>CP124714.1:95030000-105030000 GCA_031232105.1 Capsicum rhomboideum | reverse complement strand
GCCCCAATTCGGGCATCTCAATAAAAATCCATCTCTTCTACTACTAAAGTTCACTAATTCGCCCATTCCATAGTATTATTTACGTGATAAGCCCCCATCCAAGTCGAGTCTGATGAAAGGTATGCCATAACATACCTCAAAGCTGAACTACAAGCTACCAATACTCACACACTAGTCTTCTCCTTTAGCATATCTTTTGAATATCCTTAATATAAAAACAAGTTCTACATATGAATACAAGTCTGTCGATACGTATATTATTACACTTCTATTCCTTGTCCCAAAATTCAACCCAAAAGTTAACATCATGCCCCCAAGGGTAAAACTATAATTTTATTTGAAAATAAAGTTACCCATAACTTAAGGAGTTCAAAAATGAAATTTCATCAAAATAAAAATTAAAATTTACCTTGAAATCATCAAAATACCATTTCTTAACTTTACACAAAATTCCCAAATTTCAAAAATTGAAAAACTAAGATTTGATGATGAAATCATAAATAAATCATTGAGAATGTGTAAAAATTCTATAAGAATCATACCCATATGTTAATGAACTTGAATATAAAATTTGGCTAATAAGAGAGCAAGATATGACCCTCAAATAGGAAAATTTTAATCAAAGAATTTTGGCATGAAAACCCTATATTTAAAACCACCCTTATTCTTCAATTAGCCTAAAATCTGTGGTAAAAATACTGGGGAAATCATATATCTAATCTTTGGGATTTACCTCTTTTCAAGATGAAGAAAATGCACCAAATATCAGTCAAAATGGATCTCTAGAGCAGCAATAGTGAAAAGAAATGACAAAATGAGGATAGGAAAATTTGATTCAATTGTTGTAGCATGCGCAGCGCTATCACGCTCGTTTTGCACAATCACGCTCAAGGAGTCCTCACAAATAAGGTCTATCAAGCTGAGTGTTATCGCACCATGTCGACTATATCACGCTCGAGGCACACATGAGCTTCATCACTATTGCCCCATGCTGGCGCTATCGTGCTTAAGGGGCTTGTAAGCTGCAGTGCTATCATGTAGCTCCAGTGACATCGCGCTACCCAATGCTTCCCTTCAAATCTATCAGGCTCTAAGTGCGCGATTGAGCTCGCCCTGGACACCAAAAAAAAATCAGTTATTCCAAAAACTTATTTTGAAGATCGAACCTTTTTCGAAACCCTATAGAGATAAGTCAATTGTGTAAATAAATCATCAAATGTATTCTGGACATGATGGAATCGCCATATTTTTTAATTGAGGACATTTTCAATGTATTTTGACCAAAGTCAATTCCAAATCATAAACTTCCAACTTCCTAAACAACTACTCAAAACCCTTGTGAATGCCTCAGGACTTGAACCAGGGGTCCTACTAATCTAAAATAGCATTCTAAAGCCAGCAAAACTATTAGAATTCTTATACGACCTCAAAATCTCTAAATGTTGTCTCAAGTCAACCATACCAACTTCAAAACCTTTTATAAAAAACTTACAGAATACTAAACCAACTACCTTGGGTATCCTACCATCTACTCCCACAGACCACAAGAACCATAATACAACTATGGAGAGAGGTAAAATAGTCCAAATGCACGAAAAATAAAAAATTACTATAAGGGTTGTTACACCGCACCGATCAAATAAAAATCCATGTGCTATAATCATTTTTCCTTAGGCCTATTTTTATTTCTAAAAGGAATTTTCGATGAGGTTTTTAATGAGGAATCAAACCAAAATGTGGTGAAATATAAGGGTAGCACAGTGTAGAGGTGCACGAGACTAAAGACCGAAGAGAACTTATCCAGTGTCCAAATCCTCATAAATTTACAATTAAGCACTTGGAGGACTCGTCATAATAGAATGATCAAAAGTCCTTCCAGACATATAACTAGAGACAACTAGGTTAGAGAGAGTAAGACCTTTTCATAAAAGTAAAAAAAATCGAAGGGAAGTCTTAGAAATAAAAAATTAGGGACAATACTGGCAAAGAGACCAAGACATTCGCTCAGACATAGGAAACTAGGGATTGTTCAGAGAAAGGGTCAATGATCTTCACACAAAATAAGTATGGCTAGGCGCCAAAAAAGCCATTGTATAAACTTGATCTACAATAAGAAATGAAATCTTTATTTCAAATATCATATGCATTTGTATTCTGACTATGTATAGTTTACGTACAACACAAGAGTTGGAAATGCTAAAAAGTAGAGAACTCGATGATCATACATAACTAAATAGTACTAACGAAAAAAGATTTAGATTGAAAATTATAAATGACAAGGAAGTTCTGAAATCCAAAGACTTATAAGAGACTCTGACAAAGGAAATCAATGTTTTAAAATAGTCGTGTCTAAATGTGAACAGGAAATTTTGTTATCACAAGCATAAGGACCCCCCACATAAACACAAAAAATCAAAGATTGGATGAACTTTCTATATCAAAAAATAAGATGAGTCTCTTCCTTGATTCTGAATATTATGGATGAATTTTTTTGGTATATATCAAAAGATAAAATATGTCAAATGTTGATCAAATTGGTTGATCCATTTTCCCGATCTTAATGAGAATTAAGATGAACTAATTCCTTAATTTTCTCTTTTAGCATACTAAAATTATCGGAGGAAACACATATTGATTATAAATTATTTAATCTAAAAGGCGTATGAAAACATAGTCCATTTATAAACGGTCTATTTAGACCAAAAGAAACAAACTCAAAAAATAATTAGCTGAAAAACAGATTGAGATCAAACTCAAAGCCAAATACCCAAAAATTCACCAGCAACATACTAACAACATATCAAAATATTCCATAGACTCCGATGAAATCAAGGAAATATATATTTTTAAATAAATCAGAGGAAGAGAATAACTTGATCAAACAGATCACATATTAAAAAGAACCACAAAAGGCTTGTAACTCTTACAAAGGGTAAAATATAAAAATTGGCTCTTACAAAGGGTAAAATATAAAAATTGGCAAATTTATCATTTAGATACCAAAACAAACACTAATATTACAACACCTCCAAAAATTAAATTACCTAATCTACTCTTCAAATATAGTGCATAGACATAGAGAGTCTTAAGTCATCTCTCAAGTGGGACGCTGGAGCATGAATCCTGCTATTTTAGCAACTTCGCTTTTGAAAATCTGTAAAGAAATCTCCTCACTATTGCCAAACTACAAAGGATGCTTCAGAAGTAGTTAAACTTAATTTAGGGATCGGAACACATAATCATATCCATCAAATGCAAAGTTTAGGAACAAAGAAGGCCTTCTGTATTAAAATTACTTTGGGATAACACATATAAAGGATTTAAAATGCATCATATGTACCCTTGAAAGGGCTAAGGGTTGTATTTAACTCCACAAAAGAGGTGTGAATTAACTAATAAGACCACTTATGTATCAAAAATGATATTCATTCCAAAAATAAAAACATGGAAAAGCCTCTAAGACCCAAAGACTTGCAAATTTGATAGGGAGTTCAAACATGTTTGATGTGTCGGCAGTTTGACGACACATTTGAGGCTTTCGACCATGAATAATTAAAAGTTCCTAAGAAAGTCTTGGTATTTTTAATCATTTTTACTTCTAATATGCAGAAAAAGGTAACAAGGTAGCAAACAAGTGAATTGAGCTAAAAGGGAGAAGTGATGGCCAAGTTGACAAGACATTAACCTTGTGACAACTCGTCAACCATCTTGTCAGGCTTAAGGAGAATGTTGGGCGAATAAAGGTTGAGTGACGGCCAAAGTGACATGTTGTCAACCCTGTGACAAGCCATCAACTAAGGCATCATCCTTAAGCAGAATTCAGTGCATTTGGCATGAAAGTGATGGCCCAGGTAATAAGCCATCAATACTGTGATGAGCCGTCAACTTAGCCAGCACATGCGAGGTGGGAAACTCTGAAGTATTATTCAAATTTCCAAATATCCTTACAATATTAAATGCCACCAGTAAGGTTTATTTTATTATATTATATTTTATAGATGATATTACTCTTGGTTTTTGAATCTCGCTTGGATTTTTAGAACATTGTTCACTTTTTAAATATGATTTGATCATTGGATTCATCTTTTGCAACTGTAATCTTCATCTATGACTTCATTATCTCTATTTTCTATCATATTTATGTAAACTAAAACCCCATAACTAGGGTTGAGGGATCCAATGGAAAATAATAATCCAAGGATTGATTTTATCTTGGATTCGAATAATATTTGTGTATGTATTGGTAATATTTTCATCTTAAGAGATTTCTAATTGTTGCACATATTAGAATAAGCCTTATGTTTAACTGGTTTGAAATAAGAGGTTAAAATCGAGAAAAATAATTATCGATGAGGATTTGAAGTTTCTAATATCTGTCTAATGGTTACCGTTATAACAAGACTAATCACCTTAAGGCCAAAATATAGTTTTGTAGTATCATCTCTTTAAGTTCGAAAGGATTAAAGTGATAATCATCCAATTAGGTTGAAAGACATTTGGATGCATGTTAGAAATTGATAGTTTTGTAATATTTTAGATTAAGAGAATCCATATTGTTGTTAACCCGCAATTGTTTTAATGTCATACTGAACACAAGCCTAGTTTGCTTTCTCTACTGATTCATGTTTTCCAAAATTCGACAATTGTTACTTACAGCAAGTGGAATATTGATTCAAAAACATTCTCTATAAGCCCCCATTTTTTACATAAATCATAGACTAAAAGTAATCTTACTCACAAATGGCTTATTGTTCACCATATTCCCTGTAGGATTTGACCCTAACCATTGTTGGGTTTTATATTTGACATTGACTGCTTATGCTTCTTTATTAAGTCTATTGTTTTTATTCTAATCTTAGTCATATTTCTAAATTTTAATTTTATTTTTTGTTTATGTGATTGTAATGTATAGTATTATGCATTCCAAGTACCCAAAGCTTGGGTGAACCATTATTACCTTACAACCCTGGCTTGAAAAGACTGTGGTTGAAAATGAATGCGTAAGAACGTGAAGCCACAAGGTGAATAGCTTGTTGCTGATCAACTTCATCAAGAAAACCTAAATGTACCCAACAATGAAGACAACAAAGCTTTGGGTGATGATATTTATGTGCAACATGTTGATAATGTTTCCCTAGCCAACCAACAGTAGTAACAAAGGGTGATAGGACAACAACAACATGCCATTCCCTTTGAGATTAATGATGAAGATGAGGCTGACTTAGATGGGGTTGGTGCTAATGGGGCCATTGTCCTTCCACCACTATCTCCTTGAGTTAAGTTCAATACTACCAGTACTATGATTCAATTATTGAACCTCAAGGGTTTATTCAGAAGGGTGTCTTGTGATGATCCAACCTCAAGGGTTAAATCCTACTGGTCATGGTAGAGGTGCTAGAGGAGCAGCTAGTTCCAGTGGAGCCCAGAAATACACTTATGTTCTAGTGGACCGGCAGAATTCGAAGGCTTCACCTAATGTAGTCACAGGTACACTATCCATATTTTCACATAATGTATATGCATTGATTGATCTGGGTTCTACATTGTCATATGTTACTCCATTGATTGCTGCAAAATTTGAAAGAGCACCGAAATTATTAATTTAGTCAATTGAAGTATCTACACCAATTGGTGACTCTATTGTTGCAAAAAGAGTATATCATAATTGTGTGGTAAATGTGTGTGGTCATGATACACTGGTGATCTTATTGAACTAGCAATGGTGGATTTTGATTTCATAATGGGTATGGATTGGTTGGCGTCTTGTTATTACATTTTCATTTCCCACAAACGAATGTTCTTGAATGGAAGGGTGATGTAGGGGCATCGAGAGGGAAATTTATTTCCTATCTTAAAGCAAGGAAAATGATAGCCAAGGGGTACATAGGTCACTTAATAAGAGTGCAAGATACTGATATAAAACTACTAACTCCTCAGTCGGTTCCAGTGGTCAATGAATTCCTTAATGTATTTCCTGAGGATATTCCCGGTATGCCTCCAAAACGGGAAGTGGAGTTTGGCATTGATGTGATTCCAGAAACTCAGCCTATCTTTATTCCCCCGTATATAATGGCTCCAGAAGAATTGCATGAATTGAAGGAGCAATTGAAAGACTTGGTGGACAAGGGATTCATTAGGCCTAGTATGTCCCCAGGGGGTGTACCGGTATTATTTGGACGGAAGAAAGATGGCACATTGAGAATGTACATTGACTATCGGCAATTGTATAAAGTAACGATAAAGAACAAATATCCCCTCCCTAGAATTGATAATTTGTTTGATCAGTTACAGGGTGCCAAGTGTTTTTCAAAGATCGACTTGAGATCGAGTTTCCATCATGTCACGCCCCGAATCCCATCGAGACGTGATTGGCACCCGTAGCTGATAAGGCCCAAGAGAACCAAACTGTACTTATGTTCATTCGTATGCATGCCATCAGAAACACCCTTATCACGTAGGAGCCTATAATGCTAACAACGAAATTCATGGAACATGTGACATATATACATATATGAAACTTGGACATTGAGGCCATCAAGTCAAAAATGACATGTACCTTTTACATTTATAAACCCACATCCGTCTACAAAAGCCTCTAACAAGTGCATTGACCAAAATGAACTAAAAGTCGGGACAAGTCCCCGCTTGATACAACATGTACAACACCAAAATATATGTACAACTGTGACTCGGAGAAGCCCTGAACTAACTATAGCTCACCAATGATCTGCAACGACTGACAACCTACTGTGGAGGCCTACTAGTACCTGCGCCTGCAACAAGTAAGGTAAATCCCCCAAGAGGGGTCAGTACGAAGAATGTACTGAGTATGTAAGGCACAAATGAAACTGTATGATATGTGAGTATACCAATGAAATCAAATTCAAATGCATAACCAATATGGATAAGTCACTATACAGAACTTTGGAAACCATGTATATTGCTTCCTTTACTTTCTTCATTTCTTTGATTCTATGATTATTCATCTTTTCCTATGACCTGTGATACCTGGGCCCCGACTGAACAATGGTTTTTTTTTAACATAACATAACATTATGTTGGGATCGGCTCGATCTAGGCTTATTCTCCTAGAGCTGCCACCCTATGAATCAAAGCATTGGGTTCGGCTCGAGCTAGGTTAGTACCTCTAGAGCTGCCACCCTTAAACCAACATATCAGCTAGGTTTATACCCCTAGAGCTGCCCCCTATCAGGTTCGGTCCGAGCAAGGCTTATGCCTCTAGGACTGCCCCCTGATCCAACAACCTCGGGATTGGCTTGAGCTAGGCATTTTGCCCCGAAAGCTACCACCCATACTTGATCATTGACCACATATAAGCATTACTTTATTCATTACTTTGATATTGATACAATGATAGTCATAACTTTATTTTAAGCTTTGGATCATTAACCAATGAGTGAGAGGACAGTGAGTAAACATTATTGGAAACAAAGCCTTATTGGAAACATAACACCATTGGAACCATTGTACAATAATCAATGAACAAGATACATGAGTATAACCACTATTGGAACTTTGGAACACAACATTATTGAACTTTTGGAACATTATCAATGAATATAAGACATGTGGTTCATGATTTATCAATGAGTAGGAAACATATGACATTGACAATTGATAACCGGGTATAGGATACCTTAGCACATTTCGGGATAGGACAAGTGTAACGTCAATGGGACTACTATATGCTGCAAAAAAATACGAATAGATTAACCTTACATACCTTCACTTCCAATAATGAATTCACAAGCCTATGTATGAACACAATAGTCCAGCTTCTTCTTTACATCTTACTCTACAATACAAGTACATATCAGAGCTTACATTAGCAACTAATTACTATATAGGCGTATAAGACGACAATGAACTATATGACTGCCGTATAACGTCATGTCATACCTTACAATACAATACAATGCATTATCATATCAACAACACCATAACATTATGCACATTGACCAAGAGTTCATACATCGATAGCATTTCACACCATACTTACCCCTTACGCTTTTATCTTTATCATTCCGTCACAATTACTCCTTCATAAAAACATATTAAAAACCATCCATACTTAATATATTCCAACACACCTCCATACGATACTTTAAAGTCATTAAAACGACATCACAAGCTGATAATTACATCCATAATGTGTATAAGGGCCTTCGGGGACCAAGACGATGCGAATACGTCCAAAACCAAACCTGGGGCTGACCTGCGAAGCAACCTTCACCAGAAGGTGGCTGAGGTGAACCCCCAAGTGGATGGTGGCAGATGCCAGTGGCACCTACATTGGCATCTGCGCCCGCAGGTGCCCTCGTCTGCGGGGGCGGATGCCTGTTTTGGTCCGAAATGGTTTCTTTTGGGTCTTTTAATGCAATGAATGGTACATGATCATAAACAAACTTATTTTGACATATTTATGATCATATTTAATACCAACATTCAGCCATGGTCTCACAAAACACATAACAACACCTAAAACTACACTTTACGGTCAATATATCACCAAAACCATAACCAATTTCACAATAGCAATTCCAAACATTATACTCAAGTATAAAACAAAGTAAGACTATAATAATATCTCACATGCCAATATTTAATCCATCATGTTCACTTCCTTCAAGATCACAAGTCCATATTCAAGTTCACAAGGCAAAACCATTCTCCGATTGCAAAAATAGACAGTTTTACGCATAACACACTGTCCAACACTTTGCCAACACAACCAACATGATTTATACACCATATTAAACATATTATATAATGAACCATGATATTAAATACTTACCAAAGAGTGATCTTGTCCCAAAGAGATCAGAGCTTAGGGTTTGTATTTTTGAGAGAAAAATGTGGAAAATGCTAAAAAGGGCATGTGTGTTTTTTATGGAATAAAAAACTGATTTGTTGGATTATATAGTCCATTTATGATGATCCTTATACACACACTTGGTGGGTTTACTTGGTCAATGGATGACTTAGGCAAGAATTGGTCAAATTCCCACTTGGGCCATGTCTTTCTATGGTTTTTGGGCTTCATTTAAGGCCCAATTGTACAAGACTTTTAAATGCCCACAATTTAATACATAATTCATAAAATCTCTCATGTTTCCATTTTTTCCATAAATATTACGGTAGTCAGCTAGACTCAGAAATGTACGGGGTGTTTCATTTTCCCCCCTTAGGAACATTCATCCTCGAATGTTAATGTTATCATTTCAAAGTAAACAATTACAAGTTTAGGAACATTCTTCATGTCATCATATAAAGATATACTCAAAGTTTATAAATACTTACTTTTCATCCTTCCCTTTGGAACAAATGAGGGTACTTGGATTTCATCATTTCTTCAGTTTCCCATGTGACCTCTTCTATTTACTGATTTCTCCAAAGTACTTTTACGGAAGATATGTCTTTTTTCTTAACCTCTTCACTTGTCTATACAGAATGGCAATAGGTATCTCCTCATAGGTAAGATCCTCTGTAACCTGTACATCATCAATAGGAGTAAAACGAGATGGATCTCCTATGCATTTTTGAACCATTGAAACATGAAATACTGGATGAACTGTGGAGAGTTCTTGGGGCAGTGCCAACTCATACGCAACTTGCCCAAATCTTCTAATAATTTCATATGGGCCTATATACCGTGGACTCAATTTTCCTTTCTTTTCGAATCGCATTACCTCTTTCATCGGTGACACCTTTAAGAATACCCAATCACCTATAGCGAATTCAAGTCCTCTTCTTCTAACATCGGAATATGACTTATGTCGACTCGGGGCCATTTGTAATCGTTGTTGGATCACTTTAACTTTCTCTATAGCCTGATGAACAAGGTATGGCCCAAGTAAAGCAATTTCACCTGCTTCAAACCATCCGATTGGTGATCTACATTTTCTTCCATACAAAGCTTCATAAGGTGCCATTTTAATACTTGAGTGATAGCTATTGTTGTAGGAAAATTCAATAAGAGGCAAATGGTCATCCCAACTGCCTTGAAAATCTAACGTGCATGCTCTTAGCATATCTTCAAGTGTCTGAATAGTATGTTCTGCTTACCCATCAGTCTGAGGATGGAAAGTCGTACTCAAATTCACATGTGTGCCCAAACTCTGCTGAAAAGATCTCCAAAAGTGCGTTGTGAATTGTGCTCCTCTGTCTGATATAATGGAAAGTGGAATACCATGTAACCGCACTATCTCTTTAACATATAATCTTGCATAATCTTCAGCTGTATAGGTGGTACTGACTGGTAGGAGGTGCGCTGACTTAGTAAGCCTGTCCACTATAACCCATATAGAATTAAATTTCCGCAGTGTGCGAGGTAAACCTGTGATAAAATCCATATTAATCATATCCTATTTCTAGACTGGAAGATTGATACATTGCATGTAACCTCCTGGTTTCTGATGCACCACCTTTACTTGTTGACAATTCGGGCATTGTACGACGAATACTGCATTGTTCTTTTTCATATTTCCCCACCAATACACTTCTTTTAAATCATGATACATTTTAGTAGCACTCGGATGAATAGAATAGCGCGAATGATGCGCCTCTGTCATAATTCATTTTCGCAGTTCATCTACATCTGGTACACATAACCTACCCTGGAATTGAATTACCCCTTCCTGTGTAAGATCAAATGCCTTTGTCAAATTCTGTTGTACATTTTCCTTTAGCTGCAACAACATGGGATCTGCAAACTGCTTCTCTTTCACCTCAGCTATTAGTAAAGATTCAGCCGCATTTTGTACAATAACTCCTTCATCTGAGGATTCAAGAAGACGAACCCCCAAGCTGGCTAATTGATATAGGTCTTTGATTATCTCTTTCTTTTCTATCAATTGGCCACTAGTGCTTTCTATTACCTTGCGGCTCAATGCATCTGCTACTACATTTGCTTTTCCTGGATGATAAAGAATGTCAATATCATAGTCCTTTAAGAGCTCTAACCACCTTCGTTGCCTCAAATTGAGTTCCTTCTACTTAAAGAGATATTGCAAACTTTTGTGATCCGTATAGATATCAACATGGACTCCATACAAATGATGACGCCATATCTTTAAAGCAAAAACCACCGCTGCTAATTCAAGATCATGTATGGGATAGTTTCTCTCGTGTGGCCGTAACTGTCGTGAGGCATATGCTATGACATTACCGTGTTGTATCAATACACAACCAAGGCCAACCCCGAAAGCATCACAATACACTGCATAACCTTCGGTACCTTCAGGAAGAACTAAAACTGGTGTAGAGGTTAATTTATCTTTCAACTTTTGGAAGCTTTTCTCACATGCATCATTCCACTGAAATTTAACTGCTTTATGTTTAAGCTTTGTTAACGGTGCAGCAATAGAGGAAAAACCTTCCACAAATCTTCGGTAATAACATGCCAGTCCAAGAAAACTATGAATTTCTGTGAGTGTCATAGGTCTTGGTCAATTTTTCACTGCTTCAATCTTCTGTGTATCAACCTGTATCCCTTCATCTAATACAATGTGACCCAAGAATGCGACGGAGTTTAACCAAAACTCACATTTCGAGAATTTTGCATACAATTTACGTTCGTAGAGAATCTGTAATACCTGCCGCAAATGATTAGCATGGTCCTCTGGTGATCTTGAATAAACCAAAATATCGTCTTTAAATACTGTGACGAACACGTCCAGAAATGGCTTAAACACCCTATTCATCAAATCCATGAACACAACTGGTGCATTTGTTAGTCCAAATGACATAACTAAAAAATCATAATGGCCATACCGTGTTCGAAATGTTGTCTTGGGTACATCTTCTTCTCTAACTCTGACTTGATGGTAACCCGACTTCAAGTCAATCTTTGAAAAACACTTAGCACCCTGTAACTGATCAAACAAATCATCAATGTGAGGGAGGGGATATTTGTTCTTGATCGTTACCTTATTCAATTGTCGATAGTCGATGCACATTCTCAACGTTCCATCTTTCTTCCGTACAATTAATATCGGTGCACCCCACGGGTATATACTAGTCCTGATGAAGCCTTTGTCCAGCAAATCTTTCAATTGCTCCTTCAATTCACGCAATTCTGCTGGAGCCATTCTATATGGAGGAATAGAAATAGGCTGAGTGCCTGGAATCACATCAATGCCAAATTCTACTTCCCGTTCTGGGGGTAAGCCTGGAAGATCCTCCAAAAATACATCCAGAAATTCATTAACCACTGGAACCGACTGCGGAGTTAGTGGTTCTACTTCAATATCTTTCACCCGTACTAAATGACATATGTAGCCCTTAGCAATCATTTTCCTGGCTTTTAGGTAAGAAATAAATCTTCCTCATGGTGCCCCTACATCACCTTTCCATTCAAGAACATTCATTTGTGGGAAATGAAAATGTACCTTCTTGGCCCGGCAATTTACTGTGGCATAACAAGAAGCCAACCAATCCATCCCCATTATCACATCAAAATCCACCATGTCTAATTCAATAAGGTAGACAAATGTATCATGACCACACACAGTTACCACACAATTTTGATATACTCTTTTTCCAATAATACATTCACCAACCGGTGTAGACACTTCAATTAATTTAATTAATAATTCTGGTGCCTTTGCAAATTTTGCAGTAATTAATGGAGTAACATAGGACAATGTAGAACCGGGGTCAATCAATGCATATACATTATATGACAATATGGATAATGTACCTGTGACAATATCAGGAGAAGCCTCAGAATTTTATCGGTCCACCAAAGCATAAGTGCGATTCTGGACCCCACTAGTACTGGCTGCTCCTCTGGCACCTATACCCTGACCAACAGACTGCACACCTCGGCCTAAAGAAGGAGCCGGTGCTGATGATGCAACGGACGATCCTGTCGGTCGTTCTATAACACCCATGCTCCTCTAGGGACACTCTTTCATTATGTACCCCGTCATACCACACCAGAAACAAGCATTTGTCCCCACTCTGCATGTACCTGTATGAATACGTCTGCAGTGCTGACACTGCTGACGAGGAAAACCTATCGTCTGTGATCCGTGAACTCCACTACTCTGTCCAGATGAACCACCTCTAAACCCTCGAAATTGAGAGAGAGCACCCACTGTGGAATGAGAGAACGATGGTCTAGGTGGTCTAGGAAACATACGAGGCCTAGATCCTCCTTGAGACATCATAGATAGTCCCATACGTCTAGCCCGTTTAGATTGTCCCTTGTCAAATTCATGTGTCCTTCTTCTCTGTCTTTGATCTTCCATTTTCTGGGCGAAGGCTTGAATTCTCGCTATGTCCATGTCCTTGATCAAGGCAGCAATGGTCCAATCCCTTACCAAATATGGTTCTAATCGGTCCACGTATCGATGGACTCTATCTGTCACTGTAGCCACCACATTTGGAGCATATTGAGCCAAGGAATTGAATTGCAAACTATATTTTCTGACGCTCAAATTTCCTTGACGGAGATTTAGAAATTGATCCGCATGAGCCTCAAGGATCTCATAGGGAAGATAATGATCAATAAAAGCCGCTTTAAAGTCTTCCCAATTTGGTGGATTCGCACTAATATCACGAGATTTCTTCCAATCCTCGTACCACAATATCGCCTTCCCTTTTAATCTATACACTGCAAGTTCAACTGTTTTTACCCCCGTCACATGCATAAATTCCAGTGCCCTCTAAATCTAATCCACAAAGTCCTGTGGATCTGCTTTCGGATCTGACCCAGTGAATATAGGAGGGTCCAGTTTCAGGAAATCCTGTGTTCTGTGACTTGCCACTCTAGCCGTATCATCATCATGTGTCATTGCACCAGCTCGTCCTTGACTTTGTGCTGCCACCAACTGTGTCAACATATGTACTGCATTTCTAAGATCCTGATCCGTAGCATTCATTGGTGGTGCTGCGGGTACTTCTCTACCAACTGGCTCTTCCGAAGCTGGAAAAGTAGAAGAAGACCGTGAGGATATCTCAGCATTTGCTCCACCTTGACTAGCTTGGTCAGGTGGTAATCTACTCATCCCTTCTTCAGCAGGAATATCTACCTGTTTCCCTTTACCTCTACCTCTTCTCGTGATCGACATTTTTACTATACCAGAGAAAAACAATTACCATGGTCAGATACAATTCAACTTACAACACTGGCTCTATTGCACGATCTAGAAGTGAAGAAAAGAAACGACATCCTAAATGTCCCGTAGCTTCCTACTTATAAATGTGGTGCATAACACATTGATAAGTAAGACTCTACTCAGACACGGCTTTGTAGACACCCTTAGAATGACCTGCTCTGATACCACTTTTGTCACGCCCCGAATCCCATCGAGACGTGATTGGCACCCGTAGCCGATAAGGCCCGAGAGAACCAAACTATACTTATGTTCATTCGTATGCATGCCATCAGAAACACCCTTATCACGTAGGAGCCTATAATGCTAACAACGAAATTCATGGAACATGTGACATATATACATATATGAAACTTCGTCGTTGAGGCTATCAAGTCAAAAACGACATGTACCTTTTTAAATTTATACACCCACATCCATCTACAAAAGCCTCTAATAAGTGCATTGACCAAAATGAACTAAAAGTCGGGACAAGTCCCCGCTTTATACAACATGAACAACACCAAAACATATGTACAACTGTGACTCGGAGAAGCCCCGAACTAATTGGAGCTCACCAATGATCTGCAATGACTGGCAACCTACTGTGGAGGCCTACTAGTACCTGCGCCTGTAGCAAGTAAGGTAAATCCCCCAAGAGGGGTCAGTACGAAGAATGTACTGAGTATGTAAGGCTCAATGAAACTGTATGATATGTGAGTATACCAATGAAATTAAATTCAAATGCATAACCAATATGGATAAGTCACTATACAGAACTTTGGAAACCATGTATATTGCTTTCTTTACTTTCTTCGTTTCTTTGATTCCATGATTATTCATCTTTGCCTGTGACCTGTGATACCCAGGCCCCAACTGAACAGTGGTTTTTTTTTAACATAACATAACATTATGTTGGGATCGGCTCGAGCTAGGCTTATACCCCTAGAGCTGCCACCCTGAAGCCAATGTATCAGGTTCGGCTTGAGCTAGGTTTATACCCCTAGAGCATCCCCCTATCAGGTTCGGTCCGATCTAGGCTTATGCCTCTAGGACTGCCCCCTGATCCAACAACCTCGGGATTGGCTTGAGCTAGGCATATTGCCCCCAAAGCTACTACCCATACTTGATCATTGACCACATATAAGCATTACTGTATTCATTACTTTGAGATTTATACAATGATAGTCATAACTTTATTTGAAGCTTTGGATCATTAACTAATGAGTGAGAGGCAAGTGAGTAAACATTATTAGAAACATAACACCATTGGAACCATTGGACAATAATCAATGAACAAGATACATGAGTATAACCACTATTGGAACTTTGGAACACAACCTTATTGAGCTTTTGGAACATTATCAATGAATATAAGACATGTGGTTCATGATTGATCAATGAGTAGGAAGCATATGCTATTGACAATTAATAACCGGGTATAGGATACCTTAGCACATTTAGGGATAGGACAAGTGTAACGGCAATGGGACTACTATATGCTGCAGAAAGATACGAGCAGAGTAACCTTACATACCTTCACTTCCAAGTATGAATTCACAAGCCTATGTATGAACACAATAGTCCAGCTTCTTCTTTACGTCTTACTCTACAACTAGTTACTATACAAGCGTACAAGACGACAATGAACTATATGACTACCGTATTACGTCATGTCATCCCTTGCAATATAATCCAATGCATTATCATATCAACAATACCATAACATTACGCACATTGACCAAGAGTTCATACATCGATAGCATTTCACCCCATACTTACCCCTTACGCTTTTATCTTTATCATTCCGTCACAATTACTCCTTCATAACAACATATGAACAACCATCCATACTTAATATAGTCCAACACACTTCAATACGATACTTTAAAGTCATTAAAACGACATCACAAGTTGATAATTACATCCAATTCGGGGACCAAGACGATGCGAAAACATCCAAAACAAAACCTGGGGATGACCTGCGAAGACACCTGCGCCCGCAGGCGGCTGGTGGCAGATGCCAGCGGCACCTGTGTTGGCATCTGCGCCCGCAGGTGCCCTCGTCTGCGGAGGCGGATGCCCGTTTTGGTTCGCAATGGTTTCTTTTGGGTATTTTATGTAATGAATGGTCCATGATCATAAACAAACTTATTTTGAAATATTTTTGATCATATTGAATACCAACATTCAGCCATGGTCTCACAACACACATAACAACACGCAAAACTACACTTTTACGGTCAATATGTCACCAAAACCATAACCAATTTCACAATAGCAATTCCAAACATTATACTCAAGGATAAAACAAAGTAATACTATAATAATATCTCACATGTCAATATTTAATCCATAAATTTCACTTTCTTCAATATCACAAGTCCATATTCAAGTTCACAAGACAAAACCATTCTCCGATTGCAAAAATAGACAGTTTTACGCATAGCACACTGTCCAACACTTTGCCAACACAACCAACATGATTTATACACCATCTTAAACATATTATATAATGAACAATGAGAATAAATACTTACCAAAGAGTTATCTTGTCCCAAAGAGATGAGAGCTTAGGGTTTGTATTTTTGAGAGAAAAATGTGGAAAATGCTAAAAAGGGCATGTGTGTTTTTATGGAAGAAAAATCTGATTTGTTTGCTTATATAATCCATTTAGAATGATCCTTATCCAAACTTATCATATTGGTCAATCTAATTTTTATGGCGTCATTATTTGTATGGAGTTCATGTTGACATCCACACTGATCACAAAAGTTTACAATATATCTTTAAGCAGAAGGATTTAAATCTGAGGCAGCTGAGGTGTCTTGAACTATTGAAAGACTATGATATTGATATCCTATATCATCCAGGAAAAGCGAATATGGTGGCCGATGCATTATGCCGCAAAGTAGTAGGAAGAACTAGTGGCCAATTGATGGAAAAGCAAGACCTAGTCAAAGATCTACATTAACTAGCCAGCTTGGGAGTTCGTCTTCTTGAACCTCCAGATAAAGAGGTTATTATGCAAAATGCAGCAGAATCTTCATTAGTAGCTGAGGTGAAAGAGAAACAGGAGGCGGATCCTATTTTATTGCACCTGAAAGAAAATGTACAACAGGGTCTGACAACGGCATTTGATCTTACGCAAGAAGGAGTACTTCAATGCCAAGGTAGATTATGTGTATCGGATGTAGATGAGCTGAGAAGACGAATTATGACAGAGGCGTATTATTCACGATATTCTATTCATCCGGGAGCTACCAAAATGTACCATGATTTGAAGGAAATGTATTGGTGGGGAAACATGAAGAAGAACATTGCAGAATTTGTAGCTCAATGCCCGAATTGTCAACAAGTAAAGGTAGAGCATCAGAAACTAGGAGGTTACATGCAATGTATCAATCTTCCAGTCTGGAAATGGGATATGATTAACATGGATTTCATCACAGGTTTGCCTTGTACACTGCGGAAAGTTGATTCTATATGGGTCATAGTTGAAAAGCTTACCAAATTAGCACATTTCCTACCTGTCAAGACCACCTATACAGCTGAAGATTATGCAAGGTTGTATGTTAAAGATATAGTGCGATTGCATGGTATTCCAATTTCCATTATATCATATAGAGGAGCATAATTTACTGCGCATTTTTGGAGATCTTTTCAGAAGATCTTGGGTACACAAGTGAATTTGAGTACGGCTTTTCATCCTCAGACAGATGGACCAGCAGAATGTACTATCCAAACACTTGAAGATATGCTACGAGCTTGCACGTTAGATTTTCAAGGCAGTTGGGATGACCATTTGCCTCTTATTGAATTTGCTTACAACAATAACTATCATTCAAGTATTAAAATGACACCTTATGAAGCTTTATACGGAAGGAAGTGTAAATCACCAATCGGATGGTTTGAAGCGGGTGAAACTCCTTTACTTGAACCAGATCTTGTTCATCAAGCTGTGGAGAAAGTTAAAGTGATCCAACAGCGGCTACAAACGGCCCAAAGTCGACACAAGTCCTATGCTGATGTTAGAAGAAGAGGGCTCAAATTCGCCATAGGTGATTGGGTATTCTTGAAGGTGTCACCGATGAAAGGGGTAATGCGATTTGGGAAGAAAGGGAAGTTGAGTCCCCGATATATAGGGCCAAATGAAATTGTCCGAATATTTGGGAAAGTTGAGTATTAATTGGCACTACCCCAAGAACTCTCTACCATTCATCCAGTATTTCATGTTTCGATGCTTCGAAAGTGCATAGAAGATCCATCTCGCATTGCTCCCATTGAAGATGTACAAGTTACGGAGGATCTCACCAATGAAGAGATACCGATTGCTATTATGGATAGAAAAGTGAAGAGGTTAAGGAATAAATAATTGGTTTCCATAAAGGTACTTTGGATAAATCAACAAGTAGAAGAAATTACACGGGAAGCAGAAGAAATGATGAAGTCAAAGTACCCATATTTGTTTCACACGGAAGAAAAAGTTCAAAGTCCGGAAGAAGAGCAATAACAAGTAAGTATCTATAAGCATTACGTGTATATGTATATATGCTAACACAAAGATGCATGTGTTGTACTTGAGAAGATGTTATTAACATTCGAGGACAAATGTTTCTAAGGAGGGAAGGATGTAACACCCTGTACCTTTTTGACCCTACTTGCTTGGTGATCTAGGGCGCATTTATATGTCGTATTTGAATCATGTTTACCTTAGTTTTGAGATCAATAAGTGGATATTTTGTATTGGTTTTTATGGACTATTGATATTGTACTAATGTCCATAAAGAAAAGTCGAAGAAAGGAAAAAAATCAAATTTTTAAGGTCAGGCACGCCCCGTTTTCTGCCAAAATTTTTATGGCACAGGAAGCAAAGGGGTGCAACCAGGGGTGTGCCAGGCCACTCATGCTCCCATTTTCCATAGCTGAAAATCAGCTAAGTCTCAGGGGCTCCCAGGGGCGTGTCGGGGTGCTTTTTGCCAAATTTCTTCTCTGATTATTAGTCTATTAAGAGGACTTTTGGGTTATGGTATCATTATTCCATCATAGTAGGACTACTCTTGAGTGAGTTTAGCATCCAACTTGGGGTTAATTCATCGTCATAATTATTTTATCAAATTATGTTAACTTAAGCCATGAGTGGCTCAAATTGCTTATTCTTGGGATTGAGGCTACGAACACGTGTGTTGAATATTGTCGTAACATTTATGGAATTATTTAAACTTGAGATTGTTGGGGTATTACACATCGTATTTGGTAGGCTAAGTTAACATGTGGTAATGGGCTCAATTTAAGGCCCAAATAGGATTAAAAGACATGGCCCAAAAGAACAAATGACCCATTCTTCCATGTTGACCAAGTAAACATGGCATTTAATGCCAAGAATTGGCTAAGGATGACTTGAGGGCCTATATAAAGTAGAAAAATCAGATTTTTATTCACATAAACACACATGCCAATCTAGATATTTCCACAAGATATTTCTTTAAGCTCTCAAAACCCTAAGTCATCTCTTTGGACAAGATCATCATTTTTCAAGCTTGGGTAAGTGTTTATTCTTGTGCTTTAATATATTATGTGAATGAGAGATAGTGTATATCATGATGGTTATGTCTAAAAGTGTGACTTTTGCTTTTTGCTAAAAGATGTGTCATCTATGGGATTTGAACTTGAAAGGAGACTTGAGGTTTTGATGGAAGTGAATGGTGTGGATGAAATATCAACATGTATGGTGTGGTTATTTTCTTAACTTGTTTTTTTTATATGTATAACTTGTGGGATTGTTGTGGGATTGTTGTTATGAAAAATATTGAGATGACTTGATGGAGTAATTGTGATGTTGTGTTGATGGAGAAGTGTAAAGTATGAACTTGGTGTGACATGCTATTGGTTTATGATGTCTTGGTCAATGTATAGAATGTTGTGGTATTGTTGGTGTGACAAAGTCGTGAATGGTATTGTAAAAGGGTGAAATGACGTTATAGGGCAATCATGTAACTCATTGTCATTATGTGTTTGTAGTAGTTAGTTGTTAACGTGAGCTCCACTATGTACTTGTGTTGTACAGTGAAACATAAGGAAGGAGCTGGACTATTGTATTCACATATAGGATTGTGTATTCATATTGGGAAGATAAGGTATGTAAAGTTACTCTTTTCGTATCCTTCTGCAGCACATAGTGTTCACATTGTCAGTGTACTTATTCCATTTCGAAATGTTCTAAGGTATATCATTTCAGGTTGTCATCTATTGTTATTCATATGTCTCTTATTCATTGACTATTTTTCCAAAGTTCCAAAAATGTTACAACTAATAACATATCATTCTTCCAATAACATATCACTCTTATAATATAAGAATTGAAGTAATGCATACTTGTTGAGTACGGGTAGCAACCCAAAGGGGAAAAATCCTAGCTAGGGGAAATCCCGAATGAATATTGAGTACGGTTAGCAACCCAAAGGGGCAAAAGCCTAGCTAGGGGCAATCCCGAATGAATATTGGGAATGGGTGTCAACTCAAAGGGGCGTAAGCCTAGCTAGAGGTGATCCCGAATGGGTGGCAACTCAAAGGGGCGGAAGCCTAGCTAGAGGCGATCCTGAAAGATTATATGAATGATATTACATGATCAATATTTCATTAATGATTCTGACGATGATATGAATGAAAACAAAAGAAATGAATGCAATGTATACGACTCCACACATGTATATTATAGTGGCTAATTTATATTGCCCACCCACTGGTACTTGATTTCATTGAAGTCCTTATATATCATGCAGTTTCATATGAGCCTTACATACTCAGTACATTCTTCGTACTGACGTCCCTTGGGGGACTTACCTTACTTGATGCAGGCACAGGTACTAGTAGACCTCCACAGTAGGTTGCGGATTGTTTGCCGATCTTTGGTGAGCTCCAGTTGGTTCGAGGCTTTTCGAGTCACATGTGTACATTTGTTTTGGTATTGTAATGTTGTATAAAGCGGGGACTTGTCCCGAATTTAGGATGATTATGTATATACATCTGTTAGAGGCTTTGTAGACATATGTGGTGAGATTAATGAAAGAATGTATGTCTATTTTGACTTGGTGGCCCTAACGGCCAAGTTTCATATATGTATATATCACATGTTTCAATGACTTCCGCTATTAGCATCTTGTATCTATACGTGATGGTGATGTTTCTTGAATGACATGTATATGAATGGACATGGATGAAGATTGGTTCTCTCGGGCCTTATCGGCTTTGGGTGCTAGTCCGCCCCATTGAAATTTGAGGCGTGACACTTGTATTGTCCTTACTCCATCCTTGGACATTATGTACCTCAACTCAAGAAAATAACTCAAGTTGAGGGTTGCTACTGTAGAGTCTCCCCAAAACCTTTGTTTTGGCCCTGGTTCAAGTTAGGACACTGTGCACCTTAACTCTGGAAAATAGCCTAAGTTGAGGATGGCCTTATTTAAGAAGTAAAAATAAATAATGGAGTATGAATAGAAGAGGTTGATGATAAAAAAGGGATGGGGTTTAGTTTGTTCGAAAAAAGATAAAGAGTTTTATAAAAAAAAAAAAAAAATGATAAAAGCACACCCAATGGAAGTAAGGAGTGAATTAATGGAAAGAAGTGGAGCATAAGAAATGTAGTGCCAAGGAGGGTTTAGTCACTAATTACAAATGTACCATACCTACTTCCAAGCCTTTGTTAAAATCCAAAAAAGTCCTAGAGTGATCCTAGTCTAAATATCCAGAAACCAAAGCATACAAAATAAGGGCAAGCCTATAATATTGTTTGTTTATAGCTTGAACTACAATGTGAGAGTGAGAGATTTCATTTTAGTCCCAAGTTAATTTGATCTCTTGTGTGTGGGACTTCTTTGTGGTGAGGGCATATGGATAGCACTATTGACAACTGATTATTAGGTTAGCTACTATATATGTGTGCGATGTTATCGGTTCATATCATAATATCACTCATAAAACCTTGTTGGTTAGTTTGATAAATAATCCATGCATTAGGGGTCTATGATGATTGTTACTATTGTCGTATTCCTTAAAATTGTGTTTTTTATACATTGTAGTGTTGTTTAGTTGTTTGAAGATAAGAAAGCATTCTAAGTTGAGCATGTTGATGTATCGGCATTTTGACGGTACATTTGAGGCTTATGACAATGAATAATTGTAAGTTCCCCAGCAATTCTTGTTATTTTTAATTGTTTTTATTTCTAATGTGCAAAAGAGGGTAACAAGGAAGCAAACATGAGAAATTAAGCTAAAAGGTTGAAGTGATAGCCATTTTGTTGAGACATCAACCTTTTGATGGCTCGTCAAATATATCATCAGGCATAAGCAGAATGTAGGGATAACAAAGGTTGAGTGATGGCCAAAGTGACGTGTTGTCAACCCTGTGATGAGCCGTCAACTAATGTGTCACCCTTAAGAAGAATCTGGTGTATATAGCATCCAACTGACGGCTCAGGTGATGAGCCATCAACCCTGTGACAAGCCATCAATCTGGTCATCACACGCGAGGTGGGTAGCTTTGAAGTATTATTCAAATTTCCAAATTTCCCTGTACTATAAAAAAACTACAAGTTGTTGAATCTTGCTTGGGTTTTTAGCAGATTGTTCACTTTTTAAAGATGATTTGATCATTGGATTCATCTTTTGCAAGGGTAATCTTCATCTATGACTTCTTTATCTGTACTTTCTTTCATAGTTATGACTAGCTAAAACCCTACAACTAGGGTTGTGGGATCCTTTCAAAAATAACAATTCTAGGGTTGATTTCGACTTGGATTCAAATAATATTTGTGTATGTATTGGTAATCTTTTCATCTCAACAAATTTCTAATGGTTGCAAACATTGAAATAATCCTTAGGTTTAACTTTCTTAAAATAAGAGGTTAAAACTGGGGAAAAGGATTAACAATGAGGATTTGGAGTTTCTAACCTCCATTCAATGGTTAATGGTTTACCAAGATTAATTACCTTGAGGCCAAAATCATGTTTCATATTATCATCTCTTTAAGTTCGAAAGGATTTCAGTGATAGTCATTCAATTAGGTTGAAATTCATTTGGATGCATGTTAGAAATCGATAGCTTTGTAATATTTTATATTAAGAGAATCCATTATCGATGTTAACCTACAATTGTTATAAAGTTATGGTGAACACAATCCTAGTTTGCTTTCTCTACTGATTCATATTTTTCAAAATTCAATGATTTTTACTTACAGCAAGTGGAATATTGATTCCAAAACACTCTCTATAAACCCCCTTTTTTTTTGAAAATCATAGACTGAAAGTCATCTTAGATACAAACGACTTAGTGTTCCCCATATTCCCCGTAGGATTCGACCGCAACATTCGTTGGATTCTATATTTGACATTGACTGCTTGTGCTTCTTTAGGGAGGTGTAATTTGGGCTTATCAATGTTCCTACCTCAAACGTAACTTCATCTCTATCAAAGTCGTGCTCATGGAGAACATTGTCATAACCCAAGTTATGAGACCATATAGGCACCTATTTGAATCTAAGTCAATAGGAGAACCCCTTACTACCCAATCATTTTTAAGAAGAAGTTCTTACAACAATATTATTATAATAACAATTCAATGATAATTCATAGTCATGTTAATAATCTCAAAACATTTACAACTCTTTTATTCCATAAAGTTACTATGTTCTCCAGGACCTAGCCGAGACATATACAAGAGCTTTTAATATAGAGAAATGACATAAATAAAAGACAACTTTTGCCATAGGAATAAGATGCAAAAGTTGATAGTGAATACTCGCCGCTTCAACCAAGGAAACTCAATAAACCTACGACACACCTAAAAATTAAAAATGGTGTATCAAGAGTAGTATAAGTACATCACGCATACTGGAAGGCATCATTAGTCCACTAGGATTTTTTTCGTACAACACCATATAGCAATCTACAAAATAAACATGATAAATCTTTTATTCTCTCATGAATTATACACAATATGTATGATTTGTTAATCTTCTTTTACTACTGAATAAATTATAACCTACCGTGATGGTGAGTTGTTGTTGTGAGATGCATCCAATCTTGCTCTTTTTCCCCAATCAAGAGTTATCAACAGAGAATCTATAAGTAGGGTTATGGGATCAGGTACCTTGAGATATTTTCCATTCCATTCTTGGCATTCTCTCCCAAACACTAACCATAGAGCATTTTTAGGAGGGAATCCCTTTTTAGAATATGGCTAGAATCCTGAATTTGACTTAAATTTGAGGTCCTAGTTTGTGTATTTCACTACAGCGGCAAAATTCCTGCTGCAGTGAGCTCGTTGTAGTAGAAAATGAACCGTTATAGAGGACCATGTTAGGTCAAGACCAATTCTTTGATTCTATATATTCAACGATCATTAAATAAAATTATTTGTTACCCCAAACTCAAATTTGAACGGATAAGAAAATTTTAAATTTTTGCATTTTATAACGTATATTTCAAAAATGATGGGATAGTTCATTACATCAGATACCAATTAGACACCTCTTCATCCCCAAACATACTTAGATGACATGGAGTAAGAGGTTGGAATCAAAGACATATGCCTTTACAGACTCACTCCATATTATTACCTACTCGCATTACTCACTTTACTAGACTACACAACATTTCACACTCGGCCTTTCTATTGAAACCATTCAGATCACTAAAGCATAAAATTAAGTATTACACACGAATAGACTCATTTTCTTCATAAATTCGCAGTTTAGGGAAGGAATATACTTACACAAGTTCCTATAAGTACTCATGATTTCTAAAAGAATAGGATTAAGCACTAGTGCATAGACCACAAAATTTTAACACGGAATAATACACGAGCCACTGCAGCAATAGGTTTCTTGTTGCAACAAGTTGTCTATAGTGGGAAAAGATCCACTAGAGCAAAACACCAAGAAGTTTAAAAGAAGTTTCATTCTTTCATTCTTTCATTCTTTCATTCTCTCAAAACTCTTTTTCTCAATCTCAAAATACATTCTATAACTTCCTCTCAAATTTTGATATCTTTAGGTAATTCTCTATTTTGTTACTTTATTTTGTTGTTTGGGGCTTTTAAATATCATTATTCATGCCTAAATCACTTGATTGAATCATAATGGGTTTTTAGGGGTAAGGGATAGAGTTTCTCTTGTAGTGAATTAAATTTAAGGCATGCTATTTTATTTTATGATCTCAATGTATAGACAACATTCCCTAAATAAAATTTATGGAGTTCATAAAGGTTTTGAACCAGTATTTTAAAAGGAAGTTTAAGTACATGCCCTGGGGCCCGCTCGAGGGTGGAGCTCTAGTGAAATGACTCGGGGCTCATGTGTGGGACTTAGTTATATGAGGTTTAAACCCTAAACGTCTGACTATACGCCCTAAACATGCCTAATGCCCAACGCTTGGGATTCACCTAATAGTTCTTACATAAATTGTTCAAATTCCTTAGCCAACATTATTGATCCTCATAATTCTTTACTAAATGAATGATGCTTAGTAGTTTTTTTCATCTATAGAAATAAATAAAAAAATTCATCTATAGAAATAAAAATTTTGAGAGTATCTAGCTTATTTACTATTGGAGAACGTTGTGGGGATGAATATCACTTAATATTTTTGTTTAAAAAACATATCCAAATTTTACATCTTCACTTGAAATTGGTCTTTATGTTTTTATCCTATATTTCAAAATTATTATATTTTATTATTTTATTATTTGAAAGTATATTTTTATTTGTAAAAAAAAATGATGTTTTAATTATAATATTAACAATTTATTTATTATTTCTTTGGGGAGGTAAATTGCATAGTATCATAATCATATATTTTAAGAAACTGTGATTCTCTTATTGATTGAAAGTTAAGATGTTAAAGGTTATTTACATTACATTATAGTTTTTATATCATTGCATTATGTTTACTTGTAAAATGATGTTAAAACTTTCATTTTCTATGAGTTTTTAATCAAATTTAAATTTTTTTAAATTATTAATGTATTTTTTTGTATAATTTTTGTGCTATTGTACTATTTTTACTATATTATAAATTAAAACTTAAAGATCCAAAGGGATTATGCCCCATCCCCCAGGGCTTATGCCTCGCCCCGTGCTACGTCAAACATTGTTAATTATCAAAGAATGGGGTGGGGTAACTAGAAGAAGGTTTTTAAAGAATTTTAATCCCTAAGGGCTTTATTTGGGTGTTATTCACCTTTAAAATAAAGTATAAAGGTCATACACCGTCACACTATGCCTGATATGTGTGAAAAACTAGTAATACAAAGAAAATTTGGGAAATCACCATTTTGGGACTTGGGACCATGCTCGAACAATGACTTAGTTGCAACGGAAGTCATCCCACTTAGGAGAACTCTCCATAGAGAATTTGACCTTGCTAACTATTATGAACATGTCTACTCTAGTAAGCCCATTCTCACTATAGCAACTTTGCTACACCTAAAAAGTATCTACTGCCGTAGAAGTCTGGAAGTAGAATCTCTTCCTAGAGGGGACAAAAATTCTCTACATTAATTTTCTATGGTTTTCTCACTTTTATATGTAATCCCTTACTATAGGTCATTGAGAACTTTGCCTAATGCAATTGATGTTGTATCTACACTGCTACTTTTCATAATGGCTAGAAATGATAATGTTCCTTATGAGCAGTTTGTCAATGCTCAATGTAAGATGAGGTATATGGACTAGAAAATTTAGGGCTTCAAGTATGAGTGGGACTTTATAATGATGAGAGTTGGGGGAGGAGGCGCCAGTGTTTTATAACTGGTTACAAGAGATAGAGTGTGTATTACTGGTAGAGTATCCCTATAGTAGTAATGTAAACTAGGCAAGAGAGTTCTATGTTATGCTCCCTACTGTGGATTAGAACCTGCCGAAGCCAACTATCTGCATTTGGGGCGTAGACATACACATTGGGACAGAGGCAATTAATGCAATTCTTGGGTTGACAAATCACCAAGAGGATGAGCTCAAGGTTAGTGATTTTTTGAACAATGGGTGGTGGCTGGTGAAACGTTGGTGGTGGAAGGAAAGAGGGAGGGGACCTCTTGGGTCAGTAGCCAAATAGGGATCAAGAGTACCAACTTCACCCCTATTACTTGTAGGTGGCTGAACTTGGTTTCTAAGAGGATTCGTCCTTCTGGGAATATCAACAACATTACCTATCCACGTGTATTAGTGGTGGCCTGCATCTCTAATCAGGTGGAAGTGAATGTGAAGGCGCATATCGTGGCGGAATGGAGACACTTTGCCAAAAATAATCCAAAAGATCTGCCCTTCCGTTTCCTAATTACTATGTTGTACCAATGGTTGGAGGTGCTTATAGAATAAAGTGAGTTGACCATTGAGTGCGACATGCACTTCAATCAACTGAGGGTGACAGGTGAGTAAGGGAGTAGTAAGAAAAAGGTAATGGTGAGTGCTGAGGGTGAGAATAGTGGGGGTCAGGGAGAGGGTAGAGTTGGGACCAGTTCTTTAGAACCCACCGACCCTTTCAAGCAGCTGGGATTGGACTTGGCTGAGGTCAAAAAGATGCTATGGAGTTTTCCTATGCCTCTATGAGGCTCTATATCTTCTAGTTCTATGGGTTTGTCTGATGCCCTTTAGGGCACATTTTAGTCCTAGACTGTGGCCCGTATAGAATTTCGAGTAGATTTGGAGGTTGAAAAGATGAAGAGATATTCCTGAGATAAGATGCTAGTCCATATATAGGAAGGGATCAATACCCTTCTAAAGACCCGAGCTCTGCACAATATAGTTCCAAAGGTGGAGATGATGGATGCCCAACAGTTTTAATTCCTGAACGGTTTGGATGAATATGATTTCGGTGATTTAAGTGTGGAAAAAGATGGATTATATAGATAGGACACAGAAAAGTGCATCTCCCTTAACTCATTCCCCTTTAATTTTGGATATTTTATTATTTTGCCCTTATAGGGCTCTTGTTAGACAATTTAGTTATATTCTCACATATTTGGATAATTTTGTTGTTTTTGATTCACAGGTGCAATTCGTGGCAATATTGGAAAATGATGGCCTTGTTTATAGGTCCTCACATTTTATCATATCACTATTTGAATAACTACTTCTCTTGAATTGTATTACAAGATGAAGTCCCAAAAATAAGGGACTGAACTTTGAGTATTCTACCTCACACTTTCCGCTGCAGTGGATGATATTCCGTTGTAGTGACGGCACTATGGAAAAAATTCATCCACTATGGAAGACCTTTGATTTAACTTACATGCATTGTAGAGATCACTTCCTCATAGATGCAGGACTGCTGGTGCAAATGTTTTCACTACAGCGAGAGAGTCGTGTCATGCCCCGAATTCCAATGGGGCCAACTGGCACTCAAAACCGATAAGGCCCGAGAGAACCAATCCTTGCTCATATCCATTCATATGCATGTCATTCAAGGAACATCACCACCACGTATATATACAAGATGCTAATAACGAAAGTCATGGAGACATGTGATATATACATATAAGAAACATGGCCGTTAGGGCCATCAAGTCAAAATGGACATACATTCTTTCATTCACCTCACCACATACATCTACAAAAGCCTCTAATGGATGCATACACATAACCATCTTAAAGTCAGGACAAGTCCCCACTTTATACAACAGTTATACTACCAAAACAAATGTACAACATTAACTTTGGAAAGCCCCGAACCAACTGGAGCTCATCAAAGACCTACAAATGATTCGCAACCTACTGTGGAGGTCTACTAGCACCTGTGCCTGCAGAAAGTAAGGTAATTCCCCCAAGGGTGTTAGTACGAAGAATGTACTGAGTATGCAAGGCTAATAGTAACTGTATAAGATACAGGGACTTCAATGAAATCAAGTACCAGTGGATAGGCAATATAGATTAGCCACCATAATATACATGTGTGGAGTAGCATATATTGCATTCATTTCTTATGTTTTTGTTCATATCATTGCAACAATCATTCATGAAATATTGCTCATGTAATATCATTTATATAATCTTTCGGGATCACCTCTAGATAGGCTTCCCCCCTTTGAGTTGCCACCCGTTCGGGATCGCCTCTAGCTAGGCTTACGCCCCTTAGAGTTGCCACCCATTCCTAATATACTTTTGGGATTGACCCTAGCTAGGCTTTTGCCCCTTTGGGTTGCTACCCATACTCAATGTTCATTTGGGATTTCCCCTAGCTAGGCTTTTGCCCCATTGGGTTGCTACCCGTACTCAACAAGTATACATTACTTTAATTCTTATGTTATAAGAGTGATACGTTATTGGAAGAGTGATACGTTATTGGTTGTAACATTTTTGGAACTTTGGAACAATAGTCAATGAATATGATACATGTGAATAACAATAGATGACAACCTGAAATGATATATCTTAGAACAGTTCGGAATGGAACAAGTACAATGTCAATGTGAACAATATGTGCTGCAGAAGTATACACAAAGAGTAACCTTACATACCTTGTGTTCTCACTATGAATACACAATCATATACGTGAATACAATAGTCCAACTCCTTCCTTACGTTTCACTCTACATAACAAGTACATAACGGAGCTCACGTTAATAATCAACTACCTTACGAGTGCATAAAACGACAATGAGTTACATGATTGCCCCATTTCACCCTTCACAATACCATTTATGAAATTGTTATACCAACAATACCACAACATTCCATACATTGACCAATACATCATAAATCAATAGCATGTCATACCAAGTTCATACTTTACACTTCTCCATCAATACAACATCACAATTACTCCATCAAGTCACCTCAATACACTTTATAACAACATATTGACAACAATCCCACAATTTACCCTCATAGAAAAATAAAAATTCAAGGAACATAACCACACCATACATGTTGGTATTTCATTCACACCATGCACTTTCATCAAAACCCCAAGTCTCCTTTCAAGTTTAAATCACAAAGATGGCACATCTTTTAGCAAAAAGCAAAAGTGCCCTATTCAATCTTACCAACATAAACATCATGATCTACACCATCTCTCATGTATATAATATATTAAATCACAAGAATAAACACCTACCCAAGCTTGCAAGGTGATGATCTTGTCCAAAGTGTCCAAAGACAAGGGTTGCCTTAGGGTTTGGAAAATAGAGAAATATCTCTTAGAAAATGTCTAGAAAGGCATGTGTGATTTTTGGAATAAAAATCTGATTTTTTGGCCTTTATATATACCTCAAGTCATCCTTATCCACTCCTTGGGCATTAAATGCTATATTTACTTGGTCAAATGGAAGAATGGGTCATTTGCCCTTTGGGGCCTTAAATTGAGCCCATTTACACATATTAACTTAGCCCACCAATTTCAATGTGTAATACTCCAATTATCTCATGTTTAAATAATTCCATCAATGTCACAACAATATTCAACTCACGCGATTCATGTTCGTAGCTTCAATCTCAAAAATGAGAAATTCTAGCCACTCATGGCTTAGTTGAACATAATTTGATAAAACACTTGTGACGAAGAATTAATACCAACTCGAATGCCAAAATTACTCAAGATTAGTCCTACTATGATGGACTAATGATACCATAACCCAAGAGTCCTCTTTATAGACTAATAATCGTGGAAGAAATCGGGCAAAAAGCAACCCGGCACGCTCCTGGGCGCCCTAGAGACTTTGAAAAATTTCAGCTCTGGAAAGGTGGCCAGGAGCAGCCTGGCACGCCCCTGGGCATGCCCCCTTGCTGCCTGTGCCAAACAAAATTCAGCCAGAAGCGGCCTGGCACGCCACCTGCAGCGCCCTATGCTAAATTTTTGATTTTGACTTTTCTTTGCGGATTTGGTTGGATCTTTTAAGTCCCAACCTTTTTCTTGCCTCTTATCTTTAATATCCTTTGCTTGGATGTCCCTTAAACCTTACTTTTCACCCCAGAAATGCTCCACAAAGTCACAAACACCTACTACAAAGGTCTAATCACATGTACTAGCACACTATCAAATTTTTTCCATCAATAACAATACAAAATACTTACTTATGGCTCTCGAACCTAGGGTAAACTTGGTTCAAGGTTGGAAAGTAGGGTTGGGAAGGTAAGGGGTGTTACAGGTCGGTAATACCTTAGTAAAATATCATGCTTAATTTATCGAAAGGTGTTTGTTTGCCAGCAGGGTATGGTAAAGGCGACGGTCCATCCATTTAGTCGTGGAGCCTGACTAGTGAGCTCAAAAATTTTCCTCAGGTCAATGGTATGGTCCACGGTTAATTTGGTGACCCACGGTCTGTCCTCAGGATTGTCCGACGGGATTTTTCTGCACTTTTTAAGAGTTTTCTAAGGGGTTGTTTGGTCTTTTTCCATTCTTTAAACAACAAAACTATGTCATTTCAACTATTCTAAAGCTGATTAATAAGCCTAAACTACCTCAAATCCCCAATTCCCCAATCATTCAAGTGACACTTAGAGAATACAGAGAAAAACACTTTTTTTCTCTCCAAGGAAATAACTAGGGTTTATCTTCTTCAGGCATCAAATTCAAAGATTTTACCAAGGGTTTTGCCTTCAAGTATGTGGGATTTCATCAATGGGTTTCATTTCACCATTGACTCATTAAGTTAATTCAATTCCGCAGTTTAATTCATCTTTCAGAGCCTAGGGTTTCATGTAAAGTATGAAGTTCTTTGTATTTTTGTTCTTCTTCAGAATGATCCTCGTATCCAAGTATCCCTAGTGAATTCAGAACCTTTATAAATACGCGTCAACTTAAAATTTCATGTATTATTAGCTGAACACTCAGTCTTTCAGGTTTATATGGTTTAGAATGCTTTTAGATAAAGCACTTACCTTTTAGTCTCAGAACATTAGTATTATTGGGATATTCAGTATATCAGTTATATTAAGTTGGGAGTAGTACTTAGCATCGAGCAGATACAGGGATGAATGCTCGCCCGTCAGTTAGGCTGAGACCTTTAGTAGAAGTCCCTAATAACCAGAACTCCGGTGCCATCGTAGGTTCTAAAGGGTCGCCAATCATACCAGGTTTGACGCATTAGTCCTTTTGGATATAAGTTTAGTGGATCCATGTTAGTCAGTGTTCATACCCTTGGCAAGGTACAGAGCACCCTTCCAGCAAAGTTACTAGTTGGACTCCATTTAGCTCAGATGGAGTATGTAAGTTAACAGTAGATCCCACAATTCAGATTTGGATATTGCATGACCTTGTATTTAGTTTATTCAGCATATTATATAGTTACATATTTATTACTTCGTCATTGCATTAGTTTACATCATTCAGTTCCATGTTTAGTTTATCATTTCAATTTTAACATATTCAGTTCATATAGTATAATGCATATCTTACATGTTTAGTACATTTAAAGTACTGACCATATAGTTTCTTTTGAAATATTGTATTATATATAGGTTAAGATGTTTAGTATCCAGCTCCCTATTAGCACGATCTCCAATCACCTCAGAGGCAAAATTTGGTGAGTCCTCATATTTCGAAGACAAGACTTATGTTTACTTTTTTTATTCAGTCATTTAGGTTTTATATAGTTAGAGTTTGTTGGGAGTTTGTACAAGCTACTCATATTAGTAGAGGTGTTTAGACAAATAATAGATGTTCAGTTTTATGTTATGTTAGGTAATTTCCCTTTTGATTCAAACATTGACATTTGGTTTTGATTCATACTATATCATTCAGACTTAGCTTCTACTCAGTATTCATCAATTATATACAACATTCTTGGTTTCATGCTAGGCTATGGGTTAGCTTGGGGTCACTTGTGACTCTAATCACTATGTTACGACTAGAGGGTAGTCTCGGGTTCTGACAAACTTTATATTAGAGCATCTGGTTAAAAGTGTCCCGAGGTGTATGAAAGTCGCATCAAGTAGAGTCTTGTTGATGGATGTGAAGCTCAACACACTTATAAATGAGAGGCTATTAAATATTTTAGGAAAAGTTTCACTTATTTCATATTCATATCATACAATAGTGTGTGAATGCTATTTAACCTCATTGTAACACATGCTCTACGTGTTTAAAGAAAAATGCCTCCTAGAAAAGCTAAGAGAAGGAGAAATGGAAATCTTAACAAAAATGGGTACCAAGAAGCACCACCAGCTCTGATAGACCCTTTGAATGAGAAAGTCTCTTATGCTGAGTTTAGGGCTGCTTTTCAGGTTCTAGCTTAGGCCATGACTACTCAGGTAAATCAACAAGCTATTGCATCGGTCAACTTTCATGGTAATACAACAGCGTCTAGTGTCTGAGAATTCACTCGGATGAATCCTCTCGAGTTTCATAGTTCTAAGGCAGAGGACAATCCTTAGGAGTTTCTTGATGACATTCAGAAGATCATTGAGATCATGGGTATCACTCTAGTTGAGGATGCTAATTTGGCTACTTTTTTAGCTGAAAGGAGTGGCTCATACTTGTGAAAGTAGTGGAAGGAAGTTAAGGGTGCAGATGTTGGTCCAGTAGATTGGGATGAGTTTGTAGCTACATTTCTAGATAGGTTCTTCCTACTTGAATTAAGAGAAGCCAATGTTTAGGAGTTCATTAAATTAAAACAGGGTAACATAAGAGGGAAGGAGTATTCTCTTAAGTTTACTCACTTTTCAAAGTATGCTCCGATAATGGTGGCAATCCTAGGGTCCGTATGAGTATGTTTGTACCGGGTGTTTCTGAGGATATGGTTAAAGAAAGTAGAACTGCTAGACTAGTTAAGGAGATGGAAATAGAGGATATGAGGGCCAGAATATAAAGCTTTAACTTTTCTCAAAAAAGGTCAGATGGTTGTAGTTATTCTCAGTTCAATTAGAAATCTTCAGCTCTAGCCCCATCCTCTGCAAGTAGCCCCATGCCCATGTTCAGACAGGAGTATTAGGATAGGGCACCAGGCTCTAAGTCTTAAGGTAGTGTCACTAGTTGTCATACACATCCATTTTGCAAAAAGTATGGTAACAACCACTAATGTGAGTGTATAGATGGTAGTGGTAATTGTTTTGGATATGAAAAGTCAGGTCACAGATTGAGAAAGTGCCCAGGAGCTTCACAGAGAGGCAAGGACGCTCGGCAGTAGAATCAGTCTAACTCTTCACCAGCTTTAGCAGGTTTCTCGACTTAGGAGGGTGCCTCATCTAGTGTAGGTTATAGGCAGTATCATGACAGGTTTTATGTACTTTATACTTGACAGGATCAGGAGGGTTCCGTTGATATTGTCACTATTACGATACAAGTCTTTCATATTAATGCCTATGCATTGTTAGATCCTGGAGCCAGACTTTCTTTCATGACTCCTTATATAGCAGTAGACTTTGGTGTCAGTCCAAAAATCCTCTCAGAACCCTTCTCAGTCTCTACTCCATTTGGTGATTCAGTCATAGCTAGAGGGGTATACAAAAATTACCCTATCACAATTTCTCAAAAAGTCGCCTCAGTTGATCTTGTAGAGTTAGATATTATAGATTTTAATGTCATTCTTGGCATGGATTGGTTACATTCTTGTTATACTACAATCAATTGTAGAAATAGGGTAGTCTAGTTTTAGTTTCCAAATGAACCTGTTTTAGAGTGGAAATGCAGTACTTCAATGCCTATAGGTCGGTTTGTCTCTTACCTTAAGGCCAGAAAAATAATTTCCAAAGGGTGTATATATCATTTTGTTCTGGTTAGGAATTCAATGTTTGAGACCCTAACTCTTCAGTTAGTTCCAGTGGTTAATGAATTCCCAGAAGTGTTTCTAGAAGATCTCCCAAAGTTCCTCCCGAGTGGGAAATTGACTATGAAATATATCTCCTTTTAGATACCCAGCCTATCTCAATTCAACGCTATAGAATAGCTTCAGCCAAGCTTAAGGAATTCAAGGAACAGTTGAAAGATCTTTTAGAAAAAGCTTTTATCATGTCTAGCATCTCTCTATGGGGTGCTCCAGTTCTTTTCGTGAGTAAGAAAGACGTTTCTCTCAAAATATGCGTTGACTATCGTTAGTTGAACAAAGTCACAATCAAGAATAAATACCCTATTACTAGGATTGATGACTTGTTCAACTAGCTTCAGGGTGCTAGTTTCTTTTCTAAGATAGACCGCAGATCTAGCTATCATCAGCTCAGAGTCAGAGGACGTGACATTCTAAATATTGCCTTCAGAACTTGATATGGTCACTTCAAATTTGTTGTATTGTCTTTTGGTCTAAAGAATGCTCCTGCACCTTTTATAGACTTGATGAACAGAGTGTTCAAGCAGTACTTGGATATGTTCATCATTGTCTTTATTGATGAAATGCTCGTTAATTCTCAAAGTGAGGATGAACATGCAGACCATTTGAGGATTGACTTGCAGACTATCAAAGATCACCAGTTATTCACTAAAATAGAAAGTGTGAATTATAGTTGAAATAAATAGCATTCCTTGGTCATATTATTTTCTATAACGGCATTCAGGTTGATCCTCAAAAGAATGAAGCAGTTAGAAATTTGCCTAGACCCATCTCTCCATCATATATCAAGAGTTTCTTAGGGTTAGCTGATTACTACAGATGTTTTGTTGATTGATTTTCATCTATTGCTTCTCCAATGTCCATATTGACTCAAAAGAAAGTCAAATTTTAGTGGTCCGATTCTTGCGAGAAGAGTTTTCCGGAATTGAATACTTGACTCACCTCCACTCCAGTTTTGACTCTGTCAGATAGTTTGGATGGGTTTATGGTTTATTGTGATGCTTCTAGAGTTTCCCTTGAGTGTGTGTTGATGCAGGATGGTAAGTTTATCACATATTCCTATAGATAGCTCAATCCTCATAAGAAGAATTACCTAACTCATGATCTTAAGTTGGCAATAGTTATTTTTTCCTTAAAGATTTAGAGGCATTACCTTTATGGGGTTAATGTAGATATGTTCAAGGATCATAAGAGCCTTTAGTATGTGGTTAGTCAGATGGATATGAATCTTTATCAGAGAAGATAGCTAGAGTTTTTAAAGGTCTACGATATAAGTGTCTTGTACCATCCCGGTAAGGCTAATGTAGTGGTTTATGCTCTTAGCAGGTTGCCTATGGGATGTGTTGCTCATGTAGAGGCTAAGAAGAAAGAGTTAGTTTGAGAGGTCATGCTTGCTAGATTGGGAGTTTGGTTTTTTGATTAAGCCAATTGTAGTTTCTTGGTTTAGAATATGTCAGACTCTTCTTTAGTAGCTGAGGTTAAAGGAAAGAAAGATAGTTATCCTATTTTGCGTAAGTTGAAGGAAGCAGTCCAAAGTTTGAAAGTTAAGGTTTTCTCCTATGAGAGAGAGTGTGTTCTTCATTGTCATGGCAGACTTTGTGTTCCAAATGTGTATGACTTGGGACAAAGGATACTAACAGAAGCTCATAGTTCTCAATATTCTATTCACCCAGGAGCCACTAAGATGTACCATGATCTACAAAAAGTTTATTGATGGAATGGTATAAAAGAGGATATCATGAAATTTGTGGCTATGTGTCAAAATTGCCAGTAGGTTAAGGTTGAGCGCCAGAGACCTGGTGGTATGATTTAGGATATTCAAATTCCTACGTGGAAATTGGAAGTGCTGAACATGAATTTCAGTATAGGGTTTCCTCATACTCGCCGACAACATGATCCTATTTGGGTTATCGTGGACCGTATGACTAAGTCAGCTCATTTCCTACCAGTTAATACTTCAGATTCAGCCAAGGATTATGCTAGACACTATCTTAGGGAGTTGGTGAAATTGTATGGAGTCCCTTTGACTATCATCTCAGATATGGGTACTTAGTTTACTTTTCAATTTTGGAAGACGTTTCAGAAGGTCTTGGCACCGAAGTCTATCTCAGCACAGCTTTTCATTCACAGATAGATGGTCAAGCAGAGTGGACCATTTAAACTTTGGAGGACATGTTGAGAGCTTGCGTGATTGATTTTAAAGGTAGTTAGGATGATCATTTTCCTTTGATTGAGTTTGCCTATAATAATAGATATCACTCTAGTATTCAGATAGCCCCATTCAAAGCACTTCATGGTTAAAGAAGTAGATCTCCTATTAGTTGGATTGAGGTTGGTGAAGATACCTTGATAGGGCATGGTTTAGTCTATGAAGCCATGTAGAAAGTTCAGCTTATGAAAGAAAGGTAAAGAAGAGCTTAGAGTGGTCAGAAATCTTATGAGGATGTAAGGAGGAGGGAGCTTGAGTTTGAAATTAGTTATTTGGTTTACTTGAAAGTTTCACCCATGAAAGGGGTGAAGAGATTTGGCAGGAAAAGGATACTCAATCCCTGCTATGTGGGTTCATATAAGATTTTGAGGCACATTAGTAATATAGCCTATGATTTAGACTTGCCTGCAGACTTAGCATCAGTGAATCAAGTTTTTCATGTATCTCTAATGAAGAAATGCATTGGTGATATAGCTTATATTGTATCCTTATAGAGTGTAGGTGTAAAGGATAGCCTCTCTTATGAGGAGGTCCCTATTCAGATTATTGATCATTAGGTTTGGAGGTTGAGAAATTAAGTAGTCGCTTCAGTGAAAGTTATTTGAAGGAATCAGCTAGTTGAGGGAGCTACTTGGGAAGCAGAAGCAAATATGATGACTAAGTACCCCCATATTTTCCCTTCAAAATCAGTTCCCGCTTGAGGTAATAGTTTGCCATTAATTAATTCTCTTAGTACTATGTCACTTAGTTACTCTCATGACTTAGTATGCATTCATGAGTTCAGTTTAGTCCATGTTTCAGTTATAGATTTAGTTATCGTGTTAGTATTCGGCTCTCAAAACTCAGCGTTGGGATTTTGACTTTTTCCCTATTCTTTTAGCTTAGTTAGTTTATATTTGGGGATGAATATTCCTAATAGGGAGATATTGTAACGCCCCAAAAATCTAAGCTAAGATAAGAACTGTATTTCAAGTATATTTAGAACCAAACAAAGTGATTTGGTAATATGAGAAGTGATTTAGATATGAATTATGTTCATAAGTAAATCCTTGCTCATGGCCAACTTAAAATCTTCCTTACCGATTGAATTCTGGTGTAGAATCTTTCTATAGTCAACTTCACATGATAAAAGGTTATGCTTATTTTACCAAAAGGTGTCCATCTGTCGGGGGTGATAGTAAACGAATTGATCCATACATTTGTTCGTGGGGGCTAATCAGTGAGCTAAAACATTTTCCCCAGGTCGACGGTGTGTTCTATGGTCCATCAGGGGACCCATATTCCATCCCCGAGACTATCCGACGAGATTTTTCTGGACTTTTTAAGAGTTCTCTAAGGGGTTGTTTGGTATTTTCCCACTCTTTAAACACCAAAACTACGTCGTTTCAACTATTTTAAAGCTGATTAATAAGCCTAAACTACCCCAAATCCCTCATTCCCCAAACATTCAAGCGGCACTTAGAGAATTCAGGGAATAAAGTCACTTTTTTCACTAAGGCAATAACTAGGGTTCATCTTCTTCAAGCTTCAAATTCAAAGATTTCACCAAGGGTTTTGCCTTTGGGTATGTGGGATTTCATCAATGGGTTTCGTTTTACCCATTGGCTCCTTAAGCTAATTCAATCCCGCAGTTTAATTCATCTTTCGGAGCCTAGGGTTTCATGAAAAGTATTAATTCCTTTATATTTTAGTTCTCTTCAGAATGATCCTCGTATCCATGTTTCCATTGAGAATTCACCACCTTTAAATGTTTATAATTCATGATTCGTCATTAAATTAAATAATTTATGATTTTGAACTTGTTTTGAGTAATTTAACAATCTCTTCAAATTAAAGAATTGTCATGAGTAGTGGCAGTTTTTAAAGATGGCGGGTTATGAACACCCGATGACTTAGGATTTCATGCATTATTAGTTGAACACTCAGTCCTTTGAGTTTATATGATTTAGAATGAATTCAGATAAAGCACATACTTTTTAGTCTCAGAATATCAATATTATTGAGCTATTCAGTACAACAGTTATATTCAGTTGGGAGTAGTAACTAGCACCCAGCGGACACGAGTATATAAGGCTCACCCGTCAGTTAGGCTTAGTCCTTTAGTAGAAGTCCCGAAGTTCCAGAACTACGACGACACCATAAGTTCTAAAGGCTCACCCATAAGAACAGGCTTGACACCTTAGTCCTTTTGGATATAAGTTTAATGGATCCACCGCAGTCAGTGTTCGTACCCTTGGCAAGGTACAGACACTCTTCCAGCTTAGGTTACTAGTTAGACTTTGTTTGGATCAAATAGAGTATGTCGGTTAAAAGTAGCTCCCGCATTCAGATTCAGATATTGCATGACCTTATATTAAATTTATTCAACATATTATACACTTATATGTTTATTACTTGGTCATTGCATTAGTTTACATCATTCAGTTCCATGTTCAGTTTATCATGTCATTTTCAGCATATTCAGTTCATCTAGTATAGTGCATATCTCACATGCTCAGTACATTCAAAATACTGACCGCATACTTTCTTTTGTGTCATATTGTATTATAATATAGGTTCAGACGTTCAACATCCAGCTCGCGGTTAGAACAATCTCCTATCATCTTAGAAGCAAAGTTTGGTGAGTCCTCATATTTTGAGGACAAGGCTTATGTTTACTTTCTTTATTCAGTCATTTATTTTTCAGATAGTTAGATTTAGCTGGAAGCTTGTCCCAGCAACTTATCTTAGTAGAGGCTTTCAGACAGACGGTAGATATTTAGTTTTACGTTATTTTAGGTGATGTCCATTTTGATTCAAACATTGACATTTGGTTTTGATTCTTACTATATCATTCAGACTTTAGCTTCTGCTCAGTATTCATCAACTATATACAGCATTCTTAGTGTCATGCCAGGCCATGGGTTAGCTTGGGGTCACTTGTGACTCTAAGCACCGTGTTACGTCTAGGGGGTAGTCTCGAGTCGTAACACATGTACAAAAGCTTCTAATACAGAGAGATGACAGAAATAAAATACACCACTTCTACCTCAGGAATAAGATACAAAAGTTGATGGTGAATATTTGTCGCTCCAACCAAGGAGTTTCAATCACCCTATAACACAAGTACAACCTAAAAAGGGAGTAGCAAGTGTAGTATCATTACAACGCACGTACCGATAGTCATCATTAGTCGAATAGGAATATTTCGAGCAACACAATATATCAATTGATAAAATTAACATGACATCGTTTATAATAACTTCACACCGAGTTCACACCCCTTATCACTTCTCAATTAATTTGAAGATATTTAATTTACATTACTTATTCTGATTAGGCCCTAGTAAACACTGCTAACATTCTGTTCCACTAGTGATAAGTTCATCAACCACAAAAACAATTACTGACACTAAACATTATTGATATTTCACATACTTATTTTCACTGATCGACAGTTTAATCAACATTAGAGAGAGTACTCTTAAGTCACCTATCACCTATTACACATTCCTCACCCATAACCCAATTCAACCTAGCTAGAAGACACAATAGTACATATATTAATCTCAGAAAACAAGGATACAATTAATTAATTGACCAATCAATTGAAGGCAAAACCATGTATTTATAGTTAATCAGTAGAACATGATATCAAATAGCCCACTGCACATGGCAACGTATAGTAATTGAATAACCAACAAACCAAGTCAAAATAACCATGACATATAAAACACACAACTAGCATAGCAATTTCAACAATCATAGATGTTTAAGTCATCAAATCATTCATATCAAGTCAGCAGTAATGGACATAAAAGTTATCAATTTAGACAGGTTAGGTCAAAACGTAGCCCTGCTAGTGTAAGAAGTCATATCACAAACATGGATTTTATCCACACTGGTTTCATAGCTTGTAGACTTTGTACCTCATCATTCTTACTCTGTATAGTGCCAGAACTCACGCAATCACTAATCTTTATACATATGCTAAAAGGTCTTAAATCTGGCCAACTATTTATGACCTACAGGAGACAACCTAGTCTCCATGTATCATACCGACGTGGTACCCACTCCATATCATAATCGTTCATCTAGCTTACATATTACTCGAGGTGCTCAACAATCAGAATAGTATGTATATTCTCAAATTCTTCAACATATCTCTGTATGTTCTCACAGTCAGCTATCTCTCTGGATAATACAACAAATACACCAATATAACAAGTGTACATTATTCTCAAAAGTCATTTTAAGATAGGCTTCACAGATATAAGCTTAGTCATACAAGCAACGTCAAGTCAACAAACAAACAACCACAAATTATGTTTGAAGACCAATCAATATGATTATCAATTAAAAACACATACAAGAGACTATTTAAAGTCTAAATCCACGTAAGTCATAACCTACAAGTTTCTCTTAAATATTCCCTAATAATTATTACCTCAAGTATCATTGGATCAAGTTCTTTAAGTGTGAAGACCTATTCCTTAATATTATTATTACATACGGGAAGAACATACCTTAGTCATTCATCTAGCAGAGTGACAACATCGATGTGTAACTCCACCCCTAACTTATCCACCTTCTACTATAAGTCGTACTTAAACATTTAACTGTATTCCCTTTTTAGAAATTTTCGTATAACTCCATCCCTCACCTCATAGCTAGGTCACAAGCACAAATCACCTCAAGGTGAATACTTCCTCAAGAACACATAAAATTAGGTTTATCAAGTTCCTTTTTCCCTTCCAATCCAAAACATTATTAGACTAGTTTTATAGGTGTTCAAGCACATTATTTTCCACCATTCCCACATTAGCCTTATTCAAATTACGAACACAAAACAATAACCACAACACATATCTACATATTCACAAGTGCAACCTTACTTACGTTATTCTAAATTTATCCATCCAAACTTTATGCCCGAAAACTTAATCATGCATTCTCCCATTAATTCTATATAGTATGTAGGATTCTCTAATCTGCGTCTAGTACTCAATAAACCATAACCTACATTGACATCGCATGCAATCTTAACCTTTATCCTCAATCCAGAGTTGTCAATGGAGAATATGCGAGGAGGTGTGATAGGATCACGCCCTTTGAGAGTGTTTCCTCTCTGTTCTTGTTGTTTTCTCTCAAAAAATAACCCTAGAGCATATTTAGGAGAGAACTTATAATTTAGAATAAAGCTGGAATCCTAAATTTGAATTTAAATTAGGATTATGGATTGTGTATTTCACTGCAATAGTCAAATTCTCGCTGTAACGGGCTCGCTATAATGGGTAATGGATCATTGCAACAGACTTTGTCTAGTTGGTCAAGTTCTTTGACTCTATTCATTTAATGTTCATTATGCAAAATTAATGGTTAACCTGGACTCAAATTCAAATTGATAAAAAAAAATTTAAATTCATACATTTTTATCGCTAATATTTCAAAAATGATGGGATAGGTCATCATAAACATAGCTTGAAAAGAGCTGCAAACCTAGGACTGATGGAGAGTAAGAGGTAGTTGGTATTCACCACAATCATCTCCTCTGCCTTAACCCAGACTTCTTCACAATCATCTCCTCTGCCTTAACCCAGACTTCTTTCTTACCCTCAGTAGTTACCAATACAGTCAATAAAAATGATAAAAGATGCATAAGTCTGGGGAGAAACAAAGCATGAGCCGAACACTTAGTCAAAAAAGAAGGGGAGGAAAAAGCTAAAGATCATAGCTTCTTTTACTCTCTGAAAAACATAATCAAATAGGATTCTATTGAATGCAAATGTAATGAGAAAAAAGGCAAAGTATAAAAGGTGCTTATATTGTCTCCCAAAGAATTTTTCAAGGAAAATGACGCTCAAGAGAACCCCGGGAGATGGAAAAGTGCATAAAAAGGAAAAGTAGATCCTATTAAAGATCTTCTCCCCAATTAACAAGAATTCTAAAGAAATTAAATTACGAAGAAGGAAGATGAAAGGTTTTAAGTTGCAATTCAAAAATTTGAAATGCCTTCAAACAACAACCATACAAGGGCATTTGCCATGGAAGATACTTGAACGAATGACCTACGTAGACGCATTAAAAGAAAGCGACACTTCACTTAGGAGTAAAAATCAAAGATTTGATACCTCATAAAGAATGAAAAGAAAATTTAATGGCATTACCTCGACAAAAAATTTAGTCTGAAATTATGGGGACTATCTGTAGAGGGCAAAAATAGCCTAAACATGTGTACAAGTTAAATCATGACAAATAAAAGAATAGTAGACATGACTCAATGAACAACTGGATGAAATTCAATGACAGGTCATATGTTATGTTACTGAAATAGACAAAGCATGAAGGCACGCAGATTACTAGTTACATAAAGTAGAATGTCACACCGATTTGGAAGAACAAGATATTTGGAGGAAGTGTCAATGAGCCTTCAGTAGCTATTAACAATCATTATGTGACTAACTCATGAATAACACTGCATATTACTTCTTTATTACTATTTAATATCATTTAATTAGTTATTTCTAAGAGGTTGATAGATAATAATCTGTCTCAAGAGAGATGCCCCCTATATAAACTATGTAATTCACAACAAAATAAGAAGAAGAAATGAGAAATCACTGTCTACATAAAAAGAGTTTTATTGTTACTCAAGTTCTGGTTAATCAATCTTCATCATCCACAATCCATACATATGAATCATCAGGCTCCAGCCAGCTCAGGCTATATCAATCTCTACATTTATATAATTTAATTTTTGCTCTTTACTTTCAGTGTTATTTGTTATATTGCTACACCTAATCAGTTCGATCTTCTTATCCTTAGAGCCTCACATACAAATTGAATTGTACCCTTTTTCAAGGGTAAACAACTACGTTTACAGGGGCAGTCTAAATGCATGCAAACAACACATATAACATGTAACACATAAAGAACAAGTCATATAAGAGTTAAAGTTTAAATTGCCTAAAAAATAATAAACCTTTACTTCACTTGAAATGCTCAAAAATATTATAACAATCTTCTGTGACCTCTAGCTATTTAAAGTCATGAATAATAGGTCAAAATTAGTCTAGGAGAAGCATTCCCATAATATTAGAATACTCCAATGTTAATGAAAGTCAACTATAAATTCAAAAGTCAACTCTCGAATCAACATGTCAAATTCCAAAACAAATTACCGAACGCGAGACTTATTGACTTAGGACTTTAAATTAGTAATCAAAATTCATGTTTTCCTTTTTGAGCCAATTAGACAATGAAAACTCATGATTTCATGGCTCAAATAAATTAAAATCTAGCTTAATCACAAGATTAGGCAAGGAATCATTACCTTTAGTATCAGAGTGAAACTCCACCTTTTTATATCTTTAATCTGAGATACCCTTTCTAAAACATGGTCAAACAAAATGGTAATTGAATTTATTAAATGATCTTTGTACATGGCAACACAATATAGTGTATTTGCTCTACCCACCACGATTGTGGTCCAGCTATAGAAATTTGCCCAACATAATTTTTATTTCTGGTGTCCGACAAGTTGGAATACTAACAACGCGATAGTGATGAAGGTTTTTTCTTCCTTCAGCATGTTCTTGCCCCTTGACCTCGATGATGTTGTGCACTAGATTATAGAAAATCTACCACTGTAATTTCTGGTGCAATTATGTTGAAACTCATCTGAGCCCCTCGAGTCTCATGCCAGAAAGTCTCAAGTGGTATTATTAATTACTATTTTAACATACCCTTACACAGTACTATATGCACATGGAAGGGGGTAGTTATACATGCACCCATCCTACCTCCCTAAATCATGTATAGCATTACCATTTTACTTATTTAGTTTTAAAATTTGTATGGGTGAACCCGAGGTCAAATGAGCACTTTATGTCAATGGTAAGTATGCACATGGATGTTTCTTGTAGTTCTTGATTTGAATTCTCTATTATTTTTCTAAATTAATAATTGATAAATGCTACTTTGAACAATTCCTTTTTTAATTTATAAAGAAATATTGTTCAAATACCCATGCTCTTGGGCCTGCAACTTTTAAATTCGTAAGCGAAACTATTATTGTATAATATAATATTAAATAAAGTATGCATACACTTCTTGTTTCTTTTTACTCTTTTTCTTCTTTACTCGTATTTTTGTTTTTGTTTCCTCTTTTACCTTTTTTCATTGGTTCTTTTGAATTCAAAAGTCATAAACGAAATAGTGAGGTAGACATTTCATTCTTTTTTGGCTCACCATATAGACCTTAGTCCACGATGAAATAGCTACGACCTACTGCGAAGTGGTTATGCTATCTAAAATCTTTCTCAATTTTATTTATCTTTCAGTCCATTTTTTTCATATACTCTATATATTTTTTGATTTATGAAGTGGATATATTTGATTGTTTGAATTTATAAAATTTGTTAGATGTGGAAATGACGCTTTTAGTTCCTGAGTGATCACGTTATTCCAATTTCAGTTCCTGTGATATTCGACTAAGCACTTTTAACCTTTAATTAAGAAATTTGTTCTAGTTCAATCTCTGGCTAACAGATCTCATCAAATTAAATTAACTGACAACTATTAATAAGACACTTTGCACATAGCACATACAAGCTTTCATTTGCACGTTAGTTGTTAGAACAATAAATAGTTAATTGAAGATTAAAAGTGTCTTATTAATAGTTATTATTCTGTTTAATTTGATGAGATATGTTAGCCAGGGATAAAAATAGCATATATTGCTTAATTGATAGTTAAAAGTGCGTTGTCGGATATCACATGAACTGAAATTGGAATAACACCATAACTCATGGACTAAAAGCATCATTTCCTCTACTAAGAAACTTTTAATTAGGTAATTTCTTATCAAGTTGGTATTGTTTTCCCCTTCATGTATCTTTTCTTTACATTGATGGATATGTTATATGACCATAATGTCAAATATTTTAGCATATTATTTTCTTATTTGAAATTTTTCCCTTTAAGCTGTTGCGTTCCTTTTAAAAATACGAACTTCTTAATTCATAAATGGTTGTCTAATGAGTATGATTATGATTATGATTCTTCCATAAGTGAACTTGTGATAATTATTGAATTTAGTTTTAAATATTTTATTGTGATAGTACTAAAAATAAAAGTGATCATTTAGTTTTGTAGTCAATAAGATAATTCTTACATTGAAATGGATAAATTCACATCAAGCTGCCAAAGTCAAAAGATGGTCAACCAAGTTCTAGCTTTAGTCGTCCATTCGTGAATTTGCAAGTAGCCCCGGAAGTTCAACGACAAAAAAATTCTTTTCCACTTCCAAATATAGATAATGTGCTTGATTTGGAATCTCTTGAAGCAGATTCCCAAGATAGAATACATATTTCAGCATATGGTCCTAACATTTGAGATGCGGTAAGAAGGTATTATATTCAAAAAAAAGTTATGTCCTCCTTTTATCATGCAGTCTCTAAAAATAAGTTTGAAATAGAATGTGTCAATTTAATCCTACTTGGTATAAGAGAAAATCTCAATGGTTGGACGATAGCATAAATGCAATGTCACAACCCAAAATACTAGGGTTGTGATGGCACCTATCCTAACCAATCATGGTAGGTAAGTCAAACTCAACAAATATAGTTAATTAAAAATAAAGGCAAGTAGTACGAACAACCAATAACAACTCAAAGTCATCCTCAATTGAAACAGAACAATACATCTCGAAATCCCAATGCTCAGTTGTCACATGTACAATATAGATATCTAAGGTCGGATGTCAAAACCATTTTACAAAGCTTTCCCAGAAACTAAATAAGACATATGTAAAACATAGATGAAAAAAGTGTCATCTCCAAATATAGGAGCTCACCATAACTTTGAAAATAGAAACACTGTATGATCAAGATTCGCGCTAACAGCTTACACTAGGATCTACATCAGAAGGATGCATAAAAGTAGAGGTGAGTATAATCACTAGTACTCAATAGGCATCATAGGTCTATTGAGCTAAAGTAGATACTATAAAGATAAAGAATACTAAAATAACCCTGCACGCATAAAAGTCCCAGCAGTTCAATATTAATAATAACTGAAGATCATCTAAAAACACAATAATAATCTAAGAATGATTCAATTCAATGATATGTAATAATATGCAATGGCTAGTGCCTACCGATATACACCCATCCACTGTGATATGTTGTGAGGTTGTACACATGAGGGGCTCGCGAGGTCCATATGCCCCAACAAGAATCCTACCTTAAATGAAATTATAACCCATCTGGAATCCTACCTCAGATTAAATCAATAAAAATATCATGTCTCGTCATCTAAAATCCTGCCACAGACAAAATTAATATAAGATGGTTAATTTTTTTCAAAAATCAGTGTTTCCAGTGGTACAATCTAGTGATCCATGAGATGAATGAATATGTATGATCGAAATGATAAGAGTAATCCAGATATAACAAATATGTGAAAAATCTCAAGATAGCATTCAACTCATGAACACAGGCTACAAGACTCAATATTCACCCAGAAATCTAAATTCCACATCACTACAACGGTATAAGCCCCAATTCAGGCATCACAACAACAATCCATCTCAATTACTACTATAACCCACTAATTTACCCATCCCATAGCATTCTTTAAACAATAAGTTCCCACCCAAGAAAAGTCTTAAGAAAGCTAAGTCATAACCTAACTCGAAGCTGAACCGCAAGCCACCAATGGTTATAAACTACATAAACTAGCCTTCCCCTTTTGAATGACTTCAGAATTCTCCCAATCTATCAAGAACAAGTTCTACACATAAATACGAGTACATCATTACCTATATTGCTACACTTTTATTTCAGGTCCAAAGTGTCTATCAAAAAGTTACCCCCAAGCCTCAAGGGTAAAATTAGAATTTCATTATAAAATTAATTTACCTATAACATAAGGAGTTCAAATATAAAATTTCATTAAAATGAAGTTAAAATTGACCTTGAAATTATTAATTTATCATTCTTTAATTTTACCCAAACCCCCACCCCCCACCCCCCACCCCAAACTTTCAAGTTGAAAGACCAATATTTGATGATGTAATCATAAAAAAATCATTAGGAAATGTATAAAAATTATTTATGAATCATACACAAGATCGAATTGTTTAAAACACCTTTTGAATCTCCCAAAAATGAGTTTCAAAATATCAAAAGTCGAGTTGTGGAGTTTTGAGTCAAAAATAAGATATTTAAATCAGCCCAGCAATTTGTTCTTCACGATTACAGAGAACTAGTCATTATCGTGATGTGAAATATTTTGGACCTTCATGATCGTGAGGATCCAGTCATGAACGTGATGGACAAACTCCTATCCGGACCAGCCTCGACTCAACCCCTTTTCATGACTGAAACCTAACCTCCACAATCGCGATGAAAGGAGGACCTACACTAGTTAAAAACAAATAGCTATAAGGGAAAGACTAAAAACACTCCTAAGCGGATCCTCAAAATTCTTTCAGTACCCCATTAGGACAATGCAACTATCTACTAGACAAAATTGATATTCCAGACTCAATGGAACCATCAGATTCACGAAAAGAGGTTGTTATCAACAGATGTTTACCAAAGTCAACTCTAGGCTATAAACTTCTTACTTTCCAACCAACTACCCATATGCATTCGAACGCCTCAGGATCAAATCCAAAGGTGCTAATAACTTAAATTTGATATTTATAGCTAAGGGAACTTATAGTTTTTCCATAAAACCTCAAAATCTTCAAATGCTGACAAAAGTTAACCAAATCAACTTCAAAATCTTCCAAAATGAAAAACTCACATAATATACAATCAAACTACCTCAAGATCCATGCTACCCACCCCCGTAACCCATAACAATCACAAGAAAACTATAAGGAGGGGCAAAATGGTTAAAATGTACTACAACTTGAAAATTAATATGAGGGTTATTCCATCATCCGCCACTAAAACACATAGTCATCCTCAAACGTGAGTAAGGATGGTACCTGAACTACAAAAAAGCTCAGAATATCTACTTTGCATGTCTTACTTTGTCTTCTATGTAGCCTTTTGACTAGTTGATTCTTCCACTGAACCTTTACTAAAGCTTTTTCTATAGCTTATCTTCCTAGTGGGTCTATCCAAAGTAGCTATAGCCTTCTTCTCAAATGTCATATTCTGATCCAAATCTATCGAATCCCACCGAATAAAATTACAACCATCACAATGATCCTTCTTCAACATCAAAACATGGAAAACTTGATGCATAACTAAAATACATAGAGGTGAAGCCAACTTATAGGTCACCTCTTCAATAAGTCAAAGGATTTTGAAAGGACCAATAAACCTCGTGCTAAGCTTACCCTTATTCTGAAACCTTAGCACACCCTTCTTGGGTGATATATTCAACAAAATCCGCTTACCAATCATGAACTCTAAGTCACGAACCCTCTGATTTGTATAACTCTTACATACACTATGGGTTGTCAAGAGCTGTTCTTGTATCAACTTAACCCTATCTATTGAATCACTTAACAAGTTTATACCCCATAGCCTAACCTCCAAGAAATCAAACTATCCCACTAGAGATCTTTACTTTCTCCCATATAAAGCCTCAAATGGTTCCATATAAATGTGTCACGCCTCGAATTCCAATGGGGCAGACTGGCACCCGAAGCCGTTAAGGCCCGAGAGAACCAATCTTCATTCATGTTCACTCATATGCATGTCCCTAAAAGAACCACACTCTACCTCATTTAGATACAAATTACCAATGGCGGAAGTCATGGAAAACATATGATATATATGAAACTTGACTGTTAGGGCCACCATGTCAAAAGCACACATTCTTTCATTCATCTTCCCACATACGTCTACAAAGCCTGTAACAGATATATTTACATAACCAACCTAAAGTCGGGACAAGTCCCCACTTTAGACAACATTTACAACACCAAAACAAATGTACACATGTGACTCGGAAAGCCTCGAACCAACTGGAGCTCACCAATGATCTGCAAATGACCCACAACCTACTGTAGAGGTCTACTAGCACCTGTGCCTGCAACAAGTAAGGTAAGTCCCCCAAGGGACGTCAGTATGAAGAATGTACTGAGTATGTAAGGCTATAAGAAACTACATCATACATAAGAACATCAATAGAACTAAATATAAGAGAATAATCAATGTGGATAAACCATCGTTCTGTATGTGCGGAAACATGTAAATTACATTCATTAATTTCTTTTCCTTTACGTTCATTCATCTTTATCGTTCTACCCATGCTAGGCTTTTCTATCGCCCCTGGGATGAGATTAATCATTCTACCCATGCTAGGCTTTTCTGTTGCCCCTGGGATGAGATTAACCCATGCTAGGTATTCTAACCCCTGGGATGTGATTAACCCATGCTAGGCTTTTATGTCGCCCCTGGGATGAGATTAACCCATGCTAGGTATTCTAACCCCTGGGATGTGATTAACCCATGCTAGGATTTTATGTCGCCCCTAGAATGTGACTGTGATAACCCATGCTAGGTATTTTAACCCCTGGGATGTGATTAACCCATGCTAGTCTTTTATGTTGCCCCTGGGATGTGATTCAAGAATATACAGAAAATTATACATTACTTCATTCTTTCATTATAAGAGTGAAACATTACTTTATTTCTTTACTTCTATGAGATTGATACGATGGTAGTCATAGCATTATTTGAACTTTAGAGCCATGTCCACAGTTATGTGACACATGAATAACAATTTATCAATGAATAAGGAACATGTGAATAACAATAGATGACAACCTGAAATGAGATACCTTAGAACATTTCGGAATGGAACAAGTACAATTGCAATGTGAACACTATGTGCTGCAGAAGGATACGAAAAGAGTAACCTTACATACCTTATATATGTGAATACAATAATCTAGCTCCTTCCTTACATTTTACTCTACAACACAAATACATAACAGAGCTCACGTTAACAACTAACTACCTTACAAGTGCATAAGACGACAAGGAGTTACATGATTGCCCTATCACGTCATTTCACCCTTTTACAATACCATTCACGACATTGTCATACCAACAATACCACAACATTACACATATTAACCAAGACATCATAAACCAATAGCATTTTAATAGAAGCATTTCACACCAAGTTTCTCCTTTACGTTTCCTCATTAACACTACGTCACAAGTACTCCATCAAGTCACCTCAATACGTTTCATAACAACAATCCCACAATAATCCCACAAGTAATACATATAAAAAAAACAAGTTAAGGACATAACCACACCATACATGTTGATATTTCATCCACACAATTCACTTCCATCAAAACCTCAAGTCTCCTTCCAAGTTCAAGTCACATAGTTGACACATCTTTTAGACAAAAAGCAAAAGGGCACCACTCAACACTTTTAGACACAACCATCATGCTCTATACAATCTCTCATGCATATAATATATTAAATCACAAGATTAAACACTTAACCAAGCTTGAAAAATGATGATATTGTCCAAAGAGATGGCTTAGGGTTTTGAGAGCTAAAAGAAAAATCTTGGAAATGTCTAGAATGGCATGTGTGTTTATGTGAATAAAACTCTGATTTTTCCTTGTCTTATACAGCCCCTCAAGTCATCCTTAGACAAACATTAATTGCTATGCTTACTTGATCAATGATAGAATGGATCATTTCCATTAGGGCCAGGCATTTTGGCTTCATTTTGGGCCTCAAATTGAGCCCATTAACACATGTTAGCTTAGCCCACCAAATTCAATGTATGATCCACCAACTATCTCATGTTTATATAATTCCATAAATGTTACGACAATATTCAACTCACGAGATTCATGTTCGTAGCCTCAATCCCAATAATAAGAGATATTTACCACTCATGGCTTAATTTATCATAAATTGATAAAAATTATAAAAAAATAAAAATGGACGAAGAAGTAACCCTCATTTGGATGCCAAAATAGTCCAAGAATAGTCCCACTAAGATGGAATAATGATACAATAGCCCAAGAGACCTATTTAGAGACTAGTGGTCGAAGAAAATTTTTGGAAAAAAGCGGCCTGGCACGCTGCCTGGCGCGCCCCTATGCTGCCTGTGCCATAAAAATTTTGGCAGAAAGCGGCCTGGGCGTGCCCCATACTTAAATTCTGATTTTCTTCTTTTCTTCGACTTTTCTTTGCGGACACTAGCACAATATCAAATACTCCATCAAAGCAATACAAAATACGTACTTATTGCTCTCAAAACAAAGGTAAGCATGGTTCAAATAAGAAATATAACTCTAAATCACCAATCAAGTAGGGTCGAAAATGTACGGGGTGTTGAAAAATGTTAGAATGGTAACTGTTATTGTAGGCAAACTCCACCAAAGCAAAAAATTGGTCCCATTGGCCAACAAAAAAAATTACACAAGCTCGAGGATTATCCTCTAAAACCTGAATAATATGCTCTGACATACCATCTATCTGCGAGTGAAAAGTTGTACTCATCTCCAACTGATTGCCCAACTCTTGGTGCATAAAACTCCAAAAGTTCTATGTGAACTGAGTACCTCTATCTAAAATGATGGAAATAGGAACACCATGCAACCAAACAACCTCTCAAATATAGATCTTGGCCGAATTCTCCGCATTGTAGGTAACCTTCATCGGTACAAAATGATCTGATTTGTCCAATGCTCAGGGGATTTCTAATGCACAAGTGCATGTGGTATGACAAGTAATATATAATGTGAGGTATAGAAGAAATAATAATTGATTAAGAGATTAATACTTCCAACTAATGTAAATTCTAAAATGTTAGAGTAATTTCAAGTTGTTTTGTGATTACAGAGGTGATTAATTATCCAGGTTTGAGGTATTATAACAATCAAGTTGAGTTATCAGTTAATTAGTTTAATTGATTTCCCTAGTTACTAATTGTGGGTTGATATTTGCAATGTTGAGTGTCTTTCCCAACAAATTCTACACCTACTAGATTATTCCTTGCACCTATATTCTTATTGTCATTGGTCGATAGTGAAAAGCATGTGATTTCTCTTCATATTAACTAAGCAAGGCTAATGGGTATATTTCTATCCACATTAGTGAATCATTCCCCCTTCCCTACGGAGTTTTTGAAAGAATTCCTAGCTTTTCATATTGCAAATGTAAATTCTCTAGTCTTTATCCAAGATATAAACCATAGATAGTATTTGAGAATTGTCCAAATAATCAAATAATTAAGAGCAAGAAAAGATAAGCAATACAATAATGGAAATTGATATTACGCTATATTAACTTCAAATATCAACCTTTATATTCATCCACAACCCAGGATACTATGAGTTTAACAACTCATAAATCAATTGCAAGAGAAAGATTTCATGAATAGACAAAGATTCAACGATTAAAAGTAGAAAAAAATAGGAAAAAACTAAATGTATATATTCCTCTGAATGTTATGCACGTCCCCTCGGCTTAAACATATGAATAAATAACTAAGAAGTAATATTTATAGGGTTTTAGAAAAGTCCAGTTTGATCAAGATTGATTGGACTGCTGTAGGATAAAATTGGCCTGGATTTTGTACTATTTATAGGGTTTTAGAAAAGTCCAGTTGGATCAAGGTTATTTGGACTGCTCTAGGATAAAATTGGCCTGGATTTTGTACTGTTGTGGTGCATGGGGTAGGGAAGCAGGGTATTTAAATAGAACCCCTGCTTTGGCATGTGTGTGGCTCCCTTTTGAACTAATGTGGTGCCTTAGGCGGCGCCAGGGCATCCCACTAGTGCATTTTTGTCCTTTTTATCTTGTTTTGCTCCCGTTAAGCTTCTGTTTGATCTAACACCTATGGACATGCTCCGGATCATCCTCCTTAGCTTCTACTCAAGCTTCAATGGTATTTTTATGCCCCAATATGCTCCAAATTTATGAAAAATCCATTGTCCTTCATCCTACCCATCAAGACATATTACATAAGTGTATTTTATATAAGTAAGCTCGAAACCATATTATAAACATGCAAAATTTGAGGAAAACTATAGTATAAATATATGACTTTTAGCCTCATGTCAACTCCTAAAACCTAGTCTCTTACTCGCCCTTGAGTAATCTTTTCACTATAACTACAACTCTTTAGCCTTAATTGAACTAGCTAACTCAAACCAAGAATATCACTACTTAAAACGTCAAGCTTCTCTTCATCTTTGTACATTTTCTTTACATGAAAACTTAGAAAAATCTCAACATAGAAGATCAAAACATTCAAGCACAGGGAAAATAATGCATCAAACTCTCACGCTAATAAATGTCATGTCCCAAAAATGCAGGTCATGATGGCACCTACTAAAATCCACAAGTAGGTAAGGCAGACCCCATAGACAAAGAGAAACAAGTAACGGGATAATAAAATGAATGAGTAAATCATAACAGTAGTTGGGCCAAATACAAAGTTAAACACTGATAATAGGGCCCATAAGAATATACATAAAGAGTGAAGGAAAAGAATACACAAAATACCCCAAAGACATTGTATTTGTCTGTCCAAAATCTACTACATACATTAGGAGTATGATATATATATATACCATATGTTTAGAATTGTCTCTGAATATACAAAAAAAAAGATCAGTCCATAATCAGAGGGAGATGGAATAACTCTGGTGGTCTAAATCTCACCCCAAGTCTCTGGTCAAAATGATCTGTACGAGGTAAGTGTAAACATTAAGAACTCTTACTAAGGTTTGCTTCTGGGAAAAAGATGCAGAAGTGTGGTAAGAGTACCAATACATGTGGTACCCAGTAGGTATTATAGGTTGACTAAGCTCAAATAAGAAATAATTACAATAAAATGTAAATATTACCTAAGTCTAATAGTATAATGGTTGTAAGAAGAATAATCACCAAAATATGGATAAATGAGCAGAAAAATAAGTAATAGGTTACCAAAACTAAGCAATAGTAATCTAACTACAACCTAACCGAGCCCCCATAATCTCGAAAAACACAAATAACAAGTAATATAACCCGATTGGACTCCATAAGCATGGTAGGTACAATTAACAATCATACTAGCTACAGACAGTGTATAGATTATTAATAAGTACAAAAGTGTAGTACATGATACAAAAAGAGGCCCATACAATAAAAACCCCAAAACCTATCTCGGGCCACCAAACATCTACCTCAGACGTAATTAATGAAACAAGCATAATCATTCCCTGAATCTTAATCGGGGATAACCATAAGCTAAAGAGCAAAAGGATCGAAATATTCCTTGGACCAAGTTTTAAAATATGGTGCATTAACTTTTAGAAAGATCATCATTGGAAAAATATCAATATAAGTTGATACGGCTCCTTCAAGCTCATAAAATATGATAAATAGTGAGGGAAATCTAGTAAAACTAAAGTCAGTATAAAGTCCCTTTGTACCATATCAAACTCAGGGTATAAAAATGGATAAGAGAATGTCTGCTAGCCAAATACAAGAGTATGAGCACAAATATAAACATAGCAGGGTAGATAATGAGTGAGACGATTAAAGAGTTACCTAAGGTAAACTGTCACGCCCCGAATTCCAGCGAGGCGGACTGGCATTCGAAGCTGATAAGGCCCGAGAGAACCAATCTTCATCCCTGTCTATTCATATACATGTCATTCAAGAAACATCACCACCACGTATAGAGATATAAGATACCATTAGCGGAAGTCATGGAAACATGGAATATATACATATAGGAAACTGGGCCGTTAGGGCCATCAAGTCAAAATAGACATACATCTCTTACATTCATCTTCCCACATACGTCTACAAAGCCTCTAACAGATGCATATACATAACCATCCTAAAGTCGGGACAAGTCCCCGCTTTATACAACATCACAGTACCCATGCAACTCGAAAAGCCCCAAACTAACTGGAGCTCACCAAAGATCGGCAAAATGATCCGCAACCTACTGTGGAGGTCTACTAGCACCTGTGCCTGCAGCAAGTAAGGTAAGTCCCACAAGGGACGTCAGTACGAAGAATGTACTTATTATGCAAGGCTATGAGAAACTACATGATACATAAGGCCCTCAATGGAATCAAATATGAGAGAATAGCCAATATGGACAAACCATCGATTTGAATGCTGGAGACATGTACTTTATATTCATTAATTTTCTTTCCTTATGTACATTACCATCAACCATTACCGTTAAATAAATAACCACCAATATATGTAACCGTCAATATAAGTAACCGTCAATGTATGCAACCATCAATAAATGTAAACCTCAATAAGTGTAACCGTCAATAAATGTAACCGTCAATAAGTGTAACCGTCAATAAGTGTAACTGTCAATAAATGTAACTATGAATAAGTGTAACCATCAATAAATGTAACCGTCAATAAGTGTAACCGTCAATAAATGTAACCGTCAATAAATGTAACCGTCAATATATGCAACGGTCAATAAATGTAACCATCAATATATATAACCGTCAATAAAGCAAGTTTGGCCCGAGCTAGGCTTATGCCTCCCGAGCTACCACCCGTACTCAAAGAACCATAAAGTAACCATATATGAATTACTTCTTAGCATTACTTCTTTTCTTTACTTTTGAGAGATTGATACATTGATAGTCATAACATTATTGGAGCTTGGAACAGTAGTCCATGACTATGAGGCACATGAATAACCATTGACCAATGAATAAAGAAATACGTGAATAACAATAGATAACACCCTGAAATGAGATACCTTAGAACATTGCGGAATGGAACAAATACAATGTCAATGTGAACACTATGTGCTGCAGAAGGATACGAAAAGAGTAACCTTACATACCTTATCTTCCCAATATGAATATACAATCCTAAATGTGAATACAATAGTCCAGCTCCTTCCTTACGTTTCACTCTACAACACAAGTACATAACGGAGTTTACATTAACCACAAACTACCTTACAAATGCATATGATGACAATGAGTTACATGATTGCCTTAAAATGTCATTTCCCCTTTGACAATACCATTTATGAAATTATCATACCAACAATACCACAACATTCCACAATTACTCCATCAAGTCACCTCAATACACTTCATAACAACATATTGCCAATAATCCCACAATTTATACTCATAGAAAAATAACAAGTAAAGGAACATAACCACACCATACATGTTGATATTTCATTCACACCATGCACTTTCATCAAAACCCCAAGTCTCCTTTCAAGTTTAAATCACAAAGATGGCACATCTTTTAGCAAAAAGCAAAAGTGCCCTATTCAACCTTGCCAACATAACCATCATGATCTACACCATCTCTCATGTATAAAATATATTACATCACAAGAATAAAAACTTATCCAAGCTTGCAAAGTGATGATCTTGTCCAAGGTGTCCAAAGAAAATAGTTGCCTTAGGGTTTGGAAGATAGAGAAATGTTTTGGAAATATCTAGAAAATGGCATGTGTGATTGTTGGAATAAAAATCTGAATTTTGTGTCTATTTATAAGCCCTCAAGTCATCCTTAGCCACCTCTTGGGCATTAAATGCCATTTCCACATAGTCAACACAAGAATGGGTCATTTTCTCTTTGGGCCTTGCATTTTATTCCATTTTGGGCCTCAAATTGAGCCCATTAACACATATTAACTTAACCCACCAATTTCAATGTGTAATACTCCAATTATCTCGTTTAAATAATTCCATCAATGTAACAACAATATTCAACTCACGATATTCATGTTCGTATCCTCAATCTCCATAATAGGAAATTCTAGACACTCATGGCTTAATTGAACATAATTTTATAAAACACTTGTGACGAAGAATTAATCCCAACTCGGATGCCAAACTCACTCGAGAGTAGTACTACTATGATGAAATAATGATACCATAACCCAAGAGTCCTCTTGATATGTAACACCCTGTACCTTCCCAACCCTACTTGACGACATTCAATAATGTTTACTTAGGTGTTGAGACCTATAAGTATGTATTTGGTAATGTTAATGATGAGAAAATTGAAATTTGGCCTCGTACATGTGATTAGCCTTTCATAGGAGGTGTTTTATAATTTTCGTGGAGCACTTGTGGGGTTCAAAATGAGGCTAATAGGACCTCTAAACAAAGTATATTAAGGGTAAGAAGTAAGTTAAAGTATGGGACTTGAAGTATCCAACCAAACCCGCGAAGAAAAGTCGAAAAATGAAATTTTCGGAAAAACTAAGGAACAGGCGCACCAGAGGGCGTGCCAGGCCGCTCTGGGCCAAAGTTTTTAGCCCAGAGTCAGCAAGCTGACACGCCCAAGGGTGTTCCAGGGTGGTTTTTCCATTTTTTTCAAAAGTTGGAAATTTCTTAAGTCCCAAGGGTGCCCGGGGACGTACCGAGCCGATTTTTTCCACGTTTATTATACAACCATGAGTATATACCAGAAATGAATGAAATATTATATTGATATGATAAAATTACTCGTCAACGAATTTGGCATCAAAATGACAATTTTACCCTTGTGGTCAAAATAAGTCATACGTGGCTAGAATCGCTTGTTTTTGGTATTGAGTCTACGAGTATGAATAGCATGAGTGGGAATATTGTTGTAACACGTATGAGATGATTTAAACATGAGAAATTATTAATTTTATTGGATTAAGTGAATTGGGCCAAAAAGGGCCAAAAATGAGAAAGAAAACATGGGCCAAGAATGGGTCAAATGACACATTCTTCCATTGACTAAGCCTCACATTGCATTAAATGCCAAGAGTGGATAAGGATGATCCCAAGGCCTATAAAAGGGGCCAAAATCAGATTTTTTTATCACATAACACTCTCAAGCAAAATCTAGAATTATCTACAAGCTTTTTCTCTCAACTTCAAACCCTAAGTTACTTCTTGGAGCAAGATCATCAATTTCCAAGCTTGGGTAAGTGATTATTATTATGGATTAATATATTATATGCATGGGAGAGTATGTAAATCATGTTGGTCATGGTTGGAAGTGTTGAATAAGGTGGTTTGTGTTTTTGGTAAAAGATGTGATATCCATGAGCTTCAAGCTTGAATTATGACTTGTGACTTTGATGAAAGAGTATGGTATGGATAAAATATGAACATTTATGGTGTGATTTTGTTATTAAACTTGTTTTTTTTCTATAAGTGTAAATTGTGGGATTTTGGCCGATATGTGCTATGAGGTGTATTAAGGTAATTTGATGGATTAATTGTGATGTGGTGTGGATAAGGAAGTGTAAAGGAGAAGTGTTGTGGTGAAATGTATTGAATATCATGTATTGGTCCATGTTGGGAATATTGTGGGATATTTGGAATAATAATTTCATCAATGGTTTTGTCAAGGGGAAATGGCATGTTTAAAGGCAAACATGTAACTCATTGACGTTATATGCATTTGTAAGGTAGTTGGTGGTTAATGTGAATTCCGTTATGTATTTGTGTTGTAGAGTGACACATAAAGAAGGAGCGGGACTATTGTATGCACATCTAAGATTGTATATTCGTATTGAGAATACAAGGTATGTAAGGTTACTCTTTTTGTATCCTTCTACACCATATTGTTCGCATTGATGTTAGGCTTGTCCTATTCTGAGAGGCTTGAAGTATATCAATTCAGGTTGACATATGTTGTCATTCATATGTGTCCTATTCTTAGATGACTTATGATTTGCTTATCTATTATTCATTGATTGAAGTTCCAAAGCGGTTATAACGTTGTCGATTCTAAAAGAACTATCTCAAAGAGAGTCAGATGTAAGAAAAATCTATTTATTCTTGAGAAGTATTTTCCCAATCATGTCATGTTCCAAGGTCTCATGTTATTGTGATTATCTTTGTACCAATCTCTCACAAGTAAAAAGTTCCAATAACGTTGTAACTACTAAAAGAAACTGTTTCAAGGGAAGTAACGACATAAGGAGAATCTATTCATTCTTAAGTCACATAGTCCTTATTCATTAGTCGTTGTTGTTCATAAGTTACATAATTATGGACATGTTCCAAAAGTCCCAATAATCATGTGTTCTTAAGCTTCCAACAATGTTGTGGCTATGTGTATATATACGTTAATCCCTCATAAGAGGATGAATCAACCTCTTGCAAGTACATCTCTCAAAAGTAAGAAATAAAGTAATTCATATTTATTGGTGGTTAATGATTGAGTATGGGTGGTAGCTTTAGGGGCAAAATGCCTAGCTCAAGCCGATCCCGAAATGATTGGATCAGGGGGCAGTCCTAGAGGCATAAGCCTAGCTCGGACCGATCCTGACAGAGGGCAGCTCTAGAGGTAATAACCTAGCTCTAGCCGAACCTGATATGTTGGTATGGGTGGCAGCTCTTATGCCTAGCTCGAGCCGATCCCAATATATATTGATTTATGGGTGGTAGCTCTAGAGTAAAATACCTAGCTCGAGTCGATCCCAACATAACGTTATGTTATGTTAAGACCCACTGATCAGTTGGGGCCTGGGTACGAAATGATATAAGCGATGAAGAATAAACAACAAAGCGAAGAAATAAAGTATGCAAGGTTCATGGTTCCACATATGTAAATCGATGGGTTGTTCATACTGACTATTCTATTATATTTTGATTCTATTGACGTATTTATGACAGTTTCATATGGCCTTACATACTCAGTAAATTATCCGTATTGACCTCTCCTGGGGGCTTACTTTACGTGCTGCAGGCGCAGGTACTAGTAGACCTCCACTGTAGGTTGCAGATCTTTTGCAGACTTTTGGTGAGCTCTAGTTGGTTCGGGGATTTCTGAGTTGCTATGTACATTTATTATGGTATTGTATATTAGTATAGAGCGGGGTGTTGTCCTGACTCTAAGTTTGTCATAGTTATGTATTTCAGCTAGAGGCTTTTGTAGACATATGTGGGTATGTGTATAATGGTGAAAGAAAGAGATGTATATCCTTTTGACTCGATGGCCCCAACGGCCAAGTTTCTTTAATGCATATATAATGTTCCATGATATTCGCACTTAGCAGTTTATGTCTTTACGAGGTGGTGATGAATCTTATGGTGTGTATATGATTGGGCATGAGTAAAGATTGGTTCTCTCGGGCCTTATCGGTTTCGGGTGCCAGTCCGGCCCTAATGGGATTTTGGGTCGTGACATGATAGACTAATAATCGTAGAAGAAATCGGGCAAAAAGCACCCCGGCACGCTCCTGGGCGCCCTTGGGACTTAGAAAAATTTCAGCACCTGAACTGTAACACCCCGTACCTTTTTGACCCTATTTGCTTGGTGATATATATGTCATATTTGAACCATGTCTAACTTGGTTTTGAGAGCAATAAGTGTATATTTGGTATTGGTTTTGATGGACTATTGCTATTGTATTAACGTCCAAAAAAAAAAAAAAAAAAAAAAAAAAAAAAAAAATTTGGGTTAGGCGTGCCACGCCGCTCTGGGCTGAAATTTTCAGCCCAGAGGCAGCAAGGGGGCGTGCCAGGTAGCGTGCCACGCTGGAATTGGCCACCTTTCAAAAGTTGGAATTTTTCTTAAGTCCCAAGGGTATCCGGGGACGTATTGAGCCGATTTTTGTTACGTTTCTTCTACAATCATGAGAATATACATGACATGAGTGAAATATTATATTGGTATGATAAAATTACTCGAGGACGAATTCGGAGTCAAAATGACGATTTTACCCTTTTGGGCAAAATAGGTCATATGTGGCTAGAATTGCTTGTTTTTGGAATTGAGGCTACGAGTATGAATTTCATGAGTGGGAATATTTTCGTGACACGTATGAAATGATGTAAACATGAGAGATTATTGATTTTATTGGGTTAAGTGAATTGGGCTCAAATAGAGGCCCAAAATGAGGCCAAAATGCATGGCCCAAATGGAAAATTACCCATTCCTCTTGACCAAATAAACTCATGCATTATTGGACCAAGTGGTTGTCTAAGAGGGACCATTGAGGGGCTATAAAAGGCACAAAAAATCAGATTTTATTGATTATAACTCTCATAACATTTCTAGAAATTTCCCAAAGTCTCTTCTCTCAACTTCAAACCCTAAGGCATCTTTTGGAGCAAGATCATCATCTTCCAATCCGAGGTAAGTGATTATCCTTGTACTTTAACATATTATAAGCATGAGAGATTATGTATATCATGTTGATTATGGTTGGAAATGTTGGCCATGACACTTTTGGCTTTGTGAAAAAGATGTGAAATCCATGGGCTTGTAACTTGAATTATAACTTGTTTTCTTGATGAAAAAGCATGGTATGGATGAAATAACAACATGTATGGTGTTATTATGGTCCTAAACTTGTTATTTTCATATAAGGGTATATTATGGGATTTTGGCCGATTTGTGTTATGAAGTGTGTTAAGGTGACTTGATGGATTATTTGTGATATGGTGGGAATAAGAAAGTGTAAAGGAGAAGTGTTGTGGTGACATGTATTGATTTGCATGTGTTGGTCAATGTTGGGAATATTATGGGATTTTTGGAATAATAATATCTTCCATGGTTTTGCCAAGGGGAAGTAGCATGTTTAAAGGCAAACACGTAACTCATTGATGTTATATACATTTGTAAAGTAGTTGGCGGTTAATGTTGGCTCCGTTATGTATTTGTGATGTAGAGTGAAACGTGAGGAAGGAGCGAAATTGTTGTGCTAACATATTGGATTGTGTATTTACATTGGAAAGATAAGGTATGTAAGGTTACTCTGTCCGTATCTTTCTACAGCAAATAGTTTTCACATTGACATTGCGCATGTTCCATCCCGAAATGTGCTAAGGTATTCCATGTCCGGTTATCCATGGTCATTGTCATATATTTCCTACTCATTGATCATTGGTGAATCTCATGTCTCATATTCATGGTTCATGTTCCAAAAACAATAAGGTTACGTTACAATGTTTGATTATACTCATGTCCCTTGTTCATGGATTATGGTCCAATGGTTTCAATAGTGTTATGTTTCTAAAAATGTTATGTTTCCCACACTGTTTATTCACATATATCTTACCCATTGCGTTGAAATCTCTAAGGACCTATCTCAAGAGAATAATAACATAAAAGAATCTATTCAATCGTGGATGGAATTTTCCAAACAATGTCATGTTCCAAAATCCAAGAATATGATTATCTTTGTACCAATCTTTTATAAGTAAAAGTACCAATCTCATGAGGAGTGAAGAATGAGGTAAAGTGTTTGTGTTTTCAAAAGTATACGATCCTCAATGTATCAATCTCTCAAATGAAATAAATTAGGTTATACATGTTGTTGGTTGCAAGAATGAAGGAAGATAATAGGGGGTGGACACAATTCCAAAGTTCCAATAATATTATGACTCCAAATTCCGATGATGTATGTTCCAAGTTCTACTAATGTCACGACTATCTTTGTACCAATCTCATAGGTTTCATACGAGAGGTGTGTTTCTCGTAAGTAGATGTGTTAATCTCTCATAAGTTGAAGTATCAATCTCATGAACTCTAATGTGTCACTCTTATAAGTATGGAAAGAAAAAGGGTATTGGAAAGAAGTAATGTGCATATGGTTCCTTTATGTTTCCTTAAGTATGAATCACAAACTAAAGGGTATAAGTTAAGATGGAACAATCTCAATACTATATATATATATTATTCTCCCATCAAAGGTGGATGCCCGGTACTATATATCCCACCAAGATGGATGCCCGGTACTATCTATCTATCTATATATTATATCCCATCTATGGTGGATGCCCGGTACTATATATCCCACCAAGATGGAGGCCCGGTACTATATACTTATATATATTATATCCCATCTATGGTGGAGGCACGGTACTATATATCCCACCAAGATGGAGGCCCGGTACTGTATATATAAACTTATTTATTATATCCCACTAAAAGTGGAGGCCCGGTATTATATATTTATAAGTAAAATGACGACCCATAAGGTGTTATGAATCACTAACTAGTTGAGTGAACAATAATAAAGAGAGTGTAAATTAGATGAGACTGTATCACTTGCATGAATAAGAATGATGATGAAGATGATGCGAATGAATGACCAAGTAATGAACTAATAAAAGTAATGAACATGGTTCCACACATTCAGGTTGGAGGTCTATTCACATTAAGTATTCTCCTATGCTTACTTTCTTGGAAGTACTTATGTATTACCATAGTTTCATCTGGCCTTACATACTCAGTACTTTATCCGTACTGACCCCTTTTGGGGACTTACCTTACATGCTGCAGGCCCAGGTGTTGGTAGATCTCCACAGTAGGTGACAAGGTATCCACGGATTGTTGGTGAGCTCCTGTTGCTCCGGGGCTTCCCAAGTCGCATGTGTTCATTAGGTTTTGTCATTTGTAAATATTGTATAGACATAGTCAAGTATCTATTAGAGGCTTTGCAGACATATGTGGGGTAGCATGAAAGTAACAGATGTATGTTCATTTTGACGAAATGGCCCTAACGGCTAAGTTGCATATATTGCTTATGTTTCCATGCATTTCCGCTATTGATATTTAATTACATGAGATAAGATGATATTCATACGCGAGAATACTTATGAGAATATATGAGTAAAGATTGGTTCTCTCGGGCCTTATCGGCTTCGGGTGCCAATCACGTCCCGATGGGATTCGGGGCGTGACATGAACAGGTGCTCATTAGCGGCCTGGCACGCCCCCAGGCGCGCCTCTCTGCTGCCTGTGCCACAAAAATTTCGGCCAGAAGTGGCCTGCATGCCACCTGCAGCGTCCCACACTTAATTTTTGATTTCGACTTTTCTTTGCGGATTTGGTTGGATCTTTCAAGTACCAACCTTTTGCTTACCTCTTATCTTTAAGATCCTTTGCTTAGATGTCCCTTAAACCTCACTTTTCACCCCACAAATGCTCCACCAAGTCACAAACACCACCTACTACAAAGGTCTAATCACATTTACTAGCACAATATCAAATGTTCCATCAATAACAATGCAAAATACGTACTTATTGCTCTCGAACCTATGGTAAACATGGTTCAAGGTTGTCAAGTAGGGTCGAGAAGGTACGGGGTTTACATAAACTACCCATAAGGTGATCAACAAAACAACCAAAATTCCCCAAAGACTCAATCTAACCCAAGCAGACTACACAAACCTAGACTAAGGGTTCCAAGAGAGGAGTAACTACCTAAACTAAGGATTTACGGTGAAATTCTACCCTAAGGTTCCAAAGTAAGTTAGCTAAATCAGAAATACCTAGATAAATGCATCTCTAAACCCTAATATTCCACCAACAATTAAAAAATCATCATATGAATACCTCATTCAAGATAGGTCTAAGAATAGGTGAGCCATAAACTAACTAGAGGCTAAACGTGCTCAAAATCAACTATATCGGGGCCTTTCCTTTTTGAGAAGCCTCCGATATTTTCCATGCTATCCAAACAAGACCCTACGCATTAATACAAGAAGAAGAATATCCATATTATGATTTAACACTTTGGGCTGAAAATTGAGTAAAAAATCAACCTATGGGGCCCGCTTACAAAATCCTAAAATAGAACCATAATTATGTTCCTTAAAGAACAAGGACCATATGCTCAAAACATTCACAAATGAGCAAGGAAATCAACAATTTAGACTAAGAATTTCACAGAGATTAGGATGGAATTCTACGCAAATTAAATAGTGAATAAATCAGTAAAAGAAAAAATATGATACCGTAGCTCAAATAAATGGTCTCCCAAAAATTTCCTAGCTCTTAAGATCATGTATTATCTCTACACTCATAAAAATAGAGGAATAAATGTATTGGGGGAATATGTGTTGCTACCTTTTCTTAAGCAAAGGCCAGGCCGCAAAAGCGGAATGGATTAAGCAACAGACCTTCCACAAAAGCAAAGGTCATTGTTCACCCGTGCCTCTGCAATAGCAGAGGTTTATTATTTAAGTGGATCCATTAAATAGAGGATGTTCCACTTAAGAGAAAGGACATGGAATCAGTCTCTACTGCAAAAGCAGCTGCCCCAATACCAACAAAACTAGGGAAAATTCCTAAGTTAGAAAATCTCCAAACTGGTCCTTAAGATTTGTTTAGAGCCCCATGAACAAAAACAATATATGCTACCTTATTAGAAATAGAATTCTAGACTCAATGGAATTGAAAAATTCCCAATGGAGGTCGTTTTGATGAAATGTAGGTCCCAAGCCTATTCTTTCCATTTTAACCAAAATCCACCCAATAGCCCAAAATGAGTTTGGAAGCCTCGGGATCTAAATTAAAGGCCCTCTAGTACAAAATTCACATTACAAAGTTAATAGTGTTGTCAAAATTCTCATCTGAGGCTGTTTACTAGATGTTTTAACTGAAGTCATATTTATCAACTTCAAAAGGTCTAAAAAAGGAAAATTGGCATAAAACTCAAACGAACTACTCGGGAACCAAACCTCCAATCCCAGTAAGTCATAAATGACCTGTAGAAGCTACCAAAAAACTTGAAATGTTGAAGATGCATGAAAATAATGAAAATGTTCTAAAGGGTCATTACAACATCCACTACTAAAAGGACATTCGTCCTTAAAACATAAAGGATAAGAAGTACCTAAGGCTAAAATAAGTGAGGATAATGCATCCACATGTCATGATCAATATCCCAAGTAACCTTCTCAACTGGACAGTGCCTCTACCAAACCTCAACCACTAGAATCTCTCTAGATTCAGTCATCTGACATCCCTTGTTAAAATATTTATGATCTCCTTATTAAAAGTCAAATGGCATCTATTTGAACCGAATACCACTGGAGCACATGAGACTCATCTGGAATATATTGTTTAAGCATCGACACATGAAAGAAAGGATGAATGTATAGAAATGTTGGTGGAAAATCTAACTTATATACTACATTACCAACCCGCTATAGAAAATGAACCAATATACCTAGGGCTGAGCTTGCCTCTCTTTCCAAACATCATCATGCCATTTATGGGTGACACATGAATGAACACCCAATCACCAACCCAAAACTCTAATACTCAAAATCTACGATCAGCATAAGTCTTGTGCCTGCTCTAGGCTACTGATAGCCTGTTTTGAATCACCTGGACCCTATCCAATTAATCACTAAGCAGGTCCGTACCCCATGACACATCCATAAAGGCATCAAACTACCCAATTGGATATCCATATTGCCTACTATATAATACCTCAAATGAATCCATCTGGATACTCGAATGGTAGTTATTACTATATGCATACTCTGCCAAGGCAAGAAATTATTCTAACTGAACTCCAAAATCAACAACATATGCTTGCAACATATGAAATGCTGCGTATAATACACCCTTGTAGTGGGGTATCCCCAGACCCTGCGCATAGCAAGAGCTTTAGTGCACCAGGCTACCCTTTTAATGCCTACAACATATACTCCAAAACCTAGATAGTCCACCTAGACTGGTCATTGATTTGAGCATGAAATGTCGTGCTTAGCTTAACTTGGGTACCCAAATCCTCTTTAAATTCTCTCTAAAAGTTAGAGGTAAACTAGGTACCTCTATAAAAATAATGTGCATCGGCACCCCGTGAAGGCAAACTATCTTTCGAACATAAATCTGGGCCAACTGCTCTAAACTATAAGACATCTAAATCGGTAGAAAGTTGTCACGCCCCGAATCCCCTCGGGACGTATTGGCAATCGTAGCCGACAAAGCCTGAGAGAACCAAGCTTTGCTTCTATTCAATCATATGCATGTCATAAGAAACACATGATCACGTAAGATCTTAAAATGCTAACAACGGAATTCATGGAACATGTGATATATATATATATATATACATATGTGAAACTTGGCCGTCGAGGCCATCAAGTCAAAATGTCATGTACTTCTTACATTCAGACACCCACATACGTCTACAAAAGCCTCTAACAGATGCATTTACCAAAACGAACTAAAAGTCGGGACAAGTCCCCACTTTATACAACATGTACAACACCAAAACATATGTACAACTGTGACTCGGAGTAGCCCCGAACTAACTGGAGCTCACCAATGATCCGCACACAACTGGCAACCTACTGTGGAGGCCTACTAGTACCTGCGCCTGCAACAAGTAAGGTAAGTCCCACAAGGGACGTCAGTACGAAGAATGTACTGAGTATATGTAAGGCTCAAATGAAACTGTATGATATGTAAATACGTCAATGAACTCAAATACAAGTGAATACTTACTATGGATAAGTTACAATTCTACACTTTGGAAACCATCTGTATTGCTTTCATTATATCTCTTTGCTTCTTTACTTCTATGATTAAATGTCATCTCATGTGTCACTATGATCTCGGGGCCTGACTGATCAGTGGGTCTTTACATAAAATAACGTTATGTTGGGATCGGCTCGAGCTAGGCTTAGGCCTCTAGATCTACCACCCATTAATTAATATATCGGGATCGGCTAGAGCTAGGTTATTACCTCTATAGCTGCCACCCATAAATCAACTTATCAAGTTCGGCTAGAGCTAGGTTATTACCTCTAGAGCTACCCCCTGTCAGGATCGGTCCGAGCTAGGCATATGCCTCTAGGACTGCCCCCTGATCCAATAATCTTGGGATCGGCTTGAGCTAGGCATTTCGCCCCCAAAGCTACCACCCATACTCAAACATTAACCACATATGTGCATTACTTCATTCTTACTTCATTCAATACTTTGAGATTGATACAATGATAGTCATAACTTTATTTGAAGCTTTGGATCAATAATCAATGAGTGAGAGACATGTGTATAACCACTATTAGAACCTTGGAACACAACCTTATTGGGATTTTGGAACACTAGGCAATGAATATGAGACATGTGATTCACAATTGATCAATGACTAGGAAACATGTGATAATGACAATTAGTAACCGGATATAGGATACGTTAGCACATTTCGGAATAGGACAAGTGTAATGTCAAAGTGAATACTATGTGCTGTAGAAAAATACGGACAAAATAACCTTACATACCTTGTATTCGCAATACGAATATACAATATTAGATGTGCATACAATAGTTCCGCTCCTTCCTTATGTCTTACTCTACAACACAAATACATAACGGAGTGTACATTAACCATCAACTACCTTACAAATGCATATTACGACAATAAGTTACATGTTTGCCTTAAAAATGTCATTTCCTTCTCTACAATACCATTCGCGGTATTGCCATACAAACAATACACCAATCATGCCATACATTGACCACAACATCACATAACAATAGTATTTCACAACAAAGTTTCTCCTTTACACTTTCGCATGAACACCATATCACAATTAATCCATCAAGTCACCTTAATACACCTCATATCACATATCGGCCAAACCCCCACAATTTACACTTATAGAAAATAAAAAGTTTAATAACATAATCAAACCATACATGTTGATATTTAATCCATAACATGCTCTTTCATCAAAACCACAAGTCATATTTCACGTTTAAGTTCCATGGATAACACATCTTATAGCCAAAAAGCAAGAATGCATTATGTACACTTTTTGACATACCCATCATGATCTACATACTCTCCCATTCATATAATATATTAATCCATAATAATAATCACTTACCCAAGCTTGAAAAATGATGATCTTGCACCAAAAGATGGCTTAGGGTTCTTAGGGTTTGAGAGAAAAATGGTTGAGAAATATCTTAAAGGCATGAGGGTTCCAAATGAATAAAAATCATATTTTTGCCTTTTATATAAGCCCTCAATTCCATAGTTATCCACTCTTTATAGCATTTAATGCTATGTCTAGAAGGTCAAGGGAAGAATGGGTCATTTGACCTATTTTTGGCCCATGTCTTTTCTTTATTTTGGGCCTTTTGTTGAGCCCAATTCACTTAACCCAATAAAATCAATAATTTCTCATGTTTAAATCATTTCATACGTGTTACAACAATATTCCCACTCACGCAATTCATATTCGTAGCCTCAATCCCAAAAACAAGTGATTCTAGCCACGAATGGCTTATTTTGACCGAAGGGTAAAAATGTCATTTGGATGCCAAATTTGTCCAAGAATAATATTATCAAAATGGAATACCAATATTTCAATTATCCCATGTATAGGCTCGTGGTTGTAGAAGAAATGTGGCAAAAAGCGGCCTTGTACGACCCCGGGCACCCTTGGGACTTAGAAAAATTTCCAACTTTTGAAAGGTGCGCACAAGCAGCCTAGCATGCCCTTGGGCGCGCCAACTTGATGCCTATGCCCAAAAAGTTTGGGCAATTAGTGTCCTGGCACGCCCTCTGGCGCGCGTGGGCCTAATTTTTTGAAACAATTTTGTTCTTCGACTTTTCTTTGTGGATTTAGTTAGATACTTCAATTTCTATTGTTTAAATTACTTATTACCTTTAATATCCATTGTTAGGAGGTCCTCCAAGCCTCGTTTTAACCCCATAAATGTTCCACGAAGTCACGAAACACCTCCTACGAATGTCTAACCACATGTGCAAGGCCCAATATCAATTATCTCATCAATAACTTTACAAAATACAGACTTATGGCTCTCGAAGCCTAAGTAAACATTTTTCAACGTCGTCAAGTAGGGTTGGGAAGGTACGGGGTACTACATTCTTCCCCCCTTAGAAACATTCGTCCTCGAATGTTAACAATATCGCTTTAATTACAATAAATGCATCTCTATATTAGCATACATATACATAAACACTTAAGGCTCATGGATACTTACTTTTTATTGCTCCACTTCTGCACTTTGAACTTCGTCATCCATTTGAAATAGATGGGGATACTTGGATTTCATCATTTCTTCAGCTTCCCAAGTAATCTCCTGTAATGACCTTCCCGGTTATTTTCTTCGTTTTCGTGCGTTTCAGCGTTTAGAGCTTTTCTATAACTACCCCAAGTTATTTATGACTTGCTGGGACTGACAGTTCGGTTCCCGGGCAGTTCATTTGAGAATATTATCTAGACCGAGCACGTTGTAAAATATTAAATTAAATTTGAATTTTGTAAAATGACATAGTTAATTACCTTTTGAAAATATTTTTGAAATTTATAAAATGTATAAAAGTTTTTAGTTATGATATATCTATACTATTTTATACTAGTTTTATAACCTATTGATAGTTAAAGCGAAGATAGTGAATTTAAATATGTTAAAATAATATTTTTCTTTTATAGAAGTTTTGTTAGAAATAATTTTCTATTAATTATGGTATATTCGAAATATTATATTTATTTTACCACGGACCTATGCAATACCCGAAAACACACATAATGAATAAATAATTGAAGGAAGTGTTGCCACCTCCACTTTTACATGGAGGTGGAGAAGAGTGTACATCAATTAGACACTAAAGATGTGTCATTTACTTACACATGCATACATATTAAGTTTATACATTTACATTACATTATAATTACAGTACATTTTACCTACCGAGGTTCGCAGTTTTGTTGGGTTGGCAGGATACTACAGTCGATTTGTTGAGGGCTTCTCGTCTATTGCATCTCCTATAACCAGACTGACCAGGAAGGAGGTTCCATTTCAGTGGTCTGAGGATTGTGAGGCGAGCTTTCTAAAACTCAAGGATCGACTTACTTCTGACCCTGTGTTAACTCTTCCAGTTGAGGGCGAGGGTTTTACCGTGTATTGTGATGCGTCTGGTATTGGTTTGGGATGTGTGTTGATGCAGCAGGGTCGTGTTATTGCTTATGCATCGAGGCAGCTGAAGGTGCACGAGCGTAACTATCCCACCCATGATTTGGAGTTAGCAGCAGTTGTGTTTGCATTGCGAATTTGGAGACATTATCTCTACGGTGTTTATTGTGAAATCTTTATAAATCACCGTAGTCTTCAGCATATTATGACTCAGATGGATCTTAATTCGAGGCAGCGCAGGTGGATAGAGTTGCTAAAGGACTATGATATCTCTATTCTCTATCATCCGGGCAAGGCGAATGTGGTAGCAGACGCCTTGGGTCGGAAGACAGTGAGTATGGGTAGCTTAGCCTTCATTCCAGTCTCTCAGCGACCGTTGGCTTTGGACATTCAGTCCTTAGCTAACTCGATGGTGCGTTTGGATATTTCTGACCCCGAAAGGGTTATCGCTTGTGTTGGTGCGAGATCTACTTTGTTGGAGCAGATTCAGAGTCGTCAGTTTGAGGATAGCGGTCTCCGTAGAATTCGAGATCAGATATTGAAGGGTAAGTCTGAGAGAGCTACCTTGGGTTCTGATGGTGTTCTGAGGTTTGACGGTCGTATTTGTGTTCCGAGGGTTGAAGATTTAATTCAGTTGATTTTGCGTGAGGCTCACAGTTCTAGATATTCTATTCACCCCGGGACAGTTAAGATGTATAGAAATCTGAGACAGCACTATTGGTGGAGCGGTAAACGGAGAGATATAACAGGGTTTATAGCCCGATGCCTTTGTTGTCAGCAGGTAAAGGCCGAGCACTAGAGACCTAGTGGAATGCTTCAGCAATTGCCCATTCCCGAGTGGAAATGGGAGCGGGTCACTATGGATTTCATTGTTGGACTGCCTCGCACCTCCCGTGGTTTTGATAGTATTTGGGTTATTGTGGACCGGTTGACTAAGTCTGCACACTTTATCCTTGTTCGAGTCTCCTATAGTGCTGAGAGGTTAGCTCGTGTATATATTCAGGAGGTGGTCCGCCTACATAGAGTGCCAATATCTATTATCTTAGACCGAGGGTCTCAGTTTACCTCTAGTTTCTGGCAGACTTTCCAGGAAGAGTTGGGTACCCAGGTGGACCTCAGCACTGCATTTCATCCTCAAACCAACGGGCAGTCGGAGAGGACGATTCAGGTATTGGAGGATATTCTCCGCGCTTGTGTGTTAGACTTTGGGGGTCAATGGGATCAATTGTTACCTTTAGCCGAGTTTGCGTATAATAATAGCTTCCACTCCAGCATTCAAATGGCTCCGTTTGAGGCTTTATATGGAAGAAGGTGTCGATCTCCAGTTGGCTGGTTTGAAACTTCAGAAGTCAGTCCTCGTGGCACAGATTTGTTCCTAGAATCTTTGGACCGAGTTCGAGTGATTCAAGATAGGCTGCGGATAGCTCAGAGTAGACAAAGGAGTTATCCTGACCGTACACGTCGTCCTTTGGAATTCAGGGTGGGTGATAGGGTCTTCTTACGAGTATCGCCCATGAAGGGCGTGATGCGGTTTGGTAGGAAGGGTAAGCTTAGCCCCAGATATATTGGACCCTTTGAGATTTTGCGGACAGTTGGAGAGGTGGATTATGTGTTCACTTTACCTCCGGCATTTTCAGCTATCCACCCAGTATTTCATGTTTCTATACTACGACAGTACATTTCGTATGAGTCGCATGTGCTTCAGTGGGACTCGGTTCAGTTAGACGAGAAACTAACATTTGTGGAGGAGCTTGTGTCCATTTTAGCCAGAAATGTCAGATGGTTACGCTCCCGGGACATTCCAGTGGTTAAGGTACAGTGGCGTCACCGTCCGGTTGAAGAGGCAACTTGGGATCTTGAACGTGACATGCGAGCCCAGTATCCCTACTTGTTCACGTCTTCAGGTATGTGCTTATTCTTGACTTTCGCGGACGAAAGTCCTTTTAGTAGTGGATATTGTAATGACCTTCCCGGTTATTTTCTTCATTTTCGTGTGTTTCAGCGTTTAGAGCTTTTCTATAACTACCCCAAGTTATTTATGACTTGCTGGGACTGACAGTTCGGTTCCCGGGCAGTTCGTTTGAGAATATTATCTAGACCGAGCACGTTGTAAAATATTAAATTAAATTTGAATTTTGTAAAATGACATAGTTAATTACCTTTTGAAAATATTTTTGAAATTTATAAAATGTATAAAAGTTTTTAGTTATGATATATCTATACTATTTTATAATAGTTTTATAACCTATTGATAGTTAAAGCGGAGATAGTGAATTTAAATATGTTAAAATAATATTTTTCTTTTATAGAAGTTTTGTTAGAAATAATTTTCTATTAATTATGGTATATTCGAAATATTATATTTATTTTACCACGGACCTATGCAATACCCGAAAACACACATAATGAATAAATAATTGAAGGGAGTGTTGCCACCTCCACTTTTACGTGGAGGTGGAGAAGAGTGTACATCAATTAGACACTAAAGATGTGTCATTTACTTACACATGCATACATATTAAGTTTATACATTTACATTACATTATAATTACAGTACATTTTACGTTGAATAAGAAAACAAAGTTTTCATCACTTTGTCTATTTTGATTTCCTCTCTACACATATATATATATATATATATATTCCGTGGACTCGTTCTCATTGTTTCTACAGTACGTTTTCTTATTTTTACGGTAGTTTTCGTTTACGGCGGTATTGTTGAAATTGGTATTGATGTTTGAGCTATATTTTGAGCTCAAATGGAGCAGTGTTAGTTGTGACTATTGGTCACAGGGTGATTTGAGATGCTGTGACGGTTTTGGTTTTGCGATTTCGCAAACGGGCCCCACGTGGGATTTTTGGACATTTTCCAAACTAATGCAATATGGGTATCAATAGTCATGTTTTGACCTGTATTTTATTATCTTGGTAGCGTGGCGGAAGTCAGACGCCTCTCGGAAGGGGAAGGCTCCTGAATAGCTGGTTCTTTTAGCAAGCTTGAGGCGGCATCCAGGTAGGCTAGGTTTACCTTCCTTTACACTTAGACTGGGCTTATGTGTGATATATGTATGCTATTGTGCTGGTATTCTGGGCTGGTATTATAGACTTGGTGGTGGTGGTTTGCTGTGATTTAGGCCTTCTAGGCCGGATAGGGCTATTCGGATATATTCCAGGCCCGTTATCCTCATGGTACCCCACAGATGACCTATTTGGGGTCGGATAGTATTGTTGTTGTTGTTGCTAGTCTGGGAATGTTATTGTTGGACCTTATTCCAGGCTTTGACAGACTTAGCCTAGACTTAGACAAGTATAACTAGACTTGGTTTTTAGGACCCGGTAGCGGGCCCCGTTACCCTTTTTGTCGACTTGTCGAAACTTTGACATCTTTGGGCTTAGATAAGCCCTATATGACTATTAGGGTTATGATGGGATTGAGTTACCCCGATTATACCCGGTTGGCCTGTCTAGCTTTGTTCATCCCTGATAGCACCGTATTTGATTGGGGTCGGCTAGTTTGACTTAGAACGCTGAACCGCCTTTCCATGACTTGTGATGTATATCCAGACTTTTATATACATATTTTTATAGTAGGTAGTTGACCTAGAAGGACCCCGAGATTGACTTGTAGCATGTTGTAGAGTTAGCTTCTGTACCTATATAATAGTATTGACTTGGCACTAGGGTGTTCCCCGTTTATTTGATATGATATGACCTTTGATTCTGTTCTGGTTACTGGCTATGATGAGTTTCGGTTCGAGTTCGGCTACTGATTCAGGTATGATGATTTTGGTTATTGACTATTGGGTGTTCCGGTTCGAGTTCGGCCCCGGATTGTGGTACACTATGAGTTCCGGTTCGAGTCCGGCCACTGATTATTATGAGTTTCGATTTGAGTCCGGCATCTGATTATGATATGATTGGAGAGTTTTGGTACTGGTAACAGTGATCATGATACTGTTGTTCCATGAGTTCCGATTTGAGTCCGGCAGATATGATATATATGTGGCCTCTTGTTATTACCCACTGCTTTCGGTTCGACTCCGGCGTCTGGCCTCTTGTTATTACCCATTGGTGCCGGTTCAAGCCCGGTGCACTCCTGTTGGTTATTGTGGTTACTGGATACTGATACAGCTTCGAGACACTGGTGACCATGCATTTACTATTTTTGTGTGTCCCGCCGGTTTATGGGGGCCAGGCTGGGTTATTGTTTTCTTTCGTATGCCTATCGGGTTTATGGGGGTCCAGATAGGTTATGTTTGACTTGTGTGTTTACATACGCATTTATTTACTCAAGTATTCGGTATCACATTTATTTATTTCCTAAGCATATCTACACGCATCGGCAGTTACTTATGTATTTATTACTTATACCCCGGACTTAGCATGCACCCTCGCATTTTAGCTTGCTTATATCACTTTGAGCTCAGTCGGACGATGATGCCTACTGAGTACCCGTTGCCCCGGTACTCATACTGCACTTCTGCATCTTTTTCCCCGATGCAGATCCAGGCACCAGTCGACGGTTTGGACGTGACTCTTTTCTCAGCACTGATTCCGGAGCAAGGTGAGCTTACTGACGTCCGAGGCAGATCCTACTCCATCTTCTACTGTATAGTCTTTTGCTCTCAAGACTATTTTACTCATTATACATGCTTGGTTTCTGTCTTGTATTTTGGGTATGTTAGTAGTGGCTCAAGTACTGACCCCACCAGGTCTTGGGAGGGGTTCTGGACTTTATATACATTATCCTCTTCCTTCTCAGTCTTAGCATATATACATATTCTGACTCTGTCTTTAGCGTTATAGTATGTTTATAAATATGGTTACTTCCACTTCTTCTCTGTTTTATGAGATTCCGCCCGTTAGTCCGTCGCTTGTTGCTTCGGGCTAGGGTTTGGCTTGCCTATTGGTGGGTTACGATAGGCACCATCATGACCCAAATATTGGGTCGTGACATCTCCTCTACTTGTTAATTTCTCCAAAGGACTTTTACGGAAGCTATGTCTTTATTCCTCAACCTCTTTACTTGTCGATCTAAGATAGCAATGGGTACCTCTTCATAAGTAAGATCCTCCGTAACTTGGATATCCTCAACGGGAACAATACGAGATGGATCTCCTATGCACTTTCGAAGCATCAAAACATTAAACATCGGGTGGACTGAGGAGAGTTCTTGGGGTAGTGCTAATTCATACGTAACTTGCCCAAATCTTCTAATAATTTTTGTATGGGCCTATATAACGTGAACTCAATTTTCCTATCTTTTCGAACCGCATTGCCCCTTTCATCGGTGACACCTTTAAAAATACCCAATCACCTATGGCGAATTCAAGTCCTATTCTTCTAACATCAGTATATGACTTGTGGCGACTTTGGGCCGTTTGTAGCCGCTGTTGGATCACTTTCACTTTCTCCATAGCCTGATGAACAAGACCTGGCCCTAGTAAAACAGTTTCACCTTCTTCGAACCAGCCAATTGCTGATCTACATTTCCTTCCGTACAAAGCTTCATAATGTGCCATTTTAATACTTGAATGATAGCTATTGTTGTAAGAAAATTCAATAAGAGGCAAATGGTCATCCCAACTGCCTTCAAAATCTAACGTGCATGCTCGTAGAATATCTTCAAGTGTTTGAATAGTATGCTCCACTTGTCCATCTGTCTGAGGATGGAAAGTCGTACTCAAGTTCACCTGTGTACCCAAACTCTGCTGAAAAGATCTCCAAAAATGCACAGTAAATTGAGCTCCCCTGTCTGATATAATGGATATCGGAATCCCATGTAATCGCACTATTTCTTTAACATACAATCTTGCATAATCCTCAGCTGTATATGTGGTCTTGACTGGTAGGAAATGCGCTGACTTGGTAAGCCTGTCCACTATAACCCATATAGAATCAAATTTCCGTAGTGTATGAGGCAAACCTGTGATGAAATCCATATTAATCATATCCCATTTCTAGACTGGAATATTGATACATTGCATGTAACCTCCTGGTTTCTGATGCTCTACTTTCACTTGTTGACAATTCGGGCATTGAGCGACAAATTCTGGAATGTTCTTCTTCATATATTCCCACCAATACACTTCTTTTAAATCATGGTACATTTTAGTAGCACCCGGATGAATAGAATAGCGTGAGTGATGCGCCTCTGTCATAATTCGTTTCCTCAGCTCATCTACATTCGGTAAACATAATCTTCCTTGACATTGAAGTACCCCTTCTTGTGTAAGATCGAAGGCCACAGTCAGACCCTGTTGTACATTCTCTTTCAGCTGCAATAAAATAGAATCTGCAAATTGCTTCTCTTTCACTTCAGCTACTAGTAACGACTCAGTGGTATTTTGTACAATAACTCCATCATCTGAGGATTCATGAAGACGAACCCCCAAACTGGCTAATTGATGTAAATCTTTAACTAAATCCTACTTTTCTATCAATTGACCACTAGTGCCCCCCATTGCCTTACGGTTCAATGCATCAGCTACCACATTTGCTTTGCCTGGGTGATAGAGAATATCAATATCATAGTCTTTTAAGAGCTCTAACCACCTTCGTTGCCTCAAATTGAGTTCCTTCTGCTTAAAGATATATTGCAAACTTTTGTGATCAGTAGAGATATCAACATGAACTCCATACAAATAATGACGCCATATCTTTAAAGAAAATACCACCGCTGCTAATTCAAGATCATGTGTGGGATAATTTTTCTCATGTGGCTGCAACTGTCGTGAGGCATATGCTATGACATTACCGTGCTGCATTAATACACATTCGAGTCCAACCCCTGAAGCATCACAATACACTGCATAACCCTCGGTGCCTTGGGGAAGTACTAAAACTAGTGTGGAGGTTAATTTATCTTTCAACTCTTGGAAGCTTTTCTCACATGCATCATTCCACTGAAATTTAACTGCCTCATATGTTAGCTTTGTTAACGGTGCAGCAATGGAGGAAAAACCTTCCACAAATCTTCGGTAGTAACCTGCTAGTCCAAGAAAACTACGAATCTCTGTAGGTGTCGTAGGTCTTGGCCAATTTTTCACTGCTTTAATCTTCTGTGTATAAATCTGTATCCCTTCATCTGACACAATTTGACCTAAGAATGCGACTGATTTTAACCAAAATTCACACTTGGAGAACTTTGCATACAACTTACGCTCACGGAGAATCTGTAACACTTGCCATAAGTGATTAGCATGGTCCTCCGGTGATCTTGAATAAACCAGGATGTCATCTATAAATACCGTCACGAACACGTCTAGAAATGGCTTAAACACCCTATTCATCAAATTCATGAACACAGCTGGTGCATTTGTTAGTCCGAATGACATAACTAAAAATTCATAATGGTCATACCGTGTTCGAAAAGCTGTCTTGGGTACATCTTTTTCCCTAAACCTGACTTGATGGTAATCCGACCTCAAGTAGATCTTTGAAAAACACTTGGCACCCTGTAACTGATCAAACAAATCATCAATTCGAGGGAGGAGATATTTGTTCTTGATCGTTACCTTATTCAATTGACGATAGTCGATGCACATTCTCAACGTACCATCGTTCTTCTGTACAAATAATACCGGTGCACCCCACGGGGACATACTAGGCTTGATGAAGCCCTTATCCAGCAAATCTTTCAACTGCTCTTTTAATTCACGCAATTCTCCTGGAGCTATTCTATATGGAGGAATAGAGATAGGCTGAGTGCCTGGGATCACATCAATGCCAAACTCTACTTCCCATTTTGGGGGTAAGCCTTGAAGATCCTCTGGAAATATATCAAGAAATTCATTGACCACTGGAACCGACTGCGAAGTTAGTGGTTCTACATCATTATCTTTCATTCGTACTAAGTGACATATGTACCCCTTGGCAATCATTTTCCTTACTTTCAAGTAGGAAATAAATCTTTCTCTTGGTGCCCCCACATTACCCTGCCATTCAAGAACACTTTCCTGCGGAAAACAAAAATGCACCTTCTTGGCCCGGCAATCCACCGTGGCATAACAAGAGGCCAATCAATCCATTCCCATTATCACATCAAAATCCACCATGTCTAGTTCAATGATATCGTCCAATGTATCATGACCACACACTGTTACCACACAATCACGATATACTCTTTTTGCAACAATATATTCACCAACCGGTGTAGACACTTCAATTGATTTAATTAATAATTTTGGTACCTTTACAAATTTTACAGCAATATATGGAGTAAAATAGGACAATGTAGAACCTGGGTCAATAAGTGCATATACATTATATGAAAATATGGATAATGTACCTGTGACGACATCAGGACAAGCCTCCGAATTCTGTCGGTCCACTAAAGCATAAGTGCAATTCTGGACACCACTAGTACTGGCTGCTCCTCTGGCACCCCTACCACGGCCAACAGACTGCACACCTCAGCCTAATAAATGAACCGATGCTGATGACGCAATGGCCAATCCTGCCGGTCGTGCTATACCACCCATGCTCCTCTGGAGACATTCTTTCATCATGTGTCCCGTCATTCCGCACCAAAAATAGGCATTTGTCCCCAATCTGTATACACCTGCATGAATACGCCCGCAGTGCTGACACAGCTGACGAGGAAAATCTGTTGCCTATGATCCATGAACTCCACTACTCTACCCAGATGGACCACCTCTAAACCCTCAAAACTGAGAGTTAGCACCTGCTGTAGAATAAGAGAACGATGGTCTAGGAAACATACGAGGCCTAGATCCTCCTTGGGACATCGTAGATGGTCCGATAGGTCTAGCCTTTTTGGACTGTCCTCTGTCAAATTCATGTACCCTTCTTCTCTGTCTTTGATCTTTCATTTTCTGGGCGAAGGCTTGTATTCGAGCTATCTCCATATCTTTATTCAAGAAAGCAATGGTGCAATCCGTTACCAAATATGGCTCTAATCTGTCCACGTATTGATGGACTCTGTCTGTCAGTGTAGCTACCACATTTGGAGCATATCGAGCCAAGGAATTAAATTGCAAACTGTATTCTCTAACACTCAGATTCCCTTGACGGAGATTTAAAAATTGATCTGCACGTGCCTTCCGAATCTCATAGGGAAGATAGTGATCAAGGAATGCTACTTTACATTCTTCCCAATTTGATGGCATTGCACCAATACCACGAGACTTCTTCCAATCTTCATACCACAATATCTCTTCACCCTTCAATCTATATGCCGCAAGTTCTACTGTTTCAACCCCAGTCACGTGCATAACTTCCAGAGCTCTCTGAATTTGATCCACTAAGTCCTGTGGATCTGCTTTCGGATCTGACACAGTGAATATAGGAGGGTCCAATTTCAGAAAATCCTGTGTTCTACGACTTGCCACTCTAGCCACATCATCCTCATTTGTCGTCGGACCAGCTCGTCCTTGACTTTGTGCTACCACTAACTGTGTTAACATATGAACTGCGTTTCTTAGATCCTGATCCGTGGAATTCATTGGTGGTTCTGCGGTTACTTCTCTACCAATTGGCTCTTCTGGAGCTGGAAAAGTAGAAGGAGACTGGGATGAAATTTCAGTATTTGCTCCACCTTGACTAGCTTGGTCAGGTTGTAATCTACTCATTCCTTCTCCAGCAAGCATATCTACCTGCTTACCTTTACCTCTACCTCTTCTTGTGATAGGCATTGTTACTATATCAAAGAAAGTCAATTCCAATGGTCAGATACAATTAACCTTACAACATTGGCTCTATTGCATGATCAAGAAATGAAGGAAAGAAACGACATCCTAAATGCCCCGTAGCCTCCTACTTATAAATGTAGTACACAACACATCAATAAGTAAGACTCTACTTAGACATGGCTTTGTAGACACCCTTAGAAAGACCTGCTCCGATACCACTTTTGTCATGCCATCCCATCGGGACGGATTGGCACTTGTAGCCGACAAGGCCTGAGAGAACCAAGCTTTGCTTTTATTCAATCATATGCATGCCATAAGAAACACATGATCATGTAAGAGCTTAAAATGCTAACAATGGAATTCATGGAACATGTGATATATATATATATATATATATATATATATATATACATATGTGAAACTTGGCCGTCGAGGCCATCAAGTCAAAACGTCATGTACCTCTTACATTCAGACACCCACATACGTCTACAAAAGCCTCTAACGGATGCATTTACCAAAATGAACTAAAAGTCGGGACCAGTCCCCACTTTATATAACATTTACAACACCAAAACATATGTACAACTGTGACTCGGAGTAGCCCCAAACTAACTGGAGCTCACCAATGATCCGTACACAACTGGCAACCTACTGTGGAGGCCTACTAGTACCTGCGCCTGCAGCAAGTAAGGTAAGTCCCACAACGGACGTCAGTACGAAGAATATACTGAGTATGTGAGGCTCAAATGAAACTGTATGATATGTAAATACGTCAATGAACTCAAATACAATTGAATACTTAATATGGATAAGTTACAATTCTACACTTTGGAAACCATGTGTACTGCTTTCATTATATGTCTTTGCTTCTTTACTTCTATGATTAAACGTCATCTTATGTGTCACTATGTACCCGGGCCCCGACTGATCAGTGGGTCTTTACATAACATAACGTTATGTTGGGATCGGCTCGAGCAAGGCTTAGGCCTCTAGAGCTACCACCCATGAATTAATATATCGGGATCGGCTAGAGCTAGGTTATTACCTCTATAGCTGCCACCCATAAATCAACTTATCAGGTTTGGCTCGAGCTAGGTTATTACCTCTAGAGCTACCCCTTGTCAGGATCTGTCCGAGCTAGGCTTATGCCTTTAGGACTGCCCCCTGATCTAAAATCTCGAGATCGGCTTGAGCTAGGCATTTCGCCCCCAAAGCTACCACCCATACTCAAACATTAACCACATATGTGCATTACTTCATTCTTACTTCATTCTTACTTTATTCAATACTTTGAGATTGATACAATGATAGTCATAACTTTATTTGAAGCTTTGGATCAATAATCAATGAGTGAGAGACATGTGTATAACCACAATTGGAACCTTGGCATACAACCTTAGAGGGATTTTGGAACACTAGGCAATGAATATGAGACATGTGATTCACAATTGATCAATGAGTAGGAAACATATGATAAAGACAATTGGTAACTGGATATAGGATACCTTAGCACATTTCAGAATAGGACAAGTGTAATGTCAAAGTGAATACTATGTGCTGCAGAAAAATATGGACAGAATAACCTTACATACCTTGTATTCTCAATACGAATATACAATCTTTGATGTGCATACAATAGTCCCGCTCCTTCCTTATGTCTTACTCTACAACACAAATACATAACGGAGTGTACATTAACCATCAACTACCTTACAAATGCATATGACGACAATGAGTTACATGTTTGCCTTAAAAATGTCATTTCCTTCTCTACAATACCATTCGCGTCATTGCCATACCAACAATACCCCAATCATGCCATACATTGACCATAACATCACATACCAATAGTATTTCACAACAAAGTTTCTCCTTTACACTTTTTCATGAACACCATATCACAATTAATCCATCAAGTCACCTTAATACACCTCATATCACCTATCGGCCAAAATCCCACAATTTACACTTATAGAAAAACAACAAGTTTAATAACATAATTAAACCATACATGTTGATATTTAATCCATACCATGCTCTTTCATCAAAACCACAATTCATATTTCAAGTTTAAGTTCCATGGATAACACATCTTTTAGCCCAAAAGCAAGAATGCATTATGTACACTTTTTGACATACCCATCGTGATCTACATACTCTCCCATGAATATAATATATTAATCCATAAGAATAATCACTTACCCAAGCTTGAAAAATGATGATCTTGCTCCAAAAGATGGCTTAGGGTTGTTCTTAGGGTTTGAGAGAAAAATGGTTGAGAAATATCTAAAAGGCATGAGAGTTCCAAATGAATAAAAATAATATTTTGGCCCTTTATATAAGCCCTCAATTCCATCCTTAACCACTCTTTATATCATTTAATGCTATGTCTAGAAGGTCAAGGGAAGAATGGGTCATTTGATAGAATTATACAACCTATAGAAAAAAGTGTTATTAGTGCAGTAAAAGGAAACCTAATATATCAAAAGTTTAAATTTATAATAAGTGCCAATTATTCTGTAGCATTAACTGATAAAAATATAGACAAATCATTAGTATTATACTGAAAAATTTCAGGGATAGAATTAGCACCAGGAAGCAAAATATTTACAGCAAGATGTAAAAACTTATATATATACACTACAAAACATAAAATAATAGCAAAAAACAAGATAGATAAAATCAAGATCGAAAATCCTTTCGAAAGAATAGTTACAGTTATAGATAATAATGATTATAGCTATAAAGAATTAGATATAGAAGAGGATTTAGAGATAGTAAAGGAAAGACTTAGTACTTCCAAACGAATAAACTATGAAACATCTACATCATCATCAAGAATAAGCACCTTAAGAAGGATAGATTATACAACTCCACAAAATCTAATAGAACAAAAAATAGAAGAAATGAAACCATATCATTACTACATAACAGGAATAATGGACCAAAGAAAATATTTAATATTAATAAATACAGGACAAGAAGAAAATTATATTATAAGAGAACTAGTACCAGAAAAAGAAATAATAACAAATGAACAATCATGCCCAGAATTACCGAAAGCATTACTAAAAACTGAAGAAATAACAGAAAAAGAATTAATTATTGGAGGCATACCAATATTAATAAAATTCAAAATATACCAAGGAGATAAGAACATTACACTAGGAATAAAATGACTAGAAAAAGTAAAACCATATAATTTAGAAGACAAACAACTAACAATAACTTATGAAAACAAAAAATTAGTAATAAAACGAACCTTGATATGATAAAATGACAAAAATATATATACTTTCTAGAATAATAATAGATGGATATTATAATAGATATTACACACCTATGATAGATACAGGAGTAGAAGCTAACTTATGCAAACATAATTGTCTACCAGAAGAAAAATGGGAAAAATTAACAACACCTATGGTAGTAACAGGATTTAATAATGAAGGAAGTATGATAACAGACAAAGCAAAAAATATAAAAATACAAATATGGGATAAAATATTAACTATAAAAGAAATGTATAGTTATGAATTCACAAATAAAGATATATTACTAGGAATGCCATTCTTAGATACTTTATACCCTCACATACTAACAAGAACATATTGGTGGTTTACTACTCCATGTAAGCAAAAAGTAGGAGCTAAAAGAGTAAACAATAAATTAAGAAAAACAACACCATGGATTAAAGGAAGTGAACAAATTACTCAGAAATTAGAAAATATAAAAACAAGTGACAATAAAATAGAAATAATTATCTTTTCGATAGATAAAATAAAAATATTCCAAGATAAATTAGAATTACTATATAATGATAACTCTTTACAAGGATGGGATAAGCATAAAACAAAGATAAAAATTGAACTTATAGATGAAAATAGTATAATAACACAAAAGCCCTTAAAATACAATTTCGATGACTTAACGGAATTCAAACTACATATAAAAGAATTGCTCGACAATAATTATATACAAGAAAGCAATAGTAAACATACCAGCACAGCATTTATAGTAAATAAACTTAGTGAACAAAAAAGAGGAAAAAGTAGGATGGTTATTGATTATAGAAATTTAAATGCAAAAACAAAAACGTATAATTACCCAATACCAAACAAGATATTAAAAATAAGACAGATACAAGGATATAATTATTTTAGTAAATTTGATTGTAAATCAGGATTTTACCATTTAAAGTTAGAAGATGAATCTAAAAAATTAACAGCATTCACAGTACCATAAGGATTTTATGAATGGAATGTATTACCGTTTGGATATAAAAATGCACCAGGTACATACCAACACTTTATGGATAATTATTTTAACCAATTAGAAAATTGTATAGTATACATAGATGATATACTATTATACTCTAGGACACAAGATGAACATATAAAACTATTAGAAAAATTTATACATATAATAGAAATGTCAGGTATCAGTTTAAGTAAAAAGAAAGCAGAAATAATGAAAAATCAAATAGAATTTTTAGGCATACAAATAGATAAAAATGGAATAAAAATGCAAACTCATATAGTACAAAAAATAATTAATTCAAATGAAACATTAGATACAAAAAAGAAATTGCAATCATTCTTAGGATTAGTTAACCAAGTAAGAGAATATGTACCTAAGTTGGCAGAAAATTTAAAACCCTTACAGAAGAAATAGAAAAAAGATAGTGAATACTATTTCGAGGAAAAAGATAAGATACATTTACAAAAGATTAAGACTATGTGCCAAAATTTACCAAAATTATACTTTCCAGATGAAAAAAGGCAATTTATATACATAATAGAAACAGATTCTAGTAACCACAACTATGGAGGAGTTCTTAAGTATAAATACAATAATGAAAAAATTGAACATCATTGTAGATATTATCATACACAGAACCACAGTTAAAATGGGAAATAAATAGAAAAGAACTATTTGCATTATATAAATGTTTATTAGCATTTGAGCCATATATTGTATATAACAAATTTATTGTGCGAACAGATAACACACAAGTAAAATGGTGGATAACACGAAAAAATACAAAATTCAGTAACAACAAAAGAAATAAGGAGACTTGTATTAAATATACAAAGCTTTACATTTACAATTGAAATAGTTAAATCTGACAAGAATGTCATTGCAGACTACCTATCAAGACAAAGCTACTCAGACAGAACCAGATAGTACAATGAAAAATATACTTGAAGCCCTTACTACACTCTGCTCAAAAGTGGACAGTATGGACTCTGAGATACGAAAGCTAAAGACTAATGAAGCAAAACTGAAGTCTAAAGCTAGTACAAGTCAGCCGCATGACTATAAAAATGCAGAGCTAAGTCGATCGAAAGACTCAGAAATTCCAGAGCTAGAAGGAGACGTTGGGAAACTCCGAAAAACCCATAACGATTTGTTTGATAATTCTGCAGGTACAAGTAATCTAGCTAGCAAGAAGAAATATACGAACACCCATCTGAACATAATGTTCGAAAAACCATTTACTCCAAAGATACCAAAAACACCATATGCCACATCACCATAAACCTCGACATATGCAGAAAGTCTTAACCAAGACAAAAAGACCTATAATCATATTGCACAAACTTATATCAGAAATATATACAAAATCCAAACATATTTAAACCTTAACCCCAGATCTACTACAACCAAAGAAGAAACCCAAGACTATATAACCTAGAAATTACAAGGTTACAATAAGCTAATAGCACAACTACAGACCAATGCCAACCTAGTCAAAACTTGTTACCATTATGGACTATTAAATACCGTATATACATACGACGGAGAAGAACTAAGTGGTATACCAGAAATACATAAAGCATTTTTGACATATAAAAGGATAACAAAAGGAAATTTATTTTATATAAAATTCTATACCGCACCAGCAGAGATATTATACAATGAAATAAAACCCATAATCCAAGTTGTGAAAATAGGATTGACACGAGATATGATAATTCCAGAAGAAATAGACCGACAACCAGAGATACCAAATTTTTATGCCAATAAGAGGATTATTGGAATATCAACCATTATCAAGGAATTAGCACATAATTATCTAAATGGAAATGCCATATGGAGCTATTATTCAAGAGACCAGCTAATGATATATTCAAATTCAAGGGAACTAAGAGAAGCAGATATGGATGAAGTCCAGAAATGGATATTGTCTTTAATTAGACCAGAAGAACAACCTACTACAAGAGCATTGAAGAAAAACTTTATTTCACGCGAATTACTGACCAGATAATGTAAGTTAATTGGACACAAATACCCAGATCACAGATGTACAAAATACAATGGAGAAGATACCGTAGAAATACCAGACGTCCAGCTGGAATAAACAAAAGAATGACAGAAAGATAAAAGGCAGATAGAGACGAGCAGATAAGGACATAAAGAGATTCCCCGACAAGATATGTAAATTATTTCTTCTTTTGTTAAAGTATTTTGTTTTCTTTTGTATAAAAGTCGTAAAGTAATAGACAGATGCAAAGTAGGAATAGTATAAAGCAAGAGTCATATTCATAAACAGTAAAGGTCTTTTATGAATAGTAAGAGTCAAAGGTCATTTGTGAATAGTAAGAGTCATTCATAAACAGTAAAGGTCGTTTGTGAATAGTAAGAGTCATTTTAGTTTTCTATATATACATATATGAATGTAAGAAGAATCAGTAGTCAGTCGATCATGAGTTGATCAACCAACCTACAATAAATAAAGTCTTCTTTTGTAACAAACTCTCTAAATAACATATATATTTGCAAAAGCTATGGAACATTCAAATGAACTACAAATCGATGAGTTACAAAATCAGGTATATCTATTCATGATTATGTATAGCTAAACCTTTATATTCCTTATAATCTCTTGAATATCATTATTGTTTATCATGTTATAGTATTATTATATTGAACATCTTGAGAAAGCTTGCCATGAAAATAGGCTAAGAGTAGTTATGCCCAGACTATGCCATCCTAAGGTTGAAACCGGTAGGCAAGGAGGCCGTTTAGGGGAGTAGACAGAGTTGAGGCGCTGATAGGGTAAACGATTGAAGCCAAAAAGCATGGTAGTGGCCAGAAGAGATTGTTCAGAATAATGTATTATAAAATGATAAATGTAATGATACACAAAGAGGTTAGAGGGAATATGTTTAGAAAATACATGATAAGAAAGAATGGATACATACAAAATGAGCGATTATACATACTTAATAGATGATAATGAAGAATATAAAATACTGCTATTATATACCCTTAGACATCTTAATAATGATATAAAAAGAAAAATTTATGATATATTAGCTACTTCTGAAATAATAGAAGTAATAGAACAAAGTTGGACAGAATTTATCATACAAGATGATGATATATATGAATTAGATTTATACCCATACACAGACTAATGATCAATTACGAAAGTCTTCAATATTGGTTACAAACTATGGAAAATATAATATTATTAGAAAAATTATTAAAAACTAATACAGAAACATACCAAAGAACCCAAGATATATAATACCTAGAATACATAGCAAATAATGCAACAGAAATTATGAGATTAATTCCGCTAAAACAACAATATTATGAAGAAACATTTAATTCTAAATGAAAAACCCACGCACCCCCCAAAATTGGTATCAGAGCTATAAGACAAAATTATAATTATGGAATCTAAAGGCAGCACGGAAATATCAAATAAAAAAGCTAGGAAAGATAAAAACCTAAGAAAAATAAGAAAGAAACTAAAAAAGTTATACCCAGAATACAAATATCTAACTACTAGTAAAACAAATAGTGATAGATTATCTCAATTAATAGATACAATATCTAAAATAGAATATAAATATATTCAATATCTTAAGAATAAAATATGAATATTGAATATAGACAACAACTTCTTGAAGTAATAATAGAAAAACGACAAGAATTAAAACATAGACAAAATAGACTAAATAAAAATATATTTGCAGGAACTTGCCACAAATCCTTAACAGCACAAAGAAACATTATATTCGACTTAGAATTACAAATACAACACTTAGAATATAAATATCAACACGGGTTATAAATGAATAAGGAAGAATTTGCACTAGAAGAAAAAACCTATGAAAATCCAGAAGGACTAAAAATAACAATAATATTTTCAAATCTAGGAAGAAGATATAAGAAAATAGGAAATAATTTAAATTTAATGTTAGAAAAAGAAACGGTAAAATTAGAAGATCATTTAACTGCTATGGTAAGAATAACAAAAGAGAATGAAGAAATAGATAGAAAACGAGAAATTGAAAAAAAAAAAAAAAAAAACTAAAGAAGAAATACAACAGGTAGAAGAAACAAAAAATATTAAAATATTAGAACTCGAAAAAGAATTAGAAATGCTCAAACAATTATATGCAAATAAACAGAAAGAAAAAAAAACCCGAAAAGAACAAGAACAAGAACTAAAGCTATCAGATGAAATAGAACGATTTAAAGAAAAATTACAATTAGAAGAAGAACAAGATAATTTACCTAAAATAAGAATAGAAGAAATAAACGAAGAAAGTGAAAATGATATGTCACAAGAAAACTATTCAGAAACAAGTGAGACATACACAAAACTTATAGAAAATATAAATAAAACCACAATAAATCCAGAAATAAATACAGGAGATATAAAGACAGATGCTACAAGCACATCAGGAGTAAAAAACCCAAAACATCTAGATACAAATTATACTAGAACAACCTATGAATCATACGACAGGAGTAAAAATTTATGGGATAAAAGGTTAAATCGAAAATGGACACCAAGACAAGCACCTGAACAATATAATTTCTTAGATTTAGATTGCGTAGCAGATATAAATAAAACAATCACAACTATGGGTAGGATACATCTCAAAACAATTAATAGATAATAAGATATCAATAGCCGAAACACCAGGATACATAGAAAGAACATTAATAGGCACGGTAAAATTATGGCTACAAAATTTAACAAATGAAAGTTTAGCTACATTGAGAAGTAATAAACAACATGATTGTACAGCTGCAACAACAACAACGGAAATCCTATATAAATATGAGATATCAATAAGGAATGAATTTAGTAGTATGACAACAGAAATATAAGAACAAAATAGAGAAAAAACTATAAACAAAAATTTAATGACAAAATTAGCAATATGTAATATGTGCTATTTAGATGAATATACTTGTGCATTTAGAGACTATTACTATAAGGGAACATATAGTACAGAAGAAAGTAGAGAAATAAGAAAGTTATATTTTAATAAACTGCCAGAACCATTTAGCTCAAAAATAACAAAAAATTGGGATGAAGCAGGACTAGCCGATACTCGAGGAGCAAGAATAAAATTTCTACAAAATTGGTTTGTAGAACTGTGTGAAAGATACAAAGAAAATATAAAGATGGATAAAATACTAATAAAAAATTTAGCATGTTGCAAAAATAAAACAGCACCTCAATTCGGATGTACAGATAAATATCATAAAAAGAGAAAGAAACAGAGAAAATATGATAAATATAAACCATATAAATCTAAATATAAATATAAGAAACTTAGAAGAAGATATTATGTGAAGAATTACAACAATAAAAAACCCACGCACCCCCCAAAATTGGTATCCCTCGAAGTTCATGCATGATCGTAGTGGGTTTCTATGTGTTTTAGGGTCATGAGAAGTCCCTAACACGTAGTTGAATTGAAAACTCCGCTTCTGACAAAGTTCTTGTATGAGATTCTTTTTGAGTCAACTTTAGATAATCATAACTCCTATAATATGAAGAGTTTTGCAGCTCAATACCTACCAAATCAAAGGAAATTAAGTTTTCTTTCTAACATCATTGCCCATTTGTTAATCCAATACCAGAGTAAAAAGTTATGCTCATTTTACCTAAAGGTATCCATCTGCCAGAGAGTGATGACTGATGTGATGAATCATCACAGTCGTGATGATTCATCAAACCAAATTGTCAAACCTAACTAGTAAGACCAAAATTTTGCCAAATTTCGATGATTTCGGTGACGATTGGTCACCTGAACCGTCAGACAAATTTTTTTGCACTTTATAGTTATTTCTGAGGGGTAGTTTGGTCCATTCCTTACTTCTAAACCTCTCCCTCATGACTTTAATCACCTAATAAACATTATTTCTCAGAAAAACATTGATAAAATCTCCCAAAATTTTTTTCTTCCTTATCTCAAGACGCAAGGAACACGTAAAAGAGGGGTTTCTCAAACCACATAACTCCAAAGCTTCCAAGATCAAGAATTTCTTCTAGACTCTTCTTCTTTCAGGTATGTGTGGATTCAACAAGGACTTCCTTTCATCCTTGTGCCCCTAAATTTAGTTTCTAAACATGGAATTTCTGAATTTAAGATCCTAGTGTTTATACTCACTTTATGATTTTGGTTTCATTCTCCAATTTCCATATTTCCTATGATTATTATAGCTTTTAAAATATATGAATCCCCGGTGTATGAGTTTCAAGCATGAACTTTTGCTATTTTCACATGCATTTATCAAAACCTTCTTGAATTTCCATATTCTACATGATTTTAGTATGATATGAGTTATTTGACATGATTCGACCTTTTAGTCACAGACTTAGCATGAAAATCAAGAAAACTTTACATGTTGACATGAGATAGAAATAGAAGCACGATTGGTTTTTAGACTCATAAATTAATTTATGCTTACTTCTTGGTAACTTAATATAGTAAGAGAAATATGAAATGTTTTGGGAGTATTATCTAGCACCGAGGGAATGCAGGTGTAGGTAACAACCTAAATTACCAAACTATGTGCCATCGTTGGTTATCAAAGGGATCCTTGCCAGTTGAAACTGTCCCCCTTTACACAAAAATGGGTCCATGAATGAATTCATGCCAAACCATGGTTTTCTACCCCCGACAAGGTATTGAAAACCCTCCCAATAAGGCTTACAAGTTGATCTTTATGTTGCTCAAATAGGGCATGTCAGTTAGGAGAATCTTTCACAGAAAACCAGTTTTGTAATTTAAGTGTATATGGCTCTCAAGTTTGTTCAGTTACTATACTTTATCCTTTATATCTATGTTTTACTACTTTAGCCTATTTACTTGAAATGATGTGAGTCTTTATATACTTTTCTTGAACATGTTTTACTTCTCACATGATATACTTTAGTTGTATACATGTATTTCATGCATCCCCTACATTCCATAGTACTAACCATATATTTTTTATGCTCTGTATCCTATCATGATATAGGTTTTGGTGTTTGCTCCTAGACTCACGATTAGTCGTGATCACCAGTGCCTACTCCCACTCAGTTGGTGAGTCCTCATGTTCTGAGAACTATGTTATGTTTCCACTTTTATTTTGGTAGTTTAGTTGTATGATCATTTAAGTCTTTCATGATTTCGGGTTTGCTGGGGGTTTGTCCTAGTGACTCTTCAGTATGTTAGAGGCTTGTCAGACTTTGTAGTAGTTCACTTATTGTTCATGCTGGGATTATTTTTAGTTATGCTGACAGATTTAAGAGTTGATACTTTGTATCCATATTTCTTATGAATAAATATTAGCTTCCGCTTATGTTTTTAAGAAAATTGAATATTGTTCGGTGTTGAGCTAGATGGAACGGGTTAGCTTTGAGATACTTGTAGTTCTAAGTAGCATGTGAAGTCAAGGGGGTAGTATCGGGGCGTTAAAAAATTGGTATCAGAGCCTAAGGTTTAAGGTGTCCTAGGAAGTCTGACAAGATGCATTACGTAGAGTAGAGTCTTGTTCATAGGTGTGAACCATGCCACATTTATGAGAGGCTATGAGATGTTATTAGGAATTTCCCCTTCTTTAATGATCTTTATCATGTTCTAGAGTTTAACTCTATCCTTTTTCTAACTCGTGTTTTTCAAGTGATAGAAAATGCCTCCTCGCAAAGCTAACGTTCGCAGAAATGCAAACCAGCCAGCCCTACCACCACCTGCAGATCCTTTGAACAAACTAATTTTCCATGTCAAATTTTGGCCTGCCTTTTAGGTGTTGGCTAAATCTATGATAGCAAAGGTTAATCAATAGGTTGTGGCCCCAATTCAGCAAAATGGAAACTTAGCTATAGCCATGATCCGAGATTTTATGAGAAATATTCCATCAAGTTTATTGGTTCAAAGGTGGATGAGGATCAACAACACTTTGTAGATAAGACAAAGAAAGTTCCATGATTATGCATGTCACTGAGGTAAAAAGTGTTGAGTTGGCATCGTATTAATTGAAAGATATTGCTCATAATTGGTTTAAGTAGTGGAAGAAGGGTAAGGGTGAGAATACAACTCTAATTGATTGGAATGTATTTTTATGTCAAACCCGAGTTATGAAATTTCAATTTCCTAACGAGTCAGTCCTTAAGTAGAAGGGTAGTCCAATGGTGCCTCAAGGTCAATTTATTTCCTTTATCAAACCCAAAAAGTTGATCTCTAAAGGTTATATCTATCATCTAGTTTGGGTTAAGGATTCCACATCTAAGACCTCAAATGTTCAGTCAGTTTTTTTAGTTAATCGATTTCCCAAAGATTTTCTTGAGGATCTACCTTTAGTTCCTCCCAATAGGGAATTTGAATTTAGGATAGACCTTACCTTCTTCTAAATACCTAGCGCATCTCCATCCCTCCTTATAGAATGGCTCCAGCAGAGCTTAAGGAGTTGAAGGTATAGCTCAAGGACCTTTTTGACAAAGGTTTCATTAGGACCAGTGTTTATTCATGTGGTTCCCCAGTCTTATTCGTGTGAAAGAAGGATGTTACTCTTAGGCTGTGTTTAGATTATAGGCAGTTCAACAAGGTCACTATCAAGAATAATTATCATATCCCCTAAATTAATGACCTGTTCGATCAGCTTTAGGGTGCCCGTTGGTTCACAAAATTGATCTCAGAAATGGATATCATTAACTTAAGGTTAGGGAGTATGAAATCCTGAAGACTGGTTTTAGGACCTGGTATGGTCACTTCGAGTTTGTGGTTATGTCTTTTGGACTAAGAAATGCTCCTTTAGCTTTTATGGATTTAATGAACAGGGTCTTCAAGCAGTATTTATACATGTTTGCCATTTTTATCATTGATGACATGCTTGTTTACTCTCGTAGTGAGGAGGAAACGCAGATTATTCAAACATAGTGTTATAGACCCAATGATTCTCCATGGGATACCCTAGTCTTATTCATGCGAAAGAAGGATGGTCTACTCAGAATGTGTATAGATTACAGGCAGTTTAACAAGGTCACCATTAAGAAAATAATTGTCCTATCCCTAGAATTGATGACCTGTTCGATCATCTTCAGGGTGCCCGTTCATTCTCAAAAATTGATCTCAAATTTTGACATCATCAACTTAAGGTTAGGGATTGTGACATCATAAAGACTGTTTTTAGGTCCCGATATGGTCACTTCAAGTTTGTGCTTATGTATTTTGGACTAAAAAATCATCCTTTAGCTTTTATGGATTAAATGAACAGGGTCTTCAAGCAGTATTTAAATATGTTTGTCATTGTCTTTATTTATGACATACTTGCTTACTCTTAGCGTAAGTAGGAACACATAAATCATTTGAGGATAGTGTTGTACACCCCAAAGGATTGTTAGTTGTTTTCTAAGTTTAGCAAATGTGAATTTTGATTGAAGTTTGTTTCCTTCCTGGGTCATTAAATCTCTAACGATGGTATTCATGTAGACCCTCGAAAAATAGATTAAGGGAAGCATTGGCCTAGGCCCATTACTCTATTCAATATTAGGAGGCTTCTAGGCTTAGTCAGCTAGTACAAAAGGTCTGTTGAGGGTTTTTCTTCGATAGCTACACCATTGACCAAGTTGACACAGAAAAAGGTGAAGTTTTAATGGCCAGACTTGTGTGAGAAAACTTTTCAAGAGTTAAAGGACAGGTTGACTGCAATACTGGTATTATCTTTGCTATAAGGGTTATATGGGTTTGTGGTGTATTATGATGCCTCCATAGTTGGACTTTGATGTTTTTTGATACAAAATGGAAGGGCAATAGCCTATGCGTCTAGGCAACTCAAGGATCATGAGAGGAATTATCTGACTCATGACTTGAATTTGGTAACAGTGGTTGTTTCTTTGAAAATTTTGATACATTGTTTATATGGAGTATATGTTTATATTTTCACCTACCATAAAAGTATCCAATATGTGCTTAGTTAGAAGGACTTAAATCTTCATCAGAGGAGATGGCTAGAGTTGTTGAAAGACTACAACATGAATGTGCTTTACCACCTAAGCAAAGCAAATATAGTTACAGATTCCCTTAGTAGATTGTCTATGTGTAGTGTAGCCCATGTTGTAGATGAGAATAGGGAGTTGGCTAAAGATGTGCCTAAATTTCCCCAATTAAGGGTTCGATTGCTTGATTCAAATAATGGTGGTATGATGATACAAAATGGTTTAGAATTATCTATAGTGGCAGAGGTGAAGAAAAAGCAATGTAATGACCCTGCATTAATTCAGTTAATAGATGTGGTCCATCAACAAAAGGTGAAGGTTTTCTCCCAAGGGGGAGATGGTAAACTTTGCTCTCAGGGTTGTTTATGAATTCCCAATATCAATAAGGTAAGAGATCAAATGTTAACTGAATCCCATAGATATATGTATTCTATCCATCCGGGTGGCTCTAAGATGTATGGGATGTCTATTGGTGGAATGGTATGAAGTGGGATATAGTAGATTTTGGGGCTAAGTGTCCCAACTATTATCAAGTTAAAGTTGAGCATCAAAGACTAGGAGGTATGCTTCTGGATATTAGCATACCCACTTGGAAGTGGGAGGTTACAAACATGGATTTTATTATGGGGCTTCCTTGCACTAGGCGTCAAACTTGGGTCATTGTGGACCGAATGACTAAGTTTGTGTAGTTTTTGCTAGTCAAAATATTAGATACAATCAAGGATTATGCCAAACTATACATTCACTCATCAGTCAAACTTCATGGGGTTCCTTTATCCATTATCTCATACTAAGGTACACACCTCTCTATTTTGGAAATTATTTCAGAAGGGTCTTGGTACAAAAGTGAACCTTATTATTGCATTCCATTCTCATACTGATAATCAGGACGAGCGCACTATCCAAACTCTAGTGGACATGTTGAGAGCATGTGTGATCAATTTCAAGGGGAATTGGTATAATCACTTACCTCTAATTGAGTTCACGTATAATAACAGCTACCACTCTAGTATCCAGATGGAACGGTTTGAGGGTTTATATAGACATAGATGCAGGTTTCCTATTTGGTGGTTTGAGGTTGGTGGGGCTATTTTGATTGGGATTGCTTCCATTTTTAAAGCTATGGAGAAATTTCAGTTAATTCGAGAGAGACTTAAAAAAACTCAAAGCCATCAGAAGTAATATAAAAATGTGAAGAGGAGGGAACTAATGTTTTCTGTAGACGATTAAGTGTTCTGGAAGGTATCACCCATGAAAAGGGTGATGAGGTTTATGAAGAAGGGGAAGCTTAATCCCAGGTACGTTGTTCCTTATCCAATTTTTTGGTGCATTGGAGATGTGCCTACAAGTTAGATCTTCCGATAGAGTTAGCCGCAGTCCATCCAGTCTTCAATGTGTCTATGTTAAGGAAGTGTATTAGAGATACATCCTTTTTTGTACCTATTGAGAGTATTGGAGTGAAAGATGGTTTATCTTATGAGGAGGTTCTAATTAAGATCCTTGATCATTAGGTTTGAAGGTTAAGTAATAAAGAAATTGCTTCAGTAGAGGTGTTATGGAGGAACCAGTCATTTAAAGGGAAACTTGGGAAGCCTAAGCAGACATTATGAACAAACACCCTCATTTGTTCACTCCTAGCGCTAAGTCAGTATAAGGTATAGATCTTCCTCCTAGCAATATTCCCTTAATTTCAAATTTCTTATTTAGTCTCATGAAATTCAATGTATACTTGTACGCTTAAGTTGCAGTAGTTGAGCCAGTATTTCCAATATGAGTGTGTTTCCATCATGCTACATGAATAATTCTAAATTCAGCCCCATGTTCCTTAGTCTATCCCATTAAATTTAGTCTCAGTCTTTATTCTAGGATGAATGATCTCAAGGGGGAGATTTTGTAACACTCCTGAAGTTCATTGATGGTCGTAGTAGGTTTATATGTGTTTTATGGCCATGAGAAGTCCCTAACACATAGTTGAATTGAAAACTCCTCTTTCGATCAAGTTTTAGTGTGAGATTCTTTTTGAGTCAAATTCAACGATCATAACTCCTTGAATATGAAGAGTTTACAGCAAAAGAACCACCAAATTAAAGGACATCAAGTCTTCTTTCCTATGCCACTGACTGTTCGTCAATCCAATATTAGAGTAAAAACTTATGCTTATTTTAACGGAAGGTGTTCATCTAACAGAGTGTGACGACTGGTGTGATGAATCCTCACGAGTATCGTCACACTCGTGATGATTCATCAAAGTGAATCGGCAGACGTAACCAATAAGACCAAATTTTGGCATATTTTAATGGTTTGAGAGATGATTGGTCAAGGGTTTGAGGATTGGTCACCTGAATCGTCAAATGAAATTTTTTGCACTTTTGAATTATTTTTTTGAGGGATAATTTAGAGGATTGGTTACCAGAATCGTCAGATGAAATTTTTTGCACTTATGAATAGTTTTTTTGAGGGATAGTTTAGACCTTTCCTTAACCCTAAACCTCTCCCTCGTGACTTTAATCTGCTAAATAAACATTATTTCTAATAAGAACATTGATAAAATCTCCCAAGAATTTTTTCTTCCTTCTCCCAAGACGTAAGAAACATGCAAGAGAGGGGGTTTTCAAGCCCTATAACTCCAAAGCTTCCAAGTTCAAGAATTTCTCTGAGAATATTCTTCTTTAAAGTATGTGGTTTTCTGACTCATAAACTAATTTATGCATACTTCTTGATAACTTACTATAGTACGAGCAATATGACATGTTTTTGGAGTAGTATCATTCCCTCCAAACCATGGTTCTTTATTGCTAGCAAGGTATTGAACACCCTCCCAACAATGGTTACAAATTGGGCTTCATGTTGCTCAAATGGGGCATGTTGTTTAAGAGAATCTCCCACAAAACACCATTTTTGTAATTTAAGTGTATATGGCTCGCCAGTTTGTTCACGTACTATTCTTTATCCTTGAAGTGAGTCGTTATATATTTTTCTTGCACATGTTTTACCCCTCACTTGATCTACTTCAGTTGTATACATATATTGCATGCATCCCCCATATACTCAGTACATTCCATAGTACTAACCACATACTTTTCTTGCTCTGCATCATATTATTTGTAGGTTCATGTGTTCACCCTCAGACTCAACAGTAAGTGTGATCGCCAGTGCCTACTCCCATCCAGTTGGTGAGTCCTCATGTTCTGAGGAATTGGTTATGTTACTAGTTTTATTTCAGTAGTTCAGTTGTAGGCTCAGTTTTTTAGACTTTCATGACTTTAGGTCAGCTGGGGGTTTGTCCCAACAGCTCTTTAGTATGTTAGAGGCTTGTCCATACTTATTAGCAGTTATGTTATCATTCATGTTCGAAATATTTTTAGTTATGTTGAGAGACTTCAGACTTGGTACTTCATTTCCATGTTTCTTATGAAAAAAATAACTTTCGCTCATGTTTTAAAGCAAATTGAATATGGTTCAGCACTGATCTAGATGCCACAAGTTAGCGTTGGGTTACTTGTAGTCCTAAGCACTATGTGACGTCCAGGGGCTAGTCTAGGGGAATTACACCTATGCAAAAGTGGTTCCTCAGTCATTAAAGCGGCCCCACAATAGCATTCTCTATGTTGTAAAAGCGGTGGCACCAGCTCCTGCAACACCAGAGAATATTCCTAAGTTGGAAATTCTCTACATAGGTCCTCAAAATTCATTTGGAACCCCGTGAACAAAAAATGGATATGCTACCTTACTATATAAGACTTTCCAAACTCAACAAAATCGACAAAATTACTAATGGAGGTCATTTTAATTAAATGTAGGCCCCAAGCTCATTCTTTCTGTTTTAAGCAAAATTCACCCAATAGCCCCAAAAAAGTTTGAAAGCCTTGAGACTCAAATGAAAGGTCCCCCTAGCCTAAAATACATGTTTTGGAGCTAAAGGAACTGTCAAAATTCTCACCCAAGACCGTTTACTAGAAGTTTTGACCAAAGTCCTATTTTTCAACATCAAAATCTCTAAAATAGGAAAATTGACTTAAAACTCAAACGAACTACTTGGGAATCAAACCGTCGGTTCTAGTAAGTCATAAATAACCTATAGTAGCTAGTGAAAAACTCAAAATGAAGCAATCACATGAAAATAAAGAAAATGACCTGGAGGATCATTACAATAAAGAAATTCACATGTGACAAAGGTGAACCATAACCTTGCCTTTAGTGTACATGCTCTACTAATTCAAGAAATTCTACATCTAGGATCAAGCAGGTCTTCATTTGGTTGTAATGTAGGCTAAGAGAAGGGTAAGGAAATTTTGACTAAAATATATCCGTAGCTATTGGAACAACGAATACAACAGCTCTAGTGATTTACTTCTCTAGGAGCTTTTAATACATTACTTTTCATAATTTAGCACTTTTGACTTCAACTAACTAATCCTTTCATTCATCCTTTATCCTTTACCCCTTCTCTTCCCTTTTAATTGATTAAGCATACTTAATACTCGAAAGGGATTCCCTTTTGGTAGTATTTTTTTCTTTTCTTTTCTTTTTTCTACACATTCTATACGTTTCATTTATCTCACTCATCAACCTCCTTTATTTTCCAGATGTCATAACGTCACCACTTCCCTTCATTTTTTCTAGCTTCCTTCAAGCACTCACCTAGATCAAGTGTCTTTTTGGGAGCTCTTTGGATTAAACATTGATGGTTTAAGAACAAAGGGAAACAGGATATATATGTGGCTATCAAAGAAATTCGGCTAAAGACTCAAAAGGGCTTACCATGGATAACATACAAGGGTAGGCATAAAAGAGGAAATAAAAAGAATGTCTAATCAAAGAAATGCCTATATCACTTCCTAAACATAACTAAGTTTATTTCACTTCACATAACACATAAGGAAATTTCCAAATACCAATTGAATACAAGGAGTTCATCTGAGTACTCACATCACACATGGCGCATACTCAACACAAATACACTATCATGTAGATTTCTATTCAATAATTTACTAAGAATTTAACATTAACAACATGTATAGAAGTCAAGAAAACGAGCTTAGATTCTTAAATAAGGCTATCATCTTTTCTTTACATAAAATTTATCAAAACAAACCAAGCTTGTGTTCATAGAGGTGACATCCAAAAATTGAAGATCTATCCTTAGAAAGAATCTTCTACCATGACTAAAGTAAAAAAAAAGTTACTTCCTAAACTATATAAAACTAAAACTGAACTAAAAATATGCTTGTTCAATGGTCACCCTTTTCAAAAAAGAACTTATGGGAAGAAAAACCAAAAGGTGAAAAAGTGTGTCATTAAAAATTAAAGAAAAACTAAAGAAACTAAAATCTACTTCTAAAAAAAGAAAAATATTTTTTGTATTTGCTAGTTTTTCTCTTCTCCTTTTGAAAATTGTCACTTAAAACTTAAAATACTTTAAACTAACACCATGACGCACAATCACATAACCAAACTAAAAATAATCAACTAATAAAAACAACCAAATAATACATGAAAATATCCAACAAAAACAAATATAGAAAACAAAAAAACCAAATAATACATGAAAATATCCAACAACAACAAATATAGAAAAATATCCACAAAGAATAGCACAAGTATCCCCACCCTACGATTAAATCATTACAGTGTCTTCATGCAATAAACAAAATAAACTAATGGGGTTAAAATGACTCCTTGAAGGTGGACTACTCCAAATTTGGCTCAGAGTTCTCATCCATGTTTGGTGTCATTTGGGGACCCATGGTTGGTATGCAATACACCTCCATGAGAGTTGCTCCTGTAACACCCCGTACCTTTTTGACCCTACGTGGTTGCCTTAACATTTATGGAATCATGTAGACATGATATGTTTGAATAAATATGCATTAAAGGTGATGGGATGAATTTATCCTAATGAATTGGGCTCAAATGAGGCCCAAAAATCATATAAAGACATGGCCCAAAAATGGGAAAAATGACCCATTCATAAAATGGATCAAGTGAGCATGTTATCTTTGACCAAGAGGGACTAAGAATGACTTTCTGGGTCTATATAAAGTCCCCAAAAATCATATTTTAATCACACAACTACACATGCCATATTCTAGAATTTTCAAGAAAACATTCTTATCTTCTTTTTCAAACCCTAAGCCGTTATTCCTTTGAACAAGATCATCCATTTCCAAGATTTGGTAAGTATTTATTCTCATGGTTTAATATATTATATGCATGGAATATGGTGTAGATGATGTTGGTTATGTTGAGAAAGTATTGAGAAATTCACTATGTGTAAAATAGGCTAGTTTTGCTAAATCGGTAAAGGGTTTTGCCTTGTAACTTGAACGGAGACTTGTGATATTGAAGAAAGTGGACTTTATGGATTTAATATTGACATGTTATATGTAATTATATCGTCAAATTGTTTTATTCTTGTACATAGTGATAGGAATTTTTATTTCAAAATTGGGCATGGAATTGGTGACGTATTGAAAGAAACATGTAGTTTGGTGATGTTTATGTGCGTTGTAAATCCATGTATGTTATTTGGCATCTAATATGATCTAATCATGGATCATTCATGGCAAAAAAGGACCCTAAAATGACCCACGGAGGCTGAAACGGGCATCCGCCCTCGAGACTGGAGCACCTGCGGGCACAGGTGCCAATGAAGGTGCCTATGGCTACTTCCAAAGGGAACCTGTGGATGCATTTCATCCATGTGTGGGTGCAGGTGGCTTAGCGGGTCGGCCCAAAACTCTGAATTTATTGTTTTTCCATCCCTTTGACCCCCCCGAAACCCCTACACCCTTCATGGATGCAATTATCAACTTGTGATACCTTTTGAATGACTTTAAAAGAGTATCCCGAAGGTATTTTTGATGGTATAAAGTATGGATTGTTTTTCATGTGTTGTTACGGAAGGTATTGAGATGACTTGAAGGAATAATTGTGACGCTGTGTTAATATGGGAGTATAAAGGGTAAAGTTAGTGTGAAATGTTATTGGTTTGTGATGCCTTGGTCGATGTGTGACATGTTATGGTATTGTTGGTTTTGTGATGCAATAATGGTAATATAAGAGGGCGAAATGACATTATATGGTAGTCATGTAATCCATTATCTTTTTATGCACTTGTAACATGGTTAATGGTTGATTTGAGCTTCGTTATGAACTTGTATTGTAGAGTGAAATGTAAGGAAGAAGCTGGAATATTGTGTTCATACATAGGCTTGTGTATTCATACTTGGAAGTGAAGGTATGTAAGGTTACTCTTTCCGTATCCTTCTGCAGCATATAGTATTCACCTTGTTATGGTACTTACTCATTTCCGAAATGTCCTAAGGCATCTCATTTCATGTTATCATCTATTGTTAATCATATATACCTTATTCTTGATCTATGGTCATTCATGTATCACCTAATTATGGATATGATTCCAAGTTCCAATAATGTTATGTTCCAAAGCTTCCAATAATGTTACAACTTCAAAGTATCAATCTCATGAACATAAAAGGATGAAGTAATGCATTTATGTGTTTCCAATAAGATTATGATTCCCCAACGTATCGATCTCATAAAAGTAAAAAGGGAGAAGTAATCCAATGAAGTAATGAAAGAAGTAATTCCCATATGGTTACTTTATAATTTCCTTATGGTTACTTTATACTTTCTTTATACTTATTGAGTACGGGTGATAGCTTTGTGGGGGCGTAAGCCTAACTCAAGCCGATCCCGATATTGTTGGATCAAGGGGAAAGCTCAGTGAAGCAAAATCCAAACTTTATGCCGAACCTGCTTCACTGATTTTTGAGTGATAGCAGGAGGAAAGCTCAGTGGGGAAAAGCCTAACTTGATGCCGAACCTGACAAGGTGTAGCCCTAAGGGCCGAACCTGCTTTTTATATATATATATATATATATATTGACAGTATTATTGACGGTTATATATATTATTGATGGTTATATATATCTATTTACGGTTCTAACTACTAACGATAATGTACATAAAGGCAAATGGACTAATGAATGTAAGGTACATATTTCCACACATACTGAACGAGATTTATCCACATTGACTATGCTCTTGCAATCAAGTTCATTGAGGTTTTTAAGTTTCATGAAGTTTCTTATAGCCTTGCATACTCAGTACATTCTTCGTACTGACCCCTCACAATAGGCTACGGGTTATCCGCGGATCATTGGTGAGCTCCAGTTGGTTCGGAGCTTTTCGAGTCATATGTGTACATTGTTTTGGTATTGTAATTATTGTATAAAGCGGGGACTTGTCCCGACTATAGGTGGTTGTGTTTATGTATCGGCCAGAGGCTTTGTAGACATATGTGGGAAGGTGAATGTAAGAGATGTGTGTTCTGTTTGACTTAATGGACCTAACGTCCAAGTTTGATATATTGTATAATTTTTCCATGATTTCCGCCTAATTGCATGAGGTGTAATAAGATTCATACTAAAATAGGCTTGCGAATGAACATAAGCAAAGATTGGTTCTCTCGGGCCATATCGACTTCGGGTGCCAGTCCGCCTCATTGGGAAACGAGGTGTGACAGCTCCATTGCCTCAACCTTATCTTGGCTTGATTTATTGTTTTCTATCCTTCCACTCACAGAACTTGCAAAAAACTTAATAGATTCCTACACTTGTGCCTATCACTCCTAGGTGGTAAACCCAACTCGTCCATCATTTTTCACACCAATAACATCAAATGACTTCACTAGTGTGTCAAGCTCTCTATAAATATTTGGGATTTTAGGAACACCTGCTTTTCTAAGGATGTTGGTCGATATACTCAGGTAAAACAACCTACCATTGCCTTCACCTATTTTTAGCAATTTCAGCAATCATAATCTTGCTCATGTACAACTCCTAATGGCATAAGAAAGTATACATTAGTCAAACTTTGTACATGGAGATATATGTAGTGTTCATAGTAGGTATGATACGATTATTTATAAATCACGACAACACCTTGAACTCCAATGTCAATTTGGATCTAGGGTAGGTGATATGACACCTACAATAGTCACATTGCCATATTACATCCGATCGAGGACCACAAACCTTTTCACGAAGCTTTGTATAATCGGGCCTCTTATAGAAGTCATTAAATTTCTCGTGAGAGCATTCTTTGAATGTCATAAAAGTGTTGATTGTGTAGTAAGAAAACTTTACGTATTCCCCTCTTACTGTAAGAGCATGCTCTGTGTTAAATTTAACACTGGGATCCCAATTTACATAGAATTTTGTCACCACGCACATATTTGTGACTCCATGAAAATTGGCTACGCTTTGCAATCCCATAAGAAATATGTTGTAACTAAACGGATTTTATTTAACCAAAGTAATAGTTACAAAACCAAATAGGTCAGAACATTATTTCCCAACAAATACTAGACAAAAGTGAAAACTTAGAAGAACTCACACTAACAAGCTTATGGAGTCACTTCCAGTGTCAAGCAAACAAAAACAAAATTATAACTAGTTTAAAACTACAACCTAAGTATCAACTTATATGCACCATGGCATTGTATTAATCTTCATCACCATAAGCCCCCACTTTCTTTGTGATTGGCCTCGGATGTGGATGTGAAGGGCTATTTTGTTTACCAACACTGTCTTCCTAGTATCTTCTTTATTGGAAAATGATGAGGTTTCTTTCTCTCCATATGATATTTTTCACCATAGCATAAGCATTATAGATGATAGCACCATCTACATATCTTTCTTTTGCATGCTTGGTAACCAATCTAACTCCTGCTGCCAGCTACCAATAGGTGTGTGAAAACTTAAACAATGCCATAATCTCTTCCATGAGCCTTTAGTGATGCAGCAGTCAAAAAATAGATGTTGTTGCATTTTAGTAGCACTGTTACAAAACACACATGAATTCCAAACTTTACTAACCTATCAATAGTGGATAATCTCTTTAGCAGGGCTAACCAAAGGATAAAATTATATCTAGGATGAATGTTGTATTTGAGAGTGATACATTTCTAGGGGGATTTAGGGTGATGTGGTTGCATTGCAATATATAGCTTCTTGATAAGGAACTTTGAACCATGTACAATAGTAGCTAGTCTTGTCTGTAAATCTCCTTACAACCCCAGAGTTGTCATGACATGTTGCCTAGTTTCAATAATCTTTTTGGTTCCCCAAGTGGAATTTCTAGGTATTGCATAAGTTTCTACAGAGACACCTTTCAAGTAGTATATATGAACCCATATTATCCATATGCAATCCTTTTTTTCAGATACAACCTATAATTTCTTTGTTACAGCAGCTTTGTTCTAGTAATAGAGGTTAACTACATTGAGGCCACCAGTTACCTTTGGAAGACATAACTTGTCCTAACATACCAAGGCTCTCTTGAAGTCACTATAGATCCAGTCAAGAGAAAGATTCTATAGTAGTTAGTGATGAGCTTCATGATCTTTTTAGGAAAGATAAAGACTTATGCCCAATAAGTTTGGATGCCAAAAACTATAGACTTGATCAGTTGCAATCGACTGCATATGATAAAAGCTTGGCATACCAGTAGTTAATCCTTTCAACAATCTTATCAACAAGTGGCAAGCATTGGTCCACTGTTAACTTCTTGGAAGAGAGTGTAACCCCCAAATATTTAAAGGGTAGAACCCCTTCACAGTAGCCAAGATAAGACAAAATATCCTAATTTACATGTGCCTTAACCCCATAGAAATAAATGGGGCTATTCTCAATGTTTGACCTGATGTATTTAAGAACCTGAGAAAAGCCTCTTAGTGCAGTCTAATAAAAGTGCTATCATCTTTGCAGAATAACAACATATCATCTACAAAGCATATATAGTTAACTCCAAGCTTTTTACACCTAGGGTGGAACTTAAAACCAATATTGAAAGACAGACTACTAAGCTCCCTACTCAACTACTCCATTGCAATCAAAAAAAGAGAGGTCCATATGGGATCACCCTGTCTAATACCTCTCTTACCTTGAAAAGGCTTAGTCAGTCCACCATACAAGACTAAAGAATAAGATACATAACTTATACATTACATAGCCCAAGTGATAAATTTCAAAGGAAAACCCAACTCAGCTACCATAGTATCCAGAAAACACAATTCAATAGACTCATTTGCTTTCCTATGATCAATTTTTAATAAACACCTAGGAGAGAAACCTTTTCTAGAATACCACTTAAAAATTTAATGATTGAAAAGTATGTTATTTATAATACTCCTTCCTTCAATGAAAGTTGATTAAGAGGGGCTAATCATAATGCTAATTACACCCTTAATCCTATTAGTAATCATCTTAGTGATGATTTGTAAATAGTATTACAACAGGCAATAGGTATGTAATCTTTGACAAATGTTTGTGAGGCACATTAAGGTACTAGGGTGATTGCAGTACAACTAAAATATTTTAGCATTTTACTTGAGTGAAAGAATTCTTTGACTGCCTTAATCACATCATCCTAAATAACCTTTCATTGACTAGCAAAGAATTACACAGGGTAAATCTAGGAGCTTTGTCTACAGGAATATATTTTAGTGCTATGAAGATTTCTTGCTCTTTTATATCCTGAATAAGAACCATTTTCTATGGATAAGTTGGTCATAGACTTTTCTTGATCAAATAGAGTTTGGGCATGAAATCTCATCAGCATTTGTATCATAAGAATTGAAAAGAAATCAACAAACTCTTTTTCAATAAGTGCAATATTTGTAATCATGTTGCCTTGAGCATCATAAATAGAGGGGAAGTTATTTTTGCTTGCTCTGATCTTGCATTAGGCATGGATGTATTTTGAATTTATATTTCCAATTTTTTTCTAGGTTGCTCTGGATTTCTGCCTTAACAGTTGTTCTTCCACTAAACTCTATTTATGTAGTTCATGTACTAATTCCTTTTCTTCATCAATCAAGTCGTGGCATAAGGGATTTGCAGTAATCCTGTCGTGTGTAATCTGTATGTAATCTCCAGCTTTTGTCTAGTGAGCTGGACACTTTGAGCATAAGCAGCAAGATAAGAATTGAGTCCCTCTAGATAACCTTTCAGTGCTTTAAGTTTTTTTTACTCAGTTAATACATCTTAGTGCCAGTATACTTTTACGTCCATGTGGTTGCTACAATATCAGTGAATTCAAGATGGTCTAAAATAGTTTTATACAGCTTGAAGGGCTTGGGTTTAGAGGTCACCTGGGTTCTATGGTAGTTCACTACAGGTGAATGGTCAGACACCCCTGAGTTAAATAAATCATCTTCAACATATCCATTATCATGCAACCAGTGATAATTTCCCAAAGTCCAGTCAATCTTGGAGTGTACTTTATGATCCAGTTGGTGTGTGTTGCAAAAGGTGTAGCGACAACCCTTTGAGCTCAATGGAGTAAGCTAAAGATGATCAATACAATCTCTGAAATCCTAAGTTTATGCTTCAGTAACAGGGGACCCTAGTATGTAATCAAATAAAAGCACTGGGTTAAAATCTCCACATGGGAGTCAAGGATCCTAAATAGTGTTACCCAACAGTTTGAGGTCATTCCATAACTCTGCTCTCTCTTGCATCCTATTTTTTGCATAAACTACAATGACATATGTAGTGAAGGATCCAGTGGCATCTACAATATAGCAATGAATAAACTACTCCTTGACCATTAGAGTGTTGACTTGAACATGGGCCAACTAAAAAACCACAATCTACTATTAGGAGCCATTGGATGATTGCAAAAACTTTTCCACCTTTCCATACCTTTCTTCAAAATACTTGGTGCCTTGTGTTCCTTCACCCTTATTTGTAAACAACCGCAAACTTCAATTTTGGAACTTCTAAGAAAGATTTTATTCTCTTTTTGCTTTAGGGGTTAGTTAAGACCCCTAATATTCCAAGTTGCAAGAATAATATGTTTGGAGCATCTCCAGGTTCCCCTGGAGGTCCATCACTAGTTGGTATATGTTGTAGAGGTGTAAAATGATTTGTAGTGCCCCTACAATTACTTGATGTGTTGACATTTGATGACACATTAGACGCTTTTAACTAAGAATAAATGTGAGTTTTTAAGCAACCTTTGTTAGATTTGATGGTTTTTGTGTTTAAATTACAGGAAGTTAATCTAAGGCAAATAAAAAAAGAAAAAAGAAGAAAAGTAGGCTTAAGAGTCAGGGTGAAAGATCACTTGACAAAACATCAAGTGGGTGGCAAACCATCACACCTGAAGTTATACCAACGCAGAAACACCACCTGAAGATAGCATTGTGACGGCTCAGCTAGCGAACCATTAAGCCACTGATGAGCTATCATACAGACCCATCGGTGCTAAAAAAAATAGTAGTCTAAGCAGAGTCAAGTGATGACTTTTTGTGAAAAACAATCATAGGCCTGACAAACCGTCAGGCGAGTCGTCACAGCCTAGGCAGCCAACTCTGATTTACATTTCGATTCAAAATTTCTTGTAGCCTATAAATACCTAGTCTAGGGTTTAGAATAGGTATATTTCATTATTTTGAAATGTTACTTTTCTCTGTGTTTTGAAAGTTTTGGAGTTTTAAAGCTTTTTTTTGGGTTTTGACAAGGATTAAAGGGTTGAATTTCATTTTTGTAAGAATTATTCTTTTAATTATAAAATATATTGGTTTATTCTTCTCATTAACTATGTGTGGCTAAAAACTCTATAACTAGCGTTGTGGGATCCATGGCAAAATAACTATTCTAGGGTTTATTTTGGTGTGGATTTGAATAATATATGTGAATGTATTGTTATTCTTTTCATTCATTTTAATAGATTTCTAATGATTCCAAACATTAGAGAAAGCCCTAGGTTTAACTTTCCTAAATTAAGAGGTTAAAATCAGGAAAAAAGTTTAACAACAAGGATTCGGAGTTTTAACCTCCATTTAATGAATAATGCTCTAGCGAGATTAATCAACTTCAGAATAAAATTGAGTTTCCTAGTTCCATCTCTTTAAGTTAAATTAAAGGGAAAATCATCCAATTAGGTTGATAAAAGTTTAGATGTGTATTTGAATTCAAGTGTGTTACATAACTTGTATTAAGAGGATCAATTACCGATGTTAACCCAAAATGTTATCGAGCCATGGTGATGGAAATCCTAGTTTGCTTTCTCTGCTGAGTCATAATCCATTAATTTCACATTTGTTACTAAAAACAAGTGAGACATTGATTCGAAATCATTTATTATAAAACCCCTAATTTTACGAAAATTGTAGACTAATAGTCACTTAAATTGCAAATGACTTAGTGTTCACCATATTCCCTATGGTGTTCGACCTCAACTTTTGTTGGGTTATATATGTGAAAATGACCGCTTATACTTCTTAAGAAAGGTGTAAATTGGGCGTATCAAATTTTGGTGTCATTGCCGAGGAATACGATTGTCTATTAAGTATGTTATGTTTATTTGACTCTTAGTCATATTTCCTAATATTACTTTTGTTTGGTGTTTTTGTTATTGCAGGGTACTGAATTGTGCATGCCAAGTACCCGAAGCTCAGGTGAACCATTATACCTTACAATCCCGAGCTTGTAAAGACATTAAGGTGGAATATGGATGCATAATATCTTAAAGTGATAAGGCTTCAGTAGCTCATTATAAATCAACTGAATCAACATAATCTAAATGCACATAGGAATGAGGGCGACGATGATTTGGGTATTGATGTTGATGAGCAATAAATTGATAATATTTCCCCAGCCAATCAAAATCAGCGACAAAGAGCCAGAGGTCGACAATAACCTGCTATGCACTTTGACCTCGATTATAAGATGAGGTTGATTTAGATGGGGTTGGTGCCACTGGGGCCATTTTTCTACCGCTACTAGCCCCTGGAGCAAAGTTTAATATCACTAGCACCATGATCCAGTTGTTGAATCTCAAAGGTTTATTCAGAGGGATGGCTGGTGATGATCCAAATATAAACTTAATGAACTTCATAAGGACTTGCAAGTCTTTTGATTTTCCAGGAGTTAGTAAGAACACTATCCAATTGAGGCTATTTGCAGTGTCTTTGTTCGAGGAAGCAACATTGTAGCTGACTGAGCTGCCACCCAATTTTATTACAAACAGGAGGTAGATAAAAGGAGCTTACCTAGAAAGGTTCTTTTTGACCTCCAGGATGTTATAGTTGAGGGACGAAATCAGCAATTTAGGCAGTAACCAAATGAAGCATTACATAAGAAGTGGATAAGATTAAAGAAGAAATTGACCTAATGCCCCGATCATAAGTTGACAGATGAGCACTTGATGAAATATTTCTACAGGTCTCTGAACTCAAATACCAAACCAATGGTTGGCAATACAGTTGGAGGAGATTTTATGGCATTAACTATTGCAGATGCAACTGTGATCTTAGATATGCTAACTAAAACAAATAGAGCTTGACATACTAGGGATTCTGACGTAGAAAATAGTACTTATGTTGTGGGTATGTCGGCTAAACAACGCCGAAGGGAAGAAGAGTGTGACTAGGACATGGCTCACGTGAAGATGCAATTAGACTTACTTACAAAGAATTTACTAGTAGGTGGTGTTTTGAAAGTTAAAACTGTTGGTTCATAGGGTAAAGCAGTTGAGTCTGATTCCAAAGAAGAAGTGAACTACTTAAATAATCAGATGGCGGGTTTTCAGGCCAATGGCCATTAAAACAAAGGTTGGAACTATCAGAGGGATAACTACTATGGTAAGGCTGGTTACAAAGATTGTGATCAAGGAAGTTGGAAGGATAAGAGTGATATGGCTTGTTTGTATATACCACCTGGAAGTCATGATAGAGCCAACAATGATTCAAGGAACACAAAGATGGAAGACATGTTGGCTAAGGTGCTTCAAAGAGTGGAATCCATAGATTCAGGAGTGAAAGAAATGAAGAGTGAACTTGTTTCATGAGCCAGCTTGTGGATTCACACTCTACCTCCATCAAATAATTGGAGCACCAAATGGTGAAATTGTTTTTGACTTTTAATCAGCAGAAGAGTGGTACCTTACCAAATTATACTATTCAGAATCCTAGAAATGATAGAAGTTTCATGGCTATCACTATGAGGAGTGGTAAAGTGTTACCTGAACCACATCTTATGTTTTAGACATAGGTGAAGGATGTTGCCTCCAATTATTAAATAGTTGTTGATGATGTTTGTATTTATGAGAATCTGGCTGAGACTAAAAAGCCAAAAAATGTTGATGACAAAAAGGTAGATGCTAAAAACTCTACCAGTGTGACTGATGATGTTGTTGTAAGTAAGGAGAAGTTCAAAGAAAATCCTCTAACTCGGATCCTCAGGGTTCCTTCTCCGTTCCTACACAGGTTAAAGAAGAAATTAGAGAATGGAGAATTTCATAAGTTTCTCTCCATGTTAATGCAGTTATCCATGAATATTCCATTAGTTAAAGCTCTTGAGCAAATGTCGGGTTATGCTATGTTTCTAAAACACTAGTCACCAAAAAGAGAACTGTGGGTTTTGAGCTAGAGGGAAATATTCATCATTGTAGTGCAATTGCTTCATGATCATTGGTCCGAAAGACAGCAGATCCAGGAGCTTTTGCTATTCCATGCATAATTGGTGTAGTCACCGTTGCAAACGCTCTATCTGGTTTTGGTGCTAGCATAAATTTGAAGTCACTAGCTATCTATCAACAGTTCGGCTTGGGAGCCTGTCACGCCTCGAATTCCAATGGGGCGGACTGGCACCCAAAGTTGTTAAGGCCCGAGAGAACAAATCTTCATTCATGTACAACCATATACATGTCACTAAATGAACAACACTCTATCAAATATAGATAGAAGATGCCAACGACGGAAGTCATGGAAAACATATGATATATATATGAAACTTGGCCGTTAGGGCCACCACATCAAAAGCATACATTCCTTACATTTCCTTCATTTGTCCCATAACTTCTACAAAGCCTCTAACAGATACAGACCCAAGCCTACAGTCGGGACACATCCCCGCTTTATACAACATTTATACAATACCAAAACAAATATACACATGCGACTCGGAATGCCCCGAACCGAACTAGAGCTCACCAACAGTCTGCCGATGACCTGTACTCTGCTATGGAGGTCTATTAGAACCTGTACCTAAAGGAAGTAAGGTAATTCCCCCAAGGGACATCAGTACGAAGAATGTACTGAGTATGTAAGGCTATAAAAAACTACATGATACATAACTACTTCAATGAAATCAAAATGAGTGAGTAATCAATATGGATAAACCACCATTCTGTATATGTGGAACCATGTACATTACATTCATTACTTTAACCTTCTTTGCATTTAAGAAATTGTAAAGCATGTGATAAATAAGTGAACAGCTAATCAGTGGTAAAAGAGGATGACCGATGCTAGGTATTTTAACCCCTGGGATGCAGTCCTCATACATACACAAATCGAGATTGACCCATGCTAGGCTTTTCTTTCACCCCTGGATGCCATCCGTAATTATTGGGATCGATCCATCCTAGGTATTTTAACCCCTGGGATACAACCCATGATATTGGGATTGACCTATGCTAGGTGTTTCTTCCACCCCTGGGATGCCACCCAAGAATAAACAGATTCTCTTTACATCATTACTTTCTTTGAGATAGTTATTTTGGCAGTCATAACATTATGGGAGCTTTGGAACTTCAGTCAATGAATAAAACACATATGAATAACAACATATGATAACCTGACATGAGATACTTTGAGACATTTTGAAATGACAACAAGTCGGTAACAATGAGAACTAGAGATGCTACCAAAGGTCACGGAAGGAGTAACCTTATATACCTTATCTTCCAGATAGGAATACACAACCCTATATGTGAATACAACAATCCATCTCCTTCCTTAAGTGTTACTCTACAACACAAGTACATAACGGAGCTCACGTTAACAGCTAACTACATTACAAGTACATAAAATGATAATGCGCTGCGTGACTTCTATATAGCGTCATTTCATCCTTCTACAGTACAACTCACTGCATTACCATTCCAACAATACCACAACATTCCATACATTGACCAAGACATCATAAACCAATAGCATTTTACACCAAGTTTATCCCTTACACTTCCTCCTTAACACTACGTCACAATTACTCCATCAAGTCATCTCAATACCTTTCACAATAACACATTAACAACAATCCATAATTGATATAATCCAACATGCCTCCGAACGACCCCTTAAAGCCATTCAAAAGGTACCATAAGTTGATAATTGCATCCAAAAAAGGGTATATGGGCCTTGGGGGGTCAAGAAAAAGCAAAAAAAAACAAAACAAAATTTTGGACTTGGCTGTGGAGCCACCTGCACCCGCAGGTGGATGAGATGCGGCCGCAGGTGCCCGTCCGTGAGGGCGGGTGTCCGTTTTAGCCTCCAGTGGTCATTTTAGGGTCTTTTTTTACAATAAATGGTCCATGGACATCATTAAGCTTCTCTTTTCATATTTTAGGTCAACTTGGATACCAACGAACAATCATTGTTTCATAACACACATGAACATCACCAAAACTACATTCTCCTTTCAATACGTCACTAATTCCATGCACAATTTCACAACAACAATTCCAAATGTTATACACAAAGAGAAAGCAAGTTAATGAAATAACCAAATCTCACATGTTTCTATTTAATCCATCAAGTCCACTTCCTTCAAGACCGCAAGTTCACTTTCAAGTTTATAAGGCAAAGCCATTTACCGATTAAGCAAACATAGACTGTTTCACACATAGTGGACTGCTCAACACTTTGTCAACATAACCAAAATGATTTATAGACCTTCTCATGAATATAATATATTAAACCATAAGAGTAAATACTTACCAAAGCTTGCAAAAGAGTGATCTTGTCCAAAGAGATAGTTGCTTAGGGTTTGTGAGATGAGAGAATGTTGTGGAAAAATCTAGAAATGGCATGTGTGTTGTAATGAATAAAAATCTGTTTTTGGTGCCTTTATATAGTACCTCAAGTCATCCTTATCCAAACATTAAATGTGATTTACTTGTTCAATCCTAAGAATGGGTCATTTTTCCATTTGGGCCATGCCTTTGCTTAATTTTGGCCTTAAATTGAGCCCATTAGAACATGTTAATTTAGCCAAACAAATTGAATATGTAATACCCCAACAATCTCATGTTTAAATAATTCCATAAATGTTACGAAAATCAACTAGGTTCAGAAATGTACGGGGTATTACATCCTTCCCCCCTTAGAACCCTTTGTCCTCGAATGTTAGTGACATTATCCAATTTAAACAAATTCAAGTCGAGGATCATAATGCTTATAGATACTTACTTTTTATCGCTCTGATCCCGTATCTTGAACTTTCTCTTCCATTTGAAACAAATGTGGGTACTTGGACTTCATCATTTCCCTAGTTTCCCATTGAAGATATGCTTCATAGCATACCAAGTACGTTCTGCTTGTCCATCTGTCTGAGGATGAAAAGTCGTATTTAAATTCAGTTGGGTACCCAAACTCTTCTAAAAAGACTTCCAAAAATGTGCAGTAAATTGAGCTCCCCTGTCTGATATAATAGAGATTGGAATCCCGTGTAATCGCACTATCTCTTTAAGATACAACCTTGCATAATCTTCAGCTGTATAGGTGGTCTTGACTGGTAGGAAATGCGCTGACTTGGTAAGCCTATCAACTATTACCCATATGGAATCAAATTTCCACAGTGTAAGAGGCAAACCTGTGATGAAATCTATGTTAATCATGCCCCACTTCCAGACCGAAAGATTGATAAATTGCATATAACCTCCAGGCTTCTGATGCTCTACTTTTACTTGTTGACAATTTGTACATTGAGCTATAAATTCAGCAATGTTCTTCTTCATGTTTCCCCACCAATATATTTCTTTTAAATCATGGTACATTTTGGTGGCTACCAGATGAATAGAATATCGTGAATGATGTGCCTCTATCATAATTCGTTTCCTTAGTTCATCTATATCCGGTACACACAATCTACCTTGGCACTGAAGTACTCCCTCTTGCGTAAGATCAAATGCCTTTGTCAGACCCTTTTATACATTCTCTTTCAGCTGCAATAACATAGGATCCGCATGCTGCTTCTCTTTTACTTCAGCTACTAATAAAGATTTTGTCGCATTTTGCACAATAACCCTTCGTCTGGTGATTCAAGAAGACGAACTCCGAAGCTGGCTAGTTGATGTAGATCCTTAACTATATCTTGATTTTCCTTCAACTGACTGTTGGTGCTTCCTACTGCTTTACAGATTAATGCATCGGCTACCACATTTGCTTTCCCTGGATGATATAAAATATCGATATCATAGTCTTTTAAGAGTTCCAGCCACCTCCGCTGCCTCAAATTTAAGTCCTTCAACTTAAAGATATATTGCAAACTCTTATGATCAGTATATATATCAACATGAACTCCATACAAATAGTGGCGCCATATCTTTAAAGAAAATATCACAGCTGCTAGCTCAAGATCATGTGTTGGATAATTTATCTCATGTGGCCGCAACTATCGTGAGTCATACACTATTACATTACCGTGCTGCATCAATACATATCCTAGGCCAACTCCTAAAGCATCACAATAAACTGCATACCCTTCTATGCCTTCGAGAGGTATTAATACGGGTGTAGACGTCAATTTTTCCTTCAGCTCTTGGAAACTCTTCTCACATGCATTATTCCACTGAAACTTGATTGCCTTGTGTGTTAGCTTTGTTAAAAGTGCCGCAATGGAAGAAAACCCTTCAACAAATCTTCTATAATAATCGGCTAATCCAAGAAAACTACGAATCTTTGTAGGAGCCGTAGGTCTTGGTGAATTCTTCACAGCTTCTATCTTTTGATTATCAACCCTTATTCCTTCAGCAGATACGATATAATCCAAGAATGCTACAGATTTTAACCAAAATTCACACTTAGAGAACTTCGCATATAACCTACGATCACGAAGAATTTGTAACACCTGTCGTAAGTGATTAGCATGGTCCTCTTGTGATCTTGAATAAACCAGAATGTCATCTATAAATATGGTCACGAATACATCCAAGAATGGCTTGAACACCCTATTAATCAAATCCATAAAAACTGCTGGTGCATTTGTTAGTTCAAATGACATAACTAAAACTTCATAATGACCATACCGTGTTCGGAAAGCTGTCTTGGGTATATCTTTTTCTCTAACCCTTACCTGATGATAACCCGATCTCAGGTCAATCTTTGAGAAGCATTTGGCACCCTGCAACTGATCAAACAAATCACCAATTCTGGGAAAGGGATATTTATTCTTGATTGTCACTTTATTCAGTTGCTGATAATCAATATACATTCTCAATGTGCCATCTTTCTTATGTACAAACAACATCGGTGCACCCCACGGGGACATACTAGGCCTTATGAATCCCTTGCCTAGCAAATCTTTTAATTGCTCTTTTAATTCCCATAACTCTGCTGGGGCCATTCTATACGGAGGAATAGAGATAGGCTGAGTGCCTGGCATCACATCAATAACAAACTCTACTTCATGCTCTGGAGGCAAACATGGAAGATCTTCAGGAAATACATCAAGGAATTCATTTACTACGGGAACCGATTGAAGGGTTAGTGGTTCCATATCAGTATCTTTCACTCTTACTAAGTGACATATGTACCCCTTGGATATCATTTTCCTTGCCTTAAGATAGGAAATAAATTTACCTCTCGGTGCTCCAACATTACCCCTCCATTCAAGGACGATCTTTTGTGGAAAATGGAAATGGACCTTCTTAGCCCGACAATTTACCATGGCATAACAAGAAGCCAACCAATCCATATCGATTATAACATCAAAATCCACCATTCTAGTTCATGAGTTCAACCAACGTATCATGATCACCTACATTTACTACTCAATTACGATATACTCTTTTTGCAATAATAGATTCACCAACTGGTGTAGATACTTCAATTGGCGTAACTAATAATTCTTGTGTTCTATCAAATTTCACAGCAATCAATGGAGCAACATATGATAGGGTAGAGCCCGGATCAATCAGTGTATATACATTATGTGAAAAGACAGATAATGTACCTATAACCACATCAGGAGAAGCCTCCAAATTCTGCACATTTGCTAGAGCATAAGTACGGTTCTGGACTCCACTAGAACTGGTTGCTCCTCTGGCACCTCTACCATGACCAGCAGGCTGTACACCTCTTCCTAGGGAAGAAACCGATGATGATGATGCAACGGTTGATCCCGTAGGTTGTGCTATACCACCCATGCCCTTTTTTGGGTATTCTCTCATTATGTGCCCCGTCGTACCAAACCAAAAGCAAACATTTGTCCCTAACAAGAATTCACCTAAATGAAACCTTTCGTAGTACTGACACGGCTTACGGGAAAATCCTGTTGTCTGTAAACCTTGAATCCTACTACTTTGCCCAGTTTGACTGCCTCTAAACCCTCGAAATTGAGATTGAGTGCCTGCTGTGGAATAAGAGAATGATGGTCTAGGCGGTCTAGTAAAAACCCGAGGCCTAAATTCTCCTTGGGACGCCGTGAACTATCCCATAGGTCTATCCCTCTTTGACAACCCTCTTTCCAATTCTTGCACCCTTCTCCTTTGTCTCTGATCCTTTATTTTCTGTGGAAAGGCTTGTATTCTGGCTATATCCATATCTTTGTTCAAAGCAGCAATGGTGCAGTCCCTTACCAAATATGGCTCCAATCTTTCCACCTATCGATGGACTCTGTCTTCCATCATGGCTACTACAGTAGGAGCATACCGAGCCAAAGAATTAAATTAAAGACTGTATTCTCTAACACTCATATTCCCTTGAAAAAGATTTAAAAACTGATCTACACGAGCCTCTCGAATCTCATATAGGAGATAATGATCAAGGAATGTCATTCGGAATTCCTCCCAACTAGTTGTAATTGCACTGATACCCCTAGATCATTTCCAATCTTTGTACCATAATATAGCCTCGCCTTTTAGACTATACGCTGCAAGCTCCATTATTTCTACACCAGTCATATGCATAACATCTAGAGCCCTTTGAATTTGGTTCACGAAGTCTTGTGGGTCTGCCTTTGAATTTGACCCGGCGAACGTAGGAAGGTCTAATTTTATAAAATCCTGTGTCCTTCGACTAGCTACCCTATCCGCACTATCATTACTTGTAGTTGGACCAACTTGTCCTTGATTCTGTGCAGCAACTATACGAGTCAGCATTTGCACCACATTTCTTAGATCCTGCTCAGTAGCATTAACAGGTGGTTCTGCAGGTTCTGCTCTCTTCCTCGACTCTTCTAGAGCTGGAAAAGTAGAAGAAGCTTGCGATGCAAACTCGGTGTCAGCCCCACTTTGACTAGCTTGTGGTGATTTACTCGTTCCTTCTCCGATAAGCATATCTACCTGCTTACTTTTGCCCCTACCTTATCTTGTAATCGACATTTTACTATAACAAAGAAAACCAATTCCAATGGTCAGATATGATTCCACCTACAACATTGGCTCTATTACACGATCTAGAAATGAAGAAAAGAAATAACTCCTAAATGTCCCATAGCCTCCTACTTATAAACGTGGTGCACAACACATCCATAAGCAAGACTCTACTCAGACACGACTTTGTAGACACCCTTAGGGCAACCTGCTCTGATACCACTTTTGTCATGCCTCGAATTCCAACGGGGCGGACTGGCACCCAAAGCCGTTACGGCCTGAGAGAACCAATCTTAATTCATGTACACCCATATACATGTAACTAAATGAACAACACTCTATCACATATGGATACAAGATGGCAACGGCGAAAGTCATGGAAAACATAATATATATATATATATATGAAACTTGGCCATTAGGGCCACCACATCAAAAGCATAAATTCCTTACATTTCCTTCAATTGTCCCACAATGACTACAAAGCCTCTAATAGATACAGACCCAAGCCTACAGTCGGGACATGTCCTCGCTTTATACAACATTTATACAATACCAAAACAAATGTACACATGTGACTCGAAAAGACCCGAATTGAACTGGAGCTCACCAATAGTCTGCCGATGACCTGTACTCTACTGTGGAGGTCTATTAGCACCTGTGCTTGTAGCAAGTAAGGTAAGTCCCCTAAGGGACATCAGTACGAAGAATATACTGAGTATGTAAGGCTATAAGAAACTACATGATACATAAGTACTTCAATGGAATCAAAACAAGTAAGTAATCAATATGGATAAACCACTGTTCTGTATATATGGAACCATGTACATTACATTCATTACTTCAACCTTCGGTGCATTTAAGAAATTGTAAAGCATATGATAAACAAGTGACCAGCTAATCAGTGGTAAAAGAGGATGACCCATGCTATGTATTTTAACCCCTGGGATGCAGTCCTCATACATACACAAATTGGGATTGACCTATGCCAGGCTTTTATTTCACCCCTGGGATGCCATCCGTGATTATTGGGATTGACCCATGCTAGGTATTTTAACCCCTGGGAAACCACCCATGATATTGAGATTGACCCATGCTAGGTGTTTTTTCCACCCTTGGGATGCCACCCAAGAATAAACAGATTCTCTTTATGGGAGCTTTGGAACTTCAGTCAATGAATAAAAGACATGTGAATAATAACATATGATAGCCTGACATGAGATACTTTGAGACATTTTGAAATGAGAACAAGTTGGTAACAATGAGAATAAGAGATGCTACCAAAGGTCACAGAAAGAGTAACCTTACAGACCTTATCTTCCAGATAGGAATACACAACCCTATATGTGAATACAACAATCCATCTCCTTCTTTACATGTTACTCTACAACACAAGTACATAACGGAGCTCACGTTAATAACTAACTACATTATAAGTGCATAAAACAATAATGAGCTACGTGACTGCTATATAGCATCATTTCATCCTTATACAATACAACTCACTGCATTACCATACCAACAATACCACAACATTCCATACATTGACCAAGACATCATAAACCAATAGCATTTCACACCAAGTTTATCCGTTACATTTCCTCCTTAACACTACATCACAATTACTCCATCAAGTCATCTCAATACCTTTCACAATAACATATTAACAACAATCCATAATTGATATAATCCAACATGCCTCCAAACAACCCCTTAAAGCCATTCAAAAGGTACCATAAGGTGATAATTGCATCTAAAAAGGGTATAGGGGCCTTGGGGAGTCAAAGAGAAGCAAAAACAAACAAAACGAAATTCTGGACTGGGCTGTGGAGCCACCTGCGCCCGTAGGTGGATGATATGTGGCCGTAGGTGACCATCTGGCCCTGTCCAGGGCCACCTGCGTTGGCATCTGCGCCCGCAGGTGCCCCATCCGCGAGGGTGGGTGCCCATTTCATCCTCCAGGGGTCATTTTAGGGTCCTTTTTGCAATAAATGGTACATGGCCATAATTAAGCTTATATTTTTATATTTTAGGTCAAATTGAATTCCAACTAACAATCATGGTTTCACAACACACATGAACATCACCAAAACTACATTCTCCTTTCAATACGTCACCAATTCCATGCACAATTTCGCAACAACAATTCCAAATATTATACACAAAGATAAAGCAATTTAATGACATAACCACATATCACATCTTGCTATTTAATCCATCAAGTCCACTTTCTTCAAGACCACAAGCCCACTTTCAAGTTTATAAGGCAAAGCCCTTTACCGATTAAGCAAACATAGATTGTTTCACACATAGTGGACTGCTCAACACTTTGTCAACTTAACCAACATGATTTATACACCTTCTCATGCATATAATATATCAAACCATAAGATTAACCACTTACCAAAGCTTGCAAAAGAGTGATCTTGTCCAAAGAGATAGGTGCTTAGGGTTTATAAGATGAGAGAATGTTGTGGAAAAATCTAGAAATGGCATGTGTGTTGTAATGAATAAAAATCTGATTTTTGTGCCTTTATATAGTCCCTTAAGTCATCCTTATCCAAACATTAAATGTGTTTTACTTGGTCAATCCTAAGAATGGGTCATTTTTCCATTTGGGCCATGCCTTTTGCTTAATTTTAGGCCTTAAATTGAGCCCATTAGAACATGTTAATTCAGCCCAACAAATTGAATTTGTAATACCCCAACAATCTCATATTTAAATAATTCCATAAATTTTATGGTAGTCAACGAGGTTCGAAAATGTACAGGGTGTTACAGAGCCCCCAAACCAAAAACTATGCGGCTTTTGATGGCTGACCATTTAGTTAAAAGGCCAGTGGGGATACTTCATGATATGTTAGTGAAAGTTGAGAACTTTATATTTCTAGCAGACTTTGTGATCCTTGATTGCTAAGTGGATTTCGAAGTACCCATAATCTTGGGTAGACCATTCTTAGCCACTGGATGAGAATTAGTTGACATGGAGAGCAATGAGTTAAAATTTAGGTTGAACAATGAAGAGGTAAAGTTCAATAGATGTTAATTAATGAAGCAACCGAGAGGCATAATTATTATCTTGGTCATTAATGTTGTCGATGATGTTGATATTAAGATGCCTATTGAAGAAAGGTTTGTTGTGGAAACATTAGTTACTGTGATGATGAATTTTGATAGGAAAGACATCAAAGATTATGATGAGATAGTTAATACTTCGGCTAGAATGGGGTCGTATTCTTATGCACAAAAGAAGTTGGACCTGGATCTGAAAAATAGGCCAACTTCTCCATCAAAGCCATCACAAGAGGAACAACTGTGTTGGATCTTAAGGAATTTCCTGTCTATCTTTGATATGAATTTTAAGGTGAACATAACATCTTGCCTGTGATTATAGCTGTTGATTTGGTATAATGGCAGGTGGAAACACTTGTTTATATGTTGCGAAGATATAAAGGAGTTATTAGATGAACGATTATAGATATTATCAAAATTCAACTTGGTATTTTTACACATAAGATTCGGTTGGAAGAACAATGTACTCCTACCATTGAACACCAGTGAACACTCAATCCACCAATAGAAGTGGTGGTGAAGAAACAAACAATCAAATGACTTGATGCTGGTGTTATGTAACCAATATCATATAGTAAATGGGTAAGTCCTGTGCAATGTGTCCCAAAGAAGGGAGGTATTATAGTGGCACCTAATGAGAGAAATGAGTTGATTCTACTATGGTCGGTCACTAGTTGAAAGGTTCCATGGACTACAGGAAGCTCAATTCATGGACTCTTCGGGATCACTTTCCAATGTTATTCGTAGACCAAATGATTAATAGGTTTGCTGGGATAGGTTGGTTATGCTTCTTGGTTCGGTATTCGAGTTATAACCAAATCTCTATTGCACCTAAAGATTACAAGAAAACTATCTTGACATGCCCGTATGGGACATTCGCCTTCAAGCGTACGCCCTTCAGCTTATGCAATTCCCCTACAACATTCCAAAGGTGTATGGTGTCTATTTTTTATGACATGGTGGAAGACACTTTAGAGGTGTTTATGGATGAATTTTCCGTCATTGGTGATGCTTTGAACACTGCTTGGCAAATCTTAGTAATGTCTTACAATGATGTGAATAATTTAATTTTGTGCTCAACTAGGAAAAATACCACATTATGGATAAGGAGGGAATTGTTTTGGGGATCATGATTTCAATGAATGGTATTGAAGTGGATAGAGAAAATATTGAGATGATCGCAAAGCTACCTCCACCAATCTCGATGAAGGGAGTTAGAAGTTTTCTATGCTACGCAGGGTTCTACAGGAGGTTCATTAAGGACTTCTCCAAAATTGCTAATCCATTATGTAAGTTGTTGGTGAAGGAAGCAAAGTTCATATTTGATGGTGTATACTTGAAGGCATTTAAGTGCCTTAAAGAGAAATTGGTGGTTGTACCCATTATTGTTGCTTCGGATTGGTCCTAACCATTTGAAGTGATGTGTGATGCGAGTGGGGTATCACTTTAGGTTGTTCTTGGGCAAATACGAGAGAATCTTTTCCATCCAATTTATTATGCTAGCAATGAATTAAATGGGGCACAAAAGAACTACATTGTTACAGACTAGGAGCTACTCACAGTTGTCTATGCCTTAGAGAAGTTTTGGGCGTATGAACTTGGTACTAGAGTTGTTGTGCACACTGATCATTCTATCTTAAGATATCTTATGGCAACAAAAGATGCTAAACTGAGGTTGATTAGATGGGTATTTCTACTGCAGGAGTTTGACTTTGAAGTCAAAGATTGCAAGGGTTCTGAAAATCAGAAAACAAATCATCTTTATAGACGTGAAAGATAAGTTGGAGATTGATGACTCATTCACGAATAAACAGGTATTAGCTGTATATCTTGATCTTGAGCCTTGGTATGCTGATTTTTATAATTACCTTATCAGTGATATGATGTTGAAAGATCTGACTTTTCATCAGAGAAAGAAATTTCTCCATGATGCAAGCAACTACTTTTGGGATGAGCCATACCTATTCTGTTTATTTGCTAACAACATAATTTGGTGATGTGTACCGAAAGTGCAGATGTTAAACATTATGCAGACTTGTCATTCTTCCCCAGTAGAGGGGCATCATGTGGGTGATCATACAGACCAAAAGATACTACAATATGGGTATTACTGGCCTACTATCCATAAAGACACTCAATACTTTGTCAAGGCATGTGATCAATGCAACGACAAGGATCTATTTCTCGGAGGCAGGAATTGCCTATGTCCATAGTTCTAGAAGTTGAGTTATTTGATGTATGGGGCATCAACTTTATAGGCCCTTTTATGAATTCTTGTGTCCATAAGTACATCTTGGTGGTGGTAGATTATGTATCAAATAGGTGGAAGTCGTGGCCTTGGAAGACAAGAAAGGTAAGAGTGTGGTTGCATTCTTAGAAAAGAACATTTTCTCTCAGTTTGGGACTCCACTCACAATCATTAGCAATGGGGGGTCGCACCTTTGCAACAAGGTATTCTGTACAACTCTAGGCAAGTACCGAGTGAAGCAACACACGTTAGCTACTCCCTATCACCCACAAACCAATGGGAAAGTAGAGGCATCAAATCGATAAATCAAGATGATATTAGAAAAGTCGGTGAATGCTAACTGTAGCATTTGGTCTCAAAAACTTGATGATGCACTATGGGCTTATCGAACGTCTTTCAAAACATTGATAGGTATGACTCCTTACCAACTTATTTTTGACAAAGCATGTTACTTGCCTGTGTAGCTTAAGCACAAGGCCCTTTGGGCGCTCAACAAGCTAAATCTGAGTTGGAGTGATGTTGTGGATCTAAGGTTGGAAAAAATAAATTAGATGGATGAATTCAAACTATGAGCTTATGAGAGGGCAGCCCTCTATAAGGAGAAAATGAAATTATACCATCGTAAGAGAATCGAGAAGTGAGAGTTCAAGGTCAGGGACTTGGTATTATTATTCAATTCAAGGTTTAAATTGTTTACAGGAAAGCTCAAATCAAAGTCGTCTGGACCATTCAAAATTAGGCAAGTGCTTCTATCTAGAATTGTTGAATTAGAAAACAAAGACGAAGAGCATTTCAAAGTTAATGGACAAAGGGTAAAACAGTATGTCAGAATCCCAAAAGAGGTAAAAGTATTATCATTTATGTATCTTGATGAAGTCTAAGTAATCAAGATACCCAAGTCGTGCCACGATATTAAATCAGGCGCTATTGGGAGGCAACCTATATTTTGTTGTTGTAATATGACTTTTTGAGTAGTTTTTGTTTCTTTAACATGGTTAATATGTGTGTGAAGTGTGAAGGAAAAGAAAGTACATCTAAATTCATGAAAGATAACATTCAGTTTCAGGATGAGGGTTAGCATGACGAAACGTCAAAGATCTAACAAAACGTCACTTTGAGTCATCATAAGAGGCAAGGAAAGGGGTCATTCTAGTTAAATACTGAAGGCTCATGTGATGAAGCATCACATATCTGATGAGCTGTCACCCTGAATTATCAAATGACGTATGAAAAGGTAATATTCTAAATAAGACTTGATGGCTCGCATGATGAACCATCATAGGTCTGACAAGCCGTCACCCTAAAACTTCATCCACAATATTTTGAGGGAATATTCGGTATAAGAATGATGATTCATGTGGCGAACCATCACACTCTTGGCAGATAGTCACGACTTGGAGACACAGGTAAGTTTAACTTTTAATTTTTAATAACCCAATCCGACCTAATACCAAACCCTAATACTAACCCAAACCAATATCTCTTACCCATCCTAAATTAAACCCCAACTCCTTAAAGAACCATTTCAAAAATTTTAATCGATTTCCCTTACTCTCTTTTCCCTTTGTAAACATAAAAACCATGAAGAGAAATCCAACATCTTCTCAAACCCACGTTCCTAAGTGATTACCGTCTTCACTCAAGTTTCATTACAACTTAAATTCCAATGGTCAACAATCCAAGCTTTCCCAAATAACCAAATCCTTCACAACACCTCCACAACTTAGCAAGCTTTTATGTTAGTGTCAGTGTACGGTGGAAAGCACTTTTCTTCATCAGTGTCTTCCACCAAGGTATGTCTTTGATTTATTCCAATTTACATTCTGTTGTATACTAATGGTCTTCTGAAAATGAGAAATAGAAACAACGCAAACCTCAAAGTAAATTGTTTAAATTTTAAGTGGGTTGTGTTGTTTTCCAAGTCAATTTATGAGTTAAATAAATGGGTGAAGTCTGAGTATCCCGAACATGACTAGTACATTGGTTCTACTTATGGACCACTACAATACTTATGTCTTATTTATATGTGTCCAAGTTGAGGCATTCAAAAAAATTGACTGATCTAACAAATTGGCAAAAAAGGTGTTCGAGGAAATGCCTCAATAAAGGAATGTTAACTTGTTAGCTATGATAGTTCGACGTGACAAAATGTCACAAGTGTTATGAACTGCCAAGGCAAGTCTTCATAAGAAAAATATTGCCTCACTTTTTAATATCAGCCTGACTATTTGTCTGACGAGACATCAAGCTTGTGACAAACTTCCGGGGCAATTCGTCATAGAGAAAGTCCTTACTGGAAAGTTTTTATGGTAGGGGTTGACGAATCGACACAGGTGTGATGAGTCGTCACCCCAATTTGTCAAAAGAAAATAGTTTGGCGCTTCAAACATTTTTTCTAAGTTTTGTTTTATACATTGACTGACTTGTTACTTCTACTAGTGCAATGTCTCAAAAGCTTTAAGTAACATGTGGTGGAGCATGAAAAAGGAAAGTTAGGTCTGCCTCAACCCTGAAACTATGAGATGAACCCAAAAATAAGGTCGAGGAAACTGACACACCAGCCTGCTACACCAGGCAAAGTGCAAAGCTAAAAGCTCATGCCTCCCAGTCTGATGAGGAAGATGAGTCATCAAGTGAAGAATACAGAAGTGATGGGGAGAATAGAGATAGTTTGCACCCCAATGAATAGGGTGGTGCTGAGGCCACCAAGATCCCAAAGAAGGAACCTGAGCCTGAGGGGGTTTGATACAATCCAAAATGCCTCTGAACCTTTTGATGGAATGATCATGAAGCGATAGGTGTTTGACAACCCTTTAGTGCTATCCAAAGGGTGCCATGAGTTAGTGATTACATCCAAGAAGGGCAGAGGGACCTTGGAGAGATCAAAGGGAAGCAAAGACAAGATAAAAGAGGCCATGGAGGGAATTGTGAGCTCACCTGCACCAGTAGGTAAAGGACATGCATCCACAGGTGGAAGGCAATGGATTCTACGCCCCTGACCTTCTTAGGCAGATGGCCCAAATTGGCTGGGCTTTCTATTTTGTTGTAAATGGATCACTTTTGGCTCCATAGTTGTAATAAATGGCCCATGGCCATAAATAGTAGTTTCTTATTCATTTTTAGGTTAACTTTGATGATTATGAATAATTATAAACTTGAGAGTGTGAGTGGGCTTGGGTTAGCTTGCATTGAATAATCATTTGGAAACATTGGTTGCTTGGGAGCTCGATTCTCTGTTGTCTACGTAGGATTTAGGTGCTTGTAGGATTAATTTGATTGAGGATTTAGGGTTTAACATACCCTTTATTTGCATTCAATTTCCTTTTTTGTGTCTATCTATTTTTTTATCTTTCTATCTTTTCCCTTTTGATTCCTTGTTTATCTCATTTTTGTATCTTGTTCTTCTTTGCGTATTTTCTCTGTTATTATTTGGTATCAGAGCCGAGATTAGATTCGTTCTTACGATTCTAAATCTTGGGTTTGTTATCTAGAAAATCAAAAAAAAAATCTGTCAAAAATATTTTTAGCAAAAAACCCAAAAATATTTTGTGTTTTTGAGTCCTTTTTGAAGTTTCTATACTATATTTATTCCATCTAGTACTATCAAGGTTGGAATCTTGAGTTTTGGGTGTGTTTTAAAGAGATTTGGAGAAAACCCCTATTGATGAGTTCTTTAGTTTGAAGAAAAAGTAAAGTGGGTTTTCAAATTTAAAAGTTTTTGTGTGGATTTGGGTGTTAAAAATTGTTGGAAAGTGTTCTCTAAGTTGAAGGGAACCTAGATCTGAAATTTCGTGCAATTTGGAGCAAAAATGAGAGAGTTATGAAATTTTGATCTTCATATTGTTCTTGGTGTTCTTGAAGACATTCAAATCTTCAAAAGGAAGAATTTTCAAAAAAGTGTTGTTTGATCCAAGAAACAAAGAGAAAGGAAAGAAAATTTTGTTAGTACAAGAGAATATCCTAAAGAAAATGAAATATTTTAAGAGAGAGAGTGCAAAAAAAGGTCCCACAAAGGCTGAAAAGCAGAAGTTCCAGGTGTCTGTCTAGGCCACCTGCGCCCTCACCTGCGTGGGCAGGTGGGCATCTGTGCCAAACGCAAAGTACACTTGTTTGACCTGCGCCCACCATCTGCGAGGGCAGTTTCACCACCTGCCTGGGAAGGTCATCAAAACACACCTCAACTACTTCAAAACCAATTTTGCTCAGGTTCCAAACATCCTAGTTCCATTTATTTATTCTAAATCTCATTTCTTGATTCCTAAACTAATTAACAATTAGTAAATGATCTACTTAGTTGATTAGTTAGTCTTAGAGTCCATTTTTTTTTCTTTATCCGTTTCTTTGTATGCTTTTCTAGTTTTTGTTTCATTGTTATTTCTTGTTTCAAGTAGGTTAGTTGTTTGAGTCATTTACTATTCTTCAAAAAAAAATCCATTCCGACCACGAGTAGCAATTGACACCACATCATCCATCGAAGCAGAAACGATTCTTCAACGCTAGCGACGCCTATTGAGACCCAAAACAAAGGTGTGTACTCCGAGAGATTATGAGGTTGATTTTTTAACGCTAACCTGTTTGTTGTTGTTTTTATAGTGTTTTTTCTTTCTAGGTACAATGGCTCCGAGATATGATACTCAAGGTTCTTCGGGAGAGGTTAACATAGAATCCCTAATGACGGTTACCATGAGTATGAGGCAAGAAATCAATGAGAAGTTCAATACTATGGATAGCCGAATGGGATCACTAGAAGGGGATATGAATAACTTGAGAGAACATCACAACTCTACCTTTTCCACTCCCTAAAACTACCATGCTACTTCTAGTGGACATGCTCAAAACACCTCCGCCACTAACTCCCCTGAAACACTTCACCAAATGTTCAACCCACCGAGGCAAGTACATGATCCCATCATTCAAACCACTACTTACCCAAATATCCAAAATCCCATTCGTCCACTACAACCCCAATACAATCAAGTCAACCAAGAAGCTCCACAAAACCAACCCATTAACCAAAATCCACCACCCCAAGCCCCAGTTAACAAAAATCAAACGATCCAAGTTGAGGATATAGGAGTAGAGGGACTCCAAGGAGGAGATAAGGTGATAGATGAAATGGCCCTATTAGTAAAATTTGTAAGGAATAAGCAAGGAGCTCATGGAGGAGGGCATAGAGAAGGAGGAGGAAGGTTTGGTCCAGTTCCCCATGGTAGAGGAAACTTGGGAAACCAACCCCAAGATCAAGGAGAATGCCAATGAGATATAGGAGGTAATACGGGTCGAGACACGGGTCTTAACTCCATCAAGATCACTCTTCCTACCTTCCAAGGAACTAGTGATCCATTGGCCTACCTTGATTGGGAAGTACAATGTGATAGGATCTTTCAACTCAATGAGTTAATCGGTTAAAAGAAAGACACCCATGCAATTGCTCAATTTGAAGGGTATGCTTCTACTTGGTAGGTAACCCAAATGTTACAACTAGAAGGAGATGGTAATCCTGAATTTCCAAATTGGGACCAATTCAAAGAAATTATGAGGGGAAAGTATGTGAGAACAAGGTACAAACAGGAACAACTCACCAAGGTATACAACTTGAAGCAAGAAGGTAAGGGTGTGTAAGCCTATTATGAAGAATTCCAAATCTTGATCCTTCGACTTGAGATTATTGAACCACCACACCATTGCATGGCTCGATTCAAAGGAGGGTTGGAATATGACATTGCTTCTCAACTAGTTCTCCACAAATTTGAGAACATAAGAGCCCTTGTCGAAGTGGCCATTGAGGTTGAGAAGAGCAACAAAGAAAAGAAGTCTTTCAATCTTAAAGGTTACACATCTTCTAGTTCATCTGGGTGGAATAAGAATAAGGACTACAACAAGTCCTATGAGAAGAAACCCTTTGAGAAGACTACTCCAAAGTATCAACCAAATAATGAAGGTAAACAATACCCAAAGACTAATTTTAGAGGTATTGTTTGTTTTAAATGTCAAGGTTGGGGACATAAGGCAAGTGAGTGTCCCAATCAAAGAAACATTGTTTTGGTGGAAGGTAAGGCATATTTTGTTGGAGATAATATGAACCAAAAAGATGGTGGTGTGGAAGAAACCCAAGAAGGTGAAGACTTTGAAGATGAAGGGGAACTTGCAGGAGATCCCAATGAAGGGGAAATTAATACACTTCTTGGCATGATGATGAAGGTTCCCCATGAATATGTTTTGCCTCAAAAAGTAGAGATAGTGAATTATAACTTTATGATGAAGAAAGTGGTGAGTAATGAGGTTTTAGACGAACAAAACCAAGAGGAGGAAATAGACTTGGCTCAAGGAGGAGAACCTTGTGTTCTTCTCAAAACCTTATTGTTTGCTAACCATAGTGCTAGCATTTTATCTAGCACCAATACTTTTATTTTGCAGGATCATGAGGGGATACTTCCAAATGAGGATCTAATGGAGGTTCCTCACAAGTATGCATTCGAAGGCGTAGATGAGTTCTTATCTAAGGACTCCAAAATTGATGAAGATGTGGCTTAAATGAGGCTTCTAGGCAAACTCCTATGGGTTGATAGATACTTGATAGCAAGGGGTAAAGTATCTAACCCCATGGATCTAATGGTGGAGTTGCCTACCAAGGAAGCTCCTACAAAGAGGCAAGAGGACCAAATCTATTTGTTCAAGTTGATGCATAGGACGGAAGAACCATGTGGATCATGTAAAGAAGAAAAGCGAGCAAGTTCAAAGCCTTGCTCCAAAGGTATGTACCTTCCCCCTCTTACACCAAGTAATCCTTAGAATCATGATGACATTTATCCTATGTCCCTTGTGCTTAAATTGTGTGGGCTTTGCAATCCGAATGCCCAATCTATTTTTTGCTTTGAAAAAGGTCCATGTTCCTTACTTGATAAAAAACTCTTGTTCCTAACTACTTTTCACACTAATGAGGATAGACAAGTTGAAACACTAGCATGGACCCCGCTAGTGATTGCTCTTTCCTTGGGATGTTGTTTGGATGAGAGATATATGAGGTACTTGAGTTGCTTATTATTACCTTCTTGAGTTTTTATCCTTGATAGCACCTTAAAATGATCTTATGTCTTTCAAATCTTATCTATTTGCTTATAAAGATAGCCATGTTTGTGTTGAGAATGCCATTTATGTGAACATGGTTTGTTATGGGAGGAAGGGTGATCCACACCCTAATAACTACTTGATTTTATCCTTGGTTATTCCAACATGTGGTGATTTGCTTGCTAACTTACTTGAGATTATTGGTAATCTTGTTAATGGAAACACCTTAGGAGAATAGCATGATGCTTGTTGTAGCCAATACCTTTGTGCCTTATATGATGAGTTCTTTTCATTGAACATGAAGGATAGTTGGTTATACGTCAAGTGGGTGTCCCCTTGGCATGGAAATGTTGATGGTAACCCTCGTTCTTTGAGGAAATATTGGTTGTTTATTTGTCTCTTGTGCTTTCAAGACTTAGATTAGAGGATGAATATTTTTCAAGAAGGGGAGGATGATACAATCCAAAATGCCTTCAGACCTTTTTATTGAATGATAATGAAGCGAGAGGTGTTTGCCGACCCCTTAGTGCTATTAAAAGGGTGCCATGACTTAAAGTTTACATCCAAGAAGGGTAGAGGGACCTTGGAGAGGTCAAAGGGAAGCAAAGACGAGCTAAAAGAGGCCATGGAGGGACTTGCGAGCTCATCTGCATTTGTAGGTAAAGGACGTGAGTATGCAGGTGGCAGGCAGTGGCATCTGCGCCACTGACTTACGTGGGAAGATAGCCCAAATCAGCTGGGCTTTCTATTTTGTTGGAAATGGGTAATTTTGGGCCATAGTTGTAATAAATGGCCCATAGATATAAATAGTAGTTTCTTCTTCATTTTTAGGTTAACTTTGATGATTATGAACAACTATACACTTAGAGTGTGAGTGAGCTTGGATTAGCTTGCGTTGAATTATCGTTTGGAAACGTCGGTTGCTTGGGAGTTCAATTCCCTTGTGGTCTACGTAGTATTAGGGTGCTTGTAGGATTAATTTTATTGAGGATTTAGGGCTTAATATACCCTTTATTTGCATTCAATTTCCATCTTTGTGTCTATATGTTTCTTTATCTTTCTATCTTTTCCCTTTTGATTCCTTGTTTATCTTTTTTTCATATCTTGTTCTTCTTTGCATATTTTCTCCATTATCATGGTTGAAGTAATTAGAACAAAAGTCCCAGGGGTTAGGGATGATAATTGGTGGAAATTTTAGGGTGCAAAGAAACATTACCAAGATGATCTCCCAACCAATATGAGAAGTTTGAAGAGACCTTTTACTGAAGAGGCTTAGATTATGACGATAGAATTATCCGAATACTTGGATATTGAGAGGCAATTCACAGGCTACCAGTTGGGTTGAATGAGCACACAACCCTGGAGTTACTACCCAGCCATAGTTCACGAATTATATGAAAACTACATAGCCTGCCTTAAAAAAATATTTAGAAAAAAAAAAGAAACTATATGATACGCAAGTGTTAGACAGAGTTCTGGTTGGTGGGGTCTTGGTTGATATTTCTGAACAAATAATCAACAGGGTCGTATTTGGCCAAAAATATGTACCTCCACCAAGCGTTCCATAGTTTGATCATAGAATAATGTAAGCATCTTGGAAGAGACCATGGCTGGCATAAATGCTGACTAATGGGGAGCCTTAGTGGTTGTCAAACATAAAAGAAAAAAAAGTCAAATCCTCATTGAACTTTATGGCTAAATTTTGGTGGGTTGTGGAGAAGTTGCGATTAATGCCCACAGGTAGAGATGCCAATTTGAATGAGACTAGGGCTGTGATTATTGCTAGTATAATGGCTGGATTTAAGGACAACTTCAAACTTGTGATTGCAGATGAAATGCACGTGAGGGCCACTAAACCGGCAACATCTTTGTCATTTCCATTCCTAATGACAAATTTGTACAGTAACGCAAGAGTGCCTATTTTGAGTGGGGTTGATGATGAAGTGGTGGCATAGAGGAAGCCAAATATCGATAAAATTTGAGATGACTCAAAGTTCTTGTTTAGGGTGCACAAACCTCCATCATTTGGGCCCAAACTCAAACCACTCCAAAGGCATCTGGTACTACCTCAAGTATACCCCTAGCTATTATTGGTGTTGATCCACAGAGTGCATGTACTACATCTGGGGCTGATGCTACTACCCTAACTGCCGAGACTATTGATACAGATTCCATGCTCCATGCATATTAGGAGTTCCAATTGACCCATCAAATTTTGGTGAAGATGATCAAGAGGCAAAATAAGTTTGAGAAGAAGTTACAAGCATGGGCAAAACAATTCAATCCCTTCATGGATCAAATGATCAAAGAAGCATTAAAGCATTATACGGGTTTGCATAACCACATTGATGAAATGGAGGTAAGGATGAATGATAGGTTAAAAGAGATGACAGTGTCGAACTTGGAAAAATTTTCTGCTGAATTAAAAAAGGCTCAGGCCAATATTACAGTATTACAAAGTGCATCAACCACGGAATTCTAGGATCCTGAGATGGTGGATCCGGATGAGGATGACTTCATATTGGATTTAATAGGGATACCTCTCAGAACCAAGGCTAAGAGATCAATCAAAGTTGATAAGAGAAGAAGTCAACAAAACATAAACATCACAAAAGATCTAAAAAGCAAGATAATATGAAAATGGTGAGAAAAGAGTCGATAAAAAATGAGTCTTTAAGACATAAGCGTGTGAAATTCCAACTGGTTAGGGGTTCATCTTGTTCAGAATATGGAGCTGAGTCCACTCTACAGGTTTTGCCTACTCCCACTCCAGATAGCAAGATTGTTGGGTATGACTTTAGCATGTCGGTCTACATCGACATCACCATTTATGATTTTGAGGTCCTAGTAGTCTTTAAAATTATGCTAGACTTTGAGGCCTAAGAGCTTAATAGGTATTTCTTCCTCTTAACCTTTAGTTTTTGTATTTATACATTAGGGACAATGCATGTTTCTGTTGATGAGGGGGTTGGGGTACCTGTTAGTTTGTCACCAGCCGAGATTTTTGTTGTCGTGTTTATTTTCCCTCGAGTATGCTATCTAGTAGAATTATCATGTTTAGGTGATTTTTCTACTTTTATGTGTTTTAGGATAAAATGTTAGCAATAATTGGCCTGATCATTTGAATTTTTTGGTATTTGGTAAATGGAGACCCCTCCAAAATTAATTTATTTAGCACGTATGGTTTGATTTCATATTGTTGACCTTTCTGGATCTCTGAATGTCATTAGTGTGTATGGATGGAATAATGTTGCTTAAGTTGAATTGTCATTGTGATAGTGGGTATTGAAAAGTGTTCTTCTGTGCCAAGTATATGTGAGCTTATTTTTCTTCTTTCTGACTTTGTGCATGCATCTAGAACTTGCCCGGTATATTTTGTTAAAGTTATGAGTAGGTTGATTGGGAAAGGATCATAGGCCCTATTTGAATCTAGTTCACTTAGCCTAAAGAGACTGTCCAAATGATGTGAATAAATCCTTTGATCCATATTTTGAGTTGTTCAGACCTACTTTATTCAATAATTGTTCACCTTTCCTCTTTTATGTTTGAACCTATATTTTGGCCCTGGTCCCTCCTTGGACATCGTGCACCTCAACTCAGAAAAATCGCCCAAGTTTAGGGCAACTACTATAGAAGTATATGATAAGTGAAATGGGGTATGAAAAGATCGGGTGCTGAGGGAAAATAATTAGTGGGTGGGAGCATGAGAAAAGAAAGAAAAAGAATAAAAAAAGAAAGAAAAAGATAAAATCAAGTCAAAAGAGTTGCGGAATAAAAAAAGAAATAAAAAGATAAAGACAAATCAACAGTGTTGCAACACCCGTGAATGGAAATAATTGGTAGAACAAGGGGAATAAAGGTGGAATGTTTAGTCTTAAGTGAAACTGAGAGTACAGTGGTGTCATGCAGGGCTTAGTCACTAATTTCCAAATGTATCCTACCTGCACTCAAGCCTTCATTACAAGCCACGAAAAGTCCTGTAGTGATCCTGGTCAACTTTTTTAAGAACTGAAATAGAATAGAAAAGGAAAGATTATGGAATCATATATGCATCATTTGAAATTCCTTATTAGTGTAAATGTACTGTTTCCAATCCCTACTTAAATTTGCTATGTGTGCGTGGGACTTCTTTGTAGTAAGGGAACCAGAAAGGCACTATTGATTACTGATTGTTAGGATAGCGGTTGTAGTGTATGTATTCATTTATTAAAATTGTAGTGAAAATCTTAGATCCATATTGGTTGACATATTGAATGATTGCCATGTGATTCATTGAAGAATGATAAGAAAGGGTGAATTTTGAAAAAGACTGGAAAGTGCTAATTGATTGCTACAGTTTAGCCTACTTTTCATGTGTTTAAGCATCTGTTAGTTTAAATTTGTCTTGTTGCTTGAGGACAAGTGAACATTTTAAATTAAGGGTGTTGATGTGTCGGTATTTGACGACACATTTGATGCTTTTAACCAAGAATAAATGTGAGTTTTTAAGAAACCGTTGTTGGATTTGATGATTTTTGTGTTTAAATTGAAGGAAATTAATCTAAGGAAAATAAAAAAAGAAAATTGTGCTTAAGAGACAGGGTGACTGCTCATTTGATGAACCGTCAAGCGCGTGTCAAGCTGTCACGCCTATTGTTATGCCAACACAGAAACACCGCCTGAAGATAGCATTGTGATGGCTAAGCTGAAGAACTATCAAGCTTATGATGAGTCGTTCGATCTAAATAGAATAGAAGCCTTAGCAGAGTCAAGTGACGACTCCTTATGATGAACCATCGTAGGCCTGACGAACTGTCAGGCATGTCGTCATAGACAAGGAAGTCAACTCCATTTTAAATTTGGATTCAAAATTTCCTTGAGACTATAAATCCCTAGTCTAGGTTTTATAATAGGTATCTTTTATTATTTTGAACAACCCTATGTTACTTTTCTATGAGTTTTGAACGTTTTGGAGTTTTGAACTTTTCATTTTAGGTTTTGACAAGGATTAAAGTGTTGAATTTCATCTTTGTAAGAATTCTTATTTTAATTATGAAATATATTGCTTTATTCTTTTCAATAACTATGTGTATCCAAAAAAAACCCATAACTAGGGTTGTGGGATCCATGTCAAAAAAACTATTCTACGGTTGATTTCGATGTGGATTGAATAATATATCTGAATGTATTGTTATTCATTTCATTTTAACAGATTTCTAATGGCTGCAAATATTAGAAAAATCCCTATGTTTAACTTGCTAGAATTAAGTGGTTAAAATTGGTAAAAAGGTTTAACATCAAGGATTTGGATTTTTAACCTTCGTCTACTGAATAATGCTCTAGTGAGATTAATCAACTTCAGGCTAAAGTTGAGTTTTCTAATTCCATCACTTTAAGTTTGAAAAAATAAAAGGGAAAATCATTTAATTAGGTTGAGCAACGTTTAGATGTGCATTTGAATTCAAATGCCTTACATCACTTGTATTAAGAAGATCTATTACCGAAGATAACCCAAAAATGTTTTCAATACATGGTAAGCGCAATAAAAGTTTGCTTTCTCTACTGATTCATATTCCTTTAGTTTCACCTTTGTTTCTAAAAACAAGTGAGACATCAATTCCAAATCATTTATTATAAAACTCCCAATTTTACTGAAATTGTAGACTAATAGTCACTTAAATCGCAAACGACTTAGTGTTCACCATATTTTCTGTGGGATTCGACTTCAACCTTTGTAGGGTTATATATTTGACAATTACAGCTTATACTTCTTAAGGGGGTATAATTTTGGCCTATCTGTACTAGCTTGTCCTAGAGCATACTTCAAAACAAGCGAATCCTGGGGAGAACAATTAGAGAAACTGGTAATACTATTAGCACTGCTCGCATTGGAAGGGTTAGGGTTGACAGGCTTCACATTTTGTTGCATCTCATCGCTTCTTTTCTACCAATCCTGGCGAGGTGGTCTTCTCCTTCTTCTATTTCTTCTCTTTTTCTTAGGAGCCTCTTTAAACTCTTCTTCAGCCTACACTGTAGTGTTCTTGTTCTTCCAATAATTTTTAGATAGATGCCCAAACCTCAGACAATTTGCACAATACTTTGGCCTCTATCATATTCTACAGGTTGCTGAAATATACTTATAGGTGTTACCATCTTTATGGATTCCACTAGAGGTTGAGAAATGTTTATTTCCACCAAGACTCGATCATATGATATCCTTTCCATGCTTGCAGTGAACTGGTTTGTGTTCATAGGTGTACCTATAGCACTAGCATCTTTACTAAGGGCTTCACATGACCAATATCATACAGGTAAACTTGGGAAGGTAACCCACAAAGGGATCATAGTGATACAATCTGGATCAAATTCAAAATAAATATCTTAGACCTGAACAATAAATGGTTTTTTATGGAAAGTGTAAGGTCCCTCTATCAAGACTTTGTTGCACTCTTCAGAAGAGTTAAAATAAAAGGTAAAGTACCCTGCATCATGATTCAATATTTGGTGTCTAGCAACTCAATTCCTCACATTTGTAATATAATTCTCCGTGGATTTCAAATACAAAGTGTCACCAATTACATAGCCAGTTAATAGTATTTCATTTGATCCTTAATATTATCCTCAACAATACTTACTGAAACCTTACCTTGTTTTGTAGTCGAAGGAACATAGGAGAGGGTTTTGCCTTTTTGAGATACTCTATTCGCACCATAGTCCATCTTGACTACAGGGGTTGTATGAGTAGAGATGGTCGTTACAAAAAATTGGAGACGACAGTTTGTCGGAGGCCTATTGGTATCATTGTAGTTCTGAAGGTGTATAGATCATGGAGAGTCAGATTCAGTCATTGTATTTACAACCTCCTCAGAAATAGATTGAAATTTAGGAAGGAGAAAGTTTCTGAACATAATCGAAGAAAGTTTGTAGCTGATTCCATCTTGTGGTTTAACTAATTTTGCCAGCGAACCGGTAGATTTTCCATTTTGGGTCATGATTTCATCGTAGGAACACGTTAGGAGCCCTGCTAATGTTCTACAAGAGAAAAATTAGCATGATGCATAATTCTTTCCAAAAATGTATTATATCAAAATTTGTTGTTATGAGCAATAATATCAATGTTGGCTTAGGGATAACCAACTTGGAGGCATTGAAAGTAATGTACCAATGTCTACCATGAGGTTTAATTGCATTTAATGCATGAGGTATTTCCGGTACACTAGGTTGTGCCTTAGGTTTTTCAATTGGCCTTTTATCTTTGCTTTGGCCACTAGTTATAGCCTTTTCTTTTTTGGTTTTCGCTCTTTTTGGCCTTAGAGACATAATTTGTACAAAAGAAAAAATATTAACTAACCATGAAACAAAAAAAAATATAAAAACTACAATTAACAACTAAACTAAAATAAGAATAGAAATTAGTACAAACAAACAATTCAAAAAACTAAGAAAAGTTAGCTAAATCTATCCAGAAACCCATGGGAAATTCAAAAATAACTTAACTTTAGATAATGGTATATATTGAATTATGATCATGAATACTTTATTTTAGGTGGGCGTTGCTAATTTTGAGCTTAAGTAAGGTTTGGAGTTACCCCACACTTAGAGATTTGATATAGCTTCACAAGAAAGTTTCTCAAGCATTTTGTCAAACACTTGGTGTGCATGGGGTCTTAAGGTTAATTTCATGAAAAATAGCCATTCTAATTCACCCCAAATTTATATTTAAGCACCAAACAACCATCCTAAGAATAATATAACCAATAACAACTAATAAATGAAGTTTTCAATCACTAATTTACCATAAATCACAAGTTGGAGAATTCAAGCTTATAAATTTAATTTCATGGTTTATAAAACTTGAAAGAAATATCTAAAAACAAATTAAAAAACTAAATTAGAGAAATAAAGGATAAGAGTTCAGACCTTGAAGATTGACTTTGAAGATGAAAGCTTGAAGGATGAAGATATAGAAAGAATATTCCTAGAGAGAAAAAAATTTGAAGTGCACAAGTGGACAAAAGTGGAGGAGAATCTAGTGGTATATATTTTCTTATTGATTTTCTTAATTTTTTGTTTTCAAAAATGAAGAAATATCTTTTTGAGTAAAATTACACTACGGTGGGGCCTTGGGTGGCGCCCTAGGCGTCCTCCTAGTGTAATTTTCATTGGTTTTTTTATTTTTAATTTTTTTTTCTTATCAAGCCTAGTTTGGAGTGCCCATTAACCACTTTTCTTGCACCACATCCTCAAAAACCTGTAAAAACACACTCAAATAATTTTTTAGAAATTTTTATAAATAGAATATATTAAGGAGAAATAAAAACTAATACAAATATGTTAGGTTGTCTCCTAAGTAGCATCTTATTTAACATCATGGCACGATGAAAACCTTTTAAGTTCAATTAGCTCCATAATGGAGGTAAATAACTTCTCTGCATCTCAATTGAGCTCACACCCTTTTCTTTCCTTCTTTCACCTCTCTTATCAGGCAACAAAATTGGATATTCCATGAGATTTCATGTTCGCGCATATTTTATAGCTACTCCATAGTTGAGATAGATGAGGTTTCATCCCACCAATCACCACATGTGTCACGAACTGAGTCTACATTGAAGTCGCGAGCTATAACTAGTTGCTCACTAGTCGTATGATATGATCTTTGGCATAGCAAGTCTATCTAGTAATATCAATAATAAAACTGAAGTGGAAACATAACAATGATAATGAGCTAAATTGGAAGAGATAATCTTTATTAAGACATAACTGAAATAAATGAAAGACTGTCAACTACTACATAACTGTTTCTCTAGTGAAGCCTCTACTAATCAACATAAGAGTCAATCAGGACAAGGTTCCGTAACCTTTACCAAAACAAAAGTCTCACCCAAACTAAGAAAAAAATACTAAAATCATCTCTATGCCTCCTGGATGATTAGAGAGCTCACCAATCTGTTGAATGTCAGGTTCTACCAAATGTCTAATAGAAAACCTTAAGCTCGAGTACATGAATATACATCATGAAAAGATAAAGTGCAAAATACAGTCAATACAATAGAATGTATTAGTACACAAGATAAATATATATGTAATGTAAAATGCTGAAATCTGATTACTATAAAATATAAAGAGAACTTAAACAAGAGTCAAAAAGTGAATCATAAGTCTCAAAGAGATAAATTCAAATATCTTAAAACAATTGATTTTCTGAAGAGAAACATAATAGCAAAAGTCTTTGTAAGAGAATCTTTTATATTCATTAAAATAAAGTCATAAAGTTATAAATCAGTGGGAGTTTCTTATAACCGATAAACATCATGTGAGGTCATGATATTCAATGTACAATCACAATTGGTAGGGCTGCCCTATACTTTTCAAGGTATAGAACCTATCTATCTATGGATCCGGAACTAAGCTACTTGGTCTAAAGGAATCATCTGACTTGTGGATTGAACCAATATCCTACAACAAAAATTTAGTTATGAGATATGTGATAGCTAGATTCCATGTCCTCTCGATGCTAAATAATCCATACAAACTATATTTATAATCTTATAGGCTCATAACATATCTTGTAAAGCTATCTGAAATCATAACATGAGTCTTTGCTCACTTTTCTTTTATGTAATCACACTTTTTGTGAGACAATGCTCATATCTATATCATAAATCATATGATGAAGACTTTGATCAAAAACATATATCTTAGGGTTCGTAGTTCGTAAATCATTCTTAAAATCATATGTCTCCAAACATAAATTTGGAATTTGCATAACATTATAGAAACTCTTTTTATGAAAATCAGGTTAAACATATAAAGAAATCAACTTTAATGGTTTTGGCATAAAACCCTAGGTTTGAAAATAATTCATGATAAATTTAAAATACTTGGACATGAGGATGAAAAAAATATATCACTGAATTCTTGCATACCTAAGAAGACAATCACTTCGACTAGAAAAAATTTGACTTGACTTAGCTTTAACAGAACCCTAGATGCTTGATTAGAGCGAATAAAAAGTATAATTGACATAAGGATCTAATATTTATACCTTTTGGAGGTCTGTACATCATGGGATATGGTATAGGGTATGGAAAGTAAAAAAAAACCCTTTTTAAAACATTGCTAAATATTTCAAAATTTTGTCCTGTGAGTTGTTCCATGGACCATGGATCACTCTCACAAGTCGTGGTTTGATCCGTAGATTCCTGAAAGATTTTTCTAAGACTCAGTAATCAATTCACTATTTGGCATTACAGACCGTGGAATGTTATTCACGGTTCGTGCTATCATCCGTGGATTGAGATCACGGGGCAATTCACTATTTTGGCATTACAGACCGTGGAATGTTATTCACGGTTCATGCTATCATCCGTGGATTTAGATCAAGGGAATGTTCTCTTCTATGGGAACCCGGAAGCATTTATTCTTGGAATTGGCTTCACGGTTGGAAGAACGAGTTATGATTTTGAATCACGAATCATGGTTCTATTCATGGAAGCCTAAAAATTTACAATTTTTATTTGGATTGAGGTAAGAGCTGAATAAACATGGGTTTAAGTTTCAAGGTGTTACAATATCATCCCCTTGAAATCATTCATCCTCGAATGAAGATTGAATCTAAAATCAAGGAACAAAAGGAACTATCACAAGCTGAACAAAACTGAATTATATTGAGGCTTAGAACCCAACTAGAAAGTACATGAGCACGACCAAAAACATGAACATATACGACATCATGACATAACATAAGAGTTCTAAAATCACTATAAGAATAATGTTTCTACCTCAAATGCTTTTGCTGGAAGGAGTGAAAAGATGAGGGTATCTAGCTTTCATATATTCTTCAGCTTACTATGGATCTCCTTTAAAAGCCTGATTTCTCCATAAGACCTTAACTGATGCAACCTCTTTGGTTGTCAATGTATGAACCTGACGATCCAAAATCTGAACCAGAATCTCTTCATAAGATAGGTTGTCCTTAACCCCACAATCCTCTATAGGAACAACATGTGAAAGATAAACAATGCATTTTTTCAATATAGAGATGTGAAATAAAGAATACACGGATGCCAACTCTATAGGTAATTCCAACTCATAAGCCATGTTTCCCATCCTATTAACAATCTGATAGGGAAAAACAAATTAAAGACTGAGTTTTCCTTTCTTACCAAGACACATAAAACCTTTCATAGGTGAAACCTTTAAGAAGACCCAATCATCAATCTCGAACTCTAAATATCTTTGCCTGACATAAGAATTTGATTTCTTTATATGTTGTGTTGTCTTCAACCTCTGATGAATCATCCTAACAATGTCTGACCCTATTGATATAGCCTCACCAACCTCAAACCAGCTAATAAGAGATCTACATCTCTACCCATAAAGAGCCTCAAATGTGTCATCTAAATGCTAAAGTGATAACTATTATTATAAGTAAACTCAATAAAAATAGGTGATCATCTCAATTACCTTTGAAATTGATAACACAAGATCTCAACATGTCCTCAAGAATATGAATAGTGTGCTTTTCCTGCCCAATAGTCTGCAGATGTAAAGTAGTACTTTGATTAAACTTCAAATCTAAACCTTTCTAAAACAACTCCCCAAAGTGGGCAGTAAATTGTGCAGCCCAATTTGAAATAAAGGAAAAAGAGATTCCATGAAGCTTAACTATCTCTTCAATGTAAAATTTGGCATAATCCTCTGCTGAATCTTTAGTCTTGACATGAAACAAATGAGCTGAATTAGTCATTATATCTATAATCACCCAAATCAAATCGTGTTGATGACACGTACGAGGTAGGCATATTATGAAATCTATGTTATCATCTCTCATTTCCCTATAGAAATACTTATGTCTTGAGCCAATCTATCTGGTCGTTGATGCTCAACCTTTACTTGCGTACAGTTGGGACACTTAGCTATAATATTTGCAATATCCCTCTTGAAGCGTTCCACCAATAAACTTCTCTCAAATTGATACAAGCCAAATTGGCGTCAACCTTTTTTGGCTTGTAGTTCAAGGGCAACAATAAGGGACCCAAGCCCCAAAGAGCTTAAGGAAACAAGGACGTGGGTGGAGGGTCTATTTTTCACTGCAAGTAGAGCAATATCACTTATGGAGGATAGCTTGGAACCGAAGGAAACCGTGGCACAAGGAATAAAGAGAGCCCTTGTGGGTTATTTCCAGAATAGCCACTTTTGGGCTATTTTTGTAAAAGGTTATTTGTACAAAGGCAAATACTTTAAATTGGTGCCTTAGCCATTTCATTTCCTAGTTTTGGATCAATATTGATGTCATGACCTGAATTCCAATGGGGCGGACTGGCACCCGAAGCCTATAAGGCCCGAGAGAACCAATCTTTACTCATGTCAATTCATATGCATGCCATGAGAAATATCACTACCACGTAAATAAATAAAATGCTAATAGCAAAAATCATGGAACATGTGATACATACATACGTGAAACTTGGCTATTAGGGCCATCAAGTCAAAATGGACATACATCTCTTACATTCATATACCCACATATGTCTACAAAAGCCTCTAGTAGAAACACATACATAACCAACCTAAAATTGGGACAATACCCCGCTTTACACAACATTTACAGTACCAAAACCAATGTACAACTGTGACTCAAAAAGCCCCGAACCAACTGGAGCTCACCAAAGATTAGTAGATGACCCGCAGCTTACTCTAGAGGTCTACTAGTACCTGTGCCTGCAGCAAGTAAGGTAAGTCCCCCAAGGGACGTCAGTACGAAGAATGTATTGAGTATGTAAGGCCATAAGAAATTGTATAAGATATAAATACTTCAATGGACTCAAAAACAAGTGAATAATCAATATGGATAAGTCACCATTCTATATGTATGGAACCGTGTACATTACTTTGATTACTTTCTTTACTTTTATGCTCATTAATTCATTCATCACTCACTTCTTCATTCAATACTCATCCTTACATTCTTACAATGCCCGAGCCCCAAGCTGATCAGTGGGTAATCAACATTTTTTGGGATCGACCTATGCTAGGCTTTTCTTTTGCCCCTGGGATACCACCCGTAGTTGCGGGATTGACCCATGCTAGGTGTTCTTTTCACCCCTGGGATACCACTCGAGATATTGGGATCGACCCATGCTAGGTATTTAACCCCTGGGATACCACCCAAGAACACTCAAACAGTTATACGTTACTTCATTTCTTTACTTTTGATACATTGGTGATTGTACATTATTGGAATCTTGGAACACAACATTATTTGAAACTTTGAAATATTAGTCAATGAACATGAGACATGTGAATAACAATAATTGATAACTGGATATGGAATACCTTAGAACATTTCGGAATAGAACAAGCACAATGTCAATGTGAACACTATGTGTTGAAAAAAGATACGAAAAGAGTAACCTTACATACCTTATCTTCCCAATACGAATATACAATCCTAAATGTGAACACAATAGTCTAGCATCTTCCTTATGTTTCACTCTACAAAACAAGTGCATAAAATGACAACGAGTTACATAATTGCCTTATAACGTCATTTCCCCCTTGACAATACCATTTATGAAATTATCATACCATCAATACCACAACATTCTATACATAGACCAATACATCATAAACCAATAGCATTTTGATATCACCTTTAACCTTTACACTTCCTCATTAGCACCATGGCACAATTATTCCATCAAATCACCTCAATATATTTCCTAACAATATATCAACAACATATATGTTGGTATCTCATCCATACCATTCACCTTCATTCAAACCTCAAGTCTCTTTTCAATTTTAAATCACAAGGATGACTCTTTTAGCAAAAGCAAAAGTGCACTATTCAACACCTTGGAAACATAAACATCATGATATATGCACCATATTAAGCATATAATATATTAATCCATGAGAGTAGGTACTTACCAAGGCTTGCAAAGTGATGATCTTTACCAAAGAGACTAGTTGCCTTAGGGTTTGTGTTGAGAGAAATATGTTTGGAAATATCTAGAAATGCATGAGAGTCACAATGAATTAAAAATCAGCTTTGGTGCCTTTATATATTCTCTCAAGTCATCCTTAGCCAATTCTTGGCATTAAATGCAATGTTTGCTTGGTCAAATGGAATAATGGGTCATTTTGCCCTCTTGGGCCATGTCTTTTGTTCCAATTTGGGCTTTAACTTGAGCCCAATAACACATGTCAACTTAGTCCACCAAATTCAATGTTTAACCCATCATCTACCTCATGTTTAAATAATTCCATAAATGCCACGACAATATTCAACTAACGAGACTCATATTCATAGCCTCGATCCCAAGTACAAGTGATTCTAGCCACTCATGGCTTATTTTTAGAATAAGGGTAAAAACGTAATTTGGATGCCATCAACGTCCAAGCGTAGTCCTTCCAAGATGGAATAATTATATAATAACCAATAATCCTCTTTATAGACTAATAATCGTAGAACATATCGGGCAAAAAGCATCCTGGCATGCTCCCGGGCACCCTTGGGACTTAGAAAAATTTCAGCACCTGAACAGGTGCACATTAGCGGCCTGGCACACCCCCAGGCGCTCCCCCTTGCTTCTTGTGCCACAAAACTTTTAGTCCAAAGCGGCCTGGCACGCCACCTGTAGTGCCCCACACATAATTTTTGATTTTAACTTTTCTTTGTGGATTTAGTTGGATCTTTCAAGTTCCAACCTTTTGCTTACTTCTTATCTTTAAGATCCTTTGCTTGGATGTCCCTTAAACCTCACTTTTCACCCCACAAAGTCACAAACACCACTTATTTGCTAGCGCCATATCAAATGTTCCATCAATAACAATGCAAAATACGTACCTAGTGCTCTCGAACCTAGGGTAAACATGGTTCAAGGTTGTCAAGTAGAGTCGAGAAGGTACGGGGTGTTACATTCTTCCCCCCTTAGGAAAATTCATCCTCAAATGTTAACAATATCATCTCAATTATAACAAATGCATCTCTATAGTAGAATATATATTCATATACACCTAATGCACATAGCTACTTACTTGTTATCTCCTCGATCCTGCATTTTGTACTTTCTCTTTCATTTGGAAAAAGATGAGGGTACTTGGACTCCATCATTTCCTCGACTTCCCATGTGATCTCTTCTACTTGTTAATTTTGCCAAAGTACCTTTACAGAAGCTATGTCTTTGTTCCTCAACCTCTTTACTTGTCGATCTAGAATCGCAATGGGTATCTTACAACTTGGACATCCTCAACGGGAAAAATACGAGATGGATCCCCTATGCATTTACGAAGCATCGAGACATGAAACACTGGATGGACTAAGGAGAGTTCTTGGGGTAGTGCCAACTCATATGCAACTTGCCCAAATCTTCTAATAATTTCATATGGGCCTATATAATGTGGACTTAATTTTCCTTTCTTTCCAAATCATATTACCCCTTTCATTGGTGACACCTTCAAAAATACCCAATCACCTATGGCGAATTTGAGCCCTCTTCTTCTAACATCAACATATGACTTGTGTCAACTTTGGGCCGTTTGTAACCGCTGTTGGATCACTTTAACTTTCTCCATAACCTGATGAATAAGATTTGGCCCAAGTAAATCAGTTTCACCCGCTTCAAATCATCCGATTGGTGATCTACATTTCTTTCCATACAAAGCTTCATAAGGTGCCATTTTAATACTTGAATGATAGCTATTGTTGTAAGCAAATTCAATAAGAGGCAAATGGTCATCCCAACTGCCTTGAAAATCTAACGTGCATGCTCGTAGCATATATTCAAGTGTTTGGATAGTACACTCTACTTGTCCATCTGTTTAAGGATGGAAGACCGTACTCAAATTCACTTGTGTACCCAAGCTTTTCTGAAAGGATCTACAAAAATGTGCGGTAAATTGGGCTCCTCTATCCGATATAATGGAGATCGGAATTCCATGTAATCTCACTACTTCTTTAACATACAACCTTGCATAGTCTTCAGCTGTATAGGTGGTCTTGACTGGTAGGAAATGCGTTGATTTGGTAAGCCTGTCAACTATGACCCATATAGAATCAAATTTCCGCAGTTTACGAGGCAAACCTATGATGAAATCCATGTTAATCATATCCCATTTCCAAACTAGAAGATTGATACCTTGCATGTAACCTCCTGGTTTTTGATGCTCTACTTTCACTTGTTGACAGTTTGGGCATTGAGGTACAACTTCTGTAATGTTCTTTTTCATATTTCCCCACCAATATATTTCTTTCAAGTCATGGTACATTTTGGTAGCTTTTGGATGAATAGAATATCGCGAATGATGCACCTCTGTCATAATTCGTCTCCTCAGCTCATCTACATCTGGTACACATAATCTTCCTTGGCATTGAAGTACCCCTTCTTGTGTAAGATCTAAGGCCACAGTCAGACCCTGTTGTACATTTTCTTTCAGCTGCAATAACATATGATCCGCAAACTGCTTCTCTTTCACTTCAGCTATTAAGGAGGATTCTGCTGCATTTTGCACAATAACCCCTTCTTCTGGAGATTCAAGGAGGCGAACTCCCAAGATGGCTAGTTGATGTAAATCTTTGATTATCTCTTGCTTTTCAGTCAACTGGCCAATAGTGCTTCCTACTGCCTTGAGGCTCAATGCATCAGCTACCACATTTGCTTTTCCTGGATGATAGAGAATATCAATATCATAGTCTTTTAAGAGATCTAATCACCCTCATTGCCTCAAATTGAGTTCATTCTGCTTAAAGATATATTGCAAACTTTTGTGATCAGTATAGATATCAACATGAACTCCATACAAATAATGACATCATATCTTTAAAGCAAATACTACAGCTGCTAACTCTAGGTCATGTGTGGGATAGTTTCTCTCATGTGGCCGCAACTGTCGTGAGGCATATGCTATTATTACATTACCGTGTTGCATCAATACACACCCTAGGCCAACTTTGGAAGCATCACAATATACTGCATAACCTTCGATGCCTTCCGAAAGTACCAATACTGGTGTAGAAGTCAATTTATCTTTCAGCTCTTGAAAACTTTTCTCACATGCATCATTCCACTGAAATCTGACTGCCTTATATGTAAGCTTCGTTAAAGGTGCAGCAATGGAACAGAACCCTTCAACAAACCTTAGATAATAACCTGCCAACCCAAGGAAGCTACGAATTTTCGTGGCCAATTTTTCACCTCTTCAATCTTTTGTGTATCAACTCGAATTCCTTCATCTGACACAATGTAACCCAAGAATGCGACGAATGTTAACCAAAATTCACATTTAGAGAAATTTGTATACAACTTACGCTCATGAAGAATCTGCAACACTTGTCATAAGTGCTTAGCATGGTCCTCTTGTGACTTTGAATAAACCAGGATGTCATCTATGAATACCGTCAAAAACACGTCTAGAAATGGCTTAAACACTCTATTCATAAAATCCATGAACACAGCTGGTGCATTTGTTAGTCCAAATGACATGACTAAAAATTCGTAGTGACCATACCTTGTTCGAAAAGTTGTCTTGGGTATATCTGTTTCTCTAACTCTGACTTGATGGTAACCCGACCTCAAGTCAATCTTTGAAAAAACTTGGCACCCTGTAACAGATCAAACAAATCATCAATTCTGGGGAGGGGATATTTGTTCTTGATCGTTACCTTATTCAATTGCCGATTGTCAATGCATATCCTCAATGTGCCATCTTTCTTCTGTACAAATAATACCGGTGCACCCCACGGGGACATACTAGGCCTGATGAAGCCCTTGTCCAACAAATCTTTCAATTGCTCCTTCAATTCACGCAATTTTGCTGGAGCCATTCTATATGGGGGAATAGAGATAGGCTGAGTGCCTGGAATCACATCAATACAAAATTCTATTTCCCGTTCTGGGGGCAAACCTGTAAGATCTCCTGGAAATAAATCAAGATATTTATTGACCAGTGGAACTAATTGAGGAGTTGGTGGTTCCGCATCAATATCATGCACTCTCACTAAGTGGCATATATACCCCTTGGATATCATTTTTCTAGCCTTAAGATAGGAAATAAATTTGCCTCCATTCAAGAACATTCGTTTGTGGAAAATGAAAATGTACTTTCTTAGCTCGGCAATATATCGTGGCATAACAAGAAGCCAACCAATCCATGCCCATTATGACATCAAAATCCACCATGTCCAGTTCAATAAGATCAGCCAGTATATCATAACCACACATAGTTACCACACAATTTCGATATACTCTTTTTGCAACAATGTAGTCACCAACTGGTGTAGATACTTCAATTGACTTAGTTAATAGTTTCGGTGTTCTTTCAAATTTTGCAACAATCAATGGAGTAACATATGACAATGTAGAACCCAGATCAATCAATACATATACATTATATGAAAATATGGATAGTGTACCTGTGACGACATCAGGAGAAGCCTCCAAATTCTACCGATCCGCTAGAGCATAAGTACGATTCTGAGTTCCACTGGAACTGGCTGCTCCTATGGCACCTCTACCATGACCCACAGGCTGTACACCTCTGCCTAGGGGAGGAACCGACGATGATGATACAACCGTTGATCCCGCAGTCACGCCATATTACCCAAGCCTCTTCGTGGGCAGTGTCTCATCATATGCCCCGTCATATAGCACCAAAAGCAAACATTTGTCCCAAGCTGGCATTCACCTAAATGAAACCGTCCACAGTGTTGACATGGCTGACGATAAAATCCAGCGGTCTGCGAACCTCGAATTCCACTACTCTGCCCAATATTACTACCTCTAAACCCTCGGAATTGAGCTTGAGTGCCTACTGTGGAATAAGAGAATAATGGTCTAGGTGGTCTAGGAAACATTCGAGGTATAGATTCTCCTATAGACACCATAGAATGTCCCATAGGTCTAGCTCTTTTGGACTGTCCTCGTTCAGATTTATGTACCCTTCTTCTTTGCCTTTGGTCCTCCATTTTTTGTGCAAAAGCCTGAATTCTCGTTATATCCATATCTCTATTTAAAGCAACAATAGTTCAGTCCCTCACCAAGTATGGCTCCAATTTGTCCATATATCGATGGACTCTATCTGTCATTGTGGCCACTACATTCGGAGCATATTGAGCCAAGGAATTAAATTGTAGACTGTATTCTCTGACACTCAGATTCCCTTGACGAAGATTCAATAATTGATCCGCACGAGCCTCTCGGATCTTATAAGGGAGGTAGTGATCAAGGAAAACCGCTTTAAATTCTTCCTAATTAAGTGGATTTGCACCGACACCATGAGATTTCTTTCAATCTTCATACCACAATATCGCCTCTACTTTCAATCTATATGTAGCAAGTTCAACTGTTTCTACCCAGTTACATGTATAACATCTAAAGACCTTTTAATCTGATTTATAACGTCTTGCGGATCTTCATTCAGATCTGACCCAGTGAATATGGGAGGGTCTAATTTCAGAAAATCCTGTGTCCGCCAACTAGCTGCCCTAGCCGCACCATCATCACTTATTGTTGGACCAGATTGTCCTTAACTTTGTGCAGCAACTATCCGAGTCAACATTTGCACTGTATTTCTGAGATCTTGCTCAGTAGCATTAATAGGTGCTTCTGCAGGTTCTTCTCTCCTTCTCGGCTCTTCTGGAGATGGAAAAGTAGAAGAAGCCCGCGATGCAACCTCCGCGTCAGCCCCACCTTGAGTAACTTGGTCAGGTGGTGATCTATTGGTTCCTTCTCCGGCAAGTATATCTACTTGCTTACCTTTACCTCTACCTCATCTTGTAATCGACATGTTACTATACAAAAGAAAACCAAGTCCCATGGTTAGATATGATTCCACTACAATATTGGCTCTAGTGCACGATCTAAGAATTAAAGAACAGAAACAACTTCTAAATGTCCCGTAGCCTCCTACTTATAAATGTGGTGTAAAACACATCCATAAGCAAGAATCTACTTTGACACGACTTTGTATACACCCTTAGGACGATCTGCTCTGATACCACTTTTGTCACGACTCGAATTCCAACGGGGCGGACTGGGACCTGAAGCCGATAAGGCCTGAGAGAACCAATCTTTACTCATGTCCATTCATATGCATGCCATTATAAATATCACCACCACATAAAGACATAAAATGCTAATAGTAAAAATCATGGAACATGTGATACATACATACGTGAAACTTGGCCGTTAGGGCCATCAAGTCACAATAGACATACATCTCTTACATTCATATACCCACATATGTCTACAAAAGCCTATAACATAAGCACATACATAATCAACCTAAATTCGGGATAAGCCCCCGCTTTACACAACATTTACAATACCAAAACCAATGTACAACTGTGACTCGGAAAGCCCCGAACCAACTGGAGCTCACCAAAGATCAATAGATGACCCGCACCTTACTGTGGAGGTCTACTAGTACCTGTGCCTGCAGTAAGTAAGGTAAGTACCCCAAGGGACGTCAGTACAAAGAATGTACTTAGTATGTAAGGTCATAAGAAACTGTATAAGACATAAATACTTCAATGGACTCAAAAACAAGTGAATAATCAATATGGATAAGTCACCATTCTGTATGTGTGGAACCGTGTACATTACTTTGATTACCTTCTTTACTTTTATGCTCATTCATTCATTCATCACTCACTTCTTCATTCACTACTCATCCTTCCATTCTTACAATGACTGGGCCCCAAGCTGATCAGTGGGTAATCAACAGTTTTTGGGATCGACCCATGCTAGGCTTTTCTTTTGCCCCTAGGATACCACCCGTAGTAGCGGGATTGACCCATGCTAGGCGTTCTTTTCACCCCTGGGATACCACCCGAGATATTGGGATCGACCCATGCTAGGTATTTAACCCCTGGGATACCACCTAAGAACACTCAAATAGTTATACGTTACTTCATTTATTTACTTTTGATACATTGGTTATTGTACATTATTGGAATCTTGGAACACAACATTATTTGAAACTTTGAAATATTAGTCAATGAACATGAGACATGTGATTAACAATAATTGATAACCGGATATAGAATACCTTAGAACATTTCAGAATAGAACAAACACAATGTCAATTTAAACATTATGTGCTGCAGAAAGATAAAAAAAGAGTAACCTTACATACCTTATCTTCCCAATACGAATATACAATCCTAAATGTGAACACAATAGTCCAGCTCCTTCCTTACGTTTCACTCTACAACACAAGTGCATAAAACAACAACGAGTTATATAATTGCCTTATAACGTCATTTCCACCTTGACAATACCATTTATGAAATTATCATACCATCAATACCACAACATTCCATACATTGACCAATACATCATAAATCAATAGCATTTCGATATCACCTTTAACCTTTACACATCCTCATTAGCACCACGTCACAATTATTCTATTAAATCACCTCAATATATTTCATAACAATATATCAACAACAATCCCCCAAATCATACTCATAGAAAACTAACAAGTTACGAAACATAATCACACCATATATGTTGGTATCTCATCCATACCATTCACCTTCATTCAAACCTCAAGTCTCTTTTCAATTTTAAATCACAAGGATGGCGCATTTTTTAGCAAAAGCAAAAGTGCACTATTCAACACCTTGCAAACATAACCATCATGATTTATACACCATATTAAGCATATAATATATTAATCCATGAGAGTAGGTACTTACCAAGGCTTGCAAAGTGATGATCTTTACCAAAGAGACTAGTTGCCTTAGGGTTTGTGTTGAGAGAAATATGTTTGGAAATATCTAGAAAGGCATGAGAGTCACAATGAATTAAAAATCAGCTTTGGTGCCTTTATATAGTCTCTAAATTCATCCTTAGCCAATTCTTGGCATTAAATGCAATGTTTGCTTGGTCAAATGGAATAATGGGTCATTTTGCCCTCTTGGGCCATGTCTTTTTCTCCAATTTGGGCTTTAAATTGAGCCCAATAACACATGTCAACTTAGTCCACCAAATTCAATATGTAACCCATCATCTACCTCATGTTTAAATATTTCCATAAATGTCACGACAATATTCAACTCACGAGACTCATATTCATAGCCTCGATCCCAAGTACAAGTGATTCTAGCCACTGATGGCTTATTTTTAGCATAAGGGTAAAAATGTAATTTGGATGCCAACAACGTCCAAGCGTAGTCCTTCCAAGTTGGAATAATTATATAATAACCCAAGAATCCTCTTTATAGACTAATAATCGTGGAAGAAATCGGGCAAAAAGCACCCTGACACGCTCCCGGGTGCCCTTGGGACTTAGAAAAATTTCAGCACCTGAACAGGTGCACATTAGCGGCCTGGCACACCCCCAGGCGCTCCCCCTTGCTGCCTGTGCCACAAAAATTTTAGGCCAAAGCGGCCTGGCACGCCACCTGCAGTGCCCCACATATAATTTTTGATTTTGACTTTTCTTTGTGGATTTAGTTGGATCTTTCAAGTTCCAACTTTTTGCTTACCTCTTATATTTAAGATCCTTTGCTTGGATGTCCCTTAAACCTCACTTTTCACCCCACAAAGTTACAAACACCACCTACTACAAAGGTCTAATCACATTTACTAGCACCATATCAAATGTTCCATCAATAACAATGCAAAATACGTACCTAGTGCTCTCGAACCTAGGGTAAACATGGTTCAAGGTTTTCAAGTAGGGTTGGGAAGGTACGGGGTGTTACAATTGAATTTATGTCTCTTGAGAGAGCATAAGAGCTTGGAAAATCTTGTGTTGACTTTTTGTTTAGAAATGGTGGTTTCGAGGGCATTATGATTCCTTCTTGGTCATCATAAGAGATAGGTGTTTTTAGGTAATCAAAAGGGAGGTCTTGGATTTGATATATCCATAGGCTGACCTCTTCTTTATCTTTTTGTGTCTATCTATCTATCTTTATCCTCCATCCATTACTTTTTGCATTTTGGTTTTATTAATTTTCTTGTTTTCTTACTTTTTCCCTCTCTTCGTATTTTGGGGGTTATCATTTGGTATCAAAGCCGAGCTTGAGTTTGTTTCCACAAATTCAATATTGGGTTTTGTTATCTAGAAAATTGAAAAATCAAAAAAAAAAAAGGAAACAAAAAAAAAAGTGTTTTTGAGTCCTTCATGAAGTTTCTATGCTAGATTTTGTCCCATCTAGTCTATTAGAGTCGGAATCTGAAATTTGGGCTTGATTTGAAGAAACCCCATTGTTGTAATCTCGAGCTTGAAGAAAAGTGAAGTGGGTTCGTAGATCTACAAATTTTGTGTTAAAGTTAAGGGATAAGGGTTACTAAAAAATGATTCTCATATCAAAAGGGCCCGAGATCTAAGTTTTGGTGTTGTTTGGAGAAATTTTGGAAAATCCACCAATTTTTGGTTTGAAGCTTGAAGAAATGTGTAAATGGGTTTAAAAATCTGAAAATTTTGGTGTGGATTTGAGGGTTGAAAATTATTGGAAAGTGTTCTCCACGTTGAAGGGAACCTAGAGTTAAAATTTTGTGGAATTCCGAGCAAAAATAAGAAAGTAGTAAATTTGGGATCTTCATATAGTTCTTGGTGTTCTTGAAGAAATTCATATCTTCAAGAGGAAGATTTATCAAAAGTTGTTGTTAGATCCAAAATAGGGCCAAGAGAATCAAGCAAAAAGTGTTAGTACCAAAGAATATTCCAAAAAGGGAAGGTTAGAGGAAAGAGAAACCAAGTGGGCCCACAAAAAGTTGAAAAATTGGAGTTTCCAGGTGTGCTGTCTGGCCACCTGCGTCCCCATCTGTGTGGCCATATGAACCATCTACTTGGGCAGGTGACCAAAGCAGGTCAATCTGTTTTCATCTGCGCCCTCACCTGCGAGGGTAGGTCACCACCTGCGGGGGCAGGTCACATGAACACACCTTAATGACTTCAAAGCTTATTTTGCTCAGGTTATAACTTCCTAGTTTCAATTCTTGCTTCCTAAATTCATTTCTTTGATTCCTAAACTAATTATCAACTTGTAATAATCTACTTAGTTGTTGCTTAGTTCTTTGAGTCCGTTTTTCTTTCTTACTCTGTTTTTCTTTTTTGTTCTTTTCTAGTTTTATTTCGTAGTTAACTTCTTGATTCAAGTCCTTTTGCTTATAATCGAGTCATCTGTGTTTCTTAAAATAAGAATCCACTCTGTCCAAGATTAGTAATCTACACCTTGCGTACCACCGAAGTATAAGCAATCTTCAACACTAGCCGATCCAATTGTAAGGCATACAAAAGTGAGAAACTTACGAGTGTTAGCGAGGAGCTTATACTACTAACTTGTTTGCTCATTTTATAGGTACAAGTAATGATAAGGAATCACGTCGAATTCCTTCTCCCCATCTAGGAATACCATATCCTATGTGTCTCCTTCTAATGAACAAATGTCAAGATATGGCAACCAAGATGGCTATGGGAAAAATGATACGAGTCTCAATTCCATCGAGATCACTCTTCCTACCTTGTTTATGGAGTCTAGTGGAGAAGAGTATGAAAAATGGGAGTTCATGATGGATGAACTTCTCTATCTATAACTACTCAGAAGAAAGCAAGCTAGATATGGCCTTTGGGGCCTTTGGGGAGAATTACTACAAACGAGTGTAAAGATCCATTTGTCTGTTGGGAAACATTTAAGAAACATATGAGATATTATTACCCCTGATCTAATGAAAAAGGGCTATAGAAGGATCAAAGGCACATCCCAAAAGAAGAAGCAAACTCCCTCAAAAGGAATTTTTGGTGTCTCACCCAATGACAATGAGAGACAAAAGATTGAGAGGAGTAAGGGAGTGCAAAGTGGTAACCCAAGAGTGGAAAAAGGAGAGGTTGAGAGGAGTGAAGTGGGGGGGGGGGGGTTCCACAACCCAATCTAACCTTGTTATTTGTCCTTCTCTTGGTGAGGATTCTTATGTAGGTACAAACATGGCGAATGGAGGAGCACAAGCACCCAAAAAGGAGATTACCCTTAAAGAATTGATGAGGGAAATCTTAGATGTCTGTAATGAATGTAAGGGATTTTCACCCCAAGGTAAAGAAGAATCTCTTCATGAGCTTCAAGGTAACAAAGCTAACTCTTGCACTATGGTAAATGTGAAATATCATTGTGTGTCTAGTAGCCAAATGAGTGTGAGTGATAGCTTGTCTATATATGATCCTAATGATTCTTTGCCTCGTGTTGATAATGTACATGTTGTGAGTGTTTATACACTAGTTGATCCTATTGATGACCGAATTGATTTTTCTTGTAAGATTGATTTGAGTCCACCTAGTGTTAAAGCCTTTGTGTTGAATGATAGTACATTGTCTTGTGAAAATTGTGTGGATCAACTTGCTTGTGAATTTAATCCACTACTTGAGTATGTTTGTGATATGATTAGTGAACCTCAAGCTAGTGATGATGTTGATGATGTTGATCATTTGAATAGGAGTGACCCTTTAAGCATGCCTTTTGACGACAATCCTAATACTTGTGTGGCTCATAGGGATCATGTGTTAGAAACTTCTTCGAAAAATGATAATTGTCTTTTTAAGAATCAACCTACATGTTCCCATCCTCCCTCTTGGATTGATTTTTCTCTCTTTAAGTACAATATTTTGTTTGAAGATGTTGAAAACACTCCTAGTGATAGACCTAGTGGTATGGATCATTTTGACGATGTAGCCTTTCTTGAGGGCTATACTATATACAAAAACCCACTATGGTGTGACCACATTCCTCCTAAATATGGAAATCTCTTCTTGGAAGATGAGAGTACTCTTATAGGGAAGGATTGTGAAGCATTGAAAGGTGTCCTTTGTTTACCAATTATTTATTCTTCTTTGAGTGTTCCTATTCTTGAGCATAGTAGTGAGCAAGCCCTTGAGGACACCTTGGATGAAATCAATTTGCGGGATACCTTTCTTTACTCTATACTTTCCTTTGGCAATATTTATGCTTGTGGAGGGGGGGGGGTACCTTTGTATTTGACCCTAGTGATAGTTTGGGAGTAATCCTATTCTTGGAGAAAGCTAGTGTATTGAGTGGAGTCTTAACTTGGAATGATCTTGTACATGACATTGAACTTAGCTTTAGGGATTATCATGTGACTCTTTACTTAAAAGGGATTGTGTGCTTGTCGAAACATGGAACCAATGTGGGTTATCATGAATGGTTGTCTAATTACCATGGTTCTTTTAACGTTCCCCTTTGTCAAAGTCTTTTAAGTAGCCAAGCAGCTTTTACTTTGTACGATTACATACCCTTGATCGATTATTTTGATGCTTGGTTATATGTTAAGTGTGTTCCCCCTTGGCGTGGTGATAAACTTGATTTTGCTAACACTATCCCTCATGCCATGAGGAAATTGTTGTTTTTTGTTTTACCTATGCTTTTGCAAGGTTTGGATTCCATGTCGAATCCTTTTCAAGAAGGGGAGGATGATACAAGCCAAATTGGCATCAACCTTTTTTAGCTTGTATTTCAAGGGCAACAACAAGAGACCCAAGCCCCAAAGAGCTTAAGGCAACAAGGACGTGGGTGGAGGGTCCATTTTGCACTTCAAGTAGTGCAATATCGCATATGGAGGATATCTTGGAACCGAAGGAAACCGTGGCACAAGTAATAAAGAGAGCCCTTGTGGGTTATTTCCAAAATAAACAAGTTTGGGCTATTTTTGTAATAGGTTATTTGTGCAAATGCAAATGCTATAAATAGTTGCCTTAGCCATTTAATTTCCTAGTTTTTTTTGATGAATATTGAATTTATTTCTCTTGATAGAGCATGAGAGCTTGGAAAAGCTTGTGTTGACCTTTTGTTTAGAAACGGTGGTTTCGAGGGCCTTACGATTTCGTCTTGGTCATCGTAAGAGATAGGTGTTTTTAGGTAATCAAAAGGGAGGTCTTGGATTTGATATATCCATAGGTTGCCCTATTCTTTATCTTCTTGTGTCTATCTATCTATCATTATTCTCTAGCCATTACTTTTTGCATTTTGATTTTATCATTTTTCTTATTTTCGTACTTTTTTCCTCTTTTCATATTTTGGGGGTAATCATTAATCATGGTACATATTTGTGGAGTTTGGATGAATGGATTATCTATAACTGCATGCCTCGGCCACAATCCGCTTTCACAAGTCATCAATATTTTGAGCACACAACCAACCTTGATACTAAAGAATAACATCTCCCTCTTAGGAGAATATCGACATCTTTTGCTTACAGACTGTTTCTTTCAACTGGAGTAGCATGGGATCTCTATCTTGCTTCTCTTTTACTTCAATTTCTAGTGAGGAGGCATAATAATTTTGTGATATTACACCACCATCATTGGAATCCATAAGATGGACTCCAAATATGCGAGTCTAAGAATATCATTCACAAGCTCTTTCTTTACTTCTTTTACATGAGCAACACTTTATATGGAAAACCTACTAAGAGCATCAGCATAAACATTTTCCTTACCTAGATGGTATAGTACACTCATAAAAGATTCCATGAGAAGATCTACCCATCTTCTCTACCAAAGATTTAATTCTTTCTGAGTGAAAACATACTACAAACTCTTATGATCTGTGAAAACGTCAACATGACACCAAATCTCCAAAGTAAACACAACAACTGCTAACTCAAGGTCATAGGTAGGGTAATTCTTCTTATGGATCTTGAAATGTATAGAATCACAAGAAATAACATTATCATTCTACATCAATACACAACCAAGGCCAACTCTGGAGGCATTTCAATAAACGACAAAATTGTTTGTACCCTCTGGAAAGGTTAAAACTAAAGCTGAAGTAAATCAAGCTTTCAACTTTTCAAAACTCTTCTCACACACTCCATACCACTAAAATTTTGGCTTTTTTTAGTCAACTTTTTTAATAGAGCAATAATAGATGAAAAACCCTCTATGAATTGTCCGTATTAATAGGCTAAAACTAAGAAAATACTGATGTCTGGCGAGGATGTAGGCCTAGGACAATGCTTAACTACCTCAATATTTTAGGAGTCAAGTAGAATACCCTCATTAGAAACAACATGCCCGAGAAAAACTACGATCTTCAACCAAAAATCACATTTAGAAAACTTTGCATACAACTATCTATCTTTAAGAGTCTAAAGAACAATTCTAAGGTGATCAACATGATCCTTATCGCTACGTGAGTATAATCAAAATATTTTTTATGAATGCAATCACAAACATGTCGAGGTACACCTTGAACACTCTATGATCCATAAAGACGAAGGGAGAATTGGTTAGTCCAAAAGATATGACAAGGAACTCATAATAACAATACCGAGTTTGGAAAGATATATTAAGAATATCACACTCACTAACCTTCAACTGATAGTCACTGGATATTAGATTAATCTTATAAAAGCAAGTAGCATGAAGTTGATCGAACATTTCATCAATTCTTGGAATGGGATACTTATTCTTAATAGTGACCTTATTCAACTAGCGGTAATCAATATATATTCTAAGGCAACCATCTTTCTTATGTATGAAAAGAACTGGGGCTCCCCACGGGAAAACACTAGGTCTGATGAATCCCTTATTTAGAAGATCTTTTAAATTCTTTTTTAACTCTTACAACTCATCGGGAGCCATTCTATATGGTGTAATAGAGATTGACTACATATAAGAAAGAAGGTCTATCCCAATTCTATTGCACTATCGGGGAGGAACTCTGTAAAGATCATTCGAAAACACCTTAAGCAACTTATTAACTATAGGGACTGACTGAAGAGAAAGGGTTTCAGCACTAGAATCTTTAACCCAAACTAGATGGTAGATATAAACCTTGGAAATCATCTTTTTGGCCTTATGATATAAATAAAACAACCTTTTGGCATGACTGGACTACCTTTCCACTCTAAGATAGGATTATTAAGAAATTAGAATTTCCAAATTTAGGTTCTACAATTAACTAAAGCATAACATGAATATAACTAGTTCATGCCTAATATGACATCAAAATCTACTATGTCTAACTCTACTAGGTCAGTTGTGGTTTCGCTATAAAGATTTGGCATGATGTAATTTCTATAGATTAGTCTAGTTAATACATATCTCCGACTAATGAATAAATAGATAAAGGCTCTAAAAGTTATTTGGGACTAATTTTGAACTTTATGGCAAAGTATGGGGTCACGAATAACAAGGTAGCTCCAGGATCTAACAAAGCATATCCATCAAGGGATAATACTTTTAAAGCTACCAGTCATGACTTCATGGGAACTCTCCTAATCCAATGGGACTAGTTAATGTATTGAAGCAATTTTGGCCACTAGCTAAACCTGAAGCATTTCCTTTCAAAGAAACATAGCCTACTGGAGCTGATGAAGTTGTCTGAGCTCTATTACCCCCATTACCCTGTCTATCCAAAGGGTAATAAATATATATGTGACCTGACTAATTGTATCTTTTACATCCTTCCATCCTATATAGACACTCAATAGGATGAGATTTTCCACGCTTTATACAAGCAGGATAAGGTATAAAACCTTATACGACAATACCCTAAGACTGAGAGCCTGGTGCTCTGAACTTTTGATCATTCATAGGTCTAGATGTTGGTCTGAATGACCTTTTATGAAAGAATGATCAATTTCCACTTCCGAGCCTTTGCTGACTAGCCTCATAATGGGCTAACTTATCACTCTTGCTTTTATACTCTTCCCTTTCTCTCAGCTTATTCTCCTAAACCTATTGTATATAAATAATAAGTATTTCTATGTCCATGTCTCCAATTAACATTATTGCCTTTCCCTTTTTAATCTAAAGCCTGGAAATTACTAACGCGAACATGCTCATCCTTTTTTAAGCAAAGGGGAGCACTCGGGCCCTTTATTAATAAAGTAAAACTACAAATTCCAGTCAGTCCAAAAAATAGGCCCAATCCAAAGGAAGGAAATCTGAAAACTAAACAAAAACACAAGGAAAAGGAAATTGCCAAAAAAAATGTAAAACCTAAAAGAGGAAAGGGGAAAGTGGCATTTGGACAGTACAATCGACAACATCAACTGCAGCTATTGACGCTTGAATCCACCGGCGAGATCTTCTTCCACAGTTTCATTCTTCTAGTCCACTCATCTTAGGTAATATTCTAGCTTCATTTTGCTTTTGAAATCGACATCGTATCCAGATATATTCCTATTTGAGCTAGGTTAGTGAGTCTAAACTTTGGACTGATTACACTTCAATTCACCTTAATCTCTCACCAGGTGTTGTGTAGTCACTTCCATTGGAACATTGATCTAAGCTTAAATAATTTCTTAGCTCATTTATGAATTAATCTGACATTTGGTCTCTATTTGCAAGATTCGAGTTTAATATTCATGTTTTTTTGTTTGACAAACGGTTGAAGCTTGTATGAGATTAATACCACCTTCATGTTAGATTAAACAATTATATTATACTATCTGTATGCAATGATACCCTTACTGTTGAGAAACTTGAAAAAAACCTGGTATAGCTTAAGCACTAATCCTGTATAATTTAGCATTTGAAATTGAAATTAATGTTGAATCTCCCTCTATACTTGAGCTTGTGTGTATGGGATCTTGTAATCCTATTCCTTATATCATACACCATATCTGGAGCATAGCAAGATGACTGGTGAACATAAAACTGTACTCTTTTACACTCATAAAACCCAGCTCCAAATTGATGAACATGTGTCTTTGCCCCCCTTAAATCACAGGGATAGTAACGCCTCAAGAATGTTTCCTCAAATTTGTCCCACTCTATGGGTAAGACATCTTCTCCTTGCATATCTTCCCACAACTTAAATCATATGCCCACAACATCTCTAAGTGGATTAGAGACAAGCTCAACCTTCTCCATATCTGCAGAATGCATAACCCAAAGAACCTTCTACACCTCATCATTAAAATTCTAGAGATACTCACCAAGATTTGACCCTATGAACTTTGGAGGGTTTAACCTGAAAAACTCACAGAGCCTGGAAATATCATGAGAACTAGAGCTAGCTGAGGCTGAATGGTTAGACTGAGTGGCTACTATTTGAGTCAACATCTAAATGTCATTGTTGAACACAATGTTTGTATCAACAAAAAATGACTGAGCAGCAGATGAACTAAAACCCCTCTTTGTAATTGATGGCATAAGTGGAATCTCGGTGTTAGCATTCTGACAAGAGAAACGGGCTCCATTCCTAGTTTTCATGGTGCGGTAAGGAGGTACCAAAGTGGAATGCCCTCTAGCCTTCCAATTAAAAATATGGCATGCTTCACACCCATAAGTATCACTCTACTAGACATGACTTCACAGACACCCTAGAGCACTTGAACCTAATACTCTAATACTAAGTTTGTTACCACTTGAGTCTACACCCATGCCGCGAACTATAACTACCTACTCATTAGTGTTATAATAGGACCCTTGGCATAGCATGTCTATGGAGTAATATAAATAACAAAACTAAAGCAAAAAAATAACAATGATAATGGGCTAGATCTTAAGAGAGAATCTTTATTAAGACATAACTTAAATTAATGAAAGACTGTCAACTACTAAATAACTATTATTTTAGTGAAGTATCTACTACTAAATATAAGAGTCAACTAGGATTAGGCCCCGTAACCTTTAGTGAAACAAAAGTGTCACCCAAACTAAGATAAAAAAACTAAAATCAACTCTATTCCTCCTAGATGATAGGAGAGCTCACTAATCTGCTGAATGTCAGGTGCTACCAAACATCTAATAGCAAATCTTAAGCTCGAGTATCTGAATCTATATCATGAAAAGATATAGTGAAAAAATCAGTCAATAATATGAAATATACTGGTACGCAAGATTAATATATATGTAGCATAAACTCTGAAATCTGCTTACCATAACATATAGAGAGTAACTGAAACAAGAGTCAAAAACTCAGTCATAAGTCAAAATTAGATCACTTAAAATATTGTAAAACAATAGATAATCTAAAGAGAAACATAATAGAAAAAGTATTTATAAGAGTATCTTTCATATAATATTAATCTAAAGAGAAACATAATAGAAAAAGTATTTATAAGAGTATCTTTCATATGCAGATTAATAAAGTCAATGGGATTTTCTTCTAACCAACAAACACCATGTTAGGTCATGATACCCAACATACAATCCTAGTTGCGAGGGATTCACTATACTTGCCAAATTATAGAAAGTATCTATTTGTGGATCCAGAACAAAGCCTCTTAGGCTAAAGCAATCGTCCAACATACGAATCAAACCATATCCTATGGTGGAAACATAGTTAGGACATGTAATATCTAGAAAAAATGTACCCTCAGTTCTAAATAATTATCCCAAAAATATCTTTCTAATAATATATTCTCATAACATAGCTTGTACTAAAGCAATCTGAAATCATAACATGACTCTTTGCCCAACTTTTCTATTTTGTAATCATACTTGTTGTGAGACAATGTCCAAATCTATATCTTAGATCATATTCTAAAGGATTTGATCTAAAATATATATCTTTTCATCAAAGGAATCATAGTTCATAAATCATTCTTAAAATAATGTATTTCAAAACATAAATCAAGAATTTACATGATATTCATAAGTTCATAGAAACCCTTTTATAAAAATCAGGTTAAACATATAAAGAAATCAATTTTAATAGTTAGAGCATAAAACCCAAGTTTTGAACATAATTCATTATAACATGAAAATACATGAACGTGATGATGAAATGAATTCATCACTAAATTATTACGCACTTGTGAAGACAATAACTTCGAAAAGAAAAGACTTGACTTGACTTTTACAAAACCCTAGATGCTTGATTGCTCAAAGAACTTGCTCTTGACTTGATTAGAGAGAATAAAAAGTAGAATTGACTTTAGGATATGATATTTATACCTTTTGGAGGTTAGGATGTTGTGGAATATGGTATAGGGTAAGGAAAGTCAAAAATATCCCTTTTTAAAATATTGCTAAAAATTTCAAAATTTCATCTCATGGGTTGTTTCACTGACTGTGGAACACTTCCACGAGTCATGGATTGATCCATAGATTCCTGGAAGATTTTTTCTAAGATTCTTCAATGGATTCACGGTCTGACTTGATGAACCATAAAATGTTATTCACGATTAGTGTTGTCATATGTGGTCTCCTAAGTCAAAATTTCAAAAACTTTGTATCCGAATCACGAAAGGGTTCCATGGGTTGTATACTTTATTTCATGGCTCTTGAACCTTCTCATGGGAACCTGAGTAAAAATATCAACTTTTTGGATATGGTTCCACATCTTATTCCACGATCCATGGACTGAGATCATGATTTGTGGACTCTTCTATGGTAACCTGGAAGCATTTATTTCATAAAACTAACTTCACAGTTTGAAGCACAAGTCGGTTCAACTCATGGAAGCCTGAAAATCTTTAATTTCAATTTAGACTAAGCTAAGAGCTGAATAAACATGGGTTCAAGTTCTGAGGTGTTACAACCTCCATAATGGATTAACTGACTTGGTCAAGCAATTGATAGAAGGTTTCGAACATAATCATTTTAGAGAGGTCCAAATTGGAGTATGCCATTGTCACGCCCCGACTTCCAACGAGGCATGATTGGCACCAGAAGCCGATAAGGCACGAGAGAACCAATCTTTGCTTATGTTCGTTTATATGCATGTCATAAGAAATACCATTACCACATAAGAACTTATCATGCTAATAACGGAATTCATGAAACATGTGATAAATATATATATAGGTGAAACTTGGCAGACAGGGCCATCAAGTCATCATGGACATACACCTCTTACATTTGTCTTCCCACAATCGTCTACAAATCCTCTACAGATACATGACCATGTCTATACAATATTTACATAATACCAAAACCTAAAGTACATATGTGACTTGGGAAGCCCCGAAGCAACTGGAGCTCACCAACGATCTGTCTATGGTCCGCAACCTACTGAGGAAGTCTACTAGTACCTGCGCCTGCAACAAGTAAGGTAAATTCCCCAAGAGGGGTCAGTACGAATAATGTACTGAGTATGTAAGGCCATAAGAATTACATCATACATAATAACAACAATAATGGAATCAATATAAGAGAAATGGTAACTCTGAATGAACTCTCTTCTATATTTGGGGAAACCATGTACATTACGTTCTTTACTTCTCTTGTCTTTTCATATGTTCATCTTTATTGTTCTACCCATTCTAGGCTGTTCTGTCGCCCCTGGGATGAGATTAACCCATGCTAGGTACTTAACCCCTGGGATGTTATGTGAACCCATGCTAGGCTTTCGTGTCGCCCCTGGGATGTCATTAACCCATGATAGGTACTGTGACCCCTGGGATGTACTGTGATAACCTATGCTAGGCTTTTATATCGCCCCTGGGATGTATCAGGATCAACCCATGCTAGGCTTTTCTGTCGTCCCTGGGATACCACCAGTGTTATTGGGATAAACCCATGCTAGGTATTTTAACCCCTGGGATACCACCCATGAATACTCATTAATTATACATTACTTCTTTCTCTTGTTATTCTTACTTTCATTGCTTAGCAATACCTTGTGACTTGGAACACATACATACATTATTTCACGTCTTTAATCTTGTAAGATTGATACCTTTACTTGTTAGGGATAGATACATTAGCTTACACAATACTTCCTTCATTACTTTTGAGAGATTAATACAATTACTTGTGAGAGATTGGTACAAATATAATCATAATCTTATTGGACTTTGGAACATGGCATAATTGGAAAGCTATTCAAGAACAAATAGATTCTCTTAGAATTTACAACATCATGACAACTTAGGAACTTCAGTCAATAAATAAGAGATAAGTGAATCATCATTCATCTAAGAGTAGGACACATGTGAATAGCAAGATATGTCAATCGTAGTTGGAATTCTATAGAACCCTCATGGAGTGTAACACTTTTGGAACCTTAGGATAATGATCCATATTAGCTAATGAACATGAGTCAACCACTGGACATGAGTCATATGATTCACCATTGACCAATGAGTAAGGAACTTATGAGTAACACTAGTCAACAATCGGATACGGAATACCTTAGAGCATTTCGAAATCGAATGAGTACTATGACAATGTGAACACTATTTGCCGCAGAAAGATATGGGCAGAGAAACCTTACATACCTTGTACTCTCAATACGGATATACAATCTTAGATGTGCATACAATAGTCCCGCTCCTTCTTTATGTGTCACTCTACAACACAAATACATAACGGGATTTACATTAACCACCAACTACTTTACAAATGCATATAACGTCAATGAGTTACATGTTTGCCTTTAAACATGCCATTTCCCCTTGACAAAACCATTGATGAAATTACTATTCCAAAAATCCCACAATATTCCCAACATTGACCAATACATAATAATCAATACATTTCACCACAACACTTCTCCTTTGATCATCACTTTTCACTCATTGAGGAGTGTAGTTCTAGAATCAGAAGCAAACTCCCTAAAAAATTAACCAATCTAGGCAGTTTTACCATTCCTATAAGTTTTGGAGACTGAGATGTGGGGATGAAACTTTGTGATCTAGGTGCTAGTATTAAGTTGATACCCACCTCAATTTTTAAGATTTTAGGGCTTAATGAACCAAGGCCTACCATAGTTACCTTACAGTTGGTAAATCACTTATTAACTTTCATGACAGAATCATTAAAGATGTTTTTGTGAAGGTTGGGCCATTCAGACTTCTTGTGGACTTCATCGTACTAGATTATACGGCCGATAAGGGTGTACCTATCATTCTTTATAGGGATTTCTTGGCCACTATCGAGGCAGGTATATGAGTGAGGTCCAAAAAAAGGTCTATGACAATAAGAGACACTAAAGCCACATTTTACATTTTGAAGGTAACTCGATTGCCTACCTATTATGAGAAGCTCAAGGTCATCACTCAGAGACCTATAAGGTTGGGAAATAAAAGAAAACAAATTTGTTTTGACCAGGATGAACCATCGATGGTTTTTAAATAATGAACTTTGAATCATAAGGAATTAAAAAGCATGAGAGATTAGATAAAGAGATATTCAAGAAAAAAGGTTGTTCTAAAATGAGTAGGAAAGGGACCCTATTTTTCACCTATGTCACGCGTCGAACTCCAATGGGGCGGACTGGCACCCGAAGTCGTTAAGGCCCAAGAGAACCAATCTTCATTCATATACACTCATACATATGTCACTAAATAAACATCACCATCACATATAGATATAAGATGCCAATGGCGGAAGTCATGGAAAATATATGATATATATGAAACTTGGTCGTTAGGGCCATCAATTCAAAAGCATACGTTCCTTACATTTCCTTCATTTGTCCCACAATATCTACAAAGCCTCTACAGATACATGGACATAACCAACCTAAAGTCGATACAAGTCCCCAATTTATACAACATTTACAATATCAAAACAAATGTACACATGTAACTCGAAAAGCCCCGAACCAACTGGAGCTCACAATGATTGGCAAATGATCCGCAACCTACTGTGGAGGTCTACTAGCACCTGTGCATCCAGAAAGTAAGGTAAGACCCCAAGGGAAGTCAGTATGAAGAATGTATTGAGTATGTAAGGCTATAAGAAGCTGCATCATACATAAGACCATTAATGGAATCAAATATAGGAGAATAGTCAATATGGATAAACCATCGTTCTGTATGTGAGGAACCATGTACGTTATATTCATTACTTTTTTTACCTTTACGTTCATTCATTATTCTCGTTCATTACTTAAATTTATCCTTCTTTGCATTAAGAAATTGTAATGACCAACTGATCAGTGGTAAAAGAGGATTACCCATGCTAGGTATTTTAACCCTTGGGATGATATTAACCCATGCTAGGTATTTTAACCCCTGGGATGAGATTAACCCATGCTAGGCTTTTCTATCGCCCCTGGGATGTTACTGTGATAACCCATGCTAGGCTTTTCTGTTTCCCCTGGGATGTTACTATGATAACCCATGCTAGGCTTTTCTATCACCCCTGTGATGTTACTCAAGAATATACAAACAATTATACATAACTTCTTTCTTCCATTATAAGAGTGATACATTGGTGATTGTACATTATTGGAACTTTGAAACATTAGTCAATGAACATGAGACATGTGAATCACAATTGGTCCTGTGGGTAATACTATATGACAACCTGAAATGAGATACCTTTGGACATTTCAGAATGGAACAAGTACAATGTTAATGCGAACAATATGTGTTGCAGAAGGATACAGAAAGAGTAACCTTACATAACTTATCTTCCCAATATGAATACACAGTCCTATAGGTGAATACAATAATCCATCTCCTTCTTTACATTTTACTCTACAACACAAGTACATAACGGAGCTCATGTTAACAACTAACTACCTTACAAGTGCATAAGACGACAATGGGTAACATGATTGCCCTATAACGTCATTTCACCCTTTATAATACAATTCATGGCATTGTCATACCAACAATACCCCAAAATTCCACACATTGACCAAGACATCATAAACCAATAGCATTTCAGACCAAGTTTATCCTTTATGCTTCCTCATTAACACTACGTCACAATTACTTCATCAAGTCACCTCAATATGTTGCATCACAACCATCTCACAAGTTATACACATAGAAAAAGCAAGTTAAGGACATAACCACATCTTAAGTTTTGATATTTAATCCATCAAATTCACTTCCTTCAATACCACAACTCTCCTTTCACATTTATAAGGCAAAGCCTTTTACCGATTGAGCAAAAGTAGACAGTTTTACACATAGTGAACTGTCCAACACTTTGTCAACATAACCAACATGATTTATACACCATCTTAAGCATATAATATATGAAAACATCATAGTAAGCACTTACCAAAGCTTACAAGAGGATGATCTTGTCCAAGGGAGTGATGGCTTAGGGTTTGAGAGATAAAAGAAATATCTTGGAAATGTCTAAAAATGGCATGTGTGGTTTGTGGAATAAAAATCTGATTTTTGTTCCTTTATATAGGCCCTCATGATCATCCTTAGCCACATACTTAGTCATATATGTTATGCTTACTTGGTCAACACAAGAATGGGTCATTTTTCCCCATTTGGGCCATGTCTTATGACTTAATTTTGGGCCTTAAATTGAGCCCATTAACACATGCTAATTCAGCCCACCAAATTTAATGCATGATCCACCAACTATATCGTGTTTAAAGAATTCCATAAATGTTAAGACAATGTTCAACTCACGAGATTCATGTTCGTAGCCTCAACCCAAGAATAAGCGATTTTAGCCACTCATGGCCTAATTTAACATAAATTGATAAAAATTATAAAAAGAAATAAAAATAAAAAGGAAGGAGAATCACCACAACACTTCTCCTTTGATCATCACTTTTCAAGCTTGGGTAAAGGAGAAGTGTTGTAGTTAAATGTATTGATTATCATGTATTGGTCAATGTTGGGAATATTGTGGGATTTTTGGAATAGTAATTTCATCAATGGTTTTGTCAAGGGGAAATGGCATGTTTAAAGGCAAACATGTAACTCATTGACGTTATATGCATTTGTAAAGTAGTTGGTGGTTAATGTAAATTCCGTTATGTATTTGTGTTGTAGAGTGACACATAAAGAAGGAGCGGGACTATTGTATGCACATCTAAGATTGTATATCCGTATTGAGAGTACAAGGTATGTAAGGTTTCTCTGCCCGTATCTTTCTGCGGCAAATAGTATTCACATTGACATTACGCTTGTCCCATCCCGAAATGTGCTAAGGTATCCTATATGCGATTATGAATGGTCATTATCATATATTTTCTACTCATAGATCAATTGTGAATCTCATATCTCATATTCATGGGTATTGTTCCAAAATCTCAATAAGGTTGTTTTCCAAAGTTCTAAAAGTGATTGTGGTCATGTAGCTTGTTCATGGATGATTGTCCAATGGTTCCAATGGTGTTATGTTTCCAATAAGGCTATGTTTCCAATAACGTTATTCACATGTCTTCTATTTTGGTTATGGTTCTAAAGCTTCCAAAAATGCTATGTCAAATGAATGTATCAATCTCTCACAAGTGAATGCACCAATCTCTCACAAGTAAAGGTATCAATCTCTCAAAAGTAAAGAAGTGAAGTAGTGTATATGTGGTTAATGATCAAGTATGGGTGGCAGCTTTGGGGGCATAAGCCTAGCTCAAGCCGATCCTAAAATCAGGGGGGAGTCCTAGAGGCATAAGCCTACCTCGAATTGAACCTGATACGGGGCAGCTCTGGAGGTATAATCCTAGCCCAAGCCGAACCTGATATGTTTTATGGGTGGCAGCTCTAGAGGAAAAAAAAACCTAGCTTGAGCCGATCCCAATATATTGATTCTTAGGGTGGCAGCTCTGGAGGCATAAGCCTAGCTCGAGCCTATCCCAACATAATGATATGTTATGTAAACCCACTGATCAGTCGGGGCCCGGGTATCACAGGTCACAGGCAAAGATGAATAATCATTGAAGCAAAGATACAAAGAAAGTAATGAAAGTAATATACATGGTTCCCAAAGTTCAGTATAGTGACTTATCCATATTGATCATTTATTGTATTTGAGTTCATTGACATTTTTACATATCATACAAGTTTCATATGGCCTAACATACTCAGTACATTCTTCGTACTGACCCCTCTTGGGGAATTTACCTTACTTGCTGCAGGCGCAGGTACTAGTATGCCTCCATAGTAGGTTGCCAGTTGTTGCAGATCATTGGTGAGCTCCAGTTAGTTCGGGGCTTCTTTGAGTCACAGTTGTACATATGTTTTGGTGTTGTACATGTTGTATAAAGTGGGGACTTGTTCCGACTTTTAGTTCATTTTGGTCAATGCATTTGTTAGAGGCTTTTGTTGACGGTTGTGGTTGTATAAATGAAAAAGGTACATATTGTTTGACTTGATGGCCTCAACGGCCCAGTTTCGCATATGTATATATCTATCATGTTCCATGAGTTCCGTTGTTGGTATCTAAATATATTACATGATTATGGGTTTCATATGGCATGCATGTGATTGAATAGAAGTAAAGCTTGGTTCTCTCGGGCCTTGTCAGCTTTGAGTGCCAATCAGTCCCGATGGGATTCGGGGCATGACAAAAGTGGTATCAGAGCAGGTCATTCTAAGGTTGCCTACAAAGCCGTGTCTAAGTAGAGTCTTACTTATTGATGTGGTGTGCACCACATTTATAAGTAGGAGGCTACGAGACATTTAGGATGTTGTTCCCTTTCTTCACTTCTAGATCGTGCAATAGAGCCAGTGTTATAAGTTAAATTGAATCTGATCATGGTAATTATTCTTCTTTGGTATAGTCAAAATGCCAATCACGAGAAGAGGTAGAGGTAAAGGGAAGCAGGTAGATGTGCCTGCTGGAGAAGGAATGAGTAGATTACCACCTGACCAAGCTAGTCAAGGTGGAGCAAATGCTGAAATTTCATCACGGTCTTCATCTACTTTGCCAGCTTCGGGAGAGCCAAGAGGTAGAGAAGTACCTGCAGATCCACCGATGAATGCCACTAACCAAGATTTAAGGAATGCAGTACATATGTTGACACAGTTAGTGGCTGCACAGACACAGAGATGAACTTGTCCATTGATAAATGAAGATGACGCAGCTAGAGCAGCTAGTCGGCGTACACAGGACTTCTTAAAGCTAGACCCTACCATATTCACAGGGTCAGATTCAGAAGCAGATCTACAGGACTTCGTGGATCAGATTCAGAGGGCTTTTGAAGTTATGCATGTGATGGGGGTAGAGACAGTTGAACTTGCTGCATACAGATTGAAAGGAGAGGCGATATTGTGGTACGAGGATTGGAAGAGATCCCGTGATATTGGTGTAAATCCACCAAATTGGGAGGAATTTAAAACAGCTTTCCTTGATCATTACCTTCCCTATGAGATCCGTGAGGCACATGTGGATCAGTTTCTAAATTTACGTTAAGGAAATCTGAGTGTGAGGGAGTACAGTTTGCAGTTTAACTCATTGGCTTGATATGCTCCAAATGTGGTGGCTACAATGACTGACAGGGTTCATCGATATGTGGACCGATTAGAGCCATATCTAGTGAGGGACTGTACCATTGCAGCATTGAACAGAGACATGGACATCGCTAGAATTAAGGCATTTGCACAAAAAATGGAGGACCAAAGGCAAAGAACAGGGACACAAGACTATGAGGAAGGCCCATCAAAAAGGGCTAGACCAATGGGGCAGTCTATGGTGTCCCTAGGAGAATCTAGATATCAAATGGTACCGTCTAGACCCTCGTTCTCATATTCTACAGCAGGTGCTCACTCTCAGTTTTAAGGGTTTAGAGGTGGTCCATCAGGGCAGAGTAGTGGAGTTCACGGATCACAGGCAACAGGTTTTCCTCGTCAGTATTGTCAGCACTGCGGGCGTACTCATGCAGGTACATGCCGAGTGGGGACAAATGCTTGTTTTTGGTGTGGAGCAGTAGGGCATATAATGAGAGAATGCCCACAAAGGGGAGTGAGTGGTGTAGCACGACCTACGAGATCAGCTGTTGCATCATAAGAATCGATTCTTTCCCTAGACAGAGGCGTTCAGCCTATTGGTTGTGGTAGAGATATTAGAGGAGGAGCAGTTAGTTCCAGTGGAGCCCAAAATCGTACCTATGCTCTAGTGGACAGGCAGAATATGGAGGCATCTCCTAATGAAGATACAGGTATATTATCCATATTTTCACATGATACATATGTATTGATCGGTACGGGCTTTACCCTATCGTATGTCACTCCATTGATTTATAAATTTAATGGGACACCAAGGTTATTAGTTAAGTCAACTGAAAAAATCTCCACCTGTCGGTGACTTTATTAGAGTTAAAAGAACATATCGTAATAGTATAGTAGATGTTTGTGGTCACAGATGATTAAGTACTCTTAAAAGCGTCCCCAATGAAAGGGGTAATAGGATTTGTAAGGAAAGAAAATTGGCTCTACACAACATGCTATGGGAAATTACCGAAAGTGCATAAGAGTTCCATTTCATATTACTCCCATTGAAAATATACAAATTACAGAGCTACCTATTGCTATTCTAGATCAACAAATCGAAGAGGTCACCTGGGAAACTAAATAAATGATGAAATCAAAGTATCCATATTCATTTCAAAAGGAAGAAAGAGTTCATAATATGGAATTGAAGAAAAAAAATAATAAGTAAGTATTTATATGAGTTTATGTATAGAGATTTTAATATAGAGATGCATTTGTTGCACATGAAGCGACATCCTTAACATTCAAGGACGAATGTTTCTAAGGGGGGGGGGAGAATGTAACACCCCGTATACTCCCAACCCTATGTGACGACGTTGAAAAATGGTTACTTAGGTGTTGAGATGCCATGGGTATTTATTTTGTAACGTTAGTGATGCAAAAATTGAAATTTGGCCTTGTACATGTTATTAAACTTGCATAGGAGGTGTTTTGTGATTTTATTGGAGCATTTGTGGGGTTCAAAATGAGGCTAAGAGGACCTATAAACAAAGTATATTAAGGGTAAGAAGTAAGTTAAAGAATAGGACTTGAAGTATCTAACCAAACCCGCGAAGAAAAGTCAAAAAAGAAATTTTGGAAAAATTAAGGCACAAGCCCGCCAGAGGGCATCCCAGGCCGCTCCGGGCCAAATTTTTGTGCCTAGAGGCAGAAAGCTGGCGCGCCCAAGGGGGTGTCAGGATGGATTTTTCAGTTTTTCAAAAGTTGGAAATTTTCTAAGTCCTAAGGGTGCCTGGTGACGTACCGAGCTGATTTTTGTCACTTTTCTTCTACAAACATGAGCATATACATGAAATGAGTAAAGTATTATATTGGTATGATAAAATTACTCGAGAACGAATTTGGCATCAAAATGAAGATTTTACCCTTTTGGTCAAAATAGGCCATACGTGGCTAGAATCACTTGTTTTTGGGATTGAGGCTACGGATATGAATAGCATGAGTGGGAAAATTGTTGTAACACTATAATATGACTTAAACATGAGAAATTATTGATTTTATTGGGTTAAGTGAATTGGGCTCAAGAAAAGGCCCAAAATGAGAAGAAAGCATGGGCCAAAATGGGTCAAAAGACCCATTCTTGCCTTGAACTTCTAGATCAAGCATTTAATGCTTTAAGAGTGGCTAAGGATGGACATAAAGGCTTATAAGAGGGACCAAAAAATCTGATTTTTATTCTTCATAAGTCTCATGCCTTTTTAGACCAAAAGATAAGATATTTGCTCTCAAACCCTAAGGACTCAAAGCTCACTTTTGGAGCAAGATCATCACTTTTCAAGCTTGGGTAAGTGATTATTGTTATGGATTAGTCTATTATATGCATGGGAGAGTATGTAAATCATGTTGGTTATGCTTGGAGGTGTTGAACATGGTACTTTGTATTTTGATATAAGATTTGTGATCTATGAGATTCAAGCTTGAATTATGACTTGTGACTTTGATGAAAGAGCATGGTATGGATAAAATATGAACATGTATGGTTTGATTTTGTTATTAAACTTGTTATTTTTCTATAAGTGTAAATTATGGGATTTTGGTCGATATGTGCTATGAGGTGTATTAAGGTAAGTTGATGGATTATTTGTGATGTGGTGTGGATAAGAAAGTGTAAAGGAGAAGTGTTGTAGTTAAATGTATTGATTATCATGTATTGGTCAATGTTGGGAATATTGTGGTATTTTTAGAATAATAATGTCATCAATGGTTTTGTCAAGGGGACATGGCATGTTTAAAGGCAAACATGTAACTCATTGATGTTATATGCATTTGTAAAGTAGTTGGTGGTTAATGTAAATCCCGTTATGTATTTGTGTTATAGAGTGACACATAAAAAAGGAGCGGGACTATTGTATGCACATCTAAGATTGTATATCAGTATTGAGAGTACAAGGTATGTAAGGTTACTCTGTCCGTATCTTTCTGCGGCAAATAGTATTCACATTGACATTACGCTTGTCCCATCCCAAAATGTGCTAAGGTATCCTATATGCGATTATGAATGGTCATTATCATATATTTTCTACTCATAGATCAATTGTGAATCTCATATCTCATATTCATGGGTATTGTTCCAAAAGCTCAATAAGGTTGTTTTCCAAAGTTCCAAAAGTGATTGTGGTCATGTATCTTGTTCATGGATGATTGTCCAATGGTTCCAATGATGTTATGTATCCAATAATTCTATGTTTCCAATATTGTTATTCACATGTCTTCTATTTTGGTTATGGTTCCAAAGATTCCAAAAATGCTATGTCAAATGAATGTATCAATCTCTCACAAGTGAATGTACCAATCTCTCACAAGTAAAGGTACCAATCTCTCAAAAGTAAAGAAGTGAAGTAATGCATATGTGGCTAATGATCAAGTATGGGTGGCAGCTTTGGTGGCATAAGCCTAGCTCAAGCTGATCCCAGGATCAGGGGGCAGTCCTAGAGGCATAAGCCTAGCTCGGATCGAACCTGACAGGGGGAAGATCTGGAGGTATAAACCTAGCCCAAACCGAACCTGATATATTGTATGGGTGGCAGCTCTAGAGGAAAAAAAACCTAGCTCGAGCCGATCCCAATATATTGATTCTTAGGGTGGCAGCTCTGGAGGCATAATCTTAGCTCGAGAAGATCCCAACATAACGATATGTTATGTAAACCCACTGATCAGTCGGGGCTCGGGTATCACAGGTCACAGGCAAAGATGAATAATCGTTGAAGCAAAGATACAAAGAAAGTAATGAAAGTAATATACATGGTTCCCAAAGTTCAGTATAGTTACTTATCCATATTGATCATTTATTGTATTTGAGTTCATTGACATTTTTACATATCATACAAGTTTCATATGGCCTTACATACTCAGTACATTCTTCGTACTAACCCCTCTTGGTAAATTTACCTTACTTGTTGCAGGAGCAGGTACTAGTAGGCCTCCACAGTAGGTTGCCAGTTGTTGTGGATCATTGGTGAGCTCCAGTTAGTTCGAGGCTTCTCCAATTAACAGTTGTACATATGTGTTGCTGTTGTACATGTTGTATAAAGCGAGGATTTGTCCCGACTTTTAGTTCATTTTGGTCAATGCATTTGTTAGAGGCTTCTGTAGACGGTTGTGGGTGTATAAATGAAAAAGGTAAATGTTGTTTGACTTGATGGCCTCAACGGCCCAGTTTCGCATATGTATATATCTATCATGTTCCATGAGTTCCGTTGTTTGTATCTAAAGCTATTACGTGATTATGGGTTTCATATGGAATGCATGTGATTGAATAGAAGTAAAGCTTGGTTCTCTCGGGCCTTGTCGGCTTCGAGTGCCAATCCATCCCAATGGGATTCGGGGCGTGACAGGTACCTCTTATAGCAACTCCACCAATGGAATATTCACATGTACCTGCTTAAGTATGTCTAATACCTCATTCATGCATTGTTAGCTTTTTACTTCTAAAATCTCTGTAGGAATGGTGGTGGTGACTTGACTGTCAACTCTTAATATGGCTTTTTAATTTCATCATTCTCTTTTTTTGTCTCTTCGACTACTGTAGAACTTAACTCTAAATTTTGTCTCCTATTTCTTTGAGGTTCTACCTCTAGCTTTTTTTTTTTTTTTCACTTCCCAAGGTGATTACATTAACTATATCTTATGGATTTTTCATAGTATCACTAGGAAATACCATTTGAAGTCTCACATGTGATGCCGCAGTAAAATGCCCCAAGTGTAGTTACAAGTCTACAATCGCCCTTTTGTTCTCATCATTGATCATTTGCTTAGCTTGACTAAATTATTAGGTCTGAGCTATAAACTATTTAACTATCTCTTCAAATGAACAACTCACTTTAGCATTTGGCTACAAAATGGTTGTTTTTTATTGCCTCTCCAAGAAAGGTTTGGATGTTTTCTATAATAAAAGCCATTTCCTTGCTAACCAACACCACTATTTTGTTGCCCTAGATAGAATATAGACCTTAGATTTAGAGGACAACCTGAATAGGTGTTATTATAACCATATAACTCACATATAACATTGGCTACTTGAACCTATTGAACTTGCTGAATGTGAATTCAGCTTTGGGCTGTCAAACACTTCTTCACCAAAGTAGAAAACTGCCTATGTCAGCCCTTATGGTTGTGACTTCATCTAAATCTAGCCTTTCTGGCATTTTTTATGAAGTTAAGGAGAACACTCTACTTGGTTCTTGGTAATCTCATTACCTGTAGAGATAAGGTTGAGCAATGCTTCAATCTCATAATAGCTCTTGGACAAAATTTTCCCTTTATTATAGCATTTAGAAGTCACATGGAGTTTGGAGTTAGTCCTTCAATGAAGTTATGGCCAAGGATCTCCTTTGGCATCTAATGATGAGGCAACCCTTGTACCTTTCCTATGCTTATGGTTGCAACTCAATAGCTTTCTAAACAAAACTGGATATTCTTCCTTTTAGAACTTTGGTTCTTCTTGAAGAAAAGAATTTATTCAGAAACATTTCTATCAATCCACCCCAAGTAGAAACTAAACCTATTGGATTGTTTTTGCATCCCTAATAAGTGAAAAAAGAAACAAAGTCAGCTTCATGAATTCATCTGACACATTTTGATAGTGAAAAGTATCTCTCAATTTGACGAGTTCTATTAAGTGCTTGTGCGGGTTTTCATGTGGTTTAGCCTCGAATTGGTAAGTGTTTTGTACTATCCGTATCATTTCTTGCTTTAGTTTAAATTTTTCGGTGCTTGCTGGCTTGAATATTGCATTGGAGGCATTCTCACGAGTGGGCCTTCAAAAATTAAGCACAGAGATTCATCCCTTCACCCCACTAGGATATTGTACATCTTTTGAATTTAGGTTTCGATCATGTTGTTCTTTCGATTCCATGATCAAATGATATCAAGGGATTGTATTGACTTTGAGTATTGCGGAAAAACTACCTAAAACTTGTAATATAACATAAACAACAACTAAAGGAATAAACTAAATAGAATAAAAGAAACAAAAAATAGTGTATCATTTTCTAAAAATTCCCCAACAACGACGCCAAAAGCTTATTCACGTGATTTCGTATATGCAAGTGCACATAGTGTCACACCCCGAATCCCATCGGGATGGATTGGCACTCGTAACCGACAAGGCCCGAGAGAACCAAGCTTTGCCTCTATTCAATCATATACATGCTAAAAGAAATCCATATTCACATAATAACTTTGGATATCAACAATGGAATTCATGTAACAGGATATATATACATATGCGAAACTGGGCCGTTGAGGCCAACAAGTCAAGTGAGACATCTCCTTTTTTACATTCATACACCCACAACAGTCTACAAAAGCCACTAACAAATGCATTGACCAAAATGAACTAAAAGTCGGGACAAGTCCCTGCTTTATACAACATGTACAACACCAAAACTTATGTACAACAGTGACTTGGAGAAGCCCCGATTTAATTGGAGCTCACCAAAGATCTGCAACAACTGGCAACCTACTGTGGAGGCCTACTAGTACCTGCGCCTGCAGCAAGTAAGGTAAATTCCCCACGAGGGGTCAGTACGAAGAATATACTGAATATGTAAGGCCATATGAAACTTATATAATATATAAATATGTCAATGAACTCAAGTTCAAATGCATAACCAATATAGATAATTCACAATGTAGATGAGTCACTATTCTGTACTTTGGAAACCATGTATATTGCTTTCGATACTTTCTTTGTATTTTTCATTTAATGATTATTCATCTTCGCTTGTGACCTGTGATACCCGGGCCCCGACTGAACAGTGGGTTTCAAACATAACATAGTGTTATGTTGGGATTGGCTCAAGCTAGGCTTATGCCCCTAGAGCTTCCACCCTATGAATCAATGTATATATCTGGATCGGCTCGAGCTAGGTTAGTACCTCTAGAGCTGCCACCCATACAACATTTCAGGTTTGGCTCAAGCTAGGTTATGACCTCTAGAGCTGCCCCCTATTAGGATCGGTCTGAGCTAGGCTTATGCCCCTAGGACTGCCCCCTGATTTGGGATCGGCTTGAGCTAGGCATTTTGCCCGCAAAGGTGCCACCCATACTTGATCATTGACCACATATGCATTACTTTATCCATTACTTTGAGATTGATACAAATATAGTCACAACTTTACTTTAAGATTTGGATCATTAACCAATGAGTGAGAGACATGTGAATAACTCGGCAACATAACATTATTAGAACCATAACACCATGGGAACCATTGGACAATAATCCATGAACAAGAGACATAAGCATAGTCACTATTGGAACATTGGAACATAACCTTATTGGGCTTTTGGGACATTAACCATGAATATAAGACATGAGATTCACAATTGATCAATGAGTAGAGAACATATGATAATGAGCATTGATAATCGGATATAAGATACCTTAACACATTTCGGAATGGAACAAGCGTAATATCAATGTGAACACTATTTGTCGTAGAAAGATACGGACAGAGTAACCTTACATACCTTGTACTCTCAATACGGAGATACAGTACTAGATGTGCATACAATAGTCCCTCTCCTTCTTTATGTGTCACTCTACAACACAAATACATAACGGGATTTACATTAACCATCAACTACTTCACAAAGGCATATAACATCAATGGGTTACATGTTTGCCTTTAAACATGTCATTTCCCTTGACAAAACCATGATGAGATTATTATTCCAAAAATCCCAAAATATTCCCAACATTGACCAATACATGATAATCAATACATTTCACCACAACACTTCTCCTTTACACTTTCTTATCCACACCACATCACAAATAATCCATCAATTCACCTTAATACACTTCATAGCACATATCGGCCAAAATCCCCCAATTAACACTTATAGAAAAATAACAAGTTTAATAACAAAATAACACCATACATATTCATATGTTATCCATACCATGCTTTTTCATCAAAGGCACAAGTCCTAATTCAAGCTTGAATCCCATGGATCACAAATCTTATACAAAATCACAAGGTACTATGTACAACATTTACAAGCACAACCAACATGATTTACATGCTCTTTCATGCATATAATATATTAATGCATAACAATAATCACTTACCCAAGCTTGAAAAGTGATGATCTTGCTCCAAAATTGACTTTGAGTTCTTTAGGGTTTGAGAGAAATGTTGGAGAAAATATCTAAAAAGGCATGAGATTGTCAAATGAATAAAATCTGATTTTTGGGTCTATATATAGTCCTTGGGGCCATCCTTAGCCATTCTTGGCATTTAATGCTATATTGACTTAGTCAATAGAAGATTGGGTCATGTGACCCATGTCTTTTGCCCGATTTTGGGCTTTTATTGAGCCCAAATCACTTAACCCAATAAAATCAATAATTTCTCATGTTTAAGTCATATTAAACGTGTTACAACAATATTCCCACTCATGCTACTCATATCCGTAGCCTCAATGCCAAAAACAAGTGATTCTAACCACGTTTGGTTTATTTTGACCTTAAGGGAAAAACTGTCATTTTGACTCCAAATTCGTTCTCGATTTATTTTATCATACCAATATAATATGTAATTCATTTCATGTATATACTTATGGTTGTAGAAGAAATGTGGCAAAAATCGGCTCGGTAGACCCCGGATACCCTTGGGACTTAGAAATTTCCAACTTTCAAAAAAGTGGAAAAACCAGCGTGGCACGCCCTTGGGCACGCCAACTTGCTGCCTCTGGACTAAAAATTTTAGACCAGAGCGGCGTGGCACGCCCTCTGGCGGGCCCCACACTTAGATTTTTTGAAAATTCCATTTTTCGACTTTTCTTCGCGGGTTTGGTTAGATATTTCAAGTCCTATTCTTTAACTTACTTCTTAACCTTAATATACTTTGTTTAGAAGTCCTCTTAGACTCGTTTTGAACCCCACAAATGTTCCACAAAAATCATAAAACACCTCCTATGAAGGTTTAATCACATATACGAGGCCAAAAATTAATTATCTCATCCATAGCATTACAAAATACGTATGTACGGATCTCGACACCTAAGTAAGCATTGCTCAACATCGTCAAGTAGGGTTAGGAAGGTACGGGGTGTTACATTCTTCCCCCCTTAGGAACATTCGTCCTCGAATGTTCACAATATCGTTTCAATTATAACAAATGCATCTCTACATTAGCATACATATGCATAAACACTTAAGGATCGTGGATACTTACTTGTTATTGATCCACTTCCGCACTTTGAACTTCTTGGTCCATTTGAAATAGATGGGGATATTTGGATTTCATCATCTCTTCTGCTTCCCATGTGACCTCCTCTACTTGTTGATTTCGCCAAAGGACTTTCACGGAAGCTATGTCTTTATTCCTCAATCTTTTTACTTGTCGATCTAGGATAGCAATGGGTACCTCATCATAAATAAGATCCTTCGTAACTTTAACATCCTCAATTGGAACAATACGAGATGGATCTCCCATGCATTTTTGAAGCATCGAAACATGAAATACCGGATGGACTGAGGAAAGTTCCTGGGGTAGTGCCAACTCATACGCAACTTGCCCAAATCTTCTAATGATTTCATATGGGCCTATGTAACGTGGGCTCAATTTCCCTTTCTTTCCGAACCGCATTACCCCTTTCATCGGTGAGACCTTTAAAAACACCCAATCACATATGGAAAATTCAAGACCTCTTCTTCTAACATCGGCATATGACTTGTGATGACTTTGAGCCGTTTGTAACCGCTGTTGGATCACTTTAACCTTTTCCATAGCCTGATGAACAATATTTGGCCCAAGTAAAGAAGTTTCACCTGCTTCAAACCATCCTATTGGTGATCTACATTTCCTTCCGTACAAAGCTTCATAAGGTGCCATTTTAATACTTGAATGATTGCTATTGTTATACGCAAATTCAATAAGAGGCAAATGGTCATCCCAACTACCTTGAAAATCTAACGTGCAAACTCGTATCATCTCTTCAAGTGTCTGAATAGTACGTTCTGCTTGTCCATCAGTCTGAGGATGGAAAGCCGTACTCAAATTCACCTGTGTACCCAAACTCTGCTGGAAAGATCTCCAAAATTACGCTGTGAACTGTGCTCCTCTGTCTGATATAATGGAAAGTGGAATACCATGCAATCGTACTATCTCTTTTACATACAATTTTGCATACTCTTCAGCTGTATAGGTGGTCTTGACTGGTAGAAAATACGCTGACTTGGTAAGCCTGTCCACTATAACCCATATAGAATCAAACTTCTGCAATGTACAAGGCAAACCCGTAATGAAATCCATAGTAATCATATCCCATTTCCAGACAGGAAGATTGATACATTGCGTGTAACCTCCCGGTTTCTGATGTTCCACTTTCACTTGTTGACAATTCGGGCATTGAGCGACAAACTCTGCAATGTTCTTTTTCATGTTTCCCCACCAATACACTTCTTTCAAGTCATGGTACATTTTAGTAGCACCCGGATGAATAGAATAGCGCGAATGATGCGCCTCTGTCATAATTCGTGTCCTTAGCTCATCTACATCCGGTACACATAATCTCCCTTGACATTGCAGTACCCCTTCCTATTTAAGATCAAATGACTTTGTCAAATTCTGCTGTACATTTTCCTTTAGCTGCAATAACATAGAATCCGCAAACTGCTTCTCTTTCACTTCAGTTATTAAGGAGGATTTCTCTGCATTCTGCACAATAACTCTATCATCTGAGGATTCAATAAGGTGAACTCCCAAGATACCTAATTGATTCAAATCTTTGATTATCTCATGCTTTTCATTCAACTGGCCACTAGTGCTTTCTACTGTCTTACGGCTCAATGCATCACCTACTACATTTGCTTTGCCTGGGTGATAAAGAATATCAATGTCATAGTCTTTTAAGAGCTCTAACCACCTTCGTTGCCTCAAATTAAGTTCCTTTTACTTAAAGAGATATTGCAAACTTTTGTGGTCCGTATAGATATCAACATGGACTCCATACAAATAATGACGCCATATCTTTAGAGCAAAAACCACCGCTGCCAATTCAAGATCATGTGTGGGATAATTTTTCTCATGTGGCCGCAACTGTCGGGAGGCATATGCTATGACATTACCATGTTGCATCAACACACATCCGAGGCCAACCCCAGAAGCATCACAATACACTACATAACCTTCGGGAAGCACTAAAACTGGTGTGGAGGTTAATTTATCTTTCAACTTTTGGAAACTTTTCTCACACGCATCATTCCACTGAAATTTTACTGCCTTATGTGTAAGCTTTGTTAATGGTGCAACAATAGAGGAAAAACATTTCACAAATCTCCTGTAATAACCTGCTAGTCCAAGAAAACTACGAATCTCTGTGGGTGTCGTAGGTCTTGGCCAATTTTTCACTGCTTCAATCTTCTGTGTATCAACCTGTATCCCTTCATCTGACACAATATGACCCAGAATGCAACTGATTTTAACCAAAACTCACACTTGGAGAACTTGGCATACAACTTACGCTCACGGAGAATCTGTAACACTTTTCGTAAGTGATTAGCATGGTCCTCTGGTGATCTTGAATAAGCCAGGATGTCATCTATAAATACCGTGACGAACACGTCCAGAAATGGCTTAAACACCCTATTCATCAAATCCATAAACACAGCTGGTGCATTTGTTAGCCCAAATGACATAACTAAGAATTCATAATGGCCATACCGTGTTCGGAAAGCTGTCTTGGGTACATCTTCTTCTCTAACTCTGTCTTGATGGTAACTCGACCTCAAGTCAATCTTTTAAAAACACTTGGCACCCTGTAACTGATCAAACAAATCATCAATTCGAGGGAGGGGATATTTTTTCTTGATCGTTACCTTATTCAATTGCCGATAGTCAATGCACATTCTCAAAGTGCCATCTTTCTTTTGCACAAATAATACCGACACACCCCACGGGGACATACTAGGCCTAATGAAGCCTTTGTCCAACAAATCTTTCAATTGCTCCTTCAATTCATGTAATTCTGCTGGAGCCATTCTATATGGAGGAATAGAAATAGGCTGAGTGCCCGGAATCACATCAATGCCAAATTCTACTTCCCGTTCTGGGGGTAAGCCTGGAAGATCCTCTGGGAACACATCTAGAAATTCATTAACCACTAGAATCGACTGCGGAGTTAGTGGTTCCACTTCTGTATCTTTCACCCGTACTAGATGACATATGTATCCTTTAGCAATCATTTTTCTGGCTTTCAAATAGGAAATAAATCTTCCTCGTGGTGAACCTACATTACCCTGCCATTCAAGAACATTTTCTTGCGGAAAACAAAATTGCACCTTCTTGGCCCGGTAATCTACCATAGCATAATAAGAGGCCAACCAATCCATTCCCATGATCACATCAAAATCCACCATGTCTAATTCAATGAGATCGGCCAATGTATCATGACCACACACCGTTACCACACAATTACGATATACTCTCTTTGCAATAATATATTCACCAACCGGTGTAGACACTTTAATTAATTTAATTAATAATTCTGGTGCCTTTGCAAATTTCACAACAACCAATGGAGTAACATAGGAAAATGTAGAACCAGGGTCAATCAATGCATATACATTATGTGAGGATATGAGTAATGTACTTGTGACAACATCAGGGGAAGCCTCTGAATTCTATTGGTCCACTAAAGCATAAGTACGATTCTGGACCCCACTAATACTGGATGCTCCTCTGGCACCCCTACCCCTGCCAACAGACTGAACACATCGGCCCAAAGAAGGGACCAATGCTAATGGCGCAACGGCCGATCCTGCCGGTCGTGCTACACCTCCCATACTCCTCTGGGGACACTCTCTCATCATGTGTCCTGTCATACCGCACCAGAAACAAGAATTTGTCCCCACTCTGCATGTACCTGCATGACTACGCCTGCAGTACTGACACTGCTGATGAGGAAAACCTACTGCCTGTGATTCGTGAACTCTGCTACTCTACCCAGATGAACCCCTAGACCCTCAGAACTGTGAATGAGCACCCCTATAGGAGAACGATGGTCTGGGTGGTCTCGAAAACATACGGGGCCTAGATCCTCCTTGGGACATCATAGGTGGTCCCATAGGTCTAGCCCTTTTGGACTGTCCCCTGTCAAATTCCTGTACCCTTCGTCTCTGTCTCTGATCTTCCATTTTCTGGGCGATGGCTTGTATTCTAGCTATGTCCATGTCCTTGTTCAAGGCAGCAATGGTGTAATCCCTTACCAAATATGGCTCTAGTCTGTCCACGTATCTATGGACCCTGTCTGTCATCGTAGCCACAATATTTGGCGCATATCTAGCCAAGGAATTAAATTGCAAGATATATTCCCTGACGCTTAGATGTCCCTGATGGAGATTTAGGAATTGATCCGCACGTGCCTCGCGGATCTCATAAGGAAGATAATGATCTAGGAAAGCCACTTTAAATTCTTCCCAAGTAGGTGGGGTTGCACCAATATCACGGGATTTCTTCAAATCCTCGTACCACAATATGGCCTCTCCTTTCAATCGGTATGCAGCAAGTTCCACTGTCTCTACCCCCGTCATGTGCATAAGTTCCAAGACCCTCTGAATTTGATCCACGAAGTCCTGTGGATCTGCTTTTGGATCTGACCCTATGAAGATAGGAGGGTCCAATTTTAGGAAATCCTGTATTCTGCGACTTGCCACTCTAGCCGCATCATCATCATGTGTCATTGGACCAGCTCGTCCTTGACTCTGGACTGCCACTAACTGTGTTAACATCTGAACTGCATTTCTAAGATCCTGATCTGTGGCATTGACTGGTGGTTCTACACGTACGCTTCTCCTACTTGACTCTTCTGGTACAGAGGGAGTGGAGGAAGCTCATGACATAAATTCATGCTCGGTATCGCCTTGATTAACTTGATCATGTGGTGGTATACATTTTCCTTCACCATCAATTCTATCAATCCTTTTACTTTTACCGCGACCTCTTCTTGTTATTGGCATTGTTACTATAACAAGAAAAAAGAAAAATTCAATGATCAAATATAATTTCACTTACAACATTGGCTATATTGCACCATCTAGAATGAAGAGAAGAAACAACATCCTAAATGTCTCGTAGCCTCCTACTTATAAATGTGGTGCACAACACATTGATAAGTAAGACTCTACTCAGACACAGCTTTGTAGAAACCCTTAGAACGACCTGCTCTGATACCACTTTTGTCACGCCCCGAATCCCATCGGGATGGATTGGCACTCGTAGCCGACAAGGCCCGAGAGAACCAAGCTTTGCCTCTATTCAATCATATACATGCTAAAAGAAATCCATATTCACATAATAACTTTGGATAACAACAATGGAATTCATGGAACAGGATATATATACATATGCTAAACTGGGTCGTTGAGGCCACCAAGTCAAGTGCCACATCTCCCTTTTTACATTCATACACCCACAACAGTCTACAAAAGCCTCTAACAAATGCATTGACCAAAATGAACTAAAAGTCAGGACAAGTCCCTGCTTTATACAACATGTACAACACTAAAACTTATGTACAACAGTGACTCGGAGAAGCCCCGATCTAATTGGAGCTCACCAAAGATCTGCAACAACTGGCAACCTACTGTGGAGGCCTACTAGTACCTGCGCCTGCATCAAGTAAGGTAAATTCCCCACGAGGGGTCAGTAGGAAGAATGTACTGAGTATGTAAGGCCATATGAAAACTTATATGATATATAAATATGTCAAAGAACTCAAGTTCAAATGCATAACCAATATAGAGAAGTCACAATGTAGATGAGTCACTATTCTATTATTTGGAAACCATGTATATTGCTTTCGGTACTTTCTTTGTATTTTTAATTTAATGATTATTCATCTTCGCTTGTGACCTGTGATACCCGAGCCCCGACTGAACAGTGGGTTTCAAACATAACATAGTGTTATGTTGGGATCAGCTCGAGCTAGGCTTATGCCCCTAGAGATGCCACCCTATGATCAATGTATATATCTGGATCGGCTCAAGCTAGGTTAGTACCTCTAGAGCTGCCACCCATACAACATTTCAGGTTTGGCTCAAGCTAGGTTAAGACCTCTAGAGCTGCCCCCTGTTAGGATCGGTCCGAGCTAGGCTTATGCCCCTAGGACTGCCCCCTGATTTGGTATCGTCTTGAGCTAGGTATTTTGCCCCCAAAGCTTCCACCCAACCCATACTTGATCATTGACTACATATGCATTACTTTATCCATTACTTTAAGATTGATACAAAGATAGTCACAACTTTACTTTAAGATTTGGATCATTAACCAATGAGTGAGAGACATGTGAATAACTCGGCAACATAACATAATTAGAACCATAACACCATGGGAACCATTGGACAATAATCCATGAACAAGAGACATAAGCATAGTCACAATTGGAACATTGGAACATAACCTTATTGGGATTTTGGGACATTAACCATGAATATAAGACATGATATTCACAATTGATCAATGAGTAGAGAACATATGATAATGAGCATTGATAATCGGATATAAGATACCTTAACACATTTCGGAATGGAACAAGCGTAATGTCAATGTGAACACTATTTGCCGTAGAAAGATACGGACAGAGTAACCTTACATACCTTGTACTCCCAATATGGATATACAATACTAGATGTGCATCCAATAGTCCCGCTCCTTCTTTATGTGTCACTCTACAACACAAATACATAACGGGATTTACATTAACCATCAACTACTTCAAAAAGGCATATAACATCAATGGGTTACATGTTTGCCTTTAAACATGTCATTTCCCTTAACAAAACCATGATGAGATTATTATTCCAAAAATCCCACAATATTCCCAACATCGACCAATACATGATAATCAATACATTTCACCACAACACTTCTCCTTTACTCTTTCTTATCCACACCACATCACAAATAATCCATCAATTCACCTTAATACACTTCATAGCACATATTGGTCAAAATCCCACAATTAACACTTATAGAAAAATAAAAAGTTTAATAACAAAATAACACCATACATGTTCATATTTTATCCATACCATGCTTTTTCATCAAAGGAACAAGTCCTAATTCAAACTTGAATCCCATGGATCACAAATCTTATACAAAAGCACAATGTACTATGTCCAACATTTCCATGCACAACCAACATGATACCATGCTTTTTCATCAAAGGAACAAGTCCTAATTCAAGCTTGAATCCCATGGATCACAAATCTTATACAAAAGCACAAGGTACTATGTCCAACATTTCCATGCACAACCAACATGATTTACATAATCTTTCATGAATATAATATATTAATCCATAAAAATAATCACTTACCCAAGCTTGAAAAGTGATGATCTTTCTCCAAAATTGACTTTGAGTTCTTTAGGGTTTGAGAGAAATGTTGGAGAAAATATCTAAAAAGGCATGAGATTGTCAAATGAAGAAAATATGATTTTTGGGTCTATATATAGTCCTTGGGGCCATCCTTAGCCATTCTTGGCATTTAATGCTATATTGACATAGTCAATAGAAGATTGGGTCATGTGACCCATGTCTTTTGCCCCATTTTGGGCTTTTATTGAGCCCAAATCACTTCACCCAATAAAATCAATAATCTCTCATGTTTAAGTCATATTATACGTGTTACAACAATATTACCACTCATGCTACTCATATCCATAGCCTCAATCCCAAAAACAAGTGATTCTAGCCACGTTTGGTTTATTTTGACCTTAAGGGCAAAACTGTCATTTTAACTCCAAATTCGTTCTCGAGTAATTTTATCATACCAATATAATATTTCATTCCTTTCATGTATATACTCGTGGTTGTAGAAGAAACATGGCAAAAATTAGCTCGGTACGACCCCGGATACCCTTGGGACTTAGAAATTTCAAACTTTCGAAAAAGTGGAAAAACCAGCGTGGCACGCCCTTGGGCGCGCCAACTTGCTGCCTCTGGACTAAAAATTTTAGCCCAGAGCGTTGTGGAATTCCCTCTGGCATGTCCCACACTTAGATTTTTTGAAAATTCTGTTTTTCGACTTTTCTTTGCGGGTTTGGTTAGATACTTCAAGTCCTATTCTTTAACTTACTTCTTAACCTTAATATACTTTATTTAGAAGTATCTTAGCCTCGTTTTGAACCCCAAAAATGTTCCACAAAAATCATAAAACACCTCCTATGAAGGTTTAATCACATATACGAGGTCAAATATCAATTATCTCATCCATAGCATTATAAAATACGTATGTATGGCTCTCGACACCTAAGTAAGAATTGCTCAACATCGTCAAGTAGGGTTAGGAAGGTACGGGGTGTTACACATAGTATACAAGAAATATAGGTCTTAAGAGTCCAGATATCTATCCCACAGGGAATTAATGAATTGATTACTAGATTGAATTTATATTTAATTATTCAGTAGGTAAAATGGAAATAATAATTGATTGAGAGATTAATAACTACCAACTAATGTTTTCAAGTTGTTTTGTGATTCTAGAGGTGATTAATGATCGAGGGTAGCAGCATTATAACAATCCAGTTAAGTTATTGGTTAACTAGTTTAACTGGTTTCCTGAGTTACAAGTTGCGGATTCATATTTGCATTGATGAGTGTATTTCCAAAAAACTCTACGCCTAATCGACTATTCCTAACGCCTATATTCCTATAGGCGTCAGGCGATTGTAAATTGCATGTGGTTTCTCTTTATTATAAACTAAGCAAGACTAATGGGTATATATCTATCCATGTTGGCGAATTATTCCCCCTTCCCTATAGAGTTCATGACCAAGCCCTAACTTTTATTACTGCGAACGTAAATTCCCTATTCCTAGTCCAATTTACGAACCATTGATAGTATTTGAGAATTGGCTAGATAATCAAATAGTTAAGAGCATGAAAAGATAGGAACTATTTGCATTATATAAATGTTTATTAGCATTTGAACCATATATTGTATAACAAATTTCTTGTAAGAACAGATAAAGTGAATCATCAAAAAATAATCGAACAATAATAACTCTTACCATAATAAGGTAGTCTACTAATAATAAACCTCAGCAAAATAAAGAGGAAAGGAACTCAGAAGCATGCATACAACCTCAGGTACCAATGCAGAACTAATTTTCTACAAACCATGCAAAAATATCCAATTAATAACATAATCGGCTAGCCCAAACAAACAGTAACCTAACCATACCCACATAAGCCCGAAAGGTACAATCAACTACCTAGCAAACAACAAATATAGCCCATACCCATTCAGCCCCCTATAAGACCGATACATACAAGCTCCAAATAATTTTACTGGTGCCTAAGAATATCACCTTTTCTAGTTTGTGGTCCCCAGACAGAGGAATCCATAGGGGACTCAAGATATCCGTATACACTGCCTGGTTCCAAACCAGGACTTTCAAAAACCATTATAACAAATGTACTTCATCCAATACCGGAGAGAAATAAGAGTATAAAAGGGGTGCTCGAACTCAAACCGATGATAAATGAGTAGATATTCATAAATTTGGTTCTCGAGATCGAGTCTGTGACTAAAAAGGTATGGTAATGTCTGTGACTAAAAAGGTATGGTAATGTAGAAAAGGTCAAAATCTCCCTCGACCAAAGTAAGTAAGTATTGGTAAAAAATGTATCAATAACACACAAGAACCTGTTTCAGTCTAAGTTTCCAAAGTAGTATTTTTGGTTTAATATCATAATCTAATAATAAAGGTGGTACAACTTTCATTTTAAATGAATCAATTTTAAACGTGAAAAAGTGAGAATAAATCTTTTTTTATAAAACAGTACCAAAGCGAGAATCAATCACTTTTTAGAAAACGGTAGTAAAAGTAAGGTTCTCACCAAAATCGTACTACTAAATAACATAAATACTTCTAAATGTGTGCATGCCATCACCAGTATTCAAACAATACAAATGTAAACATCCAAGCGCCTAAGAACTAAACCACGTCCTTTCAAAGAATAGAATTCTAACCTGGTGTCCAACAGGTATCGTAACCATGGCCTCGGGCCCAATAATATTTAAATTAATAAGATATCAGCACCATAATTCAAGAAACTAAGGTAAACAAGGGCATAAGGCTACTAGAAGGATCTAATCGGGGAATATTATCTAATTCACTAAGTAATACGGTAAGTCTTATACTAAAGGATCCTTCATGTCAATCTATGGTTAAATAAGTCTATGATCAAGTGTAATAGAATCCTACAACCATAACGGGTATTCTAGGCTAAGATTCGAGTTATATTTGTATTCTAAATCCCCTAAATAGGTCAATTCATGATACAACTAGGTATAAACCTATCCTATAATCCCTACCTAGCATACGATCTATACCATACACAATCTCATAGAAAAGAGTAGACTGTAGCTTACCTTATAGGCGAACTGCAGTCTCAATCCATCCACGAACTACTCGTCTTCACTCCACGATCTTTGAATGATGTTGCGATATCAAAATTATAATCTACACGTTAATATGAATAAAATAAGACCCATATTACAATATAAAAGTTTGGGCCAAATATTGAGTCACGGGCCTACAAATGAAATTCCATAATTGAATCCATCACGTGGTCCCTCGAAAGACAAGGAATGCGTGCTCAAAATTTGAGCGTAAGCAGAGCTCGAATCAAAGCCCAAATAAACCTATAAAGTTAAGGAATTCAAGAACTAATTCTAGGAAATTACAAGGAAAAGAACATAATTTAACGGGGAAAAATAATGGAAAATGGGGCTTTGAAAGAATGTTTTATACTGCCAGGGGTTAACCCATCACGATCGCGAGGACCCTTGGTCGTGATCACAATAGGTAAATCATTCATCGCAAACGTGACGAAGCTCCACGAACCAAAGAAGATACTAGACTGGGTCGGACTAACCCTACATCACGAGTGCGATAGGAATCTCGCGATCGTGTAGGTTAAAAACTTGACCTTTCGTAAAGGTGGTCAACTCCTTGATGTCTCCCAAAATATGACTCCTAAGAAGTATAAAGCGGTCGCTGAATCAAATATAGAACCCAATTAGGTTGGGGTCAATCCCATAGGGAATAGGACGGAAGTAGGTTGAGTTCTTGTTTGACTAGTTGGCAAATATGTAAAAAAAGGGAAATATTTGTAACTAGTAGTGATCGTAACAAGTATTGATTCTTTGAAGTTGTTTTCAATATGAGAAATACACTAGGACTGTGATCCTCAATGATTCCTTAACTCTACCGGTTATTGGTACTGGCAAAACTATCTCGCTGAGCTGCAAGCAAAATCTTACAAGATATGTTCGTCTAAACGTCTCTCGACCTTGGTTAGACAATTTTCACTCTTCTCCTCTTGGTTTTCGTGCGTCGCACTACTTACCCTTGTCCTGGATCTCAGATAACTCTTCCCACTAAGGCTCAAGTTATTAGGTGAAGGTTGATAGCTTTAAATCTCTGTTGGTATTTCCTTTTCCCAATCTCAACCTCTCTCTCGAGCAAGTCTAAAATATAGGGGACTTTCTAACGTTTGCAATCGTTAGAAGATTAATCACAATGAAGGAAATAACAATACATACATTCACAACGGTTCATAATTGCTTTGTACTTAACCCATTTCGTTAATTCCTCATGGTTCACACAACCCTAGTTAATGAGTTTAGCTACTCATGTTTGCAAGAGCACAATAAGAATTTGAAGATGAAGACATAATTGTAAACTCACATTAATGAAGAAAAACTGAAATCTAATGATGGATAAAACTCTAGAATCAATATCCCAAGATTGCAAAACCAATAATGTGTTTCTGAACTCGAAATAATGAAAAACTATCTCAAAACAATGTACTGACTAACTCCTAAACATAGGACAATACAAGGGTATTTATAGATACAAGAATAATGTTATCTTAATCAAACAGGAGAACAGAGTCGACAATTTTCCATGGTATCGTGACTTGGTATCGTGGAACCAAGTCACGCCACATAGGTGAGTGTCTTGGAAATCAGGCTCAAATAGAAATCTTTAGAAGTTGAATCACGCCACCCAGTCACGCCATGTTAGTGTTGTCACACCACGTGACTACATGTTGTGGAAATCAGACAACATTGCATCCTCTAAAGTTGACTTCATGGCAGGCACTCACGTCATGTGAGGGGACTTCACGACACGTGAGTCCTATTGTGAGTCAGTCTCTGGTGCGGATCCTTGTCCTTTCATCCTCAGATACTTCGTTCTAAGGCGTGATTCTTCCTTCTTGATCATTTTGCTTCAAAACCTATTTTCTTGCAATGTAGGACAGAAAACACATCATACCAACCAAATACACCCAAGTTATTGCATATTTTCCTTGTTTTAAGCATTGAAAGTGCCATGTAACCATGGCTCATCAACACCCTCAACTTAGAACATTTGCATGTCCTCAGGTGAACAAAACAAAACAAACTTATACGATGCTCAATTAAGAGAAACCTAAGGGACCTAGGGCAGTCAACTCATTGCTTTTGGCAAAACTTTTCTAACCCCTCCTTTTTGCAAATCAAAAACCACAGTGTGTATCCTTGCAACATATTATCATGACATAGAAGGGATCAAGTGATGGCATAAGATTATGAACAAACAACTAACCTCACATGCAAATCACATTATCCAAACAGATAGCAGCTAACAATATAACCCATGTACTCTCACAGCAAAGAAGTCCCATACACTCACAATATACAAATGAATCTCAAACTAGGGACTTGGTCAAAACACTCTCTCTCACAAAGAAGTTCAAACAGTGTGCATGAAATACCATAGGCTTGCCTTTATTTTCTATGCCTTAGCTTTAGGGACAGTTGGACTAGGATCACTATAGGACTTTCATCGGCTTGTAATGTAGGCTTGGGGACGGGTATGGTACATATGGGTATGGTGACTCAACCATCATTGACACTACACTATTTTTCACTCCAATTTCCAACCATTCTTATATTTATTCTCCCTTGTTCTCCTTCATTATTTTCAAAACATAATTTTTTTTCTCTTTTTTTTTTCTATTCATTTCACTTTTTTTTCTTTTTGTTCACACCCCAAATCTGTTTTCTCTCTTTTTCTCTTACTAACCCCTTCTTCATACCTAACTCAATCTACGCACCCCTATAATAACAACCCTCAACTCAAGCGATTTGCCTGAGTTGAGGTACACAATGTCCAAGGAGGGACCAGGGCCAAGATAGGTTTATTATAAGTCAAAATGGGAAGGTGAATAGGCTAATGAAAGAAACAGGTCAATTAAGGCTCAAAATTGGGATAAAGGGATACTGAATTCATTTGGTCAGGTATTTAGGCTAAATGTGGACTTATTCATAAATGGTCTATGAACCTTTTCTAACCACTATCCTCTAACCTAGGCAAGACCAAATGGGAATGTTCTGGATCACACACACAAAGTCAACTAAGTAATGACCTCACACACACATAGCACAGGGTTGTATTATCAACTATTATTTATCTGGATTCATGCAATGCTAGCTACAGTTATTTTGTGTATAATTCTAATGCTATAAAAATATCCAACATCTGTCATAAACTAACATACTACACACATAATTCAAAATAAAAATTTTCAGGAGGGGTATCCTTTAGACAATCACAAAGCATCCTTAATATTCAAAATACGCTCAAAATTGGACTGCACTAAGGTTCCCCTATTTTTCACCTAATTAAACACAAAAACACATAATAACATAAATAACAACCTAAACATGTCGGTTCTACTATGATAGCACACTCGGGGTAAAAGAAACACGACAACAAAAATGCCCAAGTGGTGGTGAACCCCCACCCCCAACTAATAATGGCGCACTGCCCTCAGTGCACAACTATCAATAGAATAAATACAAGGGAGTGAAGACATACCTGTAGTGCCCTAAGCATCGGAAGTGAGCTCGCCCATAGTGGGATCATCAACATGCTCTCTGGGCTCTGGGCTCGGTGCATCCGGTGGAGGGGGGGCCTGACTAGAGAATGCACCTCATGCCCTATGCTCCGCAGCTATCTTGCTAGAATGGTACTCCAACCTGGAGGTCTTAACTGCCCTCCGGAGATCACCTTTAAACTCGTAACCACTATCCACCCGCTCCTCCGAACTGCGTGGTCTTTTGTCTCTATTAATGGGAGGCTCCTCATCCACAAATAAATCCACACCAAAGGTCGGTCTCATCGGGTTCGAAACAGGTATAGGTGGAATAACAGGGGCGCTGCTCAGTGCCAAAGCTTAAAACTCCTCTCTCAATGCAGCTACCTCTTGTGTTAATGCTGCCATACCAAACACCTATGCGGAACCCATCCGGGTGTCCATCCGTGCCTCAAAACTATCAATCCGCCCATGCAACTCTCGCAAAAACTGATCTATAGCTGCAGTCATACGGGCCTCTACTCTAGCCTCTGAAGCCTCTAAGGTGGTCCGAACCCATGGCTTAAGTTGGGATACCAACTTAGCCATCTGGGCCTCAGTGTGACCCTGCCGCTGAAACATCTCCGTCTGCCGATCAACCAGCTACTGCAGGAAGTCCCTAGAAACTGAAACCATACCATAGGGAGGCCGTGGTGCTGCAGTACCTGGTACATCATCGGCAATAGGGCCAGTTCCCCTAGCTAATACACGAACAGTCTCTGGTACCCTAATCGGTACTGGCATAGCCATAGGTGTGCTCACAGACACGTCTCTATCTCCAGGCCCTTCAAAAAGGGTTGCTCTTGACAACCCAAAAGGCTAAGACCTCCATGGAACACTGGGGATAGATCCCCACTACTGCATCAACCTAATATCGGCTATACGGGTCACCTTGATATACTGATCGATGGTCAGTAGCCTAACCATACTCGCCCGATCACACAAGCTCTGAATCAAACAGGGAAAAGGGATACTGGTATGATCTCGAAAGGCATGCTCATGAATCTCCCTAAGAATGTACTTGGCGATATAAATATCATACCCTACGAGGATGCTAGCTACCACCACATCCCGATCCAAGGTGAGTGAATTATCAGCATTCGTGGGCCCCAATAAATGCCGAACAACTGACCACCAAAACCTACAGACAAAATGGAGTGCAGAATTCTTTATATCCAGCTTTCCAGTCACCCAGCTAGCCTCAATACCGTCCTCCGCGATATAACTAGCAATCCACTTCAGCAACTCCAACTTCTGATCATCATCCCATATTTTAATCAGATTTTTTACAATCTCTATGCGGTGATCAAACTCAGCAGTCGTGGCTGGCAATGGACGATATGCACCAAACAAGAAACGGTGGATGGTCTTCTCATATATATCCACTCGGGTCCCTCGAACAAAAGTATGAGTCAATAAAGGTTGGTCCCGGTACCGCTGCCCAACAGGTTTACTCAAATCAACGAATGCAGCATAAGATGCATAAAATTCTCGGACCAATTCTGAGCTATAGTAATCAGAAGGCTCCGCCATCTATCCAAACCCATACTGCTCAAACACAGGCCAAATATCAAGCAATGCCTTTAACTCATCTATCTGATATCCGGGCTCCTCCATAATACTCCTTTGACACACTCCCCGCTCAGTCAGCTCGACATCCCTATCATAAAATACCCGCATGCCCTGAACACACCAATGCTGGATATCCTTTCTCTATGAGAGAGTCAAGACACTCTGTTCACCAGTACCCGAAATAGAGGTTGTAGCCTCTGCAGTAGAGGTACCCTATCCTATAGCAGTATCCATAGAGCCCGAAATTGACTCATACTCCCCCTCTTCAGACTAAGGGCGAACTCAAAAGACTGATCAGGAACAACTGGCTTGACAGGATATGGAATGGGCTGAACTACAACCTGGGTAGCAGCTTGGGCCTGAATCTGTAACCTCGTGGTATGAGGCACTAGTGCAGTATCATCAGTGCCAATATCAAAAACCTCCTCGGGCCCAAACTTTTCTAATTTAGTTGGTTCATCACGCAACCGGTTCATAAATTCCAAATTTTTTGTTCTAAATCTTGATGAAGAATCAAGGTGGTCACGTTTGGGGTTTGGTTTGGGGGGCATGGTGATGGGTTTTGTAACACCCCGTATATTTTTGAACCTATTTGATTACCGTAACATTTATGGAATTATTTAAACATGAGATTTTTGGGGTATTATACTTTAAATTTGGTGGGCTAGATTAGTCTTGTGCCAATGGGCTTAATTGAGGCCAAAAATTACACACAAGACATGGCCCAAAAATGGAAAAATGACCCATTCATAAAATGGATCAAGTAAACATGTCATCTTAGACCAAGAGTGGCTAAGGATGACTTTGAGGGACTATAAAAGGCAACAAATATCAGATTTTAATCAACAAAACACACATGTCTCATTTCTAGATTTTTCCATAACCTTCTCTCATCTCACAAACCCTAAGGCAACCATCTTTTGGGATAAGATCATCACTTTGCAAGCTTGGGTAAGTGTTTATTCTTTTATTTTAATATATTATATGCTTAAAATGGTGTATAAATCATGTTGTTTATGTTGACAAAGTGGTGAGAAGTTCGCTATGTGTGAAACAATCTATGTTTGCTTATCGGTAAAGGGTTTTGCCTTGTAACTTGGAAGAAGACTTATGGTATTGAAGGAAGTGAATTTGATGGGTTAAATATCAACATGTAAGATGTGGTTATGTCCTTAACTTTCTTTCTCTTTGTGTGAAATATTTGGAATTGTTGTTGTGAAATTGTACATGGAACCGGTGGCGTATTAAAAGGAAAATGTAGTTTTGGTGATGTTTATATGTGTTTTGAAATCATGGCTGTTCGTTGGCATCTAATATGATCTAAAATATGTAAATAGAAGCTTAATTATGATCATGGACCATTCATTGCAAAAAAGGACCCTAAAATGACCTTGGGAGGATTAAAAGGGCATCCGCCTTCGCTGGCGGGGCACTTGCGGGCGCAGATGCCAATGCAGCTGGCCCTGGATACTACTAAGGGGCACCTGCATATGCACCTCAACCACCTTCAGGCAGAGGTGGCTTCGCAGGTCAGCCCAGAACCCCATTTTGCATGTTTTTGTCTCTCTTTGATCCCCCGAAACCCCTATACTCTTTATGGATGCAATTATCAACTTATGGTACCTTTTAAATGACTATAAAGGAGTATCCCAGAGGTATTTTGAATGGTATAAAAGACAGATTGTTGTTAATATGTTGTTATGAAAGATATTGGGCTGACTTGATGGAATAATTGTGACGTAGTGTTAATGAGGAAGCATAAAGGGTAAACTTGGTGTGAAAAGTTATTGGTTTATGATGTCTTGGTCAATTTGTGGAATGTTATGGTATATTTGGTATGGTGATGCAATAAATTATATTGTAAGAGGGCAAAATGACGTTATACGGTAGTCACGTAATTCATTATCGTCGTATGAACTTGTAAGGTAGTTGGTTGTTAACATGAGCTTTGTTATGTACTTGTGTTGTAGAGTAACACGTAAGGAAAGAGCTTGATTATTGTATTCACATATAGGACTTTGTATTCCTATTGATAAGATAAGGTATGTAAGGTTACTCTTTTCGTATCCTCCTGCAGCACATATTGTTCACATTGATATTGTACTTGTTTCGTTTTGAAATGTCCAAAGGTATCTCAATTCAGGTTGTCATATCATATTACTCACAGGACCAATTGTGATTTACATGTCTCTCATTCATTGACTGAAGTTCCAAAGCTCTCATAATGTTGTAACTACTAAAAGAACTATTTCAAAGAAAGTAATGATGTAAAGAGAATCTATTCATTCCTGAGTAGCACTTCCAACAATGTTATGTTCCAAAGTTCCAATAATGTTTCACACCAATGTATCAATCTCACACAAGTAAAGGTATCGATCTCTCACAAGTAAGGAATGATGTAACGTATATCTATCTATCTATCTATATCTATATATATATATTATGGCCCACCAATAAGGTGGATAATTGTTATATATATATACTATGGCCCACCGATAAGGTGGATGATTGTTGATATCTTACACTATATTATGTTATGGCCCGCCGATAAGCTGGATGATTGTACTATAGCCCACTGATCAGCTGAATGTATGATATATGGCCCACTGATCAGCTGGATGAATGGTAATGATAAAAGTAAAGAAAGTAAATCATTTGAACGAAAGTATATCACTTGAAGGCAGGTATATACGAATGATATTATATGAATGATAATGAATGATCCAAAATGAAAATAACGAAAGCAATGTATGTGGTTCCACTTATGCAGAATGAAGGTTTATCCACATTGATTATCTCACTTATACTTGATATCATTGACGTACTTATGTATCATACAGTTTAATATGGCCTTACATACTCAGTACATTCTTCGTACTGACCCCCTTGGGGGACTTACCTTACTTGTTGCAGGCACAGGTGCTAGTAGACCTCCACAGTAGGCTATGAGTCATTTGACGATCTATGGTGAGCTCCAATTAGTTTGGGGCTTTTCGAGTCACAAGTGTACATTAGTTTTGGTATTATGTAAATCTTGTATAAAGCGGGGACTTGTCCCGACTGTAGGGTGGTTATGTACATGTATCAGAGAAGGTCGTTCTAAGGGTGTCTACAAAGCCATGTCTGAGTGGAGTCTTGCTTATGGATGTGTTGTGCGCCACATTTATAAGTAGGAGGCTACAGGATATTTAGAAGTTGTTTCTTTTGTTCATTTCTAGATCGTAGAATAGAGCCATTGTCGTAGGTGGAATTATATCTGACCATTGAAGTTGGTTTTCTTTGTTATAGTAAAATTCCGATTACAAGACAAGATAGGGACACAGGTAAGAAGGTAGATATGCTTGCCAGAGGAGAAACTAGTAAATCTTCACCTGACCAAGCTAGTCAAGGTGGGGCTGAAACAGAGTTTGCAACGCAGGATTCCCCTACTTTTGCAGCTCCAGAAGAGCCGAGAAGGAGAGAAGAACCTGTCGAAATGCCTGTTAATGCTACTGAGAAGGATCTAAGAAATGCATTGCAAATATTGACTTGTATAGTTGATTGTATAGTTACTTCACTGAATCAAGGACAAGTAGGTCCAATGATAGGTAATGACAGTGAGGCTAGGGCAGCTAGTCGGAGGACACAGGATTTTCTGAAATTAGACCCTCCTATGTTCACCGGGTCAGATGTGAATGAAGATCCACAGGATTTCGTGGACCAAATCAAAAGGGCTCTAGATGTTATGCATGTGACTGGTACAGAAATAGTGGAACTTGCAGCATATAGACTAAAGGGTGAGGCTATATTATGGTATGAAGATTGGCAACGATCCAGGGGTATAGGTACACTTCCAGCTAGTTGGGAGGAATTCAAAACAGCATTTCTGGATCACTATCTTCCCTATGAGATCTGAGAGGCTCGTGCAGATCAATTTTTCAATATTTATCAAGGGAATATGAGCGTCAGAGAGTACAGTAGCTAGTTTAATTCCTTGGCTAGGTATGCTCCAAATGTAGTAGCCACTATGGCTGACAAAGTCCATCGATATGTGAGCAGATTGGAGACATATTTGGTGAGGGACTGTACTATTGTTGCGTTAAACAAAGACATGGATATAGCAAGAATACAATACTTTGCATAGAAAATAGAGGGTCAGAGGCAACGGAGAAGGACACAAGAATTTAAAGAAGGTCCGTCAAAGAGGGCTAGACCTATGGGACAGTTTATGGCGTCCCAGGGAGAATATAGTCCTCGAGTTTTTCCTAGACGGCCTAGACTATCATGTTCGAACCCTACAACAGGTACTCCATCTCAATTTCAAGGGTTTAAAGGCGGTCAAGTTGGGCAAAGTAGTGGGACTCGGGGTTAACAAACAGTGGGATATCAAGAAAAAGGAAGTATGAGCCAATCGAGGTCTTTTCGTCAGCTGTGCCAGCGCTGTGGGAAGTTTCATTCAGGTGAATGTTGGTTTGGAATGAATATTTGATTTTGGTGTAGAAAGTTAGGGTACATGATGAGAAAGTGCCCGTAGAGGGCCACGGGTAGTCTGACACAACCTACAGGGTCAGCCGTTGCATTATCATTGTCAGGTGTACAACCTGCTGGCCCTGGCAGAGGTTCTAGCGGAGCAGCGAGTCCTATTCAGAACCGTACCTATGCCTTAGCAGATCGACAAAATTTGAGGGCTTATCCTGATATAGATACAAGTATATTATCCATATTTTTACATAAGATATATGCATTGATTGATCCGGGTTCTACATTATCATATGTTACTCAATTGATTGCGGAAAAAAAAAGTGAAAGAACACCAGATTCATTAGTTAAGCCATTTGAACTATCTACACTTGTTGTGAATCTATTATAGGTAAAAGAGTATATCATAATTGTATAGAAATTGTTTGTGTCTATGACACAGTGGTTGACCTTCTTGAACTGGAAATGGTAAATTTTGATGTTATCATGGGTATGGATTGGTTGGCTTCTTGTTATGCCACGATAGATTGCTGAGCTAAGAAGTTACATTTTTGTTTTCCACGAAAGGATATTCTTCAATAGATGGGTAATGCGGGAGCACCGAAAGGTAAAGTTATTTCTCATCTTAAGGTAAAGAAAATGATACCCAAAGGGATACATATGCCACTTAGTAAGAGTGGAAGATACTGATGTGAAGCCACCAACTCTTCAATCTGTTCCGATGGTAAATGAAATTCTTGAGGTCTAGTATATCCCTTTGGGGGTGCATCAGTGTTAATTGTACGAATAAACAAAAGATGGCACATTAAGAATGTGTATTGACTATCGGCAACCGAATAATGTGACAATTAAGAATAAATACCCCCTCCCCAGAATTGATAATTTATTTGATTAACTACAGGGTGCCAAAAATTTCTCGAAAGTTGACTGAGATCGGGATATCACTAGGTAAGGGTTAGAAAAAAATGGGATAACCAAGACAACTTTATGAACACGGAATGGGCATTACGAATTTTTAGTTATGTCAATTGGGCTGACGAATGCCCTAGTAGTTTTTATGGGTTTGATGAATAGGGTGTTCAAGCCATTGTTAAGATGTGTTAGAGACTATGTTTAGAGATGATATTCAAGATCACGAGAGAGCCATGATAATCACTTGCGATAAGTGTTACGGATTCTTCGTGACTGTAAGCTATATATGAAATCCTCTAAACGTGATTTTTAGTTAAAATTCATATCGTTCATGGGTCACATTGTGTAAGATGTGTATTGATGTAGCACGGTGACGTAATAGCATATGCCTTAAGACAATTACGTCCACATGAGAGAACTTATCCCATGCATGATCTTGATTTAGCAGTTGTGATAGTTGCTTTAAAGATATGGCACCACTACTTGTATGGAGTTCATGTTGATGGATGGTCCATGTACAAAAAGGTCAGGTATTATTAAGGGTCTATGTCAATTAGGCATCTTGGGGGTTCGTCTTCTTGAAATTTCAGATGAAAGAATTATAGTGTAAAACGCGGCAGAGTCTTCATTTGTAGCTTAGGTGAAAGAAAAGCGATATGAAGATTCTATGTTATTGCAACTGAAAGAGAATGTACAATAGGGCCTAACATTTGATCTTACGCAAGTGAGACTACTGTAATGCCTAGGTTACAAAATTCTATCCATCCGGGATCCACCGAAATGTATCATGATTTGAAAGAAATGTATTGGAGGGGTAACATGAAATGGACATTGTAAAATTTGTAGCTTAGTGTCCAAGTGTCAACAAGTAAAAGTAGAGCATCAGAAACCTGGAGGCTATATGCAATGTATCAATCTTTCAGTCTGGAAATGGGACATGATTAACATGGAATTTTATCACAGGTTTGCCTCGTACACTGCAGAAAATTTGATTCCATATGGTTGATAGTTGACAGGTTTACCAAGATAGCACACTTTTAGAAATCTTTTCCGAAGAGTTTGGGAATCCAATTTGATTTAAGTACGGCTTTTCATCCTCAAAGAGATGAACAACCAGAACATACTATCCAAACACTTGGAGATTTGTTACGAGCTTGCATATCGGACTGAAAAGGTAAGTTGGGATAGTCAATTACCTCTTATTAAATTTACCTACAATAATAGTTATCATGCAAGTATCAAAATGTCATATTATGAATCTTTAGACAGGAAAAAGTGTAGATCACTAATTGAATGAGCTGAAGCGGGTGAAACTGCCTTATTTGGATCGGATCTTGTTCATCAGGTTATAGAGGAAGTTAAACTGATACAACAGAGGCTACAAATGACCCAAAATCGACACAAATCATATATCAATGTTAGAAGAAGAGAGTTATAATTTGCCAAAGATGATTGAGTATTCATGGAAGTGTCACCAATAAAAGGGATAATGAAATTTGGAAAGAAAGAAAAGTTGGCCCTATATGACATGCCATATGAAATTGGCCGAAGAATTAGTCAAGTTGCGTACGAGTTAGCACTACCCCAAGAACTCTCCACATGTCATTTAGTGTTCCATGTGTTAATGCTTCGAAAGTATTTGGGAGATCCATCTTGTATTGATTTCAGTGAAGATGTACAAGTTATGGAGGATCTCACTTATGAAGAGGTACCTATTGCTATTCTAGATCGATAAGTGAAAAGACTATGAAATAAAGAAATAGTTTTCGTAAAGTTACAGTGGGGGAATCGACAAGTAAAATAAATCACGTGGGGAGCCAAAGAAATGATAAAGTAGAAGTACCCATAATTGTTTCAAACGGGAAAGAAAGTTCAAGGTGCAGAATTAGAGCAATAACAAGGAAGTATCTATAAGCATTATGTGGATATGCGTATATATATATATATATTAATATAGAGATGCATTGAATGTACAGGAGACAATGTTCTTAACATTCGAGGACGAATGTTTCTAAGGGGGGGAAGAATGTAACACCCCGTACATTTCTGAACCTCTTTGATTACCGTAACATTTATGGAATTATTTAAACATGAGATTGTTGGGGTATTATACTTTAAATTTGGTGGGCTAGATTAGTCTTGTTCCATTGGGCTCAATTGAGGCCCAAAATTACACACAAGACATGGCCCAAAAATGGAAAAATGACCCATTCATAAAATGGATCAAGTAAACATGTCATATTTGACCAAGAGTGTATAAGGATGACTTTGAGGGACTATAAAAGGCAACAAAAATCAGATTTTAATCAACAAAACACACATGTCTCATTTCTAGATTTTTCCACAACCTTCTCTCATCTCACAAACCCTAAGGCAACCATCTTTTGGGATAAGATCATCACTTTGAAAGCTTGGGTAAGTGTTTATTCTTGTGGTTTAATATATTATATGCTTAATATGGTGTATAAATCATGTTGTTTATGTTGACAAAGTGGTGAGAAGTCCACTATGTGTGAAACAGTCTATGTTTGCTTATCGGTAAAGGGTTTTGCCTTGTAACTTGGAAGAAGACTTATGGTATTGAAGGAAGTTAATTTGATGGGTTAAATATCAACATTTAAGATGTGTTTATGTCCTTAACTTTCTTTATCTTTGTGTGAAATATTTGGAATTGTTGTTGTGAAATTTTACATGGAACAGGTGGCGTATTGAAAGGAAAATGTAGTTTTGGTGATGATTATGTGCGTTGTGAAAGCATGGATATTTGTTGGAATCTAAGATGATCTAAAATATTTTAAGAGAAGCTTAATTATGATCATAGACCATTCATTGGGAAAAAGAACACTAAAATGACCCCCGTAGGCTGAAACGGGCATCTGCCTCCGCGGGCGGGGCACCTGCGAGCGCAGATGCCAATGCAGGTGGCCCTGGATACTGCCAAGGGGAACCTGTGGATGCAAATCCACCACCTGTGGGCGCAGGTGGCTTCGCAGGTCAGCCCAGAACCCCATTTTGCATGTCTTTGTCTCTCTTTGATCCCCCGAAACCCCTATACCCTTTATGGATGCAATTATCAACTTATGGTACCTTTTAAATGACTATAAAGGTGTATGCCAGAGGTATTTTTAATGGTATCAAATGTGTATTTTTGTTAATATGTTGTTATGAAAGATATTGAGGTGACTTGATGGAATAATTGTGACGTAGTGTTAATGAGGAAGCGTAAAGGGTAAACTTGGTGTGAAATGTTATTGGTTTATGATGTCTTGGTCAATGTGTGGAATGTTATGGTATTGTTGGTATGGTGATGCAATAAATGGTATTGTATGAGGGCAAAATGACGTTATACGACAGGCACATAATTCATTGCCGTCGTATGCACTTTTAAGGTAGTTGGTTGTTAACATGAGCTTCATTATATACTTGTGTTGTAGAGTAACACGTAAGGAAGGAGCTTGATTATTGTATTCACATCTAGGACTGTGTATTCATATTGAGAAGGTAAGGTATGTAAGGTTACTCTTTCCCTATCCTCCTGCAGCACATATTGTTCACATTGATATTGTACTTGTTTCATTCCGAAATGTCCAAAGGTATCTCAATTCAGGTTGTCATATCATATTACTCACAGGACCAATTGTGATTTACATGTATCTCATTCATTGAGTGAAGTTCCAAAGATCTCATAATGTTGTAACTACTAAAAGAACTATTTCAAAGCAAGTAATGATGTAAAGAGAATCTATTTATTCCTGAGTAGCACTTCCAACAATGTTGTGTTCCAAAGTTCCAATAATGTTTCAATCACCAATATCAATCTCTCACAAGTAAAGGTATCGACCTCTCATAAATAAGGAATGAAGTAACGTATATATATCTATATCTATATATATTATGGCCCACCAAATAAGGTGGATAATTTTTGATATATCTATACTATGGCCCACCGATAAGGTGGATGATTGTTGATATTTTACACTATATTATGTTATCTCCCGCCGATAAGCTGGATGATTATACTATAGCCCACTGATCATTTGGATGTATGATATATGACCCACTGAACAGCTGGATGAATGGTTATGGTAAAAGCAAAGAAAGTAAAGCATTTGAACGAAAGTATATCACTTGAAGGAAGGTATATACGAATGATATTATATTAATGATAATGATGCGAATGAATGATCAAAAATTAAAATAACAAAAGCAATGTAAGTGGTTCCACTTATGCAGAATGAAGGTTTATCCACATTGATTATTTCACTTGTACTTGATATCATTGACGTACTTATGTATCATACAGTTTCATATGGTCTTACATACTCAGTAAATTTTTCGTACTGACCCCCTTGGGGGACTTACCTTACTTGCTACAGGTACAGGTGCTAGTAGACCTCCACAGTAGGCTACGAGTCATTTGCAGATCTATGGAGAGCTCCAATTGGTTCGGCGCTTTTCGAGTCACATATGTACATTGGTTTTGATATTATGTAAATATCATATAAATCGGGGACTTGTCCCGACTGTAGGGTTGTTATGTACATGTATCTATTAGAGGCTTTGTAGACGTATGTGGGAAGATGAAGGTAAGAGATGTATGCCCATTTTGACTTGATTGCTCTAACGGCCAAGTTTCATATATATAGCATATGTTTCTATGACTTTTGCATAATTGCATGAGATACAATGATGTTCATACAAAGGCATGAATATGAATGTACATGAGCAAAGATTGGTTGTCTCGGGCCTCAACGACTTTGGGTGCCAGGCCGCCCCGTTGAAATTCAAGGCGTGATAGGTTTGTGTCGAATTTTAGGTATTTGGGTCGGGTTGGTCAGATTTTGGGTGTGTGGGTCGAGATTGATTCCAATTAGGTCAGGTGGGTCGGATTTGTAGGTTTACTCAGTCGGGTAGGTCAGATTATGGGTTTAGGGATCAGATTTTTGGGTAATTGGGGATTTAGGTGATGAATATATTTGAGAAATCCAAAAATTAAAAGGGAGAGGGTGATGATTTAGGAATGGGTATATGGGAATGTGGTGAATTTTGGAATGTAGGGTTTATGAGAGTATTGGAGTTTGAGAGAGTGTAGGTCAGATTCAGGTTTTGGTCGGGTTATGAAGAATGATACTGCACTTTTTATAAAGAAAAGGGTCGGGTCGGGTCGGGTCGGGTCGGTGTCTGCAGATTCCAGTTTCTATGGAACCACCCACGTGACATGGGTTGCACTCACATCACATAGTTCCCTAACATAGCTCAACTCCTGCATGTGTCAATGCCCTATAATTTTCACGACACCACCCACATGACGTGGGTATACCTATATCACGTGGGTACCTTGTCCTAGGTAAGATTCAGAAAGTGAAATATTTTCTCTGATTTTAATGGCATAACTCATGTGACGTGGGTACACATACGTCACGTGAGTACACCTATCGTGGGTTGGATTCTGCAGGTGGTATCTGTTGAATTTCAGCTAAGGTGTCTTTCAATGCTCAGATCAGATCTTGAGTTGCCTCCCAAGTAGCGCCTGATTTAATGTCGCGGCATGACATGGCTAACTTGAATACTCAGACTTCACCACCCAGCCCATGGGTTGCCTCCTATGAAGCGCCTGATTTAACGTCGCGGAACGACATGGCTGTCGCACCCCAAATCCTATTGAGGCGGATTGGCACCCGAAGTCGATATGGCCCGAGAGAACCAATCTTTGCTCATGAACATTTGTATGCATATACTCGTATGAATCTTGTTATACCTCATGCAACTATGCAGAAGTCATGGACATGGAAACATATGCCATATATATATATATGAAACTTGGCCGTTAAGGGCATCAAGTCAAAATGGACATTCATCTCTACATTCATTGTAACACCCCGTACCTTCCCGAACCTACTTTACGACGTTGAACAATGTTTACTTAGGTGTCGAGAGCCACAAATATGTATTTTGTAATGTTATTGATGAGATAAATGATTTTGGCCCTCGTACATGTGATTCGACCTTCGTAGGACGTGTTTTGTGACTTTGTGGAACATTTGTGGGGTTAAAACGAGGCTTGGAGGACCTCCAAACAAAGGATATTAAAGGTAAGAAGTAAGTTAAAGAATAGAACTTGAAGTATCTAACCAAATCCGCAAACAAAAGTCGAAGAATGATTTTTTTTTAAAAAAATAATAAGGGCCAGGCACGCCAGAGGGCGTGCCAGGCCGCTTATTTCCTAAATTTTTTGGGCACAGACAGCAAGGTGGTGCGCCCAAGGGCGTGCCAGGCTGCTTGTGCACACCTTTCAAATGTTGGAAATTTTTCTAAGTCCCAAGGGTGCCCGGGGGCTTACCGGGCCGCTTTTTGCCACATTTATTCTACAACCACGAGCCTATACATGAGATAATTGAAATATAGGCATTCCATTTTGATAAGATTATTTGTGGAAGAATTTGGCATCCAAATGACGTTTTTACCCTTTTGGTCAAAATAAGTCATACGTGGCTAGAATCGCTTGTTTTTGGGATTGAGGCTATGAATATGAATCGCGTGAGTGGGAAGATTGTCGTAACACGTATGAAATGATTTAAACATGAGAAATTAGTGATTTTATTGAATTAAGTGAATTGGACTCAATAAAGGCCCAAAATAAGTAAGAAGACATGGGCCAAATGGGTCAAATGGCCCATTCCTCCATTGACCTTCTATACATAGCATTAAATGCTATAAAGTCTGGCTAAGGATGAATTGAAGGCTTATATAAAGGGCCAAAAAATCTTATTTTTATTCATTACAAACTCTCATGCCTTTTAGACCAAAATACAAAATATTTCTCTCAAAACCCTAAGAACCCTAAGTTATCTCTTGGAGCAAGATCATCATTTTTCAAGCTTGGGTAAGTGTTTAATCTTATGGTTTAACATATTATATGTATGAGAGATCATGTATATCATGTTGGTTATGCTTGGAAGTGTTGAACATGGCACTTTGTGTTTTTGTAAAAGATGTGTCATCTATGGAATTTAAACTTGAAACATGACATGTGGTTTTGCTAAAAGAGCATGGTATGGATGAAATATCAACATGTATGGTGTGATTATGTTATTAAACTTGTTATTTTTCTATAAGTGTAAATTATGGGATTTTGGCCGATATGTGCTATGAGGTGTATTAAGGTGACTTGATGGATTATTTGGGATATGGTGTGAATGAGAAAGTGTAAAGGAGAAGCTTTGTTGTGCAATGCTATTGGTATATGATGTTGTGGTAAATGTATGGCATAATTGGGGTATTGTTGGTATGGCAATGCAGTAAATGGTACTGTAGAGAAGGAAATGACATTTTATAGGCAAACATGTGACTCATTGTCGTCATATGCATTTGTAAGGTAGTTGATGGTTAGTGTAAAATCCGTTATGTATTTGTGTTATAGAGTGAAACATAAGGAAGGAGAAGGACTATTGTATGCACACCTAAGATCGTATATTCGTATTGAGAATACAAGGTATGTAAGGTTATTCTATCCGTATTTTTCTGCAGCACATAGTATTCACTTTGACATTACACTTGTCCTATCCCGAAATGTACCAAGGTATCCTATAAACCGTTATCAATTGTCATTATCACATGTTTCCTACTGATTGACCAATTGTGATTCACATGTCTCATATTCATTGACTAATGTTCCAAAAGCCCAATAAGGTTGTGTTCCAAAGTTTCAATAGTTGTTATACATATGTCTCTTATTCATTGATTATTGTCCAATGGTTCCAAACATGTTATGTTTCCAATAATATTATGACTATCATTGTATTAATCTCAAAGTTCAAGATCAAAGTAATTCAGATGTGTGGTTAATGATTGAGTACGGGTGGTAGCTTTGGGGGTGAAATGCCTAGCTCAAGCCGAACCCAAGATTATTGGATCAGAGGGCAGTCCTAGAGGCAAAAGCCTAGCTCAAACCGATCCTGATAGGGGGTAGCTCTAGAGGTAATAACCTAGCTCGAGCTGAACCTGGTATGTTGGTTTATGGGTGGCAGCTCTAGAGGTGATAACCTAGCTCGAGCCGATCCCGATATATTGATTCATGGGTGGTAGCTCTAGAGGCATAAGCCTAGCTCGAGCCAATCCCAACATAATGTAATGTTATGTAAAAACCCACTGATCAGTCGGGGCTCGGGTACATAGTGACACAAGTGATGATGAATAAGCTTAGAAGTAAAGAAGTAAAGAAAGTAATGAAAGCAATACACATGGTTCCCAGCATACAAACTAGTGACTCATCTAAATTGGTTATTCACTTGTATTTGAGTTCATTGACGTATTTACATATCATGCAGTTTCTTATGAGCCTTACATACTCAGTATATTCTTCGTACTGACGTCCCTTGTGGGAGTTACCTTACTTGCTACAGGCGCAGGTGCTAGTAGGACTCCACAGTAGGTTGCCAGTTGAGTGTGGATCATTGGTGAGCTCCAGTTAGTTCGGGGCTTCTCCGAGTCATAGTTGTACATATGTTTTGGTATTGCACATGTTGTATAAAGCGGGGACTTGTCCCGACTTTCAGTTAGTTTTGGTAAATGCATCTGATAGAGCCTTTTGTAGACGTATATGGGTGTATGAAAGTAAGAGGTACATGACGTTTTGGCTTGATGGCCTCGAATACCAACTTTCATATATATATATATATCACATGTTCCATGAATTTCGTTTTTAGCATTTTTAAGCTCTTACAAGATAATGGTGATTCTTATGGCATGCACATGAATGAATAGAAGCAAAGCTTGGTTCTCTCGGGCCTTATCAGCTACGGATACCAATCCGTCCCGATGGGATTAGGGTGTGACAAAAGTGGTATCAAAGCAGGTCATTCTACGGGTGTCTACAAAGCCGTGTCTGAGTAGAGTGTTACTTATCGATGTGTTGTGCACCACATTTATAAGTAGGAGGCTATAGGAAATTTAGGAGTTGTTTCTTTTCTTCATTTCTAGATCGTGCAATAGATCTAGTGTTGTAAGTTGAATTGTATCTAACCATTGGAATTGACTTTCTTTGATATAGTAACAATGCCGATCACAAGAAGAGGTAGAGGTAAAGGGAAGCAGGTAGAAATGCCCGTTGGAGAAGGAATGAGTAGATTACCACCTGACCAAGCTAGTCAACGTGGAGCAAATGCTGAAATTTCATCGCGGTCTTCTTCTACTTTTCCAGCTCCGGAAGAGCCAGTAGGTAGAGAAGTACCCGCAGAACCACCAATGAATGCCACGGATCAGGATCTAAGAAATGCAGTACATATGTTGACACAGTTAGTGGCAACACAAAGTCAAGGACGAGCTGGTCCAACGACAAATGAGGATGATGTGGCTAGAGTGGCGAGTCACAGAACACTGGATTTTCTGAAATTGGACCCTTCTATATTCACTGGGTCAGATCCAAAAGCAGATCCACAGGACTTCATGGATCAAATTCAGAGAGCTCTAGAAGTTATGCACGTGACTGGGGTTGAAATAGTTGAACTCGCGGCCTATAGGTTGAAAGGTGAAGCGATATTGTGGTATGAAGATTGGAAGAAGTCTCATGGTATCGGTGCAATGCCACTAAATTGAGAAGAATTTAATGCAGCATTCCTTGATCACTATCTTCCCTATGAGATTCGGGAGGCACGTACAGATCAGTTTCTAAATCTCTGTCAAGAAAATCTGAGCGTTAGAGAATACAGTTTGCAATTTAATTTCTTGGCCCGATATGCTTCAAATATGGTAGATACAATGACAGACAGAGTCCATCGATACGTGGATAGATTAGAGCCATATTTGGTAAGGGACTGCACCATTGCTGCCTTGAATAAGGATATGGACATATCTAGAATACAAGCCTTCGCCTAGAAAATGGAAGGTCAAAGATAGAGAAGAAGGGTACTTGACTTTGACAGAGGACAGTCCAAAAGGGCTAGACCTATGGGACCATCTGCGATGGCCCAAGGAGGATCTAGGCCTCAGATGTTTCCCAGACCACCTAGACCATCATTCTCTTATTCCACAGCAGGTGCTCACTCTTAATTTTGAGGGTTTAAAGGTAGTCGATCTGGGCAGAGTAGTGGGGTTCACAGATCACAGGCAGCAGGCTTTCCCCGCAGCAGTGTCAGTACTGTGGACGTATTCAAGCAGGTATATGCCGAATGGGGCCAAATGCTTGTTTTTGGTGCGGTATGATGGGGCACATGATGAAAGAGTGTCCCCAGAGGAGCATGGGTAGTATAGCAGGACTAGTAGGATCGGTTGTTGCGTCATCATCATCGGTTCCTTCTTTAGGCCGAGGTGTTCAGTCTGTTGGTTGTGGTAGAGGTGCCAGAGGAGCAGCCAGTACTAGTGGGGTACAGAATCGCACTTATGCTTTAGTGGACCGACAGAATTCAGAGGCTTCTCCTGATGTCATCACAGGTACATTATCCATATTTTCATATAATGTATATGCATTGATTGGCCCAGGTTCTACATTGTCCTATGTTACTCCATTGATTGCTGGAAAATTTGCAAAGGCACCAAAATTATTAATTAAATCAATTGAAGTGTCTACACCGGTTGGTGAATATATTGTTGCAAAAAGAGTATATCGTAATTGTGTGGTAAATGTGTGTGTTCTGATACACTTGACGATCTCATCGAACTAGACATGGTGGATTTTGATGTGATAATGTGGATGGATAGGTTGGCTTCTTGTTATGCCACGGTAGATTTCCTGGCCAATAAGGTGCATTTTTGTTTTTCGCCGAAAAATGTTCTTGAATGGCAGGGTAATATGGGGGCACCAAGAGGAAGATTTATTTCCTATTTGAAAGCAAGGAAAATTATTGCCAAGGGGTACGTATGTCACTTAATACGAGTGACAGATAATGATGTGGAACCACTAACTCCGCAGTCGGTTCCAGTGGTCAATGAATTTCTTGATGTATTCCCAGAGGATCTTCCAAGCTTACCCCCAGAACGGGAAGTAGAGTTTGGCATTAATGTGATTCCAAGCACTCAGCCTATCGCTATTCCTCCATATAGAATGGCACCTTATGAAGCTTTGTATGGAAGGAAATGTAGATCACCAATTGGATGGTTTGAAGCAGGTGAAACTGCTTTACTAGGGCCAGATCTTGTTCATCAGGCTATGGAGAAAGTTAAAGTGATCCAACAGTGGTTACAAATGGCCCAAAGTCGCCACAAGTCATATGCTGATGTTAGAAGAAGAGGGCTCGAATTTGCCATAAGTGATTGGGTATTTTTAAAGGTGTCACCGATGAAAGGGGTAATGCGGTTCAGAAAGAAAGGAAAATTGAGTCCAAGTTATATAGGCCCATATGAAATTATTAGAAGATTTGGGCAAGTTGCGTATGAGTTGGCACTACCCCAAGAACTCTCCTCAGTTCACCCAATGTTTCATGTTTTGATGCTTCAAAAATGCATAGGGGATCCATCTCGTATTGTTCCCATTGAAGATGTACAAGTTACAGAGGATCTTACTTATGAAGAGGTACCCATTGCTATTCTAGATTGACAAATAAAGAGCTTGAGGAATAAAGACATAGCTTTCATAAAAGTTCTTTGGAGAAATCAACAAGTAGAGGAGATCACATGGGAAGCTAAAGAAATGATGAAATCCAAGTACCCCCGTCTGTTTCAAATGGACGAAAAAGTTCAAAGTGCGGAAGTGGAGTGATAAAAGTAAGTATCCATGAGCCATAAGTGTCTATGTATATGTATGCTAATATAGAGATACATTTATTGTAATTGAAGCGATATTGTTAACATTCGAGGACGAATGTTCCTAAGGGGGGAAGAATTTAACACCCCGTACCTTCCCGAACCCACTTGACGACGTTGACCAATGTTTACTTAGGTGTCGAGAGCCACAAGTATGTATTTTATAATGTTATTGATGAGATAATTGATTTTGGCCCTCGTACATGTGGTTAGAACTTTGTAGGAGGTGTTTTGTAACTTCGTGGAACATTTGTGGGGTTAAAATGAGGCTTGGAGGACCTCCAAACAAATGATATTAAAGGTAAGAAGTAAGTGAAAGAATAGAACTTGAAGTATCTAACCAAATCCGCAAACAAAAGTCAAAGAACGATTTTTTTTAAAAAAAATAATAAGGGCAAGGCACGCCAGAGGGCGTGCCAGGGTGCTTATTGCCCAAATTTTTTGGGTACAGGAAGCAAGGTAGCGCGCCCAAGGGCGTACCAGGCTGCTTGTGCGCACCTTTCAAATGTGGGAAATTTTTCTAAGTCCCAAGGGTGCCCGGGGGCGTACCTGGCCTCTTTTTGCCACATTTCTTCTACAACCATGAGACTATACATGATATAATTGAAATATTGGCATTCCATTTTGATAATATTATTTGTGGACGAATTTGGTATCCATGATGTTTTTACCCTTTTGGTCAAAATAAGCCATACGTGGCCAGAATCGCTTGTTTTTGGGATTGAGGCTACGAATATGAATCGCGTGAGTGAGAAGATTGTCGTAACATGTATGAAATTATTTAAACATGAGAAATTAGTTATTTTATTGGATTAAGTGAATTGGGCTCAATAAAGGCCCAAAATAAGTAAGAAGACATGGGCCAAATGGGTCAAATGACCCATTCTTCCATTGACCTTCTAGACATAGCATTAAATGCTATAAATAGTGGATAAGGATGAATTGAAGGCTTATATAAAGGGACAAAAAATCTGAGTTTTATTCATTACAAACTCTTATGCCTTTTAGACCAAAATACAAGATATTTCTCTCAAAACCCTAAGAACCCTAAGTCATCTCTTGGAGAAAGATCATCATTTTTCAAGCTTGGGTAAGTGTTTAATCTTATGTTTTAACATATTATATGTATGAGATATCATGTATATCATGTTGGTTATGATTGGAAGTGTTGAACATGGCACTTTGTGTTTTTGTAAAAGATGTGTCATCTATGGAATTTAAACTTGAAACATGACATGTGGTTTTGCTAAAAGAGCATGGTATGGATGAAATATCAACATGTATGGTGTGATTATGTTATTAAACTTGTTATTTTTCTATAAGTGTAAATTATGGGATTTTGGCCGATATGTGCTATGAGGTGTATTAAAGTGACTTGATGGATTACACTTGTGGTCAATTTATGGCATTATTGGGGTATTGTTGGTATGGCAATGCCGTAAATGGTATTGTAGAGAAGGAAATGACATTTTACAGGCAAACATGTGACTCATTGTCGTCATATGCATTTGTAAGGTAGTTGATGGTTAATGTAAAATACGTTATGTATTTGTGTTGTAGAGTGAAACATAAGGAAGGAGCGGGACTATTTTATGCACACCTAAGATTGTATATTCGTATTGAGAATACAAGGTATGTAAGGTTATGCTGCCCGTATTTTTTTGCAGCACATAGTATTCACTTTGACATTACACTTGTCCTATCCCGAAATGTACCAAGGTATCCTATATACGGTTATCAATTGTCAATATCACATGATTCCTAATCATTGACCAATTGCGATTCACATGTCTCATATTCATTGACTAATGTTCCAAAAGCCCAATAAGGTTGTGTTCCAAAGTTTCAATAGTGGTTATACACATGTCTCTTATTCATTGATTATTGTCCAATGGTTCCAATCATGTTATGTTTCCAATAATATTATGACTATCATTGTATTAATCTCAAAGGTAAAGATCAAAGTAATTCACATGTGTGGTTAATGATTGAGTATGGGTGGTAGCTTTGGGGGCGAAATGCCTAGCTCAAGCCGAACTCGAGATTATTGGATCAGAGGGCAGTCCTAGAGGAATAATCCTAGCTCAACCGATCCTGACAGGGGGTAGCTCTAGAGGTAATAACCTAGCTCGAGCTGAACCTGATATGTTGGTTTATGGGTGGCAGCTCTAGAGGTGATAACCTAGCTCGAGCCGATCCCGATATATTGATTCATGGGTGGTAGCTCTAGAGGCATAAGCCTAGATCGAGCCAATCCCAACATAATGTTATGTTATGTAAAAACCCACTGATCAGTCGGGGCTCGGGTACATAGTGACACAAGTGATGATGAATAAGCTTAGAAGTAAAGAAGTAAAGAAAGTAATGAAAGCAATACACATGGTTCCTAGCATACAGAATATTGACTCATCTAAATTGATTATTCACTTGTATTTGAGTTCATTGACGTATTTACATATCATGCAGTTTCTTATGAGCCTTACATACTCAGTACATTCTTCGTACTGACGTCCCTTGCGGGAGTTACCTTACTTGCTACAGGCGCAGGTGCTAGTAGGCCTCCACAGTAGGTTGCCAGTTGAGTGTGGATCATTGGTGAGCTCCAGTTAGTTCGGGGCTTCTCCGAGTAACAGTTGTACATATGTTTTGGTATTGTACATGTTGTATAAAGTGGGGACTTGTCCTGACTTTAAGTTAGTTTTGGTAAATACATCTGATAGGGGCTTTTGTAGACGTATGTGGGTGTATGAATGTAAGAGGGTACATGACATTTTGACTTGATGGCCTCGACGTCCAAGTTTCACATATATATATATATCACATGTTCCATGAATTCCATTGTTAGCATTTTAAAGCTCTTTCGTGATAATGGTGTTTCTTATGGCATGCACATGAATGAGTAGAAGCAAAGCTTGGTTCTCTCGGGCCTTATCGGCTACGGGTGACAATCCGTCCCGATGGGATTAGGGGTATGACATTCATATACCCACATATGTCTACAAAATCCTCTAACGGATGCATCTACAAGACTTACTTAAAGTCGGGACAAGTCCCCGCTTTATACAACATATACAACATCAAAACAAATATACAACTGTGACTCAGAAAGCCCCGAAGCAATTGGAGCTCACCAAAGATCTGCAAATACCCGGTAATCTACTGCGGAGGTCTACTAGCATCTGCGCCTGTAGCAAGTATAGTAAGTCCCCCAATAGGGGTCAATACGAAGAATGTACTGAGTATGTAAGGATCATAAGAACTATATGATACATAATAAAAACAACAATGGAGTCAATATAAGAGAAATAGTCCATGTGAATAAACTCTCTGTCTGTATCTGGGGAACCATGTATATTATGTTCTTTACTTCTCTTGTCTTCATACTTATTCATCTTTATTGTTCTACCCATGCTAGGCTGTTCTGTCACCCCTAAGATGAGATTAACCCATGCTAGGTATTTTGACCCCTGGGATGTTATATTAACCCATGCTAGGCTTTCGTGTCGCCCCTGGGATGTTATTAACCCATGCTAGGCTTTCGTGTCGCCCCTAGGATGTTATTAACCCATGCTAGGTACTGAGACCCCTGGGATGTACTGTGATAACCCATGCTAGGCTTTCGTGTCGCCCCTGGGATGTATCTGGATTGACCCATGCTAGGATTTTTTGTCTCCCCTGGGATACCACCCATGTTATTGGGATCGACCCATGCTAGGTATTTTAACCCCTGGGATACCACCCATGTTATTCATCAATTATATATCTTATTATTCTTACTTCCATTCTGGGAGTGATACAATGAGGATCATGACATTATCTGAAGCACACATATATATTACTTCACTCCTTTACTTCATGAGATTGACATCTTCACTTGTGAGGGATAGATATTTTAGCTTGCACATTACTTCCTTTATTACTCTTATGAGATCTTATGAGATTGGTACTTTTAATTGTGAGAGATTGGTACAAATATAATCATAATATTATTAGACTTTGGAACATGACATGATTGGAAAAAATGCTATTCATGATTAAATAGATTCTCTTTACATCTTACTCTCTTTGAGATAGTTCTTTTAGAAATTACAATATTATGACGGCTTTGGAACATCAGTCAATGAATAAGAGATAAGTGAATCATAATTCATCTAAGAATAGGACACATGTGAATAACAATATATGTCAAGCTGAATTGATATAGTTCAAAACCCCTCGGAATAGAACAAGCCCAATGTCAATATGAACAATATGCTGCAGAAGGATACGGAAAGAGTAACCTTATATACCTTATCGTCTCAATATGAACACTCAATCCTATATGTGAACACAATAGTCCAGCTCATTCTTTACATCTTACTCTACAACACAAGTACATAACGGAATTTACATTAACCACGAACTACCTTACAAATGCATATAACGATAATGAGTTTCATGTTTGCCTTTAAAAATGTCATTTCCCCCTTGACAATACCATTGAGGAAATTATCATACCAATAATCCCACAATATTCCATACATTGACCAATACATGATAACCAATAGCATGTCACACCAATTTCATACTTTCCACTCTTCATCACCACAACAACACAATTATTCCATCAAATCACCTCAATACACCTCATAGCACATATCTGCCAAAATCCCATAATTTACACTTATAGAAAAATAACAAATTTAATAACATAACCACACCATACATGTTGATATTTCATCCATACCATGCTCTTTCATCAAAACCACAAGTCATATTTCAAGTTTAAAACCCATGGATAACGCACCTTTTACAAAAACGCAAAGTACCATGTTCAACACTTCCAAGCATAAAAAACATGATTTAAATACTCTCTCATGCATATAATATGTTAAACCATAATAATAATCACTTACCCAAGCTTGAAAAATGATGATCTTGCCCAAAGAAGTGCCTTAGGGTTTGAAGTTGAGAGAAAAGGCTTTGGGAAATTTCTAGATTTGGCATGAGACTTTTGTGTGATAAAAATATGATTTTTGGCCCTTTATATAAGCCCCAAGTCATACTTATCCATTCCCTAGCATTAAATGCTATGTTTGGCTTGGTCAATGGAAGAATGGGTCATTTGACCCATTTGGCCCATGTCTTTTGCCTCATTTTGGGCTTTTATTAAGCCCAAATTACTTAACCCAATAAAATTCAACAATTTCTCATGTTTAAATCATTTCATATGTGTTACAAAAATATTACCACTCACGCGATTTATATTCGTAGCCTCAATCCCAAAAATAAGTGATTCTAGCCACGTATGGCTTATTTTAACCAAAAGGGTAAAAACGTCATTTGGATTCCAAATTCGTCCACAAATAATCTTATCAAAATGGAATGCCAATATTTCAATTATCTCATGTATAGGCTCATGGTTGTAGAAGAAATGTGGCAAAAAGCGGCCCGGTACGCCCCCGAGCACCCTTGGGACTTAGAAAAATTTCCAACATTTGAAAGGTGAGCACAAGCAGCCTGGCACGCGCTTGGGCGCGCCACCTTGCTGCCTGTGACCAAAATAATTGGGCAATTAGTGGCCTGGCACGCCCTATGGCGCGCCTGGCCCTAACTTTTTGAAAAATTTTGTTCTTCGACTTTTCTTTACGGATTTGGTTAGATACTTCAAGTTCTATTCTTTAACTTAGTTCTTACCTTTAATATCCTTTGTTTGAAGGTCCTCCAAGCCTCATTTTTTAACCCCACAAATGTTCCACGAATTTACAAAACACCTCCTACGAAGGTCTAATCACATGTACGAGGGCCAATATCAATTATCTCATCAATAACATTACAAAACACATACTTGTGGCTCTCGACACCTAAATAAAGCGGGGACTTGTCCCGACTTTAAGTTGGTCTTGTAGATGCATCTGTTAGAGGCTTTTGCAGATATATGTGGGTATATGAATGTGGAGATGAATGTTCGTTTTGACTTGATGGACCCAACGGCCAAGTTTCATATATATATATATATATATATATATAACATATGTTTCCATGTCCATGAATTCCGCATAGTTGCATGAGGTATAACAAGATTCATATGAGGATATGCATACGAATGTTCATGAGCAAAGATTGGTTCTCTTGAGCCATATCGGCTTCGGGTGCCAATCACATCTCGATAGGATTCGGGGTGTGACAAAAGTGGTAGTCATTCTAAGGGTGTCTACAAAGCCGTGTCTGAGTAGAGTCTTACTAATCGATGTGTTGTGCACCACATTTATAAGTAGGAGGCTACGGGACATTTAGGATGTTGTTTCTTTTCTTCACTTCTAGCTCGTACAATAGAGCCAGTATTGTAAGTTTAATTGTATCTGGCCATGGTAATTGTTTTTCTTTGGTATAGTAAAATGCCAATCACAAGAAGAGGTAGAGGCAAAGGTAAGCAGGTAGATATGTATGTCGGTGAAGGAATGAGTAGATCACCACCTGACAAAGCTAGTCAAGGTGGAGCTGACGCTGAAATTGCATCGCGGTCTTCTTCTACCTTTCCAGCTCTGGAAGAGCCAAGGGGTAGAGAAGTACCTGCAGAACCGCCTATGAATGCCACTGACCAAGATCTAAGAAATGCAATACATATGTTGACTCAGTTAGTGGTTGCACAAACACAAGGACGAACTGGTACAATGGTAAATGAAGATGACGCGGCTAGAGCAGTTAGTCGGCGTGCACAGGACTTTTTAAAATTAGACCCTCCCATATTCACAGGGTCAGATCCGAAAGCAGAGTACAGTCTGCAGTTTAATTCCTTAGCTCGAAATGCTCCAAATGTGATGGCTACAATGAAAGATAGAGTCCATCGATATGTGGACAGATTAGAGCCATATCTAGTGAGGGACTGTACTATTGCAGCGTTGAACAGAGATATGGTCATCGCCAGAATTCAGGCATTTGCACAAAAAATGGAGGATCAAAGGCAAAGAAGGAGGACACAGGAATCTGAGGAAGGGCCATCAAAAAGGGCAAGACCTATGGGGTAGTCTATGGTGTCCCCAGGAGAATCTAGATCTCAAATGTTACCGCTTAGACCCTCATTCTCTTATTCCACAGCAGGTGCTCACTCTCAATACTGAGGGTCTAGAGGTGGTCCATCTGGACAAAGTAGTGGAATGCACGGCTCACAGACAATAGGATTTTCTCCCCTTCCGTGTCAGCGTTGCAGAAGGTACCATTTAGGTGAATGCCAGTTGGGGACAAATACTTGTTTTTGGTGTGACAATGGCTAGCTTGACTACTTAGACTTTATCAATCTCAAACTCCTCATATGTCCTTATTTATTCCGTGATTCCAACATAATGCTTAACATGCTGCCCATTTACCTTGAATAGAACATTATCAGCTCCTTTTAGCTCAATTTCTCCATGTGGTAATACCCTAACCACCGGGAATGGTCTGTACCATTTGGATTTTAACTTTCCAGCAAATAGGCAAAGATTGGAGTTATAAAGTAGCACCAAATCTCCCGGGTGAAACTCTCGTTTCTCAATGCGTCAATCATGATATAATTTCATCTTCTTTTTATATATTACTGAACTTTCATAAGCTCGGAGACAAAATTCATCCATCTCATTCATCTGCTCAAGTCTCAATTTAGCCGCTTCACTCTAGTCCAAATTCAACCTTTTCAAAGCCCTTAAAGCCTTATGTTCAAGTTCGACAGGCAAATGGCAAGACTTTCCACAAACTAACTAATATGGTGATGCACCAATTGGCATCTTGAAAGCAGTTCGATACACCCATAATGCATCATACAATCTTCGAGCCCAATCAGTCCTATTGGCATTCACTGTTTTTGCCAAAATAGACTTGATCTCACGATCTGACACCTCAACTTGCCCGTTTGTCTAAAGATGGTAAGGTGTTTCCACCTTATGTTTAACACTATATTTTTCAAGTAGGGTATTGAACAGAAGATTGCAGAAGTGGGATCCTCCATCACTAATGATAACTCGGGGTGTACTAAATCGTGAAAATATGTTCTTTTTCGAGAATGCTGCGACACTTCTTCCTTCGTTATTGGGAAGCGCAATTGCCTCCACCCACTTATAAACATAGTCAACAGCTACCAAAATGTATTTCATCCCGTGTGAACTCACAAAAGGGCCCATAAAGTCAATTCCCCACACGTCAAACAATTCAAACTCAAGGATAGTTGTCATGGGAAGTTCATGTCTGCGTGAGATATTCCCTTGCCTTTGACATTGGTCATAAGCGCGAGCATAATCATGAGAATCTTTGTAAATACTGGGCTAGTAGTACCCACATTGCAAGATTTTATGGGCAATCCGTGCACCTCCATGATGACCCCCAACTGGAGATGAATGACATGCTTCCAAAATACTCATAATCTCGACCTCTGGAATACATCTTCGAATCATGCCATCTGCACACACCCTAAATAAATATGGCTCATCCCAAAAGAATTTTCTCACCTCATGCATGAATTTCTTTCGCTGCTAATACGACATATCTTTCGGAACTAGATCACTTGCCAAAAAGTTGGCAAAATCAGCAAACCAAGAGATTAAGTCTTGGGATGCTACCAATACTTGCTCATCTGGAAAGTATCATCAATCTCAAGATCATATTTTAATTTAAGCATGGCCTCCTCCTCAAGGTGTGATAGATGGTCAACTACCTGAATCAATCTTGGCTTACCATCCTTTTTTGACATAAGATACCGAAGAGCTGCATGGTTTTTATGCACAATCACCTTCGTACCAATCAAGTAAGATCTGAATTTCTCAAAAGCAAAGACCACAACCAATAATTCATATTCAGCCACAGTATAATTCTTTTGAACTGGATTAAGCACTTTGCTAGCATAGTAAATCGGATGTAAAATCTTCTCACGCCTTTAGCCAAGGACTGCAGCCAAAGCCACTCCGCTAGCATCACACATAACCTTAAAAGGCATCGTCCAATCTGTGACACAAAAATAGGGGCTGAAACCAACTTCTCTTTCATACACTCAAATACTTTTAGACATGCCTCATCGAACACGAACTTCACCTCTTTCTCCAAAAGTTTGCATAAAGGATGTGCAATCTTAGAGAAATCCTTGATGAATCTTCTATAAAGCCAGCATGACCTAAGAAACTTTGAATACCTTTCATGGAGATAGGTGGAGGTAACTTCTAAATTACCTCAATTTTTGCCTTATCAACTTCAATACCTTTCTTTGAAATCTGATGCCACAATACGATACCCTCATTGGCCATAAAGTGATATTTTTTCCAATTTAGCACTAAGTTGCACTCCTCGCATCTTTGCAGTACATTAGCAAGGTGTGCCGAGCAATCATCAAATGAGTCTCCCACAACATAAAAATCATCCATAAAAACCTCAATAGTGTCTTCCACCATGTCGGAGAAAATAGACATCATGCAATGTTGGAAAGTGGCCGGTGCATTACATAGACCAAAGGTCATCCTTTTAAATGTGAATTTCCCATATGAACAAGTGAAAGTGGTCTTATCTTGGTCTTCAGGAGCAATGAAAATCTGATTATACCCCGAATAGCCATCGAGAAAACAATACCATCCTCTATCGGCAAGACGGTCTGACATCTGATCCTGAAGTGCATAGGAAAATGATCTTTTTCTGTACAAGAATTCAGCTTTTGATAATCCATGTAAACTCTCCATCCAGTAACCGGCCTCATTGGGATTAACTCATTCTTGTCGTTTGGAACCATAGTGATCCTCCCTCCTTTGGCACATACTGAACTGGGCTCACCCACTTGCTATCAGCAATAGGGTAAACCACTCCTGCATCAAACCACTTGATGATCTCTTTCTTCACAACCTCATGCATAGGTGGGTTTAAACGGCGTTGATGCTCAATGGTCGATATGCACTCAGGAGTAATTTGAATTTTGTGAGTGCAAATATTGGGTGGAATTCCTATGATATCACCAATGGACAAACCAATGGCCCTATTAAATCTTCTCAATACTGAAACCGGTGCCTCTACTTGCCACTCCACCAATTTAGCAGAAGTAATCACCGGCAAAGTGTTGTTGGCTCCCAAAAATGTGTAGCGAAGGTGAGTCGGAAGAGCCTTAAGCTCTAAAATTGGAGGCTCCTCAATAGAAGGACGAGCTGGTGGAGTCACCATATTCTTCAAATCGAGATCAAGTTTCTTTGGAGCATAAGTGTATGCTCCCTTACCAGTGAGTGCACCAACTATCTCATTTCCTCAATACCATTGCTATCAAAATTCATAATCACGATTGCGAGAGCTTCTACTACATACCTTTATTCAAGAGGCACGACAACACCATTATCCTAAACCACATCTATTACCGAAATCACCCGCATATCTTTTGGTTGTTTCATAGAACGACAAACATTGAAAGTGACTTGTTTATTATTTAACCTGAATTTCATCTGCCCTATTTCCATGTCTACCAATGCAAGTCCAGTGGCTAGGAATAGTCTTCCCAATATGATGGGAAACTCAAAATCAACTTCACCATCGAGGATCACAAAGTCAGCCGAAAATATGAAAGATACAACTTTTACCAAAACATTATACAAAATGCCCACCGACTTTTTCACAGTCCTATCCGCCATGAGAAGTCTCATAGAGGTTGGTTTTGGTGCTCCCAACCCCAACTACTTGAAAATGGCTAACGACATTAAGTTAATGTTAGAACCCAAATCACAAAGTGCTCTAGCAAAGTTGTAGGACCCAATAGTACAAGGAATTGTGAAAGCTCCTGGATCCTCCTTCTTTTCAACCAGGGAATGCAAAGCAACTGCACTGCAATGATGTAAGTTATCTGTCGGCTCAAAACTAACAGTTCTCTTCTTTATCACCAAGTCTATCATAAACTTCGCATAGCCTGGCATCTGCTCCAATGCCTCAACAAGAGGTATGTTTACCGATAGCTCTTTCAATATTGTAATAAAATTTTGATATTTGCCTTCCTCAGCCTTCTTCTTCAATCTTTGAGGAAAGAGATGAGGAGGTCGTGGGATAGTCTTCAACTTTTATGGGACCTCCTTTTCCTGCCTTTTCTCAGAATTCACCTTTTTGCAAGTCTCTTGAGGATTTGGAACTATTTAGACCTTCGAATTATCTGGCTCTATCTTAGTTTCTACATTAACAACCATTGGCTTGTTGGTCTTACCACTATCCACAGGTATATATGGATTTGTGGTGCATTTCCCGCTTCTAGTAGTAATGGCAAGACAATGGCTATCATTCTTTGGATTTTGGAAGGTGTTGCTTGGAAGGGTACCTGGCTGACGTTGGTTCAATGCCACAGATATTTGTCCGAACTGTTGCTCCAACTGTTTGATAGCAGTTGAATAGGATTCTACTTTCTAACTTATTCCTGAGATGTTAACTTATTCCTGAGATGTCTAACCTAATCTCCTTCAGGCTTTGTTCTTGACTCTCTGACCCTTTCGCAAGTTTATTGAGAAGGGATTGCATTCTTGAATTTCCAGAATCAGCATTGTGGTTCCCAGGTGGAACATATACGCCACTCTTCTCTCTATAATCATCCTTCCTTCTCTAATCACCGTCACAATCTCGTTCTCTATCTCTATATCCTAACTTGTTGTAACTGTCCCCATTGTAGTTCCAACCTTGATTCCCTTGCCTCGAGTTTCAAGAGTCTTGGTTAGACCCTTGGCCCTTGGCTCGGAAACCCGTCACTTCTCGATCCAGATACTTTGCCTCTTAATCAGATTCATAATCTTCATGTCTAGGATGGTTTACCTTGTGTACCTACATCATGCACCTTTTCAGCATCTCTAGCCGCAATCTGTTTAGCCAGAAGACCAATTTTGGTCCTCAACTGAGCGACCTCTTGAGCTACAGATTCATCCAAAGCCCGTTGTGCTATTGAGGCTCCAATGACATATGGGCCAGCTGGCGTATCTTCTTCCCGAGTATGCCATCCTCGGTTGGTCTTAGTGATACGATCTAATATTTCTGAAGCTTGTTCCCACCTCAGACTCATAAATGCTCCACCAGTGATAGTATCTGCTACAGCCTTAGTATTGATGTTTAAAGCCCTGTAGAAGATTTCAAGTAAGTTTATATCACTCATCCTATGATTTGGCACATTTTGCAGCTTCTTCTTGAACCTTATCCATGTCTCATAAAGGGCTTCAGAATATAGTTGTCTGAAGTTGTAGATCTCATCCATCAACTATAGCATCTTGGAAGGTGGGAAAAACCTCTCCAGAAATTGATTTCTCAATTCTTGCCAAGTAGTGATGGATCCTCATGGTAATTCTGCCAACCACAAAGTCGCCTCTCCTTTTAGAGAGAATGGAAACAATCTAAATCGAATAGCCTCTTGTTCAACTCCAGGCAAATTTTATGAGTTGCAGACCCCCAAAAAACTCATCACGTGCTTGTTTGGATCATTAGTAGGAAGACCGACAAACACACCCTTCAAGTTCAGCAGGTGAATCATGGCACTGGTAATGTCAAACTTAGTGCCCGGAGGTAACTCAGGTGGAATAATGGCACCAGTCTCTATTGACTCGAAGTAGGCCACATTTTCTTTCTCAGGATCAGCATAAACTGGCACATGCGGTCCTTGAAGTGGCTGTTGAGCTCTCAATCTTCTTTTTCTCTCTTCAGCCTCAGCCAGTCGCTGAGCTGCCTCTTGCATAGCTCGATTTTGTCTCTCTTCTTGCCTAAGAGTAACTTGTCTAGCATGCTTTTCTCGTGTTAATTGAGCAGTAGTTTGACCCGTTGTTTCATGACCAACCGGCTGAATTGGTTGATTATGAATGTCTCCCAGGGCGGCAGGATCCTGAACTTCATCGGTATTCACCATTCTTCGATTAGCTCTCAGAGTCCTTTCTATTTCAAGATCAAGTGGAATCAGGGGATTGCCTTGACTCCTAGTATTGGGCATACACTGGCGTGTGCCCTTACAAGTATAAAAAAATAATACCAATCAACTCCAACAAATAAACTAATCAACTCCGTAATCGTACTCCCCGACAATGGCGCCAAAATTTGATGTCGCCCAAAATATGCCTCCTGAGAAGTATAAAGCGATCGCTGAATCAAATATAGAACCCAACTAGGTTGGGGTCAATCCTACAAGGAATAGGATGGAAGTAGGTTGAGTTCTTGTTTGAGTAGTTGGCAAATAAGTAAAAAGGGGGAAATATTTGTAACTAGCAGTGATCGTAACAAGTATTGATTCTTTGAAGTTGTTTTCAAAATGAGAAATACACTAGGACTCTGATCCCCAATGATTCCTTAACTCTACCGGTCATTGGTGCTGGTAAAACTGTCCCGCTGCGCTGTATGCAAAATCTGAAAAGATATGTTCGTCTAAATGTCTCTCGACCTTGGTTAGACAAATTTCACTCTTCTCCTCTCAGTTTTCAAGCGTTACACTACTAACCCTTGTCCTTGATCTCAGATAACTCTTCCTGCTAAGGCTCAAGTTATTAGGTGAAGGTTGATAGCTTCAAATCTCTGTTGGTATTTCCTTTTCCCAATCTCTACCTCTCTCTAGAGCAAGTCTAGAATACAGGCGAGATTTTAACGTTTGCAACCATTAGAAGATCAATCACAATGAAGGAAATAACAATACATGCATTCACACCAGTTCAGAATTGCTTTGTACTTGACCCGTTTTGTTAATTCCTCATAGTTCACACAACCCTAGTTAATGAGTCTAGCTACTCATGTTTGCAAGAGCACAATAAGAATCCGAAGATGAAGATATAATTGTAAAATCACAATAATGAAGAAAAACTGAAATATCAATGATGGATAAAACTCTAGAATCAATATCCCAACATTACAAAACCAATAATGTGTTTCTGAACTCGAAATAATGAAAAACTACCTCAAAACAATGTACTGACTAACTCCTGAACATAGGCCAATATAGGGGTATTTATAGATACAAGACTAATGTTATCCTAATCAAAACAGGAGAACAGAGTCTGCAATTTTCCACGGTATCGTGACTTGGTGTCGTGGAACCAAGTCACGCCACGTAGGTGAGTCTCTTGGAAATCAGGCTCAAATAGAAATCTTCAGAAGTTGACTCACGCCACCCAGTCACGCCATGTGAGTGTAGTCACGCCACGTGGATGCATGTCATGGAAATCAGACAGCATTGCATCCTCTGAAGTTGACTTCACGGCAGGCACTAACGTCACGTGAGTGGACTTCACAGCCCGTGAACCTTGTCGTGAGTCAATCTCTGGTGTAGATCCTTGTCCTTTCATCTTCAGATACTTCGTTCTCGGGCGTGATTCTTCCTTTTGATTATTTTGCTTCAAAACCTGTTTTCCTGCAATGTAGGACAAAAACACATCATACCAACCAAATGCACCCAAGTTATTGCATATTTTCCTTATTTTAAGCATCGAAAGTGCCATGTAACCATGGCTCATTACTCCTCGCGAATATGAAGAGAAAGGGTGGCCTGGACTTGGTACTGCTGAACCAGCAAAAATGCAAGTTCTAATGGCCTCCGATTGGGTTCTCAGAAATCATTTGAAACCCCGAGCACACAAACAAACTATGCTACCATACCAAATTTGACATTCCAGACTCAACAGAACCATTAAAATTTCCATCTGAGGTTGTTTCGACAAAATGTGGGCCCCACACCCACTATTCTATTTTTACTAATTTCCAACTAATAGCCTAAAATAAGTTCAGATTCCTTGGGACTCGGACCAAGAGTCCCTCTAGCCTAAACTCCACGACCAAGAGCTAACGATGCTGTCGAAATTTTTATCCAAAGTCATTTACTAGAAGTTTTGGTCCAAGACCAATTTCTTAACTTCAAAAGCTACAAAATAGGGAAATAGGAAACACAAATGAACTACCCGAAGACCGAACCGATGGTCCCTACAAGTCAAAAATGACCTTTAGCCACCATGGGAAGGCATGAAATGCCGTAAATAAGCGCAAAAAAAGAGAAAATAACCAGAAGGGTAATTACAATAGCCACTACTAAAAGACTTTTGTCCTCAAAACTTAATGGATAGAAAGAGCCCGAAGCTCAAAAGGATGAGGTGTCGAGCCTCCATACCCTGCAAGGCTCCCCTGAAAACCTTTATAGTCCCAAACAATACTTCCATGGTATTTCTCTAAAGGTATCCCTCATTCATCCACAACCTAACTTCACCTTCCAACCATCCAGAAACGTATCCTCATAGACCAGGTGGCCTCCAACTAAATCGATCACGATTGAAGCATGCAAAACTAAACAACAATATACTGACATCACACCTATACAAGCACAACAAAGTGGATACTAAACCAGACTAAAAACAACCCAAGGCATGAATCATACAGCCAACTCCAAAAACAACCCAAGGCATGAATTATACAGCCAACTCCAAACTCTAAATCTAACATTTTCGTTCCTTTTCAAACATGTTGTCTACTTTAAACTACACAAAAGCTCTCTAGCATCATCTGAGTCATTTCCACGATATCACACCTCCCTAGCCTCGAAAGACTAAAGTTGATCTGCTAAAAATCCACACGGACTACCATAAGAACAATGCCCATAAGGTTCTACCTGAATTCCCAAATAGAGATGACCAAAGTCTACAATCTCTGCCAAGCCATTAGCTGGTCCCGATGACCCTCAAAACCAATAGTCATGAGTCCAAAGAACAATCTCTCAAAACTAAACGACCCATTCCAGAATGACCCAAGGAAGGTAGTCAAAACAACGCTAAGCCCAACTCGAGTACACTTCTTCTACTTAGTAGGCAATCAAAATTCTGACAACAACTGAGAACCAAGGTCAAAAGCAGTACAACCCAACACCATGTGCCAACGAACTATCCTTTAAACATCTATCTAATACAATCTCTCTTGACTGAAGTAAACTGAGCCAGTAGGTAATGAGTAGGCCTAGTCAGCCTGTCAACAAATGCACAACTGAATTAAACCTCAAACGGGAGCTGCAACCAAGAAACACAATTCATAACTACAATCTTATCACCGAAATTGAACCACTCAGCCCCAACTACCCAAATCAATCATGTTGACAAGTAAGCATCCACACACCAAAATTTATCACAACCTTTATGTCGTCATTCAAAAGTGTCAAAAGTCACAATTGGAGCTAACAATTCTTTATTGATGTAAAATACCCAAACCAATCTCACCTTCATAAACTGAGCATATAACCAATGGTTTTTGTTAGGGCTAAAACTGAAATGTTGCAAAAGAACATAATCATAATGGAGCAAAGCGACAGGCCAAGACATAAGGGATCAAATCCACATTTGTTGGAGGCATAAAAAAAAACTCATCAGGGCTGCAAAGAGTTCTAAGGATAGCCAAAACTCATCAGCCCTCAAAGTTCTAAGGGATGCAAAAACTCAGTTTTTAGATTCACACCCTTTGATTGCTAAAAGCTGATACACATGAACACACCACCAAGTGAAAGCATTCCTCAAAGTCACACTAGGATGAACAAATCTCAAAATGAGAATTTACTGAATCCCCCCACTTGAACCCCTCTCTACACAACTAGACCAAAAAAATAATATCATAGAAATAATGGAGCACTCAACTCAACACCAACACCAACACCAAGATTAAGAATACTACCGATTGACAAATTAGGTAGGCCGAACGAACAAACCTCAACTTACTAACCTTAGGAATAGGCTATAAAAAAGGATCGCCAAACCTAACTTCTCTTCCATAACCCACTCAACAACTAACCTTACCTGACTTACATGAAGAAAAACCAACAAACCAAGGTTCTAAGTCAAACGAACAAAAATCGCAAGAAAGGAATACTAACTAGATAACGCTAGTCTAGCTGTCTATCAAGTAATGGTAAAATCAAGATAAAACAATAACAATAGTCACACCAGTATACAGTGCAAGTGGCCAAAAAATGAAAAAGAACTAGTACTACTCTAAGATCATAACGAGGCCATCTCGCCAAAGAAAATGGTACTAACCCAAGTGCTACATCCCAAGACAACCACAATACTCATCCCCTCAATCCACTACTTAAAGAAAATATCCATGGGGGTATTCATATATGCATAAATTCACCAAAAGGATTACACAGTCAATATAGCAAAATTAAGGTATGTGAACACCGATGGGTATGAAAACCCCAACTCAATTAAAAAAAAAACTAAAAGATAGCAAACAAAAATTGTACATATAATGATGAAATCTGAAGACATGGTCTATGACCTACCCAAAGAAGTACAAATTTGAACGCATCCGACCCCGAACTGAGCAGCTGAACAACCAACTAAAATACCAAGGGCACTGCCTATGACGAAAAGTGCCATATCTCTAGGAGACTGATCTGACCGCACCGACTGCTTAGTAATCCTCTACTAGGGACACTCCATGGACCAATAACCAACCTCTCTACTGTTTTAACAAACCCCTGAAGCTCTAAACTAGTAAGAAACATGAACTAGCCTCAACTGGCTAAACAACTCACACCTGGGGCACTCCCTAGACCAGCTACCAACCACTCCACAATCAAAACATGCCCCTAGAACTCTCTGATTTGCTGTACCTGCTGACCCAGAATGGCCGCCACGGCCTGAAGACCTAGACCAAGAGCCCTGTAATACCTGACAAGAACTCTGTCTGTTGTGACCACCACGACATGTTAGAGAGTTACCTATAATCTTAGACACTACCTGAACTGATCTGATAGACTACAAGTGATGCTGACCTCTGATGGGAAGATCCCTAACTCCAAATGGAATTTCACTAACACTGTATTACGGATATAGTCCCTTACCTCTACCTTCAAATATCTCAAGACATGCTCTCTTTGTAGCCCTCACATGGTCAACAACCTAAAGGAAAGAAGACCCAGCTGCTATCAAATGCTCTGATGCCAAATGGATAGGTAAAGTAAATCCTTTGATAAATCCCTGAACCATCTTATACTCTGTAGGATATAACATAAAAGTATATCTGGCCCACTCGAGAAACTCAATCTCATACTCTGAAAATGATAAAGAGCCCTGCTGAATACCAACAAAACCAACCCTGGCCTGAGAACCACTCATTGTATCGAGCACCACCACTGACTCTGTCATATCCAAGAAAAGGTTCAAAATCCCCAACACGGTGTCCTGAGAAGATGAGCCGATCACAAACTCTGCCAAAGCCTGGGTAGGCCCCAGACCCTCAGGATGACACTAAAGATCTTCAAAACTAAGTTCCAACTCCCTGATCTAACTAAGAATTAAAACTCTTGCAATACTTATAGAAGTCCAGTCTATATCTATTAACAACCTCGTGCTATCCATCTGGGAAAGAGTGGAGTCAAAAGAAGTGCTTAGAGGTTCATAGAAGTATGGAAACACAAAAAGGAATCAAGAATCGGATTTCCATTGAATACCCTAAAGCCTCCTGAAGATGGGACTAGAGACTTAGCTATTATACCAACAACACTGGCGAACCTATGCTCTGATACTAATTTTTCACAACCCGACTTCTCAGGTCATGATGGCACCTACCATGACCCACCAGTAGGTAAGCCAACCTATAATCCAAAATAGCGAGTAATGGACCATCAAGAGAAAAGAAGGAAGCAGCGGAAGAATCCAATAAGAAGACTAATATAGAGAAGTAACCCGAAAACCTAGTGAAGTCAGTACAAGGGCTTCTAACAAAACAATAGTACAAGGTAAGAATAATAAATATATATAGAACTATCTCCAAAATTGTAAAATAATGATCTGTCCAACAACTGAGGGAGATCCGAAACAACTCTGGACGTCAGAAGCTTACCCTAAATCCTGAATCTATGGTAGCTCCGCACGATGCACACGTCAGTGACGAGAAATCATACTATGATTTGTAGGGTGCAGAAGTGTAGTATGAGTACTAAACACAAGGTACTCAGTAAGTATCGACCAACTGAGCTCCAAAGATAATGTAAGTATAAATATCATGTAAAGTAGGAATATACATTTCAGACAACTATGTAAGAAATGAAACATGATAATACTAATAGAAAGGTAAAGATAACTATCAAATACAAGAAGTAATAAGGGACAAAAGTATGATACCATCAATAACTAGTCAATATATGATAGTAGGGTGAAGAGAGAGATATACAACATACAATAATAGTAGGAAGGAAGGAAATGATATTCAAAAAGTAGCTAAAGAAGAAATGATAAACAACCGCGCTATACATATAACCAAATATAAAGATACTACCCTGAGGGAACCAGTCTAACATCACAAGGATCATAAACAATAGAGGATTTAAATCTAGCCTAATCAGGGTCTCTAACCAAAAAGCGAATCATCATAAGATAGTCGAACAATAATAAATCTTACCATCATGAGGTAGTCTACTAATAATAAAGCTCAGCAATGTAAAGAGGAAAGGAACTCAAAAGCATATCTACAACCTCGGGTACCAATGCATAACCATCCTACCATGAACCATGAGAAAATATCCATTTAATAACATAATCGGCTAGCCCAGATAAATAATAACCTAACCGGGGCCCTCATAAGCCCGGAAGGTACAATCAATCACTTAACAAACAACAAACATAGCCCATACCTATTCTTCCCCCCATTAGACATATAGATACAAGTGCAAAACAACTATACTGGTGATAGGCAATGCTTATTAAAGAATGAATGCAACATAAACCAATACCACCATATCAACTCAGTGCCAAACTGCACCAAATATATATGCCTCCTTCAACTCTCTGACTCGTAAGGTAGGACCTATGAATATCATCTTTTTGGTATGTGGTCCCCAGATAGATGAATCTATATGGGACTAGGGATATCCGTATATACTGCCTGGTCCCGAGCTAGGACTTCCAATAACCATCATAACAAATCTACTTCGTTTAGTGCTAGAGAGAAATAAGAGTATAAAAAGGTTGCTCAAACTTGAACAGATGCTAAATTAGTAGACATCCAAAAATCTGGGGGCCGAGATTGAGTCCAAGACTAAAATGGTATAGTAATGTAGACAGGGTCGAAATCTCCCTCGATCAAAGTGAGTAAGTAGTAGTAAAAAGAATGGATAAATAACGGATAGGAACCTGCCTTGGTCTATGTTTCCAAAGTAGTTTGTTTGGTTTAAAATATCATAATCCAATAATAAAGGTGGTACGACATACATTTTAAGCAAATCAATTTTTAAAGTGAAAACCTTAGAATAAATACCTTTGAGAAAACAACAGCAAAGTGAGAATAAATTACTTTTTAGAAAACAGTAGTAAAAGCAAGGTTCTCACCAAAATCATACCACTAAATAAGTATAAATATGTCTAAATGTATGCATGCCATCACCAGTATGCAAACAATACAAATATAAATGTCGAAGAATCTAAGAACTATTCCATGTCCTTTTAAAGAACAGAATACTAACATGGTGTAGAACTGATATCGTAACCACAGCCTCCGGCCTAATAATATATATATTAACAAGATATCAGCACCATAATTTGAGAAACTAAGGTAAACAAGGTGTCACACCCCGTATCCCAATGAGGCGGACTGGCACCCGAAGCCGATATGGCCCGAGAGAACCAATCTTTGCTCATGAATATTCATATACATGACCTCGTATGAATCTTAATACACCTCATGCAATTATGCGGAAGTCATGGAAAACTTAAATAATATATGAAACTTGGCCATTAGGGCCATTAAGTCAAATAGAACATACATATCTTACATTCACCTTCCCACATATGTCTACAAAGCCTCTAACTGATACATGAACACAACAATCTATAGTCGGGACAAGTCTCCGCTTTATACAATAATTACAATACCAAAACAATGTACACATGTGACTCGAAAAGCCCCAAACAAACTGGATCTCACCAATGATCTGCGGATGACTCGTAGCCTATTGTGGAGGTCTACTACCACCTGTGCCTACAACAAATAAAGTAAGTCCCCCAAAGAGGTCAATACGAAGAATGTACTGAGTATGCAAGGCTGTAAGAAACTTCACAAAACTTAAAAACCTCAATGAACTTGATTGAAGGAGAATAGTCAATGTGGATAAATGATCGTTCAATATGTGGAAATATGTACCTTACGTTCATTATTCCATTTGCATTTATGTCTGTTATCGTTAGTAGTTAGAACCGTCAATATATAGATAGATATATAACCGTCAATATAATACCTTAAATATAATATATATATATATATGCAGCAGGTTCGGCCCTTAGGTCTACCCTCTGTCAGGTTCGACATTAAGTTATACTTTTTCCCCAATGAGCTTCTCCCCTGCTATCACCCAGAAATCGGTGAAACAGGTTCGACATCAAGTTTGGCTTTTGATTCACTGAGCTTTCCCCCTGATCCAATAATATCGGGATCAGCTTGAGTTAGGCTTGTTCCCCCACAAAGCTATCACCCATACTCAATAAGTATAAAGATAGTATAAAGTAACCATAAGGAAAATATAAAGTAACCATAGGGGAATTACTTCTTTCATTACTTCATTGAATTACTTCTCTCTTTTACTTTTATGAGATTGGTACATTGGGGATCATAACCTTATTGGAAACACATAAATGCATTACTTCAGTCTTTTATGTTCATGAGATTGATACTTTTGAAGTTGTAACATTATTGGAAGCTTTGGAACATAACATTATTGGAACTTGGAACCATGTCCATAATTATGTGATACATGAATGACCATATATCAAGAATAAGGTATATATGATTAGCAATAGATGATGACATGAAATGAGATGCCTTAGGACAATTTGGAATTGAGTAAATACCATAACAAGGTGAATACTATATACTGCAGAAAGATACGGACAGAATAACCTTACATACCTTATGGTATCAATACAAATACACAGTCTTATATGTGAATACAATAATCCAGATCCTTTCTTATATTTCACTCTACAACACAAGTACATAACGGAACCAACATTAAACATAAGCTACATTCCAAGTGCATAAGACGACAATGAGTTACACAATTTCCCTAGAACATCATTTCTCCCTTTACAACACCATTCATGGAATTATCATACCAAAAATACCATAGTACTCCATAAATTAACCAATACATCATAAACCAATAACATTTCACACCAAGTTTACACTTTACACTTCCTCATAAACACTACGTTACCTTTTCTCCGTCAAGTCACTCGATAACTTTCACAATAACACTTTAACAACAATACATATTTTATACCATTCAAAATACCTCCGGGATACTCCTTTATAGTCATTTAAAAGGTATCACAAGTTGATAATTACATCCATGAAGGGTATAGGGGTTTCGGGGGGTCAAAGGGATGCAAAAACAATAAATTCGGAGTTCTGGGCCGACCTGCTAAGCCACCTGCGCCCGAAGGTGGCTGAACTGCATCCGCAGGTTCCCTTTGGCAGTATCCAGAGGCATCTGCGTTTGTACCTGCGCCCGCAGGTGCTCCAGTCTCGAGGTCGGATGCCCGTTTCAGCCTTCGGGGGTCATTTTAGGGTCCTTTTTTGCCATGAATGATCCATGATCATAATTAAGTTTCTCATAACATATTTTAGATCATATTATATTCCAACAAACAGCCATGGCTTCACAACACACATAAACATCACCAAACTACATGTTTCTTTCAATACATCACCAATTCCATGCCCAATTTCGAAATAAAAATTCCAAACATTATGTACAAGAATAAAACAAGTTGAGGATATAATAACATCTCACATGTCAATATTAAATCCATAAAGTCCACTTTCTTCAATACTACAAGTCCATTTTCAAGTTTACAAGGCAAAACCCTTCACCGATTAAACAAACATAAATTGTGTTACACATAGTGAACTTCTCACACTTCACCAACATAACCAACATGATATACACCATATTCCATGCATATAATATATTAAACCATGATAATAAATACTTACCAAAGCTTGCAAGATGATGGTCTTGACCAAGGGGATGAGAGCTTAGGGTTTGAGTTGAGAGAAAAATGTTATAGAAATTTCTAGAATTGGCATGAGTGTTTTTGGTCAATAAAATCTGTTTTTTTCCCCTTATATAGTCCCCTAATGGTCCTTGATTTAACCAAACACTTGGTCCAATCATGGTATAGCAACTTGGTCTTGTAAGAATGGGTCAAGAATGGGTCAAATACCCCTTTTGGGCCATGTCTTGCTTGTCTCTTTGGGCCTCCATTGAGCCCAATAGTTCAAGATTAATTTTGGTCCATCCAATTTAATGTATAATTCCTCAAAACTCCCATGTAATTAATTCCATTAATGTTACAGTAGTCAACTAGGTTCGGAAATGTATGGGGTGTTACATCCTTCCCCCCTTAGGAACATTCGTCCTCGAATGTTAATCCTCTTAAGTACAACGAATACATCTTTGTGATAGCATAGAGACATATACGCATAATGCTTATAAATACTTACCTGTTATTGCCTTTTCGTGTGAAATAAATACGGGTACTTTGACTTCATCATTTCTTTCGCTCCCCATGTGATCTCTCCTACTTGTTGATTATCTAGATTAGCAATCAGTACCTCGTCATATGTGCAATTTTTCATAACTTATACATCTTTACTGGAAGCAATCCGAGATCGATCTCCTATACACTCTCCAGCATCACATATGAGCTGTGGAGAATTCTTGGTGTAGCTCCAATTTATATGTGAATTGGCCACATCGTCGAACAATCATATAAGGCACGCTATATAGTACTAACTTTCCATATTTACATAGTACGGTTTATTCGTCCATCTGTCTGAAGATGAAAAGCCATAATTACATTCACTTGGATTCCTATACTCTTCTGAAAAGACTTCCACAAATGTCTAAACTTGGTAAACCCGTCAGGTCAATGATTACCCTTGTGGAATCAATGATCCATATTAATTATGTTCCTTTTCCAACTAGAAAAATCTCTACATAGCCTATGACCTTTAGATTTCAAACACTTTACCTTTACTTATTGTCACATCGGTCACTGAATTATAAATTTAGCAATGTTCTTTTCGTGTAATCTTATCAATACGTTGCTTCCAAACCATGGTACATATTGATTACTCCCTACTAAATAGAATACAGTGAATGATGTGCTTTTACCATAATGCATTTCTTTAGCTCAAATATATATTCGATATATAAAATCTTCCTTGGTATTGAAGTACTCCCCTCTTATGTAAGCTCAAACACCTTTGTCGAACTTTACTGTACAGTCTTTTTCAACTGAATAACACAGGATTTGCATATTTCTTTTTCCTCACCGTAGTTGCAAGCGAAGACTTTACTTTATTTTATACTATAATTCCTTCAACTCTTGGAAACTCTTCTCACATGCATCGTTCCCTTGAAACGTGGTTGTTTTGTGTTAACTTGGTAAGGGTATTGGAATGAAAGATAAGCTCTCCAACAAACTTTCTGTACTAGCCGGCCAAACCCAAGAAAACCACGAATCGCTGTAGGCGTTGTAGGTTTTTAGCCAATTCTTCATGGATTCTATCTTTGGTATATAGTCCCTTATTCCCCCATCTGATACCATGTGACCCAAGAATGCTACAGGTTTTACCTAAAATTCACACTTAGAGAATAGTGTCTATATCGTACGTTCACAAAGAATCTATGACATTTGTTGTAACTAGTTAGCATGGGTCCCTTATGGTTTTTGAGTAAACCACCATAGCATCCGTAAACTTTGTCACAAACTTGTCTAAGAATGGCTTCATTCTATTCATCAAATCCATAAAAACTACAGGTGCATTTGCTAGCCAAATTGACATACTAAGAATTCGTAATAACCATACTGCGTTCGTAATGCTGTCTTGGGTATATCATCATCATTCATTTTTTTCATTTCATCGTACATTTCATCATTCACTCATTCATTCATTTAAATCATTAGTATCTTTTCACTTTTACTAAGTGGCATATGTATCCCTTAGAGTACCATTTTCTTTGCCTTGATATAGGCAGTAAAGTTTCCTCTCGATGTTCCGACATTATCCTTCTATTCAAGAACATTCTTTGTGGAAAAATGAAAACTTAACTTCTTAGCTCGCACTCTACTATGGCCTAACAAGAAGCCACCCAATCCGTACCCATTATAACGTCAAACTCTACCATGTCCTATTCAATAAGGTCAACTAATGTATCATGATCACCACATTCACTATAGAATTACTATATACACAATAGATTCATCATTTGGTGTAAATACTTCAAATGGCATAACTAGAAATTCTTGTGTTCTTTCAAATTTCCCAGCAGTCGATAGAGTAACATATGATAGGATAAAGCCTGAATCAATCAATGCATATACATTATGTGGAAAGACAGATAATGTACTTGTCATTACATCAGGAGAAGCCTTTGGATTTTGCCAGTCTACTGGAGCATTGGTGCAAGTCGGGGCTCCACTAGAGCTAGTTACTCCTCTAGATCCTCTGCCATGTCCCATAGACTGTACACCTAACGAGGAGGATGCCACGGCTAATCCTGTAGGTCGTGCCATACTACTCATGCCTTTCTGTGGACACTCTCTCATTTTGTGCCCGGCTATACCATACCAAAAGAAAATATTTGTCCCCAACCGACATTTAACCAAATGATACCTTCTGCAGCGCTGACACGACTGTCGGGGAGATTTTGGTAGGCTTATACTTTCTTGTTCTTGATACCCCACTGTTTGTGAACCCTGAATCTTACTTCTTTGCCCAAACTGGTTGCCTCTAACCCCTTGGGATTGAGGTAGAGCATTTACCGTAGAGTGAGAAAATAATGGCGTAGGCGTTTGTTAAAAATCTGAGGCCCAAATCCTCCTTGGGCCTCCATGGACTGTCCCCCAAATCTAGCCCTCTTAGACGGCCCTGTTTCAAATGGTTGTGCCATTCCCCTTTGCATTTGATTACCCCTCTTTTATACAAAGGCTGGACCAACTTGCCCTTGATTTTGTGCAACGACTATCCGAGTCAACAAGTGCACCGCATTTTTCGAATCCTGCAACTCCTGCTTGATCACATTAACAGGTGATTCTGGGGGCTCAGTTTCAGCCCCGTATTGACTATCTGGGTCAGGTGGTGATTTACTACTTCCTTCTCCGGCAAGCATGTCTGCCTTCTTATCTTTGCCCATACCTTGTCTTGTAATCGGCATTTTACTATACAAAGGAAAACCAACGTCAATGGTCAGATATGATTCCACCTACAACTTTGGCTCTACTTGCACGATCTAGAAATGAAGAAATGAAACAACTCCTAAATGTCCCGTAGCCTCCTAATTATAAATGTGGTACGCTACACATCCATAAGAAAGACTCTACTCAGACAGGGCTTTGTATACACCCTTAGAACGACCTGCTCTGATCCCACTTTTTTCACACCCCGTATCCCAACGAGGCGGACTGGAACCCAAAGCCGATATGGCCCGAGAGAACCAATCTTTGCTCATGAATATTCGTATACATGACCTCGTATGAATCTTAATACACCTCATGCAATTATACAAAAGTCATGGAAAACTTATATAACATATGAAACTTGGCCGTTAGGGCCATCAAGTCAAATAGAACATACATCTCTTACATTCACCTTCCCACATATGTCTACAAAGCCTCTAACCGATACATGAACACAACAACCTATAGTCGGGACAAGTCCCCGCTTTATACAATAATTAGAATACCAAAACAATGTACACATGTGACTCGGAAAGCCCCGAACCAACTGGAGCTCACCAATGATCCACAGATGACTCATAGCCTATTGTGGAGGTATACTACCACCTGTGCCTGCACCAAATAAAGTAAGTCCCCCAAAGGGGTCAGTACGAAGAATGTACTGAGTATGCAAGGCTATAAGAAGCTTCACGAAACTTAAAAATCATGATGAACTTGATTGCAAGAGAATAGTCAATGTGGATAAATGATCATTCAATATGTGGAAATATGTACCATACGTTCATTATTCCATTTGCCTTTATGTCCATTACCATTAGTAGTTAGAACTGTCTATATATATATAGATATATAACCGTCAATATAATACCGTCAATATAATATATATATATATATATGCAGCAGGTTCGGCCCTTAGGGCTACCCTCTGTCAGGTTCGACATTAATTTATACTTTTTCCCCAATGAGCTTCTCCCCTGCTATCACCCAGAAATCGGTGAAACAGGTTCGACATCAAGTTTGGCTTTTGATTCACTGAGCTTTCCCCCTGATCCAACAATATCGGGATCGGCTTGAGTTAGTCTTGCGCCCCCACAAAGCTATCACCCGTATTCAATAAGTATAAAGATAGTATAAAGTAACCAGAAGGAAAATATAAAGTAACCATACGGGAATTACTTCTTTCATTACTTCATTGCATTACTTCTCTCTTTTACTTTTATGAGATTGGTACATTGGGGATCATAACCTTATTGGAAACACATAAATGCATTACTTCAGTCTTTTATGTTCATGAGATTGATACTTTTGAAGTTGTAACATTATTGGAAGCTTTGGAACATAACATTATTGGAACTTGGAACCATGTCCATAATTATGTGATACATGAATGACCATATATCAAGAATAAGGTATATATGATTAGCAATAGATGATGACATGAAATGAGATGCCTTAGGACAATTTGGAATTGAGTAAATACCATAACAAGGTGAATACTATATGCTGCAGAAAGATACAGACAGAGTAAACTTACATACCTTATGGTCTCAATACGAATACACAGTCCTATATGTGAATACAATAATCTAGCTCCTTCCTTCTATTTCACTCTACAACACAAGTACATAACGGAACCAACATTAAACATAAGCTACATTCCAAGTGCATAAGACGACAATGAGTTACACAATTTCCCTAGAACATCATTTCTCCCTTTACAACACCATTCATGGAATTATCATACCAAAAATACCATAGTACTCCATACATTAACCAATACATCATAAACCAATAATATTTCACACCAAGTTTACCCTTTACACTTCCTCATTAACACTACGTTACCTTTTCTCCGTCAAGTCACTCGATAACTTTCACAATAACACTTTAACAACAATACATATTTTATACCATTAAAAATACCTCCGGGATACTCCTTTATAGTCATTTAAAAGGTATCACAAGTTGATAATTACATCCATGAAGCGTATAGGGGTTTCGGGGGGTCAAAGGGATGCAAAAACAATAAATTCGGAGTTCTGGGCCGACCTGCTAAGCCACCTGCGCCCGTAGGTGGATGAACTGCATCCGCAGGTGCCCTTTGTCAGTAGCAAGAGGCACCTGTATTTTCACCTGCGCCCGCAAGTGCTCCAGTCTCTAGGGCGGATGCCCGTTTCAGCCTCCGGGGATCATTTTAGGGTCCTTTTTGCCATGAATGATCCATGATCATAATTAAGTTTCTCATAACATATTTTAGATCATCTTACATTCCAACGAACATCCATGGCTTCACAACGCACATAAACATCACCAAACTACATGTTTCTTTCAATACGTCACCAATTTCATGCCCAATTTTGAAATAAAAATTCCAAACATTATGTACAAGAATAAAACAAGTTGAGGCTATAATCACATCTCACATGTCAATATTAAATCCATCAAGTCCACTTTCTTCAATACTACAAGTCCATTTTCAAGTTTACAAGGCAAAACCCTTCACCGATTAAGCAAACATAAATTGTGTTACACATAGTGAACTTCTCACACTTCACCAACATAACTAACATGATATACACCATATTCCATTCATATAATATATTAAACCATGATAATAAATACTTACCAAAGCTTTCAAGAGGATGGTCTTGACCAAGGGGATGATGGCTTAGGGTTTGAGTTGAGAGAAAAATGTTATAGAAATTTCTAGAATTGGCATGAGTGTTTTTGGTCAGTAAAATCTGATTTGTTCCCCTTATATAGTCCCCTAATGGTCCTTGATTTAACCAAAAACTTGGTCCAATCATAGTATAGCAACTTGTTCTTGGAAGAATTGGTCAAGAATGGGTCAAATACCCCTTTTGGGCCATGTCTTGCTTGTCTTTTTGGGCCTCCATTAAGCCCAATAGTTCAATATTAATATTGGCCCATCCAATTTAATGTATAATTCCTCAAAACTCCCATGTAATTAATTCCATTAATGTTACGGTAGTCAACTAGGTTCGAAAATGTATGGGGTGTTACACAAGGGCATAAGGCTACTAGAAGGATTTAATCGGGGGATAGCATCCAATTCACTAAGTAGTACAGTAAGTATTATACTAAAGGATCCTTCATGTCAATCTATGGTTAAATAAATCTATAATCAGGTGTAATAGAATCCTACAACCATAACAGATATTCTAGGCTAAGATTCGAGTTACATTTTTTTTCTAAATCCCCAAAATAGGTCAAGTTAAGATACAACTAGGTATAAATATATCTTATAATCCCTACCTAGCATGCAAACTATACCATACACAATCTCATAGAAATGAGTAGACCATAACCTACCTCGTAGAAGAACCACAGTATTGAACTGATCACAAACTACTCATCTTTACTACATAAACTTTGAATGATGTCGTGCTATCGAAATCATAATCTACACATTAATACAAGTAAAACATGACCCATATTGCAAAATAAAAGCTTGGGTCAAATCATTGAGTCAATAATAGGCCCGTGGTGCTCGTAAATGAAATTCAAAAATTAAATCCATCACGAGGTCCCTCGAAGGACAAGAAATGCGTGCTCAAAAGCTGGGCACAAACGAACCTCGAACTGGAGCCCAAATTAGCCCACAAAATTAAGGAATTCAAGAACTTATTTTTAGGAATTTACAAGGAAATGAACGGAATTTTATGGGGAAAAACAATGGAAAATGATCACGAGATATTGAATTAGCTTACCTTAGCCTCAATGGCCTGCACTAGGTGTTGCTGCGCCAACAAAACTCAAGTCCTAATGGACTGCGATCGGGTGCTTGAGATTTGTTCAGAACCTCGTGCACACAAACGAACTATGGTACCATACAAAATTAGACATTCCAGACTCAATGGAACCATGAAATTTCCATCCGAGGTTGTTCTCACAAAATATGGGCCCTACATCCACTATTTTATTTTTATTAACTTCCAACCAATAGCCCAAAATGAGTTTGGATGCCTCGAGACCCTGACCCAAGGTCCCTATAGCCTAAAATCCACATTTTGGAGCTAACGAATTTGTCCGAATATTCATCCGAGGACGTTTACTAGAAGTTTTGGTATAAGACCAATTTCTTAACTTTAGAAACTTCAAAGTAGGGAAATGGGCTTAAAACCCAAACGAACATCCCAAAGACCAAAACGGCTTCCGAGTAAGTCATAAATGTAACACCCCGTACCTTCCCAACCCTATGTGACAACGTTGAACAATGGTTAATTGGGTGTCGAGATTCCATGAGTATGTATTTTGTAATGATTTTGATGAGAAAATTTAAATTTGGCCTCGTACATGTGATTAGCCCTTCGTAGGAGGTGTTTTGTGATTTTTGTGGAGAACTTGTGGGGTTCAAAATTAGGCTAAGAGGACCTCTAAACAAAGTATATTAAGGATAAGAAGTAAGTGAAAGAATAGCACTTGAAGTATCTAACAAAATCCGCGACGAAAAGTCGAAAAATGGAATTTTTTGAAAAACTAAGTGTGGGGCATGCCACGCCGCTCGCCGCTCTGGGCTAAAACTTTTAGCCCACAGTAAGCAAGCTAGCGCGCCCAAGGGTGTGCCAGGCTGGTTTTGCCACTTTTTCAAAGTTGGAAATTTTCTTAAGCCCCACGGGTGCCCGGGGACGTACCGAGCCAATTTTTGCCATGTTTCTTATAAAGCCATGAGCATATACATGAAATGAATGAAATATTATATTGGTATGATAAAATTTCTCGAGAACAAATTTGGCATCAAAATGACAGTTTTGCCCTTATGGTCAAAATGGGTCATACGTGGCTAGAATCGCTTGTTTTTGGAATTGAGGCTACGAATATGAATCGCGGGAGTGAGAATATTGTTGTAAAATGTATGAGATGATTTAAAAATTAGAAATTATTGATTTTATTGGGTTAAGTTAATTGGCCTCAAAAAGGGCCCAAAATGAAGAAGAAAATATGGGCCAAGCCAAACATAGAATTTAATGCTAGGAAATGGCTAAGTATGACTTGGGGCTTATATAAAGACCCACAAATCATATTTTTATTCACTTGGAAGTCTCATTCCAAATCTAGAATTTTCTACAAGTCTCTTCTCTCAACTTCAAACCCTAAGCCAATTTTTGGAGCAAGATCATCATTTTTCAAGCTTGGGTAAGTGATTATTGTTATGTAATAATATATTATATGCATTGGAGAGTATGTAAATCATGTTGGTTATGCTTGGAAGTGTTGAACATGGTACTTTGTATTTTTGTAAAAGATTTGTGATCCATGGGATTTAAGCTTGAAATATGACTTGTGACTTTGAGGAAAGAGCATGGTACGGATAAAATAAGAATATGTATGATATGATATTGTTATGAAACTTGTTATTTTTCTATAAGTGTAAATTATGAGATTTTGGACGATATGTGCTATGAAGTGTATTAAGGTGAATTGATGGATTATTTGTGGTATGGTGTGGATGAGAAAGTGTAAAGGAGAAGTGTTGTGATTGATTATCATGTATTGGTCAATGTATGGAATATTGTGGGATTATTGGCATGATAATTTCATCAATGGTTTTTTCAAGGGGGAAATGACATTTTAAAGGCAAAAATGTAACTCATTGACGTTATATGCATTTATAAGGTAGTTGATGGTTAATGTCAATTCCGTTATGTATTTGTGTTGTGGAGTGAAACATAAAGAAGGAGCGGGACCATTGTATGCACATCTAAGGTTATATATTCGTATTGAGAATACAAGGTATGTAAGGTTACTCTGTCCGTATCTTTTTGCAGCAAATAGTATCCACATTGACATTACGCTTATCCTATTCCGAAATTTGCTAAGGTATCCAATATCCGGTTATCAATGGTCATTATCACATAGTTCCTACTCATTGATCAATTGTGAACCACATGTCTCATATTCATGGTTAATGTTCCAAAAGCTCAATACGGTTATGTTCCAATGTTCCAATAGTGATTATACTCATGTCTCTTGTTCATGGATTCTTGTCCAATGGTTCCAATGGTGTTATGTTTCCAATAAGGCTATGTTTCCAACAATGTTTGTTCACGTGTCTCTCACTCATTGGTTAATGATCCAAAGCTTCAAGTAAAGTATAACTATTGTTGTATCAATCTCAAAGTAAAGAATAAAGTAATGCATATGTGATTAATGATTGAGTACGGGTGGCATCTTTGGGGGCATACGCCTAGCTCAAGCCGATCCCAAGATTATTGGATCAGGGGGCCAGTCCTGGAGGCATAAGCCTAGCTCGGACCAAACCTGACAGGGGGCAGCTCTGGGGGTAATAACCTAGCTTGAGCCGAACCTGACACATTGATTTATGGGTGGCAGCTCTAGGGGTAAAAACCTAGCTTGAGTCGATCCCGATATATTGATTCATAGGGTGGCAGCTCTAGAGGCATAAGCGTAGCTCGAGCCGATCCCAACATAACGTTATGTTATGTAAACCCACTGATCAGTCGGGGCCAGGTATCACAGGTCACAGGCAAAGATGAATAATCATAGAAGCAAAGATACAAAGAAAGTAATGAAAGCAATATACATGATTTCCAAAGTTCAGTATCGTGACTTATTCATATTGATCAGTCATTTTTATTTGAGTTCATTGACATATTTACTTATCATACAGTTTCATATGGCCTTACATACTTAGTACATTCTTCGTACTGACCCCTCTTGGGGGATTTACCTTACTTGTTGTAGGCGCAGGTACTAGTAGGCCTTCACAGTAGGTTGCTAGTTGTTTCGGATCATTGGTGAGCTCCAGTTAGTTCGGGGCTTTTCCGAGTCACAGTTGTACATATGTTTTGGTGTTGTACATGTTGTATAAAGCGGGGACTTGTCCCGACTTTTAGTTCATTTTGGTCAATGCACTTGTTAGAGGCTTTTGTAGACATATGTGGGTATGGGAATGTAAGATGTATGTTCAGTTTGACGTGATGGACCCAACGGCCAAGTTTTATATTTATATATATGGCATATGTTTCCATGTTCATGACTTCCGTACAGTTGCATGAGATATAATCAGATTCATACGAGGATATGCATATGAATATTTGTGAGCAAAGATTGGTTCTCTCGGGCCATATCGGCTTCGGGTGCCAATCACGTCTCGATAGGATTCGGGGCGTGACAAAAGTGGTATCAGAGCCAGGTTGTTCTAGGGGTGTCTACAAAGCCGTGTCTGAGTAGAGTCTTACTTATCGATGTGTTGTGCACCACATTTATAAGTAGGAGGCTATGGGACATTTAGGATGTTGTTTCTTTTCTTCACTTCTAGATCATGCAATAGAGGCAGTGGTGTAAGTTGGATTGTATCTGATCATGGTAATTGTTTTTCTTTGGTATAGTCAAAATGCCAATTACGAGAACAGGTAGAGGTAAAGGGAAGCAAGTAGATGTGCCTGCTAAAGAAGGAATGAGTAGATTGCCACCTGACCAAGACATTCAAGGTGGAGCAAATGCTGAAATTTCATCACGGTCTTCGTCTACTTTTCCAGCTCCAGAAGAGCCGATTGGTAGAGAAGTACCTGCAGAACCACCAATGAATGCCGCAGATCGGGATCTTACAAATGCAGTACATATGTTGACACAGTTAGTGGCATCACAAAGTCAAGGACGAGTTGGTCCAATGACAGATGATGATGATGCGGCCAGAGTGGCAAGTCGCAGAACACAGGATTTCCTAAAACTGGACCTTCCTATATTCATTGGGTCAGATCCGAAAGCAGATCCACAGGACTTTGTGGATCAAATTCAGAGGGATCTGGAAGTTATGCACGTGACGGGGGTAGAAACAATTGAACTTGCTGCGTACAGATTGAAAGGAGAGGCTATATTGTGGTATGAGGATTGGAAGAAATCTCGTGGTATTAGTGCAAATCCACCTAATTGGGAAGAATTTAAAGCTGCTTTCCTTTATCACTATCTTCCATACGAGGTCCGAGAGGCTCGTGCGGACCAAATCTTAAATTTGCGGCAAGGTGACATGAGCATCCCAAGGAGATACCTATTGTTATTTTAGACCGACAAGTGAAAGAGGATAATAAGTAAAGAAGTAAATTCTGTAAAGTTTCTGTGGGAGACCAATAAGTTAAAGAAATCGCATGAGAAGTTGAGAAAACAAAAATGATGAAATCGATTTGTTTCAAATGGAAGAAAAAGTTCAAAGTGTGGAAGTATACCAAGAACAAGTAAGTATCCATGAGCCTTACGTGTTTATGTATATGTATACTAATAGAGAGATGCATTTGTTATAATTGAAACAACATCGTTAACATTGGAGGACGAATGTTTCTAAGGGGGGGAGAATGTAACACCCCGTACCTCCACAACCCTATGTGACGACATTGAACAATGGTTAATTGGGTGTCGAGATGCCATGAGTATGTATTTTGTAATGATTTTGATGAGAAAATTAAAATTTGGCATCGTACATGTGATTAGCCCTTCGTAGGAGGTGTTTTGTGATTTTCGTGCAGCACTTGTGGGGTTCAAAATGAGGCTAATAGGAACACTAAACAAAGTATACTAAATATAAGAAGTAAGTGAAAGAATAGCACTTGAAGTATCTAACCAAATCTGCGAAGAAAAGTCGAAAAATGGAATTTTTTGAAAAACTAAGTGTGGGGCACGCTAGAGGGCATGCCACGCCGCTCTGGGCTAAAATTTTAAGCCCACAGGCAGTAAGCTGGCGCGCCCAAGGGCGTGCCAGGCTGGTTTTGCCACTTTTTCAAAGTTGGAAATTTTCTTAAGTCCAAAGGGTGCCCGGGGACGTACCGAGCCGATTTTTGCCACGTTTCTTCTACAACCATGAGCATATACATGAAATGAAAGAAATATTATATTGGTATGATAAAATTTATCGAAAACAAATTTGGCATCAAAATAACAGTTTTGCCCTTATGGTCAAAATGGGCCATACGTGGCTAGAATCGCTTGTTTTTGGATTGAGGCTACGAATATGAATCGCGGGAGTGGGAATATTGTTGTAAAATGTATGAGATTATTTAAACATGAGAAATTATTGATTTTATTGGGTTAAGTGAATTGGGCTCAAAAAGGGCCCAAAATGAAGAAGAAAATATGGGCTTACATTCTTCCATTTGACCAGGCCAAACATAGAATTTAATGCTAGGAAATGGCTAAGTATGACTTGGGGCTTATATAAAGACCCACAAATCAGATTTTTATTCACTTGGAAGTCTCATGCCAAATCTAGAATTTTCTACAAGTCTCTTCTCTCAACTTCAAACCCTAAGCCAACTTTTGGAGCAAGATCATCATTTTTCAAGCTTGGGTAGGTGATTATTGTTATGGAATAATATATTATATGCATCGGAGAGTATGTAAATCATGTTGGTTATGCTTTGAAGTGTTGAATATGGTACTTTGTATTTTTGTAAAAGATTTGTGATCCATGGGATTTAAGCTTGAAATATGACTTGTGACTTTGATGAAAGAGCATGGTATGGATAAAATATGAATATGTATGATCTGATATTGTTATGAAACTTGTTATTTTTCTATAAGTGTAAATTATGGGATTTTGGACGATATATGCTATGAAGTGTATTAAGGTGAATTGATGGATTATTTGTGGTATGGTGTGGATGAGAAAGTGTAAAGGAGAAGTGTTATGGTGAAATGTTATTGATTATCATGTATTGGTCAATGTATGGAATATTGTGAGATTATTGGTATGATAATTTCATCAATGGTTTTTTCAAGGGGGAAATGACATTTTAAAGGCAAAAATGTAACTCATTGACGTTATATGCATTTATAAGGTAGTTGATGGTTAATGTCAATTCCGTTATGTATTTGTGTTGTAGAGTGAAACATAAAGAAGGAGCGGGACCATTGTATGCACATCTAAGGTTGTATATTCGTATTGAGAATACAAGGTATGTAAGGTTACTCTGTCCGTATCTTTTTGCGGCAAATAGTATCCACATTGACATTACGCTTATCCTATTCCGAAATGTGCTAAGGTATCCTATATCCGGTTATCAATGGTCATTATCACATAGTTCCTACTCATTGATCAATTGTGAACCACATGTCTCATATTCATGGTTAATGTTCCAAAAGCTCAACACGGTTATGTTCCAATGTTCCAATAGTGATTATACTCATGTCTCTTGTTCATGGATTCTTGTCCAATGGTTCCAATGGTGTTATGTTTCCAATAAGGCTATGTTTCCAATAATTTTTGTTCACGTGTCTCTCACTCATTGGTTAATGATCCAAAGCTTCAAGTAAATTATAACTATCATTGTATCAATCTCAAAGTAAAGAATAAACTAATGCATCTGTGATTAATGATTGAGTACGGGTGGCATCTTTAGGGGCATACGCCTAGCTCAAGCCGATCCTAAGATTATTGGATCAGGGGGCAGTCCTGGAGGCATAAGCCTAGCTCGGACCAAACCTGACAGGGGGCAGCTCTGGGGGTAGTAACCTAGCTCGAGCCAAACCTGAAACATTGATTTATGGGTGGCAGCTCTAGGGTTAAAAACCTAGCTCGAGACGATCCCGATATATTGATTCATAGGGTGGAAGCTCTAGGGGCATAAGCCTAGCTCGAGCCGTTACCAACATAAAATTTTGTTATGTAAACCCACTGATCAGTCGGGGCCCAGGTATCACAGGTCACAGGCAAAGATGAATAATCATAGAAGCAAAGATACAAAGAAAGTAATAAAAGCAATATACATGATTTCCAAAGTTCAGTATCGTGACTTATTCATGTTGATCAGTCATTTTTATTTGAGTTCATTGACATATTTACTTATCATACAGTTTCATATGGCCTTACATACTTAGTACATTCTTCGTACTGACCCCTCTTGGGGGATTTACCTTACTTGCTGCAGGCGCAGGTACTAGTAGGCCTTCACAGTAGGTTGCCAATTGTTGCAGATCATTGGTGAGCTCCAGTTAGTTTGGGGCTTTTCTGAGTCACAGTTGTACATATGTTTTGGTGTTGTACATGTTGTATAAAGCGGGGACTTGTCTCGACTTTTAGTTCATTTTGGTCAATGCACTTGTTAGAAGCTTTTGTAGACATATGTGGGTATGGGAATGCAAGATGTATGTTGAGTTTGACGTGATGGACCCAACGGCCAAGTTTTATATTTATATATATGACATATGTTTCCATGTTCATGACTTCTGTATAGTTGCATGAGATATAATCAGATTCATACGAGGATATGCATACGAATGTTTATGAGCAAAGATTGGTTCTCTCGGGCCATATCGGCTTCGGGTGCCAATCACGTCTCGATAGGATTCGGGGTGTTACAATAAATGACCTGTGGCTGCTATTGGAAGGCATGAAATATCGCAAATATATGGAAAAAAAGAAAATAACCTGGAGGGTCATTACAATATCCACTACTAGAAGGGCTTTCGTCCTCGAAAGTCAATGGATAGAAAGACCTTAAAAACTCGAAAGGACGAGGTACCGAGCCCGCATCCCTGCAAGACTCCCCAGAAAACCTCCACGGCCCTAAACAATGCTCCAAGGGATTTCACTAAAGGCATCCTTTTTTCATTCATATCCTAACTTCACCTTTCAAACATCCAAAATCTTATCCTCAATGACCAACTGGGCTCCAACTAAATCGAGCAAAACTGAAGCATGCAAACCCAAACCAAAGCATGCTGACATCACACTGATACAAGAACAACTAAGAAAATACTCAACCAGACTAAAGACATCCCAAGGCATGAATCATACAACTAACTCGAAACTCTAAATCTAACATTTTCTTGCCTTTCCAAACCTTTTGTCTACTCTGAACTGCACAAAAGCTCTTTAGAATTATCCGAGACCTACCCGAGGAATCAGACCACCCTAGCCTTGAAAGACTGAAGTTGATCTACCAAAAATCCACACAGACTAGCATAAGAACAAATCCCATAAAGTTTTACCTGAATACCCAAATGGTAGTGACCAAAGTCTGAGATCTATGCCAAACCACTAGCTGGTCTAGATGAACCTCAAAACCAATAGTCATGAGTTTGAAGCACAATCTTTTAAAACTGAATGATTCACTCTAGAATGCTGCACTAAATATAGGAAAAACCACGGTAATAGAAACTCGAGTACACTTCTTCTACTGAGTAGGTAATCAAAATTCTGATGACAACTGAGAACCAAGGTCAAAAGTTGTGCAAACCAACACCATGTGCCAACAAACCATCCTTTGAACACCTATCTAATACAATCTCTCTAAACTAAAGAAAACTGAGTTAGTAGGTAATAAGTAGGCCTAGTCAGCTTGTCAATGAATGCTCAACTGAATCCGACCTCAAAATGGGAGTTGCAACCAAGTAACGCAATTCATAACTATAATCTTATCATTGGAGCTGAACCACTAGGCCTGAACTTCCCAAATCGATCCTTTTAATGAGTAGGTATCCACACACAAAATTTATTAGAACCTTCAAGCCATCATTCAAAAGTGTCAAAAGTCACAATCTTATCACTGGAGCTAACAAGTGTTCACTAATGTCAAATACCCAACCAATTTCACATTCAAAAACTGAGCATATAACCAATTGTTCCCGCAAGGGATGAAACTAAAATATTGTAGAAGAAAATAATTAGAATGGTACAAAACCACAGGCTAAAGACATAAGGGATCAAATCCACATCTGCTGGGGGCTTAACCAAAAACTCATCGGGGCTACAAAGAGTCCTTACGATAGCCAAACATATAGCAAATTAGAAAATTATGATCTCTGGTACTCAGTCTCAAGAATCACACCCTTTGATTGCCGACAACTGATACACACGAACATACCACCTAGCGAAAGCATCCCTCAAAGTCATACTAGACTGAACAAATCTTGAATTGAGATTTTACTGAATCCACCCATTTAAACTCCTTTCAACTCAACTAGACCATAAACCACATCGTAGAAATAATGGAGAACTAAATTTAAAACCAACACTAAGATCAACACTACTATCGGTTGAAAAACCAGGCAGACTGGAAAAACAAACCTCAACTTATCAACCTTAGGAACGGGATATAGAAAAAGATTGCCAAACCTACCTTCACTTCCATAACCCACTCAATAACTGACTTTACCTTACTAATAGGAAGGAAAACCAACCAATCAATGTTCTAAGCCAAAAAGAAAAGAATTGCAAGAAAGGGATACTAACTATATAACGCTAGTCTAGCTTCTATTAAGTAAGGGTCAAATTAAGTTAAAACAATAACAATAGTCACACCAGTATAAAGTGCAGGCAACACAAAAAAAAAATAAAAAAATAGTACCACTCTAAGATCATAACAAGGCTATCTTGCCTAAGAAATGGTATTAACCCAAGCGCTACACCCCAAGACAATCATAATACCGATTCACTTAATCTACTACTAAAACAAAATATCTATGGGGGTAGTCATATATGCATAAATCCACACAAAGGCTTACACAGTCAATATAGTAACATCAAGGCACGTGAACATCAATGGGTATGAAAACCCCAACTCAATTCAAATAGAAACTAAAATATAGAAAATCAAAACCGCAACAATAATGATGGAATCTGAAGCCATGGCCCATGACCTGCCTAAGGAAATATGAATCTGAATGTGTTCGACCCTGAACTGAACATCTAAACAATCAACTGAAATAACAAGGGCACCGTCTCTGACAAAAAATGCCACATCCCTAGGAGACTGATCTGACTGTGCCGACTGCTCAATAATCCCATGTCAGGGACACTCCATGGACTAATGACCGATCTCTATGCAATCCTAACAAACCCCTAAAGCTCTAACCTATCGAGAAACATAAGATGGCCCCAACTGGGTAACTAACTCACACCTAGGGAACTTCCTAAACCAGTGACCAACCATACCAGAAAAAAAATATTCCCCTGGAACTCTCTGATGCACTGTACCTACTAACCTAGAATGGCCACCATAGCCTGAGGACCTAGATCGAGAGCCCCAAAATACCTGACTAGAACTATGTCTATGGTGACCACCACGACCTGTCTGAGAGTCACCTATAATCTGAGGCACTACCTGAACTGACCTGATAGACTGCAAGTTATGCTGATCTCTGTTGGGAGGTTCCCTACATTCAGATGGAATACCACTAACACTATTCTGCGGATATGATCTCTTACTGCCACCTTCATATGTCTTAAGATATGCCCTCTCTATAGCCCTCACATGGTCAAAAGCCTGAAGGAAAGAAGACCAAGCTACTATCAAATACTCTGATGCCATGTGGAGACGTAAAGCTAATCCTCTTATAAATCCCTGCACTATCTCATGCTCACTAGGATATAACATAAAGGTATGTTTGACCCACTCGAGAAACCCAATCTCATACTCTGAAACTGATAAAGAGCCCTTCTAAATACCAATAAAACCAACCCTGACCTGAGAACCACTCGATATACTGGGCACCATAATTGATTATGACATCCAAGAAAAGGTTTGGAATCCCCAACACGGTGTACTAAGAAGTTGAGGCGATTACAAACTCTATCGGAGCCTAGGCTGGCCACATACCCTCTAGCTGACGCTGAAGATTCTCAATACTAAGTTCCAACTCCCTGGTCTGACTCTGAACTAAAACTCTGGCAACACATATAGAGGTCTATTCCGTATCTATTGACAACCTCAAGCTATTTATTTGGGAATGAGTTGAGTCAAAAGAAGCACTTAGAGTTTCATAGAAGTATGGACACACGACAAAGAATCAAGAATCGATATTTCCTACAAATGCCTTATAGCCTCCCAAAGATAGGATACAGACTTCTCTGTACTGATCCTTAAGACTCTACTAGGTAGTTACCTTTTGTGCCAATAACACCGAAAAACCTAGGCTCTAATACTAATTTGTCATGACTCAACTTCTTAGGTCATGATGGCACCTATCATGACCCATCAGTAGGTAAGCCAACCGATAATCCAGAACAGCGAGTAATGGACTATTAAGAGAAAATAAGGAAGTAGCTGAAAAAGAATCCAATAAAGGGACTAATATATAGAAGTAACCCCAAAACCTGGTGAAGTCAGTACAAGAGCTTCTAATGAAACAAGAGTACAAGGTAAGCATAATACATATATGCAGAACTATCTCTGAAATGAAAAATAAAAATTAGTCCAACAACTGAGGGAGAGAAAGAACAACTCCGGAGGTCAGAAGCTCACCCCAAATCTCGAATCTATGGAAGCTCCACACGATGCACATGTCAGCGGTATGAATTTATACTATGATCTCCATGGCACAGAAGTGTTGTATGAGTACCAAATATAAGGTACTCAGTAGGGATCGGCCGACAGAGCTCAAAAGATAATGGAAGTATAAATAACATGTAAAGCAGGAATGTACGTTTCAGACAACTATTTAAGAAACAAAACATGATAATGCCAATGGAGACGTAAATATAACTATCAGATACTACAAGTAATAAGGGATACAAGCGTGACCACATCAATAACTAGTCAATATACATAAGTAGGGTGAAGAAAGAGATATATAATATACAATAATATTAGGAAGAAACAAAAGGATATAGAAAGTGTAGCTAGAGAATAATTGATAAACAACTGCACTATAACCAAACATGAAGATACTACCATGAGGGAACTAGTCTTATAGCACAACGATCATAAACAATAAGGGAGATAACTCTAGCCTAATCAGGGTCTCTAATCGAAGAGTGAATAATCTTATGATAGCTGAACAATAATAAATCTTACCATAATAAGGTAGTCTACTAATAATAAGGCTCAGCATAATAAAGATGAAAGGAACTCAGAAGCGTACCTACGACCTCGGGTTCCAATCCATAACCATCCTACCATAAACCATATGAAAATATCCAAGCAATAACATAATGGCTAGCCCAGACAATCAATAACCTAACTTGGCCCTCATAAGCCCTAAAGGTACAATCAATCACTTAGCAAACAATAAACATATCCCATACCTATTCATCCCTCGATAGGACTGATAGATACAAGCGCCAAATAATTATATTGGTGATATTCAATGCATATTAATGAATGAATGTAACATAAACCAATACCACCATATCAACTCAGTTCCAAACCGTACCAAGTACATACGCCTCCTTCGGTACTCTGGCTTGCAAGGTAGGACCTATGAATATCACCTTTTTGGGTACATGGTCCCCAAATAGAGGAATCCATAGGGGACTCGGGATATCCATATATACTTCCTAGTCCCAAACTAGGACTTCCAATAACCATCATAACAAATCTACTTTGTCTAGTACTGAAGAGAAATAAGAGTATAAAAAGGGTGCTCGGATTTGAACTGATGCTAAATGAGTAGATATCCATAAATCTGGTGCCCGAGATCGAGTCCTAGACTAAAATGGTACGGTAATGTAGAAATGGTCGAAATCTCCCTTGATTGAAGTAAGTAAGTAGTGGTAAAAATAGTGGATCAATAACGGACCAGAACCTGCCTCTGTCTAAGTTTTCAAATTAGTATGTTTGGTCTAAAATATCATAATCCAATAATAAAGGTGGTATGACTTCCATTTTAAATGAATCAATTTTTAAAAGTGAAAAAGTAAGAATAAATCCCTTTTTAGAAAACATTATCAAAGTGAAAATAAATCCTTTTTAGAAAACAGTAATAAAACTAAAGTTCTCATCAGAATCGTACCACTAAATAAGCGTAAATATATCTAAATATATGCATGCCATCACTAGTATCCAAAGAATACAAATGTAAACATCCAAGCATCTAAGAACTGAACCACGTCCTTTCAAAGAATAAAATAGTAGCCTAGTGTCCAATTGGCATCGTAACCATGGACTCGGGCCCAATAATATATAAATTAACAAAATATCAGCCCATAATTTGTGAAACTAAGGTAAACAAGGGCATAAGGCTACTAGAAAGATCTAATCGGGGGACATCGTCCATTTCACTAAGTAATACGGTAAGTCTTATACTAAAGGACCCTTCATATCAATCTATGGTTAAACATGTCTATAATCAGGTGTAATAGAATCCTACAATCATACCAGGTATTCTAGGCTAAGATTCAAGTTACATTTCTATTCTAATCCCCTAGGCAGGTCAAATCATGATACAACTAGGTATAAACATATCCTATAATCCCTACCTGGCATGCTATCTATACCATACACAATCTCATAGAGAAGAGTGGATCGTAGCCTACCTCGTAGCTGAACCGCAGTCTCAAACCATTTATTAACTACTCATCTTCATTCCATCATCTCTAAATAATGTCGCGCTATCAAAATCATAATCTACACGTTATTACGAGTAAAATAAGATAAATATTTCAACATAAAAGCTTGAACCAAAACATTGAGTCAGCAATAGGCCTATGGGACCTGTAAATGAAAATCCAAAATTGAATCCCTCACGAGGTCACTCAAAGGACAAGGAATGCGTGCTCAAAATTTGATCACAAACAGAGCTTGAATCAAAGCCAAAATGCAAAATAATTTGATTGGGAAAAAAAAATGGAAAATAATCAAGAGGTGTTGAATTAGCTTACCTTAGCCTCAATGGATGATTCCCCACAGTTTCCCAATCTCTAAGCTCAAACAATGGTGAAATATGGCTTTGAAAATAAAAAAAATAATTGTGGAAGACAAGGTTTTATTATGCCAAGGTATACCCTTCACGATCGTGAGGACCCCTGGATGCTATCGCTATTTACAATAAAATTATTCATCGCTTTTATGATGAATCCTCCTCCAATACGAAGAAGAGATTGGATCGGATCGGCTCGACCATTCATCGCTAACGCGATAAAAGGCTTGCGATCGTAAAAGTCAGAAACTTGACTCTTCATGAACGCGGTAAACTCCTCGTGAACGTTAAGAAAAAGGGTGACCTAAACTAAGTGTTGCTACAGCAGGAAAAACCCAAGTCCTAACGGACTCCAATTGGGTGCTCGGGATTTATTCGAAACCCTGTACCCGTAAACAAACTATGCTAACATACCAAATTTGATATTCTGGACTCAACAGAACCATCAAAATTTCCATCAGAGGCTGTCTTGACAAAATATGGGCCACACACGCACTATTCTATTTTTATCAATTTCCAATCAATAGCCCAAAATGAGTTCTAAAGCCTCGGGATCGAGACCAAGGGTCCTCCTACCCTAAAATCCATGTTCCAGAGCTAATAGCATTGTTGGAATTTTTATCCGAAGCCATTTACTAAAATTTTTGGTCTAAGACCAATTTCTTAACTTTAAAAGCTCCAAAATAGGGAAATGGGCTTAAAAACCAAATGAGCTGCCCAAAGACCGAACCAGTGGTCCCGATAAGTCATAAATGACCTGTAGTCACTATAGGAAGGCATAAAATGTTGTAAATATACAAAAACAGAGAAAATGACCTGGAGGGTCATTATACAGGCTTGGTGTTCAACTCTAAATTAATGCAAAAATTGATATCTCTATTAGATGTAATGCTTGGAAGATCCATATAAAACACTTCTTTAAACTCTCTTACCACCCTCACTGACTCTAAATAAAGAGTGTCAGCACTAGTACTGCACACAGCCAAATAAGAAAGACACCCCTTCTCAACCATACATTGATCCTGGAAAAAAAAATCACCCTCCTGAAATATGAACGTTGGGCACCCTTTCACTCCAACCTCGGAATACCTGACATAACTAAGAAAACTATCTTGGCATGATAATCCAAGACAACGTGATATAGAGAGAGCCAATCCATACCAAGAATCGCATCAAAATCCACCATATCTAGAATGATTAAGCCCCTAAAGTATTATACTCTAAAAGAGTCACAATATAGTATTAGTACACCAGTCCACTACTAAAGTATCACATATTGGGTAGCAACATGAATAGGCACAACAAAAGACTTACGCACCATGTTAAGACCTGATGCAAAATATATAGACACATAGGAGAAAGATAGCCAAGATCAAATAATACTAAAGTAGGTTAATGGGAAACTAGGATGATACTTGTAATAATCGCATTGGAGGTCTCTCGCTCAGGAATACCCAGAAAGGCATAACATTATCCATGTCTATCTCTGATATGAGGACCTACACGACTACCCACATGACCTGCCTGAGCTCCACCTCTAGAAACTTGAGAACCACATTTACCACTCTGTGCCCCTCCTCTAGCTGGTGGTGGTGGTGTCGGATAAATCTACATTTGAGATCCCTAAAGTGGGTGGCCATACCTACGTATGGAGCAATCCCTTGCAAAATGACCTAAGTCACAATAATCACAAGACCTTCAGCCTGGAAAAGAATGTTACATAGGCCTGGACAAACTAAAGTACCCTACATGACATAAAAACCCAAATAAGAACCCCTCAACACCTGTCCTAAACTCTTGTTGCCCTAACTATTATACCTAGAACAACCACTATCCAAAATTTGTAAAGCTGAATGAATTGTCCTTCTAGGATGATAATAATGACCGCTACTTGAGAAGTCTCTACCTCAAGCTAATGAACCACTGAACCTACCATGTCTGTGAAACCTCTTGTAATCGACTCATATGCAAGCCGATGAATATCCTCAATACTCTAAGCATGGTCCACTCTCTTTTGAAAATTACTCAGTAATCACAAACTGCTTAGTAGCAAATTAAAGAAAAGTATTCAATCCCTTCATGAAATTCCTAAAATGCTCCTCCTCCAAAGGTATACTCATCAATGTGTGCCTATCAAGAGCATGAAACCTAGACTCATACTTAGTGACTTTCATAGTACCCGGCTCTAGGTCATCAAACAAATCCCACAAACTCTCCCTCAAGTTATAAGGCCCATACTTCATAGGAAATGCCTTAGAGAATTGTGTCCATATCATATGGGGTGTACCCACTAGTAAACAATTAAGATAAGATCTCTACCACTGCTTTGCTACTCCTACCATCTGGAAAGTACTGCAGTAAACACCATGAGACTCAACCAAACAAATATTATGCAATGTCTCTTGACAACTAACCAAAAACTTAGAGGCATCCTCCTCAGGTGCATTAATAAATCTTAGATGACCCAACCTAAAAAATTTGTCAACCATCTTCTGCTCCTCAAATATGACACCACCAACCTAGCCAAAATCAATGGCGCAAGAAGTTAAACTGATAAAACATCAATAGGTGGAGCCACAATAGTAGTTGGTTGTTTCCCAAGAGTCTCAAAACCCTAAATGGTTACTCTCTTTATAGGCTGAACCCTATCTCTAGTCTACAACTCATCAGGAGTGAAAGTGAAAGCTCTTGTTTGAGCCATACCCTCTAATAAACTCAAAATTCAAACCATGGCATCCTACAACACTAGGGTTATGATGAAACTATATGGAACCTAGGTTTACTCCACTCCCTCAGGCTGATAAGCCACATCCTCATACTCAGCCTCTAACTCAAGAGATATTTTTCTGTCCATACTCCTAACTAGTGTTACCCTCATGCTCCATCTCAGCCACGATCACGACCACTGCCTTAACCTCTATTTGGGGCCCAATCAGCGGGTGAAGGCATATCACCCTTAGTAGAAAGTGATATTTTCCATACCATCTATCAAGAGAAGGAAACACAAACTTTAGAATTCAAAAGATGAATGAATTCACATGATAAGGATTCAAAGAGAGGAATTTTCCTAAGAATATCCAATAACCTCCTAAAGATAGATATAGACGTCATTGTACTGATCCGCGAGATTCTACTAAACACTTGCTCTTGTACTCATGAGAGTGGTAAACCTAGCACTTTGATACTAACTTGTAACGACTTAATATCACAAGGGTTTTGATGGTACCTACCCTAACCTAACAATGGTAAGTAAGTCAATCTCAACAAACGCAGTTAATTCAAAGTAAAGGCAAGTAGTAGAATATCACTATGAATAATCAATAACAACTCAAAGTCATACTCAAATGAAAAAGTAAAGTACAACTCGAATCTCAAGACTAAACTGTCACATAGGAGCTATCCTAGAAATAAAAGATAGATTAAATTGGGACCATCACCAAACATAGGAGCTAACCATAGCTTCGAAAATAGCAACACCGCATGATCAAGAGTCGTGTTGACAACTTACACTAGGATATATATCAAAAAGATGCAGAAAAATGGGGGTGAGTGTAATTACTAGTACTCAGTAGGCATTATAGGACAACTGAGCTCAAGCATATACTATAACGGGTAAAAATTACTAAAATAACTTTACACGTAGAAAAGTCCCAACAACTTAATATCAATAATAATAGAAGTCTATCTCAAAACACAATAATAATCCAAAAATGATGCAATACAATAAAATTTAATAATATTCAACGCTAATGCCTATCGGTATACACCTCTTACATAGTGGTATACTGTGAGGTGGGACCTATGGGGGACATAAGGTCCATATAACCCACCTAAAATTCTACCTCAGACAAAATTATAACCTGATCCAAATCCTACCTCATACTAAATCAATAAAATTATCATATCTCACCATCTTAAATCCTACCTCAGATTAAATCAATAGAAGATAGTTCATTTTCTTTCAAAAATCAATGTTTTCAATGGTGCAATCTAGTAATCTTTCAGATGAATAAATATGCATGATCAAAATCATGATAAGTTGAATCCAGATACAAAAAATATGTATAAAATATCAAGAAAACATTCAACTCGTGAACAGAAGCTACAAGACTTGATATCAAGCCAAAAATTTAAATCCCATATTACTATAATGGTACAAGCCCTAATTCAGACATCAAAACAATAATCCATCTCAATTACTATTATAACCCACATATTTATCCATCTCATAGCATGCTTTACATGATAAGTTCCCATCAAAATAAAGTTCGAAGAAAGTGAAGACATAACCTACATCAAAATCAAAACACAAGTCACCAACATTCACAAATTAGCCTTCCTCTTCTGAATGGCTTCAAAACACACCAAATCTAAATATGAGTCCATCAATGCCTATATTTCAATACTTTTATTCCTGGTCCAAAAATCAACCTCAAGTATACAACAACAAAACTGGAATGTTATTAGAAAATCAATTTACCCATCAATTAAGGAGTTTAAATTTGAAATTTCATTAGAAATGAAATTAAAATCGACCTTGAAATTATCAATTTATCAGTCTTTAACTTTACCCAACCCCCCCCCCCTCAAATTTTCATGTTTAAAACTAAGATTTAAAGATGCAATCATGAAATCATTATTGGAAAATATGTAAAACTGGTGTAAGAATCATACCCAATGAAGAATTTTTCAAAAGCATCTTTTGAATCTCCTAAAAATGAGTTCTGAACCTCCAAAAATTGAATAATGGGGTTTTGAATTGAAAATGGAATATTAAAATATACCCAGCAATTTGTTCTTTGTAATCATGGAGCACCATTCACGATCGTGACTTCACCCGGCCTGGACTCTTTCCAATTGTAAGGGTCCAATTGCCAATACATTGTCTAAACTCCTACCCAGACCAGACCCAACCCAATCTCTCTTTGCGGTTAATACATGTCCTCTGCAATCACAAAGTTTAAGGAACTCCTTCTACCCAATCACTACAAGGGCATCGCAAACGCAATAAAGATAGGACCTGCACCAGTTGACAACAAATAACTATAAGGGAAAGACCAAGAAAACTCCCAAACAGACCATCAAAATTAGTTCAAAACTTGTGAACACAATTCACCTATGCTACTAAACTAAAATCAATATTCCAAACTCAATGGAATCATTAGATTTCCGAATGGAGGCCATTATGAATAGATTTTGGCCGAAGTCATCTCTGGGCAGTAAATATCCAACTTTTCAACCAACTACTCAAAATCTATTTGAATACCTCGAGACCGAAACCAAAGGTGCTATAACTCAAAAATGACATTCCAGAGCTTAAAAAAATAATAGAATTCTCATACGACCTCAAAATCTTCAAATATTGACCAAAGTCAACCAAACCAACTTCAAAGTCTTTTAAAATTAAAAATACACATAATACACAACCATCTTCAAAAACTATGCCAACCACTCCTGCATACTACAACCACCATAATACAACTACGAAAAGGGGTAAAATGATCAAAATATACCAAAAGTCAAAAATCAATATGAGGATTGTTGCAAGAAGGTGCTGCATTTTGGCTGTATTGTTATTTGTTCAAGAATGAATTTGAAAGATGTGAAAATTATGAGGGTGTATTTACAAGATACGTTTCTAGGTGTTGGAAAAATTCTTTAAAAAGATTCAAAATATGATCGTGAGGTAAATAATATCCCTCATAACTATTTTAATAGTATGCAAGATTTGATGAACCAGCATTAATCGATCCAATCTTCTTTGGAAAAGCAAAGTGAAAAAAAAAAGTGACCATCTGATATGCTTAGATACCTCAAGTAATGTGAAAAATTCTCTTAACATCGGGATTTCCATTTTCTGGACATGATGAAAGTGAAGATTTCAAATATAAAGGTGCTTTTCTGAAACTTTTAAAATGGTAAGGTGATAGATATTTTGATGTGGGAAGGGTAATATTAGGTAATAATCCACAAAATGATATGGAATTATGGGTTAAAAATCATAGGTTTTCATGAAATTTGGGAAAAAAGCATAAGTTAGATGTAATATCACCAAGAATTGTTCTTAGTTTGTAAGATAACACTTCCTAGGATAAAATTATTATTCTTGAAAGTAAATTATGGGAACAACAACAACAAACTCAGTATGTTTCCACAAAGTAGGGTCTGGGGAGGGTAAGTGTACGCAGTCCATACCACTACCTTAGAGGTGAGATAGAGAATAGACCCCCGGTACAAATTAAAAATAGTCCAGAAAAAATAAAGAGAACAAGAAACAATAGGTATTAACACACCAAATGATAACATAAACAAGACTATCACAAAGTAATACGATAAACGATACCACACTCTGAAACAAGACTAGCATTATGGCCACTAGCATGGATAACAAAACAAAGTTCTCACTTACTAGCAAAGACACACTCCTTTCTACTACCCTTCTACACTAGTTCTCTTCCTCCACACCTTCCTATCTAGGGTCATGTCCTTGGTAATCTGAATTTGCTCCATGTTATGTCTAATCACCTCTCTCCAATATTTCTTTGGCCTACCTCTACCTCGCTTGAAACAATCCCTAGACAACCTCTTATACCTCCGCACTGGGCCATCCGTGCACCTCATCATCACAAGCCCAAACTAGTGGGATTGAATCCTCAAGGATTAGGAGCAATTTAATGGTTTAAAACCCTTGATTAAAGCTTTAGGCTATAAGAAGTGTTAGAACTAGTGGGGTTGAATCCTCAAGAATATAATTTGATGAATAAGTGATTAATTACTCTGATTTTGTGTTGTTTTAGATTTTAAACATTCTAAAGCATTGAGGATGGGCAAGGCTCCTACAATTTAGCTTACTTGATCAGTTCTTCAGTTGAGGTGGCTATGATTTTATGAGTTGTAGACTTTGATTAATAAAAGTATATATAATATAGAATTAATGGAAGACGTAAGATTAGGCCTGTGGGCATGGCATTTGTATGGACAAAATATTGAATTAACATAAAAGATCTACAACGGGTGGTAGTATGTTGATATATGAATCCCTTCATGTGTGATATGTATTTGTATGACATCCATGATGAGTTGTAATGTGAATAAGGTAAAAGTGGGTGACAATGGAGAAATTGTGTATACATGTAACCTATAGACCTAGATTTTATAAACTTAAAAGAGTGAAATCGATGTTGGGTGTGTCTTGATTGTGTGATTTACTGTTGTAATATTTTTCTATGAGTTGTTCATGAAGGGGGAAGTGGTGTCATAATATAAAGGTTCTAAAAGAATGCTTGTTGAAGTATTAGGGTGTAATCGGTGTAAGAATTTATAACTAAGTTTGGAATCGTAAGCTGAATATGGTCGGATCATATAATGAAAGGCTAATGAAGGGGTGTCTATGAATTTAATAATAACTTGAACATAAGGGATATCATACAAGTTCCACCAGTCCTTGATGTCAATAAGAGTGGTTGAGTAAGTGAATGAATTATGAGAGTTTGATTGGAGTTAGACTTAATCTAGTCTCTTGAATGCTTCTGATGTGAATAGTATTTTCATTGTTCTATGGACATACTTGTGGTCGATTGATTGTTGATTTGTTAATGCTTGACTGAATAAGTTATTGATTGTTGAACTGTTGAATTGAGGTATGATTGTGATGTGTACTTGTAAATTGGTACACTTGTGATTCTACTGATAGAAAGTAGAGTGTGGAATTATATAAACGTTATAGTCGATAAGTGTCTCGTGTCTGATGTTAATTTATGTACGAGTGGTATTATTATGGATTAGGTACCATGCTGATATAATATATTATTATTTGTATTAGTATGGATCGGGTGCCACGCTGGTATAATATATTTTTATTATTATGGAGCAGATTCCACACTGGTATGATTTATAATTATTATGGAGCAGGGCGCTACGCCGGTATAATATATTTATATTATTATAGATTGGGTACCACACCAGTATAGTACATGGACCCTGGTGCATTTTCTATAGGTCATAAGTATTAGGCAAAAATAAGACCCCTTAGTATGTCTGTGTGTGCAGATGAGAGAGTGTTTATGAGATGAGTTAGTACTATAAGCTGATGAGATACAAAGGTTATGCATTTTATGAGGTTGATATGGACATAGGTCCATATTGTGAGGTGACTAATATAATTGTAGAGTTTTCATATAACTCAATATGTTTGATTTATTACCTACGTGTTATTATATTGATGATGTCAATATGATTGTAGAGATTGCAGAGTGGTGATTATCTATGATAATTGTTGTGACAAATATGTCCTTGTTGTTGACATTGTATAGTTGATTTTGGATGATTGGTTGATTGAGAAAAACTACTTGTTGTGCGTTAAGATGCCTATTTACTTGTCTTATCTGATTTGTGGGATATTATTCACTACTAGAAAATAGGCCTATGAAAACACTTCAAATATTGTTGCAATAGGTAGTAAAACCATTGCAATAGACCTATCGTGGTCTATGGAATGGTTTAGGAAACCGCCGCACCTGCGCACGTTACAATAGGTCTATTGCAATAGCTTTAAGCAACGGTTGTCAAACTGTTACGACAGACCAGCTATTGCAATGGTTATAGAAGTGTTGCTATTATCTTATCTATAGCAACAATTAATTTGTCTATAGGTACGGTCCAAAACAGTTGCAATATCACTTTTATGTAATGATTTTTGAGATTATTGCAACACTTTTATTCTATAGTAACGATTAATGAAGGGCTATAACAATGGTTATGTGGAGCTATTGCAACAATTATTTGAATAATTTATTTATATTAATTTGCTTATAATATAATATAATACACTAAAATTTATATAAATTATGAAAGGAAAACAACTCATCAACAAAAACATAATTCAAAATTTCTAATTTATATTAATCATGTATAAAAGAAATTATACAATAGAGTAGTGATACATAAATTGATAATATATTCAAAATAAAAGTTTCCAAGAACATGCGAAGACCTAATATGACCAACCAATACTAAGAATATTATTTTGACTCCTTTTATCTGCCTCTTGTTCATTTTTTTAACCTACAAAGATTATAAATAAATGATTCAGTAAAACGGCACCAAGGTTCATAATGTGTCTTGTGGGATACTTTCAGTAAATGCATGTTAAATAACATAAAATGGTACCTTTAATAAAGCATCCATGGCTCCAATAGTCCGTCGATCTCTTTGGACCCTTCCTTTTCTTGTTGTCATGTTCCATTCACCAACGTCTTCTCATAACGGTTTTCACTACAATGATCGGAGAATTGCTTTCTGTTTCTTCCAAGATTTTTTGGAAAAAGAGGTTTTCCATGTGATGATAGGAAGATCAGGTCATAACAATACGGAAAAAAGTATGTGTATAAATTATAAACTATCTTGATGATTTAGAGAGGATGTTAGAGACAGAGAAACAAAGATAGAAAAAAGGGAAGAACAGGAGAAAAAATCACCATTAGAAGGATAAACAGTCAACTCACCTAAACTATCTTTTCATGATTTCTTTAATACTTGAAAGACATTAGTTTACAACACTAATAGACATTTGATTAATTGTCATACACTAACAACAGATTTTCTGCACTGTCAAAGTGGTCTAAACACAATTGGCTAAAGTTTGGTAAATAATATGGGTTAATTATGTCAATAAATAAGAGATATAATAGTGGTTACCGTGGATCCAAATTTAGTTTGGAAGTCACTCAAGTTTTTATAGACTCCATCCAGATCTCATTTCCTAATAACAATGAAACCATCTCTTATCTTCCTTCATTTTTAAAGTAGGATCAGACTTCTATAAGCTAGAACTATCCATTCCCACTAGATTTTTTGGATGAACAGTAGCAAACACAAATTCACTTAAAAAGAAAGTGAAGATCAACTTTGTCTATTCGTAGAAAATCCAACGCTCGTTTTATATGAAAAGGCTGAAAATGCACCAATTGTACTCTTCATAACACAACGGTTATACATTGTAAAAATTATAGTACAACATGTATTAAACAAGATAATCATTGCATAGGGTCTTCCCTTAGACTGTAAGGTGCATTATATAAAAATCAACACTTCAGAAACTAAGTGATTCCTAACTAGAAAACTAGCTATAGATGAAACACTTGCCAATGACAATCTGTATAATGGTAAATTTGAAATAAGGGTATGGTGGATGGATGATCGTAGTAATAATAAGACCAATAATGGAGTACAAGTAATGTAATCCTTAACACTGAAGTGAGATTTTTGGTTATATTTTATGTCATGAACAGGTCAATTAAGAAGTAATTTTTTTCTTTTCTCAAGAAGAAGCTAACGTGATTTTACTGAGATGATTCTCACCATGAGGATGCACAGTTACAAAAACTATGTACAAGCTGCAAAAGCTTCACCATAAAACTACAAAGGAAGGTGAAAAATTCTATCATACTTGGACAGAGGACATATGATATCGACAAGAATATATAGGTGCATCTGCTCTTCTATGGTGTTGCATGGTAATTTTCTCCTTCCGTTTTGGTTGTTTTTCTAAGCTCAAGTTTCCATTGCAAATCTTTTCCATAGAAATTGAAAATTACATCTATAAAGAATGAAGAGATATTGAAGTAGAGAGAGAGGAGATCAGCTAAGGTTTATTTTATATCTAAACTTTAGTTTCATCTCTTGCTTATCGAATGATTTGTGAAAAGAAAAATGAAAAATGAATGTAAGTACATGCTCTTATTATTCTTTATTTTTGATATCCGCTTACAAGACCCTAACATGAGTGTTGTTTCCAGAAAAGAAAACTCATAGACTATTTATGCTTATGATACCTTCCTATATGTGATCCTTACTTTTAATATTTTTGTTGCTGTTAATGTTGTCAATGTATGTATTCATTCTCTTAAGGTAATTTGTATGTCTAACACGGAAGAAAACCTCTCATTTGAATTGCCATACCTTCCTACATGATAGGATATAGGAGTTGAGCATGTTGATCCATGCCTAATTTATGATATCACTAGCACGGCTATGTAAACCTCATGTATTGTTGCTGCCTAGTATAAAGAAAAATTCAAAGCAGCAACAAATATGAACTATTTCTATTGCTCTAGTGGTCCTTGTTGTTTGACATGAAAAAACATAGGCAACACCAAAGTAATCTATAAGACCAAGTATAATCTGGTTCAAAAACTTAAGTGGAAGAGAAAAGCCAATAAAGAAGTTGGGGATGAGGATGAAGAAGATGAACACACATGTCCAAAATAGGCCTTTCAACTTTGTATAATAAAAACACGTGTTCATATAAGAAAAAACCCAATTTTGGTGAATCTGTCTTTACCTCTTCTTTATATCATTATTACTTGAGTTGTCTTCCAATAGTTCTGGTCATTTAAGTGAATTTAAGCCCCTCTTTTCTATCAAATCCTTTTAAGTTTCTACAGATCTTCATTCACCTTTTCATTATCGTCATCTCTTTATTCTTTTCATTATAGTCCATCACCTGACAATGTCCATGAAACTCCATCGTTAACAACAAAGCAACTGGAGTTGGATTACTTATCCCTCTCCTGATCCTCCATTCTATTTGCATCTCTTATGCTCCTCAGGTTCAATTTTTCAATTATGGTTTGATAGTTGATTTTTCGGTTATAGATATGAGTTACTTTTTTGGTATCTTTTTAGTCTAAAATCTAACCTGTTGCATGATAGTATTTATTTCCTTTTGTTCTATACAACAATTTCAAGCCTGGAATACTTTCATAAAATCTCAAAACACATTAAAGTTGAGCATAATTGATTGCATTATTGATTATGCTATGTGATTTATCTTTCAATAGGAATTTCTCTAGGTATTTTGATTTATGGTTAATGGTTCAATAAAGCTTGCATGCATTTTTTATTTTACTTTTCTTAAACCTTTGTACTTGCTTTTGAGCTTGTGATATAAATATACATATTGTGATGGCCACCATGCTCCTGGACAACAATCATTCAAATGCAAATTGCTACTTGTTTTCTATTTATTTTCCATGTTTCAGACCATACAAGACTATGGATTCACTATCTTCTTCATACTTCAGACTATACAAGACTATGGACCCAAATGTATCCTCTAATATTGTGTCTTACACTTTCTATAATTGGATAGCCAACAGATCATGTAATATGAATTGGTGCTAGAAATAGTACTAATTCCTTTTGGTTTAAGTTTAGAGGTTAATACGACGCCAAAGGCGCTTGCTATAATTTTGCTATATTTGGACTTTAAAATTTTCCTAAGAATTTATTGCACATATTAAGCATGAACAACCAGCATACACAGACAGTTATACTTGCATGAGACTTAAATAAATTTAACTTTAAGTTATTTAAATTATGAGTCTACCAAGGCTAAATGATAGGCCAACAATAATATCAGGCATAAGTCTGTGCATCACACGGGTACCCTTCATCTAGTGTATGTAGAAATAAAACTTAAGGCAGGAAATAGAACTACATGCAAAAATAAACATCGGGTGTCTTTTCTTGCCCTGTAGTACTTGAAGTATTACTAGAATATAGTCAGGGAAACTAATATAATCCATGCTCACACTAGAAAGTAGCACAAAAAAGAAAATAAAAGTATTCAAATGTTAGTAGTATAGTTGTAGTACTTCAGGCATTAGTACTCTGCTGTTAGGGACTTCTGACATTAACACTCGACCTACGCTTAGGTGTAATTCTTCCATCATCAAGTAGGATAGTAAAACCAATTTCTAAAGTAGAATGATTCTCTCTTATAGTGGAGAACCTAGTCTTGGAGGCAACCAAGCAAACAAGGGACGGAGGATTTAGGTTAATCTAATCATGCCAAAGTCGTACTTGGGCTACGTGTTTCATTCAAGCAGCAAGACATAGATACTACCCGTTTAACAAAGTGCACTAACAAGTCACCAATCTTTACAATGAATTTGTAAAAAGACCAGTTCAATTACTTGTTGGGATATTCGAAAAATATATCAATTTAAATCTACGCAAAAATCGAAAATAGAAAAAGTATATGTTTTTGCATTTAAAAATTGATTCACAGCTTGTTGTACTATAAACAGCATGTAAAATTTCATAAGCAGCCGGAACAACCGGCTTAATATAAGGAAATGAGGATAGTCTTGCAAGTAGTAGAAAAATACCTTTTCTTTAATGGTTGAGCTTTGTAAAGTTCTTATGGATCCTACACCTTTTATAATTTCCCTTGCCTAGTGACATAGTGTCTCAAAGCTATCGTCAAGCTCTTAATGTTTATTTTGCTTTTCCAGTCAAAGAAGAGTTTCATTTAGTTTTATTTACAAACAACTTATGATTTTTGACTCAAAAGATTAGGTATTGTTTCCTTCAAATTTTTAGTCAACATACCATAGATTCATGAGATTTACTACAGAAACATACAACTGATACCAAATCAATCAAGAAGAAGCCCGATAAGGAAAAACCTATTATAAGATAAAAGAATGTCCACAACTACTTTTTGGCAGAAATCAAGAGAATGTATTTCTTTATAAATAATGATAATTGAAGCTCAAAAAATTTGAAAACCAAACAACTCGAGATAGAAAAAGCTTGCAGAAGGTTGATGATTGAGTCTATTTATAGAACAAAAAATCTTCAACTTTCACATAAATTCAAAACCCTAACTGCAAAACAATACACACATAACTTTTCACCTTAGAATAATCCATTACACAAGAATAAATTGAAGGATACCTGAATTTAAAAATCAAGAACAAGAGCCCGCTGGTTTTAGGTTCTCTTCCCATCAATTCATGAAACTGATGAAAAGATTGAGCAGAGAGTTACTTCAAAAATTGGGTTACACTTTTTCATACCATTGAATATTGAACCTCAGGGATTTGTTTCTCGATTCTACGAAGAAAAATCATTCGAATTTTAGTGAGAGATGTATCATTGGAAGCATATTGTTTGAGCGAAACTCCTGGGTTAATTTAGTGTAACACCCCATACATTTTTTACCCTACTTGACAACTGTGAACAACGTTTACTTAGGTGTCGAGAGCCATAAATATGTATTTTGTAGTGTCATCGATGAAACATTTGCTATTGGGCCTAGTACATGTGATTAGACATTTGTAGGAGGTGTTTGTGACTTCGTGGAGAAATTGTGGGGTGAAATGAGGCTTGGAGGGCTTCCAAGCAATGGATATTAAGGTTAGGAGGTAAGCAAAATACTTGAACTTGAAGGATCTAACCAAATCCATAAAGAAAAGTCAAAGAAAGGAAAAAAATCACATTTTGGTTGTGAGGCGAGCCCAGGGGCGTGCCAGGCCGCTTCTGACCAAAATTTTTTTGGCACAGGCAGACCTGGGGCATGCCAGGAAGCGTGCCAAGCCACCTATTCCATAAAGTTTTCTGGCATAGGCAGCATTGGGGCGCGCCAAGCGGCGTGCCAGGGTGCTTTTCGCAAAAAAATTTCTCCGACTATTGTGATATATATAAGACTTTTGAGTCAGGGTATCATTACTCAATCTTAGTAGGACTACTCTTGAGCGCGTTTAGCATCCGAGTTGGGGTTAATTCTTCGTCACAAGTATTTTAACAAATTATGTTCAAATAAGCCATGAGTGGCTAGAATTCCTTATTTTTGAGATTGAGGATACGTATATGAATCGCGTGAGTCGAACACTGTTGTAACATGTATGGAAATATTTAAACAAGAGATAATTCGAGATTACACATTGAAAAGATAATATGTACAATTGGGCTCAATTTGAGGCCCAAAGAGAGGCCAAAATGCAAGGCCCAAAGGGCAAATGACCCATTCTTCCAATATTGACCAAGTAAACATGACATTAAATGCCAAGAAGTGGAAAAGGATGAATTGCGGGCCTATATAAAGGCACAAATCATATTTTTTATTCATTACAACACTCATGCCATTTCTAGATATTTCCAAACACATTTCTCTCAACTCAAACCCTAAGGCAACCCTTCTCTTTGGTAAAGATCATCACTTTGCAAGCCTTGGTAAGTGTCTAATATCATGGATTAATTTATTATATGATTAATATGGTGTGTATATCATGATGGTTATGTTGGCAAGGTGTTGAATAGTGCTCTTTTGCTTTTTGCTAAGAGATGTGCCATCTGTGTGATTTAAAATTAAAAAGAGACTTGAGGTTTGAATAAAAGTGAATGGTATGGATGAGATATCAACATGTATGGTGTGATTATTATCCTTAACTTGTTATTTTTCTATAAGTGTAAATTGGGGGATTATTGTCGATATGTGGTTATGAAGTGTATTGAGGTGATTGATGGAATCATTGTGACGTGGTGTTAATGAGGAAGTGTAAGGGTTACAAGTGGTATCAAAATGCTATTGGTTTATGATGTTGTGGTCAATGTGTGGAATATTGTGGTATTGTTGGGGTGACGATGCCGTGAATTGTATCGTAAGGGGTGAAATGACGTTATAGGACAATCATGTAACTATTGTCGTTTTATATATATGTAAGGTAATTGGTGGTTAACGTGAGCTCCGTTGTACACTTGTGTTGTAGAGTGAAACGTAAAGAAGGAGTTGGACTATTGTGTTCACGTATAGGATTGTGTATTCCTATTGGAAGTATAAGGTATGTAAGGTTACTCTTTTCGTATCCTCTCCTCCTGCAGCACATGTTGTTCACATTGACATTGTACCTGTTTCATTCCGAAATATCCCAAGGTAGCTCATTTCAAGTTGTCATATCATCTTACTCATAGGGTCAATGGTGATTCACATGTTTCATAGTCATTGATTAATGTTTCAAAATTCCAATAATATACCATCCCCAATGTATCACTCTCAAACAAAAGTAAAAGAATAAAGTAATGCTTAGTTGGTTATTGTTGAGCACAGGGGGCAATCCAGAGGGGTGAAAACCCTGGTCGGAACGAACCTGTTTTATTGGTATGGATCGCACTCTAAGGGGCATAAGCCTGGCTGGAACGATCCCAAAATTATGCTATTATGGATCGCAATCTAAGGGGCATAAGCCTGGCTGGAACGATCCCAATAGTATGTACTTCCCACTGATCAGTCGGGCCCTGGGTATGATATGAATCAAATGATGGTAAATGAATGTAAAAGCAAAGAACGCAATGAATGTAATTTACATGGTTCCCAACAGATGCACAGCAGTGGCTTATCTATATTGCCTTTCCATTATTATTTTACTCCTTTGAAGTCTTTATGCATGATGAAGTTTATTATATAGCCTTACATACTCAGTACATTCTTCGTACTGACGTCCCTTGGGGGACTTACCTTACTTGCTACAAGCGTAGGTGCTAGTAGACCTCCCAAGTAGGTTGCAAGTCATTTGCAGAGCATTGGTGAGCTTCAGCTACTTTGGGGCTTTTCGAGTCACATATGTACATTTGTTTTAGTGCTATGTGGGTACTGTATATATGTATAGAGCGGGGGCTTGTCCCAACTCTAAGATTGGTTTTGGTTATGCATGTGTAGAGGCTTTGTAGATGTTGTGGGACATATGAAGGATATGTAAAGAACGCATGTTTTTGTCATGATGGCCCCAACGGCCCAGTTTCATAGTTATAATATATGTTTATAAATTCCGCTATTGAAATCTTATATCCATATTTGGTTGTCTTGTATATTGCGTAGCATGCGTACGAATGCCTATGAGCAAAGATTGTTTCTCTCGGCCCTCAATGGCCTCGGGTGCCAGTATGGCCCGAATGGGATTCGGGGCGTGAAAAAAGTGGTATCAGAGCCGTTAGTTCTAAGGGTGTCTACAAAGCCGTGTCTGAGTAGATTCTTACTTATGGATGTGTTGTGCACCACATTTATAAGTAGTAGGCTATGGGACATTTAGGAGTTGTTTCATTCCTTTATTTCTAGATCGTGCATTAGTTCCTTCATTTCTAGATCGTGCATTAGAGACAAAGTTATAGGTGGACTTGTTTCTGACCATACAAATTGTTTTTCTTGTATATTATAGCCAAATGCCGATGACAACAAGAGGTCGAGGTAAAATTAAGAGAATAGATAAAATTGTTGGAGAAGGAACTAGTAGAGCCCCGCCTGAACCAGTTAATCAAGGTGGCGCTGAACCAGAGATGGTATGACAGGCTTCTTCTACTCTTCCATTTTCAGAAGAGTCAAAAGGAAGAGAAGTACCTGCAGAACCGCCAGTAAATACTATTGACCAGGACTTAAAGAATACAGTGCAAATGTTGACCCGAATAGTTGCTGCACAAGTTCAGGGACAAGGTGGTCCAATGACAAGTGATGATAGTGCAGCTAGAGCAGCTAGTCGACGGATGCAGGATTTTCTGAAACTAGATCCTCCCACATTCACTGGATCAGATCCAAATGAAGACCCGCAAGATTTTATAGATCAAATCCAAAGGGCTCTGGAGGTTATGTATGTATTGGGTGTATAAACGGTGGAGCTTGCGGCCTATAGATTGAAGGGCGAGGCTATATTGTGGTATGAAAATTGGAAGAAAGCTCGTGGTATTGGTGAAAACCCACCTACGTGGGAAGAATTTAAAGCGGCATTTCTTGACCACTACCTTCCCTATGAGATCCGAGAGGCTCATGCGGATCAGTTCTGAAATCTCCATCAAGGGAATCTAAGTGTCAAAGAATACAGTCTGTAGTTTAATTCTTTGTCTCGATATGCTTCGAATGTAGTAGCCACAATGACAGACAGAGTTCATCGATATGTGGATAGGTTGGAGCCATATTTGGTAAGGGACTGCACTATTGCTGCCTTGACAAAGATATGGATATAGCCAGAATACAGGACTTTGCCCAGAAAATGAAGGATCAAAGACAGAGAAGAAGGGTACATGAATCTGAAAGAGGACAGTCCAAAAGAGCTAGACCTATGGGACAGTCTATGGTGTCCCAAGGACAATCTAGACCTCGGATGTTTCCTAGACCGCCTAGAACATCATTCTCTTATTCCACAGCGGGCACTCAACCCCAATTTCGAGGGTTTTGGGGCAGTTACAGTGGGCAGAGTAGTGGTATGCAAGGATCACAGACAGCAGGATCTTCTCGTCAACCATGTCAGCATTGCGGGAAGTTTCATTTAGGCGCATGCCGTATTAGGACGAATGTTTGCTTCTGGTGCGGTTTATCGGGGCACATAGTGAGAGACTACCCACAAAGGGGTATAGGTGGTGTAGAATGACTTACGAGATCAGCTATTGCATCATCATCATTGGTCCCCTCCCTAGGCAGGGGTGTACAACCTGCTGGTGGTGGCAGAGGTGCTAGAGGAGTAGCTAGTTCCAGTGGAGCCCAAAATCTTACTTATGCTCTAGTGGATCGGCAGAATTTGGAGGCTTCACCTGACGTAGTCACATGTATATTATCCATATTTTCGCACAGTGTATATGCCTTAATTGATCCGGGTTCTACATTATAATATGTTACTCCATTGATTGCCACAAAATTTAAAAGAACACCAGAATTATTAATTAGGTCATCTGTAGTATCCACACCAGTCGGTAAGTCCATTATTGCAAAAAGAGTATATCGTGACTGTATGGTAACTGTGTGTGGTCATGATACCTTGGCTGATCTTATTGAACTGAACATGGTGGATTTTGATGTAATAATGGGAATGGATTGGTTGGCTTCTTGTTATGCCACGGTAGATTGATAGGCCAAGAAGGTGCATTTTCATTTTCCACAAGGAAATGTTCTTGAATGGCAGGGTAATGTAGGGGCACCGAGAGGAAAATTTATTTCCTATCTGAAAGCAAGGAAAATGATTGCTAAGGGTTATATATGTCACTTAGTACGTGTGAAAGATACTGATACGGAACCACTAACTCCTCAGTCGGTTCCAGTGGTCAATGAATATCTTGATGTATTTCTAGAAGATCTTACAGGTTTTCCCCTAGAACAGGAAATAGAATTTGGTATTGATGTGATTCTAGGCACTCAGCCTATATCTATTCCCCTGTATAGAATGGCTACAGTAGAATTGCGTGAATTGAAGGAGCAGTTGAAGGATTTGCTAGAAAAGGGCTTCATTAGGCCTAGTATGTCCCCGTGGGGTGCACCTGTATTATTTCTACGGAAGAAAGATGGCATATTGAGAATGTGCATCGACTATCGACAATTGAATAAGGTAACGATCAAGAATAAATATCCCCTCCCTCGAATTGATGATTTGTTTGATCAGTTACAAGGCGCCAAGTGTTTTTTAAAGATTGACTTGAGGTCGGGTTACAATCAAGTCAGAGTTAGAGAAAAAGATGTACCCAAGACAGCCTTCCGAACATGGTATGGCCATTATGAATTTTTAGTTATGTCATTTGGACTAACAAATGCCCCAGCTGCGTTCATGGATTTGATGAATAGGGTGTTTAAGCCATTTCAAGACATGTTCGTGACGGTATTTATAGATGACATCTTTGTTTATTCAAAGTCACAAGACGACCATGCTAAGCACTTACGGTAGGTGTTACAGATTCTTCAAGAGCGTAAGTTTTATGCGAAGTTCTCTAAGTGTGAATTTTTGTTGAAATCCGCCGCATTATTGGGTCACATTGTGTCAGATTAAGGGATACAGGTTGATACACAAAAGATTGAAGCGGTGAAAAATTGGCCAAGACCTACGGCACCTACAGAGATACGTAGTTTTCTTAGATTAGCAGGTTATTACAGAAGATTTGTGGAAGGTTTTTCCTCCATTGCTGCACCATTAACAAAGCTTACACATAAGGCAGTTAAATTTCAGTGGAATGATGCATGTGAGAAAAGCTTCCAAGAACTAAAAGATAAATTGACCTCTACATTGGTATTGGTACTTTCAGAAGGCACAGAGGGGTATGTTGTATATTGTGATGCTTCTGGAGTGGGTCTAGGGTATGTATTGATGCAGCACGGTAATGTAATAACATATGCCTCACTACAGTTATGGCCACATGAGAGAATCTATCCCACACATGATCTTGAATTAGCAGTGGTGGTATTTGCTTTAAAGATATGGCGTCATTATCTATATGGAGTTCATGTTGATACCTATACTGATCACAAAAGCTTATAGTATATATTTATGCAAAAGGAACTCAATTTGAGGCAACGAAGGTGGCTTGAGCTATTGAAAGACTATGATATTGATATTTTATACCATCCAGGAAAAGCAAATGTGGTAGCTAATGCATTAACCAGCAAGGCAACAGTAGTCACTAGTGGCCAATTGACGGAAAAGAAAGAGTTAGTCAAAGATCTACATCAGTTAGCCAGTTTGGGGGTTCGTATTCTTGAATCCTCAGATGAAGGGGTTATTGTACAAAATGCGGCAGAATCTTTATTAATAGCTGAAGTGAAAGAGAAGCAGTTTGCGGATCCTATGTTATTAGAACTGAAAGAGAATGTGCAACAGAATTTAACAAAGGCATTTGATCTTACACAAGAAGGGGTGCTTCAGTGCCAAGGTAGATTATGTGTACAGGATGTAGATGAGCTAAGGAAATGAATTATGACAGAGGCGCATCATTCACGATATTCTATTCATTCAGGACCTACCAAAATGTACCATGATTTAAAAAAAGTGTATTGGTGGGGAAATATGAAGAAGAACATTGCAGAATTTGTCGCTCAATGCCCAAATTGTCAACAAGTAAAGGTAAAGCATCAAAAACCAAGAGGTTACATGCAATGTATCAATCTTCCAGTCTGGAAATGGGGTATGATTAATATGGACTTCATCACAGGTTTGCCTCGTACACTGTGGAAATTTGGTTCCATATGGGTGATAGTTGACAGGCTTACCAAGTCAGCGCATTTCCTACCAGTCAGGACCACCTCTACAGCTGAAGACTATGCACGGCTATATGTTAAAGAGATAGTGAGATTACATGGGATTCCAATCTCCATTATATCATACAGAGGGGATCAATTTACGGCACATTTCTGGAAGTCTTTTCAGAGGAGCTTGGGTACACAGGTGAATTTAAGTACGGCTTTTCATCCTCAGATAGATGGACAAGCGGAGAGTACTATCCAAACACTTGAAGATATGCTACGAGCATGTGCAATGGACTTCAAAGGTAGTTGGTAGGATCATCTTCCTCTCATTTAATTCACCTACAACAATAGCTATCATTCAAGTATTAAAATGGCACCTTATGAAGCTTTATATGGAAGAAAGTGTAGATCGCCAATCGTATGGTTTGAAGCGGGTGAAACTTATTTACTTGGATCGAATCTTGTTCACCAAGCCATGAAGAAAGTTAAAGTGATCCAACAGTGGCTACAAACGGCCCAAAGTCGACACAAGTCATATGTTGACATTAGAAGAAGAGGGCTTGAATTTGCCATAGGCGATTGGGTATTCTTAAAGGTGTCTCCGATAAAAGGGGTAATGAAATTTGGAAAGAAAGGAAAGTTAAGTCCACGCTACATAGGTCCATATGAAATTATCAGAAGATTTGGGCAAGTTGCATATGAATTGAAGTTACCCCAAGAACTCTCCTCAGTCCATCCAGTATTCCATGTCTCGATGCTTCGAAAGTGCATAGGAGATCCATCTTTTATTGCTCCCGTTGACGATGTACAAGTTACGGAGGATCTCACTTATGAAGAAATGCCTATTGCTATTCTGGATAGACAATTGAAGAGGTTGAGAAATAAAGATGTAGCGTCCGTAAAAGTCCTTTAGAGAAATCAACAAGTAGAGGAGATCACATGGGAAGCTGAAGAAATGATGAAATCCAAGTACCCCCATCTATTTCAAATGGAAGAAAAAGTTCAGAGTGTACAAGTGGAGTAATAACAAGTAAGTATCTATGGGCATTAAGTGTATGTGTATATATGCTAATAATAGAAATGCATTTGTTGTAATTGAAAAGATGTTGTTAACATTCGAGGACGAATGTTCCTAAGAGGAGGAGAATGTAACACCCTGTACATTTTCGACCCTACTTGATAACTTTGAACAACGTTTACTTAGGTGTCGAGAGCCATAAATATGTATTTTGTAGTATCATCGATGAAAAGTTTGATATTGGGCCTAGTACATGTGATTAGACTTTTGTAGGAGGTGTTTGTGACTTTGTGGAGAAATTGTGGTGTGAAAAATGAGGCTTGGAGGACTTCCAAGAAATGGATATTAAGGTTAGGATGTAAGCAAAAGACTTGAACTTGAAGGATCTAACCAAATCCGTAAAGAAAAGTCGAAGAAAGAAAAAAAATCACGTTTTGGGTGTGGGGCGCGCCCAGAGGCGTACCAGGCCACTTCTGGCCAAAAATACTTTTGGTACAGGCAGCCCTGGGGCACGCCAGGTAGCGTGCCAGGCCACCTATGCCAGAAATTTTTCTGGCATAGGCAGCATTGGGGGGCGCCAAGCGGCGTGCCATGGTGCTTTTCGCAAAAACTTTTCTCCAACTATTATGATATATATAAGACTTTTGAGTCATGGTATCATTACTCCATCTTAGTAGGACTACTCTTGAGTGCGTTTAGCATCCGAGTTGGGGTTAATTCTTCGTCACAAGTATTTTAACAAATTATGTTCAAATAAGCCATGAGTGGCTAGAATTCCTTATTTTTGAGATTGAGGCTACGCATATGAATCGCGTGAGTCGAACACTGTTGTAACATGTATGGAATTATTTAAACATGAGAGAATTGTATATTACACATTGAAAATATAATATGTGCAATTGGGCTCAATTTGAGGCCCAAAGAGAGGCCAAAATGCAAGGCCCAAAGGGCAAATGACCCATTCTTCCAATATTGACCAAGTAAACATGACATTAAATGCCAAGGAGTGGCTAAGGATGAATTGAGGGCCTATATAAAGGCACAAATCATATATTTTATACATTACAACTCTCATGCCATTTCTAGATATTTCCAAACACATTTCTCTCAACTCAAACCCTAAGGCAACCCTTCTCTTTGGTAAAGATCATCACTTTGCAAGCCTTGGAAAATGTATACTCTCATGGATTAATTTATTATACGCTTAAGATGGTGTGTATATCATGATGATTATGTTGGCAAGGTGTTGCATAGTGCTCTTTTGCTTTTTGCTAAGAGATGTGCCATCTATGTGATTTAAAATTAAAAAGAGACTTGAGGTTTGAATAAAAGTGAATGGTATGGATGAGATATCAAAATGTATGGTGTGATTATGATCCTTAACTTGTTATTTTTCAATAAGTGTAAATTGGGGGATTATTGTCGATATGTGGTTATGAAGTGTATTGAGGTGACTGATGGAATCATTGTGACGTGGTGTTAATGAGGAAGTGTATGGGTTACAAGTGGTATAAAAATGTTATTGGTTTATGATGTTGTGGTCAATGTGTGGAAGGTTGTGGTTTTATTGGGGTGACGATGCCGTGAATTGTATCGTAAGGGGTGGAATGACGTTATAGGACAATCATGTAACTCATTGTCATTTTATATACATGTAAGGTAATTGGTGGTTAACATGAGCTCTATTGTACACTTGTGTTGTAGAGTGAAACGTAAAGAAGGAGCTGGAGTATTGTGTTCATGTATAGGATTGTGTATTCCTATTGGAAGTATAAGGTATGTAAGGTTATTCTTTCCGTATCCTCCTGTATCACATGTTGTTCACATTGACATTGTACTTGTTTCATTCTGAAATGTCCCAAGGTAGCTCATTTCAAGTTGTCATATCATCTTACTCATAGGGTCAATGGTGATTCACATGTTTAATAGCCATTGATTAATGTTTCAAAATTCCAATATTTTACCATCCCCAATGTATCACTCTCAAACAAAAGTAAAAGAATAAAGTAATGTTTAGTTGGTTATTGTTGAGCACAGGAGCCAATCCAGAGGGGTGAAAACCCTGGTCAGAACGAACCTGTTTTATTGGTATGGATCACACTCTAAGGGGCATAAGCCTGGCTGGAGTGATCCCAAAATTATGCTATTATGGATTGCAATCTAAGGGGCATAAGCCTGGCTGGAACGATCCCAATAGTATGTACTTCCCACTGATCAGTCGGGGCCCGGGTATGATATGAATCAAATGATGGTAAATGAATGTAAAAGAAAAGAACGCAATGAATGTAATGTACATGGTTCCCAACAGATGCACAACAGTGGCTTATCTATATTGTCTTTCCATTTGTTATTTGACTCCTTTGAAGTCTTTATGTATGATGCAGTTTATTATATAGCCTTACATACTCAGTACATTCTTCGTACTGACATCCCTTGGGGGACTTACCTTACTTGCTATAAGTGCAGGTGCTAGTAGACCTCCCCAGTAGGTTGCAGGTCATTTGCAGAGCATTGGTGAGCTCCAGTTGCTTCGGGGCTTTTCGAGTCACATATGTACATTTGTTTTGGTGTTGTGTGGGTACTGTAGGTACTGTATATGTGTATAGAGCGGGGGCTTGTCCCGACTCTAAGATTGGTTTTGGTTATGCATTTGTAGAGGCTTTGTAGATGTTGTGAGACATATGAAGGATATGTAAAGAACGTACGTTTTTGTAGTGGTGGACCCCACGACCTAGTTTCAAAGTTATCATATATGTTTCATAAATTCCGCTATTGACATCTTATATTCATCTGTGGTGTTGTTGTATATTGCGTAGCATGCGTACGAATGCCCATGAGCAAAGATTGGTTCTCTCGAGCCTCAACAGCCTCGGGTTCTAGTCCGGCCCGAATGGGATTCGGGGCGTGACATTTAGTGTCCTTTGAATTGACTTTTGGCTTATTACTTATCAGTCAGAAGCCATAAGTTAGAATTTTTAATTTATGTCTTTCGACTTATTTTTAGCATTTTAAGTCAAAAAGTTATAAGTTAGAATTTCTAATTCATAATTTTTGACTTATTTATAACATTTTAACTTAAAATTAAGTGCTTATAAATACTTTTTAAATTTACTCAAACACTCTGAAAATGTTTAAAAGTCATTTTTAACTTAAAAATACTTAAAATAAGTCAATTCAAACAGGTTCTTAATGTTTTAGAAGGGCAAGGAAGAATTTTTCTAGGTTCACACAAAGATACTTAATAGGGTGTATTTCTTTTTTTTTTTTTTCTTTGAAATTAGAAAAAGGGAAATTAATATTGGACAAAAACCCATTGTAATAGATATTTCTCCCTTGAAACTGTTGGACGAAATGGAAGATATTGTCAATAAATAGAAGTACATCTTGCTCATTAACATCTCGAAAATATTCCGCCATAGTTAGGGCAGTCAAACCAACATAGATGGATCTATTGCGTCGCTTATAAAACCATTGCTATAAACTCGTTTATGGCAACGATTTTTTCCTATCACAACAGGTTGATCGTAAACTTGTTCTAAAAGCAAGAAAATGTTATTATAATGGTCAGAATTATGGCTGAAGACCATCTATTGCAATGGTTGTATAACCAAGGCCAACCAAATTATTGTCATAGGTTTTATTTCTAATAGTGTTTGTTGTTGTGGCTTATTATATTCTCTGTGGTGTGAAGTTAGCTTGATTGGTTGGTCGAACCGTTAGTTGGATTCATGTTCTCTAAAAAATAATGTAGGTGATTGGGTAAACATTTAGTAAAAGTTATCCTAATGGAACTAAATGCTTAATGAAACTGATAGAGTTAATGGAACTAAGAAAGATACTTGAGAACTTCTGAAATTATTGAGAGGTCACAGTAAAAAATGTGAACTTTAGTGTTAAATTGTTATATGAGCTTGTCATGATTGAGTTTTTTGATTTCTATACGCTGCTGTGTGAACTAATCCTAGTCGTTCAATGATGTTTACCAGTACGTGTGGTGTACTGATACTACTCTTACTAGGTCTTTTTGTAATGTAGGTGTATTGCAGGTTGACTAAAAGTTCCTTAGTTGGAATGGCGAGTACTCTTCATCAATGTCTGCATCACATTTCAGGCGAACTATATCAGACTTGGCCACTTATTTATCTACTTGTGAAGTTGACTTTGATTATATATGTTACTACCACAAGCGTGGAAACCGCATTCTCATAAATGAAGTACATAAAGAATGATCTACATAATAGGATGGATGGAGATCTTTTGAATGGTTGTTTAGATTGATATATAGACCCTAGTAATATATTTAAAATATAATTGAATCAAATATCTATTTTGCAGATAATAGTACCCCATCTTCTTGAAATCCTGGATACGTCTATGGTCTTAAAACACATTTTAAAGCACAGACACTCATTTGAGGAATTGAGTTGTTACATGGGACAATGAATTAAGGGTGACACAAAAGTTTCAAAAATAAAATTACGGTGACTCAAGTTTTAATTATAGAGTTCAGGTGACAAATATTAGATTAAGGATTAAAAAAGTTTGACTCATGTGTGGTAGTTACACTCAAGTTTTTTTTTACACTTTGGCCCAACTTATAAAACCCTAATTATAACTAAAAAGGGAGGGAAAATAATTGCCTCTTCTCTATTTTCTCTCTCCTGCTCCTGCGTGATTTTTTTCTCCATCATTGTTGTTGCTGCTACTGCTTCTTCTTTTTCTACTTCTCTTCTTTTCTTGTTCTTGTTCTTATTGTTGTTCTTTCTTTTCTTCTCGCTATTGTTGTGGTTGTTGCTGCTGCTATTGCTTCTTCTTCTTCTTCGCCATTATTTTTGTTTTTGTGGCTGTTACTACCTCTTCTTCTTGCTTGAAATTTTGGACCAAATTTTGTTCGTATATCACTGGGCATTACTTTATAGGTGATTTTTGTCACGCCCCGAGTTCCAACGGGGTGGACTGGCACCCGAAGCCATTGAGGCTCTAGAGAACCAATCTTTGCTCATGTACATTCATAAGCATGCCTCTGTAACAACATCGCTGCATCTCCTATATTTTGCGGAAGTCATAGAAACATGTACTATATGTATATGAAACTTGGCCGGTAGGGCCATCATGTGAAACTGGACATACATCTCTTACATTCCTTATCCCACATATGTCTACAAAGCCTCTACAGATACATGTACATAGCCAAACTAGAGTCGGGATAAGTCCCCTCTTTATACAACATCTGCAATACCAAAATCAATGTACACTATGACTCGGAAAGCCCCAAATCAACTGGAGCTCACCAAAAATCTGCAAATGACCCGCACTGTACTGTGGAGGTCTACTAGTACCTGTGCCTGCATCAAGTAAGGTAAATTCCCTAAGAGGGGTCAGTACGAAGAATGTACTGAGTATGCAAGGCCATAAGAAACTGGATGATACATAAATACTTCAATGAACTCAAATATAAATGCATAACCAATATGGATAAATAGTCAATTTGTATGTTTGGAACTACGCATATTTCTTTCTTTAATTTTTGTACTTTCTTTACTTTTACGCTCATTCATCCATTCATCACTCACTCCTTCATTCATTACGCAACCTTCCGTTCATATAATGCCCGGGCCCCAAGCTGATCAGTGGGAAAATAATACCATCATGAAGGTGTTCATTTCACCCCATGGATACACCCATAATGTTGGGATGGTCATCATGAAGGTGTGTCCTTTCACCCCATGGATATCATCATAAAGGTGTCTATTTCACCCCATGGATACACTCATAATATTAGGATCGTCATCATGAAGGTGTGTCCTTTCACCCCATGGATACACTCATAACACCTTACTTCATTCTTTAACTTTTACAAGATTAGTACTTTTACTTGTGAGAGATTGGTACGCTCACTCATGAGAGATTAATACATTGAGGATTATGACATTTTGGAAGCACACATATATGCACTACTTTATTCATTACTTTGAGATTGATACAATGATAGTCACAACTTTACTTGAAGCTTTGGATCATTAACCAATGAGTGAGAGACATGTGAATAACTTGGCAACATGACATTATTAGATCCATAACACCATGGGAACCATTGGACAATAATCCATGAACAAGAGACATGAGTATAATCACTATTGGAACATTGGAACATAACCTATTTGGAACATTAGTCAATGAACATGAGACATGTGATTCACAACAAATCAATGAGTAGGAAACATATGATAGCAACCATTGGAAGCCGGAAATAAGATACCTTAGCACATTTCGGACTAGGACTAGTGTAATGTCAATGTGAATACTAGTTGCTGCAGAAAGATACGGACAGAGTAACCTTACATACCTTGTATTCTCAATACGAATATATAATCTTAGATGTGCATACAATGTCCCGCTCCTTCCTTATGTTTCACTCTACAATATAAATACATAACGGAGTTTACATTAACCACCAACTACCTTACAAATGCATATAACGATAATGAGTTTCATGTTTGCCTTTAAACATACCATTTCCCCCTTAACAAAACCATTGATGAAATTATCACACCAATAATCTCACAATATTCCATAATTGACCAATACATGATAATCAATAACATTTCACCACAAAACTTCTCCTTTTCACTTTCTCATCCACACCATATCACAAATAATCAATCAAGTCACCTTAATACACCTCATAGCACATATCGGCCAAAATTCCATAATTTACACTTATAGAAAAATAACAAGTTTAATAACAAAATCACACCATACATGTTCATATTTTATCCATACCATGCTCTTTCATCAAAGTCACAAGTCATATTTCAAGCTTAAATCCCATGGATCACAAATCTTTTACAAAAACACAAAGTGCCATATTCAACACTTCCAAGCATATCCAATATGATTTACATACTCTCCCATGCATATAATATATTAATCCATAAGAATAATCACTTACCCAAGCTTGTAGATGATGATCTTGCCCAAGAAGAGGACTTAGGGTTTGAGAGCTTGAGAGAATATCTCTTGGAAAAATGTTTAGAAAGGCATGTGCCTTTTGAATGAATAAAATCTGATTTGGTGGCCTTTATATAGCCCCATTTAATCTTATCCTTAGTCATGCTTGATCAATAATTGATGGTCAAAGGGAGAATGGGTCATTTGACCCATTGGGCCAAGTATTTTGTCTCATTTTGGGCCTTCATTGAGCGTAATTCATTTAACCCAACAAAATCAATAATCTCTCATGTTTGAATCATTTCTTACATGTTACGATAATATTCCCACTCACGCTATTCATATCCGTAGCCTCAATCCCAAAAACAAGTGATTCTAGCCACGTATGGTTTATTTTGACTACAAGGGTAAAACCGTCATTTTGATGCCAAATTCGTTCACGAGTAATTTTACCATACAAATATAATACTTCGTTCATTCCACGTATATACTTGTGGTTGTATAAGAAACGTTGCAAAAATTGGCCCGGTACGCCCCTGGGCACCCTTGAGACTTAGAACAAATTTTGGAAGCTTACTAGTTTGGCTGTTCCAGCAAGCGTCTGGCGCTTCCCAGGGCACTGAGCTTTAGCATCTTGCTGGTTTGGGCGCCAAAACAAGCGCCTGGCCCTTCCCATGGCGCTGAAAAATTTATTTTTAAAATTTTTGTTTCTTCGACTTTTCTTCGCGGATTTGATTAGATACTTCAAATTCTATTCTTTAACTTATTTCTTACCTTTAATATTATTTGTTTGGAGGTCCTCCAAACCTCGTTTTTAATCCCACAAATGTTCCACGAAGTCAAAAAACACCTCTTACGAAGGTTTAATCACATGTACGAGGGCCAAATTCCATTATCTCATCAATAACATTACCAAATACATACTTGTGGCTTTCGACACCTAAGTAAACATTGTTCAAAGTCGTCAAGTAGGGTTAGGAAGGTACGGGGTGAAAGTGGTATCAGAGAAGGTCGTCCTAAGGGTGTCTACAAAGCCGTGTCTGAGTAGAGTCTTGCTTATGGATGTGTTGCGCGCCACATTTATAAGTAGGAGGCTACGGACATTTAGGAGTTGTTTCTTTTCTTCACTTCTAGATCGTGCAATAAAGCCAAAGTTTTAGGTGGACACATATGTACGTATTGACATTGGTTTTAGTTTGCATAGTCAAATGCTGATTATCAGACAAGATAAGGGTAAAGGTAAGCAGGTTGATATACCTGCTGAAGAAGAAATGAGTAAATCACCACCTGACCAAGCTAGTCAAGGTGGGGTGGCCATGGAATTTGCAATACGTGTTTCTCTTAGCCAAAAGGTAGAGAAGTACTTGCAGAACCACCTATAAATGCCACTGAATAGGATTTAAGAAATGTAGTGCATATGTTGACTCAGATAGTTGTTGTATAATGTCATTGGCGAGCTGGCCCAATGACGAGTGATGATGGTATGGCTAGGGCAGCTAGTCGTCGAATACAGGATTTTTTGAAATTAAACCCTCCCACATCCACCGAGTCGGATATGAATGAAGATCCACTGGACCTTATAGACCAAATCAAAAGGGATCTGGATGATATGCATGTGACTGTGTATTAATGCACTTTCAGTTAGTTGGGAGGAATTTAAAATGACATTCCTTGACCAGTACCTCCCATATGAGGTCCGAAAAACTCATGCAGACCAATTTCTAAAGCATTGCTAAAGAACTATGAGTGTCAGAAAGTACAGTCTTCGATTTAATATTTTGGCTAGGTATGCTCCACATGTGGTAGCTATTATGACCGATAGAGTGCACCGGTATGTGGACAGATGGATTACACCGTAGTAGATTGCCAAACTAAAAATGTTTTGAATGGCCAGGGAAATGTGGGGGGCACCAAGAGGAAAATTTATTCCCCATCTTAAAGTAAAGAAAAGGATACCCTAAGGGATACATATGTCATTTAGTAAGAGTGAAAGATACCGATGTGATGCCACCAACTCTTCAATCAGTTCTGGTGGTAAATAAATTCCTCGATGTGTGAGCTGGTATTAGTATGACGTCAAGTACTCAACTTATTTTTTTATTTCCTTATATATCATGGCCCCGGCAAAGTTATGGGAATTGGAAAAAAAAAGGAGGAAGAAGAAAAAAAATAGAAAATAGAAAACGTTAAAAGACGTAATGAACAAGGGATTCATAAGACCTAGTATGTTCCCTTGGGATACACCAGTGTTAATTATACAAAATAAAGACAGTACGTTGAGGATGTGTGTCGACTATCGGCAACTGAATAAGATGACAAATAAGAATAAATATTCCCTCCCTAGAGTTGACGATTTGTTTGATCGGTTACGGGGTTAGAAGAAAATGGTGAAATGAATGATGAAATGTGAAATGAAGGAAGATGAAAACAAGATGATGAAGGATGATGATATACCTAAGACAACATTGCAAACATGGTATGGTTATTATGAATTCTTAGCATGTCAATTGGGCTAGCAAATGCACCTGTAGTTGTTATGGGTTTAATAAATAGGGTGTTCAAGACACTTTTCAATGTGTGTGTGACCATGTTTGGTGATGGTATCCAAAATCACAAGAGGACCACGCATTGTATAGGATGAAGAAATGAAAGTTGCTACGCGAAAGATAGAAATGGTGAACAATTGGCTAAGGCCTACGATGCTTACAGAGATCCATCGTTTCCTTAGGTTGGTTGATTATTATAGGAGAATTTTTGAAGGATTTTCTTCTATCCCTACACCTTTAACAAAGCTTATGCACAAGGCAATCAAGTTCCAGTAGAATGATGCATGTGAGAAAAGTTCCTAAGAGTTGAAAGATAAAGTAACTTCCACACAATTTTAAGTGCTTTTCGAAGGCATAAGAATGTTATGCAATGTATGGTAATGCTTTCGGCGTTGGCCTCGGATGTGTATTGATGTAGCATGATAAGGTAATTACATATGCCTCACGACAGTTATGGCCACATGAGAAAATAAATTAATACCAAACACATGACCCTAAACTAGCAGCTGCGATATTGCTTTACAGTTATGGTGTCACTATTTGTAAGGGATTCATGCTGACATATATACTGTTCATAAGAAAACGTACTCTATTTTAAGCCGAAGGACTTAAATCTAAGGTAGGGAAGGTGGCTTGAACTATTAAAAGATTAGGACATTGGTATCTTGTATCATTCGGGAAAAACAAATGGGATAGTAGATACATTAAGCTGTAAGGTAGTAGAAAGTATGAATGGTCAGCTCACAGAAAATAAAGATATAGTCAATAAATCTATATTGTCACGCCCCAAATCCCATTGAAACAGACTGGCACCCGAAGCCGACATGGCCCAAGAGAACCAATCTTTGCTCTTGAACCCTCGTATACATATCCTCGTATGAATCTTATTACCCCATGTAAATACATGAATATGGAAACATATGCCATATATAGATATAAATAAAACGTGGTCGTTGGGGCCATCGAGTCAAAACTGACATTTATCTTTTACTTCATAACCCACACATGTCTACAAAAGCCTCTAACAGATACATTTACAAGATCAACTAATAGTCGGGACAAGTCCCCGCTTTATACAACACTTACAACATCAACACAATTGTACAACTATGACTCGGAAAGTCCCAAAGCAACTGGGGCTCACCAAAGATCCGCAATCAACTGTTAACCTACAGTGGAAGTCTACTAGTGCCTGCACCTGCAACATGTAAGGTAATTCCCCCGTACGAATAATGTACTGAGTATGCAAGGCTCATAATAAATTCATCTTACATAATAACCACAACAATGGAATCAATATAAGAGAAATAGAAATGTGAATAAACTCTCTTTCTGTATGAGGGGAACCATGCATTTTACGTACTTTACTTCTTTTATCTTCATATTTTACTCATCTTTACTGTTCTACCCATGCTAGGCTGTTCTGTCTCTCTTGGGATGAGGTTAATCTATGCTAGGTACTTTGACCCCTGGGATGTTATGTTAACCCATGCTAGGCTGTCGCCCCTGGGATGTTACTAACCCATGCTAGGTACTTTGACCCCTGGGATGTTATATTAACCCATGCTAGGCTTTTCTGTAGCCCCTGGGATGTAATTATGATAACCCGAGTTAGGATTTTATATCGCCCCTGGGATGTATTGGGATCGACCCATGCTAGGCATTTTAACCCCTGGGATACCACCCGTGAATACTCATCAATTATATCTCTTGTTATTCTTACTTCCACTCTAAGAATGATACATTGAGGATCATGACATAATTGGAATCACACACATATATATTACTTCATTCTTGTACTTCATGAGATTGACATCTTCACTTATGAGAAATAGATATATTAACTTGCACATCACTTCTCTTATTACTCTTATGAGATTGGTACTTTTACTTGTGAAATATTGGTATAAAGATAATCATCACATTATTGGATTTTGGAACATGACATGATTGGAACATGCTATTCAAACTAAACAAGCTCTCTTTACCTCATTACTCTCGTTGAGATAGTTCTTTTAGAAAGTACAGCGTTATGGTATCTTTGGAACTTCAATCAATGAATGAGAGATAAGTGAATCATATTTCATCTAAGGATAGGACACATATGGATACAATATACGTCAACCTGAATTTCTATATTTCAAGCCTCTCGGAATTGAAACAAGTCCAATGTCAAAAAGAACAATATCTTGTAGAAGGATACGGAAAGAGTAACCTTACATACCTTGTATTCTTAATACGAATACACAATCTTAGACGTGTATACCATAGTCCCGCTCCTTCTTTATGTATCACTCTACAACACAAATACATAACAAAATTCACATTAACCACCAACTACCTTACAAATTCATATAACGTCAATGAGGTACATGTTTGCCTTTAAACATGCCATTTCCCCTTGACAAAACCATTGATGAAATTATTATTCCAAAAAATCCCACAATATTCCCAACATTGACCAATACATGATAATCAATACAATTCACCACAACACTTCTCCTTTACACTTTCTTATCCATATTACATCACACATAATCCATTAAATCACCTTAATACACCTCATAGCACATATCGGCCAAAATCCCACAATTTACACTTTTAGAAAAAATAACAAGTGTAATAACAAAATTACACCATACACGTTCATATTTTATCCATACCATGCTCTTTCATCAAAGGCACAAGTCATAATTCAAGCTTGAACCTCATGGATCACAAATCTTATATAAAAACACAAAGTACCATGTCCACCATTTCCAAGAATAACCAACATGATATACATAATCTCCGATGCATATAATATGTTAAACCATAATAATAAACACTTACCCAAGCTTGAATAGTGATGATCTTCCCCAAAAGTTGACTTAGGGTTTTGAGGGATAAAGGAATTCTCTTGAAATGTTTTAGAAAATCATAGAAATACATGTGTGTTTGTAATGGATAAAAATCAGATTTTTACCCCTTTACATAGGCCCTCAATTTCCATCCTTATCCACTCTTTGGCATTAAATGTTGGGTCTAGAAGGTCAAATGAAAGAATGGGTCATTTGACCCATTTGGGCCATGCATTTTATTCCATTTTTGGGCCTCAATTTGGGCCCAATAACACATTTACCCATAGCCCACAAATATTCATGCATAATCCATCATATATTGCATTTTTAAATAATTCCATAATGTCACGACAATATTCTCTTACGAGATTCTCATTCGTCGTCTCAATCGCAAAAATAGAAATTCTAGTCGTCCATGGCTTCCTTGAACATTTATGATACCTAATTGTGTTTAATGATTTGATCATGTAGGTTTATGTAGGAGTGTATTGAAGTGTTTGAAGATTTAACAATTCTCAAATAACTCCAAAGAACCAACAGAAACCATCCAAGAATCGTCGTAGAATTGCGTTACAAAACGAGTCTGGAAGGGCACATTTTTTGTGCCTTGCGCCACTGCTGCAAAGCAAGGAAGTGGCGCAATAAATCACTGACCTCTGAATCAGGGGCTTACGCCACACCCCCTGAAACAGGGTAGTGGCGCAAGGTTTCATACCTTGCTGAATATTTTCGGCCATTTCTTCAATACTTGCATATCGTCCAATACCTTATCCCAACACTTCAAAATACTTACTTAGTGATATTAATCATCAAGTAAACATGACTTCAAGTCACCAAATGAGGTTAGAATGTGTACGGGGTATTACACAAATGCTCCACGAAATCACAAAACCCTTCCTATGAAAGTCTAATTGCATGTACATGGCATAATTTCAATTTTTTCGTTGTTAGCATTACCAAATACATACTTATATCTCTCAACACCTAAGCAACCATTATTCAACATCAGCAAGTAGGGTTGGGAAGGTACGGGGTGTTACATTCTCCCCCCCTTAGAAACATTCATCCTCGAATGTTAACGATGTCGCTTAAATTACAACACATACATCTCTATATTAGCATACGCACACATAAACACTTAAGGCTCATGGATACTTTATTAGTATTGGCCCACTTCCCTATTTTTAACCTTTTCCTCCATTTGCAACAAATATGAGTACGTTGATTTCATCATTTTTTCTAGCTTACCATGTGATCTCCTTTACTTGTTGTTTTCTCCAAAGGAATTTTATAGAAAGTACGTCTTTAGTTATTAACCCTCACACTTGTCGGTTTAGAATAGCCATAGCTATCTTTTCCTAGTGAGATCCTCCGAACTTTGTCCATTTTCAATGGGAACACTATGTAAGGAAACTCTTATATACTTTCAACAATTTCACATGGCATGTTGTATAGGGTCACTTTTCCTTTCTTTCTGAATTCCATTATACCTTTCATGAGTAACACTTTTAAGAGTACTTAATCATCTATGAGTGCAAATATCTACTATACCATTTTGATATATACTAAATTTTCTGACGGATAGACATATGTCATTGACTTAACTAATAACTCCGATGTCCCATTAGGTTCATAGTAACTGATGGAGTAACATACGATAGAGTAGTTATATATATACATCATGTAAAATATGGTAATATACCTAACTACCAGTACCGTCATCAGGAGTTGCCTCTTCATTCTGCCTGTCCACTAGAGCATAGGTATGATTTTGGGCCCCACTGGAACTAGCTGCTCCTCTAATATCTCTACCACGACCCATAGACTGAGCGCCTCTGCCTGGGGAAGGAACCGATGTTGATGATACAACGGTTGATCCCGCAGGTCGTGCTATACCACTCGCACCCCTTTGTGGGCAGTCCCTCATTATGTGCCCCTTTGTGCCACACCAAAAACAATCATTAGTCCCCAATCAGCATGCACCTAAATGGTACCTTCCGCAATGCTGAAACGGAGGACGAGAAAATCCTACTGTCTGTGAGCCCTGCACTCCACTATTCTGTCCAGATGGACCACCTCTAGACCCTCAAAACTGGGAGTGAGCACCCACTGTGGAATAAGAGAATGAGGGTCTAGGCGGTAACATTCAAGATCCCTTTTCTCCTGGGGACACCATAGACTGCCCCATAGGTCTCGCCCTTTTTGCTGGCCCTACCTCAGATTTCTGTATCCTCTTTCTTTGCCTTTGGTCTTCCATCTTTTGTACGAAGGCCTGTATTCTAGCTATATCCATATCTCGGTTTAAATTTCAATTTTTTCGTCGTTAGCATTACCAAATACATACTTATATCTCTCAACACCTAAGCAACCATTATTTAATATCAGAAAGTAGGGTTAGGAAGGTACGGGGTGTTACATATATCAATGAAGCAATATAGGGTTTTGTTTTCTTGGAACTCCAGATGAAGGAATTATAGTGTCAAATGTGGCAGAATTTTCATTGACATCTGAAATAAAGGAAAAAAAAAAGCAATATGGAAGTTCGACGAAGGTATTTGAGCAAATGCAAGGGGGGAGTACTTTAACGTCTATGTAGATTGTGTGTATCGGGTATAGACGAGTTAAGGAAATGAATTATGACAGAAGAACATAGTTCACAATATTTTATTCGTTCGGAAGCAACCAAAATGTACCACGGTTTAGCAGAGATGTTTTGGTAAGGGTACATGAAAAGCACATTGTAGAACTTGTCGCTCAATGTCCAAGCGGTCATTGATTAACAGTATGGCATCAGAAATTTGTATGTGTTATGCAATGTATTACCCTTCCAAATTGGAAGTGGAACATGAATAACATGGATTTAATCACAGGGTTGTCTCGTACACTGTGAAGGTTTATTCCATATAAGTAACAGTTAAATGGCTTACCGACTTAGCGTATTTCCTACCAGTTAGGACTACCTATGCATCTGACCATTATGTAAAGTTGTGTGTTACAGAGATAGTACGATTACATGGGATTCCACTTACTATTATATCATACAGGAGAGCTCACTTTATTGCATAGTGTAGGAAAAATTTTGCAGTAAAGCATGGGTACACAGGCGGATGTAAGTACGGTTTGCCATCCTTAGATGGTTGGAAAAACAGAACATATTATATAAACATTGGATGATATGTCATGAGTTTGTACATTGGACTTTAAAGGTAGTTGAAATGAACATCTATCGTTTATTGATATTACTTACACTAAAAGCATTAAAAGACACCTTACAAAGCTTTATATGAAAGAAAAACATAGATCATCACTTGGATGGATTATAGTTGATGAAATCTGCTTTGCTCGGGTCAGATTTTGGTTCATTAAGCTATAGAGAGAGTAAAGGTGATATAAAAGCAAATACAAATGGCCCAAAGTCGATACAAATCATATGTCGATATTAGAAGAAGGGAAGTAAGATGTGCCATAGGTGGTTAAGTAGTTTTGACAGTGTCACCAATGAAGTAAATAATAATGAGATTCGAAAAGAAAGGGACATTGTCCAAAGATTTGGGCAAATTGCGTATCTAGTAGCATTAGTCCAAGAACTTTGTACAGTTCATTCAGTATTTCATATGCGATGCTTTGAAAGTGTATAGGGGATTATTTCATGTTGCTCCCAGTGGAAATACACCAGATATGGAAAATCTCACGTGTGAAGGAGTACGACTTACTATTCTAACTCAATAAGCGAAAGCAATACGAAATAAAGAAGTAGCTTTCATAAAGGCACATTGGAGAAATTAGCACGTAGAAGGAGTCACAAGGAGACTAAGGGAGTAATGAAATCTAAAGTATTCGTAATTGTTGTACATGAAACAAAAAGTTCAAGATATGGGATTTATGGGATTGAGGTCATAATAAGTAAATTCTTTACAAGTAATGTGTGTGCATATGATGATGTGAAGTATTCACCTCGACTTAAGTTGTTACAATGAGACAATGTTACTAACATTCGAGGACGAATGATTCTAAGGGGGGAAGAATTTAACACCCCGTACCTTCCTAACCCTACTTGACGATGTTGAACAATGTTTACTTAGGTGTCGAAAGCCACAAGTATGTATTTGGTAATGTTATTGATGAGATAATGGAATTTGGCCCTCGTACATATGATTAAACCTTCGTAGGAGGTGTTTTGTGACTTCGTGGAACATTTGTGGGATTAAAAACGAGGTTTGGAGGACCTCCAAACAAAGAATATTAAAGGTAAGAAGTAAGCTAAAGAATAGAATTTGAAGTATCTAATCAAATCCGCGAAGAAAAGTCGAAGAAACAAAAATTTTGAAAATAAAATTTTCAGCTCCATAGGAAGGGATAGGTGCTTGTTTTGGCATCCAAACCAGGAAACTTCTAAAGCTCAGTGACCTGGGAAGCGCCAGACGCTTGCTGGAACGGCCAAACTAGTAAGCTTCCAAAATTTGTTCTAAGTCTCAAGGGTGCCCAGGGGCGTATCGGGCCAATTTTTGCCACGTTTCTTATACAACCACGAGTATATACATGGAATGAAATAAATATTATATTGGTATGGTAAAATTACTTGTGAACGAATTTGGCATCAAAATGACGGTTTTACCCTTGTAGTCAAAATAAGTCATACGTGGCTAGAATCACTTGTTTTTGGGATTGAGGCTATGGATATGAATAGTGTGAGTGGGAATACTGTCGTAACATGTAAGAAATGATTCAAACATGAGATATTATTGATTTTTTGGGGTTAAATGAATTGGGCTCAATGAAGGCCCAAAATGAGACAAAATACTTGGTCCAATGGGTCAAATGACCCATTCTCCCTTTGACCATCAATTATTGATCAAGCATGACTAAGGATAAGATTAAATGGGGCTATATAAAGGCCACCAAATCAGATTTTATTCATTAAAAAGGCACATGCCTTTCTAAACATTTTTCCAAGAGATATTTCTCTCAAGCTCTCAAACCCTAAGTCCTCTTCTTGGGCAAGATCATCATCTACAAGCTTGGGTAAGTGATTATTATTATGGATTAATATATTATATGCATAGGAGAGTATGTAAATCATGTTGGATATGCTTGGAAGTGTTGAATATGGTACTTTGTGTTTTTGTAAAAGATTTGTGGTCCATGGGATTTAAGCTTGAAATATGACTTGTGACTTTGATGAAAGAGCATGGTATGGATAAAATATGAACATGTATGGTGTGATTTTGTTATTAAACTTGTTATTTTTCTATAAGTGTAAATTATGGGATTTTGGCCGATATGTGCTATGAGGTGTATTAAGGTGACTTGATGGATTATTTGTGATATGGTGTGGATGAGAAAGTGTAAAGGAGAAGTTTTGTGGTGAAATGTTATTGATTATCATGTATTGGTCAATGTATGGAATATTGTGAGATTATTGGTGTGATAATTTCATCAATGGTTTTGTTAAGGGGGAAATGGTATGTTTAAAGGCAAACATGACACTCATTATCTTTATATACATTTGTAAGGTAGTTGGTGGTTAATGTAAACTCCGTTATGTTTTTATGTTGTAGAGTGAAACATAAGGAAGGAGTGGGACATTGTATGCACATCTAATATTATATATTCGTATTGAGAATACAAGGTATGTAAGGTTACTCTGTCCGTATCTTTCTGCAGTAACTAGTATTCACATTGACATTACACTAGTCCTAGTCCGAAATGTGCTAAAGTATCTTATTTCCGACTTCCAATGGTTGCTATCATATGTTTCCTATTCATTGATTGGTTGTAAATCACATGTCTCATGTTCATTGACTAATGTTCTAAATAGGTTATGTTCCAATGTTCCAATAGTGATTATACTCATGTCTCTTGTTCATGGATTATTAGTTCAATTTCTCATCTGGGTATATCTGTTATTTTTTCAAAAAATTTCTGTAGCATATCCAACAGCTGTTATATTCATTTATAACAGCTGTTGGATTGTTTCCACTACTGTTAAAGTAGTTCCAACAGGTTAGTCATTTGTTGCAAAAAATGAGTCATCTGTTGCAACACATGACCTAGCTATTGCAGTAAATGGCCTACCTGTTGGATTCATGTTACATTAGCTCAATCCAAAAGAAAAGTCATTTGTTGTACCAAATGAGTCATCTGTTGCACCAAATGAGCCATCTGTTGCAATAGATGACTTACCTGTTGGATTGAGCTGTAGAACTAGTAGCTCAATCCAACAGGTAGGTCATTTGCTGTAACAGATGAGTGATCTATTACAACAGCTGACCCATCTGTTGCAGCAGATGACTTACCTGTTGGATGAAGAACCAGTAGCTCAATCCAATAGGTAAGTCATCTGTTGCAACATATCACTCATCTGTTGCAGCAGATGACCTACTTGTTGGATTCATCTTATATTAGCTGGCAAAGCGGGTTCAGATTCATAAGCTCAATCCAACAGATAGAGCATCTGCTGCAATAAATTACTTATTTGTTACAACAGATAACTCATTTGTTGCAGCAGATGACTCACCTGCTGGATTGAGCTACTGGTTCTGAACATGCACCCAATAGATAGGTCATTTGTTTCAACAAATGAGTTATCTATTGCAACAAATGACTCATCTATTGCAGCAGATGCTTATTTGTTGAGACAATGATAGTGCATTTAATTTTGTTGTTGTATATAACCACTCAAATTACTATTATTATTAATTTTTTAAAACAAATTTCTTTAGGTACCATTAATGGAAGATTCAATAACAATAGGTGTTGATTGTCATGGTGAGTGCATCGAGAAGAATAATCGATTTATTTGGCGTTGGAAGGATGGTGACATGTTAGAAACGATTACGATGACAGTCCAAAGAGATGTATTGTATGATGATTTTATGAATTTAATCATCAGAAATTGTGGACTTAATTGCCAACCAAAAGATCTTGTCATAAGTTACATGCACAACTCTTTTAAAAATTAGAGGGTCCTACCTTTTAAGATAAGCGATCAGGTTCGTTTACGTGCTTATTTGAGTGATGTAGCTAGGCCTATTTTTAAGGATGTACGTGGTTGAAAAATTGATAAAGAATCAGAATGTAGAACAAGACCAACAAGATATGTTAAATGATGAATTGGATTGTGTGGACATGAATATTCCAGATGATGAAAGTGGAGATGAACTGGAGGAGGACTAAATGCCTACACCCATTATTGTGAGAAATACAGTGGGCAGTTCTCAATCAACACAGTCGATCAATCTTTAAGATGATGAAATAGGTTTTTACAATGGAATGACATTCAAGAACAAGGAAGAACTAGTCACTTCATTGCATATTGCTTGCTTGAAAAAAGATTTCAAACTCAAGAAGGTGATTAATTCTCATAGTGTGTATTGTTTTAGATGTGCACATCCGGAGTGCAAGTGGTGGTTGAGGGATGTGAAATTTATAAATTCTGATAGATTCTAGATTAGAACTTAGGAAAAGTATCACACATGTGGTTCAGAGCATATTACGAGCCATAATTCGCACGTCATGGCAAAGGTCATCAGTAAATACTTCAAAAATAGCTTCTCCAATGGTAAAGGCCCGTCTACAAGAGATATGGCCAATCAACTCCGTACAGAATTGGGTTGTAAGGTGAGTTATTGAAAGATTTATAAGGGCATATAGATTGCAAAGTCTTTGGTTAGGGGAACACATGAGCACGGGTATCCAATCCTTTATGTGTACCGTTATATGCTTGAGTCTGCAAATTCAGGAAGTAAGACGGCATTGCAGACTGATAAAAATGGAAGGTTCAAGTACTTTTTTGTAGCCTATACGTCTTGGATTCATGGTTTTCAACAAATGAGAAACTTCATAGCCATTGACTGGACATTCTTGAAGAGCAAGTATGAAGGAGTATTGCTATAGGCGGTGGCACAAGATACAAAGAATCATATCTTTTCGATGGCTTTTTATGTAGTGGACAAGGAATGTGATGCCTCATACCAATATTTGTTTAAACAAATGAGAAGCTATGTAGATGATACGAATGAGTTGTGCATAATTTCTAATAGGCATCCAAGTATCGGGAAGATGGTTTCGATTGTCTACCCTTCAGCTCATTATGGTTGCTGCATGAGGCACCTTGGGGAAAATATTTGAAACAACTTTCACAATTCAAAGGTCGTATCTTATTTTTATAAAGCAGCGAAAGCATACGATAGAGGTGAGTTCTATGACCATTTCAATGAAATAAGGGATATGGTACCCAAGGCAGCTGAACATCTCGAACGTGTCGTATTCCACAAATGGAGCAGGGCATTCTATCCGGGAAATAGGTACAATATTATAAATTGAGTGTCTTATCTTGTTTGAGTTTGTTGTAATTTTATGTCTTACTAAGTGTTTTTTTTGTATAGGTATAATATTATGACGTCAAACATTGTTGAGTCGGTGAATGCAATGTTTGAGGTTGAAAGAGAATTTCTCATTGTCGCTCTATTTGATGAAATAAACTTAAGATTTGCAAAAATTTTCCATGAGAGGCGTATGGGGTTGGCCAACTCACCAAACAGACTTGTTCCTACAATGGAAAAACAATTATCAAAGTACATCAACTTGGTGAACAAGTTATTGGCTCATCAAATATATAACTACAAGTTCACTATCACTGGCCATGGTGATATTGCCATGGTCGGTCTTCTATAGAGAACTTGTATATGTAGAGTTTTTGACTTGGACAAAATACCTTGTCCACATGCTATGGCAGCACTTCGAGTCCAATATGGTGCAGATTTTGGAAAAAAGATTTATAAGTACTCATCTCTATATTATTCAGTGGAGAAGTACATAATTTCATATTGTGAAGGAATTAATCCGGTGCCTCCCGAAGATTCATGGATTGTTCCTTTGTATATTTTACAGAGAGAAATACCTCCTCCATATGTTGACCCAAGAAAAACCGTGAAGAATGGCTAAGAAGAGGAGGCATGGAGTTGAAAAATTATGTCACGCCTCAAATCCCATTGGGGCGGACTGGCTCCCAAAGTCGTTAAGGCCCGAGAGAACCAACCTATACATTCGTACACACTCATATGCTTATCCCTAAATGAACACCATTTATCCATACATGGACATAAGATATCAATGGCGGAAGTCATGGAAAGACATTTAAATAGATATGAAACTTGGCCATTAGGGCCACCACATCAAAAGGGTCGTATATTCCTTTGTTTGTCTTACAACGCCTACAAAACCTCTAACAGATACATAACCACCTAAATTCGGGACAAGTCCCCTCTTTATACAACTGCTATACAATACCAAAACCAATATGTACACATGACTCGGAAAACCTTGAATCAACTGGAGCTCACCAACAGTCTGCTGATGATCCGTGTCCTACTGTGAAGGTCTATTAGCTCCTGTGCCTGCAGCAAGTAAGGTAAGTCCCCCAAGGGACGTCAGTACGAAATAATGTACTGAGTATGTAAGGTTATAAGTAACTGCATGAAACATAAGAACTTCAATGGAATCAATTACAAGCGAGTGGACAATATTGGTAAACCACCATAATGTGTGTGTGGAACCATGTACATTGCCTTTGTTACTTTATTTGATTTTACGTTCATATCATTATCATTATCATTCATATAATGCCCAGGCCCCTACTGATCAGTGGGAACATAACATTGGGATTGTCTCTAGCTAGGCTTACGCCCCTTTGAGCTGCCACCCATAAATCAATAAGCACGTTCGTCTCTAGCTAAGCTTTCTCCCCTTTGAGCTGCCCCCTGTAAGGTTCGGCTTAAGCTAGGCTTTTGCCCCATTGAGCTTCCCCCTAATCCAATAATCTCGAGATCGTCTCTATCTAGGCTTTCGCCCCTTTGAGCTACCACCCGAACTCAAGTAACCATATATGCATTACTTCATTCCTTCACTTTTGTAAGATTGATACATTGGTGTTTGAAACATTATTGGAACTTTAAAACAATAGTCAATGAATAAGAGACATGTGAATAACAATTTATAACAAATCTGAAATGAGATACTTTAGAACATTTTGGAATGAAAACAGGTTCGGTAACAATGAGAACAATAAAAGTTGCCAAAGAATACGAAACAGAGAAACCTTACATACCTTATCTTTCCAATGTATGACTATAACATTTTAGCTCTTCCTTAAAGCGCTACTCTACAATAGGAATACATAACGGAGCTAACATTAGACATCAACTACATTACAAACCAATAGGATTACACACTAAGTTTATGCTTTACACTTCCTCCTCAATACATCATCACATTTACTCCATCAAGTCACCCAAATACCTTTCACAACAACACATTTAAAACAATCCACAATTGATACAATCCAAAATGCCTCCGGACTACCCCCTTAGAGCCATCTAAAGGGTACCATAAGTTGATGATTGTATCCAACAAGGGTATAGGGGAATTGGGGGGTAAAAGAGAAACAAAAACAAGCCAAACAAGGTCCTGAAAGGACCTGCAAAGCCACCTGCGCCCGCAGGTGGTAAGGTGTGGCCGCAGGTGCTTCACTTGCGATGACGGGTGCCCATTTCAGCTGCCAGGGGTTACATTTGGGTCCTTTTTTGGTAATAAATGGTCCATGGCCATAAGTGAGCTTCCCTTTTCATATTTTAGGTCAACTTGATGCTAATAAACAACTATGGTGTCAACATGCACATAAACATCACAAAACTATATTCTCCTTTCAATACACCACCACATAACAACATTTCCACGTCATACACAAAAAGGAAACAAGTTAGGGCCATAACCACATCCTAACATGTTAACAATCACAACCTAACATGTTGATATCTCATCCATATCATTCACTCCCTTCAAGACCTCAAGTCTCCTTTCAAGTTTATGTCACATAGAAGGCATATCCTTTAACAAAGAAGCAAATGTGGACTATTTTACATATAGTAAACTGCTCAACACTTTGTCAACATAACCAACGTGATTTACACAACCCCTCATGCATATAATATATTAAACCATAAGAGTAAGCACTTACCCAAGCTTGCAAAGAGAGAATTTTGTCCAAAGGGTTGTTGGTTAGGGTTTGAGAAAAGAGTGGATATTTTTGGAAAAATCTAGAATTGGCAAGTGTCTAATGGTGAATAAAAATCTGATTTTTGGCCTTATATAGTCCCTCATAGTCATCCTTAGCCAAACATTGGTTATAATTAATGTGTTTTACTCGGTCAACTCAAGAATGGGTCATTTCCTTTGGGCCATGCCTTCTTTAATTAATTGTTTGGGCCTTAATTGAGTCCAATAGCATAATATTAATTTAGCCTAATAAAGTTAGTGTGTAATACACCAACTATCTCAAGTTTAAATAATTCCATAACTGTTAAGGTAATCAAATAGGTTCGAAAATGTACGGGGTGTTACAAATTATTTCCAACGAGTAAAAATAAGTGCTCTATATGTAAGACGATTGGCCACAAAAGAACTACATGTCTTGATCGAAATGCTCCATAATTATTGTAATAGTAATTTGTCTCGTTGTTGGTTTTGTGAACTTGATAATTTTAACTCATTTTAGTTTAGTTGGTGATGTAATGTATGTTATTTATTGTATAAAATATATTTTTTTTATGATCCAACAACTGTTGTATGTGTGGGTTCTTATTCTGTTGCTACATATGTTGTATCTGTTGCAACAGATGGAAAATTAGTTTAAATAATGAAATATGTTGCAACAGATTCATCATCTGTTAAACATTATCAAACAGATATTCATATCTATTGCAACAGATATAGACATCTATTGCAATAGAAATAGACATCTGTTGCAATAGATTAGTCATCTGTTATAGCAGATATCTAATAAGTTTGATTATTTCCAACAGACTCTAGACTCTAAATATGTTGCAACAGATAAGTCATCTATTGCAATAGATGATTCATCTATTGGAAATTATCAAAGACATATTCACACCTGTTGCAACAGATATAGACATCTATTGCAACAGATTAGTCATTTGTTGCAGCAGATGTCTAATAAGTTTGATTATTTCCAACAAACTCTAGACTCTAAATATGTTGCAACAGATAAGTCATCTATTGGAAATAATCAAACAAATATACACATCTGTTGCAACAAGTTTAGACATCTGTTGCAACGGATGTCTAATATGTTTGATCATCTTCAACAGTCTCTACATCTATTGCAACAGATGAGTCATCTGTTGGAAATATACAAACAGATATACACATCTGTTGCAAAAGATAAATTATATATTTTATTATTTCCATTATACATTACATATGTTTGATGTGAATTGCTTCATTTAACTATAATTAGCTTTCAATTAATAAGTTCAATTACAATCTTAATGATTATCTTTCAATTAATAAGTTCAATTACAATCTCAATGAATTTCATAGCAATTACATGTTCAACTAACTATATTCGTCCTAAATAGAGTGATCAATCGACTAATTTGATGTGAATTACTTAATTGAATCATGATTGATAATTAAAAAGGTTATTTAACTATAATTATCTTCAATTAACAAGTTCAATTACAATCTCAATGAATTTCATAGAAATTACATGTTCAACTAACTGTATTCATCCTAATAGAGTGATCAATGCACTAATTTGATGTGAATTGCTTCATTGAATCTTGATTGGTAATAAAAAAAGGTTATTTAACTATAATTAGCTTTCAATTAACAAGTTCAATTACAATCTCAATGTATTTCATAGCAATTACATGTTCAACTAAGTGTATAACCTATTGCAACAGATTATGAACTGCTGCAACAGATGGGTATATCTGTTTGATTATTTCTAACAGATAACTTATCTGTTGTAACAGATGAGTCATCTGTTGCAATAGATGTGAAGATCTGTTTTATTATTTCCAACAGATTCCCCATCTGTTGCAACATATGACAAATATGTTGAAACAAATAAGCATATCTGTTTGATTATTTCCAACAGATGCATCATTTGTTGCAACAGATGACTAATCTGTTGCAACATATGTAGTGTCTGTTGGAAATAATCAAACATATTATACATCTGCTGCAACAGATAAGCATATTTGTTTGATTATTTCCAACAGATGTCCCATCTATTGCAACATATGACAAACCTGTTGTAACAAATGAGCATATGTGTTTGATTATTTTTAACAAATGCATCATTTATTGCAGCATATGTAATGTCTGTTGGAAATAATCAAACATATTAGACATCTGGTGTAACAGATGAGCATATTTGTTTGATCATTTCTAAAAGATGTGGCATTTGCTGCAACATTTGAACTTAATAATCCAAAAATTTCACATCTAATTAAGAAATATAATTCATGATAGAAAAAACTTGATATTTATCAAACACAAAATATTGTCATCACCAATTCTATAATATAATTAACTAAAGATACTGGAAATAAAAAAATTATTATGTTGTCTAGAAATTACACAGATATGATAGGAATTACAACCCACATCAGGGCTCCAAACTCCTCCATGCTACCCCAGCAGCCTAAACCACTTGCATATTTGAAACTGCATTATTGTTCAATAGAGTCGTGGGAGTTGTCATACAAGTGCCGGTTATAAAAAGCTCAATAAATGCAAGCGAGTAAGACCCGCAAGAGACATAGTCTCATTCTTGGGAATGTTCTATTTTCGACCTTCAAAAGCCCATCGTTTGTTGAGCAATTTTTTTGGCAAGTGATTCATTATGCCACTTTGATTAAACAATTTTGGGAACAACTCCAACACAGTCTCCATGCAAATCAAAAATTGTCAATCGTTAATAACTGGTATGTTGCAGTCATAAACATCATGACTCCCTTATTCATGATGATCTCAATAGTCACAAAATATTTTTCTCTAAGTTCAGGACTACGAGAATCCTCTTTGCCCCTGTCTAATCCATGGCACCCGTATATGGCCTCTTCCCTCTAGAGTAATCAATCATGTCCTTATCCCATTCAAACTCAGCTAGTAACTCCTCAATTTTTCTGCCACCGAGAGTTGTCGATACTTCGCTGAGTTTGTTGTACCTACTTAAAAAGTTACTGTAGAAGTTGAGGTCCATGATACTATCCTCAAGATCATAGTACTAAGTGAATTTGAGATGCCTCACCCTTATGAGGTAAAGAATTTCATCAACATACTGATATAAGAATACAATTTAAATAAGTTAGTAATAATTGAAAAGATACAATAGATGGGTCATTTGTTGCATAAGTTCTCTGAGCGTGTTAACAGATTACTTATCTACTGCAAACTAAGGCAACAAATGGGTAATCTGTTGCAACAGATGGGTAATATGTTGCAACAAATGAGTCATCTGTTGCATAAGTTCTCTGAACCTGTTAACAAATTACACATTTACTGCTAACTAAATGCAACAGATGGGTAATTTATTGCATAAGTTCTCCAAACCTGTTAACAAATTACCCATCTTATGCAATAGATGGGTAATGTGTTGCAGTTGATGAATCATCTAAATGAATATACTAATGAAATTAAATAAATAAAAGGTTATAAAAAGTAATTTACCCAATCCTCATACCACACCTTCATATTAGTCATGTTTTGGAAGTCTTTTGAACCAAATTGATGCATAGAGTGCTTTTCTGGGGCCTTTTTTTGATTTCATCAGTGTGTTCAACTTAGCCTTCTTTGTGGTTTTCACCAACTTGTAAATATTCACCTTATTTAGCTCTCCTTGCTCTCCTAAGGCTCTTGGAAATTGCTCAACATTACAAGAAAGAGGAGTTGTAATTTTTCTTAATTTAATATCTGATAGTGCCTTGGAAATTGCTTTTTTCCTCCTCTTCACCTCCAATGGAGTGAATGACTCTATAATCTTCCTTGATGGAATGACTCCCCTTTTATATGTCAATTCCTTAATAGCAACAGTCAGAGCATCAATAGACCTAATCAAGTTCCCATGTTTGTCCTTGCATTCTTTGCATTTACATGCTGAACATGAGCTAGGAGAGAGACCAAAATATGTGGTATGCCCACTGAAAGGGGTGAATCCACCATATCCACCACAAGTATGGCCATCTTCATGGTCAACACTTTTTCAAAAAACAATTCATGAGCATAATCAATATGCTCATCACCATCTCTGACACCAGCACCACCAATACCACCAATACCAGTAACATTAAAACCAACATTAACACCAACACCCAAATCTGCGGCAGCATCACCAGCATCACTAAAAAACTCAACAACAAACTCAACAAGAACAATCTGACCTTCCTAGGTGCTTCCCTTTTGATGGTTGTTGCTCCAGTTAATTGTTTTTTATCAAGTCTACCTTAAGGTCAGGTTTTGTGTCAACAATCCCTAGAGTAAGAAAGGTAGGCATCTCAAACTCTTACTCAGTAGGGACAAGCCAGGGATGCACAACCTATAAACAAAAGTTGATATATTAAAATAAATCTATAACTTGCAACAGAAGGGTAACCTGTTGCAACAGATGAATGATTTGTTGCAACAAATAAGACATTTACTATAACAGATTAACCATCCGTTGCATAAATTACAGTAGATGGGTAATCTGCAGAGATAAGTTGCAAAAGATGACTTATCTGTTGCAACAGATCATTCATCTGTTACAACAGATGATTCATCTGTTACAACAGATGAGATACCTGTTGCAACAAATAAGACATCCATAGCAATGTGTTAACTTATTAACTTGAATAAAATTATTCTATCTAAAAGAAAACTTACTGCATCATTAATAGAGTTAAAAAGATCAAGGGGATTCATCCTTGAGTTGTTATTAGTAGACAGCCACCTAAGGAACCTTGGATGAGAAACCTTTTCCGAGTAGTCCTTGACTTGCTGCCAGAGGTGAGGAATGACTTCAAATATCTACGCCTAAAAATGTAAACATGATGCAAACAAAAAATCAAAATAATTATTCAAGAACATAAATAAATGAAACACTAAAGATCTAGGGGTGATGTTTACCATGAAAGCCCAAGGAAAGCAGTATAAGTTGATCGTATTTGGAGATAAAGTTGTCAACAAATATTTGACAGTCAAGAAATAACTTTCATATCACCATGGATAATTGTTGAATGCCTCCAAATCCTAAGCAAGCACCAACAATTCAGGTTCTATGACTTTGTTGGTATCTTTGGCCCATAAAATGGAATGCACAAACTAAAGTAAGCACAATGACTCCTTACGCTTCTTCAAAAACTTTTTGTTCTTGAGATCAAGTATAAACTGCTTGGATTTGTAGCTAGGTCCAACAATAGACAACAACTCATTTATTTTGTCTTTGCCTTTGTTGGTTTTAGTGGCTGTCTTGGTTAGTGTCTTGCCTTTCTTTGATACCTTGGATGATTTAGGTTTCTTGCTTGCCTTTGGCTTTTAAAGGGTGTTACTGTGGGAAGAGGTTCAGAAGGAGGATGGCATCTCAGTCCAGTCACTATGACAAATTCTTTCATGCCAAAACAAACTGGCATGCCACAGTAGTTTATCGAAATCTCATCCATCTTTTTGTCCTCATCCTTCAAAGTTGTATCATCAACATTACACTAGATCCTACGCTTGAGAAGACCATACGTCATGGTCATTTGAAAGCATACATTGTTATCCTCCGGCAGATCAAGAAAGTGTCCAAAACAGCTGGACTTAAAGTAATTCTCCAATTTTTCATCTCTCAATGTCTTCCTAAATTAATCAAATTTTTTACCCATGACTGATTTAACAACAAAATCACCTGTCAAATCTATAGGGTTATCTCCAATCTGTCCACATAACACATTTACCCATAGCCCACAAATATTCATGCATAATCCATCATATATTGCGTTTTTAAATAATTCCATAATGTCACGACAATATTCTCTTATGAGATTCTCATTCGTCGTCTCAATCGCAAAAATAGAAATTCTAGTCGTCCATGGCTTCCTTGAACATTTATGATACCTTGAACATTTATGATACCTAATTGTGTTTCATGATTTGATTATGTAGGTGTATGTAGGAGTGCATTAAAGTGTTTGAAGCTTTAACAATGCTCAAATAACTCCAAAGAACCAAAAGAAACCATCCAAGAATCGTCGTAGAATTGCGTTACAAAACAAGTCCGGAAGGGCACATTTTTTGTGCCTTGCGCCACTGCTGCAAAGCAAGGCAGTGGCGCAAGAAATCACTAAACTCTGAATCAGGGGCTTGAGCCACACCCCCTGAAATAGGGTAGTGGCGCAAGGTTTAATACCTTGCTGAATATTTTTGGCCATTTCTTCAATACTTGCATATCGTCCAATACCTTATCCCAACACTTCAAAATAATTACTTAGTGATCTTAATCATCAAGTAAACATGACTCCAAATCACCAAATTAGGTTAGACTGTGTACGGGGTATTACACAAATGCTCCACAAAATCACAAAACCCTTCCTATGAAAGTCTAATTGCATGTACGTGGCCAAATTTCGATCATGTTGGGCTTTCGATCTACGTTTAAGATCGATCGATGATACCTCAAAATCATCATCAACATTATCAGCAACTCGTTCCTCTTCATCCTCTCTTTCATTTTCCTCTTCAGCATCTTCCCCACTTTCAGCTGTATCTCCTTCCTCACTTTTATTTTCATCTTCTATCTCATCCCCTTTCTCACTTTCTTTTTCATCTTTATCCTCACCTTCCTCCTCATCTCCTTTATTATTTTCTTCATCATCTCCATCCTCACTATTTTTATCTTCTTTCTTATTTTTATTTTCATCTTTCTCCTCTACAACTTCTTCCTTATCTCCCTTACCCTTCTTTTCTACATCATCTTTAGATCTTTCAACTGATTCTCTTTCTTCATTATCTCTTTCCACATCTTCATTCTATTTCTATATATCTACAGATGATAGCTCTTCATTTGTTTGTGAAAGGGCTTGTTCAACAAGTTTTTCTAATGGTGTTTGTAATTTAGCTATTTTACTTGGTTTATCAGAAGTTGATTCACTTTCTTTTCTTTTGGGAGCCATTTTATCTACAAACAAGAGGAAAAAAAATTACAATTGATATGTGCATCATTAAAACAAAGAGTAACAACAAGTTTAATAAATACAACACAATATAATAATATTTCTAACAAATGACTCATCCGTTGCAACAGATGACTCATCCGTTGCAATAGATGACCCATCCGTTGCAACAGATCATTTATCTGTTACAACAGATGGGTCATTTGTTGGAAGAAATCAAACCAGTAGCAAGATTGTTTTGATTTCTTCCAAAAGATGAACCATTTGTTGCAACAGATGAGTCATCTGTTGGAAGAAATCAAAACAGTCTTGCTATTGGTTTTCTTTCTTCCAATAGATGACCCATCTATTGGAACAGATGCGATCTGTTGAAAATAACATAACAATAAGCCGACAGATGATATAGTTGTTTCCAACAGATGCTTAATATGTTTCAAAAGATTCTTATTCAGTTGCAATATATTACACATCTGTTAGGCAACATTTTTTCCATGCATATATATCAACAAGAACACCTACACCAACACCAACAATAAGCATTATATCACACCAAAACACCAACACCAACACCAACACCAAGCTATATCACCACTTGAACAACACCAATGTTTTTACCAATACACCACCAACAGCACCATCACTAACGACACCAACAACAACAACAACACTACTGCCACCAACAAAACCAACAATACCAAAAAAATCAATAACACCAACAAAACCAACAACACCAACAACACCAAAACCAACTAAACTAAGAACAACAAGAACACAAACAACACCAACAAAACAAATAACACCAACAACACTAAAAAAACACTAAGTGAAGTGATTCAATACAACAACACAAACAACAAGACAAAATTACCACAATAGATATCTCTGAAAAAAGTCAAAATTCAAGTTTCACTATTTTTACGACAATGTTCGAGAACAAGAACAAGAACAAAAAAACATATTTCACTCAAAAAAGATACCACATTTACCATCAACCACCATATTAAGAGAACAAATACCACAAATTAGGATTTTCTCGGGTTCTTCTTTCTTTTTTGAGCATCAAATCTCAAAATTATTAACCCATACTTGAAGAGAATACAACAAAAGTTCTTCTTTTTCTTCATTTACTAAAAAGCCCTAATTTTTTGAAAAGCAAAAAAAAAAAAAGAGAAGCCTTTACCTGTTAAGGGAGAGAAATTGACGATTGAAAGTCGAAAAGGAACGATGAAGAACTCGAATATGGGGTCGCAGGAAATTGAAAGTCGTTGGAGGATGGTTGTCTCGTCGATCTGTTGTTGAAGGAGAGCAACAACTATTGGGCTTGTGAGAGAAAGAGTTGAGAGACGTTTGAGAGGAGAGAGAGTGACTTTGAAAACTGATTTTTTCCACTTTAGATTTTTGTTTTTATTAAATATAGTTGTGGGTTGATTAGTATTTTTAAAAAGAATAAGAAATTTTAAAAATGTTAATTGAGTCCTCAATTAACTTAATCAATTTTTTAAATGCCTTCGACCCTTAACCTTGGTCTTGTGTCACCAATATTTAAAAGGAGACTTGAGAGACTCCTTTTGTTCAATTTTCTCTTGTTACATGCATTTGGAAGTTTGATTGTGAATAAAAGACAAAGTACAATAAAAACTAGGGATTTTCCCAAGTACTTAAAAAACTAAATTTACCACGTTGCTTTGACTTATTTATGTCTCATAGATTTTTGCCCTATGGACTTACTTGGTGCATATACAGTAAATACATCTAAAAGCATTCATTCCAACAAATAGTTTTGGTTGGTTCCAACTCCCTCCTTTACAAAGCTGTAGTTAGTTGTGACTACTAAAGACTAACGTACGTAGTTCTTCTCGTCTCTTCACCAAATATTGGAGTCCAATTTGTACGGTTGCTCCTGTGGCTGTTGCTGCTGGACAGAATTATCTAACACAATAGACGAAGAAGGTGCCCCAGTATTAGCAGCAAAATCATTTCCAAACTGAGTCGTAATAATATTCTCCTGTGGTGGCATAAATGAGTAATCAAGGGTAGTTGTTGTAGCTTGATCTCTTGGTGAATAACCCCTTAACTGTAATGCCCTAAAAAGCAAAGAATTGACTGCTGAAAGATTATAGCTTAAAAAGCTAGAAGACCAAGGCAGTAATGGAAGAGTGCTTGCTGCTGCTTCTCTTGTTGCAGCGGCAGCCATGTTCATATTCTCATTGCTGTAATTGTTCAAGGAAATATTTTTGATCCCACTAGATGGAGTGGCTAGGCAGTTGAAATTAATTGGTAGCTCAATATCTCCAAGCTCATTTGCTATTGTGTAATTAGTGTCACAAGGAGACTCTAGGGATAGTGGGGAAGATGATGTTGGCTGTGGCTTCTTCACAGTTGAACTCTTCTGGAACACCCTGCAGACCACCCATTCCTCCTGAAAGCAACAAAATAAAAGTTTGATCTATTAAATGCTGAATAATATTTGTTAGTATTAGTATAAATGATATATTCAAGATAATAAGAATGATCATCCTTTATCTCATGGTCTGGTCTATTCTATTTCTTTCTTCTACAAATATTGGTGGTTTTGACTAATTGAGACTCTTTCAAAATATTTGATGTTTTAGAAAAATAAAAAGCTATGTATTCAGTCGTACTTTTGTTTTTCTCTAATATGTCCTAAATTTTATGTTTCTCGGTTTGACTATGCAAAAAGTTTAAAAGTATATGATTTTTTTTTTAAAATCTTATACTTCCTCTGTCCATCTTTACTTATCTATTATACTAAAAATAGATGTCCAATAATACTTGTCCAGTTTAAAAAATAAATACATAATTTATCTATTTGTACCAATTTTACTCTTGATATTAAATACTATTCATCACTCATTGCATTTCCCAAAACAAAAATTTATTATATTCAAAGTGTGATATAGTAAAATTACCTCTATTATTTTTTTTAAGGTGTGTGTCAAGTTAATAGTGGACACGTATTATTAGACGGAGTGAGTATTTTTTTTTATTAAGAGTTTGATTGAAATTAAAACACCCTTGAATGTTGTGATCTTAAAAATATATTGTCATTTCTACTAGGAAGTAGGAAGAGTGACATTAATGGTAAAATGAACGTTATTTGAATTAACAATATAGAAAGACACATTTTTTTGGGAAACACATTGAATAGAAAAGTAAAACGCATAAATTAAAAAAACAAGAAATATAAAATACCTTAAATAAGGATAATCTCTATAAATACTCTTACGATTAAGGATTTCTAATGTTTTTGTTAGATTGCGTACAAAAATTGTACTCACTCTGTCCTAATTTATGTGATATAGTTTGACTTGACACGGAGTTTATGAAAGAAAGAAAAACTTCTGAAACTTGTGGTTCTAAAATAAGTCATAGATGTTTGTAATTATAAATCATTTCACTAAGGATAAAATGAACATTTTAAAGTTAAATAATTACTAAATATAAAAATATATTATTCTTTTTTGGACTAACTGAAAAGGAAAGTGAGTAATATATCACATAGTCGCATTTTTTGTTTGTGAATTACCTTGGAAGGTTTGGAAGCAAGTCTGGATTCAAGTCTGTATTCATGCATAACCCAATTGGTTTTCTCACCCTTAGGAGCTCTTCCTCTATAGAAAACTAGGGTTTTCTTCATCCCAACAAGGACTCTGGTTCCACCACGGAAGATCTCCTTGTCCTTGCCTGTTGTTTTCCAGTATCCTGCTTCTGTAGCTCTGTTTGTACAAAGACCTGTTGGGTACTTCCGATCTTTCAAGTTAAAGAAATACCATTCCTTTTCTCCCATTGAGGCTTTTGCTGTACCACCACATTATTCGATTTATAACAATCTCGGTATTTCATGCAGCCGTTTAATTTCTTTCAAAATCTTTGTTTCTTTTCTTGCTTTTCTTGTTATATATAGTGGTTGCTATTTGGTGAGCCTATTTTGATAGAAAGAACTCCTGTTCATTTCTTTTTTCTCCTTCATCTATACTTAGACACGCAATGTTTGTCAACATAGAGATGGTAATAAAAAATGATAAATGCCTAGGGCTTTTGCAAAAGAAGAATGTCATTTTCTGTTTGTTTGCTAGATAAATAAGCATCCTTACATGGAGTTATAATCTCAGACGCAATTTTGTCTATTATTAATTTATTAAATATATTTAATCATGGGAAAAGAAAAGAAGATAAGGAAGAACATTAACAGAAGCAAGAAATTAAGTATGCTCATTTTTGCTCTCCCATTAATGTGTTGTCAAATTTGAACTTCCTAAACAACATGCTAAATTATGCTTCTATAAACAGTAACATTTGTATCGATATCTCTTTAGAAAACTTAGTAGGTATGACTATATGGACATATATAGTTTGAGTTGGAACAAGACAAAAGAGACGGAACTCATTACCAAAAAATGAAATTATTAGTTATGAATTTTGTTGCTGAATTGCTCGTAGCTAATAGAATTTTTTAATAATTTGTCGCTAATTCATTACTTAATAGGATCAGCAACCAATTTTGATGTCTAGCTACAGAGTTTGTCTGTTGCTAATTTTTGTTTACTTTTAGTAGTGAATTTTGCAGATTGAAATAAGGGGTTGAAGATAAAGAAAGAAGTAAAAGATCATCAGAGAATGATCCAAATATATAAGAGGTTTAGTTAATTACCAGGGAGGTCCCAAGGCTCAGACTTGTTGAGATCAACATCAGCAATAGCTATGGAAGTGAAACTGAAATCAGAAACTTTGTTAGTGAGATAAAAAGTGATGAGTTCCTCATCTGTGGGATGGAACCTGAACCCTGGAGGAAGATTTTCCTCCATTGCTACTTTTTGTTTTGTGAGGCAAAATTAGAGTACGGATACAAAAGAGGCTGCCTATTATATGGTGTCAAGCTGCGTTATTTTCTATGCACCATACTTCACCAAGAAGCAGCCAATTTTTTAATCTTTTTTAATTGCAGCTATCGTATATTGACAAAGATACTGTATACTATGAGGATTTTGAATTTCATTTGTCGGATGGTTTTTATAATGCCACTGGATGAAGTGAGCTAGTTGCTGCTCACTTCTATCCCCTGTCATCAATCACGGTTGAAGACGTAATTAATTAAGTAAATAAAAATATGTATCTTTTAAAAAGTGTATCTTATAAATGGGGTGTGGGGAAGGTAGAGTACATAAACTTTACCCTTACCTCGCAAAGAAAGAGATATTGTTTGAATACACATTCGGTTCAAATACATACACATCTCAAAGTAGTTTGAAAAAGGTAATTTGAAAATGAAAGCACTAAGAATAACGAAATAAAACACTAGAGGTAAGGTATGTGTACGCTTTCCTCTCTCTAGATCCACATGTGGAATTTAACTTTTAAATGAATCAATTGCAAATTTCAATATGATATTAGAGAAGGTAGAAATAATCATGGTCCGAGTTTTACCGCCACACATTATAAAAACAATCAATCCACATATTTAAGGTCATAATAAGATTATGCTCAGACGTGAGGGAGTGGTACTAGAGACCTACTTAACAAGATTACAATAAGAACAAGCTACATACAATAAGACAATAATGGAAAAAATATTACAAGATTACCAAGAATATGAAATTACCTTAAATCAACATATTAATAACCAACATGCTTATATAAATGATATACTCTATAATACGGATACTGAAGACCAAACGAAAGCAAAAGTAGCTGTACAAAAAATAAATAAACAACAAAGAAAGAAAACTAAGAAATTACGAAAACTCAGGAAAAAATTAAACATATTATACCCAGAATATAAAACTTTAAGCACTAACAAATTAGATAACAATAGACTATCTTACCTTATAGACAAAATATCTAAAACAGAATACAAATTAGTCCAACATCTTAAGAACAAGCTGATATGAATACAGATACACAATACAGACAACAATTAGCAGAAGAAATTACAAAAGTACGACAAGAACTAAAAGAAAGACAGGCCAGATTACATTATAATATATTTGCCGGAGTAACTAAAACATCTCTAGATACACAAAGAAAAACCATATTTGAGTTAGAAATACAATTGTTCCATTTAGAATATAAATACGAACATTAATTATAATGAATAAAGAAGAATATGCAATAGATGAAAATACATATACAAACCCAGATGGATTACAAATATCAATAATCTTTTCAAATTTAGGCAGAAGATATAAGAAAATAGGTAAAACCTTACATTTAATGTTAGAAAAAGAAACAGTTAAATTAGAAGATAGTTTGACCGCTATGGTTCGAGTTACTAAAGAAAATGAAGAAATTGATAAAAAATATGAAATTGACAAAATAAAAACACAAGCAAAACAAGAATTACAACAATTAGAAGAAACAAAAAATACTAAAATATTAGAATTAGAAATGTTAAAAAAATTATATGCTGATAAACAAAAACAAAAGGAAATAAGACGTGAACAGGAACAAGAATTACTATTAACACAAGAAATAGAAAAGGTTAAAAACAAAATACAAATGGACGAAGAACAAAGTAATACTGAACCTGAATTACCAGATATTAGGATAAATACTATCGATAATAATGATAAAAATAACACAATTGACGATATTCACTCTGAAACTAGTGAAATTAGTGAAACATATACGAAACTACTAGAAAAAATAAATAACATACAACAAATAGAGGTTAATGCAGGAACAATAGATAATAAACCAAGTACTTCTAGACTAAATAACCAATCAAGTCCTAAGTACACAAAATATACTTATGAAAGGAATGATAGAAATAAAGCATTATGGGAACAAAGGTTAAATATAAAATGGCAACCAAAACAAACAAGTGAACAACAAAACTTTTTAGATCTAGATTGTGTCGCAGATACAAACAAAGCAATCCAAGTATGGATAGGATATATTGCTAAACAATTAGTAGATAATAAAATATCAATGGCAGAAACACCAGCTTATATAGAAAGGACACTAATAGGCACAGTTAAATTATGGCTACACAATTTACCTACGGCAAGCTTGGCAGTATTAAGAAATAATCAAAATAGTGAAGGAACTGCAGCTACAACAAATACGGAAATACTAACTAAATATGAAATGGCTATCAGAGATGACTTTAGTAGTGTGACTATCGAAATTGAGGAACAAAATAAAGAAAAAATAATACATAGAAACTTAATACAGAAATTAGCTATCTGTAATATGTGCTACATAGATGAATATACTTGCACCTTTAAAGATTATTATTATAAAGGAATGTACACAACAACAGAAAGTACTGATATAAGAAAACTATATTTTACAAAATATTGAACCCTTTGGATCAAAAATAACAAAAGATTGGGCTGATGCAGGATTAACAGATACCTTAGGAGCTAGAATAAAATATTTACAACATTGGTTCATAGATTTATGTGAAATATACAAAGAAAATGTTACTCTAGATAAAACAATAATAAAAAACTTATCATGTTGCAAAAATAAAGCAGCACCACAATTCGGCTGTATAGACAAAAAATATTATAAAAAGAAAAATAAAAAATATACGAAGTATAAACCCCACAGAACTAAGTATAAATATAAACAACCAAGAAGGCGTTATTATGTAAAAAATCATAATACAAAACGACCATATAAGAAAAAGAAAACATTAGCAGAATGCACATGCTATAATTGTGGAAAGTTAGGTCACTTAGCAAAAGATTGCAAAATACCTAAAGACCCAAAGAAAAAACAGATATCAGAAGTAATTATAAACAATGACGAATATACCCAACTTGACTATATAGATTATGATTTGGAAAGTGATGATAGTATATATGACTTATCAGAGTTATCAGATAATAATATAGATGAATCAGGAGAAGAAACAGAATATGACTGAACAAGATATTCAAATAATTAACCAAGAAGAATATCAAGATGCAGAATCATCAGAACAAAAAATAATATTTGATAACCATATATTTGACGAAATAAAGAGAAAAGAATTAGACTTAAGTATAACTAAAGTTTTAGATGTACCAATAATTAAACAATGGTTTAGACCACCAAAAGAAGAATACTATGTGCTTAGTCAAAAAGAACACATCATAGATTGCAAATATATAAAAGAAAAGGCAAAAATCCCTATACTAAACAAAAAATTAGTAAACAAAGAAATACAAAATATAAAATCAAAAATACCAATAAAATATGTACATTTAGGAGGAACAGAAATATTAATAAAAGCATGCTTTAGAGAAGGAATAGATACCCCAATTGAAATATATTTAGCAGATGATAGAATTATACACCCCATTGAAAAAAGTGTTATAAGTGCAGTTAAAGGAAATTTAATATATCAAAAATTTAAATTTATAATAAGTGCTAATTATTCAGTAGCAGTAACAGATACAAACATAGATAAATCATTAGTTTTATACTGGAAAATGTCAGGAATTGAACTAGCACCAGGAAGTAAAATATTCACAGCAAGATGTAAAAATTTGTATATATATATATACTACAAACCATTCGGTAAAGGCAAAAAATAAAATAAATAGAATTAAAATAGAAAACCCCTTTGAACAAATTGTTACAGTAATAGATAAGAATGATTATAATTACCAGGAATTAGATATAAATACTGATCTAGAAATAGTACGAGAACGGCTTAGTACCTCAAAAAGATTAACTAATGAGACATCTACAACATCATCAAGGCTTAGTACCTATAAGAGAAAAAATTATACATCACAGGATTCAATTAACAATGACGATAATGTTCATACTAAAACATGCCACTATTATATAACAGGAATTATGGATCAACAAATATACCTAATATTAATAAACACAGGATAGGAAGAAAATTATATTACACAAGAGCTAGTAATGGAAAACGAAATTATTAGAAATACACAATTAACAAGACTACCAAAGATATTGGCAAACATGAAAAACATAGTTGAAAAGGAATTAATAATTGGAGGCATACCAATAACAATACAATTTAAGATATGTCAGACAAATAACAATATTACATTAGGATTAAACTGGTTAGAAACTCTTAAACCATATAAATTAGACGACAAGCAGTTATCTATAACTTATAAAACGAAAAATGTAATAATTAAACGAACAATCACATAAAATGATATAATGCCCAAGATATTTATACTAGCAAAAATAATAGTAGAAGGATAACATAACAGATACTATACACCTATGATTGATACTGGAGCAGAAGCAAATCTATGTAAACACAATTGTCTACCAGATGATAAATGGGAAAAATTAAAAACCCCAATAATAATAACAGGCTTCAACGATGAAGGAAGTATGATAACTTATAAAGCAAAAAATGTAAAAATCCAGTTATGGGATAAAATATTACTTATAAAAGAAATATACAGTTTCGAATTTACACAAAGAGATATGTTATTAGGAATACCATTCATAGATGATTTATACCCACACGTATTAACAAAAACACATTGGTGGTTTACAACCCCATGCAAACAAAAAGTAGGAGCCAAGAGAGTAACCAATAAAGTAAGAAAAGTAACACCATGGATAAAAGGAAATGAACAAATTACACAAAAACTCAAATTTGAAATTACGACTCAAAAAATAGAAATAATCATATTCACCTTAAATAAAATTAAACCAATTCAAGACAGGTTAGAGCTTTTATATAATGACAACCCTTTACATGGATGGGAAAAACATAAAACGACAGTACAAATTGAATTAATAGACGAAAATAGCATAATAACCCAAAAACCCTTGAAATATAATTTCGACGATCTAAAAGAATTCACCTTACATATAACCGAATTACTTAAGAATAATTTCATACAAACTAGTAACAGTAAACATTCTAGTCCAGCTTTTATAGTCTCTAAACACAGTGAACAAAAAAGAGGAAAAAGCAGGATGGTTATAGATTACAGAAATTTAAACGCTAAAACTAAAACTTACAATTATCCAATCCCAAATAAGATCTTAAAAATTAGACAAATACAAGGATATAATTACTTTAGCAAATTTGATTGTAAATCAGGATTTTACCACCTAAAACTAACAGATGAATCTAAAAAACTAACAGCATTCACAGTACCACAAGGATTTTATGAATGGAACGTATTACCATTTGGATATAAAAATGCACCAGGTAGATACCAAAATTTTATGGATAAATATTTTAATCAACTCAAAAATTGCATAGTATATATAGATGATATACTTTTATATTCCAGAACACAAGATGAACATATACAATTATTAGAAAAATTTATACATTTGATTGAAACCTCAGGAATTAGCTTAAGTAAAACAAAAGCAGAAATAATGAAGAACCAGATAGAATTTCTAGGAATACAAATAGATAAAAATGGAATAAAAATGCAAACTCATATAGTACAAAAAATAATCGATTCAGACGAAACAATAGATACAAAAAAGAAATTACAATCTTTTTTAGGATTAGTCAACCAAGTACGAGACTATGTACCTAAACTTGCAGAATATTTAAAACCATTACACAAAAAATTAAAGAAAGATACTGAGTATTATTTTGATAAAACTGATCAGAAACATATACAAAAAATTAAGACTATGTGTAAAAATTTACCCAAGTTATATTTTCCTGATGAAGATAAGACATTCATATATATTGTAGAAACAGATTCTAGTGATCACAGTTATGGAGGAATACTCAAATACAAATATGATAATGAAAAAATTGAGCATCATTGTAGATATTATTCGAGAACTTATACTGAATCACAATTAAAATGGGAAACAAATAGAAAAGAATTATTTGCATTATATAAATGTTTATTAGCATTTGAACCTTATATCGTATATAATAAATTTATTGTAAGAACAGATAATACACAAGTAAAATGGTAGATAACAAGAAAAATACAGGACTCAGTTACAACAAAGGAAATACGAAGACTTGTATTAAATATACAAAATTTCACTTTTACAATTGAGATAATCAGATCTGATAAGAATGTCATTGCAGACCACTTATCAAGACAAAGCCACACAGACAGAACAAGATAGTACAACAATGGAAGATATACTCAAAGCCCTTACTACACTTTGTACAAAAGTGGACAGTATGGACATTGAGATACATAAACAAAAGTTACAAATCAATGAAGCTAAGTTGAAATCAACCAGCACAAGTCAGCCGCATGACTATAAACTTGCTGAGATAAGTCGATCGGAAGACTTTAAACATCCAGAGGTACAAGGAGACGTTGGGAAACTCCATAAAACCCATAACAACTCTGTTAATATTGCAGGTACCAGTGAGCCAGCTACGAAGAAACCATATATAAACACCAACCTAAATAGCATCTTTGCAAAACCTTTCACACCAAAAACATATACTACCCAAAGTACCACAACACCACAAACTTCTACATATGCAGAAAGTTTACATAGTGACAAAAAGACTTACAACTATATTTCTCAAAATTATATCAAAAATATCCACAAAATACAAACACACCTAAACTTATACCCGAGATCTACAACAACTCAAGATCAAACCCAAGATTATATTACCCAAAAGTTACAAGGATACAACAAGTTAATTGCACAACCCAAGACTAGTGCAAATTTAATTAAATCATGTTATGCATACGGACTAATTAATACCATATACACATACAGTAGAGAAGAATTATCAGGAATACCCGATCTACAAAGCGCATTTATGAGATACAAGAGAATTACGAAAGGAGATTTGTTTTATATAAAATTTTATACGGCACCAGTAGAGATATTATATAATGAAGTCAAACCAGTTATCCAGGTAATAAAGATAGGAATGACAAGAGACATGATTATCCCAGAAGAAATAGAACAACAGCTAGAAATACCAGAAAATGATATACCAAGTTTTTATGCAAACAAGAGATCTATTGGCATAGCTACAATCATCCAGGAATTAGCAAATAACTACTTAAATGGAAATGCCATATGGAGTTATTATGTCAGAAACCAAGTCATGATTTATTCACATTCAAGAGAAATATGCCAAGGAGATATGGAAGAAGTCCAAAGATGGGTATTATCCTTACTTAAACCAGAAGAACAACCATTAACAAGAGCATTAAAAAATAATTTTATCTCTCAAAATATATTGACCAGATATTGCAAATTAGTTACTAAATATCCAGACCACAAATGTACCAAGTGCAATGGAGGAGATAGTATTGACATGCCAGACGTCCAGCTGGAGTAATCAATCAAGCAAGCAAAGAAGATAAGGCAAAAGAAGATAAGAAAGCAAAAGATGGCAGACAAAGAAAAACATATGTAATTATGTTTACTTTTCCTTTTTCAAAGTCTTTTGTTTTATATGTAAAGTAAAGTAGGATGTGACATGTGAATAATTTCTTAGTGTACAGTAAAAGTCATAACTGTGCAAATAGTAAGAGTCGCACAGTAATTATACTTTTTGAAGAGTCGTTTATTGGCACTTCGTTTGTATATAAATAGCAGTATGTAAGAAGGTAAGTCTCAAGCCTCATATGTTGAGCACTACCCTCATTAGAAAATCCTCTCTTCTTCCAAATTACATAAATAAGATATTAAGCTTTTAAGATATGGAGCAATCCGACAAACCAACTCAGGTATACATACTCATAACTATGAATAGCTAAACTTTTATATTCCTTATAATCTCTTCAATATCATTGTTATTTATCATGTTATAGTACAATTATTTTGAACATTTAGAGTAAGTTTGCCATGGAAATAGGCTGAGAGTAGTTAAGCCCAGACTATGCCATCCTAAAGTGGAAACCGGTAGGCAAGGAAGCCGTTTAAGGGGAGTACACAAAGTTGAGGCGCTGTTAGGGTAAATGATTGAAGCCGAAATACATGGTAGTGACAGAAAAAATTGTTCAGAATACTATATTAAAACATGATAAGAATAATGATACATAAAGAGGTTAGAAGGGAATATGCATAAGCAACAATATGAATACTCACATAGACACACCCAGTACTAGTAATAACGAATCTAAAACCGAAATAGATACTTATAAGTTGAGTTCTTACACATATATACTAGATGAAGTTGATAATTACAAAATAACTTTGTTATATGCATTAAGGAATTTAGATAATGATACACGAAAAATAATTTATGACTTTATTAAAAACTTACGAGATAATGAAATTAATGCAAGATAGTTGGTTAGAATTTACCATTTCACAATATGATGATGATAGTACTGATTATTTAGATTGGTATTATTCCGACCAATATTATTCAGACTAATATGATTAATTACGAAGCAATCCAAAATTGGACACAAACTAGGCAAGAAAGAAAGGCAACACAAAATTTATTAATATCTACCATCCTAAAATACCACCAAACCCGTAATCACCAATACATAGAGCAAATGACAGAAATTATGCAAGAACTTAACCACTTGATTACACTAGAAAAACAATATTATAATGAAGCATTTAATGCGTAAGATGATCCTTGATCCGCACCCCCAATTTGGAAAAGTGTGATCTCTCTAATTATTTAATATTATAGATGGATTTTTCAAACAATTCGACGTTTAAGTTCATATATATTACAAAATCTTATGAAGATAAAACTTTTTAGTTATCTTGGATATATGATCCGAACTATTAGGTAGGTGTACCAATTTTAATTTTGTATCTGGGATAATAATACTTTAGGTTTCTTTTTAGTCACGAGATATTGGAGCAACCCCTATACCACAGTCTAAACCTTAATTGATTGAGGGAGAGAACAAAGCGTAGGAAAATATTGTATTTTCTATATCTACATCCTTTTTATTTACTCATCATATGTGTGTTTATATAGAAATTACTAAGGCTAACTTAATTACCTTAATGGGCCTTAAAGCATCCCTCATGGGTGAGCCCGAATTTCCTATATAGTGGATAGTACAACGATTCAGATAATAAAGCATGACCTTTAATTGTATAACTTGACTTAATAAAGCTGATCATTAAAGCCAATGCCTTTGTAGTAATTCATTTGGTTCCGGTTTAAAAAGCACCTTAATTTAGGTTATGTGCACCTATAAAGGAACTATATAGACATTTATGAGGGATGCTAGCTATGGTGCTCTTAGGATGATCATATTGTTTAATAATTAATCTTAGATAAACGGTAATTGTATAACTTGACTTAATAAAGATGATCATTTTTGAATTTTATTGTATATACTAAATCTAACTCTTTGATCTCCTTACCGGGCAGAGCAACCCATGTAGATATAAAATGAAGGCTATCTTAAGTGCACATATCTATCAACTTAAATTTGGTGTCACATGCTTGAAGATGCCCTCCTTGTTCCAAACTCTGCTCACCCAAGCATCCACTCTCATTTAAATCTAGATTTGAAAGCCTACAATCTCCATAGTATATGATCTGAAGCTCTCTCTCCTTTCATTATCGGCTTGATCATGAAGTAGAGGTATGGAAAGGCATTCAAAGTATAAATTAAATTCTCCATTGCTATTGTTTCAGTATAAGGAACTTGAATTTATATCAGTAAGCAGCTAAGTCTATCTCTTCCACCAAGCCCAAATCTCCAGTGTAGTTTCCTTCTTTTTTTTAGAAAGTCTAATGTGTGTTATCGTTGCTACAGTACGATTTTCAATAGTGTTTCTAATGTTTTGTTTCGGTTGGAGCTATGCTTATTATCTCTTTCCCAAAGCCCAAACCTCGGTAAGGCTAACATATCGCTCTCGCTTTTTAACTAAACTGTTATGTTTGTTGTTTCAGATAGGTCGAGTGTAGTACTACTTTGCAGTAGGATTTTTTTGTTATTATCTGTTTGTTTCTACCTATTGTTTCTTGTCCTTATATTAGGTTCTTCTCTTGAATGATTTTTCTTGAGACTGGGGGAGTCTTTCGGAAACAATCCCTCTACCTCACCTCTGAGGTAGTGGTACAGACTGCGTATACTTTTGTAACACCCCGTATACTCCCAACCCTATGTGATGACATTAAATAATGTTTACTTAGGTTTCGAGAGCCATAAGTGTGTATTGGGTAGTGTTAAGAAGGAGAACATTTGAAATTTGGCCTCGTACATGTGATTCGCCCTTTGTAGGAGGTGTTTTGGGATTTTTCGTGGGACATTTGTGGGGTTCAAAATGTAATACCCCGTACATATTCCAACCTCATTTGGTAACTTGGAATCATGTTCACTTGATGATTAAGATCACTAAGTATGTATTTTGTAGTGTTTTGATAGGGTATTGGATGATATGCAAGTATTGAAGAAGTGGCCGAAAAATTCAGTAAGATGTTAAAACTTGCGCCACTCCCTGTTTCAGGGGGTGTGGTTCAATCCACCTGATTCATAGGGCATCCATTTCTTGCGCCACTTCCTTGCTTTGTAGCAGTGGCGCAAGGCACAAAAAAGTGTGCCCTTCCGGGCTTGTTTCGCAACGCAATGCTACGTCGATTCTTCTATGGTTTCTTTTGGTTCCTTGGAGTTATTTGAGCAATTTTAAAGCTTCAAATACCTCAATACACTCCTACATTCTTCTACATGATCAAACCACGTAACACAAGTAGTTATCATAAATGTTCAATGAAGCCATGGACGACTAGAATTTCTAATTTTGCGATTGAGATGACGAATGAGAACCTCGTAAGAGGATATTTTCGTGACATTATGGAATTATTTAAAAATGATACATATGATGTATTATACATGAAAATTGGTGGGCTAAGTTGAGATAATTTATTGGGCCCAATTTGAGGCCCAAAATGAGCCAAAAATGAAAGGCCCAAAGGGTAACTTAACCCATTCTTCCACTTTGACCAAGCAACCATTGCATTTAATGCAAGGAAATGGCTAAGGATGACTTTAGCACTATATAAAGGTCCCAAAAATCAGATTTTTATTCCTAAACACACACAACACATTTTGAGAATTTACAAGACATTTCCTTTTGGTTCTCTCAAACCCTAAGAACCCTAAGCCCTTTTCTTTGGACAAGATCATCCTATTCCAACCCTTGATAAGTATTTATTATTATTTATTAATATATTATATGCTTAATATGGCATGTATGTCCCGATGGTTATGTTGGCAAGGTGGTGAATAGTGTATTATTGGCTTTGGGTAAAAGATGTGCCATCTTTGTGATTTGAATTTGAAAAGAGACTTGATGTCTTGATGAAAGAGCATCGTATGGATAAAATATGAACATGTATGGTGTGATTTTTTTTATTAAACTTGTTATTTTCATATAAGTGTAATTTATGGGACTTTGGCCGATATGTGCTATGAAGTGTATTAAAGTGAATTGATGGATTATTTGTGATATGGTGTGGATGAGAAAGTGTAAAGGAGAAGTGTTGTGGTGAAATGTATTGATTATTATGTATTGGTAAATGTATGGAATAGTGGGGGATTTTTGGAATAATAATTTCATCAATGGTTTTGTCAAGGGGAAATGGCATGTTTAAAGGCAAACATGTAACTCATTGATGTTATATACATTTGTTAGGTAGTTGGTGGTTAATGTGAATTCCGTTATATATTTGTGTTGTAGATTGACACATAAAGAAGGACCTGGACTATTGTATGCACATCTAGGATTGTATATTCATAATGAGAATACAAGGTATGTAAGGTTACTCTGTTCGTATCTTTCTACGGCAAATAGTATTCACATTGGCATTTCGCTTGTCCTATTCCAAAATGTGCTAAGGTACCTTATATCCAGTTATCAATGGTCATTATCACATAGTTCCTACTCATTGATCATTTGTGAATCTCATGTCTCATATTCATGGTTAATGTTCCAAAAGCTCAAATAAGGTTATGTTCCAATGTTCAAATAGTGATTATACTTATGTCTCTTGTTCATGGATTATTGTCCAATGGTTCCCATGGTGTTATGGTTCTAATAATGTTATGTTGCCAAGTTATTCACAGGTTTCTCACTCATTGGTTAATGAGCCAAAGCTTCAAGTAAAGTTATAACTATCATAGTATCAATCTCAAAGTAATGAATAAAGTAATGCATATGTGGTCAATGATCAAGTACGGGTGGCAGCTTTGGGGGCAAAATGCCTAGCTCAAGCCGATCCCAAATCAGGGGGCAGTCCTAGGAGCATAAGCCTAGCTCGGATCGATCCTGATAGGGGGCAGCTCTAGAGGTAATAACCTAGCTCGAGCCAAACCTAAAATGTTGTACGGGTGACAGCTCTAGAGGTACTAACCTAGCTCGAGCCGATCCCGATATATACATTGATTCATAGGGTGGAAGCTCTAGGGGCATAAGCCTAGCTCGAGCCGATCCCTACATAATGCTATGTTATGTTTAAAACCCACTGTTCAGTCGAGGCCTGGGTATTACAGGTCACAGTCAAAAAGGAACAATCATAGAAGCAAAGATACAAAGAAAGTAATGAAAGAAAAATACATGGTTTCCAAAGTACAGAATAGTGACTAATCTACATTGTGACTTATCTATATTGGTTATGCATTTGAACTTGAGTTCTTTGACATATTTACATATCTTACAAGTTTCATGTGGCCTTACATACTCAGTACATTCTTCGTACTGACCCCTCTTGGGGAATTTACCTTTCTTGCTATAGGCGCAGGTACTAGTAGGCCTCCACAGTAGGTTGCCAGTTGTTGCAGATCATTGGTGAGCTCCAGTTAGTTCGGGGCTTCTCCGAGTCACGGTTGTACATATGTTTTGATGTTGTACATGTTGTATAAAGCAGGGACTTGTCCCGATTTTTAGTTCATTTTGGTCAATGCTATTGTTAGAGGCTTTTGTAGACGGATGTGGGTGTATAAAGGTAAAAGGTATATGTTGTTTTTGACTTGGTGGCCTCAACTGCCAAGTTTCGCATATGTATATATATCACATGTTCCATGAATTCCATTGTTGGTATCCAAAGCTATTATGTGATTATGGGTTTCTTATGGTATGTATATGATTGAATAGAGGCAAATCTTGGTTCTCTCGGGCCTTGTCGGCTACGAGTGCCAATCCGCCCCGATGGGATTCGGGGCGTGACAACTTTACCATCCCCAGAACCCACACTTTGTGGAAATATACTAGGCATTTTATTATTTTTGTACTATTTAACTAGCTTGAATAGAGCTACATGGTTGGTTTGTGGAATTCATGTAACTTACTTGGGATTGTTGCAGTATACTTGTTCAGGTTTACCAATGTCTGCAAGTGCTATTTGATATAATCAACATGTTTATTTTTTATTTTTCTTATTTAATCCTTTTGAATGTGATATGAATTATTAAAGATACATGTGTGAGACACAATTTTTGTGTGTGGCACTGGGTATGAATTTTAAGAAATAAAGAAAGAATCTTAGAATAGTAATTGGATTTATTGTATGATATTTGACACATCTCAAATCAGAATTGTTTCTTAAATCAGGGTTGACATGGATGACATATATGTAATGTTACTAGGTGCGGTCTTTTTTATGTTACTGATTAAGGAATGAGGCACCGCTGATGACGAAAAAGTTCAAAGGTTGAAAATGCATTCGCTAAACAAATATGAAACCATCTTCCTTAAGGAGAGAGGAGCAAAACGGTGGTAGAAACATTTTTTGAGAAATACATGATCAAATGGAAAGGGAAAGTGAAGGAGGAATCCATATTAGGTATCCTTCAAACCGCCTCCCCCCTCCCTTTCATTATTCATGCAGGTAGTTTCTTCAGATTCCTCTATATTTTTGTTTGAGATGAGGTTTTCTAACCATTAAAAGGTAATTCTAGAGGTTGCTGGATATCTTTGGATTGTTTTCTTGCTGAATAACTGTAATGTGAAGATCTTAGACATCAATAATTTCCAAATGTTTATTATGTGAGTGCCTTTTTTGTGTGAATAATTTTAGTATTTCTTGTTGGAATAGCTGATTTTTCCATTAGTACCATGTTAGTGTGGTAGTGTTCTAACTTGAACACTGATGCATGTGCTGATTTAGTAAAAGTCTGGGACACCTTTGTTGGGTTTGGTTGATAAGAAGTGAATGGAAAATGGAGGTAAAAACATGGAAGGAAAATGAAGAGCAAGTCTTCACTTTAAGAAAGTAAAGTTCTCCCACATTGGTGGGAGAAAGAGACTTTCTTGTGTATATATTGGAATACACACCTTCATGTGAATAGTAAGGCAAGAACAAGATAAGCCTCGCGCCATCGTCGCTCGCTCGGCTTTGGCTTTGGATTTGGATTTGGATTTGGCAAATAATCAAGAGACTATCTTTTTGGACAAAGTTTATTTGAAACTTGAGAATTATTGATAGTTTAATCCAAAAATCCGATAGGAAACAATTTCTCCGTATGTGGACGCACATGAATAGATGTCACAATGCACCTCGAAGGAACGTGACCCTTCGAGGCACTGGTTGAAACTGAATTGGCGACCTGCGCGCAGGCCAAACCAGTTGCTACTGGTTTTGTGCCAGTCACTGACCTGCGGGCGCAGGTCGCAGCGCAGGTCAAGTGTCGGTTCGAAATAGTGTATCTTTTCTTCAACCATTGCTTCTCTTCTGAAGCACCACCTCTTAGGCTATAAATATGTATGTTTTTCTCAGATGAAGATATACGAAATTATTATTTTTCACAAGTTAAAAGCTTTCTTATTTACAAAAGAATCAAATTAAGTGTGATTTACTCCATTAGTTGAGTTCGACGAAGTTCAGTAAATTCCATTGTCGGTTTTACTGAATAGAGTTCTATTTTATCCTGGGAGGAATTAATCCAAACCTTGGGTAATTGTGAGGGGATTATATTCTTTAGGGAAACACAGTCGAACTGTGGACTTAGAACTTTCATTTTAATCAATTTTTTGATTTTTACGGGTGAAGGAAGGAACAAGAAACAACAAGCTTAAAGAATATAATTGCATTTTATTTACATTTTTTTTGCTTCATCTCTATTTCTGTTTGTGGTTGGAGATTAAAGTTAAAGACTTTCTACTCCATTTTTTTAACTCGGTTCGAAGAACATAAAAACTTCATTGAGTTAATAAAGTTATTTCTATCGATTCGAAGAACATAAAAACTTCATCGACTGAATAAAATCACATTGATTGTTTAACCAGTTATTGAATTTTATATGTGTGTGATCAAACAGAAAAATGGAAGAATCAACTAATGGTATGATGACTTCTGCATCAGTGGCAATGAACGCTAGTTCGTCAAGCCGTGTTACTCCCACTATGTCTGCAGCGGAAAAGCCCAAAAAGTTTTTCGGAAGTGATTTCAAAAGGTGCCAACAGAAGATGCTATTCTATCTGACCACACTAAGCATGCATAAGTTTATTGCGGAGAACATTCCAACTATACCGGATGAGACTCTGGAGAAAGAACGATATATGGTGACCGAGGCATGGAATCACTCTGATTTTCTGTGCAAGAACTATATCCTAAATGGATTGGAAGACAGTCTATATAGTGTTTATTGTGTTTGCAAGACTTCAAAGGAACTTTGGGACGCTTTAGACAAAAAGTATAAGATAGAAGATGTCGGACTGAAAAAGTTTGTAGCAGCCAAGTTTCGTGAGTTCAATATGGTTGACAATAAATCCGTCATGAATCAAGTTCAAGAATTGCAAGTGATCATACATGATTTACTTGCGGAAGGAATGGTCATCAACGAAGCTTTTCAAGTAACAGCATTCATTGAAAAGTTGCCTCCTTTGTGGAGGGACTTCAAGAACTATTTGAAACATAAGCGAAAGGAAATGACTTTAGAGGACTTGATTGTTCGTTTGTGAATTGAACAAGACAACAAAAAATACAGGAAAGAGAGCAAATGCAAGGTCTTCAATCACAGGAGCAAACAATGTTGAAACTCCTCAAAAGAAGAAAAAGAAAAAGAAGTCAGATGATGAGAAGGAAGCACCTAAGAAGAAAAAGTTCAAAGGAAATTGCTACAACTGTGGCAAAGTTGGTCATATGGCTTCTGTTTGTAGAACTCCAAAGAAAGATAAAAAGAAAGAGCAAGCAAACTTGAATAAAGAAGTAGACAACCTTTGTGCAATGATCTCTGAATGCAACTTGGTGGGAAATCCAAATGAATGGTGGTTTGACTCAGATGCAACCCTCCATGTGTGTTCCAATAAGGAACTGTTTTCATCTTATACTTCTTCTGAAAAAGGCGAGACCATTTGTATGGCAAATTCAGCAACCGCAAAGATAGAAGGAACGGGCAAGGTTGGCTTGAAGATGACTTCGGGCAAGATAGTGACCCTCAATAATGTCCTTCATGTTCCAAAAATTGGGAAGAATTTGGTCTTAACATCACTTCTAGTCAAAAATTGCTTTAAGTGTGTGTTTGTATTCGATAAGGTTGTAATCAGTAAGAATGACATGCATGTAGGAAAAGGTTACCTCACCGAGAGCCTCTTCAAACTAAATGTAATCTCTATTGATATGAATAAGATTTCAGCTTCTTCTTACTTACTTGAGTCAAATCATTTACGGCATGCACGTTTAGGACACGTAAATTATAAAACCATGCGAAAAATTATTAACCTAGAATTATTATCTAAGTTTGAAAGTAACAACGTAAAACGTCAAGTATGTGTGGAATCAAAGTATACAAAGCATCCTTATAAGTCTATTGAGAGGAATTCAAATCCTTTAGACTTAATCCATACAGACATTTGTGATATGAAGTTTATACCATCTTGTGGTGAGAAAAGATACTTCATAACTTTTATTGATGATAACACTCGATATTGCTATGTTTATCTACTGAATAGCAAAGATGAGGCAATTGATGCTTTCAAGCAATACAAGAATGAAGTTGAAACACAACTTAACAAGAAAATAAAAATGATTAGAAGTGATAGGGGTGGTGAATATGAATCTCCTTTTGTTGAAATATGTTTGAAATATGGAATTATACACTCCACAATCCAACGGGTTGTGGAAAGAAAGAATAGAACATTAAAAGAAATGATGAATGCTTTGCTGATAAGTTCTGGTTTACCACAGAACTTGTGGGGGAAAGCTGTTCTAACAGCTAGTCAGATACTCAATTGTATACCCCATAGCAAAACAAAGTCCATTCCATATGAACAATGGAAAGAAAGGAAACCTAGCTTGAAATATTTTAATGTGTATAGGTGCTTGGCTAAAGTGCAAGTTCTTAAACCCAAAAGGGTTATGATAGGACCAAAAATAATTGATTGTGTTTTCATTGGTTATGCAACCAATAGCAAAGCATATAGGTTTCTGGTTCATAAATCAGAAAATACCGACATTCATGTGAATACGATAATTGAACCAGATAATACTGAATTTTTTGAAAATATTTATCCGTATAAAAATGAATGTGAGTCATCTAGTGAAAAATCTAAACGACCTCCGAAAGTGTCAAAGGGAAGTACACCTAATAAGGAAAGTCCAAGACGTAGCAAATGTCAAAAGACTTCAACTTCCTTTGGTCCTGATTTCTTGACATTTTTAGTTGAGAATGAGCCTCAAACGTTCAAGGAAGCAATGTCTTCTTCAGAAGCACAATATTGGAAAGAGGCAGTCAATAGTGAAATAGAATCCATATTAAACAATCATACATGGGAATTAGTTGATCTTCCTCCAGGAAACAAAACATTGGGTTCTAAATAGATCTTCAAAAGGAAAATGAAAGATGATGTCACTATTGATAAATATAAGGCAAGACTAGTTGTCAAAGGTTTTAGACAACGAGAAGGTCTTGATTATTTTGACACATACTCGTCGGTAACAAGAATCGCATCTATTAGAATGTTGATAGTGTTAGCCGTCGTGTATGGTCTTCAAATTCATCAAATGGATGTGAAGACAGCCTTCTTAAATGAAGAATTGGAGGAAGAAATATACGTGGAACAACCTGAATGGTTTGTAAGTCCAGGAAAAGAAAAGAAGGTGTGTAGAATTGTTAAGTCGCTTTATGGACTAAAACAAGCGCCTAAGCAATGACATGCAAAATTTGATCAAACTATGTTGTCAAATGGATTTAAGATTAATGAATGTGATAAATGTGTTTACATCAAGAACATTCCAAATCACATTGTCATTGTTTGTTTGTATGTGGATAATATGTTGATAATGAGTAAGGATATTTCCGACATAAATGCTACTAAGCGTATGCTTGCTAGCAAGTTTGATATGAAAGACTTAGGAGTTGCAGATTTGATCTTAGGAATTAAAATTCTAAGGACTCCTCAAGGTCTAGCTTTGTCTCAAACTCATTACATCAACATGGTACTTAAAAAATACAAGTATTTGGACTTCAAAGTTGCCAAAACTCCAATTGATTTGAATCTTGCTCTCACAAAGAACCAAAGTCAAAGCAAATCACAATTGGACTATACAAGAGTGTTGAGAAGCTTGATGTATATCATGAATTGTACGTGACCAGATATAGCATGTACAATTATCAAATTAAGTCGGTACACAAGTAATCCCGATCAAACTCATTGGATGGCAATGAAGAGAATTTTGGGGTATCTAAAACATACTCAAAACTATTCTTTGCATTACAACAAGTATCCAGTGGTAATTGAAGGATATAGTGATGCAAATTGGATCACCGGGTCAAATGAAGTGAAATCCACAAATGGATATGTGTTTACTCTTGGTGGATGAGCAGTCTCTTGGAAATCATCCAAACAGACGTGTATTTCTCGTTCTACAATGGAATCTGAGTTTATTGCCTTAGACAAGGCCGGTGAAGAAGTGGAATGGCTACGAAACTTTTTAGAAGATATTCCTTTGTAGCAAAAACCAGTGGCTCCTGTATGCATACATTGTGATAGTCAAGTGGCAATAGGAAGAGCTGGAAATGTTATGTATAACGAAAATGTTATGTTATCACAGTTGACTATGTGAAGTCAAAGGATAATGTGTCGGATCCACTTACAAAAAGCCTAAATAGAGAGGCGGTTGATAAATCATCGAAGGGAATGGGTTTATGGCCTAGAACAAGTCATTGTAATGGTAACTCTACCTAGTTAAATAGAGAACCCAATGTCTAGGTTCAAGGATCTCAAACAAAGTTACGAATGACGGTTCAACATTGTTACTAAAAGTATATCCATTTCCATGATATGATATTGTTCAAGAAACAAGGATAAAGCTTAAGGTTTGAAGCTTTTTAATGGTTTCTAAGTTTGGCAGGAATGACCAAATAGTTTTTCTATAGGATAAAATGGTTAGGAATCACCTATGTGAGTGTGAAGTGGAAGCCGCTTTAAGGAGAATAAGAGCAAGGTCAGTTCTCTATGCACTCATGAAACCAGGACGCGTTCATGGCTAAAACGAACAAAACAATGAGAACCAAGAATGGTTAAGGGTTGATTGTGTGACATATGTTGTCTAGGTATACATAAAAGCTCGATGGTTCAAACATGTCAAATCTACCGATTGACCAAGGATACCCGACATATGTTCACTATGGAAAGTTCAAAGGGAATCCTACTTACCCAGATGCGATTAATCCTTATTTGTAGATCACACAAGTTTTTTATATAAAATAGCCAGTCCCTATTCATGTGGGGGATTTTTGGGTTTGGTTGATAAGAATTGAATGGAAAATGGAGGTAAAAATATGGAAGGAAAATGAAGAGCAAGTCTTCACTTTAAGAAAGTAAAGTTCTCCCACATTGGTGGGAGAAAGAGACTTTATTGTGTATATATTGGAATACACACCTTCATGTGGATAGTGAGGCAAGAACAATACAAGCCTCGCGCTGTCGTCATCGTCGCTCGCTCAGCTTCGGCTTCGGGTTTTGATTTGGATTTGGATTTGGCAAATGATCGATCGAGAGACTATCTTTTTGGACAAAGTTTATTTGAAACTTGAGAATTATTGATAGTTTAATCCAAAAATCCGATAGGAAATCATTTCTCCATATGTGGACGCACATGAACAGATGTCACAACGCACCTTGAAGGGACGCGACCCTTCGAGGCACTGGTTCAAATTGAATTGGCGACCTGCGGGACATGTGGCACCTGTGGACACAGGTGACCAGCGCAGGCCAAACCAGTTGCTACTGGTTTTGTACCAGACACTAACCTGCGGCCGCATGTGGCCACCTGCGGGCGCAGGTCGCAGCGCAGGTAAAGTGTCAGTTCAAAACAATGTGTCTTTTCTTCAACCATTGCTTCCCTTCTGAAGCACCACCCCTTAGGCTATAAATATGTATGTTTTTCTCAATGAATATATACAAAATTATTATTTTTAACAAGTTAAAAGCTTTCTTCTTTTCAAAAGAATCAAAGTAAGTGTGATTTACTCCATTAGTTGAGTTCGACGAAGTTTAGCAAATTCCATTGCCTGTTTTGCTGAATAGTGTTCTATTTTATCCTGGGAGGAATTAATCCAAACCTTGGGAAATTGTGAGGGATTATATTCTTTAAGGAAACATAGTCTAACTGTGGACTTAGAACTTTCATTTTAATCAATTTTTTGGTTTTTACGGGTGAAGGAAGGAACAAGAAACAACAACCTTTGTGTTATTGGGAGAAAGGTTTTTTTCTGGGTTATTTTATCTTTGATTTTGGTCCGTGCTTTTCAAAGAAGCATAAAGCGTAGCAAGGGAGATCTTAGTTGTTTAGGAAATTTGGTTTTAAATAGTTGAAGTACACATATTCTAAGAATGGAAAGAGAATCAAAATACATAATTATAGGAGTAAATCAAGCTATACTATATTTACAAGATCCTAGGATAAATCAAAGCAAATACATCTCTATACTATATTTACAAGATCCTAGGATAAATCACAGCAAATACATCTCTCAAGGTAGTGGTTCTATTTCGATATCACAGGGCATACAACGTGGTGTAGTTGGTTCCTTACATGGGTTGTTTTCTCGTAGATAATATGGTAAGCTTCTTTACAGAGTTGTAGAACTATGCCTTCTTAGTCTGCAAAGCTAGTGGTATCGACAAACGTGTCATTGAGAGATTTGAGAAAGAAGCTGCTGAGATGAACAATAGGTCATTCAAGTATGCATGGGTGCTTGACAAGCTCAAGGCTGAGCGTGAACATGGTATCACCATTTATATTGCCTTGTGGAAGTTTAAGACCACCAAGTACTACTGTACTCCTGGTCACAGGGATTTTATCAAGAAAATAATTACTAGTACCTCTCAAGATGATAGTGTTGTGTTGATTATCAACTCCACCACTAGTTGTTTTTAAGTTGTTATATCTAATGACGGACAGACCCTTGAGCATACATTGCTTGCTTTCACCCTTGGTGTCAAGCAAATGATTTGCTGCTGCAACAAGGTTTGCCCTTATTTCTAGTTAAATGTTAACTGAAGAAAGATGTGTCATATTTGATTATATGTTTTATTCCTCGTGCAGATGGATGCTGCCACACCAGAGTACTCCAAAGCTAGGTATAATGAAATTGTGAAGGAAGTGTCTTCCTACCCCAAAAAGGTTGGTTAAAACCCTGACAAGATCCCCTTTTTCCAAATCTCTGGTTTTGAGGGAGAAAATATGATCGAGAGGTCAACCAACCTACACTGATATAAGGGTCCAACCCTTCTTAAGGTTCTTGACCATATTAATTAAGAGACCCTCAGACAAACCCCTGCGTCTCCTACTTCAGGATGTCTACAAGATTAATGGTATTGGAACTGTCCCTGTTGGTCATGTTGAAACTGGTGTCATCAAGCCTGGTATGGTTGTGACTTTTGGTCCCACTGGTTTGACCACTGAATTTAAGTCCATTTTGGCTTCTCAATAAAATGAACCTGGTTATATCATACAATTTCTACTGTTTTGATGGCTCTAACGTTGACTAAAAGCAGTTCAGATCTTTAGTCTTATGCACTTGACAGTGATGGCATGCCACTTACAGTAGACTCCTTAGAGATCAACAATGAGTCTTCTGCAATTGTTATTTAGACATCACTTTATCTATATATTCTTTTTTCTATGACTTTATCTATATATTCTACCTTTATTTGTAGTGTACGTAAACTTTACAGCATTTGAAATTATATGGCGTATTCAGATACCATTAAATGTAAATGATTGAGTTTGATTGTTGGTTTAAATGAATGACTTTTGAGTTTGATAATTCTTCTATTACTATCTTTGAATTGATTTCTCTAGTTAAATATATGAATTAAAGTGAATTCATCGTCACTAAAATAGGTCCATTTACGGGCAATTATTGCATTTTTACCGGCAATATAATAACAAAATCTACTAGAAGTAATTACTTTTAGCGGCAATAAAATGGGTGTTTAACGGCACTCAATATAAATGCCACTAAAGGCTTTAGCGATACTAGATGCAATGACATTAATCCAAATGCCGCTAAATGTTTTTGCGGCAATAACTAAAGTGAAAATTTATTTCCGCTAAATGTATCTTTTGTTGTAGTGTAAAGAGAAGCTAAAATCAGTTAGACATGTGAAACAAGTACAGTGGAACAAACCTCAACATTACAACATCAAATTCAATACCGATGCAAGTTTTATTTGGGAGAACGAAAATGCAGGTATTGGAGGGATAGCTAGAAACAGTAATGGGGATATCATTGTCTCTTTTTCTAGTCCAGTGTAATCGCAACAACATGGTCGAAGCACTTGTTGTATAGTTTGGTGGAAAATAGTGTATTCAAAATGGAAATACTAATTTTTCTTTGGAATTTGACTCATATTGATGATTACCAATCTGCTGAACAAGAAGAGTACATCTACATCAAGCTTAAACAAACTATTGAGAACTTCCAAGATGCTAGAGCAAAGCAATGCTTTTGTTTATCATATTTTGAGGGAAGACAGCCAGGCTCTTTGCCTTCACCTCTTCATATATAATAGAAACCGCGTAAGTGCACAGTGCTAGTCACTGTGTGCTTTACGACTTTTCTAAAAAGAAAAAAGAAAACGCGTACTACATTATTGAGATAAGAGCATTATGCTCTGTCTCCTAAAAGAAAAAAGAAAACGTGTGGGGTGTGCTACTATTCCCACTTTTGACTAATAATAAATAAAAAGTAAAGATTCTTAATAATTTACATAATAAAACAAAATAGTAACTATTCCGCAGCTTGTCTGGTTGGTCTTTGTTCTGACTGCTTCATTCTAGCTGTACTTCTGGTATATTGACTGTATTTCCTCCACTGCATTTTGAACATTGATGGTCTGGGTACTTTGGTCCAATATATTGACAATATTTTGTTAGTAAATTTTCTGAAATAAAATCTTTCTTCAGTGCTCTAGTTGTTGGAATATCTTCTGGTTTTAATAATGTCCATATCCATCTGCGAACTTCTTCCATATCTTCTTGTCGTAGTTCCCTTGAATTTGCATATATCATGACTTGATTTCTACAATGATATGTCCATATAGCATGTCCATTTGTGTAGTTATTTGCTAGCTCTTGAATAATTACTTGTAGTCCAATAAGTCTTTTGTTAGCATAAAATGCTGGTATCTCTACTTCAGGTATCTCTGGCTGTGTTCCTATTTCTTCTGGTATGATCATGTCTCGCGTGAGTCCTATTTTAACTACTTGGGTAATTGGTTTTATCTCATTATATAGTATTTCAGCTGGTGCCGTGTAGAATCTTATATAAAAGAATGATCCATTTGTAATTCTTCTGTAGATAGTGAAAGCATCGTATAATTCTGGTATTTTTTGTAGTTCTACTCCGTCTGTTGTATATACTGTGGCTAAAAGACCATATTCGTAACATGTTCGTACTAAATTTGCATTTGTGCCTGGTTGGGCAATTAGTTTGTTATATCCTTGTAATCTTTGGGTTATGAAATCTCTTTTTGGGTTAGTAGTTGTGGTAGACCTTGGATTTAAATTTAGGTATGTCTGGGTTTTGTGAATATTTTGAATGTAAGCTCTGGAAAGGTGATTATATACTTGTTTATTTTGGTTCAAACTAGCGGCATATGTAGATGTTTGTGGACTTGGAATATTTGGACTGGATATATTTATGGGTTGTCGGTTTTGAATAAATGGTTTTGTAAACTGACTATTTAGGTTGATATTTTGTCTTTTTGTAGATGGTTTAGTAGCTCCTGTGCTACTGCTTGCTTCTGTACTGGTGCTAGATCCTGTATTAGTTCCTGCAGCTGTATTAACAACATTGTTATGAGTTTTTTGGAGTTTCTCAACGTCTCCTTCTAGATCTGGATTTTTACCGTCTTCCGGTCGACGTAGTTCCGCATTTTTTGAGTCATGCTGCTGACTTTCTTTAGCTTTAGATTTCAGATGTACTTCATTAATCTTTAGCTTTTGTATTTCAAGCTCTATACTGTCCACTTTATTACAAAGTGTAGTAATAGCTTTTATCATAGTTTCCATATTATCTGTTTCTGGTGTCGTCTGTGTTGCTTTGTCTTGATAGGTAGTCTGCAACAGTATTTTTGTTAGTACTAATTACTTCAATTGTAAAAGTGAAATTTTGTATATTTAATACAAGTCTTCGTATTTCTTTTGTCGTAACTGAGTCCTGTATTTTTCTCGTTAGCCACCATTTTACTTAGGTGTTATCTGTCCTTACAATAAATTTGTTATATACAATATATGGTTCGAATGATAATAAACATTTATATAAAGAAAATAGTTCTTTGCGATTTATTTCCCATTTTATTTGTGGTTCTGTATAAGATCCTAAGTAATATCTACAATGATGTTCTATGGTTTCATTTAGATATTTATATTTTAATACTCCTCCATAACTATATTCACTTGAATCTGTTTCTACTATATATTCAAACTGTTTCTTTATATCGGGGAAATATAATTTTGGTAATTGTTTACATAATTCTTTTATTTTTTGTATATGTTTTCTGTCTGTTTCATCAAAATGATATTCAATATCCTTTTTTAGTTTCTTTTGTAATGGTTTAAATGTTCTGCTAATTTTGGAATATATTCGCGTACTTGGTTTACTAATCCTAAGAAGGACTGTAACTTCTTTTTTGTATCTAAAAGTTCTTCTAAATCAATTATTTTTTGTACTATATGTGTTTGCATTTTTATTCCATCTCTGTCTATCTGTATTCCTAAAAATTCTATTTGATTTTTCATTATCTCTGCTTTACTTCTGCTTAAGCTTATTCCTGTAGTTTCTATTATATTTATAAATTTGTTTAATAATTGTATATGTTCTTCTTCTGTTTTAGAATATAAGAGTATATCATCTATATATACTATGCAATTTTCTAGTTGTGTAAAGTGTGTATCCATAAAGTGTTGATATCTTCCAAGTGCATTTTTATATCCAAATGGTAATACATTCCATTCGTAAAATCCTTGTGGTACTGTGAATGCTGTGAGTTGTTTTGAATTTTCTTCTAATTTAAGGTGGTAGAATCCTGATTTACAATCAAATTTACTAAAATAATTGTATCCTTGTATTTGTCTTATTTTTAAGATTTTATTTGGTATTGGATAATTGTATGTTTTAGTTTTTGCATTTAAATTGCGATAATCTATAACCATCCTACTTTTCCTTCTTTTTTGTTCACTGTGTTTATTAACAATAAACGCAGGACTTGTATGTTTACTATTACTTTTTTGTATATATTGATTTGTTAGTAATTCATTAATATGCAATCGAAATTCTTCTAGATCATTAAAGTTATATTTTAAAGGTTTTTGGGTAATTATACTATTTTCATCAATTAGTTCTATTTTTACTGTAGTTTTGTGTTTTTCCCATCCTTTTAAGGGGTTTTCACTATATAATGGTTCTAGTTTATCATATATTGGGTTTAATGTATTTATAGAAAAGGTTATTATTTCTATATGTTTATCTGTGTTCGTATTATTTTCTAATTTTTGTATTATTTTTTCACTTCCTTTGATCCATGGGGTTGTTTTTTTGATTTTGTTTGTGACTCGTTTAGCTGCTATTTTCTGTTTATCTGGTGTTGTGAACCAGCAATATTTTTTAGTTAATATATGTGGGTATAATTCATCTATAAAGGGCATTCCTATTATCATATCTCTAGTTGTAAACTCATAATTATACATAGTTTTTATGATTAATATTTTATCCCATATCTGTATTTTTACATTTTTTGCTACATAAGTAATCATGCTTCCTTCGTCATTAAATCCTGTAAATACTGTTGGGTCTTTTAGTTTTTCCCATTTTGTTTCTGGTAAACAATTATATCTACATAGGTTAGCTTCTGATCCTGTGTCTATCATTGGTGTATAATATCTACTATTATATCCTTCTACTATTATCTTAGCTAATATATATACTTTTGTCATTTGTATATCTTAGTTTTTAGCTTCTATACTTTGGTTCTGTTAATTATAACATTTTTATTCTGGTAATGGATTATTAATTGTTTATCTTCTATTTTATAAGGTTTTACTTGTTCTAGCCATTTTAGTCCTAAAATAATATTTATATTCATTTGTATTATGGTAAATTGTATAATGATTGGTATTCCTCCTATAATTAATTCTTGGGTAGTTATTTCCTTTGTTTGTCTTAGTTCTTTAGGTAAATCTATACATCCTTGTTTTTGTGTTGTTATATCAGTAGTTAAAACTAATTCTCTGGTAATGAAATTTTCTTCTTCTCCAGTATCTATAAGTATTAAATATTTTCTTTGTCCTAATAATCCTGTTATGAAATAGTGATGGGGTTGTATTTCCATTGGTATTTCGTATTCTATTCTTCTAGATGTACTCATTCTAGATGATATTGTTGGTGTATCCATTATTCTTTTTGCTTTTCCTATCCTTTCATTTACTATTTCTAGTTCGTCATTTATATCTAAGTCATCATAACTGTAATCATTGTTATCTATTGCCATTACTATATTATCAAATGGTGTTTCTATTTTTATTTTATCAATTTTACTTACTGCTTTTACTGTATGTTTTGTTGTTAAAATATATAAATTTTTACATCTTGCTGTGAATATTTTACTTCCTGGTGTAAGTTCTATTCCTGTTAGTTTCCAATATAATACTAAAGATTTATCAATGTTTTTATCTTTAATAGCTATTGAGTAATTTGGGTTTACTATAAATCTAAATTTTTGGTACATCAAATTTCCTTTTACTGCACTAATGATACTTTTTTCTATTGGGTATTTTATTCTATCATCTGCTAAATAAAGTTCTATTGGTGTATCTATTCCTTCTCTAAAACATGCTCTGATTAATATTTCTATTGCTCCTAAATGCACATGGGTTATCTCATTCTTAGTTTTCAAAGCTTGTATTTCTTTATTTAATTCTTTTTTGTTAAGTATTGGTACCATAGTTTTTCCTTTTGCATATTTGCAATCTACTGTATGTTCCTTTTGGCTAATAACATAATATTCTTCTTTTGGTTTTTTAAACCAATGTTTTATAATTGGTACATCTAAAACATTATCTATTTTTAATGATATTTCTTGTTTTTTAATTTGGTTATATATATTCGTATCAAATATTACCTTTTGGCTTGTAAATTCTTCATTTTGATTATCTTTTTGCTCAATAACTTCAGTCATAATCGGTTTCTATATCCGTATCTTCTTTACTTATTTGGTCTATATCACTTATATTTTCTTCAAGATTTTCTATTTCATTTATTTCATCTAATTCATGTATGCTATCTTCACTTTCCATATCATAGTCTATATACGGTAATTCTGTATATGTATCTTCCTTTATTTGTATTTCTGTTATTTGTTTCTTTTTTATGTCTTTAGGTATTTTACAATCTTTTGCTATATGTCCTAGTTTTCCGCAATTATAACATGTACATTCTGATAATTTTTTCTTTGGTTTATATGGTCTTTTCTTTTCATAATTTTTTACATAATATCTTTTCCTTGGTTGTTTATACTTATATTTTGATTTAAAACGCTTATATTTCTTAAATCGTTTTTTATATTTATATTTATTTGGTTGTTTACATCCAAATTGTGGTGCTGTTTTTTGTGTACAACATGACATGTTTTTATCTAATACTTTATCAACTTTTTGTTTAGTTTTATAATTTTCACATAATCCTATAAACCATGTTTGTAAATATTTTATTCTTGCTCCTAGGGTATCTGTTAAGCTTGCTGCTTCCCAATCCGTTGTTATTTTTGTACTAAATGGTTCTGGTAATTTTGTAAAATATGATTTTCTAACTTCTATTGCTTCTTGGTGTGTATATATTCCTTTGTAATAATCATCTCTAAATGCGCATGTATACTGATCTATATAACACATATTACATATCGATAATTTATTCATTAATTGTCTGTTTAGATCCCTATCTTTTTCTTGTTCTGCTATTTCTGTAGTCATACTTCCAAATTCATTTCTAATTCCATATTCATATTTTGCAAGTATATCTATATTTGAGGTTGTTATAGTTCCATCTTGATTTTTGTTATTTCTTAGTACTGTCCTACTTTCTTCTGTTATATTATGTAACCATAATTTTACTGATCCTACTAATGTTCTTTCTATATATCCTGGTGTATCTGCAACCGATATTTTATTATCAACTAATTGTTCTGGGATTGTTCCATATTGCTTCATATCTATTGTCATCTAAAACTGTATAATAAGTTGGTTTTGTTGTTCTAGGATTCTCATATCTTCTTTTATCATATGTTTTTGTATTACTTGTACTGGCTTCATTTTTTATCGTATTTATATTTGGTTTAGCATTTGTTGTATTTACTTCTAATTCTGTATTTGTGATTTGATCCATTATTTCTGTGTAAGTTTCACTTATATCTTGATCTTCTTCAGATTGTATTTCATGATATTGGATATTATCTATATTGTCTATCCTTAAGGTTGTAAATTCTTCTGTTATTTCTGGATTATTTTCTTCAAGTTGTATTTTTTCTTTAATTTTTTCTAATTCTTCTGCTAATTGTTTTTCTTTATATAGTTTCTGACGTTCTTCCCTTTCTTTAACTTTCTTTGCGTATATTTGTTTTAGTAATGCTAATTCTTTTTCCATTTCTCTTATTTTTGTAGATGATTCGAGATCAACTTGTAGGGTATTTGGATTTGTTTCGTGAGTTAGTTCTTGTTGTGGCTGTGGTTCTTCTTTTACTTGTTTAAGTTTTAATTATTCTATTTCCTTTTTTGCTTCTATGCGTATTCTTTCAACTTCTAATTTTTGATCTATTTTGCTATTTTCTTTTTGTAATCGTACCATTTCTGTTAAACTATCCTCTAGTTTTGCTGAATTTTGTTCTTGCATTAGGTGTAATTTAGTTCCTATTTTTCTATATCTTCGGCCTAAATTTGAGTGTACTATAATTATTTGTGTACCTTCTGTTCCTATAAATGTTTTTTCTTCTACTGGATATTCTTCTTTATTCATATGCGTATTTATGCTCTAATATATCTTTTTGTAATTCTAATTCACTTATAGTTTGTTTTTGTGCATTTATTGATTTTTTAGTTACTCCTGCAAATATATTATAGTTCAATCTTTCTTTTCTATGGTTAATTTCATCTCGTATATCTATGATTTTTCTAAGTAATTCTGCCTTTCTTATTATTCTTGATATATCTGGGTTACTTGGTTGGTTACTTGATTCGGGTTTATCCATTTTTTAATGCTTTTATTATTTTTTCTATTGCTATAATTAGTCTAGTCATAGCTTTGTTTAAGTTATTTATTTCTTTAGTTATTTGTGTGATTTCTCTAAGTTTTTGTTTTCTCTGGAAGTTGCTTCTAAATCTTTTTTGAATTTTCTTTGTTAAATAATGTATTTTTATTGATCTAGTCATTATTATAAATCATCATATTTATATTCTTGTTGTTTTATAAGTTGTCTAATGTATTCGTATTCTGTATATGAGATTGTATCTATTAATTCAGGTATTCTTGTGTATTCGTATTTTTCGTATAGTTTATTTAAATCTAGTTTTATTTTCTGTATTTTAGTTGCTACATTTATTTGTTTTTCTAATCTTATACATCTAGGATGTTCATCTGGTAGTTCTTCACCATACTCGATTCCTTTCATGTTATCTGTTTGTTCTATGAATTGTCTTTTACTTTGTTTTCTTATTCTATTCTTATAAATGTTTATTTTATTTTTATGCTTAGTTTTGTTAGTTTTGTCTTTTTTATTACTGTGCTCTGTCTTATTTATGTTTCTTTTAGTACTGTGCTCTGTCTTATTTATGTTTTTAGTACTGTGCTCTGTCTTATTTATGTTTTTAGTACTGTGCTCTGATACCATTGTGGGGGGTGTCCCTTCGATCTTATCTTCTTTAGTCATTATCTAAATGCGGAATTATAATAAATATCTCTTTGTCTAATTAGCCTTAGTATTTGGTTAATATCTTGTACTATTAAGTCTAAATATTCTTCATTCTGGGTTTGGATATATTTATCTAGGTTATATTGTATTAATGTTTCTCTTTCTCTTAGTTCATTTATAGTTCGTTGCCAATTTTCTAAATGTTCTTGGTTCATTTTTAATAATAATCTAGGTGTCCTTCGGAATCTATGTCTATATATATATCATTATCTCTATAGTCATCGTCACTATCATCATGTAATATATTTTCTAACCATGATTCTTTCATTAAATCTATAATTTCATGGGTAAATAATAAGTTATATATCTTCTGTATAATATCTTTGTCTAAATTTCTTAGTATATACAAAACTAAAGTTTTATAATCTTTATCTTCATTTATTAGATATTTGGGTGTTGGAGTTTTATATATTTCTATATTTTCAGTAGGTGTTAGTATCTTTGTACTAGTTTCTGCTATATCGTTTTCCACATTTTTACTAGTTTCTGCTGCCATATTTTTCATTTTATGTGTGTGCAAATCATATTCCCTTTAACCTCTAATCCTATTATTATATTTATCACTAAGCAATTCAGTATGTTTAATTATCCTTTGTGTCACTACTATGGGTTTCAGCCTCAATCAGTTACCCTAACAATGCCTCAACTCTGGTCTACTACCCTATTCACGGCATTCCTCGCCTTTTCTGGTTTCGACCCTTAGGATGGCTTAGTCTGGGCTTACCTAACTCTTAGCTTACCTAACCATAGCAAACTTACTTGGATAATATAACATAATCAAACTACTACATGATAAACAATAATAATATTCTAGAGATTAGCAGGAATATAAGATTTAGTTACACATATTTAAATATGAGCGTACCTTAGTTGTTATCTCTTCTGTGGTATGTACTATAGATGTTTCTATATTGGATTCCTCCATTCTTTAGCTAAAATTTTTATTTATTTTTGTAAGGGGGTTCTCAGCACATGAGAGGGGGTTTTCAGATTTCAATCAGATTCTTATCCCTTCTCTTTGCCTTCACCTCTTACTAGACAAACACAATTTTTTCATAGTTTTCAGCAGCTTTCTAAGAATACTAAAGGTCTATATCAGCTAGATAAATGGTAACATCCTAGTTTTAGTACTAGGTATTATAAAGCTAATTTCTTTGTTCGTTAATTCTATATAGTAGGTCAAAAAGAGTAGGAGTAAGTTTTTGTGGGTCGCTCTTTCTATTTTTATAGGGTGATTTGATCACCTGTTGTGTTGTATTTAGAGGTATGGTCTAGCCCTCCTCTTCTGGCTTTGCTAATATAACAATGCCAAGGCTACTAGGAAAATTGAATTAAAAAATAGCCTAGTTATGGATATATAATTCAATAATCTTAGGATGACTCACAGTCAGGAGGATGAAAAAGTGCATCACTGATATAGTTCAAAGTGCTTAGTCAGATTTTATTTGCCTTGGTGATGGATGTTTTGATGCGACGTATTCAAGGGGAGGTGCCTTGGTGAATGTTATTTACTGATGATGTGGTACTGATTGACGAGACCCGGGGAGGAGTTAATGATAAGTCGGAGGTTTGGAGAGAGACCCTTGAGTCTAAAGGATTTAGGTTGAGCAGGACTAAGACGGAGTACTTGGAATGTAAGTTCAGTGATTTGACACATGAGGCTGATGTGGTAGTGAAGCTGGATTCTCATGACATCCAAAAGAGGGGTAGTTTCAAGTATCTGGGGTCTATGATTCAGGGGAATGGCGAGATTGACGAGGATGTCATGCACCGTATTAGTGCAGGGTGGTTGAAATGAAGGCTTGCTTCGGGAGTTTTGTTTCCTAATAAGGTGCCTCTGAAGCTTAAAGGTAAGTTCTACAAAGTGACCGTCTGACTGACTATGTTATATGGAGCAGAGTGTTGGCCAGTTAAAAACTCGCACATCCAAAAGTTGAAGGTAGCGGAGATGAGGATGTTGTGATGGATGTGTGGACTTACCAGGGCTGATAGAGTTAGAAATGAGATTATTCGAGAAAAGTTGGGACTGGATTTGGTGGAAGACAAGATGCGGGAAGTGAGATTGCGATGGTTTGGACATGTGATGAGGAGGTGCACGGATGCTCCAGTACTGAGATGTGAAAGGCTGGCTTTGGATGGTTTTAGGCGGGGTAGAGGTAGGCCAAAGAAATATTGGAGGGAGGTGCTTAGGCATGACATGGAGTAGTTACAGCTTAAGGAAGACATGACCCTTGATAGGAAGGTATAGAGGACGCGGATTAGGGTAGAGGGTTAGTGGGTAGAAAGGCGTCTGTATTAGTAGGAAGGAGTGTTTGTTTGTATCTGTGCCTATTTTTTTTTGGCAGATTCTTGTTTGTGTTGTTTTGGTGATGTTTGTGATTTTGAATAAATAGTCTCTAGTATTACTCTGTGGGTGTCTTGCTTCTTTTATTACCTAGCGATGTGTTATCTCTTTTTTGTTGTTTGTTTTTATGATTTTTGTTTGTTATTGTTATCTGTTCTGAGTCGGGGGTCTATCGAAAACAACCTCTCTACTTCATCTGAGGTAGTGGTATGGACTGCGTACACTTTACCCTCCCTAGACCCCACTTGGTGGGAATACACTGGGTATGTTGTTGTTGTTGCTTAGTCAGATATCATAAGAAAAAAAAATCAAAATGTACTGATATTTGAGAAACCAAAAGTGTTACTCTTATGTCTTAATTTATGTAACACTTTTTCTTTTTAGTTTTTCCAAAAAAGAATGACATCTATTTATATTCAAAAAAGGGTCAGCACTGCCCTTGATCTATTGAAGTTGGTACAAACATGCTCACGTCTATTGTGCCAAAAATGGCTCTGACGTTCTCCTTTTGGCCAAAAAATGGCTTGAGATCGCTAAAGGGTGATCTAAAATAAAAAGAAAAGGGGTTAAAACTTCCCATGATCTATTATTGGATTTGGTTAAAATGACATTGGTTAATCCATATCAAATTAAATAACCCTCAACTTGCTAAGTAAACATTTTAAAAGAAAATACTTTTGACTTCTTAAAAACGTGGCCAAAAAAAGTATTGTAATCTTAGATATGAGTATAATTAATGTACCACACTATTTTTAAATCTTATGGTCTTAATTATGTATGTGTAATATTGGAGTTAAAGAGTTACTCGCTCAATCCCAATTTATGTGAAAGAGTGTGACTGGGCACAAAGTTTAAACCTAAAAAGAAGACTTTTAAAACTTGTAGTCAGGTGTTTGGTCGCAATATATCGCCTCATTAAGGGTAAAATTAAAAATTTTAAAGAAAATTATTACTTCGTGTGTCCCAATATATGTGAAGGTGTTTGATTGGTCACGAAGGTTAAAAATGAAAGAAAGACTTTTGATCCAAACTAAGTCTTGATATTCGTGTAGCTATAAATCAATTCATAAGGGTAAAATGGAAAATTTAAAATTAATTAGTACTAAATATAGAAATGTATCATTTTTATGAGAATAAATAAAAAGAAAAGTGAGTCACATATAATGAGACAAAGGAAGTACTAATAGACCAACTAGAATAGTAAGAGTGTCACAAAAACTGAAACATAAGGAGTATTGATTATTAAAAATAATATTCTTCTTGAAATAGACTTATAAAAAGAAAAGTAGAACACATCATGCAAAATAAATGGATTAATTTGTTTTATGTCAAGTTCGATTTTGTTTTATGTATAACAACTAACAAGTTCAACGAAATTATTATGCTTATAAATTTGTAATATCTATCTATCTATCTATCTATCTATCTATCTATCTATCTATCTATCTATCTATCTATCTATCTATATATATATATATATATTATACCATGAAATTATACCTTCAATAATATGAGACATTATTTTCCTTTTAGGTCAAAGTAAAATAAAGAGATAATACATAATTGACCTCGTGAACTTATACCTTATTTTCAAGAAGACACTTTAACTTTAGGGGGGTCCTATTACCACCCTTAACCAATTCAAATTAAATTTTATACAACCTCTCAAGCTCCATACCAATTTTAAAGATGAAACTAACTTGATCTTCAAAATAATAAATAGATGTCTAGCAAAATATGAACTCTAAACACCATGTATAAGGAAATATCCAAAAGTAACAAAAATAATAAAGAATCATCTCATTGTGTGAAAGAAGGAAAAGAACCAATATGATCATCCATGGCACCCTGAAGATGGAGTGCTCACCCTTTGATCAAAATTTGAGGCCGCGTCAGAGTCTCTAGAACACAACTTGGATTCAATAAAAGAAGAGCACCTGATAGTATCAGTACAATCCACTATGTACTGGTAGGTATCATGGGCTGACTGAACATAGAAACATATAATACACATAAATCAAATAGCAAGTAGACAAGACATTCAACACATAATTAGTAATCTCAACCAGTCAATAAGTATATTCGTAATAGACCAAACAATGTCCACAACTAAGTCACCCAACCATCAAGAAAATCTACCATATTTGAATAATCACTAATTCAATGGCACAACAAATAAGGATCTATGTCCTCCTCAACCTCGTAGGAGTAATCTCATTCATATCATTATCACCACAGTATAGTCTCTAAATCATGTATCAAACTCTAGTATGTATACACATTCTAAGGTTCTTATTTATGCCCATCTAAACATGACATACAGGGGTCCATCTTCGTCGATGTACCAAACCGCCGTGGTACCCGACCCTCCGTAATAATAATCAATATCAATATCTGTACCGACACGGTACTCAACCCTCCGTAATAATAATAATTGTTGACACTGAATTTGTGCCCTCCATGATTTGAATTAATTATGAGCTTCTTCGATTTTATTAACAACTTTGAAATAATTGGTTTTGTGAAATTAAGGCATTTTAAATTAATACCAGGCTTAATTTTATTAATTCTAAGTAAGAATTATATATGTTCATATTTAATTAGACAAACTTATTTGATTTTGGCTAAGAAAGTACTTTGGGAATTAATTTTAGTCAAAAATGATATTGACTCGGCTATGTTTATAATTATTTTGTCTTAAAAATGATTATTTTGAAATAGTTGAGATCAAAAAGTTCATTTATTTGATTCAGGATTTAATGTCACGACCCGAAATCCCATGCGGGCCGGACTGGCACCCGAAGCCGATATGGCCGGAGAGAACTAATCTTTGCGCCTGAACATTCATATGCATGACCTCGTATGAATCTTATTATACCTCATGCGACTATGCGGAAGACATGAATCATGGAAACATACGCTATACATATATATTTAGGGAACTTGGCCGTTGGGGCCATCAAGTCAAAACGGACATTCCTCTTTTACATTTTCGTCTCTTACATCCATATACCCACATATGTCTACAAAAGTCTCTAACAGATTCATCAACAAGACTTACAGTCGGGACAATTTCCCGCTTTATACAACATATACAATATCAAAACAAAGTATACAACTATGACTAAGAAAGCTCTGAACCAAGTGGAGCTCACCAAAACTCTACAAATGATCCCCAGTCTACCGAGGAGGTCTACTAATGCTTGCACCTGCAACATGTAAGGTAAGTCCCCCGAGGGGGTCAGTACGAAGAATGTACTGAGTATGTAAGGCTCATAAGAAATCATCATAAATAATAACAACAATAATGGAATAAATATAAAAGAATTAATGAACGTTAATAAACTCTCTTTCTGTATGTGGGAAACCATGTATATTACGTTCTTTACTCCTATTGTCTTTACATACTTTCATCTTATTTGTTCTACCCATGCTAGGCTGTTCTGTCGCCCCTGGGATAAGATTAACCCATGCTAGGTACTTTGACCCCTGGGATATTATGTGAACCCATGCTAGGCTTTCGTGTCTCCCCTGGGATGTCATTAACCCATGCTAGGCTTATCGCCCCTGGATGTTATATTAACCCATGCTAGGTACTTTGACCCCTGGGATGTTATGTGAACCCATGCTAGGCTTTCGTGTCGCCCCTGGGATGTCATTAACCCATGCTAGGCTTATCGCCCCTGGGATGTATCGGGATCGACCCATGCTAGGCTTTTCTGTCGCCCCTGGGATACCATCCATGATTACTTATTAATTACACCTCTTATTATTCTTTTCCTTCTTGGAAGAGGTTGATTTATTCACTTATAAGAGATTTATACATTGAGGATCATGACACTATTGAAGCACACATATAAATTACTTCACTTCTTTACTTCATGAGATTGACATCTTCACTTATGAGAAATAAATATATTAACTTACACATCAACTCCCCTATTACTCTTATGAAAACTTATGAGATTGGTACTTTTACTTGTGAAAGATTGGTATAAAGATAATCATCACATTATTGGACTTTGGAACATGACATGATTGGAAAATGCTTTTCAAGGATAAATAGATTCTCTTATGTTATTACTCTCTTGAGATAGTCCCTTTTAGGAATTACCACATGATGACACTTTTGGAACTTCAATCAATGAATAAGAGATAAATGAATCATAAGTCATCTAAGAATAGGACACTTATGGATACAATATACGTCAACCTGAATTGCTATACTTCAAGCCTCTCGGAATTGAAACAAGTCCAATGCCAATAGGAACAATATGTTGTAGAAGGATACGGAAAAAGTAACCTTACATACCTTCACTTCCAAGTATGAGTACATGACTCTATATATGAACACAACAGTCCAGCTTCTTCCTTACGTCTTACTCTATAATACAAGTACATAACAAAGTTCATGTTAACAACCCACTCCCTTACAAACGTATAAATGTCACAATGAGTTACGTGACTGCTACATAGCATCATTTCATCCTTCACAGTACATTCCATTACATTATCATACGAACAACACCATAACATTCCACACATTGACCAAAATATCGCACATCCCTAGTATTTCACATCACACTTACCCTTATGCTTTCTCATTAGCATTCCGTCAAAATGTCTCCTATCAACTTGCCTCATAACAACATATGAACAACAATACATTCTTAATACAGTCCAACATGCCTCCATAATACACTTTAAAGTCATTAAAACAACATCACAAGTTGCTAATTATATCCATAAAGGGTATAGGGGCCTTCGGGGGTCAAAGGGGAACAAAAACATTCAAAACGGAGTTCTGGATGTGACCTGTGAAGCCACCTGCGCCCGAAGGTGGCTGAACTGCGTCCGCAGGTGCCCTTTGGCAGTAGCCAGGGGCATCTGCGTTGCGCAGTTGCCTCACCTGCGAGGGCGGGTGCCCCTTTTCGGCCAAATTGGTCTCTTTTTGGTTCTTTTCATGCAATGAATGGTCCATGATCATAACTAAACTTATTTTAACATATTTTTGATCATATTACTTTCCAAAAAGAATCCATGGTCTCACAACACACATAAACATCACCAAACCCTCACTTTGTTTTCAATCTGTCACCAAATTCGTAACCAAATTTACGACAACAATTCCAAACATTATACACAAGGATAAAACAAGCCAAGACTATAATCACATCTCACATGTCAATATGGAATCCATCAAGTTCATTTCCTTCAAGATCACAAGTCCGTTCAAGTTTACAAGACAAAACCATCCTCCGATTTAGCATACACAAATTGTTTTACACATAGTGAACTTCCCACAATTCACCAACATAACCAACATGATATAAACCATATTCCATGCATAAAATATATCTAACCATAATAATATACACTTACCAAGTCTTGAAAAATGATGATCTTGGTCCAAAGGAATGACTTAGGGTTTGTGTGGTAATGGAAATGTTAGAGAAAATTCTAGAAAAGGCATGGGTGAAACAAATGATATAAAATCTGATTTCCCTCCTATATATAGGTCCTTTAAGTCTCTCTCATCCAATTTTGGCATTAAATTCATGGTTGATTTGGTCAAAATGGAAGATTGGATCACTTTGCTCCATTGGGCCAAGTCTTCTATATGATATTGGGCCTCATTTAAGCCCAATGGTTCATGACTCATGTAAGCCCCAACAAATAAATGAATAATTCATCAATTCTCCCATGTTTTACTAATTCCATAAGTGTACACGTAGTCGTATAGATTCGACAACATACGGAGTGTTACACCTCTTACGAAGGTCTAATCCCATGTACTAGGCCCAATATCAATTACCTCATCAATAACATTACACAATGCATACTTTTGGCTCTTGACACGTAAGAATCCATTATTAAACGTCGTCAAGTAGGGTTTGGTAGGTACGGGGTGTTACATTCTCCCCCCTTAGAAACATTCATCCTCGAATGTTAACGATGTCGCTTCAATTACAACAAATGCATCTCTATATCAACATATGTACACATAAACACTTAAGGCTCATGGATATTTACTTAGTATTGGTCCACTTCCATATTTTGAACCTTTTCTTGCATTTGAAAAAATATGGGTACGTCGATTTCATCTTTTTTTTTTTCAACGTCTCATGCGATCTCTTCGACTTGTTGATTTCTCCAAAGAACTCTTACAAAAATTACGTCTTTACTTATTAGCCTTTTTCACTTGTCAGTCTAGAATCACAATAAGTATTTCAATGGGACCAATATGAAATGAAACTTTTATGCGCCTCCGGCAAATTTCACGTTATTTCTTTCAAAATTCCTTTACCCCTTTTATTGGTGACACGTTCAAGAGTACTTACTAATCTATGATCACAACATCTACTATACCATTACAATATGTTCTTTTCACTATACTAAACTCACCGACAGGCGGAGATATTCCTATTAACTTAAGTAGTGACCCCAATGTACTATTAAATTCACGGTAGTCGATGGAGTAACATACGATAGAGTAGAGCTCGGATCAGTCAATACATATGGTAATATACCTAAATACCTGTACCGTCATCAGGAGATGCTTCCTCATTCTTCCGGTCCACTAAAGCATAACTAGTTGCTCCTCTAAGATCTCTACCACGACCAATAGTCTGAACGCCTCTGCCTGGGGAATGAACCGATGCCGATGATACATCGGTTGATTCTGTAGGTCGTGCTATACCACTCGCACCCCTTTGTTGGCATTCTCTCATTATATGCCCCTCTGTGCCACACCAAAAACAAGCATTTGTTCCCAACCGGCATTCACCTAAATGGTACCTTCCACAAAGCTGACACGGAGGACAAGAAAATCCTACTGTCTGTGAGCCTTGCACTCCACTACTCTGTCCAGATGGACCACCTCTAGACCCTCAAAACTGGGAGTGAGCACCTGCTGTGGAATAAGAGACTGAGGGTCTAGGAGGTAACATTCGAGGTCTGGATTCTCCTGGGGACACCATGGACTGTCCCATAGATCTTGCCCTTTTTGATGGCCCTTCCTCTGATTCATGTGTCCTTATTCTTTGCCTTTGGTCCTCCATTTTCTGTGTGAAGGACTGAATTCTGGCGATGTCCATGTCTCTGTTTAATGCTGCAATAGTACAGTATCGTACCAAGTATGGCTCCAGTCTATCCACGTATCGATGGACTCTATCCTCCATTGTGGCCACCACATGTGGAGCATATCGTGCCAAGGAATTAAATTGCAAACTATATTCTCTAACACTCATATTTCCTTGACGCAAATTTAAAAACTGATTCACGCGAACCTCACGAATCTCATAGGGAAGATAGTGATCCAGAAATGCCATTTTAAATTCTTCCCATGTAGGTGGGTTTGCACCAATACCTCGAGCTCTCTTCCAGTCCTTATACCACAATATCACCTCTCCTTTCAATCTATAAGCTGCTAATTCAACTGTTTCTACACCTATTATGTGCATCACCTCTAGTGCTCTTTGAACTTGGTCCACAAAATCCTGTGGATTCGCTTTTAGGTCTGACCCAGTGAATATAGGGGGGTGCAATTTTAGAAAATCTTGTGTACGCCGACTAGCTGCTCTAGCCACGTCATCTTCATTTACCATTTGACCAGTTCGTTCTTGTGCTTGTGCAGCGACTAGCTGTGTCAACATATGTACTGCATTTCTCAAATCATGATCGGTGGTATTCATTGGTGGTCCTGCCGGTACTTTTCTACCTCTTGGCTCTTCTGGAGTTGGAAAAGTAGTAGAAGACCGCGATGCAATTTCAGCTTCAGCTCCACCTTGACTAGCTTGGTCAGGTGGTGATTTACTCATTCCTTCATCAGCAAGCACATCTACCTACTTACCATTGCCTTTACCTCTTCTTGTGTTTGGCATTTTTCTATTCCAAAGAAAAACGATATCCATGGTCAGATACAATTTAGCTTACAACACTGGCTCTATTGAACGATCTAGAAATGAAGAAGAGAAACAACATCCTAAATGTCTCGTAGCCTCCTACTTATAAATGTGGTGCGCAGCACATCCATAAGCAAGAATCTACTCAGACACGGCTTTGTAGACACCCTTAGAACGACCTGCTCTGATACCACTTTTGTCACGACCCGAAATCCCATGCGGGCCGAACTGGCACCCGTAGCCTATATGGCCCGAGAGAACCAATCTTTGCTCCTAAAAATTCATATGCGTGACCTCATATGAATGTTATTATACCTCATGCGACTATGCGGAAGACATGAATCATGGAAATATGCTATACATATATATTTAGGGAACGTGGCCGTTGGGACCATCAAGTCAAAACGGTCATTCCTCTTTTACATTTTCGTCTCTTACATCAATATACCCACCTATGTCTACAAAAGACTCTAATAGATTCATCAATAAGACCAACTTGCAGTCGGGACAAGTCCCCGCTTTATACAACATATACAATATCAAAACAAAGTATACAACTATGACTCAGAAAGCTCCAAACCAAGTGGAGCTCACCAAAACTCTACAAATGATCCCCAGTCTACCGAGGAGGTATACTAATGCCTACACCTGCAACATGTAAGGTAAGTCACCCGAGGGGGTCAGTACGAAGAATGTACTGAGTATGTAAGGCTCATAAGAAATCATCATAAATAATAACAACAATAATGGAATAAATATAAAAGAATTAATGAACGTGAATAAACTCTCTTTCTATATGTGGGGAATCATGTATATTACGTTCTTTACTCCTATTGTCTTTACATACTTTCATCTTATTTGTTCCACCCATGCTAGGCTGTTCTGTCGCCCCTGGGATGAGATTAACCCATGTTAGGTACTTTGACCCCTGTGCTGTTATGTGAACCCATGCTAGGCTTTCGTGTCGCCCCTGGGATGTCATTAACCCATGCTAGGCTTATCGCCCCTGGGATGTTATATTAACCCATGCTAGGTACTTTGACCCCTGGGATGTTATGTGAACCCATGCTAGGCTTTCGTGTCGCCCCTGGGATGTCATTAACCCATGCTAGGCTTATTGTCCCTGGGATGTATCGGGATCGACGCATGCTAGGCTTTTTTGTTGCCCCTGGGATACCACCCATGATTACTTATTAATTTTACCTCTTATTATTCTTATCCTTGTTGGAAGAGGTTGATTTATTCACTTATGAGAGATTTATACATTGAGGATCATGACACTATTGCAGTACACATATAAATTACTTCACTTCTTTACTTCATGAGATTGACATCTTCACTTATGAGAAATAGATATATTAACTTACACATCACCTCTCCTATTACTCTTATGAAAACTTATGAGATTGGTACTTTTACTTGTGAAAGATTGGTATAAAGATAATCATCACATTATTGGACTTTGGAACATAACATGATTGGAAAATGCTTTTCAAGGATAAATAGATTCTCTTATGTTATTACTCTCTTGAGATAGTCCCTTTTAGGAATTACCACATGATGACACTTTTGGAACTTCAATCAATGAATAAGAGATAAATGAATCATAAGTCATCTAAGAATAGGACACTTATGGATACAATATATGTCAACCTGAATTGCTATACTTCAAGCCTCTCAGAATTGAAACAAGTCCAATGTCAATAGGAACAATATGTTGTAGAAGGATACGGAAAGCGTAACCTTACATACCTTCACTTCCAAGTATGAGTACACGAGTCTATATATCAACACAACACTCCAGCTTCTTCCTATACAAGTACATAACAAAGTTCATGTTAACAACCAACTCCCGTACAAACGTATAAATGTCACAATGAGTTACGTGACTGATACATAGCATCATGTCATACTTCAAAGTACATTACATTACATTATAATAACAACAACACCATAACATTCCACACATTGACCAAAATATCGCATATCCATAGCATTTCACATCACACTTACCCTTATGCTTTCTCATTAGCATTCCGTCAAAATGTCTTCTATCAACATCAACTTTCCTCATAACAACATATGAACAAAAATCCATTCTTAATACAGTACAACATGCCTACATACGACACTTTAAAGTCATTAAAACGACATCACAAGTTTCTAATTATATCCATAAAAGGTATAGGGGCCTTCGGGGGTCAAAGGGGAACAAAAACATTCAAAACGGAGTTCTGAATGTGACCTGCGAAGCCACCTGAGCCCGCAGGTGGCTGAATTGCATCCGCAGGTGGCTGAACTACATCCACAGGTGTCCTTTGGAATTAGCCAGGGGCATCTGTGTTTGCACCTGCGAGGGCGGATGCCCCTTTTCGGCCAAATTGGTCTCTTTTTGGGTATTTTCATGCAATGAATGGTCCATGATCATAACTAAACTTATTTTAACATATTTTTTATCATATTACCTTCCAAAAAGCAGCCATGGTCTCACAACACACATAAACATCACCAAAACCTCACTTTCTTTTCAACCCATCACCAAATCCATAACCAAATTTACGACAACAATTCCAAACATTATACACAAGGATAAAACAATTCAAGACAATAATCACATCTCACATGTCAATATGTAATCCATCAAGTTCATTTCCTTCAAGATCACAAGTCCATGTTCAAGTTTACAAGACAAAACCATCCTCCAATTTAGCATACACAAAATGTTTTACACATAGTGAACTTCCCACAATTCACCAACATAAACAACATGATATAAACCATATTACATGCATAAAATATATCTAACCATAATAATATACACTTACCAAGTCTTGCAAAATGATGATCTTGGTCCAAAGGAATGACTTAGGGTTTGTGTGATAATGAAAATGTTAGAGAAAATTCTAGAAAAGTCATGGGTGTAACAAATGATATAAAATCTGATTTACCTCTTATATATAGGTCATTTAAGTCTCTCTTATCCAATTTTGGCATTAAATGCATGGTTGATTTGGTCAAAATGGAAGATTTGATCACTTTGCTCCATTGGGCCAAGTCTTCCATGTGATATTGGGCCTCATTTAAGCCCAATGGTTAATGACTCATGTAAGCCCCAACAAATAAATGAATAATTCATCAATTCTCCCATGTTTTACTAATTCCATAAGTGTAAACGTAGTCGTATAGATTCGACAACATACGGGGTGTTACACCTCTTACGAAGGTCTAATCCCATGTACTAGGCCCAATATCAATTACCTCATCAATAACATTACACAATGCATAATTTTGGCTCTCGACACGTAAGAATCCATTATTCAACGCCGTCAAGTAGGTTTTGGTAGGTACGGGGTGTTACATTTATCTAAATTTGATTGACCAAATTTTATTAATTTGTTCTTAAAATTCAATTAGTCTCTATTTAGGGTAATTTTTAAATTTTACCTAAGCCTATTTTACTAATCTCTACCCATCCCCAAAACTCTAAACCACTCTAGCCCTCTACCCCTTTAACCATTCTCTTTCATTTAACAACAATGACATAGACAACAATATAACCAGTTGCTCCACTAAAACTCCAAATGCCATCGTCTCATCTCTTCCATCCTTAGTACCAGTCTACATGCCAAGCACAATATTCATTAACCCAAAACCTTCCAAGAAAAACCCACAAAATTTCATTTCATTCCCAATCCATTTTTGATATTCGAATTTTGAATACACGTACAATTTTCGTACGAATCTGGCTCATCCTAATCTTATCCATCAAATACTTTAAATCCCTCATAAAAATAGCCTAAAATTCCCATTCAAAAATCCCTAGTAATCTCAAATAGCCACTTCTAGCCTCTCATTAGTTCATCGTACAAGCAAGGATAGAGACACGTCGATCTCTGTTCATTTCATCAAATTTGGTTCTAACCCTACGATTTAAGGATTTCCCCTCATCAAACATCAAAAAATCCTCAGAAATTAGTCCTCCTTTCACTCTTATACAAACCCCTTCATCCCACTATTTTGTGAAAAGTGTTGAAAGTCAAGTGATTTCCAAAAGCGAGAGCCCCAAATAAGAAAAAGGATTTTGCTAAGAGGAATTACTGTTTCCTTTCTAGAAATTTGTGAGACTCGTGAGACCTTGATTTTTGTCTAAGTCATGTTTTTCACAATAACAAAGAGGCAAGGATTTTGACGAAGCTCAAAGTTCCTAATTTGCTGCTCCACAAAAGATAAGATTCGCGTTTATTTCATTTTCTCTTTTTGATTACTCGTTTTCTATATTTTCTTTCTTCCATGATTAGTATTTTTGGTGTTCAAATTTGGGTATAACTTGTCTTGTATGAATTATTATTCGTAGTGATTTTTTTCTTTCTCAAAATTTCTTTGTGTTTCTTTTTGTAGTTTGTAACATTCATCATGTGTGTATATTATTTTACCCACTGGTTTTAGATTGTATTTGACTTGAAAAAATTCAAATCATTTTTTTTATAATGTAAGATGAGCATGCTATCTTATCTTGCTAATATGTGACATTTTAAAAGAGATTATTTATAGATACAGTGAGTTTTGAACTTTGTTTAAATGATGTTGTCTTGATCTTTTTAATATTGAATTTGGTTTGAGATTTTGCTTAGAGTTTATTTGTCTATTTTAGTCGAATTTGAAACTAGTTTCACATTTGGTATCTTTTCAAATAAAATTAGCTACCCTCATAGGATGTATTTTTGTCTAAATTGACTATTCTCCCATGAGTTACACTATGAATATGAAGATACCTTTCTAAATCTCTCAAACCGGTGGTCAAAATCTTGTCTCATTAATGTTTCATGCTTTCTTTTATACTTTATGTGAAGCTAAAAGATTGAGGAAAAATCTTGACCCTTTTCTACCTTGAGTTTGTTTTATTGAACAAAAATGTGTTCACTAGGTAGTATAGAATCTTCTCTTAGACCATTCATGTTGCACAAGCTAACTATTTGCTCATATCTTGCTTAAAATATATGCGAATGTCCCATTTTGATATCCTTTTTCCTTTATTGACTAATATAAAGATCGTATAAACTAATTCTTTGTCTATTTTTATTTTAATGGGTTTGTCCTCCTTTTGTTTAGATTTCTTTGTTCTATGCAAGCCTTTAAGGGAACTGGAACTCGATCGTGATTGTCTTCTTTTGGATAATAGTAATGCCTAAATAGTCGTAGCTTAAAATGACCCCTTCTAGAATGACTGTCAGTTAGTTGATAACTATCTATTGTGACTTACTTATACTAGTGCATTTGATTGATGAATTAATTAAGACCTTGTTGTGCCTCAATTAATTTGGATAGAAACTAATATCTTCTTTTATTTTGATACATCCGAATCTGGTATGTTCAAATCCATTATGGACGCTTCCTTACATTTATTCGATCGAACATTTTTAAGTCAAGAAGGACTGATGTAATGAACCTATTCATCGGTATGGGTGAGTCAATCATGCGAAAATTCGGGTTAAGTTTTTCTCGAATTGAAAGTTAAAATTTTCAAGCTAGGCTAGTCTTAGATGAAATTCAATTGAGATATGGTCTAGGGTGATTAGAGAATGGATTGGGTAAATATAATAAGCTTTAGCTTGATTTTATGTTAGCTAAGATGATAAGAAACTAGTAGAAATTTTCGGAAGTGAATTCGGGTAAGTAGAACTCCCGATATGGAACAAATAGGTTAGTCTGGTATGTCATGGTTTGAGGGTGCATTGTGAAAAAGGAAAAACTGGGAGCATTCCTAAGTTTCTGGCTTGCCACACCCGCTACAGTGGATGGCAGACTGCGATGGGGCTACTGCTATAGAAAAATAATTCCCACTATAGAGGGAGTCAAAGTCGGTCAATCCAGCTAAAGTGGGCGGATTCCGCTATAGAATTGCCACCGTAGAAGGATCGGGATGCTATAGCAGGGTAAATCACTGTTTATGCAGAATTTTCCCTAAAAATAGTTCATTATTTCTAAACTCATTTTAGGGAGGGCTTAGGTGATTTGGTGTAATATTCACCTATTTTCCACTAGAATTCTTAGTAAAAGTAAGTCATTTATGCCCATTAACTATTTTTTCGGTTCCTTAACCTGAGAATCACTAGTTTACTGGTTTTGGGGAGAATTTAACTTGACTTAGGTGATTTTTCTGGTGCAATAGGATAAATTAGGTGTAAAACCTTTAGGTTTTGGTTTATGGTTTATAACTTACTCTTGAATGACTATAATTCACTAATATAACCATGAAATTGGTAGATTTAACGTGAAATTATGGTAGGAAAAACACTAAAATGGGTGGGATGATCATGGATTGGACTTGGATTTTGGGATTAGGTTGTAATCCTCGATATTGGAGGTCATTTCATTGATTATATGTTTATATTCCTATTTTAGACCAATATCGAATCGAGATTGCTAGGAAAGGGAAGGCTCAGGTTCAATAGGGTATTTCAGGCTTGGATTGAGATAGGTGATGGTTTAATGTAATTGAAACCCAACTTGTGTTATGTGTGCATGATAATTATTCCTTAGTATTGCTTGTACAAGGAATGTTCAAGGAAAGTGAATGATTATTTGATATCCTTAATGTTAAATGCATGCAATGAAACCTATATGTAAAGCTTGTTGGTTGTTACAATAATTATTTCTGTATTCATTATTTTGTGATTATTGTGATATCTGTCATTATTGTGGTATGTATTGGTATTTGGACATCTTCATGGAGTTGGTTGGTATATGGTTGGCATACACTTGATGTTTGGGATTTAGTACATGGACAAGAGCTCATCCTCTATTGTCACGCCTCGAATTCCAATGGGATGGATTGGCACCCGAAGCTGATAAGGCCTGAGAGAACCAATCTTTGTTCACGTCCATTCATATGCATGTCATTCAAGGAACACCACCACCACGTATAGATACAAGATGCTAATAGCGGAAGTCATGGAGACATGTGATATATACGTATAAAAAACTTGGTCGTTAGGGCCATCAAGTCAAAATGGACATACATTCTTTCATTCACCTTACCACATACGTCTACAAAAGCCTCTAACGGATGCATACACATAACCATCTTAAAGTCGGGACAAGTCCCAACTTTATACAATAGTTATACTACCAAAACAAATGTACAATTGTAACTCGGAAAGCCCCGAACCAACTAGAGCTCATCAAAGACCGACAATTGATCCGCAACTTACTGTGGAGGTCTACTAGCACCTGTGCCTGCAGCAAGTAAGGTAAGTCCCCCAAGGGCATCAGTACGAAGAATATACTGAGTATGTAAGGCTAATAGTAACTGCATAAGATACAGGGACTTCAATGAAATCAAGTACAAGTGGATGGGCAATATAGATTAGCCACCATAATATACATGTGTGGAGTCGCATATATTGCATTCATTTCTTATGTTTTAGTTAATATCATTGCCACAATCATTCATGAAAAATTGCTTATGTAATATCGTTTATATAATCTTTCGGGATCACCTCTAGCTAGGCTTCCGCCCCTTTGAGTTGCCACCCGTTCGGGATCGCCTCTAGCTAGGCTTACTCCCCTTCGAGTTGCCACCCGTTCCCAATATCCTTTTGGGATTGCCCCTAGATAGGCTTTTGCCCCTTTGGGTTGCTACCCATACTCAATGTTCATTCAGGATTACCCCTAGCTAGGCTTTTGCCCCTTTGGGTTGCTACCCGTACTCAACAAGTATGCATTACTTCAATTCTTATGTTATAAGAGTGATACGTTGTTGGAAGAGTGATACGTTATTGGTTGTAACATTGTTGGAACTTTAGAACAATAGTCAATGAATACGAGACATCTGAATAACAATACATGACAACCTGAAATGATATATCTTAGAACAGTTCGGAATGGAATGAGTACAATGTCAATGTGAACAATATGTGCTGTAGAAGGATATGGAAAGAGTAACCTTACATACCTTGTCTTCTCACTATGAATACACAATCCTAAATGTGAATACAATAGTACAGCTCCTTCCTTACGTTTCACTCTACAACACAAGTACATAACTGAGCTCACGTTAATAATTAACTACCTTACGAGTGCATAAAACGACAATGAGTTACATGATTTCCCCATCTCACCCTTCACAATACCATTTATGAAATTGTCATACCAAAAATACCACAACATTCCATACATTGAACAATACATCATAAATCAATAGCATGTCACACCATGTTCATACTTTACACTTCTCCATCAATACAACATCACAATTACTCCATCAAGTCACCTCAATACACTTCATAACAACATATCGACAAAAATCCCACAATTTACCCTCATAGAAAAATAAGAATTCAAGGAACATAACCACACCATACATGTTGATATTTCATTCACACCATGCACTTTCATCAAAACCCCAAGTCTCCTTTCAAGTTTAAATCACAAAGATGGCACATCTTTTAGCAAAAAGCAAAAGTACCCTATTCAATCTTGCCAACATAACCATCATGATCTACATCATCTCTCATGTATATAATCTATTAAATCACAAGAATAAACACTTACCCAAGATTTCAAGGTGATGATCTTGTCCAAAGTGTCCAAAGAAAATGGTTGCCTTAGGGTTTGGAAAATAGAGAAATATCTCTTAGAAAATGTCTAGAAAGGTTTGGAATAAAAATATGATTTTTGGCCTTTATATAGACCTCAAATCATCCTTAGCCACTCCTTGGGCATTAAATGTTATATTTACTTGGTCAAATGGAAGAATGGGTCATTTGCCCTTTTGGGCCATGTCTTTTAATCCATTTTGGGCCTTAAATTGAACCCATTTACACATATTAACTTAGCCCACCAATTTCAATGTGTGATACTCCAATTATCTCATGTTTAAATAATTCCATCAATGTCACAACAACATTCAACTCACGAGATTCATGTTCGTAGCTTCAATATCCAAAATGAGAAATTCTAGCCACTTATGGCTTAGTTGAACATAATTTGATAAAACACTTTTGACAAAGAATTAATCCCAAGTCGAAGGCCAAAATTTCTCAAGAGTAGTCCTACTATGATGGAATAATGATACCATAACCCAAGAGTCCTCTTTATAGAATAATAATAGTAGAAGAAATCGGGCAAAAAACACCCCGGCACGCTCCCGGGCGCCCTAGAGGAAAAATTTCAGCTCTGGAAAGGTGGACAGGAGCGGCCTGGCACGCCCCTAGGCGCGCCCCCTTTCTGCTTGTGCCTAACAAAATTCGGCCAGAAGCGGCTTGGCACGCCACCTGCAGCGCCCCATGCTAAATTTTTGATTTCGACTTTTCTTTGCGGATTTGGTTGGATCTTTCAAGTCCCAACCTTTTTCTTGCCTCTTATCTTTAATATCCTTTGCTTGGATGTCCCTTAAACCTCACTTTTCACCCCACAAATGCTCCACAAAGTCATAAACACCTACTAATAAGGTCTAATCACATGTACTAGCACACTATCAAATTTTTTCCATCAATAATAATACAAAATACGTACTTATAAATCTCGAACCTAGGGTAAACATGGTTCAAGGTTAGAAAGTAGGGTCGGGAAGGTACGAGGTGTTATAACTATAAGACCCTTACATGTGTGTATAGGTACTTAGTGAGTGTGACGGTTCCTTGAGTGAATCAAGGATTATGTGGTTTTCTTGATCATATTAGTTCCTTGAGTGAACTGGGTTTATGTGCTTAATTGCAAAGGGTGGTTTGTTTATGTAAACCTTGATACATGATAATTGCCATTGTTGTTGTTCATGTGGATCCTTGAGTGGTCTGGGTTAATTTCGAGTTGTGACATAACTCTGTGTGGTCTATTACTTATGTAATTGGGATATGATTTATATAATTATTGCATCATGGTTTTTTACTTGGAGTCTTATTGGTGGTCATAGTTTACTTGACTTGTTATCTATGTTGACTCACGCTAATTAAACATCATGTTGTACTTGTTTACAAGGTTAAGTGTTTTGAACTTGGAGTAGAGTTGCATGATAGGGCTTATGGTTGTCTTGTTGTACTACGTTATGGTTATACATTCATACTTCTCATTTTGGGTTGGCCGATGACCCTACCAATACACCGTTGTTTCTTATGTACTGATACTATATGTGATCTTCTTTTTGTTGAGTTTAGAGAATATACTGGCAATTGTTTCGAGACCTCAACTGTTATTTAGATCATATTTGAACTCAAGGGTGAGCTGCATCTTCCGGCATACCATGAGTTCTTCACTTGTTTTCTAGTCTATTATTATGAACTTAGATATTACTTTGGTTTTGGGGTTGCATCCCCTTTTTGACATTTATTAGAGTTTTAGTAGGATGACTTTCAGGTTCTAGGGATGGTTTATTTTGCATATTTTATTATTACTCTTCGTTTAAGATATTGAATGTTGGTTTTGTTAATGATATTGGCTTAGGTTCCTATTTTCGACTAAGTGTTTGATGATTTATGAGGTTAGTTGGTTCTCCCACTAGGGAATTAGTATGGGTGCCACACACGGTGGATTGGGTCACGACAAATTTGGTATCAGAGCCCTGGGTTCGTTGAAGTGGTCTTACCAAAATGTGTCTGGTAGAGTCTTGCAGAATGGCACAGAGATATCAGGCTATAGGACTTTAGGACACTATCCTTTCTTTCTTCTTTCATGCTGTAACTTGATTTCAATTGGTATCTGAACCTCTTCATTCTTTTGTCCCTAGATGGTGAACACTAGAGCGAATGGAGCAAGAGCATCATCCCCGACACTAACAACTCTAGCTGTGGAACAAACTATTCTGGGAAGAAGACAAGGTAGGGGTAGAGAAAGAAGGACAGGGAGAGCAACAACCACCAGGGGTGGAGCTTAGACAATATCTGACCAGGCCCATCAGAGGTCAGTATTACCTCCCCTACCCAGGATCATTTTTAGGAGGTTTAGGCAGTAGAAGAGGATGGTGTGGAATCGAAAGTGGCGGCATCAGTTAGAGGTGAAGTCCTTCCTCCTATGTCTTCTGAGGTTATTCAGCAGGTTCTAGATTTTTTGAGTGGGTTGGTTGGTACCAGAGCCACCCCCATTATAGCTACTTTTCAAGTTTTGAGTGCCCATCCCACTACTATTTTAGCTCCCATGATGAATGAGACTTCAGGTACCGATGTGTTTCCCTATCCTGTGTTAGGCCCCGTCATGACTGGAACAGAACATTAGTTACAGACTATGTTTCTGAAAATGAAACCTCCTTCATTTCATGGTACTGAGAGAGATGTTGCATTAGAGTTCATCATTGATTGTTATGAGAGGCTACAAAAATTGGGAATTGTACAACAACATGGTGTTGAGTTTGTGACTTTCCAATTGTAGGGGGATGCCAAGAAGTAGTGGAGAGCTTATGTAGAGTGTCGGTCACAGATCCTACCTCCATTAACCTGGGCTCAGTTTCATGCTCTATTTTTGGAGAAGTATGTAACTTGTACTCTTTGTGACCATAAGGAGGAAGAGTTTTTGGCCCTTGAACATGGTAATATTTCTGTTGCAACCTATGAGGCTAAGTGTCATGCTCTGTCTCGCTATGCTACCCATTTGTTGGGAACTGAGGAGGAGAGGATCTGGTTATTTGTTAAAGGTTTGAATACTGATCTTCATGTATTGTCTGTTTACATGATTTCTGCAAGAAAGGGTTTCAATGATGTGGCTGATTATGTGAAAAAGCTTGAGGGAGTTAAGTAGGTTGGTCAGGCTAAGGCATTAGCCAAGAAGTCCTGGAGCGTGGGTAACTTCAGTGGTTCTTAATCCAGGGATAACAGCTAACAGGTTCATTTGGCTTGTCCCATTCAGTCATCTCTGCCAGCCTCTACAGGTGGTCATTCAGGGGTTATTCAGCAACTTTCAGTTGCTAGAGGCCAAGGGGCTCTTATTCTTCGGTCAACATGCCTTCTCTTGAGCGAGTTTGTTACACTTATAGTGTTGTAGGGTACTTTAAGAGAGAGTTTCCTCTGAGGCAAATGGGTAATCAGGTACAACATCATACTAGGGTTATGGTTCCAGCAGGTAGAGGTGGAGGTGGTAATGATAAGGGTAATACACAGGGTGGACATGATAATAATCAGGGTGGTCATGAAGGAAATAAAGGTAATGGTAATATAGGGAAGGGCGTAGCAAAGCATTCTATGGAGGTTTCCCTTCTTGAAAGCTCACTATTATACCTTCCTAGGCAAGGCCAAGGTTTAGGCATCTAATGTCGTCATTACAGGTACTACTCTTGTTTGTGACCAGATGGCTACTATTTTATTTGATTCGGGTTTCACTTACTCTTATGTATCTGTTAGATTTACTTTGGGTCTGGGCTTCGTCTATGATGTACTTGATTCCCCTGTATATATTTCTACTCTAATTGGAGATTATATTGTGGTGACCTATGTTTATTGTGGATGTTCTATTTTGTTTATGGGTTTTTAGACTTGGGTAGACTTGATCATTTTGGACATGGTTAATTTTGACATTATTCTGGGTATGACTGGTAGTCTCCATATCATGTTGCTTTGAACTATAATGCTAAGACAGTGACTCTAGAAATGCCGAGTATGGGTAAACTAGAGTGGAAGGGTGTGTATAAGTCTAGACCGGTGAAAATCATATCTTTTGTTCGGGCTAGAAAGCTAGTGGGGAAGGGGTGTTCAGCCTTCCTAGCTTATTTTCGGGAACTTAGTATGGAGTGCCCTTCTATTTAGTTGGTTTCTATGGTTTCTGAGTTTCAGGAGTTATTTCCTACGTATTTTCTTGGTATGCCTCTGGACAGGGATCTTTTTTTGTATTGATTTAGAGATGGGCATTTGCCCAATTTCTATTCCTCCTTATCGAATGACTCCGGCAGAGTTGAGGGAACTTAAACCTCATTTATAGAAACTACTTGATAAGGGATTTATTCATCCCAGTGCTTCACCTTGGGGTGTTCCAGTGTTATTCGTTAAAAAGAAAGATGGTAGCATGAGGATGTGCATTGATTATAGGCAGTTGAATAAGGTTACCATCATAAATAAGTATCCCTTTCCCCGCATAGATGATCTCATTGACAAGTTGCAGGGTTCTACTGTATTATCTATGATTGAATTGAGATTAGGTTACCACCAGCTGAAAATTCGACTTGAGGATATACCTAAGACATCTTTCTGGACTCGGTATTGGCATTACGAGTTCTTAGTGATGTCTTTTGGGTTGACCAATGCGCCAAAAACCTTCATGAGCTTGTGGTATTTTCAAATCTTTCTTGAGTTCTTCTGTGGTAGTTTTTATTGATGACATTTTGTTTACTCCAAGAGGAACGAGGAACATGTAGGTCATTTTTGCATTGTCTTGGAAATTTTGAAGGAGAAGAAGTTGTATGCAAAGTTCTCAAAATGTGAGGTTTGGTTGTCTTTGATTGCCTTTTTAGAACATGTGGTCTCGAAAAAAGGGGTGATGGTAGATCCCCAGAAGATTGAGGTGATTCAGAGTTAGGTTTGGCCTAGCTCTATGACTAAGGTTAGGAGCTTTGTGGGTCTTGCTAGTTACTATCACAGGTTTGTCAAGAATTTTGCTTCTATTACTACTCACTTGACAAGGTTGACTCAGAAGGAGGTGCCATTTGTATGGTCAGATAAGTGTGAGGAGAGTTTTCAAAAGCTCAAGACACTTTTGACTACAACTCCTATTCTTCATTGTTGGTTGATGGTAAGGATTTTGTTGTATTTTGTGATGCTTTACAATTGGGTTTAGGTGTTGTGTTGATGTAGGATAGGAATGCAATTGCTTATGGTTCGAGAAAATTGAGGCCTTGTGAAAAAAATTACCCAATTAATGACTTAGTGTTGGTAGTTGTTGTTTTTGCACTTAAAATTTAGAAACACTATCTTTACGGTATCAAGTGTGAAGTTTTCACAGACCATTGTAGCCTGCAACATGTGTTCACACAAAGGGATTTAAACTTGAAACAGAGGAGATGGATGGAATTGTTGAAAGACTATAATGTGACCATCCAAAACCATCAATGTAAGGCTAATGTGGTGGTAGACGCATAGAGTTGGAAAGCGTTAAGTATGGGTAGTTTGGCCTGTTTGAGGGTGTCAAAGCGACCCTTGGCTAGGGAGTTTCAAACTATAGCATCACAATTTATGTAGTTTAGTGCTTTATAAAGGGGTGGAGTAGTAGTATGTATTGAGGTAAAGTAGACATTCCTTGATGAAATGAAGGACAAACAGTTTGAGGATGGGGAACTGAATAAACTCCGAAACAAGGTGGTGTTTGGTGAGGCTTCTGATGCCACACTCAATGCAGGTGGAGTATTGTGGTTTAAAGAGCAAGTATGTCTTCCTCGGGTTGGTGAGTTAATTAATAATATGCTTGCTAAAGCTCACGGTTCACGATATTCTATTCATCCAGGTGCAACTAAGATATACCGTGACTTGAGGTAACTTTATTGGTGGCCTTGGATGAAGAAATACATAGTGGGGTATGTATCCGAATGTCACAACTACCAGCATGTAAAGTACGAGCATTAAAGGCCTGTGGGTTTGCTTCAAAAGATACTCATTCCTTAGTGGAAGTGCGAGAAGATAACTATGGATTTCGTGGTAGGTCTTCCTAAAACATTGGAAAAGCATGACTCAATTTGGGTTATAGTGGATAGGCTGCCTAAATCATCCCATTTTATTCGGTTAGAGTGGACTACAACTCTAAGAAGTTGGCCAAGATCTACGTCAAGAAGATACTGAGGCTACATAGGGTGCCACTATCCATCATTTCAGATAAAGGTATGCAATTTACTTCTAATTTGCATGAAGAGTTAGGCATCCAACTCACTTTCAGCACAACCTTTCATCCTCATACTGATGAATAGTCAGAGTGGACGATTTAGGTGCTTTAGGACATGTTGAGGGCATTTGTGATCGACTTCGGTTGCCATTGGGACCAATTTTTACCATTGTGTGAGTTTTTATACAACAACAATTATCATTCCAGCATTGATATGGCTCTTTCGAGGCCCTCTATGGGAGGATATATAGATCGCCGATAGGATGGTTTGAAGCTTGTAATATGAAGCTTTTGGGCACTAATTTGGTAAAAGAAGCTTTGGAAAAGGTGAGGTTCATCCAAACAAAGTTATTGGTAGCCCAGAGTAGGCAAAATGAATATGTAGACTGTAAGGTGAGAGATATTTCATTCAAGGTTGGTGAACAAGTTTTGTCGAAAGTGTCCTATGAAGGGAGTCATTATGTTTCGCAAGAAGAGCAATCTTAGCCCTTGGTATATTGATCCATTTGAGGTTCTTGAGGATGTGGGTCGAGTAGTGTATAGGTTGGCATTGCCGCCAAGCTTGTCGGAGGTCCATTCTGTGTTCCATGTATCCATGCTTAAGAGATACCATTGGGATGGGGATTACATTATCAAGTGGGATTAACTTTTGTTATATAAGGATCTTAATTATGAGGAGGAACTAATTGCTATTCTTGATCGGGATGTCTTAAAGTTGAGGAAAAAGGAGATTCAATTAGTAAAGGTCTAGTGGAAGCATCATCCAGTTGAAGAAGCAGTTTGGGAAACCAAGAAGGATATGTAGGACAAGTACCCTCACTATTTTGAGGATACATATACTCTTTCTCTTCTTGACTTTGCATATTTTTCTTGTTTGATCATTCGGGGATGAATGATGGGTAAATTGGTAACTGTTGTAACGACCCTATCTATCGTTACAGGTAAGTCAATCGTGCAAAAATTTGGGTTTAATTTTTTTCCAAATTGATAGTTAAAATTTTCTGGCTAGGCTTGTATTAGACAAAATTCGAGCGAGGTATGATTTAGGGCAATCCTAGAATGGATTGAGTAAATATAATAAAGTTTAGCTTTATTTTACGTTAGATTAGATGATAGGGAACCGTAGGAATTTTCAAAAGTGAATTCGTGTAAGTAGAACTCCTGATATTTAACTTGACGTAAAGGGGTTATAGCTCGAAATGTCATAGTTTGAGGGTGCATTGCAAAAAAAGCAAAACTAAGAGAGGTCCCGAGTTTCTGCCTCGCCACACTTGCTATAGCTGGTGTCAGACCGCTAGTGGAATAATTTCCTCTATAGCGGGAGTCAAAGTTGGTCAATCCCATTGTAGCGAGTAGATTCCACTATAGCGATGCCTCCATAGAGAGAATGGGCCACTATAGCGGGGTAAATCATTGTTTATGTAGAATTTTCCCCAAAAATTCATTATTTCTAAACTTATTTTGGGGAGTGAGTAGGAAATTTGGGGTGATTTTCACCTATTATCACACATAATTCTTTAAAAAGGTAACTTATTTATCCCTATTAACTAGTTTTTTTATTCCTTAACCTGAGAATCACTAGCTTATGGATTTTGAGGAGGATTTAACTTGACCTAGGTGATTTTTCTGGTTCAATAGGGTAAATTAGGTGTAAAACCTTTGGGTTTTGGTTTAAGGTTAATAATTTACTCCAGCATGACTATAATTCTCTAATATAACTATGAAATTGGTAGATTTAAGGTGAATTTATGTTAGTAAAAACCCTAGAATGGGTGGGATGATCATGAATTAGCCTTGGGGTTCAGGATTAGGTTGTAATCCTTAATATTGTAGGTCTATTGATTGATTATGTGTTTATATTCCTGTTTTGGACCACAATCTAGCCGAGGTTTCAAGGAAAGTGAAGGCTCATGTTCAATAGGGCATTTCAGTCTTGAATTGATGTAGGTGATGGTTTAATGTAGTTGAAACTCAACTTGTATTATGTGTGCATGATAACTATTACTTTCTATTGCTTGTACAATACATGTTCAGGGAAAGTGAATGATCGTTTGACATCCTAAGTGTTAATCACATGCAATGAAACTTATATATTAAGCTTGTTGGTTGTTACAAGTGTTGTTTCTGTATTCATTATGCTTATGATTGTTGTGATATCTGTCATTATTATGGGATGTATCGGTATTTGGACATCTTCATGGGATTAGTTGGTATACGGTTGGTAGACACTTGATGTTTGAGATTTTGTACATGGACAAGAGCTCGTCCCCTACAAGTCATGACTAGTGTGTGACCATAAGACCTTTAGCATATGTGTGCAGGTATTTGGTGAGTGTGATGTTTCTTTGAGTGAATCGAGGATTATGTGGTTTTCTTGATCATATTGGTTCCTTGAGTGAACCGAGATTAAGTGTCGTCATTATTATGTTGGTTTCTTAAGTGTACTGGGTTTATGTGCTTAATTGCAAAGGGTGGTTTCTTTATGTAAACCGAGATACATGATAATTTCCATTATTGTTGTTCTTGTGGATACTTGAGTAGTCTGGGTTAATTGAAAGTTGTGACTTAACTCTGTGTGGTCTATTTCTTGTATATTTGGGACATGATTTATATGATTGTTGCATCATGGTTGTTGACTTGGAGTCCTATTGGTGGTCACAGTTGACTTGACTTGTTATCCTTGTTGACTCATATTGACTAAACTTCATGTTATACATGTTTACAAGGATAAGTGTTATGAACTTGGAGTAGAGTTGCATGATAGGGTTCATGGTTATCTTGTTGTACTACGTTATGGTTATGTGTTCATATTTCTCATTTTGGGTTGGTTGATGAACCTATTAGTACACTGTTGTTTCTTGTATACTGATACTACACATGCTCTTCTTTTTGTTGAGTTCAGAGAATATTCTGGCCACTGTTTCGAGAACCTCGACTGTTATTCAGATCGTATTCGAACTCAAGGGTGAGCTGCATCTTTCGGGATACCATGAGTTCTTCACTTGTTTTCTGGTCCATTATTATGAACATAGATATTACTCTGGTTTTGGGGTTGCATCCCCTTTTTGACAATTATAAGAGTTTTTGTACGATTACTTTCAGGTTTTAGGGATGGTTTATTTCGCTTCTTTTATTATTACTCTTCGTTTAATATATTGAATGTTGGTTTTGCAAATGAGATTGGTTTAGTTGCCTATTTTCGACTAAATGTTTGATGGTTTATGAGGTTAGTTGGTTCTCCCACAAGGTATTTAGTGTGGGTACCACTTGTGGCGGGTTGGATCGTGACAACTGAGTTCCAAAAGCCCATATTAGACAAACAAATTTTGTTACTGATACAGGTCCAAAAAGCAGAAATTGGACAAAGCCCATAGCCTGGTAATGGACTGTTGTATTAAAATAATTTACTGCTCAGAAGCCTTGAGAAATAATGTGATATGGGCCTGATAAGGTTCAACGACAGTCTTAGATTTTAGGACATGTTCTTTGGCTCAAAGGTCCAATTTTATTTTTAAGCCAGGTGGCCAAGCCTATTAGATATTAGGACAGGGTTTGGGCTAAAATCCCATATTGATTAAGCTAAAGATTAGTCCAATCTCTTCCTGTCTTATTTTATATGTTTTATTTTAACTCTTAACATTTAATTTGTCTAACTTAGTTGAGATACGTTTTGGAGTTGCCGTATTTCGCACTAATCTTAATCCAACTAAGTTGTTTTATCAAATCTTTAAAATCAAACATTGGAATTTTTAGTATATTTTTGCAAGAAAGAGAGAAATAGAACTTGATCTTTGTTTCCCTTTTGAAAAATGCTTGCCACATTTAAATCAATCTTTCCAACAGTTTCTACCAGTAATCTTTTTATCAAAGTTAGTCAAAAAAGTTAATTTAAAATAGACCGGATAACCGCAAGTTAGCAGACATCCCGAGTACCTTAAAAACCTTCTTGAGATATTTATAGGAAACTCTTACCCGAATTTCTAAAACTTTAGATTTTTTCTATTTGAAGTCTTTGCAAGTTTTCAAAGTTTTTCTTAATTTCTCTTTAATTAATTAAGTTGCGACTCTTGTTTTTACTTAAATCATTTTGAAATTAGAATAAAGATTTGAAACAATTTTTGAAAGTAAAAAATTATTTTCCGCAAAACAGAAATGACGACTCTACTGGGGTTCTCAACTAGGTTCTTACCCCATATTGAAACTAATTCCTATTTGACTAACTATTTGAGTTTGTAATATTTATGAATGTATTTATTTATTATATATTGTTGCATTCATGGCATACAACTTCCGCCAAACTACACTATTTGAATTCATTAGTACAAACGATTATGTATCTTTTGTGGATGTTCCTTTACTCAAAGAACCAAATTTCCCAAAATGATAAGCAGCTAGTCAGTTTTGGGTCATCTGACACTTGTTTATCATTCCATCCCCCGGTTATCCACCCAAATTCCCAGTCTCTTTTCAAAAATAAACCACTCTAGTTAAAATAGGATAGAGCAAAGCCAAATCCTGTGAGCTAGGTATGCTTACCTAAGTAAACCGATACTCCAGGGGTGTCTGGCCCTTTAGTAAGACCACCCTGTGTCGAAAAGGGCCCCCGACTCAACAAGATAATCATCCCTTATGTGTTTGATTAAAGGATGTGAAGTCAATTTGTACAAACCATTATCCCTTGGGATTGAGAAATATTTAAATAGTTTATTGATGTGAAGATCTTCATCCAAAAGGCGTTCGGAGTGTGGAGAAGTCCAAGAAGCTAGAGAATGAAAGACTTTCCATGGCGGTCTAGTTTTGAATTGCTTCCCTGCGTGGGACTGATATTCATTTGTATACCCGTTCCCCTATTTTGTATCCCTCATTCGACCTACTTATATTAGTTTGTATATGGTATTTTTTTAGGGCAATGGAACGTTTTGGAAATGGCATACATATACTTCAATTTGTTTGGCCTAACTTTGAGATAAAAAGGTCACATATCTGCATAAGACACACTATAAACTGTTGTGTGATATGAATGTATTACATTTGTTGATTAAATTAAGGGTAAACTAATCAACTCTTGTTCCGATGACTTTTATACAACCTATTTAGTCAAAAATATAAGCCCATCATACAAAAGGCCGACCAAAATAATTTGAGTCTTCCAAGTTTTCTAGAAAAACTCCACAAACCTCCTTCTTAAAGCCTCTAAAAATTCAAACTACATAAGGCCTAATTTATCCTATGTAAGATACATAGGTAGCCTTTCGGCCTGCTTACTATCCTTCAAAACCTTCATTTCCCTCATTTGGAAAAGAATTTATAAGGATGTCAAAGATTGGCAAACAAAAGTGTCAGAAGAAGAAGACTCAGCAAAAGTCAATCTTCCTGACCAATGCACTTATCCCAAAATCAATGGGCAAAGTCATGTCCATTGTAATCTTTCGAGTCAATATCCACACATGGATCAATTTGCCCGTGATAAAAGCATCTTTGTGTGTTTACTTCCAGTCAAATATCTTATATTATTTATCATTAATCGGATCTAATATATCTGTCTTTTGAGTTGTTTTTACATTTATCAGGTAATAGTTTAAATAGAAATTGATCTGTGTTTACATAATATGGCGGAACATCCCTACTTTAATAGATCAAAAGTGAATAATGATTCCTCTTTTGACTATTGCTTCAGTAAATAAAAGGACAAAATAACTGGCAGTAACGATTGAAATGCTTTGACCAAAATTATTATCAAGGATAGTATGATAATTGTACAAGGTGAAATGATTGCCATATTTACTAGGAAAATGGAGGCGCTTCAAGAAGAAGTACAACGAGTAAAGAACATGGTCAGTTTTGCCATTGCGGCTTGCACTCTGATCTTGGATGATCCTGTGTTTCAAGCTCTACAAAAACCCTACCCACTCATTTATGTCCAAACTAAATAACCAATTCCTCCCTCAAAATTACAAACTCCACTCCAAATTATCAAAGACCTCCACCTATATACCAAAACATTCAACCAAATTTCCATGCGTCTCTACAAACATACCAAAACTTCCAACCAAATCTTCCGATACCAAACCCTTTCTGCCCAAACCTACAAACATACACCCAGATGGCTCTGCTAATATACCAAAATAAAATCTCTCTTTCAAATTTTGAGCAAAACCTCCTCAAATTTTAACTCCATTAGCTGAAAGATGAACTCATATCTTTGAGAGATTAAAGATGGATGGACTAATTCAGCCAATTACACCAAAGCCTGCTAATCCATCATATAGATTCTTCAAACCTGATGACATTGTGTATATCATTTAGGAAGTGTCAGACACACCACTGAAGATGGGCCTCAACTTAAAGTACTAAATTCAAAACCTAATCGACTAGAAGGTCATCACTCTCCAGATAGTTGCACCAGATTATAAAGAAGTACAAATAAATATGACCGACAATAATAAATAATAGCTCGCAAGTAAATTCTTAATCTAAGCATGTTCTAACACAGTAGAGAAAGTCATGGAGCTTAAGTTTATGATGATGAACACACCTCATTAAACATTTCCAGAGAATCCTTCCAAGTTTAGTTTAGCTTATGCCACAATCGAGCAAAATCTGTCTGAGGATAAGGCCCAAAAGAAAATTGATCAAGAGATACCAAAGTTGTTGCCTCGTCTATACCAATCTTTTTTTTGTTCAAGCATGAAATGAAAGTGAGGGTCTTGGGGAAGGAATAGGAAACCTTTTCAAAGATTGTGAAGTGATCATTGAGGAGTTCTCGGAGGCATTCGAGATTAGAAAAACTAAATCTGGTGAACAATTATAGAATTGGACCTCTGCTTCACTCATGATTCCCCGGTCACTGTGATAGATAAAATGACAAAATCTAGTTTTTTGAAATTTGGTGGTAGTACGGATTAGGCCAAAGACCCACCCTTTAAGTATTATTTACCTCATTTATTATTTTATGCTTTTTATGCTTTCCAAAAGGTATAGGCAGCACTTGTGTAGGTTATAGCCAGAGTTTGTAAATATTTTTCTAAATTTAATGAAAAACCTTTCCCTATTGCACAAATCTTTACCATTCATCTCATTATCCACTTTTTATTATCTAACTTATCTTGTTTATGATTTTAGTAATAATAACTTAAAACCCGCCAATGTCATGTCAAGAGCTAAATGAACGTACAATATAAGGTAGATAATGACAAATGGTAGACAATGGTCCTAAAATAGTCAACAAAAGAGTTGAAAGATTTAGAGAACTATGAAATGTCCAATCTAGAAGAGACCAAAGAGGTTAATTTGGTACCGCACCAAAGTTAAAGGGATCTCAATCGGTGTCCATCTGACAAAATCAAGAAAGAGAAAGCTTATCATTTTTTTCAATGAATACCTCGATACATTCTCGTAGTCTTATGATGATATGCTAAAGCTGGGTACAAGCATCATTTCCCATAAGTTGTTAATTGATTCAGAGCTTAGTACAGGAAGTGGACAGTTGATCCTTTCTCCAATTAGGATAAGCGCAAAGGAAAGTGTGCATCAAATTAATGAGGTGTCACGTCATGCACAAGGTGTTATCCGGAGAACCCTTGATTCTATCCGAGTAGGATGGACAAGAGTGGCCTAAGTCAATCAACCCTAATGCAGTAAAGAGATATTACGTCTGAAGATGATCTTTTCTTTATATTTCTTACCTTGTAATCCCACTTTCCTTAATGTAATCACCTTTATGGTTTAAAATAGCTCAAGATCCCTTTATAATTGTCACAACCCAATTTCCTTAGGTCATGATGGCATATACTATAACCCACTAGTAAGTAAGCCAACCCATAATATGGAACGGCTAGTAACGGACTATCAAGAGAAATGAAAGAAAGCAGCGGAATAAACAAACTAAAAAGGCCAATATAATTCCAAAACCTGGTGGAGCCAATACAAGAGCTTCTAATACATCAAGAGTACAAGTGAAATATACGATAAATATATATACAAATATGTATTTGATTACAACATAGAGATCCGTCTAAGAATATGAGAGAGAGTAGGAACAACTCCAAACGTCAGGAGCTTACCCCAAGTCTTCGATCCATAAATGCTCCACACGATGCACACATTAACGACGATAACTTGTACTATGATCTGCAGGCTGCAAAAGTGTAGTATGAGTACCAAACACATAGTATTCAGTAGGCATCGGCCAACTGAGCTCCAGAAATAATGTAAGCATAAATAACATGTAAGGCATGAATATAATTAGAGGTAACTATCCGAGGAACTAGGCATAATAATGTAAATGGAGCCATAAGGATAACTACCCTATCCTGACAGTACTCAGGAACTAAAGTACAATACAGTATATCACTAACCAATATACCTATGAAGAGTGAAAGAAGGATAGGTAATAGTATACTAGGACAAAGAATGCATATACAATAGGAATAAACAAAGAAAGAGAGAGATATACAGTAGTACCATATATATATACATATAAAAAATAAAAATAAACCTGTAGTACTAAATCAAAGGTAATAACCTCAGGGAGTCAACCAAACTTCTTGAGGGCCTTAGCCTAGTAAGGGAGCTAATACTAGCATGATCAAAACTCTAACCAAAGGGTGACAAATAATGTGCTAATCCAATCAATAATATAATTCACTAAAATAGAGAAAGGAATCAGAAACGTACTGCTAATCCCGGGTACCAGTCCTACTCATCCTGCCACAAACTAACCCTAATAACCAATAATAATGTAACCAGCTAGCCCGGACACACAAATACCTAACCAATCCCCCATAAGCCCGAAAGGTTTATGGAAACACTCAACAAACAACAACCATAACTTATGCCTATACAGCCCCTCATAAGACCGATAGATACAGGGGCCAAACAATTATACTGGTGATAGGTGATGCATATAAATGAATGAATGCAACATATCCAAAAATACCATATCCAATCCAAGTGCCATAAAGTACCAAGTACCATAACGTAACAAGTGGATACACCTCCTCTAGCTCGGTAGCTTGTAAAGGAAGGACCTACGACGACCATCTTTCTCTACTACTACAATTCACAGATGAAGGGGCCCATAAGAGATTCAGGATATTTGTATACACTACCTGGTCTCGAATCAGGCCTTACAATAACTATCATAATCCATCTACTCCGTCCAGTACCAGAGAGAGATATAAGTATAATAACTGCATGGACTCGAACCATGAATGAAAGAGTATGCATCGTATAATAAGTGCACGGACTCGAACCATGACTAAATGAATGTAAGTCTGTAAATCGATTGCCCGAGATCAAGTTAAGTACTAAATCATCATAATAATGTAGAAAGGGTTAGAATCTTTGTCGATCGAAGTAAATAGTAGTGGTAAAATGAGTGGATCAATAACGAACCAGAATCAACCTCGGTCTACTTTCCAAAATATCAATTTGAGTTTCAAAAGCTCACAAATCATCAAATAAGGTGGTACGATTCCCATTGTAAAAGAATCCATTTTAAAAGTGAAAAGTAGAAATAAATCCCTTTTTTGAAAATAGTAGTAAAATAAAGGTTTGGGGTTGGAATCGTACCACTAAGTGAGCATGAATGTGTCTAACAATATGCATGCCATCACCAATATCCAAACAATACAACCATAAGCGCCTAAGCTCCTATAAACCAGAATCATGACCTTTTTAAGGGTAAAATGCTCACCTAGAGTCCAACTGGTATCGTAACCACGACCTCGGGCCCAATAATACATAATCAACATAACAATCCTCATAACTCGGGAATCCATAGTAATCAAGGGCATAAAGCCACTTTAAGGATCTAATCGGGGAAATACCTCCAAATCTCTAAGTCAAAAGATAAATCTTATACTAAGAGATCCTTAATATTAAACTATGATTAGCATGCTTATAATTGAGGGTAATAGGATTTTATAGCTATGACAACTGTTTTACACTAAGGTCCGGGCCATATTTCTACCCTAAATTCCCAATATGGACTAAGTCATGCTATACTAGTCATAAATATATTCTATCAATCCTACCTAGTATGCAAACTACACTATATACAATCTCATAGAGAAAAGTAGATCGAAGCCTATCTCGATGTCGAATCGCAAATCTTGAATCGTCCACAATTCACTCGACTTTGCTCTACGATCTCAAAATGCCAACACGCTATTAAAACAATCATCTACACAATGATATGAGTAAAATCAGACCCTTATTTATATATAAAAGCTCAAATTGAAATTCGAGTAAAGAACGGGCCCACAGGGCCAGCAAATGAAATCCAAAATTGAATCCGTCACGAGGTCTCTCAAAGAATAAAGATTGTATGCTCAAAAGTTGAGCATAACTAGAGCATAAATCGGGGCTCAAATCAGCTCCTAAAGCATATGGATTTAAAGCCCTAATTTATAAGAATTTGCAATGAAATGGAACGAAATTCAATGGGTAAAATGATGAATAAGGACCACAGAGTGTAGAGCTAACTTATCTTAGCTTCAATGGAAGATTCCCCACACTTTCCCATGTCCCATGCTCTCAAATTGGGGGAAAATGAGAGAAAATCGAGTGAAGAAGGAGGATTTAACAACCCCAGGTACCGTTAAGGGGGTCACTTGGTCGCTAAAGCGGCTACCGCTAAAACGATCAGGTGAGGAATGGTGGAGGCTACTAAAGTGGAACTTGGCCGCTAAATTGACGTCCACTTAAGCGAAACTTGACCGATAAAGCAGACCTCAGCCAAATAGCCAAGGCCGCCAAAGCGGTACAATATAGCTAAAGCGACTACCGCTTAAGCGGTTGCACCAGAAACGTTGAGGCATTAGATTTCCTATGTCCAAACGAACTCCGATCGGGTGCTCGAGATTCGTTTAGAACCCCGTGCGCACAAATAAGCTATGATACATACTAAATTTGATATTTTGGACTCAATGGAAGCATAAAAACTTTTGTCCAAGATCATTTTGATTAAATGTGGGCCCCACACCTATAGTTCCATTTTTCATCAAATCTACCCAATAGCCCAAAATGAGTCTGGAAGCCTTGGAAACTGAACCAAGGATTCCCCCTAGCCTAAAATCAATGTTTCGAAGCTGATGACTCTGCCATGATTTCCATCTGAGATCGTTTATGTAACACCCCATATATTTTTGAACTTATTTGATTACCTTAACAGTTATGGAATTTTTTTAAACTTGAGATGAGGTGAATTATCCACTACATTTATGGGGGCCAATTAATATTGTGCTATTGGGCTCAATTGAGGCCAAAATAATTAATTAAATAAGGCATGGCCCAAAGAAAATTACCCATTCTAGATTTGACCAAGTAAAACACATTAATTATGACCAATGTTTGGCTAAGGATGACCATGAGGGACTATATAAGGTGAAAAATCAGATTTTTACCATCCAAAAGACACTTGCAAATTCTAGAATTCTCCAAGAGATATTTCTCTCTTCTTTCAAACCCTAAGCAACAACCCTTTGGACAAGATCCTCTCTTTACAAGCTTAGGTAAGTGTTTACTCTTATGGTTTAATATAATATATGTATGAGGGGTTGTGTAAATCATGTTTGTTATGTTGACAAACTGTTGAGCAGTCCACTATGGGTAAAACAATCCACTTTTGCTTCTTTGTTAAAGGATATGTCTTCTATGTGGATTAAACTTGAAAGGGGACTTAAGGTCTTGAAGGATATGAATTATACAGATGAGATGTCAACATGTTAGGATGTGGTTATGGCCCTAACTTATTTCCTTCTTGTGTATGACTTGTGGAAATATTGTTATGTGATGGTGTAGTGAAAGGAGAATATAGTCCTGGTGATGTTCATGTTCTTGTTGACACCATAGTTGTTTATTAGCATCAAGTTGACCTAAAATATGAAAAGGGAGGCTAACTTATGTCCATGGACCATTTATTTCCAAAAAAGGACCCAAAAGTGACCCCTGGCAGCCGAAATGGGCACCCGCCCTCTAAGGTGAAGCACCTGTGGGCGCAGGTGTCACCGCAAGTGGCCCTGGACAGGGCTAAGAAGGCACCTGCGGCCGTACCTCACCACCTTTGGGTGCAGGTGGCTTCACAGGTCCTTACAGGACCTTATTTGGCTCGTTTTTACTTCTCTTTGACCCCCCAAGGCCCCTATACCCTCCTTGGATGCAATCATCAACTTATGGTACCCTTTGGATGGCTCTAAGGGGGTAGTCCGGAGGCATTTTTGAATTGTATCACTTGTGGATTATTTTTAATGTGTTGTTGTGAAAGGTATATGGGTGACTTGATGGAGTAAATATGACGTTAAGTTAAGGAGGAAATGTAAAGTATAAAATTGGTATGAAATTCCATCGGTTTGTGATAGCTAGGTTAACGTATGGAATGTTTTGGTATTGTTGGTATGGTGATGCAGTAACTTGTATTGTAGGAGGGTGAAATGACATTATATGGCAGTCACGTAACTCACTATCGTCTTGTGAACTTGTAAGGTAGTTGACTTTTAATGTAAGCTCCATTGTGTGTTCATATTGTAGAGTAAAACTTTAAGGAAGAGCTAAACTATTATAGGCATACGTTGGAAGGATAAGGTATGTAAGGTTTCTCTTTTCCGTATTCTTTGGAAGCTCCTATTGTTCTCGTTGTTACCGAATCTGTTTCCATTCCAAAATGTTCTAAAGTGTCTCATTTCAGGTTTGTTATAACTTGTTATTCACATGTCTCTTATTCATTGACTATTGTTCCAACACTCCAATAATGTTACAACCACAAATGTATCAATCATACAAAATGTAACACCCCGTACATTTATGAATCTAGTTGATTACTGTAACATTTATGGAATTATTTAAATATGAGATTGTTGAGGTATTACACATTAAATTTTTTGGGATAAATTAATTTTGTGCTATTGGGCTCAATAAAGGCCCGATAATTGACCAAAAGACATGGCCCAAAATGGGTAAATGACCCATTCTTCTTTTTGACCAAGTAAACCCTCAATTATTGGTTAATTGGTTGGCTAAGGATGACCACGAGGACTATAAAAAGGGCAAAAATCAGAGTTTTATTCATTTAAACACACATGTCTCATTCTAGAATTTTCCACAACATTTTCTCTTCAACCAAACCCTAAGGCAACCACACTTGTTTAGGCAAGATCATCTCCTTGTAAGTATTAGTAAGTGTTAACCCTTATGAATTAATATATTATATGCTTAAGATGGTTTATAAATCATGTTGGTTATGTTGGCAAAGTATTGGACAGTTCACTATGTGTAAAACAGTGTACTTTTGCTTAATCAGTAAAGGGTTTTGCCTTGTAAACTTGGAAGTGGACTTGTGGTATTGAAGGAAGTGACTTTGATGGATTAAATATCAACATGAAATATGTGGTTATGTACTTAACTTTATTTCTCTTTGTGTGTAACATTTGGAATTGTTGTGGTGAAATTGTACATGGAACTGGTGGCGTATTGAAAGGAAAATGTAGTTTTGGGGATGTTTATGTGCGTTGTGAAACCATGTCTGTTCTTTGGCATCTAAGATGATCTAAAATATGTTAAGAGAAGCTTATTTATGATCATGTACCATTCATTGCGAAAAAGGACCCTAAAATGACTGAAACGGGCATCCGCCCTCGCGGGTGGGGCACTTGCGGGCGCAGGTGCCAACGCACGTGACTCTGTACACTGCCAAGAGGCACCTAAGGACGTACCTCAACCACCTTCGGGTGTAGGTGGCTTTGCAGGTCAGCCCGGAACTCCATTTTGCATGTTTTTGTCTCTCTTTGACCCCTCAAAACCCCTATACGTATGGATGCAATTATCAACTTATGGTACCTTTTGAATGACTTTAAAGGATTATACCTGAGGTATTTTGAATGGTATAAATTATGTATTGTTGTTAATGTGTTATTATGAAAGCTATTGAGTGACTTGACGGAGAAAAGGTAACGTAGTGTTGAAAGGGAAGTATAAAGTATAACTTTGGGTGTGAAATGCTATTTGTTTATGATATCTTGGTAAATGTATGAAACGTTATGGTATTTTTGATAGGATAATTCCATGAATGGTATTGTAAAGGGTGAAATGACGTTATAGGGAAATCATGTAACTCATTGTCGTCTTATGCACTTGTAAGGTAGTTGGTTGTTAACGTGAGTTCCGTTATGTTGTAGAGTAAAACGCAAGGAAGGAACTGGATTATCGTAATCTCATATAGGACTGTGTATTAATATTGAGAATACAAGGTATGTAAGGTTACTCTTTCCATATCATTCTGCAGCACGTATTGCTTGCATCGTCATTGTACTTATTCTATTCCAAAATTTTCTAAGGTATCTCATTTCTGGTTGTCACCTAGTGTTATTCATGAGTTACATAATTGTGGACATTGTTCCAAAGTTCCAACAATATTATGTTCTCAAGTTCCAAAACAAACGATGTTATAACTATTAATGTATCAAGCTCTCTCAAATAATGGAATTAAGTAATAGGCATATGTGTGTATTTCTTAGAGGCCGGTGGTAGCTCAAGAGATGATCCTGATGTTTGTTGATTTGATATATTATATATATTATGGCCCACTGATAAGTTGGATGATTGTTGATATATATATTATGGCCCACTAATAGGGTGGATGATTGTTGATATATATATATATATATATATATATATTTATTATGGCCCACTGATAAAGTGGATAATTGTTAATATATATATATTATGGCACACCGATAAGGTGGATGACTATTGATATGATATATTATATTATGTTATGGCTCGCTGATAAGGTGGATGATTGTACTATAGCCCACTGATCAGCTGAATGAATAATAATGAGGATGATTGTAAAAATAAGAAAGTATATTTCTTAAATAAAAGTATATATGACTGTTGTTATATGACCGATAATAAGTGATCAAATAATGAGAGTAACGAAAATAATGAACATGGTTCCGCAAATAGACCGGTGGTGTATCCATATTGACTATGCTCTTATATTCGGATTCCATTGAAGTACTTATGTATCATACAGTTTCATACAACCTTAAATACTCAGTACATTCTTCGTACTGAGCCCTTTGGGGGACTTACCTTACTTACTGCAGGCACAGGTGCTAGTAGACCTCCACTGTAGGCGACGAGTCATTTGCAGATATATGGTGAGCTCCAGTTGGTTCGGGGCTTTTCCAGTCACGTGTGTACATATGTTTTGGTATTGTATAAAGTATTGTGTAAAGCGGGGACTTGTCCTAACTTAAGTTGGTTTTGTATATGTATCTGTTAAAGGCTTTGTAGACGTATGTGGGAAGATGAACGTAAGAGATGTATGTCCATGTTGACTTGATGGCCCTAACGGACAAGTTTCATATATAGTAGATATTTGCCATGACTTCCGCCATTGGTATGTTATATTTTATAAGTTACACGAGATAGAATGTTATTCATATAGAGACATGCATATGAAGGTACATGAGTAAAGATTGGTTCTCTCGCGCCTCAATGGCTTTGGGTGCCAGTCCATCCCATTGGAATTCGAGGCATGAAATAAGTGGTATCAGAGCAAGGTTGACCTAAGGGTGTCTACAAAGTCGTGTATGAGTAGAGTCTTGCTTATGGATGTGTTGCGCGCCACATTTATAAGTAGGAGGCTAAGGGACATTTAGGAGTTGTTTCTTTTCTTCATTTCTAGATCGTACAATAGAGCCAATGTCGTAGGTGGAATTATATCTGACCTTTGAAATTGATTTTCTTTGTTATAGTAAAATGTTGATTGCAAGATAAGATAGGGGCAAAGGTAAGCAGTTAGATACGCTTGCCGGAGAAGGAACGAGTAGATCACCACCTGACCAAGCTAGTCAAGGTGGAGATGACATTGAAACTGCATCGCGGGCTTCTCCTACTCTTCCATTTATAGAAAAGCCGAGAGGGAGAGAAGAACCTGCCGAAACACATGTTAATGATACTTAGCAGAATCTAAAAAATGTAGTGCACATGTTAACTCATGTAGTTGCTCGTATAGTGGCTGCACTGAATCAAGGAAAAGTAGGTCCAATGACAGGTAATGACAGTGAGGCTAGGGCAGCTAGTCGGAGCACACAGGATTTTCTGAAATTAGACCTTCCCACGTTCACCGGGTCGGATCTGAATGAAGATCCACAGTATTTCATGGACCAGATCAAAAGGGCTCTAGATGTTATGCATGTGACAGGTATAGAAACAGTGGAGCTTGCAGCATATAGGCTAAAAGGAGAGGCTATATTATGGTATGAAGATTGGAAATAATCTAGGGGTATCGGTGCATTTCCAGCTAGTTGGGAGGAATTCAAAACGGCATTCCTTGATCATTATCTCCCATATGAGATCCGAGAGGCTCGTGTGGATCAGTTTTTAAATCTCCATCAGGGGATCATGAGTGTCAGAGAATACAGTCTGCAGTTTAATTCTTTGGCTCAATATGCTTCAAATGTAGTGGCCACAATGGCCGATAGAGTCCATCGGTATGTGAGCATATTGGAGCCATATTTGGTGAGGGACTGTACTATTACTGCGTTAAATAGAGACATAGATATAGCAAGAATACAAGCCTTTGCATAGAAAATAGAGGGTCAGAGGCAACGGAGAAGGACACAAGAATTTGACGAAGGGCCGTCAAAGAGGGCTAGACCTATGGGACAGTTTATGGCGTCCCAAGGAGAACTTAGGCCTTGGGCTTTCCCTAGACTGCCTAGACCATCATTTTATTACCCTATAGTAGGTACTCCATCTCAATTTCGAGGGTTTAGAGGCGGTCAAGCTGGGCAAAGTAGTGGGACTAAGGGTTCACATATAGTAGGATATCGAGAACAAGGAAGTATGAGCCAATCGAGGTCTTTTCGTCAGTTGTGCCAGCGCTGCGGGAAGATTTATTCAGGTGAATGCTGGTTTTGAACGAATGTGTGCTTTTGGTTTAGTGAGTCAGGGTACATGATGAGAGAATGCCCACAGAGGGCCATGGGTAGTATGACACGACCTACGGGATCAGTCGTTGTGTTATCATCGCCAGGTGTGCAACCTGCTGGTCGTGGCAGATATGCTAAAGGAGCAGCTAATTCTAGTGGAACCCAAAATCGTACCTATGTTGTACCGGATCGGCAGGAATCGAAGGCTTCTCCTGATGTAGATACAGGTACAGTCTTCATATTTTTACATGTTGTATACGCATTGATTGACCCGTATGCTACATTATTATATGTTACTCCATTGATTGCGGAAAAAAAAAATATTTTGAAGGAATACCAGAATTACTAGTTACGCCATTTGAAGTCTATACATCAGTTGGTGAATCTCTTGTCGTTAAAAGAGTATATCATAATTCTACCGTAACTGTTTGTGGTTATGACACACTGGTTGATCCTATTGAACTGGAAATGGTATACTTTGATGTTGTCATGCGTACGGATTAGTTGGTTTCTTGTTATGCCAAGGTAGATTGCCGAGCTAAGAAGTTATATTTTCATTGTCTACAAAAGAAGATTCATGAATAGATGGGTAAGGTGGGAGTACTGAGAGGCAAGTTACTTCTCATCTTAAGGCAAAGAAAATGATTCCCGAAGGGATACATATGTCACTTAGTAAGGGTGAAAGCTACTGATGTGAAGCCACCAACTCTTCAATCGGTTTCGATGGGAAATGAAAATTTTGAGGTCTAGTATATCCCTTCGGGGTGCATCGGTGTTAATCGAATGAAAAAGAAAACAAAAGATGGCACATTGAGAATGTGTATTGACTATCGACAACTGAATAATGCGACAATTAGGAATACATATCCCATCCCCAGAATTCAATTACAGGGTGTCAAAGATCTCTTCAAGGTTGACTTGAGGCCGAGATATCACCAGGTAAGGGTTAGAAAAAAAAAAAGAGATAACCAAGACAGCTTTACGAACACGGTATGGTCGTTATTGAGTTTTAGTTATGTCATTTGGGCTAATGAATGCACCAGTAGTTTTTATGGGTTTGATGTATAGGGCGTTCAAGCCATTGTTGGATATGTTCGAGACCATGTTTAGAGATGATATTTAAGATCATGAGAGAGCCATGCTCATCACTTGTGACAAGTGTTACGGATTCTTCGTGACCGTAAGCTATATGCAATATTCTCTAAACGTGATTTTTGGGTTAAAATCCGTATTGCTCTTGGGTCACATGGTATAGGATGTGTATTGATGTAGCACGGTAACGTAATAGTGTATGACTCCAGACAATTGTGTCCACATAACAGAAATTATCCCATGCATGATCTTGAATTAGCAGTTGTAATATTTGCGTTAAAGATATGGCGCCACTACTTATATGGAGTTCATGTTGATATATATATATTTTCAAGCAAAAGGACCCACACTGAAGACATCAAAGGTGGCTGGAATTACCCAAAGATGATGATAGTGATATCTTCTACCATTCGGGAAAAGAAAACGTGGTAGCCGATGCGTTAAGCCACAAAATGTTGGGAAGCATTGATGAAAGGTCAACTTACGAAAAGGCAAGATATTATTAAGGGTCTATCTCCATTAGGTAACTTGGGGGTTCATTTTCTTGAAACTCTAGATGAAAGAATTATAGCGCAAAAGGCGGCAGAGTCTTCATTTGTAGCTGAGGTGAAGGAAAAGCAATATGCGAATCTTATTGTATTTCAGCTGAAAGAGAATGTACAACGGGGCCTGACAAATGCATTTGATCTTACGCAAGAGGGAGTACTGTAATGCTCAATTTACGGAATCCTATTCATTCGAGAGCAACCAAAATGTACCATGGTTTGGAAGGGAAGTATTGATAAGGTTACATGAAAAGAACATTGCAGAAATTGTAACTCATTGTTCGAATTGTCAACAAGTAAGAAGTAGGGCATCAGACATCTGGAGGTTATATGCAATGTATGAATTTTCTAGTTTGGAAATGGGACATGATTAACATGAAGTTCATCACAAGTTTGCCTCGTACGTTTCAGAAATTTGATTCCATGTGGGTAATAGTTGATAGGCTTATCAAGTTATCACACTTTTTACCTGTCAAGATTACTTGTACAGATGAAAATTTTGCAAGTGTGTAGGTTAAAGAGATAGTGCAATTAGGACCCAAGTGAATCTGAGTACGGCTTTTCATCCTCAGACGGGTGGACAAGCAGAGTGTACTATCCAAACACTTGAGGATATGTTACGAGATTGCACATTAGACTTTAAAGGTAATTGGGATGATCATCTATCGCTTATTGAATTTGCCTTCAATAATAGCTATTATTCAAGTATCAAGATGGTACCTTACGAAACTTTATACGAAAGAAAGTGTAGATCACCAATTGGATGGTTTGAATTAGGTGAAACTGCTTTACTTGGGCCAGATCTTGTTCATCAAGCTATAGAAAAATTTAAGGTGATACAACAGCAGCTACAAATTGCCCAAAGTAGACACAAGTCATATACCAATAATAGAAGAAGGGAATTAGAATTTGCCATAGGTGATTTGGTATTTTTGAAAGTGTCACCAATGAAAGGAGTAATGAGATTCGGAAAGAAAACAAAATTTACCCTATATAACATGCCATATAAAATTGTCCGAAGATTTGGGCAAGTTGCATATGAATTAGAACTACCCCAAGACCTCTCCACAGTTCATCCAGTATTTTATGTTTCAATGCTTCGAAAGTGCATAGGAGATCCATCTCGTATTTCTTCCATTGAAGATGTCCAAATTATGGAAGACCTCATTTATGAAGAAGTACCTATTGCTATTTTGGATCAGTAAGCGAAAAGATTAAGGCATAAAGAAGTAGCTTCCGTAAAAGTACTTTGAAGAAATTAACAAGTAAAAGGATTCACATGGGAAACCGAATAAATGATGAAGCCGGGATACCCATATTTGTTTCAAAGGGAAGAAAAAAAAAACAAAAAACAAAAAGTTCAAAGTACGGAATTGGAGTAATAACAAGCAAGTATCTATGAGCAGTATGTGTATATCTGATAACAAGAAGAATAATCCTAGACTTGTATTTGTTTACATTGGATAATGTCACTAACATTCGAGGACGAATGTTCCTAAGGGGGGAAGGATGTAACGCCTCATACATTTTTGAACTTATTTAATTAATTTAACATTTATGGAATTATTTAAACATGATATTGTTGAGGTATTACACATTAAATTTGTTGGGGTAAATTAATTTTGTGCTATTGGGCTCAATAAAGGCCCAATAATTGACCAAAAAACATGGCCCAAAATGGGTAAATGTAACACCCCGTACCTATCAAACTCTACTTGACGACGTTGAACAATATTTATGGAAGTGTCGATAGCCAAAAGTATGTATTTTGTAATGTTATTGATGAGGTAACGGATATTGGGCCTAGTACATGGGATTAGACCCTCGTGGGAGGTGTAACACCCCGTATGTTGTCGAACCTATACGACTACTTGTACATTTAGGGAATTAGTTAAACATGAGATATTTTAAGAACTATGCAATTATTTGTTGCGGCTTATATGAGTCTTGAGCCATTGGGCCAAATGAGGCCCAAAGATCATAAGAAAGACTTGGCCTAATGGGGCAAAACATGATCCTATTTTCCATTTGACTAATCAACCATGCATTTAATGCCAAGAGATGGATAAGAGTGACTTGAGGGATATATATATATATATATATATATATATATATATATATATATATATATATGAGGAATTATTCATTAAATTGGTGGGCTCAATTAACAATTTGTTAATGAGCTAAATGAGGCCCAAAAAGGGCATAATGACCCATTCTTGCAAGACCAAGTTGTTTTATTATGATTGGACCAAGTGTTTGGTAAATAAAGGACCATTAGGGGACTATATATATGAGGGAAAATCATATTTTATTCATTTGTTAAACCCATGCTTTTTTTAGAATTTTCTCAACACATCCTTGTCTCATACAAACCCTAGACCTTCATCCCTTGGACCAAGCTCATCATCTTGCAAGACTTGGTAAGTGTATATTGTTATGTTTTAATATCTTTTATGCATATAATATGGTTTATATCATGTTGGTTATGTTGGTTAAGTGTGAGAAGTTCACTATGTGTAAAACAATGTGTGTTTGCTAAATCGGAGGATGGTTTTGCCTTGTAAACTTAAACATAGACTTGTGGTCTTGAAGGAAGTGAACTTGATGGATTCAATATTGACATGTGAGATGTGATTATAGTCTTTCCTTGTTTTATCCTTGTGTATAATGTTTGTAGTTGTTGTTGTAAATTTGGTTATGGATTTGGTGACGGATTGAAAAGAAAGTGACGTTTTGGTGATGTTTATGTGTGTTGTGAGACCATGGCTTATTGTTGGCATATAATATGATAAAAAATATGTTAATATAAGTTTTTTTATGATCATGGACCATTCATTTCATGAAAAGACCCAAAAGAGATCATTTCGGACCAAAACAGGCATCCGCCCCCGCAGACGAGGGCACCTGCGGGCACAGATGCCAATGTAGGTGCCTATGGCTGCTGCCAAAGGTCACCTGCGTGCACACCTCAGCCACCTTTGGGTGCAGGTGGCTGCACAGGTCAGTCCCAGAAGTGGTTTTGTGTGTTTTAGTCTCTAGTTGATCCCCGAAGGCCCCTATACCCTTTTTGGATGTAATTAACAACTTCTGATGCCATTTTAGTGACTTTAAAGGGGCGTATGGAGGCATGTTGGTCTATTTTAAGTATGTATTGTTGTTCATAAGTTTTTATAAGACAAGTTGATAAGGTAATTGTGACGGAATGATAATAAGGAAGCGTAAAGGGTAAGTATGGTGTGAAATGCTATTAATGTATGATTCCTTGGTCAATGTGTGGAATGTTATGGTGTCATTGGTATGAGAATGCAGAGGATTGTATTTTAATGAGTGACATGACGTTATACGGCATTCATATAGCACATTGTCATTTTGTACACTTGTACGGTAAATGGTTGTTAACTAGAGTTCCATTATGAACTTGTGTTGTAGAGTGAAACATAAGGAAGGAGCTGGACTATTGTGTTTATATATAGACTCGTGTACTCATACTTGGAAGTGAAGGTAGGTAAGGTTAATCTTTTCGTACCTTTCTGCAGCATAGCGTATTCACCTTATTATGGTACTTACTCATGTCCGAAGTGTTCTAAAGTATTCCAGTTCAGGTTGAGATATATTGTTATTCATATGTGTCCTATTCTTAGACGAATTATTATTCACATATCTCTTATTCATTGACTTAAGTTCTTAGGCTATCCTAATGTTGTAATTTCTAAAAGAACTATCTCAAAGAGGGTAAGATGTAGAGAGAATCTATTTATTCTTGAAAAGCATTTTCCAATCATGTCATGTTCCAAAGTCTAATAATAATATGATTATCTTTGTACCAATATCATATGGGTAATGAAGGGAGTAATGTGCAAGCAAATATACCAATCCCTCAAAAGGAAGAGATTAAGTTACTTATGTTTGTTGGGTGCAAAAAGTGCAGGAAAATCATAGATGTGGGGTGGACACGATTCCAAAGTTCCAGCAATATTATAACTCTAAAGTTTCTAGAATGTTACGCTCCAAGTTTCATAATGTTATGACTATCATTATCAATCTCTCATAAGTGAGTAAGAAATGAAGAAAGATGAGTATAATATTTAACCCACCAAAGAGTGGATGTATGTTCTCCCACCATAGAGTGGATGTATGTTCTCCCACCAATAGAGTGGATGTATGATGTTCTCCCACCATAGAGTGGATGTATGTTCTCCCACCAATAGAGTGGATGTACGTTATATTATTAATCCAAAACTCTTGAATAAAAGAATCTCTTGAATAGAAGAATCTCGTGAATATAAGAATCCCTTGAATAGAAGAATCTCTTGAAAAGAGGAGAAGAATCTCTTGAGTGAAGGAAAATTCCCTTGAGTGAAGATGTGTATGAAAGATATTCTATGAACATTAAGGATGTAAATGAGTGACCTAAAATAACAATAACAGAAGCAATATACATGTTTCCACATTTAAAATGATGGTTTATCCACATTGAATATTCTCTCATATTTTATTCCATTGAAATTGTCATGTATGATGTAGTTTCTTATGAGCCTTACATACTCAGTACATTCTTCGTACTGACTCCCTCGGGGGACTTACCTTACATGTTGCAGGTGCAGGCACTAGTAGACCTCCACTGTAGGTTGACAGTATTTGCGGATCCTTGGTGAGCCCCCATTGCTTCGGGATTTTTTAAGTCACAGTTGTACAGTTGTTTTGAGGTTGTAAATATTGTAAAAAGAGTGGACTTGTCCCGACTTTTAGTTGGTCTTGTAAATTTATCAGTTAGAGGCTTTTGTATACGTATGTGGGTATGTGAATGTAAGAGATGAATGTCCGTTTTGACTTGATGGCCCTAACGGCCAAGTTTCATCTATATATAGATATGGCATATGTTTCCATGTTCATGACTTCCGCATAGTTGCATGAGGTATAATAAGATTCATACGAGGATATGCATACAAATGTACAGAAGTAAAGATTGGTTCTCTCGGGCCATATCGGCTTCGGGTGCCAATCACACCTCGTAGGATTTCGGGGCGTGACAAAAGTGGTATCAGAGCAGGTCATTCTAAGGGTGTCTACAAAGCCGGGTCTGAGTAGAGTCTTACTTATCAATGTGTTGTGCACCACATTTATAAGTAGGAGGCTAGGGGACATTTAGGATGTTGTTTCTTTTCTTCACTTCTAGATCGTGCAATAGAGCCAGTGTTTTAAGTTGAATTATATCTGACCATGGTAAGTATTTTTCATTGGTATAGCAAAATTCCAAACACAAGAAGAGGTAAAGGCTAAGATAAGTAGGTAGATATGCCTGTCGATGAAGAAATCAGTAAATCACCACCTGACCAAGCTAGTCAAGGTGGAGCTGATGCTAAAATTGCATCGCAGTCTTCCTCTACTTTTCTAGCTCCAGAAGAGCCAAGAGGTAGAGAAGTACCTGCAGAACCGCCTATGAATGCCACTGATTAGGATTTGAGAAATGCAGTACATATGTTGACCCAGTTAGTGGCTGCACAAGCACAAGGATGAACTGGTCCAATGGTAAATGAAGATAACGCGGCTAGAGCAGCTAGTCGGTGTACAGGGTCAGATCTGAAAGAAGATCCACAAGATTTTGTGGACCAAGTTCAAAGAGCAGTAGAGGTGATGCACGTAACGAGTGTAGAAACAGTTGACATAGCAACTTCTAGACTGAAGGCCGAGGCTATCTTGTGGTATGAGAACTGGAAAAGATCAAGGGGTATTGATGCACTCCCAGCTGGTTGGGAAGAATTTAAAGTGACATTCCTTGATCATTACCTCCCATATGAGATTTGGGAGGCACGTGCAGACCAATTTCTACATTTGCGTCAAGGAAATATGAGTGTCAGAGAGTACAGTTTGTAGTTTAATTCCTAGGATAGATATGCTCCAAATGTAGTAGCTACCATGACAGATAGAGTCCATAGATATGTGGACAGGTTGGAGCCATATTTGGTACGAGAATGTACTATTGCAGCATTGAACAAAGATATGGACATCGCCAGAATTCAGGCCTTTGCACAGAAAATGGAGGACCAGAGGCAAAGAAGAAGGACACAAAAATCTGAGAAAGGTCCATCAAAAAGGGCTAGACCTATGGGGAAATCTATAGCGTCCCAAGGAGAATCGAGGACTTTGATTTTTTCTTGACCACCTAGACCATCACTCTCCTATTCCACAGTAGGAACACGCTCTCAATTCCGAGGGTTTAGAGGTAGCCAATCTGTACAGAGTAGTGGAACTCATGGATCACAGGCAACAAGATTGTCTCGTCAGTTGTGCCAGCGCTATGGGAGATTTTATTCAGGAGAATGCCGGTTTGACACGAATGTTTGCTTTTTGTGTAGTAGGTCAGGACACATGATGAAAGAGTGCCCACAGAGGCCCACGGATAGTATGACACGACCTACAGGATCAGTCGTTGTGGCATCAGTGGCTGGTGTACAGTCTGCTGGTCGTGGTAGAGGTGCCAGAGGAGCAGCCAGTTCCAGTGGAACTCAAAATCGCACCTATGCGCTAGTGGAGCGGCAGAATGAGGAGGCACCTCCTGATGAAGGTATAGGTACATTACCATATTTTCACATGATGTATATGTACTAATTGATCCAAGCTTTACCCTATTATATGCTACTCCCTCGATTACTGCGAAATATAACGGACACCGGGGTTATTAGCTAAGTTAATTAAAGTATTTCCACCTGGTGAAGTTATTAGAGTTAAAGACACATATCGTAATGGTATAGTAGATGTTTGTGATTATAGATGATTAAGTACTCTTAAGAGTGTTACTAATGAAAGGTATAATGGGATTGGGAAAGAAAGGGCAAAATGGCCCTATACAATGTGATATGTGAAATTGCCGGAAGTGCATAAAGAGTTCTATTTCACATTTTTCCCTTTGAAAATATACAAATAATAGTGGATTTCACTAGGAAGAGTTGCTTGTTGTTATTCTTGATCAACAAGTCGAAGAGGTCACTTGGGAAACTGAAGAAATGATGAAATAACAGTATCCATATTCGTTTCAAATGGAAGGAAAAGTTCACAAGGGGGAAATGGGGAAAGAATAAGCAAGTATCTATGAAGGTATATGTATAGAGACGCTAATATAGAAGTGCAATTGTTGCACATGAGACGATGATGTCAACATTCGAGGATGAATGTTCCTAAGGGGGGAAGAATGTAACACCCTGTACCTATCAAACTCTACTTGACGACATTGAACAATGTTTACGTAAGTGTCGAGAGCCAAATGTATTTATTTTGTAATGTTATTGATGAGGTAACAGATATTGGTCATAGTACATGGGATTAGACCATCGTGGGAGGTGTAACACCCCGTATGTTGTCGAACCTATATGACTACGTGTACATTTAGGGAATTAGTTAAAAATGAGAGATTTGAAGAATTATGCAATTATTTGTTAGGGCTTATATGAGTCTTGAGACATTGGGCCAAATGAGGCCCAAAGATCATAAGAAAGACTTGGCCCAATGGGGCAAAACATGATCCAATTTTCCATTTGACTAATCAACCATGCATTTAATGCCAAGAGATGGATAAGAGTGACTTGAGGGACATATATATATATATATATATATGAGGAATTATTCATTAAATTGGTGGGATCAATTAACAATTTGTTAATGAGCTAAATGAGGCCCAAAATTAGCATGAAGATATGACCCAAAAAGGGCATAATGACCCATTCTTGCAAGACCAAGTTGTTTTATTATGATTGGAACAAGTGTTTGGTAAATAAATAACCATTAGGGGACTATATATATGAGGGAAAATTAGATTTTATTCATTTGTTACACCCATGCTTTTATTAGAATTTTCTCAACACATCCTTATCTCATACAAACCCTAGACCTTCATCCCTTGGACCAAGCTCATCATCTTGCAAGACTTAGTAAGTGTATATTGTTATGTTTTAATATCTTTTATGTATGGAATATGGTTTATATCATGTTGTTTATGTTGGTTAAGTGTGAGAAGTTCACTATGTGTAAAACAATTTGTGTTTGCTAAATCGGAGGATGGTTTTGCCTTGTAAACTTGAACATAGACTTGTGGTCTTGAAGGAAGTGAACTTGATGGATTCAATATTGACATGTGATATTTTATTATAGTCTTTCCTTGTTTTATCCTTGTGTATAATGTTTGGAGTTGTTGTTGTAAATTTGGTTATGGATTTGGTGACGGATTGAAAAGAAAGTGACGTTTTGGTGATGTTTATGTGTGTTGTGAGACCATGGCTTATTGTTGGCATATAATATGATAAAAAATATGTTAATATAAGTTTTTTTATGATCATGGACCATTCATTTCATGAAAAGACCCAAAAGAGACCATTTCGGACCAAAACAGGCATCCGCCCCCGCAGACGAGGGCACCTGCGGGCGCAGATGCCAACACAGGTGCCTCTAGCTGCTATCAAAGGTCACCTGTGCATTCACCTCAGCCACCTTAGGGCGTAGGTGGCAGCGCAGGTCAGTCCCAGAATTGGTTTTGTGTGTTTTCGTCTCTAGTTGATCCCCGAAGGCCCCTATACCCTTTTTGGATGTAATTAACAACTTGTGATGCCATTTTAGTGACTTTAAAGGGTCGTATGGAGGCATGTTGGACTATGTTAAGTATTTATTGTTGTTCATAATTTGTTATGAGACAAATTGATAAGGTAATTGTGACGGACTGATAATAAGGAAGCGTAAAGGGTAAGCGTGGTGTGAAATGCTATTAATGTATGATACCTTGGTCAATGTGTGGAATTTTATGGTGTCATTGGTACGAGAATGCAGTGGATTGTATTTTAAGGAGTGACATGACGTTGTACGACATTCATATAGCTCATTGTCGTTTTGTACACTTGTACGGTAAATGGTTGTTAACTAGAGTTCCATTATGAACTTGTGTTGTAGAGTGAAACATAAGGAAGGAGATGGACTGTTGTGTTTATATATAGACTCGTGTGCTCATACTTGGAAGTGAAGGTATGTAAGGTTACTCTTTTCGTACCTTTCTGCAGCCTAGCCTATTCACCTTATTATGGTACTTACTCATGTCCGAAGTGTTCTAAAGTATTCCAGTTCAGGTTGAGATATATTGTTATTCATATGTGTCCTATTCTTGGATGAATTATTATTCACTTATCTCTTATTCATTGACTGAAGTTCTTAAGCAATCCTAATGTTGTAATATCTAAAAGAACTATCTCAAAGAGGGTAAGATGTAGAGAGAATCTATTTATTCTTGAAAAGCATTTTCCAATCATGTCATGTTCCAAAGTCTAATAATATTATGATTATCTTTGTACCAATATCATATGGGTAATGAAGGGAGTAATGTGCAAGCAAATATACCAATCCCTCAAAAGGAAGAGATTAAGTTACGTATGTTTGTTGGGTGCAAAAGTGCAGGAAAATCATAGATGTGGGGTGGACACGATTCCAAATTTCCAGCAATATTATAACTCTAAAGTTTCTAGAATGTTATGCACCAAGTTTCATAATGTTATGACTATCATTATCAATCTCTCATAAGCGAGTAAGAAAGGAAGAAAGATGTGTATAATATTTAACCCACCAAAGAGTGGATGTATGTTCTCCCACCATAGAGTGGATGTATGTTCTTCTACCAATAGAGTGGATGTATGTTCTCCCACCTTAGAGTGGATGTATGTTCTCCCACCTTAGAGTGGATGTATGTTCTCCCACCAATAGAGTGGATGTACGTTATATTATTAATCCAAAACTCTTGAATAAAAGAATCTCTTGAATAGAAGAATCTCGTGAATATAAGAATCTCTTGAATAGAAGAATCACTTGAAAAGAGGAGAAGAATCTCTTGAGTGAAGGAAAATTCCCTTGAGTGAAGATGTGTATGAAAGATATTCTATGAACAATAAGGATGTAAATGAGTGACCTAAAATAACAATAACAAAAGCGATATAGATGTTTCCACATTTAAAATGATGGTTTATCCACATTGAATATTCTCTCATATTTTATTCCATTGACATTCTCATGTATGATGTAGTTTTTTATGAGCCTTACATACTCAGTACATTCTTCGTACTGACTCCCTCGGGGGACTTACCTTACATGTTGCAGGTGCAGGCACTAGTAGACCTCCACTGTAGGTTGACAGTATTTGCGGATCCTTGGTGAGCCCCCATTGCTTCGGGATTTTTTAAGTCACAGTTGTACAGTTGTTTTGAGGTTGTAAATGTTGTAAAAAGAGTGGACTTGTCCCGACTTTTAGTTGGTCTTGTAAATTTATCAGTTAGAGGCTTTTGTAGACGTATGTGGGTATGTGAATGTAAGAGATGAATGTCCGTTTTGACTTGATGGCCCTAACGGCCAAGTTTCATCTATATATAGATATGGCATATGTTTCCATGTTCATGACTTCCGCATAGTTGCATGAGGTATAATAAGATTCATACGAGGATATGCATACAAATGTACAGAAGTAAAGATTGGTTCTCTCGGGCCATATCGGCTTCGGGTGCCAATCACACCTCGTAGGATTTTGGGGCGTGACAGTAAAACCCATTCTTCCTTTTGACTATGTAAACCCTCAATTATTGGTTAATTGGTTTGCTAAGGATGACCATGAGGACTGTAAAAAGGGTAAAAATCAGATTTTTATTCTTTGAAACACACATGTCTCATTCTAGAATTTTCCACAACATTTTCTCTTCAACCAAACCCTGAGACAACCACACTTGTTTGGGCAAGATCATATCCTTGTAAGTATTAGTAAGTGTTTACCCTTATGAATTAATATATTATATGCTTAGTATGGTTTATAAATCATATTGGTTATGTTGGCAAAGTGTTGGACAGTTCACTATGTGTAAAACAGTGTACTTTTGCTTAATCGGTAAAGGGTTTTGCCTTGTAAACTTGGAAGTGGACTTGTGGTCTTGAAGGAAGTGACTTTTATGGATTAAATATCAACATGAAAGATGTGTTTATGTCCATAACTTGCTTTCTCTTTGTGTGTAACATTTGGAATTGTTGTGGTGAAATTGTACATGGAACCGGTGGCGTATTGAAAGGAAAATGTAGTTTTTGTGATATTTATGTGCGTTGTGAAACCATGGATATTATTTGGCATCTAATATGATCTAAAATATGATAATATAAGCTTATTTATGATCATGGACCATTAATTCCGAAAAAGGACCCTAAAATGACCCCCGGAGGCTGAAATGAGCATCCTTCCTCTCGGGTGGGGCACCTGCGGGTGCAGGTGCCAACGCAGTTGACTCTGGACACTACCAAGAGGTACCTGCGGATGCAAATCAACCACCTTCAGGTGTATGTGGCTTCGCAGGTCAGCCCTGAACTCCGTTTTGCATATTTTTGTCTCTCTTTGATCCCCCGAAACCCCTATACCCTTTATGGATGCAATTATCAACTTATAGTACCTTTTGAATGACTTTAAAGGAGTATACCGGAGGTATTTTGAATGTTATAAATTATGGGTTGTTGTTAATGTGTTATTATGAAAGCTATTGAGTGACTTGACGGATAAAAGGTAACGTCGTGTTGAAGGGGAAGTGAAAAGTATAACTTTGGGTGTGAAATGCTATTGGTTTATGATATCTTGGTCAATGTATGAAATGTTATGGTATTTTTGATATGATAATGTCATGAATGGTATTGTAAAGGGTGAAATGATGTTATAGGGAAATCATGTAACTCATTGTCGTCTTATGCACTTGTAAGGTAGTTGGTTGTTAACGCAAGTTCCCTTATGTACTTGTGTTGTAGAGTAAAACGTAAGGAAGGAGCTAGATTATCGTAATCACATATAGAACTTTTTATTCATATTGAGAAGACAAGGTATGTAAGGTTACTCTTTCCGTATCCCTCTGCAACATGTATTGCTCGCATCGTCATTGTACTTATTTCATTCCAAAATGTTCAAAGGTATCTCATTTCAGGTTGTCACCTAGTGTTATTCATGAGTTACATAATTATGGACATTGTTCCAAAGTTCCAACAATATTACGTTCTCAAGTTCCAAAACAAATGATGTTATAACTACTAATGTATCAATCTCTCTCAACTAATGGAATTAAGTAATAGGTACATGTGTGTATTTCTTAGAGGCCGATGGTAGCTCAAGAGATGATCCCAATGGTTGTTGATTTGATATATTATATATATTATGGCCCACTAATAAGGTGGATGATTGTTGATATATATATTATGGCCCACAAATATGGTGGATGATTGTTGATAGATATATATATATATATTTTGGCCCACTGATAAGGTGGATGATTGTTAATATATATATATATATTATGGCACACTGATAAGGTGGATGACTGTTGATATGATATATTATATTATGTTATGGCTCGCCGATAAGGTGGATGATTGTACTATAGCCCACTAATCAGCTGGATGAATAATAATGAGGATGACTATAAAACTAAGAAAGTATATTTCATAAATAAAAGTATATATGACTATTGTTATATGACCGATAATAAGTGATCAAATAGTGAGAGTAACGGAAATAATGAACATGGTTCTACAAATAGACCGGTGGTGTATCCATATTGACTATGCTCTTATATTCTAATTCCCTTGAAGAACTTATGTATCATACAGTTTCATACAGCCTTACATACTCAGTACATTCTTCGTACTGACCCCATTGGGGGACTTACCTTACTTGCTGCAGGCACAGGTGCTAGTAGACCTCCACTGTAGTCTACGAGTCATTTACAGATCTATGGTGAGCTCCAGTTGGTTCGGGGCTTTCTGAGTCACGTGTGTACATATATTTTGGTATTGTATAAACTATTGTGTAAAGCGGGGAATTGTACCGACTTAAGTTGGTTTTGTATATGTATCTGTTAGAGGCTTTGTAGACGTATGTGGAAAGATGAACGTAAGAGATGTATGTCCATGTTTACTTGATGGCCCTAACGACCAAGTTTCATATATAGTAGATATTTGCCATGACTTCCACCATTGGTATGTTATATTTTATAAGTTACACGAGATAGAATGTTATTCATATAGAGACATGCATATGAAGGTACATGAGTAGAGATTGGTTCTCTCGGGCTTCAACGGCTTCGGGTACCAGTTCGTCCCATTGGAATTCGAGGCGTGACACAAAAGTATAGGAATGAAGTAATGCATATATGGTAATTTGAGTACGGTTGGTAGCTCAAAGGGGTGAAAGCCTAGATAGAGATGATCCCAAGATTTATTAGATTACAGGGCAGCTCAATGGGACATTAAACCTAGCTCGAGACGAACCTGATTTATTGATTTATGGGTGGTTGCTCAAAGGGGCATAAGCCTAGATAGAGACGATCCCAATGTTATTTTTCCCACTGATCTGTAGGGGACCAGGCATTATATGAATGATATTGATGGATATGAACGTAAAAGCAAAGAAAGTAACAAAGGCAATGTACATGGTTCCACACATACATTACGGTGGTTTACCAATATTGTCCATTCACTAGTATTTTATTCCATTAAAGTTCTTATGTTTCATACAGTTACTTATAGAATTAAATACTAAGTACATTCTTTCATACTGACGTCCCTTGGGGGACCTACCTTGCTTGTTGTAGGCACAGGAGCTAGTAGACCTTCACAGTAGGATACGGGTCATCTGCAGACTGTTGGTGAGCTACAGACTGATTCGGGGCTTTTTGAGTCATTTGTACATTATTGGTTTTGGTACTGTATAATAGTTGTATAAAGCAGGGACTTGTACCAACTTTAGGCATGGTTATGTATCTATTAGAGGCTTTGTAGACGTTGTAAGACGAACGAAGGAATGTATAACCCTTTTGATGTGGTGGTCCTAACGGCCAAGTTTTATATCTATCTGAATGTCTTTCTATGATTTACATCATTGATATTTTGTATCCATATGAGACAGAATGGCGTTATGCATATGAATGTATACGAATATATAGGTTGGTTCTCTCGGTCCTTAACGGCTTCGGGTGCTAGTCCGCCCCAATGGAATTTGAGGCGTGACAAAAGTGGTATCAGAGCAGGTCATCCTAGGGTGTCTACAAAGACGTGTCCGAGTAGATTCTTGCTTATGGATGTGTTGTGCACCACATTTATAAGCAAGAGGCTATGGGGCATTTAAGAGTTGTTTCTGTTCTTCATTTCCTAGATCGTGCACTAGAGCTAAAGTTGTAGGTGGAATCATATCTGACCATTGAAGTTGTTTTCTTTTGTTATAGTAAAATGCCGTTTACAAGGAGAGACAAGGGTAAAAGTAAAATGCTAGACCGTATTGTCGGAGACTACCACCTGAACAAGCTAATCAAGGTGGGGCTGAAAATGAGTTTGCATCGCGGGCTTCTTCTACTCTTTCGTTTCTAGAATAGCCGAGAAGGAGAAAAGTACCTGCAGAACCTCCTGTTAATGCTACTGAGTAGGATTTAAGGAATGCAGTGCAAATGTTGACCCGTATAGTTGCTACACAAAGTCAAGGACAAGCAAGTCCAACTATAAGTAATGACGGTGCGGATAGGGCAGCTAGTCGGAGGACACAAGATTTCCTTAAATTAGACCCTCCCATATTCACTGGGTCAGATCTTAATAAGGACCCACAAGACTTCATGGACCAAATTCAAAGGGATTTAGATGCTATGCATGTATCTGGTATAGAAACAGTTGAGCTTGCGGCATATGATTGAAAGAAGAGGCTATATTGTGGTACGAATATTGGAAACGATCGAGTGGTATTGGTGTACCTCCAGCTAGTTGGGAGGAATTCAAAGCGGCATTCCTTGATCATTATCTTTTGTATGAGATCCAACAGGCTCGTACAAATCAGTTCTTAAATCTTCGTCAAGAAAATATGAGCGTCAGAGAGTACAGTCTTTGATTTAACTCTTTGGCCAGGTATGCTCCTAATGTGGTAGATACTATTGTCGATACATCATCGGTATGTGGACAGATTGGATCCATATTTGGGGAGGTATTGTACTATTGCTGCATTGAATAGGGATATGGATATAGCCAGGATATAAGCTTTTGCACAGAAAATGGAGGACCAGAGGCAAAGAAGAAGAACGCAAGAATTGGAAAGAAAGCTAAACCTATGGGACAGTTCATGGAGTCCGAAGTAGAATTTAGGCCTCGGGGTTTTAATAGACCTCCTAGACCATCATTTTTCTATCCTACAACAGGCACTTCATCCTAATTTTGAGGGTTTAGAGGCAGTCAGGTTGGGCAAAGTAGTGGGATTCAGGGTTCATAGACAGCGGGGTTTTCTCGTCAGTCATGTCAGCACCGCGGGAAGCTTTATTTAGGTGAATGTCTATTTGGGATGAATATTTGCTTTTGGTGTGGTATGTCGGGGTACATAGAAAGAGAATGCCCAAAAAGGGGCATGAGTGGTATGGCGCGACCTACTGGATCAGCCATATCATCATCATCATCGGTTCATTCCTCAGGTAGGGGTGTACAGCCTACCGGTCGTGGTAGAGGGGGTAGAGGAGCAGGTAGTTCTAGTGGAGTCCAGAACCGTACCTATGCTTTAGTAGATCGGCAGAATTTGTAGGCTTTTCCTGATGTTTTTACAGGTACATTATCCGTCTTTTCACATAATGTATATGCATTGAATGATCCGGGCTCTACCCTATCATATGTTACTCCATTGATTTCTAAAAAATTCAAGAGAACACCAGAATTATTAGTTAAGCCATTTGAAGTATCTACATCCGTTGGTGAGTCTATTATAGTTAATAGAGTCTATCGTAATTGTATGGTCACTGTTTGTGGTCATAATATGTTGGCAGATCTTATTGAGATTGAAATGGTAGATTTTGATGTTATAATGGGTATGGACTGGTTGGCTTCTTGTTATGCCACAGTGGATTGCCAAGCTAAGAAGGTACATTTCCATTTTCCACAAAAGACTGTCCTTGAATGGAGGGGTAATGTTGGAGCACCGAGAGGTAAATTTATTTTCTATCTTAAGGTAAGGAAAATGATATTCAAGGGGTACATATGTCACTTAGTAAGAGTGCATCATACTGATGTAAAGCCACCAACTCTTCAATCAATTCCAGTGGTAAATGAATTCCTTAATATGTTTTCTGAAGATTTTCCAGGTTTGCCCCCAGAAAGGGAAATAGAGTTTGGTATTGATGTGATTCCAGGAACTCAACCTATCTCTATTCCTCTGTATGGAATGGCCTCATCAGAGTTACGAGAATTGAAGAAGATGTTAAAAGACTTGCTGGAAAATTGATTCATAAGGCCTAATATGTCCTTTTGGAGAGCAGTAGTGTTATTTGTACGAAAGAAAGATGGCACGTTGAGAATGTGTATTGATTATCGGCAACTGAATAAGGTAACAGTCAAGAATAAATATCCCCTCCCCACAATTGATGATTTGTTTGACCAATTACAGGGTGCCAAATGCATCTCAAAGATTGACCTGAGATTGGGATATCATCAGGTAAGGGTTAGAGAAAAAGATATACCCAAGATCGCCTTTCAAACACGGTATGGTCATTATGAATTTTTAGTTATGTAATTTGGCCTAACAAATGCACCAACAGTTTTTATGGATTTGATGAATAGGGTTTTCAAGCCATTTTTAGATGTGTTCGTGATAGTGTTTATAGATGATATTCTGATTTATTCAAGATCATAAGAGGACCACGCTAATCACTTCCGGTAGGTGTTACAGATTCTTCGTGATCATAAGTTATATGCAAAGTTCTCTAAATGTGAATTTTGGTTAAAATCTGTAGCATTCTTGGGTCATATTGTGTCGGATGAAGGAATAAGGGTGGATACACAAAAGATAGAAGCGGTGAAGAATTGGCCAAGACTTACGATGCCTACAAAGATTCATAGTTTCCTTGGATTTGCAGGTTATTATAGAAGATTTGTTGAAGGATTTTCTTCTATTACTGCACCTTTAACAAAGCTAACACACAAGGCGACCAAGTTCCAATGGAATGATGCATGTGAGAAGAGTTTCCAAGAGCTGAAGGATAAATTGACTTCTACACCCGTATTAGTACTTCCAGAAGGCACAGAAGGGTATGCGGTATACTGTGATGCTTCAAGAGTCGGCCTAGGATATGTATTGATGCAGCATGGTAATGTGATAGCTTATGCCTTAAGACAATTACGACCACATGAAAGAAATTATCCAACACATGATCTTGAACTAGCAGCCGTGGTATTTGCTTTAAAGATATGGCGCCACTACTTGTATGGGGTTCATGTTGACATATATACCAATCATAAGAGTTTGCAGTATATTTTCAAACAGAAGGATCTCAATTTGAGGCAGCGGAGGTGGCAGGAACTATTAAAAGATTATGATATTGATATTCTATATCATCCGGGGAAAGCAAATGTGGTAGCCGATGTGTTAAGTTGCAAAGCAATAGTAAGCACTGATGGTCATCTCACGGATAAGCAAGGCAAAGTCAAGGATCTACATCAACTAGCCATCTTGGGAGTTCGCCTTCTTGAATCTCCAGACGAAGGGGTTATTGTGCACACCTTATCATAATCCTTCTGTAAGCACTGTTATAGTCATACGTTGGAAGGATAAGGTATGTAAGGTTTCTCTTTTCCGTATTCTTTGGCAGCTCATATTTTTATCATTGTTACCGAACCTGTTTCCATTCTAAAATGTTCTAAAGTATCTCATTTCAGGTTTGTTATAACTTGTTATTCACATGTCTCTTATTCATTGACTATTGTTCCAACGTTCCAATAATGTTACAACCACCAATGTATCAATCTTACAAAAGTAAAGGAATGAAATAATGCATATATGGTAATTTGAGTACGAGTGGTAGCTCAAAGGGATGAAAGCCTAGCTAGAGAAGATCTCGAGATTTATTGGATCAGGGGGCAGCTCAATGGGGCAAAAGCCTAGCTCGAGCCGAATCTAACAGGGGGCTGCTCAATGGGGTATTAAACCTAGCTCGAGACGAAACTGCTTTATTGATTTATGGGTGGTAGCTCAAAGGGGAATAAGCCTAGCTAGAGACAATCCCAATGTTATTTTTCCCACTGATCAGTAGGGGCTCGGGCATTATATGAATGATATTGCTGGATATGAACGTAAAAGCAAAGAAAGTAACAAAGGCAATGTACATGGTTCCACACATAGATTACGGTGGTTTACCAATATTGTCCATTCACTTGTATTTGATTCCATTGAAGTTCTTATGTTTCATACAGTTACTTATAGCCTTACATACTCAGTACATTCTTTCGTACTGACGTCCCTTGGGGGACCTACCTTACTTGTTGTAGGCACAGGAGCTAGTAGACCTTCATAGTAGGATAAGGGTCATCTGCAGACTGTTGGTGAGCTACAAACTTATTCCGGGCTTTTCGAGTCATGTGCACATATTGGTTTTGCTACTGTATAATAGTTGTATAAAGCGGGGACTTGTCCCGATTTTAGGCATGGTTATATATCTGTTAGAAGCTTTGTAGACGTTGTAAGACGAACGAAGGAATGTATAACCCTTTTGATGTGGTGGCCCTAACGACCAAGTTTCATATCTATCTTAATGTCTTTCCATGATTTTCGTCATTGATATTTTGTATCCATATGAGACAGAATGGTGTTATGCATATGAATGTATAAGAATGTATAGGTTGGTTCTCTTGAGCCTTAACGGCTTCGGGTGCCAGTCCGCCCCAATGGGATTTGAGGCGTGACAGTTTACTAGTTGTTTTGGTCCGAGACCAATTCCTTAAAAAGTGAAAGTTCTAAAATAAGGAAATGAGCCTAAATTTCAAACGAACAGTTTGATGACCGAACCGACAGTTTCAACAAGTCATAAATGACATGTAATCACTGTGGGAAGGCTCGAAATGCCAGAATACATGGAAATCGAGAAAATAACCTGGAGGGTCATTAAAATATCCACTACTAAAAGAAATTTTGTTCGCGAAAGTCAATGGATAGAAAGAGCCCGAAAGCTCGAAAGAGTGAGGTATGGGGCCCGCATGCAACTAGTATGACTCCCCAAACAACCTCAAAGAAGAGACAACGCTTCCAAGGGATTTTTCCAAAGGTATCCCCTTTTTCACCAACTTTTTTACTTCACTTTTCAATAACTAAAACTCAACTTCAACAATATGGTGGCCTTCAACTGAACCCAGAACTACTAATGCACGCAAATCCAAACCACAACATGCTGACAACACACCAATACAAGCCTAACCAGGTAGTAACTCAACCAATCCAAAGGAAAACCAAGGCATGAATCATGCGACCAACTCCAATTTCAAATCTAACTTTATTTTGCCTTTCCAAACCTTCTACCTACTCAAAATCATACAAAATATCATCTGAGTCATGTCCGCGCATTCACCTCACACTGGCCTTGAAATACTGAAGTTGGTCTATTGAAAATACATAATGTAAAGCATAAGAATAAGCCCATAAGGTGCTACCTGGACACACAAATAGTAGTTACCAAAGTCTGCACTCTTAATCCAAAGCTACAGTTCTGAATGACCCTCAAAATCAATAATCCCGCGTCCAAAGCACAAGCTCCAAAAATTGAACAATCCACTCCAGGATGTCCCACCAACTATGGATAAAGTCATGTTAAGGCCAACTTAATCAAACTCTTTCTGCTGAGTAGACAATTCAAACTTTTGACGAAAACTGAGAACCAAGGTTGAAAGCAGTAGAAACCAATACCATGCACCGATGGGCCATCTTCTAAACATTTATCGAGCATAATCTATCTGAACTGAGAAAGGATAAGCCGGTAGGCAATGAGTAGTCTTAGCCAGCCTATACATAAATGCTCAACTGAAGCAAATTTGGAATCAGGGATGCAACCAAGTTATGCAATCCAAAGTTAAAATCTCAACACCAAAGCCGAACTACTCAAACTCAACCATTCAAACTGATCTGATTGATGAGTAAGAATCCACATGCCAACATCTATCATAATTCCCAACCGATCATCCGAAGACATCAAAATCCAAAATTGGAGTCAACAAACCTTCACTGGGGTCAAATACCCAAATCAATCTCACTATCAGAAATCTAGCATTTACTTAATGGTCCTCGCAAGGGCTAAAACTATGATGTCACCGAGAACATAGTCATGATGAAGAAAGATCGAAAGCTAAATAGACAAGGAGCCAACTCCACATCGGCTTAAAGGCATAATGCATCGAGGCATAACCAAGCACTCACCATGGGTGCAAAAAACACTAAAGTCACCCAAATCTCAAGCAAGCCTGAAAACATGAACTTAGCCTGAATCTAGTCAAATTAGCAACCAAAACATGGCAATGAATACTCGTTCTCAATAGACATCTGCTTTAATTACCAATACTTGATGCCCATGCACATATCACCAAGCAGAAGCATCACACAAAGTCATATAAGGCCGAACAAGTATCGAGATGAAATTTTTTCTGAAATCTCCTAATTTACACCTACTTTAACTCGGCTGAGCCGTGAACCATATCACAGAAAGAATGTAGTATCCAACTCCACACCCATACCAAGATCAAAACGATCACCAGGATACAAACCCAATAAATCAAAAAGTAAGCCTTAGACTTTCTAACATCCAAAATGGTTAATAGGACTAACTTTCCAATTCTAATTTAATACAGACATCAAGTCCAAAAGCACTACCGGGCGATTTACTAACCCAATCCAAAGAACTAATCTCGAATGCATCATTAAAAATAACGAGCTATGAAGGAAGACCACCAATGCTAAAATCTTAAAAAAGCCATGGAAGGCTAAACTTACCTTTACTTCCTCTCTGCAACTGATTTAACCTCGCTAAGAAGAGGGAAAAGCAACCAATCTAGGTTCTAAGCCAAACGACCAAAAATGGTAAGGAGAGCAAAATGCTAACTAGGTAACACTAGTCTAGCCATCTATCAAAGAAGAGTCAATAAATGTCAAGACAATGACTATGATATCAACAACATAAGATGCAGGTGGTACCAAAAATAAAAATCAACAAAAGTACTACTCTAGGGCCATAACAAGGCCAATATGCCAAAGGAAATGGGACTCTAACCCAAATGTTATACCCCCAACGAACCCATAATATGATCCACTCATCCACTACTAAAAGAAATCATGTACGAGGGTAGTCACATATGCATGAAATATACACCAAAGCATACAAAAACCAGTATAAAAATACCAAGCCATATAAATATTTATGGGTATGAAAACCCCCAACTTAACTCAAATACAAACTAAATGGCAGAAAATCAAAGGCGCACCTATCACGGTGGAAATCTGAAGTCATAGTCCCTGACATTCCCAAAGAAGTGCAAATCTGAGCATGCCCAAACCCGGACTGAGCGTCTGAATCACCAACTGAGGCACTAAGTGCACTACCTTCAACTGAAGGTGCCACATCTCTATGAGACTGATCTGGGTGATCTAAAAGACTAATAATCTCATACTGGGTACACTCTCTAGACCAGTGGACGGTCTCTCTATACTCATAACAAACCCCTAAAGATCTAACCCGATGAGAAACACGAGCTGACCCTAACTGGCTGACTGACTCACGCCTGGGGCTCCCCCTAGACTAATGACCTATCTCCCCACAATCGAAATAAGTTCGTGGGACTCTCTGATGTACTATACTTGCTAACCCTGAATGAACGTCACAGCTTGATAACCTAGAAAAAATAACCCATACTGTCCAACCAGAACTCTGTCCATTGTGACCCCCACGACTGATCTGAGAGTTATCAATAATCTAAGACGCTACCTGTACTAGTCTAATAGGTTGTATATGATGCTGACCTTAGCTTGGAAGATCCCTACTTCCAGATGGAATACCACTAACACTGTACTGCTGGCATGGCCTCTTATCGCCACCTTCATAGGTCGCAATACATGCCATTTCTGTGGCCTTCACATGCTTAACAACCCGATAAAAAGTGGACCCAGCTGCTACCAAATGCTCTATTGCCAAGCAGAGTGGTAAAGCCAATCCTCTGATAAATCTCTGCACTATCTCATGCTCAGTAGCATACATTAAAGGAATATGTCTGGCCTACTCGAGAAACCCAATCTCATACTCTGAAACAGACAGAGAACCTTATTAGAAAATAACAAATCCAACTCTAGTCTAATAACCACTTGATGTACTGGGCATCACCTCTGGTTAGGGGATATCCAAGAATAGACTCGAAGCCCCTAATATTAAATCCTAAAAAGCTGAGATGGTCACAAACTTTGTCGGAGCCTAGGCTAACCCCAGACCCTTGAGCTAATGCTGAAGATCCTTAATATCAATTTCTAACTCCCTAGTCCATCACTGGATTGAAATTTTGGTATCACGCGCAGAAGTACTATCCGTATCCGTTGATAACCTTGTGTCATCCATCTGGGAAAGGATGGAGTCAATGAAAGTACTAGAAGTTCATAGAAACATGGACACACAACAGTGAATCAAGAATAAAATTTCCTAAGAATTTCCTATAGCTTCCCAAAGATTAGATATAAACGTCTCCATACCGATCCACAGAACTCTATTAGACACTTAACTCTTGTACAAACACACTGGTAAACCTAGGCTATGATACCAAGTTGTCACAACCAAATTTCTTCAGGTCATAATGGCACCTACTATAGCCTACTAGTAGTTAAGCCAATCAATAATCTGGAACGGCTAGTAACGGACAATCAAGAGAAATAAAAGAAAGCAGCAGAATAAACATAATAAAAAGGCCAATATAATCCCAAAACCTGGTGGAGCCAGTACAAGATCTTCTAATACATCTAGAGTACAAGTGAAATATAGGATAAATATATATACAAAGATGTCTCTAAGTACAACATAGAGATCAATCTAACAATAAGAGATAGAGTAGGAATAACTCTGAATGTCAGGAGCTCAACCCAAGTCTCAAATCCACAGCTGTTTTGCACGATGCACACATCAACGGTGATAACTCGTACTTTGATCTGCAGGCTGCTGAAATGTAGTATGAGTACCAAACACATGGTACTCAGTAGGCATCGGCCAATTGAGCTCCAAAAATAATGTAAGCATAAATAACATGTAAGGCGTGAATATAACTATAGGTAACTATCCAAGGAACTAGGCATAATAATGTGAACAGAGCCATAAGGATAACTACTCTATTCTGTCAGTAGTTAGGAACTAAAGTACAAAACCGTATATCACTAATTAATATACCAATAAAGAGTGAAAGAAGGATATGTAATAGTATACTAGGCCAAAGAATGGATATACAATAGGAATAGACAAAAAAAGAGAGGGATATATGGTAATACCATATATATATATATATATATATATATATATATATATATATGTATATATATACAAATAAACCTGTAGTACTAACTAAAAGGTAATAACTTGAGGGATTCAACCTAACCTCTTGAGGGCCTTAGCCAAGTAAGGGAGCTAATACTAGCAAAATCAAATCTCTAATCAAAGGGTGACTAATCATGAGGTAATATAGTCAACAATATAATTCACCTAAATAAAGAAAGGAATAAAAAATGTACCACTAATCCCGGGTACTAGTCCATACTCATCCTACCACGAACTAACCCTAGTAACCAATAATAAAGTAATCGGCTAGCCCGGACACACAAATACCTAATCGGGACCCTATAATATCATAAGGTTCATGAAAGCACCTAACATATAGCAACCATAACATGTACCTATACAACCCCCCATGAGACCGATAGATACAGACTCCAAATAATCATACTAGTGATAGGCGATGCATATAAATGAATGAATGCAATATATCCAAAAACACGATATTCGATCCAAGTGCCATAAAGTACCAAGTATCATAATGTAACAAGTGTATACACCTCCTCCATCTTAGTATCTTGTAAAGGCAGTGTAACACCCCGTATTTTGTGTGTACTTGTTCTATTGATATGGGACTCGAGGTAACCTTGTTGTATAGGTAACGAACCAAGTTTCTTAAGTGATTAGCGGTGTTTTAAAGAGGATTTAAAGGATATTATAATGGCCCAAGCATTTTAGCATGTATACGCCAAGTTAGCCCAAACGAAAGTGCTTAAATGCGAGATAGTAAGGTGGTATTCTACGTCAAGGATTAAAGTGTCCAAGTTTATATAAGTTTTAAGTTAACATAGGGGGTTAAGACTTAGAATATGGAATAAAATAAGTGATATGCTTGCTTGAATTAAATTAAGCTAGTAGGTGACAAGTAGGTGCATCACCTACTTTGACTTATTGACCAATCTAAGAACCAAGTAGGTGCATCACCTACTAAGACTCCTTTGACCAGCTTATTAGGCCAAGTACACTACCACCTACTCGAATAAATTTTGGCCCAAGTTAAAAGAGAGGAAAAGAGAAGAATGGGCAGCCAAGGCCCAATAGTTTTAGATCCACAAAGGCCCACGTATAATGGGCAAGTAGGTGCACCAAATACTTGGTATTTTATGGCCAAAAATGGGCAAGAAAGTCGGCCAAGATCTGGTCCCTTTAAAGGGATTGAAAATAGCTCATTTTATTCATTTTAACTTGGGCAAGAAAATCAGCTTTCTAGGGTTTTCTCTCTTTCTCTATAGTAGCTTCTACAACATCCCTATAATTCCATTAGGGTTATTGGGATTTACCTTCCTTCAAAGCTAAAGTTAAGTGAACAAATCATAATCTTATCTCAAAAACACTATGGAAATTATGTTCTTCATGTTTAAATTATAAGACAACCCTTTATAAGTTTGGCAGTCCCATTTTTCTTGGTTATTAAGAGATTTTTCTCTTCTCCTTTGGTTTGTGTATGAAGGAATCAAGATATTGAAGAAATACAAGTTAAGAGAATAAACTATCACAAAATTAAGGCAAGGCTACTGCCCATTTTTTCCCCCTTCCTATATACATGTTTTGGTAGAGAATTGGGTATATATTGTTGTCAAGAACTCAAAGGATGATGAGTTCAATATTTGGTTGCTATGATAAAGGATATTGGGGATGTTTAAGGACTTGTGTTATGTGTATATGTTGGGGATAGCTTGGTTGATTTTCAAAAAAGAAGTAACTGACTTGTATTGAATTATAGACGGAGGATATTGTGATACACCACCGAACTAAATATTATGTAAGCCTACTAGCCACTCTACTTTGTATACTGTTTTGAGAGTGTAATGAGGCTAAAGTTATTTCGGAGGACGTTATAAGGATTTGTATGGTATGTGAATGTAATTGGAGGAGTAAGGGTTGAAAGAACACCCTTGAATAAATTAATTGCGGGCTTACTACCCGACTACTATTTTGGTGAGGTTAAGTGGATTAAATGTGTTGATTAGCTACTAATACTAGTTTTACCACTTACTTTATTATAGATAAGTAGTCCGAAGGGCAGGAGGTTAATTTGGGGTAATATTGGAGTTGTACAACAAGGTATGTAAGGTTATTCGATTCTATGTTCTTTGGCATGAAATCTAATACATTGATATTACATTTGCTCCATATGTCATTGTTACCACCTTAAATGCATATTTAATTGTCTCTCACTACTAGTCCATAGTTTAAAACTCAATAATGTTATGACCACCAAAAAAACTATCTCAAAGATTAAAGAAATGATGTAAAGAGAATCGGTATATTGTTGGGTGCTATCCCAGGGGTGGAAGGAACACCTAACATGGGTCGATCCCAATATCACGGGTGGTATCCCAAGGGTAAAAGGAAAGCCTAGCATGGGTCGATCCCCATTTTTGTATTTATGAGGACCGTATCCCAGGGGTTAAAATACCTAGGATGGGTCATCCTCTTTTACCACTGATCAACTGGTCATTTGTATCATATGCTTTACAATTTCATAATGCAATGAAGGATAATGTAAAGTAAAAGATGTAATGTACAGGATCCCATAAATACAAGCAAATGTGGTCTTTTATTCTTATCTATACAATTATATTGATATCTGATGTTATTAAGATCTTGTCTTACCTATGGTCACTCTATGCCTTACATACTGAGTCATTCTTTTGTACTGACGTCCCTTATAGGGACACTATGTTTCATGCCACAGGTACAAGTACTCCAGCTAGTATACCTCCTCAATATGAGCACAGGACACTCAGCTGTGATTGGTGAGCTCCAAGTTGATTCGGGGCTTTACCGAGTCTTTGATATGTGTATTTTGGTATTGTATAGTAGTTTTGTAAGGTGGGGTCTGTCCCGACCTAAACTATGTTTTCTATACTATAGAGGCTTTGTAGACTAATGTATAAAGTTCAAATATGTTTAGTCTCATAATAGTTGTGGCCCCAATAGTCAAGTCATGTATATATGGTTTGGGTCTATGTTGGTCTTTCATTACTATAGCTTATATATATGTGTCAAAGTTTCATGATTCTCGTAGTTATATGCATGGTAAGCATAGGTTAAAGTTGGTTCTCTCGATTCTTTAGGGCGTTGGTGCCTTTCCATCTCAATGGGATTTGAGGTATGATAGACAGGACCTACGGAGACCATCCTTCTCCGGCACTGTGGCTCACGAATGAAGGGCCTATAGGGGATTCAGGATATCCGTATACACTACCTGGTACTGAACCAGGACTTTCAATAACTATCATAATCCATCTACTCCATCTAGTATTAGATAGAGATATAAGTATAATAAGTGCACAGACTTGAGCCGTGACTTAAAAAGTATGCATCGTGTAATAAGTGCACAGAATTGAACCATGACTAAAAGAGTGTAAGTCTGTAAATCTAATTCCCAAGATCAAGTATGGGAATAAATCATAATAATAATGTAGAAAGGGTCAGAATCTCCATCGACTGAAGTAAATAGTAGTGCTAAAATGAGTGGAGTAATAACGAACCAGAATTAACCTCGATCTACTTTCCAAAATATCAATTTGAGTTCCAAAAGCTCACAAATCATCAAATAAGGTGGTACGATTCCCATTATAAAGGAATCCATTTTAAAAGTAAAAAGGGGAAATAATCCGTTTTTGGAAAATAGTAGTCTAAGCAAGGTTTGGGGTTGGAATTGTACCACTAAGTGAGCATGAATGAGCCTAACAGTATGCATGCCATCACCAGTATCAAATCAATACAACCATAAGCGCCAAAGTATCTATAAACCAGAATCATGCCCTCTTTAAGGGTAAAATACTCACTTGGAGTCCAACTAGCATCATAACCACGACCTCGTTCCCAATAATACATAATCAATATAACAAGTCTCTTAACTCTGGAATCCATAGTAATCAAGGGCTTAAAGACATTACAAGGATCTAATTGAGGAAATACCTCCTAAATCACTAAGTTAAATGATTAATCTTATACTAAGTGATCCTTAATATTAAACAATGGTTAGCATGCTTATAATTGAGGCTAATAGGACTCTATAGCCATGACAAGTGTTTTACACTAAGGTTCGGGTCATATTTCCACCCCAAATTCCCTAAATGGACTAAGTCATGCTATGGTAGTCAGAAAGATATCCTATCATCCCTACCTAGCATGCAAACTATACTATACACAATCTCATAGAGAAAAGTAGAACAAAGCCTACCTCGATGTCGAATCGCAAATCTTGAATCGCCCATAATTCGCTGGACTTAGCTCCACGATCCTAAAATGCCACTACGCTATCAAAAAAATAATCTACATGTCAATACGAGTAAAATGAGACCCATATTTCTATATAAAAGCTTGAGTCAAAATTTGGGTAAAGAACTGGCCCGTGGGGCCCATAAATGAAATCTAAAATAAAATCTGTCAAGAGGTCCTTAGAAGGACAATGAATGTGTATTCAAAAGTTGAGCATAACCAGAGCGTAAATCGAGGCTCAAATCATCCACTAAAGGTTATGGATTTAAAACCCAAATTTATAAGAATTTATAATGAAATGGAATGAAATTCAATGGGTAAAATGATGAATAAGGACCAAGGAGTGTAGAGCAAACTTACCTTAGCTTCAATGGAAGATTCCCCACGCTTTCCCATGCTCTAAAAATGGGGTAAAAAGAGTTGAGAAAATGAGAGAAAATCAATTGAAGAAGGGGGATTTAACACCCCTAGGTACTGCTAAACCTGTAACTTGGCTGCTAAAGAGGTACATGACCGCTAAAGAGGTCGGGCATGGAAAGGCGGGGGATGCTAAAGTGGAACTTGGTCGCTAAAGCGATGTCTGCTTAAGTGGACCTTGACTGCTAAAGTGGACATAAGCCAAATAGCCAAGGCTGCTAAATCAGCACAAGGTCACTAAAATGACTACTACTTAAGTGGTCCTTCAGCCACTTTAGAGGTTGCACCAGAAACTTTAAGGCATCAGATTTTCTAAGTCCAAACGGACTCTGATAGGGTGCTCGAGATTCATTCAGAACCCCGTATGCCCAAACGAACTACGTTACTATATCAAATTTGACATTCTGGACTCAATAAAACCATCAAAACATCCATCCAAGATCTTTTTAATTAAATGTGGGGACCACACCTATAGTTCCATTTTTCATCGAATCTACCCAATAGCCCAAAATGAGTCTGGAAGCCTCGGGACCTAAACCAAGGGTTCCCTTAGCCTAAACTCAACATTTCAGAGATGATTTCTCTGTTAGAATTTCCATTTGAGATTTTTTACCAGAAGGTTTTGTACGAGACTAATTCCTTCACAGCGAAACCTCCAAAATAGTTAAATGAGCCAAAAATTCAAAGGAACTATTCGATGATCGAACCGACAGTTTTGGCAAGTTATAAATAAAATGTGGCCTTTGTGGGAAGGTTTGAAACTCTAGAATGCAATAAAATTAAGAAAATTACCTAGAGGGTCATTACACTATGATTTGGGGATTTCCCCTCATCCCACATCAAGAAATCCTCAGAAATCAGTCCTACTTTCACTCTGATATAAAACCCTTCATCCCATTGTTTTAGGAGAGTGTTGAAGGTCAAGGTGATTTCCAAAAGTGAGATCCCCAACATAAGAAAAGGTATTTTACTAAGAGGAATTACCGTTTCCTTGCTACAATTCTGTGAGATTTTTGAGATCTTGATTTTTGGCTAACTCATGTTTGTCGTGGCGGCAAAGAGGTGAGGATTCTGATAAATCTCAAAGTTCCTGGTTTGCTAGTCCAAAAAAGGTAAATCACTCATTTAATTTATTTTTTCTTTTTAATTCTTTGTTTTTCCTTGTTTTCTTGCTTCTGCGATTAGTATTTTTTGTGTTTGAATTTGGGTATAACTTGTCTTGTATGAATTTTTATTCATAGTTGTTTTCTTCTTTCTCAAAATTTCTTTGTGTACTTTTTGTATTTATTAACACTTCATCCAGTGAGTATATCTTTTTACCCACTAGTTTTTGATTGTTTTGGATCTGATAAAATTTAAATCTTTTTTTGTATGATGTAAGATGAACATTCTATCTTATCTAGCTACTATGTGACATTTTAAAAGAGATTATTCATAGATATTGTGAGTTTGGAACTTTGTTTAAATGATGTTTTCTTGAACTTGATAAGATTGAATTTGACTTGAGATTTTGATTAATGTTTGTTTGTCTATTTTAGTCGAATTTGAAAGTAGTTTCGCCTTTGGTATCTTTTCAAATAAAATTAGCTATCCTCATAGGATGTCCTTTAATCTAAATTGACTATTCTTCCATGAATTACACTGTGAATGTGAAGATGCCTTACCAAATCTCTCAAACCAGTGGTTAAAAGCTTATCTTGTTAGTGTTTCATGCTTTCTTTTATAACTTTCAGTGAAGCTAAGAGATTGAGGGAAAAGCTTGACCCTTTTCTATCTGGAGTTCATTTTGTTGTGCCAAAATGTGTTCACTAAGTAGTATAGAATTTACTCTTAGAGTCTGCATGTTCTACAAGCTAACTGTTGGCTCATATCTTGCTTAAAATTTATGCATATGTCCCATTTTGATCTCCTTTTTCATTTCTTGACTAATAAAAAGATCATATGAACTAGTTGTTTGTCTATTTTCATTTTTAAGCATCAACAATCAAAATCATCAATCACAAGCATGTCCAAAGACCAATCAACAAGTATACAATTTAGGAGCACACATGACATCCAAATCAAGTCCAAACTCCAATTTAACCATTACCTATCTTAACCGAAGAACCCAAATATAAGCTAGTCCACATGATCCTTGCCTGTCCTTAAATGTTCGAATCATTCCTGGTCTAAAAAAAAAGCAATGAAAGAGTACCAAACCACTTACTCTTCATTTATAATCCTTAGGGATTAAACCCTACCGATATTTCCTTTTTCATAACATAAATCATTGTATACAGTATTTTTTCAGCAATTATTTTTGCCCAAATCCACAAAATTCACGTTCAAGGGAAGTAATACTACACTAGGAAATATAATTTAAAAACCTAGAGTCATTATTAGGAAAATTTAGGACTACCCATAAGTTTTTTTCACCAATTGTTGAACTTAGGGGCTAAACCCAAAAAATCAACCATAAGCCCCAGTTCCAATGATTTAACAAATTAAATAAATTAAACGACATTAGAAGGGAGTAATGATTTCACCTCAATGATGAAAATCACCCGAGTTGGTGGAGAAAAATTCTTTATAAAGCCTAAGCACGAAACTTTAGAATTTTGGGGAAATAAGTTTTGATTTTTGGAATCAGACATTTAGTTCTGCCCGATGGTCAATGCAGCTGTCAAGTTCACTAGATTGCTATAGCGATCCCACTATTGTGACCAAGTGGCCCACCATAGTGGTTCCTGACATTTTCTTATCGGTGGCTACAACGGTCAGATGACTGCCACAACGGTCTATCTACAGAGGTGAACTAACTGATGCAACGACCCTTAGGCAATAGCTTAGGGGAGTTTCCAGATTTCCCCCAATTCACAACACACATCTCAATTTTTTACAACACATATTTATCTCAATTCAACAACCTTTATAACCGGAATTCTCTGAATTTGATTTTCATTTTGAGAGTTTTAATGGAAAATTATACCCCTCTACTATCATGTAACAAGCACACAATCACCTAACTCTACACTATGAGACACAAATCCTCTCCAAACCATACAACACCAGATTTTCATCAGAAATTACTCTAGCCTGAGATTTTATTAATTCTCATCCTAAAGAAATCTAAACTCAGGTACTTATGCCCTAAATAATACTATAACGATAGGACGGGTTGTTACATTAGAAATATATTAAAAAACCATTTGTCCCCATTGACAACAAGAAAGAAAAATGGAAAATAATGAGTTACTTGAATCAGTGAAAAGATACGAATACTTTCTATGTATGTCAGCTTCGGTCTCTCCTTAGTCCTCAAATTATGAACATCTGTATCAAGAATAGCCATAGATTCCTCTTCATAATAGATGTTTTCATCTAATAGGACCGAAACCGAGCGAATGATGTAATTACCATCATCATGAAACTTCTTCAACATAGAAACATAATACACGGGGTAAAATTCAAACAAAATCAGAGGAAAAGCCAATTTATAAGCCACCAGTGCCACACGCTTTAGAATTTCAAATTGTCTAATATACCTTGGACTAAGCTTACCTCGCTTTCCAAAATGCATGACTATCTTAATGGGTGAAACCTTGAGAAACAGTTGCTAACCTTTCATAAAGTGTATATCCCTTAAGTTTCAGTCTCCGTAACCTTTTTGCCTGCTTTGAGCCGCTATATGCTACTCTTGGATGAACTTCACTTTATTTAATAAGTCTCTCAAAAGATTAGTACCCCACATTCTCACCTTAAAGCCATCAAACAACCCAATGAGAGATCTACCCCTCCTCCCATATAAAGCCTTAAATGGTGCCATGCCAATGCTTAAATAGTAACTATTATTGCACGCAAATTCAGCCAAAGGTAAAAACTGATCCCAATGACCTATAAAGTTCATAACACATGCATAGAGCATGTCCTCCAACACCAAAATCATTCATTTTGATAGCCCATCGGTATAAGGGTGAAAATCTGTACAAAGATGCAACTTGGTACCTAACTTCTCTTGTAACTTCCCCCAATAGTTAGAGGTAAATCGAGTACCTCTATATGAAATTATAGAAATAAGAAACCATACAACTGAACAATCTCCCTGAGATATATCTTGGCCGACTTTTATACATTGTACGTTACCTACACTGGAATAAAATGTGCAGACTGTGTCAACCTATCAATAATAACCTATATACAATTATACTTCCCCAAAGTCTTGGGAAGACCAACAACAAAGTTCATAGCTATTCTCTCCCACTACCATTCAGAAATTGGCATACTCTGAAGAGTATCACTAGGCTTCTAATGTTCATACTTCATTTACTAGAAATTCTGACACTTGGCAAAAGTCTTGGTCACACTAGGATGTATAGAGTATTTTGAACTATGAGCTTCAACAAGAATTGTAGCACCCAAATCATTAATATAGGGAACACGAACTCACCCTTGGATCCTGAAAACACCCCCACCATCAAGAATGGCCTCCTTGTACTCACTCTAACAAACCTTATCGTGAATCTTACTTCACGACATCCTTTAATTACCTAGCCTTTAGTGGATAAAGAAATGTAGACCTTGTCTCTACACTGGCTAGAAATCCACCTCTCTCAGACACCTCATGTAGAATAAAACTATTAGCTAGAGCCTGAACCTCCTTAGCTAACAGACTTCTAGAAACCACCAAACAAGCCAAACTACCCATGCTTTCAGTCTTCCTACATTAGCATCGACTACCACACTAGCCTTACCCAGATGGTAGAAAATAGTGACATCATAATCTTTGAGTTACTCCAACCACCTGCACTGTCTTAATTAAAATCCCTTTGCATGAAGATATGCTGCAGACTACGGTGGTCAGTGAACACTTCACAACAAACCCCATACAAGTAATGCCTCCATATTTTATGTGCAAACACTACTGCAACCAACTCCAAATTATGAGTAGGATAATTTTTCTCATGAACCTTCAAATGCCTCAAAGAATAGGCAATAACACTCATTTTCTGCATCAAAACAACACCTAAACTAGAATGTGAGGCATCACAATAAATAGTGAAATCCTTACCCTTCACCAGCAAAGGAAAAATAGGAGCGGTAGTAAATAATGTATTAAGCTTTTGGAAGCTTTCCTCATATTCATCAGACCAAATGAACGATAACTATTTCTAAGTCAGACGAGTCAAATGAGAAGCAATTGAGGTTAAAACCTTCACAAACCTGCGGTAGTAACTGGCCAACCCCATAAAATTGCTAACCTTAGTCACAGAGGTTAGCCTAGCCTTATTTTTAACCGCTTCAATCTTTTGTGGATCTACCATCACCCTTTATTTTGAAACCACATGACCCAAAGAGAACACTAAAGACAATCAGAATTCACACTTAGAATATTTTAGATAAAGTTGTTTCTCTTTAAGCAAACCCAACATAATTTGTAAATAATTCTCATTCTCCTCTCTAATCCTGGAGTAAACTAGGATATCATCAATAAAGACAATCACAAAAGAATCTAAGTAGAGCTTAAATATCTTATTCATTAAACCCATGAAAGCAGCTAGGGCATTAGTTAGCCTAAAGAACATCACTAAGAACTTGTAGTGCCGATACCGGGTATAGAATGCAATCTTAGAAATGCCTTCAGACTGGATATTTAGCTGATCATTTCAATACCTCAAATAAATCATGGAAAATATCAAAGCACCATGCTGCTAGACAAACAAATCAATTGTAACATCTCTCGCTTATTACTTGTTAAGACCACCCCTTTAGTGATAGTTTCATCTTTTCCTTTGTACCTTACCCCTAAACAATTGAAAACCTACTTTTCCATCAGTTTTATACGTTAAAACTCCTATGCTTTCCATCAGTTATACGTTAAAAATAACCCCTATATTTTCCTCAAGTTTCACACTATAAAATCTTATTTTCTCCATTAGTTTTTCATACAATTTCCATCAACAAATATCCTTATTCCTCCTCTAAACTCAACTCCTAAGAAGCTCCAAAGAATTGGCTCAAGAAATCAATCTTGGTTCCCTCTTTGTGATCTAAATTTCCTCAATGACTTGTGTTATGTAAGACTACTATTTTTATGTATTCATTAAATTTCATATTCACCAATTCAATTTGTTCATGATAAACTAGGATTGAAGAAATCCTCAAACTCCTATCCCTTAATTAAATGCATAAATATGTTCTCCTAAATAATTTGGGTAAGAAAAAAAAATCTTTCTTTGTCTATCATCTTTAATCCTTTTAACTATTTATCTAATATGAACTAATTGTAGCTTTGAAAACATTTGTGTAACTGTTGCACAGGTTGTATAACTGGTGCACTGGTGGTTCTGTTTAATTTTCTTATTGTTTTAAAATATATTGACCTATTTGCGTGTTAAATAGCTCTCTAAAAATTGAGTTCCCTATTTCGGCATCGTCTTATTCTTAGATTGGGAGTTTGAGTCCTTTTTTTAAGTTAGTAAATGCTTTATCTTCTAGTGGGATCTCAGGTTAATCTATTTTCCAGAACCATAGGTAGTAAATGATTAGTAATACAATATCCTATCCTAATTCTCCATGTCAAAATCTCAGTCATACCATCATGTGAATGTTTCTATTAAAGTTATAAGATATAATTTTAAACTCTTAAGTGTAATTCTTGTTCCTAAAGAAGGTCACCTTCCTACAATATTCATAAAACTCTTTATACTATGAACTATACATTATTAATTAGCAAATCCTATTGTAACAGTACCAACTTCTCAGGAATTTCCCATTGGCGTAATAGCTACTTTGATAATATAAATATGAATATGTTTACAAGAATGTTTCTATCATTATCATGAATTCTAACGTATCGAACCATGAAATTACCTATCATGCCTCTCCAAAAGGAATGTTAACTCATGATTTATGAACCTATTATGGTTAACTCTCAATATGAGCATTAAAGTGGAATCCATGACTATGAGCCTAAAAAGGCTAAACTATGAACATAAGACTAAAGAGGTTAACATTTTGATCAAGAAATAAGAAGACAAATATATAACATTATGAGTTTAATGGGGTTAGCTGGCTGATCGAGAAGACATAGGTATAACTGACGAATGCTCAAAACTATATTTGCCGATATAGGACAGAGATCATTCTACAGCTCAGATGACTCTTTTTTATGATTTCTGAAAAGAGCTCTTTATGGATCCTTGCTAGCAAATCATCTCATATTATGTGCTATTCATGACAAAGTATAGGATCGCTTAGCTGATCAGGCCAAGATCAGACTCCTTACACTCATATGGTAGTTTATGTCAGTTCACCACTTTCTCCTACAAATAACTAAGAGGATTAATTCAATTTATGTTACTAATTATTATTTCAGCTTACGGTCTAGTCCTTTTTCAACTTATCATGTCTTTAGTTGTACTTATCACCTTTGTATTTCCATGCTTTATTGCTTCCTTATGTGGTTTACATGCCAATACAATTTTGTATTAATGCCTATAGCACTACATCATTTCCTGATGTAGGTTCCGACATTCATACTTCTGAACATGAGCACTATTAGGGTTATCATTTTCTGCAATTGGTGAGCCTCTTTTCTACCAGGGGGAAAGTTTAGATATGAAAATTTCCTTATGTTCCTCTGAGTATTTGGGTGTTTCGGGGACTTGTATCCCAACATTTATTGTTACTCATTAAAGGATTCACAGACTATTTTAATTATCAGACAGAATTTGTAATTTTTGGTCTTTATTTATCATGACTATTTCTATCATTGGATATTATGTAGTGTTAATGAACATTGGTGAAAGTCTTTCCATCTTAAGGAATATTATTTCAATAACATACTCTTTTTGCTTTATTCAATTATGTTAGATAAACGCTCATATTATATGCCAGAATGTTAGCTTATACTTGCAATAGTATCAAGTGCATGCCATAGCTAAGGCCTCGGCACGGGGTGTGACAAACTTGGTATCAGAGTTTATATTTCAACTGTCCTAGGGAGTCTGTAAGGCTGTGGCTTGTATAGTCCTAATTATAGGATTAAAGCATGCCACACTTATAATCAAGTGGCTGCAAAGCATTTAGGAAATATTTTCCATTATTTCATAGTTTAGATCGTGCAATAGAGTTGTCCATCCGAAACTAATCTAGATTCGTACATTGCTCTAATTTCCATTGGTTATGCCTCATCTTTAAGGTGATAGAATTTGTAAAGCTCTAATTTCCAAACAACGGCTTATAAGGAGCCCATTAGTTCAATTGAGTCTTCTGATTTGAAAATAAACACTCTTTTTTCATATAAATTGTGCTTTTAAGCCATAGTAAGATGTGCTCGCAGACCCCTTCTTGAATTTGTTATAGATAACACCCTTATAAGGAAGAAAGTATGTCTCTAAATAGTGGGGTTCCATTGCCACTTAAGAGATTTTAAATTGCGCTGTTCTAGGCCATAAGTGGTAGGGTTACACCAGAGCCTCAAAAATATGAATTCAAAAGTGTAGTAGCCTTAAAGTGGGGATGAAAGTTTCTGTGGGGGTAATTAAGATCAATTATTTTATCATGAGTTTTTAGTGGCCTATTATTTCCTAATATTTCCTTATTAGTATTATGTAGATGTAAGTCTGTGTAGTATGTGAAAAAGTTCTCCATGTTTAGTACTCGACATAGATACTAAGTTTAAATTGTAGATGATCATCGTGTTGGAATGAATGATAGTTTGGGGTGATAATGATAGTTTTGAAAGTTGATCTCATAGGAGAGGTTATAGAGGATACCTCAATAAAGCACTATCAAGACACAATGTCTCTTTTACTTTGGTCTTCGGGATCTAAAATTTCTAATCAGCCTTATTTTATTCTTTTAGGTAAGGTAATTTTTTTTTATAAAGTACCAAGTAGGTACAAAATAGTACATGAACACCAGCATACCATACAATAGGTTATAAAGTGATCCCTCTAACAAGCTTAAGAAGTCCATGTACTGATAAAAACTATCTATCACACTATATTTACACTAAAGTATAAGTTCTGTAGATAGTTATTATTAGTTCTAGAAATGGGTTTTCTTTTTCCATCAAAGGTAGCCTTGTTCTTCTCCAACCAGATAGTTCAAAAAATACATATAGGGATAGTTTTCCAATTCTACTTCAGATTTCTTGAAATCCTTTGGTGTTGCCAGCAATTCAGTAAGCTTCTAATCTTCAAAGGCATGACCCATGATACACTAGTACTGTTTAGAAATATCTCCCAATGTCCAACACTGTGTTGAAACTCTACAATGTAGAAACAAATGTTCTATTATTTCTTATCCTCTTTCCACAAGTGGCATCTTCTACAAAGTGAAGCCTCTTCTCTGCAAATTATTTTGAGTTAAACAAGCCTCCCAGGTGGCTACTTTGACAAGGGATTTGGTTCTTATATCATCTTCCATGGCTAATTAGTAATACCCTAGAAAGTTAGCTTTAGTAACAAGCTATAATAGTTTTTAGTAGAGAACATCTTATCTTTAACATTCACCCAAATCAAATAATATTGGTTATTTTGATCAATTGAAATTTAACCTAACTATTAGAGCATTTTATAGAAACCTTCCACCTATCAGTTAAGTTCCTTCTAAAACCTAGATGCCACCCTCTATCTGAAAAAAAATTAGAGACATATTATAAGAGAAGATATGAATATCCACTTTTCAAATTAGAGTTCCCAATCCAAATTTCTGTCTAAAATTTTATTCTGGCTCAATTTCCCACTTGTATTCTAGTGTCCTTCAAAGAATGATCCCACAACCCACAAACTCCCCATGTGGTCCTAAGTTGAGTAGGACTCTGTCTTCATCCCTCCATCCTGCCATCAATGTCCTTCATTAGCCTTTTCTAAATTTCATCCCACATGTATTGTATCTCTATAACCATTTATTATGTAGTTTTAGATTCCTCACTCCCAAGCCTTCCTCTTTCTTTCCATTAGTAATCACTTAAAATTTGATCAAATGAATCTCTCTTTTATGGGTATTACCATCCCATAAAATCTCTCTTCTAATGGACTTCAACTTTTTTTCCTCTGCTTCAAGCATAGAAAATAGTGACGTAGTGTATGTTAACTTTCCAAATCGCACAGTGTTAAAGAGAATGAGACTATCCCTATAAGATAGATAATTTTTTCCCAAGTAGTTAACTTACTTGTGCATCTATAGAGAACACCTCACCAAATGCTATTGTCTTTCTATTTCACCCCTTGTGGCGGTCCTAAATAGACTGTAGGGAAATTGTTAACTTTATACCCTAATATGTCAGCTAATCCCTCTATATAGTCATCAATATCTATGATAAAATATCTACTCTTATATATATTACCTCTCAGCCCAGAAACTGCTTCAAAGCTTAATACTACCTTCTTTGATTTAAAAGAAATTCTTTTGCCTCACAAAAGAGAGGGGTATCATCAGTATACAGACTATGAGTAAGTGTCATTTCTTTTTCTCAACTTCTGCCAATGCAAAAACCCTTAAACCAACCCAGAACCTCTGCCTTCTAATCATTAAATAGGTGATTTCCATCATCAAGACAAAAAGATTGGTGATAAAGAAACACCTTGCCTTCATCCCTTCCATGTTTTAAAACCCCAAAAGGATCATCATTTATTATAATGGAAACAAAATCTAACTGTTGAAGTGCAATAACTGATCCACTCAATCCAATCATTACCAAAATTCATGAGCTTCATGGCATATAATAGACAAGACTAACTAACATGATCATATTCCTTTTCAAAATCAAGGATGCACACCTTCCCAATCTTCTTATTCCTCAGCAAGTAGTCAGCACTTCCATTAGCTAACATTGCAACATCAATGTTCTGTCTTCCTTTAATAAAGACATTCTGACTAGGTAAAACTAGCTTATCAATTACCTGCTAAAGTCTTTCTACTTACAACTTTGCAATATTTTTATAGACATTTCCTAACAAACTAATGGTTCAAAAGTCCTAGCAAGAGTTTGCAATAAACACCCTATGTTATAGTGATACCCCAACCATGCAAAGTAATGTGCTTATAGATTAGTTTATAGAAACCTGTGTAGACTTAGGATATAACCCTTTGAGTTATGGGGGAGATGGATAGGTGAATAACTAAGGTAGGTTTTAGGATTCAGATAGTAGTGAGTTCTAGAAAGAGAGGTATGGTGAGATAATGATCCATTCTTATTCTAGTGTATTCCTCATGATTCAAACAATATGACACTCTACACATGCCTTATGTATTCATGTCATGCCTATGTCTAAAGTCCAAATACTCTATTCAAATTCATTTCCATTCTCTGTTCCTTACACGAGAAGAAAATGTTTCATACAATAATTCTAATGTCTCTATGATTCAATGCATTCAATCCCTATGTTGATGATAACTCTCATGATCCCTGAACCCATGTATCATGTTATGCTCAGTCTTATGAGCTCATACTTTATGATATGTCCCAAGATCATGTTATATCATGTCTAGATAGAGACCAGGTGTCTCACATCTTCTGTGCCATCGAGGTATGCTTGAACATGGTAAGGAAATCTAGTTAGACTCAGACCTTATTAAATATATAATATGTGCCCATGTGAGAGTTATAAGTTGTAAATGATTAAGTGTGTTATTCAAACTTAGATTCTATTTATATCATTGACCATAATTTAAGGAAGAATGATTCCAATAGGGAGATATTGTAACATCACTTTCTTATTACTTGTTAATCCCTTTTAAGGGTAGTTTAATCTTTTCCTTTGTACCTTACCCCTAAAAACTTTAAAATTTACTTTTTCATTGGTTTTGTATGTTAAAACTCGTATGCTTTCCATTAGTTATACGTTAAAAGAATCCCCCTATTTTCCTCAAGTTTCACAAGATAAAACCTAAGAAGCCCAACTCAACTCCTAAGAAGCTCCAAAGAATTGGCTCAAGAAATCAAGCTTTGTTCCCTCTTTGCGATCTAAATTTCTTCAATGACTTGTGGTATGTAAGACTATCATTTTTATGTATTCCTTAAATTTCATGTTCATCAATTCAATTTGTTCAATATAAAGTGGGATTGAATAAATACACATACTCCTATCCCCCAATTAAACACATAAATATGTTCTCCCAGATACTTTGGGTAAAAAAAATCTTTCTTTGTCTATCATCTTTCATCCTTTTAACTGTTGATCTGATCTGAACCAATTATAACTATAAAAATATCTGTATAACTACTGGACTTGTTGTACAGCTGTTGCACTGGTTGTTTTGTGTGATTTTCTTATTGTTTCACCAAAATATTGACCTGCTTACCTGTTAAATAGCTCTCTGAAAATTGAACTCCCCATTTTGGCATCATCTGATTCATAGATTGAGAGTTTGAGTCTTTTTTTTATGTTGATAAATGCCTTATCTTCTACTATGATTTCATGTTACTCTATTTTCTAGAACTTCAGGCAGTATATGATTAGTAATACGATATCCTAGCCTAATCCTCCTTGTCAAAATCTCATTCATCCCATCATGTGAATGTTTCTATTAAAGCTATAAGATATAATTTTATGAAACTCTTAAGCATAATTCTTTTTCCATAAGAAGGACACCTTCCCACAACATCCATAAATCTCTTTATACTGTGGACTATACATTATTAATTTGCAAGTCTTAGTATAATAGTAACAACTTCTCAGGAATTTCCCATTAACCTAATAGATACTTGATAATATGAATATGAATATTTTTACAAGAATGCTTCCAGTTCTGCTCATGAATTATAATGTATTGAACCATGAAATTACCTATCATGCCTCACTAATAGTGACGTTAACTCATGAATTATGAACCTATTATGGTTAACTGTCAAAATAAGCCTTAAAGTGGGATTCCATGACTATGATCCTAAAAGGCTAAACTATGAATATGAGCCTAACAAGGCTAATGTTTTGATCAAGAAGTAAGAAGATAAACATATTATATTATGAGCTTAAGGGGGTTAGTGATAAGTGGAAATTTTGCCATAGATTTGTGTCTCTTTACTTATGATTTTTATCATTCATCCATAATATGAGGCTTATTATCATTTGAAAAGTGTTGATTCTAGGTACTTTGAGTTTTACAGGGAGCTTTGATGTAAAAATGTGAAATCAAGGAAAAACAGATCTAAAACAAAAATTTAATGAATTAGATGAAATTTTCTCATCCTTATCGCATTGAAGCAAGGTCGCGATCACAAAGTCCATTCAAAGCCTCACTATTGCAAGATCAAATATTGTGATAGCGGTTAACTGACAGTCAAACCTTACAATCGCGAGGTATATGATTGCAATAGTGATGAAGAATACTGTCAGGAGTTAGGGGAAGATCTAGAAATTCATATTTTCAACCCCAATTCATACAAAACTCAATCCCAATCTCTTCTAAGACTATCGCATATTTCTTAACCTTAGAGGCTAGGGTTCTTGATCCAACACCCTTGGATTTGAAGATCGGAAGCTTTGTACTGACAAATTCATAATCCTCTCTTTATTTACTTACTTTGTATTGAATATATGGGTGTAGTTAAATTCATACTTGCATATTGTAGTTGGAGATAATGTAATGTTTATGTTTTGAATGTGGGTTTTGAGTTTGTCTTATGCTTTTGTATTAGTTGATTACTCTTGATTTATGAATGGGTTTTGTTTGTTTAAATTAATCTCATGCTTTATTGATTTCTACTTTAATTGAGCTTGAAAAAAGAAATTAGAGTGGGAATTACACATCTATTTCGATTAATGCTTGAACGAGCTAATTGAGGTTGGGAAAGGTTAATTTAGTGCGATTTGGGATGTATGACCCATCTAATGAATTTGATACTAGAATGGTAAAATCGTAGCATATCCATTGATTGGAGCTATTTGTGTTGGCACTTGACTAATATTTGACAGAATTTGCCCAGAAATATTCGCCATTCGATAGACAGATGTGGTAGATTCTTGAGTTTCCAAGGCTAATTTGCTAATCCATGATTAATTGTGAGTACTTGATTTAAATACAATGGATTGTTGGTCTTTATTCCCTATTATGATTTCCCTTGTCTTCCCTCATTTTTGAAAGCCATTGATCAAATTGTTCATATTATAATTGGTTCTATCATTGTTACATTTTTATACTACAAATCTCCAAAACACTGGTATCCTTTGTTTGGATTAGAGTGAGTTACTTTTATTCCTTATTTTCTCAACCGCTAGTCATATTGTTCTTCGTGGGATTGACCCTGACTCTATAGTTGGGCAAATATATTGCTAACAACCACATATATCTTTTTATGGGTGTAACTGAGCATGATCAATTAATTGGCTTACCGAGATGGCATTGGTCTTAATGAAAAATACCCGATACAACATTTACCGATGTAGGACAGAGATCATTCCATAAGTCGGATGACTCTTTTTCATGAGTCCCGAAAAGGGATATTTATGGATCCTTTCTAGTAAATCATGTCATGTCATGTCCTATATCCGGCAAAGTATAGGATGGCTTAGATGATCGAGCTGAGATCAGACTCTATGCCCTCCTATGGTTTATTATGTCGATTCACCACTTACTCTAACAAATAACTAAAAGGATTAATTCATTTTACATTACCAATTATTATTTCAACTTACACTGTTGTCCCTTTTCAGCTTATCATGTCTTGAGTAATACATATCACCTCTGTATTTCAATGCTTTATTACTTGCTTATGTGGTTTTACTTGCCAATACAATTTTATATTGACGCCTGTGGTACTACATCATTTCTTAATGTAAGATCCAACACTTAGACTCGTGATCAAGAGCAATGTTTGGATTATCATCTTCTGCTATTGGTGATCCTTCTTTCTACCTGGAGGCAAGTTCAGATATAACGATTTCCTTATGTTCCTCTCAGTATTAGGGTATTCTAAGGCCTTTTCCCAACAATTATTTTTACTCATTAAAGGATTCACAGACTAGTTTAGTTGTCAGACAGAAGTTGTAATTTTTATCCTTTATTTATCATGACTGTTCGTATAGTTGGATATTATATAATGGTAATGAACATTGGTGAAAGTTTTTCTACTTCAAGTGATCTTGCTTAACTATCATACTCTTTACATTTTATTCATTTATGTTAGATGTACATTCATATGATATGCCAGAACATTCGCTCGTACTAGCAATAGTATCGGGTGCGTGCCACATCCAGGGAATCGGTTCGGGGCATGACATCAATGATGCGGGGTAAAAGGTATATGTTACGAACCATAACTTTATTCAATTATCGATAGTCTATGCACATATGTAGGCTACCATCCTTTTTTTAACAAAAAATAGTAGAGCACCCCATGGGGAAGCACTCTAACGAATAAATTATTTGCTAAGTAAATCCTGCAACTGAGCCTTCAACTCCCTAAGCTCAGTTGATGCCAACCTATAAGGCAGAACAAAGACGGGACGAGTGTCTGGCTCTAAGTCTATATAGAAATCAATGTCACTATAGGGTGGCATGCCAAGAAGGTCACCAGGAAATAGCTCTAGGGACTCACACACCATAGGAACTGACTCAAAGGGTGAGACCTCTGCACTAGTATCCCAAATATGAACTAAGAACGTCAGACACCCCTCCCAATGCATGATTAAAGGAGTTCCTTTCATAGGAGCAGGATTATAGTTACTCTCCCACTCAAATTTTGTCAATCTCTCCATAGCCACAGTTACTGTGTTGTATGACAGTCTAGAATAACATGGTGTATAGATAACCAACTCATCCCCAGAATGATGTCAAAAGCCACCATGTCAAACATCACCTAATTCGCCCAAATTTTATATACCATAAACATAATAGAACAAGAGCGATATACCTTAACAACAATAAAAAAATCACCAACAAGGGTGGACACGTGAATAGGAACATTAAGAAAATCATACACCATATCCAACCCCATAGCAAAACCAGCAGATACATATGAGAAAGTAGAACAAGGATTAAATATCACAATGGCCATCCGGTCATAGACAAGAATAATACCTGTGATAACCACATCTGATACCTTTGCCTCAAGCTTGCATGAAAAATAATAACAATAGGCACTATTATCCTCTTATGTCCACCCTTGTCGGGATGAGTACCACCTCTATCTATGGTCCCAATACCTCAATTAGGCTTGTTGTTATCCCTACCAGCCTTGTGAGAAACACGCCCACCCTGTGGATGGCCTCTACTATTACCATAACCTCCTTTACATGCTGGAGCTAGAGGTAATAGAGCCTGCTACTAGCCAGACTAACCATAGTCTATATCTTAAACAAAACCTGCGAATATGTTGCACCTCACCACACTTGTAGAAAACATGGTCCAAGGTAGGTTGCTAAGCTGGAGCGGATGAAGTAAAATAACCACCAAAGTCTGAAGTAGGCTGACTATCCCCTGATAGACCTCCAGCCAACACCTATATTGCTGACTTAGTAGGGCGTGCATAGTACCCTTGCGAACTCTAACCCCTAGAATAAGAACCACTGAAATTGACCATTTTTGGGCCTTCTTCCCCGACGTCTTAGCATATCCTTCCAGTGTCACACCTTAAACACTCTTCATGAACTCAATTACCTCTTGAAAAGAAATACCTGAGGATACCATCAAAAGGGCTGGAATCTGAAGAACTGTATTCAAACCCTTAACAAAACAACAAATATTCTCTACTTCCATATGTAGCTACTATAAAGTATAGAGAAAGAGTGAGTGGAATCTAGCCTCACAGTCTTCAACCAATTAAATCCCCTGCTCGATACTGGACGGTGAACTCATATCTCCTCATATCCATCAAAATACAGGGATGTACTTCTCTAAAAAGATTGAATAAAATTGATTCCATGATAGTTAAGGAGATCCAATAACCCTACACCCTACGTAAGCCCTCCTCCACATCTTCATGTCTCCTTAACACTAAAAGGTCACGAACTCAACCCCATATCTCTCCACTACTCCCATCTTGTTGAGACTATCATGGAAGTTGATGATAAACTCATAGATATTTTGATTCAAGACCATGGAAGACTTGAGGCTTCATTTTAATAAACTTTCCAAACAGACTATGCTCATCTCTGATCGTTATCGGATCCACTACCTGTAGCGGGAAGACACCCATACTTGACACCTTATCCATTCTAGGAGCCATGGTAACAACATTTTGCACTCCCCGATGCTGAATTGTAGAAGCTATTGGTATGGCCCTTGACATGGCCAACCTACTCAAAAGCTCAATGCCTGCTAAATTATACCTAAAGACATCTAAATTGGAGTTATAGCTCCTTGTACTAGTGTTGAATCAGCCTGAACCAGTACTGCCTCATCCTCTGTTAAATATGGAAAATCATCAAATGGGGGAGGAGATTTTGATCTCTCCATAGCTGGTTCAGTGGCTGCATGAGCTCTACCCCTGGCGGGCATTGCTTTACAACCTCTTTCTCTTCCTCTACCTCTCGCTCTACCTCTAGCATGAACCGAAACCCCAACACCAATTTGGTGCCTCCGCTCTCACTTATGTTGCACGTGTTATCACCATCTGCGAGAAAATAATGAACAAAGTGAGATACAATTTGGGTCACCAAGTACCAATTGGAATCACGTAATATCATAAACAAAACAAGTTGAAATTTCCTAGTGTCCCATAGCCTTTGGAAAAAAACTACAGAAGTCTTTGTACTGTTATTCATGACTCTACTAGACATGATCTTGTACAACAAGATTGAAAAAACTAGGAATCTAATACAAACTTTGTCATGATCCAATTAGTTGTAAGTGACACCCATACTAACCCTCATGTGGGAGAACCATCTAACCTAAGACTTAACCCATACACTTAGCCATTTATAAGACAATTGTATTCAAATCTCAAAACTCAAATTAAATAATATCATAAAACCAATAAAATAATAATGCAGAATCATTCAAAATACCAAATATAATACCAAAGACTCAAAATTCATCATACAAGAACTCAAAACAACATATTTACGAAAATATCCAAAACTAACAAAAATATTGAAGAATCGTCTCATTGCCAAGAAGAAGGACAAGAAATAATATGATGATCCATGGAAGCTTGAATACAGAGTGTTCATATTTGGATCAAAATCAGCTATCAAACACTATAGATTAGGTGTGGAACACAACCTACACCCAACAAAAGAAGAACACATGGTAGTATCAGTACAAACCATTATGTACAAGTAGGTATCTTAGTCTGACTCAACTTTGAAACATGTAATACACATAACTCAAATAAAAAGTAGACATGACATTTAACACATATCAAGTAATCTCAACCAGTCAACAAGTATATTTTCAATAGACCAAACAATGTCCCCAAACAAGTCACCAAACCATAATGAATATCAACCATATCAAAATAATCATGAATTCAATAACACATCAAAATGGGGATTTATTTCAACCTCAACCTTATAGGAGTAATCTCATTAGACTCTTTATTATTGCGATATAGTCTCTAAATCACGTATCATATTCTAGTATGCACCCACATGCTAAGGGATTTATTTATGCCTATCTAGTCATTACATGTAGAGGACCAACTCTGGCACAGTACCTGACCCTTTGTAGTAATAATAATAGATGTTCCAATTCACTATCACTCAGGATAAAACGCATTGCACCAATTCATAAGTACACTTATAATCATAATGTATTTTAATCAGGTTCATTATTGAATAGATTATTCATTCAAGCATCAACAATCAAAATCACCAATCACAAGCATGTCTAAAGACCAATCAACAAGTATTCAATTTAGGAGCACACAGGAAATCCAAATCAAGTACAAACTCCAATTTAACCATAACCAACCTAAATCAAAGAACGTGAATATAAGCTAGTTCGCAAGAGCCTTTCCTTTCCGTAAAGATTTGGATCATTCATGGTCTAATTCAAGAAATGTAAGAGTAATTAACCACTTGCTCTTCAATTCTAGTCCTTAGGAATTAAACCCCACTAATTTTACCCTTTTTCATAACCTAAATCATTGTGGACAGCGTTTTCAATGATTAATTCGCCCTAAATCCCTATAATTCACGTTCAAGGAAAGTAATTCTATGCTAGAAAGTATAGTTTAACAACCTAGAATTATTATTAGGCAAGTTTAGGACTACTGATAGGTTTTTCTCATCAATTAAAAACTTTGAGCTTAAACCCAAGATTACATCATAAATCCCCATTCTAATGATTTTGCAAATTAAATGTTGTTAGAAGAGAGTAATTATCTATTTTTAAATGATGTTGTCTTGAACTTGTTAAGATTTAATTTGGTTTGATATTTTGATTAGAGTTTGTTTATCTATTTTAGTCAAATTTGAAACTAGTTTCACATTTGGTATCTTTTCAAATAAAATTAGCTACCCCCATAGGATGTATTTTCATCTAAATTGACTACTCTCCCATGAATTACATTGTGAATATGAAGATGCCTATCTAAATCTCTCAAACCAGTGGTCAAAAACTTATCCTGTTGATGTTTCATGATTTCTTTAATAACTTTTCGTGAAGTTATGAGAATGTGGGAAAAACTTGACCTTTTTCTATCTTGAGTTCATTTTGTTCAGCAAAAATGTGTTCACTAATTTGATACTAGCATGGGTGGCACATATCCTTCAAGACATACGAATGATATTCATGAAAAATAAAGTGTTAAAGATCCATCAAAGTGAAGTGGAGGAAGAAAAGAGGCCATGTGTGCAAATGTCTATCTTATGAATTCACAAAAGAAGGCAACCAAATAAGGCCCTTACTCATTAAGTATAAAATTGTAATAGATAGTGCCTTCCTTATTGCCCCTAGTATAAATAGTGGTATTTCTCTTATTGAAGACTTTAGCTTATGTAGAATATTGAGATTATTATCAAATTTGTAGTTGCTACTTTAGTGCTTAGTGTAATCCTTTAAGAATTAGTGAGTGATTAGTGGTGACCTCTTGAAATTGTTAGTTAACTTCTTTACTTGATTAATTAAAGTGTCACCCATTTGTGGATCTTTTGGTTTCCTTTGATTGTTAAGTAGGGTTAATTATTTTGGGTGTTGAAATCAATTGGGAGGTGAGGGTTTTATCCCCTTGTTTCCCATAATTTCAATCCCATAGTGTTAACCCACATATCATTTTTTTTAATTTCAATTCACTTGTCTTTGATTCTTATTATTTTTGTATCAAGAGCCTATGTTAGATTGATTTTTACAAATCTAAGTCTTGGGATTTTGATCTTTTCAAAAATCTAAAAATAAAAAAGAATAAAAAAAATACATCCAAAAAATCTGAAATCCTTTTGTTTTTGACACTAGATCTGTGTTCCCTAGTGTCATTTGAGTCTAAATTTCAAATTTCGTGCGCTTTAAAGTTGTAGAAAAGAAGTTGCCATTAAAGAAGCTTTGGAACTTTTCAAACTTGAAAAGTGGGTTTGTTGATTAAGGAAGAATTGGAGCTTAAAAATCATTGGGGTTTGTTCCCTAAGTTGTGGGGAAGCTAATCCTAAATTTTGTTCCCATTCTGAGTTGATTTGGAGGTGTTGGGGCTTAGTATGTGTTCTTGGAGTTCATTAAGGAATTCTTGAAGAAGAAGGAAGAAAAAGTACACTTTGATCTAAATTGTTCAAGTCAAAGTTGGTCAAAGTGTTTGTGGATCCACTTGTGGAAATATTTTTTTTAAAAAAATATTTTAATTTTTTTTTGAAATTACCGCGTGGACTGGTCACGTCAGTTGCCACGTCAGTAGTCAATATGGTGAACTGCTAATGCAACAACCACACAAGCCATCCACATCAGAAACTATCAGGCGCCCCTCATCCACTCGTGCCAAACGCATGTGTATCACAGTTTCAGAGGCTAAACTCTACATGTTTTTGTGGAGTTATTTTTTTTAGGGGTCCTAATTCGTACTTCTTTTTCTAATCTCGTTTTTCTTCAATTTCTCTACTATTTAACAACTAATTAACATCTTTAATTACTTGTTAACTAGTTTCTAACATAAAATCATCTTTTTGATTCTTTAAATTAAGTAACAACAAGTGATTTCTTCTACTTTTGTTACATGGTTTTTTGAGTTAAATTTTCTTCGTGCTTCCTTTCTTCTACTTTTCTTGTCTTAATTCATACATAAGCTTCTTGATTCAAGTTCTTTTAGATTTATTTTAGTCATCCTTTTTTCATGAGTCGCACGAAATCCACTCCACCACAAAGGATAGGTGACCTTGAATTAATTGAGCAGAACTAGTTCACTATCAATTTTGAGACAACACCATAGAAGGTTAGTTGAGGGTTCACATACGACTGATGTGAGGCTTTTACTACTAACCTCATTTGTTGAGTTTTGTAGGTATCATGACTGATTCCATTACAAGTCCAAGCAGAGAGATCTCGAAGAACATCATGGAGGTTATCAACAACCTCTCCAAGCAAATGACAGAAATAAGGATGGAGATGAATGGATGGTTAGGAGGTCCAGGAAAGGTTGACTTGAAAAGCAAGTGAGAATAAATGGGGAACACCACAATTGCCTAGAAATGAGGAGATGAGGAGGGCATCGTTACAATCCACCACCATTCTTCTGGGACAAGTTCCCAACCAATGTTACCCTCCACCAAATTAAAACCAAAAATAACAACAACCTACCTTCAAAAAGAACAACCCTTCAAACCACCCAAGACAATATATACCACATCCAAATTCACAAACCTATCACCCTCCACAAGAGGAACGTCTTTTTGTGGAAAACAAAGTTCAACTCCAAACTCCACTCCAAAACACATCAAATGTATCCTTGCATGGTTCCTATTTATCATCTCCATGAAATGCACCCCAAACACCTTACAAAGACTACCAATACAAAAATCCTATTTATGATGAAATGAATGATGAAGTCAACAACAACGAGCTTTTGGAGAATGGAGGTAGGGAAGGATATGGAGTGCCAAGGGAAGGAGCCCAACCACGAGGCTTTAGATGGGAACAAGGCATGGAAAATCAAGATCAATAAGGTAGAGGAGATAGACTAGGATAAAAAGGTGATAGGATGGAAAATAAAGGAGATAGGTTTGGGGAAAGGAATGATCAATAGAGGGGCTTGAAAACAATTAAAGTCACACTTCCACAGTTCAAAGGAATAAGTGACCTCGATGAGTTCTTAGAATGGAAAATTCAAAGTGAGTGGATATTTCTCACAAATAATATCTCTGAAACCTTACAGGCGAAGTGTGCTCTCAAGCAATTCGAAGGGTATGTTTCCACTTAGTGGGAGTCTAACAGGCGGGAAAGGGAGAGTCGATACAACTACGAGTTACCTACTTGGCAAGACTTGATTACACTTATGAAGTTAAGATACTTGACTCTAATCTACTACCAAGAGGCTCTCAAGAAGGAGTTTATTTTGAGGAAAGGTTCCAAAAGTGTGGAAGAATATTATGATGAGTTTGAAAATTTAGGGATGAAGTCTAAACTTGAAGAAAACATGTAATGTACGGTGATTCGATTCGGGGAAAATTTGAGGCATGATATCTTGAGGCATTTAAGGCTTAAGTACTATGAGACTCTTATGCAACTTTCCATGATGCCTTAAAGGTAGAAGCGTATTTGAAAGAAAAAATATCATAAAAGGTCAAGAGTTCTTCAACTTCCACATGGGACAAAAGTAAGGATGATTTGAAGGAGACATCTTCTAGGGAGCAACCTAAGGGTGGTGGTCAAACTACTCAAGTCAAGCATTATTCTAAATCCAAGAAAAGTGAGAAACAATAAAGAGATAACTATATTAGACCTAACTTTCCTTGGCCCTCTACAATTTAATTTTTTAGCTATCAAGGAAGGGGACATATTGCTAGTGAGTGTCCTAATAGGAAGACAATTATGGACATTTAGGATGGATATAGAATCGAGGATAATAATGATCATGATGGAAAGAGTTAGGGAGAGAAAGATAAAGGTAAGGATGAGGGAGTGACCTAGGGGGATGAAGTGGAAATAATTGAGGTGAGTCAATTTTACTTGCCTTATTAGGAGAGAAGTACTCTTACAAAAGGATGATTCTGAGTTGATGATGCATGAAAACCGCTCTTATGTTGAGAAAAAGGTGGAGGTTGAAAGTAAAGACTCCATATTTTTTTCCAAACGAAGAGAATGACTTGGCTAAAGATTAAAGGAAACTATGTTTAGTATCCAAGTCAAGTGAGTGTTTAAAGGGTGTGGATGAGGAGTACACTCTAGTGTGACTTGTCTGCACCAATCTTGTGTCACATCCTAACCAAGGTACTAGCACTTTGCCTAGTATCTTCTCTTCTATTTTGCAGGTCTATGAGCAAGTACTTCCAAAGGATGATTCGAAGAGAATTCCTTATAATTATGGAGAGGAAGGCCTAATAGATCTCATTTATAAGGATCCCTACCTTAGAGATCACTGGAAAATTTATTCAAGGGAGGAACATGAACAACATCTCATAGGTTGATGGATACTTGATGAGAAATAGTGAATCATCTAACCTTATGGATCTAAAAAAGGAGTTACCTACCAAGGAAGATCCTACAAAGAAGTGGGTGGACCAAACCTATTGGTCCAAGATGGTACATGCGACAGAAGGTCCTCACGATGCATATGTGGGGGACAAGAAAACAAGTTCAAAGCCTTGTTCCAAAGGTATGTACCTACCCCCTCTTATTCCTAGTAATTCTTGGAGTCATGATGATATTTTCCTTATGTTAAGTAGGATCTTGGAAATGAGTAATATCCTACTCTACCATGATAAAATTAATGTCACGCCTTGAATTCCAACGGGGCAGACTGGCACCCGAAGCCGTTAAGGCCCGAGAGAACCAATCTTCATTCTTATACACTTATACGCATGTCACTCAATAAGCATCACCATCACATAGAGATATAAGATTCCAATGGCAGAAGTCATGGAAAATATAAGATATATACACGAAACTTGGTCGTTAGGGCCATCAAGTCAAAAGCATACGTTCCTTATATTTCCTTTATTTGTCCCAAAAAATCTACAAAGTGTAACACCCCGTACGTGTCTAAGTCTAGTAGGCAACCTTAGCATTTATGGAAACATGAAAGAATTGATTAATTATGTATTAATTTTTGGACATCAAGAAGTCTTGTATCATTGGGCCTTAAATAAAGCCCAAAAATAACAAGAATGCATGGCCTAACCCAAGTTTTTTGACCCATTCTTCCATCTTTTGACCCATTTGACCCATTCAACATAAAATAAAGGATAATAAGAGACTTGAGGGACTATATAAAGCATGAAAATCAGATTTTTATTCATTTGTGCCACCAAACCTTTTCTAGAATTTTCTCCAACATTTTTCTCTCAATTCAAACCCTAGGCTTTCATCCTTTTGGTCAAGATCACCTTGGAGCAAGACTTGGTAAGTATATACTATCATGGTTTAATATATATTATGCATGTAAGATAGTTTATATCATGTTGTTTATGTTGGTGAAGTGGGAGAAGTTCCCTATGTGCAAAACAATTTGTATTTGCTAAATCGAAGGATGATTTATGGCTTGAAAACTTGAACATGGGTTTGTGATCTTGATGAAAATGAACTTGATGGATTCAATATTGATATATGATATGTGATTATAGTCTTGTCTTGTTTTATACTTGTGCATAGTGTTTGGAAATTTTTATTGAGAAATTGGATATGGTTTTGGTGGCATGTTGGCCGTAAAGTGTTGTTTTGGCGATGTTCGGTGTGTTGTGAAATCATGGCTGGTGGTTGGCATGTTAAATGATCAAAAATATGTTAAAATTAAGTTGGTTATTATCATGTATCATTCATGGCATTAAAAGACCCAAAATGGAGCCATTTCGGACCAAACGGACATCCGCCCCCGCAGATGAGGGCATCTGCGGGCGCAGATGCCAACGCAGATGGCACTGGCTGATGCCAATGGCCATATGCGTGTGCAGTTGGATGACCTGCATGTGCAGGTGGCTGCGCAGGTCAGCCCAGAATTGAGTTTTGGTTGCTTTCGTGTCCCTTTGATCCCCGAAAGCCCCGATACCCTTTTGGGATGTAATAATCAACTTGTAATGTCATTGTAATGACTTTGACGTGTCGTATGGAGGTGTTTTAGACTATGTTAAGTATGTATGGTTGTTTATATGTTTTTATAAAGGCATCATTACAGCGGAATGATAAAGGAAAAAGCGTAAAGGGTAAGTATGATGTGAAATGCTATTGTTGTATGAAATCTTGGTCAATGAGTGGAATGTTATGGTAGTGTTGGCATGTTGATACGATAAATGACATTGTAAGAAGGTCAAATGACGTTCTAAAGTAACTATGTAATTCATGGTCATCTTGTGCACTTGTAAGGTAGTTGGTTGCTAATATAAGCCTCGTTATGTACTTGTGATGTAGAGTGAGACGTAAGGAAGGAAGCTGGACCATTGTATTCCCAGATAAGCCTGTGTATTCATAGTGAGACACAAATGTATGTAAGGTTACTCTCTCTGTATTCTCTGCAGCATGTATGACTCATATTGCCATTGTACTCACTCGACTCCGAAATGCCCTAAGGTATTCTGTCTTCGGTAGTTGACTAGTGTAGCTCATATGTTCTTTACTCATTGGTAAATGGTGAATCATACGACTCATGTACATTGGTTGATTTATATTCATTGATTGACTCATGTCCATTGGTTGATTTATACTCACTGATTGGCTCATGTCCATTGATTGACTTACGTTCATTGGCTAACAAGTCAAGAGTTCCAAATATTCTAAGGTATCGCATTCCTAGTTGGTGAGAAGTTGACATTCACATGCGTCTTAATCATTGTTAATTATTCTAAGGTTCCAAAAGTGTTCTATTCCAAAGGGGTTCTATAGTATTCCAACTAAGGTTGATATACATTGTTATTCATATGTGTTTTACTCCTAGACGAATCATGAACCACTTAGTTCTTAGTTATGGACGGAAGTTCTTAAGTTATCATATGTTGTAAAGTCTACGAGAACTATCTCAACAAGAGTAATGAGGTAAAGGGGGCTTGTTTAGTTTGAATAGCATTATTCCAATCATGTCATGATCCAAAGTTCCAATAGAGTTATACATATGTCTCATATTCATTAGTAATGTTCCAAAAGTCCAATGAGGTTATGTTCCAAGGTTTCACTAGTGGTTATACTCATGTATCTTGTTCATTGAATATGGGTCCAATGGTTCCAAAGATGTATCCTTTGCAAGTAGAGATGTCAATCTTACACGGGTAAAGGCGTAAAGTAATGTATGTCATGTTCCAGAGTCTAAGAATAGTTTGACTATCCTTGTACCAATCGTTCACATGTAGAAGTACCAATCTTATAAGAGTAAGAAGGGAGGTGATTCCTCGTAAGTGAAGATGTGTATACATATGTGTGAGATTTAGTGTCATGATTTTTAAGGTATCACTCTCATAAGGTTAAGGAACTAAGTCATGCAAATGGTTACTTCATGTTATGTTTCATTGGATCACAAAGAGGTATAAGTCCAAGGTGGAATGATCCCAATAGTCTATGATACTGAGATTATATATTATATAGCCCACTGATCAGCTGGATGTTCGGTATATTATACAGCCCACTGATCAGCTGGATGTCTGGTACTTATATTATATATTATAGCCCACTGATCAGCTGGATGTCCGATATATTATAGAGCCCACTGATCAACTGGATGTCCGGTACTTATATTATATATTATAGCCCACTGATCAGCTGGATGTCCGGTATATTATATAGCCCACTGATCAGCTGGATGTCCGGTACTTATATTATATATTATAGCCTACTGATCAGCTGGATGTCCGGTATATTATATAGCCCACTGATTAGCTGGATGTCCGGTATTATATTTACATATGATAGCCCACTAAAGGTGGATGTCCGGTATCATATTTACATATATGATAGCCCACTAAATGTGGATGCCCGGTATTATATTTATATCTTCTATCCCACCAAAGGTAGAGGTCCGGTACTAACTAATTGAGTGAAGAGTAATGAAAATAGTTGTAAAGAGATTAGAATATTTTCCTCACGTGTATAGATGTAAATAAACATAAAGATGGTTATAAGAAAGTGATAGTGACACGACTCATTGATTATTCTCTTATGCTTACTTTCTTGGAAGTACTTATGTATTACCATAGTTTCATCTGGCCTTACATACTCAGTACTTTATTCGTACTGACCCTTTTTGGGGGACTTACCATACATGCTGCAGGCCCAGGTGTTGGTAGATCTCCGCAGTAGGTGAAGAGGTATCCACGGATTGTTGGTGAGCTCCAGTTGCTTCGGGGCTTCCCAAGTTGCATATGTTCATTAGGTTTTGTCATTTGTAAATATTGTATAGATATGGTTATGGTCATGTATCTGTTAGAGGCTTTGTAGACACATGTGGGTAGGTGAAAGTAAAAGATGTACATTCATTTTGACATAATGGCCCTAACGGCCAAGTTTCATATATTGCACATATTGCCATGACTTCCGCCATTGATATTTAATTACGTGAAATAAATGATGTGCATACGCGAACATACATATGAGAGTACATGAGCAAAGATTGGTTCTCTTGGGCCATATCAGCTTCGGGTGCCAATCACTCCCCGATGGGATTTGGGGCGTGACAAAAGTGGTATCAGAGCAGTTCGTTCTACGGGTGTCTAAAAAGCCGTGTCTCAGTAGAGTCTTACTTATCGATATGTTGTGCGCCACATTTATATGTAGTAGGCTACGAGACATTTAGGAGTTGTTTCAATTCTTCATTCTAGATCGTGCAAAAGAGCCATTGTCATAGGTGGGATTATATCTGACCATTGTAATTGGTTTTCCTTGATATAATAAAATGCTGATTATAAGACGAGGTGTGGATAAAGGAAAGGAGGTAGCCATGCCTACCGGGGAAAGAACAAGTAAATCCCCACCTGATCCAGTTAGGCAATGCGGGGCTAAAACTGAATCCCCAGAATCACCTGTTAATGTTACGAAGCAAGAGTTACGGGATTTGAGAAATGCTGTACAAATGTTGACTCAGATAGTTGTTTCACAGAGTCAAGGACAATTTGGTCCAACAGTAAGGAATGAGGAGACAGATAGGGCAGCTAGTCGGCGGACACAGGATTTCCTGAAATTAGATCCTCCCATATTTACCGAGTCCGATCTTAATGAAGATCCGCAAGACTTTATAGATCAAATCCAAAGGGCTCTCGAGGTTATGCACGTAACTAGTATAGAAACAGTAGAGCTTGCAGCATATAGATTAAAAGGCGAGGCTATACTATGGTACGAGGATTGGAGACGATCTAGGGGCATCGGTGCACTTCCAGTTAGTTGGGAGGAATTTAAAACAACATTCCTTGATCATTATATCCCCTATGAGGTCCGCGAGGCTCGCGCAGATCAGTTTTTAAATCTTCGTCAAGGACATATGAGCGTCAGGGAGTACAGTCTTTGGTTTAATTCATTGGCTAGATACGCTCCTCACATAGTAGCAACCATGGCCGATAGAGTTCACCGATATGTAGACAGATTGGATCCCTACCTGGTAAGAGATTGTACTATTGTTGCATTAAATAAAGACATGGATATAGCCATAATACAAGCCTTCCCACAAAAGATGGAGGATCAAAGGCAAAGGAGAAGGATACAAGAATTGGAAGAAGGGCCATCAAAGAGGGCGAGATCTGTGGGACAGTGCATGGCATCCCAAAGAGGATTGAGGCCCCAAATTTTTCCTAGGCCACCCAGACCATCAGTGCAAAGTAGTGAGACTCGGGGTTCACAGACAGTAGGGTATAGAGAACAAGGAAGTATGGGCCAATCGAGGTCTTCTCGTCAGCTTTGCCAGCGCTGCGAAAAGTTTCATTCAGAAGAATGTCGATTTGAGATGAACGTTTTCTTTTGGTGTAAAAATCCAGGACACGTGAAGAGAGAATTCCCACTGAGGGCCACGGGCAGTATGACACGACCTACGAGGTCAGAAGAATTCAGAGGCCCTCCTTGATATGGTGACAGGTATGTTATCTATAGGTTTCCCTAATGAATATGCATCAATTGATCCGGGTTATACCCTATCATATGTTAATCCATTGACTGTGGAAATATTTGAAGGAACACTAGGATTAATAGTCAAGTCATTTGAGGTGTCCACACCAGTTAGTGAATTTCTTATAACTAAAATAATATGTCACAATTGTATCATAAATGTTGTGATCACGTTACATTGATATATTTTATTGAGAGGGACATGATAGATTTTAATGTTGCAATGGGTATGACTTGGTTGGCTTCTTATTAGGCCATAATAGAATGCCGAGCCAAGATATTTCACTTTCATTCTTCCACAAAGGATTTTCTTGAATGGAAGGGTACATATGTCACTCAGCCATAGTAAAGGATATTTATGTTAAAGCTACTAATGTGAAAGATATAAGTCTACCCCCGTAGGGCGTATCAGTGTAAATTGTATCGACAAGGGATGACACGTCGGGAATGTGCATTAAAGTGTCAGGAAGATTTTATGTATCGGATATGTATATGGGCTAAGGAAATGCATTATGATAAAGCACCTCATTCACGATATGCTATTTTGTTGACAAGGTTACATGAAAGGAATATTACGAAAGGTATACGTTAGTGATCGAAGTGACAACGAGTAAAGGTAAGGTGTGTGGAATTGAATCTGAAGGTTATAGGTTATGTAGAGAACAGGTGTGATGCCATGAGCGTACTAGTTGATAGGTTTACCAAGTTAACACATTTGCGGAAATCTTTTCAAAAGAAGTTGGGACTCAAGTGAACGTAAGCATGGCTAGACATCTTCATACAGAGGAACCAGCAAACGGAAGTGGAGGAAGACTACGTGAGTATCTATATGAGTATATGTATAGAGATACATTGTTATACATGAGATGACGTTGTTAACATTCGAGGACGAATGTTCCTGAGGGGGGAAGAATGTAACACCCCGTACGTGTCTAAGTCTAGTAGGCAACCTTAGCATTTATGGAAACATAAGAGAATTGATGAATTATGTATTAATTTGTGGAAATCAAGAAGTCTTGTATCATTGGGCCTTAAATAAAGCCCAAAAATAACAAGAATGCATGGCCCAACCCAAGCTTTTTGACCCATTCTTCCATCTTTTGACCCATTCAACATAAAATAAAGGATAATAAGAGACTTTAGGGCCTATATAAAGCATGAAAATCAGATTTTTATTCATTTGTTCCACCAAGCCTTTTCTAGAATTTTCTCCAACATTTTTCTCTCAATTCAAACCCTAGGCTTTCATCCTTTTGGTCAAGATCACCTTGGAGCAAGACTTGGTAAGTATATACTATCATGGTTTAATATATATTATGCATGTAATATAGTTTATATCATGTTGTTTATGTTGGTGAAGTGGGAGAAGTTCCCTATGTGCAAAACAATTTGTATTTGCTAAATCGGAGGATGATTTATGGCTTGAAAACTTGAACATGGGTTTGTGATCTTGATGAAAATGAACTTGATGGATTCAATATTGATATATGATATGTGATTATAGTCTTGACTTGTTTTATACTTGTGCATAGTGTTTGGAAATTTCTATTGAGAAATTGGATATGGTTTTGGTGGCATGTTGGCCGTAAAGTGTCATTTTGGTGATGTTAGGTGTGTTGTGAAATCATGGTTGGTGTTTGGCATGTTAAATGATCAAAAATATGTTAAAATTAAGTTGGTTATTATCATATATCACTCATGGCATTAAAAGACCCAAAATGGAGCCATTTCGGACCAAACGGGCATCCGTCCCCGCAGAAGAGGGCATCTGCGGGCGCAGATGCCAACGCAGATGGCACTGGCTGCTGCCAATGTCCATCTACGTTCACAGGTGGCTGACCTACATGCACAGGTGGCTGCGCAGGTCAGCCCAGAATTGAGTTTTGGTTGCTTTTGTGTCCCTTTGATCCCCGAAAGCCCCGATACCCTTTTGGGATGTAATAATCAACTTGTAATGTCATTTTAATGACTTTGGCGTGCCGTATGGAGGTGTTTTGGACTATGTTAAGTATGGATGGTTGTTTATATGTTGTTATAAAGGCATCATTACGACGGAATGATAAAGGAAAAAGCATAAAGGGTAAGTATGATGTGAAATGCTATTGTTGTATGAAATCTTGGTCAATGAGTGGAATGTTATGGTAGTGTTGGCATGTTTATGCGATAAATGACATTGTAATAAATTCAAATGATGTTCTAAAGTAACTATGTGATTCATGGTCATCTTGTGCACTTGTAAGGTAGTTGGTTGCTAATATAAGCCTCGTTATGTACTTGTGATGTAGAGTGAGACGTAAGGAAGGAAGCTGGACCATTGTATTCCCAGATAAGCCTGTGTATTCATAGTGAGACACAAATGTATGTAAGGTTACTCTCTCTGTATTCTCTGCAGCATGTATGACTCATATTGCCATTGTACTCACTCGACTCCGAAATGCCCTAAGGTATTCTGTCTTCGGTAGTTGACTAGTGTAGCTCATATGTTCTTTACTCATTGGTAAATGGTGAATCATACGACTCATGTACATTGGTTGATTTATATTCATTGATTGACTCATGTCCATTGGTTGATTTATACTCACTGATTGGCTCATGTCCATTGATTGACTTACGTTCATTGGCTAACAAGTCAAGAGTTCCAAATATTCTAAGGTATCGCATTCCTAGTTGGTGAGAAGTTGACATTCACATGCGTCTTAATCATTGTTCATTATGCTAAGGTTCCAAAAGTGTTCTATTCCAAAGGGGTTCTATAGTATTCCAACTAAGGTTGATATACATTGTTATTCATATGTGTTTTACTCCTAGACGAATCATGAACCACTTAGTTCTTAGTTATGGACGGAAGTTCTTAAGTTATCATATGTTTTAAAGTCTACGAGAACTATCTCAACAAGAGTAATGAGGTAAAGGGGGCTTGTTTAGTTTGAATAGCATTATTCCAATCATGTCATGATCCAAAGTTCCAATAGAGTTATACATATGTCTCATATTCATTAGTAATGTTCCAAAAGTCCAATGAGGTTATGTTCCAAGGTTTCACTAGTGGTTATACTCATGTATCTTGTTCATTGAATATGGGTCCAATGGTTCCAAAGATGTATCCTTTGCAAGTAGAGATGTCAATCTTACACGGGTAAAGGCGTAAAGTAATGTATGTCATGTTCCGGAGTCTAAGAATAGTTTGACTATCCTTGTACCAATCGTTCACACGTAGAAGTACCAATCTTATAAGAGTAAGAAGGGAGGTGATTCCTCGTAAGTGAAGATGTGTATACATATGTGTGAGATTTAGTGTCATGATTTTTAAGGTATCACTCTCATAAGGTTAAGGAACTAAGTCATGCAAATGGTTACTTCATGTTATGTTTCATTGGATCACAAAGAGGTATAAGTCCAAGGTGGAATGATCCCAATAGTCTATGATACTGAGATTATATATTATATAGCCCACTGATCAGCTGGATGTCCGGTATATTATATAGCCCACTGATCAGCTGGATGTCTGGTACTTATATTATATATTATAGCCCACTGATCATCTGGATGTCCGGTATATTATATAGCCCACTGATCAGCTGGATGTCCGGTACTTATATTATATATTATAGCCCACTGATCAGCTGGATGTCTGGTATATTATATAGCCCCCTGGTCAGCTGGATGTCCGATACATATATTATATATTATAGCCCACTGATCAGCTGGATGTACGGTATATTATATAGCCCACTGATCAACTAGATGTCCGGTATTAATTTACATATGATAACCCACTAAAGGTGGATGTCCGATATTATATTTACATATATGATAGCCCACTAAATGTGGATGCCCGGTATTATATTTATATCTTCTAGACCACCAAAGGTGGAGGTCCGGTACTAACTAATTGAGTGAAGAGTAATGAAAATAGTTGTAAAGAGATTAGAATATTTTCCTCACGTGTATAGATGTAAATAAACATAAAGATGGTTATAAGAAAGTGATAGTGACGCGACTCATTGATTATTCTTTTATGCTTACTTTCTTGGAAGTATTTATGTATTACCATAGTTTCATCTGGCCTTACATACTCAGTGCTTTATTCGTACTGACCCCTTTTGGGGGACTTACCTTACATGCTGCAGGCCCAGGTGTTGGTAGATCTCCGCAGTAGGTGACGAGGTATCCACGGATTATTGGTGAGCTCCAGTTGCTTTGGGGCTTCCCAAGTTGCATATGTTTATTAGGTTTTGTCATTTGTAAATATTGTATGGATATGGTTATGGTCATGTATTTGGTAGAGGCTTCGTAGACACATGTGGGAAGGTGAAAGTAAAAGATGTACATTCATTTTGACATAATGGACCTAATGGCCAAGTTTCATATATTGTACATATTGCCATGACTTCCGCTATTGATATTTAATTACGTGAAATAAATGATATGCATACGCGAACATACATATGAGAGTACATGAGCAAAGATTGGTTCTCTCGGGCCATATCGTCTTTGGGTGCCAATCACGTCCCGATGGGATTCAAAGCGTGACACAAAGCCTCTACAGATATATGGACATAACCAACCTAAATTCGGGACAAGTCCCCACTTTGTACAACATTTACAATGCCAAAACAAATGTACACATGTAATTCGAAAAGCCCCGAACCAACTGAAGCGCACGAATGGTCGGCAAATGATCCGCATCCTACTGTGAGGGTCTACTAGCACGTGAGCCTACATCAAGTAAGGTAAGTCCCCTAAGGGACGTCAGTACAAAGAATGTACTGAGTATGTAAGGCTATAAGACACTGTATCATAAACAAGAACATCAGAGGAATCAAATATAAAAGAATAGTCAATATGGATAAACCATCGTTCTGTATGTGAGGAATCATATACGTTATATTTATTACTTTCTTTGCCTTTACGTTAATTAAGCATTCTATGACCAACTGATTAGTGGTAAAAGAGGATAACCCATGCTAGGTATTTTAACCCCTGGGATGTAATTAACCCATGCTAGGCTTTTTTGTCGCCCCTGGGATGTTACTGTGATAACCCATGCTAGGCTTTTCTATCTCCCCTGGTATGTTCTGTGATAACCCATGCTAGGCTTTTCTGTCGCCCCTGGGATGTTACTGTGATATTGGGATCGACCCATGCTAGGCATTTGAACCCCAGGGATTCCATCCATGATATTAGGATTGACCCAAGCTAGGTGTTTATTTCACCCCTGGGATGCCACTCAAGAATATACAAACAATTATACATTACTTCATTCGTTCATTATAAGAGTGATACATTGGTGATTATACCTTATTGGAACTTTGAAACAATAGTCATTATAAGATTATGCTAGGCTTTTCTGTCTCCCCTGGGATGTTACTATGATAACCCATGCAAGGCTTTTTTGTCTTCCCTGGGATGTTACTGTGATAACCCATGCTAGGCTTTTCGGTCGCCCCTGGGATGTTACTGTGATATTGGGATTGACCCATGCTAGGTATTTGAACCCCTAGGATACCACCCATGATATTAGGATTGACCCACGCTAGGTGTTTATTTCACCCCTGGGATGCCACTCAAGAATATACAAATAATTATACATTACTTCATTCGTTCATTATAAGAGTGATACTTTGGTGATTGTACCTTATTGGAACTTTGAAACATTAGTCAATAATCATGAGATATGTGAATAACAATTGGTTCTGTGAGTAATACTATATGACAACCTGAATTGAGATACCTTTGGATATTTCGGAATGGAACAAGTACAATTGCAATGTGAACAATATGTGCTGCAGAAGGATACGAAAAGAGTAACCTTACATACCTTATCTTCCCAATATGAATACACAGTCCTATATGTGAATACAATAATCTAGCTCCTTTCTTACGTTTTACTCTATAACACAAGTACATAACAGAGCTCACGTTAACAACTAACTACCTCACAAGTGTATAAGACGACAATGAGTTATATGATTGCCCTATAACGTCATTTCCCCCTTTTACAATACAATTCACAACATTTTCATACCAATAATACGACAACATTCCATACATTGACCAAGACATCATAACCCAATAGCATTTCACACCAAGTTTATCCTTTACGCTTCCTCATTAACACTACATCACAATTACTCCATCAAGTCACCTCAATATGTTTCATAACAACAATCCCACAAGTTATACACATAGAAAAAAAAACAAGTAAAGGACATAACCACACCATACATGTTGATATTTCATCCACACCATTCACTTCCATCAAAACCTCAAGTCTCCTTTCAAGTTCAAGTCACATAGATGACATATCTCTGAGCAAAAAGTAAGAGTGCACTACTCAACACTTTTAGACATAACCATCATGATATACACAATCTCTCATGCATATAATATATTAAATCACAAGAATAAAAACTTACCCAAACTTACAAAGTAATGATCTTGTCCAAGGGAGTGATGACTTAGGGTTTATGAGAGATGAGAAATATCTTTGGAAATTCTAGAAATGGCATGTGTGTTATAATGAATAAAAATCTGATTTTGTGACTTTATATAGTCCCTCAAGTCATGCTTAGCCACTTCTTGGCCATTAAATGCCATGTTTACTTGGTCAACACAAGAATGGGTCATTTGCCCCATTTGGGCCATGTCTTTTGATTTAAATTTGGGGCTTAAATTGAGCCCATTATCACATGTTAATTCAGACCACCAAATTTAATGTATAATACCCCAAAAATCTTATGTTTAAATAATTCCATAAATTTTAATACAATATTCAACTCACGAGATTCATGTTCGTAGCCTCAACCCCAAGAATAAGCGATTTTAGCCACTCTTGGCTTAATTTAACATAAATTGATCAACCCTAATGTGGATGCCAAAATTGCCAAGATTAGGCCTACCACGATGTAATAATGATACAATAACCCAAGAGACCTATTTATAGACTGGTGGTCGGAGAAGAAATTTGGTAAAAAGCGGCCCGACACGCCCCTGGGCGCGCCTGAGACTTAATCAAAATTTCTGCCCTGAAAGGGCATGTATGAGCGGCCTGGCACACTGCCTGGCGCACCCCTCTACTTTTCATTCCATAAAAATTTCTGCCAAAAGTGGCATGGCACGCCGCCTGGCGCGCTAGACACCAAAATTTTGATTTTCTTCTTTTCTTTGACTTTTCTTTGCGGATACTAGCACAATATCAAATACTCCATCAAAAAAATACAAAATACGTACTTATTTCTTTCAAAACTAAGGTAAACATGATTCAAAGTTGGCAATAAGGCATATAAATATGCCCTAGATCACCAATCAAGTAGGGTCGGAAATGTACGGGGTGTTACAATTAAAGTCTCTAAGATTATTTCATGATTTATTTCTCTTGTGCTTAAATTATGTGAGCTCCAAGTTTTGGATGCTAACTATGCTTGTTATTTTGAGAAGAGTCCAATTTACATATTTGATATCCAATTTATGTGTCCTACTCCTTGTCACACTCATGTGGTTGGACAAGTCGAGGTGTTAGAATAGACTCTTAGGAGTATGCTAAGTATGATAATAGACTCTTAGGAGTATTCTAAGTATGATAAATATAGGAGATTTTTCCTATAGTTCTCTCAACATATTAAGTGGCATGACTCTATGTGTTGAAACACTTCCTTCGGGAGATTGTTTAAGTAAGGACAATGAAGCGTACTTGTAATGCTTTATCTTGTCATCTTGTGTTCCAAATTGTGAATACCTTCTTATTAATATTCAATCCTTAGGGAGTATATTTCCTATTGAGAACCCTCGATATGGGTTAAATACCCTTCATTCCTTTCTATATTAATTGTTTACCTATGATTAACCTTTGCTCATATATGGTCTCATGCTTGTGAACTCTAAGGCAAATATGTCATTGCCTACTTTGGGAATTTTTTATATACTTGCATCCTTGTTTGACACACTTGTGCTTGAGTTGTATGGACCATAATTAATGGATTCTAAGTTGCTTGTTTAATTGTGGGAGAGTCCATGATTATTAAAAACCTATTGTCACCTTTATAGGGTTGGGTAAGTCAGATTTTCTAATGGGACTCTTGAAAAGTCTTTGATAGAGAGGGTGACTTTGTGTTTATAACTCCTCTTCTTATCTATCGGTACTCTTAACTCTAGGAATACCTTAGATGAGGTTCATGATTGTATCACCTCTCTTTACTACCTCTTTTCTTATGATGATACCCATGATAGTATGGGATTTGTTTACCGTGGAGGTAGAGGTATATGTGTCTTGCACTTCATTGACCCGGATGATCTCTTATGGGTGATTACCCCACTTTTGGTGTGGTCTTCTTGTGATATGATGAAACAATTGTGTCTTATGACTCCAAATTTAAATAGGATACCACCTTGTTGAATTCTTTATGCCAGAAAGACCTTGGTGTTTTCCTTGTCACTTGATGATTATCATAATCAAAACCTTTGAACCTTGTATGATGCGTTGCTTTTATTGAAAACAAAGGATATTTGATTGTATCTCTAATTTGTGTCTCCTTAAAATGGTGATATTATTGCTAACTCTTGTGCTAACCCTCATGCCTTGACGATATTTGGTTGCTTGTCCTTTTCATATATTTTCAGGTTTTGGATTTGAGGATGAATACTTTTCAAAAAGAGCAGGATGGTACTAGCATGGATGATTCTAGCATGTGTGGCACATATCCTTTAAGACCTACAAGTGATGTTTATGAAAATCAAAGCTTTAGAGGTCCAGTTTTGATCTCATTTTTTCTTTCTGGACTAATATAAAGATCATATGAACTAGTTGTTTGTCTATTTTCATTTTCACAGGTTTGTCCTCCTTTAATTTAAATTTCTTTGTGCTATGCATGCCTTTAAGGGAACTTGAACTCGACCATGATTTTCTTCTTTTGGTTAATAGTAATGCCTAAACAGTCGTAGATTAAAATGACCCATTTTAGCATTACTTCCACTTAGTTGATAGCTATCTATTGTGACTTGCTTATACTAGTGCATTTCCTTGATGAATTAATTAAGACCTTGTTGTGTTTTGATTAATTTGGAAAGAAACTAATCCTTTTTTTTATTTTGATACATGTGAATCTGGTATGTTTGATTCCATTGTAGACTCTTCCTTGCATTTCTTCGATCGAGACAAAGCATTTTTAAAGTCCAGAAGGACTGAGTTGCTAAAGCCCATATGAGATGAACATATTTTGCTGCTTATACAAGTCCCAAAAGCATAAATTGGGCCAAACCCAAAGCCTAGAAATGACAGTTACATTAAAATAATTTAAGTCTCAAAAGCCTTGAGAAATGATGTGATATAGGCCTGAAAAGGTTCAAAGATAGTCTTAGATTTAGGATAGATATCTTAGGTTCAGAGGTCCAATTTTAGTTTTAAGGTAGGTGACCCAAGCCCATTAGATATTAGGAAGGGGTTTTGGGCCAAAATCCCATGTTGATTAAGTTAAAGCTTAGTCCAATCTCTTCCTCTCTTATTTTACATGTTTTATTTTAACTCTTAACATTTAATTTGTATAACTTACTTGAGATCCCTTTTGGAGTTGCCATGTTTTGCACTAATCATAATCCAACTAAGTTGTTTTTATCAAATCTTTAGATTTACATGTTGGAATTTGTTAGTATATTTTCATAAGAAAGAGAGAAATAGAACTTGATCTTTGTTTCACCTAAGTCTTTATAAGTTTTCAAAAGGCTTTCTTAATTTCTCATTAATTAATTAGGTGGAGACTCTTGTTTTTAGTTAAATCATTTTGAAATTTAAAAAAAAAAATTGAACAATTTTTAAAAGCCAAAAATCATTTTCCCGTAAAACAACAATAAGAAATGTTCTAGTTCACTATCTTTAAGGATATAACACAGTGCACCAATTCATAAGTACACGTGTAATCATAATGTATTTTAATCAGGTTCATTTTTCAATATCTTATTCGTTCAAGCATCGACAGCCAAAATCAACAATCACAAGCATGTGCAAAGATCAATCAATATATATTCAATGTAGGAGCACACATGACATACAAGTCAAGTCCAAAATCCAATTTTACCATAACCTAGTTTAACCAAAGAACCCAAATATAAGCTAGTACGCAAGAGCCTTGCCCTACCTTAAATCTTCGGATCATTTATGGTCTAAAAAGAAGCAATGAAAGAGTACTTAAACACTTACTCATCAGTTCTAGGCCTTAGGGATTCAACCCCACTGCTTTTCCCTTTTCCTAACATAAATCATTGTATATGGGTTTTTCCAACCATTGTTTTGCCTCAAATCCACATAATTCATGTTCAAGGGAAGTAATACTATATTAGAAAGTCTAATTTAAAAACCTAGAATCATTATTAGGCAAATTTAAGAGTAACCATAGGTTTTTCTCACCAATTCATAAACTTACGGTCTAAACCCGAGAATTCCACCATAAATCCCCGTTCTAATGATTCTATGAATTAAACAGATTAAACTATGTTAGAAGGGAGTAGTGATCTCACCTCAAAGATAAAAATCACCCAAGTTGGTTGAAAAAATTTCTTTCTCCAGCCTAAGCATGAAATATTAGTAATTTTGGGAAATAAGGTTTAATTTTTGAAATTAGACATTTAGTTTTGCCATACGACCATTGCAGTGGTCAATTTCACTTTGCTACTGCAACAATCCCACTATAGCGACTATGTGACCCACCATAGCGGTCCCTGACATTATCTTGATGGCCGCTATAGCAGGTGACTGACTGTCATAATAGTCTCTCTATAGCGGTGACCTAATTTTTGTAGCGACCCTTAGGCAGTAGCTTGGGGGAGTTTCGAGATTTCCACCATTTCACAACACAAACCTCAATGTTTGACAAAACATATTTATCCCAATGTGACAACCGCTATAACCGAAATTCTATGAATATAATTTTTGTTTTGAGAGTTTTTATGAACAACTATGCCTCTCTACTATCAAACAATCACCCAACTCTACACTATGAGATGCAAATCCTCTCCAAACCATACAACACTAGATTTCCATCAGAAATTACCCTAGCCTGAGATTTTATCAATTCTTATCCTAGGAAAATCTAAACTGGGGTACTTACACGTTAAATAATGCTATAACAATAGGATGGATCATTACATCAAATACAGATTAACCAACCATATGTCCTTGAATGGCAACACAAAAGAAAAGGGGAAAATAAAGAGTTACCTTAATCGGTGAAAAGCTACAGATACTTGCTATGCATGTCGACTTTGGTTTCCTAAGTGGTCTCCTCAACAAGATGGTTCTTCCATTGGACCTTTATGAATGCAATATCCTTACTCCTGAACATAAGTACATCGCTATCAAGAATAGCAACATGTTTCTCTTTATAAGAGAGGTTTTTATCTAATAGGATCGAATCCCAGCGAATGATATAATTATCATCACCATGAAACTTCTTCAACATAGAAACATAAAACAAGGGGTAAACTCCCAAAAAACTCAAAGGCAAAGACAATCTATAGTCCATCAGCCTATAATGACCCAAAATGTTATTACACTGAATTAGGAGTTGAAGTTTTTACCCCGACTTCCCTTAGCTAAATTTTGAGAAATTCAGGGCTAGTCTAGTTTGACTTAAATTTGAGGGTGTGATAGTTTAATGAAATATGGTAATAATATTATTGATAATAGATGGATTTGATGTGATAATTGGACAGCCAACGAGCATAGGAAGTCGTAGCAATTTTCTACACCTGAAACAGAGTTATAGAACTTCAATTATAGCATTTATCGTGAAGGAGTTGGTTCACATTGTAGAGATTCATGGTGTATGTTGTAAAATGAGTAAAACTGAAGGGATTTCCCAAGTTTTTGCCTTGAACTTTTAGAGCAGAAAAAGTAACCGCTACAGCAGTACCGCTGAAGCGGTCAGGGGAACCGCAACGGCAACCTCCTATAAAATGGGCGTGAATCACTGCAACAAAAATTTAACCACTGTAGTGGTAATTATCTACTACAGCAGTAATGCGCAGTAAAAATTTCAATTTTAAAGCCCAAAAAATATTTTCATTCCCCACTTTTCTAAAAATGCTCTAAAGCTCTGGGAAAAGATGATTTTCAGTGGGATTTTGAAGGTATTCATCTTTGGATATAAGTAATTACGTTCTAGACTTGAATTTACTTCATTTAATCTTAAAAAATCACTAGAAATGGATTAATGGTGAAAATTTAGGGTTTAACCCTAGTTCATGCAAATTGATGAAAAATGGTGGGAATGTGTAAATATACAGTATATAATGATCCTAGGGTGTTATAAAACACTAATGGGACTAGAATTTTTACTAATTTTGTTAATTCACATAGTGTTCATGAAGTTTAAATAATGAGAAAACCCTAAGACGATGAATTAGGGTAAGTTTATGGCGAAAATCAGTAATTTTGATCCCTAGTAGTTAAAAACGGATGATTTATTGAAATGTGTGCATATTTTTGTGGTTGTATTGATCAACCATGAATTGACGAGAACAAAAAAGGAAAAGTGTAGCTTAAAGGTGGCTCTAAGCAAAGGAGTTGAGGTATGTTATGGTTTTGTATAGCACTTAGACTTTCTTGGCTTTGTGCTTGCTTGTGATTTAAACATATATGATTTCCTTCTAGCATGATTTGTGATTCGATGACTATATTGCATTTTTATTGCATTGTGACGAGGTGTAGAGATGATTGGTCTGGTACTACACCGGTACACTATGATATATTATGATAATGGGTCGGGTACCACACCGATATAATATGATATGTTATGATAATGGGTAGGGTACCACACCGATACATTATGATGTTGATGAGAAAGATGAGAAGGGTAAGATATGAGGCACACATCCTGTATACATGCACTTATTTACATGCATTGAGTGTTAATTGATGAATACATGTGATGATGAAATGATTAAGCATGAAAGTCTGTAAAGTGGAGTGTAATTCTTTGATGACTCATGATATGTTGTTTGATTGATATCGTTGATTATGAATCTTGCTATGATTACTTTTATACTTCTTTGAATTGATTACTTGTACTTTTTTAAGTTAGTCGACTTATGATGCTTACCAGTACTTGTTGATGTACTGATGCTACCTGTACTCTTCTTTTTGTTGAGTGCAAAACATCTTCTAGCGATTGACACACGACCTCGGTTCTAGATAGGGATACAGTCATAATTTTGAAGGTGAGCGCCATGTCCAGGAAACCTTCGGATCTTCTATGATGTTATGTCCTTTGATCTGGACTAAGATAATTTCCGCATGTATTAGGTTTTTGGCTATTCGTATTGGTTTTTAATATTAGTTGTTCTTTTTAGATGTTCTTATTTGGTGAGTTTTGGTCCTTGGGATTTTAATAAATAGTGGTTTCCACACTCTATTCATTTTTTTGGATGATGACATTGTTGACTATATGTTTCTTCAAACGAAAACCTTTTAGAACTGATTTAACAATGGGAAATTGTATTATGTGAATAAGAGAGTAACATTTAAGTGAATAAGGGTGAAATTAGTATGGTTATCCCACCATAGGTTAGAGTGGATGCCAATTATGACCGATTGGGTCATGACAGAGATGGTATTTGAGCACTGGGTTCATAGATCTCATCATACAAGAACAAGTCTTGTAAAGTCCTGCAGAATGGTACGGAGATGCTTGTACTTTTCTTCAGAAGGCTACAGGGCTTTAGGAAAAGCATTTCCTTTCTTTCTTCCTGTCATGCTATTACTTAATTCCAATTAGTATCTGGTGATCCAAATTGGTATCTAATCCTTTCACTCTTGTTCACAGCTGGTGAATACTTATTCTACTAGAGTAGCAGCAGCAATACCTATGGAAGCACTTATAGTAGCACCCGCACCGATCGTTGAGGCCGTATTTCGGGGCAAGCCTCGAGTTAGGGAAAGAGCAAGAAGGGAAAGACAGGGATCAGCTCCCATTAAGGGTAGAGCATAGGCAGTCTGGAGGCCGACAAGATAGAGATCACTAACCCCTTCCCCACCACAGCATACTCCAAGATATGCTCAGGATGAAAATGAGGTAGTTGAGGAAGAAGAAATGATAGCCCCATAGAATGTAGTGCTAGTACAAAATGGGGCAGCACATGTGCCTTTGTCTATAAAGGTGATTCAATAAGTGTTGGAGTTTTTGGGTGGCTTAGCTAGCACTAGCTACACTCCAGTTGTTCCAACTGTCCCAACCACGGCCTTACAACATGCTGCTGCATGTTGCACCAAGAATAGACGCAAGCTTTGAAACAAGGATGTATCCCCAACAGGTACTTGGACCAGTATTGATTGATGATGAGCATGGGCTATTTTACAAGTTCATGAAAATGAAACCCCCGATATTCCAAGGTTTAAATTCTAAGGATGTATTTGAGTTTATGATAGATTGTCATGAACGTCTGCACAAGATGAGTATTGTTAAAATGTATGGTGTGGAGTTTGTATCTTTTCAGCTGTAGAATGAAGCCAAGCAATGGTAGAGGTCATTCATGTTGTGATGGGCTGCCTTACCTCCATTTATTAGGCTCAATTTCAGAATGTATTCATGGAGAAATATATTCCACGCACTTATCGTGACCAAAAGAAGGATAAGTTTCTGAGGTTGGAGTAGGGTCATATGTCCGTGGCAGCCTATGAGGCTAAGTTTTATGCCCTGTCTCACGATGCAGTATAGTTGATTACCTTAGAAGAGGAGTGAATCAGGTATTTTTTGAAGGGTATGAACTCGGGGATCCAGCTGGCTACTTTATCTATAACTATGTTCGATAAGTCTTTTCAGGATGTTGTTGAATTTGCCAAGAAGGTTGAAGCACTTGAGAAATAGGGAGAGGTAAAAGTAGAAGAGATGAAGGCTCTAACTTTGAGCCAGTTCAGTGGTACATTCTCAAAGGGGTGTGTTTCTTCTAGGCCCTACCATTCAGCTATGCATGTATCATCAGAGGGTCTGTCTGGGGTTAGTTATCAGACTTCTTGAGCCGGCAGCTACACGCCTTCTTCCTCTTAAGCTTAGAGGCCTACTTTGAGGCCTAAATGATTTGAGTGTGGAGATCTGGGACATGTAAAGAGGAAGTGTCCTAATTTCTTGTCTGCAGGTTAGTTGACACAACAACCAGCTTCTACTTCTCTAGTTCTAGTAGGTTGTGATGGAGGAGGAAACTGTAAAGGTTGTCCACAAGGTAGGCATGGTGGATAGTCTAGGGGTGGAAACAAGGCCAACCGAGGTGGAGGACAAATTGGTAGAAATGGAGCACAAGGTAGTAGAGGTGGTGGCCAAGAAGGTGATAAGGCACATCTTTATGCAGTTCTGGCTCATCCCGAGGTGGAAGTTTTTGATGCACTGATCAAAGGTACTAGTCTTATTTGTGATCGTATGGCTTCTATATTGTTTGTTCTGGGTTCCACCTTTTCTTATGTGTTTGTCAAATTTTCTATGGGTTGGAACTTGGACTATGAATATCTTGATACCCTTATGTATGTGTCTACACTGGTTGGGGTGTCTATATGTTGATCAGGTATATCATTTGTGTCCTGTGATGTTCATAGGGTTTAAGACCCTAGGAAATCTTGTTATTTTAGGCATGGAGGAGTTTGATGTTATTTTGGGGATGAGTTGGTTATCCTATTATCATGATGTTCTTGATTTTTATGCCAAAATGATTACTGTATCAATGCCTGAGAGAGAGAACCAAGAGTGGAAGGGTACCGTTAAGTATAATCCTGTAAGGATTGTGTCCGTAATTTGTGCCCAAAAATTAGTTAGAGGAGATGTAGGGCTTTTTTATCCCATCTTCAGGAAGATAAATCTGTAGTCCCTCGTATAGCATCAGTTTTAGTAGTATGTGAATTCTTAGAAATGTTTCAAGATGATCTTGTCACGCCCCAAATCCCATCGAGACGTGATTGGCACCAGTAGCCGATAAGGCCCGAGAGAACAAACCTGTACTTATGTTCATTGATATGCATGCCATCAGAAATACCCTTATCACGTAGGAGCTTATAATGCTAACAATGAAATTCATGGAACATGTGACATATATACATATATGAAACTTGGCCGTTGAGACCATCAAGTCAAAAACAACATATACCTTTTACATTTATACACCCACCTTTGTCTACAAAAGCCTCTAACAAGTGCATTGACCAAAATGAACTAAAAGTCGGGACAAGTCCCCGCTTTATACAACATATAAAAATCCAAAACATATGAACAACTGTGACTCAGAGAAGCCCCGAACTAACTGGAGCTCACCAATGATCTGCAACGACTGGCAACCTACTGTGGAGGCCTACTAGTACCTGCGCCTGCAGTATGTAAGGTAAATCCCCCAAGAGGGGTCAGTACGAAGAATGTACTGAGTATGTAAGGCTGAAATAAAACTGTATGATATGTGAATATGCCAATGAAATCAAATTCAAATGCATAACCAATATGGATAAGTCACTATACTGAACTTTGGAAACCATGTATATTGCTTTCTTTACTTTCTTTGTTCCTTTGATTCTATGATTATTCATCTTTGCCTGTGAACTGTGATACCCGGGCCCCGACTGAACAGGGGGTTTTAAACATAACATAACGTTATGTTGGGATCGGTTTGAGCTAGGCTTATGCCCCTAGAGCTTCCACCCTAGAATCAAAGCATTGGGTTCGACTAGATCTAGGTTATTACCTCTAGAGCTGCCACCCATCAATCAACTTATCAGGTTCGGCTCGAGCTATAGGGTCCTTCGGGGACCAAGACGATTCGTAAACATTCAAAACCAAAAACTGGGCTGACCTGGGCTGCCACCTGTGCCCGCAGGTGGCGGAGATGCGTGCGCATATGGCCTCTATAAAAATCCAGGGGCATCTGCGTTGGCATCTGCGCCCGCAGATTCCCTCGTCTGCAGGGGAGGATGCCCGCTTTGGTCCGAAATGGCGGCTTTTGGGTCTTTTAATGCCAAGAATGGTCCATGATCATAACCAAAATTATTTTGAAATATTTTTGATCATCTTGAGTACCAACATCCAGCCATGTTTCCACAACACACATAACAACACCCAAAACTACACTTCACGGTCAATACGTCACCAAAACCATCACTAATTTCACAACAACAATTCCAAACATTATACGCAAGGACAAAACAAAGTAATACTATAATAACATCTCACATGTCAATAATTACTCCATCAAGTTCACTTCCTTCAGGACCAAAAGTACATATTCAAGTTTACAAGGCAAAACCATCCTCCGAATTAGCAACATGTAACATTTAACACATTGTGAACTTCTCAATACGTCAATGGAAGACTAGGCAAGAATGGGTCAAATTCCCACTTGGGCCATGTCTTCCTTATGATTTTTGGGCATCATTTTGGGCCCAATTATGTAAGACTTATTAATGCCACAAATTAATACATAATTCATCAATTCTCGCATGTTCCCATTTTCCCATAAATGTTACGGTAGTCAGCTAGACTCGAAAACGTACGGGGTGTTACATTCTCCCTCCTTTAGAAACATTCATCCACGAATGTTAGTGTTATTATTCAAAGTAAACAATTACAAGTATAGGAGCATTCTTCATGTCATCATATAGAGATATACTCAAAGCTTATAAATACTAACTTGTTATTCTTCCTTTTGGAACAAATGAGGGTAATTGGATTTCATCATTTCTTCAGCTTCCCATGTGACCTCTTCTATTTGCTGATTTCTCCAAAGTACCTTTACGGATGATATATCTTTATTCCTAGGCCACTTCACTTGTCTATCCAGAATGGCAATAGTTACCTCCTCATAGGTAAGATCCTCTGTAACTTGGACATCTTCACTTGGAACAATACGAGATGGATCTCCTATGCATTTTCGAAGCATCGAAACATGAAATACTGGGTGGAATGAGGAAAGTCCTTGGGGTAGTGCCAACTCATAAGCAACCTGCCCAAATCTTCTAATAATTTCATAGGGGCCTATATAACGTGGACTCAATTTCCTTTTCTTTTCGAACCACATTACCTCTTTCATCGGTGACACCTTCAGAAATACCCAATCACCTATGAAAAACTCAAGTCCTCTTCTTCTAACATTGGCATATGACTTGTGTCGACTCTGGGCCATTTGTAATCGTTGTTGAATCACTTTAACTTTCTCCATAGCCTGATGAACAAGGTCTGGCCCAAGTAAAGCAGTTTCACCTGTTTCAAACCATCCGATTGGTGATTTACATTTTCTTCCATACAAAGCTTCATAAGATGCCATCTTAATACTTGAATGATAGCTATTGTTGTAAGCAAATTCAATAAGAGGCAAATGGTCATCCCAACTGTCCTAAAAATATAATGTGCATGCTCGTAGCATATCTTCAAGTGTCTGAATAATACGTTCTGCTTGCCCATCAGTCTGAGGATGGAAAGTCGTACTCAAACTCACCTGTGTGCCCAAACTCTGCTGAAAAGATCTCCAAAAGTGTACTATGAACTGTGCTCCTCTGTCTGATATAATGGAAAGGGGAATACCATGCAAACACACTATCTCTTTAACATATAATCTTGCATAATCTTTAGCTATATAAGTGGTCTTGACTGGTAGAAAATGTGTAGACTTGGTAAGCATGTCCACTATAACCCATATAGAATCAAATTTCTGCAGTGTATGAGGCAAACCTGTGATGAAGTCAATATTAATCATATCCCATTTCCAGACTGGAAGATTGATACATTGCATGTAACCTCCTGGTTTCTGATGCTCCACTTCCACTTGTTGACAATTCGGGCATTGAACGACGAATTCTGCAATGTTCTTCATCTTTCCACACCAATATATTTCCTTTAAATCATGGTACATTTTAGTAGCACCAAGATAAATAGAATAGCGCGAATGATGCGCCTCAGTCATAATTCATTTCCTCAACTCCTCTAAATCTGGTACGCATAATATGCCTTGGCATTGTAGCACCCCTTCTTGTGTAAGATCAAATGCCTTTGTCAAATTCTATTGTACATTTTTCTTTAGCTGCAATAGCATAGGATCTGCAAACTGCTTCTCTTTCACTTCAGCTGTCAACAAAGATTCAGCTGCATTTTGTACAATAACTCCTTCATTCGAGGATTCAAGAAGACGAACCCCCAAGAATGTTAATTGATATAAATCTTTGATTATCTCTTTCTTTTCCATCAAATGGTCATCAATGACTCCGGTTGCCTTGCGGCTCAATGCATCAGCTACCATATATGCTTTATGGTATAGAATATCAATATCATAATCTTTTAATAACTCAAGCCACCTTCTTTGCATTAAATTGAGTTCTTTCTGCTTAAAGATATACTGCAGACTTTTGTGATCAGTATAGATATCAACATGAACTACATACAAATAATGACGCCATATCTTTAAAGCAAAAACCACCACTTCTAATTCAAGATCATGTGTGGGATAATTTCTTTTATGTGGCCACAACTGTCGTGAGGCATATGCTATGACATTACCGTGCTGCATCAATACACATTCGAGGCCAACCCCGAAAGCATCACAATACACTGCATAACCTTCAGTACCTTCAGGAAGTACTAAAACTGGTGTGGAGGTTAATTTATCTTTCAACTTTTGGAAGCTTTTCTCACACACATCATTCCACTTAAATTTTACTGCCTTATGTGTAAGCTTTGTTAACGGTGCAGCAATAGAGGAAAAACCCTCCACAAATCTTCGGTAATAACCTGCCAGTCCAACAAAACTACGAATCTCTGTGGGTGTCGTAGGTCTTGGCCAATTTTTCACTGCTTCATCTTCTGTGTATCAACCTGTATCCCATTATGTGACACAATGTGACCCAAGAAGGCAACTGATTTTAACCAAAACTCACACTTGGAGAACTTTGCATTCAACTTACGCTCACGGAGTATTTGCAACACCTGCCGTAAGTGATTAGCATGGTCCTCTGGTGATCTTGAATAAACCAGAATATCGTTTATAAATACTGTGACGAACACGTCCAGAAATGGCTTAAACACCCTATTCATCAAATCCATGAACACAACTGGTGCATTTGTTAGTTCAAATGACATAACTAAAAGTTCATAATGGCCATACCGTGTTCGAAATGCTGTCTTGGGTACGTCTTCTTCTCTGACTTCGACTTGATGGTAACCCGACCTCAAGTCATTTTTTGAAAAACACTTGTCACCCTGTAACTGATCAAACAAATCATCAATTCAAGAGAGGGGATATTTGTTCTTGATCATTACCTTATTCAATTGCCGATAGTCGATGCACATTCTCAATGTGCCATCTCTCTTCCGTACAAATAATACTGGTGCACCCCACGAGGATATACTAGGCCTGATGAATCCTTTGTCCAGCAAATCTTTCAATTGCTCCTTTAATTCATGCAATTATACTGCAACCATTCTATATGGAGGAATAGAAATAGGTTGAGTGCCTGGAATCACATCAATGCAAAATTCTACTTCCCGTTCTGGGGGTAAGCCTGGAAGATCCTCTGGAAATACATCTAGAAATTCATTGACCACTGGAATCGACTGCAGAGTTGGTGGTTCCACTTCAGTATCTTTCACCCATACTAAATGACATATGTAACCCTTAACAATCATTTTCCTGGCTTTCAGATAGGAAATAAATCTTCTTCGTGGTGCCCCTATATTACCCTGCCATTCAAGAACATTTTCTTGTGGAAAACAAAATTGCACCTTCTTGGCTCGAAAATCTACCATGGCATAACAAGAGGCCAGCCAATCCATCCCCATTATCACATCAAAATCCACCATGTCTAGTTCAATGAGATCGGCCAATGTATCATGACCACACACAGTTATCACACAATTTTGATATACTCTTTTTGCAACAATACATTCACCAACCGGTGTAGACACTTCAATTGATTTAATTAATAATTTTGGTGCCTTTGCAAATTTCACAGCAATCAGTGGAGTAACATAGGACAATATAGAACCAGGGTCAATCAATGCATATACATTATATAAGAATATGGATAATATACCTGTGACGACATTAGGGGAAGCCTTTGAATTCTATCGGTCCACTAAATCATAAGTGCGATTCTGGACCCCACTAGTACTGGATGCTCCTCTGGCACCTCTACCACGGCCCACAGGCTGCATACCTCGGCCTAAAGAAGGAGCCGATGCTGATGACGGAATGGCCGATCCTGCCGGTCTTGCTATACCACCCATACTCCTCTGGGGACACTCCCTCATCATGTGTCTTGTCATGCCGTACCAGAAACAAGCATTTGTCCCCACTCTGCATGTACCTGCATGAATACGCCCGCAGTGTTGACACTGCTGACGAGGGAAACTTGTTGCCTATGATCCGTGAACTCCACTACTCTGCCCAGCTGGACCACCTCGAAACTGAGAGTGAACACCTGTTGTAGAGTGAGAAAATGATGGTCTAGGTGGTCTCGAAAACATACGAAGCCTAGATCCTCCTTGGGACATCGCAGATGATCCCATACGTCTAGCTTTTTGGACTGTCCCCTGTCAAATTCATGTACCCTTCTTCTCTGTCTTTGATCTTCCATTTTCTATGCGAAGGCTTGTATTCTCGCTATGTCCATGTCTTTGTTCAAGGCAGCAATGGTGCAATCTCTTACCAAATATGGCTCTAACCTATCCACGTATCGATGGACTCTATCTGTCATCGTAGCCACAACATTTGGCGCATATCGAGTCAAGGAATTAAATTGCAAACTATATTCTCTCACGGTCAAATTTTCTTGACGGAGATTTAGAAACTGATCCGCAGGTGCCTCACGGATCTTATAGGGTAAGTAATGACCAAGGAAAACCACTTTAAACTCTTCCCACATAGGTGGATTTGCACCAATATCACGGGATTTCTTCCAATCCTTGTACCACAATATTGCCTCTCCTTTCAATTTATACGCAACAAGTTCAACTGTCTCTACCCACGCCACGTGCATAACTTCCAAGGCCCTCTGAATTTGATCCACGAAGTCCTGTGGATCTGCTTTCAGATTTGACCCAGTGAATATAGGAGGGTCCAATTTCAAGAAATTCTGTGTTCTGCGACTCGCCATCCTAGCTGCATCATCATCATGTGTAATTAGACCAGCTCGTCCTTGACTCTGGGCTGCCACTAACTGTGTCAACATATGAACTGCATTTCTAAGATCCTGGTCTGTGGCATTCATTGGTGGTTTTGTGGGTACTTCTCTACCAACTGGCTCCTCCGGAGCTGGAAAAGTAGATGAAGACTGCGATGAAATTTCAGCATTTGCTCCACCTTGACTAGCTTGGTCAGGTGGTAGTCTACTCATGCCTTCGTCAGCAGGCACATCTACCTGCTTCCCTTTACCTCTACCTCTTCTCGTGATTGGCATTTTGACTATACTAAAGAAAAACAACTACCATGATCAGATTCAATTCGACTTACAACACTGGCTCTATTGCAAGATCTAGAAGAAAAGAAAAAAAACCACATCCTAAATGTCCCGTAGCCTCCTACTTATAAATGTGGTGCACAACACATTGATAAGTAAGACTCTACTAAGACACGGGTTTGTAGACACCCTTTGACCGACCTGCTCTGATACCACTTTTGTCATGCCCCGAATCCCATTGAGAAGTGATTGGCACCCATAGCCGATAAGGCCCGAGAGAACCAACCTGTACTTATGTTCATTCATATGCATGCCATCAGAAATACCCTTATCACGTAGGAGCTTATAATGCTAACAACAAAATTCATGGAACATGTGACATATATACATATATGAAACTTGGTTGTTGAGGCCATCAAGTCAAAAACGACATGTACCTTTTACATTTATACACCCACCTCTGTCAACAAAAACCTCTAAGAAGTGCATTGACCAAAATGAACTAAAATTCGGGACAAGTACACACTTTATACAACATATAAAAATCCAAAACATATGAACAACTGTGACTCGGAGAAGCCCCGAACTAACTGGATCTCACCAATGATCTGCAATAATTGGCAACCTACTGTGGAGGCCTACTAGTACCTACGCCTGCAGCATGTAAGGCAAATCCCCCAAGAGGGGTCAGTACGAAGAATGTACTGAGTATGTAAGGCTCAAATTAAGCTGTATGATATGTGAATATGCCAATGAAATCAAATTCAAATGCATAACCAATATGGATAAGTCACTATACTGAACTTTGGAAACCATGTATATTGCTTTCTTTACTTTCTTTGTTCCTTTGATTCTATGATTATTCATCTTTGCCTGTGAACTGTGATACTCGGGCCCCGACTGAATAGGGGGTATTAAACATAACCTAACGTTATGTTGGGATCGGCTCGAGATAGGCTTATTCCCCTAGAGCTACAACCCTAGAATCAAAGCATTGGCTTCGGCTCGAGCTAGGTTATTACCTCTAGAGCTGCCACCCATAAACCAACATATCAGGTTCAGATCGAGCTAGAATTATACTTCTACAGATGCCCCCTGTTAGGTTCGGTCCGAGATAGGCTTAGGCCTCTAGGACTGCCCCCTGATCCAACAATCTTGGGATCGGCTTGAGCTAGGCATTTCGCCCCCAAAGCTGCCACCCATATTTGATCATTAACCACATATGCATTACTTTATTCATTACTTTGAGATTTTTACAATGATAGTCATACTTTACTTTGAAGCTTTGGATCATTAACCAATGAGTTAGAAACATGAAAACATTTTTGGAAACATCACCTTATTGGAAACATAACACTATTATAACCATTGGACAATAATCAATGAACAAGATACATGAGCATAAACAATATTGGAACTTTGGAACACAACTTTATTGGGCTTTTGGAACATTATCAATGAATAGGATACATGTGATTCATAATTGATCAATGAATAGGAAACTTTTGATAATAAACATTGGTAACTGGGAATAGTATACCTTAACACATTTCAGAATAGGACAAGCGTATCGTCAATGTGAGTACTATATGCTGCAGAAAGATACGGACAAAGTAACCTTACATACATTCACTTCCAAGTATGAATACACAAGTATATGTATTAACACAATAGTCCAGCTCCTTCTTTACGTCTTACTCTACAATACAAGTTCATACCGGAACTTACATTAGCAACTAGTCACTATGCAGACGTACAAGACTACAATGAACTATATGACTGCCGTATAACATCATGTCACCCCTTGTAATACAATCCAAGGCATTATAATATCAACAACACCAAACATTACGCACATTGACCAAGAGATCATACATCGATAGCATTTCACACCACACTTACCCTTTACTCTTTTCTCTTTATCATTTCATCACAATTATTCCTTCATAACAACATATGAACAACCATACATGCCTAATACAGTCCAACACACCTCCATACAATACTTTAAATTCATTAAAACCACATCACAAGTTGATAATTACATCCAAAAAGGGTATAGGGGACTTCGGGGACCAAGACGATACGTAAACATTCAAAACCAAAAACTGGGCTGACCTGCGCTGCCACCTGTGCCCGAAGGTGGATGATATGTGTACGCAGATGGCCTCTGGAAAAATCCAGGGTCATCTGCGTTGGCATCTGCGCCCGCAGATGCCATCGTCTGCGGGGGCGGATGCCCCCCATTTTGGTCCAAAATGGCCTCTTTTGGGTCTTTTAATTCCATGAATGGTCCATGATCATAAACAAACTTATTTTGACATATTTTTTATAATATTGAGTACCAACATCCAGCCATGGTTCCACAACACACATAACAACACCCAAAACTACACTTCACGGCCAATACGTCACCAAAACCATCACCAATTTCACAACAACAATTCCAAACATTAAATGCAAGGACAAAACAAAGTAAGAATATAATAACATATCACATGTCAATATTTAATCCATCAAGTTCACTTCCTTCAAGACCAAAAGTACATATTCAAGTTTACAAGGCAAAACCATCCTCCGAATTAGCAACATGTAACATTTAACACATTGTGAACTTCTCAATACGCCACCAACATAACAAACATAATATAAACCATATATCATGCATAAAATATTTTAAAACATCATAATAAACACTTACCAAGTCTTACAAGTTGATGATCTTAGCCACAAAGAGATGAGAGCTTAGGGTTTGTGTGAGAAAAAGCTTTGTATAATTCTAAAAAAACATGAAAGTCCAAATGGAAATCTGATTTTCTCTTCTTTATATAGTCCCTTTATAATTAATCTCATCCACACACTTGGTGTGTTTACTTGGTCAATGGAAGACTAAGCAAGAATGGGTCAAATTCCCACTTGGGCCATGTCTTCCTTATGATTTTTGGGCTTCATTTTGGGCCGAATTGTGTAAGAATTATTAAAGCCACAAATTAATACATAATTCATCAATTCTCTCATGTTCCCATTTTCCCATAAGTGTTACGGTAATCAGCTAGACTCAAAAACGTACGGGGTGTTACAGATCTTCCAAGTATGCCTCCAGATTGAGAAGTTGATTTTTGTATAGAATTAGAGCCGGGGACTAGACCTATTTCTATTCCTCCATACCGTATGACACCTGCAGAGTTAAGAGAGTTGAAATCCCAATTACAAGAGTTGTTAGTAAAGGGATTTATTTGCCTAAGTGTCTCTCCTTGGGATGCACCGGTGTTGTTTGTGAAGAATAAAGATGGTAGTATAAGAATGCGTATAGACTACTGCTAGTTGAATAAGGTGACCATCAGTAACAAATATCTTTTTCCTAAAATAAATGTTCTATTTGACCAGTTACAAGGAGTTGCAGTGGTCTCTAAGATTGATTTGTGGTTGGGTTATCATCAGCTAAAAATCAGGGCTGAGAGCATCCCGAAGACTGCCTTCCGAATTCGTTATGGACACTACAAGTTTTTGGTTATGTCTTTTGCTTTGAACAATTCCCCAGCTACTTTCATGAGTTTTATGAATGGGGTGTTTAATTCCTTTTAGGATTCATTAGTTATTGTGTATATTGATGATATACTTATTTATTCTAAAAGTGAAGAAGAGCATGAGACTCATTTGTGTACTGTGTTGAAGTTGTTGAAGGAAAAACAATTGTGTGTTAAGTACTCTAAGTGTAAATTCTTGCTTTCTTTGGTGTCCTTTTTGGGGAACATGCTTTCAAAGGAAGGGGTTATGGAGGACCCGCAAAAGGTTGAGGTGGTTAAAAATTGGGCTAAACCCACAAATGTGACAGAAATCCATAGTTTTGTAGGGTTGTCCAGTTACTACCATCGGTTTTTTAAGGGTTTCATTGCTATTTCTTTACGCCTGATCCATTTATCTTAGAAAGAAGTTTCGTTTGAATGGGATGACAAGTGTGAGGACATAATTTAAAAGCTCAAAAATTTGTTGACTTTGGCTCAAATACTGACCCTTCTTGTCGAGGGTAAGGAATTTATTGAATTTTATGATGACTCACGTTTAGGTTTAGGTGTTGTGTTGATGTCGGAATGGAATGTAATTGCTTAAAATTGGAGACAACTAAAGTCCTACAAGAAAAATTACCCTACGTATGACTTTGAATCGGCCGCCGTGGTGTTCGCTTTAAAATTTTAGAGCTATTATTTCTATGGGGTGAAGTGTGTGGTGTTCACAGACCATCACAACTTGCAACACATGTTGACCCAGAAGGATTTGAATCTAAGACATGGAGATGGATGGATTTGATTAATGATTATGATATCTAAATTCTGTATCACCCAAGTAAGGCCAATATGGTGGCAGATGCATTAATCCAGAAGCAAGTGAGCATGGGGAGTCTAGCATTTCTAGAGGTGTCAAGGTGCCCATTGGCCAGAGAGGTACAGTAGTTGGCAAATGATTTTCTGAGATTCCAGGAAACTAGCAAAGGAAAAGTGTTGGCACGTGTGGAGGCTAGGTCTGCATTCTATGCTCAGATTAAGATTATACAGTTTCAAGTTAAGAAATTGAACAACCTCAGAGTAAAGGTGTCACAAGGGGAGGCGAAGGAGACCATTCTTGATGACGTAGGGGACTTGAGAATTCGAGGTCGGTTGTGTGTACCTCCTGTAGGTAACTTGATTCCCACCATTCTGGCAATGACTCATAATTCTAAGTACTCCATATATTCGGGTGCTAACAAGATTTATAGAAACTTGAGACAACACAATTAGTGATAAAGGATGAAGCATGACATTATATATTTTGTTGTTAAGTGTCAGAACTACCAACAATTCAAATTTAAACATCGAAAGCCTAGCGGTACTTTTCAGCTGATGCCTATTCCAAATTGGAAATGGGAATGAATAATGATGGATTTTATGGTTGGTCTTTCAAAAACCTTGAATAAATGTGACTCTATTTGGGTCATTATTGACCAATTGACTAAGTCAACCCATTTCATCCGGGTAAGAGTTGATTATAATGTGACTAAGTTGGCCAAGATCTATGTGAAGGAAATTGTAAAACTACATGGAGTACCGGTGTTAATTATGTCCGACAGGGGTACTCAGTTCACTTCCAAATTTTGGGAGAGGTTTCAGTCTGAGATGTGTTCTAGATTGGACCTGAGTATAGCTTTCCACCCGTAAACTGATAGTCAATCTGAGTGGACTATCAAAGTTCTTGAGGATATGCTCTGAGCTTGTGTTATAGACTTCGGGGGTCAATGGGAACAATACTTTACATTGTGTGAATTTGCATACAATAATAGCTACCACTCTAGTATTGACATGGCTTCTTTTGAGGCCTTATATGGTTGACGGTGTAGGTCCCTAATTAAGTGGTTTGATGTATTCGAGGTGAGGCCTTGGGGCACTGATATGCTTAAGGACTTTATGGAAAAAATGAGATTCATACAGGAGAAGCTCATAGAGTTTCAAAGCTGACAAAAGGAGTATGCAGATAAAAAGGTAAGAGACATGAAGTTTGAGAAAGAGAAGAAAGTACTCTTAAGGTGTCACCAATGAAAGGGGTGATGTGTTTTGGCAAGAAAGGCAAGTTGAGCCCAAGGTACATAAGACCTTTTGAGGTTTTGAAGGAAGTGGGGTTGGTAGTATATAGGCTGTCGTTGTCACGCCCCAAATTCCATCGAGACGTGATTGGCACCCGTAGCAGATAAGGCCCGAGAGAACCCACCTTTGCCTATGTTCACTCATATGCATCTCATAATCATAACCACCATTGCATAAGAACATGAAATACGAATAAAGGAAAACATGGGACATATTTATACATACATATGAAACTTGGCCGTTGAGGCCATCCAGTCAAAACAACATATGTCTTTTACACTGTTACACCCACATCCGTCTACAAAAGCCTCTAACAAGAGCATTGACCAAAATGAACCATAAGTCGGGACAAGTCCCCGCTTTACACATTATGTACAATACCAAAACATGTATATACTCTGACTCGGAGAAGCCCCGAATGAGCTGGAGCTCACCAAAGAACCGCTAACACTGGCACTCTACTGGGGAGGCCTACTGGGACCTGCGCCTGCAGCAAGTAAGGTAAATTCCCCGAGAGGGGTCAGTACGAAATAAGTACTGAGTATGCAAGGCTCAGATGAAACTATACAACACATGAATATTTCAATGAACTCAAAACATATGAATAATCAATGTGAATAAGTCACCATGTTGCATTTTGGAAACCATGTGGATTGCTTTCATTACTTTCATTACTTTCTTTATCTCAATGCTCAATGATAACAATGTACTCGGGCCCCTACTGATCAGTGGGTCTTTCCATGACTTATCGTCATGTTGGGATTGAGTCGAGCTAGGCTTATGCCCCTAGACTTGCCACCCATAAATCAATGCCTCGGGATCGGGTCGAGCTAGGCTTATGCCCCTAAGACCTGCCACCCATAAATCAATGTATCGGGATCGAGTCGAGCTAGGCTTACGCCCCTAGACTTGCCACCCATAAATCAATACCTCGGGATCGAGTCGAGCTAGGCTTGCGCCCCTAGACTTGCCACCCATACTTGATCATTGACCACATTTGCATTACTTTATTCATTACTTTGAGATTGATACTTTGATAGTCATAACATCACTTTGGAACTTTGGAACATAACATCCAACTTTGAATCATTGACCAATAAGTGAAGGACATGTGAATAAATATCAATGAGAAATATAACATTACTAGCACTATGATACCATTAGAACCATTGGACAATAATCCATGAACAAGAGACACAAGTATATTCACTATTGAACCATTGGAACATAACCTTATTTGAGCTTTTGGAACATTAACCATGAAAATGCGACACGAGATTTATCAATGCCCAACGAGTAGGAAATATATGACAATGACCATGGATAAGTGCATATGGGATACCTTAGTACATTTTGGAATAGAACTAAAGAAATGTCAATGTGAACACTATTGGCCGTAGAAAGATACGGACAAAGTAACCTTACATACCTTGGATTCACAATACGAATATACAACCTTCGATGCGGATACAGTGATCCCTCCCCTTCTTTATGTGTCACTCTACAACATGCATACATAACGAATTCACGTTAACCACTAATTACTTTACAAATGCATACAATGTCAATGAGTTACATGTTTGCCTTTAAACATGTCATTTCCCCTCGACAAAACCATGGATCATACTATGATTCCAAAAATTCCATAATATTCCCAACATTGACCAATACATAAAAATCAATACATTTCACCACAATACTTCTCCTTTACACTTTCTTAGCCATCACACATCACAAGTAATCCATCAAAGTACCTTCATACAACTCATAACACATATCGGCCAAAATCCCATAATTTCCACTTTTAGACAAGAACAAGTTTAGTACCAAAAATAACACCATACATGTTCATATTTTGTCCATACCATACTTTTTCATCAAAGGCACAAGGCCTAATTCAAGTTCAAATTACCAAGATGACACATCTTTCACCAAAGGCAAAAATACACTATTCATCACCTTGCCAACACAACTAGCATAATATACATAATCTCCCATGCATATAATATGTTAATCCATTAAAATAAACACTTGCCAAATCTTGGAATAGGATGATCTTGTCCAAATATGCCTTAGGGTTTATTTGCTTTAGGGTTTGGAAGAGTAAAGAAATGTTTAAGAAATATCCAAAAGTTATGAGAGGCTTTGGGGAGTAAAATCTGATGTTGGGGACTTTATATAGACCCAAGGTCATCCTTAGCCCCATGTGGCATTAAGGTATATGTTCACTTGGTCCAATATTGGAAGAATGGCTCATTTTTGCCATTGGGCCTTATCTTTTGTTCCATTTTGGGCCCTAATTTTGGGCCCAATTGCACATGTAGCTTATCCCACCAATATTTCATGTAAAATTCACCATATATCACATGTTTACATAAGTCCATAATGTCACGACAATATTCTTTTAACCAATTCTCACTCGTCCTTTCGATCGCAAAAATTGGAATTCTAGTCGCCCTTGGCTTCATTGAACATTTTGGAGCACTATTCACATTTCATGATTTGATCATGTAGGAGTATGTAGGAGTATATTGAAGTGATTTAAGCTTTAACAATGCTCAAATAACTCCAAATAACCAAAAGAAACCATCGAGAAATCGTCGTAGAATTGCGTTACGAAACGACGCCGGAAAGGGCATAAGTGTTGTGCCTTGCGCCACTGCTAAAAAGCAAGGAAGTGGCGCAAGAATTGAGCCTCCTCTGAATCAGTGGCTTGCGCCACACCCCCTGAAATAGGGTAGTGGCACATGTTTTTATGCTTTGCTGAATTTTTTGGCAATTTTTCCAACACTTGCGTATCGTCCAATCCCTTATCCAAATGCTACTAAATACTTACTTAGTGATCTTAATCATCAAGTAAACATGACTCAAAGTCACCAAATATGGCTGGACTGTGTACGAGGTATTACATAAATGCTTCAAGAAGTCACAAAACACTTCCTATGAAAGGCTCTTCACATGTACAAGGCCAATTTTTTTATTTTTCTCATCTTTAACATTTCCAAATACATACTTACAACTCTCGATACTTAAGTAAACATTATTCAATGTCATCAAATAGGGTTGGGAAGGTACGGGATGTTACAGTCGTTACACCCTAGTATGTACAGGATTCACCCCGTATTCCATGTGTCCTTGTTAAAGAAGTACTATAGAGATGGGGACTACATTATTTGGGACCTAACACTGTTTGATAAGAAACTGTCCTATGAAAAGGAACCAATTGCTATTCTATCTAAAGATGTGAGGAAGTTGAGGACATGATTTATTCCTTGTGTGAAGGTCCAATGGAGGAATCGTACAACTGAGGAAGCTACATAGGAGATAGAAGCAAACATGCGTAAGCGGTATCCGAACTTGCTCATTGACTTAAGTACACTCTATTCAAGTTATTATCTTTTTCAGGCCAGCTGCTATTTGGGGAGGAATGAGTGGTAAATTAGTATCGAATGTAATAACCCAAAATGTCATTATGCTGAATTAGAAGGTGAAATTTGCACCTAGACTTCCCTTATCTAAATTTTGAGAAATTTAGGGCTAGTCTAGTTTTGGTTTAAATTTGAGGGTATGGTATTTGAATGAAATTTGGTAATAATATGACGATTAATAGATGTATTTTATATGATAATTGGATAGCCAACGAGCATAGGAAGTCATAGCAACTTCTTACACTTGAAACAGAGTTATAGAACTCCAGTTATAGCGTTTATCGTGGAGGAGTTGGTTCGCATTGTAGAGATTCGCAATGTGTGTTGTAAAATGAGAAAAATTGAAGGGAGGTACTGAGTTCCTGCCTTGAATGACTGCAAAGGTCCAACAAACCATGACGGTGGCCTCCAGTAAAATGGGCGAAAATCACTGCAGGGGAAATTTAACCGCTACAGCAGTACTGCTGCAGCGGTAACGCACAGTAAAAATTCAGTTCTAAAACCCAGAAAACATTTTCATTCCCCATTTTCAAAAAATACACTAGAGCTCTAGGAAAAGGCAATTTTCAATGGGATTTTGAAGTTTTTCATCTTTGGAGGTAAGTAATTACGTTCTAGACTTGAATTTGCTTTTTTTAACCTTGGAAAATCACTAGAAATTGATTAACGGTGTAAATTGGGGGTTTAACCCTAGTTCATAGAAATTGATGAAAAGTGGTAGGGATGTGTAAAACTTTAGCATATAATAATCCTAGGGTGTTATAAAACACTAATGGGACTAGAATTTCAACTAATTTGATTAATTCAAGTAGTGTTCATGAAGTTTAAATGATGAAAAAATCCTACGATATTGAATTAGGGTAAGTTTATGGCTAAAGTCAATAATTTTGATCCCTAGTAGTTAAAAAGGAATGAATTATTAAAATATGTGCATATTCTTGTGGTTGTATAGATCAAGCACGAATTGAACGAGAACAAAAAGGGAAAAGTGTGGCTTAAAGGTGACTTTAAGCAAAGGATTTGAGGTAGGCTATGGTTTTGTGTAACTTTTAGACTATCTTGGATTTATGCTTGTTTGTGATTTAAACATCTATGATTGCCTTCCAGCATGATTTGTGATTTGATGACTGCATTGCATTTTCATTTCATTGTGATGAGGTGTTGAGATGATAGGTCAGTTACCACACTGGTACAATATGATATATTATGATAATGGGTTGGGTACCACATTGGTACAATATGATATGTTATGATAATGGGTTGGGTACCACACCGGTACATTATGATGTATATGAGAAGGATGAGAATGGTAAGAGATAATGCACACATATTGCATACATGCACGCATTTACATGCATTGAGTGCTAATTGATGAATACATGTGATTTTGAATGCTTGATGAAATGGTTAAGTATGAAAAAGTCTGTAAAGTAAACTTGTGAGTATAATTATATGAGGATTCATGATGTGTTGTTTGATTGATAACATTGATTATGAATCTTATTAGGATCGCTTTTATGCTTGTTTGACTTGCTTGTTTGTACATTGTTAAATTAGTCGACTTATGATACTTACCAGTACTTGTTGATGTACAGATGCTACTTGTACTCTTCTTTTTGTTGAGTGCAGAACAACTTCCACTGGTTGACATGCGACCTCAGCTCTAGATAGGGATTCAGTCCGAATGTTGTGTAACACCCCGTACATTTTAGAGTCTAGCTGACTACCGTAACATTTATGGAAATATGAAAACATGAGAGATTTTATGAATTATGTATTAAATTGTGGGCATTAATAAGTCTTACACCATTGGGCCTAAATGAAGCCCAAAAACAATAGAAAGACATAGCCCAAAAAGGGGATTTGACCCATTCTTGACTAGTCTTCCATTGACCAAATGTGTGGATGAGGATCATTTTAAAGGGACTATATAAGCCAAATAAATCATATTTTTATTTCATTTGACCTCTCATGCCATTTTCTAGACTTTACCAAATATTTTCTTTTGTCTCTCAAGAACCCTAAGTCATTCCTTAGCTAAGATCATCTTTGTAAAAGGATTGGTAAGTGTTTATTATGATGGTTTAATATATTTTATACATGATAGATTATGTATATTATGTTGGTTATGTTGGTGGAGTATTGAGAAGTTCACAATATGTGAAATGTTACATGTTGCTAAATCGAAGGATGGTTTTGTCTTGTAAACTTAAATATATACTTGTGGTTTTGAAGGAAGTGAACTTGATGGAGTAAATATTTACATGTGAGATGTTATTATAGTCTTACTTTGTTTTATCCTTGTGTATGATGTTTGGAATTGTTATTGTGAAATTGATTATGGTTTTAGTGACGTATTGGCCGTAAAGTGCAATTTTTGGTGTTGTTATGTGTGTTGTGAGACAATGGTTGATTTTTGGTGTCCAAGATGATCAAAAATATTTCAAAAAAAGCTTTTTTATGATCATGGACCATTCATGGCATTAAAAGACCCAAAAGAAACCATTTTAAACCAAAACGGGCATCCGCCCCCGCAGACGAGGGCACCTGTGGGCGCAGGTGCCACTGGCATCTGCCACCAGCCACCTGCGGGCGCAGGTGGCTTCGCAGGTCAGCCCCAGGTGTGGTTTTTTATGTTTTCGTATCGTCTTGGTCCACCAAGGCCCCTATACCCTTTTTGAATGTAATTATCAACTTGTGATGTCGTTTTAATGACTATAAAGTATCGTATGGAGGTTTGTTAGACTATATTAAGTATGGATGGTTGTTTATATGTTGTTATGAAGGAGTAATTGTGACGGAATGATAAAGGGAAAAGCATAAGGGGTAAGTATGGTGTGAAATGCTATCGATGTTTGATCTCTTGGTCAATGTGCGTAATGTTATGGTGTTGTTGATATGATAATGCATTGGATTGTATTGTAAGGGATGACATGACGTTATACGGTAGTCATATAGTTCATTGTCGTCTTGCACGCCTGTATAGTAGCTAGTTGCTAATGTAAGCTCCAATATGTACTTGTATTGTAGCGTAAGACGTAAAGAAGAAGCTGGGCTATTGTGTTCATACATAGGCTTGTGAATTCATACTTGGAAGTGAAGGTATGTAAGGTTACTTGGTCCGTATCTTTCTACAGCATATAGAATTCACATTGACGTTATACTTGTCCTATTCCGAAATGTGCTAAGGTATCCTACTCTCGGTTATCAATGGCTATTATTACATGTTTACTACTCATTGATCAATTGTGAATCTCATGTCTCATATTCATGAATAATGTTCCAAAAGCCTAATAAGGTTACGTTCCAAAGTTCTAATAGTGGTTATATTCATGTATCTTGTTCATTGATTATTGTTCAATGGTTCCAATGGTGTTAGGTTTCCAATAAGGCTATGTTTCCAATAATGTTTATTCATATGTCTCTCACTCATTGGTTAATGATCCAAAGCTTCAAGGAAAGTATAACTATCATTGTATCAATCTCAAAGTAATGAATGAAGTAATGCATATGTGGTTAATGATCAAGTATGGGTGGTAGCTTTGGGGGCACAATGCCTAGCTCAAGCCGATCCCGAGATTGTTGGATCAGGGTGCAGTCCTACAGGAATAAGCCTAACTCGAACCAATCCTGATAGGGGGTAACTCTAGAGGTAAAAAAAAACCTAGCTCGAGCCAAACCTGATAAGTTGATTGATGGGTGGTAGCTCTAGAGGTAATAACCTAGCTCGAGTCGATCCCGATATATATTAATTCATAGGGTGGCAGCTCTAGGGGCATAAGCCTAGCTCGATCGGATCCCAATATAACATTATGTTATGTTAAAACCCACTATTCAGTTGGGGCCCGGGTATCACAGGTCACGGGCAAAGATGAATAATCATAGAAGCAAAGTAACAAAGAAAGTAAAGAAAACAATATACTTGGTTTCCAAAGTTCAGTATAGTGACTTATTCATAATGGTTATGCATTTGAATTTGATTTCATTTGCATATTCACATATCATACAGTTTCATTTGAGCCTTATATACTCAGTACATTCTTCATACTGACCCCTCTTGGGGATTTACCTTGCTGCAGGCGCAGGTACTAGTAGGCCTCCACAGTAGGTTGCCAGTTGTTGCAGATCATTGGTGAGCTCCATTTAGTTCGGGGCTTCTCTGAGTCACAGTTGTACATATGTTTTGGTGTTGTACATGTTGTATAAAGCGGGGACTTGTCTTGTCTTTTAGTTCATTTTGGTCAATTCATTTGTTAGAGGCTTTTGTAAACGGATGTGGGTGTATAAATGTAAAAGGTACATGTCATTTTTGACTTGATGGCCTCAATGGCCAAGTTTCATATATGTATATATGTCACATGTTCCATGAATTTCGTTGTTAGCATTATAAGATCCTACGTGATAAGGGTGTTTCTGATGGCATGCGTATGAATGAACATAAATACAGTTTGGTTCTCTCGGGCCTTATCGGCTATGGGTGCCAATCACGTCTCGATGGGATTCGGGGCGTGACAAAAGTGGTATCAGAGCAGGTCGTTCTAAGGGTGTCTACAAGGCCGTGTCTGAGTAGAGTCTTACTTATCTATGTGTTGTGCACCACATTTATAGGTAAGAGGCTACGGGACATTTAGGATGTTGTTTCTCTTCTTCATTTCTAGATCGTGCAATAGAGCCAGTGTTGTAACTTGAATTGTATCTGACCATGGTAAATGTTTCTCTTTGATATAGTAACCATGCCGATCATGAGAAGAGGTAGAGGTAAAGGTAAGCGGGTGGATATGCCTGCTGAAGAAGGGATGAGTAGACTACCACTTGACCAAGCTAGTCAAGGTGGAGCAAATGCTAAAATTTCCTTGCGGTCTTCCTCTACTTTTCCAGCTTCGAAAGAGCCAATTGGTACAGAAGTACCCGCAGCACCACCAATAAATGCTACGGATCAGGATCTTAGAAATGCAGTACATATGTTGACACAGTTAGTGGCAGCACAAATTCAAGGACGAACTGGTCCAATGACAAATGAAGATGATGGGGCAAGAGTGGCGAGTCACAGAACACAAGATTTTCTGAAATTGGACCCTCCTATATTCACTGGGTCAGATTCGAAAGCAGATCCACAGGACTTCGTGGATCAGATCCAGAGGGCTCTGGAAGTTATGCACGTTACGGGGGTCAAAACATTTGAACTTGTTGCGTATAGATTAAAAGGGGAGGCGATATTGTGGTATGAGGATTGGAAGAAATCTCGTGATATTGGTGCGAATCCACCAAATTGGGAAGAATTTAAATAGGCTTTTCTTGATCATTATATTCCCTATGACATCCATGAGGCTCGTGCGGATTAATTTCTAAATCTTCATCAAGGAAATTTGAGTGTCAGAGAATATAGTTTGCAATTCAATTCCTTGGCTCGATATGCTCCAAATATGGTGGCTACAATGACAGATAGAGTCCATCAATACGTGGACCGATTAGAACCATATTTGTTAAGGGATTGAACCATTGCTGCCTTGAACAAGGACATGGACATAGCGAGAATTCAAGCATTCGCCCAGAAAATGGAAGATCAAAGAAAGAGAAGAAGGGCATATGAATTTGACAAGGGACAATCTAAACGGGCTAGACCTATGGGACTATCTATGATGTCTCAAGGAGGATCTAGTCCTCGTATGTTTCTTAGGCCACCTAGACCATCGATCTCTCATTCCATAGCGGGTGCTCACTCTCAGTTTCGAGGATTTAGAGGTGGTTCATTAGGGCAGAGCAGTGGAGTTCACGGATCACAGGCAATAGGTTCTCCTCGTCATCAGTGTCAGTACTGCGGACGTATTCATGTAGGTACATAAAGAGTGGGGACAAATGCTTTTTTCTTGTGCGGTATGACGGGGCACATGATGAAAGAGTGTCCCCAGAGGAGCATGGGTGGTATAGCACTATCGACAGGATCGACCATTGCAACATCAACACCGGCTCCTTCTTTGGGCCGAGGTGTACAGTCTGTTGGTCGGGGTAGAGGTGCCAGAGGAGCAGCCAGTACTAGTGGGGTCCAGAATCGCACTTATGCTTTGGTGGACCAACAAAATTCTGAGGCTTCTCCTAATTTTGTCACAGGTACATTATCCATATTCTCATATAATGTATATGCATTAATTGACCCCGGTTCTACATTGTCCTATGTTACTCCATTGATTGCTGTGAAATTTACAAAGGCACCAGAATTATTAATGAAATCAATTGAAGTGTCTACACCGGTTGGTGAATGTATTGTTGCAAAAAGAGTATATCGAAATTGTGTGGTAACTGTGTGTGGTCATGATACATTGGCCGACCTCATTGAATTGGACATGGTGGATTTTGGTGTGATAATGGGGATGGATTGGTTGGCTTCTTGTTATGCCACGGTAGATTTCCGGGCCAAGAAGGTACATTTTCATTTCCCTTAAATGAATGCTCATGAATGGAAGGGTGATGTAGGGGCACTACGAGGAAGATTTATTTCCTACCTAAAAGCCAGGAAAATGATTGCTAAGGGCTACATATGTCATTTAATATGGGTGAAAGATATTGAAGTAGAACCACTAACTCCGCAGTCGGTTCCAGTGGTCAATGAATTTCTGGATGTATTTTCGGAGGATCTTCCAGGCTTACCCCCAGAATGGGAAGTAGAATTTGGCATTGATGTGATTCCAGGCACTCAGCCTATTTCTATTCCTCCATATACAATGGCTCCAGCAGAATTGCATGAATTGAAGGAGCAATTGAAGGAATTGGTGGAAAAGGGCTTCATCAGGCCTAGTATGTCCCCGTGGGGTGAACCGGTATTATTTGTACGAAAGAAAGATGGTACTTTGAGAATGTGCATTGACTATCAACAGTTGAATAAGGTAACGCTAAATAACAAATATCCCCTCCCTCGAATTGATGATTTGTTTGATCAGTTACAGGGTGTCAAGTGTTTTTCAAAGATCGACTTGAGGTCGGGTTACCATTAAGTCAGAGTTAGAGAAGAAGATGTACCTAAGACAGCATTTCGAACACGGTATGGTCATTATGAATTTTTATTTATGTCATTTGGACTAACAAATACACCAGCTGTGTTCATGGATTTGATGAACAGGGTCTTTAAGCTATTTCTAGATGTGTTAGTCATGGTATTTATAGATGACATCTTGGTTTATTCAAGATCACCAGAGGACCATGCTAATCACTTATTGCAAGTGTTGCAGATTCTCCGTGAGCGTAAGTTGTATGCCAAGTTCTCTAAGTGTGAGTTTTGGTTAAAATCAGTTGCATTCTTGGGTCACATTGTGTCAGATGAAGGGGTACAGGTTGATACACAGAAGATTGAAGCGGTGAAGAATTGGCCAAGACCTACGACACCTACAGAGATTCATAGTTTTCTTGGGCTGGCAGGTTATTACCGAAGATTTGTGGAAGGTTTTTCCTCCATTGCTGCACCTTTAACGAAGCTTACACATAAGGAAGTTAAATTTCTGTTGAATGATGCGTGTGAGAAAAACTTCCAAGAGTTGAAAGATAAATTAACCTCCACACCAGTTTTAGTACTCCCTGAGGGTACCGAAGGCTATGCAGTGTATTGTGATGCTTTTGGGATTGGCCTCGGATGTGTATTGATGCAGCATGGTAACGACATAGCATATGACTCACGACAGTTACGGCCACACGAGAGAAAATATCCCACACATGATCTTAAATTAGCAGCGGTAGTTTTTGCTTTAAAGATATGGCGTCATTATTAGTATGGAGTTCATGTTGATATCTATACGGATCATAAAAGTTTGCAATACATCTTTAAGCAGAAGGAACTCAATTTGAGGCAACGAAGGTGGTTAGCGCTCTTAAAAGACTATGATATTGACATTCTTTATCACCCGGGAAAAGCGAATGTAGTAGCGGATGCATTGAGCCGCAAGGTAGTAGGAAGCACTGGTGGCCAATTGACGGTAAAGAAAGAGATAATCAAAGACCTACATAGCCAGCTTGGGGGTTCGTCTTCTTGAATCCTCAGATGAAGGAGTTATTATACAAAATGCGGCTGAATCTTTACTAATAGCTGAGGTGAAAGAGAAGCAGTTTGCAGATCCTATGTTGTTGGAGCTAAAGGAAAATGTACAACAGAATTTTACAAAGGCATTTGATCTTACACAGGAAGGGGTACTTCAATGCCAGGGTAGGTTATGTGTACCAGATATAGATGAACTGCGGAAATGAATTATGATAGAGGCGCATCATTCACGCTATTCTATTCATCCGGGTGCTACTAAAATGTATCATGATTTAAAAGAAGTGTATTGGTGCGGAAATATGTAAAAGAACATTGAAGAATTCATCGCTCAATGCCCGAATTATCAACAAGTAAAGGTAGAGCATCAGAAACCAGGAGGTTATATGCAATGTATCAATCTTCCAGTCTGGTAATGGGATATGATTAATATGGATTTTATCACAAGTTTGCCTCGCACACTACGGAAATTTGATTCTATATGGGTTATAGTGGATAGGCTTACTAAGTCTGCGCACTTCCTACCAGTCAGGACCACCTATACAGCTGAAGATTATGCAAGATTATATGTTAAAGAGATAGTGCGGTTACATGGTATTCCACTTTACATTATATCAGACAGAGGAGCACAGTTCACAGCGCACTTTTGGAGATCTTTTCAATAGAGTTTGGGCACACAAGTGAATTTGAGTACGGCTTTCCATCCTCAGACTGATAGGCAAGCAGAACGTACTATTCAGACACTTAAAGATATGCTACGAGCATGCACGTTAGATTTTTAAGGCAGTTGGGATTACCATTTTCCTCTTATTGAATTTGCTTACAATAATAGCTATCACTCAAGTATTAAAATGGCACCTTATGAAGCTTTGTACGGAAGGAAATGTAGATCACCAATTGGATGGTTTGAAGCGGGTGAAACTACTTTACTTGGGCCAGATCTTGTTCATCAGGCTATGGAGAAAGTTAAAGTGATTATACAATGGTTACAAACAGCCTAGAGTCGACACAAGTCATATTCCGATGTTAGAAGAAGAGGACTTGAGTTCGCCATAGGTGATTGGGTATTTCTGAAGGTGTCACCGATGAAAGGGGTAATGCAGTTCGGAAAGAAAGAAAAATTGAGTCCACGTTATCTAGGCCCATATGAGATTGTTAGAAGATTTGGGAAGGTTGCATATGAGTTGGCACTACCCTAGGAACTCTCCACAATTCATCCGGTATTTCATGTGTCAATGCTTCGAAAGTGCATAGGGGATCCATCTCGTTTTACTCTTATTGACGATGTACAAGTTACGGAGGATCTTACCTATGAGGAGATACCTATAGCTATTCTGGATAGACAAGTGAAGAGGTTGAGTAATATAGATATATCATCCGTAAAGGCACTTTGGAGAAATCAGCAAATAGAAGATGTCACATGGGAAGCTGAAGAAATGATGAAATCCAAGTACCCTCATTTGTTCCAAAGGGAAGAATGACAAGTAAGTATTTATATGCTTTGATTATATATTTATATGATGAAATCCAAGTACCCTCGAATGTTTCTAAGGGGGGAAAAATGTAACACCCCGTACGTTTCAGAGTCTAGCTGACTACCTTAACATTTATGGAAATATGAAAACATGAGAGATTTGATGAATTATGTATTAAATTGTGGGCATTAATAATTCTTACACCATTGGGACTAAATGAAGCCCAAAAACAATAGAAAGACATGGCCTGAAAAAGGGATTTGACCCATTCTTTCCTAGTCTTCCATTGACCAAGTAAACACACCAAGTGTGTAGATGAGGATCATTTTAAAAGGACTATATAATCCAAAGAAATCAGATTTTTATTTCATTTGACCTCTCATGCCATTTTCTTGACTTTACCAAATATTTTCTTTTGTCTCTCAAGAACCCTAAGTCATTCCTTGGCCAAGATCATCTTTGTACAAGGCTTGGTAAGTGTTTATTATTATGGTTTAATATATTTTATGCATGATAGAAGATGTATATTATGTTTTTTATGTTGGTGGAGTATTGAGAAGTTCACAATATGTGAAATGTTACATGTTGCTAAATCGGAGGATGGTTTTGTCTTGTAAACTTGAATATGTACTTGTGTTCTTGAAGGAAGTGAACTTGATGGAGTAAATATTGACATGTGAGATGTTATTATATTCTTACTTTGTTTTATCCTTGTGTATGATGTTTGGAATTGTTATTGTGAAATTGGTTATGGTTTTGGTGACGTATTGGCCGTAAATTGCAGTTTTGGGAGTTGTTATGTGTTGTGAGACCATGGATGATTGTTGGTGTTCAAGATGATCAAAATATGTCAAAATAAGTTTGGTTATGATCATATACCATTCATGGCATTAAAATACCCAAGAGAAAACATTTCGAACAAAAACAGGGATCCGCCCCCGCAGACGAGGGCACCTGCGGGGGCAGATGCCACTGGCATCTGCCACCAGCCACCTGCGGGCGTACCTCAGCCACCTGCGGGCGCAGGTGGCTTTGCAGGTCAGCCCCAGGTGCAGTTTTGTCTGTTTTCGTATCGTCTTGGTCCCTCAAGGCCCCTATACCCTTTTTGAATGTAATTATCAACTTGTGATGTCATTTTAATGACTATAAAGTATCGTATGGAGGTTTGTTGGACTATATTAAGTATCTATGGTTGTTTATATGTTGTTATGAAGGATTAATTGTGACGGAATGATAAAGGGAAAAGCATAAGGGGTAAGTATGGTGTGAAATGCTATCGATGTTTGATCTCTTGGTCAATGTGCGTAATGTTATGGTGTTGTTGATATGATAATGCATTGGATTTTATTGTAAGGGATGACATGACGTTATACGGCAGTCATATAGTTCATTGTCGTCTTGCACGCCTGTATAGTAGCTAGTTGCTAATGTAAGCTCCAATATGTACTTGTATTGTAGCGTAAGACGTAAAGAAGAAGCTGGGCTATTGTGTTCATACATAGGATTGTGAATTCATACTTGGAAGTGAAGGTATGTAAGGTTACTTGGTCCGTATCTTTCTACAGCATATAGAATTCACATTGACGTTATACTTGTCCTATTCCGAAATGTGCTAAGGTATCCTACTCTCGGTTATCAATGGCTATTATTACATGTTTACTACTCATTGATCAATTGTGAATCTCATGTCTCATATTCATGAATAATGTTCCAAAATCCCAATAAGGTTACGTTCCAAAGTTCTAATAGTGGTTATATTCATGTATCTTGTTCATTGATTATTGTTCAATGGTTCCAATGGTGTTATGTTTCCAATAAGGCTATGTTTCCAATAATGTTTATTCATATGTCTCTCACTCATTGGTTAATGATCCAAAGCTTCAAGGAAAGTATAACTATCATTGTATCAATCTCAAAGTAATGAATGAAGTAATGCATATGTGGTTAATGATCAAGTATGGGTGGTAGCTTTGGGGGCACAATGCCTAGCTCAAGCTGATCCCGAGATTGTTGGATCAGGGGGCAATCCTAGAGGCATAAGCCGAGCTCGGAACGATCCTGACAGGGGGTAGCTCTAGAGGTAATAAAAACCTAGCTCGAGCCGAACCTGATAAGTTGATTGATGGGTGGCAACTCTAGAGGTAATAACCTAGCTCGAGCCGATCCCGATATATATTGATTCATAGGGTGGCAGCTCTAGGGGCATTAGCCTAGCTCGATCCGATCCCAACATAACGTTATGTTATGTTAAAACCCAGTGTTCAGTCGGGGCCCGAGTATCACAGGTCACAGGCAAAGATGAATAATTATAGAAGCAAAGTAACAAAGAAAGTAAAGAAAGCAATATACTTGGTTTCCAATGTTCAGTATTGGTTATGCATTTGAATTTGATTTCATTGGCATATTCACATATCATACAGTTTTATTTGAGCTTTACAAACTCAGTACGTTCTTCGTACTGACCCCTCTTGGGGGATTTACCTTACTTGCTGCAGGCGCAACTACTAGTAGGCCTCCACAGTAGGTTGCCAGTTGTTGCAGATCATTGGTGAGCTCTAGTTAGTTCGGGGCTTCTCCAAGTCACAGTTGTACATATGTTTTGGTGTTGTACATGTTGTATAAAGGGGGGACTTGTCCCGTCTTTTAGTTTATTTTGGTCAATACATTTGTTAGAGGCTTTTGTAGACGGATGTAGGTGTACAAATGTAAAAGGTACATGTCGTTATTGACTTGATGGACTCAACGGCCAAGTTTCATATATGAATATATGTCACATGTTCCATGAATTTTGTTGGTAGCATTATAAGCTCCTACGTGATTAGGGTGTTTCTGATGGCATGCGTATGAATGAACATGAGTACAGTTTGGTTCTCTCGGGCCTTATCGGCTATGGGTGTCAATCACGTCTCGATGGGATTCGGGGCGTCACTTGTTGTTCTATCATTTGATCTGGTACTAAGACATTTTCTACTTGTATTATGTTTTTTGATATATGTATTGGTTTTTAGACTTAGTTATTCTTTTTAGATGTTCTTGTACGGTGACTTCAGGTCCCAAGGATTGTAATAAATAGAGGTTTCCGCACTCTATTCATTTTTATGGATGATGGCACTGTTGACTAAGTGTTTATTTAAAAGAAAACCTTTTAGATTTGATTTAACCATGGGGAATTGTATAATGCGAATGAGAGAGTAACATTTAAGTGAGTAAGGGTGAGATTAGCATAGTTATATTAGGGTGGGTGTCAATTATGACCACTTGGGTCGTGACAGTGCCCCACATGCATAAGAATCTCAATTTGTCCAATATATCTCGGACTAAGCTTAACCCTCTTCCAAAAATTCATGACACCCTTCATGGGTGAAACCTTGAGCAGCACTAGATCACCTTCCATAAAGTGCATATCCCTCACTTTTTGGTCCGCGTACTCTTTTTGCCTACTTTAATCCACTATAAGATTGCATTGGATAAACTTTAATTTCTTCTATGAATCTCTCAAAAGGTCAGTACCCCATGTTCTTACCTCAAAGGCATCAAACCACCAAATGGGAGATCTACACCTTTTCCCATACAAAGCCTCAAATGGCGCCATGTCAATGCTTGAATGGTAACTATTATTGTATGCAAATTTAGCCAAAGGTAGAAAATGATCCCAATAACCTCCAAAATCTATAACACACATATAGAGCATGTCCTACAACACCTAAATTGTACACTTATATTGCCCATCGATCTAAGGGTGAAAAGTTGTACAAAGATGCAACTTAGTACCCAACTTCTCATGCAACTTTCCCTAAAAGTTAGAGGTAAATAGAGTACCTCTATCTAAAATGATAGAAATAGAAACCCCATGAAACTAAACAATCTCATCGAGATATATCTTGGCCAAATTTTATGCATTGCATGTTACCTACACTAAAATTAAATGTTCATACTTAGTCAGTCGATCCACAATAATCCATATACAATCGTACTTCCCCAAAGTCTTGGGAAGACAAATAACAAAGTTCATAGCTATCCTCGCCCACTTCTATTAAGTAATGGGCATCCTCTGAAGAGTATCATCACACTTCTGATGTTCATACTTCACTTGCTAGCAATTCTGACACAGCCACAAAATAGACTATATCCCATTTCATTAAACCCCACTAATAATGTTGTTTCAAATCACGGTATATCTTAGTCGCACCGGGATTTATAGAGTATTTTGAACTTTGAGCCTCAAAAAGGATAATAGAAATCAAATCATCATTACAGGGAACATAAACTCACCCCTGGATCCTCAAACCAAAAATGACCTCCTTGGACTTACCCTAAAAACCTTGTCAGGAATCTTACTTAGCTTCACATCCTCGAATTGCCTAGTCTTGATTTGATTAAGAAATGTAGACATTGCCTCTACACTGACTAGCAATCCATCTCTCTCAAACACCTCATGTTGTATGAAGTTATTAGCTAGTGACTGAACCTCCCTAGAAAATAAACATCTAGAAAGCTCCAAACAAGCCAAACTAACCATGCTTTTAGTCTTCCTACTTGAGCATCAGCCACCATATTAGCCTTACCCAGATAGTAGAGAATAGTGACATCATAATTTTTGAGTAACTCCATCAACCTCTACTATCTCAAATTAAAATCCCTTTGTATGAAGATATGTTGCAGACTACAGTGGTTAGTGAACACTTCACAACGAATCCCATACAATTAATGCCTCTATATTTTATTTACAAACAATACTGCAATCAACTCCAAATCATGAGTAGGATAATTTTTCTCATGAACCTTCAACTGCCTCAAAGCATAGGCTACACTCCTTTCCTGAATCAAAATAACACCTAAACTAGAACGTGAGGCATCACAATAAATAATGCAATCCCTACCTTCCACCGACAAAGAAAAAATAGGATTGGTAGTAAATAATGTCTTGAACTTTTAAAAGATCTTCGCAAATTCACCAGACCAAATGAAAGATACCTCTTTCTGAGTCAGACGGGTCAAATAAGAAGCAATAGAAGAAAAATCTTCACAAACCTGTGGTAGTAACTAGCCAACACTACAAAACTGCAAACCTCGGTCACAGAGGCAGGCCTAACCTAATTTTCAACGGCTTCAATCTTTTGTGTGCCTACCATCACCCTTTCTTTTGAAACCACATGCCTCAAAAAGGACACCAAAGACAAAAATAGTTCACACATAGAATATTTAGCATAAAGTTGCTTCTCTTTAAGCAAACCTAACATAATTTGCAAATGATTTTCATAATTCTCTCTACTCGCGAAGTAAACTAGGATATCATTGATAAAGAGAATCATGAAGGAATCCAAGTAGGACTTAAATATCCCATTCATTATACATATGAAAATAGCTAGGGCATTTATTTGCCCGAAGAACATCTTTAAGAACTTATAGTACCTATACCGAGTCCAAAATGTAGTCTTAGAAATGACTTCGGCTCGGATATTTAACTAATGATTCCCAAACCTCAAATTAATCTTGGAAAATATCGAAGCACCACGCAGCTGGTCAAACAAATCAATTGTAACATCTTTCGCTTATTACTTATTAAGCCCCTTTAGGGATAGTTTCATATTTTCCTTTGTACTTTACCCCTAAACAATTCAAAACCTACTTTTCCATCGGTTCTATAAGTTACAACTCCTACGCTTTTCATCAGTTATACAATAAAAAAAATAGCCCTATTTACTTAAAGATTTAAAGGATAAAACCTCATTTTCCCTATCAATTTTTAATACGATTTCCATAAGCAAATATCCTTATTCTTCCTTTCAAACTCAACTCCTAAGAATCTCCAAAGAATTAACTCAAGAAATCAAGCTTGGTTCCCTCTTTGTGATCTAAATTTCTTCGACGACTTGTGGCATGTAAGTCTACTATTTTTATGTATTCTATAAATTTCATGTTCACCAATTCAATTTGTTTAAGATAAAATAGGATTGAACAAATATTCATACTCCTATCCCATAATTAATTGCATAAATATGTTCTCCTAAATACTTTGGGTAAGAAAAAACTCTTTCTTTGTCCATCATCTTTCATCCTTTCAACTTTTGATCTGATCTGAACTATTTGTAGCTCTAAAAACATCTGTACATCTATTTCACTGGTTATTTTGTGTGATTTTCTTATTGTTTTACAAAAATTAACCTACTTGCGTGTTAAATAGCTCTCTGAAAATTAAACTCCCCATTTTGGCATCGTCTGATTCTTGGATTAGGAGTTTGAGTCTTTTTTATGTTAATAAATACTTTATCTTCTACTAGGATCTCATGTTAATAAATTTTCCAGAATTACAGGTAGCAAATAATTAGTAATATTATATCCTAGCCCAATTCTCCATGTCAAAATCTCAGCCATGCCATCATGTGAATGTTTCTATTAAAGTTATAAGATATAATTTTATTAAACTCTTGAGTATAATTCTTTTTCCATAAGAAGGTCACGTTTCCACAACATTCATAAGACTTTTTGTACTATGGACTATACATTATTTATTTGCAAATCCTAGTATAATAAGTACCAAGTTCTCAGGAATTCCCCATTGACCTAATAGATACTTTGATAATATGAATATGAATATTTTTACAAGAATGCTTCTTGACATGATCATGAATTATAGCATATCGAACCATGAAATTACCTGTCATGTATCTCCAATAGGTATGTTAACTCATGATTTATGAGCCTATTATGGTTAGTTCCCAATATGAGCCTTAAAGCGGATTCCATGACTAAGAGCCTAAAATGGCTAAACTATGAATATGAGCCTAACAAGGCTAACATTTATATCAAGAACTAAAAAGATAAATATATAACATCATAAACTTAAGGGGGTTAACTGGATGAATGAGAAGACATAGTTATAAATGACAAATGTCCAAAACTACGTTTACCAATATAGGACAAAAATCATTCTGCAAGTTGGATGACTCTTTTTTCATGAGGCCTGAAAAGGGCTTTTTATGGATCCTTGCTAAAAAATCATGTCATGTTATGTCCTACGTCCGACAAAGTATAAAATGGCTTAGATGATCAGGCCAAGATCAAATAACTAAAAGGATAAATTTATTTTAAGTTACCAATTTTTATTTCAGCATATGTTATTGTCCTTTTTCAGCTTATCATGTCTTGAGTTGTACTTATCACCTTTCTATTTCAATGCTTGATTACTTCCTTATATGGTTTTACATGTCAATACAATTTTGTATTGACGTCTATGGCACTACATTATTTCTTGATGTAAGTTTTGACACTCAGACTCGTGACCAGGAGCACTATTAGGATTATCATCTTCTATTATTAGTTAACCTCTTTTCTACCTGGGGGCAAGTTTAGATATGACAATTTCTTTATGTTCCTATAAGTATTGGGGTATGATGGGGCCTTGTCCTGGCTATTATTATTACTCATTAAAGGCGTCACAGACTGGTTTAGTTATTAGATAGAAATTGTAATTTTTAGTCTTTATTTATCATGACTACTTGTATCATTGGATATTATGTAGTGTTAATGAACAGTGGTGAAAATCTTTCTATCTTAATGAATCTTTTTTCAATAGCATACTTTCTTCACTTTATTTATTTATTTTAGATGAACACTGATGTGATATGCCAGAACATTTGCTCATACTAGAAATAGTATCAAGTGCATGCCATATCCAAGGCCTCGGCATGGGGTGTGACCAACTTGGTATCAGAGCCTAGAGTTTAAGTGTCCTAGGGAGTTTGTGAAGATGTGGCTTGTATAGTTTTAATTATAGGTGTGACGCACACCACACTTATAATCAGGAGGCTACAAAGCATTTAGGAAATGTTTTCCCTTCTTTCATACTCTAGATTGTGCAATAGAGCCGTCTATAATAAACTTATCTAGATCGTACATTTTTCTAATTTCCATTGGCTATGCCTCATCTTTAAGGTGATACAAGTGGTAAAGCTCTAATTTCCGCACAAGGGCTTGTTAGGAGCCCATTAGAGCATATGCATCTTCTGATTTGAAAATGTACACTCTTTTTCATATAAATTGTTCTTCTAATCCATAGATGTGCTCACAGACCCCTTCTATACTTTTGAATAGATAACACCCTTATCGGGGGTAAAGTATGTCTCTAAATGCTGGGGTCCTATTGCCACTCGATATACAGTGTAAATTGCATTGTTATAGTCCATAAGTGGTAGAATTACACCAGAGCCACAAAAATATGAATTCAAAAGTGTAGTAGCCTTAAAGTGGGGATAGAAGTTTCTAAGGGGGTAATTAAGATCAACTATTTTATTATGAGTTTCCAGTGGCCTAATGTTTCCTTATTAGTATCATGTAGATATAAGTCTGTGTAGTATGTGAAAAGTTCTGTTGCTCTCCATGTTTAGTACTCGACATAGATACTAAGTTTAAATTATAGAGGATCACCATGGTAGAATGAATGATAGTTTGGGGTGATAATGATAGTTTTGAAAGTTGATCTCATAGGAGAGGTTATAGAGGATACCTCAATAAGGCACTATCAAGACAAAATGTCTCCTTTACTTTGGTCTCGAGATCTTAAATTTCTAATCAGTCTTATTTTATTCTTTTAGGTAAGGTCAGGTTTTATTTATAAAGTACCAAAAAGGTAAAAAGCAGTACATGAACAACAACATACCATACAATAGGTTATCAAGTGATCCCTCTAACAAGCTTGAGAAGTCCATGTACTGATTAAAACTATCTACCACACTATATTTACACTAAAGTATAAGTTCTGTAGATAGTTATTATTAGTTCTAGAAATGGGTTTTCTTTTTCCATCAAAGGTAGCCTTGTTCTTCTCCAACCAAATAGTCCAAAAAATGCATATGGGGATAGTTTTCCAATTCTAGTTCAGATTTCTTAGAATCCTTTGGTATTGCCAATAATCCAGTATGCTTCTAAGCTTCAAAGGATTGACCCATGATACACCAGTACTATTTAGAAATATCTCCCAACATCCAGCACTGTGTTGAAACTCTACAAAGTAGAAATAGATGTTCCATTATTTCTTGATCCTCTTTACACAAGTGACATCTGCTACAAAGTGAAACCTCTTCTCTATAGATTATTTTGAGTTAAACAAGCCTCCCAAGTGGCTACTTTGTCAGGGGATTTGGTTCTTATATCATCTTCCAAGGCCAATTAGGAATACCCTGATAAGATAGCTATAGAAATAAGCTATCTATTTCACCCCTATAGAGAACACCTCACCAAATGCTATTGTCTTTCTATTTCACCCCTAGTGGCAGTCCTAAATAGACTATAGGGAAATTGTTCACTTTACACCCCAATATGTTAGCTAATCCCTCGATATAGTCATCAATATTTATGATGAAATAGCTACTCTTAGATAGATTAACTCTCATCCCAGAAACTGCTTCAAAACTTAATAGTACCCTCTTAGATTTAAACGTGATTTTTTTTGCCTTACAAAAGAAAAGGGTATCATCAATGTAAAGAAAAAGAGTAAGAGTCATTTCTTATTTTCAAATGCTACCAATGAAAAGGCCCTTAAACCAACCTAGAACCTCTGCCTTCTAATCATTAAACAATGATTTCAATCACCTAAACAAAAAGATTGGGTGATAAGGAATCACTCTACCTTCATACCCTTCCATCTTTGAAAAAACCATAAGGACCACTATTTATCAAAAAGGAAAAAAATCTAATTGTTGAAATACAGTAACTGATCCAGTCATTCCAATCATCACCAAAACTCATGAGCTTCATGGCATCTAATAGAAAAGAACAACTAACATAATCATATTCCTTTTCTATATTTAGCGTGCAGACCACCCCTTTCTTCTTGTTCCTCAGCAAGTAGCCAGAACTTCCATTCGCTACCATTGCAACATTAATGATCTTTTTTCTTTTAATAAAGACATTCTGAGTAGGTGAAACTAGCTTATCAATTACCTTCTTAGGTTTTTCTGCATACAACTTTGTAATAATTTTATATATATTTCCTAACAAATTGATAGTTAAAAAGTTCTAGAAAGAGTTTTGTACTTACAAATATAGTCCATCAGGGAGAGTTAGGCATCCATGTGTATATCATGCAAAGTAATGTTATTATATCTCAGTTTACAGAATATGTACATGGACTTAGGATATCGACCTTAGAGTTATGGGGAAGATGGTAAGGTTTTCTCATTATCCCTGAACCCATGTCTCACGTTATGCTCCGTCTTTTGAACTCATGCTTTATGATTTGCCCCATGCTCATTTTATGTCATGTCTAGATAGAGATCAGGTGTCTCGTATTTTATGTGCCTTTGAGTTATGCTTGAACATATTAAGGGCATCCATTTAGACTCGGACCTTATTAAATATATAATATGTGCACATGTGAGAACTATAAGTTTTAATGATTAAGTGTGGTATTCAAATTTAGTTCTTATTTATGTCCTTAACCATCATTCGAGGAAGAATGATTCCAAGAAGGAGATACTGTAACATTTCTCGCTTATTATGTTTTAAGCCCCATTAGGGATAGTTCCATCAATTGCTTTGTACCTTAACCCTAAACAATTCAAAACCTATTTTTCCATCAGTTTTATATGTTAAAACTCATACGTTTTCCATCAGTTATACATTATAAAAATCCCCCTATTTTTCTCATGTTTCACAAGATAAAACCTCACTTTTCCCCATCATTTTTTCATAATATTTCCATCAAAAAATATCCTTATTCTTCCTCTCAAACTCAACTCCTAAGAAGCTCTAGAGAATTGGCTCAAGATATCAACCTTGGTTCCCTCTTTGTGGTCAAAATTTCTTCAACTACTTGTGGTATGTAAGACTACAATTTTTTATATTCTTTAAATTTCATATTCACCAATTCAATTTGTTCAATATAAACTAGGATTTAAGAAATCTTCATACTCATATACTTCAATTAAATGCATAAATATGTTCTCCCAGGTATAGGGTAAGAAAAACAAATCTTTCTTTGTCCATCATCTTTCATTTTTTTAACTGTTGATCTTATCTAAGCCAATTGTAGCTCTAAAAATATCTGTATAACTATTGCACTAGTTTTTTTATGTGATTTTATTATTTTTTAAAAAACATTGACATACTTGCTGGTTAAATAGCTCTCTGAAAATTGAACTCCCCATTTTTGCATTATCTGATTCTTAGATTGGGAGTTTGAGTTTTTTTTTTATGTTAATAAATACTTTATCTTCTACTGGGTTCTCATGTTAATTTGTTTGCCAGAACCACAAGTAGTAAATGATTAGTAATACAATATCCTAGTCCAATTTGCCATGTCAAAATCCCATCCATCCCATCATGTGAATGTTTCTATTAAAGTTTTAAGATATAATTTTATAAAACTCTCAAGTATAATTCTTGTTCCATAAAAAGGTCACCTACCCACAACTTTCATAAAACTCTTTATATTGTGGCCGATACATTATGAATTTGCAAGTCTTAGTATAATAGTGCCAACTTCTCAAGAATTTTCCATCTACCTAATTGATACTTGATAATATAAATATGAATATTTTTAAAAGAAAGCTTCCAATCATGCTCATGAATTATAACGTATTGAACCATGGAATTAGCTATCATGCCTCTCCAATAGTGAAGTTAACTCGTGATTTATGAACCAATTATGTTTAACTCTCACTATGAGCCTTAAAGTGGGATTCCATGACTATGAGCCTAAAAAGGCTAAACTATGAACATGAGCCTAACAAGGCTAATATTTTGATAAAGAACTAAGAATATAAACATATAACATTATGCCTTAAGGGGGTTAGTTGGCTAATCGAGAAGGCATAGGTCTAAGCGACAAATTATCAAAATTATGTACGCCGATGTAGGACAGAGATCGTTTTGTACGTCAGGTGAATTTTTTTCATGAGTCCTGAAAAGGGCTATTTGTGGATCCTTGCTAGCAAATCATGTCATATTATGTCCTATGACTGGCACTCTCACATGGTAGTTTATGTCGGTTCCCCACTTGCTCCCACAAATAACTAAAAGGATTAATTCATTTTATGTTACTAATTATTATTTCAGCTTACGCTCTTGCCCTTTTTCAGCTTATCATGTTATGAGTTGTACTTATCACCTTTGCATTTACATGATTTATTACTTCCTTATGTGGTTTTACAGGCTAATACATTTTTTATTGATGCATGTGGCTACATCATTTGCTGATGTGGGTTCCTACACTCAAATTCGTGACTAGGAGCACTATTAGGATTATCATATTCTGCTATTGGTGAGGCTTCTTTCTACTAGGGGAAATTTTATATATGATGAATTCCTTATGTTCCTCTTAGTATTGGGATATAACTGGGCCTTGTCTCGATAGTTATTATTTCTCATTAGATGCTTCATAGACTGGTTTAGTTGTCAGGCATAATATTTAATTTTTAGTCTTTATTTATCATGATTATTCATATCATTGGATATTATGTAGTATTAATGAACATTGGTGAAAAGCTTTCTACCTTAAGAAGTCATGTTGCAATATCATACTCTTTTAGATGTATTCTCATACTAATAATAGTATCAGGTGCGTGCCACATCCAGGATACTGGCTCGGGGTATGATATCAATGATATGGTGTAAAGGGTACCTTATTCAAATTGTAATTTTATTCAAATATCAGTAGTCTATCTACATACGTAAACTCCCATCCTTATTTTTAACAAACAATACTGGAGCACCCAATGGGGAGGTGCTCGGATGAATGAATTCTTTGCTAAGTAACTCCTGCAACTGAGCCTACTTCTCCATAAGCTCAGTTGGTGCCATTTTATAATAGGGAATAGGGATGGAACGAGTGTCCGTCTCTAAGTCTTTAAATAAATCACTATCACAATCTGATGGCATGCCAGGAAAGTCACTAGGATATACCTTTAGGGACTCACACACTACAGGAACTGACTCAAAGGGCGAGACCTCTGCACTAGTATCCTAAAGATTAACTAAGAAAGCCAAACATCCCCTCTCAATTAACCTCTTGGCACAAATAAAGGAGATCATTTCATAGGAGCGGGATTATATTCACCCACCAACTCTAGTCTAGCCATCCTCGGCATAGCTATAGTTACTATCTTACATGACTGTCTAGAATAGCAATGTATAGAGATAACCAATTCATCCCTAAAATGATGTCAAAATCCACCATGTCCAATATCACCAAATCCACCCAAGTTTTATATCCCACAAACATAATAAAACTCGAGTAGTATACCCTATCAATAATAACAAAATCACCAACAAGGGTGGACACGTGAACATGAGCATCAAAAAAATCACACACCATGTCTGACCCCACAGCAAAACCAGCAGGTACATATGAGAAGGTAGAACCAGGATTAAATAATACAACTATTTGGTCACAGACAAGAATAATAAATATGATAATCAAATCTGATACCTCTGCCTCAAGCCTGTGTGGAAAAGAATAACAATGTGCCCTATCGCTCGCCTATGTACCACCCTTGTCGGGCTTAGTACCACCTCGATCTATGTTTCCAGTAACTCAAATATGTTATTTGTTACCCCTACTTTCCTGGAGACCACCACGCCCACCATGTGCAGAGCCTCTACTATTACCACCATCTCACATTCAAGATGAAGCTGGAGCTCGTGGAACCTGCTACTGGTCAGACTGACCACAATCTATATCTTAAATAAAACATGCGACTATGTAACGCCCCAAAAAAAAATTACATGGTCTTAGTATTCTATAGGTGAGTTTAGAGTTCAATAATCAAGTCTTGAGTCCCTTGAATTAAGTCAAATCATTTAGGATTCCTTCTGGTACTTAAAATTGAGTTCTAGACGTACAAATAGGCCTATGCACTGCTCACACAGGCATCTACTTTGAGCTTCGTGTTGTGGAGCATGGGGGAAGGAACAACTGGAAGCCCTCTGCTCTGGGAGGTGTGTCACATAGTAAGGGGTGGTGCATTGGGCCCCGTGCCATGAACCCTCTTCCTCCTCGATACTAAAATTCTTCAGTTTCATTTTATATTAAGGGTACAATAGTCTTTTCTCTTTTAAAATGCATTCTTTTAATGTAATATACTCCTCAAAACATCAGAAACCCTCACTTTCAAATAAAAAACCCTCTTTCATTATCTCAAGCCCCCAACCTCCAAGGTTCAAGAAAGATCAAGCTAGGGCTCCAAATCCAAAGGATTTCTCTCCATCGTTCATCTTTGAGGTACGTAAGAACAACAACTTTCGTAGGCAGCCCTGTTCCTCCCCATAATTGTGTCAAAGTTTCATATAAATCATGTTTTTAAGTTAGGGTTTTAAGATTCAAATATTCTACATGTTGTTCTTGAGTTTTGTTATAATTTTCTTTTATATTATTTGCATATTATGAATTATTCCCTGAGTTAAGATTGCTTTTGAATTTAAATTTAAACTTCCATATCCAAGAGTTAATTTTCATACAAAGTTTGGGACTTGAGAATTTGGTATTGAAAGTTATTTCATGTTTCAAATGTTTTAACTTCAGTCTTATTGTAAAGTATGTTCAAAATTAGCAAATTGAAGAAAAGTTATGAAAACCCTTATGTATTATGCCATGACTTGAAAAGTGAAAGATTTATCGCATCATGAAAAGAGAAAGCATGTTATAATAAATTAGAGCCAAGGTTTATTTCTAGAGATTAAGCCCATAACTGTATTTCTAGCTTGTGTATGATTTCAGAGTTGATTTTATGAACAGTTTACTAGGTCAAGGGTCCGGTTGGGATCACTCGTGGTTTCAGGTGCCATGTTATGTCCAGGGTGTATGCTCGAGGTGTGAAAAATTTGGTATCAAAGTACAAGGTTCAAGTGTCCTAGGGTTTCTATGAAGCCTTGTCTAGTAGAGTCCTAATTATGGGTGTGAAACATGCCACTCTTATAATTAGAAGGCTATAAGGTATTTAGGAATGATTCCTTTCTTTGATATTCTAGTTAGTGCAATGTAGTTAAAACTCCAAGAGAACTCCTCTAATTCCTACCCTTTCGTATTTCAAATCATGCCTCTAAAGCAAATTTTTGGTCAACGAACCACAACAGCTTTTAGCATCCCAACTGGGACCAATGCCACATCAGAACCTCCTACCCATGGGATACAAACCCATAATAGAGTCAGCACTTCTAGCCCAATTGCACCTTCTGGGGTCCCACCTATCCCAGTTAGTCCTCCAAGGGCCCACAGAACTGAAATTACTCATACCCAGTCTCCTCTGGGTGAAGTTTCTAATGTCGAATTCAGACAGACCATTCAGATCCTTTCTTAGATAATGTCATTTCAGTCTTACCGTTCAGATAATGCTGGTATTGCTCATAATTTAACCGACACTACTAGAGTCGGTCAGTTCATGTGATTGAACGGTTTTCACTGGGTCTAAAGTTGAGGAGGATTCCCAAGCTCTTATTAATTATATGGAGAAGATTTTTAGGGTTATGCATATCTTTGATACCGAGGGAGTGGAGTTTGGGGCTTATCAGTTGAAGGGTATGGCTTTTTAGTGGTATGATGAGTAGGAAGGTATTAGGGGTGAGGATGATGAACCTACAGTTTAGGAAGATTTTTCTATGGCCTTTCTTGATCACTTCTTTCCTCAGAAGTTGAGGGAGGCTAAGGCTGAGGAATTTGTGAACTTGAAGCAGGGAACTATGAGCGTTAAGGAGTATGCCCTAAAGTTTACTAAGTTGTCTCACTATGCTCCGGAGTTGGTGTCTTCTATGAGAGCCAAAATGATAAAATTTGTGTCAGGTATGTCTGATGATGTGAAACTGAAGTGTAAAAGTTGCAATGTTGACTAGTGACATGGATATTTCTAGGTTGGTGGTGCACGCTCAGCAGGTAGATGAGGAAAAGAAAAAAAGAGTAGAGGCTGAGGAGCGTCGAAGTAAAAGGGCCAAATCAGCAGACTATGAGGTGAACTGTGATAAGAATGGTAGTAGGTCTTTATTTCTTAAGAGATCATTTGGTCCAGCCCCATCTTAAGTTAGTACATCTGCATCGGAATCCTAGTCCTATGGTAGTGTTGCTCAGTAATCCTCTAATTATCCTTTTTATGGTAAATATGGTAGGCCTCATCGATACAAGCAGGTGCTTCACTTCTTAAAGGGATGTCCATTTGTGAGGCATAATGATAGGGGTAAGACGCATAGTTCAGCACCCTTAGCTCCAGCAGGCGAAGTTACCCAAAAGGGAACTACTTCAGAAATAAGTGGAGGTCTAAAATAATTGTATTCCTTGACTAGTCATTAGAATTCAGATAACTCTCCTGAAGTCGCGACCGATATGTTGTTTATCTTTTCCTGCATATAGTAAAAGTTAGTGCCCCCAGTCCCTGTTTCTTGATGTTAGTTGTCTCAGATTAAAACCTAGAGGAGTGAGTAGTATTAAGGTGGTAATGTTGATTTTAGGGGTCTGATTTATGTATGTACGATATAATATTGTTCCTTGGATTTTAGTGAGGGTGGTTTAGGAAAAGGAAATAGTTACAGTCTTAAGTTATTGCTTTTAGTTTAAGGGGGAAATGGTGGGTTGTTAAGCAAAGGCTAGTCTTAGTGTCATTGAGTTTCTTTTAAAGATTTGGGTTTGTGCATGACTGTGTTTTATCTTGCTTGCGTGTTCCCTCTCTATGTTAGCTGAGGCATTACTCTATTCCAGCTTTTTGTGTGTTAACACTTCCCCTCCTAGGCCGTGATCAGTCCATAGGGAAAGAAGAGAAAGCCTTACGTATTTTGTTAACTCCTAAGTATATTCCATATATCTCAATCCATGGTTTTTGTGCTCTAAAGAATTTGTGTTTTGTACACAGTATTAAATATGTTGACATTAAGTTAAATCATCCTGACTGTGTTTATAGCTAAAGAGTTTGGTAAAGTTGAAAATAATTTGGTTCGTTCTCTTATCTTAGAGTTTCCCATCATTCGAGGACGAATGATTCTAAGGGGTTGATAATGTAACGCCCCAAAAAAAATTTCCATGGTCTTAGTATTCTATAGGTGAGTTTATGCTTGAATAATCAACTCTTGAGTACCTTGAATCAAGCCAAATCATTTAGGATTCCTTCTGATACTTAAAAGTGTGTTTTAGACATAGAAATAGACCAGTGCGCCGCACACACATGCCTCTACTTTGAGCTCTGCGCAGTGGATCATGGGGGAAGGAACCACTGGAAGCCCTCCACTATAAGAGGCGCGTCATACGACAAGGGATGACATGTTGGGCGCACCGCGTACCCTCTTCCTCGACATTAAAATTCTTCAGTTTTGTTTTATATTAGGGGAACTGTCTCGCCTCAAATTCCAACGGGGCGGAATGGCACCTGAAGCCGATAAGGCCCGAGAGAAACAATCTTCATCCATGTCCATTCATATTCATGTCATTTAAAAAACATCACCATCAAGTATAGAGATATAAGATACTAATAGCAAAAGTCATGGAATCATGTGATATATACATATAAGAAACTTGGCCGTTAGGGCCACCAAGTCAAAATGGATATACATCCCTTACATTCATATTCCCACATACATCCACAATGCCTCTAACAGATGCATATACATAACCAACCTAAATTCGGGACATGTCCCAGCTTTATACATCATTACAGTACCAAAACAAATATACACAAGTGACTCGGAAAGCCCCGACCTGACCGTCTGTGCTTCCACTTATTTTGCGGCTTAATGCATCGGCTACCACATTTGCCTTTCCTAGATGGTATAAGATGTCGATATCATAATATTTCAATAATTCCAACCACCTTCTCGGTCTTAAATTGAGGTCCTTCTGCTTGAGAATATATTGCAAGCTCTTATGGTCAGTATAAATATCCACGTGAACCTAATACAAATAGTGACACCATATCTTTAAAGCAAATATCACAGTTGCTAACTCAAGATCACGTGTAGGATAATTCTTCTCATATGGACGCAATTGTCTTGAAGCATAGTCTATTACTTTACCGTGTTGTATCAATACACATCCTAAGCCAACTCTTGAAGCATCACAATATACTGTGTACCCTCCTGTGCCTTCCGGAATTACCAATACAGGTGTAGAAGCCAATTTATCCTTCAGCTCTTGGAAACTCCTTCGCACGCATCATTCCACTGGAATTTAGTTGCTTTGTGGGTTAGCTTTGTCAAAGGTGCAGAAATAGAAGAAAACCCTTCAACAAATCTTCTATAATACCCGGCCAATCCAAGAAAACTACGAATCTCGGTAGGCGTCGTAGGTCTTGGCCAATTATTCACCGCCTCTATCTTCTGGGTATCAACCCGTATTCCCTCATCTGATACAATATGACCCAAGAATGCTATAGATTTCAACCAAAACTCACATTTAGAGAACTTTGCATATAACTTACGGTCATGAAGAATCTTCAACACTTGTCGTAAATGATTAGCATGGTCCTCTTGTGATCTTGAGTAAACTAAAATATCATCTATAAACACCATCATGAAAACGTCTAGAGATGGCTTGAACACCCTATTCATCAAATCCATAAAAACAGCTTGTGCATTTGTTAGCCCAAATAACATAACTAAAAACTCATAATGTCCATACCGCGTTCGAAAAGCTGTCTTGGGTATATCTTGTTCTCTAACCCTGACTTAATGGTAACCCGACCTCAAATCAATTTTTGAAAAACATTTGGCATCCTGCAACTGATCAAATAAATCATCAATTCTGGGGAGCCGATATTTATTCTTGATTGTTACTTTATTCAATTGTCGATAATCAATACACATTCACAACGTGCGATCTTTCTTCCATACAAATAACACTGGTGCACCCCACGGGGACATACTAGGTCTGATGAACCCCTTGTCCAATAAATCTTTTAATTGCTCCTTCAATTCTCGCAATTCTGCTGGAGCTATTCTGTATGGGGGAATAGAAATAGGCTGAGTGCCTGGAATCACATCAATACCAAACTCTATTTCACGTTTTGGAGGCAAACCTAGAAGATCTTTAGGAAATACATCAAGAAATTCATTTACCACCGGAACTGATTGAGGAGTAGGTGGTTTCACATCAGTATCATGCACTTTCACTAAGTGGCATATGTATCCCTTGGATATCATTTTCCTTGCCTTAAGATAGGAAATAAATTGTCCTCTCGGTGCTCCCACGTTACCCTTCCATTCAAGAACATCCCTTTGTGGAAAATGAAATTGTACCCTCTTAGCTCGACAATCTACCGTGGAATAGCAAGAAGCTAGCCAATCCATACCCATTATAACATCAAAATCTATCATTTCTAACTAAACCAGATAAGCTAACGTATCATGACCACAAACAGTGACTATGCAATCACGATAAACTCTCTTCGCTATAATAGATTCACCAACCGGTGTAGCTACTTCAAATGATTTAACTAGTAATTCCTGCGTTCTTTAAAATTTTTCAGCAATCAAAGGAGTAACATATGATAATGTAAATCATATGGAACCCGGATCAATCAATGCATACACATTATGTGAAAATATGGACAATATACCTGTAACTACATCAGGAGAGGCCTCCAAATTCAGACGGTCCGCTAGAGCATAGATGTGATTCTGAGTTCCGTTGGAACTAGCTGCTCCTCTAGTAACTCTACCACATCCAATAGGTTGCACTACTTTACCTAGGGAAGGCACCGATGATGATGATGCCACAATGGATCCCTCAGGTTGTACCATGCTTCCCAAGCCTCTTCGTAGGCACTCCCTCATTACGTGCCCCGTCATACCACACTAATAACAAACATTCATCCCAAGCCGTCATTCACCTAAATGAAATTGTCTGCAAAACTGACACGGCAGACGAGAAGACCCTGCTGTCTGTGAATCTTGCATCCTACTGCTTTGCTCAACTTGACTGCCTCTAAACCCTCAGAATTGGGATTGAGTGCCTGCCTTGGAATAAGAAAATGATGGTCTCGGTGGTTTATTAAAACTCCGAGGCCTAAACTCTCCTTGGGACAACATAGACTGTCCCAGATCTATCCCTCTTTGATGACCCTTCTTCAAATACTTATGCTCTTCTTCGTTGCCTCTGATCCTCCATTTTCTACGCAAAGACCGATATTCTAGCTATGTCCAAATCCCTGTTCAATGGAGCAATAGTACAATCTCAGACCAAATATGGCTCTAGTCTGTCCACATACTGATGAACTCTATTGGTCATAGTAGCTACCACATTCGTAGTATACTGGTCCAAAGAGTTAAATCGAAGGCTATACTCTCTGACGCTCATGTTACCTTGCCGCAGATTTAAGAACTGGTCCGCACGAGCCTCTCGGACCTCATATGGGAGTTAATGGTCAAGGAATGTTGCTTTAAATTCATCCCAACCTGCTGGGAGTGCATCAATACCCCTCTACCGTTTCCACTCTCCATACCATAATATAGCCTCGCCCTTTAATCTATAGATCGCAACCTCAACCGTTTCCACACCAGACACATGCATAACCTCCAAATCCCTTTGGATTTGATCTATAAAATCTTGCGGGTCTTCATTAAGATCTGATCCAGTGAAGGTAGGAGGATCTAATTTCAGAAAATCCTGTGTCCGTCGACTAGCTGCCCTAGCTGCACTATCATCACCTGTCGTTGGACCACCTTGTCCCTGAACTTGTGCGACAACTATTCGGGTAAACATTTGCACCACATTCTTTAAGTCCTGGTCAATAGCATTTACTGGTGGTTCTGCAGGTACTTCTCTTCCTCTTGCCTCTTCTGGAAATGGAAGAGTAGAAGAAGCCTGCGATGCAAACTCTTGTTCAGCGCCACCTTGATTCACTTGTTCAGGCGGGGCTCTACTAGTTCCTTCTCCAGCAGTCCTGTCTATCCTCTTACTTTTACCCCTTCCTCTTCTTGTCATCGGCATTATGCTATAGTACAAGAACAACAATTTCAACGGTCAGATATGAGCCAACCTAAAACTTTGGCTCTAAAGTACGATCTAGAAAAAAAAGAAATGAATTAACTCCTAAATGCCCCGTAGCCTCTTACTTATAAATATGGTGCACAACACATCCATAAGAAAGACTCTATGCAGACACGGCTTTGTAGACACCCTTAGAACGACCCACTTTGATACCACTTTTATCACGCCTCGAATTCCAATGGGGCGGACTGGCACCCGAAGCCGATAAGGCCAGAGAGAACCAATCTTCATCCATGTCCATTCATATGCATGTCATTCAAGAAACATCACCATCACGTATAGAGATATAAGATACCAAAAGCAGAAGTCATGGAAACATGTGATATATACATATAAGAAACTTGGCCGTTAGGGCCACCAAGTCAAAATGGACTTACATCCTTTACATTCATATTCCCACATAAATCCACAAAGCCTGTAAAAGATTCATATACATAACCAACCTAAAGTCGGGACAAGTCCCAGCTTTATACAACATTACAGTACCAAAACAAATATACACATGTGACTCAAAAAGCCCCGAACAACCTGGAGCTCACCAAAGATCAGCAAATGATCCGCAACCTACTGTGGAGATCTATTGGCACCTGTGCCTACAGCAAGTAAGGTAAGTCCCCCAAGGGACGTCAGTACGAAGAATGTACTGAGTATGTAAGGCTATAAGTAAGTGTATGAGATATAAGAACTTTAATGGAATCAAGTACAAGTGAGTGAACAATATAGATAAACCACTGTAAGGTATATGTGTAAAACCATGTACATTGCCTTCTTTACTTTACTTTACTTTACATCATCAATCTTCAATCATATAATGCCCGGGCCCAACTGATCAGTGGGAAAATAACATCATATTCGGGATCGACATCATGCGGATGTTCCTTTCATCCCATGGATACCACCCGTAATATTGGGATCGCCATCATGCAGGTGTTCCTTTCACCCCATGGATACCACCCATGAAAACAACTAATTATGCATTACTTTATTCGTTAGCTATAAGAGTGATACATCATTGGTCGTACATTATTGGAACTTTAGAACGTAACATTATTGGAACTTTAGAACAATTTTCAATGAGTAAGAGACAAGTGCAATTCAATGTGGGCAATAGATGCTGCAGAAGAATATTGATAAGAATAACCTTACATAACTTATCTTCCCAATATGGATACACAATCCTATTTGTGAATATAACAATCCTGCTCTTTCCTTACGTCTATTCTACACACAAGTACATAACGGAGCTTACGTTAATCACTAACTACATTACAAGTGCATAACATGACAATAAACTACGTGACTGTCATACAACGTTATTTCACCCTCTTACAATACCATGTACTTCATTGTCATACCAAGAATACCAAAACATGTCACACATCACCAAAGATATCATAAACCAATAGCACTTCACACCAAAGTTATACTTTATACTCCCCCTTCAATACAATGTCACATTTACGTCTTTACGACACGTATACACCTTCCCGTCAACACATTAAAGATAACCCATAATTGATATACTTCAAAATACCTCTGTACTACTCATTTAAAGTCATTTATAAGCTAATAATTGATCCATGAGGGGTATAGGGGCCTTGGGGGGTTAAAGGGAGACAAAAACATGCAAAACAAAATTCTAAAAAGGGCTGAGGGGTCACCTGCGCTCACAGGTGATGATGTGAGGCTGCAGGTGACATGTTGGCTATGTCCAGTGTCACCTACGGTGCCACCTACGCCCGCAGGTGCCTCACCTGCGAGGGTGGGTGCCCGTTTTCGACCACCAGGATCAGTTTTGGGTCCCTTTTTGTAACAAATGTTTCATGTCCATAAATAAACTTCCCTTTACATATTTTTGATCAATCTGATGCCAATGAGCAACCATGATTCCAGCATGCACAAAAATATCACCAAAACCATACCCTCCTTTCACCACACCATCACATAACAACATTTCTACAAGTCATATACAAAAAGAATACAAGTGAGGCCATAACCACATCTTACATGTTGAACACAACCTATTAATATATTAACATCTCATCCATATCATTAACTTCCATCAACACCTCAAGTATCCTTTCAAGTTCAAGTCACCAAGATGACAAAACTTGTATCACATAAGCAAAAGTGCACTAATCAACACCTTTAGACATAACCATCATGATCTATAGAATATCTCATGCATATAAGATATAAAAACACAATAATAAACACTTACCAATACTTACAAAGTGATGATCTTGTTCAAACAAGTATAGTTCACTTAGGGTTTGAAATGGTCTCTTTTGTTTCTTTGGAAATGTCTAGAATTGCATGGTGTATTGTGTGATTAAAAATCTGACTTTGAGCCTTATATAGTCTCTTAAGAGTCCTTATTATCCATAAACTTGGTCATTACTGACAAGTTTAATAAGTCAAAGATGAATGGGTCATTTTCCCTTTGGGGCCATGTCTTTCTTATTAAATTTGGGCCTTAATTGGGCCCAATAGCCCAGATGAATTTAGCCCAACACTTTGCATGAGTAATATGTCATCTATCGTAAGTTCAAATAATTCTGTCACTTAGTCTCATATGTTCAAAAATTTATGGGATGTTACAGGAACAATGGTTTTTTCTCTTTCAAAAACCATCCTTTTAATGTAAAATACACCTCAAAATGTCAGAAACCCTCACTCGTAAATCAAAAATTCTCTTTCATTCTCTCAAGCCCCCAACCTCCAAGTTGCAAGAAAGATCAAGCTAGGGCTTCAAATTAAAAGGATTTCTCTCCATCGTTCATCTTTGAGGTCTGTAAGAGCAACAGCTTTCGTAGGCAGCCCTGTTCCTCCCCATAATTATGTCAAAGTTTAATATAAATCAAGATTTTAAGTTAGGGTTTTAAGATTCAAATATTCTATGTGTTGTTATTGCGTTTTGTTATAATTTTCTTTTATATTATTTGCGTATTATGATTTATTCCCCGAGTTAAGATTGCTTTTGAATTTAAATTTAAACTTCCATATCCAAGAGTTAATTTTCATACAAAGTTTGGGACTTGAGAATTTGGTATTGAAAGTTATTTCATGTTTCAATTGTTTTAACTTCAGTCTTATTGTAAAGTATGTTCAAAAGTAGCAAATTCAAGAAAAGTTATGAAAACCCTTATGTATTATGCCATGACTTGAAAAGTGAAAGATTTATCGCATCGTGAAAAGAGAAAGCATTTTATAATAAATTAGAGCCAAGGTTTATTTCTAGAGATTAAGCCCATAACTGTATTTCTAGCTTACGTATGATTTCAGAGTTGAGTTTATGAACAGTTTACCAAGTCAAGGGTCCACTTGGGATCACTCATGGTTTCAGGTGCCATGTTATGTCCAGGGTGTATGATCGAGGTGTGACAAATTTGGTATTAGAGAACAAGGTTCAAGTGTCCCAGGGTTTCTATGAAGCCTTGTCTAGTAGAGTCCTAATTATGGGTGTGAAATATGCCACTCTTATAATTAAGAGGCGATAAGGCATTTAGGAATGATTCCTTTCTTTGATGTTCTAGTTAGTGCAATGTAGTTAAAACTCCAAGAGAACTCCTCTAATTCCTACCCTTTCGTATTTCAGATCATGCCTCTAAAGTAAACTTCTGGTCAACGAACCACAACAGCTTTTAGCATCCCAACTAGGACCAATGCCACATCCGAACCTTCTACCCATGGGATGCAGACCCATAATAGAGTCGGTACTTCAAGCCCAACTACACCTTCTGGGGTCCCACCTATCCCAGTTAGTCCTCCAAGGGCTCTCAGAACTGGAATTACTCATACCCAGTCTCCTCTAGGAGAAGTTTCTAATGTCGAATTCAGATAGACCATTCAGATCCTTTATTAGATTATGTCATCTCAGTCTTACCATTCAGATAATGCTGGTATTGCTCATAATTTAACCTACACTACTAGAGTCGGTCAGTTCATATGATTGAACAATTTTCACTGGGTCCAAAGTTGAGGAGGATTCCCAAGATTTTGTTGATGATATGGAGAAGATTTTTAGGGTTATGCATGTCGGTGATTCCGAGGGAGTTGATTTTGTGGCTTATCAGCTGAAGGGTATGGATTTTCAGTGGTATAATGAGTAGGAAGGGATTAGGGGTGAGGATACTGAACCTGCATTTTGGGAATATTTTTCTACGGCCTTTCTTGATCACTTCTTTCCTTAGAAGTTGAGGGAGGCTAAGGCTGAGGAACTTGTGAACTTGAAGTAGGGAACCATGAGCGTTAAGGAGTATGCGCTGAAGTTTACTCAGTTGTCTCACTATGCTCCAGATTTGGTGTCTTCTATGAGAGCCAAAATGATAAAATTTGTGTCAGGTATGTCTGATGATGTGAAACTGAAGTGTAAAAGGGGAAATGTTGACTAGTGACATGGATATTTCAAGGTTGGTGGTGCACGCTCAGTAGGTAGATGAGGAAAAGAAAAAAAGAGTGGAGACTGAGGAGCGTCGAAGTAAAAAGGCCAAATCAGCAGACTATGAGGTGAACTGTGATAAGAATGGTAGTAGGTCTTTATTTCCTAAGAGATTGTTTGATCCATCCCCATCTTCAGTTAGTATACCTGCATTGGAATCCTAGTCCTATGGTAGTGTTGCTCAGTAATCCTCTAATTATCCTTCTTGTGGTAAATATGGTAGGCCTCATCTATATAAGCAGATGCTTCACTTCTTAAAGGAATGTCCATTTGTGAGGCAGAATGATAGGGGTAAGACGCATAGTTCAGCACCCTTAGCTCCAGCAGGCGAAGTTGCCCAAAAGGGAACTACTTCAGGAATAAGTGGAGGTCTAAAATAATTGTATTCCTTGACTAGTCATTAGAATTCAGATAACTCTCCTAAAGTCGCGACCGATATGTTGTTTATCTTTTCCTGCATATAGTAAAAGTTAGTGCCCCCAGTCCCTGTTTCTTGATGTTAGTTGTCTCAGATTAAAACCTAGAGGAGTGAGTAGTATTAAGGTGGTAATGTTGATTTTAGGGGTCTGATTTATGTATGTACGATATAATATTGTTCCTTGGATTCTAGTGAGGGTGGTTTAGGAAAAGGAAATAGTTACAGTCTTAAGTTATTGCTTTTAGTTTAAGGGGGAAATGGTGGGTTGTTAAGCAAAGGCTAGTCTTAGTGTCATTGAGTTTCTTTTAAAGATTTGGGTATGACCGTGTTTTATCTTGCTTGCGTGTTCCCTCTCTATGTTAGCTGAGGCGTTACTCTATTCCAGCTTTTTGTGTGTTAACACTTCCCCTCCTAGGCCGTGATCAGTCCATAGGGAAAGAATAGAAAGCCTTACGTATTTTTTTAACTCCTAAGTATATTCCATATATCTCAATCCATGGTTTTTGTGCTCTAAAGAATTTGTGTTTTGTACGCAGTATTAAATATGTTGACATTAAGTTAAATCATCCTGACTGTGTTTATAGCTAAAGAGTTTGGTAGAGTTGAAAATAATTTGGTTCGTTCTCTTATCTTAGAGTTTCCCATCATTCGAGGACGAATGATTCTAAGGGGTTGATAATGTAACGCCCCAAAAAAAATTTCCATGGTCTTAGTATTCTATAGGTGAGTTTATGCTTCAATAATCAAGTCTTGAGTACCTTGAATCAAGCTAAATCATTTAGGATTCCTTCTGATACTTAAAAGTGTGTTTTAGACATAGAAATAGGCCCGTGCGCCGCACACACATGCCTCTACTTTGAGCTCCGCGCAGTGGAGCATGGGGGAAGGAACAACTAGAATCCCTCCGCTCTAAGAGGTGCATCATACGACAAGGGATGGCATGTTGGGCGTACCGTGGACCCTCTTCCCCGACATTAAAATTCTTCAGTTTTGTTTTATGTTAGGGGAACAATGGTTTTTTCTCTTTTAAAAACTATCCTTTTAATGTAAAATACACCTCAAAATGTCAGAAACCCTCACTCCTAAATAAAAAATTCTCTTTCATTCTCTCAAGCCCCCAACCTCCAAGTTGCAAGAAAGATCAAACTAGGGCTCCAAATCAAAAGGATTTCTCTCCACCGTTCATCTTTGAGGTACGTAAGAGCAACCGCTTTGGTAGGCAGCCCTGTTCCTCCCCATAATTGTGTCAAAGTTTAATATAAATCAAGATTTTAATTTAGGGTTTTTAGATTCAAATATTCTACGTGTTGTTCTTGAGTTTTTTTATAATTTTCTTTTATATTATTTGAGTATTATGAATTATTCCCCGAGTTAAGATTGCTTTTGAATTTAAATTTAAACTTCCATATCCAAGAGTTAATTTTCATACAAAGTTTGGGACTTGAGAATTTGGTATTGAAAGTTATTTCATGTTTCAATTGTTTTAGCTTCATTCTTATTGTAAAGTATGTTCAAAAGTAGCAAATTCAAGAAAAGTTATGAAAACCCTTATGTATTATGCCATGACTTGAAAAGTGAAAGATTTATCGCATCGTGAAAAGAGAAAGCATGTTATAATGATTTAGAGTCAAGGCTCACAGAGAAAGATATGTTTGTTGATACGATATTTTAGAGACTAGTATGATTTCAGAAAAATGTTTTTTTGACTTATTATATGAGCAACTATTATATTTTTGTGGAGGACTATTTAGCACCGAGTTGGGTATGATTCTGAGGTCACATGCCCCATAACTACGTCGCCACCGTAGGTTTTGCCTTCGGGCGAAGAGTTGGATCCATAGGTTATGTTTTGTCTTATACCCCGACAAGGTGTAGGATGGATCTTCCCAATGTGGGAAGGACATTGAAATCCATGTTGCACACATGGTTTATGTCGCCTAAGAGAATTCCCCCAATTTAAAAAGACTCAATAATTGTTCATGTTACTTATCATTTATGGTGATTGTAATAGAGTTGTTTCTATGGCATTCCAATAAATTATTTTTGGGCTTATGTTTCATGAGCTTTAATATTTATGTTTGCTTATGTTTTCAATGTTTTAATAACTCATTCTATTGTACTACATTATTCTTGATAGCTTTGAAAGAAAAAGGTTTGTACGTCTTTTGTTCCATACCTCTTTACTCATGTTATATGTTATGTTTTAATTTCCAATTTATGTAAGTTCCTATTCACTTTTCCGCTTTTATGTACCAATACATTTAAAGTATTGATGCTCTTTTTGCGCTACATCATTTCATGATGTATATTCTAGCAGTCAAACTCAAGACTGCAACTAGACCTTTCATTAGACCATTCGGTATCAGCTTGTGGTGAGTCCTCCTTTCATCTAGAGGACTTGGTGATGAATAGATGAATTTTCTAGCTTGCTACATAGTTTTAGTTGCAGTTTTTAGGTTTCAATAAAGGTATCTCGGGGCAATATCTCAGTAACTCTTTTATATCATGAGTTATAGAGGCTTCATTAAACATTAGATAGTTGGATGTTTGGCTGTATTTCAAAGTTGACATTCGGTATTTCAAATTAAAGTTTATCTTATTTCTATAGATTTAGCCCTTAACTATATTTCTAGCTTCTGCTTGATTTTAGAGTTGAGTTTATGAATAGTTTGTTAGGCCAAGGGTACACTTTGGATCCTTGTGGTTTCAGGTGCCAATTTACGTTCAAGGTGTAGGCTCGAGGCGTGACAGAATATGTCCCACCTTACCACACTCATAGCAAACACAGTCCAAGGTGGGTTGCTAAGATGGAGTGGATGAAGTAAGCTAATAACCAAAGTATGAAGTAGGCTGACTGGCACCTGATGAACCTCTAGCCAACACCTACATCATGGACTGAATGGGGAGTGCAAAGTAACCATATGAACTCCGACCCCTAGAATAAGAACCATTGAAATTGACCATCTTTTGGGCCATCTTTTGGGCCTTCTTCCCCACCGTCTTAAAATATCCTTCAAGTCTCACACCTTAAACACTCTTCACGAACTCAATTACCTCTTGAAAATACTTACCCGAGGATACTATCTGAAAGGATGGAATTTAAATACCTATATTTAAACCCTTAAAAAATAACAAATCCGTTTTTCCTCCGTATGTTGCAAACATAAAGAATAGAAAAAGTGTGAGTGGAATCTAACCTCATTGGTTTCAGTTGATTAACTCTCCTGCTCAATATTGGAGAACTCATCTCTCCTCCTATCCCTCAAAGTACACTGGACATGCTTCTTTAAGAAAATTGAATAAAATTGATTCCACAATAGTGGAGTAGATCCAATAATCCTACACCCTACTTAAGCCCTCTACTACATCTTCAATTAAACTCAATTACCTCTTGAAAATACTGACCCGAGGATACTATCTAAAAGGATGGAATTTAAAGACCTATATTCAAACCCTTAAAAAATAACAAATCTGCTTTTCCTCTGTATGTTGCAAATATAAAGAATAGAAAAAGTGTGAGTGGAATCTAGCCTCATTGGTTTCAGTTGATCAACTCTCCTGCTCGATATTAGAGAACGCATCTATCCTCTTATCCCTCAAAGTACACTGGACATGCTTCTCTAAGAAAATTGAATAAAATTGATTCCAAAATAGTGGAGTAGATCCAATAATCCTACACCCTACTTAAGCCCTCTACCACATCTTCAATTGAACTCAATTACCTCTTGAAAATACTTACCCGAGGATACTATCTGAAAGGATGGAATTTAAAGACCTATATTCAAACCCTAAAAAAATAACAAATCTGTTTTTCCTCTGTATGTTGCAAATATAAAGAATAGAAAAAGTGTGAGTGGAATCTAGCCTCATCGGTTTCAGTTGATTAACTCTCCTGCTCGATATTGGAGAACTCATCTATCCTCTTATCCCTCAAAGTACACTGGACATGCTTATCTAAGAAAATTGAATAAAATTGATTCCAAAATAGTGGAGTAGATCCAATAATCCTACACCCTACTTAATCCCTCTACCACATCTTCACAACTCTTTAAAGTTGAAAGGTCACTAACTAAACCCCAAAGCTCTCCACTACTCCCATCTTAAGAACATCTCATGTTAGTCGATGATAAACTCACAGGTATCATTTGATTTCAGACCATGGAAGACTGGAGGCTTAATCTTGAAAAACTTTCAAAACAGATCATCCTCATCTCCGATCATCACCAGACCAACTACCTGTCGTAGGAAGACACCCATCTTTGACACCTTATCCATTCTTGGAGCCATGATAGTTGCGTCCTGCAATCCCCAATGAGGAATTGTAGGAGTTGTAGGCATATCCCTAATCCTGGACAACCCACTCAAGAAGCTCAATATCTATTGAATCATATCTGAAGACATTAAAATTGGAGTTGCACCTCCCTGTACTAGTGATGCCTCAGCCTAAATTTGTACCGCCTGATCTTGTGCTAAATCAGGAATATCCTCAAGTGGGGAGGAGATTCCATCTCTCTATAGCCTGTTCAGTGGTTGCATGAGCTCTACCCCATGGAAGGAACTGCTCCACGGCCTTTTTCTTGCCTCTACCTTTTTCTCTACCTCTAGCATGAACCGCGCCCCCAACACCAGTTCGGGTGCTTTCGCTCTAGATTCTCATACATGTGTTCTCACCACCTATGAGAAAACAATGAACAAAGTCAGATACTATTTTGGGTCACCTGATACCAATTGGAATTAAGTAATAGTACGAAAAAAAGCTGAAATTTCCCAGTGTCCTATAACATCTGGAAAAAAAGTATATACATCCCTTTACCGTTATGCAAGATACTACTAGACATGTTCTTGTATGATGGTAATGATGAGCCTAGGAATATAATACCAACTTTATCAGGACCCAATTAGCTATGAGTGGCACCCACACTAACCCTCCAGTGGGAGAACCATCTAACTAGAGCCTTAACCTAAACACTTAGCCCTTTTTAAGAGAGAAATATATTTAAATCTCAAAAATCAATCATATAATATCACAAAACCAATAAAATAATCATGCAAAAGTAATCAAATTTCCTATTACAATACTCAATACTCGACATTTATCGTAAAAGAACTTTTAACAACCATGTCTAAGAAAATATCCAAAACTAACATAAATAATAAAGAATTATCACATTGTACGAAAAAAGGACAAGAACTAATATGATGATCCTTGGTAGCCTGAATATGGAGTGCTCATCTTTGGATCAAAACCATCTATCAAATGCTAGTGATTTAGTTCATGTCAGTTTCTTCAGAACAAAACCTGTACTCAACAAAGAAGAGCACATGGTAGTACCAGTACAAACCATTATATACAGGTATGTGTCATAGGCTTACTCAACTTTGAAATATGTAAAACACATAACTCAAATAGCAAGTAGAAAGGACATTCAAAACATGACAAGTAATCTCAACCAGTCAAAAAGTATATTCGCAATAGACCAAATAATGTCCACAAAAAAGTCGCACAACCATTAGGAATATCAACCATATCAGAATAATCACGAATTCAATGACACATCAAAATGAGAATTTATGTCCATTTCAACCTCATAGAAGTAATCTCATTAGACTCATTATCATCGCAATATAGTCTTTAACTCACGTATCAATACCTAGTTTGTACACACATGCTAAGGGATTTGTTTATTCACATCTAGTGATGACTTGCAGGGGACCAACTTCATCCATGTACCATATCGGCGTGGTACCCAACCCTTTGTAATAATAATCAATATAAATATATATATTGGCACAGTACCCAACCCTCTATAATAATAATAATAATAATAATAGATGTTCCAATTCACTATCATTTAGGATATAACATAGTGCACAATTTCATAAGTCCACTTATAATCATAAAGTTTTTTAATCAAGTTCATAGATCAATTACTTATTCATTCAAGCATCAACAACCAAAATCATCAATCACAAGCATATCCAAAGATCGATAAAAAAGTATTCAATTAAGGAGCACACATGAAATCCAAATCAAGTCCAAACTCCAATTTAACCATAACCTACCCCAATTGAAGAATCCGAATGTAAGCTAGTCTGCACGAGCCTTTTTCTTTCTCAAAGCATCGGATCATTCATGACCTAAAACAAGTAATGTAAGAGTAATTAATCACTTACTCTACAATTCTATGCCTTAGGGATTAAACCTCACTATTTTTACCCCTTTTCATAGCCTAAGTCATTGAAGACGGGGTTTTCAACCATTATTTTTCCCCAAATTCCCATAAAATCACATTCAAGGGAAGTAATTCTATGCTCGGGAGTATAATTTAACAACCTAGAATCATTATTAGGCAAGTTTAGGGCTACCAATAGGTTTTTCTCACCAATTGATGAATTTAGGGCCTAAACTCAAGAATTACACCATAAATCCCTGTTCTAATGATTTTACAAATTAAATGGAATCAACAACGTTAGTAGAGAGTAACGATCTTAAATCAATGATGAAAATCACCCAAGTTATTGGAAAATTGCCTCTCTCAAGCCTAAGAATGAAACTTTTGAATTTTGGGGAAATAAGGTCTTACTTATGGAATCGGGCATTTAGTTTTACCTGATGACCACTGCAGATGTCACTTGACCACCACAGCTGTCTCGCTATGGCGGGAAAATGGCCCACCAATGCGGTCCCTAACATTACCCCATCAGTAGTTACATCATTCTTGTGACTGCTACAGTAGGCTCACTACAGCCATGACCTAACCACTACAGTGAACCCTAGGTAGTAGCTAGGGGGAGTTTCCAAATTCCCCTTATTTCACAACACACACCTCAGTAGCTAGGGGGAGTTTCCAATTCACTATCATTTAGGATATAACATAGTGCACAATTTCATAAGTCCACTTATAATCATAAAGTTTTTTAATCAAGTTCATAGATCAATTGCTTATTCATTCAAGCATCAACAACCAAAATCATCAATCACAAGCATATCCAAAGATCGATAAAAAAGTATTCAATTAAGGAGCACACATGAAATCCAAATCAAGTCCAAACTCCAATTTAACCATAACCTACCTCAATCGAAGAATCCAAATGTAAGCTAGTCTGCACGAGCCTTTTTCTTTCTCAAAGCTTCGGATCATTCATGACCTAAAACAAGAAATGTAAGAGTAATTAATCACTTACTCTACAATTCTATGACTTAGGGATTAAACCTCACTATTTTTACCCCTTTTCATAGCCTAAGTCATTAAAGACGGGGTTTTCAACTATTAATTTTCCCCAAATCTCCATAAAATCACATTCAAGGGAAGTAATTCTATACTAGGAAGTATAATTTAACAACCTAGGATCATTATTAGGCAAGTTTAGGGCTACCAATAGGTTTTTCTCACCAATTGATGAATTTAGGGCCTAAACTCAAGAATTACACCATAAATCCTTGTTCTAATGATTTTACAAATTAAATGGAATCAACGACGTTAGTAGAGAGTAACGATCTTACATCAACGATGAAAATCACCCAAGTTATTGGAAAATTGCCTCTCTAAAGCCTAAGAATGAAACTTTTGAATTTTGGGAAAATAAGGTATTACTTATGGAATCAGGCATTTAGTTTTACCTGATGACCACTGCAGCTATCACTTGACCACCACAGCTGTCTCGCTCTGGCGGGCAAATGGCCCACCAATGCGGTCCCTAACATTACCCCATCAGTCGTTACATCATTCTTCTGACTGCTACAGTAGGCTCACTATAGCCATGACCTAACCACTACAGTGAACCCTAGGTAGTAGCTAGGGGGAGTTTCCAAATTCCCCTTATTTCACAACACACACCTCAATTTTTGACAACACAGATTTATTCCAATGTGGCAACTAGTATAACTAAAGTTCTACAAATCTAATTTTTGTTTCAAGAGTTTCTATGAAAACCTATACCCCTTAACTATGATATTACGAGCACAAAATCATCCAACGCTACACCATAAAATTCATATCCTCTCCAGAGTATACAACACAAGATTTTTATCAAAAACCCCCCTAGCCTAGGATTTTATAATTCTCATCCTAGGAAAAGCTCAAGCTGGGTACTAACTCCCTAAACAATGCTATAAAAATGGAACAAGTCATTACAATCATTGCCATGGATTTGATTTGAAATTATTACTCATTTGACATTTTATTGATTTACTTAAATTCCACTTTTGTTTGTTGTTTTTGTTTCTTTTAAGGTACAAGTTAGTTTATGCTAAACACCTAGAGTCAGGACAATCTATTGAATCTCAATAACCATGAACTTGAATGTACTTTTAGAGGGTCAAAAGTGATGGATTATAACATGAACAACCAAAATACCTCAAATTATGCAGTGAATAGGGCTGCAGCCTAGCCTGTTCCAATATGACATATTTCGGTGTTAAAGTTTGCAAGGCTAAATCAGCAAAATTCCTCCAGATCTATTATGAAGTCAAATATTACCAGAAACTTTAAGCTTAAAGAGGGCACAGTGTGACTAGTGCAGAACACTTGCCAATAAGAGGGTAAAACACATGAAGACCTATACAAGCACATAAAAGATTTATTGATTGTCACGACCCAAAATCCCATTCGTGCCAGACTGGCACCCAAAGCCGATGTGGCCCGAGAGAACCAATCTTTGCTCATAAACCTTCGTATATGTATCCTCGTTTGAATCTTATTATACCTCATGCAACTATGCGGATGACATAAATCATGGAAACATATGCTATACATATATGTATATTTAGGGAACTTGGTCGTTGGGGACATCAAGTCAAAATGGACATTCGTCTTTTACATAATCATATCTTACATCCATATACCCACATATGTCTACAAAAGCCTCTAACAGATGCATCAACCAGACCAACTTACTGTCGGGACAAGTCCCCGCTTTATACAACATTTACAATATCAAAACAAATACACAACTATGACCCAGAAAGCTCCGAACCGAGTGGAGCTCACCAAATATCTGCAAATGATCCCCAGTCTACCGAGGAGGTCTAATAATGCCTGCACCTGCAACATGTAAGGTAAGTTCCCCCGAGGGGGTCAGTACGAAGAATGTACTGAGTATGTAAGGCTCATAAGAAATCATCATACATCATAACAACAATAATGGAGTCCACATAAGAGGAATAGTAATATGAATGAACTCCCTTCTATATGTCAGGAACCATGAATATTTCTACTGTTATTGTAATTTACCATCCTCTATATACCCCCTTATTCGAGAGAGAGTTACTTTTACTCAAGAGACTTGCATTCAGGAGATTCTTTATACGCAATAGATTCTTTCTTTGTTTTACGCTCATCATCATTATTATTCATCTTTTTGGTTAACTACATCCACTCTTTGGTGGTGAATTACTACATCCACTCTTTGGTGGGTGAATTACCACATCCACTCTTTGGTGGGTTAACTACATCCACTCTTTGGTGGGTGAATTACTACATCCACTCTTTGGTGGGTGGTTGCGGGATCGACCCATGCTAGGTGTTCTTTTCACCCCTGAGTTGCCACCCGAGATTTCTCATCGATTGTACATCGTTTATGATTTGGGAGAGATTGATTCATTCACTTATGAGAGATTGATATATTGAGGATCATGATAATATATAATACCGTGCCTCCACCTTTGGTGGGTTAGAAATATTATAGCATAATATAGAGATTATTCCATATTGAACTTATACCCCCTTTACATAGTTATGAGAGTGACATATTAAAGAACATGACATTAAAGCACACACTTATATATACATCTCACTTCACTCCTTTACTTTAGGATATTGACATCTTCACTTATGAGGAATAATTATACTAACTTGCACATCACCTCTCTTATTACTCTTATGAGATTGGTACTTTTATTTATGAAAGTTTGGCACAAGGATAATCATCATACTATAAGACTTTGGAACATGACATTATTGGAAAATGCCATCCAAGATTAAATAGATTCTCTTACATTATTACTCTCTTGAAATAGTTCTCCTCGAAATTTCAACGTTATGACATCTTTGGAACTTCAATCAATGAACAATAGCTAAGTGAATCATAAGTCATCTAAGAATAGGACACGTATGGATAACAATATACGTCAACCTGAATTGATATACTTCAAGCCTCCCGGAATTGAAACAAGTCCAATGTCAATGTGAACAACATGTTGCAGAAGGATATGGAAAAAGGAACCTTACATACCTTGTATTCTCAATACAATTCTACAATCTTAAGTGTGCATACAATAGTCCCGCTCCATCATTATGTTTCACGCTACAATACAAGTACATAACATAACCAACATTAACCACCAATTACCTTACAATGGCATATAATAACAATAAGTCATATGTTTGGCTTTACCATGTCATTTCCCCCTTCACAATACCCTTTATGAAATTATTGTACCAATAATCCCACAATATTCCATAAATTGACCAATACATGATAACCAATAGCATGTCACACCAAGTTCATACTTTCCACTCTCCATTATCACAACATCACAATTATGCTATCAATTTACTTCAATACACCTCACTACAACAAATCGGCCAAAATCCCATAATTTACACTTATAGAGAAATAACAAGTTTAGTACCATAATCACATCATACATTTTGTTATTTCATCCATACCATTCTCTTTCATCAAAACCACAAGTCATATTTCAAGTTACAATCCCATGGATTTCACATCTTTTAACAAAAACCAAAAGTGCCATGTCCAACACTTCCAAGCATAACCAACATGATCTAAATAATTTATCATGCTCATAATATGTTAAAGTAAAAGAATAATCACTTACCCAAGCTTGGAATATGATGATCTTGCTCCAAAAGTGCCTTAGGGTTTTGAGAGCAAAAGAGGTGTTCTTGGAATTGTCTAGAAAACAAGATAGAAAAACATGTGTGTTTGTGATAATAAAATCAGATTTTTCGTCCCTTATATAAGCCCTCAATTTAATCCTTATCCACTCTTAGAATTTAATGCTATGTGTTGGCTGGGTCAATAAAAGAATGGGTCATTTGACCCATTCTTGGCCCATGTTTTCTTTCACATTTTTGGCCCTTTTTTAGCCCAATTCACTTAACCCAATAGAATATATAATTCCTCATCTTTAAATCATTTCATACGTGTTACAATGATATTCCCACTCACGGGATTTATACTCATGGCCTCAATCCCAAAAACAAGCAATTCTAGCCACGTATGGCCTATTTTGACCAAAAGGGTAAAATCGTCATTTTGACGCCAAATTCGTTCACGAGTAATTTTATCATACCAATATAATATTTTAATCATTTCATGTATATTCTCATGGTTTTAGAAGAAACGTGGCAAAAATTGGCTCAATACGTCCCCGGGCCTTGGGACTTAAGAAAATTTCCAAGTTTGAAAAGTGGCAAAAACCAGCGTGGCATGCCCTTGGGCGCACCAGCTTACTGCCTCTGGGCACAAAAATTTGGCACAAAGCGGTGTGGAACGCCCCCCATCATGCCCCACACTTAGTTTTTCAAAAAAAAACATTTTTCGACTTTTCTTTGCTGGTTGGGTTAGATACTTCAAGTTCTATTCTTTAACTTATTTCTTAGCCTTAATATACTTTGTTTAGAGGTCCTATTAGCCTCATTTTGAACCCCACAAATGCGCCACAAAAATCACAAAACACCTCTTATGAAGGGCTTATCACATGTACAAGGCCAACTTTTAATTTTCTCATCCCTAGCCTTACCAAACACATACTTATGTCATCTCGACACCTAAGTAACCATTATTCAACGTCGTCACATTGGGTTGGGAAGGTACGGGGTGTTACATTTATTTAAGTGACAACTTCCACTACCAAAATGTTTTTGATGAATACATGAAATTGACATTGTTCCCCTTCTTAGTGATTGGGGAAGCCAAGCAATAGTTGCAGAATAAATCGAATAACATATCACATCTTGGGATGCTTTGTCTAGAAGTTTCTCAAATGTTCTTCTCATCTTGAAAAACAAAAGAGATTAAAGGCAGGATTTTAGAGTTTGTTCAGTAAGATGTTGAATCCCTTCCCATGGGGGTCTATCAGAGGTTGAGAGTTTTTTTGTCACTTAGGGATGCTCTTGTTGTGAGGGCACATGGAAACTCTCTGGTAGACCCTCTCCAATAATATACTGTGAGATGGGACACATAGGGGATTTGGAAGATCCGTATATCATGCTCAGACTTGAACCAGAATTTCATAAATATAACAAAGATTCAGACTCAAATTGGAACTAAATCAGTATCAAATACCCAGTCTCAAACTGGGATTTCAACAAGTTTTGCTCAGACTCAAATCGGGACTAAATAAGTATTTCCTTTAATCTATACTTGTCAAACCATTACTTTTAAACCATTTTCCCATGATCGATGAGAATGAATATGCATGAATATGAAAATAAAATGAAAACAGGATGCAACAGATATATCCTAAATCTCAGAATCACAATCAATCTATGGCTACATGCAACAAGCCTCCGTATCAATCTAGGAATCCAAGTCTGATATTACTAAAATAGAATAAAGCCCAATTCAACCATCACAATGATAATCCATATCATTTAGTACTCAAATTTACAACTTCACCCAACTCATAGCATGCGTTACATGATATGTCCCCACCCAAACAAAGACTAAAAGAACTTAATACATAACCTACCTAGAAGCCAAACCACAAGTCTTTAACAATCACAAACAGGCCTTCCCCTTCCAAACAACCTTAGAACTCTACAAATCCATTGAAAAATCTCAAGAATTCCCTCTTGATTCTACTCAAAATGAGTTTTAAAGCTTCAAACATTGAGTTATATGGTCTATGTTTGAAAATGAGATTTTAAATCTGTCCAGGTGACTTTCTTCTTCGCGAATATAATAGCTCCATCGTATTGGCGACACAGCCAGCCTAAGACTCATCATGAACCCTACCCTAGTATCACAAACACAACGAGCGAGTACCAGACCTAACCCAAACTATCCCTTCACAAAGCAACCGGCCAATTGTGAATGCGAAGACCATAGTTCTCCTCCTTGGAAAACACGATTGAGGTCTCACAAATGTGAAGAAGAAAAACCAATTGCATCAGTATAAGACCAAGTTAAAAATATTTCAAAGGGCTCCACGGAATTTGTTTGAAACCTCATGAAAATAATCCAACTATGCAACTATTCTAGACTCAATTGAATGGTCGAATTCACAACCGGAGGTAGTTATCAATGGATTATGACTAAAGTCAACTCTAGGTAAAAAAATTATCAACTTTCCAACCAACAACTCAAATACATCTGAATGACTCAGGACCTGAACCAACAACATTACTAACCCTAAAATGGCAATCCTAAGCTAAAAAAACTAACGAAATTGGCATACGATGTCTAAATCACCAGATGTTGAGCAAAGTCAACTCTACTAGCTTCAAAACCTTCCAAAATAATAAAGTTTCATAAAACTCAACCAACCATTTGTCATATTTTAATCCAAATCAGCTGAATCACAATGAATCACATGTGAGATATTAGATGGTATTTCTTCAATATCAAGAGATAGAAAACTTGATGCAAAGTTGAAGAACTCAAATCTAAAGTCAACTTGTAGGCCACCTCTCTAATTTAATCAAGTATCTGAAGAGGATGAATAAACCTTGGCTAAGATTTCCTTTCTTTCCAAACCTTATCACACCATTCATGGGTGATCCCTTTTAATAGAACCCATTCACTAACTGAAACTCCAAGTCGCGAAACTTCACATCTACATAACTCTTCTATCTACTCTGGGCTGCCTAGAGCTGATCTTGAATCAACCTTACTCTATCCATCAAATCTCTTACTAAATGTGTCGCATAGTGTATTGTCAAAATAGTCAAATCATCCAATTCGAGATCTACAATTTTTTCCATACAAAGCCTTGAATGGTGCCATCTAAATACCTTACTTGATCCCAAGAAAACTTAACTTGACAGATATACTACTAGAAGTATACCAGCAAAACATCACAATCAAAGGAAACTAAATCCGGCAAGGCCAAAATCATAGAGTTTTACGAGCAATAATAATCAAAACTAACCCAGAATTTCATAACAAAAGTGTATCAGCTGCTATATAGGCCGACAAGACCACCATGATATATATAACTATATAAGATGCAAGAAAACATAGACAACTAATTCGGCCACCATGTTGATAATAACCAATAGTAAGTACGACATGGTTGTCCAAAATGTACAATAATATAACTTAATTATGCAAGCCTCTAAGTGTATAGCATATAGCTGGGATAGTTCACCGATCCACCCATTAGCTAAAGACAACATAAACTTCTAAAAATCTAGACATGGTAAATAAAAAGAAGTAAAGCTTACCAATCAGCTAAAACACAACAACAACACTAAGGAGGCATGTCTAACTATCTATCATGACCAACAAGCATATGTGTAGTACTCAAAAGCATTGGGGCGTTAATACAAAATAATGTACCGAGTATGTTAGGCGACTGAATAACAACACTTGATATATAAAGTGTGATAAGTACGATAACAAGGGAGTAAAAGATAGTCAGGACATAACATACATGTTGGTAACACAATTCATAAGGACATTAATCAAATAACAACCTAACTGGTCCCTAAAATAGCCTGGTAGGTACAAACAACAATCAATATAACCTACTCAGGCTCTCATAAGCTTGACAGGTTCAAATCAATATATATACCTCTATTGGCAACTCTATAGCCCCATAAGCACTCGGAAGGTGGCCCTATAGGCCTTAATATAGCCCCACACTAACCCTCCAGTAGGAGAACCATCTAACCCAAGCCTTAACCCAAACACTTAGCCATTTTTAAGACATAATTATAGTCAAATATCAAAACTCAATCATATAATATCACAAAACAAAAAAAAATAATAAGGCAGAAGTAATCAAACTGCCTATTACAATATCCATGCCTCAAAATTCATCATACAAAAACTCTAAATGACCATGTCTAAGGAAATATCAAAAACTATCATGAATAATAAAGAATCATCTCCTTGTACAAAAGAAGAAAAAGAACTAATATGATGATCCATGGCAACATGAATATGGAGTGCTCATCTTTAGATCAAAATCATCTATCATATGCTAGATATTTAGGTCATGTCAGTCTCTGGAACATAACCTATACTCAAAAAAAGAAGATCATGTGATAGTATAAGTACAAACCATTATGTACTGGTAGGTATCATAGGCTTATTCAACTTTGAAATATATAATACACATAACTCAAATTGCAAGTAGAAAATACATTTAACACTTAACAAGTAATCTTAACCAGTCAACAAGTATATTCACAATAGACCAAATAATGTCCATTGCTAAGTCACCGAACCATCAAGAATATCAACCATATAAGAATAATCATGAATTCTATAACACATCAAAATGGAGATTTATGTCCACCTCAACCTCATAGGAGTAATCTTAGTAGATTCATTATCATCACAATATACTCTCTAACTCACTTATCAAACTCTAGTTTGTACACACAAGTAAAGGGGTTTATTTATTCCCATCTAGTGATGACCTACATGGGACCAACTTCATCCATGTACCATACCAGCGTGACAACGAACCCTTTGTAATAATAATCAATAAAAGTGTACGTACTGGCGTGGTACATAACCCTCTATAACAATAATAATAGATGTTCCATTTCACTACCATTCAGGATATAACAAAGTGCACTAATTCATAAGTACACTTATAATCATAATGTATTTTAATCAGGTTCATTGTTCAATAGCTTATTGATTCAGGCATCAACAACCAAAATCATCAATAACAAGCATGTTCGAAGACCGATCAAAAATTATTCAAACATGAAATCCAAATCAAGTCCAAACACCAATTTAACCATAACCTGCCTCAACCAAAGAACAGAAATGTAAGCTAGTCTGCAAGAGCCTTTCTCTTCCTCAAAGCTTCGGATTATTCATGGTCTAAAACAACTAATTTAAGAGTAATTAACCACTTACTCTTCAATTCTATGCATTAAGGATTAAACCATACTGTTTTTACTCTTCGAATCATTCATGGTCGAAAACAAGCAATGTAAGATACATGGTTTTCAACCATTAATTAGACCCAACTCCCCATAAAATCACATTCAAGGGAAGTAATTCTATGCTAGGAAGCATTACACAAGTTTAGGACTATTGATAGGTTTTTCTCACCATTTATGAATTTAGGGCCTAAATCCAAGAATTACACCATAAAACCCAGCTCTAATAGTTTTCAAAAATAAATGGATTCAACGGTGTTAGAACAGAGTAATGATTTTTACCGCAATGATGAAAATCACCCAAGTTATTAGAAAATTCCCTCTCTCAAGCCTAAGTATGAAACTATTGAATTTTGGGGAAATAAGGTCTTATTTTTAGAATCAGGCATTTAGTTCTACCTGATAACTGCTGCAGTTGTCACTTGACCACCACTACTATCTCGCTATGGTGGCCAAGTGGCCAACCAATGCAGAATGTGACTGTAACACCCCGTACGTTTCTAAGTCTAGCTGACAATCGTAACAATTACAGAAATATGGAAACATGAGAGAATTGATGAAATATGTATCAATATGTGTGCATTTAGAAGTCTTGCATAATTGGGCCCAAAAAGAAGCCCAAAAATCATAAGAAAACATGGCCCAAAAGATTTTTTGACCCATTCTTGCATTGCTTATCCATGGACCAAGTAAACCCACCAAGTGTGTGGATAAGAATCATTCAAAAGGGACTATATAAACCCATAAATCATATTTTTAGTCATTAGATATACACATGCCTTTTTAACAATTTCTTAAACATTATTTCTCAAGATACAAACCCTAAGGCAACTACTTGTTGGGCCAAGATCACACTTTGGTAAGTATTTATTCTCATGGTTCAGTATATAATATGTGTAATATGATGTATAAATAATGTTGGTTGTGTTGTCAAAGTGTTGGACAGAGTACTATGTGTAAAACTGTCTATTTTTGCAATCGGAGAATGGTTTTTGTCTTGTGAACTTGAACATGGACTTATGGTCATGAAGGAACTGAACTTGATGGATTAAATATCGAAATATGAGATGTTATTATAGTATTAACTTGTTTCATTCTTGTGCATAATGTTTGGAGTTTCTATTGTAAAGTTGGTTATGGTTTTGGGTGACGTATTAGTTGTAAAGTGCAGTTTTGGGTGTTGTTAAGTGTGTCGTGGGATCATGGCTGAATTTTGGTGTTTAATATGATCAAAAATGTGTCAAAATAATTTTTTTTATGATCATGGACCATTCATTGAATGAAAAGACCCCAAAAAGACCATTTCGGACCAAAACAGGCATCCGCCCCCGCAGACGGAGGCACCTGCGGGCGCAGATGCCTCTGGTTGCTGCCATAGGGCATCTGCATGCAAACCTCAGCCACATTAGGGCTCATGTGTCAGCGAAGGTCATTCCAAATTTTCATTTTGGGTGCTTTCGTCTCCAGTGGATCCCTAAAGGCCCCTATACCCTTTTTGGATGTAATTATCAACTTGTGATGTTGTTTTAATGACCTTAAAGTATCGTATAGAGGTGTGTTGTACTGTATTAAGTATGTATGGTTGTTCATATGTTTTTATGAAGGAGTAATTGTGACGTAATAATCAAGGGAAAAGCATAAAGGATAAGTATAATGTGAAATGCTATCGATGTATGATCTCTTGGTTAATGTGCATAGTGTTATGCTGTTGTTGATATGATAATGACTTGGATTGTATTGTAAGGGGTTACATGATGCTATACGACTGTCATATAGTTCATTGATGTCTTGTACGCCTGTATAGCAACTAGTTGCTAATGTATGCTACGATATGTACTTGCATTATAGAGTAAGACACAAAGAAGAAGCTGGACTATTGTTTTCATACATAGGCTTGTGAATTCATACTTGGAAGTGAAGGTATGTAAGGTTACTTTGTCTGTATGTTTCTGTAGCATATAGGATTCACATTGACGTTACACTTGTATTATTCCGAAATGTGTTAAGGTATACTATTAAGGTTCAAATGGTTATTATCACAAGTTTCCTATTCATTACTCAATTATGAATCACATGTCTCCTCTTCATTGATAATGTTCAAAAATCCCAATAAAGTTGTGTTCCAAAGTTCCAATATTGGTTATGCTGATGTATCTTGTTCATTGCTGGTTGTCCAATGGTACCAATAGGGTTATGTTTTCCAAAAGGCTCTATATCCAAATAATGTTATTCACATGTCCCTTACTTATTGGTTAATGATCCAAAGCTTCAAGTCAAGTTATGACTATCATGTGTCAATCTCAAAGTAATAAATAACGTAATGCATATGTGGTCAATGATCAAGTATGGGTGGCAGCGTTGGGGGCAAAATGCCTAGCTCAAGCCGATCCCAAATCAGGGGGCAGTCCTAGGTGCATAAGCCTGGCTCGGACCGATCCTAACAGGGGGGCAGCTCTAGGGGTAATAACCTAGCTCTATCCGAACCTGAAATGTTGTATGGGTGGCAGCTCTAGAGGAACTAACCTAGCTCGAGCCGATCCTGATATATACATTGATTTATAGGGTGGCAGCTCTAGGGGCATAAGCCTAGCTCGAGCCGATCCCAACATAACATGATGTTATGTTTAAAACCCACTGTTCAGTCGGGGCCCGGGTATCACAGGTCACAGGCAAAGCTAAACAATCATAGAAGCAAAGATACAAAGAAAGTAAAGAAAGCAAAATACATGGTTTCCAAAGTACAGAAAAGTGACTCATCTACATTATGACTTATCTATATTGGTTATGCATTTGAACTTGAGTTCTTTGACATATTTACATATCTTACAAGTTTCAAATGGCCTTACATACTCAGTACATTCTTCGTACTGACCCCTCTTAGGGAATTTACTTTACTTGCTGCAGGCGCAGGTACTAGTAGGCCTCCACAGTAGGTTGCCAGTTGTTGCAGATCATTGGTGAGCTCCAATTAGTTCGGGGCTTCTCCGAGTCACAGTTGCACATATGTTTTGGTGTTGTACATGTTGTATAGCTCAGGGACTTATCCCGACTTTTGGTTTCTTTTGGTCAATGCTCTTGTTAGAGGCTTTTGTAGACGGATGTGGGTGTATAAATGTAAAAGGCATATGTCGCTTTTGACTTGGTGGCCTCAACGGCCGAGTTTCGCATATGGATAACTATATCACATGTTCCATAAGTTTCGTTGCTAGTATTAAAGCTCTAACATGATTATGGGTTTCTTGTGGCATGCACATGAATGAACATAGGCAAAGCTTGGTTCTCTCGGGCCTTATCGGCTACGGGTGCCAATCATGCCTCCTTGCAATTCGGGGCGTGACAAAAAGTGGTATCAGAGTAGGTCGTTCTAAGGGTGTCTACAAAGCCGTGTCTGAGTAGAGTGTTACTTATCAATGTGTTGTGCACCACATTTATAAGTAGAAGGCTACGGGACATTTAGGATGTTGTTTCTCCTCTTCAATTCTAGATCGTGTAATAGAGCCAGTGTTGTAAGTTGAAATGAAATCTGACCATGGTTAATTGTTTTTCTTTGGTATAGTCAAAATGTCAATCACGAGAGGAGGTAGAGGTAAAGGGAATCAGGTGGAAGTACCTGCTGGTGAAGGAATAAGTAGACTACCACCTGACCAAGATAGTCAAGGTGGAGCAAATGCTGAAATTTCATCGCGGTCTTCGTCTACTTTTCCAGCTCCGGAGGAGCCAGTTGGAAGAGAAGTACCCGCATAACCACCAATGAATGCCACAGATCAGGATCTCATAAATGCAGTTCACATGTTGACATAGTTAGTGGCAGCCCAGAGTCAGGGACGAGCTGGTCCAATTACACATGATGAAGATGAGGCTAGGGTGGCGAGTCGCAGAACACAGGATTTCTTGAAATTGGAACCTCCTATATTCATAGGGTCAGATTCGAAAGTAGATCCACAGGACTTCGTGGATCAAATTCAGAGGGCCTTAGAAGTTATGCATGTGATGGGGGTAGAGACAGTTGAACTTACTGCGTACAGATTGAAAGGAGAGGCAATATTGTGGTACGAGGAGTGGAAGAAATACCGTGATATTGGTGCAAATCCACCTATGTGGGAAGAGTTTAAAGTGGCTTTCCTAGATCATTGCCTTCCTTATGAGATCCGCGAGGCACGTGCGGATCTGTTTCTAAATCTTCGTCAAGGAAATTTGAGTGTCAGAAAATATAGTTTGCAATTTAATTCCTTGGCTCGATATGCGCCAAATGTTGTGGCTACGATGACAGACAGAGTCCATAGATATGTGGACCGACTAGAGCCATATTTGGTAAGGGATTGCACAATTGCCGCCTTGAATAAAGACATGGATATAGCTAGAATACAAGCCTTCGCCCATAAAATAGAAGATCAAAGACAAAGATGAAGGGTACATGAATTTGACAGGGGACAGTCCAAAAGGGCTAGACCTATGGGACCACCTATGATATCCCAAGGAGGATTTAGGCCCCGCATGTTTTCGAGACCACCTAGACCATCGTTCTCTTATTCCACAGGGGGGTGCTCACTCCCAGTTTCGAGGGTCGAGGGGTGGTCCATCTGGGCAGAGCAGCGGAGTTCACGGATCACAGGCAGTAGGTTTTCCTCATCAGCAGTGTCAGCACTGTGGACGTATTCATACAGGTACATGCAGAGTGGGGAAAAATGCTTGTTTCTGGTGCGGCATGACAGGACACGTGATGAGAGAGTGTCCCCAGAGGAGTATGGGTGGTGTAGTACGACCGACAGGATCGATCGTTACGTCATCAGCATCGGTCCCTTCTTTAGGCCAAGGAGTTCAGCCTGTTGGCAGGGGTAGAGGTGCCAGAGGAGCAGCCAGTACTAGTGGGGTCCAGAATCGCACTTATGCTTTGGTGGACAGGCTAAATTCAGAGGCTTCCCCTGATGTTGTCACAGGTACATTATCCATATTCTCATATAATGTATATGCATTGATTGACCCTGGTTCTACATTTTCCTATGTTACTCCTTTTGTTGCTGCGAAATTTGCAAAGGCGCCAGAATTATTACTTAATTCAATTGAAGTGTCTACACCGGTCGGTGAATGTATTGTTGCAAAAATAGTATATCGTGATTGTGTGGTAACTGTGTGTGGTCATGATACATTGGCCGATATCATCGAATTAGACATGGTGGATTTTGGTGTGATCATAGGAATGGATTGGTTGGCCTCTTGTTATGGCACGGTAGATTACCGAGCCAAGAAAGTGCAATTTTGCTTTCCGTAAGAGAATGTTCTTGAATGGCAGGGTAATGTAGGGGCGCCACGAGGAAGATTTATTTCCTATTTGAAGGCCAGAAAAATGATTGCCAAGGGATATATATGTCATTTAGTATGGGTGAAAGATACTGAGGTGGAACCACTAACTCCGCAGTCGGTTCCAGTGGTCAATAAATTTCTAGATGTATTTCCAGAGGATCTTCCAGGCTTACCTTCAGAACGGGAAGTAGAATTTGGAATTGATGTGATTCCAAGCACTCAGCCTATTTCTATTCCTCCATATAGAATGGCTCCAGCAGAATTGCATGAATTGAAGGAGCAATTGAGAGATTTACTGGACAAGGGCTTCATTAGACCTAGTGTGTCCCCGTGGGGTGCACCGATATTATTTGTACCGAAGAAAGATGGCACGTTGAGAATGTGCATCGACTATCGGCAATTGAATAAGGTAACAATCAAGAACAAATATCCCCTCCCTCGAATTGATGATTTGTTTGACCAGTTACAGGGTGGGAAGTGCTTTTCAAAGATCGACTTGAGGTTGGGTTACCATCAAGTCAGAGTTAGAGAAGAAGATGTGCCCAAGACAGTTTTTCGAACACGGTATGGCCATTATGAATTTTTAGTTATGTCATTTGGACTAACAAATGCACCAGCTGTGTTCATGGATTTGATGAATAGGGTGTTTAAGCCATTTCTGGACGTGTTCGTCACAGTATTTATAGATGACATCCTAGTTTATTCCAGAACACCGGAGGACCATGCTAATCACTTACGGCAGGTGCTATAGATTCTTCGTAAGCGTAAGTTGTATGCAAAGTTCTCCAAGTGTGAGTTTTGGTTAAAATCAGTCGCATTATTGGGTCACATTATATCGGATGAAGGGATACAGGTTGATACACAAAAGATTGAGGCAGTGAAAAATTGGCCAAGACCTACGACACCCATAAAAATTTGTAGTTTTCTTGGACTGACAGGTTATTACAGGAGATTTGTGGAAGGTTTTTCTTCCATTGCTACACCGTTGACAAAGCTTACACATAAGGAAGTTAAATTTCAGTGGAATGATGCGTGTGAGAAAAGCTTCCAAAAGTTGAAAGACAAATTAACCTCCACACCAGTTTTAGTACTTCCTGAGGGTACCAAAGGTTATGCAGTCTATTGTGATACTTCCGGGATTGGTCTTGGATATGTGTTGATGCAGCATGGTAACGTCATAGCATATGCCTCATGACAATTGAGGCCACATGAGAAAAATTATCCCACACATGATCTTGAATTAGCAGCGGTGGTCTTTGCTTTAAAGATATGGCGTCATTACTTGTATGGAGTTCATGTTGATATCTATACTGATCACAAAAGTTTACAATATATCTGTAAGTAGAAGGAACTCAATTTTAGGCAACGAAGGTGGTTGGAGCTTTTAAAAGACTATGACATTGATATTCTTTATCATCCAGGCAAAGCAAATGTGGTAGTTGACGCATTGAGTCACAAGACAGTAGAAAGCACTAGTGATCAAGGGACGAAAAAGAAAGAGATAATCAAAGATATATATCAATTAGCCAGCTTGGGGTTTCATCTTCTTGAATCCTCAGAAGAAGCAGTTATTGTGCAGAATGCGGCTGAATCTTTGTTAATAGTTGAGGTGAAAGAAAAGCAGTTTACAGATCATGTGTTAATGCAGTTAAAGGAGAATGTAGAAAAGAATTTGACAGAGGCGTTTGATCTAACACAGGGAGGGGTGCTCCAATGACAAGGTAGAGTATGCGTTCCAGATGTAGATGAACTGCGGAAACGAATCATGATGGAGGCACATCATTCACGCTATTCTATTCATCCGGGTGCTACTAAAATGTACCATAATTTAAAAGCAGTGTATTAGTGGAGAAATATGAAAAAGAATATTGCAGAATTTGTCGCTCAGTGCCCGAATTGTCAACAAGTAAAGGTAGAGTATCAGAAACCAGGAGGTTACATGCAATGTATTAATCTTCCAGTCTGGAAATGGGATATGATTAATATGGACTTCATCACAGGTTTGCCTCGTACATTGCGGAAATTTGATTCTATATGGGTTATAGTGGACAGGCTTACCAAGTCCGCGCATTTTCTACCAGTCAAGACCACCTACACAGCTGAGGATTATGCAAAGTTATATGTTAAAGAGATAGTACGATTGCATGGTATTCTATTTTCCATCATATCAGACAGAGGAGCATAGTTCACAGCACACTTTTGGAGATCTTTTCAATAGAGTTTACGCACACAGGTGAATTTGAGTACGGCTTTCCATGATGGACAAGCAGAACGTACTATTCAGACACTTGAAGATATGCGACGAGCTTGCACGTTAGATTTTCAGGGCAGTTGGGATGACCATTTGCCTCTCATTGAATTTGCTTATAACAATAGCTACCATTCAAGTATTAAAATGGCACCTTATGAAGCATTATATAGATGAAAATGTAGATCACCAATTGGGTGGTTTGAAGCAGGTGAGACTGCTATACTTGGGCCAGACCTTGTTCATCAGGCTATGGAGAAGGTTAAAGTGATTCAACAACAATTACAAATGGCCCAGAGTCGACACAAGTCATATGCCGATGTTAGAAGAAGAGGACTTGAGTTCGCCATAGGTGATTGGGTATTTCTGAAAGTGTTACCAATGAAATGGGTAATGCGATTCGAAAAGAAAGGGAAACTGAATCCACGGTATATAGGCCCATATGAAATTATTAAAAGATTTGGGCAAGTTGCATATGAGTTGGCGCTACCCTAGGAATTCTCCACAGTTCATCCGGTATTCCATGTATCGATGCTTCGAAAATGCATAGGGGATCCATCTCATTTTACTCCTATTGATGAGGTACAGGTTACATAGGATCTTACCTATGAGGAGATACCTATTGCCATTCCGGATAGACAAGTGAAGAGATTGAGAAACAAAGACACAGCATCCGTAAAGGTACTTTGGAGGAATCAGCAAATAGAAGAGGTCACATGGGAAGCTGAGGAAATGATGAAATCCAAGTACCCTCATTTGTTCAAAAAGGAAGAATGACAAGTAAGTATTTATAAGCTTTGAGTATATTTCTGTATAATGACATGAAGAATGCTCCTAAACTTGTAATTGGTTTCTCTGAATGATACCACTAACATTCGAGGAAGAATGTTTCTAAGGGGGGAGAATGTAACATCCGGTACGTTTCTAAGTCTAGCTGAGAACCGTAACAATTACATAAATATGGAAACATGAGAGAATTGATGAATTATGTATCAATATGTGGGCATTAAAAAGTCTTGCATAATTGGGCCCAAAAAAAAGCCCAAAAATCATAAGAAAACATGGCCCAAAAGATTTTTTGACCCATTCTTGCATTGCTTATCCATGGACCAAGTAAACCCACCAAGTGTGTGGATAAGAATCATTCAAAAGGGACTATATAAACCCATAAGTCAGATTTTTAGTCATTAGATATACACATGCCTTTTTAACAATTTCTTAAACATTATTTCTCAAGATACAAACCCTAAGGCAACTACTTGTTGGGCCAAGATCACACTTTGGTAAGTATTTATTCTCATGGTTCAGTATATAATATGTGTAATATGATGTATAAATCATGTTGGTTGTGTTGGCAAAGTGTTGGACAGTGTGCTATGTGTAAAACTGTCTATTTTTCCAATCGGAGAATGGTTTTTGTCTTGTGAACTTGAACATGGACTTATGGTCATGAAGTAACTGAACTTGATGGATTAAATATCAAAATATGAGATGTTATTATAGTCTTACATTGTTTCATTCTTGTGCATAATGTTTGGAGTTGCTATTGTAAAGTTGGTTATAGTTTTGGGTGACGTATTAGTTGTAAAGTGCAGTTTTGGGTGTTGTTATGTGTGTCATGGGATCATGGCTGAATTTTGGTGTTTAATATGATCAAAAATATTTCAAAATAAGTTTGGTTATGATCATGTACCATTCATGGCATGAAAATCCGAAAGACCATTTCGGACCAAAACGGGCATCCGCCCCCGCAGACGGAGGCACCTGCGGGCGCAGATGCCAACGCAGATGCATCTGGATACTACCAGAGAGCATATGCATGTGTACCTCATCCACCTACGGGATCAGGTGGCAGCGCAGGTCATTCCAGATTTTTGTTTTGGGTGCTTTCGTCTCTAGTTAATCCCCGAAGGCCCCTATACCCTTTTTGGATGTAATTATCAACTTGTGATGTTGTTTTAATGACTTTAAAGTATCATATGGAGGTTTGTTGGACTGTATTAAGTATGGATGGTTTTTCATATTTTGATATGAAGGAGTAATTCTGACGGAATGATCAAGGGAAAAGCGTAAAGGATAAGTATGGTGTGAAATGCTATCGATGTATGACCTCTTGGTCAATGTGCATAGTGTTATGGTGTTGTTGATATGATAATGCCTTGGATTGTATTGTAAGGGGTGACATGACGCCATACGACTGTCATATAGTTCATTGACGTCTTGTACGCCTGTATAGCAACTAGTTGCTAATGTATGCTACGATATGTACTTGCATTGTAGAGTAAGATGTAAAGAAGAAGTTGGACTATTGTGTTCATACATAGGCTTGTGAATTCATACTTGGAAGTGAAGGTATGTAAGGTTACTTTGTCCGTATCTTTATGCATCATATAGGATTCACATTGACGTTACACTTGTACTATTTCGAAATGTGTTAAGGTATACTATTCCGATTCAAATGGTTATTATCAGAAGTTTCCTATTCATTACTCAATTATGAATCACATGTATCCTCTTCATTGATAATTTTCCAAAAGCCCAATAAAGCTGTGTTCCAAAGTTCCAATATTGGTTATGCTGATGTATCTTGTTCAATGCTGGTTATCTAATGGTTCCGATAGGGTTATGTTTTCCAAAAGGCTCTATATCCAAATAATGTTATTAACATGTCCCTTACTTATTGGTTAATGATCCAAAGCTTCAAGTCAAGCTATGACTATCATGTTTCAATCTCAAAGTAATAAACAACGTAATGCATATGTGGTCAATGATCAAGTATGGGTGGCTGCTTTGGGGGAAAAATGCCTAGCTCAAGTCGATCCCAAATCAGGGGGCAGTCCTAGGGGCATAAGCCTAGCTCGGACCGATCCTAACAGGGGGCAGCTCTAGGGGTAATAACCTAGCTCGAGCCAAACCTGAAATGTTGTACGGGTGGCAGCTCTAGATGTACTAACCTAGCTCGAGCCGATCCCGATATATACATTGATTTATAGGGTGGCAGCTCTAGGGGCATAAGCCTAGCTCGAATCGATCCCGACATAACATGATGTTATGTTTAAAACCCACTGTTCAGTCGGGGCCCGGGTATCACAGGTCACAGTCAAAGCTAAACAATCATAGAAGCAAAGATACAAAGAAAGTAAAGAAAGCAAAATACATGGCTTCCAAAGTACAGAAAAGTGACTCATCTACATTGTGACTTATCTATATTGGTCAGGCATTTGAACTTGAGTTCTTTGACATATTTACATATCTTACAAGTTTCATATGGCCTTACATACTCAGTACATTCTACGTACTGACCCCTCTTGGGGAATTTACTTTACTTGTTGCAGGCGCAGGTACTAGTAGGCCTCCACAGTAGGTTGCCAGTTGTTGCAGATCATTGGTGAGCTCCAGTTAGTTCGGGGCTTCTCCGAGTCACAGTTGCACATATGTTTTGGTGTTGTACATGTTGTATAGCTAGGGTACTTGTCCCGACGTTTGGTTCATTTTGTTCAATGCTCTTGTTAGAGGCTTTTGTAGGCGGATGTGGGTGTATAAATGTAAAAGGCATATGTCGCTTTTGACTTGGTGGCCTCAACGGCCGAATTTCGCATATGTATATCTATATCACATGTTCCATGAGTTCCGTTGATAGTATTAAAGCTCTTACATGATTATAGGTTTCTTATGGCATGCATATGAATGAACATAGGCAAAGCTTGGTTCTCTCGGGCCTTATCGGCTAGGGGTGCCAATCATGCCTCGTTGGAATTCGGGGCATGACAAAAAGTGGTATCAGAGCAGGTCGTTCTAAGGGTGTCTACAAAGCCGTGTCTGAGTAGAGTGTTACTTATCAATGTGTTGTGCACCACATTTATAAGTAGGAGGCTACGGAACATTTAGGATGTTGTTTCTCCTCTTTAATTTTAGATCGTGCAATAGAGCCAGTGTTGTCTGTTGAAATAAAATCTGACCATGGTTAATTGTTTTTCTTTGGTATAGTCAAAATGCCAATCACGAGAGGAGGTAGAGGTAAAGATAAGCAGGTGGAAGTGCCTGCTGGTGAAGGAATAAGTAGACTACCACCTGACCAAGATAGTCAAGGTGGAGCAAATGCTGAAATTTCATCGCGGTCTTTGTCTACTTTTCCAGCTCCGGAGGATCCAGTTGGTAAAGAAGTACCCATATAACCACCAATGAATGCCACAGATCAAGATCTCAGAAACGCAGTTCACATGTTGACACAGTTAGTGGCATCCCAGAGTCAGGGACGAGCTGGTCTAATTACACATGATGATGATGCGGCTAGGGTGGCGAGTCGCAAAACACAGGATTTCTTGAAACTGGACTCTCCTATATTCACAGGGTCAGATCCGAAAGCAGATCCACAGGACTTCGTGGATCAAATTCAGAGGGCCTTAGAAGTTATGCATGTGACGGGGGTAGACACAGTTGAACTTGCTGCGCCCAGATTGAAAGGAGAGGCAATATTGTGGTACGAGGAGTGGAAGAAATACCGTGATATTGGTGCAAATCCACCTACGTGGGAAGAGTTTAAAGTGGCTTTCCTGGATCATTACCTTCCTTATGAGATCCGCGAGGCACGTGCGGATCAGTTTCTAAATCTTCGTCAAGGAAATTTGAGTGTCAGAGAATATAGTTTGCAATTTAATTCCTTGGCTCGATATGCGCCAAATGTTGTGGCTACGATGAAAGACAGAGTCCATAGATATGTGGACCGACTAGAGCCATATTTGGTAAGGGATTGCACTATTGCCGCCTTGAATAAAGACATGGACATAGCTAGAATACAAGCCTTTGCCCAGAAAATGGAAGATCAAAGACAAAGACGAAGGGTACATGAATTTGACAGGGGACAGTCCAAAAGGGCTAGACCTATAGGACCACCTATGATGTCCCAAGGAGGATCTAGGCCCCGCATGTTTCCGAGACCACCGAGACCATCGTTCTCTTATTCCACAGGGGTGCTCACTCCCAGTTCCGAGGGTCTTAGGGTGGTCCATCTGGGCAGAGCAGCGGAGTTCACGGATCACAGGCAGTAGGTTTTCCTCATCAGCAGTGTCAGCACTGTGGACGTATTCATACAGGTACATGCAGAGTGGGGACAAATGCTTGTTTCTGGTGCGGCATGACAGGACACATGATTAGAGAGTGTCCCCAGAGGAGTATGGGTGGTGTAACACGACCGGCAGGATCGGTCGTTGCGTCATCAGCATCGGTCCCTTCTTTAGGCAGAGGTGTTCAGTCTGTTGGTACATGAATGAACATAGGCAAAGCTTGGTTTTCTCGGGCCTTATCGGCTACGGGTGCCAATCATGCCTCGTTGGAATTCGGGGCGTGACAGTGATATTTTCCCATCAGCTGCTACAACATTCATCTGATAGCTACAGTGGGTTGGCAATAGCAATTACCTAACCACTATAGTGACCCATAGGTAGTAGCTGTAGGGAGTTTCCAGATTTCTCTTATTTCATAACACACACCTTGATTTTTGACAACACAGATTTATTCCGACGTGGTAACTTCTATAACTATAGTTCTATGAATTCAATTTATTTTTGAGAGTTTCTATGAAAAACTATACTATGATATTATTAGCACACAAGCATCCAAGGCTACACCATGAGATACATATCCTCTACAGACCATACAACGCCAGATTTCCATCAGAAACTACCCTAGCCTGGGATTTTATCAATTCTTATCCGAGGAAACACTCAACTTGGGTACTTGTGTCCTAAACAATCTATAACGATGGGAAAAGTTATTACAATTATTTCCAAGGATATGATTTAAAATCGATATTATTTTGAGTTTTTATTGATGTATTCATATTTCAGTTTTGTTTGTTGTTTTTTTTCTTTTAGGATACAAGTTAGTTTATGCTAAATACCCAGAGTCAAGACAATCCCTTAATTCTCATTAACAATGAACTTGAATGTACTCTTAGAGGGTTGAAAGTGATGGGTTATAACATGAACAAAATAAAAAAAAATGCATTAATTATGTGGTGGATAGGGCTACAGTCTAGCTTGTTCCTATATGACATGATCTGGTGTTAGATTTTGCAAGGCTGAATCAGTAAAATACCACCAGAGCTATTATGAAGCTTAATATTACCAGAACCTTTGAGCTTAAAGAGGGCACAATACGACTAGTGCAGAATGCTAGCCAATATGAGAGTAAACCACATAAAGACCTGTACAAGCACCTACAAGAGTTTACTTAGTTGAGTGATAACTTCCACTACTAAAATGTTTTAGATGAATACGTGAATTTGAAATTGTTCCCATTCTCAGTGATTCGGGAAGCCAAGAAATGGTTGTAGAATGAACCGAATGATCTATCATATCTTGGGATGCTTTGTATCAAAGTTTCTCAACAGGTTCTTCTCATCTTGAAAACAAAATATCTTAAAGGTAGGATTTCTGAGTTTGTTCAGTAAGATGATGAATCCCTTCCCATGGGGGTCTACCAAAGGATGTGAGTTTTTGTCACTAAAAGATGCTCTTGTTGTGAGGGAACATTACTCTCTGATGGAAACTCTCCAGTAATGTACTGCAAGATAGGAAACATAGGGGATTTGCAAGATCCATATATCATGCCCGGACTTAAACCAGATTTCCATATATATAACAAGGATTCAAACTCGAATTGGAACTAAAATCAGTATCAAATACCCAAACTCGAACTAGGATTTCAACAAGTCTTGCTCAGACTTGAACTGGGACTAAATAAGTATTTCCTTCAATACACTCCTTTCAAACCATTAATTCTAAACCATTTTCCCATGATCCATGAGATTAATGAGTATACATGAACATGAAAATTGGATGCAACAGATATATCCTAAATCTCAAAATCACAATCAATCCATGAACACAGGCAAGAAGCCTCCATATCAATCTAGGAATCTAAGTATATCAATCTATGAATCTAAGTCCAATATAACTAAAATAGAATAAAGGCCAATTCAGGCGTCATAATGATAATCCATCTCATTTAGTACTCAAATTTAAAAATTTACCAAATCCATAGCATGTTTTGCATGATATGTCCCCTCCCAAACAAAGCCTAAAGAAGTTAATCCATAACCTACCTCGAAGCTGAACCATAAATCTTTAACAATCACAAACTGGCCTTCCCCTTTCAAACAACCTTAGAATTCTCACAATCCGTTGAAGAAATCTCAGAAATCCCCTTTTGATTCTACCCAAAATGAGTTTCAAAGCTTTAAAAATTGAGTTATGGGGTCTATTTTCAAAAAAAAGATTTTAAATCTGTCCAGGTGAATTTCTTCTTTGCGAATGTGATAGCTCTATCGCATTCGCGACACACTCGACCTAAGACTCATCATGAACTCAGCCCTAGTATCACAAACACAAAGAGAGACTACCCAACCTAGCCCAGCCTATACCTTCACAAAGCAACCGGCCAATTATGAATGAAAAACCCATAGTTCTCTTTCTTGGCTAACATGATCGAGGTCTTACAAATGCAAAGAAGAAAAATCAGTTGCACCAGCACAAGGCAAAGCTAAAAATATTTTGAACGGATCCTCGAAATTCGTTTAGAACCTCGTGAAAATAATCTAGCTAATGGACTAGACTAAAAATGACATTTTGGACTCAATTAAATCATCGAATTCACAACCGAAGGTTGTTATCAATGGATGTTGACTGAATTCAACTCTAGGCAAAAAATTATCAACTTTCCAACTAATGACTTAAATACATCCAAATGACTCAGAACCTGAACCAACAACATTACTAACCCGAAAATGGAATTCCTAAGCTAAAAGAACTAACAAAATTCTCATACGATGTCTAAATCACCAGATGTTGAGCAAAGTCAACTCTACTAATTTTAAAACCTTCCAAAATAAAAAAAGTTGCATAAAACTCAACCAACCACTTAGGGAACCATGCCATGTACTCTGTCATACCACAAATATTATAATACAACTACGAGGAGTGGTAAAATAGAAAAAATGTACAAAAATCCAAAAATCACTATAAGGGTTGTTACATAATCCACCACAAAAACACATGTTTTTCCTCAAACATAAGAGTAAGAAAGGTACCTGAACTGTCAAAAGTATACAGATATCTACACCTTATGTCAGACTTTATCTCCCGCATAGCCTCTTCAACATCCATTGAACCTTCCCTGAATCAATATTCTTAGATCTCAACTTTTTAGTCTACATATGAAAATGGCTATAAGCTCTTCCTCAAAAGTCAAGTTTTGATCCAAATCAACTGAATCACATGAGAGCTATTGGATGGTATTTCTTCAACATCAAGATATAAAAAACTGGATGCACAGTTGAAGGACTTAGAGGTAAAGTCAACTTATAGGCCACCTCTCTAATTTGATCAAGTATCTAAAAAGGATGTATAAACCTTGGCCAAGCTTTCCCTTCTTTCCAAACCTTATCACACCTTTCATGGGTGATACCTTTAATAGAACCCACTCACCAACCACAAACCCTCACATCTATATAACGTTTTTATCTACTCTGGGATGCCTAGAGTTAATCTTGAATCAACCTTACTCTATCTATTCAATCTCTTACTAAAGGTGTCGCACAGTCTAATCTCAAAGGAGTCAAATCACCCAATTGGAGATCTAAACTTTTTTCCATACAAAGCCTTGAATAGTGTCATCCAAATGCCTTACTTGAACTCAAGAAAACTTAACATATATGTTACTAGACATATTCTAGCAAAACATCTCAATCAAAGGAAACTAAATCTAGCAAGGCCAAAATCATAGAGTTTTATGGGTAATAATAATCAAAACTAACCCAGAATTTCATAACAAAAGTATATCAACCGCTACATAGGTTGACAAGACCAAGATGATGTATATAACCATAAATAATGGAAGAAAATATAAACAAGGACTGATATGGCCATTATGTTGATAATAACCTATAGTAAGTCCAATACGGTCATCCAAAATGTACAACAACATAACTCAATTTTGTAAGCCTCTAAGAGTATATCATATAGTTGGGGTAGTTCCCCGACCTAGCCATCAGCTAGAGACAACATAGACTCCTAAAAATCTAGACATGGTAACTCAAAAAAAGTAGAGCTTACCAATCAGGTAAAACACAATAACAATACTATAGAGGCATGTCTAGCTATCTATAGTGACCTGTAAGAATATATGCACTACCCACAAGGATTGGGGCGTTAATACAAAATAATGTACCGAGTATGTAACTAAATAATAATACTTGATATATAAAGTGTGATAAATAAGATAATAAGGGAGAAAAAGATGGTCAGAACACAACATACCTATTGGTAACATAATTCATAAGTACAGTAATAAAAAACAACTCAACTTGGCCCTTAAATAGCCTGGCAGGTACAAACATCAATCAATATAACCTACTCTAAGCTTGGAAGGTTAAATCAATCTATATACACCTATTGGCAACTCAGTAGCCCTATAAACACTCTAAAGATGGACCTATAGGGCTCAATATGGCCCCTCAGGAAATTTTTACAACCCATAGGATTCAATATCCGTTAGGAACTCCATGTAGCCCAAAGGCTGTAAAATAGCCTTCTTAGGCAAGTTATAAGGCCCCAATATAACTCTCCTTAGGCAATCCTGAGAGCCCATAGATGAACAAGCTATATAATGGACCTTTATATAATCAAAACACATTTCGTTGGCTTTAATATAGACCTCTTATGAAACTATATAGCCCATAGGCTTTAATATAGCCCCGTAGGAAAACCATACAACCCCTAGGCTTCCACAATAACCCTAAAGGCATCCCAATATCCCAAAGGCAAACATCAATATCCCTGTAGGCAACATAATAGCCTAAACATAAGGTAACAAATTGTAGGCAATATATATGAGAAATCCATAAAACGTATCTAGCACGAGATTGATAGTAGCAAAATAATAATCCCAAAAAGGGATGAATAAATCAATTTGAGAGACCAAACATAATTGTAATAAGCTGCTAGTAGTTTTTCTACAACATGTTAGGTGTATAGCACTTAAGCTTCCAATAATCATGTTAAAAGAAGGGAATAGCCTTAACCTACATGTCCCATCTCTTCCAAGTGGTCTAGAAACCTCTACCCACACATCTCCACCATTACAATAAAAGCCAAAGCTCAATGAATAAAAAAGAGAAAGAAATACTACAACCTATCAAACCAAAAATACAGATTCTAATTGTAAAACACTATTCACAGCTTAGACTAGCTATAATTAATAAGAGGAGGATCTTATCTTGATACACAAGCCCAAAAATACTGCCTCGTACTTCCAAAATACTCAAAACACAAATGTTTGTATACAAACAAAACTACACAACAAAACTATAGGGGAAAACTAAACTTACACAGTAGTCTTAATGTGAATTAGAACTTCTATCAAGCCTAAGGCCAAGATCATAAGTATAAAGAGAGAATTTAAGAGAGGATCCTCTAATTTTCTAAGTCTTTTGCAGAAAAAATGATTAGACAAACATACAAGGCCACCTTATATAAGCTACCATCGACATGAAAAACCTCATTGTGTGATTAATAACATGAGGTATCCTATCTCGTTGTGCCAAGTTGAGGGAAAGGGTGTGTCCCTCGCGGAACCAAAACCTTATACCAAGGCCTACAGGTTTAGCATGTCAATCAAATTGAACTAAGCTAGACAAGGCCAAAACTATCAAGTTCTATATGGAATAATAATCTCAACTAACCTCGAATTTCATAACAAAAGTGTATTCGTCGCTATGCGAGCTGACAAAACCATCATGATGTCTATAGTAAAAAATAAGAAAACATCAACAAGATTCGACAAGTCCACCATACTGATTATAAAAAGTACTAGGGCCGGCACAGCTATCTAAAATGTACCATAACATAACCCAAATCTGCAAACCTCTAAGAGTATAAAATTTGGTTTGGACATGGCCCCCACCTACCCATCGGTTATATACAACATAGATTCCCAAAACTTTGGACATGGAAACTTTGAAGAAAGTTGAGCTAACTATTGTGGTCTGTCGAGCATGCAAGTGCACATGATCATATCAAGTAATACAGAAGCTCTTTCGAGATGGATATCGAACCCATAGGGACTTTACGATTAGTAATGTACCCAATTTAATTAATATTGGTATTTATGACAAGCATGTAGTAACCAAATAAGTTGGTGAAGTTTTGTATTCTAAATTTAGGAATAATAAATAAAGTAAGGAAATATTTAAAATGTTGTAATTAATAGTTGGGAAGTTTCTAGGGTTAAGGCATGATTCACAATCCTGCATAATATTACTTTCTCATCAGTAAAGTTGTTTATTTGGTTGTTGGTTACTGGGAAAATAACATGATTATGGTCTTTTGAACCTCTAATCATCTATTTTGATTGACCTCATAACAATATCATTGAGTGAGGATGTGATAACTCAATCCAAATGCATTTTTATGTCTGTCTATTTTGTAACCAAATAAGGCTTTTTAGGTGTATTCCTATCCAAAATGATAATCCAATATTTAATTCTTTTTTAATACAAGAACTCATCCCACATATTCGTTGTCCTAAACTAGTGATTCTCCTTCTGAATTAACAATCAGGAAATAAATCCATTTTAATGTTGGCAAGACACTAAAATACTAAAAATAAAGACTATGCAGACAACCATTATGATAAACCATATTAAAATGAATCAAGAGTCTAATGTATAGTATCCTCAACTCCAGAAAGAGGGTTTTTAGCCACTCATACTAAGATTCAACATCATAGAATTTAATGTATTCATGCGATAATTGAAATGAATTGAGTGGAGAAATAAAACCTAATAAAAGCTTTGCATCATTTTTCCTCCTCCCAAGTACGTACGTGATCCTCTAAAATTACATTAAGTATCCTATTTATAGTACTATTGCAAAAGCTGCCCAAATACACCTATCTGTGCCACGCTCTTATCGTGGAGCTTAAGCTCTATGGCACACCAATATCGCTAACCCATTCAGTTTTGCAGCAAAAAGTGAAATACTCTTCTCCATGGCATACCAATATTGTTGGGCTTAGCCTCCGTGACACAAAGTTAATGCAGGTACGGTCTATTTTGTAGCCACTTGCAATCCTCAACTTGCCTTTGTTTCGTGGTCCGAAGTTGCTTTCAAATGCCCATTTTTATCTCATATTGTATCACATCATTTGGCATATAGCATTCATCATCAAGATCAACTCCTTCATCTTCAAATCAAGCTTAATCTTCGCTCAATTTTAACCTAAACAATCTAATCAAATCTATTAGTTCATGAACACATTTTTGAGCAGAACACATGAGAACATAATTAGATTAGTTCGCAAACTAAATCAAAGATTAGATAATAATTGGCACATGGACGTATAAATATGCTCAAGATCACTACCCTGCACATAAAACCTTATTTGTCCTCAAACAACCCTTTTATATGTCATGACACAAGTTAGGCCTTACAACCTATTGAACTAGACCACTCACACCCTGATTTGCTAAACACTTTAATCATGAAAAACACGTCATTCAAGCAAGCATATTTAACACTGGTAGCATCACATAGCCTCTAGACAGACTCTTCAACAAAAATATAGCCAACATTGTTGCGTTTTAGCAACTGAACTTTTAGTTTAACAAAGTCTTACCATTATGTGCCCCTTGCTTTTGATTGGTGCCCCCACCTACACAATAAACGTATGTAGTATCACATTGGGGCACATTCATAACAAACTCACTCACACCCCAAGAAAAGTTTCAAACACATATCATATGCCACATGTTTGCCCATAGTGTACTACTCAATAAAACAAAGGATCAAACTTATAGGATCAAAAGGACTTTTTAAGTTTGTAATATTAGCTAAGGGACGGGTAGAAAACATTTGGCTAATAGTGAATACTATCCCTATGTACTTTAGGACAATTACATTCTTCAACTTATTGATACTCTTCTTCATCACTTTATTCTCCCACATTAACGTATACTTTTCCCGTACACGCAACTACCTTTCACCCCATCTTCTATTTTGTATGCACCCACAACTATTTGTACTCTTATTTACACTTTCTTTTCATATTCGTTCTTTTACTCACAACTTTTTCTTGAAACCACTAAACATCTGGGCATGCACATACTACTCTCTTTCTCACCCCCACTAGTTACTTTCCCCCATGATCACTTTCTTTTGACACATTTTTATCACTAACATGCAATCGAGCTTACTTCGATCAAATTAAGAATGAGGCCATTCGAACAAAGGAATTTGGCTAGTTAGTGCAGTTTTTCCAAAGAATACGCATAAAGGCAAGGAGCTTGCTAAGGATAATGCACGGGTAGGTACCAATAACAAAGGAGACTTTGGCTAACAAACAAATGCCTTGATTACATCCTATAAATTTCAAAACCTAGTTCAAATTTTTACACACCCAGAGCAAGTTCTAGATACTAGTATTGAGGAAACAAAGGAAATACTAACCACACATTGCACTTATGGCTCAAAAATATTCAACTTAGACTCCGTCTATTCAACACACCCATATTGAGTGACGAGCATAATTAAGCCATCTTTTATTTTTCAAGTCAAATTCAAAGGCTCATGCGACTCCACTAGTTTTCTCAATTTTTATGCTTTTTCTCAAATGAACATCTCGTGAAGTCTAGCCTATCACTGAGTGGAGTAGTTTTTATTTAACTGTAAATGGGTATATTAGTTTTTATTTAATTGTAAATGGGTATATTAGTTTTTATTTAATTGTAAATGGGTATATTTCTTCTTCAACAATCTATGACTAATTTTCCCTTAAGACGATCGTCAACCATCCATCATAGGAAAAAGTCCCTAACTATGATTGTTAAGCACACTTACTCCTATAAAAAATCCTACTCAATTCAAAGGGACTATCCTCAGAAAAAGCACTGAAAATAAAAGTCGAGGAACCCAAAATAAAAGAAACACAACAAATTAACTACAACAAAACTAATAAAGAAACAAACTCACACAACAAACTAGCGAAGCAGTTAATAAATATTACAGACCCAACAAGTTCTACTATTTAATTATTACATACCAAATTTAAAAACAAAACAAATTAAAACTTGTCTTCAAGCACAACTCGTCGCATCACAGAATATAAAAGCCAAAGAAATTTCTCCCCTCCCACATTTAACAAATAGCACTGTCCCCAGTGCTTGCAAAAAATAGAAATAAGTACAAAAGTAAGGTGTTTCAAAAACTCCCTGGTCAAATATCCATTACATCACCTACATCAGGACCAAGGTCCCTATCGCCTAAATTCAAATCAGCCTCATCCTCATCCTTAGACTCAATGTCTGAGTCTTGTCTGTGCTTGTCCTCATTGGAGGCTTTCTCATCATCTACCAGCTCCACAAAACCTTGTCCAATCTTTAACATTTCCTAGCATGATCATGTAGTGGGTAGTATTGCTCCACCAACTATAACTCATCCCTATTAGATGTCCTTGATTCAATTTGTAACTATAATAGTTTTAGTCCGAACATACATATTGTAATACTATCATCCCAAGCATGTCACTTAGTAAGTGTAAGCACTGGTCCATGAGAAACATCAGGTGCCTTGGTTTTGCTGACATCAATAGTGCTCCTTTCTAACCGTGGTTTGTTATCAAACTTCTCTTCTTCAATATCATTGTCTCTCAAATATCTTGTTAGCACGCCTCCAAATCTATATATTTGACCCTGATGGACCCTATCCTTCTTTATAGTTGACTTAATGATAACCCCAACATTTATCTCTATATTTTGCATAAGGGAATAAACCAAATAAACTCTATCTAAGGTCACATACACTATGTGAGTCCCTTATATAAGGAAATTTTAGATTATTTTCAACTAAACACGAACCTTCTTATGCATATGAGCGTATGGAAATGTTAGATGGTACACGTGGTCTTTATGGTAATTCTATTTTTCCATTGATCTCCTACCACACAGTATATGGAAAATCACAGTATATGTTTGTGTAATGTTTAGTTACCTTAGTTGGTGAGGTGTCGATATTTGGAGTGCTTAAGATAGCATTCAAATGATGTGGTTAAGATGTCACTACTTGTCCCCTTATGTTCACCTCATCTCTAGGCTGCTGAGGGTCCTGGTTTGCATAGAACTCTCTGATCAGGTGCAAATTACAATCTTTGGGCACATCAAAAAAGAACTTCGTACCTAACTTCTGTATCTATTTCACAATATGGGGGAACTCCCTTGCTAGGCTGACCGTGTCAATCTTCTCATCAAGGAAATACTTGGAATTGAGGTGTCTGTTATACCACATCATGCCTTCATCCACCACCAATCGAGTTTTGAATTTTTGTGTTTGGACTCTCAGAATTGTTGAGGCTTATGGAACACAAGCACTTGTTCTTACTTGCTTTCCTCCTCCACCTGAGGAAGCATTTTCGTAGCCTTTTTTCTACCTTACAGATATGGTACCTATCCAAATAAGATAGAAATTAAAATCAGTCCAGGGTTCAAGATAGCTAGCCAAAACTATGTTTGGGTGGATTTAAGGGCCACCCCACACTTAGTTGCTAGCATGGGTTCACTATTGTTGAATTGAGGGTACTAAAACTTCCCCTACTTATAAGTACAGTCAACTAGTTCCTATCACAATGAGACATGCTCAAGTAGATTTCATAAGTCAAATGATAAGCATATATAAAACATCTTTTTTAATCCATACTTCACTCTAATTACATGTTCAAGCATTAAGTTATTACAAAAGGCGCTAATCCCATTTTTGTATTGCTTTACTCATACTTTAAGAAAATATGCAATGCTTACTCAAGAAATATTTTTTGTTAGCAACTCAATGTTTGAATCTAGTGAATCGCAAGAAAAATTACTTCACTAAACTAGTTCTAGAGAATTCAAGAAACACTGATTCTCAAGCACACACAAAAACAAAAGTACAAGTAGCGTGAACTCCCATCTCTCCATTTCTCACTTTATGTTATCACCCTGATTATCCTCACAAAGAGGTCATACACTTCATACAAAATAGTCACAGAATAAAAACCTTCCCCTAACATAGACCTTAATTCACTATTACAACCCTTAAAGCACTCAAAAATTACATTTTAAACAACACACCACAAGACCTAATGCAATCATTATATCAAGCAACCCAAAATCTACCATGGTATACATGAGAGAAAATTTCTTGGTCAATGCATCCATTTAATTAATTCAGACCTGAAAAATTCTAAGAAGAATAATGAAATCATGAATTCATACCTTAGAGTGTTGATAGAGAGCACAAGAAAGAAGAATGAGAGGAATAACACGACTTAATGTTAGAGGAATTTGGAAGTACACTAGGTTTGGAAAATAAAAGAGAAAATTTAGGGCTTTTGGGTTTTAAAGAAGGAATATGGGTTGGGCTTTGCCTGAGTTATTTATTGAATTTTCCTGAAAATGACACCCTCCATGCCACGATAATAATGTATGGGTTAATATCAATGACATAGGATTAACGTGGGAGTATTCTGTTTAGGGGTTGAATGGCAAAACTAATAAACACTTCCCTCTGTGCCACAGGCCCATCGTGGAGGCTTAGCTTTGTGACACGGATCTATCATGGGGTTACAATATTTGAGGCCTTGGGATTTTAATCCCTTGGTGTGGTACATTGGTGCTATTTCAGATGGTCCCTTTCATTATTTCCCTAGTAACACTTACCAGGTACTGTTATTGTGCAATGTGACATCTAAAAATCCATTATAACCCTAATCTACCTTCCTCCAACTTCATAGACTCTCGTTATTCTTGCAAAATAACACCAAAAACAACAAAATAAGTTTAAAAGGTGGGGTTCCTCCCAACAAGCATCATAGTGTTGGTCGTGGCACAACTCATATTTTTTCTTTTTTGCTTTTTTTTCTCCTTTTATATTTAATAATACCTAGCTATCACAATATATTCATGGGATGTCTCCTGAGTAGCACATGATTTAACATCGCAGCATGATGCAGCTCATAATCTGTCACTCCTCAAATTCCAACGGGGCGGACTGGCACCCAAAGTCGTTAAGGCCCGAGAGAACTAAATCTTCATTAATATACACTCATACGCATGTCACTCAATAAGCATCACCATTACATAGAGATATAAGATGCCAATAGCAGAAGTCATGGAAAAACATGTGATATATATGAAACTTGGTCGTTGGGGCATCATGTCAAAAGCATACGTTCCTTACATTTCCTTCATTTTGTCCCACAACATCTACAAAGCCTCTACAGATACATGGACATAACCAACCTAAATTCGGGATAAGTACCCACTTTATACAACATTTACAATACCAAAACAAATGTACATAGTGACTCAGAAAGCCCCGAACCAACTGGAGCTCACCAATGATCGACAAATGATCCGCAACCTACTGTGGAAGTCTACTAGCACCTGTGCCTGCAGCAAGTAAATTAAGTCCCCCAAGGGATGTCAGTACGAATAATGTACTGAGTATGTAAGGCTATAAGAAACTGCATAAGATACAAGGACTTCAACGAAATCAAGTACAAGTGGGTGGGCAATATAGATTAGCCACAAGCATATACATGTGTGGAGTCATATACATTGCATTCATTTCTTTTGTTTTCATTCATATCATTGTCATAATCATTCATAAAATATCATTCATATAATCTTTCGGGATTGCCTCTAGCTAGGTTTCCGCCCCTTTGAGTTGCCACCCGTTCGGTATTGCCTCTAGCTAGGGTTACGCCCCTTCGAGTTACCACCCATTCCCAATATTCATTTGGGATTGCCTCTAGCTAGGCTTAAGCCCCTGTAAGTTGCCACCCGTTCCCAATATTCATTCGGGATCGCCCCTAGCTAGCCTTTTGCCCCTTTGGGTTGCCACCCGTACTCAACAAGTATGCATTACTTCAATTCTTTTATTATAAGAGTGATACGTTATTGGTTGTAACATTGTTGGAACTTTGCAAAAATATTCAATGAATAAGAGACATTAATAAAAATAGATGACAACCTGAAATGATATACCTTAGAACATTTCGGAAAGGAACAAGTACAATGACAATGTGAACACTATGTGCTGCAGAAGGATACGGAAAGAGTAACCTTACATACCTTATCGCCCCACTATGAATACATAGTCCTATATGTGAATACAATAATACAGATCCTTCCTTACGTTTTACTCTACATTACAAGTACATAACGGAGCTCACGTTAACAACTAACTACCTTACAAGTGCATAAGACGACAATGAGTTACATGATTTCCCTATAACGTCATTTCCCCCTTTACCATACAATTCACGGCATGGTCATACCAACAATACCACAACATTCCACACATTGCCCAAGACATCATAAAACAATAGCACTTCACACCAAATTTATCCTTTATGCTTCCTGATTAACACCATGTCACAATTATTCCATCAAGTCACCTCAATACATTCCATAACAACAATCCCACAAGTTATACACATAGAAAAACAAAAAAATAAGTTAAGGACATAACCACACCATACATGTTGATATTTCATCCACACCATTCACTTCCATCAAAACCTCAAGTCTCCTTTCAAGTTCAAGTCACATAATGACACATCTTAGCAAAAAGCAAAAGTGCACTACTAACACTTTTAGACATAACCATCATGATATACACCATATCTCATGCATATAATATATTAAATCACAAGAATAAACACTTACCCAAGTTTGTAAAAGAGTGATCTTGTCCAAAGGAGTGATGACCTAGGGTTTATGAAAGATGAGAAATATCTTTGGAAATTCCAGAAATGGAATGTGTGTCTAAATGAATAAAAATTTGATTTTTCCAAATTATATATCCCCTCATGGACATCCTTATCCACACTTGGGTCAATAAATAATGGTTTGCTTTGGTCAAAGCAAGAATGGATCATTTACCCATTTTGGGCCATGTGTTTTGTTTGGTTTTTGGGCCTCAATTGAGCCCAATTGCTCAAGATTAATTTAGCCCAACAAATTTAATGCATGATCCACCAACTATCTCATGTTTAAATAATTCCATAATTATGAATACAATAGTCAACTCACGAGATTCATGTTCGTAGCCTCGACCCCAAGAATAAGCGTTTTTAGACACTCATGGCTTAATTTACCATAAATTGATAAAAATTATACAAAAAAGAAATAAAAATAAAAATAAAGAATAATTAACCCTCATTTGGATGCCAAAATCGTCCAAGAGTATCCCCACCAAGATGGAATAATGATATAATAACCCACGAACTCTATTTAGAGACTAGTGGTCGGAGAAGAATTTTGGCAAATTGCTCGCCTTCCGCAATTTGAACTTTTTCTTTCGTGTGAAACAAATATGGGTACATTGACTTCATCATTTCTTCATCTTCCCATGTGATCTCTTCTACTTGCTGATTTATCCAAAGTACCTTTACGGAAGCTGCGTCTTTATTCCTTAACCTCTTCACTTATCTATCCAGAATAGCAATAGGTATCTCTTCATAGGTGAGATCCTCCGTAACTTGTACATCTTCAATGGAAGCGATACGAGATGGATCTCTTATGCACTTTCGAAGCATCGAAACATGAAATACTGGATGAACTGTGGAGAGTTCTTGGGGTAGTGCCGATTAATATGCAACTTTCCCAAATCTTCAGACAATTTCATATGGCCCTATATAACGGGGACTCAACTTCTGTTTCTTTCCAAACTGCGTTACCCCTTTCATCGGTGATACCTTCAAGAATACCCAATCACCCATGGCAAATTTGTGCCCTCTTCTCCTAACATCAGCATAGGACTTGTGTCGGCTTTGGGCCATTTGTAGCCGCTGTTGGATCACTTTAACTTTATCCATAGCTTGATGAACAAGATTTGGTCCAAGTAAAGCAGTTTCACCTGCTTCAAACCATTCGATTGGTGATCTACACTTCCTTCCATATAAAGCTTCATAAGGTGCCATTTTGATACTTGAATGATAGCTATTGTTGTAAGCAAATTTAATAAGAGGTAGATGATCATCCCAACTACCTTTAAAGCCTAACGTGCCCGTTCGTAGCATATCTTCAAGTGTTTGGATAGTACGTTCTGCTTGTCCATCTGTCTGAGGATGAAAAGCCGTACTCAGATTCACCTGTGTACCCAAGCTCTTCTAAAACGATCTCCAAAAATACATAGTAAATTGAGCTCCCCTGTCTGATATAATGGAGACCGAAATTCTATGTAATCACACTATCTCTTTAACATACAACCTTGCATAATCTTCAGCTGTATAGGTGGTCTTGACTGGTAGAATATGCCCTGACTTGGTAAGCTTGTCAACTATTACCTATATAGAATAAAATTTCCACAGTGTACGAGGCAAACCTGTGATGAAATCCATATTAATCGTGTCCCATTTCCAAACTGGAAGATTGATACATTGCATGTAACCTCCAGGTTTCTGATGCTCTACTCTTACTTGTTGACAATTTGGACATTGAGCTACAAATTCTGCAATGTTCTTCTTCATGTTTCCCCACCAATACATTTCTTTCAAATCATGGTACATTTTTGTAGCTCCCGGATGAATAGAATATTGTAAATGATGCGCCTCTGTCATAATTCTTCTCCTCATCTCATCTACATCCGGTACACATAATCTACCTTGGCATTGAAGTACTCCTTCTTGCGTAAGATCAAATGCCTTTGTCAGACCCTGTTGTACATTTTCTTTCAGCTGCAATAAAATAGGATCCGCATCCTGTTTCTCTTTCACCTCATCTACTAAGGAAGATTCTGCTGCATTTTGCACAAGAACCCCTTCATCTGGAGATTCAAGAAGACGAACTCCCAGGCTAGCTAGTTGATGTAAATCTTTGACTAGGTCTTGCTTTTCCGTCAACTGGCCACTAGTGCTTACTACTGCTTTGCGTCTTAATGCATCGGCCACCACATTCGCTTTTCCTGGATGATATAGGATATCAATATCATAGTCTTTCAATAGCTCAAGCCACCTCCGCTACCTCAGATTTAAATCCTTCTGCTTAAAGATATATTGCAAACTTTTGTGATCAGTGTAGATGTCAACATGAACTCCATACAAATAATGGCGCCATATCTTTAAAGCAAATACCACAGTTGCCAACTCAAGGTCATCTATTGGATAATTTCTCTCATGTGGTCGCAACTGTCGTGAGGCATACATGATTACATTACCGTGTTGCATCAACACACACCCTAGGCCAATTCTGGAAGCATCACAATATACAACATACCCTTCTGTGCCTTCCGAAAGTACCAATACCGGTGTAGAAGTCAATTTATGTTTCATCTCTTGGAAACTTTTCTCACATGCTTCATTCCACTGAAACTTGACTGCCTTGTGTGTAAGCTTCATTAAAGGTGCAGTAATGGAAGAAAACCCTTCAACAAACCTTCGATAATAACCTGCCAACCCAAGGAAGCTACGAATTTCCATAGGCGTCATAGGCCTCGGCCAATTTTTCACCGCTTTAATCTTTTGAATATCAACCTGAATTCCTTCATCTGACATAATGTGACCCAAGAATGCTACGGATTTTAACTAAAATTCACATTTTGAGAACTTTGCATACAGCTTACGCTCACGAAGAATTTGTAACACATGTCGTAAGTGATTAACATGGTCCTCTTGTGATCTTGAATAAACCAGGATGTCATCTATAAACACCATCACGAACACGTCTAGAAATGGCTTAAACACCCTATTCATCAAATCCATGAAAATAGCTGGTGCATTTGTTAGTCCAAATGACATAACTAAAAATTCATAATGGCCATACCGTGCTCGAAAAGTTGTCTTGGGTATATCCTTTTCTCTAACTCTGACTTGATGGTAACCCGATCTCAAGTTAATCTTTGAAAAATATTTGGCACCCTGTAACTGATCAAACAAATCGTCAATTCTGGAGAGGTGATATTTGTTCTTTATCTTTACTTTATTCAATTGTCGATAGTCAATACAAATTCTCAATATCCCATCTTTCTTCCGTACAAATAATACTAGTGCACCCCACGGGGACATACTAGGCCTGATGAAGCCCTTGTCCAGCAAGTCTTTTAATTGCTCCTTCAATTCACGTAATTCTGCTGAAGCCATTCTATACGGAGGAATAGAGATAGGTTGAGTGTCTAGAATCACATCAATACCAAACTCTACTTCCCGTTCTGGAGGTAAACCTGGAAGGTCGTTAGGAAATACATTGAGGAATTCATTGACCACTGCAACCGACTGAGGAGTTAGGGGTTCCACATCAGTATCTTTCACTCTTGCTAAGTGACATATGTACCCCTTGGCTATCATTTTCCTTTCTTTAAGATAGGAAATAAATTTTCCTCTCGGTGCCCCTACATTACCCTTCCATTCCAGAACATTTGTTTGTGGAAAATGAAAATGTACTTTCTTAGCCCGGCAATCCATCGTGGCATAACAAGAAGTCAACCAATCCATACCCATTATGACATCAAAATACACCATTTCTAGTTCAATAAGATCAGCCAGTGTATCATAACCACACACAATTACCACACAGTTACGATATACTCTTTTTGCAACAATAGATTCACCAATTGGTATAGATACTTCAATTGACTTAATTAATAATTCGGGCATTCTTTCAAAAATTTTAGCAATCAATGGAGTAACATATGATAATGTAGAACCCGAATCAATCAATGCATATACATTATGTGAAAATATGGATAGTGTACATGTGACTACATCAAGTGAAGCCTCCGAATTCTGTCGGTCTACTAGAGCATAAGTGCGATACTGGGCTCCACTGGAACTAACTGCTCCACTAGCACCTCTACCACGCCCAATAGGCTGCGCTCCTCTTCCTAGGGAAGAAACCGATGATGATGATGCAACGGTTGATCCCGTAGGTCGTGTTATACCTCCTATGCCCCTTTTGGGGCACTCTCTCACCATGTGCCCCGACAAGCCGCAAAAATAACAAACATTCATTCCAACTTGGCATTCACTTAAATGAGACTTCCCACAGTGCTTACACGATTGGCGAGAAAATCCTACCATTTGTGAACCTTAAACCGCACTGCTCTGCCCAAAATGGTTGCCTCTAAACCCCCGAAACTGGGATGAAGTACCTGCTATAGGGGAATAAAATGATGGTCTAAGTGGTCTAGGAAAAATCAGAGGCCTACATTCTCCTTGGGACACCATAGACTGTCCCATAGGTCTAGCCCTCTTTGGCGTCCCTCGTTCAAATTCGTGTACCCTTTTTTTTTGCCTTTTCTCCTCCATCGTGTGTACAAAAGCCTGTATTTTGGCTATATCCATCTCTGTTCAAAGCAGCAATAGTGCAGTCCCTCACCAAGTATGGCTCCAATCTGTCCACATATCGATGGACTCTATTTGTCATTGTGGCCACTACATTCAGAGCATATCGAGCGAAAGAATTAAACTGCAGACTATATTCTCTGACACTCATATTACCTTGACGGAGATTTAAGAATTGATCCGCGTGAGCCTCTCGGATCTCATAGGGAAGATAGTGATCAAGGAATGTCGTTTTAAATTCTTCCCAACTAGCTGGAATTGCACCAATACCATAAGATCTCTTCCAATCTTCATACCACAATATAGCTTCTCCTTTCAATCTATACACTGCAAGCTCAACTGTTTCTACACCAGTCACGTGCATAACATCTAGAGCCCTTTGAATTTGGTACACGAAGTCTTGTGGGTTTGCATTCGGATCTGTCCCAGTGAATGTGGGAGGATCTAATTTCAGAAAGTCCTGCGTCTTTTGGCTAGCTGCCCTAGCCTCACTGTCGTTACTTGTCATTGGACCAACTTGTCCTTGATTCTGTGCGGCAACTATACGAGTCAACAACATTCATATCAAATCGGCATTCGTATCAAATCGGCATTCACCTGCATGAAATCTCCCACGGCGCAGGCACAACTGACGAGAAGATCTCATCGCCTGTGATCCATGAATCCTACTACTCTGTTCAGATCGACCACCTCTAGACCCTTGGGATTGAGAATGAGCACCTGGTGTGAAATAAGAAGATGAGGGTCTAGGCGGTGACATTCAAAATCCAGATTCTCCTGGGGACAACATAGACTGCCTCATAGGTCTGGCCCTTTTTGATGGCCCTTCCTCAGATTTCTGCGTCCTTCTTCTTTGCCTTTGGTCCTCAATTTTCTGTGCAAAGGTATGTATTCTAGCTATGTCCATATCGAGATTTAAGGCAGTAATAGTACAGTCTCGTACCAAATAAGGCTCCAATCTGTCCACATATCGATGGACTCTATCTTCCATGATGGCTACTACATTTGAAGCATATCTAGCGAAGGAATTAAACTGCAAACTGTATTCTCTAACACTCATATTTCCTTGATGCAAATGGAGAAATTGGTCTGCACGTGCCTCCCGAATCTCATATGGGAGGTAATGATCAAGGAATGCCATTTTAAATTCTTCCCAATCAGTTGGGAGTGCATCAATACCCCTTGATCTTTTCCAGTCCTCATACCACAAGATAGCCTTGCCCTTCAGTCTATAAGCTGCTAGCTTAACTGTTTCTACACCTGTTACGTGCATCACCTCTAGTGCTCTTTGAACTTGGTCCACGAAATCCTGTGGATCTGCTTTCGGATCGGACTCTATGAGTATGGGAGGGTCTAATTTTAGAAAGTCCTATGTACGCAGACTAGCTGCTCTAGCCGCGTCATCTTCATTTACCATTGGACTAGTTCGTCCCTGGGTTTGTGCAGCCAATAACTGTGTCAACATATGTACTGCATTTCTTAAATATTGATCTGTAGCATTCATTGGTGGTTCTGCGGGTACTTCTCTACCTCTTGGCTCTTCCAGAGCTGGAAAGGTAGTAGAAGACCGAGATATAATTTCAGCGTCATCCCCATCTTGACTAACTTGGTCAGGTGGTAATCTACTCATTCCTTCTTTAGCAGGCACATCCACCTTCTTCCCTTTACCTCTACCTCTTCTCGTTATTGGCATGTTTACTATACCAAACAAAAACAATCACCATGGTTAGATACAATTCAACTTACAACACTGGCTCTATTGTACAATCTAGAAGTGAAGAAAGGAAACAACATCCTAAATGCCCCGTAGCCTCCTACTTATAAATATGGTGCACAACACATTGATAAGTAATACTCTGCTCAGACACGGCTTTGTCTGATACCACTTTTGTCACATCCCAAATCCCATTGAGACGTGATTGGCACCCGAAGCCGATATGGCCCGAGAGAACCAATCTTTGCTCATGCCTACCCATATGCATATCCTCGTATGAATCTTATTAAATCTTATTATTCCTCATGCAACTAAGTGAAAGTCATGAACATGGAAACATATATCATATCTATATACGAAACTTGGCCATTAGGGCCATTAATTCAAAATGATCATGCATCTCTTGCTTTCATATGCCCACATACGTCTACAAAAGCCTCTAACTGATGCATTTACAAGACCATCTAAAAGTCGGAACAAGTCCCCGCTTTATCTCTACAATATCAAAAAAAATATACAACTGTGATAAGTCCCGAAGCAACTGGGGCACACCAAAGATCTGCAATTACTGTCAACCTACTGTCTTTTTACAAATCTACTAGTCCCTGCACCTGCAACATGTAAGGTAAGTCCACGGAGGGGGTCAGTACGAAGAATGTACTGAGTATGTAAGGCTCATAATAAATAGCATCATACATGAGAATGTCAATAGAATAAAATATGAGAGAATAGTCAATGTGTATAAACCATCATTTTATATAATATCTCTTATAACTACTATCCTTCAGGGGAAATTACCTTCACTCAAGAGACTTGCCTCCAATAGATTCTTCTATACCCAAGAGGTTCTTTCTTGCTTCTATGTTCATTACCACTATTGTTTATCTACTTGTTTAGTAGGTTTTAAAAGAATAACATTCATCCACATACATCCACTCTAGTGGTGGGGTGACAATATAACATACACCTATTCTATTGGGGAATTAATAATATAACGTACATCCACTCTATTAACATAGATCCACTCTATTGGTGGTTTAACCTACATCCACTCTCATGATGGGAGAACATACATCCACTCTATGGTGGGAGAACATACATAGGAGAGATTGATATATCAACTTATGAGAGATTTATACATTAAGGATCATGACACTAATTGAAACACACAAATATGCTTTAACTCACTCTTATACTTCATTAGATTAACACCTTATTTACCTCCTTCACTAATCCTATGAGATCTTATATAGGTAAGTATATGATACCGGACCTCCACCTTTGGTGGGCTATAATAAATGACATATCACAATATTGGGATTATTCCATATTGAACTTAAACCCTTTAGAATGTGATTTATACTCAATGAAACATATAGTAACCATGCACATTACTTCTTTACAATCTTATACCCCTTACCTAGTTATGAAAGTGACACGTTAAAGATCATGACACTAAATCTCACACTTATATACACATCTCAATTCACTCCTTCACTTCATGAGATTGACATCTTCACTCATGAGGAATAATTATACTAACTTGCACATCACCTCTCTTATTACTCTTATGAGATTGGTACTTTTACTTATGAAAGATTGGCACAAGGATAATCATCATACTATAGGACTTTGGAACATGACATGATTGGAAATTGCCATCCAAGATTAGATAGATTTTCTTATGTTAGTACTCTCTCTTGAAATAGTTCTCCTTGAAATTTCAATGTTATGACATCTTTGGAACTTCAATCAATGAACAAGAGATAAGTGAATCATAAGTCATCTAAGAATAGGACACGTATGGATAACAATATACGTCAACCTGAATTGATATACTTCAAGCCTCTCGGAATTGAAACAAGTCCAATGTCAATATGAACAACATGTTGCAGAAGGATATGGAAAAAGGAACCTTACATACCTTGTATTCTTAATACAAATACACAATCTTAGACGCTTATACAATAGTCTCGCTCCTTCTTTATGTATCACTCTACAACACAAATACATAACGAAATTCACATTAACCACTAACTACCTTACAAATGCATGTAACGTCAATGAGTTACATGTTTGCCTTTAAACATGCCATTTCCCCTTGACAAAACCATTGATGAAATTATTATTCCAAAAATCCCACAATATTTCCAACATTGACCAATACATGATAATCAATACATTTCACCACAACACTTCTCCTTTACACTTTCTTATCCACACCATATCACAAATAATCCTTCAATTCACCTTAATACTCTTCATAGGACATATCGGCCAAAATCCCATAATTTACTCTTATTGAAAAATAAAAAGTTTAATAACAAAATCACACCATATATGTTCATATTTTATCCGTACCATGCTCTTTCATCAAAGTCACAAGTCATAATTCAAGCTTGAATCTCAAGGATCACAAATCTTATATAAAAACACAAAGTACCATGTTCAACACTTCCAACCATAGCCAACATCATTTACATACTCTCCCATGCATATAATATATTAATCCATCACAATAATCACTTACCCAAGCTTGAAAAATGATGATCTTGCTCCAAAAGTGGGCTTTGAGTTCTTAGGGTTTGAGAGAAAAATAGATGAGAAATATCTAGAAAGCATGAGAGTTTCCAATGAATAAAATATGATTTGTTGGTCCCTTTTATAATACTTGAATCCATGCTTATCCAATATTACATGTGTGTGCCTTAGTCAATGGGAGAATGGGTCATTTGACCCATTCTTGGCCCATGTTTTCTTTCTCATTTTGGGCCCTTTTTGAGCCCAATTTACTTAACCCAATAAAATCAATAATTTCTTGTGTTTAAGCCATCTTATATGTGTTACAGAAATATTCCCACTCATGCTATTCATATCTGTAGCCTCAATTCCAAAAACAAGTGATTCTAGCCACGTAGGGCCCATTTTGACCATAAGGGCAAAACTGTCATTTTGATGCCAAATTCGTTCTCCAGTAATTTTTTCATACCAATATAATATTTCATTCATTTCATGTATATACTCGTGGTTGTAGAAGAAACGTGGCAAAAATCGGCTCGGTACGTCCCCGGGCACCCTTGGGACTAAAGAAAAATTCCAACTTTGAAAAGTGGTCAAAACCAGCGTGGCACGCCCTTGGGCGCGCCAGCTTGATGCCTCTAGAATAAAAATTTTAGCCCAGAGTGGCGTGGCACGCCCTCTGACGTGCCCCACACTTAAAATTTTCGAAAATTTCATTTTTTGACTTTTTTTCGCGGGTTTGGTTAGATACTTCAAGTCTTATTCTTTAACTTACTTCTTACCCTTAATACCTTTTGTTTAGAGGTTCTCTTAGCCTCATTTTTAACCCCACAAATTCTCCATGAAAATCGCAAAACACCTCCTAAGCAAGGTTAATCACATGTACAAAGCCAAATTTCAATTTTCTCATCAAAATCATTACAAAATACATACTCATGGCATCTCGACACCCAATTAACCATTGTTCCACGTCGTCACATAGGGTTGGGAAAGTACGGGGTGTTACATTCTCCCCCCTTAGAAATATTCATCCTCGAATGTTAACGATGTTTCTTAAATTACAACAAATGCATCTCTCTTTTAGTATACATATACCTAAACACGTAAGGCTCATGGATACTTACTTGTTATTGGTCTACTTCCACACTTTGAACTTTTTCTTCTATTTGAAACAATATGAGTACATCGATTTCATCATTTTTGTTTTCTCAACTTCTCATGTGATCTCTTCGACTTGTTGATTTTCCTCAAAGAACTTTTTCAGAAAGTACGTCTTTATTTATTAACCTTCACGCTTGACGCTTTAGAATAGCCATAGCTATCTTTTCCTAGTGAGATCCCCCGAACTTTGTATATTTCCAATGGGAAAAATATGAAAGGAAACTCTTATACACTTTCAACAATATCATATGGCATATTGTATACGATCAATTTTCCCTTCTTTCCAATCCCATCACCTCATTCATTAGTAACGCCTTTAAAAGTACTTAATCATCTATGATCACAAACATCTACTATACCATTATGATATGTTCCTTTAACTATACTAAATTCACCGCCGGATAGAGATAGTCCATTAACTTAACTAATAACCCCAGTGTCCTATTAGATTCGTAGTAGCTGATGGGGTAACATACGATAGGGTAGAGCTCAGATCAGTCAATACATAAACATCATGTAAACATTTAGTAATATACCTAAATACCTGTACCTTCATCAGGAGATTCCTCTGCATCCGGCCGGTCCAATAAAGCATGGGTGCGATTCTGCGTTCTATTGGAACTGGCTGCTCCTCTGGCACCTCTACCGCGACCAACAGACTGTACACCAGCTGCCGATGCCACATTGACTGATACAGCAGGCCGTGTCATACTACCCATGGGCCTCTGTGGGCATTCTCTCATCATGTGTCTTGGCCTACTACATACAAAGAAAACATTCGTATCAAACCGACATTCGCCTGCATGAAATCTCCCACAGCGCGGGCACAACTGACGAGAAGATCTCATCGCCTGTGATCCATGAATCCTACTACTCTGTTCAGATCGACCACCTCTAGACCCTCGGGATTGAGAATGAGCACCTGGTGTGAAATAAGAGGATGAGGGTCTAGGCGGTAACATTCGAGATCCAGATTCTCCTGGGGACAACATAGACTGCCCCATAGGTCTGGCCCTTTTTGATGGCCCTTCCTCAGATTTCTGTGTCCTTCTTCTTTGCCTTTGGTCCTCCATTTTCTGCGCAAAGGCCTGTATTCTAGCTATGTCCATATCTCGATTTAAGGCAGTAATAGTGCAGTCTCGTACAAAATAAGGCTCCAATCTGTCCACATATCGATGGACTCTATCTTCCATGATGGCTACTACATTTGGAGCATATCTAGCCAAGGAATTAAACTTCAAACTGTATTCTCTAACACTCATATTTCCTTGACGCAAATGGAGAAATTGGTCTGCACGTGCCTCCCGAATCTCATATGGGAGGTAATGATCAAGGAATGCCATTTTAAATTCTTCCCAATCAGTTGGGAGTGCATCAATACCCCTTGATCTTTTCCAGTCCTCATACCACAAGATAGCATTGCCCTTCAGTCTATAAGCTGCTAGCTCAACTGTTTCTACACCTGTTACGTGCATCACCTCTAGTGCTCTTTGAACTTGGTCCACGAAATCCTGTGGATCTGCTTTCGGATCGGACTCTATGAGTATGGGAGGGTCTAATTTTAGAAAGTCCTATGTACGCAGACTAGCTGCTCTAGCCACGTCATCTTCATTTACCATTGGACTAGTTCGTCCCTGGGTTTGTGCAGCCAATAACTGTGTCAACATATGTACTGAATTTCTTAAATATTGATCTGTAGCATTCATTGGTGGTTCTGCGGGTACTTCTCTACCTCTTGGCTCTTCCGGAGCTGGAAAGGTAGAAGAAGACCACGATGCAATTTCAGCGTCAGCCCCACCTTGACTAACTTTATCAGGTGGTAATCTACTCATTCCTTCTTCAGCAAGCACATCCACCTGCTTCCATTTACCTCTACCTCTTCTCGTGATTGGCATGTTTACTATACCAAAGAAAAACAATCACCATGGTTAGATACAATTCAACTTACAACACTGGCTCTATTGTACGATCTAGAAGTGAAGAAAGGAAACAACATCCTAAATGCCCCGTAGCCTCCTACTTATAAATGTGGTGCACAACATATTGATAAGTAAGACTCTGCTCAGACAAGGCTTTGTCTGATACCACCTTTGTCACGCCCCAAATCCCATTGAGACGTGATTGGTACCCGAAGCCAATATGGCCCGAGAGAACCAATATTTGCTCATGCCTACCCATATGCATATCCTCATATTAATCTTATTAAATCTTATTTTTCCTCATGCAACTAAGCGGAAGTCATGAACATGGAAACATATATCATATCTATATACGAAACTTGGCCGTTAGGGCCATTAAGTCAAAATGATCATACATCTCTTGCTTTTATATACCCACATACGTCTACAAAAGCCTTTAACTGATGCATTTACAAGACCATCTAAAAGTCGGAACAAGTCCCCGCTTTATCTTTACAATATTAAAAAAAATGTACAACTGTGATAAGTCCCGAAGCAACTGGGGCTCACCAAAGATCTGCAATTACTGTCAACCTACTGTCTTTTTACAAATCTACTAGTGCCTGCACCTGCAACATGTAAGGTAAGTCCCCCGAGGGGGTCAGTACGAAGAATTTACTAAGTATATAAGGCTCATAAGAAATAGCATCATACATGAGAATGTCAATAGAATAAAATATGAGAGAATAGTCAATGTGTATAAACAATTATTCTATATAATATCATTTATAACTACTCTCCTTCAGGGGAAATTACCTTCACTCAAGATACTTGCCTCTAATAGATTCTTCTATACCCAAGAGATTCTTTCTTGCTTCTATTTTCATTACCACTATGTTGTAAAAGAATAACATTCATCCACATACATCCACTCTAGTGGTGGGGTAACAATATAACATACACCTATTCTATTGGGGAATTAATAATATAACGTACATACACTTTATTAACGTAGATCCACTCTATTGGTGGTTTAACCTACATCCACTCTCATGGTTGAAGAACATACATCCACTCTATGGTGGGGGAACATGCATCCACTATATGGTGGGAGAACATACATCCACTCTATGGTGGGAGAACATACATCCACTCTATGGTGGGAGAACATACATCCACTTTATGGTGGGAGAACATACATCCACTCTATGGTGGGAAAACATACATGGGAGAGATTGATATATCAACTTATGAGAGATTAATACATTAAGGATCATGACACTAATTGAAACACACAAATATGTTTTACCTCACTCTTATACTTCATGAGATTAACACCTTATTTACCTCCTTCACTAATCCTATGAGATCTTATATAGGTAAGTATATGATACCGGACCTCCACCTTTGGTGGGCTATAATAAATGACATATCACAATATTGGGATTATTCCATATTGAACTTATACCCTTTAGAATGTGATTTATACTCAATGAAACATATAGTAACCATGCACATTACTTCTTTACAATCTTATATCCCTTACCTAATTATGAAAGTGACACGTTAAAGATCATGACACTAAAGCTCACACTTATATACACATCTCAATTCACTCCTTCACTTCATGAGATTGACATCTTCACTCATGAGGAATAATTATACAAACTTGCACACCACCTCCCTTATTACTCTTATGAGATTGGTACTTTTACTTATGAAAGATTGGCACAAGGATAATCATCATACTATAGGACTTTGGAACATGACATGATTGGAAATTGCCATCCAAGATTAGATAGATTTTCTTATGTTAGTACTCTCTCTTGAAATAGTTCTCCGCGAAATTTCAACGTTATGACATCTTTGGAACTTCAATCAATGAATAAGAGATAAGTGAATCATAAGTCATCTAAGAATAGGACACGTATGGATAACAATATACGTCAACCTGAATTGATATACTTCAAGCCTCTCGGAATTGAAACAAGTCCAATGTCAATATGAACAACATGTTGCAGAAGGATATGGAAAAAGGAACCTTACATACATTGTATTCTTAATACAAATACACAATCTTAGATGCGTATACAATAGTCCCGCTCCTTCTTTATGTATCACTCTACAACACAAATACATAATGAAATTCACATTAACCACCAACTACCTTACAAATGCATGTAACGTCAATGAGTTACATGTTTGCCTTTAAACATGCCATTTCCCCTTGACAAAACCATTGATGAAATTATTATTCCAAAAATCCCACAATATTCCCAACATTGACCAATACATGATAATCAATACATTTCACCACAACACTTCTCCTTTACACTTTCTTATCCACACCATATCACAAATAATCCATCAATTCACCTTAATACACTTCATAGGACATATCGGCCAAAATCCCATAATTTACTCTTATAGAAAAATAACAAGTTTAATAACAAAATCACACCATACATGTTCATATTTTATCCATACCATGCTCTTTCATCAAAGTCACAAGTCATAATTCAAGCTTGAATCTCAAGGATCACAAATCTTATATAAAAACACAAAGTACCATGTTCAACACTTCCAAGCATAGAAAACATGATTTACATACTCTCGCATGCATATAATATATTAATCCATCACAATAATCACTTACCCAAGCTTGAAAAATGATGATCTTGCTCCAAAAGTGGGCTTTGAGTTCTTAGGGTTTGAGAGAAAAATAGATGAGAAATATCTAGAAAGCATGAGAGTTTCCAATGAATAAAATATGATTTGTTGGTCCCTTTTATAATACTTGAATCCATGCTTATCCAATATTACATGTGTGTGCCTTAGTCAATGGGAGAATGGGTCATTTGACCCATTCTTGGCCCATGTTTTCTTTCTCATTTTGGGCCCTTTTTGAGCCCAATTTACTTAACCCAATAAAATCAATAACTTCTCGTGTTTAAGTCATCTTATATGTGTTACAGCAATATTACCACTCATGCTATTCATATTTGTAGCCTCAATTCCAAAAACAAGTGATTCTAGCCACGTAGGGCCCATTTTGACCATAAGGGCAAAACTGTCATTTTGATGCCAAATTCGTTCTCCAGTAATTTTTTCATACCAATATAATATTTCATTCATTTCATGTATATACTCATGGTTGTAGAAGAAACGTGGCAAAAATTGGCTCGGTACGTCCCCGGGCACCCTTGGGACTTAAGAAAAATTCCAACTTTGAAAAGTGGCCAAAACCAGCGTGGCACACCCTTGGGCGCGCCAGCTTGCTGCCTCTGGAAAAAAAATTTTAGCCCAGAGCGGCATGGCACACCCTCTGACGTGCCCCACACTTAAAATTTTTGAAAATTTCAGTTTTTGACTTTTTTTTGCGGGTTTCGTTAGATACTTCAAGTCCTATTCTTTAACTTACTTCTTACCCTTAATACCCTTTTGTTTAGAGGTTCTCTTATCCTCATTTTGAACCCCACAAATGCTCCATGAAAATTGCAAAACACCTCCTACGCAAGGTTAATCACATGTACAAAGCCAAATTTTAATTTTCTCATCAAAATCATTACAAAATACATACTCATGGCATCTCGACACCCAATTAACCATTGTTCCATGTCGTCACATAGGGTTGGGAAAGTATGGGGTGTTACATACAAACTCAGCGTCAGCCCCACCTTGACTAGCTTGGTCAGGTGGTGATTTACTCGTTCCTTCTCCAGCAAGCATAGCTACCTGCTTACCATTGCCCCTACCTCGTCTTGTAATCGGCATTGTACTATAACAAAGAAAAACAATTCCAATGGTTAGATACGATTCCACTTACAACATTGGCTCTATTGCACGATCTAGAAATAAGGAAAAGAAACAACTCCAAAATGTCTCTTAGCCTCCTTCTTATAAATGTGGTGCACAATACATCCATAAGCAATACTCTACTCAGACATGTCTTTGTAGACACCCTTAGGACGACCTGTTATGATACCACTTTTGTCACACCTCGAATTCCAACAGGGCTGACTGGCACCCGAAGCCGTTAAGGCCCGTGAGAACTAAATCTTCATTCATATACACTCATATGCATGTCACTCAATAAGCATCACCATCACATAGAGATATAAGATGTCAATAGCAGAAGTCATGAAAAAATATGTGATATATATGAAACTTGGCCGTTGGGGCCACCATGTCAAAAGTATACGTTCCTTACATTTCCTTCATTTTGTCCCACAACATCTACAAAGCCTCTACAGATACATGGACATAACCAACCTAAAGTCGGGACAAGTCCCCACTTTATACAACATTTACAATACCAAAACAAATGTACATAATGACTCGAAAAGCCACAAACCTACTGGAGCTTACCAATGATCGGCAAATGATCCGCAACCTACTATGGAGGTCTACTAGCACCTGTGCCTGCAGCAAGTAAAGTAAGTCCCCCAAAGTACGTCAGTACAAAGAATGTACTGAGTATGTAAGGCTATAAGAAACTGCATAAGATACAAGGACTTCAATGAAATCAAGTACAAGTGGGTGGGCAATATAGATTAGCCACCAGAATATACATGTGTGGAGTCGTATACATTGCATTCATTTCTTTCATTTTCGTTCATATCATTGTCACAATCATTCATAAAATATTGTCCATGTAACATCATTCATATAATCTTTCGGGATCGCCTCTAGCTAGGCTTCCGCCCCTTTGAGTTTCCACCCGTTCGGGATCGCCTCTAGCTAGGCTTACGCCTCTTCGAGTTACCACCCGTTCCCAATATTCATTCGGGATTGCCTCTAGCTAGTATTACGCCCCTTCAAGTTGCCACCTGTTCCCAATATTCATTCGGGATTGCCCCTATCTAGGCTTTTGCCCCTTTGGGTTGCCACCCGTACTCAACAAGTATGCATTACTTCAATTATTTTATTATAAGAGTGATACGTTATTGGTTGTAACATTGTTGGAACTTTTGAACAATAGTCAATGAATAAGAGACATGTGAATAACAATAGATGACAACCATAAATGATATACTTTAGAACATTTCGGATTGGAACAAGTACAATGACAATGTGAACACTATGTGTTGTAGAAGGATACGGAAAGAGTAACCTTACATACCTTATCGCCCCAATATGAATACACAGTCCTATATGTGAATAAAATAATCCAGCTCCTTCCTTATGTTTTACTCTACAACACAAGTACATAACGGAGCTCACGTTAACAACTAACTACCTTACAAGTGCATAAGACGACAATGAGTTATATGATTTCCCTATAACTTCATTTACCCTTTACCATACAACTCAGGGCATGGTCATACCAACAATACCACAACATGCCACACATTGACCAAGACATCATAAACCAATAGCACTTCACACCAAATTTATCCTTTATGCTTCCTAATTAACACCACGTCACAATTATTCCATCAAGTCACCTTAATACATTCCATAACAACAATCCCACAAGTTATACACATAGAAAAACAAAAAAACAAGTTAAGGACATAACCACACCATACATGTTGATATTTCATCCACACCATTCACTTCCATCAAAACCTCAATTCTCCTTTCAAGTTCAAGTCACATAGATGATACATCTTAGCAAATAGCAAAAGTGCACTACTCAACACTTTTAGACATAACCGTCATGATCTACACCATCTCTCATGCATATAATATATTGAATCAAAAGAATAAACACTTACCCAAGCTTGTAAAAGAGTGATCTTGTCCAAAGAAGTGATGACTTAGGGTTTGTGAAAGATGAGAAATATCTTTGAAAATTCTAGAAATGGCATGTGTGTCTAAATGAATAAAAATCTGATTTTTTCACATTATATAGCCCCTCATGGCCATCCTTATCCACACTTGGGTCAATAAATAATGGTTTACTTTGGTCAAAGAAAGAATGGATCATTTACCCATTTTGGGCCATGTCTTTTGTTTGGTTTTTGGGCCTCAATTGAGCCCAATTGCTCAAGATTAATTTAGCCCAACAAATTTAATGCATGATCCACCAACTATCTCGTGTTTAAAGAATTCCATAATTATGAAGACAATAGTCGACTCACGACGTTCATGTTCGTAGCCTCGACCCCAAGAATAAGCGATTTTAGCCACTCATGGCTTAATTTACCATAAATTGATAAAAATTATAAAAAAAGAAAGAAGAATTAACCCTCATTTGGATGCCAAAATCGTCCAAGAGTAGCCCCACCAAGATGGAATAATGATACAATAACCCACAAACTCTATTCAGAGACTAGTGGTCGGAGAAGAATTTTGGTAAAAAAAATGGCCTGGCACGCTGCCTGGCGCGCCCCTGTGATGCCCATGCCAGAAAAATTTTGCAGCCTGGCACGCTGCCTAGAGCACCCCTATGCTGCCCATGCCAAAACAAATTCTGTCAAAAGCGGCCTGGCACGCCCCTGGGCGCGCCTGACACCAAAAATTCTATTTTCTTCCTTTTTTCGACTTTTCTTTGCGGGCATTAGCACAATATCAATAGTCCATCAAACACAATACAAAATACGCACTTTTTGCTCTCAAAACTAAGGTAATAAGGCATATAAATAGGCCCTAGAACACCACTCAAATAGGGTCAAAAATGAACGGGGTGTTACATAATCATTCATTTTATAATTAGAGGGAAGCAGTACCTTTTGGCCAAGTTCAAGGACAGGGAAATATATGTTTTTCATGCCACCTTTTGGTTTTGTCTTTGTAAAGTTTTAGATTCTCATAAGCATGAAAGCAAAACTCATCAAGCTCATGCAACTGAAATAACCACTTCTGCCCCGCCAACTCAAGATCAAAGTTCAACTTTTTCACCACCTAATATGCTTGATGATCAGATCAACAGGCAAATAACAGGCTTTCCCATATACTAACCAATATGTTAAGGTCCCAATGGGAATTTTATAGGCAGTCCTATATGCCCACAGTGCATCATCTAATTTAATGGCACAGTCCTTGATTTAGGCATTAGCAATATTCTGGAGAATCTTCTTAATTTCATGATTCAACAGTTCAGCTAGCCTACTGGTCTAGGGATGGTACGTTGTGGACACCTTATGCCTTAACCCATACTTTGCCAGTAAGTTTTGGAACCAATTATTCACAAAGTATGAACCTCCATCACTAATGATTGCTCTTAGAGTTTTGAACCTCGAGAAAATATGCTTTTTCACAAATTTGGCCACTATATTTGCATCATTTTTGTGAAGAGCAGTGGTCTCCACCCACTTGGAAACATAATCAACTACTAACAAATATATTCATTACCAAACGATTGTGGGAATTGCACCATGAAATCTATTCCCTAAACATCAAAAATCTCAGCTTCTACAGTATTGTTCGGTGGCATCTCATGTCTTCTAGAAATGCTTTCCATTCGCTGATATTGGTCACATTCCTTAACATATGCAGAGGTATCTTTGAACAGATTAACTAGTAAAACCCAGATTATAGCACTTTATGGGTTATGGGCTCCCCTTCGTAATGACCACCATAAGGTGAAGAGTGACAACTTTCTAGCACTTGCTTAACTTGGCATTCATAATACATCTTCTCACTACTCGATCAGAACCCTGCTCAATCCAATATGGCTCATCCCATATATAAAAGCTGGAATCATAGCTCAACTTCTTCTTCTGTTGACTAGTTGCCTCTTGTGGATATACCCCACTCACTAATAAGGTCACTACGTCTACGTACCATGGTAGCTCAGTTGTACTAAGTTCCAGAAGTTATTAATCAGGAAACTCCTCTCTAATACGAGTATCGTCAGTTATATATGACCAATTTTCTAACCTGACAAATGATAAGATACCTGGCACTCTATTCCCTTCCTATCTCAGATCTTAAGATCAAACTCTTGTAATAGGAAAATCTATCTAATGAGTCTAGGTTTGGCATCCTTCTAATTGAATAGGTACCTGATCGCTGCGTGGTCGGTGTGCACAATCACTTTGGTCCCCACTAGATAGGATTTAAACTTGTCAAAGACTTAAACTAAGGCTAACATCTACTTCTCAGTTAATGTGTAATTTGTTTGGGCTACACCCTGAGTTTTACTTGCATAATATATAGAATGAAAGATCTTCTCTTTTCACTGACCCAAAACTTTTACCACAGCTATATCACTGGCGTCGCACATCAACTCAAAAGGTAGCTCCCTATCAGAATCTGTCAAGATAGGATCTTTTATCAACTTCTTTTTCTGCTCCTCAAATGCTTTTAGACACTCCACCACAAACTCAAATTTCACTTCATTTTTAATCAATCTACACATAGATATCAATACTTTCGCAAAATCTTTAATAAACCATATGTAAAACTCAGCATTTCCATGATGATAGACCCCTTTTACTAATATCGATGGTAGTAACTTCTCAATAACCTCCACTTTCGTATGATCTACCTCCAGTCCTTTTTGTGACACTTTATGACCAAGGAAAATGCCTTTCTTGAATAAAAACTTGCACTTCTCTTAATTCAACACCAGATTTGTCTCCTCGTATCAAGCCAAGACTCTATTAAGATTCTATAAACACACTTCAAAAGAGTTACCAAAAATAGAAAAATTGTCCATAAATACCTCAACAAAGTCTTCAACTATGTCATTAAATACGGCCATCATGTAGCGCTGAAAGGTAGTTGTTGCATTATAGAGTCCAAAGGGTATTCACTTAACGGTGTAAGTCTGGTATGGACAAGTAAAAGTGGTCTTTTCTTGATCTTTGGGAGCTATGGCTATCTGATTATAACAAAAATAACAGTCCAAAAATCAATAATACCCTTGCCCAAAGATTCTATACAACATCTGGTACATGAAAGGGATTGGATAATGATCTATGTGATGGCCCCATTGAGCTACTGATAGTCCATACAGACCCTCCATTATGTTACTCTATAGTCAAAATCAACTAGTTCTTATCATTAGTCACCACCGCCATGCCTACGTTTCATGAGCATCTTTGTAAATACTGGGCTAATAGTACCCACATTGTAAGATTTTATGGGCAGTCCGCGCACCTCCATGATGACCCCCAACTGGAGATGAATGACATGCTTCCAAAATACTCATCATCTCGACTTCTGGAATGCATCTCCAAATCATGCCATCTGCACATACCCTAAATAAATACGGTTCATCCCAGAAGAATTTTAGCACCTCATGCATGAATTTCTTTCTCTGCTGATATGACATATCTACCGAAACTACATCACTTGCAAAAAAGTTGGCAAAATCAACAAACCAAGGGATTAAGTCTTGCGATGTTGCTAATACCTGCTCATCTGGAAAAGTATCATCAATCTCAAGGTCATCCCTTAATTTTAGCATGGCCTCCTCCTGAAGGCGTGATAGATGGTCAGCGACCTGATTCTCGGTTCCCTTAAAATTCTTGACTTCAAAGTCAAATTCTTGCAGTAGGAGCACCCAAAGGATCAATCTTGGCTTAGCATCCTTTTTAGACATAAGATATCAAAGAGCTGCATGGTCTGTATGCACAATCACCTTCGTACCAATCAAGTAAGATTTGAATTTCTCAAAAGCAAAGACCATAGCCAATAATTCCTGTTCAGTCACAGTATAATTCTTTTGAGCTGTATTAAGCACTTTGCTAGTGTATTAAATCAGATGTAAAATCTTCTCACGTCTTTGGCCAAGGACTGCACCCAAAGCCACTCCGCTAGCATCACACATAACCTCAAAAGGCATCGTCCAATCTGGTGACACAATAATAGGGGTTGAAATCAACTTCTCTTTCAGACACTCAAATGCTTTTAGACATGCCTCATCGAACAGGAACTTCACCTCTTTCTCCAAAAGTTTGCATAAAGGATGTGCAATCTTAGAGAAATCCTTGATGAATCTTCTATAAAAGCCAGCATGACCTAAGAAACTTCGAATACCTTTCACGGAGATAGGTGGAGGTAACTTCTCAATTACCTCTATCTTTGCCTTATCAACTTCAATACCTTTCTTTGAAACCTGATGCCCCAATACGATACCCTCATTGACCATAAAGTGACATTTTTTCCAATTTAGCACTAAGTTGCACTCCTCGCATCTTTGCAGCACATTAGCAAGGTGTGACAAGCAATCATCAAATGAGTCTCCCACAACAGAAAAATCATCCATAAAAACCTCAATAGTGTCTTCCACCATGTTTGAGAAAATAGACATCATGCAATATTGGAAAGTGGTCAGTTCATTACACAGACCGAAGGGTATCCTTTTAAATGCAAAATGTCCCGTATGGACAAGTGAAAGTGGTCTTCTCTTATTCTTCGGGAGCAATGAAAATCTGATTATACCTCGAATAGCCATCGAGAAAACAATACCATCCTCTACCGGCAAGACGTTCTAACATCTAATCCATGAAGGGCATGGGGAAATGATCTTTTTCTGTCCAAGTATTCAGCTTCTGATAATCCATGCAAACTCTCCAACCAGTAACCGGCCTCATTGGGATTAGCTCATTCTTGTCGTTTGGAACCACAGTGATTCCTCCCTTCTTCGGCACACACTGAACTGGACTCACCCACTTTCTATCAGCAATAGGGTAAACCACTCCTACATCTAACCACTTGATGATCTCTTTCTTCATAACCTCTTGCATAGGTGGGTTTAGACGACGTTGGTGCTCAATGCTCGGTACGTACTCAGGAGTAAGTTGAATTTTTTGAGTGCAACTACCGGGTGGAATTCCTATAATATCAGCAATGGACCAACCAATGGCCCTCTTAAATCTTTTCAATACTGAAACCATAGCCTCTACTTGCCACTCCACCAATTTAGTAGAAATAATCACAGGCAAGGTATTGTTAGCTCCCAAAAATGTGTAGCGAAGGTGAGCCGGAAGAGCCTTAAGATCCAAAACTGGAGGCTCCTTAATAGATGGACGAGCTAGTGGGGTTACCCTATTATTCAAATTGAGATCAAGTTTCTTTGAAGCATAAGTGCATGCTCCCTTACCATTGAGTGCACCTACCATCTCATCGTATTCCTCAATACCGTTGCTATCAAAATTCATAATTACGGCTGCGAGAGCTCCTACCCCCAACCTTTCTTCAAGAGACACGACAACATCACTATCATCAAATGCATCTATTATCGAAATCACCCGCTTATCTCTCAGTTGCTTCATGGAACGACAAACATTGAAAGTGACTTGTTCATCGTTTAACCTGAATTTTATCTACCTTGTTTCCATGTCTACCAATGCGCGACCAGTGGCAAGGAATGGTCTTTCCAATATGATGGGAACCTCGAAATCAACTTCACAATCGAGGATCACAAAGTCAGCCGGAAATATGAAAGATGCACCTTTTCAGCATCTCTAGTCACAATCTATTTAGCCAGAAGACCAATTTCTGTCCTCAACTGAGCGACCTCTTAAACTATAGATTCGTCCAAAGCCCGTTGTACTACTGAGGCTCCAATAGCATATGTTCCCACCGGCGTCTCTGCTTCCCGAGTATGCCATCCTCGATTGGTCTTAGTAATACGATCTAATATTTCTGAAGCTTGTTCCCATCTCAGACTCATAAATTCTCCACCAGTAATAGTGTCTGCTACAGCCTTGGTATTGACATTTAAAGCCCTGTAGAAGATTTCAAGTAAGTTTCTACCACTCATGCTATGATTTGGTACATTTGGGTGCTTCTTCTTGAACCTTATCCATATCTCATAAAGTGCTTTAGAATGTAGTTGTCTGAAGTTGTAGATCTCATCCTTCAACTGTAGCATCTTGGAAGGTGGGAAAAACCTCTCCAGAAATTGATTTCTCAATTCTTACCAAGTAGTGATGGATCCTCGTGGTAATTCTGCCAACCACAAGGCTGCCTCTCCTGTTAGAGAGAATGGAAACAATCTCAATCGAATAGCCTCTTGGTAACCTCCAGGCAAATTATATGAGGTGCAGACCCCCACAAAATTCATCACGTGCATGTTTAGATCATTAATAGGCATACCGAAAAACACACCCTTCAAGTTTAGTAGGTGAATCATGACACTGGTAATGTAAAACTTAGTGCCTGGAGGTAACTCAGGTGGAATAATGGCACCAGTCTCTATTGGCATAAAATAGGCCACATCTTCTTCCTCAGGATCAGCATAACCTAGCACATGTGGTCTTTGAAGTGGTTGTTGAACTCTCAATCTTCTTTATCTCTCTTCAGCCTCAGCCAGTCGCTGAGCTGCCTCTTGCATAACTCGATTATCTCTCTGTGCATGTCTAAGAGCAGCTTGTCTAGCATGTTTTTCTCGTGTCAATCGAGCAGTACTTTGATCCTCTGTTTCATAACCAACCGGATGAATTAGTTGATTACGAACTTCTCTCATGGGCGCAAGATCCTGAACTTCGTCGGTATTTACCATTCTTCTATTAGCCCTCAGAGTTCTTTCTATTTCAAGATCAAGTGGAATCAGGGTATTGCCTTGACTCCTAGTATTTGGCATACACCGGCATGTGCCCTTAGAAGTATAGAAAAACAATACTAATCAAATCCAACAAATAAACTAATCAACCCTGTAACCGTATTCCCCGGCAACGGCGCCAAAAGTTGATGTCGCCCAAAATATGCCTACTAAGAAGTATAAAGCGGTCGCTAAATCAAATATAGAACCCAACTAGGTTGGGGTCGATCCCACAGGGAATAGGACGGAACTAGGTTGAGTTCTTGTTCGAGTAATTGGCAGATAAGTAAAAAAGGGGAAATATTTGTAATTGAAGTTATTTTCAATATGAGAAATACACTAGGACTGTGATCCCCAATGATTCCTTAACTCTACCGGTTATTGGTGCTGGCAAAACTGTCCCGCTGTACTGTTTCCAAAATCTGACAAGATATGTTCATCTAAACGTCTCTCGACCTTGGTTAGAAGAATTTCACTCTTCTCCTCTCGGTTTTCGAGCGTCGTACTACTAACCCTTGTCCTGGATCTTAGATAACTATTCCCGCTAAGGCTCAAGTTATTAGATAAAGGTTGATAGCTAAAAATCTCTGTTGTTATCTCCTTTTCCCAATCTCTACCTCTCTCTCGAGTAAGTCTAGAATACATGTGAGTTTCTAACGTTTGCAACCGTTAGAAGATCAATCACAACGAAGGAAATACCAATACATGCATTCACATCGGTTCAGAGTTGCTTTGCACTTAACCTGTTTCGTTAATTCCTTATGGTTCATACAACGCTAGTTGATGAGTTTATCTACTCATAATTGCAAGAACACAAGAAGGATTCAAAGATGAAAACATAATTGCACACTCACAATAATGAAGAAGAACTGAAATCTCAATTATGGATAAAACTCAAATCTATGGTTTTTGATTACAAAACCAATAATATGTTTATGAACTCAGAAACATTAGAAAATATCTCTCAAAATAATGTACTGACTAACTCACGCACATGGGACTATATAGGGGTATTTATAGATACAAGGCTAATCCTATCCTAATCAAAACAGGAGAACAAATTTGGCAACTTCCACGGTATCATGAATTGGTGTCGTGGAACCAAGTCACGCCACGTAGGTGAATGTCGTGGAAATCAGACTCAATTAGACATCTTCAGAAGTTGACTCACTCCACCCTTTCAAGCCACGTAGTTGGACTCACGCCACGTGAGTGCTACCGTGGAAATCAGACCACATTTGATCATCTCTAAAGATGACTCACAATAGCCACTCACGTCACGTGAGTGGACTTCACGGCACGTGAGTGGTATCGTGACTCCATCTCTGGTGCAGATTCTTGTTTTTTCATCTTCAGACACTTCGTTCTCGGGCTTGATTCTTCCTTTTGATCATTTGTTGCCTTCAAAACCTGTTTTCCTGCAATGTAGGACAGAAACCACATCATACCAACCAAATACACCCAAGTTATTACATATTTTCCTTGGTTTAAGCATCGAAAGTGTCATGTAACCATGGCGCATCAATTACATAGAGTGTCCTATTTATATTACTATTACAAGAGCCTCCAAAATACACCTCTCCTTTCCATGCTCTAATCACGGAGCTTAAGCTCCGTGGCACTCCAATATCGCTAACTTATTCTATTTTTCATCCAATGGTGAAATGGTCCTCTCCTTGGCACGCCAATATCACTGGGCTTAGCCTCTGTGACATGGAGGTAATACGGGTACGGTCTGTTTTGCAGCCACTTGCAATCCTTAACTTGCTTTTATTCTGTTGTCCGAAGTTTCTTTCAAATGCATATTTGTAGCTCGTCTTGTGTCACATAATTTGTCATATAGCATTCTTTATCAAGATCAATTCCTTCATCTTCAAATCAAGCTCAATGTTCATGAAATTTCAACATGAACAAGCTAATCAAATCAATTAGTGCATGGATAGATTTTTAAGTAAAACACATGAGAACATAATTAGAGTAGTTTGCAAACTAAGTCAATTAGATTAGTTCGCAAACTAAGTCAAAGTATAGATAATAATTGGGATTTAGATGTATAAATACGCCCAAGATCACTTATCAATTAGCTTGAACTCGGTAACACTATTGAGGAGGCCTTTCTACCTACCTATCAGATCATGTAGCCATGAATGCAGTGCCTCAAGGAATGGGGTGCCAGTATGTAATTATATATCGAGTATGTAAGGTGACTGAATAAAAGTAATTGATATCATAAAGTGTTATAAGTAAGCTAATAAGGGAGTCTAATATGGTCAGAATGCAACTTACCTCTTCCCGACAAAATTCATACAATCAATAATTGAACAAGAACTTAACCGAATCCTCATAAGCTTAGTAGGTACAAAAAATAATTAATATAACCTACCCGAGTCCCCATATGCTTATTCGGTACAAATCAATATATATACCATTATTATCAACGCTATATCCTCTTAGGCACTCAGAAGATGGTCATGTAGGCCTCACTATTGTCCCTTAGGCAATCTGTACAACTCGTAGGCTTTAATATAGCCTCTTAGGCACTTCATGTTGCTCGAAGTTGCCACACAGCCCTATTAGGAAATATGTATGGCATGTAGGTCCTAATATAGTCCTCTTTAGGCAATTATCACAACTCGCATGTGAACAGGTTGTATTATGGGCCCTTAGATAATTAGAATAGCCTATACACTTTAATATAGCTCTCTTAGGGAACTGTATAGCCCATAGGCTTCAATATAGCCATGTAGGCAAACACATAGCCCGTAGCTTTCCAACAATAGGTCCAAAGGCAACCCAACAGAATAAAGGCAACCTTCTATAGCTTTGAACACAACACAATAGCCTAAAGATAAACAAATAAATTATAAGTGACCTATAAGAGAAATCCCTAAATTATATAGCACGGGGTCTCTACTAGAAGAATACTAATCCCATTTAAAACAATTCGAAGTACCCAACACAATCATAATAAACTAAGAGTAGTTCATCTACAAGATGCTAGACGTATAGCTCTTATGCTTTCAAGAATTATGTCGAAAGAAGTGAATAACCTTTAACATAGCTTTTTCGTCTCTTCCAAGCGGTCTAGCAATCTCTGCCCACACACCCACACCACTACAACAAGAGCAAGATCTCAATCAAAAATCAAGAGTAAGAAATACAACAAACTTCAACCAAAAGTATGGATTCCCGCCATAAAACACTATCTGTGACTTAGAGCATCTAGAAATCAATAAGAAAAGGATCTTATCTTGCTATACAAGCTCGAAAACACTGCCTCATACTTTAAACATACTTAAAATGCCACTATATGCACACAAACAAAGCTACACCACGAAACTATCAAGGAAAACTATACATACACATCGGGCTTAACGTGAATTACAACTTCTATCAATCCCCAAGGCTAAAGATCATAAGTATATCGAGAGTATTTGAGAGACGATCCTCAGATTTTTTGCTGAAAATATTGATCAGAAAAGCATACAAGGCTACCTTATATAATTTGTCACCGCTATGGTGGGTCTCACCGAGCCAACCTCAATGCGAGGTACCCTGCCTTGTGGTGCCAAGTTGGGGACGAGGGTTTGTCCCTCAAAGCACCTGCCCCTTATGCCAAGGCCTAAAGGTTCAGCCCTCATGTAGCCCAACTTAGCTTCACTACTACCCCGTAACTCACCTTACCGTGCAATCCAATAGTCCTCGAATTACGCTTGTAAGCCCTCCGCACGAAATGTAAGACAAACCAAACACACAGGGTGTTACAATGCCCAACACTTGGGAAAATTTGGGTGGCAAACACCTACATCGTGTCCCCTCTCTAAGATACCTAAAATGTAATGCCTCTCAGTCACCACTCACCACCCAACAATACAGTGCAATGCACCCCTATCGCACTTGAACTTTCCTTCAATAGTCACCATAGGCAACCATTACACAATGCCTATAGCGCCTAGTGGCGTAAATCCTGCATCTTTTAGGAGAAGGGTATGTTAAAATTATCTACCGCTCCTACTTACCTTTCAGTATGAAATGAACCCACAACCTACCGGTTGATGGTGGAGATGTTTAACCACTTGCGCAAGCCTTACTTATTATCTTTCTTCATCCTTTATGTAAAACTCCATACCTTCCCAACCCAATGTGACGATGTTGAACAATAGTTACTTAGGTGTCGAGATGTCATGAGTATGTAATTTGTAATGTTAGTGATGAGAAAATTAAAATTTGGCCTGTACATGTGATTAACCTTGCGTAGGAGGTGTTTTGGAATTTTCATGGATTATTTGTGGGGTTAAAATGAGGCTAAGAGGACCTCCAAACAAAGGATATTAAGGGTAAGAAGTAAGTTAAAGAATAGGACTTGAAGTATCTAACCAAACCCGCGAAGAAAAGTCGAAAAACAAAATTTTCGAAAAAAAATTAAGCGGGGGGGGAGCCAGAGGGCGTGCCAGGCCGCTATGGGCTAAAATTTTTAGCCCAAAGGCAGCAAGCTGGCACGACCAAGGGCGTGCCAGGCTGGTTTTTCCATTTTTTGAAAGTTGGAAATTTTTTTAAATCCCAAGGGTGCCCGGGGACGTACCGGGCCGATTTTTGCCACGTTTATTCTAAAACCATGAGTATATACATAAAATGAGTGAAGTATTATATTGGCATGATAAAATTACTCGAGAATGAATTTGGCATCAAAATGACGGTTTTACCCTTTTGGTCCAAATAAGCCATACGTGGCTAGAATCACTTATTTTTGGGATTGAGCCTACGGATATGAATGGAATGAGTGGGAATATTGTTGTAACACGTATGAGATGATTTAAATATGAGAAATTATTGGTTTTATTGGGTTAAGTGAATTGGGCCCAAAAAGGACCCAAAATGTGAAAGAAAACATAGGCCAAATGGGTCAAATGACCTATTCTTCCTTTGAACAAGCAATTAATGATCACAAATGGCTAAGGATGAATTTAAGGTCCTATAAAAGGAACCAAAAATCAGATTTTATTCATTTAAACACACAAGCACTTCTAGTATTTTCCAAGAAACCAAAGGAGATATTTTTCATATCTTAGAAACCCTAAGCCAACTCTTTGGATAAGATCATCATTTGGTAAGTGTATATTATTATGATTTAATATCTTATATGCATGATAAACTATATAGATCATGTTGGTTATTCTTGAAAGTGTTGGATATGGCACTTGTGGTTTTTGCAAAAATATGTGCATCCTTGTGAATTAAACTTGAAATATGACTTGTGGGTTTGATGAAAAGGCATGGTATGGATGAAATACCAACATGTATGGTGTGATTATGTTATTAAACTTGTTATTTTTATATAAATTATGGGATTTTGGCCGATTTGTTGTTGTGAGGTGTATTGAAGTAATTTGATGGCATAATTGTGATGTTGTGGTGATGGAGAAGTGTAAAGTATGAACTTGGTGTGACATGATCATGTATTGGTCAATGTATGGAATATTGTGGGATTATTGGGGTAATAAATTCATAAATGATATTTTGGTCAATGTTGGGCATATTGTGGTATTATTGATATGACCGTGCCGTAAATGGTATTGTACAGAAAGAAATGACATTTTAAAGCCAAACATGTGACCCATTGTTATTATATGCCATTGTAAGGTAATTGGTGGTTAATGTTGGTTCCGTATGTACTTGTGTTGTAGATTGAAATATAAGGACGGAGCGGGACTATTATATGCACTTAAGATTGTAGAATCGTATTGAGAATACAAGGTATGTAAGGTTACTCTTTCCGTAGTCTTCTACACCATATTGTTCGCATTGATGTTAGGCTTGTCCTATTCTGAGAGGCTTGAAGTATATCAATTCAGGTTGACATATGTTGTCATTCATATGTGTCCTATTCTTAGATGACTTATGATTCGCTTATCTCTTATTCATTGATTGAAGTTCCAAAGCAGTTATAACGTTGTCGATTCTAGAAGAATCTATTTATCCTTGAAAAGCATTATTCCAATCATGTCTTGTTCCAAAGTCCTATAGTATGATGATTATCCTTGTACCAACCTTTCACAAGTATAAAAGTACCAATCTCACAAGATCTCATAAGAGTAATAAGAGAGGTGATGTGCAAGTTAATATATCTATTCCTCATAAGTGAAGATGTCAATCTCAAAAGTAAAGAAATGAAGTAAGAATAAAGTAATGCATATTGATTGTGTTCATTTATCCATGGGGTGCAAGAACACCCGCATGATGATGTTCATTTATCCATGGGGTGCAAGAACACCCGCATGATGATATGATCCTATCCATGAGGTGAAAAGAATACCTGCATGATGATGATAGTTTATCCATGGGGTGAAAAGAACACCTGCATGATGAGGGCCCAGACAGTACATGAGTGATGTAAAAGTAAAGTAAAGTAAAGGCAAGAGAAAGAAAGAACGTAATTTACATGGTTCCCCACATACAGAAAGAGAGTTTACTCACGTTCATTAATTCTTTTATATTGATTCCATGATTGTTGTTATTATGTATGATGATTTCTTATGAGCCTTACATACTCAGTACATTCTTCGTACTGACCCCCTCGGGGGACTTACCTTACATGTTGCAGGTGCAGGCATTAGTAGACTTCCTCTGTAGATTGGGGATCATTTGCAGATATTTGGTGAGCTCCAGTTGGTTCGGAGTCCCCTGAGTCATAGATGTATATTTGTTTTGATGTTATATAAATTGTATAAAGCGGGGACTTGTCCCGAATGTAAGTTGGTCTTGTTGATGCATCTGTTAGAGGCTTTTGTAGACATATGTGGGTATATGGATGTAAGAGACGAGTATGTAGAAGACGAATGTCCATTTTGACTTGATGGCCCCAACGGCCAAGTTTCCTAAATATATATATGTGTAGCATATGTTTCCATGATTCATGTCTTCGGCATAGTCTCATGAGATATAATAAGATGCATACGAGGTTACGCATACGAATGTGCATGAGCAAAGATTGGTTCTCTCGGGTCATATCGGCTTCGGGTGCCAGTCCGGCCCGAATGGGATTTCGGGTCGTGACACTTTAATTGTACTTAACGATTTTTAATACACAAAAATTTGAAACCATGACTATGATTGGATAATTTCTTTAGTTATAGTGTATTGGGATCTTCATGAATGTTGACATTCGACTATTGATTCTTTTGTACTCGTTTTGCTCCTATTTTTTGTTTACAAGGTGTTGTAAACCAACAATGTGTTTTTGTTAATATATGTGGGTATAAATTATCTATGAAGGGCATTCCTAATATCATATCTCTTGTTGTAAATTCATAATTATACATTGTTTGTATAGTTAATATTTTATCCCATATTTGTAATTTTACATCTTTTGCGTAATATTTTACCATACTTCCTTCGTTATTAAAGCCCGTTAATACGGTTGGTTGTGTTATTTGCTTCCATTTTGTTTCTGGTAAACAATTATATCTGCATAGATTTGCTTCTGAGCCTATATCTATCATTGGTGTATAATATCTGCTATTATATCCTTCTACCATTATCTTTGCTAATATATATACTTTAGTCATGTAGTTGTTTTAAATAGTTGTTCGTGCTCTGCTTATTGTTACATTCTTGTTTTGGTAATGAATTATTATTCTTGTATCTTCGATTTTATATGGTTTTACTTGTTCTAGCCAAGTTAATCCCAACACAATGTTTGGATTTATTTTTCCTATAGTAAATTGTATAGTAATAGGTATACCTCCTATAATTAATTCTTGAATAGTTATTTCTTTTGTTTGTTTTATCTCTTTTGGTAAACCGGGTATTTCTTGTTCTTGTAGTATAATATCGTTTTCTGTTATTAATTCTTGGGTTATCCAATTATCTTGTTCTCCTGTATTTATAAGTATTAAGTATTTTCTTTGGTTTAATATTCCTGTTATATAATAGGGATGTAACGGTATTTCTATTAATTCGATGGGTTGTTCATATTCTAATCTCCTAGATGTACTCATCCTAGATGAAGATGAAGGAGTATCTATTTGTCTTTTATTTATCCTTTCTTGAACTATTTCTAATTCTTGATTTGTATCTGGTTCGTGATAAGTGTAATCATTATTATCTATTACTGTTAGTATATTGTCAAATGGGGATTCTATCTTGATTTTATCAATTTTACTAGTTGCTTGTACCATGTGTTTAGTTGTTAATATATATAGGTTTTTGCATCTTGCGGTAAATATTTTACTACCTGGGGTTAATTCTATTCCTGATAATTTCCAATATAATACTAATGATTTATCTATATTTCTATCCTTTATTGCTACTGAGTAGTTTGGGTTAACTGTAAATTTAAATTTTTGATATATTAAATTTCCTTTTACTGCACTTATTATGCTTTTTTCAATAGGGTATTTTATTCTATCGTCTGCTAAGTATAATTCTATAGGTGTATCTATTCCTTCTTTAAAACATGCTTTTATAAGTATCTGTATTGCTCCTAAATGTACGTGGGTTATTTCGTTTTTAGGTTTTGGTTTTAATGCTTGTATTTCTTTATTTAATTCCTTTTTACATATTATGGGTACCATTGCTTTTCCTTTTGCATATTTACAGTCTACTGTATGTTCTTTTTGACTTATTATGTAGTATTCTTCTTTTGGTCTTTGAAACCAATTTTTTACTATTGGTACGTCTAATACATTATCTATTTTTAAGGTAATTTCTTGTTTCCTAATTTGGTTATATATGGTTGAGTCAAATATGACTTTTTGGTTATTTATCTCTTCGGTTTGATAATTTTCTTTTTCAATTATTCCTGTTTCAGTCATAAGTAAGTATCACTTTCTTCTACTTCTAACTTATCAGTATTATAGTCTTGATCATTTATTTCTATATCTGATATTTCATTTAGTTCATAAATACTATCATTACTTTCTAATTCATAATCTATGTAGGGTAATTCTGTATAAATATTATCTTCTATTCTTACTGTCGTTATTTGTTTTTTCTTTATATCTTTTGGTATTTTACAGTCTTTAGCTAAGTGTCCTAATTTGCCACAGTTGTAACATTTACATTCGGCTAATTTTTTCTTAGGTCGGTATGGTCTTTTCTTTTTATAATTTTTTATATAATATCTTTTTCGTGGGTTTTTATTTTTATATTTTGCTCTAAAGGGTTTATTTTTCTTAAAGCGTTTCTTATATCTATACTTATTTTTCTTATTTTTGCAACCAAATTGTGGTGCTGTTTTTTGTGTACAACACGACATATTTTTATTTAATACTTTATCAAATTTTTGTTTATCTTTATATTGATCACATAAGCCTATAAACCATGTGTGTAAATATTTGATTCTAGATCCTAATGTATCTGTCAAACTAGCTGCTTCCCAATCAGTTATTATTTTTGTACTAAATGGTTCTGGTAATTTTGTAAAATATGTTTGTCTTACTGCTGTAGCTTCTTCTTGAGTATATATGCTTCTATAATAATAGTCTTTGAAAGCACATGTGTATTCGTCTATATAACACATATTGCAAATTGATAGTTTGTTCATTAATTGTCTATTTAGATTTTTATCCTTTTCCTGTTCCGCTAGCTCTGTTGTCATACTACCAAATTCATTTCTAATTCCATATTCATATTTATCTAAAATTGCTATACTTGATGTTGTAATTGTTCCACTACTGTCTTTATTACTTCTTAATATTGCTCTACCTTCAGTGGTTATATTATGTAGCCATAGTTTTACTGTTCCTATTAGTGTTCTTTCTATATAGCCTAGTGTATCTGCTACTGATATTTTATTATCGACTAGTTGTTTAGCAAGTTGTCCTATCCATACTTGTATTGTTTTATTTATATCTGTGGTACAGTCTAAATCTAAGAATAGTGAGGATTCTGGGGGTTTAGTTGGTGTCCATTTATTTAATCTACTTTGCCATATTGCTTCGTATCTATTATCATCTGTAACTGTGTAATAAGATGGTCTTGATGTTCTAGGGTTTTCATATCTTCTTTTATCATATGATCTACTTGTACTCGGTTGTTCATTTTTAATTGTATTTATATTTGGTTCAGCATTTGTTGTATTAATATCTAATCTTGTTATTTGGTCCATGATTTGGGTATAAGTTTCTTCATTTTCAGTTTCTTTATCTGAATTTGTTCCGGAGGTTTCTGTTTCTTCTATGGTTATATTGTCTATATGTAGTTCGTTTAGTTCTTCAGAATGGGTTATTGTAATATTGTCAATACTTAGATGGGAAAGTTCTTCTGTGTTTTCTGGAGCTGATTCTTCTAAGTGTATTTGTTCTTTTAACTTTTCTAATTCAATAGCTAACTGTTTTTCTTTTTCTTTTTTGATTTTTTCTTTTTGTCTGGCTAATCGGTCTGCCACTTTTTGTGCATATATTTGTTTTAATAGTGCTAATTCTTTTTCCATTTCTTGTATTTTTGTAGATGAGTCGGATGCTTCAGGTTCTGAATATTCTGGAATTGGTTCTATTTTTATTTGTGTACGTGTGGGTTCTTCTTTTATTAGTTGTTGTTTATTTTTTAATTGTTCGATTTCTTTTTTGGCTTCTAATCTTATTTTTTCTATTTCTAATTTTTGGTCTATGTCTGTATTTTCTTTTTGCAATCTTATCATTTCTGTTATACTATCTTCTAATTTAGCTGATATTGGGTCTGGCATTAAGTATAATTTTGTACCTATTTTCCTATATCGTCTTCCTAGGTTTGAATGTATTATTATTATCGGTGTTCCATCTGTACTGCTAAATGTTTTGTTGTCTATGGGGTATTCTTCCTTATTCATCTGTATACTTTTGTTTTAAGTCATAATGTTTTAATTTTAATTTCGTTATTTCATGTTTTTGTGCTTCTAGTGATTGTTTACATATTCCTGCAAATATATTATAAGTTAGTCTTTCTTGCCTATATTTAATTTCTTCTTGTATGTCTATTATTTCTTTAAATAATTCTACCTTCTTAATTATTTTTTCTGTTTCTAGATATATATAAGTTGAGTTACTTGATTCTGGCTTATCCATTTATAGTTTGTTTAAATGCTATAGTTAGTTTATCTAATGCTATAACCAAGTTATTCATTGCTCTAGTTAGTTTATCTATTTCTTTTATTATTTGCGTAACTTCTTTAAGCTTTTGTTTTCTTTGAATTTTATATTTATCTTTTTTCTGAATCTTTGTTGTTAATTCATTTAGATTGATTTGTTTTATCATTCGCATATGAATCTGTTTATATGTCATAATTTTGTTTTCGTAAGGTTTTAATGTATTTATATTCTATATAAGAGATCACATCTATTTTGGTTGGTTCATAGTTACTATATAATTTATTTAATTCTTTTCTGAGTTTCTGTAGTTTTTCTTGTCTATTGATTTGTGTCATAATGTTTTGATATCGCGGGTCATCATAAGGTAATTCATCTCCATATTCAAGTGGTGTATTTAGTAATTTTGTTTCTTTTTTATGGTAATTTTCTACTGTTATTTTATCTCTATGTTCTATTATTTTCCTATGCTTATTCGTTCTATTTTCTATAGTAGCTATATTGTTTTTTGTATTAGTTATATCAGTTATATTTTCAGTTATATTTCTTTTTATACTGTGCTTTTCTCCCTTACTATGTTCTATTTTACTTATGTTTCTTTTAATACTGTGCTCTGATACCATTTGTGGGGGTGGTCCTATGATCTTCTCTTCTTGGGTCATTTATGTAAATGCGGAATTATAATAATTATCTCTTTCTCTAATTAGCCTCAATATAATATTGATATCTCTTACTATTAGATCTAAATAACCACTATTTTGGGTCTGTATATATCTGTCTAGGTTGAATTGTATTAATGTTTCTCTTTCTCTTAGTTCATCTATAGTTCGTTGCCAATTTTCTAAATGATTTTGGTTCATTAGTAATAATCTAGATGTCCTTCTGAGTCTATATCAAGATATATATCATTATTCCTATGATCTTCTTCATCATTATTTTCTAAAATAGTTTCTAACCATGTTTCTTTCATTAGATCTATAATTTCATGAGTTAGTAATAGATTATATATTATTTGTATTGAGTCTTTGTTTAAGTTTCTGAGTGTATATAAGAGTAATATTTTATAACTGTTATCTTCGTTGATTAGGTATTTAGGGGTTTTGATTTTGTATTTTTCTATATTTTCACTGGGTTGAGGTATATTTATGGAAATTTCTTTAGGTTCTGTCATTTTTTTTTCATTTTGTGTTTAATCATTATTCCCTCTAACCTCTACTTGTATTATTTATCTTTATCACCTAGTAATTCAGTATGTTTAATTATCCGTTTGGTCATTACTATGAGTTTCAGCACCAATCAGTTTACCCTAACAATGCTTTCTTCATTCGGTTTACTACCCTCTTCACGGCATTCCTCGCCTTTTCTGGGTTCAACCATTTGGTCAGCTTAGTCTGGGCTTAACTTACTCTTAGCTTATTAATCATAGCAAACTAATAAGGATAATATAACATAATCAAATTACTATATGATAAATAACAATAATATACTAGAGATTATTGGGAATTAACAGATTAGTTACACATAATTAAATAAGAGTGTACCGTCGTTGTTATTTCCTCAATAGTATGTGATGTAGATGCTGTTATGTTGGATTCTTCCATAGCTATATCTGAAAACTTATATTTAAAAGATTTTATTTATTGTGAGTCTCAACACATGAGAGTTAGGTAAGCAAGATTGCTTGCCTTCTCCTCATCCGTCTGCCTCTATATATATTACATTCTAAAACGCGTCCAAATAGTGGAAAACGCATTAAAAGAAAAGTAAAACGCGTGAACAGTGCTAGTCACTGTGCACTTTACGACTTTTTACATCTTTTTTCATATTTTTCAAAAAGTAAACAGTAGTGTTACTGTGTACTTTCTGACTTTATTCTAAAAAGAAAGAAAAGAGAAACCGTGTGGGGTTTATATGTTTCCCACTAAAATAACAAAGCAACTTAATAATTTACATCTGTGATGGCGTTTGTATGTCTTCACTATCTTGTTTTGTCCGTAGCTTGTCTGGTGTACTGTTAGTCTTCATTCTAACTGAACTTCTGGTATATGAGTAATATCTCCTCCATTACACTGTGAACAGTGATGATCTGGATATTTCTTTCCTATGAGCTGACAATATCTTGTTAGTAGATTTGTGGAAATAAAATCCTTCTTGAGTACCTTCGTAGTCGGGGTATCTTCTGGTTTAAGTAAAGAGAGTATCCATTGTCGTATCTCTTCCATATCTCCTGGTCTTAGTTCTCTCGAATTTGCATAAATCATATGTTGATTTCTACAGTGATAACACCATAGTGCTTGTCCAGTAGTATAGTTATGTTCTAGTTCTTGTAAGATAACTTGTAGTCCTACTATCCGTTTGTTTGCATAAAATGCTGGTATATCTTCTCTGGTTATTTCCGGTTGTGTTCCTATGTCATCTGGTATGATCATATTTTGGGTTAATCCTATTTTTACAACTTGTATAATAGGTTTTATTTCATTGAAAAGTATTTCTGCTGGGGCTGCATAAAATCTGATGTAAAAGAATGTTCCTTTGGTAATTCTTTGGTAAGTTGTAAATGCGGTATATAGTTCTGGTATTTTCTGGATTTCTTGTCCGTCTGTAGTATATACGGTTGATAAGAGTCCAAAGTCATAACATGTTCGTACTAGATTTGCGTTTGTTCCTGGTTGTGCAATAAGCTTATTATATCCTTGTAATTTTTGAGTTAAATAGTCTCTTTTGGGGTCAGTGGTTGTTGTGGATTTTGGATTGGCATTTAGATGTGTTTGGGCTTTGTGGATATTATTAATGTAAGCTGTGGATATATGGTCATAAATATTTTTGGTATTATTTAGACTGGATGCGTATGTAGAAGTCTGAGGACTTGGATAATTTGTTGACTGGAATTTTTGTTTAAACGGTTTTGTGAACTGACTATTTAAATTGGTATTTGGTCTTTTTGTAGGTGGGGTTGCTGGATTGTTTGGTCCTGCTTTAGCTCCTATGCTAGTTCCTGCTCCTGCAGCTGTATAAACATTTTTGTTATGAGTTTTTAGGAGTTTCTCAACGTCTCCTTCTAGTTCTGGATGTTTAACGTCTTCCGATTGACGTAGTTCAGCATATTTTGAGTCATGCGGCTGACTTATAGCTTTTTCCTTCTTTAGCTGTCTTAGTTCTAGCTCAAAACTGTCCACTTTGAGACAAAGTGTAGTCATAGCTTTTAATAATTCGTCCATTGGACTATCTTGATCTGTCTGTGTAGCTTTGTCTTGATAAGTAGTCTGCAACAATATTTTTGTTAGTACTAATAACTTCTATTGTAAAAGTAAAATTTTGTATATTTAATACAAGCCTTCGTATTTCCTTTGTTGTTACTGAATTTTCTAAATTTTTTGTTAGCCACCATTTTACCTGTGTGTTGTCTGTTCTTACTATAAATTTATTATATACAATATATGGTTCGAATGCTAATAAACATTTATATAAAGCAAATAGTTCTTTTCTGTTTATTTCCCATTTTGCTTGTGGTTCTGTATATGATCCTGAATAATATCTACAGTGATGTTCTATGTTTGTGTCTAAATATTTATATTTTAAAATTCCGCCATAACTGTGATTACTTGCATCTGATTCTACTATATATACAAATTCTTTTGTTGTGTCTGGAAAGTATAATTTTGGTAACTGCTGACATAATTCTTTTATTATTTGTATGTGTTTTTTATCTGTTTGATCAAAATGATATTCAACATTTTTCTTTAACTTTTGATGTAATGGTTTTAGGTGTTCTGCTAATTTTGGTATATATTCTCTTACTTGATTTACTAATCCTAAAAAGGATTGTAACTTTTTCTTTGTGTCTAGAATTTCTTCTGACTTGATTATCTTTTGTACTATATGTGTTTGCATTTTTATTCCATCTTTATCTATTTGTATGCCTAAGAATTCTATTTGATTTTTCATTATTTCTGCTTTACTTTTACTTAGACTAATTCCTGCTGTTTCTATAATGTTTATAAATTTATTTAGTAATTGTATATGTTCTTCTTCTGTTCTTGAATATAATAGAATATCATCAATATTTATAATACAATTTTCTAGTTGTGTGAATTGTGTATCCATAAAGTGTTGAAATCTACCTGGTGCATTTTTATATCCGAAAGGTAAAACATTCCATTCATAAAATCCTTGGGGTACTGTGAATGCTGTAAGTTTTTTAGAGTTTTCTTCTAGTTTTAAATGATAAAAACCTGATTTACAATCAAATTTACTAAAGTAGTTATATCCTTGGATTTGTCTAATTTTTAGTATTTTGTTAGGTATTGGGTAATTATAGGTTTTTGTTTTAGCATTGAGGTTTCTATAATCAATAACCATCCTACTTTTCCCTCTTTTTTGTTCACTATGTTTATTGACAATAAAAGCGGGACTAGTATGTTTACTATTACTTGTTTGGATATATTGGTTAGTAAGTAATTCATTGATATGTAGACTAAACTCTTTAAGATCATCAAAGTTATATTTTAACGGTTTTTGTAGTATAATACTATTTTCATCTATTAGTTCTATGGTAACTGTCGTTTTGTGTTTATCCCATCCTCTAAGGGGATTATCGCTGTATAAGTGTTCTAACTTGTCATAAATTGGTGTTAACATATTAATATTGAAAGTTATTATTTCGATTGATTTTTCTGTACTTGGTTGAGTTTCTAGCTTTTGCGTTATATTTTCTTGTCCTTTTATCCATGGTGTTGTTTTTCTTGGCCGTTACGGAATTTATTCACAATCTCTAAATTTATTTTAGCAAATCCCACATCAGGAAATAAAATCTAAAGACCATATAAAGCTGAATTCAGAATTTAAATGTTGAGGCACTTTTTGAGTTAACTAGCTCTCAAAGGGACAAACTCGAGTTTGCCTAGAAGGATCAGTCTAAAGCAGACTTGGCAGTTGGACCTAGGTCGTGATAGGTGATATCAAAGTCATTAACTTTCGTAATACGATGATAGGACAACCTTATCTAGGACTCCGAGTCCCTAAGGGAGGACGGGTGTGACTACCCATGAATTGCAACACCGCTCAAAACTTATTTTTCCCAAACGGAAATACAAGTCCACGTGGTTGACAAAAAGTTAATTTGATTAAATTGAGTAATCATTCCTCATATGTAAATTAATGAATTTTTTTTTTATGAAAAATGGATGGTCAAAGGTTGAAGTATTATCGAATGTAAAGAACGTGGTGGATATGATATTGAAAAGAAGTGTAGTCTCATGGGAGATATAAACAATCTGTGAGGATATTTGGAAGTTGATGAGTTTCTTTGACCATGTAGAAGTTGTGCATATCCCTAGATCTTGAAATACAACAACACATAGTTTAACTAAGTTTTCTACTTTGTAATTTCGTAACATTGCTTGATTTTCTGATTTTTCTAGTTGGATTGTAGTTGGTGTCATAGCATCATTTAACACTTTGCGACCACTTATGCATTAATATAGTCAAGTTGTTGATTGTCAATTTTTTTTTAAACTGATTTTTCCAAATTGATTATTTTTAATTTTCTATTGCATAAATTGTAAAGTGGGCAATGAAAATAAAGTAAGTAGGAATGAGTAGGTTCGTGAATTCACTGATAGAAAAGATTGCAGGGTTATTGGATGATTACGAATCTAGTTGAGTTCTTCACTTAATTTGATTAATTGATTTATCAGAGGTATTAATTAACATGCATAATATTACTCAGAGAAATCTTTCAATTACTACTCGCCTATTCAAAAAATCACAACACATTTCCTTTTACCGGAATGAGGTTTAACAAGAATGTATATAATTCTTGTAAAAATAATTAAGCAAGACGATTGAGCATAGGTCTATCCTAATCGTGAATCTGTTCCGTAATGCTTTGAGTTGTACTTACCCTATTTAATTTTATTACAACAAAAGTTTTTCTCTTTCGAGTTCAATTAAAGATTCCTATATAGTATTCAATTGATGATCATGCATCTAGAATAGATAATGTGGTTAAAGATAGTTACTTGTTGGCTGCTTCGCAATTGATGTGCCAGTTTGGTTGTCTTTTTCCTGTACTTTAGGCAAGAAATTGACATAATCGTAACAATTACTCATTGCATATATATATATATATATATATATATATATATATATATATATTTTAGAAACGTTAATGTTACTACTTGTAACTATTTTGCTCGATTTGAAAGTGTGTATGCTCTAGAAGAACTATGTTTTGTACTACTACTATTATCTAGCTTCATTAATATTTTCTACGTTACCAAAAAACAGTTATTCATTTCATCCTAATCTTTCGACACTTTCCCTTATCATCACTTTTATTAATTTTCAGGATAAAATCCTAATAAAAGTACACAAATTACATTTTTTTCATATCAAAATAATGAACCACTACACTTTTAAGATTTTAACATTTTAGACAAGTGGGCTTATTTTGAATCAGGATATTGAAAGTTGTTAAATTTTTGAACGGAATAAAAATATGGGTAAACAACATAAATTCCGACAGTTTGGTGCCTAATTACAGAAAATTCCGACATTTCGCATATTTAAAGAAAATTCCATTTTTGGGCTGTCGAGATACATAATTTGTTCCCGATACATTCCGTTGAGATACATAATTACCCACACTGTAATCATTCAAAGATACATAGTGTATGTATCTTTTAAACAAAACTCATACTGATATACATAGAGATACATAATTCATTCCCGATACATTCTATTGAAATACATAACTGGTAGTTGGAATTTTTGTAATAATTTTGTAAGGATGGGAATTTGTGTAAATATGATAAGTTAAGGTGTATATTTATGTTATTTTTTCAAATATTTATTTGGGAGAAACAGAATCACATTTTTCCTGGGTACTCTTCAATCCTTATCTACCTTTTGATTTTGGCCAGAGTATAATGGGCATAGTGGTTAAATACCCCAACCAACCATATGACTATCATTTCCGAGTAAATCTCACATAATTTCCGGGTCTTGATCTTAAAGCTTTATCTTTTCTTCGGCAAATGGATTAATTGGTCTTCGCATGTCCCCATTTTTTCAATCCTAACAAGGGGAACTCTTTCCTACTTCAAGTGCCGCTTCTTAGACCATCTCCAACCCAAATCTCTATTTTTATCTCCAAAGAGAATCTCTATATTTGGAGAAAATCAAACTCCAACCCACAACTCTATTTTGATCTCCAAAAAAAGAATTTCTTCTCTCTCTTCAATATTATATTATTATTTTTATTTCATTTTTATTTTCTTATTTCATAAAATAAATCATTTCTTCTTTTTTTACATAATCACCCTATAAAATTTATATTTTTTTTAAAATCTTCATGTAATATAAAAAGTGTAAATAAAAATTCTATTCTTTTCATATTTTTTATTTGAGAAAATAATTTAGATCTTGAGAGAAAATGTCACAACTCACAACACTCTAAAAAGTGTAATTAAAGTATTAAACTAAGTTGTCGTTCTAAATGTAAAAGGGTTGGTAATTTTATTACTCATTTTACACGTGCACTTTTCATTTTTATGATGGTTATTTTTATTATACAATTATAAATTATAATAAAACTAACTTATATCTTAAATAAAAATATTATATGCGGAAATTAATTTATAAAAATTATAAATTAATATAATAAAGATATTACACTAGAAAATAATTACGAATATTAGGAACTTAATTAATGGGCTTATATAATTTATAATCTGTTAAATTAAAAATGTTATATAATATATATAATAAAAAAAATTTAAAAAAAAAGTGAAATAGAGATGATGAATAGTGTATCTCAAAATTTGGAGATATAATATTCATTCCTTCGAATATAAAGTATAGAGGAAAAAATAGAGATGGCTTGGAGTTGTCCATCTCTATTTTTTTCTTCAAATATTATTATATTATATAAGAGAGAATAACAAACTTTGATAGTCCTCACAAGGCTACTTTAGTAATTTCAATTAGTTTATTAATCCACTAAAATTATGGCATGTAGTTGATACAGATAAATCTACTTTATTTCTTTACTTGTCAAATGGAACTTTGTATTTGGTGTGTCATAACATGAGAAACCATTATTGAGTTTTTCCTTGAATTTTTAATTGTTTAGCTAATTTTTAAAAAAAAAATTAGGAAAAGGGGAAGAGGAAATAGAGAGAAAATACAAAGTGGGGAATCAAGCCTTCACCAACAAAATGAGAGTTCAGGCAACCAATCAATTGAATTTTAGATTCTCATGTTGTTTAACTAATCAATAAATCTTTTAACTAATTGTATAAGGTTATATTTCTTTCTGTTGAGTATGGTTCTCATATATTTTCTTATTATTTTTTTATTAATTGAATAGAATTTTGTTGTGGACAATTTTATCTTGCTTCTGAAAATATCAACAAAATATTCAAATATTCAAAGTTGAAATTATTGATAAAGTTAAAAATGAAGGTAATGGTATCAACTAAGATTAAATTATTTTTAAAATTATTAATATTTTTAAGCATAAACTATATATATAAAGAACTAATAGATTTTCAAGGTTCATTTTGATGAATTTAGGTTTTTTCCCTTAATTTAATGTAAAACTAAGTTTAAATCACCATATTAACTAGCATAAATTCTTGCCACGTGAAATTACGAATAAAATTAAGACTTAATAAATATCCAAAGAAATATATTTCTATCTATAGCTATAGAATATATATTCATAAATTCATAAAAATGTTAATGTTTTTAAATTTATGATCTTTGTGAGTTGTAATTATTTTATATATTTTAAATCATATTATTATATAAAAATATCAAATTACTTGAGTTTGGACTCGAGCTTAGCCTGGATCTTATAAAACTAGTATAGAGTATAGAGGAGAAAACAGAGGTGGGTTGAAGATGCCCTTAGCCCTTCTAGAAGAAAGGCCTTATCCAATACCACTACACGTGCACACAGACAGCACGTGAAATTACAATTTGAAGCAAAAATCTTATTTTCGAGTTTATCTTCTAACATTGACGGTGTCAAAGTATATTGTCAACTAAAAAATATTTATCCATAAGAAGATAGATTAATACAATAAGATATATAGTGTAGTCTCATAAAGTGAGGTGTGGAGAGGATAGTGTATACACAAACCTTACTTCTTCCTCAAAGGTGGAGAGTCTGTTTTCAATAGACCCTCGACTTAAGAAAAATCAGTCCGCACACTCAAAGAAAAAAAAGCAACAAAAGTATGATAAATAATAGATAATAACAATAATAACAGATTGTAACAAAACAGTACTACAATAAAATAATACAATAGTTGAAGTTTAAGAAAAATCAATATATATATATAAAGGAAGGTTAGAAATATGCTGATGTGGCATACTTCTAAGGTCACCATTCACACTTCATTTTTTATTTAATTTTTTTGACAATTATTCCTACATTTCTTTTTATTTATTTATTTATTTATTATTGTACAAAAATAAATATGTTAATTATTACTCCTCCATTTATTTCTATTCTTTATTGTAAAAACTTAAATGTATCAAAATGTACTAGTCTACTTATTCATATTCTTTATTGTACGCTTTAAAAGCCTAAATATTTACTACTCCAAGCTTCATATCCTCCATGAAAAAAGAAAATCAATCAATATATCAATATATATATATATATATATATATATATATATATATAAAGGAGAATCAAGACAAGGTGATGTTGCACCTCTCTATGACCTTCATTCATATTTATCTTTTTTCTCCTTTTTTGCATTTTTTGCATATTATCAATTAAGTAAATGGATTAATAAAAGCCTCATAAAATAAACCCAAGACCATCTTTATGATAAAGCTTTGCAAATTAAACTCAACTTACCATTTTTCTTAATTAACATACCCACGTAGGAGCAATTGATATACATGACCTAAATGACAATTAATTTCCCGTTCATGCATTGTGTAGTTGTAACTGTAAAATGGCAACAAAAAAATATTAATTGTAATTAATGACATGGATAGTGAAGAGTCATGAGCATGAAGTCTTCTTCCTCACCAATATAAATACTTCCTAAAGCTTAAAGATTCGATAGATATGGTATGGAAAATATTCCTGTTGTGGGATATATTTTTCACCTCAATCTTTTGATTTAACCTTTATAAACAATTACGTGAAAATTGTAATTTTTAGTTCATTGCTTTGTCTTTTCCCTTATTCTATAGATTTGGTTTTTTAGACAGTGTCATTTTATTTACGAAGATTTTTTTTTTATTGTTTTTTCTCTGTAGGATTCCTGATTTTCACTAACTGAATATTTATATATATATATATATGTGTGTATGTATGCATATCAAATTTTGAGGATGTTGTTGCAGGAAAAAATTTGAAGTGCAATATCTACAAAAAGAATGAAAATCCATAGGTATATATCCATTTTATTTTGGCACTTTATTCTCATAAAGTTGTGCTGAGAAAATTTGAAGTGCAATATCTACAAAAAGAATGAAAATCCATAGGTATATATCCATTTTATTTTGGTACTTTATTCTCATAAAGTTGTGCTGAGAAAGTGTTTATACATTATATTCTTGGATATGTATGAACTCCTTCTTTTTTATTGATTTGATGAAACTTTTAGTACATTTTGACACAGAAGTTAAATATATATGTTGTAGAAGTTGTTGAATATTTCAATTTACAATTTCAATATATTTGGTTTTTGGGCTCCTCTTGGTGATGTCATTCTTTGGGGATTGGGGTTGGGGGAGGGGACTTTTTTTTGTTCATTATATTGTTTATCAAATCTTTTTCACTTTCGTGGTAGCTTGAACTCACAACCTCACGGTAAGAAGTGGAGGGTGTTTACCATCCAAGCAACATGATAGCATCCATCGAAGCTCAACATCAACTAAGGAAGCTTTGGAAGATCCAAGAGGATCCATGACAAGATCCCAAACAAGAAAATATGAAGACAAGATTAATGGGCTGGATTTGGCAATTAAAAGGTGTTTTGTAATGGAAGAAGATCTCAACCCCAATGAAGACATTTTCTCCAAGTCTTAAATCTATATGGAGGCCCAAATTAAAGCCCAAGAAGAGGTGGAATTGGGCTCAAATCTATCCCAAAATGGAGAAAAAGACTGCAACATTTTTTAATTAATTTCTAGAATTATATTTAAGAATTGTTTAATTCTATGTTGATTTCCTAGGTCTTTATGTGTGGCAGCCTTCTATGCCATTTAATAGTTGTTTTCTTCTATGTTGACTTATAGGATAATGTGTGTGGTAGTCTTCTAGGCTCTAGGAAGTATCATTTCATTTAATGTTATCTTTGACCAACCCCTTCTTCACTACTATATAAAGGGGTCTTTGTTCATTCATGAAGATCAGATTTTGAAGATTAATAAATTGAGAGTTCTTTTGAACCTTTGAGGTAGATTACCTTGGGATTTATCTTTCAACCTAACTAGTTCATAGTTTAAGGTAGTAAGATAATTTCTTTCTTTGATATCTTTGGTTTCTTCTTGGTATTCTTAGAAGGCGATTAGTACTCATACTAATTGTTGTCTAACGTTACTCACGAAGCGGTCAAGATCCGTTTTCAAACTTGATTAGTTTCTCAAGTAAAGGCATTTGGTTTCTTCAATACCAATTTGTTGTTACTTGAATTCAAATCCGTATCTTTTTAATTTCTGTTTTGTCTTTTTCATTAGTTTCTTAGTTTTTGCATCCGCATTCTTTTAAGTTAATACTCTAATTTTGGGATTCCCAACCTCCGTGTTATCAAGTGGTATCAGAGCGGTTCTATCAAGATTTCGTTCTTGATAATCTTGGGAATTTCTTGAACAAAAAGAGCAAAAAAAATAAAAAAAAGTTTTTTTAAAAAAAGTACTGTAGCAGTGAACAGTACGTTTCAAAAAAAAAAGTAAAAAAAACAACAACTTTCATAGTGAAAAAAAAAAGAATTGTTGTTCTTCAAGAAAATTTCTTCATCTAATTGTTTCTATAAAGGAGGTTTTGATAGAACACAAGAAGAGGGGATCCTAGATCTTTATCTCGTTCTAAAATCATTTCCTTTTGTTTGACTCTTGTTTCAACTAAATCTTATTCTTTCTAGGATTGGTTCTTCATTTTTTTTTTCTTGTGCCCCAAAATTCCTTATTTTACTACTAAGGACTTGATACTAGTAGGGTTTAATTATAAATCCACAAAGTATTTTCCCAAAGGTTATTTGAGAGGAAAAAGGCAAGTGTGAGTGAGAACAATTGAGGGAAAAGCCAAAGTTTGAGTGGTTTATTTTAATAACTATGTATTTTGCAAGAATATATGATTATGAAGGATTGACCAAGTGGGGTAGTAGACATGTGATACTACAAAAATTATGCATGTATGCTGATAAAGAAACTTACCTCCAATGGGAATATCACATGGAACATATATTTTCTTGTAATTATTTTTGGGAGTTTGAGAAATTGAGTTTTGCCACAAGAGCCTTGTCCCAAGAATTACGAAAAGTAGTGGATGATTATAGTAACCCCCATTGGGTGAAATTTAATCGGCTACTTTTGAATTGGGGTGATTTGAAAGAAGAATTGAGGCACATTCATTCTATAGCACAGTCCCAACAGAAAATTAACTCCAAAAATGATCATTCTACTTTTTCTAATAAGATTGTAAAGTATGTAATTTTCCAAGGGGAGGAGTCAAGTTGTGAACAAGATAGTAGCTCTTCTTTATGTGCAACTTCTCCTATTGAAGTTCCTACTCTTGTAAAAAGAAAATATGAGAGAATAAAAGAATTGAGTGGAAAAGAAAATGACATGGAAGAGAGATACAAAATAGAGAGAAGTAAGAGAGAGAAAAACAGAAACTCAAGAGAGGAAAAAGGGGAATTTCAGTAGAGAAAAGTTAGTGAGTTGTCAAAAGATAAGAGAGGAGAGAAAGAAAACAACAAGAATGAAAAGAAAGAGAGAAAAAGAGTTGAGGAAAAAGAAAGACAAGAGAGTTTGAGTGTGCTTAACACTAATATTTCTTCTTCTTCTTCTTTTGATATTGTATTTTCTTTTGTAGGTACTCTTGAGAAGGAACAAATGGAAGAAGCCAACTATGATCTAAAACCCAAGATCTTTTGTTCTATTAGCTTCTTGTACTCACCTAATGTTTGTGAAATTCTTGTGAGCCAAGTTACTTTATTTGTAGAGATAATCTTTATGGGATTATATGATTCTTGGATATATCATAAGAGTGTGTTATTTAGGATTCAAAGGTATCCTACCAAAAGGAGATTCAAATTCTTTGCAAGAGGAGATGGGCCATTTGAAGTCCTTGAAAGGATTGGAAACAATGCTTAGAAACTTGATCTTCCTAGCGAATATCAAGTTCAATCCAAGCCACTTCTCAAGGAAATTAATTTTGATTCATATCCTGACTATGGTATATCCAATAGTGAGGTTAAGTTATTTAGCAAGAGCAAATATGGTATGTGTTCTTGGTATTCATATGCTTTTGGTCTAGGTAATGATCCTCTCTTATTTAAGGAGCTTATGAACTGTGTTTTTAGTTCTTGTGTTGGTGATTACATTGTTCTATTGGATGATGCAGTGCATGGATATGTAAAGTGGGTGTTTGTGCATAAAAGAGTTAATTGGGTTATGTGGTTAAATGGTCACTACCTTGTGTTAGTTTTACCAAATGCTTGTTCTACTTTCTTTATTTACCTCCTAGTGATTGTGATTATCATGTTGGTTGTAGGTATTGGTCAAGCTTTGAGGACAAATCTTCTTTAAGTGGGGGAGAATGATAGCAACCATGAAGGCTCAAATCCTAAGAAGGAGGAGTTATAATAAATGTCAAGATTCGAGGACGAATCTTCTTTAAGAAGGGGAGAATGATAGCATCCATCGAAGCTCAACATCAACTAAGGAAGCTTTGGAAGATCCAAGAGGATCCATGACAAGATCTCAAACAAGAAAATATGAAGACAAGATTAATGGGCTGGAATTGGCAATTAAAAGGTGTTTTGTAATGGAAGAAGATCTCAAGCCCAATGAAGACATTTTCTCCAAGTCTTAAATCTATATGGAGGCCCAAATTAAAGCCCAAGAAGAGGTGGAATTGGGCTCAAATCTATCCCAAAATGGAGAAAAAGACTGCAACATTTTTTAATTAATTTCTAGAATTATATTTAAGAATTGTTTAATTCTATGTTGATTTCCTAGGTCTTTGTGTGTGGCAGCCTTCTATGCCATTTAATAGTTGTTTTCTTCTATGTTGACTTATAGGATAATGTGTGTGGTAGTCTTCTAGGCCCTAGGAAGTATCATTTCATTTAATGTTATCTTTGACCAACCCCTTCTTCACTACTATATAAAAGGGTCTTTGTTCATTCATGAAGATCAGATTTTGAAGATTAATATATTGAGAGTTCTTTTGAACCTTTGAGGTAGATTACCTTGGGATTTATCTTTCAACCTAACTAGTTCATAGTTTAAGGTAGTAAGATAATTTCTTTCTTTGATATCTTTGGTTTCTTTTTGGTATTCTTAGAAGGCGATTAGTACTCATACTAATTGTTGTCTAACGTTACTCACGAAGCGGTCAAGATCCGTTTCCAAACTTGATTAGTTTCTCAAGTAAAGGCATTTGGTTTCTTCAATACCAATTTGTTGTTACTTGGATTCAAATCCGTATCTTTTTAATTTCTATTTTGTCTTTTTCATTAGTTTCTTAGTTTTTTTGCTTTCGCATTCTTTTAAGTTAATACTCTAGTTTTGGGATTCCCAACCTCCGTGTTATCACAACATCTCTTATCTAATACCTTACTTCATTCTCTTTTACTTTGAAAATAATGAGTTATGTGGTTTGCATTGAAATTGTATAATCTCATGAAAAAATAGCCTATAATGAGTTACCAACAAAAGAGAAAATCATAACCTACCTGATCATGATTTTTTCTTGATTGTTTGGTATTGGCTATATTCTGTATTCTTAATACTAAAGATTACATCATAAAAATAAATTAATTAGGTAGTGTTGAGTTTTTGTTTTCGATGTGATATTTTGTTAAGTTTTATTTAATATTTTACAAGTTATATTTTCTCTCATTTTTCCTTTTATCGTATATACCTTATTTGGAGTTTCAATTTTATAATATAAAAGAAGAGACAATACACACACACAATATGTAATGCATAAAAATTGTATGTTGCGTTGAAACTCTAATTCTGTATATTTTATGAAATATAATATTTATTTTATAGTTCATTTTTATCTAAATTAAATAATTTAATCTTGATAGTTTATACTTTTTTAATATCATACAGGTTATCATCCAATTTTGATAAATGAGAGAATATTATAAAAGAACAATTAACCTTGAAAATATAACTATACATCAAGAAACAATATAATCAGCATAAAGATATAAAGTTGATCAAAAGTAAAGATATATATTTTTATCATGAAAGTTATAGCAAAATTATTTGGTCACATTTTAATTTTCTTTAATTACCGCGGGAAGCGCGGACATATTCACTAGTTAGATAATAAAAGAAATAAAAGGACAAGAAATTACAGGAGCAATACTATGGCTACTAGTATGGACAAACATTAAGACGACACACTCTACTTCTACTAACCTTCAATCCTAATCTGTGTCGTCCACGATCTCTTATTTAAGGTCATATTCCTAGTAACAAGAAATTGGGTCATGTCTTGTCTAATTACCTCTCCCCAATACTTCTTTGGTCTGCTTCTACCTCTCTTGGAAAATTTCATAGCTAACTTCTATCACATCCGTACTAGGGCCCATGCATCTTCTAATAACCTGTCCAAACCATCTCAGCGCGTCACTTCCCACATCTCTTATCCACTAAAGCTACTTCCACATGTAAGACATTTCAGAGCAATAACGCTACAAAAATCATAGATCGACATAACTTCCGCATTTTTCACAGAGTAATCAGAGTCGTTGGCATCGTCGATGTTCAATTTTCAATTCTGGTGAAATTTCTAAGTACTTAGGATATCACACTAGATGGTATAGTATTTTAGAAGATAAATTTATGTAATTAGGGAGCCCATCTGTGTAATGACCTATTTTGTGAAAATTAGCTTATCACATGTTTTAACCATATTGTCCTTCCTCATAGTTGCTACATGTTGGTTTTGGGGTGTGGGGATAGTTGGCACAGTTCTCGATACAATCGGAAGTGCTTTGAGCGAGATTGAGGTTGTTTTGAGGTTTTATGAGTCAATAGTTGACTTTGGTCAATATTTTATGTTTTGAGTCTCGAATGATGATTTAGACTGTGCTAGCAGATTTGAAATGTCAAATTTGTGTTAGTAGTGAGGTTGGTTTGGGTTCGGAACCTTTATATTGCATTTTGACCCTTCATTTGGAAATTAGTGAAAATGGAGTCTCGGGGGTTAATTTATTGAAAATAATCTATTTTTTGAAAATCTAACGATGCCATTGAGTCCGAAACATCGAAACTATCCTAGTAGCATATATGATTAACTTCTGTCAGGTCCAAAATGAATCCCGAGGATTCGTTCGGAGAATTTGGAAATCATGCAAAATAAACATTTTTGCAGATATCTGGTACAAGTCACCTTCTTCTTATAGAATTTGGTCCTCCAGCCGCGAACATGGAGAATGATGATTTCCTTCATCGCAATTGCATTGGGGGAACCGCGATCGTGAAGAACAAATGGGGTCGGGTTCGTCCTTCTTCGCGAAAGCGACGAGGCTGTCACGAATGCAAAGACCTGAATCGTCCGCCTTCATGAACGCGAAGCCTTTGAAGCAAACGTGAAGGCCATTTTAGTGGCCTGTCAGCGTTGACCCTCGCGAACATGAAGGGTTGACTGCGTTCGCAAGGTACTGTTCATAGAACAGTATAAATACCCCATTTTCGTGATTTTACTCCATTTTTGGACCTCCACGCTTTGAGAAAGCCAATTTTTGAGGGTTTCATCATTGATTTTCATGTGGGTAACATCTGAACTCATAATCCCATTATTTCCCATTGATTATATCCTTGAAAACACCTTTTAATCTTGATTTCAAAATGATTTTTTGGGGTTTTGTCAGTAAAGCTTAAAAATGGGTTTTCTTCAATTTGAACCTCGTTTTAAGCTCATTTTCGCGTGGTTTTTATACTATAAACTCCTACAACCTTGTAGAATGTGTTTCTAAAGAAAAAATTTAATTTTACCCTTCTCGTTTTCAAACTCATTTTTTAAGTCCATTTTTTGCCCGACTTAAATATGGGAAATATGGGTATTGTTGACTTTTTGTAAACATGTAAATCTTATATTTGTATGTTTAAGTTGATTCCAAGACCATACGAAAGGGGAAAGCACCGTGTTGAAGGATTTTAGGCTCAGATTTCATCATTTCGAGGTAGGTTATGGCATAACTTCTTTCAGATTGATCTGGATAGTTAATAAATAAGTAAAGCATGCTATGGATTAGGGAAAATGACTATGGGGTTCATATTTTCTAGAGTATTATTACTTTTGTGTGCCCGAGTGGGGGCTTATATTCGATTGGTGTTGACTTGTGATATCTGATATTGTGTGTTGCCCGAGTGAGGGCCTTATTTGACATCATTGGCCTTATTTGTGTATTTATATGCCTTATTCTAGATATGATGACTAGATATGATGCCCGTGTTGGGGGCTTAAGTTGTTATTATATGCCTTATTGAGCATAGATTGCCTTTATCATGATAGAAAAACCTGAGTTAGGGGTCTATATGATATTAATGATGTCTTACATGCATATTTATTTCGATGGTACCTAATTAGAGTTGATAATCATGAATTGTGGACATATTGAGTTGATTCTGGGCTCATTTATATAAATATTGAATTGATTAGAGATCTTCATACTGATTTGATTGTGAGCATTACATTCTGATTCCATTTATATGCATTCATGATATGCTGGTACCATTGAGGAACATTGTTTTGAAAGAATATGAGACATTTTCATTAAAACCCTCTTCATAAACACGAGCTGGAGAGGTGGGTTGAGATTGAGATATGAGTTATAGTATAAGGGTTGTGAACCCCCCATGGGTCCTATTGCAGAGCTGCGAGCTCGGTAGGTGTATACAGAAAGTCATGCGATGACTTTCACCATTCCATCGCATCATCATTACATTGCATTACATATTAATCGTTCATGATTTCTTTTAGTTTTTTCATGATTTGTGTTTAGTTTTCGTATACTTTTCTTGTATATCTATGTTGTTTCAATTCAGTATTATATTAGCACTATCAATGGAGATGGTGTGAGCTACTGTTTGGGAACTTTTCTATTTGCAGAAGACGTGCTCATAGTTTTCTTTACTTATATTATTGTCTACCTTGCTCAGTCGACCAATGATTCCTACTGAGTACATGTGGACTATACTTACCCCTACTGTGCCCTTTCGATATAGATTTAGGTCCTAGTGAGATATGTGGAGGTTGAGATCGTATCGTTGATTGGTGATATTTGTGGTACCAATTTCTCTATGCCTTCAGAGTCAACCCAGATCTCTTCTTATCTATCTAGATGTCTTTATTTTCAATTTTAGAGACAAATTATGTACTTCAGACTCAGTTTACACCATTAGATGCTCTACACTTATGACATCAGATTTTGGGATTGGTTTTGTATTTTGTTCGAATTTATGTCCTTTACTTTGTTGCCTTATTTGTTTTGCATTTCCTTCCTTTGGGGTGATTGGCTTACTTATCAAGGTTGGACCGTGATAAATGCCACCATGACCTTGTTTTTGGATTGTGACAAATTGGTATAAAAGCATTAGGTTTATCGGTCTCATGAGTGTAAGAGCAGGATGTCTAATAGAGTTTTGCGGAATGGTACGTAGACGTCCATATCTATCTTCGAGAGGCTATAAGATTTCTTTTGGAAAAAACATCTCTAATTTGATTCCTTATCGTGCGGACTGCTCATACCTAATGTTCTAAACTTATATTCCACTCTTTCTGCACAGATGGTGAGGACTAGGTCCAGAGATGCTAGGGATACTGAGCCGGCACCCAATATGGGAGCTCCGATTCGAGGACAAGGCAGGAGTCGTGGACTGTCCAGAGGTAGAGGACGGCCACGAGGAGCTATCCTAGTCATAGGACATACTAGGAAAGCCTTTCTCATGCCCGAGGGTAAGTATGCTAGAGATGATTAATAGATAGGGGTGTGGGGCCAACTCAGGTCCTACAGGGGTCAGTTGACACCCCAGTGCTTTAGGATTTATTGATTCGCCTTTTGAGTTAATTGGATGGTGTTCCTTTGAGTGTACTGGGTGTCTCTCAAACTTTGAGTGGTGTTCCCCTATCTGCACCGACATCTGCTTATGGTATTCCTACTTCTGGGGTATAACCATCATCTATGGTACCCCCACATATAGACTTTTCACCTACCAGAATTACTATTTCTGCCGTTGCTTTGGGTACAATGATGTCTGCTAATGATCAGAAGAGGTTCGAGAGGTTTATTGGCTTGGGTCCGCCCAAGTGCAGTGGTGTTATTGGCCAGGATGCCTATGAGTTTCTGAATGATTGTCAGGAGAAGTTAAATAATCTTGGATCCATTGAGTCTCATAGAGTTGCTTATACTACCCATCAGTTGACGGATGTGGCTAGGGATTGGTGGAGGTCACTGGCTAGTTGTAGGCCTTTGGGTTCACCTGCTATGACTTGGACTTAATTTTCTGAGGCATTCTTGGAGATATTTATACCGTATAGCTTGAGAGATCAAATGAGGGATAAGTTTGATTATTTGGAGCAGGGCTCCATGTCTATTGCCGAGTATGAGGCACGTTTTCATGCTCTATTCAGATATTCAACTGCTAGCATCTCTACCGAGTCTTAGAGGATTCAAAAGTTTGTGAAGGGGTTAGTTGGTTTATATCAGTTGGCTACAGCCCAAATGGTAGTTTCAGGGGCTTCTTTGTAGAGTATTATTAAGTATGCCAAGATGATAAATTCTATTATCCGGGCTACTCAGGGAGGCACCAAGAAGGTGCATCATCAGGGTGAGTTTAGTGGATATGCTTTCCGAGGTAGAGATTTCTCTAGTTGAGGTTCTCGTGGTTAGTATGTTATGCCAGTTTAGGCTACGTTGTAGGGATCAGGGGGTAGACCCTCAAGTTCTACGACTTCTGGTAGCCAGGTATCGGGTCATGCAAGCGAAGGTTCCAGGTTTGGTTTTTTAGGCCAGGGTGGTCGTTATGGTTCATCTGCAACTCCTCAGAATAAGTCGGGTCTTAGAGAATGTTTTATTTGTGATGATTTTGGCCATGTGGCCAAGGATTTCCCTTGATGTGTTTTTGGACCTACTCAGCAGGTATCCCAGCTTCAGCTTTGGCCTACTCTTATAACTGCAGTCAGAGGTGGTTCACAAAATAGTAGGGGTGGTGCTAGAGGTGCTCGAGGTAGAGGTAGGGGAGCTTATGGTAGTGGTTGTAAGGTTGCTCAGTCCGAAAACGGACGTAGAGAGTGTTATGCTACACTTGAGAGACCTGAGATAGAGGCCTCTGATGCAGTCAATACAGGTATCATCCTAGTTTGCTACAGATCTGCTTCCGTGTTATTTGACCCTGGATCTATATTCTCTTATGTGTCTTCATATTTTGCTTCTGGTTTTGATGTTGCATGTGAGCCCCTTGCTATTCCTCTATATGTATCTATCCCTGTAGGTGATTCTTTAGTAGTGGATTGAGTGTATTGATCTTGTATGGTTACCTTTGTAAGGCATGAGACTTAGGTAGACTCGATCCTCTTAGATATGGTTGACTTTAACGTTATCTTGGGTATGGATTGGTAAGCTCCCTATCATGCTATTTGGACAGTTATGCCATGACCATGACCTTAGCTATACCGAGTGTGCCAAAGTTAGCTTGGAAGAGTACCTTTAATTCGGGTCTGAATGGAGTTATATCTTTTCTACGTGCTTATCACATGGTAGAAAGAGGGTGTTTGTCTTATTTTGCTCATGTTCATGATACTAATATTTCCTCACTGCCTTCTATGGATTCTGTTTGGGTTGATCGTGAGTTCATTGATGTATTTCCTACAGATCAGCCTGGTATACCTTCGGATCGTGATATTAATTTTGCTATTGATATAGAGTATGGCACCAAGCCCATTTCTATCTCGCCTTATAGGATGGCCCCAGCGGAGTTGAAGGAATTGAAGGAGCAGTTGCAAGATCTGTTGAGTAAAGTTTTTATTAGACCTAGTGTATCTCCTTGGGGTGCGCCTATCTTATTTGTGAAGAAGAAGAATGGTTCTATGCACATGTGTATTGATTATCAGCAGTTGAACAAAGTGATAGTCAAGAACATGTATCCTCTTCCTCGCATTGATGATTTGTTTGACCAACTTCAGGGTGCATCCACATTTTTTAAGATTGATTTTAGATCTGAGTATCACCAGTTGAGGATTAAAGCTTTGGATGTTCCGAAGACAGCTTCTCAGGCTTGATACAGTCATTATAAGTTCTTGGTCATGTCATTTGGTTTGACCAATGCCCCAGCAGTATTCATGGAATTGATGAACTGGGTGTTTTGACCGTATCTTGACTCCTTTATGATTGTATTTATAGATGAAATCTTAGTTTATTCCAAGAACGAGGCCGATCATGTGAGACACTTGACGATTGTACTTCAGAGATTGTGTGATGAGAAGTTGTATGCTAAGTTCTCAAAGTGTGAGTTTTGTTTAGCTTCTATCTCTTTCTTGGGTCATGTGGTGACCACGGATGGTATTATGGTCAATCAGGCCAAGATTGTTGTGATTTGTGATTGGCTAGGCCCACTAGTCCTACTGAGATTCAGAGTTTTGTTGGCTTGGCACGTTATTATCAGCGTTTTATTGAGGGTTTCTCTTCTATTGTGGCTCCTTTGACCATGTTGACTCAGAAGAAGATTACCTTTTAGTGGTCGAAAGAGTGTGAGAAGAGCTTCTAAAAGCTCAAGAAATTATTGAATTTGGCTCCTATTTTGACTCTGCCTAAGGAGGGAATGGGTTTTACCATGTTTTGTGACACTTTTGGTATTAGTTTGGGTGCAATATTGATGCAGGAGAGCAAGGTGATTGCTTATGCTTCTCGTTAGTTGAAGCCCTATGAGAAGAATTACCCTACCTATGACTTGGAGTTGGCTGCGATTGTGTTTATGTTGAAGTTATGGAGGCACTAATTGTATGGAGTCCATTGTGAGATCTTCTCGGATCATCGTAGTCTTCAGTACTTCTGTACCCAACGAGAGCTTAATATGAGACAGCAGCATTGGCTTGAGTTGCTTAAGGTTTATGACCTCACTATTCTGTATCATCCGGGTAAGGCTAATATAGTTGCGGATGCCTTGAGTCGAAAGTCGACTAATATGGGGAGTTTAGATTATCTCTTGACTCAGGAGTGACCTTTAGACTTAGAGGTTCAGTCTTTAACTAACCAGATGGTTAGGCTTAATATTTCGACACCTGGGCGTGTTTTAGCCTTTGTTGATGCTAGATTTTCTTTGATGGAGCATATTTGAGCTCACCAGTTTAATGATGATGGTTTGAGAGTGATTTGGGATAAGGTGTTGAGTGGCAAGTCAAAAAGGCTTCTCTTGTACCTGATGATTTGTTGGGGTTTGGTGGCCGAGTTTGTGTGCCGAGAGTTGGTGGATGGGTGAGATTGATTTTAGAAGAGACGCATTGTTCCAGATATGCTATTCATCCTGGAGTGACTAAGATATATCGTGATTTGAGGCAGTTTTACTGCTGGTATGGTATGAAGAAGGATGTAGCAGATTTTGTAGCTCGTTGCTTATGTTGTCAATAGGTGAAGGCTGAGCTTCAGAGATCGGGTGTTTTACTTTAGAGATTAGCCATTCTGGAGAAGAAGTAAGAGCGGATCACTATGGATTTCGTGAGTGGATTGCCTTGTACTTCCCATGGTTCTGAAAGTATTTGGGTCATCATAGATCGATTGACCAAATCAACATATTTCATCCCTTTGAGATTTCATCCAGTGCCGAGAGATTGGACCATATCTAGGTTCAATAGGTAGTTTGTCTTCATGGAGTGCCCATGTCTATTTTTTCAGATAGAGGTTCAGTGTTCACTTCTAGCTTTTGGAGGATGTTTCAGGAGGAGTTGGGTACTCAGGTTGACCTTAGCATAACTTTTCACCCCCAGACCGATGGTGAGTCAGAGCAGACTATTCTGGTTTTGAAAGATATGCTTCGCGCGTGTGTTGTGGACTTTGGAGGTTAGTGGAAGTAACATTTATCCTTGGCAAAGTTTGCTTATAGTAATAGTTACCCTTTGAGTATTAAGATGGAAACTTTTGAGACATTGTATGGTAGACGTTGTCGATCTCCGATTGGTTCATTTGATATTTCTAAAGCTAGACCCAGTAGCACCGACTTGATTTGTGAATCTTTGGATAGAGTTCGGGTGATTTAGGATAGGCTTCGGGCAGTCCAGAGTAGACAAAAGAGTTATGCCGACTGCAGACTTCGTGCCTTGAAGTTTGGTATTGGAGATCGTGTTTTCTTTCATTTGTTGCCCATGAAGGGTGTGATGAGGTTCGGGAAGAGGGGCAAGCTTAGCCTGAGGTGCATCAGACCTTTTGAGATTCTTTGAATAATTAGGAAGGTTGCTTATGAGTTGGCTCTACCTCTAGACTTTTCAGCCGTCCATCCAGTTTCTCATGTATCTATGTTTCGACGCTACATTCTGGATGAGTCTCATGTGCTTTATTGGGATTCTGTCCAGTTGGATGAGAGGTTGACCTTTGTTGAAGAGCCAGTCTCTATTTTAGCCAGGGATGTTAGACGCTGCGTTCTAGAGATATTCCTGTAGTTAAGGTTAAGTGGAGACACTATTTCATTGAGAAGGCTACTTATGAGGTCGAGTCCGATATGCATAGTAGTTACCACCAGATTTTTACCAACTCAGGTATTTCTTTGCTTTTTAGTTCAAGGATGAACTAGAGTCTTAGTAGTGACTATTGTAAAGACCTTTTTGTAAAATCTAGCTTTTTATGTGTTTTGACCATTTTGTCATTTCCTTAGTTGCTACATGTTGGTTTTGGGGTGTGGGGATGGTTGGCACGGTTCTCAATGCAATTGGGAGTAATTTGAGCGAGTTTGAGTTTGTTTTGAGGCTTTATAAGCTAATAGTTGACTTTGGTCAACCTTTTATGTTTCAAATCTCTGATGACGATTTGGACTACGCCAGCAGATTCGAAATGTCGAATTTGTGTTAGTAGCGAGGTTGGTTTGGGTTTGGGACCTTTATATTGCATTTTGACCATTCATTTGGAAATTAGTGAAAAGGGGGTTAATTTATTGAAAACAATCTTTTTTTAAAAAATCTGATGTCTCCCTTGAGTCCAGAACGTCGAAATAAGCCTAGTAGCTATATGGTTTACTTTTATTGGGTCTCGAATGAATCCTGAGGGTACATTCGGAGAATTTGAAAACCATGCAAAATCAACATTTTTGTTGATATCTGGTGCAGGTCACTTCCTTCTTTGCGAGTGCGGGCCTCCATATGCAAACACGTAAAAGGATGATTTCCTTCATCGTGATCGTGATGGGGGAACCGCTATCGCGAGGAACAAATAGAGTCGGGTCCGTCCTTTTTTATGCGATAAGGCTATAACGAATGTAAAGGCCTGAATCATCAGCCTTCGTGAACGCAAAGCCTTGGCCATGAATACAAATGCCATTTTAGTGGCCGATCAGCATAGACCCTCTCAAACACGAAGGGTTGACCGAGTTCGCGAGGTACTGTTCACAGAACAGTTCAAATACCCCGTTTCGCGATTTTACTCTTTTTTTTGACCTCCAAGCTTTGAGAAAGGCAATTTTGAGGGTTTCATCATCGATTTTTGTGTGGATAACTTCTGAACTAATAATACCACTATTTCACATTGATTATATCTTTGAAAACACCTTTTAATCTTGATTTCAAAATAGATTTTTGAAATTTTATCGGTAAAGCTTAAAAATAGTTTTTCTTCAATTTTGAAACTCGTTTTAAACCTGTTTCCGCATGGGTTTTCAATTATAGACTCCTATAACCTTGGGGAATGTGTTTCTAAAGAAAAAAATCCAGTTTTACCCCTTTCGTGTTCGAACTTGTTTTTCAAGTCCGTTTTGGATTGGACGTAAATATGGACAATATGGATATTATTGGCTTTCTTTTAATGTATAGATGCTATATTTGTATGTTTTAGTTGATTCTGAGGCCATTCGAAAGGGGAAAGCGCTGTGTTGAAGGACTTTAGGCTCCAATTTCGTCATGTTGAGGTAGGTTATGGCTTAACTTCTTTCAGATTGAGCTGGGTAGTTAATAAATAAGTAAAGCATGCTATGAGTTGGGGAAAATGAATATGGGATTTATATTTTTGAGAGTATTATTACTGTTGTGTGCCCGAGTGAGGACTTATATTAGGTTGGTGATGACTTGTGATATCTGATATTGCGTGTTGCCCGAGTGAGGGCCTTATTTGACATCATTGGCCTTATTTGTGCATTTATATATCTTATTCTAGATATGTTGCCCGTGTTGGGGGCTTAAGTTGTTATTATAGGCCTTATTAAGCATAGATTGCCTTTATCATGATAGAAAAGCCCGATGTAGGGGTTGATATGATATTAATGATGTCCCGATGGTGCCTAATTAGAGTTGACAATCATGAATTGTGGACATATTGAGTTGATTTTAGGCTCACTTATATACGTATTGAATTGATTGGATATCTTCATACTGATTTGATTGTGAGCATTACATCCTCATTCTATTTATATATATTCATGAGATTCTAGTACCATTGAGGAACATTGTTTTGAAAGAAAATGAGATATTTTCATAAAAACCCTCTCCGTGAATACGAGCTGGAGAGGTGGGTTGAGATTGAGATATGAGTTATAATTTATGGGTTGTAAACCCTCCCATGGATCCTATTGTAGAGCTACAAGCTCGATAGGTGTATACAAAATGTCACACGATGACTTTCAGTATTCCATCCCATCAGCATCGCATTGCATATGAATCTTTCGTGATTTTTTTAGTTTTTTCATAATTTGTGTTTATTTTCGTAAACTTTTTGTGTATATCTGTGTTGTTTCAATTCAGTATTATATTAGAACTGTTAGTGGAGACGGTGTGAGCTACCGTTTGGGAACTTTTTTGTTTGTAGGTGACGTGCTCATAGTTTTCTTTACCTATATTTTTGTCTACCTTGCTCAATCGGTGTATGATTCCTCTTGAGTAAACGTGGACCATACTCACCCCTACTGTGCCCTTTTAGTGCAGATCTAGGTCTAAGAACCACACGCGGAGGTTGAGATCGTGTCGTTGATTGGTGATATTCGAGGTACCAGTTGCTCTTTGTCTTCAGAGTCGACCCAGACCTCTTATTATCTATCTAAATGTCTTTATTTTTGGTTTCAAAGACAGATTATGTACTTCAAACTGAGTTTGTATCATTAGATGCTCTACACTTATGATATCAGATTTTGAGATTGGTATTTTATTTTGTTCAAATTTCTGTCCTTTACCCATATATATGTGTGGCTTGACTTCGTTCTAGAAGTCTCGTTTCACTTTATTGCCTTATTTGTTTCTCATTTCCTTCTTTTGGGATGATCGACTTACTTATCTAGGCTGGGCCGTGATAAATGCCATCATGACCTTGTTTTTGGGTCGTGACAATCTATTTCATTACTTTTATACCGTTTTCCCATCAAAAAACAGTTACTAAAGCACTTTCTTTAAGGCGACAATTTCTTTTTATGTAGTTTCAGATTAGTGGAAAAAGGATTTTTAACTGGTTGAGATAATGAGGACCATTTACAAACGTTCAAAATGAAACGCATGAACTTACACTACCTTGTCTATGATATCATATAACCCTATTTCTCCTAGTATACTCACACATATATACATTATATTACATCATCCTAATCTACATCACTTTCATCTTCTAATCATGAGAGTTATGTTCTTGGCCTGCTAACGCTCTTCCCCATACATCATAATTGGTCTAACCATTACTCTATGAAATTTGCTTTTAAGTTTTGGTGAGACTTTTTTATCACACAAGACTCTGAATGCGAGCCTAGAAAATAAAATAAATTCTTTCAAAGTATGTTAAAATACATACATTGATAGTCTAAATACTTTGTACATAATATATACACTCTCTTTGTTTCAATTTGTTTGCTTGGTTTTGCCTTGATACGGAGTTTAAGAAAGTAAATACAACTTTTGAATCACGTGGTCTTAAAATAAAGATAAGTAGAATGCACCTACATGTCGTTTCATCTTTTGGTCTTAAACATGTCATATAAAAAATTGTAATTAAAAATTTGTCAAAAAAAGAAAGTAACATTATTTTTAGGAGGAGAAAATATAATTTAAATCTTTTCCGGACAAGTCATTAGATTTGATCCATGATTTCTGACGTAAAACAGAACTTGATAGTCGTGTCACTCGACATCTATTAGGGGTCGTTCGGTAGAGTGTATTAGGAGAAATAGTCTATGTATTAGTACTATGCTAATTGATAGGAATTTGGGGTGTATAACTAATAATACATGTGTATTATTAGTTATACACTCTTCCAAACGAGTTATACACTAATTGATAGGGTGTATAACTAATATCTTCCATTTGATGGTATTAGTAAACATAAAATTTAATACCATGAGATTAATATATGTAAGGACAAAAATACCCCTCAAATCCTTACCATTTTATTTATTTTCTTGAATTTATGTTTTATATTTGTACTAGTAAATTTATTTAAATGAATTATCTCACAAATTTTATTATTTAGAAAGAGTTGCTTGTTTCTAAATAAAATTCAAGACCAATCAATACAAAGAGGCCTGCCTCCTGAAGCTTAAGTTGATGTTCCCGATCAATAAATTTTTTTAAGAATAAATAATTGTCTCACTTAAAAAAATTTGATATCAATACCAATCAATTTTCACTTAAAATTGATATCAATACCTGATGCAGGGTATTGGCCTCCTAATGCAGTTATTAATACTTAGACCTTAAATTTTTTTTAAGGGTAAGTAATTGTTCCCAATCAATTTTTACTTTAAAAATTTGATATTGAGAGTAAATAATTGTCATCTTAATACCCTTTATCAATTTTCATTTAATATCCTCCAATAATTTAAGTGAGAACATCAATTTTTTTGATTTTTAAGAATGAATAATAAAGCTTTGCAAAGAAAATATACAAGGCTATAAAATATTGAGAGTATTTTTGTAAACAATAAGAAATGGAGCAATGCATATTATTTTTAATACATCAAATCAAACACTAGACAAGAAATAAGTCCCAACACTATTAATTCCAGTATAACTAATACACCCTATTCAATACTATTCTTATACGCTCTACTAAACGACCCCTTATATTAATATCTTCAAGTTTTCGTGTTTTTTTTTTTTATGTGGATATCATATGCTAGTCTTGGTGGTTGTGACTCTTCTATTTTACTCATTGTTTTTGGAACTATATATGAAAAAATCCTTTTAAATATTTAATAATCAAAATACCTTACCTTTTAAAATATTACATATAATATCAGATTCGTAACTCCAAATACCTTCTTATAGAGAATATTTTTATTTTTCCAAACATTCTTTTCTAATTTGAACATTTTAACAAATCATTCTTTTCCAAACATTCTTTTCTATTTTTATTATCTCAAAAAAAGTCATCTTTCATCTTTTTTTTTTTTTTTTTTTTTAACAAAGAAAATGACCTTTTGAGATAATAACTACTTACTTTGTTCCAATTTATATGACACACTTTTTTTTTAGTCAGTTCCCAAAAAATGATACATTTCTATATTTACTAACAATTTAACTTTAAAATATCTATTTTACCCTTAATGAAATGATTTATAGTCATACAAATATCTTTGACTTATTTTAAACTACAAATTTCAAAAGTTATCATTTCTTTCTTAAACTCCGTGTCAAGTCAAAGTAACTCACATAAATTGGGACAAAGAGAATATTAATTAAGTAATCATTTGGGAAATCAACTCGCACTTTTCTCTCTTTCTCTCATCCTCGATCCCTGCACACCCCTTCCCTCGCTGGATTTTTGAACCTAAGTGAAGTATTTTATTTCCAAAAGTACCGGATGAATGCGATTTTTTTGGATATCATATTAATATCTATAGCGCACGAATTTCACGCGCTATATGAGTTTGGACTAACACCCGAACTACCTAGCGTTAATGTACAGTCACTCATATATAGCACATGAAATTAATGCTCTTTATCAATGCATGTTGAGATTTTAACGTTCAAGTCGTGTATTTTAGTTGTATTTGCTGATATTTATTCGATTTAGATATGCAACATTTTTTTCTAATGATTTTATATGTAAATGTCACTCATGATCACAAGCAAATAAAATAATGGATAATAAAAAATTAGATTATATTCATCATTGAGAAATATGAGCGCAATTTACTTTAATATATACAAACTTGCTTTATATAGACAAAACCATCAATGTGTGACACAACTCGTATCATACAAGAAATTCAACTTTTAACGACCACAGTTTAGCAAAGTAACATGAATCCGGTCATTATAAATATACGTATAACCACTAAATTATTTTTCTAATCAATAAAAGTCAATTTTCATTAAACAATAAACAAGAGGATAGTATTCGATCGTTAAAACGATAACTTCCTGTTGGTGTCCCATTTTACTCCTTCCTCCCCAAAATTAAGAATACTCTTAAATACAAAACAACTTAGCATTCTAAGCACCTCTCAACAATCTAACGAATCACATTTTGATTTCCTGCCAGTAATTTTGTGTAAGAGGTGTTGCACCAAATTGTGTGTAATTAGGAAACCTTCTGCTCGTCCAATATCGTTAATTAAGATCGGAAGATTCAACTAAAGAAGAGGAATCTAGAAAGGATAACTTGTTATGGAAGAGGACTTCTTAAATTGAATTAATTTTTGTTGATTACAAATGCCTAAGACCATCCTTATTTATATTTGTTTAGGGATGCTTCTGGAAATTATTTTAGATACATCTATAAGTAAAATCTGGATAACTTTACTTCTAGTATCTTTACAAGAATCTAGAACTTCTAGATCTATCCTAAAGATAAATATCTAAGATACTACAATAGATCATTCTAGAAGCTTTCCTAGAAGTACTAAGATTTTTTGTAGCTCCAAAAAGTTTATTTTATTTCTTTCCACACTCCCTCTTAAAGTGATTTTATGGGAACTACCCCAAGTTTATTGCGGAAGAACTCAAATAAAACTTTGAACCGTGCCTTGGTGAAAGTCTCAATAGGTTTTTATTGAATCTTCTTGCTTCTTCAAATGTTAAAGATTTTCCTTTATCAATTTGTCCTGCAATGAAAAATGAGTGCATATTTGTAACACCCCAAAAGTTCCTAAGATCCTATCTTAGATTTAGAATAGAAAACAACAGAAAATCCAACTCTTTTATCATAGAACGACTCACTCCACGAGTCGTGGAGTGAGACCACAATTCGGGGAATGACTCATGGTAAGTAGTCCAGCAACAGTTTAGTCCTAGTACTCATGACTCACACGAGCCGTGGTCTACTAGTACGAGTCGTAGGTTGACCCGTTCTGAGTAGTAGAACCAAAAGTCCTAAAAAATAGAAATTTCACCCAGAGGCCATGACTTGAGGCCAGAAGTCGTAGGTACAGAGTATGAGTATTTAAGTGACTCGTACTGATGAGGAACCAGAGAGACAACTTTTTATTTCAAGGACTATGAGTCCTTTTCACAATTTGTAGGTAGACCTCACGAGTCGTGAGGTATAATCTTGCCCCAAAGCTAGAAATCCAGTTCAAAAACTACTTGTCATGCCTCAAATTCTATTGGAGCGGATAGACACCCGTAGCCGTATAGGACCGAGAGTACCAACCTATGTTCATATGCTTCTCATGCATGTAACTGAGCTAAACAAAAGTTCTGCCAAGTATGGACATGATGCATCGATAACGTAAACTGTGTAGGTAAATTCAGAATAGATATACAAGGCTTGGCCGTTGGGGCCACAACGTCTAAAAGACAAGACACTACCATGCTTAACTTTACAATGCCTACAAAGCCTCTAAAAGATACATAGTCTTAGTTAAGGTCGGGACAGGTGCCCACCTTACAAATAACTACTACACAATACCAAAACATATAAAACAGACTTGGGAAACCCCGAATCAACCTGGAGCTCACCAATAGCCACTGGACGTCCTGTGCTCCTACGAGAGAGGTCTAATAGCTCCTGTGCCTGTCGAACTTGAACATAAGGCTTATGGGCTTTGAAAAGGTTGAATTTAGACTGGAGTGAAGCGGCTAAATTGAGACTTGAGCAGATGAATGAGATGGATGAATTTCGTCTCCGGGATTATGAAAGTTCAGAAATATATAAAGATAAGATGAAATTATATCATGATCGACGCATTGAGAAACGAGAGTTTCACCCGGGTGATGTGGTGTTACTTTATAACTCCAAGCTTCGCTTGTTTGCTGGAAAGTTAAAGTCCAAATGGTCTGGACCATTTGTGATTGTCAGGGTATTCCCACATGGAGCAATTGAGCAAAAAGGAGATGATAATGTTCTATTTAAGGTCAATGGGCAGCGTGTAAAACATTATGTGGGAATCACGGAAGAAATAAGGACATGTGAGGAGCTTGCGCTTGATGAAGTCTAAGTAATCAAGCCAGCCATGTCGTGCCGCGATATTAAATCAGGCGCTTCATGGGAGGCAACCCCATTTTCGTGATTGGTGAAGTCTGAGTATCCAAGTTAGCCATGTCGTGCCGCGATATTAGATCAGGCACTACTTGGGAGGCAACCCAAGATCTAATGGTGTTGTGATCGGAGCATTGGAAGACACATTAAATGAAATTCATAATATTGACCTGTAAACATTTAGTACTACCCACGACAGGGTACCCGCATGACGTAGGTAGACCCACGTCACGTGGGTTGTGCCGTGGAAATCAGAGAAATGTTTGTCCTTCTGAATCTTACCTATGACAGACTACCCACATGACGTAGGTAGAACCACGTCACATGGGTTGTGTTATGGAAATCAGAGAAATATTATCCCTTCTGAATCTTACCTACGACAGGGTACCCACGTGATGTAGGTAGACCCACGTTACGTGCGTTGTGCCGTGGAAATCAGAAACTCTACTGACCCGATATCCAACCCAACCCTATCCACCTCTACATATCTTTCAGTCTTCCCATCAAACCCATTCCAAACTCCATTAAAAATCAACTTTCTCAATTTTAAAGCCTAAACATAAACCCTAATTTCCACAAATCACCAAATTTGCATACCTTCAATCCAAAATTCTTTAAATTCCTAAAGACCAAATTCAAAATCCAACAAACCCTCATCACCTAAATCCCCAAATACCTCGAGATCCAACTCACAATGCCAGACCCGACCCACACACAACCCAAATCCGAATGACCCATTTTAAAACCCCGACATCATGCCCCCAAACCAAACCCCAAACGTGACCACCTTGATTCTTCGTCAAGAATTCAAACAAAAAATCCAAAATTTCTGACCCAATTATGTGATGAACCGTCAGAGTTAGGACAAAGTGGGTCCGAAGAGGTTTTTAATATTGGCACTGATGACACTGCACTAGTACCTCGTACCATGAGGTTACAAACTCGGGCATAATCTGCTGCCCGGGCTGCACTTAAGCCCATTCCACAGCCTGTCAAGTTGGCTATTCCTGATCAGTCTTTCGAGTCTGCCCCCCAGTCTAAAGAGGGGGAGGATGATTTGGTATCGGGCTCTGGGGATAATACTAAAGGATAGGGTACCTCTGCGGCAGAGACTACAACATCTATTTTGGGCACTGGTGAATAGAGTGCCCCGACTCCCTCACAGAGCAGGGATATCCAATGATAGTATGTTACGGGCATGCGGGGATATTATGACAGGGATGCTGATCTTGCTGAGTGGGGCGTGTGTAGAAGAAATATTATGGAGGAGCCTCTATATTGGATAGAGGAGGTAAAGGCATTGCCCGACATTTGGACTGTGTTTGATCAGTATGGATTTGGATGGATGACGGAGCCTCTTGGTCGCTATAGCCCATAATTGGTCTGAGAGTTTTATACATCCTATACTGGGTCTATTGATTTGAGCACACCTGTTGGGAAGCAGTTCCAGGACCAACCACTATTTACTCACACTTTAGTTTGAGGGACCAGAGTCAATATATCTGAGCAGACCATCCACCGATTCTTTTTTGGTGCAGACCGTGCATTGCCAGCTATGATGGCTGAGTTTGATCACCGTATGGAGACTGTCAAAAATTAGATTAAAATAAGGGATACTGATCAGAGTTGGGAGTTATTGATGTGGATTGCTGGTTATATAGCAAAGGACAATGTTGATGCTAGTTGGGTGACTGGGAAGTTAGATATAAAGAAGTCCACACTCTATTTTTCTGGCAGGTTTTGGTGGTCGGTTGTTAGGCATCAATTGGGACCCACTAATGCTGATAATTCACGTACCTTGGATCGGGTTGTTATGGTAGCTAGCATCATTGCCGGTTATGACATTTATATTGCCAGGTACATTATTAGGGAGATCCATGAGCGTACCTTTCGAGACCATACCAATAGCCTATTCCCCTGTTTGATTTAGAGCCTGTGTGATAGGACGGGTGTGGTTAGGCTACCTACCATCGATCACTATATTATGGTGACCCGCATAGCAGATATTGGGTTGATGCAGCAGCGGGGATCTAACCCCATTGTTCCACAAAGGTCTCAACCTTCTGGGTCATCAGGAGCAGCCCTTTTTGAGGTCGGGAGATAGAAAGGAGCCGGTGAGTACCCCCATACCAGAGAGTATACCCGATACAGTGCATGTACCTACTGAGGGAACAGGACCAATGATTGATGATGAGGCTCCAGGCACTACCGTACCACCGCTCCCTTCTGGTATGGTTTTGGTTTCGAGGGACTTCCTGCTGCAGCTGTTTGATAGGTAAACGCAGATTTTTAAGAGGTAGGCCCACACAGAGGCACAAATGGCTAAGTTGGTATCCCAACTTCAGCCATGGGTTAGGACCATAGCTGAGGCTGCAGAGGCTAGAGTGGAGGCCCTTATGTCTGCGTCTATGGATAAATTCATGCGAGAGCTGTATGGAAAGATTGATAGATTTGAGGCGCAGATGGCTACCCGATTGGGTACGACACAGAATCCTGGTATGGCAGCATTGACACAGGAGGTAGCAGCATTCTGAGAGGAGGTTCGAGCTTTGAAATCGAGCAGCTCCCCTGTTATTCCACCTATGCCTGTTCAGGCTATGATGCGGCCAGTTTTTAAGGTGGATTTGTTTGCCGATGAGGAGCCTCCTAGTGATAGAGGCAAACAACCACGCAGTCCGAAGGAGCAGGTGGATAGTGGTGACGAGTTTTAGGGTGATCTCCGAAGAGCGGTTAAGGCCTCTAAGTTGGAGTACCATACTAGTCAGATCTCCCAGGAGCAGAGGGAATGAGGTGCATCCTCTAGTCAGGCACCCTCCACCGGATGCACCTAGCAGCGGGCCCAGAGAGCATACTGATGATCCCGCTATGGGCGGGCCCATTTTTGACTCTTAGGGCACCACAGGTATGTCTTCACTCCCTTATATATATTATATTGATAGTTGTGCTCTAGGGGCAGTGCACCATTATTTAGTTGGGGGTGGGGGTATACCACCACTTGGGTTTTTTTGTTGCCGTGTTTCTTTTCCCCCAAGTGTGCTATCATAGTAGAACCAGCATGTTTAGGTTTTTATTTATAGTATCTATGTGTTTTATTGTTGAATTAGGAGAAAAATAGAGGAACCATAGTGCAGACCAGTTTTGAACAAGTTATGCTGTTTGATTATTTAAATGATACCCCTCCGGAAGATTTTGTTTTATAGTGTGTGTGTAGCATGTTAGTTTGTGACAACTGTTAGATCTTGTTATGGCATTAGGATTATAGAAAAAATAACTGTAGCTAGCATTGCATGAACCCAGATAGGTAGTAGTTGATAATGCAACCCTGTGCTAGGTGTGTGTGAGGTCATTACTTAGTTGACTTTATGTGTGCGATCTAAAACTTGCCTGGTTAGTCTTGCCTAGGTTAGAGGATAGTGGTTAGGAAAGGATCATAAGCCATTTTTGAATAAGTCCACATTTAGCCTAAATGCCTTACCAAATGAATTAAGTATCCCTTGATCCCGATTTTGAGCCTTAATTGACCTGTTTCTTTCATTAGCCTATTCACCTTCCCATTTTGACTTATAATGAACCTGTCTTGGCCCTGGTCCCTCATTAGCCATTGTGTCCCTCAACTCAGGCAAATCGCCTAAGTAGAGGGTGGCTATTATAGGGGTGCGTAGATTGATTTGGGTATGAATAAGGGGTTAGTAAGATAAAAAAAAGAGAACAGATTTGGGTGTGAATTTTTTTTTAGATAAATTGTGTTTTGAAAGTATGAAGGAAATCACACCCAAAATCTGAAAATAAATGAAGGAGAATAAATAAGCATGGTTGAAAAGTGGAGCCAAAAATAGTGTAGTGTCAAGGAGGGTTAAGTCACCATATCCATAAGTACCATACCCGTCCCCAAGCCGATATTACAAGACGATTAAAGTCATATAGTGATCCTAGTCCAATTGTCCAAAAAACTAAGGCATAGAAAATAAGGGCAAGCCTATGGTATTTCATGCACACTGTTTGAACTTCTTTGTGAGAGAGAGTGTTTAGAACGAGTCCCTAATTTGAGATTCATTAGTATACTGTGAGTGTATGGGACTTATTTGCTGTGAGAGTACATGGGTTGTATTGTTAGCTGCTATTTGTTCGGATAATGTCATTAGCATATAAGCTTTGTTGTTTGTTCATAATCTCATGCCATCACTAGATCCCTTCTATGTTATGACAATATGCTGCATTTATGCACACAATGGTTTTGATTTGCAAGTAGGAGGGGTCAGAAAAGTTTTGAGGTCAAAAGTAATGAGTCGACTGCCGTAGGTCCCTTAGGTTTCTCTTAGTTAAGCATCGCATAAGTTTGTTTTATTTTGTTCGCCTGAGGATATGCAAATGTTCTAAGTTAAGGGTGTTGATGTGTCATGATCACATGACACTTTTGACGCTTAAAACAAAGAAAATATGCAATAACTCTGGTATATCTTGTGGGTATGATGTGTTTTCTATCCTACTTTGTAGGGAAATAGGTTATGGATACAAAATGGAGATAAAGTGAAGAAGAATGCATAAGAATGGAAAAATTGAAGATGAAAAAGTCAAGGTATAACCCCAAGGGTGACTCACGTCAGAGACTTACGCCCCGTAGGTACACTCACGTAACGTGAAATGGTACCATAGATCAACTTCAGATAGGTGGAATTACAACCTGCTTCCCACGACAGGAACCCACGTGGCGTGACTCAACTCACGTGACATGAGTGGGTGCCGTGAATAGACTTCAGAGATTGGGTGGTGCTGCCTAATTCTCACGACAAGGACCCACGTGACATGGCTTGGTTTCATGATACCAAGCCACGATACCGTGGAGAATTGCCGACTTTAGTCTCCTATTTTGTTTTAGATAGGATTCATCTTGTATCTATAAATACCCTGTATTGTCCTATGTGTAGGAGTTAGTCATTACATTATTTTGAGATAGTTTTTCATTATTTTGAGTTCATAAACATATTATTGGTTTTGTAATCTTAGAACATCGATTATAGGATTTTATTCATAATTGAGATTTTAGAGTTTTTTCATTATTCTGAGTTTAAAATTATGTTTTCATCCTCGAATTCTTATTGTGCTCTTGCGAACATGAGTAGCTAAACTCATCAACTAGGGTTGTATGAACCATGAGGAATTAACGAAATGGGTTAAGTGCAAAGCGATTCTGAACTGCTGTGAATGCATGTATTATTATTTCCTTTGTTATGATTGATCTTCTAACGGTTGCAAACGCTAGAAACTCGCCTGTATTCTAGACTTGTTCAAGAGAGAGGTAGAGATTGGGAAAAGAAAGTAACAACAGAGATTTGAAGCTATCAACCTTCATCTAATAACTTGAGCCTTAGCAGGAATAGTTATCTGAGATCCAGGACAAGGGATAGTAGTGCGACACTCGGAGACCGAGAGGAGAAGAGTGAAATTCATCTAGCCAAACTCGAGAGACGTTTATATGAACATATCTTGTTAGATTTTGCATGCAATATAGCGGGACAGTTTTGTCAGCACAAGTAACTGGTGAAGTTAAGGAATCATTGGGGATCACAGTCCTAGCGCATTTCTCATATTATTTACAAACCCTCTATAATCAAAAATCATTATTGTTATTACTTACTCACAAACCCCCCCCTCCCCCCCCAGTTTTACTTACTTACCAGTTACTCAGACTAGCATTCTACATAACTTCGACCTATTCCCTGTGGGATTGCTCCCAACCTAGTTGGGTTCTATATTTGATACAACGACTGCATTATACTTCATTGTGAGGTGTAATTTGGTCGACACTTCATTATATTTCATTTTGCTCAGACTTCACTTTCCTTTTATTTATTTTAGTTTAGCTAATGATTTTTTAATTTTTCCTATTGGTTTGGGTCTTAGGGATAGTCCCTTGCATATTTTTCTTTCATCAATAAAGTGATGTCCATATGCCTCAATCTTTAATTAACAAAAATCCAAAGTGATATTTCTAGATACCTATTATAACACCTCAAACTTTATGGGCTAAGATTTGAACAGTTCTACATATATAGTTAGATTTCAACCAAATGAATTTTTATTTGTATGTAGGAGTTATGGTCAATTACTGAGTAACGAAAGTGTATTGGATGTTAATTAAGGTCATAGGAAACCTCTAGCAGAAAATTGAGTTCAAAGCCTTCCTACCGATTAAGTTTTCATATAGTTATTAATAGGGTCTACTTCAAATAAGCCTTACCTCTATAATATAAAGAGTAACATGGCTCATTACCCACCAAATAAAATATATTTGAGTCTAGTTTCCAATGCTATGGACCACTGGTCAATCCAACTTTTGAGTAAAAAGTTATATATGTTTTACCAGGGATCGGCAGGTTGCGGCTAAGGCTGGCCTCCATTCCAACCCCAAAACATCAGAAAAATCATACTTTGTAGGCTGTCTCTACGAGCGGGATGGCACCTCAAACACTTTCCCAACTAAAATTTTTTAGTCTTTCTCATTTCTCACGTTCTTGGAATGGTATTTTCATCCTATTCTTAAATTAAAACCCCAACCCATGAGTTTTAAACTCTTTCTTAAGGGAAATACATTCCTAATAATTCTATTTATTTCCTCCTCCTTCCTCTCAATTCAAAAGAAAAGCAGTTCCAATCAACTATGACAGGAAATCGGGTTTTTCTCAAACACTTTTTCAAAATTCTCCACTCCTCTCAAGGTCTATAAGACTATCCCTTCTCAGATTGATTTCCATAGAATTCATTCCCTTGATTATGAATGATTCTCATGAAAATGTTAGGGTTAGGTTAAAAACCCTCTTGACATAAATTCTCTTCAATTCCTTAAGTAAATCACATGATTATCTCAACATATGTTACATATTTTATGATAAACCTAATCTATGTATCCTCTATGGATTTTCTTCTATATGACTCATGACGTTATGAATTTCATGACTATTATACAATATACTAACTTTTGACTTTCTTTGAATCTTCTGAATCTTATTAATAAAAAATTGTGAACATTTATGATAATGTAACTTTCATGAAATCTAGTATAAACTTATTTATTCATTCTCCAAATATGATGATATGAACCATCCATGACTTATGATACAATATTCCCTAATTTATGATCTTATGATATAACTCTCATGACCATTCCTTTGCATATGATTATATAAACTCCTTAACTATAAACTATGTTAAAATGACTTGAATCTTCAAAAATCTCCATAACCTCCATAAGTCTTCAAATCCTTTTCTTATGAACTATTACATAATGATATGATCCTTATGTCTTCTAACACTATAAATTTACTTTAAGAATATCTTTATAATCTTATGCTATGATCTCCATAACCATAAGCTATGGTAACAAAGACATGAATATTCCAAAAGCTCATCCACTACAAAATTATGAAAAGCCTTAACATATGATCTATGACTTAATGAATTATGATACTACCTGTCATGAGTAGTTAATGAAGTTTATGAATTAAATAACTTATGAACATCGTTAATGAGGAAAGTACTGCCGAGGTTGACTGATGAGATTATGACTAGTATATGAATTGTGACCCCCCATGGGTCCTCTCCTGGAAGTTTAGGCTCGGAGGGTCTATACGAGGTGAGAATTGGAATATTGCATTCATAACATATCATCATGTTGTACTACATTGCATCTCTTTTACGTGGGTGATATACTGTTTCGAATATCTTTATATATGATGTTGTTATATTTATATTCTTCTTGAGATTGTACCATTATGTTGTTAGGAGCAGTGCGGCTTTATTCGTTTGGACTTTTTTTTTATGTATCGCGGTTTCCTCACTTGTAGTATTATTTTACTTGTTTAGTTGTCTACTTAGCTTGGTCGGCCTATGATGCCTACTGAGTACAAGTGGACTGTTCTCACTCCTACTTTTTTGAACCCTTTTAGTTCAGATCCTAGTTAGAGTGTAATCCTTGGTTCATGATTTGGTGCAACCTTGGGATCTATCAGAGTCATGGTGAACTCCCCATGCGGAGCATGTTCTTGGCTTCATCTATGTTTTTCTCATCTTTACTTTATTTTAGAGACAGACAGTTGTATATTCATACTTTATGATTGTTTTAGAGTTGCTCTTACTCATGACACTAGATTGTTGGGAATTTGAGTTGTATTGTCCACATATTTTTCTTTGTTATCATATTAGCTTCCTAAAGTCTTGTGTTTTACTTTATTTTTAACTTCTTTCCATTATTATTCTCTTTTTGTGTTGGGCTTACCTACAAAGTTTAGGCCGGAGTAGGTGTCATCATGACCTCGGGATTTTGGGTGGTGACACATCATCAACTAGACGATGATTCATGGCAGGATCCATGGAACCAAAATTGGGAGAACAAGTCATATGACAAATAGAATAGACGGTACGTCAAAGAAACAATGGTCCGTGGATCCATCCACCGACTTGTTCTTGTGAACATCAATATTTATCTTTCAAAGGATGGATAATTTAATGAACCGTGAACCATTTGATGGTTTGTGGACCCATCCATCACCTTGAGGTAGTGGCTCCGATTGATCAATATGGTCATGACAAGCCATTCCATGATTCATGGGTCCTCCCAAGGTTCATGAGATGGTTCGTCAGTGCTAACCATAGTTCAAATTATTGAATTCTTCATTCCACAATCGAGGTTATAGACCCAAGTGAGGTGAATATCTCATTGTGATGAAACGTTCATAATTCAAGCCATGTGAATCAATTGAAGTGGAGTTTTACCCATGCAATGAGGGTTACTCAGATTTCACCCACATGTTTGATGGCATGCCATCTTTAGAATTGGTGGGCAATACAATTTCCATGAGAATTTTTTCATCTTGATTCAAATAGCATAATGCCCTCCGACTCAATGAGTAACAGACATCCCCAATCAGTATTTACAACAATAAACCAATCAAGACAAGTATAATCTAGACTAAATTCAAAGACTATTAATAAATTCACCCAATTCAATCCTACCCTAGATAAGAAATTAATCCAATTTCGACTTATGGTTCCTATTAATGAGCAAAATAAAAATAGGGGAACCCAAATTCTTTCCCTTATATGTAGTTTACCCCAAAGGTTAAAGTTTATCTTGTTACCTTCGCAAAGAACTATGAAGAAGAGAAAAAATAACTAAAATCAACTTGAACTCATGAGAATTAGGAAAGAGGGATAAAGATGACTATGGGAATAGTGGTGAAAAGTTTCTTATGAGAAGATGATGAATAGTTATGGAAGTGGAGGAGTTTATGGGTGATGAACGTGTGAGAAGTGGGAAGAGAGAAAGGTTTAAACTTTAAATTTGGCCCTTAAATTAGATTTAAACAAATTCAGCAGGTTCAGGTTGGAAAGGTATCTGGACCTGGACCGGGTCGGGTCAATTGAATAATTAAAAACTTACATGGTACCCATGGTCAAAATATTAAGGATCATCGTATGCTCGATGGCCCATTAATCAGTCCATAGGCCATAGCTAATGAGTATTCACACCCTATGTGCCTGATAATCAAAGTGACGACCCATTATTTGGTGTATAGATCATCAAGTTGTCCATCGAAACAATCCAGTAGCTCATTTTCTTGGTGAGAAAATGACGGCTGTTGACGTGGACCATCGATATCCCTATGATTCATGGTATCAACTGTGTTCCCTTCTAGTGACACTGATTTAGTCTCCTCTAAAATAATGGTACAAGCCATTGATCGTGGGATGTTTCATGGTCCATTGAGGGATCCATGGATGCACTATTTTCTTTAAACCATTGTACTCAATTCTTCCTTATTAATACCTATGCCTGTAAACATCAACACACATAAAAAAAATCTTGAACACAAATTAAATACAAACTAAGAATCTACATACAACAATCTTGGGTTGCCTCCCAAGTAACGCCCGATTTAACGTCACGACACGACTCTAGTAACTTGATTACTCAGAATTCATCAAGGTGCACCACTTATACTAACTTTACCTCATCAGGAGCTCCAAAGTACTGCTTGACACGTTGCCCATTTACCTTAAATCGATCCTTTTTCTAATTTGCGAGCTCTATAGCCTTTGAAGGAAATACTTGAGTCACCTTGAAAAGGCAGGACCATTTGGATCTGAACTTTCCTAGAAACAAGCAAGTTTTGAGTTAAACAATAATAACAAATTCCCTAGATTGAATCTTTTCATATAAGCTGAAACATTTATACGTAGACCAATTTTTTGATACCTAACCTCCTTAAGTGTCAAGTATAGCATCAACATAGGTTAAACACTTAAGTTTGGGGGTGTATGATCTGAACAGACAAACATAGACGTGCAACCTATGTTTGGGGGAAGTGATGAGGGTTAAAGATTAATAGTGAGTATTAACAAAAAAGAGGTGTGTTAAGTTCTTCCCTAAAGTGTACGAGAACTTGAAAAAAGAGAGAATAACAATGTGAATAATTTTAGGGAAATAATTTATGCAGAATAAAAGAAAGTAAAGAACTAGCTAAGACAATAAAAGGGAAGATTGAGTGAGTGATTAAAAAGGATGAATTTTTGTAAGAGAAAAGAAGAGATAGGGTGTTGTGCTTTAATTGTGATGTTTGAGGAGATTTTGAGTCACTTTTTCCCAAAATTGTGCCAATTCCTGTACCAAAAGTCTAAATCCAATACCCACAAGTCCTAGTCAATTTCAAACCTTATGTGTCTAAATTAGTGGAGAATTACATGAGTGGTAAGCCTATAGTACTGCATGTTTGCATGTGAACATCTTTGTGAGAGTGAGTCTAAATTTATCTCTATATCCCTAGTACTGAATCATGTTTGTATGAATGGGGGATCTCTATCTTGTGAAGGCATGTCAAAGTTAAGCATGAATATAATTCTTAGTATTAATTGGGTTTTATGAGAAATGCATAGAAAATAATGATAGGTGGGCAGGTTTAGAGGTTCTTGAGTAGAATCAAGAGACTATAGTTAGGGAAACTATGTTAGTATGTTGAATTCAGGAAAATGGTAGATTTTTGGTATCAAACAATGTTAGTACCAGGGGTTCTGTAAACCTAAATAGGATTCTAGAATTGCTTGAGGATAAGAAGTAATTTAAGTTTGAGGCGTTTTACTAGTGGGTAATTTACAAACTTATCTCTTACTTAAGCTTTAAAATATTATTTGATTTATTTGAAAATCATGCACCTTATGGCATTATCTCTCTTGCACTAGATGCCCATGTTCTATGATACACAGTTTCAAATCGAAGGTGTCTCATGTTTAAATCTATACCATTCAAATTTTATGAACTAAGATCTGCAGACCAAGATGTTTAGACCATGTTAGAATCCCATAGTTAGATGGCTCGCTCAGATCATGCCCGTGATTATTTCCTCTAAATGCTATTAGAACTTTTGATAAGGAGTGGCAGAGGAAATAAATATTCCTTTCTTAGTAATCTTGAAAATTTCACCCTGTTATATACCACTTTGTAGTTAGATGTGTATGTTCGTTTCATGAGTGCTTTAGTTAAGTTTTAAACTCCAAATATGAATCAGTCCTGTATAGCCTATCAAGTAAGTTTAAAGAATTAGATCGATAGTTTCAATAGTTTCTTCTCCTTTCTTCTAGTCTTACTCTCCTAACTTTCATGTGTATGACTATTCCATGTGATTCCTTATGTCCATTCATGTAATGTGTAAATTCAGTTGAGTCCTTACTCCCAGTCTGAGTCATCCTATTCATGATGTATTCAGATGCAGAAAATATTTCCATGTTGGTAGGTCTATTATCTCTAGCCTAGTTTTAGTCATCAATCGAGGACTAATGTTCCCATGAGGGAGATATTATAACACCCCAAAACATCACCATGATCAAACTCAGACTTAGAATCCAAAACTAGTAAACTACTTGAGTCTCAGAGAGACTTAGAATCCAAAACTAGTAAACTACTTGAGTCTCAGAGAATCACGAGTCACATAACCACACATGGTATCAGACCATGAGTCATGGAAAAACTCATAGAATCATTCTCTTTTTAGTCCAGCTCTACATGTTCTCACGAGCCACTCTATGACCCATGGTTTGTACCATGAGTCATACTGAACACTCGTGGAACTATTTCAAAAGGTTGACATATTTTACCCAAGGACCACTACTCGGACCATAAGTCATGGTATCGATGTAAGAGTCTACTATGCCTATGTAGGTAGGTTTCTTCACATTGAAATTTGTGAGGTTAACTTTTAAGTGTAGCAAGAGTATTTCTTGTGATTATGCATCATAAAAAGTCCCTAACACGAAGTTGAGTATAAAACTCCACTACCGACTAAGTTCTAGTGTAAGATTCTACGTGGGTCAACTTCAAACGATTATTCCTCCTAGATTACAAAGAATTACATGGCCCAATACCTTTCAAATTAAGGGTCTTTGAATTTTCATTCCAACGCCACCAACCGTTCGTAAATCTGAGTCTGGAGACAAGAGTTATGTACATTTATGAGGAGCACTGTCCAGTGACTATGACTCAATCCACATGCTGAGGTTTGATAGTACTAATCGTGGTTTCAATCAACGAGCCCTGCACAAAAAAATTCAGCAACTTTTTAGAAACATTAAAAAGGGGTATTTTGGTCCTTTCTTACTCTTTAACCCCTAAACTATGTCATTTTAGCTTCCTTAGAGGGGTATTAAAGGTTAAACCATCGATCATTTCCCTCATTCTCATAGATTAACACTTAGATAAAACAAAAGAACAATTCAAGTCTTTCTAAGCCTTTTAATTTGAGGTATCACACACCTGGTGAGCGTTTAGAGGTGTCCGTGTGATGTAAAATTGGTACTCAGGGATGTTACTATTGGTAGATATTTGTTTCTTCTATTGTTCTCCTTTTCATGATAGGATACAGTTCATACCTGTCATGATACTAGTGATCAATATTTATTCTAAGATCGAGATTTTTGATGGTGGTATTAGCCTCCAAGGGTGACTCGAACCATCAAGCGATAAAAGTTAGGGTTCTACCAGATTCATAGTTATGTTAAATAAGGCGATCCCCATCTCAGCTCTTTATGCAAGTATAAATCAGGAGTTCCCTCAATAGAAGAGTGCTTATTTGAGCTATGTTTTTGTTCCTTCACAAGAGGTCATTACTTCTCGTTTGGAGAACCACTATTCCGGTAGCTAATCAAAGTTGATATTCATAAGGTGAGAATAAGTGTACCAGCTACACAAATCATAACAATAAAATTACAATTCACAAGGAAGAGATTTGTTTACCTATCTCAACCATTTGGTTTGTTGTAGACCATCTCATTAATATTGAGCTCAGGGAAGGCTTTCTTCATCAAAGATGACTGTTTCTCCGGCTAGTCATAGTTACTTGAAGAGTCAGCTTGAGCTTCTTCATCATCGATCGAAAAACCTATTTCTTGTTTTCATTTTCCTCAGACTTTTGTTTCCTTTTCTTTACTTTAGTTTAGCTAATGATTTTTTTGTTTTTCCTATTGGTCTTGGTCTTTGGGCCAGGCCCTTGCACATTTTTCTTAAATCAATTAAGTAATGTCCATATGATTCAATCTTTAACTAAACAAAATCCAAAATGATATTTCTAGATACCTATTATATCACATTAAACTTTAGGGCTAAGATTTGAACAGTTCTACATATATAGTTAGATTCGAACCGAATGAATTTTTATTTGTACCTAGGATTTATGGTAAATTATTAAGTACTTAAAGTGTATTGGATGTTAATTAAGGTCATTAAAAACCTCTAGCACAAAATTGAGTTCAAAGCCTTCCTGCTGATTAAGTTTTCGTATAGTTATTAATAGGGTCAATTTCAAATAAGCATTACTTCTATAATATAAATAGTTGTGTGTCTCATTATCCACCTCATTACCCACCAAATAAAATATATTCAAGTCTAGTTTCCAATGCTAACAACTACTGGTCAATCCAACTTTTGAGTAAAAAGTTATATATGTTTTACCGGGCATCGGCAAATTGGGGCTATGGCTAGAGCACCACCCAAACCCCAAAACATCAGAAAAATCATACTCTGTAGGATGACTCTATGGGTGGGATGGCACCCCAAACCCTTTCCCAACTAATTTTTTTTAGTCTTTCTTATTTCTCATGTTCTTGGAAGGATATTTTCATCCTATTCTTAAATTGAAACGCCAACCCATGAATTTTAAACTCTTCCTTAAGGGAAATACATTCCTAATAATTCTATTTATTTCCTCCTCCTTCCTCCCAACTCAAAAGAAAAGCATCTTCTGTCAACTATGGCAGGAAATTCAAGCAAAGGTTTTTCTCAAACATTTTTTAAAAATTCTCCACTCCTCTCTAGGTATGTAAGACTATCCCTCCTTGCATTGATTTCCATAGAATTCATTCCCATGATCATGAATTATTCTCATGAAAATGTTAGGATTGGGTTGAAATCCCCCATGACAGAAAATCTCTTCTATTCCTCAAGTAAATCTCATGATTATCTCAACATATGTTACATATTTCATGATAAACCTAATCTATGTATCATCTATGGTTTTTATTCTATATGACTCATCAAGTTCTGAATTTCATGAATGTTACAAAACATATTAACTTTTGACTTTCTTTGAATCTTCAGAATCTTATTAATAAAAAATTGTGAACATTTATGATAATGTAACTTCCATGAAATCTAGGATGAACTATTTTATTCATGTTCCAAATATGAGGATCTGAACCATCCATGACTTATGATACAATATTCCCTAATTTATGATCTTATGATATAACTCTCGTGACCATTCTTTTACTTATGATTATATAAACTCCTTAACTATAAACTATGTTAAAATGACTTGAATCTTCCAAAATCTCCATAACCTCCATAAGTCTTTAAATCCATTTCTTATGAACTATGACTTAATGATATGATCTTTACAGCTTCTAACACTATAAATCTACTTCAAGAATATCTTTATAACCTTATAATATGATCTCCAAAACCATAAGCTATGCTAACAGTGACATGAATATTCCAAAAGCTCATCCTCTACAAAGTTATGAAAATCCTTAACATATGAACTATGACTTAACGAATTACAATACTACCTTTCATGCGTCGTTAATGGTGTTAATGAATGATATAACTTAGGAAAATGTACTTAAACTGGCTAATCTATTACATAAGCCTAAAGCGGCTAATCTATGACCATGAGGCAAAAGGGACTAAAATAGAAACATTATGAGCTTAAGGGAATTTGATGGGTGACCAAAATGGCATAGGTCTTAATGATCAATGCCCAAAACTACGTTTTCCAATATAGGTTATGGATCATTATGCAACTTCGATGACTCTTTTCATATGTCCTAAAATAAGCTTATTATGGATTCTTGCTAGAAAATCATGACTTGTATGTCCTATGCATACAATGTATAGGATGGCTTAGCTGGCTGAAATTATATCTGCAGTCACATGGCGGTTGATGTAACATGATCTTATGGTACTTTCGATGCTTAAACATGGAAATTGTGCATGTTCTTGAGTATGTTTTAGTATATATGATGTGTTTTTATGTGTTTGTGTAGGAAAATAGGTCCTAGAATCTAAAGTATGGAAAACAAACTGAAAATGCCTAAGTGTTGACTCGTGGAAGCAGAGTATGAATCATAGGGTGAAGTACGATCCGTACTGAGCCTCATATTGATGATTAAAGATGGTGTGTTTTTGATGTTGATACCATGACTTGTCCAATGATTCATGACTTGATAGTAGGAGTCATACTCTAGCTCATAGGTGGATATTTGGAAGAAGTGAAATCAAATCCTATACGAGCCATACCATTACTTACATGACCCATGAATAGAAATTACAGGAATGATACGCCCAAATTACACCTCTAAATGAAACATAAAGTAGTTATTGTTAAAATATAGAATAAAACAGCTTTGCGGTCGAATTCATAGGGAATATGGTGAGAAACTAGTTAACTGTGGTTATTCTACTAATATCAAGTTATTTCTGAAAGGGGTTTTGTAACAAGTAAAAATTTATGAAGTTAGTAGTAGTGAGTAAACAAATTGTGAATTGTATATTGTTTGTAATCAATAAAGAGAATGAACCAGGCTTGTGTTCCCCATGATTTCATAAATCCGTAAGTGTAGCATACTAGTGATCTATCCTGGTGTCTAGCATACAAGATCAGTAAGTTAGGAACACTTAATAGGATATTCACTCCTATTAGATGAATGTCACTCAGTCACCGGATAAGTCGATGAGTGTTTACATGATAACCCTTACGGATGATCCCAAATTAGATATCCCTGGACAAGGCTCAAGCTATTAGATAAGGGTTGATAGCATCAAATCTCTATTTTTAATCCTTTTTCCCATTCCTCACCCCTTTGATCAAACAAGTAAGAATTAAGGTGAGTTCTAACATTGGCCACCATTAAAAATCAATCAATACAAAGGGAAGAATAATACATGCATAAACAACTTTCAAGAATTACTAAGTACTTTAACCTACTTTGTTAATTCATCATGGTTCCCATAACCCTAGTTATGGTTTAGCTACTCATACTTGTAACAAAATAACTATAATTTGTAGTAGAATTCATGATGATATCTTTCGAGATGAATAAGAGAAATCCAGAAACTCTATTATCAAGAACAAAGAATCAATGTATGTAGAATCTCCACACACCAAGAAACAATGTGTAGTAACTTAGAAAAAAATGTTTCTAAGGTAAAAGAGTGAGTAACCCATAAGAGAAAACCAAGAAAAGGTATTTATACATAAAACAAAACCTATCCTAAACACAATGAAATTGTAGCCCCGACAGTACGTACGAGTCGTATGTAGTAATGACTCACAGGTTAAAGTTAAGATTTGTCCTCAGCCATCCTTCATCTTTGTTGTACTCTCAATGTATAAATCATGAGTCCATCATACTAGTCGTACAATGACTCATGCTCACTGGGTCCATCTTGCACCTTATCAGAACTTTCTTCCCACATCTCTCAGTACGAGTAAGAGGGACTCGCATCTTCATCATACGGATTGTAGGTAGCTCTCATGGTCACTGACTCAATGATGCATCTTTATTTTTCTTATTCTTTACGAGTCCTCAGTATGAGTCAGATGGACTCATGGCTTGAACCTATGAATCGTAGGTAGAAGTCGTATGTTTGGACTTAACTATCACCTTATGAGGTATGTGCCTTGGTATGACTCGTGCCTTGACCTTACGAGTCATACCTTGGCTCTACGAATTAGTACTTAACACTTTTCAACTCTTTTTTCACTTTCGGTACCTATTTTCCTGCATAAACACACAAATGTACACCAAATATACCAAAAAAGTGCTTAAGGACGTACAACAATCCCATGTTTTAAGCATCTGAAGTATCGTAAATCCATGGCTCATCAACACCCCCCAACTTAGAATGTTGGCTTGCCCTCAAGCAACAAAATAAAAGCTATACTAACACAATGCTTAAGAAAAAGAAACCAAAGAAAACTATGAGAGTCACATGGCTTTAGAAAATACATCTCACAAGTTCAATCCCCCTTTTTCTTACTCAATACAAAACAAGTGCATGTTATCTACTTATAAAATTGACACAAGAGGATCTATGGATGGCATCACGATATCAATGGACAATTTTGCATACATAGACGACAGTTACCCTAACAATCAACAATCAAGTGTTACCCTAGTACCCTCACAACGAAGAAGTCATATACACACAATAATCATTAAATTTGGTACTAGAACAAGTACGCCCGCTCTCACAAAGAAATTCAAACAATGTGTGCACAATATCATAGGCTTGCCCTTATTTTCTATACCTCGATTTTTATGCAGTTGGATTAGGATCACTATAAGACTTTACACGACTTGTAATATTGTTATGACCCAACTAACTGGATCATGTGGGCACCTACTCTAATCCACCTAGATAGAAGAACCCTTACCACCCATTTAAAATACATAACGAAGTCATTTACGAAATGGAAAGAAAATACCTCATTTATTACAATATTTTATAAAACTTAATTACAACTAAAAGACCTTTTCCTAAGGAACTAGTCTAAACATGTACAAGAGTTGCTAAGAGGAAATACAAACAGTATACGTGACCTAGTTTCAACCATAGGAACAAGAACAGAAGTTGCTAGAGAACTTTACCATATTAAGCATGAAACGCCGACTGACCATGCAAACAGACTATATCCCAAAAGGGTATAGCAAGAGTAGTATCAGTAAAAACAACACGTATTGGTAAGTATCATCGGTTGATCCAAATTAAATCACATAAACATCACATAAATATTTGAAAGGAAAACATGCAACTCAAGAGCTATTTTAGTCAAAGACCCTCCGTATATAAATTCCTTATCACCTTTAGCTGTTACTAGCATTCCAATTATGAGCAACTATCCCGATTATGGTCAGTATTAATCACCAGCTTTTCACTACGTCAACCTGTCATACCTTAATTAAAATTTATAATTAAGGTCAATAGTACTCAACCCCAAGGTTTATTACCATGACAATTTGTCTATTAATACCCTTATGAACAAGTAACCTTGTTCCAGAAATCTGGTTATGAATTAACACCTTAGCACCTCTAGATTAAGTTTAAGTTTATGCTAAAAAACTAACAAGACCGGAACACATAACCCACAGACCACTGACCATACATATGCCACAATTACAAACATGAACACCTACCAAGTAGCCTTACCACAAGTTAATAACACTTAACCTTTATCTACAATGCTATTGAGTTTAATCTAGTGAGAGTTAACCTAGATAGCAACTCAAGTCAACACACCACTACCAACCTCAAAAATTCAGTCAAGTGTTGCCAACATAGGCAATTAACAGGGTCAACAACCATGACTCAACCACAATGTACCACCTTTTGTCTCATTCACATAAGTAAGTAGACAATATAAAACATATACCCTTATTTTTATAGCCTTAATTAGGACCTCTCAAGGATCCATTTCCACAACAACAATGGTAATAGTTATTAGTCCCGGTTCATTCAAGAAACCAATTATGTCAAGTCATCACCTAAGTCCTATCCATGCAAGAACCAACATAACAAGTAAACACATAAGCCCGATTTACTCAAGGAACAAATATAACGAGTAATCATGTAAGCCTAATTCACTCAAGGAACCAATATAACAAGTAATCACATAATCCCAGTTCACTCAAGGAACCAATATAACAAGTATTTACAAAATCCTGGTTCACTCAAGGAACAAACATGATAAATAAGCACATAATCCCCGGTTCACTCAAGGAACCATCACACTCACCTATACCTTGTACATACATGCTAAGGGTATTATGGTCGCCTACTATCCATGACCTGTAGGGGACGAGCTCTTGTCTATGTACCAAATCCCAACTATCAAGTACTTTCCAACCTTATATCAACTAATCCCTTAAAGATGTCCAAATACTGGTACATCTCACAATAATGAATATATAAACCCGTAAAGATGTCTAAATACCGTTATATCCCACAATAATAATAAATATCATAACAATCACAACCATAATGGAAATAGAGACAACACTTGTAAAATCCAACAAGATTTACATCTAAGTTCATTGCATGCAATTAACACTTAGGATATCAAAAAATCATTCACTTTCCTTGAACATACATTATAACCAACAATACAAAGAGCAGTTAGATATAATTTAAGTTGGATTCCAATTATGCAAGAGCATCACCTAGGGTTTTTTACTTATCTAACCCATGCCATAATGCACTGCAACCATTCATCCTAACATTGATACCTTACCAATTTCTCATTCCTCTGGTTACCAACATAGATTCTTCAAAATCCACCGATACTAACCACCTCTAAGCTATGCATTTAATAGGTTTAACCTAATTTTTGGGTACAACACCATTTTTAAATCATACAAGGAGGAAAAACAACAAGGTAAACATATTACTTAATGTACAATTTAACTATGGCAAAATAGCAGCAATGTCCCCCCCAATTACCCGGGTATTCATCAATTTTACCATCCCAACACCATGCCCAATGGCATAAGCATGCAATATCCAATCAATCTACGTCATGCTTATGCTTTCTAACCTAGATATAAACTATTCAGTTAAACCTAGACTACCTGGACGCTAAGCAACTGCTACAAAGGCACGAACGAAAGTTTTAACTCTGTGCTAGTGAATTCTGATGTGAAATCTATGAGGAAAAGCATAGGTTTTACCTCATTAAAGTGAAATCTGTCCTTTCCATTGCTCCCAGGCCATGAGGTTTCCCTAGGAGGATTTATAGAGCAAACCTCATTCTTTTTATAACTGAAGAGAAGAAATGGGAAATAGTAAAGGCGCACTTGATATTCTGGTCCCGTCACCCTGCTATAGCAGCCTGCCGACAGCTATGGCGATGCTACTATAGCTGGAAAATTCCCTCTATAGTAGGATGACTCCAGTTCAACCCAAAATTTCAAATTCTGAAATTTTTAATCGTGTCATCCCATAATAATTCGAGATTATATTTTAAAAATTTCCTTGTAACTCGTAGCAATAATAAGGTGTCTTTTAATAATGATGGAATATTTCATTACAACAAATATCAATGTAACACCCTGTACATTTTCGAACTTATTTAATTATTCATGGAATTATTGAAACATGAGATTGTTGAGGTATTATACATTAAGTTTGTTGGGATAAATGAATCTTGTGCTATTGGGCTCAATTGAGTACCAAAATGAACCAAAAGACATGGCCCAAAAAGAGGGAAAAATAACCCATTCTACATGGACCAAGGTAAGCATGCAATTATTGACCAAAAGTATTGGCTAAGGATGACTTTAAAGGGGTTATAAAAAGTGGGAAAAATAATATTTTATTCCTCAAAAGACACATGCCTCATTCTAGGTTTTTCCATAATATTCTCTCCTCTTCCAAACCCTAAGCTATCATCCTCTTTGGGCAAGATCACTCATTTGAAAGCTTTGGTAAGTGTATACTCTCATGATTTAATATATTATATGCTTAATATGGTGTATAAATCATGTTGGTTATGTCGACAAAGTGGTGAGAAGTTCACTACGTGTGAAATCGTCTATGTTTGCTTAATCGGTAAAGGGTTTTGCCTTATAAACTTGAAAGTGGATTTGTGGTCTTGAAGGAAGTGAATTTGATAGATTAAATATTAACATGTAAAATGTGTTTATTCCCTTAACTTGATTCCTCTTTGTGTATCACATTTGGAATTGTTGTTGTGAAATTGTACATGGAACCGGTGGAGTATTGAAGGGAAAAATGTAGTTTTGTGATGTTTATGCGCGTTGTGAAACCATGGCTGTTTTTTGGCATATAATATGACTTAAAATATGAAAAGAGAAGATTAATTATGATCATGGACCATTCATTGTGAAAAAGGACCCAAAAGAGACCCATTTTGGCCGAAACGGACACCAGCCCTAGCGGGTGGGGCACCTGCGGGCGCAGATGCCAATGTAGGTGGCCCTAGACACTGACAATGGGAACCTAAGGATTCAAATTACCCACCTGTGGGCACAGGTGGCTTTGCAGGTCAGCCCAGAACTCCATTTCGCATGTTTTTGCATCTCTTTGACCCCCCGAAACCCCTATACCCTTCATGAATGTAATTATCAACTTATGGTACCTTTTGAATGACTTTAAAGGAGTATCCCAGAGGTATTTTTAATGGTATAAATTATGTATTGTTAGTAATGTGTTATTGTGAAAGGTGTTTACGTGAAATAGTGAGGTAAATGTGACATTGCATCGAAGGGGAAGTGTAACGTATAAACTTGGTGTGTGAAATGCTATTGGTTTATGACATCTTGGTCAATGTGTGGAATGTTGTGGTGTTATTGGTATTATGATGCAGTGAGTTGTACGGTAGATAAATGAAATGACTCTACATAGCAGTCACGTAGCTCATTATCGTTTGTGCACTTGTGATGAAGTTAGTTGTTAACGTGATCTACGTTATGTACTTGTGTTGTAGAGTAACACGTAAAGAGAGAGATGAATTGTTGTATTCATATTGGGAAGATAAGGTATGTAAGGTTACTCTTTCCGTACCCTTCTGCAACTCATATTGTTCACATTAACATTGTACTTGTTCTATTCCGAAGTGTTCTAAAGTATTCCTAGCTCAGGTTGACATATATTGTTATTCACATGTTTCTTATTATTAGACTAATTTTGATTCACATGTCTCTTATCCACTGACTGAAGTTCCTAAGCTCTCATAATGTTGTAACTACTAAAATAAACTATCTCAAGGGAAGTGATGATGTAAGGAGAATCTATTCATTCTTGAGTAGCATATCCAATAATGTTATGTTCCAAAGTTCCAATAATACTATGGCCGCCAATGTATCAATCTCTCACAAGAAAATGTATAAATCTCGCAAAAGTAAAGAAATAAAGTAATGCATATATGGGTTATTGTTTGAGAACCGAGATGACTCAATAGGGCACATAAGCCTAGCTCGAGCGGACCCTAATACTATATTATGACCCACCAATAAGGTGGATGACTATTTTATGACCCACCGATAAGGTGGATGACTACCCACTGATAAAGTGGATGACTACCACCGATAAGGTGGATGACTATTTTATGACCCACTGATAAGGTGGATGACTAATAATGATGATGAAAGTAAAAGAAAGGAAGATAATGAATGTAAAATACATGGTTCCACACTTGCAGAACGGTGGTTTATTCATAATGTTTATTTACTCGTATTTTGTTCCATTTGAATTCCTATATCTCATGCGGTTGCTTTTAGCCTTACATACTCAGTACATTCTTCGTACTGAATTCACTTGGGGGGAAACTTACCTTACTTGCTGTAGGCACAGGTGCTAGTAGACCTCCAAAGTAGGTTGCAGATCATTTGCAGATCATTGGTGAGCTCCAGTTGGTTCGGGGCTTTTCGAGTCACATGTATGCACCTATTTTGGTATTATGTAAATGTTGGATAAAGTGGGGACTTGTCCCAACTTTGGTTGGTTATGTATATGTATCTATTACAGGCTTTGTAGACGTATGTGGGAATATGAATGTAAGGGATGTATGTTTATTTTGACTTGATGGCCCTAACGGCCAAGTTTCATATATAGTGTATGTTTCCTTGGATTTCTCTATTAGCATCTTATATCTATCCATGATGGTGATGTTTATTGAATGATATACATATGAATGTACATGAGCAAGGATTGGTTCTCTCGGGCCTCAACGGCTTCGGGTGCCGGTCCGTCCCGTTGGAATTTGGGGCGTGAAAAAAGTGGTATCAGAGCTGGTTGTCCGAAGGGTGTCTACAAAGCCGGGTCTGAGTAGAGTCTTGCTTATGGATGTGTTGTGCACTTTATTTATAAGCAGGAGGCTTTGGGACATTTAGGAGTTGTTTCTTTTCTTCATTTCTAGATCGTACAATAGAGCCAATGTTGTAGGTGGAATCATATCTGACCATTGTATTTGGTTTTTTTTTGTTATAGTAAAATGCCAATTACGAGACGAGGTAGAGGAAAAGGTAAGCAGGTAGATATGCCTTCTGGAGATGGATTAAGTAAATCACCACCTGACCAAGCTAGTCAAGGTGGGGCTGACACTGAAATTGCATCGCGGTCTTCTCTTACTCTTCTATTTCCTGAAGAGCTGAGGGGTATAGAAGTACCGACAGAACCTCCTGTAAATGTGACTGATCAGGATTTAAGAAATACAGTGCATATGTTGACTCAGATAGTTGCTGTACAAACTTAGGGATGAGTTGGTCCAACGACAAGTGAGGATGATGCGGCTAGAGTAGCTAGTCGGCGGACACAGGATTTTCTGAAATTAGACCCTCCCATATTCACCGGGTCAGATCCAAAAGCAGATCTACAGGACTTTGTGGATCAAATTCAAAGGGTTCTAGAGATTATGCACGTGTCTGATGTAGAAATAGTTGAACTTGCGGCTTATAGATTGAAAGGTGAAGCGATATTATGGTATGAAGACTGGAAAAGATCGAGGGGTATTGATGTACTTCCAGCTGGTTGGGAGGAATTCAAAACGGCCTTTATTAATCACTACCTCCCATATGAGATCCCCCAGGCCCGTGCAGACCAATTTCTAAATCTTCGCCAAGGGAATATGAGTGTTAGAGAATACAACCTGCAGTTTAACTCTTTGGCTCGATATGCTCCGAATGTAGTAGCCACAATGGAAGACAGAGTCCATCGATATGTGGACAGATTAGAGCCATATTTGGTAAGGGACTTTACCATTGCTGTTTTGAACAAAGATATGGATATAGACAGAATACAGGCCTTTGTACAAAAGATGGAGGATCAGAGGCAACGGAAAAGGATACAAGGATTTGAAGGAGGGCTGTCGAAGAGGTCTAGATCCAAAGGAGGGCTGTCGAAAAGGGCTAGATCCAGGGGACAGGTCATGGCATCCCAAGGAGGGCTTAGGCCTCGAATTTTTAATAGACCGTCTAGACCATTATTTTCTTATTCAACAAAAGATACTCCACCTCAGTTTTGAGGGTCTAGAGGCAGTCATGCTGGGCAAAGCATTCTGGTTCGAGGTTCACAGACAGTAAGATTTTCTCATCAGCTGTGCCAGCACTGCGGGAAGTTTAATTTAGGTGAATGCTGGTATGGACCGAATGTTTGCTTGCGGTGTGGTATATTGGGGCATCTGATGAGAGAGTGTCTACAAGAGGGCACGGGTAGTATAGAGCGACCTACGGGATCAACCCTTGTGTCATCGAAGTCAGGTGTAAAACTTGCTGGTCATGGCAGAGGTGCTAGAGGAACATCTAGTTGTAGTGGAATTCAGAACCGTACCTATGCCATAGTGGATCGACAGAATTTGGAGGCTTCTCCTGATGTAGTGATAGGTACATTATCCATCTTTTCATATAATGAATTTGCATTGATTGATTTAGGTTCTACCCTATCATATGTTACTCCATTGATTGCGGGAAAATTGAAAAGAACACCGAAGTTATTAGTTAAGTCAATTAAAGTATCTACACCTGTCGGTGAATTTATTATAGCTAAAGGAATATATCATAATTGTATAGTAAATGTTGACGATCACGTTACATTGGCTGATCTCATTGAGACAGAAATGATAGATTTTAATGTTATACTGGGTATGAATTGGTTGGCTTCTTTTTATGTCACGTGGATTGCCTAACTAAGAAAGTACATTTTCATTTTCTACAAAAGACCGTCCTTGAATGGAGGGGTAATGTTGGAGCATCGAGAGGTAAATTTATTCCCTCTCTTAAGGAAGGAAATGATGTCCAAAGTGTACATATGTCACCTAGTAAGACCTAGTATGTCCCCGTGGGGGTGCACCAGTGTTGTTTGTACAAAAGAAAGATGGCACATTGAGAATGCGTATTGATTATCGGCAACTGAATAAGGCAACAGTCAAGAATAAATATCCCCTCCCCAGAATTAATGATTTGTTTGATCAATGACAAGGTGCTAAATGCTTCTCAAAGATGAACTTGAGATCGGGATATCACCAGGTAAGGGTTAAAAAAAATAATAAAATATATATATACCCAAGATAGCTTTCCGAACATGGTATGGTCACTATGAATTTCTAGTTATGTCATTTGGGCTACCCAATGCACCAGCTGTTTTCATGAATTTGATGAAAGGGTTGATACACAAAGATAGAAGCCGTGAAGAATGGGTTAAAACCTACGACGCCTACCGAGATTCGTAGTTTTTTTGGGTTGGTCGGCTACTACAGAAAGTTTGTTGGAGAATTTTTCTTCCATTTCGGTACCCTTAACAAGATAACACATGAAACAATCACGTTTCAAGAAAAAAATGCTTGCGAGAAGGGTTTTCAGAATCTGAAAAAAATAAGTTGATGTCGACACCTGTATTAGTATTTCCTGAAGGCACAGAAAGGTATGCAATATATTGTGATGCTTCGGGAGTCAGCTTGGGATATGTCTTGATGTAGCACGGTAATGTTATAGAGTATGCCTCACGACAGTTGTGGCCACATGAGAGAAATTACCCAACACATGATCTTGAGCTAGCAGCTGTGATATTTGCTTTAACAAAAAAAAATATAGCGCCACTATTTGTATGGAGTTCACGTTGATATATATATATATATATATACTGATCATGAAAGTTTGCAGTATATTTTTTTTTAGTAAAAGGACCCACACTGAAGACATCAAAGGTGGCTGGAATAATTGTTTTTAAAAAAAGATGATAGTGATATCTTATATCATCCAGGAAAAGCAAATGCATTAAGTCGTAAAGCATAGGGAGCACTAGCAGCCAATTGACGAAAAAATGAGATATAGTCGAGGATTCACATTAATTAGACAGCTTAAGAGTTCGTCTCCTTGAAACTCCAGATGAAAGAATTATAGTGTAAAATGCAGCAAAGTCTTCACTTGTAATTGAGGTGAAGGAAAAAAAAATGCAAATCCTATTTTATTTCAATTGAAAAAGAATATGCAACGAAGTTTGACAAAGGTACTTGAGTTTACATAAGGGAGGAATACTTCAATGCCCAATGTAGATTTTTGTGTACCGAATATACATGAGCTAAGGAAATGAATTATTACAAAAGCACATCATTCACGGTATTCCATCCATTCGGGGGCAACCAAAATGTACCATGGTTAGGAAAAATGTATTGGTAAGGTTACATGAAGGAGAACATTGCAGAATTAGTAGTTTATTGTCCGAATTGTCAACGAGTGAAAGTAGAGCATCGGAAACAGGGAGGTTAGATGCAATGTATGGATTTTCCAGTGGGAAATGGGACATGGTTAACATGGATTTTATCACAGGTTTGCCCCATACACATAAGTTTGTCTCATACACTTTGGAAATTTGATTCCATATGAGTGATAGTTGACAGGTTTACCAAATCAGCACATTTGTTTCCTGTAAAGGCCACCTACACAGCTGAAGAATATATGAGGTTTTATATTGAGGAGATAATACGAGTGCACGGAGTTCCAATCTCTATTAAATCAGACAGAGGAGCTCAATTTACTGTACAATTTTGGAAGTGTTTTTTTTAAGAGAGTTTGGGTATACAGGTGAATTCGAGTACAACTTTTCATCCCTAGACAGATGGACAAGCAGAACATATCGTCCAAATACTTGAAATATGCTACTAGCTTACACATTGGACTTTAAAGGTAGTTGGGATGATCATCTATCACTTATTAAATTTGCCATAGGTGATTAAGTATTCTTAAAAGTGTCACCAATGAAAGGGGCAATGGGATTTGGAAAGAAAGGAAAATTGGCCCTATATAACATGCCATGTGAAATTATCGGAAGTGCATAAACTATCCATTTCTTATTGCTCCCATTGAAGATGTACAAGTTACGGAGGATCTTGAGGAATAAAGAAGTAGGTAGAAGAAATCACATGGGAAGCCGAGAAAATGATAAAGTCAAAGTACCCGTATTTGCTTCACACGGGAGAAAAAGTTCAAGGTGCGGAATTGAAACAATGACAAGTAAGAATTTACAAGCATTATGTGCATATGATAACATGAATAATGATCCTAGACTTGAATTGTTTAAATTGGGTAATGTTACTAACATTAGAGGATGAATGTTTCTAAAGGGGGACGGATGTAACACCCCGTACATTTTCGAACTTATTTAATTATTTATGGAATTATTTAAACATGAGATTTTTGAGGTATTACACATTAATTTTGTTGGGATAAATGAATCTTGTGCTATTGGGCTCAATTGAGGCCCAAAATGAACCAAAAGACATGGCCCAAAAAGAGGGAAAAATGACCCATTCTACATGGACCAAAGTAAGAATGCAATTATTGAACAAAAGTATTGGATAAGGATGAATTTAAAGGGGTTATATAAAGTGGGAAAAATCAGATTTTATTCCTCAAAAGACACATGCCTCATTCTAGATTTTTCCACAATATTCTCTCCTCTTCCAAACCCTAAGCTATCATCCTCTTTAGGAAAGATCACGCCTTTGCAAGCTTTGGTAAGTGTATAATCACATGGTTTAATATATTATATGCTTAATATGGTGTATAAATCAGGTTTTTTATGTTGACAAAGTGGTGAGAAGTTCACTACGTGTGAAATCGTCTATGTTTACTTAATCGGTAAAGGGTTTTGCCTTATAAACTTGAAAGTGGATTTGTGGTATTGAAGGAAGTGAATTTGATGGATTAAATATTAACATGTAAAATGTTTTTATGCCCTTAACTTGATTCCTCTTTGTGTATCACATTAGGAATTGTTGTTGTGAAATTGTACATGGAACCGGTGGAGTATTGAAGGGAAAATGTAGTTTTGTGATGTTTATGCACGTTGTGAAAACATGGATATTTGTTGGCATATAAGATAACTTAAAATATGAAAAGAGAAGATTAATTATGATCATGGACCATTCATTGTGAAAAAGGGCCCAAAAGAGACCCATTTTGGCCGAAACGGGCACCCGCCCTCGTGGGTGGGGCACCTGCGGGCGCAGATGCCAATGAAGGTGGACCTAGACACTACCAATGGGCACCTGTGGATGCACCTTACCCACCTGCAGGTTCAGGTGGCTTTGCAGGTCAGCCTAGAACTCTGTTTCGCATGTTTTTGCATCTCTTTGACCCCCCGAAACCCCTATACCCTTCATGGATGTAATTATCAACTTATGTTACCTTTTGAATGACTTTAAAGGAGTATCCCAAAGGTATTTTGAATGGTATCAATTATGGATTGTTATTAATGTGTTATTTTAAAGGTGTTTACGTGAAGTAGTGAGGTAAATGTGACATTACATCGAAAGGGAAGTGTAACGTATAAACTTGGTGTGTGAAATGCTATTGGTTTATGAAATCTTGGTAAATGTGTGGAATGTTGTGGTGTTGTTGGTATGATGATGCAGTGAGTTGTACGGTAGAGAAATGAAATGACGCTATATAGCAGTCACGTAGCTCATTATCGTTTGTGCACTTGTGATGAAGTTAGTTGTTAACGTGATCTCCGTTATGTACTTGTGTTGTAGAGTAACACATAAGGAGGGAGATGAATTGTTTTATTCATATTGGGAAGATAAGGTATTTAAGGTTACTCTTTTTGTACCCTTCTGCAACACATATTGTTCACATTAACATTGTACTTGTTCCATTCCGAAGTGTTCTAAAGTATTCCTAGTAGGTTGACATATATTGTTATTCACATGTTTCTTATTCTTAGACCAATTGTGATTCACATATCTCTTATCCATTGACTGAAGTTCCTAAGCTCTCATAATGTTGTAACTACTAAAATAAACTATCTCAAGGGAAGTGATGATGTAAGGAGAATCTATTCATTCTTGAGTAGCATATCCAATAATGTTATGTTCCAAAATTCCAATAATACAATGGCCGTCAATGTATCAATCTCTCACAAGAAAATGTATAAATCTCACAAAAGTAAAGAAATAAAGTAATGCATATATGAGTTATTGTTTGAGCACCGGGACGACTCAATGGGGCACATAAGCCTAGCTCGAGCGGACCCTAATACTATATTATGACCCACCGATAAGGTGGATGACTACCCACTGATAAAGTGGATGACTAATCACTGATAAAGTGGATGACTACCCATCGATAAGGTGGATGACTATTTTATGACCCACCGATAAGGTGGATGACTACCCACTGATAAAGTGGATGACTACCCACCGATAAGGTGGATGACTATTTTATGACCCACCAATAAGGTGGATGACTAATAATGATGATGAAAGTAAAAGCAAGGAAGAAAATGAATGTAAAATATATGGTTCCACACATGCAGAATGGTTGTTTATTCATCATGTTTATTCACTCGTATTTGGTTCCATTTGAATTCCTATATCTCATGCAGTCAATCCGGGGCTTGACAATCAATTTACTCATTGTTCATCCCCGGATGATCATAATTAAGGAAAGAATGGTACGAGTCTAAATTGAACCTTAACACCCTTACCACGACAAAGTATTTAAAAACTCAAGGGAAATACCATATTATTTTTTCCTCCATGCACTAAAAATTCAAGCCATAGTTTATTATTACTCTGCTCCATGATGGAATTTTCCTTCCTTACAAATCGCATGAGACTAATTGGAGCAACCATTTTGCGAGCGCCCAAGGTATTCGGGGCCTCGTCAATATACCAGAAAGAGAAGAGTTCAAAACATAATGGACAAAAAATTTTCAACACTCCGAGAGACTGGGTCCCACTATAGAGGGAATATTTTAGCTATACCGGTATCACTATAGTGGGAGCCAATAGTTTAAAGGGCTGAGAAATGGGTTTCTCATCCATTTCTCTCTTTCACTCAATAAAAATCCCTTCCCTCCCCGATTACTTTGCTCCCATCATCGAAACAAGGTAATTATCAATATACTTCATCCTTTTAATTTATTACTCACATTTCTATCTATTTTATGCTTGAATTAGTAGAAATAGAATAGGTTTTGAGGTTGTTTTTGATAATTTTAAATTGGGATTGATTTGGACAAATTTTTGAAGCATGGGTGCTTCCCTTATGTTTACAACGCTTTTATAGCATTCTGGGCGTAAGAATTATGGAGTTCATGGCAAAAAATGGGCTTGAATTAGAAAGGAATGCGAATGGTTACTCTTGATTTGGTTTTGACAATTTGGGCATGTTTTAGGAGTTACCATATTTTTTTAATTAAAAGCCATCACATGGCCATTTTATTGAATAAACAAATCAAATTTATTTACACAAAGAAAATGGGCCAAGCCCAAATGGATGATCCACCTAATGTAGATATCCAAAGAAAAAAAAAACAAAAGACAAATAAAAAGGAAAATAGGACACAAAAGAAAGCTCTAGACAAGTCCTTTCCTCTTCTTCTTTGCACGACAGTCGCCATAGCAAACAATCAATGAATCTTCAAGATCGGGTATATGCCTCTGTTTGTTTGAGCTGTTAGAGTTAGATCGAAGCTCCTTCCAGCTAATTAGTAACATTACGACCTCAAATCTTGGGAGTTAGCCATTATAAATGACCTCAGAGCTCTCACTCAGGTGCTATGGATGAACTGATCCCAAATCGGAATAGCTTTATCATTGAGGCAAATGAATCACCACCTCAGCAATAATCAGGTTACTCTTTTTCAATCTTTAATGAAATAGGCTCTTTATAATGATTTGTTGCTTCTTCCTTTGACCCTCTCTTCCACTATTTCCGCCTTGCAGATTAAGCTTCACAAGAAAGTTAATACCACACATCACGAAGAAAAAAGTGTTGGAGACAATCAAAAGTGAAAAGCACACACCGGTCGGCTCCATTTCTTTTATAGGTAAGAAATCAAACCCTTTCCTTCTTTACTTTTAGTCCGATGCACGTTTTCTAGCTGGCTTAACTCTAATGTTTGGACAGTGTTGTTGCTCCAGTTGAATACATTTTTGTTCTTTCTTTGGTATTTGCTGAAAATTTGTAAAATTAATTGTACCTGCAAAATTGAACACCTAGTTAGTACTAAAATCCACCACTTTGTCGTCTTCCTGCATTTCATGTGTGCTTTTGAGTAATCCTCTTGATCTCCACCAATTGATTCTCCGTATTTCCATGCTTAAATTCCAAGGGATTTCCTATTCACCCAAATTAGGAGTTACCATGCCCAAATTATTGCATAAACTAGTGTTAGGGAACTTTATGAACATTTATCTAGGGTTGGAATGCAAAAAACAAGACTTTTCTCCAAGGGCCCATTGACGTGCCCCTTGGAGCTCGGGGATGATAAAGGCTACTATAGTGGTCTTATCCCGCTATAGCAATCTTGATATAGCATAAATATTCCCGTTATAGCAGGATCGCCATATCGGGGTGCAGTTTGCTATAGCGGGAGGCTACAGTTGTCCAAACCTGGACTTGGCCTTTTTTCTGAAGTTTGATTTTCTTAATACTTTAATGAGTTCTAAATTTTTTATTACCATGATTTTACAGATCAAACACCCCAATGTATGAGAATCAAGAGAACGCTCCCACCTACAAGAGATTTCCTAATGAGAACTATCAGGAGAGATTTTTAGAGTACCAGAGGACAGGGTTCTGCTATGAGAGGGGCTTCATGATAAAAAGGGGTGAAAACTAAGGCAACCAAATTCTACAATGGGCTCCAGGAATTTAGCTGGGTCCCACATATGGAGGCTCCTCTATCTGGGGTCTCGAGCTATGTACAAAAGTTCTATGCCATACTCCTTACCGTGCTTTGAGACAACTCCAACCACACCATCTACATCAGGGTAGTGGATGTCCCCGTGGACATTGATATTATCAATGAGGTGCTCGAGGTACCGAACATCTCTAATGTTAGGTACCTAGCTAAGGATCGTAAGATGGATATGAGGGGATCAGAAGAACGTATTTCACAGTCGATGCTAGGATGTGGCTAAACCTGGTGTCTCGAAGGATTCGCCTGTCAGGCAACCGTTCTGATGTGACCTACATTAGGGCTCTAGTGGTGGTCTTTCCTATATAGGGCGTACCGCTGAATGTGGGGGCTCAAATGGTGATAAAGTAGAAGGACTTCTACTAGGCACATCGAGGTTCCCCAGGAGTATGTTGGTACCGAGTAGGAGATGGAAATACCCTATCACCCCCTCAAGGTAAAGAAGGTCACATCCAAGGGGAAGAAGAATAGAAAGGTGGGTGAGGCTAAGTGCAATCAGGCCGCAGAGGAGGACAATGATGATAATGCCCTTCCCTCCTAGTCCCAGCCCCAGCCCTAGATTTCTAGTAGCTGCATGGAGGCGGACTTAGCTGCGGCTAGGAGATACATGGAGCACGCCCCTCCCAGCTCCGCAGCCCCACCTTCTACTGCCCAGGACTATACAGTGCTCCTTAAAGATCTCGATTGGGAGAATAGGCTAAGGCTCTCCTGGACCATATGCTCCCACAGATATGGAAGATTGTGAAATTCATGTTTAGGTGTGCAGTCCCTAACCAGAAGTTTCCTCAGCTGGAGCCTGAGGATATGCAAGATTTATCCTTCCTGAGTGATGTAGAGGGAGAAGGCCCTACCCCGGCAACTCGTGAAGGTAATAGGTCACCCAGCTTGGCCCCTTGGTGCATGCCAGTTCAGTCTCCCCCCTTTATATACATATTATTGATTTGGGTTGCCCCCATTTGGGACATGTAACAAACAATATTCCTCCCTTTCTTTTACTTTTATTTATGCACATTAATGCTAGTTTATACAATTTTTATATTTAATGCGTGCTTTTCTTTTTATATAAGCAATTTCTACAGTTCATGTCGTAGCTCATAGAACAAGGTAACGATTAAAATAGGAGGGAATAAAAATCAAAATAGGGGAAGACAGGGCAGGGATTTTGCCTCGCCTATCCCTTTATAGTGGCTTGCACATTGCTACGACGTTGCCTCTATGGCAAAAAAATTCTTGCTATAGTGGGCTTGATGTAGCCGGTCAGTACCGCTATTGTCGTCCAACAACAATAGCCTAGAGTTTTTAATATTTTCTACAACTTCCCTAATCCCCTTTCCCTATTTCCAGCAATAAGACATGAAATTAAATTATGGCCTTTAATATAATCTCAAGACCGAATCCAACTATGCATAAACAACAACTTAGCATCACATTACTTTAAATCGAATATAAATCACAACTGGAAACTTTTCATTAACACAAATCTCGCTATTATGCAACAATAGCCTTTCTCCCATGGTCCATTACCAAAATCGACTGTTTGTAACAAGAGTTCACATAGTCATAAACCATTTTTTCCCTTACTAATTCACCAATGATAAGTCCACACCCAACACTTTAGCATATAGTTTTTAGTTAAACCACATAACAAATAATTCCTTTAACCATCAACACATAATTTCACCAACCATAAATTCCATAGTGATTCAAACTATCACATTTCACATATTCATAATTATCCAAGTAATACCAATACACATAAGTATCGATCTCAAGTTTCATCATTACACAAGCCCTTTTTATTATCCTTAATTTACATCTTGGATAACCATTAGCCAATTATACACAAGTTTACATCGCCTCAGTGGCCCGATAACAATTGTAACCTTCCTAGTTCCAATTTCCTTGCTTGTGTCATTCCAAATGGAGTCCAATGACATCTTTTTACCTCGTTAAGATACCAATTGGAATTCAGAGATACAAATTGGACTCAACTTATACAAGCAAGCATACACTTCGCATGAAAGGAGAGAAAGAAGTGATATAATTTCCTAGAATGACTCATAGCTCCTTGAAGATTAGATGTGGACGTCAACACACCAATCTGTAGGACTTTACCTAGCGTTTGCTATTGTACTAGGATACCGGTAACCTAGGCTTTAATACCAACTATCACGACCCAACTAATCAGATTGTGTAGACACCTACTCTAATCCACCTAGATAAGAGAACCCCTACCACTCATTTAAAACACATGCGGAAGTCTTTTACGAAATGGAAAGAAAATGCCTTATTTATTACAACATTTAATAAAACTTAATTACAACTGAAAAACCTTTTCTCAAGGAACTACTCTAAACATGTACAAGAGCTGCTAAGAGGAAGTACAAATTATACACATGACCCAGCTTCTACTGTAGGAACAATAACATAAGCTGCTTTAGAACTTTACCGTGTCAAGCATGAAACACCTACTGATCCTGCAACCAGACTATACCCTAAAGGGGTATAGTAAGAGTAATATCAGTGCAAACAACACGTACTGGTAAGCAACATCGGTTGACCCAAATTAAATCACAAAAATATCACATAAATGTTTGAAAGGAAAACATGCAACTCAAGAGTTATTTTAATCAAAGGCCCTTCGTCTATTCATTTCTTATAACCTCTAGCTATTACTAACCTTCCTATTATAAGCAGCTATCCCTATTATGGTCAATCTTAATCACCAACTCCTCACTACATTACCCAGTCATACCTTAATTTATAATTACAATTAAGTTCAATAGTACAAAACCCCAAGGTTTATTACCAAGACAATTCATCTATTAAGACCCTTAAAAACACGTAACCTTGTTCCAAAAATTTGGTTATACATTAACACCCTAGCACCTCTAGATTAACTTTAAGTGTATGCGAAACAAATAACAAGACAGGAACACCCTGCCTTTCCAGCCTCAAAAGCAATAACCAATAGACCACTCACCATACACATGCCATAGTTACAAACATGAACATCTACCAGGTAGCCTTACCTCAAGTTAATAACACTTAACCTTTATCTACCATGATATTGAGTTTAATCCAGTGTGAGTTAACCTAGACAGCTGGTCAAGTCAACACACCACTACCAACTTGAGAAATTCAGTCAAGTGTGGTCAGCATAGGCAATTAAGAGGGTCAACAACCATGACTCAACCACAATATACCACCTCTGGTCTCATTCATATAAGTAAGTAGATGATACAGAACATACATCGTTCTTTTAGCCTTAGTCAGGACCTATCAAGGATCCATATCTAGTACAACAGTGGTAATAGTTATAACTCCCAGTTCATTCAAGAAACCAATTATGTCAAGTCATCACCTAAGCCCTGTCCACGGAAGGAACCAATATAATAAGCAAAGACATAAGCCCGGTTCACTATAGGAACCAATATAACAAGTAATCACGTAAGCCTGATTCACTCAAGTAGCCAATATAACAAGTAATCACATAAGCCCGGTTCACTCAAGGAAACCAATATAACAAATATTCATATAAGCCTGATTCACTCAAGGAACCAACATCACAAATAAACACATAATCCCCAATTCACTTAAGGAACTGCCACACTCACCTGTACATTATACATATATGGTAAGGGTCTTATGATCGCTGACTAGCCATGCCCTAGAGAGGATGAGCTCTTATCCATGTACCAAATTACATGCATCAAGTGTTTGCCAACCTTATATCAACCAATCCAGTGAAGATTTCCACATACTGGTACATCCCCCAATAATGAATATATAAGCCCTTGAAGATGTCCAAATACCGTTACATCCCACAATAATGATAGATATCACAACAAGCATAACCATAATGATAACAGAGACAACAATTGTAAAAACCAACAAGATTTCATATAAGTTTATTTCATGCAATTAACACTTAGGATATCAAACAATCATTCACTTTCCTTGAATTATAACCAGCAATACAAAGAGCAGTTAGCAACATATATAATTTAAGTTGGATTCTAATTATGCAAGACCATCACTTATGGTTTTACACATCTAACCCGTGCCATAATGCACCGTAATTATTCATTGATACCTTACCAATTTCCCTTTCCTCTTGTTACCACCATAGATTCTTCAGAATTCCCCAACACTAACCACCTTTAAATTAGGCATTTAATTAGTTTAACCCAATTTTTGTGTACAACACCATATTTAAATCATACAAGGATGAACGACAATAAGGTAAACACATTACTTAATATAAAATTTCAATATCACTAAATATCAACAAATTCCCACCCAATTATCCAGGTTTTCATCCATTTTACCATCCAAACACCGTGCCCAATGGCATAAGCATACAATATCCCATTAATATATGTAATGCTTATGTTTTCTAACCCATGTCTAAACTATTCAGTTAAACCTAGACTACCTAAATGTCAAACAACTACTACAGAGGCACGAACGTAAGTTTTGACACTGTGCTAGTGAATTCTAATGTGGAATCTGTGGGAAAACCATGGGTTTTACCCCATTAAAGTAAAATCTCTCCTTTCTATTACTCCTTGTCAATGAAGTAACCCTAGGAGGCCTTTTAGAGCAATCCACATCCTTTTTACAACTGAAGAGGAGAAAAGGAAAATATTAAAATCGCATCTGAGATTCTTGTCCGATCACCCTGCTATAACGGTCTGTCGGCCGCTATGGAGAAGCTGCTATAGCAGCTGACATCAACCCAATCTAATATTTCAAATTCCAAAATTCTTAGTCGTATTGTCCCATACTAATTTGAGATCATATTTTAAAAATTTCCCTATAACCCTAAGCCATACCTATAATGAGGTGTCTTTTAATAACAACAGTATAGGTAATTAAAAATATAGGCTTAGGGATAGGTTTGGTATAAAAAAATAGTGATTAAACCCTTCTTAAAACTACATATCTTTACTCCACTTTTGACCACTTTTTTTCCTCCCTATTCTCCTTTAATTTTTTTTCTTCTACTACGAGTGTGACTTTATTTCAGACTCAACTCTCTTTTTGTTTTTCCTTTTCTTTTCCTTTTTTTATTATTATACTTATTCTTTTTCTTTTTTTCTTTTCTTTTTCTCAGCTTTTCAGCACATGCCACACTTGTTTCCCGCTTTTTAACCTCCAGTCTCTTCTTTTCATACCCCATTCTTCTTTTCAATTACCTCTACAGAAGCCACCTTTAACTTAGGTAATTTTCTTTAGTTAAGCTTCATAATGTCCAAGGAGGGACTAGGGCCAAAACAAAGGTTCAAAGAAAAATCAGGAAGGTGAATAGGCTAATCTATAAAAAGGTTCAATCTAGGTTCAAAATCAGGGATCAAAAGATTATTTCATTATTTGGGCGATGATCATTTAGGATAATTGGATTATAATAAAAAATGGCATATGGTCCTTTCCTAACTAACTATCCTACGACCTAAGCAAGACTAGTCGGGAAAGTTCTAGATTTTACACAAAAAGTAAGAACGAAAATACACAAAGTAAGAACAAAACTAATGCAGTTCCAACACACTTGCCATAAAATTACACTATCAAGTTTATACCCTAGCTTAATCAACGATTGTGACATCTACACACGTAATGTCATGCAAAGATCCATAATAATGAATATATCAAAGATGATAAACATGCCATACAAAATTTGGAGGGGTCTCCATTTTTCAAAATAGATTCATGTACCACAGGCGGTGCTAAGTTCTCCTATTTTTCTTCTACAACACAAAAGAAACAATAAATAATGAAAAAACAAACTCCTAAATATTATGGTTCTACTAGATAGAAAACTTAAGGGAAAGAAAACATGAAAAGCAAGACCATCAAGTTCAAAACTGACTCACAAGTACCAAACCCCTATCAAATAGACATGCATTAACCCTAATGCAATAGATCAAAAGTAAAACTCAGGGTAGGACATACCTTTGGCACCCTAGGAGCCTGAGTCAAATGGACTGGTCTAGGCTACAAGTGAAGCCTCACACTCAATAATATTAGCACTGATGGTGGACAGTGTACTTGAAGAATCATCCATAGTAATCTCACGGTGGTGATGGACACACTCAATGGGTCAGTAGCAGTAGTGGTCTCAGGATTTGAACTCCCAAATACTCCTCACGCCCTTTGCTCCCAATTTATCTTATGTACAACCCAATAAAATTTAAAGTCCTTAGTGGCCTTTTAGAGATCTCTCCCAAAACACTCATCAGAGTCTCCCCCATTAGTATCATCATTTTCTCTTAATCTCTTTCCTCTCTTGATTATGGATGGAACATGTGTGAAAAAGTTAATCACACTGGTATCATCCCCAAGCTCTTTCACTATGGCGATAATAGTTGGCGTCAGTAGCATGAGAGTCTATCATGTAGACAACTCTATAAACCCTACTCATAATGGGTCAAGCTTTTTAAATATCTTTGCCAACTCAAAGGCTGATAGGGCTGCCAGTTGCTCATTTATCTGCAACTTAGACACAACAAAGCAACTATGTAGGCCCCGTATAATGTCTGCAATCTCCTTATGCATCCAAGGTTTAACTTGATTCATCAAAATATCCACTTGTTTTTCAGTGCGAATCTGTCGCCTAGTCATGTCTTGTTGAAATTTCTATATGACTATGATCAGGCCAGAGCCTGCGGGATGAGGAACAGATGAAGCTGGGATAACATTAGTCAGTCAAGAATAGGAGGTAGCGGGTGTAGTTGTAGAAGTATCCGCCTTGGAGACTGTAGTATCAACATATGAACTCTTAATAGCTATGTTGACAGTAATGTGAACAAGGGTATCAACCTACTTACCCATGTCTAACAACCTTATAAGTAAAACTACACTGAATGATAGGGAAGGATGAGTTTTGGAATTTTACATGGAGTTTATGTCATCTCTAATCAACCTAATATCTGTTGTCTTATTCACCTCGGTAAGAAACTCCATGATCGACCACATAGGCATGCCAAACTCTCGGCACAAATGGAATACGAAACACGAAACAGGAATACTTGTGCTATCTAGTACTGCTTGATCCCGTATCTCCTCTATAATATATCTAGGTATATTCAATGTATACCTAGACATGATACTCTCCATGAGTACTGCACAGTCAGGGGCTACAAAGTTATCATTGCTAATTGACCCCAATCAGTGTCACACTATTAACCACTAGAACTTTTTTTTGAAATTCAACATCGCCTTTTTGATCTGTGACTCAGTACCCATAAGCCATTCTACCTCAGTTTTATTGATGGAAATGATATTAGTAAACTATGTATAGTGCAGTCTCTTATCATATACACTCAAATTCTTTACCTTTATCAATGCATCAACCATAAAATTATACTTTACAGTGTTTATCGGAGACTCGTACTCCGGCCATATAAGAAGTGTGAGATGCTATGGTTAGATATATCCATGGGTATTCCTCAAACATAAATAGTAGATAATGTGGGCTGGTTCCCCTAAAATTTTCCCTTTGGAGTCGTATTTTTCATAGTGGCAGCATAGGTAGCATAAAACTCTTGAACAATCTTCGGGCTATATTTTCCTAAAGGCTTTCCTATCAACTTGAATATGTACTTCTCAAATAATACCTGAATATCGAGCACATCTTTCATCCCCACAGTCAATAGTCGAGGCTCCTTATATAAACTCAATTTTGGGTTTCCTTTTTCATTTGGAGCCACATCTTTGAAATAAATGTCCATACCAAGGACTATCTACCTGTGAGTTTGCTACTCACTTTTCCCTTATCTCTTGGGGCTGGAGGGGGATAAGTGGTAGCTGGACTTTTTGCTCATGCTTATGATTTTGAGTCCCCATCTTCATACTCGGACTCTCTTCCACATTTTTAACTGGATGACTCCCATCCCTCTTTAGACTAGGGAGAGGCACCCAGAGTCAGGGCAACTACTATGGTATGTTCTGTATTCTTTGTTTTTTAACTTTGCCTCGTGGAGCGATGCTCTAGTTGATTCCTTTTTATTTATTAAACCATCTCAAAGACACTTGACTCTTTAGAAGTACTCCACTCATCCCTCAATTTAGTTTTTAAAGCCTCCACTAACTCTTTCTTAGTGGGTGGTTTGTCCCTACCCTTCTTCATTATGTTCTTTGAAGGCATAGTACTTGTGGATAGAAGTATTAGTCCCAAAAGATCAAAAATGAAAATAAAGAAATTGAGTTGCAGGTATATAGTATGGGTTAGAGCGCAAGTTGTTACTAGAAGGTATGACTCATACAATAAGAGTCTTAAAAATTCTCAACTTGTTTGACTTACTACGAGTCAACTAACGAGTCGTGTAGTCGTGTATTGAACCTATGACTCATGGGATGATTTGTACTTAAGAGTCATGAATGCATTCATTCCATACCCATCAGTACGAGTCATCTTACGACTCATAGGATGATACCATAATTTGTAGGATGATTCATGCATAAAGGTTCAATCTTTTTTTCACTTATACAAATTGGAGACATGATGCTTTAATTCCACGTTAAGGTTACGACCAGTGAAATAGGTTCCATAGGTTGTAAGTATCAACATGGAGTGAATTGTCATGTTTCCAACATGAAAAGTAGTTCACATAGATTACGATCATTAGATTTGAGAACTTTACAAATTCCTCTTGTTTATACATTCAAACACTTTGGGCTACTCAGATTTCTCCTGTAATAATCAACACCTAGAGTGTTGGGAGTTGGGTAGGTAAAAAAATCCTTTCTTTTTTTCCAATGCAAATTTTCAATCATAACGCCCATCGACTCAACGAGTATGAATAGCCAACCAACAATCCACATATTTAGCATGTGATGAGCAAAATTTCCTATTTACAGGTCATTTACTTAATGATAAGCGGTGATTTTACTACTTATTTATATATCTTTTCTTATGATTTTATGTTGTTAATCTATAGTATGAGGCTAATTCTCATTTGAATGGTGTTTATTTCAGATATCCTAAGATTTAGAAGGATCTTTAAGCGATTAAAGTGAAAGAGGCAAAATAAAGCTCAAACAAAGAAAATAAACTGGCAGCAAGAGTGTGCTTCACAAACGCAGAGGTCCAACCATGAAAGTGAAGGTCAAATATAAAAAACCTTGACGAACATGGCCAACCGACTGCGAATGTAGAAGTTAACAGTTAACTAACATCGCGAATGCGGCGATTTGACCGCAAACATATAAAAGAAAGCTGTCAAACGCCAGTGATAGTTCTAGAATTCCATGTTTTCAATCCCAATCCATATAAAAGCTCGTTCTAGCCTCTAAGAAAATCATCTTCGATTTAATTCTCAAACTTGGAGGCTAAGGTTATTCAACAAACACCCTTGAAGTAATGATTTGAAAGCTTTGTAGTGGTAAATCTCTAAATCCTTTTTTCAACTCCTTATCTTGCAGAAATTATATTTGGGTGTAGTTGTTAATTTTGGTTTTGAATATTGATTTGTAAATATAACAACATTTGGGTTTGATTTTATCTTATGCTTTTTTATTAATTGAATACTCATTGATTAATAAATGGATTTTGTTTGACTAAATTAATCTCATGCTTTAATTAATCCCCCAAAAGAGTAGCTAACTCAAGGACTCACTCATTTACTTCAATTAATCTTGAAAGATTTAATTGAGGTTGGAAAAGTTTAATTTAGCAGGACTTGGGACGTATGAACCATCTAATGGATTTCAGCTAACGAAAATAAAATTCTAGTGTAGCCCAAAGTTGGTCGCATGATCAATGTTTGTTAGCTTGGTTGGATAGAACAAGTGAGAACCTAACTCTCAATGATCAAAAGACATTAGTGGGTAATTTTAAATCCAAGGCTAAATTGCTAAATCCATAATTAATTGTGAGTACTTGATTTAAATATAATGGATCGTTGATAAAATTGTTTTCCTATTTTCAATCTCCTTATTTTTCCTCATTTGTGAAAGCCATTGATCAAATTGTTTGTATTATTAGTGGTTCTATCCTTGTTTCATTTTTATATTGAAAACCCCTCAAAAAATGCTTGTATCCTTACTTCTCTTCTTCTTGAGCACATCTTTGCATTATATTATTATAACAGACTCAAAAAAAGTATGGCTCATCCCAAAAGAATTTCAACACATCAGATAGAAACTTTCTTCGCTGGTGAAAGGTCAATTTTGCGAGCATTACATCACTTACCATGAAGTTTGCATAATTTTTGAACCATGGAATCAAGTCATGAGATGCAGCTAATACTATAATATCAGGAAAGGAATTGTTAAATTCAATCTCGTCTTTAAATTCTGCATTGCCTCTTCCTCAAGTGTAGACAAGTGGTCAGCCACTTGATTTTCAATCTTCTTAAGGTCTTTGATCTCAAAGTAAAATTCTCGTAATAGAATTATCTATCAAATCAATCTAGGTTTTGCATATTTCTTTTCCATTAGGTACCTAAAAATTGCAAGGTCAGTGTGCACAATCACCTAAGTGCCAAGCAAATAAGCTCTAAACTTTTCAAAAGCAAAAACCACCACAAACAATTCTTGTTCTGTCAAAGTATAATTTTTTAAAAGTTGTATTAAGTGATTTGAAAGTGTAATAAATAGGAGGAAGAATATTCCAATGCCCTTTGGTAAGGACTACTTCTAGAGCCACACCACGAGCATCACACATGCTCCATACCACCAGTATCATATATAATCTCAAATGGCATGGTCCAATCAAGAATGATCATAATAGGGGTCAAGATCAGCTTCTTCTTAAGGCACTAGAATGCATTTAGAAACACATCATCAAAAATGAACTTCACCTCCTTCTTGAGAAACTTGCACAATGAGTGTCTATAGTCCATGCACAGTCACCAACCTATGACTGACCTCATCAAAATAAGTTCAATCTTGGAATTTGGTACTGTCACGCCCCAAATCCCATTGAGGCGGACTGGCACCCGAAGCCGATATGGCCCGAGAGAACCAATCATTGCTCATGTACATTCGTATGCATATCCTCATATGAATCTTATTATACCTCATGCAACTATGCGAAAGTCATGGACATGGAAACATATACCACATATATATTTATAAAACTTAGCCATTGGGGCTATCAAGTCAAAAACGACATTCATCTCTTATATTCATATACCCACATATGTCTACAAAAGCCTCTAACATATGCCTATACATAACCATCCTGAAGTCGGGATAAGTCCCCGCTTTATACAACATTTACAACATCAAAACAAATGTACAACTGTGACTCGAAAAGCCCCGAACCAACTGGAGCTCACAAAATCTGCAAATCATCCACAACCTACAGAGGAGGCCTACTAGCACCTGCGCCTGCAACAATTAAAGTAAGTCCCCCGAGAGGGGTCAATACGAAGAATGTACTGAGTATGTAAGGCTCATAAGAACTGTATCATACATGAGAACAGTAACAATGGAGTCACTATAAGAGAAATAGTCAATGTGAATAAACTCTCTTTCTGTATGTGAGGAACCATGTATATTACATTCTTTACTTCTCTTGTCTTCACATATGTTCATTTTTATTGTTCTACCCATGCTAGGCTGTTTTGTCGCCCCTGGGATGAGATTAACCCATGCTAGGTACTTTGACCCCTGGGATGTTATTTTAACCTATGTTAGGCTTTCGTGTCGCCCCTGGGATGTTATTAACCCATGCTAGGTACTGTGACCCCAGGGATGTTATAGTAACCCATGCTAGGCTTTCGTGTCACCCCTGGGATGTTATTAACCCATGCTAGGTACTGTGACCCCTGGGATGTTATAGTAACCCATGCTAGGCTTTCGTGTCGCCCCTGGGATGTACTGTGATAACCCATGCTAGGCTTTTATATCGCCCCTAGGATGTATCGGGTTCGACCCATGCTAGGCTTTTCTGTCGCCTCTGGGATACCACCCGTGTTATTGGGATCGACCCATGCTAGGTATTTTAACCCCTGGGATACCACCCATGAATACTCATCAATTATATCTCTTATTATTCTTATTCCCATTCTAAGAGTGATACATTGAGGATCATGACATTATTTGAAGCACACATATATATAAATTACTTCACTCCTTTACTTCATGAGATTGACACCTTTACTTGTGAGGGATAAATATATTAGCTCGCACATTACCTCCTTCATTACTCTTATGAGATTGGTACTTTTACTTGTGAGAGATTGGTACAAACAATATCATAATATTATTAGACTTTGGAACATGACATGATTGGAAATTACTATACAAGAATAAATAGATTCTCTTTACATCTTACTCTCTTTGAGATAGTTCTTTTAGAAATTAAAATATTATGACAGCTTTGGAACTTCAGTCAATGAATAGGAGATAAGCGAGTCATAATTCATCTAAGAATAGGACACATGTGAATAACAATATATGTCAACCTGAATTGAGATACTTCAAAACCCCTTCGGAATTGAACCAGTACAATGTCAATGTGAATACTATGAGCTGCAGAAGGATACAGATAGAATAACCTTACATACCTTATCTTCTCAATATGAATACACATTCCTATATATGGATACAATAATCCAGCTCCTTCCTTATGTGTTACTCTAAAACACAAGTACATAACAAAGCTCATGTTAACAACCAACTACCTTATAAGTGCATACGACGACAATGAGTTACATGAATGTCGTATAATGTTATTTCATCCTCTTTCAATACCACTTACTGCATTATCACACCAACAACACCATAACATTCCACACATTGACCAAGATATCATACATCAATAGCATTTCACACCACACTTACCCTTTATGCTTTCTTATTATCATTCTGTCACAATTACCTTATCAACTTGACTCTTAACAACTTATGAACAACAATACATACTGAATATAGTCCAACATACCTCCATACGACCCTTTAAAGTCATTAAAACGGCATCACAAGTTGATAATTACATCCAAAAAGGGTATAGGGACCTTCGGGGATCAAATAGATATGAAAACATACAAAACCGAACCTGGGGCTGACCTGGGAAGCCACCTGCGCCTGCAGGTGGCTGAGGTGTGCCCGCAGGTGGACTTTGGAAGATGCTAGAGGCACCTGCGCCTGCAGGTGCCCTCATCTGGGGGGGCGGATGCCCATTTTGGTCCAAATTGGTCTCTTTTGGGTCTTTTAATGCAATGAATGGTCTATGATCATAACTAAACTTCTTTTAACATATTTTTGATCATCTTGAATGCCAACCATCAGCCATGGTCTCACAACACACATAAGAAACACCCAAAACTATACTTCTCGTTCAATACGTCACCCAATCCATAATCAATTTCACAATAACAATTCCAAACATTATACACAAGGATAAAACAAGGTAAGACTATAATAACATCTCACATGTCAATACTGAATCCATCAAGTTCACTTCCTTCAAGACCACAAGTCATGTTCAAGTTTACAAGGCAAAAACCTCTTCCGATTTAGCAAACATATAACATGACGCACATAGTGAACTTCTCAATACTCCACCAACACAAACAACATCATATAGGCACCCTCTCATGCACATAATATATTAAAACATAAGCATAAACACTTATCAAGTCTTGCAAGATGATGATCTTGGCCAAAAGGATGAAGGCCTAGGGTTTGTGTGAGAGAGAAATGCTTGAGAAAATTCTAGAAAAAGGCACGTGTGTCACAATGCAATAAAAATCTGATTTTCTCTTGCTTTATATGGTATTTAATGGTCATCCTTATCCAATTTAATGCATGTTGGCTTGGTCAAACACAAGAATGGATCTTTTCCATATTTGGGCCATGTCTTCCATGTGATTTTGGGCCTCATTTAAGCCCAATGGCTCATGACTCATTAATACCCAACAAATTAATGTGTAATTCATCAAATATCTCATGTTAAAAAATAATTCCATGAATGTTACGGGAATTAACTAGGTTCAGAAACATACGGGGTGTTACAGTTACCACCATGATTGCAACCTTTTTTGGGTACATATTGGACCAGGCTTATCAATTTACCATTAGAGATAGGGTATACCATGCCTGCATCCATTCATTTGATAATTTTCTTCTTCACTACCTCTTGCATAGGTGGATTTAGCCTACACTGATGCTCAATACTAGGAATACAAATGGGATCGAGCTAGATTCTTTAGTGCAAATACCCGGTGGAATACCAATAATGTCCGAAATGGACCAACCAATAGGCCTCTTGAACCTGTTCCATATAGATACAAGGGCTTCCAATTGCCACTCAACCAAATCTATTACTATAATAACTAGAAAAATGTTGTTCACCCTTAAGAACGTATATCGAAGGCGATATAAAAGAGCCTTAAGCTCTAAGAGTAGAGTCTCCTCAATAGAAGGTGTGCTTAACCATCTCATTGTACTCATCATTTTCATCCCTATTAAAATTCATGATGACTACGACCAACGTCTTAATGAAAAATCGCTCTTCAATAGATACCTCAGGTACTTCTTCATCAATCACATCTATTATAGAAAAACTCTCATGTAGTTTAGATGCTTTATCGATCCACATACATTAAAAATAACTTCCTCATTATTTAATCAGAATTTTAATTCTTCACTCTCCATGTCACTAAGTGATCTTCAGTAGCTATGAATGGTAACCTCAAGATTATGGAGACTTTAAAATCAACCTCACAGTCCAAGATGACAAAAGTAGTAGGAAAATTGAAGGTCTGAACCTTTACCAGAACATCATACAGTGTGCCAATACGATGTTTAACATTGTGATCCACTGTAAGTAGCTGCATAGGAGTTGGATTGGGGGGTCCCAAAAGTAATTATTTGAACACAAGAAACGACATTAGATAAATACTTGCTCCTAGATCACATAAAGCCTTGGTCAAATTGAATGCCCTAATTATGCACGAAATAATAAAAGCCTGAGATACTCTTTTTTTTGCACAAAAGAATAGAAGGATATTGCACTAAAGTTGTACAAATTATCAGATGTCTCAAACTCATGGTCCTCTTTTTTATCATAAGATCCTTCATGAACTTTACATAACCTGGTATCTGCTCAAGTGCCTCGACTAAGGAAATGTTCATGGGTAACTTCTTCAGCATGGAAGTAAATTTGTGGAATTTTCCATCTTCCACCTTCTTCTTAATGAATTTTGGAAAGGGATATGGAGGCTTTGGAATAGGAGTCAAGATTTTTGGGACCTCTTTTTCCTTCCCCTTTTGAACACTAGCCTCCTTCGCAATACATGGATAATCTATAACTTTTTCTTATTTCTCATCAACCCCTATTTTCTCATAAACATCATTCACATTTGTTTGATCAAGATCATCATTTAAGATGACTACTTCACTATCATCAACAACAACCAGATCAAGCCACTAATTAAACTACTTTCCACTCCTAGTGGTTACTGCCATATGATGACCTAGATTTGGTATTGTGTCACTCAGTAAAATACCATTCTTTCTTGGATTCAAAGTCAGAGAAATCTACCTCATTTGTTGCAAAAGTTGTGTGATAGTAGTGGAGTCAGATTCAACCACTTGACTCACCTTAGAGAATTCACCTTTGAAATAATTAATCCCGAAATCAATAGACTTCATCCATTTTAGCAATAAAGAACGCATGTCTTCAGCTCGCGAATCACTCGACTTTCCATGATCAAACCATTAGAAGGAACATAGAGGCCACTGTGATTGTTTTTATATCTATCCTTATTCTTCTAGTTGTCTTTATCTCTACCATAACTTCTGTCTCTATACCAAAACCTATCATAGTTATTATCTTTGTAGTAGTTCCAACCTTGATTTCCTTGACCTTTGATCCAAGAGTCTTGATTAGACCCTTTGCCATTGGCTTAGAAACCCTATTTCTGGTAATTCACATAGTTTTCTTCCTTCTCACAGTAGAGTCACAATCATCCAAACTTGAAGCTTTTCCTTTGGACCCAACCGCATGTACATTTTTTGAGTTGGCCCCCAAGAAGCGCTTTAAAAGAAAATCAATTTGAGTTCTCATATGAGCCATGTCTTGATCTAGTTCCTATTCATTATTGAAGTTACTTTGTGGACGTGCTTACAGAATAAGAACATGTAGGGACCTCAACCTCTCTAGTATGCCATGTTTGGTCTGTCTTTGTAACTCGATCAAGTAGCACTATTGCATTTGCATAAGTATGTGGCATAAAAGATTTTTTGACCACAATTCCAGTAATTGTCTTTGTAGAAGAATTCGATAACCTATAAAATGTTTCTTTTATATGGTCATTGGTAAGTTTATAGTTGGGGAATTGTTTTAGCTTCTTATTATACGTGAGACAAGTTTTGTGCAAAGCTTCTCCATGCAGCTGCCTAAAGTTATTGATCTCATCTCTCAACTACAACATCCTAGAAGGTGGGAAAAATTGCTCTAGAAAGGCATTTTTCAATTTGTTCTAGTTAGTAATGGAGTCATCAAGATGTTTAGTCAACCATAGAGTTGCTTCCCAAGATAGTGAGAGAGGAAACAATCATAGACTGATCATATTTTGATTCACACCTGAAAGATGGTATGACTTGCAGATTCTTATGAAGTTTATCAAGTGAAGGTTCAGATCATCTCCTAGAGCACCTCAAAATAAGCTTTTCAGATTCAACAACTGGATCATACTACTTATGATATCAAAATTGACACCTGGACTGAAAACAGGAGGGACAATTACACTAGTAGCCTCTTCTCCACCAAAATCAATATCCTCATTAATATCTAGATCATTATATGGGATAACCAGTCTTTGGTTATTGCCTCTGAGCCTATTGTCTCATTGACCATTTGCGTCATCATCAGTAAATTCTATGTTTCCTTGATTAACTCGAGCTGCATCTATTTCATCCTACCTATATATCGCAGTAAGTTCTTCACTATTCACTATTTTCTAGTAGTTCATTTAAGTTTGTCGTCAATAGTATTCAAGGGAGTTCCTGGGTAAATGGAATAAACTTCATGTACCCTAAATCAAATAAAAACAACAAAAGAAATAAATTAGGAAATAAGGACTAATTGTCTAACAAAGACAATTTAACTATTCCTAAACCATATTTCTCGGCAAGGGCCCCAAAATTTGATATGCCCAAATTACACCTCTAAACAAAGCATAAAGCAGTCGTTTTTCAAATATAAAACCCAACAAGATTGGAGTCGATTCCTATAGGGAATATGGAAAGAAATAAGTTAAGTATGGTTATTCTACTAATAGCTAGTTATTTTCGGGGGGAGGGGAGGGGTTGCAACAAGTAGCAATTATGAATTTAGTATTAATGAAATAACAAATTTTGAATTGTATATTGTTTGTAATCGATGAAAAGAGTGAACTAGGATTTTGTTCCCCATAATTTCATGACTCTGTAGGCGTAGCATACTAGTGATCTATCTTGGTGTCTAGCATGCATGATCGGGTAAGTTAGTTTCACCTAAATGATTGGTCACCCCTATTAGATGAATGTCACTCATTCACCAGATAAGTCTATGAGTTTTTGCGTAATAACCCTTAACCTTGATCCTAAATTAGCTATCCTTGGACAAGGCTCAAACTATTAGATGAAGGTTGATAACCTAAAATCTGTGTTGTTAATTCCTTTTCCCATTAGTTACCTCTTTCATCCAACAAGTATGAATTAAGGCGAGTTCTAACATTGGCCTCTATTAAAAAGTAATCAATGCAAAGGGAAGAATTATACATGCATAAACACCTTTCAAGAATCACTAAGTACTTTAACCTACTTAGTTAATTCAACATGGTTCCCACAACCCCAGTTGTGGATTAGCTACTCATGTTTGTAAGAAAATAACTAGAATTTGTAGAAGAATCCATGATTATAACTTAGAAGATGAATAAAAGAAATCTGGAAACTCTATTATCAATAACAAAGAGTCAATGTATGTATACTATCAAAAACACTAGAAACAATATGAAGTAACTTAGAACATATTGTTGCTAAGGTAAAAAAGTACATAACCTATAAAATAAAACCTAGGAAAGGTATTTATAGACAAAAACAAAACCTATTCCAATCACAATAGAATTGCATTCCCAACAATACCTATGAGTCATACAGTGTTATCATGACTCGTAGGTTGAAGTCACAGTTCATCCTCAGCCATCATTCATCTCTATTGTACTCTCAATGTACGACTTGTGAGTCCATCATACAAGTCATACAATGACTCGAAACTTGGTTTTTACAGCTCTTAGTATGAGTTAGAGTAACTTATATCTTTATTATATAGATTATAGGTAGCTCTCATGGTCACTGACTCAATGTTGCATCTTTTTTGTTTTTCTTTTTTAGGAATTGTCAGTACGAGTCATATGGACTCATGGCTTGAACCTATGACTCTTTGGTAGAAGTCATATGTCTGGACTTGACTAACACCTTTTTAGGACTTCATCAGTACAGGACTAGGTACGATTCATGCCTTTACACTACAATTCATAGCTTGGCTCCACAAATCAGTACCTAACACTTTTCATATTTTTTTTCCTATTTTTCACTCTCGGGACCTGTTTTCTATCACAAACACACAAATGCACATCAAAAAAACTTAATTGACCTAGTGTCCAGCCATATTCCCTGTGTGAGTGACCCTAACCTAGTTGGGTTCTATATTAGATCAACGACCACATTATACTTTATTGCTAGGTGTAATTTGGGTGACATCAAATTCTGGGGCCATTGTCGTGGAATATGTTTTAGGATTAGTTCAATTGTGTTTATTTGACTATTAGTTCTTATTTCCTAGTTTACTTTTTTGTATTATTTTTTTTCTTTTAGGGTGTAAGTTAGTTTATGCCAATTACCCAAAGTCAATGCAATCCCTTGATTCTATTAGCCACAAGCTTGAATGTACTCTGAGAAAGATGAATGCCCAAGAGCTTCAGGAGCAAGCAGTAACCCGACAGGTTAAAGTAGATCAACTGGCCCTGGAGGCTAAAGCTCATCCTAATGATGAAAATGCAAAAGTTACTAATGCTCTTCTGAACCAAAGGCCCAAGGGATAAAATTAAAGATCTGTCATTTTGTATAATGATTTGGATGATGAGGAGGATGTTTATTGTGATGGAGTCAGTGCTATTGGTTTCATAGTCCCTCCTGCACTAGCCCCCTGTACTATGATACAACTACTGAATCTAAAATGTCTATTTGGAGGTGTTGCGAGAGATAATCCAAACCTTGACTTGATCAATTTTGTGGGAATTTACAAGGTGTAAAAGCTCCTAGGTATGACTCAAAATGCTATGGGTTATGGTTGTTTCCCTTCTCGCAATCTGGGTAAGCAACTCTATGGTTGACTAAACATCTAGATAGCTCCATTACTAACTGGAGAAAGCTGAAGGATGCTTTTCTTGAGAGATTTTTTCCTTCATACAGAATGCTTCTGTTGAGATATGAGATCAATTACATAGGAAGCTAACTGAAGAAGCTTTGCATGCATCTTTGTTGAGGTTTAATAAGTGCCCTAACTATAAACTAGCTGATGATAATCTCTTAGAGATATTTTACAGGTTGTTGAATTCTATAATTAAATTAGTAGATGATATTATTGATGGGGGATCTTTGACATCACATACCTATGTAGATTTTGTGTTGATTCTATATTGAGTTACTAGGACAAATAGAGCCTGGCATACTAGTTAGTTTGTGGTCTCTATAGGCACTTATTCTATGGGCATGTCGGGTGAGCAGTGCCAAACAAAAGAGATATGGCTAATCTAAAGAATCAAATAGACTTGATTACAAAGCACTTGATGGGGGTCATCTTCAAAAAGGTGAATGTGGTTGGTTCACAAGGTGAAATGCCAAGGCATGATGATTGTGATTTTGATTATGAGGAGGAGGCAAACTTTGTGAAAATCTAGATATGGGGTTATCAGGCTAATGCCTAATGGTGTAACTAAGACTCTTGGCAACAAGGTCAAGGAAATCAAGGTCAGAACTATTACAAAGACAACAACTATGATTGGTCTGCATATAAAGATAGAAGTCAAGATAGAGATCAAGACAACAAGAGAAACAAAGATGTTTACAAGAATGATCACATTAGTCTCTATATCCATCCAAAGGGTTGATATCAAGGTGAGTCAAGTGGTTCCAGATTAAAGGACATATTGGCAAACATGCTAAAATAGTTAGAATCCACTGATGCTGGGTTCAAGGAGATTCCTGGTGATATTTCTAGTATGACCTAGTTGGTTGACTCTTATTCCACCGCCATTAAGCATATAGAGCAACAAATGGGGTAGATTTACACATCTTTAAATCAAAGGAAGAATGGTACTTTACCTAGTGACACTGTGTAAAATTTGAGTCATTGTATGGTAGTCACTACTAGAAGTAGGAAGTGGTTGAATGAGTGGCCCAAACCAATTGTTATTGATGATAATGTGGTTGTTGAGAGAGATAGTCTTGACCACAAAAATATGGTCGATGATGAAGAGCAAATTGTGGTTGATGAAAGCTGAGAGGAAGTTGAAAAGTCTCCAGTTGATGCAGAAGAGACTAGTATTGATAAGGGAAAGGAAAATAAGGTCTCAAATAGATTGACTCCAATTCTAAGACCTCCACCACCCTTCCTACAACGCTTCAAGAAGAAGGTGAAAGATGGAAAATTCCACAAGTTCATATCTATGTTGAAGTAGTTGTCTGTGAACATCCCATTAGTTGAGACGCTTAACAAGTTTCGAGTTTATACAAAGTTCATGAAGGATATTGTCACAAACAAGAGGACCATTATTTTTGAGATAGATGGAAATTTGTACCATTGTAGTGCAATAGATTCTCATTCTCTTATGCCAAAAAAGAAGGATCCTGGTGCTTTTACAATTCCTTTCATAATTGGGGCAGTCAATTTTATGAAGATGTTATGTGATCCAGGTGCAAGCATAAGTCTTATGAAATTTATTGTGTTTGAACAATTGGGTTTGAGATCCCCAAGCCAATGAATATACGACTACTTATGGCAGAGCGCACTGTGAAACGTCTTGTAGGCATACTATATAATGTTTTGGTGAAGGTTGAGACCTTTATTTTTCCTGTTGATTTTGTCATTTTGGACTGTGATTTTACTTTTATGTCCCTATAATTTTGGGGCAACCATTCTACCTAGCTAATGAGTACTTATTGATATGGAAAATGGTGAGTTAAAATTTTGATTGAATAATGAAAAAAGTTATGTTTAATGTGTGTCGATCGATAAAGCAGCCAAATGACATGAGAGTTGTTCCTGTCATTGATGTGATTGATGAGGCAGTACTTGAGGTATCTATTGCTGAATGATTTGTTGTTGAGAATTTGGCCGTAGTCATCATGAATTTCGATGGGGATGACAATGATGAGTATAATGAGATGGTTTATGCACATAAAGGAATGGGATCTTATTATTATGCACCAAAGAAGTTAGATCTTGATTTGAAGAATCGTAATACTCCACCTGCCAAGCCTTCCATTGAAGAGCCTCTAGTTTTGGAGCTTATGGCTCTCTGCCATCTTGATATGCCTTTTTTTGAGTAAATAACACTTTGCCAGTTATTATTGCAGCATATTTACTTGAGTGGTGAGTGAAAGCTCTTGTGCTCGTATTGAAGTAATTCAAGAGGGCAATTGGTTTGTCAATTCCTGCAGGATTTCACCCGGTATTTGCACTCATTAAATCCATCTTGATCCTGACTGTATCTAGAGTATTGAGCATTAGCATAGGTGAAATTGACCTATGCAAGAGGTAGAGATTATTAAGTGGCTAAATGCAGGCGTGGTTTACCTCATCTCAGATAATAAGTGGGTGATCCCAGTCTAGTGTGTGCCGAAGAAGGGTGGGATAACTATGGTTTCAAATGTCAAGAATGAGCTTATTCCATTGAGACCAGCCACAGGATGACAAGTCTATATGGATTATATAAAGCTAAATGAGTAGACACTGAAGGATCACTTTCAATGCCTTTCATGGATGAGGTGTTAGACTGTCTTGATGATAGAGGATGGTAGTGTTTTTTTATGGTTATTGGGATACAATTAGATTTTTATTGCTCTAGAAGACCAAGAGAAGACCACTTTCACTTGTTCATATGAGACTTTTGCATTCAAGAGTTTGCCATTCAGATTATGTAATGCACTAACTTCTTTTCAGTTGTGTATGATGTCTATATTTTCTGATATGGTTGAGGACACTATTGAGGTAGTTATGGATGATTTCTTATTAGTGGGTGATTCCTTTGAGAAGTGCTTGTTTCATTTAAGCGAGGTGTTGAAAAGATGTGAGGAGACTAACTTGATGTTGAATTGGAAAAAATGTCACTTTATGGTGAAGGTATAGTGCTTGGCCACAAGATTTTTGAAAAAAAGATTGAGGTTGATAGAGTTACTATTTTCTTTATGTTTTTAAAGTAAATATCTTACTTACTATATTCTTCGTTCTATCCCTCATTTCCCTTGGTCTGCTCACTTTGGGATTATAGATTTATCCAAATGGTAGCTAAGCATTAAAATAGTAAGCCCAAAATTATAGGAACAACTAATATGATAATCAAACAAATCAAATCAAGAGTCTACTACAACAATCGTGAAGCTACCATAATCCTAGAATGAGAAATTTAGCTCCCTACATAGACATGGAGAAATTACAACAAATTATCCAAAAAAATATAAAAATAAATAAATAATAATAAGAAAAGATGAAACCAAAATTCTCCTACCTCCAAGGCAACTGCTAGATCTCCATACATCAAAAGTTATGTAAAATCATGTTTCTATAATATTCATATGTGTAGGAAAAAGATCCAAATAAAATAACTGAGTTCAAAATGGATTGGGAAAAGAAATTAGGGATTGGCTTCTGCCGATATGTTCGGTCACTGCTCTTTTTACACTTTTTTCATTCTTTGACACGTTGCCACGCAGTGCTACTCAATTCAAATTGAATATTAGAAATATATTATTTTAAATATAATTCACTATGCTGCCGACTTGATTTCCTTATAGATATTTTCGTCATTGGTTCATTTCAGCTCCAAATCTTTCCATCTTCTCACTATTTTAATTCTACACGTCAAAAATATAATATTAAGCATAAGCCATAAAATCAATGCTCAATTAAGAAAATAAAAATAATAAATGTGAGGAAAATAATGGCTAAATAAATATATTTTTGGCCTTACATCACCACCCCACACTTACGTTGTTGCTTATCCTCACGCAAGCATTAATGCTTATCTAAGTAAATCAAGATAGAATACCACCACCTTGATTGATACAAAAAAATTAGATCATATAGAAGTTTTGCAAAATCAAGTACACGTCGTGATCATTATGTGAGAATTACAAACAAACAACAAACCTCTAACCTCCTAATCTCAATGGCGAACTCTAACTCATCCAATTTTAAGCTTGATTACCTACCCCATTAAAGAAATCTAATAACATCACCTATCTATCATGAACAAGTGTCCTCACATGAAAAAATATTCCGCACTCTCAATTTAAAGTATCAAATCCAATTTAAGGACTTAACATCAAAGAACAACTCTCACACTCACAAAAGAATTCACGTTTATGCATAAAGAACAATAGGCTTCCCAGTATGTACATATCCACTAATTAAGTATGCTCGAATAGAATCCAATAGGACTTTTACGTATTATAATGTTGGAGAAGGGACAGGTACGAAAACTATATAATAGTGAGTTACACTTCCCTAAGCACTTTGCACTTTTTAGACTTCATCACCCATTATTTTTTTCTCTTTTTTTCTGCTCTCTCTTCATCAACTATTTTCACTAGTATTCTCATCATATCAAGGACGTTTCAATCATTTTTTTCTCACGTATTTTTCTTTCTTTTATTGTGTTATCATATTCTTTCAAAGTTGGTCTTTTCATCACTTTGCAGCTATCATTGGCCACCTTTCACACTCAACCATCCCTTTTCTTTAGATCAAACAATTTTATGACATTCTATGCTACAATACTTAAGGAAGAAAAATGCAAAAACAAGGAATTCAGCAAAAGGACCAACGCAAAATTACGACTACCAAACAAAAGGTTGCATGTTCAAAGGGGCTAACAACTGATATAATATTTGAAAAGGCTAAAATTTCACAAGACATATCAAAAATAGCCTATCATCATCTTCTAAACAGAGCAACACTTTTATTTCTTTTCAATAACATGCATGGAAAGTTCTCGACTAAGATGCAACACATGGGATATAGAAAACATACTCATCACACAAACACATGAGCCTAAGTGCAAGAAAGTCTGCTATTTTACTAATAATCAAGCACTCACAGGAAAGTACTATTCAAGATTAGGCCTAAATTGCTAGCACCAAACAAATCAAAATTTTATTTCTTTTCTCTCCAAAAAAATAAAAAACTACAAGATATACTCATAAAAATAAAAAACTACTCCTAAAAAGAAAAGTTACTCAATCCAAAGGAACCCCCTCGAAAAAGAATCAAAATGAAAAACCTAGAGGTGGACGAAGTATGCTCTATCAAAGAACCAAAAAACTAAAAACCAACAAAAACTATTCTAATCTAAAGAACAAAAGGAACAAACTTTTTTTTTTCTTGAATTTTTCAATTTTTTCTAAACCAAACAACAAAAAATATAAAAGGAAATCTTATATCATACTTTACCCTTAAAAGATACTTTACCCTTAAAAGTTTGAAAGATATCCCACCCCACACTTAAAGCCATGATTTATCCTCAAAACAATAAATAAAGTAAAATAAGGGTTAAAGATACTCCCTGTGGCCCTCTATGGCCTAGCTAGCAACATGTTTCTTTAATTTCCATCAAGGATTGAACGCATCCCACACTTAAACTCAAACGTACTCCTTAATTTTGAAATACGGGTACTCAGACTTTCCCTAAATCTGCAAAAGCAAAACAAAAACAACAAATAAATGTGACATAATAAAATAAAAAAATAAAAAAGAAGAAGAAGCTACACTACTAATTGGTTACCTCCCAACAAACACCTTATTTAATGTTGCGACACGACAACATCAACTTCACAACTTTTTCTTCTACTTTGAACTTATAAATCACACCCCTAATTTCTTTTCTAATTTTCTACTACACTCAAGGGGTGGTGGTATAAAAATAAAAGAACCAAGCAATAGATGTCAAATCTTGCACTTCTTGGCCCTTAAGTGAGAAAGGTAATTTTTTGGTTTTGACACAACAAATTCAAGAATATAGACACATTGTTCCCCCTCTTTACACTCTTCCATAAACTCAGATGGCTTAATTAATATCTCACTATCTAAGTATAATGTGGAAAAATAATTGGAATGAGGTTCTATTCACCCTAACTCATGAATAGTATTACTATTTACCTCCTCATATTCATACACACTAAAGTCTTTAAAAATAATATTATCTACTTCCTCATATAACTCTAGTGTACTCTTTTCAATAGTGACAATATCAATAAAATTATGGTCGAGTAGTTGGCCCTCCAATATTAGCTCCTCAAGTTAGCTTGTAGTATTTTTTTCATCCTCACACAACTCATAAATAAATTATTGAGCATTAGATGCATCAAACATTGCACTCAACTCATCTTTTAAGTTGTGAATATTCAAGCTAAACTTGTAAACCTCTTGAATAACATCAACTCTTTCTTTAATGAAGTGTGTCATCCCAATTACAATTGTCTTAAAGTGACCCTCATATTCCTCTAATAATTTTCTACAAGGATCTGTACTATAAAAACCACAAGGATTATTAGAATCATAATTATCAGGGTTCTGGGGAGGGTTACAACACTTAAAACAATCTTTTCATTGACCACCACACTATTTACAAAAGTCCCAATCATAAGATTTCAAAGGGTCACACAACCCATTCCGTAAGATCAGAAGATTTGAATAATGTTCTCATAGGTGGGGTAATCCACAAATAAGACATGGATCAATAAAGGATGAGCACCAATCAATCCACACTTTTTTAGATGTCATCTAAAGAAGAACAGTAAAATATCATATACAAAAAAAATTATACAAAGAAAAATAAAATATATAAAAAAATCTTAAATAAATAAAAATAAAAAGTATAACCTAGACAAACAATTAATTACTAAGTCCCGGCAACGACGCCAATACTTATTATGTCCAAAAGCACATGCAAGTGTACGTGGTTGTACAAGTAATATAGGATTTTTAAATCCAGATTTCATATCTATGGGGACTTGTTGATTAACTATTTTACTTAATAAGACTAATGTTGATTATTATTCAAGCGGTAGGTCCTAAAGATATATTTATGACTTATCTAAACTGAAAGTAAAAGAAAACTAACTAATGAACAATTAACCTAATGAAGAGAAGATTTTAACGTAATCAATGTGATGAATAGATCTAGGATTATAGATTCGCTACCAATCAAGTTGACTAAGCAATTTCATTGACTTATTTATTTATCTAGTTATTAATTTATGAGGTTAACTTTATGATCATGGCATGGTCAGCCTCTTATCATCTATCCAAATTGACCACACAATTACATCGTTGAGTGGGGATGTTCCAACCCAATTCAAATGCGTTCATATATCTTACCATTTTGTAATCAAGTAAGGTTCTCTAGGTATATCTCTATCTTAGTCGTAAATCAATTCCTTATGTTACTAAAGTAAAAGTCATACTCAGTTCCTTTTGTCCATTCATTTGGGATTATATATTTATCCTAATGGTATCTAAGCATTAAGTTAGTAAGCAGAAGAATATAAGAACAATTAATATGACAATCAAAAAATTGAATCAAGAGTCTACTACAACAATCCTGAACCTACCATAATCCAAGAACAAGAAGTTTAGGTCCACATAGACATAGAAATTACAACAAATCAACCAAAGAAAACCATAAAAATAAATAAATAAGGAGAAGAAAGATGAAACAAAAATTCTTCAGCCTCCACGACAACTCCTAGCTCTGCCTAGGTAAAACGTAATGTAAAAATCATATTTTTGAATTATTTATAGGTGTAAAAAATAGCCTCAAATAAAATAATTGAGTAAAAAATAAACTAGGAAAAACAAATAAGGAATTGGCTTATACCATTATGCTGGGTCGCAACTCTTGTTCCTCTTTTTTAGTTCATTGACATGTTGTCAGGCAGTGCTACTCATTTCAAATTAAATGTCAGAAATATATTATTATAATAAATTTAATCCACTATGTTGTCTGATTGATATCCTTATAGATTTTTTTGTCGTTAATTTGTTTTTGTTCCAAATTTTTTCATGTTTTCAATATTTTTATCCTACACATCAAAAATATAATATTAAGCATTATAAAGTTAGTGCTCAAATAAGCAATAAAAAATATTAAATATGAGACAAATAATGACTAAATAAATATATATTTATCCTTACATCATCCATGTCATTTGAGATTATTTGTGATGCTAGTGGAGTGGAGCTAGGAGAAGTCCTAAGCCAAAGGCGCGAGAAGATTTTTATTACCATCTATTATGCTAGCAAGGCACTTAATCCATCTCAGAAAACTACACTGTGACAGAATAAGAGTTACTTGTTGTGGTATTTGGTTGGAACAAAAGTCATTGTGCATACAGGCCATGCAACTCTTAGGTACCTTAAGGTGAAGAAAGATGTGAAGCCAAGGTTGATTTGATGGATACTTCTATTATAGGAATTTGACTTTGAGGTCAAGTACCGAAAGGACATAGAAAATCAAGTGGCTAACTACTTGTGCAAACCTGAGGAAGAGGATTTGTTGAATCTGAAAGATGAAATTGACATTGATGATACTTTTCCTAATGAGCAAGTTTTGATTTCATCTCAACACTTGATACCATAGTTTACTGATATTGCTATTTCTTAGCTAGTGATGTGATGCTTGAGGATTTTAGCTTTCACCAGCATAGGAAGTTTCGTCATGAAGTGAGAAAATTATTTTGGGATGATCCATATTTATTCCGAGTCTTTGCTAATAATTTGATTTGGAGATATATTCCTTAAAGAAATATGATGAGTATTATTGAGGCATGTCACTCATCCCTTATTGTGGGTCATCATAGTGGTATCCAGACAACCCATAAGATCTTGCAATATAGATATTATTTGCCCATTATTCATAAAGATACATATGATTATGCAAGGGATTGTGATCAATGCCAAAGACAAGGGGCATATTAAGAAAGCATGAGTTACCTCTAACCCTAATTCTTGAGATAGAGCTTTTTAATATTTGGGGTATTGACTTCATAGGTCTATTTGTGAGTTGTAATTGGATGAATTACATACTTTAAGATGTTTTCTATGTTTATAAATGGTTGGAGGTGAATGCGCTTCCTAACAATGAGTGCAAAAGTGTCACAACATTCGTGAAGGGCAATATTTTCTCATGATTTGATACGTCGGGGGCCATTATTAGTGATGGAGGCTCTCACTTTTCTTATAGGTTGTTTAGAGATCTACTTGAGAAGTATGGTGTCAAGCATAGTATGGAAACACTTTTACATTCACAGTCATGTGGGTAAGTAGAGATTTTCAACTGGGAGATAAAGACAATCCTTGCAAAGATAGTGAATGCAAATAGAATGGATTGATCTAGAAAGTTGGATGATACTCTATGGAAGTACTGGACTACCTTCAAGACCCCTATAGTTATGTCCCCATATCATCTTGTGAATAGAAAAATATGCCATTTACCAATGGATCTTGGAACAAAGCCTTGGGGGCGCTCAAGAAATGAATTTTAATTGGAGTGATGCTTCTAACTTGAGGCTTTATTAGCAGAATGAGATGGGTAAGTTCCAACTCGGAGCTTGTGAAATTTAAGCACTATACAAAGAAAATATGAAGTTGTATCATGACCGAAAGATCGAGAAGTGAGAATTTAGTCCGAGTGATTTGGTCAGGTTGTTCAACTCAAGACTTTACTTGTTTCCTGGCAACATGAATTCAAAATGGATGGGACAATTTAGAGTGGTACATGTGTTTCTCTATGGTTCTATTAATCCTAAGAACCTGAAAGGAAAACGGTTTGAGGTAAATGGTCAGGCATGTGAAGTTATATTTGAGGTCAACTAATGAGATAAAGGTAGTTGATGCTTGGTACACCTTGATGAAGTATGAGTAATCAAGTTACTCGAGTTGTGCTATAATATTAAATAAGTAGCTTCTTGGGAGGCAACCTATGGTGTATCTTGGTGAAGTCTGATTAATAAAGGTATCCATATCGTGTCACGGCGTTAAATCAAGAACTGCTTGGCAGGCAACCTAAGGTATTTTCTTTTGTTTTTGAGTTTATTTTGTGTTTTGTATAGGTCTGATATTTTCTTAAATGTGTAGGTAAGACTTGAACAAGAAAAAGGAAGAAAAATAATTTAGGAATAATAGGGACAACAAGTCTATGTATGACCTATACTATGATTGTATGACTCGTGATTCCCTTCGGGGCCACAGGGACCAAAATTGAAACATTCATAAGGTTAAATTATGGTTGTTTTCATGAATCATGCATTCAAAGTATGACATGACCCTAACCATACTATCCAACCCAAAAATTTATCCCTCTAGAACAAGATACAACAAGCTTCTGTATGATCCGTACTCTAATTTCATGAATCGTATTGTCACTCATGGGAACTGTGAGAAATTCATGCAATAGCGCTGATCTACGGACCATAGTACGAATCATGGTATCATCCCACAAGTTGTACAATGCAACCCATAGGTCCCAGGTAGGTTTTTCAACTTATTAAATTGAATTATGACAGCACGATTTGTGGTCTCTTACCATAATTCATAGGGTGAGTCGTGGTCAAAAGGTCAATTTTTTTAAAATTAGTTGCGACTCCATCCAACCCCGTTACAATTTATTTTTTTCGATACCCATGTCCTCTCAATTTCAAATGACTACAAATATTCCTTCCTATAGTTGAACTGCAAATCCCTTAGTTTTCTCCTCTAATTAGTCATCACAATCCTAATCAAATTGTAACTCCTCCCATATCCCTTTAATTTAAGCAAAAACTGATTTGATCACCATCGCTATCACTTTATTATTTATTTATATTCATCATGAGTTTTCACTGTCAAACTTTAATGTCCCTCACTTTATTCATCAATTTGCTCTCATAACTAATTCCATTACAGTATGAACTTAAATTTTCATCCTTAATAGGAGTTGTGTTCATAATTGCTTGACCTAGAGTGAGTTTTTTGTTTGATTCATGAGTAATAACCCTAATGAATGATAGTTATAGAGTACAATTGGGCTATAGTGGATTAATTGTTCATATGCTATGTATAAAACTATGGGATTACTTATTCATGAGGTAATTATCCGATAATCGTGATGAAACTTGTGATATTTGTTTAAACATGTCGGTTGTTGGTTTGGGTATTCGTATCCATTATGTCAGCGGGCATTGCGATAAAAAAATTGTCTCAAAAATGAAGTAAGGATTTTTTTGACCGCTTAACTCCCAATAATCATAATTCTTGTTCATACTGGTGAAGCCTGAGTAACCCAAAGAGCAATAATGTTATAATGGGAGGAATTTTCTAAATTTGTGATTATGATGATCGTATTTGATGTTTGGACTTATTTGACTGATTGAAACTTGATAATTATACTACACACTAAGATTTACAACCTTTGGGAACACTTTCATTAGTAGAACGACAATATCAAATTTTGAACTTGAAAAGTTTGAAAAAGGGCCAAGAACATGACTATATTGACTTCACGACTCGTGGTTTTAACCTACAAGTCGTGGTATAAATTATGTTCCTAGTTCTAAGGTGTCATGTTTTTCTGTTTATGGAATATGACTCATACTTTCAAGTCACGAGTCATAGTGCGAGTTGTGGTAACGTGGACAGAAACTTCACTATACTGGATCAGAATTCACGAGTCATAGTATGACTCATACTGATAAGATTGTAATTCAATGATTCTAGACTCTTAATTATGAGTCATCCGATGAGTCGTGGTCTCTTACCATGAGTCAAGGTGTGACTCATACTGAGTGAGTTAAAATAATAGTTTTCTGGATTCTTTTTCACAAGTCAAGTTAACAATTCATACTTTGAAGTCAGGACTAGTACTATGACTTGTACTCTACCCTGTACAAATTTTTTTTGCTTTTAATTTTTTATTTCTTGGGTCTAATACTTTTAGTTGTAGGTGTTATGCATACAAAGAACAACCCTAAACAATTTGGAAGATCAACACCAACTTAAATGGACCACAACCTAGTGGATGAATCTACTGGCTTTGAGGAGCTCTGTGAGGTTGTACGAGACCAACCACAACACGAGCCTCGAGCCACAAGGCTAAGAACAAGAGAGCAGGCTGAGGATCAGGCTGCAGCCGAAGGACAAGCAACCTCTCCCTAGTCTAAAGAGGGAGAGAGATCATCCAAGTCATCTAGGAACAGTGACACTTAGTCCTGTCAATTAGGATCCAAGAGTACAACACATAATGAGAGTTCTAGGGCCTAGACTTCCTCTGATGAAAGAAGAAGATAGGTAGAGTAAATAGGCAAATCATCTAGTATAGAGAGGGTGTTAGATGGAAGATTTTGGGTATGCAGGAGTTTTACCTGTGGAACTTGGCTCTTAATGACAAGGATAATATGGATAGGATAATCTACAAAGAACCACGGATATGGATTGCTGGGTTACGTGAGGTGCCTAAAATCAAAGAATTATTTGACCAATATCAGCTCGGTTGGATAGGATAATCTACAAACTAACATTAAATCTAACTCAAATTGGAATTCAAGACTTGATTTCTTATCGTTGATTTCTTATCACAAATTACAGGTTCACCTTCAAGTGTAATCAACCACTAAATGTTTGCTCGTATGTGCAAAAAGTGATAAAAATAAAATGGGGCATTAATTTCAAACGTATTTATATCCAATTTATCAATTGTAAGCACGATTTACAAAATGAGAACTAGATGTTGGTAATCAAAGATTAAACTCACTTGGGGTTATACCCTCATGAATGTGAATACATGCATGGCTAATTAGATATTTTCCTAAATTCAACTAATCGTGATGGATAAGTTAGGTCTAAGATATTGATGCTAATTTTTCAATAAAACATTGAGTATCACAAGAGGGTCTTTAAAACATCACTCAAGTGTTACTCCATAACCAACCTAAAACCTTAATTTAGTTGCCTTACGTCTAAGATCGACTATTAAATAATGAAAATCAAGTCATTGTTGACCACTACTCCTCACCCTTATCACCATTGTCAAGGATGATAAAAGATATATGCCTAATTAGAGTTTGCAACCTCCCATAACAAATAATCAATTATATAGGCAAATAAATAACACTCACGTAATAATCACAACTCAATCAAACATAACCCCAAGTTAGGGAATTTAGTTACTCATAGAGAGGGAAAAAGGAGTTATACCCATATCCTCATTGAAGTCTTCCATTGAATCCAAATATTCACAAATGAAATCCAAATCCAAAGCAATATTAACAAGTAACAGACCAAAATCCAACTTTAGGGTTTCAACTACAAACTTCTAGTGCTAAAAATTGATAAAAGATAGGGTTCAAAGCCGCCAAAAATCTTTTGATAGCTAAAGCAAAAATTGGCCAGGTACGTATGAAAATTACACCGTGCTCCAATTGGTGATTTGACTTTGGCATATCCAAAGTCCATAGTGATACGTTGAATCACCAAACTAGCATTGATTTTTGAGCTCCAGTTAGTTGCTTCTAGTGACTTTGGCGATGGGATTTTGCTTTGCCAAACTGATGAGTGATACACAAACTTTTCCTATCCTCATCATCGAGATGTTATGATTAAACCTTGGTTGAACTATTTACTTTAGCGATGGAATCTCACTTTAGCTATCCACCAAACTTCATAGGCAATGACTTTTTTTCATGTTAGCTCCATTCTCGATCGTTTTGCTTCTTAATGCCCTACAACCACTTCTTGGCTTCAACCCTGAAAATAAAACAAACTATCATTTAAAAAAACTAAAATTGGCATTGAGGACTTGATTTCTTACCGTTTATAGGCCAAATAAGTCGCAAATGTCCGACTTATCAACACCCCCAACTTAAAGCTTTGCTCGTCCTTAAGTAAATCAATGCACACAAAATAACAACAACATTGCCTAAAAATTGTACTACTTTGGAGTTTAGACACATGTTTCTTTTGCAAAACTCTTTGCCCTCATGATTTTGAAAACAATGGCACACGTATCACCTATCAAACACTCAACTCGTCAATAACAAGCCTAAAATGTTGACTAAATATGACCAAACCACGCGCATGCTCATAGACTTCAACTAAGTTTATAGAATATTTATGTATTGCAATCAAATGCCCTCACAACAAAAAAGTACCTTCCCTCAAGAAATGATCAACAGTTAAACAAGGGACTATCACAAATTACTCACAATCTTAAAGACAATCAAGAAAACAAGTAGCATGCCATAGGTTTGACTATATGCTCCACTTCACCACATTCAAGAATGCTATGTTGGAGATCATTAATTTGTTACTTTGGCTTGTAGCGTAGGCAACAGGTAAAGTAGGAAAAGTTAGGGTTATAATAACTCTACCCTCTCAAAGCATCTAACGAGACCTAAATTTCATTTCTTTCCCAAACCTTTCTTCTTATGCAATACCGAGGACCTCAATCTCTTTTTTTAAGTATTTATATGGAATATGAGGATAATTAGGAGAGAAAATGAATGGTCCCTATACTATGAACTTCCAATTACAAAACTAACCCAGTGGCTCCTCCACCCCCTACATAGGCTTCCTAAGTTGGTTTATGGCTTCACCTAAATTCTTCAAGATGGGTTTTGTTCAAAAGAGGGAATTTTGAAAAAAAGGTTTTGGCTTGTAATGAGATTGTCCAAGAAGAAGGGTTCCAAGACACAAATTAGGTATAAAATTGGTCACTCCACTCATAATAGGGATGGCTATTTTGGTCAATTTAGAGGTTCACTCTAAATTAATGACATAGGATCACTTCTCCAACAACGCACACTCTTTGCTTAGCTACAGAGTAGGATCGAGTAGAATCCTCAACCACACATGACACTCAATCACACACTCGAAGCACCTTTCCTCAATTGATATCCCACATTCATAGCATATGTCGAAAATGGTACCCAAGTAGTCAAAATAAGATATGGGTGTTCACAAACAAAATGAGTGCTTAACTAGTTCAACTTAACCAAAGAAAAATTTAAAAAGGGGCATATTTTGAAAATTGGAGCGATTCACAAATGATTTATCATTTTTAAGATTGTGCATACGAAAAATCTCCACAAGAGTACAATTCGAGTCAAAGTGTTCTATTGCTAGTACACTTATCTCTTATGTACCAATGCCAAAAATAATTTAATTTATCACTATACTACAAACTACCATACTAACATAAAAAATAAGAATGAAAATGAAAATCATGACACACACTCAAATTAACCAGAACACCAAATCTAGAATATTACAATCCAAATAAAAATATCCAAAAATATCATCCAAATCAGTCAAACCACACCCCAAAATAAAAACAATATATCAAAAGCAGAATATAAAAAAAGTAGGGCTAAATATTACAGATCCAAAATAAATAGTATGCCCCCAACTCAAAAGTATGCATTATCCTTAATGTAATAAGACTTAGATAATCAAAGAGAGCAAGTGGAAGGTTCCCCCTGAATGATGCTAAGCCTAGAATGGTGACTAGCTCACAGAAGTGGCCTTTTTCTAGGTAACAGTTCCTGGCTCAGCTATAATAGTGGTCTGTGGGGGTGGATTTGGTATGGTGGCCTCTATCTCCATAATTGTAACAGAACTGGAGGTCTCGCTAGTCCCAAGCTGGGTCATCTCTTGAGTCAACTTCACTAATGTAGCCTCTAGAAAGGACTTTTTAATCTCTTGCAAATTATCCTACCTATGAACCTGCATCTGCCCAATACTTGTACCATCAACAACATCATAATCGAAAGCACGATTCTCCTCGTCCTCTAGAACACTCTCTAGAATAGGCTCTGGAAAAAGTGTTGAAGCCAGGGTCTGAGATTGTGTAGCCCATAGATGTGTCAAATTTGGAAATCAGAGCTTATCCACATGTTTTTAGAAAGAATTGAGCCTGGTCTATATCATATTCAACATTGAATCAGGAATGGAAAGCTGTTGTCACGCCTCGAATTCCAACAGGACGGACTGGCACCTGAAGCCGTTAAGGCCTGAGAGAACCAATCTTCATTCATATACACTCATACGCATGCCACTCAATAAACATCACCATCACATATAGATATAAGATGCCAATAGAGGAAGTCATGGAAAATATATGATATATATGAAACTTGGCCGTTAGGGCCATCAAGTCAAAAGCATACGTTCCTCACATTTCCTTCATTTGTCCTACAACATCTACAAAGCCTCTACAGATACATGGACATAACCAACCTAAAGTTGGGACAAGTCCCCACTTTATACAACATTTACAATACCAAAACAAATGTACACATGTAACACGAAAAGCCCCGAACCAACTGGATCTCACCAATGATCGGCAAAAGATCTGTAACCTACTGTGGAGGTCTACTAGCACCTGTGCCTGCAGCAAGTAAGGGAAGTCCCCCAAGGGACGCTAGTATGAAGAATGTACTGAGTATGTAAGGCTATAACAAACTGCATCATACATAAGAACTTTAATGGAATCAAATATAAGAGAATAGTCAATATGGATAAACCACCGTTCTGTATGTAAGGAACCATGTACGTTACATTCATGACATTCTTTGACTTTACATTCATTCATCATTATCGTTCATTACTTAACTTTATCCTTCTTTGCATTAAGAGATTGCAATGACCAACTGAGCAGTGGTAAAAAAGGATTACCCATGCTAGGTATTTTAACCGCTGGGATGAGATTAACCCATGCTAGGTATTTGAACCCCTAGGATATTACTATGATAACCCATGCTAGGCTTTTGTGTCACCCCTGGGATGTTACTGTGATAACCCATGCTAGGCTTTTCTGTCGCCCCTGGGATGTTACTCAAGAATATACAAACAATTATACATTATTTCTTTCTTTCATTGCAAGAGTGATACATTGGTGATTGTACATTATTAGAACTTTGAAATATTAGTCAATGAACATGAGACATATGAATCACAATTGGTCATGTGGGTAATACTATATGACAACCTGAAATGAGATACCTTTGGACATTTCGAAATGGGACAAGTACAATGTTAATGCGAACAATATGTGTTGCAGAAGGATACGAAAAGAGTAACCTTACATACCTTATATTCCCAATATGAATACACAGTCCTAAATGTGAATACAATAATCCAGCTCCTTCGTTACATTTTACTCTACAACACAAGTACATAACGGAGCTCACGTTAACAACTAATTACCTTACAAGTGCATAAGACAACAATGAGTTACATGATTTCTCTATAACGTCATTTCACCTTTTACAATACAATTCACGGCATGGTCACACCAATAATACCATAACATTTCACACATTGACCAAGACATAATAAACCAATAGCATTTCACACCAAGTTTCTCCTTTACGCTTCCTCATTAACGCTACGTCACAATTATTCCATCAAGTCACCTCAATACATTTCATAACAACAATCCCACAAGTTATACACATAGAAAAAGCAAGTTAAGGACATAACCACATCTTACGGGTTGATATTTAATCCTCACCATTCACTTCCATCAAAACCTCAAGTCTCCTTTCAAGTTCAAGTCACATAGACGACACATCTTTTAGCAAAAAGCAAAAGTACACTACTCAACACTCTTAGACATAACCATCATGATCTACACAATCTGTCATGCATATAATATATTAAATTACAATAATAAACAATTACTCAAGCTTGCAAAGTGATGATCTTGTCCAAGAGAGTGTGGCTTAGGGTTTGAGAGATAAAAGAAATATCTTGGAAATGTCTAGAAATTGCATGTGTGTTGTAATGAATAAAAATCTGATTTTGTGCCTTTATATAGTCCCTCAAGTCATCCTTAGCCAATTCTTGGTCATTAAATGCCATGTTTACTTGGTCAACATAAGAATGGGTCATTTGCCCCACTTGGGCCATGTCTTTTGTTTGATTTTTGGGCCTCAATTGAGCCCAATAGCACAAGATTAATTTAGCCCAACAAATTTAATTCATGATCCACCAACTAGCTCATGCTTAAAGAATTCCATGTATGGTAAGACAATTTTCAACTCACAAGATTCATGTTCGTAGCCTCAACCCCAAGACTAAGCGAGTTTATCCACTCATGGCTTAATTTAACAATTTGAAATAAAAATAAAAAGGAAGAAGAATTAACCCTAATTTGGATGCCAAAATCGTCCAAGAGTAGGCTTACCAAGATGGAATAATGATACAATAACCCAAGAGCCCTATTTATAGACTGGTGGTCGGACAAGAAATTTGGCAAAAAGCGGCCTGGCACGCTGCCTGGCGCTCCCCTCTGTTGTCCATGCCATAAAAATTTATGTCAAAAGCGTCCCTGCACGCTGCCTCGCGCGCCTGACACCTAAACTCCGATTTTCTTCCTTTCTTTGACTTTTCTCTGCGGATTTGGTTGGATTCTTCACGTTCACATCTTTAGCTTGCCTCTTATATTTAAGATCCTTTGCTTGGAAGTCCTTCAAGCCTCACTTTTCACTCCAAAAATGCTCCAAAAAGTCATGAACTCCTCTTACAAGGGTCTATTCACATTTATTAGCACAATATCAAAGATCACCAATCAAGTAGGGTCGGAAATGTACGGGGTGTTACATCCTTCCCCCCTTAGAAACATTCATCCTCGAATGTGAATAACATCTTCCCATTTACAACAAATGTACCTTTATGTTAGCATATATACATATACACATAATGCTTATATATACTTACTTGTTATTGCTCCCCTTCCGCACTTTGAACTTTTTCTTCTATGTGAAAAAAATACGGGTACTTTGAATTCATCATTTCTTCAACTTCCCATGTGATCTCTTCTACTTGCTGATTTCTCCAAAGTACCTTGACGGAAGCTACGTCTTTATTCCTTAACCTCTTCACTTGTCTATCTAGAATAACAATAGGTATCTCTTCATAGGTGAGATCCTCCGAAACTTGTACATCTTCAATGGAATCAATATGAGATGGATCTCCTATGCACTTTCGAAGCATCAAAAAATGAAACACTGGATGAACGGTGGAGAGTTCTTGGGTTAGTGCCAACTCATACGCAACTTGCCCAAATCTCCTGACAATTTCATATGGCCCTATATATCATGGACTCAACTTTCCTTTCTTTCCAAATCTCATTACCCCTTTCATTGCTGACACCTTCAAGAATACCCAATCACCTATGGCAAATTCGAGCTCTCTTCTTCTAACATCAACATAGGACTTGTGTCGACTTTGGGCCGTTTGTAGCCACTGTTGGATCACTTTAACTTTCTCCATAGCTTGCTGAACAAGATCTGGCCCAAGTAAAGTAGTTTCACCCGCTTCAAACCATCCTATTGGTGATCTACACTTCCTTCCGTATAAAGCTTCATAAGGTGCCATTTTGATACTTGAATGATAGCTATTATTGAAAGAAAATTCAATAAGAGGTAGATGATCATCCCAACTACCTTTAAAGTCCAACATGCACGCTCGTAGCATATCTTCAAGTGTTTGCATAGTACGTTCTTCTTGTCCTTCTGTCTGAGGATGAAAAGCCGTACTCAAATTCACTTGGGTTCCCAAACTCCTCTGAAAAGATCTCCAAAAATGTGTAGTAAATTGAGCTCCCCTGTCTTATATAAGAGAAATTGGAATCCCGTGTAGTCGCACTATCTCTTTAACATACAACCTTGCATAATCTTCAGCTGTATAGGTGGTCTTGACTGGTAGGAAATGCGCTGACTTGGTAAGCCTGTCAACTATTACCCATATGGAATCAAATTTCCGCAGTGTATGAGGAAAACCTGTGATGAAATCCATGTTAATCATGTCCCATTTCCAGACTGGAAGATTGATACATTGCATGTAACCTCCAGGTTTCTGATGCTCTACCTTTACTTGTTGACAATTTGGACATTCAGCTACGAATTCTGCAATGTTTTTCTTCATGTTACCCCACCAATACATTTCTTTCAAATCATGATATATTTTGGTGGCTCCTGGATGAATAGAATAACGTGAATGATGTGCCTCTATCATAATTCATTTCCTTAGTTCATCTACATCCGGTACACACAATCTTCCTTGGCACTGAAGTACTTCCTCTTGCGTAAGATAAAATGCCTTTGTCAGACCCTATTGTACATTTTCTTTCAGCTGCAATAACATAGGATCCGCTTGGTGCTTCTCTTTCACTTCAGCTAGTAATAAAGATTCTACAGCATTTTGCACAATAACCCCTTCATCTGAAGATTCAAGAATACGAACTCTCAAGATGGCTAGTTGATGTAGATCTTTGACTAGGTCTTGCTTTTCCGTCAACTGACCACTAGTGCCTCCTATTGCCTTGTGGCTTAATGCATCGGCTACCACATTTGCTTTTCCTGGATGATATAGGATATCAATATCATAGTCTTTCAATAATTCAAACCACCTCCGCTACCTCAGATTTAAATCCTTCTGCTTAAAGATATATTGCAAACTTTTGTGATCAGTGTAGATATCAACATGAACCCCATACAAATAATGGCGCCATATCTTTAAAGCAAATATCACAACTGCTAGCTCAAGATCATGTGTGGGATAGTTTCTCTCATATGGCCTCAACTATCGTGAGGAATACGCTATTACATTACCGTGCTACATTAATACACATCCTAGGCCAACTCCGGATGCATCACAATATACTACATACCCTTCTGTGCCTACCGAAAGTACTAATACGGGTGTGGAAGTTAATTTATCTTTCATCTCTTGGAACTTTTCTCACATGCATCATTCCACTGAAATTTGCTTGCCTTGTGTGTTAGCTTCGTTAAAGAAGCAGCGATGGAAGAAAAACCTTCAACAAATCTACTATAATAACCGGCCAATCCAAGAAAACTATGAATCTTTGTAGGCGTCGTAGGTCTTGTCCAATTCTTCACCGCTTCGATCTTTTGTGTATCCTCCCTTATTCCTTCATCTGGCACAATATGACCCAAAAATGCTACGGATTTCAACCAAAATTCACATTTAGAGAACTTTGCATATAACTTACGATCAAGAAGAATCTGTAACACCTGTCGTAAGTGATTAGCGTGGTCCTCTTGTGATTTGGAATAAACCAGAATATCATTTATAAATACTGTCACGAATATATCCAGGAATGGCTTAAACACCTTATTCATCAAATCCATGAAAACAGCTGGTGCATTTGTTAGTCCAAATGACATAACTAAAAATTCATAATGGCCATACCGTGTTCGAAAATCTATCTTGGGTATATCTTTTTCTCTAACCCTGACTTGATGGTAACCCGATCTCAAGTCAATCTTTGAAAAACATGTGGCACCCTTTAACTGATCAAAAAAATTGTCAATTCTGGGGAGGGGAAATTTGTTCTTGATTGTTACCTTGTTCAATTGCCAATAGTCAATACACATTCTCGACGTTCCACCTTTCTTTCGTACAAATAATACTGGTGCTCCCCACGGGGACATACTAGGCCTTATGAACCCCTTGTCCAATAAGTCTTTTAATTGCTCCTTCAATTCTCGCAATTCTGCTGGAGCCATTCTATATGGAGGAATAGAGATAGGCTGAGTGCCTGGCATCACATCAATACCAAACTCTACTTCCCGTTCTGGAGGCAAACCTGGAAGATCTTCAAGAATTATATCAAGGAATTCATTTACTACTGGAACCGACTGAGGAGTTAGTGGTTCCACATCAGTATCTTTCAGTCTTACTAAGAGACATAGGTACCCCTTGGCTATCATTTTCCTTGCTTGAAGATAGGAAATAAATTTTCCTCTCGGTTCCCCTACATCACCCTTCCATTCAAGAATATTCGTTTGTGGAAAATGAAAATGTACTTTCTTAGCTCGGCAATCCATCGTGTCATAACAAGAAGACAACCAATCCATACCCATTATAACATCGAAATCTACCATTTCCAGTTCAATAAGATCAACCAACTTATCATGATCACACACAGTTACTACACAATTATGATATACTCTTTTTGCAACAATAGATTCACCAACTGGTGTAGATACTTCAATTGACTTAATTAATACTTTTGACATTCTTTCAAATTTTGCAGCAATTAATGGAGTAACATATGACAATGTAGAACCCGAGTCAATCGATGCATATACATTATGCAAAAATATGGATAATGTACTTGTGACTACATCAGGAGAAGCCTCAGAATTCTGCAGGTCCACCAGAGCATAGGTGCGATTCTGGGATCCACTGGAACTGGATGCTCCTTTGGTACATCTACCACAACCAGCAGGTTGTACACCTCTGCCTAGGGAAGGAGCCGATAATGATGATGCAACGGTTGATCCCGTAGGTCATACTATACCACCCGTTCCCCTTTGTGGGCATTCTCTCATTATGTGCCCCGACACAACACACCAAAAGCAAACATTTATCCCCAACCGGCAGTCACCTAAATGATACCTTCTGCAGTGCTGACATGGCTGACGAGAAAATCCTGTTGTCTGTGAACCTTGAATCCCCCTACTCTGCCCAAAATGGCCACCTCTAAACCCCCAGGATTGTGATGAAGTACCTGCTGTAGGGGAAGAAAATGATAGTCTAGGCAGTCTAGGAAAAATCCAGGGCTTATATTTTCCTTGGTATGCCATAGACTTTCCCATAGGTCTAGCCCTCTTTGACGGCCCTCTTTCAAATTCGTGTACCCTTCTTATTTTCCTCTGATCTTCCATCTTCTGTGCAAAAGCCTGTATTCTGTCTATATCCATATCTCTGTTCAAGGCAGCAATAGTGCAGTCCCTTACCAAATATGGCTCCAATCTGTCCATATATCGATGGACTCTGTCTGTCATTGTGGCTACTACATTCGGAGCATATCGAGACAAAGTGTTAAACTGAAGACTATACTCTCTCACACTCTTATTCCCCTGTCGAAGATTTAGAAACTGGTTTGCACGTACCTACCGGATCTCATATGGAAGATAATGATCAAGGAATACCGTTTTAAATTCTTCCCAACTAGCTGGAATTGCACCGATACCCCTTGATCGTTTCCAATCTTCATACCACAATATAGCTTCTCCTTTCAATCTTTAGGATACAAGCTCAACTGTTTCTACACCAGTCACGTGCATAACATCTAGATCCATTTGAATTTGGTCCACGAAGTCCTGTCGGTCGGCCTTCGGATCTGACCCAGTGAATATGGGAGGGTCTAATTTCAGAAAATCCTATGTCCGCCGACTAGCTACTCTAGCCGCGTCATCCTCACTTGTCATTGGAACAACTCGTCCCTGAGTTTGTGAAGCAACAATCTGAGTCAACATATGCACGGTATTTCTTAAATCCTATTCAGTGGCATCCATAGGTGGTTCTGCAGGTACTTCTCTACCTCTTGGCTCTTTTGGAGCTGGAAAAGTAGAAGAAGCCCGCGATACAAACTCAGAGTCAGCCCAACCTTGACTAGCTTGGTCAGGTGGTGATTTACTCATTCCTTCTCTAAAAAATATATCTACCTGCTTACTTTTATCTCTACCTCATCTTGTAATCGGTATTTTACCATAAAAAAGAAAACCAAGTACAATGGTCAGATATAATTCCATCTATAACATTGGATCTATTGCACGATCTAGAAATGAAGAAAAGAAACAAATCCTAAATGTCCCGTATCCTCCTTCTTATAAATGTGGTGCACAACACATCCATAAGCAAGAATCTACTCAGACACGGCTTTGTAGACACCCTATGACGACCTGCTCTGATACCACTTTTGTCACGCCTTGAATTCCAATAGGGCGGACTGACACCCAAAGTCGTTAAGGCCTGAGAGAACCAACCTTCATTCATATACACTCATACGCATGTCACTCAATAAACATCACCATCACATATAGATATAAGATGCCAATGGAGTAAGTCATGTAAAATATATGATATATATGAAACTTGGCCGTTAGGGCCATCAATTCAAAAGCATACGTTCCTTACATTTCCTTTATTTGTCCCACAACATCTACAAAGCCTCTATAGATACATGGACATAACCAACCTAAATTCGAGACAAGTCCCCACTTTATACAACATTAAAAATACCAAAACAAATGTACACATGTAAATCTAAAAGCCCCAAACCAATTGGAGCTCACCAGTGATCGACAATTGATCCGCAACCTACTGTGGAGGTCTACTAGCACCTGTGCCTGCAGCAAGTAAGGGAAGTCCCCCAAGGGACGTCAGTACGAAGAATGTACTGAGTATGTAAGGCTATAAAAAACTACATCATACATAAGAACTTCAATGGAATCAAATATAAGAGAATAGTCAATATGGATAAACCACCGTTCTGTATGTGAGGATCCATGTACGTTAGATTCATGACTTTCTTTGCCTTTAAGTTCATTCATCATTATCATTCATTACTTAACTTTATCCTTCTTTGCATCAAGAGATTGTAATGACCAACTGATCAGTGGTAAAGGAGGATTACCCATGCTAGGTATTTTAACCCCTGAGATGAGATTAACCCATGCTAGGTATTCGAACTCCTGGGATGTTACTATGATAACCCATGCTAGGCTTTTCTGTCACCTCTGGGATGTTACTGTGATAACCCATGCTAGGCTTTTCTGTCTCCCCTGATATGTTACTGTGATAACCCATGCTAGGCTTTTCTGTCGCCCCTGGGATGTTACTCAAGAATATACAAACAATTATACATTATTTCTTTCTTTCATTGCAAAAGTGATACATTGGTGATTGTACATTATTGGAACTTTGAAATATTAGTCAATGAACATGAGACATGTGAATCACAATTGGTCCTGTGGGTAATATTATATGACAACCTGAAATAAGATACCTTTGGACATTTCAGAATGGGACAAGTACAATGTTAATGCGAACAATATGTGTTGCAGAAGAATACAAAAAGAGTAACCTTACATACCTTATATTACCAATATGAATACATAGTCCTATATGTGAATACAATAATCCAGCTCCTTCCTTACGTTTTACTTTGCAACACAAGTACATAACGGAGCTCACGTTAACAACTAACTACCTTACAAGTGCATAAGACGACAATGAGTTACATGATTTCCCTATAACGTCATTTCACCCTTTACAATACAATTCACTGCATGGTCACACAAACAATACCACAACATTCCACACATTGACCAAGACATCATAAACCAATAGCACTTCACACCAAGTTTATCCTTTACACTTCCTCATTAACGCTACGTCACAATTACTCCATCAAGTCACCTCAATACGTTTCATAACAACAATCCCACAAGTTATACACATAGAAAAAGCAAGTTAAGGACATAACCACATCTTACGGGTTGATATTTAATCTACACCATTCACTTCCATCAAAACCTCAAGTCTCCTTTCAAGTTCAATTCACATATACGACACATCTTTTAGCAAAAAGCAAAAGTACACTACTCAACACTTTTAGACATAACCATCATGATCTACATAATCTCTCATGCATATAATATATTAAATCACAAGAATAAACACTTACCCAAGCTTGCAAAGTGATGATCTTGTCCAAGGGAGTGATGGCTTAGGGTTTGAGAGATAAAAGAAATATCTTGGAAATGTCTAGAAATGACCTGTGTGTTGTAATGAATAAAAATCTGATTTTGTGCCTTTATATAGTCCCTCAAGTCATCATTTGCCAATTCTTGGTCATTAAATGCCATGTTTACTTGGTCAACACAAGAATGGGTCATTTGCCCCACTTGGGCCATGTCTTTTGTTTGATTTTTGGGCCTCAATTGAGCCCAATAGCACAAGATTAATTTAGCCCAACAAATTTAATGCATGATCCACCAACTAGCTCATGCTTAAAGAATTCCATAAATGTTAAGACAACATTCAACTCACGAGATTCATGTTCGTAGCCTCAACCCCAAGACTAAGCAAGTTTATCCACTCATGGCTTAATTTAACAATTTGAAATAAAAATAAAAAGGAAGAAGAATTAACCTGAATTTGGATGCCAAAATCGCCCAAGAGTAGGCCTACCAAGATGGAATAATGATACAATAACCCAAGAGCCCTATTTATAGACTGGTGGTCAGGGAAGAAATTTGGCAAAAAGTGGTCTGGTACGCTGCCTAGCGCGCCCCTCTGCTATCCATGCCATAGAGATTTCTGTCAAAAGCAGCCCGGCACGCTGCCTGGCGCGCCTGACACCTAAACTCCGATTTTCTTCCTTTCTTTGACTTTTTTTTTTCGATTTGGTTGGATTCTTCAAGTTTACTTTTTTAGCTTACCTCTTATCTTTAAGATCCTTTGCTCGGAAGTCCTTCAAGCCTCACTTTCACACTAAAAATGCTCCAAAAAGTCGCGAACTCCTCCTACAAGGGTCTATTCACATTTATTAGCACAATATCAAAGATCACCAATCAAGTAGGTCGTAAATGTATGGGGTGTTACAGCTATGGGATGGTCAAATCATCTAACTTAGCACCATATATATATAGGGTCGCACAGATACCCCGTAACTCATAATTAACCGACACCATAACAGCTTTTATGGCATCAGCAATCAACTGAGACATGTGTGCCACTAATCTTGATGATTTTATATCAGTTGAGTAGGTCAAATGACTCATTTAGATAATATCTTCCAGAGTCAGAGGAGCCCTCAAAGTGCCCAGAGTAGTGGATAGGCGACGATCGGGGGCACTTGGTCGAAGGGTTTGGGCTGACGGGCCTGTGGAGGAACTTCGAGGAGTAAGAGAGGTAGCAGGTAGTCAAGATCAATTATTGGGGATGAATCCACCAGGGCTTCCTTTTTCTTCACATCAGAAACAATCTAAAGTCTGGTAATGTTAATAATGGAGGTTGGGGTGCACTCAAAATCCTTCTTTTTATTGAATGGGACTTTAACTTGGTGACATAACTCAGTAATAAGGCATGTGAAGGCAAAAAATGTCTTCTTTTGTTGGGCCCAACAAGCAATGTCCGGCACGATGATCATAGTAATATTGAGTCTCTCATTTATTATAATGGTGCCTACTAACACTTTCTGAGGGTGCACATGAATTGCTTCATTTTATGAGGGCAAGAGATTGCTAAACACAAAACTCAACCAATATCGGGCCTCCAAGTTTATATCACCTTTTTCAATCGGGGTTTTGGGAGCAATCAATCGGGGTTTTGGGAGAAAACCATGGATGAGTCCTATCACTCATCAGAGATGCTAACTATCCCCGAAGGCCATCAATAATCTTTTGAGCATAAATTGCAAGTAAATGATGTGTGTCAAGAGTATCACCATAGATCAAATTTATCAATACCCCATCACATTTCACATTCACACCCCAAACTTTCACAGCATTTCAGGTTTCTTGAACTTTATCTTTCTTTGTTTTGTTAAGCAGTAACTCTCCATATCCCTCATAAAATTCATGAACCCAATTCTTCACATATGGTTTTAGAAGTTTTGTGAAATTTTAAAACCCATGGTATTGCATAACATCAAAGACTTTAGGGTGTTTTCCTTCTTATCCTTCAATGCTCAATCATTGCCCTTCAATAATTGTAAGCTTACCGGCCACTTTGAAGCAATTGAGAAAATGATGGCCTCCCTGAGGATGAGGGTTCGCTACAACATTGAAGTTTGTTCAATGCTTTTCTTTTTTAGTTGAGAAGCTTTTGTAGTGTTGAGTTGATCATGGAGGGGAGTAAGGCTATCCTCCTCTAATATAGTGAATTTATACCTCTCAGAGTTAGAACTATGCTCTGATCTTTGTTCCTCTGATCTTTGTTCCTCGAACAATTACTATCATGCCTCAAATTCCAACGGGGCGAACTGGCACCCGAAGTCGGTAAGGCCCGAGAGAACCAATTTTTGTTCATGTACATTCGTAGGCATGTCACTCAAGGAACATCATTATCATGTATAGATACAAGATGCTAATGGCGGAAGTCATGGAAAACAAGTGATATATACAATATTTGAAACTTGGCCGTTAGGGCCACCAAGTCAAAATGGACATATATTCTTTCATTTATCTTACCACATACATCTACAAAGCCTCGAACAGGTGCATAAACATAACCAACCTAACTGAAAGGGCAAACTTTCAAAAGTCATCCTATATTATCCATAATTCAAGTTTGGGTTATGTTGGTGGATATAACTGAAAGAACCATCCAATGTCTCTTGTTTGGCCCTATATTTCAGGACCTAGTAAATACGGATGAGTATGTTTACCCTACTGATATGGTAAAAGATGTGAAGAAGATGTAACCTTAGGAGTGGCAAAAATAGTTTAAGTGGTTTGAAGGTATAATCATTGAAAAGAAAGAGGATGCTATGTGGGTGGTTGGCAAAGGGAAGATTAATAGGGCCTCTCTAAATTTAGCAGCCATGCTCTGGTGGTCCATTTTTTGCAATAGGTTGGGTACGAATAGCATTGTCAACACCTTGACTCCTGACCATGCAGTTCTAATGTTGAGTATTATGGAGGGGTATGCCCTGAACTTCTATCACGACCCAATAGGTCATGAGTGGCTCCCTCCTTAACTGTATAGCGGGACAATGATCTAATCCAACCTCTTAACCCAATATCAATAACTCTACTAAAACATCTTTAAGAATACACCACTATTTAACTCACTAAACACCATAAAGCAAAACAAGTTCTTCAGTAACTGATTGAATGCTCGAAAACAAATAGAGTGCGGAATGTATCTTTAATTATTACAACCCTGGGACCTAAAAGTCATCGTACAAGAACATCTAAATATAGTGTCCAAAACCAAGCAGAATACTAAGTAAAAGCAATTTATATGTCTCAAAACAAAAGATATAACTAGTAAAAGAATGATCTAATGGCTGCTCGGACATGGTTCTCACCCTTGAATCGATGTCTTAAATCACGGACTATAGTCGAGGTCTTATCTAAAATGCTGGAACACCCTCTGCACTGAACAAAAGGAAGAGTACATGTAGTATCAGTACATCAACTAAGTATTGTTAGCCATCATCTATCAACTAAACTCAACACCATGTAAATAGGCAAGTTAAATGCAACTAATAGCGATCAAATCAAAACCTATGATTAATTGACAACCAAATATAGTCATAACACTTTTTCTCATCAGAAACCATGGTGAACACAATCCTAGTTTGTTTTCTCTCCATTGATTTAAGCATTGCAAATTTAACCATTTTAAATTGATACAATTGATATCAATTCTAAGATTACAGTACAAAATTCCCCCCATTTCATGGAAATTGTCGATTAATAGTCATTTTAACCACATATAACTTAGTTAACTCCATATTCCCTATGGGATTTTACCCCAACCTCTATTGGGTTCTATATTTGACAGTGACCGCTTACGCTTTTTTAAAGGGTGTTGGAATTTGGGCGTATAAACTAAGAAAGGGTTAGCAAAATCAAAAAAATCCACATTTCAGGAGTACATCGCCAAATTACTTTGGTGGATCATTAAAGAGTTCGGTGATGCACTAACTCTATTTCCAAATTGAACAGTTAGGACTGAGAAGTCTGGCGAAGGAAAGTTACAGTTTGACAATACACCGAAGAGTTTGGCGATACTCCCTGAGCATCGTCAAACTATTAAGGCATTGCCAAACTGTCACCTTAATTATCTAGATTCAAGGTTACTTTCAGCAATATGTGGAGTACTTTGGAGATCCACCATGAAGTTTGGCGCATCACCGAAGTCCCCATCCTAACCGCTGAAAGTCCTCTTCCCCAAAATTTTGACCATTTCAAATCCATCAAGTCATTTTCATGGCTATTTTAATCCAACAATACCATGGTTACTCAGACTTCCATAGGTTTAAATACAAAAAAGCAAATTTGATGATTTTTCCCTTAAGAACGACGCCACCTAATCTATCATTGGGCAAAATCATTCGATTTCAAGGTATAACTCAAATAATCCATTCAAAAATCAAAACCATATACAACATATACACTCAAATCGAAGTGTAATCCAAGAATCACTTCAAAATTATCACCAACTTCAAGAACCCCACATTCAAATTACACACCCATCAATTATGAGTCAACCAACATTCAAAACTAAGCAAAATTTGACACAAAAGCATGAAATTTCACCCCAAATTACAGACAACATCAAGTTTAAAATCCGAATTTTGCCAAAATCCAACAATTAAAAATTCTAAATTCAACAATATCCACAATTTAAAAAACTCAATTTCAACTCAATCAAATAACCCAGAATTTTCATCAACCAATATAGACAACAATGAGCAATAGCTATTAATTTCCAGATCCACTACTCAAAAAACAATTATGATAAATGGATAGCAAACAAGAATAAGTATAAGCCACCTATACATTATTCAAAGAAATATAAGAGTTCTAACCTTTGAATTTTACAGTTGAAAACATGAGTTAGAAGAGATGAGGGAGCAGTGATGTTGTGAATTCTGATGTGGTGGTGATGACGGCAGTGGTTGTAGTTGTGTGTATGTCCAGCAGTGACAAGAGTTTGATTTTGAGTATTTCTCTATGTGTGTTTATTGATTAGGTCTAGGGATAGAAAATAGAGATATGGAGAATGGAAAAAGATTTGAAGAATACTAAGAGGCAAAAATTGAAACGTCAATAGTCAAAGAAAGTCAAACCGTCATCTATTTTTAAAATAATACAGAGTGGAAATAGGTCGTGGCATCGCATAAGCATTTGGTAATACGCCAACCTGCACCAGCATCGCCAATTCTTACAATGTTAACACCTGGGATTTTTTTTCTGGCAACCCATTTTGGCGAAGGAAAACTCCATCACCAAAGTCGTTGGCGATCTGCCAAACTTTGACCCGCATCGTTTTTTTCGATAATTTTAAATCCCTTGGAGATTGATTTTGGCGAAGGGCTTTGACGATTCTCCAAAGAGTTTAGTGAATCGCCAAAGCCTCTTCCCTAGAGCTTTGTGCATGATCTTCTATATTTTTATACTTCGACTTGTTTTGTGATATGTTTTCCACATTCCAACCCCATCATACACCTACACCATGCAACAAATATTATTCAAACCAACAAAAAGTAAAGCTTGGGTTGCCTCCCAAGAAGCATCCTAGTTATCATAGTGGCACAAGGTTCTTCCTCATCCATCAAATATCCTTGAAGCGGAGTGCCTCAACTTTAGCAATTTCAGGTCTACCAACGTAGAAATGTTTCAAATGATGGCCATTTACCATGAACCTTTACTTCTCATGGTCCTCCGACTCAATTAAACAACTAGGATACACATTTAACACCGTGAAAGGACCCAACTATTTGGACCTTAGCTACCCAATTATTTTGACCTTAGCTTGCCCATAAAGAGTTTCAACCGTGAGTTGAAAAGCAACACTTTATCATCAACGTAAAACTTCTTTTTAAAAATCTTGAAGGCATGCCATCTCTTCATTTTCTCTTTCTATAGAGCAGAGCTTTCATAAGCCCAAAGTCAAAATTCCTCTAATTCTTTTAATTTCCCTACTCTAAACTTAAAAGCCTCCTCACAATCCATGTTTAAATTTTTCCAAGCCTAAAGAGAACAATGTTCCAATTCCACTGGTAGATGACACACCTTTCCTAACATAAGTTGATAGGGAGACATTCCATTTGACATTTTAAAAGTGGTGTGATACGCCCAAAGAGCGTTATTCAATTATCTCGCTCAATTGGTTCAACCCACATTGATGGTCTTCTATAAGATTGCTTTAGCCTCCCTATTTGAAACTTCAACTTGGCCACTAGTTTGAGGATGGTACGGGTTCGCTACCTTACGCTTGAACCTATACTTTTCGAGCAATGCACCAAACACTCTATTATATAAATGAGAACCTTTGTCACTAATGATTGCCCGGGGAGTTTCAAACCTTGTAAATATATGCTTTCTCAAGAAAAATGTTACTCTTTTGCTCTAATTATTTAGCAAAGCAACTGCCTCAAACCACTTTGCTACATTATCAATGGCCACAAAAATATATTAATTCATGTTTGAGCTCATAAAAGTCCCCATGATATCAATACCACACACATCGAACAACACCACCTCGAGATTACGCTTTAAGGGTATCTCATGCCTCCTTGCATTTGGCATTGGACACAAGATTGAACTAATTCATGAGCATCATTATATACCGTAGGCCAATAAAAACAACTTTGAAGAAATTTGGTGGTTATTCTCATACCACCATGGTGGCCACCAAATTGTGAAGACTGGCAAGATTCAACAATGGGCCTCATTTCTAATTCCATCACACATCTACGGATCACTCCATTCGTATATTCCTTAAATAAATAGAGTTCATCCCAATAATACTGCTTCATATCATGGAGGAAAAATTTCCTTAGGTAATGATTCAAATCCCTATGGAGTAGACCACACACCACATAATTCGCATAATTTACATACCATGGTTCTATACCCCCCGAAAAACCCATGACAAACTCTTCCAGAAAAGCTTCATCAATATCGATTTCTACCAACTTCTCATTGTTCGACTCAAGGTGGGATAGATGAACGCCATTTGGTTTTCGTATCTTTTCTGATTTTTTTTCTTCAAAGTTAAAATCTTGAAGTACCAATATTCACCAAATCAACTGTGGCTTAGCCTCCTTTTTAGCCATCAAATACCAGAGAGCGACGTGATTGGTATGCACAATAACTTTAGTGCCCAACAAATAAGAACAAAATTTTTCAAAAGCATAAACTACGGCAAACAATTCTTGCCAGTAATCGTATAATTTCTTTGTGCATCATTCAAAGACTTGCTAGCATAATATATTGAATAGAAAATTGTGTCCTTCCTTTAATGAAGGCATTGTACTAGGGTAGAAACTATTGATGAACTTTAGCCAAGTGCTCAAGACAAGTCTTAAATGTGTTACCCACAACTGAAAAACCGTCCATGAATACTTTCATAGAATTTTACACCACCATAAATATTGATAGCATGTATCTTTAAAAGGTCGTGGGGATATTACATAGCCCAAAAGGAATGCGTTTGAAAGAAAACGTAACATATAGATATGTGAAAGTCGTCTTCTCTTGGTCTTTGGGAGCTATGGAGATTTGATTATATCCGGAGTACCCATCAAGGAAATAATACCAACCCCAACATGCCAAGCAATCTTGAATTTGATCCATAAAAGGCATCGGGAAATGGTCTTTTTCCATCCAAGAGTTAAATTTCCAGTAATCCATGAACATTCTCCAACCCATAACCGGAAAAATAGGGACAAGTACATTATTTTCATTAGGGACCACCATGATTCCTCCCTTCTTCGGTACACATTGTATGGAGCTCACCCAAGTAATATCTGAGAAGGGATACACTCTGCCCGCATTGAGCCACTTAATTATTTCCTTCTTAACCACCTCATTCATAGGAGGGTTCAACCTCCTTTGATGTTCCATACTTGGCACAAATTTGGGCTCCAACTTGATTTTATGAGTACAAATATCGAGAGGAATCCCGATAATATTTGCTATAGTCCAACCAAGAGCTTTCACAAATTCCTTCAATATTGATTTCAACGCCTCGTTGCCATACCAATAAGTCCGCCGCAATAATAATGGGCAAGGTATTGTCTTTCCCCAAAAGTATGTAGTGGAGATGAGGAGGGAGTGACATGAGTCCAAGTTCCAGAGGCTATTCAATTGATGGCTAGATGGGAGGACTCTCCTAATTCTTTAAGTTAAGGTAAAACTTACATGGGTTCTTATTTTACAAGCCATGATCGATCAAAGAAGCAACGACCTTATCATATTTATCGACATTTCACTTTTGTAGTTCCACAAGACTACCACTAGTGGCTCACTTATAAAATCCACTTTCATTGCATCGGCAACCTCATCATCAATCACATCAATTGCTTCATAGACTTGCATACATTGAAGGTTCATTCATCACCATTAACATGAAATTTCAACTCCCCACACTTCAAATCAACAAGTGCTATTTTGGTAGCCATGAAGGGCCTATCAAGAATAATGGAGACTTCATAGTCGATCTCACAATCCAAAATAACAAAATCAGCAGGGAATATAAACTAATCAACTCAAACAAGTACATCATAGAGAACTCCTACCGGTCGTTTTATAGATCGATACGCTATCAAAAGTCTTATAGTAGTGGCCTTGGGAGTCCCCAAGCCTAACTTTTTGAACATGGCCAATGGCATCAAATTTCTACTTGCTCCAAGATCATACAAGGATTTACCAAATTGATAAACACCAATGGTACAAGGGATGGTAAATGCCCCTGGATCTTTCTTCTTCAAAACCATATTGCTAGACATTATCGCACTGCAACTGTGTGACACTTCAATCATTTCAAAATCCATGACTTTTTTTTTGGTTACCAAGTCCTTCATAAATTTGGCATAACTAGGCATTTCGAGCAAGGCGTTAACCAACGGAATGTTCATGGACAGGTTGCTAAATTTAGAGAGAAACTTCTTGAATTTGGTGTCATCCTCTTTCTTCTTAAATCTTTGCGGGAATAGGAGAGGTATCCTGGTTGTCGACCTTGATGAAACTCTACTCTCATCCGATTTTGAGACAATCTTATCAACTGCTTGTGCTTCTCTTCATTCTTAATAACATCCTCAACTTCTCTTGATTTTCAATATTTGACTCTTTAGGAGGAGGAACTTCTTCATTTGTCTTGTTAAGTCAGGTGGGTAACCTTGATCCCCCCTTTGCCTTTGGTAAGTCATGTGGGAACCCCCATTTCATTTGATAAGAAATGAATCCTTTTATCAAGTGACTCAGCATCATCATCTTCATATGCTGTATTTCCTCTTGAAGTAGTGATGTTAACCGCTTTCGGGGTTGACACCATGACTTGCTTTGTTAGGAGATCCATTTGTGTCATTATTTTTGCCATGTTTTGTCTCTCTCATCATCCATTTTTCTTTGTTCTTGGCTCACATAATACACAGAGGGAGCCCCCATGGCCAACTCGACATCATGTGAATGCCATGCTCTATTTGTTTTATCATTTGGTCTAACAATTCTGATGCAACCCCAAAGGTTTGATTCATTAAAGCTCCTCTAGCCAAGTTATCTATAACAATCTTACTAAATGAGTCCAAAGACCTATAAAAGATTTAAAGTAGCATCTTGTCTGGGATTTCATGATGGGACAATGAAGCAATTTCTATTTAAATCTAAGCCACGTTTCATATGGAGCTTCCCCGCTCACTTGATGAAAGTTTGTTATCTCATCTCTAAGTTGGAGAATACATGATGGCGGGAAAAATCTATCAAGGAAGGCCTACGTCAATTAAACCCAAGATGTAATAGAACCCTCGAGCAACTCTCTCACTGATGTCATGACTTATCCCTTCAAAGAGAAAGGTAATAATCTCATCCGAATGGATTCTTGGGAAATATTAGCTATCTCAAAAGGAGTGCAAACATCAATGAGATTCTTTAAGTGCATGTTTGCATCATCATGCGCTTTTCCTTCAAATAATCCTTTCATTTGAAGTAGGTGAAGCATGAGGCTAGTGATGTGGTAGGCCACATTGCTTACCATAGTAGGTAGATGAATAGCTCTTGCCCTTTCGACATCTCCCAATTGGTCTTCATCCTCAAGTTGCCGATTAAATATAGCAGTATCGCTACCTTGTTGACTCATAGTGTCGTGTTGCCTCATATTCTCACTGAGGAAAAATAGAAAAACAAATAAGTAAATTCAAATTACGGCTAAAAAAATTGATTCAAAACACTACAAAATGAACGCTAAATTTTATTCCCCGACAACGACGCCAGTTTTGATAACACTCAAATACACTCTATAACGGATGCACATAGTTGTTATGCAATATATTAACCCAACTTGTGAGTTGGGGTTGATCCCCAGGGAGTGAAGGAGATAGGTTCAGCTTCAAGTGTAATCAACCACTAAATGTTTGCTCGTATGTGCAAAATGCGATAAAAATAAAATGAGGGATTAATTTTTAATGTATTTGTATCCAATTTATAAATTATAAACACAATTTGCAAAAAGGGAACTAGATGTTTGTAATCAAAGATTAAAGTCACTTGGGGTTATTCCCTCATGAGTGTGAATACATGCATGGGTAGGTGGATATTTGAATAAATTCAACTAATCGTTATGGGTAAGCTAGGTCTTAGATCATAATGCTAACTTTTTAATAATACATTAAATATCACAAGAGGGTTCTTTCGAACACCACAAAAGTGTTACTCCATAACAAACCTAAAACCTCAATTTAGTAGCCTTACGTCTAAGATCTACTATTAAATGGTGAAAATCAAGTCATTGGTGACCACTAATCCTCACCCTTATCCCCTTAATCAGAAATGATAAGAGATGTAGTCTTAGTTAGAGTTTGCGACTTGCAATCATTGATTCATACATAGAGTAAAGGTCAAACACATAACAAATAATTAATTACATAGGCAAATTAATAACAGCCATGCAATAATCACAACTCAATCATACATAACCCCAAGATGGGAAATATAACTACTCATAGAGAGAGAAAAAGGAGTTATACCCATATTCTCATTAAAGTCTTCCATTGAATCCAAATACTCACAAATGAAATCCAAATCCAAAGCAAGATTAACAAGCAATAGACCAAATTCCAACTTTAGGGTTTCAACTACAATATTCCAGAACTTAAAATTGACAAAAGATAGGGTTCAAAGCTACTATAAAGCTTTTTATAGATGAAGCAAAAATAGGCCAAGTATTTACGAAGATGAAGCTCTAGTGATTTATGCCTGGTAACTTTGGCGAAGGGATTTTGCTTTGCCAAACTGGTCTGCAATATGCCAAATTTTTCTCTCCTTATCGCCAAGCTACTATAATTGGACCTTGGTTGAGCTGTTGACTTTAGCAATCGACTCTCACTTTAGCGATCCGTCGAACTTCATGGGCGATGCCCCTTTTTTCATTTTAGCTCCAATTCTCCATCTTTTTGCTTCTTAATGTTTTATTAACCACTTCTTGGCTTCAACCCTAAAAATAAAATAAACTAACATTAAAACTAACTCAAATTGGCACTGAGGACTTGATTTCTTACTATTTTTTAGTCCAAATGAGTATCAAACTTTCGACTCATCAACTACCATCTCAGAACCATATGTTCAATACATGAAACGGTCAATAGTCACAAGTAATGTCCAAAAGCAAATCACAAACACCCAACTCACATGTAGGCACAGAGTCAAGTAATTCTTTGCTACATTTAAACCATCTCGATTCGTTGCTTGTAACAATTATATAGCCATAAACTTGCTCTTCCTTTTAATTTCAGCTCGTTATTGATCTATAAACAACAATTACACAATTTTTAACATAATATTTCACCCTACCTAAACATTCGAAACTCACATTTATCTATTTAACCCAAGAATTTTACCTAGTTCATCATCTTAAGCTGTTCTACCCTTTTAAACTCTTGAATTCTACATATGTTAACATTACAATCAAGAATTCTACCACATGAAGTGGTTTTAAACACCATAGGATCAACAATAACTAATAATAAACTTAGACCCTACTAATTCCTACCAGTCCATAATTTAGGGCAAATCTCTAAATTATACCATGATTATGATTTTGCCAATCTCTGCGAGTCTAAAGGAGTAATTCAAATTTGGAGTATATAGAAACTTACGTCAAAGATGAAAAAGCTCAAAAGTTGAAGAAAATCTCCCATGATAATCCCTTACACGTTTTTTTAAAAAAGTCAAAATGAAAAATGGGTTTTTCCTTTTTAAAAACTGATATATTGCCTATTGACCACTGCAACGGTATTGTTGTCACTGCAGTGGCATCTCTGCAGTAGAGAATCTACCGCTATAGTGGCTCTTAGGCCAATTCAGGCTACCCTTGTGGTGACATTTCCGCCGCTGCAGTGAGCCCCATCAAGTAACTTGGGACTTGGTCCAAGTTTAAGCCATTTCACAACACACTTCTCAAAATTCGACATTACAAACAGACCTTTTGCGATAATCGCTATACCGTTACGCACCAAAAGCTGCTATGACTTCCTAAACTCTTCCTCTAGAACAAAATCAAATCAAAACCACCAAATAATGATCTAATAACTACAAGATTTTCCTAGACCACCACACACTCAAAATACGCCTAAGACTAGGTAACCCTAAATTTTCAAATTTAGGTCTAAGAGGAAACTAGGTGAAGTTTTTACTCTCTATTTCAGCGTAACAATGATTTGTGTCATTACATTAGATACCGATTAAGACCTCATTCGTCCTAGAATGAAAATTAACAAAAATGATACAACTAATAAGTAAGGAAATACCTGAGTCAATGAACAAGTATGGATAGCACTTGCACATATCCACCTCCATCTCCCATGTCGCTTCCTATATTGGGCAGTTTCACCACTCAACCTTTACAAATAGAATGACTATAATCCTTAGCTTTGTGATATCCTAATCCAATATTTCAATTGGCTCAACTTCATAAGAGAGATCCTTGTCAACTAATTCTGAATCCAAACAAATAATGTAATCTCCATCTATGTGGTACTTCTTGAGCATTAACACATAAAACACAGGATGAACCCCTGACATGCTAGGAGGCAAAAACAGTCTATAAACTACTGAGCCTACTCTATTCATAACCTCGATGGGTCTAATGTACCAAAACTCAACTTTCCTTTCTTCCCAAACCGCATTACACCCTTAATGGGTGATACTTTCAACAACACTTTCTCTCTTTTCTCAAATTGTACATCCCTTACATTATTATCGACATATTCTTTTGTTGACTCTAAGCTTCTACCAACTTCACTTGGATGAACCTCACTTTCTCTATTGAATCCTTTAGCATATTAGTGCCCTAAGGCCATACGATAAGAGAATCAAATCACCCAATCGATGATCTATGTATTCTCACATACAAAGCTTTAAAAGGAGAGATGTCAATCCTGGAGTGGTAGCTATTATTATAGGCGAATTCACCCAAGGATAGCTATTGGACCCACTGACCACCAAAGTACATCACACAAGCTCGAAGTATATCTTCAAGTACATGGATTGTCCATTTTGACTGCCCATCGGTCTAAGGATGAAAAAAAGTACCTAGGTCTAACCTAGTACTCAATTTTGACTAAATCCTCCCAAAAGTGTGAGGTAAACTGATTACCTCTAACTGACACTATAGAAAAAGGTACCCCATGAAGTCTCACAATCTTCGTCACATATATCTTGGCCAACTTGACTACATTATCGTCAACTCTTAGTGGAATAAAATTTGCAAATTTGGCCAAAAGATCGACGATCACCCATATGGAGTCACACTTTCTTAGGGTCTTAGGAAGACCAAAAACAAAATTCATAGTTATACTTTCCTATTTCCATTCAGAGTGGGAATTCTTTGAAAAGTGACACCATGTTTCTGATCCTCATACTTGACCTGTTGACAATTTTGACACTTGGTCACAAAATCTACAATGTCCCACTTTATTCTGTGCCACCAATAATGTTGCCTCAAGTCTCTGCTAGTTCCATTCTGCTAGAAAGGTAGACATAGGATTGTTTCGCAGCTCTAAGTCTATACATAAGTCAAACTCCAGGTCAGAAGGCCTACGGGGGAGGTAATCATGGAACATCTCTAAGAATTCCCACACTACTTAAATAAAAGAAATAGGAAAAACTGTTGAACTATCATCCCGAAGATGAGCTAGGAACACCCTACACCCCTGCTTAACTAACTTTTGGGCACGAATAGCTGACACAACTCTCAAGGGATTAGGGCTAAGAGTACCTTCCTACTCTAACTTATCCATCCTGGGCATAGCTAAAGTGAAAGTCTTAGCATAACAATCAAGAATAGCACTATGAGGAGACAACCAACTCATCCCAAAAATAATATCAAACTCATCCATATCTAAAATCACTAAGGCTACCAATGTTTGATACCCCATAAATATCACAGGACATGTCCAATAAACCTGACAACACATACAAAAATCACAACTAGCATAGAAACATCTATAGAAGTATGAAGAAATTCACATTTTAAGACCCAACCTAAGGAAAATTTTATAGACACGTAAAAGAAAGTAGACCTAGGAACAAATAACACAAAATCCATATGATCACAGACAAGAATTATATCTGTGATGATAGCATCAGAAGCTTCAGTTTCAGGCTGGGCCAAAACAATGTAAAAATGAGCCTTATCACTACCCTGACCACCACCTCTACCAGTCTGTATGTCACCTTGACAAATATATCCTCCACCAAGGTTGGATTGGAAGACAACCCTTGTTGCATAGTGACCACCACGCCTACTATGTGGATAACCCATACTATATCCTCCACCACCATGAACTGCTAGAACCAAAGCACTAGAAGTTGGCTACTGAGTCAACTAGCCTATACATAAGAAGTTAGGATAATATCTCTTCATATGACCCAATCCCGTAAACTTATGACATCTAATGTCTAAGGCAAGCTGCTAAGCTAAAGATACTGAAGCTATGTAATTATCTGTCTTAGAGGAATGACTACTAACCCCTGAAATGCCATCTGCAGACACAGGCATAACTAAATGAAATGGCTGAGAAGAGTAACACTGCAAACCACAGCACATTGAATAAGTACCACTAAATTAACCCTTTTTGGGGCCTTTTTTTCCTCTACCATTACCTCTCTTCGCTTTTTAATCCCTTCCACCTTCTTCGCAAACTTAACCACTTCCTAAAACATTTTCTCGAATGTAGCCATTGACAGTACAGCCACCTGAAGGCTTAAGTTTAGACCTTTCACAAAATACCTAATTCTCTCCTCCTCTAAAGTAATCAACTGAAGTGCATAATGAGACAAGGCATAAAACTTGACCTCATAGGCCACCATAGATAAATCATCCTGCTCAAGTTTTAGGAACTCATCCTTTTTCTAATCCCGATAGGTATGAGGAATGTACTTCTCAAAGAACACATTTTTGATATGGGACCAAGTAAGGGAAGGTAAACCAACCCTCTCCATATTGCCTATTTTATACAAATGCTCGTGACAGTCAATTAATAACTCAAATGCATCCTCTGATTCAGTACCCTAAAATAGTGCAAGTTTTATTTTCGTGAACTTATAGAATAGTCCATGCTCATTATCAGTCATCACCAGTCCCAATACCTATTAGGGAAACACTTATTTCTTAGAGCCCTCATCTATATAGTCAATACAGCAGAAGCATACTGCAATGCTGGGGATGGAAATATAGGCACTACTTGAGTGGCACCTGTGCCAGCCAAGCTACTTAAAAATTCCAACACTTGCTGAATAAATTCTACGGACATAAGCACCTGAGCTGCACCATATGGCACTAACACCACATTCTCTTGAACTACCACTTCTTTCTATTCAACCATTTTCTCCTCATTCTGAACAAAATCTAGAGCATCCTGCTATGGAGGAGGGGACGGTGATCTCTACCTATCCGTTCCTCTGGTTGCTCGAGCTCCATCCTAATAGGTGCTCCCCCTCATTCTCCCCTTCTAGCCCTGCCTCTAACTTGAGGCCTGCTGTAAATCGTGGCCCCAGTGGCTGATGCTAGTACTACTAATGCGACTGCTATTTCTCTGGTGGAACAAGTGTTCACCATCTGTGAAGCAAGAGTTAAGAAGGTTAAATATCAATTTGGATTACTAGAAACCAATTGGAATCAAGTACTAGCACGAAAGAAAGAAAAAAGTAAAAATTGATTCCTAAAGCCCTGTAGCCTCTCGAAGAATAGTACAAATGTTTACGTACCATTCAATAATACACTACTCGACCTATTCTTGTACGATGAGATCAATGGACCCAGTTCTCTGATACCATCTTTGTCACAACCCAACCGGTCATGAGTGGAACCCCTAAATTCTACAACAGGAGAACGATCAAATCAAACCTCTTAACCTACTGCCAATAACTCTACCAAAACATCTTTAAGAATCCACCACTATTCAACTAACTAAACAACATAAAGCAAAACAAGTTCTTTATTAACTAACTAAATGCTCCAAAACAAATAGAGTGCAAAATATATTTTTAATTATTACAACCCTGGGACCTAAAAGTCACCGTACAAGAACATCTAAAAACAGAGTCCAAAACCATGTCTAAACAATATCCAGAATGCTAAGTAAAAGCAATGTATCTATCCTGAAACAAAGGACATAACCAATAAAAGAATAATCCAATGTCTGCCAGGACAAGGTGTTCACCCTTGAATCGATGTCGAAATCACGGACTAGAGTTGAGGTCTCATCTCAAATGCTAGAACACGCTCTGCACTCAATAAAAAAAAGAGTACAGGTAGTATCAGTACATCAACTAAGTATTGTTAGACATGATCGACCGACTCAACTCAACACCATGGAAATAGGCAAGTTAAATGTAAGTAATAGCGATCAAAACACAACTTACAATTAATTGAAAACCAAATATGGTTATAGTACTTCGTCTCATTAGGAATACAAGTACAAAAGTACATTAATTACACTTATGCATATTCTTCAACAATAGCACCACAACATATACATATATTAAAATGATATGATGACTGCATGCATGCTAGATGTACACACATACTAGAGTTAGTAGGGACTCTCAGATATGACCTATAGGAGATGAGTTCAGGCCATATAATAGTACCGACATGATACCTAATCCAATAACAGTATCTGTGTGAAACCCGATATATATAACAATATCGACATAACACCCGATTTATATATCATCTCAATACCATCTCAAAACAATATGTTTAATACATGATACTGTCAATAATTACAAGTAATGTCCTAAAGAAAATCACGAACACCCAACTCACATATAAGCACAAAGTCAAGCAAGTCTTTATTACATTTAAATCATAACCGACCTTAATTCTTAGTCGTAACTATTAAATAGCCACAAACTTGCCCTTCCTTTAAATTTCAACTCGTTCTTGATCTATAAACAACAATTACACAATTCTTAAAACAATATTTCAATCTTCCTAAACATTCAAAACTCATATTTATCAATTTAACCCAAGAATTTGCTAGTTCATCATCTAGGGGTTTCTATCCTTTTAAACTCTTAAATTCTACATATGTTAACAATACAATCAAAAATTTTATAACACCCTAGGATCAACAACAACTGATAATAAACTAAAACCCCACTAATTCCCACTAGTTTATATTTACGGCTAATCTCCAAATTCTATCATGATTATGATTCATACAATTTCTATGAATCTAAAAGAGTAATTCAAGTTTGGAGTGTAAAGAAACCTTACCTCAAAGATTAAAAAAAAAAAAAAAATCTAAAGAAAATCACCCCTGCTAAGCCCTTGAACATTTTTTAGAAAGGTGGGGGAAAAATAAGTTTCTGATTCTAAAAATTGATATGTTGCATATTGGCTATTGCAATGGAATGGTTGTTGCTACAGCGACACCACTTTAGTGGAAGATCTTTCACTGTAGTGGCAACTAGGCCAATTGGAGCTACCACTGCAGTGACGCCTCTACCGCGACAGTAGTGTGTTGCTACAATGACACTTCTATCATTGCATTGAGACCCAACTAATAACTTGTGGCTTGGTCTTAATTTTGGCCATTTCACAACACACTTCTCTAAAATTAAAACTACAAATTGATCCTTTTGTGTTAATCTATATAACCAGAGTTTTACTAACCTATTTCATTCCCTAGAGGTTACTACGACTTTCTAAACTCATTCTCTAAAATAAAACTAAATCAATGCTCTAATAACTACCATATTTCCCTAGACCACCACACACTCAAAATATGCCTAAGACTATGCCAGCCCTAAAATTTCAAATTTTAGTCTAAGGGGAATCTATGTGAAGGTTTTATTCTCTATTTAATCATAACAACAATTTGGATCGTTACAACTTCGCACAATATATTATGGAGAAGATTCAAGAGCATACACTTAAGTACATCACCAATATTTTATTCCTGTGCCTTATGAGTGCTTTATGTGATCAGATTGATGTACCAAACTTCACAGGGGTTGATTAGAGTATTTAGGTGACTCAGATAGTGGATATTAGTTTGATTCATGATAATGCAAATCAGTTTACTCGGGTGAAGGACCAGCCTTTGAGTTTTTCTGAAGATGCATTATTTGGGGGATGATGGATGTGGGTGAGTAGGTTGATACCCCCCACTCCTATTGAGCATGTTGATACGTTTGTGATGGAGTCGCTACTTAATACTTCTATTTAATCCACTAGGGCTAAGGCCATTTAAACTCCTACCAGTACCATAACTTACATAGTTCTACATCAGTTAGATTCTACTAGCATGGTTACAGTCTCTAAAAATTGCCTCACAAACCTGGCAAAACAGACTACTCATACAGAGCAGAAGTTAGGAAAGAGGATAAAGTAGCTTAAGCCATAGGTCAAGACTGAGATTGAGGCCTTGACAACTAGACATATAGCAGCTCTTGATCATCTTTAGAGTTAGACTACTCATACAGAGAAGTTAGGAAAGATGATAAAGTGGCTGCTATTTTAGAGTTTTATTCCATTGAGTTTTAATAGTACACCTGAAGTTAAAGAGCTATTTTGGTGTTTTGGTGGTAACATTAGATCTGTAGCAATATGAATCGACGCATTTAGAATCCGTACGATGGAGATATGACAATTTTAGTACGAACAACAGATCATGTTGATTTTTTAGTGAAGATTTTTCATTTTACGATCGATTTGGGATGGGTTTTTCATTGATTTTTGGGATTTAAGGTTCTTGTAATATGGGTAAACTCATTTTGACAATAGTGTTTCAAAATTTCTCATTTTAAACCACATTAAATAATGGAAATTTGGGGTTTTATAGATAAAGTAAAATATTGATATTTTGATGATTTCAAACCCAATTTCTTCTCCACATAGGATGGGATTTTATATTTGAAACCCTTGAACTATGGATAAAGTGATTTATACTAAAATTCTAATATTACTCTTTTATTTTTAGGACTTATTTTTGAGGTGATTTTGGACCCCTAACCAAAGTATGTCAATAAGAGTATTGTTTGTCTCATATTTACATATCGATGTCATATTTGATTATATTGGATGATAGTTGATAGTGATTCAAAGGAGTAAAGCTTCCGTTTGATTCTTTAGACTGTATTTTTACTTTACGGATCTTTTTTAAGACAAGTTGAGATCTACTTGGACTCTTCCTTATGGTTTCTTGTGTTTTCTGAATCGCTGGGGGTTTAGATGTCCCGTATATGTGAGACAGTGAGTATTTGTGCGGGTACCAGAGTCTATTAATGGGTTAAAAGTAATAAAATGAGCATCTTAACTATTCTCTCTATTAGTTGATATTTTTATGGTAAATTATGGATAAATGACTTATTGATCATGAATAAATTGATAGTGAGTATCTATTTAAGAGTTTAGGTCATGTTTAGTGGAATTTAATGGAATGATTTGGTTTTAGTAATCACTTAGGTTATATAGAATTTTAGTTATAAATAAGAAGTTAAAAAGAGGAATCTTGGCATAATTACCTTGCATTGTGATTGAAACTGAACCTTTGAACATTCTTGTTGATGAGTATATTTCCCTTTTGAGTATTTGGGTTGTTGTAAGACATAAGAAGTAGAATGAATTCTAGAGCCAAGTTGTGAAACTTGAAAATAGTAGGCAAAAAGTGGAAATATTAATTGATTGGGGAATTTGTCTTGAATCATTTAATTATTAAGTGAATGATGGGATGATATATCTTTAGGTTTTGACCAAGATATAGTAAGAATTGTGTAGATCTCATGGCAGTAAGTAGAGGTAAGACTATTGGTTGTGATGACATTGAATATGCTTGAATTAGGGAAGAAATTTATGATGACATGTCATTGTGATAAAAAAGATCAAGTATAGGTTGTGTTAGGATAGAATGGTCAGGAATTGATAGATTTAGGCTACAACTTATGATATTAAAATGAGGACCCCTTTATATTTATAGAGTTATGAATTTAGTTTAGGTGGATAAATAGATAAGTAGTACCGATGTGGTGAAACATGAAGGAGTTGATAGACTGTAATAATTGACTGCGAGATTAAGATTGATTAGTTTATCATAAGCTCCCAATGTACTAGTGTTTTTTGATTTTTTTGTAGTAGCTATAATTCTAAGCAGTATAAAAGCATAAGTGTTTCCATCCATGTTTTGTACTAGACATGAAACTTGAACTGTAGATGATCGTCGTGATGAAATAATTGGAAGTATTAGTTTTGGGATTTGATCAAGTAGGCTAGATATAGTGTGTGCAAGAGCTTAAGTTTATAGATTATGACAATTGTAAAAGTATAAGTGTGATGTATGTGGGATCTAGATGAATAAGTGAATAGGAGAAATAAATTAGATGAAGATGAAATCTAAAGAATTATAAGGGAAGATGTGCGCTCTAGAAGAGATATGGTAGATGAGATTTTAAGCTTCTAAATGTTATGTGTACCTAACTTAATATTCATGAGTTACGTAAGGTAGAGAGATGCTAGGTATGCATTTATATGGTGTCACTAAGAGTTGAATAGAGGAGAATATAGCAAAAACGGGCGATGTTGAGTCCCTTAATATAGTTTATGATCTATTAAATTTGGTGTTTAGGGAATTTGAGGTATGGAATTTGTAAGACAATAAAAGTATGAATCCTATAGTGATAGCCTTTGGGGCAAAGAGGAAGTTATGAAATAATCTCAGAAAGAAGTCCTAGCAAGAATATTAGTAACTATAGATAAAGTCTATCAAGAAGAGTGTGACATTAATATGTATAGTGGTACCCCTACGATTGAGAGTAATTTGATTATAAACCAGTTCAGAGAGGATTTCCATAAACATAGAATGTCGACCTTTGAGCTATGGGAAAAAAGATGAGGTGTAGAAGCAATCAGTCTTATGACCGCATGATATGCCCTTATTGGCTAGTGAAATCATGTTATGTCATGTATATGGCAGAATATTTTTCTTGAATAACTTGTGCTTATGATTTCTTTGCTCTAAGACCTATGTACGTCCGTTTATGATAATGAGGGACAATGATGTCATGTCTATGCTTAATCGACTCATTGTTCATGGTGTATGTACTTGATATATTAAGTATTTGTGCCTATTGTAGTGTATCTTACTATAAAGGCCCCATATTTGATGGCAAGGTTACTACAAGTATGAGTCATGCTTTCAATAGTATCCCTCTTATTCCTAATGATCATACTCTATTTGTTTAGTAATTCTCCTTATGACTTGATAAATGGTGGTGCAAGAAGCTAGGTAAGGTAAAGATGAACAGAGTAGATACGCTTTTTTATGGTGATTGCGATGTGCTTGTTCCATCTAACATTATAAGTATGGATGAAATTCAAGATAAGTATTAGATATGTGTAATAGTTAGATTAGAATATTTGGTGTGTCTCATTGTAGAAGTTCATGAAGTTGTAGGTTGTAGAGATGCTAGGAAAGATGGGAAATTCTTAAATAGTGTTAGTTACAAAGAAGCCATGAAGTGATTATACTGATAGGCTTGAATATCATGTTGATATACATGGATGATTACATTATATGACTAGTGACTTCTTGATTAGAGTGAGAGGTTAGTTGATTTTTGTGATAAGATGAAGTAGTTTTCTTGGGGACAAATCTAGATGCAATAGAGGCTTTGTCGAACTTTAGCATAAACCTAAGAGCTTATCAACATCCAAAGATGGAGGTTCCTCAGGGAAAATAGAATATAAGATCTTGTAATTCAGACTAGTATGGTCACTTTAGGTGTAGTACTTTGTACTTTTGAGTTAGGATTCTTCTTCATCTCCTTTTCAACACTAACCAGACTAGGATCATGATTCATACAATCTATATTCTATAAGTTATACAATTTTGAGTTCTACCAATTGTTTTCTTGTAACATTTTTGGAGTTCTTTAGCAAAAAAAAAAATTATCACAACTAGATTTGGCTCACTATTGCCTAGAAAAATTAATAACTGATTACACAATAAATATTTTTTCATCTAATAGGAAAATTCATTCCCCACTGCATAGGGGAATATCTATAAATTCACTAAAGTTACAGTAAACAATGTAATAAGGATTCATAACTTCAAAATTATCATAAGTTAATACTAAGAACTGTAAATATTGGACTCATAGAGTTCAAATTTTGGACTTATCTCTGCCAATTATGGATAAACTTGTAACACCCCGTACATTCCCAACACTACTTTACGACGTTGAACAAGGTATACTTAGGTGTCGAGATGCCATGAATATGTATTTTGTAATGTTAGTGATGAGAAAATTGAAATTTGGCCTTGTACATGTGATTAGCCCTTCGTAGGAAGTGTTTTTTGATTTTTGTGGAGAATTTGTGGGGTTCAAAATGAGGCTAAGAGGACCTCCAAACAAAGTATATTAAAGTTGAGAAGTAAGTTAAAGAACAGGACTTGATGTACCTAACCAAACCTGCAAAGAAAAGTCGAAAACAAAAATGTTAAAAAATTTCAGTGCCATAGGAAGGGCCAGATGCTTGTTTTGGCGCCCAAACCAGAAAGCTTCTAAAGCTCAGTGCCCTGGGAAGGGCCAGACGCTTGCTGGAACAGCCAAACTAGTAAGCTTCCAAAATTTGTTCTAAGTCCCAAGGGTGCCCGGGGACATACTGAGCTGATTTTTGCCACGTTTCTTCTACAACCACGAGCATATACATGGAATGATTGCAGTGTGGTAAAATTACTCGTGAACGAATTTGTCATCAACATGATGATTTTACCCTTGTGGTCAAAATAAGCCATACATGGCTAGAATCACGTGTTTTTGGGATTGAGGCTACGAATATAAATCTCGTGAGTGGGAATATCGTCATAACGTGTATGAAATGAGTTAAACATGAGAAATTATTGATTTTATTGGGTTGAGTGAATTGGGCTAAAAAAGGGCCCAAAATGAGAAAGAAAACTTGGGCCAAGAATGGGTCAAATGACCCATTCTTCCATTGACTAAGCCAATATATTGCATTAAATGCCAAGAGTGGCTAAGGATGGAATTGAAGGCCTATAAAAAGAGGCAAAAATAAGATTTTTAATACACAACAACACACATGCTTTTCTATCTTTTTCTAGAATTCTCAAGAAAGCTCCCTTTGGGCTCTTCAAACCCTAAGTCTTCTTTGGAGCAAGATCATCATTTTCCAAGCTTAGGTAAGTGTTTATTCTTATGGATTAACATATTATATGCATTAGAGATGACGTAAATCATGTTGGTTACACTTGGAAGTGTTGAATATGACACTTTGTGTTTTTATAAAAGATGTGTCATCTATGAAATTTAAACTTGAAAGATGACTTGTTGTCTTGATGAAAGTGCATGGTATGGATAAAATATCAACATGTATGGTGTGATTATGGTCCTAAACTTGTTATTTTTCTATAAGTGTAAATTATGGGATTATGTTCGATTTGTTGTTGTGAGGTGTATTGAAGTTGTTTGATGGAATAATTGTGATGTTGTGGTGATGAAAAGTGGAAAGTATGAACTTGGTATGAAATGCTAGTGGTTTATGATATTTTGGTCAATCTTGGGAATATTGTGGAATTATTGGTATGATAATTTCTTCAATGGTATTGTCAAGGGGGAAATGACATTTTTAAAGGCAAACATGCAACTCATTATCGTTATATGCATTTGTAAGGTAGTTGGTGGTTAATGTTGGTTCCGTTATGTATTTTTGATGTAGAGTGAAACATAAGGAAGGAGCGAGTCATTCTAAGAGTATCTACAAAGCTGTGTCTGAGTAGAGTCTTACTTATCAATGTGTTGTGCACCACATTTATAAGTAGGAGGCTACGAGACATTTAGGATGTTGTTTCTTTTATTCACTTCTAGATCGTGCAATAGAGCCAGTGTTGTAAGTTGAATTGTATCTGACCATGGGAATTGTTTTTCTTTGGTAAAGTAAGAAATGTCGATTACAAGAAGAGGCAAGGGTAAGACTAAGAAGCTAGATAGGATTGGCGGAGAACAAACTACTAACTTACCACCTGAACGGGTTGAGCAAGATGAAGCTGAAAGTGAGTTTGCATCACGGGCTTCTTCTACTTTTCCAGCTCCAGAAGAGCCGAGAAAGAGAGAAGAACCTGTTGAGCCACCTGATAATGTCACTGACCAGTATTTAAGAAATGCAGTATATATGTTAATTCAGCTAATTACAGCATAGAATCAAGGACAAGCTGGTCCAATGACAAGTAACGACAGTGAGGCTAGGGCAGCTAGTCGAAGGATGCAGGATTTCCTGAAATTAGACCCTCCTATGTTCACTGGATCAAATCTTAATGAGGATCCTTAATATTTTTATTGATCAAATCAAAAGGACTTTGGATGTTATACACATATTTGGTGTAGAAACAGTTGAACTCACAGCGTATAAGGGGAGGTGATATTATGGTATGAAGATTGGAAATGTGCTAGGGGTGTTGGTGCACCCCAAGTTAGTTGGGAAGAATTTAAAATGGCATTACTGGATCACTACCTTCCATATGAGATTCAGGAGGCACGCGCAGACCAGTTTCTAAATCTTCGCCAAGGGAATGTGAGTGTCTAGGAGTACAGTCTCCGGTTTAATTCTGTGGCCAGATATGCTCCCCATATGGTAGCCACTATGGCTGATAGAGTTCATCAGTATGTGGATCGATTGGATCCATCCTTGGTCAGAGACTGTACCATTGCTGCTCTTAACAAAGATATGGATATAGCCAGAATACAGGCCTTTGCGCAAAAGATGGAAGATCAGAGGAACAGAAGAAAGATGCACAAAGATGAAGGGAGGCCATCAAAGAAACCTAGACCTATGGGACAGTACATGGTGTCCCAAGGAGAATTTGGACCTCGGGATTTTAGTAGATTGTCGAGACCATCACGTTCTCATCCTATAGGCAGTCACGTTGGGCAAAGTGGTGGAATTCGAGGTTCACAACCAGTGGGGTATCAAGAGCAAGGAAGTATGAACCAATAGGGGTTTCCTCACCAGCCATGTCCACACAGTGGAAATCTTCATTTAAAGAAATACTGGTTTGGGACCAATAGTTGCTTTTGGTGCGGTATGTCCGGGCACATGGTGAGAGATTTCCCAAGAAGGGGTAAGGGTATTATTATGCGACCTACGGGGTCAACCATTGCACCATCTTCATTGGTTCCTTTCTTAGGCCAAGATGTACCGCCGGTTGGTCGTGGTAATGGTGCTAGAGGAGCAACCAGTTTTAGTGGACTACAGGACCGGTACTTATGCTCTAGCGGGTCAGCAGAATGTGGAGGCCTATCCTGAAGTAGCTACAGGTATATAATTATTAGTTAGACCATCTGGAGTATTTACACCTGTTGGTAAATCTACTATAGTTAAGGGGTTATATCGTAACTGTATAGAACCGGTTTGTGAGCATGCTATAGTGGATTGCCGAGCTAAGAAAGTCTATTTTCATTTCCTACAAAAGACCGTCCTTAAATTGAGGAGTAGTTATTGGCGTATCGAGGGGTAAATTTATTTCATATCTTAAGATAAGGCAAATGATATATAAGGGAAATCATCATCAAACCTAATATGTTCCCTTGGGATGCACCAGACTTACGTGTACGGAAGAAAGATGGCACGCTGAGAGTGTGCATGGATTATTGGCAGCTGAATATGGTGACAACAGCGGATAAATAGTTCCTCCCCAAAACCGATGATTTATTTGACAAATTATAGGGTGTCAAATGTTTCTCATAGGTTAACTTGAGATCGGGATGTCATCAGGTAAGAGTTGGAAAGATAATATGACGTCAAGCTATTCTTGGGTATGTATGGATGCAGCCTGGTAACGTAGTAGCTTATGCCTCAAGATAGTTGTGACCACCGAGAGGAATTAGCCAACACATGATATGGAGTTAGCAGATGAGAGAGTTGCTTGAGAAAACCAATTATATTTATAGGGCGCCATTATTTGTATAGGGTTCAAGTTGATGTATATACTGATTTCAAGAGCTTGTGATATATCTTTAAATAGGACGATCTAAACTAAAGATAGCAAAGGTGGTTGGAAATATTAAAAGACTATAATGTTGAGACATGACAACATTCGGGGAAAGCAAATGTGATAATTGATTTATTAAGCCGCAAAGTAATAGGAAATACTAAGGGTCAGTTTACGGCAAGATAAGGTATAGCCAAGGTAGATAGTTCATCTTCATGAGACTCTAGATGAAAGAATTATAGTGTATAATACGGCAGAGTCTCCATTTGTAACTGAGAGAAAGGAAGACAACATGTAAATCCTAGTTCCTTTGAATTGAAAAAGAAACATGGTATGCGGATTCTATGCCCAACGCATTTGATCGTACGCAAGAGGGAATATTGTAATGCAAAATTTACGAAACTCTATTCATTCGGGAGCAACCAAAAGGTACCATGGGTTGAAAGAGACGTATTGATAAAGTTACATGAAAAGAACATTGTAGAAATTGTAACTCATGATCCGAATTGTCAACAAGTAAAACGTAGAGCATTAGGAATCTGGAGGTATATGCAATATAGAAATCTCCCAGTATGGAAAGAGGCTATGATTAACATAAGCTTCCTCACAAGTTGGCCTTGTACATTTCGTCAGTTTAATTCCATGGGGTGAAAGAACACACCTTCATGATGACGATCCCAATATTATGAGTGTATCCATGGGGTGAAATAGACACCTTCATGATGATATCCATGGGGTGAAAGGACATACCTTCATGATGACCATCCCAACATTATGGGTGTATCCATGGGGTGAAATGAATACCTTCATGACGGTATTATTTTCCCATTGATCAGCTTGGGGCAAGTGCTTTGTGAGAATGGAAGAATGAGTAGTAGATAAAGAAGTGAGTGATGACGGGGATGAGTGAGCGTAAAAAATAAAAGAAGTAATCCATCTAATGTACATATTTCCATACATATAGAGTAATGACTTATCCATATTGGTTGTTTACTTATAATTAATTCCATTGAAGTATTTATGTATTATACAGTTTCATTCAGCCTTACATACTTAGTACATTATTTGTACTGACCCTCTTGGGGACTTACCTTACATGTTGCAGGTGCAGGCTTTAGTAGACCTCCTCTGTAGACTGGGGATCATTTGCAGAGTTTTGGTGAGCTCCACTTGGTTCGGAGCTTTCTGGGTCATAGTTGTATATTTGTTTTGATATTGTAAATATTGTATAAAGCGGGGACTTGTCCCAATTTTAAGTTGGTCTTTTAGATGCATCTGTTAGAGGCTTTTGTAGAAATATGTGGGTTATGGATGTAAGAGACAAATGTCTGTTTTGACTTGATGGCCCCAACGACCAAGTTTCCTAAATATATATATATATATAGCATATGTTTCCATGTTCATGTTTTCCGCATAGTTACATAAGGTTTAATAAGATTCATACGAGGATATGCATACGAAGGTTCATGACCAAAGATTGGTTCTCTCGGGTCATATCGGCTTCGGGTGCCTGTCCGCCTCGTTGGGATACAGGGTGTGAAAAAACCTCTGTCAACTATCCTGCAATAGAAAAGCAATCAAATCAATCAATTAGTATATTAAAGAAAAATCCAACTGTAAATATCTAAAAACACATGCATACACATCACAAATATATATATATATATATATATATTAATAACAAAAATGTAAAATTATTTAGTTGTATTGAAAACCAAACAATGACTTAACTAAGATTTTCAATAAAAGTTTAACATGTAAAGCCTAGTTAAAATAAAGTTACATTCTTATTGAATTTTATACGCCAAAATTACACCACGATTTAGAAGTATAAAGTGGTGGCTATCAAATATAGAACACAACTAGGTTGGGGTCGAATTTCACAGGGAATAAGGTGAAAGCGAAGCCTTATGCGGTTATGTTGACTCCTAGTCAATTACTTCCATGAAAATGGGGGTTTGGGAAAGATGTTTCCTCTTTAATTTCCAAATGAGTTTAAGTAATAGTGTCGAAGATTTAGTAACTTTAATCAAGTGATATAGAGAACTAGGTTTGTGATCACCATGGCTTCATAACTCAATCGGGTTACAAACGATAATAAATTCCACTAATGCTAAGCATGCATGACTAGTGACTCTTTCAATACATCTAAACGTTTCTCAACCTTGTTAGATGATATTCACTTAAATTCTCTCGAACTACGAGTGATGAAAATTCAAAACTCAATAATTACCTTAAGTTGGCTAATCTTATTAAAACATTAACCATTAGACAGGAGTTCAAAATTCTGAATCCTTATTATTAAATCTTTTCATAGTTTTAACCTCTTTCACAAGAAATTTAACCCGAAGAGATGTTTGAATGTTTGCAACCTTTAGAAATTAGTTAAAATGAAAGATTTGACAATACAAATGATGGCACTATCTGAATCTACACTTATAATTATACCTAGAAATGTTAATTCACCATGGATCCCATAACCCTAGTTGTGGAATTTTTAGCCACTCATACTTTTTGAAGATAAATAAGCAATAATATTCATAAATAGGAACAACCTTAGAAAGATGAATCTGGAAACTCAAATGCCTTCAAATCCCAATTGTAAATGCTAAAACTCTAGAAAATATCGTAAAAACAATGTTTGTATTCTCATCAAAATAAGCCCTAGCAGTGGCTATTTATAGTACAGGGAATTAAAGACCAAATTAAATTAAGAGAAAATCATGCCTCTCATCGCATGAGAATATCGACGGCCCGTTGGCTAGATGACGGTCCGTCTGTTCTTCCATCGTGTCCATCCAGTAAATGAGGTAAAATTCTGTTTAAGATTCACAGTTGGGTGACAGACCATAGAGCCACCGATGGTTCGTCCATTTCTCTGTCACATAGCCTCTTTACTTGGTTCCTTCTGCTTAAGGTTTATGCTTAAGGCGATGGTCCATCGATGGTCAAACGGCCTATCATTTTCTCTATCACTTAGACTCTGGAACTGGAACATTCTGCTTTAGGTCTACACTCACAATGATGGTCCGTCGGAGACTCAACTGCCCATCTGAAATCTTGTCTGCTTTGTCTTTTCGGTATAAGTTATCTCTTTCCTTGCCTTAGCATATTTCTCTACAACTAGACTAAAAAACAATCAAACCTACCAAAAGTTTCTAAAGAACTAACATTTATTCATAGCTAAAAGAATCAAATATGCCATCAAAATCAGTACATCAACACTCTCAATTTAGAAAATTGCTTGTCCTCAAGCAATAAGACTCAACCATACTTAATAATGATGCTAAAGAAAAAGAACTTTAGTCAACTACAGTAGTCATGAGTCCTTTACAACTCATCACTTAAAGTACAACCACTTTTATCTTTTTATATACAAAACAGGTGTGCATGTAATCACTTCTCAACTTTACTTAATAGGATCTAAGTATGACATTAAGATATTAATGAACAACTTTGAATACATAACAAACACTTACCCTAACAATTAGCGATCAATAGGGTATTCTAAGTGCACTCACCATAAAGAAGTCCCATACATAAAAGATACAATTAAATTAGGATTGGAATCAAATCTCTCACTCTCACAACGAAGTTCAAACAATGCACATACAATATCAAAGTTTTGCCCTTATTTACTATGCTTTAGTTTTTATACAATTACACTAGGATCACTCTAAGATTTTTTTGGCTTGTAATGCAGGGTCGGGGTTCGGTATGGTATATTTTGAATTAGTGACTACACCCTCCTTAATACCACACTGCTTTTTCTCCACTTACGACCAATCTATCCCTTTTATTCTTCATTTACTCACTCCTTTCTTTCACTACGGGTGTGTTGCGATATTCTTCTCAATTATAAAACTCTTTTTTTTTTTTTTTACAAATATTTTCTCTTTGCTTTTTCACACAAGCCTCACCCTCTTCTCTCTTTTATCACTAGTCTCTTCTTTTAATACCTTATTCTTCTTTTTGTATCTCTTTACCATGGCCACCCTCAAATTATGCTATTTGCCTGAGTTGAGGTGCACAATGTCCTATACTAGATTGGGGCCAAAACAAATATTTGTAGGAGCCTCTATAGTATCCACAACTTAGGCTGTTTTCCTGACTTGACGTACACAATGTCCAAGGAGGGACTAGGGCTAAGATAAGGGTTTCAAGAAAAATGGGGAAGGTGAATAGGTTAAAGAATAAAAGGCCAATTAGGCTCAACATTCACGAACAAGGGATACATCATACATTTGGATTGAGTGGACTAAAATCGGACAAGTCCTATGATCCTAGCCTAATCATCCATCCTATGACCCATACAAGAATAACTGGGTAAGTTCTAAATTGTATCAACAGAGTAAGAACTAAACAAAAATAGCTCACATACACTTGGCAACGAATAGCACAATTGACCACTGACTATCAGAATCATGCTCAAGATTAAGCAATAGTTATCACGTTCATATGCACCTAATGTCATGCAATGATCCATAACATTCAAGAATTTAAAACAGATATGTACATGCAATATTTTGGAGGGGTCTCCATTTTTCAGAACCACTCAATTCAAGATAGACTGCCTAAGTTTCCCTAAATCCTTTTTATAAACACAACTAAAAGACAACACATAAAAATAAAAATGTTCTAAACATGTCGGTTCAACTAGATAGCACATTTTAAGGAAAAGAAACATGGAAACAAAAACCCTCAGGTGGTGAATCACACACATTGTCCCTAATAAATCAAATTAAAGTAATAAGGTGCTAGAGGGAGGACATACCTATGGAGCCCTAGGCATTTGTGTCAGGTGACATAAAGTGGGCTGCACCATCATCCACAACATCATTAGTAGTAGTGTTAGGGGTGATAGACATACTCAATGTAGTAGGTGGTGGAGTAGAACACTCCACACTTAACTCAAAGCACCGATCAACACTGGTGGGACACTAGTAGAGACTCCAATCGCCCAAGCCCTCATCACTTCCTCATTTTTGTCTCTTTCTTTAATAGAATTTGTTGTAGTTTTCTTCACGCCACATTTTTCTTGCTTATTCCTTTTTCTTTTAGTTTTCTTCAAATTTTTGTCTTCTTCTCGTGGTGTCCAAACCATGGCTTTGAGAATTCTACCCATTAAGTCAATTATATTCTCTTCCTTCAACTCCTCAATATTTGGGAATCAGGAACGCCATGGGGTGTCTACTTTGAATCTCACTAATATTGGCCTTGGCCTTCTCTAATTTAGTCGAGAACTTGGCCAAATCAGGGATTGTCATTGACTTTAGATGCTGATCGATTCTTGTTTCCATATCATCAATCTAGCCACGAAGTTCGGCGTATGGCACAAGTGCTTCCTCAATATCTTTCTCAACATATAGCAAAAACTGCTCTATAAAAACTTTCAACTATAATTCCAATCAATGATATCTCCTAACCAATCTCATGAAGTTCTACTGAGTCAATAGATATTCTAGAATCTGTGCTACGTCATGTGTAGTATCAGCTAACTCTATTATAGGTGTAACTTCAGTAGCACTAGAAGAGGACTGGGTAGTTCCCAGAAATACGTTGAGAGCTAGCTCCATGCCTATGGCAGCTTCCAACACCTTTAAAGGTGTACCTTCTAGGGCTTCACTACTATTCCCAAGGACATGAGGCACTAGTTTGTGGACTTATAATTCAAACTTGGTCCAATCTTTAGAACTCTAAATATATATTTCTTTGATGTGAGAACCTCATCATCAATCCTTGCTAGCACTGACACTTGAGCCTTTACACATAACCTAGTAATGAGGTAAGGTAATAGAAGAAAACTAGAGGGCTTTGTTGCTCGGGTCCTTATTTCATCAGCTATGAGTATGCCAAAATTCATATAGAACCCCAAAATTTGACTAGCCACCATAACCACTCTATCCTCGACCAATTGATTGTCTCTTCTAGTAGAACTCAACTTATAATGCACCACATTCTACCAAAACTTAGCTATGAAGTTCAGGGTCACCTTAAGATCTTTTCCTTCATATTTTTAAACCATACAAGCTCACCCTCAGTTATAACTTGGGTCAACCATGGGCTTTGATTAGCTATATCCCTCATTTTGTGTTCAAAGCCTGTAATGTTGGTAGGTGGAACAAAATTAGGCCCATATAAGAAGAAGTTGATCATTTGATTTGAAATGTATACCGAGTCTCTACAAATTGGACCTTGGTCAAGTTTGGAAACTCAGTAAATTTTTGGACTTTCTTATAATAGTTGTCTAGATTAGTAGCATAGTTTGTGCAAAACATACAAACCATAACGGGGTAATAGTACCCTGGTGCTGTGCTAGTCCAACCAAAGCCATAGTGGTTGAACTATTTCTCAATGTCAAAATATTCTGCAAGTTTGGATGAGACAATTTGGACATCCTCAGCAAATGGCCTTTTAAGATTTCCCTTTCCTGTCATCGAAAAGCCATCTTGGAAGTAATTATAGAAGCCTTTCACTTCCAATGCATTCCTTCCCCAAATCTTGGAGTTTTGCTCTTGATGACCCTATCCAAAATAGGCTCAGGTGCCTTTTCTGGACTCTTAGTGGCCTCAGAACCACTTTTATTATTTGCATATGAACTCGAGGCCCCCATACTAGACTTGTTGTTAGAGAATTCTTCTCTCTCATCAAATTGGGGAGCATTATGTTGATGTCTAGCAGCTTGTCTAATATAGTAGCCCTGTGATTCCTCTATTTGTTTAGCCACTAAGTCAGGTTCATCTCTTAGTTTATGAGTGGTTGTGTACTTTTTGGACCTTTTACGAGCTCCACCGTGTGTGGGTTGGAATTTTTGAGGCATAACTACCTATGGAGAAGTAGTGTTAGCAAAAAAATTAAATTTTACAAACCTAAGAGGAAACACAGATTTACAAGATTACTAGACATGACAGTTTGTCACCAATGGGATGGTCTATTAGTCTGGCCATCGAGCTTAAATAATTTGTAATGTGCCAGTTGATGGTAAAAGCAATGTCCCATCACCTAGGAGATGGTCTGTCATCCATGCTGTCGCACCTTAATAAAACTTAACAATCTTCTTGTAGGCTATGACTGTAAAGTCGATACTCCATGGACCAAGTGATGGTTCGTCACTCTGGCCATCGCCTCAAAACAGTTTCAAACCAAACCTAGAGATGAAAGCATCTTTCAAATAGTTCAACCTTTCACACAATAATTAAAGTTACAAACTCTTAGGAGGTGTAAATCTAATTGTGGGATGAAAAGTTTCACAATCTTCTAGCCTAGGGTTACTCAAATATAACCGGGCAACATAAGTTTACGATAATTTTATTTTTGAAATTTGAAAATATTGTTGCCCTCCGACTCAATAAGATTAAGTGCTTACGAGCAAACTGCCAATCCTATAAAACTTAAAATAAATTAAATTTAAACTAGAGAAAAAAATTTCATACCTTAAAGGAGATGTACAGAAGAAACAAATAAAAACTTGTAATCTAGCAACTTGATCACTCAAAGAAAAGCACCAGGAAAGTAATTTTATGGTGATGATGGGTATTAACATAGATTTTGGAGGTTATATATGGAGTTGAAGGTTTGGGTTATGGAAGATATAAGGGTTATCAAAAAGGAGTGGATTTTTGATCGTGGGTGAGGGAGATGATGTGGGAATTGAATGTGAAAGGGAATCCAATTCCTTTAAATGATTCCATTAAATTCCTAGGGTCTGGATTGGATTCAGTTTCTATAGTCGAATTGGTTTTTACTTATATTGGTTTTGGGTTGGATTATTATTGGGTAGGTGATCATATGTTAGGTTTGGGTTGGGTGATGGTTGGTTCAACCTACTTAAAGATAACTCACTTGCTTGTGACCGATGTTAGACGTACGATCCGTCGACTGTCTGACGGTCTGTCTGGGAAACTGTCTAGCCTATCTAGAATGATGTACAATTGATTGACTTCAGAAAGTAGGGGCAATGGTCCATCACCAAATCAATGGTCCATCAAATTTCCCATGGTACTTAACCATAATGACTTCCAACTTACTTCTAGACAATGGTTGAAGCAACATCTGTTGGTTGCCTAATGGCCAGTAGCTTTTTCCATTCTCCTTATCCAGATTCCACCTATTAAAAGTCCCAAAGTGACGGTTAACTTGATGTGCCATTGGCTTACCCACATGCCCTCAATTTTACCATCACCTCTATCCAATAGTAGAGTTTACAGCTCCACACTTCAACACACACATAAACTATATCGATAACATGAAACTCAATACAAAACAAGTTATACAACATCAATCATGGGTTTCCTCCCATTAGCGCCTGATTTAACATCATGGCACAACTCTGGTACCATGATTACTCAGACTTCATGAAGGTACACCATCTCCATCAGTTTTACCTCCTCAAGTACTCCAAAGTATTGCTTCACACATTGTCCTTTGATTTTAAAGCATTCCTCTTTATGATTTTCCAATTCAACCATTCCACAAGAGAATACTTGTGTTACTGGAAATGAACCAGACCACTTGGATGTGAGTTTTCTTGGAAAAAATAGGAGATTAGAGTTGAACAATAATAATAAGTCCCCTAGACTGAATTCTTGCTTCTCAATTCTACAAACATTAGACATCATTATCTTCCCTGTATTCAAGGTCGATATGTTCTCAACTGAAACTCATCCAACTCATTGATTTGTCCAAGCATCAAGTTCTAGACTTCACTCCAGCTAAGGTTGAGCTTCTTTAGCACCCATAAGGCCTTATGCTCAAGCTCCACTGACAAATAACATGCCTTGCCAAAAACCAACTGATATGGTGACATCCCAATAGGAGTTTTGTATGCAATACTATATGCCCACATGGCATCATCAAGCTTTCGAGCCCAATCAGTTCAGTTGGAATTCACCACTTTGAAAAGAATCATCATTATTTCTCAATTTGACACGTCCATCTGACCACTGGTTTGCAAATGATAGAAGGTAGTTGCCTTGTGTTTCTTAACTCCATACTTTGCTAGCATATAATGGAATACCTTGTTACAAAAATGTGATCCCTTATCACTGATGATCACCCTTGGAGTACTAATCCTTGAGAAGATGTTCCTTCAATATTTTGTAGTGTCACAGCTTTCATGTATTTAGACACGTAATCCACTGCCACCAATATGTATTTCTAGTTGATAAAACTCACAAAGGGACCCATAAATTTGATGCCTCATACATAATATAATTCAACTTCCAGGACAAGGGTCATGGGTAGCTCACGCCTTCGTAGGATAGCTCCCTATCTTTGGCATTAGTCACATGTCTTAACAAATTCTTGTTCATCTTGATGGATTTTGGGCCAGTAATACCCACATTACAATATCTTTTGTGTTGTGCGCATACCACCATGATGTCCCCCCACGCGGGATGAATGATATGCTTCCAATATACTCATTATTTAAACTTTTGGGATGCATTTTCTTATCAAATTATTAGAATAGAGCCTGAACAGATATGGCTCATCCCAAAAGTAATTGCTCACATCATGTAAAAATTTCTTCTTTTTATGAAAATTTAGATCTTTAGACATCATATCACTAATAAAGTAGTTAGAAAAATCAGCAAACCACAACACAAGATCATGCAAAGCTGCTACCTACTCATCTGGAAAGGAGTCATCAATATCTACCTCATCAGCCATTTTACTCTTATCTTCAAGTCTAGAAAGATGGTCAGCAACTTGATTCTCGATGAATTTTTAATCTTTGACTTCAAAGTAAAATTCTTAAAGTAAGAGTGCCAGTTGAATCAACTGTGGTTTTGTATCTTTCTTTTTTATGAGGTATGTCTAGGCAAAATGAACTGTGTGTACTATCACCTTTATACCAATCAAGTATGCCTGAAATTTCTCAAAGGTATATACCACTCCTAGAAATTCTTGCTCAAACACCGTATAGTTCTTTTGCGCTCTATTCAGTGCTTTGCTAAATCAAGTGAAAGATTTTCTCTCACTTTTGACCCAAAATAGCACCAAGTGCCACCCCACTTGCATCACACATTACTTCAAATGGTCTAGACAAATATGGAGCAACAATAATAGGAGAAGAAGGTAAAATTTTCTTTAAGGCAATGAAATGTCTTAAAACAAGCATTATCAAAAAGGAATGTAACCTCCTTGTCCCACAACTTGCAAAGAGGATTCACAATTTCGGAGAAGTCTCTTATGAACTTGTGAAAAAACCCAGCATGACTTCTTAATCACTTTAATTTTTGTCCTGTCAACTTCAATACAATTTTTAGAAATTTTGTGCCCCAAAACTATGCCCTTCTTCAACATGAAGTGACATTTCTCCCAATTCAGTACCAAATTTGCTTCTTCGCATCATTATAAAACCATACCAAGATTGGACAAATAGTCTTTAAACCTATCACCCACTATAGAAAAATCATCCATAAACATTTCTATAGTATCCTTCACCATATCCAAAAAAATAGAAATTGTACATCTTTGAAAGGTGGCAGGAGCATTGCATAAATCAAAGGGCATGAATTTGAATGCAAACTTACCATAGGGGTTGTTGATGTCAATTTCTCTTGATATTATGGTGCAATAGAAATCTGGTTGTACCCATAATATCCATCTAAGAAGCAATACCAACGTCTTCCTACTAATTAATCCAACATCTAGTCTATGAAAGGCATTGGAAAGTGATCTCGAAGTGTCCACGATCTCAATTTCTAGTAGCCCATGCATACGATCCATCCTGTAACTGGCCTAAGTGGGAACAACTCATTGTGATCATTAGGAACCACTATAATACCTTCCATCTTTAGGACATATCATATGGACTTACCCATTTTCTGTACAAGATAGGATACACCACCCCTACATCTAACTATTTAATGATCTCTTACTCCACTACCTCTCACATAGGTGGGTTGAGTCTGTGATGATGCTCTATGATTGGGATGAAGTCCTCCTCCAAATGAATCTTGTGAGTACAAATCAAAGGAGGGATCCCGATAATGTCGGCAATGGTCCACCCAATTACCCTTTTAGACCATCTCAGCACTTACACTAATGCCTCAACCTACCACTCAACTAAATTAGCTGCCACAATAATAGTGATTTTACTATTGTCTCCCAATAAAGCATCGCGTAAATAACCCAACACCACTTTTAGTTCCAATATCAGTGGTTGTTCAATCGAAGGCTTAGCTGGAGGAGTAGCCTATTTTTCAGATCCAAGTCTACTTCTTGGAACCATAGGAATAGGAACCCATCCCAATCACTTCCTTCATTGTCTCATCATAGTCATTTATGTCATCACCATCAAAGTTCATCATCAATGTAGCTAAAGTTTCAACTGTAAACCTTTCTTTAAAAGGTACTTCCACTTCTTCCTCATCTAAAACATCAATCACATACACAATGTTCATTTCTCTTGGTTGTTTCATGGACTGACACTCAATGAATTTAACTTCCTCATCATTTAATTTGAATTTCAATTCATTGCTTTCTATGTCAACCAATACTCTACCAGTTGCTAAAAAGGGTCTTCCAAAGATTATAGAAATTTTAAATCCACCTAGCAATCTAATATCACAAAATTAGTAGGGAATATTAAACTCTCTACCTTCACTAGCACATCACATAAGATCCCCACTGACCTCTTGATCGAAAGGTCATCCATCAATAGAAGCATCATCAGTTTAGGGGCTCCCAAGCCTAACTATTTATAGATAGCAAGTGGCATCAAGTTGATGCTTAAACCAAGGTCGCACAATGCCTTATCAAAATTAAAGGTTCTGATGGTGCAATGGATTGTAAAAGCACTGGGATCTTTCTTTTTTTTTTTTGAGCTAAAGTGTGCAAAACAATCGCACCACAATGTTGTATGTTATCCATGGGTTCGAAACTAGTTGTCCTCTTCTTACTGACCAAATCTTTCATAAATTGGTGTAACTCAACATTTGTTCCAACGCCTGCACTTAAGAAATATTTACTGATAACAAATGAATTTGTGGAACTTGTTATCTTCAACTTTGTTTTTCATCCTTTGCGGGAATGGAGGTAGGGGTCTCAAAATTTGAGTCAAATACTTTGCAACCTTCTCCTTCTCTTTATTCTCAAAATATCCTATTTTAATACTTATATATTCCTAAGCATCTACAACAACGTCATCAATAACCATCGGCTTTTCAAAATAAGCTGAAACTCTTTGTTCAAAGGCATTATCAACCGCAACTCTAGAATTGAAAACTACAGCCTCCTCCTATTTATTAATAATAGGTACTGGATTGGGAAACACTCTTCCACTTCTAGTATTACGGCCATGCATTGGCCATTATTTTTTGGGTTTTAAAAGGTGTCGTTAGGCAAAGTCCCACTCTTCCGCTGATTCCAAGCTATGGACATATGACCCATTTAGTATTCTGGTTGTTTGATAGAAGTAGAGTGTGAACTCACTAGCTGGCTTATGTTAGAAATTTCACCCTTCATTTCTTTCACACCCAAATCAGAAGACTCGACCCTTTACAAAACTTGATCTAATATATTTTTCATCCTAGAATTTCCTAAACTATTACTAGTTCTATCACAATTCCTGGAAGGCATATAAAGATCACTTCTATCATTCTTTCTCTTCCATTTTCCTTGATCCCTATCCTTGTAACCAGTCTTATCATAGTAATTATATTTTTGATAGTATTGACCTTGGTTTCCTTAGTTGTTGTTTAAGTAATTTGCCTCCTACTCAGAATCTAATTCTACATACTTACTCTGAGAACCTAAAACTTTCTTCTTTTTAGTACCACTTACCAACAAGTGTTTTGTAAGAAAGTCCATCTGTGTCTTCATATGGGCCATGTCTTGGTCACATTCCTCCTCTCATCTGCATTATTCAATAGACATGCCCACAGAATAAGTACCACTTGCAACCTCAGAATCTCTAGTATGCCAAACTCTGTTAGTCTTTTTGAACCTTTCCAAGATTACAGTTGCATCTGCACAAGCGAGGGACCTGAAGGCATCTCTAGTAGCATTATCAACAATCAATTTAGTTACCGAATTCAAAGACCTGGAAAAAGTATCCATCAAGTGCTCATATGTCATCTTGTGGCTAGCATAATAGATAGGAGAAAGAATATTCTAATGCCTTTTTCCAAGGACTGTTTCTAGCGCCACACCACTAGCATCACACATGTTCCATACCACTAGCATCACACATGATCTCAAATGGCATGGACCAATCAAGAATGATAATAATAAGGGTTGAGATCAGCTTCTTCTTAAGGCACTCGAATGCCTTTACACACATCATCAAAAATAAACTTCACCTCCTTCTCGAGAACCTTGCATAATGGGTGTCCAATTTTTGTGAAGTCTTTGATGAACCTCCGATAAAATCCAGCATGCCCCAAAATTCCCCTAATAACCTTCATAGAAATCAGCTGGCATAATTTTTTAATCACCTTAATCTTTTTCCTATCAACCTCAATCCCACATGTAAAAATTTTGTGGACAAGCACTATACCTTTTTCACCATAAAGTGACATTTTTTTCCAATTTAGCACCAAGTTGGTCTCCACACATCTTCACAACACATTTCCTAAATGAGCCAGACATGGTTGGAATGAATCACCTATAATCAAGAAGTCATCCCTAAATACCTCAACAGTGCCCTCCACCATGTCGAAAAATATAGACATCATGCGTCATTAAAATATAGGTGGCGTATTACACAATTCGAAAGGCATCATCTTGAATGTGAACTTCCCTTATGGACAAGTGAATGTGGTTTTCTCTTTGTATTTAGGATCAATCAAAATCTAATTGTATCTCGAATAATCATCAAGACACTAATACCATCCTCAACTAGAAAGATGGTCTAACATCTGGTCGATAAATGACCTCAAAAAATGGTCAATTTAAGTCCACTTATTCAGCTCTCTATGGTCTATGCATACTTACCAACCTGTGACTGACCTCATCGAAATAAGCTCAATCTTGGCATTTGGTACCACCATGATTCCAGCCTTTTTTGGTATATATTGGACTGGGTTTACCCATTTACCATTGTATATGGGGTAAACCATTCCTGCATCCATCCATCTGATAATTTTCTTTTTCACTACGTTTTCCATAGGTGGATTCAGCCTACGCTAATGCTCAATACTAGGAATATAAATGGGATCGAGCTAAATTTTTTTAGTGCAAATACCCGGTGGAATATCAAAGATATCAGAAATGGACCAATAGTCCTCTTGAAGCTGCTTCATCTATATACAAGGGCTTCCACTTGCCACTCAACCAAATCTATTGTTGTAATAACTAGTAAAGTTTTGTTTGCCCTTAAGAATGCATATCGAAAGTGAGATAGAAGAGCCTTAAGCTCTAAGACTGGAGGCTCCTCAATAGAATGTGTGGCCACCGGATTTGCATGATTTTTTAAATCGAGATCTAGCTTTTTGGTGCATAAATGTAGAACCCACACCAGCAAGTGCATTAACTATCTCATTGTACTCATTATTTTCATCCCTACTAAAATCCATGATGACTATAGACAGAATCTTAATGAAAAATCGCTCCTTAATAGATACCTCAGGAACCATTTCATCAATCACATCTATTATAGAAAAAACTCTCATATAGTTTGGATGTTTTACCAATCCACAACATTAAAAACCACTTCCTCATTATTTAATAAGAATTTTAATTCTCCACTCTCCATGTCACTAAGTGATCTTCGGTAGCTATGAATAGTCAGCTCAAGATTATGGAGACCTTAAAATCATCCTAACATTCCAAGATGACAAAAGTAGTAGGAAAAATGAAGGTCTAAACCTTTACCAGAACATCATAAAGTGTGCCTATACAATGTTTAATAGTGCGATCCATCATAAGTAGTTGCATAGGAGTTGGATTGGGTGATCCCAAAACTAATTGTTTCAACATAATAAACAACATCATATAAGTACTTGATCCTAGATTACACAAAACCTTAGCAAAATAGAATGCCCTAATCATGCACGACATAGTAAAAGCCCAGGATCCTCTTTTTTCTGCACAACAGAATTGAAGGATATTGCACTACAGAGGTGCAAATTATCAGACAGCTCAAACTCATGGTCCTTTTTTTTGTCATAAGATCCTTCATGAACTTTTCATAACCTAGCATCTACTCAAGTGCCTCAACTAAGGGGACATTCACAGGCAACTGCATTAGCATGGAATAAATTTGTAGAATTTTCCATCTTCCACCTTCTTCTTAAATCATTGGGGGAAGCGATGTGGAGGCCTTTGAATAAGAGTCAAGATTTTTGGGACCTCCTTTTCCTTCCCATTTTCAGCACTAGCTTCCTTCGCAATACTTGAAGGATCTCTAGCTTTCTCTTGTTTCTCATCAGTCTCTGTTTTCTCATCAACATCATCTACATTTGTTTGCTCAAGATCATCATTTATGATGACTACTTTATTATCATCAACAATAACCAGCTCAAGCCACTCATTCTACTACTTTTCACTCCTAGTGGTGATTGTCATACAATGACCTAGATTTGGTATTATGTCACTCAGCAAAATACTATTTTTCCTTGGATTCAAAGTTAGAGAAATTTATATTATTCATTGCTGAAGTTGCTTGATATTGGTGGAATGAGATTCAACCACTTGACTTACCTTAGAGAATTCACCTTTGAAATAGTTAAATCCTGGAATCAGTAAACTTTATCCATTAAGCATCAGAGAAAGCATGTCTTCAGCTCACAAGCCACTCAACTTTCCATAATTACGACCTTTAGAAGGAGCATAGACACCAATACGATTATTTTTATATCTATCCTTGTTATTCCAGTTGTCTTTATCTCTACCATAACTTCTATCTCTATACCCAAACCTATTACAGTTATTATCCTTTTAGTAATTTTGACCTTGATTTCCTTGACCTTTGATCCAAGAGTCTTGATCAGACCCTTTGCTATTGGCTTAGGAACCCCATGTCTGGTAATTCACATAGTTTGCTACCTTCTCAAAATAGAGTCCCAATTATCCGAACTTGGAGCTTTTCCTTTGAACCCAACCGCATGTGCTTTCTCTAGGTTGGCCCCCAAGAAGGGCTTTGAAAGCAAATCAATTTGAATTCTCATGTGATTCATGTCTTGATCTCGCTCCTCTTATTTATTGAAGTTAATTTGCATACATGCTTACAAAATAAGAACTTATAGAGACCTCAACTTCTCTAGTATACGATGTCTGGTTCATCTTTGTAACTCGATCAAGTAGCACTGCTGCATTTGTAAAAGTACTTGGCATAAAGGCTATTTTGGCCATCAGTAATTGTCTTTGTTGAAGAATTCAATTCCCTTAAAATGTTTCCTCGATATGGTCATTGGTAAGTTTATAGTTGGGCCATTGTTTCAGCTTCTTATTATACGTTAACCAAGCTTCATGCAAAGCTTCTTTAGGCAGCTACTTGAAGTTATTGATCTCATCTCTCAATTGCAGCATCCTGGAAGGTGGGAACAATTTCTCTAGAAAGGCATTCTTCAATTGATTCCAGTTAGTAATGGAGTAATTCAGATGTTCAGTCAACCATAGAATTGTTTCCCAAGATAGTGAGAGAGGAAACAATCTCAACCTTATCACATTTTGACTCACACCAGGAAGATGGTATGACTTGAAGATTCTCACAAAGTTGACCAAGTGGAGGTTCAGATATTCTCCTAGAGCACCTTAAAATAAGCCCTTCATATTCAACAGCTGGATCAGAGTACTTATGATATCAAAATTGACACCTGGTCCCAAAGCAGGAGAGATAATAGAATTAGTAGCCCCTTTTCCACCAAAATCAATATCCTCATTCGCATCTAGATCATCATATGGGATAACCAGTCTTAATTATTACCTCTGAGCCTATTGTATCATTGAGAATTTGTGGCATCATTAGCAAGTTCTACGTTTCCTTGATTAACCCAAGCTACATCTATTGCATCCTACCTATATATCACAGCCTGATGGGTTGCCTCTTGTTCCATAAGTTCATAACCATTCACCATTTTTCTAGCAATTCGTTAATGTTCGTGGTTGATAGGAAGAAAGGGAGTTCCTTAACTTTGGGTAAATGGAATAAACTACATGCATGCTAGATCAAACAAAAACAACAAAAAAAATTAATTAGGAAATAAGGACTAATTGTCTAACAAACACAATTTAACTATTCGTAAACCATATTTCTCGGCAATGGCCCCAAAATTTGATACGCCCAAATTACACCTTTAAACAAAGCATAAAGTGGTTGTTGTAATGTAACACCCCGTATCTACTAAACCCTACTTGACAACATTGAACAATGGCTACTCAAGCATCGAGAGTCAAAATTTTGTATTTTGTAATGTTATTGATGAGATAATTGATATTGGGCCTAGTACATAGGATTAGACCTTTGTAGGAGGTACAACATCCCGTATAATGTTGAACCTAATTAAATTCCGTAACGTTCATGGAATTATTTGAACATGAGAGACTTGATGAATTAAGACATTAATTTGGTGGGTATTAATGAGTCATGAGCCATTGGGCTTAAATGAGGCCCAAAATCACATGGAAGACTTGGCCCAATGGGGCAAAATAATTGTAACACCCCGTACTTTTCTAACCTCACTTGATACCTTGGGTGTCATATCTACATAGGTGTTGAGATGCCATGAGTATGTGTTTTATAGTGTCATTGGTGAAACATTTGATAGCGGACTTAATATGTACGATTAGACCTTCGTAGGAGGTGTTTTGTGATTCCTTGATGCATTTGGGTGATACCCCGTACATATTCTAACCTTATTTGGTGACTTGGAGTCATGTTTACTTGATGATTAAGATCACTAAGTAAGTATTTTGTAGTGTTTTGATAAGGTATTGGACGATATGCAAGTATCGGAGAAGTGGCCGAAAAATTCAGCAAGGTGTTGAATCTTGCGCCACTACCCTGTTTCAGGGGTGTGGCGCAAGCCACCTGCATTCAGAGAATTCATAGAAGGCTCATTTCTTGCGCCACAGCCTGCTTTGCAGCTAGTGGCGCAAGGCACAAATCTTGTGACTTTCCGGACCCGTTTTGTAACGTAATTCTACGACGATTCTTGGATGGTTTCTTTTGGTTCCTTGGAGTTATTTGAGCATTGTTAAAGCTTCAAACACTTCAATACACTCCTACATACTCCTACATGATCAAATCATGAAACATGAATAGTGATCCAAAATGTATAATGAAACTATGGGCGACTAGAATTCCTATTTTTGCGATCGAAACGACGAATGAGAATCTCTTAAGAGAATATTGTCGTGACATTGTGGAATTATGTAAACATGAGATATATGGTGAATAATACATGAAATGTGATGGATTACATGGATATGTGTTATTGGGCCCAAAGTTAGGCCCAAAATGGAATTAAAAGAATTGGCCCAAAGGGCAAAAAGACCCATTCTTCCACTTTGACCACATTAAATGCCAAAGAAATGGCTAAGTATGACTTGGGGTCTATATAAAGGCCTCAAGATCAGATTTTTTTTATCATCAAAACCTCTCATGCCTTTAAGATATTTTCTCAACCATTTCTCATTTCCAAACCCTAAAGCAAAATATTCCCTTGGACTCCTTGGACAAGATCATCCTATTCCAAGCCTTGGTAAGTATATATTCTCATGGATTAACATATTATATGCATGGGAGATTATGTATATTATGATAGTTGTGTTGGCAAGGTGGTGAATAGTGTATTTTTGCTTTTGATTAAAGATGTGCCATCTTGGTAATTTGAACTTGAATTAGGACTTGTGCCTTTGATGAAAGAGCATGGTATGGAAAAAATATGAACATGTATGGTGTTATTTTTGGTATTAAACTTGTTCTTTTCTATAAGTGGAAATTGTGGGGGTTTGGCCGATATGTGTTATGAGTTGTATTAAGGTCATTTGATGGGTTATTTGTGATGTGGTATGGATAAGAAAGTGTAATGGAGAAGTGTTGTGGTGAAATGTATTGATTTTCATGTATTGGTCAATGTATGGAATATTGGGGGATTTTTGGAATAATAATTTTATCAATGGTTTTGTCAAGGGGAAATGGCATGTTTAAGGGCAAATATGTGACTCATTGATGTTACATGCATTTGAAGAGTAGTTCGTGGTTAATGTGAATTCCGTATTGTATTTGTGTTGTAGAGTGACACATAAAGAAGGAGCGGGACTATTGTATACACCTCTAGGATTATATATTCGTATTGCGAATCCAAGGTATGTAAGGTTACTCTGTCCGTATCTTTCTACGGCAACTAGTATTCACATTGACATTCCACTAGTCCTATTCCGAAATGTACTAAGGTATCCCATATCCGCTTATCCATGGTCATTGTCATAAATTTCTTACTCGTTGATCATTGGTAAATCTCATGTCTCATATTCATGGTTAATGTTCCAAAAGCTCAAATAAGGTTATGTTCCAATAGTGACTATACTTATGTCTCTTGTTCATGGTTTATTGTCCAATGGTTCCCATGGTGTTATGGTTCTAATAATGTTATGTTGCCAAGTTATTCACATGGTTCTCATTCATTGGTTAATGATCCAAAGCTTCCAACAATGTTATGTTCCAAAGTTCAAAGTGATGTATGACTATCCTAGTATCAATCTCAATGTAATGAATAAAGTAATTCAAATGTGGTCAATGATCAAGTATGGGTGGAAAGTCTATGGGCATAAGCCTAGATCGACTCGATCCCGATGTATGGATTTATGAGTGGCAAGTCTAGGGGCATAAGCCTAGCTCGACTCGATCCCGATGCATTGATTTATAAGTGGCAGGTCTAGGGGCATAAGCCTAGCTCGACCCGATCCCAACATGATGATATGATATGAAAAGACCCACTGATCAGTCGGGGCCCGGGTACATTATGACATATGTATTGACAAGCAAGCATTGATTGTAAAGAAAGTAATGAAAGTAATGAAAGCAATCCACATGGTTGCCAAAATGCAACATGGTGACTTACTCACAGTGATTGGTCATTTGTATTTGAGTTCATTGAAATATTCATGTGTTGTACAGTTTCATCTGAGCCTTGCATAGGAATTTACCTTACTTGCTGCAGGTGCAGGTACTAGAAGGCCTCCATAGTAGGTTGCCAGTCGTTGCAGATCATTGGTGAGCTCCAGCTAATTCGGGGCTTCTCCGAGTCAGAGTGTATATATGTTTTGGTGTTGTACATGTCGTATAAAGTGGGGACTTGTCCCGACTTTTATTTTATTTTGGTCAATGCTTTGTTAGAGTCTTTTGTAGACAGGTATGGGTGTATAAATGTAAAAGGGATATGTCGTACTTGACTCGGTGGCCTCAACGGCCCAGTTTCGCGTATGTATATATATATATCATGTTCCATGACTTTCATTGTTGGTATCTATAGCTGTTATGTGCTTATGGGTTTCTTATGGCATGCATATGATTGAACATAGGCAAAGGTTGGTTCTCTCGGGCCTTATCAGCTACGGGTGCCAATCATCTCTCGATTGGATTCGGGGCGTGACAAAAGTGGTATCAGATCAGGTCGGTCTAAGGATGTCTACAAAGCCGTGTCTGAGTAGAGTCTTACTTATCGATGTGTTGTGCACCACATTTATATGTAGGAGGCTATGGGACATTTAGGATGTTGTTTCTTTTTTTCATTCTAGATCGTGCAATAGAGCCAATGTTGTAAGTTGCATTGTATCTGATCTTGGTAATTTTTTTTCTTTGGTATAGTCAAAATGCCAAACACTAGAAGAGGAAAAGGTAAAAGTAAGCGGATAGATAGAATTGCTGGTGAAGGAACCAGTATACCACCACCTGATCAAGTTTATCAAGGTGATACTAAGCCTGAATTTGTGTCACGAGCTTCCTCCACTCCCTCTGTACCAGAAGAGTCGATTAGGAGAAACGTACCTGTAGAACTACCAGTCAATACTACGGACCAGGATCTAAAAAATGCAGTTCAGACGTTAACACAGTTAGTGGCATCCCAGAGTCAAGGACGAGCTGGTCCAATGACACATGATGATGATGCGGCTAGAGTAGCAAGTCGCAGAACACAGGATTTCCTAAAATTGACCCTCCTATCTTCACGGGGGAAGATCCAAAAGCAGATCCACAGGACTTCGTGGATCAAATTCAGAGGGCCTTGGAAGTTATGCATGTGATAGGGGTAGAGACAGTTGAACTTGCTGCGTACAGGTTGGAAGGAGAGGCAATATTGTGGTATGAGGATTGGAAGAAATCCCGTGACATTGGTGCAAATCCACCTACGTGGGAAGAGTTTAAAGTGGCTTTCCTTGATCATTACTTGCCCTATGAGATCCGTGTGGCACGTGCGGATCAATTCCTAAATCTTTGTCAGGGAAATCTAAGCGTCAGGGAATATAGCTTGCAATTTAATTCCTTGGCTCGATATGCACCAAATGTTGTGGCTACAATGACAGACAGGGTCCATAGATACGTGGACAGACTAGAGCCATATTTGGTAAGAGATTGCACTATTGCAGCCTTGAATAGGGACATGGACATTGCTCGAATACAAGCCTTCACCCAGAAAATGGAAGATCAAAGACAGAGACGAAGGGTACATGAATTTGATAGGGGACAGTCCAAAAGGGCTAGACCTATGGGACAACCTATGATGTCCCAAGGAGGATCTAGGCCCCGCATGTTTCCTAGACCACCTAGACCGTTGTTCTCTTATTCCACAAGGGGTGCTTATTCTCAGTCTCGAGGTTTTAGAGGTGGTTCAGCTGGGCAGAGTAGTGGGGTTCATGGATCACAGGAAGCAGGTTTCCCTCGTCAGTAATGTCAGCACTGCGGGCGTATTCATTCAGGCACATGTCGGTCAGGGACGAATATCTGTTTTTGGTGTGGTATGCCAGGACATATAGCGAGAGATTGTCCACAGCGGAGCATGGGTGGTATAGCATGACCGTCTGGGTCGGCTGTTGCGTCATCAACATCGGTTCCTTCACTAGGCCGAGGGGTGCAGCCTATTGTCCATAGTAGAGGTACCAGAGGAGCAGCCAGTACTAGCGGGGTCCAGAATTGTACTTATGATTTGGTGGACCGCTAGAATTCAGAGGCTTCCACTGATGTCATCACAGGTACATTATCCATATTCTCATATAATGTATATGCACTAATTGACCCAGGTTCTACATTTTCCTAAGTTACTCCATTGGTTGCTGCGAAATTTGCAAAGATACCGGAATTATTAATTAAATCAATTGAAGTGTCTACACCGATTGGTGAATATATTATTGCAAAGAGAGTATATCGTAACTGTGTGGTAACGGTGTGTGGTCATGATACGTTGGCCTATCTCATTGAATTGGACATGGTGGATTTTGATGTAATTATGGGAGTGGATTGGTTGGCCTCTTGTTATGCTATGGTAGATTGCCGGGCCAAGAAGGTGCAATTTTGTTTTCCGCAAGAAAATGTTCTTGAATGGAAGGGTAATGTAGGGGCACCACGAGGGAGATTTATTTCCTATTTGAAAGTCAGAAAAATGATTACCAAGGGATACATATGTCATTTGGTACGAGTAAAATATAATGATATGGAACCATTAACTCCACAGTCAGTACCGGTAGTCAATGAATTTCTAGATGTATTCCCAGAGGATTTTCCAGGTTTACCCCCAAAACGGGAAGTGGAATTCGGCATTGATGTGATTCCAGGCACTCAGCCTATTTCTATCCCTCCATATAGAATGGCTCCAGGAGAATTGCATGAATTGAAGGAGCAGTTAAAAGATTTGTTGGACAAGGGCTTCATTAGGCCTAGTATGTCCCCGTGGGGTGCACCGGTATTATTCGTACACAAGAAAGATGGCACATTGAGGATGTGCATTGACTACCGACAGTTGAATAAGGTAACGATCAAGAACAAATATCCCCTCCCTCGCATTGATGATTTGTTTGATCAGTTACAGAGTGCCAAATGTTTTTCAAAAATTGACTTGAGGTTGGGTTACCATCAAGTTAGAGTTAGAGAGGAGGATGTACCCAAGACAGCTTTTCGAACACGGTATGGTTATTATGAATTTTTAGTTATGTCATTTGTCCTAACAAATGCACTAGCTGTGTTTATGGATTTGATGAATAGGGTGTTTAAGCCATTTCTAGACGTGTTTGTCACGGTGTTTATAGATGACATCCTTGTCTATACAAGATCACCAGAAGACCACGCTAATCATTTACGACAAGTGTTGCAAATCCTCCGTGAGAGTAAGTTGTATGCAAAATTCTCCAAATGTGAGTTTTGGTTAAAATCAGTTGCATTCTTGGGTCACATCGTGTCAGATAAAGGGATCCAGGTTGATATACAGAAGATAGAAGCAGTGAAAAACTGGCCGAGACCTACGACACCCACAGAGATTCGCAGTTTTCTAGGTTTGGCAGGTTATTACCGAAGATTTGTAGAAGGGTTTGCTTCTATTGCAGCACCATTAACAAAGTTAACTCACAAGGCAATTAAGTTTCAATGGAATGATGCATGTGAAAGAGGGTTTCAAAAATTGAAAGATAAGTTGACTTCCACACCAGTGTTAGTACTTCCTAAAGGCACAAAGGGCTATGCAGTGTATTGTGATGCTTCCGGGATTGGTCTCGGATGTGTGTTGATGCAGCATGGTAGGGTGATAGCATATTCCTCACGACAGTTGCGGCCACATAAGAAAAATTATCCCACTCATGACCTTGAATTGGCAGCGGTAGTGTTTGCTTTAAAGATATGGCATCATTATCTGTATGGAGTTCATGTTGATATTTACACGGATCACAAAAGTTTACAATATATCTTTAAGCAAAAGGAACTCAACCTAAGGCAATGAAGATGGTTAGAGCTCTTGAAAGACTATGATGTCGATATTTTATACCATCCAGGGAAGGCAAACGTAGTAGCGGATGCATTGAGCCGCAAGGAAACGAGAGTCACTAGTGATCAATTGACGAAAAATAAAGAGATAATCAAAGACTTATATCAGTTAGCGAGCCTGGGAGTTCGCCTTATTGAATCCTGAGATGATAGAGTTATTGTACAGAATGCAGCAGAATCCTCCTTGATAGCTGAAATAAAAGAGAAGCAGTTTACAGATTCTATGTTATTGCAGCTAAAGGAAAATGTACAGCAGGATTTGACTAAGGTATTTGATCTTACACAAGAAGGGGTGCTTCAATGTCAAGAGAGATTATGTGTACCGGACGTAGATGAGATGAGGACACGAATAATGACAGAGGCGCACCATTCGCGCTATTCCATTCATCCGGGTGCTACTAAAATGTACCATGAATTGAAAGAAGTGTATTGGTGGGGCAACATGAAAAAGAACATTGCAGAATTTGTCGCGCAATGCCCAAATTGTCAACAAGTGAAAGTGGAACATCAGAAACCAGGAGGTTACATGCAATGTATCAATCTTCCAGTCTGGAAATGGGATATGATTAATATGGATTTCATTACAGGTTTACCTCGTACATTGCGGAAGTTTGATTCTATATGGGTCATAGTGGACAGGCTTACCAAGTCAGCGCATTTTCTACCGGTCAAGACGACCTATACAGCTGAGGATTATGCGAAGTTGTATGTGGAAGAGATAGTACGATTGCATGGTATTCCACTTTCCATTATATCAGACAGAGGAGCATAGTTCACAGCGCACTTTTGGAGATCTTTCCAGCAAAGTTTGGGTACACGGGTGAATTTGAGTACGACTTTCCATCCTCAGACTGATGGACAAGCAGAACGTACTGTTCAGACACTTGAAGATATGCTATGAGCTTGTATGTTGGACTTTCAAGGAAGTTAGGATGACCATTTGCCTCTTATTGAATTTGCGTATAACAATAGCTATCATTCAAGTATTAAAATGGCACCTTATGAAGCCTTGTATGAAAGGAAATGTAGATCACCAATCGGATGGTTCGAAGTAGGTGAAACTGCTTTACTTGGGCAAGATATTGTTCACCAAGCCATGGAGAAAGTTAAAGTTATCCAACAACGGTTACAAACGGCTCAAAGTCGTCAGAAGTCATATGCCGATGTTAGAAGAAGAGGGCTTGAATTCTCCATAGGTGATTGGTATTTTTAAAGGTGTCACCGATGAAAGGGGTAATGCGGTTCGGAAAGAAAGGGAAATTGAGTCCACGTTACATAGGCCATTATGAAATCATTAGAAGATTTGGGCAAGTTGCGTATGAGTTGGCACTACCCCAGGACCTTTCGTCAGTCCATCCGTTATTTCATGTTTCAATGCTTCAAAAATGCATAGGAGATCCTTCGCGTATTGTTCCTGTAGAGGATGTTCAAGTTATGGAGTATCTTACTTATGAAGAGGTACCCATTGCTATTCTGGATCGACAAGTAAATAGGTTGAGGAATAAAGATGTCGCATCCGTAAAAGTACTTTGGAGAAATCAACAAAAGGAGGAGGTCACATGGGAAATGGAAGAAATGATGAAATCCAAGTATCCCCATTTATTTCAAATGGACCAGGAGGTCCACAGTGCGGAGGTGGAACAATAACAACAAGTATTTAAAAGAATTATGTGTATGTGTATAGGTATGTTAAAGTAAAGATGCATTTGTTGTATAGAAGACAATGTTGTTAACATTCGAGGACGAATGTTTCTAAGGGGGGAAGAATGTTACACCCCGTACTTTTCTAACCTCACTTGATACCTTGGGGGTCATATCTACATAGGTGTTGAGATGCCATGAGTATGTGTTTTATAGTGTTATTGGTGAAACATTTGATATCGGACTTAATATGTGCGATTAGACCTTCGTAGGAGGTGTTTTGTGATTCCTTGATGCATTTGGGTGATACCCCGTACATATTCTAACCTCATTTGGTGACTTGGAGTCATGTTTACTTGATGATTAAGATCACTAAGTAAGTATTTTGTAGTGTTTTGATAAGGTATTGGACGATATGCAAGTATCGGAGAAGTGGCCGAAAAATTCAGCAAGGTGTTGAATCTTGCGCCACTACCCTGTTTCAGGGGTGTGGCGCAAGCCACCTGAATTCAGAGAATTCATAGAAGGCTCATTTCTTGCGCCACAGCCTGCTTTGCAGCTAGTGGCGCAAGGCACAAATCTTGTGCCTTTCCGGACCCATTTTGTAACGCAATTCTACGACGATTCTTGGATGGTTTCTTTTGGTTCCTTGGGGTTATTTGAGCATTGTTAAAGCTTCAAACACTTTAATACACTCCTACATACTCCTACATGCTCAAATCATGAAACATGAATAGTGATCCAAAATGTCTAATGAAGCTATGGGCGACTAGAATTCCTATTTTTGCGATCGAAACAACGAATGAGAATCTCTTAAGAGAATATTGTCGTGACATTGTGGAATTATGTAAACATTAGATATATGGTGAATAATACATGAAATGTGATGTATTACATGGATATGTGTTATTGGGCCCAAAGTTAGGCCCAAAATGGAATTAAAAAAATTGGCCCAAAGGGGAGAAAGACCCATTCTTCCGCTTTGACCACATTAAATGCCAAAGAAATGGCAAAGTATGACTTGGGGTCTATATAAAGGCCCCAAGATCAGATTTTTTTTATCATCAAAACCTCTCATGCCTTTAAAATATTTTCTCAACCATTTCTCATTTCCAAACCCTAAAGCAAAATATTCCTTTGGACTCCTTGGACAAGATCATCCTATTCCAAGCCTTGGTAAGTATCTATTATCATGGATTAACATATTATATGCATGAGAGATTATGTATATTATGATAGTTGTGTTGTCAAGGTGGTAAATAGTGTATTTTTGCTTTTGATGAAAGATGTGCCATCTTGGTAATTTGAACTTGAATTAGGACTTGTGCCTTTGATGAAAGAGCATGGTATGGAAAAAATATGAACATGTATGGTGTTATTTTTGGTATTAAACTTGTTCTTTTCTATAAGTGGAAATTGTGGGGGTTTGGCCGATATTTGTTATGAGTTGTATTAAGGTCATTTGATGGGTTATTTGTGATGTGGTATGGATAAGAAAGTGTAAAGGAGAAGTGTTGTGGTGAAATGTATTGATTTTCATGTATTGGTCAATGTATGGAATATTGGGGGATTTTTGGAATAATAATTTTATCAATGGTTTTGTCAAGGGGAAATGGCATGTTTAAGGGCAAATATGTGACTCATTGATGTTACATGCATTTGAAGAGTAGTTGGTGGTTAATGGGAATTCCGTATTGTATTTGTGTTGTAGAGTGACACATAAAGAAGGAGCGGGACTATTGTATGCACCTCTAGGATTATATATTCGTATTGCGAATCCAAGGTATGTAAGGTTACTCTTTCCGTATCTTTCTACGGCAACTAGTATTCACATTGACATTCCACTAGTCCTATTCCGAAATGTACTAAGGTATCCCATATCCGCTTATCCATGGTCATTGTCATATATTTCTTACTCGTTGATCATTGGTAAATCTCATGTCTCATATTCATGGTTAATGTTCCAAAAGCTCAAATAAGGTTATGTTCCAATGTTCTAATAGTGACTATATTTATGTCTCTTGTTCATGGTTTATTGTCCAATGGTTCCCATGGTGTTATGGTTCTAATAATGTTATGTTTCCAAGTTATTCACATGGTTCTCATTCATTGGTTAATGATCCAAAGCTTCCAACAATGTTATGTTCCAAAGTTCAAAGTGATGTTATGACTATCCTAGTATCAATCTCAAAGTAATGAATAAAGTAATGCAAATGTGGTCAATGATCAAGTATGGGTGGAAAGTCCATGGGTATAAGCCTAGCTCGACTCGATCCCGATGTATGGATTTATGGGTGGCAAGTCTAGGGGCATAAGCCTAGCTCGACTCGATCCCGATGCATTGATTTATGGGTGGCAGGTCTAGGGGCATAAGCCTAGCTCAACCCGATCCCAACATGATGATATGATATGAAAAGACCCACTGATCAGTCGGGGCCTGGGTACATTGTGACATATGTATTGACAAGCAAGCATTGATTGCAAAGAAAGTAATGAAAGTAATGAAAGCAATCCACATGGTTGCCAAAATGCAACATGGTGACTTACTCACAGTGATTAGTCATTTGTATTTGAGTTCATTGAAATATTCATGTGTTGTACAGTTTCATCTGAGCCTTGCATACTCAGTACTTATTTCGTACTGACCCCTCTTGGGGAATTTACCTTACTTGCTGCAGGCGCAGGTACTAGTAGGCCTCCACAGTAGGTTGCCAGTCGTTGCAGATCATTGGTGAGCTCCAGCTAATTTGGGGCTTCTCCGAGTCAGAGTGTATATATGTTTTGGTGTTGTACATGTTGTATAAAGTGGGGACTTGTCCCGACTTTTAGTTCATTTTGGTCAATGCTTTGTTAGAGGCTTTTGTAGATAGGTGTGGGCGTATAAATGTAAAAGGGATATGTCGTACTTGACTCGGTGGCCTCAACGGCCCAGTTTCGCGTATGTATATATATATCATGTTCCATGACTTTCATTGTTGGTCTCTATAGCTGTTACGTGCTTATGGGTTTCTTATGGCATGCATATGATTGAACATAGGCAAAGGTTGGTTCTCTCGGGCCTTATCGGCTACGGGTGCCAATCATGTCTCGATTGGATTCGGGGCGTGACAATGATCCAATCTTCCCTTTGACCAAATCATCCATGCATTTAATGTCAAGAATGGGATAAGAGAGACTTAAAGGGACCTATATATATGATGTAAATCAGATTTTTATTCATTTGTAACACCCATGCCTTTTCTAGAATTCTCTACAACATTTTCTTATTTCACACAAACCCTAGACCTTCATCCTTTGGACCAAGATCATTATCTTGCAAGACTTGGTAAGTGTATATGATTATGTTTTAATATATTTTATGCATGGAATATGGTTTATATCATGTTGGTTATGTTGGTAATGTGTGAGAAGTTCACTATGTGTAAAACAATTTGTGTTTGCTAAATCGGAGGATGGTTTTGTCTTGTAAACTTGAACATGGACTTATGATATTGAAGGAAATGAACTTGATGGATTCAATACTTACATGTGAGATGTGAATATAGTCTTACCTTGTTTTAACCTTGTATATAATGTTTGGAATTGTTGTTGTAAATTTGGTTACAGATTTGGTGGCGTATTCAAAAGAAAGTGAGGTTTTGGTGATGTTTTTGTGTGTTGTGAGACCATGGATGGTTGTTGGCATGTAATATGATCAAAAATATGTTAAAATAAGTTTAGTTATGATCATGCACTATTCATTGCATAAAAATACCCCAAAGAGACCAATTTGGCCGAAAAAGGGCACCCGCCCTCGCAGGTGAGGCACCTGCGGGCACAGCTGCCAACGTAGATGCCCATGGATACTACCAAAGGGCACCTGCAGACACAGTTCAGCCACCTGCGGGCGCAGGTGGCTTCGCAGGTCACTTCCAGAACCCCGTTTTGCATGTTTTTGTCCCCCTTTGACCCCCGAAGGCCCCTATACCCTTTATGGATATAATTAGAAACTTGTGATAGCGTTTTAATAACTTTAAAATGTCGTATGGAGGCATGTTGGACTGTATTAAGTATTTATTGTTGTTCATATGTTGTTATGAGGCAAGTTGATAGGAGAAATTGTGACGGAATGCTAATGAGAAAGCATAAGGGTAAGCGTGATGTGAAATGCTATTGATGTGCTATATTTTGGTCAGTGTGTGGAATGTTATGGTGTTGTTGGTATGATAATGCAATGGAATGTACTGTGAAGGATGAAATGATGCTATGTAGCAGTCACGTAACTCATTGTGACATTGATACGTTTGTAAGGGAGTTGGTTGTTAGCATGAACTTTGTTATGTACTTGTATTGTATAGTAAGACGTAAGGAAGAAGCTGGACTGTTGTGTTCATATATAGACTCGTGTACTCATACTGGGAAGTGAAGGTATGTAAGGTTACTTTGTCTGTATCTTTCTGCATCATATGGTGTTCACATTGTCATAGTACTCATTTGATTCCGAAGTGCTCTAAGGTATTCCGTATCCGGTAGTTGACTAGTGTTACTCATAAGTTCCTTACTCATTGGTCAATGGTGAATCATATGAATCATGTCCAGTGGTTGACTCTTGTTCATTAGCTAATATGGATCATTATCCTAAGGTTCCAAAAGTGTTACACTCCATGAGGGTTCTATAGAATTCCAACTACGATTGACATATTTTGCTATTCACATGTGTCCTACTCTTAGATGAATGATGATTCACTTATCTCTTATTTATTGACTGAAGTTCCTAAGTTGTCATGATGTGGTAAATTCGAAGAGAACTATACAGAAAGAGAGTAATGATGTAAAGAGAATCTATTTATTTTGAATAGCATTGTTCCAATCATGTCATGTTCCAAAGTCCTATAGTATGATGATTATCTTTGTACCAATCTCCCACAAGTAAAAGTACCAATCTCATCAAAGTAATATGGGAAGTAATGTGCAAGCTAATATATCTATCCCTAACAAGTAAAGGTATCAATCTTACAAGAGTAAAGACGTGAAGTAATGTATGTATGTGTTCCAAGTCACAAGGTATCGCTAAGCAATGAAAGTAAGAATAACAAGAGAAAGAAGTAATGTATAAATAATGAGTATTCATGGGTGGTATCCCAGGGGTTAAAATACCTAGCATGGGTCGATCCCAATAACACGGGTGTTATCCCAGGGGCGACAGAAAAGCCTAGCATGGGTCGATCCCGATACATCCCAGGGGCTATATAAAAGCCTAGCATGGGTTATCATAAGTATATCCCAAGGGCGACACGAAAACCTAGCATGGGTTATCACAGTACATCCCAGGGGTTATAGTACCTAGCATGGGTTAATGACATCCCAGGGGCGACACGAAAACCTAGCATGGGTTCACATAACATCTAGGGGGCAAAGTACCTAGCATGGGTTAATCTCATCCTAGGGGCGACAGAACAGCCTAGCATGGGTAGAACAATAAAGATGAACATATGAAAAGACAAGAGAAGTAAAGAACGTAATGTACATGGTTTTCCCAAATACAGAAGAGAGTTCATTCACAATTACCATTTCTCTTATATTGATTCCATTATTGTTGTTATTATGTATGATGTAGTTCTTATGGCCTTACATACTCAGTACATTATTCGTACTGACACCTCTTGGGGGATTTACTTTAAATGCTACAGGCGCAGGTACTAGTAGACCTCCTCAGTAGGCTGCGGACCATATACAAACCTTTGGTGAGCTCCAGTTGCTTCGGGGCTTCCCACGTCACATGTGTACCCTAGGTTTTAGTATTATGTAAATATGGTATAGACATGGTCATGTATCTGTAGAGGCTTTGTAGACGGTTGTGGGAAGACAAATGTAAGAGGTGTATGTCCATGATGACTTGATGGCCCTGGCGGCCAAGTTTCACATATGTATATATTTATCACATGTTTCATGAATTCCGTTATTAGCATGGTAAGTTCTTATATGGTAATGGTATTTCTTATGGCATGCATATAAACGAACATAAGAAAAGATTGGTTCTCTCGGGCCTTATCGTCTTCGGGTGCCAATCACGCCTCGTTGGAAGTCGGGATGTGACATTAAAATATAGAACCCAACAAATTTGGAGTCAATTCATATAGGGAATATGGAAAGAAATAAGTTAATTGTTGTTATTCTACTAATAGCTAGTTATTTCCAGGGGGGTTGCAAAAAGTAGAAACTATGAATTTAGTATTAATGAAGTAACAAATTATGAATTCTATATTGTTTGTAATCAATGAAAAGAATGAACTAGGATTGTGTTCCCTATGATTTCATAACTCTATAGGCGTAGCATACTAGTGATCTATCTTGGTATTTAGCATGCAAGGTCGGGTAAGTTAGTTTCACTTAAATAGTTGGTCTCCTTTATTAGATGAATGTCACTTATTCACCAGATAAGTCTATGAGTGTTTGCGTAATAACCCTTAACCTTGATCACAAATTAGCTATCCTTGGACAAGGCTCAAGCTATTAGATAAAGGTTGATAGCCTAAAATCTCTATTGTTAATTTATTTTCCCATTAGGGACCCCTTTGATCCAGCAAGTAAGAATTAAGGTGAGTTCTAACATTGGCCACTATTAAAAAGTAATCAATGCAAAGGGAAGAACGATATATACATAAACACCTTTCCAGAATCACTAAGTACTTTAACCTACTTTGTTAAATCAACATGGTTCCCACAACCCCAGTTGTGGATTAGCTACTCATACTTGTAAGAAAACAACTAGAATTTGTAGAAGAATCCATGATTATAACTTACAAGATGAATAAAAGCAATCCAGAAACTCTATTATCAAAAAAAAAAAAAAAAAGAATCAATGTATGTAGAATCTCAAAAACCAGGAAATAACGGGTAGTAACTTAGAACAAATTGTTTATAAGGTAAAAATTTACATATCATATAAAAGAAAACCTATGAAAGGTATTTATAGACAAAAACATAACCTATCCTAATAACAATAAAATTACATGCCCAGCAATACCTACGAGTCATACAGTGTTATCTTGACTCATAGGTTGAAGTCACAATTTATCCTCATCCAACCTTCATCTCTATTGTACTCTCAATGTACGACTTGTGAGTCCATCATATAAGTCGTACAATGACTCAAAACTTTCTTTCTACAACTCTCTGTATGAGTTATAGTAACTCATATATTCATCATACATATTATAGGTAGCTCTCATGGTCACTGATTTAATGTTGCATCTTTTCTATTCTTTTTTTCACGATTCCTCAATACGAGTCAGATGGACTTATGGCTTGAACCTATGACTCGTAGGTAGAAGTCGTATGTTTGGACTTTACTATCACCTTTTTGGGACTTTATTAGTACAGACATTGGTATGAGTCTTGCCTTTACCCTACAAGTCATACCTTGGCTCCATAAATCAATACTTAACAGTTTTCAACTTTTTCCTATTTTTCACTTTTGGGACCTATTTTCTTGCACAAACACGCAAATGCTCATCAAAATAATGGAATTGACCTAGTGTCTGGCCATTTTCCCTGTGGTATTAACCCTAACCTAAATGGTTTTCTATATTAGATCCATGACCACATTATACTTCATTGCTAGGTATAATTTTGGGTGACATCAAATTCTGGGGCCATTGTCGGGGAATACATTTTAGGATTAGTTCAATTATGTTTATTTGACTATTAGTTCTTATTTCCTAGTTTACTTTTTTCTAATTTTGTTTTCTTTTAGGGAGCAAAATAGTTTATGCCAATTACCCAATGTCAAGGCAATATCTAGATTCCATTAGCCACGAGCTTGAATGTATTCTGAGAAAGATGAATGCCCAAGAGCTTGAGGAGCAAGCAACATCCCTACAAGTTAGATTAGACCAACTGGCTGTGGAGGCTGAAGCTTGTGCTAATAATGAAAATGCAAAAGTTGCTAATACGAGTCAAAACCAAAGGCCCAAGAGATAAAATTAAAGATCTGTCATTTTGTATGATGATTTGGATGATGAGGAGGGTGATTATTTTTATGGAGTTGGTGCTATTGGTTATATAGTCCCTCTTGCACTAGACCCTGGTGCTAAGTTTGACATCACAAGTACTATGATATAGCTGCTAAATCTAAAAGGTCTATTTGGAGGTGCTCGACAGATGATCCAAATCTTCACTTCATCAATTTTGTGGGAATTTACAAGGTGTACAAGTTCCTAGGTATGACTCAAAATGATTTGGGTAATGGTTGTTTCCCTTCTCACAATCTGGGTAAGAAACTCTATGGTTGACTAAACATCTGGACGACTCCATTACTAACTGGAGGAAGCTGAAGGATGCTTTTTTTGAGAGATTTTTTCCTTTATTTAAATGCTTCAGTTGAGAGATGAGATCAATTACTTTAGAAATCTACCTGGAGAAGCTTTGTATGCGTCTTGGTTGAGGTTCAATAAGAAGTTGAAGTAGTTCCCCAACCACAAGCTAGCTGATGATAATCGCTTGGAGATATTTTACAATTTGTTGAATTCTACAACTAAAAATAGAAGCTGATATTATTGCTGGGGGCTTTTTTATGTGACATACATATGCAGATGTTGTGTTGATGCTATATTGATTTACTAGGACCAATAGAGCATGGCACACTAGAGAGTTTATGGTCTCTATAGGTACTTATTTTATAGGCACGTCAGGTGAGCAGTGCCAAACGAAAGAGGATATAGCTAATCTAAAGACTCAAATAGACTTGACTACAAAGCACTTGATGGGGGTCGTCTTTAAAAAGGTGAATGTGGTTGGTTCACAAGGTGAAATACCAAGGCATGATAATTGTGATTTTGATTTTAAGATGGAGGCTAACTTTGTGAAAAAACAGACGGGGGGTTATTGGGCTAATGCCCAATGGTGTAACTAAGACTCTTGGTGACAAGGTCAAGGAAATCAATGTTAGAGCTATTAGAAGGACAACAACTATGATCGGTCTGTATATAAAGATAAAAGTCGAGATAGAGATCAAGACAACTTAAGGAACAAAGATGGTTACAAGAATGATGGGATTAGTCTCTATGTCCCTCCAAAGGTTTGAGATCAAGGTGAGTCAAGTGATTTTAGATTGGAGGACATATTGGCAAACATGCTAAAATATTTAGAATACACTGATGCTAGAATCAAGGAGATTCCTGGTGATATTCCTAATGTTACCCAGTTGGTTGACTCTCACTCCAACTCCATTAAGTAGATAGAGCAAAAAATAAGGTAGGTTTCCACATCTATAAATCAAAGGAAGAATGGTAATTTACCTGGTAACACTGTGCAAAATTTGAGTCATTGTATTGTAGTCACTACTAGAAGCAGGAAGCGGTTCAATAAGTGGCCCAAACCAATTGTTATTGATATGATGTGGTTGTTGAGAAAAATAGTCTAGAGCAGAAAAATATGGCCGATGATGAAGGGTAAATTATGGTTGATGAGAGCTGAGAGGAAGTTGAAAAGTCTCCAGTTGAAGCAGAGGAGACTAGTATTGATAAGGGAAAGGAAAATGAGGTCCCAAAAATATTAAATACCATTCTAATACCTTTATCGCCCCTCCTACAATGCTTCAAGAAGAAGGTGAAATATGGCAAACTCCATAAGTTCATATCTATGTTAAAGCAGTTGTCTGTGAACATCCCATTAGTTGAGGCACTTAACAAGTTGTGAGGTTATACAAAGTTCATGACGGATATTATCACAAAGAAGAGGACCATTATTTTTTGGCCAGTTGGCTATTTGCACCACTGTAGGGCAATAGATTCTAGTTCTCTTATACCAAAAAAGAAGGATCCTTGTGCTTTTACTATTCCTTAGACAATTGGGGCAATCAATTTTGTGAAAATGTTTTGTGATCTAGGTTCAAGCATTACCATGTGCTATGTTCAAACAATTGGGTTTGAGATCCCCAAACCAATGAATATGTGGCTAATTATGGTAGATCACACTATGAAGCGTCTTGTAGGCATATTGTATGATGTTTTGGTGAAGATTGAGACCTTTATTTTTCCTGTTGATTTTGTCATTTTGGACTGTAAGGTTCATGTTTAGGTCCCTATAATTTTGGGGCAACCATTCTACCTTGCGAATGAGTACTTATTGATAGGGAAAGTTATGAGTTGAAGTTCTAATTAAACAATGAAGAAGTTATGTTTAACGTGTGTCAATCAATAAAGCAGCCAAATGACATGAGAGTTTTTCTTGTGATTGATGTGATTGATGAGGAAGTACCTGAGGTATCTATTGTAGAATGATTTCTTGTTGATACTTTGGCCGCAGTCATCATGAATTTTGATGGGGATAACAATGATGAGTATAACAAGATGGTTCACGCACTTGGAGGAATGGGATCTTATTCTTATGCACCAAAGAAGTAAGATCTTGATTTGAAGAATCATGAGACTCTATCGGCCAAGCCTTCCATTAAAGAGCCTCCAGTTTTGGAGCTTATGGATCTTCTGTACAATCTTAGATATGCCTTCTTTAGAGAAAATATCACTTTTCTAGTTATTATTGTAGTATATTTACTTGAGTGGCGAGTGAAAGCTCTTGTGCTCGTATTAAAGCAATTCGAGAGGGCAATTGGTTTGTCTATTCTTGCAGGATTTCACTCAGTATTTGCACTCATTAAATCCATCTTGATCCTGATTGTATCTCAAGTATTGAGCATTAGCATAGGTTAAATCCATCTATGCAAGAGGTAGTGTAGAAGGAGATTATTAAGTGGCTAAATGCAGGCGTGGTTTACCTCATCTCAAATAATAAGTGTGTGATCCCAGTCCAGTGTGTGCTGAAGAAGGGTGGGATCACTGTGGTTTCAAGTGTCAAGAATGAGCTTATTCTATTGAGACCAGTCACAGGCTGACGAGTGTGTATGGTTTAAGAAAAGCTAAATGAGTAGACACAGAAGGATCACTTTCAATGCCTTTTATAGATGAGGTGTTAGACCGTCTTGATAGTAGAGGATGATAGTGTTTTTTGATAGTTATTTGGGATACAATTATATTTTATTGCTCTAGAAGACCAAGAGAAGACCAATTTCACTTGTCCATATAGGACTTGTGCATTCAAGAGTATGCCATTCAGATTATGTAATGTGCCAACTACTTTTTAGCAGTGTATGTATCTATATTTACTGATAAGGTGGAGGACACTTTTAAGGTGGTTATGGATGATTTCTTAGTAGTGGGTGATTTCTTTGAGGAGTGTTTGGCTCATCGATATAGTATGGAGGACACTATTGAGGTGCTTATGGATGATTTATTAGTAGTGGGTGATTTCTTTGAGGAGTGTTTGGCTCATTTAAGAGAGGTGTCAAAAAAATGTGAGGAGACTAACTTGGTGCTGAATTGAGAAAAATGTCACTTTATAGTGAAGGTATACTGCTTGGCCACAAGATCTTTGATGAGTAGATTGAGGTTGATAGAGCAAAGATAGAGGTGATTGAATAATTACCTCCACTGATTTTTGTGAAGGGTATTCATAGCTTCTTGGGAAATGCTAGCTTCTACCTTAGGTTTATCAAGGACTTCTCTAAAATAGCACACCCTTTGTTCAAGCTACTAGAAGAAGAGGTGAAGTTCCTTTTTTATGATGCTTTTTTGAAAGAGTTCAAATTCCTTAAGGAGAAGTTGATATCAACCCCTATTATTATTGTTCCTGATTGTCCATTATTGTGTTCAATAGCACGCACAACTGTACATGATCGTACAAGTAATATAGGATTTTTTAAGTCCAGATATCGTACCACAGGGACTTGTCGATTAACGATTTTACTAGATTAGACTAATGTTGATTATTTATTCAAGCGGTAGATCCTAAAGATATATTTATGACTTAACTAAATTGAACATAAAAGAAAAATAAATAATAAACAATTAACCATGTAAAGAGTAGATTCTTACATAATTAATGCGATGAATCGATCTAGGATTACGAATTCAGTAATAATAAGGTTAAGTAATCAATTTTATCGACTTGTATGTTATTTAATTGTTGATTTTATGATTATGGCATGATCAACCTCTAATCATCTATCCAAATTGACCTCACAACTACAACATTGAGCGGAGATGCGGCAATCCAATTACGGCAATCTAGGTATATCGCTATCCTAACTGCAAATCAATTCTTTATGTTATATTAAAGTTAATATCTTACTTACTATATTCTTCGGTCTATCCCTCATTTCCCTTGGTCTGTTCACTTTGGGATTATAGATTTATCCAAATGGTAGCTGAGCATTAAGATAGTAAGCCCAAGATTATAGAAACAACTAATATGATAATCAAGCAAATCAAATCAAGTGTCTACTACAATCTCCACATAGACATGGAGAAATTAAAACAAATTATCCAAAGAAAAATATAAAAATAAATAAATAAGGAGAAGAAAAGATGAAACCAAAATTCTCCTACCTCCAAGGCAACTGCTAGATTTCCCTACATCAAAAGTTATGTAAAAATCATATTTTTGAAATATTCATAGGTGTAGGAAAAAGACCCCAAAAAAATAATTGAGTTCAAAATGGACTGGGAAAAACAAATCAAGGATTGGCTTCTGCCGATGTGTTCGATCATTACTCTTTTTTCTCTTTTCTTAATTCTTTGACACATTGCCAGGCAGTGCTATTTACTTCAAATTGAATATTTGAAATATATTATTTTAAATTTAATTCATTATGATGCCGACTTGATTTCCTTATAGATTTTTTTCATAAGTTCATTTCTGCTCCAAATCTTTCCATCTTCTCACTATTTTAATTTTGCACATCAAAAATATAATATTAAGCATAATTCATAAATCATTGTTCAAGTAAGACAATAAAAATACTAAATGTGAGGCAAATAATAGCAAAATAAATGTATTTTTGACCTTACATCAGCACCCCACACTTACGTTCTTGCTCGTCCTCGCACAAGCATTAATACTTATCTCAGTAAATAAAAATAGAAATACCACCACCTCGATTGATACAAAGAAAATAGACCACATAGCAGTTTTGCAAAATCAAGTACATGTCATGATCATTATGCAAAAATTACAAACAAACAACAAACCTCTAACCTCCTAACTTCAAAGACGGACGCTAACTCATTCAATTTCAAGCTTGCTTACCTATTCCATCAAAAAAAATATAATAACATCACCTATCTATCATGAACAAGTGTCCTCACAAGAATAAATAGTCCGCCCACTCAATTTAACGAATCAAATCTAATTTAAGGACTTAGCATCAAAGAAAAACTTTCACACTCACAAAATAATTCACATATATGCATAAAGAACCATAGGCTTGTCCATTATGTACATCTCCACTAATTAAGCATGCTCGAATATAATCCAACAGAATTTTTACGCATTGTCATGTTTGCCAAGGGACAGGTAGGAAAACTATATAATAGTGAGTTGCACTTTCCTAAGCACTTTGCACTTTTTAGACTTTATCACCCATTATTTTCTTCTCTCTCTTTATCAACCATTTTCACTAGTATTCTCATCATATGAAGAATGTTTCAATCAATTTTTTCTCATGTATTTTTCTTTCTTTTATAGTGATGTCACATTCTTTCAAAGATGGTCTTTTCATCACTTTCCAGCTATCGTTGGTCACCTTTCACACTCAACCATCCTATTTCTTTAGATCAAACAATTTTATCACAGTCTATGCTACAGTACTTAAGCAAGAAGGATGCAAAAACTAGGAATTAAACAAAAGGTTCAAGGCAAAACTACGGCTACCAAACAAAAGGATGCTTGTTCAAAGGGGCTAACAACTGATATAATATTTGAAAAGGCTAAAATTTCACAAGACATATCAAAAAAAACCTATTATTATCTTCTAGACAGAGCAACACTTTTATTTTACTTCAATAACATGCAGGGAAAGTTCTTGACTAAGATGCAACGCATGGAATATAGAAAATATACTCACCACACAAAGCACAAGTGTCAATCAAGATGGATCAATTCTACCTCTAAGACAGACAGGGTCAAAGCGAACTATAAAATAAAATAAGCTATATAGAGAGTTACAACCATGAGCCTAGGTATCAGAAAGTCTGTAATTTTATTAATAATCAAGCACTCACAGAAAAGTACTATTCAACATCTGGCCTAAATTGCTAGTACCAAACAAATCAAAAAAAATCTTCTCTTTTCTCTCCAAAAAAGATAAAAAAAACTAAAAAAAAATACCCATAAAAATAAAAAACTACTCCTAAACAGAAAAGATACTCGGTCCAAAGGAACCCCCTCAAAAAAAGAATCGAAAAGAAAAATTTAGAGGTGGACGAAGTATGCTCTATCAAATAACTAAAAAACTAAAAACATACAAAAACTATTCTAGTCTAAAGAACAAAAGGAACAATCTTTTTCTGTCTGTTTTCTAAATTTTTTAATTTTTTCTTCTTTATTTTTTCTAAAGAAAGCAACAAAAAATATAAAAGAAAATCTTATATCATACTTCACCCTTAACAAATTTGAAAGATATCCCACCCCACACTTAAAATCATGATTTATCCTCAAAACAATAAATAAAGTAAAATGAGGGTTAAAGATACTTCCTAAGGCCCTCTAGGGCCTAGCTAGCAGTATGTTTCTTTAATTTTCATCAAAGATTGTATGCACCCCACACTTAAACTCAAACATGATCCTTAGCTTTGAAATACGGGTACTCAGACTTTCCCTAAATCTGCAAAAGCAAAACAAAAACAACAAAATAAATGTGACACAATAAAATAAAATAAAAAATAAAAAAGAAGAAGCTACACTACTAATTGGGTTACCTCCCAACAAACGCCCTATTTAACGTTGCGGCACGACGCCATCAACTTCACCGCTTTTTCTTCTACTTTGAATTTATAAATCGCACCCCTAATTTCTTTTCTAATTTTATACTACACTCAAGAGGTGGTGGTGTAAAAATAAAAGAACCAAGCAATAGATGTCGCATCTTGAACTTCTTGGACCTTAAGTGAGGAAGGTAATTTTCTGGTTTTGGCACAACAAATTCAAGAATATAGACACATTGTTCCCCTCTTTACACTCTTTCATAAACTAAGATGGATTAATTAATATCTCACTATCTAAGTACAGTGTGAAAAAATGATTGGAATGAGGTCCAATTCACCCTAACTCATGAATTGTATTACTATTTACATTCTCATATTTGCACACACTAGAATCTTTAAAAATAATATTATCTATTTCCTCACATAACTCTAGTGTACTCTTTTCAATTGTGATATATCAATAAAAGCATGGTCGAGTAGTTGGACCTCCAATATTAGCTCCTCAAGTTGGCTTATAAGTATTTTTTTCATCCTCACACAACTCATAAAAAAATTGTTGAGCATTAGGCGCATCAACCATTGCACTAAACTCATCTTTTAAGTTGTGAATATTCAAGCTAAACTTGTAAACCTCTTGAATAAAATCAACTATTTCTTTAATGAAGTGTGTCATCACGTTTACAATTGTCTTAAAGTGACCCTCATATTCCTCCAATGAAAACTAACTAATGAACAATTAACCTAATGAAGAGAAGATTCTAACATAATCAATGTGATGAATTGATCTAGGATTATGGAATCTCTACCAATCATGTTGAGTAATCAATTTCATTGACTTATTTGTTTATCTAATTATTAATTTATGAGGTTGAATTTATGATCATGGCATGGTTAGCCTCTTATCATCTATCCAAATTGACCTCACAATTACATCGTTGAGTGGGGATATGGCAACCCAATTCAAACGCATTTATATATCGTACCATTTTGTAACCAAGTAAGGTTATCTAGGTATATCTTTATCCTAGTCGCAAATCAATTCTTTATGTTACTAAGTAAAATTCTTACTCAGTTCCCTTTGTCCATTCATTTGGGATTATAGATTTATCCTAATGGTAGCTAGCATTAAGATAGTAAGTATAAGAATATAAGAAAAACTAATATGACTATCAAAAAAATTGAATCAAGAGTCTACTACAATAATCATGAAGCTAACATAATCCAAGAACAAGAAGTTTAGCTACACATAGACATGGAGCAATTACAACAAATCAACCAAAGAAAAATATAAAAATAAATAAATAAGGACAAGAAAAGATGAAACCAAAATTCTCCAACCTCCACGACAACTCGCAGCTCTGCCTAGGTCAAAAGTTATGTAAAAATCATTTTTTTGAATTATTAATAGGCGTAAAAAATAGCCTCAAATAAAATAATTGAGTCAAAAATAAACTAGAAAAACCAAATCAGGGATTGGCTTCTACCGTTGTGTTGGGTCGCTACTCTCTTTCCTCTTTTTTAGTTCATTGACATCTTGTTAGGCAGTGCTACTCAATTCAAATTGAATGTTAGAAATATCTTATTATAATAAATTTAATCCACTAAGTTGTCTTCTTTATTTTCTTATAGAATTTTTTGTTTTTAATTCGTTTTTGCTCAAACATTTTTCATCTTTTCACTATTTTTATCCTACTCATCAAAAATATAATATTAAGTATCATAAAATCAATGCTCAAATAAGAAAATAAAAAATACTAAATGTGAGGTAAATAATGACTAAATAAATATATTTTTGGCTTCTCATCATCCAGGCCATTTGAGATTATTTGTGATGCTAGTGGAGTGGTGCTAGGAACAATCCTAAGCCAAAGGCGTGAGAAGATTCTTCATACCATCTATTATGCTAGCAAGGCACTTAATCCATCTCAGAAAAACTACACTATGATGGAATAGGAGTTGCTTGTTGTGGTATTTGGTTGGAATAAAAGTCATTGTGCATAATGATCATGCAACTCTTAGGTATCTTAAGGTGAAGAAAGATGTGAAGCCAAGGTTGATCCGATGGATACTGCTATTAAAGGAATTTGACTTTGAGGTCAAGGATCGAAATGACATAGAAAATCAAGTGGCTGACTACTTGTGCAGACTTGAGGAAGAGGCTATGTTGAAGCTGAATGATGAAATTGACATTGATGATACTTTTCCTGATGAGCAAGTATTGATTTCATCTCATTACTTGATACAATAGTTTGCTGATATTGCTAACTGCTTAGCTAGTGATGTGATGCCTGAGGATTTTAGCTTTCACCAACATAGGAAGTTTCATCATGAAGTGAGAAAATTATTTTGGGATTATCCATATTTGTTACGAGTCTGTGCTAATAATTTGATTCGGAGATGTGTTCCTAAAAGTGAGATGATGAGTATTATAGAGGCATGTCACTCATCCCTTATTAGGGGTCATCATAGTGGCATCCAGATAGCCCACAAGATCTTGCAATATAGATATTATTGGCCCACTATTCATCAAGATACATATGATTATGCAAGGGCTTATGATCAAATCCAAAGTCAAGGGGGCATATCAAGAAAGCTTGAGTTTTCTCTAACCTCAATTCTTGAGATAGAGCGTTTTGATGTTTGGGGTATTTACTTCATAGGTCCATTTGTGAGTTGTAATTGGATGAAGTACATGTAGTTGTTAGCTATGTTTCTAAATGGGTGGAGGTGATTGCGCTTCCTAAAATTAAGTGCAAAAGTGTCACAGCATTCTTTAAGGGCAATATCTTCTGGTGATTTTGTACGCTGGGGGCCATTATTAGTGATAGAGGCTCCCACTTTTCTAATAGGTTGTACATAGATTTGCTTGGGAAGTATGGTGTCAAACATAGCATGACAATACTTTAACATCTGTAGTCATGTGGGTAAGTAGAGGTTTCTAACGAGGATATAAAGACAATCCTTGCAAAAATAGTGAATACGAATTGAATGAATTGATCTAGAAAGTGGGCATACCAGACTACCTTCAAGAACCTATAGATATGTCCCCGTATCATTTTGTGAATGGAAAAATATGCCATCTACCAGTGGATCTTGGCACAAAGCCTTATGGGCGCTCAAGAAGATGAATTTTAACTAGAGTGATGCATCTAACTTGAGGCTTTATCAACGGAATGAGATGGGTGAGTTCCGACTTAGAGCTTATGAAATTGCAGCATTTTACAAATAAAAATGAAGTTGTATTATGACCGGAAGATTAAGAAGCGAGAATTTAGTCCGGGTGATTTGGTCATGTTGTTCAACTCAAGACTTTACTTATTTTCTAGCAACATGAAATCTAAATGGATGGGATCACTTAGCGTGGTACATGTGCTTCCATATGGTTATATTGAGCCTGAGAATTGTTAAGGAAAATGGTTTGAGGTAAATGATCAGGTATGTGAAGTTATATTTGGGTCAACTGATGAGATAAAGGTAGTTGATGCTTGGTACCTTGATGAAGTATGAGTAATCAACTTACTAGAGTGATGTTTCTACATTAAATAAGGCATTTCTTAGGAGACAACCCATAAGATATCTTGGTGAAGTCTGAGTAATCAAGATATCTGCATCGTGTCACAACGTTAAATCAAGAACTGCTTGGCAGGCAACCTAAGGTATTTTCTTTTGTTTTCAACTTTATTTTGTGTTATGTGTAGGTTTGATGTTTGCTTAAATGTGTAGGTAAGACTTGAACAAGAAAAAGAAAAAAAAAGGAATTTAGGAATAATAGGGACCACGAGTCTATGTATGACTAGTACTATGATTGCATGACTCGTGGTTCCTTTCGTGGCCACAGGGACAAAAATTAAAACATTCAAAAGGTGGACTTATGGTTGTTTTCATGAAACATAGTCTCAAAGTATGGCATGAACCTAACCATACTATCCAACCCAAAAATTCATCCCTCTAGAACAAGATACAATGAGCTTCAATACGATCCGTACTCTGATTTCACAGATCGTATTGTAACTCATGGGAACGGGGAGAAATTCATGAAAGATCACTGATCTATGAACTATAGTACTAATCATGGTATGATCCCATAAGTTGTACAATGCAACCCATATGTCCCAGGTAAGTTTTTCAGCTTATTAAATCGTAACATGCCTGCACGACTTATGGTCTCTTACCATGAGTCATAGGGTGAGTCGTGGTCAAACGGTCAAATTTTTAAAAACTAGTTGCAAATCGATCTGACTCAATTTCAGTCTATTTTGCCCGATAACCCTAAATCTATTACCTGATACCCATGTCCTCTCAATTTCAAATGACTACGAACATTCCCTCATACAATTGAATTGTAAATCCCTTAATTTTCTTCTCTAATTACTCTTTAAAATCCTAATCAAATTGTAACTCCTCCCAGATCCCTTCAATTCACGTAAAAATTGATTCTATCTCCATCACCATCACTTTATTATTTCTCTATATACATCACGAGTTTTCACTATCACGCACTCAAGTCCCTCACTTTATTCATCAATTTGCTCTCATAACTAATTCCATTACAGTATAAACTTAAATTTTCATCTTTAATAGGAGTTGTGTTCATAATTGCTTGACCTAGGGTTAGTGTTTTGTTTGGTTCATGAGTAATAACTCTAATAAATGATAGTTATAGAGTAGAATTGGGTTATAGTGGATTAGTTGTTCATATACTATCTATAAAACTGTGGGATTAGTTGTTCATGAGGTAATTAGCCAATAATCATGATGAAACTTGTTAATGTTTGTTTAAACTTGTCAGTTGTTGGTTTGGGTTTTCATTTCCATTATGTCAGCAGGCATTACGATCCAAAATTTGTCTCAAAAATTAAGCAAGGATATTTTTTGACCACCCAACTCCCAATAATATTGATTCTTGTTCATGCTGGTGAAGTCTGAGTAACCCGAAGATCATTAATGTTAAAACGAGAGGAATTTGCTAAATTTATGATTCTGATGATCGTATTTGATGTTTGGACTGCTTTGAGTGATTGAAACTTGATAATTTTATTGCACACTGAGATTTACAACCTTTGGGAACACTTTCATTAGTGGTAACCATAATGTAGAATGAAACTTTCAAATTTTGAACCTGAAAAGTTTGAAAAAGGGGCAAGAACATGAACTATATTGACTTCATGACTCATGGCTCAACCTACGAGTCGCGGTATAAATTGTGTTCCTAGTTCTAAGGTGTTATGTTTTTCTGTATAGGGACCACGACTAATAATATGACTCATACTTTTAAGTCATGAGTCATAGTGCGAGTTGTGGTAACTTGAGCAGAAACTTCACTTTACTGGATCCTAATTCATGAGTTGACTTATGAGTCGTGGCCTCGTACTATGAGTCAAAGTGTGACTCATACTGAGTGAGTTAAAATAAAGATTTTCTGGATTCTTCTTCACAATTCGTACTTTAAAGTCACGACTCGTACTATGACTCATAATCTACCCCATACAAAAAAAATTGCTTTTTATTTTTTATTTCTTGGGTCTAATACTTTCAGTCGTAGGTACTATACCTTCGAAGAACAGCCCTAAACAATTTGGAAGATCAACACCAGGTTAAAGGGACCACAACCTAGTGGATGAATCTACTGGATCTGAGGAGCTCTATGAGGTTATACGAGACCAACAACAACACGAGCCTCGATCACAAGGCTAAGAACCAAAGAGCAGGCTAAGGATCAGGCTGCAGCCCAAGCACAATCAACCTTTCCCCAGTCTGAAAAGGGATAGGGATCATCTAGGTAATCTAGGAACAATGACACTAGGTCCTGTCAATTAGGATTCGAGAGTAGAACACATGATCAGAGTGCTAGGGCCCAGACTTCCTCTGATGAAAAAAGAAGGCAGGTAGAGTAAATTGGCAAATCAGCTAGTACAGAGAGGGTGTTATATAGAAGATTGCGGGTGTGCAAAAGTTTTACAGGTGGGACTTGGCTCGTAATGTCAAGGATAATATGAAAAGGATAATTTACAAAGAACCATAGATATGGATTATCGGGTTGAGTAAGGTGCCTAAAATCAAAGGATTATTTGACCAATATCAGCTCGATTGGATGGCAGAGGCTCCGGCCAAGTACAACTTGATAATGGTTCAAGAGTTTTATGATGCATATGCAGTCACTTCAAAGTACAAGACCCCGAAAGGGCAAACTTTCATGAGTCATCCTATATTAGCCCCAAATTAAGTTTGGGTTAAGTTGGTGGATATATCTGAGAGCACCATCCAGCGTTTCTTATTTGGCCCTACATTTTAGGCCCTTGTACATATGGATGTGAAAGTTTACCCTGTTGATGTGGTAAAAGATGTGAAGAAGATGTCACTTGAGTAGTGGCTAAAATAGTTCAAGTAGTTTAAAGGTAAAATCATTGAAAAGAAAGAGGATGCTGATGTGGGAGGTTTGCAAATAGCAGATTAACAAGGTCTCTCTAAATTTAGGAGCCATGCTCTAGTAGTCCATTGTGTGTCATAGGTTGGGTACGACTAGCATTGACAACACTTTAACTCCTGACCATGCAGTTCTAATGGCGAGTATCATAGAGGGGTATGCCCAAACTTCTGTCACAACCCAACAGGTCATGAGTGGCACCCACCCCAACTATACGGTAGGAGAACTATCTAATTCAACCTCTTAACCCACTCCCAATAACTCTACCAAAACATATTTAAGAATCCACCACTTTTTAACACACTAAACATCAAAAAGAAAAATGAGATCTTTATTAACTAACTGAATGCTCGAAAACAAATAGTGCGTATTTTATCTTGCATTATTATAACACCAGGACCTAAAAGTCACCCTACAAGAACTTCTAAATACAGTGTCCAAAACCAAGTCTAAACAATATCCAGAATGCTAAGTAAAAGGAATGTATCTGTCCAAAAACAATGGACATAACCAATAAAAAAATGACCCAATGGCTCCCCGTACATAGTGCTCACCCTTGAATCAATGTCCTAAATCACGGACTAGATTTGAGGTCTCATCTCAAATGCTGGAACACTCTCTGCACTCAATAAAAGGAAGAGTACAGGTAGTATTAGTACATGAACTAAATATTGTTAGGCATCATCAGTCGACTCAACTCAACACCAAGGAAATAGGCAAGTTAAATGCAATTAATATCGATGAAAGCACAACTTATAATTAATTGATGACCATATACAGTCATAACACTTCATCTAATCTAGAATACAAGTACACAGGTACATGAATTACACTTAGGCAAATTCTTCAACAATAGAACCACAGCATATACATATATTCAAATGAAATGATGACTGCAAGTATGAAAGATGTACACACATACTAGAGTCAGCAGGGACTCTCAGATATGACCTGTAGGGGATGAACTCAGTCCATGTACCAGTATCGTCATGGTACCTGATCAAATAAAAGTGTCGATGTGACACTCGATCCATATATCATCTTAATACTGATAATGCTCAAATACTCTTTATATAGGATGTACATGGTTGTTATGCAAAATGTGATAAAAATAAAATGGGGGATTAATTTCAAATATATTTGTATCCAATTTATCAATTGTAAACACGATTTGCAAAATGAGAACAAGATGTTTGTAATCAAAGATTAAAGTCACTTGGAGTTATGTCCTGATGAATGTGAATACATGCATGGGTAATAGGATATTTGCCTAAATTCAACTAATCGTGATGGATAAGCAAGGTATTCGATATTAATGCTAATTTTTCAATAAAACATTAAATATCACAAAAGGGTTCTTTCAAATACCACTCAAGTGTTAATCTATAACCAATGTAAAACCCCAATTTAGTAGCCTTACGTCTAAAATCTGCTATTAAATGATGAAAATCAAGTCATTATTGACCACAACTCCTCACTCGTATCCCTTTTGTTAAGGATGATAAGAGATCTAGGCCTAATTAAAGTTTGCAACCTCCAATCATAGATTAATACATAGAGTAGACTTCAAACCCATAATAAATAATCAATTATATAGGTAAATAAATAACACCCACCAATAATCACAACTCAATCATAAATAACCCCAAGTTGGGGAATTTAGCTACTCATAGAAAGATAAAAATGAATTATACCCATATCCTCATTGAAGTCTTCCATTGAATTTAAATATTCACAAATGAAATCCAAATCCAAAGCAATATTAACAAGAAACAAACCAAATTCCAACTTTAGGGTTTGAACTACAAACTTCTAGAACTCAAAATTGATAAAAGATAGGGTTCAAAGCTGCCAAAAAGTTTTTCTAGCTAAATAAAAAAATAGGCCAGGTATTTATGAAAATTCCACCGTGCTCCCTTTGGTGATGGGACTTTGATATAACCGAAGTACATAGAGATATGCCAAATCGCCTTGATCGCCAAAATTTCATTGAATTTTGAGCTCCAATGATTTGCTCTTGGTGACTTTGGTGATGGGATATTACTTTGCCGAACTGCTCAATGATACCAGAATTTTTCTCTCCTCATCATCGAGATGTTATAATTGGATGTTGAACTGTTGACTTTTGCAATGGACTGTTACTTTGGTGATACACTAATTACTTTGGCGATCTACTAAACTTTATAGGTGATGCCTCTCTTTTTCATTTTAACTCCAATTCTCTATCGTTTTGCTTCTTAATGCTCCATCAACCTCTTATTGGCTTTAACCCTAAAAATAAAACAAACTAACATTAAAAACAACTCAAATTGGCATTAAAGACTTGATTTCTTACCCTTTTTAGGCCAAATGAGTCGCCAGTTGCTGACTCATCAACACCCCCAAGTTAAAGCTTTGCTCATCCTCAATTAAATCAATGCACACAAAATAACAACAACACATTGCCTACAAATGGTACTACTTAGGAGCTTAGACACATTCTTCTTTTGAGAAAATGCTTTGACCTCATGGTTTTGAAAACAATTGCCCTAGTATGACCTATCAAACACTTAATTCATGAACAACAAGCATCAAATGTTGACTAAATATTTGATGCGCCATGGTTACATGGCACTTTCGATGCTTAAAACAAGGAAAACATGAAATAACTTGGGTGCATTTTGTTGGTATGATGTAGTTTCTGTCCTACTTTGCAGGAAAACAGTTTTTAAAGGCAAAATGATCAATAAGGAAGAATCAAGCCCTAGAATGAAATGTCAGAAGAAGAAAGAACAAGAACCTACACCAGATATGGACCCACAACACAAGTCACGTGGCGTGACTGCCACTCACATGACGTGAGTGGCTGGCGTGAGTCCACTCCAGAGATTCCAGGAGAAAGTCTGATTTCCACTCCAGCTGTCACATGGCGTGACTGCCAGTCACGTGGCGTGGAAGAGTGCCATAACTCGACTTCTGAAGACGTATGATTGATCTTGATTCCCACGATCCCAACCTACGTAGCGTGACTTGGTTCCACGATACCAAGTCACGACACCGTGGACGTTGCCGACTCTGTTCTCCTATTTTATTTTGGATAGGATTAGTTTTGTATCTATAAATACCCCTGTATAGTCCTAGGTGCAAAAGTTAGTCATTACATTGTTTTGAGAGCTATTTCATACTATTTTCTGAGTTCATAAATATTTTCTTGGCTTTGTAGTTACAAACCCTAATTCGAGTTTTATTGATAATTGAGATTTTAACTTTTCTTCATTGTTGTGAGATCATAATTATGTTTTCATCTCTGAATTCTTCTTGTGTTCTTATAATTATGAGTAGCTAAACCCATTAACTAGGGTTGTGTGAGACATGAGAAATTAACAAAACTGATTAAGTGTAAGGCAATTCTGTACCGCTGTGTATGCATGTATTGTTGTTTCCTTCGCTGTGATTGCTCTTCTAATGGCTGCAAACGTTAGAAACTTGCCTGTATTCTAGACTTGCTCGAGAGAGAGGTAGAGATTGGGAAAAGGCGATAACAACAGAGAGTTGAAGCTATCAACCTTCATCTAATAATGTGAGCCCTACCGGGAATGGTTATCTGAGATCCAGGACAAGGGTTAGTAGTGCGACACTCGGAGACCGAGAGGAGAAGAGTGAAATTCATCTAACCAAGGTCGAGAGACGTTTAGATGAACATATCTTGTTAGATTTAGCATGCCACATAGCGGGACGGTTTTGTTAGCACAAGTAATTGGTTTAGTTAAGGAATCATTGGGGATCACAGTCCTAGTGAATCTCTCTTATTGATTACAATCTCGATACAACCAGCAATTGTTATTGATGCAATTTATTCACAACAACCCCCCGATTTTACTTACTTTCCAATTACTCCGTCTAGTATTCTAAACAACTTTGACCTATTCCCTGTGTGATCGACCCCAACCTAGTTGGGTTCTATATTTGACAAGCGACCGCATTAAACTTCTTAGGAGGCATATTTTGGGCGGCATCAAATTTTGCGCCTTTGCCAGGGAATACAGTTACGGAGTTGAATATTAGTGGGTGGAGTTGATTGGTTGTGTTCTTACATACTTTTGAGGGCATACGCCGGTGTATGCCAAATACTAGAAGTCAAGGCAATCCCCTGATTCCACTTGATCTTGAAATCGAAAGGACTCTAAGAGCTAATCGGAGAATGGTGAATACTGAAGGAGTTCAGAATCCCGCAGCTGTGGGAGACATTCACAACCAGCCAATTCATCCAGTTGGTCAGGAAACAGCGGATCAAACTACTGCTCGATTGACACGAGAAGAGCATGCTAGACAAGCTACTCTTAGACAAGCAGAGAGATATAATCGAGCTATGCAGGAAACAACACAGCATCTGGCTGATGCTGAAAAGAGACAAAGACGACTAAGAGATAACCGAGACCATATGTGTCTATTTATGATAATCCTGAAGAAGAAGACATGGCCTACTTTGAGCCAGTAGAGATTGGTGCCATTATTCCACCAGAGTTACCTCCGGGCACTAAGTTTGACATTACTAGTGCCATAATCCATTTGCTAAACTTGAAGTGTATGTCCGTGGGTCTTCCCACTGATGATCCAAACATGCACGTAATGAATTTTTTAGGGGTCTGCATGTCGTACAATCTGCCTGGAGTTAACCAAAAGTCTATTCGGTTGAGGTTGTTTCCATTATCCCTTACAGGAGAAGCTACTTTGTGTTTGGCTGAGTTGCCATGAGGTTCCATCACTACTTGGAAAGAATTGAGAAATTAATTTTTGGAAAGATTTTTCCCACCTTCCAAGATACTGCAGTTGAAAGACGAGATTTACAATTTCAGACAACTTCATTCTGAAGCACTCTATGAGACATGGTTGAGGTTCAAAAAGAAGCTGCAGAATGTGCCAAATCACAGGATGAGTGGTAGGAATTTACTTGAAATCTTCTAAAGGGCTTTGAATGTCAACACAAAGGCGGTAGCAGATACTATCACTGGTGGAGCATTCATGAGTCTGAGATGGGAACAATCTTCGGAGATATTAGATCGTATCACTAAGACCAACCGAGGGTGGTATACTCGAGAGGCAGACATGTCGGCTGGCACATATGCTATTGGAGCTTCAGTAGCTCAAAGGGCTTTGGATGAATCTGTGGCTCAAGAGGTCGCTCAGTTGAGGACAGAAATTGGTCTTTTGGCTAAATAGATAGCGGCCAGAGATGTAAAAAAGGTGCATGCTGTAGGTGCATAAAGTAAATTAATTAGACATGATGATAGTGAGTCTGATGAAGAGGCGAAGTACCTAGATCGAGAAGTGGCGAGTTTCTGAGCCAAGGGCCAAGGGTCTAATCAAGACACTTGGAACTCAAGGCAAGGGAATCAAGGTTGAAACTATTATGAAGACAACTACAACAAATCAGGATACAGAGATCGAGAACGAGACTGTGACGGTGATTAGAGGCGGAAAGAGGATTATAGACAGAAGAATGACCTTTATGTACCACCAGGAAGACGTGATGAGGAGTATGGAAATTCAAGGATGGAGACCCTTCTTAATAAACTGGTCAAAGGAGCAGAAAGCCAGGAAAATTTCTTGAAAGAGATTAGGACTGACATTTCGGGCATAAGTCAGAAAGTGGAGTCTCATTCAACTACCATTAAATAGTTGGAGTAATAATTCGGGTAGATTTCATTGGCACTAAATCAACGTCAGCCAGGCACCCTTCCAAGCAATACCATCCAGAATCTAAAAAATGATAGTCATTGTCTCGCTATTACTACTAGAAGTGGGAAGTGCACGACAGATCCACCTACTCCTGTCGACAGTGGTGTGACTAATGAACCAGTGGTTATTGATGTAGAAGCTGAGTTAGATCCGAATAATTCAAAGGATGACACAGTTCCAAATCATAATGATGATAGCGATAATGCAAAATCTGAAAAGAGGAAGGAAAAAGAGGTACCACAAGTGCTCAAAACTATCCCACGAACTCCTCCTCCCTATCCTCAAAGATTGAAGAAGAAGGCTGAGGAAGGAAAATATCAAAAGTTCATCACAATGTTGACGGAGCTGTCAGTAAACATCCCTCTTGTAGAGGCATTGGAGCAGATGCCAGGTTATGCAAAGTTCATGAAAGACTTGGTGACAAAGAAGAGAACTGTCAGTTTTGAGCCAGCAGATAACATACATCACTGTAGTGCAGTTGCTTCGCTTTCCCTAGTTGAAAAGAAGGAGGATCCAGGAGCTTTCACATTTCCTTGTACTATCAGGTCCTACGACTTTGCTAAAGCACTGTGTGATTTGGGTGCTAGCATCAACCTAATGCCATTAGCCGTTTTCAAGTAGTTGGGGTTGGGAGCACCAAAACCAACCTCTATGAGACTTCTCATGGCCGATAGGACTGTTAAAAAGTCGGTGGGCATTCTATACGATGTGTTGGTGAAGGTTGCATTTTTCATCTTTTCGGCTGATTTTTGTGATTCTCAATTTTGAAGTTGACTTTGAGGTTCCCATCATATTGGGAAGACCATTCCTTGCCACTGGTTGTGCATTGGTTGAGATGGAAATAGCGCAGCTGAAATTTAGATTGAATGATGAACAGGTTACTCTCAATGTCTGTCATTCAATGAAGCAACCAAGAGATAAGCGGGTGATTTCAGTGATAGATGCGGTTAATGATAGTGAGGTTGATGTGTCTCCAGAAGTAAGGTTGGGAGTAGAACCTCTGGCTGCCATGATCATGAATTTTGATGACAATGGTATTGAAGACTATGATGATATGGTGGGTGCACTCGCTGGTAAAGGAGCATACACTTATACTCCAAAGAAATTGGATCTTGATTTGAAGAATAGGGTAACTCCACCAGCTCGTGTGTCTATTGAGGAGCCTCCAGTTTTAGAGCTTAAGGCTCTTCCAGTCCACCTTCGCTACATATTCTTGGGAGCCAACAATACCTTGCCAGTGATTATTTCTGCTAAATTGGTGAATTGGCAAGTAGAGGCTTTGGTTTCAGTATTGAGAAGATTTAAGAAGGCCATTGGTTTGTCCATTTCTGATATCATAGGTACTCCACCCGACATTTTCACTCATAAGATCCAGCTTATTCCTCAGTTTTTACCTAGCATTGAGCACCAGCATCGTCTGAACCCACCAATGCAAGAGGTTGTGAAGAAAGAGATCATCAAGTGGTTAGATGCAGGAGTGGTTTACCCTATTGCTGATAGCAAGTGGGTGAGCCCAGTTCAGTGTGTGCCGAAAAAGGAAGGAATCACTGTGGTTCCAAACGACAAAAATGAGTTGATTACAATAAGGTCGGTGACTGGATGGAGAGTTTGCATGGATTATCGAAAGCTGAATTCTTAGACTGAAAAGGATCATTTTCCTATGCCCTTCATGGATTAGATGTTAGATCGTCTTGTTGGTAAAGGATGGTATTGTTTTCTTGATGCCTATTCGTGGTATAATCAGATTTTTATTGCCCCTGAAGACCAAGAGAAGACCACTTTCACTTGTCCATACGGTACGTTCACATTTAAGAGGATGCCTTTCAGTTTGTGTAATGCACCGGCCACCTTCCAACGCTGCATGATGTCTATTTTCTCCGACATGGTGGAAGACACTATCGAAGTTTTTATGGATGATTTTTTTGTTGTGGGAGACTCATTTGATGGTTGTTTGGCACACCTTGCCAATGTGCTACAAAGATGCAAGGAGTGCAACCTAGTGCTGAATTGGGAAAAATGTCACTTTATGGTCAATGAGGGTATCGTATTGGGGCATCAGATTTCAAAGAATGGCATTGAGATGGATAAGGGGAAGATTGAAGTAATTGAGAAGCTACCCCCACCTATCTCTAGAAAAGGTATTCGAAGTTTCTTAGTTCATGCTGGTTTTAATAGAAGATTCATCAAGGATTTCTCCAAGATTACACATCCCTTATGCAAACTTTTAGAGAAAGAGGTGAAGTTTGTGTTTGATGAAGCATGTCTTAAAACATAAAAGTGTCTTAAGGAGAAGTTGGTTTCAGCCCCTATTATTGTGTCACCAGATTGGACTAAGCCTTTTGAGGTTATGTGCGATGCTAGTGGAGTGTCTTTGGGTGCAGTCCTTGGCCAAAGACTTGAGAAGATATTACATCTGATTTACTGCGCTAGCAAAGTGCTTAATCCAGCTCAAAAGAATTACACTGTGACTGAGCAAGAATTGTTGGTCGTAGTAGTTGCTTTTGAGAAATTCAGATCTTACCTGATAGGTACGAAAGTGTTTGTGCATACAGACCATGCATCTCTTCGGTATCTTATGTCGAAAAAGGATGCTAAGCCAAGACTGATTCGGTGGGTACTTTTGTTGCAAGAATTTAACTTTGAAGTCAAAGATCGTAAGGGGACCAAAAATCAAGTGGCTGGCCATCTATCATGCCTTGAGGAGGAAGCCATGCGTAAATTGAAGGATGATCTTGAGATTGATGATACTTTTCCAGATGAGCAAGTACTGGCAGCATCCCAAGACTTAATCCCTTGGTTTGCTGATTTTACCAACTTCTTGGCAAGTGATCTAGTCCCGGAAGATATGTCGTATCAGTAGAGAAGGAAATTCATGCCTGAGGTAAGAAAATTCTTCTAGGATGAGCCATGTATATTTAGGGTGTGTGATGATGGCATAATTCAAAGATGTGTCCCAGAGGTCGAGATGATGAGTATTTTGGAAGCATGTCCCTCATCTCCAGTTGGGGGTCATCATGGAGGTGCGCGGATTGCCCATAAAATCTTGCAATGTGGGTACTGCTGGCCCAGTTTTACAAAGATGCTCATGATTATGCTCGCGCTTGTGACCAATGTCAAAGGCAAGGGAATATTTCACGCAGACACAAACTTTCCATGACAACTATACTTGAGCTTGAATTGTTCGATGTGTGGGGAGTTGACTTTATGGGTCCTTTTGTGAGCTCGCATGGAATGAAATACATCTTGGTAGCTGTTGACTACGTTTCTAAGTGGGTGGAGGCAATTGCACTTCCTAATAACGAAAGGAGAAGTGTCACAACTTTATTGAAAAAGAACATATTCTCACAATTTGGGACACCCCGAGTTATTATTAGTGATGGAGGATCCAACTTTTGCAACCGTCTGTTCAAGGCCATGCTTGAAAAATATTGTGTTAAACATAAGGTGGCAACACCTTACCATCCTCAGACAAGTGGGCAGGTTGAGGTGTAAAATTGTGAGATCAAGTCTAGTCTGGCGAAAACAGTTAATGCCAATAGGACAGATTGGGCTCGAAGATTGGAGGATGCGTTATGGGCGTATCGGACTGCTTTCAAAATACCAATTGGTGCATCACCATATCAGTTGGTTTTTGGAAAATCTTGCCATTTTCCCGTTGAACTGGAACAGAAGGCTTTGTGGGCATTGAAAAGGTTGAATTTAGACTGGAGTGAAGCGGCTCAATTGATACTTGAGAAGATGAATGAGATGGATGAATTTTGTCTCCGGGCTTATGAAAGTTCAGCATTATATAAAGAGAAGATGAAATTGTATCATGATCGTCGAATTGAGAACCGAGAATTTCACCCGGGCGATTTGGTGCTACTATACAATTCCAAACTTCGCTTATTTGCTGGAAAATTAAAATCCAAATGGTCTGGCCCATTCACGGTAGTTAGGGTATTCCCACATAGTGCTATTGATCTAAAATGAGTAGATAATGTTCTATTCAAAGTTAATGGACAGTGTGTTAAGCATTATGTAGGAGCTACGGAAGAAATAAAGATAGTTGAGGAACTTGAGCTTGATGAAGTCTAAGTAGTCAAGCCAGTTATGTCGTGCCGCGATGTTAAATCAAGCACTTCATGGGAGGCAACCCATGGGCTAGTTGGTGAAGGATGAGTATCCAAGTTAGCCGTGTCGTGCCACGATGTTAAATCAAGCGCTGATTGGGAGGCAACCCAAGATATTGTTATGTGGATATCTGATTATCAGAGGAGTAGTAGCTGAAAGTCACAAAATTTATCTGAATTGGTTCAGTACCAGTTACGCCATGTCTCACGCCACGTGACTGAACTCACGCCACATGGATGGTTCCATGAAATTCAGAGATAACTTTCAGGTTTCAGAATCTTACCTACGGCAGAGGACCCACGTGACGTGAGTCCAACCCACGCCACGTTGGTTGTATCATGGAAATCAGAGGAAACTCAGGTTCAGGATCCCATCTACGCCAGGACCCACGTGATGTGAGTCCAACCCACGTCACATGGGTAGTTTTGTGACAAGTAAAAATCTACAGATAGCCCATATCCGACCCGACCCGATCCCATTTTTCCAAAATAAAAGCGGTTCCCTTCTTCTTTACCCCACTTAAATCCGACCCACTCCATTATTTTCCTACTTTCAATTCATCTGATCAAACCCTAAATTTCCCACTTTCCCTCCATCTCCACCTTAAATTAGAATCCTAACCTTCTCCAACTCCCAAAATCCGAAAGCCCCTTCTCGAAATCCACTAAAATCTAATTCCCCAATCCTAAGATACCCAAAATCCTAACCCTATTACCCAAATCCGACCCAAAACCCAACCCTATTACCCAAATCCAACCCACAACCCGACCTTATTACCCAAATCCAATCCAAACCCAACCCTATTACCCAAATACCATCCAAACCCGACCCTATTACCCAAATTCGATCCAAACCCATAACCATGCCTCCTAAATCAAACCCCAAAAGTGACCATCTTGATTCTTCATCCCGTATTCGCACAAAAAATCCTGAAAAACCAACCCGTCTGCGTGATGAACCGATTGAGTCTGATGGGAGTGGGTACATAAAGGAGTTTGATGTGAGCCATGATGATACTGCTTTGCTACCTCAAACCACGAGGTTACAGATGCGATCCCGAGCTGCTGTACAGGCAGCCCGTCAGCCTGCCCCACCCACTGTCGAGCCGGTTGTTCTGGATAAGTCCTCTGAGTTTGCCCCCCAGTCTGAAGAGAGGGAGGATACTTCTGTGTTAGGCTATGCAGATGATGCTACGGGTGAGGGTACATCTGCGTCGGAGGCTACAGCTTCTATTACTAGTTTTGGTGCCCAAAGTGCTTCGAGTCCTGCACAGAGTACGGAGGTTCAGCGTTAGTGTGTGCAGGGCATACATGCCTTTTATGATAGAGATGCTGAGTTGACAGAGAGGGGTTTGTGTTAGAGGAGCATTATAGAGAAGCCACGATACCGGGTAGAGGAGTTGAGGACACTGCCTGACATTTGGCCTGTCTTTAAGAGATATGGTTTGGGTTGGATGGCGCAGCCTTCTTGTCGTTATAGCTCAGAGTTAGTCTGAGAGTTTTATGCCTCTTATGATGCGTCGTTTGACTTGAGCACTCCTGTTAGGCAGCGATACCTTTTGCAGCCATTATTGACTCACGTCTTGTTTACTATACCCGCGTAGATATTTCGGAGCAGGCCATTTACCGCTTCTTATTTGGGGCTGACCGTCCACTTTCGACTTCGACTGCTGAGTTTGATCATCAGATGGACACTGTTAGAGATAGAGTTCGGATGAGAGATTTGAATCAGAAATTGGAGATACTTAAATGGATTGCGGGGTACATAGTAAAGGATGGTGTGGCGGGTAGTTGGGTGACTGGGAAGCTGGACATCAAAAAGCCACGCTTTATTTTGCTGGAAGATTCTGGTGGTTCGTTGCTCGGCATCGGTTGGGTCCAACTAATGCTGACAACTCACTTACATTGGATCGGGTTGTTGTGGTAGCCAGCATATTGGCTGGCTATGAGATTCACTTTGCGAGATACATCCTCTGGGAGATCCATGAGACGGCCTTCCGAGATCATACGAGTATACCCTTCTCATGCCTAATCCAGGGTTTGTGTGACAGGGCGGGTGTCGCCAGGATACCTGCCCTCGACCATTATATAGAGGTGACCCGTATTGTGGATGTTGGTTTGATGCAGCTGCGGGGTTCTCACCCCATTCTTCCATGTGGGTCACAGCCGTCTAAGTCATCGGGCGCAGCTGTAGATGTCAGGACCCAAAATCCCATTCGGACCGGACTGGCACCCGAAGCCGATATGGCCCGAGAGAACCAATATTTGCTCATGAACCTTTGTATGCATATCCTCGTATGTATCTTATTAAACCTTATGTAACTATGCGGAAAACATGAACATGGAAACATATGCTATATATATATATTTAGGAAACTTGGCCGTTGGGGCCATTAAGTCAAAACGGACATTTGTCTCTTACATCCATAACCCACATATGTCTACAAAAGCCTCTAACAGATGCATCTATAAGACCAACTTAAAATCGGGACAAGTCCCCTCTTTATACAATATTTACAATATCAAAACAAATATACAACTATGACCCAGAAAACTCCGAACCAAGTGGAGCTCACCAAAACTCTGCAAATGATCCCCAGTCTACAGAGGAGGTCTACTAATGCCTGCACCTACAACATGTAAGGTAAGTCCCCAAGAGGGGTCAGTACGAATAATGTACCGAGTATGTAAGGCTGAATGAAACTGTATAATACATAAATACTTCAATGGAATCAATTATAAGTAAAGAACCAATATGGATAAGTCATCACTCTATATGTATGGAAATATGTACATTAGATGGATTACTTCTTTTATTCTTACGCTCACTCGTCCCCGTCATCACTCACTTTTTCATCTACTACTCATTCTTCCATTCTCACAAAGCCCGGGCCCCAAGCTGATCAGTGGGAAAATAATACCGTCATGAAGGTGTTTATTTCACCCCATGGATACACCCATAATGTTGGGATGGTCATCATGAAGGTGTGTCCTTTCACCCTATGGATATCATCATGAAGGTGTCTATTTCACCCCATGGATACACTCATAATATTAGGATCATCATCATGAAGGTGTGTTCTTTCACCCCATGGATACACTCATAACACCTTACTTCATTCTTTAACTTTTACAAGATTAGTACCTTTACTTGTGAGAGATTGGTACGCTCACTCATGAGAGATTAATACATTCACTTATGAGAGATTGATACTTTTGATAATTCTAACATTATTGGAATTTGGAACCATGTCCACAATTATGTAACACATGAACAACAATGACTAATGAGTGAGGATATGTGACTTAACAATAGATAACAACTTGAACTGAGACACCTTTGGACATATCGGAATGAACTAGTATAACACTAATGTGAATACTATGAGCTGCAGAAGGATACGGAAAGAGAAACCTTACATACCTTGTATTCTCAATATGATTCTACAATCTTAAATGTGCATACAATAGTCCCGCTCCTTCCTTATGTCTTACTCTATAAAACAAATACATAACGGAATTTACATTAACCACCAACTACTTTACAAATACATATGACGTCAATGAATTACATGTTTGCCTTTAAAAATGTCATTTCCCCCTTGACAATACCATTGAAGAAATTATCATACCAATAATTCCACAATATTCCCAACATTGACCAAAATATCATAAACCACTATCATGTCACACCAAGTTCATACTTTTCACTTTTCATCACCACAACATCACAATTATTCCATCAAATCACTTCAACACACCTCACAACAACAAATTGGCCATAATACCATAATTTACACTTATAGAAAAATAAAAAGTTTAGGACCATAATCACACCATACATGGTGATATTTCATCCATACCATGCACTTTCATCAAAACCACAAGTCATATTTCAAGTTTAAATCTCATGGATAACACATCTTTTACAAAAACACAAAGTACCATGTTCAACACTTACAAGCATAACCAACATGATATACATACTCTCCCATGCATATAATATATTAATCCATAAGAATAATCACTTACCTAAGCTTAGAATATGATGATTTTGCTCCAAAGATGGCTTAGGGTTTGAAGAGCCCAAAGGGGTTTTCTCTTGAAAAGTCTAGAAAAAGCAAGAAAAGCATGTGCGTTGTTGTGTATTAAAAATCATATTTTTTCCTCCTTTTATAGACCTTTGAATTCCCTTTCTAAATGATTGATTATTCAAAGAAGAATGGGTCATTTTACCTATGTTTGGCCCATGTCTTTTGTCTCAATTTGGGCCCTTTTTGAGCCCAATTCACTTAACCCAATAAAATAAATAATTTCTCATGTTTAATTTATTTCATATGTGTTACGACAATATTCCCACGCACGCGATTCATATTTGTTGCCTCGATCCCAAAAACAAGCGATTCTAGCCACATATGGCTTATTTTGACTACAAGGGTAAAACTGTCATTTTGATGCCAAATTCGTTCATGAGTATTTTTAACACACCAATATAATATTTCAATCATTCATTTCCTTAACTCATCTATACCCGATACACACAATCTACATTGACGTTAAAGTACTCCCCCTTGCATTTGCTCAAATACCTTCGTCGAACTTCCATATTGTTTTTTTTTCCTTTATTTTAAATGTCAATGAAAATTCTGCCACATTTGACACTATAATTCTTTCATCTGGAGTTCCAAGAAAACAAAACCCCATATTGCTTCATTGATATAGATTTCTTGACTATATCTTTCTTTTTTGTGAGCTGACCATTCATACTTTCTACTGCCTTGCAGCTTAATGTATCAACTATCCCATTTGCTTTTCCCGAATGATATAAGATACCAATGTCCTAATCTTTTAATAGTTCAAGCCACCTTCGCTACCTCAGATTTAATTCCTTCGGCTTAAAATAGAGTACATTTTCTTATGAACAGTATATATGTCAGCATGAATCCCTTACAAATAGTGACACCATAACTGTAAAGCAATATCGCAGCTGCTAGTTCAGGGTCATGTGTTTGGTACTAATTTGTTTTCTCATGTGGCCGCAACTGTCGTGAGGCATATGTCATTACCTTATCATTCTACATCAATAAACATCCAAGGCCAACCCTGGAAGCATTACCATACATTGCATAACATTCTTATGCCCTCGGAAAGCACTTAAAATTGGTGTTAAAGTTACTTTATCTTTCAACTCTTGGGAACTTTTCTCACATGCATCATTCTACTGGAACTTGATTGTCTTGTGCATAAGATTTGTTAAGGGTGTAGGGATAGAAGAAAATCCTTCAACAATTCTCCTATAATAATCAACTAACCTAAGGAAACGATGGATCTCTGTAAGCATCGTAGGCTTTAGCCAATTGTTCACCATTTCTATCTTTCGCGTAGCAACTTTCATTTTTTCATCCTATACAATGCGTGGTCCTCTTGTGATTTTGGATACCATCACCAAACATGGTCACACACACATTGAAAAGTGTCTTGAGCACCCTATTTATTAAACTCATAACAGCTACAGGTGCATTTGCTAGCCCAATTGACATGCTAAGAATTCATAATAACCATACCATGTTTGCAATTCTGTCTTGGGTATATCATCATCCTTCATCATCTTGTTTTCATCTTCCTTCATTTCACCATTTTTTTTTCTAACCCCGTAACTGATCAAACAAATCGTCAACTCTAGGGAGGGAATATTTATTCTTATTTGTCATCTTATTCAGTTGCCGATAGTCGACACACATCTTCAACGTACTGTCTCTCTTTTGTACAATTAACACTGGTGCATTCCAAGGGAACATACTAGGTCTTATGAATCCCTTGTTCATCACGTCTTTTAACGTTTTCTATTTTCTTTTTCTTTTTCTTCTTCCTCCTTTTTTTTCCAATTCCCATAACTTTTCCGGGGCCATGCTATATAAGGAAATAAAAATAGGTTGAGTACTTGACGTCATACTAATACCAGCTCACACATCAAGGAATTTATTTACCACCAGAACTGATTGAAGAGTTGGTGGCATCACATCGGTATCTTTCACTCTTACTAAATGACATATGTATCCCTTAGGGTATCCTTTTCTTTACTTTAAGATGGGGAATAAATTTTCCTCTTGGTGCCCCCCACATTTCCCTGGCCATTCAAAACATTTTTAGTTTGGCAATCTACTATGGTGCAATCCATCTGTCCATATACCAGTGCACTCTATCGGTCATAATAGCTACCACATATGGAGCATACCTATCCAAAATATTAAACCGAAGACTGTACTTTATGACACTCATAGTTCTTTAGCAATGCTTTAGCAATTGGTCCGCATGAGTTTTTCGGACCTCATATGGGAGGTACTGGTCAAGGAATGTCGTTTTAAATTCATCCCAACTAACTGAAAGTGCATTAATACACAGTCACATGCATATCATCTAGATCCCTTTTGATTTGGTCTATAAGTTCCAGTGGATCTTCATTCATATCCGACTCGGTGGACGTGGGAGGGTTTAATTTCTGAAAATCCTGTATTCAACGACTAGCTGCCGTAGCCATACCATCATCACTCGTCATTGGTCTAGCTCACACCAAGTTCATACTTTTCACTTTTCATCACCACAACATCACAATTATTCCATCAAATCACTTCAATACACCTCACAACAACAAATTGGCCATAACACCATAATTTACACTTATAGAAAAATAAAAAGTTTAGGACCATAATCACACCATACATGGTGATATTTCATCCATACCATGCACTTTCATCAAAACCACAAGTCATATTTCAAGTTTAAATCTCATGGATAACACATCTTTTACAAAAACACAAAGTGCCATGTTCAACACTTCCAAGCATAACCAACATGATATACATACTCTCCCATACATATAATATATTAATCCATAAGAATAATCACTTACCTAAGCTTGGAAGATGATGATTTTGCTCCAAAGATGGCTTAGGGTTTGAAGAGCCCAAAGGGGTTTTCTCTTGAAAAGTCTAGAAAAAGCAAGAAAATCATGTGAGTTGTTGTGTATTAAAAATCAGATTTTTTCTTCCTTTTATAGGCCTTTGAATTCCCTTTCTCAATGATTGATTATTCAAAGAAGAATGGGTCATTTGACCCATGTTTGGCCCATGTCTTTTGTCTCAATTTGGGCCCTTTTTGAGCCCAATTCACTTGACCCAATAAAATAAATAATTTCTCATTTTTAATTTATTTCATATGCATTACGACAATATTCCCACTCACGCGATTCATATTTGTTGCCTCGATCCCAAAAACAAGCGATTCTAGCCACATATGGCTTATTTTGACTACAAGGGTAAAACTGTCATTTTGATGCCAAATTCGTTCATGAGTATTTTTAACACACCAATATAATATTTCAATCATTCCATGTATATGCTCGTTGTTGTATAAGAAAGGCGGCAAAAATCGGCTCGGTACGTCCCCGGGCACCCTTGAGACTTAGAACAAATTTTGGAAGCTTACTAGTTTGGCCGTTCCAGCAAGCGTCTGGCGCTTCCCAGGGCACTGAGCTTTAGAAGCTTGCTGGTTTGGGTGCCAAAACAAGTGCCTGGCCCTTCCTATGGCGCTGAAAATTTTATTTTTAAAATTTTCGTTTCTTCGACTTTTCTTCGCGGATTTGATTAGATACTTCAAATTCTATTCTTTAACTTACTTCTTACCTTTAATATTCTTTGTTTAGAGGTCCTCCAAACCTCGTTTTTAATCCCACAAATGTTCCACTAAGTCACAAAACACCTCCTACGAAGGCTTAATCAAATGTACGAGGGCCAAATTCCATTATCTCATCAATAACATTACCAAATACATACTTGTGGCTTTCGACACCTAAGTAAACATTGTTCAACGTAGTCAATTAGGGTTGGGAAGGTATGGGGTGTTACACTAGATAAGCTGAGTAGTGCTCCTATGCCAATTTTGGTACCGGTTAGGGTACCTGAGACCATTCCTGTACAGACTGAGGGCGCCAGACCTATTGATGATGAGGCACCCGGTACTAGTGATCCACCGCCTCCTTCTGGGATGGTTTCAGTGTCTAGGGACTTTATGCAGCATTTTATTGACCGACAGACGCAGATGTTCAAGCGGTAGACCCACACGGAGACCCAGATGGCTAAATTGGTATCCCATCTTAAGCCTTGGGTTAAGGTAACTGTAGAGGCTGCGGAGGCTAGGGTGGAGGCCCGGATGACTGCAGCGATGGACCAGTTTATGCGGGGGTGGCATGGGAGGATTGATAGTTTTGAGACACGTATGGCTTGCCGATTGAGTGCTGCACTAGGGCCTGATATGACAGGCTTGACCTAGGTGGTAGCCGCATTGAGAGAAGAGGTTCAGGAATTGGCATCGAGTAGCACTCTTATTATACCACCTATGCCTGCCCAGGCCTCCGTACAACCAGCATTTGAGGTAGATTTATTCTCTGACGATGAGCCTCCGATGGATAGAGGCAAGAGACCCTGTAGTCCGTAGGATCGGGGTGATAGTGATGCTTAGTACGAGAGTGATCTGCGAAGGGTGGTTAAAGCCTCCCGGGTGGAGTACCATACGAGCCAGATTGAGGCGGAGCAGAGGACGCGTGGTGCATCTGCTAGTCAGGTTGTCCCTCCATCGGATACACCTACTACTGAGCAGGTTGATGATCCCGCTGTGGGTGGGCCCACTTCCAATGCCTAGGGCACCACAGGTATGTCATTACTACCATGTATGTTATTGATATCGGTGCATTGAGGGCAGTGCACCATGTTTAGTTGGGGGTCGGGGTGTACCACCACTTAGGGGTTTTTATTGCCGTGTTTCTTTTCCCCCGAGTGTGCTATCATAGTAGAACCGACATGTTTAGGATGTTATTTATAGTGTTTATTTGTTTCTTGCTAAATTAGCAGAAAAATAAGGGAATTGTAGTGCAGTCCAGTTTTTTTTAAAAAAAAATAAAATAAAATAAAATAAATTTTTTTATGCTTTTTGAAGATTGAGGATACCCCTCCTGAAAATAATGTTATTTTTGAAATATGTATTTGTAGCATGTTGAGTGACAACTGTTGGATCTTGTTATGGCACTAGGATTATAGGCAAATAACTGTAGCTAGCATTGCACGAACCGGATAGGTAGTAGCTTCCAATATTACCCTATGCTAGGTGTGTGTGAGGTCACTACTTAGTTAACTGTGTGTGTGCGATCCAGAACTTGCCCGGTTAGTCTTGCTTAGGTTAGAGGATAGAGGATTAGGAAAGGATCATAGGCCATTTTTTAATAAGTCCACTTTTAGCCTAAATGCCAGACCAAATGAATAAGTATCCCTTGACCCCGATTTTGAGCCTAAATTGACCTATTTCTTTGGGTAGCCTATTCACCTTCGCATTTTGACTTACAATGAACCTTTCTTGGCCCTGGTCCCTCCTTGGACACTGTGTACCTCAACTCAGGCAAATCGTCTAAGTTGAGGGTGGCTATTATAGGGGTGCGTAGATTGAGCTAGGTATGAAGAAATGGTTAAATAAAAGAAAAAGGGAAAACAGTTTTGGGTGTGAAGAAAAGAAAAAAAAAGAGTTGTGTGTTGAAGTTTAAGAAAAATCACACCCAAAAATCTGAAAATAAAAGAAAGGAGAATAAGGAAGAATAAAAATGAGAAAGGTTGAAGTTGGAGACAAAAGTAGTGTAGTGTCAAGGAGGGTTGAGTCACCATACCCATATGTACCATACCCGTCCCTAAGCCTACATTACAAGCCGAGTAAAGTCCTATAGTGATCCTAGTCCAACTGTCCGAACGCTAAGGCATATAAAATAAGGGCAAGCCTATGGTAATTCATGCACACTGTTTTAACTTCTTTGTGAGAGTGAGTGTTTTGACCTTGTGCCTACTGTGATATTCATTAGTATACTGTCAGTGCAGGGGAATTCTTTGATTGTGAGAGCACATGGGTTGCATTGTTAGCTGCTAGTTGTTCGAAAAATGTCGTTGGCATATATGCTTAGTTGTTTGTGCATAATCTGGTGTCATCACTTGATCCCTTCTGTGTCATGATACTATGCTGCCTGTATACACACTTTGGTGTTGATTTGCAAATAGGAGGGGTCGTAAAAGTTTTATGCCAAAGGCAATGAGTCGATTGCCATAGGTCCCTTAGGTTTCTCTTAATCAAGCATCGTATATGTGTGTTTTTATTTTGTTCTCCTGAGGACATGCAAACGTTCTAAGTTGAGGGTGTTGATGCGCCATGGTTACATGGCACTTTTGATGCTTAAAACAAGGAAAATATGCAATAACTTGGGTGTATTTTGTTGGTATGATGTGGTTCCTGTCCTACTTTGCAAGAAAACAGGTTTTAAAGGCAAAATGATAAAAAAGGAAGAATCAAGCCCGAGAATGAAATGTCAGAAGAAGAAAGAATAAGAACCTGCACCAGAGATGGATCCATGACACAAGTCACGTGGCGTGACTGCCACTCACGTCACGTGAGTGGATGGCGTGAGACCACTCAAGAGATTCAATGAGAAAGTCTGATTTCCATGCCAGCTGTCACGTGGCATGACTGCCAGTCACGTGGCGTGGAAGAGTGCCGTTACTCAACTTTTGAAGACGTATGATTGAGCCTGATTCCCATGACACCAACCTACGTAGCATGACTTGGTTCCACGACACCATGTCATGATATCGTGGACGTTGCCGACTCTGTTCTCCTATTTTGTTTTGGATAGGATTAGTTTTGTATCTATAAATACCCATGTATAGTCCTAGGTGCAAAAGTTTGTCATTACATTGTTTTGAGAGCTATTTCATACTATTTTCTGAGTTCATAAATATTTTTTTGGCTTTGTAGTTACAAACCCTAATTTGAGTTTTATTGATAATTGAGATTTCAGCTTTTCTTCATTGCTGTGAGATCATAATTATGTTTTCATCTCTGAATTCTTCTTATGTTCTTATAATTATGAGTAGCTAAACCCATTAACTAGGGTTGTGTGAACCATGAGGAAATAACAAAACCAGTTAAGTGTAAGGCAATTTTGTACCGTTGTGTATGCATGTATTGTTGTTTCCTTCGTTGTGATTGCTCTTCTAACAGTTGCAAACGTTAGAAACTCGCCCGTATTCTAGACTTGCTCGAGAGAGAGGTAGAGATTGGGAAAAGGAGATAACAACAGAGATTTGAAGCTAGCAACCTTCATCTAATAACGTGAGCCTTAGCGGGAATGGTTATCTGAGATCCAGGACAAGGGTTAGTAGTGCGACACTCGGAGACTGAGAGGAGAAGAGTGAAATTCATCTAACCAAGGTCGAGAGTCGTTTAGATGAACATATCTTGTCAGATTTTTCATGCCACATAGCGGGACGGTTTTGTTAGCACAAGTAATTGGTGGAGTTAAGGAATCATTGGGGATCACAGTCCTAGTGAATCTCTCTTATTGATTACAATCTCGATACAACCAGTAATTGTTATTGACGCAATTTATTCACAAACCCCCCCCCCCCCCCCCCCAGTTTTACTTACTTTCCAATTACTCCGTCTAGTATTCTAAGCAACTTCGACCTATTCCCTGTGGGATTGACCCCAACCTAGTTGGGTTCTATATTTGACAAGCAACCACATTATACTTCTTAGGAGGCATATTTTGGGCGACTTCAATATTACCAAACCATGCACATGCTCATAGACTTCAACTAAGTTTTTATAATGTTCATGTATTGCAATCAAGTGCCCTCACAATAAAGAAGTCCCTTCCCTCAAGAAACGATCAACAATTAAACAAAGGACTAGCACAAATCACTCACACTCTAAAAGACAATCATAAACACAAGTACCATGCCATAAGTTTGACTATATGCTCCACTTCACCATATTCAACAATGCTATGTTGGAGATCATAAGGTCTGACATTGTATTGTAGCATAGACAATAGGTAAGGTAGGAAAATTTTAGGTTATAGTGACTCTACACTCTTTAAGCATATAATGATACAAGATCAAACCCACAACACAAGATTTCAGCATCAACAACAAGATGAACAACTATCACAAGAACAACAAGTTGAACAACAAGTGCTAGTGAATCGAAAGAGCCCCACACGGCTTCACTAGACTTCAAGATTATAAGCACAAGCTTAACAAGATTACAAAAAGATAGATAGCTTGACATACGAGATTACAAGAAATAGGAACCAAACCGTGTATCAAATGATAAGACCCCTAAGACCCGCAATAACAACACCAAACTCTTATGGTGACCGATAAGGGAATCAACTCCGCCTTACAACCACCGTTTCTAAGCAAGGATCAATAATGGCTTTTCCAAGCCCTACGCTACTTGGCCTTTCCAAGCCCTACACTACATTCTCAAAGAGAGAAGAAGATGTCTTTCAAATATCCATAATGAACTAACTAGAAAATAAGACTAATGAAGCCTATTTATAACTATTACATCACATGACCAAACTACCCTTAATGAAAAGAGGCTCCTATGGAGTGTAAAGAAAAGGCACAAAAAGACCAAAACACCCTTAATAAGGGGCAGTCATGGAGTGTAAGGACTCCTTCTTCACACTTCAACCCTTTCAATTCTTTAGAGCCTCGGGTAGTCATCAAGGCAAGCCTCCAAGCAGACTTCCACACACGAATTTGCTTTATTATGTGTCCAAAATGACTTCATGACTTCCCCATGGATACTCTCGGGCCTTCAAGGTGTCCAAAATCAGATTCTCCACGTGTTGGCCACGAATGATGGCATCAAAAGTTATGATGGCCATTTGTCTTGTATCATCCTTCCCTTCTTGAAAAGGATTCGACCTAGAATCCAAACCTTGCAAAACTAAATAAAGGACAAACAAATACAAACTCCTCATGGCATGAGGGTTAGGGTTAGCACAATAAATCATCTCAACATGCCAAGGTTGCTTATAATTGCAATATAACCAAGGATCCTTTGAATTAAATATTAAAAACTTATTAAAATATGAAAAAAGGATTTGGCTATTTAAATCACCAAGAGATAAGGAAACTACAAAGGTCCTAATGGCATCAAATAATCCACAAGGTAAAACTACCTTCATCTTAGGAGCCATAAGACACAATTGCTTCTTTATTTCTTCAAGAGACCACACCAAGGGTAGAGCCTCAATTGGTTCTAATGTCCACAAGATCCATATAGCATTATCATTCATACAAGTGGACAAACCAACAAATTTCCTACTTATACATAAAACAAATCAAAAACTAGCATGGATGTCATCATAGGCAAAGAGGTAGTATAGGAAAGAATCAAGTGTAAAGGCATACAAGGGTGAAGACAAAGCATTTAAGCACATCCACATTCTTTCCTTCAAGCAAACAGAGAACTTGGCATCCACAAGTTGAGATTCTTGTAATTTAAACACAATTGTGTCAAGCAAGGATGCACATTTAGAAACATTACCCCAAGGAAACAATGACACTTTTGCTCTCGGGTTTTCAAGAATGACACTTTGCTTGTCATGTAGACCAAGCAACAAGTTAGGTGCGCCAACATCACCATTTCTATATTTGGCACCGGGGTCAAATAAAAAGAGTAGCCATAGACACGGGTCTAGACAATACTCCCTTTCCCCATAGGCTTCACCCAAACTACAAGATATACTCTCTACAATAGCATACATATCATCAAAAGCAAATAGAGAGTGGAGAATGGTATCACTCAAGTCAAGTTCAACTAAGGTGTCCTTATGTGAGTACTCACTACCAGTTTCAACATCATCACCATGAGTACTCTCAACAATAAGGTCACACATAGTAGAAGAAGTAATTTCCAAATAATGGACACCTTCCCTTTCTATGGAAGTACCCTCAAGTAGACACATACCACTACTAAAGTCCAAGGAATTATTACTTAAGTCTTTACAAGCAAGCAATTCATCCTTATAGTCATCAAACATGGGTGGGGTGTCATACAAAGGATCACAACCACAATCAATTTTCAAGGAAAAATCACTTATTGGGTTTCTAAGAATTCAAGCAAATCAAAATCATCATCACCCAATTGATCATTCCTTTCCAAGACCTCAGATTCCCTTCCCTTAAGAGTACTCTCATCTCCCAAGAAGAGATTTCCATCTTTAGGAGGAATGTTTTTACACCATAGTGGGTTGGCATATAGGCTATAGCTTTCAAGACAAGCTATACCTTCAACGCCATTCTCACCACTAGGTTCTTTAGGAGTGAACTCATCATCTTCAAACAAGATATTGTACTTAAAGAGAGAAGGATCTATCCATGAAGAGGATATAGAACATGCAAATCCATTCTCTAAAAGATCATTATCAAGTATCAAAGATGTGTCAAGCACATGATTATCCCTATGAGCAAAATCGAGAGTAGAACATTTACTAGAGGTCATACTAAAGGGGTCACTCCTATTTATTTGATCAACATTTTCAATATAATCATTCACGTGAGATCCATTAAACACATCACACATATCCTCAAGTGGTGGACAAATTCCGCACATAAGTTGATCAACACAATCCCCACAAGATGATGTACCATCATTCAACACATTGGCTTCAACACTAGGTGGACTTAAATTGACCTTACAAGAAGAGCCAATTCGATCATCAATAGGATCAACTAGTGTATCCACACTCCCAACAAGTACATCATCAACAAGAGGCAAAGAATCAATAGACTCACAAATAGGTAAGCTATTACTCACACTCAATGGGCGACTAGTCACACAATTATCATTCACATGCACAAAAGTGTAAGAGTAAGCGATTTTACCTTGAAGTTCTTGAGTAAATTCTTCTTTGCCGTGGTGTGAAGGTTTCCCACATGCTTCGGCCGCAACTTCTCCTTGGCCTTGTGCTTCTCCGCTTGCCATGTTGGTACCTACACAAATGTCCTTAGAAAGAAAAGGTCAAACATAGTTAGCATGATTTGGTGGCAACCCCCTCACTTCACTCCACACAACCTCTCCTTTTTCCCCTCTCGGATTACCACCTTTCACACCCTTACTCCTCTCAATCTTTTGTCTCTCATAATCATTTGGCTTGAAGTAAGTGATCACTTCTCCTTGGGGTCTGGGAATAATTGAGGTAAAGAGATAATTTCCCCAATGGTCCACTATAACCTTAGGCCAATTTAGCACATTTGGAACTCTATGTTATGCAAACCAATCGGCACCCAAGCATACATGACCTGGTGTCAAGGGAAAGATATCGCACCATACCTCCTCATAGTATTCAAATTGGGTGAAGACAATCCTCACTCTCTTGGTAACCTTATACCCGTCCAAGGAATATGGAACAAGTAAAGGTTCTCGAAACAACCCTAAATAGTCAACCATCGGTGGCATGATGTAGTTCCTATAGCGCCAATCATCTAGCACAAGGAGGCAGCCCGGTACCCCAGAAATGCTTACCTTGCCGGAGTGAACACTCCTCCTAGGATCAACATTGTAGAGTTTAGGACAACCCAAGGGCACATGAGTACCCCTCGGCCTTAGAGATGTATTCTCTCTTCTTCTCATAGGACAACCTACACTATAGCTAGTATACCCATTCACACCGCTTCAACCTTGTTAAAATGTACTACAAGGTGAAGAATATGAATCCTCATTCTACACACGTGCACTCTCACCATGGCTCTCATAAGCTTTTCGAAGGGAGGGGTTATACCTTACACCAATTCGAGGTTTGAAATGGGAAGTGTAAGACTCCTCATATGCCCCAACTTCATCATAAGAACTTGGCACTTCATTCGCCTCATGTTCTCCCTCAAAACCATAACCCTCAAATCTGCCCATGTCTTGATCATGGCTATATTCATAGCCCCCATAATCTACAACATCATCGTAGCCATAAAATCCCTCACTACAATCATAGTCTCCCATGTTGTAGTCACATAATATGAGGCTACCAAGATATGTTTCCCTTATATCACCTTGTACCTACAAAATGCACAAACAATATTAGTAGTAAAAGCATCTCACCAACACTCTTATACACTCGCCTTTGTGATCCTCACCATTGGAGTGGCGAATATTGAAAGTTGTTTATACTTCGGTAGTTAATAAGGTGTCAATCACTACTTAGCGACCGGAATAGATTATTGTTTGATCGACTCAAGACACAAAACAAAATCTACTTATGAACTTGAATCAAAGAAGTTCAACGAATCAAAATGATAAAAACACACAAAGAACGAAAAACACGAAGAAAAACGGATTCAAAAACCAACTCACAATCTAGTAGGTGATTACTAGTTGTTAATTAGTACTAGAATCAAGAAATGAAACTAAAGAAACAAGGAAATGAAACTTAGAATCTGAAATTTGAGCTTAATGGTGATGTGACAGCATTCAATTGGTCTTGGGCCCACTCAAAAATATATATATTTTTTTTTTTATTTTTTTTTGTGACAAATCTGAAATTTCAATATGAAACACAACTTGTCATGGATGACAATGGGTTTTGGAGGGAAAGTAAAGTCTTCTACTCTTTTTTCAACTTTTCAAACTCAAGAAGGTAAGATTTGACTATTCTAATCCCACAAAACAAGGTTCCGTGTTTTAAGGGAAAGTGGTTGTCAAGTCTAGGAAGAGATGTGTGCAAGTCTTCTCACCAACAACTTTATAACTTTTGTCTTACAACCTTTTGGATCTATTTTATACTTTTGTGGTCTTAAGTTGTAAGAATAGATGAAGAACAAGATGAACACCACAACAACCTTCAAGGACACAACATCAACTTCTTCAAGAACTTAACATAAAAAACACCAATGGTCATCAACAAGGTACAACCTACGGCCCACTTCAAGTCACCACAACAATGGTCAATATTATAAGCTTATCTTTAGATCTAGACACTTTTAGTGTTGGTGAGAAAGAAACCAACACTAAAAACACACTAAACAAGTAAAATAACACCTATATCTAAACACACAAACACTATTCTCAGCCAAGACAACAAGATGGACAGATTTCATTTATTTTTTTTGACAGATTTCATTTTTTTTATTTTTTTTTTTAGCCGAGAGAAAGACCAAGATGGGTAGTGTTGGAACACCACCGGTCTTGCTTTGATACCAAATGATACAAGATCAAACCCACAACACAAGATTTCAGCAACAACAACAAGATGAACAACTATCACAAGAACAACAAGTTGAACAACAAGTGCTAGTGAATCGAAAGAGCCCCACACGGCTTCACTAGACTTCAAGATTATAAACACAAGCTTAACAAGATTACAAAAAGATAGATAGCTTGACATACGAGATTACAAGAAATAGGAACCAAACCGTGTATCAAACGATAAGACCCCTAAGACCCGCAATAACAACACCAAACTCTTATGGTGACCGCTAAGGGAATCAACTCCGCCTTACAACCACCGTTTCTAAGCAAGGATCAATAATGGCTTTTCCAAGCCCTACACTACTTGGCCTTTCCAAGACCTACACTACATTCTCAAAGAGAGAAGAAGAAGTCTTTCAAATATCTATAATGAACTAACTAGAAAATAAGACTAATGAAGCCTATTTATAACTATTACATCACATGACCAAACTACCCTTAATGAAAAGAGGCTCCTATGGAGTGTAAAGAAAAGGCACAAAAAGACCAAAACACCCTTAATAAGGGGCGGTCATGGAGTGTAAGGACTCCTTCTTCACACTTCAACCCTTGCAATTCTTTAGAGCCTCGGGTAGTCATCAAGGCAAGCCTCCAAGCAACCTTTCACACACGAATTTGTTTTATTATGTGTCCAAAATGACTTCATGACTTCCCCATGCATACTCTCGGGCCTTCAAGGTGTCCAAAATCAGATTCTCCACGTGTTGGCCACGAATGATGCCATCAAAATTTATGATGGCCATTTGTCTTGTATCATCTAACGAGACCTCATTTACATTTCTTTCCCAAAGCTTTCTTCTTATGCTATACCGAGGACCAATCCTCAAAGATTTTCAAGCTTTTTTCCTCCTCCTACCCTTTCACAAACTAAACTTCTTCAAGTATTTAAAACTAAAAGTACTATTACAACTCTTTTTCATTTCTTTTCAATGTTTCTTTTTTTTTTTTTAAGTATTTACAAGGAATACGAGGATAATTAGGAGAGAAAGTGAATGGTCCCCATGCCATGAACTTCCAATTACAAAACTGACCCAATGGCTCCTCCACCCCTAACTTAGGCTTCCTAAGTTGGTATACAGCCTCACCTAAATACTTCAAGATGGGTTTGGTTAAAAGGAGGGAATTATGGAAAAAGGGTTTTGGCTTGTAATGAGATTGTCCAGGAAGAAGGGTAGACACAAATTAGGGATAAAATTGGTCACTCCATTTACAATCGGGATGGCTATTTTGGTCAATTTGGAGGTTCACTCTCAATTAATGGCCTAGGATCACTTCTCCAACATTGCACACTCTTTGCTTAGCTATAGAGAAACCGAGCAAGTTATAGGTGGATTCAATAAGCAATATCGAGTTGAATCCTCAACCACACATGACACTCAATCGCACACTCAAAGCACCATTCCTCAATTGATGTACCACATTCATAGCATATGTCGAATAAGGTACCAAAGTAGTCAAAATAAGATGTGGGTGTTCACAAAAAAAATGAGTACCTAACTAGTTCAACTAAACCCAAAAAATAATTTAAAAGGGGCATATTTTGAAAAGTGGAGCAATTCACAAACGATTTATCATTTTGAAGATTTGTGCATGCAAAAAATCTCCACAAGAGTACAATTTGAATCAAAGTGTTCTATTGCTAGTACACTAATCTCTAAAGTACCAATTCCAAAAATAATTTTATTTATCAATATACTACAAACTACCACACTAACATAAAAAGAAAGGGAATGAAAATGAAAATCATGACACACACTCAAATAAACCCGAACATCGAATCTACAATATTACAATCCAAATCAAAATACCTAAAAATATCATCCAAATCAGTCAAACCATACATCAAAATAAAAACAATGTATCAAAAGTAGAATATCTCAAAAGTAGGGCTAAATATTACAGATCCAAAATAAATAGTATCCCCCTGACTCAAAAGTACACATTTCATTAATGCAATAGGACTAAGATAGTAAAAGAGAGTGAGTGGAAGGTTCTCCCTGAATCATGATAAGCCTTGGATGGTTACTGGCTTACAGAAGTGGCCTCTGTCTGGGCATCAGTACTCGTCTCAGCTCCAACAGTGGTCTGTGGGGGTGGATCTGGTATGGTGGCCTCTGTCTCCATAAAAGCAACTGAATTGGAGATCCCGTTAGTCCTAATATGGGTCATCTCTCGAGTTGATTTCACCAATGTAGCCTCTATAATGGCCTATTTATTCTCCTGTAAATCAGCCTACCTATCAACCTACATCTGCTCAATCCTTGTATCATCAACATCCTAATTAACAGAAGCATGATCCTTCTTGTCTTACTTCTCCTCATCCTCTAGAACACTCTCTGGAATAGGTATTGGATTTGGGGTCTGAGATGGTTCAGCCTATAGATGTGTCAAACCTGTAAACTAGAGCACATCCATATATTTCCAGAGAGAATAGAGCTCAGTATATATCTTAGTTAACACTATATTTGGAATGGGAGGTTGTGGGGTTCTCAACTCATATAAATTAACACCATATATATGCAGGTTCTCACGAATACCCCATAACTTATATTAACCGGCACCATGGCAACTTTCACTGCATCAGTAATCAACTGAGGCATCTATGCCTCTAACCTCGATGATCTTTTATCAGCTAAGTAGGACAAATGGCCCATTTGGATAATATCTTACTGAGTTAGAGGAGCCCTCAAAGTTCTTGGAGTAGTGGATGGGCAAGGATATGGGGTTGGATTAACGGGCCTATGGAGGAACCTAGGGGAGTAGGAACGATAGTAGTAGGAGTGGGCTGGTTGTTACCACTATCAGTGGAATCAAAATCAATTACTGGGGATGTATCCACTCGGGATTTCTTCTTCTTCACATCAGAAACAATCTCTAGTCTGGTAATGTCAATGATGGAGGTAGGGGTATACTCAAAATCCTTCTTATCAAACAAGACTTTAGCTCGGTGATATAACTCGATAATAAGGCATGGGAAGGAAAGATAGGTATGCTTTTGTTGGGCCCAGCAAGCAATATACGGCACGATGATCATAGCAGTATTAAGTGTCTCATTTATTTTAATGGTACCCACTAACACTTCCCGAGGGTGCACAAGAATTGTTTCATTCTTAGAGGGCAAGAGATTACTACACACAAAACTCAACCAATATCGGGCTTCCAAGTTTATATCACCTTTTTCAATCGGGGTTTTGGGAGAAAGCCATGAAGGAGTCCCATCACTCATTAGAGAGGCTATCCAACCCCGAAGGTCATCAATTCTCTTGAGCATGGGTGGCAAAGTAATGATGTGTGTCATGAGTATTACCATCTATCGAATCTATCAATGCCCATCACATTTAACATTCAGACCCCAAACTTTCACAACATCTTGGGTTTCTTGAACATTATTCATATTTCTTTTGTTAGGCAGCAACTCTCCATATGCCTCATAAAATTTAAAAACCCAATTCTCCATATATGGTTTTAAAGGTATGATGAACTGCTCAAACCTATGGTACTAGATAACATCCAAGACCTTAGGGTTTTCTCCTTCTAACCCTTCAATGCTCAATCGTTGCTCTTTAATAAAAATATGCTTACCGACCACTTTGAAACGATTGAGCAAAATGATGGCCTCCCTGAGGATGAGGGTTTGCTGTGACATATGGAGTTTGTTCAACTTTTTTTTTCTTCAGTTGAGCAGCTTCTGTAGTATTTATTGGCTCATGGATAAAAGTTGGGTTGCCCTCCTCCGTGATAGTTAATTTATACCTCTCAGAGTTACAGTTATGCGCTGATCTTTGCTCCTTAATCACTGGCGCCTTTCTCCTACCTTTCTCTACCATTTTCTTCTTCTGAACATTTCTTTCGGGTTGAGTACGACCTAGAATTGAGACCTCTTTTGATATTTTTAAGGTAGAAAGAGTGTGGGTGTTTTCACTTTCAACATGCTTAGGGAGAACCATACATGTACACGAGAGAAGCAATGCACTAGGAAAGGGTTAGCAAAATCACAAAAATCTACATTTCAGGATTGCATCGCCAAAATACTTTGGTGGATCGTTAAAGAGTTTGGTGATGCACTACCTCTATCACCAAATTGCACAGTTGGGACTGAAATGTTGGGCGAAGGAAAGTTGTAGCTTGGCGATACACCGAAGAGTTTGGAGATACTCCTTGAGATTTCCCAAACTACTAAGGCATCGTCAAAATGTCACCTCAATTATCCAGATTCACTATTACTTTCAGCGATACGTGGAGTACTATGGAGATCCACCACGAAGTTTGATGCATCACCAAAGTCCTCAACCCTATCACTAAAAGTTGTGTTCCCCAATATTTTGACCATTTTGAATCCATCAAGTCATTTTCATGGCAATTTTAGTCCAACAATACCATGGTTACTCAGACTTCCCCAGGATTAAATACTAAAAAACAAATTTGATGATTTTTCCCTTAAGAACGACGTCACCCAATCTATCATTGGGCAAAATCATTCGATTTCAAGGTATAATTCAAATAATCCAATCAAAAATCAAACCCATAATCAACACATACACTCAAATCAAAGTATAAGCTAAGAATCACTTCAAAAATTAGCACAAACTTCAAGAACCCCACATTCAAATTACAAACCCATCAATTACGAGTTAACCCACATTCAAAACTAAGAAAAATTTGACCTAAAAGCATGAAATTTCACCCCAAATTGTAGACAACATCAAGTTTAAAATCCCAATTTCTCCAAATCCAACAATTAAAAATTCTGAATTCAATAATATCCACAATTTTAAAACTCAATTTTGACTCAATCAAGTAACCCAAAATTTCCATCAACCAATTTAGACAACAATGAGCAATAACTATCAATTTCCAAATCCACTACTCAAAAAAAAATTATGATATATGGATAGCAAACACGAATAAGTATAAGCCACCCATACATTATTCAAAGAAAAATAAGAGTTTTAACCTTAGGATTTTAGAGTTGAAAACACGAGTTAGGCAAGATGAGAAAGCAATAGTGTTGTGAATTCTGACATGGTGGTTATGGCAGTGGTGGTGGTAGTGGGGTGTGTGTATACAGTGGTAAGAAGAGTGAGATTTTGAGTGTGTGTGTGTGTTTGCTGATTAGATTTAGGGATAGAAGAGAAGGAAATGAGGAATGGAAAAAGATTTAAAGAATACTAAGAGGCAAGAATTAAAAAGTCAAGAGTTAAAGGAAGTCAAACCATCATCTATTTTTAAAACAGCATAATTTGGCAATATATTGTGGCATCACATAACCATTTGGTGATACACCAAACTGCACCAGCACGCCAATTCTTACAATGTTAACACCTGGGATTTTTTTTAGGGCGAACCATTTTGGTGATGGACAACTCCATCGCCAAAGTCATTGGTGATCTATCGAATAGTGACCTGCATCGTCTTTGTTTTAACAATTTAAAATCCTTGGGAGATCAATTTTGATGAAGGGCCTCAATGATTCTCCGACGAGTTTAGTGAATTGCTAAAGCCTCTTCCCTGGAGCTTTGTGCATGATCTCCTATATTTTTATACATTGACTTGTTTTGTGATATGTTTTCCACATTTCAACTCCATCACACACCTGCACCATGCAAAAGATGTTATTCAAAACAACAAAAAGTAAAAAGTGGGTTGCCTCCCAAGAAGCACCATAGTTATCATTGTGGCACGATGTTGTTCCTCATCCATCAAACATCCTTTAAGCGGAGTGCCTCAACTTTAGCAACTATGGGTCCACCAATGTAGAAATGTTTCAAACGTTGTCCATTCACCGTGAACCTTGACTTCTCATGGTCCTCTAACTCAATTTCACCAATTGGATACACATTTACCGTCGTGAAAGGACCAAACGATTTGGACCTTAGCTTTCCCACAAAAAGTTTCAACCATGAGTTGAAAAGCAACACTTCATTATCAACTCGAAACTCCTTTTTAAAAATCTTGGCATCATGCCACCTCTTCATTTGTTATTTGTATAGAGCGGAGCTTTCATAAGCCCGAAGGCAAAATTCCTCCAATTCTTGCAATTGCTCCACTCTAGACTTAGAAGCCTCCTCTCAATCCATGTTAAAAATTTTCAAAGACCAAATAGTACAATGTTCCAATTCCACCTGTAGATGACATGCCTTTCCAAATATAAGTTGATAGGGAAACATTCCAACTGGTATTTTAAAAGTAGTGCGATACACCCAAAGAGTGTCATCCAATTATTTTGCTCAATTGGTTCAACCCACATTGACGATCTCGTCCAAGATTGCTTTAACCTCCCTATTTGAAACTTCAACTTGGCCACTAGTTTGAGGATTGAATGGGTTTTCTACCTTACGCTTGACCCCATACTTTTTGAGCAATGCACCAAACACTCTATTATAGAAATGAGAACTTCCATCACTAATGATTGCTCGAGGAGTCTCGAACCTTGCAAATATATGCTTTCTCAAGAAAAATATGACTCTTTTGCCCTCATTATTAAGCAAATCAGCTGCCTCAAACCACTTTGATACGTAACCAATGGCGACCAAAATATATTTATTCCCATACGAGCTCACAAAAGGCCCCATGAAATCAATGCCTCACACATCAAACAACTCTACCTCAAGATTAGGATTTAAGGGTATCTCATGCCTCCTTAAAATGCCTCCTTGCCTTTTGCATTGGACACAAGATCGAACCAATTCATGAGCATCCTTATAAAGCGTAGGCCAATCAAAACCACTTTGAAGAACTTTGGTGGCTATTCTCACACCACTATAGTGGCCACCAAATTGTGAAGAATGGCAAGATTCAAAAGTGGGCCTCATTTCTGATTCCATCACACATCTACGGATCACTCCATCCATGTATTCCATAAATAAATAGAGTTCATCCTAATAATACTTCTTCACATCAAGGAGGAAATGTTTCCTTTGGTAATGATTCAAATCCATGGGGAGCAAACCACACACCACATAATTTACTTAATTTGCATACCATGGTTCTACCCCCCCCCCCAAAAGAGCCATGACAATCTCATCCAATAAAGCTTCATCAATATCGATTTCTCCAAACTTCTCATTGTTAGACTCAACGAGATAGATAATCCGCCTCTTGGTTTTCGCATCCTTTTTGATTTTTTACTTTAAAGTTTAACTCTTGAAATACCAAGATTCACCAAATCAACTGTGGATTAGGCTCCTTTTTATCCATCAAATACCGAAGAGCAGCATGATCGGTATGCATAATAACTTTTGTGCCCAACTAATAAGCACTGAATTTTCAAAAGTATAAACTATGACAATCAATTCTTGCTCCGTGACTGTATAATTTTTTTGTGAATTCTTGCTCCGTGACTGTATAATTTCTTTGTGCATCATTCAAGGACTTGCTAGTATAATAGATTGGATGAAAACTTTATCCTTCCTTTAACCTATAATCACACCTAGCACCAACCCACTTGTATCATACATCAATTCAAAAGAGAGTGACCAATTTAGGGCCACAATGAAAGGAGCCAATACAAGTTTTTCCTTGAGGCAATTAAAGGCTCTCACACAATCTCCACAGAGGTGAAATTTTGCTTTCTTTTGAAGAAGCTTACACATTGGTTAGGCTATCTTAGAGAAATACTTGATGAACCTTCTATAGAAGCTGACATGTCCTAGAAAACTTTGGACACCCTTAACAGAGATCGGTGGAGGTAATTTGGTAATGACTTCGACCTTAACTTGGTTGACTTGTATTCCTTGGCCAGATATCTTATGCCCTAGTACAAAGCCATTTTTCACCATGAAATGACATTTCTCCCAATTTAGTACTAGGTTAGTTTCCACACACCATTGAAGAACTTTAGCCAAGTGCTCAAGACATGTCTCAAATGTGTGACCCACTACCGAAATGTTGTTTATGAATAATCCATATAATCTTTCACCATGCCTGAAAATATTGATTGCATGTATCTTTAAAAGGTGGTGGGGACATTACATAGCCCAAATGGCATGCGTTTGAAAGCAAAAGTACCATACGAATATGTGAAAGTCATCCTCTTTTAGTCTTTGGGAGCTATGCAGATTTGATTAAATCCAGAGTACCCATTAAGGAAACAATACCAACCCTAACCCACCAAGCAATCTGGCATTTGATCCATAAAAGGCATCGGTAAATGGTCTTTTTTAGTCCAAGATTTAAGCTTCCAGTAATCCATACACACACTCTAACCCGTAACCGGCCTAATGGGGAAAAGTACATTATTTTCATTAGGAACCACCGTGATTCCTCCCTTCTTCGAAATGCATTGTACTGGGCTCACCTATGTAATATCTGAGATGGGATATGCTACGCGTGTATTAAGCCACTTAATTATTTCCTTCTTAACCACCTTTTGCATAGGAGGGTTTAACCTCCTTCGATGTTCCATACTTGGCACACATTCGGGCTCTAACTTGATTTTATGAGTACAAATACCGGGAAGAATCCCAATAATGTTGGCTATATTACAACCAAGAGCTCTAATGAATTTCTTCAATAATGATTTTAATGCCTCGACCTGCCATACTAATAAGTCTGTTGTAATAATAAGAGGCAAGCCAAAAATACATAGTGGAGATGAGGAGGGAGTTGCTTGAGTTCAAGCTGAGGAGTCTCTTCTATTGATGGCTTGATTGGAGGACTCTCCCGATTCTTTAAGTTAAGTTCAATCTTACCTGGTTTTTTATTATATGAGCCAAGACCAGTCAAACAAGTTACAACCTCATCATATTTATTGACATGTTCACTTCAATAGTTCCAATAGACCACCACTAGTGGTTCACTTATAAAATCCACCTCCATTACATTGGCAACCTCATCATCAATCACATGAATCATTGATATAACTTGCAAATCTCGAGGTTGCTTCATATACTTGCATATATTAAAGGTAACTTCATCATAATTAAATTGAAATTTCAACTCCCTACACTAAATATCAACAAGTACTCTTTCAGTAGCCAAGAAAGGCCTATCAAGAATAATGGGGACTTCATAGTCAATCTTACAATCAAAAACAACAAAATCGATGAGGAATGTAAATCTATCAACTCAAATAAGTACATTACAGATAACTCCAACCTGTCTTTTTATGGATTGATCTGCTATTAAAAGTCTCATAGTAGTGGCCTTGGGAGTCCTCAAGCCTAACTTTTTGAACACGACCAATGGTATCAAATTTATACTGCTGTAAAATCACGAAAGGCTTTACCGAATTGATAAACACCACTAGTACAAAGGATGGTAAATGCCCCTGGATCTTCCTTTTTCACCACCATATTGCTAGACATTATTACGCCACAACTTTGCGACACTTTAATCATTTCAAAATCCATGACTCATTTTTTGGTTACCAAGTTCTTCATAAACTTGGTATAACCAAGAATTTTGAGCAAAGCTTTAACCAATAGAATGTTCACGGACAAGTTGCTAAATTTAGAGAGAAACTTTTTTAATTTAGTTTCATCCTCCTTCTTCTTGAATCTTTACAGGAATAGGGGAGGTATCTTGATTGTCGGCTTGGAAACGACCAGACTATCATCTGATTTTAAGACATTCTCATCAACCACTTGTTGTTTCTCCTCATTTGCAATCACATCCTCAACTTCTCTAGATTTTGGAATATTTGACTCTTTAAGAGGAGGAACTTCTTCATTTGGCTTGCCAACCTTTTTTCTATTTCCACTCATCAACTACCTTATCAATGGGGTCTTGATCGAGATCTAACACCTCACTACCTAGTGTCTTTCCCCTCCTAGTGACAAAGGTCATACAATGAGCATCATCCTTGGGATTTGTCACAGTGTCACTAGGGAGTCTTCCCTTTTGTCTAGGATTTAGGTGAGCTGAGATTTGGCTTAATTGGGTCTCAAGTTGCTTAAAAGAATCCACATGAGAAGGGACCATTTGGTTCAATTGCTAAAAGTCACTCTTTATGTCTTTGAGTATTTTGTCACTCCCTTCAACCCCCATAAGAATTCTAGCAAGCAAATCTTCTTTCTTGTAATTTTTTGGATCAACAGAGGCAGCTTCTTTTCCCTTTTGTCTATCATGAGGAGGGACGTACCTATCATGATCTCTTTCTCTATCCTTGTCCCTCTAATCTTGATCTCTCTCTCTTTCTTTATCCCTCAAATCTCAATCTAGGGCACGATCTCTCCAATCTTGATCCATACAATATTTATCTCTATCCAACTAACCTTGATTCCCCCCCTTGCCTTTGGTAAGTCAGGATGGAACCCCCATTTGGTTTGATAAGAAATGAATCTCTTTATCAAGCTACTCAGCATCATCATATTCATTTGCTCTATTTCCTCTTGAAGTTACAACGTTTACTGCTTTCGGGGTTGACACCATGACATGCTTTGTTAGGAGATCCATTTGCATCATTATTTTTGACATATTTTCATCTCTCTCCTCATCCTTTTTCCTTTGTTCTTGGCTCACATATACACAAAGAGAGACCCCACAACCACTATGATATCTCGTGTGTGCCATGCTCTGCTTTGTTTCATCATTTGGTGTAACAATCCCAACACAACCTTGAAGGTTTGAGTCATTAAAGCTCCTCCAACCAAGTTATCCATAACGGTCTTACTAAATAAGTCCAAAGACCTATAGAAGATTTGAAGTAGAATCTTCTTCAAAATTTCATGATGGGACAGTGAAGAAACTTCTTTTTGAATCTAAGCCATGTTTCATATGGATCTTCCCTGCTCACTTAATGAAAGTTTGTTATCTCATCTCGAAGTTGGAGCATGCATGATGACGGGAAAAATCTATCAAGGAAGACCTCTGTAAATTAAACCCAAGATGTAATATAACCCTCGAGCAACTATCTCAACCATGTCACCACTTTTTTCGTCATAGAGAATGGGAATAATCTCATCCAGATGGATTTTTGGGAAATATTAGCAATCTCAAAAGGAGTGCAAACATCGATGAGATTCTTTAAGTTGATGTTAGCATCCTCATGCACTTGTCCTACAAATAATCCTTTTGTTTGAAGTATTTGAATCATGATGCTAGTGATGTGGAAGGCTGCATTGCCTACTGTAGGAGGTAGACGAATAGCTCTTGCTCTTTCGACATCTCCCAATTAATCTTCATCCTCAAGTTGCCCATGAAAGGTAGCGGTATTGCTACCATGTTGGCTCATAGTGTTGTGTTGGCTCATATTCTCACCCAAGAAAAACAAACACAACAAATAAATAAATTCAAATTACTGCTAACAAAAGTGATTCAAAATACTACAAAATGAATGCTAAATTTCATTCCCCGGCAACGGCGCCATTTTTGATAATGCTCAAATACACCCTATACAGGATGTACGTAGTCGTTATGTAATATATTAACCCAACTTATGAGTTGGGTTTGATCCTATTGGGAATGAAGGAGATAGGATCACCTTAAAGTGTAATCAACTACTAAATGTTTGCTCATATCTGCAAAATGTGATAAAAATAAAATGGGAGATTAATTTTTAATGTATTTGTAGCCAATTTATCAATTGTAAACTCGATTTGCAAAATAAGAACTAGATGTTTGTAATCAAAGATTAAAGTCACTTGGGATTATTCCCTCATGAGTGTGAATACATGCATGGGTAATTGGATATTTGACTAAATTCAACAAATCGTTATGGGTAAGCTAGGTCTTAGATCTTAATGCTAATTTTTTAATAAAACATTAAATATCACAAGAGGGTTCTTTCGAACACCACACAAGTGTTACAACATAACAAACATAAAAATCTCAATTTAGTAGCCTTACATCTAAGATCTACTATTAAATGGTGAAAATCAAGTAGTTAATGACCAATAATCCTCACCCTTATCACCTTAGTCAAGGATGATAAGCGATGTAGTCTTAATTAGAGATTACAACCTCCAATCATATATTGATACATAGAGTAGAGGTCAAACTAATTACAAATAATCAACTATATAGGCAAATTAATAACACCCACGCAATATTCACAACTCAATCATGCATAACCCCAAGTTGGGAAATTTAGCTACTCATAGAGAGAAAAAAAGGAGTTATACCAATATCCTTATTAAAGTCTTCCATTGAATCCAAGTATTCACAAATGAAATCCAAATCCATAGAAATATTAACAAGAAATAGACCAAATTCCAACTTTAGGGTTTCAACTACAAGCTTCTAGAACTCAAAATTGACAAAAGATAGGGTTCAAAGCCGCCAAAAAGTTTTTTATAGCTAAAGCAAAAATGGACCAAGTATTTACAAAAATTCCACTGTGCTCCCTTCAGCAATGGCACTTCGGCCACGGCGATATGTTAAATTACCTTGATCGCCAAACTAGCATTGATTTTTAAGCTCTAGTGATTTATGCCTGGTAACTCTGGCAATGGGATTTTGCTTTGCCAAACTGGTCTGTGATACGCTGAATCTTCCTCTCCTCATCGCCGGGCTGCAATGATTGGACCTTGGTTGAAGTGTTGACTTTAGCAATGGACTATCACTTTGGCGATCCGCCAAACTTCATGGGTGATGCCCTTTTTTTTTCATTTTAGCTCCAATTCTCTATTTTTTTTCTTCTCAATGCTCTATCAACCACTTCTTGGCTTCAACCCTGAAAATAAAACAAACTATCATTAAAACTAACTCAAATTGTAATTTAGGACTTGATTTCTCACATATAAGCACAGAGTCAAGCAAGTATTTACTATATTTAAACCATATTCCTTGATTGTAACCACTATATAGCCATAAACTTGCCCTTTCTTTCAATTTCAGCCTGTTCTTGATATATAAACAACAATTACACAATTCTTAACACAATATTTTACCCTACCTTAACATTCGGAATTCATATTTATCTATTTAACCCAAGAATTTGCCCTAGTTCATCATCTTAGGGTTTTCTACCCTTTTAAACTCTTAAATTCTACATATGTTAACATTACAATCAAGAATTCTACCACGTGAAGTGTTTTCTAACACCCTAGGATCAACGACAACTAATAATAGACTAAGACCCCACCAATTCCCACTAGTTCAAAATTTAGGGCTAATCTCTAAATTCTACCATGATTATGATTCTTCCAATTTCTGCATATCTAAAAGAGTAATTTTAGTTTTGAGTGTAAAGAAACTTACATCAAAGATGAAAAACCCCAAAAACTGAAGAAAATCTCCCCTTCTAAGCCCACAAACATTTTTTAGAAAAATGGAAATGAAAAAATGGGTTTCTGATATTTAAAAACTGATATACTGCGTATTGACCACTGCAACGGTATGATTGTCGCTACAGTGGCATCTCTACAGTAGAGAATCTACAGCTATAGTGGCTCCTAGGCCAATTCGGGTGAACCCTGTGGTGATACTTCTTCCACTGCAGCGAGCCACAACCAATAACTTAGGACTTCATCCCAATTCTAACCATTTCACCACGTACTTCTCAAAATTCGACACTACAAACTGACCCTTTTACGGTAATTTCTATACCGGAGTTCTACTAACCCATTTCATGCACCAAAACTTGATACGACTTCCTAAACTCTATAACACAAAATCAAATCAAAACCACCAACAAATGCTCTAATAACTAACAGATTTTTTGTGACCATCACACATTGAAAATACCCCTAAGACTAGGCCAGCTCTGAATTTTTAAATTTAGTTTTAAGTGGAAACTAAGCAAAGGTTTTACTCTATATTTTAGTGTAACAATGATTTAGGTCATTAAATTAGATACAAATTTACCCCTCGTTCATCCCTGAATGACAACTAACCCAAATGATACAACAAATGATTAAGGAAATATCTGAGTCAATGAACAAGTATAGATAGCACTTGTGCGAATCCTCTGTCTCCCATTTTGTTTCCTCCAGAGTCAATGAACAAGTATGGATAGTGCTTGTGCATATCCGCCTCTATCTCCTATTTTACTTTCTCCACCGGACGGTTTCTCTACTCAACCTTTACAAACAGAATGACTTTAGTCCTTATCTTTCTCACATCCCTATCCATGATTGCGATTGGCTCTGCTTCATAAGAGAGCTCCTTGTCAAAAAATTTTGAATCCCAATAAATAATGTAATCTCCTTCTCTGTGGTACTTCTTGAGCATTGACACATAAAACACAGGATGAACCCCTGATATGCTAGGAGGCAAAGCCGGTCTATACACCACTGACCCTACTCTATTCAAAACCTCAAATGGTTCATTGTACCTCGGACTCAACTTACCCTTCTTGCTAAACCACATTACAATCTTCATTGGTGATAATTTCAGCAATAGTTTCTCACCTTTCTCAAATTGTACATCCCTTACCTTATTGTTAGCATATACTTTCTGTTGACTCTGAGCTGCTGCCAACTTTTTTTAGATGAACGTCACTTTCTCTATTGAATCCTTTAGCATATTAGTGCCCTAAGGTCTCACCTCAAAACCATCAAATCACCCAATCGGCGATCTATATCTTCTCCCATACAAAGCTTCAAAAGGAGAACTGCTAATACTGGAGTGGTAGCTATTATTATACGCAAATTAAACCAAGGGTAGATACTGGACCCACTGACCACCAAAGTCCACACACAAGCTTGAAGCATATCTTCAAGTACCTTGATTGTCCTTTCTGGTTGTCCATCAGTCTGTGGATGAAAAGCAATACCTAGGTCCAACCTAGTACCCGATTCTGACTGAAACTTCTCCCAAAAGTTGGAGGTAAACTGAGTACTTCTATCTGACACTATAGAAATAGGTACCCCATGAAGTCTCACAATCTCTTTCACATATATCTTAGTCAACTTGGCTTCATTATTGTCAACTCTTAGTGGAATAAAGTGTGCAGACTTGGTCAAATGATCAATTATCACCCATAAGGAGTCACAATTCCTTAGGGTCTTGGGAAGACCAATAAAAAAATCCATAGCTATTCTTTCCCATTTCCATTCCAAAATGGGAATCCTTTGAAAATTACCACCATGTTTTTGATGCTTATACTTGACCTATTGACAATTTTGACACTTGGTCATAAAATCCATAATGTCCCTCTTCATTCTGCACGACCAATAATGTTGCCTCAAGTCTCTATACATTTTGGTTGCGCCCGAATATATAGAGTACCTTGAATTATGATCCTCCGCAAGGATGGTAGGAATCAAGTTTCCCACATGAGGCACGTACACGTGCCCCTGAATCCTCAACACCCTCTCTTCAGAGGAATGGACTCCTTGCCCTTCCTTAAAATATTTTTTCTCTAATATTTCTCAACTTCTTATCTTCAAACTGCTTACTTTTAATCTTTTCAAGGAAAGTGGAATTAGCCTCAACATGGTCCAACACTCCTCTTTTTCTAGTCACCTGCAATCTCATACAACCATTAATCAGGGTTTGTACCTTTCTAGCCAATGGATACCTCTATACCTCCAACCATTCCAAACTTACCATGCTTACCGGCTTTTGGTTTAATGCATCTGCCAACACATTGGCCTTTCCTGGATGATACAAAATTGAGATATCATAATCTTTGATCAACCTCATTCACCTTCTCTGCCTCAAATTCAGATCTCGTTGAGTAAACACATGCTGTAGACTACGGTGGTCTATGAACACTTCATATTTCACCCCATAGAGGTATTATCTCCAAATTTTCAAAACAAAGACCACTGCTGCCAATTCCAAATCATGGGTGGGATAGTTCTTCTTATATAGCTTCAGATCCATCGAAGCATAAGAAACTATATTCTGACCCTTCATCAAAACAACAGGCAAGATAAGAATAGGAGATGAAGTTATCAAGGTCTTGAGCTTTTGAAAGCTCTCCTCACACTTATCATCCTATACAAAAGGTGCCTCATTCTGAGTTTAGATGAGTTATATGCGAAGCAATAGCAATGAACCCTTTCACAAACCGATGATAATAACTGGTCAGCCCCATAAAACTATGAACTTTTATCACATTGGTCGGTCTGGCCTAATTTTTAATAGCTTCAACCTTATGTCTATCTACCATAACCCCTTCCTTAGGAATCATATGCCCCAATAAGGACACTGAAAACAATCAGACGTCACACTTTGAATACTTAGCATAAAGTTATTTCTCCTTAAGCAACCCCAACAATGTACAACTCACTAAAGTTACTTCTCCTTAAGCAACCCAACAATGTACGCAAGTGAGTTGTATACCCTCCTTACTCTTTGAGTAAACCAAGATATCATCAATGAAAACAATAACAAAAGAATCCAAAATGGCTTGAATACTCCATTCATCAAGCTCATGAAGGCAGCTGGGGCATTGGTCAAACCAAAGGACATAACCAAGACCTCGTAATGTTCATAACGAGTCCAGAAGGCAGCCTTTGGAATGTCTTCAGCCTGAATCTTAAGCTGATGGTAACCAGACCTCAAATCAATATTTGAGAACACCACGACTCCCTGTAACTGGTCAAATAGATCATCTATCCTTGGAAAGGATACTTATTATGAATAATTATCGTATTTAATTATCGGTAGTCTATAAACATCCGCATACTACTATTTTATTTTTCAGAAAAAGCATAGGAATACCCTAAGGCGAAACACTTGGATAAATAAAACCCTTCCTTAATAGCTCTTACAATAGGGATTTAAATTCTCTTAACTCTTCCATTTCTATCCTATTAGGAGGGATAGATATAGGATTGGTTCCCGGCTCTAAGTCTATACAAAAGTCAAACCCATGGTCAGGAGGCATACTAGGGAGGTCATCAGGGAACACCTCTAAGAATTCACACACTACTAAAATCAAAGCTATAAGAGGAACTGCTGAACTATCATCCTGAAGATAAGCTAGGAACACCCTGCACCCCCGCTTAACTAACTTTTGGGCATGAATAGCTGACACAATTCTTAAGGTAGTAGACTTAAAAGTACCTTCCCACTCTAACTTATCCATCCCAGGCATAGCAAATGTGAAAGTCTCGGCATAGCAATAAAGAATAGCATGATGAGGAGGCAACCAACTCATCCCAAAAATAATATCAAATTCCTCCATATCTAAAATCACTAAGTCTGCCAACGTTCTATACCCCATAAACATCACAGGACATGTTCAATAAACCTGACAACACATACAAAACCCCCAACTAGCATAGAAATAAATATATATATATATATATATAATTATCAAGAAATTCACATTTTAATTCCCTACCCAGGGAAAATTTTATATACTCGTAAGAGAAAGTAGACCCTGGATCAAATAACACAAAAGTCATTTGATCATAGACAAGAATAGTAACTATGAGCATAACATCAGAAGCTTCAGTTTCAGGATAGGCCGGAATAATTTAAAGATGAGCCTTATCACCACCCTGACCACCACCTTTACCAGCTTATGCTTCACCTTGACAAACCTGTCCTCCACCAAAGTTGGCTTGGTTGACATCCATCCTTGCATTGTGACCACGCCTACCATATGGATAACCCATACTATATCCTCCACCACCACAAACTGCTGGAACCTAAGAACTAGAAGTTGGCAGCTGAATCAACTATCCTACAGACAAAAAGTTAGGACAATATCTCTGAATATTACCCAATCCCCCACACTTATGACATCTAATGTCTAAGGCAGGCTACTAAACTAAAGATACTACAGGTGTATAACTATCCATCTAAGAGGGCAGATAACTGACCCCTGACATGCCTTCTATAGACACAGGCATAACTAGATGAAATGGCTGAGAAGAGTAACTCTAAGAACCATAGCCCCTTGAATAAGTACCAGTGAATTGACCTATTTTTGGGATATTTTTTCCTCTGCCTTCACCTCTCATTCCTCTTAATCCCTTCCACCTTCTTTGCAAACTTAACCACTTCTTGAAAAGTCTTTTTGAATATAGCCACTGATAGTACAACCACCTGGACGTTTGAGTTTAGACCTTTCACAAAATACCTGATTCTCTCCACCTCTATAGTAATTAACTGAAGAGCATAAGTCTCATAGGCCACCACAGATAAATCATCATGCTCAAGTTTTAAGAACTCATCCTTCTCAAGGAACAGATTCTTAATATGGAACCAGTCCTCTTCATAATTCCCATCTTATACAGATGCTCGTGACAGTCAATCAAGAACTCAAATGTATCCTCTGACTTAGTACCCTAAAACAATGGGGGGTTTATTTTCATAAACTTACAGAATAGTCCATGCTCTTCATTAGTCATCACCAGTCCCAATATCTGTCGGGAAACCACTCTTGTCTCAAAACCACATCCATATGGGCAATACAGCAGCAGCATGTTGTAATGTTAAAAATGAAAATGTAGGCACTACTGGAGTGGTACCTATGACACCTAATCTAATCAGAAATCCTAACACTTGCTGAATCAATTCTGCAGACATAAGCACTTGAGCTGCACCATTTGGAACTGGCACCACATTCTTTAGAACTACCACTTCTTCCTCCTCAACCATCACCTCCTCATTCTGAACAAAATGCAGAGCATCCTGCTATAGGATAGGGGAAGGTGAGCTATTCCTATCTGGTCCTCTGGCTGCTCGGGCTCTACCACTGACAGGTACTGCCCCTCTTCCTCCCCTTAATCCCTGCCCCTAACTAGAGGCCTACCCCAAACTATGGCCCAGCAACTAATGTTGGTGTCACTAGTGCTTCTTCTAGTGCGACTTCTATTTCTCTGGTGAAACGAATGTTCACCTTCTGCAAAGCAAGATTGAAGGTGGTTAAATATCAATTTGGATCACCAGAAACCAATTGGAATCAAGTACTAGCATGAAAGAAAGAAAGAAGTGAAAATTGCTTCCTAAAGCCCTATAGCCTCTCAAAGAAAAGTACAGATCCGTACCATTCCATAAGACTCTACTAGACCTATTCTTGTATGACAAGATCAACGAACCGAGTGCTCTGATGCCATCTTTTTCACAACCCAACCGGCCATTAGTGGCACCCATCCTAAATATTACGGGGTAAGAACCATTTAATCCAACCTCTTAACTCACTACCATTAACTCTACCAAATCATATTTAAGAATCCACCACTATTTAACTCACTAAACACCATAAAGCAAAACAAGTTCCTTATTAACTAACTGAATGCTCAAAAACAAATAGAGTGTGGAATGTATCGTTAATTATTATAACCCCAAGAAATTGTAACTCACCGTACAAGAACATCTAAAAATAATGTCTAAAACCAAGTCTAAACAATAGCTAGAATTCTAAGTAAAAAGATTGTATCTGTCTCAAAACAAAGGACATAAACAATATAAGAATGATCCAATGGCTGCCTGAACATGGTGCTCACCCTTGAATCAATATCTGAAATAATAGACTAGAGTCGAGGTATCGTCTCAAACATTGGAACACTCTTTGTACACAACAAAAGGAAGAGTACAGGTAGTATCACTACATCAACCAAGTACTTGTTGGCATCATCGGCTGACTCAACTCAACACATTGCAAATAGAAAAGTTAAATGCACGTAACAACGATCAAAGCATAACTTATAATTAATTGACAACCAAATATAGTCATAACACTTCATCTCATCAGGAATACAAGTACACGAGTACATCAATTACACTTAGGTAAATTCTTCAATAATAGCACCTTAACATATACATATATTAAAATGAAATGATGACTACATGCATGAAAGATGAACACATATACAAGAGTCAGCAAGGACTCTCAGATATGTTCTATAGGAGACGAACTTAGGCCATGTACTAGAACCGGCGTGGTACCCAATCCAATAACAATGTCGGCGTGACACCTAATTTAAATAACAATGTTGGCATGTCACCCGATACATATATCATCTCAATACCATCTCAAAAGAATATGTTTAATACATGATATAGTCAATAATGACAAGTAATGTTTGAAATCAAATCAAAAACACCCAACTCACATATAAGCACAAAGTCAAGTAAGCCTTTACTACATTTAAATCATAACCTACCTCGATTGCTTACTCGTAACCACTATATAGCCACAAACATGCCCTTTATTTTAATTTCAACTCATTCTTGATCTATAAATAACAATTACATAATTCTTAACAGAATATTTCACCCTTCCTAAACATTCAAAACTCATATTTATCAATTTAACCCAAGAAGTTTCTCTAGTTCATCATCTTAGGATTTTCTACCCTTTTAAACTCTTAAATTCTACATATGTTAACATTACAATCAATAATTCTACCATAGGAAGTTTTTTATAACACCCTAGGATCAACAAAAACTGGTAATAAACTAAAACCCCACCAATTCCCACCAGTTCATAATTTACGGCTAATCTCCAAATTCCACCATGATTATGATTCTTACAATTTCTACGAATCCAAAAGAGTAATTCAAGTTTGGAGTATAAAGGAACCTTACCTAAAAGATTAAAAAAAAAAAAAATCTAAAAAAATCACCCCTGCTAAGCCCTTGAATATTTTTTAGAAAAGTGGAGGAAAAAAATAGGTTTTAGATTTCTAAAAAATGATACACTACATATTGGTTGTTGTAATGGTATGGTTGTTGATATAGTGACACCACTTAAGTGGAGGATGTTTTACTGCAGAAGCTCCTAGGCAAATTAGGGCTACCACTGTGGCGATGCTACTGCCGCTGCAGCGATGCTTCTATCACTGCCGCGATGCTTCTACCGCTGAGGCGACACTTCTGCCGCTGTAGTGGAACTTCTATCACTACAAAGAGCTCCAACTAATAACTTGGGGCTTGGTCCTAATTTTGACCATTTCACAACACACTTCTCTAAATTTGAAACTACAAACTTACTCTTTTACGTTAATCGATATAATCAAAGTTCTACTAACCTATTTCATGCACCAGAAGTTGTTATGACTTCTTAAACTCATTATCTAACATAAAACCAAATCAAAACCACCAATAAATGCTCTAATAACTACCATATTTCCCTAGACCACCACACACTCAAAATACGCCTAAGACTAGGCCAGTCTTAAAATTTCAAATTTTGGTCTAAGGGAAAACTTTCACGAATGTTTTGTTCTCTATATCATCATAACAATAATTTGGGTCATTACAACTTTACTCGATATATTATAGAGGGTATTCGAGAACATGCACTTATGGACATCACCAATATTTCATTCTCGTGCCTTATGAGTGCTTTATGTGATCATACTAATGTACCAATCTTCACAGGAGTTGATTAGAGTATGGAGATGACTCAGATAGTAAATATTAGTTTGATTCATGATAATGAAAATCAGGTTACTCTGGTGAAGACCCAGCCTTTAAGTTCTTCTAAAGTTGTATTATTTAAGGGGATAATGGATATGGGTGAGTAGGTTAATAACCACCACCACCACCACCACCCGCTCCTATTGAGAATGTTGATAGGTTTGCTACGGAGTCTCTACTTGATACTACTATTTCATCCACTAAGGCTGAGACCACTTCAAGTCTTGCTACTACCACAGCTTCCACAGTTCCACGTCAGCCAGATTCTACTAGCATGGTCAGGGTCTCCAAAGACTACCTTACAAACCTAGCAAAGTAGACTACTCATATAGAGCAATATTTGGGAAAGATGATGAAGCAGCCTAAGACATGGGTCAAGACTGAGCTTGAGGCCTCGACGACTAGGCATATAGCAGCTCTTGATTAGCCTGTGTGAGATTTACACAGTTTTATGGATAGCTTTGAGGTGAGGATAAATGAGAGACTTTAGGTTTTATAGTCCCCCGATATGGGGAAGATTTTGAGGAACTAGCCTAGTTGTGAGCAGAGGTTGTAGCATTATCCACTCAATATGCTTCTATGATTTTGGTTCCATTTGCTCCTGTAATTAAGTAGTAGGATGATATTTTCTTTGATCTATTTGAGCATGATGAGTCCCTGCTAATAGGTGGAAGAGAAAAAAGAGTGATGATAAGACTAAAGAGAGTGACCTACAGAGGGCACTCAAGAAATTGAAGAAAGATTTTTGTGAGGCCAAATGAGACTTTTTAGATGAGTAGAGACAATATGAGGTGGGGATTTTTAAGCCCGCTCAAGGAGCATCCATGAGTTTGGCACCAAGAGGTACCATTGTTACTAGAGTTGAAGGCCCTTCAGTCGAGCCTTAATTATTGAGTGTATTGGCCACTGTCGGTACCATAATAGCTGAGGAAACTATCAGGGCTGCATTTGTAGACCCCAGTTGACACTAGAACCTTATGCTTAGAGCACCACAGGTAAGTCTTACTTCCCTTGTTTATACTTTATGCACTGGGGACAATGCATGTCTCTTAATGGGGTGGGGGTAGTTGTGTATGTATGTCCACCCAAGGATTTTCTTACCGTATTTCTTTTTCTAATGGTGTTTTAGTTCCTATCAAACAGATATGTTTAGGTAGTTTTTATTATATTTTGTGTGCTTTTTGTTATTGTTGCTTATGGAGTAGGAGAAAATTAGGAGAACATAGGGCAGTTTAGAATAAGCAACTGTGGTACATGTATATACAGATTTGTGAATAAACAGGTTGTGAAAATAGAGACCTCTAAGAATTTTTAATTATGTGCTTAAATTATTTGATATGTTAACCTTCATGGCTCTTTGCATGACATTTTGATAATTGATGTGATAATCATTACTTAAGCTAGGGCAATAACTCAATATCTAGTAGTTGATAGTGTAATTATGTTCGATGTATTTGTGAGCTACATTACTTAGTTCTTACTTTGTGTGTACAATCTAGAATTTTCCTGGTTAGTCTTACTCATATTGTAGGATAGTTGGTTAGGAAAGGATCATATGTCATTTTTTGATATATTCCACTTAGCCAAATAACCAACCAAATGATGAAATAATCCCCAGACTCTAGTTTTTAGCCTAATTATCCTTTTGTTTGCTAACTATTTACCTTCCCAAATCTGTTGTGAACTTTTGTTTGGACCCTTGTCCCTCTTCCTTGTCCCTCCTTGAACATTTAGTCTGAACTAAAGTAAATTGCCTAAGAAAATCTCCTAAGTTAAGGGTGGTTGCTGTTTTGGAGTTTTATGTCGTTGAGTTTTAATAGTACACCTAAAGTTAAAGATCTATTTTTGGTGTTTTAATGGTAAAATTGGATCCGTATCAAAATTTAGAGCAAACGCAAAATGAATCGGTGCATTTAGAATCCGTACAAGGGATATATGACAATTTTAGTATGGATAACAGATTATGTTTGTTTTTTGGTGCGGATTTTTCATTTTAGGATCGATTTGGAATGGGTTTTTCATTGATTTTTTGGATTTAAGGTTCTTGTATTATGGGTAAACTCATTTTGACAAATTGTTTCCAAAATTCCTAATTTTAAACTGTGTTAGATAATGAAGATTTGGGGTGGGTTTTACATATAAAGTGAAATATTGATATTTTGATGATTTCAAACCCAATTTCTACTCCACTTACGATGGGATTTTATATTTGAAACCCTTGAACTATGGATAAAGTGATTTCTACTAAAATTCCAATATTACTCTATTATTTTTAGGATTTATTTTTTAGGTGATTTTGGACCCCTAACTGAAGTATGTCAATATAAATATTGTTGGTCTCGTATTAGCTGTCATATTTGATTATATTGGATGCATTTGATAGTGATTCGAGGGAGTAAAGCTTCCGTTTGATTCTTTAGGCTGTGACTTTGCGGATCTTTTTTAAGACAAGTTGAGATCTACCTTAACTCTTTTCTATCGTGTTTATATGTTAAGTGCTAGTTTTTTGTGTTTTGTAAATCACTGGGGGTTTAGAGTTCCCATAAATGTGAGATGGTGAGCGTCTATGAGGGTACCAGAGTCTATTAATGGGTTAAAAGTAATAAAATGAGCATCTTAATTGTTCTCTCTATTTGTTGATATTTTTATGATAAATTATGGATAAATGACTTATTGATCATGAATAAATTGATAGTGAGTATCTACTTAAGAATTAAGATCATGTTTAGTAAAATTTGATGGACTGATTGGGATTTAGTAATCACTTGAGGTATATAGAGATTTTAGTTATAAATAAAAAGTTAAAAAGAGGAATGGTATAATTACATTGTATTGTGATTGAAACTAAACCTTTGAACATGCTTGTTGATGAGTATATTTCCCTTTTGACTATTTGAGTCTAATTGTGTCATAATTGGTAAAGGTTGAAACTTATAATATAAAGCATGTTATGGTTTGGGTGAATCCTCTATGTTTTAATTATTTGGGTTGATTATATTTATTATGATGCCCGCATGGGGACTTGTGTGAACCTTATTATTGACTTGATTGATTATCATTATTGTGATGCCCACGTGGAGGCTTATATAAACCTTATTATTGATTTTGGAGATTATTATTATTGTAATGACTGTGGGGAGCTGATGTTGGTTTTGTTTGAGTATTAATAGTTCCTCATTAGTCTTGTGACACCCGTGGGGGCTTGTATCATGTTTTACTGAGATTTAGGTGACTCGGGTTCATTTATACCATTGTTGACCTGATTATTATGCATTGTTGATTTTTCCATAACCATGCATACTCATCTATCACTCATTTTTCATGTAATCGGTACTCCTATTGAACTTAAATTATTTGCAAAAGAAAATGAACCATTTTATAAAATGCCTTAATAGAGGGACGTTCCAGCAAGGTTGATTGATGAGATTGTTATTAGTATGTGGGTTGCGAACCCCACATGGGTCCTCTCCTAGAGCTTAGCCTTGGAAGGTGTATGCAGATTATACTTTGGCTATTGCATTTCATCTCATATCACTACATTGCATTGTATTACACTTTATCTTGGGTGATTTTATGGTTGAGACATTTATCATATGCTATGTATTACTTACGCCTTGATCTGTTGAGATTATTGCATCACATCTGTTGGTTGCACACTATACATCTTCTTTATCTTATCTGGGATTGCTGGTTTGGCATAGAGAGTGGATATAATATTGTTTTGGTGACATTCTCTCATAATGTGACTTCTAACCTTTATTGTTGATATTAAATATGTTTGTGTCTGTCTTAATTAAATTGGTTGGGATACCTTGCTAATTATTTTTATCTATTAGATCAGGCTGGGACGTTTTTGAGTGCAGGTTTATTTAGTGTAATATGGATGGTTGGTATAGTTATTCTAACCATCACTTTGGATTAGGATCGGTTATCGACTATGCTCAATGAGTACATGTGTTCCATACTCAGCCTTGCTTTTATTTTCATTTTTGTACCACATGGAGGTATTGATACAAGCCCCTACGAGCGTCACAATAATAATGAGAACTTAACTCTCTTTGTTTTTTTTGAGAAATAACATCCATTGATTAGTAGGTATTGATTGCGTTATAATAATTCAAGATTTCAGATTTCATCTATTCAATTCATAAGTTCATAATTATATTTTCTAGCATAAATTGTGATTGTGTTCTTGAAAACATGAGTAGCTATATCCCCTAACTAAGGTTGTGGGAACCATAATGAATTAACAAAGTAAGGTCAAGTAAGTAGTGATTCTTGAATGGTGTTTATGCATGTATTGTTCATCACTTCTTATTGATCTCTTTTTAATGGTTGCAAATATGAGAACTTGCCTTAATTCTTAACTTTCTTGATCAAAGATGTATAGAATTGAAAAAGTGATTAACAACGGAGATCTGAGGCTAACAACCCTCATCTAATAGCTTGAGCCTTAACTGAGAAAGCTCATTCAAGATTAAGGATAAGGGTTCATAAGCAAACACTTATGGACATAGACGATAATTAAGTGGTATTCATCTAATTTGGGTTAAAAGCCATTTAGGTAAACCTAACTTACTGATTTTGCATGCTAAGCACCGGGACAGATCACTAGATGCTATGCTTATTGAGTTATAATCATGGGGAACCTCGTCCTAGTCCATTCTCACTGACTAATACAAACAACAATTTAATACTTTGTTACTTGTTTACTGAAATCTTACAAACTGTTACTTGTTACTTCAAAAAAACCCTTTTGGAAATAAATGACTACTTTTTTAAATAACCACATTGATATTGTTTCTAGACATATTCCATGTGGGATCTACACCAACCTAGATGGATTCTATATTTGATCAACAACCACATTATATTTCATTGCCGGTCATAATTTGGGTGACATCGATGGCTTATGTTAGTTCAGCACTTACTCCTATAATGAATTAAAAGAGGACAAATGCACTTAACTTCAATAGTTATGATTCAAGCCTATGTTTTCCTCCTATCATAATTATCTCTATTATATTGTACATGTTTTATATGTATATATATATATATATATATATGTGTGTGTGTGTGTGTGTGTGTGTGTGTGTGTGTTTTGTCATGTTCACTCTCTCTATTTACATATTGTACATTCAATGTGCCGACATCATTTGGTGATTCATTATTTTATGATATAGATTCAGGTACACACGTTTGTGATCACGCTTATCATTAAGTCCATCACTCTTAGCTATTGGTGATCCTCTCTACCTCTTAGGGGTCTAGTCTAGAATTATTTAACTTGTTCAGTTATCAAGACCTGTCTCAGTAGACATTGTTTTTCTTCTAGAGGATTCATAGACAGTATAGTGGTTAGATCTTGTTGTCTTTAATTTTTGACTTTTACATTTGTTGGTTACGGAACTATGTTTTCTTATTTTTATTTAGTGAAATCAACTTTTCTTCAAAGGATTTCTTTATGCTCTTTTTACAACTTCTGCATTGTGTACTAGTTAAATACTCATGTCCTATTTCAGGTTGTTCTCCCAAGAAAGCAATGGTATTGGGTGTCGGCCATGTCCAGGGCCTAGGCTCAGTGTGTGACAAACTTGTTATCAGAGCATTAGGTTTAGGTGTCATATGATGTATTTGAAATCGTGTCTAGTAGAGCCCTTTTATAAGTGTAAAGCACTTGACACTTGTAATTTTGAGGCTATAGAGCATTGAGGAGATATTTCTCTTCCTTCACACTCTATATCATACAATAGAGTTGTGCCATAACAAACATATCCAGATTCATGCTTCTTCCCAAATTCCTATGACTATGCCTCATCTTAAAGGTGGTAAAAGCTATAAAGCTCAAATTCTTATCAATGTGGTACTCTCAGATTGAGGCATTAGAGATTTAAGAGACAGCATAAGGGATTGAGATGAGCTCATTAGTGCATTTAAGCCTATTGATTCAATAGAATACATTCTTATTCATATGAATCATGCATTTAAATCCAAAGTAGGATTTGCTCTCAGACCCCTTCTCAAAACCTTGATATAGATAACACCCTTAGTAGGAAAGTGTTTATATTAATGCTTGGATAGTTTTGTCACTCGAGGAATAGTGTGATTTGGGTTGTTGCAAGACATAAGAAGTAGAATGAATTCTAGATCCAAGTTATGAATCAGGCAAATAGTAGGCAAAAAGTGGAAATAGTAATTGATTGGGGAATTTGTCTAAAATTATTTCATTATTAAGTGAACAGTAGGATGATATGTCTTTTGGTGTTGACCAATAGATAGTAAAAATTGTGTAGATCTTGTGGCAGTAAGTAGAGGCAGGACTATTGGTTATAATGACATAGAATATGCTTGAACTAAGGAAGAAATTTATGATGACATATCATTATGATAGAAAAGATCAAGTATAGGTTGTGTTAGGATAGAGTGGTCAAGTATTGATAGATTGTAACACACTGTATGTTTTCGAACCTAGTAAAGTACCATAACATTCATGGAAGTATTTAAACATGAGAGGGTTGGTGAATTATACATTAATTTGTTGGGCTTAAATGGGTCTTGTGCCATTGGGCTCAATTGAGGCCCAAAGATGGAGCAAAAGACATGGCCCAAATGGAAATTTGACCCATTCTTCAAATTAACCAAGTAAGCCTAGAATTTATGAATAATGTGTGTCTAAGGATGAGACTACATGGGACTATAAAAGGGACCAAAAATCAGATTTTTATTCACAAAGACTCACATGCCATTTCTAGATTTTTCTCAAATATTTCTCATCTCACACAAACCCTAAGCCTTCATTCCTTCGAACAAGATCACTCTTTTTCAAGATTTGGTAAGTGTTTACTTTCATGGTTTAATAAATTATATGTTTAATATAAGTCATGTTGTTTATGTTAACGAAGTGTTGGACAGTTCACTATGTGTAAAACTGTCTATTTTTGCAATCGAAAAAGGGTTTTGTCTTGTAAACTTGAAAATGGACTTGTGGTCTTGAAGGAAGTGAATTTTATGGATTCAATATTTACATGTGGGATGTGATTATAGACTTAACTTTTTTTATCCTTGTAAATACTGTTTGGAATTGTTATTGCAAAATTGTGCATGAACTTGGTGGTGTATTGAAGGAAAAGTGTGGTTTTGGTGATGTTCTTATGTGTTGTGAAACCATGGGTGTTTTTTTGTATCCAAGTGACCAAAAATATGTAAATAAAAGCTTACTTATGGCCTTGTACCATTTATTACACAAAAATACCCAAAAGAGACCCATTTTGGCCGATTTGGGCATTCGCCCCTGCAGACGAAGGCACCTGCGGGTGCAGATGCCAATGCAGGTGCCCCTGGATAGGGACAAGGTCACCTTTGGATTCATATCATCCACCTACGGGTGCAGGTGGCTTCACAGGTCAGTCCAGAGTCTCGTTTTGTATGTTTTTGCCTCACTTTGATCCCCGAAGACCCTTATACCCTTTTTGGATGTAATTATCAACTTATGATACCTTTCTAATGACTTTAAAGGGTCGTATGGAGGAATGTTGGATTATATTCATTATGTATTGTTGTTAATATGTTGTTATGAGGAGAATTGATGGAGTAATTGTGACGTAATGATAATGCGGAAGCGTAAAGGGTAAACTTGGTGTGAAATGCTATTGGTTTATGATTTCTTGGTCAATGTGTGGAATGTTATGGTGTTGTTGGTATGGTAATGCAGTGGATTGTATTATAAAGAGTGAAATGACGTTATATGGTAGTTATATAGCTCATTGTCATCTTGTACACTTGTACGAAAAGTAGTTGTTTACGAGATTTCCGTTATGTACTTGTATTGTAGAGTGAAACAAAAGGAAGGAGCTGGACTATTGTGTTCATAGATAGGATTGTGTTTCATACTTGGAAGTGAAGGTATGTAAGGTTATTCTATCTGTATCCTTCTGCATCACATAGTATTCACATTGACATTGTATTTGTTCCATTCCGAAATGTTCTAAGGTATCCTATTTTCGGTTACCAATTGTTATTATCACATGTTCCCTTCTCATTGATCTATTGTGATTCACATGTCTTATGTTCATTGACTAATGTTCCAAAGGTCCAATAATGTTATGTTCCAAAGTTCAAATAATGTTATGACTATCATTGTATCAATCTCTCAAAAGTAAGAAATAAAGTAAGGCATATTTGTTGGTTGCAAGAGTACGGGTAGTAGCTCTAGAGGCATAAGCCTAGCTCAAGCCGATCCTGAGATTATTGGATTGGGGGGTAGTACTAGAGGCATAAGCCTAGTTCAGGCGGAACCTGACAGGGGGAAGCTCTAGAGGTAAGAACCTAGCTCGAGCCGAACCTGATATATTGGTTTATGGGTGGCAGCTCTAGAGGCATAAGCCTAGCTCGGGCCAAACCCGATATATGGATTTATGGGTGGTAGCTCTAGAGGCATAAGCCTAGCTCGAGCCGATCCCAATATAACGTTATGTTATGTTAAAACCCACTGATCAGTCGGGGCCCGGGTACATTATGACACAAGTGATGATATATGAAGTAAAGAAGCAAAGAAAGTAATGAAAGTAATATACATGGTTCCCAACATACAGAATGGTGACTTATCCATCTTGGTTATTCATTTGTATTTGAGTTCATTGAGTATTTATGTATAATACGATTTTATATGAACCTTACATACTTAGTACATTCTTCGTACTGACGTCCCTTGGGGGACTTACCTTACTTGCTGCAGGCGCAGGTGCCAGTAGACCTCTACAGTAGGTTGCGGGTCATTTGCAGATCTTTGGTGAGCTCTAGTTGGTTTGAGGCTTTTCGAGTCGCAGTTGTACATTAATTTTGGTGCTATGTAAATGATGTATAAAGTGGGGACTTGTCCCGACTTTAGGATGGTTATGTATATGCATCCGTTAGAGTCTTTGTAGACGTATGTGGGAATGTGAATGTAAGAGATATATATACACTTTAACTTGATGGCCCTAACGGCTAAGTTTCACATATGTATATATCACATGTTCCCATGACTTCCGATATTGGTATCTTATATCTCTATACGTGATGGTGGTGTTACTTATGACATGCAAATGAATGGACATAAGCAAAGATTGGTTCTCTCGGGCCTTATCGGCTTCGGGTACTAGCCGCCCTATTGGAATTCGAGACGTGACAAAAGTGGTATCAGAGCTAGGTTGTTCTAAGGGTGTCTACAAAGCCATTTCTGAGTAGATTCTTGCTTATGGATGTGTTGTACACCACATTTATAAGTAGGAGGCTATGGGACATTTAGGAGTTGTTTCTTTGCTTCATTTCTAGATCGTGCAATAGAGCCAATGTTGTAAGTAGAATTGTATCTGACCATTGGGATTGATTTTCTTATTAATAGTAAAATGTTGATGACAAGAAGAGGTAGAGGCAAAGTTAAGCAGGTAGATATGCTTGTCGGTGAAGGAATGAGTAAATCACCACCTGACCAAACTAGTCAAGGAGGAGCTAATACTGAAATTGCATCACGGTCTTCTTCTACTTTTCCAACTCCGAAAGAGACAATAGGTAGAGAAGTACCCGCAGAACTGCCAATGAATGCCACTGACCGGGATCTAAGAAATGCAGTGCATATGTTGACTCAGTTTGTTGCGGCACAAAGTCAAGGATGAGTTGGTCCAATGACACATGAGGATGATGCAGCTAGAGTGGCGATTCGCAGGACACAGGACTTTCTGAAATTAGACCCTCCTATATTCACTGGGTCAGATCCGAAAGCATATCCACAGGACTTCATGGATCAAATCCAGAGGGCTCTCAAAGTTATGCATGTGACTGGTGTTGAAACAGTTGAACTTGCGGCCTATAGAATGAAAGGTGAAGCTATATTGTGGTATGAAGACTGGAAAAGATCGAGGGGTATTGATGAACTTCCGGCTAGTTGGGAAGAATTTAAAATGGCATTCCTTGATCATTACCTCCCATATGAGATTCGGGAGGCACGTGCAGATCAGTTTCTAAATATACGTCAAGGGAACATGAGTGTTAGAGAATATAGTCTTCAGTTTAATTCATTAGTTCGATATGTTCCGAATGTAGCAGCCACAATGACAGACAGAGTCAATCGCTATGTGGACAGGTTAGAGCCATATTTTGCAAGGGACTGCACCATTGATGCCTTGAACAAAGATATGGACATATCTAGAATACAGGCCTTCGCACAGAAAATGGAAGATCAGAGACAGAGAAGGAGGGTACATGAATCTGACAGAGGACAGTCCAAAAGAGGTAGACCTATGGGACAGTCTATGGTGTCCCAAGGAGAATCTAGGCCTCGAATTTTTCCTAGACCGCCTAAACCCTCATTATCATATTCCACAACAGGCACTCAAGCTCAATTCTGAGGGTTTAGAGGTAGTCAATCCGGGCAGAGTAGTGCAATTCACGAATCACAGGCAGCAGGATTTTCTCGTCAGCAGTGTCAGCCCTGCGGGTATACTCATTCAGGTACATGTCAGTTATGAATGAATGCTTGCTTTTGGTGTGGTATGTCGAGGCACATGATGAGAGAGTGTCCACAGAGAAGCATGGGTTGTATAGAATGACCGACGGGATCAGCCGTTGCGGCATCATCATCGGTTCCTTTCTTAGGCTGAGGTGTACAAATTGCTGGTCGTGGTAGGGGTGCCAGAGGAGCAGCCAGTTCCAGTGGACCGGTATAATTCAGAGGTTTCTCCTGATGTAGTCGCAGGTACATTATCCATATTTTCATATAATGTATATGCATTGATTTATCCGGGTTCTACATTATCATATGTTACTCCATTGATTGCTACGATATTTTCAAGAACACCAGAACTATTAACTAAGTCAATTGAAGTAGCTACACCACTTGGTGAATATATTGTTGCAAAAAGAGTATATCGTAATTGTATGGTAACTGTGTGTGGTCATGATACACTAGCCGATCTCATTGAACTAGACATGGTGGATTTTAATGTGATAATGGGAATGTATTGGTTGGCTTCTTGTTATGCCATGGTAGATTGTCGGGCCAAGAAGGTACATTTTCATTTTCCGCAAGAAAATGGTCTTGAATGGCAGGGTAATGTGGGGGCACCAAGAGGAAAATTTATTTCCTATCTGAAAGCAAGGAAAATGATTGCCAAGGGGTACATATGTCACTTAGTATAAGTGAAAGATACTGATGTGGAACCACAAACTCCTCAGTCGGTTCCAGTGGTCAATGAATTTGGTACTGATGTGATTCCAGGCACTCAGCCTATCTATATTCCCCCGTATAGAATGGCTCCAGCAGAATTGCGTGAATTGAAGGAGCAATTGAAAGACTTGCTGGACAAGGGCTTTATCAGGCCTAGTATGTCCCCGTGGGGTGCACCGGTATTATTTGTACGAAAGAAAGATGGAACATTGAGAATGTGCATTGACTATCCCCAATTGAATAAGGTAACAATCAAGAACAAATATCCTCTCCCTCAAATTGGCAATTTGTTTGATCATTTACAATGCGCCAAGTGTTTTTAAAAGATTGACTTAAGGTCGGGTTACCATCAAGTCAGAGTTAGAGAAAAAAATGTACCCAAGACAGCCTTCCGAACACGGTATGGCCATTATGAATTTTTAGTTATGTCATTTGGACTAACAAATGCACCAGCTGTGTTCATGGATTTGATGAATAGGGTGTTTAAGCCATTTCTAGATGTGTTCGTGACGGTATTTATAGATGACATCTTGGTTTATTCAAAGATGACACCATGCTAAGCACTTACGACAAGTGTTACAGATTTTTCGTGAGCGTAAGTTGTATGCAAAGTTCTCTAAATGTGAATTTTTGTTGAAATCCATATCATTCTTGGGTCACATTATGTCAGATGAAGGAATTCAAGTTGATACACAGAAGATTGAAGCGGTGAAAAATTGGCCAAGGCCTACGATGCCTATGAAAATTCGTAGCTTCCTTGGGTTGGCAGGTTATTATTGAAGGTTTGTTGAATGGTTTTCTTCCATTGTTGCACCTTTAACGAAGCTTACACATAAGGCAGTCAGATTTCAGTGGAATGATGCATGTGAGAAAAGTTTCCAAGAGCTGAAAGATAAATTGACCTCCACACCCGTATTAGTACTTTCAGAAGGCATCGAAGGTTATGCAGTATATTGTGATGCTTCTGGAATTGGTATGGGGTGTGTATTGATGTAGCACGGTAATGTAATAGCATATGCCTCATGACAATTGAGGCCACACGAGAGGAACTATCCCACAAATGATCTTGAGTTAGCAGCGGTGGTATTTGCTTTAAAGACATGGCGTCATTATTTATATGGAGTTCATGTTTTTATTTACACTGATCACAAGAGTTTGCAATATATCTTTAAGCATAAGGAACTCAATCTGAGGCAGCGGAGGTGGCTTGAGCTATTAAAAGACTATGATATTGATATTCTATATCATCCAGGAAAAGCAAATGTGGTAGCTGATGCATTGAGCCGCAAGGCAATAGGAGGCACTAGTGGACGATTGATAGAAAGGCAAGATTTATTCAAAGATCTACATCAATTAGCCATCTTGGGGGTTCGTCTTCTTGAATCCTCAGATGAAGGGGTTATTGTACAAAATGCGGCAGAATCTTTATTACTAGCTGAAGTGAAAGAGAAGTCATTTGCAGATCCTATGTTATTGCAACTAAAAGAGAATGTACAACAGAGTTTGACAAGGGCATTTGATCTTACACAAGAAGGAGTACTTCAATGCCAAGGTAGATTATGTGTACCGAATATAAACGAGCTGAGGAAACGAATTATGACAGAAGCGCATCATTCACGATATTCTATTCATCTGGGAGCTACTAAAATGTATCATGATTTAAAAGAAATGTATTGGTGGGGAAATATGAAGAAGAACATTGCAGTATTTGTAGCTCAATGCCCAAACTGTCAACAAATTAAAGTGGAGCATCATAAACCTGGGGGTTAAATGCAATGTATCAATCTTCCAGTCTGTAAATGGGACATGATTAATATGGACTTCATCACAGGTTTGCCTCGTGCACTGTGGAAATTTGATTCCATATGGGTCATAGTTGACAGGCGGCTTACTAAGTCAGCGCATTTCTTACCAGTCAAGACCACATATACAACTGAAGATTATGCAAGGTTGTATGTTAAAGAAATAGTGTGATTACATGGGATTTCGATCTCCATTATATCAGAAAGGGGAGCTCAGTTTATTGTGCATTTATGGAGATCTTTTCAGCAGAGTTTGGGTACACAGGTGATTTGAGTACGGCTTTCCATCCTCAGACAGATGGACAAGCAGAACGTACTATCCAAACACTTGAAGATATGCTACGAGATTGTATGTTAGATTTTCAAGGCAGTTGTGATGATCACTTGCCTCTTATTGAATTTGCCTACAACAATAACTATAATTCAAGTATCAAAATGGCACCTTATGAAGCTTTGTATGGAAGGAAATGTAGATCACCAATCGGATGGTTTGAAGCGGGTCAAACTGCTTTACTTGGGCCAGAACTTGTTCATCAGGCTATGGAGAAAGTCAAAGTGATTCAACAATGGCTACAAACGGCCCAAAGTCAATATAAGTCATATGCTGATGTCAGAAGAAGAGGGCTCGAATTTACCATAGGTGATTGGATTTTTTTAAGGTGTCATTGATGAAAGGGGTAATGAGATTTGGAAAGAAAGGGAAGTTGAGTCCCCGATATATTGGGCCATATGAAATTGTCTGAAGATTTGGGCAAGTCGTGTATGAATTAGCATTACCCCAAGAACTCTCCACAGTTCATCCAGTATTTCATGTTTTGATGCTTCGAAAGTGCATAGGAGATCCATCTCATTTTACTCCCATTGAAGATGTGCAAGGTACAGAGGATCTTACCTATGATGAGATACCTATTGCCATTCTGGATAGACAAGTGAAGAGCTTGAGGAATAAATACATAGCTTTCGTAAAGGTACTTTGGAGAAATCAGTCAATAGAAGAGATCACATGGGAAGCTGAAGAAATGTGTAACACCCCGTACGTTCCCGAGTCTAGCTGACTACCGTAACAATTATGGGAAAATGGAAACATGAGAAAATTGATGAATTATGTATTAATATGAGGGCATTCATAAGTCCTATACAATTGGGCCCAAAATGAAGCCCAAAATCATATGGGAAGACATGACCCATTCTTCCAATTTGCTCCATTTGACCAACTCAACCCTTGCATTTAATGCTAATGAAGAGATAAGAGAGACTTGAGTGAATATATAAAGATAGAAAAACAAGATTTTTATTACCATTGAACTCTCATGCCTTTTCTAACTTTTCCACATTTTTCTCTCAAATAGACAAACTCTAAGCTCTCATCTCTTTGTGGCCAAGATCATCAACTTGTAAGACTTGGTAAGTGTTTTCTATGAATGTTTAATATATTATTCATGATATATGGTTTATATTATGTTGGTTATGTTGGTAGAGTATTGAGAAGTTCACAAGGTGTGAAATATTACATGTTTGCTAAATCGGAGAATGGTTTGTCTTGTGAACTTGAATATGCACTTGTGGTCTTGAAGGAAATGAACTTGGTGGAGTAAATATTGACATGTGATATGTTATTATATTCTCACTTTGTTTAATCCTTGTGTATAACGTTTGGAATTGTTATTGTGAAATTGGTTATGGTTTTGGTGTCGTATTGGCCGTGAAATGTAGTTTTGGGTGTCGTTATGTGTGTTGTGAGACCATGGATGAATTTTGGTGTTTAATATGATCAAAAATATGTCAAATGAAGTTTTTTTATGATCATGGACCATTCATGGCATGAAAAGACCCAAAAGAAGCCATTTCGGACCAAAACGGGCATCCGCCCCCGCAGATGAGGGCATCTGCGGGCGCAGAAGCCAACGCAGATGCCCCTGGAATTTTATAGAGTCCATTTACACACGCACCTCAGCAACCTTCGGGTGCAGGTGTCAATGTAGGTCAGTCCATTTTTCCATTTTGAGTGGTTTCTTTTCTAGTTGATCCCCGAAGGCCCCTATACCCTTTTTGGATGTAATTATCAACTTGTGATGTCGTTTTAATGACTTTAAAGTATCGTATGTAGGTGTGTTGGACTGTATTAAGTATGTATGGTGTTCATATGTTGTTATGAAGGAGTAATTGTGATGGAATGATAAAGAGAAAAGCGTAAAGGGTAAGTGTGGTGTGAAATGCTATCGATGTATGATCTCTTGGTCAATGTGCGTAATGTTGTGGTGTTGTTTATAAGATAATGCCTTGGACTCTATTGTAATGGGGTTACATGAAATTATACGGCAGTCATATAGTTCATTATCATCTTGTACGCCTGTATAGTAACTAGTTGCTAATGAAAGTTCTAGTATGAACTTGTGTTGTAGAGTAAGACGTAAAGAAGGAGCTGGACTATTGTGTTCATACATAGACTTGTGTATTCATAATTGGAAGTGCAGGTATGTAAGGTTACTTTGTCCGTATATTTCTGCAGCATATAGAATTCACATTGACGTTACACTTGTCCTATTCTGAAATGTGTTAAGGTATACTATTTCCGATTACCAATGGTTATTATCACAAGTTTCCTATTCATTGGTCAATTATAAATCACGTCTCCTATTCCTTGATAATGTTCCAAAGTTCCAATACTGATTATGCTCATGCATCTCGTTCATTGATCATTGTCCAATGGTTCCAATAGGGTTATGTTTCCCAAAAGGCTATATTTCCAAATAATGTTATTCACACATCTCTTACTCATTGGTTAATGATCCAAAGCTTCACAGAATGTTATGACTATAATTGTATCAATCTCACAGTAATGAATAAAGTAATGCATATGTGGTTAATGATTAAGTATGGGTGGCAGCTTTGGGGGTGAAATGCCTAGCTCAAGCCGATCCCAAGATTGTTGGATCAGGGGGCAGTCCTGGGGGCATAAGACTAGCTCAGACCAAACCTGACAGGGGGAAGCTCTAGAGGTATAATCCTAGCTCGATCCGAACCTGATATGTTGGTTTATGGGTGGCAGCTCTAGAGGTAATAACCTAGCTCGAGCCGAACCCAATGCTTTGATTCTTAGGGTGGCAGCTCTGGGGGCATAAGCCTCGAGCCGATACCAACATAACGAATGTTATGTTAAAACCCACTGTTCAGTCAGGGCTCGGGTATCACAGTTCACAGGTAAATATGAATAACCATAGAATCAAAGAAACAAAGAAAGTAAAGAAAGCAACATACATGGTTTCCAAAGTACAGTATTGTGACTTATCCATATTGATCATTTATTGTATTTGAGTTCATTGACATCTTTACATATCATACAAGTTTCATATGGCCTTACATACTCAGTAAATTCTTCGTACTGACCCCTCTTGGGGGATTTACCTTACTTGCTGCAGGCGCAGTTTCTAGTAGGCCTCCACAGTAGGTTGCCAGTTGTTACCGATCATTGGTGAGCTCCAGTTAGTTCGGGGCTTCTTCGAGTCACAATTGTACATATGTTTTGGAGTTGTACATGTTGTATAGTTCGGGGACTTGTCCCGACTTTTAGTTCATTTCGGTCAATGCACTTGTTAGAGGCTTTTGTAGACAGGTGTGGGTGTATAAATATAAAAAGTACATGTCATTTTTTACTTGATGGACTCAACGGACAAGTTTTATATATGTATATATGTCGCATGTTTCATGAATTTCATTGTTAGCATTATAAACTCCTATGTGATAAGGGTGTTTCGGATGGCATGTACATGAATGAACATAGGCAAAGCTTGGTTCTCTCGGGCATTATCGGATACGGGTGCCAATCACGTCTCGATGGGATTTGGGGTGTGAAAAAAGTGGTATCAGAGCAATTCTTTCTAAGGGTGTCTACAAAGCCGTGTCCGAGTAGAGTCTTACTTATCAATGTTTTGTGCACCACATTTATAAGTAGGAGGCTATGGGACATTTAGGATGTGGTTTCTTTTCTTCAATTCTAGATCGTGCAATAGAGCCGGTGTTGTAAGTTGAATTGAAATCTGACCATGGTAAATGTTTCTCTTTCATATAGTAACCATACCGATCACGAGAAGAGGCAGAGGTAAAGGTAAGCAGGTGGATATGCCTGTTGAAGAAGGGATGAGTAGATTACCACCTGACCAAGCTAGTCAAGGTGGAGAAAATGCTGGAATTTCCTTTCGGTCTTCCTCTACTTTTCTAGCTTCAGAAGAGCCAGTTGGTAGAGAAGTACCCGCAGAACCACCAATGAACGCCACAGATCAGGACCTTAGAAATGCAGTACATATGTTGACACATCTAGTGACAGCCCAAATTCAAGGACGAGCTGGTCCAATGACACATGATGATGATGCGACTAGAATGGCGAGTCGTAGAACACAGGATTTTCTAAAACTGGACCCTCCTATATTCACAGGGTCAGATCCAAAAATGGATCCACAGGACTTCATGGATCAGATTCAGAGGGCCTTGGAAGTTATGCACGTGACGGGGGTAGAGACAGATGAACTTGCTACATACAAATTGAAAGGAGAGGCAATATTGTGGTACGAGGATTGGAAGAAATCTCGTGATATTAGTGCAAATCCACCTACGTGAGAAGAGTTTAAAGTGGCTTTCCTTGATCATTACTTGCCCTATGAGATCCGTGAGGCACGTGCAGATATGTTTCTAAATCTCCGTCAGGGAAATTTGAGCGTCAGAGAATATAGTTTGTAATTTAATTCCTTGGCTCGATATGCGCCAAATGTTGTGGCTACGATAACAGACAGAGTCCATAGATACGTGGAGAGGTTAGAGCCATATTTGGTATGGGATTGCACTATTGATGCCTTGAACAAAGACATGGACATAGCGAGAATACAAGACTTCATGCAAAAAATGGAAGATCAAAGACAGAGACGAAGGGTACATGAATATGACAGGGGACAGTCCAAAAGGGTAGACCTATGGGATCATCTGCTATGTCTCAAGAAGGATCTAGGCCTCGTATGTTTCTGAGACCACCTAGACCATCATTTTCTCATTCCACAGTAGGTATTCACTCTCAGTTTAGAGGGTTTAGAGGTGGTCCAGCTGGGCAGAGTAGTGGAGGTCACGGATCACAGGCACCAGGTTTTCCTTGTCAGTAGTGTCAGCACTGCGGGCGTATTCATGCAGGTACATGTAGAGTGGGGATAAATGCTTGTTTCTGGTACGGCATGACAGGACACATGATGAGAGAGTGTCCCCAGAGGAGTATGGGTGGTATAGTACGACCGACAGGATCGGCCGTTGCGTCATCAGTATCGGCTCTTTTTTGGGGCCGAGGTGTACAGCTTGTGGGCCGTGGTAGGGGTACCATAGGAGCAGCCAATACTAGTGGGGTCCAGAATCGCACTTATGCTTTGGTGGACCGACAAAAGTCAGAGGCTTCTCCTGATGTCATCACAGGTATATTATCCATATTCTCAAATAATGTATATGCATTGATTGACCCTGGTTCTACATTTTCCTATATTACTCCATTAGTTGCTGCGAAATTTGCAAGGGCACCAGGATTATTACTTAAATCAATTGAAGTGTCTACACTGGTTGGTGAATGTATTATTGCAAAAAGAGTATATCATAACTGTGTGTGGCCATTATACACTTGCTAATCTCATTGAATTAGACATGGTGGATTTTGATATGATCATGGGAATGGATTGGTTGGCCTCTTGTTATGCCACGATAGATTGCCGGGCCAAGAAGGTGCATTTTTGCTTTCCGCAAGAAAATGTTCTTGAATGGCAGGGTAATGTAGGAGCACCACGAAGAAGATTCATTTCCTATATGAAAGCCAGGAAAATGATTGCTAAGGGTTACATATGTCATTTAGTACGGGTGAAAGATACCGAAGTGGAACCACTAACTCCGCAGTCGGTTCCAGTGGTCAGTGAATTTCTAGATGTATTCCCAGAGGATCTTCCAGGCTTAGCCCCAGAAAGGGAAGTAGAATTTGGCATTGATTTGATTCCAGTCACTCAGCCCATTTCTATTCCTCCATATAGAATGGCTCCAGCAGAATTACGTGAATTGAAGGAGCAATTGAAAGATTTGTTGGACAAGGGATTCATTAGACCTAGTATGTCCCCGTTGGGTGCACCGGTATTATTTGTACGAAAGAAAGACGGCACGTTGAGAATGTGCATCAAGTATCGGCAATTGAATAAGGTAACGATCAAGAACAAATATCCCCTCCCTCGAATTGATGATTTGTTTGATCAGTTACAGGGTGCCAAGTGTTTTTTCAAAGATCGAATTGAGGTCAGGTTACCATCAAGTCAGAGTCATAGAAGAAGATGTACCCACGACAGCTTTTTGAATACGGTATGGCCATTATGAATTTCTAGTTATGTCATTTGGACTAACAAATGCACCAGCTGTGTTCATGGATTTGATGAATAGGGTGTTTAAGCCATTTATGGACGTGTTCGTCACAGTGTTTATAGATGACATCCTAGTTTATTCCAGAACATCGGAGGACCATGCTAATCACTTACAGTAGGTACTACAGATTCTCCGTGAGCGAAAGTTGTATGCAAAATTTTTGAAGTGTGAGTTTTGGTTAAACTCCGTCGCATTCTTGGGTCATATTGTGTCAGATGAAGGGATACAGGTTGATACACAGAATATTGAAGCAGTAAAAATTGGCCAAGACCTACGACACCCATAGAGATCCGTAGTTTTCTTGGACTGACAGGTTATTATCGAAGATTTGTGGAAGGTGTTTCTTCTATTGCTGCACCATTAACAAAGCTTACACATAAGGCAGTGAAATTTCAGTGGAATGATACGTGTGAGAAAAACTTCCAAAAGTTGAAAGATAAATTAACCTCCACACCAGTTTTAGTGCTTCCTGAAGGTACCAAAGGTTATGCAGTGTATTGTGATGCTTCCAGGATTGGCCTCGAATGTGTACTGATGCAGCACGGTAATGTCATAGCATATGCCTCACGACAGTTGTGGCCACATGAAAGAAACTATCCCACACATGATCTTGAATTAGCAGCGGTGGTTTTTGCTTTAAAGATATGGCGTCATTATTTGTATGGGGTTCATGTTGATATCTATACTGATCACAAAAGTTTGCAGTATATCTTTAAGCAGAAAGAACTCAATTTAAGTCAAAGAAGGTGGCTTGAGTTATTAAAAGATTATGATATTGATATTCTATACCATCCATGAAAAGCAAATATGGTAGCTGATGCATTGAGCCGGAAGGCAACCGGAGTCGTTGATGACCACTTGATGGAAAAGAAAGGGATAATCAAAGATATACATCAATTAGCCATCTTGGGGGTTCGTCTTCTTGAATCCTCAGATGAAGGAGTTATGGTGAAAAATGCAGCTGAATCTTTGCTAATAGCTGAGGTGAAAGAAAAGCAGTTTACCGATCCTATGTTAATGCAGTTAAAGGATAATGTAGAACAGAATTTGACAAAGGAATTTGATCTTACACAGGAAGGGGTGCTCCAATGCAAAGGTAGATTATGTGTACCAGATATAGATGAACTGCGAAAATGAATCATGACGGAGGCACATCATTCGCGCTATTCTATTCATTCGGGTGCTACTAAAATGTACCATGATTTAAAGGAAATATATTGGTGGGGAAATATGAAGAAGAACATTGCAGAATTTATCGCTCATTAATCGAATTATTAACAAGTAAAGGTAGAGCATCAGAAACCGGGAGGTTACATGTAATGTATCAATCTTCCAGTCTGGAAATGGGATATGATTAATATGGACTTCATCACAGGTTTTCCCCGTACATTGCGGAAATTTGATTCTATATGGGTTATAGTGGACAGGCTTACCAAATCAGCGCATTTTCTACCGGTCAAGACCACCTATACAGCTGAGGATTATGCAAACTTATATGTGAAAGAGATAGTACGATTGCATGGTATTCCACTTTCCATCATATCAGACAGAGGAGCACAGTTCACAGCACACTTTTGGAGATCTTTTCATCAGAGTTTGGGCACACAGGTGAATTTGAGTACGGCTTTCCATCCTCAGACTGATGGACAAGCAGAACGTACTATCCAAACACTTGAAGATATGCTAAGAGCTTGTGTGTTAGATTTTCAAGGTAGTTGGGATGACCATCTGCCTCTTATTGAATTTGCTTACAACAATAGCTATCATTCAAGTATTAAAATGGCACCTTATGAAGCATTATATGGAAGAAAATGTAGATCACCAATTGGGTGGTTTGAAGCAGGTGAGACTGCTTTACTTGGGCCAGACCTTGTTCATCAGGCTATGGAGAAGGTTAAAGTGATTCAACAATGATTACAGACAGCCCAGAGTCGACACAAGTCATATGCCGATGTTTGAAGAAGAGGACTTGAGTTCGCCATAGGTGATTGGGTATTTCTGAAGGTGTCACCAATGAAAGGGGTAATGCGATTTGGAAAGAAAGAGAAATTGAGTCCACTGTATATAGGCCCATATGAAGTTATTAGAAGATTTGGGGAAGTTGCCTATGAGTTGGCGCTACCCCAAAAACTCTCCACAGTTCATCCAGTATTCCATGTGTCGATGCTTCAAAAATGCATAGGAGATCCATCTCGTTTTACTCCTATTGACGATGTACAGATCACAGAGGATCTTACCTATGAGGAGATACCTGTAGCCATTCTGGATAGAAAAGTAAAGAGGCTGAGGAATAAAGATATAGCATCCGTAAAGGTACTTTGGAGAAATCAGCAAATAGAAGAGGTCACATGGGAAGCTGAAGAAATGATGAAATCCAAGTACCCTCATTTGTTCCAAGGGGAAGAATGAGAAGTAAGTATTTATAAACTTTGAGTATATCTTTATATGATGACATGAAGAATGTTCCTAAACATGTAATTGTTTACTTTGAAATGATAACACTAACATTCGAGGACGAATGTTCCTAAGAGGGGGAGAATGTAACACCCCGTACATTCCCGAGTCTAGCTGACTACCGTAACAATTATGGGAAAATGGAAAAATGATAAAATTGATGAATTATGTATTAATATGTGGGCATTCATAAGTCCTATACAATTGGGCCCAAAATGAAGCCCAAAATCATAAGGGAAGACATGGCCCAATATGAGATTTTTGACCCATTCTTCCAATTTGCTCCATTTGACCAACTCAACCCTTGCATTTAATGCTAATGAAGAGATAAGAGAGACTTGAGGGACTATATAAAGAGAGAAAAATCAGATTTTTATTACCATTGAACTCTTATGCCTTTTCTAACTTTTCCACATTTTTCTCTCAAATAGACAAACCCTAAGCTCTCATCTTTTTGTGGCCAAGATCATCAACTTGTAAGACTTGGTAAGTGTTTTATATGATGGTTTAATATATTTTATGCATGATATATGGTTTATATTATGTTGGTTATGTTGTTGGAGTATTGAGAAGTTCACAAGGTGTGAAATATTACATGTTTGCTGAATCGGAGAATGGTTTGTCTTGTGAACTTGAATATGCACTTGTGGTCTTGAAGGAAATGAAATTGGTGGAGTAAATATTGACATGTGAGATGTGATTATAGTCTCACTTTGTTTAATCCTTGGGTATAACGTTTGGAATTGTTAATGTGAAATTGGTTATGGTTTGGGTGTCGTATTGGCCGTGAAATGTAGTTTTGGGTGTAGTTATGTGTGTTGTGAGAACATGGATGAATGTTGGTGTTTAATATGATAAAAAATATTTCAAAATAAGTTTGTTTATGATCATGGACCATTCATGGCATGAAAAGACCCAAAAGAAGCCACTTCGGACCAAAATGGGCATCCGCCCCCGCAGACGAGGGCATCTGCGGGCGCAGATGCCAACGCAGATGCCCCTGGAATTTTCTAGAGGCCATTTACACACGCACCTCATCCACCTGCGGGTGCAGTTGGCAATGCAGGTCAGCCCAATTTTCCGTTTTGAGTGGTTTCGTTTCTAGTTGATCCCCAAAGGCCCCTATACCCTTTTTGGATGTAATTATCAACTTGTGATGTCGTTTTAATGACTTTAAAGTATTGTATGGAGGTGTTTTGGACTGTATTAAGTATGGATGGTTGTTCATATGTTGTTATGAAGGAGTAATTGTGACAGAATGATAAAGAGAAAAGCATAAAGGGTAAGTGTGGTGTGAAATGCTATCGATGTATGATCTCTTGGTCAATGTGCATAATGTTGTGGTGTTGTTGATATGATAATTCCTTGATTGTATTGTAAGGGGGTGACATGACGTTATACGGCAGTCATATAGTTCATTATCGTCTTGTATGCCTGTATAGTAACTAGTTGCTAATGTAAGTTCCAGTATGAACTTGTATTGTAGAGTAAGACGTAAAGAAGGAGCTGGACTATTGTGTTCATACATAGACCTGTGTATTCATACTTGGAAGTGCAGGTATGTAAGGTTACTTTGTCCGTATCTTTCTTCAGCATATAGAATTCACATTGACGTTACACTTGTCCTATTCCGAAATGTGTTAAGGTATACTATTTTTGGTTACCAATGGTTATTATCACAAGTTTCCTAATCATTGGTCAATTATAAATCACACGTCTCCTATTCATTGATAATGTTCAAAGTTCCAATACTGATTATGCTCATGCATCTCGTTCATTTATCATTGTCCAATGGTTCCAATAGTGTTATGTTTCCCAAAAGGCTATATTTCCAACTAATGTTATTCACACATCTCTTACTCATTGGTTAATGATCCAAAGATTCACAGAATGTTATGACTATCATTGTATCAATCTCACAGTAATGAATAAAGTAATGCATATGTGGTTAATGATCAAGTATGGGTGGCAGCTTTGGGGGCAAAATGCCTAGCTCAAGTCGATCCCAAGATTGTTGGATCAGGGGGCAGTCCTGGGGGCATAAGCCTAGCTCGGACCAAACATGACAAGGGCTATCTCTATAGGTATAATCCTAGCTTGAGCCGAACCTAATATGTTGGTTTATGGGTGGCAGCTCTAGAGGTAATAACCTAGCTCGAGCCGAACCCAATGCTTTGATTCTTAGGGTGGCAGCTCTGGGGGCATAAGCCTAGTTCAAACTGATCCCAACATAACGAATGTTATGTTAAAACCCACTTTTCAGTCGGGGCCCGGGTATCACAGTTCACAGGCAAAGATGAATAACCATAGAATCAAAGAAACAAAGAAAGTAAAGAAAGCAATATACATTGTTTCCAAAGTACAGTATTGTGACTTATCCATATTGATCATTTATTGTATTTGAGTTCATTGACATCTTTACATATCATACAAGTTTCATATGGCCTTACTTACTCAGTACATTCTTCGTACTGACCCTTCTTGGGGGATTTACCTTACTTACTACAGGCACAGGTTCTAGTAGGCCTCCACAGTAGGTTGCTAGTTATTGCCGATCATTGGTGAGCTCTAGTTAGCTCGGGGCTTCTTCGAGTCACAATTGTACATGTGTTTTAGTGTTGTACATATTGTATAGTTCGGGGACTTGCCTCGACTTTTAGTTCATTTTGGTCAATGCACTTGTTAGAGGCATTTGTAGACAGGTGAGGGTGTATAAATGTAAAAGGTACATGTCATTTTTGACTTGATGGCCTCAACAGCCAAGTTTTATATATGTATATATGTCGCATGTTTCATGAATTTCATTGTTAGCATTATAAAATCCTACGTGATAAGGGTGTTTCGGATGGAATGCACATGAATGAACATAGGCAAAGCTTGGTTCTCTCTGGCCTTATCAGCTATGGGTGCCAATCACGTCTCGATGGGATTCGGGGCGTGACAAAATGATGAAGTCCAAGTACCCTCATTTGTTCCAAAGGGAAGAACAATTTCACGATGCAAAATTAGAACAATGACAAGTAAGTAATTATATGCATTAAGTATATATATATGATAATATGAAGAATGATCCTAGACTTGCCATTGTTAAATTGAATAATGTCACTAACATTCGAGGACGAATGTTTCTAAGGGGGGAGGAATGTAACACCCCGTATGTTTCCGAACCTAGTAAGGTACCGTAACATTCATGGAAGTATTTAAACATGAGAGGGTTGGTAAATTATACATTAATTTGTTGGGCTTAAATGAGTCTTGTGCCATTGGGCTCAATTGAGGCCCAAAGATGGAGCAAAAGACACGGCCCAAATGGAAATTTGACCCATTCTTCAAATTGACCAAGTAAGCCTAGCATTTATGACTAATGTGTGGCTAAGGATGAGACTACATGGGACTATAAATGGGACCAAAAATCATATTTTTATTCACAAAGACTCACATGCCATTTCTAGATTTTTCTCAAATATTTCTCATCTCACACAAACCCTAAGACTTCATTCCTTTGGAAAAGATCACTCTTTTTCAAGCTTTGGTAAGTGTTTAATTTCATGATTTAATATATGATATGTTTAATATGGTGCATAAGTCATGTTGGTTATGTTGACAAAGTGTTGGATAGTTCACTATGTGTAAAACTGTCTATTTTTATAATTGGAAAAGGGTTTTGCCTTGTAAACTTGAAAATGGACTTTTGGTCTTGAAGGAAGTGAATTTTATGGATTCAATATTGACATGTGGGATGTGATTATATCCTTAAATTGCTTAATCCTTGTACATAATGTTTGGAATTGTTATTGCAATATTGCGCATGGACTTGGTGGTGTATTGAAGGAAAAGTGTGGTTTTGGTGATGTTCCAAGTGACCAAAAATATGTAAATAAAAGATTACTTATGGCCTTGGACCATTTATTACACAAAAGGACCCAAAAGAGCCCCTTTTAGGCCGATTTGGGCATCCGCCCCCGCAGACGAAGGTACCTATGGGTGCAGATGCCAACGCAGGTGCCCCTGGACAGGGAAAAGGGTCACCTGTGGGTGCAGGTGTCTTTGCAGGTCAGTCCAGAGTCTCCTTTTGTATGTTTTTGCCTCTCTTTGATCCCCGAAGACCCCTATACCCTTTTTGGATGTAATTATCAACTTATGATACTTTTTTAATGATTTTAAGGGGTCGTATAGAGGTATATTGGATTATATTCATTATGGATTGTTGTTAATATGTTGCTATGAGGAGAATTGATGGAGTAATTGTGACGTAATGATAATGCGGAAGCGTAAAGGGTAAACTTGGTGTGAAATGCTATTGGTTTATGATTTCTTGGTCAATGTGTGGAATGTTATGGTGTTGTTGGTATGGTAACGTAGTGGATTGTATTATAAAGGGTGAAATGACGTTATATGGCAGTTATATAGCTCATTGTCGTCTTGTACACTTGTACAAAAAGTAGTTGTTAACGAGATTTCTGTTATCTACTTGTATTGTAGAGTGAAACAAAAGGAAGGAGCTGGACTATTGTGTTCATATATAGGATTGTGTATTCATACTTGGAAGTGAAGGTATGTAAGGTTATTCTATCTGTATCCTTCTACAGCACATAGTATTCACATTGACATTGTATTTGTTCCATTCCGAAATGTTCTAAGGTATCCTATTTCTGGTTACCAATTGTTATTATCACATGTTCCCTTCTTATTGATCTATTGTGATTCACATGTCTCATGTTCATTGACTAATGTTCCAAAGGTCCAATAATATTATGTTCCAAAGTTCAAATTATGTTATGACTATCATTGTATCAATCTCTCAAAAGTAAGAAATAAAGTAATGCATATTTGTTGGTTGCAAGAGTACGGGTAGTAGCTCTAGAGGCATAAGCCTAGCTCGAGCCGATCTCGAGATTATTGGATCAGGGGGTAGTCCTAGAGGCATAAGCCTAGTTCGGGCCGAACCTAACAGGGGGTAGCTCTAGAGGTAAGAACCTAGCTCGAGCCGAACCTGATATATTGGTTTATGGGTGGAAGCTCTAGAGGCATAAGCCTAGCTCGAGCCAAACCCGATATATTGATTTATGGGTGGCAGCTCTAGAGGCATAAGCCTAGCTCGAGCCGATCCCAACATGACGTTATGTTATGTTAAGACCCACTAATCAGTCGGGGCCCGGGTACATTGTGACTCAAGTGATGATGTATGAAGTAAAGAAGTAAAGAAAGTAATGAAAGCAATATACATAGTTCCCAACATACAGAATGGTGACTTATCCATATTGGTTATTCATTTGTATTTGAGTTCATTGAAGTATTTATGTATCATACAGTTTCATATGAGCCTTACATACTCAGTACATTCTTCGTAATGACGTCCCTTGGGGGACTTACCTTACTTGCTGCAGGCGCAGGTGCCAGTAGACCTCCACAATAGGTTGCGGGTCATTTGTAGATCTTTGGTGACCTCCAATTGGTTCGGGGCTTTCCGAGTCATAGTTGTACATTTATTTTGGTGCTATGTAAATGATGTATAGAGCAGGGACTTGTCCCGACTTTAGGATGGTTATTTATATGCATCTGTTAAAGGCTTTGTAGACGTATGTGGGAATGTGAATGTAAGAGATGTATGTCCACTTTGACTTGATGGCCCTAACGGCTAAGTTTCACATATGTATATATCACATGTTCCCATGAATTTCGCTATTGGTATCTTATATCTCTATACGTGATGGTGGTGTTTCTTATGACATGCAAATGAATGGACATAAGCAATGATTGGTTCTCTCGGGCTTTATCGACTTCGGGTGCCAGTCCGCCCCGTTGGAATTCGAGGTGTGACATAGATTTAGGCTACAACTTATGATATTATAATGAGGACCCCTTGATATTCACAGAGTTATGAATTCAGTTTAGGTGGATAAATAAATAAGTAGTAGCAATGTTGTGAAAGGAGAAGGAGTTGATAGACTACAATTATAGACTGGGAGATTAAGATTGACTATTTTATCATAAGCTCCCAATGTACTAGTGTTTCTTGATATTTATTTAGTAGCTATAATCCTAAGCAGTATAAAATCTTAAGAGTTTCCATCCATGTTTAGTACTAGACACGAAACATGAACTGTAGATAATCATCGTGATGTAATGATTGGAAATATTAGTTTTGGGATTTGATCAAGTGGGCTAGATATATTGTGTGCAAGATCTTAATTCCATAGATTATGGCAAGTGTAAAAGTATAAGTGTGATCTATGTGGGCTCTAGATGAATAAGTGAATAGGAGAAAGCAATTAGATGAAGAGGAAATCTAAAGAATTATAAGGGAAGATGTGCACTCCAGAAGAGATATGGTAGACTAGATTCTAAGCTTCTAAACGTTGTGTGTACCTAACTTAATATTCATGAGTTGCGTAAGTTATAGAGATGCTAGGTATGTATTAAATGGTGTCCCTAAGAGCTGAATAGAGAAGAGTATAGATAAAGCGGGCAATGTTGAGTCCCTTAATATTATTTTAAACCTATTAAATTTGGTGTCTTAGGAATTTGATGTATGGAATTAGTTTGACAATAAAAGTATGAATCCTATAGTTGTCACACCCCGTATCCCAACGAGGCTGACTGGCACCCGAAGCCGATATGGCCCGAGCGAACCAATCTTTGCTCATGAACCTTCGTATGCATATCCTCGTATAAATCTTATTAAACCTTATGTAACTATGCGGAAAACATGAACATGGAAACATATGCTATATATATATATATATATTTAGGAAACTTGGTCGTTGGGGCCATTAAGTCAAAACGGACATTTGTCTCTTACATCCATAACCCACATATGTCTACAAAAGCCTCTAACAGATGCATCTATAAGACCAACTTAAAATCAGGACAAGTCCCCGCTTTATACAATATTTACTATATCAAAATAAAAATACAACTATGACCCAGAAAGCTCCAAACCAAGTGGAGCTCACCAAAACTCTGCAAATGATCCCCAGTCTACAGAGGAGGTCTACTAATACCTGCACCTGCAACATGTAAGGTAAGTCCCCAAGAGGGGTCAGTACGAATAATGTACTGAGTATGTAAGGCTGAATGAAACTGTATAATACATAAATACTTCAATGGAATTAATTATAAGTAAAGAAACAATATGGATAAGTCATCACTCTATATGTATGGAAATATGTACATTAGATGGATTACTTCTTTTATTTTTACGCTCACTCATCCCCGTCATCACTCATTTCTTCATCTACTACTTATTCTTCCATTCTCATAAAGCCCAGGCCCCAAGCTGATCAGTGGGAAAATAATACCGTCATGAAGGTGTTCATTTTACCCCATGGATACATCCATAATGTTGGGATGTTCATCATGAAAGTGTGTCCTTTCACCCCATGGATATTATCATGAAGGTGTCTATTTCACCCCATGGATACACTCATAATATTGGGATCGTCATCATGAAGGTGTGTTCTTTCACCCTATGGATACACTCATAACACCTTACTTCATTCTTTAACTTTTACAAGATTAGTACCTTTACTTGTGAGAGATTGGTACGCTCACTCATGAGAGATTAATACATTCACTTATGAGAGATTGATACTTTTGTTTGTAAGAGATTGATACTTTTGATAATTGTAACATTATTGGAATTTGGAACCATGTCCACAATTATGTAACACATGAACAACAACGACTAATGAATGAGGATATGTGACTTAACAATAGATAACAACTTGAAGTGAGACACCTTTGGACATATCGGAATGAACTATTATAACACTAATGTGAATACTATGGGCTGCCGAAGGATACGGAAAGAGAAACCTTACATACCTTATCGTCTCAATATGAACACTCAATTCTATACGTGAACACAATAGTCCCGCTCCTTCCTTATGTTTCACTCTACAACACAAATACATAACGGAACCAACATTAACCACCAACTACCTTACAAATGCATATAACGATAATGAGTTACATGTTTGTCTTTAAAAATGTCATTTCCCCCTTGACAACACTATTGAAGAAATTATCATACAAATAATTCCAAAATATTCCCAACATTGGCCAAAATATCATAAACCACTAGCATGTCACACCAAGTTCATACTTTCCACTTTTCATCACCACAACATCACAATTATTCCATCAAATCACTTCAATACACCTCACAACAACAAATCGACCATAATCCCATAATTTACACTTATAGAAAAATAACAAGTTTAGGACCATAATCACACCATACATGTTGATATTTTATACATACCATGCACTTTCATCAAGACAACAAGTCATCTTCCAAGTTTAAATTCCATAGATGACACATCTTTTATAAAAACACAAAGTGCCATATTCAACACTTCCAAGCTTAACTAACATGATATACATCATCTCTCATGCATATAATATGTTAATCCATAAGTATAAACACTTACCTAAGCTTGTAAAATGATGATCTTGCTCCAAAGATGACTTAGGATTTGAAGAGCCCAAAGGGAGCTTTCTTGAGAATTCTAGAAAAAGATAGAAAAGCATGTGTGTTGTTGTGTATTAAAAATCTGATTTTTGCCTCTTTTTATAGGCCTTCAATTCCATCCTTATCCACTCTTGTCATTTAATGCAATATATTGGCTTAGTCAATGGAAGAATAGGTCATTTGACCCATTCTTGGCCCAAGTTTTCTTTCTCATTTTGGGCCCATTTTGAGCCCAATTCACTCAACCCAATAAAATCAATAATTTCTCATGTTTAAATCATTTCATACGCGTTACGACAATATTCCCACTCACGGAATTTATATTCGTAGCCTCAATCCCAAAAACACGGGATTCTAGCCACATATGGCTTATTTTGACCACAAGGGTAAAATCGTCATGTTGATGCCAAATTCGTTCACGAGTAATTTTACCACACCTCAATCATTCCATGTATATGCTCGTGGTTGTAGAAGAAACGTGGCAAAAATTGGCTTGGTACGTCCCCGGGGACCCTTGGGACTTAGAACAAATTTTGGAAGCTTACTAGTTTGGCCGTTCCAGAAAGCATCTGGCTCTTCCCAGGGCACTGATGTAACAACCCGTACCTTCCTAACCTTACTTGATGACATTAAATAATGTTTACTTAGGTTTCGAGAGCTATAAGTACGTATTTGGTAATGTTAATGAGGAGAAAAATTGAAATTTGGCCTCGTACATGTGATTAGCCCTTCGTAAGAGGTGTTTTGTGATTTTCGTGGAGCACTTGTGGGGTTAAAAATGGGGCTAATAGGACATATAAACAAAGTATATTAAGTCTAAGAAGTAAGTTAAATAATAGGACTTGAAGTATCTAACCAAACCCGCGAAGAAAAGTCGAAATATGGAATTTTTTGAAAACCTAAGTGTGGGGCCTGCTAGAAAGCGTACCACGCCGCTCTGGGCTAAAATTTTTAGTCCAGAGGCATCAATCTGGCGCTCCCAAGGACGTGCCACGCTGGTTTTGGCCATTTTTCAAAGTTGGAATTTTTCTTAAGTCCCAAGAGTGCCCGGGGACGTATTGAGCCGATTTTTGCCACGTTTCTTATACAACCATGAGAATATACATGAAATGAGTAAATTATTATATTGGTATGATAAAATTACTCGAGAACGAATTTGGTATCAAAATGATGGTTTTACCCTTATGGTCAAAATAGGTCATACGTGGCTAGAATTGCTTGTTTTTGGAAATAAGGCTACGAGTATGAATTGCATGAGTGGGAATATTGTCATAACACGTATGAAATGAATTGTACATGAGGAATTATGGATTTTAGTGAGTTAAGTGAATTGGGCTCAAAATAGGGCCCAAAATGAGAAGAAAACATGGGCCAAGAATGGGTCAAATGACCCATTCTTCCATTGACCAAAGCTAAACTAGCATTAAATGCCAAGAATGGATAAGGATGACACCAAGGGATATATAAAGACCCAAAAATCATATTTTATTCATTTGGAACTCTCATGCCTTTTAGATATTTTCTCAAGCATATCTCTCAAACCCTAAAAGCTCAAAGACAACTTTTGGAGCAAGATCATCATTTCTCAAGCTTAGGTAAGTGATTATTCTTATGGATTAACATATTATATGCATGGGAGAGTATGTAAATCATGTTGGTTATGCTTGGAAGGTATGGACATGGTACTTTGTGTTTTTATATAAGATTTGTGATCCATGAAATTCAAGCTTGAATTATGACTTGTGACTTTGATGAAAGAGCATGGTATGGATAAAATATGAACATGTACGGTGTGATTTTGTTATTAAACCTATTATTTTTTCTATAAGTGCAAATTGTGGGATTTTGGCCGATATGTGCTACGAGGTGTATTAAGGTGAATTGATGGACTATTTGTGATATGGTGTGGATAAGCAAGTGTAAAGGAGAAGTGTTGTGGTGAAATGTATTGATTATCATGTATTGGTCAATGTTGGGAATATTGTGGGATTTTTTGAATAATAATTTCATCAATGGTTTTGTCAAGGGTAAATGGCATGTTTAAAGGCAAACATGTAACTCATTGACGTTATATGCATTTGTAAGGTAGTTGGTGGTTAATTTGAATTCCGTTATATATTTGTGTTGTAGAGTGACACATAAAGAAGGAGCGGGACTATTTTATGCACATCTAAGATAGTATACTCGTATTGAGAATACAATGTATGTAAGGTTACTCTGTCTGTATCTTTCTGCGGCAAATAGTATTCACATTGATATTACATTTGTAACATCCCAAAATGTTCTAAGGTATTCTATATCCGGTTGGCAATGGTTATTATCACATATTTCCTACTCATTGATCAATTGGGAATTGTATGTCTCATATTCGTTGGTCAATGTTCCAAAAGCTTAAAAAGTTTATGCTCCAAAGTGCCAATAGTGGTTATACACATACCTCTTGTTCATTGACTTATGTCTAATGGTTTCAATAATTTTATCTATTGTTAAGTCACATATTCTTCATTCAATAGTCATGGTTGTGCATGAGTTTCATAATTATTGACATGCTCCAAAGGTCCCAATAATGTTGTGTTCTTAAGTTTCCAATAATGTTGTGGCTATGTATATATACGTTAATCTCTCATAACTGATTGTATCAATCTCTCATAAGTGGATGACTCAATCTCTCAAAAGTAATAAATAAAGTAATTCATCTCTATTGGTGGTCAATGATCAAGTATGGGTGGTAGCTTTGGGGTCAAAAATCCTAGCTCAAGCCGATCCCGAGATTGTTGGATTAGGGGGCAGTCCTAGGGGCATAAGCCTAGTTCGGACCAATCCTGACAGGGGGCAGCTCTAGGGGTAATAACCTAGCTCGAGTCGAACCTGATATGTTGGTATGGGTGGAAGCTCTAGAGGTAATAACCTAGCTCGAGCCGATCCCGATATATTGATATGGGTGGTAGGTCTAGAGGAAAAGTCCGAGCTTGAGTCGATCCCAACATAATGTTATGTTATGTTAAGACCCACTGATCAGTCGGGGCCCGGGTACATTGTAATATGAGCTATGAGGAATAAACAATAAAGAGAAGAACTTAATTTATATAAGCTACATGGTTCCACATATGCAAATCGATGGGTTATTCATATTGACTATCCTATTACATTTTGATTCTGTTGATGTATTTATGACAGTTTCATATGGCCTTACATACTCAGTACATTCTTCGTACTGACCCCTCTTGGGGGATTTACATTACTTGCTGCAGGCGTAGGTACTAGTAGACCTCCACAGAAGGTTGCAGGCCTTTTGCCAACTTTTGGTGAGCTCCAGTTGGTTCGGGGCTTTCTGAGTTGCTATGTACATGTATTTTGGTATTGTATATGAGTATAGAGTGGGGTGTTGTCCCGACTCTAGGTTTATCATAGCTATGTATTTGTAGAGGCTTTGTAGACTTATGTGGGAACAGAATGTAACATATGTATGCTCATCTTGGTTTGATGGCCCTAACAGCCAAGTCTCTTATATATATAATGTCCCATGATTTCCGCACTAAGAATATTATGTCCTTGCGAGTTGGTGATGATTCTTACGGTATGCATATGATTGGGCATGAGTAAAGATTGGTTCTCTCGGGCCTTATCGGCTTCGGGTGCCAGTCCGGCCTGAATGGGATTTTGGGTCGTGACAAAAGTGGTATCAAAGCAGGTCGTTCTAAGGGTGTCTACAAAGCCGTGTCTGAGTAGAGTCTTACTTATCGATGTGTTGTGCACCACATTTATAAGTAGGAGGCTACGGGACATTTAGGGTGTTGTTTCTTTTCTTCATTCCTAGATCGTGTAATAGAGCCAGTGTTGTAAGTTAGATTTGTAAGTTAGATCATATCTGACCATGGTGATTAGTTTTCTTTGATATAGAAACTGCAGATGACAAGAAGAGGTGAGGCAATGGTAAGCGGGTTGTTACGCTTGCCGAAAAAGGATCCAAGTAGACCACTACCTGACCAAGCTAGTCAAGGTGGTGCTGATACTGAATTTGCATCATGGGATTCTTCCACTTTCCCCGCTCCGGAAGAGCTGAGAAGCAGAGAAGTATCGACAGGACTGCCCGTTAATACTATTGAGTAGGATTTGATGAGTGCGGTGCAAATATTGACCCGTGTGGTTGCTGCACAAGCTCAAAGACAAGCTCTTGTGCAGCAAAAGGAGGGACAGAGACAAAGGAGAAAGATGCAGGAATTGGAAGTAGGATCGTCAAAAAGAGCTAAACCTATGGGATAGGTTATGGCATCCGTAGAAGGGTTTGGGCCTCGGGTTTTATACAAACCACCTAGGCCATCATTTCCCCATTCCGCAGCAAATACTCCTCCTCCATTCCAAGGGTTTAGAATCAACCAGTTTGGGCAAGGAGGTGAGATACGGGGTTTATGGACGGTGGGGTATCAAGCACAAGAAAGTCGGAATCACCCGAGGTTTTATCGTCAATTATGCCAGTGCTGCGGGAGGTTTCATACAGGTGAATGTCGATTCGAAACAAATGTTTGCTTTTGGTGTGGCGTGCCAGGGCACATGGTGAGAGAGTGCCCACAAAAAGATATGGGTGGTGTGACACGGCCTACGGTAGCTGCTGTTGCATTATCATCGTCAAATTTACAACCTGCTGGTCGTGGCATAGGTTCTAGGAGGGCAGCTAGTTCTGGTAACATTCAGGGTCGTACCCACACCGTGGCGGATCGGCAGAAATTTGAGGCTTCTCCTGATGATGTGATAGGTATATTATCTGTCTTTTCACGTAACGTATTTACATTGATTGATTTGGGTTTTACCCTATCATATGTTACTCCATTGATGGTTGAAGAGACAAATTTTGTAAAAGGACACTAGCATTTTAGTTAACCTATTTGGGGAATCTACACCAAAAGGTGAATTTATTGTAGCTAGAAGAGTACATCATGATTGTGTGGTAACCGTGTGTAGTCATGATACATTGGTTGATCTTATTGAATTGAAAATGGTAGATGTTGATATTATAATGGGGATGGATTGGTTGGTTTCTTGTTATGCCACGGTGAATTGCCGGGCTAAGAAGGTATATTCCATTGTCCATAAGAACATGTTCCTGAGTGGAAGGGTAATATGGGGGCACCAAGAGGAAAATTTTATTTTTATCTTAAAGCGACGAAATTGATAGCCAAGGGGTATGTATGTCAGTTAGTCTGAGAGTAAGATACTGATGTGAAACCACCAAGTCCTCAATAGATTTCGGTGGTCAATGAATTTCTTGATATATTTCCTGATGCATTTTCAGGCTTACCCCCAGAACGGGAAGTAGAGTTTAGCATTGATGTGATTCCAGGCATAGGGGTACATAAGATCTAGTATGTCCTTTGGGGCACATCGGGCGCATCCATGTGAATGTGGAAAACAAAAATGAAATGATATTTGAGAACGTGTGTTGATTATTGGCAACTGCATAAAGTAACGATCAAGAACAAATCTTCCTTCCCTAGAATTGATGATCTAGTCAACTAATCACAAGGTGTCACATATTGAAAAAGATTGACTTGAGATCGGGTTATCACCAAGTCAGAGTTAGAAACAAAGATATACCCAAGGCAGTCTTTCGAACACGGTATGACTATTATGATTCTTAGTTGTGGTATTGGGACTAACAAATGTATCAACTGTTGTTATGGATTGGATGAATAGGGTGTTCAGACTATTCTTGGATGTATTTGTGACCTTGTTCAGGGATAATATTCTAGTTTATTCGAGACCACAAGAGGACCACGCTAATCATGTGCAGCAAGTGTTATAGATGGTTTCGAAATGTGAATTTTGGTCATATCCATAGCGTTCTTGGGTTAAATTGTATAGGATGAAGGAATATAGGTCGGGAAGCAAAAGATAGAAATGGTGAAAACAAAGGGGAGAGAGTTTACACACAAGACAATTAAGTCTCAGTAGGAAGATGAATGTGAGCAAAGTTTCCAAGAGCTGAAAGATAAATTAATTTCTACACCAGATTTAGTATTTCTCGAAGGCACAAAAGTTATGCAATTGTATTGTGATGCTCCCGGGGTTGACCTCAGACATGGGGTTAATGCAGCATGATAAGATAGCAGTGTATGCCTCACGACAGTTGCAGCCATATGAAAGAAATTATCTCACACATGATTTTGAGATAACAAGTTGTGGTAGTTATTTGAAAGATACGACACCACTACTTAGGGTTCATATTGATATATAAATATCGATCATACGAGTTGGCATATATCTTAAAGTAGAGGGACTTAAATCTTAGGTAGGGAAGATGACTCCAATTAGTAAGAGATTAAGATAAGATACTAAGATCACATTCGTGAAGAGCAAATGCGGTGGTTGATGCATTAAGCTGCAAAGCACTAGGAAGTACTAATGGTCGGTTCATGGGGACACAAAGTATGGTTGAGGATCTACATACTGATTAGATAGGTTGGTAGTACATTTACTTGAAACTCCAGATCAAAGGGGTATAGCACAAAATGCGATAAAGTCTTCATTCGTAGAGGTGAAGGAAAAGCAACATGCGAATCCTATGTTAGTTCGGCAAAAAGAACGTACCACAAGGTTCGATGAAATTTGGCCTTACGCAAGAGGGAATATTTCAATATCAAGGTGGATAGGGTATACCAAAGATAGATGAACTAAGGAAATGAATTATAACCGAAGCACATCATTCACGGCATTCTATTTTATTCGGGGGAAATCAAAAGGTACCATGGTTTGGAAAGAAGGCATTGGTGAGGAATTTTAAGAAGAAGAACATTAAGAATTTGTAGCTCCTTGACCAAATTGTCAATAGGTAATAGTCGAGCACCAGAAACCTGGAGGGTATAAGCCGTGTATACATTTACCAGTTTAAAATAAGACATGGTTAACATGGATTTTATCGCAAGTTTGCCTCATACACATAAGGGTTGTCTCATATATTTTAGGAATTTGATTCCACATGAGAGATAGCTGATAGGTTTACCTATACATCACACATGTTGCCTGTCAAGACCACCTACATGGCGGAAGAATATGCAAGGTTGTATATTCAAGAGGAAGTACAATCATACGGATTTTCGAACTCTATTACATTAGGAAGAAGTGCGTGAGTTGCTACACATTTTCTCTAAAATGTCTTTTCAGAAAAAGATTGGGTACATAAGTGACGGTGAATACAACTTTTCACCCTCAGAAGAACGGATAAACGGAGTATACTATCCAAACACTTGAAGGTATACTATGAGCCTGTATGAGAGACTTAAAATGGTGTTGGGGTGATCATCTACCCCTTATTGAATGTGCTCATCATGATAGCTATTGGACAAGTATCAAAATGGGATCTTACAAAGGTTTATATAGAAGAAAGTTTAAATCATCAATTGAGTTCTTTAAACAGAGTGGAACTGCCTTATTTGGGGCAAGATTTTGTTCACTACTCTATAGAGAAGGTTAAGGGGGTACGAAAGTAACTACAAGTTAAAACAAGTCACATGCTAAGATTCATTATTTTTATTAAATGTATAAGCTATGTGGGATGTCGTATGAAGTGATATATTACCATTCTATATGGATAAGTGGAAAAAAAATAAAAAATTATAGTTTTGGTACAAGTACAGTGGAGGAACCGAATCATGTAGGGAGCCAAAGTACTGATGAACTCAAAGTACCCATGAATACTTCAAACGGGGGAAAAAGTTAAAGGTATGGAGTTAGGACAATAACAGGTAAGTATCCATAAGTACTATGTGTATATGCATAGGTAGGTTGAGATAGAGGTGCATGGGATGCACATGGGACGATATTATTAACATTCGAGGATGAATGTTCCTAAGGGGGGAAGAATGTAACACCCCGTACCTTCCTAACCTTACTTGATGACATTAAATAATGTTTACTTAGGTGGCGAGAGCTATAAGTACGTATTTTGTAATGTTAATGAGGAGAAAAATTGAAATTTGGCCTCATACATGTGATTAGCCCTTCGTACGAGGTGTTTGTGATTTTCGTGGAGCACTTGTGGGGTTCAAAATGGGTCTAATAGGACCTCTAATCAAATTATATTAAGGCTAAGAAGTAAGTTAAAGAATAGGACTTGAAGTATCTAACCAAACCCGGGAAGAAAAGTCGAAAAAAAGAATTTTTTGAAAAAATAAGTGTGGGGCGAGCTAGAGGGAGTTCCACGCCGCTCTGGGATAAAATTTTGATTCCATAGGCATCAAGAAGGCGGTCCCAAGGGCGTGCCACGCTGGTTTTGGCCATTTTTCAAAGTTGGAATTTTTCTTAAGTCCCAAGGGTGCCAGGGGACGTATTGAGCCGATTTTTGCCACGTTTCTTCTACAACCATGAGCATATACATGAAATGAGTAAATTATTATATTGGTATGATAAAATTACTTGAGAACAAATTTGGCATCAAAATGACGGTTTTACCCTTATGATCAAAATAGGCCATACGTGGCTAGAATTGCTTGTTTTTGGAATTAAGGCTACGAGTATGAATTGCATGAGTGGGAATATTGTCATAATGCGTATGAAATGAATTGTACAAGAGGAATTATGGATTTTAGTGGGTTAAGTGAATTGGGCTCAAAATAGGGCCCAAAATGAGAAGAAAATATGGGCCAATTCTGCCATTGACCAAAGCCAAACTAGCATCAAATGCCAAGAATGTCTAAGGATGACCCCAAGGGCTATATAAATACCCAAAAATCAGATTTTATTCATTTGGAACTCTCATGCCTTTTAGATATTTTCTCAAGCATATCTCTCAAACCCTAAAAGCTCAAAGACAACTTTTGGAGCAAGATCATCATTTCTCAAGCTTAGGAAAGTGATTATTCTTATGGATTAACATATTATATGCATGGGAGAGTATTTAAATCATGTTGGTTATGCTTGGAAGGTATGGACATGGTACTTTGTGTTTTTATATAAGATTTGTGATCCATGAGATTCAAGCTTGAATTATGACTTGTGACTTTGATGAAAGAGCATGGTATGGATAAAATATGAACATCTATGGTGTGATTTTGTTATTAAACCTATTATTTTTTCTATAAGTGTAAATTGTGGGATTTTGGCTGATATGTACTATGAGGTGTATTAAGGTGAATTGATGGACTATTTGTGATATGGTGTGGATAAGCAAGTGTAAAGGAGAAGTGTTGTGGTGAAAGTATTGATTATCATGTATTGGTCAATGTTGGGAATATTGTGGGATTTTTTGAATAATAATTTCATCAATGGTTTTGTTAAGGGGAAATGGCATGTTTAAAGGCAAACATGTAACTCATTGACGTTATATGCATTTGTAAGGTAGTTGGTGGTTAATGTTAATTCCATTATATATTTGTGTTGTAGAGTGACACATAAAGAAGGAGCAGGACTATTGCATGCACATCTAATATCGTATACTCGTATTGAGAATACAAGGTATGTAGGTTACTATGTCTGTATCTTTCTGCGGCAAATAGTATTCACATTGATATTACATTTGTACCATCCAAAAATGTGCTAAGGTAGTCTATATCCGGTTAGCAATGATTAATATCACATATTTCCTACTCATTGATCAATTGGGAATTGTATGTCTCATATTCGTTGGTCAATGTTCCAAAAGACCAAAAAGGTTATGTTCCAAAGTGTCAATAGTGGTTATACACATACCTCTTGTTCATTGACTTGTGTCTAATGGTTTCAATAATGTTATATATTGGTAAGTCACATATTCTTCATTCATTAGTCATGGTTGTGTATGAGTTGTATAATTATGGACATGCTCCAAAGGTCCCAATAATGTTGTGTTCTTAAGCTTCCAATAATGTTGTGGCTATGCATATATACGTTAATCTCTCATAACTGATTGTATCAATCTCTCATAAGTGGATGAATCAATCTCTCAAAAGTAAGAAATAAAGTAATTCATATCTGTTGGTGGTCAATGATCAAGTATGGGTGGTAGCTTTGGGGGCAAAAAGCCTAGCTCAAGCCAATCCCGTGATTGTTGGATTAGGGGGCAGTCCTAGGGGAATAAGCCTAGCTCGGACCAATCCTGAAAGGGGGAAGCTCTAGGGGTAATAACCTAGCTCTAGCCGAACCTGATATGTTGGTATGGGTGGCAGCTCTAGAGGTAATAACCTAGCTTAAGCCGATCCCGATATATTGATATGGCTGGTAGCTCTAGAGGCAAAGTCCTAGCTCGAGCCGATCCCAACATAACGTTATGTTATGTTAAGACCCGATCAGTCGGGGCCCGAGTACATTGTGATATGAGCGATGAGGAATAAACAATAAAAAGAAGAACTTAATTTATGTAAGCTACATGGTTCCCATATGCAAATCGATGGGTTATTCATATTGACTATCCTATTACATTTTGATTCTATTGATGTATTTATGACAGTTTCATATGGCCTTACATATTCAGTACATTCTCCATACTGACCCCTCTTGGGGGATTTACCTTACTTGCTACAGGCACAGGTACTAGTAGACCTCCACAGTAGGTTGCAGGCCTTTTGCCAACTTTTGGTGAGCTCCAGTTGGTTTGGGGCTTTCTGAGTTGCTATGTACATGTATTTTGGTATTGTATATGAGTATAGAGCGGGGTGTTGTCCCGACTCTAGGTTTATTATAGCTATGTATCTGTAGAGGCTTTGTAGACTTATGTGGGAACAGAATGTAAGATATGTATGCTCATTTTGGTTTGATGGCCCTAACGGCCAAGTCTCTTATATATATAATGTCCCATGATTTCCGCACTAAGAATATTATGTCCTTGCAAGTTGGTGATGATTCTTACGGTATGCATACGATTGGGCATGTGTAAAGATTGGTTCTCTCGGGCCTTATCGGCTTCAGGTGCTAGTCCGTCCTGAATGGGATTTCGGGTCGTGACAACTAAGCTTTAGAAGCTTGCTGGTTTGGGTGCCAAAACAAGCGCCCGGCCCTTCCTATGGCACTGAAAAATTTTTAACACTTTTGTTTTCGACTTTTCTTTGCGGGTTTGGTTAGGTACTTCAAGTCCTATTCTTTAACTTACTTCTCACCTTTAATATACTTTGTTTGTAGGTCCTCTTAGCCTTATTTGGAACCCCACAAATGCTCCCCGAAAATCACAAAACGCCTCCTACAAAGGGCTAATCACATGTACGAGGCCAAATTTTAATTTTCTCATCACTAACACTACAAAATACATATTCATGGCATCTCGACACCTAAGTATACCTTGTTCAATTTCTTCAAGTAGGGTTGGGAAGGTACGGGGTGTTACATTCTCCCCGCTTTAGAAACATTCGTCCTCGAATGTTAATGATGTCGCTTTAATTACAACAAATGCATCTCTATATTAGCATATGTAAACATAGATGCTTAATACCCATAGAGACTTACTTGTTACTGGTCCACTTCCGCATGTTGAACTTTTTTATCCATTTGAAACAAATATGAGACCTCTCATCATTTGTTAACAGCTTCCCAAGTTATTTCTTCAACTTGTTGATCTCTCCAAAGAACTTTTACGGACGCTACATCTTCATTCCTCAACCTCTTTACTTGTCGATCTAGAATCCTTTTGATAATTTCATATGACCTATAAAACGTGGACTCAATTTCCCTTTCTTTCCATATAACGCTCCATAAGGTGCCCCTTTTTTTTTTGATATTCACACGATAACTCCTATTGTAGGTAAATTACACATGAAGTAAATGATCGTCCTAACTACTATTAAAGTCTTATAAGCAAGCTCATAAATGTTTATATAGTGCGTTCGACTTATCCATCTTGTCTGAGGATTTTCACTTTATTTGGATTCCCACACTCTTTCTTGACAGGTAAAATATGTACTAAATTGGTAAGCCTGTCAGCTATCACCCACATGGAATTAAACTGACGAAATGTACAAGGCCAACTTGTGAGGAAGCCTATGTTAATCATAGCCTCTTTCCATACTGGGAGATTTCTATATTGCATATACCCTCCAGATTCCTGATGCTCTACATTTTACTTGTTGACAATTCGGATCATGAGTTACAATTTCTACAATGTTCTTTTCATGTAACTTTATCAATACGTATCTTTCAACCCATGGTACCTTTTGGTTGCTCCCGAATGAATAGAGTTTCGTAAATTGTGCATTACAGTATTCCCTCTTGTGTAGGATCAAATGCGTTGGGCATAGAATCCGCATACCATGTTTCTTTTTCAATTCAAAGGAACTAGGATTTACATGTTGTCTTCCTTTCTCTCAGTTACAAATCAAGACTCTGCCATATTATACACTATAATTCTTTCATCTAGAGTCTCATGAAGACGAACTATCTACCTTGGCTATACCTTATTTTGCCGTAAATTGACCCTTAGTATTTCCTATTGCTTTGCGGCTTAATAAATCGATTATCACATTTGCTTTCCCCAAATGTTGTCATGTCTCAACATTATAGTCTTTTAATATTTCCAACCACCTTTGCTATCTTTAGTTTAGATCGTCCTATTTAAAGATATATCGCAAGCTCTTGAAATCATTATATACATCAACTTGAACCCCATACAAATAATGGCGACCTATAAATATAGTTGGTTTTCTCAAGCAACTCTTTCATCTGCTAACTCCATATCATGTGTTGGCTAATTCCTCTCGGTGGTCACAACTATCTTGAGGCATAAGCTACTATGTTACCAGGCTGCATCCATACATACCCAAGAATGGCTTGACGTCTTATTATCTTTCCAAATCTAACCTGATTGTCCCGATCTCAAGTTAACCTATGAGAAACATTTGACACCCTATAATTTGTCAAATAAATCATCGGTTTTGGGGAGGAACTATTTATCCGCGGTTTTCACCGTATTCAGCTATCAATAATCCATGCACACTCTCAGCGTGCCATCTTTCTTCCGTACACGTAAGTCTGGTGCATCCCAAGGGAACATATTAGGTTTGATGATGATTTCCCTTAGATATCATTTGCCTTATCTTAAGATATGAAATAAATTTACCCCTCGATACGCCAATAACTACTCCTTCATTCAAGGACAGTCTTTTGTAGGAAATGAAAATGGACTTTCTTAGCTCGGTAATCCACCGTAGCATGTTCACAAACCGATTCTATACAGTTACGATATAACCCCTTAACTATAGTAGATTTACCAACAGGTGTAAATACTCCAGATGGTATAACTAATAATTATATACCTGTAGCTACTTCAGGATAGGCCTCCACATTCTGCTGACCCGCTAGAGCATAAGTACCGATCCTGTAGTCCACTAAAACTGGCTGCTCCTCTAGCACCGTTACCACGACCAACCGGCGGCACATCTTGGCCTAAGAAAGAAACTGATGATGATGGTGCAACGGATGACCCCGTAGGTCACATAATATTACCCGTGACCCTTCTTGGGAAATCTCTCACCATGTGCCCGGACATACCGCACCAAAAGCAACTATTGGTCCTAAACCGACATTCCTTTAAATGAAGCTTTCCACAGTGTGGACACGGCTGGCGAAGAAACCCCGATTGGTTCATACTTCCCCTCTTGATACCCACTAGTTGTGAATCTCGAATTCCACTACTTTACCCAACGTGACTGCCTATAGGATGAGAACGTGATGGTCTCGATGATCTACTAAAATCCCGAGGTCCAAATTCTCCTTGGGACACCATGTACTGTCCCATAGGTCTAGGTTTCTTTGATGGCCTCCCTTCAGCTTTGTGCATCTTTCTTCTGTTCCTCTGATCTTCCATCTTTTGCGCAAAGGCCTGTATTCTGGCTATATACATATCTTTGTTCAGAGAAGCAATGGTACAGTCTCTGACCAAGGATGGATCCAATCGATCCACATACCGATGAACTCTATCAGCCATAGTGGCTACCATATGGGGAGCATATCTGGCCACAGAATTAAACCGGAGATTGTACTCCCAGACACTCACATTCCCTTGGTGAAGATTTAGAAACTGGTTTGCGTGTGCCTCCCGAATCTCATATGGAAGGTAGTGATCCAATAATGCCATTTTAAATTCTTCCCAACTAACTGGGGGTGCACCAACACCCCTAGGTCATTTCCAATCTTCATACCATAATATCGCATCCCCTTATACGCTGCGAGTTCAACTGTTTCTACACCAAATATGTGCATAACATCCAAAGCCCTGTTGATTTGATCAATAAAACTCTTGCGGATCCTCATTAAGATTCGATCCAATGAACATAGGAGGGTCTAATTTCAGGAAATCCTTCGTCCTTCGACTAGCTGCCCTAGCCTCACTGTCGTTACTTGTCATTGGACCAGCTTGTCCTTGATTCTATGCTGCAATTAGCTGAATCAACATATATACTGCATTTCTTAAATACTGGTTAGTGACATTATCAGGTGTCTTAACAGGTTCTTCTCTCTTTCTTGTCTCTTCTAGAGCTGGAAAAGTAGAAGAAGCCCGTGATGCAAACTCACTTTCAGCTTCATCTTGCTCAACCCATTCAGGTGGTAAGTTACTAGTTCCTTCTCCACCAATCCTGTCTAGTTTCTTAGTCTTACCCTTGCCTATTCTTGTAATCGGCATTTCTTACTTTACCAAAGAAAAATAATTCCCATGGTCAGATACAATTCAACTTACAACACTGGCTCTATTGCACGATCTAGATGTGAAGAAAAGAAACAATATCCTAAATATCCCGTAGCCTCCTACTTATAAATGTGGTGCACAACACATTGATAAGTAAGACTCTACTCAGACACGGCTTGGTAGACACCCATAGAACGACCCGCTCTGATACCACTTTTGTCACACCCCATATCCCAACGAGGCGGACTGGCACCCGAAGCTGACATGGCCCGAGAGAACCAATCTTTTCTCATGAACCTTCGTATGCATATCCTCGTATGAATCTTATTAAACCTTATGTAACTATGCAGAAAACATGAACATAGAAACATATGCTATACATATATATTTAGGAAACTTGGCCATTGGGGCCATCAAGTCAACATGGACATTTTTCTCTTACATCCATAACCCACCTATGTCTACAAAAGCCTCTAACAGATACATCTATAAGACCAACTTAAAATCGGGACAAGTCCCCACTTTATACAATATTTACAATATCAAAACAAATATACAACTATGACCCAGAAAGCTTCGAACCAAGTGGAGCTCACCAGAACTCTGCAAAAATGATCCCCAGTCTATAGAGGAGGTCTACTAATGCCTTCCCCTGTAACATGTAAGGTAAGTCCCCAAGCGGGGTCAGTACAAATAATGTACTGAGTATGTAAGGCTGAATGAAACTGTATAATACATAAATACTTCAATGGAATTAATTATAAGTAAAGAAACAATATGGATAAGTCATCACTCTATATGTATGGAAATATGTACATTAGATGGATTACTTCTTTTATTTTTACGCTCACTCATCCCCGTCATCACTCATTTCTTCATCTACTACTTATTCTTCCATTCTCGTAAAGCCCAGGCCCCAAGCTGATCAGTGGGAAAATAATACCGTCATGAAGGTGTTCATTTCACCCCATGGATACATCCATAATGTTGGGATGTTCATCATGAAAGTGTGTCCTTTCACCCCATGGATATCATCATGAAGGTGTCTATTTCACCCCATGGATACACTCATAATATTGGGATCGTCATCATGAAGGTGTGTTCTTTCACCCCATGGATACACTCATAACACCTTACTTTATTCTTTAACTTTTACAAGATTAGTACCTTTACTTATGAGAGATTGGTACGCTCACTCATGAGAGATTAATACATTCACTTATGAGAGATTGATACTTTTGTTTGTAAGAGATTGATACTTTTGATAATTGTAACATTATTGGAATTTGGAACCATGTCCACAATTATGTAACACATGAACAACAACGACTAATGAATGAGGATATGTGACTTAACAATAGATAACAACTTGAAGTGAGACACCTTTGGACATATCGGAATGAACTATTATAACACTAATGTGAATACTATGGGCTGCCGAAGGATACGGAAAGAGAAACCTTACATACCTTATCGTCTCAATATGAACACTCAATTCTATACGTGAACACAATAGTCCCGCTCCTTCCTTATGTTTCACTCTACAACACAAATACATAACGGAACCAACATTAACCACCAACTACCTTACAAATGCATATAACGATAATGAGTTGCATGTTTGCCTTTAAAAATGTCATTCCCCCTTGACAATACCATTGAAGAAATTATCATACCAATAATTCCATAATATTCCCAACATTGACCAAAATATCATAAACCACTAGCATGTCACACCAAGTTCATACTTTCCACTTTTCATCACCACAACATCACAATTATTCCATCAAATCACTTCAATACACCTCACAACAAAAAATTGGCCATAATCCCATAATTTACACTTAAAGAAAAATAACAATTTTAGGACCATAATCACACCATAAATGTTGATATTTCATCCATACCATGCACTTTCATCAAGACAAAAAGTCATCTTTCAAGTTTAAATTCCATAGATGACACATCTTTTATAAAAACACAAAGTGCCATATTCAACACTTCCAAGCGTAACCAACATGATATACATCATCTCTCATGCATATAATATGTTAATCCATAAGCATTAATACTTACCTAATCTTGGAAAATGATGATCTTGCTCCAAAGATGACTTAGGGTTTGAAGAGCCCAAAGGGAGCTTTCTTGAGAATTCTAGAAAAAGATAGAAAAGCATGTGTGTTGTTGTGTATTAAAAATATGATTTTTGCCTCTTTTTATAGGCCTTCAATTCCATCCTTAGCCACTCTTGGCATTTAATGGAATATATTGGCTTAGTCAATGGAAAAATGGGTCATTTGGCCCAAGTTTTCTTTCTCATTTTGGGCCCTTTTTGATCCCAATTCAATCAACCCAATAAAATAAATAATTTCTCATGTTTAACTCATTTCATACACGTTACGACGATATTCCCACTCACGGGATTTATATTCGTAGCCTCAATCCCAAAAACACGCGATTCTAGCCACGTATGGCTTATTTTGACCACAAGGGTAAAATCATCATGTTGATGCCAAATTCGTTCACGAGTAATTTTACCACACTGCAATCATTCCATTTATATTCTTGTGGTTTTAGAAGAAACGTGGAAAAAATCGGCTCGGTACGTCCCCGGGCACCCTTGGGACTTAGAACAAATTTTGGAAGCTTACTAGTTTGGCCGTTCCAGCAAGCGTCTGGACCTTCCCAGGGCTCTGATCTTTAGAAGCTTGCTGGTTTGGGTGCCAAAACAAGCGCCTGTCCCTTCCTATGGCACTGAAATTTTTTTAACATTTTTGTTTTTGACTTTTCTTTGCGAGTTTGGTTAGGTACTTCAAGTCCTATTCTTTAACTTACTTCTTACCTTTAATATACTTTGTTTGGAGGTCCTCTTAGCCTCATTTGAAACCCCACAAATGCTCCACAAAAATCACAAAACACCTCCTACGAAGGGCTAATCACATGTACGAGGCCAAATTTTAATTTTCTCATCACTAACATTACAAAATACATATTCATGGCATCTCGACACCTAAGTATACCTTGTTCAACGTCGTCAAGTAGGGTTGGGAAGGTACGGGGTGTTACAATAGTGATTTCCTTTGAGACAAAGAGGAAGTTATGAAATAATCTCAGAAAGAAGTCTTAGCAAGAATTTTAGTATCTATAGATAAAGTCTATCAGGAAGAGAATGACATTAATGTGTATAGTGGCACCCCTACCATGGAGAGTAATTCAATTATAAACCAATTCAAGGAGAAGTTCCACATACATAGAACGTAGACCTTTAAGCTAACGGAAAGATGATAAGGTGAACAACTAATCAGTCCTATGAATGCATAATATGCCCTTAGTGAGAACATATTTCCTGAAAAACTCGTGCTTATGATTTCTTGGCTCTAACATCTATGTACTTAAATTTATGATAATGAGGGACAATTATGTCATGTCTATTCTTAAACGACTCATTGTTCATGGTGTATATGCCTGATATACTAAGTATTCATGCCTATTGTACCGTACTTTACTTCAAAGGTCCTATCTTGGATGGAAAGGTTACTATAAGTATGAGTCATGCTTTAAATAGTATCCCTCTTATTCCTGATAATCATACTCTATTCGTTTAGTGATGCTCTTTATAACTTAATCGATGGTGGTGCAAGAAGCTAGGTAAGGGAAAGATAAAAGGAGTAGATACTTTTTTTATGGTGATTGTGATGTGCTTGTTCCATCTAAGATTATAAGTATGGATGAAATTCGAGATAAGTTTTAGATATGTGTAATACTTAGATTAGAATATCAGGTGTGTCTCATTGTAAAAGTTCATGAAGTTGTAGGTTGTAGAGATGCTAGGGAAAATCGAAAATTCTTAGACAGTGTTAGCTATGAAGAAGCTATGAAGTGATTATAGTGATAGGCTTGAATGTCGTGTTTATCCATACCACCCCAAACTTGGATTTCTGACCCAATCCAACCAAAATTCCTTTATTTATCATTTTTTATCATCTGTTGATATACATGTAGACTATTACACTATATGACTAGTAACTTCTTGATTAGAGCTAGAGGTTAGTTTATTTTGTGATAAGAACAGGTAGTTTTCTTAGGGATAACTCTAGATGCAATAGAGGATTAGTCGAACTTTAGAATAAACCTAAGAGCTTATCAACATTCAAAGATGGAGGTTCCTAAGGGAAAATAGAATATAAGATCTTGTAATTCAGACTAGCATGATCATTTTAGGTATAGCACTTTGTACCTTTGAGTTAGGCTTAATCATGGTAAGAACATACAATTAGACTCAGACTTGAATATTTGTATACACACTTATAAGAATTACAGGTTGTAAATAATGAGTGCGGTGTTTAGAGGAGGAAGGGTAGCTTTGAAAGGTGTTTCTAAGCTCTATGACTATTAATCATATAATTTAAAGTGAAAATACTCCTACTTCTATGACCAACGCACTCATATTTCATTTCATATAACTTCAGATCGACTGAGACTTATTTCCAAGTCTTTGCCTTGTCATTCATGCTTTGTGAACCTAGGTCAGATGACTAAGACATTCAGCCTAAGTTGGAGCTACATATTTAAAATATCCCCTATAAATCGTGCCTATACATTTTTTTCATGGCTTGATATGAAGCACCTCATGTTAATGAAAGTTCAGGTTGATAAGAATTAGTTCAACAGAGACTAAACCTTCTATTATTCTTATGTAAGGTATTCGTTCTATCCATGACCATCATTAGAGAATGAATGATCCCTAGGGGAAATAGTGTAACACCACAAACTTTTGAGGTATGATTTGAACCATTCTACATAGATAATTAGACCTGAACCCAATGAATTTTTATGTATATCTAGGTATTAAGGTCAATTGGTAAGTGTGAGAAGTGTATTAGATGTGAATTAAGGTCATAAGAAACCTATAGCACAACGTCTATCGATTGAGTTTTTATATAAGTTTTTACTAGGGTCTACTTCAAACAAGCATTCCTCCTAGCATAAGAATAGTTATGTGGAACATTATCCATCAAATTATTAAAGGTATTTGAGTCTAGTTTTCAATTCCACCAAACGCTTATCAATTCGAGTTCCATGTAAAGTGTTATGGATATTTTACCAAGCATCTATTGGCTGGGATATGGTTGGTGCATTTCCCCAACCACAAAACTTCATAAAAATCATTGTTTGCAGGTTGGCATTATGGGTGGGGCGGCACCCTAACCCCTTTCCCAGCCAATTATTTTAGTCTTTCTCTTCTCACATTCTTGGAAGGGTGTTTTCATCCTAATCTTAAATTAAAACCTCAACCTATGACTTTTGAAATCTTCCTAAAGAGGAATACACTTCTAATAAGTTGATTTATTTGATCCTCTTTCCTCCCAACTCAAAAGAAAAGCAATTCCTACCAACTACCAAAGGAAATCCAAGCAAAGGTTTTCCTCAAACTCTTCTTCCAAATGCTCTACTTCTCTCAAGGTATGTAAATCTATCTCTTCTCATATTTAATCCCATGTAATTCACTCCCTTAATTATGAATGATTCTTATTAAAAGTTTAGGGTTCGGGTAAAAACCCTCATGACTAAAATCTCTTCAATTCCTTAACTAAATAGCATTATTATCTCTACACATGTTTCCTATTTCCTGATGAATCTAATGTATGTATCTTCTATGGATTCTCTTCTATATGAACTCATGAAGTTATGAATTCCATTAATCCTATGAAACTTATTAACTTATGACTATCTTTAAATCTTTTAAATCTTATAAATCACAAATTGTGAACTTTTATGATAATGTAACTCCAATGGAATCTTGTATGAACTTTTCTATTCATGCTCCAAATATTATGATGTGAAGCCTTCATGAATTATGATACGATTTTCCCTAATTTATGATCTTATGATGTAATACTCATTATCATGCTTTTTGATATGATTATATGAACTCCATAACCATAAACTATGTTTAAGCAACTTGAATCTTCCAAAATCTCCATAACCTCCATAAGTCCAGAAATTCTTTTCTTATAAATAATGATATTGTAATGACCCTTCAGGTAATTTCCAGTGTTTATGCATGTTTACAATGTTTAGATACTTTCCATGACTGCCCTAGGTCATGTATGACTTGCTGGGACTGGTAGTACGGTAACCTCGCATTTCGTTTGAGTTTTAGAGTCACTTTCCTATGTTGAATTTTCTGGTAGTCAGGTATGGCTCCCGGGCCTAAACCCCTATTAAATGTCCTCAGATTTCATTTTTGACCGTCTCATTAGATCCATAATGTCGACATTATGATAGGTAGGCCTCAGGTTTGCGTCTTGAGGTTCCCGGACTTATTTAGGGTGATAGGCCAATTATTGGCTAAGTCAAGTCATCCTATGGGGTGTGGGCTCCAATTTTAGTCAAAACAACCTCTGATGAAAATTTTGACAGTGCTATTGAGTTTGGGGCATCGAAATTATTTAGGTAGCATAGTTCATTTGTGTGCACAGGACTCCAGACCGATCCCGGACACATAGTCGAAATTACCCCGACTTAGCCATTTTTGGCATTGGCCATGTGATTAAGCGGCCATAGGAACTCCTTAGCGCAAGACGCTTAAGCGGCCATAGGTGCGCTTTAGCGGCCAAGGTGCTTTAAAAGCCAAGGGCATGGCTAAAGCAGCCATAGGTGCTTAAGCGACCCTTTGCTCCGCTTTAGCGGCCAAGCGGTGAAAGAGGTGGAGCACTTAAGCGGACACTTATGGTGCTTTAGCGCTAGGAGCTTAAGCGGTCATAAGGGCGCTTAAACAGCCATAAGGGTGCATTAGCGCCACCTGCCTTGGCTATATATAAACATTTCACCTTCTCTCTGATGTTTAAATGACCAAACTCCATCGAAACACTATTTTCAGAGCTTCAATCTCTTATATAAGCTTGTATAGCAAGGTCCAAGCTTGGACACTTAGATATTTAAGTTTTTGGCTTTGTTTTTGATATTTCTACGGTACGTTTTCCCAATTTTGCGATCATTTACGTTTCTATTGGATTTGTTGGTATTGTTATTGGTATTTGAGATGTGTATTGAGCTCAGATGATAGGATAGATGTTGTGACTAATGATCACAGTGAGATTTGGGATGTTGTGACGGTTTCGATTTGGCGGATTTTGCAAGAACGTCCCACATGAGTTGTTCAGTCATCTTCTGACCTTGTGACATATGGGTATCAATAGTCATGTTTTGACATGTAGTTTATTATTTTGATAGTGTGGCAGCAATTGGAGGCCTCTCTAAAAGGGAAGCCTCCATCTTAGCGGGTTCTTTGGTAGGCTTACGGCAGCGTCCAGGTAGGCTAGGTTTCCTTTACACTTAGATTGGGATTATGTGTGATATATGTATGTTATTGTGCTGGTGTTGTGGGATTGTACTATAGGCTTGGTGGTGGTTTGCTGTGATTTAGGCCTTCTTGGTTGGATAGGGCTATTCAGACATATTCAAGGCCATTATCCATGTGGTACACCACAAATGACCTATTTGGGGTCGGATAGCATTGATGTTGTTGTTTCTGGTTGGGGAATATTATTGTTAGACCTTAGTCTAGGCTTAGACAAACTTAGCCCAGACATAGACAAGTATAACTAGACTTGGTTTTCGGGACCCGGTAGTAGGCCCCATTACCTTTTTTGTCGAATTGTCAGAACTTTGACATCTTTGAGATTAGTTAAGCCCTAGTATGACCTGTTAGGCTTGTGACAGTATTGAGTCACGCTGATTATACCCGTTTGGCCTTTTTAGCCTTTTAGTCTATGATTGCACAGCACTTGATCGAGATTGTTGGCTTTGGCTTAGAATTGGGAGCTGCCTTGCCATGAGCTACTCTAGACACTCGGACTGACTTAGATGTTGCATGGTGGTAGACTATAGACCTAGGAGGACTCGAGGACTTACCTTGTAGCAGATGATGAGTTAGCTCATTTACCTATATTACGCCTTTGGCCTGGACTAGCATGTTCCCTGTTTATTGGTTATGATGTTACATTGGGCTATATTTTGGTTACCGGCTATGATGAGTTTCGGTTCGAGTCCGTCTACTTATTAAGGTGTGATGATTTTGGTTATTGACTATTCGGAGTCCTGATTTGAGTCAGGCCCCGAATTGTAGTGCACTGTGAGTTCTAGTACTGGGCACCATGATTATGATACTATATTTCTCTGAGTTTCGGTTCAAGTATGGAATATATGATATATATGTGGCCTATTATTATTACCATATCCAGTTTGATTCCAGCATCTGGCCTCTTGTTATTACCCATTAGTGTCGGTTCAATCCCGATGTGCCCCATTGGTTATTGTTATTACTGGATACTTTTAACATCCCGTACATTCCCGAACCCATGAGACTACCTTAACATTCATAGAATCATTTAAACATGAGAGAATTGGTGAATTATGCATTAATTTGGTGGGCTTAAATAAATCTTGTGCCATTGGGCTCAAATGAGGCCCAAAATCATAAGAAGACATGGCCCAAATGGGGCAAGTGACCCATTGTCACACCCCGAATCCCATCGGGATGGATTGGCATTCGTAGCGGACAAGTCCCGAGAGAACCAAGCTTTACTTCTACTCAATCATATGCATGCCATAAGAAACCCATGATCACGTAAGAGTTTTAAATCCCAACAACGAAATTCATGGAACATGTTATATATATATATATATATACATATGCAAAACTTGGCCGCTAAGGCCATCAATTCAAAATGTCATGTACCATCTTACAACCATACACCCTGTGAGGATTGGTCAGAGCTAGACTTATGCATCTAGGATTGCCCCCTGATCCAACAATCCTGGGTCCGGCTTGAGCTAGGCATTTCGCCCCCAAAGCTACCACCCATGCTCAATCATCAACCACATATATGTATTACTTCATTCTTTACTTTTGAGATTGATACAATGGTAGTCATAACCTTATTTGAATCTTTGAATCAATAATCAATGAGTGAGAGACATGTGAATAAACATTATTAGAAACATAGCCTTATCGGCAACATAACACTATTTAAATCATTGGACAATAATCAATGAATCAAGAGACATGGGTATAATCACTATTAGAACTTTGGAACACAACCATATTGGGATTTTGGAATATTAGCAATGAGTAGGAGACATGTGATTCACCATTGATCAATGATTAGGGAAACATGTGATATTAACAATTGGCACTCGGATATAGGATACCTTAGCACATTTCAGAATAAGACAAGTGCGATGTAATTGTGTATACTATGTGCTGCAGAAAGATACGGATAGATTAACCTTACATACCTTCACTTCCAAGTATGAATATACAAGCCTATGTATGAACATAATAGTCCAGCTTCTTCCTTACGTCTTACTCTACAATACAAGTACATATCGGAGCTTACATTAGCAACTAGTTACTATACAGGTGTACAAGACGACAATGAACTATATGACTGCCGTATAACGTCATTTCATCCCTTAAAATACAACCCACTGCATTTTCATATCAACAACACACCATAATATTCCACACATTGACCAAGATATCATACTTCATTAAAACGACATCACAAGTTGATAATTACATCCAAAAAGGGTATAGGGGCCTTCGAGGACCAAGACGATGCGAAAACATACAAAACCAAACCTGGGGCTGACCTGTGAAGCCACCTTCACACGCAGGTGGCTGAGGTGCACCCACAGGTGGCTGGTGGTAGATGCCAGTGGCACCTGCGTTGGCATTTGCGCCCGCAGGTGCCCTCGTCTGCGAGGGCGGATGCCCGTTTTGGTCCAAAATGGTCTCTTTTGGGTCTTTTAATGCAATGAATGGTCCATGATCATAACCAAACTTATTTTGACATATTTTTTATCATCTTGAATACCAAAAATCAGCCATGTTCTTACAACACACATAAAAACACCCAAAACTACACATCACGGCCAACACGTCACCAAAACCATAACCAATTTCACAATAACAATTCCAAACATTATACACAAGAATAAAACAAGGTAAGACTTTAATCACATCCCACATGAAAATATCTACTCCATAAATTCCACTTCCTTTAAGACCACAAGTACATATTCAAGTTTACAAGACAAAACCATCCTGCGATTTAGCAAACATGTAAAATTTCACACATTGTGAACTTCTCAATACTCCACAAACATAACCAACATAATATACACCATATATCATGCATAAAATATATTAAACCATCATAATAAACACTTACCAAGTCTTGTACAAAGATGATCTTGTCCACAAAGATGAGAGCTTAGGGTTTGTGTGAGAGGAAAGCTTTTGGATAATTCTAGAAAAGGCATGAGAGTCTAAATGGAATAAAAATCTGATTTTTGTCTCTTTATATAGACCCTCAATTCACTCTTATCCCTTTCTTAGCATTAAATGCAAGGGTTGAATGGTCAAATGGAAAAATATTGAAAGAATGGGTCAAATTCCCATGTTGGGCCATGTCTTCCTTAGGATTTTGGGCTTCATTTGGGCCCAATGGTGTAAGACTTATTAATGCCCACAAATTAATATATAATTCATCAAATCTCTCATGTTCCCATATTTTCATGAATGTTACGGTATCCAACTAGACTTGAAAACGTACGGGGTGTTACATTCTTCCCCCCTTAGAAACATTCGTCCTCGAATGTTAGTGTTAGTATTCAAAGTAAACAAGTACAAATCTAGGAGAACTCTTCATGTCATCATATAGTGATATACATTCAAAGCATATAAATACTTACTTGTCATTCTTCCCTTTGGAACAAATGAGGGTACTTGAATTTCATCATTTCTTCAGCTTCCCATGTGACCTCTTCTATTTGCTGATTTCTCCAAAGTACCTTTACGGATGCTATATATTTATTCCTCAATATCTTCACTTGTCTATCCAGAATGGCAATAGGTATCTTCTCATAGGTAAGATCCTCTGTAACCTGTACATCGTCAATAGGAGTAAAACGAGATGGATCCCCTATGCACTTTCGAAGCATCGAAACATGAAATACTAGATGAACTGTGGAGAGTTCTTGGGGTAGTTCCAACTCATAAGCAACCTGCCCAAATCTTCTAATAATTTCATATGGGCCTATATAACGTGGACTCAATTTTCCTTTCTTTTCGAATCGCATTACCCCTTTCATTGGTGACACCTTCAGAAATACCCAATCACCTATGGCGAATTCAAGTCCTCTTCTTCTAACATCGGCATATGACTTGTGTCGACTTTGGGCCGTTATTAATCGTTGTTGAATCACTTTAACTTTCTCTATTGCCTGATGAACAAGATCTGGCCCAAGTAAAGCAGTTTCATCCACTTCAAACCATCCAATTGGTGATCTACATTTTCTTCCGTACAAAGCTTCATAAGGTGCCATTTTAATACTTGAATGATAGCTATTGTTATAAGCAAATTCAATAAGAGGCAAATGGTCATCCCAACTGCCTTGAAAATCTAACGTGCATGCTCGTAGCATATCTTCAAGTGTTTGAATAGTACGTTCTGCTTGTCCATCCGTCTGAGGATGGAAAGCCATACTCAGATTCACCTGTGTACCCAAACTCTGCTGAAAAAATCTCCAAAAGTGCGCAATAAATTGTGCTCCTCTATCTAATATAATGGAAAGTGGAATACCATGTAACCGTACTATCTCTTTCACATACAATCTTGCATAATCCTCTGCTGTATAGGTGGTCTTGACTGGTAAAAAATGCGCTGACTTGGTAAGCCTATCAACTATAACCCATATTGAATCAAATTTCCGCAGTGCACGAGGCAAACCTGTGATGAAGTCCATATTAATCATATCCCACATCCAGACTGGAAGATTGATACATTGCTTGTAATCCCCTGGTTTCTGATGCTCTACCTTTACTGTTGACAATTCGGGCATTGAGCGACAAATTCTGCAATGTTCTTCTTCATATTTCTCCACCAATACACTTCTTTTAAATCACGATACATTTTAGTAGCACCCGGATGAATAGAATAGCGTGAATGATGTGCCTCTGTCATAATTCATTTCCTCAGCTCATCTACATCTGGAACACATAATCTACCTTGGCACTGAAGTACCCCTTCTTGTGTAAGATCAAATGCTTTTGTCAAATTTTGTTGTACATTTTCCTTTAGCTGCAATAACATAGGATCTGCAAACTGCTTCTCTTTCACTTCAGCTATCAACAAAGATTCAGCTGCATTTTGTACAATAACTACTTCATCTGGGGATTCAAGGAGACGAACCCCCAAGATGGATAATTGATGTAGGTATTTGATTATCTCTTTCTTTTCCGTCAATTGGCCACTAGTGATTTCTGTTGCCTTGCGGCTCAATGCATCAGCTACAACAATTGCTTTTCCTGGATGATAAAGAATGTCAATATCATAGTCTTTTAAGAGCTCTAACCACCTTCGTTGCCTCAAATTGAGTTCCTTCTGCTTAAAGATATATTTCAAACTCTTGTGATTAGTGTAGATATCAACATGCACTCCATACAAATAATGACGCCATATCTTTAAAGCAAAAACCACCTCTGCTAATTCAAGATCATATGTGGGGTAATTTTTCTCATGTGGCCGAAACTGTCATGAGGCATATGCTATGACATTACCGTGTTGCATCAACACACATCTGAGGCCAACCCCAATAGCATCACAATACACTACATAACCTTCGGTGCCTTCAGGAAGTACTAAAACTGGTGTGGAGGTTAATTTATCTTTCAACTTTTGGAAACTTTTCTCACACGCATCATTCCACTGAAATTTAACCGCCTTATGTGTAAGCTTTGTTAACGGTGCTGCAATGGAAGAAAAACCTTCCACAAATCTTCGGCAGTAACCTGCTAACCCAAGAAAACTGCAAATCTCTGTGGGTGTTGTAGGTCTTGGCCAATTTGTTACTGCTTCAATCTTCTGTGTATCAACTTGTATCCCTTCATCTGATACAATGTGACCTAAGAATGCGACTGATTTTAACCAAAACTCACACTTGGAGAACTTTGCATACAACTTACGCTCACAGAGAATCTGTACTCATACTTGGAGAACTTTGCATACAACTTACGCTCACAAAGAATCTGTAACACCTGTCGTAAGTGATTAGCATGGTCCTCTGGTGATCTTGAATAAACCAGGATGTCATCTATAAATACCATCACGAACACGTCTAGAAATGGATTAAACACCCTATTCATCAAATCCATGAACACAGCCGCTGCATTTGTTAGTCCAAATGACATAATTAAAAATTCATAATGGCCATACCATGTTCGAAACGCTGTCTTGGGTATATCTTCTTCTCTAACTCTGACTTGATGGTAACCTGACCTCAAGTCGATCTTTGAGAAACACTTGGCACCCTGTAACTGATCAAACAAATCATCAATTCGAGGGAGGGGATATTTGTTCTTGATCGTTACCTTATTCAATTGCCGATAGTCGATGAACATTCTCAACGTGCCATCTTTCTTCCATACAAATAATACCGGTACACCCCACGGGGACATACTAGGCCTGATAAAGCCCTTGTCCAGCAAGTCTTTCAATTGCTCCTTTAATTCACGTAATTCTGCTGGAGCCATTCTATACGGGGGAATAGAGATAGGCTGAGTGTCTAGAATCACATCAATACCAAATTCTATTTCCCATTCTGGGGGAAAACCTGTAAGATCCTCTGGAAATACATCAATAAATTCATTGACCACTGGAACCGACTGAGGAGTTTGTCATTCCACATCAGTATCTTTCACTTGTACTAAATGACATATGTAACCCTTAGCAATCATTTTCCTTTCTTTCAAATAGGAAATAAATCTTCCTCTTGGTGCCCCCACATTACCCTGCCATTGAAGAACATTTTCTTACGAAAAGGAAAAATGTACCTTCTTGGCCCGGCAATCTATCGTGGCATAACAAGAGGCCAACCAATCCATTCCCATTATCATATCAAAATCCACCATGTCTAGTTTAATGAGATCGGCCAATGTATCATGACCACACACAGTTATGATATACTCGTTTTGCAATAATATATTCACCAACCGGTGTAGACACTTCAATTGACTTGATTAATAATTCTGGTGCCTTTGTAAATTTCACAGCAATCAATGGAGTAACATAGGACAATGTAGAATCGGGGTCAATCAATGTATATACATTATATGAGAATATGGATAATGTACCTGTGACGACATCAGGAGAAGCCTCTGAATTCTGTCGGTCCACTAAAGTATAAGTGCGATTCCGAACCCCACTAGTACTGGCTGCTCCTCTGGCACCCCTACCAGGGCCAACCGACTGCACACATCGGCCCAATGAAGGAACCGATGTTGATGATGCAACGATCGATCCTGCCGGTCGTGCTATACCACCCATGCTCCTCTAGGGACACTCTTTCATCATGTGTCCCGTCATACCACACTAGAAACAAGCATTTGTTCCCACTCGGCATGTACCTGCATGAATATGCCCGCAGTGCTGACACTGTTGACGAGAAAAATCGATTGCCTGTGATCCATGACCTCCACTACTCTGCCCAGATGAACCACCTCTAAACCCTCGAAACTGAGAGTGAGCACCTACTGTGGAATGAGAAAATGATGGTCTAGGTGGTCTAGGAAACATACGAGGCCTAGATCCTCCTTAGGACACCATAGATGGTCCCATGGGTATAGCCCTTTTTTATTGTCCCCTGTCAAATTCATATGCCCTTCTTCTCTGTCTTTGATCTTCCATTTTCTAGGCGAAGGCTTGAATTCTCGCTATATCCATATCCTTGTTCAAGGCAGCAATAGTGCAATTCCTTACCAAATATGGCTCTAATCTTTCCACGTATCGATGGACTCTATCTGTCATTGTAGCCACCACATTTGGAGCATATCGAGCCAAGGAATTAAATTGCAAGTTGTATTCTCTAACACTCAAATTTCCCTGACGAAGATTTAGAAATTGATCCGCACGAGCCTCGCGGATCTCATAGGGAAGATAATGATCAAGAAAGGCTGCTTTAAATTCTTCCCAATTTGGTGGATTTGCACCATTATCACGAGATTTCTTCCAATCTTCATACCACAATATCGCCTCTTCTTTCAATCTATACGCAGCAAGTTCAACTGTTTCTACCCCCGTCACATGCATAACTTCTAGAGCCCTCTGAATCTGATCCACGAAGTCCTGTGGATCTGCTTTCGGATCTGACCTAGTGAATATAGGAGGATCCAGTTTCAAAAAATCCTGTGTTCTGTGACTCGCCACTCTAGCCGCATCATCCTCATGTGTCATTGGACCAGCTCGTCCTTGAATTTGTGTAACACTTCGTACCTTCCCAACCCTACTTGATGACGCTGAATAATGTTTGCTTAGGGGTCAAGAGATATAAGTATGTATTTGGTAATGCTAATGATGACGAAATTGAAATTTGGCCACATACATGCGATTAGACCTTCGTAGGAGGTGTTTTGTGATTTTGTGGAGCATTTGTGTAATAAACCGTACACATTCCAACCTCATTTAGTGACTTGGAGTCATGGTTACTTGATTATTAAGATCACTAAGTAAGTATTTTGTAGTGTTTTGATAAGGTATTGGACGATATGCAAGTGTTGGAAAAAGTGGCCGAAAAATTCAGCAAAGTACCAAGACTTGAGCCACTCCCTATTTCAGGGGGTGTGGCGCAATCCTATGATTCATAGGGGTGTCATTTCCTGCGCCACAAGCTTGCTTTGCAGCTAGTAGCGCAAGGCACAATAAATGTGCCCTTCCGGGCTCGTTTCGCAACGCAATGCTACGTCGATTCGTATATGGTTTCTTTTGGTTCTATGGAGTTATTTAAGCATTGTTAAGGTTTCAAATACATCAATACACTCCTACATACTCCTACATGATCAAATCATGAAACACAAGAATTTATCAAAAATGTTCAATGAAGCCATGGGCGACTAGAATTTCAATTTTTGTGATTGAGACGACGAATGAGAATCTCGTAAGTGAATATCATCGAGACATTATGAAATTAATTACACATGAGATATATTGTGGATTATACATTGGATTTAGTGGGTTAAGTGGATATATGTTATTGGGCCCAATTTGAGGCCCAAAACAAAGCCAAAATGCTTAGGCCCAAGGGGAAAAATGATCCATTCTTCTACTTTGACCAAGCCAATATGGCATTTAATGCCAAAGTGTGGCTAAAGATGACCACAAGGCCTATATAAAGGCACCCAAATCATATTTTTATTCAAGGAACCCCACATGACATTTCTAGATTTTTTTCTACAAAAGGGGTTTTTTTTCTCTCAACTCACAAACCCTAAGGCAACCATTTCTTGGAGACAAGATCATCACTTTGCAAGCTTGGGTAAGTGTTTATTATTTTGATTTAATATATTAAGTACATGGGAGAGTATGTAAATCATGTTGGTTATGCTTGGAGGTGTTGAATATGGTACTTTGTGTTTTTGTGAAAGATGTGCTATCTTGGTAATTTGAACTTGAATTAGGACTTGTGCCTTTGATGAAAGAGAATGATATGGACAAAATATGAACATGTATGGTGTTATTTCTGATTTTAAACTTGTTCTTGTCTATAAGTGGAAATTGTGGGATTTTGGCCGCTATGTGTTATGAGTTGTATTAAGGTAAAGTGATGGATTATTTGTGATGTGGTATGGATAAGAAAGTGTAAAGGAGAAGTGTTGTGGTACAATGTATTGATTTTCATGTATTGGTCAATGTATGGAATATTTGGGGATTTTTGGAATAATAATTTTATCAATGGTTTTGTCAAGGGGAAATGGCATGTTTAAGGACAAATATGTGACTCATTGATGTTACATGCATTTGAAGAGTAGTTGGTGGTTAATGTGAATTCCGTATTGTATTTGTGTTGTAGAGTGACACATAAGGAAGGAGCGGGACTATTGTATGCACCTCTAGGATTATATATTCGTATTGCGTATCCAAGGTATGTAAGGTTACTTTGTCCGTATCTTTCTGCAGCAAATAGTGTCCATATTGACATGTTACTAGTCCTATTCCAAAATGTGCTAAGGTATCCGATATCCGTTTATCAATAGTCATTGTCATATATTTCCTACTCATGGATCATTTGTCAATCTCATGTCTCATAATCATGGTTAATGTTCTGAAAGCTCAAACAAAGTTATGTTCCAATGTTCCAATAGTGACTATACTTATGTCTCTTGTTCATGGTTTATTGTCCAATGGTTCCCATGGTGTTGTGATTCTAATAATTTTATGTTGCCAAGTTATTCACATGGTTCTCACTCATTGGTTAATGATCCAAATCTTCCAATAATGTTATGATCCAAAGTTCAAGTGATGTTATGACTATCAAAGTATCAATCTCAAAGTAATGAACAAAGTAATGCATATGTGGTCAATGATCAAGTACGGGTGGCAGGTCTAGGGGCGTAAGCCTAGCACGACTCGGTCCCGAGGTATGGATTTATGGGTGGCAGGTCTAGGGGCATAAGCCTAGCTCGACCCGATCCCGATGCATTGATGTATGGGTGGCAAGTCTAGGGTCATAAGCCTAGCTCGACTCGATCCCAACACGATGATATGATATGAAAAGACCCACTGATCAGTCGGGGCCCGGGTACATTGTGACACATGTAATGACAAGTGAGCATTGAAAGTAATGAAAGTAATGAAAGCAATCCACATGGTTTCCAAAATGCAACATGGTGACTTACTCACATTGATTAGTCATTTGTATTTGAGTTCATTGAAATATTCATGTGTTGTACAGTTTCATCTGAGCCTTGCATACTCAGTACTTATTTCGTACTGACCCCTCTCGGGAATTTACCTCACTTGCTGCATGCGCAGGTACTAGTAAGCCGCCACAGTAGGTTGCCAGCTGTTTGCGATTCATTGGTGAGCTCCAGTTAGTTCGAGGCTTCTCCGAGTCGCAGTGGTTCATATGCTTTGATATTGTATATTGTGTATAAAGCGGGGACTTGTCCAGACTTTCAGTTGGTTTTGGTCAATGCATCTGTTAGAGGCTTTTGTAGACGTATGTGGGTGTATGTGTGTAAGATGATAGATGAAGTCTTGACTTGATGGCCTCAACGGCCAAGTTTCTCATATGTATATACGTCACATGTTCTATGCCTTTCGATTTTAGCCTCTCATGTTTCTATGTGATAGTAGTGTTTCCTATGACATGCATATGAATGAATAGAAGCAAAGATTGGTTCTCTCGGGCCTTGTCGGCTTCGGGTGTCAATCACGCCTCGTGGGGGTTCGTAGCGTGACAAAAGTGGTATCAGAACGGGTCGTCCTAAGGGTGTCTACAAAGCCGTGTCTGAGTAGAGTCTTGCTTATGGATGTGTTGCGCGCCACATTGATAAGCAGGAGGCTACGGGACATTTAGGAGTTGTTTCTTTTCTTCACTTCTAGATCGTGCAGTAGAGCCAAAGTTGTAGGTGGACACGTATGTACGTATTGACATTGGTTTTCTTTTATATAGTCAAATGCTGAGTATCAAACAAGATAAGGGCAAAGGTGAGCAGGTTGATATGCCTGCCGAAGTAGAAATAAGTAAATCACCACTTGACCAAGTTAGTCAAGGTGAAGCTGACATGGAAGTTGTTATACGGGTCTCTTTTAGCCAAAAGATAGAGAAGTATCCGCAGAACCATCTATAAATGCCACTGAACGGGATGTAAGAAATATAGTGCATATGTTGACTTAGATAGTTCTTATATAATGTCATGGTCAAGCTGGCCCAATAAAGAGTGATGATGGTGCGGCTAGGGAAGCTAGTCGCCGCATATAAGATTTAAATTCCCCTCTTATGTCCACCGAGTTGGATATGAATGAAGACCCACAGGACCTTATAGATCACATTAAAAAGGGCTCTAGATGTTATGCATATGACAAGTGCATTAATGTACTTTCAGCTAGTTGGGAGGAATTTGAAACGATAATCTTTGACTAGTGTCTTCCATACGGGGTCCGAAAAGCTTATGCGGACCAACTGCTAAATCTTTGCTAACAGATTATGAGTATCAGAAAGTACAGTCTTCGATTTAAGTCGTTGGCTAGGTATGCCCCAAAAGTGATAATTATGATGACCGATAGAGTGCATCAGTATATGGACAGATGGATTGTATTATTATGACCTTGAAAAGAGATATGGATATAGTCCGAAAATAGGCATTTTTGCACAAATAATGAAAGACAAGAGGCAACAGAAAAGGACACAACTATTTGAAGAACGGTCACCAAAGAGGGCTAGACCTATGGGACAGTTCATGGCATCCCAGGGAGAATTTAGCTCTCGGGTGTTCAGACCGCCTAGATCATTATTCCCTTAGTCGATAGTAAATGTATTACCTCAATTCCAAGGGTTTAGAGACAATCGAATTGGCAAAGAAGTGAGATTCAGGATTCATTAAGGACAAGCACGTAGAAAGTATGAACCAACCGAAGTCTCTTTGTCAGTCGTGTTAGTACTGCGAAAGTTATCATCTAGGTGAAATGTTGGGTAGGGCCAAATGTTGTTATTGGTGTGATATGTCAGGCCATAAAATTAGGCTTATCCTGATGAAGCTGCAGGTACCGTATATGTATTGATTGACCCATATTCGACAATTGCATATGTTAGTTCATTAATTGTTAAAAATTCAAACGGGCACCAGAATTACTAGATATGTCATATGAGGTCTATACATTAGTCGAAGAATCTATTGAAGTTAAAAGAGTATATCATAAGTGCATAGTAATTATTTGTGGTCATGAGACACCGGTTGATCTTATTGACCTGGAAATAGTGGATTGAAATGTTATAACGGGATTGTGCCATAGTAGATTGCCGAACTAAGAAGTTATATTGTCGTTTTCCCCAAAAAAAGAAATGTGGGGGCACTAAGAGGAAAAAAAAAAGTTGTTCCCCATAGTAAAGCAAGTAAAAGGGTACGCTAAGGGATATATATGTCACTTGGTAAGAGTGAAAGATACTGATGTGACCAACTCTTCAATCAGTTCTGGTGGTAAATGAATTCCTCGATGTATGGGCTGGTATTACTGCAATGTCAGGTACTTAGCCTATGTTTTAATTCTTCATATAGTATGGCCCTGATAAAGTTAGAAAACGTTGAAAGACGTGGTGAACAAGGGATTCATAAGACCTAATATGTTCCCTTGGGGTGTACCAGAGTTAATTGTACAAAAGAAAGACAGTACGTTGAGAATGTGTGTCGATTATCGGCAACTGAATAAGATGACAATTACGAATAAATATTCCCTCCCCAGAGGGGATGATTTGTTTGGTTAGTTATGGGGTTAGAAAATGAATGACGGCAAAAAAAAAAAAAAAAAAAAAAAAAAGAATGATGATGATATACCCCAGACAACATTACAAACATGGTATGGTTATTATGAATTCCTAGTATGTCAATTGGGTTAGCGAATGCACCTGTAGTTGTTATGGGTTTAATGAATAGGGTGTTCAAGACACTTTTCAATATGTGTGTGACCATATTCGGTGATGGTATTCAAAAAAAAAAAAAATCACAAGAGGACTATGCATTGTATAGGATGAAGAGATGAAAGTTGTCACACAAAAGATAGAAATGGTGAACAATTGGCTAAGGCCTACGATGCTTACAAAGATCCATCGATTTCTTGGGTTGGTTGATCATTATATGAGAATTGTAGAAGGATATTCTTCTATCCCTACACCCTTAACAAAGCTTATACACAAGGCAATCATGTTCCAGTAAAATGATGCATGTGAGAAAAGTGTCCAAGAGTAGAAAGATCAAGTAACTTTCACACCAATTGTCAGTGCCTTCCGAAGGCATAAGAATATTATGCAATGTATGGTAATGCTTCCGGGGTTGGCCTCGGATGTATATTGATGTAGCATGGTAAGGTAATAGCATATGTGTCACGACAATGGCGGCCACATGAGAACACAAATTATTACCAAACACATGACCCTAAACTAGCGGTTGCGATATTTACTTAAAGTTATGGTGTCACTATTTGTAAGGGATTCGTATTGACATATACTGGTCATAAGAAAATGGAATATATTTCTACACCAACGGACTTAAGTCCGAGGTAGCGAAGGTGGCCTGAACTATTGAAAGATTAGGACATTTCTATCTTGTATCATTCGGGAAAAGTAGATAGGGTAGTTGATACATTAAGCTGCAAGGCAGTAGAGAGTATGAATGGCCAGCTCACAGAAAAGAAAGATATAGTCAGGAAATCTATATTAATGAGGCAATATGGGGTTTTGTTTCTTGAAACTCCAGATGAAAGAATTATAGTGTCAAATGTGGTAGGATTTTCATTGATATTGGAGATAAAGGGAAAAGCAATATGTAAATTCCATTTTTAGTTCAATTGAAAAAAATATGTACAGCAAAGTCGACGAGAGTATTTGAGCAAACATAAGAGGGAGTACTTTAACGCCAATGTAGATTGTGCGCACTGGGTATAGATGAGTTAAGAAAATGAATTACGACAGAAGACCATTGTTCACAGTATTTCATTCACTCGGAAGCAACCAAAATGTACCATGGTGTAGCAGAGAGGTCTTGGGAAGGATACTTGAGAAGCACATTGTAGACCTTGTAGCTCAAGGTCCACGCGGTCACTAATTGATAGTATAGCATCAGAAGTCTGTATGGTTTATGCTATATTATCCTTCCAGTTTGAAAGTGGAACATGAATAATATGGATTTAATCACAGGGTTGTCTCATACACTGCGAAGGTTGATTCCATATCAGTGATAGTTAACAGACTTATCGAGTCAGTGTATTTCCTACCAGTTAAGACCATCGATACAGCTGAACATTATGCAACGTTGTATGTTACGAAGATAGTACGATTACATGGGATTCCACTCACTACTATATCAAATAGGAGAGCTTACTGTGCAAGTCCTTTCAGTAAAGCATGGGTACACAGGTAGATGTAAGTGTGGCTTGTCATCCTCAGATGGATGGACAAACAGAACACATTATACGAACATTTGAAGATATATCACAAGTTTGTACATTGGACTTTAAAGGTAGTTGGGATGAACATCTATGGTTTATTGAAATTGCTTACAATAAAAGTATCAAAAAGGCACCTTCGAAGCTTTCTGTGAAAAAATAAATATATATATAGATAGATAGATAGATAGATAGATAGATAGATAGATAGATAGATAGATCATCAATTGGATGGGTTACAGCTGACGGAATTTGCTTTGCTCGGGTCAGATTTTGTTCATCAAGCTATAGAGAAAGTAAAGGTGATATAACAGCAGCTACAAATGGCCCAAAGTCGATACAAATCATATGCCGCTGTTAGAAGAAGGGAATTAAAGTGTGCCATAGGTGCTTAGGTATTTTTGACAGTGTGACCAATGAAAAGGAAAGAAATAATGAGAATCAGAAAGAAAGGGAAAGTGTCCAAAGATTTGGGCAAATTGCATATCTGTTAGCACTAGTCCAAGAACTCTTCACAGCTCACTCAGTATTTCATATTCGCTACTTTGATAGTGTATAGGATGTGATCTCGTATTTCTGCCAGTGGAGTTATACAAATTACGAAAGACCTCACATGTGAAGAGGTACTGCTTACTACTCTAGATCGATAAGCAAAAGCAATAAGAAATAAAGGAGTAGCTTCCGTAAAGGCAATATTGGAGAAATTAGCACGTAGAAGAAATTACGAGGGAATCCAAAGAAATAATGGAATCATTGTACATGAAAGAAAAGTTCAAGATACAGAATTGGAATCATAATAAGTAACTCTTTACAAGTGTTACATGTGTATACGATAATGTGAAGGATTCACCTCGACTTAAGTTGTTACAATGAGACAATGTTACTAACATTCGAGGACGAATGTTTCTAAGGGGGGAAGAATGTAACACCTCGTAACTTCCCAACCCTAATTGATGATGTTGAATAATGTTTGCTTAGGGTTCGAGAGATATAAGTATGTATTTGGTAATGCTAATGATGAGGAAATTGAAATTTGGCCACATACATGCGATTAGACCTTCGTAGGAGGTGTTTTGTGATTTTGTGGAGCATTTGTGTAATAAACCGTACACATTCCAACCTCATTTAGTGACTTGGAGTCATGGTTACTTGATGATTAAGATCACTAAGTAAGTATTTTGTAGTGTTTTGATAAGGTATTGGACGATATGCAAATGTTGGAAAAAGTGGCCGAAAAATTCAGCAAAGTACCAAGACTTGAGCCACTCCCTGTTTCAGGGGGTGTGACGCAATCCTCTGATTAATAGGGGTGTCATTTCCTGTGCCACAAGCTTGCTTTACAGCTAGTGGCGCAAGGCACAATAAATGTGCCCTTTCGGACTCGTTTCGCAACGCAATGCTACGTCGATTCGTATATGGTTTCTTTTGGTTCTATGGAGTTATTTAAGCATTGTTAAGGTTTAAAATACATCAATACACTCCTACATACTCCTACATGATCAAATCATGAAACACAAGAATTTATCAAAAATGTTCAATGAAGCCATGGGCGACTAGAATTTCAATTTTTGCGATTGAGACGACGAATGAGAATCTCGTAAGTGAATATCATCGAGAAATTATGAAATTAATTACACATGAGATATATGGTGGATTATACATTGGATTTAGTGGGTTAAGTGGATATATGTTATTGGGCCCAATTTGAGGCCCAAAACAAAGCCAAAATGCTTAGGCCCAAGGGGAAAAATGATCCATTCTTCTACTTTGACCAAGCCAATATGGCATTTAATGCCAAAGTGTGGCTAAATATGACCACAAGGACTATATAAAGGCACCCAAATCATATTTTTATTCAAGGAACCCCACATGACATTTCTAGATTTTTTTCTACAAAAGGGGTTTTTTTCTCTCAACTCACAAACCCTAAGGCAACCATTTCTTGGAGACAAGATCATCACTTTTCAAGCTTGGGTAAGTGTTTATTATTTTGATTTAATATATTAAGTACATGGGAGAGTATGTAAATCATGTTGGTTATGCTTGGAGGTGTTGAATATGGTACTTTGTGTTTTTGTGAAAGATGTGCTATCTTGGTAATTTGAACTTGAATTAGGACTTGTGCCTTTGATGAAAGAGAATGATATGGACAAAATACGAACATGTATGGTGTTATTTTTGGTATTAAACTTGTTCTTGTCTATAAGTGGAAATTGTGGGATTTTGGCCGATATGTGTTATGAGTTGTATTAAGGTAAAGTGATGGATTATTTGTGATGTGGTATGGATAACAAAGTGTAAAGGAGAAGTGTTGTGGTACAATGTATTGATTTTAATGTATTGGTCAATGTATGGAATATTTGGGGATTTTTGGAATAATAATTTTATCAATGGTTTTGTCAAGGGGAAATGGCATATTTAAGGACAAATATGTGACTCATTGATGTTACATGCATTTGAAGAGTAGTTGGTGGTTAATGTGAATTCCGTACTGTATTTATGTTGTAGAGTGACACATAAGTAAGGAGTGAGACTATTGTATGTACCTGTAGGATTATATATTCGTATTGCGAATCCAAGGTATGTAAGGTTACTTTGTCCGTATCTTTCTGCGGCAAATAGTGTCCATATTGACATGTTACTAGTCCTATCTCGAAATGTGCTAAGGTATCCGATCTCCATTTATCAATAGTCATTGTCATATATTTCCTACTCATGGATCATTTGTGAATCTCATGTCTCATAATCATGGTTAATGTTCCGAAAGCTCAAACAAAGTTATGTTCCAATGTTCCAATAGTGACTATACTTATGTCTCTTGTTCATGGTTTATTGTCCAATGGTTCCCATGGTGTTGTGATTCTAATAATTTTATGTTGCCAAGTTATTCACATGGTTCTCACTCATTGGTTAATGATCCAAATCTTCCAATAATGTTATGATCCAAAGTTCAAGTGATGTTATGACTATCAAAGTATCAATCTCAAAGTAATGAACAAAGTAATGCATATGTGGTCAATGATCAAGTACGGGTGGCAGGTCTAGGGGCGTAAGCCTAGTTCATCTCGATCCCGAGGTATGGATTTATGGGTGGCAGGTCTAGGGGCATAAGCCTAGCTCGACCCGATCCCGATGCATTGATGTATGGGTGGCAAGTCTAGGGTCATAAGCCTAGCTCGACTCGATCCCAACACGATGATATGATATGAAAAGACCCACTGATCAGACGGGGCATGGGTACATTGTGACACATGTAATGACAAGTGAGCATTGAAAGTAATGAAAGTAATGAAAGCAATCCACATGGTTTCCAAAATGCAACATGGTGACTTACTCACATTGATTAGTCATTTGTATTTGAGTTCATTGAAATATTCATGCGTTGTATAGTTTCATCTGAGCCTTGCATACTCAGTACTTATTTCGTACTGACCCCTCTCGGGGAATTTACCTTACTTGCTGCATGCGCAGGTACTAGTAGGCCGCCACTGTAGGTTGCCAGCTGTTTGCGGTTCATTGGTGAGCTCCAGTTAGTTCGGGGCTTCTCCGAGTCGCAGTGGTTCATATGCTTTGATATTCTACATTGTGTATAAAGCAGGGACTTGTCCCGACTTTCAGTTGGTTTTGATCGATGCATCTGTTAGAGGCTTTTGTAGACGTATGTGGGTGTATGTGTATAAGATGATAGATTAAGTCTTGACTTGATGGCCTCAACGGCCAAGTTTCTCATATGTATATACGTCACATGTTCTATGCTTTTCGATTTTAGCCTCTCATGTTTCTATGTGATAGTAGTGTTTCCTATGACATGCATATGAATGAATAGAAGCAAAGATTGGTTCTCTCGAGCCTTGTTGGCTTCGGGTGCCAATCACGCCTCGTGGGGGTTCGGGGCGTGACACTTTGTGCTGCCACTAACTGTGTCAACATATGTACTGCATTTCTAAGATCCTGATCTATGGTGTTCATTGGTGGTTCTGCAAGTACTTCTCTACCAACGGGCTCTTCCGGAGCTGGAAAAGTAGAAGAAGACCGCGATGAAATTTCAGCATTTGCTCCACCTTGACTAGCTTGGTCAGGTGGTAATCTACTCATTCCTTCTTCAGCAGGCATATCCACCTGCTAACCTTTACCTCTACCTCTTCTAGTGATTGGCATTTTTACTATACCAAAGAAAAACAATTACCAATGGTCAGATACAGTTCAACTTACAACACTGGCTCTATTGCACGATCTAGAAGTGAAGAAAAGAAACCACATCCTAAATGTCTCGTAGCCTCCTACTTATAAATGTGGTCACAACACATCGATAATTAAGACTCTACTCAGACACGGCTTTGTAGACACCCGTAAAACGACCTGCTCTGATACCACTTTTGTCACGCCCCGAATTCCATCAGGACGGATTGGCACTCGTAGCCGACAAGGCTTGAGAGAACCAAGCTTTGCTTCTACTCAATCATATGCATGCCATAAGAAACCAATGATCACGTAAGAGATTTAAATCCCAACAACAAAATTCATGGAACATGTGATATATATATACACATATGCGAAACTTGGCCGCTGAGGCCATCAAGTCAAAATTTCATGTACCATCTTACAACCATACACCCACATACGTCTACAAAAGCCTCTAACAGATGCAAATACCAAAACTAACTGAAGGTCGGGACAAGTCCCCGCTTTATACAACATGTACAACACCAAAACATATATACAATTGTGACTCGGAGAAGCCCCAAACTAACTAGAGCTCACCAATGATCCGCACACAACTGGCAACATACTGTGGAGGCCTACTAGCACCTGTGCCTGCAGCAAGTAAGGTAAGTCCCACAAGGGACGTCAGTACGAAGAATGTACTGAGTATGTAAGGCTCAAATGAAACTGTATGATATCTAAATATATTAATGAACTCAAATACAAATGAATGATCAATATAGATAAGTCACTATTCTGTACTTTGGAAACCATGTATATTGTTTTCATTACTTTCTTTGTTTCTTTGCTTCTATGGTTATTCCTCTTTGCCTGTGAACTGTGATACCCGGGCCCCGACTGAACAGTGGGTTTTAACATAACATAACGTTATGTTGGGATCGGCTCGAGCTAGGCTTATGCATCTAGAGCTACCACCCATGAACCAATACATATCGGGATCGGCTCGAGCTAGGTTATTACCTCTAGAGCTGCCACCCATACCAACATATCAGGTTCGGCTCGAGCTAGGTTATTACCTCTAGAGCTACCCCCTGTCAGGATTGGTCTGAGCTAGGCTTATGCCTCTAAGACTGCCCCCTGATCCAACAATCTCAGGTCCGGCTTGAGCTAGGCATTTCACCCCCAAAGCTACCACCCGTGCTCAATCATCAACCACATATATGTATTATTTCATTCTTTACTTTTGAGATTGATACAATGGTAATCATAACCTTATTTGAAGCTTTGAATCAATAATCAATGAGTGAGAGACATGTGAATAAACATTATTAGAAACATAGCCTTATCGGCAACATAACACTATTAAAACCATTGGACAATAATCAATGAATCAAGAGACATGGGTATAATCACTATTGGAACTTTGGAACACAACCTAATTGGGCTTTTGGAATATTAGCAATGAATAGGAGACATGTGATTCACCATTGATCAATGAGTAGGGAAACATGTGATATTAACAATTGGCAATCGGATATAGGATACCTTAGGACATTTCGAAATAAGACAAGTGTGATGTCATTGTGTATACTATGTGTTGTAGAAAGATACGGACAGAGTAACCTTACATACCTTCACTTCCAAATATGAATATACAAGCCTATGTATGAACACAATAGTCCAGCTTCTTCCTTACGTCTTACTCTACAATACAAGTACATATCGGAGCTTACATTAGCAGCTAGTTACTATACAGGCGTACAAGATGACAATGAACTATATGACTGCCGGATAACTTCATGTCATCCTTTACAATACAATCCACTACATTTTCATATCAACAACACACCATAACATTCCACACATTGACCAAGATATCATACGTCAATAGCATTTCGCACTACATTTACCCTTTATGCTTTCTCATTATCATTACATCACAATTACTCCTTCATAACAACATATGAACAACAATCCATAATTAATATAGTCCAACATACCTCCGTACGACACTTTAAAGTCATTAAAACGACATCACAAGTTGATAATTACATCCAAAAAAGGTATAGGGGCTTTCGGGGACCAAGACGATACGAAAACATACAAAACCAAACCTGCGGCTGACCTACAAAGCCACCTGCACCCGCATGTGGATGAGGTGCACCCGCAGGTGGCTGGTGGCAGATGCCAGTGGCACCTGTGTTGGCATCTGCACCCACAGGTGCCCTCGTCTGCGGGGGCGGATGCCCGTTTTCGTCCGAAATGGTCTCTTTGGGGTATTTTAATGCAATAAATGGTCAATGATCATCAAAAAACTTATTTTGATCATATTGAATACCAAAAATCATCCATTGTCTTACAACGCACATAACAACACCCAAAACTACACTTCACGGCCAATACGTCACCAAAACCATAACCAATTTCACAATAACAATTCCAAACATTATACACAAGAATAAAACAAGGTAAGACTATAATCACATCCCACATGACAATATATACTCCATAAATTCCACTTATTTCAAGACCACAAGTACATATTCAAGTTTACAAGACAAAACCATCCTTCGATTTAGCAAACATGTAACATTTCACACATTGTGAACTTCTCAATACTCCACCAACATAATATACACCATATATCATGCATAAAATATATTAAACCATCATAATAAACACTTATCAAGTCTTGTACAAAGATGATCTTGTCCATAAAGATGAGAGTTTAGGGTTTGTGTGAGAGGAAAGCTTTTGGATAATTCTTGGAAAGGCATGAGGGTCTAAATGGAATAAAAATCTGATTTTTATCTATTTATATAGCCCCTCAAGTCACTCTTATCCCTTTCTTATCATTAAATGCAAGGGTTGAATGGTCAAATGGAAAAATATCAGAAGAATGGGTCAAATTCCATGTTGGACCATGTCTTCCTTAGGATTTTGGGCTTCATTTGGGCCCAATGGTGTAAGACTTATTAATTCCCACAAACTAATGTATAATTAATAAAATCTCTCATGTTCCCATATTTCCATGAATGTTACGGTAGCCAACTAGACTTGGAAACGTACGGGGTGTTACACCCATTCTTGTGTTGACCAATCAAACATGCATTTAATGCCCAAGTATTTGGCTAAGGATGACTTGAGGGAATATATAAAGCAATAAAAATCAGATTTTTATTGATCAAAACACATATGCCATTTGCTAGAATATTCAAGACATTTCTCTTATCTCACTCACAAAACCCTAAGCCCTCATTCTTTTGGACAAGATCATTCCTTTGTAAGTATTGGTAAGTGTTTAATTTAATGGTTTAATATATTACATGCTTAATATGGTGCATAAATCATGTTGGTTCTGTTGACACAGTGTTGGACAATTCACTATGTGTAAAATTGTCTATTTTTGCAATCGAAAAAGGGTTTTGCCTTATAAACTTGAAAATGGACTTGTGGTCTTGAAGGAAGAGAACTTGATGGATTCAATATTTAAATTTGGGATGTGATTATATTCTTAACTTGTTTTATCCTTGTACATAATATTTGAAATTGTTATTGCAAAATTGTGCATGGACTTGGTGGTGTATTGAAGGAAAAGTGTGGTTTTGGTGATGTTCATGTGTGTTGTGAAACCATGGGTGTTTTTTGGCATCCAAGTGAACAAAAATATGTAAACAAAAGCTTACTTATGGCCTTGGACCATGTACAACACAAAAGGACCCAAAAGAGACCCTTTTTGGCTAATTTGGGCATCCGCCCCCGCAGACGAAGGCACCTGCGGGCGCAGATGCCAATACAGGTGCCCCTGGACAGGGCCAAGGTTAACCTGTGGCCACATGTCAGCCACCTGCGGGCGCAGGTGGCTTCGCAGGTCATTCCATAGTCTCGTGTTGTATGTTTTTACCTTTCTTTGATCCCCGAAGACCCCTATACCCTTTTTGGATATAATTATCAACTTATGATACCTTTTTAATGACTTTAAGGGGTTGTATGGAGGCATGTTGGATTAGATACATTATGGATTGTTGTTAATATGTAGTTATAAGGAGAATTGATGGAGTAATTGTGACGTAATGATAATGAGGAAGCGTAAAGGGTAAACTTGGTGTGAAATGCTATTGGTTTATGATATCTTGGTCAATGTGTGGAATGTTATGGTGTTGTTGGTATGGTAACGCAGTGTATTGTGTTATAAAGGTGAAATGACGTTATATGATAGTCACATAGCTCATTTTCGTCTTGTACACTTGTACGAAAAGTAGTTAACGAGAGTTTCGTTATGTACTTGTATTGTAGAGTGAGACGTAAGGAAGGAGCTGGACTATTGTGTTCATATATAGGATTGTGTATTTGTACTTGGAAGTGAAGGTATGTAAGGTTATTCCATTCATATCCTTCTGCAACACATAGTATTCACATTGACATTGTATTTGTTCCATTCCGAAATATTCTAAGGTATCCTATTTCCAGTTACCAATTGTTATTATCACATGTTCCCTGCTCATTTATCAATTATGATTCACATGTCTCATGTTCATTGACTAATGTTCCAAAGGTCCAATAATGTTATGTTCCAAAGTTCAAATAATGTTATGACTATCATTGTATCAATCAATCTCAAAAGTAAAGAATGAAGTAATGCATACATGGTTGATGATTGGGCATGGGTGGTAGCTTTGGGGCCGAAAGCTTAGCTCAAGCCAATCCTGAGATTATTGTATCAGGTGGTAGTCCTAGAGGCATAAGCCTAGCTCGGACCGAACCTGACAGGGGGTAGCTCTAGAGGTAAGAACCTAGCTCGAGCCGAACCTAATATATTGTTTTATGGGAGGCAGCTCTAGAGGTAATAACCTAGCTCGAGCCGAGCCCGATGTGTTGATTTATGGGTGGTAGATCTAGAGGCATAAGCCTAGCTCGACCCGATCACAACATAATGTTATGTTATGTTAAGACCCACTGATTAGTCGGGGCCTGGGTACATTGTGACACAAGTGATGATGCATGAAGTACAGAAGCAATGAAAGTAATGAAAGTAATATACATGGTTCCCGACATACAGAATGGTGACTTATCCATATTGGTTATTCATTTGTATTTGAGTTCATTGAAGTATTTATGTATCATACAGTTTCATATGAGCCTTACATACTCAGTACATTCTTCGTACTGACCTCCCTTGGGGGGTTTACCTTACTTGCTGCAGGTGCAGGTGCTAGTAGACCTCCACAGTAGGTTGACGGTCATTTGCAGAACTTTGGTGAGCTCCAGTTGGTTCGGGGCTTTTCGAGTCACAGTTGTACATTTGTTTTGGTATTGTAAATGTTGTATAAAGCGGGGACTTGTCCCAACTTCAGATGATTATGTATATGCATCTGTTAGAGTCTTTGTAGACGTATGTGGGAATATGAATGTAAGGGGATGTATGTCCATTTTGACTTGATGTCCCTAACGGCCAAGTTTCTTATATGTATAAATCATATGTTTCCATAACTTCCGCTATTAGCATCTAGTCTGTATACGTGATGATGAGGTTTCTTGAATGACATGCATATGAATAGACATAGAGATAGATTGGTTCTCTCGGGTCTTATCGACTTCGGGTGCCAGTCTGCCTCATTGGAACTCGGGGTATGATAAAAGTGGTATCAGAGCAGGTCATCCTAAGGGTGTCTACAAAGTCGTGTCTGAGTAGAGTCTTGCATATGGATGTGGTGTGCACCATATTTATAAGTTGGAGGCTACGGGGCATTTAGTAGTTATTTCTTTTCTTCACTTCTAGATCGTGCAATAGAGCCAATGTGGTAAGTGGAATCGTATCTAACCATTGGAATTGATTTTCTTTGTTATAGTAAAATGCCAATGACAAGACGAGGTAGAGGCAAAGGTAAGCAGGTAGATATGCTTGCCGATGAAGGAATGAGTAAATCACCACCTGACCAAGCTAGTCAAGGTGGAGCAAATACTGAAATTAGATTGCGGTCTTCTTCTACTTTTCCAGCTCCGGAAGAGCCAATAGGTAGAGAAGTACCTGCAGAACTGCCAATGAATGCCACTGACCAGGATCTAAGAAATGCAGTGCATATGTTGACTCAGCTAGTTGTGGCACAAAGTCGAGGATGAGCTGGTCCAATGACAAATGGGGATGATGCGGCTAGAGTGGCGAGTCGCAGGACACAGGACTTTTTGAAATTAGACCCTCTTATATTCACTGGGTCAGATCCGAAAGCAGATCCACAAGACTTCGTGTATCAAATCCAGAGGGCTCTATAAGTTATGCACGTGACTGGTGTTGAAACAGTTGAACTTGTGTCCTATAGATTGAAAGGAGAGGCGATATTGTGGTATGAAAACTGGAAAAGATTGAGGGGTATTGACGCACTTCCAGCTGGTGGGGAAGAATTTAAAATGGTGTTCCTTGATCATTACCTCCCCTATGAGATTCGAGAGGCACGTACAGACCAGTTTCTAAATCTACGTCAAGGGAAAATAAGTGTTAGAGAATATAGTCTTCAGTTTAATTCCTTGGCTCGATATGCTCAGAATGTAGTAGCCACAATGATAGACAGAGTCCATCGCTATTTGGACAGGTTAGAGCCATATTTGGTAAGGGACTGCACCATTTCTACGTTGAAAAAAGATATGGACATAGACAGAATACAGGACTTCGCACAGAAAATGGAAGATCAGAGACAGAGAATGAGGGTACATGAATCTGACAGAGGACAGTCCAAAAGAGCTAGACCTATGGGACAGTCTATGGTGTCCCAAGGAGAATCTAGGCCTCAGATGTTTCCTAGACAACCTAGACCCTCATTCTCTTATTCCCCACTCGGGCATCACAATAACAATATATTGTGCTACCCAAACCCAGCTTATTCCATACGATAAGTCTCATCCACTATTACAAGTCCATTTATGCTTTAAGTATTCTCTAAACCTCAATCATTACGTCAAAGTCAACTAAACATAATTCAAGCTCTATATAACTATTACCCATCAAAAGACTCTGATACCTGCTGAGATGCTCTCCATTTCACCTAAGCGGGACCCCTAATCCTAAACGAATCACAACATACAAACAAACAAGCATACAGCACATAAACACTTTGTAAAAAGTCAAGGTACATCTCAACTTGCCTTTAAAAAAGATCCGCAAGCCAAAACACAGTCCAAAGCATCAACCGAAACCTCTACTCCCATGAATCAACACCAAATGCGTCCAATCTAATCAAATATGATATCTATAAGTCAAAAGGAGTCCAAGGATATCTATATCAACTATATTTGATCCGGGTCTAAAAATAGTTCAAAAATTAGCCCCGAACGACTAAGGGTAAAACTGAAATTTTATTTTGGAAGCACGTTCCCCATAAAATTAGGAACCTACAGCTAAAAACTCACACAGAAATGAGTTAAAAACAAGGTCCAAATCGAAGAAAAACTATTTTTAAGCTATACCAGTAAAAACCCCAAAATCAAATTTAAACTAAAAGATTTGAAGATGAATTTGTAATTAAATTAATGGGAAAATGATAAATACAAAGTTTAGAAATATACCCATAAAAGAAACCTCGAAAACTCATTTGGAATCACCCAAATCCGACCTCCCAAGCCCCAAAATTGGTGAAAATGGGGTTTTAATTCTCAACTTTGGATAGAAATCATGAAAAACAAAATAAAAGTTCTTGTAAAATGGGCAAAATAAAGGTAGAATCACATTTGCAATGATATTACGAGAAAAGCACATCGAGAATCATAAAAAACGGAGCTTCCTTGCTCCCAAAAGGTCAAAAATACAAAATGGACCAAAGTATGAGATTTCTATATGTTGAGATGCAATTCCTGTAGCTAAAACCCATTTTCTGTAGCTAAAGGTCTATCTTTCCATATCTAAAGGTGTGCACCAACCACCTTTTGTACCAACAACTTTTATATTCACTAAAAAGTCCATAAATCCCTCATACGAAGTGAAATGCACCGATTCTTTTTCCTATAATTTCTAAATAACGATACGAATCTAGCCATTCAGTCGGAACTCAATTTCATGCATGTTTGCCTAGTCAAATATTATTTTTGCTCGTTAAAAAATTATTTCATGTTCCGCAATAAAAAACTGGATCTCGGCTAATCAAAATTACACCAAACTCTCCAGATCAATCCTATAATTCATGCATGACGTCTTAGAAGTTTCAAAATAATTTTTTGATCTTTAAAACTAATAATGAACCTTTTTGTCGATCGATTTTACTTAAACAGGACCAAAGCACCCAAAATATTCAAAAATTTATTAAAAACTCATCTGGAATCTCCCAAACACAAACCACATATACTAATAGCTTGGAAATGACATTTCAGACTCTATGAAATCATCAAATTTATGAAAAAAGGTCGTTTACAATAAATTAACCCCGGGACCCCTTATAGGCTATTTTAATTAGTTTCCGAACAGAGGATCGAAATGCAAAATAAAGGTTCTGAACCAACCTCGCTACTGACCCAAATTCAACATTTCAGATTTAATGAAACTGACAGAATCACCATCCAATGCTCAGATCGCAAAATATTGACCGTAGTCAAACTAATCCCTTTAAGGCTATTCAAAACCAAAATCTCATATAAAACATTTCTGAATGCATCGGGGACTGTGTCAATCATTTCCACAACTCATAAACGAGATAAAACAACTACGGAGAAGGTCAAAATGATCAAAATACAGAAATTTCTAAATTTTAGTATGAGGGTCATTATAGTATCCACCACTAAGATTCACGTTCGTCCTCGAACGTATAAATAAGGAAAGCCAAAACAGGTAAAGGATAGAAAAATACCCTCAAGAGAAAACAAACAAGCACTTCAACGCGGAGTCACGGCCATAGAACTACTGGTCTCACCATAGAACTAGAAATCTATCACATAAGGACTCACTTGGTCACAACACTAACATCTAAGGCCAAATTTCTCAAAGAAGCCGAGTTCCTTTATTCATGAACGTCCACTATACCCAAAAATTGAGTCAAACACAATAGAAGTTCTAAATACACCAGGCTAACCTAAACCTAACCAAGACACCACAAGACACAAACTGCTCCATAAAACCAAAAATCACCCTCGAACCCACAAAATGCCAAGAAACTTATGAAACCATATAACCACCCACCAATATACTGAATCAACCTATTCAAGGCCGATACCACTCTATCAACTCGAATAACACTATATCCCAAACTAAAATAGCTAAGTCAGAAATTAATATCAAATCCACACAAAACCTCAAAAGCCACACTTAGCATACTTAAGACACCATACTATAGTCAAAATCTTATTCTCAACCCTTGAGGCAATCGAGAAATCATAAAAATCTATATACCATATACATGAACACTCATAAAGGCACCAAAACCTCATGTAATTCATTATAATAACTCATGCAGTTCTCAATACTCAAGTAATATCAATAAACCCAAAGTTCTCAATAATCTGGTAGAACAAAAAGCATACATACATAAGCAACCCATCATATCAGGGACAATCAACCCATAGAAGAAGTGTAATAACCTCTATATGTCGCTGACAGATGACTAAATCACAAATCAGAACTCGGGAGGAACCACCACTAGACTCTGCATAAGCTACCAATGAACCACACTATCAGGACTTCAAATTTCTAACTTGAACCCATAGATATGTTCTAAATGTATCAAATTTTCCCCATGTACACAAATCCTTATCTTTTTCCTTAAATTTATTCCCATTCGGTATTCTTTAACACCAGAGTCATGGACTAATTAGGTACAACTTAGACCGGCTCAATTCTCATTCAACATTCCTTAACACAAAGTCCTCGGAGAATAACACATACTTAAATTGAAGCTTATGAGCAAGAATATTCCACCAAGCCACTTAGCTACAAGAGTAACAAATGCTACAACTAGGTACCCCTTTCCATTAAAAAATCTTTCCAAATCAAAAGTAAAAATCCTCATGAGTTGAAATCCTTCAAATCTGATAGATGAGTGTCTCAATACCAACTAGAATCTTTTACTTGCAATCCTTTTGAATCAATCACACCACAAGTCTAGGCTATCACAAGGTCTACCACTAAAAAGTACCGCTAGGCATACTCCTATCCAAAATGCCAAAACCATGAGACCAATCCATTCTACAATCTGAAAGTGTACCAACACCTAGAATCAATCCACCGTTATTCCACGACATAACCATCAAGAACATCATACCCAAATGCACCAAAATCCATAATAGTCAAAGAGATCAAATTAAATCTAGCGATATACTCTGAACGAGCCCCAACACAAGATTGGCACACTCGACCCACCACTTAGGAAACATCTACGGGGTAGCAACTATTAACAGCTCCTGTAAAACTCAAGAATCATATCAAGACTCAATACCGAATAAATAAACACATAGGAGAATGTAGAACCACAGTAAAATACAACTAAGGCATAACAAAGAAGCACCAAGAACCATACCTGTGGCTACTGTACTAAAAGCTCCTGCCTCGAGTCCATCCTGCGAACATGATACTGGGATATGCCATCTCCTGGAGCAACTGTGAAGCATCTCTCTGTCTAACCTATGGGCAATCCCTCCTATAGTGCCTGAGATCTCCACATAAGAAACAACCCAAGAAAGTTGAAGCCCGCTGATCTAGGCCTGAAGAACCTGAACGGCTACCCTGATATAACCCTCTCCAAGCAAAACCATGAAGATCCTAACCTCTATCATGCATATCGCTATGATTATTAAATCCCTGAACCCTCTGTCCCGCAAGCCTCTTATATCTCCGTATAAACTCTTCTAAAAACACTTGAGCAAACTGATCTTACAAAAGAGGAGGTAATCTAACTGGTCTACTCTCTACATAAGTCCTCCATCACTGTCTAGCTGGCCCAAGGAATTGAAAGGCAGTGAAATTCACCCCATTAGAGTCCACTAAGCCCAACCTGTGCAACCTCTCAAGGCAACTAAGCAAGAACATATAAGCATCAACCCTAGGATTTCCATTGAATCAAGAAAGATCTATCCTCATGAACTCTACATATCTAATCTGTCCTTCCATGGTTATAAAGGGCAAGGTCACTAGATGTGGAGCAATCCCTAGCAATATTCATCAACACTAGGAGAACCAGTAGGAGGCACAGATGCATCTGGAGTTTGAAACCCTGAAGTAGAATGCTGAATCAAAATAGGAGCCACCCTAACAATGCTTAAGCACAGGTATAGTCACGAGTGGTGTCTGCACTGGCCTCAACCTCTCTAACGCACTAGACCTACTGGTACTAGCAATAATAGAACTTGAAGAGACAACCCTAACTTGACCTCTAGTTGGTGTGGACATCCCGATCTAACCACTACCTCAAACCCTGCTTCTACCACGCACCAAAGGCACGGGCTCTGAATCTCTAGCCATAGAAGAATGCATGCTCACAATCTGTTAGAGAGTGAATAAGAGATTTTGATTTATACAAAGCTACGAACACACAAAACAAAATGAAGAAGTAGAAATATCCTAAAGTAATCTAGCCTCTTGATGATAGATAATGAGCGTCTCCACATCGATCGGCAAGACTCTACTAGACTTGGCTTGTACTAATAAAATCAATGAATCTGGGGCTCTGATACCAATTTGTGAAGACCCAAAATAAGTAAGTGATGGCATCGTCACTTCCTCCTGACAGGTAAGCCTATCCCAACCCCAAACTCAAAAATCAAGTAAATCAGAAGTGGAAAGAAAGAAGAAATAAAAGAATCCCAAATATATAACCGAGACACAGGTCTCAAAAAATACATATGAGGTCTGGCTGTCACTGATACAAGGCTCTAAATACAGAAAGACATTAATAATTTAAGTATCTTAAAAATGGATAAGCATAAGATAAATAAAGAGAGATCTAGGTAAGCTTGAAGTCTGCTAGCGCTACCTCAATCTCCACAACGTCAATACTGGAGGAAAATAATCTACAAGCTGCTACTCAGTCCAATACCTGCATGAGGTGCAAAAAATAAGAAAAAAGAAAAAGAAGCAATAATGAGTACGAAACCACATGTACTCAGCAAGTATCGTCGATAACCGACCCTAATCCAAAGCGATGGCGAGAACCACTACCCCAACTATCCAAGGTTTCCCAAATAATTCTATAGCCCTCCAAATTATAGTACTTTATCCTATAAGGGAAACCCAACACAACGGTCAATAAATTTACCATAAAATAGGGTAGGCACATAAATCTAGGTGAGTCAGCACTATTCACTTCATGATCAACAAATAAGGAAAGTCATTTATAAAGAAGACTCACTAACACGATAAATCAGGCTTAATCAATGATAATCAACTAATAATATGAGGTCAAAATAGAAAGAGTGTATATATGTAAGAGTGTATCTCATACTACCAAAGGTGCTACACAACTATCTCTTTGATCAAGCCACAGCCATACCCCACGTCTCATAATACCTCAACCTCCCAACCAATATAAAATGATATAAGGTAATGTAATGAAATGAAATTAATGCTCAAACACAGAATCACAAACAAGTTCTATCATGGTAATACAATACAAGAGTAAATACTAGCACAATATTAAACCATACTAAGAAATACCAATGCAATGCAATATAGTGATAATGATGGGATAATGATGAATCTTTGAAAGTTATCGAATAACTTTCTGTATACACCTACCGAGCAATGCTGCATCCAAAGTAGGACTCATGGGGGGTTCGCAACCTATATACTTTCCATAATCTCAATCTCATGTCTCAAATCAACCTTACCGGCACATCCCTCGGTATAGGCATTTTTTAAAGTATCTCATTTTCTTAAAAAATCATAATGTCTCATGAATATGCATGCATGATATGAGGATGTAATGCTCACAATCAATCAGTATGAAGATCAAAATCCATTCAATAAATGTATAAGTGAGCTCAAAATCAACTCAATGTATCAATAATTCATGATATCAGTTTCCACTTGGCACCACCTGAATAAATAGTCATGTAGTCATCAATATTATCATTTTCAACCCCACTCCCGGGCATCACTATGATGAATATGCAATTAAATGCTCAGATAAAGCCTGTAATGTTAAGTCAAGCCCCCACTCGTGTGATACAATAATAGATACGACATTCTAATACATAGATAAGACCTATGATGACAAGTCAAGCCCCCACTCAGGCGGCAAAATAATAGATAAGGCATTTTATGAGCAAATATGACCTATAACATCAAATCAAACCCCCCACTCGGGCATCACAATAATATATCCCCTTAATTCGAAAGCAATATGCATATAAGCACCCACTCGGCTACACGATCATAACTAATTACTCAAGTTCATAGTGAAGTTCACATAAACCCCACACGGGCAACACAAAATTAACGACAATCCTAATAACACTATATCGCCAAACTACCCAAACCCAGCTTATTCCATATGATGAGTCACATCCACTATTGCAAGTTCATTTATGCTTTAAGTATTCTCTACACCTTAATCACTATGTCAAAGTCAACTAACATGATTCAAGCTCTAAATTAGGTATCCACTATCTATATTATTCAAGATCAAAGAGCTAGCTTTCTACAATCTATCCCAAGTATATTCACAAGTATCAAGACTAACTAAGATAATCAACTAAATAACTATGACCCATCAAAAGACTCTGGTGCCCGTGGATATGCTTGTTACTTAACCTAAGTGGGACCCCCAATCCTAAACAAATCACAATATACAAATAAACAAGCATACAACACATAAACACTTTGGAAAAAGTCAAGGTACATCTCAACTTGCCTTTAAAGAAGATCCGCAAGACAAAACACAGTCCAAAGCATCAACCAAAATCTCTATTCCCATGAATAAAAACCAAACGCGTCTAATCTAATCAAATATGACATCTATAAGTCAAAAGGATTCCAAAGATACCCATATCAACTATATTTGATCCGGGTCTAAAAATAGTTTAAAAATTAACCCCAAAGGAATAAAGGTAATACTAAAATTTTATTTTGGAAACACATTCCCCATAACATTAGGAACCTACAACTGAAAACTCACACAAAACGAGTAAAAAATGAGGTCCAAATCGACGAAAAATTATTTTAAAGATTTATCGGTAAAAACCCAAAATTGAATTTAAAATCAAAGATTTGAAGATGAATTTATAATGAAATCAGTGGAAAAATGATAAATACAAGGTTTAGAAACATACCCATAAAATAAACCACGAAAACCGCTTTGGAATCGCCCAAATCTGAGCTCTCAAACCCCAAAAATAGTGAAAATGGGGTTTTGAGTCTTAACTTTGGGCAGAAATCATGAAAATTGAAATAGAAGTTCTTGGAAAATGGGAAAAATAAAGCTAGAGTCACATTTCCAATGATATTACGAGAAAAATGCATTGAGAATCGTCAAAACCGAAGCTTCCTAACTCCCAAAATGTCAAAAATACGAAATGGACCGAAGTCTAAAATTTATATATGTTGAGGTGCGATTTCCGTAGCTAAAGCCCATTTTCTATAGCTAAAAGTCTAGTTTTCCTTAGCTAAAGGTGTGCACTAGCAACCTTTTGCCCCCAACAACTTTTATATTCACTAAAAAGGCCATAAATCCCTCATACGAAAGCGAAATGCATCGATTCTTTTTTCTATAATTTCTAAATAATGATACGAATCTAGCCTTTCAGTCAAAACTCAATTTTATGCACATTTGCTCAGTCATCTATTATTTTTTCTCATTAAAGAATTATTTCATGTTCCGCAGTAAAAAAACTGGATCTCGACATATCGAAATTACCCCAAACTCTCCAGATTAATCCTATAATTCATGCATGACATTTTAGAAGTTTTAAAATAATTGTTTGATCTTTAAAATTAATAATGAACCTTTTTGTTGACCAATTTTACCTAAACAGGACCAAGCACCCAAAATATTCAAATACTTATTAAAAACTCATCCGAAACCTCCCGAACACAAACCACATATGCTAATAGCTTGGAAACGACATTTCGGACTCAACAGAATCATTGAATTTACAAAAAGATTGTTTATAATAAATTGACCCCGAAACCCCCTATAGGCTATTTTAACTAGTTTTCGAATGGAGGGTGGAAATGCAAAATAAAGGTTCTGAACCTGAATCAACCTCGCTACTAACCCACATTCAACATTTCGGATCTAATGAACTGTCAGAATCACCATCTGATGTTCGTATTGTGAAATATTGATTGAAGTCAAACTAATCCCTTTAAGGATGTTCATAACCAAAATCTCATATAAAATACTTCCGACTGCATCAGGGACCGTGCCAATTATTTCCTCAACTCATAAATGAGATAAAACAACTATGGGGAAGGAAAAAATGGTTAAAATACAAAAAATTCTAAATTTTAATATGAGAGTCATTACATATAGGAATTCTAATATGGTAGAGTACTATTAGGAAGAAGAAGAAAAAGAATGAACTTCATGGAAAAGAAACAGGATCACTAAAAGAAAAAAAGAAGAAGAGTATAACCTTGTCACAAATGATCTCATTCAGTACATCAGTATTGTATACATATGATTAATCTGCTAAAACTTCTGAAACAAAGTATTGATTCCTACTAAAAGAAAGTTTCATGTCAATGTCATAAAGCAAATTATATTGTCAAAATCGAAACGAAATAAAAAAATTATAGAATAGGAACAGTAATTGACCTTGATTACCTTTAAACGTGGTTAACCTGTTAACAAAAAAATTAGGATATGGTGAACACCAAAACCTGAGTACTTGTAACACTTCTTATGTTATAGTAGTAGTCCTGGTGAAGCCCTTCTGAGCATACTCACTTATCTATGATTCAAAACATGGATATGGGAGTTCCAGATTGAAGTTCGCATCACAAAAGATTAGTTATTTTGTCACTATTCTAAGCTATTCAGTGTCTAGGTATGGTCATGTTTACATCATCTAAAGGTTAGGAATTTTTCCATCTTTCTAGTGGACCAGATCCAATGATTATCAAGATATCTTTTCAAATTAATAAGATGAAACAGATGTTTACTGGATATTAGCAGCAACAATGATAAATCTATTAAACTCTTCCATAGCAACACTACATGACATGAGTTCAAAGCTAATTATACATGTATACCGATCACAAAAATTGTTTTGAAAAAAGATATTGAAACCATTTATACCATCCAATTGGAGATTATCTTGAGAAATGAATTCAGAAAAATGTTAATAATTACACCTACCAAAGGACAACAATATATCTGGTGAAATCTAACAAAGTGGTCACACTTATCAAAGGACATTCCTGAAAAATAAACTTTCGGATAACACACATCAAATCTAAGATGTCATACCATAAAGACAAGAAGTATGTGCATCGTACCCATTCAATGAAGTATTTAAAGCAAAAAATTTAGTGTAATATATAAATTTCAAGTTCAATCACAAACCTTTGTGTTGCTTTTCAATGTCTCGATCAAATTTGACATGATGCCACATACTTTTGCTTCTGCAGTTAAGGTACTGACAACTTCAGATGATCGTTAGTCATCTGTAGAGGAAATAATGGTGATCTTCTTCCTTTAGCAGATTAGATATTCACAAACTACGCGGTTCATATATTTTCATCCACTTTATTACTTAAGCATATGAAGCAGATTTCTTTCTTAGCATTTGAATTGTTTAATCAAGACAGTCTAAAGAAACTGAGTTTTAGAAAATTCATATCACCTTACCGATAACAAAGAAGCCGTTAGCTGAAAGAAGACATGAAATGTAGCCATTAAGTTACAACCAAGGATGCAACTAATGTTATGCAAAATGTTGGTACCTTCTAATCTCAAGTAGAATTATTAGTTTAACTAACAAATCTAGGTCATTACAATTTAGCTACTGCTATTTGATGTAAATATGATGTACATTTTCGAACTTTCATCTCTAACAGTAATACATCAATATATGAATCAACGTCATGTGAGCTTCCAAATCCCTTATAACTCAACTAAAATTTTACTACCTATTTTTATTATAGTGCTTCTTATTTTGTCGTTTTACAATACAAGTGCACCATAAAGGGAGCCCTTGATTGATGATAACGAAGGTTCAACATAGAGCCAAAATTTTATTTTATTTTTTTTAAAAAAAGGAAAGCCCAGTGTACTAAAAATTCCTCTATGGGCAGGGTCAGACTATAAGGGTCTATTGTATGCAGCCTTACCTTTCATTTTTGTCAGAGTCTATTTTCATATAGAGCCAAAACTAATTCAATAAACTTTACGCCCTCGAATAAAATGCCTACGTCCTAGGCAATAAGGCAGACAAAAGAAAATAAAGAAGCCACATACCTATATATAAGACATTTATTGGAAAGACTAACAAATGCTTCAGCTACAACTTTAGATCTTTTCTCATTCATGATAAACCACTGATCTCAGAGAATAAGTTTAAAGCACAACAAATAAGAATTTACAACTTTTGAATTTCCCTTTAGAGGAAAGAAAGGGTTAAAATTTCGATTTGTAATTCACAGGATCAATCAAGTGACAAACCTAGGCGACTGATTGCTTTATTATGGTACCCCCATATTCATTCTTCCAAATTTACACCTACCAAAAAAAAATTAGCAAGTTGAATTAATAAATATATAAAGCGAAGCCAATGTTAGAAGCATCCCTCATTTGATGCCCTGTAGGTTAAATATCACTTCAATGGATATATACAAATTGTTGTTTCAAGCAAAAAAGAAAAAAAAAACTTTCCAACTGATGCCCCGACTTACCTTATATTATTAAAGAAAGGGGGCCCTTTATGTTAAAAAGTTAATTAAAGAAAAATGCTACTCCATTGAAGTGATTTTTATGGGAATGAAAAACAAATGATCATAGACTTCGTAATAAGAATAAGATATTAATTAAAGTGTAGTAGTATATACTCACTTCAACAACAAATAAGACGTTATTTAAAGTGTTAGCAGTATGTACTCACTTCAGCGAATAAGTTATCTCGGCCAATATCATGTCTAGACAAATTCCTTTTTCGCATGTCTTATTCTCCACAACAACCTAGAGGCACCATCCACGATGGATAATCAAATTAACATTGACACCCAAGAAAATCTTTGAGAAATAATATTGTAGAGATTCATGAATACTAAGCTTACTGACCTATGATATTATTTTTTTGTTTTAACTTTTATAGTAATAGAAATTTTATCCTCAACAAAGAAATTCAAAATACCATTTGCAAATTTGCATCAATATCAAAGCATATATACATTGATTTGGGGGAGCCTCTTGGTGCTAGAGAAATGACAGAATTTTTTTAAAAAAAAATTACACAGAGAGAAAGAGAATTGAAGACAGTAGAGTAAAAGAACCAATTCAAGTTTTCACATTAATTATAATAGCGTGTGTGAGGAATGGAAGTGATTACTTATGATCGTGCTGAAGAAAATGGGGAAAAGGGAAGTTACCCAAACGTAAGTTGTCAAAAAAAATTATATCTTAATTCAAATGGATGACTTATTAACTTAACTACTTTCAATTCAAAATTCAAAATTCAAAATTCAAAAAACTTGGGGAATAGGGAAGTTACCCAAATGTTTAAATTTTTGAAAATTAAAAAAATGTGGGAAGAAATTCGTGGAATAAGTAATAACTGTAGCGTTCAAAATCTGAGTCTAGAACAATCTTCTGATTGAAATTCCTTCCATACAATTTTGACATCTTGCTGAAAAAACCAACAAAGAGCCCAAGAAGAAATAGAAGTAACAACAGAAAAATTAGTAAAACCTGATTGATAAATCTGAAGAAAAATCGAGTTCTTGAACTCTTAGTCTTTTTTTTTTTCGACTAATAACTAATTGTAAGAAAGTAATTCAAGAAGAAGAGTCAAAGAACTTTGTACGTATCTAAATGAAGAGTGTTGAGTGGAGAAGTTACGGACATGGGGAAGTTGTTGAAACTGTAACTTTTAAGTAGTTCTTGTTTTATTTTGCAAGAATTATTTTTGGGTGGACTTTTAAATTTCCAAATAATTATGCAGTTAAAAGTCAAATTTTGCACGATTTTTGCTTCAAAGGAATAGTTGTTGGAAATTAATTTAAATATTTAATAAATAATTTGAAAACTTTCCACAAAAAAAGTCCTATTTAAGTCTAAACAATATACATTTTTTTTTTTGGTAATAAAGGAGTAGTTGAAATGCTTTAATTTAATTTAAAATTAAATTTGTTAAATAAAAAAAAATTAAATATTTACTATTTAAAAAAACTGCCATTTTGCTTGGTGGTAAAAAATGTAAGAATTAAACAAGTATCAAAAATTATTAAGCTTTTAAATTAAAACATAATAATAACTATAATTTAAACGTGCTGATAGCTATAAGTATCAAATAACTATAATATCTAATATAAAACCTCTGATAATTTCCTAAAAAAAAAAAAACAGGATCATAAACGTGCTAATTATCCCAAAAATTAATGTAAACAGCCTACAATTTTTTTTTCTATAAAAAAGGAGTAGATAGTGTAGACACGTAAATTTTATTGAATTAAATTCATACAAAATTTGGATTAAATTCATATGTGTTTGGGTTGAAATTAAATTGGGCTTTAAAAATAATAAGTCCAAATTTATTAAATTCAAGTTCAAGGTCCATTTCACGTTGAAGCCCAAACTCATGCTACGTGTCAAGTGATGTGGCATCCCAGTCAAATTAAAGACCAACAAGACAAGACCACAAGTTCAGATACGTGGCAAGCCAAGTCAAGTTCAACAACCAATGAAATATCGTCAAGTGTCCCAAATGACATGTTTTTGGCCAATCACAAGCAATCTTATCACATAGCAATTTGTGATAAGCTTGAGAACTTGATGGACCAATGAAAATGAGGCAGAAGAGGTTATTTACACTTGGACTGTCTACCCCCTATAACTATAAATAGGGGGGTTACATAATTTTCGGGTCATTCAGCAAGCATTGGAGAAAGCCACAACATCAACTACACAACTCTTCAAAGGAGTAGTCAACAGAGGTCTTCTCGGAGATCAACCCAAAATGACGAAGTGTTACACGATGTCCCCGGAGATCAAACACATCTCAAGGAGGTCTGAATCATCCTATATTTGAGAAACATGCTACGGAAGGCCCTCGAATAACAAAAAATCTTAGGAGAGAAGAATCAAGAGAACAACAGAATTGTACTCGCAAGATTCATCAACAGAATTATCTTTTTCTTATATTTATTTTGCTTGCAATTAATTTTTAGGACTACGAAAATTTGTTGTGAACAAATTTGGCATGCCTAGTGGGACAATTCTGTTCTTCATCTCTTCCTTCTGCAAATCGAAAAGATACAAAGCAACAAATTCAACTACTGCAATGGACTTCAAAAAAATCAATGACATTTCATGCAAGGAATCTACTGCTGCCATATCTGCTGAGTTCAGACATGTTGTCCCCATCACTCGACGTAAGCTCAAGGATTGTGCTTTGGATAAATATCAATACTTCACCTCTTTGGAGATGGCAAAAAGGAGAAAGTCTCAAATTACTACTGTAACTACAACTCATGGGGGCAACTTTGCATCTATGTTGTTTGACGAACTATCTCAAACTGTCTTCAACTTTGGAGAATCTGAGGACTCAACAAATTCTCTAACTTCAACGAAAGTCAACACCTTCATGGTTGATGCGGTTGACATGGATGAAAAGTTTGCAATGATGGAGCAAACCATTGAAGCCTTGAAGAAGTCTGTTGACGAGAAAGATCTTCAAATCACCCAACTTATGAGTAAATTAGATCTTTACAACCCTGGAGAGTCAAGTCATAACCTAACACCGCAAGAAAAATTTGATGGTGAATCTGTCATTGACACTCAATGCGCTAATCGATTCACTTCTGTGGCCACTCTAACAATTCAACAACTGCAAGATATGATTGCAAACACCATCAAGACATAATATGGCGGTCCATCACAAAGAACCGTAGGATACTCAAAGCCATATTCTAAGCTAATCGAGGGCTTACCGATGACAATTGGCTATCAAATACCAAAGTTTCAACAATTTGATGGGAAGGGAAATCCCAGGAAACACATGACACATTTCCTTGAGACTTGTAGCAGTGCTGGTTCACATAGTGGTCTTCTTATCAAGAAGTTCATTCGCTCTTTGAAAGGCAACGCCTTTGATTAGTATGCAGACTGGGAGTCTTAATCAATTAATTATTGGAAGCAACTTAAAATTCAGTTCCTAAATAGTTTCTACAACACCCGTCGTACGGTCTGCATGACAGAGTTGACAAACACAAGACAAAGTAAATATGAGCCTGTAGTGGACTATATCAATCGTTGGAGAACATTGAGCTTAGATTGCAAGGATCAACTTTCTGAAACTTATACAGTTGAAGTTTGCATTCAAGGGATGCATTGGGGCCTTGTGTATATCCTCCAAGGGATTAAGCCTCAAACTTTTGAAGAATTAGCTACGCGCGCTCATGACATAGAGCTAAGCACTGCAAATCATGGAATAGTGTTACCTGTCTTGATCCAAGAAAAGAAGCCGCAAGATTCAAGGATGCGTCAGAACACCAAATTAGGAAATCCATGGAGATAACTGTGAGTTCTACAAAGGCCTCCACAAAACAAAAATTGAAAGAAAAAGCTCCAAAGCAACAAATGCAAGAAGTGAAAAATCAACCAACTTTAAAGGAGTTACAAGCAAAGGTGTATCCTTTTCCCGACTTTGATGTTTCTACGATTCTTGACGAGTTGCTAGCCAAAGAAGTCATTGAAATCCCTAAGTCAAAGCAACTTGAAGAATCTAACAAAGCCGACGATCCTAAGTATTGCAAATTTCACCACCTTGTTGGTTATCACAACACAAAATGCTTCATCCTGAAGGAAAAGATCATGACATTAATGCGAGAAGGAAAGATCATCATTGATGATTGAGATACAGTTGATGCAAACCATGTTAGTGCCAAATTGGATCATGAGAAAGGTTCAATTTCAAAAGTTCTACGATCTATGCGCTCTATGGTATCACTAAAAGTTGTAGGAATCGTCATGCTACAATTTGGAAGCTTTTACCCAATTGATATTCCCTCCTTAAAGAAAACAACAAATATGCCCAAGGTAGATGACTTCTCCAATAGAGAGAATGGTGACACTTGGACATTGATCGCTCACAAAAGACAAAAGCATCGAGGGTCTGCTAAGCTTTGACTTTCAAAAGTATACATAAGATCAAGTGCAAATCAGCTCCAACTATGCAAAAACATAAAATCCAACACCATATTGAAGTGCAACAATACTTCATCGCAAAGGGCTTAAAGGACGGTTACATTACTAGAATTCTTCCTCGAAATGCTCCTTGATGCATAAGCCTAAACTGTAAGTCAATCTGCTCCTCGACGCACGAGCCTAAACTACAAGTTGAAATGCTCTTTATTGCACGAGAATAAACTGCATGTCAATCCTGGCCCGCATGAGTTTAAATTGTGTGCAGCTTCAAAAAAAATCTGGTAGGTTGAAAACCCCAAAAGGGGCGGCCTAGGCAAAAATTAAGACAAAAAAAATAGAAAAAAGAATTAAAAAAAATTGAACTTGACTCATCCTCCTGAACTACGTTATGACTTGATCCTCTTCTTCGAGGTACGTAGGCAGTTTAGAGTATTTTTACTCTAAGTTCAGTCATATGAGTTAAAAAAAAATAAAAGAGTTGTGTCATTACTTGAGCACCACAATAACACTTTGGAGTGACATAGATATCACATGAATTAGACGTTCCTTCGCCAAGTTTTCTACAAACGTGCAAAGATGAAGAGGCAAACAAGGCAGAGTTGACTTTGACGACATATCTGTACAAATCCGTAAAGGTGTTGACCATAATTTTTACATGTGTAGTATTTCTTGGAGTCCTCTTCGCAACAAAAAAGGTGTCTCATGATTCAAAAGATCCAATTCCAAGTTATGAATTTTCTACCACCGATGCGTAAAGCTGGACAACAAGCATGACAGTTGTTTTGGTCAACTTCGAAGCAATATCTGTATAAATCCACAATGTGTTTAGTCATAATTTTTATAGGTATTATAGTTTTGAGAGTTACATTTCCAATGGAAAAAGCGGCTCGCATTTTCAAGGCTCCTAGATCGAGATACAAAATTTGCCGAGATGTTGCGCAACGCCGATGAAACCAATCAAGATTTGAGGACTGGTTTTGAAGGAATAACCGGGAGGATTTGAGCACAATATGATTATGGTTCTCATGTGAGATATATATTTATGAGTCTAATTTCTAATGCAAAAAATTGCTCCTGATTTTGATATTCCTAAGTCAAGATACGAGACTTTTTGTGAGGCTGTGCAAAACAGAAAAAAAGTGACGAACCAGAACTGAAAGGCTGATTACAGAAGGATACCTGGGAAAATTCAGACATAATTTGACCATGGTTCTCTCGTAATACGCAGCTTTACAAGTCTATTTTCCAACGCAAAAAGGCTCTCCTAATTTCGATATTTCTAAGTCAAGATATGAAACTTTTTGTGAGGCTGCACAAAACAGAAAAAAGTGACTAACCAGAGCTGAAAGGTTGGTTTCAGAAGGATACCTGAGCAATTACGGACACAATTTGAGCGTGGTTTTCACATACGACATAGCTTTACGAGTTTACTTCCCAGCACCGCTAGCCATTCATGATTTAGCCACTTCCACGATGAGTTATGAATTATTTCCCACAGACGCTCCAAGCTGCCGAAAAGTTTGGTTACAAAAAAATAAAAAGAGCGTGATAAATAACCAAACTTTCAGTTGTTGCCCAAGTTGCATTACAAAGAATTAATTAATAAGGCAATGATATCCTTATATATAGACTCTAAAGGGCTCCAGTTTGTTTTCAGTAAGGAATCTACTAGACAAGTTGTTTTCAAAAAAGGACTGGGACGTCCAAGTGTCAAAAATAAGTCAAAGTCCTAATCCTCTTTGAATTTGGATAACGTCATTATTCAATCCTATTGAAATTTGATATAAGACTAATGAATGAATCCTATGTGGTTTTGGTATATTTAGTTTCAAATGAAATTTGAACTCCTAATTAAGGGAGTCATGTTATTCTACTCGGATAATCATGACTTTAAGGAGTTGAGTTTTGGAAAAATGCTCAAGTATTTTCGGAAAAAAAAGAGCCTTTGGTGTGTATTAATTTGCTAGTTTTAGCGCAGCAATGAGTAAATTACGACACGATTGAAGAGCTCGACCATAGTTTCTTCTCATTAAAATTCAAACACTTTGCGAGGATCAAATTATAAAAAAAATGCTTCATGATTACTTCAAGAATCGTCTCTAAAAGGTACGACAAATAAAACACCTCGACGAGCCATGAAGTAGGGGGCATCTGTAGACACAAAAATTTATTGAATTAAATTCATACAAAATTTGGATTAAATTCATATGTGTTTGGGTTGAAATTAAATTGGGCTTTAAAAAGAATAAGTCTACATTTATTAAATTCAAGTTCAAGGTCCATTTCATGTTGAAGCCCAAACTCATGCCACGTGTCAAGTGAAGTGGCATCCCAGTCAAATTAAAGAACAACAAGACAAGGCCACACGTTCAAATAAGTAGCAAGCCAAGTCAAGTTCAACAACCAATGAAATATCGTCAAGTGTCCCAAATGACATGTTTTTGGCCAATCACAAGCAATCTTATCACATAACAATTTATGATAAGCTTGAGAACTTGATGGACCAATGAGAATGAGGAAAAAGAGGTTATTTACACTTAGACTGTCTACCCCCCACAACTATAAATGGGGGGGTTACATAATTTTTGGGTCATTCAGCAAGCATTAGAGAAAGCCACAACATCAATTACACAACTCTTCAAAGGAGTAGTCAACCGAGGTCTTCCCTGAGATCAACCCAAAATGACGAAGTGTTACACGACGTCCCCGGAGATCAAACACATCTCAAGGAGGTCTGAATCATCCTATATTTGAGAAACACGCTACGGAAGGCCCTTGAATCACGGAGAAATTTTAGGAGAGAAGAATCAAGAGAACAACAGAATTGTACTCATAAGATTCATCAACAAAATTATCTTTTTCTTATATTTATTTTGCTTGCAGTTAATTTTCAGGACTACGAAAATTTATTGCGAACAGATAGATAATCATCACTATGATGAAATAAAAAAAACTGCCGAATTTTTTTTTTTTAAAAAAACTGTTAAAAATTACTAAATATCAAAATTTACTAAATTTTTAAATTTTAAAATAATAGTAACAACTAACTAATTAAACCTAACTCTAACAAATTTGTCCTAAAATTAACACATGACTTCATCATAGGATGACACTTGGCAACTTTATAGGCAAGACTTTCTTACTATTTAGTGTATATATATATATATATATATATATATATATATATATAAATAGATAGATTTAAAAAATATACATTTTTTTTTTTGCAATAAAGAAGGTGCAGTTGAAATACGTTAGTGCAATTAAAATTTAATATTTTTATTAAATAAAATATTTTACTATTAAAAATCTATAACTTCACCCAGTCCTAAACGTGTGGGAAGTTAGTTTAAACATATAATATTTACACCCCTCAACTTTGATTTAAAAATCAAACTCTCCTCTCAACTTTAAAAAATAATCATTCTTCTCCTTTTATCATGTGCAATGCCTATTCTACCCTCGCCATTTTCAATCCTCCATCTATATAATATTTTTAAAATTATCTAGCATATTTATTTCTAACATATATAGTATAAATTTCTATTTCATTCTTTAACATTACAAACAGAATAATTCTTTTATAAGTTTGTTGCAAAATGTAATGATAATTTTTTCATGATTGTTTTTAATTTTGCATGCATTATGTATGTATATATGTATGTATTATTGTAACAACCCTCATAATGATTTTTCAATTTTGATGCATTTTGACCAGTTTACCACTCTTCGTAGTTATGTTATGGTATTTGTGGTCTGCGGGTGTGGGTGTCGCGATTTTCGAGTTGATCAATTGAGAAATATGTAAGTTTTTCATTTTGGAAGTTAGTATGGCTGACTTAAGTCAATATTTGATGATATGAGATTGTATGAGAATTCAGACAGTTTTATTAGCTCCGAAATGTGAATTTTGAGTTAGTAGGATCTTTTGTTTGGGTTTCAAGGACTTCGGGTGAATTATGAGTAGTTAATTGAAAAGTTGAAAGTTTACGTCATATGTTTGACTTTGGTCAACATCCGGGTGAGTTTTGAGAGTCGAGTCCGAGTTTGATATGTTGGTTATTGTTGTTGGTGGGTTGATAATGTCTAGTGACCCCGCACCTGCGAACCTTGACCGCATAAATGAGGTTACACCTGCGGAGTTGGCTAGGTAGGGACTGTCCGCTCCTGCAGAGGTTCATTTGTACTGGAGAAACTGCAGTTCAATACTTTGTTGCGCCTGCGAGCTTGCTTCTATGGGACATGGACCGCTCCTGCGAAGATCTGCATGGCTAGTGACTTCTGTTTTTGCAAAAGATTCACCGCACCTTCGGCATCGCACCTATGATCAGATCTTTGCATATGCAGAGATCTTGTAAGGTAAATAGTAGGTTTTTCCTTATCTCACATTTCTCACTTTTCTTTTTTCGATGCCACTTATATTCTTATAGTATATATATATATATATATATATATATATATGTTATTTTAAAGAATAAAATAAATAAATAATGGTTGATAAAGTAAGGGTAGAATAAACATTTAAAAAAGTTAATTAGGAAAAAAGGGGGAGAATTATAATTTTTCAAAGTTGAGGGAGGAGTTTGATTTTTAAAGTAAAGTTGAGGAGTGTAAATGATCTTCACCCATTAAAAATATGATAATTTCGTACAAAAAAAGAATCCTAAACCCGCTAATTATCCCCAAAATTAATGTAAACAGTCTATAATTTTTTTTTTTGCTATAAAAAAGGAGTAAATGACAATCATCAGTATGATGAAAAAAAAAAAACTGCTGGATTTTTTCTTTTAAATAACTGTAAAATATAAATTGCTATCATAATTTATAAAAATTTTAAATTAAAAAATAATAGTAACTACTAACTAATTAAAACCTAATTTTAACTAATTTGTCCTAAGACTAACACATGGCTTCACCATAGGCTGCCACTTGGCAAGTTTATAGGCAAAACTTTTTTGCTATTTAGTATGCATATGTGTGTGTGTATATATATATATAGAATACAAATACTAGTATACGTCCCTGCGCGATGCGCGATAAGTGTTAGAGAAAATAAATCAGAAAAAATTGCTACATCTTATTTTTTTGATCATATTTTTTTTTTGGTTATTTTATCAATTATGAAATTTAAATCATTTTATACACGTTAAGAGAAAAAATGCATCTAGATTAGTAAATAGAAAGATATGAGTACTCAAATTTTACGGAGAGAAAGAAGTCGTCTCTTTAACCCAAGTTAAAGCTTAAAAAAATGCCACATAATTTTGTTAGGACAAAAAAAAAATCTTTTAACTAAAATTTGGATTTAAAAGTTTTTCACCTACGATTAAATTTCACATTTTGAACTTAAAATTAACTGTTCAAAAATTAATTTAAAAATTCCTCTTGAACTTCCACATCTCCCTCTTCCACATTGATCTTATTCTCTATTTCTAAGGCTATGTTATCAATTTTATGGAAAAAGTTTGTTCAATTTCTTCATCTTTTAGTCTTTCATGAAATAGTCAAAAGAAAAAAATGTGTTCGTTTTCACGATTGCAGTTCTTTTTTCTGAAGCAAAAACAAAAAAAGATGCTTCTTCAATTGGTGGCTTGTATTTTTTTTAAAAAATATCACAGTTAATTTCAACATATGGAAGACAGAAGTTTCACAATTGAAAATTTGTTTTGCAATGTTACATTATAGTATTAATCTCTTCACATGCACATTAAGGAAATTAAGTCATTGTCCAAATTAGTGGTGCTCACTTGTTAATAATTGACACTTGTTAGAAATAGAACTAATCATCAAATTAAACATTACACTATCAAAATATCAATTGATCCAAATTGTGAACTTCAATAAATGTACAATCGTTCATATTGGGATTACCATATATTTGATTCACTTGTTGGTTTTACTGAAATTAGCCAGTGTACGTAATAGAACAACATAGTAGATTTAGATATAAAGCTATTTTCAGTCTCTCATCCTTGAATTAGATTTTACAATTGAAGTTTTTAGGCACTAAGCTGATTTACTTCCACTTGCACCTATTTACATAGAATCGCAAACGTTATTCCGACTCCAAAAGCTTAATAGACTCCACGAAAGCACTATTTTTTGAATAAAGAAAATTCTCTCCTATATGAATCATACAATACATATATAAAGTTAAATCTAAATCCATTCAATCATCAAGAAATAGTAACTACTTATATTGTCGAGTTAATGGTTGGTGTCGTTGAAATCGAGAACGTGAGACTCTTTATTTTGCAAGACGTATGCACAACTTTTATCAAAATGTAGCAAAAGAGCACTTTAATCTCCTTTTAAGTTTTGTGATAAATTTGTTGGGTTTGTGTTGATGTGTGAATGGAAAATGAATAGACACCAAGGGAAATTGTGCATGGTAAAAGACACCTTTTCACTTTGAATGGTTGTGACCTTTCCAATGGGTTGTGACTTTTCTGAATAAGTGTGTTTGTTCTCAAATGACACATCTTTTCGAACAGGTATGTTTGCACCAATTAGTGGCTATATTCAGAGGCTTAGCCTCATTTCTACTACTGAAAAACTGAAATACTACTTACAAATAAAAACAGACTGATTTTTTCTTTCATCTTCTACATTATTTTCTTCAAAGAAATAATAGTAAGTGTGATTTACTCCGTTTGTTGAGTTCGCTAAAATTCTGCAATTTCTATTGCCAGTATTGCAGAATAGTCTTCTATTCTATCCTGGGAGGAATTAATCCAAACCTTGGACAATTGTGAGGGGATTAAATTCTTTAAGGAAACACAATTTTCTGTGGGCTTAGAACTTAATTTTTTCTATCATTTTTCTGGTTCTATTTTTTAAGGATCAACAAGCTTAAAGAATTTAATTTGTGTTTTGTTTACATTTTTTTTGCTTCATCTCTATTTTTGTTTGTGGTTGGAGATTAAAGTTAAAGACTTTCTACTCCACTTTTTAACTCGGTTCGAAGAACATAAAAACTTCATCGAGTTAATAAAGTTATTTCTATTGATTCGAAGAACATAAAAACTTCATCGACTGAATAAAACCACATTAATAGTTAACCAGTTATTGAATTGTGTTTGTGTGTGATCACATAGAAAAATGGGAGAACCAACTAATAGTGTGATGGATTCTACAAATGCGGCTACGAATGCTATTTCGTCAAACCGTGTTACTCCCGCTATGTCTGCAGCGGAAAAGCCCTAAAAGTTTTTTGGAAATGATTTCAAAAGGTGGCAACATAAGATGTTGTTCTATCTGACCACTCTAAGCTTGTAGAAGTTTATTGCGGAGAACATTCCAACTCTACCGGATGAGACTCCGGAGAAAGAACGATTTATGGTGACCGAGACATGGAATCACTTTTATTTTCTGTGCAAGAACTATATCCTAAATGGATTGAAAGACAGTCTATACAGTGTTTATTACGTTTGAAAAACTTCAAAGGAACTTTGGGACGCTTTAGATAAAAAGTATAAGACAGAAGAAGCCGGACTGAAAAATTTTGTAGCAACCAAGTTTCTTGAATTCAAGGTGGCTGACAACAAATCCGTCATGAATCAAGTCCAAGAATTGCAAGTGATCATACATGATTTACTAGCGGAAGGAATGGTCATCAACGAAGCTTTTCAAGTAGCAGTTTTCATTAAAAAGTTGCCTCCTTTGTGGAGGGACTTTACGAACTATTTGAAACATAAGCTAAAGGAAATGACTTTAGAGGATTTGATTGTTCGTTTGCGAATTGAAGAAGACAACAAAAATGCAGAAAATAGAGCAAATGCAAAGTCTTCAATCGCAGGAGCAAACAATGTTGAAACTCCTCAAAAGAAGAAAAAGAGGAAGAAGTCAGATGATGAGAAGGAAGCCCCCAAGAAGAAAAAGCTCATAGGAAATTGCTACAATTGTGGCAAGGTTGGTCATATGGTTTCAGTTTGTCGTGCTCCAAAGAAAGATAAGAAGAAAAAGCAAGCAAATTTGAATGAAGAAGTAGACAACCTTTGTGCAATGCTCTCAGAATGTAACTTGTTGGGAAATCCAAATGAATGGTGGATTGATTCAGGTGCTACCCGCCATGTGTGTTTCAACAAGGAACTGTTTTCATCTTATACTTCTTCTGAAAAAGGCGAGACCATTTGTATGGAAACAATATTCTCAAAGCAAGTCACACTTGGATTATGCAAGAGTGTTGGAAAGTTTGATGTATATCATGAATTGTACGCGATCAGATATAGCATGTGCTATTAGTAAATTGAGTCGGTACACAAGTAATCCCGATCAAACTCATTGGATGACAATGAAAAGAGTTTTGGGGTATCTAAAACATACTCAAGACTATGCTTTACATTACAACAAATATCCAGCGGTAATTAAAGGATATAATGATGCAAATTGGATCACCGGGTCAAATGAAGTGATATCTACGAGTGGATATGTATTTACTCTTGGTGGAGGAGCAATCTCTTGGAAATCATCCAAACAGACTTGTATTGCTCGCTCTACAATGGAATCTGAGTTTATTGCTTAGATAAGACCGGTGAAGAAGCTGAATGGCTACGAATCTTTTTAGTGGAATGACGAAGACATAATACCATTAGACAATTACTCTCTAGTGGAATTATCACAGTTGACTATGTGAAGTCAAAGGATAATGTTGGGTTCGAAATCGAGAGGGCGTCATGCGGAAGCTATTAGTTGCAAACCATGTAGATGATAAATCGGATGACAAATAAAAACAAACTAAAAACATAACTATTATATGGTTTGGCCAATTGGCCTATATATAAAAACTAATATGAAAATATCATAAAAACTATGAGAGAAAAATCTCCCCATAAACAAGACTCTTTAATGACTACATTGTGGATGCTATTGTGTTATAATATGAGAAGGGGGTCTTCTATTTATAGAGGTTCAAATCCTTTCCTCCAAGAAAGAGGTTAGCTAAATATGAAAGAGTTTTATATTTTCATTTTAGGAAAAGTAAAAGTAATTATGGTATTACTTTTATTTTCCTTTCAAGAAAAATAAAACTCAAATTTGGTAAGAAAATCAAGGCAAAAACCCTAACAAATCTCCCCTTTTTGGCTTGATTTTCTTGACAAAATAATCTTGATCTTCCTTCTTCACACAATCTTCATATATCACTGCTGCTTACCATGATTTTGAAAATTTGTTTGAAATTTCTTCTCCACATGTAGTTTTTTGGACATATATATTCATTATCATCAAATTGGTTGCAACTTTCATCATAACATGTCTTCAATCTGAACCATTGGATCATTGAACCGTAGGCTCTGATACCACTTGTTGGGTTCGAAATTGAGAGGGCGTCATGCGGAAGCTAATAGTTGCAAACCATAGAGACGATAATTCAGACGAAAAGAAAAGCATACTAAAAAGGAATATTATTAATAGCTTTGGTCAATTGACCTACATATTGTAAACTAATCAAAAACATAAAATTATTGTGAGAGAAAATCTCCCCCTAAACAAAACTCTTAAACGACTACATTGTGGATGCTATTGTCTTGTGATATGAGAAGGGGTTTTTCTATTTATAGAGATTCAAATCCTTTCCTCCAAGAAAGAGGTTAGCCAAATATGGAAGAGTTTTATATTTTTCTTTTAGGAAAAGTAAAAGAAATTATGGTATTACTTTTATTTTCCTTTCAAGAAAAATAAAACTCAAATTTGGTAAGAAAATCAGGGCAAAAACCCTAACAATAGATAGTGACGGTCAAAGAGACAGAGAACATATACCTTTGTAAGGGTAGGGCTTAATTGTTTGCATCATATATTGTGTATATCCACATAATAAGATCAACTCAAGAGAGCCATCAACTCAAGAGAGCCACACTTATCAATACATGAATATCCATAGAAAAAAAGAATGTGACATAAACAATTTAAAAAAATAAGATCATCAGGCATATCTATTCAACTATAAAGATAAATAAAGTCCACATTAAACATAAAGCACACCATCTTTGACTCAAAATGTTGTTAGGCACCATTCTTCATTACCAAAGTTTATCAAATAAAGTTTAAGGGGAAGTTACTTTTATTCGTCCCACATTTAAAAAAGATATTTGAACTCATATCCAAATTTATAAACTTAAACTATAGATTCAAGTTTTTTTTTAATGTTTTGATAGTATTTTTAATATATGACAATAGGAGATTTTCCAGATATACATATATAGTAATGGAAAGAGAGCATACTCACAAAGGCATATAACATATTCAGTCCATCGCTGGATCAACATCCACCAGCAGATGGGATCGGGGATGGAATGAAAGAGCATCGGCATTGCCGGCAAACCACCACTCTATCTTAACCGTCGATGGACACCATCGCCGATAACTTCATGGAAACAACACCTACATTTCTTCCATGGCCATTGCCGGTGTCTGTCCATCCAAAGTCCACCAGTTTTCAGCCATAAAACAACTAAAAAGGAGCATTACTTTCACGGTAAAAAGAGAGAGATCCCAGATAAGAAGTAGGATATAATTGTTGAAACTGAAAGTTAGTTTTCAGGTGGGAGTAAGTTTATATTCCATTTCAATAATATGTCAGTTTATAATTCAAAGTAATAAAAAAATAACTGTCATATGTAAAAATTTAAATAAATATAAAAAAAAGTTTAAAAATATTAAAAAATAAAAATTTGATTTTTTTTAAAAAGCTATAGAATTTTAAAAATTAGTTAATTATAAACTAACTTAACTAAATTGTCCAAACAAATAACACGGCTCCGTTGTACTGCGCTCTCCAAGTATGCTTGTTCCCCTCTTCTTCTTTAACCTGACAAGTTTTTGTGAAATAACTCCGATGAGAAGAAAAAAGAAGGCGTTAAGAGACCCTCCTTGCCCAACCCTAGACACTCTAAGATCTTTTTTCAAACCTGCTCCCATTTCGATTTCGAGTCAAGAGAAAAACGGCTCGAATGGTACGATCCCTCTGTCACCCAATGAGTCTTTATCATGTGATGCTACTTGACTAGTTTAGAGACAAGACTTTCTTGTTATTTAGTATAATAATATAATATAATAATAAAGATAGATTTATTTTAAAAAATAGTCCAAAAACATATTTTTGTGTGAGTTTACAGTTTATTTTCTTATTTTGTATTTTTAATAGATTATAATTTTAAGGAAGTTGTGTAGTTAATTTTCTTTTATTTGTGTGAGTTAAAGTTTAATAATTGAAGTATAATTAAGTAAATGTTTGTATTAGTTAATATATAAAGTAAAAACAAAGAAAGGAAAAGTATATTTAGGTTTGAGGATAGGAATTTAATGTTAAATGTTAAGAAATAAGTAAGTTTATATTCCATTTCAATAATATGTCAGTTTATGCAATGATCCTCTCGGTCATTTCCCTCGTTTTCATACGTTCTCAGCGTTTAGAGCTTTTCTATAACTGCCCCAAGTTATTTATGACTTGTTGGGACTGACAGTTCGGTTTTCGGGCAGTTCGTTTGAGAATATTATCTAGACCGAGCATATTGTTAAATATTTAAATTAAATTAGAATTTGATAAAAATACATAGTTAATTACCTTTCGAAGATATTTTTGATATTTATAAAATTCTTTAGTTATGATATATCTATACTACTTTATAATAGTTTTATAACCTATTAATAATTTAAGCGGAGATAGTGAATTTAGATATGTTAAAATAATATTTTTATTTTATAGAGGTTGTATTCGAAATAATTTTCTATTAATTATGGTATATTCAAAAGTTGTATTTAATTTTACCATGAACCTACGTAATACCCGAGTATGTATGAATATGTGAAGAAATAATTAAAGTGAGGACACCTCCACTCCACGTGGAAATGGAGGGGGTGTCCAACAAACACCCTTAATGAGTAGCCTTGCTAAATAATGTACAAGTGTTGTACAAATGTAGATAACCTTGTCTGTTAACACAATTAAAAGTCACCCACTCTTTTCTTCTTAGAACTACCATTTAAGATTACAAATATATACAAACACTATTCAAAAGTGACATCTTTGGTTAACACATAAATGTTCACTCACGTAGAAATGAACTTTTAGTAAAGTTATGTCTTATACAGTTATATTTTTACCCTCTCTCTATATATATTACTACTCATTCATGCTAAGAGGGTTTTGGTGGAGTGAATAATTTTAATGTTATATTCGGTCTCCTAAAGAAAATCAATTATCTACATCAAGTTATTCAAGATCGGGTTCTAGTGGGGAAGTGTTTGTGGACGAGTGATTGTCGTTATTTCGGTGAGTTTCGTCATTTTACGTTATATTTTTGGATACTGTTGGTGGATTTTCTATTGGAGCTGACTTAGAGCTAAGTTTGAGTTTGGTTATAATGATGTCTCTTGTGACTATTGATCACTGATTTATTTGGGACACTGTGACAGTTTTGATTTCGCGATACCGCAAGTGGGCCCTACATGGACTGTTCGGACATTTTCCAAACTAATGCAATATGGGTATCAATATTCATGTTTTGACATGTAGTTTATTATTTTGGTAGCTTGGTAGCAGTCAGAGGCCTCTCGAAAGGGAAAGACTCCTGTATAGCTGGTTCTTTTGGCAGGCTTGCGGCGGCGTCCAGGTAGGCTAGGTTTACCTTCCTTTACACTTAGATTGGGCTTATATGTGATATATGTATGCTATTGTGCTAGTGTTGTGGTCTGGTATTATAAACTTGGTGGTGGTGGTTTGCTGTGATTTAGGCCTTCTAGGCCGGATAGGGCTATTAGGATATATTCCAGGCCCGTTATCCTCATGGTATGCCACAGATGACCTATTTGGGGCCGGATAGTATTGTTGTTGTTGTTGCCAGTTTGGGAATGTTATTATTGTACCTTAGTCCAAACTTAGCCCAGACTTAGACAAATATAACCAGACCTGGTTTTCGGGACCCAATAGTGGACCCCATTACCCTTTTTGTCGACTTGTCAGAACTTTGACATCTTTGGGCGTAGATAAGCCCTATATGACTGTTAGGGTAGTGAAGGGATTGAGTCACCCCAATTATACCCGGTTGGCCTGTTTAGCTTTGTTCGTCCCTGATAGCACCGTATTTGATCGGGGTCGGCTAGTTTGACTTAGAACGCTGACCCGCCTTTTCATGACTTATAATGTATACCTAGAATTGTATATACATATTGTTTATTGTAGATAGTTGACCTAGAAGGACCCCAAGGTTGATTTGTAGTATGTTGTGGGGTTAGCTTCTGTACCCAAGGTTGATTTGTAGTATGTTGTGGGGTTAGCTTCTGTACTTATATACTAGTATTGACTTGGGACTAGGGCGTTCCCCGTTTATCTGATATGATATGACATTTGATTCTGTTCTGGTTACTAGCTATGATGAGTTCCAGTTCGAGTCCGGCTACTGATTCAGGTATGATGATTTTGGTTATTGACTATTGGGTGTTCTGGTTCGAGTTCGACCCCGGATTGTGGTACACTATGAGTTCTGGTACTGGGTACTGTGGTTATGATACTGTTGTTCTTTGAGATCCGGTTCAAGTCCAGTAGATATGATATATATGTTGCCTATTGTTATTATTGACTACGTCCAGTTTGATTCTGGCGTCTGGCCTCTTGTTATTACCTATTGGTACCGGTTCAAGCCCAGTGCACTTTTGTTGGTTATTGTGGTTGCTGGATACTGATACAGCTTCGAGACACTGGAGACTATGCATTTACTATTCTTGTGTGTCCCACCTGTTTATGGGGGCCAGGCTGGGTTATTGTTTTCTTTCGTGTGCCTATCGGGTTTATGGGGGCCCAGATAGGTTAGGTTTGACTTGTGTGTTTACTTACGCATTTATTTACTCGTTATTTGGTATCACATTTATTTATTTCCTAAGCATATCTATACGCCTTGGCAGTTACTTATGTATTTATTACTTATACCCCGGACTTAGCATGCACCCTCGCACTTTAGCTTGCTTATATTACATTGAGCTCAGTCGGCCGATGATGGTTACTGAGTACCCGTTGGCCCGGTACTCATACTGTACTTCTGCATCTTTTTCTCCGATGCAAATTTGGGCACTAGTCAGCGAGTTTGACGTGACTCTCTTCTCAGCACTGACTCCGGAGTAGGGTGAGCTTACTGACGTTCGAGGCAGACCCTACTCCATCTCTACTTTATAGTCTTTTGCACTCAAGACTGTTGTACTTGTTATATATATTTGGTTTCTGTGTTGTATTCTGGATATGTCTACTAGTGGCTCTTGTACCGACCTCACAAGGTCTTGGGAGGGGTTCTTGACTTTATATACTGTCCTCTTCCTTCTCAGTCTTGGCATATATATATATATTGGTTCTATTTGTTTTTATATTTCTAGCATGCTTATTAGTACGGTTACTTCCACCTCACTCTGTTCTTCTGAGATTCCGCCCGTTAGCCCGACGCTTATCGCTCCGGGCTAGGGTTTGGCTTGCCTATTGGTGGATTACGGTAGGCGCCATCATGACTCAACTATTGGGTCGTGACAGTTTATAATTCAAAGTAATAAAAATAAAACTGTCATAATTTAAATAAATTTAAAAATATTAAAAAATATTTTTTATTATTTTTAAAAGTTATAGAATTTTAAAAATTATTAGTTAATTATAAACTAACTTAACTAAATTGTCCAAACAAATAACACTTGTCTTTATCATGTGATGCCACTTGGCAAGTTTAGAGGCAAGACTTTCTTGCTATTTAGTATATATAGATATAGATATAGATATATAGATATCGATTGCAGGTACTTGGAGGTTGGGTCAAAAACCAATACATAGAACGGGGACAAAATTAATCAAGGCACAAAAAATTCAGATGGGACGTAGCTTAAGGCGTGCCACGCCAGTGGTTAAACTCTAGCCGGCAGGTTGTGACACATCACACCAGGTCGCAAACTTCTGACAGGCAGCCTTGGTGTACTGCCAGGTTTGCCATGCCCCACAACAGAAAATAACTAGCAGTAGCTAGCGTGTCGGGCCAAGGCTAAAATTGGGTGAAAAATTTTATTTTAGGGTCCAAGGGTCAACCCGGACCATGGACCCAAAATGAATAAAAATCCAACCTAATTTTAATACCCCCACAGACCCATAAAAATTTTACACAACCCCTATTCTTGAAAATCATTCCCAACACCCATGTCTCTAAAATTCACAAACAATCCAAGAATAATAACATATGTCACTATTATTGAATAAACTCATGAAATTTAGGAAAATTTCCAATCAATTTCTTCACTTGTTGATTTTACCCAGCAATGGAGAAACTAGGTTGTGGAGTTGAGGAAAAGGAGAAAGAGAAGCAAACAACTATAGAGTAGTAGAGGAGAAGTGAGAGGGTAGTTCTTACCTTTGTTGATGTACTTGAAGTAGCAAAAAACTTGAAGAAAAATACTGTTGAAAGAGAAAAAGCAAAAAAATTTGAAGAGGATTTTAGAGAGAGGGAGAGGAGTTACGGTTAAGGGGAGATACAAAGTAACAGTAGAAGTTTGTGATGGATTGAGCATGAATAATGATACTTGATACTTAAAAGTGTGAAAATTGTTATAGAATAATAATGTTGGAAAATTTGTGAACTTTGCTAGAGCTTGAAAGTTGATTGTGTGTGAACTTCTTGTTGTGGGATACTTGAAAAGCCCTTTATTGTGCATAATGTGCTGTCTTTGTGGATATTTGTGAATTTGCTCTATTTGTTGATTCTTATAAGTGCTTAACAAACATGTTTTCCTAAACTAGTTTGTGTACAACATTGTGGGTTTGAAACTTGAGTGTTAAGTAGTGGTCTTGAATGTAAGAAGTGTGTAGCACTTGATGAATAGTTGAATATGGTGCAATAGTTCATGATAATTGTTGAAGATAAGCAAAGTCTGAGTACCTTACGTAATAACTATTGGCACCGTGCTAGCACTTAAGTGTGGGGTTATTATGGTAATCTTTCAACTTAATTAGCAATTCAATTTGACGTGTAGGACTGATTTATGCTATTGGTTGTGATTGACAGGTACTATGGCTCCTAAAGCATACAAAGGCAAAAGTGTGGCAACTTCAAGTAAAGAGATGAAGAGATCATGCAAAGGAAAAAAAGTGGAATCATCAGTTTCAAGAGAACAAAGGGAACCGACAAGAAAGTATGGGATTAAGGATGTTTCACCATATAGAGCAGACTGGTTTTCCAATCTAAAGAAAACCAAATACTATTCCAAGGATTGGGTCTGTGAGAGGAGGTTAACAGTTGAGTTTCCTGCCATTACAGATCAAGTGCGGGTGATGGGTTTAGACTTTATTCTTGCAAAGCTAGGTTAGTGCAATTTCACCATAGTTAGAGATTTTTACTCAAATTGGTATACCTTACCTGGGCTTAGCAGTAGGTTTAATATGAGGGAAAAATTGATTATGTTCACAATAAAAAATATCAATTGGTTCCTCGACACACCCATTGTAGATTCGACACTATACTTTTTTTTGAACGACATACCTACCTATTAGGATCTATGCAATACTCTTTGTGGCGACCATTTTTCAACTCAGTGGGTAAGAGGTGACAAAGGTAAGCACTGCACCCTTCACTATGCACGCTTTTCTAAAATTGCAAGAATGTGGTGGAAGACTGTGAGTGCTTTGATCATTCAACGAAAGAACATTTTAGAGGTCATCCGAGAGAGGGTGATACTAGTATACATGCTAATTAAAGGTTTGGATAAATGTTGGAGCGGTTATCAAAGATAATATGATGCAGTCTTATAACAATCAAATATGGAGGTATTGTTAAGGTAGTAGATTGACTGGGTATCTTCGGTATTTGAAGTACATGAGGAGGAGGCAGATCTTAAACTACCTTTAGCAGGCCACTTGACTGGTAAATTGGTTGATTTGACTAAAAACCAAGGAGCCAAACACTGTAGGGGGCTCACACTTACAAATTTCGAGCACCGGGCTTGGAATGACTGTTGGAAAGAAAAGATGTTTGGCATATACGAACTGCAGTTGCGAATTGGAGGTCGGCCGATAACTAAGAAAGAGTTATATGGGATTGATAATAAGTACCCCATGACCGATAGTGCTATGATCATGTGCAAAGTGGGATTGACTTTTGCAGAGCCTTTGGGTGATAATGATCCAATAGTACAAAATGAAAATATTGATGATGAGGATGAGTTAGATGATGCAAGTACATGGATAATGATGGTAGATGCAGAATATGTTGATGATTGGGAATACATTCCCGATGATGAGGACAATGCCTAGAGGGACCAGGGAGTTCTTTCTCTTACTCTTGTCATTGTATTGTTTTGAGCACTAGGGATAGTGCTAGTTTTTAAGTGTGTGGTGGGGCAATAGAATTCATATTCCCTTGTTTATTTTTCATTTCTATATTTTAGAGGTTATCTTGTTGTTTGTGTACGAATAATATTTTTTGTTATTTTCTTTCCATTTTCTTTTTAGGATGGGTTCCTTGGCTTTTATTTTTGGTTCTTTTCCTAAGAATAGTCCCATTGAATCGACTAGATTTTTTTTTTAGGATTGAGTCAGTTATAGGTAGTGACTTTTTTTGATGATGGATGGATGACAACGGTCTTAAGGGTAAATGAGTCATAGAAATTCTTAGGAATAGAAATCGCCACTTGTTGATTCTTGAAAATCCACTTAGGTAGAAACTAGACGTCATGGGTAGTTCACTTGAAAATGCAAAAGAAAGAATTGAGAACTTCATTAGAGACACTTAGGCTCTTTAATTTGACTCGAAAAATAAAAGGATAGGCTTACTAATGGGACTTCATTCAATATGATTGTGTGTGAATAGGTGATCATAGGAAGCCATTTTTTAACCATAAGTTCCATGAAAGGTGAGATTTGTTGTTCAGTTTCTTGTATTTATTGACATCTAGAACTTGGACCATGTGTATGTGAAATTAAACTTTGTATAAACTTGTGTGATATGATAAAGTCATTTGCTGTTAGCCCGGTTCTTTTAACTTTTATTTGAGTCACCTTTGTATTATCCCCTTTGAGCATGCATACCTACTTCCTTGACTAGCCACATTATAAAGCCTTTACCCCTTCGTTGGATAGTATCCCAAGTCAATTTGATCCAAAAAGTTCCCTAAAGTACTTTGAGATTAGAAACTTAGGGGTGAAAGTGGGAAGAAGAGTGTTACGGAGAAATGTATGTGTGGTAGGGAAAGAAGTAGTGAACAAGGGTGCACATGTAAAATAGTGATTTTCTTGTTGCTAGTAGAAAAGAAAACACAAAAAGAGAAACAATATTCTTGAAAAAAAGATAAGAAGTTGAGAAAATATGCCTACTAGCAATAAATAAATAATGAGATAGGGCACTATTAAGTGAAAGGGCGGAAAAATTCAAAAGAAGCATGATTATGAGTTAGGGAAGTGAAAGTGAATAAGGAAAAGAGCGATAAATAGTAAGTTGATGTTTTAAAGTGCTTAGGGATAGTAGTCACTAATTACCAAATATTTTGATACCCATCCTTTAGCCAATGTTACAACTCGTGAAAGTCCTTTTGATCTTTCTTTTTGATGCTTTGTTGATTGAATATTACACTAAGGAAAAGCCTATGATATGTTGTGTATGTTTGAAAAAATTCTTTGTGAGAGTGAGTGATTTTATTATCAATATATCCCTATTAAATGATAGCGAAAATATGTGAGAAGGGATATCACAAAAAGGTGAGGGCAGAAAATGATAAGAAAATTGGTGTACTATTGATTGCATTATTTGCATATGATTATGTTGGTCTTGAATCTTGTAAAGAGTTGGTTTTGGAGGACATGTTGTTTCAAGTGAAGTATATTTGAGGGTATGATGCCTACATTAATGCATATTGGGTGAATTGCATTTCATAATTGAATTGTCTAGTTAGCTTGAGTGTGGGTTGATAGGGTCAATTGGTGTTCTTTTGGTGAAATGTTTGAATTGGGTGTAGTGAATTGTTAGAGGATGAACAATATTTTAAGTATGGGGTGGTGATCTTGGGCATATTTGTACACCCGCTTGTCGTATTTTATCCATAGTTATCCTAGTTTTGAGAATGGTATTTGCTTATAATTGTTTGTCTTGATTGAATATTCTTAAAAGCAAACTAACCAATGTGACTGGGTATTTTGTAGGAAAAAGGTGGTGGAAATCAATCCATGTGAGCTAAAAGAAAGGTTTGGAGCTTTTGGGGCTACTTTGGATGAATTACCGAGAAAAGTCAAGTTGGTGCTATGGATGGCATGCCACACCAGGAGCTAAATGTCAGCTGAGGTAGCTTAATGCATCTGCAGGCGTGCCACACCAAGGGAAAAACGAGCTTAGGCAACTGATAAGTTGGTAAATTTTTTTGCTATGTCTAATTGAGAAAATAGTGCACGGAATGTCATTTACTTCTATTTTATAGGTTTTATATGGTTGAAAAAGATATTGAAAGAAACCAAGTCAAAAACAAGTCAAAAGAGGTCAAATTGAAGAAAATGAGAAAAGTAGCTAGGAGTGCAAAAATGGCCAGATTTGTAAATCTGGAAATCTGAACATCTAGTTGTTGTTTTGTCATTTTTTCTTAAATTGAGGATTATAAAAGCAAGACTTGAGAGAATTTTTCTTATCTTACTATTTTCTCAACTTTGGAGGCTAGGGTTCTTCAAACACCCTTGGAAGAGAAGATTGGAGCACTTTATTGAGAAATTCTTAACCCTTTCTTTAATTCTTTGCTTTGTAGTGACTAATTTTGGGTGTAGTTGTTAAATTCATACTTGGATATTGTAGTTAGAGATAATGCAATGTTTATGTTTTGAATTTGGGTTTTGATTTTATCTTATGCTTTTGTATTAGTTGAATATTCATTAGTTTATGAATGGGTTTTTGCTTATCTAATTAATCTTGTGATTTATTTGATTTCTATTTTAATTGACTTGAAATAGGTTTGAGAACTTTCCATTTACTTTGATTAAGTTCCAAAGAGTTAATTGATAGTGGAAAAAAATTAATTAGCGCGATTCGGGGCTTTAAACCCCATCTAATGAATTTGAGCTAGAGATAGAAATTTTTTTAGTGTAGCCTAAAATTGGTTTATAGTTAATGTTTCTTAGCTTGGTTCGAGAGAACAAGTGAAGATAAACCCACAATTGGTCGAGAGACATTAGTGGATAATTTTGGATCTAAGGCTAATTGCTACATTCATAATTAATTAGTGAGTAATTAGTTAAATTTAATGGAACATTGATATTAATCAATTCCCCATTCCCATATTCATTGTTTTCTAGTTTGTGTAGGCCATTGATCATTTTATGCTTTTTATATCTATCTAGCAAGCTACATATAAGAAATTCAAATAATGTAATGCAATGGTATAATAAGGATGGAATGTCCAGGACAAGACCCATGGGCGGTTCGCAGCCCATATACTATCACAATCTCATATCTCAATCAACCTTACCGGCACATTCCTTGGTCAAGGCATTTTATAAAGTGTTTCATTTTCCTTTCAAAATCAATTTTTCTCAATGGTACCAATTCCATATATATGGATGAATGAAATGAGGATGCATGCTCATAACCAACAATATCATGTAATGAATCAACTCAACAATGGTATAAATGAGCTCAAATATCCTCAAATCACAATAGATCATGACATAAGCCATCAAATGGCACCACAGTACTAAAAAGTCATGTAAGACATCAATAATATCCATTCAAGGCCCCACTTGGGCATCACAATAATAATAAGGCAAATAATACTCAAACAAGACCAATGTCAACCCCCTCACGAGCATTACAATAATAATAATCTCTCAAGTCAATAATAATATTCACATAAGCCCCCATACGAGCAACACGATAAAATAATGATCTCAAAAGATGAATTTCACAATAAAATCCCTAATTTATAGCATACTTTACATGAATGGTTAACTATCCAGCCCGGTCTGAAGAAAATTAAGTCATAACCTACCTCAAAAGTCCAAACATGAGCCTGAACCCTTTAACAAGGAGCTTTCCCTTTTTGAACAATCTCAGAATGAGCCCAATCTATTAGAAATATAATCTACACATTAACAGACGTCTAATGATACCCATATAGCTACTTTTATTTAGAGTCTAAAAAATAGTTCAAAAATTGACCCCGAAGGAGAAAGGGAAAATATAATCCTATAGGTCATCTTCTACATGTAGAGACTTCCTATAGCTTCCCTAAGTCATTTATGACTTATTGGGACTGACAGTTTTGTTACCGAGAAGTTTGTTTGGCTTTTATAGACATTTCCCTATTTTAGAGCTCTTCAAGTTGAGAAAATAGTCTCGGGCCAAATTTTGGGTAAATAGACTTGGATTGAATTTTTGACACTTTTTTTTAGCTCTGTAATGTTGATTTTAGGCTAGGTGTATCTTTAGTCTGGGTCCTGAGGCTTTCGGACTTATTTTGGGCTCTTGGGTAGATTTTGGCAAAAATTAAAACCTTAGGTGTGGGACCCACATTTTGTCGAAATGACCTCGGATGAAAATTTTGATGGTTATATTGAGTCTAAAATGCTGAATTTGGTAGGGTAGCATAGTTTTCTTGCATTTGCAGGGTTTCGAATGAATCCCAAACACCCAGTCGGGATATTTGGAGTTGGCTGAAATTTCTGGTGCAAACCATCAAATATTGCTACTTAAGCAACCCTTTTCATCTCCTTAGTAGAGTCGCTTTAGCGTATGGGGTGCCTCTTAAGAAATACCTGATGGCGTCAGTACCAGTCACTTAAGCAACCCTTTTTTTGCTTTAGCAGTTAAGGATCCTCTTTAGAGGAACCAATTGACATCATCAATGTTTGCTTAAGCAGGCACCTCACCACTTTAGCAATACCGGTTTAGTGGTAAAAGTGCCACTTTAGCGGCAAATGCTTGTGATATATATATATATATATATATATATATGTCCCTTCCATGAATTTCATCATTAATTTTCTAAGTATTTTCACCATAGTTGATATTTATGGCTCGGATATTTGAGAAAAATTAATAATTGGACCCGGGTTTGAGTAGGGAATGTTATAGTGAGCATTTTTTTTGGTCTTAATCTCATTAGTTTCTGGTCTAATTTTTGTTGAATTCATAGTTTAATTTCTTATTTTTATTCGAGCTTTGAGGGCTGTTCTAAGCTCGAAATTGAGGACTGGTCATGCCTAATTTTTCATCCCTAGATCATTATACCTAGAGGGAAGTTATTACAATTTCAATTTTGGAATTTCGTAAGTAGGGCCCACAGGTGATTTTTAGCTCAAACTCTGACAAGATGTGAAATTTCACAATATGGGTATCATTGTTCTTTTCTTGACACCTAGATTATTATTTTGATAGAATGTCAGTGGTTGGAGGCTTCTCGAAAGGGAAAAAGCTCTATTATAGAGGATTCTCGAGTGCTTTCAGCGGTGTCCAAGTAGGCTAGGCTTACCTTTTTATAGACTTTTCTCTGTTATGGTATCAGTGTGGTATTGTGCTAGTTGTGGGTGGGTTCTTATGATTTATATGGTCATCTAGTAAATCTCCACTTATTTTAGCCGATTAGGGTACTTTTACGGTAGGTTTCGGCCTCATTTCCCTTAAGTTGCTAGTTTCTTATCCTTTTGGACTTGACTTAGCTTACTTAGGGCCTTGGGACTGGATTGAGAAGCTAGATCCTAGGGTCGGGTAAGTGCTTTCCTTAGGTTGGGTTCTCAGGACTTGTAGTTGGTCATTTTGCTCTTTTTAAGGAAGGTTGGTTTAGAATAACGTCCTCTTATGATGTAAATGATTATAGGACTGCTTCAAGAGACCAATTATTGAGATTGGGTTTTCTTAAGAACTATATCATATTCATTAGCTTTGATATTTCCTGACTTGTTAGAATTTTGGCTCTTAATCGTGACCTTCGACTTAAAAAATTGGAAACTTTTACATTTTTAATTGAATTTGGCCTCCTAAAATGAGAAAAAGGACTAGATAGACTTGGGTTAAATCAGGATGTTGTGTTAGTACTAATGGTTGATCATTTTAGTTCCGATTTGAGTCCAAGCTTATCTTCTTTCCGTAATTCTTTCTCTTTTAAGGATTGGTCATACCTACCAAGGTTGGGATATGATATGTACCATCATGACCTTAAATTCTTGGTTGTGACACATTATTATCAAAGTATTAGGTTCATCGGTGTCATGAGTAATAGAGAAAGATGTCTAATAGAGTCTACAGATTGATAAGTTGACGTCTGCATCTATCTTTGAAAGGTTATAAGATGTTTTTAGGAAAAACTTCTATAATTTAATTCTTTATCGTGCGTGTTTTTCTTGCCTAGTATTCTAAACTTGTACTCCACTATTTCTCCATAGATGGTGAGGACTAAATCTAGAGTTGTTGAGGGTGCTAAGCCAGCACCCAATATTGAAGCCCCAGTCAGTGGGCGAGGCAGGGGTCGCGGTAGAGATAGAGGTAGAGGCCGGGTACGAGGAGCGACTCCAACTAGAGGACAAGATTGAGCAACCTCTCTAGAGTCTAATATTGAGCATGATGAGGTATCTTATCATCCAGAGAATATGGGACCATCCCAGGCCTCTCACAGTTTCATTGTTACTCTAGTATTATAGGATATGCTAATTCATCTTTTGCTGTGTTTAGATGGAATTCCCCAAATAGGTATTCTATCAGGTATGCTTGATGGTTTTCAGACTACATGAGGCATACAGCTACCAGGGTAGGCTCTTCTTCATTATTTTCAAACTCCTAGAGCATAGACAGTTATTGTTGTGGCCCCACATGTTGAGACATTTCCTAATAGGCTTTTTGTTCCACCTATAGCTTCTGGTCCTGTGATGTCTACTAATCAGTAGAAGAAATTCAATAGATTTATTAGATTGGACCTCCTAAGTTTAGTAGTGCTATTTGTGAAGATGCCTATGAGTTTCTGATTGACTGTCAGGAGAGGTTTTATTACCTCAGTTTGCTTGAGTCCCGTGGTGTTTCCTACACTACCTACTAGTTAATCGATGTGGCTAGGCAGTGGTAGAGATCTCTTGTCAGTTGTAGACCAGTGGGTTCCCTTTCTTTGACATAGGCCCAATTTTCTAAGACTTTTCTAGAGAAGTTTGTACCCTTTAGCTTGAAAGACTAGCGGAGAGAAGAGTTTGATCATTTGGAGTAGGGTTTCATGACTATTGCAGAGTATGAGGTCCACGTTTATGCATTGTCTAGATATGCCATCGCTAGCATTTCCACAGAATCTGAGAGGATTAGGAAGTTTGTTATAGGTTTGACTAGTTATTACTAGTTGGCGATGGCTCAACTAGTGGTTTCTGATGGTTCTTTTTTTATTATAGTGGATTATGGAAAGATGATTGAAACTATTCACTAGGGTATTCAAAGTAGTGGTGCCAAGAGGACGCACTGACAGGGCAATTTCAGTGGTCATTTATCCTAAGGTAGGGATTTCTTGGGCAGAGGTTCTCATGTTAACCATGAAAAACTAATTCAGGCAGCTTTGAAGAGTTCAAATAGTAGGTTTGTAGGTTTTGAGACTTCTAGTGGTTAGAGATTAGGTTATGTAGACCAAGGGTCTTGTTATGGTTCATCGAGTTATGAAGGACATTCTAGTTTTACTAGACCCTTACAACATGATTCATCTAGGGAATGTTTTATGTATGATGATCATGGTGTCTTAGTGATGGATTATCCCTAGCGTACATTAGGTCCTTTCCAATAGGGTTCTCAGTTTCAACTTTGACTCACTCCAGTATCAACAGTTAGAGGGGGTGCATAGGGTAGTAGAGGTGGTTCTGGAGATACAAGAGGTGGGGCTCAGAGAGCTTGTAATAGTGGATGAGGATTCACTTAGTCTGGTAGCGTACATGGTCAATGCTATGCTTTTCCTGGCAGACCTCAGAAATTGGCCTCTGATGTAGTAATTATAGGTATTTTCCCATTTTTCCATCATCCCGCTTAAAGACTGTCTAACACTGGGTCTATATTCTTTAATATGTCTACATATTTTGATACTGATATTGATGTTATGTGTGTGTCTCTTTCTATGCCCATTCATGTTTCTATCTCCGTGGTGATTCTTTAGTGGTGGATCGGGTGTTCCAATCATATGTAGTGACCTTTTCAGGGTGTGATACTTGGGTAGACTTGATTATTCTTGATAATGTTGATTTTGATGTCATATTGGGTATGGATTGGTTGGCTTCTTATCATATGGTTATGGATTGTTTTTCCAAAATCGTGACCTTAGCTACTCTAGGTATGCTAAGATTAGTGCAAAAGGGTACTCCTAGTTCATGTTCGAAGGGGGTTATATCTTTTCTACGTGCTCATTGGATGGTAGGAAAGGGGTGTCTTTCTTATTTAGCCTATGTACATGATTTTAGTGTTGATTCACCACCTTTCTTAGATTCTGTGAGAGTTGCTAGAGAGTTTATGGATGTGTTTTCTACAAACTTACCTGGTATGCCTCCAAATAGGGATATCAATTTTTCCATTGATGTTGAGCCGGCCACTAAGCCCATTTATATTACTCCCTATAGAATGGCCTCAGTAGAATTGAAAGAACTGAAGGAGCAATTATAGGATTTGTTAAGGAAGGGTTTCATTAGATAGAGAATGTCTCTTTACGATGCTCCTGACTTGTTTATGAAGAAGAAAGATGGATCCATGTGAATATGTATTGATTATCGGTAATTGAACAAGGTGACTATCAAGAGCAAGTATCCTCTTCCTCGCATCAATGATTTGTTCAATCAACTTTAGGGTGCTTTAGTATTTTCTAAGATCGATTTGAGATCTGGTTATCATCAGTTAAGGATTAGAACTTCAGATATTTTAAAGACAAATTTTTTGATGTGGTATGGCTATTACGAGTTCTTAGTTATATATTTTGGGTTAACTAATACCCTAACAATGTTTATGAAGTTGATGAACAAAGTTTTTCAACCTTATCTTGATTTTTTTATAATTGTGCTCATTAATGATATGTTGGTTTATTTCAAGAATGAGGCTTAACATGTGAGGCATTTGAAGACTGTACTTCCGAGATTGAGAGATGAGAAGTTGTATGTTAACTTTTCCAAGTACGAGTTTTGGTTGGATTTTGTTTCTTTCTTGGGTCATGTGGTGACAAAGGATGGTATTATGATTTATCTGTCCAAGGTAGCGGAGGTTCGTGATTGGGCTAAACCTACTACTCCTATAGAGATTCAGAGTTTTGTTAGTTTAGCGGGCTATTATCGTCAATACGTGTAGGGTTTCTCTTCTATTGTATCTTCTTTGACTAAGTTGACTCAGAAGAAAATTGTTTTCCAGTGGTTGGATGATTGCGAGAGGAACTTTCAAAAGCTTAAGTAGTTGTTCACTTCGGCTTTTATCTTGACTTTGCCTGAGGAGTGCGTGGTTTCACTGTGTTTTTGATTCTTCCAGAGTTATATTGGGTGGTGTGTTGATGCAGTAGGGTAAGGTGATTGCTTATGCCTCTCAACAGTTGAAGGTCCATGAGAAGAACTACCCAACTCATGATTTGGAGACAAACCGCGGTTGTGTTTGTGTTGAAATTTTGGTATCGCTACTTGTATGGAGTTCATTATGAGATCTTCTCTGATTATTGTAGCCTTCAGTACTTCTTCACTCAGTAAGATTTTAATATGAGATAGCATAGATAGTTAGGGTTGCTTAGGGATTATGATCTTACTATTCTTTATCATCCGGGCAAGGCCAATATGGTAGCAGATGTCTTGAGTCAAAAGGAGGCAAGTATGAGGAGTTTGGATTATCTTTTAGGTAGGGAGTGGTCTTTAACCTTGGATGTTCAGATTTTGGCTAACCAGCTGGTTCAACTTGATATTTCGACACCTAGGCATATTTTGGCATATGTTGAGGATAGATCTTCATTGATGGAGAAGATTCGAGCTTGATATTTTGATGATGAGAATTTGAGGGTTATTCATGATAAAGTATTGAATAGTGAGGCAGAGTTGACATCTTTTGATCTCGAGGGTGTTTTAAGGATTGGTGATCGTGTTTGTATATCGAGAGTTGGTGGTTTGATTAGACTGACCTTGGAGGAGCCTCATTATTTGAGGTATTCTATTCATCTAGGAGCGTCTAAGATGTACCATAATTTGAAGAAACACTATTGATGGTGTGGGATGAAGAAGGACATAGTGGAGTTTGTGCTCAATTGTTTGAATTGTCAACAAGTGAAGTGTGAACATCAGCGTTTGGTTGATACGATGCCTATCCCTGAATGGAAATGGGAGAGAATCACTATGGACTTTGTGGTTGATCTACCCCCGTCTTTGGGGAAGTTTGATTCCGTTTGGCGGATTGTGGATAGGATGACTAAATCAGTGCACTTTGTACCTGTGAATGTGAATTACAATGCAGAGAAGTTGGTCAAGATCTACATTTGAGAGATTGTTTGATTGCATGGAGTGGCTATCTCCGTTATTTCTAATATAGGTATGTAGTCTACCTCAATTTTTAGAGTTCTATGCATAGTGAGTTGGGTAATCAGCTCGAGATGAGCATAACTTTTCACCCTCAGGCGGATGGCCAGTCAAAGTGGACAATTTAGGTGTTAGAGGACATGCTTTAAGTGTGTTTCATGGATTTTGGTGTTCATTGGGACCAATTCTTGCCCTCAGCAGAGTTTACCTACAACAACTGTTATCGTTCCAACATTCATATGGCACCTTTTAAGACATTGTATGGGTGGAGGTGTAGATCCCCTATGGGATAGCTTGACTCTTTTAAGGTCAGTTCTTGGGGTACTGATTAGTTGAGAGACTCTATGGATAGAGTGAGATTGATTTAGTAGAGGCATGTGGCTGTCTAGAGTAGGAAAAAGAGTCATGCTAATCGATTAGTTCGTGATGTAGTTTTCATGCTTGGTGAGTGGGTTTTGTTGAATGTTTCACCCATGAAGCGTGTGATAAGATTTGGGAAGAAAAGGAAGCTTAGTCCAAGATTTGTTGGGAGTTTTGAGATTCTTGAGAAGATTGGAAATGTGGCCTATAGGCTAGCTTTTCCTCCATATCTATCAGGTTTTTATTTGGTATTCTACATTTATCCTAAAGTTATACCGTCCTGATGATTCTTATGTAATCTAGTGGGATATAGTTGCATTACATCAAGATTTGTCCTTTGAGGAGGAGCCTATTGCTATCCTAAATATATAGAGTAGGAGGTTAAGATCTAAGCATATTGATTCTGTGAAAGTTTAGTGGAGACATCGCTTGATTGAGAAGGCTATATGGGAGGTTAAGCCTGATATGCGCAGTAGATACCCCTAGATTTTTACCGATTTAGTTACTTTCTTTGCTCTTTTGCTTAAGGACGAATGCGTGTTATAGTAGTGAATAATGCAACAATCCTTGTTGTGAATTTTAACCTTTTTTATATTTTGATCATTTTACCCTTTTCTGAAGTTGCTATGTATCATTAGTGAGTTGCGCGGATGGTTGGTACGGTCCCCAAAGCATTCAAAAGAAATTTAAGTGAGTTTGAGATTTTGAGTAGCCTTGAAAGTGATTGGTTTAACTTTGGTCAACATTTTGTGATCTAAGTGTCGGATGGTAATTCTGTAAGTTCCATTATATTCAAAATGTTCTTTTTAGGTTTGTAGTTTGGTTAGATCGGGTCCCGAGTCTTTATTTAGAGTTTTAAGCATTTAGATGAGAAACTAATTAAATTAGCCTAAAGGGGGTCCGGGGGTTTAACTTTTTGATAACAACCTCTTTTGATAAATCTGATGGTTCCATTGAGTCCAGAATGTCAAAATTAACCTAGTAGCATAATTGGTGTATTTATGTAGGATCCCAAATAAATCCCGAGGGTCCATTCAAATCATTTTATCCTTGGACTAATTACTGGTGCCCAGTTTCTAGTGCACCAGACATTCCTTCATTGTGATCGCATGGCATAGGGTATCCATTGCAAAGGTTTAAGTTGTTAGGCATCATAGGTGGGCAACCACAATCACGAGTTTGGGTCGAGTTGTTAGTGCGGTCGCAAGCCCCATTTCCCGCAATCACGATGACCATTTTAATGCTAGTAAATGCTAACCCTCGCAATTGCATGGTAGGGAACTATTCACCTAAACAGTATAAATACTCTATTTTCCACCATTTTTTAGCTTGGACAGAACGAGTTTTAAGAGATTTTAAAGTGGTTTCATCAACTTAGATTTTGGTAAGCTTCTAAAACTACTTTTGATCATTTTCCTTTGATTAAATCATGTTTTCATTTTCAAAACATAGATTTTAAACTTGAAATTTTGGGGTTTTACCCGATAAAATTAGAAAATGGTTTTTCTTTGATTTCAAGATCAATTTCAACTTGTTTTCGATGAGTTTTCATATTTAGAACCCTTAAAGTATGGGAAACTTGATTCTTCAATAAATTACCCTTTTTATCTCGGGGTCGATTTTTGAACTACTTTGGGATCCAGAGTGAAAGTAGCTAATATGTGAATCATTAGACTCCTCTTGTCATGTAGATTACGTTTTTGATAGATTGGGTTCATTCTAAGACTGTATGAAAAGGAAAATCTCCATGTGAAAGGGTCCAGGCTCGTGTTTCGACTTTTTGAGGTAGGTTATGACTTACCTTTCTTAAGACCTGGTCGGGTAGTTAACAATTCATGTAAAGTATGCTATGGGTTGGGGATTTTATCATGAGATTCATCTTTTGAGATCATTAATGTATTGTGTTGTTCATGCGGGGGCTTATGTGAATATTATTATTGACTTGAGAGATTATTATTATTGTGATGCCCGTGGGGGGGTTGATATTGGTCTTGTTTGAGCATTACTTTCCTTTATTATTATTGTGATGCTCGAGTGTGGGCTTGAATTGATATTATTGATGTTTTACATGACTCTTCATTATTGTGGTGCCATGTGATGACTTTTATCATGATTTATTGAGATTTGAGGATATTTATACTATCAATGAGTTAATTCATCACATGATACTATTATGGTTATGCGCATGCATCCTTATTTCATTCATCCACATTCATGGAATTGGTACCATAGAGAAATACTGATTTTGAAAAAAAGCATTTTATAAAACCCCTTGACTGAGGGATGTCCCTGTAAGGTTGATTGAGATATAAGATTATGATAGTATATGGTTTGCAAACCCTCCATGGGTCATGTCCTTGAAGCTTATGCCCGGAAGGTGTATACGAGGTGATATTGAGACATTCCATCCTTATCATACTATTGCATTGCAATTCTCTTATGTTGTTTGTTAGTTGTGTACTTTAGCCTTCCTTTATATATTTGTGTGTAATTATTCTTATATTGTTGTTATACTTGTAGTTTTTATACTATTAGGAGATATGGCTTGATCCGCCATTGGGAACTTTTCTGTATGCTGGTGGAATCGTGCTCATAGTATCCTTTAAATGCTTTGTTCTATACTTAGCTCTGTTAGTCTATGATGCCTACTGAGTACAAGTGGACCATGCTCACTCCTACTTTCTGTACCCTTTCGTTCCAGATCCCAATTCATGTACAACCTGCGAAGCTTGAGATCGTGCTGAGTTGATGTTGTTTCGGAGTACTGGAGCGTGATTCAAGACTTCATCATATCTTTATCTTTTCTTTATTTTACATTTCAGAGATAGAGTTGTGTATTTCTGTATTATATGTTAGTTATTAGTGCTCTTTACTCATGACACTAGATTTTGGGATGTGAGTTGTATTTATTTTAGTTTCGGGGTTTGTTTATCTATATATCTGGCCTGACTTTATTTTAAAGTCTCGTATCTGGGTTTTATTTATCTTCTTTCCACAATTCTTTCTATTTTAGGTGTTGGGCTTACCTACAAAGGTTGGGATAGGGTAGGTGCCATCATGACCTCGAATTTTTGGTCATGACAGGTGACGTCCAAATCTACCTCTCAAAATGAGAAAAGTACACGATCATAATAATATAGTTACCCAACGTAGAGTCAGGATCGATTCTATACGGAACAATGTATGGGTGATTACGTAAGCAAAGAATTATTACAAACTACACTAGGCCAAACATAAAATGATAAATATTTTAGGGGATTTTGATTTAAGACGAACAAAGAAAGAATTATTTAGAAAGAGATAAAATAATGAGTGACCTTCACAAGTGTCAGGACCCAAATGTTGGGGTCATGATGGCACCTACCATAATCGAACCTTGGTAGGTAATCCCAACACCTAAAAAAGATAGAAATACTGAAAAGGATAAAAAACACCCGAATACGAGACTTTAAAGTAATGTAAGGCCAAATATATAAGACAATCTCCAAAACTGAATAAATACAGCTCAAATCCTATAATCTAGAATCATGAGTAAAGAGCACTAATAACTAATATAGAATACGAAAATACACAACTCTATCTCGTAAATGTAAAGTAAAGATAAAATAAAGATGATGACGTCTAGAATTTGCTCTAAAAAAGGAGCTCACCAGTACTCCAAAACAGCCTCACCACAACACGATCTCAAGCTCTGCGGGTCGCAGTCAATCTGGGATCTGTATTGAAAAGGTACTTAAAGTAGGAGTGAGTACGGTCTACTTGTACTCAACAGGTATTATAGGTCGACCGAGCAAAGTAGAAAACAAAACATGTAAAAGATACTATGAGCTTACTTCCACCTACATACAGAAAAGTTCCTAATGGTGGCTCAAGCCGTATCTACAAATAGCATAAATACTACAAGTATAACAACACTAAAAGAATAACTATACACGTATATATATAAAGGAAGACTAAATTACACAACTAACAAGCAACATATGAGAAATGCAAATGATGCAATGCAATGGTATGATAAGGATAAAATGTCTTAAGATCACCCTATATACACCTTCCAAGCATAAACTTCTAGGACAGGACCCATGGGTGGTTTGCAATCCATATACTATCACAATCTCATATCTTAATCAACCTTATCGGCACATTCCTCAGTCAAGACATTTTATAAAGTGTTTTATTTTTCTTTTTAAATCAGTGCTTCTCAATGGTACCATTTTCATGAATATGGATGAATGAAATGAGGATTCATGCTCATAACCAAAATGATATCATGGAATGAATCAACTCAATAATGGTATAAATGAGCTCAAATATCCTCAAATCTCCATAGATCATGACATAAGCCATCGAATGGCACCACAGTAGTGAAAAGTCAGGTAAGATATCAATAATATCAATTAAAGCCCGCACTCAGGCATCTAAATAATAATTAGACAAATAATACTCAAACAAGACCAATGTCAACCCCCTCACGAGCATTACAATAATAATAATCTCTCAAGTCGAAAATAATATTCATATAAGCCCCCATACGGGCAACACAATAAAATAATGATCTCAATAGATGAATCTCATAATAAAATCCCCAACCCATAGCATACTTTACATGAATAGTTAACTACCCAGCCTGGTCTAAAGAAAGTTAAGCCATAACCTACCTCAACAGTCGAAACATGAGCCTAGACCCTTCAATAAGGAGAATTTCCTTTGCTAGTGGTCTCAGAATGAACTCAATCTATCTAAAATATAATCTAAATTTTAAGAGGACTCTAATGATACCCATATTAGCTACTTTCATTTTGGGTTAAAAAAATAGTTCAAAAATCAACCTTGATTTAGGTTAGAAGTACCCTTGGTCCAGGTCTCGAGGCTTTCAGGCTCATTTGGGCTATTGGGTGGATTTGGTAAAAATTAAAACCTTGGGTGTAGGACCCATATTTTGTTGAAACAACCTCTGATGGAATTTTTGATGGTTCTATTGAGCTCGAATTGCTGAATTTGATAAGCTAGCATAGTTTGTTTGCGTGCGCGGGGTTCCAAACGAATTTCGAACACCCGATCAAGATATTTGGAGTTGGCTAAAATTTCTGGTGAAAAACCATCAAGTGCAGCCTCTTAAGCAGCCCTTTCAATTATATCCCGAGGGACATTATTGTGGTTTCAATTTTGGGATTTCGTACGTGGGGACCACAAGTGATTTTTAGCTCAAATTTTGACCCAAAGTGAAAATTTTCAATATAGCTATTGTTTTTCTCATCTGGATGCCTAGAATATTTTTTTGATAGCGTGGCAGTGGTTGGAGGCTTATAACAAGGGAAAAACTCCATTGTAGAGGATTCTCGAGTACTTTCAGCAGCGCCAAGGTAGACTAGGCTTACCTTCTTCTAGATTTTTCTCTGTTATGGTATCAGTGTGGTATTTTGCTAATTGTGGGTGGGTTCTTATGGTTAATATGGTCATCTAGTAATTCTCCACTTATTTTAGCCTATTAGGGGACTTTTAGGGTAGGTTTCGGCCTTGTTTCCCTTAAGTTGGCAGTTGCCTATACTTTAGGACTTGACTTACTAGGGCCTTAGGATGGGATTGGGAAGACTGATCCTAGGTTCGGGTAAGTGCTTTCCTTAGGTTGGGTTCTCAGGACTTGTAGTTGGTCATTTCGCTCCTTTTAAGGTAGGTTACTTTAGTATATCTCCCTCTTATGACATAAATTATTATAGGACTACTTTTAGAGACCATTTATTAGGATTGGGATGATTTAATCATTATAACATACTCGTTAGCTTTGGTATTTCCTAATTTATTAGCATTTTGGCTTTTAATCGCGACCTTCGACTTAAAAATTGGAAACATGTGCTTCTTTAAATGAATTTGGCGACTTAAAAATTTGAAACGTGTGCTTTTTTAAATGAATTTGGCCTCCTAAATGCAAAAAAGGACTAGATAGACTTGGGTTAAATTCGAAAATTGATTTATTAATACAGGTTGATCATTTTAGTTTCAGTTTGAGTTTGGCACCTGACTTACTATTTATCTCCTATTAGTTCCAATTTGAGTCCATCTCGGGGTTATAGTTTATTATCTATTAGTTTTGGTTCAAGTACGACATCTAGTATATTGCTTATTATTCATTAGTTCCTGTTTGAGTCTGACATTTATTGTTATTATTATGGATGTTGGGTTGGAAATCCGTGTTAAGTCCGATAAGATTTATGGTTATGGCTTGAGAAAGGATATATAGTATGCTTATCGCACTCATTGGCTTATTCTTATATTACATCCTGTTGTACTTGCCCTTATATTAGTTTTATTCTTTGCTTGTACCTATCATTCTTATGGGAGCTCGGTTGGGTTTATTTCTCATTGTGTGGACCTTCTAGGCTTATGGGGGTCCAGTTAGGTTATAGCTAGGCTTTTACTTTTGCTTTTTGAGTTACATATATTCTATTTTCTATATTTGCTTAGATAGCCTATTATTTCCATTTTTGACCCTTACTTGTCACCTCTACGATATATATCTGCACTTTATTTATGCTTTTTTACTGTAATTGATCTTGGTTAACCTATGATGCCTACTGAGTACCCTATGTTTCGGTACTCATATTACACTTCTGTATCTTTTTTCCTGATGTAAATCTTAGTACGAGTCTTCACCGTTGATGCTAACCTCGAGCTGTGTTGTTGGCCGGAGATTTGGGTGAGCTTTTAGAGTTTGAAGATGATCATTCTCCTTTTGTCATTGTGACAGTATTATTTTGTTTATCCTGAGACTACTTTGTATATTTTGGCATTGTCTAGTACTCTTTTTGGTATAGTGGCTCTAATACTAACCTTCCCAAGTCTTGGGGAAATTTATTTTGTATATTTTGTCCTTTCCCATCTCTTGTATAGCATGCTTATATATATATATATATATTGCTCTTCTTTTCGCTTATTATTATAGTTTTGCCCTATATTCCTCTACCTTATGCTTTTTAGCCCATTACTCACCGTTCCTAATTATGGTTTGGCTTACCTACTAGTGGGTTAATGTACGTGACATCATGACCTTAGAAATTGGACCGTGACAGTTTTGTATCAAAGCCTAGGTTCACCAAAATCATCGGTATAAGAACAAGTGTCTAGTAGAGTCCCGTAGATCAATGCGGTGATGTCTGTATCTTATCTTCGGGAGGCTATAGGACATTCTTAGGAAAATATCATCTTTTTTATTCATTTTCATGCATTGTGCCTATATTGGTTTCTAGATTCTCATTTGTTTCACTCTTTCGCAGATGGCTAGGATGAGGGCTATAGCGGACAGGGATGGGGCCTTAGAGCTTGTAGCTAGGGCACCCATTAGAGGCAGAGGTCGACCCCGAGGTGAAGGACAGGCTAGAGCTATAGCACATGCTCTAGGCTAGGCCAGGGATCTTTCACCAAAGCTGATCATTGATCCTGAGCCAGAGATTGCACCAGAGTATCTACTTCCATAGCAGCCAGTGGGCAGCCCAGCCTCCACCCTAATTTATATCTTCATTTGTCCTCCATGATGCCTTGGTACAGTTATTAGGTATTGTTGGTAGCCAGTCGATGGTTCGAGCCCAGACATCCGCTCAGGGTGGACTTGGTATAGGAGCACAGACTATAGCTGGTGCTCCCAGAGTAGAAGTCCCACTAGCACTGGTAGTTCCACTGCCAGCAGCAACCTAGCTAGCCATGACTTCTGAGGAGCTGAAGATACTAGGCTAGTTTCTTAGATTGGCTCCACCAAGGTTTGCAGGAGTCCCAGGGGAGGATGCATTTGAGTTCCTTATCTGCTGTGAGGAGAGACTGCATAATTTGGATTTAGTTGAGTTGTGTGGTGTAGAATACAACACATTTCAGTTTGATTGAGTGGCGAGGCAATAGTGGAGGAGATACCTTTATTCCAGGCCAGATGAATCTCCTTCTATGACATGGGTTCAGTTCTTTGAGGCATTCTTAGAGAATTATATGCCTCGCAGTATGAGCGAGCATCTAAGGATGATTTTATAAGGTTACAATAGGGTTTTATGATAGTGGAAGAGTATGAGGTAAGATTTCACAAGCTATCCAGACATGCCACCATAATTCTACCTATGGAGTACGAGAGAGTATGGTGCTTTGTCAGAGGATTTAGAGTTTCACTCCATATGGCTACCTAAAGTCTAGTAGCTATAGGAAGATCCTTTGTACTTTGTTAGTGTAGTACTCCCATCCATGCAACCTTATAGATTTATGATGGGGATTAACCTGGGTATAGTTATTTTTGATGGTCAGTGTAGTGGTTAATCATCGGGGGGTATTAAGACTAAGGTAGCCAATTTGGGCGAGCCAAACCTTTTCATCAGGCTAGAGTGCCCAAGACATGCTATGATTGTGCTATTATGGGTCATTTTACCGCAGTGTCCCCGACATAAGATGATTGAGCCTTTTGCACATAGTGTTTTTCCAATTAGGTCAGTGTTGCTTACAGCTAGGGGTGGTTCACAATGTCTCAAGGGTGGTCCCTAGGGTTCTCGTGGAAGTACCCAGGAAAGTAGTTGGGTAGGTACCCTATCTGAAGGTGGGAAGGGTTATCTATATGCTGTTTTGGTAGACCAAAGGCTAAGGCTTTGTATGTTATTATTACAAGTATGATTTTGGTGTGCCATCAGCTAGTTTCAGCCTTATTTGATCTAGACTCCACTTATTCATATGTTTCTACTTATTATACATCTCAGTTGGGGTTGTATTGTGAGCCATTATCTATACCTATGCATGTAGCTACTCTCGTGGGTGATTATTTAGAAGTGAATTATGTGTATACATTATGTATTGTGACTATTCAGGAGTATGGCAGTTGGGTTGATCTTATTGTGCTTAACATAGTCGAATTTGATGTGATTCTGTTCATGGACTGGTTATCCCCCAATCATACGGTCTTGGATTTCTTTGCCAAGACCGTTACTTTAGCCATGCATGATATATCTCTAGTTGTGTGGTAGGGTGATTGTAGCTACACACCGATGGGATTATTTCTTATATTTGGGCTAGGAGATTAGTATCAAGGGGTTATACGGCCGATCTTGCATATGTTTGTTCTGTTAGTATTTAGAGTCCTTCATTTTACTCTATTTCTTTAACTCGTAAGTTCCCTGATGTTTTTTCTACCGACCTACCTAGCCTTCCTCCTGAGCGTGATATAGACTTTGCTATTGATCTTAATCCTAGCACCTGACCTATTTCTATTGCACCTTACCATATTGATCTTTCTGAGATAAATGAGCTAAATATGAAGCTTCAGGATCTTCTAGGTAAGGGGTTTATTTGATACACTATCAAGATTACAAACACCAAGAAGATAGTAACTTGACATATAAGATTCAAGAGTCTAAGAACCCTAACAACAAGAGAGGACCCTAAGACTAACGAATATTAATACCAAGTTCTTACTTGGACCAAGAGGAACTCTATGACCTCAAGACCCTTGTTTCTAGCCAAGATACAACACAAGTATCACTCTACTTGTGAGTTTTCCAACTTGGGGCTTCTCCAATGAAAGAGAGAGAAGTCCAAAATATTACAAGTGTTTATGTCTTCAAAATGATCATGAAAGAACTACTCCAAATAACCCTAATATTGTCTATTTATATTACACCCCAAATGAAAGAGAAGAAAATGACCAGATTGTCCTTGCCATGGTCCGGCCTTGGAGTGTAACTTTATTACACTTCAAGGTCCCTCTTCACACTTAAAACATTTAGAGCATTAGGTGGATCAATCACCAACTCACAAACGGCCATTTGCATGAACAAGGCTTGGAGTTTTTGTAATTCCCGAGCTTGGCTTCGTGTGAATGGTCGTGGACTTGTTGGACAGCTTGCCCTACCCGTATAATCCTCTCCAGCTTGAGAGAAATTTGACCTCAAATTCAGCATTTGGTCATCTTCAACCGCATCCACGAGAGAAAGATCACACACGTTGAAAGTGTTCTGCACTTGATATTCCGGTGGAAGGTCAATCTTATAGGCGTTGTCATTGATTTTCTCAAGTACTTGGAATGGACCATCACCCCTCGGTAGCAATTTGGACTTTCTTAGAGATGGAAACCGATCCTTCCGAAGATGCACCCACACCCAATCTCTCGGTTCAAGAATGAGTTTCTTCCTTCCCTTGTTGGCCCTCCTTGCGATTTCTTGGTTTTCTTCTCAAGTCGAAGCCGCACCTTCTCATGTAACTTCTTCATAGAATCTGCCCGCTTGCTTCCATCTAAACTAATCATGAGATCACTTGTCAAAGGTGTTAAATCCTAAGGGGTAAGGGGGTTAAGGCCGTATACACACTCAAAGGAAGTCATTCCCGTGCTTGAGTGTATGAAACGGTTATAGGCAAATTCAATCAATGGTAAGTGCTCTTCCCAAGAAGTCACTTTTCCCTTAACTATGGAACGTAGCATAGCACCCAAAGTCCTATTTACTACTTCTGTTTGGCCATCGGTTTGTGGGTGGCACGACGTAGAGAACAACAACTTGGTACCAAGCCTACCCCACATGGACTTCCAAAAGTGACTTAGGAACTTAGAGTCCCTATCACTCACAATGGTCCTCGGAACACCATGCAATCTGACAACATTATCAACAAATAAAGAGGCCACGCTAGGTGCGTCATCACATTTAGAGCAAGGAATAAAGTGCGTCATTTTAGAAAACCGATCGACTACAACAAAGATACTATCCCGACCTTGTCGAGTCCTTGGCAGCCCCAATAGAAAATCCATAAATATATCAAGCCAAGGATGTAGAGGGGTGGGTATCAGGGTGTACAACCCATGAGGTAGGAGCCGATATTTGGCTCTCTTGCATTCTACATATTGGCCGCAAATCCTAGCTATATCATTGAGCATTTTGGTCCAATAGAATTGCTCCTCCAATATTCCAAAGGTCTTTTCGACCCCAAAATGACCCATTAGACCTCCATCATGTGCTTCGGTCACAAACAACTCTCTCCAAGAGCTAGAGGGTACACACAATCGTCTCCCTTTAAATAAGTAACCATCAAACTTGGCATAGGGATTTGAACCCCTATCCAAATCCCACTTGTCCCTACCCAATTCTTCGCATTCCCTAAACATAGGAGCAAAGTGAGGGTCCTTGGGATACAATCCTCTTAAGCTCTCAAAACCCATTAATTTTGATGACAAAGTGGACACAAGAGCATGTTCTCTAGACAAATCATCGGCTACTACATTATCCTTACCCTTTTTGTATTGGATAACATAAGGGAAGGTCTCAAGAAACTCAATCCATTTGGCATGCCATTTTTTAAGCTTTTCTTGGGCCCAAAGATGCTTTAAGGATTCATGGTCCGTTCGGATCACGAACTCCTTAGGCCATAAGTAGTGTTGCCAAGTGGCCAAGGCTCTAATCAAGGCATACAACTCTAAATCATACGTGGAGTAGTTTAAAGCTACTCCTTTGAGATTTTTGCTAAAGTAAGCAATGGGTTTTAAATCTTGTATCAAAACAGCTCCTATGCCTACTTTACTCGCATCGCACTCGACTTCGAACTTCTTATCAAAGTTGGGTAATTGTAACAAGGGCGCGGAGATGAGCATAGCTTTCAACGCTTCAAAAGCCTTAGCTTGCTCGTCACCCCACTTGAAGGGTTGTTCTTTTCGAATGACCTCGGTCAAGGGGGCGGCTATGGTGCTAAATCCTTTGACAAACCTTCTATAAAAACTAGCCAGCCTGTGGAAGCTTCTTACTTCTCCAATGTTTTGTGGGGTTGGCCAATTTTTGATAGCGTTTATCTTGGATTCATCCACTTCGGCCCCTCTTGAACTAACAAAAAAACCCAAGAAAACAACTTCATTAACACCAAAGGAGCATTTTTCCAGATTTGCATACAATTTTTCCTTTCTAAGGACATCAAGCACACATTGTAAATGCATCACATGCTATTCTAAAGACTTGCTATAAACCAAGACATCATCAAAGTAGACAACAACAAACTTTCCAATAAATGGCCTCATCACATGATTCATTAGCCTCATAAAAGTACTTGGAGCGTTTGTTAGGCCGAAGGGCATAATTATCCATTCATAGAGACCAAACTTGGTCTTGAAGGCAGTTTTCCATTCATCACCGGGTTGCATTCTTATTTGGTGATAGCCACTTCTTAAATCAATCTTGGAAAATAAACACGAACCATTCAATTCATCTATCATGTCGTCTAACCGAGGGATAGGGTGACGATATTTTACTGTAATCTTGTTGATGGCTCGACAGTCCACACACATACGCCATGTTACATTCTTTTTGGGCACTAGTAGCACCAAAACCGCACACGAACTCATGCTCTCCTTGATATACCCTTTATTGAGGAGTTCCTCAACTTGGCGTTGCAATTCTTTGGTGTTCGCAGGGTTGCTCCTATAAGACGATCGGTTTGGCAATTGTGATCCGGGCAAAAAGTCAATTTGGTGCTCAATGGTCAATCCTTACGGAAGTTCTTTAGGAAATACATCTTCATAATCCTACAACACACAAGAAATCAAAGGAGAAATGGAAGAATTAGTGGGGTTAGTATTAAAACAATGAGCCAAAAGTAACATAGGCGTGTCCTCATCATGATCCACGAAGAGTTCCTTCTTTCTAACCAACATCACTATGTTTTCTTTCCCTTTTGATGTTGAGGCAGCCTCGGATACCCCTACTGCCCCACCTACGGGTTCCCCTCTTTTTTCTTTCTTTTCAAATTTTTGTCCCTTTTCCTTCAATTCTCTCATTTTTTAATTCCACTCATTTACTTGGGAGGGCAAAAGAGGATAAAGTGTGACCTTTCGGCCATCCTTCTCAAGTGTATATCGATTGGACCTCCCATCGTGTTTGGTAGACCTATCATATTTCCAAGGTCTACCTAGCAACAAGTGGCATGCTTGCATTGGTATCACGTCACAAAGCACTTCATCGTGGTAGTTTCCCACCTTAAACTGTATCACACATTGCCTTGTGACCTTTAATTCACCACATTCATTCAACCATTGTAACTTGTAAGGACTATTCTGTGGTGTAGTTGGTAACTTCAAGAAGTTTACCATAGCAATACTGACAACATTTGTACAACTACCGCTATCGATCACCAAGGTGCACACACTCCCCTTTATAAGACATTTAGTATGGAATAGATTTTCCCTTTGGCTTGGGTCATCGATTGCCTTACTAATCATGACGCACCTAACTACAAATTTTGGAACCACACACTCCCCTTCTTGCGGATAAACATCTTCACCATCATCATCATGTGGCCCATTCTCCGGTTCCTCTCCATCTTGAGGCTCGGCCTCATCCTCTCACTTTTCAGGGTCCACCTCCTCACCAAGGTAATACAATCTCCCTTCCCTAAGGGTCACGTTGCATCGGTTTGGACATTCATTGGCTTTATGTCCCCAACCTTGGTACTTGAAATATTGGAATCCTTTTGGGTTAGGATACTTGTGAACTTCTTGCTTTGGAGGAATTTTGTGGTCTGTTTTGGGCTCGGGCAGCTTTGTAATGGAGGATTGGTCCTTGTTTTTGGGCCAGCCCGAGGTAGATTGTCCCCTTGCCTTGAAAGAAGATCTCTCTTTAAGTTCCTTTTCAATCTCAAGAGCCGCTTGGAAAATACCTTCAACGGTATCAAACTTTTGAAGTGTTAAATGAGTGGAGACCTTTTAGTTCAACCCACACTTGAACTGGATGATATCATTATTGATTTGTTTCTCGCGATTATCAAGCTTCAACATGAGTTGTTGAAACTCATCAAAATACGCCATCACACTTTTGTTACCTTGACGCAAGTTGTACAATCTAATAAGCAACTCAAGGCGATAACTCTCGGGGAGGTACCGTTGTCTCATCAAGTACCTCAGCCAAAACCAAGGTGGTGGCTGCCCGTCAACTAATGCATTATCAAACCGCTTGGGGTACTCCCACCAAGTGTTAGCATAACCCTCAAAATGAGCTATAGCATAACAACCTTTCTTCTCTTCCGAGATATCATTAACTTGGAAAATTTTGTCACAAGCTGATTCCCAAGCTAAGTAAGCCTCGGGGTCACTTTCACCCTTAAAGAGGGGTAGGCTCAACTTGATGGTATTGATGCCTACATCTCTCTCTTGGTATAGTTTTCCCCTTTCTCCATACCCTCGATATCTCCTTTGATCTCCACGACCCCCTCTCATCTTCTCCTCCCTCATGTAAGCATCATCAAAGGCTCCATATCCTTCATATTCCTCTCTATCATATTCCTCAAAGTGGGCTGGACGATTTTGGGTATTTTGAACTTGATTTGGAGGAATTGGATTTTGTGGAAGTGGTGGTCTTTGGTTTAATGGAGCTTGGAATGGAGGGTTCGGATTTAGCGGAGGTACTTGACGTCCAAATCACTCTTGTGGGACTTGAGGAGTTTGGAAATGTATTGGTCTAGTGGGGTCACGGTTTGGAGGGAAAGGAGTGGTTTGGCTTGCGGTATTTAGTGGAGCTTGGGGTGTATTTAGCATTTGGTGCAATGTTTCGGGAGTGATGGTTGCGGAGGAAGTTCTATTATGCCCATTGGTAGAAACATATATAGGAGTAGAAGGGCGAGAGTTCCTTTGACTCTCCACTTGTTCTAATCTCCCACTAATAGCCGACACATCTCCCTTTATTGTTGCCAAATCCCCTCTCACGGCTCCAAATTCCGTATTCAACCTGTCAAGCGTTCGGGTAACGGCCCCAAGAGTGACCCTCATAGAGTCAAGAGCATTAGTATCCACATTTTGGGACGTGGCCCCTTCCATTGCCAAGGTATTACACTCTTTGGATCACCTCACACTTGAGTTCCACAAGTGTTGTAGATTGGCTAGTAACCCGTGAATCCTTTAAGGTATGAGTAAGCTCTTATCCGGAGTGTATTCTTGTTTGAAGACTCAAAGAATTCTCGTCATACTAGAACCAAGAAGTAGCAACGTAATCAAAAGGTAAAAGCACCCAAGTAATCGTTGACACGAACAACGGATTCAAATGACTAATTGACAACCTAGTAGGAATGTACTAGTTTGTTAATTAGTTCTAGAACCAAGTAAGGAAACCAAGAATCAACCATTAGAAACTAGAAAAATTATCCAAATTTGAGCTTATTAGTGACGTGGCAGCATGTAATTGGTCTTGGTCCCACACTATTTTTTATTTTATTTTTTTTGTCACAAATCTGAAATTTCAATATTCACACAACTTGTCATGGATGACAATGGGTTTTGGAGGGAAGGTAAAAGTCTTGTACTCTTTTTTCAACTTTTCAAACTCAAAAAGGTAAGATTTGACTATACTAATCCCACAAAACAAGGTCCCTTGACTTTAAGGAAAAGTGGTTGTCACGTCTAGAAAGTGATGTATTCAAGTCTTCTCACCAACAACTTTATAACTTTTATCTTACAACCTTTTGGATCTATTTTATACTTGTATTGTCTTAAGTAGTAAGAATAGATGAAGAACAAGATGAACATCTCAACAACCTTCAAGAACACAATATCAACTTCTTTGAGAACATAACACAAACCACCAATTGTCAACAACAAGGTACAACCTACGGACCACTTCAAGTCACCACAACAATGGTTAATATTATAAGCTCAACTTTAGATCTAGACACTTTTAGTGTTGGAGATAAAGAATCCAACACTAGGAACACACTAAACAAGTAAAATAACATCTAGATCTAAACACACAAACACCAATCTCGGTCGAGACAACAAGATGGACAAATTTCTCTTTTTTTCTTTTTTGACCGAGAGAGCCCAAGACTGGTAGTGTAGGAACACAACCAGCCTTTCTTTGATACCAAATGATACACTATCAAGTCCACAACACAAAGCTCCAATAATCAACAACAAGAAGAACAAACTAACACAAGATCAACAAGTTGAACAACAAGTGCTAGTGAATCGAAAGGGCCCCACACGGCTTCACTAGACTTCAAGATTACAAACACCAAGAAGATAGTAACTTGACATATAAGATTCAAGAGTCTAAGAACCCTAACAACAAGATAGGACCCTAAGACTAACGAATATTAACACCAAGTTCTTACTTGGACCAAGAGGAACTCTATGACCTCAAGACCCTTGTTTCTAGCCAAGATACAACACAAGTATCACTCTACTTGTGAGTTTTACAACTTGGGGCTTCTCCAATGGAAGAGAGAGAAGTACAAAATATTACAAGTGTTTATGTATTCAAAATGATCATGAAAGAACTACTCCAAATAACCCTAATATTTTCTATTTATATTACACCCCAAATGAAAGAGAAGAAAATGACCAGATTATCCTTGCCATGGGCCGACCTTGGAGTGCAAGTTTATTACACTTCAAGGTCCCTCTTCACACTTAAAACATTTAGACCATTAGGTGGATCAATCACCAACTCACAAACGGCCATTTGCATGAACAAGGCTTGGAGTTTTTATAATTTTCGAGCTTGGCTTCGTGTGAATGGTCGTGGACTTGTTGGACAGCTTGCCCCACCCGTATCATTATTAGACTGAATGTCTCGCCTTAGGGTGCTCCCATTCTATTTGTGAAGAAAAAGGATGGTTCTATGCATTGTGTATCGATTATAGGCAGTTAAATAAGGTGAGAGTGAAGAATAAATATCTTATACATTGTATCAATGATCTATTTGACAAGTTATAAGGTGCATCCATGTTATCTAAGATTGACTTGAGATCTGGCTACTATAAGTTAAGGATTCGGCCAGAGAACATCCCTAAGACAACCTTCAGGACTCACTAATACCTTTACGTGTTCCTAGTGATGTCTTTTTGGATAACCAATGCCCCAACAACATTCATGGACTTTATAAACCATATGTTCAAGCCTTATTTGGACTCCTTCATGATCGTATTTATTGATGACATCCTTGTTTAGTCGAGGAGTAGGGAGGAGCACGAGCATCATTTGAGGATTATACTCCGCACTTTGAGATATCAACGACTTTATACCACATTCTCAAAGTGTGAGTTCAAGCTTATGCCTATAACATTCTTGGGGCACGTGGTGTCCAAGGATGGGATTATGGTAGACCCGATAAAGATTGAGGCCATTTGTGATTGGGCTAGCCTATATCTCCGATCGAGGTATGAAACTTTATTAGGTTGGAAGGTTAATACAGATGGTTCATCAAGGGATTTGCCTCTATTACAGTACCTATGACAAGATTGACTAGGCAGGAGGTTCCATTTCAGTGGTCTGGGGAGTATGAGTCAAGCTTTATGAAGCTCAAGAACATGCTCACTTCAGCTCCTATTCGGACTCTTCCAATTATGGGTGAGGGGTTTATAGTATATTGTGATTCTTTAGGTGTTGGTTTGGATTATGTTCTAATGCAGCAGGGCCGAGTTATAACATATGCTTTGAGACACCTAAAGGTGTACAAGCACAACTACCCTACTCATGACTTGGAGTTGGCGGTGGTAGTTTTTGCATTTAAGATTTGGAGGCATTATATGTATGGAGTTCACTACGAGATATTCACTGACCATCGTAGTCTTCAGTTCATTATGACTCAGAAGGACCTCAATTCAAGGAAGCGTACGTGGATTAAGTTGCTGAAGGACTATGATCTCTCTATTGTGTACCATCTGGGCAAGAAGAATGTGCTAGTGGATGCCTTGAGCCGAAAGACAATAAGTATGGGGAACTTTGCCTTCCTTTTAGTTTTGGAGGGACCATTGTCCTCGACATCAAGTCCCTAGCCGATAGGTTGATTCGGCTTGATATCTTAGACCTCACGAGGATTCTTTCTAGTGTTAAGGCCAGGTCTACTTTGTTGGAGCAGATTTGAGGTCGACAGTTTAAGAATAGTTAGTTGTGTGGTATTCGATATCAGGTATAGAAGAGTGAGTCCAAAAGGGCTACCTTATACTTTGAGGGTATATTTAGATTCAACGGTCGCATTTGTGTTCCAAGGGTAGGAGTATTGATTCAGTTGATACTTTAGGAGGCTCATAGCTTTGGATACTCTATTCACCCTAGGACATCTAAGATATATAGAGACTTGGGACAACATTACTGGTGGAGTGGTATGAAATGGGATATAGTAGACTTTATAGCTTGGCATTTTTGTTGTTAGCAGGTGAAGGCCAAGAATTTAAGACCTGTTGGTTTGTTTCAAAGGCTACCTATTCCTGAGTGGAAGTGGGAGTGTATTACTATCGATTTCATGGGTGGTTTGCCTCAAACTTCCCTTGGTTTCGATAGCATTTGGATCATTATAGAACGATTGACCAAGTTAGCTCATTTCCTACCCATTCAGTTTTCCTACATTGCCGAGAGGTTTGCTCAAATCTATGTTCGAGAGGTGGTTTGTCTTCACGGAGTGCCTGTGTCTATTATTTCTGATAGAGGCTCTCAGTTTACCTCCAACTTTTGGAGAGATTTTGTAACACCCCGTACCTTTCCAACCCTACTTGATGACATTGAATAATGTTTCCTTAGGTGTCGAGAGCTATAAGGATGCATTTGGTAATGTTAAAGATGAGAAAAATTGAAATTTGGCCTTGTACATGTGACTAGCCTTTCATAGGAAGTGTTTGGTGATTTTGGGGAGAATTTGTGGAATACCCCGTACACATTTCAACCTCATTTGGTGACTTGTAGTCATGTTTACTTGATGATTAAGATCACTAAGTAAGTATTTTGTAGTGTTTTGATAAGATATTGGATGATATGCAAGTGGTGGAAAAATTGCCGAAAAATTCAGCAAGGCATGGAAACTTGCGCCACTCCCTGTTTAAGGGGGTGTGGTGCAAGCCCCTAATTCATAGGGCAAGGAAATCTTGCGCCACTGCCTTGCTTTGCAGCAGTGGCACAAGGCACAAAGGTTTTGCCTTTCCAGGCTCGTTTTGTAACGCAATTCTACGGCTATTCATGGATGGTTTCTTTTGGTTATTTGGAGTTCTTTGAGTGTTGTTAAAGCTTCAAATACCTCAATACACTCCTACATACTTCTACATGATCAAACCATGAAACACAAGTAATTATCAAAAATGTTCAAGGAAGCCATGGACGACTAGAATTCCTATTTTTGTGATTGAGACAACGAATGAGAATCTTGTAAGAGAACATTATCATGACATTATAGAATTCTTTAAACATGATATATATGGTTAATTATACATGAAAGTTGATAGGTTAAATGTATATGTGTTATTGGGCCCAAATTTAGGCCGGCCCAAAATGGAATGAAAGACAAGGCCCAAAGAGGAAATGACCCAATCTTCCAATGTTGACCAAGTAAACATTGTATTAAATGCAAAAAGTGGATAAGGATGCCTTGAGTACTATATAAAGACTCCAACATCAGATTTTTATTCACACAAACTCTCATACCTTTTTGGATATTTATCAAACATTTCTCTATGCTCCAAACCCTAAGGTAACTATTTCCTTTGGACTCTTTGGACAAGATCATCCTATTCCAAGACTTGGTAAGTATTTATTATGATGGATTAACATATTATATGCATGGGAGATTATGTATATCATGATAGTTATGTTGGCAAGGTGGTGAATAGTGTATTTGTACTTTTGGTGAAAGATGTGCCATCTTTGTGATTTGAATTTGAAAAGAGACTTGATGTCTTAATGAAAGAGCATGGTATGGATAAAATATGAACATGTATGGTGTGATTTTGTTATTTAACTTGTTATTTTTCTAAAAGTGTAAATTGTGGGATTTTGGCCGATATGTGCTATGAGGTGTATTAAGGTAATTTGATGGATTATTTGTGATGTGATATGGATAAGAAAGTGTAAAGGAGAAGTGTTGTGGTGAAATGTATTGATTCTTATGTATTGGTAAATGTATGGAATATTGGGGGATTTTTGGAATAATAATTTTATCAATGGTTTTGTCAAGGGGAAATGGCATGTTTAAGGGCAAACATGTAACTCATTGATGTTATATGCATTTATAGAGTAGTTGATGGTTAATTTGAATCCCATTATATATTTGTGTTGTAGAGAGACACATAAATAAGGAGCGGGACTATTGTATGCACCTCTAGGATTATATATTCGTATTGCGAATACAAGGTATGTAAGGTTACTCTGTCTGTATCTTTCTGCGGAAAATAGTATTCACATTGACATTACGCTTCTCATGTCTCATATTCATGGTTAATGTTCCAAAAGCTCAAATAAGGTTATGTTCCAATGTTCCAATAGTGATTATACTCATGTCTCTTGTTCATGGATTATTGTCCAATGGTTCCAATAGTGTTATGTTTCCAAGAATGTTATATTGCCAAGTTATTCATATGTCTCTCACTCATTGATTATTGATCCAAAGCTTCTAGTCAACTTATGACTATCAAAAGTATCAATCTCTCACAAGTGCTTGTATCGATCGCTCATAAGCAGAAGTATCAATCTCTCACAAGTAAGGTATCAATCTCAAAAGTAAAGAAATGAAGTAAGAATAAAGTAATGCATATTGATTGTGTTCAGGGATGTTATCCATTGGGTACAAGTACCCATATGATAAAGTTACTTTATCCATGGGGTGCAAAGGACACCCGCATGACAATATGATCTTATCCATGGGGTGAAACTAACACCTGCATGACGTATCCATGGTGTGCAATGAACACCTGCATGATGTCTATTCTCAATATCACGGGATGTATCCATGGGGTGATATAAACGCCTGTATGATGATATCCATGGGGTGAAAGAACACCTGTATGATGACTATCCCAACGTTATGGGCATATCCATGGGGTGAAAGAACACCTGTATGATGACTATCCCAATGTTATGGGCATATCCATGGGGTGAAAGAACACCTGCATGACGATACTATTTTTCCCACTGATCAGTTGGGCCCGGATACAACAAATGAGTGACGAAGTAAGTAAAGTAATGTGTAAGAGAATCTATTTATTGTGATTAGCATTTTCCAATCATGTCATGATCCAAAGTCCAATATTATGATTATGTTTGTACCAATCTCTCATAAGTATAAAAGTACCAATCTCATAGAGTAATAAGAGAGGTGATGTACAAGTTAGTAAAACTATTCCTCATAAGTGAAGATGTCAATCTCATGAAGTAAGGGAGTGAAGTGAGATGTGTATATAAGTGTGTGCTTTAATGTCATGATCTTTGACGTGTCATTCTCATACCTTTGTAAAGGGTGTTAGGTTGTGAAGGAGTAACGCGCATGGTTACTATATGTTTCAGTGAGTATGGATCACATTCTAAAGGGTATGAATTCAATATGGAAAATCCCAATGTTATGCTATGTTATATTATGTTATATTATTAACCCACCGAAAGGGTGAAAGCATATGATTTTATAACCTACTAACCAAGTAGATGAATAGCAAGGGTGATGAGCTTAGAGGAATAAAAGAATCTCTTGAATAGAAGGACCTCTTGAATAGAGAAAAAGAATCTCTTAAGTGAAGGAAATCTCCCTTGAATGAAGATGTGTTTGAAAGATAGTAAGGCTATAAATGAGTGATCTAGAATAACAGTAACATAAGTGATCTATATGTTTCCACATTAAGAATGATGATGGTAAGAGTGAATGAACAAGTAATGCAGATAATGGGAGAAATAAACCTGGCTCCCCACATACAGACAGAATGATAACCAAAGTAAAATTCATGATTTTAAACGTACAGGACGACTGTTTATCCACATTGATTATTCTCTTATCTTGAGTACATTGAAATTCATATCTTTTATACAATTGCTCTTAGCCTTACATACTCAGTACATTCTCGTATTGACCCCCTCGGGGGACTTACCTTACATGTTGCAGGTGCAGGTACTAGTAGACCTCTACAGTAGACTGACAGTTAATTGAGGATCTTTGGTGATCCCCAGTTGCTTCGGGACTTTTCGAGTCATAGTTGTATAGTTGTTTTGATGTTGTAAATATTGTATAAAGCGGGGACATGTCTCGACTGCTAGTTGGTCTTGTAAATGCATCTGTTAGAGGCTTTTGTAGACATGTGTGGGTTATGAATGTAAGAGATAAACGTCCGTTTTGACGTGATGGCCCCAACGGCCACATTTTCTAAATCTATATATAGCATATGTTTTCATGTTCATGTTTTACGTATAGTTGTATAAGGTTTAATAAGACTCATACGAGTATATGCATATGAAGATTCATGAGCAAAGATTGGTTCTCTCGGGCCATATTGGCTTCGAGTGCCAGTCCGGCCCGAATGGGATTTTGGGTCGTGATAGATTTTTAAGAGGAGTTGGGTACCTTAATCGACCTTAGATAACTTTTAATCCCTAGATCGATGGTCAGTCGGAGTGGACTATTCAGGTGTTGAAGGATATGCTTCAAGCTTGTTTCATGGACTTTTAAGGGAAGTGGGATTAGTTTCTAGCCTTAGCAGTGTTTGCCTAGCTACCATTCAAGTATTCAGATGGCACCATATTAGGCATTATATGGTAAGCGGTGTCGATCTCTGATTTGTTGGTTTGAGACTTCAGAGATTAGGCCACGAGGTACCGACTTGCTTCAAGAGTCATTGGACATAGTTCAGGTTATTCATGATAGGTTGGGACAACTCAGAGTAGGAAAAAGAGCTATGCTGATCGTAGGCTTCGTGCCTTGAGATTTGAAGTTGGTGATCGGGTTTTCCTTTATGTGTTGCCCGTGAAAGTTATGATAAGGCTTGGAAAAAAGGCAAGCTCAGCCCCAGGTATATCGGGCCATTTGAGATCCTTCGGAGAGTTGGGGGGAGGGGGTTAGCTTATGAGTTAGCCTTGCCTCTAGACTTTTTAGCTAATCATCCTTTTTCATATGTCGATGCTTCGATGATATATTCTGAATGAGTCTCGCATGCTCCAGTGGGATGTAGTTCAGTTGGATGATAGGTTGACTTTCGTGGAGGAGCCAGTGTCCATTCTAACCAGAGATGTCAGACGGTTGCATTCCAGAGAGATCCCTATAGTTAAGGTTCTATGGAGACACCACCCAGTCAAAGAGGCTACCAGGGTGTAACACCCCGTATGTTTTTGAACCTAGTTGATTCCCGTAACATTCATGGAAATATTGAAACATGAGAGATTTGATGAATTATACATTAAAATTTGTGGGCTTAAGCCATTAGGCCAAATGAGGCCCAAACATCATCAAAAGACTTGGCCCAATGGGGAAAAAATGATCCAATCTTCCATTTGACTAATCAACCATGCATTTAATGCCAAGAGTTGGATAAGAGTGACTTGAGGGACCTATATATATGAGGAAAAATCAGATTTTATTTCATTGTGACACCCATGCCATTTCTAGAATTATCTCAAATATTTCCTTATCTCACACAAACCCTAGGCCTTCATCTTTGTGGACAAGATCACCTTTGTACAGGACTTGGTAAGTTTTTATTACTATGGTTTAGTATATGATATGTTTAATATGGTGTATAAATCATGTTGGTTGTGTTGGCAAAGTCTTGGACAGTGTGCTATGTGTAAAACTGTCTATTTTTGCAATCGGAGAATGGTTTTGTCTTGTAAACTTTAACATGGACTTGTGGTATTGAAAGAAGTGAACTTGATGGATTCAATATTGACATGTGAGATGTTATTATAGTCTTACCTTGTTTTTTCCTTGTGTATAATGTTTGGAATTGTTATTGTGAAATTGGTTATGGATTTGGTGACGTATTGACCAAGAAGTGTAGTTTTGGGTGTTGTTTATGTGTGTTGTGAGACTATGGATGATTATTGGCATTAAATATGATCAAAATATGTCAAAATAAGTTTAGTTATGATCATGGACCATTCATTGCATTAAAAGACCCAAAAGAGACCAATTTGGACCAAAATGGGCATCCGCCCCCGCAGACGAGGGCACCTGCGGGCGCAGATGGAAACGCAGGTGCCTTTGGTATCTGCCAAAGGCCACCTGGGGGTGCACCTCAGCCACTTGTGGGTGCAGGTGGCTTCGCAGGTCAGCCCTAGGTTCGATTTTGTATGTTTTTGCATCTATTTGACCCCCGAAGGCCCCTATACCTTTTTTGGATGTAATTATCAACTTGTGATGCCGTTTTAATGACTTTAAGGGTCGTATGGAGGTATGTTGGACTATATTAAGTATGTATTGTTGTTCATAAGTTGTGATGAGTCACATTGATAGGGTAATTATGACGGAATGATAATAAGGAAGCGTAAAGGGTAATCATGGTGTGAAATGTTATTGGTTTATGATGTCTTGGTCGATGTGTGGTATGTTATGGTGTTGTTGGTATGATAATGTAATGGATTGTACTGTGAAGGAAGAAATGATGCTATATAGCAGTCACGTAACTCATTATGACACTTATACATTTGTAAGGTAGTTGATTGTTAACGTACGTCGTTATGTACTTGTGTTGTAGAGTGAAACATAAAGGAGGAAGCTGGACTATTGTATCCCCATATAGGCTTGTGTATTCATAGTGAGACGACAAGGTATGTAAGGTTACTTTCTCCGTATCTTTCTACAGCATAGAGTATTCACCTTGTTATGGTACTTACTCATGTCCGAAGTGTTCTAAAGTATCCCAGTTCAGGTTGAGATATATTGTTATTCACATGTGTCCTATTCTTAGATGGATTATGATTCGCTTATCTCTTATTTATTGACTGAAGTTCCAAAGCTGTCATAATGTTGTAATTTCTAAAAGAACTATCCCAACGAGAGTAAGATGTAAAGAGAATCTATTTATTCTTGAATAGCATTTCCAATTATGTCATGTTCCAAAAGTCCAATAAGATTATGATTATCTTTGTACCAATCTCTCACAAGCAAAAGTAATGAAGGAAGTAATGTGTAAGCTAATGTATCTACCCCTCACAAGTAAAGTTATCAATCTTACAAGAGTAAAGACGTGAAGTAATGTATGTATGTGTCCCAAGTTTCAAGAATGTTTCAGTTGCAAGGTATCACTCTTAGAACGGAAGTAATAATAATAAGAGATATAATTGATGAGTAATCTTGGGTGGGATCCCAGGGGTTGAAATGCCTAGCATGGGTCAATCCCAATGTAACATAAGAACATCACAGGGGTCAAAGTACCTAGCATGGGTTAATAACATCCCAGAGGCGACATGAAAGCCTAGCATGGGTTAATATAACATCCCAGGCGTCAAATTACCTAGCATGGGTTAATCTCATCCCAAGGGAGACAGAACAGCCTAGCATGGGTAGAACAATAAAGATAAACATATGTGAATACAAGAGAAGTAAAAAATGTAATGTACAGGGTTTCTCACATACAGAAAGAGAGTTTATTCACATTGACCATTTCTCTTACATTGTCTCCATTGTTGTTATTATGTATGATGCAGTTCTTATGAGCCTTACATACTCAGTACATTCTTCGTACTGACCCCTCTTGGGGGACTTACTTTAATTGCTGCAGGCGCAGGAGCTAGTAGACCTCCTCTGTAGGCTATGGATCATTTGCAGATTTTTGGTGAGCTCTAGTTGGTTCGGGGCTCTCTGAGTCACAGTTGTACATTTGTTTTGATGATGTAAATGTTGTATAAAGCGGGGACTTGTCCCGACTTTAAGTTGGTCTTGTAGATGCATCTGTTAGAGGCTTTTGTACACATATGTGGGTATATGAATGTTGAATGTAAGAGATGATTGTCCGTTTTGACTTGATAGCCCCAACGACCAAGTTTTATATATATATATATATAGCATATGTTTCCATGTCCATGACTTCCGCATAGTTGCATGAGATATAATAAGATTCATACGAGGATATGCATATGAATGTACATGAGCAAAGATTGGTTCTCTCGGGCCATATCGGCTTTGGGTGCCAGTCCGTCCCGAATGGGATTCAGGGTGTGACACTGGGAGAACGAGCATGATATGCAGACTCAGTATCCCCACATGTTCGAGCCTTTAGGTACTTCTTAGCTCTTTACTTTCACGGATAAAGTCCTTTTAGTAGTGGATGTTGTAATGACCCTCTAGGTCATTTTCTTCCTTTTCATGTTTTTTTTGTATGTAGAGCCTTCCTATAGCTTCCCTCAGTCATTTATGACTTCCAGGGAATGACATTTTGATTACCTGGCAGTTCATTTGACTTTAATAGCTATATTCCTATTTTGGAGCTTTTGAAGTTGAGAAAATGGTCTCGACCAAAAATTCAGGTATACAACCTCGAATGAAAATTTTAACAGTAGCTCCAAAATGTTAATTTTAGTTGAGGGAGACCCTTGGTCCAGGTCCCAAGGCTTTTGGGCTTGTTTTGGGCTATTGGGTGGATTTTGGTAAAAATTAGAACCTTGCGTGTTGGACCCACATTTTGTCAAAACAACCTCTAACGGAAATTTTGATTATTTTGTTGAGTCTGGAATGCCAATTTTTTTAGTGTAGCATTGTTCATTTAAGCTTTTGGGGTTTCGAATGACTTTCGAATACCCAATCGGGATATTTGGAGTTGGCTGAAATTTCTGGTGCAAGACCATATGGTTCAGCCGCTTAAGAAGCCCTTTTCATCGCCATAACAAAGTTTCTATAGCGGCAGAGGTGCTGCTTAAGTGGTGCCTGATAGCATTAGCACCAGCCACTTAAATGGCCCTTTTCCTCTTTAATGGAGCCACTTTAGCGAAACAGGCTAACATCACCAGTGGCCACATGAGCGTTCACCTCACCGTTTTAGCTGTACTACTTTAGCGGTAAAGTGTCACTTTAGCGGCAAACACTGGTGATATATATATGTCCCTTCCACGAATTTCAACATTATTTTTCTAAGTATTATCAACATTTTTGATATTGGGTGCTCATATATTTGAGGGAAATCGATAATTGGAGTCAGGAATGTTATAGTGAGCATTTTTTGTCTTTATCTCATTAGTTTCCGGTCTAATTTTTGTTAAATTCATCATTTAATTTCTTGTTTTTACTCAATCTTTGAGGACTGTTTTGAGCTCGAATTTGAGGGTTGGTCATGCCCAATTTTGAGAACTAACCCATTATACCCCGAGGGATGTTATTGCGGTTTCAATTTTGAGATTTCACAAGTGGGGACCACGAGTGATTTTTAGCTCGAATTCTGACCCGGAGTAAACTTTTGCAATATGGCTATTATTGTTCTCATCTTGATGCTTAGTTTATTATTTTGATAGTGTGGCAATGGTCTAAGTCTTCTCCGAAGGGAAATACTCCGTTATAGAGGATTCTCAAGTTATTTCAGTGGTGCCCTAGTAGGCTAGGCTTACCTTCTTCTAGACTTTGCTATGATATGTTATCAGTGTGGTATTGTGCTAGTTGTGGTTGGGTTCTTATTGTTTGGATAGTCATCTAGTAAATCTACGCTTAGCCTAAACAATTTCATTACCTCACTCCGCTCGCCTCCAAAAACTTATTTTGCTTGCCTTTTAGCCAATCAGGGGGCTATAAGGGTAGGTTTCGACCTCGTTTCCCTTAAGTTGGTAGTTTCTTATCCTTTAGGACTTCACTAAGCCTACTTAGGGTCTTGGGATGGGATTGAGAAGCCTTAGCCTAGTTCGGATAGGTGGTTGCCTTAGGTTGGGTTCTCAAAACTTTTAGTTGGTCATTTCGCTCCTTTTAAGGTATGTTGCTTTAGAATAATGCCCTCTTATGACTTAAATGATTATATGAATGCTTTGAGAGATTGCTTATTTGGATGGGATTGACTTAATCACTATATCATACTCGTTAGCTTTGGTATTTATCAAATTGTTGGCATTTTGGCTTTTAATGGCGACCTTCTACTTAAAAAATGAAAACCAGTGCTTCTATAAATGAATTTGGCCTCCTAAAATGAGAAAAAGGACTCGATACAGTTGGGTTAAATTGGGACATTGAGTTATTACTACTTATTAATCATTTTAGTTCTGGGTCAAGTCTGACAGCTGGCTTATTATTTATCTCCTATTAGTTTAGGTTCCAAGTCCGGCATAGGGGTTATGGTTTATTATATGTTAGTTCTGGTTTGAGTTTGGCATCTAGTATATTACTTATTATCCATCATTTTCAGTTTAAGTTTAGCATTTATTATTATTATTATGGACGTTGGGTTAGAAATCCATATTGAGACCAGTAGGATTTATGGCTACAGGTAGAGAAAGAATATATAGTACGCTTATCACACTTATTGGCTCGTTCTTACTTTAGTTCCTATTGTACTTGCCTTTATTAGTATTACTCTTTGCTTGAACCAACATGCTTATGGGAGCTCAGTTGGGTTTATTTCTCCTTGTGTGTGTCCTCTGGGCTTATGGGGGTCCAGTTAGATTATACCTAGGCTTTTACTTCTGCTTTTGAGTTACTCACATTCTATTTTGCACATTTTCTTAGCATAGCCTATTATTTCCATTTTGGCATTCACCTCTAGTATATATTTATATATATTCGCACTTTATTGATGCTTTTACTGTAATTGAGCTTTGTCGGCCTATGATGTCTATTGAGTACCCCATGTTTTGGTACTTATACTACACTTCTGCACCTTTTTTCCTAATGTAGATCCTTGTATCAGTCATCGCCGTTGACTGAGCTCAAGCTATGTTGTTGATCAAAGATTTGGGTGAGTTTTTAGAGTCTGGAGCTAATCCTTCTCCTTCTGCTGTGGTGATAGTCTTATTTTGTTTATCCTGAGGCTACTTTGTATATTTTGGCATTGTCTAATACTCTTTTTGGTATAGTGGCTCTTATACTGACCTTATTCTTGGGAAATTCATTTTGTATATTTTGTCCTTTCCCCTCTCTTGTATAGCATGCTTATATATATAGAGATAGATAGATAGATAGATAGATAGATAGATAGATAGATAGATAGATATTACTCTTCTAGTCTCTTTTTATTACAGTTTTACCCTATATTCCTCTATTTTTTACCTGTTATCCCGTTACTTACTGTTCCATGCTATGGTTTAGCTTACCTACTGGTGGGTTAAAGTAGGTGCCATCATGGTTTGAGAAATTAGGTTATGATAGTTAGGTATTAGAGCCTAGGTTCACCGATATCAGTGGTACAAGAGTAAATATCTAGTAGAGTTTGCGGATTGGTACGATGACATTTGTATCTTATCTTTGGGGGGATACAAGACATTCTTAGGAAAATCTCATCCTTTTTGATTCATTTTCTTGCATTATGTCTATATTGGTTTCTAAATTCTCTTTTGTTTCACTTTTTTGCAGATAGCTAAGATGCAGGCGAGGATGGTTGTGGACGGGGCACCTGAGCTTACAGCCAGGTCACTCATTAGAGGCAAAGGTTGACTACAATGTCAAGGTCAGACTAAAGCTGCAGTACCAGCTCGAGGCCAGGTCAGGGAGCCTTCACAAGATCTGATCATTGATATTGAGCCAAAAATTACACCAGAAGATCTACCGCCACAGCAGCCAGGGGCAGCCCAGGCTCTACTCCAATTTATATCTTCATCTATCCTCCGTAATACCTTGGTACAGTTATTGGGTATAGTTGGTGGATAGACAATGGATGGGTCCCAAACACCCACTCAAGGTGGACTTGGTATAAGAGCATAGCCTATAGCTGTGGCTCCCAGAGTAGAAGTCCCACCAGCACCGATAGTTTCACAGTCAGCAGCAACCCAACCAGCTATGAATTTTAAGGAGAAGAAGATGTTGGGGCAATTTCTTATATTAGCTCCACCGAGGTTTGCATATGAGCCCCAGGGGAGGATATATTTGAGTTCCTTACCAACTGCGAGAAGAGATTGTGTAATTTGGGTTTAGTTGAGTCGCACAATATGGCCTACACCATATTTCAATTTGATAGAGCGGCGAGGTAGTGTGGAGGGGATACCTTGATTCCAGGCCAGCTTGATCTCCTCCTATGACATTGGTTCAGTTTTTCAAGGCCTTCTTGGATAAGTATATGTCTCGTAGTATGAGCAAGCATCTGAGGGATGAGTTAGGGTTACAATAGGGTTCTATGATCATGGTAGAGTATAAGGCGAGATTCCATGAGCTAGCCAGGTATGCAACCATGATTATACCTACGGAGTACGAGAGAGTGTGGTGATTTGTCAGAGGATTGAGACTTTCACTCTGTATGGATGACCAGAGTCTGGTAGCTCCAGGGAGATTCTTTGTGGACATTTTCGATTATGTTTACACTATGCAGGGTTCACATTAAGAGGTCCATAAGGGTAGCGATAAGAGACCTCATCATCGAGGAAGCTATAGTGGGAGTTATAGTGGTGCATAGATCAGAGACAGAGGTATCTAGGGTCGGTATCCTCGACAGCAGTCGTATTAGTTATATGCTAAATTTACTAGGCCCATTCATGCAACCTTATAGATTTTTGATGGGGTCCGCTTGGGTATAGTAATTTTGGTGGTCAGGACAGTGGTTAGCCAATGAGGGATATTCAGTCAGGGTCTTCAGGCCGAGGTGGCCATTCTAGGTCTGTCAAACCTTCTCATTAGGTTAGAATGCCTGGGGTATGCTATGATTGTGGTTTTATGGTTTATTTCACCAGAGAGTGTTCGTGACGTGGGATGATTGAGACTTTTGCATATATTATTTTGTCGATTAGGTCAGTGTCACCTTCAGCTAGGGGTGGTGCACAAGGTCGCAGGGGTGGTCGCCTGGGTTCTCGTAGAGGTACTCAGACAGGTAGAGTAAGTGGTCGAGTAGGCACCCAATCCAGAGGTGGGTGGGTTAATCTATATACTGCTCCTGGTAGGCCAGAGCCTGAGGCTTTGGATATTGTTATTATAGGTACGATTTTGGTGTGCCATCAGTCGGCTTTTGCCCTATTTGATCTAGGCTATACTCTCTTATATTTCTACTTAATATGCATCTGAGTTGGGATTGTCTTGTGAGCCATTATCTGTGTCTATTCGTGTAACTACTCGCATAGGTGATTTTTAGTAGTAGATTATGTGTATAGATTGTGTATTGTGACTATATGAGAGTATGACACTCAGGCTGATCTTATTGTGCTTGAGATTATCGATTTTGACATGATTCTGGGTATGGACTGGTTATACCTCTATCATGCGGTTTCAGATTGCTTTTCTAAGATTGTTACCTTTGCCATGCCTAGCATACCCTCGATTAGTGGTAGAGTGCTTTTAGTCCCGCGCCGATGGGGATTATTTCTTATATTCGGGTTAGGAGACTGGTATCGAGGGGTTTTATGACCTATCTTGCATATGTTTGTGATATTAGTATTGAGAGTTCTTTACTGGACTCTGTTCCTGTAGTTCATGAGTTACCTGATGTTTTTCCTACCAACTTACATGGTCTTCCTCTTGAGCATGATATAGACTATGTTATTGACCTTGAGCGGAGTACCCAACACATTTCTATTGTACCTTACCATATGGCTCCTACCTAGCTAAAGGAGATAAATATTTAGCTTCAGGATATTCTTGGTAAGTGGTTTATTAGACCAAGTGTCTTACCTTGGAGTTCTCCCATTCTGTTTGTGAAGAAGAAGGATAGTTTTATGCATATGTGTATTGATTACAAGAAGTTGAATAAGGTGATAGTGAAGAATAAGTTTCTTATGCCTTATATCGATGATCTGTTTGACCAGCTACATGGTACAGCCGTGTTTTCTAAGATTGACTTGAGATCTGGCTACCATAAGTTTAGGATTCGCGCGGAGGACATCCCTAAGACAACCTTCAAGACTCGCTATGACCATTATGAGTTCCAGGTGATATCTCTTGGGTTGACCAATGCCCCAACAACATTCATAGAATTGATGAATCGTGTGTTCAGGCCTTATTTGGACTCCTTCATGATCATATTTGTTGAATGACATCCTTGTTTACTAGAGGAGTAGGGAGGAGTGTGAGTAGCATTTGAGGGTTTTTCTCCACACTTTAAGAAATTAGTTGCTTTATGCCAAATTCTCAAAGTGCTAGTTCTGGCTTGAGTCTGTAGCATTCTTGGGGCATGTGTTATCCAAGAATGGGATTATAGTAGAGCCAACAAAGATTGAGGCCATTCATGATTGGACTAGGTCTACATCTCTGACTGAGATTCGCAACTTTATTGGGTTGGTAGGTTACTTTAGATGGTTTGTTGAGAGATTTTCCTCTATTACAATACCTTTGAGTAAATTTAATAGGTAGGAGGTTCCACTTTAGTGGTCCGACGAGTGTAAGTTGAGTTTTCTAAAGCTCAAGGACTTGCTGACTTCAACTCCTATTTTGATTCTTCTAATTGAGGGAAAAGGGTGCACAATATATTGTGATGCTTTGGGTTTTAGTTTGGGTTGTGTTCTAATACAGCTGGGTTGAGTTATAGCATGTGCTTTGAGGTAGTTGAAGGTGCACAAGCGCAACTACCCCACTCATCACTTGGAGTTGGCGGCGGTAGTTTTTACGCTTAAGATTTGGAAGCATTACCTTTATAGTGTTCGCTGCGAGATATTCACAGACCACCGTAGTCTTCTGTTCATTATAACTTAGAAGGACCTTAATTCAAGGCAGTGTAGGTGGATTGAGTTACTGAAGGGCTATGATATCTCTATTTTGCACCATTCGGGAAAGGCGAATGTGGTAGCGGATGCCTTTAGCCAAAAGGTGGTGAGTATGGGGAGCTTGAACTTTATTTCAGTTTAGGAATGACCATTGGCCTCGGATATCTTGTCCCTAGACAACAGGTTGATTCATCTTGATATTTTATACCCCAGAAGGATTCTTGCTAGCGTTAAGGCTAGATCTACTTTTTTGGAGAAAATTCAAGTTCTGTAGTTTGAGGATAGTCGGTTGTGTGGTATTTGATATTAGATGCGGAGGGTTGAGTCCAGGAGGGCTTAATCAGACTTGAAGGGTATATTGAGATTCGATGGTTCATAGCGTAGGAGACTTGATTCAGTTGATACTTCAGGAGGCTCATAACTTTGGATACTCTATTCACCCTAGGACAGGTAAGATGTATAGAGACCTGAGACAACATTATTGGTGGAGTGGTATAAGGAAGGATATATCAGACTTTGTGGCTCGGTGTTTGTGTTGTCAGCAGGTGAAGGCTGATTTGAGACCTGGTAGTTTTCTTCAGAGGCTACCTATTCCTGAGTGGAAGTGGGAGTGGATTACTATGGATTTTATGGGTGGTTTGCCTTGTACTTCTCGTGGTTCTGATAAAATTTTGGTTATTGTTGATTGATTGATCAAGTCAGCTCATTTCCTACTCATTCAGTATTCCTACAATGCTGAGAAACTGGTTCAAATCTATGTTCGAGAGATGGCTCGTCTTCATGGAGTGCCTATGTCTATTATTTCTGAAAGAGGCTCTCAGTTCACCTCTAACTTTTGGGGAGATTTTCAGGAGAAGTTGGGTATCCAAGTCAACCTTAACACAACTTTTCATCCCCAGACTGACGGTCTCATTTCACCTCTAACTTTTGGGTAGATTTTCAGGAGAAGTTGGGTATCCAAGTCAACCTTAACACAACTTTTCATCCCCAGACTGACGGTCAGTCGGAGTGGACTATTTAGGTGTCGGAGGATATCCTCTGAGCTTGTGTCATAGACTTTGGAGGGCTGTGGGATAAGCTTCTAGCCTTAGCGGAGTTTGCCTACAATAATAGCTACCACTCGATTATTTATATTGCACCATTTGAGGCATTATATGGTAGGTGGTGTTGATCTTTGGTTAGTTTGTTTTAGAATTCAGAGATTAGGCCACGAGGTACCGACTAGCTTCGAGAGTCATTAGACAAAGTTTGGGTTATTCATGATAGGTTGCGGGAAGCTCAGAGCAGGCAAAAAAATTATGCTGACAGTATGCTTTGTGCATTGAGATTTGGAGTTGGTAATCGATTTTGCCTTTGTGTGTCTCCTATGAAGGGCGTGATAAGGTTCAGGAAGAAAGGTAAGCTTAACCCTAGGTATATCGGGCAATTCGAGATCCTTTGAAGAGTAAGGCAGGTAGCTTATGAGTTAGACTTGCATCCAGTCTTTTCAACTAGTCATCCTATTTTAATGTGTTGATGCTTTGACGATATATTCCAGATGAGTCTCACGTGCTCCAGTGGGACTCGGTTCAGTTGGATGATAGGTTGAACTTCGTATAGGAGCAAGTGTCTATTCTAGCCAGAGATGTCAGACGACTGCATTCCTGAGAGATCTCTATAGTTAAGGTTAAATTGAGACACCTTTCAGTCGAGGAGGCTACTAGAGAGACCGATCATGATATGCAGACTCAATATCCCCAATAGTTTGAGATTTCAGGTACTTCTTAACTCTTTACTTTCGTGAATGAAAGTTTTTTTAGTAGTAGATGTTGTGATGACACTCTAGGTCATTTCTTGCCTTTTCATGCTTTTTCTACATGTAGAGCCTTCCTATAGTTGGCCCAAGTCATTTTTGACTTATTGGGACTGACAGTTCGGTTACCGGACAGTTCGTTTGGCTTTCATAGTCATTTCCATATTTTAGAGCTTTTGAAGTTGAGAAAATGGTCTCGGGCCAAAACTTTAAGTAAACGGCCTCGGGTGGAAATTCAGCCTATTTCATTAGCTCCAAAATGTTGATTTTAGACTAAGGGAACCCTTTGGTGTGGGACCCATATTTTATCAAAACGACATTTAATAGAAATTTTGATGGCTCCGTTGAGTCCGAAATACCTTATTTGGTAGGATAGCACAGTTTGTTTGTGTGTGTGGAGTTCCAAATGAATCTCAAATAGTTGGTCGGGGTATTTGGGTTGACTGAAACTATTGGTGCAAACCATCAAGTGTAGCCACTTAAATGGCCCTTTTTATCGCCTTAGCGGAGCCGCTATAATGGCTAGGGTGTCGCTTAAGTGGTGCCTAATGGGGTCAGCGCTAGCCACTTAAGCGACCCTTTTTCGATTTAGCATAGATGTTTTAGCAGCTAAGGGTCCGCTTTAACGGAATTAGCTAACATCACCAACGGCCACTTAAAAGGTCAACTCACTGCTTTATCGGTACCGCTTTAGCACTAAAAGTGCCGCTTTAGCGGTAAATGCTGGTGATACATAAATATGTCCCTTCCACGAATTTCAGCATTATATTTCTAAGTATTTTCACCATAGTTGATATTGGGAGCTCAAATATTTAAGAGAAATCAATAATTGGAGCTGGGTTTGACTAGGGAACATTATATTGAGCATTTTCTTGTCTTTATCTCGTAAGTTTTCAGTCTAATTTTCGTTGAATTCATATTTTAATTTCTTGTTTTTACTCGAGCTTTGAGGGATTTTGAGATCAATATTGAGGGTTGGTCATGCCTAATTTTTTAGCATTAGCTCATTATACCTCAAGGGATGTTATTGCAGTTTTAATTTTGGGATTCTACAAGTGGGGACCATGGGTGATTTTTAGCTCGAATTTGACTCGGAGAAAAATTTTCCGTTATGGGTATCATTGTTCTCATCATGATTTCTAGATTATTATTCTGATAGCGTGGAAGCAGTCAGATGCTTCTCAAAAGGGAAAAGCTCTACTATAGAAGATTCTCGAGTGCTTTCGCCGGCGTCCAGGTAAGATTGGGTTACCTTCTTCTAGACTTTGCTATGTTATGGTATCCGTGTAGTGTTATTCTAGTTGTCTGTGGTTTCTTATAGTTCAGATAGTCTTATAGTAAATCGCTGCTTATTTTAGCTGATTAGTGGGCTTTTAAGGTAGGTTTCAACCTTGTTTCCCTTAAGTTGGTAGTTGATTATCCTTTAGCACTTCACTTATCTTACTTAGGGCCTTGGTACGGGATTGATAAGCCTTAGCCTAGGTTCGGATAGGTGCTTGCCTTAGGTTGGGTTCTCGAGACTTGTAGTTGGTCGTTTTGCTTCTTTTAGGTAGGTTACTTTAGAATAACGCCCTCTTATGACATATATGTTTATAGGATTATTTTGAGAGACCGGTTATTAGGATTGGGTTGACTTAATCCTTATATCATACTCATTAGCTTTGGTATTTCTCGACTTGTTAGCATTTGGCATTTAATCGCGACCTTCGTCTTAAAAATTGGAAACTTGTGCTTCTTTAAATAAATTTGGCCTTCTAAAATGAGAAAAAAGACTAGATAGACTTGGGTTAAATCAGAACGTTGAGTTATTACTACCTGTTGATCATTTTAGTTTCGATTCACGTTTGACACCTAGCTTACTATTTGTTTCTTATTAGTTTTGGTTTGAGTCTAGCATTGGGGTTATGGTTTATATCTGTTAGTTCTGTTCGAGTTAGGCACCTGGCTTGGTTTTTGTCTCCTACTAGTTTTGATTCGAGTTCGGTGTATATTGCTTAATATCTATCAGTTCGGGTTTATGTCTGGCATTTATTATTATTATATTATGGACGTTGGGTTGGAAATCTATGTTGAGACCGGTAGGATTTATGGTTACCACTGGAGAAAGAATATATGGTACGCTTATCACACTTATAGGCTCGTTCTTACTTTACTTTCTATTGAACTTACCCTTATATTAGTATTACTCTTTGTTTGTACCCACCGTACTTATGGAGGCTCGGTTATGTTTATTTCTCCTTGTATGTGTTTTCTGGGCTTATGGGGGTCTAGTTAGGTTATAACTAGGCTTTTACTTTCGCTTTTGAGTTACTTACATTCTATTTCCCACATGTGCTTAGCATAGCCTATTATTTCCATTTCTGACCCTCACTTGTCACCTCTAGTATATATATTCTCATTTTATTTATGCTTTTACTATAATTGAGCTCAGTCGGTCTATGATGCCTACTGAGTACCCCTTGGTTTGGTACTCATACTACACTTCTGCATCTTTTTCCCTGATGCAGATCCTAGTACGAATGTAGTGTGAGTACCAAAACCACAGGCACTCGGTATATTTCAAAGGCCGACTGAGCTCAATCATAGTAAAGTATAAATAAAATGGGAGTATGAAAACTAAAGTCAATAACAAAAGGGTAGAAACGATAATAATAGGCTATGCTAGGTAAACGTGATGAATAGAAATCAAGTAACTTGAAAATGAAAATAAATGCCTAGCTATAGCCGAACTGGACCCCCATAAGCCCAGAAGGCACACACAAAGAGAAATAAACCCAACTGAACCCCTATAAGCACGACGGGTACAAGTAAAGGGTAATACTAAATTAAGGACATGAAATAGAAGTAATGAACGTAAAATGATCCAAAATATGCGATATGAGTACCTTATACTCCCTTTCCAGCTATAACCACTATTCTATAGGTATTTTACCGGTTCCCAACCTAAATCAATAATAGTAATGATTATAAATGTCGAACTCAAATCAAAATTAGAAATAATAATAATATAGCCTATGCCAGACTCGAACCAGAACAGATAGATAATAATAATATAGCACACGCTGGACTCGAACCAGAACTAAATAAATGACACAATATGCTAGGTGCCAAAATCGAAATAGAAATGATATCCCAGGGTTGTAGTCCATCTCATGTCCATTTAATCACAAATTCCAATATTAGGTGGCCAAATACTTTAAGTGGAAGCGGGTCCCAACTATTAAGTCAGAAAGATGCGGTTTAAGGCCAAATATAACCTTATCAGGGTAACAAAGCTAAATAAGTATATTATAATGCCTAAGTCAACCCAAACCTAGGTAATAGCCTAATGAAGCGGTTATGTGATCATTTAGGTCTAAAAGAGCGTTATTCTGAGCATCTTATCTTAAAAAAAAAATGGTGGGGCCTACCACCAGTCTTAAAAACCCAAATTAAGGCAAACACCTACCCGAACCTAGGAAAAGGCATCTCAATCCCATTCCAAGGTACTAAAGGAGCTAAGTATAGTCCTAAAGGATAATTATAGACTAACATAAGGGAAAACAGGGTTGAATTCTACTCGAAAGGGCCCCTAATCGGCTAATCTATTCAATAAATGATAAAATAATATCTGGGCCATAAGAACCCACCCAAAACTAGAATAATACACTACTAATACCATAAGAAAGCCAAGTCTAGGAGAAAGGGAAGCCTAGCCTACCTGGACGGAGCCGAAAACAGGCGATAATCTCTACAACAGAGCTTTTCCCTTTTGAGAAGCCTCCAACCAATTCCACACTATCAAAACCACATTCTAAATATCAAGAGGAGAATATTGATACCCATATTGTGAATTTACGCTCTGGGTCATAAATTGGGCTAAAAATCAACCATAGGGACCGCTTGCGGAATCCCAAAATTGAAATCATCACAACATCCCATGCAGCTCAAGACTAATTGCCCCAAAATTCGGCATGATCCGAGCTCTATAACAACCCCAAGCAATCCCAACACTAATTTGAAAAATCAAGGATAACAAATGGCAATCAACTCTAAATTAAGCCAAGAACTTATGTAGAAAAGAGCGCAGCGCACAATGATCACTTGTCGTTTCCTCAGCTAATCCAGGCCTCAATTACAAGTTTTACCCATTAATTTGGAGCTTTCAAGGATGAAAATGGCGTTTTACACTTAGAAGATAAAGCTGACAATTGAGAAAAAAGACATATATAAAACACCAATGATGGCTATTTAAGCAGCCAAATGAACGCTTAAGCGGTCCCTACCAAGTTGGCCAGCCACCGCTTCAGCGGTCAATAAGCCGCTTAAACAACTGCACCAGCAACTTGGCACCAGTCAATTTTGCTATGTCCTGACGAACTCTGACCGGGTGCTTGAGATTCATTCGGAACCCCATGCTCGCAAAAAAACTATGTTACCCTACCAAATTCGGCATTCCAGACTCAAAAGGAACATCAAAATTTCCATCCGAGGTTGTTTCTATAGAATATGGGTCCTACACGTATGGTTCTATTTTTACTAAATTCCATCCAATAGCCCAAAATGAGTTGGGAAGCCTCGGGACCTGGACCAAGGTTACCCTAGCCTAAAATCAACATTATGGAGCTAACGATACCATCAAAATTGGCGTCTAAGGCCGTTTACTTAAAGTTTTGGCCCAAGACCCTTTTCCTAACTTTAAAACTCAAAAATAGGGAAATGGCTATAAGAACCAAACGAACTGCTCGGTAACCAAACTGTCAGTCCCAGCAAGTCATAAATGTCTTGGGGCAGCTATAGGAAAGCTCTGAATACAAAAAAATTATGAAAATATAGAAAATGACCTGGAAGGTCATTACAGCATCCACTACTAAAAAGACTTTTATCCGTGAAAGTAAGGAGTTAAGAAGTACCTGAAGGCTCAAACATGTAAGGATACTGAGTATGCATGCCATGCTCGGTCTCCCAGGTAGCCTCTTTGACCGGAGGAGTCTCCACTGAACCTTAACCACAAGAATATCTCTTGAACGCAATCGTCTGACATCTCTGGCCAAGATAGATACTGGCTCCTCTACAAAGGTCAATTCATAATCCAACTGAATCAAGTCCCATCAAAACACGTGAGACTTATTAGGAATATATGTGAATAGCTGAAAAGACTGGAGGAAAGGACAACTCATAAGCAACCTGTCAAACTGTTTGAAGGATCTCAAATGGACCGATATACCTGGGGATAAGCTTGCCCCTCGTCCCAAACCTCATCACACCCTTCATGGGTGAACTCGAAGGAAAACCCAATCACCAACTCCAAACCTCAAAGCATGAAGCTTACGGCTAGCATAACTCTTCTTCCTGCTCTAAGCTACCCATAGCCTATCCTGAATCACCCGAACTCTGTCCAATGACTCTCGAACTGAGTCAGTACCTCATAGTCTAGCCTCTGAAGTCTCAAACCAACCAATCGGAGATCTACAACGCCTACTATAAAACCTTAGAAAGGTGACATCTAAATACTCGAATGGTAGTTATTATTGTAGGAAAACTCCACTAAGGCTAAGAATTGCTCCCATTGATCTCCAACGTCCAAGATAAAAGCTCAGAGCATATCTTTCAAAACCTAAATAGTCTGCTCCAACTGTATGTTAGTCTGGGGATGGAAAGCAGTGGTAAGTGCAACTTGGGTACCCAACTCGTCCTGAAATGCCCTCAAAAAGCTATAGTAAACTAAGAGCCTCTATTTGAGATAATAGACACAGCACTCCATGAAGTCGAACCACCTCTTAAACATAGATCTGAGCCAATCTCTCGGTACTGTATGAAGTCTGAATAGGGATGAAATGGGAAGACTTGGTCAATCGATCTACGATGAACCAAATGCTATGAAAACCACGGGAAGTACGAGGCAAACCACCTATGAAGTCCATAGTAATTCGCTCCCACTTTCACTCTGGAATGGGCAGCCTCTGAAGCAAACCACCTTATCTCAAATGCTTGGTTTTTCTCTACTGACAACATAAACTGTCACGACCCAAAATCCCATTCGGGTCGGACTGGCACCCGAAGCCGATAAGGCCCGAGAGAACCAATCTTTACTCATGCCCAATCATATGCATACCGTAAGAATCATTACCAACTCGTAGAGACATAAGATGCTAAGCGCAGAAATCATGGAACATTATATATATAAGAGACTTGGCCGTTAGGGCCAACAGAACATTATATATATAAGAGACTTGGCCATTAGGGCCAACAAACCAAAATGAACATACATTTCTTACATTTTGTTCCCACATAAGTCTATAAAGCCTCTACAGATACATAGCTATGACAAACCTAGAGTCCGGATAACACCCCGCTCTATACTCATACACAATACCAAAATACAGGTACATAGCAACTCAGAAAGCCCCAAACCAACTGGAGCTCACCAAAAGTCGACAAAAGGACTGCAACCTAATGTGGAGGTCTGCTAGTACCTGCGCCTGCAGCAAGTAAGGTAAATCCCCTAAGAGGGGTCAGTACGGAGAATGTACTGAGTATGTAAGGCCATATGAAACTGTCACAAATACATCAATAGAATCAAAATGTAATAGGATAGTCAATATGAATAACCCATCGATCTGCATATGTAGAACCATGTAGCTTACATAAATTAAGTTCTTCTCTTTATTATTTATTCCTCATCGCTCATATCATATCGTACCCGGGCCCCAACTGATCAGTGGGTCTTAATATAACATAACGTTATGTTGGGATTGGCTCGAGCTAGGACTTTGCCCCTAAAGCTACCACCCATAAATCAATATAGATTGGGATCGGCTCGAGCTAGGCTTATGCCTCTAGAGCTGCCACCCATACCAACATATCAGGTTCGGCTCAAGCTAGGTTATTACCCCTAGAGCTGCCCCCTATCAGGATCGATCCGAGCTAGGCTTATACCCCTAGGACTGCCCTCTGATCCAACAATCTCGGGATCGGCTTGAGCTATGCATCTTGCCCCCAAAGCTACCACCCATGCTTAATCATTGACCACATATATGAATTACTTTATTTATTACTCAAGATTGATACAATCAGTTATGAGAGATTGACGTGTATATATATATATATATATAGTCACAACGTTATTGGAAGCTTAAGAACACAACATTATTGGGACTTTTGGAACATGTCCATAATTATGCAACTCATGAACAACCATGACTAATTAATGAGGAATATGTGACTTAACAATAGATAACATTATTGAAACCATTAGACACAAGTCAATGAACAAGAGGTATGTGTATAAACACTATTGGCACTTTGGAACATAACCTTTTTTGGGGCTTTTGGAACATTGACCAACGAATATGAGACATATGATTCACAATTGATCAATGAGTAGGAAATATCTGATAATAACCAAATATAGGATACCTTAGCACATTTCGGGATGGTACAAATGTAATGTCAATGTGAATACTATTTGCCGCAGAAATATACGGACAGAGTAACCTTACATACCTTGTATTCTCAATACGAATAAACAATCTTAGATGTGCATACAATAGTCCCGCTCCTTATTTATGTGCCACTCTACAACACAAATACATAACGGAATTCACATAACCACCAACTAACTTACTAATGCATATAACGTCAATGAGTTACATGTTTGCCTTTAAACATGCCATTTCCCCTTGACAAAACCATTGATGAAATTATTATTCCAAAAATCCCACAATATTCTTAACATTGACCAATACATTATATTCAATACATTTCACCACAACATTTCTCCTTTACACTTTCTTATCCACACCACATCACAATTAATCCATCAAATTACCTTAAAACACCTCATAGCACATATCGGCCGAAATCCCACAATTTACACTTATAGAAAAATAACAAGTTTATAAAATAATCACACCATACATGTTCATATTTAATCCATACCATTCTCTTTCATCAAACCCACAAGTCATATTTCAAGTTACAATTCCATGGATATCACATCTTTTACCAAAAACACAAAGCACCATATTCAACACTTTCAAGCATGACCAAAATGATTTACATACTCTAATATGCATATAATATATTAATCCATAAGAATAATCACTTACCCTAGCTTGGAAATTGATGATCTTGCTCCAAGAAGTGCCTTAGGGTTTGAAGTTGAGAGAAAAAGCTTGTAGATAATTCTAGATTTGGCATGAGAGTGTTATGTGATAAAAAATCAGATTTTGGCCCATTTTTATAGGCCTTGGGGTCATACTTATCCACTCTTGGCATTTAATGCAATGTGAGGCTTAGTCAATGGAAGAATGGGTCATTTGACCCATTCTTGGCCCATGTTTTCTTTCTCATTTTGGGCCCTTTTTGAGCCCAATTCACTTAACCCAATAAAATCAATAATTTTCCATGTTTAATTCATTCCATACATGTTATGACAATATTCCCACTCATGCAATTCATACTCGTAGCCTCAATTCCAAAAACAAGCGATTCTAGCCACGTATGGCTTATTTTGACCATAAGGGTAAAACCGTCATTTTGATGCCAAATTCGTTCTCGAGTAATTTTATCATACCAATGTAATACTTTACTCATTTCATGTATATGCTCATGGTTGTAGAAGAAACGTGGAAAAAATGGGCTCGGTACGTCCCCGGGCACCCTTGGGACTTAAGAAATTTCCAACTTTTGAAAAAGTGAAAAAACCAGCCTGGCACGCCCTTGGGCGTGCCAGATTGCTGACTCTAGACTAAAAATTTTAGCCCAGAGCAGCGTGGCACTCCCTCTAGCGTGCCCCTCACTTATTTTATGAAAAAATTCCGTTTTTCAACTTTTCTTCGCGGGTTTGGTTAGATACTTCAAGTCCTATTCTTTAACTTACTTCTTAACCTTAATATCCTTTGTTTAGAGGTCCTCTTAGCCTTGTTGAACCCACAAATGTTCCACGAAAATCACAAAACACCTCTTACGAAGGTTTAATCACATATGCGAGGGCCAAATTTAATTATCTCATCAATAGCATTACAAAATACATACGTATGGCTCTCGACACCTAAGTAAACATTGTTCAACGTTGTCAAGTAGGGTTAGGAACGTACGTGGTGTTACATTCTTCCCCCCCTTAGGAACATTCGTCCTCGAATGTTAATAATATTGTCCCATGTACATCCCATGCACCTCTATCTCAACCTACATATGCATATACACACAATACTTATGAATACTTCCTTGTTATTATTCTAACTCCATACCTTCAACTTTCTCCCCCATTTGAAGTAGTCACGGGTACTTTGACATCATTAGTACTTTGGCTCCCTACGTGATTCGGTTTCTCCACTGTACTTTTACCAAAGCTATATTTCATAAGTGACAGCCCGCATAGCTTGTACATTTAATAAAATAATGGATCTCAGCATATGACTTGTTTTAGCTTGTAGCTACTATCATACCATCTTAACTTTCTCTATAGCATGGTGACAAAATCTAGCCCCAAATAAGGCAGTTCCACTCGGTTCAAAACACCCAATAGTTGATTTAAACTTTCTTTTATATAAACCTTCGTAAGGTACCATCTTGATACTTGAACAATAGTTATTATTATAGGCACATTCTATAAGGGGTAGATGATCATCCCAACACCTTTTTAAGTCTTTCACCCAGGCTCGTAGAATACTTTCAAGTGTTTGGATAGTATGCTCTGTTTGTCCGTTCGTTCAAGGGTGAAAAGCTATACTCAAATTCACTTATGTACCCAACCTTCTATGAAAAGAATCTTCAAAGAAAATGTGTAGCAAATCGAGCCCTCCTTCCTAATGTAATAGAGTTCGAAACTCCGAATAGTTGTACTTTCTCCCTAATATACAACCCCGCATATTCTTCAGCCATGTAGGTGGTCTTGAAAGGCATCATGTGTGATGTGTAGGTAAACCTGTCAACTATCTCTCATGTGGAATCAAATTCCTAAAATATATAAGACAACCCTTATGTGTATGAGGCAAAATTGCGATAAAATCCATGTTAACCATGTTTTATTTTAAACTGGAAAATGTATACATGGCTGATACCCTTCAGGTTTCTGGTGCTCTGCTATTACCTATTGACAATTTGGTCAAGGAGATACAAATTCTATAATGTTCTTCTTCTTAATATTGCCTCACCAATGCCTTCTTACCAAACCATGGTACTTTTTGGTTTCCCCCGAATAAAATAGAATACCGTGAATAATGTGCTTCGGTTATAATTCATTTCCTTAGTTCATCTCTATTTGGTATACCCTATTCACCTTGATATTGAAATATTCCCTCTTGCGTAAGGTCAAATTTCATCGAACCTTGTGGTACGTTCTTTTTTCCGAACTAAAATAGGATTCGCATGTTGCTTTTCCTTCACCTCTACGAATGAAGACTTTATCGCATTTCGCGCTATAACCCTTTGATCTGGAGTTTCAAGTAAATGCACCACCAACCTATTTAATCAATATGTAGATCCTCAACCATACCTTGTTTCCCCATGAACCGACCATTAGTACTTCCTAGTGCTTTGCGGCTTAACGCATCAACCGCCGTATTTGCTCTTCCCGAATGTGATCTCAGTATCTTATCTTAATCTCTTACTAATTTGAGTTATCTTCCCTACCTCAGATTTAAGTCCCTCTACTTTAAGAGATATGCAAACTCTTATGATCGATATTTATATATCAATATGAACCCTAAGTAGTGGTGTCGTATCTTTCAAACAACTACCACAACTTGTTATCTCAAATCATGTGTGAGATAATTTCTCTCATATGGCTGCAACTGTCGTGAGGCATACACTGCTATCTTATCATGCTGCATTAACCCCATATTCGAGGTCAACCCCTGGAGCATGAAAATACAATTGTATAACTTTTGTGCCTTCGAGAAATACTAAAACTGGTGTAGAAGTTAATTTATCTTTCAGCTCTTGGAAACTTTGCTCACATGCATCGTCCTACTGAAACTTAATTGTCTTGTGTGTAAACTCTCTTCCCCCCCCCCTTTTTTTCACCATTTCTATCTTTTGCTTACCGACCTATATTCCTTCATCCTATACAATGTAACCCAAGAACGCTATGGATATAACCAAAATTCACATTTAGAAACCTTCTATAACACTTACTGCACATGATTAGCGTGGTCCTCTTGTGGTCTCGAATAAACCAGAATATTATCCCTGAACACGATCACAAATACGTCCAAGAATAGTTTGAACACCCTATTCATCCAATCTATAACAACAGTTAGTACCTTTGTTAGTCCCAATACCACAACTAAGAATCATAAGAGTGATAACCCGACCTCAAGTCAATCTTTGTCAATCTGTGACACCTTGTGATTGGTTGACTAGATCGTCAATTCTAGGGAAGGAATATTTGTTCTTGATCGTGACCTTATGCAGTTGCCAATAGCCAATACACATTCTCAAGTACTATTTCATTTTTTTTTTCACACTCACACAGATGCACCCCAAAGGTATACTAGATCTTATGTACCCCTTGTCCACTGGTCTCGAATAAACCAGAATATTATCCCTGAACACGGTCACAAATACGTCCAAGAATAGTTTGAACACCCTATTCATCCAATCTATAACAACAGTTGGTACCTTTGTTAGTCCCAATACCACAACTAAGAATCATAAGAGTGATAACCCGACCTCAAGTTAATCTTCGTCAATCTGTGACACCTTGTGATTGGTTGACTAGATCGTCAATTCTAGGGAAGGAATATTTGCTCTTGATCGTTACCTTATGCAGTTGCCAATAGTCAATACACATTCTCAAGTACCATTTCATTTTTTTTTCACACTCACATAGATGCACCCCAAAGGTATACTAGATCTTATGTACCCCTTGTCCACCAAACCTTTTACATGTTCTCTTTTTTTTTTTAATTCCCCTAGCTATGCTAGATCCATTTTTTATGAAGGAAAAGAGATAGGGGGAATGCCTAGAATCACATCAGTATCTTACTCTCAGACTAATTGACAGTCTAACATACATACCCCTTGGCTATCCATTTCGTCGCTTTAAGATAGAAAATAAAATTTTCCTCTTGATGCCCCCATATTACCCTTCCACTCCGGAACATGTTCTTATGGACAATGAAGATATACCTTCTTAGCCCGGCAATTCTCCGTGGCATAACAAGAAACCAACTAATCCATCCCCATTATAATATTAACATCTACCATTTTCAATTCAATAAGATCAACCAATGTATCATGACTACACACGGTTACCACACAATCATGATGCACTCTTCTAGCTACAATATATTCACCTTTTGGTGTAGATTCCCCAAATAGGTTAACTAAAAATTCTAGTGTCCTTTCACAAAATTTTCTCTTCAACCATCAATGGAGTAACATATGCTAGGGTAAAACCCAAATCAATCAATGTAAATACGTTACATGAAAAGACAGATAATATACCTATCACGTCATCAGGAGAAGCCTCAAATTTCTGCTGATCCGCCACGGTGTGGGTACGACCCTGAATGCTACTAGAACTAGATGCTCTCCTAGAACCTATGCCATGACCAGCAGGTTGTACATTTGACGATGATAATGCAACAGCAGCTACTGTAGGCCGTGTCACACCACCCATACCTTTTTGTGGGCACTCTCTCACCATGTGCCCTGGCACGCCACACCAAAAGCAAACATTTGTTCCCAATCGGCATTCACCTGTATGAAACCTCCCACAGCGCTGGTACATCCGACGATAAAACCTCGGGTTGTTCATACTTCCTTGTGCTTGATACCCCACTGTCCGTAAACCCTGAATCTCACCTCCTTGCCCAAATTGGTTGCTTCTAAACCCTTGGAATAGAGGGGGAGTATTTGCTGTGGAATGGGGAAATGATGGCCTAGGCGGTTTGTATAAAACCCGAGGCCTAAATCCTTCTACGGATGCCATAACCTATCCCATGGGTTTAGCTCTTTATGACGATCCTACTTCCAATTCCTGCATCTTTCTCCTTTGTCTCTGTCCCTCCTTTTGCTGCACAAGAGCTTGTCTTTGAGCTTGTGCAGCAACCACACGGGTCAATATTTGTACCGTACTCATCAAATCCTGCTCAATAGTATTAACGGGCAGTTCTGAAGATACTTCTCTTCTTCTCAGCTCTCCCAGGGCTAGGAAAGTAGAAGAAGCCCGTGATGCAAATTCAGTATCAGCTCCACCTTAACTAGCTTGGTCAGGTGGTGGTCTACTCGATCCTTCTCCGACAAGCGTAATAACTTGCTTTCCCTTGCCTTTACCTCTCCTTGTCATCGGCTGTTTCTATATCAACGAAAACAAATCACCATGGTCAGATATAATCTAACTTACAACACTGGCTCTACTGCACGATCTAGGAATGAAGAAAAGGAACAACATCCTAAATGTCCCGTAGCCTCCTACTTATAAATGTGGTCCACAACACATCGATAAGTAAGACTCTACTCAGACACGACTTTGTAGACACCCTTAAACCGACCTGCTCTAATACCACTTTTGTAACGACCCGAAATCCCATTCGGGCCAGACTGGCACCCGAAGCCGATAAGGCCCGAGAGAACCAATCTTTACTCATGCCCAATCGTATGCGTACCGTAAGAATCATCATCAACTCGTAAAGGCATAAGATTCTAAGCGCGGAAATCATGGAACATTATATATATAAGAGACTTGGCCGTTAGGGCCATCAAACCAAAATGAACATACATATCTTACATTCTGTTCCCACATAAGTCTACAAAGCCTCTACAGATACATAGCTATGAAAAATCTAGAGTAGGGACAACACCCTGCTCTATACTCATACACAATACCAAAATACAGGTACATAGCAACTCAGAAAACCCCGAATCAACTGGAGCTCACCAAAAGTCGACAAAAAGCCTACAACCTAATGTGGAGGTCTGCTAGTACCTGCGCCTGCAGCAAGTAAGGTAAATCCACCAAGAGGGTCCAGTACGGAGAATGTACTGAGTATGTAAGGCCATATGAAACTGTCACAAATACGTCAATAGAATCAAAATGTAATTGGATAGTCAATATGAATAACCCATCGATCTGTATATGTGAAACCATCTAGCTTACATAAATTAAGTTCTTCTCTTTATTATTTATTCCTCATCGCTCATATCATATCGTACCCGGGCCCCAACTGATCAGTGGGTCTTAACATAACATAACGTTATGTTGGGATCGGCTCGAGCTAGGACTTTGCACCTAGAGCTACCACCCATAAATCAATATATATTGGGATCGGCTCGAGCAAGGCTTATGCCTCTAGAGCTGTCACCCATACCAACATATCAGGTTCGGCTCGAGCTAGGTTATTACCCCTAGAGCTGCCCCCTGTCAGGATCGATCCGAGCTAGGCTTATACCCTAGGACTGCCCCCTGATCCAACAATCTCGGGATCGGCTTGAGCTAGGTATCTTTCCCCCAAAGCTACCACCCATGCTAAATCATTGACCACATATATGAATTACCTTATTTATTACTTCGAGATTGATACAATCAGTTATAAGAGATTGACGTATATATATATATATATAGTCACAACGTTATTGGAAGCTTAAGAACACAATATTATTGGGACTTTTGGAACATGTCCATAATTATGCAACTCATGAACAACCATGACTAATGAAAGAGGAATATATGACTTAACAATAGACAACATTATTGAAACCATTAGACACAAGTCAATGAACAAGAGGTATGTGTATGAGACATACAATTCACAATTGATCAATGAGTAGGAAATATTTGATAATAACCTGATATAAGATACCTTAGCACATTTCGAGATGGTATAAATGTAATGTCAATGTGAATACTATTTGCCGCAGAAATATACGGACAGAGTAACCTTACATACCTTATATTCTCAATACGAATATACAATCTTAGATGTGCATACAATAGTCCCGCTCCTTCTTTATCTGTCACTCTACAACACAAATACATAACGGAATTCACATTAACCACCAACTAACTTACTAATGCATATAACGTCAATGAGTTACATGTTTGCCTTTAAACATGCCATTTCCCCTTGACAAAACCATTGATGAAATTATTATTCCAAATACCCCACAATATTCTTAACATTGACCAATACATGATATTCAATACATTTCACCACAACACTTCTCCTTTACACGTTCTTATCCACACCACAATTAATCCATCAAATTACCTTAATACACCTCATAGCACATATCGGCCAAAATCCCACAATTTACACTTATAGAAAAATAACAAGTTTAATAAAATAATCACACCATACATGTTCATATTTCATCCATACCATGCTCTTTCATCAAACCCACAAGTCATATTTCAAGTTACAATTCCATCGATATCACGTCTTTTACCAAAAACACAAAGCACCATATTCAACACTTTCAAGCATGACCAACATGATTTACATACTCTACTATGCATATAATATATTAATCCATAAGAATAATCACTTACCCTATCTTGGAAATTGATGATCTTGCTCCAAGAAGTGCCTTAGGGTTTGAAGTTGAGAGAAAAAAGCTTGTAGATAATTCTAGATTTGGAATGAGAGTGTTATGTGATAAAAAAATCTGATTTTGTCCCCTTTTTATAGGCCTTGGGGTCATCCTTATCCACTCTTGGCATTTAATGCAATGTGAGGCTTAGTCAATGGAAGAATGGGTCATTTGACCCATTCTTGGCCCATGTTTTCTTTCTCATTTTGGGCCCTTTTTGAGCCCAATTCACTTAACCCAATAAAATCAATAATATCCCATGTTTAATACATTTCATATGTGTTAAAACAATATTCCCACTCATTCAATTCATACTCGTAGCCTCAATTCCAAAAACAAGCGATTCTAGCCACGTATCGCTTATTTTGACCATAAGGGTAAAATTGTCATTTTGATGCTAAATTCGTTCTCGAGTAATTTTATCATACCAATGTAATAATTTAATTATTTCATGCATATGCTCATGGTTGTATAAGAAACGTGGAAAAAATGAGCTCGGTACGTCCCCGGGCACCCTTGGGACTTAAGAAATTTCCAACTTTTGAAAAAGTGGCAAAACCAGCCTGGTACGCCCTTGGGCGCACCATCTTGCGGCCTCTGGACTAAAAGTTTTGGACCAGAGTGGCTTGGCACACCTTCTATCATGATCCACACTTAGTTTTTCAAAAAATTCCATTTTTCGACTTTTCTTCGCGGGTTTGGTTAGATACTTCAAGTCCTATTCTTTAACTTACTTCTTAACCTTAATATCCTTTGTTTAGAGGTACTCTTAGACTTGTTGAACCCCACAAATGTTCCACGAAAATCACAAAACACCTCTTACGAAGGTTTAATCACATATGCGAGGGCCAAATTCAATTATCTCATTAATAGCATTACAAAATACATACGTATGGCTCTCGACACCTAAGTAAACATTGTTCAACGTTGTCAAGTAGGGTTAGGAACGTACGTGGTGTTACATTCTTCCCCCCCCTTAGGAACATTCGTCCTCGAATGTTAATAATATCGTCCCATGTACATCCCATGCACCTCTATCTCAACCTACATATGCATATACACACAATACTTATGAATACTTCCTTGTTATTATTCAAACTCCATACCTTCAACTTTCTCCCCCATTTGAAGTAGTCACGGGTACTTTGACATCATTAGTACTTTGGCTCCCTACGTGATTCGGTTTCTCCACTGTACTTTTACCAAAGCTATATTTCATAAGTGACAGCCCGCATAGCTTGTACATTTAATAAAATAATGGATCTCAGCATATGACTTGTTTTAGCTTGTAGCTACTATCATATCATCTTAACTTTCTCTATAGCATGGTGACAAAATCTAGCCCCAAATAAGGCAGTTCCACTCGGTTCAAAACACCCAATAGTTGATTTAAACTTTCTTTTATATAAACCTTCGTAAGGTACCATCTTGATACTTGAACAATAGTTATTATTATAGGCACATTCTATAAGGGGTAGATGATCATCCCAACACCCTTTTAAGTCTCTCACCCAGGCTCGTAGTATACTTCCAAGTGTTTGGATAGTATGCTCTGTTTTTCCGTTCGTTCGAGGGTGAAAAGCTATACTCAAATTCACTTATGTACCCAACTTTCTCTCAAAAGAATCTTCAAAGAAAATGTGTGGCAGATCGAACCCTCCTTCCTAATGTAATAGAGTTCGAAACTCCGAATAGTTGTACTTTCTCCCTAATATACAACCCCGCATATTCTTTAGCCATGTAGGTGGTCTTGAAAGGCATCATGTGTGATGTGTAGGTAAAACTGTCAGCTATCTCTCATGTGGAATCAAATTCCTAAAATATATAAGACAACCCTTATGTGTATGAGGCAAAATTGCGATAAAATCCATGTTAACCATGTCTTATTTTAAACTGGAAAATGTATACATGGCTGATACCCTTCAGGTTTCGGGTGCTCTGCTATTACCTATTGACAATTTGGTCAAGGAGCTACAAATTCTATAATGTTCTTCTTCTTAATATTGCCTCACCAATGCCTTCTTACCAAACCATGGTACCTTTTGGTTTCCCCCGAATAAAATAGAATACCGTGAATGATGTGCTTCGGTTATAATTTATTTCCTTAGTTCATCTCTATTTGGTATACCCTATTCACCTTGATATTGAAATATTCCCTCTTGCATAAGGTCAAATTTTATCGAACCTTGTGGTACGTTCTTTTTTCCGAACTAAAATAGGATTCGCATGTTGCTTTTCCTTCACCTCTACGAATGAAGACTTTATCGCATTTCGCGCTATAACCCTTTGATCTGGAGTTTCAAGTAAATGCACCACCAACCTATTTAATCAATGTGTAGATCCTCAACCATACCTTGTTTCCCCATGAACCGACCATTAGTACTTCCTAGTGCTTTGCGGCTTAACGCATCAACCATCGCATTTGCTCTTCCCGAATGTGATCTCAGTATCTTATCTTAATCTCTTACTAATTTGAGTTATCTTCCCTACCTCAGATTTAAGTCCCTCTACTTTAAGAGATATGCAAACTCTTATGAACGATATTTATATATCAATATGAACCCTAAGTAGTGGTGTCGTATCTTTCAAATAACTCCCACAACTTGTTATCTCAAATCATGTGTGAGATAATTTCTCTCATATGGTTGCAACTGTCGGGAGGCATACACTGCTATCTTATCATGCTGCATTAACCTCATATTTGAGGTCAACCCCGGGAGCATCACAATACAATTGCATAACTTTTGTGCCTTCGAGAAATACTAAAACTGGTGTAGAAGTTAATTAATCTTTCAGCTCTTGGAAACTTTGCTCACATGCATCGTCCTACTGAAACTTAATTGTCTTGTGTGTAAACTCTCCCCCCCCCCTTTTTTCACCATTTCTATCTTTTGCTTACCGACCTATATTCCTTCATCCTATACAATGTAACCCAAGAGCGCTATGGATATAACCAAAATTCACATTTAGAAACCTTCTATAACACTTACTGCACATGATTAGCGTGGTCCTCTTGTGGTCTCGAATAACCAGAATATTATCCCTGAACACGGTCACAAATACGTCCAAGAATAGTTTGAACACCCTATTCATCCAATCCATAACAATAGTTGGTACCTTTGTTAGTCCCAATACCACAACTAAAAATCATAAGAGTGATAACCCGACCTCAAGTCAATCTTTGTCAATCTGCGACACCTTGTGATTGGTTGACTAGATCGTCAATTATAGGGAAGGAATATTTGTTCTTGATCGTTACCTTATGCAGTTGCCAATAGTAAATACACATTCTCAAGTACCATTTCATTTTGGTTTTCACACTCACACAGATGCACCCCAAAGGCATACTAGATCTTATGTACCCCTTGTCCACCAAACCTTTTACGTGTTCTCTTTTTTTTTTTAATTCCCATAGCTCTGCTAGAGCCATTTTATACGGAGGAAGAGAGATAGGCGGAATGCCTAGAATCACATCAGTATCTTACTCTCAGACTAACTGACAGTCTAACATACATACCCCTTGGCTATCCATTTCGTCGCTTTAAGATAGAAAATAAAATTTTCCTCTTGGTGCCTCTATATTAACCTTCCACTCCGAAACATGTTCTTATGGACAATGAAGATATACCTTCTTAGCCAGCAATTCTCCATGGCGTAATAAGAAATCAACCAATCCATCCCCATTATAATATCAACATCTACCATTTTCAATTCAATAAGATCAACCAATGTTTCATGACTACACACGGTTACCACACAATCATGATGCACTCTTCTAGCTACAATATATTCACCTTTTGGTGTAGATTCCCCAAATAGGTTAACTAAAAATTCTAGTGTCCTTTCACAAAATTTTTCTCTTCAACCATCAATGGAGTAACATATGCTAGGGTAAAAACCAAATCAATCAATGTAAATACGTTAAAGGAAAAGACAGATAATATACCTGTCACGTCATCAGGAGAAGCCTCAAATTTATGTCGATCTGCCATGGTGTGGGTACGACCCTGAATGCTACCAGAACTAGCTACTCTCCTAGCACCTATGCCACGACCAACAGGTTGTACATTTGATAATGATAATGCAACAACAGCTACCGTAAGCTGTGTCACACCACTCATACCTTTTTGTGGGCACTCTCTCACCATGTGCCCTGGCACGCCACACCAAAAGCAAACATTTGTTCCCAATCGGCATTCACCTGTATGAAACCTCCCTCAGCGCTGGCAAATTGACGATAAAACCTCGGGTGGTTCATACTTCCTTGTGCTTGATACCACACTAACCGTAAACCCTGAATCTCACCTCCTTGCCCAAACTGGTTGCTTCTAAACCCTTGGAATAGAGGGGGAGTATTTGCTGCAGAATGGGGAAATGATGGCCTAGGCGGTTTGTATAAAACCCGAGGCCCAAATCCTTCTACGGATGCCATAACCTATCCCATGGGTTTAGCTCTTTTTGACGATCCTACTTCCAATTCCTGCATCTTTCTCCTTTGTCTCTGTCCCTCTTTTTGCTGCACAAGAGCTTTTCTGTGCAGCAACCATACTGGTTAATATTTGTACCGCACTCATGAAATCCTGCTCAATAGTATTAACGGGAAGTTCTGAAGATACTTCTCTTCTTCTCAGCTCTCCCAGGGCTGGGAAAGTAGAAGAAGCCCGTAATGCAAATTCAGTATCAGCTCCACCTTGACTAGCTTGGTCAGATGGTGGTCTACTCGATCCTTCTCTGGCAAGCGTAATAACCATCTTACCCTTGCCTTTACCTCTCCTTGTCATCAGCAGTTTCTATATCAAAGAAAACCAATCACCATGGTCAGATATAATCTAACTTACAACACTGGCCTCTACTGCACGATCTAGGAATGAAGAAAAGGAACAACATCCTAAATATCCCGTAGCCTCCTACTTATAAATGTGGTGCATAACACATAGATAAGTAAGACTCTACTCAGACACGGCTTTGTAGACACCCTTAAACCGACCTGCTCTGATACCACTTTTGTCACGACCCAAAATCCCATTCGGGCTGGACTAGCACCCAAAGCAGATAAAGCCCGAGAGAACCAATCTTTACTCATGCCCAATAGTATGTGTACCGTAAAAATCATCACCAACTCGTAAAGACATAAGATGCTAAGCGCGGAAATCGTGGAACATTATATATATAAGAGACTTGGCCGTTAGGGCCATCAAACCAAAATGAACATACATATCTTACATTCTGTTCCCACATAAGTCTACAAAGCCTCTACAGATACATAGCTATGACAAACCTAGAGTCCGGACAACACCCCGCTCTATACTCATACACAATACCAAAATACAGGTACATAGCAACTCAGAAAGCCCCAAACCAACTGGAGCTCACCAAAAGTCGGCAAAAGGCCTGCAACCTAATGTGGAGGTCTGCTAGTACCTGCGCCTGCAGCAAGTAAGGTAAATCCCCCAAGAGGGGTCAGTACGGAGAATGTACTGAATATGTAAGGCCATATCAAACTGTCACAAATACGTCAATAGAATCAAAATGTAATAGGATAGTCAATATGAATAACCCATCGATCTGCATATGTGGAACCATGTAGTTTACATAAATTAAGTTCTTCTCTTTATTATCTATTCCTCATCACTCATATCATATCGTACCCGGGCCCCAACTGATCACTGGGTCTTAACATAACATAACATTATGTTGGGATCATAACATAACGTTATGTTGGGATCGGCTCGAGCTAGGACTTTGCCCCTAGAGCTACCACCCATAAATCAATATAGATTGGTATCGGCTCGAGCAAGGCTTATGCCTCTAGAGCTGCCACCCATACCAACATATCAGGTTCGGCTCTAGCTAGGTTATTACCCCTAGAGCTGCCCCCTGTCAGGATCGATTCGAGCTAGGCTTATACCCCTAGGACTTCCCTCTGATCAAACAATCTCGAGATCGGCTTGAGCTAGGCATCTTGCCCCCAAAGCTACCACCCATGCTCAATTATTAACCACATATATGAATTACTTTATTTATTACTTCGAGATTGATACAATCAGTTATGAGAGATTGACGTATATATATATATAGTCACAACGTTATTGGAAGCTTAAGAACACAACATTATTGGGACTTTTGGAACATGTCCATAATTATGCAACTCATGAACAACCATGACTAATGAATAAGGAATATGTGACTTAACAATAGATAACATTATTGAAACGATTAGACACAAGTCAATGAACAAGAGGTATGTGTATAACCACTATTGGCACTTTGGAACATAACCTTTTTTTTGGCTTTTGGAACATTGACCAACGAATATGAGACATACAATTCACAATTGATCAATGAGTAGGAAATATCTGATAATAACCGGATATAGGATACCTTAGCACATTTTGGGATGGTACAAATGTAATGTCAATGTGAATACTATTTGCCGCAGAAAGATACGGACGGAGTAACCTTATATACCTTGTATTCTCAATACGAATAAACAATCTTAGATGTGCATACAATAGTCCCGCTCCTTCTTTATGTGTCACTCTACAACACAAATACATAACGGAATTCACATTAACCACCAACTAACTTACTAATGCATATAACGTCAATGAGTTACATGTTTGACTTTAAACATGCCATTTCCCCTTGACAAAACCATTGATGAAATTATTATTCCAAAAATCCCACAATATTCACAACATTGACCAATACATGATATTCAATACATTTCACCACAACACTTCTCCTTTAAACTTTCTTATCCACACCACATCACAATTAATCCATCAAATTACCTTAAAACACCTCATAGCACATATCGGCCAAAATCCCACAATTTACACTTATAGAAAAATAACAAGTTTAATAAAATAATCACACCATACATTTTTATATTTCATCCATACCATTCTCTTTCATCAAACCCACAAGTCCTATTTCAAATTACAATTCCATGGATATCACATCTTTTACCAAAAACACAAAGCACCATATTCAACATTTCCAAGCATGACCAACATGATTTAAATACTCTCCCATGCATATAATATATTAATCCATAAGAATAATCACTTACCCAAGCTTGGAAATTGATGATCTTGCTCCAAGAAGTACCTTAGGGTTTGAAGTTGAGAGAAAAAGCTTGTAGATAATTCTAGATTTGGCATGAGAGTGTTATGTTATAAAAAATCTGATTTTGGCCCCTTTTTATAGGCCTTAGGGTCATCCTTATCCACTCTTGTCATTTAATGCAATGTGAGGCTTAGTCAATGGAAGAATGGCTTGGCCCATGTTTTCTTTCTCATTTTGGGCCCTTTTTGAGCCCAACTCACTTGACCCAATAAAATCAATAATTTTCCATATTTAATTCATTCCATACACGTTAAATCAATATTCCCACTCATGCAATTCATACTCGTAGCCTCAATTCCAAAAACAAGCGATTCTAGCCACGTATGGCTTATTTTGACCATAAGGGTAAAAGCGTCATTTTGATGCCAAATTCGTTCTCGAGTAATTTTATAATACCAATGTAATAATTTACTCATTTCATGTATATGCTCATGGTTGTAGAAGAAACATGGCAAAAATCGGCTCGGTACGTCCCCGGGCACCCTTGGGACTTAAGAAATTTCCAACTTTTGAAAAAGTGGCAAAACCAGCCTGGCACGCCCTTGGGCGAGCTAGCTTGATGCCTATGGCCTAAAAAGTTTATCCCAGAGTGGCGTGGCACACCCTCTAGCGAGCCCCACACTTAATTTTTCAAAAAATTCCATTTTTCAACTTTTCTTCGCGGGTTTGGTTAGATACTTCAAGTCCTATTCTTTAACTTACTTCTTAACCTTAATATCCTTTGTTTAGAGGTCCTCTTAGCCTCGTTTTGAACCCCAAAAATGCTCCACGAAAATCACAAAACACCTCCTACGAAGGTTTAATCACATATGCGAGGGCCAAATTCAATTATCTCATCAATAGCATTACAAAATACATACGTATGGCTCTCGACACCTAAGTAAACATTGTTCAACGTTGTCAAGTAGGGTTAGGAACGTACGTGGTGTTACATTCTTCCCCCCCTTAGGAAAATTCTTCCTCGAATGTTAATAATATCGTCCCATGTACATCCCATGCACCTCTATCTCAACCTACATATGCATATACACACAATACTTATGAATACTTACTTGTTATTATTCTAACTCCATACCTTCAACTTTCTCCCCCATTTGAAGTAGTCACGGGTACTTTGACATCATCAGTACTTTGGCTCCCTACGTGATTCGGTTTCTCCATTGTACTTTTACCAAAGCTATATTTCATAAGTGACAGCCTGCATAGCTTGTACATTTAATAAAATAATGGATCTCAGCATATGACTTGTTTTAGCTTGTAGCTACTATCATACCATCTTAACTTTCTCTATAGCATGGTGACAAAATCTAGCCCCAAATAAGGCAGTTCCACTCGGTTCAAAACACCCAATAGTTGATTTAAACTTTCTTTTATATAAACCTTCGTAAGGTACCATCTTGATACTTGAACAATAGTTATTATTATAGGCACATTCTATAAGGGGTAGATGATCATCCCAACACCCTTTTAAGTCTTTCACCCAGGCTCGTAGTATACTTTCAAGTGTTTGGATAGTATGCTCTGTTTTTCCGTTCGTTCGAGGGTGAAAAGCTATACTCAAATTCACTTATGTAACCAACCTTCTCTGAAAAGAATCTTCAAAGAAAATGTGTAGCAAATCGAGCCCTCCTTCCTAATGTAATAGAGTTCGAAACTCTGAATAGTTGTACTTTCTCCCTAATATACAACCCCGCATATTCTTCATACATGTAGGTGGTCTTGAAAGGCATCATGTGTGATGTGTAGGTAAAACTGTCAGCTATCTCTCATGTGGAATCAAATTCCTAAAATATATAAGACAACCCTTATGTGTATGAGGCAAAATTGCGATAAAATCCATGTTAACCATGTTTTATTTTAAACTGGAAAATGTATACATGGCTGATACCCTTCAGGTTTCTGGTGCTCTGCTATTACCTATTGACAATTTCGTTAAGGAGCTACAAATTCTATAATGTTCTTCTTCTTAATATTGCCTCACCAATACCTTCTTATCAAACCATGGTACCTTTTGGTTTCCCCCGAATAAAATAGAATACCGTGAATGATGTGTTTCGGTTATAATTCATTTCCTTAGTTCATCTCTATTTGGTATACCCTATTCACCTTAATATTGAAATATTCCCTCTTGCGTAAGGTCAAATTTCATCGAACCTTGTGGTACGTTCTTTTTGCCGAACTAAAATAGGATTCGCATGTTGCTTTTCCTTCACCTCTACAAATGAAGACTTTATCGCATTTCGCGCTATAACCCTTTGATCTGGAGTTTCAAGTAAATGCACCACCAAACTATTTAATCAATATGTAGATCCTCAACCATACCTTGTTTCCCCATGAACCGACCATTAGTACTTCCTAGTGCTTTGCGGCTTAATGCATCAACCACCGCATTTTCTCTTCCCAAATGTGATCTCAGTATCTTATCTTAATCTCTTACTAATTTGAGTTGTCTTCCCTACCTCAGATTTAAGTCCCTCTACTTTAAGAGATATGCAAACTCTTATGATCGATATTTATATATCAATATGAACCCTAAGTAATGGTGTCGTATCTTTCAAACAACTACCCCAACTTGTTATCTCAAATCATGTGTGAGATAATTTCTCTCATATGGCTGCAACTGTCGTGAGGCATACACTGCTATCTTATCATGCTGCATTAACCCCATATTTGAGGTCAACCCCAGGAGCATGAAAATACAATTGTATAACTTTTGTGCCTTCGAGAAATACTAAAACTAGTGTAGAAGTTAATTTATTTTTCAGCTCTTGGAAACTTTGCTCACATGCATCGTCCTACTGAAACTTAATTGTCTTGTGTGTAAACTCTCTCCCCCCCCCCTTTTTTTTTCACCATTTCTATCTTTTGCTTACCGACCTATATTCCTTTATCCTATACAATGTAACCCAAGAACGCTATGGATATAACCAAAATTCACATTTAGAAACTTTCTATAACACTTACTACACATGATTAGCATGGTCCTCTTGTGGTCTCGAATAAACCAGAATATTATCCCTGAACACGGTCACAAATACGTCCAAGAATAGTTTGAACACCCTATTCATCCAATCTATAACAACAGTTGGTACCTTTGTTAGTCCCAATACCACAACTAAGAATCATAAGAGTGATAACCCGACCTCAAGTCAATCTTTGTCAATCTGTGACACCTTGTGATTGGTTGACTAGATCGTCAATTCTAGGGAAGGAATATTTGTTCTTGATCGTTACCTTATGCAGTTGCCAATAGTAAATACATATTCTCAAGTACCATTTTATTTTATTTTTCACACTCACACAGATGCACCCCAAAGGTATACTAGATCTTATGTACCCCTTGTCCACCAAACCTTTTACGTGTTCTCTTTTTTTTTTAATTCCCCTAGCTATGCTAGAGCCATTTTATACGGAGGAAGAGAGATAGGCGAAACGCCTAAAATCACATCAGTATCTTACTCTCAGACTAACTGACAGTCTGACATACATACCCCTTGGCTATCCATTTCGTCGCTTTAAGATAGAAAATAAAATTTTCCTCTTGGTGCCCCCATATTACCCTTCCACTCCGGAACATGTTCTTATGGACAATGAAGATATACCTTCTTAGCCCGGCAATTCTCCGTGGCATAACAAGAAACCAACTAATCCATCCCCATTATAATATTAACATCTACCATTTTCAATTCAATAAGATCAACCAATGTATCATGACTACACACGGTTACCACACAATCATGATGCACTCTTCTAGCTACAATATATTCACCTTTTGGTGTAGATTCCCCAAATAGGTTAACTAAAAATTCTAGTGTCCTTTCACAAAATTTTCTCTTCAACCATCAATGGAGTAACATATGCTAGGGTAAAACCCAAATCAATCAATGTAAATACGTTACATGAAAAGACAGAAAATATACCTATCACGTTATCAGGAGAAGCCTCAAATTTCTGCTGATCCGCCACGGTGTGGGGACGACCCTGAATGCTACCAGAACTAGATGCTCTCCTAGAACCTATGCCACGACCAGCAGGTTGTACATTTCACGATGATAATGCAACAACAGCTACTGTAGGCCGTGTCACACCGCCCATACCTTTTTGTGGGCACTCTCTCACCATATGCCCTGGTACGCCACACCAAAAGCAAACATTTGTTCCCAATCAGCATTCACCTGTATAAAACCTCCCGCAGCGCTGGCACATCCGACGATAAAACCTCGGGTGGTTCATACTTCCTTGTGCTTGATACCCCACTGTCCGTAAACCCTGAATCTCACCTCCTTGCCCAAATTGGTTGCTTCTAAACCCTTGGAATAGGGGGGGGTATTTGATGCGGAATGGGGAAATGATGGCCTAGGCGGTTTGTATAAAACCCGAGGCCCAAATCCTTCTACGGATGCCATAACCTGTTCTATGGGTTTAGCTCTTTTTGACGATCCTACTTCCAATTCCTGCATCTTTCTCCTTTGTCTCTGTCCCTCCTTTTGCTGCACAAGAGCTTGTCTTTGAGCTTGTGCTGCAACCACACGGGTCAATATTTGTACCGTACTCATCAAATCCTGCTCAATAGTATTAACGGGCAGTTCTGAAGATACTTCTCTTCTTCTCAGCTCTCCCATGGCTAGGAATGTAGAAGAAGCCCGTGATGCAAATTCAGTATCAGCTCCACCTTGACTAGCTTGGTCAGGTGGTGGTCTACTCGATCCTTCTCCGACAAGCGTAATAACCTGCTTTCCCTTGCCTTTACCTCTCCTTGTCATCGGCTGTTTCTATATCAAAGAAAACCAATCACCATGGTCAGATATAATCAAACTTACAATATTGGCTCTACTGCACGATCTAGGAATGAAGAAAAGGACAACATCCTAAATGTCTCGTAGCCTCCTACTTATAAATGTGGTGCACAACACATCGATAAGTAAGACTCTACTCAGACACAGCTTTGTAGACACCCTTAAACCGACCTGCTCTGATACCACTTTTGTCACGACCCAAAATGCCATTCGGGCCGGACTGGCACCCGAAGCCGATAAGGACCGAGAGAACCAGTCTTTACTCATGCCCAATCGTATGCGTACCGTAATAATAATCATCAACTCGTAAAGGCATAAGATGCTAAGCGCGGAAATCATGGAACATTATATATATAAGAGACTTGGCCGTTAGGTCCATCAAACCAAAATGTACATACATATCTTACATTCTGTTCCCACATAAGTCTACAAAGCCTCTATAGATACATAGCTATGAAAAATCTAGAGTCGGGACAACACCCTGCTCTATACTCATACACAATACCAAAATACAGGTACATAGCAACTCAGAAAACCCCGAATCAACTGGAGCTCACCAAAAGTCGGCAAAAAGCCTACAACCTAATGTGGAGGTCTGCTAGTACCTGCGCCTGCAACAAGTAAGGTAAATCCACCAAGAGGGGCTAGTACGGAGAATGTACTGAGTATGTAAGGCCATATGAAACTGTCACAAATACGTCAATAGAATCAAAATGTAATAGGATAGTCAATATGAATAACCCATCGATCTGCATATGTGGAACCATCTAGCTTACATAAATTAAGTTCTTCTCTTTATTATTTATTCCTCGTCGCTCATATCATATCGTACCCGGGCCCCAACTGATCAATGGGTCTTAACATAACATAACGTTATGTTGGGATCAGCTCGAGCTAGGACTTTACCCCTATAGCCACCACCCATAAATCAATATATATTGGGATCGGCTCGAGCTAGGCTTATGCCTCTAGAGCTGCCACCCATACCAACATATCAGGTTTGGCTCGAGCTAGGTTATTACCCCTAGAGCTGCCCCTTGTCAGGATCGGTCCGAGCTAGGCTTATACCCCTAGGACTGCCCCGATCCAACAATCTCGGGATTGGCATGAGCTAGGCATCTTGCCCCCAAAGCTACCACCCATGCTAAATCATTGACCACATATATGAATTACTTTATTTATTACTTCGAAATTGATACAATCAGGAGATTGATGTATATATATATATAGTCACAACGTTATTGGAAGCTTAAGAACACAACATTATTGGGACTTTTGGAACATGTCCATAACTATGCAACTCATGAACAACCATGACTAATGAATAAGGAATATGTGACTTAACAATAGATAACATTATTGAAACCATTAGACACAAGTCAATGAACAAGAGGTATGTGTATAACCACTATTGGCACTTTGGAACATAACCTTTTTTTGGGCTTTTGGAACATTGACCAACGAATATGAGACATACAATTCACAATTGATCAATGAGTAGGAAATATCTGATAATAACCGGATATAGGATACCTTAGCACATTTTGGGATGGTACAAATGTAATGTCAATGTGAATACTATTTGCCGCAGAAAGATACGGACAGAGTAACCTTACATACCTTGTATTCTCTATACGAATATACAATCTTAGATGTGCATACAATAGTCCCGCTCCTTCTTTATGATTCACTCTACAACACAAATACATAACAGAATTCACATTAACCACCAACTACCCTACTAATGCATATAACGTCAATGAGTTACATGTTTTCCTTTAAACATGCCATTTCCCCTTGACAAAACCATTGATGAATTATTATTCCAAAAATTCCACAATATTCCCAACATTGACCAATACATAATATTCAATACATTTCACCACAACACTTCTCCTTTACACTTTCTTATCCACACCATATCACAATTAATCCATCAAATTACCTTAATACACCTCATAGCACATATCGGCCAAAATCCCACAATTTACACTTATAGAAAAATAACAAGTTTAATAACATAATCACACCATAAATGTTCATATTTCATCCATACCATGCTCTTTCATCACCCACAAGTCATATTTCAAGTTACAATTCCATGGATATGACATCTTTTACCAAAAACACAAAGCACCATATTCAACACTTCCAAGCATGACCAAAATGATTTACATACTCTACAATGCATATAATATATTAATCCATAAGAATAATCACTTACCCAAGCTTGGAAATTGATGATCTTGCTCCAAGAAGTGCCTTAGGGTTTGAAGTTGAGAGAAAAAGCTTGTAGATAATTCTAGATTTAGCATGAGAGTGTTATGTGATAAAAAATCTGATTTTGGCCCATTTTTATAGGCCTTGGGGTCATACTTAGCCACTCTTTGTATTTAATTCAATGTGAGGCTTAGTCAATGGAAGAATGGATCATTTGACCCATTCTTGGCCCATGTTTTCTTTCTCATTTTGGGCCCTTTTTTAGCCCAATTCACTTAACCCAATAAAATCAATAAGTTCCCATGTTTAATTCATTCCATATGTGTTATGACAATATTCCCACTCATGCAATTCATACTCGTAGCCTCAATTCCAAAAACAAGCGATTCTAGCCATGTATGGCTTATTTTGACCATAAGGGTAAAACCGTCATTTTGATGCCAAATTCGTTCTCGGGTAATTTTATCATACCAATGTAATAATTTACTCATTTCATGTGTATGCTCATTTTTGTAGAAGAAACGTGGCAAAAATCAGCTCGGTAGGTCCCCGGGCACCCTTGGGACTTTAGAAATTTCCAACTTTTGAAAAAATGGCAAAACCAGCCTGGCACGCCCTTGGGCGCGCCAGCTTGCTGCCTCTGGACTAAAAATTTTAGCCCAGAGCGGCGTGGAACACCGTATAGCGCCCCCCACACTTATTTTTTCAAAAAATTCCATTTTTCGACTTTTCTTCGCAGGTTTGGTTAGATACTTCAAGTCCTATTCTTTAACTTACTTTTTAACCTTAATATCCTTTGTTTAGAGGCCCTCTTAGCCTCGTTTTGAACCCACAAACGCTCCACGAAAATCACAAAAAACCTCCTACGAAGGTTTAATCACATATGCGAGGTCCAAATTCAATTATCTCATCAATAGCATTACAAAATACATACGTATGGACACCTAAGTAAACATTGTTCAACGTTGTCAAGTAGGGTTAGGAAGGTACGGTGTGTTACATAAACTTCGAGCGACTAAATTTTCTATATCTCTCCTCATACTGCACCACTAGTAATGCTACCTCAAATCCGTATACATCTTAGTTATCCCAGGGTGAATAGAATAGCTGGAGGTTTTAGCCTCCTAAAGTATCAACTAAATAAAATGTCACGCCCCGAATTCCAACGAGGCGGACTGGTACCCGAAGCCGTTGAGGCCCTAGAGAACCAATCTTTGCTCATGTACATTCATACGCATGTCTTCGTATGAATAGCATTCTATCTCATGTAACTAGATACAAATAGCGAAAGTCATGGCAAATATATGCTATATAGGAAACTGGGCCGTTAGGGCCATCAAGTCAAAATAGACATACATCTCTTACATTCATCTTCCCACATACGTCTACAAATCCTCTACAGATACACATACATAACCAACCTACAGTCGGGACAAGTCCCCACTTTACACAACTTACAATACCAAAACAAATGTACACATGTGACTCAGAAAGCCCTGAACCAACTGGAGCTCACCAATGATCTGCAAATGACCCACAACCTACTGTGGAGGTCTGTAAGCACCTGTGCCTGCAGCAAGTAAGGTAAGTCCCATAAGGGATGTCAGTATGAAGAATGTACTGAGTATGTAAGGCTATTAGAAACTGCATGATACATAAGGCCCTCAATGGAATCAAATATGAGAGAATAGCCAATATGGACAAACCATCGATTTGAATGTTAGAGCCATGTACTTTATATTCATTAATTTCTTGCCTTATGTACATTACCATCAACCATTATTGTTAAATACATAACCATCAATATATGTAACCGTCAATATAAGTAACCATCAATGTATGCAACAGTCATTAAATGTAACCTTCAATAAATGTAACCGTCAATATATGCAACCGTCAATAAATGTAACCGTCAATAAATGTAACAGTCAATGTATGCAACCATCAATAAATGTAACCGTCAATGTATGCAACCGTCAATAATTGTAACCGTCAATAACTGTAACCGTCAATGTATGCAACCATCAATAAATGTAACCGTCAATGTATGCAACCGTCAATAAATGTAAATTAATAAAGCAGGTTTGGCCCGAGCTAGGCTTATGCCTCCCGAGCTACCACCCATACTCAAAGAACCATAAAGTAACCATAAATGAATTACTTCTTAGCATTACTTCTTTCCCTTACTTTTGAGAGATTGATACGGTGATAGTCATAACATTATTGGAGCTTCGGAACATCCGTTTATGAATAAGAGACATATGAAAAACAACATATGATAACCTGACATGAGATACTTTGAGACATCTCGGAATAGAAAAAGGTACGATGACAATGTGAACAATATGTGCTACAGGAGGATACGAAAAGAGTAACCTTACATACCTTATTTTCCCAATATGAATATACAATTCTAAACGTGAATACAATAGTCCAGCTCCTTCCTTACATTTCACTATACAAGTACATAAAGGAGTTTACATTAACCACCAACTATCTTACAAATGCATATGACGACAATGAGTTACATGATTGCCTTAAAATGTCATTTCCCCCTTGACAATACCATTTATGAAATTATCATACCAACAATACCACAACATCCCATACATTGACCAATACATCATAAACCAATATCATGTCACACCAAGTTCATACTTTACACTTCTCCATCAACACAACATCACAATTACTCCATCAAGTCACCTCACTACACTTCATAACAACATATCGACAACAATCCCACAATTTATACTTATAGAAAAATAACAAGTCAAGAAACATAACCACACCATACATGTTGATATTTCATTCACACCATGCACTTTCATCAAAACCCCATGTCTCCTTTCAAGTTTAAATCACAAAGATGGCACATCTTTTAGCAAAAAAGCAAAAGTGCCCTCTTCAACCTTGCGAACATAACCATCATGATCTACACCATCTCTCATGTATATAATATATTAAATCACAAGAATTAACACTTACCCAAGCTTGAAAAGTGATGATCTTTCCCAAAGTTTCCAAAGAAAATAGTTGCCTTAGGGTTTGGAAGATAGAGAAATATTTTGGAAATATCTAGAAAATGGCATGTGTGATTGTTGGAATAAAAATCTGATTTTTGTGTCTATTTATAAGCCCTCAAGTCATCCTTATCCACTTCTAGGGCATTAAATGCCATGTCCACATAGTCAACACAAGAATGGGTCATTTTCCCATTTGGGCCTTGCATTTTAGCTTCCTTTGGGGCCTTAAATTGAGCCCAATTACACATGTTAATGTAGCCCACCAAATTCAATGCATGATCTACCATATATCTCATGTTTAAATAATTCCCTCAATTTCAAAACAATATCCACCTCATGAGATTCATGTTCGTAGCCTCAATCTCAAAAATAAGAAATTCTAGCCACTCATGGCTTAATTGAACATAATTTGATAAAACACTTGTGACGAAGAATTAACCCCAACTCGGATGCCAAACTTGCTCAAGAGTAGCCCTACTATTATGTAATAATGATAACATAACCCAAGAGTCCTCTTTATAGACTAATAATCGTAGAAGAAATCGGGCAAAAAGCACCCCGGCACGCTTTCGGGTGCCCTTGGGACTTAGAAAAACTTCAGCACCTGAACAGGTGCACATTAGCGGCCTGGCACTCCTCCAGACGCGCCCCTCTTCTGCCTGTGCCACAAAAATTTTGTCCAGAAGCGGCCTGGTACGCCACATGCAGCGCCCCACACTTAATTTTTGATTTCGACTTTTCTTTGAGGATTTGGTTGGATCTTTCAAGTCCCAACCTTTTTCTTACCTCTTATCTTTAAGATCCTTTGCTTGGATGTCCCTTAAACCTCACTTTTCACCCCACAAATGCTCCACAAAGTCACAAATACCACCTACTACAAAGGTCTAATCACATTTACTAGCACAATATCAAATGTTCCATCAATAACAATGCAAAATACGTACTTATTGCTCTCGAACCTAGGGTAAACATGGTTCAAGGTTGTCAAGTAGGGTCGGGGTGTTACATTCTTCCCCCCTTGGGAACATTCGTCCTCGAATGTTAACAACATCATTTCAATTACAACAAATACATCTCTATATTAGCATATATATACATATACACATAATACTCCTAGATACTTATTTGTTATTGCTCTAATTCCGCATCTCAAACTTTCTCTTCCATTTGAAACAAATGAGGGTACTTGGACTTCATCATTTCCTCGGCTTCCCATGTGATCTCTTCTACTTATTTATTTTTCCAAAGTACCTTTATGGACGCTACTTCTTTATTTCTTAATCCTTTCATTTATCGATCTTCTAGAATAGCAGTAGGTATCTCTTAGTATGTGGGATCCTACGTAACTTGTACATCTCTACTGGGAGCAATACGAGATGGATCTCTTATACACTTTCAAAGCATCGAATCACGAAATACTGAATGAACTGTGGAGAGTTCTTGGGGTAGTGCTAATTTATATGCAGATTACCCAAATCTCATTACCCCTTTCATTGGTGACACTTAAAACAAAACACCTAATCACCTATGGCAAATTCTAATTCCCTGAAGTGTACGAGACAAATCCTGTGATGAAATCCATGCTAATCATGTCCTACTTCCAGGCTGGAAGATTTCTACATTGCATATAACCTCCAGGTTTTTAATGCCCTACTTTTACTTATTGATAACTTGGGCATTGAGCCACAATTTATTCAATGTTCTTCTTCATGTTACCTTACCAATACATCTATGGTACATTTCGGTTGCTCCTGGATGAATAAAATACCATGAATGATGTCCTCTCGTCATAATTCATTCCCTTAACTCATCTATATTCGGTACAAAAATCTATCCGGGACATTGAAGTACTCTCTCTCGTGCATAAAATCAAATACCTTTATCAAACCTTGCTGTCATTCTTTGTCGGCTACAATAAAACTAGGATTCGCATACTGGTTTTTCCTTTACTTCAGCTACTAATGAAGACTCTGCCGTATTTTACACTATAATTCTTTCATTTGGAGTTTCAAGAAGATGAACCCCCAAGCTGTCTAATTGATCTAAATCCTTAACTAAGTCATGATTTTTCGCCAATTGGCCACTAGTGCTTCCTATTGCCTTGCGGCTCAATGCATCAGCTACCACATTTGTTTTTCCTGGATGATATAGGATATCAATATCATAGTCTTTTAAGAGCTCTATCCACCTTCGTTGCCTCAAATTGAGTTCCTTCTGCTTAAAGATATATTGCAAACTTTTGTGATCAGTATAGATATCAACATGAACTTCATACAAATAATGACGCCATATCTTTAAAGCAAATATCATGACTGCTAACTCAAGATCGTATGTGGGATACTTTCTCTCATGTGGACGCAACTTTCATGAGATATACGCTATTACATTATCGTGTTGCGTCAATATACATCCTAAACCAACTCCTGAAGTGTCACAATATACTGCATACCCTTTTGTGCCTTCGGGAAGCACTAATACAGGTGTAGAAGTCAATTTATCTTTCAACTCTTGGAAACTCTTCTCACTTGCATCATTCCACTGAAACTTGGTTGCTTAATGTGTTAGCTTGTTAAGGGTGCTAAAATGGAAGGAAAACTCTTTAACAAGCCTTCTGTACTAGCCTGCCAACCCAAGAAAACTACGAATCCCTGTAGGCGTCGTAAGTTTTGGCCAATTCTTCACGGCTTCTATCTCCTTTTTTTTCAACCGTTATCCCTTCTTCTGATACCATACGACCCAAGAATGCTACAGATTTTAACCAAAATTCACATTTAGAGAATTTCGCATACATCTTACGGTCACGAAAAATCCGTAACACCTATCGCAAGTGATTAGCATGGCTCTCTTGTGACCTCAATCTCATCTCTAAACATGGTCTCGAACATATCTAACAATGGCTTGAACACCCTATTTATCAAATCCATAAAAATTGTTAGTGCATTTGTTAGTCCAAATGACATAACTAAAAATTCACAATGACCATGTCGTGTTCGAAAAGCTGTCTTGGGTAACCTTTGACAACCATTTGGTACCCTGTAATTGGTCAATTAAATCGTCAAGTCTAGGGAGGGGATATTTGTTCTTAGTCGTTACCTTATCCAGTTACCAACAATCAATACACATTCTCAATGTACCTTCTTTCTTCGTACACATAATACTAGTGCACCCCAACATTACCCTTTATTTAAAGACCATCCTTTGGGGAAAACGATAATGTATTATTCTTTATTTTTTTTATGTTTTATTTAGCTCAACAATCTATCGTGGCATAACAAGAAGCCCACCAATCCATACCCATTATAATATAAAAATCCACCATTTCCAGCTCAATAAGATTAGCCAACGTAACATGATCGCAAATAGTTACTATGCAATTATAATATACTCTTTTAACTATAATAATTTCAACCGTTCTTTTGATTGATTTTTTTTTCTGCAATCAATGGAGTAACATATGATAGGGTATAACCCGGATCAATCAATGCATATACTTTATGTGAAAAGACAGATAATGTACCTGTCATTACATCAGAGTAGGCCTCCAAATTCTGCCGACCCGCTAGAGCATAGGTATGGTTTTGTATTCCAGTAAAAACCGGCTGCTCCCATAGCACCTCTACCAAGACCAACAAGTTGTACACCTTGGCCTAATGAAGGAACCGATGATGATGATGCAACGGTTGATCCCATAGGTCGCGTCACATTACCCGTACCCCTTCTTGGGCAGTCTCTCACCAGGTGCCCAGACATACCGCACCAAAAGTAAATATTCGTTCCAAACCGGCATTCTTTTAAATGAAGCTTTCCGCAGTGTTGACACAGCTGGCAATGGAGGAAAAAACCTCAACAAATCTTCTATAATAACCTATCAATCCAAGAAAACTACGAATCTCTGTAGGTGTCGTAGGCCTTGGCCAATTCTTCACAGCTTCTATCTTTTGCGTATCAACCCTTATTCCTTCATCAGATACGATATGACCCAAGAATGCTACAGATTTTAACCAAAATTCACATTTAGAGAACTTTGCATAGAACTTACGCTCACAAAGAATCTGTAACACCTGTTGTAAGTGATTAGCATGGTCCTCTTGTGATCTTGAATAAACCAAAATATCATCTATAAACACTGTCACGAACACATCTAAAAATGGCTTGAACACCCTATTCATCAAATCCATAAAAACTGCTGGTGTGTTTGTTAGCCCAAATAACACAACCAAAAATTCATAATGACCATATCGTGTTTGGAAAGCTATCTTGGGTATATCTTTTTCTCTAACCCTTAGCTGATGATATCCCGATCTCAGGTAAATCTTTGAGAAGCATTTGGCACCCTGCAACTGATCAAACAAATCATCAACTCTGAGGAGGGGATATTTATTATTAATTTTCACCTTATTCAGTTACCGATAATCAATACACATTCTCAAAGTGCCGTATTTCTTCCGTACAAATAGCACTGGTAAACCCCAAGGGGACATACTAAGCCTTATGAATCCCTTATCCAGCAAGTTTTTTATTTACTCCTTCAATTCCAGTAATTCTTCCAGAGCCATTTGATACGAAGGAATAGAGATAGGCTGAGTACCTGGAATCACATCAATACCAAACTCTACTTCCCGTTCTGGAGGTAAACCTGAAAGATCTTCCAAAAATACATCAAGAAATACATTTACCACTGGAACCGATTCAAGAGTTGGTGGCTTCACATCAGTATCTTGCACTCTTACTAGATGACATATGTACCCCTTGGATATCATTTTCCTTGCCTTAAGATAAGAAATAAATTTACCTCTCAGTGCTCCAACATTACCCCTCCATTCAAGGACATCCTTTTGTGGAAAATAAAAATGTACCTTCTTAGCTCGGCAATCTACCGTGGCATAACAAGAAGCCAACCAATCCATACCTATTATAACATCAAAATCTACCATTTCCAGCTTAATAAGATCAGTCAACGTATCATAACCATAAACATTCACTATATAATTACGATATACTCTTTTAGCTACAATAGATTCACCAATTGGTGTAGATACTTCAAATGGCTTGACTAGTAATTCCGGTATTCTTTCAAATTTTTCAGCAATCAATGGAGTAACATATGATAGGGTAGAACCCGGATCAATAAATGCATATACATTATGTGAAAAGACGGATAATGTACCTGTCACTACATTAGGAGAAGCCTCCAAATTCTACCGATCCGCTAAAGCATAGGTACGGTTCTGTACTCCACTAGAACTGGCTGCTCCTCTAGCACCTCTACCATGACCAGCAGGCTGCACACCTCAGCCTAAGGAAGGAACCGATGATGATGATGCAACGGTTGATCCCTTAGGTCGCGCCATACTACCCAAGTCTCTTCGTGGGCATTCTCTAATTATGTGCCCCGTCATACCACACCAAAAGCAAACATTTGTGCCAAGCCAACATTCACCTAAATGAAACCTTCCGCAGTGCTGAAATGGTTGACGAGAAAACCCTTTTGTCTGTGAACCTTGGACCCCACTACTTTGCCCAGTTTGACTGCCTCTAAACCCTCAGAATTGAGATTGAGTGCCTGTTGTAGGATAGAAAAATGATGGTCTAGGCGGTCTATTAAAACTCGAGGCCTAAATTCTCCTTGGGATGCCATGAACTATCCCATAGGTCTAGCCCTCTTTGACGGCCCTCTTTCAAATTCTTACACTCTTCTCCTTTGCCTCTGATCCTCCATTTTCTGCGCAAAAGCTTGTATCCTGGCTATATCCATATCTCTATTCAAGGCAGTAATATTACAATCCCTCACCAAATATGGATCCAATCTGTCCACATACCGATGGACTCTATCATCCATAGTGGCTACTACATGAGGAACATACCGAGCCAAAGAGTTAAATCGAAGACTGTACTCTCTGAAGCTCATATTCCCTTGACGAAGATTCAGAAATTGATCTGCATGAGCCTATCGGATCTCATAGGGAAGGTAATGATCAAGGAATGCCACCTTAAATTCCTCCCAACTAGCTGGAAGTGCACCAATACCTCTTGATCGTTTCCAATCTTTGTACCACAATATAGCCTCTCCTTTCAATCTATAAGCTGCAAGCTCAACTGTTTCTACACCAGATACATGCATAACATCCAAGGCCCTTTGGATTTGATCTATAAATTTTTTCAGATCTTCATTAAGATCTGATCCAGTGAACGTAGGAGGATCTAATTTCAGGAAATCCTATGTTCGCCGACTAGCTGCCCTAGCCTCACTGTCATTACTTGTCGTTGGACCAACTTGTCCTTGATTTTGTGCAGCAACTATACGAGTTAACATTTGCACCTCATTTCTTATATCCTGCTCAGTAGCATTAACAGGTGGTTTGGCAGGTTCTTCTCTCCTTCCCGACTCTTCTGGAGCTGGAAAAGTAGAAGAAGCCCGCAATGCAAACTCATTTTCAGCTTCACTTTGATTAACTCGCTCAGGTGGTGATTTACTAGTTCCTTCCCCGGCAAGCATATCTACCTTCTTACCTTTACCCCTACCTTCTCTTTTACTCGGCATTTTACTATAACAAAGAAAACCAATTTCAACAGTCAGATATGATTCCACCTACAACTTTGGCTCTATTGCACGATCTAAGAAATGAAGAAAAGAAACAACTCCTAAATGTCCCGTAGCCTCCTACTTTTAAATGTGGTGCACAACACATCCATAAGAAATACTCTACTTAGACACATCTTTGTAGACACCCTAGGATGACCTGTTCTGATACCACTTTTGTCACACCCCAAATCCCATTGAGGCGGACTGGCACCTGAAGCCGTTAAGGCTCGAGAGAACCAACCTTTATTCATGTACACTCATATACATGTCACTAAATGAACAACACTCTATCATATATAGATACAAGATACCAATGGCGAAAGTCATGGAGAAACATTCAATAGACATGAAACTTGGCCGTTGGGGCCATCAAGTCAAAATGGACATACATTCCTTCATTCATCTTACAACGTCTACAAAGCCTCTAACAGATACATAACCAACCTAAAGTTGAGACAAGTCCCCCACTTTATACAACATTACATAGTACCAAAACAAATGTACACATGTGACTCGGAAAGCCCCGAATCAACCTGGAGCTCACCAACAGTCGGCAGATGACCTGTATCCTACTGTGGAGGTCTAGTAGCTCCTGTGCCTGTAGTAAGTAAGGTAAGTCCCCCAAGGGACGTCAGTACGAAGAATGTACTGAGTATGTAAGGCTATAAAAAACTTCATGAAACATAGGAACTTCAATGGAATCAAATACAAGTGAATAGTCAATATAGATAAACCACCATTCTATATGCGTGGAACCATGTACATTACATTCATTACTTTACTTTATCCTTCTTTGCATTAAGAAATTGTAAAGCATATGATAAACAAATGACCAACTGATCAGTGGTAAAAGAGGATGACCCATTCTAGGTATTTTAACCCCTGGGATACGGTTCTCATAAATACACAAATCGGGATCGACCCATGCTAGGATTTTCTTTTCACCCCTGGGATACCACCCGTGATATTGGGATCGACCCATGCTAGGTGTTCCTTTCACCCCTGGGATACCACCCAAGAATACACAGATTCTCTTTACATCATTTCTTTCTTTGAGATCGTTCTTTTGGTGGTCATAACATTAAGGGAGCTTTAGAACTTCTGTCAATGAATAAGAGACACGTGAATAACAACATATGACAACTTGAAATGAGATACTTTGAGCCATTTTGAAATGAGAACAAGTCGGTAACAATGAGAACAACAGATGTTGTCAAAGGATACGAAAAGAGTAACCTTACATACCTTATCTTCCCAATATGAATACACAATCCTATATGTGAATACAATAATCCAGCTCCTTCCTTACGTGTTACTCTTCAACACAAGTACATAACGGAGCTCACGTTAACAACTAACTACATTACAAGTGCATAAGATTACAATGAGCTACATAACTACCATATAACGTCATTTCACCCTTCACAATACAATTCACTGCATTACCATACCAAAAACACCACAACATGCCACACATCAACCAAGACATCATAAACCAATAGCATTTCACACCAAGTTTATACTGTACACTTCCTCATTAACACCACATCACATTTACTCCACCAAGTCATCTCAATACCTTTCACCATAACACATAAAACAACAATTCATAATTGATACGATTCAAAATGCCTCCGAACTACACCTTAGGGCCAATAAAATGGTATCATAAGTTTATAATTGCATCCAAAAAGGGTATAGGGGCCTTGGGGGGTCAAAGAGATGCAAAAACAATCGAAATGAAGTTCTGGAGGGACCTGCGAAGCCACCTACACCCGCAGGTGGGTGAGGTGCGGCCGTAGGTTCCCATTGGCCTTGTCCAGGGCCACCTGCGTTGGCATCTGCGCCTACAGGTGCCCCATCCGCGAAGGCAGATGCCCGGTTCGGCCAAAATGGGTCTCTTTTGGGTCCTTTTTTGTAATAAATGGTCCATGTCCATAAGTAAGCTTCCCTTTTCATATTTTAGGTTAACTTGGATGCCAACGAACAATCATGGTTTCACAACACACATGAATATCTCAAAACTACATTTTCCTTTCAATACACCACTAATTCCATGCAAAATTTCACATCAACAATTCCAACGGTTATACACAATGAGAAAGCAAGGGAAATAACCACATCTGACATGTTGACATTTAATCCATCAAATTCACTTCCTTCAAGATCTCAATTCCACTTTCAAGTTTAGAAGGCAAAACCCTTTACCGATTAGAAAAAGTAGACTGTTTTACACATAGTGGACTGTCCAACACTTTGCCAACATAACCAACATGATTTATACACCCTCTCATGCACATAATATATGAAACCATAAGAGTAAATACTTACCAAAGCTTACAAGAGGATGATCTTGTCCAAGGGAATGATAGCTTAGGGTTTGAAAGAGAAATAAAATATTGTTGGAAAATTCTAGAAATGTGCATGTGTCGTTTGGTGAATAAAATCTGATTTTTGTGCCTTTTATAGGACCTCATGGTCATCCTTAGCCACACACTTAGTCATAAATGTTATGTTTACTTGGTCAAAGGTGGAATGGATCATTTCCCCATTTGGGCCATGTCTTATGGCTTAATTTTGGGCCTTTATTGAGCCCATAATCACAAGATTAAATTCAGCCCAACAAAGTTAATGTGTAATACACCAACCATCTCAAGTTTAATTAATTCCATAAATGTTACGATAGTCTCATAAGTTCGAAAATGTACGGGGTGTTACAAATATCTCACAGTGAACACCATACAAGTAACGCCTCCAAATCTTAAGCATGAAAACTACCGCTGCCAACTCCAAGTCATGAGTGGAGTAGTTGCGCTCATGCATCTTCAGCTGTCTCAAAGCATATGCTATAACTAGGCCCGCTGTATCAGAACACAACCCAAACCAATACCTAAAGCATCAAAATATATAGTAAACCCCTTGCCCTCAACTGGAAGAGTCAGAATAGAAGCTGAAGTGAGCAAGTTCTTAAGCTTTAGAAACTGAAGTGAACAAGTTCTTAAGCTTTAGAAAGATCTCCTCACATTCATCGGACCGCTAAAATTAAACCTCCTTCCTAGTCAATCTGGTCATAGGTGTTGTAATAGTGCCAAATATCTCAATGAACCGCTTGTAGTAGCCTGCCAATCCAATAAAACTATGAACCTTGGTCAGATATATCAGCCTAGCCCAACCATGAATAGCCTCAATCTTCATCGGGTCTACCATAATACCGTCCTTGGACACAACGTGCCGCAAGAATTCTATAGACTCAAGCCAAAACTCATACTTTGAGAATTTGGCATAAAGAAAATAATCTCTTAAAGTCTGGATTATAGTCCTCAAATGTTGCTCATAATCCTCCCCACTCCTCGAATAGACAAGGATGTCATCAATAAACACGATCATGAAAGAGTCCAAATAAGGCCTGAATATGCTGTTCATCAAGAGAATGAATGTTGCTAGCCCATTGGTCAACCCAAAAGACATCACCAGGAATTCGTAATGTCCATAGCGAGTCCTGAAGGCTGTCTTAGGGATGTCCTCAGCCTAAATCCTCAATTGATGATAGCTAGATCTCAAGTCAATCTTAGAAAACATAGCGGCACCCTGAAGTTAGTCAAATAGATCATCGATACGAGTCATAAGATACTTATTCTTCACTGTCACCTTATTCAGCTACTTGTAGTCGATACACATACACATAGAACCATTTTTCTTCTTCACAAAAAGAACTAAAGTACCCCAAGGTGAGACACTCGATCTAATAAACCCCTTAGTTAAAAGGTCCCGATGCTAAATATTTAGCTCTTTTAGCTCAGCAGAAGCCATATGGTAAGGTGTCATAGAAATAGGTTGGGTGCTCGGCTCAAGATCAATAGAAAACTCTATATCACACTTAAGAGAAAGGCCAGGTAGGTCTGTAGAAAATACATTAGAAAACTCACGAACTACAAAAATAGACTCAGGTAAAGGACTCTCAATACTGACATCATGAACATAAGCCAAGTAAGACAAAAATGCCTCGATACTAGTCTCCGTGCTAGAATATAAGAAATAATCCCCATCGATGCATGGCTATAAGCACTCTGCACCACAATTGGGGGTATGCTAGGCATGAGTAAGGTAATGGTCTTGTTAAAGCAATCTAAGACCGCATGATAGGGGGATAACCAGTCCATACCCAGAATCATGTTAAAATTAACCATGCCTAGCACAATACGGTCAGCCCGAGTGTCATACTCCTGAACAGTCACAACGCATGATCTATATACCTGATCCACCACTAAAGAATCACCCACGAGAGTAGCTATAGGCAAGGGCACATATAATGGCTCCAAATACAATCCCAATTGAGGTTCATATTAAGTAGACACATAAGAATATGGGGAGCCTGGATTAAATAAAGAAGAAGCTGGCTTATGGCAGACCGAGATCATACCTGTAATAATATAATTTGAAGCCTCAACCTCTGACCTATAAGAAACATCATATAGATAACCCCATCCGCTTTTTGACTAGGTGTCTGCCTGAACACCTACCCTACCTACTTGAGGACCTCCTCTAGAACCCTGAAAACCACTGCTACAATCTTGAACACCACCCCTAGCTGGGGGTGGCACTGATCTGATCGGTGAAATATTTTGTGCAGAAGACTTAATTATCCCACGCCGAGGACACTCTCCAGAAAAATGACATAATACAATAATCATAGCATGCCCCAGGCAGCCTATTCTATCGAGAAGGTCCGTCTGACTCGAAATGGCCACCTCAGCCCAAATATCCTAACTAGATACCTCTCAAAAATTGACCACTACTTTCTCGCTGATATCACTATAAATAAGCTGACCCTCATCTAAAAACTACAGCACTGCCTGAACGGGACTACTGGTCTAACCCTGATGTTGATACGGCTGATACTGGGGGTACCTACCCCCAAAACCTCTACTCCTGACCTATGAGTAACCATGGCTCCCACTGAAACTGCCCTGCTAAAAAGGATCTTATTACTAATAGTCAGCAATATCAATAATTGACCCACCCGCAACTACCAGACTCTGAGTAGCCATACATTGTGGGAGTCTCAATCCTCTAACGAAGCACCGAATCTACTCATACTCAGTAGGTAGAATCATGGTGTCATGTCTGGCTAACTCATGAAATCTTACCTTGTACTCTGCCTCTGATATAGAACCCTGCTTTAACCCTATAAACTGGTTTGTCAAATGTTTGTACATGCTGTGAGGTATATAATTTTCCAAGAAAGCCTCAGAAAACTGAGTACATGACATAAAAGAAGATCCAACTGGCCTACAATTAAGATATCCCCTCCTCCACTGTCTCGCTGCTCTGCCAAATTGAAAGGTGGTGTAATCCACACCATGCGACTCAACTAGTCCCAAATTATAAAACCTCTCCTCACAGCTGGTAAAGAACTCAAATGCATCTTTGCCTGGGGCCCCTACAAACCTTGATGGTGCCAATTTAAAAAACAGACCTCATGCTCCTTAGAATTCATAGTTGGCTGGGCTACTGCTGGCTATGGAACTACTGGTAATGGTGGAACCTCTACTCTGGGAGCCATAACTATAGATTGCCCTCCTATACCAAGTCCACTTTGGGATTCCCCCGTACAGATATTTGTGTCCCTATCTTTCGACTGGCGACCAGTCATACCCAATACATGCACCAAAGCATCGCGGAGGATCAAAAAAGATATAAATCTAGGAGGGGACTGGGTTCCCCTTAGACCACCAGCTATTGTGTCGATTGATCCTCTGGTGCAATATCAGGCACAGGATTAATAATTGAATTTGGTGAAGGCTCTTTGGCATGGCCTTGAGCTGGGGCTACAGCTCTGGCCTGACCTTGACCTCAGGGTCAATCGCTGTAGGCTCAGGGTCCCCATCCCCATCCACCTTATACCATGTCCTATCCATCTACGAAAGAGTGAAACAAATAAGAATCTGGAAACTAATATAGACATAATGCACGAGAAATAAATCAAAAAGATAACATTTTCCCAAGAATGTCCTGGAGCCTCCCAAAGATAGGATACAAACGTCGTCGTTCCAATCTGTGGGACTATACTAGACACTTGTTGTTGTACTAACAATATCGATGAACCTAGGCTTTGATACCAAACTTTCACGACCCAATTTCTTAGGTCATGATAGCACCCATCTTAATCCACAAGTAGGTAAGCAAAACCATAGCCCAAAACATAAAGTAACTGCTAATAAGAGGAAGGTAAGCAAATAAAAATACAACTGCAACAATAAGAAATGAGAATAGGGAGATATATTTATATATATATACACATTCATACTATACAAGAGGGAGAGAGAGGACAAAATACCAAAATAAATCCCCTAAGGCCTGGTAAAGTTAGTACAAGAGCCACTATGACAAAAAAAGTACTAGACAGTGCCAAAATATATATCATAGTCTCAGAATATAAAAAATAGGACTATCAATACAGCATAAAGAGGAGGATCAACTCTGGACTCAAAAAGCTCACCTAATCTCTGATCAGCAGCACAACTCGAAGACGTAGTCAACGGGGTGACTCGTACTTGGGTCTGCACCAGGGAAAAGATACAGAAGTATAGTATGAGTACCAAAACCATGTTTACTCAGTAGACACCATAGATCGACTGAGCTCAATTATAGTAAAAGTATAAATAAAGCATGAATATGTAGACTAAAGTTAGTAATAATCGGGCAAAAATAGAAATAATAGGCTATGCTAGGTAAATGTGATAAATAGAAAAAAAGTATCTCAAAAATGTAAATAAAAGCCTATTTATAGCCTAACTGGACCCCCATAAGCCCAGAAGGCACATACAAATAGAAATAAACTCAATCGAACCCCCATAAGTACAGTGGGTACAAGCAAAGGGTAATACTAAAGTAATGATGGGATATATCAGACATACAATAATCCAAAATAAGAAATATACGTACTTTATATTCCCTTTCCAGCCATAACCACCATTCTATCAGTATTTTACCAGTTTCTCAACCCCAGATCAGTAATAGTAATGATAATACATGTTGAACTTGAATCAAAACTAGTAAATAATAAAAATATAGCATATGTTGGACTCAAACCAGAACTGATAGATAATAATAATATGGCAAACATCGTACTCGAACTGGAACTAAATAAATAATACAATATGTCCGATGCCAGACTCGAACCTAAACTAATAAGTAATTAATAAATAGTGATATCCCAGGGTTGTAGTCCATGTCACTTCTATTTAATTACAAAGTCCAATAAAAAGCGGCCAAATCCTTTAAGTGGAAGTGAGTCCCAATTATTAAGTCAGAAAGATGCGGTTTAAGGCCAAATACTACCCTACTGGGGTAACAAAGCTAAATAATCTTATTAAAATGACTAAGTCAACCCAAACTCAGGTAATTTCCTAATGAACCATTTATGTGATCATTTAGGTCTAAAGGAGCATTATTTTAAGCATCTTATCTTAAAAGAGGGCGGCGGGGCCTGCTACCAGTCCCAAAAACAAAACCTATGGAAAGTACCTCCCCGAACCTAGGCTAAGTCTTATTAATCCTATCACAAAGCAATAAAGGAGCTAAGTATAGTACTAAAGGATAATCATAGGCTAACATAAGGGAAAACGGGGCTGAATTATACTCAACAAGGCCCTTAATCGGCTAATCTAGTCAATAAATGCTAAAATAATATTTGGGCAATAAGAACTCATCCAAAACTAGCACAATATCTTACTAATATGATAACAAAGCAAAGTCTAGGAGAAATATAAGCCTAGATTACCTGGATGCAGCTGAAAGCATGCCAGAATCTCTACAATAGAGCTTTTCCCTTCAGAGAAGCCTCAGACCACTGCCATGTTTTCAAAATCACATTCTATATGTCAAGATTAGAATATTGATACTTATATTACGAATTTATGCTTCAGGTTAGAAATCAGGCTAAAAATCAATCGTGGGACTTACTTGTGGAATCCCAAAATTGGAGCTGTCACAGCATCCCTCGCAGCTCAGGGACTAGTTACCCCAAAATTAGGCGTAATTCAAGCTCCATAACAGCCTCAAAGAGTCCCAACACTAATTCAAAAAATCAAGAATAAAAAACGGTAATCAACTCAAAATTAAACCAAGAACTTGTAGAGAAAGGGGCTCACAATGATCACTTGTCGTTTCCCCAACTAATCCCTACCTCAATTATAAGTTTTACCCACTAATTTGCAGCTCTCAAGGATGAAAATGGCATTTTACACTTAGAAGATGAAGCTGACACTTGAGAAAAAGATAGTTATAAAACACCAACAATAGTTACTTAAGCGGTCACTGCTTAAGCAACAAAAGGGTTGCTTAAGTGATCCCTACCAAGATGGCCAGCCTCTGCTTAAGAGGCTACTTGCCAGCTAAAGAGGCAACCACTTAAGCATTCATTAAGCTACTTAAGTGACTGCACCAGCAACGTGACACCAACCAATTTTTGCTAAGTCCTAATGGGCTCTGATCTGATGCTCAAAAATTGCTCAGAACCCTAGGCACACAAATGAACTATGCTACCCTATCAAATTTAGCATTTTAGATTCAACAAAATCATTGGAATTTCCATCCAAGGCCGTTTCGACATAATATGTGTCCCATACCCAAGGTTCCATTTTTACCAAAATCCAACTAATAGCCCAAAATGAACCCGAAAGCCTCAGGACCTACACCAAGGGTCCACCTAGCCTAATATAAATATTTTGGAGCTAACAATAATGTCAGAATTGGCATCTAAAGTTATTTACCTGATGTTTTGGCCCAAGATTCTTTTCCCAACTTCAATAGCTCCAACATAGGGAAATGGCTGTAAAAATTAAATGAACTACCCGATAACCAAATTGTCAGTCGCTGTAAGTCATAAATGACTTGAGGTAGCTATATGAAAGCTCTAAACACAGAAAAAACATGAAAATATAGAAAATGTCCTGAAGGGTCATTACATTTCCCCTCTCTTCTTATTACTGTTTTACCTTATATTTCTCTATCTTCTGCATGTTAGCCCATTACTCGCCATTTCGGATTATGATTTGGGTTACCTATTGATGGGTTAAAGTAGGTGCCATCATGACCTGAGAAATTGGATCGTGATAGTAAAACCAGAATTTTATTAAAGAATTAAGTTTTCCATACTTCAAAGATTCTAAATTAAAAAACCCATCAAAAAACAAGTTGAAATTGAGCTTGAAATTGAAAAAAAAAAAACATTTTCTCACTTTACCGAGTAAAACCCCAAAATTCTTAGTTTAAAACCAAGATTTTGAAGATTTTTTTGTAATATAAACAACAAATAATGATAGAAATTATGTTTAGAAGCTTACCCAAACGCTTGTGATGAAACATCTTCTTTAGAATCATCAATCCCGAGGTTCCAAAGTTCAAAAATTGAGAAAAATCAAGAAAGAAAGATTTTATATTGTTTAGCGCATTATATTATTTAGGTGCACAGTGCCTCTCAATTGTGGACCCACCACTCAATAATGAGTATCAATGTTGACCGACAATTAAATAGGCCATCACAATCGTGGGAGATGGGCCTTGCGACCGCGATGGGAAAACTCTACCTGGTCCAGCTCAACTCTTTGTGATTGTGGTCATTCCCCATGCAATCGCGATGAGTCACTTGGTTAAACCTCGTGATTGCAACACTAGGCCATGCATTGCAATGAAGAACTAGGTGTTGCACCAGATGACAGCAGTCAGCCAAGGGAAATGATCAAAAATCCTCCGAATGGATCCTCGGTATTCATTCGGGACCCCATAGAACTAATCCAATAATTCTGCTAGACTAACTACAACGATCCAAACTCAATAAAATCATTAGATTTGTCAAAAGAGGTTGTTATCAATAAGTAACCCCCAGGACCCCTTTTAAGCTAATTTAACTAGTTCCTCGTCTATATACTCAAATCTCTAAATAAAGGCTCGGGACTTGGTCTAACCAAGATACTATCCTAAAAATGACATTTTAGATTTAATTAAACTACCAGAATCACCATCCAATGCTCGGATCACAAAATATTAACAAAAGTCAATCTAATCGCTTTCAAGGCTACTCAAAACCTCAAACTCACTTGAATCACTCCTGAATGCTTAGAGGACTATGCCACCTATTTCCTCAACTCATAAATGATATATAGTAACTAAAACAAGAAAAAACAAAATGGTCAACACATAAAAAAAAAAAGCTAAAAATCACAACAAGAATTGTTACAACAAGCAAAGGAATGAGGAAATTGGGAAGTAGAGAAAAAATTTATAACAATAACAATCCATTGTGTCTAATTATCTACAACTAATTAATCATGGGTCAGTAATTGGACTTGGAATCTCAATTATCTGCTAGCATCTCCCGACAATGAGCGAATATTTTTATATAGTTCTCTCTAATCTAACTAAGTGAAAACAAATACATTTTAATTTAGACAACACTTTGATTCTTTTATCTCTAGCAAAAATTCATTAGATGAGGTTTAAATCTCCAAATCCTGCTAATTAATCTTTTCCAACTTCAATTTTCTCTGTCAAGCTTAATTAAAGTAAATGGGCAAGTCCTAGGGTTGATCACTCCTTTTGGAAACCAATTAAAGCACATGATTGATTAGATAAACAAATAATCAATTTCATAAACTAGCAAGTATTCAATTAAACAATATTATGAGTAGCTAGGCTCCTTATCTAGGTTTGCTGGAATCTTTTGTAGGATGAATTTTTGTAATATGCTTTTATAAATAATTAAGTCGTACTGTTTATTTTTATTTGTTCAGCTACGTAGTGATTGTAGTTAATTGACTGGCTAGCGATTAAACGTGTCATTGTATTTTGCTATTCTCAAGAGAGACTATGAAATTAGGTTTTAGTTGAACAACGTACACTTCAAAACATTCAGAGATTAATGACTAAGGTTTAAAATTGGAGGTTATAGATAACCTAATGTTGGCATGATCTAAGTGAATAGATTAATTGATTAGCCATGGTTCAGTCGAGAGAATAACCCTATTACTACACTAGGTTGAGAGATAATTATGGTAAGAAAAGATTCATACTAGTAGAGATTAATTCGGTGAGATTATAGCTAAGGTAGCGAAAGTGAATCTGACATTTGGAGAAATCATAAGTTTAAGCCTCCTTAATCTTGAAGTCAACCCATTTTCTAATTAATTGATGATTTTACTACTTTATTATTTATTGGTTAGGTAGCTTAAAATAAAAAAATCATAATCTTAATAAAAAAAAAATTGTTCGAACATATCTCTTAGCGACATTGAATAACTATAGTTGGACCTTAGTTCTACATGGGATTTGACTTCGAACATAAAAATTAGATTATATTTGCAGTGACCCTTTATCCTTTTTAGAAAGAATTTTGGACGTGATCAACACACAATATAATAACAAAAAATAAACTTAATATGATATTTAGTTTTTTCTTAAATAAGTGAATTCTATAATATAATAAGATATGTATTCCTTATTATTGTAATCAGATTGAAATTTAAAAAGTTAAATTCTTTTTTTTTGGTTACTCTCCGACCCAACGGCGCTTAACTGTCTATACCTCTTTCAAAAAACAACACTGATATATCACTACCAAAATTGAACAAAACAAAAAGTAAAAAAACTCAAGCTATTCCTCTCCTTCACTCTCAACAAAAATGGCATCACCGAAACAATGAACTGGTTCTCTACCGCCTACTGGAAACAAGATGACATCATCATCATCAATGTCTGATGTTGTACTTCTTTTTCTGAAGAGTCCAGAGGTGCACATAAATTTTCACTTCATTCATTTTTTTTTTGTATGTGAGTGAATTGATTTTTTTTATATTTTTTGATTGGTACCAATTGATTTTTTTAGTTAGATGATGTATCTTTTTCTCCGAAGCTTCCAAAGGTACTCTCAAAATTACACTTGATTCATTATTTTTTGTGTGTTGTCAAGCATTTTGTGGATGAATTGATTCTTTTTTTCTTTTTGATTGGTATTAATTTATTTTTTAGGTTGATGATATATCTCCTTTTCTTAAGCGTTCAAAGATGCACACAAAGTTTCACTTCATTCATTTTTTATTTGTTTTTTGTTAAGCGTTTTGTGAGTCAATTTGTTATATTTTTTCTTTTTTAATTGATATCAATTGATTTTTTTAGATTGATTATATACCTCCTTTTATGAAACGTCCAATGGTTCATATCAATTTTCACTTGGTTCATTTTTTTGTTTTTTTTGTTCAACTATTTGTGAGTGAATTGATTATTTTTATTTTTTTGATTGGAATCAATTGAATTTTTTAGGTAGATGATATAACTCCTTTTCTGAAGTGTCCAAAGGTGCACTCAAATTTCTACTTCATTCTTTTTCTTTTTTTTGGTTTTTTGTTAAGCGTTTTGTGAGTGAATTAATTTTATTTTTTTTGATTGGTGTGAATTTAATTTTTTGGTAGATGACAAACCTCCTTTTCTGAAGCATCCAAAGGTTCACTCAAATTTCTACTTCATTCATTTTTTTGTTTTTTGTTAAGTGTTTTGTGAGTGAGTGATTTTTTTTTTCCTTTTTTTGATTGGTGTGAATTGATTTTTTAGGTTGATGATATACCTCCTTTTCTGAAGCATCCAAAGGTGCACTCCAATTTCTACTTCATTCATTTTTTTTCTTCTTTTCTTGAGCATTTTGTGAGTGAATTGATTGCTTTTTTTATTGGTGTGAATTGATACTTTTAGGTAGATGATATACCGCATTTTCTGAAGCATTCAAAGATGCATTCATTTATTTTTTCTTAAGTATTTTGTGAGTGAAATGATTCTTTTTTTTTCTTTTTTTTCGATTGGTATGAATTGATTTTTTTAGGTAGATGATATACCTCCTTTTTTGAAGTGTCCAAAGATTCACTCAAATTTCTACTTCATCTCCATACAGAAAATAGAATAGGGTGGTTGATGCATTGGCGAATGAGGGAGTGACGAATGTAGTTGTAGGGGCTCCAGTCATTTTGCTAGTTCCTCCAGTGTTTTTTCAGAAAGTAGTGAAAGCAAACATTTTAGGAACTCAGTTTGTTAGGAAAATTAATACTCAGTCTTTCATTTTCCATGTTCTGGATGTGGCCCAAACTATTGCTACTACTATTGTACCTATTATCACTAGATAAGGCACCTTTTTGAACTAACTATTACCTACATAATCCTTTGTTTACCAAAAAATAATTCATCCCCCTCCCCCTCCCCCCATTTTTTTTTTTTTTTTTTGTTAAGCGTTTTGTGAGTGAGCTGATATTTTCTGTTTTTTGATTGGTGTGAATTGATTTTTTTAGGTTGATGATATACCTCCTTTTCTGAAGCATCCAAAGGTGCACTCCAATTTCTACTTCATTCATTTTTTTTCTTCTTTTCTTGAGCATTTTGTGAGTGAATTGATTGCTTTTTTTATTGGTGTGAATTGATACTTTTAGGTAGATGATATACCGCATTTTCTGAAGCATTCAAAGATGCATTCATTTATTTTTTCTTAAGTATTTTGTGAGTGAAATGATTCTTTTTTTTTCTTTTTTTTCGATTGGTATGAATTGATTTTTTTAGGTAGATGATATACCTCCTTTTTTGAAGTGTCCAAAGATTCACTCAAATTTCTACTTCATCTCCATACAGAAAATAGAATAGGGTGGTTGATGCATTGGCGAATGAGGGAGTGACGAATGTAGTTGTAGGGGCTCCAGTCATTTTGCTAGTTCCTCCAGTGTTTTTTCAGAAAGTAGTGAAAGCAAACATTTTAGGAACTCAGTTTGTTAGGAAAATTAATACTCAGTCTTTCATTTTCCATGTTCTGGATGTGGCCCAAACTATTGCTACTACTATTGTACCTATTATCACTAGATAAGGCACCTTTTTGAACTAACTATTACCTACATAATCCTTTGTTTACCAAAAAATAATTCATCCCCCTCCCCCTCCCCCCATTTTTTTTTTTTTTTTTTGTTAAGCGTTTTGTGAGTGAGCTGATATTTTCTGTTTTTTGATTGGTGTGAATTGATTTTTTTAGGTTGATGATATACCTCCTTTTCTGAAACATTCAAAGGTTCACTCAAATTTCTACTTCATCTTTTTATTTCTATTTGTTTTTTTAATTGTTGGGTGAATAAATTGATTCTATTTTGTTCTTTTTTATTGATGTGAATTGATTTTTAGGTAGATGGCAATGTGGATACTTCAGAAAAAAATTGATGTCGCTATCCGAGAAGCTGAAGGAGTTATGCTCGACTGATCAACCAGAAATTAGAGTTGTAGTGCGGCTGATAGAGAAATTAATGATGTGACGGGCGAAAACATTGACGCTGCGGCTAACTGAAAAGTTGATGCCATGGCTGATGGAAAAGTTGACGCTGTAGCTGATGAAAAATATCGTAAAATATTCCAAATCATATTGTTAAAGTGTGTTAAGAGTGCCACATTTGTTGTGAATTTAGATTGTTGGCCTGCTTAAATCAATTAGTTAATGTTTAAACAATATCATTTAATTGATGTTCAATTATCATTAAATCAACACATGAATGTTTAATATGTTTAGAATCACTCTATAACATATTCCATATTATATTAAATTAATAAATTATTTTTTAATTATTTATATAATCACCTCGATACAAGTTCAACTATTACTAACATAATAAGTTAATGCTTATTTATGCAAAAAATATTTTATAGATGTTCAATTATCAATTAGTTATTATTTAACTATTTGTTGAATTATATGATGCGTGAAAATAGTTTATACCCCCTAACTTTGCTTTAAAAATAAAACACCCCCACAACTTTGAACAATAATCATTCTCTCCCCCCCCCCCCACCACCACCACCCCCTTATGAGGGCCAAATTGTGACTCATTAGCCTAAAATGGTAAGAAAATTAGTCCTCAATGCCAATTTGAGTTAGTTTTAATGTTGTTTTGCTTGATTTTTAGGATAAAAACCAAGCAAGGATTGAAAGAGTGAAAAGAAGCAAAAAGATAAAGAATTGGAGCTCAAAAGTGCAAGGAGCATCACTAAGGCAAATTGGCGCATTGCCAAATTGCTTGGCGTATCGCCAAATACAAAGTTGCATCACTAATGACAGTTCAGCCCAGCTCCAATACAAGCAAAACAACGATGAAGAAAGACAATTCGACGCATCGTCAAAGTGATCGGCGGAGCCAGTCCCTATTGCCAAAACTGACAGATGCCAACCTATGAAGCTTAAGATTTATGCCAATTAAGTGATATAATAACTATTTAGTACATCACCGGGTGGTCTGGTGATGATATCTTTGTTCGACGATCTGGATGCGGTGGCATTTTTGTAATTAACTGGCCCAATCTTGCTTCTAGTACAAATAAGTTTTTCGCAACATGGAACCCTATTCTTGACAATTTTGAGCTTGAAGAGTTTGTAATCAAAATCATAGAGTAGATTTTAGCAATTGTTGTTGAGTTTTAGCTTTGAATTTGAGATTTTCTTGGATAATATTGGATTCCATGGCAAATCTAAATGAAGATATGGGTATATTTCTCTTATTTTTTGTTATGAGTAGCTAAATTTCTATCTTGGGGTTATGTGTTAATGAGTGGTGATAATTGTATGGGTATTATTTGTTTGCCTCTTTAATTGATTATTTCTTATGGGTTTGACCTCTACGCCATATTTTGGAGTCATGATTGGTGGTTGCAAACTCTAGTCAACCCTAGATCCTTTATCATCCTTGCCAAATGGGATAAGAGTGAGTAGCAGTGGTCAACTATGACTTGATTTCTATCATTTAATAGTAGTTCTTAGACATAAGACAACTAAATCGAGGTTGTAGGTTGGTTATAATGTACCACTTGTGAGGTTTGAAAGAACCCACTTGTGTTGTTTTATGTTTTATTGAAAGATTGGCATTAAAATCTATGACCTAGACTACCTATTATTGTTAATCAAACTTACCCATTATTGTTAATCAAACTTAGGTAATCATTCAATTACCCATATATGAACTCACTCTCATGAAAGCATAACCCCAAGTACCTTTAACGCATGATTACAAACTCTAAAACTCACTTATGCATACTAATAGAACATTTGATACATTGATCTTAACAACATTTGAATTAGTCCACCATTTTTACTTTCTTGCATTAATTTTTAGCGTTACGAGCAAGCATATAGTCACTTGTGATACTCAAAGGTGAACCTATCGCCTTCATTCCTTGTAAATTCAACCCTGACTCTATATTGGGTAATTATATTGCTAACGACTGCATATACTCAAACTTAAGGTATATTTGAGCGTTATCAAAAATGGCACCATTGCCGAGGAATGAAACGTAACATTCATTCATTGTAGTGTTATAAGTTACTTTTGTTAGCTATTATGTAAATGTTAATTTACTTGTTGTTTTTGTCTTGTGTAGGTGATAACGTAGACCAACAAGACAACATGAGTCAACATGGTAGCGACACCGCTACCTTTGATGGGGAACTTGAGGATGAAGATCACTTGGGTGATGTCGGACTAGGGAGTGCAATTCGCATACCACCTACGATCAACAATGCAGTATTCCATGTCATAAATGTGATGCTTCACTTAATCCAAATTAAAGGACTGTTCAGACAGCAAGCTCACAAAGATGCAAACATCCATTTGAAAAACTTTATAGGCATTCGCAACCCGTTCGATATTGCTAACATTACACAAGAGTTCATCCATTTGAGGTTGTTCTCATTTTCTTTGATGGGTGAAGTTGTGTTGTGGTTGCTATAACTACTTGAAGGCTCTACAACATCTTGGGTTGAATTAACGGAAGCTTTCCTAGATCAGTTTTTCCCACCATCTCACATGCTTCAATTAAGAGATGAGATCACAAATTTTCGGTAAATAAGTGTTGAGCCATTGCATGAAGCATGGTTGAGGTTCAAGAAGAAATTGCAACATTGTCCCAATCATGAAGTGTCAGACAAAATGCTTCTTCAAATATTCTATAGGTCATTGGACCAATTAAGACGGTAGCGGATAACGCGATTGGTGGGTCATTAATTAATCAAACCTTTAGAGATGCCTTTAGATTGTTGGACCAATTGACCAAGCAAAGTAGAGTATGGAACATACAAGATACCAATGTGGATGTAGGGTCTCCCTCTATGTTTTATGTGACCCAAGAACAAAAGAAGAAGGATGAGTAGAGAGATGAAAATATGGCCAAGGTAATGACACAATTAGATCTCCTCATGAAACATGTCATAGGTGCAACTCCAAAAGCAGACAATGTCATATCTTTGAAAGGAACCAAGGCATATGGAAATGATTATGTAGAGTCACTTGATGAGGAAATTTGTGTCTTATCGAACCAAATGGTGGGTTCCCAACCTACCTACTAAACAAAAGGCAGGAATCAAGGTTGAAAGGATCGAGATTGGAAGGACCGTGATTGGAGAGACCACGATCATGATCGAGATTGGAGGGATAAGGAGAGAGATAGGGACCTATTTAGAGAGACAAAAAGCATGACCATAATAGATACATCCCTCTACATGATAGGTAAAAAAGTAAAGAAGCTACTTTCATTGATCCGAAAAGTTATAAGAAAGAGGATGTGCTTGCTCATATTCTTATGGGGTTGAAGAAAGTGACAAGATGCTAAGAGAAATAAAAAGCAAATTTTCACAACTCAATCAAATGGTCACTTCACATTCGGCCTTAATCAAGAAACTCAAAACTAAATTGAGTCAAATCTCATCTCATTTGAACACAAGGTAAAAGGGGAGTCTCCCTAGTGACACCATAGATAATCCAAAAAATAATACTCATTGCATGGCAATTGTCACTAGTAGTAGTAGAACTCTTGGTAATGATGTTGTGAATCTTGATAAAGACCCCAACGAGAGGAAAGTTAAAGAGAAAGTAAGTGGAAAAAGAAAAAGGCTTGATAAGTCAAATGATGAATCCTCTATTCCAAATAAAACAAGTGTTGATAAATCAGAAGAAGTGGAAGAGAGGGTTAAAAGTGATGAGAGACCACAAACGGTTGATGAGAATGTCTCCAAGTTGGAGGAAACTCCGGTTTCTCCAAAGCATCAATCAAAATACCTCCCCTATTCCAACATAGATTCAAGAAGAATGAGGATGACACTAAGTTCAAGAAGTTTCTCTCCAAGTTTAGCAACTTATCGATGAACATTCATTTGGTTGAAACCTTACTTGAAAAACTCAGGTATGCCAAGTTTATGAAGGACTTGGTGACAAAGAAAATAATTATGGACTTTGAAATGGTGGCTATCTCACATAGTTATAGTACTATTATGTCGAGCAACATGGTGGTCAAGAAAGAAGAGCCCGGTTCATTGACTATCCCTTGCACTATTGGGATGTATCAATTTGGCAAGGCTTTATGCGACTTAGGGGAAAGTATTAACTTGATGCCTCTAGGTATATTCAGAAAGTTGGGATTAGGAGCTTCGAAGTCCACAACCATGAGAGTCTTAATGGTGGATTGGTCTATTAAATGACCGGTGGGAATTCTATATAATGTTCTTATTCGGGTCAATAAATTCATACTTCTCACCAACTTTGTGATCCTAAATTGTGAGATAGACTATGAAGTTTGAATTATCCTTGGTAGGACTTTCCTTACTACCGAAAGGGCATTAGTTGATGTAGAATATTAAGAGATGAAGTTTAGTGAATAATAAAGAGGTAACCTTCAATGCGTGCAAGTCCATGAAGCAACCAAAGGACTTGCAAGTGATCTCCGTGATTAACTTGATTGATGATGAGGTGGATGATTCTATGGAGGTGGATTTCATTAGTGAGCCACTAACGGGGGTCATGTGGAATTATGGAAGTGAAGAGATTAAAGAGTATGATGAGGTCATTTCTTCCTTGATGGGTCTTTGCTCCTTCACCAAAAACTTATGTAAATTAGACTTTGACTTGAAAAATTGGAAGATCCCTCCCGCTAAACCCTCAATTGAAGAACCACCTCAACTTGAGCTTAAGCCATTACCACCACACATGTCATTTTGGGGAAAGGTAACACCTTACCCATTATTATAGCGGGATATTTGTTTCCTTGGCAAATAGAAGAATTATAGTCGGTTATGAGAAAGAAAATTCATTCAGGCCATTGAATGGACTATTGTGGATATTATCAGGATTGCTCCTAGCATTTGTACTCACAAGATAAAGTTGGAGCCTGTTTGTGTATCGAGTGTTATGCATCAACGGAGTCTCAATCCTCCGATGCAAAAAGTGGTGAAAAAGGAGATAATCAAGTGGTTGGATGCGGGAGTCATGTATCCAATCTCGGATAGCACATAGGTAAGACCAGTTCAATACATTTTGAAGAAAGGGGGAATCATGGTAGTTCCTAATGAAAACAAAGAGCTTATCCCTATGAGATTGATGACGGGTTGGAGAGTATACATGGACTACCGAAAGTTGAATTCGTGAATAGAAAAGGACCACTTCACCATGCCATTTATAGATCAACTTCTTGATTGATTAGAGGGGCGGGGTTGGTATTGCTAATGTGTCGTGAACTTACGACACTCGAGATGCTTAAAACAAGGGATATTTGTAAGTTTAAAGGTACATTTTGTTGGATTTGATGTGTTTGTTAGTGTTTGAAGGCCGTGTGGACTTAGAGAAGGAAAATGTTGAAGACTGGACAAAAGTGACATCAGATAAGCCTTGTCACAATAGTGGGATCTGACCACGATCGTGCATAGGCTTTCGTAGGATGGATCAGAGATGCCCAAGTCAGGAGTCGAACAGACGACAGGATGTATGATCGTTAGTTGATGTCACGATCGTACCATGGGATCTTAATATATAAGGAAAAATTCAACCTGTAGGAGTAAAGTGTAAGGAGATCAGATGAAAGCTCCATGACCATACCTTGAAGGCACGATCATACCATATGGTCGTGGGATGAGGGTTCAGTTTTGTTGAGTTGTAGGATTTTAGAGGCATGATGATTAGACGACAGGAAGACATGATCATAGGTTGAATACACGAGACTGTACCATGGGTCATTTGATAAAAGATCTTCCAGTTGACAAGTCCAAGTACAAACCACGATAGGCAAAAGAAGATCGTGGATTCTAACCACAATCATACCTTTTTCTCATCTGAGGCAGCCGACACAGTTTTCCTTTTTTGTTTAGGATAAGATTTTTACTTTCTATAAATACTCTTTTAGGGTTATTTTTATGGAGGTTACGCATTATTATTATTACACAACAATATATTATGGGATTTGAAGGCATCTGCTTGGAATTTCTCAAATATTGGTTTTATGGTTTTAATTCTTGTTGAGATTTTAGAGCTTATTCATTATCGTAAGTTTCAATTCATGTTTTCATCTATGAATTATTGTTTTGTTCATCCAATTATGAGTAGCTAAACTCCATAACTAGGGTTGTGGGAACCATGACAGATTAACGACCTAGAGTTTGAAGTACAAGGTAATTCTCAAAGGGTATTAGGGCATGTATTGTTGTTTCTTTGGAATTAGATTCTTTCTGACAAGTTCACGTGTTGTGACTCATCATATATCTACCCTGGACTGCATCAAGGGTATTTGGACAGGACTAGCAAATCAATAACAAGTCTTGGAGTTATCTTTATTTAATTAGCCTTGAGCCGTGATACGGGAAAGGCTATATTGGGATCATAGATAGGAGGCAACATACCAACACTTATGATGAATTAACCTTTGTGCTTGAGAATAGTCATCTACAAAAGGCGTGACATAGTTGGTTAGACGATACATAACATATTGATTCTGCATGTTGGATACCTTAAGAGATCACTAAAGTACAGAGAACCTAATGTTATTGGGGAACACAGTCCTAGTGCTTCTCTCATCTTGATTACAACCTTAGCAAACAATCACTCATTAATATTACTCGTTTACTTTACAAAACCCCCATCTTTTACTTATTTGCCAATTACTCAGACAAATATAGTTGATTGAATTTCAACATATTCCCTGTGGGAACGAGCCCAACCTCATTGGGTTCTATATTTGATTCAACGACCGCTTTGTACTTTTTGGGAGGTGTAATATGGACGACATCAAATTTTTGCACCGTTGCCAGGCAATATGGTTACGGAGTTGCTTGATTGTGTTTGTTGAAGTTGTTGGTTTTGTTTGTTGACTTTTACTTTCCTTGTATTCTTGGGGTATACGCCGGTGTATGCTTAACACTCGGAATCAAGGCAATCCTCTGATCCACATGATACAGAAATCAAAAGAACTCTAAGGAATAATCAAAGAATGGTGAACAACGATAAAGTTCAGGATCCCACAGTTGTAGGTGACATTCATAATCAGCCACCACTTTATCTGGCTGGTCATGAGACTGCAGAATAAATTACTGCTAGGTTGATGGCTGAGGAGAATATGAGACAAGCAGCTGCTAGACAAGCAGACAGAGACCATCAAGCAATGCAAGAGGCATCAAATCGTCTTACCACACTTGAAGAAAGACATAGAAGACCTAGAGTGCAACAACCAACACTACATTAGTATCCCTCGATTTATGAGGATCCAAAAGAAGATTTAGCCTATTTGGAGTCGATTGAGACTGGTGCCATTATCCCACGTGAACTGCCTGAAGGAACTAAGTTTGATATTACGAGTGTTATGATTCATCTTTTGAACTTGAAAAGGGTGTTTATTGGACTCTCTATTGATGATGTGAACATGCATATGATGAATTTTGTGGGGATATGTACTTCATACAATCTGCCTGAAGTAAGTCAAGAGGCAATTCGGTTGAGACTACTTCCATTCTTTCTTACGGGGGAATCCACTTTGTGGTTTACTGAATTACCATGAGGTTCTATTACCACTTGGAAAGAGTTGAGAAATCAGTTTCTGGAGCAATTCTTTCCACCATGTAGAATTTTACAATTGAAAGATGAGATTTATAACTTCAGACAGCTACAGAGGCACTTTACAAAACATGACTGAGGTTCAAAAAGAAGTTACATAATGTTCCAAACCATATGATGAGTGGGAGAAATTTACTTGAGATATTCTACAGAGCTTTGAATGTAAATACTAAGGCTATAGGAGACACCATCACTAGAGGAGCATTTATAAGTTTGCGTTGGGAGCACACATCGGAGATTCTAGATCGGATCACTAAAACCAACCAAGGGTGGGATACTCGGGGGACCCGAGGGAACTTATACAATTAGAGGGTCGATAGAGCAAAAGGATTTAGATGAAGCTGTGGATCAAGAGGTAGCATAATAGAGGAACAAAATTAGATTACTACCTAAACCATTTGTAGCTGCTGGAGAGAAAAAAGTTATTACGGTAGGTGCACAAGGCAAAGCACCTAGGTATGAAGATTCAGATTCTGAGAAAGAGGCTAAGTATATGGATAGAAAAGTGGTGGGTTTTTTAGCCAAGGGCCAAGGGTCTAATTAAGATAATTGGAACTTGAGGCAAGGGAATCAAGGTTGGAACTACTATGGAGATAATTATAATAAGTCAGGGTATAGAGATAGAGTCAGAGATCGTGATGTCAATTGGAGGTGAAAAAATGATTACAAGGATAAGAATGACCTGTATGTTCCACCGAGAAATTGAGATGCTGAGTCTGGAAATTCGAGAATAGAAGCCCTACTTGCAAAACTTGTTAAGGGGACGGAGATTCAAGAAAATTATCTTAGGAGATTAGGGCAGACATTTCAGGGATAAGCCAAAAAGTTGACTCTTATGCGACTGCCATTAACCAACTAGAGTAACAATTTAGGCAGATGTATATCACATTAAATCAACGTCAATCAGGTACTCTTTCGAGTAACACCATCCAAACCCAAAAAAATGATGGTCGTTACTTAGCCATTACTACTCAGAGTGGGAAGACTATTGTTGATCCACCTATGACTGTTTTTGATAATAAGAGAGATAAGCCCATAGTAATTAATGATAAGAATCAGAATGAAATAGAAAACTTGGTGGTTGATGGCAATGAATCTCAAAAATGTTAAATTGCTGAAAAAGAGGCTAAGTCTAATAAAGGGAAGGAAAAGGAGGCCTTTCAAGTCTTGAAGCCCATTCCACGACCTCCTCCTCTATTTCCATAAAGGTTGAAGAAGAAAGCCGAAGATGGAAAATATCAAAAGTTTATCTCAATGTTGAAAAAGTTGTCGGTGAATATCCCTCTTGTCGAGGCTTTGGAACAAATGTCAGGTTATGCAAAGTTTATGAAAGACTTGGTGACAAAGAAGAAGATGGTGAGTTTTGAGCTCGTAGATAATATACATCATTGTAGTATGAACGCTTCTAGGTCATTGGTTGAGAAAAAGAAGAACCCTGGAGAATTCACGATTCCTTGTACTTAGGTTATTTTAACTTTGCGAAGGCTTTGTGTGATTTAGGAGCTAGCATCAACTTGATGCCACTTACAGTGTACAAATAATTGGGATTCGGATCACCCAAACCCACTTCAATGAGACTCTTGATGGCAGACCGCACTGTTAAAAAATCGGTGGGAATCTTATGTGATGTGTTGGTAAAAATTGTGTTCTTTATGTTTCTAGCTGATTTCATGATTCTTGACTGTGAGGTTGACTTTGAGGTTCCCATTATCTTGGGAAGGCCTTTTCTTGTGACTGGATGTGCGTTGGTTGATATAGAGACTGGGTAGATGAAGTTTAGATTGAATGATAAATAAGTCACTTTTAATGTATTCCAGTCTATAAAGCAGTAGAAAGACATGCATTTTATTTTTGTGATAGATATAGTCGACGAAGATGATTTGATTTCTCCTATTAAGGGGAGACTCGGTGTTGAGGCCCTTGCGACAATTATCATGAATTTTAACAGTGATGGTATTGAAGAGTATAATGATATGGTGAATGTACTTATTGGTAAGGGTTCATACACTTATGCACTAAAGAAGCTTGATCTTGATCTGAAGAATATAGTGACCTCTCTAGCTAGACCTTCTATTGAGGAGCGTCCTATTCTGGAGCTCAAGGCTCTCCCTTCCCATCTTTGTTATACATTCTTAGGGGCCAACAACACTTTTCTAGTTATCATTCCAGCTGATTTATTAGAATAGCAAGTTGAGTCCTTGGTTTTTATTTTACAAAGGTTTAAACAAGCCATTAGATGGTCCATTGCTGACATTATTGGAATCCCACCTGGAATCTGCACACACAAAATCCAACTTGATCCGAATTATATACCTAGCATTGAGCATCAATGTCGACTTAACCGTCATATGTAAGAGTTTATGAAGAAAGAGATCATTAAGTACTTAAATATGGGTGTGGTTTACCCTATTAAAGATAGCAAGTGGGTGAGTCCTGTCCAATATGTACCAAAAAAGGGTGGAATCACTGTGGTTCTGAATGAGAAAAATGAGTTGATACTGATGAGACTGGTTACTAGATGGAGAGTTTGCATGGACTACTGAAATCTTAATTCTTTGAACTAGAAGGACCATTTTCCGATGCCCTTTATGGATCAGATGTTAGACCATCTTGCTTGTAGAAGATGGTATTGTTTTCTTGGCGGTCACTCGGGGTACAATCAGATTTCCATCGCCCCCAAATACCATGAGAAGACCACTTTCACTTGTCTATATGGGATGTTTGTGCGAGAATGTCATTTGTTCTATGCAACACACCAGCTACTTTTCAATGTTGTATGATATCCATATTCTCAGACATGGTGGAAGACACTATTGAGGTATTTATGGATGATTTTTCTGTTGTGGGTGACTCATTCGAGGACTACTTGGCACACCCTGCTGATGTTCTGCAATGATGCAAGGAATGCAATTTATTGTTGAATTGGGAAAAGTGCCATTTCATGGTGAAAGAAGGTATTGTATTGGGACACCAAATTTCAAAGAAGGGGATTAACGTTGGTAAGGCAAATATTGAGGTGATTGAAAAGTTTCCTCCACTAATTTCTGTGAAGGGTATTCATAGTTTTCTAGGTCATGCAGGATTTTATAGTAGGTGCATCAAGGATTTTTCTAAGACTGCCAAATCCGTTGTGCAAGCTCTTAGAGAAAGAGGTGAAATTCGTGTTTGATGATGCTTGCCTAAAAGCCTTCGAGTGTCTGAAAGAGAACTTGATTTCAACCCCCATCATTGTTTTACCAGATTGGACTATCCCATTTGAAGCTATATACGATTCTAGTGGTGTGGCCTTAGGTGCAGTCTAGGGCCAAAGGCAAGAAAAGATTTTACATCCGATCTATTATGCTAGTAAAGCACTTAATCCGACCTAGAAAAATTATATAGTAACTGAGAAAGAATTGCCTGTGGTGGTCTTTGCATTCAAGAAATTTTAGTCTTACTTGATTGGCACCAAGGTGCTTGTGCATACTGACCATGCCACTCTTAGGTACCTCATAGAGAAGAAAGATGCAAAGCCGAGGTTGATTAACTAGGTACTTCTGTTGCAAGAATTTGACTTTGAGGTCAAAGACCAAAAAGGGATGGAGAATCAAGTTGCTAACTATTTATCATGCCTTGAAAGGGAGGCCATGCTTAAACTAAGGGATGATCTTCAAATTAATGATACTTTTCCAGACGAGCAAGTGTTGGCAGCATCATAAGACTTAATCTCGTGGTTTGCAGATTTTGCCAAATTTTTGGCAAGTGATCTAGTTGCAGAAGATATGATGTATCAACAGCGAAAGAAGTTCATGCATGAGGTAAGAAAATTCTTATGGGATGAGCCATACTTGTTTAGGGTGTGTATAGATGGTATAATTCATAGCTGTATTCCTGAGGCTGAGATGATGAGTATATTAGAGGCGTGTCATTCTTCACCAAATGGGGGTCACCATGGAGGTGCCAGGACTGAGCACAAGATCTTGCAATGTGGTTATTATTGGCCCACAATTCACAAATATGCCCATGATTATGCTAGGGCATACGACTAGTGTCGAAGGCAAGGAAACATCTCAAGAAGGCATGAGCTCCTAATGACTGTGATACTTGAGATCGAGTTATTTGATGTGTGGGGTATTGACTTTATAGGCCCATTTGTGAGCTCTCATGTCATAAAATATACCTTAGTGGCCGTTGACTATGTATCTAAATGGGTGGAGGCAATTACGCTTCCCAATAATGAAGGCAAGAGCGTCACGGCTTTCCTAAAGAAAAATAAATTCTCACACTTCAGAACACCTCCAATTATCATTAGTGATGGAGGATCCCATTTTTGTAATCATCTATTCAAGGACCTACTTGAGAAATATGGTGTGAAACACAAGGTGGCAGCACCTTACCATTCTCAAACAAGTGTACAAGTTGAGGTCTTTAATTGAGAGATCAAGTCCATCTTGGTGAAGACTATGAATACCAATAGGATAGATTGGGTGAGAATATTATATGGTGCACTATGGGTATATTGAACATCATTCAAAACACCCATTGGTGCATCTCCATATCACCTTATGTATGGCAAAGTATGCCACTTGTATGTCGAACTTGAGCATAAGACATTGTGGCAAATGAAGAGGTTGAACCTAGAATGGTAAGACGCAGCAAAGTTAAGACTTGAACAGATGAATGAGATGGATAAATTCCATCTCTGCACGTATAAAAGCTTAGCCTTGTACAAGAAAAAGATGAAGTTGTATTATGATCGCAAGATTGAGAGAAGAGAATTCACTACAGGCAATATGGTACTATTATTTGATTCAAGGCTGAAGTTGTTTCCTGATAAACTGAGGTCAAAGTGTAATGGACCATATAGAGTGGCTACAGTGTTCCGCTATGGTGCAATTGAGCTGGAAAATAAGGATGGAAAGAAGTTTAAAGTCAATGGCCAAAGGGTGAAATACTATATGGGCGAAAGCAAGGACGCCCGAATGGTTTATGATGTGGAACTAAATGAGGCTAGATTAATCAAGGCAACCTGAGTCATACCACGATGGTAAATCAAGCACTTTATGAGAGGCAACCTGTGGGCTTGTTGGTGAGGTCTAAGTAACCAACACAGCCACATCGTGCCACAACATTAAATCAAGCACTTCTTGGGAGGCAACCCATCTTTTGTACTTTAATATATATAGGGTAACATTTGTTATTGGTGTAGAAAACCATAGGAAAAAAAAGGTGCTGAACTAAACTACAGACTGAACCTATAAAAGGGATTGTACGATCGTACCATGGAGATACAATCATGGGTTCAGTCATCTGATGGGAGTCCTTCAGGATAAAAATTTAGGATTTATCTCACGATTTGGTATCACGATCGTACCTAGATTGTACGATCATGGTCTTAATCATCTGATGCTACTCCTGTAAGTAATCAAATAGGGCATCAAACCTTTGATTTTAAGTCACGATTATAGGTACATAGCACGATGGTCCTTAAGCTTGTAGGTTCTCGGGTAAGTTTTTAAACACTATCATTGCACAAAAGAAATGCACAATCGTGGCATCTCACCATGATCATACAATCCCTTCGTCTAAGGAGCCCATCAGTTTGAAGTAACCAACCCGACCCGACCCAATACTTGAACTAAAAGTATAAAACCTTATACCCTTCACTCAAATCCTTTACCCTCCTCTTTCAAATGTTATTGAACTCAAGATTACGAACCCTTATCCTTAAAAAGGCTAAGATCGAAGTTCATACCTGTGATCCAAAGACGAAATTCTCGTAACTTCATTATTTTCAACTAAGCATCGTAAGTTTTTCAAGATTTTTCACTATTGTTTAACTTATGCATAACTTGGGGGCTTATAACTTGATTTTGGGTGATTGGTGTGTTCAATATCCAAGTATTATTGGTGTGTAAGATTTCGCAAGCACAAGGGAAGTCTGAGTACCCATTTGTGCATACGAAATGGTCATGATTATTCAAAATTGTGGTCAACAAGGGTCAAAAATAAGGTAAAATTTTAAATGGGTGAAATTTGGTAAGTGTTTGGGATTCCACGACACAACCTACGATCATGGTTTCAACCTACAATCATAGATTGGATCATTGTGGGATACCACTATAAACTCTTACGAATTCATCAAGCGCACATATCCCATGATCGTGATGTCAACATACAATCATGGTATGTGTCCGTCTGATGTGACAATATTTACTTGGTCTCAGGGATCCTTTCTATGATCAGAAGGTATGATCATACCTTCATGGCATGATTGTAGGTAGTGATCATCTATTTGATGCCTTTCAATTTATTCTCTGAGCACCAACCTACGATCAGAAGGTACGATTATACCTTCATTACACGATCATAGGTATGGTTGTCTAACTACGAGTCTGCACCTGTACATTGTTTAAACTGGGAACTAACTTCTTTTTGTGATACAGGTACTATGGCACCCAAATCCCAGCAAGTTAAGGACAAGGCTCTCCGAGGAAATATCGCTAAAGACAAAGCCCCACTAAGCTCCTCGGAGAGTGGGTCCAGTGCTAGTGGTTCTGAGGAGGATTATGTGCTTAGCTCCCCCGAAGAACATCACTCTCCAGGATAATGATGAACCAGGCCAAGGCAAAGGCTGCTAATGCTTCCACTGCTATTGTATAAGCGGTCACCCCCATTAACCTTTCCTATTCTGAAGAGGGAAGACAAGACACCCAATAGGGCCAGGGTGACCAAGAGGATGATGGACATTCTTCGAAAGGGGAAGAGGAGTCAAACTTTGAACCTTCCAACACTGATGATGTTGCTTCTACCTTGAGTCAGAGGGGCTCCGATCTAAGATGTTGGGATGTGCCAAGCTCCCGACACTATTACTTAGATGGGGTTTCCCTCAAGGACAACGATAACCAAAAGAGGATTATCCAAGAAGAGCCACAGATTCTTAGTGAGTCATTGCAGAGGGTTCCAAAGGTCGCCTAGGTGTTTGATAGATACCAGTTGGGGTGGATGACTAAGGCGCTCTGGATTTATGGTGGTGAGCTGGCAATGGAGTTCTATGCGAACTATGATGCTACCCTAAAGAGCATGACTCCCTTCAAAAAAGATAAGTACATGAAGAAACATCCTCGCCTGGACATGATAGTGGTGTGGGGGAAAGAGGTAGACATCTTCGTCAAGGCTATCTCCAAAGCGTTGTTCGGAGAAACTTTTGAGCCGGTAGAAGAAACCCCAGAATATGACTACCGAATGACTAAGTTGAAAAAGTTAAAAAAATTGTCCACATAGGACAAGACAATGCATTTCAGATGGTTAGCATGCTATATTGCTGAGGCCGGGACTGAGGCACCATGGGTGAATGGATCTTCCATCTACAAGAACAGTTTGAAGTTCACTGCCAAAGCATGGTGGTTCATTGTTAGGAATACGATCGTACCCACAACCAATGACAACACATTTGATACGACCAACGCCTGTTTGGTAGCTGCATTTATTATAGAGTTGGACTTGAACATCCCGTACATTATTGCGCAAGAGATTAGAGATAGAGTACTGGAGTTCAGCACCACATTCCCATTCCCGTGACTGATTACACAGCTGCTATAGGATTTAGATCTGCCTTCACTCTCACTAGTGGACAAGTTTATTCAGTCGACTAAGACCGCAGATTTAGCTATGATAAAAGACCTACGGAACCCAGCTACACTACTAAGAGAATTGGGGGTCCTGGATATAGGTGGGGATTCCCCTAGTAGGGACAGACCAATGTCTGATGCCGGTGCAAGTTCTTCTTGAACACCACCATCTTTTTCCCTGTTCAGACCATTGGTTTTGATAAGATATACATTGATTACGACTACTCAATTGGAAGAGATCATCCAGAACCAAATCTTTCATAATGCCCAAATTAAGAATTTGGAAAAAAAGGTCAAGCCCCACATGAGTGATGAGATTTATTGAGCCATACAGACTGTATAGATGAGGATGGATAGCTATGAGGGTCAGAGTACGACCAGATTTGATGCAGTCCAGGTACATGACTTGACCCATATTCAGAATGAGCTGACAGATTTAAAAAAAGTGGTCCATTCCTTGGCTGAGAGGATTGACATGGAACCTCCGACTCTACCACCACCTATACCTTCAACGACATCCCTTATGGTGGACGTCGATGCACTTTTTCTTGCCTTTTATACTCCCTCTCCATAGATTGAGACTGATGATGAGTTGGAGGAGGGCGGAGGTTTACAACAATGGCAGAGGTAGGATGAGTCCGGGCATGAGAGTAAGAAGAGAAGGTGACAGCGGAGACCTCCGAGGCAGTGATTCCAGAGGGTGAGACTATTAGAGGAGGTATGAAGACTGCCTCCGAGACTGAGATTTTGAGTGTCCCGACCACCAACGAGGCCAACTTGACTTTGAGTAACACGGCCACAGGCGAGGCGATAATTACATAAGAGACTGTTGGGGACCCACTTGCGGCCCCAAGTGATCAGAGTTCCACCGGTGCCTAGGGCACCTCAGGCATGTCCTTTACCCTAGTTTTGCATTTGTTTATCTGATTTTGTGCTATAGGGATATTACATGATTTTAAGTTGGGGTGGGGGAATACCACGACCGAGGGTTTTTATTGTCGTGTTTATTTTCCCTCGGCTATGCTATCATAGTTAGAACCGGTATGTTTAGGTATAGTATAACTTAGAGTAATTGAAAAAAGAACTTGGTGCAGTCTGGTTTGTTTAATAAAGCATGCTTACCTGTTTTGAAAAAGTGTTTTAAATGATACCCCTCCAAAATATTATTTTGTGATGTAGTGTTTGCATGTACCATACTGTAACTAATGTTAGGATCTAAATATGGCATTAGATTTGTTAGTAGGATAACCTGGAAAACTTTTTATGAACTGAATAGGTAGTAACTTAGATGAAAGCCCTGAGCAATGAGTTAGTGAGATATATTACCTAGTTGGTATGTGTGTGTGATCTAGAACTTGCCTGGTTAGTCTCGCTAAAAGCTGTAGTATAGAAGGTTAAGAAAGGATCATAGGTCGTGTTTGAATTAGTCCACTTTAGCCTAAATTACCTACCAAATAATTGTTTATCCCTTGAACCCAAATTTTGAGCCTTAAGTAGACCTTTTCTTTGAACTATCCGATTCAACTTCCCAATTTTTGCAATGAACCTTCTTTGGCCTTGGTCCCTCCTTAGACACAGTGTACTTCAACACAGGCAAATCGCCTAAGTTGAGGGTGGCTATTCTATAGGGGTGCATAAAAATTAGGCATGAAAAATTAGTAGTGAAAAAGAAAGAGGACTCGGGTGCGGTGTGAGTGAAAAAACAAAAAAGAGTTCTTGAAAAATAAAAGAGGAAAAGGAAAATAAAAAAATATAGTGAAGAGATGTGAAAATAAAAACCGCACCCGAGGTCCAAAAGGAAATAAAATGAAAGAAAGGGAGAAATTTGAAGAAGAGAAAAAGTGGAGCCAAAAGTAATTTAGTGTAAAGGAGGACTATGTCACTATACCCAAATATACCACATTTATCCCAAAGCCTACATTCCAAGCCTAGAAAGACCTTTAGTGATCCTAACTCAACTGTCCGAAAGCTGAGGCATAGAAATTAATGGCAAGCCTATGGTATCAAACACATATAATCAGACTTCTTTATAAGAGTGAGAGATTTGATTCAGACCCAGTACTGTAATTCATTACAGATATTGAATGATTAGGGACTTCTTTGATGTGAGGGCATAGCGGTTGTAGTCTAGTTATTGCTTGTTTAGATAATGTATTGGTCAAGGTGTTAGGTTGTATATTCACAATGTAGAACCCGGATCAATCAATGCATATACATTATACAAAAATATGGATAATGTACCTGTGACTACATCAGAAGAGACCTCTGAATTCTGCCGGTCCACTAGAGCATAAGTACGATTCTGGGTTCCACTGGAACTGGCTTCTCCTCTGGCACCCCTACCACGACCAGCAGGCTGTACACCTCGACCTACAGAAGGAACCGATGATGATGATGCAACGGTTGATCCCGTCGATAGTGCTATACCACCCATGCTCCTCTGTGGACACTCTCTCATTATATGCCCCGACATACCGTACCAAAATCAAGCATTCGTCCCTAATCGACATGTACCTGAATGAGTACGCTCGCAGTACTGACACTGCTGATGAGAAAATCCTGCTGCCTGTGATCCGTGAATTCCACTACTCTGCCCAAATTGACTACCTCTAAACCCTCGGAATTGAGCTTGAGTGCCTGCTGTGGAACAAGAGAACGAGGGTCTAGGCGGTCTAGGAAATATTCGAGGCCTAGATTCTCCTTGGGACACCATAGACTGTCTCATAGATCTAGCTTTTTTAGACTGTCCTATTTCAGATTCATGTACCCTCCTTCTCTGTCTCTGATCCTCCATTTTCTGTGTGAAGGCTTGTATTCTGGCTATGTCCATATCTTTGTTCAAGGTGGCAATGGTGCAGTCCCTTACCAAATATGGCTCTAATTTGTCCACATATCGATGGACTCTGTCTGTCATTCTACCCACTACATTCGGAGCACAGGCCAAGGAATTAAACTGAAGACTATATTCTCTAACACTCATGTTCCCTTGACGTAGATCTAGAAACTGGTCTACACGTTCCTCCCGGATCTCATATGGGAGGTAATGATCAAGGAATGCCATTTTAAATTCTTCCCAACTAGCTGGAAGTGCATCAATACCCCTTGATCTTTTCCAGTATTCATACCACAATATAGATTCACCTTTCAATCTATAGGCCGCAAGTTCAACTGTTTCAATAGCATTCACGTGCATAACTTCTAGATCCTTCTGGATTTGATCCAAGAATTCCCGTGGATCTGCCTTCGGATCTGACCCAGTGAATATAGGAGGGTCTAATTTCAGAAAATCTTGTGTCCTGCGACTCGCCACTCTAGCCGCATCATCCTCATTTGTCGTTGGACCAGCTCATCCTTGACTTTGTGTAGCAACTATCTGAGTCAACATATGCACTGCATTTCTTAAATCCTGGTCAGTGGCATTCAATGGTGGTTCTGCGGGTACTTCTCTACCTCTTGGCTCTTTCGAAGCTGGAAAAGTAGAAGAAGACCGCGATGCAATTTCAGTGTTAGCTCCACCTTAACTAGCTTGGTTAGGTGGTGATTTACTCATTCCTTCACCGACAAGCATATCTACCTGCTTACCTTTACCTCTACCTCTTCTTGTCATCGACATTTTACTATAAATAAGAAAACCAATTTCAATGGTCAGATACAATTCCACTGACAACATTGGCTCTATTGCACGATCTAGAAATGAAGAAAAGAAACAACTCCTAAATGTCCCGTAGCCTCCCACTTATAAATGTGGTACACAACACATCCATAAGCAAGACTCTACTCAGACATGGCTTTGTAGACACCCTTAGTACGACCTGCTCTGATAACACTTTTGTCACGTCCTAAATTCCAATGGGGCGGACTGGCACCCGAACCCGATAAGGCTTGAAAGAACCAATCTTAATCTATGTCTATTCATATGCATGTCATTCACAAAACACTACCATCACGTATGGACACGAGATGCTAATAGCGGAAATCATGGAATATGTGATACATACATATGTGAAACTTGGCTGTCAGGGCCATTAAGTCAAAATGGACATACATCTCTTACATTCTTATCCCCACATACATCTACAGAGCCTCTAATAGATGCATACACAAAACCAACTTAAAGTCAGGACAATTCCCCGATGTATACAATGTTACAGTGCCAAAACAAATGTACAACTCTGACTCAGAAAGCCCCGAACCAACTGGGGCTCACCACGGATCTGGAAATGACCGGCAACCTACTGTGGAGGTCTTCTAGCACCTGTGCCTATAGAAAGTAAGGTAAGTCCCCCAAGGGACGTCAGTATGAAGAATGTACTGAGTATGTAAGGCCATAAGAAACTGTATGATACATAAATACTTTAATGAACTCAAATACAAATGAATAACCAATATAGATAAGTCACCATTCTGTATGTTGGGAACTATGTGTATTGCTTTCATTACTTTCTTTGCTTCTTTACTTCTATGTTTGTTCATCATCACTTGTGTCACTTTGTACCCGGGCCCCGACTGATCAGTGGGTCTTAACATAACATAACATTATGTTGGGTTTGGCTCGAGCTAGGCTTATGCCTCTAGAGCTACCACCCGTAAATCAATACATCGGGATCATCTCGAGCTAGGCTTATGCCTCTAGAGCTACCACCCATAAATCAATACATCGGGGTCGGCTCGAGCTAGGTCACAACATTATTTGACCTTCGGAACCTAACATTATTGGACCTTTGGAACATTAGTCAATGAACATGAGACATGTGAATCACAATTGATCAATGAGCAGGGAATATGTGATTAATAACAATTGATAATCGGAAAGGGGATACCTTAGAACATTTCGGAATAGAACAAGTACAATGTCAATGAGAACACTATGTGCTGCAGAAGGATACGGAAAGAGTAACCTTACATACCTTATCTTCCCACAATGAATAAACAGTCTTATATGTGAATACAATGATCCAGCTCCTTCCTTACGTTTCACTCCACAACACAAGTACATAACGGAGCTCATGTTAACAACTAACTACCTTACAAGTGCACAAGACGACAATGAGCTACATGACTACCATATCACATCATTTCACCCTTTACAATACAATACACAGCATTACCATACCAACAACACCATAACATTCCACACATTGACCAAAACATCATAAACCAATAGCATTTCACACCACGTTTAACCTTTACGCTTCCTCATTATCATTACATCACAATTACTCCATCACGTTACCTCATATCAACACATTAACAACAATCCATAATGTATATAATCCAACATGCCACCAAAGGACCCTTAAATTCATTAAAAAGGTATCATAATTTGATAATTACATTCAAGAAGGGTATAGGAGGCTTCGGGGATCAAAGAGAGACAAAAACACACAAAACGAGTTTATGGGCTGACCTGCGAAGCCACCTGTGCCCGCAGTTGGCTGACATGCGGCCGCAGATGACCCTTGGCCCTGTCCAGGGGCACCTGCGTTGGCATCTGTGCCCGCAGGTGCCCTGTCTGCGGGGGCGGGGGGCCGTTTTGGCCAAAAAGGGTCTCTTTTGGGTCCTTTTTGTGTAATAAATGGTCCATGGCCATGAATAAGCTTCTCTTTACATATTTTAAGTCAACTTGGATGCCAAAAATCAACCATGGTTTCACAACACACATGAACATCACCAAAACCATATTTTTTTCCTTCAATACACCACCAAGTCCATGCACAATTTTGCAATAACAATTCCAAACATTATGTACAAGGATAAAACAAGTTAAGTCTATAATCACATATCACATGTCAATATTTAATCCATCAAGTTCACTTCCTTCAAGACCACAAGTCCATTTTCAAGTTTATAAGGCAAAACCCTTTTTCGATTGCAAAAATAGACAGTTTTACACATAGTGAAATGTACAACACTTTTTCAACATAACCAACGTGATTTATGCACCATATTAAGCATATAATATATTAAACCATGAATGTAAAAACTTACCAAAGCTTGAAAAAGAGTGATCTTGCCCAAAGAGAATAGTTGCTTAGGGTTTGGAAGAGAAATAAAATATCTTGTAAAAGTCTAGATTTGGCATGTGTATTGTGTTGAATAAAATCTGATTTTTACTCCCTTTTATAGTCTCTTTTAGTCTCATCCTTAGCCACACATTAATCATAAATGCTAGGCTTACTTGGTCAAACACAAGAATGGGTCATTTCCACTTGGGCCATGTCTTTTTTCTAATTTTGGGCCTCAATTGAGCCCAAATGGCACAAGATTCATTTAAGCACAACAAATTTTTGCATAATTCACCAACCCTCTCATGTTTTAAATAATTCCATAAAGGTTAACGTAGTCTTATAGGTTCGAAAATGTACGGGGTGTTACAGTATCAAACATCAAGTGTAATTATGCATCGTTAGCTAGGAACAAAGACATAGTTAGTGATGTTAGGCCAAAATTACATATATTTAGTCATTATTTACCTCAGAATTAGTATTTTATGGTTTCTTTTTTAGAATTAATTTTATAGATTATGCTTCATATTATATTTTTTTGTGTAGGATTAAATTGGTGCCAGGATGAAGAAATTTGGAGCAAAAATGGATTAAAAACGAGAAATCATATAAGAAAATCAAGTAGACAGCTTAATGGATTAAATTGAATAAAATAATCAAGCGGGCTCCACTCTATCGACATGCTAACTTAAAATGAGGGTTTTTTTTTGGTATTTCATTAATTTTGTGGTTTAAGGCAATTGTACCTGATGGTGTTGTGTTTGTATCGTCACTGTTTTGGACAAAACAAAAACCATTCTTAACTTTTGCTTTTACAAGCGGGATCCACATTAATTTTCATTGTTTCAGCTTTTATACATGGGCCGCACATAAGTTTTGCTCTAACTGTACTTTTAAAACTTTGTTATGCCATCAATAGATTATGTTGTATGTTAAGAAAAATTGCAAATAAATATTATATAGGAGATCATTTATGATTTTAAAAAAATAATATTAAAATATTATATTAATTAATACTTACTTATGTTTTAAGTGGAGTATATCAAATACAAAAAAAATTAATATTATTAATACATTAAATTTTAAATGATAGAATTATACATGTCTTAGAATTTTTGAGTATCAATATTGGGCCCGTGCGTAGCATGGATAAAACCAACTAGTATGTATATATGCTGTATATATGCTACAAAGGAGCAAATTGGAAGTGAATTGAGGTCTTTGCACATGTGGCAACATTTGATGAGAAAAGAAAAGTTTAGGCAGCTATTGTTGACGCTTGTGCAGTCCCAAACGGGCTAGGTTTTGATTTTTCGATCCATTTTGGACTTAGTTATTTTATTTGGAGTTTTTTCCTACACCTATACATTTTTCATGAACATAATTTTTACACAACTTTTAATCTAGAGACAACTAGGAGCAGTCGTGGAGGCCGGAGAAAATTTGTTTATTCTTTTATTCTCCATATTTATTTATGTTTTAAGCTTTCTTTGTGAATTCAATATTATAGATTTATTCTACTTAATTCGTAAGTTCATAATTATGATTTTATCTATAATTTCTATTGTGATTCTCAAGCCAAGAGTAGTTAAATCCCATAACTAGGATTGTGGGAACCATGATGAATTAACAAAGTAGTCAAAGTATTTAGTAATTCTTGAATGGTGTTTATGCATGTATTGTTCTTCCCTTCGTATTGATTGCTTTTTAATGGTGGGCAACATTAGAACTAGCCTTAATTCTTTACTTGCTGGACTAAAGAGGTAGAGAATAGAAAATGGGATTAGCAACGGAGATTTAAGGCTATCAACCCTCATCTAATAGCTTGACCTTATTCAGAATTAGCTAATCTGGGATCAAAGGTAAGAGTTAGTAAAGCAAACACTCGTAGACAGATCAAGTTGCGTAGTGATATTCATCTATCTCTAGGACAAACCATTTAGGTGAACTTAACTTACCGATTTTGCATGCTTAGCACCCGGATAGATCGCTAGTACGACACACCTACTACATTATGAAATTCTAGTCAATTTTCTCAATGATTAAAAACAACATAAACTTGTTACTTAGAGGTAGATACACGAGCAGAACTATACCACCCGTAAGTTAGAACTAGCGGTAGTATGCTTGCACTTAAGATATAGTGAAGTGGTTCTATAGGATGTCTCTAGTTTCTAAAGGTTCTGGTTACTTATTCATTTATACATGCCACATGTCCTGTAGCTCATCTATTTGTAGGTCATGTGCCCTTTGTGGATATTATCACACATGTTATATATGTCAAAGAGAACTTGCATATAGCAATTATCTACTTTATAAGACTCTCACTTATTGCTATACGTTTCATAGGACGTTGCCTTATTTCACCAATCACTTGCCACAAATCACTTGTCTATATTTCATATGCATTATAGATTAATGGCTCATACGCTATAGGCATTGTAAATTACTTTCTCATGGATTATATGTACCATCACTCACTTGTCTACATGCCACATGCTTCATAGACCATCTTCTCATATGTTACATGCCTCATAGCCTACTTGATTAAGCATTATATGCCCCATAGTTAATTTGTCCATGTATTATATGCTCACCTGCTCATATTTCATAAAGTATACTTATTGATGTGTTTGTCCACTTATGCACATGATATGGTCCATCTACCTATGTGATTCATATTTCATATTTCTTTTATTATGTGACTACATGTCTAGTTCACTTGCTTATATGTAAAATACTTTCTTAGCCTTAGTGCTCACATGTTTTGTGCTCATCTAGTCCATTCCCTTAACGTGTTTTATAGTCCACTTGATCATGTACTAAAATTTTATAATTCATCTTCCTATATGCTACAAGTCTTATAGTTCATTTTCTCACATGCTATCTAGTTCACATGCTCATATATTTTAGGCTTTTACAACTTACTTGTATATCAATCATATGCCCCAAAAAATCAAATATCTATGTGTATGCCACTTATCTACACCTCTTCATATACTAAATGTAGTCCTTTATGGCTTATTGCTCATATATTAGGTTATCTCTATGCCCACTTGTCTATGTGTCATAGACTTTATGTGACTTATTTGTTCATATCTTATATGCCCCTTCGTGCTTATTGACATAAGTATTAAACATGTTGGGATAAATTTCCTCCATAACATGATGAAGTGAGGATTTTGGCAGAAAAGGTGTACATAGTAAATTTTAGCATGATCCTTACCCATAGAAATATGGCTAAGTAAAGTGATCTATTTAGATGTAGCCTCCATCAGAGTATTGTGAAGGAGTCAGAGTATAGAAAAAGTCACTTGGAAATATGAAGACACCATTAATTCTAAGTATCCATATTTGTTCAAATAACCTGTAAGAGGTTCATTTATTATGTCTCTTAAATGATTATAAGTCTCATATGCATCTATTCATTTGTACATAGGTTTGTAGCTCATTAGTTAACTTGTTGTCTGCTCATGTCATCTGTTCAGATGTATAGTTCATACTTGTGATTCCCAAAGTTCAAGTGTTTCACCACAGATAGGTGTATAAGAAGGACAGAAAGGTAAGTCATGCTATATAGAATTGTTTCACTTGATTATATGTGGCCAAGAGGAGCCTTACTTATCATTTGATTATTTCATGCACTACACTAGCTGAAACACCCTGTGAGGCTTGTCTATACATGCTTCTAGTCAGTTGACACATTTTGGATAATCCTATTTACAAAGAAAACTCTAGCAAATTTTTGGAGAGCATCCAAATTTGACCATGTTTTGAGCAACACCTCTCATTCGAGGATGAATGATCCAAAGAGGGGAATGTTGTAACAACCCATACCTTTCAATAGATATACAACTAAGTGAACTTGACTAAAATATTTAAACTCGAGATAGTAAAAGGTGGTAGTTGATATTAAATTTTAAAGTGGCAAAGTGTATATTAGTGTTAAGTTAAAGTAAAGGGATTAAGATTTAGAAATGGGATAAAATAAGCGAGGTGTTTTCTTCACTATATTATATTAAGATAATAGGTGACAAGTGGGTGCATCACCTACTTACACTATTTGACCAAGTTAAAAGGACCAAGTTGTTGCATCACCTACTTAGACTAATGGATCTATTTGAGGCCCATATTATGTGAAAGAAAAGGAAAAGGAAAAGGAAAAATGAAAAAATGGGAAGACAAGACACAATATGTCTAAGCCCACAAGAGTTACATCTAATGGCCTAGTAGGTGCATCACCTACTTGGACTTTTGACCAGCTAATTTGGCCAAGTAGGTGCATCACCTACTTAATAATCTTGTGGTCCTAATTAAAAGAGAAAAAGAGTGGAAGCTAAAGGGTCATCTTAAGATTTCCTTGGATGATTTTCTTATTTGATTATTCACAAAAGAATTGTTGATTCTCTCAAGTTCTCTCTCAATCTCTCTTGTTCTCTCAAACTTCAAAACAGCTACCCTAACTTTCCCTCTAGGATTCTTAAAGTTTTCTTCATTTCTCAAGATTAGGTAAGTAAATTTGTTTATGGTTTTAGCTTGATTCTCCTATGAAGGGTTGTGGAATTATTGTCTTTATGTTTAAAGTGTAGGACAACCCTCTTCAAGCTTGGTAGTCCCACCTTATTAAACTTTTACTAGATTTCTCCTCTTGTTTGGTTTAAGTTGAAGGATAGTTTATGTTCTTGAAGAATTAGAGATCAATAATATAATAATCTTCACCAACAAAGGTAAGGTTACTTCTCAATTTTGTCTCTCCTTGGTCATGATTGTGAATAGTAGATTTTAGATGTGTTTTTATTATGAACTCATGTGATGGTGATCGGAAGCATTGAATTCAATAATTTCCTACTGTGTTAAAGGATTTTGGGATTGTTTAGGAGCTGTCTATATGTATTGTTGCTGGAAGGCAGTGGGTGACCTCATAAAATGGTTGAGTGGAGTTATATTAAAGTATATAAGGAGGGTATATTGATACACCAAGTGTTTGGGGGCTGGACAGTCTTACTGTCCAACAAGTCTACTATTTTACACGGATCACATTATGATTGGTTGCTAATATTAGCTTCATTATGTACTTATATTATAGATTAATGCCTTAAAAGAAAGAAGTCTAATTAGTTGTAATATTAGGGTTGCACAGTAAGGTATGTAAGGTATTCTGGTTCATATTCTTTGGCATGAAGTCTTATACTTGTGTACTAACAAAGTGAACTTCCTAGATGATTTTCATGGTAAAAGATACATAATGACGGTGTACAATTTCCACTGTAGTTAATGTCCTTTTTGTCCTACTACCCGTTGTAACACGCCGTACCTACCAAACCCTATTTGACGACGTTGAACATTGTTTACCTAAGTATCGAGAGCCAAAGGTATTTATTATGTAATGTTATTGATGAGTTAATTGACATTGGGCCTAGTACAAGGGATTAGACCCTCGTGGGAGGTGTAACACTCTGTATGTTGCCGAACCTATACGACTACATATACATTTATGGAAATATGAAAACATGAGAGAAATGATAATTTTTTAATTAAATTGTGGGTATTTAAAAGCTTGTACAATTGGGCTCTAAATGAGGCCCAATTATTATGAGAAAGACTGGCCCAAAAGGGTTATTTTTGACCCATTCTTCCATTTTCTTCCATTTGACCAAATCAAAATAGCATTAAATGCTAAGTCAAGGATAAGGAAGACATGAGAGACTATATAAAGAGAAAGAAAATCAGATTTTATTCACTTGAACTCTCATTACATTTCTAGAATTTTCCAACATTTTCTCCTTTGCTCTCCAGGAACCCTAAGCCACTCTTTTGGCCAAGATCATCAATTGGTAAGACTTGGTAAGTGTTTATTATGATGGATTAATGTATTCTATGCATAACATATGGTGTATATTATGTTGTTTATGTTGGAGGAGCATTGAGAAGTTCAGAAAAAGTAAAGTGTACATGTTTGCTAATTTGAAGGGTGTTTTGTCTTATAAACTTGCCTATGGACTTGTGGTTTTGAAGGAAATGAATTTGGTGGAGTAAATATTGACATGTGAGATGTGATTATAGTCTTACTTGGTTTAATCCTTGTGTATAACGTTTGAAATTGTTATTGTGAATTTGGTTATGGTTTTGGTGCCGTATTGGCCATGAAATGTGGTTTTGAGTGTCGTTATGTGTGTTATGAGACCATGGATGAATGTTGGTGGTTAAGATGATCAAAAATATGTTCAAATATGTTTGGTGATGATCATGGACCAGTCATGGCATTAAAAGACCCAAAAGAGACCATTTCGAACCAAAATGGGCATCCGCCCCCGCAAATGCCAACGCAAATGGCACTGGCTGCTGCCAAGGCTGACCTGCGGGCGCAGGTGGCTGCGCAGGTCAGCCCAGAATTGTGTTTTGTTTGCTTTCGTATTCCTTTGATCCCCGAAAGCCCCAATACCCTTTTTGGACATAATTATCAACTTGTGGTGTCATTTTAATGACTTTAAAGTATCATGTGGAGGTGTGTTGGACTGTATGAAGTATAGAAGGTTATTTATATGTTGTTATAAGGGAGTAAATGCTACGGAATGATAAAGGGAAAATCGTAAAGGGTACGTGTGGTGTGAAATGCTATCGATGTATGATATTTTGGTCAATGTGTGTAATGTTATGGTGTTGTTGATATGGAAATGCATTGGATTGTATTGAAAAGGGGTGACATGACGTTATATGGTAGTCACATGGTTCATTGTCGTTTTGTACGCCTTATAATGATTAGTTGCTAATGTAAGTTCCAGTATGAACTTATATTGTAGAGTAAGACGTAAGGAGGAAGCTGGACCATTGTGTTCATATATAGGCTTGTATATTCATACTTGGAGGAGAAGGTATGTAAGGTTACTCTTCTATATCTTTCTGTAACATATGGTGTTCACATTGTCATGGTACTCATTCAATTCCGAAATACCCTAAGGTATTCTGTATCCGAGAATTGGCTAGAGTTACTCATATGTTCCTTATTCATTGGTCAATGGTGAATCATATGACTCATGTTCATTGGTTGACTTATGTTCATTGAATGACTTATGACCATTGGTTAACTCACATTCATTGGCTAATATGTCAAGAGCTTCAAATGTTCTAAGGTATTGCATCTCAGGTTGGTGAACTGTTGATATCCACATGTGTCTTATTTAGTGCCCATTGTCCTAAGGTTCCAAAAGTGTTCTATTCCAAGGGGGTTCTATAGTATTCCAACTAAGGTTGATATCATGTTATTCGTAGGTGTTTTACTCCTAGACGAATCATGACCCACTTAGTTCTTATTCATGGATAGAAGTTCTTAAGTTGTCATATGTTGTAAAGTCTAAGAGAACTATCGCAACGAGAGTAAGGAGGTCAAGAGAGCTATTTTAGTTGAATAACATTGTTCCAATCATGTTATGTTTCCAAAGTTCCAATGGAGTTATACACATGTCTCATATTCATTAGTAATGTTCCAAAAGTCCAATGAGGTTATGTTCCAAAGTTTCAATAGTGGGTATATTCATGTATCCTATCCATTGATTATTGTCCAATAGTTCCAATAATGTTATGTTTCTAATAATGCTTATTTACATGTTTCTCACTCATTGAGTATTGATCCAAAGCTTCAAAGAAAATTGTGACTATCATTGTAATAATCTCTCATAAACAAAGGTACCAATCTCTCACAAGTAATGAAAGAAGTAATGTGCAATCAATGTACCTATCCATCACGAGTTGAGATGTCAATCTTACAAGAGTAAAGATGTGAAGTATTGTATATTTGTGTTTCAAGTTTCAAGAATGTTTCTATCATCGAGGTATCACTCATAGAATGAAAGAAAGAGTAATGAACACAATGAAGCAATGTTTAATGGGTGGCATCCCAGGGGTTAAATACCTAGCATGGGTCGATCCCAATAACACGGGTGGCATCCCAGGGGCGACAGAAAAGCCTAGCATGGGTCGATCCCGATACATACTATAACACCCCGTACCTTCCTAACCCAATGTGATGACGATGAACAATGTTTACTTAGGTGTCGAGAGCTATAAGTATGTATTTGGTAATGTTAGTGATGGAAAAATTAAAATTTGGCCTTGTACATATGCTTAACCTTGCGTAGAAGGTGTTTTGCGATCTTCATGGCGCATTTTTCGGGTTCAAAACGAGGCTAAGAGGACCTCTAAACAAAGTATGTTAAGGTTAAGAAGTGAGTTAAAGAATAGGACTTGAAGTATCTAACCGAACCCGCGAAGAAAAGTCGAAAACAAAAATTTTGGAAAAAAATAAGAAGGGGCGTGCCACGCCGCTCTGGGCTGAAATTTTCAGTCCAGAGGCAGTAAAGGGGCGCGCCAGGCAGCGTGCCACGCCGCCCCTGCGCAGCTTTCAAAAGTTGAAAATTTTGTTTAAGTCCCAAGGGTTCCCGGGGACGTATTGAGCCGATTTTTGCCACGATTCTTCTACAACCATGAGAATATACATGAAATGAGTGAAATATTATATTGGTATGATAAAATTACTCGAGAACGAATTTGGCGTCAAAATGACGATTTTACCCTTTTGGTCAAAATGGGTCATACGTGGCTAGAATCACTTGGTTTTTGGATGGCGGCTACGGATAGGACTAGCATGAGTGGGAATATTATTGTAATACGTATGAGATGACTTAAACATGTGAAATTATTGATTTTATCGGGTTAAGTGAATTGGGCCCAAAAAGGGCCCAAAAATGGAAAGAAGACATGGCCCATATGGGGAAATTTGACCCATTCTTGCAAAAACTTCTAGAACACCACATGGCGTGCCATAGAGTGGATAAGGATGGATTAAAAGGCCTATATAAAGGACCAAAAATCTGATTTTTGGTCATTTGGTAGAAATCTCATGTTTTTTTTGGTATTTTTTAATTATTTTTCTCTCAAACCCTAGGCTTTCTCTTTGGAGAAAGATCAACATCTTACAAGCCTAGGTAAGTGATTATTGTCATGTATTAATATATTATATTCATGGGAGAGTATGTGAATCTTGTTGGTTATGCTTGAAAGAGTTGAACATAGTACTTTGGGTTTTTGTACAAGATGTGCCATCCATGAGATTTGAACTTGAATTACGGCTTGTGCCTTTGATGAAAGATCATGGTATGGATAAAATATGAACATGTATGGTGTTATTTTTGGTATTAAACTTGTTAATTGTCTATAAGTGGAAATTGTGGGATTTTGGCCGACATGTGTTATGAGTCGTATTAAGGGAAGTTGATGGATTATTTGTGATGTGGTATGGATAAGAAAGTGGAAAGGAGAAGTGTTGTGGTGAAATGTGTCAATTATCATATATTGGTCAATATTGGGAATATTATGGAATTTTTGGAATAATAATTTTATCAATGGTTTTGTCAAGGGGAAATGACATGTTCAAGGCAAACATGTACCCCATTGATGTTTTATGCAATTGTAAAGTAGTTGTTGGTTAATGTGAATCCCGTTATGTATTTGTGTTGTAGAATGACACATAAAGAAGGAGAGGGACTATTTTATGCACATCTAGGATTGGATATCCGTATTGAGAGTACAAGGTATGTAAGGTTACTCTGTCCGTATCTTTTTGCGGCAAATAGTATCCACATTGTTATTTCACTAGTCCTATCCCAAAATGTGCTAAGGTATCCTATATCAGTTTATCAATAGTCATTGTCATATATTTCCTACTCATGGATCATTTGTGAGTCTCATGTCTCATTATCATGGTTAATGTTCCAAAAGCTCAAACAAGGTTATGGTCCAATGTTCCAATAGTGGTTATGCTCATGTATCTTGTTATGAATGATTGTCCAATGGTTCCAATGGTGTCATGTTTCCAATAATGTTTATTCACAAGTCTGCTATTTTGATTATGGTTCCAAGTTTCCAAACATGCTATGTCACATGAATATGTCAATCTCTCACAAGTGAATGTACCAATCTCATATGTCTCTCACTCATTGGCTAATGATCCAAAGTTTCAAGTGATGTTATGACTATCAAAATACCAATCTCAAAGTAAAGAACAAAGTAATGCAAATGTGGTCAATGATCAAGTATGGGTGGCAAGGCTAGGGGCATAAGCCTAGCTCGACTCGATCCTGATGTGTTGATTTATGGGTGGCAAGTCTAGGGGCATAAGCCTAGCTCGACTCGATCCCGATATGTTGATTTATGGGTGGAAAGTCTAGGGGCATAAGCCTAGCTCGAATCGATCCCGAGGTATGATTTATGGGTGGCAGGTCTAGGGGCATAAGCCTAGCTCGACCCGATCCCTAGGTGGCAGGTCTAGGGGCACAAGCCTAGCTCGACCCGATCCCAACATGACGATAAGTCATGTAAAGACCCACTGATCAGTAGGGGCCCGGGTACATTGTGACATATGTAATGACATTGAAGTAAAGAAGCATGAAAGCGATGAAATCAATGAAAGTGATACACATGGTTTCCAAAGTGCAAAATGGTTACTTATTCATCTGATTATGCATATGCATTAGAGTTCATTGAACTATTCCTGTGTTGTATAGTTTCATTTGAGCCTTACATACTCAGTACATTCTTTGTACTGACCCCTTTCAGGGAACTTACCTTACATGTTGCAGGTGCAGGCACTAGTAGACCTCCACCGTAGGATGACAGTAATTGCAGATCATTGGTGAGCTCCAGTTAGTTCGGGGCTTCTCCGAGTCACAGTTGTTCCAATGTTTTGATATTATACATAGTGTATAAAGCGGGGACTTGTCCCGACTTTCAGTTAGTTTTTGTCAATGCATCTGTTAGAGGATTTTGTAGACGTATGTGGGTATACAAATGTAAGATGGTATATGACATTTTGACTTGATGGCCTCAACGGCCGAGTTTCTCATATGTATATACGTCACATGTTCTATGATTTCTGATTTTAGCATTTTCTGTTCCTATGGGATAGTAGTGTTTCCTAAGACATGTATATGAAGGAATAAAAGTAAAGCTTGGTTCTCTCGGGCCTTATCGGCTTCGGGTGCCAATCACGCCTCGTGGAGATTCGGGGTGTGACAAAAGTGGTATCAGAGCGGGTCGTTCTAAGGGTGTCTACAAAGCCGTGTCTGAGTAGAGTCTTGCTTATGGATGTGTTGCGCGCCACATCGATAAGCAGGAGGCTACCAGATATTTAGGAGTTGTTTCTTTTCTTCACTTCTAGATCGTGCAATAGTGCCAAAGTTGTAGGTGGACACATATGTACGTATTGACATTGGTTTTCTTTTGTATAGTCAACTGCTGAGTCTCAGACAAGATAAAGACAAAGGTGAGCAGGTTGATATGCCTGCCGAAGTAGAAATGAGGAACTCACCACTTGACCAAGTGAGTCAAGGTAGAGCTGATATGGAAATTGTTATACGGATCTCTCGTAGCTAAAAGATACCATCTATAAATATCACTGTACAGGATTTAAGAAATGTAGTGCATCTGTTGACTCAGATAGTTGTTGTATAATGTCACGGGCGAGATGGCCTGATGACGAATAATGATGGTGCGGCTAGGGTAGCTAGTCGTCAAACACAGGATTTTCAGAAATCATACCCTCCTACGTTCACCGGGTCGGATTTGAATGAAGACCCATAGGACTTTATGAACTAAGTTAAAAAGGGTTCTAGATGTTATGCATATGACTGATCTACTAATGTATTTTCAGATAGTTGGGAGGAATGTAAAATGGCATTCTGTGACTAGTACCTCCCATATGAGGTCATAAACGCTTATGTGGACCAATTGTTAAAAAAAAAAAAAAAAAAAAAATTGCCAAAGGGTTATAAGTGTCAGGAAGTACAGTTTTAATGTCATAATTTGACTAGATATGCTCCAAACGTGATAACTGTTATGACCGATAGAGTGCATCAGTATAGAGACGGATGGATTGTACAATGGATATAGGCATTTTGCACACAATAATGAAAGACCAGAGGCAACAAAAAAGGACACAACTATTTGACAAAGGGTCGTTAAAGATGGCTAGATCTATGGGGACAGTTCATGGCGTCCCAAGGAGAATTGAGGTCTTGGATGATTAGCAGACCGCCTAAATCATTATTTCTTTAATCTATAGTAAATGTTCTACCTCGATTCCAAGGATTGAGAGACAGTCGGTTTGGCAAAGAAGTGAGATTCATGATTCATGGGCAATGGGGTATCAAGCATAAGAACGGAGAAGGTAGAGACCAAATGTCGGTTGGGGCCAAATGTTGTTATTGGTGTGCTATGTCGGGTCACAAAATGAGGCTTCTCCTGGTGAAGCTACATGTACCGTACACGTCTTGATTGACCCATAGATCATATGGTATTTTGTTAATTGATGAAAAGTTAAAAGAACACCAAAATGACCAGTTATGTCACAGGAAGCCTACACATCAGTTGGTGAACCTATTGTAAGTAAAAGAGTATATCATAAGTGCATAGTCATTAATTGTGGTCATAAGATACTGGTTGATCTTATTGAGTTATAAAGGGGTTATGCCATAGAAGATGGCCGAACTAAGAAGTTATATTGTCATTATCCCCAAAGGAATATTTTGAATGGCCAGGGAAATGTATTCCCCATCTTACGGCAAAGAAAAGGATATTCTAAGGGATACATATGTCACTTAGTAAGAGTGAACGATATTAATGCGAAGCCCCCACCTCTTAAATTAGTCCGGGTGGTAAATGAATTCCCAGATGTATGAGTTGGTATGAATGTGACATCAGGTGCTCGGCCTATTTTTATTTTCATCATATAACATGGCCTATTGAGAATGTGTGCTTACTATTGGCAACTGGATAAGAATAGTTTCCCCCCAGAGTTGACGATTTGTTTGATCAGTTACGGGATAAATGATAATGAATATATATATGAACAATGATGATATACCCAAGGCAGCATTACAAACATGGTATGCTTATAAGTCTTAGTATGTCAATTGGGCCAGAGAATGCACCTGTAGATTTATAGATTAATGAACAGGGCGTTCAGGACACTTGTAAATGTGTGTGTGACCATATTCGGTGATGGTATTCAAAAAAAAAAATCACAAGAGGACTATGCATTGTATAGGATGAAGAGATGAACGTTGTCATACAAAAGATAGAAATGGTGAACCATTGTCTAAGGCCTACGATGCTTACAGAGATCCATCGATTTCTTGGGTTGATTGATCCTTATATGAGAATTGTGGAAGGATCTCCTTCTATCCCTACACCCTTAACAAAGCCTATACACCAGGCAATCAAGTTCCAGTAGAATGATGCCTTGGAGAAAAGATTTCAAGAGTTAAAAGATAAAGAAACTTCCATATCCATTGCAAGTGCCTTATGAAGGCATAAGAATGTTATGCAATGTATGGTAATGCTTCCGGGGTTGGCCTCGTATGTATATTGATGTAGCATGATAAGGTAATAGCATATGCGCCATGACAGTTACGGCCACATGAGAATACAAATGATTACTAAACACATGACCCTGAAGTAGCAGCAGTGATATTTGATTTAACGTCATGGTGTCACTATTTGTAAGGGATTCATGTTGATATATATATTCTGGATGTGAGACAATGTAATATATTGTTAAGCCGAAAGACTTAATCTGAGGTAGTGAAGGTGGCTTGAAATCTTAAAAGGTGAGGACATTGGTATTCTATATCATTTGGGAAAAGCAAATGGGGTAGTTGCTATATTAAACTGCAAGGCAGTAGGAAGTATGAATGGACAGCTCACAAAAAAGAAAGATATAGTCAGGAAATCTATCTTAATGAGGCAATATGGGGTTTTGTTTCTTGAAACTCCAGAGGAAAGAATTATAGTGTCAAATGTGGTAGGATTTTCATTGATATTGGAGATAAAGGGAAAAGCAATATGTAAATTCCAGTTTTAGTTCAATTGAAAAAAATATGTACAGCAAAGTCAACGAGAATATTTGAACAAACACAAGGGGGAGTACGTTAACGCCAATGTAGATTGTGTGTACTGGGTATAGATGAGTTAAGGAAATGAATTACGGCAGAAGAACATCGTTCATGGTAGTTGTTTGTTCGAAAACAACCAAAATACACCATGGTGTAGCAGAGATGTGTTGGTAAGAATATATGAGAAGCATATTGTAGAACTTGTAGTTCAATGTCCAAGCGGTCACTGACGAAGTATTAAACTTGTTAATTGTCTATAAGTGGAAATTGTGGGATTTTGGCCGACATGTGTTATGAGTCGTATTAAGGGAAGTTGATGGATTATTTGTGATGTGGTATGGATAAGAAAGTGGAAAGGAGAAGTGTTGTGGTGAAATGTGTCAATTATCATATATTGGTCAATATTGGGAATATTATGGAATTTTTGGAATAATAATTTTATCAATGGTTTTGTCAAGGGGAAATGACATGTTCAAGGCAAACATGTACCCCATTGATGTTTTATGCAATTGTAAAGTAGTTGTTGGTTAATGTGAATCCCGTTATGTATTTGTGTTGTAGAATGACACATAAAGAAGGAGAGGGACTATTTTATGCACATCTAGGATTGGATATCCGTATTGAGAGTACAAGGTATGAAAGGTTACTCTGTCCGTATCTTTTTGCGGTAAATAGTATCCACATTGTTATTTCACTAGTCCTATCCGAAAATGTGCTAAGGTATCCTATATCCGTTTATCAATAGTCATTGTCATATATTTCCTACTCATGGATCATTTGTGAGTCTCATGTCTCATTATCATGGTTAATGTTCCAAAAGCTCAAACAAGGTTATGGTCCAATGTTCCAATAGTGGTTATGCTCATGTATCTTGTTATGAATGATTGTCCAATGGTTCCAATGGTGTCATGTTTCCAATAATGTTTATTCATAGGTCTGCTATTTTGATTATGGTTCCAAGTTTCAAAACATGCTATGTCACATGAATATGTCAATCTCTCACAAGTGAATGTACCAATCTCATATGTCTCTCACTCATTGGCTAATGATCCAAAGTGTCAAGTGATGTTATGACTATCAAAATACCAATCTCAAAGTAAAGAACAAAGTAATGCAAATGTGGTCAATGATCAAGTATGGGTGGCAAGTCTAGGGGCATAAGCCTAGCTCGACTCGATCCTGATGTGTTGATTTATGGGTGGCAAGTCTAGGGGCATAAGCCTAGCTCGACTCGATCCCGATGTGTTGATTTATGGGTGGAAAGTCTAGGGGCATAAGCCTAGCTCGAATCGATCCCAAGGTATGATTTATGGGTGGCAGGTCTAGGGGCATAAGCCTAGCTCGACCCGATCCCTGGGTGGCAGGTCTAGGGGCACAAGCCTAGCTCGACCCGATCCCAACATGACGATAAGTCATGTAAAGACCCACTGATCAGTAGGGGCCGGGGTACATTGTGACATATGTAATGACATTGAAGTAAAGAAGCATGAAAGCGATGAAATCAATGAAAGTCATACACATGGTTTCCAAAGTGCAAAATGGTTACTTATTCATCTGATTATGCATATGCATTTGAGTTCATTGAACTATTCCTGTGTTGTATAGTTTTATTTGAGTCTTACATACTCATTACATTCTTCGTACTGACCCCTTTCGGGGAACTTACCTTACATGTTGCAGGTGCAGGCACTAGAAGACCTCCACCGTAGGATGACAGTAATTGCAGATCACTGGTGAGCTCCAGCTAGTTCGGGGCTTCTCTGAGTCACAGTTGTTCCAATGTTTTGATATTATACATAGTGTATAAAGCGGGGACTTGTCCCGACTTTCAGTTAGTTTTGGTCAATGCATCTGTTAGAGGATTTTGTAGACATATGTAGGCATACAAATGTAAGATGGTATATGACATTTTGACTTGATGGCCTCAACGGCCGAGTTTCTCATATGTATATACGTCACATGTTCTATGATTTCTGATTTTAGCATTTTCTGTTCCTATGGGATAGTAGTGTTTCCTAAGACATGTATATGAAGGAATAAAAGTAAAGCTTGGTTCTCTCAGGCCTTATCGGCTTCGGGTGCCAATCACACCTCGTGGAGATTCGGGGTGTGACAAAAGTGGTATCAGAGCGGGTCGTTCTAAGGGTGTCTACAAAGCCGTGTCTGAGTAGAGTCTTGCTTATGGATGTGTTGCGCACCACATCGATAAGCAGGAGGCTACTAGACATTTAGGAGTTGTTTCTTTTCTTCACTTCTAGATCGTGCAATAGTGCCAAAGTTGTAGGTGGACACATATGTACGTATTGACATTGGTTTTCTTTTGTATAGTCAACTGCTGAGTCTCAGACAAGATAAAGACAAAGGTGAGCAGGTTGATATGCCTGCCGAAGTAGAAATGAGGAACTCACCACTTGACCAAGTGAGTCAAGGTAGAGCTGATATGGAAATTGTTATACGGGTCTCTCGTAGCTAAAAGATACTATCTATAAATGTCACTGTACAGGATTTAAGAAATGTAGTGCATCTGTTGACTCAGATAGTTGTTGTATAATGTCACGGGCGAGATGGCCTGATGACGAGTAATGATGGTGAGGCTAGGGTAGCTAGTCGTCAAACACAGGATTTTCAGAAATCATACCCTCTTACGTTCACCGGGTCGGATTTGAATGAAGACCCATAGGACTTTATGAACTAAGTTAAAAAGGGTTCTAGATGTTATGCATATGACTGATCTACTAATGTATTTTCAGATAGTTGGGAGGAATGTAAAATGGCATTCTGTGACTAGTACCTCCCATATGAGGTCAGAAACGCTTATGTGGACCAATTGTTAAAAAAAAAAAAAAAAAAATTGCCAAAGGGTTATAAGTGTCAGGAAGTACAGTTTTAATGTCATAATTTGACTAGATATGCTCCAAACGTGATAACTGTTATGACCGATAGAGTGCATCAGTATAGAGACAGATGGATTGTACAATGGATATAGGCATTTTGCACACAATAATGAAAGACCAGAGGCAACAAAAAAGGACACAACTATTTGACAAAGGGTCGTTAAAGATGGCTAGATCTATGGGGACAGTTCATGGCGTCCCAAGGAGAATTGAGGTCTTGGATGATTAGCAGACCGCCTAAATCATTATTTCTTTAATCTATAGTAAATGTTCTACCTCGATTCCAAGGGTTGAGAGACAGTCGGTTTGGCAAAGAAGTGAGATTCATGATTAATGGGCAATGGGGTATCAAGCATAAGAACGGAGAAGGTAGAGACCAAATATCGGTTGGGGCCAAATGTTGTTATTGGTGTGCTATGTCGGGTCACAAAATGAGGCTTCTCCTGGTGAAGCTACATGTACCGTACACGTCTTGATTGACCCATAGAGCATATGGTATTTTGTTAATTGCTGAAAAGTTAAAAGAACACCAAAATGACCAGTTATGTCACAGGAAGCCTACACATCAGTTGGTGAACCTATTGTAAGTAAAAGAGTATATCATAAGTGCATAGTCATTAATTGTGGTCATGAGATACTGGTTGATCTTATTGAGTTATAAAGGGGTTATGCCATAGAAGATGGCCGAACTAAGAAGTTATATTGTCATTATCCCCAAAGGAATATTTTGAATGGCCAGGGAAATGTATTCCCCATCTCACGGCAAAGAAAAGGATATTCTAAGGGATACATATGTCACTTAGTAAGAGTGAACGATATTAATGCGAAGCCCCCACCTCTTTAATTAGTCCAGGTGGTAAATGAATTCCCAGATGTATGAGTTGGTATGAATGTGACATCAGGTGCTCGGCCTATTTTTATTTTCATCATATAACGTGGCCTATTGAGAATGTGTGTTTACTATTGGCAACTGGATAAGAATAGTTTCCCCCCAGAGTTGACGATTTGTTTGATCAGTTACGGGATAAATGATAATGAATATATATATGAACAATGATGATATACCCAAGGCAGCATTACAAACATGGTATGCTTATAATTCTTAGTATGTCAATTGGGCCAAAGAATGCACCTGTAGATTTATAGATTAATGAACAGGGCATTCAGGACACTGGTAAATGTGTGTGTGACCATATTCGGTGATGGTATTCAAAAAAAAAAAATCACAAGAGGACTATGCATTGTATAGGATGAAGAGATGAACGTTGTCACACAAAAGATAGAAATGGTGAACAATTGTCTAAGGCCTACGATGCTTACAGAGATCCATCGATTTCTTGGGTTGATTGATCCTTATATGAGAATTGTGGAAGGATCTCCTTCTATCCCTACACCCTTAACAAAGCCTATACACCAGGCAATCAAGTTCCAGTAGAATGATGCCTCGGAGAAAAGATTTCAAGAGTTGAAAGATAAAGTAACTTCCACATCCGTTGCAAGTGCCTTATGAAGGCATAAGAATGTTATGCAATGTATGGTAATGCTTCCGGGGTTGGCCTCGTATGTATATTGATGTAGCATGATAAGGTAATAGCATATGCGCCATGACAGTTACGGCCACATGAGAATACAAATGATTACTAAACACATGACCCTGAAGTAGCAGCAGTGATATTTGATTTAACGTCATGGTGTCACTATTTGTAAGGGATTCATGTTGATATATATATTCTGGATGTGAGACAATGTAATATATTGTTAAGCCGAAAGACTTAATCTGAGGTAGTGAAGGTGGCTTGAAATCTTAAAAGGTGAGGACATTGGTATTCTATATCATTTGGGAAAAGCAAATGGGGTAGTTGCTACATTAAACTGCAAGGCAGTAGGAAGTATGAATGGACAGCTCACAAAAAAGAAAGATATAGTCAGGAAATCTATCTTAATGAGGCAATATGGGGTTTTGTTTCTTGAAACTCCAGAGGAAAGAATTATAGTGTCAAATGTGGTAGGATTTTCATTGATATTGGAGATAAAGGGAAAAGCAATATGTAAATTCCAGTTTTAGTTCAATTGAAAAAAATATGTACAGCAAAGTCAACGAGAATATTTGAACAAACACAAGGGGGAGTACGTTAACGCCAATGTAGATTGTGTGTACTGGGTATAGATGAGTTAAGGAAATGAATTACGGCAGAAGAACATCGTTCATGGTAGTTGTTTGTTCGAAAACAACCAAAATACACCATGGTGTAGCAGAGATGTGTTGGTAAGAATATATGAGAAGCATATTGTAGAACTTGTAGTTCAATGTCCAAGCGGTCACTGACGAACAGTATGGCATCAGAAGTTTGTATGTTTTATGCAATATATTACCCTCCCAGTTTGGAAGTGGAACATGAATAACATGGAATTAATTAAAAAGTTGTCTCGTACATTGCGAAGGTTGATTCCATATAAGTAATCATGAACTGGCTTATCGAGTCAACATATTTACTACCAGTTAGGACCACCGATACAGATGAACGGTACGCAAAATTGTATGTTACAGATATAGTACACAGATACATGTAAGTATGGCTGGTCATCCTTAAATGGATGGACGAACAGAATGTATTATAAGAACATGTGAAGATATGTCACGAGTTTGTACGTTGGACTTTAAAGGTAGTGGGGATGAATATCGATCGTCTAATGAAATTGCTTACAATAAAGATATCAAAAGGTACCTTACGAAGGTTTATATAAAAGGACATATAAGATCATCCATTGGATGGGTTACGGCTGATGAAATTTTGCGTTGCCCAGGTCAAATTTTGTTCATCAAGCTATAGAGAAAGTGAAGGTGATATAATAGTAGCTACAAATGGCCCAAAGTCGGTATAAATCATATGCCGATAGTAGAAGTTGATAGTGTCACCAATGGAAAAAGATAATGAGATTCGTAAAGAAAGAGGAGTTGTCCAAAGATTTGGGCAACTTGCGTATCTATTAGCACTAGTCCAGGAATTCTTCACAGTCCATTTAGTATTTTATATTCAATGCTCCGAAAGTGTATCGGAGAGTATATAGTATTGTTTCTAGTGGAAAGGTACAAATTTCAGAGGATCTTACACGTAAAAAGGTACATCGAGAAGTGAAAGAATCAAGAAATGCAAAAGTAGCTTCCGTAGGGGCACTATTGGAGAACTTAGTACATTGAAGAAATAACAAGGGAAATCGAAGCATTAATGAAATCTAAGTACTTGTACTTGTGATACATGGAAGGAAAAGTTCAAGATACAGATTTGGAGTTATAAGTCTTTACAAGTGTTAAGTGTGTATATTATGATATAGAGAATTCACTTTGACTTAAGTGTTGCAATGAGAAAGTGTTACTAACATTCGAGGACGAATGTTACTAAGGGGGGAAGAATGTAACACCCCGTACCTTCCTAACCCAATGTGATGACGATGAACAATGTTTACTTAGGTGTCGAGAGCTATAAGTATGTATTTGGTAATGTTAGTGATGGAAAAATTAAAATTTGGCCTTGTACATATGCTTAACCTTGCGTAAAAGGTGTTTTGCGATCTTCATGGCGCATTTTTCGGGTTCAAAACGAGGCTAAGAGGACCTCTAAACAAAGTATGTTAAGGTTAAGAAGTGAGTTAAAGAATAGGACTTGAAGTATCTAACCGAACCCGCGAAGAAAAGTCGAAAACAAAAATTTTGGAAAAAAAATAAGGAGGGGCGTGCCATGCCACTCTGGGCTGAAATTTTCAGTCCAGAGGCAGTAAAGGGGCGCGCCAGGCAGCGTGCCACGCCGCCCCTGCGCACCTTTCAAAAGTTGAAAATTTTGTTTAAGTCCCAAGGGTTCCCGGGGACGTATTGAGCCGATTTTTGCCACGATTCTTCTACAACCATGAGAATATACATGAAATGAGTGAAATATTATATTGGTATAATAAAACTACTCGAGAACGAATTTGGCATCAAAATGACGATTTTACCCTTTTGGTCAAAATGGGTCATACGTGGCTAGAATCACTTGGTTTTTCGATGGCGGCTACGGATATGACTAGCATGAGTGGTAATATTATTTTAATACCTATGAGATGACTTAAGCACGTGAAATTATTGATTTTATCAGGTTAAGTGAATTGGGCCCAAAAAGGGCCCAAAAATGGAAAGAAGACATGGCCCATATGGGGAAATTTGACCCATTCTTGTAAAAACTTCTAGAACACCACATGGCATGACATAGAGTGGCTAAGGATGGATTAAAAGGCCTATATAAGGGACCAAAAATCTGATTTTTGGTCATTTGGTAGAAATCTCATGTTTTTTTTGGTATTTTTCAATTATTTTTCTCTCAAACCCTAGGCTTTCTCTTTGGAGCAAGATCAACATCTTACAAGCCTAGGTAAGTGATTATTGTCATATATTAATATATTATATGCATGGGAGAGTATGTGAATCTTGTTGGTTATGCTTGAAAGAGTTGAACATAGTACTTTGGGTTTTTGTACAAGATGTGCCATCCATGAGATTTGAACTTGAATTATGGCTTGTGCCTTTGATGAAAGATCATGGTATGGATAAAATATGAACATGTATGGTGTTATTTTTGGTATTAAACTTGTTAATTGTCTATAAGTGGAAATTGTGGGATTTTGGCCGACATGTGTTATGAGTCGTATTAAGGGAAGTTGATGGATTATTTGTGATGTGGTATGGATAAGAAAGTGGAAAGGAGAAGTGTTGTGGTGAAATGTGTCAATTATCATATATTGGTCAATATTGGGAATATTATGGAATTTTTGGAATAATAATTTTATCAATGGTTTTGTCAAGGGGAAATGACATGTTCAAGGCAAACATGTACCCCATTGATGTTTTATGCAATTGTAAAGTAGTTGTTGGTTAATGTGAATCCCGTTATGTATTTGTGTTGTAGAATGACACATAAAGAAGGAGAGGGACTATTTTATGCACATCTAGGATTGGATATCCGTATTGAGAGTACAAGGTATGAAAGGTTACTCTGTCCGTATCTTTTTGCGGTAAATAGTATCCACATTGTTATTTCACTAGTCCTATCCCAAAATGTGCTAAGGTATCCTATATCCGTTTATCAATAGTCATTGTCATATATTTCCTACTCATGGATCATTTGTGAGTCTCATGTCTCATTATCATGGTTAATGTTCCAAAAGCTCAAACAAGGTTATGGTCCAATGTTCCAATAGTGGTTATGCTCATGTATCTTGTTATGAATGATTGTCCAATGGTTCCAATGGTGTCATGTTTCCAATAATGTTTATTCATAGGTCTGCTATTTTGATTATGGTTCCAAGTTTCAAAACATGCTATGTCACATGAATATGTCAATCTCTCACAAGTGAATGTACCAATCTCATATGTCTCTCACTCATTGGCTAATGATCCAAAGTGTCAAGTGATGTTATGACTATCAAAATACCAATCTCAAAGTAAAGAACAAAGTAATGCAAATGTGGTCAATGATCAAGTATGGGTGGCAAGTCTAGGGGCATAAGCCTAGCTCGACTCGATCCTGATGTGTTGATTTATGGGTGGCAAGTCTAGGGGCATAAGCCTAGCTCGACTCGATCCCGATGTGTTGATTTATGGGTGGAAAGTCTAGGGGCATAAGCCTAGCTCGAATCGATCCCAAGGTATGATTTATGGGTGGCAGGTCTAGGGGCATAAGCCTAGCTCGACCCGATCCCTGGGTGGCAGGTCTAGGGGCACAAGCCTAGCTCGACCCGATCCCAACATGACGATAAGTCATGTAAAGACCCACTGATCAGTAGGGGCCCGGGTACATTGTGACATATGTAATGACATTGAAGTAAAGAAGCATGAAAGCGATGAAATCAATGAAAGTCATACACATGGTTTCCAAAGTGCAAAATGGTTACTTATTCATCTGATTATGCATATGCATTTGAGTTCATTGAACTATTCCTGTGTTGTATAGTTTTATTTGAGTCTTACATACTCATTACATTCTTCGTACTGACCCCTTTCGGGGAACTTACCTTACATGTTGCAGGTGCAGGCACTAGAAGACCTCCACCGTAGGATGACAGTAATTGCAGATCACTGGTGAGCTCCAGCTAGTTCGGGGCTTCTCTGAGTCACAGTTGTTCCAATGTTTTGATATTATACATAGTGTATAAAGCGGGGACTTGTCCCGACTTTCAGTTAGTTTTGGTCAATGCATCTGTTAGAGGATTTTGTAGACATATGTAGGCATACAAATGTAAGATGGTATATGACATTTTGACTTGATGGCCTCAACGGCCGAGTTTCTCATATGTATATACGTCACATGTTCTATGATTTCTGATTTTAGCATTTTCTGTTCCTATGGGATAGTAGTGTTTCCTAAGACATATATATGAAGGAATAAAAGTAAAGCTTGGTTCTCTCAGGCCTTATCGGCTTCGGGTGCCAATCACACCTCGTGGAGATTCGGGGTGTGACAAAAGTGGTATCAGAGCGGGTCGTTCTAAGGGTGTCTACAAAGCCGTGTCTGAGTAGGGTCGTGCTTATGGATGAGTTGCGCACCACATCGATAAGCAGGAGGCTACCAGACATTTAGGAGTTGTTTCTTTTCTTCACTTCTAGATCGTGCAATAGTGCCAAAGTTATAGGTGGACACATATGTACGTATTGACATTGGTTTTCTTTTGTATAGTCAACTGCTGAGTCTCAGACAAGATAAAGACAAAGGTGAGCAGGTTGATATGCCTGCCGAAGTAGAAATGAGGAACTCACCACTTGACCAAGTGAGTCAAGGTAGAGCTGATATGGAAATTGTTATACGGGTCTCTCGTAGCTAAAAGATACCATCTATAAATGTCACTGTACAGGATTTAAGAAATGTAGTGCATCTGTTGACTCAGATAGTTGTTGTATAATGTCACGGGCGAGATGGCCTGATGACGAGTAATGATGGTGCGGCTAGGGTAGCTAGTCGTCAAACACAGGATTTTCAGAAATCATACCCTCTTACGTTCACCGGGTCGGATTTGAATGAAGACCCATAGGACTTTATGAACTAAGTTAAAAAGGGTTCTAGATGTTATGCATATGACTGATCTACTAATGTATTTTCAGATAGTTGGGAGGAATGTAAAATGGCATTCTGTGACTAGTACCTCCCATATGAGGTCAGAAATGCTTATGTGGACCAATTGTTAAAAAAAAAAAAAAAAAAAATTGCCAAAGGGTTATAAGTGTCAGGAAGTACAGTTTTAATGTCATAATTTGACTAGATATGCTCCAAACGTGATAACTGTTATGACCGATAGAGTGCATCAGTATAGAGACAGATGGATTGTACAATGGATATAGGCATTTTGCACACAATAATGAAAGACCAGAGGCAACAAAAAAGGACACAACTATTTGACAAAGGGTCGTTAAAGATGGCTAGATCTATGGGGACAGTTCATGGCGTCCCAAGGAGAATTGAGGTCTTAGATGATTAGCAGACCGCCTAAATCATTATTTCTTTAATCTATAGTAAATGTTCTACCTCGATTCCAAGGGTTGAGAGACAGTCGGTTTGGCAAAGAAGTGAGATTCATGATTAATGGGCAATGGGGTATCAAGCATAAGAACGGAGAAGGTAGAGACCAAATATCGGTTGGGGCCAAATGTTGTTATTGGTGTGCTATGTCGGGTCACAAAATGAGGCTTCTCCTGGTGAAGCTACATGTACCGTACACGTCTTGATTGACCCATAGAGCATATGGTATTTTGTTAATTGCTGAAAAGTTAAAAGAACACCAAAATGACCAGTTATGTCACAGGAAGCCTACACATCAGTTGGTGAACCTATTGTAAGTAAAAGAGTATATCATAAGTGCATAGTCATTAATTGTGGTCATGAGATACTGGTTGATCTTATTGAGTTATAAAGGGGTTATGCCATAGAAGATGGCCGAACTAAGAAGTTATATTGTCATTATCCCCAAAGGAATATTTTGAATGGCCAGGGAAATGTATTCCCCATCTCACGGCAAAGAAAAGGATATTCTAAGGGATACATATGTCACTTAGTAAGAGTGAACGATATTAATGCGAAGCCCCCACCTCTTTAATTAGTCCAGGTGGTAAATGAATTCCCAGATGTATGAGTTGGTATGAATGTGACATCAGGTGCTCGGCCTATTTTTATTTTCATCATATAACGTGGCCTATTGAGAATGTGTGTTTACTATTGGCAACTGGATAAGAATAGTTTCCCCCCAGAGTTGACGATTTGTTTGATCAGTTACGGGATAAATGATAATGAATATATATATGAACAATGATGATATACCCAAGGCAGCATTACAAACATGGTATGCTTATAATTCTTAGTATGTCAATTGGGCCAAAGAATGCACCTGTAGATTTATAGATTAATGAACAGGGCATTCAGGACACTGGTAAATGTGTGTGTGACCATATTCGGTGATGGTATTCAAAAAAAAAAAATCACAAGAGGACTATGCATTGTATAGGATGAAGAGATGAACGTTGTCACACAAAAGATAGAAATGGTGAACAATTGTCTAAGGCCTACGATGCTTACAGAGATCCATCGATTTCTTGGGTTGATTGATCCTTATATGAGAATTGTGGAAGGATCTCCTTCTATCCCTACACCCTTAACAAAGCCTATACACCAGGCAATCAAGTTCCAGTAGAATGATGCCTCGGAGAAAAGATTTCAAGAGTTGAAAGATAAAGTAACTTCCACATCCGTTGCAAGTGCCTTATGAAGGCATAAGAATGTTATGCAATGTATGGTAATGCTTCCGGGGTTGGCCTCGTATGTATATTGATGTAGCATGATAAGGTAATAGCATATGCGCCATGACAGTTACGGCCACATGAGAATACAAATGATTACTAAACACATGACCCTGAAGTAGCAGCAGTGATATTTGATTTAACGTCATGGTGTCACTATTTGTAAGGGATTCATGTTGATATATATATTCTGGATGTGAGACAATGTAATATATTGTTAAGCCGAAAGACTTAATCTGAGGTAGTGAAGGTGGCTTGAAATCTTAAAAGGTGAGGACATTGGTATTCTATATCATTTGGGAAAAGCAAATGGGGTAGTTGCTACATTAAACTGCAAGGCAGTAGGAAGTATGAATGGACAGCTCACAAAAAAGAAAGATATAGTCAGGAAATCTATCTTAATGAGGCAATATGGGGTTTTGTTTCTTGAAACTCCAGAGGAAAGAATTATAGTGTCAAATGTGGTAGGATTTTCATTGATATTGGAGATAAAGGGAAAAGCAATATGTAAATTCCAGTTTTAGTTCAATTGAAAAAAATATGTACAGCAAAGTCAACGAGAATATTTGAACAAACACAAGGGGGAGTACGTTAACGCCAATGTAGATTGTGTGTACTGGGTATAGATGAGTTAAGAAAATGAATTACGGCAGAAGAACATCGTTCATGGTAGTTGTTTGTTCGAAAACAACCAAAATACACCATGGTGTAGCAGAGATGTGTTGGTAAGAATATATGAGAAGCATATTGTAGAACTTGTAGTTCAATGTCCAAGCGGTCACTGACGAACAGTATGGCATCAGAAGTTTGTATGTTTTATGCAATATATTACCCTCCCAGTTTGGAAGTGGAACATGAATAACATGGAATTAATTAAAAAGTTGTCTCGTACATTGCGAAGGTTGATTCCATATAAGTAATCATGAACTGGCTTATCGAGTCAACATATTTACTACCAGTTAGGACCACCGATACAGATGAACGGTACGCAAAATTGTATGTTACAGATATAGTACACAGATACATGTAAGTATGGCTGGTCATCCTTAAATGGATGGACGAACAGAATGTATTATAAGAACATGTGAAGATATGTCACGAGTTTGTACGTTGGACTTTAAAGGTAGTGGGGATGAATATCGATCGTCTAATGAAATTGCTTACAATAAAGATATCAAAAGGTACCTTACGAAGGTTTATATAAAAGGACATATAAGATCATCCATTGGATGGGTTACGGCTGATGAAATTTTGCGTTGCCCAGGTCAAATTTTGTTCATCAAGCTATAGAGAAAGTGAAGGTGATATAATAGTAGCTACAAATGGCCCAAAGTCGGTATAAATCATATGCCGATAGTAGAAGTTGATAGTGTCACCAATGGAAAAAGATAATGAGATTCGTAAAGAAAGAGGAGTTGTCCAAAGATTTGGGCAACTTGCGTATCTATTAGCACTAGTCCAGGAATTCTTCACAGTCCATTTAGTATTTTATATTCAATGCTCCGAAAGTGTATCGGAGAGTATATAGTATTGTTTCTAGTGGAAAGGTACAAATTTCAGAGGATCTTACACGTAAAAAGGTACATCGAGAAGTGAAAGAATCAAGAAATGCAAAAGTAGCTTCCGTAGGGGCACTATTGGAGAACTTAGTACATTGAAGAAATAACAAGGGAAATCGAAGCATTAATGAAATCTAAGTACTTGTACTTGTGATACATGGAAGGAAAAGTTCAAGATACAGATTTGGAGTTATAAGTCTTTACAAGTGTTAAGTGTGTATATTATGATATAGAGAATTCACTTTGACTTAAGTGTTGCAATGAGAAAGTGTTACTAACATTCGAGGACGAATGTTACTAAGGGGGGAAGAATGTAACACCCCGTACCTTCCTAACCCAATGTGATGACGATGAACAATGTTTACTTAGGTGTCGAGAGCTATAAGTATGTATTTGGTAATGTTAGTGATGGAAAAATTAAAATTTGGCCTTGTACATATGCTTAACCTTGCGTAAAAGGTGTTTTGCGATCTTCATGGCGCATTTTTCGGGTTCAAAACGAGGCTAAGAGGACCTCTAAACAAAGTATGTTAAGGTTAAGAAGTGAGTTAAAGAATAGGACTTGAAGTATCTAACCGAACCCGCGAAGAAAAGTCGAAAACAAAAATTTTGGAAAAAAAATAAGGAGGGGCGTGCCATGCCACTCTGGGCTGAAATTTTCAGTCCAGAGGCAGTAAAGGGGCGCGCCAGGCAGCGTGCCACGCCGCCCCTGCGCACCTTTCAAAAGTTGAAAATTTTGTTTAAGTCCCAAGGGTTCCCGGGGACGTATTGAGCCGATTTTTGCCACGATTCTTCTACAACCATGAGAATATACATGAAATGAGTGAAATATTATATTGGTATAATAAAACTACTCGAGAACGAATTTGGCATCAAAATGACGATTTTACCCTTTTGGTCAAAATGGGTCATACGTGGCTAGAATCACTTGGTTTTTCGATGGCGGCTACGGATATGACTAGCATGAGTGGTAATATTATTTTAATACCTATGAGATGACTTAAGCACGTGAAATTATTGATTTTATCAGGTTAAGTGAATTGGGCCCAAAAAGGGCCCAAAAATGGAAAGAAGACATGGCCCATATGGGGAAATTTGACCCATTCTTGTAAAAACATCTAGAACACCACATGGCATGACATAGAGTGGCTAAGGATGGATTAAAAGGCCTATATAAGGGACCAAAAATCTGATTTTTGGTCATTTGGTAGAAATCTCATGTTTTTTTTGGTATTTTTCAATTATTTTTCTCTCAAACCCTAGGCTTTCTCTTTGGAGCAAGATCAACATCTTACAAGCCTAGGTAAGTGATTATTGTCATATATTAATATATTATATGCATGGGAGAGTATGTGAATCTTGTTGGTTATGCTTGAAAGAGTTGAACATAGTACTTTGGGTTTTTGTACAAGATGTGCCATCCATGAGATTTGAACTTGAATTATGGCTTGTGCCTTTGATGAAAGATCATGGTATGGATAAAATATGAACATGTATGGTGTTATTTTTGGTATTAAACTTGTTAATTGTCTATAAGTGGAAATTGTGGGATTTTGGCCGACATGTGTTATGAGTCGTATTAAGGGAAGTTGATGGATTATTTGTGATGTGGTATGGATAAGAAAGTGGAAAGGAGAAGTGTTGTGGTGAAATGTGTCAATTATCATATATTGGTCAATATTGGGAATATTATGGAATTTTTGGAATAATAATTTTATCAATGGTTTTGTCAAGGGGAAATGACATGTTCAAGGCAAACATGTACCCCATTGATGTTTTATGCAATTGTAAAGTAGTTGTTGGTTAATGTGAATCCCGTTATGTATTTGTGTTGTAGAATGACACATAAAGAAGGAGAGGGACTATTTTATGCACATCTAGGATTGGATATCCGTATTGAGAGTACAAGGTATGAAAGGTTACTCTGTCCGTATCTTTTTGCGGTAAATAGTATCCACATTGTTATTTCACTAGTCCTATCCGAAAATGTGCTAAGGTATCCTATATCCGTTTATCAATAGTCATTGTCATATATTTCCTACTCATGGATCATTTGTGAGTCTCATGTCTCATTATCATGGTTAATGTTCCAAAAGCTCAAACAAGGTTATGGTCCAATGTTCCAATAGTGGTTATGCTCATGTATCTTGTTATGAATGATTGTCCAATGGTTCCAATGGTGTCATGTTTCCAATAATGTTTATTCATAGGTCTGCTATTTTGATTATGGTTCCAAGTTTCAAAACATGCTATGTCACATGAATATGTCAATCTCTCACAAGTGAATGTACCAATCTCATATGTCTCTCACTCATTGGCTAATGATCCAAAGTGTCAAGTGATGTTATGACTATCAAAATACCAATCTCAAAGTAAAGAACAAAGTAATGCAAATGTGGTCAATGATCAAGTATGGGTGGCAAGTCTAGGGGCATAAGCCTAGCTCGACTCGATCCTGATGTGTTGATTTATGGGTGGCAAGTCTAGGGGCATAAGCCTAGCTCGACTCGATCCCGATGTGTTGATTTATGGGTGGAAAGTCTAGGGGCATAAGCCTAGCTCGAATCGATCCCAAGGTATGATTTATGGGTGGCAGGTCTAGGGGCATAAGCCTAGCTCGACCCGATCCCTGGGTGGCAGGTCTAGGGGCACAAGCCTAGCTCGACCCGATCCCAACATGACGATAAGTCATGTAAAGACCCACTGATCAGTAGGGGCCCGGGTACATTGTGACATATGTAATGACATTGAAGTAAAGAAGCATGAAAGCGATGAAATCAATGAAAGTCATACACATGGTTTCCAAAGTGCAAAATGGTTACTTATTCATCTGATTATGCATATGCATTTGAGTTCATTGAACTATTCCTGTGTTGTATAGTTTTATTTGAGTCTTACATACTCATTACATTCTTCGTACTGACCCCTTTCGAGGAACTTACCTTACATGTTGCAGGTGCAGGCACTAGAAGACCTCCACCGTAGGATGACAGTAATTGCAGATCACTGGTGAGCTCCAGCTAGTTCGGGGCTTCTCTGAGTCACAGTTGTTCCAATGTTTTGATATTATACATAGTGTATAAAGCGGGGACTTGTCCCGACTTTCAGTTAGTTTTGGTCAATGCATCTGTTAGAGGATTTTGTAGACATATGTAGGCATACAAATGTAAGATGGTATATGACATTTTGACTTGATGGCCTCAACGGCCGAGTTTCTCATATGTATATACGTCACATGTTCTATGATTTCTGATTTTAGCATTTTCTGTTCCTATGGGATAGTAGTGTTTCCTAAGACATGTATATGAAGGAATAAAAGTAAAGCTTGGTTCTCTCAGGCCTTATCGGCTTCGGGTGCCAATCACACCTCGTGGAGATTCGGGGTGTGACAAAAGTGGTATCAGAGCGGGTCGTTCTAAGGGTGTCTACAAAGCCGTGTCTGAGTAGAGTCTTGCTTATGGATGTGTTGCGCACCACATCGATAAGCAGGAGGCTACCAGACATTTAGGAGTTGTTTCTTTTCTTCACTTCTAGATCGTGCAATAGTGCCAAAGTTGTAGGTGGACACATATGTACGTATTGACATTGGTTTTCTTTTGTATAGTCAACTGCTGAGTCTCAGACAAGATAAAGACAAAGGTGAGCAGGTTGATATGCCTGCCGAAGTAGAAATGAGGAACTCACCACTTGACCAAGTGAGTCAAGGTAGAGCTGATATGGAAATTGTTATACGGGTCTCTCGTAGCTAAAAGATACCATCTATAAATGTCACTGTACAGGATTTAAGAAATGTAGTGCATCTGTTGACTCAGATAGTTGTTGTATAATGTCACGGGCGAGATGGCCTGATGACGAGTAATGATGGTGCGGCTAGGGTAGCTAGTCGTCAAACACAGGATTTTCAGAAATCATACCCTCTTACGTTCACCGGGTCGGATTTGAATGAAGACCCATAGGACTTTATGAACTAAGTTAAAAAGGGTTCTAGATGTTATGCATATGACTGATCTACTAATGTATTTTCAGATAGTTGGGAGGAATGTAAAATGGCATTCTGTGACTAGTACCTCCCATATGAGGTCAGAAACGCTTATGTGGACCAATTGTTAAAAAAAAAAAAAAAAAAAATTGCCAAAAGGTTATAAGTGTCAGGAAGTACAGTTTTAATGTCATAATTTGACTAGATATGCTCCAAACGTGATAACTGTTATGACCGATAGAGTGCATCAGTATAGAGACAGATGGATTGTACAATGGATATAGGCATTTTGCACACAATAATGAAAGACCAGAGGCAACAAAAAAGGACACAACTATTTGACAAAGGGTCGTTAAAGATGGCTAGATCTATGGGGACAGTTCATGGCGTCCCAAGGAGAATTGAGGTCTTGGATGATTAGCAGACCGCCTAAATCATTATTTCTTTAATCTATAGTAAATGTTCTACCTCGATTCCAAGGGTTGAGAGACAGTCGGTTTGGCAAAGAAGTGAGATTCATGATTAATGGGCAATGGGGTATCAAGCATAAGAACGGAGAAGGTAGAGACCAAATATCGGTTGGGGCCAAATGTTGTTATTGGTGTGCTATGTCGGGTCACAAAATGAGGCTTCTCCTGGTGAAGCTACATGTACCGTACACGTCTTGATTGACCCATAGAGCATATGGTATTTTGTTAATTGCTGAAAAGTTAAAAGAACACCAAAATGACCAGTTATGTCACAGGAAGCCTACACATCAGTTGGTGAACCTATTGTAAGTAAAAGAGTATATCATAAGTGCATAGTCATTAATTGTGGTCATGAGATACTGGTTGATCTTATTGAGTTATAAAGGGGTTATGCCATAGAAGATGGCCGAACTAAGAAGTTATATTGTCATTATCCCCAAAGGAATATTTTGAATGGCCAGGGAAATGTATTCCCCATCTCACGGCAAAGAAAAGGATATTCTAAGGGATACATATGTCACTTAGTAAGAGTGAACGATATTAATGCGAAGCCCCCACCTCTTTAATTAGTCCAGGTGGTAAATGAATTCCCAGATGTATGAGTTGGTATGAATGTGACATCAGGTGCTCGGCCTATTTTTATTTTCATCATATAACGTGGCCTATTGAGAATGTGTGTTTACTATTGGCAACTGGATAAGAATAGTTTCCCCCCAGAGTTGACGATTTGTTTGATCAGTTACGGGATAAATGATAATGAATATATATATGAACAATGATGATATACCCAAGGCAGCATTACAAACATGGTATGCTTATAATTCTTAGTATGTCAATTGGGCCAGAGAATGCACCTGTAGATTTATAGATTAATGAACAGGGCATTCAGGACACTGGTAAATGTGTGTGTGACCATATTCGGTGATGGTATTCAAAAAAAAAAATCACAAGAGGACTATGCATTGTATAGGATGAAGAGATGAACGTTGTCACACAAAAGATAGAAATGGTGAACAATTGTCTAAGGCCTACGATGCTTACAGAGATCCATCGATTTCTTGGGTTGATTGATCCTTATATGAGAATTGTGGAAGGATCTCCTTCTATCCCTACACCCTTAACAAAGCCTATACACCAGGCAATCAAGTTCCAGTAGAATGATGCCTCGGAGAAAAGATTTCAAGAGTTGAAAGATAAAGTAACTTCCACATCCGTTGCAAGTGCCTTATGAAGGCATAAGAATGTTATGCAATGTATGGTAATGCTTCCGGGGTTGGCCTCGTATGTATATTGATGTAGCATGATAAGGTAATAGCATATGCGCCATGACAGTTACGGCCACATGAGAATATAAATGATTACTAAACACATGACCCTGAAGTAGCAGCAGTGATATTTGATTTAACGTCATGGTGTCACTATTTGTAAGGGATTCATGTTGATATATATATTCTGGATGTGAGACAATGTAATATATTGTTAAGCCGAAAGACTTAATCTGAGGTAGTGAAGGTGGCTTGAAATCTTAAAAGGTGAGGACATTGGTATTCTATATCATTTGGGAAAAGCAAATGGGGTAGTTGCTACATTAAACTGCAAGGCAGTAGGAAGTATGAATGGACAGCTCACAAAAAAGAAAGATATAGTCAGGAAATCTATCTTAATGAGGCAATATGGGGTTTTGTTTCTTGAAACTCCAGAGGAAAGAATTATAGTGTCAAATGTGGTAGGATTTTCATTGATATTGGAGATAAAGGGAAAAGCAATATGTAAATTCCAGTTTTAGTTCAATTGAAAAAAATATGTACAGCAAAGTCAACGAGAATATTTGAACAAACACAAGGGGGAGTACGTTAACGCCAATGTAGATTGTGTGTACTGGGTATAGATGAGTTAAGGAAATGAATTACGGCAGAAGAACATCGTTCATGGTAGTTGTTTGTTCGAAAACAACCAAAATACACCATGGTGTAGCAGAGATGTGTTGGTAAGAATATATGAGAAGCATATTGTAGAACTTGTAGTTCAATGTCCAAGCGGTCACTGACGAACAGTATGGCATCAGAAGTTTGTATGTTTTATGCAATATATTACCCTCCCAGTTTGGAAGTGGAACATGAATAACATGGAATTAATTAAAAAGTTGTCTCGTACATTGCGAAGGTTGATTCCATATAAGTAATCATGAACTGGCTTACCGAGTCAACATATTTCCTACCAGTTAGGTCCACCGATACAGATGAACGGTACGTAAAATTGTATGTTACAGATATAGTACACAGATACATGTAAGTATGGCTGGTCATCCTTAAATGGATGGACGAACAGAATGTATTATAAGAACATGTGAAGATATGTCACGAGTTTGTACGTTGGACTTTAAAGGTAGTGGGGATGAATATCGATCGTCTAATGAAATTGCTTACAATAAAGATATCAAAAGGTACCTTACGAAGGTTTATATAAAAGGACATATAAGATCATCCATTGGATGGGTTACGGCTGATGAAATTTTGTGTTGCCCAGGTCAAATTTTGTTCATCAAGCTATAGAGAAAGTGAAGGTGATATAATAGTAGCTACAAATGGCCCAAAGTCGGTATAAATCATATGCCGATAGTAGAAGTTGATAGTGTCACCAATGGAAAAAGATAATGAGATTCGTAAAGAAAGAGGAGTTGTCCAAAGATTTGGGCAACTTGCGTATCTATTAGCACTAGTCCAGGAATTCTTCACAGTCCATTAGTAATTTATATTCAATGCTCCGAAAGTGTATCGGAGAGTATATAGTATTGTTTCTAGTGGAAAGGTACAAATTTCAGAGGATCTCACACGTAAAAAGGTACATCGAGAAGTGAAAGAATCAAGAAATGCAAAAGTAGCTTCCGTAGGGGCACTATTGGAGAACTTAGTACATTGAAGAAATAACAAGGGAAATCGAAGAATTTATGAATTCTAAGTACTTGTACTTGTGATACATGGAAGGAAAAGTTCAACATACAGATTTGGAGTTATAAGTCTTTACAAGTGTTAAGTGTGTATATTATGATATAGAGAATTCACTTTGACTTAAGTGTTGCAATGAGAAAGTGTTACTAACATTCGAGGACGAATGTTACTAAGGGGGGAAGAATGTAACACCCCGTACCTTCCTAACCCAATGTGATGACGATGAACAATGTTTACTTAGGCGTCGAGAGCTATAAGTATGTATTTGGTAATGTTAGTGATGGAAAAATTAAAATTTGGCCTTGTACATATGCTTAACCTTGCGTAGAAGGTGTTTTACGATCTTCATGGCGCATTTTTCGGGTTCAAAACGAGGCTAAGAGGACCTCTAAACAAAGTATGTTAAGGTTAAGAAGTGAGTTAAAGAATAGGACTTGAAGTATCTAACCGAACCGGCGAAGAAAAGTCGAAAACAAAAATTTTGGAAAAAAATAAGAAGGGGCGTGCCATGCCACTCTGGGCTGAAATTTTCAGTCCAGAGGCAGTAAAGGGGCGCGCCAGGCAGCGTGCCACGCCGCCCCTGCACACCTTTCAAAAGTTGAAAATTTTGTTTAAGTCCCAAGGGTTCCCGGGGACGTATTGAGCCGATTTTTGCCACGATTCTTCTACAACCATGAGAATATACATGAAATGAGTGAAATATTATATTGGTATGATAAAACTACTCGAGAACGAATTTGGCATCAAAATGACGATTTTACCCTTTTGGTCAAAATGGGTCATACGTGGCTAGAATCACTTGGTTTTTGGATGGCGGCTACGGATAGGACTAGCATGAGTGGGAATATTATTTTAATACCTATGAGATGACTTAAGCACGTGAAATTATTGATTTTATCGGGTTAAGTGAATTGGGCCCAAAAAGGGCCCAAAAATGAAAAGAAGACATGGCCCATATGGGGAAATTTGACCCATTCTTGCAAAAACTTCTAGAACACCACATGGCATGCCATAGAGTGGCTAAGGATGGATTAAAAGGCCTATATAAAGGACCAAAAATCTGATTTTTGGTCATTTGGTAGAAATCTTATGTTTTTTTTGGTATTTTTCAATTATTTTTCTCTCAAACCCTAGGCTTTCTCTTTGGAGCAAGATCAACATCTTACAAGCCTAGGTAAGTGATTATTGTCATATATTAATATATTATATGCATGGGAGAGTATGTGAATCTTGTTGGTTATGCTTGAAAGAGTTGAACATAGTACTTTGGGTTTTTGTACAAGATGTGCCATCCATGAGATTTGAACTTGAATTATGGCTTGTGCCTTTGATGAAAGATCATGGTATGGATAAAATATGAACATGTATGGTGTTATTTTTGGTATTAAACTTGTTAATTGTCTATAAGTGGAAATTGTGGGATTTTGGCCGACATGTGTTATGAGTCGTATTAAGGGAAGTTGATGGATTATTTGTGATGTGGTATGGATAAGAAAGTGAAAAGGAGAAGTGTTGTGGTGAAATGTGTCAATTATCATATATTGGTCAATATTGGGAATATTATGGAATTTTTGGAATAATAATTTTATCAATGGTTTTGTCAAGGGGAAATGACATGTTCAAGGCAAACATGTACCCCATTGATGTTTTATGCAATTGTAAAGTAGTTGTTGGTTAATGTGAATCCCGTTATGTATTTGTGTTGTAGAATGACACATAAAGAAGGAGAGGGACTATTTTATGCACATCTAGGATTGGATATCCGTATTGAGAGTACAAGGTATGAAAGGTTACTCTGTCCGTATCTTTTTGCGGCAAATAGTATCCACATTGTTATTTCACTAGTCCTATCCCAAAATGTGCTAAGGTATCCTATATCCGTTTATCAATAGTCATTGTCATATATTTCCTACTCATGGATCATTTGTGAGTCTCATGTCTCATTATCATGGTTAATGTTCCAAAAGCTCAAACAAGGTTATGGTCCAATGTTCCAATAGTGGTTATGCTCCTATATCTTGTTATGAATGATTGTCCAATGGTTCCAATGGTGTCATGTTTCCAATAATGTTTATTCACATGTCTGCTATTTTGATTATGGTTCCAAGTTTCCAAACATGCTATGTCACATGAATATGTCAATCTCTCACAAGTGAATGTACCAATCTCATATGTCTCTCACTCATTGGCTAATGATCCAAAGTTTCAAGTGATGTTATGACTATCAAAATACCAATCTCAAAGTAAAGAACAAAGTAATGTAAATAAGGTCAATGATCAAGTATGGGTGGCAAGTTCAGGGGCATAAGCCTTGCTCGACTCGATCCCGATGTGTTGATTTATGGGTGGCAAGTCTAGGGGCATAAGCCTAGCTCGACTCGATCCCGATGTGTTGATTTATGGGTGGAAAGTCTAGGGGCATAAGCCTAGCTCGAATCGATCCCGAGGTATGATTTATGGGTGGCAGGTCTAGAGGCATAAGCCTAGCTCGACCCGATCCCTGGGTGGCAGGTTTAGGGGCACAAGCCTAGCTCGACCCGATCCCAACATGACGATAAGTCATGTAAAGACCCACTGATCAGTAGGGGCCCGGGTACATTGTGACATATGTACTGACATTGAAGTAAAGAAGCATGAAAGCGATGAAATCAATGAAAGTGATACACATGGTTTCCAAAGTGCAAAATGGTTACTTATTCATCTGATTATGCATATGCATTTGAGTTCATTGAACTATTCCTGTGTTGTATAGTTTTATTTGAGCCTTACATACTCAGTACATTCTTCGTACTGACCCCTTTCGGGGAACTTACCTTACATGTTGCAGGTGCAGGCACTAGTAGACCTCCACCGTAGGATGACACTAATTGCAGATCATTGGTGAGCTCCAGTTAGTTCGGGGCTTCTCCGAGTCACAGTTGTTCCAATGTTTTGATATTATACATAGTGTATAAAGCGGGGACTTGTCCCGACTTTCAGTTAGTTTTAGTCAATGCATCTGTTAGAGGCTTTTGTAGACGTATGTGGGTATACAAATGTAAGATGGTATATGACATTTTGACTTGATAGCCTCAACGGCCGAGTTTCTCATATGTATATACGTCACATGTTCTATGATTTCTGATTTTAGCATTTCCTGTTCCTATGGGATAGTAGTGTTTCCTAAGACATGTATATGAAGGAATAAAAGTAAAGCTTGGTTCTCTCGGGCCTTATCGGCTTCGGGTGCCAATCACGCCTCGTGGGGATTCAGGGTGTGACACATTCGATATATCCCAGGGGCGATAAGCCTAGAATGGGTTATCACGATACATCCCAGGAGTAATAAGCCTAGCATGGGTTATCACATGACATCCTAGGGGCGACATGAAAGCCTAGCATGGGTTCACAGAGCATGACATCCCAGGGGCGATAAGCCTAGCATGGGTTCATATGACATCCCAGGGGTCAAAGTACCTAGCATGGGTTCATCTCATCCCAGGGGCTACAAAACAACCTAGCATGGGTAGAACAATAAAGATAAATGCATATGAAAGCAAGAGAAGTAAAGAACGTAATATACATGGTTTCCTACATACAGAAAGAGAGTTTATTCACATTGTCTATTTCTCTTATATTAAGTCCATTGCTATTGTTATTATGTATGAATGATCATAAATGACACTAACAGGAGCATTGTACATAATTCCACACATGGAGTTTTCTTATTATTATTTCCATTGAGGTTCTTATGTATTGATGTAGTTTGATTATGGCCTTACATACTCAGTACATTATTCGTACTGACCCCTCTTGGGGACTTACCTTACATGTGCAGGTGCAGGCATTAGTAGACCTCTTCAGTATGCTGCGAATCGTATACAGGTCTGTGGTGAGCTCCAGTTGCTTTGGGGCTTCCCAAGTCACACGTGAACACTAGGTTTTGGTACTATGTAAATATTGTATAGACATGGTCATGTATCTGTAGAGGCTTTGTAGACTGTTGTGGGAAGACAAATGTAGGAGGTGTATGTCCATGATGACTTAATGGCCTTGTCGGTCAAGTTTCACATATGTAAATATTTAGTATATGATTGATGAATTTCATTATGAGCATGAGAAGTTCTTACGTGGTAATGGTATTATTTATGGCATGCATATGAATGAACATAAGCAAAGATTGGTTCTCTCGGGCCATATCGGCTTCGGGTGCCAATCACGCCTCAATGGAAAGTTGGGGTGTGACACCCGTGACCTACAAAATGTGTCAAAGTTTCACATGTTTCTCTTAGATGAGTCAATAAGATCCTAGATTACACATATTAAGAGCGTTCATATGCTGGATATAAATTAGTCTATACACTGCCAAATTGCTCCAGTTGTCTATTTGGTCATATACTTCATTGGCTCACATGTTCACATGTTTTTTTCATTGTATATCACTTACATTGTGTTTGGCTATAATCTTACCTTATAGAGCTATTACTTGTTCAATTATTCAGTTTATATGTCCCTATTTGAGATGTTTATTTGTCCTAGAGTTAAATCTGTCATGTGCATCATATATATCCTTTCATTTGGCATGGCCTACGAAGTAGTTATTATACAATCCTTACCTCTTCATTTGAGGAGTTACATGTTTCCACTTGATATGCACATATGCCCCCATTTGAAATGTCTAAATTTCTATACTTGAATCTACCATAATTGTTATATGCTATGTCAGATCACTTGAATCTTCCACAATTTTTATATGTTACGTAAGATCACTTACTCACTAGTTATACACCTTAATGGATCATTTAGTACAAGTCCTCATATCCTCACTTGTCACACGTCTGCAAGGCTCATTTGTAAATATGCTTTATACCCAATGAGGTTAATTGTGTCATATAAGTTCCTATACATTAATGTTACATTTGTTTCCTATGTCATTGTTGCTGCCACAATCAAATTGTTCACATGTCTTCTTCTACTGGTCTATATTTCCAAAGCTCAACAATGTTATGACCACTAAAAGCCTAGCATGGGCTGATCCTAAATCATGCATTTATGGGTGGTAGCTCAGAGGAAAAAGCCTAGTATGGGGCGATCCTAATTAATGTATTTATGGGTGGTATCCCAGGGGCAAAAGCCTAGGATGGGTCGATCCCCATTAGTGTATTATAAGGACAGTATTCAAGGGTCAAAATTAGCATAGGTCATCCTCTTTTTACATTAATCAGTTGGTCATTTGTATCACATGCCTTACAAAGTTTATAAAGCAAAGAGGAATAAAGAAAATCAAAGAATTTAATGTACACGATTCCATAAGTATAAGCAAAGGTGGTTTCTTACCCTTATCTATACATTAGTATCTGATTTCATTTGAGCTCTTGTTTTACATATGGTTACATTATCCTTACATATTCAATATATTCTTACATACTGAAGTCTCTCATGGGGGACAATGTGTTTCATGCTGCAGGTATAGGTACTCCAGATAATAAAATCTTTCTGATAGAAGCATAAGGTACTCAACAACCTTTGGTGGGCTCCATGTTGATTCGGGGCTTTACCTAGTCTTTAGTGTATATTTTGATACTGTATTATTGTTAAGGGTATGTTGTGGTCCTGTCCCATATTAAGCTAAGTTGTCTATTTTAGAGGATTTGTAGACTAATGTTAAGGTAAAGCGTAGTTGTGCCGTGTCTTTTAGTAATTGATACCTCAACGGCTAAGTCATGTACATCTCATTTGGGCCTATCTATGTTGGTCTTTCTATAAGGGTATCTTACCTATACCCATCAAAGTTTTATAATTATCATAGTTACATACTGTCACGCCTCAAATCCTATTGGGGCGGACAGACAACCATAGCCTTAAAGGCCCGAGAGCACCAACCCATAACCTTGAACTTACCATGCATTGCCATGAACATTTAAAGATGCTGCCAAATATGGATATTAAGCTTTAATGAAAATAAACCATGTAGTCAAGCCCAAAACTAAATATACATGACTTGGCCGTTAGGGCCACAATGACTGGAAAACAAGGCACAACCACACTTCACTTTATCGTCTACAAAGCCTCTAAAAGAGATATAAATTTAGTTAAGGTCGGGACAAGCCCTTACACTTAGCTACTATACAAAATCAAAACATATATAACAGACTCGGAAAGCCCCGAATCAACCTGGAGCTCACCAATAGCAGCTGGATCTCTTATGCTCCTACTGGAGAGGTCTACTAGCTGAAGTACCTGTGCCTGCAGCATGAAATGTGGGTTCCCCCGTGAGGGACATCAGTACGAAAGAATGTACTGAATATGTAAGGCAAAGAGTAACTAATATGTAAAGTGAGAGCTCAAATGAAATCAGAACAACTATAAACCAAAATGGACCACCTTTACTAGTATCTGAGGAATCATGTATATTACATTCTTTTCATCACTGTACCATTCTTACTTTATAATCTTTGTAGGCCATGTGATACAAATGACCAACTGATCAGTGGTAAATACATAAGTTGGGATAGGCCCTTGCTAGGCTTACACCCCTGAGCTGCCACCCATAAATTAACAAATTAGGATCATCCCAAGCTAGGCTTACGCCCTTGAGCTTTTACCCGTACATAACCAGATTTGTGTTTCTTAGTTTATTACCTTTGAGAATGTTACTTTGGTGTTCATGACATTATTGATCTTTGGGACAATAGTCCATCAGTAAAAGATGCATGAATAAACACTTGATGCAATAACAAAGAGGTAGGGAGAAGTTTGTACACAAATTAAATGCCTAAGAGCTGAAATAACACATGGATCTTATTTGACTAAAAGGAGAACTCATAAAGCTTGCTATTGAATGTAGGCATGCAGACAAGGTAATAAGCATATATCGAGGTATTTTAACACATTAGGGAGTGGGAGCAAGATCGTTATCTACATAGGAGATCATACATTGCCACTATGTATCATTTGCCATGGGAGAACTTTGGAAGCTTACTTTGTAACACAAGTGTTGGATTTCATGCCAAAGAATACCGAATAGAGTAGCCTTACATACCTTGTTGTATAACTCCGGTATTACCCTGAATTAACCTCCTTCCTTTCAAATTACTTATCTAAAATGAAGTGCGTGGTAAAACTAGTATTAGTAATTAATTAACAAATTCAGGCTATTTAACTTCACTCAAAATAGTAGCCGGGCAGCACGCCCGTAATTCCCAAATCAAGGGTGTTCTTCCAACCCCTTCTCCTCTAATTACATTTGTACAACACACGAATTCATATAAGATTCCCGGAGAATCTTTTGGTTTCATAACATATACAAAATAGTTCACAAAGTATGATAGGCAGCAATCATACAACATCTAATTAAGTGGTGTATCATTATACCCTCCTTTTATATGTCAATACCAACAACTCACATCCCTTTTTTAGATCAACCAAGCTGTCCCCAAATATAGACATAAAACATCCCATAAAACAGTCCCTAAATCCTTTATTATAGCAACCCAATGTTGAACTCATTATCCCTTGCATTCTTAACAACAATATATACATAATTCTCCACCAAAACATGTATATAGAAAAGGGCAAAAATGGGCAGTAGCTTTACCTTAATTTCTAGAATTTATCCACTAAATTTACACTTTTTTCAAGAGCTTGAATTATCCTTCAAAGTTAACCAATAAGAGAATAAGGCCTCTTAATAACCAAGGTACATGGGGCAGCTAACATGGAGAAAAGGTAGTCCCATACTTTTAAGCATAACCAAAATGATTTTCTAGTTTACAATAGAACAATCAAGCTAAATCCATAAGTATTTTCACTTACCTTAGCTAGCAAAGATGCGGGTTTCTTCAAGAACCCAAGGAGGAAATTGAGGTGGCTGTACTAAGCCTTGAGAGAAAGATAGATAACTTGAGAGAGAAAATCTGATTTTTGTAACTTAATAATGAAGGTAATGACCAGCAACTTGGTCTTATAAATGCCCTATTTTTGGCTGCCTCTTTTGCTGCATTTTGGAACCACAAATTGGTCAAATTGGTCCAAGTAGGTGGTGCACCTACTTAAGAAGTTCAAGCTGCTCAAAAGGTCAAAGTAGGTGATGCACCTACTTGCTTTATTTATGTATAAAATGGTCCTTTACTTATTGGGCTTTTGGGATAGATTTTTAAGGTTGGGCTGTCCATTCTCTTCTCTTTTTATTTTTACTTAGTTTGGGCCTTAAAAGAGTCCATTAATATAGGCCTTAATCTGATCCATTAACTTAAGTAAGTAATACACCTCTTTGGCACATTTAACTTGGCCCAAATTTGATCCATAGCCTTGGGTCTATTAACTTGGTCCATATATCTCAAGTAGGTGATTCACCTACTAGCTTAATTAAGTCAAGCAAGCACCTCAATAGTTAATTCCATTTTTAGTTCTTAATCCCTTTAATTTAACTTACAGCTTGTGTACACTTGGTCACTTTAAACTTTAGATTCAAATACCTACTCACGATCCCAAGGTTAAATAGTTGCATCGACGTTAACTTAGTCGTGTCACATTAAAATGTACGAGCATTTCCTTCCAACCCATCTTATCGTTACTAGTCATATAGGAAATCGAGTCCATTACCCATACCATAAGGCTATATCAAGTGACATATAAGTATAACTAGTACACGTAGGATACGGGGTGTTACATCCTCCCCCCCCCCCCTCCTTAGGAACATTCGTCCTCGAATGTTAGCATGATTATCCAATCTAAACAAGTTCAAGCCTAATTTTAATCTTCCTATTACAACATAATATTTATATATACATACTTACTCATTATTGCTCTAATTCAGCATCTTGGACGTTCTTTTCAGATTCGAATAAATGAGGGCACTTAGATTTCATCTTCCTCAACTTCCCACGTGATCTCTTCTACTTGCTGGTTCCTCCAAAGTACCTTTACGGAAGCAACTTTTTTATTTCGTAACTTCTTAACTTGTCAATCAAGAATAGTAATGGGTACTTCTTCATAAGTGAAATCTTTCACAACTCGTACATATTCAGTAGGAGTAATACAAGATGGATCTCCTATGCACTTCCAGAGCATTGAGACGTGAAACACCGGAAGAACTGTTGAGAGCTCTTAGGGTAGCTCTAACTCATATGCGGCTTGGAAAAACCTTTGAATAATCTTATATGGCCCTATATAATGTGGTCTTAGTTTTCCCTTTTTACCAAACCTCATTACCCCTTTCATTGGTGACACCTTTAAGAATACCCAATCTCCTATAGCAAATTCTAGCCCTCTTCTTCGAATATCTTCTTATGATTTGTGTCGACTTTGAGTTGTTTCTAGCCGTTTTTGTGTCACCTTAACTTTTTCCAAACCTTGATGAACAAGATCTGGCCCAAATAAGGCAGTTTCACCCGCTTTAAACCATCCAATTGGTGATCTACACTTCCTTCCATATAAAGCTTTATAAGGCGCCATTTTGATACTTGAATGATAGCTATTATTGTAGGCAAACTCAATAAGCGGAAAATGACCTTCCAAACTACCTTTGAAGTCCAATACACAAGCTGGCAGCATATCTTCAAGTGTTTAAATGGTACGTTCTCTTGCCCGTCTGTTTGAGGATGAAAAGTTATACTTAAATTCACTTGTGTTCCTAAATTTTTCAGAAATGACTTCCAAAAGTTTATAGTAAATTGAACTCCCCTATCACATATAATCGAGATTGGGACTCCGTGTAGCCAAACTAAATCTTTAACATACATTTTTGCATACTCTTCAGCTATATAAGTGGTCTTAACTGGCGGGAAGTGTGCTGATTTAGTAAGTCTATCAACTATTACCCATATGGAATCGAACTTTCAATTTGTGCGAGGCAAACCAGTGATGAAATCTATGTTGATCATGTCCCACTTCCAAATTGGAAGATCCATACGTTGCAAATAACCTTCGGGTTTTTGGTGCTCTACTTTAACTTGTTGATAACTTGGACATTGCGCTACAAATTCTGCAATGTTCTTCTTCATGTCACCCCACCAATACACTCCTTTCAAATCATGATACATTTTAGTTGATCCCGGATGGATGGAATACCTTGAATGATGCGCTTCCGTCATAATCCTCATTCTTATCCCATCTACATTAGGTACACACAATCTGTTTTGGCACCAAAGTACTCCCTCTTACGTAAGCTCAAATGACTTTGTCATACCTTATTGTACATTCTCCTTAAGCTGTAATAAAATAGGGTCTGGATACTGCTTCTCTTTCACCTCAGCTACTAATGAAGATTCTACCGCATTTTGCACAATAACTCCTTCGTCTGGAGATTCAAGAAGGCGAACTCCCAAGATAGCTATTTGGTGTAGATCTTTAGTCATCCCTTGTCTTTCTGTGGACTGCCCATCAGTACTCATCATTGCCTTACAACTTAACGCACCAGCTACTATATTTGCTTTCCCCAAATGATACAAAATATCAATATCATAATCTTTTAATAGTTCAAGCCACCTCTGTTGCCTTAAATTTAGGTCCCTCTGCTTAAAGATATATTGTAAACTCTTATGGTCGCTATATATGTCAACATGAACCCCATACAAGTAGTGGCGCTATATCATTAAAGCAAATACAACTGCTGCTAACTCAAGATCATGTGTTGGATAATTTTTCTCTTGTGGCCGCAATTGTCTAGAGGCATAAGCTATTACTTTATCATGCTGCATCAATACGCATCCTAAGCCAACTTTTAAAGCATCACAATACACCACATACCTTTCTGTACCCTCTGGAAGTACCAATGCGGGTGTAGAAGTCAACTTATTCTTCCGCTCCTGGAAACTCCTTTCACATGTGTAATTCCAATGAAACTTGGCTGCTTTGTATGTTAACTTTGTTAAAGGTGCAGAAATAGAAGAAAACCCTTCAACAAAACTTCTATAAAAACCTACCAACCCAAGGAAACTACGAACCTCCATAGGTGTTGTTGGTCTTGGCCAGTCCTTTATGGCTTTTATCTTTTGAGTATCAATCCTTATTCCTTAATCAGATACAATATAGCCCAAGAATGCTACAGATTTAACCAAAACTCACATTTAGAGAACTTCCATATAACTTACGACCACGAAGAACCTGTAACACCTACCACAAATAATTATTATGGTCCTCTTTCGATCTTGAATACGCTAGAATATCATCAATGAATACTATCACGAACACATCTAAGAATGGATTGAACACCCTACTCATCAAATCCATAAAAATTGTTGGTGCATTTGTTAGCCCAAATTACATAACTAAAAACTCATAATGACCATACCGTGTTCGAAAAGCTGTCTTGGGTATATCTTTCTCTTAGACCCTCACTTGGTGGTAACCCGACTGTAAATTAATCTTTGAGAAACACTTAGCACCTTGTAACTGATCAAATAAATCATCAATTCTTGGAAGGGGATATTTGTTCTTAATAGTCACCTTATTCAGTTGCCGGTAGTCAACCCAAGGGGACATACTAGGCCTCATGAATCCTTTTTCTAGCAAGTCTTTCAATTGCTCTTTCAACTCCCTTAATTCTGTTGGAGCCATTCTATATGGAGAAATAGAGATAGGTTGAGTATCTGGGATCACGTCAATATCAAACACTACTTCTCGTTCTGGAGGCAAACCTAGAAGATCTTTAGGAAATACATCAGGAAATTCATTTACCACTGGAACCGATTGAAGATTTGGTGGCTCCGCATCTATATATTTCACTCTCACTAGATGACATATGTACCCTTTAGACATCATTTTCTTTTCCATAAGATAAGAAATAAATTTGCCTCTTGGCACCCTAATATTACCCCTCCATTAAAGGACTATCTCTTTTGGAAAATGAAAATGCACCCTCTTAGTTCGGTAATCTACTGTGGCATAACAAGAAGCCAACCAATCCATACCCATTATAACGTCAAAGTCTACCATTTCTAGTTCAATGGTTACTATGCAATTTTGATAAACTCTTCTAGCTATAATAAACTCACCAATTGGTGTAGACACTTCAAATGGATTAACTAGTGATTTCGGTGTTCTATTGAACTTTCCAGCAATCAATGGAGTGACATATGATAGTGTAGAACCTGGATCAATTAATGCATATACATTATACGAAAAGACGGACAATGTACCTATAACCACATCAGGAGAAGCCACCAAATTTTGTCGACTCGCTAGAGCATATGTACGATTTTGAACTCCGCTAGAACTAGTTGCTCCTTTAAAATCTTTACCATGACCTGTAGGCTGTATAACCCTACCCAAAGAAGGTACTGATGATGATGATGCGATGGTTGATCTAGTAGGACGTATCATACCATTCATGCCCTTTTGTGGGCACTCTCTTATCATGTGCCCCGATATACCAAAGCAAGCATCTATCCCAAATCGGCATACACCTAAATGAAGCTTTCCACATTACCGACATAGCTGTTGAGGAGGTCTTGATTGGATCATACTCCCTTGCTCTTGATACCCCGTTGTCCTTGAACCTTGGCTCTCACTTTTTTGCCCAAATTGATTTCCCTAAACCCTTGGAATCTGGGTGGAGCACTTTCTGCAAAGTAGGAAGATGATGGCCTAGGTGGTCTGTTAGGAAATCGAGGTCTGAACTCACTTTGGGATGATATAAACTGCCTCGTACGTTTGTCCCTCTTGGGATGCCCTCTTTCCAAATCTTGTGTTCTTTTCTTTTTCCTTTGATCCTCCATTTTTTGTGCAAAAACTTATATCCTTGTTATAGCTATATCTTTATTCAAAGCAGCAATAGTACAATCTCTAACCAAATATGGATCCAATATATCCACATATAGATGAACTCTATCATCCATAGTAGCTACTACATTAGGAGAATACCTAGCCAAAGAGTTAAATCAAAGACTATACTCCCTCACGCTCATATTCCCTTAACGAAGATTTAAAAACTGATCTGCACGCGCCTCCCGAATTTCAAAGGGAAGGTAATGATCAAGAAATGCCTCTTTGAACTCTTTCCAACTAGATGAAGGTGCACCTGTACCCTAGATCGTTTCCAGTCTTCGTACCATAATATAACATCCCCTTTTAACCTATATGCTGCTAGCTCAACTGCCTCTTTACCAGGTACATGCATGATATCCAAGGCCCTTTGTATTTGATCAATAAAGTCTTGTGGGTCTTCAATAAGATCTGACCCGATAAATGTGGGAGGATCCAATTTAATAAAATATAGTGTTCATAGACTAGCTGCCCTATCCGTAGCACTAGTACCTGTAATTGGACTAGCTTGTCCTTGACCTTGTCCAGCAACTATATGAGTCAACAATTGCACCGGATTCCTTAAATCTTGCTCAGTAGCATTAATAGGTGATTCGGAGAGTACTCCTCTCCTTCTTAGCTCTTCTAGAGATGGAGGAGTAGAAGAAGTCTGTGATGCAAACTCATCTTGAGCCTCACTTTGATTAGCTTGTCTAGGTGGTGACTTGTTGGTCCCTTTTTCGGCAGCCACATCTACTTGCTTACTTTTATTCTTACTCCTTCTTATAATCGGCATCTCTACTATAATGAGAAAGAATAAACAAATTCAATGGTTAAATATGACTCCACCTAGAACCTTGGCTCTATTGCATGATCTAAGATATGAAGAAAATGAGACAACTCATAAATGTTTCGTAGCCTCTTGTCTATAGATGTGGTGCACAACACATCCATAAGCAAGACTCTACATAGGCACGGCTTTGTAGACTCCCTAGGACAACCTACTCTGATACTACTTTTGTCACGCCTCAAATCCTATTGGGGCGGACAGGCACCCGTAGCCGTAAAGGCCCGAGAGCACCAACCCATAACCTTGTATTTACCATGCATTGCGATGAATATTTAAAGATGCTGCCAAATATAGATATTAAACTTTAATGAAAATAAACCACGTAGTTAAGCCCAAAACTATAAATACATGACTTGGCCATTATGGCCACAATGACTGGAAGACAAGGTACAAACACACTTCACTTTACCATCTACAAAGCCTCTAAAAGAGATATAAACTTAGTTAAGGTCGGGACAATCCCCCGCCTTACACTTAGCTACTATACAATACCAAAACATATATAACAGACTTGAAAAGCCCCAAAAAACTTGGAGCTCACCAATAGCCGCTGGATGTCCTATGCTCCTACTGGAGGGGTCTACTAGCTTAAGTACCTGTGCCTGCAACATGAAATGCAGGTTCCCCCGTGAGGGACATCAGTATGAAAGAATGTACTGAATATGTAAGGCAAAGAGTAACTAATATGTAAAGTGAGAGCTCAAATAAAATCAGAACAAGTGTAAACCATAATAGACCACCTTTACCTGTATCTGAGGAATCACATATATTACATTCTTTTCTTCACTTTACCATTCTTACTTTATAATCTTTGTAGGCCATGTGATACAAATGACCAACTGATCAGTGGTAAATACACAAGTTGGGATAGACCCATGCTAGGCTTACACCCCTGAGCTGCCACCCATATATTAACGGACTGGGATCAGCCCATGCTAGGCTTACGCCCCTGAGCTGCCACCCGTACATGACCAGATTTGCGTTTGTTAGCTTATTACCTTTGAGATTGTTACTTTGGTGGTCATGACATTATTGATCTTTGGGACAATAGTCCACTAGTAAAAGATGCATGAACAAACACTTGATGCAGTAACAAAGAGGTAGGGAGAAGTTTGTACACAAATTAAATGCCTAGGAGCTGAAATAACACATGGATCTTATTTGACTAAAAGGAGAACTCATGAAGCTTGCTATTGAATGTAGACATACAGACTAGGTAATAAGCATATATTGAGGTATTTAAACACATTAGGGAGTGGGAGCAAGGTCGTTAGCTACATGGGAGATCATACACTGCCACTATGTATCATTTACCATGGGAGAACTTTGGAAGCTCACTTTGTAACAGAACTGTTGGATTTCATGCCAAAGAATACCGAATAAAGTAGCCTTACATACCTTGTTGTATAACTCTGGTATTACCCTGAATTAACCTCCTTCCTTTCAGATTACTTATCTACAATGAAGTACGTGGTAAAACTAGTATTAGTAATTAATAAACAAATTTGGGCTATTCAACTTCACTCAAAATAGTAGCCGGGCAGCACGCCCGTAATTCCCAAATCAAGGGTGTTCTTTCAACCCCTTCTCCTCTAATTACATTTGTACAACACACGAATTCATATAAGATTCCCGGAGAATCCTTTGGCTTCATAACATGTACAAAATAGTTAACAAGGTATGATAGGCAGCAAACATATACAACATCTAATTAAGTGGTGTATCATTACACCCTCCTTTTATATGTCAATACCAACAACTCACATTCCTTTTTTAGATAAACCAAGTTGTCCCCAAATATAGACATAAAATAGCCCATAAAACAGTCCCAAAATCCTTTATTATAGCAACCCAATGTTGAACTCATTATCCCTTGCATTCTTAACAATAATATATACATAATTCTCCACCAAAACATGTATATAGAAAGGGCAAAAATGGGCAGTAGCTTTACCTTAATTTCAAGAATTTATCCACTAAATTTACACTTTTTTCAAGAGCTTGAATTATCCTTCAAAGTTAACCAACAAGAGAATAAGGCCTCTTAATAACCAAGGTACATGGGGCAGCTAACATGGAGGAAAGGCAGTCCCATACTTTTAAGCATAACCAAAATGATTTCCTAGTTTCCAATAGAAGAATCAAGCTAAATCCATAAGTATTTTCACTTACCTTAGCTAGCAAAGGTGAGGGTTTCTTAAAGAACCCTAGGAGGAAATTGAAGTGGTTGTACTAAGCCTTGAGAGAAAAAGAGATAACTTGAGAGAGAAAATCTGATTTTTGTGACTTAATAATGAAGGAAATGACCAGTAACTTGGTATTAGAAATGCCCTATTTTCGGCTGCCTATTTTGCTGCATTTTGGACCACAAATTGGTCAAATTGGTCCAAGTAGGTGGTGCACCTACTTAAGAAGTTCAAGCTGCTCAAAAGGTCAAAGTAGGTGATGCACCTACTTGCTTTATTTATGTCTAAAATGGGCCTTTACGTATTGGGCTTTTGGGATAGATTTTTAGGGTTGGGCTGCCCATTCTCTTCTCCTTTTATTTTTACTTAGTTTGGGCCTTAAAAGAGTCCATTAATATAGGCCTTAATCTGATCCATTAACTTAAGTAGGTAATACACTTCTTTGGCATATTTAACTTGGCCCAAATCTGATGCATAACCTTGGGTCTATTAACTTGGTCCATATATCTCAAGTAGGTGATTCACCTACTAGTTTAATTAAGTCAAGAAAGCACCTCAAAAGTTAATTCCATTTTTAGTTCTTAATCCCTTTAATTTAACTTACAGCTTGTGTACATTTGGTTACTTTAAACTTTAGATTTAAATACCTACTCACGATCCCAAGTTTAAATAGTTGCATCAATGTTAACTTAGTCCTGTCACATTAAAATGTACGAGCAGTTCCTTCCAACCCATCTTATCGTCACTAGTCATATAGAAAACCGAGTCTATTACCCGTACCATAAATCTATATCAAGTGACATATCGGTAGAATTACTACACGTAGGATACGGGGTGTTACACAAACACGGTAAGCATAGACTATAATTGGTTCTGTTGGGCCTTTAGGGCAATGGGTACCTATTCGTATCAATAGGATTTGAGGCGTGACACTTCCAGACAGCTGCAAATCTCACCACCACCACCATAGAGACAACATTAGTTGAGGCTATAGTTTAGACTTCATCGATTGAGGCATCACAAACTATATTGATCGACTAGTGCTCTTAGTATGCCACAGGGAGTTCTACCACCTAATTTTTACTTTCTTTATGCATTGGGGACACTATATTTTTAAGTTGGTATAATGTAGTCTATTTTGCCTCCTTTTTTATGTTTGATTATTTTAGGTGTTGTCTATTCTAAATATGTTTTGTGGTAATAAATAGAGTGTCAGTCTTAGTATAGCCATCCCTTGGTTTTTATTAGACATGGTTTTATTTTGGAGGTTTATAATTCGGGCATGTGCAAAGAAGATGCATGGATGTGTTAGCATGTAGGTGTGAGAGGTTGCCTATAGATGGTTTCAAGATAGGAAGAGGTAGGCCACAAAAGTATTAGAGGAGAGGCGATTAGACATGACATGATACAGCTTCTACTAACTGAGGACATGACTTTAGATTGGAGGTTATAGAGAAGATGAATTAGGGTAGAAGCGTAGTTAGATAGTTGAGTGTTGTCTCGCTTATATTATATACTAGTAGTCATATTATTAGTCATAGTATTACTCTTGTAGTTGCTTGTCCTTTGAGTTTGGTTAATATCTGTGGTTTTTTGTACACTTCTGTTATGAATTATATTTAGGGTGATTTGTCAGGTGTGATGATCCAAAATCAAGCCATGATGGCACCTACTATCATCCTCCAGTAGGTAAGTCAAATCCCATAACCATACACAATAAGAGGTAACCTAATGAGCAGTAAAAAAAGGAAAATGAAATGAATGGGCCAGCTATAAAAATATATACATACTACAGGGCCAATAAGAAGCAAAAGATGACAAAATAGACAAAACGACCATCCCCGGACTCGATGTCAATAGTACAAGAGCCACTAAGAAATAAGAGAAGGTACTAATCTAGTACAAGTCAGTCCAAAAGTATAAAATATAAACTGTAAATACAAAAGGGAAATGGATAAGACTTTTGATACCAAGAGCTCACTGCAAATTCAAGTAACATGTCCACCGAATGAGTGGAATCAATGATGGTGACTAGTACTATGCTATGCATCAGAAAAAGATACAAAAGTACAGCATGAGTACAAAACACGAGTACTCAGTATCATCATAGGCCGACTAAGCTAAGGAGACAAATATATAATATAAATTACAAGAAAAGTAACCCTGCATACATGACAATAATAATATACATGTCGTTAATATATATACGTATGTATAATAATGTGCAGTATGAGATGATGCAATGCAATATGTGGCCAATGCAGTAAAACCAAGAATCTAACCTCGGACCCATGGAGCAATAAATATACAAGGTCATGGGCTATAAAGATGTCATTTGGACAATCAAGAAGGGCCCTTGTGGGTTATCACTAAAATAGTCACTTTTGGGCTATTTTTGTAATAGGTTATTTGTGAAAAGGCAAGGACTACAAATAGTTGCCTTAGCCATTTTCTTTACTTAGATTTTGGATGATTGAATTGTCTTGAATAGACATTGATATTTAGTTACTTTAGATTATGGTAGTGATTGGGTTCAATTCCACTTATTAGCTTAGATCGAGTGATTAGGGTGGATTCCCGAATTGCTTGTGTTATCTTCTTCGCTTGATTAATCATCGAGTTATCATATTGTGGATTCAATTTGGTTTCTCGTCATTTGATTGAGTTCTCTTCTCCCTTGGTTTAATTGTTCTTTTAATTGAGCCTTTCTTTCTTCACTTCTCATCTCTTATTTCTCAACTATCCTTTAATTTTGTTGTTTAATTCCGCATTTTCAATATCGATTTTAGTCACCTGATTGAGGTCATTATCATTTTGGTATCAAGAGCCTAGGTTAAGGTTTGTTTTCACAAATCTTAATATTGGGATTTTGATTTCTTCAAAAATCCAAAAAAAAATCCAAATTTTTTTTATTTGTTGTTTTTGACACTAGATCTTGATTCTCTAGTGTTTTTTGAGCCTAGATCTCGAATTTCGTGCGATTTGGAGGTTCAGAATTGAAGTTACCATTGAAAGGTTTGAAACTTTTGAAACTTTATCAATTTTTAAAAGTGTGTTTATTTTTGGCTTAGTTTTGAAGGTTAAAAATTAGTGGGGTTTGTTTGTGGCGTTGAAAGCAACACGTGGGCGAAAATTTCATTGAATTTGGAGTTGAAACAAAGAAGTTATGAAGTTGTGAAGATTGAAATTTTTGTTGGTGTTCTTGAGATTCTTCATCTTGTTCTTGAGGAAGAAGGTTGAAAAGTACACTTTGATCCCAAAAATCTAAGGTCAAAGTTGGTCAAAGTGTTAGTGGGTCTACTTGTGGAAATTTGAAAAAAAAATAATTTCCACATCAGCTGCCATGTCAGCAGTCAACTGCCACATCAGCAATCCGCTGCCAACGCAGCAACCAGCAACCAGTCAGCGCCAGTCAAAGCCCCACTCGCCAGCTAGGCGCGTGCATGGCACTTTCAGAGAGCAAGAAAATTTCAGGTTTTTACACTTAGTTTTTTTGGGGGGTTCTTAAAGTTTTTTGGACCTAAAAATTGTTCTAAGTGCCCAAACTTCGTGATTCTTTTTTTGTTCTCTTTCTCCTTCGATTCCTCAACTATTTAGAAAGTAATTAACATATTTAATCACTTTTAAACTAGTTTTAATCATCAAATCATCAAATTAAACCCTTTAAAGTGATAAACTTCTTCAAGGCCTCAAAATTTTTCTAAGTGTCCAAATTTCGCGATTCTTTTTTTGTTCTCTTTCTCTTTCAATTTCCTAACTGATTAACAAGTAATTAACATATTTAATTACTTATTAACTAGTTTTAAGACATCAAATCACTTTTTTTTATCCTTCAAATTAAGTAACACAAGTAACTTTTCTACTTTTGTTACTTAGTTTTTTTTTGAGTCCATTTTCTTTATTTCTTCTACTTTTTTCATATTAATTCGTAGATAACTTCTTGATTCAAGTCCTTTTAGTTTTATTTGAGCCGTCCTTCTTTTACGAGTCACAAGAATCCATTTCTCGACAAGAATTAATAACCTTGAATTGATTGAGCAAAGCTAGCAACCTATCAATTTGGGAAAGAAGCCGTAGAAGATGAGTTGAGAGCTCATATATGAGTGACGTGAGGCTTTTATTATTAACTTGTTTGCTAGTTTTGTAGGTACAAAAGGTGATATAAGGGAGAATGTCATCCATAGCTTCGGATTATTGTGGAGATGACATTAGTGACTATGCTTGTAGTGACATGAGCTATGAGTATAGTGATGATGAGCGACATGAGGGTTCTTTGAGTGCTTGTGAGCAAAGTAATAAAGCTCATGAGTATGATGGTGAATCTTATGACGGATATAATGGTCCAAGAGATTATGATCGACATGATGATGAGAATTACTACACCGGAGATGAATATCAGATGCATGGAGCTTATGGCTCTTATGATGAACATAAAAGAGTAGAAGTCTCTTATGATGAATTTGATAGTGAAGATGAAGAGTATGGGGGTTCTCATATTACCCACCATGGTGATGAAGACGATGTGAGGTACAATTCTTTCTCCTATATGTCTTGTGAACCTTTTGAAGAGGATTGTGATAGAAGGGGATATTGTGGGGATGAATTACCTTCCTCATCTTATGTTACTTCCTATACTAGTCGAAGGGGTATAGATGTGTGGGCAAAACCAATTCAAAGACGTCGTGTGGACCATAGGCGAAGAACATTCTCTACTTCTTATGGTGCAAGAACTTGTACTTCTTATTCTTATTCTAATGTGACTAGTTATCCTTATGGTAATAATGTTGGAGGTAGGATGGAAAGATCAATGAGCCATAGAAGTAGAGAGAATTCATTATTTCAAGATGTGTATGACCGAGAGAGGCGGATTCTTGAAACAAAAGTTACAAATGAATCACTCACAATTGAGGATCCTATTACTTTGAGGATGAACAAATTGTTTAAATCTATGCTAATAACTCTTGACAAGATCTCTCAAATGGTCTCCAAGGAGTCGAAAACAAAACAAGCTACTCCTTGTGAAAATGTGCTTGAAGAGGATCCAATGAGTGAAATAAAGGCTACTCCTAGCAACGCAAAGTGGAAGTTAGATGTGAAGGGATCTCCAAACCCTTCCCAAGGAATTCTTGGCACTTGTCCTAACTCCAATAAAATAGAGAGACAAAATATTGAGAGGAGTAAGGTTGTGATATGTGAGAACTCTAGAGTGGAAAAAGGAGATGTTGTGAGGAGTGAGGTGAGAGGGTTGTCACAATCTTATACTAACTTTTGTAACCTTTCTTCCTTTTCTAGTTGTCTAGATTCTTGTGCAGGTATCCTTGGAGACAAGCCTAGTGAGGTACCTCAAGCAATGAAGAATCATGAGGTGCTAGAAAGCTTTCCAAAGGAGCAAATGTTCTCAAATGTTGATAAGCAAGGTGAATGCAATCCTTTCTATGAACTACAAGGTAACAAAGCTAAACCTTACACTTTGTCAAAATTTGAAGATCCTTGTGTGCCTAGTAGCCAATTGAGTGTAAGTGATGGCATGTATATGTGTGAGCTTAAAGATTCTTTGCCTTTTGATCATCTTGATGACACCTTGTTACATAGTGATAATGTATTTGTTGAGAGTGTTCATACACTAGTTGATCCTATTGATGACCGAATTGATTCTTTTAGTAAGATCAATTTGTGTCCACCTAGTGTTGACACTTGTGCCTTGAATGATAGTACATTGTCATGTGATTCTTTGCCATGTTTTGATAATGTGCATGTTGAGAATGTGGATACACTAGTTGATCCTATTTATGACCTAATTGATTCTTCTAGTAAGCTCAATTTGTGTCCACCTAGTGTTGATACATGTGCTTTGAATGATAGTTCATCAATTGATATTGGTGTTGATCAACTCATGTGTAATGATGACCCACTAAACGAGGAGTTTTGTGATGAGCTTAAGGAACCTCAATTTAGTGTTGGCATTGATATAGTTGGTCATATAGATAGTCATGTAAAGTCATTGCACCTAAATGATGAATCCTTGAATTGCGATTCCATTCCTTTTTCTTCTCATGAGGATTGTGAGGTTGAATGTGTTTTTAAGGATAATCTCTTGTTTAATGTTGACATGACTAATGAAAGTGAAATGCATAGTGGTGTGTCTTGGCATGATATAAGTGTAGCCCCTCTTGAAGGCTACCAAGTGATTGGGAATCCACTATGGTATGATGACACACTTTTCGAAGATGGAACTCTCTTCTTAAAAGATGATAGTACGTCTATTAGGGAGGTTAGTGGTGAAAAGAAAGAAGGTGTTTGTTCTCCAATAACCCCTTCATTCTTGTGTGACCCCATTCTTGATCAAGGCATTAATGCTTGTGGATCAAAGGGTGATTCTATATGTGGGCACACCTTGGATGAAGTTCATTTAAGTAACACCTTTCTTTACTACTTGTTTGCATATGATGACCTTTTTCTCAAATATGGTCTCATGCTTGTGAACCCCAAGGCAAATGTGTCATTGCCTGTTTTGGGAGTTTCCTATATTCTTGCATCCTTGTTTGACACACTTGTGCTTAAGTTGTGTGGACCACAACTAGTGGGTGCTAAGTTGCTTGTTTGTTTTTGGGAGAGTCCATGGATATTGAAAGCTACTTGTCACCTTCATAAGGTTGGACAAGTTGAAGTTTCAAATGGGACTCTTGGAAGCATGCTTGATACTATGATAGGAGGGACCCCAATTCATTGGGAGTATTATTTGATATGGAGTGATTTGACTCCTAATAGATTCCTCGATCATTCTAGTAGCATGGCTTCATTGGTGCACTTTCTTTCTTTGGAAATTTGTTTGATAGAGAGGGTTATTTTGTGCTTAAAATTTCTTTTCTTATCTACCGGTGTACTTATCTTTTGGCATGCCCTAGATGAGAATAGTGAGCTTAACACCTTTCTCTACTACCTCTTTGCTTATGATGATACCCATGATGGTATGGGATTTGTTATGTATGGAGGTAGAGATATGTGGGTCTTTTACTTCTTTGACCCAAATGAACCCTTATGGGTGATTGCACCATTTTTGATGAGGTCTTATTGTGAGGCGATGAAACAATTGTGTCTTACGGCTCCTAAATCATATGTGATATCATCTCTTGGGATTCTTGATGCCATTAAAACCTTTGTGGTTTCCTTCTCACATGATGTTTCTTATGACCAATTCCTTTGTACCTTATATGATGAATGGATCTTCTTTAACCCAAAGGATAGTTGGTTGTATTTCAAATGTGTGCCTCCTTGGAAAGTTGGTGTGGTTGATAACCCTTGTGCTAACCCTCATGCTATGAGGATATTTTTGTTGTTTGTCTTTCTCATATTTTTGCAAGGTTAGGATTCGAGGACGAATCCTTTTGAATAAGGGGAGGATGATAAGAGCATGGATAGCGTGGGGCATATTAAGATGGGCTTCCACATATGGATGATAGCTTGGAGCCCGAAGGAACCCATGGAGCAATAAATATACAAAGTCATGGGCTATAAAGATGTCATTTGGACAATCAAGAAGGGCCCTTGTGGGTTATTACTAAAATAGTCACTTTTGGGCTATTTTTGTAATAGGTTATTTGTGAAAAGGCAAAGAATATAAATAGTTGCCTTAGCCATTTTCTTTACTTAGATTTTGGATGATTGAATTGTCTTGAATAGACATTGATATTTAGTTACTTTAGATTATGGTAGTGATTGGGTTCAATTCCAATTATTAGCTTAGATCGAGTGATTAGGGTGGATTCCCGAATTGCTTGTGTTATCTTCTTCGTTTGATTAATCATCGAGTTATCATATTGTGGATTCAATTTAGTTTCTCGTGCATTTGATTGAGTTCTCTTCTCCCTTGGTTTAATTGTTCTTTCAATTGAGCCTTTCTTTCTTCACTTCTCATCTCTTATTTCTCAACTAGCCTTTAATTTTGTTGTTTAATTCCGCGTTTTCAATATCGATTTTAGTCACTTGATTGAGGTCGTTATCAATCATCCCTCGGGCCACCCGATATCTCACCTCAAACAGAATCAACGGACCAGAATTTCACCTCGAACCATGTGGCATAAATTCTCAAGCAAAACAATAAAGTAATGAAGTAAAAAGGTGGCACTATCCGAGGACCTACCCCAAACATAAAAAAAAATGGCACGATCCGAAGTCACCTTAAATTTAAAAAAAGTGGGTACAATTTCTTTTTAAAATAAAAATTAGTATTTTTTCCTCAAATCCAAAATGTAATCCACGCAAATGACTGTGTATATTTATGCACACACAAAAGTAGTAAAGATTAAAACCGTACCATAACCACAATCCCCCGGGACACCTGGTATAACAAAAATCTCAGGCCATCAGCCCTATAATCTGAACATAAGGGTAAATACTGGAAGAATACACCTCACGAAGTGTCTTATCAAGCATATACCCATCCTACTATGAGAGTCTACCTAGAACCTAACCTAAGAAGCCCTAACCTAAGCCTAGTACTAAGCAAGCATCTTAAAACTAATTCTCAAGTGAGAATACTACTCTTAAAGTCCCCAAAATTGGCTAATAGTTTAGAAATTTTAGATGAACCTATTCCTAACTAGAAACATGCAATTTATATGATATATAATCTATCTGAGCTAAGTCTGGAGAAAAGAAGAATGTAACCTACCTCAGGATCAAACAACAAGCCTCGAATCAACATAAGGGAGGTATAAAGAACTTATTCGAACAATCCTTAAAGAAAATCCATCATGACCTGAATTTTTGAAGATACCTAACTATCATGACCCAAAAATTTAGGTCATGATGGCACCTACTGAAATCCACAAGTAGATAAGACGAACCCCATAACCCAGAACAACAAGTAACAGGCTAATAGAATAAAAGAGCAAATCCATCATGACCTGAATTTTTGAAGATACCTAACTATCATGACCCAAATTTAGGTCATGATGGCACCTACTAAAATCCACCAGTAGATAACCCGAACCCCAGAGCCCAGAACAACAAGTAACAGGCTAATAGAATAAAAGAGCAAATTATAAAAGCAAACATGCCAAATCTATACTACCTTAAAATGCATGAACTCAAAAATGCTAAAGTGAAATTACTAAAATACTCCCAAAATTAAAAAAACCTACTAATTATAAAAAAAAATTTAAAAAATATTGAGCGACAACTCCAAACCCAAAAAACGCTACGCTTAGCAGCAACCACCAAATTCTTTTAAAAAACCTCCAAAGAGATGCCAACCTTTCAAGACTCCTTTGAAGAAACCTGTTCCTAACACAACTTCTACAAAGAGAACTCCATATACACATTTTGTAGGAAATACAAAAACGTGTTTGGCTCAACCTCTTTTAAGGTTTTTTTCTCTTTAAATTTTGTTCTCTTTGTATTCTAGCATTTCTGTTTCAAATTTAGTGTTTTTTCCCTTTGTTCTCCGTATGGGATATTTTTAAATTTGTTACGTTTAGGCATTTAAATTTACTTCTAGGTAAAAGCAAAATAATTGCATAAGCGAGATACAAGAAAGAAGCAGATAAGGTTTCATATCCTGAAATTTATCAACCAGCTTTTTCTTCGGAGCAGAAAGGAACGTGGAAAAAACATATAAAAATCGGTGTTTGTTAGAGGAATTATTGGCTAAAATACCCGGTGCGGTAAAGTTTTTAACTTTGTCATCACTTTATATAACCTTGAGTTTTATTTAATGTTTTAATCAAATACTATAATTAAAAGTTTTTTACTGGACTTTTTTTAATTATTATTGAAATTTATTATGTGTACCATATATATTCAACTATTTCATTGAGTGGTTTTTCAGCCTTAATCCAATTTTCGCAGGTACATACTCCTAATTCTTTTAATGCATGTTGATTTTTTCCTTCAATCATGTCTCTTTTTTTTCAAAAAAAATGAACTTTTGTTTGATCAGGATGTTATTGATCGGACTACATTGAGTTAGACATTAGGCTAGCTACACATAAATTTATGGATCAAAATTGATTTGAGATAAAATTGGTAGATGATATACTCTAAATATGTGCAAACTTCTCTTTTATGGATGTGAAACTACCTTTTAATTTCTCTCTTCTACTTTTTTTTGTACTTTTTCCCTCCCATAACCTAGACCTTTTATGCTGGATAGGAGCAAGAATCTTTTTTATGTGTTTGACTAATGAATACACATGGTTAGATTCTAAAATAAAAAGAAAATGAGAAATTACTAGGTAACCGAATGCAAATAAAATTATCTCTTGAATAAACATGTAATGATATAATGAGAGACAAATCAAAGAATTAAGAAAATCTGAATATAAAATGAGTTTATGTAAAGTTGAAAAGGTTATTGGCAAGAGGAGATTTTCTTAGTTATTTTGATCCGGGGTGTATTTATTTGGTAGGCGATTTGAAAAGAAACCTTGGGAAACAAATGTACTTACCTTAAATCTAGGTGGTTGCTTTTTTTGTATTTTGGTGTAAGGAAGCAATGTATTTGATTTCTACCCATGAAGTTATAAGCATAAGTAATGTGATTTTGCAAGTTGTAGGACTTCACTTTCCCATTTTTCAAACATATAACCTTATAAGCTTCATAGATCAATTATTAATTGATTTAATAACATGTCAAAGCATTTCTCATCAAATAATATTTTTACTACTTTTTCTTTAATCAATTACTTCCTTCGTTCCTAAATAAGTGATTATTTTAGTCTAGGCACACCCCTTAAGAAACTACTCATTCCTAGAAACAAAGAGTACTTTTACTAACTTACTCTCAATAAATACCCTGAGAAAAATGTAACTCTTAGTATATTGTTGATTTTGTAAATTTTTCTTTATTTAAAGAAGGGTCAAATTGGAAGAACACCATTAATGTTTTCTTGATTATCTAAAACATCACTTATTTAGGAGTAAAATGAAAAGGCAAAACAACCACTTATTTAGGAACGGATGGAGTACTAATTATTTGATAGTGTTTTAGTGTTTCCGCACTCTATATGCATCATGAACTAAAAACTTAATTTAAGAAGCATTGTCTACTAGGTGAAACCTTTTAATTAACAATGATAATAAGGAAGTCCTATTTGTGTTGTACCATTCTAGCCTATTACAATTTTTTTTGAGTGGAGATAAAGCATTAATAGACCATCAGGGATTGGACATTTCAAGATTTCAATGTGATCCTACCAAACAACTAATCGTGAAACTTTCATGTATTTCTACATTCAACTCAAGAAATCAAGGAGGCATTAACATTCTTTCAAAACATGGAGAGTTTCTGGTATTGGGCGACATGGTTGAGTGTTTAATATGTTTATTTCCCAGCAATTGAAATATATAATTGTATTTGATGTGAAGGAAGTATTAGTTAAAATGCAGTTTGGTTCATTGTTGCTAGGGATTTCGTCCTGGTCTCTCTCTATGTACAAAAGTTGTTGAGGACAAGTGTGATTGGGAAAATATCTTTCTTAATTTAAGTATGGGAAATTAAGTTGTCTACTAAACGTTTTGGTATATACGTGAAACGCATGTACCGAGGAACTAGTATAAAGATAAACACAGATGATAGGGCCAATAAGAATATACATAAAGAGTTCAGGGACATGATATACAAAATACACCCCAAGACCTGGTATTCGTCGGTACAAAAGCTACTGCATACATCAAGAGTACGACATAGATATAATATGTACAGAATTGTCTCTGAATAACAAAATTAAGATCAGTCCAAAAGTAGAGAGAGATGGAATAACTTTGGTTGTTAAAAGCCCACCCCAAGTCTCCTGTCAAAATGCTTCACACTTGGTAGGCGTCAGCAACGAGAACTCATACTAGGATCTGCATTAAGGAAAAAGATGTAGAAGTGTAGCATGAGTACCAAAACATGCAATACTCAGTAGGAATCATACGCCGACTAATCTCAAATAAGATATAAATATAATAAAGTGCAAATATAAGGTAAACTAAACACAATAAGGCTAGACAAAGGTTAAATGGGGCATATATAAATAATTGAGAGTGATATAAGCAAGTAAATAACATCATCATACAAAATAATAATCTAACTACAACCTAATCAAGCCAGCATAAGCCTAGAAGGCACAAGCAGCAGGCAATATAACCCAAGCATCTCCCATAAGCAAGGAAGGTACAAACAATAGACAATACTAGCTACAAACAGTGCATATGGATGAATGAAGGAAAAAGGGTAGGACCTGTAAATGCAGAAAGAGAACCATGAAGTAAGTTACTTCAAATCTACCTCAGGCCTCCCGACATCTACCTCAGACGTAGACAATGAATTGAGTGTAATCACTCTCAAAATCTTAAATCAGGGATAGCCAAAAGATAAGGAGTAAAAGGACCAGAATCTTCCTCGAACCAAGTTTTAAAAGGTGGTACAATCACTTTAGAAAGATTATCATTGGAAAAATATCAATATAAGGTGATACGGCTCCTTCAAGCTTAAACAATATGGTAAAAAGCGGGCAAATCCAGTAAAACTCAAGTCACGAAAAATTCCCTCCATACCATATCAAACTCGGAGTATAAGAATGGAAAAGAGTATGCATGCCAGACCAAATAGCAATCCTACGCTATCAAAAGAGCTACCTAAGTTAAACTACCCACAAGGGGATCACTAACACAACCGAAATTTCCTGAAAACTCGACCTAATGCAAGCAGACCATCTAAACCTAGACTATGACTTCCAATAGTAATCCTATAGCTATCAAGTAGCCTAGACTAAGCCCCTAGTAAGAAGTAACTACCTAAACTAAGGATTTATAGTGAAACACTACTCTAAGGCTCCTAAACAAGCTAGCGGTACTAGAAATACCTAGATAAATCATCTCCAAACCATCTTGTCCTACCACTAATTAGCAATTTATCACACATATACCTATTCAAGCCAAGTCCAAGAGTAGGGAAGTCGTAACCTACGTGGAGTCCGAACAACTCTCTCTCTTAAACAACTTTTCTGAGGCTTTCTTGGGGAAATATTACCTCATAGCATGAGGGAGTGATTAAGGGGAGAGTATACAATTTACAGCAGGGTTCTATGTTGTATTAGAGTATGAGTCAAGGTTTCATAAGTTATCTAGACATGCTGCTATATTAAGCCTACTTAGCATGAGAGTGTGCACTACTTTGTCAGAGGGTTGACACTATAGCTTCGCCTAGCTACTCAGCAGATGGCATCTTTGGGTTGTCCATTTTTAGTATGGAGAGATCATTCACTTCAATAGAAAGTGTCCCCAACATGGGGTGATTAAGTGGTTAGCACAACCAGTTTAGCCTCTCAGGGCAATGGCACCACCGGCCAATGGTGCTCAAGGTAGAAGGGGTAGTACCCAGAGTACTCATAGAGGTGCTTGTCGGGCAGGGCAGGTGGTCATTTAGGTACTTAGTCCGCGACGGACGTGGACTATTATATGCCTTTCATTGTAGGCCAGAGGTGGAGGCATGAGATGTTGTGATCAATGGAACGATTTTAGTTTGTCATTATCCAGCCTTTGTTTTATTTGATAGGGTTCCACTTATACATATGTGTCAATCTACTTTGCTTCTCAGTTAAAGGGACTTAGGCATTTCTTTTCCTATCATTATTCTCAAATACTCAAAAATAAAAAGGTAATACGTTCATTATTCCTTCATGCCAGAGAAACTAGGGTTCTTCACCAAAAGTTTCAAGATTCAAGATCTTAGCAAGAACTCAACACTCAGGTAAGTGGGTATTCAATAAGGGATTCCTTTCACCCTTATGCCCAAAACCTAGTTTTAAATTATGATTTTTAGTTATGATTTTTATGAACCTTTCAAGAACATCATTTTTAAAGAGCTATTAGTATATAATTAGTTTGGGAGTAGTACTTAGCACCGAGTTGGACTAGGGCCTCAGTTTTACCCAAAGTCCTAAAACTACGTGCCACTATAGGATTATTTAGCCCTCTTGGTTTGGACAACAATTTAGTGATCATGCCAGCTATGCCTTTATACCCTGGTAAGGTATATTGAGTCCTCTTGATAGGGCGTATACATCGGATTCCACATTTAGTTCACGTAGTTTATGTCGGTTAATAGACTCTCCCACAAACTCAGATTTAGTATATTTATACATAACCCTCAGTTCAATTTTACTTGTATTATTTATGGGGGGTTTTCAAAGTATCTTTGCATATCATTATTAGGTCATTGTACTACAGTTCAGTTCGTTTTGCACCCAGCTTGCATTCAATATAGTTTATCAATATTTTCAGCATATTTAGTTGATTTTATAGCTTGCATATCTCACATGCTCAGTCTATTCAAAGTACTGATCACATATTTTCTTTTGTGTTATATTATCTTATGATATAGGTTCGAGCACCCAATCTCAGCATCACAATTAGTGCGTTCTCGTACCACCTCAGCAGCTATCAATGGTGAGTCCTCATCATCCACCTCAGCAGCTATCAATGAGTCCTCATCATCTGAGGACTAGAGCTTATGATTATTTTCTTTAGTGTTATTTTCAGTTTCAGTATTTGGAGTTAGTTGGAGACTTGTCCCAGCAACTCATCAGTAGTAGAGGATTTTCAAACATAGAATTAGTCTCTCAGCTTTCCAGTGTATTTTAGATTTAGTATTTATTTCAGAACATTTCAGATATTTATTTTAAACTCAGTTAAGCTTCCGTACAGTTACTCAGTTGATTAAGTTTATCTGGTATTATTCCATGCCATGGGTTAGCTTGGGGTCACTTGTGACACTAAGCACTGTGTTACGTTTAGGGTGTAGACTCGGATCATGACATTATGTCCTATTACGAACCGATATAAATAATATAGTGGAATATTATAAAAAGATTATGAGGATCTAAATTCTACGTCTACTAAAGCATGTTTATATGAGATAATTTTCAAGTGAAATATGCATCTTGATAAGCATAAAACTTACTCCCTCCATTTAAAAAAGAATGACCTACTTTCTTTTTTAATCCGTTTAAAAAAGAATGACCCCTTTCCTTTTTTGGCAACACTTTAATTTCAACTTTCCACGTGACATATTTAAAATCACAATATTAAAGGGTATTTTGGTACATTTGACATAACTTTAATTTAAGACCACAAGATTCAAAAGTCTTCTTATATTCTTAAACTTCATGCAAAGTCAAAATAGATCATTCTTTTTGAAATAGATGGAGTATTTGACTTGTATTCCAAACACTAGAAGATGTCACACATTTAATACTGGATGTTTTCACTTGATAAAATTTATATGAAAAATTTCCTTAGGATTCAAAATGTCTGAAGCATTACAAGTTTCTGGGAAAGAAGTGCAATAGATTATCTGCTGAAAGAAGTGAAAATAAGAAACATGCAGAATTGGATTGGTCATGAAGTACCATATCTTGTGCAATTGATGCATTTATACATCTTACTATGATTATGAGCATGATATAGTTTTACTCTTATATGGAGATACTGAAATAAGATCACTTGCATATTGAAAATGAAAGCCCCTCTATGAATGTATTTATCTTAACTAGTATTGTCATGTTTTTGAATATACAAGATATTTATATGATCGACAAAAGGGTTCGATATATACATATTATCTATTATCATGAAGATTTACCGTAATACCATGTTGTTTTACATAGCATTAAATTATGCTGAGATAACATCTATTTATGAAGTAAGCCGAGAATGTGTGTGGCCGGGGTCAATGATCTATACATCTCATTCGAGCAAAATGTGGTTTGAAATTTGACAAAATACCCATGATTTTATGAGAAGATAATGCAACATGCATGGCCCAACTAGTTGGTCATAAAAGGAGATATAACCAAACACATTTCACCAAAGCTAGTCTGCACACATGAGCTCCAAAAGAATGGTGATATCAACATGCAACAGATTCGTTTAGGTGACAATATAACTGATTTATTCACCGAATTTCTACCAACTGTAACTTTCGAGAAGATGATGCACAAGATTAGGATGTGAAGATTAAAGTCTTTGGATTGACAATATCATTAGGGGTAGTTAATACACGATGAACTCTTGTTCCCTCATAAGGTTTTGTCTCGCTGGTTATTCCTTGTAAGGCTTTTCATGAGGCATTTAAAATGTATATTATTAGTGATGTGTACTCTTTTTCCTTCACTAGAATTTTTCTCACTGAGTTTTCTAGTAAGGTTTTAACGAGACACATTATCTATCAAATAGACATGCAATGAGTAGTGTTATAAATATATTTGTATGATAGTGAATGTCTATCTTTTATGTTTATTTAGAGAAATATAAGAAATTCTAACTTTAGGATCAAGTCAATTTTATCTTATCTTATAAATAAAGAAGTTTCCTTTCATTGTAAATAATCTCTCAAGAGAAATAAAAACAATTCTATATTTTCTTATTCTATTACTATTATTCCATAACATAAAGTTTGTTTTTGTGAAATATTAGATAAGAAAATAAAGTTAAAAATGATTTTGTTAAAAAAAAATAAATAAAAAAAATCTAGTGCTATCCATTAAAATGTTCCATTCCTTTGTTCTTCTGCCCCAATCTAAAATTGAATACCACACTACATAGTACAGAATAGTTGAAAACAGCATTGTATTGTCTGAGTAAGCTTGTAAGTTTGGTGATGCCATGAGCTCGTTTACAGTGTTGAACGTGGCAAAGCCATTTGTACGTGAACCAATTACATCTTCTCCCAATATTGTTACTGCTTTTGTCCCACACCCAAAGATTGTTGCTACTACTTTTAATACTAGGAAGAGGGTTTTGCCGTTGTCTTGTTGGAAATGCAAAGAAAACTTATTATCTAGTTTTGCGTCTTCAAATGAAATTGATGATGAGGAAGAGTTTATAGTGGTAAATTTCTACCGCTTTGTTTTCATTAAAGACCCAGCAGAGGAGGTCAGCAAACACCTTTCCTTTATGGAGGTAAGTATTTAATTTATACTTGTGCTCTTGCTCATATTCCAGTAGACAGCAGGTGGCTTGGGTTACATCACATTTTAGGATATCTACCCATGCATACTGTGGCAGTTTTATCCAAGAATCCTTTATTTTCCAATTCATTCAAACCAATAAACTCCTAAGGATCTAGCAAGGTATATTATTATTATTATTTTTTTTTTTAAAAAATGTTCAATAGCTAGGCCAGAAACAAAAAGAAGAAGAGAGCTATGAAAGGTTTAGTCTTGGGCCATAGAGATGTGAAATTAATATTGAAACTACAACTTGCAATGCGCTCTGCTTATTCACGCCATACTTTAAACAAGTCCATTTTTCATTTCTACAGTCAGTGAAGTCTTCAAATCTAACAGAATGTAGTTTACTGGGAGGTTTCTCAAGTGTTATGCATATTATATGCATAAAACTGATTATCTAAGTCCTTCAATTAAATTCGCTATTTAGGCAGTTTAAAATCCTCTTGGCACTAAATTTAGGAGCTAATGAGTATACTATTTTGTTTACTCATTAGCTGAATTGTGTGATCAGTGTCATTCAAAAGTTTAAGCTGATAGAGAGGGAAACCTTTATTTATTCATTCTAGGTCTGCAGCAAATCACTTCAAGTGCGAGTTTTATTTTATTTAGTTTTAATAATGGTAGCATTTGGGTCAACTTATGCGCACCTCGACTACTTGACAGGGTATCTACTACCTCTCACCAACATATGTACCACATAACACTCCAAGGTTTAGGAAGATGAGAGAAGTCATTTTGTCTTTTTTGCCTTTGCTAGAATTTAAACCGTGGCCTCTGTGATTTTCATCCCACTTCATTGGCAGCTAGGCCACACCCTTTGATGCTGGTCCTATTTCTTATTATTGGGTCAATCACACAATATTTTTGTTGATGGATGGTGATCAGACTTGAACCTAGGATCTTTGCTGCTATAATACCATATTTAGAGGGGTGGACCGGCTCATCAAAAAGGCTAAAAGATGGATAGGAGGCACATTTACTCATTTATTTTGGAGCTGCAACACAATGAAATAACTTAATAATCGTTAAATTGTCAGAAACACAGAATATTTAGTGTCCAACAGGGGGATTCAGTTCTATGTTACACCTAATACTTCTGTATCATACCATGCTCAATGCTCAACCTTCGTGTGAGTTCCAGCTGCCAGCAAATGCAATTGTCTGTATATGTATGCTTATATGAACTATACAGAGTAGGCAAAATCCTGGTTGATATCATAAAACATCTAGAATTTTCAAAATAGTAGCACCAATTTCTGGTTGATAAATTCCAGGTTAGGCAATTATAAAATCTGCATGTTCTACTCTTGGAATGTAGTCAAGCTTTCTCGAACAAGAAGAAGTTTAGTGCTAGAAATACAGTTAACTGTACCTGGATTGCAAAGTTTTCCAACTCACATGATTTATCTAAGATACACTTTTCATTTTATTTGGCTTGAATTCTACAAAACTGGTCAATCAGTGTTGTCAAAAGCTCATTTAAGGCGCGCTTAAGTCCTGAATCTCAGGAAAGCTCTGCGAGGACGCTTCCCCTCGTTTAAGCTGCGCTTCATTGAAGGCAAGGCACTAAAGCCTGCACCTCATTGCCCATGGGTTCTATCTTAAATAAAGTGTCACTACAACAACATACCAAGTGAAATCCCACAAGTGAGTTCTGGGGAGGTACCCTACCTTGTGAAGGCATACTGTCACTAAATAATAAATATAATCAGTAAAAACAGATATATTAGTCGTTAAGGAAAACATTACAAATGAATTTGTTACTTTTTCTTGCATTACATACATGTTATTACTTTGTTCTTCATTGCGCCTTTGTTTACTAAGGCCCAAACTTTAATTGTGCTTAAAGCCTAATAAATCTGGAGCACTTTTTAAAGCTTTTCGCCTTTGACAACATTGGGACAATAAGGAGAAAGTTGGTGTTCATTTAATATGTCATCCAATTTTGGTGGACATATTGAACTGCTATTGAAGGACATGGAGCCCCCAACATTTGCTGGGACAACTTTGGTGGAGGACATAGTTATAGTTTCATTCACCTTTAGGAATAGGAGGATAGTGACTCATTTTACATGTTATTTTCTATTTTAGGAATAGGAGGATAGTGACTCATTTTACACGTTATTTTCTATTTTAAATATTTGTCGTTTTGGCTCATTGACCTTGTGTTTCGACTATCACATTATTTTGTTGTTGATTATTTGTTTCTATCATAGTCTGTTGTTTAGACTTTTCACTGTTCACTTGTTAGTTGCTTTATTTTCTTCCCTGTTTCCTTCTTCTTTGTACCTGGATTTGCTGCACTTGAGCCGAGGGTCTTTCGGAAACAGGCTCTCTACAGGTCTGTGTACACTCTACCCTCCCCATACCTCATTCGTAGGATTTCACTGGGTATGTTGTTGTTGTTGATGTTTTGAGTTTAGATCTTTCCATATGAATTCCAAAACAAGCATTACAGTTGTTTTTAACCTTGAAAAAACAATTTAAGGGATCATGGATTATGATGCATACAGGAATCATCGACTATTACTGCCTTTTTCTATTGAGATCATTTTATTTCAGATCATAATGTCTGTGTAAAATTAAAATTCTTTGTCTCCAACTGATTGATGGCTTTCCAGTTCTGAAGGTTTTTAACTACACACAGTAGCATGTATATCACTGAGATGCCTGAATATATGCCTAAGTGCTCTTTCAGTTAGATTATTATAACAGATATCTCCCTTTGATTGCAGGGACGAGATATACATGGCCGCATATATTTAAGCAAACAGGGAATTAATGCACAGGTAGGACTTTTTTTTAAGTATCCGATTGTTCATACCCTTGTTTTTTGAACTTTGGGCATTGCCATTGTTATCACAAATTTGAGTTTCATGGTTCTACTTGGTATTACTATTTAGTTGAGTGTTCAAACCGTTGATTATTAATATTTGGTGGGAGGGAATAGGGCTGGTAATTGGGCGGGTTGGGTCAAATTTGGTCGGGTGAAAATGAGTCAAGATAACAAACGGGTCAATACCCAACCCGACCCAAATTTGTTTGGGTCAAAACGGGTTATAACCCAACCCGCCCAATTTTTACCAAGTTTAAATTGCTTTATTTGTTCTTTTATACATTTTTAGTACCGAATAAAATTAATTTTTTCTTTATTATGGCTATATATAACATATGAAATTAAAATAAGTCTTTTTAAAATATTTTAACAAGATTTCTCAAAAACCAATTCGGGTTACTATCAACCCAATTTTTAATGGGTTGAAATGGGTTGGGTTGAAATGAGCTGAGATAATAAATGAGTGGGTCAATAACCAATCCGAACTTGAACAGATTGGGCGGGTTGGGTTTGATTTTGCCACCCCTAGGAGGGAACACGTGGAGGTCATTAGTTAGTTTTTGAGTTTTTGATTTAGAGTAGGAAAAAGTGATGTACTGATATTTTTAATTTTTTTCTTCGAGTTATAATTTAGGGCCTCTCTACCTCACCTCTGAGGTAATGGTACGGATTGCGTACACCTTACTTTCCCCAGACCCCACTTTGTGGGAATATACTGGATATGTGGTTGTTTTTGTTGTTGTTGAGTTATAATTTTAGGCACAGACAGAAAAGGATGCCTAGACATTCAGTTTAGGATAGAAAGAGTGATATGAAACAAGATAAGACATACCTGTGTTAAAGAAATATTAGGAAGCTACCATGTCATCCACCCAAAGTTGGTGCTTTTTTTCTTAAACGAGCACAGAGAGGACAGGTTAATGATTAGCATGCCTCATGGTCCTCAAAGTATATCTTTTCCTAAGATAACACATTCCTGTAGTTCTAAACTAAAATTTCTCTAAATTCAGCTCAAAGTTGCTACATGCCATAATAAATAATCCCTGCCAGCTGCAAGTCAAACAAAGTTATTCTGTCTTCTGATACTTCCTGTTGCTGCAGTACAGTGGCCCAAAAATAGATGCCCTTGCTTATGTTAAGTGGGTAAGGGAAGATTGCAGATTTTCTGATGTACTTGTTCAGATCTCTTCAGCATCTAATGGGCATGCCTTTCCAAGATTGAAGCTGCGTTATAAGCCCTCACTTGTACAGGCAAGTCATGTCTCATCATGCATGCTGTTGCCTGCTTGTCTGGCTCAGCAGCGCATTTCATGGATAGTATATCTTTTCTTCAGAACATGTGAATTTATAGAGTTCAAATTTTCATTTTATTACTCCGAACCAATAATCAAAATTGTCATATTATGTATATTAAGGACATGCTGATTACTTTAGATTTGAACTTTGTGCTTCGTTCTGTTTGATATAGCAGCCTCTTAGGCCCAAGATTATGCATTCTTGCAGGCAGGCATGAAAATCATTGGCTTCTGGGTGGTTTTTCATGACAATTGCAAGATTAATGCAAATATGACTATTTGGTCAAAACCACTTCCTGTTTCTTCACTTCTTCTTAGTTACTTCTCCCTAATATTTACACTAGGAAGCATAGTCTCAATGATCTCCTAGTTTGATGTTCCTTTGAGGTCTTCATTAGTTATTGATAGTTCAAACCTTGGTCAAAATATGCAACATTAGTTGTATTTTAGTTTGGTTTTCTGGATTTAAATGAGTCCTCAGGGCGTATTCATGAATAGTTTGTGTGCCTGGAAATTTTAGCAACAGCTTTTGGTTAATAAAATTCATATGATTTTATACCCCTAGGGCACCTAAAGGAATATTTTTTTTTTGAAAAAGAGCAAAATGAAGTGATGTACTTAGTAGTATATCTGCTTAACTTTCCCAAGAGGATGTTTTCTCAAGTAATCTGTACCAAACTTGAAGTAGCTCAGCAGAATATCCCACTTTAAGGCTGATCATGTAGGAGTTAAGCTCAGCAGAGTATTTCAATTTAAGATTGATTGTAGAGGAAGTAGTTATTGGACACAATATATTCAGATTGGTCTTGGAGAGGTTTGTACAGGCAATTAGTAATTCAACTGTTCTTAAAACCTGTGCATTTGTATTTCCAAATTACCAAACCTTTCTTCATTTTGAAGAATCTTAGATGTTAAATGAAACTTGATTGTCAACAAAGGTACTTATTGAAAGGAAAAATAGTTGGGGTTGATGGTTCATATGGGCATGTCTTACCATCTTTTAAGTAGTGCTTTGATGAGGTTTGAGGGGCTTTTCACTATATCTTGGGAGTTGAAGAAAGTTTATCCATTTATAGAGAACCGGCATATATACCTAATGCATATCCTTTCTCTGGCTTTTAAATCTTAGAATGATTATTTTAACATTTGGTCAACAGTTGGAAGGAGGGATTTCTGACCTTCCTTTACTTGATCCATCAATGAGAGCGGCACCTTTGGCACCATCTGAATGGAGGAAGAGATTGGAAGCTGTAAATAACACTAATAAGTCATCACATGAAAATTTCAATCCCAGTTGTATAATTCTTGACGTGAGAAACGGTAAGTATTCTACTTTCCATTGCTTGTTGTCATCTTTCTGGTCTTATTTATGGGGTTGGCCTGATTAAGCAATGTGGCCAACTCTTGATGCAGCTCGTTCAAGTTTCACCCTGCTCAAGGTAAATAAATCTGTTTTCTTGTAAAATACAAATACTCCCACTCTCCCTCATGGGATTGTTTTATCCCACTGGTGAGGGATATTCTTCTGGGAAAAAGAGACCTTGTGAGATATGAGAAGAGGAGAGATGTTTGGATGACATGGAATGCAAAGCACACCTATAAATAGGTGTGAGACTCAAACAACTTCTTATGTTTAACCAATGAGGAACTAATTTATTGTAACATTTAACTCTAACATCCTAATGTACTAACTTTACATCAGACGTGTCTCCTCAGATGCAAGGTGGGAAAACCATCCTAAATTCTCTTTTCTGAAAACATAGAAAAACTAATTAGTTTCTATAACTTGTAGGAAAGTCACCAGACTCTTATCACAAAAGTTGCTGCCAAAATAATGGTAGGAATAGTGGTTGGAAAGAGGCTGTGTTGTCAACATGGTCACTGGAAGTTGTGATGTTGTCGTAACAGTCACCGAAAAGAGGTGTTTGCGGTCCAAATAGTCACTGGGAATAGATGCCCTGTCACTAGAGTTGTCACTGGAGACAGCCGCAGTGTCACCAAAAGCTTTTGCCACTATAATCATATCTATATTATATTAAAAGTGTAAGAGAAAATTGGGGCAACCTATTACTCAATTACCAACCACACATTTATACTTCACGGGGGTCCTATTACCCCCTGGACTATTTTAAAGTGGAATTAATTCCACCCTAAAACGCACCCAGATTTGGAGTGTGCAGTGAAACACATGCACCAAGCCAGATTTAACACGAGTATTCTCTATTTAAAAATGTTTTTTGTTTACTTTCTTCCGTATTACTTGGTGACAGTCTTGTGTATGTTATTATTTGGTATATTAATACCTATTGTTTCTTGTTCATTTACTAGTTCTTTTATAGCCTGTTTTTGTTTTGAGCGGGGGTCTATCGGAAACAACCTCTCTATCTCACCTCTGAGGTAGTGGTATGGACTGCGTATACTTACCCTCCCCAGACCCCACTTTGTGGGAATATACTGGGTATGTTGTTGTTGTTGTTGTGTTGTTTTTCTTCCTCTTTCTTCTTTTCATCACCTTCCGCCATTTTTCCACCATTAAAACAATATAAAAGCTTCTTCTACTAAAGCTAAAAATGCAAAAATCGCCTGATTTTTGAAAAATCTAATCAAGAATCTTCTTCTAGCGATGGATATGAACAAAGATCATCGATTATTTCCTCGTCATCGCCGGCATGGTTAGTAAGTTCCTCCGAAAAATATAATGATTTATCATTCATAGGAGATGGAGATGCTATAATTGTTGTTTCTTCTTCTTCTTCTTCATGGAAGTGGTTGAGGGAAAGTAATTACCTCCATTAAAGGGGAGGTCATTTTGTTTATAAGAAATAAATAAATAATAGAAAAAAATAAAAAATAGATACTTTTTAATTATAACAAAAGTATTAAAATTATATTTTACATGTTTTATGCTTCTCACTCTCTCTAAGAGAGTGAAATGCACTCTCTGTGCCAACTCAGCAGTTAAGGGGTCATTTATTCCACTTTAAAATAGTCCAAGGGGGTAAGAGGACCCCTGTAAAGTATAAGTGTGTAGTTGGTAATCGGGTAATAGGTTGGGGGGTCATTTGACTATTTTCTCAAAGTGTAATGTCCTTTGAAATATTGTTTGAACTTTTTGTCCTTCATTAAAAGACTCTGCAATAGACAAAATCGTCTTTTTACTATTTCCTCCAATTATTATTAATATGAGAAGAAGTATATTTTAAATATTATGAGAATAATTAATTTTCCTTTTAAGGTAGAATCCTTTTAAGCATGTTCACACCAAATGAAGTAACCAAAAAATCAAAGGTTTATCTCTTTTTTTCTTTCTTATTTGTTTAATCGTGACTAAATTTAGATTATGTTATTTAATAACTATATTTTGATATATTATTCTTTAGTATTGTAGTTGAATCTTCAATTACACTTATTTGTTGAATTCGAAGTATAAGGTTTTAGTTAAGTGTTGAATCTTGATATGTAGAGCTTTTATTTGAATGACGAACTATAGATTTAGGGTTATAGGATGTGTTCGGTATGGAAAAACATTTTCCAGAAAATGTTCCTATTTTCTCATGTTCGTTTGGCTAAAACTTTTGAAAATATTTTCTTTAGAAAAACAAGTTCTTTCAAAATAAGGAAAATGACTTCCTTAATAAAAGTAGGGAAAACAAGTTACAACGTCTCATACTGCTCTCAAAATCACCTACCCCACCTCTACCCACCACCCTTCAAACTATTTTTTTCCTTAACCCCCTCCCCCCACCTCGATCACCAATCCCCGACAGCCCCACCTCGATCCCCCTCCCCTCCTAAAAAATATATTTTTTTTAAAATTTTTTCCTACCCAACCCCCATCTATCCCTTTACCTCGAGCACCACAATTCCCTTCCCTACCCCTCCCCTATAACAATATCCATCACTCTACCCCTATCCGTTCTCATTGTTTTGTGTTAAATATAACGAATGCTTTTAGGAAAAAATTTTCTACTTGCAGACCGAACACAAGAAAATAAGTAAGAAACAACTTGTTTTCCTAGAACACATCCATAGTCGTCTCTTTCAATTTGGGGCTTAGTAATTAAGTTTGAAAGCAGATCAAGTATGTTATTTATATAATATTGTGTAGTAACTAATTAAATTTAGTTATATTGTAACTCAAATATATTTAGTTCAGTTTATATACATAATTTTATTATTAATGTGGCAGCACGTGCAACGCACGTAAGCTAAACTAGTTGTACTAAAAGTGGGAAGGATTTAACGGAAAAGTTGAATTACCAAAATGTTCATCAAAAGTTAAAGGACCATTTTATCCTTTACTTTAAACTTATTCGTATTATATTTTTGTATTGTAAATGCACCTTTCCATAAATAATAAGTACTTAAATGGTAAAATGTAAAGATGAATTCAATCATTACTATTCAAATCTAAAGAATGTGGATTGTCGAGCAACATTGCATTAAAAACACAATAAAAAACCTATTAAAACCATTAATCATTTACTATTAAAATTTGAAGAATGTGAAGAGTTAATATTGTATTAACAACACAATAAAAGCAGTCATGTTATAAAATATATTATATTATGTGGATGTCCACTAAATGTAATCTCCCACTACTCTTCATCATTATGAGTAGTAATACCCACACCTCCACCACCTCCACCACCTCCACATTGATCATCCACAACCCCATAATCTTCCCCACCTTCTCAAGGATTAATGTCATGTTTATGACTAACCTTTTGTATGCCTCTATGTCACACTATAAATAGAGACATAAGAGTTCATATTGTATATACTTGGTACTTGGAAGAATAAGAAAACTCTCCTCTCTTGTCTCCTTAATTTCTTGTCTACTTTCTTCTTTTATATTGTTATTATGAGCTTGATTTTACAACACGTTATCAGAACGAGGCTAAAAAATTAAAGGTAAGATTAACTCGGTAATTAGACCGTGGAGGTGGTGAGTTTCTCTTCTTTGTTGTTAGTTAATCTATAAAATTTTGATTCTTTAAACACAACATGTGATATGTTTCTTTTGTTGTTTTTTTCTTTTTAAGATAAGTGATTAATTTTATGTTTCACCATTTTAGCACCTATAAGAAGGCTACTGCCTCTAGTATATTTTTTTTTGACACCCTGCCTCTAGTATATTTAGTCTAAATTATGTGCTAATTTCTCATGATTTTTGAAGCACAAATTGACCATCTCTAATAAGCACCATAGGAGAACACATATGGGGACATGTTCTGGACTAAATTGGCTCGAGTTACTGCTACTAGTAGCGTCTCATCCACCTAAAAAAATAAATAAATTGAGATGTACTGCTTATCTAGCATTTGTACAAACTGCTGGTGAATTGTAATAATAAACTGTTGGTAAATTTGTTCTACTATAGCTTGGTGATGAGAATTTTTCTTGTCAATGGTAATGAGGATGTTACAATCAATAGAGACTCGTATGGAAATGATTATGTTTTATGTCTCGTTGAAACTGATTCACTTATGCATATTATTATTAAGTGGTTAAATTTCAAAGGCTTGACGGAAAGTTCTAATGTTTTGGATTACAATCCATTGGTTGAGGGTAAGACGGTGGATTTAAGTCCCATTGCACCAAGAGGGTCAGACTTCGGGTGCTCTATGATAATAAGGTATTGGGTTTAAGTCCCATCAATTCAAGGCCTAAGACACCTCTATATGGGTAAGACATTGGGTTAAGTCCTAATGCACCATAGTGATAATATAATGATGACTAAGACCAAATAATATACTTTCAATTAATCCTTCCAATTAATTTGCTCCATTCTCTTATGTGAATGTGGTAGCAGCACATAATATGTCTGAAAGAAGACAAGTGATCGAATGTATCAATATGGGCGTGAAGGGACAAAATAAAATTAGTCATCATTGTGGTAGTTGGGTTCAAATCCCCACAAACTATGGCCAAACATATGGATAAGGCGTTTGGTTCAAGTCCCAACACAATATGTTGATGATATAATAATGACTAAGCAAATTGATATGCTCTTGATTAAAAAAATTGTGAAGTCCGTCCCATTGAATATGCTCTATTCCGTGAAGTGAATATTGTAGCAGTATATGATAAGTCTGAAAGATGAAAAAATTATTGTGGTCATATGAATGAACTTGGACGTGGCAAAGGACAAAATAGTAGTCATTATGTTGATAATAATAAAAGGAAGAACACTATGGATTACGTTCTCCAAATAGTCCTTCAAAATATGAGCGTACTTTTTGCCATCAAAGTGATATGAAAGGTCATTGGGCACACGATTATCATGCGACCTAATTTGATAAGTTTTATAAATCCTCCATCAAAATAAAGAAATATAAAGTGGTGGTGCACTTAACCTTTCAAAGTGATGTTGAGGTGGGTCATACATATATGACAAATGACAATGGACTTCTAATAAAATTTTATGAAGCAACATATGATTGTAGTCCATTTCTTGAAAAGAATGTGACTTGTGATAAGCATCATAAATGCTCGGTCATTGTTGAAAATGAATGTGTCAAAAATGTGATAAAAATTATAAATAAAGATATGCTTATGTATGATTGGATATGTTAGAATATGAGTAGGAATATGAATAGTATATAGAATCCTACTTGGAGAAGGATTGTAATGTCAGTGTCCTAGTTGGAAAAAGAGTCTAATGTAGTGTCTATAAATAGGGTCTCAATGTAATAATTTAGATACAACAATTCAATAATATTTTTCTCCTATATTTCTTACATGGTATTAGAGCTAGGTTCTGATCCTGGTATCTGTAGGTTATGGGCCCACCAGACTTACCTGCACCGACTTTTGAGGAATCTATAATACCTTCTACAACTCCATCTATAGTGCCACCACTCCTGACTTATCGTCGTCGTCCACGTACAACATCAGACTCAGTTAATTCTCGTCCTGCACCTGACCTTACACCTACTACAGACTTGTCTCCTTCGCTTGCATTTCGAAAAGGTATACGGTCCACTCGTAATACTAACCCTTATTATACCTTTTTAAGTTATCATCGTCTATCATCACCCCATTATGCCTTTATATCATCTTTGTCCTCTGTCTCCATCCCTAAGTCCACAAAAGAAGCAATTTCTCATCCAGGATGGTGACAGGCTGTGATTGACGAGATGTTTGCTTTACATACGAGTGGTACTTGGGAGCTTGTTCCTCTCCCTTCAGGTAAATCAACCGTTGGCTGTCGTTGAGTTTATGCAGTGAAAGTTGGTTCGAACGGCCAAATTAATCGACTTAAGGCTCGCCTTGTTGCCAAGGGGTACACTCAGATATTTTGACACTTAGAAAAATTTTTAGGTCCAAAAAAAAGTGTCCAAATTTCGTGATTCTTTTTTTGTTCTCTTTCTCTTTCGATTCCTCAACTATTTAACAAGTAATTAACATCTTTAATCACTTGTTAACTAGTTTTTAAAAATTAAATCATCTCTTTGATTCTCAAATTAAGCAACAAGAAGTAATTTTCCTACTTTTGTTACTTAGTTTTTTTTTGAGTCCGTACATCTTTCGTGCTACTTTGTTCTAGCTTTTCTTGCTTTTATCTCGTTGAATACTTTCTTGGCTCTTTTCATTTGTCCTTTGTCCGTTGTTTGGTTCACAAGAATCTATTCCTCCACAAAGGATAAGTGACCTTGTGAATTGATTGGAAAAAGGTAGTTCTCTATCAACTTTGAGAAGATACTTTAGGAAGGTGAGTTGTGAGTTTCAAATACGAGAGGTGGGAGGAATTTTGCTACTAACGTTGTTTGCTAGTTTTGTTGGTAGGTACAAGATGAAATAAGGAAGAATGTCATCCATAACTTCGGAATATTGTGGTGATGACATTAATGAGTATGCTTGTAGTGACGTAGGCTATGAGTATGGTGGAGATGAGTCGTATGAGGGCTATGATGGTCCTTGTGAGCATAGCGATGAGGCTCATGAGTGTGATGATAGGTCCTATGCAAGTGATAAGGGTCCAAGTAGTAATGAACGATATGGTGGTGAGGACTACTACTCCGGAGATGAACATGAGGTGAATAGAGCTTATGACTCTTGTGATGATGTCGAAGGGGTAGAAGAGCCTAGTAGTGAGCACTATAGTGAGGATGAAGGTTCTTATGCTTCACACCATAGCCATGAAGACGATGTGAGGTACAATTTGCCCTCCCGTAAGCCTTATGAATACTTGGGGGGAAGATATGGTAGAAGGAGAAGTAGTGAGGTTGGATATCCTTCCTCGTCTTGTGCTACTTCCTATCCTAGTCAAGGAGGTATCGATGTATGGGCGGCACCAATTCGAAGTCGTCGTGTGGACCATAGAAGAAGTACATTACCTACTTCTAGGAGGGGAATACCAACCCATAGAGGTAGAATGAATCCAAGGTTCCAAGAAAGGCATGACTCGAAAAGGCGAAGTATTGGAACTAGAGTGAATGTCAATGGTGTTTCGGGACTTGATCTTGTACTTGATGATCAATGTTTTGCCAATATCATATCCCATGAAGTGGTGGACTATCTTTGACTACCTTTACATTCGATTCGGGGATCCATTCCTTGATGAAGGAGGGATTTGGGTTAGCCAACAAGTAAAGGTACATATTTTACTTGGAGAATATCAAGAGGAGGTATGGTGTGGTATAGGCTTATTGGATACTTATCACCTACGTTTTGGGTGTGCTTGGTTCCAAAGTCATAATATCCCATACGTACAAGATTGGTACAAGTATGTCATGGACTACTATGGGAAGTTTCTCTTGCCACCAACACCTCCTAAAGAAGAAGATACAAGTGAACCACTTCCAATTGCGGATCCTATTATTTTGAAGATGAAATTTTTTTTTGCTTCCATGCTAGTAACTCTTGACAAGATCTCTCAAACGGTCTCTGAGCTTAAAACCAAAGAGTTGAAAGCAAAGCAAGATACTCCTTTTGAGGTTAGTGCTAAGGAGTTGAACATAGAAGTCAACACATCCACTCTTTGTGCACCAAAGTGGAACCTAAATGTGAAGGGATCACCTATCTCTTCACAACGAATTCTTGGCACTTGTCCTAACTCCAATGAAATTGAGAGACAAAAGATTGAGAGGAGTAAGAGTGTGATAAGTGACAACTCTAGAGTGGAAAAATGAGAGGTTGTGTGGTGTGATGTGAGAGGTTGTCACAACCTTATACTAACCGTTGTAACTTCTTTTTCTTTTCTAGTTGTCTTAATACTTTTGCAGGTGTGCTTGGAGGTAAGCCTAATAAGAATCCTCAACATACAACAAACCATGAGGAACTTAAAGGCTTGGCAAAGGAGTAATTATGTTCCAATGATGATAACCAAGGTGAAGAAAATACTTCCTATGAGCTTAAGGTACAATAGCTAACCTCAACACTCCAAATATTATGAATGTGTGTGATATTGACTTGAGTGTAAGTGATAGTATATCTTTGTATGAGCTTAATGAGCCTTTACCTTGCGGAGTTCTTGATAACTCCTTATTGCATAGTGATAATGTCAATTGTGAAAGTGATCCTACACTAGTTGATCCTTTAGATGACCGGATTGCTTCTCCTAGTGAGATCGATTTGTGTCCACCTAGAGTTGGCACTTGTACTTTAAATGAAAATGCATTATCATACAGGAGGGATGATCCTTTGGGTGAAGATAGCATGGATTTGCTTACTCATTTGAGAAACCCAAGTAAGGATTGCCCTTATAATATTGGTCTTAATTATAACCCCCTTTATGATACCCCACCTTCGTTTGACAAGTGTGATGATGAATTGCTTGACTCATATAATGACTTGAGCTACAATTCATTTGATTGTGATGGTGACATGTGTCAAATAAGGAGTCTTAATCTTGAGGATGTGTATAGTGGAGTGTCTTGTGTGGATAAAGATGTAGCCAATCTTGAAGGCTACAAGGCATTTAGTAATCCACTATGGTGTGACGACACATTTTTCGATAACGGAGATCACTTCTTAGAAGATGATAGTACGTCTATTGGGGAGGTTGGTGTTCAAAGGGAAGGTGATGTATGTGCTATAATTATCCCTTCATCATTTAGTGTTCTCGTTCTTGGTCAAGGCCTTAATGTGCTTGAATCAATGGATGAACCATCTCTTGAGGACACATTAGATGAAGTTGATTTAAGTGACACCTTTCTATATTATTTGTTTGCTTATGATGATACTCATGCTTGTGAGTGGAGTAAGTTATTTAAGGATAAGTGTGCCAATCGGGCAAATGGGTGTTTGCTTAACCCAAGTGTATCGAGTTCCTTTCTATTTGACCCCGATAATGAATTGATTGGTGGCACTTGTGTGGTGATGCTTGGTAAAGATAACAAGCAAGACTTGGGTGAGATTGTTGGCACCCTCTCCTATGATGTAAGGTCTTTCTTGAGGATTTATAATCCACTTGATGGACTTATGTGTGCATGGAGAAAACCTCCAAAAAAGAAGAGTGCTCTTTGAAGAAGGGGAGTAATGAGATAGTTCTCGAGCATTCTTCTATTGGGTACCATGCCAAGGCTTCTAAAGCCATGAAGATGAGTACCACTACTCTTGGACTTTCTTGTGGCACCCATTTGGGTTTATGTGATTCTTATTTGATGGTGCCTTTAGAAGTGTGCATTTCCATACCTTGGAGAGTTCTCGAGTATGTCATAGGGGTATCTTTCATTTTTGACCCCGGAAATGACTTGGGAGTAATTCCATACCTGAATTGGGCTAGTGCATGTGGGAAGGGCATAACTTTGATTTACCTTGTATATGAGCTTGCACCTAGCCATGAGTTGATTGACCTTTTAGGGGTATTTGAGCGTATAGGGGTACCATCTTTGGGATGGACCCATTTTCTTGATATGTGGAATAGACAATTTCGTTGTGCTTCAACTATGGACTTAATGGTCATGAAAATGGAAGATACTTGGTTGTTCTTTGAGATTGTGCCCCCTTGGTATAATGATTTTTGTGCTAACCATGGTACTAACCCTCATACTATGAGGAACATTTTGTTGCTTGTCCTCCTTAGGTTATTGCAAGATTCGAATTCGAGGAAGAATCCTTTTGAAGAAGGGGAGGATGATACGAGCAAGGTTAGCTTGGAGCACATTAGGAGGGGCTTCCACATATGGATGATAGCTTGTAGCTCGGAGAAAGATATGGAGCAATAAATACACAAGGTCATGGGCAATCAAGATGCCATTTGGGCAATCAAGAAGGGCCCTTGTTGGTTATCTCCAAAATAGTCACTTTTCGGCTATTTTTGTTATAGGCTATTTTTGTAAAGACAATAACTATAAATAGATGCCTTAGCTTATTTTCTTCCTTAGAATGTTTTTGCTTGAGATTTGAAGAAACTCCTTTGAGAGTATAGTTCAAGTGTGGATTCCCTTTAGGCTAGATTAGTTTAGCTAATTCTAGATTAGTAATGGGTGGATTCCCATTGTTGATTTAGAACTTCTTAATCTTGATTTTCACAAGAGTTACTCATTTGTGGATTCAATTTGGGTTTCTCTAATTCTAATTGAAATCAAGTTCTCTTTCTCCCTTGGTTTAATTGTTCTTCAATTGAACCTTTCTTTCTTCACTTCTCATCTTTTGTTTCTCAACTATCCCTTAATTTTGTTGTTTAATTCCGCGTTTTTGATATGAACCTCTTCACTCTCTCTAATTATGTGGGAACCAAGAAGAGAACATGGCGAGACAATGTAGTAAACCTCATACCATACTCAATTATTGTCATGCCATCCGGATGTAAGTGCTCAAACTGACTCCTCAACTCATCCCTCGTGCTAGGCAGGATAAACTTCTCCATAAACAGTTGCAAAAACTGTGCCTAATTGAGAGTAGGAGACCAAGTGGCCTGCCCTGTACATATGTCCTCCACCACCGTCTGACCTATCCCTTGCAGTGTCATCAAAAGCGCGCTTAAAGCGTGCTTAAGCCTTGAAGCGAGGCTCAAAAAGTGTTAAGAGTGCTTCGCTTTTCTTAATGTGCGCTTCAGTGTCATTATCAAGGTTCTAAGACATACTTTTCATTTCCAATGAGCCTCTTCTGAAGAGGCAACACTAAGCAATTGATATTTCACTTTATCGTAATTTTTTTTCAATTTCTTTGTTCATATATTTGTCATTCATGCTTATAATTATTAGTTTTGGATTAAACATATCTATATTTGTATCTTTTCTCCCTTTGCGCCTTTTTTCATTAAAGCCATGCTTGATTTGCGCTTTGCGCTTGTTAGAATAGGAGTAGGAACATGAATAGTATATAGAATCCTACTTGGAAAAGGATTGCAATGTAGTGTCTTAGTTGGAAAAGGATTGCAGTGTAGTGTCCTGGTTGGAAAATGATTATAGTGTAGTGTCTATAAATAAGATCTCAGTGTAATAGAGTAGACACAACAATTCAATAAGATTCTTCTCTTATGTTTCTCACATGGTATCAGAGCGTTGGTGAGAAACTCAGTCAGGCAAGTCACTGTGCATTAATTTTCGATGACTTTTCCAGCAATTTCTCTTTTCTAGTAGGGTCGTGCCATCATTCTGAACCTACCCATATAAATTTCTCAGATTTTGGCCACTTTTTAGCAGTCAAATCTAACAATCCGATGAGATCTGTCAGACCCCTTTCAATTTTTTCGGTGGTTCAATACAATTTTTGCAAACGTTCATCACTGATTTTGATTTAGTCATATGATTAAGTCTGAACCCTTAATGAGGAGATCAGATAATCAAACGTCAAGTTATGAAGAATCGACGAGGGGAAGGTCGTTTTGGAAGGTCGCGACCTAGGTGTAGTTATTGTTATAGGCTTGGACATACTCGTGACGTATACTACTCTCGGCTTAAGTGTAGTTATTGTAATAGGCTTGGACACACTCGTGAAATATGTTATTTTTTGCATGGTCGACCACCTAAAAATGCTCATGTTGCTCGGTCTAACACCATAGGTAATCAATGGGTTTATTTATCTGAAGAAGAATATAATGAGTATCTTTAGTATCGAGAAAGTAGGCAGATAACTCTACCATTAGCCTCAACTGCTCAGTCTCCTACCTTTGGATCATGGGTTGTAGACTCTTGCGCTTCTGATAATATTTCTGGTGATAAATCACTTCTGTCAAATATTTTTTACTCACAGTCTCTTCCGGCTGTCATTTTAGCCAATGTTAACCAAACCAAAGCAAAAGAAGTTGGACAAGCTAATCCCCTGTCCTCTGTCACTTTAAATTCTGTTCTTTATGTCCCTTATTGTCCTTTTAATCTTGGATCGGTCAGTCGTTTTACTCGTGCCCTAACTTGCGGCATACTATTTCTTGAGGACTCCTTTGTCATGCATGACTGTAGTACGGGGCAAACAATTGGCGAAGGATGTGATTCACAAGGTCTCTACTACCTTACCTCTCCTAGTTCCTCCATAGCATGTCCAGTTACAGATCCTCCAGATATAATTCAAAAACGTTTGGGACATCCTAGTTTGGTTAAGCTACAAAAGATGGTGCCTAGTTTGTCTAATCTATCCACATTAGATTGTGAGTCGTGTCAACTTGGAACACACTCGAACTACCTTTCAACATAGTGCTGAGAGTCGTGCAGTGTCTTATCTTTTCCTTAGTTCACTCTGATATTTGGGGTCCTAGTAGAGTCAGTTCAGCCTTAGAGTTTCGTTATTTTGTTAGCTTCATTGATGATTATTCAAGATGTACTTGGATTTTCTTATTGAAAGATCACTCTGAATTGTTTCCTATATTCAAGAGTTATTCTGCTGAAATATAAAATCAATTCGGTGTCTCTATTCGTACCTTTCATAGTGATAATGCCTTAGAATATATGTCCTCCAAATTTCAAGAATCTATAACTCATCAAGGAATTATTCATCAGACTTCTTGTTCATACATCTCTCAACATAATAGAGTAGCAGAGAGGAAGAATAGGTGCCTCATTGAGACTGCTCGCACTCTTCTCATTCAATCCCATGTTCCGCTGCGTTTTGGGGCGATGCAGTTCTCTCATCTTGCTATTTAATTAATTGGATGCCCTCATCGTCCATTCAAAATCAAATTCCTTATTCAGTATTGTTTCCTCAGTCACCTCCATACTCTCTTTCCTCTTGTGTCTTTGGGAGTACATGTTTTGTTCATATTCCAAGAAAAGATAAATTAACTCCTCATGCTCTCAAATGTGTCTTTCTTGATTATTCTCGAGTACAAAAGGGGTACCGTTGCTACTCACCTGATCTTCGTCAGTATCTTATGTTAGCTAATGTTACATTCTTTGAGTCTTTGCCTTACTTTACATCTTTTAATCCTGATCATCCTAACATATCTGAGGTCTTACCTATATTGACTTTTGAGGATCCTATTGTTACTTCTACATCTCCATCCATAGTGCCACCAGTCTTACTTGCACCGACTTTTGAGGAATCTACAATACCTTCTACAACTCCTTCCACAGTGCCACCACTCTTGACTTATCATCGTCGGCCACGTACAACATCCCGTCCTGCACCTACTATAAACTTGTCTCCTCCGATTGCACTTTGAAAAGGTATAAGGTCTACTCGTAATACTAACCCTCATTATACCCTTAGGGGTCGTTTGGTAGGAGGTATAAGGTGGGATAAGTTTAAGTTATCCCATGAATAAAATTTATACCATGTTTGGTTGATGGTATAAATTTATCCCGGGACTAATTTATACCATCAACCAAACATGGTATAAAGTTAATACCATATTTAGTCTTGGCATAACCCATGAATCATGGGACTATTTTATACCACCTCCTATATGGTATAAAATAGTCCCGGATTATAATCCCGGGATTATTTAGTTTATGTACCAAACGACCCCTTATAAGTTATCATCAACATTATGCCTTTGTATCATCTTTGTCCTTTGTCTTCATCCTTAAGTCCACAAAAGAAACACTTTCTCATCCAGGATGGCGACAAGCTATGATTGACGAGATGTCTGCTTTAGATGCAAATAGTACTTGGGAGCTTGTTCCTCTCTCATTGACTGTTGGTTGTCGTTGGGTTTATGCACTAAAAGTTTGTCCGGATGGCCAAATTGATCAGCTTAAGGCTCCCTTTGTTGTCAAAGGATATACTCAGATATTTGGGCTTGATTATAGTGATACTCTCTCCCGTGGGTAAAATAGCATCTGTTCATCTTTTTCTATCCATGGCTACTGTTCGACACTGGCCTCATTATCAGTTGGATATTAAGAATGTGTTTCTCCATGGTGACCTTCAGGAGGAAATTTATATGGAGCAACCACCTGGTTTTGTTGCTCAAGGGGAGTCTGGTGATACAAGATCAAGTCCACAACACACAAATAGGCACAACCAGCCACGAAAATCAGCCAACCAACAACAAGAGAATCCAACAAACACAAGATTTAACAAGTTGAACACAATGCTAGTGAATCGAAAGAGCCCCACCCGGCTTCACTAGACTTCAAGATCTCAAAGACAACAACAACAAGATAATAAAAGATAGATAACTTGACATATGATATTCAAGAGACTAAGAACCCTAACATCAAGAAAGGACCCTAAGACTATTGAATATAAACACCAAGTTCTTACTTAGACCAAGAGGAACTCAATGACCTCAAGATCCTTGTTTCTAGCCAAGATACAACACAAGTATCCCTCTCCTTTGTGGACTGTTTTGAGAGAGAAAGAGATCCCTAAGTGTTACAAGTCTTGTGATTCAAATGTCAAAATGGAAGAACTACTCAAAATAACCCTAATGTGTTCTATTTATATTACAAGGTAAAATGAAGCCAAAAAGACTAGTATGCCCTTCTCCAATCTGCCGCCCCCTTGGAGTGTAAGTTTATTACACTCCAAGGTCCCACTTCACACTTAAAACATTTAGATCCTTTGGGGGTTCAATGACTAACTCACACACGGCCATTTGCATGAACAAGGCTTGGAGTTTTTGTAACTCCCGAGGTTGGCTTCGTGTGAAAGGTCGTGTACTTGTGGAGCTTGTCCCACCCGTATCATCCTCTCCATCTTGAGAGGAATTTGACCTCAAATTCAGCATTTGGTCATCGTCCACCGCACTCACGAGAGAGAGATCACAAACGTTGAAAGTGTGGTGCACTTGATATTCCGGTGGAAGGTCAATCTTGTAGGCGTTGTCATTGATCTTCTCAAGTACTTGGAAAGGCCCGTCACCCCTAGGCATCAATTTGGACTTTCTTTGAGATGGAAACCGATCCTTCCGAAGATGCACCCACACCCAATCTCCCGGTTCAAGAATGAATTCCTTTCTTCCCTTGTTTGCCCTCCTTGCCATGTCTTGGTTTTTCTTCTCAAGTTGAAGCCGCACCTTCTCATGTAACTTCTTCATAGAATCTGCCCGCTTGCTTCCATCTAAGCTAATCATGAGATCACTTGGCAAATGCGTTAAATCCAAAGGGGTGAGGGGGTTGAGGCCGTATACACACTCAAAAGGAGTCATTCCCGTACTTGAGTGTATGACACGTTTATAGGCAAACTCAATCAATGGCAAGTGCTCTTCCCAAGAAGTCATTTTTCCCTTAACCATGGAACGTAGCATAGCACCCAAAGTCCTATTTACTACTTCCGTTTGGCCATCGGTTTGTGGGTGGCAAGATGTAGAGAATAACAACTTGGTACCAAGCCTACCCCACATAGACTTCCAAAAGTGGCTTAGGAATTTAGAGTCCCTATCACTCACAATGGTCCTCGGGACACCATGCAATCTAACAACATTATCAACAAATAACGAGGCCACGCTAGGGGCATCATCACACTTAGAGCAAGAAATAAAGTGCGCCATTTTAGAAAACCGGTCGACTACAACAAAAATACTATCCCGACCTCGTCGAGTCCTTGGCAGCCCCAACACAAAGTCCATAGATATATCAAGCCAAGGACGTAGAGGAGTGGGCAGCGGGGTGTACAACCCGTGAGGGAGGAGCCGAGATTTGGCTCTCTTGCATTCTACGCATTGGCCACAAATCCTAGCCACATCCTTGCGCATTTTGGGCCGATAGAATTGCTCCTCCAATATTCCGAGGGTCTTTTCGACCCCAAAATGACCCATTAGACCGCCATCGTGTGCTTCCCTCACAAACAACTCTCTCCAAGAGCTAGAAGGCACACACAATCGTCTACCTTTAAATAAGTAACCATCAAACTTGGCATAGGGATTTGAACCCCTAGCCGATTCCCACTTGTCCCTACCCAAGTCTTCGCATTCCCTAAAGATAGGAGCAAAGTGAGGGTCCTTGGGATACAACTCTTTTAATCTCTCAAAACCCATCAATTTTGTTGACAAAGTGGACACAAGCACATGTTTTCTAGACAAAGCATCGGCTACAACGTTGTCCTTACCCCTTTTGTATTGGATAACATAAGGGAAGGTCTCAAGGAACTCAATCCATTTGGCATGCCGTTTGTTAAGCTTGTCTTGGGCCCGAAGATGCTTTAAGGATTCATGGTCCGTTCGGATCACGAACTCCTTAGGCCATAAGAAGTGTTGCCAAGTGGCCAAGGCTCTAATCAAGGCATACAACTCTAAATCATACGTGGAGTAGTTTAGAGTTGCTCCTTTGAGCTTTTCGCTAAAATAAGCAATGGGTTTCAATTCTTGCATCAAAACAGCCCATATGCCTACTTTACTCGCATCGCACTCGACCTCGAAGGTCTTATCAAAGTTGGGCAATTGTAACAAGGGTGCGGAGATGAGCATCGCTTTCAAGGCTTCAAATGCCTTAGCTTGCTCGACACCCCACTTGAAGGGTTGTTCATTCCGAATGACCTCGGTCAAGGGGGCTGCTATGGTGCTAAATCCTTTGACAAACCTTCTATAAAAACTAGCCAACCCGTGGAAGCTTCTTACTTCTCCAACGGTTTGTGGGGTTGGCCAATTTTTGATAGCATTTATCTTGGATTCATCCACTTCGACCCCTCTTGAACTAACAACAAAACCCAAGAAAATAACTTCATTAACGCCAAAAGAGCACTTTTCCAGATTTGCATACAATTTTTCCTTTCTAAGGACATCAAGCACACATTGTAAATGCATCACATGCTCTTCTAAAGACTTACTATACACCAAGACATCATCAAAGTAGACAACAACAAACTTTCCAATAAATGGCCTCATCACATGATTCATTAGCCTCATAAAAGTACTTGGAGCATTTGTTAGGCCGAATGGCATAACCATCCATTCATAGAGACCAAACTTGGTCTTGAAGGCGGTTTTCCATTCATCACCGGGTTGCATTCTTATTTGGTGATAGCCACTCCTTAAGTCAATCTTGGAAAATGTGAAAGACAAAGGTATGGAGAATTGACTTGTCTATTATTCAAAGATAACAATGGTATAAATACATGAGGGAATAAGCTAACTATGGTAACTAAATATTCAAATCCCTACAAATCAGCTATGTTATCTACCTACATTATTATTCAGATACTATACCATCTACCTACATTATTATACAGATTCTATAACACTCCCCCTCAAGCTGGAGCACAGATATTGATCATGCCCAGCTTGTTACAAAGATAATCAACCCGAGTTCCATTCAACGCTTTTGTGAACAAATCAGCTAGTTGCTCTCCCGTCTTCACGTAGCCAGTGGAAATCAAGTTTTCTTGAATCTTCTCACGAATAAAATGACAATCAACCTCAATATGTTTAGTTCTTTCATGATACATCGGATTTGAGGCAATATGAAGAGCAGCTTGATTATCACACCAGAGTTTTGCTGGTGTATGATGCTTCAACCCAATTTCAGTTAAAAGATGATGTATCCACATAATCTCACATGTAGACTGTGACATAGCTCTATACTCAGATTCTGCACTAGATCGAGATACAACACCTTGCTTCTTACTGCTCTATGACACTAGGTTCCCTCCAACAAAGACACAATAGCCTGTAGTAGATCTTCTATTAATTTTGGATCCAGCCCAGTCAGCATCTGCAAAGCACTCCACACGAGTATGACCATGATTACTATACAGTATGCCAAGTCCAGGAGCTCCTTTCAAGTAGCATAAGATCTGCTCCAAAGCTTGCCAATGTTTGATTGTAGGTGTGGACATGAACTGGCTAACAACACTTACCGCAAAAGCAATATATGGACGAGTCACAGTAAGGTAGTTTAACTTCCCCACTAACCTTCTATATTTCTCTGGATCATCAAAAGGATCACCATCATCTTTTATAAGATGCACACTCGGAACCATTGGAGTATTGCAGGGCTTGGCTGCCAACTTTCCAGTATCTGCAAGTAAGTCAAGAATATACTTTCTCTGAGACAGGAAAATTCCTTTCTTGCTTCTGTTTACTTCTACTCCCAAGAAGTATTTCAACTGGCCCAAATCCTTCGTATGAAACCTAGTATGCAGAAAAGATTTAAGGGAAGAGATTCCTACATAATCACTTCCTGTAATGACAATGTCATCAACATATACAACAAGGAGGATAATGCCCGCTATTGATTGCCGATAGAAGACTGAGTGATCACATTTGCTCATTTTCATCCCAAAATCCTGAACTACCTCACTGAACTTACCAAACCAAGCCCGAGGACTCTGTTTCAAGCCATACAAGGACTTCTTCAAATGACAGACTTTCCCATACTCCCCCTGAGCAACGAAACCGGGTGGTTGCTCCATATACACTTCTTCTCGAAGATCACCATGAAGGAATGCATTCTTGATATCTAACTGATGTAAAGGCCAATTCTTGGAAGCAGCTAGAGAAATGAATAAGCGGACAGAAGTGAGTTTGGCAACTGGGGAGAATGTGTCTGAATAATCTACTCCATACGTCTGAGCATACCCTTTAGCTACAAGTCTGGCCTTAAGTCTTGCCACAGACCCATTAGGATTAACTTTGACTGTAAAGACCCACTTACATCCCACTGATTTCTTTCCCTTTGGTAAATCCACCAAATCCCACGTGTGATTTTCTTCTAAAGCATGTATTTCATCAAGCATTGCAGCAGACCATCCAGAATGATTCAAAGCCTCCTTCACTGTTTTGGGTACAGAGATGGAGTCTAGAGAAGCAATCAAAGATCTAGACGTAGAGGATAAGTGGCCATATGAAACAAAATTATCAATAGAATATGTGGATTTGCAACTACGGGTACCTTTACGAAGAGCAATGGGGAGGTCAAGATCTTCTGGAGCATCAGACAGATGAGGATCTGATGACAAAGGGACTGGTGCGGAACATGGATCATTAGACTCTCGCCTCCTCGAGTAAACTTGAACAATTGGCGGTCTTTCTACCGCAGATGAACTTGGAACTGATGATACAATAGTCGATGGATCCATAATAGAAGAACTGGGAGGTGGAGTGACAACATTTGAATCATCTGTCAAAACACGTGTGACCTGATAGACTAACCACTCATCTTCCTCCCCCTGACTTGTAGAAATAGGAGGTGTGTAGAAGAATGGTGTAGTCTCTGAACATACCACATTAGTTGACACCAAATATTTGCCAAGTTCTGTAGAATAACACCGATACCCTTTCTGAAGGCAAGAATACCCCAGAAAAACACACTTCAATGCCTTGGGATCCAACTTGGTAACGGATGGTCGAACATCTCGAACATAACATGTGCTTCCAAATACCTTAGGTTCCACCGGAAACAGTGACTTGTTTGGAAAAATAACACTGTAAGGCATATTACCAGCAAGCACAGTAGATGGCATGCGATTAATCAGAAAACAAGCCGTAGAGACTGCATCTGCCCAAAATTTTTTAGGAACCTTCATTTGGAACAAAAGTGCTCGAGCTGTCTCAAGTAGATGCCTATTCTTTCTCTCAGCAACTCCATTTTGAGAAGGTGTATCAACACATGAAGACTGGTGGAGAATACCGTGTTGTCTCATATATGTCTGAAATAGTTCTGACATGTATTCTTTAGCATTGTCACTCCTTAGAATACGTATTGGTGCATTGAATTGAGTTTTGACTTCAGCACAGAAGGCACAAAAGTGAGAAAACACTTCTGAGCGACTCTTCATAAAATAAATCCAAGTCATCCGAGAGAAGTCATCCACAAAAGTGACAAAATACTTATGCCCAGTTTTAGAGGCAACAGGACATGGTCCCCAAACATCAGAATGAACTAACTCAAACGCTGACTCAGCCCGCTTGTTAACCCTTGGACTTAGTGAGGTACGATGATGTTTCGCAAACCGACATGACTCACATTCCAGTGAAGAAATATTCTGAAACTGAGGACAGAGCTTCTTTAACAGAGGTAGAGAAGGATGTCCCAATCGACAATGTGCTTCAAAGGGAGATACAACACTAGAGCAGGCAACAAATCGAGATTCCCATTCATCAAGGATGTAAAGATCATCACACACACGTCCTTTACCAATACCCTTATTTGTTGTAAGGTCACGAAACAAGCAGTGATCGGGAAAGAATGAGATATAACAATTAAGGTCTCTGGTAACTTTACTGACAGAAATCAAATTAAATGCCAACTTTGGTAGATTTAATACAGATGACAGGGTAATAGATGAGGTGGGTTTGACAGTCCCATATCCAATACTATTGCAAGTTGATCCATCAGCTACAGTAACGGGAGAGGGTGCTTTGTGTGGACGGAAGCTAGAAAAAATATTAGGATTACCTGTCATGTGATTTGTGGCACCTGAATCAATTACCCATTTATTGGAAGAGGTGATAAGACATATTTTATCCGACTCAACAAAGGCATTAACTGAAGTGCATTCTGTCAGTGATAGTGATTCTCGATACTGAATGAATTTTGCAAATTCATCTACCGAGACCAAAATTGTTTTCTCTGAACTATGTCCTCCTTTGATATTTTCTTTCATTTTCCCAACTAATCAATACTCCAAGTATAAATTGGGAAAGCAGCCAGTAGAAATAAAATAAATTCTTCACTAATATTTAATGCCCAATAGAACTGAGAACCCAACTGATAAGAGAAACCCAAATACAAACAAAGCTATAGAACACTTTTGGAATAGACGAACCAGAATTCTATCCAAAGAGGTTTTGAACCAGACCACCAATATACTTGCCCCAAATTAGAACTAAATTCCAGAAACTGGGATACTTAACTTTGGATAAGAAACCCAAATCAGCAAACAAAATACCAATGAATGGTGTCCAAACTATCAAACGAAGTATTATCTAAAACTCCAGTTACCAAATTGCAGCAGTGCACAAAAACAATGACTACCAGGACTGAAAATCAGTGAAGTAATCAAACCTGAAACGAGAGTAGTCCCAAACAATATTTTATGATCAAAGTAGCACCAAGGATGCACCAGAATTGTGGCTTTGCCGTAAAACCAAGCTCCGAACAATTCTGCCAGAATGTTTCTTATGGACAGAAACTCTGTTGAGTGAGACGAGATGGTCACTCTTTAAGAGAGACCAAAAGGAACAAAAGAACAGACCCAAGAGCTAAATGCTCTGATACCATGTGAAAGACAAAGGTATGGAGAATTGACTTGTCTATTATTCAAAGATAACAATGGTATAGATACATGAGGGAATAAGCTAACTATGGTAACTAAATATTCAAATCCCTACAAATCAGCTATGTTAGCTACCTACATTATTATTCAGATACTATACCATCTACCTACATTATTATACAGATTCTATAACAGAAAACAAACATGAACCATTCAACTCATCTAGCATATCATCTAACCGAGGAATAGGGTGGCGATATTTTACCGTAATTTTGTTGATGGCTCGGCAGTCCACACACATGCGCCACGTTCCGTCTTTTTTGGGCACCAATAGCACCGGAACAGCACATGGGCTCATGCTCTCCTTGACATACCCTTTGTTGAGGAGCTCCTCAACTTGACGTTGCAATTCCTTGGTGTCCGTAGGATTGCTCCTATAAGCCGACTTGTTTGGCAATTGTGATCCCGGCACAAAATCAATTTGGTGCTCAATTCCCCGAAGCGGGGGCAATCCTTGCGGAAGTTCCTTAGGAAATACATCCTCATAATCCTGCAACACACAAGAAATCAAAGGGGAAATGGAAGAATTAGTGGGGTTAGTATTAAAACAATGAGCCAAGAGTAACATAGGCGTGTCCTCATCATGATCCACGAAGAGTTCCTTCCTCCTAACTAACATCACCAAGTTTTCCGGCCCTTTTGACGTTGGGGCAGCCTTGGATGACCCCACTGCCCCACCTACGGAATCCCCTTCCTTTTCTCCCTTTTCGGATTCCTTTCCCTTTTCCTTCAACTCCTTCATCCTTTGATGCCACTCATTTACTTGGGAAGGCGAAAGCGGATGAAGAGTAACCTTTCGGCCATCCTTCTCAAGTGTATACCGATTGGACCTCCCATCGTGTTTAGTAGACCTATCATATTGCCAAGGTCTACCTAGCAACAAGTGACATGCTTGCATTGGTATCACGTCACAAAGCACTTCATCGTGGTAGTTTCCCACCTTAAACCGTATCACACATTGCCTTGTGACCCTTAACTCACCACAATCATTCAACCATTGTAACTTGTAAGGACTAGTGTGCGGGGTAGTTGGTAACTTCAAGAAATTTACCATAGCATGACTTACAACATTTGTACAACTACCACTATCGATCACCAAGGTACACACACTCCCCTTTACAAGACATTTAGTATGGAATAGATTTTCCCTTTGGCTTGGGTCAGCTATTGCCTTACTAATCATGACGCGCCTAACCACAAAGTTTGGAACCACACACTCCCCTTCTTGCGGGTAAACATCTTCACCATCATCACCATCATCATCGTGTGGTCCATCATCGGTTTCCTCTCCATCTTGAGGGTCGGCCTCATCTTCTCCCCTTTCGGGACCCACCTCCTCACCAAGGTAATACACTCTCCCTTCCCGTAGGATCACATTGCGCCGGTTTGGACATTCATTGGCCTTATGCCCCCAACCTTGGCACTTGAAACATTGGAATCCCTTTGGGTTAGGATACTTGTGAGCCTCCGGTTTTGGAGGGAATTTGGGGACTGTTTTGGGCTCGGGCAGCCTCGTAGTGGCGGGTTGGTCCTTGTTTTTGGGCCAACCCGAGGGGCTTGTCCCCTTGCCTTGAAGGATGATCTCTCTTTAAGTTCTCTTTCAATCTCAAGAGCCGCTTGGAAAATACCGTCAACGGTTTCAAACTTGTGAAGGGTTAAATGAGTGGAGATCTCTTTGTTCAACCCACACTTGAACCGGATGATGTCGTGACTGATTTGCTCCCCACGATGATCAAGTTTCAACATGAGTTGTTGAAACTCATCAAAATATGCCATCACACTCTTGTTACCTTGACGCAAGCCATACAATCTAGCAAGCAACTCATGGCGATATCTCTCGGGAAGGTATCGTTGCCTCATCAAGTACCTCAACCGATACCAAGGTGGTGGCTGCCCATCAGCTAGTTCATTACCAAACCGCTTGACGTACTCCCACCAAGTGTTAGCATAACCCTCAAAGTGAGCTATAGCATAACTTCCTTTCTTTTCTTCCGAGATATCATTAACTTAGAAGACTTTGTCACAAGCCGATTCCCAAGCTAAGTATGCCTCGGGGTCACTTTCACCCTTAAAGAGAGGTAGACTCAACTTGATGGTGTTGATGCCTACATCCCTCTCATGGTGTCGGTTTCCTCTTTCTTCATATCCACGGTATCTCCGTTGAACTCCTCTGCCCCCTCTCACCTCCTCCTCCCTCATGTAAGTATCATCAAAGGCCCCGTACCCTTCATACTCCTCCCTACCATACTCCTCAAGGTGGGCTGGTCGGTTTTGGATATTTGGAATTTGATTTGGGGGTATTGGATTTTGTGGAGGTGGTGGTCTTTGGTTTAATGGAGCTTGGAATGGAAGGTTCGGATTTAGTGGTGGAATTTGACGTCCAAATCCCTCATGTGGGACTTGGGAATTCTGGAAATGCGTTGGTCTATTGGGGCCACGGTGAGGAGGGAAAAAGGTGGTTTGGCTTGCGGCATTTAGTGGAGCTTGAGGTGCATTTAGCATTTGGTGGACTGTTTCGGGGGTGATGGTTGCGGAGGAAGTCCTATCATGCCCATTGGTAGAAACATGTAGAGGAGTAGAAGGACTAGAGTTCCTTTGACTCTCCACTTGTTCTAACCTCCCACTAATAGTCGACACCTCTCCCTTGATTGCTGCCAAGTCCCCTCTCACGGCCCCAAATTCCGAATTCAACCTTTCAAGTGTCCGGGTAACGGCCTCAAGAGTGACCCTCATAGAGTCAAGTGCATTAGTATCCACGTTATGGGACGTGGTCCCTTCCATTGTCAAGGTATTATACTCTTTAGATCACCACACGCTTGAGTTCCACAAGTGTTGTAAATTGGCTAGTAACCGTGAATCCTTTAAGGTATGAGTAAGCTCTTATCCGGAGTGGATTTTTGTTTGAAGACTCAAAGAATTCTTGTCGGACTAGAACCAAAAATAGCAACGTATTCAAAAGATAAAAAGGCACTCAAGTAATCGTCGACACGAACAAACGGATTCAAAGGACTAATCGACAACCTAGTAGGAATGTACTAGTTTGTTAATTAGTTCTAGAACCAAGTAAAGGAAACCAAGAATCAACAATTAGCAACTAGAATAATATCCAAAGTTGAGCTTAGGGGTGACGTGGCAGCATGCAATTGGCCTTGGACCCACACGGTTTGTATATATAACTTATATGTATAATTTTTTTTTTTTTTTTTTTTTTTTTTGTGTGTGTCTCAAATCTTAAATTCAATATTCATACAACTTGTGATGGATGACAATGTGTTTTGGAGGGAAAAATAATAGTCTTGTAGCCTTTTCAACCTTTCAAACTCAAAGGGTGATGTTTGACTAACTAGTCCCACAAAACAAGGCTCCTTGAATTAGGGAAGAGTGGTTGAAAAGACTAGGAAGTGATGGGTGCAAGTCTTTCACCAACAACTTTATGACTTGTGTTGCAACTTGAACACAACAAGATGAACAAGTTTAAAAGATGAACACCTTCATCAACTTCTTCAAGCACATAACACACAACCATCAATTTTTGTCATCAACAACATACAACTTTCAGCCACTTCAAGTCACCACAACAATGGTCAAGTTTTCAAGCTCAACTTTTAGATCTAGACACTTTAGTGTTGGTGGGAAAGAAACCAACACTAGAAACACACTAAACAAGCAAAATAACACCTAGATCTAAACATACAACAACATTCTCGGTTTTGTCTTCAATGGACAGATTTCAGATTTTTTTTTTTTTTTTTTTAATCTGAGAACAAGCCCAAAATGGGTTGTGTTGGAACACAACCGGTCTTGCTCTGATACCAAATGATACAAGATCAAGTCCACAACACACAAATAGGCACAACCAGCCACGAAAATCAGCCAACCAACAACAAGAGAATCCAACAAACACAAGATTTAACAAGTTGAACACAATGCTAGTGAATCGAAAGAGCCCCACCCGGCTTCACTAGACTTCAAGATCTCAAAGACAACAACAACAAGATAATAAAAGATAGATAACTTGACATATGATATTCAAGAGACTAAGAACCCTAACATCAAGAAAGGACCCTAAGACTATTGAATATAAACACCAAGTTCTTACTTAGACCAAGAGGAACTCAATGACCTCAAGATCCTTGTTTCTAGCCAAGATACAACACAAGTATCCCTCTCCTTTGTGGACTGTTTTGAGAGAGAAAGAGATCCCTAAGTGTTACAAGTCTTGTGATTCAAATGTCAAAATGGAAGAACTACTCAAAATAACCCTAATGTGTTCTATTTATATTACAAGGTAAAATGAAGCCAAAAAGACTAGTATGCCCTTCTCCAATCTGCCGCCCCCTTGGAGTGTAAGTTTATTACACTCCAAGGTCCTACTTCACACTTAAAACATTTAGATCCTTTGGGGGTTCAATGACTAACTCACACACGGCCATTTGCATGAACAAGGCTTGGAGTTTTTGTAACTCCCGAGCTTGGCTTCGTGTGAAAGGTCGTGTACTTGTGGAGCTTGTCCCACCCGTATCATCTGGTCTGGTGTGTTGATTGCTCCGGTCACTTTATGGTTAAAACAGTCTCCTCGAGCTTGGTTTGAAAAGAGCCTGGTTTGGAAAGTTCAATATGGCATGATTCGTAGTGAAGCAGACCACTCTGTGTTTTATCGACATTCTACTCCAAATCTATGTATTTATTTGGTGGTTTACGTTGACGATATCGTTATTACCGGCAATGATTAAGATGGTATCACTACTTTGAAGCAATATCTCTTTCAGCATTTCCAGACTGAAGACCTCGACAGACTGAAGTATTTTCTAGGTATTGAGGTTGCTCAGTCCAGATCAAATATTGTTATTTTTCAACGCAAGTATTGCCTTAGACATTCTTGAGGAGATAGAAATGATGGGATGTAGACCCATTGACACTCCTATGGATCCAAATACCAAACTCCTGCCAAGACAGGGGGAGCCACTCAGTGATCCTGGAAGATATAGGCGTCTGATTGGATAGTTGAATTATCTCACAGTGACTAGACTTGACATTTCCTATCCTTTGAGTGCTGTAAGTCAGTTTATGGATTCTCCCTGTGATAGTCATTGGGATGCAGTTGTTCGCATTCTATGATATATAAAGTCAGCTCCAGGTAAAGGACTGCTCTTCGAGGATCGAGGTCATGAGCAGATCGTTGGATACACAGACGCTGATTGGGCAGGATCACCTTGTGATATACGTTCTATATCCGGATATTGTATTTTAGTAGGTGGTAATTTGTTGTCCTGGAAGAGTAAGAAACAGAGTGTGGTTGCTCTATCTAGTGCAGAAGCAGAATATCGAGCAATGGTTGTAGCAACTTGTGAGGTAGTTTGGATCAAACAATTGTTGAGAGACCTAAAATTTGGAGAAATCGGTCTGATGGAACTTGTGTGTGATAATCAAGCGGCCCTTCATATCGCATCAAATCCAGTGTTTCATGATAGGACTAAACACATTGAGATTGATTGTCACTTTGTCAGAGAAAAGATACTCTTATGTGATATCGTTACAAATCAACTTGCAGATATCTTCACCAAGTCCCTCACCGGTTCTTGTATTAGTTATATCTGTAACAAGCTAGGTTCGTATGACTTGTATGCACCATTTTGTAGGAACAAGAATAGTTTATAGAATCCTAGTTGGAAAAGGATTGCAATGTAGTGTCCTAGTTGGAAAGGATTATAGTGTAGTGTCTATAAATAGGGTCTCAGTGTAATAGTGTAGACACAACAATTCAATAATATTCTTCTCTTATACTTCTAACAACGCTTAAAGCTCCAAGGGACCTTGGAGCTTTTTTGCTCCAAGGTGTAACATTTGATAACACTGGTCCCTTGAGCTAAAAAATAGTAAAGTCAACCCCATTGGACTCCACCAGGCCCAAATTGTGTAACATTTGATGACACTCCAAAAACTCCTAAGCATCAACAGAAGGATCCCCATTTTAGTAAAGGGGAATCAACCGCCTGAAGCTGTGTAGCCTCTTCTACTTATCGGTACTCATGGCAAGCTGTGCTACTAGTTGTAGAACAAGAATCGACTGTTGAGCACCCATAGGCTGAGGTGCTGCTACAGCTGGCTGAACCCCTGGAACCTGAAAGCTAGAGCATACAGTTGAACTGGAGTCTGTGGCCCTCCCCCAGTTTGTGAACCGTCTGGTGTCATGGGAACAACTCCTGCCCATGCCATGTTCTCAAAGAAGTCCATAATGTGAATCAGAGTCTCTTGAAGTACAGGTATAAAAAATAAAACCCTCTAGGGATTGAGTTGGCCCCATCTGCACTACCGGAATCGGCTCATCCTCCTCAACTGCTAGTGGCTCCACGAAAGTAGCTCTAGCAAGGCCTCAAGCAACAGATGGTGCTCGACCTTTTAAAGGTGCTACTGTGCAGGCCCTGAGGGTCTGTACCCTACCTTCCTCTCTACCTTAAGTAGCGGCCCTGGCCTCAGGTGCGGGCTCTCAATCTATTTGAAAAATTACTTTTGGTTAAAACGAGTCTAACGGTACTCATATTGAAATATTAAACAAATTCAACCATGAAGTCAAACCCGAGTTTCTGGGTCAAAATCCGAACTTGATCACAATTTTACGTTACTCATAAATCCCATGTGTTCAAAACATTATTCAAATTTCAAATTCGATATCCAATCAACCTCCAAATCAATATTTTTCACTCCTTAACGTGAAAACCCCCAATTTCACACCTAAAATCTTGTAATTGAAGTTTAAAAACAAGTTGGAATCAAATGAATCAACCAATAACGCGATAAAATCACTTATCCGATGTTTGTAGATGAATCCCTCACTCATATCCAAGTTCAACCCAGCTCCAAAGTCACAAAATAGTAAAACAAATCAAAAATCCTGATTCTGCTCTCTCTATACCTGAAATAGCGCTTTAGCGCGATCGCAGTGCCTTAACGTGATATGACCCGATGTGTCTAGGACAGACCAATGCACTAGCCTGCGCCCGACTGACCCCATACGTGCGTAGGCACATCCCTATCGCAATGGTGCCCTAGGTGCGTGCCTAGGCACATCGATGGAGAGTACACAAGGCAAATCGATTTGTATCCTTACCGGCTGCCCTTGCATTTTAATCCTTTGGGACAAAAGGCAGTAGACAGTTGGGAAAATTCACAAGGGGTATTAGACCTTGTCTTGCTTGATGAAGGGTACACAAGAAGTTTCAGATGGGGCTTCACAGGTGTTTATGGACCTCACTCTAGTCCAGAAAGAGAGATACTTTGGCATGAGCTTGAAACAGTAAGGAGATAATGGAATGATCAGTGGGTAGTCGGAGGAGATTTTAATGCATGCAGATACGAGAGTGAAAAGTACAACTGCTATAGAAGATCTAGTACAATGGATAATTTCAGTAACCTCATTATTGATCTGGGCATCATTTATTTTCCCTTACAAGGGGCTAACTTCACATGGTTTATGGGGTGAGGATTCTTTGCAAGCTTCTAGAATAGACAGGTTCCTAATCTCCCCGGGACTGAAATGATAATTTTAATGCTATAAAACAGATAGCTATGCCAAGAGTTCTCTTAGACCACGAACCTTTGCTTCTGGAAAGTGGTGATTGGGACACTAATCCCTCCTATTTCAAGTTTGAAAATGTGTTGCTAAAAACAGAAGGTTTCTCTGAAATGATCAAAAGATGGTGCAAAACTACAACATTAGTGGTAGTCCAGACTGTCTTATCTCGGAAGCTCAGGAATCTGAAGAAAGATATCACTAGCTGGAACAGAGAAACCTTTTAGAAGCTACATACTCATATAGAAAATATGTTGGAGGAATTAGCTATCCTTTGAACAAGATACTGAAGGCAGACACGTCACAGGGAGTGAAGGAGAGAACAATTCACTGAGGCTTAAACTTCAGGAAATAGCAAGGTTGAAGAGGTATCCTGAAGACAAAAGTCTAGATGTTTGTAGCTTAAAGAAGGGGACAGGATTCAAAGAGTAGCCAACTCTCACAGGATGAGCAATCAAATTGACAAGCTAGTGATTAACGGGGAGATCTGTGAAGACAGAGAAGAAACCAAAGCTGAAACATTTAGATTTTATGAAGCTTTTATACGAGGATGCCCAAAGTCAACTTTGAAAATCTCAACAGTATCACTCAGGAAGAGAAAAGTTGGCTTGAAAGAATCTTTAAGGAAGAAGAGGTAAAAGAAGCCATCAACTCCTGTGCTCCAGATAAGAGTCCAAGGCATGACCGGTACACAATGGCCTTTTACCAAAGGCCTGGGATTTCATCAAGGTCGATATTATGGGAGCTCTCAACCATTTTCATCAGCAATGCCACATTATCAAATCAAACAACACCTCCTTTATAGCACTAATCCCAAAAAGAAAGGGAGCCTTACACCTTAGAGACTTCATGCCCATAAGCCTCACAAGGAGTGTTTACAAAATCTAGGCCAAAGTTTTAGCTCAAATATTTCGAAAAAATTTCACCAATCACCCATAGTCAGGAATAGAATAATTGAGGGAACGGATATTACGATGATTAAAAAAAAAATGATTGGCAAAAGATAAATTGTCTAGTTCTCATTATTTAATTAAGAAATCCAATTGTTGGTCATTAAAGAATACAAAAGAAAGTTTCGGGGGAACAAGATGCTTTTCTTAAGAATAGACAGATCATAGATGCTTCTTTGATTATGCTTTTCTTAAGAATAGACAGATCATAGATGCTTCTTTGATTGCAAATAAAATGCTATTGACTTGCTATTTCTTTTCATAATTGAATATTTTAATTGCCCTTTTGTGCTAATAGATTCTAGTCTGATTTTCTGGAAGGTTATGAATGGGATGTTGGGCATTTTCAAGGCGCTCAGCGGCCGGATGTTGATTGTTTCCGGGCCACTTCATTTGGGCAATCTGAGTCAGAGGTTTTAGCAGTTTATTACTCAATTTTCTGTCTTGTCATCCAAGCTAATCTAGTAAATGTTATTTTTGTATTTTTGCATAATTTGAAGTGTTTGCTTTCTTTCTGATCCCATTACTTGACCAACATCTGTAAGAATCAAAGGTCTTTCTCTAAAACATGTGGGATGAATTTACAACCATATATTTTTCTGATTCGTATGTCTTAGTTTTGCATGTCGATCATAGTACAACGCAGGAAAACACTTTCCTCCTCTGCACTTTCTTGTTCTTTCTCCTCATTTATGAATACTGTATCTGGCGAAAATCGACATTTTGGGATAAAATATGAAATCTAGTACTTGCTGGGATAATATCCTGGTATATACTGTACCCCTTTGTATTCTTTCGTATTTGCACTACTGCATGCTGCTATTTTCCTTGGTTGTATGTCATACATTCATATGCATAACATAAAACATAAAAACTGTCACCTCTTGCACAAGACAATATCCAGGAATATGCTTTTTTCTGTAAATATGACTAATATCTTGCTATCCTGTTTCGCAGGTGATTGCCTCGGATCCTTTAGTAGCTGTTGATAAGGAGAGAACTGATGTATTAATGTACTGCACTGGAGGTATCCGCTGTGACGTATATTCTGCTATGCTACGGTAAGCTGTATGTTTTTGTATGCGTTATGCTCTCTCTTTTACTTATGTGCCAGGGCATGAATGTGTGAGATATTGGAACTTTGAGCAATCTCTTCAGTGACACCATAAGAATATCCACTTTTCAGCTTTTCCTGGTTAAAGTACTTCAAATATTAAATTTGTTGTCATCCACCCTCCACAAAAAGCAGTTACCTTCCAATAATTTCTTTCCTGTCAGACTGTTGAGTGGAGAGAATAACTATCTTATGCGGGTGTTTGTACTTTTCGCACCTGCTCTTCTGCAAGTACCATCTGTTGGTTAAATGAGCTACTTTACCCTCATTGGAAGTATTATCATTTATCAGGCTTCTCTGGCTTGGTTTACTGGCATGCACTACGTGGAAATTGTTCATGCCTTGACCTGATAGGATTTCCAATTGCATTAGTAAATAAGTTTCTTCAGTAGGTAACATTAGTAGGATCTCTCAAATGCAATGTAAAAATATGTTTTGAGCTAAAACCGACTGTCATATACATCTCAAAGCTTATATTAGCTTGAAGATTATGTGCCTAAGCTTTGTAAGACTATCAAATGGCAATTCAGTTGCTCAACATAAATTATTTATCTCAATATATAGGAGCAGACAATTGCACCATTCATTTATGCGTTGCACCATCTGGTGTTCACGTTTACCTGTGCAGTTTACGTGAAAATGTTGTGTGAGTGATACATGATTAAATGAAAAGGAGATAGGACAGTGCTAGTACAGTTCCAGTTGTTAGTTAAAACAGTTAGCCGGCTACAGTACAAAATTAATTAGAAGGAAGTTAGTTACTATTCTGTTATTAGCTTTAGCTTAAGCTTATGTAGTTCATTGCATTTCAATGTATAGCCTGCACTTAACTCAATTACAATCACATATGAAATATACTAGTTCTTCTGAATCTAGTTCTCTCTCTCTAATTTTTCTTCTTCTTCAATAAGCTATTTTCTCGAGTTATCTCCTGAATTTCCTGCTATCGCGTAACATTGGTATTAGAGCCTGACAATCCTTGACAACAATGGTGAAAGGAGCACGAGTAATTGGTGAACCAAACAATGAGAACCCTACTGTAGAAATTGGGGATTTACGCGATATGATGCAGAACCTAGTAACCGAGGTTGGGAATCTTGCTGGGAAGGTCTCATCTCTGGAGAAATTGGATCATACAGTAATGGAATTGAGGAATCAGTTATCTAGGGAAAATCGAAGGAACACTTTTCCATTGGGACAAGGTGGAATTCTTGATCGAAGTGAAGGGGTAGGGGTTCAAAGAGAGAGAAACTAGCCCTGCTGGTGGTAACAATTCGCATTTCCATCCATCAAACTTCAATCGATGGTCAAGAATGGAGTTCTTGAGGTTTTGTGGGGAAAATCTCAGGTCTTGGTTGTTTAAAATTGAACAGTTTTTTTCCATGGAGAATGTGGCAGATGAGGAGAAAGTGGCAATAGCTGCTACGCAACTGGAAGGGGAAGCCATCCAATGGCATGTATCTTTCATGAGATACAGACAGTACTTGCAATCAACCAGTTGGAATGAGTATGTGGGGGCTTTGGTTGAACGATTTGGGACTGACTTTGATGACCCAATGGAATAAAATTAAGAAGATTAAGCCATCCAATGGCATGTATCTTTCATGAGATATAGACAGTACTGGAAGAAATTAAGAAGATTAAGCAGGTAGGAAGTGTAAGGGAGTATCAAGCAGTTTTTGAGAGGAATTTGACAAGGGTGAATTTGTCTGAAGAAAATGCTATTAGTTGTTATATTGGAGGCTTGAAACCAGAATTAAACATTGCTGTGAAGATAGCAAATCCTACATCATTGTCTCAAGTCTATAGGAATGCAAGAATGCAAGAAGCTTATTTTGATGCTATTTGACAACCAGGGCACACTCAGGGAGGTATAGGTCCAAGAAGGGTCATGGATCACAGAAATTACAGCAGCAATAACAACCATTATTGCCGACACCAGGTACCAGTAGTTTACCTTCTTCTAAAGGAATCAACAGATGGAATCAACAGAAGGAAACTAAGTCTAGAGGAGATTAATGACAAAAGGGCAAAAGGATTATGTTATTTCTGCAATGAAAAAAAGGGCAAAAGGATTATGTTATTTCTGCAATGAAAAATATACATTTGGTCAAAAATGTGCAACCCCTAAACAGTTATATCTGTTAGAATCAAAAGAAGTAGCAGGGGATATCAATGTAGAAGAATCAGAAGAAAAGGTACAAGTGGAGGAAGTTGAACTAGATCTGGCTCAACCTGTGGAGCGTATGGAAATTTCTGTGCATGCATTAAATGGTTCACTAGGCTATAGAACTTTGAAGGTGATTGGTTACCATTCAAAGAAGGCACTGCATATATGATAGATACTGGTAGTTCACACAACTTCATAGACCCTGAGCTGGTGGGATATCTAGGATGTGAAGTAAGATCTACTATTCCTCAGATGGTGGCTGCCGCAAATGGACACATATGGTGGCTGCCGCAAATGGACACATGAAGGTTGACAAGATGTGTGAAATCACCAGGTTGCTGCAAGGAGCAGAATTTGCAGCTGAGTTATTACTCTTGCCCTTGGGCTCATGTGGCATGGTACTTGGAGTGCAATGGCTACTAACTTTAGGAGATATTAAGATGAACTTCAATAAGTTGACCATGGAACTCTGGTACAAGGGTAGAAAACATTTGCTAAGGGGTGTTGGCAGTCAAGTCAAAACTTCTGGAGCTGGGAAGTTATCCAAGCATTCGGGTAATTAATCTCAATTATGCATGATCCAAGTAGTACCTATGACTAGTGAAAAGGAGTTTGAAGAACCTACTGAGTTACCTCCTTCTAGAGGTATCTTTGATCATCGAATTGTATTACATAATGGGACTGAACCTGTAAATAAGAGACCATACAAGTATCCTCCAGTTAAAAAGGATATCGTTGGAAAGATGGTACAACAGGTGTTAGATTAGGGCATTATACAGCATAGTTGCAGTTCATTTGCAGCACCTGTAGTTTTGGTAGGGAAGAAGGATGGAACTTGGAGACTTTGTGTAGATTATAGAGACTTGAACAAACACACTATCAAAAACAAGTTTCCAGTTCCTGTGGTCGAGGATCTTTTAGATGAACTGGGAGGATCCAAGATCTTTTTCAAAATAGACTTGAGATCTGGATATCACCAACTAAGGATGGCAATAGACGATGTACCTAAAACTACATTTAGGACTCATTCGGTACATTTTGAGTATTTGGTGATGCCATTTTGTTTGTCTAATGCACCAACAACTTTCCAAGGCTTGATGAATTCTGTTTTTCAGAAGTTTCTTAGGAAACAGGTGCTTGTTTTATGATATGAACCAAAATACGAAAAGAAGAAACTAATTACGAAAACTAAAATAACAATACTAGAAATGATAGAATTGTAGATAGACACAAAAAGATAAGGAAAAGGATAACCAAAGGATGTTTCAAATCCATTGACCTCCCTTTTGATTACCAACAAACACCTATCCCTTACGATGACCGAGAGAGAATCGTAACGCCCTCGCAACCACACGTTTCTAAACAAACATTAAACAAAAGCTTACCAACTCTCTTTGGAGTGTTTCTCATCAATGTTCAACAAAAACTACTTAAGGAATAGAAAGACAAACTATTTATAGTTATGGGCCTAAAAGTACAATACTAGAAATGATAGAATCGATAGAATTGTAGATAGATGCAAGAAGATAAGGACAAGGATAACTAAAGGATGTTTCAAATCCAATGACCTCCCCTTTGATTACCAACAAACACCTATCCCTTACGATGACCGAGAGGGAATCGTAACGCCCTTGCAACCACACGTTTCTAAACAAACATTCAACAAAAGCTTACAGTGTGTTTCAAATCCAATGACCTCCCCTTTGATTACCAACAAACACCTATCCCTTACGATGACCGAGAGGGAATCGTAACGCCCTTGCAACCACACGTTTCTAAACAAACATTCAACAAAAGCTTACCAACTCTCTTTAGAGTGTTTCTCATCAATATTCAACAAAAACTACCTGAGGAACAGAAAGACAAACTATTTATAGTTATGGGCCCAAAAGTGACCCTAAACAACACTTGGGCCCAAAAGTCCCATTGGGCGATATTGAAGACCATCGCCAAGGGCATTGGCGCATCGCCAATTTGACCAGCAGGTCACTACCTCTTGTTGAACTAGCCTCCATTTGCGTCTTGTCTCGCCAAAGACATTGGCGCATCGCCAAATGTCCTCCCTATCGCCAAACTGAACAGTGTGGTGTTCTTGACTTGGTTGCAATCTTGTCTTGATCCCACTCCCTTGAATTCCTTCTCATCTTCCCTCCAAGTGTTCCTCATTACATGAAACCCTTGTTTTGTCACTAACATTCGATCAAGTACCTCGGTTTTCATGAACAAAGCTTGCATCCTTTGGAGTTCTCTCGCTTGGCTTCTAGTAAAAGGTCTTGAGGCAATTTGGGTCGTATCATTTTCTTTGATGATATACTGGTTTACAGCAGTAACATGGAGGAGCATTTGATTCATTTGAGAGCTGGATTTGAAGAGATGACACATCACAAAATCTTTGCCAAGAAGAGTAAATGTTTCTTCGGAGTCCAGAGGATTGAATATCTTGGTCATTTTATTACAGCAAAAGGAGTAAGTACCGACCCTCATAAGGTGGATGTTGTTAAGAATTGGCCTGCTCCTACCACACTCAAACAGTTGAGAGGTTTCTGGGGATTGGCTGGGTACTATAGGAGATTTATCCAAGGGTTTGGTGTAATTTGTAATCCCTTAACTGATCTAACTAAGGAGGACAGTTTTAAATGGTCTACCGCTGATTTTGCTTTCACACAACTGAAGGAAGTATTAACTCAGGCTCCTGTATTAGCTTTGCCTGATGCTAACAAGGTATTTGTTGTGGAGACTGATGCAAGTGGATATGGGATTGGGGCAGTGCTGATGCAGGAGGGACACCCCATTGCATTCATCAGTAAGGCTCTATAACCAAAACATGCAGCATTGTCTGTCTAAAATAGAGAATTACTAGCTATTGTACAAGTAGTGACCAAATGGTCCCAATATTTGTTGGGGCAAAAGTTTGTTATAAGGACTGATCAGAAGGCTCTTAAGTTCCTTACGGAACAGAAACTACATACAAATTCTCAACTTCTTTGGTTGACTAAGCTGATGCCTTTTGATTACTCTAAGAGTACAAAAGAGGAGTGGAAAATAAGGTTGCTGATGCACTCTCTAGAGTTATAGGAGCTGAACTGTTAGCCTTGATGATCTCTCCTACCAGCACTGATCTCTTTCAAGCTATAGTGAACAGCTGGGACTCAGACCAAGAGCTCAAACTACTCATTCAGAAGCTACAGACAAATCCTACTACACAGTCATTTCACTTGGACTCAAGGTCAGTTGAGAAGAAATGGTAGACTAGTAGTTGGCAAGGTGATAGAACTAAGGAAGACTTATTTTATTGTGGCATGCATCTTCTCAAGGGGGTCACTCTGGGGTGGAAGCAACCTTGAGGAGGTTACTCACTCTATTTTATTGAGAGCATATGAGACAAGATGTGAAAGATTTTGTGCAGAAATGTGATGTGTGTCAAAGAAGTAAGTCAGATTTGGCTGCTTATCCTGGGTTATTACAACCTTTGCCTATTCCTGATGCTGTTTGGTCTCAAATCGGCATGGACTTCATTGATGGTTTGCCTAAATCCAATGCTCATGAGGTCATCATGGTGGTTGTGGATAGACTAAGCAAGTACGGTCATTTTATTCCCTTAAAACACCCTTGCACTGCACAATCAGTTGCTGAAGTGTTCTTGGATGTTGTTGTGAGGTTGCATGGATTGCCAGATGCTATCACTAGTGACAGGGATGCTGTGTTCCTAAGCTCTTTTTGGCAGGAATTGTTCACGTTGCAAGGAGTGCAACTGAACTTATCTTCTGCTCATCACCCTCAGTCTGTCCAACAGACTGAGGTTCTCAACAGATGTCTTGAGACATATCTAAGGTGCTATTGCAACGAGGATGCTTCCAATTGGTTCTCTTGCCTTCCTATGGCAGAGTATTGGTACAACACCTCCTATCTCTCAGCTATTCACACTACTCCTTATGAAGCCTTGTATGGGAGGGCACCACCCTTACATCTTCCTTATCTCCCTTGGGAATCTGCTTCAGCTGAGGTTGATAATACTCTGTTGACAGGGAGCTCAAGCTACAATTACTTAAGCATCACCTTGTGAAAGCTCAGCACATAATGAAACAGCAGGCTGACTCACATAGAAGTGATAGGCATTTTAGTGTTGGAGATTGGGTATATTTCAAAGTTCGTATATTTCAAAGTTCATACCTACAAGCGACACTGTCTAATCATGCATTCCACAAGCTAGCTGCTAAATACTATTGGCCTTTTCAGATCATTAAGAGGGTAGGCCCTGTTGCATACACCCTCTTACTATCTAGCTCAGTCAAGATCCATCCAACAGTTCATGTTTCTCTTCTATAGAAGTGTCATGAGGTTCCTTCCCGGATCTCTTATCCACCTGTGGTTGACTTGGCTAGCCCACATTGCCCTGATCCTGAGCTAGTTTTACAGAGGAGGATGGTTAAAAGGGGAAATAAGGCAATGGCTCAGTTTTTGGTTAAATGGCATGGACTGCCAGCAGATGCTGCTACTTGGGAGTTTGCAGACACACTGAAAACCAGATTTCCTTTGTTTGATCCTTGAGGACAAGGATCTTTTGTTGGCGGGAGTGCTGATACATGATTAAATGGAACGGAGAGTACAGTGTTAGTACAGTTCCAGTTAGTTAAAACAGTTAGCTGGCTACAGTACAAAATTAGTTAGAAGGCAGTTAGTTACAATTCTGTTATTAGCTTTTTCAATATATAGCCTGTAGTTGACTCAATTACAATCATATATGAAATATAATAGTTCTTCTGAATCTAATTCTGTCTCTCTAATAGTTCTTCTTCTTCTTCAATAAGCTATTTTCTCGAGTTATCTCCTGAATTAGCTAATCGATCCTCGAATTCGTTCTGAATTCCTGCTATCGAGTAACAGTGAGTTCACAGCTGACAATGTATTTTTCTTTTTACTACAGAAAGCAAGGTTTTAAACGATTATACACCTTGAAGGGCGGTGTTTCTCATTATCTTGAGAGTGAAGGTTCTGTAGGATGGGTTGGAAATCTATTTGTATTTGATGCCCGTCTTTCTCTACTACCTTCTACTTACAAGCCTGCGGTGGAGATCGAAGCAAGCACAATGCTAGAAGGCTCCCTGGATGACTCATTTGCCAAATGCTACATCTGTGCTTCACGAGTCTCTGAGTTGAGGCACCGCAATTGTGCAAACCTTGATTGCAACCTACTTTTCCTGTAAGATTAACCATTTGATCAATAAACATATGGATGGATGCTACTTTAATCACTTATATTTGCACTATCAAGCCTGTGCAGTGGGTATATGAAGTTTTCTTCCAAAATTCAGTTAATGAGGGACATTTTGGGTGAAAGCGTTACTTTTTTTAAGATGGCGTACCCCATATATTAATAGGAACAAGATTACAGCGAAAAAGAAGAGCTAAGCTGCCACTCTCTTTACAACCCTTTGATGGATGGACGTACCCATTCAATTTACAAATTCCTGTATTTGTCTACCTATTTTTGTCCATCATTGATCAAAAAAAAAAAAGATATCTACCTATTTTAAAAGAACAATGGAAATTGAACTCACTTACAAGAAAGCTCCGAAATCTGTACAAGGTGAAGAGGAGCAAGATATTTCACAAAAATTGATCTGCCACGAAATGCACACCAACAAAAATTTCTCTGTGGACATGTGAATACATTCTTCATCTGTTTGTGTCTAATGGAAGGCTTTTGAATTTTGTGCAATATGCCTTGGAGTGATGGTATAAACGGTCCTCCATTCCAGTACTCCCCTTAGCTAAAACTTCCATGCCTTCTTTGAAACAGTGAGTCAATATTGAGAGCTGACTTATTATATAACATGCTTCCTCAATTATCTGCTGTAAGTGCCATGGTGAATTTAAGTTGTCTTTCAGCATTTCAATGATCATCAACAAATCACATTCCAGAATGACCTGGTCAAATCCATTCTCCTTGCACCACTTTAATCCCAATAATGCTGCATTAGCTTCAGCATAATTAATACTGCCATACTCCAAAGGACATGCAAAAGCCATCACCATATGCCTAGGTGATCTCTAACTATTCCCCCACCACCAGTGACCATATGCTTGTCTACATCCATCTGATAAAGCCCAGTTGAGCTCAGGTCTCTCACTTCACAATACCACATATGATTCTTTGAGTTATCACCATTCGTCTTTCATAGGTACACATATCAGGGGACACTCCAGCTAATCCCATTTCCACTTTAACACTAATACCCAATTAAGATGAAGAATTTGAAAGACTTAGCTATTGGGGTATCAACTTACCTCCAAGTCAACAGGAGAAAGAACTTGATGTCTCTCGGCTAGGATTCTTTACTTAAAACTTTTCTATCTCCATCTCAAGTCCTAGTGCAGGTTGCTCCATACTTCTATGTGCTTTGTTTCAGTTGTATAAACACTAAAGCCTACATTGAATAAAAGTGAGTACTTATATTCAATCTAATACTTGATTGGTTTTTTTCAGATGCTGTGCAGGCTGCGTGAAACATTTAAGGGGATGTTGTTGTATTCAATGCACATCTGCATGCCGACTTAGGCCCATGCTGACAGGTCATCAGAGATACCGAAAATGGCATAATTATCGTGATTTTTAGTCGCAAAGGTGGTGACATCTTGATCAGTGATTGGTGTCCATATCTTTGAAAGTGAGTGTAGTTCTGGCACTGAAAATGTAGAGCTCCAGTCCAGTAAATTGCTGGTGAGACCGAATGGCAAATTAAGGGAAAAGCTATTCTTACCTACTACAAATTCTGTGTAACTTTTACCCGAAGGTTCCAAAAAGACTAGTTTTCACTTCTATTTTTTTAGTTCTGTTTTTCTTTAATGCGGGATGAATGTCCATCAGACTGAAAATTAGGTTAAGTGCCCCTTTAGGTAGAAAATATTAGGAACAGACAGTTTTGGAAGTTTGTCTTTTCACTGATTATTAGATATTGAAGGTTGAATTTTATTGGTTGAAAATATAGGTTAGTTTGTGATACAACCTTAGGAGAACCACACCCTAAAAGCTAGCTATTAAGGTAGGAGAGCCCAAGGCTATATAAGCCTCACATCAGCTCCCCATTTAACCGATGTGGAACTCAAGTCCCATACCTTGCAATAGGATCATAACAAACCACCACGCTCCGCAACCGTCGTCCTCGACGGCTTCACTCTGGGTAGCTTTCACTCTACTTGTGTAGGTAGCTCTTTCCCAGGTAGCCCTTTTCGAATCACGGTGGACACGGAGGGTGATGGGTGGCTCTGATACCATTGATACAACCTTAGGAGAACCACACCCTAAAAGCTAGCTATTAAGGTGGGAGAGCCCAAGGCTATATAAGCCTCACACCAGCTCCCCATTTAACCGATGTGGAACTCAAGTCCCATACCTTGCAATAGGATCATAACAGTTTGCTAAGAAAAACATATAAACCATCCATGTACTGTAGCTGCTTTTGGAGATTTTCAGAAAGAGCTTTTTACGTCTTCGCATGAATTGGTAAAAACTATTATGTAATTACTTTCTTATTTATTTTTCCATACTAATCCTCTATGATGATGTATTATCTTAAAGATACTGACTTCTTATTAGGAGAAGCTTTTCTTTTTTCCCCAAATTCAGACCGGGTCATGAAACTTACTAATTTAGCTTTGTATCAACAGACAAATCCTTGTTATGAGCATACATTGAATCGACCTTGTAAATATAATAGGCGTAATCATCTCTATATCTGTTGGAATAGTAATTCAAAGTTTGGAGCAGGAAATTAAATTTGTTTAGGAGAATAGTAATTCAAAGTTGGAGTAGGAAGTTAAATTTGTTTAGGATTTGGTATTTATTTAATTCATGTCTAAATAGGATTTTTAGTCTAAATAATATAGGAACAAGTTTTCTATTTCCTAGTTACATTAGGTTTTGCAATATTATAAATAGGGGTACTGCTAGCTATTTATAGTAACAATTTGTAGAGAAATAGTGGAGAATTATTTGAGTTTGAGTAAAATATTTTTTTCTCAAGCTGGTATCGAAGCTTCTAAGATCCTAATAGAGAACCAAAAAGTTTCCGCTACCGATGGATGGTTATAACCCATATTATGCACCCGTCTGGCCAAAGATTATATGTAGGGCCAATGTCTGGCCAATAATTATCTTGAAAATCATCTGACTAATGATATACTGACAATTGCCTGACCAATGATTATATGTAGGGCAAACATCGGGCTAATGATATATGCATGACAAACAATCATGCTAAGAGGATTATGCCAAAAATATTGTAGATCCAAATAGGTGCAAGCAAATATGAAACAAGAAGTAGAAACTTTTTTTTTTTAAAAGTCAGAGAAAAGACATAAAAAAGGATATTTCGGTGCACTTAAGCTTTCCTATGTGCGGGATTCGGAGAAGGGCCGGACCACAAAAAAAAGTGCATCAACGAGAGTTGAAGAGAAGTGCTCTAACAATAGAATGTTGAAGAGAAGTGTTTTAACTATTGAAAGTTGGAGAGCAGTGCTCCAACATAACCAAGAAAAAAAAAACAGGTGTTGATGAGAAGTGCATCAACTATTGAAAGTTGGAGAGAAGTGCTCCAACAAAATCAAGAAAAAAATAACCAGAAAAGGAACATATATACCTCGAACTATCATAAATGGTGCGTATATACCCTTCGTTATACTTTGAGTATATATATCCCTGTCGTTAATCATTTAGATTGTATATACCCTTTACACTAACGGAGGAACACATGTCACAATCCTATGCATTTACCCATTTTTTATTTATTTTATCCCAAATAAATTAACTTACCCAATTTTAGACCCGAAATTAACCCACTCATTTCATTTCACGATCCCCCGACCCGTTTTAAGGTGCTCATGTCTTGACATATTTCTTGGCATGATTCGGTTATTCCATTGTGGCCATCCAGCCTTGCTCATGATAGTAGCAGAGTTCTTGTCTGGTACTATTATTTTCGAACTGAAAAAGTTATCTTTGGAATTTGTTTTCTTGACCTCCCACTAAGTCCATGTTATGCAGCACCTTTTCTTGTGCCAATTCCTCTTACTCTTTCTTTTGGGACTACCCAATGAGAAGCATAAGCCTGTATGAATTGTTGTTGCTACATTTTCTGGGTCAGTTCCCATTTCTCCTCTTTTTGTGCATGTCGTTTCTCATTTCTGTACCCATTTATCTTGATAGGTTGGGGGATCGTGAAATGAAAATGGGAGGGTTAATTTCGGATAGTGGGTTTATTTCGGGTCTAAAATTGAGTGGATTAATTTATTTGGGATAAAATAAATAAAAATTGGTTAAATGTATAGAATTGTGACACGTGTTTCTCTGTTAGTATAAAGAGTATATACAACCCAAATGATTAACGGCATGAGTATATGTGTATCCAAAGTATAACGGAGGGTATATACATACTATTTATGATAGTTCGGGGTATATATGTCCCATTTCTGAAAAATAACGGATGTTGGAGAGAAGTGTTTCAATAATTGACGGTTGAAGAGAAGTGCTTCAATAATTGAAGGTTGATGAGAAGTGCATCAACAATTGAAGTTCGGAAAGAAGTGATTCAACACAAACATGAACTGAAGATTGGAGAGAAACTCTCCGATACAAAACAATAACGACAAGAGTATATAACTTTGAATTACTGAAGAATGTTGGAATAATAATTCAAAGTTGGAGTAGGAAAACAAATTTGTTTAGGATTTAATCTTTATTTAATTCATGTCTAAATAAGATTTTTAGTCTAAATAATATAGAAATATGTTTTCTATTTCTAGTTAAATTATGTTATGCACTATTATAAATATGGATGATGTTACTAGCTATATTTATAGTGACAAATTGTAGAGAAGTAGTGAGAACAATTTGAGTGTTTGAATAAAATATTTTTCTTCAATATCTATATCTATATCTATCTATATTATCATACTACATTAAAAGTGGAAAGCCCTTTAACCAAAAGTTAAATTACTAAAATGTTCTTCTAATTAATGATATATTCTAGGGGTGGGCGTTCGGTTCTTCGGTTCGGTTTTGTCAAAGTTCGGTTCGGTTCTTCGGTTTTCGGTTTTGCAAAAATGAGCACCGAACACCGAACCAAACTAATTCGGTTCGGTTCGATTTTTTGAACTTCGGTTCGGTTTAATTCGGTGTCTGTGAATCGGTTTTTCGGTTCAAGTGAGAAACAATACAAACAAAATGTGAAGGTTGCAAACTTAGCATATTATATTGTAGCTACTGCCTACTAACCCTTTCACCAGTGCAACAATTAGTTGCTTTAGCACATTTTGAGTTTCTTGTCTTTCTTGGCATCCACAAGTACTAGACAGTTGGCACTAGCAAGTAGCAACACCTACGCCATGAGTGCTGGTAGCCTGGTACCAAATGAAGAAAATAGTCTAACTGCAAATCAAAGTACCATACTTTGAAAACAGCTCGTACCAGCTGCCAATCTGCCATCAAGGCATCAACCAGTACTCAACCAAAGTTGAGAGTCTTCAGAGTTGTGTGATAGGATTGTGAAGAGGCGATTAGAATTGAGGTCTGAATGTGTCATAGGATTAATTAGTTAGGTTATTGGGTATTGGTCTTTAAACTGTTTTGGGCCATCATATGAATTACATGTCATATAAAATATTTTAAAAAAAATATAATTAGTAATAAAAGTTCGGTTCTTCGGTGCACCGAAGAACCGTGAACCTTAAACCGAACACCGAACCGAAGAACCAAAATTTCAAATAAAAAAATCAAAACCGAACCGAAGAACCGAAGAACCGAAACCGAAGAACCAAATTAATTCGGTTCGGTTTGTTTTTTCGGTTCTCCGATTTTTATGCCCACCCCTAATATATTCTATTTAATTTTAAAAGAATTAAATACCTTAATACCCCTCATTAAAATCTAATTACCCTACTTATTGAAAAAAAATGCACATCAGAATATCCACCCAGCCAAAACATCAATAGGAACAGACGTGTTCCTTCACAAAAAGTGACATACCTCTTCAGAAAAGTGACACTACATTAAATTGTTATCCATTTCTATCTTCATAGATTCGGACGATATCGAATGAACTTGACCTCAACGTACAAGCCATCAAAAGATGATCCACATTGACCATTCAAACAAACTTATACGTTATTATTTTCATGTATAATTATTTTCTTAATACTTTATTTTAAAAATATTGATATTATTCTATAAAATTGTGAGGTAAAAAGCCCTTAGGTCTAAAATTAAATTATTCAAATACTCTATTATTAACTTAAATATCCTACTTATTAAAATAAATAAATAATTAAATAAAAACACCAATTTTAGTTGAAAGGATGTGATCCTTGAGCTTAGTTACTAATGTAACTTGTGGTTCCTATTTTCATTTAATTTTCAATCATTGCAAGTTGACTGGGGATTTAAAGTGAAAGACTCACTTTCAGCCAATTAAATGCAAGATTTAATATACTATTTGATACAAAATATAATTTGAGTAGACGAAGATTTTGCATGTAGAAGCTTGAAAGACTTGGTTTATTAAAAATCTATATCATCAACAAAGGATATATATGTCCATAGTACTATTATGAAATTGAAGAAGCTAATTACTCTTGAAACTGCGATGGACTTGGGGATTAGCTAAACACAATCATCAACAACAATTCATGATTTAAATAGTGTTCTCTAAGGAACCTTATACCTATATATAAGATGATTCATGATGGATGTGAAAACAAAATTAGGCTTTACACTTCACTAATTTTAAGTTTATTTTTTGACCTATGTGCTTGATAATGTCGAATTTCTACAAATGTAGAATATGAAATCGATGTTTATTTTATTTGCATATTGTGAGGATATGAAAAACATATATTTAAAGGAATATGTTGTTATTCTTTTCACAAAATAACTGGAATTGACCAATCACAAATTATCAATTATGTCTTTCATGATTCAAAATGATTTTCTCCAAGGAAATTTATATGAATTGTATGAATGTCACGACCAAATTGTTGTGTGTGACACCCACAATAATTCTCCAGGGAGAACCATCTAATCCAAATGTTAACCCAATCAGTTAGAAATTTTAAGACAAGATTATCATAAAAATCAACTTTAAATCTAATAAATTCAAAAACTAATCAATAATAAGTGTGAAAAATCAACAACTATCTATTACATTTTTCAAGACCTAAAAGTCATAGTACAAGAACTCTATGTCAAAATCATGTCTAAGATAATATCAAAACTAGAAAAATAATGTGAAGTATCTTTTGTCCGAAAGAAGGACAAGAACCAAAATGAAGATTCAAGGAAGCCTGACATGAAGCGCTCACCCTTGGATCGAATCAGATATCATGGCTAGAGATGAGGTCGCGTCTGAGCCTCTAGAACACATTCCTCACTTAACAAAAGAAGAGCACCGGCTAACAACAGTACAAACCGCTAAGTACTGGTAGGTATCATTGATTGACTCAACTTAGAAACATGTATACACATAAATCAAACATCAAGTAGACAAGACATTCAGCACATAACAAGTAATCTCAACCAGTCAACAGGTATATTCACAACAGACCAAACAATGTCCACAACTAAGTCACACAACCATCAAGAATATCAACCATTTAGAAAAATCAGGAGTTCAATAACACAACACAATGGGAATCTATGACCACCTCAACCTCACAAGTATGATATGACTAGTCTCATTATTATCACAATACACCAAACAACTCATGTATCAAACTCTAGTATGTACATACATGCTAAGGAACTTATTTATGTTCATCTAGTCATGACCTGCAAGGGACCAGCTACATCCATGTACCATACTAGAGTGGTACCCAACGCTCCATAATAATAGTCAATATAAATATCCATACCGACGCAGTACCAAACCTTTCGTAATAATAATAATAGAAGTTTTCAATTTCACTATCACTCAGGATATAACACAGCGAACCAAATTTATAAGTACACTTACAATCATGTATTTTGTCATGACCCAAACGGTCATGATTGGTACCCGCCCTAACCTATGGTGGGAGAACCATACTATGCTCACCCTTTCTCACCGAATGGTTACTCTCATATTCATATTATACTAAGTTCATCTTTACCAAGTTCTAAAACTCCATTATTGATTAATTTAATAAAGTGTCAAACTATCAAAATCATTAAGTCACTAATAAAGTTTGGAAACCTCTATCTATTACATCCCCGGGACCTGAAGTCATCGTAAAAGAACATCTAAAAACAACTAAGTCTGGAAATAAGCAGAATATCACAAAAAAATAACAAAAGGAAATCGTTTTAGTCCTAAAACAAGGGACGTCAACATCATAAGAAGATTTGAAGGTTGTCCGGACATGGTGCTCACCCTTAAAATCGGGTCTAACTACTAACTAGAGCCGATAGCATGTGTCAACCGCCGGAAGATGTTATGCACTCAACAAAAAAAAGAGTACAGGTAGCATCAATACATTTACAAGTACTGGTAAGCATCATAGGTCGACTAACTCAACAATGTACAAGTAAACAATCCAAACAAGTATAAAAGTGAACATAACAACACTCATAACCAATGATATCTTTCAACTCAACAAATTATCATTACAAAATTACAACTCACAAGTTTACTTTCACAAATTTTCACACTTAGTCATTTTCATCGACAACTCATCATCATGTATAATCATTATAAGGCACCCAATGCATATGTATGAGTGCATGTATGCAAGATGTGCGCATTATCTCCTACCCTTCTCAACCTTATTAGCAACATCATATCGTACTGGCGTGGTATCCGACCCATATCACAACATTCATATTCGTACTAGCATGGTACCAGACCCATCATCTCAACATATCATATTCGTACCAGCGTGGTACCCGATCCATCATCGTAACATACCATCACAATGCAAATGAAAATGCAATGCAGTCATTAAATCACAAGTCATGCTAGAAGGAAATCATAGATGTCTAAATCACAAACAAGCACAAAGCCAAGAAAGACTAAGTGCTACAACAAAATCATAGTCTACCTCAATTCCTTGCTCAAAGTCACCTTTAAGACACACTTTTTCCCTTTCTTTCTCGTTTAATTCATTCTTGATCTATACAACAACAAGAACATACACCCATTTTAAAAATACGTTCTCTTTTAATCGTTAGGGATCACAATCTATTAATTTTAGCCATTCACTTACCCTATTTTATCATCTTAGGATTTTCTTATCATTTAAACTTCATGAACCCTACTTAAATTAGCATAAATAATCGTAATTCTAGTCCCATTAGTGTTTTATAACACCCTAGGATCATATCTTACTGAATTTATATACATTTCTATCACTTTTCATCAATTCCCACAAACTAGGGTTAAATCCCCAAAATCCACTATTAATCTATTTTCTAGTGATTTTCTAATGTTAAATGAAGTAAATTCAAGTCTAGAATGTAATTACTTACCTCCAAAGTTCAAAAACTCCGCAAATCCTCTGAAAATCACCTTCCTCAGAGCCTTGTTGCGTTTTTCAAAAAAGTGAGGAATAAAAATATTTTTTATTATTTTTTAAAGCTGAAATTTTACTGCACGTTACCACTGCAGTGGAAAAGTAACCGCTGCATCAGTTAAAGTTCTACTGCAGTGGTTCGGTCCCTTTTTACGGAGGTCGTCGCTGCGGTTCTTGTCATCGCCGCAACGGTTACTTTTCTGTTGCAGCGATCTGAGGCAGAAACTCGAGACCTCTCTTCAGTTTTTCCTCATTTTAAGCACACATCACGAATTTCTACATCGCGAACCAACCCCTCCACGATAAATGCTATAACCAGAGTTCTATAACTCTGTTTCAGGTGTCGGAAGTTGCTACGACCTTCTATACTCATTGTCTATCCAACTATCACATCAAATCCTGCTATTTCCAATCATATTAATACCAAATTTCGTTCAACTACCACATCCTCAAAAATATACCAATACTAGACTAGCCCTAAATTTCTCAAAATTTTGCTAAGGAGAGTCTAGGTACAACTTCTACCTCCTATTTCGGCATAACGACATTTAGGATTATTACATTAGATACCAATTTACCACTATTTCATCCCCGAATCACAACTGGCCTAAAAAAGACATAGCAACTGGAATAGAGTGTACCCGAGTCAATGAACAAGTGCGGATACCACTTATGTATGTCCACTTCTATCTCCCACGTAGGTTCCTCAATGGTACAGTTTCTCTACTGAACCTTCACATAATAAATAACTCGTGTCCTCCTCTTCCTCGCATCTTTAGATAGAATAGCAATCGGTTCCTCTTGATAGGATAGTTCCTTATCAAACATTTCAGGTCCTAGCGAATAATATAGTCACCATATCCATGGTACTTCTTTAACATTGACACATGAAATATGAGGTGGACCCCGGACATGCTAGGGGCTGAGGCTTGCTTGTATGCTTCCAACCCTTGGGCTCAACTTGCCTGTCTTGCTAAATCACATCATACCCTTCATGGGTGACACCTTTAAAAGTACCTTTTCTCCTTTCTCAAACTTCATGTCTCTCACCTTTTTATCCGCATATTCCTTCTGTCGACTTAGAGCCACTATGAGCTTCTTCTGTATGAATCTCACTTGTTCCATAGAGTCCTTGAGCATATCAGTTCCCCAAGGCCTCACCTCGAAAGCGTCAAATCACCCAATTGGGGACCTACATCGTCTACCATATAAGGCCTCAAAAGGAGCCATGTCAATACTAGAGTGGTAGCTATTGTTGTAGGCAAATTCACACAATGGTAAGTATTAGTCCTACTAACCCCCGAAATCTATAACATAAGCCCGGAGCATATCCTCAAGCACTTGGATAGTCTGCTCAGATTGACCATCAGTTTGTGGGTGGAAAGCTGTGCTTAGGTCCAATCTAGAACCCAACTCGGACTGAAATCTCTCCTAGAAATTGAAAGTGAACTGAGTACCCCTGTCGGACAGAAGTGACACCAATACCCCATGTAGCCTTACAATCTCCTTCACATAGATCTTGGCCAACTTAGCTATATTATAATCAACTCTTACCAGAATAAAATGATTCGACTTAGTCAATCGGTCAACAATAACCCAAATGGAGTCACATTTCCTCAAGGTTTTCAGAAGACCAACCATAAATCCCATCGTTATCCGTTCCCACTTTCATTTCAAATTAAGCATCCGCTGAAAAGTACCACTAGGCCTCCGATGTTCGTATTTGACTTGCTGGCAGTTTTGACACTTAACCATAAAATCTATAATGTCACACTTTATCCTTCGCCACCAATAATGTTGTCTTAAGTCTCTATACTTCTTTTTGCCACCCGGATGTATAGAGTACTTGGAATTATGAGCCTTTGCCGAAATGGTGAGAATCAAGGTACCTACCCAAGGTACACATAACTGACCTCGAATTCTCAAGGCGCCCTCGTCATCAAGAATGACTTCTTTCGCCTCCCCTTGTAACACCTTTTCTCTGAGGTTGTTCAATTTTTTATCTTCAAACCATCTACTCTTAATCTGATTATAGAATGTGGACCTAGCCGCTACATGTGACAACACCTTTCCTTTGCTAGTTTCCTACAATCTCAGAAACTCATTAGCCAAAGACTGTACGTCTCTCGCCAATGGGTTCCTGAACACCTCAAGCAATGCTAAACTCTCCATGCTTACTGGTTTCTGGCTTAGTGCATCTGCCACAACATTGGCCTTACCTGGGTGATACAGATTTGAGATGTCATAGTCTTTAATCAAATCCATCCATCTCCTCTGTCTCAGATTCAAATTCTTCTAGGTGAACACATGTTGCAAGCTACGGTAGTCTATGAGCACCTCACACTTCACCCTGTAGAGATAATGTCTCTAAATTTTTAAAGAAAATACTACGACTGTGAATTCCAAGTCATGCGTGGGGTAATTTTTCTCATAGGGATTTAGTTATCTCGAAGCGTAAGCAATCACATTCTGATCCTGCATCAACACAACACCTAAACCCAAACATGAGAAATCACAAAATATAATAAAATCCTTACCCTCGACAAGCAGGGTTAGTACTGGAGCCGAAGTCAACAAAGTTTTGAGCTTTTGAAAGCTCTCCTCACACTTGTCATCCCATTCAAATAGAACTTCTTTTTGAGTTAGACGGTTCATGTGCGAAGCAATGGCAGCAAACCCCTTAGCGTACCAGCGGTAGTAACTGGCCAACCCCATAAAATTACAAATTTCTATAACGTTCGTCGGTCTGGCCTAATTTTTAACCACCTCTATCTTTTTCGGGTCCACCATAACCCCTTCTTTAGAAACCATGTGCCCCAAGAAAAACACTAAAGAAAGCCAGAATTTGCACTTAGAGTACTTAGCATACAATTTCTTCTCCTTCAACGTCTTTAACACAACACGCAAATGAGCTTCATGCTCTTCCTGACTGTTAGAATAAACAAGTATATCATAAAAAAATACAATAATAAACAAATCCAAAAAGGACTTAAACACTCCATTCATCAAGCTCATGAAAGCAGCTGGGGTATTTGTCAAGCCAAAAGACATAACCAGAAACTCGTAGTGCCCGTAACAAGTTCGAAAAGTAGTCTTTAGGATGTCCTCTGCCCTAATTTTTAGCTGATGATAACTAGACCTCAAATCAATCTTAGAGAACACTGCAACTCCTTGTAACTGGTCAAACAAATCATCTATTTTAGGCAAGAGATATTTATTACGAATAGTCACCTTATTCAACTAGTGGTAGTCTATGCACATCCTCATACTACAATATTTCTTTTTCACAAACAACACTGGTGCACCCCAAGGAGAGACACTTGTCCGAATAAAGCCCTTTTCTTATAACTCTTGCAATTGGAATTTCAATTCTCTCAACTCTGCAGGTGCCATATGGTATGGAGGAATAGAAATGGGTCTAGTCCCCAGTTCTAAGTCTATACAAAAGTCAACTTCCCAATTTGGAGGCATACCTGGAAGATCATCTAGAAACACTTCTAGGAATTCACAAACCACCGAAACTGATCCTATAGGAGGGAGTACAGATTTATCTTCCCGAAGATGGGCTAGAAAGGTCCTACACCCTCTCTTTACTAATTTTTTAGCACGAATTACGGACACAAACCTCATAGGATTACGCTTAAAAGTACCCTCCCATTCTACCTTCTCTTTCTCGGGAATCGCTACAGTGACTAATTTGGAATAATAATCAAGAACAATATGATGAAGGGACAACTAACTCATCCCTAAAATAATATCAAATTCCTCAATGTCTAGAATGACTAAGTCTGCTAGGGTGTTAAACCCCATGAACATCATGGAACACATACGATTAACCTGATCAACACACATAGACACCCCAACCGGTGTAGACACATACATAGGAGCATTAAGATATTCACAGTCTAAGTCCCAACCTATTTCACAGACACATAAGATAAGGTGGAACCGGGATAAAACAATACATAATCCATACAATCATAGACAAGAATAGTAATTGTGATTACCGTATCGGAAGCTTCCACCTCAGGACGAGATGGAACTTCATAAAGATGGATCTATCACCACTCTGGCTACTACGTCTACCACTATGAGCTCCATTTATACCAACTTTTCCTCCACCTCGATTGGATTGGTTTTGTCACGCCCCGAATCCCATCGAGACGGATTGGCACCTGTAGCCGATAAGGCCTGAGAGAACCAAATTGTACTTATGTTCATTCATATGCATGCCATCAGAAACACCCTTATCACGTAAGGGCTTAAAATGCTAACACCGAAATTCATGAAACATGTGATATATATACATATGCGAAACTTGGCCGCTGAGGCCATCAAGTCAAAATGTCATGAACCATCTTACAACCGTACACCCACATACGTCTACAAAAGCCTCTAACAGATGCAAATACCAAAACTAACTGAAGGTCGGTACAAGTCCCTGCTTTATACAACATGTACAACACCAAAACATATATACAACTGTGACTCGGAGAAGCCCCGAACTAACTGGAGCTCACCAATGATCCGCACACAACTGGCAACCTACTGTGGAGGCCTACTAGCACCTGCGCCTGTAGCAAGTAAGGTAAGTCCCACAAGGGACATCAGTACGAAGAATGTAAGGCTCAAATGAAACTGTATGATATGTAAATATATCAACGAACTCAAATACAATTGCATAAGCAACATGGATAAGTCATCATTCTATGTTTTGGGAATCATGTATATTGCTTTCATTACTTTCTTTGCTTCTATGATTATTCATCTTTGCCTGTGAACTGTGATATCCGGGCCCCAACTGAACAATGGGTTTTAACATAACATAACGTTATGTTGGGATCGACTCGAGCTAGGCTTATGCCTCTAGAGCTACCACCCATGAGTCAATATATATCGGGATCGGCTCGAGCTAGGTTATTACCTCTAGAGCTGCCACCCATACCAATATATCAGGTTCGGCTCGAGCTAGGTTATTACCTCTAGAGCTACCCTCTGTCAGGATTGGTCCGAGCTATGCTTATGCCTCTAGGACTGCCTCCTGATCCAACAATCCCGGGTCCATCTTGAGCTAGGCATTTCGCCCCCAAAGCTACCACCCGTGCTCAATCATCAACCACATATATGTATTACTTCATTCTTTACTTTTGAGATTGATACAATGGTAGTCATAACCTTATTTGAGGCTTTGAATCAATAATCAATGAGTGAGAGACATGTGAATAAACATTATTAGAAACATAGCCTTATCGGCAACATAACACTATTGAAACCATTGGACAATAATCAATGAATCTAGAGACATGGGTATAATCACTATTGGAACTTTGGAACACAACCTTATTGGGCTTTTGGAACATGTCACACCCCGAATCCCAACGAGGCGTGATTGGCACCCGAAGTCGATATGGCTCAAGAGAACCAATCTTTGCTCATGAACCCTCATATGCATAACCTCGAATGAATAACATAATGTCTCATGTAATGGATGAAATGTAAAATGCCATACATATACATATATAAAACTTGGCCGTTGGGGCCATCACATCGCACTGAACGTACATGTCTTACATCCATATACCCACATATGTCTACAAAAGCCTCTAAATACATACACGACCATTTCATAACGTCTACAACATCTAAACCAATGTACAACTTTGACACGAAAAGTCCCGAAGCAACTGGGGCTCACCAAAGATCTGCAATTACTGTCAACCTACTATGGATGTCTACTAGTGCCTGCAACTGCAACATGTAAAGTAAGTCCCCAAGAGGGGTCAGTATGAAGAATGTACTGAGTATGTAAGGCCATAAGAAAATTTCATCAATACATAAGAACTTCAATGGAAATAATTATAAGAGAAAACTCTGTGTGAAACCATGTATCTTTCTTATTATTATCTCCGATCATTCATACATAATAACAATAACTGTGGAATCAATATAAGAGAAATAGCCAATGTGAATAAACTCTTTCTGCATGTGGGAAACCATGTATATTACGTTCTTTACTTCTCTTGCTTTCATATTCAATCATCTTTATTGTTCTACCCATGTTGGACTGTTTTGTAGCCCCTGGGATGAGATGAACCTATGCTAGGTACTTTGACCCCTGGGATGTCATATGAACCCATGCTAGGCTTCTCGCCCCTGGGATACCATGCTATGTGAACCCATGCTAGGCTTTCGTGTCGCCCCTGGGATGTCATGAGATAACCCATGCTAGGCTTATTGCCCCTGGGATGTATCAAGATATATCGGGATCGACCCATGCTAGGCTTTTCTGTCGCCCCTGGGATGCCACCCGTGTTATTGGGATCGTCCCATGCTAGGTATTTAACCCCTGGGATGCCACCCATTAAACATTGCTTCTTTAATTCATTATTCTTTCTTTCATTGCTCTTTCTTTCATTCAATGAGTGATACCTTGATGATGGAAACATTCTTGAAATTTGAAACACAAATATAGATTACTTCACATCTTTACTCTTGTACGATTGACATCTTTACTTGTGAGAGATTGAGTCATTCATGTGAGAGAGATTGATTCATTCACTTGTGAGAGATTGATACTTTTGCTTATCAGAGATTAATACAATGATAGTCACAACTTTATTTGAAGCTTTGGATCAATAATTAATGAGTGAGAAACATGTGAATAAGCATTTTTGGAAACATAGCCTTCATGGAAACATAACACTGTTGGAACTATTGGACAATGATCAATGAACAAGATACATGAGTATAACCACTATTGAAACCTTGGAACATAACCTCATTGGACTTTTGGAACATTACTAATGAATAGGAGACATGTGTATAACTCTATTGGAACTTTGGATCATGACATGATTGGGATAATGTTATTCAAACTAAACAAGTCCTCTTTACCTCATTGCTCTTGTTGGGATAGTTCTCTTAGACTTTACAACATTATGACAGCTTAGTAACCTCTGTCAATGAATAAGAAATAAGTGAATCGTAATTCATCTAGGAGTAGGACACTTGTGAGTAACAATATATATCTACCTTAGTTGGAATATTATAGACCCCTTTGGAATAGAACACTTTTGGAACCTTAGGATAATGATCACTAAATACTATACATATGGATATCAACTGTTCGCCAACCTGAGATACAATACCTTACAACATTTGGAACTCTTGACATATTAGCCAATGAACGTGAGTCAACCAATGGACATGAGGCATATAATTCACCATTGACCAATGAATAAGGAACATATGAGTAACTCTAGCCAACTTTCGGATATGGAATACCTTAGGGCATTTCGAAATCGAATGAGTATTCTAACAATGTGAACATTCATGCTGCAGGAGGATATAGAAGAGTAACCTTACATACCTTCACTTCCAAGTACGAGTACACAAGTATATATATGAACATAACAGTCCAGCTTCTTCTTTATGTTTCATTCTACAATACAAATCCATAAGGGAACTCTTGTTAACAACTAATTATCGTACAAGTGTACAAAACGACAATGAACCATATGACTGCTATATGACTTCATTTCACTCCTTACAATACAACCCACTGCATCATCATGTCAATAACACCATAACATTACACTCATTGACCAAGATTTCATACAACAATAGCATTTCGCATCACACTTACCCTTTATGCCTTCTCATCATCATTTCGTCCCATTTACTCCTATCAATTTGCCTCATAACAGCTTATGAACAATCATACATACTTAACATAGTCCAACATTCCTCCATACGACACTTTAAAGTCATTAAAATGACATCACAAGTTGCTAATTACATCCATGAAGGGTATAGGGGTTTCGGGGGGCCAAAGGGATGCAAAAACAAGCAATTTGGAGTTCTAGGATGATCTGCTAAGCCACTTGCGCCTGCAGGTGGATGACCTGCATCCGCAGGTGACCTTTGGCAGTAGCCAGAGGCACCTGCGCCCGCAGATGCTTCGTCTGCAAAGGCGGGTGCCCGTTTTGGTCCGAAATGGTCTTTTTGGGGTCTTTTTATGGAATGAATGGTCCATGATCATAACCAAACTTATTTTAACATATTTTTGATCATCTAACATGACAACAACCAGACATGTTCTCACAACACACATAACATCACCAAAACGACACTTTACGGCCAATCCGCCACCAAAACCATAACCAATTTCACAATAGAAATTCCAAACATTATACACAATGACAACACATGGTAAGACTATAATAACACCTCATATGTCAATATTTAACCCATAAAGTTCAATTCCCTCATGACAATAAGTCCATGATCAAGTTCATAAGACAAAACCATTCTCCGATTGCAAAACTAGACAGTTTTACACATAACACACTGTCCAACACTTTGCCAATACAACCAACATGATTTATACATCATATTAAACATATCATATAATGAACCATGAGAATAAATACTTACAAAAGTGTGATCTTGGCCCAACAAGTAGTTGCCTTAGGGTTTGTATCTTAAGAGATAATGTTTGAGAAAAATGGCAAAAAGGCATGTGTATATCTAATGACCAAAATCTGATTTTTCCTCATGTATATAATCCCCTAACGGTCCTTGATTTACCACACACTTGGTACAATCATATTGTAACAACTTGGTCTTGCAAGAATGGGCCAAGAATGGGTCATATACCCCTTTTTGGGCCATGTCTTGAATATCTTTTTGGGCCTCCATTGCCCAATAGGTCAAGATTACTTTGGCCCATCATCTTTCATGTATAATCCCTCATATATATATATATATATATATCTCAAGTCACTCTTATCCATCTCTTGGCATTAAATGCATGATTGATTAGTCAAATGGAAGATTGGATCATGTTTTGCTTCAGTGGGCCAAATCTTTCTTATGATCATTGGGTCTCATTTGGCCCAATGGTACAAGGCTCATATAAACCCCAACAAATAAAATGAATAAGTCATCCAATATCTCATGTTCTCTCATGTTTTACTAATTCCATAATAGTACACGTAGTCCCATAGGTTCGACAACATACGAATATTTCACCTCCTACAGGTCTAATCCCATGCACTAGGCCCAATATCATTTATTTCATCAATAATCTTACAAAGTACATACTTTTGACTCTCGACACTTAAATACCCATTGTTCAATGTCGTCACATAGGGTTTAGTAGGTACGGGGTGTTACAGAACATTAGCAATGAATAGGAGACATGTGATTCACCATTGATCAATGAGTAGGGAAACATGTGATATTGACAATTGGTAATCGGACAAGTGCGATGTCAATGTGGATACTATGTGCTGCAGAAAGATACGGAAAGAGTGACCTTACATACCTTCACTTACATTTTTATATCAACAACACACCATAACATTCCACACATTGACCAAGATATCATACTTCAATAACATTTCGCACTACACTTACACTTTATGCTTTCTCATTATCATTCCGTCATAATTACTCCTTCATAACAACATATGAACAACAATCCATACTTAATATAGTACAACATATCTCCGTACGACACTTTAAAGTCATTAAAATGACATCACAAGTTGATAATTACATCTAAAAAGGGTATAGGGGCCTTCGGGGACCAAGGCGATGCGAAAACATACAAAACCAAACCTGAGGCTAACCTGCGAAGACACATGTGACCACAGGTGGATGAGGTACGCCCGCAGGTGGCTTGTGGCAGATGCCAGTGGCACCTGCGTTGGCATCTGCGCCCGCAGGTGCCCTTGTCTGCGGGGGCGGATGCCCGTTTTGGTCCGAAATGGTCTCTTTTAGGTCTTTTAATGCAATGAATGGTCCATGATCATAACCAAAATTATTTTGACATATTTTTGATAATCTTGAATACCAACAATCAGCCATGGTCTTACAACACACATAACAACACCCAAAACTACACTTTACGGTCAATACGTCACCAAAACCATAACCAATTTCACAATAGCAATTCCAAACATTATACTCAAGGATAAAACAAAGTAAGACTATAATCACATCTCATATGTCCATATTTAATCCATAAAGTTTACTTCCTTCAAGACCACAAGTCCATATTCAAGTTCACAAGACAAAACCATTCTCCGATTGCAAAAATAGACAGTTTTACGCATAGCACACTGTCCAACACTTTGCCAACACAACCAACATGATTTATACACCATCTTAAAAATATTATATACTGAACCATGAGAATAAATACTTACCAAGGAGTGATCTTTTCCCAAAGAGATGAGAGCTTAGGGTTTGTATTTTGAGAGAAAAATGTGGAAAATGTTAGAAAAGGGCATGTGTGTTTTTATGAAATAAAAATCTGATTTATTGGCTTATATAGTCCCTTTATAATGATCCTTATCCACACACTTGGTGTGTTTAATTGGTCAATGGATGAGTATTGGAAGAATGGGTCAAATTCCCACTTTGGGCCATGTCTTGCTATGGTTTTTGGGCTTCATTTAGGGCCCAATTGTACAAGACTTATTAATGCCCACAATTTAATACATAATTCATCAAATATATCATGTTTTCATATTTCCATAAATGTTACGGTAGTCAGCTAGACTCTAAAACGTACGGGGTGTTACAGGTTTCCAACCCCAGGTTGGCCACCACGCCCACCTTGTGGATGACCCCTATCATTTCCTCCTCCACCACAACCTACCTGAACTAGAGCAGTAGAAGCTAGTTGCTGTGCCAGCTGACCTGCAGACAGGAAATTAGAATAATACTTTCTGACATGTCACAAACCCCTACACTCAAAGCATTTGTGTCCCAAAGCAGGCCTCTGAAATGCATAGAAAGAAGTAGTGTAGCTGCCGGCTTGGGAAGGCTGATAGTTGACCCTAGACGGCCCCCTGTAGATACTGGCATAGTTGAATGGTAGGGCTTAGAAGAACCACGCCCCTTTGAGAAGGTACCACTGAATTTGTCCAAGGTCCGAGCCTACTTCTTCTCTACCTTTACCTCTCCCTGTTTCTCAAATGCTTCAGCCTTCTTGACGAATTCATGTCTAAATAAGATTGTTAGTCTAAATAATATAGAACTATGCTTTCTATTTCTAGTTAAATTATGTTATGCGCTATTATAAATATGAATGTTACTAGCTATATTTATAGTGACAAATTGTAGAGAAGTAGTGAGAACAATTTGAGTGTTTGAATAAAATATTTTCCTTCAATATCTGTATCTATATCTATCTATTTTATCATACTATATTAAAAGTGGAAAGCCCTTTAACCAAAAGTTAAATTACTAAATTGTTCTTCTAATTAATGATATATTCTATTTAATTTTAAAAGAATTAAATACCTTAATAACCCTCATTAAAATCTAATTACTCTACTTACTGAAAAAAAACTGCATGTCAGAATATCCACCCAGCCAAAACTTCAATAGGAACAGACGTGTTCCTTCAAGAAAAGTGACATACCTCTTCAGAAAAGTGCACTTATCCATATCTATCTTCATAGATTCAGACGATATCGAATGAACTTAACCTCAACGTACAAGCCATCAAAAGATGATCCACATTGACCATTCAAACAAACTTATACGTTATTATTTTCATGTATAGTTATTTTTTTAATACTTTATTTTAAAAATATTGATATTATTATATAAAATTGCGAGGTAAAAATCCCGTAGGTCTAAAATTAAATTATTCAAATACTCTTTTATTAACTTAAATATCCTACTTATTAAAATAAATAAATAATTAAAAAAACATCGATTTTATTTGAAAGCTCATTTTCAACCAATTAAATGCAAGATTCAATATAATATTTGATACAAAATATAATTTGGGTAGATGAAGATTTTGCACGTAGAAGTTTGAAAGACTTGGTTTATTAAAAATCTATATAATCAACAAAGGATATATGTCCTTAGTACTTTTATGAAACTGAAGAAGCTAATTACGTCTTGAAACTGAAATGGACTTGGGGATTATCCAAACACAATTATCAACAACAATTCATGATTTAAATAGTGTTCTCTAAGAAACCTTATACCTATATATGAGATGATTTATGACGGATGTGAAAACAAAATTAGGCTTTGCACTTTACTAATTTTAAGTTTATTTCTTGACCTATGTGCTTGATAATGTCGAATTTCTACAAATGTAGAATATGAAATCAATGTTTATTTTATTTGCATATTGTGAGGATATGAAATAACATATATTTAAAGGAAGATTTTGTTATTCTTTTCACAAAATAACTGGAATTGACCAATCACAAATTATCAATTATGTCTTTCATGATTCAAAATGATTTTCTTCAAGGAAATTTATATGAATTGTATGAATGTCACGACCAAATTGTTGTGAGTGATACCCACAATAATTCTCCAGGGAGAACCATCTAATCCAAATGTTAACCCAATTAGTTAGAAATTTTAAGACGAGATTATCATAAAAATAAACTTTAAATATAATATATTCAAAAACTAATCAATAATAAGTGTGAAAAATCAACAACTATCTATTACAATTTCCAAGACCCGAAAGTCATAGTACAAGAACTCTATTTCAAAATCATTTCTAAGATAATATCAAAACTAGAAAAATAATGATAAGTATCTTTTGTCCGAAAGAAGGACAAGAACCAAAATGAAGATTCAAGGAAGCTTGAGATGAAGCGCTCACCCTTGGATCGAATCAGCTATCACAGTTAGAGATGAGGTCACATCTGAGCCTCTAGAACATATTTCGTACTTAACGAAAGAAGAGCACCGGGTAATATCAGTACAGACCGCTAAGTATTGGTAAGTATCATCGATTGACTCAACTTAGAAACATGTATACACATAAATCAAATAGTAAGTAGAGAAGACATTCAGCACATAACAAGTAATCTCAACCAGTCAACAGGTATATTCACAACAGACCAAACAATGTCCACAACTAAGTCACACAACCATCAAGTATATCAACCATTTAGAAAAATCACGAGTTCAATAACACAACACAATGGGAATCTATGACCACCTCAACCTCACAAGTATGATATGACTAGTCTCATTATTATCACAATATACCAAACAACTCATGTATCAAACTTTTGTATGTACATACATGCTAAGGAACTTATTTATGTCCATCTAGTCATGACTTGCAAGGGACCAGCTACGTCCATGTACCATACTGGCGTGGTACCCGACCCTCCATAATAATAGTCAATATAAATATCCATACCGACGCGGTACCCGACCCTTCGTAATAATAATAATAGAAGTTTTCAGTTTCACTATCACTCAGGATATAACACAGTGAACCAAATTTATATGTACACTTACAATCATGTATTTTGTCACGAACCAAACGGTCATGATTGGTACCCGTCCTAACCTATGGTGGGAGAACCATACTATGCTCACCCTTTCTCACCTAAGGGTTACTCTCACATTCATATTATACTAACTTCATCTTTACCAAGTTCTAAAATCCATTATTGATTAATTTAATAAAGTGTCAAACTATCAAAATCATTAAGTCACTAATAAAGTGTGGAAACCTCTATCTATTACATCCTCGGGACCTGAAGTCATCGTAAAAGAACATCTAAAAGCAACTAAGTCTGGAAATAAGCAGAATATCACAAAAACATAACAAAAGGGAATCATTTTAGTCCCAAAGCAAGGTATGTCAACATCATAAGAAGCTTTGAAGGTTGCCCGAACATGGAGCTCACCCTCAGAATCAGGTCTAAACTACTAACTAGAGCCGATATCACGTGTCAACCACCGAAAGATGTTATGCACTCAACAAAAATAAGAGTACATGTAGCATCATTACATCAACAAGTACTGGTAAGCATCATAGGTCGACTAACTCAACAATGTACAAGTAAGCAAGCGAAACAATATAAAAGTGATAATAACAAAACTCATAACCAATGATATCATTCAACTCAACACATTATATATCATCACAAAATTACAACTCACAAGTTTACTTTCACATACTTTCATGGCCTTGTGTATTTATTGCTCCATGGCTTCCTTCAGGCTCCAAGCTATCATCCATATATGGAAGCCCCTCCTAATGTACCCCAAGGTACCCATGCTCGTATCATCTTCCCCTTCTTCAAAAGGATTCGTCCTCAAATTCGAACCTTGCAAAAACATGAGAAGCACAAACAACAAACATATCCTAATAGAATGAGGGTTAGCCCAAGGGTTATCAACCATACCAACTTGCCAAGAAGGCACACATTGGAAATACAACCAACTATCCTTTGTGTCGAAGATGATCCATTCATCATATAAAGTACAAAGGTATTGGTTATAAGCAATATCATGAGACAAGAAAACCATAAAGGTCTTAATGGCATCAAGAATCCCAAGAGATGATATCACATATGATCTAGGAGCCATAATACACAATTTTTTCATCGCCTCACAATAAGACCACCTCACCAAAAGTGGTACAATCTCCCATAAGGGTTCATTCGGGTTAACAAAGTAAAATACCCACATTTCCCTACCTCCGTATAAAAGAAATCCCATACCATCATGTGTATCATTGTAAGCAAAGAGGTAGTAGAGAAAGGTGTTATGCTCATTATTCTCATCTAGGGTGTGCCAAAATATAAGGACACCGGTAGATAAGAATAGACATTTTAAGCACAAAACAACCCTCTCTATCAAGCAACTTCCCAAAGAAAGAAAGTGCATCAACGAAGCTATGCTACTAGAATGGTCGAGAAATTTATTAGGAGTCAAATCACTTCATATAAAATAGTACTCCCAATGAGTTGGAGTCCCTCCTATCATAGTATCAGGCATGCTTCCAAGAGTACCATTTGAAACTTCAACTTGTCCAACCCTATGAAGGTGACAAGGAGCTTTCAATATCCATAGACTCTCCCAAAAACGAATAAGCAACTTAGCACCCACTAGTTGTGGTCCACATAATTTATGCACAAGTGTGTCAAAAAAGGATGCAAGAACAAAAAAAACACCCAAATTAAAGTAATGACACATTTTCCATGGGGTTCACAAGCATGAGACCACATTTGAGAAAAAGGTCATCATATGTAAACAAGTAGCAAATAAAGGTGTTACTTAAATGAATTTCATCTAAGGTGTGTCCACATATAGAATCACCCTTTGATCCACAAGCATTAAAGCCTTGATCAAGAATGGGGTCGCACAAGAATGAAGGGGTCATTGGATAACATACACCCCCTTTATTTCAACCACTAACACCTCTATTAGATGTATTATCATCCTCCAAGAAGAGAGTTCCATCTTCAGAAAGTGTGTTATCATACCATAGTGGATTCTCAGTCACTTGGTAGCCTTCAAGAGGGGCTACACTTCTATCATGCCAAGACACACCACTATGTATTTCACCTTCATTAGTCATGTCAACCTCAAACAAGGGATTATCCTTAAAAAGACATTCCACCTCAAAATCCTCACGAGAAGAACAAGGAATGAAATAACAATTCAAGGATTCATCATTTAGGTACAATGACTTCACATGACTATCTACTTGACCAACTATATCAATGCCATCACTAAATTGAAGTTCCTTAAGTTCATCACAAAACTCCTCATTTAGTGGGTCATCATAACACACAAGTTGATAAACACCAATATCACATGATAATGAACTATCATTAAAAGAACATGTATCAACACTAGGTGGACACAAATTGATCTTACTAGAAAAATCAATTCAGTCATCAATAGGATCAACTAGTGTATCCACATTCTTAACATGCACACTATCAAAACATGACAAGAAATCACATGACAACGTATTATCATTCAAGGCACAAGAGTCAACACTAGGCGGACACAAATTGATCTTGCAAGGAGAATCAATTTGGTCATCAATAGGATCAACTAGTGTATGAACACTCTCAACAAATACATTATCACTATGCAACAAGGTGCCATCAAGATCATCACAAGGAAAAGGTTCTTTAAGTTTACACATATACAAGCCATCACTTAGTCTCAAATGGCTACTAGCCATACAAGGATCTTCCACTTTTGACAAAGTGTATGGTTTATCTTTGTTACCTTGTAGCTCATAGGAAGGATTGCATTCACTTTGTTTTGCTTTCGACTCCTTTGTTTTAAGGTCGGAGACTATTTGGGAGATCTTTTGAAGAGTTCTTTGCATGTAAGCAAACAATTTATTCATCCTCAAAGTACTTGGATCCTCAATTGGGAGTGGTTCACTTGTAACTTTTGTTTTAAGAATCCACCTCTCCTTGTCATATACATCTTGAACCAATGAATTCCCTCTACTTTTATGGCTCATTGATCCTCCCACCCTTCCTCCAACATCATTACCATAAGGGGAACTAAGCACATTGGAATAAGGATAAGAAGTACAAGTTCTTGCACCATAGGAAATAGAGAATATTCTTCAATTATGGTCCACACTATGTCTTTGAATTGGTTCCACCCACACATTTATACCCCCTGGAATAAGATAGAAAGAAGGACAAGACGAGGAAGGTAATTCATCCTCATAACTTCTTCTTCTATCATAGCCTTTTTCAAAGGATTCACAAGACATATGGGAGAAAGCATCGTACCTCACATCATCTTCATCACCATGTCGATCATAATCTCTTGGACCATCATATCCTTCATAGGATTCACCATCGTATTCCTGAGCTTCACTACTTTGCTCACGAGCTTCATTACTTTGATCACAAGCACTCAAAGAACCCTCATATATCTCATCGTTACTATATTCATAGATCATGTCGCTACAAGCATAGTCACTAATGTCATCTCCATAATAATTCGAAGCTATGGATGACATTCTTCCTTATATCTCCTTTTGTACCTACAAAACTAGAAAAAAAAGTTAGTAATAAAAGCCCCACGTCACTCGTATATGAATTGTCAACTCACCTTCTACGGCTTCTTTTCAAGAGTGCTCGTGAACTAGCTTTGCTCAACCAATTCAAGGTCTCATATCTTTGTGGAGGAATGGATCCTTGTGACACTTGAAAGAAGGATGACTCAAATAATACTAACGGACTTGAATCAAGAAAATTAACAATGAAATAAAATGAGAAAAGCACAAGAAAAAAAATTGGATTCAAAGAACTTGATAATATTTAGTAGGATAATCTACAAATTAAAATCAAGTTATGAAGCCAAAGAAAAGGAAAAATTAATAAAAAGAAATTAATTTACCAAAATTTGGATTAAAAAAAATTAATTAGGAAGAAATTTGGTTGAAAAACTTGAAAAATGCTTCAAAATTTGGAGAAAAAGCTGAAAAACCCTTTAAAATTGGAGCTGGAGTCTCTACAGGGACACTGGAGCCGACATTGAAGGGATGGAGCCGCATCTGGAGGACCCTGGAACCCCGGCTGGGTCGCTGAAGCTGACTTGGCAGGCGGAAGCGATTTTTTAGCATGGCTCAATGCGGAAGCCAAGCGCTGGACGGCTTACACGAGCAAGCCATTCCTGCTGCTGGCTTATGCTGACGCGTCTGGCGTGCATTGGGCCACCTGGGCGGGACCACTATAACTAGCAACAGCTGTCCTGCACCTTGTGGACACATGCCACCCGATCTGAGGGTGTTTAGTTTTTTTTCAAATTTCAAATTCTTTTTTGTACTCTTTTGGGCCAAAAAACACCACAACACTTTCTCCTTCCTTTCTTTTTGAATTAAACATTACACCACCTTTTGAAGAATTTTACTCAATAATATATGAATTTATGAAGAACACCAAGAACAAGATAAATCTTTAAAAATTCATAACTTCTTCATGTTAGTTTCATATTCGATGAAATTTTAACCACGTGCTCCTTTCAATTAGTTTCATATTCGATGAAATTTTAACCACGTGCTCCTTTCAACACCACGAACAATTTCCAATAATTTTTATCCTTTAGTTCCAAGCTGAGAATAAACCCAATTTCTCCATCTTCAAGATGCGAACAACACCATAAACACCACGAACATGCAAAAATCAACCTCAATCAAACGATCTCTGATTGATACGAAATTTTAAACATAAGCTCCTTTCAATACTACAAACAAACTCCAATAATTTTTAGGCTCCAATTTCAAACCAATTACTCCCGAAAATTAAACTCACTTGCAATTTCTTCAAATCATGAAGAGCACCATGAACTCCAAAATTGACCCTAGTGAAATTTAACTCTGTTTGCCTTCCAATTTTAGATTTGAGCTCTAATTGACTAGAGAAACAAACCCCAATACAATTGAACCTATAATTTTGCCTCAATCAACAAACTCACTTCACCTTCTTCAAGCTTTTTCAAGCTCAACAATGGTGAAATTTTCAAAAAACTCCAAATAAAGCCAAATTTTAAATCCAAACTTTCAAAATACTAGAGAACACTAATCTAGTGCTAGAAACTCAAACAAAGACACGAATCACATGATATTTTTTTTTTTTGAATTTTGACTTTTTTGACCAAAATTTTTTTTGATACAATTTTTAAATTTATGAACCTAGAATTAAGATATGTTGGGACAACACTTTAGCCTGAGCTTTGATACCAAGATGATAACGATCCTAGTCAGAAATTAGAATAAAAAATGAGGAAACTTTAAATAAAGAAAAAGATATGTGGAATTATCAAAATCTAATCGGATTTATGAGCAACAAAGGACTTTATACCTTTACCTCTCAATTGAATGTGATCAAACAATAGTAACCCAAATTCAGAATCTGATCAAACAATAGTAACCCAAACTCAATCAAAGACAAGAAACCTAATTTAATCTACAAAGAGAGAAGCTCGATGATTGATTAAGAAAGAAGAAGTTAACAATAGAAATATCAGGAATCCACCCTAATCACTCAACTACAATTACCAACTATGAACTAAACTAATGCTAGGCTTCACATAGAAACTACAAGCTCAAAAGCTCTCAAATATTCAATTCATCATAAACTTCATAAAACCAATGAAGAAAATAACTAAGGACACTATTTATAGTTATTGCCTTTTCACTAATAGCCTATTACAAAAATAGCCCAAAATTGGCTACTTTAGGAAATAACCCACAAGAGCCCTTCTTGATTGTCCAAAGGGCATCTTGATCGCCCATGACCTTGTGTATTTATTGCTCCATGGCTTCCTCCAGGATCCAAGCTATCATCCATATGTGAAAACCCCTCCTAATGTGCCCCAAGCTACCCATGCTCGTATCACAAAGTCTATCCTGAATCAGCCAAACTCTTTTCATAAAATCACGTAACTTATTTACGCCCCACAACGTAACCTCAAAAGCATCAAACTAACTTGCCAGAGACCTATGCGTCCTACCATGTAACACCATAAATGGAGCCATTTGAATACTTGAATGATATTTGTTACTATATGAAAACTTCACCAAGGCCAAGAATTGGTCCCACAAGCCTTCAAAATCAATAACACAAGCTCGAAACATATCTTCGTGAACATGAATAGTCTGCTCTAATTGACTATTGGTCTAAAGGTGAAAAAATTATGCTAAGCTCAACTCAGGTGCCTAACTCCCTCTGAATTAACCTCTAAAAACCCAATGTGAACTAGGGTACCATGGTATGATATAATAGAAATTGGCATCCAATGCAGACAGACTATCTCAAATGTAAACTTGAGTTAATCTCTCTGAACTGTAGGAAGACTGAGCTGGTAGAAAGACTAACTGGTAGGATGTGTGCAGACTTGGTTAAACGATTAATGATGACCCAAATGGAATCAAATATATGTATGCGACAAACTAATAACAAAGTTCATATCTATTTGTCCCCACTTCCACTCGATAATAGGCAGCCCTTGAGTCAATCTACCAGTCCTTAAGTGATTGAACTTCACCTGCTGATAATATAAACACCAAGATACAAAGTCTGCAACATATCTCTTCATCCCACACCACCAGTTATACTGCCTTAAGTCTCAATATATCTTAGCTGTCCCTGGATGAATGGAATATCTGGAATAATGGACCTCTTCCAAAATCAATCTAACTAAATCTCCAACTCTAGAAACATAGATATTCCCCTCGATCCTCAAAAACAGCCTCTGAATCTAAGGTTGCCTTCCTAACGTCACCCCTCAACACCTAATATTGAATCACCCCCCATTTATCATCCTTAAATTGCCACTCCCAAATCTACTCCACTAATATAGACCTAAACTTAACACATTCAATAATCCGCCTAGGTTAAGAAATATCAAGTTGAACCAATCGGCTAAGTAAGGACTAGATGTCCAAGGCCAACAATCGCTTTGAAATTGAAAGGAAAGCCAAACTTTGCATACTCACCGCCTTCAAACTCAAGGCACTCACTACCATATTTGCCTTGCCTAAATTATAAAGAATAGAGATTCATAGTCCTTAAGTAACTCCAGCCACCTACATTATCTTGAATTAAGATCCTTCTGGCTGAAGATGCCTGAAGGTTACGATGATTGGTGAATATTTTACAGTGGACACCATGTAGGTAATGCCTCTAAATCATTAGCACAAAAATTATCGTCGCCAAGTATAAGTCATGGGTGGGGCAGTTCCACTCGTGCACCTTTAGCTGCCTAAAAACATATACAATCATTCTTCTCTGTTGCATCAATACACATCCAAAATGATACATCCTGAATTTGCTCAAGACCCTTCACTAGATGCCAAGCAAGGGAACTTCAAGGGTTGCAAGCTATGTTTATGAAAAGGGACGTGTTGGAGTATGTTTTGATCCCATCAAAATGATTCCAAGTGTTAAAGATTGGACCAAGAACTCAAGATGAAGAAGATCCCTCATTGCCTCAAGGTAGTTAAGTTCTTGACCAACCGTCCCATGAGTCGTCAAGTGGAGACCAAGAAGACCCCTCACTATTTTGGAGTGACGATTGAAGTGACGGACAGTCAAGGGAACCGTCAAGGCCAAACAGAACCCACGTTGGTGGGCCTCTTTCTATCTTTATCAAGGTCACTTTTGGGCCTTTGTAATAAGACTATAGATAGTTAATCCTAGGGTTATCTTTAGTTAGTTATTTTTGCATATTGAATGAACCAAACACTTGAGAGTGTGATTAGAGAGATTTTGTTGAGAAATGAGGGTTTTGAGGGCATTACAATTCCATCTTGGTCCACATAGAGGTAAGTGTTTGTAGGATTCATGTATTAGGATTTTTTGGATTTGAAATATCTACTAGTTCTTAGTTCATCATCCTTCTTGTGTCTATCTTCATCTATCTATTGCTTTTATTTCTTGTTTTCATAGTTATCTTTCATATTCATAATTTGCCTCATATCATTTGGTATTAGAGTCGAGCTTAGGATCGTTCCCACGATTCTAGTCTTGGATTTTGTTATCTAGAAAATAAAAAAAGGGGTCAAAAACGTTTTGGTCATTTTTCAAAATTTGAGTTTTTGATTTTTGAGTCTTCTTGAGTTTCTAGTACTAGAATCTTGTTCCCTAGTACAATTTGAGTCTAAATCTAAAATTTAATCTTAATCCGAGAAGATTTGAGTATTCCACCATTGTTGGAGCTTGAGTTTGAAGAAAATTTGAAATGGGTTCTCAAATCTGAATTTTGTGGTTGAGTATTTGAGCTTAAAAGTTTTTGGGTTGTGTTCGGGAGCTTGAAAGGAGCTTGGGTTTTGAATTTTATCAAATTTCTATTTTGTTTGCTTAAGGGTCAAATTTTGAATATTCTTCATGTCTTGTTAAAGAATAACCCTCAAAAGATAAGGTTTGATCCAAAAGAATTAAGGGAAAAGGAAGTGTACTTGTTTATTCCAAAGAATATTCCAAAGAGAGTACAAAGGGCCCATAAGAAATCCTTACCTGAAGCACCTGACGGTTCTAGTAACGATCAGTCACTTGAAAGAAGTTTAAGTTACATGATCAGTCGTGCCCCTGACGATCAGTCACTAAGAAAAAGTTTAGACCCCTATTCTGGATAGCAAGTGACGACTTGAGTGAAGATCAGTCACCTCAGTGATGGTTAGTCACCTGATCAGTCAACTTGAAATTTTTTCCATAAGCTCATTTTAGATTCCTAGTTTTATATCTTTGATTCTTAATCATCTTTTACTTGATTCTAATGCTAATTAAAAACTAGTAATCAACTTACTTAGTTGTGAATTTGTTCTTGCGTTCATTTTATTTCTTTATCCCATTTCTTTTGTGCTTTTCTAGATTTTACTTCGTCGTAATTTCTTGGCTCAAATCCATAAGCAATTTCTTTGAGTCCTTCAAACAAGAATCTATTCCGGACAAGAGTAGCCATCGACACTTCATCTACCATCGGAGTATAAGCTATCCTTCAATATTTTCGGATCCAAGTGTGAGGTATACTGTAACACCCCGTATCCTACGTGTACTAGTTCTACTTATATGTCACTTGATATAGCCTTATTACGGGTAATGGAGACTTGGTTTCCTATATGACTAGTGACGATAAGATAGGTTGGAAGGAACTGCTCATACACTTTAATGTGACATGACTAAGTTAACGTCGATGCAACTATTTAAACTTGGGATCGTGAGTAGGTATTTGAATTTAAAGTTTAAAGTGACCAAGTGTACACAAGCTGTAAGTTAAATTAATGGGATTAAGAACTAAAACTGGAATTAACTATTGAGGTGCTTGCTTGACTTAATTAAGCTAGTAGGTAAATCACCTACTTGATATATATGGACCAAGTTAATGGACCCAAGGTTATGGATCAAATTTGGGCGAAGTTAAATATGCTAAAGAGGTGTATTACCTACTTAAGTTAATGGATCAGATTAAGGCCTATATTAATGGACTCTTTTAAGGCCCAAACTACGTAAAATAAAAGGAGAAGAGAATGGGCAGCCCAACCCCAAAAATCCATCCCAATAGCCCAATAAGTTAAAGGCCCAATTTAGACAATATAAAGCATGTAGGTGCATCACCTACTTTGACCTTTGAGCAGCTTGAACTCCCTTAGTAGGTGCATCACCTACTTGGATCAATTTGTGGCTGAAAATGGACCTAAAAGAGGAGGTTCTAGAGAGCCTATTTAAGGGTCAATTTGACATATTTTAAATCATAATAATTCAGAAAAATAACCAGAATTCTCTCAAAGATAATAAGCTCTCTCTCCCCCTTCAAGTAGCAGCCATAAAACTCCTCTAGGGTTCTTTGTATAGTTGCCTTTTTGAAGCCAAGGTAAGTAGTGATTAACTTATGTATTTAGTTTAATTTAACCATGAGAAGGTGATGGAAATCAGGTTTTCATGTTTGAAGTGTAGAATAGCCCTCCAAGTTTGGCAGTCCACCTTTATCTAATTTCTACAAGGTTTCTCTTCTTTATGGTTCTAGTGAAAAGAAGTTCAAGTTCTTGTGGCAGTTGAGAGTATAAGGATTTCCATCAATAAAAAGGTAGGCTAATGCACATTTTATTACTCCTCCTTGTATATAAACATGAGTGAAAAATTATGGATGTGTTGCTAAGAACTTAGAGATGATGAGTGCAATATTGTGTTGCTAGGATGAAGAATATTTGGGGCTGTTTTAGAGATTATTTATGTGTATATATGTTGGGACAACTTGGTTGGTCTTAAAAAAGGATGTGAGTTGTTGATATTGACATATAAAAGGAGGGTGTAATGATACACCACTTAATTAGATGTTATATGAGCTTGTTGCCTATCATACTTTGTGGACTTTTTGTACATGTTATGAAGCCAAAGGAGTCTACGGGAATCTTATATGAATTCGTGTGTTGCACAAATGTAATTCGAGGAGAAGGGGTTGAAAGAACACCCTTGATTCGATGAATTATGGGTGTGCTGCCCGACTACTATTTTAAGTGAAGTTGAATAGCCCGAATTTGTTAATTAATTACTAATACTAGTTTTAACACGTACTTCATTATAGATAAGTAATCTGAAAGGAAGGAGGTTAATTCAGGGTAATACCGGAGTTATACAAGGTATGTGAGGCCACTCTATTCCGTATTCTTTGGCATGAAATCCAACACTTGTGTTACAAAATGTGCTTCCAAAGTTCTCCCATGGCAAATGATACATAGTGGCAGCGTATGATCTCCCATGTAGCTAACGACCTTGCTCCCACTCCCTAATATGTTAAAATACCTCAATATATGCTTATTACCTAGTCTGTATGTCTACATTCAATAGCAAACTTCATGAGTTCTCCTTTTAGTCAAATAAGGTCCATGTGTTATTTCAGGTCCTAGGCATTTCATTTATGTACAAACTTCTCCCTATCTCATTGTTATTGCATTAAGTGTTTATTCATGCATCTTTTACTGGTGGACTATTGTCCCAAATCTCAATTATGTCATGACTACCAAAGTAACAATCTTAAAGGTAATAAACTAAGAAATGCAAATCTGGTTATGTACGGGTGGCAGCTTAGGGGCGTAAGCCTAGCATGGGCCGATCCCGATCTCTTTACATGGGGGTAGTAGCTCAGGGGCATAAGCCTAGCATGGGACGATTCCAACATGGATATTTACCACTGATCAGTTGGTTATTTGTATCACATGGCTTACGAAAATTATAAGGTAAAGTAAAGAAAGGAATGTAATGTACACGATCCCACAAGTATATGTAAATGTGGTCTATTAGAACTATTTATATGCTTGTACCTGATTTTATTTGAGCTCTTGTGTTATGTATAACTACTTTCAGCCGTACATATTTAGTTCAGTCTTCCGTACTAACGTCCCTTATGGGGGACTTACATTTCATATTGCAGGTACATGAGCTAGTAGACCCCTCCAGTAGAAGCATATGACATCCAACAGCTATTGGTGAGCTCCAGGTTGATTTGGGGCTTTCCGAGTCTGTTATATATGTTTTGGTATTATATAGTAGCTAAGTGTAAGGCGTGGACTTGTCCCAACCTTAACTAAGTTTATATCTCTTTTAGAGGCTTTGTAGATGGTAAAGTGAAGTGTGGTTGTGCCTTGTCTTCCAGTCATTATGGCCCTAACGACCAAGTCATGTATATATAGTTTTGGGCTTGACTACGTGGTTTATTTTCATTAAATCTTAATATCCATATTTGGAAGCATCTTTAAATGTTCATGGCAATGCATGGTAAGTACAAGGTTATGGGTTGGTGATCTCGGGCCTTTACGACTACGGGTGCCTATCCGCCCCAATAGGATTTGAGGTGTGACACATACAAAGGTGTGTAGAGATTGTGAGGTTGATTCCTTAACGCTAACTTGTTTGTTGTTTTTATTTGTGTCTCTTTATTAGGTACAATGGCCCTGAAAGGTGAAACACCACCTACTATGGATGCCAATACTTCAAATGCAATCTTAGCGGCAACTAAATCCTTAAACCGGAGAATGGAATCCATGGAAGCTCATATGACCACATTCCAAGGAAGTGTGACAAGTATGTATAAGAGGATGGTTAACATGGAAGGTCGTCTAAACCCCACCCAATCCACTCCTCAAAACTATAATGCCTCCTCTTGTGGACATGCTCAAAACACAACCACTACTATCTCCCTGAAAATACTCCACCAAATGTACAACCCACCAAGACAAACACAAGACCCCATCACCCTAGCTACTATCTATCCATATAACCAAAATCCCGTTCGGCCAATACAACCCAATTCAACTAAGTCAACCTAAAAGGACCATAAGACCAAGACCCACCTCACCAAATACCCCATAATCAAGGTTTACACCAAGCACCACCAAACCAAAACTCACCACCTCAATCTCTACTAAACCAAAATCCCCCACTCCAATACCACATAACAAAAATCAACAAATCTAAGTTGAGGGAGTAGGAGGAAAAGACCCACAAGTTGAGTTTGAAGGGTAGGTACAATGAAGAGGCCTTATATGTGGAGTATTGGAGGCATACACCATTGACTCAACAAGGATTCTGAGGCCGAGGAGGAAAATTTGGTCCGACACTTTATGTAGAGAAAACATGGGAAATTGACCCCAAGTTGAAGGTCCATGGAACTATAATGATAATCAAGGTGGCAATGGAGGCTGGGATATAGGGATCAATTCTATCAAGACTAATCTTCCAACTTTCAAGGGAGAAAGTGATCCCGAGGCTTATTTAGAATGGGAGTCCATATGTGAAAGAATCTTTCAAGTCAATGATCTCATCGATTTAAAGAAGAGTTGCTATGCCATAGCCCAATTCGAAGGGTTCTCTATTACATGGTGGGAGTATGCCAAAAGATTTCAACAAGTTCTTAATGAGGGACAACCACCACCATGGGATATATTGAAGGCTTTCATGAGGGGAAAGTATGTGACGGAGAGGTATCAATATGAGTTACTTGCCAAGTTGTATAACTTAAGGCAAGGGAACAGGAGTGTTTTGGCTTACTATGATGAATTTCAACAATTGATCTTGAAGCTTGAGTATCATGAAAACATGGAACTTGCCGTCATCTTCTTCAAGGTTGAGTTGAATAAGGAGATTTCCTCTTCAATGAATTGCCATAGGTTTGCTACCATAGAAGATATCTTTCAAGCGACCTTGGACGTTGAGAGTAATCTCAAGGAGAGGACATCTATTAAACCCAAAGGGTACTCATCCATTAATTTTTGGGGTAAGAACAAAGAAGTAGCTTAATCATCTTTGGGATAGAACAAGAACAATGACGTCAACAAGTTTTGTGACAAGAAACCCGTAGAGAAGACTACTCTATAAGTACCCACCAAAGAATGAAGGTAACAAATATCCAACTCCTAATCCTAAAGGTTTCCAATGTTTTAAGTGTCAAGGTTAGGGACACAAGGTAAATGAATATTCTAATCGGAGGAATGTAATCCTCTGGGAAGGAAGAATGTATTACCTTGGAGAAGAGGCGGGGCAAGAAGATGATAATGAAGGGGAAATCCAAGATGGAGAGGGGTTTGAAGAAGAAGAGAAAGTAGAGGAAGGAAATAAGGATACTTGGCCTCAATATGGAGAGTTTGAGGTTTCAAACTTTGTGGTAATAAGAGTAATGATTAGTAAGGTGGTAGATGACCCTAGTCAAAGGGAAAATCTATTCCATACTAAATGTCTTATCAAGGAGAAAGTGTGCTTATTGGTCATTGATAGTGGGAGTTGTGCTATTGTACCTAGTTCCATCATGGTTAATTTCTTGAAGTTACCCACAACTAAGCATGCCACACCGTACAAGTTCCAATGGTTAAATAAGTATGGAGAATTGAAAGTGACTAGACAAGTTGTGATTCGATTCAAGATTGGGAATTACTATGATGAAATACTATGTGATTCATTCAAATTCAAACTTTTCATATTTTTCTTGGAAGACCATGGAAATACGATCGTTCAACCTAACATGATGGAAGAACTGATCGGTATTCTCTTGAGTTGAATGGTCAGAAGTTCACCCTTCACCCTCTTTTACTATCATAAGTGAATAAGAAACATTAAAAGATGAGAGATTTGAAGGAATATGGTAGGAAAGAGGGGGAGGAAGAACCCCATGAAGAGGAGAATGATGAAGAAAAGGAAGGGAGGAAGTTGAAGGCAAACGAACAAATGGTTATGTTAGCTAGAAAAAAGTATCTTTTAAAAAAATGTGATGAAGAGGAGCCCATGCTCTTTCTAGCCCATGAATTTCATGCTAACCACTCTAATTCTCATATTCCCCATTCTATTTCTCTTGTTTTACAAGAATATAAAGATGTGTTCCCAAGATAGCTTCTAAAAAGTTTACCCCCACTTCGGGGAATTGAGCATCAAATAGACTTTGTGTCGGGCTCTCAATTTCCAAACAAACCAGCTTATTGAAGTAACCTAAGAGCTTCAGAGGAAAGTTGACAAAATCTTCAACAAATGATACATCAAGAAAATCATGAGTCCATGTACAGTCTCGATATTATTGGTTCCAAAGAAGGATGGGACTTGGCGTATGTGTGTTGATTGTCGGGCGATCAATAAGATAATGATAAGGTATCGCCACCCTATATCTAGATTAGATAACATGCTAGATGAGTTGAATGGTTTTTGTGTGTTTTCAAAGATTGATCTTAGGAGTGGGTACCATTCAATCTGAATGAATCTTGATAATGAATGGAAAATTGCCTTTAATACCAAGTTTAGTTTCTAAGAATGGAAGGTTATTCCATCTGGACACACCAATGCTCCTAGTACCATTATGCAGTTGATGAACCATGTGATGAAACTGTTCAAAGGGAAATTTGTTGTGGTGTACTTTGATGATATCTTAGTTTATAGCAAATCCATAGATGACCATGTTAAGCATAGTCAAGGGAATCGTCAAGGACAAATAAAACCCACGTTGTTGGGCCTCTATCTATCTTTGTCAAGGTCACTTTTGGGCATTTATAATAAGACTATAAATAGTTAATCCTAGGGTTATCTTTAGTTAGTTGTTTTTGCATATTGAATGAACCAAAAACTTGAGAGTGTGATTGGAGAGCTTCTGTTGAATGTTAGCTTATAAATGAGGTTTTGAATGCGTTACAATTCCCTCTTGGTCCACGTAGAGGTAGGTGTTTGTAGGATTCATGTATTAGGGGTTTTGAATTTGAAATATCCATTAGTTCGTAGTTCATCATCCTTCTTGTGTCTATATTCATCTATATATTAATTTTATCTCTTGTTTTCATAGTTATCTTTCATTTTTGTAATATGCCTCGTATCACAAAACCAACTCTGGAAGCATCACAATATACCGTAAACCCTTGGATCTCAACAAAATGATTTAGATTCAGAGGTAAAGTCAATAAAACCTTGACCTTTAGAAAGCTCGTGATACAAGCCAAATCGGCATTAACCTTTCAAGGACTATAATTCAAGGCCGACACAAAGGGTCCCAAGCCACGATCATCTCAAAGATGCAAGGATATGTTTGGAGGACCCTTTTCAAGCTCCCAAGAGTTCAATACTATGTGTGGAGGATAGCTTGGAACCGAGAGCCAAATTTACCTCAAGACTTCAACTAGAAAGCAAGCCCAAGAACTACAAATACTCCAAGGATTATTGATGAAGTTAGTTTTTCAAACGATCCTGATAAGGAATGTTGTGTGATGCCAAATGCATTCAAGAAGGATCTAGGGCCATTAGAGAGGTCTTTGGAGGGGAAAAAGGAGCTTAGAGATATTCTAGAGTGACCTGCGAAGTCACCTACGCCCGCAGGTGAATGACCTGCACCCATAGATGGCACCTGGGCCCTTCACGTACTCCAGTAGATGGCCATCTGCGTAGGCATGTAGGCTAAACCAGCCAGCTTGCTCTATTTTGTTGAATTGGGTCACTTTTGGGCCTGTAAGTGTAATAATAGCCCATGAATATAAATAGTAGTAGGTGTCTTTCATTTGGGAATATTTTGATGAATTAAGATGAAATATACACTTAAGAGCGTGAGAGCTAGGATTAGCTTATTTTGAATTATCATTTTTGAAACGTTGGTTACGTGGGAGATTGATTACCTCGTGATATACATATGTGAATTGGTGCTTGTAGGATTAATTCAATAGAGGTTTTAGGGGTTTAAAATACCCTTTGGTTTCTTTGATTCTCCTATCTTTATGTCATTCAATCTATCTTTACTTTCTTGCCTTGTTATCTTAGTTTGTTTTCATGATTTTTGTACTTTATTTCTTATCTCGTATTTTGTCTGGTATCATTTGGTATCAAAGCCGAGCTTAAATTCTTTCTTACATTCTAGTCTTGGGTTGTGATATTGAAGAAAATCGAAAATCAAAAAAAAAAAGAAGAGAAAAATCTGAAATGTTTGTCTTTGGAAATTTCCAAAAATTTCAAGTCTTGTTTTTGATTTTTCTTGTAGTTTCAACACTAGATTTATTTCCACTAGTGTTATTAGAGTTGGAATCTTGAGTTTTGGACTTGATTTGAGTGGATTTGAAGAAACTCCATGGTTGAGTTCTTGAGCTTTTTTAAAAAAAAAAGTGAAGTGGGTTCTTAGATATATAAATTTTGGGTTGGAATTGAAGGAAAGAGGTTACTAGAAAGTATTCCCCATATCGAAAGGACCTTAGATCTGTAATTTGGAGTTGATTGGAGAGATTTTGGAGAATCTACCATTTTTGAGTTAAAAGCTTGAAGAAATTTGCAAGTGGGTTGAAAAATCTGGGATTTTTGGTGTGGATTGGAAGGTTGAAAATTGTTAGAAAGTGTTCCCCACGTTGAAGGGAACCTAGGGTTAAAATTTCGTGGAATTCCAATAAAAAATGAGAGAGTTATGAATTTTGTATCTTCAAATTATTCTTGGTGTTCTTGAAGAAATTCATATCTTCAAGAGAAAGATTCATCCAAAAGGTGTGTTAGATCAAAAAGGGAAGAAAGAGAAAAGTGTTTGGGTGTTGGTACAAAGGAATATCCCAAAAGAAAAGGGAATATTTGTCACACCCCGAATCCCAACGAGGCATGATTGGCACCCGAAGCCGACAAGGCCCGAGAGAACCAATATTTGCTTCTATTCATTCATATGCATGTCATAGGAAACACTACTATCACATAGAAATATGAGAGACTAAAATCGAAAAGCATAGAACATGCGACGTATATACATATGAGAAACTTGGCCGTTGAGGCCATCAAGTCAAGACTTCATCTATTATCATATACACATATACCCACATACGTCTACAAAAGCCTCTAACAGATGCATTGACCAAAACCAACTGAAAGTCGGGACAAGTCCCCGCTTTATACACAATGTACAATATCAAAACATATGAACCACTGTGACTCGGAGAAGCCCCAAACTAACTGGAGCTCACCAATGAACCGCAAACAGCTGGCAACCTACTGTGGCGACCTACTAGTACCTGTGCCTGCAGCAAGTAAGGTAAATTCCCCGAGAGGGGTCAGTACGAAATAAGTACTGAGTATGCAAGGCTCAGATGAAACTGTACAATACATGCATATTTCAATGAACTCAAAACATATGAATAATAAATATGAATAAGTCACCATTTTGCATTTTGGAAACCATGTGTATTGCTTTTATTACTTTCTTTGCTTTCTTTACTTCAATGCTTACTTGTCAATACACGTGTCACAATGTACCCGGGCCCCGACTGATCAGTGGGTCTTTACATAACATATTGTTATGTTGGGATCGGGTCGAGCTAGGCTTATGCCCCTAGACCTGCCACCCATAATCAATACATCGGGATCGAATCGAGCTAGGCTTATGCCCCTAGACTTGCCACCAATAAATCAATACATCGGGATCGAGTCGAGAGAGGCTTATGCCCCTAGACTTGCCACCCATAAATCAATACATCGGTATCGAGTCGAGCTAGGCTTATGCCCCTAGACCTGCCACCCGTGCTCAATCATTAATCACATTTGCATTATTGTGATCTTTACTTTGAGATTGATACAATGATAGTCATAATATCATTTTGAACTTTGGAACATAACATTGGTGGAACCATGGAATCTTTGGAACATTAGTCAATGCTTATGAGACATGTGAATGACAATTGATCCATGCATAAAGAACATGTGAGGAACCATAATTGATACCCGGAAATAGGATACCCTTGGCTTATGAGAAATTGATACTTTGTAGCCCTAACATTGTTGGAAGCTTTGGAACAATGACCAATGAGCAAGAGACATGTAAATAAACATTTTTGGAACCATTGGACAAGAATCAATGAACAAGATACATGAGTATAACCACTATTGGAACTTTGGAACACAACCTTATTGGGCTTTTGGAACATTATCCATGAATATAAGACATGAGATTCACAATTGCTCAATGAATAGGAAATATATGACAATGACCATTGACAATCTGGAAATAGGATGCCTTAGCACATTTCGGGATAGGACTAGTAAGATGTCAATGTGAATACTATTTTCCGCAGAAAGATACGGACAAAGTAACCTTACATACCTTGTATTCTCAATACGATTCTACAATCTTAAGTGCATACAATAGTCCCGCTCCGTCCTTATGTTTCACTCTACAACAAAAGTACATGCGGAACCAACATTAACCACTAATTACCTTACAATGGCATATAATAACAATGAGTCACATGTTTGGCTTTAAAAAAATGTCATGTCTTTCGCTACAATACCATTTTCGACATGGTCATATCAATAATACCACAACATGCCCAACATTGACCAAAATATCATTTATGAATTTATCATCCCAATAATCCCACAATATTCCATACATTGACCAATACATGATAGCCAAGATCATGTCACACCAAGTTCATACTTTACACTTCTCCATCACCACAACATCACAATTATGCCATCAAATTACTTCAATACACCTCACAACAACAAATCGGCCAAAATCCCATAATTTACACTTATATGGAAATAACAAGTTTATTAACATAATCACACCATACATGTTGGTATTTCATCCATACCATGCCTTTTCATCAAACCCACAAGTCATATTTCAATTTTAATTCACAAGAATACACATCTTTTATCAAAAACCAAAAATGCACTATTCAACACCTTGCCACCATAACCACCATGATATACATAAACTCTCATGTACATAATATATTAAATCACAAGAATAAACACTTACCAATACTTGTAGGATGATGCTCTTTCCCAAGAAGTGGACTTAGGGTTTGAGAGTTTGAGAGCAATATGTTGGAAATATCCCCCAAAAGGCATGTGTGTTTTAAGAAATAAAAATCTGATTTTTGGTGGCTTTATATAGGCCTTCATGCTCATCTCTATCCATCCAATTAGTCAAAAAGGTTGTGTTTACTTGTCAAACACAAGAATGGGTCATTTGACCCTTTTGGGCCTCTTATTTTTGGCTCATTTTGGGATTTAAATTGGGCCCAATAACATATCTCAACTTAGCCCACCAAATTGCATGTATAATTCACCACATATCTCATTTTTAAATAATTCCATAATGTCACGACAATATTCTCTTGCGAGATTCTCATTTGTCATCTCAATCATAAAAATAGACATTCTAGTTGTCCATGGCTTCCTTGAACATTTTTGATAACTACTTGTGTTTCATGGTTTAATCATGTAGAAGTATGTAGGAGTGTATTGAAGTATTTGAAGCTTTAACAATGCTCAAAGAACTCCAAAGAACCAAAAGAAACCATCTAAGAATCGACGTAGAATCGCGTTACATAACGAGCGCGGAAGGGCACAATATGTTGTGCCTTGCGCCACTAGCTGCAAAGCAAGCTTGTGGCACAGGAAATGACACCCCTCTAAATCAGGGGCTTGCTCCACACCCCCTGAAACAGGGAGTGGCGCAAGTCTTGGTACTTTGCTGAATTTTTCGGCCATTTTTCCAATACTTGCATATCGTCCAATACCTTATCAAAACACCACAAAATACTTACTTAGTGATCTTAATCATCAAGTAAACATGACTCCAAGTATCCCAACGAGGTTTGAATATGTACGGTGTATTACACAAATTCCCCACGAAATCACAAAACACCTCGTACGAAGGTTTAATCGCATGTATATGGCCAAATTTCAATTTTCTCATCATTAGCATTACCAAATACATACTTATATCTCTCGACACCTAAGAAACCATTATTCAACTTCATCAAGTAGGGTTGGGAAGGTACGGGGTGTTACATTCTTCCCCCCTTAGAAACATTCTTCCTCGAATGTTAGTAACATTATCTCATTGTAACAACTTAAGTCGAGGTGAATCCTTCACATTATCGTATACACATACAACACTTGTAAAGACTTACTTATTATGACTCCAATTCTGTATCTTCAACTTTTCTTTTATGTACAACAATTACAAGTACTTTAGATTCCATTATTTCTTCGGATTTCCTCGTAATTTCTTCTACGTGCTAATTTCTCCAATATTGCCTTTTCGGAGGCTACTGCTTTATTTCTTGTTGCTTTCGTTTGTCAATATGGAATAACAATAGGTAACATTAAGTACCCTTTTCACATGTGAAATCTCTTGTAAAGTGTGCCTTTCCACTGGCAACAATACATGATAATCTCCTACACACCTTCAAAGCATCGAATATAAAATACTGAATGAACTGGGAAGAGTTCTTGGACTAGTGTTAATAGATACGCAATTTGCCCGCATCTTTGGACAACTCCTCTTTCTTTTCGAATCTCAATATCTTTCTCCATTGGTGACATTGTCTAAAATACCTAATCACCTATGGCACATTTCCATTCTTTTCTTCAAATATTGGCATGTAATTTGTATCGACCTTGGACCATGTGTAGCTGTTGTTATATCACCTTCACCTTCTCTATAGCTTGGTGAACATAATCTAACCCATGTAAAGTAAATTTCATAAGTTGTAACCCATCTAATTGATGATCTATATTTTTTTTTTCATATAAAACTTCGTAAGGTGCCTTTTGATGCTTTTACTGTAAACAATTTCAATAAACGGTAGATGTTCATCCCAACTACCTTTAAAGTCCAATGTACAGACTCGTGGCATATCTTCACATGTTCATATAATACATTCTGTTTGTCTATCCATTTAAGGATGACAAGCCATACCTACATCTACCTGTGTACCTATGCTTTACTGAAAAGACTTCCAACACAGTACAATAAAGCGAACTTTCCTGTTAATAAAATAGTGAGTGGAATCCCATGTAATCATACTATCTCTGTAGTATACAACTTTGCATAACATTTAGCTGTATCGGTGGTCCTAACTAGTACAAAATACGTTGACTTTGTAAGCCTGTCCACCAGTACCTATATGGAATCAATCTTCGCAGTGTACGAGGCAAACCTGTGATTACATCTATGCCACTCATGTTCCACCTCCAATCTGGAAGGGTAATACATTGCATAAAACATATAGATTTCCAATGCCATACTATTAATCTGTGACTGCTTGGACATTGAGCTATAAGTTCTACAATGTGCTTTTCATGTAACCTTATTAAGACATCTCTGCTAAACCATGGTACGTTTTGGTTGTTTTCGAATGGATAAAATACGGTAAACGATGTTCTTCTATCATAATTCACTTCCTTAACTTGTCTATACCCGATATACACAATCTACATTGGCGTTAAAGTACTTCCCCTTGTGTTTGCTCAGATATCTTTGTCGAACTTTGTTGTATATTCTTTTTCAATTGAACTAAAATATGACTTCCATATTGCTTTTTTCTTTTCCTTTATCTCAGATATCAATGAAAATTCTGCCACATTTGACACTATAATTCTTTCATCTGGAGATTCAAGAAACAAAACCCCATATTGCCTCATTGATATAGATTTCTTAACTGTATCTTTCTTTTCTGTGAGCTGGCCACTAATACTTCCTACTGCCTTGCAGCTTAATGTATCAACTACCCCATTTGCTTTTCCCGGATGATACAAGATACTAATGTTCTAATCTTTTAATAGTTCAAGCCACCTTCGCTACCTCAGATTTAAGTCCTTCGGCTTAAAATATAGTACATTTTCTTATGATCAGTATATATGTTAACATGAATCCATTACAAAAATGACACCATAACTTTAAAGCAAATATCGCAGTTGCTAGTTCAGGGTCATGTGTTTGGTAATAATTTGTTTTCTCATGTAGCCGCAACTACCGTAAGGCATATGCTATTACCTTATCATGCTACATCAATACACATCCGAGGCCAACCCCGGAAGCACTACCATACATTGCATAACATTCTTATGCCTTCGGGAGGCACTTAAAATTGGTGTGGAAGTTACTTTATCTTTCAACTTTTGGCAACTCTTCTCATATGCATCGTTCTACTGGAACGTGATTGCCTTGTATATAAGCTTTGCTAAGGGTGTAGGGATAAAATAAAATCCTTCAACAATTCTCCTATAATAATCAACCAACCTAAGAAAATGATGGATCCCTGTAAGCATCGTAGGCCTTAGCCAATTGTTCACCGTTTCTATCTTTTGTGTGACAACTTTCATCTCTTCATCCTATACAATGCATGGTCCTCTTGTGATTTTTTTTTTGAATACCATCATCGAATATGGTCACACACATATTGAAAAGTGTCTTGAACACCCTATTCATTAAAACAACTACAGGTGCATTCGCTAACCCAATTGACATACTAGGAATTCATAAGAACCATACCATGTTTGTAATGTTGTCTGGGGTATATCATAATCATTTTTTTTTTTTTTTTTGCCGTCATTCGTTTCATCATTTCATCATTCATTTCACCATTTTTTCTAACCCCATAACTAACCAAACAAATCATCATCTCTGGGGAGGGAAATATTTATTCGTAATTGTCATCTTACTCAGTTGCCGATAATCGACACACATTCTCAACGTACTATCTTTCTTTTGTACAATTAACACTGGTGCACCCCAAGGGAACATACTAGGTCTTATGAATCCCTTGTTCATCACGTCTTTTAACGTTTTCTGTTTTCTTCCTCTTAGTGCCCCCACATTTCTTCTTTTGGGGAAAACGACAATGTAATTTCTTAGTTCGGCAATCTACTATGGCACAATCCCTTTATAACATTAAAATCTACTATTTCCAGCTCAATAAGATCATCCAGTGTCTCATGACCATAAATAATTACTATGCACTTAAGATATACTCTTTTAACTATCATAGATTCACCAACTGATATATAGACTTCAAGTGACATAACTAGTAATTCTGGTGTTCATTTGAGTTTTCAGCAACTAAAAAAATAACATACGCTAGTGTCGAATATGGGTCAGTCAATACGTGTATGGTACCTGTAGCTACCTCAAGAGAAGCCTTATTTTGTGGCCCGACATACCACACCAATAAAAAATATTCAGCCCAAACCGACATATCCTTTTCTATTGCCTCTTAGCTTTCATTATCTGTGCAAAAAGCCTGTATTCTGACTATATCAATATTTTTTTTTTTTTCCAATATCGCAATGGTACAATCCATCTGTCCATATACCGATGCATTCTATCGGTCATAATGGTTACCACTTTTGGGAGTATACCTAGCCACAGAATTAAACCGAAGATTGTACTTTCTGGCACTCATAGTTCTTTAGCAATACTTTAGCAATTGATCCGCATAAGCTTTTCAGACCTCATATGAGAGGTACTGGTCAAGGAATGTCGTTGTAAATTCCTCCCAACTAACTGAAAGTATATTAATACACAACCAGATGCATATTATCTAAATCCCTTTTGATTTGGTCAATAAGGTCCTGTGGGTCTTTATCCATATCCGACTCGGTGGACATGGGAGGGTTTAATTTCAAAAAATTCTGTGTTCGACGACTAGCTGCCCTAGCCGCACCATCATCACTCGTCATTAGGCCAGCTTGCCAATGACATTTCACAATAATTATCTGATTCAACATATACACTACATTTCTTAAATCCTGTTCGGTGGTATTTATAGGTGGTTCTGCGGATACTTCTCTACCTTTTGGCTAAGAGAAACCCGTATAACAAATCTTGACTACCTTGGTCAAGTGGTGATTTACTCATTTCTACTTCGGCACACATATCAACCTGCTCACCTTTGTCTTTATCTTGTCTAATACTCAGCATTTGACTATACAATAAAAAACCCATGTCAATACGTACATATGTGTCCACCTACAACTTTGGCTCTATTGCACGATCTAGCAGTGAAGAAAAGAAACAACACCTAAATGTCCCGTAGCCTCCTGCTTATCAATGTGGCGCGCAACACATCCATAAGCAAGACTCTACTCAGACATGACTTTGTAGACATCCTTAGAACGACCTGCTCTGATACCACTTTTGTCACACCCCGAATCCCAACGAGGCGTGATTGGCACCCGAAGCCGACAAGGCCCGAGAGAACCAATCTTTGCTTCTATTCATTCATATGCATGTCATAGGAAACACTACTATCACATAGAAATATGAGAGACTAAAATCGAAAAGCATAGAACATGCGACGTATATACATATGAGAAACTTGGCCGTTGAGGCCATCAAGTCAAGACTTCATCTATTATCATATACACATACACCCACATACGTCTACAAAAGCCTCTAACAGATGCATTGACCAAAACCAACTGAAAGTCGGGACAAGTCCCCGCTTTATACACAATGTACAATATCAAAACATATGAACCACTGCGACTCGGAGAAGCCCCGAACTAACTGGAGCTCACCAATGAACCGCAAACAGCTGGCAGCCTACTGTGGCAGCCTACTAGTACCTGAGCCTGCAGCAAGTAAGGTAAATTCCTCGAGAGGGGTCAGTACGAAATAAGTACTGAGTATGCAAGGCTCAGATGAAACTGTACAATACATGCATATTTCAATGAACTCAAAACATATGAATAATAAATATGAATAAGTCACTATTTTGCATTTTGGAAACCATGTGTATTGCTTTAATTACTTTCTTTGCTTTCTTTACTTCAATGCTTACTTGTCAATACACGTGTCACAATGCACCTGGGCCCCGACTGATCAGTGGGTCTTTACATAACATATCGTTATGTTGGGATCGGGTCGAGCTAGGCTTATGCCCCTAGACCTGCCACCCATAATCAATACATCGGGATCGAGTCGAGCTAGGATTATGCCCCTAGACTTGCCACCCATAAATCAATACATCGGGATTGAGTCGAGCCAGGCTTATGCCCCTAGACTTGCCACCCATAAATCAATACATCGGGATCGAGTCGAGCTAGGCATATGCCCCTAGACTTTCCACCTATAAATCAATACATCAGGATCGAGTCGAGCTAGGCTTATGCCCCTAGACTTGCCACCCATAAATCAATACATCGATATCGAGTCGAGCTAGGCTTATGCCCCTAGACCTGCCACCCGTACTCAATCATTAACCACATTTGCATTATTGTGATCTTTACTTTGAGATTGATACAATGATAGTCATAATATCATTTTGAACTTTGGAACATAACATTGGTGGAACCATGGAATCTTTGGAACATTAGTCAATGCTTATGAGACATGTGAATGACAATTGATCCATTCATAAAGAACATGTGAGGAACCATAATTGATACCCGAAAATAGGATACCCTTGGCTTATGAGAAATTGATACTTTGTAGCCCTAACATTGTTGGAAGCTTTGGAACAATGACCAATGAGCAAGAGACATGTAAATAAACATTTTTGGAACCATTGGACAAGAATCAATGAAAAAGATACATGAGTATAACCACTATTGGAACTTTGGAACACAAACTTATTGGGCTTTTGGAACATTATCCATGAATATAAGACATGAGATTCACAATTGCTCAATGAATAGGAAATATATGACAATGACCATTGACAATCTGGAAATAGGATACCTTAGCACATTTCAGGCTAGGACTAGTAAGATGTCAATGTGAATACTATTTTCCGCAGAAAGATACGGACAAAGTAACCTTACATACCTTGTATTCTCAATAAGATTCTACAATCTTAAGTGCATACAATAGTCCCGCTCCGTCCTTATGTTTCACTCTACAACAAAAGTACATACGGAACCAACATTAACCACCAATTACCTTACAATGGCATATAATAACAATGAGTCACATGTTTGGCTTTAAAAAAATGTCATGTCTTTCGCTACAATACCATTTTCGGCATGGTCATATCAATAATACCACAACATGCCCAACATTGACAAAAATATCATTTATGAATTTATCATCCCAATAATCCCACAATATTCCATACATTGAACAATACATGATAGCCAAGATCATGTCACACCAAGTTCATACTTTACACTTCTCCATCACCACAACATCACAATTATGCCATCAAATTACTTCAATACACCTCACAACAACAAATCGGCCAAAATCCCATAATTTACACTTATATGGAAATAACAAGTTTATTAACATAATCACACCATACATTTTGGTATTTCATCCATACCATGCCTTTTCATCAAACCCACAAGTCATATTTCAATTTTAATTCGCAAGAATGCACATCTTTTATCAAAAACCAAAAGTGCACTAGTCAACACCTTGCCACCATAACCACCATGATATACATAAACTCTCATGTACATAATATATTAAATCACAAGAATAAACACTTACCAATACTTGTAGGATGATGCTCTTTCCCAAGAAGTGGACTTAGGGTTTGAGAGTTTGAGAGCAATATGTTGGAAATATCCCCCAAAAGGCATGTGTGTTTTAAGAAATAAAAATCTGATTTTTGGTGGCTTTATATAGGCCCTCATGCTCATCTCTATCCATCCAATTAGTCAAAAAGGTTGTGTTTACTTGTCAAACACAAGAATGGGTCATTTGACCCTTTTGGGCCTCTTATTTTTGGCTTATTTTGGGCTTTAATTTGGGCCCAATAACATATCTCAGCTTAGCCCACCAAATTGCATGTATAATTCACCACATATCTCATTTTTAAATAATTCCATAATGTCACGACAATATTCTCTTGCGAGATTCTCATTCGTCGTCTCAATCGTAAAAATAGACATTCTAGTCGTCCATGGCTTCCTTGAACATTTTTGATAACTACTTGTGTTTCATGGTTTAATCATGTAGAAGTATGTAGGAGTGTATTGGAGTATTTGAAGCTTTAACAATGCTCAAAGAACTCCAAAGAACAAAAACAAACCATCTAAGAATCGACGTAGAATCGCGTTACAAAACGAGCGCGGAAGGGCACAATATGTTGTGCCTTGCGGCACTAGCTGCAAAGCAAGCTTGTGGCGCAGGAAATGACACCCCTATGAATCAGGGTCTTGCGCCACACCCCCTAAAATAGGGAGTGGCGCAAGTCTTGGTACTTTGCTGAATTTTTCGGCCATTTTTCCAATACTTGCATATCGTCCAATACCTTATCAAAACACCACAAAATACTTACTTAGTGATCTTAATCATCAAGTAAACATGACTCCAAGTAACCCAATGAGGTTGTAATATGTACGGGGTATTACACAAATTCCCCACGAAATCACAAAACACCTCCTATGAAGGTCTAATGGCATGTATGTGGGCAAATTTCAATTTTCTCATCATTAGCATTACCAAATACATACTTATATCTCTCGACACCTAAGAAACCATTATTCAACTTCATCAAGTAGGGTTGGGAAGGTACGGGGTGTTACAATATTCTAGGAAAGAGAACCCAAGAGGGCCCACAAAAGAGTAAAAAATTAGAGTTTTAGCTATTCTGCCAAGGGCACCTGCAGCCTCACCTACCCACGTAGGTCATCCACCTACCCACACAGGTGGCAACGCATATGTCATTTCCAGCTTTCTATTTTTGACATGCGACCCCCACCTGCGAGGGCATGTCTTCACCTACGTCCGCAGGTCATCCAAATGCACCTCAATGACTTCAAAACTTATTTTACTTAGGTTCTAATTTCTTAGTTTCAATTTTTGATTCCTAATTTCATTTCTTGATTCCTAAACTAATTATCAACGGGTAATTGTCCTTACTTAGTTGATTGATTAGTCTTAGAGTCCGTTCTTTCTTAGTTCGTTTCTTTTTTTTACTTTTATATTTTTGTTTCATTTTTACTTCTTTATTCAAGTCCATGGTTGTTTGTTTTAGTCATTTATTCTTCTTCAAAACAAGAATCCATTCCGACCATGAGTAGCAATTGACACCACATCTTCCATTGGAGTAGAAACAATCTTTCAACGCTAGAGACTCCTTTTGTGAGTCATACAAAGGTGAGAATCTTATGAGTGTGGTGAGGAGCTTTTGCTACTAATCTTGTTTGGTTGTTTTGTAGATACAAAGGAGTTATAACAAAGTATGTCTTTGGTAGCGTCGGATACTTGTGACTACGACATAGGAGACTATGATTGTGGTGAGGAAGGCTGTGGCTATGACGAAGATGGAGATTATGAAGGCTATGAATATAGCCATGATCAAGATCCATGTGGGAATGAGAGCTACTATCCCGAAGAAGGATATGAGGCCAATGGTGAGTTTAGCTCTTATGGAGAGTAGGGAGAGGATTAAGAGCCTTGTGATGGTTCTTAAGAGGATGAAGGGGCATGTGAGGAGCCTTCCACTTCCCGCTCCGAGCATGAGGAAGTTGTGAGGTATAATCCTTTTTCCTATGCACCTTATAAGAGTCATGGTGGGAATGTACATGAGGATTGCGAAGATTCATATTCCTCTTCTTGTGGTACTTCTTATCTTATTACAAGTGGTTATACTACATCGAGTAGAAATCATCCAATAGGAATAAGAGAGCGTGCATGTCCAATGACTAGGGGTACAACATCCTATTCATCTTGTTTTAGTTCTCAAACATTGAGAATTAGGAGCCAAGGTAGATATGAGGGATATAGTAAGAGTCATGATTTCACTAGAACCCCTTTTCCTATCTTTAAAGGAGGACATGATCCCGAGGTTTATCTTGACTGGGAATGGCAATGTGAAAGGTTTCTCAAGGACTGTGATTTAAGCGAAGTTGAACAAGCCAAATATTCCCTTAAGTATATTCAAGTTCTGGCATTGAGGTGGTGGGAACTTGCAAAAGGGCCCAATTAAACATGGAGTACCTTGAAGGGGCTCATGAAGTTCAACTTTATGCCAAAAGGATACACGAAGCTCTATAATGTTGATCCAAGAAGACAAGTTAACCTTAGAAAGGTGAGTATTTGTGGGGTTTTGGGATGCATTCTTTTTCTTGATGATTGGTGCTATGTAAACTACATCACTCCCTCTATGGTCGCCTATTTAGGGATACCTCAAATATCCAAGCATTATTCATATTTCTTGGAGGTCTACAGGGTTTCCGAGAGTGTGAAGGTTTCCTTCACCCAAAATGAGTACTATGAGAAAGTGTGGTGTGATATATTTCCCTTGGACTTTGGACACTTATGCTTGGGCACCGATTGGCTTGTGAAACATAGAGTTCCAAATGAGCAAAATTGGCCTAAGAATGTAGTGGACCAATGGGGAAATCATCTCTTTCCACTTACCCTTCCAAAGCCTCAAGGAAATGTGACCACTTACTCCAAGCCTCTTGATAGTGAGAGACAAAAGATTGAAAGGAGTAAGGGAGTGCAAAGTGGTAACCCAAGAGTGGAAAAAGGCGAGGTTGTGAGGAGTGAAGTGAGGGGGTTACCACAAATTCAATCTATCTTTGTTTTTCCTTCTCTTAGAAAGGACACTTGTGCAGGTACTAATGTTGCAAATGGAGGAGGAATACAAGCTTCAAAAATTGGGTCTAATCAAAAAGATCGGGAGATTAATTTGGACCTATGCCTCAAACCATATGAAGAGTATTCCGATACTTTGAAAGAACCTTACACCAAGGTAAAGAAAAAGCTTCTCATGAGCTTTAAGGTAACATAGATAACTCTTGCACTTTTGTAAATATGAGTGACCATTATGTGGCTAGTAGCCAATTGAGTATGAGTGATAATTTGTCTGCATGTGAGCTTAATAATTCTTTACCTCGTGATGATATTGTACATATTGAGAGTGAGGATACACTAGTTGATCTTATTGATGACCGAATTGAATCTTCTTGTAAGATTGATTTGAGTCTACCTAGTGTTGAAGCCTTTGTGTAAAATTCTAGTACATTGTCTTGTGAAAATGGTATTGATCAACTTGTGTGTGAATCTAGTCCACTACTTGAGGTTATTTGTGATGTGATTATTGAACCTCAAGCTAGTAATGATGTTGATCATTTGAATAGGAGTGAACCCTTGAGCATGCCATTAAATGAAAATTCTATTACTTTCTTGGCTCATAGGGATGATTATGTGTTTGGAACTTCTTCGAAATTTGATAATTGTCTTTTTGAGAGTGAACTTACATGTTCCAATTCTCCTTCTTTGATTGATCCTTCTCTCTTTAAGTACAATTTCTTATTTGTGGATAATGAAATCACTCCTTGTGGATTACCTAGTGGTGAGGATCATGTTAGTGATGTAACTCCTCTTGAGGGCTATATTTTATATAACTACCCACTATGGTATGACAACATTCCTCTTAAAGATGGAAATCTCTTCTTGGAAGATGAGAGTACTCTTATGGGAGTGGAATGTGAAGAAATGGAAGGTTCTCTTTGTGTCCTAATTATTTATTCTTCTTTGAGTGTTCCAATTCTTGAGCATACTCTTGATAATGTTCTTGCACGTAGTAGTGAGCATGCACTTGAGGACACCTTAGATGAAATCAATTTGCGTGACACCTTTCTTTACTCTCTATTTGCCTTTGTGATGTTTATGCTAGTGTAGAGAGTATAACTTTTTTGTGTTGGTGGCACCTTTGGGGAAAAAGAGTGTTTTCTAGACTCGTGTCTATGGCCGCTCTATCCATTTGACCACGGTGACCATTTCCCGACTTGATGCTTGGTTAAGATGACAAGCAAGATTTGGTTGTAGTTGTTGGTACTATTTCCTATAATAGAGAGTCTTTCTTGAGGATTTCTAATCCACTTAAGAGACCAAAGTTGTGTAAGGGAAAGGTCTCCAACAAAATTGAATGCTTTTAAAAGAAAGAGAGCAATGAAAAGATCCAAGAGAATTCACCATTGTGTGTTTCCATTCTTGTCCAAGGTTCTACTACTTGTGGGTCGGAGAGTGAACCTTGTTTTGAAAACACCTTGAAAGAATTCCAATTAAGTGATACCTTTCTTTATTACCTTTTTGCATATGATATTATTCATGATCGTGTTGAATCAACATTTTATGTGAGCATGGAATGTTTTGAAGGGGAGAGCATTGTGAGCTTAAATGCAATATGTTTGTTGACTTGTATAGGGAATACCTTTGTATTTGTCCCCGGTGATGATTTGGGAGTAATCCAATTCTTGGAGATAGCTAGTGCATTGAGTGGAGTCTTAATTTGGAATGATCTTGTTCATGACCTTGCACTTAGATTTGGCAATTATCATGTGACTTTTGACTTAAAAAGGGTTTTGTGCTTGTTGAAACATAGAACCAATGTGGATTTTTATGTGTGGTTGTCGAATTGCCATGGTTCTTTTGGTTTTTCCCTTTGTCAAAATCTCTTGAGTGGCCAAGTAGCTTTTATTTTGTGGGGTTACACACCCTTGATTGATCATTTTGATTCTTGGCAATATGTTAAGTGTGTTCCTCCTTGGCTTGGTGATAAACTTGTTGTTTCTAACACTAACCCTCAGGCCATGAGGATATTGTAGTTGCTTGTTTTCTCTATGGTTTTGCATGTTTTGGATTAGAGGTCGAATCCTTTTCAAGAAGGGGAGGATGATACAAGCCAAATAGGCATTAACCTTTCAAGGACTATAATTCAAGGCCGACACAAAGGGTCCCAAGCAACGATCATCTCAAGGATGCAAGGATACATTTGGAGGACCCTTTTCAAGCTCCCAAGAGTTCAATACTATGTGTGGAGGATAGCTTGGAGCCGGGAGCCAAATTCACCTCAAGACTTCAACTAGAAAGCAATCCCAAGAACTGCAAACACTCCAAGGATTATTGATGAAGTTAGATGTGTTTAAAACCATCTTAATACCATTTAAGGAGTGTTGTGTGTTGCCCAATGCATTCAATAAGGAACTAATACCATTGGAGAGGTCATTGGAGAGGAAAAAGGAGCTTAGAGACATTCTGGAGTGACCTACAAAGTCACCTGCGCCCGCAGGTGACTGACCTGCACCCACAGATGGTACCTGCTCCTTTCACCTACACCAGCAGATAGCCATCTGCGTGAGCATGTGGGCCAAACCGGCCAACTTGCTCTATTTTGTTGAATTGGGTCACTTTTGGTCCCGTAAGTGTAATAATAGCCCATGGCTATAAATAGTCGTAGGTGTCTTTCATTTGGGAAGCTTTTGATGAATTAAGATGAAATATACACTTGAGAGTGTGAGAGCTAGGATTAGCTTGTTTTGAATTATCATTTTTGAAATGTTGGTTATGTGGGAGATTGATTCCCTCATGGTTTACATATGTGAATTGGTGCTTGTAGGATTAGTTCAATAGAGGTTTTAGGGTTCAAAATACCCTTTGGTTTCTTTGATTCTCCTATCTTTGTGTCATTCAATCTATCTTTACTTTCTTGCCTTGTTATCTTAGTTTGTTTTTATGATTTTCGTACTTTATTTCTCTTCTCGTATTTTGTCCAATATCGCCTCACACTCATCAAACAACTAGAAAGGGATATCCTTTTGAGTTAATCTAGTGAATTATGTTGTAATAGAAGAAAACCCCTCAAAAAATCATTTGTAGTAACCTGCTAACCTGATGAAACTGCAAACCTCAATAGGAGAAGTGGTCCTAGCCCAATCACGTACAACCTCAATCTTTATTGGGTCTACCATAATCCCATCCTTTGACACCACATGCCACAAAATGCTATAAAATCAATCCAGAACTCGCAATTAGAAAACTTAGCATACAACCAATGGTCCCTCAAGGCGTAGAGCACAATCCTTAAATACTGCTCATGCTTCTTCCTACTCCTCGAGTAGACTAGGATGTTATCAATGAATACTATCACGAAGGAGTCCAAATAGGGCCTGGACACAAGGTTCATCAAGTCCATTAATACTTCTAGGGCATTGGTCAAAGCAAAAGACATAACCAATAACTCGTAGCGGTCGTAGCAACTCCTAAAGGCAGTCTTAGGTAGGTCCTATGCTCTAATCCTCAACTAATGGTAGCCAGATCTAAAGTCAATCTTAGAAAACATGGCTGGACCCTGAAGTTGGTCGAACAAATCATCAATACACGACATCAGATACTTATTCTTAATGGTTACCTTATTTAGTAGCCAGTAGTCAATACACATGCGCATGGAACTATCTTTCTTCTTCACAAACAGAATAGAAGCACCCCATGAAGACACACTTGGACAAATAAAATCCTTACTCAGAAGATCATGAAGCTGCTCTTTAAGTTCCCTCAACTCAGTTGGAGCCATCCAATATGGTGGATAAAATATGCTGAGTGCTTGGCTCAACATCAATACTAAAGTCGATATCATAATTAGGCGGTAAAACGATGGAGTGCCAGCACTAGTATCATGAACATAAGAAAGGTAAGACAAACACCCTTTCGCTGCCAACTTCCTCACTTGAATATATGATATAATACCCCTCGACACATAACTATCAATGCCCTTCCATACTATCAGAGAGATACTAGGCTTAGCCAATGTAACAGTCTTGGCAATAATCCAAAATTGCGTGATAAGGGGACAACCAGTTCATGCATAGAATTGAATCAAAATCAAAAAAATTTAAGATGACAAGATTTACCCAAGTGTCATACCTAAAGATAGTCACCAAACAAGAGCGTTATACTTTATCCACTACTAAAGAATCACCTATGTGAGTAGCTATATGCATAGGCACAGAAAAAAGGCTCAGTGGATAAATCCAGACAAGTAGCAAAGTAGGAAGTCACATATGAAGATATAGATCCTAAATAAAATAACAAAAATCTAGTTGATGGAAAATGAAGATCATACCTATGATAACGGTATCTGAAGCCTCATCCTTCGACCTTCTCAGAAAAACATACAGATGACCATGTTCTACCATAGATTGAGTACCTACATGAACAATTGTTCGACTTGGCTAAGAAACACCTCTAGCACCCTGGGGACCACCTGTGCTACTTTGTGCACCACCTCTATTTGGTGGTAATGGAGCCCTAGTGGCCTGAATCTTCTGACCCAATTGTCTGGCAAGCCCACACCTAGGGCATTCTATGGAAAAATTCCTAACCTCACCACACACATAGCAACCTCTGCCAATAATACCCTGATGAGAATTCCCTGTTAAATTAGAATAGCCACCACAACTTGAAGACCTCAAATATAAACCCTGAGAAGTTTGACTTGAGCTCTGCCCGCTATAACCAAAATGACTACCATATATACTCTGTAGAACTGCCTGATTAGGTCTACTAGGCTGGAACCTGCTGATAAACCCTACTAGAAAATCCCCTACCTATGGATTGAGAACTACTGAAACCCCCTGATCGCTGGACCTCTTATCGACTCCTCCATAGGAAGCATGATGTATCCCCTCAATGGTCCACACATGGTTAACAACCTCTAGAAATGTATGCTCAGAAGATACCATATGCTTAGTATCTAAACAAAGTTGCAACCTTAACCCTCTATCAAATCTATGCACTCCCTTTTGCTCTGTCAGTATAATCATAACAGTGTTTCGGCCAACTCATGAAACCTTGACTCATACATAGAAACTGACATAGAGCCTTATTGAAGATCCATAAACACATTCTACAATATCTCTCATATGCTGTGGGGTATATACTTCCCCAACAAAGCCTTGGAGAACTGTTCCCAGGTCATCAGAGGTGATCCAGCTAGCCTGTACCGGAGATAAGCTCCCCAACACTATTTAGTAGGCCCATCCTACTATAATGTAGTATAGTCCACCCTGTACAACTTTACTAAAGTGAGGTTATGCAACCTCTCCTGACATCTTACTAAGAACTCATAAGCATCCTTTTTGGAGCATCCTGAAAACCTCGAAGGATAAATCTGATAAATCTACCTAGTATCTTTTGCTCCTCAAAGTAATCACTGTTCTTGATGAAATAGGATGAACAATAATCAACACCGATAATACCTTTAATTAGGGAGCTGCCACAGTAGGAAACTCTCGTTAACCCTTAACACCCTATGCCACTACTTGGGCTAAAGTTTGTGCCTCAACTCTGACTTGAGGACCGCTAGAAGTACTAGGCAACACTCTTGTCTGTGATATACCCTATAGAAAGCTTAGAAGCTTAACCATAGTGACTTGAAGAATGGGTGTGGTAATAAAACTAGCTGGAACCTCGGCAAGCCCCAAGCCTTCTATCGCAGGTGGTATATCCTCTATCTCAATCTGTGGATCAGGTGACAATGCTCTATCTTGGTCCTGAGCTGGTGCTATAGATTGCTCTCGACCTTGACCTCTGAGTCGACCTCTGCCCTGGCCTCTAGCTGGGGGCCTAGTTGTTGGCATATGGGCCTCACCCTCGTTCGCTGAAGACCTCATCCTAACCATCCATGAAAGAGTGAAAAAAGTAATATTTTGGGAACATATAGGAATAAGGATGCACGATAAGGAGTCAAAAGATAGGGTTTTCCTATGAATGCCCCATAGCGTAACAAAGATAGAATAGAGACATCATCGTACTGATCCGTGAGATTCTTCTCGACACCTACTCTTGTACCAGTAAGACTGCTGATTCTAGGCTCTAATACTAATCATCACGACCTAAATTCTGGCCATGAAGGCACCTACTATAACCCCTATGTAGGTAAGCCAAATCCTATAGCTAACAACAATAAGTAACAAGTTAACTGACAAATTGAAGAACAACAAGATACAACTGGGCCAACTATATAGATACATTAAAAAAATAAGGCTCGTAAGTAGTAGAAGGAAAGAAAAAAATATATAAACCATCTCCCTGGGTTCACTAGTATAGAGCTACTAAATACAAGAAGTGATACTACTAAGTATATAGACACAAGGCCGTCCCAAAACATACAAAATAAAGACAATAACTACAAGAAGGAAATGAATAAACTCTGAACACTAAGTGCTCACCCCAAATCTGATCAAAAGAAATTCGTGGATGAGTAGAATCAACAACAAATACTCAGGCTGGGTTCTGCATCAGAAAAAAGATGCAAAAGTGCACCATGAGTACAAAACATGTGTATTAAGTAGACATCATAGTCGACCAAGCTCAGGTGAACAATATCTAATATAAAGTGTAAATAAACCAATATCTAAATATAGAAAGCCTAAAGAGAGTAAATAGTCTACATCCCAATTGGAAGACAATTAAATAAATAAATAAATAACATACATGTAGTATATATATAAGTGTACAAATATAAATGTGTGAATGCTATCTAGCATGGAATGAGTGCAGTGGCCAATACCTATCATGTACACCTCTTCCAACATCTTTTCTCTTCAAGGTTGGGGGACTCACGAGGTCTATATACAAATCCCTAACTCGAACCGAGACTTCCATAAAATAATAGTAATAAAAATAATATAGACTCAAATTGAGTCTATTATGCAGTTTATCAGTGCCCAAACTCAATCTGGGGCTAAAATTATTTCTTTCTTTCTAATCATTTCTTTTAAAACAATAAATCGGTATTTTTCTACAATTTCAGCCATGAACCATGAAAATGTATGTATGAGTATGCATGAGTAGATATGAGTAGGAATACAACATATTGTAAATCTCTAATTGTAATTACACTCAAAACTAAGGAATAGTCCTCCCATCGTGATGCCATAATAAAGCAAGAACCCTATTGATACTAACCTTAACCTGTAGACCCCTCAATCTCACAACATAAAAGTAACCCAAAAAAGGAGCCGCAACAAAGGTAACCACGTAATAATAATAATAATAAAGAAGCCTATCCTATTGTGAAATCCTACCCTAGACCTATGTTAAGGATCCCTGATTGTCATGACCCAAATGGTCATAAGTGTCACCCACACTAACCCTCTGGTGGGAGAACCATCTTGATAATGAACTCAATCAAGTGACTAAAATCGATATCGAAAATGCGGAATTAAACAACAAAATTAAAGGATAGTTGAGAAATAATATATGAGAAGTGAAGAAAGAAAGACTCAATTGAAACAACAATTAAACCAAGGGAGAAGAAAACTCAATCAAATGTACGAGAAACCAAATTGAACCCACAATATGATAACTTAATGAATAGTTAAGTGAAGAAGATAACACAAGCAATTCGGGAATCCAACCTAATCACTCAATCTAAGCTAACAATTGGAATTGAACCCAATTAATACCCTATCCTAGAGTAACTAAATATCAAGTCTATTAAAGACAATTCAATCATCAAAAATCTAAGTAAAGAAAATGGATAAGACAACTTTTTATAGTCCTTGCCTTTTAACAAATAGCCTATTACAAAAAATAGTCCAAAAGTGACTATTTAGTAAATAACCCACAAGGGACCTTTTTGATTGCCCCAATAGCATCTTGATTGCTTATGACCTTGTGTATTTGTTTCTTCGTACCTTCGTCTAAGTTCCAAGCTATCATCTATATATGGAAGCCTATCCTAATATGCCCCACGCTAACCATACTCGTATCATCCTACCCTTATTCAAAAGGATTCATCATCGAATCCAAACCTTGCAAAAATATAAGAAGGACAAACAACAAATGTATTCTTATAGCATGAGGGTTAACAATAATAAATCTATTACCATGCCAAGGGTGCACACATTTAACATATAATCGAGCATCAAAATGAGCCACAAATGGTTTGTAACCCAACAAAACAAGAGATACTTGGTTACATAGCAAGCATTGACAAAGGGATAAATCAAAAGAATTATGTTGTTTAGGCACCACAATGCAAATCCTCAATGGTTCTACGTTTAGAAAAACACAAATCCCCCTTTAAGTCAAGTAACACATGATAGCCCATATATCTAAGTGTCATGTCATAGATAAGGTCATCCCAAGTTAAGACTCCACCCAATGCACTAGCTATCTTCAAGGATGGGATTACTCCAAATTCATTACCAGCGTCAAATACAAAGGTATTCCCCACATAAGGTGCCTCACTAGGCTTGTTTCCAAGGATACCTGCACAATAATCAAGATACTAAAAAAAGAAGAGAGGTTATAAAAGTTAGTATAAGGTTGTGACAACCCTCTCACATCACTCCACACCACCTCTCCTTTTTTCACTCTAGAGTTCACATATCACACCCTTAGTCATCTCAATCTTTTGTCTCTCAATTTTATTCGAGTTCGAATAAGTGCCAAGGATGCCTTGTGAAGGGTTTGGAGGTTCCTTCAACTCTAGCTTCCGCTTTGGTGCACAGGGAGTCGATGTGTTGACTTGTATGTTTAACTCCTTATAACCAACCTCACAAGGAGTAGCTTGCTTTGCCTCCAAAGTCAACTCCTTAGAATCAACTTCATGATTTGTAATTTGCCTCCTTTGGATTATTGACTTGACTCTTTCAAGTAGTCGAGAGTAATTATCGATATTTTTATCCCATATTCAAAAATTTTCATCAAACTCTTCCCTCAATGAAGCACAATTTTTCCTCAACTCGATAATGCTTTCACTTGCATCTACTTTATTAGGGCATGTTGGAAAAAGGAGGAGTTTGAGATCCATGATGTAATAGTACCAATCTTGTGTATATGGAAGTCCATGACTTTGGAACCATAGAATTCCCAAACATATTTGACAAGCATCCATGGGCATTACATCACACCAAACCTTCTCTTGGTAATTACCAATAGGTACCTTGACTCTCCCAAAAATCCCATTTGAGTAACAAAAGGATTTTCTTTTGGAAATAAAGGTAACCCGAGCATGCTAACCATTAAAGGGGTTATAGAGTTTATAACACTATAATCATCCATCACAACTTCAAGTTCCGCTCTCCCATAAATGATCATATTTATTTCAAGAACTCGTCTTTTCGGAACATGCATATTTTGAAACATTGAGTTTGCTTTACTTTCATAGACTATTGATCTTTCCATCCTACCTGCAAAACTCAACATACAAGTTAGTAGAAAAATTCCTCATGCCTCTCATATGTGGAACTCTCAACTCACCTAAAGTGTCTTTCCGAAGTTGATAGAGAACTTCCTTTGTCCAAACAATTCACAAGGTCACTTATTCTTTGTGGAAGAATGATTTTTTGTTCAAAGAAGAACAGACTCAATTAAAATTAACGGGCTTGAATCAAGAAATTCTCAACGAAATAAAACTAGAAAAGCACACAAAGAAAGCACAAGAAAAAAAAAGGGACTCAAAAAACTTGATAATATTTAGTAGGGTAATTTACTTATTAAAATCAAGTTATGAAGCCAAACAAAAGTAAAATCTAATTAAAAGAAATTAATTTACCAACATTTAGACTAAAGAAATTAATTGGGAAGAAATTGGGTTGAAATCCATGAGAAAATGCTTCAAAAAGGTGGAGAAAAAAACCTGAAAAAAGAGCTAAAAATTTGTCCCAAGACTTGAGGAAGCTTCCGAGAAATTGTACCCTTGTACTTCCTTCCTTGTCTTTTTCCCCTTTTGGTATATTCTTTTTTGTACTACTCCCAAAAACTTCCTTTTATCTTTCTTTTGGATCAAAATACCTTTTTGAATATTCTTCTTCTTGAAAATATGAAGATCCTTCAAGAACACCAAGAACAAATATGAAGATCCAAAATTCATAACTCCCTCGATTTAACTCGAAATTGTACGAAATTTGAAACCCAAGCTCCTTTTGCTATGGATAACAAACTCCAATAACTTTGAAGCCTCCATTTCAAGCTAATAATTTTAGATTTTGAAACCCATTTGAACTTTTCTTCAAGTCATGAAAAACACCATGAATATGAAGAACACCCAAAATCAAACCCAATGGATTTTTACTCCGTTTTAGCCCAAATTTTAGATCCAAGCTCCAAATGATTAGGAAAACAAACTCTAATACAAATCAATGCCCAATTTATCCTGGATCTAAGAACCCACTTGTTCTTCTTCAACCCTTAAAACTCCAATAATGATAGAATCTTTAAATCAACTCCGAATCAAACTAAATCCGAGATTCTTACTCCAAATAGCATGGAAAACAAACCCCAATAACTTTAAACCTTTGATTTCCACCCAAAAGCTTCAGAACAACCCGGAATGACTCAAAACTCAAGATCTAGTCTCTATTTATACTAGAGAACGTAAATCTAGTATTAGAAACCTCAAACAAGACTTAAATCAATATATTTTTTTTGACATTTTTCAGAAAACATTTTTCACTATTTTTTTTAGATTTTTTTAGATTTATGAACCTAGGATTGAGATCCGTAGAAGCGAATCCCTAGCCTAAGCTCTGATACCAAAATGATAACGACCTCAATCAAGTGACTAAAATCTATATCGAAAACGCGGTATTAAACAACAAAATTAAAGGATAGTTGAGAAATAAGAGATGAGAAGTGAAGAAAGAAAGGCTCAATTGAAACAACAATTAAACCAAGGGAGAAGAGAACACAATCAAATGTACGAGAAACCAAATTGAACCCACAATATGATAACTCGATGATTAATCAAGTGAAGAAGATAACACAAGCAATTCAGAAATCCACCCTAATCACTCAATCTAAGCTAACAATTGGAATTGAACCCAATTAATACCCTATCCTAGAGTAACTAAATATCAAGTCTATTAAAGACAATTTAATCATCAAAAATCTAAGTAAAGAAAATGGCTAAGACAACTATTTATAGTCCTTGCCTTTTAACAAATAGCCTATTACAAAAAATAGTCCAAAAGTGACTATTTAGTAAATAACCCACAAGGGACCTTTTTGATTGCCCCAATAGCATCTTGATTGCTCATGACCTTGTGTGTTTGTTTCTTCGTAACTTCCTCTGGGCTCCAAGCTATCATCCATATATGGAAGCCCATCCTAATATGCCCCATGCTAACCATGCTCGTATCACATCTACCCAAACTTTAACCCGAATACTTATCCATTTTTAAGATAGAATATCATAAAACCAACTTTAATAATAATATAATCTAAAACCAACCAATTAATAAATCGGAAAATATCAACCTAACTATTACAACTCCCAAGGACCCAAAAGTCATTGTACAAGTACTTCTATCCAAAATTAATGTCTAAGAATAATATCTACAAACTAATAGAAACATCATTGCCCGAAAAAAGAACATGATTAGATGAGATGATCCACTACAACATGAAGATGAGTGCTCTCCCTTGGATCAGAAGTCATTGGTTACACTCTAGAGGTGAGGTCTCATAACAGTTTTCAGAACACAGCCTACACTCAACAAAAGAAGAACACATAGTTGTATCAGTAGAAACACTATGTACTGGTAGGTATCATTGGTCGACTTAACTCAGACCCACACATTAACATAAACCAAATATTAGTAAATTCACAATCAACAAATAACAAGTAATGACAACTCAACCAACAACCTCCACAACTAGAGCATGCAAGACCAAACAATATCCTCATCAAATCCATAATGTTCATCAGAAGAGGAACCTATACCCATCTAAATATGCAAGTGTGAAATCAACCCCTAATCATCAATACAGTTAACCATCTCACAAGAGTAGTCCAATGCTACCTTGATGACCATAACACATTATGCATGTTATCGAAAAAAGTAAATAGTCCAACATATGTAATAGTGCATATCAATTACCAAATAAAATATGTACATATACTGAGGGGACTTATGCTTTCCCAATAGTCATGACCTGCAGGGGACCAACTTCATCCATGTACCATACCGGCGTAGTACCTGACCCTCAAAATTTGTAATAAATAAGTAATTCATACCGACATGGTATCCCACCCTCCAAATATCATAATATCATGAAATGTCATCAGTATCACTAAAAATGTTTCACAGGGAATGAATAGTCAGGTATAAAAGTTATCATCATAAAAGACTTAGTCAATTTCATACTATTATTTCATGCATACAACAATATCAACCAACTCATCATCACAAGTATGTCCGAAGGCCAATTCATAAACATTCAACTTATGAATAGGCATTGAGTCTATGTCAAGTTTACAACTACAAATAAAGCGTAATCTACATCAAACACAAGCTTAAATGCAACTAAACTAAAAGAGCCTTCCTTTTCCTTGCAGTTTCAGATCATTCTCAGTCTAACAAATAATAAATAAAGAGTATTCGATAACACTCTCTTCAATTCTAGGCATTAGGGACTAAAACCCACTAATTTTACCCCAGTTCATAGCCTAAATTATCAATTTGGGGTTTTCACCCTTTAAATTACCCCAAATCCCCAGAATCCACGTAAAAGGGAAGGAATTCTATGCTAGGAAGTATTTTCTAATAATGTAAAACCATTAGCAAGTGATTTTAGGACTATCCATAGACAATGCTCACTAGTTAATCAATTTAGGCTTAAACCCATGAATTTCACCATAACTCATATTCTAGCGGGTCTACGGATTAACAAGATTAATCCTATATTAGAAGGGCGAAATAAGCTTACCTCAATTGTATAAATCACCCAAGTATAAAGAAAATTACCTCTCTCAAGCCTTAGAATTTTTTTTTGGATGTTTGGGTGAAAATAACGTCAAAATATTTGATAACAGGCATTAACACAGACCGATGAATGCTTTAGCGGTACCCTACCCACTATGATGGTCTCTTTGTAGCGACCAGAGTCCCGCTATGATAATCTATTACTAAACTCACTGACCGCTGTAGCAATCAACTGCTCGCTATGGCAACCCTGCTATGGTAGTACTGGGACAGTTATGGTATCTCTTAAATAGTAGCATAAGGGACTTCCCAGAATTTCCCCCTTTTACAACACTCTTTTGGTTTTTCAAACAAATTTATCCTATCATGGAAAATTCCATAATTGGAGTTCTACAAACCCAATCCTCATTCTGAAAGTTTCTATGAATCACTATACCTCTTATTTGTTATGTAATAACTAAAAACCTCAAATACTACACTAAAAGACATAAATAATCACTACACCACACAACACTTAACTTTTATGAGAACCCATCCTATCCTGAGATTTTAACAACTCTCATCCTTGGGAAAACTCTATCCGGGAAATTACACCCTAAATAATACTATAATGATGGGATGGGTCATTACATTAGATAACAATTAAGTAATCATTTATCCACGAATAAAAACTAGAAGAAAGAGGGACAAACAAGCAAGAAGTTACCAAAATTGGCGAAAAACTGCGGATATCGGCTATGCATGTCCGCTTTTGTCTTCCAAATGGCCTCCTCAACTTGACGGTTCTTCCACTAGACCTTCACGGACAGAATCTCCTTAGTCCTTAATTTCTGGGCATCTCTATGAAGAATGGCAATTGGTTCCTCTTCATAAGAGATGTTCTCATCTAGCAAGATAAAATGCCAATGACTAATATAGTCACTACTCCATGATATTTCTTGAGCATCAAAACATGAAACACAAGATGAACTCCTAACAAACTCAAAGGTAAGGTAAACTTATAAGCCACCGGCCTTACACTTTTCTAAATAAAATGGTCTAATATACCTTGGACTTAGTTTAACCTTCTTCCCAAATGGGATTACATAATTTATGGGTGAAACCTTGAGCAACACTTGCTCACCCTCCATGAAATACATGTCCCCTTACCTTTCTATCTTCATACTCTTTTTGCCGAATTTGAGCCATCACAAACTTCTAGAATAAATAGTATCTTCTTAATCGAAACCTTCAAAGGATCCATAAGCTATGGTCTTTCCTCAATGCATCAAACTATCCAATAGTAGATCTACAACTCCTCTCATACAAAGCCTCAAAAGGATCCATGCAAATGCTCGAATAATAACTATTATGCTATGAAAACATGACCAAAGGTAGAAATTGATCCCAATGACCTCTGAAATCCATCACACAAGCTCCGAGCATATCCTCTAATACCTAGATCATCCACTCAGACTACCTATCGATCTAAGGGTGGAAAGTGTACTCAGATCCAATATAGTCCAACTCTTCATGCAACTTCACCTAAAAGATAGAGGTAAACTACGTACCCTTATTAGAAACAAAAAAATAAGAACCCCATGAAGCCTAACAATCTCTTTAAGATATATTTCAGCCAACTTAGCCACATTATAAGTAACTACACCATAATAAAGTGTGCACACTTATTCAGACTATCTATTACCTAAAATCAAATCAAACTTCCCCAAATTCATGGGATGCCCAACAACAAAGTCCATAGCAATCCTCTCCTACTTCCATTCAGGAATGGGTATCCTCTACAAAGTACTACTAAGTTTCTGATGTTTATACTTCACATATTGATAATTTTTATACTTAGCCACAGAGTCAATTATATATTGCTTCATTTGGCCCTACCAATAGTGCTGCCTCAAGTCACGGTACATCTTGGTTACACCAGGATGTGTGGAATATCTCAAGCTATGCATCTCACCAAGTATGGTAGAAATCAAATTATCAACATGTGGTGCATAAACTAACCCCTTAATCTGCAATACACCCTCACCATTAAGAATGGCCTCCTTGGCCTCACGTTACAAAACTGTACCATAGATCTTACTCAATTTTGCATCCTTAAATTACTAGCCTTGATTTGATAAAAAATGTAGACCTCACTTCTACACTAGCTAGGAACCCATCTTTATCCGACACCTTGAGTCACATGAAACTATTATCTAGAGACTGAACTTTCTTAGCCAACATATATCTAGAAACCTCTAATCAAGCCAAACTACCCATGCTTTCTATCTTTCTACTCAATGGCCACGTCATAGTCCTTGAGTAGCTCTATCCACATGCGCTGTCTAAAATTCAATTCCTTTTGAGTGAAGATATGCTTCAAGCTATGATGGTCAATGAACATTTCACATCGCACCCTATACAAATAATGTCTCTAGATCTTTGCCAAAATTATAGCAGCCAACCCTAGGTTATAAGTAGGATAATTCTTCTCATGCACCTTCAACTATAATGAATCATAAGCAATCATATTCTGCTCCTGCATAAAAAAAGAACGTAAACCACAAAGTGAGGCACCACAATATATAATGAAATCCTTACCCTATACCAGTAAGGAAAGAATATAAGAAGTGGTCAACAAAGTCTTGAGCTTTTGGAAGCTCTTCTCTCATTTATTGAACTAGACAAAAGGTCTCTTTCTGAGTTAGACGAGTCAGATGTGAGGCAATACAAACAAACCCCTTCATGAACCTATGATAATAGCTGGCCAACCCCAAAAAGCTACGAACCTCGGTCATGGAGGTAGGCCTAGTCCAATTCTTAACGACTTCAATCTTTCGTGGGTCTATCTATTATAACCTTCTCTTTTGATACCATATGTCCAAAAAAGGACACTGAAAACAACTAGAACTCACACATAAAATGTTTGGCATACAATTGCTTATCCTTAAGTAACCCCAACATAATGTACAAGAGATCCTCATGTTCCTCCCTACTCTTAGTATACACAAGAATATCATCAATGCAAACAATTACGAAGGTATCCAAGTATGGCATAAATACCTCATTTATCAAGCCTATAAATGCAGACGGTGCATTAGTCAGCCCAAAGGACATCACTAAGAACTTATAGTGCACATAATGGGTCCAAAAACCAATCTTGGGAATGTTTTCAACCTGGATTTTTAACTGATAATAATCGAATCTCAATTTAATCTAGAAAAATGCTAAAGCACCATGTAACTGATAAAAAAATCATCTATACGGGGCAAGGGAAACTAGTTATGAATCATAAATCTATTCAGCTATAGGTAGTCTATGCGCATGCATAGACTACCATGCGTTTTGTTTACAAACAACACTAGAGCATCCCATGGGGAAGACTAGGACAGATGAACCCTTATCTAGCAATTCCTGCAACTGGGCCTTTAACTCTCTTAATTTAATAGGTGCCATCTTATTGCGCGAATAGAGATGGTAAGACTATTTGACTCTAAATCTATACAAAAACCAACACTGTGATCTGGTGGAATACCCAACAAATCATCAAAAAAAACCTCTAGGATGTCACACACCACCAAAACTAACTCAATAAAAGGAACCTCTATACTAGTTTCCCGAATATAGGCTAAGAATGACGACAACCTTTTCTAATCAGCCTCTTAGAACGAATGAAAGAAATAAGTCTCATAGGAGTAGGGTTTTAGTCACTCTCCCACTCTAGCCTATCCATCCTAAGCGTGGCTACTATTATGGTTTTGGCAAGATAGTTAAGAATTGTATGGTATGGAGATAACCAACTCCTCCCACGAATGATGTCAAAATCTACAATGTCTAAAATTACTAAATCCACTCAAGTCTGGTATCACATGAATAGAACAAAAAAAATGATAGACCTAATCAATAACAACTGAATTGTCACGACCCAAATTCCAACGGGATGGACTGGCACCCAAAGACGATGAGGCCCGAGAGAACCAATCTTCGCTCATGTACTCTTATATGCATGTTCGCGTACGAATATCATTTTATCCTATGTAATTAATTATCAATGGCGGAAGTCATGGCAACATGTGCGATATATAAAACTTGGCCGTTAGGGCCATTGCGTCAAAATGAACGTATATATCTTACATTCAACTTCCCACCTAAGTCTACAAAGCCTCTACAGATACATAACTATGACAACCTAGAGTCGGGACAACACCCCGATCTATACTCATATACAATATCAAACCAATATGCATAATGACTCGAAAAAGCCCCGAACCAACTGGAGCTCACCAACAATCTGCGGATATCTAGTAGCCTACTAGGGAGATCTACTAGCACCTGCGCCTGTAATATTTAAAGTAAATCCCCCAAGAGGGGTCAGTATGAATAATGTACTGAGTATGTAAGGCCATATGAAATTGTATAATACATAAGTACTTCAAAGAAATTAAGTGCAAGAGAATAATCAATATGGATAGACCTCCGCTCGAAATATGTGGAACCATGTTCATTACTTCTATTATTTTCATTACTTGATCATTTATTCTTATCAACATCAGTCTTATACTAACCTTCAGTTTTAAATTCATGCAAGGGATATACTCTAATTTCTTTTATAACCATCTTCATTATGTGTGAGATTAATACATTCACTTATGAGAGATTGATACTTTTATTTGTGTGAGATTGATACATTGAGGATTATGATAATATTGGAAACACACATGGATGCCTTTGTCATGCCCCGTATCCTAATGGGGTGGACTGGCACCTGAAGCCGATAAGGCCCGAGAGAACCAATCTTTACTCATGCCCAATCATATGCATACTATAAGAATCATCACCAGCTCGTAAAGACATAAGATGCTAAGTGCGGAAATCATGGAGCATTATATATGTAAGAGACTTGGCCGTTAGGGCCATCAAACCAAAATGTGCATACATATCTTACATTCTGTTCCCATATAAGTCTACAAAGCCTCTACTGATACATAGCTAGGACAAACCTAGAGTCGGGATAACACCCACTCTATACTCATATACAATACAAAAATACATGTACATAGCAACTCAGAAAGCCCCGAACAAACTGGAGCTCACCAAAAGTAGGCAAAAGGCCTGCGACCTACTGTGGAGGTCTACTAGTACCTGCGCCTGCAGCAAGTAAGGTAAATTCCCCAAGAGGGGTCAGTACGAAGAATGTACTGAGTATGTAAGGCCATATGAAACTGTCACACATACACCAATAGAATCAAAATGTAAGAGGATAGTCAATATGAACAACCCATCGATTTGCATCTGTGGAACCATGTAACTTACATAAATTATTTCCTTTGCTTTATAGTTTATTCCTCATCACTTATATCACATCGTACTCGGGCCCCAATTGTTCAGTGGGTCTTAACATAACATAACGTTATGTTGGGATATACTCGAGCTAGGAATTTGCCTCTAGAGCTACCACCCATAAATCAATATATATTGGGATCGGCTCGAGCTCGGCTTATACCTCTAGAGCTACCACCCATACCAACATATCAGGTTCGACTCGAGCTAGGTTATTACCCCTAGAGCTGCCCCCTGTCAGGATCGGTACGAGCTAGGCTTATGCCTCTAGGACTGCCCCCTGATCCAATACTATCGGGATCGGCTTGAGCTAGGCATTTTTCCCCCAAAGCTACCACCCATACTCAACCATTGACCACATATATGAATTACTTTATTACTTTGAGATTGAAACCTTGACTTGCGAGAGATTGAATCATCCACTGATGAGAGGCTGATACAATCAGTTATGAGAGATTAATGTATATATTTGCAATCATTGGAAGCTTAAAAACACAACATTATTGGAACCATTGAACCATAATCAATGAACAAGAAACATGAGTATAACCACTATTGAAACTTTGGAACACGACCTTATTGGGCTTTTGGAACATTAACAATGAAAATGAGACATGCGATTCATAGCTGATAAAGGAGTGGAAAATATGTGATAATTACCATTGATGACCGGGTTTAGGATACCTTATCACATTTTGGGATGGGACAAGCGTAATATCAATGTGAACAATATGCTGCAGAAGGATACGGAAAGAGTAACCTTACATACCTTGTATTCTCAATACGAATATACAATCTTAGATGTGCATACAATAGTCTCGCTCCTTCTTTATGTGTCACTCTACAACACAAATACATAACGGAGTTTACATTAACCACTAACTACCTTACAAATGCATATAACGATAATGAGTTTCATGTTTGCCTTTAAACATGTCATTTTACCCTTGACAAAACCATTGATGAACTTATCATACCAATAATCACCCAATATTCCACACATTGAACAATACATGATAATCAATAACATTTCATCACAAAACTTCTCCTTTACACTTTCTCATCCACACCACATCACAAATATTCCATCAAATTACTTCAATACACCTCATAGCACATATCGGCCAAAATTCCATAATTTACACTTATATGAAAATAACAAGTTTAATAACATAATAACACCATACATGTTGTTATTTAATCCATACCATGCTCTTTCATCAAAATCACAAGGCATAATTCAAGTGTAAATCCCATGGATAACACATCTTTTACAAAAATACCAAAGTGCCATATTCAACACTTCCAAGCATAACCAACATACTTTACATACTCTCCCATGCATATAATATATGAATCCATAAGAATAATTACTTACTTAAGCTTGAAAATTGATGATTTTGCTCCAAAAGTTGGTCTAGGGTTCTTAGGGTTTTGAGAGAAAATGGTTAAGAAATATCAAAAAGGCATGTGATTTCCAAATGAACAAAAATCAGATTTTTGGCCCTTTATATAGGTCCTCCAATCAATCCTTAGCCACTCTTTGGCATTTAATGTTACATTCTAGAAAGTCAAGACAAGAATGGGTCTTTTGACCCATTTTTGCCCATGTCTTCTTCTCATTTTAGCCCTTTTATTGAGCCCAATTCACTTAACCCAATAAAATCAATAATTTATTGTGTTTAAATCATCTCATACATGTTACAACAATATTCCCACTCACGCTATTCATATCCGTAGCCTCAATCCCAAAAACAAGTGATTCTAGCCACGTATGGCTTATTTTGACCACAAGGGCAAAACCGTCATTTTGATGCTAAATTTGTTCACGAGTAATTTTACCATACCAATATAATATTTCATTAATTCCATGTATATACTCATGGTTGTAGAATAAACGTGGAAAAAATCAGCTCGGTACGTCCCCGGGCACCCTTGGGACTTAAGAAATTTCCAACTTTTGAAAAAGTGGCAAAACCAGCCTGGAATGCCCTTGGGCACGCCATCTTGCTGCCTGTGCCCAAAAATTTTTGGCAATAATCAGCCTGGCACGCCCTCTGGCGCGCCTGAGCCTTAGTTTTTCCAAAAATTTTGTTTTTTGACTTTTCTTCGCGGGTTTGGTTAGATACTTCAAGTCCTATTCTTTAACTTACTTCTTACCCTTAATATCCTTTGTTTAGAGGTCCTATTAGACTCATTTTGAACCCCACAAATTCTCCACAAAAATCACAACACACCTCCTACGAAGGGCTAATCACATGTACGAGGCCAAATTTCAATTTTCTCATCATTAACATTACCAAAGACATACTTATAGCTCTCGACACCTAAGTAAACATTATTTAATATCGTCAAGTAGGGTTGGGAAGGTACGGGGTATTACAGCCTTACTTCGCTTCCTTACTTTCAAGAGAGTGATACACTCACTTATGAGAGATTAATATATTGATACATTCGTAATCATCACCTTATTGGAAGCTTTGGAACATACTATTATTAGGACGTTGGAACCATGTCCATAATTAGGTCACAAATGAACAACAACGACTAATGAATAAGGGACATTTGACTTAGGAATGAATAGATTTTCCTCACGTCGTCACTTTCCTTGAAACAGTGTCTTTTAGTAGATACAACATTATGAGAGCTTAGGAATTTCAGTCCATGGATAAGAGACATATGAATGCCAATCGGTCAATGAATAAGAAACGTGTGTGTCACGCCCCGAATCCAATAGGGACGTGATTGGCACCCGAAGCTGCTATGGCCCGAGAGAACCAATCTTTGCTCCTGTTCACTCGCAAGCATATTTTAGTATGAATCTTATTATACTTCATACAACTAGGTGGAAGTCATGGAAAACTTATACAGTATATGAAACTTGTCCGTTAGGGACATAAGTCAAACAGAACACACGTGTCTTACATTCACTTTCCCACATATGTCTACAAAGCCTCTAACTGATACATGAACACAACAACCTGTAGTCGGGACAAGTCCCCTCTTTATACAGTAATTTCATAACCAAAACAATATACACATGTGACTCGGAAAGCCCCGAACCAACTGGAGCTCACCAATGATCCGCGGATGACTCTTAGCCTATTGTGGAAGTCTACTAACACCTGTGCCTGCAGTAAATAAAGTAAGTTCCCCAAAAGGGTCAGTACGAAGAATGTACTGAGTATGCAAGGCTATAAGAAACTTCATGAAACTTAAACACCTCAATGAACTTGATTTCAAGAGAACAGTCAATATGGATACATCATGGTTCAGTATGTGTGGAAATAGGTACCTTACGTTCATTATTCCATTTGCCTTTATGTCCGTTACCATTAGTAGTTAGAACCGTCAATAGATAATTGGCAATAATGTATAAGTGTTAATATACAACCGTAAGTATGCAACCGTCAATATGCAACCGTCAATATATAAATAAAGCAGGTTCGGCCCTTAGGGCTACCCCTTGTCAGGTTCTGCATCAAGCTAGGCTTTTTCCCCACTGAGCTTCCCCCTGCCATCACTCGAAAATCAGTGAAGCAGGTTCGGCATCAAGTTTGGCTTTTGCTTCACTAAGCTTTCCACCTGATCCAACAATATCGAGATCGGCTTGTGTTAGGCTTGCGCCCCTACAAAGCTGTCACCCGTACTCAATAAGTATAAAGAAAATGTAAAGTAACCATAAGAAAAGTATAAAGTAACCATGAGGGAAAATATAAAGTAACCATACGGGAATTACTTCTTTCATTACTTCATTGGATTACTTTTGTCTTTTACTTTTATGAGATTGATACATTGGGGATCATAACCTTATTGGAAGTACATAAATGCCTTACGTTAGTCTTTTATGTTCATGAGATGAATACTTGGTAGTAATTCTGACTTTATGGAGGCTTTGGAATTTCTATCCATGATTAAGAGACATATGAGTCATGATTAAGAAACATGGGAATAATAACATATGACAACCTGAAATGAGATACCTTTTAACATTTCGGTATGGAAAAAGGACAATGACAACATGAACAATATGTGCTACAGAAGGATACAGACAGAGTAACCTTACATACCTTATCTCCTCAATACGAATATACAATCCTATACGTGAATACCGTAGTACCGCTCCTTCCTTATGTTTCACTCTACAACATAAGTACATAACGGAATTTACATTAACCACCAACTATCTTACAAATGCATACAACGACAATGAGTTACATGTTTGCCTCTAAAATGTCATTTCCTTCTCTACAATACCCTTTACGGTATGGTCATATCAACAATACTACAACATGCCCAATACCATAAACCACTAGCATGTCATACCAAGTTTATACTTTCCACTCTTCATCACCGCAACATCACAATTATTCCATCAACTCACCTCATTACACTTCACAACAACATATCGACCAAAATCCCATAATTTACACTTATGGAAAAATAACAAGTTTAATAACATAATCACACCATTCATGGAATTATCATACCAAAAATACCATAGTATTCCATACATTGACCAAGGCATCATAAATCAATAACATTTTACACCAAGTTTACCCTTTATACTTCCACATTAACACTATGTCACAATCATTCCATCAAAACATCTCATTACCGTTTGTAACAACACATGAACAACCATACATAATTGATACCATGCAAAATAACTTTGATATACTCCTTTAAAGTCATTCAAAAGGTATCACAAGTTGATAATTACATCCATGAAGGGTATAGGGGTTTCGGGGGGTCAAAGGGATGCAAAAACAATAAAATTGGAGTTCTGGGCCGACCCGCTAAGCCACCTGCACCCGAAGATGGATGAACTATGTTCGTAGGTACTATTTGGCAGTAGCCATAGGCACCTTCATTGGTACCTGCGCCCGCAGGTGCTCTAGTCTTGAGGGCAGATGCCCGTTTCAGCCTCCGGGGGTCATTTTAGGGTCTTTTTTTGCCATGAATGATCCATGATCATAATTAAACATCTCATAACATATTTTAGATAATATTAGATTCCAAATAACAGCTATGAGTTCACAACACACATAAACATCACCAAACTACATGTTTCATTCAATACATCACCAATTCCATGCCCAATTTCGAAATAAAAATTCCAATCATTATGTACAAGAATAAAACAATTTAAGGTTATAATCACACCTCACATGTCAATATTGAATCCATCAATTTCACTTCTCTCAGTACCACAAATCCATTTTCAAGTTTACAAGACAAAACCATCCTCCGATTTAGCAAACATGCAATATTACACACATAGTGAATTCTCAATACATCACCAACACAACCAACATAATATATTCACCCTCTAATGCATAAAATTATATTTATCCATAATAATAATCACTTACCTAATCTTGAAAGATGATGATCTTGCTCCAAAAGATGATTTAGGGTTTGTGTGTGTAGAGAGAAATTTTGGGAAATTTCTAGAAATGGCATGTGAGTCTTGTGAAATAAAATCTGATTTTTAGTCCACTTTATAGTCCCCTAATGGTCCCTTTCTAGCCAAACATTTGGTCCAATCATGGTACATTGACTTGGTCACTCAAGAATGGATCAAATTTCCATCTGGGCCATGTCTTCTTATTAATATTGGACTTCATTTGGGCCCAATGACTTAAGCCCACAAATTTTAATGCATAAATCATCGAAGCTCTCATGTTTCATTATTTCCATAAATGTTACAGGAATTAATTAGACTCAAAAACTTACGGGGTGTTACATCCTTCCCCCCCTTAGAAACATTCGTCCTCGAATGTTAATAGTAGTAGTAACCAACTCAAACAAATTTCAGTCTAAATGCATTTGTCATACTGTCACATACGTATAATGCTCACATATACTCACTTGTTACTACTCCAATTCAGAGCCGTAGATTTTCTCTTAGGTCTGGAACAAATACGGGTGCTTAGACGTCATCATTTATGCAGCTTCTCATGTGAATTCTTCTACTTGTTGATCCAAAATAGCAATAGGGATCTCTTCATAGGAGAGATCCTCCGTAACTTGTACATCTTCAATGGAAGCAACAGAAGATGGATCTCCTATGTACTTTCGGAGCATCAAAACATGAAATACTAAATGAACTGTGGAGGGTTCTTGGGGTAATGATAGTTTATATGAAACTCACCTAACTCTTCGCGTAATCTCATATGGTACATTATATAGAGCCAACTTTTCTTCCTTCCATACAAAGTTTTATAAGGTGTCATTTTGACACTTGAATGATGGGTATTAGTGTAGGCAAATTCAATAAGCACTAGATGTTCAGCCTAACTACCTTTTGAATACAATTTCCAACTCGTAGTATATCTTCAAATATTTATGTAGTACGTTCTGCCTAAAGATACATCGCAAACTTGTGTGATCAGTATATCAACGTGAACCCCATACAAATAGTGGTGCCATGTATGTATATAGTTTGTTTTCTCAAGCAACTCTCATATCTGCTAACTCCATATCATGTGTTTGGCTAATTCCTTTTGGGTGGTCACAACTATCTTGAGGCATAAGCTACTACGTTACCATGCTGCATCAATACACACCCAAGAATTTCTTGACGTCTTATTGTTTTTCCAAATCTTACCGGATGATATCCCGATCTCACGTTAACCTGTGAGAAACATTTGACACCCTATAATTTGTCAAATAAATCATCAGTTTTGGGAAGGGACTATTTATCCTCGATTATCACCGTATTCAGTTGCCAATAATCCATGCACACTCTTAACGTGCCGGCTTTCTTCCGTACATATCATTCTGGTGCATCCCAAGAGGACATACTAGACCTTATCAATCCCCATGGATATCATTTTCCTTGCTTTAAGATATGAAATAAATTTACCCTCGATACGCCAATACTACTCCTCCATTCAAGGACGGTCTTTTATAAGAAATGAAAATGGACTTTCTTAGCTCGACAATCCACCGTAGCATGTTCACAAATAGGTTCTATACAGTTACAATGTAACCCCCTTGACTATAGTAGATTCACCAATAGGTGTAAATACTCCAGATGGTCTAACTAATAAGTCTGATGTTCGTTCGATTTCGTAGCGGTCAATGGAGTAACATATGATACTGTAGAATCCGGATCAATCAATGCGTATGTATATACATTATGAAAAAAATAGATAATGTACCTGTAGCTATATAAGGATGGGCCTCCACATTCTGCTGACCAGCTAAAGCATAAGTACTGTCCTGTATTCCACTAAAATTGGCCGCTCCTCTAGTACCGTTACCACGACCAATCGATTGCACACCTTGGCCTAAAAAAAGAACCGATGATGATGGTGCAACGGTTGACCCCGTAGGTCATATAATAATGCCCGCGCCCCTTCTTGGGTAATGTCTCACCATGTGCTCGGACATACCGCACCAAAAACAGATATTGGTCCCAAACTGATATTCTTTTAAATGAAACTTTCCATAGTGTGGACACGGTTGGCGAGGAAACCCCGATTGGTTCATACTTCCTTGCTATTGATACCCCATTGGTTGTGAACCTTGAATTCCACTACTTTGCCCAACGTGACTGTCTCTAAACCCTTGGAACTGGGGTTGAGTGCCTACTATAGGATAGGAAAGCGATGGTCTTGGCGGTCTATAAAAATCTCGAGGTCCAAATTCTCCTTGGGACACCATGTACTGTCCCATAGGTCTAGCTTTCTTTGATGGCCCCTCTTCTGGTTTGTGCATCTTTCTTCTCTTCCTCTGATCCTCCATCTTTTGTGCAAAAGCCTGTATTCTGGCTATATCCATATCTCTGTTCAGAGCAGCAATGGTACAGTCTCTAACCAATGATGGATCCAATCAATCCACGTACCAATGAACTCTATCAGCCATAGTGGCTACCATATGGGGAGCATATCTGGCCAAATAATTAAATTGAAGACTGTAATCCCGGACGCTCATATTCTCTTGGCGAAGATTTAGAAACTGGTCTGCGCGTGCCTCCCGAATCTCATATGGAAGGTAGTGATCCAGGAATGCCATTTGAAATTCCTTCCAGCTAGCTGGGGGTACACCAACACCCCTAGCTCATTTCCAATCTTCATACCATAATATCACCTCCCCTTTCAATCTATACTCCGCGAGTTCAACTATTTCTACACCAAATATGTGCATGACATCCAAAGCCCTTTTGATTTGATCGATAAAATCTTGTGGGTCCTCATTAAGTTCTGATCCGGTGAATATAGGAGGGTCTAATTTCAGGAAATCCTGCGTCCTTCGACTAGTTGTCCTAGTCTCACTGTCATTACTTGTCATTGGACCAGCTTGTCCTTGAGTCTGTGCTGCAATTATCTGAGTCAACATGTATACTGCATTTCTCAAATACTGGTCAGTGACATTAACAGGTGGCTCAACAGGTTCTTCTCTCCTTCTCGGCTCTTCTCTAGCTGGAAAGTAGAAGAAGCCCGCGATGCAAACTCACTTTCAGCTTCATCTTGCTCAACCCGTTCAGGTGGTAAGTTACTAGTTCCTTCACCGCCAATCCTGTCTAGCTTCTTAGTCTTCCCCTTTCCTCTTCTTGTAATAGGCATTTCTTACTATACCAAAGAAAAATAATTCCCATGGTCAGATACAATTTAACTTACAACTGGCTCTATTGCACGATCTAGAAGTGAAGAAAACAAACAACATCCTAAATGTCCCATAGTCTCCTGCTCATAAATGTGGTGCACAACATATCCATGAACAAGACTCTACTCGGACACGGCTTTATAGACACCCAGAGAATGGCCTGCTCTGATACCGCTTTTGTCACGCCCCGAATCCCATCGGGACGTGATTGGCACCCGAAGCCGATATGGTCCGAGAGAATCAATGTTTTCTCCTGTTCACTCGCAAGCATATTTTAGTATGAATCTTATTATACTTCATACAACTAGGCGGAAGTCATGGAAAACTTATACAGTATATGAAACTTGGCCGTTAGGGCCATCAAGTCAAACAGAACACACGTCTCTTACATTCACTTTCCCACATATGTCTACAAATCCTCTAACTGATACATGAACACAACAACCTGTAGTCAGGACAAGTCCCCGCTTTATACAATAATTTCAAAACCAAAATAATATACACATGTGACTCGGAAAGCCCCGAACCAACTGGGAGCTCACCAATGATCCACGGATGACTCGTAGCCTACTGTCGAGGTCTACTAACACCTGTGCCTGCAGCAAATAAAGTAAGTTCCCCAAAAGGGGTCAGTACGAAGAATGTACTGAGTATGCAAGGCTATAAGAAACTTCATGAAACTTAAACACCCCAATGAACTTGATTTCAAGAGAATAGTCAATGTGGATACATCGTGGTTCAGTATGTGTGGAAATAGGTACCTTACGTTCATTATTCCATTTGACTTTATGTCCGTTACCATTAGTAGTTAGAACCGTCAATAGATAATCGTCAATAATGTATAACTGTTAATATGCAACCTTCAGTATGCAACCATCAATATGCAACCGTCAATATGCAACTGTCAATATATAAATAAAGCAGGTTCGGTCCTTAGGGCTACCCCCTGTCAGGTTCGTCAAGCTAGGATTTTGCCCCACTAAGCTTCCCCCTTGCCATCACTCGAAAATCAGTGAAGCAGGTTTGGCATCAAGTTTGGCTTTTGCTTCACTGAGCTTTCCCCCTGATCCAACAATATCGGGATCGGCTTGAGTTAGGCTTGCGCCCCCACAAAGCTGTCACCCGTACTCAATAAGTATAAAGAAAATGTAAAGTAACCATAAGAAAAGTATAAAGTAACCATGAGGGAAAATATAAAGTAACCATATGGGAATTACTTCTTTCATTACTTCATTGGATTACTTTTGTCTTTTACTTTTATGAGATTGATACATTGGGGATCATAACCTTATTGGAAGTACATAAATGCCTTACGTTAGTCTTTTATGTTCATGAGATGAATACTTGGTAGTAATTCTGACTTTATAGAAGCTTTGGAATTTCGATCCATGATTAAGAGACATATGAGTCATGATTAAGAAACATGGGAATAATAACATATGACAACCTGAAATGAGATACCTTTTAACATTTCGGTATGGAACAAGGACAATGACAACATGAACAATATGTGCTGCAGAAGGATACGGACAGAGTAACCTTACATACCTTATCTCCTCAGTACGAATATACAATCCTATACGTGAATACCGTAGTCCCGCTCCTTCCTTATGTTTCACTCTACAACACAAGTACATAGCGGAATTTACATTAACCACCAACTATCTTACAAATGCATACAACGACAATGAGTTACATGTTTGCCTCTAAAATGTCATTTCCTTCTCTACAATACCCTTTACGGTATGGTCATATCAACAATACTACAACATGCCCAACATTGACCAAAATACCATAAACCACTAGCATGTCATACCAAGTTTATACTTTCCACTCTTCGTCACCACAACATCACAATTATTCCATCAACTCACCTCATTACACTTCACAACAACATCTCGGCCAAAATCCCATAATTTACACTTATGGAAAAATAACAAGTTTAATAACATAATCACACCATTCATGACATTATCATACCAACAATACCATAGTATTCCATACATTGACCAAGGCATCATAAATCAATAACATTTTATACCAAGTTTACCCTTTATACTTCCACATTAACACTACGTCACAATCATTCCATCAAAGCATCTCATTACCGTTTGTAACAACACATAAACAACCATCCATAATTGATACCATGAAAAATACCTTCGAGATACTCCTTTAAAGTCATTCAAAAGGTATCACAAGTTGATAATTACATCCATGAAGGGTATAGGGGTTTCGGGGGGTCAAAGGGTTGCAAAAACAATAAAATTGGAGTTCTGGGCCGACCCGCTAAGCCACCTGCGCCCGAAGATGGATGAAATATGTTCGTAGGTACTATTTGGAAGTATCCATAGGCACCTGCATTGGCACCTGCGCCTGCAGGTGCTCCAGTCTTGAGGGCAGATGCCCGTTTCAGCCTCCGGGGGTCATTTTAGGGTCTTTTTTGCCATGAATGATCCATGATCATAATTAAACATCTCATAACATATTTTAGATAATATTAGATGCCAAATAACAGCTATGACTTCACAACACACATAAACATCACCAAACTACATGTTTCATTCAATACGTCACTAATTCCATGCCCAATTTCGAAATAAAAATTCCAATCATTATGTACAAGAATAAAACAATTTAAGGTTATAATCACACCTCACATGTCAATATTGAATCCATCAATTTCACTTCTCTCAGTACCACAAATCCATTTTCAAGTTTACAAGACAAAACCATCCTCCGATTTAGCAAACATGCAATATTACACACATAGTGAATTCTCAATACATCACCAACACAACCAACATCATATATGCACTCTCTCATGCACATAATATATTAATCCATAAGAATAATCACTTTCCTAAACTTGAAAGATGATGATCTTTCTCCAAAAGATGATTTAGGGTTTGTGTGTGTAGAGAGAAATTTTGGGAAATTTCTAGAAATGGCATATGAGTCTTGTGAAATAAATCTAATTTTTAGTCCACTTTATAGTCCCCTAATGGTCCCTTTCTAGACAAACATTTGGTCCAATCATGGTATATTGACTTGGTCACTCAAGAATGGATCAAATTTCCATTTGGGCCATGTCTTCTTATTAATATTGGGCTTCATTTGGGCCCAATGACTTAAGCCCACAAATTTTAATGCATAAATCATCGAAGCTCTCATGTTTCATTATTTCCATAAATGTTACGGGAATTAATTAGACTCAAAAATTTACGGGGTATTACAGTGTCGATAACTATATATATCAAACCTGAATGACATATCTTAGCATATTTCGGGATAGGACAAGTGCAATGTCAATATGAACATTATGTGCTGCAGAAGGATACGGACAGAGTAACCTTATATACCTTAGCTTCCCAATGTAAATACACAATCCAATATGTGAGCACAATAATTCCGCTCCTTCCTTACGTTTCACTCTACATCACAAGTACATAACGGAACCAACATTAACCACCAACTACCTTACAAATGCATATGACAACAATGAGTTACATGTTTATATTTAAAAATGTCATTTCCTTCTCTACAATACCATTTACGGCATTGTCATACCAACAATACCCCATTCATGCCCTACATTGACCACAAGCTACATTACAAGTGTATAAGACGACCATGAGTTACATGTGTCCCCTATAACATTATTTCACCCTTTACAATGCCATTCATGGACTTTTCATGCCAACAATACCATAACATTCTATACATTGACCACAACATCACATACCAATAGCATTTCACAACAAAGTTTCTCCTTTACACTTTCTCATGAGCACCATATCACAATTAATCCATCAAGTCACCTTAATACACCTCATATAATATATCGGCCAAAATCCCATAATTTACACTTATAGAACAATAACAAGTTTAATAACATAATCACACCATACATGTTGATATTTCATCCATACCATGCTCTTTCATCAAAACCACAAGTCATATTTCAAGTTACAATCCCATGGATAACACATCTTTTTAACAAAAACCAAAAGTGCCATGTCCAACACTTCCAAGCATAACCAACATGATCTACATTATTTCTCATGATTATAATATGTTAAAGCACAAGAAGAATTACGTACCCAAGCTTGGAAGATGATGATTTTGTCCAAAAAATGCCTTAGGGTTTGAAGAGCCAAAAGGAGCTTTCTTGAGAATTCTAGAAAAAATGAGAAAATGTGATGTGTGTCTAATGAAATAAAAATCTGATTTTTTTGCCACCTTTTATAACCTCTTAAAGTTATCCTTATCCATTTAGTTCACCCTTTGACAAGTCAAGGCAAGAATGGGTCATTTGACCCATTGGGCCTTTCATGTTTTGCTCATTTTGGGTCTCAAATTAGGCCCAATAACCCATATCATCTTAACCCACTAACATCAATGTGTAATCCATCATATATATCATGTTTAATTATTTCCATGATGGGGTAATGATACCATGACTTATAGGTCTTATACGCATCATAATAGTCAAAGAAATATTTTGGCGAAAACCACCCCGGCACGCCGCTTGGCGCGCCCCAGTGCTGCCTCTGGGCTGAAAATTTCAGCCCAGAGCGGCCTGGCACGCCCCTGGGCGAGCCCCACTGCCATTTTTATTTTTTTTTCATTTCTTCGACTTTTCTTTGCAGATTCAGTTAAATACTTCAAGTTCTAACCTTTAGCTTGCCTCTTGTCTTTCAGAACCTTTATTTAGGAGTCATTCAAGTGTCATTTATTGCTCCTAAAATGTTCCAAAAAGTTTCCAACTCCTCATACAAAAGTCTAGTCACATTGACTAGTACGATATCAAATGTGCTATCCAAAACCAATGCAACACACGTACTTAGTGTAAGCGTAGCTAAGGTTTATAATTATATTCTAGGTCACCAATCAATCAAATTAGGGTCGGGAATGTACGGGGTTTTACATCCTTCCCCCTTAGAAACTTTCGTCCTCGAATGTTAGTAACATTGTCTCATCATAATAATTAAGCTGAAATGAATCCTTTATATTATCATATACACATAGAATACTTGTAAAGACTTACTTATTATGACTCCAATTCCATATTCTAAACTTTTTCTTCTGTGTCCATCACTTACGAGTACTTTAGATTTCATTATTTCTTTGGTCTCCCATGTGACTTCTTCTGTGTGTTCATTTCTCCAATTGTGCTTTTACGGAAGCTCCTTCTTTATTTCTTATTGCTTTCGCTTATCGAGCTAGAATAGTAAGTCATACTTCTTCACATGTGAGATTTTCCATAACTGGTGTATTTCCACTGGGAGCAACACGGGATAATCTCCTATACACTTTTAAAGCATCGCATATGAGATACTGAATGAACTGTAAAGAGTTCTTGTTGGGTTCCCAACTTCTTCTAAAAAGATTTCCACAAATGTGTTAACTTGGTAAGCCTATCAACTATTACCCATATGGCATCACATCTGTTTCTTACTAAAAAGAATCTCTACATAGCCTATAACCTTCAGATTCCAAACACTTTACCTTTACTCGTTATCACTTCGATTACTGAAGTATAGATTTCGCAATATTCTTTTCATGTAATCTTGTCAATAAGTTGATTCCAAATCATGGTACATATTGATTATTCCCTACTAAATAGCGTATCGTGAATGATGTGCTTTACCATAGTGCATTTCTTTAGCTCATACCCATTGTAACATAAAAATCTATCATGTCCATCTCAATAAGATTAGTCAATGTAACGTGATCACAACATTTACTATACAATTGCAACACACTCTTTTAGCTATAATAAATTCACCAACTGGTGTGGACACCTCAAATGACTTGACTATTAATTCTAGTGCTCCTTCAAATCTTCCAGCAGTCAATGGAGTAACATATGATAGGGTAGAACCTGTCACGCCCCGAGTTTCAATGAGGCGGACTGGCACCCGAAGCCGATGAGGCCCGAGAGAACCAATCTTTGCTCATGTGTATTCATATGCATCTTCTCGTATGAACATCATCATGTCCCATGCTACTATGCGAAAGTCATGGAAAAACTCATATAATATATGAAACTTGGCCGTTAGGGCCATCATGACAATATGAACATTTATCTCTTACAATCATTCTCCCACATAAGTCTACAAAGCCTCTAGAGATACATAACCATAACTAACCTAGAGTCGGGACAACACCCCGCTCTATACATATATGCAATACCAAAGCAAATATCTATAATGACTCGGAAAGCCCCGAATTTAACTGGAGCTCACCAACAATCCATAAATGATCCGCAACTTATTGTGGAGGTCTACTAGTGCCTGCGCCTGCAGCAAGTAAGGTAAATCCCTCAAGAGGGGTCAGTACGAAGAATGTACTGAGTATGCAAGGCCATATAAAACTGTATAATACATCAACACTATAATGAACTCAAATATAAGTGAATAGTCAATATGGATAAGTCACCATTCTGCATATGTGGAACCATGTAACTTACAATTCTGCATATGTGGAACCATGTAACTTACATTCATTTCTTTCTTTCTTTCTTTTGCTTCTATTATTTGTTCATCATCACTTATATCATATCATACCCGGGCCCCAACTGATCAGTGGGAAAATAATAGTGTCATGCAGGTGTTCATGTCACCCCATGGATACACCAATAATGTTGGGATAGTCATCATGCAGGTGTTTCTTTCACCCCATGGATATCATCATGCAGGTGTTTATTACACCCTATGGATACACTCATTATATTAGGATCGTCATCATGAAGGTGTTTATTTCACCCCATGGATACACTCACTCATGAAAGATTATTACATTGAGAATTATGATATTTTTGGAAGCACATATATATGCATTTGGTTATCCTTCACTTCATGAGATTGATACTTTTGATAATTGTAACATTATTGGAATTGGAACATTAACCAAAGAGTGCGAGACATGTGACTAACTTGACAACATAAAATTATTAGAACCATAACACCATTGGAACCATTGGAAAATATTCCACGAACAAGAGACAAGAGTATAATCACTATTGGAACATTGGAACATAACATTATTGGACTTTTGGAACATTAGTCAATGAACATGAGACATGTGATTCACAACCAACCAATAAGTAGGAAACATATGATAGCAACCATTGGAACCCGGAAATAAGATACCTTAGCACATTTCGGAATAGGACTAGTGTAATGTCCATGTGAATACTATTTTCCATAGAAATATACAGACAGAGTAACCTTACATACCTTGTATTCTCAATACGATTCTACAATCTTAAGTGCATACAATAGTCCCGCTCCGTCCTTATGTTTCACTCTACAACACAAGTCATTAACCACCAATTACCTTACACTGGCATATAATAACAACGAGTCACATGTTTGGCTTTAAAAAATGTTATTTCTTTCTCTATAATACCATTTTCGGCATGGTCATATCAATAATACCACAACATGCCCAACATTGACAAAAATATCATTTATGAATTTATTATCCCAATAATCCCACAATATTCCATACAATGACCAATACATGATAACCAAGATCATGTCAGACCAAGTTCATACTTTACACTTCTCCATCACCACAACATCACAATTATGCCATCAAATTACTTCAATACACCTCACAACAACAAATCTGCCAAAATCCCATAATTTACACTTATATGAAAATAAAAAGTTTAATAACATAATCACACCATACATGTTGATATTTCATCCATACCATACCTTCTCATCAAACCCACAAGTCATATTTCAAGTTTAATTTACAAGGATACACATCTTTTAGCAAAAAGCCAAAGTGCACTATTCAACACCTTGCGAATATAACCATCATGACATATATAATCTCTCATGTACATAATATATTAAATCATAATAATTAACACTTACCCAAGCTTGTAGATGATGATCTTGCCCAAGAGGAGGACTTAGGGTTTCAGAGCTTGAGAGAAATATCTTTTGGAAAAATGTTTAGAAAGACATGTGCCTTTTGAATGAATAAAATATGCCTGGGTGGACTTTATATATCCCCTTTTAATCTTATCCTTATTCATTCTTGATCAATAATTGATGGCCAAAGGGAGAATGGGTCATTTGACCCATTTTGGCCCATGTTTTCTTCTCATTTTGGGCCTTGTATTGAGCCCAATTCGCTCAACCCAATAAAATCAATAATTTCTCATGTTTAAATCATTTCATACATGTTTCGATGATATCTCCACTCACGTGATTCATATTTGTAGCCTCAATCCCAAAAACAAGTGATTCTAGCCACGTATGGCCTATTTTGACCACAAGGGTAAAACCGTCATTTTGATGCCAAATTCATTCTCGAGTAATTGTATCATGCCAATATAATACTTCACTTATTTCATGTATATTCTCATGGTTGTAGAATAAACATGGCAAAAATCGGCTCAACACGTCCCTGGGCACCTTTGGGACTTAAGAAAAATTCCAACTTTGAAAAGTGACCAAAACCAGCGTGGCACGCCCTTGGGCGCTCCATCTTGATGCCTATGGACTAAAAATTTTAGCCCAGAGTGGCGTGGCACGCTCTCTGGCACGCCCCACCCTTAGTTTTTTTGAAAATTTTGCTTTTCGACTTTTCTTCGCGGGTTTGGTTAGATACTTCAAGTCCTATTCTTTAATTTACTTCTTACCCTTAATATCTTTTGTTTGGAGGTCCTCTTAGCCTCATTTTTAACCCCACAAATTCTCCACAAGAATCGCAAAACACCTCCTATGCAAGTTTAATCACATGTACAAGGCCAAATTTTAATTTTTCTCATCATTAACATTACCAAATACATACCTATGGCTCTCAACACCTAAGTAAACATATTCAATGTCGTCAAGTAGGGTTAGTAAGGTATTGTGTGTTACATTCTTCCCCCCTTAGAAACATTCATCCTCGAATGTTTACAATATCGCTTCAATTACAACAAATGCATCTCTACCTTAGCACACATATACATAAACACTAAAGGCTCATGGATACTTACTTTTTATTGCTCCACATCCGCGCTTTGTATTTCTTGGTCCATTTTAAGTAGATGGGGATACTTGGATTTTATCATTTCTTTGGTCTCCCTTGTGATTTCTTCTATGTACTAATATCTCCAATAGTGCCTTTACGGAAGCTACTTCTTTATTGCTTATTGCTTTTGCTTATCGAGCTAGAATAGTAGGCAATACCTCATCACATGTGTGACCTTCCGTAACTTGCACATCTCTACTGGGAGCAATACGAGATAATCTCCTATACACTTTCAAATCATCGGATATAACATATTGAATGAACTGTGAAGAGTTCTTGGACTAATGCAATTAGATACGCAATTTGCTCAAATCTTTGGACGATTTCCCTTTCTTTCCGAATCTCCTTATTCTTTATCATTGGTGACACTTTCAAAAATACATGATCACCTATGGCACATGTTAATTCCCTTTCTCTAATATCGGCATATGATTTATATTGACTTTGGGCCATTTGTAGCTGTTGTTATATCACCTTCACTTTCTCCATAGTTTGATGAACAAAATCTGGCCCGAGCAAAGTAAGTTCATCAGCTGTAACCCATCCAATTGATGATCTATATTTTTTTCACATAAAGCTTCATAAGGTGCCTTTTGATACGTTTATTGTAAGCAATTTCACTAAACGATAGACGTTCATCCCAACTACCTTTAAAGTTTAATGTACAAACTCGTGGCATATCTTCAAATGTTCATATAATATGTTTTGTTTGTCCATCCATCTGAGGATGACAAGCCATATTTACATCCACCTGTGTACCCATGCTTTACTGAAAAGACTCCCAACACTGTGCAATAAAGTGAGTTCTCCTATTTGATATAATAGTGAGTGGAATCCCATGTAATAGTACTATCTTTGTAACATACAACTTTGCAGAATGTTCAGCTATACCGGTAGTCGTAACTGGTAGGAAATACGCTAACTCACTAAGTCTGTTAACTATTATCTATATGGAATCAACCTTCGCAGTGTACGAGGCAACCCTGTGGTTAAATCCATGTTATTCATATTCCACTTCCAAACTAGAAGGGTAATACACTGGCATAAAACATACAAATTTCTAATGCCATACTGTTAACCAGTGACCGTTTGGACATTGAGCTACAAGTTCTACATTGTGCTTCTCAAGTAACCTTACCAAGACTTCCGTACTAGACCATGGTACATTTTGTTATTTCCGAACGAATAAAAATATCATGAACGATGTTCTTCTGTCATAATTCATTGTCTTAACTCATCTATACCCAGTACGCATAATCTACATTGGCGTTAAAGTACTCCCCCTTGTGTTTGCTCAAATACCTTCATCGAACTTCGCTGTACATATTTTTCTTTCTCAATTGAACTAAGAATTTGACTTACACATTGATTTTTCCTTTATCTCAGATACCAATGAAAATTCGGCTACATTTGACATTATAATTCTTTCACCTGAAGTTTTATACAAGTTTGTAATGTTGTCTTGGGTATATCAACATCATTCATTTCCTCGTCCCATCATCATTCTTTTCATTATTTCATTCATTTTTGTTTTTCTAATCCCGTAACTGATTTAACAAATCGTCACTTCTGGGGAGCGAATATCACAATCATATGTGGAATAATTTCTCTTATGTGGACGCAATTGTCTTAAGGCATATGCTTTCACATTGTCATGCTGCATGTATACACATCCCACAACAACTTTTAAAACATCACAATACACTGCATACTCTTCTGTGCCTTTTGGAGGTACTAGTACAGGTGTAGGAGCCAATTTATCTTTCATTTCTTGCAAACTTTTCTCACATACATCATTTCGCTGAAACTTAGTTACTTTGTGTGTTAGCTTCATTAAGGGTGATGGAAGAAAGCCCTTTTTAACAATTCTTTAGTAATAACTGGTCAACTCAAGGAAGCTATGAAGTTCCGTAGGCGTCGTAAGCCTTGGCCACTTCTTTTATGTGTATTAATCCTTATTTCCTCATTCTATACAATGTGTCCTAAGGACAATACGGATTATGACCAAACTTGTATTTAAAGAACTTACATATATCTTACGGTCACGAAGAATCCATAATAGCTGTCACAAGTGATTAGCATGATCCTTTTGTAATCTTGAGTAATCTGGTATAACACTTAAAACATTATCACGAATACGCTTAGCGATGGCTAAAACACCCTAATTATCAAACCCATCAACGCAGCTGGTGTATTTGTTATCCCAAATGGCCTAACTATGAATTTATAACGACCATACCTCTATTTTTGGTATCTTTATTTTCTCTGACCCTTACTTGATGATCTACTGACCTTAAGTCAATCTTTAGGAATAATTTGGCACCCTATAACCGATCAAATAAGTCATCAACTCTAGGGGAAAGACATGTATTCTTAATTGTTACCTTATTCGATTGCCGATATTAAACACACATTCTCAATGTGCCATTTTTTTTCGTACTGTGAACACTGATGAACCCCAAGGGGTCGTACTAGGTCCTATGAATCCCTTGTTCATTACGTCTTTTAATTTCTCGTTTAATTCCTGTAACTCTAACAGGGCCATGCTACCTGACATCACATTAACACCAACTCATACATTGAGGAATTCATTTACCACTAGAACTGATTAAAGAGTTGGTGGCGTCACATCATTATCTTTCACTCTTACTAAGTGACATATGTATTCCTTAGAATATCCATTTCTTTGCTTTAAAATGGGAAATAAATTTTCCTTTTGGTGCCCTTCACGTTTCCCTGGCCATTCAAAAACATTCCTTTGGGGAAAGCGATAATATAACTTCATAGGTCAGCAATCTACTATGGCGCAATCCCTTAATAACATCAAAATTCCACTATTTACAGCTCAATAAGATCACCCAGTGTCTCATGACCACAAACAATTACTATACACTTATGATATATTCTTTTAACTACAATACATTCACCAACTGATGTATAGGCTTCATGTGACATAACTAGCACTTCTGGTTTTATTTTGAATTTTCAGCAATTACTGAAATAACATATGCTCTATGGGTCAATCATTACGTATACGATACTTGTAACTATATCAGGAGAAGTCTCATTTTGTGGCCCGACATACCATACCAATAACAACATTTGGCCCTAACCGACACTTTACCTAGCTGATAACTTCTGTAGCACTAACACGGCTGATGAGGAGACTTCGGTTGGTTCCTTCTTTCTACAGTTTTGTACTTGATACCTCATTGCCCATGAATCCTAAATCCCAATTCTTTGCCAAATCGATTGTATCTAAACCCTTGGGATCGAGGTGGAACATTTACTATAGATTAAGGAAATTATGGTCTAGGCGGTCTGTTAAACACCCAAGACCTAAATTCTCCTTGGGACGTCATGAACTGTCCCATAGGTCTAGTTTCTGTTGCCTCTGATCCTCCCTTATCTGTGAAAAAATCCTGTGTTTTGGCTATATCTATATCTCCTTTGAAGGCTGCGATAATACAATCCATCTGTCCACATACCAATGCACTCTATCGGTCATAATAGCTACCATATTTGGAGCATACCTAGCCAAATAATTAAATCGAAGACTATACTTTCTGACACTCATAGTCCTTTGGCAAAGATTTAACAATTGGTTCGCATAAGCTTTTCGGACCTCACATGGGAGATACTAGTTACAAAATGCCATTTTAAATTCCCTTCCCAACTAATTGGAAATACATCAATACAAAGTCACACGCATAACATCTAGAGCCCTTTTGATTTGGTCTATAAAATCTTGTGGGTTTTTATTCAGATCTGACCCGGTGAACATGGGAACATTTAATTTCAAAAGAATCCTGTATTCGACGACTCGCTGCCCTAGCCGCACCAGCATCACTCGTCATTGGGCCAGCTCGCCCGTGACATTGTACAACAACTATCTGAGTCAACATATGCCCTACATTTCTTAAATCCTATTCAGTGGTATTTATAGGTGGTTTTGCGGATACTTCTCTACTTTTTGTCTAAGAGAACACGTATTGCAAATTCCATGTCATGCCCACCTTGACTAGCTTGGTCAGGTGGTGATTTACTTATTTCTTCTTCGGTATGGATATCAATCTGCTTACCTTTGCCCATATCTTGTCTGATAATCAGAATTTGACTATACAAACGAAAACCAATGTCAAGACGTATATATGTGTCCACCTACAACTTTGGCTGTATTGCACGATATAGAAGTGATGAAGGAAACAAACAATTCTGAAATGTCTCGTAGCCTCCTGCCTATCAATATGGTGCGCAACACATGCATAAGTAAGACTCTACTCAGACACGGCTTTGTAGACACCCTTAGGATGACCTGGCTCTGATACCACTTTTGTCACGCCCCGAGTTTCAATGAGGCGGCCTGGCACCCGAAGCTGATGAGGCCCGAGAGAACCAATCTTTGCTCATGTGTATTCATATGCATCTTCTCGTATGAACATCATCATGTCCCATGCTACTATGCGAAAGTCATGGAAAAACTCATATAATATATGAAACTTGGCTGTTAGGGCCATCATGACAATATGAACATTTATCTCTTACAATCATTCTCCCACATAAGTCTACAAAGCCTCTAGAGATACATAACCATAACCAACCTAGAGTAGGGACAACACCCCGCTCTATACATATATGCAATACCAAAGCAAATATCTATAATGACTCGAAAAGCCCCGAATTCAACTGGAGCTCACCAACAATCCGCAAATGATCCGCAACTTATTGTGGAGGTCTACTAGAGCCTGCGCCTGCAGCAAGTAAGGTAAATCCCCCAAGAGGGGTCAGTACGAAGAATGTACTGAGTATGCAAGGCCATACGAAACTGTATAATACATCAACACTGTAATGAACTCAAATATAAGTGAATAGTCAATATGGATAAGTCACCATTCTGCATATGTGGAACCATGTAACTTACATTCATTTCTTTCTTTCTTTCTTTTGCTTCTATTATTTGTTCATCATCACTCATATCATATCATACCCGGCCCCCAACTGATTAGTGGTAAAATACAATCGTCATGCGGGTGTTCATGTCACCCCATGGATACACCCATAATGTAGGGATAGTCATCATGCATGTGTTTCTTTCACCCCATGGAAATCATCATGCAGGTGTTTATTACACCCCATGGATACACTCATTATATTAGGATCGTCATCATGAAGGTGTTTATTTCACCCCATGGATACACTCACTCATGAAAGATTATTACATTGAGGATTATGACATTTTTGGAAGCACACATATATGCATTTGGTTATCCTTCACTTCATGAGATTGATACTTTTGATAATTATAACATTATTGGAATTGGAACATTAACCAAAGAGTGCGAGACATGTGACTAACTTGGCAACATAACATTATTAGAACCATAACACCATTGGAACCATTGGAAAATATTCCACGAACAAGAGACAATAGTATAATCACTATTGGAACATTGGAACATAACATTATTGGACTTTTGGAACATTAGTCAATGAACATGAGACATGTGATTCATAACCAACCAATAAGTAGGAAACATATGCTAGCAACCATTGGAACCCGGAAGTAAGATACCTTAGCACATTTCAAAATAGTACTAGTTTAATGTCCATGTGATACTATTTTTCGCAGAAAGATACGGACAGAGTAACCTTACATACCTTGTATTCTCAATACGATTCTACTATTTTAAGTGCATACAATAGTCCCGCTCCGTCCTTATGTTTCACTCTACAACAAAAGTACAACGGAACCAACATTAACCACCAATTACCTTACAATGGCATATAATAACAACTATTCACATGTTTGGCTTTAAAAAATGTTATTTCTTTCTCTACAATACCATTTTCGGCATGGTCATATCAATAATACCACAACATGCCCAACATTGACCAAAATATCATTTATGAATTTATTATCCCAATAATACCACAATATTCCATACATTGACCAATACATGATAACCTAGATCATGTCAGACCAAGTTCATACTTTATACTTCTCCATCACCACAACATCACAATTATGCCATCAAATTACTTCAATACACCTCACAACAACAAATTGGCCAAAATCCCATAATTTACACTTATATGAAAATAACAAGTTTAATAATATAATCACACCATACATGTTGGTATTTCATCCATACCATACCTTTTCATCAAACCCACAAGTCATATTTCCAGTTTAATTCACAAGGATGCACATCTTTTAGCAAAAAGCCAAAGTGCACTATTCAACACCTTGCCAACATAACCATCATGATATATAATCTCTCATGTACATAATATCTTAAATCATAATAATGAACACTTACCCAAGCTTGTAGATGATGATCTTGCCCAAGAGGAGGACTTAGGGTTTCAGAGCTTGAGAGAAATATCTTTTGGAAAAATGTTTAGAAAGGCATGTGCCTTTTGAATGAATAAAATATGAATTGTTGGACTTTATATAGCCCCTTTTAATCTTATCCTTATTCATGCTTGATCAATAATTGATGGTCAAAGGGAGAATGGGTCATTTGACCCATTTTGGCCCGTATTTTCTTCTCATTTTGGGCGTTGTATTGAGCCCAATTTACTCAACCCAATCAAATCAATAATTTCTCATGTTTAAATCATTTCATACATGTTTTGATAATATCTCCACTCACGTGATTCATATTTTTAGCCTCAATCCCAAAAATAAGTGATTCTAGCCACGTATGGCCTATTTTGACCACAAGGGTAAAACTGTCATTTTGATGCCAAATTCATTCTCGAGTAATTGTATCATGCCAATATAATAATTCACTTATTTCATGTATATTCTCATGGTTTTAGAAGAAATGTGGCAAAAATTGGCTCAATATGTCCCCGGGCACCCTTGGGACTTAAGAAAAATTCCAACTTTGAAAAGTGACCAAAACCAGCGTGGCACACCCTTGGGCGCGCCAGCTTGCTTCCTATGGACTAAAAATTTTATACCGGAGTGGAGTGGCACGCTCTCTGGCGTGCCCCACCCTTAGTTTTTTTGAAAATTTTGCTTTTCGACTTTTCTTCGCGGGTTTGGTTAGATACTTCAAGTCCTATTCTTTAACTTACTTCTTACCCTTAATATCTTTTGTTTGGAGGTCCTCTTAGCCTCATTTTGAACCCCACAAATGATCCACAAGAATTTCAAAACAACTCATATGCAAGTTTAATGTAACACCCCGTACCTTCCTAACCCTACTTGACGATGTTGAGCAATGCTTACTTAGGTGTCGAGAGCCATACATACGTCTATTGTAATGCTATTGATGAGATAATTGAATTTGGCCCTCGTATATGTGATTAAACCTTTATAGGAGGTGTTTTATGATTTTCGTGGAACATTTGTGGTGGGTTCAAAACGAGGCTAAGAGGACCCCTAAACAAAGTATATTAAGGTTAAGAAGTAAGTTAAAGAATAGGACTTGAAGTATCTAACCAAACCCGCGAAGAGAAGTCGAAAAATGGAATTTGTGAAAAATCTAAGTATGGGGCGCGTTTGGTACCATGCCACACCGCTCTGGGCTAAAATTTTTAGCCGAGAGGCAGCAAGTTGGCGCGGCCAGGGGCGTGCCACGCTGGTTTTTCCACTTTTTCGAAAGTTGGAAATTTTTAAGTCCCAAGGGTATCCGGGGTCATACCGAGCCAATTTTTTGCCCCGTTTATTATACAACCATGAGAATATACATGAAATTAATGTCATATTATATTGGTATGATAAAATTACACGAGAACAAATTTGAAGTAAAAATGACAGTTTTGCCCTTAAGGTCAAAATAAGCCAAACATGGCTAGAATCACTTGTTTTTGGGATTGAGGCTACGGATATGAATAGAATAAGTGGGAATATTATTGTAATACTTATAATATGACTTAAACATGGGAAATTATTGATTTCATTGGGTTAAGTGAATTGGGCTCAAAAAGAGGCCCAAAATGAGAAGAAAACATGGGTAAAGAATGGGTCAAATGACCCATTCTTCCATTGGCTAAAGCCACACTTAGCATTAAATGCAAAGGTGGATAAGTATGAACCCACCAGGGCTTATATAAAGGGGCCAAAATCAGATTTTTATCACATAAAAATCTCATGCCAATCTAGAAATTTCCCAAAAGCCTTTTCTTTCAACTTCAAACCCTAAGAGCTCAAAGCCAAATTTTGGAGATAGATCATCATCTTCCAAGCTTGGGTAAGTAATTGTTCTTGTAATTTAACATATTATAAGAATGAGAGATTATGTATATCATGTTGGTTATAGTTGGAAGTATTAGACATGGTACTTTTGGTTTTGTGAAAAAGATGTGTTATCCATGGGATTGTAGCTTGAATTAGGACTTGTGCCTTTGATGTAAGAGTATGGTATGGATAAAATATGAACATGTATGGTGTAATTTTGTTATGAAACTTGTTATTTTCCTATAAGTGAATATTGTGGGATTTTGGCCGATATGTGCTATGAGGTGTATTATGGTAAGTTGATGGGTTATTTGTGATGTGGTGTGGATAAGAAGGGGTAAAGGAGAAGTGTTGTGGTGAAAAGTATTGATTATCATGTATTGGTCAATGTTGTGAATATTGTGGGATTTTTGGTAAGATAATTTCTTAAATGGTATTGTCAAAGGGAAATGACATGGTAAAGCCAAATATGTGACTTGTTGTTATTGTATGTATTTGTAAGGTAGTTGGTGGTTAATGTTGGTTCCATTATGTACTTGTGATGTAGAGTGAAACGTAAAGAAGGAGCAGAATTATTGCACTCACATATTTGATTGTGTACTTACATTGGGAAGATAAGGTATGTAAGGTTACTCTGTCCGTATTTTTCTGCGAAAAATAGTATTCACATTGACATTAAGCTTGTTCTATCCCGAAATGTGCTAAGGTATCTCATATCCGGTTATTCATAGTCATGGTCATATATTTCCTACTCATAGATCAATTGTGAATCTCATGTCTCATATTCATGGTTAATGTTCCAAAAGCTCAAATAAGGTTATGTTCCAATGTTCCAATAGAGATTATACTCATGACTCTTGTTCATGGATTATTGTCCAAGGGTTCCAATAGTGTTATGTTTCCCCGAAGGCTATGTTTCCAATAATGTTTAGTGCATGTTTCTCATTCGTTGATTATTGGTCTAAAACTTCAAATAAAGTTGTGACTATCATTATATCGATCTCTCATAAGCAAAAGTATCAATCTCACACAAGTAAAGGTATCAATCCCAAAAGTAAAGAAATGAAGTAAGAAAAAGTAATGCATATTAATTATGTTCATTTATCCATGGGGTGCAAACACCTGCATGATGGTGATATTCTATCTATGGGGTACAAATACCCGCATGATGATGTTACTTTATCCATGGGGTACAAAGGACACCCGCATGCCGATATGATCTTATCCATGGGGTGAAAAGAATACCTGCATGATGATGACATGTTATCCATGGGGTGAAAATAACACCTGCATGATGAGGGCCCAGACAACATATGTAAAGTAAAGTAAAGGCAAGAGAAAGAATGAATGTAATATACATGGTTTCCAAAGTACAGAATAGTGACTTATCTCATTGTGATGTGATTTATCTATATTGGTTATGTATTTGAATTTGAGTTCTTGACATGTATTCATATCTTATCAGTTTCATATGGCCTTACATACTCAGTACATTCTTCGTACTAACCCCTCTTGGGGAATTTACTTTAATTACTGCAGGCGCAGGTGCTAGTAGACCTCCGCAGTAGATTATCGGGTATTTGTAACTCTTTGGTGAGCTCAAGTTGCTTCGGGGCTTCACACGTTACATGTGTACACTAGGTTTTGGTATTATGTAAATATTGTATAGACATGGTCATGTATCTGTAGAGTCTTTGTAGACGGTTGTGGGAAGACAAATGTAAGAAGTGTATGTCCATGATGACTTGATGGCCCTGTCAGCCAACTTTCACATATGTATATATTTATCACATGTTCCAGGATTTTCGTTATGAGTATCATAAGCTCTTATGTGGTAATGGTATTTCTTAAGACATGCATATAAATGAACATAAGCAAAGATTGGTTCTCTCGAGTCATATCGGCTTCGGGTGCCAATCACGCCTCGTTGGAAGTCAGGGCGTGACATTTAATCACATTTACAAGGCCAAATTTCAATTTTTCTCATCATTAACATTACCAAATACATACCTATGGCTCTAAACACCTAAGTAAACATTATTCAATGTCGTCAAGTAGGGTTAGGAAGGTACGGGGTGTTAACGTACCTGTCACTATGTCAAAGAGAGCCTCCGAATTCTGCTGATCCCGTAGGTCGTGTCATACTACCCATGGCCCTCTACGGGAATTCTCTCTTCAGATGCCCTGACATACCACACCAGAAGCAAACATTCATTTCAAGCCAACATTCTCCTGAATGAAACTTTCCACAGCGCTGGCACAGCTGACGAGAAGACCTCGATTGACCCATACTTTCTTGTTCTCGATACCCAACTGTCTGTGAACCCCGAGTCTCACTACTTTGCCCAACTTGACCTCCCCTAAACCCGCAAAATTGAGATGGATTACCTGCCGTCTGGTAAGAAAATGATGGTCTGGGCGGTCTAGGAAAAATTTGGGGCCTAAATCCTCCTTGGGACGCTATGAACTGTCCCACAGATCTTGCCCTCTTTGATGGCCCTTCTTCAAATTTTTGTATCCTTCTCCTTTGCCTTTGATCCTCCATCTTTTGCGCGAAGGCTTGTATTCTGGCTATATCCATATCTTTATTTAACGCAGCAATAGTACAGTCCCTTACCAAGTATGGCTCCAATCTGTCTACATACCAATGAACCCTATCGGCCATAGTCGCTACCATATTAGGAACGTATCTAGCCAATGAATTAAACCAAAGACTGTACTCCCTGACACTCATATTTCCTTGGATAAGATTTAAAAATGACCCGCACGAGCCTCGCGGACCTCATATGGAAGATAATGATCAAGGAATGCCACCTTGAGTTCCTCCCAACTAGCTGGATTTGCACCGATACCTCTGGATTGTTTCCAATCTTTGTACCATAGTATAACCTCTCCTTTCAGTCTATATGCTGCAAGCTCCACTGTTTCTACACCAGTCACATGCATAACATCTAGAGCCCTTCGAATTTGATCGATAAAGTCTTGCGGATCTTCATTAAGATCGAACCCGGTAAATGTGGGAGGATCCAATTTCAGGAAATCCTGTGTCCGCCGACTAGCTATCCTAGCCGCACTATCATCACTTGTCACTGGACCAACTCGTCCTTGACTCTGGGCAACAAATATCTGAGTCAACATTTGCACCGCATTTCTCAAGTCCTGTAACTCCTGCCTAGTAACATTAACAGGCGATTCTGGGAATACTTCCCTCCTTTATGGCCTATCTTGAGAAGGGGGAGGAGAAGGTGCCCCTGATGTAAACTCAGTTTCGACCCCATATTGACTAGCTGGGTTAGGTAGTAATTTACTAGTTCCTTCTCCCGCATGCATATCTACCTGCTTATCTTTGCCCAAACCTTGTCTTGTAATCGGCATTTTACTATAATAAGGAAAATCAATTTCAAAGATCAGATATAATCCCACCTATGACAATGGCTCTATTGCACGATCTAAAATGAAGAAATGAAACAGCTCCTAAATGTCCCTTAGCCTCCTACTTATAAATGTGGGGCGCAACACATCCATCAGTAAGACTCTACTCAGACACTGCTTTGTAGAAACCCTTAGAACGACCTGCTTTGATACCACTTTTGTCACGACCCGAATTCCAACAGGACGGACTGGCACCCGAAGCCGATGAGGCCCGAGAGAACCAATCTTCACTCATGTACTCTTATATGCATATTCACGTATGAATATCATTTTATCCCATGTAATTAATTATCAATGGTGGAAGTCATGGCAATATGTACAATATATGAAACTTGGCCGTTAGGGCCATTGCGTCAAAATGAACGTATATATCTTACATTCAGCTTCCCACCTAAGTCTACAAAGACTCTACAGATACGTAACTATGACAACCTAGATTCGGGACAACACCCCGCTCTATACTCATATACAATATCAAACCAATATGCATAATGACTCGAAAAAGCCTCGAACCAACTGGAGCTCACCAACAATCTGCGGATATCTCGTAGCCTACTGGGGAGATCTACTAGCACCTGCGCCTGCAACATTTAAAGTAAATCCCCCAAGAGGGGTCAGTACGAATAATGTACTGAGTATGTAAGGCCATATGAAATTGTATAATACATAAGTACTTCCAAGAAATTAAGCGTAAGAGAATAATCAATATGGATAGACCTTCGCTCGGAATATGTGGAACCATGTTCATTACTTCTATTATTTTCATTACTTGATCATTTATTCTTATCATCATCAGTCTTATACTAACCTTCAGTTTTAAATTCATGCAAGGGATATACTCTAATTTCTTTTATAACCATCTTCATTATGTGGGTCTATACTCTAATTTCTTTTATAACCATCTTCATTATGTGGGTCTTAATATAATACCGATCATCACCTTCTAGGTGGGTTATAATATAATACCGATCATCACCTTATAGTGGATAGTAATATAGTACCGCTCATCACCTTATAGGTGGATAATAATATAATACCGCTCATCACCTCATAGGTGGATAATAATATAATATCGCTCATCACCGTATAGGTGGATAATAATATAATATCGCGTATCACCATATAGATGGATAATAATATAATACCATAATAATACCCTAGCATAATATTGGGATTATACCATCTTGAACTTATACCCTTTAGATTGTGATCCATACTCGATGAAACATAAAGTAACCGTATGTGCATTACTTCTTTACAATATTATTTCCTTTACATAGTTATGAGAGTGATACATTAGTGATCATGACAATAATTGAGGCACACACTTATATAAATATATTACTTCACTCCTCTACTTCATGAGATTGATACCCTTACTTGTGAGATATTAATACATTCACTTATGAGAGATTGATACTTTTACTTGTGTGAGATTGATACATTGAGAATCATGATAATATTGGAAACACACATCTATGCCTTACTTCGCTTCCTTACTTTCAAGAGAGTGATACGTTCAATTATGAGAGATTAATACATTGATACATTCGTAATCATCACCTTATTGGAAGCTTTGGAACATACTATTATTAGGACGTTGGAACCATGTCCATAATTAGGTCACTCATGAACAACAAGGACTAATGAATAAGGGACATGTGACTTAGGAATGAATAGATTTTCCTCACGTCGTCACTTTCCTTGAAACAGTGTCTTTTAGTAGTTACAACATTATGAGAGCTTAGGAATTTCAGTCCATGGATAAGATACATACCAATGCCAATCGTTCAATGAATAAGAAACGTATGGATAACTATATATATCAAATCTGAATGAGATACCTTAGCATATTTTGGGCTAGGACAAGTGCAATGTCAATATGAACATTATGTGCTGCAGAAGGATACGGACAGAGTAACCTTACATACCTTAGCTTCCCAATGTAAATACACAATCCAATATGTGAGCACAAAAATTCCGCTCCTTCCTTACGTTTCACTCTACATCACAAGTACATAATGGAACCAACATTAACCACTAACTACCTTACAAATGCATATGACAACAATGAGTTACATGTTTATCTTTAAAAATGTCATTTCCTTCTCTACAATACCATTTACGACATTGTCATACCAAAAATACCCCATTCATGCCCTACATTGACCACAAGCTACATTCCAAGTGTATAAGACGACTATGAGTTACATGAGTCCCCTATAACATTATTTCACCTTTTACAATGCCATTCATGGCCTTTTCATGCCAACAATACCATAACATTCTATACATTGACCACAACATCACATACCAATAGCATTTCACAACAAAGTTTCTCCTTTACACTTTCTCATGAGCACCATATCACAATTAATCCATCAAGTCACCTTAATACACCTCATATCACATATCGGCCAAAATCCCATAATTTACACTTATAGAACAATAACAAGTTTAATAACATAATCACACCATACATGTTGATATTTCATCCATACCATGCTCTTTCATCAAAACCACAAGTCATATTTCAAGTTACAATCCCATGGATAACACATCTTTTTAACAAAAACCAAAAGTGCCATGTCCAACACTTCCAAGCATAACCAACATTATCTACATAATTTCTCATGCTTATAATATGTTAAAGCACAAGAAGAATTACGTACCCAAGCTTGGAAGATGATGATTTTGTCCAAAAAATGCCTTAGGGTTTGAAGAGCCAAGAGGAGCTTTCTTGAGAATTCTAGAAAAAATAAGAAAATGTGATGTATGTCTAATGAAATAAAAATCTGATTTGTTTTCTACCTTTTATAACCTCTTAAAGTCATCCTTAGCCATTTAGTTCACCCTTTGACAAGTCAAGGCAAGTATGGGTCATTTGACCTATTGGGCCTTTCATGTTTTGCTCATTTTGGGTCTCAAATTAGGCCCAATAACCCATATCATCTTAACCCACTAACATCAATGTGTAATCCATCATATATATCATGTTTAATTATTTCCATAATCGTCACGACAATATTGACTTACGAGATTCCCGCTCGTAGCCTCAATCGCAAAAATAGAACTTCTAGTTGCTTATGGCTTCTTTGAACATAATTTGTTAAAATACTTGTGACAAAGCATTAACCCCAATTCGTATGCTAAACGCGCTTAAGAATAGTCCCCTATTATGGGGTAGTGATACCATGAATTATAAGTCTTATACGCATCATAATAGTTGAAGAAAAATTTTGGCGAAAACCATCCCGGCACGCCACTTGGCGCGCCCCAGTGCTGCCACTAGGCTGAAAATTTCAGCCCAGAGCGGCCTGGTATGCCCCTAGGCGCGCCCCCACTACCATTTTTTTTTCGTTTCTTCGACTTTTCTTTGCGGATTCGGTTAAATACTTCAAGTTCTAACCTTTAGCTTGCCTCTTGTCTTTAAGAACCTTTATTTAGGAGTCATTCAAGCATCATTTATCGCTCCTAAAATGTTCCAAAAAGTTTCCAACTCCTCATACAAAAGTCTAGTCAGATTGACTAGTACGATATCAAATGTGCTATCCAAAACCAATGCAACACACGTACTTAGTGTAAGCGTAGCTAAGGTTTATAATTATAGCCTAGGTCACCAATCAATTAAATTAGGGTCGGGAATGTACAGGGTGTTACATGAATCCCCTACTGCAGTGGACATATGCACCAGAGTATCAAGCATGTCACAAACCATGTCCAACCCCATAGCAAATTTAACTGACGCATATGAAAATTTAAAGCGCCAGGATCAAATAAAATAATGGCCATCCATTCACATACAAAAATTGATAACAACCTCAATCAAGTGACTAAAATTGATATAAAAAATGCGGAATTAAACAACAAAATTAAAGGATAGTTGAGAAATAAGAGATGAGAAGTGAAGAAATAAAGGTTCAATTAGAGAACAATTAAACCAAGGGAGAAAGAGAACTCAATAAAATGTACGAGAAACCAAATTGAATCCATAATATGATAACTAGATGATCATGTCACGCCCCAAGTCCCATCGAGACATGATGGCACCCGTAGCCGATAAGGCCCGAGAGAACCAAGCTTTTCCTATGTTCATTCATATGCATGCCATCCGAAACACCCTTACCACAGAGGAGTTTATAATGCTAACAACAAAATTCATGGAATATGTGACATATATACATATATGAAACCTGGCCGTTGAGGCCATCAAGTCATGAACGACATGTACCTTTTATATTTATACACCCACATCCGTCTACAAAAGCCTCTAACAAGGGCATTGACCAAAATGAACTAAAAGTCGGGAAAAGTCCCCAAACTATACAATATGTACAACACCAAAACATATGTACAAAAGTGACTCGGAGAAGCCCCGAACTAACTAGAGCTCACCAAAGATCTGCAACAACTGGCAACCCACTATGGAGGCCTACTAGTACCTGCACCTGCAACAAGTAAGGTAAATTCCCCAAAAAGGGTCAGTATGAAGAATGTACTGAGTATGTAAGGCCATATGAAACTTGTATGATAAGTAAATATGTCAAAGGACTCAATTTCAAATGCGTAACCAATATAAATAAGCCACAATGTAGATGAGTCACTATTCTGTACTTTGGAAACCATGTATTTTGCTTTCATTACTTTCTTTGTATCTTTGCTTCTATGATTATTCGTCTTTGATTGTGACCTGTGATACCCGGGCCCCGACTGAACAGTGGTTTTAACATAACACATCATTATGTTGGGATCAGCTCGAGCTAGGCTTATGCCCCCAGAGATGCCACCCTAAGAATCAAAGCATTAGGTTCGGCTCGAGCTAGGTTGTTACCTCTAGAGCTGCCACCCATAAACCAACATATTAGGTTCGGCTCGAGCTAGGATTATACCTCTAGAGCTGGCCCCTGTCAGGTTCGGTCCGAGCTAGGCTTATGCCTCTAGGACTTCCCCCTGATCCAACAATCTTGGGATCGGCTAGAGCTAGGCATTTCGCCCCCAAAGCTACCACCCATACTTGATCATTAACCACATATGCATTTAATGATGAAGGAACATGTGACATATATACATATATGAAACTTGGCCGTTGAGGCCAGCAAGTCATGAACGATATGTACCTTTTACATTTATACACCCACATCCGTCTACAAAAGCCTCTAACAAGTGCATTGACCAAAATGAACTAAAAGTTGGGACAAGTCCCCGAACTATACAATATGTACAACACCAAAACATATGTACAACAGTGACTCGTAGAAGCCCCGAACTAACTGGAGCTCACCAAAGATCTGCAACAACTGGCAAACTACTGTGGAGGCCTACTAGTACCTGCGCCTGCAGCAAGTAAGGCAAATTCCCCAAAAGGGATCAGTACAAAGAATGTACTGAGTATGTAAGGCCATATGAAACTTGTATGATAAGTAAATATGTCAAAGGACTCAAGTTCAAATGTGTAACCAATATAGATAAGTCACAATGTAGATGAGTCACTATTCTGTATTTTGGAAACCATGTATTTTGCTTTCATTACTTTCTTTGTATCTTTGCTTCTATGATTATTCGTCTTTGAATGTGACCTGTGATACCCGGGCCCCGACTGAACAGTGGGTTTAACATAACATATCGTTATGTTGGGATCGGCTCGAGCTAGGCTTATGCCCCCAGAGCTGCCACCCTAAGAATCAAAGCATTGGGTTCGGCTCGAGCTAAGTTGTTACCTCTAGAGCTACCACCCATAAACAAACATATCAGGTTCGGCTCGAGCTAGGATTATACCTCTAGAGCTGGCCCCTATCAGGTTCGTTCCGAGCTAGGGTTATGCCTCTAGGACTGCCCCCTGATCCAACAATCTTGGGATCGGCTTGAGCTAGGCATTTCGCCCCCAAAGCTACCACCCATACTTGATCATTAACCACATATGCATTACTTTATTCATTACTTTGAGATTGATACGATGATAGTCATGCTTTACTTTGAAGCTTTGGATCATTAACCAATGAGTAAGAGACATGAGAAATAACATTATTTGGAAATATAGACTTTTGGGAAACACAACACTATTGGAACCATTGGACAATGATCAATGAACGAGATGCATGAGCATAAAAAATATTGGAACTTTGGAACATAACTTTAATGGGCTTTTGGAAGTTCATAATTGACCAATGAATAGGAAACTTGTGATAATAACCATTGGTAACCGGAAATAGTATACCTTAACACATTTCAGAATAGGACAAATGTAACGTCAATGTGAATTCTATATGCTGCAGAAAGATACGGACAGAGTAACCTTACATACCTTCACTTCCAAGTATGAATACACAAGTCTCTGTATGAACACAATAGCCCAGCTCCTTCTTTACGTCTTACTCTACAATACAAGTTCATACCGGAACTTACATTAGCAACTAGTCACTATACAAGCGTACAAGACGACAATGAAATGTATGAATATCGTATAACATCATGTCACCCCCTTACAATACACTCCAAGGCATTATCATATCAACAACACCACAACATTACGCACATTGACCAAGAGATCATACATCGATAGCATTTCACACCACACTTACCCTTTACGCTTTTCTCTTTATCATTACGTCGCAATTACTCCTTCATAAAAACATATGAACAACCATCCATACTTAATACAGTCCAATATCCCCCCATACGATACTTTAAAGTCATTAAAACGACATCACAAGTTGATAATTACATCCAAAAAGGGTATAGGGGCCTTCGGGGATCAACTAGAAACGAAACCACTCAAAACAAAAAACTGGGCTGACCTGCGTTGCCACCTGCACCAGTAGGTGGCTGAGGTGCACGCACAGATGGCCTCTGGAAAATTCTGTTGGCATCTGCGCCCGCAGATGCCCTGGTCTGCGGGGGCGGATGCCTATTTTGGTCCAAAATGGCCTCTTTTAGGTCTTTTAATGCCATGAATGGTCCATGATCATAACCAAACTTATTTTGACATATTTTTGATCATCTTAAACACCAAAATTCAGCCATGGTCTCACAACACACCTAACAACACCCAAAACTACATTTCACGGCCAATACGGCACCAAAACCATAACCAATTTCACAATAACAATCCCAAATGTTATACACAAGGATTAAACAAAGTAAGTCTCTAATAACATCTCACATGTTAATATTTACTCCACCAAGTTCATTTCCTTCAAGAGCACAAGTGCATATTCAAGTTTGCAAGACAAACCATTCTCCGATTTAGCAAACACCCAAAACTACATTTCACGGCCAATACGGCACCAAAACCATAACCAATTTCACAATAACAATCCCAAATGTTATACACAAGGATTAAACAAAGTAAGTCTCTAATAACATCTCACATGTTAATATTTACTCCACCAAGTTCATTTCCTTCAAGAGCACAAGTGCATATTCAAGTTTGCAAGACAAACCATTCTCCGATTTAGCAAACATGTAACATTTCACACAGTGTGCACTTCTCAATACTCCACCAACATAACCAACATATTATACACCATCTCACATGCATAAAATATATTAAACCATCATAATAAACACTTAACAAGCTTGTACAAAGATGATCTTAGCCCAAAGGATAACTTAGGGTTCTTGAGAGGCAAAAGAAATTATTTGGTAAAGTTAAGAAAAGCATGAGAGTCCAATGCAATAAAAATCTGATTTTTCTCTTTATATAGTCCCTCATGTCTCTCTTATATCTTACTTAGCATTTAATTCAAGGGTTGATTTGGTCAAATGGGGCAAATTGGAAGAATGGGTCAAAAATCCTTTTTGGGCCATGTTTCTCTTATAATTGTTTTGGGCTTCATTCAAGGCCCAATGGTGTAAGACTTTTTAATGCCCACAAATTGCTACATAATTCATACATTCTCTCATGTTCCATATTTCCCTAAATGTTACGGTTGTTAGCTACACTTCAAAACGTACGGGGTGTTTCAGATCAATCAAGCAAAGAAGATAACACAAGCAATTCAGGAATCCACCCTAATCACTCGATCTAAGATAACAATTGTAATTGAACCCAATTACTAGCCTATTTTAAAGTAACCAATTATCAAGTCTATTCAAGATAATTCAATCATCAAAAATCTACGTCAAGAAAATGGCTAAGGAAACTATTTATAGTCCTTGCCTTTTGACAAATAGCCTATTAAAAAAATAGCACAAAAGTGACTATTTTAGTAATATCCCACAAGGGCCCTTCTTGATTGTCCAAATGACATCTTGATCTCCCATGACCTTGTGTATTTATTGCTCCATGGATTTCCTCAGGGCTCCAAGCTATCATCCATATGTAGAACCCCATCCTAATGTGCCCCATGCTAATCATGCTCGTATCATCCTCCCCTTCTTCAAAAGGATTTGTCCTCGAATCTGAACCTTGAAAAAATATGAGAAGGACAAACAACAAATATATCCTCATAGCATGAGGGTTAGCACAAGGGTTATCAATCATACCAACTTGCCAAGGAGGCACAGATTTAACATACAACCAACTATCCTTTGTATTGAATAAGATCCATTCATCATATAAGGTGCAAAAGAATTGGTCATAAGCAACATCATGAGACAAGGAAACCACAAAGGTCTTAATGGCATCAAGAATCTCAAGAGATGACATCATATATACTTTAGGATCCATAAGATACAATTATTTCATTGCCTCACGATAAGAACTTACTAAAAATGGTGCAATCACCCATAAGGGTTCATTCGGGTCAAAGAAGTAAAAGACCCACATATCTCTACCTCCATACAAAACAAATCCCATACCATCATGGGTATCATCAAAAGCAAAAAAGTAGTATAGAAAGGCATTAAACTCACTATTCTCATCTAGGATGTACCAAAAGATAAGGACACACTAGATAAGAAGAAACATTTTAAGCACAAAACAACTCTCTCTATCAAGTAACTTTTCAAAGAAAGAAAGTGCACCAACGAAGCCATCTACTAGAATGGTCGAGGAATCTATTAGGAGTCAAATCACTCCATATCAAATAATAATCCCAATGAATTGGGGTCCCTCCTATCATAGTATCAAGCATGCTTCCAAGAGTCCCAGTTGAAACTTCAACTTGTCCAACCCTATGAAGGTGACAAGGAGCTTTCAATATCCATGGACTGTCCCAAAAACAAACAAGCAACTTAGCACCCACTAGTTGTGGTCCACACAACTTAAGCACAAGTGTGTCAAACAATGATGCAAGAATATAGGAAACTCCCAAAATAGGCAATGACACATTTGCCTTAGGATTCACAAGCATGAGACCACATTTGAGAAAAGGGTCATCATATTCAAACAAGTAGAAAAAGAAAGGTGTTACTTAAATAAACTTCATCCAAGGTGTACCCACATATAAAATCACCCTTTAATCCACAAGCATTAAGGCCTTTATCAAGAATGAAGGGGTCATTGGAGAACATACACCTCTTTCATTTCGACCACTAACCCCTTCAATAGACGTACTATCATCTTCCAAGAAGAGAGTTCCATCTTCGAAAAGTGTGTTATCACACCATAGTGCAATCTCAATCACTTGGTAGCTCTTTAGAGGGTCTACACTTCTATCATGCCAAGACACACCACTATTAATTTCACCTTCATTAGTCATGTCAACTTGAAACAAGGGATTATCCTTAAAAACACATCCCACCTTAAAATCCTCATGAGAAGAACAAGGAATGGGATCACAAATTAAGGATTCATTATTTAGGTGCAATGACTTCATATGACTAACTACATGACCAACTATATCAATGCCATCACTAAATTGAGGTCCATTAAGTTCATCACAAAATTCCTCATTTATTGAGATACCATTACACACAAGTTGCTCAACACCAATATCCTTTGATAATGAACTAACATTCAAAGCACATGTATCAACACTAGGTGGACATAAATTGATCTTACTAGAAGAATCAATTCGGTCATCAATAGGATCAACTAGTGTATCCACATTATCAACATGTACATTAGCAAATCATGAAAAAAATTCACATGACCATGTACTACTATTCAATGAATAAGTGTCAACACTAGGTGGACATAAATTGATCTTACAAGAAGAATCAATTCGGTCATTAATAGGATCAACTAGTGTAAAAACACTCTCAACAAATATATTATCAATATATGGCAAAGAATCATTAAGCTTACATGAAAACAAGCTATCACTTACACTCAATTGGCTACTATCCACAAAATGATCTTTTACTTTCAACAAAGTGTATGGTTTAGCTTTGTTACCTTGTAGATCATAGGAATGATTGTCTTCACCTTGATTTTTAACATCCGAGCATAAATGTTCTTTTGGGAAGCTTTTTAGCACCTCATGATTCTTTATTAATTGAGGTGACTCACTAGGCTTGCTTCTAACAATACCTACACAAGAATTAAGACAACTAGAAAAGGAAGAGAGGTTACAAAAGTTAGTATAAGGTTATGACAACCCTCTCACAACCTTTCCTTTTTCTACTCTAGAGTTGTCACATATCACAGCCTTACTCCTCTCAATCTTTTGTCTCTCAATTTTATTGGAGTTAGGACAAGTGCCAAGAATTCCTTGGGAAGGGTTTGGAGATCCCTTCACCTCTAACTTCCATTTGGGTTGCTAGGAGTAGCCTTCATTTAATTCATTGGATCCTCTTCAAGTACATTTACACAATGAGTTACTTGTTTTTCTTTCAACTCCTTGGTATTAAGCTTGGAGACCATTTAAGAGATCTTGTGGAGAGTTATTAGCATGGAAGCAAAATTTTTGTTCATCTTCAAAGTAATAGGATCCTCAATTGGGAGTGGTTCACTTGTAACTTTTGTTTCAAGAATCCGCCTCTCCCAGTCATACACATCTTGAAATAATAAATTCTGTCTACTTTTATGGATCATTGATCTTTCCATCCTACCTCCAACATCATTACCATAAGGATAACTAGTCACATTAGAATAAGGATAAGAAGTACAAGTTCTTGCACCATAAGAAGTAGAGAATGTTCTTTGCCTATGGTCCACACAACGTCTTTGAATTGGTTTTGCCTACACATCTATACCCCCTCAACTAGGATATGAAGTAGCACAAGATGAGAAAGGTAATTCATCCCCACAACATCCCCTTCTATCACAATTCTCCTCAAAGGGTTCATAAGACATATGAGAGAAAGAATTGTACCTCACATCGTCTTCATCACCATGGTGTGTAATATGAGAACCCCCATACCCTTCATATTCACTATCAAATTCATCATAAGATACTTCTACTCCTTCATGTTCATCATAAGAGCCATAAGCTCCATGCATCTCATATTCATCTCTGGTATAGTAATTTCCATCACCATGTAGATCATAATCTCTTGGACCATTATATACTTCATAGGATTCACCATCTTACTCATGATCTTCATTACTTTACTCACAAGGACTCAAACAACCCTCATATTGCTCATTATCACTATACGCATAGCTCATGTCGCTACAAGCATAGTCACTAATGTTATCTCCATAATAATCCAAAACTATGGATGACATTCTACCTTACATCACCTTTTTTACCTATAAAACTAGAAAACAAGTTAGTAATAAAAACCTCACATCACTCATATATGAGCTCTCAACTCACCTTCTACGACTTCTTTCCCAAATTGATTAGTGTTACTAACTTTGCTCAATCAATTCACGGTTATCAATGCTTAAGGAGGAATGGATTCTTGTGACTCATGAAAGAAGGATGAATCAAATATAAATAAAAGGACTTGAATCAATAATTTATCTACGAACTAAGATGAGGAAAGTAAAAGAAAAGAAGCACAAAAGAAAATGGACTAAAAAAAAAAAACTAAGTAAAAAAAGTAGAAAAGTTCCTTGTGTTGCTTAATTTGAAGAATAAAAAAAGTGATTTGATGTTTTACAACTAGTTAAAAAGTGATTAAATATGTTTTACTTGTTAATTAGTTAGAAAATTGAAGGATAAAGAGAACAAAAAAAAAATTACGAAATTTGGACACTTAGAAAAAGTTTTAGGCCTTGAAGAAGTTCAACACTTTAAAGGGGTTTGATTTGATGATTAAAACTAGTTAAAAGTGATTAAAGATGTTAACTACTTATTAAATAGTTGAGTAATCGAAGGATAAAGAGAACAAAAAATGAATCACAAAGTTTGGACACTTAGAACAATTTTTAGGTCTAAAAAACTTTAGGACCCAAAAAAAACTAAGTGTTAAAACCTGAAAAATTAGGTCTCTGAAGTTGACATGCACACACCTCGTGGCGCGAGTGGGCTGGTGGGGTACTGATTGCTGACTTGGCAGTCCACATGGATTTTTTTTTTTAGATTTAGATTTTGTTTCCCCAAAATTCCACAAGTGGACCTACTAACACATGACCAACTTTGACTTCAAAATTTTTAGATCAAAGTGTACGTTTCCTATCTTCTTCTTCAAGAACAAGATGAAAATGCTCAAGAACACCAACAAAAACCTCAATCTTCACATCTTCATAACTTCTTCGTTCTTGCACTAAATTCAATGAAATTTTCACCAACGCATTTCTTTTCACACCACGAACAAACCCCACTAACTCTTAGCCCTCAAAACCAAGCCAAAAATAAATCCACTTTTCAAAATTGACAAAGTTTCAAAAGCTTCAAACCCTTCAATGGCAACTTCACTTCTATAACTCCGAATTGAATGAAATTTGAGATTTAGACTCACAAGATACTAGAGAATCAAGATCTAGTGTCAAGAGAAACAAATCAAACAAAAATCAATTTTTTTTTTTTTGGATTTTGGTATTTTTGAATTTTGAAGAAATCAAAATCTCAAGGGTAGATTTGTGGAAACAAACCTAAACCTATTACAAAAATAGCCCAAAAGTGACTATGTTAGTAATAACCCACAAGGCCCTTCTTTATTGTCCAAATGACATCCTGATCTCCCATGATCTTGTGTATTTATTGCTCCATGGCTTTCCTCAGGGCTCCAAGCTATCATCCATATGTAGAACCCCTTCCTAATGTGCTCTATGCTAATCATGCTCATATAAAAAATGGTACTTATGGTCACCGAATGGGATGCCTCTGCCTCAGGCCTGACTGGAAAAGCATAACTATGGGCTTTGTAGCCCATCTGTGCTCCACTCCTACTGGACTGATAACCACCTGGTCTACGTGCCCACCACCTTGATAGGTATAGTTACACCTCTTCATGCCTATTGACCACTATGCCCACCCTGTGGATGACCCTCCACTATTACCTCAACCTCTCCTACCTACTGGAACCACGACTTAGGAAGTCTTATGTTAGCCTGACTGACCAGGCTGCCTTAAATTAGGACAAAATCTTCAAATGTGACCAATCCCACCATACTCATAACATGTACGGTCCACAGTAGGTCACTAAGCTGATAAAGATTAAGTGATATAACCACCAAAGTCTGAAGATGACTGGCTGACCCATGACAGACCTATGATATTACCACCAAAATCTAAAGATGGTTGGCTGACCCATGATGGAACCCCACTTAACACATATATTATATAATAAATGGGGTGAGGATATCCCTACAAACCCTGACCCTAGGAATAAGAACCACTAAAATTTCCCATATTACGGGCCTTTTTCCCTAATGACTTGGCATAACTATCTTGCCTCACACCCTATACATTCTTAACAAAATAAACCATCTTCTAGATGGTCTTACTGGAAGATGTCATCTGAAGTGCCAAAATCTAAAGACTGGTATTCAACCCTTTCATGAAGTGGTGGATCAATTCCTCCTCTGAATTCAGTAGTTGTGAAGAATGTCATGACAAGACATGAAATTTGGCCTCATAGGCCTCCACCGATATATTCCCTTGCTCAAGATTAGTGAACTCATAATTTTTCTTATCCCTCAAGGTACAAGGCATATACTTCTCTAGAAAAATAGAATAAAACTAAGTCCATGTCAATGGAGGCAAACCTGAAGCCCTGTACTTTACGTATGCCTTCCACCACATCTTGGCATCTCCCTAAAACTGAAAAGTCACGGATTCAACCCAATATCTCTCCACTATACCCATCTTATAAAGTCTCTCATGGAAATCAATGATGAACTCATATGCATTCTCTAACTCGGTACCATGTAACATAAGAGGGTTCTTCTTGACAAACTTTCAAAACAAATCATGTTTATCTCTGGTCATCACTGGAAAAATTACCTATCGAGGAAAAGCACCTGTATCTGATGCCTCATCCATTCTAGGAGACATAGCTACAACATACTGCATTCTCAGATACTGAAAAGTAAGAACTGTTGGTGTAGCCTCAGTACCAGTCAACCCAATCAAAAAGCTCAACACCTATCGTATCATGTTAGAAGACATCTACATCAGAACTGCACCTCCCTAAACTAGAGCTGCCTCAGCCTTAATCAGTGTCTTTCCATCTTTTACAATTTTAGCAACATCTTCAGGTGATGGAGGGAACTCTGATCTTTCTCAAACAGGCAGAACAGTTGCTTGAGCTCTGCCTCTAGTGGGTGCGACCCTCTTTCCTTTGCCTCTTCCTCCCCTCGCCTATCCTCTTCCATAAACTAGAGCCACAACAGCTGGTTAGGATACCTCTACTCTAGCTCTGTTAGCTCATATTCTCACCATTTGTGAGAATAAGAATAAAAAGATGTCATATACCAATTTGGATCACCAGATATAAATTGGAATCAAGTAATAACACAAAAAAAAGAAGAAATTAGAGTTTCCCAATCTCCATATCATTTATGAAGACTCTATTACACATGTCCATGTATGAAGAGATCAATGAAACTAGGGCTTTGATACCAATTTATTCACGACCTAAATGGCCGTAAGTGGCACCCACACTATAATGACCTTCCAAGTTATTTCCTATGTTTTTGTTCTTTAACTATATTTAGAGCATACCTACAGCTGCCTTAGGTCAATTATGACTTGTTAGAACTGACAGTTTTGTTATCGGGTAGTTTATTTTTTTTTTAGAGCCATTTCCCTATTTTGGAGCTTTTGAAGTTAAAGAATGGGCATTTGGACAAAACCTCAAGTAAATAGCCTCAGATACCATTTTTGACAATCTGATTAGCTCCAAAATATCAATTTTAGGCTAGGGGGACCCTGGGTTAGGGTCCCAAGGCTTTCAAACTTGTTTTGGGCTATTGGAAGAAATTTGGCTAAAATAGCCCATTGAGGTGTTGGATCCACTTTTTATCGAAATGACCTCGAATGAAAATATTAATGGGGCCGTTGAGTCCATAATGTTGAATTTGGTAGGTTAGCATAGTTCATTTGCAAGAACGGGATTCCAAACCAATCATAAGCACCCGATCGGAGTCCATTGAGACTTGTTGAACTTGGCTGGTGCCAAGTATCTGGTGCAGCCGCTGCTTAAGCGTCCACGGGACCGCTTTCATGGTAGCTGATTTAGTGGTTAGGCATCATTTTAGTGACTCTAGACCACATTAGTGGAGCCTTGCTAACTAAGGCCTGGCTGCTTAAGCTACCCTTGGGTGCTTTAGCGGTGACTGCTTTAGCAATTGTTTAGCCGCTAAAGCGGCCATCGCTGTGATCGTATTTTGGTGCGGGGATTAGCATGCGGGCGTGTTTGTGGGCACGTGATCGTTGTAATATCCGTAAGTTTTACTTAATTTCTAGCTTATTTCCCCGGGTTTGTTTCTTTAATTTCTCTATTATGTTGGGACTAATTTTGGAACTGTTTGAGCTCGAAGTTAGATAAATTTATGTAGAAAATAATCCTTGAGCTGGTTGGGATGTTATGACAGTTTTTATTTTGCGATCGCAAGCATGCCCCATGTGGGATTTTTAGTCCAATTTCTGACCCGGAGCGTTTATATGTAATATGGGTGTTGATTTTGTTATCTTGATGCATAGATCACTATTTTGATAGCGTGGAAGGTCTTGGGGGCCTCTCGAAAGGAGAAAGTTCTGGTGTAGAGGATTTGGCGAGCATTCAACAGCGTCTAGGTAGGCTAGGCTTTCCCTCCTTTTAGATTAAGCTTAATTATGGTATTAGTGTACTATTGTGCTAGTTTTGGGTAGGAAGTTCTAGCTCGATTATCATTTTAGCCTTTTTTTATGCCTTATTTTGCCGGTTAAGGCCCATCTTGATAGATTCTGGGCTCTTTCTCCCATATCATAGTGTATTATCATCCTTTAGGACTAGGATTAGTGGTATTAGTACCTTGATATGTGAATGGGAAGCCTTATACTAGACTCAGGTAGGTTCTGACCTAGGTTTGGTTATCAGGACCCCATAGTGGGCCCTACTGCCCTTTTAGATAGAATATTTGATGTGAAGTTCCTTTAGGCTTAGTTGGACTCATGGCTGCTATGTTAGGTTGTTACCTTGGGTTGTGTTTGACTAAGACTAGACTACTGGCCAATTTAGCTTCTTTTTCTTTGGTAAAGTTGTAACTGACCCAGGACCGCACCTCCTTGACCCAGTATTTGTGACCCACCTTGCTTTAGTGGACTTAATCGCTCGAGGTTGGTGTGTGTAACTTTCTGAATTGGAGATAGGCTTGAGACTCTTGGATTTCTTTCCACTAGCTAGTTATACTTATACATATATAAATGCATTTCAGTTCAGGTTCATGTCCGACCTATGTTTTATTGCTATTATTATGAGTTTTGGTACGATACTGGCATCGGTTACGGTTATGGTTATGGTTACTATTTACCTATGTTTTAAAAGGCATGGGTGTGAGGTAAGGCGTTTTAATAGCACGGGGCGAGGCTTATGCCCCGGGACATGGGGCATAAGTCCCATGGATCTTTAATTTATAATTTATGATATAATAAAAATAATATAATAACATAAAATTATACAAAAAATGCATTATTAATTTTAAAAAATTTAAAACATGATTAAAAAACTCATATAAAATAAAACTTTTAACATCATTTATAAGTAGAAATAGTGCAATGATATAAAAATTATTATGTGATACAAATCAAGTCTAACATCTTAATTTACAAATAATAAAAGAATCACAATTTCTTAAAATATATAATATCATACTGTGCAATTTACCTCCCTAAAAGAAATAATAAATAAGCTATTAATATTATAATTAAAACATCTACTCTTTCATGAATAAAAATAAAATACTTTCAAATAACAAAATAAAATATGATAATTTTGAAATATAGGACAAAAACATAATGACAATTGGCAAATGAAGATGTAAAATTCGGATATGCATTTTTAAACAGAAATGCTAAGTAATACTCACCCTCACGACATTCTCAATTAGTAAATAAGTTAGTTACTCTTAATTTTGTTATTTCAACAGATGAAAAAAACTACTAAGCATCATTGATTTAGTAGAGAATTATGAGAATCAACAACGTTGATTAAAGAAATTGACACAATTTGTGTAAGAACTATTAGGCAAGCTTCGAACGTTGGGCGTTAGGCGTATTCAGGGCATACAGTCGAATGCTTAGGGCATAAGCCTCACAAAACTAAGTCTCACACACGAGCCCGAGGCATTTTGCCAGTGCCACGCCTTGGGGCGAGTCCGAACTCTGCCTTTTAAAACACTTCTATTTACAAGTTCTGGTATGAGTTGGCATCAGTTTACAGTTGAGGTTTGCTTCTTATGGTATCACCTATTTATGGTTACGATTTGGTTACTATGAGTTCTAGTTTGAGTCCGGCATCTGTCTATGATTACGGTTGGTATGTTCTGGTGTTAATTATGGTTGTTACTAGGAGTTTTGGTAGTTGTACTAGTTCCTTCTGTGTATGCATTATTTGGTATCTCGTTATTATCCGCTATTTTTGATTCGAGTATGGTGTCTGGCCTTTTGTTACTATCCATTGGTTCCGAGTCAAGCCGGGTACATATATACACTTTCCTTATGGATTTTGGGGATAGGAATTTACTGGGACTGGCCCAGGTAAAGGTTATTTATGCTTATTACCTTAGTTTCCTCTTGTTTGCACCCACCGGCTTATGGGGGTTCGGTAGGGTTAATTATTTTCTTATGTGTACCTTCTGGGCTTATGAGCCTAGTTAGGTTGTATTTAGTTCATTGCTCCTATTTCTGAGTTATTTCCTTTATCATGCTTGCTTAGTATAGTAGATATTTATATTTCTACCCTAGTTACTGTTGACTTAGCTTACACTCTCGTACTTTATTTATGCTTTTACTATATTTGAGCTCAGTTGGCCGATAATGCCTATTGAGTACCTATTGATTTGGTACTCATACTGCACTTTTGTATCTTTTACCTGATGCAGATCCGAGTATCATCTACCGACATTGATGTTATCCGCATGCCTTACTACTGATTCAGAGATAGAGTGAGCTTTCTAGAGTCTGTGGCTGATCCTCCTCTATCTTTTTCAGTTAGAGTCTTTTGTATTTCTGAAACTACTGTGTATATATTGGATACATCTAGTACTCTTGGTTTTGGTCATAATGTCTATTGTATCGACCTGACCAGGTCTTGGAAAGGATTCATTTTGTATATTATGTCCTTTTCCCTCTTTTGTACAGTATATTATGTATGTATATTGTCACGCCTCAAATCCTATTGGGGCGGACATGAACCTATAGCCGTAAAGGCCCGAGAGCACCAACCCATAACCTTGTACTTACCATGCATTGCCATGAACATTTAAAGATGTTGCCAAATATAAATATTAAGATTTAATGAAAATAAAGCATGTAATCAAGCCCAAAACTATATACACATAACTTGGCTGTTGGGGCCACAATGACTGGAAGACAAGGCACAAACACACTTCACTTTACCGTCTACAAAGCCTCTAAAAGAGATATAAACTTAGTTAAGGTTGGGAAACGTACCCACTTTACACTTAGCTACTATACAATAACAAAACATATATAACAGACTTGAAAAGTCTCGAATCAATCTGGAGCTCACCAATAGCCGTTGGATGTCCTGTGCAACTACTGGAGGGGTCTACTAGCTTTTGTGCCTGCAGCATGAAATACAGGTCCCCCGTAAGGGACGTCAGTATGAAAGAATGTACCAAATATGTAAGGCTGAAAGAAGTTATACATAACACAAGAGCTCAAATGAAATCAGGTACAAACATATAAATAGTGCTAATAGACCACCTTTACATGTATCTGTGGAATCATGTATATTACATTCTTTTCTTCAATTTACCATTCTCACTTTATAATCTTTGTAAGCCATATAATACAAATGACTAACTGATCAGTGGTAAATACACAAGTTGGGATCGGCCCATGCTAGGCTTACACCCCTGAGCTACCACCCATATATAAACGAATTGGGATCGGCCCATGCTAGGCTTACGCCCTGAGCGGCCACCCATATATAAACGAATTTACGTTTCTTAGTTTATTACCTTTGAGAGTGTTACTTTGGTGGTCATGACATTATTAAACTTTGGGATATTAGTCCACCAGTAAAAGACATAAATAAACACTTGATGCAGTAACAATGAAGTAGGGAGAAGTTTGTACACAAATGAAATGCCAGGAGCTGAAATAACACATGGATCTTATTTAACTAAAAGGAGAACTTATGAAGCTTTCTTTTCAATGTAAAAATACGGACTAGGTAAGAAGAATATATTGAGGTATTTTAACACATTAGGGAGTGGGAGAAAGATCGTTAGATACATGGGAGATCATACGCTGCCACTATGTATCATTTGCCATGGGAGAACTTTGGAAGCTCACATTGTAACACAAGTGTTGGATTTTATGCCAAAGAATACGAAATAGAGTAGCCTTACATACATTGTTGTATAACTCTGGTATTACCCCGAATTAATCTCCTTCCTTTCCTATTATATATCTACAATGAAGTACGTGGTAAAACTAGTATTAGTAATTAATTAACAAATTCAAGCTATTTAACTTCACTCAAAATAGTAGCCGGGCAGCACACCCATAATTCACCAAATCAAGGGTGTTCTTTCAACCCCTTCTCCTCTAATTACATTTGTACAACACACGAATTCATATAAGATTCCCAGAGACTCCTTTGGCGTCATAACATGTACAAAAAAGTCCATAAAGAATGATAGGCAGCAAGCTTATACAATATCTAATTAAGTGGTGTATCATCACACCCTCCTTTTATATGTCAATATCAACAACTCACATCCTTTTTTAAGATGAACCAAGTTTTCCCCAAATATAGACATAAAACAACCCCTAAAACAGTCCCAAAATCCTTTATTATAGTAACCCAATATTGAGCTCATTATCCCTTGCATTCTTAACAACAATATATACACAATTCTCCACCAAGACATGTATATAGAAAAGGACAAAAATGGGTTGTAGCTTTACCTTTTATTGGTGGAAATCCTTATACTCTCAACTGCCACAAGAACTTGAACTTCTTTTCACTAGAACCATAAAGAGGAGAAACCTTGTAGAAATTAGATAAAGGTGGACTGCCAAACATGGAGGGCTATTCTACACTTCAAACATTAAAAACCTAATTTCCATCACCTTCTTATGGTTAAATTAAACTAAATTCATAAGTTAATCACTACTTACCTTGGCTTCAAAGAGGCAACTTTACCAAGAACCTTAGAGGGGTTTTGTGGTTGCTACTTGAAGGGAGAGAGAGAGCTTATTATCTTTGAGAGAATTCTGGTTATTTTGCTGAATTATTATCAGTTAAAATGTGTCAAATTGGCCCTTAAATAGGATCTCTAGAACCTCCTCTTTTAGGTCCATTTTCAGCCACAACTTGATCCAAGTAGGTGATGCACCTACTTATGGAGTTACGCTGCTCAAAGAGCAAAGTAGGTAATACACATACTTACTTTATATTGTCTAAATTGGGCCTTTATCTTATTGGGATTTTGGGACAGATTCTTAGGGTTAGGCTGGCCATTCTCTTCTCCTTTTATTTTACTTAGTTTGGGCCTTAAAAGAGTCCATTAATATAGGCCTTAATCTGATCCATTAACTTAGTAGGTAATACACCTCTTTGGAACATTTAACTTGGCCCAAATCTGATCCATAACCTTGGGTCCATTAACTTGGTCCATATATCTCAAGTAGGTGATTGACCTACTAGCTTAATTAAGTCAAGCAAGCACCTTTATAGTTAATTCCATTTTCAATTCTTAATCCCTTTAATTTAACTTACAGCTTGTGTACACTTGGTCACTTTAAACTTTAGATCCAAATACCTACTCATGATCCCAAGTTTAAATAGTTGCATCGACCTTAACTTAGTCGTGTCACATACCATCGCTAGTCATATAGGAAACTGAGTCTATTACCCGTACTATAAGTCTATATTAAGTGACATATAAGTAGAACTAGTACACGTAGGGTATGGGGTGTTACATCCTCCCCCCTTAGGAACATTCATCCTCGAAAGTTAGCATGATTATCCAACCTAAACAAGTTCAAGCCTAAGTTTAATCTTCCTGTTACAACATAATATTTATATATATATACTTACTTATTTTACTCCAATTCAGCATCTTGGACCTTCTTTTCTGATTTAAATAAATGAGGGTACTTAGATTTCATCGCTTTCTCAGCTTCCCCCGTGATCTCTTCTAGTTGTTGGTTCCTCCAAAGTACCTTTACGGAAGCTACTTCTTTATTTCTTAACTTCTTAACTTTTCGATCAATAATAGCAATGGGTACTTCTTCATAAGTGAGATCTTTCACAACTTGTACATCTTCAGTAAGAGTAATACAGGATGGATCTCCTATGCACTTTTGGAGCATTGAGACGTGAAACACTGGATGAACTGTTGAGAGCTCTTGGGGTAGCTCTAACTCATATGCGACTTGGCCAAACCTTTGAATAATCTTATATAGCCTTATATAACGTGGACTTAGTTTTCCCTTTTTACCAAACCTCATTACCCCTTTCATTGGTGACATCTTTAAGAATACCTAGTCTCCTATAGCAAATTCTAGCCCTGTTCTTCTAATATCTGCATATGATTTGTGTCGACTTGGAGCTGTTTCTAGCCACTATTGTATCACCTTAACTTTTTCCATAGCTTGATGAACAAGATCTGGCCCAAATAAGGCAGTTTCACCCGCTTCAAACCATCCAATTGGTGCTCTACACTTCCTTTCATATAAAGCTTCATAAGGCGCCATTTTGATACTTGAATGATAGCTATTATTGTAGGCAAACTCAATAAGAGGCAAATGATCATCCAAACAACCTTTGAAGTCCAATACACAAATTCGCAGCATATCTTCAAGTGTTTGAATGGTACATTCTGCTTGTCCATCTGTTTGAGGATAAAAAGTTGGACTTAAATTCACTTGCATTCCCAAACTCTTCTGAAATGACTTCCAAAAGTTTGCAGTAAATTGAGCTCCCCTATCAGATATAATAGAGATTGGGACTCCATGTAGCTGAACTGTCTCTTTAATATACAATTTTACATACTCTTCAGCTGTATAAGTGGTCTTAACTGGTAGGAAGTATGCTGATTTGGTAAGTCTATCAACTATTACCCATATGGAATTGAACTTCCAAATTGTGCGAGGCAAACCTATGATAAAATCCATGTTGATCATGTCCCATTTCCAAATTGGAAGATCCATACGTTGCATATAACCTCCGGGGTTTTGGTGCTCTACTTTAACTTGTTGACAACTTGGATATTGGGCTACTAATTCTGCAATGTTCTTCTTTATGTCACTCCATCAATGCACTCCTTTCAAATCATGATACATTTTAGTTGATCCCAGATGGATGGAATACCTTAAATGATGCGCTTCCATCATAATCCTCTTTCTTAGCCCATCTACATTAGGTACACACAATCTATTTTGGCACCAAAGTACTCCCTTTTCCGTAAGCTCAAATGTCTTTGTCATACCTTGTTGTACATTCTCCTTAAGCTATAATAAAATAGGGTCTGCATACTGCTTCTCTTTCACCTCAGCTACTAATGAAGATTCTGCCACATTTTTCACAATAACCCCTTCGTCTGGAGATTCAAGAAGGAGAACTCCCAAACTAGCTAGTTGGTGTAGATCTTTATTCATCCCTTGTCTTTTTGTGGACTGCCCATAAGTGCTCACCATTGTCTTACGACTTAACGCATCAGCTACTACGTTTGCTTTCCCCGGATGATACAAAATATCAATATCATAATCTTTTAATAGTTCAAACCACCTCCGCTGCCTCAAATTTAGGTCCCTATGCTTAAAGATATATTTTAAACTCTTATGGTCGGTATATATGTCAACATGAACCCCATACAAGTAGTGGCGCCATATTTTTAAAGCAAATACAACCGCTGCTAACTCAAGATCATGTGTTGGATAATTTTTCTCATGTGGCCGCAATTGTCTTGAGGCATAAGCTATTACTTTACCATGCTGCATCAATACACATCCTAAGCCAACTCCTGAAGCATCATAATACACCATATACCCTTCTGTACCCTCTGGAAGTACCAATACGGGTGTAGAAGTCAACCTATTCTTCATCTCTTGGAAACTCCTTTCACATGTGTCATTCCATTGAAACTTGGATTCTTTGTGTGTTAACTTTGTTAAAGGTGCATAAATAGAACAAAAGCCTTCAACAAACCTTCTATAATAACCTTCCAACCCAAGGAAACTACGAACCTCCATAGGTGTTGTTGGTCTTGGCCAGTCCTTCACGACTTCTATCTTTTGAGTATCGACCCTTATTCCTTCATCAGATACAATATGGCCCAAGAATGCTACAGATTTTAACCAAAACTCACATTTAGAGAATTTTGCATATAACCTATGATCATGAAGAACCTATAACACCTGCCGTAAATGATTAGCATGGTCCTCTTTCGATCTTGAATACACCAGAATATCATCAATAAATACTATCACGAACACATCTAAGAATGACTTGAATACCCTATTCATCAAATCCATAAAAGCTGCTGGTGCATTTGTTAGACCAAATGACATAACTAAAAACTAATAATGACCATACCGTGTTCGAAAAGTTGTCTTGGGAATATCTTTCTCTTTGACCCTCACTTGGTGGTACCCCGATCGCAAATCAATCTTTGAGAAACACTTAGCACCTTGTAACCGATCAAATAAAGCATCAATTCTTGGAAGGGGATATTTGTTCTTAATAGTCACCTTATTCAGTTGCTGGTAGTCAATACACATTCTCAATGTGCCATCTTTCTTACGTACAAATAACACTGGTGCGCCCCTAGGGGACATACTAGGCCTTATGAATCCTTTTTCTAGAAAGTCTTTCAATTGCTCTTTCAACTCCCTTAATTCTGCCGAAGCCATTCTATACAGAGGAATAAAGATAGGTTGAGTATCTGGGATCATATCAATACCAAACTTTACTTCTTGTTCTAGAGGTAAACCTAGAATATCTTCAGGAAATACATCGGGAAATTCATTTACCACTGGAACTGATTGAAGATTTGGTGGCTCCGTATATATATCCTTCACTCTCATTAGATGTCATATGTACCCTTTAGACATCATTTTCTTTGCCTTAAGAAATAAATTTACCTCTTGGCGCCCCAATATTACCCCTCCATTCAAGGACTATCTCTTTTGGAAAATAGAAATGCACCCTCATAGTTTGGCAATCTACTGTGGCATAACAAGAAGCCAACCAATCCATACCCATTATAACGTCAAAGTCTACCATTTATAGTTCAACAAGGTCGACCAATGTGTCATGATAAAAAATGGTTACTATGCAATTATGATAAACTCTTCTAGCTATAATAGACTTACCAATCGGTGTAGACACTTCAAATGGATTAACCAGTGATTTCGAAGTTCTTTTGAACTTTCTAGCAATTAATAGAGTGACATATGATAGTGTAGAACCCGGATCAATTAATGCATATACATTATATGAAAAGATGAACAATGTACCTGTTACCACATAAGGAGAAACCTCCAAATTTTGTCTACCCACTAGAGCATATGTACGATTCTAAACTCCGCAAGAACTAGTTGCTCCTTTAACACCTCTACCACAACCTGTAGGTTGTATGCCCCTACCCAAAGAAGGCACCGATAATGATGATGCAACAGCTGATCCAGTAGGTCGTGCTATACCACTCATGCCCCTTTGTGGGCACTCTCTCATTATGTGCCCCGACATACCACACCAAAAGCAAGCATCTGTCCCAAACCGGCATTCACCTAAATGTAGCTTTCCACATTGCCTACATGGTTGTCGAGGAGGTCTTAATTGGCTTAGACTCCATTGCTCTTGAAACCCTACTGTCTGTGAACCCTGGATCTCACTTCTTTGCCCAAATTGATTGCCCCTAAACCCTTAGAATCGGTATGGAACACTTACTGCAGAGTAGGAAGATAATGGCCTAGGTGGTCTGTTAGGAAACCTAGTTCTGAACTCACTTTGGGATGACATAAACTGCCCCGTAGGTCTGGCTCTCTTGGGATGCCCTCTTTCCAAATCTTGTGCTCTTCTCTTTTGCCTTTGATCCTCCATTTTTTGTGCAAAAGCTTGTATCTTTGCTATATCCATATCTTTATTCGAAGCAACAATAGTACAATCTCTAACCAAATATGGATCCAATATATCCACATATCAATGAACTCTATCATCCATAGTAGCTACTACATTAGGAGAATATCTAGCCAAAGAGTTAAATCGAAGACTATACTCCCTCACGCTTATATTTCCTTGACGAAGATTTAAAAACTGATCTACACGAGCCTCCTGAATTTCAAAGGAAAGGTAATGATCAAAAAATGCCTCTTTGAACTCTTTCCAACTAGCTGAAGGTGTACCTGTACTCCTAGATCATTTCCAGTCTTTGTACCATAATATAGCCTCCCCTTTTAACCTATATGCTGCTAGCTCAACTGTCTCTTTACCAGATATATGCATGACATCCAAGGCCCTTTGTATTTGATCAATAAATTCTTGTAGGTCTTCATTAAGATCTGACCCGGTAAATATAGGAGGATCCAATTTAATAAAATCCTATTTTCGTAGACTAGCTGCCTTATCCGTACCACTAGTACCTATAATTGTACTAGCTTGTCCTTGTCCTTGTCCAGCAACTATACAAGTTAACAATTGCATCACATTCCTTAAATCTTGCTCAGTAGCATTAATAGGTGATTCTTAGGGTACTTCTCTCCTTCTTAGCTCTTCTGGAGATGGAGGAGTTGAAGAGGTCCGTGATGCAAACTTATCTTTGGACTCACTTTGATTAGATTGTCTAGGTGGTGACTTACTGGTCCCTTTTATGGCAGCCACATCTACTTTCTTACTTTTATTCTTACTCCTTCTTGTAATCGGTATCTCTACTATAATGAAAAAAAAGAAGCAAATTCAATGGTTAAATATGACTCCACCTACAACCATGGCTCTATTGCAAGATCTAAGATATGAAGAAAAAGAGACAACTCCTAAATGTCCTGTAGCCTCTTGTTTATAGATGTGGTGCATAACACATCCATAAGATGACCTGCTCTGATACCACTTTTGTCACACCTTAAATCCTATTAGGCCGGATAGACACCTGTAGCCGTAAAGGCTCGAGAGCACCAACCCATAACCTTGTACTTACCATGCATGGCCATAAACATTTAAAGATGCTGCCAAATATGGATATTAAGATTTAATGAAAATAAACCATGTAATCAAGCCCAAAACTATATATACATGACTTGGCCGTTTGGGCCACAATGACTGGAAGACAAGGCACAACCACACTTCACTTTACCGTCTACAAAGCCTCTAAAGAGATAAAATTAGTTAAGGTAGGGAATTGAAAGACCCGAATCAACCTGGAGCTCACCAATAGTCGCTGAATGTCCTGTGCTCCTACTGGAGTGGTATACTAGCTCTTGTACCTGCAACATGAAATGCAGGTCCCCCGTAAGGGACATCAATACGAAAGAATGTACTGAATATGTAAGGCTGAAAGTAGTTATACATAACAAAAGAGCTCAAATGAAATCAGGTACAAGCATATAAATAGTGCTAATAGACCACCTTTACATGTGTCTGTGGAATCATGTCTATTACATTCTTTTCTTCACTTTACCACTCTTACTTTGTAATCTTTGTAATCCATGTGATACAAATGACTAAGTGATCAGTGGTAAATACACAAGTTGGAATCGGCCCATGCTAGGCTTACACCCCTGAGCTGTTACCCATATATAAACGAATTGGGATTGACCCATGCTAGGCTTATGCCCCTGAGCTGCCACCTATATATAAACGAATTTGTGTTTCTTAGTTTATTACCTTTAAGATTGTTACTTTTGTGGTCATGACATTATTGAGCATTGGGATAGTGGTCCACCAGTAAAAGACATGAATAAACATGACATTATTTATAATGAAGTATGCGGTAAAACTAGTATTAGTAATTAATTAACAAATTCGAGCTATTCAACTTCACTCAAAATAGTAGCCGGGCAGAACACCGATAATTCACAAAATCAAGGGTGTTCTTTCAACCCCTTCTCCTCTAATTATATTTGTACAACACACAGATTCATATAAGATTCCCGAAGACTCCTTTGGTTTAATAACATGTACAAAACAGTCTACAAAGTATGATAGGCAGAAAGCTTATACAACATCTAATTAAGTAGTGTATCATCACACTATTCTTTTATATGTCAATATCAATAACTCACATCCCTTTTTTAAGATCAACCAAGTTGTCCGCAAATGTAGACATAAAACAGCTCCTAAAACAGTCCCAAAATCCTTTATTATAGAAACCCAATATTGAACTCATTATTCCTTGCATTCTTAACAACAATATATACACAATTCTCCACCAAGACATGTATATAGAAAAGGGCAAAAATGGGAAGTAGCTTTACCTTCTATTGGTGGAATTCCTTATACTCTCAACTACCACAAGAACTTGAACTTCTTTTCACTAGAACCATAAAGAGGAGAAACCTTGTAGATATTAGATAAAGGTGGACTGCCAAACTTGGAGGGCTGTTCTACACTTCAAACATGAAAAACCTGATTTCCATCACCTTCTCATGGTTAAATTAAACTAAATCAATAAGTTAATCACTACTTACCTTGGCTTCAAAGAGGCAACTATACCAAGAACCCTAGAGGGGTTTTGTGGCTGCTACTTGAAGGGAGAGAGAGAACTTATTATCTTTGAGAGAATTCTGGTTATTTTGCTAAATTATTATGAGTTAAAATGTGTCAAATTGACCCTTAAACAGTCTCTCTAGAACCTCCTCATTTAGGTCCATTTTCAGCCACAAATTGATCCAAGTAGGTGATGCACCTACTTAAGGATTTAAGCTGCTCAAAGGTCAAAGTAGGTGATACACCTACTTGCTTTATATTGTCTAAATTGGGCCTTTAGCTTACTGGGCTTTTGGGATAGATGTTTGGGGTTGGGTTGCCCATTCTCTTCTCCTTTTATTTTACTTAGTTTGGGCCTTAAAAGATTTCATTAATATAGGACTTAATCTGATCCATTAACTTAGTAGGTAATACACCTCTTTGGAACATTTAACGTGCCCCAAATCTAATCCATAAACTTGGGTCCATTAACTTGGTCCATATATCTCAAGTAGGTGATTCACCTACTAGCTTAATTAAGTCAAGCAAGCACCTCAATAGTTAATGCCATTTTCAGTTCTTAATCCCTTTAATTTAACTTACAACTTGTGTACACTTGGTCACTTTAAACTTTAGATCCAAATACCTACTCACGATCCCAAGTTTAAATAGTTGCATCGATGTTAACTTAGTCATGTCACAATAAAATATATGGGTAGTTCCTTCCAACCCATCTTACCGTCGCTAGTCATATAGGAAACCGAGTCCATTACCGTACTGTAAGGCTATATCAAGTGACATATAAGTAGAACTAGTACACATAGGACATGGGGTGTTACATATATATTTCTGCTTCCACCAATATTTTGTTGAATATTGGTTTCATTCTTGTTTTCCCTTATCTTCTGCTTGTTAGCCCATTACTCATCGTTTTGGGCTATGGATTGGCTTACCTATTGGTGGGTTAAAGTAGGTCCCAGCATGACCTGAGAAATTGGGTCATGACAGCTTGGTATCGTGGCCTAGGTTCACCGGTATTGTTGGTACGAAAGTTAATTTTTACAAGAGTCCCGTGGATCGGTACAGAGAAGTCTGTATCCTATCTTCGGGAGGCTACAAGACATTTATAGAAAAAAAACTTTAGCTTTCTTGGTTCATTTCCGTGCATTGTGTCTCTATTGGTTTATGAATTCTTATTGTTGTTTCACTCTTTTATAGATGTTAAGGATGCAGTGTATGACAGTCGGGGATCAGGACCCCGAGTCTGCTGCTGTGCCAGTTAGAGACAGAGGTCGACCCCGAGGTCGAGGAAAGGCTAGAGCTGCAGCCCCAGCTCGAGATTAAACTAGGGAGCTATCGCTAAGTCATATTGTTGCTCCCAAGCTAGAGATAGCGCTATAGATTTTGCCACCATAGTAGCAAGTGGGTCAGGGGATAGACAAGGCCCTACTTAGGTTTATATCTTTCATAGTTCTCAGAGTTACATTGGTCCAGTTGTTGGGGTTAGTTAGTGGTCTGCCCATAGACAAGGCTCAGACAACAGCCTATGGTGGTATTATTTTAGGGCGCTACCTATAGTTATGGCTCCCAGAGCAGAGGTTCCACCAGCACCGATAGTTCCATAGTCAATAGTAGCGCAACCAGTTATGACCTTGGAGAAGTAGAAAATGTTGGGCCAATTTCTGAAATTGACTCTACCTAGGTTTATTGGGGCCCCAGGAGAGGATGCTTATGAGTTTCTAACCAGCTTTGAGGAGTGGCTTCATAATTTAGGGTTGTTTGAGTCACGCAGAGTGGATTATACAACCTATCTACTTAACAGGGCAGCAAGACAGTGGTTGAGAGGTTATCTTGATTTCAGGCCAGCTGGATCTGCTCCTGTGACTTGCACTCATTTCAATGAGGTTTTCTTAGAGAAGTACATGCCTCACAGCATGTGCGAGGGGTATATCCCAATTAGCGTCAATGCTTTGAGGCATATAATTTGAGGTCACCATATTGAGATCCAAGCCATGATTCTCATAAGATCACAAAAACATGCTTAAAGGACCCTTTTAGTGCCTACACTAGAACAATACCATGTGTGGTTGATAATTTGGAGCTCGAAATGTATTTGGAAGGACCCAAAAGGATACCTCCTTGGCTTAACGATTCATGGGATAGACCACCAAGGCCTTGACGACTCACTTGGTGGTCATTCAAGAAGATACAAAGCCCAAGAGAGCTACTGTCTCAACTTGAAGGCTCAAGTGGCTTACCACCAAGCCAGTGATGGCTCAAGTGGCAGATCATCACCCTCAATCAGTCCACTAATGTGGCTATTTTGTTAATTTGTTTCAAGGGTCACTTTTGGGCCTCTTTGTATTAGACTATAAATAGAAACTTCCAGGTTTACTTTCTGTAGCTATATTTTGGTATTGATTAAGAATGAAAACTCTTAAGAGAGTGTTTGAGAGTATGGGATGGCTCTTGTTGTATCTTGTTTAGAAATGGTGATTGTAAGGGCATTTTGATTCCCTTGCGACCAACGTAAGAGATTAGGTACTTGTTGATATTTGAATTATGGGTTTTTGAATTTGAAATATTCATTAGTTTCTATTTCTTCTATCTTCTTTGTGTCTATCTATTTATCCTTATCATCTATCAATTGTTTCTTTGTTTTTATAGTCAAATTCTCGTCTTCGTAATTTGGCTCTTATCATTTAGTATCAAAGCTGAGCTTGAGTTCGTTCCCATGAATTCAATCTTGGGTTTGTTATCTTACAAAAAAAAGTGTTCAAAGCATTTTTGAGGCTTTTGGGTTTTTGATTTTTGAGTCTTCTTGAGTTTCTAGTACTAGAATCTTGTTCCCTATTCCTATTTGAGTCAAAATCTGAAATTTGAGCTTAGTCCAAGAAGATTTGAGTGTTCCACCATTGTTGGAGTTTGAGTTTCAAGAAATTTGAAGTGGGTTCTCAAATCTGAATTTTACGGTTGAGTTTTTTAGTTTAAAAACATTTGGGGTTTGTTCAGGAGGTTGAAAGGAGCTTGGGTTTTGAATTTCATCGAATTCTGAGTTTGTTTACTTAAGGGTCAATTTTTGAATGTTCATGTATTCTTCATAATGTTCATGTCTTGTTAAATAAGAACATTCAAGAAGAAGGGTTTAATCCCAAAAAGGTGAAAGAAAAAAAAAGTTGTACTTTTTTATACCAAGGAATATTCCAAAAGAGCATAGGACAAAAATAGAGTACAAAAAGGGACCCTAAGATTTTCAAGGCTACCAAGGACTGAAGGTTCACTTTGTGAACCACCAAGCCCTTGACTGATCGTCCCACAAGCCATCAACACCACCAAGATAAAGGAAACCTAGTGGTCTAGCTTGACGGAGAGCTTGATGACCCTCCACCCCCTTAACAATTCTCCCCATCTACCGTCACAAAAAGAATACACTTTGGTTTACATTCTGAATGTAAGTGATAGATCGAGTGACTAATCCTCAAGCCCTTGATAGACGACCAACCTATTAGTCGTAAAAAATGAGTTAAACAACTTTTTGGTTGGTACTGACGGCCCGCTTGACTATCAGTCAAGCCTCCGACAACCAGTCAAGTCATCAGTCACTAAAAACAAGTTTATGACACATTCTGGAAGTGACTGACTGTTCACCTGATGGCCAGTCACCAATCACATGATCAGTCAAGTTGAACAAATTTCAGTAAGCTCATTTTAGGTTCTTAGTTTCATTTGTTTGATTCTTAATCATCTTTCTTTAATTCTAACACTAATTAACAACTAGTAATCAACCTACATAGTTGTGATTAGTTCTTGATTCTATTTTCTTTCTTCATCCTATCTCTTTTGTACTTTTCTAGTGTTTCTTATTTCGTAACTTCTTGATTCAAGTCCATAAGTATTTCTTTGAATTCTTCGAACAAGAATCTATTCTGGCTACGAGTAGCAATCAAAACCTTATGTACCACCTAAGTATAAACAACTTTCAACATTAGCCTATCTAATTGTGATGCAATCAAAGGTGTGTAAACATGATAACATTGTTGTTATCCTTGTTGAGTGTCTTTAATTGCTAGGTACAATGGCTTTGGAGCAAGGAAGTCAAAACTCCATAAGAAGTGATACATCAAATCTACTTGGGAAAAGATTGAGCTCATAAATTGAACTTTAGGAGAGATTGAAGGTTGTTCAACCTCCATGAAGGATACCTTGTGAAATATGAATGGAAGAATGACAAACATTGAGGAGTCCTTTGACTCCTTGTATTCTAATTCCCAAACAAATTCCTAAGTCTTACAAAGTGAGAAAGTCACAAGTACTCCAACCCATAGGCATAACTTGGTGATCTTGGAAGGGGAGGATAGTCAATTAGAGTTAGATTGGAGTTTATGTCATGCATTAAGGCATATAGTATGGGAACCTTTGAAAAGGGAACTTGTCCAAAGTAAAAACCTATGTCATACAAGGTTTGAGATGATGGAAAATATGTGTTCCTTAGTCATTGATGAGGATAAAAGTATTAATCCCGTGTCTTATACACTTGTTGATATAATGAAACTTCCGACACAAAGGCACCCCAAGCCTTACAAGCTCTAATGGTACAATGAGAATGGTTCAATAGAGGTGACCGAACAAGCAATCATTAACTTTAGAGTGGGCAAGTATCAAGATGAAGCACGATGTGATGTGATGCCTTTGAAAGCATGTCATATGATGCTTGGTATGCCATGGAAATATGATAGGTCGGCTTAATATCGAGAGAAGTCCAATAAATATGTACTTGTATTTGAAGGACAAAATTATATTCTTGAACCCTTTACACCTGAGCAAGTGAGTAGGGACTATGCGATTATGAAAGGGTTGTAGGAAGTATTGAAGAAGGAAGAAGTTGAGAAGAGGGAAAAGGAATCATCCTTTGTGCAAGAAAAGAAAAACTTGGCTTAAAGAAGAGAGTTGACCAAAATAAATGAGCCAAGGAATTATTTGGAGGAAGAGTACAAGGAACACTTGATTGTGGGACTTTTCAACACCAATCCCTTGTTACACACTAACTATGATGCTAGCATTTTACCTAGTATCACCCCTTCTCTTGTACAGGTTTGTGAACAAATACTTCCAATAGACTGTCACGCCTCCAATTCCAACGGGGCGGACTGGCACCCGAAGCCGTTAAGGCCTGAGAGAACCAATCAATATTCATGTACGCTCATATGCATGTCACTCAAGGAACATCACTGTCACGTATAGATACAAGATGCTAATGGCGTAAGTCATGGAAAATATATGATAATATGAAACTTGGCCGTTAGGGCCACTAAGTCAAAATGGACATACATTCTTTCATTCATCTTACCAGGTACATCTACAAAGCCTCTAATAGATGCATATACATAACCAACCCACAGTTGGGACAAGTCCCCACTTTATACAACATTCACAGTACCAAAACAAATGTACATAGTGACTCTGAAAGCCCCGAACCAACTGGAGCTCACCAAAGATCCGTAAATGACCCGCAACCTACTGTGGAGGTCTACTAGAACCTGTGCCTGTAGCAAGTAAGGTAATTCCCCCAAGGGATGTCAGTATCAAGAATGTACTGAGTATGTAAGGCTGTAAGAAACTGCATGATACATACGTACTTCAATGATATCAAGTACAAGTGAAATAACCAATATGGATAAACCTCCGTTTTGTATAGGTGGAACCATGTCCATTGCTTTCGTTACTTCCATTTTCTATCATGAATTCATTCATATCATTATAATTTAGATAATATATCGTTCATATATACTTTCCTTCAAGTGATATACTTTCATTCCAGTGCTTTACTTTCTTTGCTTTTACATTCATCTTTATTATCATTCATCTAGCTGATCAGTGGGCCATATATCATTCATCCAGCAGATCAGTGGGCCATATATAGTTCATCCAACTGATCAGTGGGCTATATATCATTCATCCACCTTAATGGTGGGCTATAGCATAATATAATATATTATATCAATAATCATCCACCTTATCGGTGGGCCATAATATAATATCAACAATTATCCACTTAATCGGTGGACCATAATATATATATATATATATATATATATATATATATATACACCATACCTCATTCCTTACTTGTGAGAGATTGATACCTTTACTTGTGTAAGATTGATACATTTGCTTGTGTGAGATTGATACATTTGCTTGTGTGAGATTGATACATTGGTGGCCATAACTTTATTGGAACTTTGGAACATAACATTATTGGAACTTTGGAACCATGTCCACAATTCTGTGACACATGAATAAGAATTGATCAATGATTAAGGAATATTTGAATAACAATAGATGACAACCTGAAATGAGATACCTTTGAACATTTCGGAATGGAACAAGTACAATGACAATGTGAACACTATATGCTGCAGAAGGATACAAAAAGAGTAACCTTACATACCTTATCTTCCTAATATGAATACACAGTCCTATACGTTAATACAATAATTCAGCTCCTTCCTTACGTTTTATTATACAACACAAGTACATAACGGAGCTCACGTTAATAACTAACTACCTTACAAGTGCATAAGACGACAATGAGTTACATGATTGCCCTATAACGTCATTTCACCCTTTACAATACAATTTACGGCATTTTTATATCAACAATACCAACATTCCATACATTGACCAAGACATCACAAACTAATAGCATTTCACAACAAGTTTGTCCTTTACGCTTCCTCATGAACACAACATCACAATTACTCCTTCAAGTCACCTCAATACATTTCATAAAAACAATCCCACAAATTATACATATAGAAAAAAAACAAGTTAAGGACATAACCACACCATACATGTTGATATTTCATCCACTCCATTCATTTCTATCAAAACCTCAAGTCTCCTTTCAAATTCAAGTCACATAGATGACACATCTTTTAGCCAAAAGTAAAAGTGCGCTACTTAACACTTTTAGACATAACCATCATGATCTACACAACCCCTCATGCATATAATATATTAAATCACAAGCATAAACACTTACACAAATCTTGAAAAGGGATGATCTTGTCTACAAGAGATGGTTGCCTTAGGGTTTGAGAATAGAGAGAAAAATATCTATTTTGGGAAAAGTCTATAATGGCATGTGCCCTTTTGTGAATAAAAGTTGATTTTTTACACCTTATATAGTCCTTTTAATCTTATCCTTAGTCACCCTTTGATCAATAATGGATGGTTTACTTGGTCAAAAGGAAGAATGGGTCATTCTCCATTTTGGGCCATGTCTTTTGCCTAATTATTGGGCCTTAATTGAGCCCAATAGCACAAGAGTAATTTAGCCCAACAAAATTATTACATGATCCACCACTATATCATGCTTAAAGAATTCCATAATTGTGAAGACAATATTCAACTTACGAGATTCATGTTCGTAGCCTCATCCCTAAGAATAAGCGATTTTAGCCACTCATGGCTTAATTTATCATAAATTGATAAATATTATAAAAAAATAAAAAGGACGAAGAATTAACCCTCATTTGGATTCCAAAATAGTCCAAGAGTAGTTCCACTAAGATGGAATAATGATACAATAACCCGAGAGCCCTATTTAGAGACTAGTGGTCGGAGAAAAGTTTTGGCATAAAACGGCCTGGCACGCTTCCTGGTGCGCCCCTATGCTTCCCGTGCCATAAAAATTTCTGTCAAAAGCGGCCTGGCATTCCCCTGGGTGCGCCTGACACCAAAATTTTGATTTTCTTCCTTTCTTCGACTTTTCTTTACGGACATTAGCACAATATCAATAGTCCATCAAAACCAATACAAAATACGCACTTATTTCTCTCAAAACTAAGGTAAACATGGGTCAAATAAGGCATATAAATACACCCAAGATCACCCAAGCAAGTAGGGTCGGAAATGTACGGGGTGTTACATCCTTCCCCCTTACAAACATTCGTCCTCGAATGTTAATAACATCTTCCCATTTACAATAAATGCACCTTTATGCACCTTTATGTTATCATATATACATATACACATAAAGCTTATAGATACTTACTTGTTGTTGCTCTCCTTCCGTACTTTGAACTTTTTCTTCCATGTGAAACAACTACGGGTACTTTGACTTCATCATTTCTTTGGATTCCCATGTGATTTATTGTACTTGTTGATTTCTCCAAAGTACTTTCACGGAAGCTATTCCGTATCCTCTTCACTTGTTGATGTTTCTTTCACAAATACCCCGTTACCTGTATAAGCTCGTAGCATATCTTAAAGTGTTTGAATAGTATATTTTGCTTGCCCATCTGTCTGATATAATAGAAATTGGAATCCCATGTAATCGAACTATCTCTTTAACATACAACCTTGCATAATTTCCAGCTGTACAAGTGGTCTTGACAGGTGAAAAGTGTGCTACTTGGTAAGTTTGTCAACTATCATGCACATGTACTCAAATTGCCAAAATGTACGAGGCAACCTTGTGATGAAACCCATGTTAATCATATCCCTCTTCCAAACTGGAAGATTCCTATATTGCATATAACCTCCAGGTTTCTGATGCTCTATGTTTACCTATTGACAATTCAGACAATGAGCTACAAAGTCTACAATACATCTCTTCCAAACCATGGTACATTTTGGTTGCTCCCAAATGAATAGAATACCGTGAATGATGTGCTTCTGTCATAATTCATTTCCCTAGTTCATCTATATTCGGTACACAAAATCTACCTTGGCATTGAAGTACTCCCCCTTGCGTAAGTTCAAATAACGTTGTCGAACTTTGCTGTACATTCTTTTACACTAAACTAAAAGATTTGCATATTGCTTTTCCTTCTCTTAGCTACAAGTGAAGACTCTGCCGACTTTTACATTATAATTCTTTCATCTGGAGTTTCAAGAAGACGAACCCTCAAGCCATCTAACTGGCTTAACGCATCGGTTACCACGTTTGCTTTTCCCGGATGGTATAAGATATCACTATCCTCTTCTTTTAGTAATTTCAGCCACCCTTGCTGTCTTCAGTGTGGGTCTTTTTTTAAAAAAAATAAAAAAATACCGCAAACTTTCATGATCAGTATATATATATCAACGTGAACTCTACACAAATAGTGGCGCCATATTTTTAAAGAAAATATCACGATCGCTAACTCAAGATCATGTGTTGGATAATTTCTTCCATGTGGACGCAATTGTCATAGGCTATTACATAACCATGTTGCATCAATACACATCCTAAGCCGACTCCTGAAACATCACAATATACTGCATACCCTTATGTTCCTTCGGAAAGTACTAACACAGGTGTAGAAGTCAAGTTATCTTTCAGCTCTTGGAAACTCTTCTCACATGCGCATCATTCCACGGAACTTGGTTGCTTTGTGTGTTAGCTTGTTAAGTGTGCTAAAATGGAAGAAGAAAAAAAAACTCTTCAACAAACTTTCTGTAATAGCTCACCAACCCAAGAAAACTATGAATCTCTGTAGGCGTCGTAGGGTTTGGCTAATTCTTCACGGATTCTATCTTTTATGTATCAACCCTCATTCCCATATATGATACCATGTGACCCAAGAATGATACAGATTTTAACAAAAATTCACACTTAAAGAGAATTGCATATAACTTACGATTACGAAGAATTTGTAACACCTGCCGCAAGTGATTAGCTTGGTCCTCTTGTGATCTTGAATAACCCAGAATGTCATCTATAAACATGGTCACGAATACATCTAAAGATGGTGTGAACACCCTATTCATCAAATCCCTAACAACTGATGGTGCATTGGTTAGCCCAAATGGCATAACTAGACATCCCTAGTGACCATACCGTGTTCAGAACGCTGTCTTGGGTATATCTATATTTTTTTTTTCTAACCCTTACCTAGTTATGTCCCGTGAAAAATATTTGGCACCCTGTAATTGGTCAATTAAATAATTAATTCGAGGGAGGGGATACTTATTCGTAATTGTCACCTTATTCAATTGCCGATAGTCAATACACATTCTCAACGTACCATCTTTCCTTCGTACAAATGATACTGGTGCACCCCAAGGGGACGTACTAGGTCTTATGTATCTCTTTTTCCAGCAAGTCTTTTTAAGTGCTCCTTTAATTCCTGTAACTCTGCTAGGACATTCTATACGGAGGAATAGAGAGAGGCTGAGTGCCTGGAATCACGTCAATACCAAACTCTACTATACCTCAAGAATTTCATTTACTACTGGAACAGATTGAAGAGTTAGTGGCTTCACATCAATATCTTTCACTCTTACTAAGTGACACATATACTCCTTTGAGTATCATTTCCCTTGCCTTGAGATAGGAAATAAAGTTACCTCTCGGTGCTCCCATATTACCCTTCCATTCAAGAACATTCTTTGTGGAAAATTAAAATGTAACTTCTTAGCTCGGCAATGCCAACCAGTATATCATAGCCACAAAGAGTTACTAAACAACTACGATATACTCTTTTAATTACAATAGATTCACCAACTGGTGTATAGACTTCGAATGGCGTAACTAGTAGTTCTGGTGTTCTTTCAAAATGTTTTCCGTAATCAATGGAGTAAGATAGGATAATATAGAATATGGGTCAATCAATGCATATACCTTATGTTAAAATATGAATACTGTACCTGTGTGTTCATCAGGATAAGCCTCCGAATTCTGTAGATCCGTTAAGGCATAGGCACAGTTCTGAATTTCATTAGAACTAGCTGTTCTGCTAGCACCTCTTCCACGGCCAGCAGGTTGTACACCTGACAATGATAACGTAACGGATAATCCCGTAGGTCGTGTCGTAATACCTGTGGCTCTCTGTGGGCACTCTCTTATCATGTGCCCTGACTTACTACACCAAGAGTAAACATTCATTCCAAACCAGCATTCACCTGAATGAAACTTTCCGCAGTGCTGGCACAACTGTTGAAAAGAACTCGATTGGCTCATACTTCCTTGTTCTCAATACCCCACTGTCTGTGAACCCCGAATCCCACTACTATGCCCATTTTGGCCACCTCTAAACCCTCAAAATTGAGATAGCGTACCTACTGTAGGGTAAGAGAATGATGGTCCAGGTGGTCTAGGCGAAACCCAAGGCCTAAATTCTCCTTGAATGCCATAACCTGTCCCGTAGATCTAACCTTTTTAGATGGCCCTCCTTCAACTTCTTGTGTCCTTCTTCTCTGCCTCTGATCCTTCATTTTCTGTGCAAAGGCTTGTATTCTAGCTATTTCCATATCTTTAATCAAAGCAGCAATGGTGCAGTCCCTCACCAAATATGGCTCCAATCTGTCCACGTACAGATGAACTCTGTCGGCCATAGTAGCTACCACATTCGGAGCATACCTAGCCAAAGAGTTAAACCGAAGACTGTACTCTATGACACTCATATTCCCTTGGCAAAGATTTAAAAATTGGTTCGTACGATCCTCTCGAACCTCATATGGAAGATAATGATCAAGGAATGCCGTTTTAAATTCTTCCCAATTAGCTGGATTTGTGCCAATACCCCTCGATCATTTCCAATCTTCATACCATAATATAGTTTCTCCTTTTAATATATATGCCACAAGTTCCACTGTTTCTATACCAATCACATGCATAACCTCTAAAGCCCTTTGAATTTGGTCCACGAAGTCATGTGGGTTTGCATTCGGATCTGACCCAGTAAATGTAGGAGGATCTAATTTCAGAAAATCTTGTGTCCGCCGACTAGCTATTCTAGCCGCGCCATACTCACTTGTCCTTGGACCAACTTATCCCTGAGTTTGTGCAACAACTATCTGAGTCAACATATGCACTGCATTTCTTAAGTCCTGCTCAGTGGCATTCATAGGCGGTTCTACAGGTATTTCTCTACCTCTTGGCTCTTCAGGAAATAGAACAAGAGAAGAAGCCCGCGATGCAAACTCCTGTTCAGCACCACCTTGACTCGCTTGGTCAGATGGTGATTTACTCGTTCCTTCTCCGGCAAGCATATCTACCTACTTACCTTTGCCCCTACCTCGTCTTATCATCGACATTTTACTATGACAAAGAAAACTAATTTCCAACGGTCAGATACAATTTCACCTACAACATTGGCTCTATTGCACGACCTAGATATGAAGAAAAGAAACAACTCCTAAATGTCCCGTAGCCTCCTACTTATAAATGTGGTGCATAACACATCCATAAGCAAGACTCTACTCAGACACACCTTTGTAGACACCCGTAGGACGACCTGCTCTGATACCACTTTTGTCACGCCTCGAATTCTAACGGGGCGGACTGCCACCCGAAGCCGTTAAGGTCCGAGAGAACCAATCTTCATTCATGTAAACTCATATGCATGTCACTCAAGGAATATCACTGTCATGTATAAATATAAGATGCTAATAGCGAAAGTCATGGAAAACATATGATAATATGAAACTTGGTCGTTAGGGCCACCAAGTCAAAATGGACATAAATTATTTCATTCATCTCACCAGGTACGTCTACAAAGCCTCTAACAGATGCATATACATAACCAACCCAAATTTGGGATAATTCCCCACTTTATACAATATTCACAATACCAAAACAAATGTACATAGTGACTCAGAAGGCCCCAGAACAATTGGAGCTCACCAAAGATTCGCAAATGACCCGCAACCTACTATGGAGGTCTACTAGCACCTGTGTCTGCAGCAAGTAAGGTAAGTCCCCCAAGGGATGTCAGTACGAAGAATGTACTGAGTATGTAAGGCTGTAAGAAACTGTATGATACATACGTACTTCAATGATATCAAGTACAAGTGAAATAACCAATATGGATAAACCTCCGTTCTGTATAGGTGGAACCATGTCCATTGCTTTCGTTACTTCCATTTTCGATCATTCAATCATTCATATCATTATTATTTATATAATATATCATTCATATATACTTTCCTTCAAGTGATATACTTTTATCCAGTGCTTTACTTTCTTTGCTTTTACATTCATCCTTATTATCATTCATCCAGCTGATCAGTGGGCCATATATCATTCATCCAGTTGATCAGTGGGCCATATATCATTCATCCAGCTGATCAGTGGGCTATATATCATTCATCCACCTTATCGGTGGGCCATAATATAATATCAACAATCATCCACTTTATCGGTGGGCCATAATATATATATATATATATATATATACCTTACCTCATTCCTTACTTGTGAGAGATTGATACCTTTACTTGTGTAAGATTTAATACATTTGCTTGTGTGAGATTGATACATTTGCTTGTGTGAGATTGATACATTGGTGGCCATAACATTATAGGAACTTTGGAACATAACATTATTGGAACTTTGGAACCATGTCCACAATTATGTGACATATGAATAAAAATTGATCAATGATTATGGAACATGTGAATAACAATAGATGGCAACTTGAAATGAGATACCTTTGAACATTTCGGAATGGAACAAGTACAATGACAATATGAACACTATGTGCTACAGAAGGATACAGAAAGAGTAACCTTACATACCTTATCTTCCCCATATGAATACACAGTCCTATACGTGAATACAATAATCCATATCCTTCCTTACGTTTTACTCTACAACACAAGTACATAACGGAGCTCATGTTAACAACTAACTACCTTACAAGTGCATAAGACGCCAATGAGTTACATGATTTTCCTATAACGTCATTTCACCCTTTACAATACAATTCACGGCATTGTCATATCAACAATACAACAACATTCCATACATTGACCAAGACATCACAAACCAATAGCATTTCACAACAAGTTTGTCCTTTACACTTCCTCATGAACACAACATTACAATTACTCCTTCAAGTCACCTCAATACGTTTCATAACAACAATCCCACAAATTATACATATATAAAAAAAAAAAGTTAAGGACATAACCACACCAACATGTTGATATTTCATGCATACCATTCATTTCTATCAAAACCTCATGTCTCCTTTCAAGTTCAAGTTACATAGATGACATATCTTTTAGCAAAAAGCAAAAGTGCACTACTTAACACTTTTAGACATAACCATCATGATCTACACAACCCCTCATGAATATAATATATTAAATCACAAGCATAAACACTTACCCAAGCTTGAAAAGGATGATCTTGTCCACAAGAGATGGTTGCCTTAAGGTTTGAGAATAGAGAGAAAAATATCTTTTTGGGAAAAGTCTAGAATGGCATGTGCCCTTTTGTGAATAAAATCTTATTTTTTCCACCTTATATAGGCCTTTTAATCTTATCCTTAGTCACCATTTGATCAATAATGGATGGTTTACTTGGTCAAAAGGAAGAATGGGTCATTTCTCTATTTTGGGCCATGTCTTTTGCCTAATTATTGGGCCTTAATTGAGCCCAATAGCACAAGAGTAATTTAGCCTAACAAAATTAATACATGATCCACCACTATCTCAAGCTTAAATAATTCCATAATTGTGAAGACAATATTCAACTCACGAGATTCACGTTCGTAGTCTCATCCCCAAGAATAAGCGATTTTAGCCACTCATGGCTTAATTTATCATAAATTGATAAAAATTATAAAAAAATAAAAAGGACGAAGAATTAACTCTCATTTGGATGCCAAAATAGTCCAAGACTAGTCCCACTAAGATGGAATAATGATAAAATAACTCAGAGCCCTATTTAGAGACTAGTGGTCGGCAAATTTTTTTGGCAAAAAGCAGTCTGGTACGTTGCCTGGCGCGCCTCTATGCTGCCTGTGCCATAAAAATTTCTGTCAAAAGTGGCCTGGCACGCCCCTGGGCGCGCCTGACACCAAAATTTTGATTTTATTCCTTTCTTCGACTTTTCTTTGCGGACATTAGCACATATCAATAGTCCATCGAAACCAATACAAAATACGCACTTATTGCTCTCAAAACTAAGGTAAACATGGCTCAAATAAAGCATATAAATACGCCCGAGATCATCCAAGCAAGTAGGGTCGGAAATGTATGGGGTGTTACATAGACGATCCAAGGAGAGTTCCATATGAACACATGCTTGAAGGCCAAACGAATTTCCTATCTAAGAATTCCAACTTCGGAAAGAATTATGGGGAGTTGGCTCAAAGGAGTGGAATTGACAAACTCCCATGTGATGAAAGCTTCCCAAAAGAGTAAATGAGATTCCATGTTGAACACCAAGGTGAAGACCATACTTCTTATGAACTTCGAGGTAACAATGCTAACTCTTGCACTTCTTTAAACATGAAAAGTCATGATGTGGCTAGTAGCCAAGTAAGTGTAAATGATGGCTTGTCTAATGTTGAGCATAATGAGTCTTCCCTTTGTGGAACTCTTGATAGCACTATGTTGCATGATGATCAAGTTCTTGTTGTGAGTTTGCAAATACTAGTTGATCCTATAGATGACTGAATTGACTCTTCTAGTAAGATTGATTTGTGTCCACCTAGTTTTGGCACTTATAGCTTGAATGGAGTTCCATTTCCATGTAATAAGAGTATTCACACACTAGTTGACCCTTGTGAAAATCAAGGTGAGTCTAAGTTGGTATGTGACTTTCCTACAACTAGTGAAGGTGTGTGCGTTGATCAACTTAATAATGATGATGAGGAACTTGATCTTGCGGATAGTCATATAGGATTCCTACTTGGAGGTAGTAATTCCTTAGAAGTTGAACCCCTTTCTTGTTCTTATCATGATAATCTTGATGTGGGATGTGAGTTTGAGGATAACCCCTTAATTTGTGATGACATGACTAAGAAAAAATATATTGATCAATTTACTTGTGAATTTAATCCACTGCTTGAGCATGTTTGTTGTGTCCTTGGTGAGCCTCAAGTTAGTGATGACACTGATAGAACTGAGCATGTGAATGAAGATATTGTGAAAGATGACATGTATCTTTTAGAGAGTGAACTTGCATGTTTTAGTTCCTTACATTTGGTTGTTGATCCTCTCTCAAATAAATATGTCTTGTTTCAAAATAGGGAGATTACTACTTGTTTGGCATGTAGTGATGTGTCTCTTGCTGTGCTTAAGAAGAAATATGGTATGCTTAAGATTCACATGTTATCTTATTTCTTGAAATCCATTAAGAATATAGGGTTGAGTAAAGAATGTGCTAACTATCAAATTCTTTATAGTGATCTCTTACTTTTGAAAAAGAATTATCAATTGGGTATTGATAGCTTTGATTTACCTGAATATTTGAGAAACCCAACTAGTGATTGTTGTAATGAAAATGATTTCGGTTGTGATTCTTTGTATGACACCCTACTCTTGTTTGATAAATATGAGGATGAATTGCTTGATTTTGGTGGTGACTTGAGTCATGATTCCCTTGATGTTAGGGGTGGTTTGTGTCTACTTGAGGATTTTTCCCTTGAGAAAGAAGGTGTTGATTGTTTGGAAAATGCTTCTTCTTCTTCTTTGTGTGCTCCCATTGTTGAATATACTCATGTTGATAATCTTAAATCTAATGTGAGTATATGAATGAGGACACCATAGTTGAATTTAGTTTGCGTGACACCATTCTCTACCCTCTCTTTGCTTATGATATTATCAATGTTAGTATAAAGGGTATGTCTATTTGTGTGGGTGGCACCTTTGGGGAAAATGGGTATTGCCTTGACTTATGTTCTTGGATATTTCTCCCATTTAACCCCGGTGATGTCACACCTCAAATCCCACTGAGATGGATAGGCACCCGATGCCCTAAAAACTCGAGAGAACCAACTTATAATCTTATTGTCCAAGCAAATAACTATAATAGTAATGGGGCTTTGACAAATATATACAAGCTATAGCAATGATAAAAGACTAACATAAAGATAGGCCCAAAACATATATATGTGACTTGTCCATTGAGGCAACAACTGTTAAGGAAACAAACATAACTGCACTTTATACACTAATCTACAAATCCTCTATAAGATCGACAAACATGGTCTAGGTTGGGATAGGCCCCACCTTACCCTTATCTATTATAGTATACTAAAATATATACCAAAGAATCGGTAAAGCCCCAAATTAACTTGGAGCTTACCAATAATAGCGGAGTGTACTGTGTTTCTACTGAGGAGGTCTACTAGATGGAGTACCTGTACCTGCGGTATGAAACATAGTACCCTCACGAGGGACATCAGTACGAAAGAATGTACTGAATATGTAAGGCATAAAGTGACCATAGGTAAGACAAGATCTTAATGAAATAAGATATCAATATATAACTTAATAAAAGACCACCTGTAACACCCCGTATACTCCCAACCCAATGTGACGATGATAAACAATGGGTCCTTCGGTGTCGAGAAGCCATAAGTATGTATTTGGTAATGTTAACAATGAGCAATTTGAAATTTGGCTTTGTACATGTGATTAGCCTTTCATAAGAGGTGTTTTTGTGGAGCATTCGTGGGTTTCAAAATGAGGCCAAGAGGACCTCTAAACAAAGTATATTAAGATTAAGAAGTGAGTTAAAGAATAGCACTTGAAGTATCTAACCGAACCCGCGAAGAAAAGTCGAAAACAAAAATTTTGGAAAAAAATAAGGAGGGGCGTGACCAGGAGCGTGCCACGCTGATCTGGGCTGAAATTTTCAGTCCAGAGACAGTAAAGGGGCGCGCCAGGCAGCGTGCCACGCCGCCCCTGCGCACCTTTCAAAAGTTGAAAATTTTGTTTAAGTCCCAAGGGTTCTCGGGGATGTATCAAGCCAATTTTTGCCACGTTTCTTTTACAATCATGATAATAAACATGAAATGTATCACATTGGTATGATAAAATTACTCAAGAACGAATTTGGGGTCAAAATGACGATTTTGCCCTTTTGGTCAAAATGGGCCATACGTGGCTAGAATCGCTTGCTTTTGGAATTGAGGCTACGAGTATGAATTGCATGAGTAAGAATATCATCATAACTCATATGAAATGATTTAAACATGATAAAATGTTGATTCCATTGGGTTGAGTGAATTGGGCTCAAAAAGGGGGCCCAAAATGAGAAAGAAAGCATGGGCCAAGAATGGGTCAAATGACCCATTCTTCAATTGACCAAGCATTAAATGCCAAGAGTGGATAAATATGGAATTGAGGACCTATAAAAAGGGACCTAAACCTGATTTTTATTATGAAAAACACACATGTTTTTCTCTCTTTTTCTAGAAAATTCCCAAGAACACTTCTTTGGCTCTCAAAACCTAAGGCACTTCTTGAAGCAAGATCATCATCTTCCAAGCTTGGGTAAGTGATTATTATGGTACTTTAACATATTATAAGCATGATAAAATATGTATATCATGTTGGTGATGGTTGAAAATGTTGTACATGGCACTTTTGGCTTTTGTGAAAGATGTGAAATCCATGGGATTGTAACTTGAATTATGACTTATGACTTTGATGAAAGTGCAGGACATGGATGAAATAACAACATGTATGGTGTTATTATTGTCTTAAACATGTTATTTTTCTATAAGTATAAATTATGGGATTTTGGCCGATTTATTGTTATGAGGTGTATTGAAGTAATTTGATGGAAGAATTGTGATGTGGTGGTGATGGAAAAGTATAAAATATGAGCTTGGTGTAACATGCCATTGGTTATCATGTGTTGGTCAATGTATGGAATATTGTGGAATTCTTGGTATGATGATTTTATAAATGGTGTTGTCAAGGGGGAAGTGACATGTTCGAGTTGAACATGTGACTTATTGTTGTTGTATGACATTATAAGGTTATTGGTGGTTAATGTTGGTTCCGTCATGTATTTATGTTGTAGAAAAAAACATAAGGACAGAGCAGGACTATCGTATGCACGTCTAAGATTGTGTATTCGTAAGTACGAATACAAGGTATGTAAGGTTACTCTTTTCGTATCCTTCTACAACATATTGTTCCTATTGACATTGGACTTGTTTCAATTCCGAGAGCCTTGAAGTATATCAATTCAGGTTGACATATATTGTTATCCATATGTGTCTTATTCTTAGATGACTTATGATTGACTTATCTCTTGTTCCTTGATTGAAGTTCCGAAGATGTCATGACGTAGTAATTCCTAAAAGAACTATCTCAAGAGGGTAATAATATAAATGAATCTATGTATTCTTGAAAAGCATTTTCCAATCATGTCATGCTCCAAATCCTATATTGTGAGGATCATCTTAGTACCATTCTCATAAGAGTAATAAGAGAGATGATGTGCAAGGTAGTGTGATTATTACTCATAAGTGAAGATGTCAATCTTATGAGTTAAATGCGTGAAGTGAAATGTGCATATAAGTGTGTGCTTTACTGTCATTATCTCTAGTGTGTCACTTTCCTAGCTAGACAAAAAGGGTATAAGATTGTAAAGAAGTAAGGCGCTTGAGTACTAGATGTTTCATTAGGTATGGATCACATTCTAAAGGTTATAAGTTCTAGATGGAATAATTCCAATACTATGCTAAGTTAGTCCCTATAGACCAACAAAGGTGGAGGGCCGGTACTATACGCTTACTTATATAAGATCTCATAAGAAGTAGTAACAGTTTCCAATAGCATCGTGATCCTCAATAGGTCATACAAGTATGTATATTCTACCTCCAAGTTCCGGGAATGTGATGTGCTAAAGTCTAGTAATGTTATGATTATGTTTGTACCAATCTGGTAAAAGTTGAGGTATAATTATGACATTATCCATGGGGTGAAATGAACACCTGCATGATGGTTCTCTATACATTATCCATGGGGTGAAATGAACACCTGCATGATGGTTCTCTAGACATTATCCATGGGGTGAAATGAACACCTGCATGATGGTTCTCTATACATTATCCATGGGGTGAAATGAACACTTGCATGATGGTTCTCTATACATTATACATGGGGTGAAATGAACACCTGCATGATGGTTCTCTTTACATTATCCATGGGGTGCAATGAAAACCTGCATGATGGTTCTCCTTATATTATCCATGGGGTGCATGTACACCTGCATGACGGTCCTATTAATTTTCCACTGATCAGTTGGGCCCGGGCAGTATTTGATTGATGAGTGATTAAGTGAAGTAAGGTAAGGTAGAGAAGCAAATAGAGAGGATGTATGACACCCCACCAATAGAGTGGATTTAGGTTGTATTATTAATCCACCAAGAGAGTGGATGTGTGTGGATGAGTGTTATTCTTTTACAACTTACTAACCAAGTAGTAGAACGATAGTGGTAATGAGCATAGGAACAAGAAAGAACCTCTCGTATATAGAAGAATCCATTGGAGGCAAGTCTCTTGGGTGAATATTGAGTAATCTCTCATATATTATTTCATTGATATTCTCATGTATGATGCAATTTCTATAGCCTTACATACTCAGTACATTCTTCGTACTGACCCCCTCGGGGGACTTACCTTACATGTTGCAGGTGCAGGCATTAGTAGACCTCCTCAGTAGACTGTGGATCAGTTGCAGAAGTTTTGGTGAGCTCCACTTGATTCGGAGCTTTCTGGGACATAGTTGTATACTCATTTTGATGTTGTAAAGGTAGTATAAATAGATGTATCTGTTAGAGGCTTTGTAGACATATGTGGGTATATGAACGGGAGATGTATGTTCAATTCGACGTAATGGCTCCAACGGCCAAGTTTGATATTTCTATGTATGACATATGTTTCCAAGCTCATGTCTTCCGCATAGTTGCATGAGGTATAATAAGATTCATACGCCGATATACATACGAAGATTCTTGAGCAAAGATTGGTTCTCTCGGGCCATATCGGCTTCGGGTGCCAGTCCAGTCCGAATGGGATTTCGGGTTGTGACACCACCTTTGATTGTATTTATGGGATCATGTACATTACATCTTTTACTTTACTTTATACTTCTATGCATTATGAAGTTGTAAGGCATATGATACAAATGACCAGCTGATCAGTGGTAAAAGAGGATGACCCATTCTAGGTATTTTAACCCCTGGGATACGGTCCTCATAAATACACAAATCGGGATTGACCCATACTAGGTTTTTTTTTCCCCCTGGGGATACCACCTGTGATATTGGGATCAACCCATACTAGGCGTTCCTTCCGCCCCTGGGATACCACCCAAGAATATACAGATTCTCTTTACATCATTTCTTTAATATTTGAGATAGTTCTTTTGGTAGTCATAACACTATTGAGTTTTAAACTATGGACCAGTAGTGAGAAACACGTGAATACGCATTTAAGGCAGTAACAATGATATAGGGAGCAAATGTAACATCAATGTATTATATTTCATGCCAAAGAACATAGAATCGAATAGCCTTACATACCTTGCTGTACAGCTCTGATATTTCCCTAAATTAACCTCCTGCCCTTCAGACTACATATCTATAATAAAGAAAGTGGTAAACTAGTATTAGTAGCTAATCAACACATTTCATCCACTTAACCTCACCCAAATATTACCCGGGCAGTAAGCCCATAATTAATTTATTCAAGGGTGTTCTTTCAACCCTTACTCCTCCAATTACATTCACATAACATACAAATCCTTATAAGGTCCCCCAAAACAACTTTAGCATTATTACACCCCCAAAATAGTATACAAAGTGGAGTGGGCAACAAGCTTACACAATATTCAGTTAGGTGGTGTATCACCACATCCTCCGTCTATAATTCAACACAAGTTAGTTACATTCCTTCCCAACATCAACCAAGATGTCCCCAACATATACACATAAAAAATTCCTAAAACAACCCCAATATCCTTTATCATAGCAACCAAATATTGAACTCATCATCCCTTGAGTTCTTGACAATAATATATACACAATTCTCCACCAAAACATATATATAGGAAGGGGGCAAAAGTGGTCAGTAGCCTTACCTTAATTTTGTGATAGTTTATTCTCTTAACTTGTATTTCTTCAATATCTTGGTTCCTTAACACAAAAACCAAAGGAGAAGATTAAAATCTCTTAATAACCAAGAAAAATGGGACTGCCAAACTTATAGAGGGCTATCTTATAATTTAAACATGAAGAACATAATTTCCATAGTCTTCTTAAGATAAGCTCATGATTTGTTCACTTACATTTTAGCTTGGAAGGAAGGTAAATCCCAAGAACCCTAATGGAAACTTAGGGCTGCTGTAGAAGCTTAGAGAGAGCAAGAGAGAAAAATCTAGAAAGCTAAATTTTTGTCTAAGTTAAAATGGGTCAAATGAGCTAGTTTTAATCCCTTTAAAGGGAGATTCTGTCACGCCCCGAGTCCCATCGAGACGTGATTGGCACCCAAAGCCGATATGGCCTGAGAGAACCAATCTTTGCTCACGAACTTTCGTATGCATATTCTCGTATGAATTTCATTAAATCGTATGCACTATGCGGAAGGCATGATCATGCTAACATATGCTATATACTTCTTATTTAGGAAACTTGGCCGTTGGGGCCATCACATCAAAAGAACATTTATCTTTGACATTCATAACCCACACATGTCTACAAAAGCCTCTAACAGATGCATTTACAAGACCAACTAACAGTCGGGACAAGTCCCCATTTTATACACATTTACAACATCAAAACAATTATACAACTATGACTCAGGAGGCCCCGAACCAAGTGGAGCTCACCAAAACTCTGCAAATGATCCACAGTCTACTGAGGAGGTCTACTAATCTTGCACCTGCAACATGTAAGGTAAGTCCCCCGAAGGGGTCAGTACGAAGAATGTACTGAGCATGTAAGGCTTATAATAAATAACATCAAACATGAGAATGTCAATAGAATAAAATATGAGAGAATAGTCAATGGGGATAAACCATCATTTTAGATAATGTCATTTATAATTACTTTCCTTTAAGGAAATTACCTTCACTCAAGAAACTTGTCTCCAATAGCTTCTTCTATATACAAGAGATTCTTTCTTGTTTCTAAGTTCATTACCACTAGTGTTCATCTACTTGGTAAGAAAGAATGACACTCATCCACATACATCCACTCTTGTGGTGGGGGTAATAATATAACATACATCTATTCTACTAACGTACATCCATTCTATTGGGGGTTTTAACCTACATCCACTCTATTGGTGGGGCAACATACATCCACTCTTATGGTGGGGCAACATACATCCACTCTCATGGTGGGGTAACATACATCCACTCTTATGGTGGGGTAACATACATCCACTCTCATGGTGGGGTAACATACATCCACTCTCATGGTGGGGAGATCATACATCCACTCTCATGGTGGGGTAACATACATCCACTCTCATGGTGGGGTAACATACATCCACTCTCATGGTGGGGAGATCATACATCCACTCTCATGGTGGGGAGATCATATCAACGTATGAGAGATTAATACTTAGGGATCATGACACTACTTGAATCACACAAATATGCTTTACCTTGCTCTTATACTTCATGAGATTAACACCTTAACTTATGAGGGATAGATATATTATCTCTCTCTTTACCTCCTTCACTAACCTTATGAGATCTTTTACATAAGTAAGTATATGATACCGTACCTCCACCTTTGGTGGGCTATAATAGATGACATACCACAATATTGGGATTATTCCATATGGAACTTATACTCTCTAGAATGTGATCCATACTCAATGAAACATATAGCAACCATGCGCATTATGACATGCTAAAGATCATGGCATTAAATCACACACTTATATACACATCTCACTTCACTCCCTTACTTCATGAGATTGACATCTTCACTTATGAGGAGTAATTATACTAACTTGCACATCACCTCTCTTATTACTCTTATGAGATTGATACTCTTACAATTGGCACAAGGATAATCGTCATACCATAGGACTCATAACATGATTGGAACAATGATATTCAACTAACCAAGCTCTCTTTACCTCATTGCTCTTATTGGGATAATTCTCTTAGGATCAACAACATATGACAACTTAAGAACTTCCGCCCATAAATAAGAACTAAGTGATTCATGATTCGTATAGGAGTAAAACACATATGACTATCAATATATCAACCCTAGTTGGAATACTATAGAACCCCCTTGGTATAGTACACTTTTGGAACCTTAACATAATGATCACTAAATACGATACATGTGTATACTAACTATTCATCACCCTGCGATGCAATACCTTAGACCATTTGGAACTTTTGACATATTAGCCAATGAACGTGAGTCAACCAATGGGCATGAGTCAATCAATAAACATGAGTTATACGATTCACCATTGCCCAATGAAGAAGGAACATATGAGTAACTCTAGTCAACTATCGAATATGAAATACCTTAGAGTATTTCGGAATCAAGTAAGTGCTATGACAGTGTGAACATCATATGTTGCAGAAGGATATAAAAGTAACCTTACATACCTTGTATTCTTAATACGAATACACAATCTTAGACGTGCATACAAAAGTCCCTCTCCGTCCTTGTGTTTTTATCTACAACACAAGTTCATAACGAAACCAACATTAACCACCACCACAACAATAAGTCACATGTTTAGCTTTAACATGTCATTCCCCTTTGACAATAATATTTATGAAATCATCATACCAATAAGTCCACAATATTCCATACATTGACCAACACATGATAACCAATATCATGTCACACCAAACTTATGTTTTACACTTCTCCATCACCACCACATCACAAGTATTCCATCAAATGACTTCAATATACCTCACAATAACAAATCGGCCAAAATCCCATAATTTAGACTTATAGAAAAATAACATGTTTAGGACAATAATAACACCATACATGTTGTTATTTCATCCATACCATACTTTTTCATCAAGACCACAAGTCATAATTCAAGTTACAATCCCATGGATTTCACATCTTTTGCACAAAACCAAAAAGTGTCATGTCCAACATTTCCAACCATAACCAACATGATATACATATTCTATCATGCTTATAATATGTTAAAGTACAATAATATTCACTTACCCAAGCTTGGAAGATGATGATCTTGTCCAAATATGCCTTAGGGTTTTTGGGAGTCAAAGAAACCTTCTTGAGATTTTTCTAAAAAAAGATAGAAAAAGCATGTGTGTTTATCTTCAATAAAAATCAGAATTTTGCCCCTTTATATAGGCCCTTAAGTGCCCTCCTTAGTCACTCTTTAGCATTAAATGTTGGGTTCTAGAAGGTCTTGCAAGAATGGGTCATTTGACCCATTTTGGGCCATGCTTTCATTTCATTTTTAGGCCCTTTTTGGGCCCAATTCACTTAATCCGATAAAATCAATAATTTATCGTGTTTAAGTCGTATCATATGTATTACAATAATAATTCCACTCATGCTATTCATATTCGTAGCCTCAATCCAAAAATCAAGTGATTCTAGCCACGTTTGGCTTATTTTGACTATAGGGGTAAAATCGTCATTTTGGCCCCAAATTCGTTCTCGAGTAATTTTATCACACCAATGTAATATGTCATTCATTTAATGTATATACTCTTGGTTTTATAAGAAACGTAGCAAAAATCGGCTCGGTACGACCCCGGATACCTTTGGGACTTAGAAATTTCCAACTTTCAAAAAAGTGGAAAATCCAAGGTGGCACGCTCCTGGGCGTGCCAACCCACTGACTCTGGGCTAAAAAATTTATCCCAGAGCGGCGTGGCACGGTCCCAAACGCACCCCTCTTCAAAATTTTTGAAAATTCCATTTTTTGACTTCTTTTCGCGGGTTTGGTTAGATACTTCAAGTCCCATTCTTTAACTCACTTCTTAACCTTATTATACTTTGTTTAGATGTATTCTTAGCCTCATTTTTAACCCCACAAATGCGCAATGAAAATCACAAAACACTCCTATGAAGGTTTGCTCACATATACGAGGCCAAATTTTAATTTTCTCATCATTTACTTTACCAAATGCATACTCATGGTGTCTCAACACCTAAGTAACCCTCGTTCAATGTCATAGCATAGGGTTGAGAAGGTACGGGGTGTTACAGATTCTCTTGGCTGACATTCTTGGATAATTTGGGCCATATTTTATCATGTATTTGGTGCACCTAGTTGCCCATTATACTTGGGCCTTTGTGGATCTGATACTATTGGGCCTTGGCTGCCCATTTTTCTTCTTTTCTCTCTTTTAGCTTGGGCCAGAATTAATTCAAATGTTCTTAGCCCAATAAGCTAGTCAAAGAAGTCTTAGAAGGTGATGCACCTACTTGGTTATTATATTGGTCAATAAGTCAAAGTAGGTGATGCAACTACTTGTCACCTACTAGCTTAATTTAAGTCAAACAAGTAGCTCACTAATTTTATTCCATATTCTAAGTCTTAACCCCTTGTGCTAACTTAATAATTATATACACTTGGACAATTTAATCCTTGAGGTAGAATACTACCTTACTATCTCGCATTTAAACACTTCTGTTTGGGTTAACTTGGCGTATACATGATGAAATGTTTGGGCAACTATAATATCCTTTAAATCCTCTTTAAACCACCAATAATCACTTAAGAAACTTAGTCCGTTGCCTATACAACAAGGTTACCTCTAGTCCCATATCAATAGAACAAGTACACGTAAAATACGGGATGTTACATCCTCCCCTCCTTAGGAACATTCGTCCTCGAATGCTAGCATAATTAGCCTGCTTAAACAAGTTCAATCCCAAGTTTAATCTTCATGTTAACACATAACACTTACACATTTATACTTACTTGTTAATGCTCCAATTCAGCATCTTGGACTTTAACTTCAGACTAGAATAAATGAAGGTATTTGGATTTCATTGCTTCCTCGGCTTCCCTTGTGTTTCTTCTATTTGTTGGTTCGTCCAAAGTATTTTTACAGAAGCTACTTGTTTATTTCTTAAGTTTTTGACTTGCCAATCTAAATTGGCAATAGGCACTTCTTCGTAAGTAAGTTCTTCTGTAACTTGTACATTTTTAGTAGGAGTAATATTATATGGATCTCCTATGCATTTTTGGAGAATTGAGACATGAAACACTGGATGTACTATTGAAAGCTCTTGGGGAAGCTCTAACTCATATGAAAATTGGCCAAATCTTTGAATAATCTTATATGACCCTATATAGCATGAACTCAATTTTCCTTTTTTACCAAACGTCATTACCCCTTTCTTGGTGACACCTTCAAGAATGTCCAATCTCCTACAGCAAACTCTAGCCCTCTTTTTCTAATATCTGCATATGATTTATATCGACTTTGAGCTGTTTCTAGCCATTGTTGTATCACCTTAACTTTTTCCATAGCTTGATGAATAAGATCTGGCCCAAATAAGGAAGTTTCACCTGCTTCACACCACCAAATTGGTGATCTACACTTTCTCCCATATAAAGCTTCATAAGGTGCCATTTTGATACTTGAGTGATAGCTATTATTATATAAAAACTCAATAAGTGAAAAATGATCATCCCAACTACCTTTGAAGTCTAATACACAAGCTCGCAACATATCCTCAAGTGTTTGGATCGTACCTTCTGCCTGACCATCCGTTTGAGGGTGAAAAGTTGTACTTAAACTCACTTGTGTTCCTAAACTCTTCTGAAATGACTTCCAAAAGTTTACGGTAAATTAAACTCCCCTATTAGATATAATAGAAATTGGGACTCCATGTAGCCGAACTATGTCTTTAATATATAACCTTGCATACTTTTCAGCTATGTAAGTGGTCTTAACCGGTAGGAAATATACTAATTTGGTGAGTCTATCTACTATTACCCATATGGAATCAAACTTTCGAGGGGAGTGAGGCAAACCAGTGATGAAATCCATGTTGATCATATCCCACTTCCAATTTGGGAGCTGTATACACTGCATATAACCTCCTGGGTTTTGATGCTCCACTTTAACTTGTTGACAATCTGGACATTGGGATATAAATTCTACAATGTTCTTCTTCATGTCTCCCCACCAATACACTTGTTTCAAGTCATGATATATTTTGGTTGACCCTGGATGGACAAAATATCTTGAATGGTGTGCTTCCGCCATAATCCTCTTCCTTAGTCCATCAATATTAGGTATACACAATCTATTTTGGCACCGAAGTACTCCCTCTTGCGTAAGCTCAAATGCCTTTGTCATACCTTGTTGTACATTCTCCTTACGCTGTAATAGAATAAGATCAACATAATGCTTTTGTTTCACTTCAGTTATCAATGAGGATTCTGCCTCATTTTGCACAATAACTCCTTCATTTGGAGATTCAAGAAGGCGAACCCCCAAGCTAGCTAGTTGGTTTAGATCTTTAGTTCTCCCTTGTATTTTCATGGACTGCCCATAAGTGCTTTCCATTGTCTTACAACTTAAAGCATCAGCTACCATATTTGCTTTCCCCAGATGATACAAGATATCAACGTCATAGTCCTTTAATAGCTCAAGCTATCTTCGCTGCCTTAGATTTAAGTCCTTCTACTTAAAGATATATTGTAAACTCTTATGGTTAGTATATATATCAACATGGACCCCATACAAGTAATGGCGCCATATCATTAAAGCAAATATAACCGCGGCTAGCTCAAGATCATGTGTTGGATAATTCTTCTCACGTGGACGCAACTATCTTGAGGCGTAGGCTATTACCTTACCATGCTGCATCACTACACCTCCTAGACCCACTCCTAAAGCATCAAAATACACTACATACCCCTTTGTACCTTCTGGAAATACCAATATAGGTGTGGAAGTTAAGTTATTCTTTAGCTCTTGAAAACTTCTTTCACAGGCATCATTCTATTGAAACTAGGAGGCTTTGTGTGTTCGCTTGGTTATTGGTGCAGAAATGGAAGAAAATCCCTCGATGAACCTTCTATAATAACTAGCCAAGCCTAGGAAACTATGAACCTCCGTAGGTGTTGTGGGTCTTGGCCAGTTCTTCACGACTTCTATCTTTTGAGGATCAACTCTTATCCCTTCATCAGATATAATATGCCCCAAGAACGCCATTGATTTAAAACAAAACTCACACTTTGAGAACTTTGCATATAATTTACGATCACGAAGAATTTGTAACACCTGTCGCAAATGATTTGCATGGTCCTCTTTTGATCTTGAATACACCAGAATATCATCTATAAATACTATCACAAACACATCCAAGAATGGCTTAAACACTCTATTCATCAGATCCATGAAAGCAGCTGGTGCATTGGTTAGGCCGAATGACATAACTAAAAACTCAAAATGACCATACCGTGTTAGAAAATGTAACACCCTGTATGTTCCGAACCTAACCTAGTTAATTCCCGTAACATTCATGGAATTATTTGAACATGAGAGAGTTGGTGAATTATGCATTAATTGTTTGGACTTAAGTGAATCATGTGCCATTGGGCCAAATGAGGCCCAATAATCAGAAGGAAGACATGACCCAAAAAAGGGAATTTGACCCATTCTTCCATTTATCTTTCATTAGCCAAGTAAACATATCCAATGTGTGGATAAGGATCATTATAAAGGGACTAAATAAGTCAAGAAAATCAGATTTTTATTTCATCAAAGCACACATGCCCTTCTCTAATATTTTCCAACTTTTCTCTCTATACACAAACCCTAAGGCAACTACTTGTTGGGGCAAGATCACTCTTTGGTAAGCTTTGGTAAGTGTTTATATTTATGGTTTAATATATTATATGCATGGAAGATGGTGTATATCATGTTGGTTATGTTGGTGAAGTGTGAGAAGTTCACTATATGTGAAACAATTTATGTTTGCCTAATCGGTGAAGGTTTTTGCCTTGTAAACTTGAAAAATGGACTTATGGTCATGAAGGAAGTGAAATTTATGGGTTCAATATTGATATGTGAGATGTGAATATAGCCTTAACTTGTTTTATTCTTGTGCATGATGTTTGGAATTGTTATTACAAAATTGTGCATGGATTTGGTGGTGTATTGAAGGAAAAGTATGGTTTTGGTGATGTTCATGTGTGTTGTAAAACCATGCCTGATTGTTGGCATCTAATATGATCTAAAATATGTTAAGAGGAGTTTAGTTATGATCATGTACCATTCATTGCATAAAAAGACCCAAAAAAAACCCTTTTTGGTCAAAATGGGCACCCGCCCTCGCAGACAAAGCACCTGTGGGTACAGGTGCCTCTGGCTACTGCCAGAGGTCACCTGCGGATGATTGTCAGCCACCTGTGGGCGCAGGTGACTTAGCAGGTCGGCCCAGAACTCCAAATTGCTTGTTTTTGCATCCGTTTAGCCCCTCGAAACCCCTATACCCTTCATGGATGCAATTATGACCTTATGGTACCTTTTAAATGACTATAAAGGAGTATCCCGGAGGTATTTTTAATGGTATAAAATATGGATTGATGTTAAAGTATTATTGTGAAAGCTATCGAGTGACTTGACGGAGAAAAGGTAACGTAGTGTTAATGAGGAAGTGTAAAGGGTAAACTTGGTGTAAAATGTTATTGGTTTATGATGTCTTGGTCAATGTGTGAAATGTGATGATGTTTTTGTCATGGTAATGAAGTGTATTGTATTGTAAAGGACGAAATGACGCTATATAGCAGTCACGTAACTCATTTTCATCTTATACACTTGTAAGGTAACTAGTTGTTAACATGAGCTCCGTTATGAACTTGTGTTGTAGAGTGACACGCAAGGAAGGAACTGGATTGTTGTATTCACATATAGGAAGGTATATTCATATTGACATCATAAGGTATGTAAGGTTACTCTTTTCGTATCTTTCTGCAGCATATAGTGAACACCTTGTTGTGGTATTCACTCATTTTCGAAATGTCCTAAGGCATCTCATTTCAGGTTATCATCTATTGTTAATCATATACGTTACTCTTGGTCTATTGTCATTCATGCATCACATAATTATGAACATGGTTCCAAGTTCCAATAATGTTGTGACTACTAACAAAAACGGTTTCAAGGGAAGTGACGACGTAAGGAGAATCTATTCATTCTTAAGCCACATATTCCTCATTCATTAGTTATTGTTGTTCATAAGTTACATAATGACGGACATGTTCCAAAATTCCCAATCATGTTGTGTTCTTGAGCTTCCAATAATGCCATGGCTATGTATATATACATTAATCTCTTATAATTGATTGTATCAATCTCTCATAAGAGGATGAATCAATCCCTCGCAAGTACATCTCTCAAAAGTAAGAATAAAGTAATACATATTTGTTGGTGGTTAATGATAGAGTATCGGTTGCAGCATTGGGGGCAAAATGTCTAGCTCAAGCCGATCCCGAAATGATTGGATCAAGGGGCAGTCCTAGAGGCATAAGCCTAGCTCGGACCGATCCTGACAGGGGGAAGCTCTAGAGGTATAAACCTAGCTCGAGCCAAACCTGATAAGTTGGTTTATGGGTGGAAGCTCTAGAGGTAAAAACCTAGCTCGAGCCGAACCCAATGCTTTGATTCTTAGGGTGGCAGCTCTAGGGGCATAAGCCTAGCTCGAGCTGATCCCAACATAACGTTATGTTATGTTAAGACCCACTGATCATTTGGGGCACGGGTACGATGTGATATAAGCGATGAGGAATAAACAATAAAGCGAAGAACTTAATTTATGTAAGGTACATGGTTCCACATATACAGATCGATGGGTTATTCATATTGACTATCCTATTATATTTTGATTCTCTTGACGTATCTGTGACTGTTTCATATGGCCTTACATACTCAGTACATTCTCCGTACTGACCCCTCCTGGGGGCTTACCTTACTTGTTGTAGGTGCAGGTACTAGTAGACCTCCACTGTAGGTTGCGAATCTTTGCGGACTTTTGGTGAGCTCCAGTTAGTTCTGGGCTTTTGGAGTTACTATATGCATTTATTTTGGTATTGTATATGAGTATAGAGCGGGTTGTTATCCTGACTCTAGGATTGTCATAGTCATGTATCTGTAGCGGCTTTATAGACTTATGTGGGAACAGAATGTAAGATATGTATGATCATTTTGACCTGACGCCCCTAACGGCCAAGTCTCTTATACATATATCTAATGCTCCATGATTTCTGCACTTAGCACCTTATGTCTTTACGAGGTGGTGATCATTCTTATGGTAATCATATTATTGGGCATGAGTAAAGATTGGTTCTCTCGGGCCTTATCGGCTTTGGGTGCCGGGTGCCAGTTCGGCCCGAATGAGATTTTGGGTCGTGACAAAAGTGGTATCAGACCAGGTTGTTCTAAGGGTGTCTACAAAGCCGTGTCTGAGTAGAGTCTTACTTATTGATGTATTGTGCACCACATTTATAAATAGGAGGCTACGGGACATTTAGGATGTTGTTTCTTTTCTTCATTCCTAGATCGTGCAATAGAGCCAGTGTTGTAAGTTGAATCATATCTGACCATGGTGATTTGTTTTCTTTGATATAGAAATTGTCAATGACAAGAAGAGATAAAGGCAAGGGTAAGCAGGTTGTTACGCTTTTCGGAGAAGGATTGAGTAGACCACCACCTGACCAAGCTAGTCAAGGTGGACCTGATACTGACTTTGCATCACGGGCTTCTTCCACTTTCCCAGCTCCGGAAGAGCTGAGAAGAAGATAAGTATCTTCAGAACTGCCTGTAAATACTATTGAGCAGGATTTGATGAGTGCGGTACAAATATTGACCCGTGTAGTTGCTGTACAAGCTCAAAGACAAGCTCTTGTGCAGCAGAAGGAGGGACAGAGGCAGAGGGAGAGGATGAAAGAATTGGAAGAGAGATCGTCAAAAAAGGCTAAACCCATGGGGCAAGTTAAGGCATCCGTAGAAGGATTTGGGCCTCGGGTTTTTCACAAACCACTTAGGCCATCATTTCCCCAATCCACAACAATTACTCCCCCTCTATTCCAAGGGTTTAGAAGTAACCAATTTGGGCAAAGAGGTGAGATCCAGGGTTTACGGACAGTGGGGTATCAAGCACGAGGAAGTATGAACCACCCGAGGTTTTATCATCGATTGTGCCAGCGCTGCGGGAGGTTTCATGCAGGTGAATGTCGGTTCAGAACAAATGTTTGTTTTGGGTGCGGCATGCTAGGGCACGTGGTAAGAGGGTGTCCACAAAGGAACTCGGGTGGCATGGCACAACCCAAGGGACCAAACGTCGCATCGACATCATTTGTGCCTCCTCTAGGTAGAGGTGCACAAGTTGTTGGTCATAACAAAGGTGCTAGGGGAGAAGCTAGTTCTAGAGGCATGCAGGCAGTACCTACGCAGTGGCGGATCGACAGAAATTTGAGGCTTCTCCTGATGATGCGACAGGTATACGATCTGTCTTTTTACGTAACGTATTTACATTTATTGATTCGGGTTTTACCCTATCACATGTTACTCTATTGATGGTTGAAAAAAAAAACAATTGTGAAAGGACATTAGAATTTTTAGTTAATCCATTTGAGGTATCTACACCAAAAGGTGAATCTATTGTAGTTAACAGAGTGCATTATGAGTGTGTGGTAACTGTGTGTGGTCATAATACATTGGTTGATCTTATTGAATTGAAAATGGTGGATGTTGATATTATAATGGGAATGGATTGGTTGGTTTCTTGTTATGCCACAGTGAATTGTCGGGCTAAGAAGGTATATTTTCACTGTCCATAAGAACATGTCCCTGAGTGGAAAAATTCTATCTTAAAGCGACAAAATTGATAGCCAAGGGGTATGTATGCCAGTTAGTCCGAAAGCGAGAGATTGATGTGAAACCACTAAGTCCTCAACTGGTTTCGATGGTCAATCACTTTCTTGATATAATTCCTGATGAATTTCCAGGATTACCCCCAGAATAGGAAGTAGAGTTTAGTATTGATATGATTCCAGGCATTCTGCCTATCTCTTTTCCTCCGTATAAAATGGCTCCAGTAAAGCTGCGGGAACCAAAAAGAATAAGTAAAAGGTTTGGCGGACAAGGGGTACGTAAGATCTAGTATGCCCTTTGGGGTGCACCCATGTGAAAAAAAAAATGGTACTTGAGAACGTGTATTGACTATTGGCAATTTCATAAAGTAATGATCAAGAACAAATATCCCCTCCCAAAAATTGACGCTTTGTTTGATCAGTTACAGTGCGCCAAGTGTGTTGTTCCTTGTTATCAAAAGGATTGTATCCACTCTTTCTTACACCAATTTCTCTGGAACGAGAGTGACTTGAGATCGGTTTATCACTAAAGTCAAAGTTAGAAACAAAGATATACCCAAGACAGCTTTCCGAACATAGTACGACTATTATGAATTCTTAGTGGTGTCATTGGGACTAACAAATGCACCAGCTGTTGCTATGGATTGGATGAATAGGGTGTTCCCACCATTCTTAGATGTATTTATGACCATGTTCATGGATGATATTCTGGTTTATTGGAGACCACAAGAGGGCCACGCTAATCATGTGTGGCAAGTGTTATAGACGTTTCCTAAATGTGAATCTTGGTTGTATCCTTAGCGTTCTTGGGTTACATTGTATAGGATAAAGGAATAAAGGTCGGTACACAAAATATAGAAGCGGTGAAAAAAAAAAGGGGGGGGGGGAAGAGTTTACCCACAAGACAATTAAGTTTCAATAGAACGATGCATGTGAGCAAAGTTTCCAAGAGCTGAAAGATAAATTAACTTCTACACTAGTTTTAGTATTTCTCGAAGGCACAAAGGTTATGCAATATATTGTGATACTTTCGGGGTTGACCTCGGATGTGGGTTAATGCAGCATGATAAGATAACAGCGTATACCTCACGACAGTTGCAGCCATATGAGAGAAATTATCTCACACGTGATTTTGAGATAATAGTTATAGTATTTAGTTGAAAGATACGACACCACTACTTAGGGTTCATATTGACATATAAATATTAATCATGAGAGTTTGCATATATCTTAAAGTAGAGGGACTTAAATCCGTAGTAGGGAAGATGACTCAATTTATTAAGAGATTAAGATAAGATGTTGAGATCACATTCGGTAAAAGAAAATGCGGTGGTCGATGCGTTAAGCCGCAAAGCTCTAGGAAGTACTAATGGTTGGTTCATGGGGACACAAGGTATAGTTGGGAATCTACATATTAATTAAACAGTCTGGTAGTGTATCTACTTGAAACTCCAGATCAAAGGGTTATGGCACAAAATGCGGTATAGTCTTCGTTTGTGAAGGTGAAGGAAAAGCAACATGCGAGTTCTATTTTTAGTTCGGCAAAGGAACGTACCACAAAGTTTGATGAAATTTGACTTTGCGCAAGGGGGAATATTTCAATATCAAGGTAGACTAAGTGTACCAAATATAGATGAACTAAAGAAATGAATTATAACCGAAACACATCATTCATGGTATTCTATTTTATTCGGGAGAAACCAAAATGTACCATGGTTTGGTAAAAAGGCATTGGTGAAGCAATATAAAGAAGAAGAACATTATAGAATTTATAGCTCCTTGACCAAATTGTTAATAGGTAATAACAGAGCATCAGAAACCTGGAGGTTATATTCCATGTATACATTTTCCAGTTTAAAATAAGACATGGTTAACATGGATTTTATCGCAAGTTTGCCTCATACACATAAGGGTTGTCTCATATATTTTAGGAATTTGATTCCACGTGAGAGATAGCTGACAGGTTTACCTACACATCACACAGGTTGCCTTTCAAGACCACCTACATGGCTGAAGAATATGCGAGGTGGTATATTAAAGAGGAAGTACAACTATATGGAGTTTCGAACTCTATTACACTAGGAAGGAGGGCTTGATTTGCTACACATTTTCTTTGATGTTTCTTTTCAGAGAAGGTTGGGTACATAAGTGAAATTGAGTCTAGCTTTTCACCCTCAAATGAATGGACAAACAGAGTATACTATCCAAACACTTGAAGGTGTACGATGAACCTGTACGAGAGACTTAAAAGGTAGTTGGGATGATCATCTACCCCTTATTGAATGTGCTTATCATGATAGCTATTGTTCAAGTATCAAAATGGTATCTACAAAGGTTTATATAGAAGAAAGTTTAAATCATCAATTGGGTGGTTTACATCGAGTGGAACTGCCTTATTTGGGGCTAGATTTGGTTCACTACGCTATAGAGAAGGTTAAGGGAGTATGACAGTAGCTACAAGCTAAAACAAGACATATGCTGAGATCCATTATTTTTATTAAATGTACAAGCTATGAGGGATGTCACTTATAAAGGGGTATATATTGCCATTTTATATAGATAAGTGGGAAAGATTGAAAAAAAATACATAGCTTTGGTAACATTACAGTGGAGAAACCGAATCACGTAGGGAGCCAAAGTAATGATGAAGTCAAAGTACCCATGACTATTTCAAACGGGGGAGAAAGTTCAAGTATGGGGTTGGGACAATAACAAGGAAGTATCCATAAGTATTATGTGTATATGCATATATATGTTAAGCTAGATATGCATGGGATGTACATGAGATGATGTCACTAACATTCGAGGACGAATGTTTCTAAGGGGGGAAGAATGTAACACCCCGTATGTTCCGAACCTAACCTAGTTAATTCTCATAACATTCATGGAATTATTTGAACATGAGAGAGTTGGTGAATTATGCATTAATTGGTTGGTCTTAAGTGAATCATGTGCCATTGGTCCAAATAAGGCCCAAAAATCATAAGGAAGACATGGCCCAAAAAAAGGGAATTTGATCCATTCTTCCATTTCTCTTTCATTAACCAGTAAGCATATACAATGTATGGATAAGGAACATTATAAAGGTACTAAACAAGTCAAGAAAATCAGATTTTTATTTCATCAAAGCACACATGCCCTTCTCATATATTTTCCAACTTTTCTCTCTATACACAAACCCTAAGGCAACTACTTGTTGGGGCAAGATCACTCTTTGGTAAGCTTTGGTAAGTGTTTATATTTATGGTTTAATATATTATATGCATGGAATATGGTGTATATCATGTTGGTTATGTTGGTGAAGTGTGAGAAGTTCACTATATGTGAAACAATTTATGTTTGCCTAATCGGTGAAGCTTTTTGCCTTGTAAACTTGAAAATGGACTTATGGTATTGAAGGAAGTGAACTTTATGGGTTCAATAGTGACATGTGAGATGTGAATATAGCCTTAACTTGCTTTATTCTTGTGCATGATGGTTGGAATAGTTATTGCAAAATTGTGCATGGATTTGGTGGTGTATTGAAGGAAAAGTATGGTTTTGGTGATGTTCATGTGTGTTATAAAACCATGGATGATTGTTGGAATCTAAGATGATCTAAAATATTTTAAGATGATTTTAGTTATGATCATGGACCATTCATTGCATAAAAAGACCTAAAAGAGATCTTTTTTGGCCGAAACGGGCACCCACCCTCGCAGACGAAGCACCTGCGGGCGCAGGTACCTCTGGCTACTTCCAAAGGTCACCTGAAGATGTAGTTCATGCATCTGCAGGCGCAGGTGGCTTAGCAGGTCGGCCCAGAACTCCGAATTGCTTGTTTTTGCATCCATTTGGCCCCCCGAAACCCCTATACCCTTCATGGATGCAATTATCAACTTATAGTACCTTTTAAATGACTATAAAGGAGTATCCCGGAGGTATTTTGAATGGTATAAAATATGGATTGATGTTAAAGTATTATTGTGAAAGCTATCGAGTGACTTGACGGAGAAAAGGTAACGTAGTGTTAATGAGGAAATGTAAAGGGTAAACTTAGTGTAAAATGTTAGTTTATGATGTATTGGTCAATGTGTGAAATGTGATGATGTTGTTGTCATGGTAATGAAGTGGATTGTATTGTAAAGGACAAAATGATGCTATATAGCAGTCACGTAACTCATTGTCATCTTATACACTTGTAAGGTAACTAGTTGTTAACATGAGCTCCGTTATGAACTTGTGTTGTAGAGTGACACGTAAGGAAGGAACTGGATTGTTGTATTCACATCTAGGATGGTATATTCATATTTAGATCATAAGGTATGTAAGGTTACTCTTTCCGTATCTTTCTGCAACATATAGTGAACACCTTGTTGTGGTATTCACTCATTTTCGAAATGTCCTAAGGCATCTCATTTCAGGTTATCATCTATTGTTAATCATATACGTTACTCTTGGTCTATTGTCATTCATGGATCACATAATTATGAACATGGTTCCAAGTTCCAATAATGTTGTGACTACTAACAAAAACGGTTTCAAGAGAAGTGACGACGTAAGGAGAATCTATTCATTCATAAGCCACATATTCCTCATTCATTAGTTATTGTTGTTCATGAGTTACATAATGACAGATATGTTCCAAAAGTCCCAATCATGTTGTGTTCTTGAGCTTTCAATAATGTTGTGGCTATGTATATATACATTAATCTCTCATAATTGATTGTATCAATCTCTCATAATAGGATGAATCAATCCCTCGCAAGTACATCTCTCAAAAGTAAGAATAAAGTAATACATATTTGTTAGTGGTTAATGATCAAGTATGGGTTGCAGCTTTGGGGGCAAAATGCCTAGCTCAAGATGATCCCGAAATGATTGGTTCAGGGGGCAGTCCTAGAGGCATAAGCCTAGCTCGGACCGATCCTGATAGGGGAAAGCTCTAGAGGTATAAACCTAGCTCGAGCCAAACTTGATACGTTGGTTTATGGGTGGAAGCTCTAGAGGTAAAAACCTAGCTCGAGCCGAACCCAATGCTTTGATTCTTAGGGTGGCAGCTCTAGGGGCATAAGCCTAGCTCGAGCTGATCCCAACATAACGTTATGTTATGTTAAGACCCACTGATCATTTGGGGCACGGGTACGATGTGATATAAGCGATGAGGAATAAACAATAAAGCGAAGAACTTAATTTATGTAAGGTACATGGTTCCACATATACAGATTGATGGGTTATTCATATTGACTATCCTATTATATTTTGATTCTCTTGACGTATTTGTGACTGTTTCATATGGCCTTACATACTCAGTACACTCTCCGTACTGACCCCTCCTGGGGGCTTACCTTACTTGTTGTAGGCGCAGGTACTAGTAGACCTCCACTGTAGGTTGCGGATCTTTGCGTACTTTTGGTGATCTCCAGTTGGTTCGGGGCTTTCTGAGTTGCTATATGCATTTATTTTGGTATTGTATATGAGTATAGAGTGGGGTGTTGTCCCGACTCTAGAATTGTCATAGTCATGTATCTGTAGAGGCTTTGTAGACTTATGTGGGAACAAAATGTAAGATATGTATGATCATTTTGACCTGACGGCCCTAACGGCCAAGTCTCTTATACATATATCTAATGCTCAATGATTTTCGCACTTAGCATCTTATGTCTTTACGAGGTGGTGTTGATTCTTATGGTACGCATATGATTGGGCATGAGTAAAGAATGGTTCTCTCTGGCCTTATCGGCTTCAGGTGCCAGTCCAGCCTGAATGGGATTTCGGGTCGTGACAGAAAAGCTGTTTTGGGTATATCTTTCTCCTTCACTTTCACTTGGTGATAACCTGACCTCAAGTTGATTTTTGAGAAACACTTAGCACCTTGTAACTGATCAAACAAATCATCAATTCTAGGGAGGGGATATTTATTCTTAACTGTCACCTTATTCAGTTGTCGGTAGTCAATACACAGCCTCAACGTGCCATTTTTCTTTCTTACAAATAACACGGGTGGGCCCCAAGGGGACACACTAGGACTTATGAACCCTTTTTCTAACAAGTCTTTTAATTGCTTCTTCAATTCATGTAATTCTTTCGGGACCATTCTATACGGAGGAATAGAAATAGGTTGAGTACCTGGAATCACATCAATACCAAAATATACTTCTCGTTCTTGAGGTAAACCAGGAAGCTCTTCAGCAAACACATCAAAAAATTCATTTACCACTGGAATGGATTGAAGAGTCGGTGGCTCCGCTTCTATATCTCTCACCCTTAATAAATGAAATATGTACCCCTTGGACATCATCTTCTCCGCCTTAACATATGAAATAAACTTATCCCTTGGTGCCCCAATATTACCCCTCCATTCAAGGATTGCCTCCTTTGGAAAATAGAAATGCACCTTTTTAGCTTGGCAAACTACTGTGGTATAATAAGAAGCCAACCAATCCATACCCATTATAACATCAAAGTCCATTTATAGCTTAACAAGGTCGGCCAATGTTTCATGATCACAAACAGTAACTATGCAATTATGATAAACTCTTCTAGCTATAATAGATTCACCAACCGATGTAGACACTTCAAGTGGCTTAATCAGTGATTTTGGTGTGTTTTTAAACTTTCCAACAATTAATGGAGTAACATATGATAGGGTAGATCCTGGATCAATTAATCCATATACATTATGTGAAAAGATGGACAATGTACTTGTTACCACATAAGGAGAAGCCTCCAAATTTTGTCAACTCGCTAGAGCATATGTACAATTTTGGACTCCGCAAGAACTAGCTGCTCCTCTACCACCTCTACCACGATTAATAGAAATCTATTGACCTCTACCTAAAAGAGGCACCAATGATGATGATATAATAGATGATCCAGTAGTTTGTGCCATACTACCCATTCCCCTTCGAGGGTAATTTTTCATCATATGGCCCGGTATACCACACCAATAACAAGCATCTATCCTAAACCAGCATGCACCTAGATGATTTCTCCCACATTTTTTACAAGGTTGTCTAAGAGGTTTTGATTGGCTCATGCTTCCATGCTCTTGGTTCTGCACTACTGAACTTTGGCTCTCACTTCTTTGCCTAAATTGATTGGCCCTAAATCCTTGAAACTAGGGTGGAGCACTTGCTGTAAAGTAGGAAGATGGTGGCCTAGGCGGTCTATTAGAAAATCGAGGCTTGAACTTACTTTGGGATGGCATAAACTGCCCCACAGACCTAGCCCTCTTGGAGTACACTCTTTCTGGCTCTTGTGTCCTTCTTCTTTGTCTTTGATCTTCCATTTTTGCAAAAGCTTGTATCCTTGCTATATCCTTGTCTTTATTCAAGGTAGAAATAGTACAATCTCTAACCAGATAAAGATTCACTCTATCCACATATCAATGAACTCTATCTTTCATAGTAGTTACTACATTAGGAGCATACCTGGCCAAAAAGTTAAACTGAAGACTGTACTCCCTCACGCTCATATTCCCTTGGCGAAGATTCAAAAATTGATCTTCCCGGGCCTCTTGGATCTCAAAAGGAAGGTAATGATAAAGAAATGCTGCTTTGAACACTTCCTAATTAGCTGAAAGTGCACCTGTACCCCTAGATCGTTTCCAGTCTTTATACCATAATATAGCCTCCCCTTTTAATCTATACATTGCTAGCTTAATCGTCTCTTTACCAGATACATGCATGGCATCCAAATCCCTTTAGATTTGATCAATAAAGTCTTGTGGGTCTTCATTAAGATCTGACTCGGTGAATGCGGAAGGGTCTAATTTAAGGAAATCCTGTGTTCATAGATTGGCTACTCTATTCGCACCACTAGTACCCATAGTCGGACCAGCTTGTCCTTGACCTTGTCCAGTAACTATACGAGTTAATAATTGCACTGCATTACTTAAATCTTAATCAGTAGCATTAATAGGTGATTCTGAGGATGTCGCTCTCCTCCTTAGCTCTTCTTGAGATGGAGGAGTAGAAGAATTTTGTGATACAAACTCAGCTTGAGCTTCATTTTGATTAGCTTGTCTAGGTGGCAACTTGCTGGTCCCTTTTCCAGCAGCTATATCCACTTGCTTACTTTCATTCTTACTCCTTCTTGTAATCTACATCTTTACTATATAGAGAAAAAAATTATTCAAGGTTAAATACAAATCAACCTATATTATTGGCTCTATCGCACGATCTAAGAAATGAAAAAACAGAAACAAATCCTAAATGTCCCATAGCCTCCTACTAATAGATGTGTTGCATAACACACCTATAAGCAAGACTCCAAATAGACACGGCTTTGTACACTCCCTAGGATGACCTGCTCTGATACCACTTTTGTGACACCTCAAATTCCATTGAGATGGACAGGCACCCGATGCCCTAAAGACTCGAGAAAACCAACTTATAATCTTATTTTCCAAGAAAATAACTGTAATAGTAATGGGGCTTTGAAAAATATATACAAGCTATAGCAATGATAAAAGACTAACATAAAGATAGGCCCAAAACATATAAACGACACTTGGCCGTTGAGGCAATAATTGTTAAGGAACCAAACATAACTGGACTTTATAAACTAGCCTACAAAGCCTCTATAAGATCGAAAAACATGGTCTAGGCTGGGACAGGCCCCGCCTTACCCTTAACTATTATACAATACCAAAATATATACCAAAGACTCGGTAAAGCCCCGAATTAACTTGGAGCTTACCAACAATAGTTGAGTGTCCTATTCTCCTACTGAGGAGGTCTACTAGCTGGAGTACCTGTACCTGTGACATGAAACATAGTGCCCCATGAGGGACATCAGTACAAAAGAATATACTGAGTATGTAAGGCATATAGTGACCATAGGTAAGACAAGATCTTAAAGAAATTCGATATCAATATATAAAAGGATAGATAAGAATAAAAGACCACCTTTGCTTGTATTTATTGGGCCATGCACATTACATCTTTTACTTTACATTATCCTTCTTTCCATTATGAAGTTGTAAGGCATATGATACAAATTACCAGTTGATCAGTGGTAAAAGAGGATGACCCATGCTAGGTATTTTAACCCCTGGGCTACGGTCCTCATAAATACACAACTCGGGATCGACCCCTACTAGGCTTTCCTTTCACCCCTGGGATACCACCCGTGATATTGGGATCGACCCCTGCAAGGTTTTCCTTCCACCCCTGGGATACCACCCAAGTATATACAGATTCTCTTTACATTATTACTTTAATCTTTAAGATAGTTCTTTTGGTAGTCATAACATTATTATGTTTTAAACTATGTACCGGTGGTGAGAGACATGTGAATACACATTTAAGGCAGTAAGAATGATATAGGGAGCAAATGTAACATCAATGTATTAGATTTCATGGCAAAGAACATAGAATCGAATAGCCTTACATACCTTTCTGTACAACTCTGATATTATTCCAAATTAACCTCCTGCACTTTGGACTACTTATCTATAATAAAGAAAGTGGTAAACTAGTATTGGTAGACAATCAAACATTTAAGCCACTTAACCTCACCCCAACATTAGACGGGTAGTAAGCCCATAATTAATTTAATCAAGGGTGTTCTTTCAACCCTTACTCCTCCAATTACATTCACATACCATAAGAATCCTTATAAGGTCCCCCGAAATAACTTTAGCGTCATTACACCCCCAAAATAGTATACAAAGTGGAGTGGGCAGTAAGCTTACACAATATTCAGTTAGGTGGTGTATCACCACATCCTCCGTCTATAATTCAACACAAGTTTGTTACATCCTTTCCCAACATCAACCAAGATGTCCCCAACATACACACATAAAATAATTTCTAAAACAGCCTCAATATCCTTTATCATAGCAACCAAATATTGAACTTATCATCCCTTGAGTTCTTGACCACAATATATACACAATTCTCAACCAAAACATATATATAGGAAGGGGGCAAAAATGGTCAGTAGCCTATCCTTAATTTTGTGATAGTTTATTCTCTTAACTTGTATTTCTTCAATATCTTGTTTCCTTCACACAAAAACCAAAGGAGAAGATAAAAATCTCTTAATAACCAAGAAAAATGGGACTGCCAAACTTATAGAGGGTTGTCTTATAATTTAAACATGAAGAACATAATTTCCATAGTCTTCGTGAGATATGCTCATGATTTGTTCACTTATCTTTATCTTGGAAGGAAGGTAAATCCCAAGAACCCTAATGGAAACTTAGGGCTCTTGTAGAAGCTAAGAGAGAACAAGAGAGAAAACTCTAGAAAGCTGAATTTTTGTCTAAGTTAAAATGGGTCAAATGAGCTAGTTTTAATCCCTTCTAAGGGAGCTGCTCTTGGCTAATTTGGGCCATATTTTATCAAGTATTTGGTGCATGCACTTTTCCATTATACTTGGGCCTTTGTGGATCTAAAACTGTTGGACCTTGGCTACCATTCTTCTTTTTTTTCTCTCTTTTAACTTGGGCCATAATTAATTCAAGTGTTCTTCGCCCAATAAGCTAGTCAAAGGAGTCTTAGTAGGTGAGGCACCTACTTGGTTATTAGATTGGTTAATAAGTCAAAGTAGGTGATGCACCTACTTGTCACCTACTAGCTTAATTTAAGTCAAGCAAGAAACTGACTTATTTTATTCCAAATTCTAAGTCTTAACCCCTTATGTTAACTTAATAATTATATACCCTTGGAAAATTTAATCCTTGAGGCAAAAGACCACCTTACTATCTTGCATTTAAACACTTCCATTTGGGTTAACTTGGCGTATACATGTTGAATTGTTTAGGCCACTATAATATCCTTTAAATCCTCTTTAAACCTCCACTAATCACTTAAGAAACTTAGTCTATTACCTATACAACAAGGTTACCTCTAGTCCCATATCAATAGAACAAGTAGACGTAAAATACGGGATGTTATAGGTGACCTCTTGGAATATGGTGATTATTATACACCCAACTTGGTGGTTGGTCAAGACGATAAGGAAAGTTTGAATGAGATTGTTGGTATCCTTCCCTACAATGGAAAATCTTTCTCTAGGATTTACATTCCACTTTATAGCCTCAAGTTGTGCATGAAAGACATGTCCAATAAAGATGAGTGTTCTTTAAAGAAGGGGATTAATGGAATGGTCCAATAGAATTCACCATTGTGTGTTTTCATTCTTGACCAAGTATTTATTGCTTGTAGGTCAAAGAGTGAGTCTTCTCTTGAAAACACTTTTGCTGAATTCCACTTATGTGATACTTTTGTTTATTACCTCCTTGCCATTGATGACCCCTTTCTTAAAGGTGGTATCATTTTTAAGGACCCATTTCCTCTTTTGTGTGTTGCTTATATACTTACATCCTTAGTTGACACACTTGTGCTTAAATTGTGTGGACCACAACTTGTGGATGCTAAGTTGATTACTCATTTGTGGAAGATTCCATAGTTGTTAAAGACTTCTTGTTACCTTTATAGGATTGGACAATTTAAAGTGTCAAGTGGGACTCATGGTAGCATGCCTAATGTTAATAAAGGGAACCAAACTTCTTAAGGAAACCTCTTTCCTAGGATTGACTTGTTGTATAGTAGGTTCTCCGTATTCCTTAGTAGCATGACTCCATTGATGAACTCCCTTTCCTTGGGAAGTTGTTTGAAAATGAGAGGTTCTATGTGTTTGAAATGTCTCTTTCTCTCTTTGTGTGTTCCTACTCATGAGCGCACTTTATATGAGAATAATGTCCTTAGCACCTTTCTTTACTATCTTTTTGCATATGATGTTATTCATAACCATGTTGAATCAACATCTTATGTGAGCATGAATTACTTAGAAATTAAGAAAATTGTGTGCCTAAATGCTTTGACTCCACCTTGAGTACATTATTTGCTAAATCTCGTGAGCCTAATGGCATTCTTATGTATAGTAACACCTTCGATGAAAGTTTTATGCTTGATATCTTTCTATATTAACTCTTTGCTTATGATGATGTTCATGCTAGTCGTGAAATTGTTTTGATTGGAAGTAGGATTTCTTTTGGTTGGTCCACTTGTTTGAGTAATAATGCAATGTAGGTCTTTCACATCTTTGACCCCAAAAAACTGTTATGGATTTTTTAACCATTGGTGGCACCACCTTTGGTGTGTTCTCTTGAAGATATAATGAAACAATTGTATCTTATGGCTCCTAAAATGAATTTGGTCTTACCTTTTGGGTTTGTTGATGCCATTATGACCTTTGTGGTTTCCTTATCTCTTGTTTTCTCTTATAGCTGGCTCCCTTGTATCCTTTACAATAAGTTATTCATCTTAAACTCAAAGGACCCTTGGAAATATGTTAAGTGTGTGCAACCTTGGAAAAATGATAAGATTGTTTAGCTAACACTAACCCTCATGCCATGAGGATATTACCGTTGTTTGTTTTCCCTATGATTTTACAAGGTTCGGATTCAAGGTCAAATCTTTTTCAAGAAGGAGAGGATGATAAATACTAAATCGGCATCCACACTTTGAGGCATATAATTCGACGTCACCACATGGATATCCAAGTTATGATCCTCATAAGAGCACAAGAACATGCATGGAGGACTCTTTTGGAGCCTACACTAGAGCAATAACATGTGTAGTTGATAGCTTGGAGCTTGGAACACATTTGGAAGGATCCAAAAGGATACTGCCTTGAATTGATTGTTCATGGGATGGACCACCAAGGCCTTGCCAGCTCACTTAGAGGTCAATTAAGAGGAGACAAAGTCCAAGAGAGCTACTGCATCAACTTTACGGCTCAAGTGGCTAACTACAAAGCCAGTGATGACTTAAGAGGCAGATCGTCACCCTCAATCAGTCCACTAATGTGGCTATTTTCTTAATTTGTTTAAAGGGTTACCTTTGGGCCTCTTTGTAGTAGACTATAAAAAGAAACTTCTAGGTTTACTTTCCTTAGTTAGCTTTTGATATTGATTAAGAATGAAGACTCTTGAGAGAGTGTTTGAGAGCTTGGAATGGCTTTTGTTGCATCTTGTTTAGAAATGGTGATTGTAAGGGCATTTCGATTCCTTTGCGGCCAACATAAGAGATTAGGTTCTTGTTGATGTTTGAATTAAGGGTATTTGAATTTGAAATATTCATTAGTTCCTATTTCTTCTATCTTCTTTGTGTCTATCTATTTATCCTTATCATCTACTGATTGTTTCTTCATTTTCATAGTAAAATTCTCATCTTTGTAATTTAGCTTGTATCAGCGAGTGCCTTAGAGATGAGTATTCTAGACTGAGGTAGGGTTCTATGACAGTGGCTGAGCATGAGGCAAGGTTTCACGATCTAGCTAGGTATGCCACCATGTTTTTACCTACAGAGTATGAGAGGATTTAGTGTTTTGTCATAGGGGAGGATTTAGTGTTTTATCATAGGGTTGAATTTACCGCTTCGCAGGGATACTCAGAGTTTTGTGACTTCAGGGAAGTTGTTTACTTAGATTACTGACCACGTCTATACTATAGATGAGATGGATTGTGCGGCCCAAGGGGGAAGTGATAAGAGGCCCCGTTATAAGAGTAGTTACAGTGAGAGCCATAGTGGCTCACAGTTAAGAGGCTGAGGATTTCAGGGTAGGTACCCAGTCAACCTTATTAGCACTAGTGTCAGCCTAGAAGGTCTGTTCAGGCAGCACTTTAGATCACAGGTGGTGTCAGTCTAGTTATGGTGGTTTGGGTGGTCAGAGCAGTAGTCAGCTAGTGAGGGGTGTTCAGTCAGGGTCATCAGGCCGAGGTAGCCATTTTGGTTCAGTCAGACCTTCAAGATTGAGCAAAGTTCCTGGGTTTATTATAAGTGTGGGGTCGTCGATCATTTTTCTCGAGAGTGTCCCTCACATAGAATGATTGAGACTACAGTTCAGAGTGCTCAGTCGATCAGATCAGTGCCACTGCTAGTTAGAGGTGGTTATCAAGGTCGTACGGGTGGTTTCTAGGGTTCCAGAGGTGGTTCTCAGTTAGGTAGGATAGGTGGTCAGGCAGACACCTAGTTTTGTAGTAGGCAGGGCCATTTGTATGCTTTTCCTAGTGGGCCAAAGACTGAGGCTTCGGATGTTGTGATCACAGGTATGATTTTAGTATGCCATCAGCCAGCTTCCACTTTATTTGATCTCGTTGCCACATATTCATATATTTCTTCTTATTATGTACTGCGGTTGGTTTTGTCTTTGGAGTTGTTATCTGTGCCATTGTGTGTAGCTAACCCCATAGGTGATTTTTTAGTAGTGGATCTAGTATATAGATCATGTTTAGTGACTGTTCGAGAGTTTGACACTCAGTTTGATGGGATTCTGGGCATGGAATGGTTATCCCCTTATTATACGGTCTTCGATTGCTTTGCCAAGACCGTTACCTTAGCCTTTCTTGGCATACCCCCGATTGTATGGCAAGGTTTTTTTAGCCGTACGCCGATGGGTATTATTTCTTATATTTGGGCTAGGAGATTGGTGTCGAGGGGTTGTGAGTCATTCCTTACTTATGTTTGGGATGTTAGTGTTGAGAGTCCTTCATTTGACTCTGTTCCTATTGTTTATCAAATTCCTGATGTTTTCCTACTGACCTACCTAGCCTTCCTCCTGAGCGTGTATAGAGTTTTCTATTGACCTCAAGTCTGGCACCCCACCTATTTTAATGGCTCCTTATCGTATGGCTCCTGCCAAACTAAGGGATCTAAATATTCAGCTTCAGGATCTTCTAGGTAAGGATTTTATCAGACAGAGTGTATCGCCTTGGAGTGCTCCAATTCTGTTTGTGAGAAGAAGGATGGTTCTATGCATATATGTATCGACTATAGGTAGCTGAATAGGGTGATAGTGAAGAATAAGTATCCTATGCCTCATATTGATGATTTATTTGACCAGCTTCTGGGTGCAGTAGTGTTTTCTAAGATTGATTTGAGGTCGGGTTACCATCAGTTGAGGATTAGGGTGGAGGGCATCCCTAAGACAGCCTTCAGGAATCGCTACAGCCATTAAAGCATCCTCAAACTCGAACCACTCTAAAGTCACCACATTCTCTCCTTTGAATTCTTCCCACTACTTATACCATATGCCCACAACATTTTTAACTTGATAAGAAACAAGCTTAACCTTTTCTATGTCTAAAATATGCACAACCTTACAAATCTTCCGAATCTAATAAATGAAATTTTATAGATCCTCTCTAGAGGATACATTTTGAGAAAGTCACAGACCTTAAACACAACCTGAGAACCAGGATTGGCGGAGGGGCTGGATAGTTAGTCTGAGTAGCCTCTATCTGGGGAAACATTTGAATGGAATTTACTAAATCAATATTTGGGTCAACATTTGGTGGCTGAACGGTAGATGAATCAGAACTGCTCTGTGAAATAGATAGCACAGCTGGAGTCCCAACATTAGCATGCTGATCGGAAGAACAAGCTTTGTTCCTATTTCAAATAGTGCATTGAGGAGGTGGTGGAGTGGACTCAACTCCAACATTAGCAGCGACTCTCTAATAAGTGGTTCTCTTTGGAGGCCTGATATGTAACACGCGTAATTCATGAGTTAGATGAGAAACATAGAGGTAAATTCTATCACACAAAATAGATCATGAAAGCAGGAAAATATTCCTAGATGCCCTATAGCTTCCCAATTTACAATGTGGCATGCTTCACACCCATATGTAGTAACCACTGGTCAGGGATTCATAGACACCCTGAGACACTTGAACCTATCACTCTGATACAAAGTTTGTCACAATTTGAGTCTACACCCTAGCCGTGAGCTATGTCTAGTTGCTCACTAGTGGTTCGATGGGACCTTTGGCAAAGAATATCTGTAGGGTAATATGATAAATGAAATTGATGTAGATACATAAACAATCTTAGTGGTCTAAATACGAAGTGAATAGTCCTTTATTAAGACATGACTAGAATGAATGAAGAATGACAACTACTAAGTACTATCTATCTAGTAAAGCCTCTACTGCTAATATGAAAGCTAATTTGGACAAGGCCCATGTAAAATTTATTAAATCAAAAGTCTGAACCAAAGTAATAAAGAAAACTTAAGAATTTTCAAGCCTCCTAAATGCTAGAAGCGCTCACTAATAAGTTAGATGTCAAGTGCTACTAAACGTTTAGCAGTAAACTTTAAGCTCGAGTACCTAGATCTATATCACATGAAAAAAGTGTAGTATAAGATGCACTTAATACAATAGAATGTATTGGTATGAAAATATATACATATATATAATTAAGCTAAAGAACTGATCATGGAAACATGAAGAGAATAACTTAAATTAATTAAAAACCTGAGATGTTAAATCATGCGAGGTATGCCTACATAAAAGTAGTTCATGAGTATATAAATATTAGTTTAGTTAAAGTATGTCATAATAAGTTTCTCATAATTGACAAACACCATACGAACTCATGATTCCCAATGTCTTATGATCTTGGGAATGTTTATACACCCAAGTGTCATATTTTACCTATATTCAAGTTTAAGTTTTAAGAATGAATTCACATATATCTATGTGTTTTATGATAATTGATGTTTGTTATCTAAGAGATGTGATTAGACAATTTTGAGGTTAAAATACAATTGGAATGAGCCAAAAATTGATTAAGGACGCAAAGGCAGGATCAATGGATTATAGACAATTATAAAATGGTGCAAAAAGATGGATTCGTACCATGGAGACATCCTAGTGTGTTGACCACTGTGCCACGGAGCAATGGTCTCGATTTTACCAGCTAAGGATGCTAAATCCTACAGCCTAGTGTGCCCAAGCTATGTGACGAAGGAGAATTAATGTGCCTAGACCATGCCAAGGAGCAAAAATGGCGTGCTGGCTAGCGTGCCATAATAAGGGGTCTTCCTTCTGTAATTTTCAAGCCAAGTCCAAGTAGGATTTGGGTATTATTTGCCCACACAATAAATAAAATACTTGGATGAATAATTTCATAACTTTTGACGAAGAGAGAAATAAGATCCACCATGTAGGCCGGTGAATTTCGGTTTAATCTTTTCTTCTCATGTATTTTTATGATTTTCTTTGGATGATTTGTTGTAATTACTCCATGACTATGTGGAGTTAAACTTCTCATTCTAGAATTATTGTAGCTACATGATTGTTGTAGTTAATTCTTGATTCAATTTGTGAAGATTATCATATTAGTTGTTCATATATTCTTCTACTTACTATTTTACTTCTTCATGACCAATAGAATAAATATCTATTCTTACTATGCTCGAAAGATGGATAATGAGATAAAGCAAAGAATATAGTCAATAAGATCTCTTCATTAGTGAAATAAAGAATTGATTTCTGGCTAGGATAGGAATATGCCTATATCACCTTGCTTGATTACAAAACAGGAAGACATATAAATGCATTCGAATTGGGTTATCATATCCCTGCATAAGATGAAGTTGTGAGGTCAATTTGTATAGATGATTAGGGGCTCAGAATACAATAATCATGTTATTGACCCCGTAAATCAACAACTAAATGATCAAAGAAGTCGATAAAATTTCTTACTCAACAACATAATTGTTAATGAATCCATAATCCTAGATCGATTCATTCATTGATTGCATAAGAATTTGATCTTCTCTTGGTTAATTGTTCATTAGTTATATTCTTTGTATTATTAGTTTAGTCAATTCATAAATACATCTTTGGGATCTACCACTTGAATGAATAATCAAAATTAGTTAAATTTAGTAAATAGTTAATTGACAAGTCCTTGTGGGTACAATATCAAGACTTAAAATCCTATATTACTTGTATGACCGCGTACACTTGCTTGTTCATTTGGACACAACATCTTACACATACATTGGAAGAGTTGTTCTAACCAGCCAAAGTTAGAAACATGTACATTAGGATCCTATAATCATCCTTTTTGGGCGAAACCTACAGTGGTAGATTAGTTATGGGACTTGGGAAATCTGAACCCTTGTCCTCTCAGTGCTAAATAATCCTCCTAAATACATAATAGTGCTCAGTATCATAACAAAATTATAGGTTTGAGTCTGTGCTCAACATGTCTGTAAATTTTATGTAGTGAACCTGTGCTCAATTTCATGTCATGTATCATGTGCATAAAACCATGTAACTGAAAGCAAGTCTTTTCAATCTAGTTATCATAATTTCATAAAGAAACCTTAAAGCATGAGTATGGATGCATTAAAAAGAGTTTTACATAAAGATCATAAGATCATAGAAAACCTTGTACATGAAAATCAAGTAAAACATGTAAAGAATAAAACTGTGGGCATAAACCCTATTTTAGAACATAATTTGCATGTATTTTATCATGAACCGAATCATGTAGGCACCTACTCAACTCTACCCTAGATAGGAAAACCCTTACTACCCAATCATTCAATTAAGTACGAAAGTTAACTGAAGCTATTTTAAAAGAAATAATCCTTTAATAAAAAATAAACTGTTATCCAAATACACTTTTAACTAATTATAATGTGGAAATAAATTAACAGTGATTCCCCAGAACCTAATCTAAATTGGTACAACAGAACTAAGCAATAGAAGAGAAGACCCGAGACACAACATCTGTGTAAGAGTTAGATGACATAAGCTGATGGAGAGTAACAACCATCGTACCTATAGAAATTTCAACTTACCTGCGACATGGCTATACCCCAAGTGGAGATATAGTAAGTGTAGTATCAATACAACCATACGTACTGGTAGGAATCATCATTCGACCAGGGTTAGAAATAAATAACAATAATAAAAAATAGGGAAGAAATCATGACACCCATTAAGATTTCGGATAACTAAACCCTCCCAATGCCCTCCTCTTTAGGTATTTGACATGTTGCCCTTAGCATCTCTATGACATGCCTGCCATTTAACATTTTTATGTATCTTTGTCCTCTGACAATTTGGCTTCTCTTTAAGTAACCTAACTCTTGTCTTACCTTTTTCACTCACAACACCACGACCTTATGCCCAACATAATTATAACCCACTAAGCCACCTCTAAAGTATCAAGATAATCACTAGTCTGACTATCTAGAAAACTATAAGGACTAGGCCAGATCACCCAATACCCCACATATATAACATATAAAATGAACAAAGTACAATCATAACACTTTATCTCAAATAGATATACTAGTATACAAATACATCAATTACTCTTAAGTAGATTCTTTCAACCATAGTCATCTCAATGAATATGTTCAATGGAATGATGAATGCATGCATGCAAGGTGTACACACATACTAGAGTCAGCAGGGACTTTTAGATATGACCTGTAGGGGATGAGCTCAGTCCATGTACCAGTAACGACATTACACCTGATCCATATAATAGTATCGATGTGACACTCGATCCATATATCATCTCAATACCATCTCAAAACTATATTCTCTATGCATGATACAATCAATAATCACAAGTAAAGCTCGAAGGCTAATCACAACATCTAACCCACATAAACTTTACACATGATGACTCACACTTACCCAAACATAATGACCATACCCCCTAGCCATCACCCATGCTTCTACTAATGACCTCAATCCTAAATACTATGCCTACCTCTTTCTTCCCTCCCCCTCTACTATGTACATACCTATTCCAATACAAATAGCTACCTATGAACACAATATATACACCCACAACTCTCTGACTCCTCTCAACACATCACGACATCAAGGTACCTACTACCTATTCTCTTCACTCTCAATTCGAGCTCTACCGAACTCCAATGAACTCACTGAATGCATACACTGACCCTAACTCACATTCATTACTTTTTTAGTCACCCTAATCCTTCCTATAACTCATAAATCCACTTTTTTTCTTCGACCCACCTCTAGCTCATGCAAAACTTATTCCCTTGGACAATTAAAAGAGTAAATTTAGTTCAATAACTTATCATTCAAATCACATGTTCATTATCCTAGTCTGGTTATTATTCCATACAACAAAACTACATGCCCAAAGGCCTATGACATGAAATCTACCGATATCACTATCATTATTACGTGTATCTAGCCCAAGTCTACTATAATTAAACTATAACCTACCTCATAGACAAACTCCACTGCTATAGAGAGTGAAGAGTTATCCCACACATGCCTTACCCTTTACTAATACTAGAAACTCTACCAAAATGCTTTGGAATCTCCCTCATAGAGCTTGGCCTCCAAAACCTCATCATTCTAGGTATAGGGTTCCTTTGGGGTATTTTTAGAGGAGGAGGATGACATAAGGAAGCCCATTTGAATGAGGATTTTAATTAACTCTCGGGCTGGCTACTTCCTAACTATTGTTACAGCGATGAAAGTGTCGCTGGAATGGTACAACTATAGCGGGAAATCTACCATTACAGTGGCGGGTGAGTGGTCTGGCCCAACTTATTCTATTTTTGGCCCAATTTGATTTGGGCAATGGATTTTTCCCATGAAATAATTCCTACAAGGTCTGGGACAAGGATTTGTTAGTCGAATCTATTTTTTTGGGGATGGTATTCAACATAATGATGATTTGGATTATTACATTAGGTATCAATTTACCCATCGTTCATCCCCAAATAGTTACAGAGTGGGGAAGAATGTTTTTAGTAGGATGCTCTGAATCCCACGTACAAAATAGTTTTTGGAATGAAAAGCGATCTTTTATTCATATTAATTATGATCTTAGGCGTATTTGTACTCCTAAGTGTCATTATCTATGTGTGTTTAGCTTAGTTTTGAGGATAATTTAAGGTGCTTATTGAGTTTTTAAGTGTATATTTATGTATTTGTGTGTTAAAGTACATGTTCATAGTGTTTAAAGAGCATTTGAACCAAATCAAGAGTCAAAATGATCAATTGGAACTTAGATGAGGAAACTAGTGTCGCGAGCTTGAGCTATACTTGTTCTAGTATACTTTTATGTGTTCTATTGTGTTGTATGGACTTACGGGTGGGTTGAGATGTTGAAGGGGACCATTGGAGGATCTATGGAAGTTAAATCAATCGCACAACCAAGCCACAAGATATACGGGAGCAAGAGAAAACAACGAGAGATGAATAGATGCAACCCTCCATGGCATAGACTAGGGTGTGCGCCGCACCCTTCATCGCTCATGAGAGGGATGTACGCCTATCATACCTCAAATCCCATTGAGATGGACAAGAACCCGATGCCCTAAAGACTTGATAGAACCAACCTATAATCTTATTGTCCAAGCAAATTGTAACACCCCGTACCTTCCCAACCCTATGTAATGATGTTAAACAATGGTTACCTAGGTGTCGAGAGCCATACATACGTCTTTTGTAATGCTATGGATGAGATACTTGACTTTTGACCTCGTAAATGTGATTAAACCTTCATAGGAAGTGTTTTATGATTTTCGGGGGACATTTGTTGGGTGTAAAATGAGGCTAAGAGGACCCCTAAACAAAGTATATTAAGGCTAAGAAGTAAGTTAAAGAATAGGACTTGAAGTATCTAACCAAACCCGCAAAGAAAAGTCAAAAAATAAATTTTTTGAAAAAACTAAGTGTGGGGAACATTTGGGACCGTTCCATGCCGCTCTGGGCTAAAATTTTTAGTCCATAGGCAGCAATTTGGCGCGCCCAAGGGCGTGCTACGCTGGTTTTTCCACTTTTTCAAAAGATGGAAATTTCTAAGTCCCAAGGGTATCCGGGGTCGTACCGAGCCAATTTTTGCCATGTTTATTATAAAACCATGAGTATATAAATGAAATAAGAGAAATATTATCTTGGTATGATAAAATTACTCGAGAACGAATTTGGCGTCAAAATGACGATTTTACCCTTTTGATCCAAATGAGCCATACGTGGCTAGAATCACTTGTTGTTGGGATTGAGGCCATGGATATGAATAGTGTGAGTGGGAATATTGTTGTAACGCGTATAAGATGACTTATACATGAGGAATTAATGATTTTTTTGGGTTAAGTGAATTTGGCCCAAAAAGGACCCAAAAATGAAAAGAAACCATAGCCCAAAATGGGTCAAATGACCCATTCTTTCAAAGACCTTCTAGACTTAGCATTAAATGCTATAAGTGTGGCTAAGGATGGAAATAAAGACTTATATAAAGTACCACAAAATCTGATTTTTTATTCACTTGAACTCTCATGCTTTCTAGACATTTCTAAACTCTTTTTCTCTCAAAACCCTAGAGACTCAAAGCTAACTTTTGGAGCAAGATCATCACTTTGCAAGTTTGGGTAAGTGATTATGGTTATGGATTAACATATTATATGCATGGGATATTATGTAAATCATGCTGGTTGTGCTTGGAAATGTTGGACATGGTACTTTGTGTTTTTGTATAAGATTTGTGATCCATGGGATTCAAGCTTGAATAGGGACTTGTGCCTTTGATGAAAAAGCATGGTATGGATAAAATAAGAACATGTATGGTGTTATTTTTTTATTAAACTTGTTATTTTTCTATAAGTGTAAATTAGGGGATTTTGGCCGATATGTGCTATGAAGTGTATTAAGGTGAATTGATGGATTATTTGTGATGTGTTATGGATAACAAGATGTAAAAGAGAAGTGTTATGGTGAAATGTATTAATTCTCATGTATTGGTAAATGTATGGAATATTGGGGGACTTTTGGAATAATGATTTCATCAATGGTTTTGTCATGGGGAAATGGCATGTTTAACGGCTAACATGTAACTCATTGACGTTATATGCATTTGTAGAATAGTTGATGGTTAATGCGAATCTCATTGTATATTTGTGTTGTAGAGTGACACATAAAGAAGGAGCGGGACTATTGTATACACATCTAAGTGGTATATTCATATTAAGAATACAAGGTTTGTAAGGTTACTCTGTCCGTATCTTCCTACGGCAAATAGTATTCATATTGACATTACGTTTGTTCCATCCCGAAATGTGTTAGGGTATCCCATATCCAGTTATCCATAGTCATTTTCATACATTTCCTACTCATTGATCATTGGTGAATCTCATGTTTCCTATTAAAGCATAATGTTCCAAAATCTCAACAATGTTAGGTTCCAAAGTTCCCATAGTAGTTATACTTATATATCTTGTTCATTGATTATTGTCTAATGGTTCCAATGGTGATATGTTTCCAACAATGTTTCTTCATGTGTTTCTCACTCATTGGTTAATGATCCAAAGTTTCAAATAAAGATATGGCTACCATTGTACCAATCTCAAAGTAAAGAACAAAGTAATGCATATGTGGTCAATGATCAAGTACGGGTGGCAAGTCTAGGGGAATAAGCCTAGCTCGACTCGATCCCAATGTATTGATTTATGGGTGGAAGGTCTAGGGGCATAAGCCTAGCTCGACCCGATCCCGATGCATTGATTTATGGGTGGCAAGTCTAGGGGCATAAGCCTAGCTCGACTCGATCCCAACACGATGATATGTTATGTAAAGAACCATTGATCAGTAGGGGCCCGGGTACATTGTGACACATGTATTGACAAGTAAGCATTGAGATAAAGAAAGCAAAGAAAGTAATGAAAGCAATTCACATGGTTTCCCAAAATGCAAAATGGTGACTTATTCACATTGATTATTCATATGTTTTGAGTTCATTGAAATATTCATGTATTGTACAGTTTCATCTGAGCCTTGCATACTCAGTACTTATTTTGTACTTACCCCTCTCGGGGAATTTACCTTACTTGCTACAGGCACAGGTACCAGTAAGCCTCCTCAGTAGATTTCCAGTGTTAGCGGTTCTTTGGTGAGCTCCAACTAATTCGGGGCTTCTCCGAGTCAGAGTGTATATATGTTTTGGTGATATACATGTTGTATAAAGCGGGGACTTGTCCCGACTTTTGGTTTGTATTGGTCAACGCATCTGTTAAAGGCTTTTGTAGACGTACGTGGGTATATGTATATAAGGTGACTCATGAAGTCTTGTTTTCATGGCCTCAACGGCCAAGTTTCTCAAATGTGTATATATATATGCCACATGTTCCATGATTTCCAATATCCGTGATTTCCAGTACCAGGAGTTCATGTTCTTATGTGATAGTGGTGTTTCCTATGGCACGCATATGAATGTATAGAAGCATAGCTTGGTTCTCTCGGGCCTTATCATCTACGGGTGCCAATCATGCCTCGTTGGGACATCGGGGCGTGACATAAATAACTATAATAGTAATGGTACTTTGACAAATATATACAAGCTATAGTAATGACAAAAGACTAACATAAAGATAGGCCCAAAACCTATATACGTGACTTGGCTGTTGAGGCAACAACTATTAAGGAACCAAACATAACTGCACTTTATAAGCTAGTCTACAAAGCCTCTATAAGATCGACAAACATGGTCTGGGTCGGGACAGGCCCCGCCTTACCCTTAACTATTATACAATACCAAAATATATACCAAAGACTCGGTAAAGCTCCGAATCAACTTGGAGATCACCAATCACAGCTGAGTGTCCTGTGCTTCTATTAAGGAGGTCTACAAGCTGGAGTACTTGTACCTGTGGCATGAAACATAGTGTACCCATAAGGGACTTCAGTACGAAAGAATGTACTGAGTATGTAAGGTATAAAGTGACCATAGGTAAGACAAGATCTTAATAACATCAGATATAAATACATAATTATATAGTCACTCCCCGAGTTCCAATGAGACAGACTGCCACCCGAAGTCGATGAGGCCCGAGAGAACCAATCTTTGCTCATGTCTATTCATATGCATGTCACCCAATAAGCAGCACCATTACATAGAGATATAAAATGTCAATAGAGGAAGTCATAGAAACATGTACTATATATATATATGAAACTTGGTCGGTAGGGCCATCAAGTGAAACTGGACATACATCTCTTACATTCATCATCCCACATATATCTATAAAGCCTCTATAGATACATAAACATAGCCAAGCTATAGTCGGGACAAGTCACCACTTTATACAACATTTACAATACAAAAATCAGTGTACACTATGACTCGGAAAGCCCCGAACCAATTGGAGCTCACCAAAAATCTGCAAATGACCCATACTCTACTGTGGAGGTGTACTAGCACCTGTGCCTGCAGCAAGTAAGGTAAGTCCCACAAGGGACATCAGTACAAAGAATGTACTGAGTATGTAAGGCTCATAAGAAACTATATGATACGTAAATACGTCAATGAACTCAAACACAAATGAATAACCAATATGGATAAGTTAACATTCTGTATGTTGGAAACCATGTACATTGGTTTCATTACTTTCTTTACTTCTTTACTTCCATGCTTATACATCATCACTTGTATGACTATGTACCTAGACCCCGACTGATCAGTGGGTCATTACATAATATAACATTATGTTAGGATCGGCTCGAGCTAGGCTGATGCCTCTAGAGCTACCACCCATGACTCAATATATATATCGGGCTCGACTCAAGCTAGGTTATCACCTCTAGAGCTGCCACCCATAAACCGACATATCAGGTTTGGCTCGAGCTAGGTTCTTACCTCTAGAGCTAACCCCTGTCAGGTTTGGTCCGAGCTAGGCGTATGCCTCTAGGACTACCCCCTGATCCAATAATCTCGGGATCGGGTTGAGCTAGTCTTTTGCCCCCAAAGCTACCACCCATACTCCATCATTAACCACACATGCATTACTTCATTCTTTACTTTTGAGATTGATACAAGGATAGTCATAACATTATTTGAAGCTTTGGATCATTAATCAATGAGTAAGAGACATGTGAATGAACATTATTGGAACTTTGGAACATAACATTATTGGACCTTTGGAACATTAGTCAATGAACATGAGACATGTGAATCACAAATGATCAATGAGTAGGAAACATGTGATAATAACAATTGGTAACTGGCTATAGGATACCTTAGGACATTTTGGAATGGAACAAGTACAATGTCTATGTGAACACTATGTGCTGCAGTAGGATACGGAAAAGAGTAACCTTACATACCTTATCTTCCCAATATCAATATACAATCTTAAATGTGAATACAATAGTCCATCTCCTTCCTTATGTTTCACTCTACAACACAAGTACATAACGGAGTTTACATTAACCACCAACTACCTTACAAATGCATAAGACAACAATGAGTTACATGTTTGACTTTAAAATGTCATTTCACCCTTTACAATACCATCCACGACATTGTCATACCAACAATACCACAACATGCCCAACATTGACCAAAATATCACAACCCAATAGCATTTCATACCAAGTTCATTCTTTACATTTCTTCATTAACACAATATCACAATTACTCCATCAAGTCACCTCAATACGTCTCATAACAACATATCGGCCAAAATCCCATAATTTACACTTATAGAAAAATAACAAGTTTAGTAACATCATCACACCATACATGTTCTTATTTCATCCATACCATGCACTTTCATCAAAACCACAAGTCACTTTTCAAGCTTAATTCACAAAAATGACACATCTTTTACAAAAGCAAAAAAGTGCACCACATACACTTTTAGACATAACCATCATGATCTATATGCTCTCCTATGCATATAATATATTAATCCATAAGAATAATCACTTACCCAAACTTGCAAATGAGTGATCTTGTCCCAAGAAGTGCCTTAGGGTTCTTAGGGTTTGAGAGAAAATATGTGAGAAATATCTAAAGAGGCATGAGAGTTAGAATGAATTAAAATCTGATTTTTGTGGCCTTTATATAGTACTCAAGTCATCATTAGCCATTTCCTTGCATTAAATGCAATGTTTGCTTGGTCAAGTGGAAGAATGGGTCATTTGCCCATTGGGCCTTGCATTTTGGTCTCTCTTTGGGCTTTAAATTGAGTCCAATAACACATGTCATCTTAACCCACCAAATGTAATGTATAATCCACCATATATCTCATGTTCAAATAATTCCATAAATGTCTCGATAATATTCTCTTACGAGATTCCCGTTCATATTCTCAATAGCAAAAATAGAAATTCTAGTCGCTCATGACTTATTTGAACATAATTTGTTAAAATATTTGTGACGAAGAATTAACCCCAACTCATATGCTACATGCGTTTAAGAATAGTCCTACTATGATGGAGTAATAATACCATGACTCAAAGGTCTTATATACATCATAATAATCGAAAACAAATTTTGGCGAAAACCACCCCGGCACGCCGCTCGGCGCACCCCAATGCTGCCTGTGGCACAAAAAAAAAGCCCAGAGCGGCCTGTAACGCTGCCTAGCGCTCCCCAGGGCTGCCTGTGCCAAACAAATTTTGGCCAGAAGTGGCCCGGCACGCCCCTAGGCGCGCCCCACACCCAAAATGTGATTTGTTTCCTTTCTTCGACTTTTCTTTGCGGATTTGGTTAGATCCTTCAAGTTCAAGTATTTTTCTTACTTCCTGACCTTAATATCCATTGCTTGTAAGTACTCCAAGACTCATTGTTTTACCCCACAATTGCTCCACGAAGTCACAAACACCACCTACTACAATAGCAATAGCAATACAAAATACGTACTTATTGCTCTCAAACCTAGGGTAAACATGGTTCAAGATTATCAAGTAGGTTTGGGAAGGTACGGGGTGTTACATTCTTCCCCCTCTTAGAAACATTCGTCCTCAAATGTTAACAACATCATTTCAATTACAACAAATGCATCTCTATATTAGCATATATATACATAGAAACTAAATATTCATAGATACTTACTTGTTATTGCTCCCCTTCCACACTTTGATCTTTTTCTTCCATTTGAAACAGATGAGGGTACTTGGACTTCATCATTTCTTCAGTTTCCCATGTGACCTCCTCTACTTGTTGATTTCTCCAAAGTACCTTTACGTAAGCTATGTCTTTATTCCTCAACCTCTTTACTTGTCAATCTAGAATAGCAATGGGTACCTCTTCATAAGTGAGATCCTCCGTAACTTGTACATCGTCAATGGGACCAATACAAGATGGATCCACTACGCATTTTTGAAGCATCGAAACATGAAACACTGGATGGATCGAGGAGAGTTCTTGGGGTAATTTAAATCCATATGCAACTTGCCCAAATCTTCTGATAATTTAATATGGACCTATATAACGGAGACTCAATTTCCCTTTCTTTCCAAATCTCAGTACCCCTTTCATTGGCGACACCTTTAAGAATGCCCAATCACCTATGGCGAATTCGAGCCCTCTTCTTCTAACATCAGCATATGACTTGTGTCAACTTTGGGCCGTTTGTAGCCGCTGTTGGATCACTTTAACTTTCTCCATAGACTGATGAACAAGATTTGGCCCAAGTAAAGCAGTTTCACCCGCTATAAACCATCCAATTGGTGATCTACATTTCCTTTCGTACAAAGCTTCATAAGGTGCCATTTTAATACTTGAATGATAGCTATTGTTGTAAGCAAGTTTAATAAGAGGCAAATGGTCATCCCAACTGCCTTAAAAATCTAATGTGCAAGCTCGTAGCATATCTTCAAGTATTTGAATAGTACGTTCTAATTGTTCATCTATCTGAGGATGGAAAGCCGTACTCAGATTCACCTATGTGCCCAAACTCTGCTGAAAAATATCTTCAAAAATGCACAGTAAACTGAGCTCCCCTGTCTGATATAATGGAGGTCGAAATCCCATGTAACCACACTATTTCTTTAACGTACAATCTTCCAATATCCTCAGCTGTATAGGTGGTCTTGACTGGTAGGAAGTGTGCTGACTTGGTAAGCCTGTCGACTATAACCCATATAGAATCAAATTTCCACAGCGTACGAGGCAAACTTATGATGAAATCCATGTTAATCATATCCCATTTCCAGACTGGAAGATTGATACATTGCACGTAGCCTCCTGGTTTCTGATGCTCTACTTTCACTTGTTGACAATTTGGGAACTGAGTGACAAATTCTGCAATGTTCTTCTTCATATTTCCCCACCAATACACTTCTTTTAAATTATGGTACATTTTAGTAGCACCCGAGTGAATAAAATAGCGCGAATGTGTGCCTCGATCATAATTCATTTCCTCACTTCGTCTACATCCGGTACACATAGTCTTTCTTGGCATTGAAGTACCCCTTCTTGTGTAAGATTGAAGACCGCAGTCAGACCTTGTTGTACATTTTCTTCCAGCTGCAATAACATAGGATCCGCAAACTGCTTCTCTTTCACTTCAGCTATTAAGGAGGATTCTGCTGCATTTTGAACAATAACCCCTTCATCTGAGGATTCAATAAGGCTAACTCCCAAACTGGCTAGTTGATGTAGAACTTTGATTATCTCTTGCTTTTCAGTAAACTGGCCACTAGTGCTTTCTACTACCTTGCGGTTCAATGCATCAGCTACCACATTTGCTTTTCCTGGATGATAGAGAATATCAATATCATCATCTTTTAAGATCTCTAACCACCTTCGTTGCCTCAAATTGAGTTCTTTCTGCTTAAAGATATATTGCAAACTTTTGTGATCAGTATAAATATCAACATGAACTCCATACAAATAATTACACCATATCTTTATAGCAAATACCACCGCTGCTAAATCAAGATCATGTGTGGGATAGTTTCTCTCGTGTGGTCGTAACTGTCATGAGGCATATGCTATGACATTACCGTGCTGCATCAATACACATCCAAGGCCAACTTTGGAAGCATCACAATACACTGCATAACCTTCGGTGCCTTCGGAAAGTACTAACACTGGTGTGGAGGTTAATTTATCTTTCAACTCTTGAAAGTTTTCTCAGACGCCTCATTCCACTGAAATTTAACTGCCTTATGTGTAAGCTTTGTTAAAGGTACAACAATTGAAGAAAAACCTTCCACAAATCTTCTGTAATAACCTGCTAACCCAAGAAAACTACAAATCTCTGTAGGTGTCGTAGGTCTTGGCCAATTTTTCACCGCTTCAATCTTTTGTGTATCAACCTGTATCCTTTCATCTGACACAATGTGACCCAAGAATGCGACGGATTTTAACCAAAACTCACACTTAGAGAACTTTGCATACAACTTACGCTCACGGAGAATCTGTAACACCTGCGGTAAGTGATTAGCATGGTCCTCTGATGATCTTGAATAAACCAGGATGTCATCTATAAATACCGTCATGAACACATCTAGAAATGGCTTAAACACCCTATTCATCAAATCCATGAACACAACTGGTGCATTTGTTAGTCCAAATGACATAACTAAAAATTTATAATGGCCATACCATGTTCGGAAAGCTATCTTGGGTACATCTTCTTTTCTAACTCTGACTTGATGGTAACCCGACCTCAAGTCAATCTTTGAAAAACACTTGGCACCCTATAACTGACCAAACAAATCATCAATTTGAGGGAGGGGATATTTGTTCTTGATCGTTACCTTATTCAATTGCCGATAGTCAATGCACATTCTCAACGTCCCATCCTTCTTCCATACAAATAACACCGGTGCACCCTACGGGGACATACTAGGCCTGATGAAGCCCTTGTCCAACAAATCTTTTAACTGCTTCTTCAATTCACACAATTCTACTGGAGTCATTCTATACGGAGGAATAGAGATAGGCTGAGTGCCTGGAATCACATCAATGCCAAACTCTACTTCCCGTTCTGGGGGTATGCCTGAAAGATCCTTTGGAAATACATTAATAAATTCATTGACCACTGGAACTGACTGCGGAGTTAGTGGTTCCACATCATTATCTTTCACTCGTACTAAGTGATACATGTACCCCTTGGCAATCATTTTCCTTGCTTTCAAAGAGAAAATAAATTTTCCTCTTGGTGCCCCCACATTACCCTGCCATTCAAGAACATTTTCTTGTGGAAAACAAAAATGTACCTTCTTGGCCTGGCAATCTACTGTGGCATAACAAGAAGCCAATCAATCCATCCCTATTATCACATCAAAATCCACCATGTCTAGTTCGATGAGGTCGGCCAGTGTATCATGACCACACATAGTTACCACACAATTATGATATACTTTTTTTGCAATGATATATTCACCAACCGGTGTATACACTTCAATTGACTTAATTAATAATTTTGGTGCCCTTGCAAATTTCATAGCAATCAATGGAGTAACATAGGACAATGTAGAACCTGGGTCAATCAATGCATATACATTATATGAAAATATGGATAATGTACCTGTGACGACATCAGGAGAAGCCTCCGAATTCTATTGGTCCACTAAAGCATAAGTGCGATTCTGGACCCCTCTAGTACTGGCTGCTCCTCTGTCACCTCTACCGTGACCAACAGACTACACACCTCGGCCTAAAGAAGGAACCGATGATGATGATGCAACAGCTAATCTCGCAGGTCGTGCTATACCACCCATGCTCCTTTGGGGACACTCCTTCATCATGTGCCCCATCATACCGCACCAAAAACAAGCATTCATCCCTACCTGGCATGTACATGAATGAGTACGCCCACAACGCTGACACTGCTGACAAGAAAATCCTACTGCCTGTGATCCGTGACCACTACTCTGCCTAGATTGGCCACCTCTAAACCCTCGGAATTGAGAATGAGCGCCTGCTGTGGAATAAGAGAATGGTGGTCTAGGCGGTCTAGGAAATATCCGTGCCTAGATTCTCCTTGGGATGCCATAGACTGTCCCTTAGGTCTAGCTCTTTTGGACTGTCCTCTATCAGATTTATGTGCCCTTCTTCTCTGTCTCTGATCTTCCATTTTCTGTGCGAAGGCCTGTATTCTGGCTATGTCCATATCCTTGTTCAAGGCAGCAATGGTGCAGTCCCTTACCAAGTATGGCTCTAATCTGTCCACATATCGATGGACTCTATCTGTCATTGTATCCACTACATTCGGAGCATATCGAGCCAAGGAATTAAACTGAAGACTATATTCTCTAACACTCATGTTCCCTTGACGTAGATTAAAAAACTGATTTGCACGTGCCTCCCAGATCTCATATGGGAGGTAATGATCAAGGAATGCCATTTCAAATTCTTCCCAACCAGATGGAAGTGCATCAATACCCCTCGATCTTTTTCAATCTTCTTACCACAATATAGCTTCACCTTTCAATCTATAAGCCACAAGTTCAACTGTTTCAACACCAGTCACGTGCATAACTTCTAGAGCCCTCTGGATTTGATCCACGAAGTCCTGTGGATCTGCTTTTGGATCTGACCCAGTGAATATAGGAGGGTCTAATTTCAAAAAATCTTGTGTTCTGCGACTCGCCACTCTAGCCGTATCATCCTCATTTGTCGTTGGACCCACTCGTCCTTGACTTTGTGCCGCAACTAACTGAGTCAACATATGTACTGCATTTCTTAGATCCTGGTCAGTGGCATTCATTGGTGGTTCTGTGGGTACTTCTCTACCGATCGGCTCTTCTGGAGCTGGAAACGTAGAAGAAGCCCGCGATGCAACCTCAGTGTCAGCCCCACCTTGACTAGCTTGGTCAGGTGGTGATTTACTCGTGCCTTCTCTGGTAGGCATATCTACCTACTTACCTTTACCTCTACCTCTTCTTGTGATTGGCATTTTACTATACCAAGGAAAAACAATTACCATGGTCAGATACAATTCAACTTACAATACTGCCTCTATTGCATGATCTAGAAATGAAGAAAAGAAGCGACTCCTAAATGTCCCGTAGTCTCCTACTTATAAATGTGGTGCACAACACATTCATAAGCAAGACTCTACTCAGACACGACTTTGTAGACACCCTTAGGACGACCTGCTCTGATACCACTTTTGTCACGCCCCGAGTTCCAACGAGACCGACTGGCACCCGAAGCCGATGAGGCCCGAGAGAACTAATCTTTGCTCATGTCTATTCATATGCATGTCACCCAATAAGAAGCACCATCACATAGAGATATAAAATGTCAATAGCGAAAGTCATAAAAACATGTACTATATGTATATGAAACTTGGCCGGTAGGGCCATCAAGTGAAACTGGACATACATATCTTACATTCCTCATCCCACATATATCTACAAAGCCTATACAGATACATATACATAGCCAAGCTAGAGTCGGGACAAGTCCCCACTTTATACAACATTTACAATAAAAAAATCAGTGTACACTATGACTTGAAAAGCCCCGAACCAATCGGAGCTCACCAAAAATCTGCAAATGACCCGCACACTACTGTGGAGTTCTACTAGCACCTGTGCCTGCAACAAGTAAGTTAAGTCCCACAAGGGACGTCAGTACGAAGAATGTACTGAGTATGTAAGGCTCATAAGAAACTGTATGATACTTAAATTCGTTAATGAACTCAAACACAAATGAATAACCAATATGGATAAGTTAACGTTCTGTATGTTGGAATCCATGTACATTGCTTTCATTACTTTCTTTACTTCCATGCTTATTCATCATCACTTGTATGACTATGTACCCAGGCCCCGACTGATCAGTGGGTCTTTACATAACAAAACGTTATGTTGGGATCGGCTCGAGCTAGGCTGATGCCTCTAGAGCTACCACCCATGAATCAATATATATATCGGTCTTGGCTCGAGCTAGGTTATCACCTCTAGAGCTGCCACCCATAAACCAACATATCAGGTTCGGCTTGAGCTAGGTTCTTACCTCTAAGCTACCCCCTGTTAGGTTTGGTCTGAGCTAGGCGTATGCCTCTAGGACTACCCCCTGATCCAATAATCTCGAGATCGGCTTGAGCTAGGCTTTTTCCCCCAAAGCTACCACCAATACTCCATCATTAACCACATATGCATTACTTCTTTCCCTACTTTTGAGATTGATACAAGGATAGTCATAACATTATTTGAAGCTTTGGATCAATAATCAATGAGTAAGAGACATTTGAATGAACATTATCGGAACTTTGGAACATAACATTATTGGACCTTTGGAACATTAGTCAATGAACATGAGACATATGAATCACAAATGATCAATGAGTAGGAAACATGTGATAATAACAATTGGTAACCGGTTATAGGATACCTTAGGACATTTGGGAATGGAACAAGTACAGTGTCTATGTGAACACTATGTGCTGCAGAAGGATACGGAAAAGAGTAACCTTACATACCTTATCTTCCCAATATCAATATACAATCTTAAATGTGAATACAATAGTCCAGATCCTTCCTTATGTTTCACTCTACAACACAAGTACATAACGGAGTTTACATTAACCACCAACTACCTTACAAATGCATAAGACAACAATGAGTTACATGTTTGCCTTTAAAATATCATTTCCCCCTTTACAATACCATCCACGACATTGTCATACCAACAATACCACAACATGCCCAACATTGACCAAAATATCACAACCCAATAGCATTTCATACCAAGTTCATTCTTTACATTTCTTCATTAACACAACATCACAATTACTCCATCAAGTCACCTCAATACGTCTCATTACAACATATCGGCCAAAATCCCATAATTTACACTTATAGAAAAATAACAAGTTTAGTAACATCATCACACCATACATGATGTTATTTCATCCATGCCATGCACTTTTATCAAAACCACAAGTCACTTTTCAAGCTTAATTCACAAAAATGACACATCTTTTACAAAAGCAAAAAAGTGCACCACATACACTTTTAGACATAACCATCATGATCTATATGCTCTCCTATGCATATAATATATTAATCCATAAGAATAATCACTTACCCAAACTTGCAAATGAGTGATCTTGTCCCAAGAAGTGCCTTAGGGTTCTTAGGGTTTGAGAGAAAATATGTGAGAAATATCTAAAGAGGCATGAGAGTTAGAATGAATTAAAATCTGATTTTTGTGGCCTTTATATAGTACTCAAGTCATCATTAGCCATTTCCTTGCATTAAATGCAATGTTTGCTTGGTCAAGTGGAAGAATGGGTCGTTTGCCCCATTGGGCCTTGCATTTTGGTCTCTCTTTGGGCTTTAAATTGAGTCCAATAACACATGTCATCTTAACCCACCAAATGTAATGTATAATCCACCATATATCTCATGTTCAAATAATTCCATAAATGTCTCGATAATATTCTCTTACGAGATTCCCGTTCGTAGTCTCAATTGCAAAAATAGAAATTCTAGTCGCTCATGACTTATTTGAACATAATTTGTTAAAATATTTGTGACGAAGAATTAACCCCAACTCGGATGCTAAACGCGTTTACGAATAGTCCTACTATGATGGAGTAATAATACCATGACTCAAAGGTCTTATATACATCATAATAGTCGAAGAAAAATTTTAGCGAAAACCACCCCGGTACGCTGCTTGGAGCGCCCCAATGCTGCCTGCGGCACAAAAAAAAAAGTCCAGAGCGGCCTGGAACGCTGCCTGGATCGCCCCAAGGCTGCCTGTGCCAAAACAATTTCATCCAGAAGCGGCCCGGCACGCCCCTGGGCGCGCCCCACACCCAAAATGTGATTTGTTTCCTTTCTTCGACTTTTCTTTGCGGATTTGGTTAGATCCTTCAAGTTCAAGTCTTTTGCTTACCTCCTAACCTTAAAATACATTGCTTGGAAGTCCTCCAAGCCTCACTTTTTCACCCCACAATTGCTCCACGAAGTCACAAACACCACCTACTACAAAGGTCTAAGCACATTTGATAGCACAATATCAAATGTTCCATCAATAGCAATGCAAAATACGTACTTATTGCTCTCGAACCTAGGGTAAACATGGTTCAAGATTATCAAGTAGGGTCGGGAAGGTACGGGGTGTTACAGATAAGAGAATAAAAGACTACCTTTGCTTGTATTTATGGGATAATGTACGTTACATCTTTTACTTTACTTTATCCTTCTTTGCATTATGAAATTGTAAAGCATATGATACAAATGACTAGCTGATCAGTGGTAAAAGAGGATGACCCATGCTAGGTATTTTAACCCCTGGGATACGGTCCTCATAAATACACAAATTGGGATCGACCCATGCTAGGCTTTCCTTTCACCCCTGGGATACCACCTGTGATATTGAGATCGACCCATGCTAGGTGTTCCTTCCACCCCTGGGATACCACCCAAGAATATACAAGTTCTCTTTACATTATTTTTTTGATCATTGAGATAGTTCTTTTGGTGGTCATAACATTATTGAGTTTTAAACTATGGACCAGTACTGAGAGACATATGAATACGTATTTAATGTGGTAACAATGACATTGGGAGCAAATGTAACATCAATGTATTAGATTTCACGCCAAATAACATAGAATCTAATAGCCTTACATACCTTGCTGTACAACTCCGATATTACCCCAAATTAAACTCCTTCCTCTCGAACTACTTATCTAAAATAAATTAAGTGGTAAAACTAGTATTAGTAGCTAATCAACACATTTAAGCCACTTAACCTCACCAAAATAGTAGCTGAGCAGTAAGCCCGTAATTAATTTATTCAAGGGTGTTCTTTCAACCCTTACTCCTCCAATTACATTCACATACCATACAAATCCTTAAAACGTCCCCCCAAATAACTTTAGCCTCATTACACCCTCAAAATGGTATACAAAGTGGAGTGGGCAGTAGGCTTACATAATATCGGTGGTGTATCACCATATCCTCCGTCTATAATTCAATACAAGTCAGTTACTTCCTTTCCCAACATCAACCAAGTTGTCCCCAACATATACATATAACACAAGTCCTTAAACAACCCCAATATCCTTTATCATAGCAACCAAATATTGAACTCATCATCCCTTGAGTTCTTGACAACAATATATACACAATTCTCCACCAAAACATATATATAGGAAGGGGCAAAAATGGGCAGTAGCCTTACCTTAATTTTGTGATAGTTTATTCTCTTAACTTGTATTTCTTCAATATCTTGGTTCCTTCACACACAAACCAAAGGAAAAGAGAAAAATCTCTTAATAACCAAGAAAAATGGGACTGCCAAACTTATAGAGGGCTGCCTTATAATTTAAACATGAAGAACATAATTTCCATAGTCTTTTTAAGATAAACTCATGATTTGTTCACTTACCTTTAGCTTGAAAGAAAGGTAAATCCCAAGAACCCCAATGGAATTATAGGGCTGCTGTAGAAGTTACTAGAGAGAAGAGAGAAAACCCTAGAAAGTTGATTTTTTGCCTAAGTTAAAATGAATAAAATGAGTTGTTTTCAATCCCTTTAAAGTGACCAGCTCTTGGAAGACTTTCTTGTCCATTTTTGGCCATAAAATACCAAGTATTTGGTGCACTTCCTTGCCCATTATACTTGGACCTTTGTGGATCTGAAACTATTGGGCATTGGCTGGCCATTCTTCTCTTTTCCTCTCTTTTAACTTGGGCCAGAATTTATTCAAGTAGGTGGTAGTGTACTTTGCCCAATAAGCTGGTCAAAGGAGTCTTAGTATGTAATGCACCTACTTGTTTCTTAGATTGGTCAATAAGTCAAAGTAGGTGATGCACCTACCTGTCACCTACTAGCTTAGTTTAAGTCAAGCAAGCAGCTCACTTATTTTATTCCATATTCTAAGTCTTAACCCCTTATATTAACTTTATACTTATATACACTTGGACACTTTAACCCTTGAGGTAGAATACCACCTTACTATCTCGCATTTAAGCACTTCCATTTGGGTTAACTTGGCCCATACATGCTGAAATGCTTGGGCCATTATAATATCTTTTAAATCCTCTTTAAAACACCGTTAATTACTTAAGAAAATTGGTTCGTTACCTATATAACAAGGTTATCTCAAGTCCCATATCAATAGAACAAGTACACGCAAAATATGGGGTGTTACAACTCCGCACCCTAAATCACGCATGAGAGGGTGTGCGCCATACCATGGGCCACACCCAGCCACTAGATTTGGCATGTGATGGCCATGTGATACACCAACCCTAAAGTCGACCCAAAGTTGGTTTTTAACTTGTTTTTTAGTAGGGGTAATGTTGTATATCTATGGGATTCATTTGGGACACCTCATGGACAACCTAAAACACTATAAAAGGAGCACTTGGCCATAGTTACACACATATTTGTCATCTTTGGATCAATACACGAATTGGAGAGCAAAGGAGAAGATAAGGAGCTCTACACTAGGGTTTTTCTTCTTTTACTTTTCATTCTTGTAGTTTAAAGTTATAAACTCTTTTATGGAGATTGTTTGTATGAATATAAGTGGCTAAACACTGTCATTCTTGCGTTGAGTCTATAACATGATTGTTTAATTCGGGTTTTATAGTTGGTTTATTCGTTTATCAAGTCATGTAATCATTCTTGCATTCTTATTGTACTATTCTAAAGCGTCATAAACTTTAGGATAAATCTTATTCTCAAAATGAATCGAACATATGAGTGGAGAGATGGAATGAAGAATGTAAGGAGTGTGGATCATGTCTTTAATGGTTATATATTGATTGTTGAAGAATGATTTGCGGTTAGGATAGCAATATATATCTAAACGCCCTACTTGGTTAATGAAACGGGAACATAGTTTAATGCATCTGAATTAAAGACTTATATCACCACTCAATGATGTAATTATGAAATTAATTTGGGTAGGATATTTAGAGGATGACCATTCCCAAGTTGAATATCAACCCCGTAGATCAACAATCACGATAAACACTAACACCGACTAGAAACCATAGTTAGGCATGAATGTGAAGTAATTGACTCAAACCTTGAACTCTCCATATATTATTTACAATACAATTTAATTATCATAGTTATTTATATTTTGTAATTATAAAAAACAAACTAAATCTCTCTTGGTTACAAATCGCACTTGTTAAATTTGAATAGTAATGTTTGAATTAGATCGCTTGTTAAACACAAGTCCCTATAGGATAAATATTCGGCTCACGAAGAGCCACTGTATTACTTGCACGACCACATACACTTGCGTGTGTGCTTGGGAGCGATAAGTTTTTGGTGCCGTTGCCGGGGACTTGAAAATTAGCAGCCTTCTAATTTTTTTTTTACTTTTTTTTTTTAAGTGCTAACAACTTGGTTTTAGCTACTGAATTTGAAGGAACAAGTTTTTGGTGCAAGTTCATGATACCGTTCCTGCAACAATGGGTGATGAACAACAACCACCTCGCAGGACAGTGCACGATGTGGCGATCTCACTCACAACTAATGTGACCTCTTGTATTCAAAAGCCGACCGCAGGAGGCAGATTTAAGCTGAAGCAAAACATGGTGCAATTATTGCACACAAGCTGGCAGTTTACATGCTTATCACATGAGGATCCAAAAGTTCATCTACAAAACTTTTTGGAGATCGGTGATACTTTTATTTCCACTGGAGTCTTTAGAGACTATGTGAGTCTCACACTTTTCCCATTCTCACTTTTGGGAGAAGCGAAGAAATGGTTAAAGGCAGAACCTTCAAACTCAATCACAACTTGGGATAATTTAGTGAAGAAGTTCCTCATTCAATTCTTCCCATCAAGAAAAACTGCAAGGTTAAGGAGTGAGATTCTGAATTTCAAGTAGAAGCCATACGAGAATCTCTATCATGCATGGGAAAGATTTAAGTCTCTCCTCAAGGATTTTCCATATCATCAACAAACCAATGAGGTACTAGCTCACACTTTTGTTGAAGGCCTTGACCACAATACAAAAATTTTGCTAGATTCAGCTATAGGTGGTCAAGCCTTGGAGAAAACTTACGATGAGCTATACACTCTTTTGAATAGTATTGTACAAGGTAATTCAGACTGGAATGGTGATATGTCTAGAGGCATGGTGAAAAAGCCTGCAGGTACGATTAAGGTAGATGGTCTCACAGCATTAGCTGCACAGTTTTCCAGATTTCAAAATCAGATGGTGGCCAAATTTAGCAAATTGAGTGTGGCTCAACCTCAGGCGCAGGTTAATGCAGTGCAACAGGTTCAGAATTGGTGTGAAACTTGTGGTAATGGTGGTCACTCTTTAGAATATTATGTAGTAAATCCAGAGTCTATAAATTTTGTGGGTAATGTAAAGAGAGGCAATCAAACTTATGGTAACACCTATAACAGCAATTGGCAGGCTCAATCCAACTACTCTTGGGGAAATAATCAAGCCCAATCTCATCAGTTTCAGAAGCAGCAAGGTATGCAAATGAACATACAGGCTAACAGTATGGAAGAGACTCTAAAAAAGATTATGGCAGGCCAACTAAGAACAAATGGCTGTAGAAATCAAAAATCAGAAACTTGCCCAAAAGAACTTGGAGATACAAATGGGTCAGTTAGCTCAGCCACATAATTCAAGACCTCAAGGGGGCCTACCGGGTGATACAGAGTAAGCTCCTAAGAAAGTTTTGGCAATCATATTGAGGAGCAGCAAAGAGTTGGGTGATGCACATCCAAAGAAAAATCATGAGGTGCAAGCTGAATTGATCGCACCCAAGCAGACAGAAAAGCATGTTGAGCCTAAAATTGCCAATGAAAAGGGAAAGTCTAAGTACCCAAAGGAGAAGCTGGTTAAGAAACCTCACAAAATACCACCACCACCTTTTCCTCAAAAGTTTAATAAAGTGAAGGAAGATACTTGTTTCAAGAACTTCTTTGACACGTTCAGGGAGCTTCACAGTCCTAGAGGCATAAGCCTAGCTCGAACCGATCCTGACAGGGGTAGATCTAGAGGTAAAAACCTAGCTTGAGCCAAACCTGATAAGTTGATTGATGGGTGGCAGCTCTAGAGGTAATAACCTAGCTCAAGCCGATCCCGATATATATTGATTCATAGGGTGGAAGCTCTAGGGGCATAAGCCTAGCTCGAGCCAATCCCAATATAATGTTATGTTATGCTAAAATCCACTGTTCAATCGGGGCCCGGGTATCACAGGTCACAGACAAAGATGAATAATCATAGAAGCAAAGTAACAAAGAAAGTAAAAAAAGCAATATACATGGTTTCCAAAGTTCAGTATAGTGACTTATCCATATTGGTTATGCATTTGAATTTGATTTCATTGGCATATTCACATATCATACAGTTTTATTTGAGCCTTACATACTCAGTACATTCTTCTTACTGACCCCTCTTGGGGGATTTACCTTACTTTCTGCAGGCGCAGGTAGTAGTAGGCCTCCACAGTATGTTGCCAGTTGTTGCAGATCATTGGTGAGCTCCAGTTAGTTCGGGGCTTCTTCTAGTCATAGTTGTACATATGTTTAGGTGTTGTACATGTTGTATAAAGCGGGGACTTGTCCCGTCTTCTAGTTCATTTTGGTCAATGCATTTGTTAGAGGCTTTTGTAGACGGATGTGGGTGTATAAATGTAAAAGGTACATGTTGTTTTTGAATTGATGGCCTCAACGACCAAGTTTCATATATGTATATATATCACATGTTCCATGAATTTCGTTGTTAGCATTATAAGCTCCTACGTGATAAGGGTGTTTCTGATGGCATGCATATGAATGAACATAAGTACAATTTGGTTCTCTCAGGCCTTATCGGCTATGGGTGCCAATCACGTCTCGATGGGATTCACGGCGTGATAAAAGTGGTATCAGAGCAGGGCGTTCTAAGGGTGTATACAAAGCCATGTCTGAGTCGAGTCTTACTTATCGATGTGTTGTGCACCACATTTATAAGTAAGAGGCTATGGGACATTTAGGATGTTGTTTCTCTTCTTCATTTTTAGATCGTGCATTAGAGCCAGTGTTGTAAGTTGAATTGTCTCTGACCATGGTAAATGTTTCTCTTTGATATAGTAATCATGCAGATCACGATAAGAGGCAGAGGTAAAGGTAAGCAGGTGGATATGCCTGCTGATGAAGGCATGAGTAGATTACCACCTAACCAAGCTAGTCAAGGTGGAGCACATGCTGAAATTTCCTCGCGGTCTTCATCTACTTTTCCAGCTCCGGAAGAGCCAGTTGGTAGGGAAGTACCAGCAGGACCACCAATGAATGCCACATATCAGGATCTTAGAAATGCAGTACATATGTTGACACAGTTAGTGGAGGCACAAAGTAAAGGACAAACTAGTCCAATGACAAATAAAGATGATGCAGCTAGAGTGGCGAGTCGCAGAACACAGGATTTCCTGAAACTGGACCCTCCTATATTCACTGGGTCAGATTCGAATGCAGATCCACAGGACTTCATGGATCAAATTCAGAGGGCTTTGGAAGTTATGCACGTGACAGGGGTAGAAACAGTTGAATTTGCTGTGTATAGATTAAAAGGGGAGGCAATATTGTGGTACAAGGATTGGAAGAAATCTCGTGATATTGGTTCGAATCCACCGAATTGGGAAAAATTTAAAGCGGATTTTCTTGATCATTATCTTCCCTATGAGATTCGTGAGGCTCGTGCGAACCAATTTCTAAATCTCCGTCAAGAAAATTTGAGCGTCAGAGAATATAGTTTGCAATTCAATTCCTTGGCTCAATATGCTCCAAATGTGGTGGCTACAATGATAGATAGAGTCCATCGATACGTGGACCGATTAGAACCATATTTGGTAAGGGATTGCACCATTGTTGCCTTGAACAAGGACAGGGACATAGAGAGAATTCAAGCCTTCGGCCAGAAAATGGAAGATCAAAGACAGAGAAGAAGGGCACATGAATTTGACAGGGGACAATCTAAACGAGCTAGACCTATGAGACTATATATGATGTCTCAAGGAGGATCTAGGCCTCGTATGTTTCCTAGACCTCCTAGACCATCGATCTCTCATTCCACAGCGGGTGCTTACTCTCAGTTTTGAGGGTTTAGAGGTGGTTCATTCGGGCAGAGCAGTGGAGTTCACGGATCACAGGAGACAGGTTTTCCTCGTCAGCAGTGTCAGCACTGCAGACATATTCATGCAGGTACATGCAGAGTGGGGACAAATGCTTGATTCTGGTGTGGTATGACGGGGCACATGATGAAAGAGTGTCCCCAGAGGAGCATGGGTGGTATAGCACGACCGGCAGGATCGGCCATTGCATCATCAGCACCGGCTCCTTCTCTGGGCAGAGGTGTGTAGTCTGTTGGTTGGGGTAGAGGTGCCAGAGGAGTAGCCAGTACTAGTGGGGTCCATAATCGCACTTATGCTTTGGTGGACCGACAAAATTTTGAGGCTTCTCCTGATGTTGTCACAGGTACATTATCCATATTCTCATATAATGTATATGCATTGATTGACCCTGGTTCTACATTGTCCTATGTTACTCCATTAATTACTGCAAAATTTGCAAAGGCACCAGAATTATTAATGAAATCAATTGAAGTGTCTACACCGGTAGGTGAATGTATTGTTGCAAAAAGAGTATATCGAAATTGTGTAGTAACTGTGTGTGGTCATGATACATTGGCCGACCTCATTGAATTGGACATGGTGGATTTTGATGTGATAATAGGGATGGATTGGTTGACTTCTTGTTATGCCATGGTAGATTACCGGGCCAAGAAGGTACATTTTCATTTCCCACAAATGAATGTTCTTGAATGGAAGGGTGATGTAGGGGCACCACGAGGAAGATTTATTTCCTACCTACAAGCCAGGAAAATGATTGCTAAGAGATAGATATGTCATTTAGTACGGGTGGAAGATATTGAAGTAGAACCACTAACTCCGCAGTCGGTTTCAGTGGTCAATAAATTTCTGGATGTATTTTCGGAGGATCTTCTAGGCTTACCCCCAGAACGGGAAGTAGAATTTGGTATTGATGTGATTCCAGGCACTCAGTCTATTTCCATTCCTCCATATAGAATGGCTCCAGTAGAATTGCGTGAATTGAAGGGGCAATTAAAGGATTTGCTGGACAAGGGCTTCATCAGGCCTAGTATGTCCTCGTGGGGTGCACCGATATTATTTGTACAGAAGAAAGATGGCACTTTGAGAATGTGCATTAACTATCGAAGTTGAATAAGGTAACGATCAAGAACAAATATCCCCTCCCTCGAATTGATGATTTTTACAGGGTGCCAAGTGTTTTTCAAAGATTGACTTGAGGTCGGGTTACCATCAAGTCAGAGTTAGCGAAGAAGATGTACCCAAGACAGCATTTCGAACACGGTATGGCCATTATGAATTTTTAGTTATGTCATTTGGACTAACAAATGCACCAGCCGTGTTCATGGATTTGATGAATAGGGTGTTAATCTATTCCTGGACATGTTCGTCATGGTATTTATAGAGGACATTCTAGTTTATTCGAGATCACCATAGGACAATGCTAATTACTTACGGCAGGTGTTGCGAATACTCCGTGAGCGTATGTTGTATGCAAAGTTCTCCAAGTGCGAGTTTTTGTTAAAATTAGTTGCATTCTTGGGTCACATTGTGTCAGATGAAGGGGTACAGTTTGATACACAAAAGATTGAAGCGGTGAAGAATTGGCAAAGACCTACGACACCCACAGAAATTCATAGTTTCCTTGGACTGGCAGGTTATTACCGAAGATTTGTGGAAGGTTTTTCCTCTATTGCTGCACCGTTAACAAAGCTTAAACATAAGGCAGTTAAATTTAAGTGGAATGATGCGTGTGAGAAAAGCTTCCAAAAGTTGAAAGATAAATTAACCTCCACACCAGTTTTAGTGCTTCCTGAAGGTATCGAAGGTTATGCAGCGTATTGTGATGCTTTCGGGGTTGGCCTCAGATGTGTATTGATGCAGCACAGTAATGTCATAACATATGCCTCACGACAGTTACGGCCACACGAGAGAAACTATCCCACACATGATCTTGAATTAGCAGCAGTGGTTTTTGCTTTAAAGATATGGTGTCATTATTTATATGAGTTCATGTTGATATCTATACGGATCACAAAAGTTTGTAATATCTCTTTAAGCAGAAGGAACTTAATTTGAGGCAACGAAGGTGGTTAGAGCTCTTAAAAGACTATGATATTGACATTCTTTATCATCCAGGAAAAGCAAATGTAGTAGCGGATACACTGAGCCGCAAAGTAGTAGAAAGCACTAGTGGCCAATTGATGGGAAAGAAAGAGATAATCAAGGACCTACATCAATTAGCCAACTTGGGGGTTCGTCTTCTTGAATCCTCAGATTAAGGAGTTATTGTACAAAATGCGGTTGAATCTTTACTAATAGTTGAGGTGAAAGAGAAGCAGTTTGCAGATCCTATGTTGTTGCAGCTAAAGGAAAATGTACAACAGAATTTGACATAGGCATTTGATCTTACACAGGAAGGGGTACTTCAATACCAGGGTAGGTTATGTGTACCTGATGTAGATGAACTGCAGAAACGAATTATGACAGAGTTGCATCATTCGCGCTATTCTATTCATCCGGGTGCTACTAAAATGTATCATGATTTTAAAAAAGTGTATTGATGGGGAAATATGAAAAGGAACATTGCAAAATTCGTCGCTCAATGCCCGAATTGTCAACAAGTAACTGTTGAGCATCAGAAACCAGGAGGTTACATGCAATGTATCAATCTTCTAGTCTGGAAATGGGATATGATTAATATGGATTTTATCACAGGTTTGCCTCGCACACTGTGGAAATTTGATTCTATATGGGTTATAGTGGACAGGCTTACTAAGTCAGCGCACTTCCTACCAGTCAGGACCACCTATATAGCTGAAGATTATGCAATATTATATGTTAAAGAGATAGTGCGGTTACATGGTATTCCACTTTCCATTATATCAGACAGAGGAGCACAGTTCACAGCGCACTTTTGGAGATCTTTTTAGTAGAGTTTGGGCACATAGGTGAATTTGAGTACGGCTTTCCATCCTCATACTGATGGGCAAGCAGAACGTACTATTTAGACACTTGAAGATATGCTACGAGAATGCACGTTAGATTTTCAAGGAAGTTGGGATGACCATTTGCCTCTTATTGAATTTGCTTACAACAATAGCTATCATTCAAGTATTAAAATGGCACCTTATGAAGCTTTGTACGGAAGGAAATGTAGATCACCAATTGGATGGTTTGAAGCGGGTGAAAATGCTTTACTTGGGCTAGATCTGGTTCATCAGGCTATGGACAAAGTTAAAGTGATTCAACAACGGTTACAAATGGCCTAGAGTCAACACAAGTCATATGCAGATGTTAGAAGAAGAGGACTTAAGTTTGCCTTAGGTGATTGGGTATTTCTTAAGGTCTCACCGATGAAAGGGGTAATGCGGTTCGAAAAGAAAGGAAAATTGAGTCCACATTATATAGGCCCATATGATATTGTTAGAAGATTTGGGCAGGTTGCATATGAGTTGGCACTACCCCAGGAACTCTCCACAGTTCATCCGGTATTTCATGTGTCAATGCTTCGAAAGTGCATAGGGGATCCATCTCATTTTACTCTTATTGACGATGTACAAGTTACGGAGGATCTTACCTATGAGGAGATACCTATATCTATTCTGGATAGACAAGTGAAGAGGTTGAAGAATAAATATATAGCATCCGTAAAGGTACTTTGGAGAAATCAGCAAATGGAAGAGGTCACATGGGAAGCTGAAGAAATGATGAAATCCAAGTACCCTCATTTGTTCCAAAGGGAAGAATGAAAAGTAAGTATTTATAAGCTTTGAAGGTATATCTTTATATGATGACATGACGAATACTCCTAGACTTGTAATTGTTTACTTTGAATAATAACACTAACATTCGAGGACGAATGTTTCTAAGGGGGAAAGAATGTAACACCCCATACGTTTCTGAGTCTAGATGACTACCGTAATATTAATGGAAAAATGGAAACATGAGAGATTTGGTGAATTATGTATTAAATTGTGGGCATTAATAAGTCTTGTACAATTGGGCCCTAAATGAAGCCCAAAATTATAAGAAAGACATGGCCCAACATGGGAATTTGACCCATTCTTGCCCAACTCTTTCATTGAACAAGTAAACACACCAAGTGTGTGGATGAGGATAACTTTAAAGGGACTATATAAAGAGAGAAATCAGATTTTTATTTCCATTGAACTCTCATGCCATTTTCTAGACTTTACCAAATATTTTCTTTTGTCTCTCAAGAACCCTAAGTCATTCCTTTGGCCAAGATCATCTTTGTACAAGGCTTGTAAAGTGTTTATTATGATGGTTTAATATATTTTATGCATGATATATGGTTTATATTACGTTGGTTATGTTGGTGGAGTATTGAGAAGTTCACAAGGTGTGAAATGTTACATGTTTGCTAAATCAGAGGATGGTTTTGTCTTGTAAACTTGAATATGTACTTGTGGTTTTGAAGGAAGTGAACTTTATGGAGTAAATATTGACATGTGGGATTTAATTATAGTCTTACATTGTTTTATTCTTGTGTATAATGTTTGGGATTGTTATTGTGAACTTGGTTATGGTTTTGGTGACGTATTGACCGTGAAGTATAGTTTTGGGTGTTGTTATGTGTGTTGTGAAACCATGGATGGTTTTTGGTGTTCAAGATGATCAAAAATATGTCAAAATAAGTTTGGTTATTATCTTGGACCATTCATGGCATTAAAAGACCCAAAAGAGACCATTTCGGACCAAAACGGGCATCCGCCTCCACAGACGAGGGCACCTGCGGGCGCAGATGCCAACGCAGGTGCCTCTGGCATCTTCCAAAGGTCACCTGCGAGCATAGGTGGCTGTGCAGATTAGCCCAATTTTCTGTTTTGTATGTTTTCGCATCAAGTCGACCCCCGAAGGCCCCTATACCCTTTTTGGATGTAATTATCAACTTGTGATGTCGTATTAATGAGTGTCGTATGGAGGTGTGTTGGACTATATTAAGTATGGATGGTTGTTCATATGTTATAATGAAGGAGTAATTTTGACGGAATGATAAAGAAAAAAGCATAAGGGGTAAGTATGGTGTGAAATGCTATCGATGTATGATCTCTTGGTCAATGTGCGTAATGTTATGGTGTTGTTGATATGATAATGCATTGGATTGTATTGTAAGAGATTACATGACGTTATACGGTATTCATATAGTTCACTGTCGTCTTGTACGCCTGTATAGTAACTAGTTGCTAATGTACGCCCCGATGTATACTTGTATTGTAGAGTAAGATGTAAAAAAGACGCTGGACTATTGTGTTCATACATAGGCTTGTGTATTCATACTTGGAAGTCAAGGTATGTAAGGTTACTCTGTCCGTATCTTTCTGCAGCACATAGTATTCATATTGACATAGCATTTGTCCTATCCCAAAATGTGCTAAGGTATCCTATACTCGGTTATCAATTGTCAATATCATATGTTTCCTACTCATTGATCAATCGTGAATCACATGTCTTATATTCCTTGATAATGTTCCAAAAGCTCAATAAGGTTACGTTCCAAAGTTCCACTAGTGGTTATATTCATGTATCTTGTTCATTGATTATTTTCCAATGGTAGAACCATCGAGCTATATATGTAGAACCATGTATATTACTTTCATTACTTTCTTTGCTTCTTTGCTTCTATGTTCATTCATCATCACTTGTGTCATATCGTACCCGGGCCCCAACTGATCAGTGGGTCTTAACATAACATAACGTTATGTTGGGATCGGCCCAAGCTAGGCTTATGCCTTTAGAGCTGCCCCCTGATCCAATAATCTTGGGTTCGGCTTGAGCTAGGCTTATGGCCCCAAAGCTGCCACCCGTACTCATACAACAAACAACTATGCATTACTTCCTTTCTTTACTTCTATGAGATTGATACATTGGTGATTGTACATTATTGGAACTTTGAAACATTAGTCAATAATTATGAAACATATGAATCAAAATTGGTTCAGTGAGTAATACTATATGACAACCTGAAATGAGATACCTTTGGACATTTTGGAATGGAACAAATGCAATGTCAATGTGAACAGTATTTGCTGCAGAAGGATACGAAAAGAGTAACCTTAAATACCTTATCTTCCCAATATGAATACACATTCCTATATGTGAATACAACAATCCAGCTCTTTCCTTATGTTTCACTCTACAACACAAGTACATAGCGGAGCTCACGTTAATAACTAACTATCTTACACGCACATAAGACGACAATGAGTTACATGATTTCCCTATAACGTCATTTCACCCTTTACAATACCATTCATGGAATTATCATACCAACAATACCACAACATTCCATACATTGACCAAGACATCATAAACCAATAGCATGTCACACCAAGTTCATACTTTACACTTCTCCATCAACACAACATCACAATTACTCCATCAAGTCATCTCAATATGTGCATAACAACAATCCCACAGCAATCCCACAAGTTATACATATAGAAAGAAAGAACAAGTTAAGGACATAACCAAACCATACATGTTGATATTTCATCCACACTATTCACTTCCATCAAAACCTCAAGTCTCCTTTCAAGTTCAAATCCCATAGATGACACATCTTTTAGCAAAAAAGCAAAAGTGCACTACTCACACTTTTTGACATAACCATCATGATCTACACCATCTCTCATGCATATAATATATTAAATCACAAGAATAAACACTTACCCAAGCTTGCAAATGAGTGATCTTGTCAAAGAGCTGGTTTAGGGTTTGAGAGCTTCAAGAACTATCTTGTGGAAATGTCTAGAATGGCATGTGTACTTTGTGGAAATAAAAATCTGATTTTTGCCAACTTATATAGCTCCTCAAGTCATCCTTAGCCAACTCTTGGCATTAAATGCCATTTTTACTTGGTCAACATGGAAGAATGGGTCATTTGCCTACTTTGGGCCTTGTCTTTTGCATCATTTTGGGCCTCAAATTGAGCCCATTAACACATGACTCATTTAGCCCAACAAATTTAATGTGTAATCCCCAAAATCTAATGCTTAAATAATTCCATAATGTCAATATAATATTCAACTCGCGAGATTCACGTTCGTAGCCTCAATCTTCAAGAATAAGCGATTTTAGCCACTTATGGTTTAATTTAACATAATTTGATAAAATACTTGTGATGATGAATTAAACCCAACTTGGGTGCCAAAATCGCTTAAGAGTAGTCCTACTACGATGGATTAATGATACCATAACTCAAAAGTCTTATTTTTATAATAATAGTCAGAGAAAAAGTTTGGCGAAAAGAAACCCGGCATGCCGCCTTGCGCGCCCTAATGCTGCCTATGCCAGAAAAATTTCTGGCATAGGCGGCCTGACACTCTGCCTGGCGCACCCCAGTGCTGCCTGTGCCAAAAAAAATTTGGCCAAAAGCGGCCTGGCACGCCCCTGGGCGCGCCCCACACTTAAAATGTGATTTTCTTCCTTTCTTCGACTTTTCTTTGAGAACATTAGCACAACATCAATAGTCCATCAAAAACACTACAAAATACGCACTTCTCGCTCTCAAAACTAAGGTGCACATGGTTCAAATGAGGCATATAAACCCTAGAACACCAATCAAGTAGGGTCGGAAATGTACGGGGTGTTATACAATTCCTAGTATTTTCATACTTGGATTGTCTCACAATTAACTCGACTAGTGATACAATCCAATTCCGCTCTAAACCATTCACTAGAAGTCAAGAACAAGAGCTCCAAGTTCTCCAAGGAATGTTTATGAAACGAGAGGTACTTGACGACATCCTACTACCATCCAAAGGGTGCTACGTGTTGATGATAGCATCTAAAGAGGATCAAGGGACCTTGGAAGGGCCAAACGAAAGTAAAGAAGAGAAAAATGATGCACCAATTGCATATGCCTTCTCACATACGACCATAGGTGATAAGATGCACTAGCAGGTGGGCAAGGCAGCCCAGGCAGTGGCACCTGCGCTCCGACCTGCGTGAGCAGGTGGCCCAATTCGACTAAAAATGTTAATTTGTCGAAATGGGTCACTTTCAGGCCCAAGTATGTAATAAATCGCCCTTAAGGTATAAATAGAAGAACCTAGTATTTATTTCCTTAGTTTGTTTTGAATATTGATGAAAATTCTCATGAGAGAGTTTTTGGTGAGCGTTTGCTGAAGGTTTGCTTAGTAACGTGTGGTTTCGAGGGCGTTTCGATTCCCTCTTGGTCACCGTAGGAATTAGGTGTTAGTAGATGCATGTAATTTAGGGGTTCTAGGGTTTAATATATACTTTTTTGCTTAATTACTCAACCTTTTGTGTCTAATTTCTCATCTATCCATTGATTATCTTTTAAATTCTTAGTTAAATTCTAGTTTCCATAGTTTTTCAGCTATCAACTAGGTTAAACTTTGCTTGTCCTCATTTGTGTACGAAGAGCTAATTCACTACTCTCAATTAGAATGTATTCTTGTGATGAGAAGAATGTACAACTCAATTAAAAACTAAAGGATTAGAATCAAAAATTAACTAAGAAATGCATGATAAAAGCACACAAACAAAGGGACAAGAAAGAAACAAACTCAAAATCAATCAACTATGTAGATCAAATACTAGTTGTTAATTAGTTTAGGGATCAATAAATGGATTAGGAATGAAGAAATTGAAACTAAGAAGTTGGAACCTGAGCACTATTGGATTTGGAACGGTTGAGGTGTGTTTTATCGAAATGCGGACATAGATGGGGACATGCCCTCGTAGGTGGGGTCCGTAAGTCAAGAAATAGAAAGCTGGAAATTGATCCAATTTGTCATCTGCAATAGAAGATGGCCATCTACATGGGTAGATGGCCATTTGCATGGGCAGATGAGGGTGCAGGTGCCCCGAGCAGATCAACTGAAGCCTCTAACTTTCAAGCCTTTTGTGGGCCCTCTTGTACTCTTTTTCCTAGTACCTTCCCTTTTTGGAATATTCCCTTGGTACTAACACTTTTGTTTACTTCTTTTGGACCTCTCTTGAATAAAATTACACCTTTTTGATGAATCTTCTTCTTTAAGATATGAATTTCTTCAAGAACACCGAGAACTCAAAATTTCCAAACTAACTCATTTATGCTCAGAATTTGACAAAATTTCAAATTTAGGTTCCTTTCAATGTGGGGTACACTTTCCAACACTTTTTATCCTTCAATTTTGCACCAAAATTCACAAAACTGATAACCCACTTTCTTTCTCAAAAACTCAAAACTCAACAATGGTTTTTGCTTCAAATCCGCTCCAATCAGACTCAAAATTCAAGTTCCAACCTCAAATATACTAGATGAAACAAATCTAGTATAGAAACTACAAAAAGAACTCAAAAACACAAAAATATTATTGGAGTTTTTGACCAAAACGTTTTTTTTTTAGATTTTTTTTATTTTTGATACTTCTTTAATACGATAACCCAAGATTAGAATCATAAGAACGAATCTAAGCTCAGCTCTGATACCAAAATGATATGAACCAAAATACGAACACTAAAACAAAGTATGAAAATTCAAAATATAAAAGGGAAAAACGATAATTAGATAGACACAAGAAGAGGAAATATAAGCAACCAAAGGTATATTAAACTAATGACCTCCGACGTTTAACGTAATACAAGCATCTAACTCCTATGAAAACCGAGAGGGAAATTAATCCACTCAAAACCAATGTTTCTAAATAAGTCAACAAAGCTCCTAACAAGCTTGAAACACTCTCAAGTGTAAGTTTCATCCAAAATCATCTAAACAAGAAAAAGGGAACTCCTAGCTATTTATAGCCATAAGCTATTTATTACAAAATAGGCTTAAAATTGACCTTAAATGGCAATGACAGAATTTATTCCCATTGACTATTTCTCTTATATTGACTCCATTGTTGTTGTTTTTATTATGTATGATACAGTTCTTATGAGCCTTACATACTCAGTACATTCTTCGTACTGACTCCCTCGGGGAACTTACCTTACATGTTGCAGGTTCAGGTAGTAGTAGACCTCCACAGTAGGTTGATAGTTATTTGCAGATCTTTGGTGAGCCCCAGTTGGTTTTGGACTTTTCAAGTCACAGTTGTACATTTGTTTTTGATATTGTAAAGATAAAGCGGGGACTTGTCCCGACTTTTAGTTGGTCTTGTAAATGCATCTATTAGAGGCTTTGGTAGACGTATGTGGGTATATGAATGTAAAAGACGTATGATCATTTTGACTTGATGGCTCTAACGGCCAAGTTTCATATATAACATGTTGTCCATGATTTCCGCATAGTTGCATGAGGAATAATGATTTTCATACGAGGATATGCATACGAATGTACATGAGCAAAGATTGGTTCTCTCGGGCCATATCGACTTCGGGTGCCAGTCCGCCTCAATGGGATTTGGGGCGTGAAAGATACATTGGTGATTGTACATTATTAGACTATTAGCCAATGAACATGAGACATGTGAATCACAATTGGTCCTGTGAGTAATACTATATGACAACCTGAAATGAGATACCTTTGGACATTTCAAAATTGAACAAGTACAATGTTAATGTGAACAATATGTGTTGTAGAAGGATACGAAAAGAGTAACCTTACATACCTTATATTTTCAATATGAATACAAATTCCTATACGTGAATACAATAATCCATCTCCTTCCTTACGTGTTACTCTACAACACAAGTTCATAAAGGAGCTCACGTTAACAACTATTTACCTTACAAGTGCACAAGACGATAATTAGCTACATGACTGCCATATAACGTCATTTCACCCTTTATAATACAATCCACTACATTACCATACCAAAACCACCATAACATTCCACACATTGACCAATACATCATAAACCAATAACATTTCACACTAAGTTTACCCTTTACGCTTCCTCATTAACACTACGTCACAATTATTACATCAAGTCACCTCAATGCCTTTCGTAACCACATATTAAAAATAATAAATAATTGATATAATCCAATATGCCTCCAAACTACCCCTTACATTCATTCAATAGGTATCATAAGTTGATAATTACATCTAAAAAGGGTATAGGGGCCTTCGGGGATCAAAGAGAGACGAAAACATACAAAACGAAATTTTGTACTGGGCTGTGGAGTCACATATGCCCAAAATTGGTTGAATTAAGGCTTTAGGTGACCCCTTGGTCCTATCCAGGGCCACCTGCGTTGGCGTCTACAGCCGCAGGTGCCCCAGACGCGAGGGCGGATGCCCATTTCAGCCTCCAGGGGTAATTTTAGGGTCCTTTTTCATAATAAATGGTCCATGTCCATAAATAATATTCTTTTTATATGTTTTAGGTCAAATAGGATACCAACGAACAACCATGGTTTCAGCACACCCATGAACATCACCAAAACCACATTTTCCTTTCAATACGTCACCAAGTCCATGACCAATTTCATACCAACAATCCCACAAGTTATACACATGAAGAAATCAAGTTAATAATATAACCACATGTTACATGTTTATAGTTAATCCATCAAGTTCACTTCCTTCAAGACCACAACCCATTTTCAAGTTTATAAGGCAAAACCCTTTTTCGATTTCAAAAATAGACAGTTTTACACGTAGTGACCTATCCAACACTTTGCCAACATAACCAACATGGTTTATGTAACATCTTAAGCATATAATATATTAAACCATGAAATTAAAAACTTACCCAAGCTTGCAAGAGAGTGATCTTGTCCAAAGGAGTGATGGCTTAGGGTTTGTGATAAGTCTGAAATATCGTGGATAATTCTAGAAATGGCATGTGTGTCACAATGAATAAAAATCTGATTTTTTCCATTTTATAGTCCCTTTTAGTCTCATACTTATCCACACTTTGGTCATAAATGCTATGTTTACTTGGCCAATGCCAAGAATTGGTCAATTCCATTTTGGGCCATGTCTTTTATATAATTTTGGGCCTAAATCACTAGATTAAATTCAGCCCATCAAATTTAATGTATAATACCCCCAAACTCTCATGTCTAAATGATTCCATAAATGTTACCGTAATCAACTAGGTTCGGAAACATACGGGGTGTTATATTCTTCCCCCTTAGAAATATTTATCCTCGAATGTTAGTGACGTTATACAGTTTAACAAATTCAAGTCTAGGATCATTTTCCATGTTATCATATATATGCACTTAATTCTTATAAATACTTACTTGTTATTGCTCCAACCCCGTATCTTGAACTTTTTCTTCCATTTGAAACAAATTAGGGTACTTGAAATTCGTCATTTCTTCAGTTTCCCATGTGATCTCTTCTACTTGTTGATTCCTCCAAAGTACCTTTATGGAAGCTACGTCTTTATTCCTTAACCTCTTCACTTGTCTATCCAGAATAGCAACAGGTATCTCTTCATAGGTGAGATCCTCTATAACTTGTACATCTTCAATGGGAGCAAATCGAGATGGATCTCCTATACACTTTTGAAGCATCGAAACATGAAATACTGGATGAACTATGGAGAGTTCTTGGGGTAATTCTAATTCATATGTAACTCTCCAAAATCTTCAGACAATTTCATATGGTCCTATATAGCGTGGACTCAACTTTCCTTTCCTTTCAAATCTTATTACCCCTTTCATCGGTGACACCTTCAAGAATACCTAATCACCTATGGCAAATTTGAGCCCTCTTCTTCTGATATCAACATATGACTTGTGTCGACTTTGGGCCGTTTTTAGCCTCTGTTGAATCACTTAACTTTTTCCATAGCTTGATGAACAAGATCTGGCCCAAGTAAAACAGTGTCACCCACTTCAAACCATCCAATTGATGATCTACACTTCCTTCCTTATAAAGCTTCATAAGGTGCCATTTTGATACTTGAATGATAGCTATTGTTGTAGGCAAATTCAATAAGAGGAAAATGATCATCCCAACAGCCTTTAAAATCTAACGTGCAGGCTCGTAGCATAGCTTCAAGTGTTTGAATAGTACGTTCTTGTTGTCCATCTATCTGAGGATGAAAAGACGTACTCAAATTCACCTGTGCACCCAAGCTCTTCTGAAAAAATCTCCATAAATGTGCAGTAAATTGTGCGCCCCTGTCTGATAGAATGGAGATCAGAATTCCATGTAATCGTACCATCTCTTTAACATGCAACCTTTCATAGTCTTCAACTGTATAGGTGGTCTTGACTGGTAGGAAATGCGCTGACTTGGTAAGCCTGTCAACTATTACCCATATGGAATCAAATTTCTGCAGTGTACGATGAAAACCTGTGATGAAATCCATATTAATCATATCCTATTTCCAGAATGGAAGATTGATATATTGCATGTAACCTCCTGGTTTCTGATGCTCCACTTTTACTTGTTGGCAATTCGGGCATTGAGCTACAAATTCTGCAATGTTCTTCTTCATGTTTCCCCACCAATACATTTCTTTCAAGTCATGGTAAATTTTAGTAGCTCCCGGATGAATAGAATATCGTGACTGATGCGCCTCTGTCATAATGCATCTCCTCAGCACATCTACATCCAGTACACATAATCTACCTTGGCATTGAAGTACTCCTTCCTGCGTAAGATCAAATGCCTTTATCAAACCCTATTATACATGCTCTTTCAGCCGTAATAACATAGGATCCACATGTTGCTTCTCTTTCATTTCAGCTATTAATAAAGATTCTATCGCATTTTGTACAATAACCCCTTCATCTGAAGATTCAAGAAGACGAACCCCCAAGTTGGCTAGTTGATGTAGATCCTTGACTAGGTCTTGCTTTTCTTTCAAATGGCCACTAGTGCCTCCTATTGCCTTGCGGTTTAATGCATCAACTACCACATTTGCTTTTCCTGGATGATATAGAATATCGATATCATAGTTTTTCAATAGTTCAAGCCACTTCCGCTGCCTCAGATTTAAATCCTTCTGCTTAAAGATATATTGTAAACTTTTGTGATCAGTGTAGATGTCAACATGAACTCCATACAAATAATAACGCCATATCTTTAAAGTAAATACCATAGGTGCTAACTCATGATCATGTATGGGATAGTTTCTCTCATGTGCCCACAACTGTCATGAGGCATATGCTATTACATTACCCTGCTGCATCAACACACATCCTAGGCCAACTACGGATGCATCACAATATACTGCATACCCTTCCGTGCCTTCCATAAGTACCAATACCGGTGTAGAAGTCAATTTATCTTTTAGCTCTTGGAAACTTTTCTCACATGCGTCATTCCACTAAAACTTGACTTCCTTGTGTGTAAGCTTCGTTAAAGGTGCAGTAATGGAAGAAAACCCTTCAACAAACCTTTGATAATAACCTGCCAACCCAAGGAAGCTACGAATTTCTGTAGGCGTCATAGGCCTTGGCCAGCTTTTCACCACTTTAATTTTTTGCGTATGAACCTGAATTCCTTCATCTGACACAATATGACCCAAGAATGCGACAGATTTTAACCAAAATTCACATTTACAGAACTTTGCATACAACTTACGCTCACGGAGAATTTGTAACACCTGTCGTAAGTGATTAGCATGGTCCTCTTGTGATCGTGAATAAACCAAGATTTCATCTATAAACACCGTCACGAACACGTCTAGAAATGGCTTAAACACCCTATTCATCAAATCCATGAAAATAGATGGTGCATTTGTTAGTCCAAACGACATAACTAAAAATTCATAATGGCCATACCGTGTTTGGAAAGCTGTCTTGGGTATATCTGTTTCTTTAACTCTGACTTGATGGTAACCTGACCTCAAGTCAATCTTTGAAAAACATCTAACACCCTGTAACTAATCAAAAAAATCATCAATTCTGGGGAGGGGATATTTGTTTTTGATCGTTACTTTATTCAATTACCGATAGTCAATGCACATTCTCAATGTGCCATCTTTCTTCCGTGCAAATAATAGTGCACCCCACGGGGACATACTAGGCCTGATGAAGCGCTTGTCCAGCAAGTCTTTAATTGCTTCTTCAATTAATGCAATTTCGTTTGAGCCACTCCATATGGAGGAATAGAGAAAGGCTGAGTGCCTGGCATCACATAAATACCAAACTCTATTTCCCGTTCTGGAGGTAAACCTGGAAGATCCTCAGGAAATACATCGAGGAATTCATTGACCACTGGAACCTACTGAGGAGTTAGTGGTTCCACATTAGTATCTTTCACTCTTACTAAGTGATATATGTACCCCTTGGCTATCATTTTCCTAGCCTTAAGATAGGAAATAAATTTTCCTCTCGGTGCCCCTACATTACCCTTCCATTCAAGAACATTCGTTTGTGGAAAATGAAAATGTACTTCCTTAGCTCGGCAATCTACTGAGGCATAGTAAGAAGCCAACCAATCCATACCCATGATGACATCAAAATCCACCATGTCCAGTTCAATAAGATCATCCAGTGTATCATGACCACACACAGTTACCACACAATTATGATATATTATTTTTGCAACAATATATTCACCAATGGGTGTAGATACTTCAATTGACTTAATTAATAATTCTGGTGTTCTTTCAAATTTCACAGCAATCAACGGAGTAACATATGACAATGAAGAACCCAGGTCAATCAATGCATATATATTATACGAAAATATGGATAATGTACCTGTGACTACATCCGGGGAAGCCTCCGAATTCTACTAGTCCACCAGAGCATAGGTGTGATTCTGGGCTCCACTGGAATTGGCTGCTTCTCTGGTACCTCTACCATGACCAGCAGGTTGTACACCTCTGCCTAGGGAAGGAATCGATGATGATGATGCAACGGTTGATCCTGTAGGTCATGCTATACCACCTGCGCCCCTTTGTGGGCATTCTCTCATTATGTGCCCCGTCGTTCCACACCAAAAACAAACATTTGTCCCCAACCGACATTCCCCTAAATAATACCTTCTGCAGTGTTGAAATGAAGGACGAGAAAATCCTGTTGTCTGTGACCCTTGCATCCCACTACTCTGCCCAAAATGGTTGCCTCTAAATCCCCAAAATTGGGATGAAGTACCTGCTGTAGAGGAAGAAAATAATGGCCTAGGCGATCGAGGAAAAACCTGAGGCCTAGAGTCTCCTTGGGACACCATAGACTGTCCCATAGGTCTAGATCTCTTTGATGGCCCTCGTTCAAATTCATGTACCCTCCTTCTCTGCCTCTGGTCCTCCATCTTCTGTACGAAAGCTTGTATTCTAGATATATCCATATCTCTATTCAATGCAATAATAGTGCAGTCCCTTACCAAATACGGCTCCAATTTGTCCACATATCGATGGACTCTGTTTGTCATTGTAACCACTACATTCGGAGCATATCGAGCCAAAGAATTAAACTGCAGACTGTATTCTCTGACACTCATATTCCCTTGGTGCAGATTTAGAAACTCGTCTGTACGTGCCTCCCGGATCTCAAATGGGATGTATTTATCAAGAAAGGCCATTTTAAATTCTTCCCAACCAGCTGGAAGTGCATCAATACCCCTCGATCGTTTCCAATCCTCATACCACAATATCGCTTCACCTTTCAATCTATAGGCCGCAAGTTCAATTGTTTCTACACTAGTCACGTGCATAACATCTAGAGCCCTTTGAATTTGGTCCACAAAGTCTTATGGATCCTCTTTCTGATCTGACCCAGTGAATATGGGAGGGTCTAGTTTCAAAAAATCTTATGTTCTGCGACTCGCTACCCTAGTTGCATCATCCTCATGTGTCATTGGACCAGCTCGTCCTTGACTTTGTGCAGCAACTATCTGAGTCAACATATGCACTGCATTTCTTAAATCCTGGTCAGTGGCATTCATAGGCGGTTCTGCGGGAACTTCTCTACCTCTTGGCTCTTCCGTAGCTGGAAAAGTAGAAGAAGACTGCGATGCAATTTCAGCGTCAGCCCCACCTTGACTAGCGTAGTCAGGTGGTGATTTACTCGTACCTTCTCCGGCAGGCATATCTACCTGCTTCACTTTACCCCTACCTCATCTTGTCATCGAAATTTTACTATACCAAAGAAAAATAATTACCAAGGTCAGATATAATTCCACCTACAACATTGGCTCTATTGCACGATCTAGAAATAAAGAAAAGAAAAAACTCCTAAATTTACCGTAGCCTCCTACTTATAAATGTTGTGCACAACACATCGATAAGCAAGACTCTACTCAGACACGGCTTTGTAGACACCCGTAGGACGACCTGCTCTGATACCACTTTTGTCACTCCTCGAGTTCCAACAGGGCGGACTAGAACCCGAAGCCGTTAAGGCCCGAGAGAACCAATCTTTATTCATGTATACACATATGCATGTCTTTGTATGAACAACATTCTATCTCATGTAACTATAAAATACCAATGGCCGAAGTCATGGTAAATATATACTATTTATGAAACTTGCCCGTTAGGGCCATCAAGTCAAAATTGACATACATTCTTACATTTATCTCTCCACGTACGTCTACAAAGCCTCTAACAGATACATGTACATAACCATCCTAAAGTCGGGACAAGTCCCTTCTTTATACAACATTTACAATGCACAAACAAATGTACACATGTAAGTCGAAAAGCCCCGAACCAGCTGGAGCACACCAAAGATCTATAAATGACCCGCAACCTACTGTGGAGGTCTACTAGCACCTGCGCCTGCAGCAAGTAAGGTAAGTCCCCCAAGGGAAGTCAGTACGAAGAATGTACTGAGTATGTAAGGCTTATATGAAACTGCATGATATATAAGTACTTTCATGGAATCAAATATAAGAGAATAGTCAGTACATATAAACCACCGGTCTGCATATGTGGAACCATATACATTACATTCTTTATTCATCTTTACCGTTCTACCCATGCTAGGCCTTTCTGTCGTCCCTGGGATGATATTAACCCATGGTAGGTATTTTAACCCCTGGGATGAGATTAACCCATGCTAGGCTTTTATGTCGCCCCTGGGATGTTATATTAACCCATGCTAGGCTTTTTTATCACCCCTGGGATGTTACTATGATAACCCATGCTAGGCTTTTCTATCGCCCCTGAAATGTTATTATACATTACTTCTTTCTTCCATTATAAGAGTGATGCATTGGTGATTGTACATTATTGGAATATTATCCAATGAACATGAGACATGTGAATCACTCACAATTGGTACTGTGAGTAATACTATATGACAACCTGAAATGAGGTACCTTTGGACATTTCAGAATGAAACAAGTACAATGTCAATATGAACAATATGTGCTGCAGAAGGATACGAAAAGAATAACCTTATATACTTTATCTTCCCAATATGAATACACAGTACTATACATGAATACAATAATCTAGCTCCTTCCTTACGTGTTACTCTACAACACAAGTTCATAAAGAAGCTCACGTTAACAACTATTTACCTTACAAGTGCACAAGACGACAATGAGCTACATGACTGCCATATAACATCATTTCACCCTTTACAATACAATACACTACAACCATACCAAAACCACCATAACATTCCACACATTAGCCAAGAAATCATAAACCAATAACATTTCACACCAAGTTTACCTTTTACACTTCTTCTTTAACACTATGTCACAATTATTCCATCAAGTCACCTAAATGCCTTTCGTAACCATATATTAACAACAATCCATAATTTATATAATCCAACATGCCTCCAAACGACCCCTTAAAGTCATTCAATAGGTATCATAAGTTGATAATTATATCCAAAAAGGGTATAGGGGCCTTCGGGGATCAAAGAGAGACAAAAATATACAAAACAAAATTATGGACTGGGCTGTGTAGACACCTACACCCGTAGGTGGTTGAGGTGTAGCTGCAGGTGACCCTTGGTCCTGTCCAGGGCCACCTGCGTTGGCATCTGCGGTCGCAGGTGCCCCAGACGCGAGGGCGGATGCCCGTTTCAACCTCCAGGGGTCATTTTAGGGTCCTTTTTCAAAATAAATGGTCCATGGCCATAAATAAGCTTCTCTTTACATGTTTTAGGTTAAATTAGATACCAACAAACAACCATGGTTTTACCACACGCATGAACATTACCAAAACCACATTTTCCTTTCAATACGTCACCAAGTCCATGACCAATTTCATACCAACAATCCCACAAGTTATGCACATGAAGAAATCAAGTTAAGAATATAACCACATCTTACATGTTGATATTTAATCCATCAAGTTTACTTCCTTCAAGACCACAAGCCCATTTTCAAGTTTATAAGGCAAAACCCTTTTTCGATTGCAAAAATAGACAGTTTTACACGTACTGAACTGTCCAACACTTTGAAAACACAACCAACATGATTTATGTACCATATTAATCATATAATATATTAAACCATGAAAGTAAACACTTACCCAAGCTTGCAAGAGAGTGATCTTGTCCAAAGGAGTGATGGCTTAGGGTTTGTGAAAATTGTGAAATATCTTGGATAATTCTAGCCCAAGCTTGCAAGAGAGTGATCTTGTCCAAAGGAGTGATGGCTTAGGGTTTGTGATAATTGTGAAATATCATGGATAATTCTAGAAATGGCATGTGTGTCACAATGAACAAAAATCTGATTTTTCCCTTTCATAGTCCCTTTTAGTCTCATACTTAGCCACACTTTGGTCATAAATACTATGTTTACTTGGTCAATGCCAAGAATGGGTCAATTTCATTTTGGGCCATGTCTTTTATGTAATTTTGGGCCTAAATCACTAGATTGAATTCAGCCCATCAAATTTAATGTATAATACCCCCACACTCTCATGTCTAAATGATTCCATAAATGTTATGGTAATGAACTAGGTTCGGAAACATACGAGGTGTTACAGTAATAACACCAATAAATAATTACATTAGAGGAAAAAAATGTTACTACTATACTTATCACCATACAAGCCAAAAACCTCACTCACAACTTGCTTGTCATTTGGACCAAGCATTTTATTACAAATACCACTATTTAAATCATTACTGGGGTCTAAGGAAAAGAAAATCTATAAATATGGATCAAGCATACACCTATTTTCCCCATTGACACTTTTAATTTCACACAACATACTCCACTCAAAGGCAAGAGTATCATCATATGCAAACAAATAGTATAAAAAGGTGTCACTTAAATGAACTTCATCCAAGGTGTGCCCACATATAGAATGACCCTTTGATCCACAAGCGTTAAGGCCTTGATCAAGCATTGGGTCACACAAGAATGAAGGGGTCATTGGAGAACATACACCCCCTTCTTTTCGACTAATAACCCCCCCAATAGACGTACTATTATCTTCCAAGAAGAGAGTTTCATCTTCGGAAAGTGTGTCATCATACCATAGTGGATTCTCAATCACTTGGTAGCCTTTAAGAGGGGAGACACTTTTTCATGTCAAGATACACCACTATACATTTCACCTTCATTAGTCATGTCAACCTCAAACATGGGATTATCCTTAAAAACACATCCCCTCTCAAAATCCTCATGAGAAGAACAAAGAATGGGATCACAATTCAAGGATTCATTATTTAGGTACAATGAATTCACATGAGCTATATGACCAACTATATCAATGTCATCACTAAATTGAGATCTCTTAAGTTCATCACAAAACTCCTCATTTAGTGGGCTATCATTACACACAAGTTGATCAACACCAATATCATTTGATAATGTACTAACATTCAAAGCACATGTATGAACACTAGATGGACATAAATTGATCTTACTAGAAGAATAAATTTGGTCATCGATAGGATCAACTAGTGTATCCACATATTCAACATGCACATTATCAAAATATGGCAAAAATTCACATGACAATGTACTACCAGTCAATGCATAAGTGTCAACACTAGGTAGACACAAATTGTTCTTACAAGAAGAATCAATTCGGTCATCAATAGGATCAACTAGTGTATGAACACTCATAACAAATACATTATCACTATGTGACCAAGAATCATTAAGATCACATAAAAACAAGATATCACTTGCACTCAATTGGCTACTAGCCACAAAATGATCTTTTACTTTCAACAATGTGTAAGGTTTAGCTTTGTTACCTTGTAGATCATAGGAATGATTGTCTTCACCTTGATTTTCAATATCATAGCATAAATGTTCTTTTGGGAAGCTTTTTAGCGCCTCATGATTCTTCATTGATCGAGGTGCCTCACTAGGCTTGCTCCTAAGGATACCTACAAAAGAATCAAGACAACTAGAAAAGGAAGAGAGGTTACAAAAGTTAGTATAAGATTGTGACAACCTTCTCACGTCACTCTTCACAACCTCTACTTTTTCCACTCTAGAGTTGTCACATATCACACCCTTACTCCTCTCAATCTTTTGTCTCTTAATTTTGTTGGAGTTAGGACAAGTGCCAAGAATTCCTTGGGAAGGGTTTGGAGATCCCTTCACATCTAACTTCCACTTTGCGTTGCTAGGTAGCCTTCATTTCACTCATTGGATCCTCTTCAAGAACATTTCCAAAAGGAGCAGCTTGTTTTGCTTTTGACTCATTGGAGACCATTTGAGAGATCTTCTCAAGAGTTATTAGTATAGAAGCAAACAATTTGTTCATCCTCAAAGTAATAGGATCCTCAATTGTGAGAGGTTCATTTGTAACTTTTGTTTCAAGAATATGCCTCTCCCCATCATACACATCTTGAGACAATGAATCCCCTCTACTTCTATGGATCATTGATATTTCCATCCTACCTCCAACATCATTACCATAAGCATAACTAGTCACATTAGAATAAGGATAAGAAGTACAAGTTCTTGCACCATAAGAAGTAAAGAATGTTCTTCGCCTATAGTCCACACGATATCTTAGAATTGGTGTCTCCTACACATCTATACCCCCTCAACTAGGATAGTAAGTAGCACACGATGAGGAAGGTAATTCATCCTCACAACTTTCCCTTCTATCACAATTCTCCTCAAAGAGTTCATAAGACATATGGGAGAAAGAATTGTACCTCACATAATTTTCATCACCATGGTGTGTAATATGAGAACCCCCATACCCTTCATATTTACTATCAAAATCATCATAAGATACTTCTACTCCTTCATGTTTATCATAAGAGCCATAAGCTCCATGCATCTCATATTCATCTCCGGTGTAGTAATTCTCATCACCATGTCGATCATAATCTCTTGGACCATTATATCCTTCATAAGATTCACCATTATACTCATGAGATAATTTGCTCACAAACACTCAAAAAACCCTCATGTTGCTAATCATCACTATACTCATAGCTCATGTCGCTACAAGCATAGTCACTAATGTTATCTCCACAATAATCCGAAGCTATGGATGAAATTCTCCCTTATATCACCTCTTTAACCTACAAAAATAGCAAAAAAACTAGTGATAAAAGTCTCACATCACTCATATATGAGCTCTCAACTCACCTTCTATGGCTTCTTTCCCAAATTGATAAGTTACTAGCCTTGCTCAATCAATTCAAGGTTATCAATGCTTGTGGAGGAATGAATTTTTGTGACTCGTAAAATAAGGATGACTCAAATAAAATAAAAAGGACTTAATCAAAAAGTTATCTATGAATTAATATGAGAAAAGTTGAAGAAAAGAAGAACAAAAGAAACGGACACAAAAAAAAATAGAATAAAACAAAGTAACAAAAGTACTTGTGTTTCTTAATTTTAATGAATCAAAGAGATGATTTGATGTTTAAAACTAGTTAACAAGTGATTAAATATGTTTATTAATTGTTAATTAGTTATAAAATCAAAGCATAAAGAGAACAAAAAAAGAATCACGAATTTTGGACACTTAGACAATTTTTGAGGGCTTGAAGAAGTTCATCACTTTAAAGGGGTTTAATTTGATGATTAAAACTAGTTAAAAAGTGATTAAAGATGTTAATTACTGGTTAAATAATTGAGTAATATAAGGATAAATAGAGCAAAAAAAGAATCACGAAGTTTGGACACTTAGAAAAATTTTTAGGTCCAAAAAAAAAAAAAAACTAAGAGTAAAATTTTTGTACATCTTCACTCTCTGAAACTGAGTTACACTCGCCTGGGATGAGAATGGGGAACCTTGGGCGTTGCTGACTAGGCAGTGGGATGGTCCCCTGCTGTGTTGGCTCCTGCATGGCGCTGATATAGTGGGGTTGACTGGTCAACTGCTGACGTGGCCAGTCCATGTGGAGTTTCCAAATTATTATTTTTTTTTTGAAATTCAACAAGTGGACCTACAAACACTTGACCATCTTTGACTTTAAAATTTTTGGATCAAAGTATACTTTTGCTATCTTCTTCTTCAAGAACAAGATGAAGACGCTCAAGAACACAAGAAAAACCCCAATCTTCAAATGCTCATAACTTCTTCGTTTTTGCTCCAAATTCAATAAATTTTTTTCCCATGTGCTCCTTTCAATGCCACGATTAATCCCCAATAATTTTTATCTCTCAACTTAAAGCCAAAAATAAACCCACTTTTCAAATTTTAAAAACTCAAAAGCTTGAAAACCCGTTAATGGTAACTTCACTTCTACAACTCTGATTTGAACGAAATTTGAAAGCTAGACTCAAAAAACACTAAGGAATCAAGATATAGTGTCAAAAATAACAAATCAAAACAAAAATATCCAATTTTTTTTTGGATTTTTGGATAATTTTTGATTTTTTGTTTTTTTGTTTTTTTGAAGAAATCAAAATCCCAATATTAAGAATTGTGAAAACACACCTTAACTAAGGCTATTGATACCAAAATGATAATGACCTCAATCAAGGTGACTAAAATTGATATCGAAAATGTGGAATTAAACAACAAAATTAAAGGATAGTTGAGAAATAAGAGATGAGAAGTGAAGAAAGAAAGGTTCAATTGAAGAATAATTAAACCAAGGGAGAAAGAGAACTCAATAAAATGCACGAGAAACCAAATTGAATCCACAATATGATAAATCAATGATCAATCAAGCGAAGAAGATAACACAAGCAATTCGGGAATCCACCCTAATCACTCGATCTAAGCTAACAATTGGAATTGAACCCAATTACTACCCTAATCTAGATTAACTAAATATCAATGTCTATTCAAGACAATTAAATCATCAAAAATCAAATTAAAGAAAATGGCTAAGGAAACTATTTATAGTCCTTGCCTTTTAACAAATTGCCTATTACAAAAATAGCCCAAATGTGACTATTTAGTAAATAACCCACAATGGACCTTCTTGATTTCCCATGACCTTGTGTATTTGTTTCTTCATGCCTTCCTACGGTTCCAAGCTATCATCCATATATAGAAGCCCATCCTAATATTCCCCATGCTACCATGCTCGTATCATGGTGGGAATGTACATGAGGATTGCAAAGATTCATATTCCTCTTCTTGTGGTACTTCTTATCGTATACAAGTGGTTATACTACACCGAGTAGAAATCATCCAATAAGAAGAAGAGAGTATTCATCTCTAATGACTAGGGGTACAACATCCTTTTCATATTTTTCTAGTACTCAAACATTAAGGATTTAGAGCCAAGGTAGATATGAGGGATATAGTAAGAGTCATGATTTCACTAGAACCCCTCTTCCTATATTCAAAGGAGGACGTGATCCCGAGGTTTATCTTGATTGGGAATGGAAATGTGAAAGTTTTTTCAAGGACTATGATATGAGTGAAGTTGAACAAGCCACATAGAGTTCCGAAGGAGCGAAATTGTCTTAAGATTGTACTGGACCAATAGGGAAATAATATCTTTCCACCTACCCTTCCCAAGCCTCAAGGAAATGTGACCACTTACTCTAAGTCCCTTGATAAAGAGAGACAAAATATTGAGAGGATTAAAGGAGTGTAAAGTGGTAACCCAAGAGCGAAAAAAAGAGAGGCTGTGAGAAGTGAAGTGAGGGGGTTACCATAAATCCAATCTAACTTTGTTTGACCTTCTCTTAGTAAGGACACTTGTATAGGTACTACTGTTGCAAATGGAGGAGGAATACAAGCTTCAAACATAGGGTCTAATAAAAAAGATTGGGAGATTAATTTGGACCTATGCCTCAAACCATATGAAGAGTATTCTGACACTTTGAAAGGAACCTTGTGCCAAGGTAGAGAAAATCTTCTCATGAGCTTCAAGGTAACATAGCTAACTCTTGCACTTTAGTAAATATGAGTGACCATTGTTTGGCTAGTAGCCAATTGAGTGTGAGTGATAGTTTGTCTATATGTGAGCTTAATGATTCTTTACCTCGTGATGATAATGTACATGTTGAGTGTGCGGATACACTAGATGATCCTACTGATGACAGAATTGAGTCTTCTTGTAAGATTGATTTGAGTCCACTTAGTGTTAAATGTTAGTACATTTTCTTGTGAAAATGGTATTGATCAACTTGTGTGTAAATCTAGTCCACTACTTGAGAGTGTTTGTGATGTGATTAGTGAACCTCAAGTTAGTGATGATGTTGATAATGTTGATCATTTGAATAGGAGTGAACCCTTGAGCATGCCATTAAATGAAAATTCTATTACTTGCTTGGTTCATAGGGATGATCATGTGTTTGAAAATTCTTCAAAATTTGATAATTGTCTTTTTGAGAGTGAACTTACATGTTCTAATTCTCCTTCATATATTGATCCTTCTCTCTTTAAGTAAAATTTCTTATTTGAGGATGATGAAATCACTCATTGTGAATTACCTAATGGTGAGGATCATGTTAGTGATATAGCTCCTCTTGAGGGCTATATTTTATATAACAACCCACTATGGTGTGACAACATTCCTCCTAAAGATGGAAATTTCTTCATATGTGAAAAAATGGAAGGCGCTTTTCGTGTCCCAATTATATCTTCTTCTTTGAGTGTTCCGATTCTTGAGCATACTCTTGATAATGTTCTTGCACATAGTAGTGAGCATGCACTTGAGGACACCTTAAATGAAATCAATTTGTGTGACACCTTTCTTTAGTCTCTATTTGCCTTTGATGATGCTTATGCTAGTGTGAAGAGTATAACTTTTTGTATTGGTGGCACCTTTTGGGAAAAGGAGTGTTTTCTAGACCCGTGTCTATGGCCGCTCTATCCATTTGACCGCAGTGACCATTTGGAATGTGGTGTTTATAAGACACCCGACTTAGTGCTTGGTCAAGATGACAAACAAGATTTGGTTGGAGTTGTTGGTACTATTCCCTATGATAGAGAGTATTTCTTGAGCATTTCTAATCCACTTGAGAGACCAAAGTTGTGTAAGGGAAAGGTCTCCAACAAAGTTGAATGCTCTTTAAAGAAGGGGAGCAATAAAAAGATCCAAGAGAATTCACCATTGTGTGTTTCCATTCTTGACCAAGGTTCTACTACTTGTGGGTCGGAGAGTGAACCTTGTTTTGAAAACACCTTGGAAGAATTCCAATTAACTGATACCTTTCTTTATTACCTTTTTGCATATGATATTATTCATAGAGATCGTGTTGAGTCAATAGCTTATGTGAGCATGGAATGTTTTGAAGGGGAGAGCATTATGAGATGAAATGCAAAATATTTGTTGACTGGTATGGGGAATACCTTTGTATTTGACCCCGGTGATGATTTGGGAGTAATCCCATTCCTGGATATAGCTAGTGCATTGAGTGGAATCTTAAATTGGAATGATCTTGTTCATGACATTGCACTAAGCTTTAGAGATTTTCATGCGACTCTTAACTCAAAAAGGATTATGTGCTTGTTTAGACCTGGAACCAATGATTTTTCATGAGTGACTAATTACCATGGTCCTTTTGGCTTTTCCATTTGTCAAAGTCTCCTGAGTAGCCAAGCATCTTTTATTTTGTGGGGTTACACACCGTTGATTGATCATTTTGATTCTTGGCTATATGTTAAGTGTGTTTCTACTTGGCTTGGTGATAATTTTGATGTTGCTAACTCTAACCCTCATGCCATGAGGATTTTGTGCTTGCTTGTTTTTCCTATGGTTTTGAAAGGTTTGGATTCGAGGTCGAATCCTTTTCAAGAAGGGGAGGATGATACAAGCCAAATAGGTGTTAACCTTTCAAGGACAATAATTCAAGGCCGACACAAAAGCTCCCAAGCCACAATCATCTCAAGGATGCAAGGATACGTTTGGAGGACCCTTTTCAAGCTCCCAAGAGTTCAATACCACGTGTGGAGGATAGCTTGGAGTCGAGAGCCAAATTTACCTCAAGACTTCAACTAGAAAGCAAGCCCGAGAAATACAAACACTCCAAGGATTATTGATGAAGCTAGATGTGTTTCGAAACTATCTTGATACCATTTAAGAAGTGTTGTGTGTTGCCCAATACATTCAGGAAGGATCGAGGACCATTGGACTGACCTGTACCCACAGATGACACTTGTACCCTTCACCTGCACCAGCAGATGGCCATATGTGTGGGCATATGGGCCAAAGCAAAAAACTTGTTTCATTTTGTTGAATTGGTCACTTTTGGGACCATAAATGTAATAAATAGCCCATGGCTATAAATAGTAGTTTCCTTCTTCATTTTAGAAGCTTTTGATTAATTAAGATGAGATATACACTTGAGAGTGTTAGATTTAGGATTAGCTTGTTTTTAATTATCATTTTGAAATGTTGGTTATGTGGAAGTTTGATTCCCTCATGATTTACGTATGTGAATTGGTGGTTAAAGGTTCTATGTTATGCGTCGTGGTTAAAGGGAAATTGGCTTTATGGGAGGATCACCTACCTTTAGTTGAATTTGCTTATAATAGAGTTATTCATTCGACTATTGGTATGACTCCTTTTGAATGTGTTTATGGTTTAACCCCCTAACCCCCTTCGATCTCACTCCCTTGTCTATTGATGTTGTGTTAAGCTTAGATAGAAGCAAAAGTACGGAAGCCATGAATAAGCTACATGAGAAGATGAAACTTTTCCTTGAAAAGAAAAATCAAGATGTGGCAAAAAAGGTGAACAAATGGCGTAAGCGATTTACGCTCAAATAAGGTGATTGGGTATGGGTACACCTCCGAAAGGATTGATTCCAAACTCATAGAAACACCAAGTCGATGCCACGAGGGGTATGGACCTTTCCAAGTTGAGAGGATAAATGATAATGCCTTCAAGATTGATCTCCCACCAGAATATCAAGCACACATCACCTTCAATGTGTGTGATTTTTTCCCATTTGACATACTTGAGGATGACAATCCTATGAATTTAAGGTCCAATTCTTTTTAAGAAAGAGAGGATAATGCAATCCAAGTTTCGTCCACAATAAGACCTTTTACTAGAAGTCAAGTACGAGAGATTAAAATGCTCAAAGGAATGTTCATAAAGCAAGAGGTACTTGATGACATCTTACTACCATTAAAAGGGTGTTATGTGTTGGTGATTACATTACAAAAGGATCAAGGGGCTTTGGTGGAATCAAAGGAAAGTTAAGATGAGCCAAAAGACACACTGGCCCCATATACGAGCTCACCTGCAGCCGCAGGTGAGGAGGTGTATGAGCAGGAAGTAAAAATAAGCCAAGTCAATGGCATCTAGGCCCCTGACCTACGTAGGCAGATGTCCATTTGCGTAGGCAGATGAGCCTAGGTGGAAACACTTGGTTTCAAAGTCTTAAAGTTTCCTATGAGCAAGAGTGGTACAAATATGTCATGGACAATAGGGGAAAACTTCTCTTCCCACCTATTTCTCCATGCCAAGGTGGGAAGAGAAGTTTCATGTGAGTTTAATGATTCTTTGCCACATAGTGGTAATGTCTTTGTTGAAAGTGTTCATACACTAGTTGATCCTATTGATGACCGAATTAATTCTTCTTGTAAGATCAATTTATGTCCACCTAGTGTTGACACTTGTGTATTTCCATGTGACTCTTTTCTATATAGTGACAATGTCTTTGTTGAGAGTGTTTCTACACTAGTTTATCCTATCGATGACCAAATTGATTCTTCTTGTAAGATCAATTTGTGTCCACCTAGTGTTGACACTTATGATATGATTTATAGTACATTGTCATATGACACTTGTGTTGATAAACTTGTTTGTGATTCTAGTTCACTAATTGAGGAATCTTGTAATTTGATTAATTAGCCTCAAATTAGTGATGCCATTGATGAAGTTGGTCATTTGAAAAGGAGTAATTCTTTAAGCATATCTCTTGTTGAAGATCCTATTGCTTGTTTTGCTCATAGAACTCATGTGATTGAAACTGCCTTAAGAGATGGCATTTGTCTTTTTGAGAATGAAATTACATGTTTTAATTCTCCACCTTTCATTAATTCTTCTCTCTTTAAGTATAATGTCTTGTTTGATGATGATGAGATCACTCCTAGTTTAGTGCCTAGTGGTGTGAATGGTGATTGTACTGTAGCTCTTTATGAGGGCTATACTTTGTAAGATAACCCACTATGGAATGTTGAGAAGAAAGGTGATGTGTGCTCATCAACTGCTACTTCTTCTTTGAGTGTTCCAATTCTCGATAATATGCTTGATGTTCTTGAGTCTTCTAGTGATCTTACATATGAAGACACCTTGGATGAAGTTGTTTTGCGAGACACCTTTATTTAATATTTATTTGCATATGATGATACTCATGTTTTTATGAAGAGTATATCGTATGTTGATAGGAGTAACAATCGGGAAAATGGGTGTGTCTTTGACCCTATTTTATGTTATTTTTTTCCATTTGATCCCGGTGATGATTGTCATTGTGACATAATGCTTGGTCGTAAAGGCACGCTTGGTATGAGTGAGGTTTTTGTCTTACATGGTGATAAGTATAGTAGTAACATTTCTTTTCTCACATGTGATTATTACTTTGTGTTATTACTTGATCGTATGGGCTTGAATGAGATAGGTTTGCCAACTTGTGTGGACTATCATATGTTACTTAACTTAAAGGGGGATCTGTGTTTGTCTAAATGTACAACCATTATGGACTTACATGTGTGGTTGCCTAAACACCATGGTTCTTTTGACTCACCCCTTTGTCCATGTTTTTTATGTAGCCAATTATCTCTTGTTTTGTTGGGTTATAAACCCTTTATGGCCATATGTTAAATGTGTGCACCCTTGTCATGGTGATAGAGTTGTTATTACTAACACTAACGTTTCTGCCATGAGGATCTTGTTGTTGTTTGTTTTCCCTATGGTTTTTCTAGGTTTAGATTTGAGGATAAATCCTTTCCAAAAAGGGGAGAATGATGGAAGTCGAGCTTTCTCAATATCATGGAATGAAGAATTGAAGCTAAAGAATATGCTTAAGTTGAAGTACAAGGAAGAAAGGTAAAAAAGAAAGAAAGAGGCTATGGATGCAAAGTGGCTATTCTTGACATTTAAGCCTCATGCTAAAGAAGACCCTTATTTGATTAAGGGTATTTTTATAATTACTAGTGTAGGCTATAAATAAGAGAGAATAGCTCATTTTAGCGATAGACTAATTTAATATGATATTTTGATGTGTGAAAACTCTTGTGAGAGTTTAGGCTAAGGCCTTGGTTGCTAAACAATGTTGATGGGATTGCTTTCTTGAGGATATCATTCCTCTTGAGGGTGTCTCAATAGTATAGGTGCTTGTTTGGATTCTTAAAAGGAGGTCTTGGTTTTCGTATAGCCATAGTTGCCTATTAGATCTCATGCTTGTGTCTTGCTTTCATAGGTTTAGATGTTTATCTTGAATATTAAGGAGGTCTTTACTTTAATATAGTATTGGTTACCTTGATTTCAATTTGTGTCTCTACCTTTCTATCCTTTTTATCTTTAATTTTGTGTTCTTAGATTGTACGGTTTCTTATCATTTTTCGCGTATTCTGTCTTATATCAATAAGTTTGTAATAAATGGCCTATGGGTATAAATAGTAGTACCTTGCCTTTATTTCTTTAGTTTTTTTTGAATATTGATGAACAAATATCTTGACAGAGTTTTTGGTGAGCTTTTGTTGAAAGTTAGTTTAGAAATGTGTGGTTTCGAGGGCGTTTCAATTCCCTCTTGGTCACCATAGGAATTAAGTTTTAGTTGGTGAATGTAATTAGGGGTTCTAGCGTCACACCTCAAATCTCATTGAGATGGACAAGCACCCGACGCCCTAAAGACTCGAGAGAACCAACTTTAACATATGCTTACCATGCATATAATCAAATCATGAAACTTTGACATATATATATAAGCTACATTAATGAAAGACCAGCATAGAAAGACCCAAACCATATATACATGACTTGGCTGTTGGGGCCACAATTGTTATGGGACTAAACATATTTGAACTTCATACATTAGTCTACAAAGCCTCTATAAGATAGAAAACATAGTCTAGGTCGGGACAGACCCCACCTTACAAAACTACTGTACAATACCAAAATACACATATCAAAGACTTGGTAAATCCCTGAATCAACTTGGAGCTCACCAATCACAGCTAAGTGCCCTATGTTCATATTGAGGAGGTCTACTAGCTGGAGTACCTGTACCTATGGCATGAAACACAGTGTCACCATGAGGGACGTCAGTACGAAAGAATGTACTGAGTATGTAAGGCATAAAGTGACCATAAGTAAGACAAAATCTTAATAAAATCAAATATCAATATGTAACTGTATAGATAAGAATAAAAAACCACCTTTGCTTGTATTTATAGGATCATGTACATTACATCTTTTACTTTACTTTATCCTTCTTTGCATTATGAAATTGTAAAGCATATAATACAAATGACCAGTTAATCAGTGGTAAAAGAGGATGACCCATGCTAGGTATTTTAAACCCTGGGATACGGTCCTCATAAATACACAAATCGAAATTGACCCATGCTAGGCTTTACTTTCTCCCCTGTGATACCACCCGTGATACTAGGATCGACCCATGCTAGGTCTTCCTTCCACCCCTGGGATACTACCCAAGAATATACAGATTCTCTTAACATCATTTCTTTAATCTTTGAGATAGTTTTTTTGGCGGTCATAACATTATTGAGTTTTAAACTATAGACCAGTAGTGAGAGACATGTGAATACACATTTAAGGTAGTAATAATGACATAGGGAGCAAATGTAACATCAATGTATTAGATTTCATGCCAAAGAGCATAGAATCGAATAGCCTTACATACCTTGCTATACAAATTAACCTTCTGCCCCTCGGGCTACTTATCTATAATAAAGTAAGTGGTAAAACTAGTATTAGTATCTAATCAACACATTCAATCCACTTAACCTCACCAAACAGTAGCCGGGCAGTAAGCCCGTAATTAATTTATTCAAGGGTGTTATTTTAACCCTTATTCCTCCAATTACATTCACATACCATAAAAATCCTTACAAGGTCCCCCGAAATAACCTTATCCTCATTACACCCTCAAAACAGTATACAAAGTGGAGTGGGTAGTAGGCTTACATAATATTTAGTTCGGTGGAGTATCACCACATCCTCCGTCTATAATTCAATATAAGTTAGTTACATCCTTTTCCAACATCAACCAAGCTATCCCCAACATATAAAAATAAAACAATTCCTAAAATAGCCCCAATATCCTTTATCATAGCAACCAAATATTGAACTCATCACCCCTTGAGTTCTTAACAACAATATATACATAATTCTCCACCAAAACATGTATATAGGAAGGGGGGAAAAATGGGCAGTAGCCTTACCTTAATTTTGTGATAGTTTATTATCTTAACTTGTATTTATTTGATATCTTGGGTCCTTCACACACTAACCAACGAAGAGGATAAAAATCTCTTAATAACCAAGAAAAATGGAACTACCAAACTTATAGAGGGTTGTCTTATAATTTAAACATGAAGAACATAATTTTATTAGTCTTCTTGAGATAAGCTCATGATTTGTTCACTTACATTTATCTTGGAAGGAAGGTAAATCCCAAGAACCCTAATGGAAATTTAAGGTTGTTGTAGAAGCTAAGAGAGAGCAAAAGAGAAAACTCTAGAAAACTGAATTTTTGTCTAAGTTAAAATGGGTCAAATGAGCTAGTTTCAATCCCTTTAAAGAGAGATGCTCTTTTCTGACTTTCGTGGCTAATTTGGGCCATATTTTATCAAGTATTTGGTGCACCTACTTTCCCATTATACTTGGGCCTTTGTGGATATGAAACTGTTGGGCCTTGGCTGCCCATTCTTCTCTTTTTCTCTCTTTTAACTTGGGCCAAAATTAATTCAAGTGTTCTTGGCAAAATAAGCTAGTCAAAGAAGTCTTAGTAGGTTATGCACCTACTTGGTTATTAGATTGGTCAATAAGTCAAAGTAGGTGATGCACCTACTTGTCACCTACTAGCTTAATTTAAGTCAAGCAAGCAACTCACTTATTTTATTCCATATTCTAAGTCTTAACCCCTTATGTTAACTTAATAATTATATACACTTGGACACTTTAATCCTTGAGGTAAAATATCACCTTACTATCTCGCATTTAAACACTTTCGTTTGGGTTAACTTGGCGTATACATGCTGAAATGTTTAGGCTACTATAATATCCTTTAAATCATATTTAAACCACTACTAATCACTTAAGAAACTTGGTCCGTTACCTATATAACAAGGTTATCTCTAGTCCCATATCAATAGAACAAGGTTACCTATACAACAAGGTTACCTCTAGTCCCATATCAATAGAACAAGCACACGTAAAATATGGGATGTTACATCTAGGGTTCGAAATATCCTAGACCTGTACATTGACTCTATGACCTGTACGTTGACGGGACGTATCAAGGGGATTTTGTGAAGTCTCACATTTTGGGTTTTTGTACTAAATGTTGAGTATTCATAGGTTCATAATCCAAGGTGTTATGTAATAATCCTTTTTTTATAATATCAAACTCAAGCATAATGACCTATTGACACTATCCTGGACCCATAGGTCTCACAATCTCACAACATAAAAGTAACCCAAAAAGAATCATGAAGGAACTTTAGGAGAGAACAAGGGTGGAAGAAGTAGAGGATAGAACTAAGGGCTCCACACTTGTTTAATGAAAGAGAAATAACTTGGCTAGAAGTAAGGATAAAATATGTATGATAGCCAAGCCAAGCAAGTTCTTAAAGGGTGTGGATGAAAATTGCTTTTTGTGTGCTTTATAAACATTTATATTTCACAGTATACTAACCAAGATATTAACACTTTGCGTAGTATTATTTCTTCTATTTTGTAGAGGCTATGAAGAATTATTCTTAGAGGATATTCCTAAGGGGTTACAACCCTTGAGATGAGAGCACCAAATAGATTTTGTATCAGGTTCTCAAATTCCCAACCTAAAGGCTTATAGGAGAAATCTGGAAGAGACTAAGGAGCTACAAGGACAAGTTGAAGAGCTTGTTGAGAAGGTTCTAGTCAAAGAGAGTCTAAGTCCTTATACTGTAGTGGTAATTCTTATTCCCACAAAGGATGGAACTTGGAGGATTTGTCTTGATTGTGGAGCTGTAAACAAGATCATGGTAAAGTATTAACATCCAATCTCTAGACTCACTGATATGTTGGATGAGCTATGAGGCTCAAGTTTTTTTCAAAGATTGATCTTCAAAGTGGAAACCACTAATTTACATAAAACCGAACGACGAATGGAAGACATCCCTTGAAAATAAATTTGGTTTGTATGAGTGGCTTATAATGCCATTTGGTTTGACTAATACCCCAAGCACGTTCATGAGATTGATGAATCATGTCTTGAAGCCTTTCATCAACAAGCTTTTGGTTATGTATTTCAATGAAATACTTATGTATAGTGAGAAGATTGAAGAACATGTGTCCCATTTGAAACACGTGTTTGATGTTCTTGCTATGTGAACAGTTATTTACTAATCTAAAGAACCGTTCCTTTTTTGTTGAGAAGGTAGTATTCTTGGGTTTTGTGGTTAGTGCAAATGTTATAGAGGTTGATGTAGAAAAGGTGAAGTCAATTAGAACTTGGCCAACTCTAACTAATACAATCAAAGTGAGGAGTTTCCATGGGTTGGAAAGTTTCTATCAGTAATTTTTGAATGCTTGTAGCACTATTGCTTCTTTCTTGACTGAGTTGATTAAGAAAGATGTTCCTTTTTTGGGGAGATAAGAAAGAAAATTCCTTTCAAGCTTTGAAGTCTATGTTAAGCCCCTCACTATTGCCCAATTACCTAACTTAAACAAGGCATTTGAAATTAAGTGTGATTCATTGCGTGTTGGTATTAGTGATTTATTGATGTAAGAAGGAAAGTGTTTTTCTTACTTTAGTAAAAATCTAAAAAGAGCCTTCTAAGGTACTCAAAATATTACAAGGATTTTTATGCACTTCTAAGGGTGTTGACTCATCGGTAATAATATTTGTGGCATAAAGAGTTCATGATAAGGACCAAACATAAGTCCTTGAAACACCTAAAGGGCCAATTAAAGTGGAGAAAAAGGCATGCAAAATAGGTAGAGTTCATTGAAATATTTCCCTATATCATCAATTTTAAGAAATGCAAGGAGAATGTTCTAGCAGATACTCTATCAAGGCGGTTTGTATTGGTTAACAACTTGAATTCTAGAATGATGGGGTTCAAAAGTTTAAAGGAATTCTATTCCAAGGATTTTAACTTCAAGGATACTTTTGATAAGCTTAGTCAAGGGAAGCAGGTTAATCGATTTCAATTGGTTTATGAGTACTTATTCAAGGATGGAAGGGTTTACCTACCAATAAGCTCATAGAGGGAATTATTCATCAAGGAAGATCGTAGTGGCAAAATAATAGGTCACCTTAGGGTACTAAAGACACTTGACATCCTTATAGAACAATTATGTTGGCCAAAAATATGACATGATATGGAATGGGTATGTGGTCAATGTCTAGAGTGCAAGCAAGCCAAATCCATGACTCATTCCCTAGGTATGTATAATCCTCTTCCTAGTCCTATTGGTCCATGGGTTGAATTTCTATGGATTTTGTGTTATGATCTCCTAGGACTAGGAGAGACCATAATAGCATATTTATCGTAGTGGATAGATTCCTTAAAATGACACATTTTATACCAAACCATAAATGTTATAATGCATCCCATGTTTCTTACTTTTGTTTGTGATTAATTTGCTTAAATTACATAGGATCCCTCAACTATTGTTAGTGATAGGGATTCCAAGATTCTTATCCATTTTTGGAAGAGTCTATGGGTTACACTTGGTACCAAGATTATATTTTCTACTTCTTGTCATCCCCAAATGGATGGTTAAATCAAAAAAGTTAATTAGACTCTTGGAAGCATGCTTCATTGCATGATTTAGGGATTCGCAATAACTTAGAAAGATTGATTACCTTTGATAGAATTTGTATATAATTGGTCTCTTAACACTTCTAGTGGTATGACCCTGTTTGAAATTTGTTATGGGTTTAACCCCTTGGTTCTATTAACCTTGACTCCTTTGTCTAGAAATGTTGTTGTGAGTTTAGATGCCAAGCAAAGAGCAAGGAAATGTTGAAAATTCACCGCAAGGTGAAAAAAGCCATAGAATAAAACAACTCCAAGATGGCTCACCGAATGAATCATGGGAGAAAAAAGGTGATATAACAACTGGATGATTGGGTTTAGGTTCACTTCTAGGGGGAAAGATTTCCACAATCTTGAAAGAAGAGGTTAAGCCCAAGGGGAGATGGTGCCTCAAAGTTCTCAAGAGGATCAATGATAATGCCTACTAGATCAACTTGCCATGCGAGTATAATGTCTAAAATATGTTAAATGTAAGTGATCTTTCTTTTTGTGTTGTAGGTGACTCTATGGATTCAAGGTTGAATCCTTTTTATAAAGGGTAGGATGATATGAGCATGCCTAGAACCTACCTTTCAAGACCATTCACACTAATTTAAGCCAAAACCTCAAAGAGCTACAAGTTATGTTCATGAAAAGATAGGCATTGGAAGGACTTAAATTAAGCCAAGCCTACTTTCACTTATTGACCAATATAAGAAACAAGTAGGTGTATCACCTACTAAGACTCCTTTTACCATATTATTAGGCCAAGTACACTACTACCTACTTGAATTAATTTTGGCCCAAGTTAAAAGTGAGAAAATGAGAAAAATGGGCAGCCAAGGCCTAATAGTTTCGGATCCACAAAGCACCAAGTATAATGGGAATGTATGAGAACCAAGTACATGATAAAATATGGCCCAAATTAGCCAAGAAAGTCGGCCAAGATCAGCTCCCTTTAAAGGGATAGAAACTAGCTCATTTTACCCATTTTAACTTAGACAAAAATTCAGCTTTCTAGAGTTTTCTCTCTTGCTCTGTCTTAGCTTCTACAGAAGACCTAAATGTACATTAGGGTTCTTCGGATTTACCTTCCTTCCAAGATAAAGGTAAGTGAACAAATCATGAGCCTATCTCAAAAAGACTATGGAAATTATGTTCTTTATGTTTAAATTATAAGACAACCCTCTATAAGTTTGCCAGTCCCATTTTCCTTGGTTATTACGAGATTTTTCTCTTCTCCTTTGGTTTGGGTATGAAGGAACCAAGATATTGAAGAAATACAATTTAAGAGAATAAACTATCACAAATTTAAGGTAAGGCTACTACCCATTTTTGCCCCCTTCCTATATACATGTTTTGGTGGAAAATTATGTATATATTGTTATCAAGAGCTCAAAGGATAATGAGTTCAATATTTGGTTGCTATGATAAAGGATATTGGGGCTGTTTTAGGACTTGTGTTATGTGTATATGTTGGGGACAACATGGTTGATGTTGGGAAAGGATGTAACTTACTTGTATTGAATTATAGACAGAGGATATAGTGATACACCACCGAACTAAATATTATGTAAGCCTATTGGCCACTCCAATTTGAATACCATTTTGAGGGTGTAATGAGGCTACACTTGTTTCGGGGGACGTTATAAGGATTTTTATGGTATGTGAATGTAATTGGAGGAGTAATGTTTGATAGAACACCCTTGAATAAATTAATTACAGGCTTACTGCCCGACTACTGTTTTGGTGAGCTTAAGTGGCTTAAATGTGTTGATTATCTTCTAATACTAGTTTTACCACTTACTTTATTGTATATAAGTAGCCCGAGGAGCACGAGGTTAATTTGGGGTAATATTGGAGTTGTACAACAAGGTATGTAAGGCTATTCGATTCTATGTTCTTTGGCATGAAATCTAATACATTGATGTTACATTTGCTATCTATGTCATTGTTACCGCCTTAAATGCGTATTCACATGTCTCTCACTACTGGTCCATAGTTTAAAACTCAATAATGTTATGACCACCAAAAGAACTATCTCAAAGATTAAAGAAATGATGTTAAGAGAATCTGTATATTGTTGGGTGGTATCCCAGGGGTAGAAGGAACACCTAGCATGGGTCGATCCCATGGGTGGTATCCTAGGGGTGAAAGGAAATCCTAGCATGTGTCTATCCCAATTTGCGTATTTATAAGGGTCGTATCCTAGGGATTAAAATACCTAGCATAGGTCATCCTTTTTTACCGCTGATTAGCTGGTAATTTGTATCATATGCTTTACAATTTCATAATGTAAAGAAGGATAAAGTAAAGTAAAGAATGTAATGTACATGATCCAATAAATACAAGCAAAGGTGGTCTTTTATTCTTAACTATACAATTATATATTGACATCTGATGTTATTAAGATCTTGTCTTATCTATGGTCACTTTATGCCATACATACTCAGTACATTCTTTCGTACTGACGTCCCTTATGGGAACACTGTGTTTCATGCCACAGGTACAGGTACTCTAGCTAGTATACCTCCTCAATAGGAACACAAGACACTCAGTTGTGATTGGTGAGCTCCAAGTTGGTTTGGGGCTTTACCGAGTCTTTGATATGTGTATTTTGGTATTGTATAGTAGTTTTGTAAGGTGGGGTCTGTCTCGGCCTAGAATATGTTTTCTATCCTATAAAGCTTTGTAGACTAATGTATAAAGTTCAAATATGTTTAGTCTCGTAACAGTTGTGGCCCAAAGAGTCAACTCATGTATATATGGTTTGGGTCTATCTATTTTTGTCTTTCATTACTATAGCTTATATATATGTGTCAAAGTTTCATGATTCTCATAGTTATATGCATTGTAAGCACAGGTTTAAGTTGGTTCTCTCGAGTCTTTAGGGCATCGGGTGCATGTCCATTACAATGGAATTTGAGGTGTGACAAAAGTGGTATTAGAGCAAGTCATCCTAGGGAGTCTACAAAGCCATGTTTATGTAGAGTCTTACTTATCGGTGTATTGTTCACCACATCCATAAGTAGGAGGCTATGAGACATTTAGGAGTTATTTCTTTTTCTTTATTTCTTAGATCGTGCGTAGAGCTAATGTTGTAGGTTGGATAGTATTTAACCTTTGAATTTTTTTCTCATTATAGTAAAGATGCCGATTACAAGAAGAAGTAAGAATATAGGGAAGAAAGTAGATGTGGCTGCCGGATAAGGGACCAACAAGTCACCACCTAGACAAGCAAATCAAAGTGAGGCTCAGAATGAGTTTGCATCACGAACTTTGTCTACTCCTCCATCTCCAGAAGAACTAAGAAGGAGAGGATTACCCCCAGAATCACCTATTAATGCTACTGAGAAAGATTTAAGAAATGCGGTGCAATTGTTGACTCACAGAGTTGCTGGACAAGGTCAAGGACAAGCTCAAGGACAAGTTGGTCCTACTATGGGTACTAGTGGTATGGATAGAGTAGCCAGTCTACGTACACAGGATTTCCTTAAATTAGACCCTCCCACAATAATCGGGTCAGATTTTAATAAAGACCCATAAGAATTTATTGATCAAATCCTGGGATTTGGATGTCATTCATGTATCTGGTAAAGAGACGGTTGAGCTATCAGCGTATAGATTAAAAGGAGAGGCTATATTATGGTATGAAGACTGGAAACAATCTAGGGGTATAGGTGCACCTTCAGCTAATTGGGAAGTGTTCAAAGTAGCATTTCTTGATCATTAACTTCCATTTGAGATCTGAGAGGCCTGGGCAGATCAGTTTTTGAATCTTTGCCAAGGGAATATGAGCATGAGGGAGTACATTCTTTAGTTTAACTCTTTGGCTAGGTATGCTCCTAATGTAGTAGCTACTATGGAAGATAGAGTTCATCGATATGTGGATAGATTGAATCCGTATCTAGTTAGAGATTGTACTACTGCTGCCTTGAATAAAGACATGGATATAGCAAGGATACAAGATTTTTCACAGAAAATGGAATACCAAAGACAAAGAAGAAGGACACAATAGCTAGAAAGAGGGTACTCCAAGAGGGCTAGGTCTGTGGGGCAGTTTATTCCATCCCAAAGTGTGTTCAGGCCTCAATTTTTTAATAGACTGCCTAGGCCACCATCTTACTTTACATTAAGTGCTCCACCTTGGTTTCAAGGGTTTAGGGGCAATCAACTTTGGCAAAGAAGTGAGAGCCAAGGTTCAGTACAGGGAAACTAAGAGCATGGAAGCATGAGCCGATCAAGACCTCCTAGACAACCTTGTAAATAATGTGGGATACATAATCTAGGTGCATGATGGTTTGGACATAGATGTTTATTATTGGTGTGGTACACCGGGCCATATGATCAAAAATTTCCCTCAAAGGAGCATCGGTGGTATGGCACAAACTACTGGATCATCTATTGCATCATCATCATCGATGCCTCCTTTAGGTTGAGGTCAACAGATGCCTGCTATTAATGGTAGAGGTAGTAGAGGAGCAGCTAGTTGTAGCAAAGTCCAAAATCGTACATATGCTCTAGCGGGTCAACAAAATTTGGAGGCTTCTCCTGATGTGGTTATAGGTACATTATCATCTTTTCACATAATGTATATACATTAACTGATTCAAGCTCTATGCTATCATATGTTACTCCATTAATTGCTGGAAAGTTCAAAAGAACACTGGAATCACTGGTTAAGTCATTTGAAGTGTCTACACCGGTTGGTGAATCTATTATAGCTAGAAGAGTTTATCGTAATTGCATAGTTACTATTTGTGATCATGACACATCGGTTGACCTTGTTGAGCTAGAAATGGTGGACTTTGATTTTATAATGGGTATGGATTGGTTGGCTTCTTGTTATGCCACAATAGATTGCCGAGCTAAGAGGGTGCATTTCTAATTTCCCAAAAGAGGCAGTCCTTGAATGGAGAGGTAATATTGCAGCACGAAGGGGTAAGTTTATTTCTTATGTTAAGGCAAAAAAGATGATGTCCAAAGGGTACATATGTTATCTAGTGAGGGTGAAATATATAGATGTGGAGCCATGGACTCTTCAATCCATTCCAGTGGTAAATGAATTTTTTGATATGTTTCTAGAAGAACTTCCTGGTTTACCTCCAGAATGAGAAGTGGAGTTTGGTATTGATGTGATCCCAGGTACTCAACCTATTTCTATTCCTTCGTATAAAATAGCCCCAACAGAATTACGTAAATTGAAGGAACAATTAAAAGATTTATTAGAAAAGGGATTAATATGGCCTAGTATGTCTCCTTGGGGCGCACCCATGTTATTTGTACGTAAGAAGGATGGCACATTAAGAATGTGTATTGACTACCGACAACTGAATAAGGTGACAATTAAGAACAAATATCCCATCCCTAGAATTGATGATTTGTTTGATAAGTTACAAGGTGCTAAGTGTTTCTCAATGTCATTCGGGCTAAGAATTACACCAGTAGCTTTCATGGATCTGATGAATAAAGTGTTCAAGACATTCTTAGATGTGTTTGTGATAGTATTTATATACGATATTCTGGTGTATTCAAAATCAAAATAGGACCATGCTAATTATTTACGATAGGTATTACAGATTCTTCGTGATCGTAAGTTATAGACAAAGTTCTCTAAATGTGAGTTTTGGTTAAAATCAGTGGCATTCTTGGGGCATATTGTATCCGATGAAGGGATAAGGGTTGATTCTCAAAAGATAGAAGCCTGAAGAACGAGCCAAGACCCACAACGCCTATGGAGGTTTGTAGTTTCCTTTTTCTGCCCCAATAACCAAGTTAACACACAAAGCAGTTAAGTTTCAATGGAATGATGCCTGTGAAAGAAATTTTCAAGAGCTGAAGAATAATTTAACTTCCACACCTATATTGGTATTTTTAGAAGGTACAAAGGGGTATGTAGTGTATTATGATGCTTCAGGAGTGGGTCTAGGATATGTATTGATGCAACATGGTAAGGTAATAGTCTATGCCTCAACATAGTTGCATCCACATGTGAAGAATTATCCAACACATGATTTTAAGCTAGCCGCGGTTATATTTGCTTTAAAGATATGGCTCCATTACTTATATGGGGTCCATGTTGACATATATACTGACCATAAGAGTTTACAATATATCTTTAAGTAGAAGTACTTAAATCTAAGGTAGCGAAAATAGCTTGAGCAATTAAAGGACTATGATATTGATATCTTGTATCATCTGGGGAAAGAAAATATGGTAGTTGATGCTTTAAGTCATAAGAAAATGGCAAGAACTTATGGGCAGTCCATGGAAAGAAAAAGGATAAGTAAAGATCTATACCAACTAGCTAGCTTAGGGGTTCGCCTTCTTGAATCTCCAGATGAAGGAGTTATTGTGCAAAATGCGACAGAATCCTCACTAATAACTGAAGTGAAAGAAAAACAGTATGCAGATCCTATTCTATTACAGCTTAAGAATAATGTACAACAAGGTATGACAAAGGCATTTAAGCTTACGCAAGAGGGAGTACTTCGGTGCTAAAACAAATTGTGTGTACCGAATATTGATGGACTAAGGAAGAGGATTATGGCAGAAGCACACCATTCAAGATATTAGGTCCATCCAGGGTCAATCAAAATGTATCATGAGTTGAAAGAAGTGTATTGGTGGGGAGACATGATGAAGAACATTGCAGAATTTATAGCCCAATATCAAAATTGTCAACAAGTTAAAGTAGAGCATCAAAAGCCAGGAGGTTATATGCAGTGTATGCATCTCCCAATTTGGAAGTGGGACATGATAAACATGGATTTCATCACTGGTTTTCGTCGCTCCCCTCGAAAGTTTGATTCCATATGGGTAATAGTTGATAGACTCACCAAATGAGCATATTTCCTACCGGTTAAGACCACTTACATAGCTGAAAAGTATGCAAGGTTATATATTAAAGATATAGTTCGGCTACATGAAGTCCCAATTTCTATTATATCCGATAGGGGAGCTCAATTTACCGTAAACATTAGGAAGTCATTTTTGAAGATTATAGGAATGAAAGTGAGTTTAAGTACTACTTTACACCCTCAAACGGATGGTCAGGCAGAACGTACGATCTGACCACTTGAGGATATGTTGCGAGCTTATTTATTAGGTTTCAAAGATAGTTGGGATGATCATTTGTCACTTATTGAGTTTGCATATAATAATAGCTATCACTCAAGTATCAAAATGACACCTTATGAAGCTTTATATGGGAGAAAGTGTAGATCACCAATTGGGTGGTTTGAAGCGGGTGAAACTGCCTTAGTTGGGCCAGATCTTGTTCATCAAGCTATGGAAAAAGTTAAGATGATACAACAACGGCTAGAAATAGCTCAAAGTCGACATAAATTATATACAGCTATTATAAGAAGAGGGCTAGAGTTTTCTATAGGAGATTGGGTATTCTTAAAGGTATCACCAATGAAAAGAGTAATGACGTTTGGTAAAAAGGGAAAACTGAGTCCACGCTATATAGGGCCATATAAGATTATTCAAAGATTTTGCCAAGTTGAATATGAGTTAGAGCTTCACCAAGAGCTTTCAACAGTACATCCAGTGTTTCATGTCTCAATGCTCCAAAAATACATAAGAGATCCATCTCATATTACTCCTACTGAAGATGTAAAAGTTACAGAAGAACTTACTTACGAAGAAGTGCCTATTGCTATTTTAGATCGGCAAGTCAAGAAGTTAAGAAATAAAGAAGTAACTTCTGTAAAAGTACTTTGGAGGAACCAACAAATAGAAGAGATCACATAGGAAGCCGAGGAAGCAATGAAATCCAAGTACCCTTATTTATTCGAATCTGAAGTGAAAGTCCAAGATGCTGAATTAAAGCATTAACAAGTGAGTATAAAAGTGCAAGTGTTATGTGGTAACAAGAATATTAAACTTGGTCTTGAAATTGTTTAAGTAGGCTAATTATGCTAGCATTTGAGGATGATTGTTCCTAGAGGGGGAGGATGTAACACCCCGTATTTTGTGTGTACTTGTTCTATTGATATGGGACTTGAGGTAACCATGTTGTATAGGTAACAAACCAAGTTTGTTAAGTGATTAGCGGTGGTTTAAAGAGGATTTAAAGGATATTATAATGGCCTAAGCATTTCAGCATGTATACGCCAAGTTAACCCAAACGAAAGTGCTTAAACGCGAGATAGTAAGGTGGTATCCTACCTCAAGGATTATAGTGTACAAGTGTATAGAAGTATTAAGTTAACATAAAGGGTTAAGACTTAGAATATGGAATAAAATAAGTGAGCTGCTTGCTTCACTTAAATGAAGCTAGTAGGTGAATCACCTACTAATACTATTTTGACCATATTATCGGGCCAAGTACATTACTACCTACTTTGATAAATTTTGGCCTAAGTTAAAAGAGAGAAAAGGAGAAGAATGGGTAGCTAAGGCCCAATAGTTTCAGATCCACAAAGGCCCAAGTATAATGGGCAAGTAGGTGCACCAAATACTTGATAAAATATGACCCAAATTATCCAAGAAGGTCGTCCAAGATCATCTCGCTTTAAAGGGATTGAAACTAGCTCATTTGACCCATTTTAAGTTAGACAAAAATTCAGCTTTCTAGAGTTTTCTCTCTTGCTCTCTCTTAGCTTCTACAGCAGCTCTAAGTTTCCATTAGGGTTCTTGGGATTTACCTTCCTTAAACGCTAAAGGTAAGTGAACAAATCATTAGTCTATCTCAAAAAGACTATGGAAAATATGTTCTTCATGTTTAAATTACAAGACAACCATCTATAAGTTTGGCAGTCCCATTTTCCTTGGTTATTAAGAGAGTTTTCCCTTATCCTTTGGTTTGTGTGTGAAGGAACCAAGATATTGAAGAAATACAAGTTAAGAGAATAAGCTATCACAAAATTAAGGTAAGGCTATTGCCTATTTTTGCCCTCTTCTTATATACATGTTTTGGTGGACAATTGTGTATATATTGTTGTCAAGAACTCAAGGGATGATGAGTTCAATGTTTGGTTGCTATTATGAAGGATATTGGGGTTGTTTAAGGACTTGTGTTATGTGTACATGTTGGTGACAACTTGGTTGATGTTGGGAAACTATGTAACTGACTTGTATTGAATTATAGACTGAGGATATGGTGATACACCACCGAACTAAATATTATGTAAGCCTACTACCCACTCCACTTTGTATATCATTTTGAGGGTGTAATGAGGCTAAAATTATTTCGAGTGACGTTATAAGAATTTGTATGGTATGTGAATTTAATTGGAGGAGTAAGGGTTGAAAGAACACCCTTGAATAAATTAATTATGGGCTTACTGCCCGGCTACTATTTTGGTGAGGTTAAGTGTCTTAAATGTGTTGATTAGCTACTAATACTAGTTTTACCACTTACTTTATTATAGATAAGTAGCCCGAGGGGCAGAAGGTTAATTTGGGGTAATATCAAAGTTGTACAGCAAGGTAGGTAAGGCTATTTGATTCTATGTTCTTTGGCATGAAATCTAATACATTGATGTTACATTTTCTCACTATGTCATTGTTACCGCCTTAAATTCATATTCACATGTCTCTTACTACTGGTCCATAGTTTAAAACTCAATAATGTTATGACCACCAAAAAAACTATCTCAAAGATTAAAGAAATGATGTTAAGAAAATCTGTATATTGTTGGGTGGTATCCCAGGGGTGGAAGGAACACCTAGCATGGGTCGATCCCAATATCACAGGTGGTATCCCAGGGGTGAAGGATAACCTAGCATGGGTCGATCTAGATTTGTGTATTAATGAGGACCGTATCCCAGAGGTTAACATACCTAGCATGGGTCATCCTCTTTTACCGCAGATCAGCTAGTCATTTGTATCATATGCTTTATAATTTCATAATGTATAGAAGGATAAAGTAAAGTACACAATGTAATGTACTTGATCACATAAATATAAGCAAAGGTGGTCTTTTATTCTTACCTATACAGTTATATATTGATACCTGATGTTATTAAGATCTTGTCTTACCTATGGTCACTTTATGCTTTACATACTCAGTACATTCTTTCATACTGACGTCCCTTATGGGGACACTGTGTTTCATGCCATAGGTACAGGTACTCCAGCTAGTAGACCTCCTCAATAGGAGCACAAGACACTCAGTTGTGATTGGTGAGCTCCAAGTTGATTCGGGGCTTTACCGAGTCTTTGATATATGTATTTTAGTATTGTATTGTAGTTTGTAAGGTGGGGTCTGTACCGACCTAGACTATATTTTCTATCCTATAGAGGCTTTGTAGATTAATGTATGAAGTTTAAATATGTTTAGTCTGGTAATAGTTGTGTCCCCAACAGTCAATTCATGTATATATGGTTTGGGTCTATCTATGTTGTTCTTTCATTACTATAGCCTATATCTATGTGTCAAAGTTTCATGATTCTTATAGTTATATGCATGGTAAGCACAGGTTAAAGTTGGTTCTCTCGAGTCTTTAGGGCATCGGGTGCTTGTCCATCTCAATGGGATTTGAGGTGTGACATGGATTCTCTTAAATGCTTGTTAACATCTTTTGCTTGATTAATCATAAAGTCATTAATTTATGGAATTATTTGGTTTTCTCTTGTTTGATTAAGCTTGGATTATTGTTTGTTGATTGGATTCAATTGGGATGTGAGGGTATAGAGTCCCTTGTTTCCCATAATTTAATTGATTAGTGATAATTTGCATATCCTTTTCTTATTTCAATTCTGCATCGATTTGATTCTAGTTTGTCTAAGTAGGATCTTAACAACTTGCCTATTGTAGGGTTTTTATGAGGTACCATCATGGACCAATTTTGGGATTTGAAAATTTTCTATCAAAGCTATAGGTTTACTGGTCTTAGTGGTACAAGGACAAATGTCCAGTAGAGTCTGGCAGATTGGTACGATGATGTTTGTATCCTATTTTTAGGAGACGATAAGGCATTCTTAGGGAAATTCTTCCTGTTTGATTCCTTATTATGCATTCTTACTCTTATTACGTTCTACATGTCATTTGGTTCACTATATCATAGATGGTTAGGATGAGGTCAACAGTGGGCGAGGACAAGGCTCCTACACTCACAACTAGGGCCCTAGCCATTGGTCGCGACATAGGTCGACTAGAGGTCTGGTAAGCTACTAGCTACAACACCAGCTTCGGTGCTAGATAGAGAGCCATCACCTAATATAGAGATATGAGTGAAGGATCTACCATCTCAGATAGAGGGTTTAGGGCCAACCTAGGTTCTAGCTAGATTTATTGCCACACCAGTTCTCCAAGATATCATGGTTAAGATTCTAAACTTTCTAGAGGCTATTTTATAGGAAGGAGTGATACCTAGTGCTCATGTGGTTCTTAGGTTAGGGATGAGGCCTAGACTTCAGCACAGGTAATGGCACCAGGTGTTCAAATGTTAGGAGCACAACCTTCTATTGTTTCTCCCTATATATATGTATTGCGAGTGCATATTATTTCTCAACTAATTACAGCCAGACCAGTGATGACTACTAAGGATTAGAATATACCAGGTCATTTTATCAAATTAGGACCATTGAGGTTTTTTGGTACTCTGTGAAAGGATGCCTATGAGTTCTTATAGATCTATCAAGAGAGGTTACATAACCTTGGTCTTTTGGAGTCACATAGCTTGGATTATACTATATTCTAGATCGAAGAGAGTGTATCTCAAGTGTAGGCCAGTCGGGTTACCTTCGATGACTTGGGAATAATTCTTCGAAGCTTTTTTGGGGAAGTATGTGCCCTTCAATATGATAGAGAGGTTAAGAAATGAGTTTCCAAAACATTAGTAAGGTTTTATGTTAGTTTTAAATTATAAAACCAGGTTTTATAAGTTGGCTAGACATGGTTCCATGATTATACCAATAGAGCATAAGAGAATTTGCAGATTAGTTAGGGGGTTGACTATAACACTCTATTTGACGACAGAGAATTTAGTAGAATCCGGGTCTACTTTTCTTAAGGTAGTTGATCATACACAAACCATTAAGTGGAAACACCGTAAGGCCTATGAAGGTAGTGATATGAGGCTCTGTCATCAGGGTTGTTTTAGTGGTTCTCAATCTCGAGGGATGGGTTTCCCTAGTAGAGATTATCAACAACACTTTCAACCTAGCATGCCCATTCAAGTAGTGTTATAGAACCCTAATAGTTGGTATTCGAGTCACAGTAGTCAGAGCATCTAAAGTTTAGGTCATACTTTATGGAGTCGTCATTCTTGGTATCTAAGTTGTGGTGGTCATTCGAACTCAGCAGTGTCATCACATCAATTGATGTCTGGCAGACAAAAAGGATTGAGTGTGGTGAGTCAGGGAAATTTACTTGACATTGTCCCAAGATTAGATAGTGTAGACAACATGGTCAGTAGGTTCAGGTCCCCAGGGCTCTATTTTCATCGACCAGAGATAGTGCATAGGTTAGACGTGGTCCTCAAGGTGCGAGAGGAAGGACTCAGCTAGGCCGTGAAGGTAGTCGTGTGGGTGATTATTTTAGGGGTAAATATATGCACAATTTACTTTTGGTAGTTATTTCAAAAAGGTTTAGGTACAAGGGTGAATCTTAGTACCGCTTTCCATCCGCAGACCAATGGTTAGGCAAAAGAACTATTTAGGCTTGAGAGAACATGTTGAGATCATGTGTTATCAATTTCAAAGGTAATTGGGGTGATCACCTACCTCTTATTGGGTTCACTTATAATAGCAATTACTGCTCAACCTTTAAAACAAAATCATTTAAGGCTCTTTATGGGCAAAGATATAGATCTTCAATTAGCTTGTTTGAGATTAGTGAGGATGCATTGATAGGGCCAGACATAGTTTATGTGGCAATGGAGAAAGTTAAGATTATTCAAGAGTGATAGAAGACCACACAAAGCCAAAAAAAATCATATTCAGCTATGAGGAGAAAAAACATAAGGAGTTTTCTTAAAGGTTTCACCCATGAAGGGTCTTATTTTTTGTAAGAAAGGAAAACTCAGTCCCCAGTTTATTGGTCTGAATTAGATTGTTAATAAAATATGAAAGATAGCTTATGAGTTGGAGTTTCCTATAGAGTTGGCATCTGTGCATACAGTATTTTACATATCCATGTTAAAGAAGTGTATTGGAGATCTTTTACATGTTGTCCCTATGAGGAATGTTGGGGTTAAGAACAATCTATTGTTTGCAAAGATTTCATTTCAAATTTTAGATTATTTGGTTTGAAAGTTAAGAACCAAAGAGGTTGCATCATTTAAAGTATTATGGAGGAATCAAGCAGTTGAAGAAGCTACATAGGAACTTGAAGAAGATATGAAATCTAGATATCCTTATCTTTTCACCCTTTCCAACAAAAGCGATTATTGCAGTAATACAAATCTTATAGTGGTTCCTAGAACTCTAATGTCACGTCTTGATGTCTTATATGTCATGTTTATACTCGTGCTCATGTGGTCTCTAGTTGAGTCAAAGCCTTAGCATGATTAAGTTAAGTTCAGCTTATGATAGTTCCTTTCATTCCCTGATTCTAGCTTCAGTCTTCATTTGAGGATCCATGATCCTAATGGGAGATATTGTAAAACCTCAAAACTTGAACCTATGTTTACTTAGTACTTAGCTCAGTTTTAATCAAAATCACGATGTTTCAGGCTTCCACAATTAGAATCATAGTTCTTTATTCAATACCATGACTCGTGCTTCCAGCTATGAAACCAATTTTGAGAAATAAATGCCTTTAGGTTTTCACATAAGAAACCATGACCCATGATCTCTTTCCATGTATCATGGAATCAGACGTGGAACCATATCCCAAAAGTTGACATTTTTTTCAGCTTCATACAAAAATGTTCACTAGCCTTGAAATAGAGTCCATGATCCATGGAACCCTTCCATGATTTAGATATAGAGATTTTGTTACTCTCATCTGGTAGACCATGGATGACAACATGAACAACATTCCATGGTACGTGAAGTCAAACCATTAATTCATTCCTGATACCTTACAAGTTTGTTCAGACTTCCATGACTTAGATTATGACTCGTGGGACATAACCACGGTCTGTGAAACAAACCATAAACCTTAACCCAGAATCAGTACAAACATTACAAGGTTCAATGGATTAATCCATGACTCGTGGAACGTAACCACGGTCCATGCAAAATATTGCAAGCTTTTGTATTATTTGATTTGGGTTCTACCTATTAATATGTATCTACCTACTTTGTTACTTATTTGGACTTATTGTGTGAGCCTTTGTATGTGCCTATATCTGTGTCTACTCCTATAGTTTATTCTTTAGGAGTGGATCAAGTGTATCAATCCTGTGTTGTGACCATTTTGGAGTATGACACCTAAGTAGATCTTGTTATCCTAGACATGGTAGATTTTGACGTGATTCTGGGTGTAAATTGGTTGTCTCTCTATCATATGCTCTTGGATTACTTTTCCAAGAGTATAACTTTGTTTATACCTTGTATCCCTTAAGTAGTATTGAAGGGTACCGATAGTCGTATGCAGAGAGAGATTATATTATTTGTGCAGGTGAGACAGTTGGTAAGGAGGGTGCATTAGCTTATCTAGCATATATTCAAGATACTAGCACTTACACTTTTTCACATGAGTTAGTTCCTATGGTCAATGAGTTTTCAAATGTTTCCCTACAGATTTACCTGGTCTTCTACCTAATCGTGATATTGAATTTTGCATTGATATTGATCCAGGCATGTAACACCCTCTATTCTACATATTAGTTCTATTCATATGACACTTGATGTATCTTGTTGTATTGGTAAGGGACCAAGTTACCTAATTGTGTATTGATGGTTTAAAATAAGTTTAGATTGTATTATGATACCTTGTAAATTTCAGCACATATACGACTAGGTTAACCTCAACGAAAGTATTTAAACTAAGGATATTAAAGTGGTTTTCTAGCTTAAGGGTTAAAGTGGCCAAGTGTATTTGAGTGTTAAGTTAAGTAAAAGGTTAACATTGGGAAAGTGGAATAAAATAAGTGAGTTCCTTGCTTGACTTAATTAAGCTAGTAGGTGACAAGTAGGTACATCACCTACTAAAACTCTTTGACCAGCTTAAAGGGCCAAGTTGGAGCTTCACCTACTTGAATTAATTCTGGCCCAAAATGATTGGAAGAAAAAGAGAAGAATGGCCTACCAAGTCCAAAAAATTTAAGTCCACAAAGACACAAGTCAAATGGACAATTTATGGCCCAAAATATGCCAAGAAAGTCGGCAAAGAGCAGGTCCCTTGAAAGAGGTTAAAACCAGCTGATTCTATCCATTTTAACATAGGAAACAACTCAGATTTCTAGAGTTCACTTTTGCTCTTTCTTAGCTTCTTACAACAGCCATAAGAGGTATATAAATCAAATAAAAGTAAAGAAATAAATGTAATGTACATGATCCCACAAGTGTAATCAAAGGTGGTCTCTCATCCTTATCCATTTACTCATTGGTACCTAGTTTCATTTGATCTCTTATCTTACATATAGTTACTGTATGCTTTACATATTGAGTATATTCTTTCATACTGATGTCCCTCATAGGGGATGGTTTGTTTCATGCTGCAGGCACATGTACTCCAGCTAGTAGACCTTCACAGTAGGAGCACAAAATGCTCGGTTACTATTGGTGAGCTCTAGGTTGATTCAGAGTTTTACTGAGTCCTTGATATATGCATTTTGGTATTGTATAGTCGTTAAGGGTAAGACGGGGCCTGTCCTGACCTAGACTAAGTTTCTCTATTTTATAGAGGCTTTGTAGATTAATGTATAAAGTGTAGTTGTCTCTTGTCTCTTAACGAATGCGGGCTCAACGACCAAGTTATGTTTATATGTTTTAGGCCTATGTTGATCTTTCATCACTATAGTTTATATATAATTGTCAAAGCTTCATGATTATCCTAGTTATATTCATGGTAAGCATAAATTATAAATTGGTTTTCTCGAGTCTTTAGGGCATTGGGTGCCTGTCCATCTCAATGGGACTTGGTTTGACAAAAGTGGTATCAGAGCAGATCATCCTAGGGAGTCTACATAGTCATCTCTATGTAGAGTTTTTCTTATGGGTGTGCTGTACACCACATTTATAAATAGGGGTTTATGGGATACTAGGAGTTTTTTTTCTTCATTTCTTAGATCATGTGATAGAGCCAATATTATAGGTGAAATTATACTTAACCATTGAATCTTTTTTTCTCATTATAGTACAGATGCTGGTTACAAGAAGGAGTAAGAGTACATCTAAACAAGTAGATGTTGCTCTTAGAAAAGGGACCATCAAGTCATCACCTAGATGTGCTAATCAACGAGAGGCTCAAGATGAGTTCATCATCTACTTCTTCTACTCCTCTATCTCTAGAAGAGCTAAGGATGAGAGTAGCTCCCCCTGAACTACCCATTAGTGCTACTAAGCAAGACTTATAGAATGTGGTCTAATTATTGACTCATATAGTTGTTGGCCAAGGACAAGCTAGTCCAACCATATGTACTAGTGGGGAAAATCGGGTAGCTAGTGTAAGGATATAAGATTTCCTTAATTTGGACCCCCTAAAATTCACCAGGTTAAATCCTAATAAAAACCCACAGGACTTTATTGATCAAATACAAAGGGCTTTGGATGTTATACATGTACTATAAAGAAGAGTTGAGATAGCAACTTATAGATTAAAGTGTGTGGATATATTATGGTATGAATCTTAGAAACAATCTAGTGGTACAAATGCACCATCGCTATTTGGAAACTATTTAAAGAGGTATTCCTTGACCATTATCTTTCATTGGAGATTCAAGAAACTCATGCAAATCAGTTCTTAAATCTTTGCCAAGGGAATATGAGCATGAAGGAGTACAGTTTCTAGTTTAATTCTTTGGACAAGTGATACTAGCATGGACCGCATGGTTGAAATGATCATGGATGACGTGGTTGACACTTAGAATGTTCCTGAAAAGGAAAGCTTAAGAGTCCATGTGATACAATCCAAATCCACTCTTAGCAATTCACTAGAAGTCAAGTACGAGAGTTCCAAGTGCTCCAAGGAATGTTCCTGAAATGAGAGGTAATTGACAAAATCCTACTACTATCCAAAGGGTGCTATGTGTTGGTGATTGCATCTAAAGAGGATCAAGGGACCTTGGAAGGACCAAACAAAAGCAAAGACGAGCAAAACGATGCACCAATGGCATCTGCTTTCTCACCTGCGACAGCATGTGATGAGATGCGCCAGCAGGTGGCCAAGGCAGCCCAGGCAGTGGCACCTGTTCCCTGACCTGCGTGGGAAGGTGGTCTACATGTGTGGGCAGGTGGCCCTATTCGGCTGAAATTAATAGTTTGTGGAAATGGGTCACTTTTTGGCGCAAGTATGTAAAAAAAGGCCCATTGGGTATAAATAGTAGAACCTAGTCTTTATTTCCTTAGTTTTGCTTGAATATTGATGAACAATTCTCTTGAGAGAGTTTTTTGTGAGTGTTTGTTGAAGTTTTGCTTAGCAACGTGTGGTTTCGAAGGTCTTTTGATTCCCTCTTGGTAACCGTAAGAATTAGGTGTTAGTTGATGAATGTAATTTGAGGGTTCTAGGGTTTAATATATCCTATTGTTCTTGATTACTCATCTTCTCGTGTCTAGATTTTCATATATCCAGTGATTATCTTTTTAATTCTTAGTTAAATTCTAGTTTTCATAGTTTTTCGGGTATCACCATGGGAATGATGTGGATAAAAAAAAGAGGTCATTTGTACAATTGTCTAGATTCTAAATTCAAGAATTCACAACAAAAGTCACCAAACAAGGCCCTTGTATCTCATTAAAGACATATTTGTAAAATCTAGTTGTCTTTTATTTACTTTAGTATAAATAGGATGATTCCTCATATTACAAGGGAGTTTTAATGAATATTGAATATTGAGCTTTGAAGCTTATAGTTTCTAGGTGAAGCCTAGCATTTAGCTTGTAGTGAAGCCTAGCATTAGTTGGTAATTTTAGTAGTGTGGATCTTGGAATTGTTGGTGAACTTTTGGTTTGATTAATCGAAGGTTACTCATTTGTGGTTTCTTGGTTTCCTTTGATTTTCTCAAACTAGGGTTTGTGTTTGAATTGTTGAATTCAATTGGGAGGTGAGTGTATCAAGTCTCTTGTTGCGCATAAATTCAAGAGTTTGAATATTAATCCACATATCCTTCTTTTATTTTCTTTCCTTCTTGATCTTCCCTCTTTGATTCGTTATCATTTTGCTATCAAGATCCTAGGTTAAGGTTTGTTTTCACAAATCTTAAACTTGGGATTTTGATTTCTTCAAAAATCCAAAAATCCAAAAAAATAAAAAATTAGCCAAAAATCCAGAAACAGTCTAAATTATTTTTGTTTTGATTTGTTATTTTTGACACTAGATCTTTATTCTCTAGTGTCTTGTGAGTATAAATATCAAATTTCATTCAATTTGGAGTTATAGAAGTGAAGTTCATAGCATTCGTGGAAGCTCAAAATGCCAGAGAATATCAAGACACTTTTAATGGGCCTCAATTAGCAATAAAAACAAGTCTTATGGTGGATTAATAGGTCAAGGACAATGTTGATATTTGGAGGCCCAAATTGAAGAACAAAAGGAGTTGGAATTATGGCCCAAAATCTGTCCAAAGAATGAGAAATTTCAGCAGCCCAAAAATGTGTTCTAGAAGCTCATTTAATGCTTTGTTGACTTCATTTATAGCTTTAGTGGACCAAAGTGTTGGTAGTCTTCTATGCACCTAGGAATTTCAATTTATTTAATTTAGTTTGACCACCTTTGAAGTTTGGAATGTTTTTTAGGTTGCAACACAAATTACTCCTATATAAAGGAGTGTTTTCATCTTCATTGTAACTAAGTTTGATTTAAATTAATATCAGCAACCTTTTGCTTGTGGAGACCTTTTAAGGTTCTCTTTTGGGTTATGGCCTCTATGTTCTTCTTTGAGCCATAGCTTGGTTTATTTAATGGTAAGATTCTTCGTTTGAGTTCCCTCCCTCATTTTCTTATTGTTCTTCTTCATATAATTGATTCACTACTTCTTTTACTATTCAATGAGATTTCAAGTGTCAAATACTTGAGCTTGTATTCTTGCTTTCCATAATCAATTCCCCTCTTTCTAATCTTATTATTTTATAAGTCTTCCGCCATTCGTGTTGTTATCAAGTGGTATCAGAGCTTTGGATGGTTGGGTATTCTTAAACCCACCCGATCTACTGATTTGATCAATTGAAAACCAAAAAAAAAATCTGAAAAAATGAAGTTTCTGTAGCGTGAGCAGTAACCGAAAAAAATTGGTCAAGTCAATAGTGATGTGAACAGTACTTTTAGTGTTCTTCACTTGTTCATGGTATTTTACAATACTTTATCTTGTGATACAGTGACTTTGGATGCTGGAAAATCTGATCTAATGTTATCTCTTGAAAATCTCATTTGAATTAAAGCTTCTTTGACTTTTGGTCATCAAAAAATCTCAAAAGTCACTTGGAGAATTTCAAAGATCGTTTCAGTTTCTTTGGATTCAAAAGATCATTTAATACGCTCTAGACTTTCTTGAAAGTATTCACTATATTGGGTTTCCTTTTTGTTTTCTTGCTAGAGACTTTAAGTTTTTCTTCATACTTATTGTGGTCTTGTGATTGTGTTGTATCTCTTTTTATCGTACCAATTAATTCGTGCTTCTCTTTATTTTTATTGTGTATTTCTTTGTTTTCAATCCGTTATAGTTTTTATTGTCCTTTTCTTTGTTTGATATAAACTCTATTCTCGAACCAAACTTTGGAACATCTTTTTGAAGTGTTTGAGTTGTTGGTTCATTGAAGAACTTTGAGGAGCATCCCTTGAGTGGTAAAAGGCTTAATGGTGAGATTATTTGAGGAAAAAATCCTATTTGTGTGATACATGAGTTTGGGTAGTAGTACTGAGTGATGCACGTAAGGGTGTGATACATGTTATTGGTGAGGTCATTTTACTTTATAATAATCTTTTGTTTTTAATTAAGTAATTTACAGGTCTTTGGAAAGTTATGGCTACATCGGTAATTACCAAAAGAAAGGAAGAAGATAAAAGATCGAAAGAAAAGGATGATGAGATCTTTCATAAGGGGTTGCAAAAGCTCTTTGAAATGATAAAGAGAGCTAATGATGAGTGGGATGAAAGAAAGAATAATACTGGAAGAGACCATGAGCAAACTAAAGGTAACAAGATTTTCCAAACTATAATGGAAGTATTCTCTAATGTGTGTGCTACTAAGATTGACATGAATGTTTGTCACAACTTTGTTAGTGCTTACTTTGTTAAAAAGGTTGGTTTGTCTTTTGTTAAGCATGATTCACCCTACACCTTAAAAGGAGTGAAGGTGGACAAGAGAGTGTTAGTGCCATTAATTCTTGGGAGATACAAGGATCATGTTTGATGTGATGTGGTTCCCTTATTCACATGTCATGTCTTATTGGGAAGGCCATGGTATCTCTATAGAAATCCTTTATATGATCAATAAACGAATCGGTAGTCCTTGGTGAAAGATGACAGAAAAAAGACTACACTTGTTTCTTTGGAACCTATGGAGATTCAAGAAGATCAATTAAGGGTCAGAAGATAAATAGAGGGTGTTTGAGAAGGAAAAAGAACACAGGAGGGCAAACAAAAGAAGGTTTGAGAAGCCTAAACTTAGAGTTGATCTTAGAAGTCCTCCAAGGGATAAACGAGGAATTCTTGGCAAGTACTTGGGAGCTAGTGCATTGACAAACTTCTCTGTACCAAATAAATTTGAGGCTGAGAGACAAAAGAAAGAGAAAAGTAAGGGCGAGCAACTTGACAACTCAAGAGAGGAAAAAGGAGAGGTAGTGATGAGTGAAGAGGGTGAGTTGTCAAAAGGTAAGAATGAGTGGACAAAATTGAGTAAAGTGAGATTAAGAGGTAAAATAGAGAGTGAACCAGTGCACTTGAGAGATGAGGAAAAAGAAGAGATTAAAAGAATATAGCGCTTAAGTGTGAAAGATTCTTGTTCAAGCTCTAACCAATTAACTCTTTCTATTTCTAATGTTTGTATTCCAAATATGCAGATTATTGAAAAGGAAATCAATGAAGAGTTGGAACAACAATTGCATAAATAAAGGAAATCTAGTTCCAAAGAAGATTTGGAAAGTGTACAAGCCAATGAGTCATGGAAACAATTGCAAGTTGAAGACAAGTTTGAGCTTGAAGATCTCATGTGGTATAACCTTGTCAATGATCTATTTGTTGCAAATGAAATTGAGGATGTACCATAATCTGATGAGTTCAAAGTTATAAGTGAAGGTATAAATCAAATTGAGAGTGAACCTTACCTTATTGATTATTTTTATCATGTGAGTAATCTGCCACAATGTGATGAAATAGAAGTTCAAGATAACTTTAGTGTACAAATCCAATGGGATTTGGGAGAGGATGGATCTTGTTCATATTACAATATGCTAAATCTTTCTTATTTTAGTATCACCTCTCAGTCCATGCAAATATTTGAGGAAGAACCTTGTAAAGAGGAAGATAGTACCTCATTTGAAGAAGAAACTAACATTGGCCAAGATTTGGAAGTGTACAATAACCCATTATGGGAAGAAATTGGAGAAGATTTTAAAGTGTTCTCTAAGCTCTTATGGTCTGAGAACACCTATGGAGAAGTTCCCAATGAAGACAATGAGACACATAAAGCTTTTGGTGCCAAAAATGAGAATATTGAGCTAAATGATGAATGTAATAGCTCAAGTGTGGAAAAGGATAAGTGCTCACAGGTTGCTAACTTTATATCTTTGTCTTATTTTGAAGATCTTTTTTTTGCAGGTTCAATCCTAGACACTTCTCAAGAAAATTGCTTTTGATCCATATCTTGACTATGGTATATCCAACAGTGAGGTTAAGTTGTTTAGAAAGAGAAAATATGGTATGTTTGTTTGGTATTCATATGCTTTTGGTCTTGGTAATGATCCACTCTTGTTTAAGGATCTTATGAATTGTTTTTTTAGTTCTTATATTGGTGATTACATTATTCTATTGGATAATAGAGTGCGTGGATATATAAAATGGGCATTTGTGCATAAAAGAAATAAGTGGGTTAAGTGGTTGCATGGTCACTATCTAGTGTTATTTTTACCAAATAAGTTTTCTACTTCGTTTGCTTACCTCCAACTTATTATGATAATCTGGTTGGTTGTAGGAATTGGTGATTTGAGGACAAATCTTCTTCAAGCGTGGGGAATGATAGCAACCATGGAGGCTCAAAATTCATTGAAGGAGCAGCTAAAGTCAATTTCAAGATTCGAAGATGAATCTTCTCTAAGAAGGGGAGAATGATAGCATCCGTGGATGCTCAAAATGCCAAAGAATATCAAGACACTTTTAATGGGCCTTAATTAAAAATAAAAATATGTCTTATGATGGAAGAATAGGTCAAGGACAATGTTGATCTTTGGAGGCCAAAATTGAAGACCAAAAGAAGTTGGAATTATGGCCCAAAATCTATCCAAAGAATGAGAAATTTCAGCAGCCCAAAAATGTGTTCTTGAAGCTCATTTAATGCTTTGTTGACTATATTTATAGCTTTAGTGGACCAAAGTGTTGGTAGTTTTCTATGCACCTAGGAATTTTAGTTTATTTAATTTAGTTTGACCACCTTTGAAGTTTTGAATGTCTTTTAGGTTGCAACACAAATTACTCCTATATAAAGGAGTGTTTTCATCTTTATTGTACCTAAGATTGATTTAAATTAATATCAGCAACCTTTGGCTTGTGGAGACCTTTTAAGGTTCTCTTTTGGGTTATGCCCTTTATGTTCTTCTTTGAACCATAGCTGGTTTCTCTAATGGTAAGATTCCTTGTTTGAGTTCACTCTCTCCTTTTCTTAGTCTTCTTCTTCATATAATTGATTCACTACTTATTTTACTATTAAATGAGATTTCAAGTGTCAAATACTTGAGTTTGGATTCTTGTTTTCCAGAATCAATTCCCCCCTCTTTCTAATCTTCTTATTTTCTAAGTCTTCCATTATCCGTGTTGTTATCAGAAGTTGCCATTGAAGGGTTTGAAGCTTTTAAAACTTGGTCAATTTTGAAAAGTGAATTTATTTTTGACTTTGTTTTGAAGGATAAAAATTAGGTGCTTTGTTTGTGGCATTGAATGGAACATGTGGGTGAAAAATTCATCGAATTTGGAGTTGAAACGAAGAAGTTATGAATATGTGAAGATTGGGGTTTCTGTTGGTATTCTTGACCATCTTCATTTTGTTCTTGAAGAAGAAGATAAAAAATGTATACTTTGATTCAAAAATTTTGAAGTCAAAGTTGGTCAAGTGTTAGTAGGTCCATTTGTGGAATTTTGAAAAAAAAAATCAAAATTTGAAAAAAAAAAAAATTGAAATCTGAAAAAAAAATTGCAAAAAAATAAATTCACGTGGACTGCCACATCAGCTACCACGTCAACAGTCAATGGTCAAAGTCAACCATTGAATTCCACGCAGCAGCCAACACAGCGCCCCACCAGCCCACTCGCGCCACGTGGCAAGTGCATGTCAACTTGAGAGAGCTGAAATTTTCAAGTTTCAACACTTGGTTTTTTTTTTGGGTCCCAAAGTTTTTTGGACCTAAAAACTTTTTTAAGTATCGAAGCTTTGTGATTCTTTTTTTATTCTATTTATCATTTGATTACTCAACTATTTAATAAGTAATTAACATTTTTAATCACTTGTTAAATAGTTTTAATTATCAAATTAAACCTCTTTAAAGTGAGAACTTCTTCAAAGCCTCAAAAATTTTCTAAGTGTCCAAATTTCGTGATTCTTTTTTTGTTCTCTTTCTCCTTTGATTTCCTAACTAATTAACAAGTAATTAAAATATTTAATCACTTTTTAACTAGTTTTTAAACATCAAATCATCTCTTTGATTCATCAAAATTAAGAAACACAAGTACTTTTTCTACTTTTGTTACTTAGATTTTTTTGAGTCCGTTTACTTTCGTGCTTCTTTTCTTCAACTTTTCTCATCTTAATTCATTGATAAAATTATTGATTCAAGTCCTTTTACCTTGTATATAGTCATCCTTCTTTCAAGAGTCACAAGAATCTACTCCACCACAAAGGATAGGTGATCTTGAATTAATCATGCAAAGCTAGTTTACTACCAATTTTGAGACGACGCTTTAAGAGGTGAGTTGAGAGTTTACATACACTGATGTGGGGCTTTTACCGCTAATATTGTTTGTTGAGTTTTGTCGGTACAATGTCGAATCATGTTCCTTATAACCATGGAGGAAGAAGCTCGGTAAACAATATGGTGACAAATTACAATGTGTCAAGGAGAGTTACCAATGTGAATGAAAGGATGGTTGAAACAAATGGGAGGTTTAGAGGTATGGAGGAAAGGGTGAAAAGGATGGATAGTATGATTGAAAGCAGGTTCCCTATGACAATTCGAAGCGAAGAAATAAGAAGGACCTCGGGTTAAGAATCCAACCTATACTTACCCCAACCAAATTAGAACCAAACTTACGCTGAAGCTACATTTTGAATGAACCCGACCTATGTTAGGCAAGCCGCCCCACATCCAAATACCCAACCATATCATCTACCAAAAAGGAGTCCTTCTTTTGTGAAAACCCAAGTTCGAAGCCAAGAACCTCCACGAAATGTATCACATGCATCCTTACATGTACCCTATGTTCCAATCCAACAACACTACCCCCAAGTACCCTACCAAGATATCTATTATCAAAACCCTCTTTATGATAAAATGTGTGAAGAGGTTAGCCTGAATAAATGATGGGAAGGACCCAAAGGCTTTGGTATGAACCTAGGTATGAGATGTCAAGGGAAATAAGATAGTGATGATAGGTATAGGGATAAAGGAGGAAGGTGTGAAGATCAAAGTGATCAATATGGTGGTCAAGGTGTTCCAAATCAAGGGATGGGTCACAACATAGTGAGTCTTCCAATGTTCCAAGATGGTAGTCAAGCTATTCAAGCTTACTACAACACAAAAGGGGAAGATCAAGCCTATGGAGGTAAGCATGATGTACCTCAATCTTCTTCTCCTTCTATCATTCAATGTTATAAATGTCAAGGTGAAGGACATATTGCTAGAGAGTGTCAACAAAGGAGGTCAAATGTGATCTTGTGTGATGGACCTTGTGCTAAAAATGTGATAGAGTATGAGATTGCGAATGACTATGAAGAGCCTAAAGTTAGGCATGATGACGCAACTTAGAATGTAGATGATGAGAAATTGGAGAAGGATTTGAACCCTTCTTATGATCTAAATCGAATCATGCGGGATCTTTCTAAGGAGGAACTTGATCAAAGTGTGAACCTATTCCATACAAGGTTCAAGATGATTGATAGGGTATGTTTCTTAGTCATTGATGGTAGGAATAGTACTAATGTGGTGAGTTTCACTATGGTTGATAGAATGAAGCTTCCTACAAAAAGACAGCCCAAGCCATACAAACTTCAATGGCTCATTGAAAATGATGAACTAGAGGTAACCAAACAAGTGGTCATGAATTTTAGCATTGGTAAGTATCGAGATGAGGTGTTATGTGATGTTTTTCCCATGCAATCTTGTCATATGTTGTTTGGTAGACCTTGGCTAGCCGATAAGGATGTCCGATATCAAGTGGAGTCCAACAAATAGTCATTAGTATTTAGAGGATGAAAGTACATTCTTGTTCCATTAACACCCTATCAAGTAAGTGAGGACTACAAGATAATGCGAGAGCTTAGGGAAGAACTTAAGAGAGAAGAACTTGCCAAGGAGGAGAAAGAATTGGCTCAAAAAGGGGAGTTACCTACCAAGGAAACTCCTACAAAGAAGCGGGTGGACGATCCTTGTAAAACATGTGTACAAGACAAGAAAACAATCTCCAACTCTTGTTCCCAAGGTATGTATCTACCCCCTCCTATTCCTAGTGATCCTTGGAGACATAATGATATTTTCCTTATGGTAAATAGAATCTTGGAAATGAGTGATCCCTTACCATATCATGAGAAGATTGAAGTCTCCAAGATTCTTTCATAGTTTATTTCTTTTATGCTTAAATTGTGTGAGCTTCATGTTTTTGATGTCAACTATACTTGTTGTTCGGAAAAGAATTCATAGTGCATCCGTGATGCCCAAATTATGTGTCCTACTCCTTGTCACACTTATCTGGTTAGACAAGTTGAGGTGTTAGGATGGATTCTTAGGAGCATCCTCCTTGTGGGAGTTTGTTTGAGGATGGACAATAAAGTGTACTTGAAATACTTAATCTTGTCCTCTTGTGTTTCAAATTATGAATACCGTTTTGCTAATATTCTTACCTTAAAGTGCGTATTAATAATGGAGAACCCTTGGGATGAGTTGAATCGCTTTATTCATTCCTTTACTACTTGTTTCCATGTGATGATACTTTGATCGAATGTGGTCTTATGCTTGTGAACCTCAGGGCAAATATGTCAACTCTTTTGGGAGTTTTATATACACCTGCATCCTTGTTTGACAAACTTGTTCTTAACTTGTGTGTCCTACAACTAGGGAATGCTAAGAGGTTTGTTTATTTGTGGGGGAGTCCATGGGTATTGAAAGCTTCTTGTCACCTTCATAGGGTTGGACAAGTCAAATTTTCAAATGGGACTCTCAAAAGCATGCTTGATACTCTTGGAAGCATGCTTAGCACCTTTCTTGATAATCCCCAAAATGCGAAAAGAGGGAAAAAGTACGAAAACAAGAAAAATTATAAAATCAAAATGCAAAAAGTAATAAATAGAGGATAAAGATAGATAGATAGACACAAGAAGATAAATAAGAGGGCAACCTATGGATATATCAAATCCAAGACCTCATTTTTGATTATATAAAAACACCTATCTCTTACGAGGACCAAGAGGGAATTGTAATGCCCTTGAAACCACCATTTCTAAACAAATAGTCAACACAAGATTTGTCCAAGCTCTCATGCTATCTCAAGAGACATAAATTCAATATTAATCAAAAACTAAGGAAATAAAATGGCTAAGGTACCTATTTATAGTATTTACCTTTGCCCAAATAACCTATTACAAAAATAGCCCAAAAATGGCTATTTTATAAATAACCCACAAGAGCTCTCTTTATTCGTTGTGCCATGGCTTCCCTCGGTTCCAAGCTATCCTGCACACGTGGTATTGAACTCTTAGGATCTTGAAAAGGTTCCTCCAAACATGTCCTTGCATCCTTGTGATGATTATCGCTTGGGTCCATTTGTGTCAGCCTTGATTTATAGTCCTTAAAAGGTTAACGCCGATTTGGCTTGTATCATCCTTCCCTTCTTGAAAAGAATTCGACCTCGAATCTAAACATAGAAAAACCATATGGGATACAAGCAATAACAATATCCTCATGGCATGACGGTTAGTGTTAGAAACATCAAATTTATCACCAAGCCAAGGAGGAACACACTTAACATATAGCCAAGAATCAAAATGATCAATCAAGGGTGTGTAACCCTACAATGTAAAAGCTACTTGGCCACTCAAGGGACATTGACAATGGGAAAGGTTAAAAGGACTATGGTAATTAGTCAACCACTCATGATATCCCACATTGGTTCTATGTTTCAACAAGCACACAATCCCTTTTAAGTCAAGAGTCACATGATAATCCCTAAAGCTAAGTGCAATGTCATGAACAAGATCATTCCAAGTTAAGACTTGACTCAATGCACTAGCTATCTCCAAGAATAGGATTACTCCCAAATGATCACCGGGATAAAATGGAAGAAGTATCCATGAACAAGGGTCAAGGCAATGCCCATTCTCCCCAAAGTTGCCACAATCACAAAAAGGCATACTCTCTATACAACTATAAGCAATATCATAAGCAAATAAAGAGTAAAGAAAGGTGTCTCGCAAATTGATTTTATCTAGGGTGTCCTCAAGGGCATGCTCACTACTTTGATTAAGATCATTATCAAGAGTATGCTCAAGAATTGGAATACTCCAAGAAGAACAAATAATTGGAAAACAAATACCACTTTTCATTTCTTCGCACTCCTTTCCCATAAGAGCACTCTCATTTTCTAAGAAGAGATTTTCATCTTTAGGAGGAATGTTGTCACACCATAGTGGGTTGTTATATATAGTATAACCCTCAAGAAGAGATACATCATTAACATAATCCACACCAATAGGTAACTCAATAGAAGTGATTTCAACATCTTCAAACAAGAAATTGTACTTAAAGAGAGAAAGATCAATCTAATAAGGAGAATTAGGACGTGTAAATTCACTCTCAAAAAGACAATTATCAAATATTAAAGAAGTTTCAAACACATGACCATCCCTATTAGCCAAACAAGTAATAGAATTTTCATTCAAAAGGCATGCTCAAGGGGTTACTCCTATTCAAATGATCAACATTATCAACATCATTACTAACTTGAGGTTCATTAGTCACATCATAAACATCCTGAAGTAGTGGACCCAATTCACACACAAGTTGATCAACACCATTTTCACAAGATAATATACTATCACTCAACACCAGGGCTTCAACACTAGGTGGACTCAAATTGATCTTACAAGAAGAGTCAATTCGGTCATCAATAGGAACAACTAGTGTATCCACACTCTCAACATGTACATTATCATCACAAGGTAAAGAATCATTAGGCTCACATGTAGATAAGCTATCACTCATACTCAATTGGCTATTAGCCACACAATGGTCACTCACATTTACTCAAGTACAAGAGTTAGCTATGATACCTTAGAGCTCATGAGAAGATTCTTCTTTACCTTTATGCAAGGTTCTTTTCAAAGTGTCGGAATACCCTTTGTTTGGTTTGATACATTGGTCCAAATGTATGTCCCAATCTTTTTGATTAGGTCGTATGTTGGAAGTGTGTATTCCTCCTCCATTGGCAATATTAGTACCTGCACAAATGTCCTTACTAAGAGAAGGACAAACAAAGTTAGATTGGATTTGTGGTAATCCCCTCACGTCGCTCCTCACAATCTCTCCTTTTTTCACTCTTGGGTTACCACTTTTCACTCCCTTACTCCTCTCTATCTTTTATCTATCATTTTCAAGGGACTTAGAGCAAGTGGTCACATTTTCTTGAGGTTTGGAAAGAATGGGTGGATAGAGGTGATTTTCCCAATAGTCTACTATGATCTTGGGCCAATTTTCCTCATTTGGAATTCAATTCCGGTTAAACTAATTGGCACCCAAACATAAATGTCCAAAGTCCAAAGGAAATACATCACACCAAACCTCCTCATAGTACCCATTTCTGGTAAAGAAAACTTTCACACTATCCGCAACTCTATGGCCTTCCAAGAAATATAAACATTGCTTTGACATTCGAGGCATCCTAAAATAGTCAACTATAGAGGGAGTGATATAGTTTCCATATCACCAATCATCGAGAACAAGAATGCATCCCGAAACCCCACAAATATTCACATTCCTAGTGCCAACTTGTCTTCTCGGATCCATATTATAAAGCTTCATGTATCCTTCTAGCACATAGATGTAGTTCAAGAGCCCTTTCAATGCACTCCATGTTTGAGTGGTCCCTTTTGCAAGTTCCCACCATCTTAATGCTTGACCTTGAAGGTGCTTAAAGGCATATGTGGCTTGTTCAAATTCACTCATATCATAGTCCTTGAAAAACCTTTCACATGTCCATTCCCAATCAAGATAAACCTCAGGATCATGTTCCCCTTTAAAGATATGAAGAAATGCTCTAGGGGGATTACGACTAATACTATAGCCTTCACATCAACCTTGGTTCCTACTTCTCAATATTTGATTACTAGAACAAAAAAGGTAAGATGTAGTATCCCTTGTCATTGTAGATGCACACTCTCTTCTTCTCATTGGATGACTTTTACTATAAGTAGAATAGCCACTTATACCAATTCGACTATGATAAGAAGTACCACAAGACAAGGAGTATGAATCTTCGTAATACTCATGTACATTCCCACCATAACTCTTATAAGGTGCATAGAAGAATGAACTATACCTCACATCTCCTTCATGATCAGAGTGGGAAGTAGAAGATTCTTCACATGCTTCATGAGCATAATAAGAGTCCTCACAAGTCTCTTCTTTCTCTCCATAGTCACCATAAGAACTAGACTCACCATTCACCTCATATTCTTCTCCAGAATAGTAGCTCTCACTCCCACACAACTCTTGATCATGGCTATATTTATAGCCTCCATAATCACCATAATCACCATATCTATCATTTTCATAGAATTCATTACTACAATCATATTTTCCTATATCGTAGTCACATGTATTCGAGGCTACCGATGACATACTTCCTTAGAGTACCTACAAAATGAGAAAACAAGGTTAGTAGTAAAGCTCCTCACCAACACTCAGAAGATTCTCTCACCTTTTTATGCCTCACAATTGGATCGACTAATGTTGAAGATTTTTTATACTCAAGTGGTACACAAGGTGTCGATTGCTACTCTTGGTCGGAATGGATTCTTATTTTGAAAGACTCAAATAAAATATTTATGGACTCAAACCGAGAAGTTACAACGAAATAAAACTAAAAAAGCTCAAAAAAATAGGATGAAGAAGAAAAATGGACTAAAAAAAAACTAATCACAACCAAGTAGAGAGATTACTAGTTTTTAATTAGTATATAGAATCAAAGAAAAGAGGATTCAGAATCAAGAAAAGAAACTTGAAGTCTAAAATGAGCTTACTAAATTTTTGGTCCAACTTGACTGCCTAGATAGCGGCCCGTTAGGTTGGTGGCGGTCAGTCAGTCTTCTCTTCACCACTTAACCAGTGAAGGGGTTCCAAATGCCTTGGGTGATGGCCATAGTGGCGGACCATCAACCCTTTGGTGGCTCGTTGGCCTGTTCATCGCTGCTTAGGCAGAATGGTCCTTGGGTTCTCTTGGTCAATGGTTGGTTTGGTGTATCGTCAATGGCTTGGGAATTCATCAAGGGATTTGCCATAACTAACCAGAAAGGTCGTTCAAGGTGTGTTCTTGTGCGATGGAGGGTGTGAAGGGTTGTCAATGGGGTGGAGGATTGCCAAGCATCCCTTCAATCTAAAAACAACACACAATCCTTCTCTTAAGGTATTGACGGAGTACTTTGATTGTTAATTAAGGACTTGGTGTTCTTCAATGGATCCTTCAAGCTCTTGGCAGCCTTGAATTCCTTATGGTCCCCCCTTTTGTACTCTATTCTTGTCTCTTCTCTTTTAGAATATTCCCTCTTGTACTAACCTTATCCTTTCTTCTTTTAGAATCTTGGAATATTCCTTGGCATAAACAAGTACAACCCTTTTTTTCCAGTCCTTTTGGATCAAACACACCCTTTTTTTTGAATGTTCTTATTCAAAAAGATATGAAGAATATGAAGAACACAAGAACATTCAAATTTAACCCTCAAGAAAATGAAGTCGAAATTCGACAAAATTTGAAACCCAAGCTCACTTTAAGCTCCTGAACATAACCCAAAGAATTTTAAGCTCAAAAACTCAACCACAAATTTCAGATTTGAGAACCCATCTCAAAATTCTTCAAATTCAAACTTCAACAATGGTGGAACACTCAAATCTTGTCGAAATAAGCTCAAACATTAGATAAAGACTCAAATAGTACTAGAGAACAAGATTCTAGCACTAGAAACTCAAGAAGACTCAAAAATCAAAAACTCAAAATTTTAAAAACACCCAAAACTTTTTTTGACAGTTTTTTTTTTTGTGATTTTCAAGATAACAAACCCAACACTAGAATCGTGGGGACGATTCTATGCTCATATTAGATACCAAATGATAATTCCCAAAATACAAAAAGAGGGAAAATGTACAAAAACAAGAAAAATGATAAAATCAAAATGCAAAACGTAATGGATAGAGGAAAAATATAGATAGACAGACACAAGAAGATAAAGAAGAGGGCAACCGATGGATATATCAAATCCAAGACCTTTCTTTTGATTATATAAAAACACCTATCTCTTACGATGACCAAGAGGGAATCATAACGCTCTCGAAACCACCATTTCTAAACAAATAGTCAACACAAGCTTTTTCCAAGCTCTCATGCTCTCTCAAGAGACATAAATTCAATATTCATCAAAAACTAAGGAAATGAAATGTATAAGGCACCTATTTATAGTATTTGCCTTTGCCTAAATAATCTATTACAAAAATAGGCCAAAAATGGCCATTTTGGAAATAATCCACAAGGGCTCTCTTTATTCCTTGTGCCATGGCTTCCCTCGGTTCCAAGCTATCCTCCACATGTGGTATTGAACTCGTACGAGCTTGAAAAGAGTCCTCCAAACATGTCCTTACATCTTTGTGATGATTGTCGCTTGGGTCCCTTTGTGACAGCCTTTATTTATAGTCCTTAAAAGGTTAACAATGATTTGGCTTGTATCATTTCTCTACTACCTCTTTTCTTATGATGACACCTATATTGGTATGAGATTTTTTTACTATAGAGGTAGGGGTATATAGGTCTTGCATTTTGACCTGGATGAGCTTTTATGGGTGATTGCACCACTTTTTGTGTGGTCTTCTTGTGAGATGATGAAAAAATTATGTCTTATGGATCCAAAGTTAAATGTGATACCCCCTTTTCGATTTCTTGATACCATAAAGATCTTTGTGTTTGCCTTGTCTCTTGATTTTAATCATACCCAAAACCTTTGCTCCTTGAATGATGGATTTCTTTTATTGAAAGCATAGGTTATTTGGTTGTATCTCAAATTTATGCCTCCTTGGCATTGTGATATTGTTACTAACCCTTAAACTTTGAGGATGCTTTGGTTGTTGTCCTTCTCATGTGTTTGCAAGGTTTGGATTCAAGGACGAATCCTTTTCGAGAAGGGGAGAATGATACTAGCATGGATCGCATGGTTGACACGAGCATGGATGGCGTGGATGACACATTGAATGTTCACGAAAAGGAAAACTTAAGAGTCTATGGGAGTGATATGGATATATAAAATAGGTCATTTGTACAAGTGGATAGATTTTAAATTCAAGAATTCACAACAAGAGTCACCAACCAAGGCTCTTGTCTCTCATTAAGGGCATATTTGTAAAAGCTAGTTGTATTTTATTTATTTTAGTATAAATAGGATAATTCCTCATTTTACAAGGGAGTTTTGATGAATATTGAATATTGAGCTTTGAAGCTTGTAGTTTATAGGTAAAGCTAGCATTAGTTGGTAATTTTAGTAGTGTGGATCTTGGAATTATTGGTGAACTTTTGGTTTGGTTAATCGAAGGTTACTCATTTGTGGTTTCTTGGTTTCCTTTGATTTTATCAAACTAGGGTTTTGTTTGAATTGTTGAATTCAATTGGGAGGTGAGGGTATGAAGTCCTTTGTTACCCATAAATTCAAGAGTTTGAATATTAATCTACATATCCTTCTTTTGTTTTCTTTCCTTCTTGTTCTTCCCTCTTTGATTCGTTATCACCAAGTATACTTCATATATTATAACTACTACGAAGGATAGAGTTCATCTACATGTGGATAGATTGGATTCGTATCTGGTTAGGTATTATACTATTGTTGCTTAGAATAATGACATAGATATAACAAGGATACAAGCTTTTGCACAAAAAATGGAAGATTAAATGCAAAGAAGACACAAGAGTCGGAAAGAGGGCATTCCAAGAGGGCTAGATCTATAGAGTAGTTTATGTCATCCCAAGGTGATTTTAGGCCTTGGTTTTCTAATTGACCGCTTAGGCCATCATCTTCCTACTGTACAGCTAATGATACACCTCGGTTTTAAAGGTCCAAGGGCAATGAGTTTAGGTAAACAAGTGAGAGCAAAGGTTCACGAGTAGCTGGGTATCAAGGGCAAGAAAGTATGAGTAAATCAAGACCCCATCGGTAGCTTTGTAAACAATATGGGAGAAATCATCTAGGAGCATATCTATTTGGGATAGATGCTTTATTTTGGTGTTATACTCCGGGACATATGATGAGGAACTACTATAAAAAAGGCATAAGTGGTATGGCACAACCTACTGCATTGATTGTTGCATCATCATCATTGGTGCATTTTTCAGGTATGGGTCTACATATGCCTATAGATCATGGTAGAGGTGTTATAGTAGCAGCTAGTTCTAGCTGAGTCTAGAATCGTATATATGCTCTAGTGGATCGACCAAATTAAGAGGTTTCTCCTAATATGGTTACAGGTACATTGTCCATCTTTTTACATAATGTATCTGTATTAATTGATCTGGGCTCTACGCTATCATATATCACTCCATTAAATGCTAGAAAGTTCAAAAGAACACCTGAATCATCGATTAAGCCATTTGAATTGTCTACACCAGTTGGTAAGTCTATATAGCTAGAAGAGTCTATTGTAATTGAATAGTAATTGGTTTTGATCATGATATATTGGCTGACCTTGTTAAGCTAGAAATGGTAGATTTTGATGTTATAATAGGTATAGATTGGTTGGCTTCTTGTTATGCTATAGTAGATTGCTGAACTAAGAGGGTGCATTCCTATTTTCCAAAAGAGGAAGTCCTTGAATGGAGGGGTAATATTGGTGTGCCAAAAGGTAAATTTATTTCTTATCTTAAGGCAAATAAAATAATGTCCAAAGGGTACATATGTCATCTAGTGAGAGTGAAAGATGTATATGCAGAGTCACTAACTCATCAAGTTGTTCCAATGGTAAATGAATATTCAAATGTATTTCCCAAAGATCTTACAGGTTGGCCTCCTAAATGAGAAATAGAGTTTGGTATTGATGTGATTCCAGGTACTCAACCTGTCTCTATTCCTTTGTACAAAATAGCCCCAACAGAATTATGAGAATTGAAGGAACAATTAAAAGACTTAATAGAAAAACAATTTATAATGCCTAGCATGTCCCCCTAGGGCACACTTGTGTAATTTGTACATAAGAAAGATGGCTTAGTACATAAAAAAGATGGCTCATTGGAAATGTGTATTTACTACCGGTAGTTGAATAAGGTGATGATTAAGAACAAATTCCCCCTTCCTAGAATTGATGATTTGTTTGATCATTTACAAGGTGCTAAGTATTTCTCAAAAGTTGACTTAAGGTCGGATTATCATCAAGTGAGGGTCAAAGAAAAAGATACACCCAAGATGGCATTTTGAACACGGTATGGTCACTTTGAGTTTTTAGTTATGTCATTTGGGGTAACAAATGCACAAGAATCTTTTATGGATTTGATGATTAGAGTGTGCAAGCCATTCCTATATGTGTTTATGAGAGTATTTATAGATGATATTTTGGTATATTGAAGACTGAAAGAGGATCATGCTAATCATTTGCGACAGGTGTTACAAATTTTTCATGATCATAAATTATATGCAAAGTTCTCTGAATGTAAGTTTTTGTTAAAATATATGGCATTCTTAGGTCATATTGTATCCGATTAAGGAATAAGAGTTGATACTCAAAAGATAGAAGTTGTGAAAAATTGGCCAAGATCTATAATGCCTACGAAAGTTTGTAGATTCCTTGTGTTGGCAAGTTATTGTATGAGGTTTGTTGAAGTATTTTCTTCTATTTATGCACCTTTAACAATGTTAACACACAAATGAGGCATGCTTTAATAAAATGATGTATACGAAAGAAGCTTCTAAGAGCCAAAGAATAAGTAGACTTCCACACGTATATTTGTACTTGCAAAAGGCACAAAAGGTTATACAGTGTATTGTAATGCTTCAGGAGTTGGCTTAGGATGTGTATTGGTGCAACATGGTAAAGTAATAGCTTATTACTCAAGACAGTTATGCCCATATGAAAAAAATTATCTGACACAAGATCTTGAGCTAGGAGCGGTTGTATTTTCTTTAAATATATGAAGCCATTACTTGTATAGGGTTAATTTGGACATATATATTGACCATAAGAGTTTGTAATATATCTTTAAGCATAAGGACTTGAATTTGAGGCAGCAAAGATGGATTGAGATGTTAAAAGATTATGATGTTGTTATCTTAATCATCTGGGGAAAGAAAACGTGGTAGCCGATGCTTTGAGTTGTAAGAAAATGGCAAGTACTCATGGGCAGTCCCTATAAATACAATGATTATCTAAGGATCAATACCAACTAGCTAGCTTAGGGGTTCTCCTTCTTAACTGAATCAACCTGGAGCTCACCAAATGCCGCTGAGTACCCTGTTCTTCTATTGGGGAGATCTACTAGCTGGAGTACCTATGCATGTAGCATGAAATATAGCGCCCCCCCATGAGGGGCATCAGTATGAAGGAATATACTTATCATGTATGGCATAAAGTAATCATGTGTAAAACAAGAGCTCGAATGAAATCAGGTACAAATGTATAAATTAGAATAGAAGACCACCTTTTCTTATACTTCTGAAATCATGTACATTACATCTTCTCCTTACTTACTCTTCTTTTGTTTATAAAATTTGTAAGGCATGTGATACAATTGACCAACTGATTGGTGGTAGCAGGGGATGACCCATGCTAGGTATGATAACCCCTATGATATTGTCCTCACAAATATATAAGTTAGGATTGAACCATGCTAGCTATTATAACCCCTGACCTGCCATCCATAAATATATAAATTAGGATTGGCCATGCTAGGTATTATAACCCTGAGCTGCCATCCATAAATATATGAATTAGGATCAGCCCATGCTTGGTTTTATAACCCCTGAGCTTCCACCCATATATGAATTGGGATCATCCCATGGTAGGCTTTTGCCCATGAGCTACCACCCATATTTATAGATTCCCTTTACGTTATTTCTTTAATATTTGAGATTGTTAGTTTGGTGGTTATAACATTATCGAGCATAGAAATATAAGGATACTATTCTATTACAGGTTAAGGAGAATGTAACATAAGGTATGACTCGGGAATTTTAGCTTACACAAGATGGAGTACATCGGTAATAAAACTGATTGGGTGTACCTAATGTAGATGATCTAAGAAAGAGGATTATGACATAGGCACATTATTCAAGATATTTTATCCATCTAGGGTTAATTAAAATGTATCATGACTTGAAATGAGTGTACTCGTGGAGTGACATGAAGAAAAAAATTAGAGAATTTATAGCTCAATGTCCAAATTATCAATAAGTTAAAGTAGAGCACTAAAATCCTAGAGGTTATATGCAACGTATGGATCTTCCAATTTAGAAGTAGGACATGATCAGCATGGATTTCATCACTAGATTGCCTTGTACATTTCAAAAGTTTGATTCCATATGTGTAATGGTTGATAGACTCACCAAATCAGCGCACTTCTTACCAGTCAAAACTACATATACAGTTGAAGAGTATGCAAGGTTATATATTAAAGAAATAGTTTGGATACATGGAGTCCCAATCTCTATGATATTCAATAAGGGCGCACAATTCATCACAAATTTTTGGAAGCCATTTCAGTGGAGATTGGGAATATAAGTGAATTTAAGTACAACATTTCACCCTCAAATAGATGGTCAGATAGAACGTACAATCCAAATGCTTGAGGATATGCTATGAGCTTGTTCATTGTACTTCAAGGGTAGTTGGGATGATATTTTTTCACTTATTGAGTTTTCTTACAACAATAGTTATCACTCAAATATTAAAATGGCACCTTATGAAGCTTTATATTGGAAAATGTGTAGATCACTTACTAGGTGGTTAGAAGTGAGAGAAACTACCTTATTTGGACCAGACCTTGTTCAAGAAGCTATGAAAAAAGTTAAGGTGATACAACAACAGCTAGAAACAGCTCAAAGTCGACATACATCATATGCACATGATAGAAAAAGAGGGCTAGCATTTGGTATAAGAGATTGGGTATTCTTGAAGGTATCACTAATGAAATGTGCAATGAGGTTTGGTAAAATGGGAAAACTGAGTTTGTGCTACATAGGGCCATGCATGATTGTTTGAAGAGTTGTACAAGTTTCATATGAATTAGAGCTATCCCAAGAGCTTTCAACAATTCATCTGGTATTTTACATCTCAATGCTTCAAAAGTGTATAGGTAACCCATCTCGTATTACTCGTACTGAAGATATACAAGTTATGAGAGATCCTACCTATGAAGAAATATATGTAGCTATTATGGATTGACAAGTAAAGAAATTATGAAATAAAGAAGTAGCTTCCACAAAAGTACTGTGGAGAAACCAACAAGTAGAAGAAGTAACATGGGAAGCGAAAGAAGCAATGAGATCCAAGTATCCTAGTTTATTCTAATCTAAAGAAAGAGATCAAAGTGTTAATTGTGGTATTAACAAGTAAGTACAACTCTATATGTATAATATGGGTAATAGTAGAACTTAACTTAGGCTTGAACTTATTTGGGCTGGCTAATTATACTAACATTCGAGGATGAATGTTTCTACGGGGGAGGATGTAACATCCCGTATTCTACATATATTAGTTCTATTCATATGACACTGGATGTAGACTTGTTGAATAGGTAACGGACAAGTTCCCTACATGTGTCGTTATTGTTTAAAATAATCTTGGATAGTTCTATAATACCCTATAAATTTCAGCACATGTACAACTAGGTTAACCTCAATGGAAGTATTTAAACTCGAGATAGTAAGGTAGTATTCTAGCTTAAGGTTTAAAGTGGTAAAGTGTATATAAGTGTTAAGTTAAGTAAAAGGATTAAGATTTAGAAAATGAAATAAAATAATTAAGCTTGAAGGTGACAAGTAGGTGCATCACCTACTAAGACTCCTTGACTAGCTTAAAGGGCCAAGTTGGAGGTTCAAATGACAACGACCTCAATCAAGTGACTAAAATCGATATCGAAAATGCTGAATTAAGCAACAAAATTAAAGGATAGTTGAGAAATAAGAGATGACAAGTGAAGAAAGAAAGGCTCAATTGAAACAACAATTAAACCAAGGGAGAAGAGAACTCAATCAAATGCATGAGAAACCAAATTGAATCCACAATATGATAACTCAATGATTAATCAAGCGAAGAAGATAACACAAGCAATTCGGGAATCCAAACTAATCACTCGATCTAAGCTAACAACTAGAATTGAACCCAATCACTACCCTAATCTAATGTAACTAAATATCAATGTCAATTCAAGACAATTCAATCATCCAAAATCTGAGTAAAGAAAATGGGTAATGCAACTATTTATAGTCCTTTCCTTTTCACAAATAGCCTATTACAAAAATAGCTCAAAAGTGACTATTTTTATAGTCCTTGCCTTTTCACAAATAGCCTATTACAAAAATAGCTCAAAAGTGATTATTTTAGTAATAACCCACAAGGGCCCTTCTTGATTGTTCAAATGACATCTTTATAGCCCATGACCTTGTATATTTATTGCTCCATGGCTTACTTCGGGCTCCAAGCTATCATCCATATGTGAAAGCCCATCCTAATATGCTTCACTCTATCCATCTTCGTATCATCCTCCCCTTCTTCAAAAGGATTAGTCCTCGAATCTGAACCTTGCAAAAATATGAGAAAGACAAACAACAAATATATTTTCCTAGCATGAGAGTTAGCACAAGGTTTATCAACCACATCAACTTACCAAGGAGGCACACATTTGAAATACAACCAACTATACTCTGTGTTGAAGAAGATTCATTCATCATATAAGGTACAAAGGAATTGGTCATAAGCAATATCATGAGACAAGGAAACCTCAAAGGTCTTAATGGCATCAAGAATCCCAAGAGATCATATCACATGTGATTTAGAATCCGTAAGACACAATTGTTTCATCGCCTCACAATAAGACCTCATCAAAAATAGTATAATCAACCATAAGGGTTCATTTGGGTCAAAAAAGTAAAAGACCCACATATCCCTACATACATAACAAATTCCATACCATTATGGGTATCATTATAAGCAAAAAGGTAGTAGAGAAAGGTGTTAAGATCACTATTCTCATCTAGGGAATTCCAAAAGATAAGGACATCCGTAGATAAGAAAAGACATTTTAAGCACAAAACGACCCTCTCCATCAAGAACCTTCCCAAAGAAAAATAATAGAGGAATCCATTAGGAGTCAAATCACCCCATATCAAATAATACTCCCAATGAGTTGGAGTCCCTCCTATCATAGTATCAAGCATGCTTCCAACAGTGCTATTTGAAATGTCAACTTGTTTAACCCTATGGAGGTGACAAGGAGCTTTCAATATCCATGGACTCTCCCCCCAAAAAAAAAATTAATTTAGCACCCATTAGTTGTGGTCCACACAACTTGAGCCCAAGTTATAATGGAGAAAATACGCAAAGAAGAACAAGATACAAAAACAAGATAAATAAGGAATCAACAGGGAAAAGTAAACAAGGAATCAAAAGGGAAAAGATAGAAAGATAAAGAAATAAATAGACACAAAGAAGGAAATGGAATGAAAATAAAGGGTATATTAAACCCTAAATCCTCAATCAAATTAATACTACAAGCACCTAAATCTTACGTAGACCACAAAGGAATAGAACTCCCAAGCAACCGACGTTTTCAAACGATAATTCAACGTAAGCTAATCCAAGATCACTCACACTCTCAAGTGTATAATTGTTCATAATCATCAAAATTAGCCTAAAAATGAAGAAGAAACTACTATTTATAGTCATGGGCTATTTATTATAACTTTGGGCCCAAAAGTGACCCATTTCCAACAAAATAAAAAGCCCAGCCGATTTGGGCCATTTGTCCACGCAGATGGGCATTGTCCACATAGGTTAGAGGTTCATATGCCACTACATACCACCTGCTGACATATGTTCTTCACTTGCGGGTGCAGGTGAGCTCGTCGGTCTCTTCAGGGCCTCTTTTAGCTCATCTTTGTGTCCCTTTGACCTCTCCAAGGTCCCTCTACCCCTCTTGGATGTAATCTTTAACTCATGGAAACCTTTAGATAGCACTAAGGGGTCTTCAAACACCTCTCGCTTCATGATCATTCTATGAAAAGGTCTGGAGGCATTTTGGATTGTATCAACAAGTGTGTCAAACAAGGATACAATAACATAGGAAACTTCCAAAATAGGCAATGACACACCTTGGGGTTCACAAGCATGAGACCGTATTTGAGAAAAGGATCATCATATACAAACAAGTAGTAAAGAAAGATGTTAGTTAGATAAACGTCATCCAAGGTGTGCCCACATATAGAATTACCCTTTGATCCACAAGTATTAAGGCCTTTATCAAGAATGGTGTTACACAAGAATGAAAGGGTTATCGGAGAACATACACCCTCTATCATTTTACCACTAACCTCTCTAATAGACGTACTATAATCTTCCAAGAAGAGAGTTCCATCTTCGAAAAATATGTCATCATACCATAGTGGATTCTTAATCACTTGGTAGCCTTCAAGAGGGGCTAAACTTATATCATGCCAAGACACACCACTTTGAATTTCACCTTCATTAGTCATGTCAACATAAAACAAGAGATTATCCATAAAAACACATTCCACCTCACAATCCTCATGAGAAGAAAATGGAATGGAATCACAATTCAAGGATTCATCATTTAGGTGCAATGACTTCACATGACTATCTACATGACCAACTATATCAATGCCAACACTAAATTGAGGTTCCTTAAGTTCATCATAAAACTCCTCATTTAGTGGGCCATCATTACAGACGAGTTGATCAACACCAATATTAATTGATAATGAACTATCATTCAAAGCACATGTATCAACACTAGGTGGACACAAATTGATCTTACTAGAAGAATAAAATTTGGTCATCAATAGGATCAACTAGTGTATCCACATTCTCAACATGCACATTATCAAAAAATGGCAAAGAATAACTTAACAATGTACTATCATTCAAGGCAAAAGTTTTAACACTAGGTGGACACAAATTTATCTTACTAGAAGAATCAATTCGGTCATCAATAGGATGAACTAGTGTATGAAAACTCTAAACAAATGCATTATATCTATGTAACAAGGTGTCATCAAGATGATCACAAGGCAAAGGATCTTTAAGCTCACACATACACATGTTATCACTTACACTCAATTGACTACTAGCCACACAAAGATCTTCAACTTTTGACAAAGTGTAAGGTTTAGCTTTGTTACCTTGTTTTCCATAGAAAGGATTGTATTCACCTTGATTTTCAATAATGGAGAACATTTGCTCCTTTGGAAAGCTTTCTAGCACCTCATGATTTTTCATTGCTCGAGGTACCTCACTAGGCTTGTCTCCAAGGATACCTGCAGAAGAATCTAGACAACTAGAAAAGGAATTAAGGTTGCACAAGTTAGTATAATATTGTGACAACCCTCTCACATCCCTACTCGCAATCTCTCCTTTTTCCAATCTAGATTTGTCATATATCACACCCTAACTCCTCTTAATCTTTTGTCTCTCAATCTTATTAGAGTTAGGACAAGTGCCAAGAATTCCTTGGGAAGGGTTTGGACATCCCTTAACCTCTAACTTCCACTTTGGGTTTCTAGGATTTGCCTTTATTTCATTCATCGGATCCTCTTCAAGCACATTTCCATAAGGAGTAGCTTGTTTTGATTTCCACTCTTTGGTATTAAGCTTGGAGACCATTTGACAGATCTTGTCAAGAGTTATTAGCATGGAAGCAAAATTTTTGTTCATATTCAAAGTAATAAGATCCTCAATTGAGAGTGGTTCACTTGTAACTTTTGTTTCAAGAATCCACCTCTCCCTGTCATACACATCTTGAAATAATGAATTCCCTATACTTATATGGCTCATTAATCCTCCCACCCTTCCTCCAACATCATTACCATATGGAGAACTAGTCACATTGAAATGAGGATAAGAAGTACTAGTTTTAGCACCATAAGAAGTAGAGAATGTACAAGTTCTCGCACCATAAGAAGTAGAGAATGTTTTTCGACTATGGTCCACATGATGTCTTCTAATTGGTTCCACCCACACATCTGTAACACCCCGTATATTTTAGCACGTATAAGACTAAGAAAACATTGATGAAAGTATTTAAACTCGATCAGTAAGGTGTTTTTTTATCTTAAAGTTAGAGGTGATTGTTAAGTTTAAGTAAAGGTGTTAAGATTTGTAAAATGGGATAAAATAAGTTAGGTACTTGCTTGACATAATTAAGCTAGTAGGTAACAAGTAGGTGCATCACCTACTAAGACTTTTTGACTAATTTAAAAGGGCCAAGTAGGTACTTTGACTAATGGACCAGATTTGATACATGCCAAATCGACGTTAACTTTTTTTGGATTGTATTTCAAGGGCAACAACAATGGATACAAGCTATAATTACATGGATTGAGGGTACATTATTCACTTTAAGTAGAGCAATATCGCGTATGGAAGATAGCTTGGAGTCAAAGAGAGACATTGGAGAGGCCGTGGGCAACAAAGAAGAGCTAAACGTCTTCCTGAGACCACCTGCGAGCTCACCTGCACCCGCAGGTCACTCACCTGCGCCAGAGTTGACCAAAACAGCCTAGTCAGAAGCATTTGCTCCCTGACCTGTGTGGACAAATGGTCCACTTGCGTGGGCAGGTCAGCCCAAACGGCCAACTTGTCCTATTTTGTGGATTGGGTAACTTTTGGGCCCATATATGTAATAAAAATCCAAAGGCTATTAATACTAAGACCTAGCTTTATTTTCATTAGATTTTTGATGATATTGATATTGTGTGACTCCTAATGGAGCATGAGTGTAGCTTGGAAAAGCTTTGGTTGATTTTTACCTAGAAATGGTGGTTACAAGGGCATTACGATTCCCTCGTGGTCGTTCATATGAGTTAGGTGCCTTCTTTGGATTAATATTTAGAGGTTATTGGATTTAATATATCCTTTAGTTTTGTTGATTTCCTTTGTTTGTGTCTACCTTTTTATCTCTATCTATCTATCATTTACTTTTCGTATTTCAATTCTATCTTTTTTATTATTTTTGTACTTTATCCCTCCTTTCGTAGTTTGGGGGTTATCATTTGGTATTAGAGTCGAGGTTAGATTCGTTCTTACAATTCTAAATCTTGGGTTTGTTATCTAGAAATTTGAAGATAAAAAAAAAAGAAAATAAAATTCTGAAATTTTTGTTTTTGAAGATTTCCAAAAAACAAATTGAGTTTTGATATTTGTGTCTTCTTGAGTTTCTTAAGCTAGATTAGTGTTCTCTAGAATAAATAGAGTCTATATTTAAGACTTGAGCTTGTTTGGGTTTGATTGGAAGGATCCACCATTGTTGGAGGTGAAGAACTTGAAAACTCTTCAAGTGGGTTTGTAGATGTAGGTGAAATTGGAGACTCTTGAGTATTGTGGTTTGTTTCTCCTTCCCATTTGGAGTTCAAATTTGAAAGTTGAGCTAAAAGGAAGAAGGAATCCATTAGGGTTTTGATTTGGGTGTTCTTCAAGTTCATGGAGTTTTCATGACATGAAGAAAATTGCAAATGGGTTCTAAAATCTGAAGAATTTGGTTGGGATTTAAGACTTAAAATAATTTGGATTTCTTTTTAAAGGATGAAAGGAGCTTGGGTTTAAAATGTTGTCGAATTTCGAGTTCGTTTTAGTGAGGTTCAAATTTTGGTGTTCTTGAAGTTCTTGGATATCTTCATATCTTCAAGTGAAGAAGATATCAAAAAGGTCTTGTTTAATCCTATAAAGAAAGAGAAAGAAAAGAAATGGTGTAAGTGCAAAGATATATCCAAAAAAGAGGGAGAATATTCTAGGAGAGAGAACCCAAAAGGGCCCACTGAAAGGACAAATTCTGAGTTCCAAAATAAGCTGCCTGGAGCACCTGCGCCCACCATCTGCGCATGCATATGGCACCTACGGTCGCATGTGGCCAACATAGGTCACTCCACCAAGCGTTTTTTTTCACCTGCGATCAATCATCTGCGTGGGCAGGTCAACACCTGTGTCCGCAGGTCTTCCCAACATACCTAAACAATCTGAAATCCAATTTTTCTAAGGTTCCAATTTCTTAGTTTCATCTCTTTAATTCCTAATCACTTTCTTTATTCCTAGACTAATTATCAACGGGTAATTGTCCTTATCTAGTTGATTGATTAGTTCTTGAGTCCATTTTTCTTTCTTAGTCCATTTTCCTTGTGTGTGTTTTCTAGTTTTACTTCGTATTTAACTTCTTTGTTCAAGTCCATTAGTTTGTAATTGAGTCATCTTTTTTTTCCTTAAAACAAGAATCTATTCCAGACAAGAGTAGCAATCGACACCTTGTGGACTACCGAAGTATAGGAAATCTTCAACACTAGCCGCTCCAATTGTGAAGCAATCAAAGATGTGTAAACACGAGTGATTGTGAGCTTTATTTTGATAATGCTAACTCAGTTGTTGTCTTTGTTGAATGTTTAAAATTGCTAGGTACAATGGCTTCGGAGAAAGAAGCTCAAATTCCCATGAGAAGTGTCATGTTGAAATCTATATGGGAAAAGATTAAGGACATGAAACGAATAATGGGAGTGATGGAAGGTCGTTTAACCTTCATGATTGGTTTCATGTCAAGCATGGGTGGTAGAATGGAAAACATTGAGGAGTCCTTTGACTACTTGATTTCTACTTCCCAAACCAATCCCCATGTTGAACACTAAGGTGAAGACCATACTTTCTATAAGCTACAAGGTAACAATGCTAACCCTTGAACTTCTTTAAACTTGAAATTTCATGATGTGGCTAGTAGCCAAGTGAGTGTAATTGGTGGCTTGTTTAGTGGAGAGTCTCATGAGTCTTCCCTTTGCGATACTCTTGGTAGTGCTAAGTTGCATGACGATCAAGTTTTTGTTGTGAGTTTGCAAACACTAGTTGATCCTATAGATGACCGAATTGACTCATCTAGTAAGATCAATTTATGTCCACCTAGTGCTAGCACTTGTAACTTGAATAAGGTCCCATTGCCATATTATAAGAGTATTCACACACTAGTTGACCCTTGTAAAAATTAAGGTGAGTCTATATTGGCATGTGAATCGCCTACAACTAGTGAAGGTGTGTGCAATGATCAACTTGCTTGTGCATATAATCCACTACTTGAGCATATTTATTGTGTGCTTGAAGAGCCTCAAGATAGTGATGTTGTTGATAGAGTTGATCATGTGAATAGAAATGATTCCTTGTGCATATCATGTGATGTAGATCCTATTTTTTGCTTTGCTCATGGGTCACATGTGAAAAATGAAATGTATCTTTTTGAGAGTGAACTTGCATGCTTTAAAGCCTTACCTTTAGTTGTTGATCCTTTCTCAAAGAAATATGTCTTGTTTGGAAATAGTGAGATCACTCTTAATGTGGCATCTAGTGATGTGAATCTTGATGTGCTTGAAAATAAGGATGGTATGCTTAAGATTCACATGTCATCCTGTTTCTTGAAATCCATTAAGATTATAGGGTTGAGTGAAGATTGTTCTAAATATCCAATTTTTGAGAGTGATCTCTCACTTGTGAAAAACAATGATCAATTGGCTGATGATAAATTTGATTTGCTTGAATATTTGAGAAATCCAACTAGTGATTGTTCTTGTGAAAATGATTTTGGTTGTGATCATTTGTATGATACCCCACCATTGTTTAATAAATATGAGGATGACTCATGTGATTCTTGTAAGGGCTTGAGTGACCTCCTTGTTGTTGTTGATAATTTGTGTCTACTTGATGATCTTTCCCTCGAAAAAGAAGGTGTTATTTGTTTAGAAATTGCTTCTACTTTTTCTTTGTATGATTCCTTTATTTAGGATACTCATGGTGATGATCTTGAATCCAATAGTGAGTACATGCTTGAGGACACCTTAGTTGAAGTTGACTTGCGAGACACCTTTTTCTACCCTCTCTTTTCTTATAATACTATCAACTATAGTATAGAGGGTATGTCTATTTGTGAGGTTGACACCTTCGGGGAAAATGGGTATTGTCTTGACCCATGTTTTTGGATACTTCTCCCATTTGACCCTGGTGACCTCTTGGAATGTGGTGGTTCTTGTACACCCTACTTGGTGCTTGGTCAAGATGACAAACAAAGTTTGAATGAGGTTGTTGGTAGCCTTACCTACATTGAAAAGTCTTTCTTGAGGATTTATAGTCCACTTGGTAGACTCAAGTTGTGCATGGGAGACACGTCCAACAAAGATAAGTGTTCTTTAAAGAAGAGGAGAAATGAAATGGTACAAAAGAATTCTCCATGTTGTTATTCCATCCATGACCAAGGCTTTATTGGTTGTAGGTCAAAGAGTGAGTCTTTTCTTGAAAACACTTTGGATAAGTTCCATTTATGTGACACCTTTCTTTATTTCTTGTTTGCAATTTATGACCCCTTACTCAAAGGTTGTATCATTCTTGAGAACCCTAGGGCAAATGTGTCATTGCCTCTTTTGGGTGTTGCTTATATACTTGCATCCTTATTTGACACACTTGTGCTTAAGTTATGTGAACCACAACTTGGGGATGCTAAATTGATTACTTATTTGTGGGAGAGTTCATGGTTGTTAAAGACTTCTTGTCACCTTCATAGGGTTAGACAATTTGAAGTGTCAAGTGGGACTCTTGGAAGTTACTTGAAGAAGAGAGGTTTTATGTGCTTGAAATGTCTCTTTCTCTCTTTGTGTGTGCCTACCTATGAGTGTACCTTGGAAGAGAATAGTGTCCATAGAACTTTTCTTTATTAACTTTTTGCATATGATGTTATTCATAACCATGTTGAATCAACATCTTATGTGGGCATAAATTGCTTAGGAAGGAAAAATATCGTGAATCTAAATGAATTGAATCCATCCTTGAGTGCATTAGTTGCTAAATCTCTTGATCTATGTGGCATTCTTGTAGATGGTATAACGTTAATGAGATTTCTATGCTTAATTCCTTTCTATACTATCTCTTTGCCTATGATGATGTTCATGCTAGTTGTGGAATTGTTCTATCTAGAGGTAGGACCCTTCTCAATGGGTTTTTCATGTCAAACACAAGGGATCCTTGGCTATATCTTAAGTGTGTGCAACCTTGGCATGGTGCTATGATTGATTTTTCTAACACTAACCCTCATGCCATGAGGAAATTGTTGTTGTTTGTCTTCCCTATGATTTTCCAAGGTTTGGATTCAAGGTCGACTCCTTTTCAAGAAGGGGAGGATGATACAAGCCAAATCAGCGTCAACCTTTTTTGGATTGTATTTCAAGTGCAACAACAATGGATCCAAGCCCCAAAGAGCTTAAAGTCACAAGTACGTGGATGGAGGGTCCATTATGCACTTCAAGTAGAGCAATATCGTGTATCGAAGATAGCTTGGAGTCAAAAAGAGATATTGGAGAGGTCGTGGGCAACAAAAAAGATCTAAACGTCGCCCTGAGAGCACCTGCGAGCTCACCTGCACCCGTAGGTCCCTCACCTGCGCCAGTAGGTGACCAAAACAGCCCAATCAGAGGCATCTGGGCCCTGACCTGCGTGGGCAGATGGTCCACCTGCGTGGGCAGGTCAGCCCAAACGGCGAACTTGTCCTATTTTGTGGATTGGGTCACTTTTGGGCCCATATATGTAATAAAAAGCCCAAGGCTATAAATACTAATACCTATCTTTATTTTCATTAGATTTTTGTTGATATTGATATTGTATGACTCCTAATGGAGCATGAGTATAGCTTAGAAAAGCTTTGGCTGATTTTTTTCCTAGAAATGGTGGTTACGAGGGCGTTACAATTCCCTCGTGGTCGTTCGTATGAGTTAGGTTCCTTCTTTGGATTAATCTTTCGAGGTTATTATATTTAATATATCCTTTAGTTTCGTTGATTTCCTTTGTTTGTGTCTATCTTTTTATCTCTATGTATCTATCCTTTACTTTTAGTATTTCAATTCTATCTTTCTTCTTGTTTTTGTACTTTATCCCTCCTTTCATATTTTGGGGTTATTAAGATTGAGGCCCATATTAAGTGACCAATTTGTGGCCCATATTAAGTGAAATGAACGTGAGTAGAATAGGCAGCCCTAAGGCCCAATCTGCCCAAGGCCCAAATGTGGTTAAATCCACATAAAGGAGGAGTTAAAATAAACCAAGTAGGTGCATAACCTATTTGGACTTATTGACCAGCTTAAAAGGTGCAAGTAGGTGCATCACCTACTAGGCAACTTGTGGCCAAAGACAATGCCAAATTATGGCTGGAAATTAAAGAGGAAAGACAGCCAAAATGGGACCATTTAAAGTCAAGATTGGGTTCATTTTCTTTCTCATTATCTACTTGCAAAAAGTCAGATTCTCTCAAGTCTCTCAAACTCTCTCTTCTCTCCTCCCAACAACCGCCCTAATTTCCCTTTTAGGGTTCTAAGTGTTGTTCAACTTATTTCTTGCAAAGCATCCCACTAGATCACCTTCTCCCCTCCTTGGCTTAATATATTGAAGATTTTTTCAAAGAAAGAAGTGGATAGAGTTATCGGTGTTTACAACAAAGGGGTTTTCACTCTCTTCCTAGGATTAAGGTAAAAAATTTATGTTAAAAGCATGGCTCTTTTCCCTATTTTCATATGATGCTTATGCTAATTTTCCTCTCCTATTTTAGTGGATTAGAAAAGGTTACAAGGGAAGTAATTGAAGTAAAATAGCATATTAAGACAACCAAGGTAAGGTGCTTCCCCCACCTCTAATTAAAATATTATTTGAACATTCTAGGCATAATTGTTAATTAGAACTCATGGGATGGTGATTGGAAGCCATAAATTCAAGTTTTCTTGTTATATTGATATGTTTGGGGGCTGTATTGTTTTGTTGTGAAGTATGGGGGGTTTTGGATGACCTTAGAAAATGTTTTGGTAAAGTTGTCACGGGGCAGATTTGTAGGATGTGGTGATACACCATTAATTTAAACGTGTCATGGGGCTTACTGCCCGGCTACTATTTTGATGAGTTAAAATACTGTGAGTTGATTGGTTAGCTGCTAATATTAGCCTTATTACATGACACTTTTTGTAGATGAAGATTATTACATTAAAGGACAAGGTGGCACTTCATAAACTATACGAACTAGGAATTGAGGTATGTAAGGCTATACTAGTTCATATTCTTTGGCATGAAGTGTTATACTCATGTACCAAAAAAGTTAGCTTCTTAGATGATCTTTCAAGGTAAAAGATACGTTGTGATGTTGTACAATCCCTACTGTACTTGATGGACCTTTCCTTTACTGCCCATGGTCTAAAAAAGTGTCAAAGTGTAACATGTTTCTCTTATGTGAGTCAATAAGATCCTAGATTATACATGTTAAGAGTGTCATATGTTGGATATACAATCTGTCCAAAATTGCTTCAACTGTCTAATTGATCATATACTTCTTTTGGCTCATATGTTCACACATTCCTTTTTTGGAATATCACTCCCATTGTGTTAGGATATAATTTGACCTTATAGAGTCCGTAAATATTTAGTTATACAATTTATATGTCCTTTCCTGAAATGTGCATTTGTTCTAATTGGAATCTGCCCACGTGTGTCATTAGTTCTCATGTTTGTGTACTCTTTTATTTTTATCATCTAGTAAGTATTTATTATACTGTCCAGACATCTCAATTTGGGGAATTACATGTCTCCATAAGAAATGCATGTACGCCCCTATTTGAAATGTCTAAATGTGTTTTAAACAAACCATGTGCTAAGTAGAACCACTTGATCACTTGTTATACACCTTAGTGGCTCATTTTCTACATGCCCTAATGTTCTTACTTTTCACATGCCTTCATGGTTCATTCGTGTATGTACTTTATACCTAATGAGGTTCATTGAGTCATATAAATTTATAAGTATCACATTGAAGTGACATCATTCTTCCTATGTAATTGTTACTTCCCCAAGCATATTGTTCACATGCCTATAGTTCCAAAAGCTCAAAAGAGCTACGACCACCAAAAGAACAATTTCAAAGAATAAAGAAACAAGGTAAAGTGAACTTATGTATTTATGGGTGGCAGCTCAGGGGTTATAATACCTAGCATGGGCCGATCCCAATCTTTGTATTAATAGGTCGTATCCCAGGGGTGGAAGGAACACCTAGCATGGGTCGATCCCAATATTACGGGTGGTATCCCAGGGTTGAAAGGAACGCCTAGCATGGGTCAATCCCGATTTGTATATTTATGAGGACTGTATCCCAGGGGTTAAAATGCCTAGCATGGGTCATCCTCTTTTACCACTGATCAGCTGGTCATTTATATCACATGCCTTATAAAGTTAATAATGCAAAGAAGAGTAAAGCCAATAAAAAAATGCAATGTACATGATTTTACAAGTATAAGCAAAGGTGGTCTTCTATCAATATTTATACAGTTGTACCTGGTTTCATTTGAGCTCTTGTTTCACATATAATTACTTTATGCCTTACATATTCAGTACATTCTTTCGTCCTGACGTCCCTCATGGGGGACACTATGTTTCATGCCGTAGGTATAGGTATTCCAGCTAATATATTTCCCTAATACAAGCACAGAATACTCAGCGGCTTTTGGTGAACTCCAGGTTGATTCGGGGCTTTGCCGAGTCTTTAGCATGTATTTGATATTATTTTATAGTTAAGGATACGACGGGGTCCTGTACCAACCTAAACTAAATTTGTCTCTCTTTTAGAGGCTTTGTAGACTATTATTAAAGTAAAGCACAGTTGTGTATTATTCTCTAATAATTAAGGCCCCAACGGCCAAGTCATGTATATCCATTATGGGCCTATTTATGTTGGTATTTTACCAAGGAGTCTCACCTATACTAGTCAAAGCCTTATAATTATCATAGTTACATCCATAGTAATCACAAGGTATAGGTTGTTTCTCTCGAGCCTTTCAGGCATCGATTGCCTGTCCATCTCAATGGGATTTGAGGTGTGACAACATCTATACCCCCCTCGACTAGAATAGGAAGTAGCACCAGATGAGGAAGTTAATTCATCCTCACAACTTCCCCTTCTATCACAAGCATCCTCACATGATTCACAAGACATATGGGAGAAAGTATCGTTTCATTATCATAGTGTGTAATATGAGAGCCCCCATACATTTCATCTTCACCATCAAATTCATCATAAGATACTTCTACTCCTTCATGTTCATCAAAAGAGCCATAAGCCCCATTCATTTCACATTCATCTTCGGAGTAGTAGTTCTCACCACCATGATCACAATCATAACTTTCATATGATTCACCACTGTACTCAGGAGCTTCATTAGTTTGCTCACAAGTACTCAAAGAACCCTTATGTGGCTCATCATCACTATACTCATAGTTCATGTCGCTACAAGCATAGTCACTAATGTCATCTCCACAATAATCCGAATCTATAGATGACATTTTCCTTTGTATCTCCTTTGGTACCTACAAAACTAGCAAACAAGTTAGTAATAAAAGCCTCACGTCACTCTTTATCAACTCACCTTCTATGGCTTCTTTCCCAAATTGATAGTGTTACTAACTTGCTCAATCAATTCAAGGTTATCTATGCTTGTGGAGGAATGGATCTTTGTGACTCTTGAAAAAGGATCACTCAATTAAAAACTAACGGACTTGAATCAAGACAATTAACAACGAAATAAAAAAAGAATAGCACACAAGAAAAAAATACCGGGCTCAAAGAACTTGATAATATTTAGTTGGGTAATCTACTAATTAAAATCAAGTTATGAAGCCAAAGAAAAGGAAAAATTAATAAAAAGAAATTACTTTACCAAGATTTGGACTAATAAAACTAATTGGGAAGGAATTTTGTTGAGATCCATGGAAATAATGCTTCAAAAAGTGGAGAAAACTAGAAAAAAAACCTGAAAATTGAGCTGAAAATCCATGGCAAAAGGACACTTGAGGAAGCTTCCAAGAATTGTACCATGTGGTCCCCCCTATACTACCTTTTGTCCTAGTCTTTGCCCTTTTTGTTCTTTTCCTTTGTACAAACAAGTTCACCTCCTTTTCTTTTCCCCTTTTTGGATCAAACAACACCTTTTGAACAATTCTTCTTCAACAAGACATGAATTTCATGAAGAACACCAAGAACATCGATGAACTTCAAAATTTCATATCTCCTTCGTTTTAGCTCCTAATTACACAAAATTTGAGATTCAAGATCCCTTTGATATAGAGAACAAATCCCGATGCTTTTCAAGCTCCAATTTCAACCCAAAATTTTCAAATTTTGAATCACACTTCAAATTATGAAGAACACCATAAAGATGATGAACTTCTAAAATTGACCCCAATGGATTTTAACTCCGTTTGCTCTCAAATTTAGGATTTGAGCTCCTCTTGATAGAGAGAAAAAACTCCAATACAAATAAACCTTCAATTCCACCTAGATCGTCAAACCCACTTCACCTTCCTCAAGCTTTTTAAGGCTCAACAATAGTGAAAACTTCAATTCACCTCCAAACAAGTTGAAACATTAGATCTAGACCCAATATCACTAGAGAATCACGAATCTAGTGATAAAAACACAACAACACTCAAATCAACTAAGTTTTTTTGAAATTTTCTCAAAAATATTTTTTCACTATTTTTTTTAAATTTTCAGATGTATGAACCTAGGATAGAGATCCGTAGAAGTGAATCCCTAGCCTAAGCTCTAATAACAAAATAATAACGACCTCAATAAATGACTAAAATCGATATCGAAAATGCTGAATTAAACAACAAAATTAAAGGATAGTTGAGAAATAAGAGATGAGAAGAGAAGAAAGAAAGGCTCAATTGACACAACAAATAAACCAAGGGAGAATAGAACTTAATCAAATGCACGAGAAACCAAATTGAATCCACGATATGATAACTCGATGATTAATCAAGCGAAGAAGATAAGACAAGCAATTCGGGAATCCTCCCTAATCACTCGATCTAAGCAAACAATTGGAATTGAACCCAGTCACTACCCTAATCTAATGTAACTAAATACCAATGTCTATTCAGGACAATTCAATCTTCCAAAATCTGTGTAAAGAAAATGGCTAAGGCAACTATTTATATTTCTTGCCTTTTCACAAATAGCCTATTACAAAAATAGCCCAAAAGTGACTATTTGAGTAATAACCCAAAAGGGCCCTTCTTGATTGTTCAACTGACATCTTTATAGCCCATGACCTTGTATATTTATTGCTCCATGGCTTCCTTCGGGTTCCAAGCTATCATCCATATGTGGAAGCCCATCCTAATGTGCTCCACACTATCCATGCTCATATCAACCTACTATAATTAATGTTGGCCCAAAAGGATTAGAAGAAAAGGATAACAATGGCCAGCAAAAAGGCCTAATAAATTCAAGTCCACAAAGGCCCAAGTCAAATGGCCAAGTAGGTGCATCACCTACTTGACAATTCATGGCCCAAAATAAGCCAAGTAAGTCGGTCAAGAGTAGGTCCCTTTAAAGGGGTTAAAACCATCTCATTCTATCCATTTTAACTTAGCAAAAAAGTTAGATTTCTAGAGTTCTCTCTATCTCTCTTACATTTCTACATGTCACAACATGAAACTGCACCCTGGATGAAACATGGTGCTTAGAGACACAAGTGACCTAAGATACCAAATGATACCGGAAAAAATATGAGAAGAGAAATAAAGTACAAAAATCATGAAAACAAACTAAGAAAACAAGGCAAGAAAGTAAAGAGAGATTGAATGACACAAAGATAGGAAAATCAAAGAAACCAAAGGGTATCTTAAACCCTAAAACCCCTATTGAATTAATCCTACAAGCATCAATTCAGATACGTAAACCACAAAGGAATCAATCTCCCACATAACAGATATTTCAAAATGATAATTCAAAACAAGCTAATCCTAGCTCTCATACTCTCAAGTGTATATTTCATTTTAATTCATCAAAAGTTCTTTAAAATAAAGAAGGAACTAGTATTTATAGACTTGGGCATTTTATTACATTTACTAGGCCAAAAGTGACCCATTTCAGCAAATTAGGCATCCTCCCACACATATGGACCACCTACTAGTGCATATCAGGCAACAGGTGCCTCTGGAAAGGCTAAAATAGTCACCTGTTGGCATAGGTAGATGACCTGCGGCCGTAGGTCACGGTGCAGGTGACTCCAGGTTGTCGTTTGGCTCATCTTAACTCTCCGACGACCTCTCTAATGGCTTTCAATCCTTCTTGAATGCATTGGACAACACACAACACTCTTTAAATTGTGTCAAAATGGGTTCAAACACATCTAGCTTCATCAATGATCCTTGAAGTGTTAGTAGTTCTCATGCTTATCTTCTAGTAGAGGTCTTGAGGTGATATTGGCTCCCGGCTCCAAGCTATCCTCCATACGTGGTGTTGAAATCTTAGGAGCTTGAAAAGGGCCCTCCAAACGTATCCTTCCATCCTTGAGATGATCGTGGCTGGGGCCCCTTTGTGTCGGCCTTGAATTATAGTCTTTGAAAGGTTAGTATCGATTTGACTTGTATCATCCTCCTCTTCTTGAAAAGGATTCGACCTCGAATCCAAACCTTGAAAAACCATACGGAAAACAAGCAAGCACAATATCCTCATGGCATGAGGGTTAGGGTTAGCCACATCAAACTTATTTCAAAGCCAAGGAGAAACACACTTAACATATAGCCAAGAATCAAAATGATTAATCAAGGGTGTGTAACCCCACAAAATAAAAGATACTTGGTCACTCAGGAGACTTTGACAAAGGGAAAAGCTAAAAGAACCATGGTAACTAGTCAACCACTCATGAAAAATCACATTGGTTCCAGGTCTAAACAAGCACATAATCCCTTTTGAGTCAAGAGTCACATGAAAATCTCTAAAGCTAAGTGCAATGTCATGAACAACATCATTCCAATTTAAGACTTCACTCAATGCACTAGCTATCTCCAAGAATGGGATTAGCCCCAAATCATCACCAGGGTCAAATACAAAGGTATTCCCCGTACAAGTCAACAAACATATTGCATTTAAGCTCACAATGCTCTTCCCTTAAAAACATTTCATGCTCACATAAGATATTGATTCAACACGATCATGAATAACATCATATGCAAAAAGGTAATAAAGAAAGGTATCACTTAATTGGAATTCTTCCAAGGTGTTTTCAACACAATTCACTCTCCGACCCACAAGTAGTAAAACCTTGGTATAGAATGGAAACACACAATGGTGAATTCTCTTGGATATTTTCATTGCTCCCCTTCTTTAAAGAGCATTCAACTTTGTTGGAGACCTTTCCCTTAAACAACTTTGGTCTCTTAAGTGGATTAGAAATCCTCAAGAAAGACTCTCTATAATAGGGAATAGTACCAACAACTCCAACCAAATATTGCTTGTCATCTTCACTAAGCACCAAGTGGGGTGTCTTACAACCACCACATTCCAAGTGGTCACCGGGGTCAAATGGATAGAGCGGCCATAGACATGGGTCTAGAAAACACTCTTTTTCCCCAAAGGTGCCACCAATACAAAAAGTTATACTCTCCACACTAGCATAAGCATCATCAAAGGAAAATAGAGAGTAAAGAAAGGTGTCACGCAAATTGATTACATCTAAGGTGTCCTCAAGTGCATGATCACTACTATGTGCAAGAACATTATCAAGAGTATGCTCAAGAATTGGAACACTCAAAGAAGAAGAAATAGTTTGGACACAAAAATCACCTTCCATTTTTCACATTCCATTCCCATAAGAGTACTCTCATCTTCCAAGAAGAGATTTCCATCTTTAGGAGGAATGTTGTCACACCATAGTGGCTTGTTATATAGAATATAGCCCTCAGGAGGAGCTACATCACTAACATGATCCACACCACCAGGTAATCCACAAGGAGTGATTTCATCATCCTCAAATAATAAATTGTACTTAAAGAGAGAAGGATCAATCCAAGAAGGAGAATTGGAACATGTAAGTTCACTCTCAAAAAGACAATTATCGAATTTCGAAGAAGTTTCAAACACATGATCATCCTTATGAGCCAAGCAAGTAATAGAATTTTTATTTAATGGATTGCTCAAGGGTTCACTCCTATTTAAATGATCAACACCATTTTCACAAGACAATGTACTAGCATTCAACACAATGCTTCAACACTAGGTGGACTCAAATTGATCTTACAAGAAGAGTCAATTCGGTCATCAATAGGATAAACTAGTGTATCCTCACTCTCAATATGTACATTATCATCATGAGGTGAAGATTCATTAGGCTCACATATGGATAAGCTATCAATCACACTCAATTGGCTACTAGCCACACAATGATCTTTCACATTTATTAAAGTGCAAGAGTTAGCTTTGTTACCTTGAAGCTCATGAAAAGATTCTTCTTTACCTTGGGGTAAGGCTCTTACTTCTGAGAGGTAGGAAGCTATCTTATCCATCACATCTGTAGATGCCGACTCCTTATTGGGAACTTGCATTCCTTCATTCTTCTTGAATATACCTACACAAGTGTCCTCACTAAAAGAAGGACAAAATAAAGAGTTAGATTGAAGTTGTCATAACCCCCTCACTTCATTCCTCACAACCTCTCCTTTTTTCACTCTTGGGTCACCACTTTGCACTCCCTTACTCCTCTCAATCTTTTGTCTCTCATTATCAAGGGGCTTGGAGTAAGTGGTCACATTTCCTTGAGGGTTAGGAAGGGTAGGTGGAAATACATGATTTCCCCAATTGTCCACTGCAATCTTGGGCCAATTTTTCTCATTTGGAACTCCATGTATTTCAAACCAATTGGAACCCAAACATAAATGACCAAAGTCCATGGGCAATACATCACACCAAACCTCCTCATAGTATCCATTATGGGTGAAGAAAACCTTCACACTCTCAGTAACTCCTTGATCTTGCAAGAAATATGGATAATGCTTCAGAACTCGAGGTATCCTCAAGTATTCGACCATAGAAGGAGTGATGTAGTTTGCATAGCACCGATCATCTAAGACAAGAATGCGTCCCGGAACCCCAAAAATATCCACCTTTCTTGTAAGGATTAGTCTCCTTGGATTAATATTATAGATCCCCTTGTGCCCCTCCGACACATACTTGAACCTCAATAACCTTTTCAATTCACTCCATGTGGGAACTATGGTGTCACCATACATTCTTTGACCTCACTTATAGACATCCCACCAAATCAATGCAAGCCCTTGAAGGTTTTTACTAGCATATGTAGCTTGGACAACTTCACTCCAATCATGGGCTTGGAAAACCAACTCACACTTCCATTCCCAACTAAGATAGATCTTGGGATCATGCTCTCCTTGGTATTGAGACTCTTATCATGTTCCCTATATCCACCTTGGCTCCGACTTCTCAATGTTTGAGCACTAGAATAAGAAGGATAGGATGTAGTACCCCTAGACATTAGAGATTCCCATTGTCTTCTTCCTATTGGATGATTTCTATTCAAAGTAGTGTAACCACTCATAATACGATAAAAAGTACCACAAGACGACGAATATGGATCTTTGAAATCCTCATTTACATTCCCACCATGACTGTTATAAGGTGTATAGGAGAAAGGATTATACCTCACATATTCCTCATGCTTGGAGTGGTAAGTGTAAGACTCCTCACATGCTCCATCATCATCATAAGAACCATCACAAGGCTCTTCATCCTCTCTATACTCTCCATAAGAGCTAAACTCACCATTTGCCTCATATCCTTCTTCGGGATAGCAACTCTCATTCCCACATGGTTCTTGATCATGGCTATATTCATAGCCTCCATAATCTCCATCTTCATCATAGCCATAGCTTTCTTCACGACAATCATGGTCTCTTATGTCGCAGTCATAAGTATTCGAGGCTACCGAAGATATACTTCCTTATAACTCTGTGTACCTACAAAAATGAGCAAACAAGGTTAGTAGTAAAAGCTCCTCACCAACACTCGTAAGATTCTCACCTTTGTATGCCTCATAATAGGAGTCACTAGTGTTGAAAGATCCTTTCTACTCTAATGGAAGACCTGGTGTCAATTACTACTCGCAGTCAGAATGGGTTCTTATTTTGAAGAAGAATAAATGACTCAAACAAATGACAACTGACTTGAGTAAAGAAATAACAACGAAACAAAAACTAGAAAAGCTCAAAAGAAAACAGACTAAGTAAGAACGGACTCTAAGATTAATCAACTAACTAAGTAGATGAATTAGTAGTTGTTAATTAGTTTAGGAATAAAAAATAGAAATAAGGAATCAAGAAATGAAACTAAGATGTCGGAACCTAAGCAAAATGAGTTTCGGGATCATTGAGGTGCATTCAAGTGACCCGCTCCCGCAGGTGGTGACCTGCCCCTGCAGGTGGTGACCTGCCCTCACAGGTGAGGGGGCAGGTGAAAACAAAGTGACCTGCTTTGGTCACCTACCGAGGCAAATGGTCATCTACTGGCGCATGTGAGGGCGCAGATGGTCTGGGTAAACTAGCTGAAGCCTCCAATTTTTCACTTTTTGTGGCCCTCTTGGATTCTCTTTCCTAGTACCTTTCCTTTTTGGAATATTCTTTGGTACTAACACTTTTTTCTTCATTCTTTTAGCCCTCTTTTGGATCAAAAAACACCATTGGAGGATTCTTATTCTTGAAGATTTGAAGATCCTCAAGAACACCAAGAACTTTTATGAAGATCCAAAATTCATAACTCTCTCATTTTAGCTCGGAATTCGATGAAATTTTAAACCTAAGCTCCTTTCAACCTTTCAAACACAATCCATGTAATTTTAAGCCTCAAATCCCAACAAAAAATTCCAGATTTTTAGACCTATTTGCACATTTCTTCAAGCTTCAAACCCAAAAATGGTGGATCTTAAAAAATCACTCCAAATCGCACCAACTTTAAGATTTAGGGTTCTTTTGGTCTTGGAAATTCTTTCCAACTATTTTTAACCCTCAATTTCATGCCAAAATCACAAGATTGAGAAACCTTTTTTAAATTTTCTTCAAACTTAAGAACACAACATTAGGGTTTCTTCAAATCTACTAAAATCAAGCTCAAGGCTCAAGATTCCGACTCAAATATACTAGATGGGACTAAATATAGTATAGAAACTTCAAGAAAAAAAACTCAAAAAGCACAAAAATATTTTTTTGGAAATTCTCTTAAAAATGAATTTTCATTTTTTTTTCCTAAATAACAAACCCAAGATTTAGAATTATAAGAACGAATCTAATCTCGGTTGTGATACCAAATGATACCGAACAAAATTTGAGAAGAGAAATAACGTATGGAAATCATGAAAAACAAACTAAGATAACAAGGAAAGAAAGTAAAGATAGACTGAATGACACTTAGGAAAATCAAAGAAACCAAAGGGTATCTTAAACCCTAAAACCTCTATTGAATTGATCCTACAAGCACTAATTCACATACGTAAACCACGAGGGAATCAATCTCCCACGTAACCAATGTTTCAAAATGCTAATTCAAACAAGCTAATCCCAGCTGTCACACTCTCACGTGTATATTTTATCTTAATTCATCAAAAGCTCCATAAATGAAGAAGGAATTAGTATTTATAGACTTTGGCATTTTATTACATTTAATGGGCCCAAAAGTTACCCATTTAAGCAAATTAGGCATCCGCCCATGCAGATGGACCACCTCCTGGCACATGTCAGGGTGCAGGTACCGCAGGAAAGGCCAAAATAGCCACTTGCTAGCACAGGTAGATGACTTATGGTCACTGGTCGGGGTGCAGGTGACTTCAGGTCACCATTTTGCTCCTCTTAACTTTTTGACGACCTCTCCAATGGATTTCAATCCTTCTTGAATGCATTGGGTAACACACAACACTCTTTAAATAGTGTCAAGATAGTTTTAAACACATCTAGCTTCATCAATGATCCTTGGAGTGTTTGTAGTTCTCGTGCTTACCTTGTAGTAGAGGTCTTGAGGTGATATTGGCTCCGGGATCCAAGCTATCCTCCGCACGTGGTGTTGAACTCTTAGGAGCTTGAAAAGGGCCCTCCAAATGTATCCTTGCATCCTTGAGATGATCGTGGCTTGGGCCTTTTTGTGTTGGCCTTGAATTATAGTCTTTAAAAGGTTAGTGCCAATTTGGCTTGTATCACAAGCTAACCCATGGCATGGCATGACACTAAACACTAGAAATAACTGAATAATTGATGTAGAAGCTAACTGATTTTAGATATTTGTAAGTGTAATAATGTCATGTCTGAGTAAAAACAAATACTGATAATGAAAATCCATGTCTACCAGAAAATACTCAAAATGAACAAGTTGAATATCTGACTATGTGTCTGAAATCCTCTACTAATTGATGAGCTATTGGGACATGCCTCAGCTAACTCTAAATATCTAAAATTAAAATATTTAAATAAAAAATAAAATCCTTTAACTCTGATGATGAGGACTCACCATTGACAGTAGCTAAAGTGGCAGTGAAACGTACAAACCACAATGTTGAGGCTGAGCATCCAAACCTATATCATAAGATGATGCATCGCAAAGAGAAAGTATGTAATCAATACTTTGAATGTTTTGAGCATGTGAGATAAGCAACTATAAAATAAACTATACATGCTGGGAGATACTGATATGTTGTAATGAATGTAATACTAAATGTAAAAGTTGAATTATAGTACAATTACCCTGTTATAGATGTATATAAACTGATATGAAAGGATAAATCTGAAAAGTCATAATTTAGAAGCAAATAAAATTGTAGTGATGGTCATGTACAAATACTAAGTCTGGATCTGTGGGAGAGCCTGTTAACAAGTATAAAGGCATGTCTGGCATGATCACGAAATTGATGCCTAACTAGGAGAGCTAAATAACCTATAGTGGCATGCTGTTCTGGGACTTGGGTGCGCTGAACCCCAGTCCAACTCGGTGTTAAGTACCATACCCATATTATTTTATATTTATAGATCATAAAATTGATATTCTAAAACTGAATCTGAATATACTTTATTTGAAAGTATCCTAAAGGTCTATATAATGGAAAATATGTCGTAAGTCGGTAAATTTAAACTAGCTATGTTATCCATGCTAAAATCAACAAATATTAGGATCGTGTGTTTAAAACACGCCAAGCTTTTTGAAAATAAGGCTAATTCACGCAAAACTACTAAAATATCAAGATGAATATAAAGTCATAAATTATTAAGTCTTGCAAGATATAAAATCATGGAAAAATTTATAATTGTACCATAGGAATTATGAGGGAACTGCAATAATAGGGAAATTATAAACAGTATAAAAAACCTAAAATTTATTTTATGAAAAGGATAAGAAATTTTGAATTTATTCTGGACTCAATGGGTGAAAGGATACCTATTGATGAAATTCCATATACTTGGAAGGTGAGTTCTTGCTAAGAACTTGAATCATTGGAGTTTCTAGTAAGGAACCCTAGTTTCTCTATTTTGAGGAGATAAATCACTTCCTGATTATTTTTCCAAGTAAGGGGAGAAGTAATGAGGGAAAGAAGCATTTAAGTACTTTTAACCCCTTCCTAATAAGACTTAAAATTACGTAGCATAAGTTTAGTAAAGAAAGAAAGTACAATAATTAGCACGACCAAAAATACAAAAATGAGAATTTGACTACGAAAATGAAGAAACAATCGATAGATGTAGAAGATAGGTAGATAGACCTAAAGAAGATAGAAAGAAATAAGAACTAATCAATATTTCAAATTCAAAAAACCCTAAATCTCTTATGAACAAGCACCTAATCTCTTACGTTGGCTGCAAGGGAATAGAAATGCCCTTACAACCACCATTTCTAAACAGATTGCAACTCTAGATTCTCCAAGCTCTCAAACACTCTCTGAAGAGTTTCCATTCTTAATTATCATCTAAAAACTAAAGAAACAAGACCTAGGAGTTTATACTTATAGTCTATTACAAAGGGCCCAAAACTGACCCATGAATAGATTAAAAATATAGCCCAAACGTAGTAGACTTGTTACATGTAGTGATTCTAGTGGTGGTCCGTCGCCTGGGTGACTAACCACCAAGTCACCCGTCACCTTGAGATAGTGTGTGTGTCCTTCATGGTTGCTCTTGGTGGTTCCATTGATGAACAGTCAATATGGTGACTGACCACCCCTTGATCTTTCGGCCTTGGACTGTGTTGGAGCTTCCTTGGTTCCTCCTTGACGGCTCCTTTGGCGATTGGTCAGCTCCTTGACTGATCTCAACTTGAGTCGTCACATAAGGCAGTGATATCATCTCCTCCCTTTGAGTTCCTAATCCAATCCACATGGCATGAAATTCTTTAGATGAGATCAAAACATGTCCTAATATGTCCATCATCATGATCATCCATTAAAAAGTTTGCACCCTCGAGGTTGCTCCTTGTGAATGGCCGTGTGGAAACTTGGATTATAACATCCATGCTCCAAACTATCTCCCAAACATGATATTTTTTTATCAAGAGTCAAAGAAGGTCCTCCAATAACATCCTTTCATCCTTAAGGTAATCAAGGCTTGGGTCCCCATGTGTTGACCTCAAATTATAGGCCTCAAAGCGTTGACGCCGATTTGGGATGTATCATCCTCCCCTTCTTGAAAAGGATTTGACCTTGAAGCCAAACCTTGTAAAACTAATGAAATAAAACTAATAATCTAAAATGATCTTACAAAAACTTTTTCAACTTGACTGATTGAGTGACTGACTGTCAGGTTGGTGACTGACCATCAGGGGAGCCGTCACTTGCTTCCAGAATAGGGTCCAAACTTTTTCTTGGTGACTGATCATCGGCCTTGTGACTGACCGTCAGGTAAACCGTCACTACCTTCTAGAAGAGGGTCTAAGATTTTCTCTTGGTGACTGACCAAGTGACTCATCCTCACCCTTGTGACTGATCTTCAAGGGAGCCATCAGACTCTCCAAATGAGGAATTTTGTCGACCTTTGTACAATCTTGGGAATATTCTTTGGAACAAACAAGTACAACTCTTGTTTCTTTTCACTTTTTTGGATCAAATCCTTCTTTTTGAATGTTCTTCATTAACAAGACTTGAATATTATGAAGAACTCAAGAACACCCAAACTTTGACCCTCACGCAAATGAACTCAAAATTCGATGAAATTCGAAACTTAAGCTCCTTTTAAGCTCCCAAACACAACTCAAGCAATTTTAAAGCCAGAAAACTCAACCAAAATTTTCAGATTTTTGAATCCACATCAAACTTTCTTTAAGCTCAAGCTCCGACAATGGTGGAACACTCAAATCACTTTGGGTTAAGCTCAAATTTCAGATTATAACTCAAATAGTACTAGGGAGGAGCACTAATCTAGTACAAGAAACTTTAGAAGACTCAAAAATCAAAAAATCAAAATTGCAAAAAACCTCAAAAACGTTTTTCACTAATTTTTTTGACCTTTTCTGGATAACAAACCCAAGACTAGAATAGTTGGAACAATCCTAAGTTGGGATCTGATACCAAATGATATGACCCAAATAACAAAAACAAGAATTTTATTATGAAAATGAAGAAACAATCTATTATCAGCAAGCACTTAATCTCTGGCGTTAGCCACAAGGGAATCAAAACGCCCTTACAACAACCATTTCTAAACAAAATACAACACGAGATTTTCTAAGCTCTCAAACACTCTTCCAAGAGTTTTCATTCTTAATTATTATCGAAAAACTAAGGAAATAAAGACTTAGGACTTTGTATTTATAGTCTATTCCAAATGGCCCAAAACTGACCCATGGACAAATTTAAAATATAGCCCAAACGTAGTGGACTGGTTGCATGTGGTGGTTCTAGTGGTGGTCCATCACTTGTGTGACTAACCACCAAGTCACCCGTCACCTTGAGGCAGTATGTGTAGCCTCCATAGTTGCTCTTGCCAGTTTCATTGACGATTAGTCAATGTGGTGACCACCCCTTGATCCGTCGGCCTTGGACTGTGTAAGAGCTTCCTTGGTTCCTTCTTGACGGTTCCTTTGGCAATTGGTCAGCTCCTTGACTGATCTCCACTTGAGTCATCGCTTAAGGCAATGAGCTCAGCTCCTCTTTTTGAGTTCCTAATCCAATCATCATGGCATGAAATTCATTAGATGAGACCAAAACATGTCCTAATATATCCACCATCATGATCATCCCTTAAAGAGTTTGCACCCTTGAGCTTGGATCCTTGTGAATAGCCATGTAGAAACTTTGATTGTAACGTTCCATGCTCCAAGCTATCTACCAGACATGATACTGTTTGATCAAAAGCTCAAAGAAGGTCCTCCAAGTACATCTTTGCATCCTTCAGGTGATCATGGCTTGGGTTTCCTTTTGTTGACACCGATTTGGAATGTATCAAAAATACCCTCAGGAAATTATTTTAAAAACTACTGATCGTGACGGATGAGCCACATGATGACTCGTCTTGTACCAACTAGTCATTGGTTCGACTTGTGGTCACTAGGTGATACAATCCAAAATACGGAAGATGAAATAAACACAAAAACTAGAAGAAATGATAGAATCAAAATACGAAAAATAAAGGATAGAAAGTTAGAGATAGAAAGATAGACACAAACAAGGAAATCAATCGAAACTAATGGATATATTAGATCCAATAACCCCGAATGAAAAATACAAGAAAGCACCTAACTCTTATGTGAACCTAACTTCAAACTTTGCTTGTCGTGTTGACCAAGCACTAAGTGGGGTGTTTTACAACCACTACATTCCAATTGATCACTGGGGTCAAATGGATAGAGTGGCCATGGACATGGGTAGAAGCAACACACTTTTCCCCAAAGGTTTCACCAACATAAAAAGTTATACTCTCCTCACAAGCATATGCAATACCATGAGAAAATAGAGAGAAAAGAAAGGCATCACACAAATTGATTTCATTTAGGGTGTCCTCAAGGGCATGATCATCATTATGCTCAATAACATTATCAAGAGTATTCTCAAGAATTGGAATACTCAAAGAAGAATAAACAATTAGAGAATAAAGATCACCTTCCATTTCTTTACAATCCTTCCCCAAAAGAGTACTCTCATCTTCCGAGAAGAGATTTCCATCTTTAGGAGGAACGTAGTCACACTATATTGGGTTGTTATACAAAGTATAGCCCTCAAAGAGAGATACATCACTAATATGATCCTCACCACTAGGTAATCCGCAAGGAGTGATTTCATCATCCTCAAATAAGAAATTATACTTAAAGAGAGAAGGATCAATCCAAGAAGGAGAATTAGAACATGTAAGTTCACTCTCAACAAGACAATTATCAAATTTCAAAAAAATTTCAAACACATGATCATCCCTATGATAAACATTATCAATATCATCACTAACTTGAGGTTTACTAGTCACATCACAAAAATCCTCAAGTAGTGGACTCAATTCACACACAAGTTGATCAGTACCATTTTCACAAGACAATGTACTATCATTCAACACCAAGGCTTCAACACTAGGTGGACTCAAATTGATCTTACAAGAAGAGTCAATTTGGTCATCAATAGGATCAACTAGTGTATGCACACTCTCAAAATGTACATTATCATAATGAGGTAAAGAATCATTGAGCTCGTATGTATACAAACTATCACTCACACTCAATCGGCTACTAGCCACACAATGGTCTTTCACATTTACTAAAGAGCAAGAGTTAGCGTTGTTACCTTGAAGTTCATGAGAAGATTCTTCTTTATCTTGGTGCAAGGTTCTTTAAAAGTTTTGGAATACTTTTTGTATTAGTTACTTCATAGGTCCAACTTTATCTCCCAATCTTTATTATTGGACCCTATGTTTGAAGCTTGTATTGCAAAGTTAGTACAAGCACAAGTGTCTTTACTAAGAGAAAGACAAAAAAAGTTAGATTGAGTTTGTGGTAACCCCCTCATTTTACTCCTCACAGCCTCTCCTTTTTCCACTCTCGGGTTACCACTTTACACTCCCTTACTCCTCTAAATCTTTTGTCTCTCATTTTTATTAGACTGGGAGTAAGTAGTCATATTTCTTTGAGGCTTGGAAGGGTAGGTGTGAAGAGATGATTTCCTTATTGGTCCACTACAGTCTTAGGCTAATTTTGGTCATCTGAAACTCTATGACCTTCGAACCAATTGGCACCCAAACATAAATGACCAAAGTCCAAGGGAAATATATCATACCACAAATCCTCATAGTACTCATTTTGGGTGAAGAAAACATTCACTCTCTCAGAAACCCTATAGCCTTGTAAAACCACCCTTCATAGCAAGGCAACATTGACCTAGAGTCAATCCAAAGGAAATATATGACCTCAGGCCCATAAACCCATGGTATATCAAGAAAACATGAAATAAAAATACAACATAAAAGTACACCGATCGCTGAGAGTCATTCTACCATGAAATCCTACCCCAAACTATACTAAGAATGCCTAACTTAATCCTAACACCATAACAAGCATATAAGCATCCCTTTACTAATCCTAATACTATAGAAAGCATTCTAATCTAAGACTCAAGAAAATCTTTTGTTCTAACATCCCCGAAGTAGGACAAAAATATCATAAATAGTGAAATAAACGTAATCCTACCCTAGAAATCCCCTACCCCATATGCTATTTATAAACTATACCATCTCGTAAAGCTAAGTCTAAAAGTATCTTTTAGACTTAGAAAAGATGATAGATCATAATTATGAATTTGAACTTACATGAGTCAAGAACTTCCAAGAATCAGTAAAAATTCTTCTGGGTCTGAGGTTTATACTTAAAATAAAGAACTGCAAAAATGGAGGTTTGTTCACAAAAGCATTCATCGCTTAAAAGACGAAGCTTTCGCTTAAGCGGAAGTCACAAAAACCAAGCCTTCACTAAAATGGAAGGCTAGCTGCATAACCAGCTACCCAAATGTGGAGAATAGTTCGCTTAAGCAGAAGTCACTAACATCAGCCGCCTTTCAAAAGTGTCTCCTTTACCACAAAAGAGGCTCCACAAAAGTGAGCCTGGCACTGCTTAAGTCCCAAACGGACCTCTGGACAGGCACTGAACGTGAACCAAATATGCTACCCTATCCAAAATAAAATTTCAAACTCAACAAAATTGATGAAATGACCAATAGAGGTTGTTTTAATGAAATGTTGAACCAAACCAACTCTCTTCCATTTTCCATTAAAATCCACCCAAGTTTCCAAAATGAGTTTGAAAGCCTTGGAACCCGAACCAAAGGTTTCTCTAGACAAAAATCCACATTCTAAAGCTAAGGAAACTACCAAAATTCTCATCTAAGGTCATTTACTAAAAGTTTTTACCAAAGTCAAACTTTATAATTTCAAAAGATCCAAAATAGGAAAATTGGTTCAAAACCAAACCCAACTCCCTAAGAACTAAACCACCTATCCCAGTAAGTCATAAAAGACCTGTAGCAACTACAAGAAAGCTCAAAACACAGAAAATGCATGAAAACTTAAAAAATGACCTGAAGGGTCATTACATAACTGGATAATTGCATGTTAGCGGATATTTTGAGTGCCTTAAAAAAACCTTCTTGAAATTTTAATATTAACTCTTACCAAAATTTCTTAAAAATTTAAAGTCTTTTTTCTATTTTAGGACTTTAGGTAATTATCAGAGGCTATCTTAATTTTTCCTAGATAAATTATGTGGTGACTATTGCTTTTCTTAAATTGTTTTAAAAATTTGAATAAGTTTTAGAAATTATTTTTAAGTCAAACTATTTTCTCGTAAAACAAAAATGGCGACTCTACTAGGGATTTATCGAAGTTCTAACCTACCTTTTTCTAATTTAATTTACTTTATTTAACTAACCATTGGAAGGTAATTATTAGTTAATTATTTGTTTGTTTTTCTTTTTTACTTTCTGCAAAATATAAATTATTTCATTCATGGAATGTAGGTTCCACCAAATGGCAAAAGTAGAATATAAATTATTTTTTGTCTCACCCCGCGGTTGTCTGCCCAAGTACCCTATCTTTTTTTAAACACCCACTCTTGAAACCTTAGGATCCAGTGACGCCAAAAACCGTGAATTAGTATTGACCTATGTCGACCCGCTACTCAAGGGGTATATGATACGAGCATGGTTAGCTTGGAGCACATCAAGAGGGGCTTCCCCATATGGATGATAGCTTGGAGCTTGGAGGAAAATATGGAGCAATAAATTCACAAGGTCATGGGCGATCAAGATGCCATTTGGGTAATCAAGAAGGACCCTTGTGGGTTATTTTCAAAATAGTCCCTTTTGGGCTATTTTTATAATAGGCTGTTTTTGTAAAGGCAATAACTATAAATATATGTCTTAGCTTATTTTCTTGCTTAGAATGTGTTTGCTTGAGATTTGAAGAAACTCCTTTGACAGTATAGTTCAAGGGTGGATTCCCTTTAGGTTAGATTAGTGTAGCTAATTGTGGATTCCCATTGTTGGTTTAGAACTTCTTAACCTTGATTTTCACAAGAGTTACTCATTTATGGATTCAATTTGGGTTTCTCTAATTCTAATTGAAATCAAGATCTCTTCCCCCTCGGTTTAGTTGTTGATCTAATTGAGTCTTTCTTTCTTTAATTCTCATCTCTTATTTCTCCCCTATCCTTTATTTTCATTTTTGAATCGATTTCAATTGGGTTTGTTTGATTGAAATCTCATCTATCTTTACTTCTCCGTAGTTTCAATTTTAGTTTTTGATTAGGATTATTATCATTTTGGTATCAGAGCTAGGTTTAGGTTTATTTTCACAAATCTAAATCTTAGGATATTAATCTATTAAAAAATCATCCAAAAATCCCAAAAAAATCAGGAAATTTTTTTTTTTTGATTTTTTTTTTTTGATACTAGATCTTGATTTTCTATTGTTTTTTGATCCTAGATCTCGAAATTCATGTGATTTGGAGGTGTAGAATTGGAGTTACCATTGAAGGGTCTGAAGCTTTTGAAACTTGGTCAATTTTGAAAAGTGGTTTTATTTTTGGCTTAGTTTTGAAGGTTAAAAATTAGTGGGGTTTGTTTGTGGTGTTGAAAGGAGCATGTGGGAGAAAACTTTATCGCATTTGGAGCTAAAATGAAAAAGTTATGAAAATTTGAAGTTCACTTGTTCATGGTATTCTTCATAGCTTGAAGATGGTGGAAACGGGTTTATTTATGGCTTGGAATTGAAGGCTAAAAATTAGTTGAGTTTGTTTGTAGTGTTTAAAGGAGCACGTGGGTGAAAATTTTGTTGAATTTGGAGTTAAAATGAAGGAGTTATGAATTTGTGAAGATTGGGGTTTTTTGTTGGTGTTCTTGAGCATCTTCATCTTGTTCTTGAAGAAGAAGCTAGCAAAAGTACACTTTGATCAAAAAATTTGAGGTCAAAGTTGGTAAAAGTGTTAGTGGGGTCACTTGTGGAAATTTTAAAAAAAATTATTTGAAAAAAAATTAATCAAAGTGATTTTCCATGTGGTGCCACGTCAACAGCCAAGTCAAAGCCAAATTAGCGCCAACTCAGCAGTCAACTCTACTCAACAACTTCCATATCAATAAGGGCCAGACACTTGCTGTGGCACTCAAACCAGTAAGCTTCTAAAGATTAGTGCCCTAGGAAGGGCCAGGCGCTTGCTGGAACGACCAAACTAGTAAGCTTCCAAAAATTCTTCTAAGTGTCCAAATTTCGTGATTCTTATTTTACAATTTCTTCCTTCGATTTATCAACTATTTAACAAGTAATTAACTTTTTTAATCACTTTTTAGTTTTAACATATCAAATCCTCCCTTTGATTCATCAAATTAAGAAACACAAGTAAATTTTCTACTTTTGTTAGTTTTTTTTGAGTCCGTACTTCTTTTGTGCTACTTTGTTCTAGCTTTTCTAGCTTTTATCTCATTGAATGCTTTTTGCCTCTTTTCATATGTCCTTTGTATGTTGTTTGGTCAACAAGAATCTATTCCTTCAGAAAGGATAAGTGACCTTGTGAATTAATAGGAAAAAGGTAGTTCTCTATCAACTTTGAGAAGTTATGAGTTTCAAATATGAGAGGTGTGAGGAATTTTTGTACTAACGTTGTTTGCAAGTTTTGAAAGTAACTACAAGGTGAAATAAGGAAGAATGTCATTTGTTACTTTGGAATTTTGTGGTGATGACATTAGTGAGTATGTTTGTAGCGATGTAGGGAATAAGTATGGTGGTGATGAGTCATATGAGGGCTATAATGGTCCTTGTGAGCATAGTGATGAGGCTCTTGAGTGTGATGATGGGTCTTATTACTTCGGAGATGAACATGAGGTGAATAGGGCTTATGACCTTTGTGATATGTTGAAGGGGTAGAGGAGCCTAGTAGTGAGCACTATAGAGAATATGAAGGTTCTCATGCTTCACAACATAGCCATGAAGACAATGTGAGGTACAATTTTCCCTCCCATATGTCTTATGAATCCTTAGGGGGAAGATAAGATAGAGGGAGAAGTAGTGAGGTTGGATATCCTTCCTCATCTTGTGCAACATTCTATCCTGGTCAAGGAGGTATTGATGTATGGGTAAAACCAATTAGAATTCATCGTTTGGACCATAGAAGAATTACATTACCTACTTCTAGGAGGGGAACACCAACCCATAGAGGTAGAGTGAATCCAAGGTTCTAAGAAAGGCATGACCCGAAGAGGCAAAATTTTGGAACTAAAGTGAATGTTAATGGTGTTTCGGGATTTGATGATAAAATTTTTACCAATATCATATCCCATGAAGTGGTGGACTATCTTAGAATACCTTTACACCCAATTCGAGATCCATTCCTTAATGAAGAAGGTATTTGGGATAGCCAACAAGTAAAGGTACATATTTTACATGGAGACGATCAAGAGGAGGTATGGTGTGGTAGAGGCTTATTGGATACTTGTCACCTACATTTTGGAGTGATTGCTTCCAAAGTCATAATATCCCATACGTACAAGATTGGTACAAATATGTCATGGACTACAATGGGAAGTTTATCTTTCCACCAAAATCTCCAAACGAAGAAGATACAAGTGAACCATTTTCAATTAAGGATCCTAGTACTTTGATGATGAACAAATTGTTTGCTTCCACGCAAACAACTCTTGACAAGATCTCCCAAATAGTCTTTGAGCTTAAAACCAAAGATTCGAAAGCAAAGCAAGATGCTCCTTGTGAGGTTAGTGCTAAGGATTTGAACATAGAAGTCAACACATCCACGTTTGTGCACCAAAGTAGAAACTAGATGTGAAGGGATCACATATCTCATCACAAGGAATTCTTAGCACTTGTCCTAACTCTAATAAAATTGAGAGGCAAAATATTGAGAGGAGTAAGGGTGTTATAAGTGACAACTCTAGAGTGCAAAAAGGAGAGGTTGTGTGGAGTAATATGAGAGGGTTGTCACGGCCTTACACTAACCCTTGTAACTTCTCTTCCTTTTTTAATTGTCATAATACTTTTGCATGTGTTCTTGGAGGTAAGCCTAAGGAGAATCCTAAACATACGACAAATCATGAAGAACTTGAAGGTTTGGTAAACGAGAAATTGTGCTCCAATGATGATAACCAAGGTGAAGAAAATACATACTATGAGCTTAAAGGTACAATAGCTAATCTCAATACTCCAAATATTGTGATGTGTGTGATATTGACTTGAGTGTGAGTGATAGCATATCTTTGTGTGAGCTTAATAATCCTTTACCTTGTGGAGTTCTTGATAACTCCTTATTGTATGGTGATAATGTCAATTGTGAAAGTGATCCTACACAATTTGATCCTTTAGATGACCGGATTGTTTCTCCTAGTGAGATCGATTTGTGTCCAACTAGTGTTTGGCACTTGTACTTTAAATAAAAATACATTATCATATGGGAGGGATGATCCTTTGGGTGGTGATAACATGGATTCACTTACTCATTTGAGGAACCCAATTAAATATTGCCCTTATAACGTTAGTCTTAATTTTAACCCTATTTATGATACCCTACATTTATTTGACAAGTACGATGATGAATTGCTTGATATTAAGTATGTGTATAGTGGAGTGTCTTTTGTGGATAAAAAAGTAGCCAATCTTGAAGGCTACAAGGTGTTTAGCAATCCACTATGGCGTGATAACACATTTTTCGATAATAGAGATCTCTTCTTGGAATATGATAGTACGTCTATTAGAGAGGTTGGTGCTCAAAGGGAAGGTAATGTATGTTCTATAATTGTCCCTTCATCATTTAGTGTTCTCATTCTTGGTCAAGTCCTAATATGCTTGAATCAATGGATAAACCATCTCCTGAGGATACATTAGATGAAGCTGATTTAAGTGACACATTTATTTATTATTTGTATGCTATTATGATACTCCTGCTTACAAGTGGAATAAGTTGTTTAAGTATAAGAGTGCCAACCAATCAAATGGGTGTTTCCTTAACCTAAGTGTATCGAGTTCCTTTCCAGTTTACCCCGATAATGAATTAATTAGTGGCACCTGTGTAATGATGCTTGGTAAAGATGACAAGTAAGGCTTGAATGAGATTGTTGGCACCCTTTCATATGATGTAGGTCTTTCTTGAGGATTTACAATCAACTTGATGAACTTATGTCATGCACGGGGAAAACCTCCAACAAAGAAGAATGCTCTTTTAGAAGCGGAGTAATGAGATAGTTCTCAAGTATTCTTCTATTGGGTACCATGCCAAGTCTTCTAAAGCCATGAATATGAGTACCACTACTCTTGGACATTCTTATGGCACCCATTTAGGCTTATGTGATATTTATTTGTTGGTGCCTTTGAAAGCGTGTCATTCCATACCTTGGAGAGTTCTCGAGTATGTCATAGGGGTATCCTTCCCTTTTAACCCTGAAAATGACTTTGGAGTAATTCCATACTTGAATTGGGCTAGTGCATGTGGGAAGGGCATAACTTGGATCTGCCTTATTTATGAGCTTGCACCTATGATACAAGCCAAATCGGCACTAACCTTTCGAAGACTATAATTCAAGGCCGACACAAAAATGTCTAAGCCACGATCATCTCAAGGATGCCATGATATGTTTGGAGGGACCTTTTGAAGCTTCTAAGAGTTCAACACCACGTGTGAAGGATAGCTTGGAGTCAGGAGCCAATATCACCCCAATACCTCTATTAGAAGGAAAGCACGAGAACTACAAATACTCCAACGATCATTGATGAAGCTAGATGTGTTTGAACCCATCTTGACACCATTTAAAGAGTTTTGTATGTCGCCTAATTCATTCAAAAAGAATTGAAAGCCATTGGAGAGGTCATCGGAGAGTTAAGAGGAGCCAAATGGTGACCTGGAGTTACTTGCGCCCTGACCTAGGGCCGCAAGTCATCTCCAGTGGTACTGCGCCCTGACATGCGCCATCAGGTGCCCTATCTATGTGGGCGGATGCCTAATTTGCTGAAATGGGTCACTTTTTGGACCATTAAATGTAATAAAAGGTCCAAGGCTATAAATACTAGTTCTTCTTCATTATTAGATAGCTTTTTGATGAATTAAGATGAGATATATACATGAGAGTGTGAGAGCTAGGATTAGCTTGTTTTGAATTATCTTTTTGAAACGTTCGTTACGTGGGAGTTTGATTCCCTCGTGGTTTACGTATGTGAATTGGTTCTTGTAGGATTCGTTCAATAGAGGTTTTAGGGTTTAAAATATCCTTTGGTTTCTTTGATTTTCCTATCTTTGTGCCATTCAATCTATCTTTACTTTCTTGCCTTATTATCTTAGTTTGTTTTCATGATTTTCATACTTTATTTCTCTTCTCGTATTTTGGCCGGTATCATTTGGTATCAGAGCTGAGCTTGAGTTCGTTCCCACGAATTCAATCTTCGGTTCTTGTAATCTAGAAAATCCAAAAAAAAATGTTTTTGGTGTTTTTTTTTGAAATTTTGAGTTTTGATTTTTGTGTCTTCTTGAGTTTCTTATGCTAGATTAGTGTTCTCTAGCATAAATCGAGTCTAGATCTGAGATTTGAGCTTAATCGGAGTTGATTTGAGGATTCTACCATTGTTGAGTTGAGCTTTGAAGAAAATAGAAATGGGTCTTTAAATATGGAAATTTTGGAGTGAAATTGAAGGTTGAAAGATATTGGGGTTTGTTCCCCATACCAAAAGGATTCCGGATCTCAAATTTGAAGCAATTCTAAGTTAAATCCAGATAGTTGGAAATTCGAAAGTTCACCATCTTCATAATGTTCTTCAAATTTTGAAGTGGGTTTAATTTCAGGAAGTAATTGGTTGGGAATTGAGGCCTAAAACACTTTGGTTAGAATCGGTAGGTTGAAAGGAGCTCGTGGTTAAAATTTCATCACATTTGGAGCTTGTTTGATCGAAGGTCAATTTTTGAATGTTCATGTGTTCTTCATGATCTTCTTGTCTTGTTGAAGAAGAACATTCAAAAAGGTGTGATTTGATCCAAAAAGGAAAGGTAACAAGAAGGTGTACTTGTTTATTCTAAAGGAATATTCCAAAGGAGGAAAAATCCAAGTCAAAAAGTACCAAAAAGGGCCCACAGAAGCTTAATTTTCAGAGACTCCAGCTAATCTGTCCGGGCACCTGGGCCCTCACCTGCCCACGCAGGTGGGCATCTGCCCATGAATGTCATTTTCCAGCACCCTATTTTTGACATGAGAACTCCATATGCTAAGGCAGGTCACCACATGCGTCCACAACCTATCAAAATGCACCTCAAGCACTCCAAAACCATTTTACTTAGGTTCTAATTTCTTAGTTTCAATTTTTGATTCCTCATTTCATTTCTTGATTCCTAAACTAATTATCAATAGGTAATTGTCCTTACTTAGTTGATTGATTAGTCTTAGAGTTCGTTCTTTCTTAGTCCGTTTCTTTTTGTACTTTTATGTTTTTGTTTCATTGTTACTTCATTATTCAAGTCCATGGTTGTTTGTTTGAGTCATTTATTCTTCTTCAAAACAAGAATCCATTCCGACCACGAGTAGCAATTGACACCACATCTTCCATTGGAGTAGAAACGGTCTTTCAATGCTAGCAACTCCTATTGTGAGGCATATAAAGGTGAGAATCTCATGAATGTTGTGAGGAGCTTTTACTACTAATCTTATGGAGTTATAAGGAAGTATGTCTTTGGTAGCCTTGGATACTTGTGACACACGAGACTATGATTGTGGTGAAGAAGGCCATGGCTATGACGAAGATGGAGATCATGGAGGCTATGAATATAGCCATGATCAAGAGCTGTGTGGGAATGAAAGCTACTATCTCGGAGAAGGATATGAGGTAAATGGTGAGTTTAGCTCTTATTGAGAGTATGGAGAGGATGAAGAGCCTTGTTATGGTTCTTATGAGGACGAAGGGGCATGTGAGGAGTCTTCCACTTCCCGTTCCGAGTATGAGGAAGTTGTGAGGTATAATCCTTTATCATATGCACCTTATAAGAGTCATGGTGGGAATGTGCATGAGGATTGCGAAGATTCATATTCCTCTTCTTGTGGTACTTCTTATCATATTACAAGTGGTTACACTACATTGAGTAGAAGTCATCCAATAATAAGAAGAGAGTGTACATCTCCAATGTCTAGGTGTACAACATACTATTCATCTTGTTCTAGTACTCAAACATTGAGAAGTCAGAGCCAAGGTAGATATGACAGATATAGTAAGAGTCATGATTTCACTAGAACCCGCCTTCCTATCTTCAAAGGAGGACATGATCCCGATGTTTATCTTTATTAGGAATGGCAATGTGAAAGGTTTTTTGAAGGACTATTATATGAGCAAAGTTGAACAAGCTACATATACCCTTAAGTACATTAAAGGTCCGACATTGAGAGAGTGGGAACTTGCAAAAGGGCCCAATCAAACATGGAGTACCTTGAAGGGATTCATGAAGTCCAACTTTGTGCCAAAGGGATACTCAAAGCTCTACAATGTTGATCCGAAAATAAAAGTTGACCTTAGAAGGGTGAGTATTTGTGGGGTTCTTGGATGCATTCTTGTTCTCGATGATTGGTGGTATGTAAACTATATCACTCCCTCTATGGTCGATTATTTAGGGACACCTCGAATGTCCAAGCATTATCCATATTTCTTGGAGGGATATAGGGTTTCCGAGAGTGTGAAGGTTTTCTTCACCCAAAATGAGTACTATGAGGAGGTGTGGTGTGATGTATCTCCCTTGGATTTTGGACACTTATGCTTGGGTGCTAATTGGTTTGTGAAACATAGAGTTCCGAATGAGCAAAATTGTCCTAATATTGTAGTGGACCAATGGGGAAATCATCACTTTCCACCTACCCCTTACAAGCCTCAAGGAAATATGACCACTTACTCCAAGTCCCTTGATAAAGAGAGACAAAAGATTGAGAGGATTAAGGGAGTGCAAAGTGGTAACCCAAGAGAGGATAAAGGAGAGGTTGTGAGGAGTGAAGTGAGGGGGTTACCACAAATTCAATCTAACCTTTTATTTAGTCCTTCTCTTAGTGAGGACACTTGTGTAGGTACAATCGTGGAGAATGAAGAAACACAAGTTTCCAACAAGGAGTTAACATCTACAGATGTAATGGACAAGATAGCTTCCTACCTCTCGAAAGTAAGAGCCTTACCCCAAGTTAAAGAAGAATTTTCTCATGAGCTTCAAGGTAACAAAGCTAACTCTTGCTCTTTAATAAATGTGAAAGATCATTGTGTGGCTAGTAGCCAATTGAGTGTGGTTGATAGCTTATCCATATGTGAGCCTAATGATTCTTTACCTTGTGACGATAATGTACATGTTGAGAGTGCGGATACACTAGTTGATCCTATTGATAATCGAATTGACTCTTCTTGTAAAAACGATTTGAGTCCACCTAGTGTTGAAGCCTTTGTGTTGAATAATAGTACATTATATCGTGAAGATGGTGTTGATCAACATGTGTGTGAATCTAGTCCACTACTTGAGGGTGTTTGTGATATGATTAGTGAACCTCAAGTTAGTGATAATGTTGTTAATGTTGATCATTTGAATAGGAGTGACTCTTTGAGCATGTCTTTTGATGAAGATCCTATTACTTTCCTTTCTCATAGAGGTTATCTTATGTTGGACATGTCTTCAAAACTTGATAATTATCTTTTTGAGAGCGAACTTACTTGTTCTAATCCTCTCCTTCTTAGATTGACCCTTCTCTCTTTAAGTATAATATTTTATTTGAAGAGGATGAAATCACTCCTAGTCCGCTACCTAGTGGTGTAGATCATGTTAATGATGTATCGCTTCTTGAGGGCTAAATTCTCTATAACAACTCACTATGGTGTGACAATATTCCTCCTAAATATGGAAATCTCTTCTTGGAAGATGAGAGTACTCTTATGGGAATGGAATGTGAAGAAATGGAAGGTGCTCTTGGTGTCCCAACTATTTTTTCTTCTTTGAGTGTTCCAATTCTTAATCATACTCTTGATAATGTTCTTGCACATAATAGTGAATATGTTCTTGAGGACACCTTAGAGGAAATCACTTTGTGTGACACCTTTCTTTACTCTCTATTTGCTTATGATATTGCCCATGGTTGTGTAGAGAGTATGTGTTTTTCTAATCAAGGAATCTTTTGGGAGAATGAGTATTACATTGACCCATGTTCATGGATACTTCTCCTATTTGACCCCGATGACCATTTGAAATGTGGTGGGTTTTATACCCCAAACTTGGTGTTTAGTCAAGAGGGTACATCTTTGTGTGATGCACATAGTAGCAGCACTTCTTTTCCTTCATGTGATAAATGCTTGGTGTTACCACTTAATTATATTATGAGCTTAAATGCAATATGTTTGTTAACTTGTGGGGGGGATACCTTTGTATTTGACCCCGGTGATGATTTGGGAGTAATCCCATTCTTGGAGATAGCTAGTGCATTGAGTGGACTCTTAATTCAGAATGATCTTGTTCATGACCTTGCACTTAGCTTGGGAAATTATCATGTGAATTTTGACTTAAAAGGGGTTTTGTGCTTGTTGAAACCTAGAGCCAATGTGTGTTTTTATGTGTGGTTTATTAATTGCCATGGTTCTTATGGTTTTTACCTTAGTCAAAGTTTTTTGAATGGCCAAGTATCATTTATTTTATGGGGTTGCGAGCCCTTGATTGATCATTTTGATGCTTGGCTATATGTTAAGTGTGTTCCTTCTTGGCTTGGTGATAAGTTTGATGTTGCTAACCCTAACCCTCATGCCATGAGGATATTGTTCTTGCTTGTTTTCCCTATGGTTTTGCAAGGTTTGTATTCTAGGTCGAATCCTTTTCAAGAAGGGGAGGATAATAAAAGCCAAATCGGCACTAACCTTTCGAAGACTATTATTCAAGGTCAACACAAAGGGGCCCAAGGAACGATCATATGAAGGATGCCAGGATACGTTTGGAGGGACCTTTTGAAGCTCCTAAGAGTTCAACAACACATGTGGAGGATAGCTTGGAGCCGGGAGCCAATATCACCGTAAGACCCCTACTAGAAGGCAAGCCCGAGAACTACAAACAATCCAAGGATCATTGATGAAGATAGATGTGTTTGAACCCATCTTTACACTATTTAAAGAGTGTTGTATAATACCCAATGCATTCAAGAAGGATTGAAAGCCATTGGAGAAGTCATCGGAGAGTTAAGAGGAGCCAAATGGTGACCTGGAGTCACCTGCGCCCTGACCTGCAGCCGTAGGTCATCCACCTGCGCCATCAGGTGGCCATTTTGGCTTTCTAGTAGCACCTGCACCCTGACATGCGCCAGCAGGTGCCCTATCTGCGTAGGCGGATGCCCAATTTGCTGAAATGGGTCACTTTTGGGCCCATTAAATGTAATAAAAGGCCCAAGGCTATAAATACTAGTTATTCTTCATTTTTAGATATCTTTTTGATGAATTAAGATGAGATATACACTTGAGAGTGTGAGAGCTAGGATTAGCTTGTTTTGAATTGTCATTTTGAAACGTTGGTTAGGTGGGAGTTTGATTTGCTCGTGGTTTACGTATGTGAATTGGTGCTTGTAGGATTAATTCAATAGAGTTTTAGGGTTTAAAATACCCTTTGGTTTCTTTGATTTTCCTATCTTTGTGTCATTCAATCTATCTTTACTTTCTTGCCTTATTATCTTAGTTTGTTTTCATGATTTTCGTACTTTATTTCTCTTCTCGTATTTTGTCCGGTATCAACCTAGTCATGAGTTGATTGACCTTTTGTGGGTATTTGAGCGTATAGAAGTACCATCTTTGAGATGGACCCATTTTCTTAATATGTGAAATTGACAATTTCTTTGTTCTTCAACTATGGACTTAATGGTCATAACAATGGGAGATACTCGATTGTTCCTTGAGATTGTGCCCCTTTGGTATAATGATTTTTGTGCTAACCATGGTACTAACCCTCACACTATGAGGAACTTTTTGTTGCTTGTCCTTCTTCTATTTATGTAAGATTCGGATTCTAGGACGAATCCTTTAGAAGAAGGGGAGAATGATATGAGCACAGTTAGCTTAGAGCATATTAGGAGAGGCTTTCATATATATATGATAGCTTTGAGCTCGGAGAAAGATATGGAGTAATAAATACACAAGGTCATGCGTGATCAAGATGCCATTTGGGAAATCAAGAAAGACCCTTATGGGTTATTTCCAAAATAGTCACTTTTGGGCTATTTTTATAAAGGCAATAACTATAAATAGATGTGTTAGCTTATTTTCTTGCTTAGAATGTTTTTGGTTGAGATTTGAAGAAACTCCATTGAGAGTATAGTTCAAGGGTGGATACCCTTTAGATTAGATTAGTGTAGCTAATTCTAGATTAGTGATGGGTGGATTCCCATTGTTGGTCTAGAACTTCTTAACCTTGATTTTCACAAGAGTTACTCATTTGTGGATTCAATTTGGGTTTCTCTAATTCTAATTGAAATCAAGATCGCTTCCCCCTTGGTTTAGTTGTTAATCCAATTGAGCCTTTCTTTCTTCACTTCTCATCTCTTATTGCTCCCTAATCCTTTATTTTTGTGTTTGAATCAATTTTAATTGGGTTTGTTTGATTGAAATCTCATCTATCTTTAGTTCTCCGCATGTTCGATTCTAGTTTCTTACTAGGATCGTTATCAGTATAGGTCCCATTAGTTCAACCACCTTGTGTTGAAAAGTCCCCCGGCTCGAAAATACAATCACCCTTTAAGTGATTAATTAAAGGATGTGATGTCGGATTGTGCAAACCATTCTCCCTCGGGGTAGGGAAATATTTAGATAGTTTTTTTATTTCAATTAAAGGAAGCTCCGCACCCAAAAGGCGTTCAGAAGTTTCAAGAATTCCAATGAATTTGAGATTGAAGAACCCTCCATGGTGGCCTAATTTAGGATTGTACCCCTGCGTGGGAATGATATTTGTTTGTACACTCCTTCCCCTAATTTGTATCCCTATTTGGTTTGTTTACAAATTTGTATAATATGTTTTTTGGTACAATGAAATATCTCACAATCGGCATACTCATCCTTCAATTGTATGGCTTACCTTTGGCTCAAAAGATAAGATATATGTTAGGATGCGTTATATACTGTTTATGTGTTATATGATTTGACTAGTCCATGTTTATCTGATTTTGTTTTTAACACACATGTTTTACTTTAATCATGATTCATCAAAAATTTCTCCCACAAATCTATTCAAAATCACTCAGTTATTCATATTTTGAAAAAGGGATCATCATCATCATTTTTTAAAAGGATTTTCCAAAAAGTAACATCAAAAAAGTTGGTTTGTATTGAATTCTTCAATATTCCTACCACCTAGTTCATTGTGTTCAAATTTCTATCCTGTTATCAAATCCCAAAACTCGACAAATGGTCAAAATTATGCCCATCCAGTCATCTTTTTAGGTTTCTCTTCCTTCAAATTTTGGACAAGTCTATTGTTTAAAGCAAAACAAGTATTGCCTGTTTTATGCATTATTTTTGGTAAATCTTTGTGATCAAGAAACTAACACTTTCACCTATAAGTTATTCTTTTTTTCTAGGGAGAGACTGATTTGTATTGGTAAGGAGAAAAATCCTAAAGAGAATTTAACCTGCACCAAAGAAAAACTACAATGATAAACCCTTCTGCTATACTCAAGTCAGAGCCACCAGCACAGGCTCTTTTTTCAGATACAAAAACATCGCCTATAACTATAGCTCATATCAATCGAAACCAGTTCTCAATGATCCAACAACAAAGACTTGGAAACAAATTAGTGGTTAATAGATGCCAATATATAGACGGGGAGATTAGATAGGTAAGGAAAATGATGTACGAAGCGAGGCGATCTACAAATGGTCCAAACTTAAGCTACAAGAAATTATGTGTGCATCCGAGAGTCGAACTTCTGCATGGGTACAAAATAAAGGTTCAATATGTAAGGAGACCATATCTTTCATCAAAAGGAATATTGTAGGAGATTAGTAGGAGTGGCCATATTGAAGCCATTAATGTGAAATTGTTCGTTCAGACTACTAGGTTTATCACCCACATGGTACACTAAATAGGATCTTCGAAAGTGGTTCACATGGGAAAACATAGGCCATGATTTCATGAAGTAATATGATTTCAATAATGGAATAGATCAGGATAGATATTGCTTGTACGAAATGAAGAAAAATCACAAGAACCTTTCAAAGATTATGCCATTAGATGGAGAAAGAACATTTCAAAGTATACCCTCTAATAACTGAAGAAGAATTAATTAAATTGATATTCAAGATTTCCCATTTTATAAGGCATTGTTATATCTATGCGAAGAATTTCTCATAACTGATACAAGTTAGGAATTTTGTAGAATGGGGAACCAAAGCAGGAAAGATTGCAGATAAATCAATGGTAAAAAGGTTCATAGGGGAGTGCCATCCCAAGCAACCCTTAAAAGTGAAGGATGGGGCGAAGGATAACATTTTATCCACCATGACCATTTTTCAACCCCAACCTAAGCAAGTTCACCATCAACATCAAGATTTAATATTCTACTGGTTAAATTTCTAGTGCCAACATTATTAGATGCAACCTAGTTTGCATCAACAAAGGAAAATAAAGCCCTAGACATTTACTCCTTTGATGGAATCCTATGCAAGCTTATTTAAAAGATTGAGATCTTAAGGGATCTTAGAATCAAGAAGTGGATGGATCCCAAAGTATCCATATCTGGGTTCTAATTTATCCAAAAGATATGCTAATCACTCAAATGTCAAAGGTCATAATATAGAAGAGTTTCCAGCATTAAGGTACAAGATTCGGAATATGATCAAGAACGGAAAGATCAAAGTGATGGAAAAACCATCGAACACCGACAGAAATCTTGATCAGAACATTTCATTTGAGTGGGTGTCCAAGCAACTAGAAAGGAAGTTCAAGACATGCAAGGAGATCTATTGTTTTTGCATGAACCCACGCTTTAGATTGATTCCTAAAACTACCTTTTGTAAGGATACTTTGGCTCCTACCACTTCTTTAGTAATTTTCAATCTTTTCTTTATATACTTGAACTATGTTTGACCTGAATTCCAGGAATAGGATACGTAGGTGGACTATGTAAACTTTGGTCATATTCGCCATAAAATTTCCATTCCCCTTCATAATGGAAACTGGGGCAGAATATTTGAGAAGATCTCAAAAATTCCACATCATATGTCATTTTCTAAAAAGTTGAATACAAGAGCCTATTGAAGATTAGATAGAGGAAGAATTTTTGAGAAGATCTCAAAAGTTCCATACAGAGCAGCATCATGAGATGCAAGGAAGTTCAAGGGTTCTTTTGTGTTCTAAACTAGGGTATATTTTTGAATAAGGTCCTTAAAAATTCAAAGGTTACACTTTAAGAACAGATGAGTTTGCAAACCAAGTGCTAGAAGGAGCACAAGGACAGCAAGGCAAAGCCAACACAATCAGTTTCTCAAACTAAGAATTTTTCTTTGAATGTAGGGTTCAATAAAAGTTGATCTTTTTTCTTTAAAGGGACATTATTCCAACAAATAGATTTGAATATCAAAGTCCATAAAAGCTAAAAACCCAATCCTAGACTAAGAAAAAAAAATTGATGTAAGAGAAACACATCATCCTCGAAACTCACAGGAGAATCATAATGATATCCTATTGAAAAAATCTCTTGGATGTGATACCTAGACTTTATGGGAGATGACATTTGTCCTTGGATTCTAAAAGACATTTCACTCCTTTCTTGTCTCTTTGTAGGAGGGTCATCCTTGCTAATTGTTGAGGATGGTCTAATGATATATAGTTCCTATAGATAATCAAGGAATCCCATAAACTCTAAGATATTTAGAAGAAAACTAAAGCAACAACATGTACCCTTGTAGATAATATAGAGGCCACAACATGTCATCCTAAAAAAACAATAGGTGACAATCACAGGAAGGAATGCTCCCCACAAGACAACTAGGAGACCCCAGCAATCCCCGCAAACAGCTGGAAGACACTTTCTAGCTGAAAACATCAATCATAGGAGGCATTGCTCTGAGTTTGTCTATACATTCACATAATTTTTGTGCATATATTTTATACCATATTTGTATGAACTACGCACACTTGATTCTCATCTGTCGGGTTGAGATACATAGACAACCCTCCTCGAGTTTGGTACTACTTATTCTAAAAAAATAATCAGAGTCAAATCAAACTTTTAAAATTACATCTTTGAATAGGTTGGTGCCAATGCAATTAGAATGCATGCTTGTGAAGATAAAAACAATTGATATGATAGAGAGGATTGGCTTTGTGGTGAATCATAGATTCTTTTGCTACCTCTCATTCATACTTGTGTGAGACTTCAAATAGTTCTCTTGCATGCATTTAAGATAAGTATAAAACCAACCTTATTATTTTATGTGCATTGTATGGTGAGTTTTAGATTTAATTCAATTGCATAGCATTGTTGATCTAGAACTTTGCCGAAATATTTATTGAGACGAAATCATGAGCAATGCTTAATTTGGTAAAGTATCGTAGGCCTTCTTTAATCTGATTATGCATTTTAACGCCTACAAAATGACATTAATTATTAGCATGTCAGACTTTGAGACTAAAGCCTATTCCTTGGAAAACCACATCTTATCCTATACACTTCTGAATGCTTATATGCACTACCCCTCTCTTGGTCCGACCTCCTTGAGTTCTAAGAATATGCAAATTGGAGATGAAGTTTAAGTCAGAAGCTTCCAAAGGCAAATGATGAAAAGTCCTTGAAGTTAAGAATACAAAATGACTTCAAAAGAAAAGGAGAGTCAAAAACTCTGACAAATCAAGAAGAAATTTCAATGAAAAATAAGAAGGAAAATAATTCAATAAAAAAAAAGGAGTGAAACTCCCAAAATATAGGAGAAAATTCAAAAGAAATATGAAAAACTCAAGATGAAGGGAGAAAAGGCTCAAACAAGTAAAGATTCAAAGGAAGTCAGAAAAAAATACAAAAAGAAAGGGACAAAAAAGAAGAATCAGCATCCAAGGTGGTTAACACACATTAAAAGTACAAACTTTAGTGCAACGTTCAAGGAGGGATTACGTCACTTTGTCCCAAACTAATATCCTATGTAACACCCCGTACCTTCCCAACCCTACTTGATGATATTGAATAATGTTTACTTAGGTGTCAAGATTTATAAGTATGTATTTGGAAATGTTAAAGATGAGAAAAATTGAAATTTGGCCACGTACATGCAATTAGACTTTCATAGGAAGTGTTTTGTGATTTCGTGGAACATTTTTAGAATACCCCGTACACATTATGACCTCATTTGGTGACTTGGAGTCATTTTTTCTTGATGATTAAGGTCACTAAGTAAGTATTTTATAGTGTTTTGATAAGGTATTGGACGATACGCAAGTGTTGGAAAAATTGCCGAAAAATTCAGCAAGACATGGAAACTTACGCCACTGCCCTGTTTCAGGGGGTGTGGTGCAATACTCTGTGATCAGAAAGGGTGCATTTCTTGCGCCACTGGCTAGTTTTGCAGCAGTGGAGCAAGGAACAAACATTTTGCCTTCCCGAGCTCGTTTCGCGACGAAATTCTACGACGATTCTTAGATGGTTTCTTTTGGTTCTTTGGAGTTCTTTGAGCATTGTTAAGTCTTCAAACACTTAAATATAATCCTACATACTTCTACATGATCAAACCATGGAATACAAGTATTTACCAAAAATGTTTAATGAAGTCATGAGCGACTAGAATTCCTATATTGCGATCGAGACGACGAATGAGGATCTCGTAAGAGAATATTGTCGTGACATTATGGAATTATTTATACATGTGATATATGAGGGATTATGCATGAAAATTTGTGGGCTAAGTTGAGATGTGTTATTGGGCCCAAATTGAGGCCCAAAATGGACTAAAAGATATGGGCCAAGAAAGGGTCAAATAACCCATTCTTCCCTTGACCTTCTAGATATAGTATTTAATACTATAAAGAGTGGATAAGGATGAGTTAGTGGCTATAAAAGGGGCACAAAAATCAGATTTTATTTCATAAAGGCACACATCACATTTTCTCATTTTCTAGAAATTTCAAGAAAGCTCCCTTTGGGCTCTTTCAAACCCTAAGTCATCTTTGGAGCAAGATCATCATTTTCCAAACTTGGGTAAGTATTTATTATCATGGATTAACATATTATATGCATAGGAGATTATGTATATCATGTTGGTGATGCTTGGAAATGGTGGATATGGTACTTTGTGTTTTTTTATATGAGATTTGTGATCCATGAGGTTCAAGTTTGAATTAGGCCTTGTGCCTTTGATGAAAAAGCATGGTATGGACAAAATATGAACATGTATGGTGTTATTTTTTGTATTAAATTTGTTCTTGTCTATAAGTGGAAATTGTGGGATTTTGGCCGATATGTGTTATGAGTTGTGTTAAGGTAAAGTGATGGATTATTTGTGATGTAGTATGGATAAGAAAGTGTAAAGGAGAAGTGTTGTGGTGAAATGTCTCAATTATCATGTATTGGTCAATGTTGGGAATATTGGAGGATTTTTGGAATAATGATTTTATCAATGGTTTTGTTACCGGTGAAATGACATGTTAAAGCTAAACATATGACTTATTGTGTTATATGCCATTATAAGGTACTTGGTGGTTAATGTTGGTTTTGTTATAAACTTGTGTTGTAGAGAGAAACATAAGGAAGGAGCAGGAATATTATATGCACGTCTAAGATTGTGTATTCGTATTAAGAATACAAGGTATGTAAGGTTCCTTTTTCCATATCCTTCTGCAACATGTTGTTCACATTTACATTGGGCTTGTTTCAATTCCGAGAGTCTTGAAGTATATCAATTCAAATTGACGTATATTGTTATCCCTATGTGTCCTATTCTTAGATGAATGATGATTCATTTATCCCTTGTTCATTGATTGAAGTTCCTAAGATGTCATAACGTGGTAATTTCTTAAACGAACTATCTCAAGAGCGTAATAACATAAGAGAACCTATTTATTCTTGAATAGCATTTTCCAATCATGTCATATTCCAAGTCCTCAATTATGATGATTATCTTTGTATCAATCTTTGACAAGTAAAGGTACCAATCTCATAAGATTTCATAAGATTAATAAGAGAGGTGATGCGCAAGCTAATATATCTATTCCTCATAAGTAAAGATGTCAATCTCATGAAGCAAGAGTGAAGAAGTAATATATATATGTGTGATTCCTTTATGTCATGATCTTCAATATCTCAATCACTCTTAAGAATGGAATGGAAGTAAGAATAACAAAAGAAATAAGAGATGTGTAATTAAGAAGTAATCATGGGTGGTATCCCAGGGGTTAAAATACCTAGCATGGGTCGATCCCAATAACACAGGTGGAATCCCAGGGGCGACAGAAAAGCCTAGCATGGGTCGATCCCGATACATCCCAGGGGCGATATAAAAGCCTAGCATGGGTTATGATGGTACATCCCAGGGGCGACACGAAAGCCTAGCATGGGTTAATATAACATCCCAGGGGCGATAAGCCTAGCATGGGTTAATGATATCCCAGGGGCGACACGAAAGCCTAGCATGGGTTCACATAACATCCCAGGGGTCACAGTACCTAGCATGGGTTAATCTCATCCCAGGGGCGACAGAATAGCCTAGCATGGGTAGAACAATAAAGATGAATAAAAGATGAAGACAAGAGGAGTAAAGAACGTAAGATACATGGATTCCCACATATAGAAAGAGAGTTTATTCACATTTCTATTTCCTTATATTGATTCCATTATTGTTGTTATTATGTATGATGAATTTCTTATGAGCCTTACATATTCAGTACATTCTTCGTACTGACCCCCTCGGGGGAATTACCTTACATGTTGCAGGTGCAGGCATTAGTAGACTTCCTCTTTAGACTGGGGATCATTTGCAGATATTTGGTGAGCTCCAGTTGGTTCGGAGCCCCCTGAGTCATCGATGGATATTTGTTGTGATGTTATATAAATTGTATAAAGCGGGGACTTGTCCCGACTGTAAGTTGGTCTTATTGATGCATCTGTTAGAGGCTTTTGTAGACATATGTGGGTATATGGATGTAAGAGACGAGTATGTAGAAACGAATGTCTGTTTTGACTTAATGGCCTCAACGGCCAAGTTTCCTAAATAAATATATGTATAGCATATGTTTCCATGTTCATGTTTTTCCGCATAGTTGCATAAGGTTTAATAAGGTTCATACGAAGATATACATATGAATGAACATAGGCAAAGGTTGGTTCTCTCGGGCCTTATCGGCTACGGGTGCCAATCATGTCTCGATGGGATTCGGGGCGTGACATCCTACCCATCCCCAAGCCTACATTATAAGTCGATATTACATGTTTTCATTCCGAGTGTTCTCACATTAGTGGAGACTTACATGAAGGCCAAGCATATGGTATCACAATAGCATGCTTTGAATATTATTTTGAGTGTGAGAGTATTTTGGAAAAAGTCCTTAAATCAAATACTTCAAGTGAGTATGGTGTCACGCCTCAAATCCTATTGGGGCGGATAGGCACCCTTAGCCGTAAAGGCCTGAGAGAACTAACCTATGACCATGTACATTCATATGCATGCCATTAAGTGAAAAACAATTCTGCCACATCCAGATATAATATCGATGACGAAAGTTATGTAAAGACGTTCAAAACAAATACGAGACTTGGTCGTTGGGGCCACAACATCTAAAAGGTAAGACACTTTTACGTTTGACTTTACAATGTCTACAAAGCCTCTTAAAGATATATAACCATGACTAAGGTCGGGAAAATTTCTCGCCTTATACAACTACAACACAGTACCAAAAATATATACAATTTATTCGAAAAGCCCCGAATCAACCTAGAGCTCACCAATAGCCTACAGATAACTCGTACCCCACTGTGAAGGTCTACTAGCTCCTGTGCCTGCAGAAAGTAAGGCAGGTCCCCCAAGGGACGTCAGTACGAAAGAATGTACTGAGTATGTAAGGCTATAAGTAACTACATGAAATCTAGAAACTCAAATGGAAACAAATACAAGTGAATAGATAATACTAATATACCACCGTACTATATATGTGGAACCATGAACATTACATTCATTTCTTTCCTTTTACCTTCATATCAATAGACATCATACAATGACCGGGACCAACTGATTAGTGGTGAATAACATTGGGATCGGCTCTAGCTAGGCATATGCCCCAAGAGCTACCACCCATAAATCAATAAATCAGGTTCGTCTCGAGCTAGGTTTTCACCCCCAGAGCTACCCCCTGCATCCAATAATCCATCGAGATCAGCTCGTGCTAGGGTTTCGCCCACAGAGCTACCACCCGTACTCAACCAAATAAGCATTACTTCATTTCTTTAATTTTTGTGAGATTGTTACATCGGTAGTCATAACATTATTGAAACTTTTGAACAATAGTCAATAAATAAGAGACACGTAAATAACAATTGCTAACAAACTTGAAATGAGATACTTTAAAACATTTCGGAGTGGAAACAAGTTTGGTGACGATGTGAACAATAGGCGCAGCCAAAGGATACGGAAAAGAGTAACCTTACATACCTTATCTTTCCAACATGTGACTACAAAAAATCAGCTCTTCCTTAAAGCGTTACTCTACAATATGAATACATAATGGGGCTCATATTAAAACCCAATTACATTACAAGTTCACAAGGCGATAATTAGCTACTTGACGGGAGGTAAAAACTATCCAACATCTCAAACACATGGTATATAATTCCACCTTACTTTATACTGACATATAACTTCATTCCACCATCCTACAATACAATTTACTGCCTCACAACACCAACAATACCAAAACAGTCCACACATCAACATAGACATCACAAATCGATAGGATTTCACACCAAGTTTATACTTTACATTTCCACCTCAATACCACGTCACATATTTATTCCATCAAGTCACCTAAATACCTTTCACAACAACACACCAAAAACAGTCCACAATGGTTTCAAAATTCGCATCAACATCACAAGAAAATATTCTCTTTCGACTACACCACACATTCCAAGCACAATTATGTATAAACATTTCCACAAGTCATACACAAGGAGTAACGAATTAGGGACAGCATCACACTTAAACATACTGAAATATTATAATTCAATTCTTTCAAGACCTTAAGTCCCCTTTCAAGTTTAAACCATATAGAAGGCAAATCCTTTAGCGACTAAGCAAAAGTGGACTGTTCAACACTTTTTAAACATAACCAACATGATTTACACAACCTATTATGCATATAATAAATTAATCTATAAGGGTAAACACTTACCAAGGCTTGAAAGTGGAAGATTTGTCCAAAAATCCTTAGGAAAAATTAGGGCGGCTAGGGTTTGAAAGAGGAGAAAGTATTTGATTAAAAATCTGATTTTTACAAGTGTGTTGTGCAGAAAAATGAGCTGAATTTCAGACTTATATATCCCCTCCAAACCGCCTCTCCTTTGGTCATCCTTAGCCAATTATTTGGTCAAATATTCCAAGTAGATGATGTGTATACTTGGTCCATTTTTAAATGGATCATCTCATTTTGGGCCCATGCCTTATTTACTTAATTTTGGGCCTCAATTGAGCCCATTAGCATAATATTAATTCAGCCCAATAAATTTAGTGGGTAATACACCAACTATCTCAATTTTAAACAATTCCATAAATGTTAAGGTAGTCAAATAAGTTTGGAAATGTACGGGGTGTTACATCCTTTCCCCCTTAGGAACATTCGTCCTCAAATGTTAGTAACATTACCCAATCTAAACAAGTTCATTCTTCATATTATCACATACACATAATACTTATATTTACTTACTTGTTATTGCTCCAATTCCGCATCTTGAACTTTCTCTTCATTTTGAAATTAATGTGGGTACTTAGACTTCATCATTTCCTCGGCTTCCCATGTGATTTCTTCTACTTGCTGATTTTTTCAAAGCACTTATACAGAAGCTACTTCTTTATTTCTTAACCTCTTAACTTGTCGATCTAGAATAACAATAGTTACTTCTTCATAAGTGAGATCTTCTGTAACTTGTACATCTTCAGTGGGAGCAATATGAGATGGATCTCCTATGCACTTTCGAAGCATTGAAACATGAAACACTGGATGAACTGTGGAGAGTTCTTGGGGTAGTTCTAATTCATACACAACTTGACCAAATCTTCGGACAATCTTATACGACCCTATATAACGTGGACTAAGCTTTCATTTTTTTCCAAAACTCATTACCCCTTTCATTAGTGATACTTTCAAGAATACCCAATCACCTATAGTAAACTCTACCCCTTTCTTCTAACATCGACATATGATTTGTGTCGACTTTGGTTTGTTCCTAGTCGTTGTTGTATCACCTTAACCTTTTCCATGGCTTGATGAATAAGATCTGGTCCAAATAAAATAGTCTCACCTACTTCAAACCATCCAATTGGTGACCTACATTTTCTTCCATATAAAACTTCATAAGGCACCATCTTGATACTTGAATGATAGCTATTATTGTAGGCGAATTCAATAAGAGATAAATAATCATCCCAACTAGCTTTAAAGTCCAACATGCAGGCTCGTAGCATATCTTCAAGTGTTTGTATAGAACACTCTGCCTGTCCATCCGTTTGAGGGTGAAAAGTTGTACTTAAATTCACTTGTGTAACCAAACTCCTCTGAAAAGACTTCCAAAAATTTACAGTAAGTTGAGCTCCCCTATCCGAAATAATAGAGATTGGAATTAGGTGTAGTCGAACTATCTCTTTAATATACAATCTTGCATAATCTTCAGTTGTGTAGGGTGTCTTGACGAGTAGAAAGTGTGCCGATTTGGTAAGCTTGTCAACTATTACCCATATGGAATCAAATTTCTGAATTGTACGAGGCAAACATGTGATGAAGTCCATGTTGATCATGTCCCATTTCCAGATTGGAAAATCTTTACATTGTATATAACCTCTTGTCTTCTGATGCTCTACTTTTACTTGTTGACAATTCGGTCAATGAGTTACAAATTCTGCAATTTTCTTCTTCATATTACCCCACCAATACATTTCTTTCAAATTATGATACATTTTTGTGGCGCCTGGATGAATAGAGTATCGTGAATGATGCGCCTCTGTCATAATCCGCCTCCTTAGCTCATCTACATCAGGTACACACAATATACTTTGGCACTGAAGCACTCCCTCCTGTGTAAGATCAAATGCTTTTGTCATACCTTGTTGTACATTCTCTTTCAGCTGCAATAAAATAGGATCCGCATACTATTTTTCCTTCACTTCAGCTACTAATGAAGATTCTGTCACATTTTGCACTTTAATTCCTTCATTTGGAGTTTCAAGAAGACGAACCCCCAAGTCAGCTAGTTGATGTAGATCCTTGACTATACCTTACTTTTTCGTGAGCTGGCCATCAGTGCTTCCTATTGCTTTGCGGTTTAATTGCATTGGCTACCACATTTACTTTTCCCGGATGGTATAAGATATCAATATCATAATCTTTTAGTAATTCCAGCCACCTCCACTGCCTCAAATTTAGGTCCTTCTGCTTGAAAATATATTGCAAACTCTTATGATCGGTATATATGTCAACGTGAAACCCATACAAGTAGTGGCGCCATATCTTTAAAGGAAATATCATAGCTGCTAGCTCAAGATCATGTGTCGGATAATTTCTCTCATATGGCCACAACTATCCTGAGGCATAAGCTATTACATTATCGTGCTGCATCAATACACATCCTAAGCCAACTCTTGAAGCATCACAATATACCGCATACCCTTCTATGCCTTCTGAAAGTACCAATACGGGTGTAGAAGTCAACTTACTCTTCAGATTTTGGAAACTCTTTTCACATGCATCATTCCATTGAAATATGGTTTCATTGTGTGTTAGCTTTGTCAAAGGTGCAGTAATAGAAGAAAATCCTTCAACAAATCTTCTATAATAACCTGCCAACCCAAGGAAAGTATGAATCTCTGTAGGTGTTGTAGGTCTTGGCCAGTTCTTCGCAGCTTCTATCTTTTGTGTATCAACCCTTATTCCTTCATCCGACATAATATGACACAAGAATGCTACAAATTTTAACCAAAATTCACATTTAGATAACTTTACATATAACTTACGATCACAAAGAATCTGTAACACCTTTCGTAAGTGATTAGCATGGTCCTCTTTTGATCTTGATTAAACCAGAATATCATCTATAAACATTGTCACGAACACATCTAAGAACGGCTTTAACACCCTATTCATCAAATCCATAAAAACTGTTGGTTCATTTGATAGCCCAAATGACATAACTAAAAACTCATAATAACCATACCGTGTTCGAAAAGCTGTCTTGGGTATATCTTTTTCTCTAACCCTTACTTGATGATAACTCGATCTCAAGTCAATCTTTGAGAAACATTTGGCACCTTGTAATTGATCAAACAAATCATCAATTCTGGGGAGGGGATATTTGTTCTTGACTGTTACCATATTCAGTTGCTGATAATCAATACACATTCTCAATGTGCGATTTTTCTTTTGTACAAATAACACTGGTGCACCCCACGGGGACATATTAGGCCTTATGAATCCCTTGTCTAGCAAGTCTTTTAATTTCTTCTTCAATTCTCGTAACTCTACCGAGGCCATTCTATACGGAGGAATAGAGATAGGCTGAGTACCAGGAATCACATCAATACCAAACTCTACTTCCCATTCTGGAGGTAAACCTGGAAGATCATCAGGAAATACATCTAGGAATTTATTTACCACCGGAATCGATTGAAGAGTTGGTGGCTTCAAATCGATATCTTGCACTCTTACTAGAAGGCATATGTACCCCTTGGATATCATTTTCTTTGCCATAAGATAATAAAAAAATTTACCTCTCGGTGCTCCAACATCACCCCTCCATTCAAGGACGGTCTTTTGTGGAAAATGGAAATGTACCTTCTTAGCTCGGCAATTTATCGTGGCATAACAAGAAGCCAACCAATCCATACCCATTATAACATAAAAATCTAACATTCCCAGCTCAATAAAATCAGCCAACGTATCATGATCACAAATAATTACTATGCAATTACGATAGACTCTTTTAGCTTTAATAGATTCACCAACTGGTGTAGATACTTCAAATGGCTTGACTAGTAATTTTGGTGTTCTTTAGAATTTTTCAGCAACCAATGGAGTGATATATGATAGGGTAGAGCTCGAATCAATCAATGAACATACATTATGTGAAATGACGGATAATGTACCTATAACCACATCAGGAGAAGCCTCCAAATTCTGCCGATCCGCTAATGCATAGGTACGGTTCTGGACTCCACTAAAATTAGCTACTCCTCAAACATTTCTACCAGACCCAGTAGGTTGTACACCCGATGAGGATGATGCAATGGCTGATCCAGTAGGTTGCGCCATACTACCCGTGCCCCTCCATGGGCACTCTCTAATTATGTGCCCCAACATACCACACTAGAAACAAGAATCTGTCCCAAGCCGACATGCACCTAAATAAAGCTTTTCGCAGTGCTGACACAGCTAGCGAGAAAACCTCAATTGGCACATTCTTCCTTGTTCTTGATACCCTACTGTCTGTGAACCTTGAATCCCACTACTTTGCCCAACTTGACTGCCTTTAAATCCTCAAAATTGGGATGGAGTACCTGTTGCAGGATAAGAAAATGATGGTCTAGGCGGTCTATTAAAAACCCGAGGCCTAAATTCTCCTTGGGATGCCATGAACTGTCCCATAGGTTTAGCCCTCTTTGAGGGTCCTCTTTCAAATTCTTGCGTTCTTCTCCTTTGCCTCTAATCCTCCTTCTTCTGTGCAAAAACTTGTATCCTGGCTATATCCATGTCTCTATTCAAGGCAGCTATAGTACAATCCCTAACCAAATAAGGATCCAATCTATCCACATACCGATGAACTCTATCGTCCATAGTAGCTACTACATTAGGAGCGTACCTGGCCAAAGAGTTAAATCGAAGACTATACTCCCTCACACTCATATTACCTTGGCGAAGATTTATGAACTGGTTTGCATGAGCCTCTCGGATCTCAAATGGAAGGTAATGATCAAGGAATGCCACTTTGAATTCTTCCTAATTTGCTGGAAGTGCACCGATACCCCTAGATTGTTTCCAATCTTTGTACCATAATATAGCCTATCCTTTTAATTTATATGTTGCATGCTCAACTGTTTCTCTACCAAAAACATGCATAACATCTAAAGCCCTTTGAATTTTGTCCATGAAGTCTTGTGGGTCTTCATTGAGATCTGACCCGGTGAATGTGGGAGGGTCTAATTTAAGAAAATCTTGTGTCCGCCGACTAGCTGCCCTATTCACACCGTCATTACTTGTAGTTGGACCAGCTTGTCCTTGATTTTGTGCAGCAACTATACGAGTCAACATTTGCACCGTATTCCGTAAATCCTGCTTAATAGCATTAACAGGTGGTTCTGGGGGTACTCCTCTCCTTCTTGGCTCTCCTGGAGGTGGAAGAGTAGAAGAAGCCCGTGATGCAAACTCATTTTTCAGTTTCACCTTGATTAACTCGTTCAGGTGGTGATTTACTGGTTCCCACTTCAGTAGCCATGTCTACCTTCTTACCTTTACCCCTACCTCTTTTTGTAATCGACATTTTGCTATACTGAGGAAACAAAAACATAAAACAAATTCAGTGGTTAAATATGACTCCACCTACAACTTTGTCTCTATTGCATGATCTAGGAAATGAAGAAAAGAGACAACTCCTAAAGTAGCATCCTACATATAGATGTGGTGCACAACACATCCATAAGCAAGACTCTACTCAAACACGACTTTGTAGACACCCTAGGACAACCTACTCTGATACCACTTTTGTCATGCCTCAAATCCCATTGAGGCAGACAGGCACCCGTAGACGTAAAGGCTCGAGAGAATCAACCTATGACCGTGTACATTCATATGCATGCCATTAAGTGAACAAAAATTCTGCCACATGTAGATATAATATATCGATGACGAAAGTCATGTAAAGACGTTCAAAACAGATACGAGATTTGGCCGTTGGGGCCACAACATCTATAAGGTAAGACACTTCTACATTTGACTTTACAATTTATACAAAGCCTCTAAAAGATATATAACCATGACTAAGTTCGGTACAAGTCCCCGCCTTATACAACTACACAGTACCAAAAATATATACAAATGACTCGAAAAGCCCCGAATCAACCTGGAGCTCACCAATTGCATGCAGATGACCCGTACCCTATTCTGAAGGTCTACTAGATCCTGTACCTACAGCAAGTAAGGCAGGTCCCCCAAGGGACGTCAGTACGAAAGAATGTACGGAGTATGTAAGGCTACAAGTAACTGTATGAAATATAGGAACTCAAATGGAAACAAATACAAGTGAATAGATAATACTGATATACCATCGTACTGTATATGTGGAACCATGTACATTACATTCATTTCTTTCCTTTTACCTTCATATCAATATACATCATACAATGCCAGGGACCAATTGATCAATGGTGAATAACATTGGGATCGACTCGAGCTAGACTTATGCCCCCAGAGCTACAACCCATAAATCAATAAATCAGGTTTGCCTCGAGCTAGGTTTTAACCCCCAGAGCTACCCCCTGCATCCAATAATCCATAGGGATCGGAATTGGGAGTGAGCACCTGTTGTGGAATAAGAGAATGATGGTCTAGGCGGTAACATTCGAGATCGAGATACTTCTGGGAACACCATAGATTGCTGCCCCATAGGTCTGGCCCTTTTTGATAGCCCTTCCTTAGGTTCCTGTGTCCTCTTTCTTTGTCTTTGATCCTCCATTTTCTGCGCAAAGGCCTGGATTCTAGCTATATCCATATCTCGATTTAAGGCAGCAATAGTGCAGTCTCGTACCAAATATGGCTCCAATCTGTCCACATATCGCTGTACTCTATCTTCCATTGTGGCCACCACATTTGGAGCATATAGTGTCAAGGAATTCAACTAAAGACTATATTCTCGAACACTCATGTTCCCTTGACGTAAGTTTAAAAATTGATCCACACGAGCTTCACGAATCTCTTAGGGAAGATAGTGATCAAGGAATGCTGCTTTAAATTCTTCCCAATTTGGTGGCATTGCACCAATACCACGATACTTCTTCCAATCTTCATACCACAATATCGCCTCTCCTTTCAATCTATAGGCCGCCAACTCAATTGTTTCCACCCCGGACACATGCATAACCTCCAAAGCTCTCTGGATTTGATCCACGAAGTCCTGTGGATCTGCTTTCAAGTCTGACCTAGTTAATATAGGAGGGTCCAGTTTTAGAAAATCTTATGTACGCCGACTAGCTTCTCTAGCCGCGTCATCTTTATTTACCATTGGACCAGTTCGTCCTTGTGCTTGTGCAGCCACTAACTGAGTCAACATATGTACTGCATTTCCTAAATACTGATCAGTGGTATTCATAGGTGGTTCTGCAGGTACTTCTCTACCTCTTGGCTCTTTTGGAGCTGGAGCAGTAGAGGAAGACGCCATGCAATTTCAGCGTCAGCTCCACCTTGACTAGCTTGGTCAGGTGGTAATCTACTCATTCCTTCTTCAGCAGGAACATCCACCTGCTTCCCTTTACCTCTACCTCTTCTCGTGATTTGCATTTTAACTATACCAAAGAAAAACAATCACCATGATCAGATCCAATAAACTTACAATACTGGCTCTATTGCACGATCTAGAAATGAAGGAAAGAAATAACATCCTAAATTTCCTATAGCCTCCTACTTATAAATGTGGTGTACAACACATCGATAAGTAAGACTCTACTTGGACATGGCTTTGTAGACACCCTTAGAATGACCTGGTCTGATACCACTTTTGTCACACCCCAAAATCCCATTCGGGTCGGACTGGAACCCAAAGCCGACATGGACCGAGAGAACCAATCTTTGCTCATGAAACATTCGTATGCGTAACCTCGTATGAATCTTATTATACCTCATGCAACTATGCAGAAGTCATGGACATGGAATATATGCTATATAAATATATATTTACGAAACTTGGCTGTTGGAGCCATTACGTCGAACTGAACGTACATGTCTTACATCCATATACCCACATATGTCGACAAAAGCCTCTAACAGATGCATCAATAAGACCAACTTAAAATCGAGACAAGTCCCCGCTTTATACTACACTTATAACATCAAAACAAATATACAACTATGACCTAGAAAGCTCCGAACCAAGTGGAGCTCACCAAAACTCCGTAAATGATCCACAGTCTACTGAGGAGGTCTACTAATGCCTGCACCTGCAACATGTAAGGTAAGTCCCCCGAGGGGGTCAGTACGATGAATGTACTGAGTATGTAAGGCCATAAGAAATTCATCATACATAATAACAACAACAATGGAGTCAATATAAAAGAAATAGCGATTGTGAATAAAGGGAACCATGTATATTATGTTCTTTACTCCTCTTGTCTTCATATTTATTATTCTACCCATGCTAGGCTGTTCTGTCGCCCCTGGGATGAGATTAACCCATGCTAGGTACTTTAACCCCTGGGATGTCATATTAACCCATGCTAGGCTTTCGTGTCGCCCCTGGGATGTTACTAACCCATGCTAGATACTTTGACCCCTGGGATGTTATATTAACCCATGCTAGGCTTTCGTGTCACCCTTGAGATGTATTGTGATAACCCAAGCTAGGCTTTTCTGTATCCCCTGGGATGTAATTATGATTATTCATCAATTATGTCTCTTATTATTCTTACTTTCATGTTAAGAGTGATACATTGAGGATCATGTCACTATTGGAAACACACCTATATATAATACTTCACTCTTATACTTCATGAGATTGACATCTTCACTTATAAGGAAAGGATATATTAACTTGCACATCACCTCTCTTATTACTCTTATGAGATTGGTACTTTTACTTGTGAAAGATTGGTACAAGGATAATCCTCATCTTATAGGACTTTGGAACATGACATGATTGATTGCTAATCAGGATTAAATAGATTCTCTTGCATCTTACTCTCTTGGGATAGTGCTTTTAGAAATTACCATGTTATGCCATCCTTGGAACTTCAGTCAATAAATAAGAGATAAGTGAATCATCATTCATCTAAGAATAGGACACATATGAATAACAATGTACGTCATCCTGAATTGATATACTTCAAAACCCCTCGGAATAGAACAAGCCCAATGTCAATGAACAATATGTTGCAGTAGGATACGAAAAAAGGAACCTTACATACCTTGTATTCTCAATACGATTCTACAATCTTAAGTGTGCATACAATAGTCCCGCTCCGTCCTTATGTTTCACTCTACAACACAAGTACATAACGGAATTTATATTAACCACCAACTACCTTACAATGGCATATAACGACAATGAGTTACATGTTTAGCTTTGACATGTCATTTCCCCCTTTACAAAACCATTGATGAAATTATCATACCAATAATTCCACAATATTCCATACATTGACCAATACATGATAATCAATAATATTTCACCACAAAACTTCTCCTTTACACTTTCTCATCCACACCATATCACAAATAATCCATCAAGTCACCTTAATACACCTCACATCACATATCTACCAAAATCCCATAATTCACACCTATATGAAAATAACAAATTTAATAACATAATCACACCATACATGTTCATATTTCATCCATATCATGCTCTTTCATCCAAGTCACAAGTCATATTTCAAGTTTAAATCCCATGGATAACAAATCTTTTAAAAAACACAAAGTACCATGTTCAACACTTCCAAGCATAACCAACATGATTTACATACTCTCCCATTCATATAATATATTAATCCATAAGAATAATCACTTACCCAAGCTTGAAAAATTATGATCTTGCTCCAAAAGTTGGCTTTGAACTCTTAGGGTTTGAGAGAAAATAAGTTGAGAAATATCTAGAAAGCATGAGAATTTCCAACTGAATGAAATCAGATTTTTTCCCCTTTATATAGGCCTTTAATTACATCCTTAGACACTCTTGTGCCATTTAATGTGGTGTCTAGAAGGTCAAGGCAAGAATGGGTCATTTGACCCATTTTTGGCCCATGCCTTCTTTCAAATTTTGGGCCCTTTTTGAGCCCAATTCACTTAATCCAATAAAATCAATAAATTATCATGTTTAAATCATTTCATACGCGTTACAACGATATTCCTACTCATGGAATTTATATTTGTAGCCTCGATCCCAAAAACAAGCGATTCTAGCCACTTATAACCTATTTTGACCATAAGGGCAAAACTGTCATTTTGATGCCAAATTTGTTAACGAGTAATTGAACCATACCAATATAATATTTCATTCATTCCATGTATATTTTCATGGTTGTAGAAGAAACGTTGTAAAAATCGGCCGGTACGTCCCCGGGCGCCCTTGGGACTTAAGAAAATTTCCAACTTTTGAAAAGTGGAAAAACCCATCCTGGCACGCCCTTGGAGGCGCTAGCTTGCTTCCTATTGGCTAAAAATTTTGGCCCAAAAACTCTTGCACGCCCCACCCCTATTTTTTTTAAAATTTCCATTTTCCACATTTCTTCGCGGATTTGGTTAGATACTTCAAGTCCTATTCTTTACCTTATTCTTACCTTCAATATACCTTGTTTGGAGGTCCACTTAGTATCATTTGGAACCCCACAAATGCTCCACGTAAATCAAAAAACACCTTCTACAAAGGGCTAATCACATGTACGAGGCCAAATTTTAATTTTCTCATCACTAGGATTACCAAATACATACTCATGGCATCTCAACACCTAAGTAACCATTGTTCAACGTCATCACATTGGGTTGGGAAGGTACGGGATGTTACAGTTATGGTAATAAAATAGGTTCGAAAACGTACGGGGTGTTACAAAGCAAGACCAACAAATTGAGTTGTGAGGCAATCCAAGTGTGAAAACAGTAGTGATTGTGAGTTTACTAACGTTAACCTTGTTTGCTAGTTGTGTTAAGTGTTTTGTTGATAGGTACCATGGATCCGGGATATGAAATTCAACCTACCTCATGTGGAACCAATCTTGATACTATATTGGAAGCCATTATGGGGTTGCAACAAAGAGTGGATGTGATACATTATAGAATGTCAGGCATGGATGAGAGGGTATCTGTAACACCCCGTACATTTCCGAAACTTATACGACCAACCTAGCATGGATAAAAGTATTTAAACTTGAGATAATGAGGACGTATTTAAGTGTAAAGTTAAAGTTAAGTGGTGGATTATGGCAAAAGGATTTTAAATGTTGAAAAAGGGGAGAAAATAAGTGAGGTGCTTCCGTGACTTAATTAAGATAGTAGGTATATCACCTACTTAAACTATTGGGCTGAATTGAGACATATGTTATTAGACTCAATTGAGGCCCAAACTAAGTAAAGGAAAAAAGGAAGGATGACCATCCTAAAACCTAAGATTAATCAAGGCCTGACATTACATGATCCAACTAAAAATAACCCAAGTAGGTGGTCTATTTTGGACAGCTTAAATAAACCAAGTAGGTGCATCACCTACTTGGACTTTTTGAGCAGCTTGTATAGCCAAGTAGGTGCATCACCTACTTTAAATATTTTTGAATAAAATTTGGCTAAGTATACCCTTAGAGAGAAAGTTCAAAGAGGGAGTATATAGAGCTGAAATTCAGCTTATTTTCTTCACATTTCAATTACCAAATTCTAGCTTTTCAATTCAAAACTCTCTCCTTTCTCAAACCCCAACCAGTCGCCCCTATTTCCCCTAGGGTTCTTGGATAAATCCTCCACCTTGCAAGCCTTTGTAAGTGTTTACACTTATATCTTAGTGTAATATTTGCATAAGGGAGTATAGAAAGCATGTTCTTTATGTTTAAAAAGGATAGCCCCTTTAATTGTGGCAGTCCACTTTTACTTGGTTTCTAAAGAATTTGCCTTCTTTATGGCTTAACCTTGAAAAGGAGCTTAAGGTATTGATGAAATTAATTAAAAGGATGAAATTTCAGTATGTTAAAGTGTGGTTCTGCCCCTAATTCATTCCTTTTAATGTATATCTTGGTGGAAATGTTTATATGTGTTTATATATGGAACGTTTGGTGTAGTGAAAAGAGAATACTCTCTTGTTATGTTAAAGTGAATTTTGAAACCACTATGGGTTGTATTTTGTATGTTATTGTGGAAGGCATTTAGGTGTCTTGATTGAATAAATATGTGGAGTTGCAGTGAGGTGGTAATGTGCAGTATGAACTTGGTAGGAAATCCTATCGGTTTGTAACATTTGTGTTGGTTTGTGGACTATTTTGGTGGTATTGTTGTTGTGAGGCAGTAAGTTATAGTCTAAGGGAGTGTAATAAGATTGTATGGCAGTATAAGGAAAGTGGAAGTGGTACACCATGTGATTAGGAGGTTGGACGGCTTTTACTTCCCGTTAAGTAACTAATTACCGTCTTGTAAACTTGTAATGTAATTAGATTTTAATGTTAGTTCCATTATGTACTTAAATTATAGAGTAACACTTAAATTAAGAGCTGAATCGTTATAGGCACGTGGTGGGAAGATAAGGTATGTAAGGTTACTCTTTTTCGTATCCTTTGGCAGCATAAAATGTCGACGTAGTTAACGACCTTATTTCCACTCCGTAATGTCTTAACGTACCTCAATATATGTTTATTGTAAAGTTGGAATGTCTACCTTCACTAGCCAATTTCTGGTATTCCCATCTTAGTCAACTAAGATCTATCTATTAGTTTGGCTCCTAAGCATTTCAATTGTGTACAAGTATTCTTTACTTTATGGCAATTACATCAAATGTTTATTCGCGTTTTTTTTTTTTATTTTGTTCGAGCTCTGTTATTCCAAAAATTTCTATAATTTATCACCACCAATATAACAATCTCAAAGACTAAATAAAGTAAGCAACTTAAAGCTAGTTATGTGCGGGCGGCAGCTCAGGGGCGAAAGCCTATCATGGGCAAATTTCGACTGATTTATATGGGTGGCAGCTCAGGGGCGTAAGCCTAGCATCGGCCGATCCCAATTTGTTTACCACTAATCACTATGTCATTGGTACTACAAGGCTTATTAAGATTATAAAGGAAAGAATGAAAGAAGGAAAGTAAAAAAATGTAATTTATGTGGTTCTCTAGATACCAGCTAAGGTGGGTTGTTAACATTATCTATACACTTGTACTTGATGAGACTTAAACTTTTGGATTATGTACAGTTGCTTTTAGCCTTATATACTACATACATTTTTTCGTATTGACTTCACTCTTGGGGGACCTACCTTTCATGCTGCAGGCACAGGAGCTAGTAGATTTCTCAAGTAGGAGTACAGGACATCTAAGACTATTGGTGAGCTCCAGGTTGATTCGGGGTTTTTCGAGTCAGTTATATATATTTTTGGTATTGTGTAGTAGTTATGTGTAAGGCGGGGACCTGTCCTTACCTTAACTAAGTCTATGTATATTTTAGAGGCTTTGTAGACAATGTAGAGTTAAGCATGGTAGTGTTTTGTCTTTTAGAATTTGTGGCGCCAACGGCCAAGTCCTATATATCTATTTTGTATTTACCTACCTGGTTCACTTTATCGATACATCATGTCCATACACTGTAGCACATTTGTTATCTCAATTACATGCATCATGATCATTGATTAAAAGGGGAGGCTATCTTATGGTATGAAGATTGGAAATGATCTAGAGGCACGTGTACTTTTAGCTAGTTGGGAATAGTTTAAAATGACATTTCTTGATCATTACCTTCCATTTGAGATTCGAGAAGCTCTTAAGATCAGTTCTTAAATCATCATCAAGGTAATATGAGCATGAGAGAGTACAGTCTTCAGTTTAACTCTTTGGCTAGGTATGCTCCTAATGTAGTAGCTACTATAGATTATAGAGTTCATCGATATGTGGATAAATTGGATCCGTATGTGGTTAGGGATTGTACTATTGTTGCTTTGAATAGAGACATGGATATATCAAGAATACAAGCTTTTTAACAAAAAATGGAGGATCAGAGGCAAAGAAGAAGAACACAGGAATTTGGAAGACGACCTTCCAAGAGGGCTAAACCTACGGGGCAGTTCATGGCATCCCAAGGAGACTTTAGGCCTCGGTTTCTTAATAGACTGCCTAGGCCATCACCTACCTACTCTACAGTAAGTGCTCCACCCCGATTCTAAGGTTTTAGGGTCACCCAATTTGGGGAAAGAAGTGAAATTCAAGGTTCATGGACAGCAGGATATCAAGAACAAGGGAGTATGAGCCAATTAAGGCCTTCTCGTCAGCCATGTTGGCGATGCGGGGAGCTTTATTTTGGAGCATATCGGTTTGGGACAAATACTTATTTTTGGTGTGGTATGTCAGGGCATATGATGAGAGAATGGACACAAAGGGGCACGGGTAGTATTGCACGACCTACTTGATCAGTTGTTGCATCATCAACGTCGGTTCTTTTCTTAGGTATAGGTGTACAACCTACTGGTCGTGGAAAAGGTAGTAAAGGAACAACTAGTTCTAGTGGATCCCAGAATCGTACCGATGCTTTAGTGGATCGACAAAATTTTGAGGCTTCTCCGGATGTGGTTATAGGTACATTATCCATCTTTTCACATAATGTATATACATTAATTGATCTGGGTTCTACACTATCGTATGTCACTCCATTAATTGCTAGAAAATTCAAAAGAACACCAGAATTATTAGTTAAGCCATTTGAAGTATCTATACCAGTTAGTGAATTTATTGTAGCTAAGAGAGGCTATCGTAATTATATAGTAACTGTTTGTGATCATGATACGTTGGATGATCTTGTTGAGCTAGAGATGGTAGATTTTGATGTTATAATGGGTATGGATTGGTTGGCTTCTTGTTATGCCACATTAGATTGCCGAACGAAGAAGGTACATTTTCATTTCCCAAAAGAGACAGTCCTTGAATGGAGGGGTAATGTTGGAGTGCCAAAGGTTAAGTTTATTTCTTATCTTAAGGCAAAGAAAATGATATCCAAGGGGTACATATGTCACCTAGTAAGGGTGAAAGATACAGATGTGGAGCCATCGACTCTTCAATCTGTTCTAGTGGTATATAAATTTCTTGATATATTTCCTGAAGATCTCTGGGGTTTACCCCCAAAACGAGAAGTAGAGTTTTGTATTGACATGATTCTAGGTACTCAACCTATCTCTATTCCTCCATATAGAATGGCCCTGACAGAGTTACGAGAATTGAAGGAGCAATTAAAGGACTTACTAGAAAAGGGATTCATAAGGCCTAGTACGTCCCCGTGGGGTGCACCAGTGTTATTTGTACACAAGAAAGATGGCATGTTGAGGATGTGTATTGATTACCAGCAATTGAATAAGGTGACAATTAAGAACAAATATCCCCTACATAGAATTGATGATTTGTTTGATCAATTACAAAGTGCTACATGTTTCTCAAAGATTGACTTGAGGTCGGGTTACCATCAAGTAAAGGTCAGAGAGAGAGAGATACCCAAGACAGCTTTTCGAACATGGTACGGTCATTATGAGTTTTTAGTTATGTCCTTCGGGCTAACAAACGTACCAAAAGGTTTTATGGATCTGATGAATAGGGTGTTCTAGCCATTTTTAGACATGTTCGTGATAGTGTTTATAGATGATATTCTTGTTTATTCAAGATCAAAAGAGGACCATGCTAGTCACGTACGACAGGTGTTGTAGATTCTTCGTGATCATAAGTTATTTGCAAAGTTCTCTAAATGTGAGTTTTGGTTAAAATCTGCAGCATTCTTGGGTCATATTGTATCTGATGAAGGAATAATAGTTGATACTCAAAAGATAGAAGCTGTAAAGAACTGGCTAAGACCTACAACGCCTACAGAGATTTGTAGTTTCCTCAGATTGGCAGGTTATTATAGAAGGTTTGTTGAAGGTTTTTCTTCTATTGCTGCACCTTTAACAAAACTAACACACAAGGCAACCAAGTTTCAATGGAACGATGCATGTGAAAAGAGTTTCCAAGATCTGAAGAATAAGTTGACTTCTACACCTATATTGGTACTTCCAGAAGTCACAGAAGGGTATGCGGTGTATTGTGATGCTTTAGGAATTGGCTTGGGATGTGTATTGATGCAGCATGGTAAAGTGATAGCTTATGCCTCAAGACAATTGCGGCCACATGAGAAAAATTATCTGACACATGATCTTGAGCTAGCAGCAGTAGTATTTTATTTAAAGATATGACTCCACTACTCATATGGGGTTCATGTTGACATATATACCGACCATAAGAGTTTGAAATATATCTTTAAGCATAGGGACCTAAATTTGCAGCGGAGGTGGCTTGAACTATCAAAAGATTATAATATCGATACTTTGTATCATCCGGGGAAAGGAAACATAGCAGCTGATGTGTTAAGTCGTAAGGCAATGGTGAGCACTTATGGGTAGTCCACGAAAATATAAGGGATGACTAAATATCTACACCAACTAGCTAGCTTGGGAGTTCGCCTTCTTGAATCTCCAAACAAAGGGGTTATTTTGCAAAATGCGGTAGAATCCTCGTCAGTAACTGAAATAAAAGAAAAGCAGTATGCAGACCCTATTTTATTACAGCTTAAGGAGAATGTACAATAAGGTATGACAGATGCATTTGAGCTTACACAAGAGGGAGTGATTTAGTGCCAAAACAGATTATGTGTACCTAATGTAGATGAGTTAAGAAGAAGGATTATGACAGAGGCACATCATTCCATGTATTCTATCCATCCGGGATCAACTAAAATGTACCATGATCGGAAAGGATTATATTGGTGGGGTGACATGAAGAAGAACATTGTAGAATTTATAGCCCAATTTCCAAATTGTCAAAAAGTAAAAGTAGAGGATCAGAAGCCAGGAGGTTATATGCAATGTATAGATCTTCTAATTTGGAAGTGGGACATTATCAACATGGATTTCATAACTGGTTTTCCTCTTACATTTTGGAAATTTGATTCCATATGGGTGATAGATGATAGACTTACTAAGTCAGCACACTTCTTACCGATTAAGACTACTTATACATCTGAAGAGTATGCGAAATTATATATTAAAGAGATAGTTCGACTACACGGAGTTCTAATCTCTATTATATCTGATAGGGGAGCTCAATTTGCTGTAAACTTTTGGAAGTCTTTTCAGAGGAGTTTGGGTACCCAAGTGAATTTAAGTACAACTTTTCACCCTCAGATGGATGGACAGGCAGAACGTACCATACAAACACTTGAAGATATGCTAGCTTGTGTATTAGACTTTAAAGGTAGTTGGGATGATAATTTACCTCTTTTTCAGTTCTCCTACAATAATAGCTATCATTCAAGTATCAAGATAGCGCCTTATGAAGCTTTATACGGGAGAAAATGTAGGTGACCGATTGGGTGGTTTGAAGTAGGTGAGACTTTTATTTGGACCAGATCTTGTTCATCAAGCCATGGAAAAGGTTAAGGTGATACAACAAAGGCTAGGAACAGCCCAAAGTCGACACAAATCATATGTTGATGTTTGAATAAGGGGGCTAGAGTTTGCTATAGGTGATTGGGTATTTTTTAAAGTGTCGCCAATGAAAGGGGTGATGAGATTTGGGAAAAAGGGAAAGCTAAGTCCACGTTATATAGGACCATAAAAGATTATTCAAAGATTTGTCCAAGTTGCATATGAGTTGGAACTACCCCAAGAACTCTCCACAGTTCATCCAGTGTTTCACGTCTCAATGCTTTGAAAGTGCATAAGAGATCCATCTCATATTACTCCTACTGAGGATGTACAAGTTACGGAAGATCTCACCTATGAAGAAGTACCTATTGCTATTCTAGATTGACAAGTTAAGAAGTTATGAACTAAAGAAGTAGCTTCCATAAAACTACTTTGGAGGAATCAACAGGTAGGAGAGATCACATGGGAGGCTGAGAAAATGATGAAATCTAAGTATCCTCAATTATTTGAAACCAAAGAGGAAGCCTTAGATACTAAATTGGAGCAATAACAAGTAAGTATATATATATATATATAAGTATTATTTGATAGCATAAAGATTAAACTTAGGCTTGAACTTGCTTAGGCTGAGTAGTGATGATACTAACATTTGAGGATGAATTTTCCTAATGGTGGAAGGATGTAACACCCCGTACATTATCGAAACTTATACGACCAACCTAGCATGGATAAAAGTATTTAAACTTGAGGTAATGAGGACGTATTTAAGCGTAAAGTTAAAGTTAAGTGGTGGATTAAGGAAGAAGGATTTAAAATATTGGAAAAAAGGGAGAACATAAGTGAGGTGCTTCTGTGGATTAATTAAGATAGTAAGTGTATCACCTACTTAAACTATTGGACTGAATTGAGACATATGTTAATAGTCTCAATTGAGGCCCAAACTAAGTACAGGAAAAAGGGAAGGATGACCAGCCCAAAATCTAAGATTAATCAAGGACCAACATGACATGATCCAACTAAAAATAACCCAAGTAGGTGGGCTGTTTTGGAAAACTTAAATAAACCAACTAGGTGCATCACCTACTGGGACTTGTTGAGCAGCTTGTATAGCCAAGTAGGTGCATCACTTACTTAGACTATTTTTGACTAAAATTTGGCCAAGTATAGCCTTATAGAGGTGGTTCAAAGAGGGAGTATATAGATATGAAATTCAGCTTATTTTCATCATATTTCACTTGCAAAATTCTACCTTTTTAATTCATCTCTTCTCTCAAACCCCAACCAGCCACCCCTATTTCCCCTAGGGTTCTTCAATAAATCCTCCACCTTGCATGTAACACCCCGTACCTTCCCAACCCTACTTAATGATGTCGAACAATGTTTACTTAGGTGTCAAGAGCCACAAGTATGTATTTTGTAATTTTATTGATGAAATAATTGATATTGGGCCTAGTACATGTTAACCTTCGTAGGAGGTGTAACACCCCGTATGTTTTCGAACCTAGTTAATTCCCGTAACATTCGTGGAATTATTTGAACATGAGAGATTTTATGAATTATACATTCATTTGTTGGGGCTTACATGAGTCTTGTGCCATTGGGCCAAATGAGGCCCAAAGATCATAAGAAAGACTTGGCCCAAAGAGGCAAATATGACCCATTCTTCCATTTGACTAATCAACCATTGCATTTAATGCCAAGAATAGGATAAGAGAGACTTAAAGGGACTATAAAATGCCACAAATAAGATTTTTATTTCATTGTGACACCCATGCTATTTCTAGAATTATCTCTAACATTTCCTTATCTCATACAAACGCTAGACCTTCATCCCTTTGACCAAGATCGTCATCTTACAAGACTTGGTAAGTGTACATTATTATGGTTGAATATATTTTATGCATGTAATATGGTTTATATCATATTGGTTATGTTGGAGAAGTGGGAGAAGTTCACTATGTGCAAAACAATTTGTGTTTGCTTAATCGGTGAAGGGTTTTGCCTTGTAAACTTGAACATGGGCTTGTGGTCTTGAAGGAAGTGAACTTTATGGATTAAATATTGACATGTGATATGTTATTATAGTCTTACCTTGTTTTATCCTTTTGTATAATGTTTGGAATTGTTGTTGTAAATTTGGTTATGGATTTGGTGACGTATTGGAAAAAAAGTGAGGTTTTGGTCATGTTTATGTGTGTTGTGAGACCATGGATGATTGTTGGAATATAATATTATCAATAATATGTTAAAATAAGTTTAGTTATGAGCATGGACCATTCATTACATAAAAATATCAAAAAGACCAATTGGGACCAAAACGGGCATCCGCCCCCGTAGACGAGGGCACCTGCGGGCGCAGATGCCAACGCAGATGACTTTGGCATCTGCCAATGGACACCTGAAGGCAAACCTCAGTCACCTGTGGGTGTAGGTGTCTTATCAGGTCAGCCCCAGGTTCGGTTTTGTATATTTTCGCATCTATTTGACCCCCGAAGGCCCCTATACCCTTTTTGGATGTAATTATCAACTTGTGATGCCATTTTAATGAATTTAAAGGGTCGTATGGAGGCATGTTGGACTATATTAAGTATTTATTGGTGTTTATAAAGTTTTTATGAGGTAATTTGATAGGTTAATTGTGACGGAATGATAATAAGGAAGTGTAAAGGGTAACCGTGGTGTGAAATGTTATTGGTTTATGATGTCTTGGTCAATGTGTGGTATGTTATGGTGTTGTTGGTATGATAATTCAATGGATTGTACCGTGAAGGAAGAAATGATACTATATAGCAGTCATGTAACTTATTGTTACACTTGTACATTTGTGAGGTAGTTGATTGTTAACGTACGTCGTTATATACTTGTGTTGTAGAGTGAAACGCAAAGGAGGAAGCTGGACTATTGTATCCTCATATAGGATTGTGTATTCGTAGTGAGAGGACAAGGTATGTAAGGTTACTTTTCCCGTATTCTTCTGCAGCAGATATTATTCACATTGACATTATACTGATTCCATTCCAAAGGGTTCTATAGTATCTCAATTCAGGTTGACATATATTGTTATTGACATGTGTAGTATTCTTAGATGGATTATTACTCGGTTATCTCTTATTCATTTATTGAAGTTCCAAAGATGTCATAATATTGTAATTTCCAAAAGAACTATCTCAAAGAGAGTAAGATGTAAAGAGAATCTATTTGTTTTTGAATATCTTTTCCAATCATGTCATGTTCCAAAGTCTTATAATATTATGATTATCAAAGTACAAATCTCACAAAAGTAATGAAGGAAGTAATGTGCAAGCTAATATATATATCTTCCCAAGTAAAGGTGTCAATCTCTTGAAAGTAATGAAATGAGGTACAGCATATATGTGTGTTTCCCATAGCATCACGATCCTCAATGTATCATAAAAGTATCAATCTCTCCCAAGTAAGAAATGAAGAAAGGTGTGTATATATTGTTAACCCACCAATAGAGTGGATGTATGTTAACCACCAATTGAGTGGATGTATGTTAACCCACCAATAGAGTGGATGTATGCTAACCCACCAATAGAGTGGATGTATGTTAACCCACCAATAGAGTGGATGTATGTTAACCCACCAATAGAGTGGATGTATGCTGACCCACCAATAGAGTGGATGTATGTTAACCTACCAATAGAGTGGATGTATGTTATATTATTAACCCACCTATAGAGTGGATGTATGTTATATTACTAACCTACAGATAAGGTGAATGAATGTTATTTTACAACCTACTAACCAAGTAGATGAATAAAAATGGTGATGAGCATAAAAGCAAGAAAGAATCTCTTGCATATAAAGAACCTCTTGAATAGATGAATCTCTGGGAGGCAAGTCTCTTGAGTGAAGGTAACTCTCTGGAATAAAGGGGTATGTGGAGGATAGTGTATCAATAGTCAGGATATGAAAGAATAATCATAAATGGCAATGACAGAAGAAATATATACATGGCTCCTCACCTACAAAAAGAGAATTTATTCCCATTGACTATTTCTCTTATGTTGACTCCATTGTTGTTGTTTTTATTATGTATGATACAGTTCTTATGCTCCTTACATACTCAGTACAATCTTCGTACTGACCCCCTCGGGGGACTTACCTTACATGTTGCAGGTGCATGCACTAGTAGACCTCCACAGTAGGTTGACAGTTATTTGCAGATCTTTGGTGAGCCCCAGTTGGTTCGGGACTTTTCGAGTCACAGTTGTACATTTGTTTTTGATGTTTTAAAGATAAAGCAGGGACTTGTCCCGACTTTTAGTTGGTCTTGTAAATGCATCTGTTAGAGGCTTTTGTAGACGTATGTGGGTATGTGAATGTAAGAGATGTATGATCATTTTGACTTGATGGCTCTAACGGCCAAGTTTCATATATAACATGTTGTCCATGATTTTCGCATAAGGAATAATGAGATTCATACAAGGATATGCATACGAATGTACATGAGCAATGATTGGTTCTCTCGGACCATATCGTCTTCGGGTGCCTGTCCGCCTCAATGGGATTTGGACAAAAGTGGTATCCGAGCAGGTCGTTCTAAGGGTGTCTACAAAGTCGTGTCTGTGTAGAATCTTTCTTATGGATGTGTTGTGCACCACATTTATAATTATGAAGCTACGGGACATTTAGGATATTGTTTCCTTTCTTCACTTCTAGATCGTGTAATAGAGCCAATATAGTAAATGGAATCGTATTTAACCATTGGAATTTATTTTTTTGCGTATAGTAAAAATGTTGATGACAAGAAGGGGAAAAGAGAAAGGTAAGCAGGTAGATATGTCTGCCGATGAAGGAATGAGTAAATCACCACCTTACCAAGCTAGTCAAGGTGGAGCTGACGCTGAAATTGCATAGCGGTCTTCTTCTACTTTTCCAACTCTTGGAGAGCCAAGAGGTAGAGAAGTACCCGCAGAACCACCAATGAATGCCACTGATCAGGACTTAAGGAATGCAGTACATATGTTGACTCAGTTAGTGGATACACAAGCACAAAGACGAACTGGTCCAATGGTAAATAAAGATGACGCGGCTAGAGCAACTAGTTGGCGTACACAGGACTTTCTAAAATTAGACCCTCCCATATTCATAGGGTCAGATTCGAAAGCAGATCCACAGGATTTTGTTGACCAATTTCAAAGAGCACTAGAGGTGATGCAAGTAACATGTGTAGAAATAGTTAAGCTAGCAGCTTATAGATTGAAGGGTGAGGCCATATTATGGAATGAGGATTGGAAAAGATCAAGAGGTATTGATACACTCCCAACTGGTTGGGAAGAATTTAAAATGGCATTCCCTGACCATTACCTCCCGTATGAGATTCGGGAGGCACATGCAGACCAATTTTTGAATTTGCATCAAGGAAATATGAGTGTTAGAGAATACAGTTTGCAGTTTAATTCCTTGGCTAGATATGCTCCAAATATAGTAGCCACCAGGGAAGATAGATTCCATCGATATGTGGATAGACTGTAGCCATATTTGGTACGAAACTGTACTATAGCAGCATTGAACAGAGATATGGACATCGCCAGAATTCAGGCCTTTGCACAAAAAATGGAGGACCAAATGCAAAGAAAAAGGATGTAGGTATCTGAGGAAGGGCCATCAAAAAAGGCTAGACCTATGGGGGAGTCTATGGCGTCCCAACGAGAATCGAGGCCTCTGATGTTTTCTAGACCACCTAGACCATCACTCTCCTATTCCACAGCAGGCATACATTCTCAATTCTGAGGGTTTAGAGGTAGCCAATCTGGACAGAATAGTGGAATTCATGGATCACAGGCAACAAGATTTTCTCGTCAGCTGTGCCAGTGCTGTGGGAGATTTCATTCAGGAGAATGCGGGTATGATACGAATGTTTGCTTTTTGTAAAGTAGGCCAGGACACATGATGAGAAAGTACACACAGAGGCCCACGGATAGTATGACACGACCTACAAGATCAACCGTTGTGGCATCGGCGACTGATGTACAGTCGGCTGGTCGTAGTAGAGGTGCCAAAGGAGCAGCTAGTTCCAGTGGAGCCCAAAATCATACCTATGCTCTAGTGGACCGGAAGAATGTGGAGGCATCTCCTGATAAAGATACAGGTATATTATCCATATTTTTGAATGATACATATACCCTATTGTATGTCACTTCATTGATTACTGTAAAAGCTAATGGGACACCGGGGTCATCAGTTAAGTCAATTGACATATCTCCACCTATTGGTGAATTTATTAGAGTCAAAGACACATATCGTAATGGTATAGTATATATTTGTGACCATAGATGATTAAGCACTTTTAAAAGCGTTACTAATGAAAGAGGTAATGGGATTTGGAAAGAAAGGGGAATTTGCCCTATACAATATGCCATGTCAAATTGTCGGAAGTGCATAAAAGTTCCATTTCATATTGCTCCCATTGTAGATGTGTAAATTACGGAGGATCTCACTAGGAAGGAAGAGCTACCTATTGCTATCCTAGACCAACAAGTGAAAAGGTTAGTAAAGAAAGACGTAACTTTCGTAAAAGTTCTTTGGGGAAATCAACAAATCGAAGAGATTACCTGGGAAGTGGAAAAACGAAATTATGAAACCAAGGTACCCATATTTGTTCCAAACGAAAGAAAAAAAAAATTCCAAAGTGCGGAAGTCGAGAAAGACTAAGTAGTATCTATGAGTGTATATGTATAGAGATGCTAATATAAGGATGCATGTGTTGTATATAAAGCGATATTGTTAACATTCGAGGACGAATGTTCCTAAGGGGGGGAGAATGTAACACCCCGTACCTTCCCAACCCTACTTGACGATGTTGAACAATGTTTACTTAGGTTTTGAGAGCCATAAGTAGTTATTTTGTAATGTTATTGATGAGATAATTGATATTGGGCCTAGTACATGTGATTAGACCTTCGTAGGAGGTTTAATACCCTGATGATTCCGAACCTAGTTAATTCCCATAACATTCGTGGAATTATTTGAACATGAGATATTTGATGAATTATAGATTCATTTGTTGGGGCTTACATGACTCTTGTGCCATTGGGCCTAATGATGCCCAAAGATCATAAGAAAGACTTGGCCCAATGGGGCAAATAAGACCCATTCTTCCATTTGACTAATCAACCATTGCATTTAATTCCAAGAATGGGATAAGAGAGACTTAAAGGACTATAAAATGGCACAAATCATATTTTTATTTCATTGAGACACACATGCCATTTCTAGACTTATCTCTAACATTTCCTTATCTCATACAAACCCTAGACCTTCATCCCTTTGACCAAGATCATCATCTTACAAGACATGGTAAGTGTATATTATTATGGTTAAATATATTTTATGCATGGAAGATGGTTTATATCATATTGTTTATGTTGCTGAAGTAGGAGAAGTTCACTATGTGTAAAACAATTTGTGTTTGCTTAATCGGTGAAGGGTTTTGTGTTGTAAACTTGAACATGGGCTTGTGGTCTTGAAGGAAGTGAAATTGATGGATTAAATATTGACATGTGATATGTTATTATAGTCTTACCTTGTTTTATCCTTGTGTATAATGTTTGGAATTGTTGTTGTAAATTTGGTTATGGATTTGGTGACGTATTGAAAAGAAAGTGAGGTTTTGGTGATGTTTATGTGTTTTGTGAGACCATGGATGATTTTTGGCATATAATATGATCAAAAATATGTTAAAAGAATTTTAGTTATGATCATGGACCTTTCATTGCATAAAAAGACCCAAAAGAGACCAATTTGGACCAAAACGGGCATCCACACCCGCAGATGAGGGCACCTGCGGGCGAAGATGCCAACGTAGGTGCCTATGGCATCTTCCAAAGTCCACCTACGGGTGTAAATCAGTCACTTGTGGGCTCAGGTGGCTTCGCAGGTCAGCCCCAAGTTCGGTTTTGTATGTTTTCGCATCTATTTGACCCCCGAAGGACCCTATACCCTTTTTGGATGTAATTATCAACTTGTGATGCTGTTTTAATGACTTTAAAGGGTTGTATGGAGGCATGTTGGACTATATTAAGTATTTATTGTGGTTTATAAAGTTGTTATACGGCAAGTTGATAGGGTAATTGTGACGGAATGATAATAAGGAAGTGTAAAGGGTAACTGTGGTGTGAAATGTTATTGGTTTATGATGTCTTGATCGAAGTTGGGTATATTATGGTGTTGTTGGTATGATAATGCAATGGATTGTACCATGAAGGACTAAATGATTCTATATAGCAGTCACGTAACTCATTGTGACAATTATACATTTGTAAGGTAGTTGATTGTTAACGTACGTCGTTATATACTTGTGTTGTATAGTGAAATGTAAAGGAGGAAGCTGGACTATTGTATCCCTATATAGGCTTGTGTATTCGTAGTGAGACGACAAGGTATGTAAGGTTACTTTTCCCGTATTCTTCTGCAGCAGATATTATTCACATTGACATTATACTGATTCCATTCCAAAGGGTTCTATAGTATCTCAATTCAGGTTGACATATATTGTTATTGACATGTGTCCTATTCTTAGATGGATTATGAATCTCTTATCTCTTATTCATTTATTGAAGTTCCAAAGATGTCATAACGTTGTAATTTCTAAAAGAACTATCTAAAAGAGAGTAAGACGTAAAGAGAATCTATTTGTTCTTGAATAGCTTTTCCAATCATGTCATGTTCCAAAGTCTTATAATATTATGATTATCAAAGTACAAATCTCACAAAAGTAATGAAGGAAGTAATGTGCAATCTAATGTATCTATCCCTCCCAAGTAAAGGTGTCAATCTCTTGAAAGTAAAGAAATGAGGTAAAGCATATATGTGTGTTTCCCATAGCATCACGATCCTCAATGTAGAATAAAAGTATCAATCTCTCCCAAGTAAGAAATGAAGAAAGGTGTGTATATATTGTTAACCCACCAATAGAGTGGATGTATGTTAACCCACCAATAGAGTGGATGTATGCTAACCCACCAATAGAGTGGATGTATGTTAACCCGCCAATAGAGTGGATGTATGTTGACCCACCAATAGAGTGGATTTATGTTAACCCACCAATAGAGTGGATGCATGCTGGATGTATGTTAACCCACCAATAGAGTGGATGTATGCTAACCCACCAATAGAGTGGATGTATTTTAACCCACCAATAGAGTGGATGTATGTTAACCCACCAATAGAGTGGATGTATGCTGACCCACCAATAGAGTGGATGTATGTTAACCCACCAATAGAGTGGATGTATGTTATATTATTAACCCACCTATAGAGTGGATATATGTTATATTACTAACCCACAGATAAGGTGAATGAATGTTATTTTACAACCTACTAACCAAGTAGATGAATAAAAATTGTGATGAGCATAGAAGCAAGAAAGAATCTCTTGCATATAAAGAACCTCTTGAATAGAAAAATCTCTGGGAGGCAAGTCTCTTGAGTGAAGGTAACTCTCTGGAATAAAGGGGTATGTGGAGGATAGTATATGAATAGTCAGGATATGAAAGAATAATCATAAATGGCAATGACAGAAGAAATATATACATGGCTCCTCACCTATATTTCTCTTATATTGACTCCATTGTTGTTGTTTTTATTATGTATGATACAGTTCTTATGCTCCTTACATACTCAGTACATTCTTCGTACTGACCCCCTCGGGGGACTTACCTTACATGTTGCAGGTGCATGCACTAGTAGACCTCCACAGTAGGTTGACAGTTATTTGCAGATCTTTTGTGAGCCCCAGTTGGTTCGGGACTTTCCGAGTCACAGTTGTACATTTGTTTTTGATGTTTTAAAGATAAAGCAGGGACTTGTCCCGACTTTTAGTTGGTCTTGTAAATGCATCTGTTAGAGGCTTTTGTAGACGTATGTGGGTATGTGAATGTAAGAGATGTATGATCATTTTGACTTGATGGCTCTAACGGCCAAGTGTCATATATAACATGTTGTCCATGATTTCCGCATAGTTGCATGAGGAATAATGAGATGCATATGATAATATGCATACGAATGCACATGAGCAAAGATTGGTTCTCTCGAGCCATATCGTCTTTGGGTGCCAGTCCGCCTCAATGGGATTTGGGGCGTGACAAAAGTGGTATCAGAGAAGGTCATTCTAAGGGTGTCTACAAAGCCGTGTCTGTGTAGAATCTTGCTTATGGATGTGTTGAGCACCACATTTATAAGTAGGAAGCTATGGGACATTTAGGATATTGTTTCCTTTCTTCACTTCTAGATCATGCAATAGAGCCAATGTGGTAAATGTAATCGTACTTAACCATTGGAATTGATTTTCTTGTGTATAGTAAAAATGCCAATGACTAGAAGGGGAAAAGCGAAAGGTAAGCAGGTAGATGAAATTATCATACAAATAATTCCACAATATTCCATAAATTGACCGATACATGATAATCTATAATATTTCACCACAAAACTTCTCCTTTACACTTTCTCATCCACACCATATCCCAAATAATCCATCAAGTCACCTTAATACACCTCACATCACATATCGGCCAAAATCCCATAATTTACACTTATATGAAAATAACAAATTTAATAACATAATCACACCATACATGTTCATATTTCATCCATATCATGCTCTTTCATCCAAGTCACAAGCCATATTTAAAGTTTAAATCCCATAGATAACAAATCTTTTACAAAACCACGAAGTACCATGTTCAACACTTCCAAGCAAAACCAACATGATTTACATACTCTCCCATGCATATAATATATTAATCCATAAGAATAATCACTTACCCAAGCTTGAAAAATGATGATCTTGCTCCAAAAGTTGGCTTTGAACTCTTAGGGTTTGAGAGAAAATAAGTTGAGAAATATCTAGAAAGCATGAGAATTTCCAAGTGAATAAAATCAGATTTTCCCCCTTTATATAGGCCTTTAATTCCATCCTTATCCACTCTTATGGCATTTAATGTGGTGTCTAGAAGGTCAAGGCAAGAATGGGTCATTTGACCCATTTTTGGGCCATGCCTTCTTTCACATTTTGGGCCCTTTTTTAGCCCAATTCACTTAATCCAATAAAATCAATAAATTCTCATGTTTAAATTATTTCATACGCGTTACAACGATATTCCTACTCACGGGATTTATATTTGTAGCCTCAATCCCAAAAACAAGCGATTCTAGCCACCTATGGCCTATTTTGACCATAAGGGCAAAACTGTCATTTTGATGCCAAATTCGTTCAGGAGTAATTTCACCATACCAATATAATATTTCATTCATTCCATGTATATTCTCATGGTTGTAGAAGAAACTTGGAAAAAATCGGCCCGGTACGTCCCCGGGCACCCTTGGGACTTAAGAAAATTTCCAACTTTTGAAAAGTGGAAAAACCCATCCTGGCACGCCCTTGGGTGTGCCAGATTGCTGCCTATGGGCTAAAAATTTTTGCCCAGAGCGTCCTGGCATGCCCTCAGGCGCGCCCCACCCCTATTTTTTTAAAAATTTTCGTTTTCAACTTTTCTTCGCCGATTTGGTTAGATACTTCAAGTCCTATTATTTACCTTACTTCTTACCTTCAATATAACTTGTTTGGAGGTACTCTTAGAATCATTTGGAACCTAAAAAATTCTCCACTAAAATCACAAAACACCTCCTACAAAGGGCTAATCACATGTACGAGGCCAAATTTCAATTTTCTCATCACTAGCATTACCAAATACATACTCATGGCATCTCAACACCTAAGTTACCATTGATCAACGTTATCACATTGGGTTGGAAAGGTATGGGATGTTACAGTTATGATAAAATAGGTTTGGAAATGTACGGGGTGTTACAAAGCAAGACCAACAAATTGAGATAATTGTGAGGCAATCCATGTTTGAAAACAGTAGTGATTGTGAGTTTACTAACGTTAACCTTGTTTGCTAGTTGTGTTAAGTGTTTTGTTGATAGGTACCATGGCTCCGGGATATAAAATTCAACCTACCTCGGGTGGAACCAATCTTGATACTATATTGGAAGCCACTATGGGGTTGTAACAAAGAGTGGATGTGATACATGATAGAATGTCAGGCATGGATGAGAGGGTGTCTGTAACACCCCGTACATTTCCGAAACTTATACGACCAACCTAGCATGGATAAAAGTATTTAAACTTGAGATAATGAGGACATATTTAAGCGTAAAGTTAAAGTTAAGTGGTGGATTATGGAAGAAGGATTTAAAATGTTGGAAAAGGGGAGAACATAAGCGAGGTGCTTCCGTGACTTAATTAATATAGTAGGTATATCACCTACTTAAACTATTGGGATGAATTGAGACATATGTTAAGAGACTCAATTGAGGCCCAAACTAAGTAAAGGAGAAAAGAAAGGATGACCAGCCTAAAACCTAACATTAATCAAGGCCCAACATGACATGATCCAACTAAAAATAACCCAAGTAGGTGGTCTATTTTGGACAGCTTAAATAAACCAAGTAGGTACATCATCTACTTGGACTTTTTGAGCAGCTTGTATAGCCAAGTAGATGCATCACCTACTTTAACTATTTTTGGTTAAAATTTGGCTAAGTATACCCTTAGAGAGACGGTTCAAAGAGGGAGTATATAGAGATGAAATTCAGCTTATTTTCTTCACATTTCACTTGCCAAATTCCAGCTTTTCAAATCAAAACTCTCTCCTTTCTCAAACCCCAACAAGTCGCCCCTATTTCCCCTAGGGTTCTTGGATAAATCCTCTACCTTGAAAGCCTTGGTAAGTGTTTACACTTATATCTTAGTGTAATATTTGCATAAGGGAGTATAGAAAGCATGTTCTTTATGTTTAAAAAGGATAGGGCAGTCCCCTTTAATTGTGGCAGTCCACTTTTACTTGGTTTCTAAAGGATTTGCCTTCTTTATGGTTTAAACTTGTAAAGGAGCTTAAGTTATTGAGGAAATTAATTAAAAGGATGAAATTTCAGCATGTTGAAGTGTGGTTCTGCCCCTAATTCAATCCTTTTAATGTATATCTTGGTGGAAATGTTTATACGTGTTTATATATGGAACGTTTGGTGTAGTGAAAAGAGAATACTCTCTTTTTATGTTAAGTAACTAATTACTGTCTTGTAAACTTGTAATTTTAGTTCCATTATGTACTTAAATTGTAGAGTAATACTTAAAGGAAGAGATGAATCGTTATAGGCACGTGGTGGGAAGATAAGGTATGTAAGGTTACTCTTTTTTGTATCCTTTGGCAGCATAAAATGTCCACGTAGTTAACGACCTTATTTCCACTCCGTAATGTCTTAACGTACCTCAATGTATGTTTATTGTCAAGTTGGCATGTATACCTTCACTAGTTAATTTCTGGTATTCCCATCTTAGTCAACTAAGATCTATCTATTAGTTTGGCTCCTAAGATTTCAATTGTGTGCAAGTATTCTTTACTTTATGGCAATTACAATAAATGTTTACTCGCGTGTTTTTTATTTATTTTACTCGAGCGCTGTTATTCCAAAAAATTCCATAATGTTATCACCACCAATATAACAATCTCAACGACTAAATAAAGTAAGCAACTTAGAGCTGGTTACGTGCGGGTGGCAGTGCAGGAGCAAAAGAGTAGCATGGGCCAATTTATATGGATGGAAGCTCAGGGGCGTAAGCCTACCATGGGCCAATCCTGATTTGTTTACCACTGATCAGTTGGTTATTTGTACTACATGGCTTATTAAGATTATAAATGAAAGAAGGAAAAAGGAAAGTAAATAATGTAATGTACGTGGTTCCCTAGATACAAGCTAAGGTGGGTTGTTAACATTATCTATACACCTGTACTTGATGTCACTTAAACTTTTGGATTATGTATAGTTGCTTTTAGACTTATATACTCAGTACATTCTTTCGTACTGACGTCCCTCTTGGGGGACCTACCTTTCATGTTGCAGGCACCAGAGCTAGTATATATCTCCAGTAGGAGTACATGATATCTTAGGCTATTGGTGAGCTCCAGGTTTATTCGGGGCTTTCCGATTCTGTTGTATATAGTTTTGGTATTGTGTAGTAGTTATGTGTAAGGCGAGGACCTGTCCTGACCATAACTAAGTCTATGTATATTTTAGAGGCTTTGTAGACAATGTAAAGTTAAGCATGGTAGTGTCTTGTCTTTTAGAAGTTGTGGCCCCAACGGCTAAGTGCTGTATATCTATGTTGTATTTACCTACCTGGTTCACTTTATCGGTACATCATGTCCATACACTGTAGCACATTTGTTAGATCAATTACATAAATAAGAAGTATGTGATCATAGGTTCTATCTGGCTCTTACGGCTACGGGTGCCTGTTGCCCCAATGGGATTTGAGGCTTGACAGTATCAAACATGAAAGAAAGGATGGTGAATGTAGATGGAAACCTTAACTCTTCAAATGCTACTCCTCAAAACAATCTCCAAGCTTCCTCTAATGGACAAGTTTAAGAAACTTTAGCTACCATCTCTCCTAGGACTCTCTGCAATATGTTCTACCCTCCTCAATAAGGTAATATCCCCTTACCTACTACTACGGTTGATCAAACTCCACGACATGTATCTCGACCCCTATAATTTAACCCACCTCAACAAATACCCCAATCTCAAGCTCTACAAATGCACGCTCCACCCTACCAAGCACCACAAAACCAAGTCCCAAACTACCAAATGCCACAAGGTTTGAACCCACAAGGTATCAATCCACCTTACTACCTACCCTATCAAGTACCCCAAGACCAAATACTAAACTATCAAAGACACCAAAACACAAACCCACCTTACCAAGCTCCACTTAACCAAATGCCACCCAACCAAACCCTAGGAGTCCAAGGAGAGTTTGAAGAACAAGTAGAAGGAGGATATGGGTATGGTTCCCAAGTACATTGTAAAACTACGTAACTTCAAAACCCTACTTGAAGGTATTTAATAATGATTATCTAGGTATCGAGAGCCATAAGTATGTATTTTGTAATGTTATGGATGAGATAGTTGATATTGGCCCTCGTACATGTGATTAGATTTTTGTAGGAAGTAGTCTATGACTTCGTGGAACATTTGTGGGGTTAAAAAAAGAGTCTTGGAGGACCTCCAAATAAACGATATTAAGGGTAGGAAGTAAGTTAAAGAAAAGAACTTGAAGTATCTAACCAAACCCGCGAAGAAAAGTCGAAAACCAAAATTTTCAAAAAAATAAGGTTGGGGCGCACCAGAGGGAGTGCCAGGCCGCTCTGGGCAAAAATTTTTATCCCAGAGGGATCAAGCCGGCGCGCCCAAGGGCGTGCCAGGATGGGTTTTTCCACTTTTCAAAAGTTGGAAATTTCTTAAGTCCCAAGGGTGCCCGGGGACATACCGAGCTGATTTTAGTCACGTTTCTTATACAACCACGAGAATATACATGGAATAAATGAAATATTATATTGGTATGGTAAAATTACTCGTGAATGAATTTGGCATCAAAAGGACGGTTTTGCCCTTGTGGTCAAAATAAGCCATACGTGGCTAGAATCACTTGTTTTTGGGATTGAGGCTACGGATATGAATTGCGTGAGTGGGGATATTTTTGTAACATGTATGACATGATTTAAACATGAGAAGTTATTGATTTTATTGGATCAAGTGAATTGGGCTCAGAAAGGGCCCAAAATGTGAAAGAAGACATGGGCCAAAAATGGGTCAAATGACCCATTCTTTCCTTGACCTTCTAGTACACTACATTTAATGCCACAGAGTGGCTAAGGATGGAATTAAAGGATTATAAAAGGGACCAAAAAATCTGATTTTTATTCACATGAGACTCTCATGCTTTCTAGACATTTCTCAACTATTTTTCTCTCAAAACCCTAAGAACTCAAAGCCCACTTTTGGAGCAAGATCATCATTTTTCAAGCTTGGGTAAGTGATTATTGTTATGGAGTAATATATCATATGCATGGGAGAGTATGTAAATCATGTTGGTTATGCTTGGAAGTGTTGAACATGGTACTTTGTGGTTTTGGTAAAAGATTTATGATCCATGAGATTTAAGTTTGAAATATGACTTGTGACTTTGATGAAAGGGAATGGTATGGATAAAATATGAACATGTATGGTGTGATTTTGTTATTAAAATTTTTATTTTCATATAAATGTAAATTATGGGATTTTGGCCGATATGTGCTATGAGGTGTATTAAGGTGACTTGATGGATTATTAGTGATGTGGTGTGAATTAGAAAGTGTAAAGGAGAAGTTTTGTGGTGAAATTTTATTGATTATCATGTATTGGTCAATGTATGGAATATTGGGAAATTATTGGTATGATAATTTCATCAATGGTTTTGTCAAGGGGGAAATGGCATGTTTAAAGGCAAATATGTAACTCATTGACGTTATATGCATTTTTAAGGTAGTTGGTGGTTAAAGTAAATCCCGTTATGTATTTGTGTTGTAGAGTGAAACATAAGGAAGGAGCGTGACATTGTATGCATATCTAAGGTTGTATATTCGTATTGAGAATACAAGGTATGTAAGGTTACTCTGTCCGTATCTTTCTGCGGCAAATAGTATCCACATTGACATTACGCTTGTCCTATCCCGAAATGTGCTAAGGTATTCAATATCCGGTTATCAATGGTCATTATCACATAGTTACTATTCATTGATCAATTGTGAACCACATGTCTCATTTTCATGGTTAATATTCCGAAAGCCTAATAAGGTTATGTTCCAATGTTCCAATAGTGGTTACACTCATGTCTCTTGTTCATGGATAATAGTGTAGCACCCTGTAAGTTTCTGAGTCTAATTAATTCCCGTAACATTTATGGAAATAATGAAACATGAGAGCTTCGATGATTTATGCATTAAAATTTGTGGGCTTAAGTCATTGGGCCCAAATGAAGCCCAATATTAATAAGAAGACATGGCCCAAATGGAAATTTGATCCATTCTTGTGTGACCAAGTCAATATACCATGATTGGACCAAATGTTTGGCTAGAAAGGGACCAACCATTAGGGTACTATAAAGTGGACTAAAAATCAGATTTTATTTCACAAGACTCACATGCCATTTCTAGAAATTTCCCAAAATTTCTCTCTACACACACAAACCCTAAATCATCTTTTGGAGCAAGATCATCATCTTTCAAGCATAGGTAAGTGATTATTCTTATGGATTAATATATTATGTGCATGATAGGGTGCGTTGCATATATGTTGTTGGTTGCGTTGGTGATGTATTGAGAATTCACTATATGTGTAATATTGCATGTTTGCTAAATCGGAGGATGGTTTTGTCTTGTAAACTTGAAAATGGATTTGTGGTATTGAGAGAAGTGAACTTGATGGATTCAATATTGACATGTGAGGTGTGATTATAACCTTAACTTGTTGTATTCTTGTACATAATGATTGGAATTTTTATTTCGAAATTGGGCATGAAATTGGTGACGTATTGAAAGAAACATGTAGTTTGGTGATGTTTATGTGTGTTGTGAAGCCATGGATGTTATTTGGCATCTAATATGATCTAAAATATGTTATGACAAGTTCAATTATGATCATGGATCCTTCATGGCAAAAAAAGACCCTAAAATGACCCCCGGAGGCTGAAACGGGCATCCGCCCTCGAGACTGGAGCACCTGCGGGAGAAGGTGCCTCTGGCTACTGAAAAAGGGCACCTAAGGATTCAGGTCAGCCACCTGCGGGAGCAGGTGGATTAGCGGGTCATCCCAGAACTCCGAATTTATTGTTTTTGCATCCTTTTGACCCCCCGAAACCCCTATACCCTTCATGGATGTAATTATCAACTTGTGATACCTTTTGAATGAGTTTAAAGGATTATATCGAAGGTATTTTGCATGGTATCAATTATGTATGGTTGTTCATGTGTTGTTACAAACGGTAATGAGATGCTTTGATGGAATAATTGTGACGTAGTGTTAATGTGGAAGTATAAAGGGTAAACTTGGTGTAAAATGCTATTGATTTATGATGCCTTGGTAAATGTATGGAATACTATGGTATTGTTGGTATGATAATGCCATGAATGGTGTGATTATGTTATTAAACTTGTTATTTTTTCATAAGTGTAAATTATAGGATTTTGGCCGATATGTTGTTGTGAAGTGTAATGAGGTGAGTTGATGGAATAATTGTGATGTTGTGGTGATGAAGAGTGGAAAGTATTAAATTGGTATGACATGATAGTGGTTTATGATATTTTGGTCAATGTTGGGCATGTTGTAGTATTGTTGATATGACCATACCGTAAAAGGGTATTGTAGAGAAGGAAATGACATTTTAGAGGTAAACATGTAACTCATTGTCGTTGTATGCATTTTTAAGATAGTTGGTGGTTAATGTAAATCCCGTTATGTACTTGTGTTGTAGAGTGATACATAAGGAAGGAGAGGGACTACAGTATTCACGTATAGGATTGTATATTCGTATTGAGGAGATAAGGTATGTAAGGTTGCTCTGTCCGTATCCTTCTGCAGCACATATTGTTCATGTTGTCATTGTCCTTGTTCCATTCTGAAAGGTTAAAAGGTATCTCATTTCAGGTTGTCATATGTTATTATTCCCATGTTTCTTAATCATGGACCAATCATGACTCATATGTCTCTTAATCATGGATCGAAATTCCAAAGCTTCCATAAAGTCATAATTACTACCAAGTATTAATCTCATGAACATAAAAGACTAACGTAAGGAATTTATGTACTTCCAATGAGGTTATGATCCCCAATGTATCAATCTCATAAAAGTAAAAGAGAGAAGTAATCCAATGAAGTAATGAAAGAAGTAATTCCCATATGGTTACTTTATATTTTCCCTCATGGTTACTTTATACTTTTCTTATGGTTACTTTACATTTTCTTTATACTTATTGAGTACGGGTGATAGCTTTGTGGGGGCGCAAGCCTAACTCAAGATGATCCCGATATTGTTGGATCAGGGGGAAAGCGCAGTGAAGCAAAAGCCAAACTTGATGCCGAACCTGCTTCACTGATTTTTGAGTAATGGCAGGTGGGAGGCTCAGTGGGGAAAAAGCCTAGCTTGATGCTGAACCTGACAGGGGGTAGACCTAGGGGGCGAACCTGCTTTATTTATATATTGACGGTTGCATATTCATGGTTGTATATTGACGATTACATATTGACGGTTGCATACTGACGGTTGCATATTAATGGTTATACATTATTGACAATTATTTGTATGTATTTGTAAGATAGTTGGTGGTTAATGTAAATCCCGTTATGTACTTGTGTTGTAGAGTGATACATAAGGAAGGAGCGGGACTACGGTATTCACGTATAGGATTGTATATTCGTATTGAGGAGATAAGGTATGTAAGGTTACTCTGTCCGTATCCTTCTGCAGCACATATTGTTCAAGTTGTCATTGTCCTTATTACATTCCGAAATGTTAAAAGGTAGCTCATTTCAGGTTGTCATATGTTATTATTCCCATGTTTCTTAATCATGGACCAATCATGACTCATATGTCTCTTAATCATGGATCGAAATTCCTAAGCTTCCATAAAGTCATAATTACTACCAAGTATTAATCTCATGAACATAAAAGACCAACGTAAGGCATTTATGTACTTCCAATAAGGTTATGATCCCCAATGTATCAATCTTATAAAAGTAAAAGAGAGAAGTAATCCAATGAAGTAATGAAAGAAGTAATTCCCGTATGGTTACTTTATATTTTCCCTCATGGTTACTTTATACTTTTCTTATGGTTACTTTACATTTTCTTTATACTTATTAAGTACGGGTGACAGCTTTGTGGGGTCGCAAGCCTAACTCAAGCCGATCCAGATATTGTTGGATCAGGAGGAAAGCTCAGTGAAGCAAACACCAAACTTGATGCCGAACCTGCTTCACTGATTTTTGAGTGATGGCAGGGGGGAAGCTTAGTGGGGAAAAAGCCTAGCTTGATGTCGAACCTGACAGGGGGTAGCCCTAAGGGCCGAATATGCTTTATTTATATATTGACGGTTGCATATTGACGGTTGCATATTGATGGTTGCATACTGATGGTTGCATATTAACGGTTATACATTATTGACGATTATCTATTGACGGTTCTAACTACTAATGGTAACGGACATAAAGGCAAATGGAATAATAAACGTAAGGTACCTATTTCCACACATACTGAACCACGATGTATCCACATTGACTATTCTCTTGAAATCAAGTTCATTGAGGTGTTTAAGTTTCATGAAGTTTCTTATAGCCTTGCATACTCAGTACATTCTTCGTACTGACCCCTTTTGGGGAACTTACTTTATTTACTGTATGCACAGGTGTTAGTAGACCTCCACAGTAGGCTACGAGTCATCCGCGGATCATTGGTGAGCTCCCAGTTGGTTTGGGGCTTTTCGAGTCGCATGTGTATATTGTTTTGGTTTTGAAATTATTGTATAAAGTGTGGACTTGTACTGACTACAGGTTGTTGTGTTCATGTATCGGTTAGAGGCTTTGTAGACATATGTGGGAAAGTGAATGTAAGAGACGTGTGTTCTGTTTTACTTGATGGCCCTAACGGCCAAGTTTCATATACTGTATAAGTTTTCCATGACTTTCGCCTAGTTGTATGACGTATAATAAGATTCATACTAAAATATGCTTGCGAGTGAATAAGGGCAAAGATTGGTTCTCTCGGGCCATATCAGCTTCGGGTGCCAGTCCGGCCCAAATGGGATTTCGGGTACTAAAAATAGTCCAATGGTTCCAATGGTGATATGGTTCTAATAATGTTATGTTTCTCACGATGTTTATTTACATGTATCTCACTCATTGGTTAATGATCCAAAGCTTAAAGTAATGTTGTAACTATCATCGTATCAATCTCAAAGTAACGAATAAAGTAATGCATATATGTGGTCAATGATCAAGTATGGGAGGTAGCTTTGGGGGCAAAATGCCTAGCTCAAGCCGATCCCGAGATTGCTGGATCAGGGAGCAGTCCTAGGGGCATAAGCCTAGCTCGGGCCGATCCTGACAGGGGGCAGCTCTAGGGGTAATAACCTAGCTCGAGCATAACCTGATTGTTGGTATGGGTGGCAGCACTAGAGGTAATAACCTAGCTCGAGTCGATCCCAATATGTACTGATTCATAGGTGGTAGATCTAGAGGCATAAGCCTAGCTCGAGCAGATCCCAACATAACGCTATGTTATGTTTAAAACCCACTGTTCAGTCGGAGCCCGGGTATCACAGGTCACAGGAAAAGATGAATAACCATAGAAGCAAAGATACAAAGAAAGTAATGAAAGCAATATACATGGTTTCCAAAGTTCAGTATAGTGACTTATCCATATTGGTTATGCATTCGAATTTGATTTCATTGACATATTTATATATCATACAAGTTTCATATGGCCTTACATACTCAGTACATTCTTTGTACTGACCCCTCTTGGGGGATTTACCTTACTTGCTGCAGCCGCAGGTACTAGTAGGCCTCCACAGTAGGTTGCCAGTTGTTGCGGGTCATTGGTGACCTCCAGTTAGTTCGAGGATTCTCCGAATCACAGTTGCACATATGTTTTGGTGGTGTACATGATGTATAAAGCGGTGACTTGTCCCGACTTTCAGTTGGTTTTGGTGAATGTCAATGTAGAGGCTTTTGTAGACATATGTGGGTGTATGAATGTAAGGTGGTATATGACGTTTTGACTTGATGGCCTCAACGGCCAAGTATCACATATGCATATATATATATATGTCCCATGTTCCATGTTTCCGTATTTCGCCTTTCATGTTCTTACGTAATGGTGGTGTTGCCTATGACATGCATATGAATGAATAGAAGCAAAGCTTGGTTCTCTCGAGGCATGTCGGCTACGGTTGCCAATCCGTCCCGATGGGATTCGGGGCATAACAAAAGTGGTATCAGAGCAGGTCATTCTAAGGGTGTCTACAAAGCCGTGTCTGAGTAGAGTCTTACTTATCAATGTGTTGTGCACCACATTTATAAGTAGGAGGCTACAGGACATTTAGGAAGTTGTTTCTTTTCTTTACTTCTAGATCGTGCAATAGAGCCAGTTGAATTGTATTTGATGATGGTAATTATTTTTCTTTGGTATAATCAAAATGACAATCACGAGAAGAGGTAGAGGTAAAAGGAAGAAGGTAGATATGCCTGCTGAAGAAGGAATGAGCAGATTACCACCTGACCAAGCTAGTCAGGGTGGAGCAAATGCTGAAATTTCATCGCGGTCTTCGTCTACTCTTCCATCTCCAGAAGAGACAATTGGTAGAGAAGTACCCGCAGAACCACCAATGAATGCCACAGATCAGGATATTAGAAATGCAGTACACATGTTGACACAGTTAGTGGCAACCCAAAGTCAAGGACGAGCTGGCCCAATGGCACATGAGGATGATGCGGCTAGAGTGGCAAGTCGCAGAACATAGGATTTTCTGAAACTGGACCCTCCTATATTCACTGGGTCATATTCAAAAGCAGATCCAAAGGACTTCTGTAACACCCTGTACTCTCCCAACCCTATGTGACGACGTTGTACAATGGTTACTTAGGTGTCGAGATGCCCTAAGTATGTATTTGGTAATGTTAATGATGAGAAAATTGAAATTTGACCTTGTACATGTGATTAACCCTTCATAAGAGGTGGTTTGTGATTTTTGTGGCGCAGTTGTGGGGTTCAAAATGAGTCTAATAGGAACTCTAAACAAAGGATATTAAGGTTAAGAAGTAAGTTAAAGAATAAGATTTGAAGTATCTAGCCAAACCCGAGAAGAAAAGTCAAAAAATGAAATTTTCAAAAATGTTAAGTTTGGGGTGCGCTGGAGGGCGTACCATGCCGCTCTGGGCTAAAATTTTTAGTCCAGAGGCAGCAGGATGGCGTGCCCAAGGGCGTGCTACGCTGGTTTTGGCCACTTTTCAAAGTTTGAAATTTTCTTAAGTCCCAAGGGTGCCCGGGGACGTATTGAGCCGATTTTTGCCATGTTTCTTCTACAACCATGAGAATATACATGAAATGAGTGAAGTATTATATTGGTATGATAAAATTACTCGAGAACGAATTTGGCATCAAAATGACAATTTTACCCTTGTAGCCAAAATAAGTCATACGTGGCTAGAATTACTTGTTTTTGGAATTAAGGCTACGAGTATGAATTTCATGAGTGGGAATATTTTATTAACGCGTATGAAATGAATTAAACATGAGGAATTATGAATTTTAGTGGGTTAAGTGAATTGGGCTCAAAATAGGGCCCAAAATTAGAAGAAAACATGGGTCAAGAATAGGTCAAATGACCCATTCTTCCATTGACTAATGCAACACATTGCATTAAATGCCAAGAGTGGATAAGGATGAAAATTAAGGGCCTATATAAAGGTTCAAAGGGCTGATTTTATTCAAGAGAAATACACATGTTTTTTCTATCTTTTTCTAGAGAATTCTCAAGAAAGCTTCTTTGGCACTCAAAACCCTAAGGCACTTTTGGAGAAAGATCATCATCTTCCAAGCTTGGGTAAGTGATTATTGTTATGGATTAATATATTATATGCATGGGAGAGTATATAAATCATGTTGGTTGTGCTTGGAAATGTTGGACATGGTACTTTGTGTTTTTGTATAAGATTTGTAATCCATGAGGTTCAAGCTTGAATTATGACTTGTGCCTTTGATGAAAGAGCATGGTATGGATAAGATATGACCATGTATGGTGTTATTTTGTTATTAAACTTGTTATTTTTTCTATAAGTGTAAATTGTGGGATTTTGGCCAATATGTGCTATGAAGTGTATTAAGGTGAATTGATGGACTATTTGTGATGTGGTGTGGATAGGAAAGTGTAAATGAGAATTGTTGTGGTGAAATGTATTTATTATCATGTATTGGTCAATGTTGGGAATATTGGGGGATTTTTGGAATAATAATTTTATCAATGGTGTTGTCAAGGGGAAATGGCATGTTTAAAGGCAAACATGTAACTCATTGACGTTATATGCATTTGTAAGGTAGTTGGTGGTTAATGTGAATTTCGTTATGTATTTGTGTTGTAGAGTGACACATAAAGAAGGAGCGGGACTATTGTATACGCATATAATATTGTATATTCATATTGAGAATACAAGGTATGTAAGGTTACTCTGTCTGTATCTTTCTGCGGCAAATAGTATTCACATTGACATTACGCTTGTTCCATCCCGAAATGTGCTAAGGTATTCTATATCCGGTTATCAATGGTTATTATCATATATTTTCTACTCCTAGATCAATTGTGAATCTCATGTCTTATATTCATGGGAATTGTTCCAAAACGCTCAATGAGGTTGTTTTCCAAAGTTCAAAAAGTGATCGTGCTCATGAATCTTGTTCATGGATGATTTTACAATGGTTCCAATAGTGTTATGTTTCCACAAAGGTTATGTTTCCAATAATTTTTATTTTCATGTTTCTCATTTATTGATTAATCCAAAGCTGCAAATAAAGTTGTGACTATCATTGTATCGATCCCTCATAAGCAAAAGTATTAATCTCTCACAAGTAATGGTATCAATCTCAAAAGTAAGGAAACGAATTAAGAATAAAGTAATGCATATTGATTGTGTTCATTTATCCATGGGGTTCAAGAACACCAGCATGATTATGTTCATTTATCCATGGGGTGCAAGAACACCCGCATGATGATATGATCCTATCCATGAGGTGAAAAGAATGCCTGCATGATGATGATATTTTATCCATGGGTTGAAAAGAACACCTGCATGATGAGGGCCCAGACAGTATATGAGTAATGTAAAAGTAAAGTAAAGTAAAGGCAAGAGAAAGAAAGAAAGTAATGTACATGGTTCCCTATATATACAGAATGGTGACCTATTCACATTGATTATTCACTTACATTTGTTTCCCTCGCAGTATTTTTATATCATGTAGTTTTATATGATCCTTACATACTCAGTACTTTCATCGTACTGACCCCTCTTGGGGAATTTACCTTACTTGTTGCAGGTGCAGGCATTAGTAGACCTCCTCAGTAGACAGTGGATTATTTTATAGAGTTTTGGTGAGCTCCACTTGGTTCGGAGCTTTCTAGGTCATAGTTGTGTATTTGTTTTGATATTGTAAATATTTTATAAAGCGGGGACTTGTCCCGACTTTTAGTTGGTCTGGTAAATGCATCTGTTAGAGGCTTTTGTATACATATGTGGGCATATGGATGTAAGAGACAAATGTCCGTTTTGACTTGATGGCCCCAACGGCCAAGTTTCATAAATATATATGTATAGCATATGTTCCATGTTCATGTTTTCCGTATGGTTGCATAAGGTTTAATAAGATTCATATGAGGATATGCATACAATGGTTCATGAGCAAAGATTGGTTCTCTTGGGCCATATCGGCTTCGGTGCCAGTCCGGCTCGAATGGGATTTCGGGCTGTGACAAAAGTGGTATCAGAGCAGGTAAGTCTAAAGGTATCTACAAAGCCGTGTCTGAGTAGAGTCTTACTTATCGATGTGTTGTGCACCACATTAATAAGTAGGAGGCTACGGGACATTTAGGATGTTGTTTCTTTTCTTCATTCTAGATCGTGCAATAGAGCTAGAGGAATTGTTTATGGTCATGACACACTGTTTGATCTTATTGAGAGGAAAATGATGGATTTTGATGTGATGTGAGGCAGCACAAGTGATTGTAACTCTTAAAAGACTATGATATGGATGTTTGATATATCATTCAAGGAAGGTAAATGTGATAGCCGAGGTATTAAGCCGCAAAGAAATTGAAAGCAATAGTGGTCAGTTTATGAAAAAGCAAAGTATAGTTAAGGATCCACATCAATTAGACGGGTTGAGATTTCGTTTTCTTGAAGCTCTGGATGAAAGGATTGTAGTATACAATGCAACAAAGTCTTCATTGTAGCTGAGAGAAGGAAAAACAGTATGCGAATCCTACTATACTTTAAAAAAAAAAGAGGGAGGAGAGTATACAGGGAAATAGAAAGAAAGAAAAAAAAATATTCGTGATCGTAGATGATTAAGTATACTTAAAAGCGTTACTCATGAAAGGTATAGTGGAATTCTGAATGAAGGGAAAAGTGACCCTATACAACATGCCATGTGAAATTGCCGAAAGTGCATAAGATTTTCATTTCATATTGTTTCCATTGAAATACTTATTGTTATTCTAGACCGACAAGTGAAAAAGGCTAATAAGTAAGGACGTAACTTTTGTAAGAGTTCTTTCGAGAAATCAAAAAGTAGAGGAGATCACATGGTAAGCTAGAAAAATGATGAAATCGATGTACCCATATTTGTTTCAAATGGGGGAAAAGGTTCAAAATGTGGAAGTGGACAAACGTTAAGTAAATACCCATGATCCCTAAGTGTTTATGTGTACGTATGCTAATATAGAGATGCATTTGTTGTAATTGAAGCGACATCGTTAACATTTGAGTACGAATGTTTCAAAGGGGGGGAGAATGTAGCACCCCGTACTCTCCCAACCCTATGTGACGACGTTGAACAATGATTACTTAGGTGTCGAGATGCCCTAAGTATGTAATTGGTAATGTTGATGATAAGAAAATTGAAATTTGACCTTGTACATGTGATTAACCCTTCATAAGAGGTGGTTTGTAATTTTTGTGTCGCATTTGTGGGGTTCAAAATGAGGCTAAGAGGAACTCTAAACAAAGGATATTAAGGTTAAGAAGTAAGTTAAAGAATAGGATTTGAAGTATCTAGCCAAACCCGAGAAGAAAAGTCAAAAAATAAAATTTTAAAAAATGGTAAGTTTGGGGTGCACTGGAGGGCGTACCACGCCGCTATGGGCTAAAATTTTTAGTCCAGAGGCAGCAGGATGGCATGCCCAAGGGCGTGCCACGCTGGTTTTGGCCACTTTTCAAAGGTGGAAATTTTCTTAAGTCCCAAGAGTGCCCGGGGACGTATTGAGCTGATTTTTGCCATGTTTCTTCTACAACCATGAGAATATACATGAAATGAGTGAAGTATTATATTGGTATGATAAATTTACTCGAGAACGAATTTTACATCAAAATGACGATTTTACCCTTGTAGCCAATATAAGCCATACGTGGCTAGAATTGCTTGTTTTTGGAATGAAGGCTACGAGTATGAATTTCATGAGTGGGAATATTGTCTTAACGCGTATAAAATGAATTAAACATGAGGAATTATGGATTTTAGTGGGTTAAGTGAATTGGGCTCAAAATAGGGCCCAAAATTAGAAGAAAACATGGGTCAAGAATGGGTCAAATGACCCATTTTTCCATTGACTAATGAAACACATTGCATTAAATGCCAAGAGTGGATAAGTATGAAAATTAAGGGCCTATATAAATGGGCAAAAGGCTGATTTTATTCAAGAGAAATACACATGCTTTTTCTATCTTTTTCTAAAGAATTCTCAAGAAAGTTTCTTTGGCTCTCAAAACCCTAAGGCACTTTTGGAGCAAGATCATCATATTCCAAGCTTGGGTAAGTGATTATTGTTATGGATTAATATATTATATTCATGGGAGAGTATATAAATCATGTTGGTTGTGCTTGGAAATGTTGGACATGGTACTTTGTGTTTTTGTAAAAGATTTGTGATCCGTGAGGTTCAAGCTTGAATTATGACTTGTGCCTTTGATGAAAGAGCATGGTATGGATAAGATATGAACATTTATGGTGTTATTTTGTTATTAAACTTGTTATTTTTTCTATAAGTGTAAATTGTGGGATTTTGGCCGATATGTGCTATGAAGTGTATTAAGGTGAATTGATGGACTATTTGTGATGTGGTATGGATAGGAAAGTGTAAAGGAGAAGTGTTGTGTTGAAATGTATTTATTATCATGTATTGGTCAATGTTGGGAATATTGGGGGATTTTTGGAATAATAATTTTATCAATGGTGTTGTCAAGGAGAAATGGCATGTTTAAAGGCAAACATGTAACTCATTGACGTTAGATGCAATTGTAAGGTAGTTGATGGTTAATGTGAATTTCATTATGTATTTGTGTTTTAGAGTGACACATAAATAAGGAGCGGGACTATTGTATACACATCTAAGATTGTATATTCGTATTGAGAATACAAGGTATGTAAGGTTACTCTGTCCGTATCTTTCTGCGGCAAATAGTATTCACATTGACATTACGCTTGTTCCATCCCGAAATGTGCTATGGTATTCTATATCCGGTTATCAATGGTTATTATCATATATTTTCTACTCCTAGATCAATTGTGAATCTCATGTCTCATACTCATGGGTATTGTTCCAAAAGCTCAATAAGGTTGTTTTCCAAAGTTCCAAAAGTGATCGTGCTCATGTATCTTGTTCATGGATGATTGTCCAATGGTTCTAATAGTGTTATGTTTCCACAAAGGCTATGTTTCCAATAATGTTTATTTGCATGTTTCTCACTCATTGATTATTGATCCAAAGCTTCAAATAAAGTTGTGACTATCATTGTATCGATCCCTCATAAGCAAAAGTATTAATCTCTCACAAGTAATGGTATCAATCTCAAAAGTAAAGAAATGAAGTAAGAATAAAGTAATACGTATTGATTGTGTTCATTTATCCATGGGGTGCAAGAACACCCGCATGATGATGTTCATTTATCCAAGGGGTGAAAGAACACCCGCATGATGATATGATCCTATCCATAAGGTGAAAAGAATGCCTGCATGATGATGATATTTTATCCATGGGGTGAAAAGAACACCTGCATGATGAGGGCCCAGACAGTATATAAGTGATGTAAAAGTAAAGTAAAGTAAAGTAAAGGCAAGAGAAATAAAGAACGTAATGTACATGGTTCCCTATATATATACAGAATGGTGACCTATTCACATTGATTTTTCGCTTACATTTATTTCCCTCGCAGTATTTTTATATCATGTAGTTACATACTTAGTACTTTCGTCGTACTGACCCCTCTTGGGGAATTTACCTTACTTGTTGCAGGTGCAGGCATTAGTAGACCTCCTCCGTGGACTGTGAATCATTTACCGAGTTTTAGTGAGCTCCACTTGGTTCGGAGCATTCTGGGTCATAGTTGTGTATTTGTTATGATATTGTAAATATTGTATAAAGCGGGGAATTTTCCCCACTTTTAGTTGGTCTGGTAAATGCATCTGTTAGAGGCTTTTGTAGACATATGTGGGTATATAGATTTAAGAGACAAATGTCCGTTTTGACTTGATGGCCCCAACGACCAAGTTTCATAAATATATATGTATAGCATATGTTCCATGTTCATGTTTTCCGTATGGTTGCATAAGGTCTAATAAGATTCATATGAGGATATACATACAATGGTTCATAAGCAATGATTGGTTCTCTCCGGCCATATCAGCTTTGGGTGCCAGTCCGGCTCGAATGGGATTTTGGGCTGTGACAACTTCCTGGATTAGATTCAGTGGGTTCTAGAAGTCATGCACATGACGGGGGTAGAAACATTTGAACTTGTTGCGTACAGATTGAAAGGAGAGGCGATATTGTGGTATGAGGATTGGAAGAAATCCCGTGATATTGGTGCAAATCAACCTAATTGGGAAGAGTTTAAAGTGGCTTTCCTTGATCATTACCTTCCCAATGAGATTCGTGAGGCACGTGCGGATCAGTTCCTAAATATCCGTTAGGGAAATCTGAGTGTCAGAGAATATAGTTTGCAATTTAATTCCTTGGCTCGATATGCGCCAAATGTGGTGGCTGCAATGACAGAGAGAGTCCATCGCTATGTGGACAGATTAGAGCCATATTTGGTAAGGGATTACACTATTGCTGCCCTGAATAAGGATATGGATATAGCGAGGATTCAGGCCTTCGCTCAGAAAATGAAAGATCAAAGGCAGAGACGAAGGGCACATGAATTTGATAGAAGATAGTCCAAAAGGCCTAGACCTATGGGACCACTTATGATGTCCCAAGGAGGATCTAGGCCCCGTATGTTTCCTAGACCATCGTTCTTCTATTCCACAGGGGGTGCTAATTCTCAGTTTTGAGGGTCTAGAGGTGGTTCATCTGGGCAGAGTAGCGGAGTTCACAGATCACAAGCAACAGGTTTTCCTCATCAGCAGTGTCAGCACTGCGGGCGTATTCATGCAGGTACATGCCGAGTGGGGACAAATGCTTGTTTTTGGTGCGGCATGACGGGACACATGATGAAAGAATGTCCCCAGAGGAGCATAGGTGGTATATCACGACCGGCAGGATCAGCCATTGCGACATCAGCATCGGTTCCTTCATTGGACAGAGGTGTGTAGCCTGTTGGCCGTGGTAGGGGTACCAGAGGAGCTGCCAGTACTAGCGGGGTCCAGAATCACACTTATGCTTTAGTGGACCGACAGAATTCAGAGGCTTCCCCTGATGTTGTCACAGGTACATTATCCATATTCTCATATAATGTATATACATTGATTGACCACGGTTCTATATTTTTCTATGTTACTCCATTGGTTGCTGCGAAATTTACAAAATTACCATAATTATTAATTAAATCAATTGAAGTGTCTACACCGGTTGGTGAATATATTATTGCAAAAAGAGTATATCATAACTGTGTGGTAACTGTGTGTGGTCATGATACATGGGCTGGTCTCATTGAATTAGACATGGTGGATTTTGATGTGATCATGGAAATGGATTGGTTGGCCTCTTGTTATGCCACGGTAGATTGCAGGGCAAAGAAAGTGCAATTTTGTTCCCAAGAAAATGTTCCTGAATGGCAGGGTAATGTAGGGGCACCACAAGGGAGATTTATTTCCTATCTGAAAGCCAGGAAAATGATTGCTAAGGCTTACATATGTCATTTAGTACGGGTGAAAGATAATGATGTGAAACCACTAACTTTACATTCGGTTCCAGTGGTCAGTGAATTTTCCAGAGGATCTTCCAGGCTTGCCCACAGAACGGGAAGTAGAATTTGGCATTGATGTGATTCCAGGCACTCAGCCTATTTCTATTCCCCCATATAGAATGGCCCCAGCAGAACTGCGTGAATTGAAGGAGAAGTTGAAAGATTTGCTGGACAAGGGCTTCATTAGGACTAGTATGTCCATGTGGGGTGCACCAGTATTATTTTTACGGAAGAAAGATGGCACATTGAGAATGTGCATCGACTATCGGTAATTGAATAAGGTAACGATCAAGAACAAATATCCACTCCCTCGAATTGATGATTTGTTTGATTAGTTACAGGGTGCCCAGTGTTTTTCAAAGATTGACTTGAGGTCGGGTTACCACCAAGTCAGGGTTAGAGATGAAGATGTACCCAAGACAGCTTTCCGAACACGGTATGGCCATTATAAATTTTTAGTTATGTCATTTGGACTAACAAATGCACCAGCTGTGTTCATGGATTTGATGAATAGGGTGTTTAAGCCATTTCTGGACGTGTTCGTCATGAAATTTATAGATAACATCCTAGTTTATTTAAGGTCACCGGAGGACCATGCTAATCACTTACGGCAGGTGCTACAGATTCTCCTTGAGCGTAAGTTGTATGCCAAGTTCTCTAAGTGTGAGTTTTGGTTAAAATCAGTCGCATTTTTGGGTCACATTGTGTCAGATGAAGGGATACAGGTTGATACACAGAAGATTGAAGCAGTGAAAAATTGGCCAAGACCTACGACACCCACAGAAATCCGTAGTTTTCTTGGACTGGCAGGTTATTACAGAAGATTTATGGAAGGTTTTTCCTCCATTGTTGCACCGTTAACAAAGCTTACACATAAGGCAGTAAACTTTCAGTGGAATGATGCGTGTGAGAAAAGTTTCCAAACTTTGAAAGATAAATTAACCTCCACACCAGTTTTAGTACTTCCCAAAAGCACCGAAGGTTATGCAGTGTATTGTGATGCTTTTGGGGTTGGCCTCGAATGTGTGTTGATGCAGCACGGTAATGTCATAGCATATGCCTCACGACAGTTGTGGCCACATGAGAAAAATTATCCCACATATGATCTTGAATTGGCAGTGGTAGTTTTTACTTTAAAGATATGGCGTCATTATTTGTATGGAGTTCATGTTGATATCTATACGGATCATAAAAGTTTGCAATATATCTTTAAGCGGAAGGAACTCAATCTGAGGCAACGAAGGTGGTTAGAGCTCTTAAAAGATTATGATATTGATATTCTCTATCATCCAGGCAAAGCAAATATAGTAGCTGATGCATTGAGCAGTAAGGCAGTAGAAAACACTAGTGGCCAGTTGGCTGAAAAGCATGAGATAATCAAAGATCTACATCAACTAGCCAGCTTGGGAGTTTGACTTATTGAATCTCCAGATGAAGGGGTTATTGTGCAAAATGCAGCAGAATCCTCCTTAATAGCTGAAGTGAAAGAGAAGCAGTTTGCGGATTCTATTTTATTGAAGCTAAAGGAAAATGTACAACAGAATTTGACAAAGGCATTTGATCTTACACGAGAAGGGGTACTCCAATGCAAAGGTAGGGTATGTGTACCAGATGTAGATAAGTTGAGGAAACGAATTATGATAGAGGCGCATCATTCACGCTATTCTATTCATCCGGGTGCTACTAAAATGTACCATGATTTAAAGGAAGTGTATTGGTGAGGAAATATGGAAAAGAACATTGCAGAGTTTGTCGCTCAATGCCCGAATTGTCAACAAGTGAAGGTAGAGCATCAGAAAGCAGGAGGTTACATGCAATGTATCAATCTTCCAGTCTTGAAATGGGATATGATTAATATGAATTTCATCACAGGTTTGCCTCGTACATTGCGGAAATTTGATTCTATATGGGTCATAGTGGCCAGGCTTACCAAATCAGCGCATTTTCTACCAATCAAGACCACCTATACAGCTGTGGATTATGCAAAATTGTATGTTAGATAAATAGTGCGGTTGCATGGTATTCCACTTTCCATTATATCAGACAGAGGAGCACAGTTCACAGCGCACTTTTGGAGATCTTTGTAGCAGAGTTTGGGTACATAGGTGAATTTGAGTACGACTTTCCATCCTCAGACTGATGAACAAGCAGAACGTACTATTCATACACTTGAAGATATGCTACGAGCTTGTACGTTATATTTTTAAGGCAGTTGGGATGACCATTTGCCTCTTATTGAATTTGCTTACAACAATAGCTATCACTCAAGTATTAAAATGGCACCTTATGAAGCTTTGTATGGAAGGAAATGTAGATCACTAATTGGATGGTTTGAAGCAGGTAAAACTGATTTACTTGGTCCAGATATTGTTCATCAGGCTATGGAGAAAGTTAAAGTGATCCAACAGCGGTTACAAATGGCTCAAAGTCGCCACAAGTCATATGCTGATGTTAGGAGGAGAGGGATTGTATTCTCCATAGGTGATTGGGTATTTTTAAAGGTGTCACCGATGAAAGGGGTAATGCGGTTCAGAAAGAAAGGGAAATTGAGTCCATGTTACATACGCCCATATGAAGTTATTAGAAGATTTGGGCAAGTTGCTTATGAATTAGCACTACCTCAAGAACTTTCCTCAGTCCACCCAGTATTTCATGTTTCGATGCTTCGAAAATGCATAGGAGATCCATCTCGTATTGTTCCAATTGAAGATGTTCAAGTTACAGAGGATCTTACTTATGATGAGGTACCCATTGCTATTCTAGATCGACAAGTAATAAGATTATGGAATAAAGATATAGCTTCTGTGAAAGTCCTTTGGAGAAATCAACAAGTAGAGGAGGTCACATGGGAAGCGGAAGAAATGATGAAATCCAAGTACCCCTATCTATTTCAAATGGACCAAGAAGTTCAAAGCGTGGAAGTGGAGCAATAAAAAGTAAGTATTTATGAGCATTAAGTGTTTATGCATATGTATGCTAATATAGAGATACATTTGTCATACTTGAAACGATATTATTAACATTCGAGGACAAATGTTTCTAAGTGGGGAAGAATGTAACACCCCGTACCTTCCTAACCCTACTTGACGACATTGAATAATGATTACCTAGGTGTCGAGAGCCATAAGTATGTATTTTGTAATGTTATGTATGAGATAGTTGATATTGGCCCTCGTACATGTGATTAAATTTTCGTAGGAAGTAGTGTGTGACTTCGTGGAAAATTTGTGGGGTCAAAATCGAGGCTTGGAGGACCTCCAAATAAAGGATATTAAGGGTAGGAAGTAAGTTAAAGACTAGAACTTGAAGTATCTAACCAAACTCACGAAGAAAAGTCGAAAATCAAAATTTTCAAAAAAATAAGGTTGGGGCGTGCCAGGCCACTCTGGGAAAAATTTTTAGCCCAGAGGCAGCAAGCTGGCGCGCCCAAGGGCGTGCCAGGATAGGTTTTTCCACTTTTCAAAAGTTGGAAATTTCTTAAGTCCCAAGGGTGCCCGGGGACATACGTTTCTTCTACAACCACGAGTATATACATGGAATGAATGAAATATTATATTGGTATGGTAAAATTACTCGTGAACAAATTTGGCATCAAAATAACGATTTTGCCCTTGTGGTCAAAATAAGTCATACGTGGCTAGAATCACTTGTTTTTGGGATTGAGGCTACGGATATGAATAGTGTGAGTGGGAATATTGTTGTAACACGTATGAAATGATTTAAACATGAGAATTTATTGAATTTAGTGGATTAAGTGAATTGGGCCCAAAAAGGGCCCAAAATGTGAAAGAAGACATGGGCCAAAAATGGGTCAAATGACCCATTCTTGCCTTGACCTTCTAGAATACCATATTTAATTCCATAGAGTGGATAAAGATGGACTTAAAGGATTATAAAAGGGACCAAAAAATCTGATTTTTATTCACATGAGACTCTCATGCTTTCTAGACATTTCTCAACTATTTTTCTCTCAAAACCCTAAGAACTCAAAGCCCACTTTTGAAGCAAGTTCATCATTTTTCAAGCTTGGGTAAGTGATTATTGTTATGGATTAATATATTATATGCATGGGAGAGTATGTAAATCATGTTTGTTATGCTTGGAAGTGTTGAACATGGTACTTTGTGTTTTTTCTAAAAGATTTATGATCCATGAGATTTAAGTTTGAAATATGACTTGTGACTTTGATGAAAAGGCCTGGTATGGATAAAATATAAACATGTATGGTGTGATTTTGTCATTAAACTTGTTATTTTCATATAAGTGTCAATTATGGGATTTTGGCCGATATGTGCTATGAGGTGTATTAAGGTGACTTGATGGATTATTTGTGATGTGGTGTGAATGAGAGTGTAAAGGAGAAGTTTTGTGGTGAAATTTTATTGATTATCATGTATTGGTCAATGTATGGAATATAGGGAAATTATTGGTATGATAATTTCATCAATGATTTTGTCATGGGGGAAATGGCATGTTTAAAGGCAAATGTAACTCATTGACGTTAAATGCATTTGTAAGGTAGTTGGTGGTTAATGTAAATCCCGTTATGTATTTGTGTTGTAGAGTGAAACATAAGGAAGGAGCGGGACATTGTATGAACATATAAGGTTGTATATTCGTATTGAGAATACAAGGTATGTAAGGTTACTCTGTCTGTATCTTTCTGCGGCAAATAGTATCCACATTGACATTACGCTTGTCCTATCACGAAATGTGCTAAGGTATCCAATATCCGGTTATCAATGGTCATTATCACATAGTTCCTATTCATTGATCAATTGTGAACCACATGTCTCATATTCATGGTTAATGTTCCGAAAGCCCAATAAGTTTATGTTCCAATGTTCCAATAGTGGTTACACTCATGTCTCTTGTTCATGGATAATAGTCCAATAGTTCCAATGGTGATATGGTTCTAATAATGTTATGTTTCTCACAATGTTTATTTACATGTCTCTCACTCATTGGTTAATGATCCAAAGCTTAAAGTAAAGTTGTAACTATCATTGTATCAATCTCAAAGTAATGAATAAAGTAATGCATATATGTGGTCAATGATCAAGTATGGGTGGTAGCTTTGGGGGTAAAATGCCTAGCTCAAGCCGATCCCGAGATTGTTGGATCAGGGGTCAGTCCTAGGGGCAAAAGCCTAGCTCGGGCTGATCCAGACAGGGGGCAGCTCTAGGGGTAAAAACCTAGCTCGAGCCGAACTTGATATGTTGGTATGGGTGGCAGCTCTAGAGGTAATAAACTAGCTCGAGCCGATCCCAATATATGTACTGATTCATGGGTGGTAGCTCTAGAGGCATAAGCCTAGCTCGAGCCGATCCCAACATAACGCTATGTTATGTTTAAAACCCACTGTTTAGTCGGGCCCCGGGTATCACAGGTCACAGGCAAAGATGAATAAACATAGAAGCAAAGATACAAAGAAAGTAATAAAAGCAATATACATGGTTTCCAAAGCTCAGTATAGTGACTTATCCATATTGGTTATGCATTCGAAGTTGATTTCATTGACATATTTATATATCATACAAGTTTTATATGACCTTACATACTCAGTACATTCTTCATACTGACCCCTCTAGGGGGATTTACCTTACTTGCTGCAGGCACAGGTACTAGTAGGCCTCCACAGTAGGTTGCTAGTTGTTGCGGATCATTGGTGAGCTCCAGTTAGTTCAGGGCTTGTCCGAGTCATAGTTGCACATATGTTTTGGTGTTGTACATGATGTATAAAGCGGGGACTTATCCCGACTTTCAGTTGGTTTTGGTAAATATCTATGTAGAGGTTTTTGTAGACATGTGTGGGTGTATGAATGTAAGGTGGTATATGATGTTTTGACTTGATGGACTCAACGGCCAAGTGTCACATATACATATATATATATATATGTCCCATGTTCCATGTTTCCGTATTTCGCCTTTCATGTTCTTACGTAATAGTGGTGTTGCCTATGACATGCATATGAATGAATAGAAGCAAAGCTTGGTTCTCTCGGGCCATGTCGGCTACGGGTGACAATCCGTCCTGATGGGATTTGAGGCATGACAGACATGGACCAAGAGACCAAGGTAGTCTCAACTCTATCAAGGTCACTCTTCCTATTTTTCAAGGAGGTAGTGATCCCGAAAGATACCTCAAATGGGAGTCGCAATGTGATAGGATCTTCTAAGCTTATGACTTGCTTGATGTTAAAAAGACTACCTATGTCGTTGCTCAATTTGAAGGTTCTTCATTGACTTTGTGGGAGTCGACTAAGAGAATGCAAAGGGTTTTTCATGGATGATACAAGCCAAATTGGCTTCAACCTTTCTTGGCCTATATTTCAAGGACAACACCAAGGTATTCAAGACATGAAGATCTTAATACCACAAGGACATGTATGGAGGGTCCATTTTAAGCTCCAAGTAGAATAATATCACATATGGAAGGTATCTTGTAGTCAAGGAAGCCCTTGGAAAGGTCGTTAGGAAGCAAACAGGAGCTAGAGGATATTCTGGAATGACTTTTGACCTCACCTATAGCCACAAATGGCTTCTATATGGTCATTTGTTCCCCAACTCATGCCACCTGCATTCCCATCTGCAAGGGCATGTCGCCTATACAACCCATTTTGTTAATTCTGTCACTTTTGGGCCCATTTGTGTAATAAGTAGCCCATGGCTATAAATAGTAGCTTCTTCTTTATTTTTAGGAAGTTTTTGATGAATATTGAAATTATGTCTCTTGAGAGAGCATGAGAGCTTGGAAAAGCTTGTGTTGACCTTTGTTTAGAAATGGTGATTTTGAGGGTGTTACGATTCCCTCTTGGTCATCGTAAGAGATAGGTGTTGTTAGATAATCAAAATGGAGGGCTTGGATTTGATATATTCATAGATTGCCCTCTTCTTTATCTTCTTGTGTCTATCTATATATCTTTATCTTTCTGTATTTTGATTCTATCATTTTTCTTGTTTTTCATATCTTTTCCCTCCTTTGTATTTTGAGGGTTATCATTTGGTATCAAAGCTGAGATTAGATTCGTTCTTACGATTCTAAATCATGGATTTGTTATCTTGAAAATTTAAAAAAAAAAGAGTCAAAAACATTTTTACAAATTTTTTTTTGTGTTTTTGAGTACTTCATGAAGTTTCTATGCTAGATTTAGTCCCATCTAGTAAATTAGAGTCAAAATAAAATAAAAAAAAAAGGCTTGATTTGAGTGGATTTAAAGAAACCCCATTGTTGTGTTCTTGAGCTTGAAGAAAAGGTGAAGTGGGTTCTTAGATCTACGAATTTTGGACTGAAGTTGAGGGATAAGGGTTACTAAAATATGATTGTTATTTCAGAAGGGCCCTAGATCTAAGTTTTGGTGTTGTTTGGAGAAATTTTGGAAAATCCGCCATTTTTGAGTTTGGAGATTGAAAAAGATTCAAATGGGTTTGAAAATCTAAAAAATTTGGCTTGGAATTGAGGGTAAAGGAGTATTGGGGATTGTTTCTCATATCAAAGAGAGCCTAGAATTTTTCATTGAATTCCGAGCTAAAATGAAGAAGATATGAATATTTGAAGTTCATCCATATTCTTGGTGTTCTTCATGAAATTCATATCTTGTTGAAGAAGAATGTTCAAAAAGGTGTTTTTAAATCCAAAATAGGCCAAAAGAATCAAGCAAAAGTGTTAGTACCAAAGAATATTCCAAAAAGGGAAGGCACTAGGAAAGAGAAATCAATAGGAAACCCAATACCAGGGTTCGACCATATTTCTTTGAAACTTGTGCAAAAATCCACCATTTTTGTGAGATAATTTAGTGGTCGGACAAAATTAGGTCCATCAAACTCCTTTTGCCAAGGGTTCTCTTATATCGACCCTACCCAAAGAGAGGGGCAGCTGTTGATGCCTAGTTTTTTCCCTTTACGGTCCAAATTAATTTTGAGCTTCTTCAATTTCAAATAATTTTTAAATAATTATTTTTATAAAATTAAGAAATTTTCAAAATCAATTTCAGGCTAATTTTAATTATTCTTAAATAAAACATAGAGTTGTGTGTTTGAATATATGAAATTTATATAATTTTTATTTTAGAAAATATTTTTGAAGCAATTTGTTGGATATGTGATACTAGCATGGATCGCATGGTTGACACTAGCATGGATGACGTGGCTGAAACATAGAATGTTCGTGAAAAGGAAAGCTTAAGTACATGGGAGTGATGTGGATAAAGAAAAGACGCCATTTGTACAAGTGGCTAGATTTTAAATTCAAGAATTCACAACAAGAGTCACCAAACAAGGTCCTTGTCTCTCATTAAGGGCATGTTTGTAAAAGCTAGTTGTCTTTTATTTACTTTAGTATAAATAGGATAATTCCTCATTTTGCATGGAGATTTTTGATGGTTGAATTGTCTTTAATAGAATTGATATTTAGTTACTCTAGGATAGGGTAGTAATTGTGTCACGCCTCGAATTCCAACGGGGCGGACTGACACCCGAAGCCGATAAGGCCCGAGAGAACCAAGCTCCATCCAGGTCCATTCATATGCATGTCATTCAAGAAACATCACCATCACTTATAACTACAAAATGTTAATAGCGGAAGTCATGGAAACATATGCTATATACGAAACTTGGCCGTTAGGGCCATCAAGTCAAAATGGACATACATCCCTTACATTCATATTCCCACATACGTCTACAAAGCCTCTAACAGATGCATATACATAACCATCCTAAAGTCGGGACGAGTCCCTGCTTTATACAACGTTACAATACCAAAAAAAATGTACACATATGACTCAGAAATCCCCGAACCAACTGGATCTTACCAAAGATCGGCAAATGATCCGCAACCTACTGTGGAGTTCTACTAGCACCTGTGCCTGCAACAAGTAAGGTAAGTCCCCCAAGGGACGTTAGTACGAAGAATGTACTGAGTATGCAAGGCTATAAGTAACTACATAAGATACAAGGACTTCAAGGAAATCAAGTACCAGTGGGTGGGTAATATAGATTAACCACCATAATATACATGTGTGGAGTTGTATACATTGCATTCATTACTTTCGGTTTCGTACATATCATTGTCACAATCATTCATGAAATATTGCTCATGTAATATCATTTATATAATCTTTCGGGATCGCCTCTAGCTAAGCTTTCGCCCCTTTGAGTTGCCATCCGTTCGGGATTGCCTCTAGCTAGGCTTATGCCTCTTCGAGTTGCCACCTGTTCCCAATATTCATTCGAGATTGCTTTTAGCTAGGCTTACGCCCCCTTGAGTTGCCACCCGTACTCAACAAGTATACATTACTTCAATTCTTATATTATAAGAGCGATAGGTTATTGGAAGAGTGATACGCTAGGGGTTGTAACATTGTTGGAACTTTGGAGCAATAGTCAATGAATAAGAGACATGTGAATAACAATAGATAACAACCTAAAATGATATATCTTAGAACATTTTGGAATGGAACAAGTACAATGACAATGTGAACACTATGTGCTGCAGAAGGATACGGAAAAAGTAACCTTACATACCTTATCTTCCCAATATGAACACACAGTCCTATATGTGAATACAATAATCCAGCTCCTTCCTTACATTTTACTCTACAACACAAGTACATAACGGAACTAACGTTAACAATTAACTACATTACTAGTGCATAAGACAAGAATAAGCTACGTGACTGCTATATAACGTCATTTCATCCTTCTTCAATACAAATCACTGCATCATCATACCAACACCACCACAACATTCCACACATTGACCAATACCTCATAAACCAATAGTATTTCACACCAAGTTCATACTTTACATTTTCCCTTCAATACAATGTCACAATTACCTCACTACATCACGTAAACACCTTTCACAACAACACATGAAAGAAAATACATAATTGATTACACTAAAAATACCTCTGGGATACTTCTTTAAAGTCATTCAAAAGGTACCATAAGTTGATAATTGCATCAAAGAAGGGTACAGGGGTTTCGGGGGGTCAAAGAGAGAAAAACATACAAAATGAAGCTATGGGCTGACCTGCGAAGCCACATGCGCCTGCAGGTGGTTGAGGGGCATCAGCAGGTGACCATTGTACTGGTCCAGGGTCATCTATGTTGGCATCTGCGCCCGCAGGTGTCCCACCTGCAAGGGCGGATGCCCGTTTCAGCCTCCGGGGGTCATTTTAGGGTCCTTTTTCGGAATGAATGGTCAATGATCATAAATAAGCTTCTCTTAAAATATTTTAGATCATCTTAGATGCCAACGAACATCCATTGTTTCACAACGCACATAAACATCACCAAAACTACATTTTCCCCTGAATACGCCACCGGTTCCATGTACAATTTCACAACAACAATTCCAAATGTTACACACAAAGAGAAAGAAAGTTAACGACATAAAAACATCTTACATTTTTATATTTAATCCATCAAATTCACTTCCTTCAAGACCACAAGTCCACTTCCAAGTTTACAAGGCAAAACCCTTTATCGATTAAGCAAAAGTACACTGTTTTACACATAATGAACTGTCCAACACTTTGCCAACATAACCAACATGATTTATACAACATATTAAGCATAATATATTGAACCATAATATTAAACACTTACCCAAACTTGCAAAGGAGTGATCTTGTCCAAGGAGATAGTTGCCTTAAGGTTTGGAAGAGAAGAGGAATATCTTGTGGAAATTTCTAGATTTGCATGTGTATTTAAATGAATAAAAATCTGATTTTTCAACCTTATATAATGGATCAATGGTCATACTTAGCCAACATTAAATGTATTTTTACTTGGTCAACATGAAAGAATGGATCATTTCCATTTTGGGCCATGTCTTTTATAAATTTGCGGCCTCATTTGAGCCCAATGGCACAAGATTCATTTAAGCCCAACAAATTAATGCAGAATTCACGAACACTCTCATGTTTAAATTATTCCATAAATGTTAAGGTAGTCTCGTGGGTTCAGAAATGTACGGGGTGTTAGATCCTTCCCCCCTTAGAAACATTCATCCTCGAATGTTAGTGACATTATTCAATTTAAGCAATTTGCAAGTCTAGGATCATTCTTCATGTTATCATATATATATATATATTTAATGCTTATAAATACTTATTTATTATTGCTCCGATCTCGTATCTTGAACTTTTTCTTCCATTTGAAACAAATGAGGGTACTTTGACTTCATCATTTCTTCATCTTCCCACGTGATCTCTTCTACTTGTAGATTCATCCAAAGTACCTTTACGGAAGCTACGTATTTATTCCCTAACCTCTTCACTTTTCTATCCAGAATAGCAACAGGTATCTCTTCATAGGTGAGATCCTCCGTAACTTGTACATCTTCAATGGGAGCAATACGAGATGGATCTCCTATGCACTTTCAAAGCATCAAAACAGGAAATACTGGATGAACTATGGAGAGTTCTCAGAGTAGCGCCAATTCATACGCAACTTGCCCAAATCTTCAGACAATTTCATATGGCGCTATATATCGGGGACTCAACTTCCCTTTTTTTCCAAATCGCATTACCCCTTTCATCGGTGACACCTTCAAGAATACCCAATCACCTATGGTAAATTTGAGCCCTCTTCTTCTAACATCAGCATATGACTTGTGTCGACTTTGGGACGTTTGTTGCCGCTGTTGGATCACTTTAAGTTTTTCCATAGCTGATGAACAAGATCTGGCCCAAGTAAAGCAGTTTCACCCGCTTCAAACCATCCAATTGGCGATATACACTTTCTTCCATATAAAGCTTCATAAGGTGCCATTTTGATACATGAATGATAGCTATTGTTGTAGGCAAATTCAATAATAGGCAAATGGTCATCCCAACTACCTTGAAAATCTAACGTGTAAGCTCGTAGCATATCTTCAAGTGTTTGGATAGTACGTTCTGCCTGTCCATCAGTCTGAGGATGAAAAGCCCTACTCAGATTCACCTGTGTACCCAAGCTCTTCTGAAACGATCTCCAAAAATGCGCAGTAAATTGAGCTCCCCAGTCTGATACAATGGAGACCAAAATTCCATGTAATCGCACTATCTTTTTAACATACAACCTTGCATAATCTTCTAATGTATAAGTGGTCTTGACTGGTAGGAAATGCGCTGACTTGGTAAGCCTGTTAACTATGACCCATATGGATTCAAATTTTTGTAGTGTACGAGGCAAACCTGTGATGAAATCCATATTAATCATGTCCCATTTCCAGACTAGAAGATTGATACATTGCATGTAACCTCCTGGTTTCTGATGCTCTACCTTTACTTATTTACAATTCGGGCATTGAGCTACAAATTTTACAATGTTCTTCTTCATGTTTCCCCACCAATACATTTCCTTCAAATCATGGTACATTTTGGTAGCTCCCGGATGAATAGAATATCGTGAATGATGCGCCTCTGTCATAATTCGTCTTCTCAGCTCATCTACAACCGGTACACATAATCTACCTTGGCATTGAAGTACTCCTTCTTGCGTTAGATCAAATGCCTTTGTTAGACCCTGTTGTACATTTTCTTTCAGCTGCAATAAAATAGGATCCACATGCTGCTTCTCTCTCACTTCAGCTATTAACGATAATTCCACTACATTTTGCACACTAACCCCTTCATCTGGAGATTCAAGAAGATGAACTCCCAAGCTGGCTAGTTGATACATATCCTTGATTATATCTTGCTTTTCCGTCAATTGGCCACTAGTGCTTCCTACTACTTTGAGGCTTAATGCATCGGCCACCACATTCGCTTTCCCTGGATGATATAAAATATCAATATCATAGTATTTCAATAGTTCAACCCACCTCCGCTGCCTCAGATTTAAATCCTTTTGCTCAAAGATATATTGCTAACTTTTGTTATCAGTGTAGATGTCAACATGAACTCCATACAAATAATGGCGTCATATCTTTAAAGCAAACACGACAACCACTAACACAAGATCATGTGTGGGATAATTTATTTCGTGTGGCCGCAACTGTCTTGAGGCATATGCTATTACATTACCGTGCTACATCAATACACTCCCTAGGACAACTCCGAACGCATCACAATACACTGCATACCCCTCTGTGCCTTCCGGAAGCACTAAAACTGGTGTGGAAGTTAATTTATCTTTCAGCTCTTGGAAACTTTTCTCACATGCATCGTTCCACTGAAATTTGACTGCCTTGTGTTTAAGCTTCATTAAAGGTGCAGCAATGGAAGAAAAACCTTCAAAAACCTGCGATAATAACCTGCCAACCCAAGGAAGCTACGAATTTCTGTAGGCGTCGTAGGTCTTGGCCAATTTTTCACCGCTTCAATCTTTTGTGTATCAACCTGAATTCCTTCATCTGACACAAAGTGACCTAAGAATGCTACAAATTTCAACCAAAATTCACATTTAGAGAACTTTGCATACAACTTACGCTCACGAAGAATCTGTAACACCTGTCGTAAGTGATTAGCATGGTCATCTTGTGATCTTGAATAAACCAAGATGTCATTTATAGACACCATCACGAACACGTCTAGAAATGGCTTAAACACCCTATTCATCAAATCCATGAAAACAGCTGGTGCATTTGGTAGTCCAAACGACATAACTAAAAATTCATAATGGTCATACCGTGTTCGAAAAGCTGTCTTGGGTATATCTCTTTTTCTAACCCTGACTTGATGGTAACCCGATTTCAAGTCGATCTTTGAAAAACATTTGGCACCCTGTAACTGATCAAACAAATCGTCAATTCTGGGAAGGGGATATTTGTTCTTGATCGTTACCTTATTCAATTGCCGATAGTCAATGCATATTCTCAATGTGCCATCTTTTTTCCGTACCAATAATACTGGTGCACCCCACGGGGACATACTAGGCCTGATGAAGCCCTTGTCCAGTAAGTCTTTTAATTGCTACTTCAATTCACGCAATTCTGCTGGGGTCATTCTATATGGAGGAATAGAGATAGGCTGAGTACCTGGAATCACATAATTGCCAAACTCCACTTCCCGTTCTGGAGGCAAATCGGGAAGATCCTCAGGAAATACATCAAGGAATTCATTGACCACTGGAACCGACAGAGGAGTTAGTGGTTCTACATCAGTAGATTGCACCCTTACTAAGTGACATATGTACCCCTTGGCTATCCTTTTCCTTGCTTTAAAATAGGAAATAAATTTCCCTCTCGGTGCCCCTACATCACCCTTCCATTCAAGAACATTCGTTTGTGGAAAATGAAAATGTAACTTCTTAGCTCGGCAATCTATCGTGGCATAACAAGACGTCAACCAATCCATACCCATTATGACATCCAAATCCACCATTGCTAGTTCAATAAGATCAGCCAGTGTATCATGACCACACACAGTTACCACACAATTACGATATACTCTTTTTACAACAATAGAGTCACCAACTGGTGTAGATATTTCAATTGACTTAATTAATAATTCTGGCGTTCTTTCAAATTTTGCAGCAATCAATGGAGTAACATATGAAAATGTAGAACCCGGGTAAATAAATGCATATACATTATATGAAAATATGGATAATGTACCTATGACGACATTAGGAGAAGCCTCTGAATTCTGCCGATCCACAATCCAGAGCTAAAATCAACCCAAGTTTAACTAGTTCATTTTCCCTTTTTAGAAGACCAAAGGGAAAATGAAAATTTTAATTATTAAGTTAAAAATAGTGGTTCAAGGAAAAAATTAGTAAAATAATGGGGATACTAAGTCAGCAATTATAATATAGCAAGTACACCAATCTAGTTCCAATAACCAATCCAACTAAGTGTTTCATAGCTACTTACAGCAGGACAGGACTATATCCTATGGTACTTTATCTTAAAAAGAAACGATCAAGTCAACTACAACCCCAAAAACCTAATCTAAAAAAAACTACTACCCAAACCTAGACTAATGCATCTAAATCCAAAATCAACGCACTAAGTATGCCTAGTCAAGTCCTAAAGGAGAAACAATTACCGAACCTAAGGAAATTAAGTTAGAAATCTACCCTAAAGCCCCTAATCAGCTAAAATAATTGGACATTGACTAAAGGAGTATTCGATCCATAAAACCTCACCAATAATTAGTGCAAAACCATACCAATACCATAAAATAGCAAAGTCTAAAGAAAGGTAAGCCTAGCCTATCTAGATGTCGCCGAAAGCACTCAAAATCCACTAAATCAAAGGTTTTCCCTTTAGAGAATCCTCTGAACGCTACAACACTATCAAAATAATAATCTATGCATCAAGATGAGAACAACGATATACATATAGCAAATTTATGCTCTAGGTCAAAAATCGGGCTACAAATCATATCATGGGACCCACCGATAGAATTGAAAATTGAATCTATCACTAGGTCCCTCTTAGCTCAAGGATTGCTTTCTCAAAAATCAAGGGTAATCTAAGCTTAACAACAGCCCCAGAACAGCCTCAATAGAAGAGCGAAAATTGAGAGTTAAAACTAGAATTTAAGATTACAATAAGCCAGAAACTTACGAATTTAAGATGAGAAAATGATCAAGGTATGGGAATTTGATGAGCCTAAGCTTTAAATTGATGATCTACATTAATTTATTAGCTCTATAGGTAATTCAATGGAGTATTTTACACTTAGAAATGGACTTGGAGTCGGAGGTAAAATAATATATACAATATATAGCGATAGCGGCTTAAGTGGCCAAATAACCACTTAGACGGTCATCGCTTAAGTGGCCAAGGACTGCTTAAGCAACCCTTGACAAGGTGTCCAACCACCACTTAAGCAGTGCCCCTGCACCAGATACTTTGGGCACCAAAAATTTTCTAAGTCCAAATAAACTCCGACCAAGTGCTCGAGATTCATTTGAAACCTCATGCACGCAAACAAACTAAGCTACCCTACTAAATTTGGCATGTAAAACTCAACAAAACCATCACTATTTCCAACAGAGTTTTTTCAAAAAAATATGTGTCCTACACCCAATGTTCCATTTTTATCAATTTCCAACCAATAGCCCAAACGAGCCCAAAAGCATCGAGACTAAACCAAAGGTCCCTCTAGCCTAGAATCCATATTCCAAAGCTAGAGGACCTTTCATAATTATCATCCAAGGATGGTTAACTAAAGTCTTGGCCCAAGAACATTTCCTCAACTTTAGAAACTCTAAAAATGGGGAAACTGCAATAAAAATCAAATGAACTACTCGAGAACCAAACTGTCTATCCCAGCAAGTCATAAATGACTTGGGCTAGCTATAGAAAATCTCAAAACATAGAAAATGCATGAAAAAGTAGTAAATGACCTAGAGGGTCACTACAACATCCACTACTAAAAGGACTTTCATCCGCAAAAGTAAAGCTAAGAGGTACTTATAGGCTCAAACGGGTAAGGATACTGGGCCTGTATGTTATGATCAATCTCCTAGGTATCCTCCTTGAATAGATGGTGTCTCCACTGAACTTTTACTATAAGAATCTTTTTGGAATGCAATCGTCTGACATTTTTGGCTAGAATATAGACTGGTTCCTTCATAGAAGTAAACCTATCATCCAACTGAACTTAGTCCCACTAGAGCATATGAAACTCATCTAAAATGTAGCATCAAAGCATCAACACATGAAAATTAGGTAAATAGCTTAAAAGGCTGGCGGCAAGGCTAAATCATAAACTACCTTCCTAACTTTTAAAAGAATCTAGAATGGGGCTGAGCTTTTGCCCTCTTCCCTAACCTCATCACGCCCTTCATGAGCCATACTCAAAGCAAAAATTGATCACCAACTCCAAATCTCAGAGCATGAAGCTACGGTCAGCATAACTCTTCTGCCTACTCTGAGCTATCTTTAGCCTATCCTGAATAATCCAAACTCTGTCTAATAACACTCAAACAAAATTGGTACCTCATGGACTAATCTCTGAAGTATAAAAATAACCCACTATAGATCGACACTACCTACAATATAATGCCTCAAATGGTGCCATCTGAATACTCAAATGTTAGCTGTTATTGTAGGCAAATTCTACAAAGGATAAAAACTGCTCCCCCTAACCACCAAAGTTTATAACATAAGCTCAGAGAATGTACTCCAAAATCTTAATAGTATGCTCCAAATGAACGTCAGTCTGGGGGTGAAAAGTTATGCTAAGGTTAACCTGAGTACCCAACTCCTCCTGAACAGCTCTCTAAAAGCTAGAGGTTAATACAATCCAAATTTGCTCTAAATCAGTCACTAGTAGTCAAGCATGAGAGATCCAAGCGCTTCAAGGAATGTTTATAAAACAACACGTACTTAATGACATCCTACTTCTATCAAAAGGGTGCTACATTTTGGTGATTACATCTAAAGAGGATCAAAGGACCTTGGAGGGATCAAACAGAAGCAAATAAGTGCAAAATGATACACTAAAGGCATCTGCGTGCTTTGAGCGGCCGCAGGTGATGACCTGCACCAGCAGGTGGCACCTAAAGCCTGACCTGCATGGACAGGTGGCTAAACTCATTTGAAATTACTAGTTTGTTGGAAATGGGTCACTTTTGGGCCCAGGAATGTAATAAAGGACCCATGAGGTATATATAGTATACCTTCTCTTTATTTCATTAGTTTTTCTTTGAATATTGATGAACAATTCTCTTGAGAGAGTTTTTAGTGAGCGTTTATTGAAGATTTGCTTATTAACATGTAGTTTCGAGGGTGATCAATTCCCTTTTGGTCATCGTAGAAATTAGGTGTTAGCAGATAAATGTAATTTAGGGGTTGTAGTGTTTAATATGTCCTATTATTCTTAATTACTCATCTTCTTGTGTCTTATATTTTATCTATGTATTGATTATCTTTCATTTATAGTTAAATTCAAGTTTTTATAGCTTTTCTGTTATCATTTGGTATTAGATGATACAATCCAAATCCGCTCTAAACTGTTCACTAAAAGTCAAGCACGAGAGCTCCAAGTGCTTCAAGGAATGTTCATGAAACAAGAGGTACTTGACGACATCTTACTACCAACAAAATGGTGCTACGTGTTGGTGATTGCATCTAAAGAGGATCAAGGGACCTTGGAGGGATCAAATCGAAGTAAAAAAGAGCAAAAAGATGCACTAAAGGCCTCTGTGTGGTCACTTGCGGCCGCAGGTGATGAGGTGCACCAGCAGGTGGCCAAGGCATCCCAGGCAGTGGCACCTGCTTCCTGACCTGTTTTGATAGGAGGTCCACCTGCCGGCGAAAATTACTAGTTTATTGGAAATGGGGCACTTTTGGGCCCAAGTATGTAATAAAGGGCCCATGGGGTATAAATAGTAGACCTTCTCCTTATTTCACTAGTTTTGCTTTGAATATTGATGAACAAATCTCTTGAGAGAGTTTTTGGTGAGCGTTTGTTGAACGTTTACTTAATAACGGGTGGTTTCGAGGGCCATCAATTCCCTCTTGGTCACTGTAGGAATTAGGTGTTAGTAGATGAATGTAATTTAAGGGTTCTAGGGTTTAATATATCCTATTGTTTTTAATTACTCATCTTCTTGTGTCTAATCTTTTATCTATCTATTGATTATCTTTTGTTTCTTAGTCAAATTCTAGTTTTCATATTTTTTTTGTTATTAGAGGTGAACTGGGAACCTAGTTAGAAATAATAGACACGGTGATAACCCCTAAAATACAAAAAGATGGAAAAAGTATGAAAACTAACGAATCGATAAAATCAAAATATGAAAAGATAAAGGGATAGAGATATAGATAGATAAATAGACACAAGAAGATAAAGAAGAGGGTAACCTAGCAGATGATCCCTATGAGCCACACAAGTATTAGGATTGTTATCAAAAGGCATACTCAAAGGGTCACTCCTTTCTAATTGATCAACATTATCAACATCATCACTAACTTGAGGTTCACTAGTCTCTTCATAAACATCCTCAAGTAATGGATTAAATTAACAAGCAAGTTGATCCACACAATTTCCACAAGACAATGTACTATCATTTAACACAAAGGCTTCAACACTAGGTGGACTCAAATCGATCTTACAAAAAGAGTTAATTCAGTCATCAATAGGATCAACTAGTGTATCCATATTCTCAGTATGCACATTATAAATATGAGGCAAAAAATCATTAGGAACACATATAGACAAGCTATCACTCACACTCAATTGGCTACTAGCCAGACAATGATCTTTGTCATTTACCATAGTGCAAGAGTTAGCTTTGTTACCTTGAAACCCATGAAAAGATTCTTCTTTACCTTGGGGTGAAAATCCCTTAAAATCTTTGGAAACATCTAAGATTTCCCTCATCAATTCCTCAAGGGTAATCTCCTTTTTGGGTGATTGTGCTTCTCCATTCACCATGTTTGTACCTACATAGTAATCCTTACCAAGAGAAGGACAAACAACAAGGTTATCTTGGTTTTGTGGTAACCCCCTCACTTTAATCCTCTCAACCACTCCTTTTTTCACTGTTGGGTTACCACTTTGTACTCCCTTACTCCTCTCAATCTTTTATCTCTCATTGTCAATGAGTGAGACACTAAAAATTCCTTTTGAGGAATTTGCTTCTTGTTTTGGGATGTGCCTTTGATCTTTCTATACCCCTTTTCATTAGACCCGGGGTAATGATATCTTATATGTTTCTTAAATGTTTTCCAAGAGACAAATGGATCTTCATATACTCGTTCATAGTAATTCTCCTAATAGATGACAAGTTTCCATTCAAAGGTCCCAAATGCCATTTCTATCTTGCTTTCTTCTGAGTAGTTGTAGATATAGAAGATTTCATGCATCATGAACTACCATTTTTCATACTCTTCTCCACTAGAATCTATAAACAAGGTAGGAAGAGTAATCTCGATGGAATTGAGACTTATATCATTTTTCCCATAGCCGTTTTAGTTCCCATATCTTGACATTTGTTCATTAGAAAGAGATACATAGGATATGGTATTCCTAGATGGGGAGAAGGAATTCGACATGCTTCCTTATTTGTCACACCCTAAATCCCATTGGGGCGAAATGGCACCCAAAGTCGTTAAGGCTCGAGAGAACCAACCTTCATTCATACGCACGTCATTAAATAAACCACTTTATGTCAGACTGATACAAGATGTCAAAGACGGACGTTATGGAAAGATATTCATATAGATATGAAACTTGGCCGACGGGGCCATGAAGTGAAAATCATACATTCCTTACATTCCTTCATTTGTCCCACAATATCTACAAAGCCTCTAATAGATACATGACCAACCTAAAGTCGGGACAAGTCCCCATTTTATACAACATTTACATAGTATAAAAGCAGATGTACACATGTGACTCAAAAAGCCTTAAATGAACCTGGAGCTCACCAACAGTCTGCAGATGACCCATATCCTACTGTGGAGGTCTACTTACACCTGTGCCTACAACAAGTAAGGTAAGTCCCCTAAGGGACGTCAGTACGAAAGAATGTAATGAGTATGTAAGGCTATAAGAAATTGCATGAAATATAGAAAATCAAATAGAATCAAAAATGCAAGTGGGTACTAAATATGGATGAACCACCGCTTTGTATGTGTGGGATCATGTACCTTACCTTCATTACTTCTTTGCTTTTACATTCATTACCGTTACCATTGTCGTCATATAATGCCCGGGCCCAAAGTTGATCAGTGGGAAAATCATAACATAACATTGGGATCATTCCAGTCAGTCTTATGCCCCTTGATTGCCACCAATAAATCAATAAATAAGGTTCGTACCTAGCTAGGTTTTTTTACCCCTTTGGGCTATCCCCTGCCAGGTTTGGCATCAAGCTAGGCTTTTGCCCCACTGAGCTTCCCCCCTATTCCAATAATCTCGGGATCGTCTCTAGCTAGGCTTTCGCCCCTTTGAGCTACCACCCATAAATCAATGAAGCAGGTTCGACATCGAGCTAGGATTTTGCCCCACTGAGTTTCCCCCCTGATCCAAAAATCTTGGGATCGTCCCTAGCTAGGCTTTCGACCCTTTGGGCTACAACCCGGTCTCAAATAACCATAACGTAACCATATATGCATTACTTCTTTCCTTTACTTTTGTGAGATAGATACATTGGTGGTTATAACATTAGTGGAGCTTTGGAATAATAGTCAATGAATAAGAGACATGTGAATAACGATTTAAAACAAACCTAAAATGAGACACTTTAGAACATTTTGGAATGGAAACCAGTTCGGTAACAATGAGAACAATAGGAACTGCCAAAGAATACAGAAAAGAGAAACCTTACATACCTTATCCTTCTAACGTATGACTATAAAAATCAAATAGATATGTGAATAAAACAATTCAGCTCCTTCCTTACGTTTTACTCTACAACACAAGTACATAACGGCTCACGTTAACAACTAACTACATTACCAGTGCACAAGATGATAATGAGCTACGTGACTGTCATATAACGTCATTTCGCCTACCTACTATACAATTCACTGCATCACCATACCTACACCACCAAAACATGCCATAGATCAACCAAGACATCATAAACCGATAGCATTTCACGCCAAGTTTATACTTTACACTTCCCCTGCAACACAACATCACTTTTACTCCATCAAGTCACTTAAATACCTTTCACAATTACACATTAAAATCAATCCACAAGTGATGCAATTCAAAATTACTCTGGACTACCCCTTAGGGACATACAAATGGTACCATAAGTTGACGATTGCATCTAAGAAGGGTATAGGAGCCTTGGGGGTCAAAGAGAAGCAAAAACAATCACAACAAAGTTTTGGAGTGACCTGAGAATCCACCTGCACTGGCAGGTGGGTGAGGTATGGCCTCAGGTGCCCATTGGACTTGTCCAGGGCCACCTGCGTTGGCATCTGCGCCCGCAGGTGCCCCATCTGAGAAGGCGGATGCCCGGTTAGGCCAAAATAGGTCTCTTTTGGGTCTTTTTTTGTAATAAATGGTCCATGGCCATAAGTAAGCTTCTCTTTTCATATTTTAGGTTAAATTGGATGCCAACGACCAATCATGGTTTCACAATGCACATGAACATCACAAAACTATACTTTCCTTTCAATACACCACTAATTCCTTGCACAATTTTCACAACAACAATTCCAAATGTTATACACAAAGATAAAGAAAGTGAGGGACATAAACACATCATACATGTTGAAATTTAATCTATCAAACTCACTTCCTTCAAGACCACAAGTCTCCCTTCAAGTTTAGAAGGCAAAACCCTTTACCGATTAAGCAAACATAGACTATTTCACACATAGTAGACTGTTCAACACTTTGCCAACATAACCAACATGTTTTATACACCCTATCATGCATATAATATCTTAAACCACAAGATTAAATACTTACCAAATCTTTCAAGAGGATGATCTTGTCCAAACGGATTAGTAGCTTAGGTTTTGAGAGAAGAGAGAATGTTGTGGAAAAATCTAGAATTACGCATGTGTGTTTTGTTGAATAAAATCTGATTTTTTTACCGTATATAGTCCCTTTAAATCTCATCCTTATCAACACTTTGGTCAATCATTGAGGTGTTTACTTGGTCAAAGGTGGAATGGGTCATTTTTCCATTTGGGCCATGTCTTTTGCTTAATTCTTGGGCCTCATTTGGGCCCATAATCACAAGATTAAATTCAGCCAAACAAAGGTAATGGGTAATACACCAACCATCTCAAGTTTAAATAATTCCATAAATGTTAAGGCAATCAAATAGGTTCAGAAATGTACGGGGTGTTGCATCCTTCCCCCCTTAAGAACATTCGTCCTCGAATGTTAGTAACATTATCCAATTTACACATATTAAACTCTAAGTTCATTCTTCATATTATCACACATACATAATGCTTATAGGTACTTACTTGTTATTGCTCCAATTCCGCATCTTGCATTTGTTCTTCCGTTTGAAATAAATGCGGATATTTTGACTTCATCATCTCTTCTGCTTCCCATGTGATTTCTTCTACTTGTTGATTTCTCCAAATTACCTTTACGGAAGCTTCATTCCTTAATCTCCTCACTTGTCGATCCAAAATAGCAATTGGTATCTCTTCATAGGTGAGAGCCTCTGTAACTTGTACGTCTTTAATGGGATCAATACGAGATGGATCTCCTATGCACTTTCGAAGCATTGAAACATGAAATGCTGGATGAACTGTGGAGATTTCTTGGGGTAGTTCTAATTCATATGCAACTTGACCAACTCTTCGGGTCATCTCATATGGCCCTATATAACGTGGACTCAACTTTCCTTTCTTTCCAAATCTCATTACCCCTTTTATTGGTGACACCTTCAAGAAGACCCAATCAACTATGGCAAATTCTAGCCCCCTTCTTCTAACATCAGCATATGACTTGTGTCAACTTTGGGCCATTTGTAACCGCTATTGTATCACCTTAACTTTCTCCATTGCTTGATGATCAAGATCTGGCCCAAGTAAAGCAGTTTCACCCGCTTCAAACCATCCAATTGGTGATCTACACTTTCTTCCATATAAAGCTTCGTAAGGTGCCATTTTGATACTCAAATGATAGCTATTATTATAGGCAACTTCAATAAGCGATAGGTGATCATCCCAACTATCTTTAAAGTCCAATGTACAAGCTCGTAGCATATCTTCAAGTATTTGGATAGTACGTTTTGCTTGTCCATCTGTCTGAGGATGAAAAGTTGTACTTAAATTCACTTGCGTACCTAAACTCTTCTAAAAAGACATCCAAAAATTTGTTGTAAATTGAGCTCCCCTGTCCGATATAATAGAGATTGGAAATCCATGTAATCGAACTATCTTTTTAATATAAAACCTTGCATAATCCTCAACTATGTAGGTGGTCTTGACCGGTAGAAAATGTGCTGACTTGGGAAGCCTGTCAACTATTACCCATATGGAATCAAATTTCCGAAGTGTACGAGGCAAACCTGTGATAAAATCCATGTTAATTATGTCCCACTTCCAGACTGGAAGGTTAATACATTTTATATAACCTCCAGGCTTCTGATGTTCTAGTTTTACTTGTTGACAATTGGGACATTGGGCTACAAATTCGGCAATGTTCTTCTTCATATTACCCCACCAATATATTTCTTTCAAATCATGATACATTTTGGTGGCTCCCGGATGAATAGAATACTGTGAATGATGTGCCTCTATCACGATCCATCTCCTTAGCTCATCTACATTCGGTACACACAATCTACTTTGGCACCGAAGCACTCCCTCTTGCATAAGATCAAATGCCTTCATCAAACCTTGTTGTACAGTCTCTTTTAACTGCAATAAAATAGGAGATTCAAGAAGGCAAACTCCCAAGCTGTCTAGTTGCTGTAGATCCTTGACTATACCTTGCTTTTCTGTCAACTGACCATTAGGGTCTCCTATTGCTTTGTGGCTTAATGTATCGGCTACCACATTTTCTTTCCCCAGATGATATAGGATATCAATATCAAAATCTTTTAATAGTTCAAGCCACCTCCGCTGCCTCAGATTTAAGTCCTTCTGCTTAAAGATATATTGCAAACTATTATGGTCAGTATATAGATCAACATGAACCCCATAAAAATAGTGGTTCCATATCTTTAAAACAAAGACCACGACTTCTAGCTATAGATCATGTGTTGGATAATTTCTCTCATGTGGTCGCAAAATTCTTGAAGCATAAGGTATCATATTACCGTGTTGCATCAATACACATCCTAAGCTGACTCCTGAGGCATCACAATATACTGTATACCCTTTTGTACCTTCCAGAAGTACCAATACTGGTGTAGAAGTCAATTTATCCTTCAACTCTTGTAAACTCTTTTCACATGCATCGTTCCATTAAAACTTAGTTGCCTTATGTGTTAGCTTTGTCAAAGGTGCTGAAATGGAAGAAAATCCTTCAACAAATCTTCTATAATAATCTGTCAACCCGAGAAAGCTACGAATTTCTGTAGGCGTCGTAGGTCTTGGACAATTCTTCACCGCTTCTATCTTTTGATTATCAACCCTTATTCCTTCATCCGACACAATATGACCCAATAATGCCACAGATTTTAAACAAAATTCACATTTAGAGAACTTTGCATATAACTTATGATCACTAAGAATCTGTAACACCTGTCGTAAGTGATTAGCATGTTCCTCTTGTGATCTTGAATAAACCCAAATATCATATATAAACACAGTCACAAACACATCCAAAAATGGCTTGAACACCCTATTCATCAAATCCATAAAAACTGCTGATGCATTTGTTAACCCAAATGACGTAACCAAAAATTCATAATGACCATACCATGTTCGGAAAGCTGTCTTGGGTATATCTTCTTCTCTATCCCTTACTTGATGATAACCCAATCTCAGGTCAATCTTTGAGAAGCATTTGACACCCTGTAATTGGTCAAACAAATCATCAATTCTGGGGAGGGGATATTTATTCTTCACTGTCACCTTATTCAGTTGCCAATAATCAATACACATTCTCAATGTGTCATCTTTTTTTCGTACAAATAACACTGGTGCACCCTACGGGGACATACTAGGCCTTATGAATCCCTTATCTAGCAAGTCTTTTATTTGCTCCTTCAATTCCCACAATTCTGCCGGAGCCATTCGATACGGAGGAATAGAGATAGGCTGAGTACCTTGAATTACATCAATACCAAATTCTACTTCCCTTTCTGGAGGTAAACCTTGAAGATCTTCAAGAAATACATCAACAAATTCACTTTCCACTGGAACCGTTTGAAGAGTTGGTGGCTTCACATCGGTATCATGCACTCTTACTAAGTGACATATGTACCCCTTAGATATCATTTTCCTTGCCTTAAGATAAGAAATAAATTTACCTCTCGGTGCTCCAACATTACCCCTCCATTCAAGGAAGGGCTTTTGTGGGAAATGGAAATATACCTTTTTAGCTCGGCAATCTATCGAGGCATAACAAGAAGTCAACCAATCCATACCCGTTATAACATCAAAATCTATCATTTCCAGCTCAATAAGATCCGCCAACGTATCATGGTCACAAACAGTTACTATACAATTACGATAAACTCTTTTGGCTATAATAGACTCACCAACGGCTGTAGATACTTCAAATGGCTTAGCTAAGAATTCTGGTGTCCGATTAAATTTTTCAGCAACCAATGGAGTAACATATGATAGGGTAGAACCCGGATCAATCAATGCATATACATTATGTGAAAAGACGGCTAATGTAATTGTCACTACATTAGGAGAAGCCTCTAAATTCGACCGATCCACTAGAGCATAGGTACGGTTCTGTACTCCACTAGAACTGGTTGCTCCTTTAGCACCTCTACCATGACCAGCAGGCTGTACTCCCGATGATGATGATGCAACGGCTGACCCAGTAGGTCGCGCCATACTACCTGTGCTCCTTTGTGGGCATTCTCTCATCCTATGCCCCGACATACCACACCAAAAGCAAACATTCATCCCAAACCGGCATGTACCTAAATGAAACCTTCCACAGTGCTGACACGGCTGACGAGAAAACCCTGCTGTCTGTGAACCCCAAATTCCACTACTCTGCCCAGCTTGACTACCTCTAAACCCTCGAAGTTGAGATGCAGTACTTGCTGTAGGGTAAGAAAATAATGGTCTAGGCGGTCTATTAAAAACTCGGGGCCTAAATTCTCCTTGGGACGCCATGAAATGTCCCATAGGTCTAGCCCTCTTTGACGACCCTCTTTCAAATTTTCGCGCCCTTTTCCTGTGCCTTTGATCCTCCATATTTTGTGAAAAAGATGGACCAACTTGTCCTTGATTTTGTGCAGCGACTTTGTGAGTCAGCATGTGCACCGCATTCCGTAAACCCTGCTCAGTAACATTCACAGGTGGTTTTGGGGATTCTTCTCTCCTTTGTGGCCCCCCTGGAACTGGGAGAGGAGAAGAAGCCCGCGATGCATACTCATTTTCAGCTTTACCTGGATTAACTTGTTCAGGTGGTGATTTACTAGTTCCTTCTCCGACAATCCGGTCTGGTTTCTTACTTTTACCCTTGTTTCTCCTTGTAAATGACATCTTACTATAACAAAGGAAAAATAATTTCAATGGTCAGATATGATTCACCTACAACTTTAGCTCTACTGCACGATCTAGGAAATGAACAACAAAAACAACTCCTAAATGCACCCTAGCCTCCTGCTTATGAATGTGGTGCACAACACATCCATAAGCAATATTCTACTCGGACACGGCTTTGTAGACACCCTAGGACGACCAAGCTCTGATACCACTTTTTATCACACCCCAAATCCCATTGGGGCGGAATGGTACCTAGAGCCGTTAAGGCCCGAGAGAACCAACCTTCTTTCATACGCACGTCGCTAAATGAACCACCTTCTGTCAGACAGATACAAGATGTCAAAGGCGGCCGTTATGGAAAGATATTCATAGTGATATTAAACTTGGTTGTTAGGGCCATCAAGTCATAAGCATACATTCCATCATTTATCCCATAATATCTACAAAGCCTCTAACAGATACATGACCAACCAAAAGTCGGGACAAGTCCCCGTTTTATACAATATTTACATAGTATCAAAACAGATGTACACATGTGACTCAGAAAGCCCCAAATCAACCTGGAGCTCACCAAAAGTCTGCAAATGACCCGTATCCTACTGTGGAGGTCTACTGACACCTGTGTCTACAGCAAGTAAGGTAATTCCCACAAGGGACGTCAGTACGAAAGAATGTAGTGAGTATGTAAGGCTATAAGCAACTAAGTGAAATATAGAAACTTAAATAGAGTCAAAAATGCAAGTGGGTACTCAATATGGATGAACCACCACTCTGTATGTATGGGATCATGTACATTACCTTCATTACTTTCTTTGCTTTTACATTCATTACCGTTACCATTACCGTTACCATTGTCACCATATAATGCCCGGGCCCCAAGCTGATCAGTGGGAAAATCATAACATAACATTGGGATCATTCCAGCCACGCTTATGCCCCTTAGATTGCCACCCATAAATCAATAAATCAGGTTTGACCCTAGCTAGATTTTTTTATCCCTTTGGGCTACCCCCTGTCAAGTTTGACATCAAGCTAGGCTTTTTCCCTACTGAGCTTCCCCCCTATTCCAATAATCTAGGGATCGTCTCTAGCTAGGCTTTCTCCCCTTTGAGCTACCACCCATAAATCAATGAAGCAGGTTCGGCATCGAGCTAGGATTTTTCCCCACTGAGCTTCCCCCCTTATCCAATAATCTCGGGATTGTCCCTAGCTAGGCTTTCTCCCCTTTGTACTACCACCCGATCTCAAAGAACCATAAAGTAACCATATATGCATTACTTCTTTCCTTTACTTTTGTGAGATTGATACATTGGTGTTTATAACATTAGTGGAGCTTTGGAACAATAGTCAATGAATAAGAGACATGTGAATAACGATTTACAAAAACCTGAAATGAGGTACTTTAGAATATTTAGGAATGGAAAACAGTTCGATAACAATGAGAACAATAGGAGCTGCCAAACAATACAAAAAAGAGAAACCTTACATACCTTATCCTTCCAACGTATGACTTTAACAATCCAATCAATATGTGAATACAACAATTCAGCTCCTTCCTTACGTTTTACTCTACAACACAAGTACATAACGGCTCACGTTAACAACTAACTACATTACCAGTGCACAAGACGATAATAAGCTACGTGACTGCCATATAACGTCATTTGACCTTCCTAAAATACAATTCACTACATCACCATACCTACACCACACAAACATGCCACACATCAACCAAGACATCATAAACTGATAGCATTTCACACCAAGTTTATAGTTTACACTTCCTCTTCAACACAACATCACTTTTACTCCAACAAGTCAGTTAAATACCTTTCACAATTACACATTAAAATCAATACACAAGTGATACAATTCAAAATGACTCCGGACTACCCCTTAGGGACATACAAATGGTACCATAAGTTGATGATTGCATCTAAGAAGGGTATAGGAGCCTTGGGGGGTCAAAGAGAAGCAAAAACAATCACAACAAAGTTTTGGAGGGACATTCGAAGACAACTGAACCCGAAAGTGGGTGAGGTATGGACACAGGTTCCCATTGGACTTGTCCAGGGCCACCTGCGTTGGCATTTGCGCCCGCAGGTGCCCCATCTGCAAAGGTGGATGCCCGGTTCGGCCAAAAGGGGTCTCTTTTGGGTCTTTTTTTGTAATAAATGGTCCATGGACAGAAGTAAGATTCTCTTTTCATATTTTGGGTTAAATTGGATTCCAATGACCAATCATGGTTTCACAACGCACATGAACATCAAAAAACTACATTTTTCTTTCAATACACCACAAATTCCTTGCACAATTTTCACAACAACAATTCCAAAGGTTATACATAAAGTGAAAGCAAGTGAGGGACATAAACACATCATACATGTTGAAAATTTATCCATCAAACTCACTTCCTTCAATACCACAAGTCTCCCTTCAAGTTTAGAAGGCAAAACCCTTTACCTATTAAGGAAACATAGATTGTTTCACACATAGTGGACTGCTCAACACTTTGCCAACATAACCAACATGATTTATACACCCTGTCATGCATATAATATCTTAAACCATAAGTGTAAATACTTACCAAAACTTGCAAGAGGATGATCTTGTCCAAAGAGATTAGTATCTTAGGGTTTGAGAGAAGAGAGAATGTTGTGGAAAAATCTAGAATGAGACATGTGTGTCTTGTTGAATAAAATCTTATTTGTTTGCCTTATATAGTCCCTTTAAATCTCATCCTTAGCCACACTTTGGTCAATCATTGAGGTGTTTAATTGGTCAAAGGTGGAATGGGTCATTTTTCCATTTGGGCCATGTCTTTTGCTTAATTCTTGGGCCTCATTTGGGCCCATAATCACAAGATTAAATTCAGCCCAACAAAGTTAATGTGTAATACACCAACCATCTCAAGTTTAAATAATTCCATAAATGTTAAGACAGTCAAATAGGTTCGAAAATGTACGGGGTGTTACATTATCGTTCCTTGTACCTACAAAATAAGAAAACAAGTTAGTAGAAAAGCTCCTCACCAATACTCGTAAGTTTCTCACCTTTGTATGTCTCACAATTGAATATGATAGTGTTGAAGAGTGCTTATACTTCGGTGGTACACAAGGTGTCGATTAATACTCTTGGCCAGAGTGGATTCTTGTTTAAAGAAAGACGGAAGACCCGATTATAAACAAAAGGACTTGAATAAAGAAGTTAACTACGAAATAAAACTAGAAAAACACATAAAGAAAATGGACTAAGAAAGAAAACATACTCAAGGACTAATCAATCAACTAAGTAGATGAATTACTAGCTGTTAATTAGTTTAGGAATCAAAAATTGAACTAAGGAATCAAGAAACAAAACTAGACGATGGAACCTAAGCAAAATGGGATTTTGGACCTTTGAGGTGTGTTTGGTCGACCTGCTCCCGCAGGTGATGTCCTGCCCCCCGCAAGTGGCAATGCATGTCAAACCAGTGTCATCTGCTTTGGCCATCTTCCCCCATAGGTGCTCCACCTGCTGGCGCAAGTGCCCTGGGCAGACCAGCTGAAGATTCCAAATTTTCAACTTTCTATGGGCCCTCTTGATTTCTCTTTCCTAGTACCTTCCCTTTTTGGAATATTCTTTGGTACTAACACCTTTTGCTTGATTATTTTTGCCCTTTTTTGGATCTAAAAGCACCTTTTTGAATATTTTTATTCAACAAGATATGAATTTCATGAAGAACACCAAGAACATGGATGAACTTTAAAAATTCATATCTTCTTCGTTTTATCTCGGAATTCAATAAGATTTGAAATCTAGGCTTTATTTGATATGAGGAACAGTCCCCAACACTCTTTTACCCTCAATTCCAATCCACAATTTTCAGATTTTCAAACCCATTTGAATCTTCTTCAAGCTCCAAACTCAAAGATGGAGGATTCTCCAAAACTTCTCCAAATAGCACCAACTTTTAGATCTAGGTTCCCTTCAACGTAAAGAACACTTTCCAACAATTTCTATCCTTCAAATCAACACAAAGATGGCTAGATCTAAAAACTCACTTTCAAGTTTCTTCAAACTCAAGCTCAACAATGGTGTTTTTCTTCAAATCTACTCAAACCAAACCCAAATTTTTAGATTCTGACTCTAATAACACTTGAGGAAACAAATCTAGTGTTGAAACTTCAAAAATGACTCAAAAACACCAAAATATTTTTGGGATTTTTGGTAAAAATGTTTTTGAGACTCTTTGTTTTAGTTAATAAAACCCAAGATTGAATTCGTGGGAACCAACTCAAGCTCGACTCTGATACCAAATGATAACCCCAAAATACGAAAAGTGGAAAAAAGTACAAAAACTAAAGAAACGATAAAATCAAAATACGAAAAGATAAAGGGATAGAGATAAAGATAGATAAATATACACAAGAAGATAAAGAAGAGGGCAACCTATGGATATATCAAATCCAAGACCTCCCTTTTGATTACCTAAAAACACATATCTCTTACGATGACCAAGAGGGAATCGTAACGCCCTCGAAACCACCGTTTCTAAACAAAAGGTCAACCCAAGATTTTCCAATATCTCATGCTCTCTCAAGAGACATGAATTCAATATTCATCAAAAAATTCCTAAAAATAAAGAAGAAGCTACTATTATAGCCATGGGCTACTTATAACAAAAATGGGCCCAAAAGTCACCTAATTAGCAAGGCTGCATAAGCCACATGCCCTTACAGATGGGAATGCAGGTGGCATGAGTTGCAGATGACCACGCAGAAGCCATCTGCGGCTGTAGGTTAGGTCGCGGGTCATTCCAGAGTATCTTCTAGCTCCTTTTTGCTTCCCAACGACCTCTCTAAGGGCTTTCTTGACTCCAAGATACCTTCCATATGTGATATTGCTCTACTTGGAGCTCAAAATGGACCCTCCATATATGTTCTTGTGGTCTTAAGATCTTCATGTCTTGAATCCCTTAGTGTTGTCCTTGAAATATAGGCCAAGAATGGTTGATGCGTATTTGGCTTGTATCACATGGGCACTCTATGAAGATGAAGCACCTCTCGAACATAGATATGAGCCTACCTCTTGGCACTGTAGAAAGATTGAACAGGTCAAAAATAAGCAGACTTGGTAAACCAATCTATGATAACCCAAATACTATCCGAACTATGAGACGTGTGAGGTAAACCACCCACTAAATCCATATTAATCCACTCCTACTTCTACTCAAGAATGGGTAGCCTCTGAAGTAGACCACCAGGTCTCAAATCTTGAACATCACCTGCTGAAAACACGAATACCATGCCACGTAGTCTATAATAACTTTCCTTATACTACTTCACTAGTAATGCTGCCTTAAGTCTCTATAAATCTTAGTTACCCCCAGGTGAATAGAGTATCTAGATCAATGGCCCTCTTGGAGTATAAACTAAATCAAACCTCCTACCCTTTGAACATAAATGTGACTATTAAACCTCAATATACCCTCAGAGTCTAGGGCGAACCTCTTGGCCTCGCCCCTCCACACTTGATCTCGAATACCACAAATTGACTATCCTCAAACTGTCGATCGCAAATTTACTACAACAAAGTAGACCTGGCCTCAACACTAGCAAGAATCCTACTGGGGTCTAAAATATCAAGTTGAATCTTTTTTTGGATAAGGACTATATGTACTAGGCTAACAACCACTTTGAAATCGAAAAAAAGGCCAAGCTCCCCATACTCACTTCCTTTCGGCTCAAGGTGTCTGCTACCATATTCACCTTGCTCGAATAGTGCAGAATAGAGAGGTCGTAGTCCTTCAATAACTCATGCCACTTGCATTGTCTCGAATTAAGATCCTTCTGAGCCAGAATATACTAAAGACTATAGTGATAAAAAATGTAACACCCCATACATTTCCAAACATATACGACCAACTTAGCATTGATGAAAGTATTTAAACTTGAGATAGTAAGGAGTTATTTAAGGTTAAAATTAGAGTTAGGTGTTAAGGTAGAGTAGAGGGATTAAGATGTTGGAAAAATAGGATAAAATAAGTGAGGTGCTTGCTTGACTTAGTTAAGCTAGTAGGTGACAAGTTGGTTGCATTACCTACTTAAACTAATGGGCATAATTGTGGCCTATATTAAGTGAATAATTTGAGGCCCAAACTAAGTGAAAGAAAATGAGGAGAATGGCAGCCTAAGGCCTAATCTATCCAAGACCACAACGAGGTAATTTAAAATCAGGAAATTACATGGAATGTCTCCCATAATGGGTGGCTTTGTATTTTTGCCCCCCAATAAAAAATCTTTACCCAAATAACCCTCGCTCCTTTACCGACATACTAAAAGTATAGTTTTGCCCCTTAATCATGTCTGCTTTATCTATTGCAGCTCTCACTATTGAAGTACCGATAGAGATCAAACTAAGCACTTCTCATTTTCTCGATCTCATTTTCTCTCTTTCGCACCTCTCTCTTTCAATAGATCTTCAATTCTCGCAATATACAAAACAATATGGATAAGATTTCGGTAATTTCTTCATCTTCAAGTTATTATACATTAGGGTATTGTATTAATTTTGTAGATCTTACATGAACAGAACTTTTAAGGCAACAAAAACTCTTAATTTTTGCATTTTCTTGCATTGTAAAGGATTTTAGATTTAAAACTTCATGATAGTTCAATTATTTGTAAATATCCAGAGTGTTCTTTTACTTTAAGTATATATTTATGTTTAAAAAATCAAAAAATGATCTATGATTTTCCTTGTGTAGCCATGTGTTGCTACTGATGAAGAAACAGAGTGTCTCCCAGTGGATTTTGCTTTTAATACTTCGGGACTTTTTCCTTCGGGACTTTTTCCTTCAAGCTTGATTAACATCATTGTTGATGTAAGTTCCTAGCAAAATCAATTTTTCATTTACATACTTTTTACATGAATGTCTATAAGTATACTAAAATAGAAACAAATGCACTAGCTACCAACTATGAGATTATAATGTGTATACAAAATAAATAAAATATTGTACCTTCACTTTTGACCCTCCTAAAGCTAGTTCATTGATCGGAAATTTACTGTTTTGCTTTTGCCTTACATGGTTCAGAACTTTGAAAAACAAATATGAAGTGACTAAATGAACTAACAATAGGCACCAGAGTAGAATTTTTTCCTCAAAGCCATTTTTTTACTCTATTAATCTTGCTTAGTTAGTCAGTGACTGGGTCAAATTTTTGTGTATCTGTGAACTTAGGTTGCTTTTCACCATGTGCACCTTAACATCTAGTCTAGATACAAAAGTCATGTTTGCGGTCATTCTGTTTTAGTGTGCCACCTTCCTGTTCCCCTTAACAGTTGCTCACTACTATAATTAAAATACACAACAACAACAACATACCTAATGATATCCCACAAAGTAGAGTCTGGGGAGGTTAGAGTTTACGCAGACCTTACCCATACCTAGTGCTTCTTTTTTCCTCGTTAATTTTGAGATTGAAAACAAGTCTGTTGATTTGAATCAAAAAAATTATATGGAAGTATGTGTAAATAAGTTGATCTAGTTTGAATAAGAAAATTTGGTGTCTGTAATATGGAAAAAAAAACCTCTGCTTTGTTGGTAATTTCTTTAATTTTTCTTTGAGTTTCTTTCACCCAAGAAAAATTAAATCCAGCATTTTTTTTTCTATGTAAGTTTGTCTTTTTATAGAAGAGTAGAGTACAACTTGATATCAGTTTTGTAACATAGGTCATTGAGTCATCAGTATTATTGTTATTCGCAAATAGATGAGTGACTGTATTGTATATGAACAAGTTACTGTAGACATCAGACTAAAAAAAGCCTTCAATCTAACTCGTGCAGGAAACACTTGTGAATTTGTTGCTGACAAACAATGACGTGAACTTATTAGATGTGTTCATTGTATACAGATAGAAGTAATAAATGTCTATATAATTATAACGATCGTGAGTAGAAATTCAAAGATGCATAAGAATGTGCTGATTGCGAGAATGCATTAGTTTTAAGTAGATATTGTCTTAAACGAATTATATTCCAAGGCTAGTAACTTCTTTAATAGTCTTTCCTTTCTTAGGTTGTTTCTGCTGGGATTGGCAAAATATGGAAAGGGTGATTGGCAGGTTATGCCAAGGAACTTGGTGTTATCTAGAACACCAACACAGGTGGAAAGCCATGCACAAAAGTTCAACACTCTCTGTCACCCTCTCTTCCTTTAAATGTTAGGCTCTGTTCCTTTACTGGGGAGCTAAGTCTTGCCTCTAGGGCAAGAGTTATAGAGAATTCACCAAATCATTACATACCAAGGTAGTATCAACTCTTGCCCATGGGGCACAACTTGTTCCTTTGTGGGCTAAGTCTTTCCATAAGGGCAAGAGTTATAGAGCATCTGCCAAATCATTGCAGACCAAGGTAGTATCAACTCTTGCCCATGGGGCACAACTTGTTCCTTTGTGGGCTAATTCATGCCTTTTAGGCAAGAGTTATGGAGCATTCACCAAATCATTACAGACCATTGTAGTATCAACTTTTGCCCATGAGGCACAACTTGTTCTTTTGTGGATTAAGTCTTGCCTCTAAGGCAAGAATAATAGAGAATCTTCCAAATCATTACAAACCAAGGTAGTATCAACTCTTTCCCATGGGGCACAACTTGTTCCTTCGTGGGCTAAGTCTTGCCTCTAGGGCAAGAGTTATAGAGCATCTGCCAAATCATTGTAGACCAAGGTAGTATCAACTCTTGCCCAAGGGGCACAACTTATTCCTTTGTGGGCTAAGTCATGCCTCTTGGGCAAGAGTTATAGAGCATCTGCCAAACCATTACAGACCAAGGTAGTATCAACTCCTGCCCATGGGGCACAACTTGTTCCTTTATAGGCTAAGTCATGCCTCTTGGGCAAGAGTTATAGAGTATCTGCCAAACCATTACAGACCAAGGTAGTATCAAGTCTTGCCCATGGGGCACAACTTGTTCCTTTGTGGGCTAAGTCTTGCCTCTAGGGCAAGAGTTATAGAGCATCTGCCAAATCATTGCAGACTAAGGTAGTATCAACTCTTGCCTATGGGGCACAACTTGTTCCTTTGTAGGCTAAGTCTCGCCTCTAGGGCAAGAGTTATAGAGCATTTGCCAAACCATTGCAGACCAATGTAGTAGCAACTCTTGCCCATGGGGCACAACTTGTTCATTTATGGGCTAAGTCTTGCTTGTAGGGAAAGAGTTATAGAGCATCTGCCAAACCATTATAGACCAAGGTAGTATCAACTCTGGCTCGTGGGGCATAACCTGTATTGTGCATACAAAAGAATATTGCAACTTCACTTTGGATATTTTATCAGGGTGAATTTTCTGTCACCCTCTTTTTGTTTAAATGATAGGATATATGTTTATTATTTTACTGTTCAAATCGCAATTCAATGTTGACTGTCTAGCTTACTTTAGTAATATTTCCTTTTCTTTTGTAATTTTGATGCAGAGAGTGACATCTTCTCTTAAGACTCATCTTGATACTATTTTTGATGGGGTTATAAGTCGTATTACGGTAAGTTCCACATTAAATTTAGTATTCAATAGAAATAGCATCATTGTACCAGTCATTGCATTGATTGTGTTGTGACATTATTAAATTTTTGTGATGTAGTCTCTAGAGTCCAAGTGTGATTCTGTTGTGGAGCTTCTTCAAGGGGTAAATAAAAAATTTGATGGACAAGAAGTTGGTATTGCAGATTCTAGAAGGAATAAAGGGGTGGATGAAATGCAAGAACAAAATGTGGCTATTCTAAGAGATGAAGTCATATTTGAAACTGGTTCACAAATTTGTGCCAAACTTCAGACTGGAGAAATTGATCTTTCAACACCTCCTGAGAAGATTGATGATTTACTTTGTAGGGAAAGGAAGCGGTGTGAAGTATCAGATGTAGATGATTGTCCTAGCTTTGCTCTATTAACTCCAACGCCACCCAATGTTTCTAATCACATGTCTGTAAACGAAGAATTTTGTACTGCTGAAGACTTGGGAAATTCAGAATAGAATTTACGTTTATCTTGTGTTTCCTTGTGACATTTAAAGATGGTTGTTCAAGTTGTTATTGGCAGTATTTACTTTCAACTAGTTTGCCACAATTTTTCCTTCTTCCTTTGTAAATTGTTACATTCTTTTTTCCTGTTACATTTTTCTTATTAGTTTACTACTTACTGTTTTGACCTTTTGATATCAAATTCTTGATCTTGGTTTTTTTTACTGATGAGTTTATTTTCCTCAGGTCAAGTTATATCAAGGTCATAATATACTCTCTTTTCTGAGGTACCAACTTATGTTAGAGTATCTCATAAGTTAGACATAGAGAAATAGTGTAGATTATTGTCCATGAAACATACACTAATTTTTTTAAGCTATGTTTTGCCTCTAAGGCAATAGTTACTACATACCCCATAAGATATAGATAGTTAGAATGGTGAGAACTCTTGCCCATGAGGCATTACCTATTCTTTTGAAGTCATTGGGCTATGTCTTGCCTCTAGGGCAAAAGTTATAGAGTATGTGCTAAATCAATACAGACTAATAGTGTCAACTCTTGGCTATGGGGCATAACTTATTTCGTTGGGGCATAATTTATTGGAAATCAATTATTTTCCAATTGACACAATTTATTTGCAACAACTTTAAATTAAAAATACGCAAGCTAATAGTGTCAACGCTTGCCCACGAGGCATAACTTGGGAAATTAATTGTTTCCCAATTGGCATAATTTATTTGCAATGGTTTCCCAATTGACACAATTTATTTGCAAAAACTTTAAATTAAAAATATGCAGACTAATAGTGTCAATGCTTGCCCACGAGCCATAACTTGGGATATATTATTTTATTAGAAATCAATTGTTTCTCAATTGATGCAATTTATGTGCAACATCTTTAAATTAAAAATACACAGACTAATAGTGTCAACGCTTGCCCACGAGTCATAACTTAGGATATATTATTTTATTAGAAATCAATTATTTCCCAATTGACACAATTTATTTGCAACAACTTTAAATTAAAAATACGCAGACTAATAGTGTCAACACTTGCCCACGAGGCATAACTTAGGATATATTATTTTATTAGAAATCAATTGTTTCCCAATTGACACAATTTATTTACAACAACTTTAAATTAAAAATACGTTTATCCCATTTCACAAAGCTCAAAATAATCAAAGGGTTTCCCTGTTTTGGAGCTTCAGATTTCATATCAAAGCTCAAAGCTACAAAGAAGTTCGTATTCGGAGCTTCACCTATATCTTCTTCTCTCTTTATGGTGAAATCACAATTTATTTTTTCGGGCTCTTGGTTTTGTCCCTCTTCTCTCTGCACTTTCGTCCTCGGCACAGGTAATTCTCTCTCCTTTTCTCTTAATCACATAGATTGCATTGAACTATTTGTTACCTAGCAATTGGTGCTAGACCCAATTTTTTGAGCTGAAAATCACTCTCCTTTTCTCTTAATCACATTCTATGCATTTAGAGAATTTTGGTACATAGCAATTGATAAACTTTATTTTTTGACCTAAATCACTTTGATGAAAGAGAGATTTTGGTGGTGAAATTTGGGTTTTTGGTGGTTTCTCTACTCACTGAGTTCATTTCTGTCTAGTCATTAGGTCGTTTAGTTTTGCTTGTGAGAGTTGGGTTTTTGGTGGTTTCTGTAGCCACTGAGTCCATTTTTTTTGGTCTCATCAATTTCATTTTGCACCTTTATTTTGTTTTATGTGTATTTATATATATAAAATATATATAGATATATACTTTATGTCTTATACATTGTAGTGTCTTCACGATTCTTGTTTTGTTGTTATTTTTGAATTTCAAAGTTGTGTTTATCTTTGTAATTATGCAGATTTTCTAAATCATGTCTAGCAAGACAAACCCTACCGAGTATTTTATTGATCCTAAAGATTGGTTTAAATTAGACCCTCGTTGGAGAGGAGATTCGAGTTATCACAAAACTATAATGACCTTGTTGGATGGCAATCAGTTGTCCTTATTAGAGAAAGGTGTTTTGGAAAATTCATTCAATTAGGTAATGTGAATTCATCTGGTGTGCTTTTACATTTCATGCTCTTATCTGAAGTAAGATGTAACAATAAGAATGTGATGGGATTTTATGTCCAGGGAAGTTATATCGAGTTCACACTCGACGTCTTTGGTCTTGTTACTGGCTTGTCAATTAAAAGTTCTAGCAATGTATTACCAGCAGTTAGGGGAAAAGGGGGGTGACAGTCGTTTGTTGAATACTTATTTTGGTGGCGCAGACAAATTAAAAATGGAGGACTTGAAAATTTTTATGGAAACAAGAAAAAATAAAGTCCAAACTGATTTAGACGCTGTCAAACTAGCTGAAATCTATATTTTAGGATGCGTGTTGTTGGGAGGGAGGCATACTAAGGTCATCCATGCTAATCATATCATGATACTAGAGGATGAAGCTTTATGTATAGAGTTTGGATGGAGTAAACTATCTTTTGATGAAGCTCTAAGTTCATTGAAAAGTTAATTGAAACCAACAAAAACCACTGTTGGAGCAACATACCAGCTTGTTGGTTTTCCATATGCCTTTATGGTATGGACATGGGATATTTTCCCCAAATATTGAGAAAATAATGTGCAAATAGTCTCCGATGTAAAGTATCCTCTTATGCTACGTTATGTGGCATGTGCTACTCCACAATACCCAACAATGGTCAAGTTTTTTAACTCAGACAAATCAAAATCTTCGGTAATTATCTACACCTAGTCTTCTTTTATTTTTTATTTTATTTTGTTTGTTTAATTAGTTGTGTTAATTGTAATTCTTAGTTCTACTTTTTTTTTGGGTAAATAGAAAGGTTTGGTTGAGGCATTCTCGCTGGAGCATGAGCTGCCAACTGATAAAGCCAGTGAAGACAAACGGTTCAGTGTATTAAATGAGAAAGTTGATGTATGTATTGCTTCTTTTCCTCTAATCTCTCTTATAACCTGATTCTTTAAATGGATAATTTCGAACAGTTTCATGTATTCTTCGTGCAGAAACTTCAAAGCACATGTTCGAAGAAATTTAAAAAGATTCTAGATGAGAACAAGTTTTTGAAGTCTGAATTGATCAAAATTAAAAGATTATTGTTGGGGAAGCTCAAACCAGACGGGGATAATCTATCAGCTGAACAACAGGATAATCTACAAGCTGAACAAGGTGGTCATGATGCAATGGTTCATGATCAATGTGATGATCCTCACAAACCTACAGAAGATGATGGATCTGTAAGTAAATAGTTTCCATGGTTGTCGTCTGATGTTTTTGTAATCCTGATAGCATTAAAACCTACAACAATAATCAAATAGTTTGTCAAAATAATCCATATGTTCTCCTCCCTTAGGACTGAACATAGATACTCCAATTACTTTGCAAGTTTCCTTTTTCGTATCTTATCATTTATATGGTCTTATTCTCAAATAAGGCAAGAGTTATGATTTTATGTCATAAGTTAGACATGACTCTATTATAAGGTGTTGCATGTTCACAGGGAATAATTATCTTCTGGGTGTTTTTTTTTCAATCATAAATTGCATGTCATAAGTTGTTTTTCAATCATCTTTAAACAATAAATTCAAAGTCCTTCAATATCTATTACTACATATATCAATCTTCAAATAGGAATCTCGAAGTATCAAATTTTCAATAATCTGCTAAATCATTATGGACCAAGGTAGTATCAACTCTAACCCATGGGGCACAACTTGTTCCTTTGTGGGCTAAGTCTTGCCTCTAGGGCAAGAGTTATAGAGCATCTACCAAACCATTACAGACCAAGGTAGTATCAACTATTGTACATGGGGCATAACTTGTTCCTTTGGGGTCTAAGTCATGCCTCTTGGGCAAGAGTTATAGATCATCTGCCAAATCATTACAGATTAAGATTGTGCCAAATCTTGCCCATGGGGCATAAGCTGTGAAGTGAGAGTAGTGTGCAGTGATTACCAATGATGCATAAGCTGTTATACTTGAGCTAAGTGTCACGAATTGTAAGGAACATGTTTTATTTATTTAAACTGATGCACTATAATTTGTTTATGTTGTTCAATAGGATTTTGGTGGTATTGATGTTGATGGATACACCATAATTTGTGATGGCTCTTTGGCTGAAGAGCAGTCTAATAAAATCAACATGCCTGAGCAAGCTTAACATGTTGGCACGCAAGATATCTCCGACACATGTTTTGATGTTGTTAGAGAAGGTCTGGACATGTATGGTGCTTTGGGCCAACATAATTCTGCTAGTAGAGGTGTCATTTATGGAACTAAGAACTGTGTGGATGTTGATTCAATAATCAGTAATGTTGATTCTAGTTTGTCTGCACTCTCTACTAGTTTTCCAGTATATCCTGCTGTTAAACATACTCAAGCTGAATAATTTGTAAGTGTCTCGAATTCTAGTTTACATTTTTCGTTGTTTAAACTGAATCACTATAACTTTTTTGTGTTTTTCAACAGGAGCTTGATTGCATTAATGTTGATGTAGAAAACATAATTTGTGATGTTTCTTTGGCTGAAGAGCAATCTACCAAAATCAATATGCATGAGCAAGCTGAAGATGTGGGCAAGCAACATATATCCAACAAAGCTGTTGATGTTGTCGGAGAAGGTTTGGATGTTGATGGCCAACATGATTCTACTAGTAGAGCCATTATTGAGGTAACTAAGAAATGTGTCAATCTTTATTCAACTTTCAGTAATGTTGAGAAATCTGTAAGATCTATCTTTTTGCTTTCTTTATCACTTCGTGGTTGTTTCTTCTATCAATTTGATTCTTTTTTTTGTTTTCCAGCATGATGAAGAGCCAAGTACTCATCTCCATGTCTCTTCATTGAAAACAAAAGGCTCTCCACCGGAAAAAAAACATACATTAGGAGAAAAAAAGAACCAAATCAGCAATTGCTGATGTTGCTACTGAGTTGAATCATAGACCATCTTCTGTGGAAATAGAAGTAAAAGATGTCACTCCTGAGAAATCGGTTAGACAGAAATTTCTAGGACAATTAGCCAAATCTCCATATGTGATAGATTTTGAGTCGGGGGCATCCCAGTTTATTTTTTATCAGAAGCATCCTTTTATTTGTGACATTGATGCATTTGATTCCATGTCGACTTTGAACACTGCTTTTTGGAAATTCATCGAATGTGGGCTGAATACGTCAAAATGGTAGCTCTACTCACTTTAAGCTTTTCATGTTGTGATTCTTATACTTATACGAATACGAATTTTCTGATTGTGTTTTATTTTTTATGAATTCTAAGTGCCAAAAAGCCATATGTTGAAGGAAAAGATGTTCTGCCCAAATCTTTTATTTTTGGCTCGTGTGTTGTTGATATGAAGTAGTAGTTTTATTCACTTGCAACTTGTGGTAGACCTTTGCAGGATACTATATTATCACTTCCTTTCTTAATCTATATTTTTGTATATGTTTGTATATTTTTTTATCCTATATTGAGTGTAGTTTACTGCCCATCTTCTTTTTTTGTTATTGTATAATTTAGCATTCTTGTTTTATTTTTTTTGCCTCAACACTTGGATACAATATTTTACTATCTAAGGAAGAAGGTTAAATATGAGCCTAGTAGTCTCATAAGATTTACGACTACTGATTTTGCTTTTAGAATCAAGCTTGATACTCTCTATGAGGACTTTGTGAAAAATGACAAAGATTAATCTGTCATTCCTGAGAAACATGAGGTTGAGGAGTACATTAGAGGGTTGTACAGTGATGCTAATGTAGCATGGCACAAGGTTGACTATGTATTACTCTCGATTTATGTCCCACGAGGAAAATCTCCACTTGGGCATTGGATTTTGGGAATTCTACAATTTAGTGATTGGTGTGTCAATGTCTACGACTCCAATCGTACAAAGCGCAGTGACAAAGTTGTTGCGAAAGCGATGTTACCTTACCAAACATTGATAACATATTTTTTGCAAAAGGTTAATTTCTATGTTGAGAAGGGCATTAAGAAGTATGAAAGTGAGACTTTGCAGATAAAAATGGTTGATGATCTGCCACAACAGACCCAATGGTATTTTCTTCTATTTATTTTTTAAATGTTCAATTCACTTCACCCTTTTTTTGTTGCTTTCCATATAACTCATGTGTAATATATTTTCTTTTCTTTTACAGTGATTGTGGAATATTTGTTTCTGCCTTTGCTGAATATTTCATTCATGGTAGAGAAATTCCAGAAAAAGTTGATGTTAGTTATGTTCGCATGAGGTATGCAATTTTTCTATGGGATTATGGAAGGAGAAAAATAAAAGCTGGTATAAAGAGCAACATCACTGAAAAAGTTGGCAGATTATTTGGGAGGGAAAAGAGGAAGAGGCAACATAAGGAAAAGTAGTTTAATTTTTTTAGTTTTAATGTGTAAATATCAAGCGCAGACAGTTTTGTGAAATTGAATTGACTATTTTTCATGCGATCATGTAAAGCATACAATGTAGAATCACTGTTGATTCATTTGATGGTTATCCTATATATTTATGTTTGAAATTTTTATTTTTTTTCTTCTCCTTATGCCTAGTCTTGCCCCTAAAGCAAGAGTTATAGAGCATCTGCTAAGTCAATACACAATGTGGCAGGGCTAACTCTTGTTGATTTGAAGTAGACTTTCTTTGAGGGATAAGTCTTGCCTCTAAGGCAAGAGTTATAGAGTATATGCTAAATCAATCCAGACTAAGGTAGTGTCAACTCTTACCCATGAGGCATAACTTATTCCTTTGCCTTCGCATCTAGGGAAAGAGTTATAGAGCATATGCTAAATCAATACAAACTAAGGTTGCGTCAACTCTTGCCCATGGAGCACAACTTGGAAGTAAGAGATTGTGTAACTTGTGTCCTAATTATAGCTACTAATTATTTGATGAACTTTGAAAGATCTTTCATTTATTCAATGATAGCAAAAGTATAAGCACGTCTTTTATAAGGCGGATAAAAAATTTTCAATAGCTTGTTGCTTAGAAATGTTAGGACCACTATTTCTCATTTTATCACCCGGTGCAGGTAATACAAAAAAAATGCCTAATAACTCTAGAACTTTAAATTTGCCAAATAGTAATTGTGTAACCTTCTTTGTATTAAAAGGCGTGTTTTATATGTAAACAAGTTATGAATGTTACAAACAAGTGATGAATGTTTTCAAGATTTCAAGGTAGTGTCAACTCCTACCCCATGGGGCATAATTTGTTCCCTTTGGGGGCTAAGTCTTGCCTCTAGGGCAAGAGTTATAGAGCATCTGTTAAATCAACACAGACCAAGGCAGTGTCAACTCTTGCCCTATGGGGCATAACTTGTTTCGCTGTGGGCTAAGTTTTGCCTCTAGGGCAAGAGTTATAGAGCATTTGCTAAATCAACACAGACCAAGACAATGTCAACTCTTGCCCATGAGGCATAACTTGGAAGTCAGTCCTTTAGGAGCTAATTCTTGCCTCTAGGGCAAGAGTTATAGTGCATTTGCTAAATCCATACAGACCAAGGTAGTGTCAACTCTTGCCCCATGTGGCATAACTTGTTTCTTTGGGGGCTAAGTTACTTTTGTGAAATAGTGTAAAACACTTGCCCATGAGGCATGTCTTATTTTAAACAGTACCCTATAGGATTATTTATATCACATCTCTTGGGGGTGTGGTCCTTTCCCAGATCCTGTTAATATGGAATATTTTTATACATCGATATATTATATTTTTATACATCGATATATAAAAAGCTTCAACACGTAATAACTTTCATAAACAACCAATAATAAGAAATTTAGTTAAATACTCCAGCAAGTGTTAAAACTCAAAATCAATAAGACGACATTCGTGCAACCTGTTTTGTTGAAAATCAGAACTACTTGTTACTAATTGAAAGAGGGGTTCGAAGAATCCCAATATAATTTCTACTTTAATCCAAGTTCTCGAATAAAAACTAAAACTAATTATGTTTTTTTTGTTTTTCTTTCTGTATCTTCTTGAATAAGGATGGAGGACCGGAGAGTAGTGACCGTTTGATCTATTGTTTCCAGTTCTTTTGCATCTCAAACATCTGAAATTGTTTCTTGAAGATTCTATCCTGTAAGGATATCTAGTTGTTTGCCTTCTCCCTAGCAGAACTTTCATATCTGGGGGCTTTGTAATTACATCCTTTATACTATCTGGAATAATCCATGATATTGTGCTTCCAACTGTTAGAATTTCTCCCTGGTGTGTTTGTATCCAAGCTTGTCTTGTGAACCAATTAGAACAATAGCTAGACTTGTTCATGTTTCTACTATCTATAGCTGCAATGGCATGGATGCATGGTACCTCATCTGTTTGAAACACTAAGCATTCACAAGTCCTCTTCTTCAGATCTATAATATATTCAAGTCTTCCTTCTTTTACAACAAATTTTGTTGCATCAATAGGCTCTACCTGTAATCAAAATGATAAATAAATGACAACTGATATTTGTTGTACTCTTGACAAGCCTGGAATTAAGTTTCTAAAAATAAAAATTAGTCTAACACACTCTATTAATTAGCATTACAAATTGAGTGATTACTCTCTGAATGGATTTTCTTCAATCTTGTGTAATATTTGCTTGCATTCAACATCTTGCATGAAATCTCAAGAACAAAAATAAGTCGCAATGAAATCACACATATGAACACACAACTTTTCAGCGACTTAGCATATTAGAGACTTATTAACAATTTAGTTAGCATATTATAGACTTGTTAACAGTTTAGTTTTAATTCTAGCACTATCCCAATATTCTCCTAGTTCTTCAAGCAAATACAAGAATAAACTAGAAGTGATGATGTTCTATCGTTCAGTGATTGTGAGGCTAAGAGCTAAAATGTGGACTTAAAATGACCTGGAAACAAAAGAATACACCAATTTAAAAATGATTTTTGTATTTCATGTGGATAAACAAGCAGTTCAACTATAACAAACAATTCATCTCCTAGAATATTTGAAGACAAACATGAGAGCTTGTAAGACAAAAATTTTCTGTAGAACTTACTTACTTTTAATTTCAAGGCAGCTTGAATCTTGTCAGTCACCTCCAGCTCCGTCCAACGTGTTATGTCATGGAACGTGCCTTGCGCATCCATTTTTCTTTCATAAAACCAACTTTGTAACTTGTTTTGAATGTAATCTATTAGACCCATTATTGGTAGTTTCCTTGCAATTCTCAGTACGATATTCATGGACTCAACATTGTTTGTTGTGAGCATATTGTACCTTCTGTTGGTATGAAATGAACGTACCCATCTTTCTGGTGGTTCTTCTTTTAAGTAGTCTGCAACAAATTTGTCAATTTTTTCTATCTCATCCATGAAACTAGCAAATTCAGTATGTTTGTATGCTATTGCTGCATTGTAGAAGAGTGACAAAACTACATTTGGAAAGTATCTTTGTCTTAAATTTTTCTCCATGTTATAAATGCATATCCCATGCTGACACTCTGGGTAGACATTAGCAATTGCATTTGCTATTGTTGGGTGGCGATCTGATAGAATAGACAGTTGTTCATGCACCCCAAATGCATTTCTTAACTGATTGAAGAACCAGTTATAGGACTCATTATTTTCTGAGTTAGCAATCCCAAAAGCCAAATGGAATATGTTGTTGTTACCATCCTTTGACACTGCTATCATTAGGACACCATGATATTTTGACTTCAAAAATGTTGCATCTACCATTATTACCGGCCTACAGTTGATCCACCCAGCGATTGAAGCACCATAAGCAAAAAACACATACATAAACCTATGTTGAGCAGAAGAACATTAGTGACCTTTTACATTTTATGTTTATAATCAGTTCAGTAATTTCTTAAACTAACTCTTGCCCAAAAGGCAAGAGTTGTGTATATCTTAACAAGCTAAGCACCACAATGAAAGAATAATTGTTTGCACCTTAGGCAAGAGTTTCAGTTTTAAGGCATGTTGCAAGATTTAATAGTATTTTTCAATATTTTAACAGGTACATCTATTATCAAAATTCTCTCAGCTACTCCACAAAATGTCACAGACCATCTCCAGTAAAGGATAAAAAGAAAAAAAAATGAGACCATGTGAGGGTCCTGATGGTATTTTACAAACTTATCCCCACACCGTAAGGAAAGAATAATCTGAGTAATAGTCTAATCCAACCGCTTAAGCTAAACATAGCCCGTGAATGTATAAACATGTATACTGGTGTAAAATCAAAGTACAATATATATACCGGCTAGGAAAAGTAAATAATGAATTAGAGCGGCTATAAGTATTCTTACTCTTTCATTCTAATTATAGCACCATTCTTCATTTTTGATATATATAAGAAATGATAATTTTAGGGAATCGCTGTATCCTCAAGCATAGCTAAAATTGGAATCAAAGACTTCAAAATGATAAACTAAGATAATTAAGAAACCAACTTATAATTAAGATTGTCTACACAATATAAGAAGATACTAGCAGTTAAATAAGTCCTAACTATAACTTTTTTTAATAGCATGTTGCAAGTTTTAATAGTATTTTTCAGTATTTTAATAGGTCTTGCCCATGAGGCAAGAGTTGTATATATTTTAACAAGCTAAGCACTACCATGAAAGAATAAATATTTGCCCCTTGGGCAAGAGTTTCAGTTTTAAGACATGTTGCAGTTTTAATAGTATTTTTTTGTTTTTTACAGGTCTTGCCCATGAGGCAAGAGTTGTGTATATCTTAACAAGCTAAGTACTACAATGATAGAATAACTGTTTGCCTCTTGGGCAAGAGTTTCAGTTTTAAGACATGTTTGCAAGTTCTAATAGTATTTTTTTTAGTTTTCTAACAGTTGCAGCATGTGTACCTATTCATATCGTCCCTTTTTATGTTTGTGTACGTGACGGGGTTCTTTTCTTTCATCATATAAAGATACGATGACAACAGATTATAGTTCTGTTCAGGAGTTCCTCTTATCACCCTATATGCATGTTTTATTGCTCGCCATCCTTTGTTGTAAGATATGATTATTCCATATCTCCTTCTCATTTCCTCTACCACGAATTTTGGGGTGATAACTGTCACGCCCCGAATTCCAACGAGGCGTGATTGGCACCCGAAGCCGATATGGCCCGAGAGAACCAATCTTTGCTTGTGAACACTCGTATGCGTAACCGCGTGAATCATATTATTCCTCATGCAACTATGCGGAAAACATGAACATGGAAACATATGCTATATATATTAGGAAACTTGGCCGTTGGGGCCATCACGTCAGAATGAACGTACATATCTTACATTCCACTTCCCACATAAGTCTACAAAGCCTCTAAAGATACATGACTATGACAAACCTAGAGTCGGGACAACATCCCGCTCCATACTCATATTCAATATCAAACCAATATGCATAATGACTCGGAAAAGCCCCGGATCAACTGGAGCTCACCAATAATCTGCTGATATCTCGTCACCTACTGCGGAGATCTACTAACACCTGTGCCTGTAGCATGTAAGGTAAGTCCCCAAAAGGGGTCAGTACGAAGAAAGTACTGAGTATGTAAGGCCATATGAAACTACAATAATACATAAGTACTTCCAAGAAATTAAACGTAAGAGAATAATCAATATGGATCTACCTCCATCCTAAATATGTGGAACCATGTTCATTACTTCTATTAGTCTCATTAATTGATCAATCAGTCGCATCATTATCACTTTCTTATAACCATCTTCATGTTTATTTATATCTATACACGCAATGGATATGGTCTCATCTCTTTACAACTATTTTCATTACCGTTCACTCAATTAGTTAGTACCGGGCCTCCACCTTTGGTGGGCTATAATATGTGAATATATTATCGGACATCCACCTTTAGTGGGCTATCATATATGAATATAATACCGGACATCCACCTTTGGTGGGCTATCATATATAAATATAATACCGTACATCCACTTTAGTGGGCTATCATATATAAATATAATACCGGACATCCACCTTTGGTGGGCTATAATATATGAATATAATACCGGACATCCACCTTTGGTGGGCTATAATATATGAATATAATACCGGACATCCACCTTTAGTGGGCTATTATATATAAATATAGCATACTATTGGAATTATTCCATCTTGAACTTATACCCTCTAGATAGTTATCCATTCTCAATGAAACATAACATAAAGTAATCATTGGTGCATTACTTCTTCACAATCTTATTTCCTTGACATAGCTATGAGAGTGATACATTAGAGATCATGACACTAAAGCTCACACTTTATATTCACATCTCACTTCACTTCACTTCATGAGATTCACATCTTCACTTATGAGGAATAAGGGATAATTATACTAACTTGCACATTGCCTCTCTTATTACTCTTATGAGATTGGTACTCTTAGAAATTTCAACGTTATGGCAACTTTCCGTGAAGCTTTGGGTCATTAACCAATGGGTGAGAGATATGTGAATAAACATTGTGAGAAACATAACATTATTAGCAGCATAACACTATGGAAACCATCGGACCATAATCCATGAACAAGGGACATGAGTATAACCACCATGGGAACCGTGGAACATAACCTTATTGGGCTTTTGGAACATTAACCATGAATATGAGACATGTGTATAACTCTATTGGCATTTTGGTTCATAACATGATTGGAATAATGCTATTCAAACTAAACAAGTCCTCTTTACCTCATTACTCTTGTTGGGGTAGTTCTCTTAGACTTACAACATATGACAACTTAAGAACTTCCGTCCATAAATAAGAACTAAGTGGGTCATGATTTCTCTAAGAGTAAAACACATATGACTAACAATATTTATCATCCTTATTTGGGATACTATATAACCCCTTTGGAATAGAACACTTTTGAAACCTTAGGACAATGAGCACTAAATAAGACACATGTGGATATCAACTGTTCACCAACCTGAGATACAATACCTGAGAACATTTGGAACTTTTGACATGTTATCCAATGAACACGAATCAACCAATGGGCATGAGTCATATGATTCACCATTGACCAATGAGTAGGAAACATGTGAGTAACATTAGCCAACTACCGAATACGGAATACCTTAGAGCACTTCGGAATCAAATGAGTATTATGACAATGTGAACACCACATGCTGCAGAAGGATATAGAAGAATAACCTTACATACCTTAGCATCTCACTATGAATGCACAAGCTTATATGGAAATACAATGGTCCATCTCCTTCCTTACGTCTTACTCTACAATACAAGTACATAACAAAGTTCAGGTTAACAACCAACTCCCTTACAAACGTATAAATGTCACAATGAATCACATAGTTGCCTTAGAACTTAATTTCACCCTCTTATAATTTCATTTATTTCATCTACATGCCAACAATACCATAACAATTCACACATTGACCAAGACCTCATAAGTCAATGTCATTCCTCATCACACTTACCCTTTATGCTTTCTCATTATCATTCCGTCACATTTCCTTATGTCAATGTGCCTCATAATAACATATGAACAACAATAAATACTTCCCATAGTCCAACATGCCTTCATACAACACTTTAAAGTCATTAAAACGACATCACAAGTTGCTAATTATATCCATAAAGGGTATCGGGGCTTTCGGGGGTCAACTAGATACGAAAACACACAAAATCGGACCTGGGGGATGACCTGCATTGACACCTGCGCCTGAAAATTCCCTTTGGAAGCATACATAGGCATATGCGTTGGCATATGCGCCCGCAGGTGCCTCCGTCTGCGCAGATGCCTCCGTCTGCGGGGGTGGATGCCCATTTTGGTCCGAAATTGTCTTTTTGGGGTCTTTTTATGCAATGAATGGTCCATGATCATAACCAAACTTATTTTAACATATATTTGATCATATTATATGCCAAAAATCAGCCAGGGTCTCACACCACGCAATAACATCACCAAAACGACACTTTCCTTACATTACGTCATCAAATCCATGTTAACTTTTGCAATAACAATTCCAAACATTATACACAAGAATAAAACAAGTAAATACTGTAATCACGTATCACATATAAATATTGAATCCATCAAGTTCATTTTCTTCAAAACCACAAGTCCATAGTCAAGTTTACAAGACAACCACCCTCCGATTTAGCAACATGAAACATTTCACTTATTGTGAACTTCTCAATACTCCACCAACATAACCAACATAATATACACCATATATTATGCATTAAATATATTAATACATCATAATAAACACTTACCAAGTCTTACCAATTGATGATCTTGACCAAAGGGATGAGGGCTTAGGGTTTGAGTTGAGAGAAAAATGTTGTAGAAATTTCTAAACTTGGCATGAGGATTTTTGTTCATTAAAATCTGATTTGTTCCCCTTAAATAGTCCCCTAATGGTCCTTATTTAACAACCCACTTGGTCCAATAATAATATAACAACTTGTCTCACAAGAATGGGTCACAAATGGGTCAAAGACCCCTTTTGGGTCATGTCCTCTTATTAATATTGGGCTTCATTTGGGCCCAATGACTTAAGCCCAAAAATGTTAAATGCATAAATCATCAAAACTCTCATGTTTCATTATTTCCATAAATGCTACGGGAATTAATTAGACTCAGAAACTTACAGGGTGTTACAATAACATTGGTCGAATCCTATACAAGCTCTAATATATAATTGCATATGACCTTTGACGTCGCATTCCTATGATCAGATGTTATAAAGTCAATAGATCAACTGTGACTCTTTTCATATGTATGAACCTGAAAAAGCAAGGTCTCTTTTATCCTTGAAGCATGAAAACACCACGTGCAGTTGTTATCCAAACATCTCAGCTAATATATCGTTTTACATGATTTGACAACCTTGAATTGAATGTTGTGTGTAATCTCTATGTTCGACATACACTTCACCATATTTTCTTTGTCAAGAAAAATCGATTTCACGTTTATCTCATCCATAGAAGCGTTGTCTCTCAGAAAACCAGTTTCAATATCAATTATTTTCCTTTTTTTTTTCCGTACGCTCTTGCTCTTAGATAGATGCCCTATTTCTTCAACTCTTTCAATATCCATTATTGGTTCAATGACCATGAGTTCTCTATTTCTGTCAATACTGTCAATTGCTAGCCCTACATTATTTTGCTGAATACTGGCTTCTTTTTTGATGCAATTTGCATCCATTCTGATCATAAACCTGATAAAAACCGAAACAACAAAAACTTATTAATAGTGTAATTTAGAGAATATATCATCAAGAAGTGATGGTTCCCTATTATTCGGTGATTGTGAGGATGGGAATTAAGATGTGGACTTTAACAACATATCAATTTACTACAAATTAGATCCCCAATTTAATTAACACATAATAAACTATAATTATCCCAACCAACCCCAAAAAATCAACAACCCAATGAGATCGAATGACAATTTTTTAGAGAATTTTGATGATGAAGATGTTACCTTCTTATCCGCGATTATCGATGTTAGTAGAGAATTTTGATTTCACTCAGCCATAGCCGCCGCTTTGCTGCTTTGGAATGAAAATGAAGCTTCAGATTCGAGTTACTGTGTATATAACATTCAAGGGTAATTTTGTCCAAAAAAGCCCCAATTAATAAGCAAAGGTTATTTTTGTAAAACCATTTTAACGGGGGAAAAAATTGTATTTATGTAGTTCTCCCATTTAAAATGTCCTAGTAGATGCATCATCTACTAGGAATTTTGACCAGCTTAAATGACCAAAGTAGGTGCATCACCTACTTAGCATTTGTGTCCCAAATTAAGCCAAATAGTGGCTGGAAATAAAGAGGAGAAAGAGTCAGAAAAAAGATGTAACACCCCGTACATTTTTGACCCTACATGACAACTTTGAACAACATTTACTTAGGTGTCGAGAGCCATAAATATGTATTTTGTAGTGTCATCGATGAAACATTTGATATTGGGCCTAGTACATGTGATTAGACTTTTGTAGGAGGTGTTTGTGACTTCGTGGAGCGATTGTGGGGTGAAAAATGAGGCTTGGAGGACTTCCAAGCAATGGATATTAAGGTTAGGAGGTAAGCAAAAGACTTGAACTTGAAGGATCTAACCAAATCCGTAAAGAAAAATCGAAGATAGGAAAAAAATCACATTTTGGGTGTGGGGCGCGCCCAGGGGCGTGCCAGGCTGCTTCTGGCCAAAAATTTTTTGGTACAGGCATCCCTAGGGAGTGCCAAGCAGCCTGCCGGGCTGCCTATGCCAGAAATTTTTCTGGCATAGGCAGCATTGGGGCGCGCCAAGCGGCGTGCCAGGGTGCTTTTCGCAAAAATATTTCTCCGACTATTATGATATGTATAAGACTTTTGAGTCATGGTATCATTACTCCATCTTAGTAGGACTACTCTTGAGCGCGTTTAGCATCCGATTTGGGGTTAATTCTTCGTGACAATTATTTTAAGAAATTATGTTCAAATAAGCCATGAGTGGCTAAAATTCCTTATTTTTGAGATTGAGGCTACGAATATGAATCGCGTGAGTCGAAAACTGTTGCAACATGTATGGAATTTTTTAAACATGAGAGAATTGGAGATTACATATTGAAAAGATAATATGTGCAATTGGGCTCAATTTGAGGCCCAAAGAGAGGCCAAAATGCAAGGCCCAAAGGGCAAATGATCCATTCTTCCAATATTGACCAAGTAAGCATGACATTAAATGCCAAGAAGTGGCAAAGGACGAATTGAGGTCCTATAAAAAGGTACAAATCAGATTTTTTATTCACTACAACTCTCATGCCATTTCTAGATATTTCCAAACACATTTCTCTCAACTCAAACCCTAAGGCAACCCTTCTCTTTGGTAAAGATCATCACTTTGCAAGTCTTGGTAAGTTTCTACTCTCATGGATTAATTTATTATATGCGTAATATGGTGTGTATATCATGATGTTTATGTTGGCAAGGTGTTGAATGGTGCTTTTTGCTTTTTGCTAAGAGATGTGCCATCTAAGTGATTTAAAATTCAAAAGAGACTTGAGGTTTGAATAAAAGTGAATGGTATGGATGAGATATCAAAATGTATGGTGTGATTATGATCCTTAACTTGTTATTTTTCTATAAGTGTAAATTGGGGGATTATTTTCAATATGTGGTTATGAAGTGTACTGAGGTGAGTGATGGAATCATTGTTACGTGGTGTTAATGAGGAAGTGTAAGGGTTAAAAGTGGTATCAAAATGCTATTGGTTTATGAAGTTGTGGTCAATGTGTGTAATCTTGTGGTATTATTGGCGTGACGATGCCGTGAATTGTATCGTAAGGGGTGAAATGACGTTATAGGACAATCTTATAACTCATTGTCGTTTTATATACATGTAAGGTAATTGGTGGTTAACGTGAGCTCCATTGTACACCTGTGTTGTAGAGTGAAATGTAAAGAAGGAGATGGACTATTGTGTTCACGTATAGGATTGTGTATTCCTATTGGAAGTATAAGGTATTTAAGGTTACTCTTTCCGTATCCTCCTGCAGCACATGTTGTTCACATTGACATTGTACCTGTTTCATTCTGAAATATCCCAAGGTAGCTCATTTCAAGTTGTCATATCATATTACTCATAGGGTCAATGGTGATTCACATGTTTCATAGTCATTGATTAATGTTTCAAAATTCCAATAATGTACCATCCCCAATGTATCACTCTCAAACAAAATTAAAAGAATAAAGCAATGCTTAGTTGGTTATTGTTAAGCACAGGGGCAAACCAGAGGGGTGAAAACCCTGGTCGAAACAAACCTGTTTTATTGGTATGGATCGTACTCTATGGGGCATAAGCCTGGCTGGAATAATCCCAAAATTATGCTATTATGGATCGCAATCTAAGGGGCATAAGCCTGGCTGGAACGATCCTAATAGTATGTACTTGCCACTGATCAGTCGAGGCCCGGGTATGATATGAATCAAATGATGGTAAATGAATGTAAAAGGAAAGAACACAATGAATTTAATGTACATGGTTACCAACAGATGTACAATAGTGGCTTATCTATATTGTCTTTCCATTTGTTATTTGGATCCTTTGAAGTCTTTATGTATGATGCAGTTTATTATATAGCCTTACATACTCAGTACATTGTTCGTATTGACGTCCCTTGGGGGACTTACCTTACTTGCTACAGGCGCAGGTGCTAGTAGACCTCCCCAGTAGGTTTCAGGTCATTTGTAGAGCATTGGTGAGCTCCAGTTGTTTCGGGGCTTTCTGAGTCACATATGTACATTTGTTTTGGTGTTGTGTGGGTACTGTATATGTGTATAGAGCGGGGGCTTGTCCCAAATCTGAGATTGGTTTTGGTTATGCATTTGTAGAGGCTTTGTAGATCTTTTGGGACATATGAAGGATATGTAAAGAACGTATGTTTTTGTCGTGATGGCCCCAACGGCCCAGTTTCATAGTTATCATATATGTTTCGTAAATTCCGTTATTGACATATTATATCCAACTGTGGTGGTGTTGTATATTGCGTAGCATGCGTACGAATGACCATGAGCAAAGATTGGTTTTCTCGAGCCTCAACGGCTTCGGGTTCCAGTCCGGCCCAAATGGGATTCGGGGTGTGACAAAAGTGGTATCAGAGCTGGTCTTTCTAAGGGTGTCTACAAAGCCGTGTCTGAGTAGAGTCTTACTTATGGATGTATTGTGCACCACACTTATAAGTAGGAGGCTATGGGACATTTAGGAGTTGTTTCATTCCTTCATTTCTAGATCGTGCATTAGAGCCAAAGTTCTAGGTGGACTTGTTTCTGACCATACAAATTGTTGTTCTTTTATATTATGGCAAAATGCTGATTACAAGAAGAGGTCGAGGTAAAAGTAAGAGAATAGATAGAATTGCTAGAGAAGGAACTAGTAGAGCCCCGCCTGGACCAGTTAATCAAGGCGGCGTTGAACCAGAGATGGCATCACAGTTCTTCCATTTTCAGAAGAGTTAAGAGGAAGAGAAGTACCTACAGAACAGCCAGTAAATACTACTGACTAGGACTTAAAGAATGCAGTGCAAATGTTGACCCGAATAGTTGCTGCACAAGTTCAGTGACAAGGTGGTCCAATGACAATTGATGATAGTGCAGCTAGAGCAGCTAGTCGACGGACGCAGGATTTTCTGAAACTAGATCCTCCCACATTCACTGGATCAGATCCAAATGAAGACCCGCAAGATTTAATAGATCAAATCCAAAGGGCTCTGGAGGTTATTCATGTATCGGGTGTAGAAATGGTGGAGCTTGCGGCCTATAGATTGAAGGGCGAAGCTATATTGTGGTATAAAGATTGGAAGAAAGCTCGTGGTATTGGTGCAAACCCAGCTACGTGGGAAAAATTTAAAGTGGCATTTCTTAACCACTACCTTCCCTATGATATCTGAGAGGCTCGTGCGGATCAGTTCTTAAATCTCCGTCAAGGGAATCTAAGTGTCAGAGAATACAGACTACAGTTTTATTCTTTGGCTCGATATGCTCCAAATATAGTGGCCACAATGACAGACAGAGTACATTGATATGTTGATAGGCTGGAGCCATATTTGGTAAGGGACTCCACCATTGCTGCCTTGAACAAAGATATGGATATAGCCAGATTACAGGCTTTGCCCAAAAAATGGAGGATCAAAGACAGAGAAGAAGGGTACATGAATCTGAAAGAGGACAGTCAGAAAGATCTAGACCTATGGGACAGTCTATGGCGTCCCAAGGACAATCTAAACCTCGGATATTTCCTAGACTGCCTAGACCGTCATTCTCTTATTCCACAGCGGGCACTCAACCCCAATTTCGAGGGTTTCGGGGCAGTTAAAGTGGGCAGAGTAGTGGTATGCAAGGATCACAGACAACGAGATCTTCTCGTCAATCATGTCAGCATTGCGGGAAGTATCATTTAGGTGCATGACCTATTGGGACAAATGTTTGCTTCTGGTGTGGTTTATCGGGGCACATAGTGAGAGACTGCCCATAAAGGGGTACAGGTGGTGTAGCACGATCTACGGGATCAACTGTTGCATCATCATCATCGGTCCCCTATCTAGGAAGGGGTGTACAGCTTGCTGGTCGTGGCAGAGGTGCTAGAGGAGCAGCTAGTTCCAGTGGAGCCCAAAATCGTACTTATGCTCTAGTGGACCGATAGAATTCAGAGGCTTCACCTGACGTAGTCACAGGTACATTATCCATATTTTCGCACAGTGTATATGCCTTAATTGATCCGGGTTCTACATTATCATACGTTACTCCATTGATTGCCGTAAAATGTAATAGAACGCCAGAATTATTAATTAGGTCATTTGAAGTATCCACACAGTCGGTGAGTCCATTGTTGCAAAAAGAGTATATCGTGATTGTGTGGTAACTGTGTGTGGTCATGATACCTTGGCCGATCTTATTGAACTTAACATGGTGGATTTTGATGTAATAATGGGAATGGATTGGTTGGCTTCTTGTTATGCCACAGTATATTGCCGAGCCAAGAAGGTGCATTTTCATTTTCCACAAGGAAATGTTCTTGAATGGCAGGGTAATGTGGGGGCACCGAGAGGAAAATTTATTTCCTATTTGAAAGCAAGGAAAATGATTGCTAAGGGTTATATATGTAACTTAGTATGAGTGAAAGATACTGATACGGAGCCACTAAATCCTCAGTCAGTTCCAGTGGTCAATGAATAGCTTGATGTATTTCCAGAAAATCTTACAGGTTTGACCCTAAAATGGGAAATAGAATTTGGTATTGATGTGATTCCAGACACTTAGCCTATCTCTATTCCCCCGTATAGAATGGCTCCAGCAGAATTACGTGAATTGAAGGAGCAATTGAAGGATTTGCTGTACAAGGGCTTCATCAGGCCTAGTATGTCCCTGTGGGGTGCACCGGTATTATTTGTACGAAAGAAAGATGGCACGTTGAGAATGTGCATCGACTATCGGCAATTGAATAAGGTAACGATCAAGAATAAATATCCCCTCCCTCGAATTGATGATTTATTTGATCAGTTACAGGGCGCCAAGTGTTTTTCAAAGATTGACTTGAGTTCGGGTTACCATCAAGTCAGAGTTAGAGAAAAAGATTTACCCAAGATAGCCTTCCAAACACGGTATGGCCATTATAAATTTTTAGTTATGTCATTTGGACTAACAAATGCCCCAGATGTGTTCATGGATTCGATGAATAGGGTGTTTAAGCCATTTATAGACGTGTTCGTGACGGTATTTATAGATGACATCTTGGTTTATTCAAAGTCACAAGAGGACCATGCTAAGCACTTACGACAGGTGTTACAGATTCTTCGAGAGTGTAAGTTGTATGTGAAGTTCTCTAAGTGTGAATTTTGGTTGAAATCCATCGCATTCTTGGGTCACATTGTGTCAGATGAAGAGATAGAGGTTGATACACAGAAGATTGAAGTGGTGAAAAATTGGCCAAGACCTACGACACCTATAAAGATACGTAGTTTTCTTGGATTAGCAGGTTATTACAGAAGATTTGTGGAAGGTTTTTCCTCCATTGCTGCACCATTAACAAAGCTTACACATAAGGTAGTTAAATTTTAGTGGAATGATGCATGTGAGAAAAGTTTCCAAGAACTGAAAGATAAATTGACCTCTACACCGGTATTGGTACTTTCCGAAGGCACAAAGGGGTATGTTGTGTATTGTGATGCTTTCGGAGTAGTTCTAGGGTGTGTATTGATGCAGTACGGTAATGTAATAGCATATGCCTCACGACAGTTACGGCCACACGAGAGAAACTATCCCACACATGATCTTGAATTAGCAGCGGTGGTATTTGCTTTAAAGATATGGCGTCATTATTTGTATAGAGTTCATGTTGATATCTATACTGATCACAAAAGCTTACAGTATATCTTTAAGCAAAAGGAACTCAATTTGAGGCAACGAGGTGGCTTGAGCTATTGAAAGACTATAATATTGATATTTTATACCATCCAGGAAAAGCAAATGTTGTAGCTGATGCATTGAGAAGCAAGGCAACAGGAGTCAGTAGTGGCCAATTGATGAAAAAGAAAGAGTTAGTCAAAGATCTACATCAATTAGCTAGTCTGGCGGTTTGTCTTCTTGAATCCTCAGATGAAGGGGTTATTGTACAAAATGCGGCAGAATCTTTATTAATAGCTGAAGTGAAAGAGAAGCAGTTTGCGGAACCTATGTTATTACAACTGAAAGAGAATGTGCAACAGAATTTGACAAAGGCATTTGATCTTACACAAGAAGGGGAGCTTCAGTGCCAAGGTAGATTATGTGTACCAGATGTAGATGAGATGAGGAAACAAATTATGACAGAGGCGCATCATTCACGATATTCTAGTCATCCGGGAGCTACCAAAATTTACCATAATTTAAAAGAAGTGTATTGGTGGGGAAATATGAAGAAGAACATTGCAGAATTTTTCGTTCAATGCCCAAATTGTCAACAAGTAAAGGTAGAGCATCAAAAACCAGGAGCTTACATGCAATGTATCAATCTTCCAGTCTGGAAATGGGATATGATTAATATGGACTTCATCACAGGTTTTCCTCGTACACTGCGGAAATTTGATTCCATATGGGTGACAGTTGACAGGCTTACCAAGTCAGCGCATTTCCTACCAGTCAGGACCACCTATACAGCTGAAGACTATGCACGGCTGTATGTTAAAGAGATAGTGAGATTACATGGGATTCCAATCTCCATTATATCAGATAGGGGGGCTCAATTTACGGCACATTTTTGGAAGTCTTTTCAGAGGAGCTAGGGTACACAGGTGAATTTAAGTACGACTTTTTATCCTCAGACAGATGGACAAGTGGAGCGTACTATCCAAACACTTAAAGATATGCTACAATCATATGCAATGGACTTCAAAGGTAGTTGGGATGATCATCTTCCTCTCATTGAATTTGCCTACAACAATAGCTATCATTCAAGTATTAAAATGGCACCTTATGAAGCTTTATGAAGAAAGTGTAGATCGCCAATCGGATGGTTTGAAGCGAGTGAAACTGCTTTACTTGGATCGGATCTTGTTTACCAAGCCATGGAGAAATTTAAAGTGATCCAACAGCGACTACAAATCGCCCAAAGTAGACACAAGTCATATTCTGACGTTAGAGAAAGAGGGCTTGAATTTGCTATAGGCGATTGGGTATTCTTAAAGGTGTCGCCGATGAAAGGGGTAATGAGATTTGTAAAGAAAGGAAAGTTAAGTCCACGCTACATAGGTCCATATAAAATTATCAGAAGATTTGGGCAACTTTCATATGAATTGAAGTTACCCCAAGAACTCTCCTCAGTCCATCCAGTATTCCATGTCTCAATGCTTTGAAAGTGCATAGGATATCCATCTTGTATTGCTCCCGTTGACGATGTACAAGTTACGGTGGATCTCACTTATGAAGAAATGCCTATTGCTATTCTTGATAGACAAGTGAAGAGGTTGAGAAATAAAGATGTAGCATCAGTAAAAGTCCTTTGGAGAAATCAACAAGTAGAGGAGATCACATGGGAAGCTGAAGAAATGATGAAATCCAAGTACCCCCATCTGTTTCAAATGGAAGAAAAAGTTCAGAGTGTACAAGTGGAGTAATAACAAGTAAGTATCTATGGGTATTAAGTGTATGTGTATATATGCTAATAATAGAAATGCATTTGTTGTAATTGAAAAGATGTTGTTAAGATTCGAGGACGAATGTTCCTAAGGGGGGAAGAATGTAACACCCCATACATTTTCAACCCTACTTGACAACTTTGAACAATGTTTACTTAGGTGTCGAGAGACATAAATATGTATTTTGTAGTGTCATCGATGAAACATTTGATATTGGGCCTAGTACATGTGATTAGACATTTGTAGGAGGTTTTTGTGACTTTGTGGAGCAATTGTGGGGTAAAAAATGAGTCTTGGAGGACTTCCAACCAATGGATATTAAGGTTAGGAGGTAAGCAAAAGACTTGAACTTGAATGATCTAACCAAATCCGTAAAGAAAAGTCGAAGAAAGGAAGAAAAATCACATTTTGGGTGTGGGGCGCGCCCAGGGGCGTGCCAGGCCACTTCTGGCCGAAATGTTTTTGGCACAGGAAGCCCTGGGGCACGCCAGGTAGCGTGCCAGGCCACCTATGCCAGAAATATTTCTGGCATAGGCAGTATTGGGGCACGCCAATCGGCGTGCCAGGTTGCTTTTCGTAAAAAATTTTGTCCGACTATTATGATATATATAAGACTTTTGAGCCATGGTATCATTACTCCATTTTAGTAAAAATACTCTGGAGCGCGTTTAGAATCCGAGTTGGTGTTAATTATTCGTGACAATTATTTTAACAAATTATGTTCAAATAAGCCATGAGTGGCTAGAATTCCTTATTTTTGAGATTGAGGCTACGATGAATCGGGTGAGTCGAACACTGTTGTAACATATATGGAATTATTTAAACATGATAGAATTGGAGATTACGCATTGAAAAGATAATATGTGCAATTGGGCTCAATTTGAGGCCCAAAGAGAGGCCAAAATGCAAGGCCCAAAGGGCAAATGACCCATTCTTCCAATATTGACCATGTAAACATGACATTAAATGCCAAGAAGTGGATAAGGATGACTTGTGGGCCTATATAAAGGCACAAATCAGATTTTTTATTCATTACAACTCTCATGCCATTTCTAGATATTTCCAAACACATTTCTCTCAACTCAAACCCTAAGGCAACCCTTCTCTTTGTTAAAGATCATCACTTTGCAAGCCTTGGTAAGTGTATAGTCTCAAGGATTAATTTATTATACGCTTAAGATGGTGTGTATATCATGATGGTTATGTTGGCAAGGTGTTGAATAGTGCTCTTTTGCTTTTTTCTAAGATATGTGCCATCTATGTGATTTAAAATTAAAAAGAGACTTGAGGTTTGAATAAAAGTGAATGGTATGGATGAGATATCTACATATATGGTGTGATTATGATCCTTAACTTGTTATTTTTCTATAAGTGTAAATTGGGGGATTATTGTCGATATGTGGTTATGAAGTATATTAAGGTGACTGTTGGAATCATTGTGACATGGTGTTAATGAGGAAGTGTAAGGGTTACAAGTGGTATCAAAATGCTATTGGTTTATGATGTTGTGGTCAATGTGTGGAATGTTTTGGTATTGTTGGGTTGACGATGCTGTGAATTGTATCGTAAGGGGTAAAATGACGTTATAGGACAATCATGTAACTTATTGTGGTATTATATACATGTAAGGTAATTGGTGGTTAATGTGAGCTCCGTTGTACACTTGTGTTGTAGAGTGAAACATAAATAAGGAGCTGGACTATTGTGTTCACGTATAGGATTGTGTATTCCTATTGGAAGTATAAGGTATGTAAGGTTACTCTTTCTGTATCCTCCTACAACACATTTTTTTCACATTGAGATTGTACCTGTTTCATTCTGAAATATCCCAAGGTAGCTCATTTCAAGTTGTCATATCATATTACTCATAGGGTCAATGGTGATTCACATGTTTCATAGTCGTTAATTAATATTTTAAAATTCTAATAATGTACCATCCCCAATGTATCACTCTCAAACAAAAGTAAAAGAATAAAGTAATGCTTAGTTGGTTATTTTTGAGCACAGGGGGCAATCCAGAGGGGTGAAAACCCTGGTCGGAATGAACCTATTTTATTAGTATGGATAGCACTCTAAGAGGCATAAGCCTGGCTGGAATGATCCCAAAATTATGCTATTATGGATCGCAATCTAAGGGGCATAAGCCTGGCTGGAACGATCCCAATAGTATGCACTTCCCACTAATCAGTCGGGGCTCGGGTATGATATGAATCAAATGATGGTAAATGAATGTAAAAGCAAAGAATGCAATGAATGTAATGTACATGGTTCCCAACAGATGCACAGTAGTGGCTTATCTATATTGTCTTTCCATTTGTTATTTGACTCCTTTGAAGTCTTTATGTATGATGCAGTTCATTATATAGCCTTACATACTCAGTACATTCTTCGTACTGACACCCCTTGGGGGACTTACCTTACTTGCTACAGGCGTAGGTGCTAGTAGACCTCCCCAGTAGGTTTCAGGTCATTTGCAGAGCATTAGTGAGCTCTAGTTGCTTTGGGGCTTTTCGAGTCACATATGTACATTTGCTTTAGTGTTGTGTGGGTACTGTATATGTGTATAGAGCGGGGGCTTGTCTTGACTCTAAGATTGGTTTTGGTTATGGATTTGTATAGGCTTTGTAGATGTTGTGGGACATATGAAGGATATGTAAAGAACGTATGTTTTTGTCGTGATGGCCCCAACGACCCAGTTTCATAGTTATCATATATGTTTCTTAAATTTTGATATTGACATCTTATATCCATCTGTAGTTTTGTATATTGTGTAGCATACGTACGAATGCCCATGAGTAAAGATTGGTTCCCTTGGGCCTCAACGGCCTCGGGTGCTAGTCCGACCTGAATGGGATTCTGGGCGTGACAAAAGAGTCCTTTAAAGGACAAAAATCTCATGCAAATATCTCATTATTTTCTCATCAAATTTAGGTTGTCCAAGTCTCTTAATCTCTCTCTCTTATCCTACAAACAGCCACCCTATTTTCCCATTAGGGTTCTACCTGTTCCTCAACTTATTTCTTGCAAACTATCCCAAAAAATCACCTCCTCTCCTTCTTCATTTCAAGTATATTAGAAATTTATTCAAGGGGAGTGAATATATAATTGTTGGCAGCCAAGGTGCTGCCACTATCTTCCAAAGATTAAGGTAAGAATTTCATGTTATAAGCTTGAGTTGTTGTTCTATTTTAATGTGATGCTTGTGTGATATTCTTTTCCTATTTTGTAGTTTAGAGAAGGTTACAAAAATAGTAATTGAGGGAAAACTAACAGATTAAGACATCCAAGGTAAGGTGCTTCCCTAACTTCTAATTATTAGCTCATTTGTGCATTCTAGGCATACTTGTGTATTGGAACTCATGGGATGGTAATTGGATGTTGTGAGCTCAACTTTTTTTATTATATTATAATGTTGGGTATGTATGTAGTATTTAGAAGTTTTGGAAGTCATGGCTGGCCTTAGAAAATGATTGGTTAATATTATTATGAGGAAGAAATAAAGGGTGTGAACCTTGGGAGTTGTTATGGTGGTTTATGGATTTTTTAACTGTTTATGGGACATTTTATATGTATTGTTGTTGTGAGGTAGTGATTTACCTTATAGGATAGATGGATGGAGTTCTATTGAAGTATAAAAGGAGGGTATGGTGATACACCATGTGTTTGGGGGTTTGGACGGTCTTACTGCCCGTCAAGTATTTAGCTATTGTTTTACAGGATTATATTGTGATTAGCTTCTAATGCTAGCTTCATTATGTACATATATTGTAGATTAACACTCAAAGGAAAGGTTGAATCATTGTAGTCACATTGGTCAAAAGATAAGGTATCTGAGGCTATTTGATTCCATATTTTTTGGCATGAATCATCTACTTGTGTTACTACCAATAAGGTGATCTTCCTAAGTGTTCTTCTCAATAAAGGATACATATTAATGATGCACATATTTTAGTATAGCTAATGACCATGGTGCCACTCCTTAAGATCTCACAAATGTGTCAAAGTACTTAAATATGTGGTTATTACTAGATTTGTGTATTTACTCTTCCAAGTCAAACCCTTGTTACGTGTTTCTCTTATATGAGTCAATAAGATCCTAGATTACACATGGTAAGTGTTTTTATATGTTAGGTACACAATCTATCCACTTACTACCAACTTGCTTCAATTGTCTATTTGATCATATACTTTATTTGCACATATATTTACATGTTTCCTTCATTGGACACTCCCATTGTCGTAGTCTATAATTTTACCTCATAGAATCCTTAATTGTTCCATTTTATAGTTTACATCTACTTACTTGGAATGTGTACTTGTCCCTAAATTGAATTTGTCCACAGGTTTCATTAGTTCCCATGTTCATGTAATTTCTTTTATCTTATATCATTTACTAAGTATGTAGCTATTATATTAGCGTCTAGGGTACTTGTCTCTTGGATTGAGTTAGATGCCTTCACTCGGTATGTTCCTATGCTTCCATCTGAAATGTCAAAGTGCTAATTGTGTTATTTAAGATCCTAAGTATTACATTGCTATTACAATTTCTTTCTATATCATTGTTACTGTCTCGAGTGCATATTTACATATTTCTTACTACTGGTGTATTATCCTAAGCCCAATAATGTCATGACCACCAAATTAAATATCTCAAAGGTTAAATAAACTAAGTAACACAAATCTAGTTATGTACGGGTGGAGCTCAGGGGCTAAAGCCTAGCATAGGCTGATACCAATCTATTTATATGTGGGTGGCATCTCAGCAGCGTAAGCCTAGAAAAGGCTAATCCCAACTTGTGTATTTACCATTGATCAGCTGGTTATACGTATCACATGGATTATAAAGATTATAAAGCAAAGACAAGAAGGGTAAAGTGAACAAAAGTATGTCATGGACTACAATGGGGAGTTTCTCTTTCCCTCAACACCTTCGAGAGAAGAAGTTCTAAGTGAACCACTACCAATTAAGGATCCTAGTATTTTGAGAACAAAAGAATTATTTGCTTTGATACAAAGGAACATTGAAAAGGTCCCTCAATTAGTCACCGAGATGGCACCTGAGGAGTTGGAAAGTTTATTGAAAGGTACTACTCCTCATGAAGAAGAACCTAAGGAGTTGATTTTGGAAGCAAAGCAAGCTACCCCTTGTTACATTGGTTCTAAGGAATTGAACATAGAGGTCAACACATCTACTCTTTGAGCACCCAAGTGGAAGCTAGAAGTGAAAGGATCTCAAAACCCTTCACAAGAAAAATGAGAGACAAAAGATTAAGAGAAGTAAGAGTGTGATAAATGACAACTCTATCTTAGAAAAAGGAGAGGTTGTGTGGAGTGATGTGAGAGAGTTGTCATGACCTTATCCTAGCTAAATAAATTTTCTTTCTCTAGTGGTTTTGATACTTGTGTAGGTGTCCTTAGAAACAAACATAGTGAGGAGCCTCAAACTTAAAGATCTATGAGGCCCTTGAAAGCTTCCAAAGGAGCAAATGTGCTTCATTTATGACAACCAAGGTGAAGGAAATCCTTTGAATGAGCTACAAGGTAACAATGCTAACTCATGCACTTTAGTAGATTTGGAAAATTGGTATGTGGCTAATTACCAATTGAGTGTAAGTGGTAGCTTATATGTATGTGTGTTTAATAAGCCTTACCTTGAGATGTGCTTGATAAAACCTTGGTGAATAATGATAATACCTTTGATGTAAAGGTGTAAACACTAGTTGATCCGTTTGATGACAAGATTATTTCTCCTAGTGAGATCAATTTGTGTCCACCTAGTGCTGGCACTTGGTATCTAAGGGATAATTCATTTTCATATGGGAGGAATGATATTTTGGGTGAAGATAGCATGAGTTTACTTGCTTCTTTGAGGAACCCAAGTAAGTATTCTCCTCGTGATATTGGTTTTAAATATGAGCCCTTATATGATACCACACCTTTGTTTGATAAATATGATGATGACATACTTGATTTATTTGGTTGTAGTGGTGGCGTATATCTATTAGGGATTCTCTATCTTGAGGGTGTGCCTAGAAGGGTGACTTGTAATGATGAGGGTGTATCCACTTTTAAAGGATACCATGTATTTAACAACCCACTATGGTATGATGACACACTTTTCAATGACGTAAATCTCTTCTTAGAAGATGATAGTATGTTTGTTGGAGAGGATGGTGTTCCAAGGGAAGGTGAGATAAGTTCTACAATTATCCCTTCATATTTTTGTGTTTCCCATTCTTGCTCAAGGCCTTCATATTCTTTAATTAATGAAAGAACCGACTTGTAAGGACACATTAGATAAAGTTGATTTATGTGACACCTTTTTTACTATTTGCTTGCATATGATGATACTCGTACTGGTAAAGTGGATTTCCAACCAGGCAAATGGGTACTTGCTTAACCCGAGTGTATGGAATTCCTTTTCATTTGACCCCGGTAATGAATGGAATGGTGGCACTTGTGTGATGGTGCTTGGTCTAGATGATAAGCAAGATTTAGGTGTGGTTGTTGGAACCTTTCCCTATGATAGAAAGTCCTTCTGGGGGGTTTACAATCTCTATGATTTGAGAATTGACATTACTCTTTGAGAGTGTAGTCAAGGGTGGATTCCCTTTAGGACTAGTGTTGATTAATCTAGTAGTTCATAGTTGAACTTGTAGTTAAGTAACTAGGGTGGATTCCCAAAAATGCTCGTGTTATTTCTTCGCTTAATCAATCATCGACTCTACCTTTTTGTGGATGCAGTTAGGTCTCGTGTATTTGATTGAGTTCTCTTCTCCCTATGTTAATTAATTCAATTAGCCCTTCTTTCTTTAATTCTTATCTCCCATTCCTTCTCTATCTTAATTTTATGTTAATTCCACATTTTGATCTAAGTTTCCAAATTAGGATCATATCAGAAATAACAAACACGGCCAGTCCGTGAAGATGAACGACCCCTCAAACATAGATTCAAGCCAACCTCTCTGTACTTTAGGAAGACTAAACAGGGAGAAAGTGAGCAGGCTTTGTCAACCGATCTATGATGACCCAAATGTTATTAGAACTACAAGAGGTGTGAGGTAAACCACCCACGAAATCCATTGTAATCCGCTCCCACTTACACTTAAGAATGGGTAGCCTCTGAAGTAGACCACCAGGTCTCAAATGCTTACACTTTACCTGCTCATAACATAAAAACTGAGACATGAAGTCTGTTATATCTCTCCTCATACTGCTCCACCAATAATGTTGCCTTAAGTCTCTATACATCCTAGTTTTCCCCGGGTGAATAAAGTATATGAAGCAATGAGCCTCCTAGAGTATCAATTGAATCAAACCTCCTACCTTCTGAACACAAATGTGACCATCAAACCTCAATATACCCTCAAAATCTAAGGCAGCCCTCTTGGCCACCCCCCTCCGCACCTGATCTCGAATACCACACAATAGACTATCCTCAAATTGTCAATCGTAAATTTGCTCCAACAAAGTAGACCTGGACTCAACACTAGCAATAATCTTACTGGGTGATAACCCCCAATATAGGAAGAGAGGGAAAAAGTATGAAAACTAAAAAAATGATAGAATCAAAATGCAAAAAGTAATGGATAGAGGATAAAGATAGATAGATAGACATAACAAGATAAAGAAGAGGGCAACCTATGGATATATCAAATCCAAGACCTCCCTTTTGATTACCCTAAAATACCTATCTCTTACGATGACCAAGAGGGAATCGTAACGCCCTCAAAACCACCATTTCTAAACAAAAGGTCAACACAAACCTTTTCAAACTCTCATGCTCTATCAAGAGACAGAAATTTAATATTCATCAAAAACTAAGGAAATGAAATGGCTAAGGCACCTATTTATAGTATTTGCCTTTGCACAAAAAAATTATTGCAAAAATATCCCAAAAGTGGCTATTTCAAAAATAACCCACAAGGGCTCTCTTTATTCCTTATGCCATGCTTCCCTTGGCTCCAAGTTATCATCCATATGTGGTATTGATCGAGTTGGAGCTCAATAAGGGTCCTCCAAACACGGCCTTGTGGCCTTAATATCTTCATGGCTTGAATTCCTTGTGTTTCCCGTGAAATTTAGGCCAAGAAAGGTTGACTCCAATTTGGCTTATATCATCCTCCCCTTCTTGAAAAGGATTCATCCTCGAATTTAAACCTTGCAAAACCATAGGAAAAACAAGAAACCACAATGTCCTCAAGGCATGAGGGTAAATGTTAGCAAAATCAATCCTATCACCATACCAAGGTTGCACACACTTAACATATAACCAGGTATCAAAATGATCAACTAAAGGGTCATAACCCCTCAAAGCGAAAGTTACTTGGCTAGTCAAGTGATTGTGACAAAGGGGTAAACCAAAAGAACCATAGTAATTAGTCAACCACATATGTAAGCCCACATTGGTTCTACATTTTAACAAACACAAAACCCCTTTTAGGTCAAAAATCACATGATAATCCCCATAGCTAAGTGTAATGTCATAAATAAGGTTATCCCAAGGTAAAACTCCACTCAATGCACTAGCTATCTTCAAAACCTCTTTGTTGGAGTTCTTTCCCTTACATAACTTTGGTCCATCAAATGGATTATAAATCCTTAAGAATGGATTTCCATTGTAGGGAAGGAGGCTAACAACCTCAATCAAATTTTGCTTATCGTCTTGACCAAGCACCATGTTGGGTGTATAAAAACCACCACGCTCCAAATGGTCACCGGGGTCAAATGGAAGAATTATCCATGAACATGGGTCGATGCAATACCAATTTTCCCCATGGGTGCCACTATCATGAAAAGATATACCCTCTACGCAACTATTGGCAATATCATAACCAAATAGAGAGTAGAGAAAGGTGTCACGCAAGTTAACTTCAACTAAGGTGTCCTCATGCATATACTCACTATTAGATTCATGATTATCACCATGAGTATCCTCAATAATGAAAGCCACAAAGAAGAAGTAGGAATTTCTAAACAATCAACACCTTCTTCCGCAAGGGAAGAATGCTCAAGTAGACACAAACCACCACTACCATTAATGAGGTCATGACTCAAGTCACTATAAGAACTAACTACTTCATCCTCATATTCATCATACAAGGGTGGGTGTAATACAAAGGATCACATTCAAGAATATCAATACAAGAACAATAACTAGGTTTCTCAAATGGTCAAGCAAATCAAAGCTATCTCTACCCAAATGATCATTCTTTTCCAAAATTGAGAGATCACTGTCAAAAATTGGATAGTTAGCAAAATCTTCACTCAATCCTATATTCTTAATGGATTTAAAGAAATAGGACAATATGTGAATCTTAAACATACCATCCTTTTTTTTAAGCACATCACATTGCATACTACTAGGTGACAAACTACAAGTGATCTCACCACTTTCAAACAAGACATTTTTCTTTGAGAGAGGATCTACATCCAAAGGCAAGGAATTAAAGAACATAAGTTCACTTTCAAAAAGATACATGTCTTGTTCACAATAGTTTCATTCACATGATTTCTATGAGCACAACTAATAATAGGATCTTCATCATATGATGTGCTCAAAGAATCTTTTCTATTCACATGATCAACTCTATCAACATCATCACAAACTTGAGACTCACTAGTCTCATCACAAACATCCTCAAGTAGTGGATTAAATTCACAAGCAAGTTGATCCACATAATTTCCACAAGACAATGTACTGTCATTCAACAGAAAGGCTTCAATACTAGGTGGACTCAAATCGATATTACAAGAAGAGTCAATTCGGTCATCAATAGGATCAACCAGTGTATCCACACTCTCAACCTTTACATTATCAACACGAGCCAAAGAATCATCAGGCTCACATGTAGATAAGCTATCACTCACACTTAAGGGGCTAATAGCCTCATAATGATCTTTCACATTTACTAAAGTGCAAGAGTTAGCTTTGTTACCTTGAAGCTCGAAAGAGGGATTCTCTTGACCTTGATCCAAGTTTTGGCAACTCTCACTTTTTGACCAATTCCCATCCATGGAGGACACGCTTCCTAGGAATGTGGTCAGTTGACCTCTTAGCTCATTCATATCTTGTTTCGCATTCATGATGGCCGCCATTAAGGTTTCCATGTTAATCTTTCCAATGAGATTTTGACTTTCACTCTTCATCAACATTGTACCTATCAAGAAGACACTCAACAAAAACAACACGTTAGCATTAGAAAAACAAAATCTCACAATCACTCGAGTTCACACTCTTTTGATTGCATCACAATTGGATCGGCTAGTGTTGAAGATTGCTTATACTTCGGTGGTACATAAGGTGTTGATTGCTACTCTTGGATAGAGTGGATTCTTTTTTAAAGAAACAAGGACGTCTCAAATTATAAATAAAAGGACTTGAATCAAGAAGTTAACTATGAAATAAAACTAGAAAAACACACAAAGAAAATGGACTAAGAAAGAAAACAGACTCAAGGACTAATCAATCAACTAAGTAAATGAATTACTAGTTGTTAATTAGTTTAGGAATTAAAAATTAAAGTAAGGAATCAAAAAATGAAACTAGACGATGGAACCTGAGCAAAATGGGATTTTGGATCTTTGAGGTGCGTTTGGTAGACCTGCTCCCGCAAGTGATGACCTGCCCCCGCAGGTGGCAACGCATGTCAAACCAGTGTCATCAACTTTGGCCATCTACCCCCCGCAGGTGCTCCACCTGCTGGTGCAGGGGAGGGCACAAGTGCCCTAGGCAGACTAGCTGAAGCTTTTGAATTTTCAACTTTTTGTGGGCCCTCTTGATTTCTCTTTCCTAGTACCTTCCCTTTCTGGAATATTCTTTGGTACTAACACTTTTTGATTGATTCTTTTGGCCTCTTTTGGATCTAAAAAATCCTTTTTGAATATTCTTCTTGAACAAGATATGAATTTCATGAAGAACACCAAGAACATAGATGAACATCAAAAATTCATATCTTCCTCGTTTTAGCTTCGAATTCAATGAAATTTGAAATCTAGTCTCTCTTTGATATGAGGAACAATCCCCAATACTCCTTTACCCTTAATTCCAAGACAAAATTTTTAGATTTTCAAACCCATTTGAATCTTCTTCAATCTCTAAACTCAAAAATGGCGGATTCTACAAAAGTTCTCCAAATAGCACCAACTTTCAGATCTATGTTCTCCTCAATGTAGATAACAACTTCCAACAATTTTTAGCACTCAAATCCACTCCAAAATCACAAGATCTAGAAACCCACTTCACTTTTCTCAAGACCTATAAGCTCAATAATGGGGTTTTCTTCAAATCTACTCAAATCGAACCCAAATTTTCAGATTTTGACTCAAATATACTAGAGAAAACAATATCTAGTACAGAAACTTCAAGAAAGACTCAAAAACCAAAACTCAAATTTTTTTTTGGGATTTTCAAAATCATTTTTTTTTTTTGATTTTCAATTTCCTAGATAACAAAACCCAAGATTGAATTCGTGAGAATGAACTCAAGCTCTGTTCTGATACAAAATGATAACCCCCAAAATACGAAAGTTGAAAAAAAACACGAAAACTAAAGAAACGATAGAAATCTAAAATACAAAAAGTAAAGGATAGATAGAAAAAGATAAAAGATAGACATAAACAAAGGAAATCAACGAAACTAAAGGATATATTAAATCCAATAACCTCAAAATATTAATTCGAAGAGGGCACCTAACTCATATGAACAACCACGAGGGAATCGTAACGCCCTCGTAACCACCATTTCTAGGCAAAAGTCAATACAAGCTTTTCCAATCTACACTCAAATATACGAAAAGAGGGATAAAGTACAAAAACAAGAAAAATGATAGAATAAAAAATATGAAAAGTAAAGGATAGAGGGGTAGATAGATAGACAGAAGAAGATAAAGATGAGAGCAACCTATGGATATATGAATTCCAAGACCTCCCATTTGATTACCTAAAAGCACCGATCTCTTACGTAAACCACGAGGGAATCAATCTCCCACGTAACCCACGTTTCTAAATGATTGTTCAACACAAGCTAATCCTAGCTCTCACACTTTCAAGTGTATTCAGAATATTATCAAAATCTAACCTAAAATAAAGAAGAAGCTACTATTTATAGCCATGGGCTAATTATTACAACTATGGGCCCAAAAGTGACCCATTTTAGTAAAATAAGCCATCTGCTAGCACAGATGGGCCACCTTCCCACGCATGTCACAATGCAGGTGGCTTTGGATGGGCCATAAAGGCCATATGCGACCATACCTCAGCATATGTGGGTGTTGGTGACTTTTTCGGTCCCTCCATGGCCTTTTTTAGCTCATCTTTGCTTCCATTTGACCTCTCTAAAGCCCCTTTACCCTTCTTGGATGCAATCACCAACTCATGGCACCCTTTGGATATTACTAAGAGGTAGTCAAACACCTTTTGTGTCATGATCATCCCATCAAAAGGTTCGGAGGTATTTTGGATTGTATCATCCTACCCTTATTAAAAAAAATTCATCCTCAAATCTAAGTCCTGAAAGCACAAGAGATGGACAAAAACCCAATAGCTCCTCGAAGCACGAGGAGCATAAGGATTAGCATCAATATATCTATGCCAAGGGGGCACACATTTGATATACATCCAACGATCCTTTGTTATCAATAAAACAAACTCATCATAAAATGCACAAAGGAGTCGGCTATTAGAAGCATCATGAAACAAAGAAACTACCAAGGTCGTAAGACATAATTTTTTTCTATTCCACCACAAGACCATACCCAAAGATTCCCACCTCTATCGAAAATAATCCAATATCAACATGGATGTCATCAAATGCAAAGAGATAGTAAAGGAAGGTATGAAGAAAATGAGTCTCATCCTAGGTTTTTCCGTATGTAAAGGTATCAAGTACTCAAGAAATCTAGAAATCACGTCACTATAAGTTGGAACAACCAAGGATGGAGTTAAGTCAATAGGATGCAAATCACCATTCCTTTCAAGACAACCCATGCTCACACAAAATGTATTTTCAACACAAACATGGTTATCATCATAGGACAAGAGATAGAAAAGAAAAGAGTTAAGGACACCATTCTCATCTAAATTACTCTCAAACATAAGTACAGAAGAAGATGAGGCCAGACAAGTTAAGCACATCACGTCTTTTCCCTTCAAGCAACTTCCCAAAAGAAGTGCATTCACTAACGGAGTCATGCTATTAGAGAAATTAGAGAATACCAAGAAGTTAGGTTGCCTCTATTCAGGGAATTTAGCATACTCTTAAGAGTCTTTCCTATCACTTCAAATTTTCCAACCACATAAGTGTGGCAAGGATTAGGAAGCCAGAGTTAGGGATCAAGTACGCACCAAGGACACTTCCCAAAGCAACAGATAGCTTGGGCTTTTAGAATGCAAGGCCCACACAATTCAAGCTCAAAAAACATACATCATGAATAAATCTTGGAGACACTAATACTCTCATGGTATGATATGATATTAATCAATTTTAATGGTCTTCTCAATATGAGAAAAATATCACAATGCCTCCAAGAATCACTAGGAATAGGAAGGTGTAAGTACATACCTTGGAAACAAAGCCTTAAACTTGTTCTATGCACCAACTTGGACCATGCTAGGTCCTCTTGATTCTTTATAGGAGTTTCCTTGGTAGGGAACTCCTTCTTTAGATCCATGGGGCTAGATATTTCACCCCTTGTCATCAAGCATCCATCAATCCTTAGGAGTTGATTTAGAAACCTCCATTCATCAACTTTAGAGTCCTTATATAAGAACTAATCTAGACCTTCAAGTCTATGCTTGTGAGGTATTTTATTTGGATCCTCCATTGGGTGTATTTGCTCATGAACCTGCAAAAGAAAAGCATTAGTACAAGGCAAAATGCTAGTACCATGGTTAGCATGTAACAAAGGTTTGCGGTTGACAAGTTCCACAACTAGGTAATCCTTGTCCTCCTCCTCTAACTCATTCGTTTGCTCAAAATTAGCACACAATTCTCCTTATTGAGCTAGGTCCTTCTCCACTTTCTAAATTTCCTCTCTCTCTACTCCCTTGACCTGAGCAAGTTGGTTTTTATTATTTGGACAAGTAGTAGAAAGGGTGGAGTTTGGATGTTTGTTCAAGTTGGACACTCCCCTTTTTATGGACCTCAACTGTTTGCTTATTGATCCTATTCAGCTTTCTATATCATTAAACTTCTCATTCATATCTTGCTTCATACCCATGATAGCCATCATTAAGTTTTCCATGGTAACCTTTCCCATGGTATTTTGACTTTCACTCCCCTTCGCCATTGTACCTAGCAATTAGAAACACTAAAGAAAACAACAAACAAGTTAGTGTTAAGAAATCAACCTCACAATCTCTTCGAGTACACACCTTTGTTTTCCTCACGATAGGCGTCGCTAGCGTTGAAAAATAATTTCTACTCCAATAGAAGATATGGTGTCAATTACTACTCATGGTCAGAATAGATTCTTATTTGAAGAAGAATAGATGACTCAAGCAAATAAACACGAACTTGAACCAGAAAATAACAACAAAACAAAAAGAGAAAAGCACAAAAAGAAACGGACGAAGAAAGAAAACGGCCTCTAAGACTAACTAATCAACTAAGTAGAGAAAATACTAGTTGTTAATTAGTAAGGAATCAAGAAATGAGATTAGGAATCAAGGAATGGATTTAGGATGTTGGAACCAAATTAAAATGAGTTTTGAAGTGCTTGACATGCTTTTTCAGAGTTGTGGGCGCAAATGGTTCACATGCTCTAGCAGGTGGCTTCGTATGTCACAAAACGGTGTTGCTAGAAGTCACCTGCATTGGTGACCTACGTGGGCAGGTGAATGACCTGTGTGGGCAAGTGAATGACCTGCGTGGGCAGGTGACTTCGCAGGTGGTTGGGGAAGATCACTTGGAAACCTCCGATTTTCAGCTCCGTGGGCCCTTTTTGCACTCTCTCTCTTAGAATATTCCCTTTTCTTTTGGATATTCTCTTGTACTAACACTAAAACAACTTTCTCTTTCTTTATTTGTGGATCTAACAACACTTTTTTGATAAATATTCCCCTTGAAGATATGAAGATCATCAAGAACACTAAGAACACAAAATTTCCAAACTAACTCGTTTAAGCTTGAATTTGCATGAAATTTCAGATTTGTGTTCTCTTCAACGAGGGGAACAACTTTCAACAATTTGTAACCTTCAAATCCACACCAAAATAGCAAGATCTCAAAACCCACTTTTCTTTTTATTCAAGTTCAAGCTCAACAATGAAGTTTTTCTTCCAATCTCTTCCAAACACACCACAACTTCAAGATTCCAACCTTGATAGTACTAGATGGAACAAATCTAGTATAGAAACTACAAAAAGGACTCAAAAACACAAAAATATTTTTGGGGTTTTTGCTAAAAACGTTTTTGTCACTTTTTTTTTTGATCTTCTAGATAACAAACCCATGATATAGAATCATAATAACGAATCTAAGATCGGCTCTGATTCCAAATGATAATCCCCAAAATACGAAAAGAGGAAAAAAAGTACAAAAATAAGAAAAATGATAAAATCAAAATATGAAAAGATAAAGGATAGAGATAAAGATAGACAAATAGACACAAGAAGATAAAGAAAAGGGAAACCTATGGATATATCAAATCCAAGACCTCTCTTTACCTAAAAACACCTATCTCTTACGATGACCAAGAGGGAATAGTAACGCCTTTGAAACCACCATTTCTAAACAAAGGTCAACACAAGCTTTTCCAAGCTCTCATGCTCTCTCAAGAGACATAAATTCAATATTCATCAAAAACTAAGGAAATTAAATGGCTAAGGCACCTATTTATAGTATTTGCCTTTGCCCAAATAACCTATTACAAAAATAGCCCAAAAGTGGCTATTTTGGAAATAACCCACAAGGGCTCTCTTTATTACTTGTGACATGGCTTCCCTCGGTTCCAAGATATCCTCCACATGTGGTATTGAACTCTTTGGATCTTGAAAAGGGTCCTCCAAACATGTCCTTGCATCCTGGTAATGATCATGGCTTGGGTCCCTTTCTGTCGGCCTTGATTTATAGTCCCTAAAAGGTTAATGTCGATTTGGCTTGTATCATGGGGTTTGAAATATCAAGTCAAATCAACCTGTTGTCTAAGGACTGTATGTCATATGAAAACAACCACTCTGAAACTGAAAGGAAGGCCAAGCTCCCCATACTCACCACCTTCTGGCTCAAGGCGTTCTCTACCATATTTGCATTGTCAAGATGGTTCAAAATAGAGAGGTCATAGTCCTTCAGTAACTCAAGAGAACCTGCACTATCTTAAATTAAGGTCCTTCTATGTCAAAAGATATTGAAGACTATGGTGATCGGTGAATATCTCACAGTGAACACCATAAAGGTAATGCCTCCAAATCTTAAGCACAAAATTTACTGCCACCAACTCTAAGTCATGTGTGGAGTAGTTGAGCTCATGCACCTTTAACTGTCTCGAAGCATATTCTATATGTCAGCCACGCTACATCAGAACATAACCCAAACCAACACCTGAGGTATCACAATATTCTATAAACCCCTCACCCTCAACTGGAAGTGTCAAAATAGGAGCTGAAGTGAGTAAGACCATGAGTTTTAGAAAGCTTACCTCACACTCATAGGACCACTAAAATGGGACCTTTTTCCAAGTCAATCCAGTCATACGTGCTGCAATAGATGATAATTCCTTGACAAACCATCTATAGTAGCCTTCAAACTTAATAAAGTTGTGATCTTCGATCGGAGACATTGACCTGGCCAAATCATAAACAACCTCAATTCTTATCAGCTCTACCATAATCCCATCCATGGACACCATGTGCCCCAAGAATGCTATTGATTCAAGCCAGAACTCGCACTTTAAGAATTTGTCATAAAGCTCCTATTCTATCAAAGTGTGATGCATAATACTCATTTGTTGCTTGTGCTCCTCCCTACTCATCGAGTAAACAAGGATATCATCAATAAACATAATCACGAAGAAGTCTAAATATGGCCTAAATACATGGTTCATCAAGTCCATGAATGTTGTTGGGGCATTAGTCAACCAAAAATACATCACCAGGAAATTGGAATGGCAGTTGAGAGTCTTGAAGATTGTCTTAGGGATGTCCGCCGCTTGAATCCTCAACTGATGATAGCCAAATCTCAAGTCAATCTTAGAGAATATGGATGCATACTATAGTTGGTCAATGTCACGACTCGATTCTACACCCTAGAAGTAACACGGTGCTTAGAACCACAAGTGGTCCCAAGCTAACCTTTAGTACTGGCATAATTCATGAGCAACTAAACTAAAAGATATAAACTAAAAAATAGATACTGAGAACACTATGCCGAAGTAAAATTATGGATTGAATCATTTAATACATCACTGTTAAAAAGTTTACAACAATTGTAATCAAAAAAAAAAAAACCTAGAACTAAATACAACAACTTTGACTGACTATCTATGAAGCCTCTACTAATACTGACTAAAGGTAGCCGGGACATGACCCCCAGCTATCCCTAATCAATACATATGAATAGAAATAAAATACTAAAATTACAAACTAACTTGAGTCCTTGACTAAAGAGAACTCATCATCTGTTGGCTAGAAGCTGTGATCTTCCTGACTATGATCCTGATAGTAAGCACCTGAATCTGCATCACATGAAAAATGAAGGAAAAAAAAGTATGCGGTTAGTACTTTGAATATACTGAGCATGTGAGATATGCACTAATCATGAAAACCACTTAAAACATGCTTTAAAACTGTGGACATATACCTTTTATTAAAATATGCATTTAAATCATTTCTGTACTGAAAAATTGTGAGACATAATGAAATTGCTGAACCATGAACTAAAACATTTATGAAAACTGGAAAGCTGTAAAAGCATAAAATTTTCATATGATTTAAAACTAATGTAGAACATGCTATAAAATTGTACTGAATGCTAACTAAGTGAAAGAGTTGAACTATAGTACAATGACCTTATATGAATTACACATAGATTGATATGAAATGATAATCTAAAAGGACATAGTATAAAAACAAGAAAAACTAAAATAAGGGTCATGTACAAATACTGAGTCAGAAACTATGGGAGCTACTATTAATTGACATACCCCATCTGAGCTAAATGGGGCCCAATCTGTAACCCCAGCTGGAAGGATGCTCTGTACATTACCAAGGGTACGACTAAGGATGCTCTATACATTACCAAGGGTATGAATAAATTGATGTCAAAAAATGACTAAGGTGTCAGCCTAATCTGGTGGGTGACCCTTTACAACCTATGGTGATAACATAGTTCTGGGACATATGAACTTCTACTAAGGGTCTCAGCCTAACTGATGGTTGAGCCTCCATCCCTGCATCCTCTCGATGCTAAGTACTACTCCTAACTGAATTTGAAACTAATATATATTGAATAGCTCAATAATGTTGATATTCTAAAATTTAATGATAAATGCTTTGTCTGAGAGCATACTAAAAATATGTTGAACTAAAGGACTGAATGCTGAACTAAAAATTTATGAGATTCTAAGACATCTGGTGTTCATAACCCGCCATCTTCAAAAAGTTCAGATATTCATGACAATTTCTATATTTTGGACAGAGTAAGAATTCATAAGGTACAAGTCCCAAAATACTGAATATCAATATACTGAGGAGCCATAAAATGACAAGTTTGTAAAGGTACTAAATTTCATGGGAAAACATGTCATTTAAACTAATATAGACTGAAATACATCAAATCATGCATAATTCATTTTGAAAAAGATTGAAGTCTATAAAACATGAATAATTCTTCAAGTATTAAAATTACTTAGTTAAATCCATGGAAATAATGCATAATAACTTTGAATGGGAACAATAATAATAAAATAACATGAGGGAACTAAACTCAAGAATTTGGCATAATTGGGTGTGAACCCTAGATCATGAGTTCATAAAATCATAACTGAAATTCATATTTAAAACTAGGTTTTGGGCATAACGGTGAAAGGAATACCTTATTGAACGCCCACATACCTGGACAGAAGAAATCTTGGACTAAAAGGTTGAGAATCTGCCTTTGAGAAGAACCTTAGGCTTAGGCTTTCTTGAGGGTTGAATCGCCTATTTTTCTTACTTAGAATGAACTTGGGGAAAATAATAAGGGATTTGGGGTGATTAAATAGAATTATCCCTCTTATAACAGCTGAAACGCCATAGTTTTGGTGCTAAAAGAGTGGGAAAAGACCAAACAACCCTTTTAAAATTGGCTGGAAAATTATTGGTCCCAGTCATGATAGCTTACATGATCACTCAACATGTATGGGGATAGTAGTGGCCTAAGTCATTGTCTAGAAACTTTTTGGTACTTCTCTAGACAGTCACGGTGAGTCTGGGGATGACTCATCGTGACTTGGGTACGACTCATCGTGTGAATCATCACCATTGACAACTTTGATAGTGCCTCACTAAAATGACCATAACTTCTTACTCCAGAAATGAATTAATAAACCGTAAGTGGATTTGGAAAGAGGATTCAAATTACTTTACTTTAATTTGGTGGGTATTGGTCCACCTAACCCTTCATATTCTAGGAGCAATGATTGATTAAAGTTGACCCAAGAAAATCTTATACTAAAACTTAGCCGGTAGAGGAGTTTTTAGTTCAACAAGGTGTTAGGGACTTCTTGTAACCTTAAATCACATCTAATACCTCTTTGTAATTATATATATGGATTCTTGGTACTTTACATGTCATGGTACTAATAGAAGACCATTTTAAATTATTATGGAACTAGATAGGCACCTGACGAGTCATAGGACGACTCGTCGAGACTAACAATGACTCATTGTCAGGGGTCGTTGCCACTGGGATGAATTTTCATCCTTTTGGACTTAGTACGACTCATCCAACAAGACATTGGCACTGATGATGACTCATTTCCTGAGTCGTTACATGAAGATGAGTCGTTACATGAAGAATTTTCTGGTTTCAAATTGGTTTTCGTGCTAAGTCTGAAATGGAATATTTGAAAATTTTGGGGTTTTACAGTTAAATAGATCATTGACACATGACATAGGATACTTATTCTTCATTGTCACATTATTTAGTTGCATGTAATCGATACACATACGCATGGAATCATCTTTCTTCTTCACAAATAGAATGGAAGCACCTCAAGGTGAGACACTCGGTCTAATAAATCCCTTACCTAGAAGATCCTAAAGTTGAACATTTAGATCCTTTAGATAGGTAGGATCTATACGGAAAGGTGCAATAGAAATGGGTCAGGTGCAATGATACAAGAAATAAAAGGCGGAAGCTAAAAGAACAAAGGAATCAAAGAAACAAGATAAACAAAGATAAAAGGGATAAAAAGGTAGACACAAAAGTGGAATAAAAGGCAAACAATCTATAAAAAGAAAATTCCTCCTCCAAATATCCAAAAAAGCACCTAAACCTATGAGAATGACCTCAACGAAATTAGATTCCCAAGCAACCCTCGTTTCTAAACTTGAAACAATCAAAAAACTTCAACAAGCTCTCAAACTCTCAAAAGAGTATTGAATATTCAATATTCATCAAGATAATCTATCTCTAAAATGAGCTATGCTCCACTATTTATAGAATAGAATACTAATTACAAAAATACCCTTAATGAATAAGGGTCTTCTTAGTCAAGAGGCTTGCATTTAAATAATAGCCACTTTGCATACATAGCCTTATTTTCTTTCTTTGAGTAGTCTTCCTCTTAGAGCCTTGTACTTCCATTTTAGCACGTTCTCAAGCTTCAATATCTTGTTCCAAACTCCTTTCAAGCCTCCAAGTTATTGACTCAATTAAAATTTTTTGAACTTTTTATCTTGGCTTGGCGTATCATGCATCATTCTCCCTTTCTTGAAAAGAATTCATCCTCGAATCCAAACCTAGCAAAACCATAGGGAAAACGAACAACAACAAGGACCTCATGGCATGAGCGTTAGTGTTAGTGGAAACAATTCTACCAACACGCCAAGGATACAAAAACTTATTATATAACCGAGTATCAACTATTCTTATCAAGAACAATCTTTCAAATGTAGTATGAAATACTTGGCTATTCCAAAAATTGAGAAATAAGGATATCACAAAAGAACCAATGGTTTCAAAATAGAATGCAAGCAATGTCACATTTTGTAACACCTCAGGTGCTACGAGTACATGAACATATACAATAGTCGGGGTACAAGGCTAAATGAAGGAAAAGTGAAGAAACCCGTGTTAAAAATGAGCATGCGAAGAAGAATTGAGCCAAGTCACAGAAGTGACCCACGGCAGCAGTCACGTGGCGTGAATGACACTCACGTGGAATGAGTGTTGCCGTGGAACAACTTCAGAGACATGGAAATTTGTCTTCTGATATCCACGACCCATCCTACGTGGCATGACTGGTGTCTACGACACCAGTCACGATACCGTGAAGTTTTGCCTGCTTTATTGACCTAATTTGACTAAATGAAATATTTGAGTGTGGGGCTTATTAAGGGTGTTGAGATGGATCTTTATTCTGTATTTTAGGCCCAAAATCATATAAGAAGACATGGGCCTCAACAAGTGAAGGAATTGACCCATTTGAAATGGACCAAATGTGTGGCCAAGGATCATTTGACTTGAGAGTCTATATAAAGGCAAAAAAATCAGCATTTAATGCATAAACACTCCCATTCCATTGCTAGATATCTCTCAAAAATCTTCTTATCTCATAAACCCTAAGGTAACAACACTTCTTTTAACAAGATCATCCCTTCACAAGCTTTGGTAAGTCCTTATTATTATGGATTAATTTATTATACGCTTAAGGTGGTGTGTATATCATGATGGTTATGCTTGGAAGTGTTGAACATGGTGCTTTGTGTTTTTGGGTAAAAGATGTGATATTCATGGAATTGTGACTTGAGATATGACTTGTGATTTTGATAAAAGAGCATGATATGGATGAAATATTAACATGTATGGTGTGATTATGTTATTAAACTTGTTATTTTCATATAAGTGTAAAATTATGGGATTTTGGCCGCTATGTGCTATGAGGTGTATTAAGGTAAGTTGATTGATTATTTGTGATGTGGTGTGAATAAGAAAGTGTAAAGGAGAAGTGATGTGGTGAAATGTATTGATTATCATGTATTGGTCAATGTTGGGAATATTGGGGGATTTTTGGAATAATAATTTCATCAATGGTTTTGTCAAGGGGAAATGACATGTTTAAAGACAAACATGTAACTCATTGATGTTATATGCATTTGTAAAGTAGTTGATGGTTAATGTGAATCCTGTTATATATTTGTGTTGTAGAGTGACACATAAAGAAGGAGCGGGACTATTGTATGCACCTATAGGATTGTATATTCGTATTGAGAATACAAGGTACGTAAGGTTACTCTGTCCGTATCTTTCTGCGGTAAATAGTATTCACATTGGCATCACGCTTGTCCCATCTCGAAATGTGCTAAGGCATTCTATATCCGGTTATCAATGGTCATTATCATATGTTCCCTACTCATTGATCAATTGTGAATCTCATGACTCATATTCATGAATAATGTTCCAAAAGCTCAACAATGTTATGTTCCAAAGTTCCAATAGTGGTTATACTCATGTATCTTATTTATTGATTATTGTTTAATTGTTCCAATGGTGTTATGTTTCCAATAAGTCTATGTTTCCAACAATGTTTATTCACATGTCCTTCATTCATTGGTTAATAATCTAAAGCTTTAAGTCAAGTTATGACTATCATTGTATCAATCTCAAAGTAAAGATTAAAGTAATGCATATGTGGTTAATGATCAAGTATGGGTGGTAGCTTTGGGGGCAAAATGCCTAGCTCAAGCTGATCCCATGGTTGTTGGATCAGGGGTTAGTCCTAGGGGCATAAGCCTAGCTCGGACCGATCCTGACAGGGGGCAGCTCTAGGGGTAATAACCTAGCTCGAGCCGAACCTGAAATGTTATATGGGTGGCATCTCTAGAGGTACTAGCCTAGCTCAAGATGATCCCGATATATACATTGATTCATAGGGTGGCAGCTCTAGGGTTATAAGCCTAGCAAGAGCTGATCCCAACATAACTCTATGTTATGATTAAAACCCACTGTTCAGTCGGTGCCCGGGTATCACAGGTCAAAGGCAAAGATGAATAATCATGGAAGCCAAGATACAAAGAAAGTAATGAAAGTAAAATACATGGTTTCCACAGTACAGAATAGTAACTCATCTACATTGTGACTTATCTATATTGGTTATGCATTTGAACTTGAGTTCTTGACATATTTTCATAGCTTACAAGTTTCATATGGCCTTACAAACTCCGTACATTCTTCGTACTGACCCATCTTGGGAAATTTACCTTACTTGCTGTAGGCGCAGGTACTAGTAGGCCTCCACAGTAGGTTTCCAGTGTTGCAGATCTTTGGTGAGGTCCAGTTAGTTCGGGGCTTCTCCGAGTCGCAATTGTACATATGTTTTTGTGTTGTACATGTTGTATAAAGCGGGAACTTGTCCCAACTTTTAGTTCATTTTGGTCAATACATTTGTTAGAGCTTTTGTAGACGGATGTGGGTGTATAAATGTAAAAGGGATATGTCGTTCTTGACTTGGTGACCTCAACGGCCAAGTTTCGCATATGTATATGTATATATCATGTTCCATGAATTCCATTGTTGGTATCTATAGCTATTATGTGATTATGGGTTTCTTATGGCATGCATATGATTGAATAGAGACAAAGCTTAGTTCTCTCGAGCCTTGTTGGCTACGAGTGCCAATCCGTCCCGATGGGATTTGGGGCGTGACAAAAGTGGTATCATAGCAGGTCATTCGAAGGGTGTATACAAAGCCGTGTCTGAGTAGAGTCTTACTTATCGATGTGTTGTGCACCACATTTATAAGTAGGAGGCTACGGGACATTTAGGATGTTGTTTCTTTTCTTTACTTCTAGATCGTGCAATAGAGCCAGTGTTGTAAGTTGAATTGAATATGATCATGGTTGTAACACCCCGTACCTTCCTAACCCTACTTGACAATGTTGAGCAATGCTTACTTGGGTGTTGAGAGCCATACATACGTCTTTTGTAATGCTATTGGTGAGATAATTGAATTTGGCCCTCGTATATGTGATTAAACCTTCATCGGAGGTGTTTTATGATTTTCGTGGAACATTTGTGGGGTTCAAAACGAGGCTAAGATGACCCCTAAACAAAGTATATTAAGGTTAAGAAGTAAGTTAAAGAATAGGACTTGAAGTACCTAACCAAACCCGCGAAGAGAAGTCCAAAAATTGAAATTTTTGAAAAATTTTAAGGAGGGGCGCATTTGGGACAGTGCCACACCGCTCTGGGCTAAAATTTTTATCCCAGAGGCAGTGGGCGCGCCACCTTGGGTTTTGCACTTTTTTGAAAGTTGGAAATTTCTAAGTCCCAAGGGTATCCGGGGACGTACCTAGCCGATTTTTGCCCCGTTTCTTCTACAACCATGGGAATATACATGAAATGAGTGAAATATTATATTGGTATGATAAAATTGCTCGAGAACGAATTTGGAGCAAAAATGACGATTTTACCCATGTAGCTAAAATAAGCCATACGTGGCTAGAATTGCTTGTTTTCAAAATCGAGGCTACGAGTATGAATTTCATGAGTGGGAATATTATTGTAATGCGTATGGAATGTATTAAACATGAAAAATTATTTATTTTATTGGATTAAGTGAATTGGGCCAAAAAGGGCCCAAAATGAGAAGGAAACACATGGGCCAAGAATGGGTCAAATGACCCATTCTTCCATTGACTAAGCCTTAAATGCCAAGAGTGGATAAGAATGACTTTAGAGGTATATAAAAGGAGGCAAAAATAAGATTTTATTGAAGCAAAACACACATGCTTTTTCTATCTTTTTCTAGAAAAATCTCAAGAACACTTCTTTGACTCCCAAAAACCCTAAGGCATTTTTGGACAAGATCACCATCTTCCAAGCTTGGGTAAGTGATTATTCTTGTAATTTAACATATTATGAGCATGAGAGATTTTGTATATCATGTTGTTTATGCTTGGAAGTGTTGAATATGGTGTTTTGTGTTTTGGTAAAAGATGTGAAATCCATGGGATTGTAACTTGGATTATGACTTGTGGTCTTGATGAAAAAGCATGGTATGGATAAAATAACAACATGTGTGGTGTTCTTATGGTCCCAAACTTGTTATTTTCCTATAAGTGTATATTGTGGGATTTTGGCTGATATGTGCTATGAGATGTATTATGGTAAGTTAATGGATTATTTGTGATGTGGTGTGGCTAAGAAAGGGTAAAGGAGAAGTGTTGTGGTGAAATGTATTGATTATCATGTATTGGTCAATGTTGTGAATATTGTGGGATTTTGGGTAAGATAATTTCATAAATGGTATTGTCAAGGGGAAATGGCTTGTTTAAAAGCAGACATGTAACTCATTGATCTTATGTAAAGTAATTGATGGTATAATTATGATGTTGTGATGGTGGAGAGTGTAAAGTATGAACGTGGTGTGACATACTAGTGGTTTATGATACTTTAGTCAATGTGGGGCATGTTGTCGTATTATTGATATGACCATACTGTAAATGGTATTGTAGAGAAAGAAATAACATGTTAAAGCCAAACATGTGACTTATTGTTATTGTATGCATTTGTAAGGTAGTTGGTGGTTAATGTTGGTTCCATTATGTAATTGTGATGTAGAGTGAAACGTAAAGAAGGAGCGGAATTGTTGCTCTCACATATTTCATTGTGTACTTACATTGGGAAGATAAGGTATGTAAGGTTACTCTTCTATATCTTTCTGCAACATATGGTGTTCACATGGTCATAATACTCATTCGATTTCGAAATACTCTAAGGTATTCCGTATCCGATAGTTGACTAGAGTTACTCATATGTTCCTTATTCATTGGTCAATGGTGAATCATATTACTCATGTTCATTGGTTGACTTATGTTCATTGGTTGATTCATGTCCATTAGTTGACTTACGTTCATTGGCTAATATGTCTATCCACATGCGTCTTATTTAGTACTCATTGTCCTAAGGTTTCAAAAGTGTTCTACAAAGAGGTTCTATAGTATTCCAACTAAGGTTGATATATATTGTTATTCATATGTGTTTTACTCCTAGACGAATCATGACCCACTTAGTTCTTATTTATGGACGGAAGTTCTTAAGTTGTCATATGTTATAAAGGCTAAGAGAACTATCTCAACAAGAGTAGTGAGGTAAACAGGACTTGTTTAGTTTGAATAGAATTATTCCAATCATGTCATGATCCAAAGTTTCAATAGAGTTATACACATGTCTGATATTCTTTCTTAGTAATGTTCTAAAAGTCCAATAAGGTTATGTTCCAATGTTTCAATAGTGATTATACTCATGTCTCTTGTTCATTGATTATGGTTCAATGGTTCAAATAGTGTTATGTTTCCACAAAGGCTATGTTTCCAATAATGTTCATTTGCATGTTTCTCACTCATTGATTATTGATCCAAAGCTTCAAGTAAAGTTATGACTATCAAAAGTATCAATCTCTCACAAGTAAGGTATCAATCTCAAAGGTAAAGAATGAAGTAATGCATGTTGATAGTGTTCATGGGTGTTATCCAAGGGGTACAAATACCCGCATGATGATGATAGTTTATCCATGGGGTGCAAATACCCGCGTGATGATGGCCATTTATCCATGGGGTGCAAGAACACCCGCATGACGATATGATCTTATCCATGGGGTGAAAGAATACAAGCATGACGATGATATGTTATCCATGGGGTGAAAAGAACACCTACATGATCTGGGCCCAGAAAGTTCATGAAGGATGTAAAAGTAAAGTAAAGTAAAGGCAAGAGAAAGAACGTAATGTACATGAATTCCAAAAGTACTAAATAGTGACTCATCTACATTGTGACTTATCTATATTGGTTATGCATTTGAACTTGAGTTCTTGACATATTTCCATATCTTACAGTTTCATTTGAGCCTTACATACTCAGTACATTCTTCGTACTGACCCCCTCGGGGGATTTACCTTACTTGCTGCAGGCGCAGGTCCTAGTAGGCCTTCACAGTAGATTGTCAGTGTTGCAGACCTTTGGTGAGCTCCAGTTAGTTCGAGGCATCTCCGAGTCACTGTTGTACATGTGTTTTGATTTTGTACATGTTGTATAAAGCGGGGACTTGTCCCGACTTTTAGTTCATTTGGTCAATGCATTTTGTTAGAGGCTTTTGTAGACGGATGTGGGTGTATAAATGTGAAGGTACATGTCATTTTGACTTAATGGCTCAAACGGCCAAGTTTTACATACATAGCTATGACTTATGTTTTAATGTCTATGACTTCCGCATAGTTGCACAAGGTGTAATAAGATTCATATGATATTATGTATGCGAATATTCATGAGAAAAGGTTGGTTCTCTCGGGCCATATCGGCTTCGAGTGCCAATCATGCCTCGTTGGAATTCGGGGCGTGACAAAATGGAATCAGAGCAGGTCGTTCTAAGGGTGTCTACAAAGCTGTGTGTGAGTAGAGTCTTACTTATCTATGTGTTGTGCACCACATTTATAAGTTGGAGGCTACGGGACATTTAGGATGTTGTTTCTCTTCTTCATTCTAGATCTTGCAATAGAGCCAGTGTTATAAGTTGAATTGCGTCTTACCATGGTAAATGTTTTTCTGTGATATAGTAATAATACCGAACACGAGAGGAGGTAGAGGTAAAGGGAAGCAGGTGGATGTGCCTGCTGAAGAAGGAATGAGTATCTTACCACCTGACCAAGCTAGTCAAGGTGGAGCTGACACCGAGATTGCATCGCAGTCTTCCTCTACTTTTCCAGCTCCAGAAGAGCCAAGAGGTAGAGAAGTACCTGCAGAACCACCTATGAATACCACCGATCAGGATTTATGAAATGCAGTACATATGTTGACTCAGTTAGTAGCTACACAAGCACAAGGACGAACTGGTCTAACGGTAAATGAAGATGACGCGGCTAGGGCAGCTAGTCGGCGTATGCAGGACTTTATAAAATTAGACCCTCCTATATTTACCGGGTCAGACCTGAAAGCGGATCCACAGGATTTTGTGGACCAAGTTCAAAGAGCACTAGAGGTGATGCACGTAACAGGTGTAGAAACAGTTGAGCTACCAGCTTATAGACTGAAGGGCGAGGCTATTTTGTGGTATGAGGACTGGAAAAGATCAAGGGGTATTGATGCACTCCCAGCTGATTGGGAAGAATTTAAAATAGCATTCCTTGATCATTACCTCCCATATGAAATTCGGGAAGCACGTGCAGACCAATTTCTCCATTTACGTCAAGGAAATATGAGTGTTAGAGAATACAGTTTGCAGTTTAATTCCTTGGCTAGATATGCTCCAAATGTAGTAGCCATCATGGAAGATAGAGTCCATCGATATGTGGACAGATTGGAGCCTTATTTGGTACGAGACTGCACTATTGCTGCCTTAAATCGAGATATGGGCATAGCTAGAATACAGGCTTTTGCGCAAAAAATGGAGGATCAAAGGCAAAGAAAGAGGATACAGAAAGCGGAAGAAGGGCCATCAAAAAGGGCCAGACCTATAGGGCAGTCTATAGTGTCTCCAGGAGGATCTGGATCTTACATGTTACCGCCTAGACCCTCATTCTCTTATTCCACAATAGGTGCTCCATCTCACTCTCGAGGATTCAGGGGCAGTCATATTGGGCAGAGTGGTAGGATGCCAGATTTACAGACAACAGGGTCTTCTCGCCCACTGTGCCAGTTTTGCAAACGATTTCATGAAGGTGAATGTCGGAGGGGGACGGATGCTTGTTATTGGTGTGGTATGCCGAGTCACCTAATGAGAGACTGTCCACGACGAGGCTTGGGTAGTATGGTACGACCTGCGAAGTCTACTGGGGCATCAGCAGCATCTATTGGTCGTGGCAGAGGCGTCAGAGGAGCAGCCAGTACTAGTGGGGTCCAGAATCGCACTTATGCTTTAGTGGACCCGCATAATGAGGGAACATCTCCTGACGACGATACAGGTATTTAGGTATATTACTATGATGTATATGCATTTAATGACCCGTATGCTCCCTTACGATATGTTATACCATTGATTGTAGAACGAATTTGAAAGAAACCAGAATTACTAGTTATGCTAATTGGAGTCTATACACTAGTTGGTGAATCTAAGATAAAAGAGTATATCATAATGGTATAGTAGATGTTTTTGATCATGTTATGATGGTTGATCTGATGGAGATGGAAATGAAAGAGTTTGAGTGTTGTAATGGGTATGAAGTGGTTGACTGTCAAGCTACGAAAGTATATTTCTATTGTTCTTCCACAAAAGACCATCCTTGAATGGAAAGATAAATTTGTTTCTTAACCTGACGTAAGAAAAGCTATATCAAAGGTATATACACGTCAGTTGGTAAGACCTAGTATGTCCCTGTAGGGTGCACCAGTGTTATTTGCACACAAGAGAAATGGCATATTGAGAATGCGTATTAATGATCGACAACTGGATGAGGTAACAGTCAAAAAAAAAAATATATATCTAGAAAGGTTGAGTATACAAGTGAATATGGGTACAGTTTTTCATCCATTAACAGGTGGGCAAGCATAACGTATCATCCATACACTTTAAATATGTGACTAGCTTCTACATTGTATGATCATCTACCCCTTCTTGGATGTGCTTACAATAGTATCTATTATTCAAGTATCCAAAAATGGTACCTTACAAAGGTATATATGGACGAAAGTTGAAAGCAAATGGAACTATCTTGCTTGGGGGTTGGAGTTTGTTCACTAGGCTAGAGAGAAGATTAAGGTGGTACAATAGTAGCTACAAGCTAATACAAGTCATATATCGAGATCCATTGTTTTATTGGAAATGTGCAAATTATGGAGAATCTTACTTATTATGAGATATATATTGCTATGCTAGAGGGGTAAGTGTGAAAATATAAGGTACATTATAGGAAGTGACAAATAGAAGGAAGCACGTGGAGAGCCAAAGAAATGATAAAGTCGGAGTACCTGTAATGGTTTCAAACGGAAGAGAAATTCAAAGTGTGGAATTGGAGAAATAACAAGAAATTATCGGGAAGTAAAATGTGTATATGTATATATATGTGAGTATAGAGATGCATGAGATGTATATGAGACGATGTTACTAACATTCGAGGATGAATGTTTCTAAGGGGGGAAGAATGTAACACCCCGTACCTTCCTAACCCTACTTGACGATGTTGAGCAATGCTTAATTGGGTGTCGAGAGCCATACATACGTCTTTTGTAATGCTATTGGTAAGATAATTGAATTTGGCCCTCGTATATGTGATTAAAACTTCATCGGAGGTGTTTTATGATTTTTGTGGAACATTTTTGGGGTTCAAAACGAGTCTAAGATGACCCCTAAACAAAGTATATTAAGGTTAAGAAGTAAGTTAAAGAATAGGACTTGAAGTATCTAACCAAACCCGCGAAGAGAAGTTGAAAAATGAAATTTTTGAAAATTTTTAAGGAGGGGCGCATTTGGTACCGTGACACACCTCTCTGGGCTAAAATTTTTATCCCAGAGGCAGTAAGTTGGTGCGCCTAGGGGCGTGCCACCTTGGGTTTTGCACTTTTTCGAAAGTTGGAAATTTCTAAGTCCCAAGGGTATCCGGGGACGTACCGAGCTGATTTTTGCCCCATTTCTTCTACAACAATGGGAATATACATGAAATGACTGAAATATTATATTGGTAGGATAAAATTACTCGAGAATGAATTTGGAGCCAAAATGACGATTTTACCCATGTAGCTTAAATAAGCCATACGTGGCTAGAATTGCTTGTTTTCGAAATCGAGGCTACGAGTATGAATTTCATGAGTGGTAATATTATTGTAATGCATATGGAATGAATTAAACACGAGAAATTATTTATTTTATTGGATTAAGTGAATTGGGCCAAAATGGGCCCAAAATGAGAAGGAAACACATGGGCCAAGAATGGGTCAAATGACCCATTCTTCCATTGACTAAGCCTTAAATGCCAAGAGTGGATAAGCATGACTTTAGAGGTCTATAAAAGGAGGCAAAAATAAGATTTTATTGAAGCAAAACACATATGCTTTTTCTATCTTTTTCTAGAAAAATCTCAAGAACACTTCTTTGACTCCCAAAAACCCTAAGGCATTTTTGGACAAGATCACCATCTTCCAAGCTTGGGTAAGTGATTATTCTTGTACTTTAACATATTATGATCATGAGAGATTATGTATATCATGTTGGTTATGCTTGGAAGTGTTGAATATGGTGTTTTGTGTTTTGGTAAAAGATGTGAAATCCATGGGATTGTAACTTGGATTATGACTTGTGGTCTTGATGAAAAAGCATGGTATGGATAAAATAACAACATTTGTGGTGTTCTTATGGTCCCAAACTTGTTATTTTCCTATAAGTGTATATTGTGGGATTTTGGCCGATATGTGCTATGAGATGTATTATGGTAAGTTAATGGATTATTTGTGATGTGGTGTGGCTAAGAAAGGGTAAAGGAAAAGTGTTGTGGTAAAATGTATTGATTATCATGTATTGGTCAATGTTGTGAATATTGTGGTATTTTCGGTAAGATAATTTCATAAATGGTATTGTCAAGGGAAAATGGCATGTTTAAAAGCAAACATGTAACTCATTGATCTTATGTAAAGTAATTGATGGTATAATTATGATGTTGTGATGGTGGAGAGTGTAGAGTATGAACGTGGTGTGACATACTAGTGGTTTATGATACTTCGGACAATGTGGGGCATGTTGGGGTATTATTTATATGACCATACCGTAAATGGTATTGTAGAGAAAGAAATAACATGTTAAAGACAAACATGTGACTTATTGTTATTGTATGCATTTGTAAGGTAGTTGGTGGTTAATGTTGGTTCCATTATGTAATTGTGATATAGAGTGAAACGTAAAGAAGGAGCGGAATTGTTGCTCTCACATATTTCATTGTGTACTTACATTGGGAAGATAAGGTATGTAAGGTTACTCTTCTATATCTTTCTGCAACATATGGTGTTCACATGGTCATAATACTCATTCGATTTCGAAATACTCTAAGGTATTCCGTATCCGATAGTTGACTAGAGTTACTCATATGTTCCTTATTCATTGGTCAATGGTGAATCATATTACTCATGTTCATTGGTTGACTTATGTTCATCGGTTGATTCATGTCCATTAGTTGACTCACGTTCATTGGCTAATATGTCTATCCACATGTGTCTTATTTAGTGCTCATTGTCCTAAGGTTTCAAAAGTGTTCTACAAAGAGGTTCTATAGTATTCCAACTAAGGTTGATATATATTGTTATTCATATGTGTTTTACTCCTAGACGAATCATGACCCACTTAGTTCTTATTTATGGACGGAAGTTCTTAAGTTGTCATATGTTATAAAGTCTAAGAGAACTATCTCAACAAAAGTAGTGAGGTAAACAAGACTTGTTTAGTTTGAATAGCATTATTCCAATCATGTCATGATCCAAAGTTCCAATAGAGTTATACACATGTCTGATATTCATTCTTAGTAATGTTCTAAAAGTCCAATAAGGTTATGTTCCAATGTTTCAATAGTGATTATACTCATGTCTCTTGTTCATTGATTATGGTTCAATGGTTCAAATAGTGTTATGTTTCCACAAAGGCTATGTTTCCAATAATGTTCATTTGCATGTTTCTCACTCATTGATTATTGATCCAAAGCTTCAAGTAAAGTTATGACTATCAAAAGTACCAATCTCTCACAAGTAAGGTATCAATCTCAAAGGTAAAGAATGAAGTAATGCATGTTGATAGTGTTCATGGGTGTTATCCATGGGGTATGAATACCCGCATGATGATGATAGTTTATCCATGGGGTGCAAATACCCGCGTGATGATGGCCATTTATCCACGGGGTGCAAATACCCGCGTGATGATGGCCATTTATCCATGGGGTGCAAGAACACCCTCATGACGATATGATCTTATCCATGGGGTGAAAGAATACCTGCATGACGATGATATGTTATCCATGGGGTGAAAAGAACACCTGCATGATGTGGGCCCAGAAAGTTCATGAATGATGTAAAATTAAAGTAAAGTAAAGGCAAGAGAAAGAACGTAATGTACATGAATTCCAAAAGTACTGAATAGTGACTCATCTACATTGTGACTTATCTATATTGGTTATGCATTTGAACTTGAGTTCTTGACATATTTCCATATCTTACAGTTTCATTTGAGCCTTACATACTCAGTACATTCTTCGTACTGACCCCCTCGGGGGATTTACCTTACTCGCTGCAGGCGCAGGTCCTAGTAGGCCTTCACAGTAGATTGTCAGTGTAGCAGACCTTTGGTGAGCTCCAGTTAGTTCGGGGCATATCCGAGTCACTGTTGTACATGTGTTTTGATTTTGTACATGTTGTATAAAGCGGGGACTTGTCCCGACTTTTAGTTCATTTGTTCAATGTATTTTGTTAGAGGTTTTTGTACACGGATGTGGGTGTATAAATGTGAAGGTACATGTCATTTTGACTTAATGGCTCAAACAACCAAGTTTTACATACATAGCTATGACTTATGTTTTCATGTCTATGACTTCCGCATAGTTACACAAGGTGTAATAAGATTCATATGAGATGATGTATGAGAATGTTCATGAGCAAAGGTTGGTTCTCTCAGGACATATCGGTTTCGGGTGCCAATCATGCCTCGTTGGGATTTGGGGCGTGACAATGGTAATTATTTTTCTTTGGTATAGTCAAAATGCCAGTAACGAGGAGAGGTAAAGGTAAAGGAAAGCCGGTAGATGTTCCTGCTGAAGAAGGAATGAGTAGACTACCACCTGACCAAGCTAGTCAAGGTGGAGCAAATGCTGAAATTTCATCGCGGTCTTCGTCTACTTTTCCAGCTCCGGAGGAGCCAGTTGGTAGAGAAGTACCCGCAGAACCACCAATGAATGCCACAGATCAGGATCTTAGAAATGAAGTTCATATGTTAACACAGTTAGTGGCAACCCAGAGTCAAGGATGAGCTGGTCCAATGATATATGATGATGATGCGGCTAGAGTGGCAAGTCACAGAACACAGGATTTCTTGAAACTGGACCCTTCTATCTTCACAGGGTCAGATCCAAAAGCAGATCCACATGACTTCGTGGATATAATTCAGAGGGCCTTGGAAGTTATGCACATGACGGGGGTAGAGACAGTTGAACTTGTTGCCTACAGATTAAAAGGAGAGGCAATATTGTGGTACGAGGATTGGAAGAAATCCCGTGATATTGGTGCTAATCCACCTACGTGGGAAGAGTTTAAAGTGGCTGTCCTTGAACATTACTTTCCCTATCAGATCCGTGAAGCATGTACGGATCAGTTTCTAAATCTCCGTCAAGGAAATTTGAGTGTCAGAGAATATAGCTTGCAATTTAATTCCTTGGTTCGATATGCGCCAAATGTTGTGGCTACGATGACAGACTGGGTCCACAGATACGTGGACAGACTAGAGCCATAATTGGTAAGGGATTGCACCATTGCAGCCTTGAACAAGGACATGGACATAGCTAGAATACAAGCCTTCTCCCAGAAAATGGAAGATCAAAGACAGAGACGAAGGGTACATGAATTTGATAGAGGACAGTCCAAAAGGGCTAGACCTATAAGGCCATCTATGATGTCCCAAAAAGGATCTAGGCCTCGTATGTTTCCTAGGCCACCTAGACCATCGTTCTCGCATTCCACAGTGGGTGCACACTCTCAGTTTAGAGGGTTTAGAGGTGGTCCAGCTGGGCAGAGTAGTGGAGGTCACGGATCACAGGCAACAGGTTTTCCTCGTCAGCAGTGTCAGCACTGCGGGCGTATTCATGCAGGTACATGCAGAGTGGGGAAAATGCTTGTTTCTGGTGCAGTATGACAGGACACATGATGAAAGAGTGTCCCCAGAGGAGCATGCGTGGTATAGCACGATCGGCAGGATCGGACGTTGCGTCATTAGCATCGGTTCCTTCACTAGGCCAAGGTGTACAGCCTGTTGGCCGTGGTAGAGGGGCCAGAGGAGCAGCCAGTACTAGTGGGGTTCAGAATCGCACCTATGCATTAGTGGACCAACAGAATTTAGAGGCTTCCCCTGATGTTGTCACAGGTACATTATCCATATTCTCATATAATGTATATGCACTGGTTGACCCAGGTTCTACCTTTTCCTATGTTACTCCATTTGTTGCCGCAAAATTTGCAAAGGCACCAGAATTATTAATTAAAGCAATTGAAGTGTCAACACCGGTCGGTAAATAAATTATTGCAAAAAGAGTATATCGTAACTGTGTGGTAACTGTGTGTGGTCATGGTACATTGGCCGATCTCATTGAATTAGACATGGTGGATTTTGATGTGATCATGGGAATGGATTGGGTGGCCTCTTGTTATGCTACTGTAGATTGCCGGGCCAAGAAGGTGCAATTTTATTTTCCTCAAGAAAATGTTCTAGGGTGGCAGAGTAATGTAGGGGCACCACAAGGAAGATTACTATCTGAACGCCAGGAAAATGATTGCTAAGGGTTACATATGTCATTTAGTACTGGTGAAAGATACTGAAGTGGAACCACTAACTCCACAGTCAGTTCCAGTGGTCAATGAATTTCTATATGTGTTCCCAGAGGATCTTGAAGGCTTACCCCCAGAACGGGAAGTAGAATTTGACATTGATGTGATTCCAGGCACTCAGCCTATTTCTATTCTGCCATATAGAATGACTCCAACAGAATTACGTGAATTGAAGGAGCAGTTGAAAGATTTGCTGGACAAAGGCTTCATCAATCCTAGTATGTCCCGATGGGGTGCACCGGTATTATTTGTGCGAAAGAAAGATGGCACCTTAAGAATGTGCATCGACTATAGGCAACTGAATAAGGTAACGATCAAGAACAAATATCCCCTCCCTCGATTGATGATTTGTTTGATCAGTTACAGGGTGCCAAGTGTTTTTCAAAGATTGACTTGAGGTCGGGTTACCATCAAGTCAGAGTTAGAGAAAAAGATGTACCCAAGACAGCTTTCCGAACACGATATGGACATTATGAATTTTTAGTGATGTCATTTGGACTAACAAATGCACCAGTTGTGTTCATGGATTTGATGAATAGGGTGTTTAAGCCATTTCTGGACGTGTTCATCACGGTATTTATAGATGACATCCTAGTTTATTCAAGATCACCAGAGGGCCATGCTAATCACTTACGACAGGTGTTACAGATTCTCCGTGAGCGTAAGTTGTATGCCAAGTTCTCTAAGTGTGAGTTTTGGTTAAAATCAGTTGCATTCTTGGGCCACATTGTGTGAGATGAAGGTATACAGGTTGATACACAGAAGATTGAAGCAGTAAGAAATTGGCCAAGACCTACGACACCCACAGAAATCCGTAGTTTTCTTTGACTGGCAGGTTATTACAGAAGATTTGTGGAAGGTTTTTCCTCTATTGTTGTACCGTTAACAAAGCTTACACGTAAGACGATAAAATTTCAGTGGAATGATGCATGCGAGAAAAGCTTCCAAAGGTTGAAAGATAAATTAACTTCCACACCTGTTTTAGTGCTTCCCGAAGGTACCGAAGGTTATGTAGTGTATTATGATGCTTCTGGGGTTGGCCTCGGATGTGTATTGATGCAACACGGTAATGTCATAGCATATGCCTCACGACAGTTGTGGCCACACGAGAAATATTATCCCCACACATGATCTTGAATTAGCAGCGGTAGTCTTTGCTTTAAAAATATGGTGCCATTATTTATATGGAGTTCATGTTGATATCTATACAGATCACAAAAGTTTGTAATATCTCTTTAAGCAGAAGGAACTCAATTTGAGGCAGCGAAGGTGGTTAGAGCTCTTGAAAGACTATGATATGGATATTCTTTATCACCCAGGCAAAGTAAATGTAGTAGCTAATGCATTAAGCCGCAAGGCAGTAGACAACACTAGTGGCCAATTGACTAAAAAGTAAGAGATAATCAAAGATCTACATCAACTAGCCAGCTTGGGAGTTCGACTTATTGAATCTCCAGATGAAAGGGTTATTGTGCAAAATGCAGCAGAATCCTCCTTGATAGCTAAAGTGAAATAGAAGCAGTTTTCGGATTCTATTTTATTACAGCTAAAGGAAAATGTACTGCAGAATTTGAACAAGGCATTTGATCTTACACAGGAAGGGGTACTTCAATGTCAATGGAGATTATGTGTACCGGACGTATATGAACTGAGGACACGAATTATGACAGAGGTGCATCATTCGCACTATTCTATTCATCCGGGTGCTACTAAAATGTACCATGAATTGAAAGACGTGTATTGGTGGGGAAATATGAAAAAGAACATTGCAGAATTTGTCGCGCAATGTCTGAATTGTCAACAAGTGAAAGTGGAACATCAAAAACCAGGAGGTTACATGCAATGTATCAATCTTCCAGTCTGGAAATGGGATATGATTAATATGGATTTCATCACAGGTTTGCCTCGTACATTGCAGAAATTTGATTCTATATGGGTTATAGTGGACAGGCTTACCAAGTCAGTGCATTTCCTACCAGTCAAAACCACCTATACAGCTGAACATTATGCAAAATTGTATGTCAAAGAAATAGTGCAGTTACATGGGATTCCGATCTCCATTATATCAAACAGGGGAGCTCAGTTTACTGCATATTTTTGGAGATCTTTTCAGCAGAGTTTGGGCACACAGGTGAATCTGAGTACTGCTTTCCATCCTCAGACTGATGGACAAGCAGAATATACTATTCAGACACTTGAAGATATGCTACGAGCATGCACGTTAGATTTTCAAGGCCGTTGGGATGAACATTTGCCTCTTGTTGAATTTACTTACAACAACAGCTATCATTCAAGTATTAAAATGTCACCTTATGAAGCTTTGTACGGAAGGAAATGTAGATCACCAATTGGATGGTTTGAAGCGAGCGAAACTGCTTTACTTTGGCCAGATATTGTTCATCAGGCTATGGAGAAAGTTAAAGTCATTCAACAGCGATTAAAAACGGCCCAGAGTCGACATAAGTCCTATGCCGATGTTAGAAGAAGAGGGCTTGAATTCGCCATAGGTGATTGGGTGTTTTTAAAGGTGTCACCGATGAAAGGGGTAATGCGGTTTGGAAAGAAAGGGAAATTGAGTCCACGTTACATAGGCCCATATGAAATCATTAGAAGATTTGGGCAAGCTGCGTATGAGTTAGCACTACCCCAGGAATTTTCCTCAGTCCATCCGGTATTTCATGTTTCGATGCTTTGAAAATGCATAAGAGATCCATATCGTATTGTTCCCATAGAGGATGTTAAAGTTACGGAGGATCTTACTTATGAAGAGGTACCCATTGCTATCCTAGATAGACAAGTGAAGAGGTTGAGGAATAAAGACTTAGTTTTCGTGAAGGTACTATGACGAGATTAGCAAGTAGAAGAGATTACATGGGAAGCAGAAGAAATGATGAAATCAAGGTACCCACAATTGTTTCACACGGAAGAACAAGTTCAAAGTACAGAAGGAGAGCAATAACAAGTAAGTTTATACCAATATGTCAATATTGTATGTATGTGTATGTATATATGATGTCTAATGAGATTCGCATTTGTGTACCCTGGATATGCTATGAATATTCGAGGACGAATGTTTTTAAGGGGGGAAGAATGTAACACCTCAGGTGCTACGAGTACATGAACATATACAATAGTCGGGGTACAAGGCTAAATAAAGGAAAAGTGAAGAAACCCGTGTTGAAAATGAGCATGCGAAGAAGAATTGAGCCAAGTCACAGAAGTGACCCACGACAGCAGTCACGTGGCGTGAGTGTTGCCGTGGAACAACTTCAGAGACATGGAAATTTGTAATTTGATATCCACGACCCATCCTACTTGGCTCATTAAGGGTGTTGGGCTGGATCTTTATTCTGTATTTTAGGCCCAAAATCATATAAGAAGACATGGGCCTCAACAAGTGAAGGAATTGACCCATTTGAAATGGACCAAATGTGTGTCCAAGGATCATTTGACTTGAGAGTCTATATAAAGGCAAAAAAATCAGCATTTAATGCATAAACACTCCCATGCCATTGCTAGATATCTCTCAAAAATCTTCTTATCTCATAAACCCTAAGGTAACAACACTTCTTTTAACAAGATCATCCCTTCACAAGCTTTGGTAAGTCCTTATTCTTATGGATTAATTTATTATACGCTTAAGGTGGTGTGTATATCATGATGGTTATGCTTGGAAGTGTTGAACATGGTGCTTTGTGTTTTTGGGTAAACGATGTGATATTCATGGAATTGTGACTTGAGATATGACTTGTGATTTTGATAAAAGAGCATGATATGGATGAAATATCAACATGTCTGGTGTGATTATGTTATTAAACTTGTTATTTTCATATAAGTGTAAAATTATGGGATTTTGGCCGATATATGCTATGAGGTGTATTAAGGTAAGCTGATTGATTATTTGTGATGTGGTGTGAATAAGAAAGTGTAAAGGAGAAGTGTTGTGGTGAAATGTATTGATTATCATGTATTGGTCAATGTTGGGAATATTGGGGGATTTTGGAATAATAATTTCATCAATGGTTTTGTCAAGGGGAAATGGCATGTTTAAAGACAAACATGTAACTCATTGATGTTATATGCATTTGTAAAGTAGTTGATGGTTAATGTGAATCCCGTTATATATTTGTGTTGTAGAGTGACACATAAAGAAGGAGCGGGACTATTGTATGCACCTCTAGGATTGTATATTCATATTGAGAATACAAGGTATGTAAGGTTACTCTGTCTGTATCTTTCTGCGACAAATAGTATTCACATTGACAATACGCTTGTCCCATCTTGAAATGTGCTAAGGTATTCTATATCCGGTTATCAATGGTCATTATCATATGTTCCCTACTCATTGATCAATTGTGAATCTCATGACTCATATTCATGAATAATGTTCCAAAAGCTCAACAATGTTATGTTCCAAAGTTCCAATAGTGGTTATACTCATGTATCTTGTTCATTGATTATTGTCTAATGGTTCCAATGGTGTTATGTTTCCAATAAGGCTATGTTTCCAACAATGTTTATTCACATGTCCCTCACTCATTGGTTAATGATCCAAAGCTTTATGTCAAGTTATGACTATCATTGTATCAATCTCAAAGTAAAGATTAAAGTAATGCATATGTGGTTAATGATCAAGTATGGGTGGTAGCGTTGGGGGAAAAATGCCTAGCTCAAGCCGATCCCAAGGTTGTTGGATCAGGGGGCAGTCCTAGGGGCATAAATCTATCTTGGACCGATCCTGACAGGGGGCAGCTCTAGGGGTAATAACCTAGCTCGAGCCAAACCTGAAATATTGTATAGGTGGCAGCTCTAGAGGTATTAGCCTAGCTCGAGCCGATCCCGATATATACATTGATTCATAGGGTGGCAGCTCTAGGGGCATAAGCCTAGCTCGAGCCGATCCCAACATAACATTATGTTATGATTAAAACCCACTGTTCAGTCGGGGCCCGGGTATCACAGGTCAAAGGCAAAGATGAATAATCATGGAAGCCAAGATACAAAGAAAGTAATGAAAGCAAAATACATGGTTTCCACAGTACAGAATAGTGACTCATCTATATTGTGACTTATCTATATTGGTTATGCATTTGAACTTGAGTTCTTGACATATTTTCATAGCTTACAAGTTTCATATGGCCTTACATACTCAGTACATTCTTTGTACTGACCCATCTTGGGGAATTTACCTTACTTCCTGCAGGCGCAGGTACTAGTAGGCCTCCACAGTAGGTTGCCAGTGTTGTAGATCTTTGGTGAGGTCCAGTTAGTTCTGGGCTTCTCTGAGTCGCAGTTGTACATATGTTTTTGTGTTGTACATGTTGTATAAAGCGGGGACTTGTCCCGACTTTTAGTTCATTTTGGTCAATGCATTTGTTAGAGGATTTTGTAGGCGAATGTGGGTGTATAAATGTAAAAGGGATATGTCGTTCTTGACTTGGTGGACTCAACGGCCAAGTTTTTCATATGTATATGTATATATCATGTTCCATGAATTCCATTGTTGGTATCTATAGCTATTATGTAATTATGGGTTTCTTATGGCATGCATATGATTGAATAGAGACAAAGCTTGGTTCTCTCGGGCCTTGTTGGCTACGAGTGCCAATCCTTTACGATGGGATTCGGGGCGTGACACATTGATTATATTAAACATGTAACTCACTTGATCCTCTATTTCCAACTTAGACCACCTCCAAGATAGCACCATGAGCAAATCACACACTTTCAAAGTGTCACCAAGGTCAAAAGGAAAGAATATACATGCATCTTGATCAAGAAAACTACTATTTACCCAAAATAAACTCCTACCAACATACAATGTACCCTCCCCATGATAACCTCCAAAATATAAAAAGAGGGATAAAGTACGAAAATAAGAAAAATGACAGAATCAAAACTACTAAAAGTAAAGGATAGACAGGTAGATAGATAGATAGACACAAGAAGATAAAGAAGAGGGCAATCTACTAATATATCAAATCCAAGACCTCCCTTTTGATTACCTAAAAGCACCGATCTCTTACGTAAACCACGAGGGAATTAATCTCCCACGTAACCCACGTTTCTAAATGATTGTTCAACGCAAGCTAATCCTAGCTTTCACACTTTCAAGTGTATTCATAATATCATCAAAATCTAACCTAAAATTAAGGAGAAGATACTATTTATAGCCATGGGCTAATTATTACAACTATGGGCCCAAAAATGACCCAATTCAGCAAAATGGGCCACCAAGGCCACATGCCTTAGCAGATGGGGGCGCAGGTGGTAAGGCAGAAGCCACATGTAGGCGCAGATCACCACCTGCGGGCGTAGGTGAGTGCGCAACCTATTCCAGAATGCCTCCAAGATCTTCTTGACTCCCCAACGACCTCTCCAATGACTTTCTTGGCTCCAAGCTACCCTTCACACGTGGTATTATACTCTTGGGGGATTGAAAAGGGTCCTCCAAACATTTCCTTGCATCCTTGAAATGATCATGGCTTGGATCCCTTTATGTTGGCCTTGAATTATAGGTCCAAAGTGGTCAATACTGATTTGTCTTGTATCATCCTCCCCTTCTTGAAAAGTATTCGTCCTCGAATCCAAAATATGAAAGAACATTAGGTGGACAAGAAACCAATATATCCTCAAAGTATGAGGGTTAGAATAAGGATTAGCAATAATATTTCCATGCCAATGGGGCACACATTTGATATACAACCAACAGTCCTTTGTTATCAATGAAACGAACTTATCATACAATGCACAAAAGTGTTGGCTATTAGAAGCATCATGATACAAAGAAACTGCGAAGTTCGTAAGACACAAGTGTTTCTTTATCCCATCATAAGGCCATATCCAAGGATCCCTACCTCTATCTAGAACAAATCCAATATCAACACGGACATCATCAAATGCAAAGAGGTAGTAAAGAAAGGGAAGAAGAAAATGAGTCTCGTCCAAGGTGTTTCCAGATGTAAGAGTATCAAGGTACTCAAGAAAGCTAGCAATCAAGTCACTAGAAGTTGGAACAACCAAGGACGGAGTCAAGTCATTAGGGTGCAAATTACCCTTCCTTTCAAGACATCCCATGCTTACACAAAATGCATTTTCAACACAAACATAGTTATCATCATAGGCCAAGAGATAGAAAAGAAAAGAGTTAAGGACACCATTCTCATCTAAATTAATCTCAAACTAAGTACACAAGAAGACGAGGAAAGAAAAGTTAAGCACATCACATCTTTTCCCTTCAAGCAACTCCCCAAAAGAAGTACATTCACTAATGGAGTCTTGTTATTGGAGAAATTAGAGAATACCTAAGAAGTTTGGTTACCTCTATTCATGGAATTTAGCATACTCCTAAGAGTAATTCCTATCACCCCAACTTGTCCAACTACATAAGTATGACAAGGATTAGGAAGCAAGAACTGGGCATTAAGTATGCACCAATGACTCTTCCCAAAGCAACAAATAGATTGGGCATTTAGATTGCATGGCCTACATAATTTAAGCTCAAAAAACATACACCATGAAGAAATCTTGAAGACACTAATACTCTCATGGTATGAATATGACATCAATTAATTTCAAGGGTCTACTAAATATGAGAAAAATATCATCATGCCTGCAAGGTTCACTAGGAATAGAAGGGGGTAAGTACATACCTTGAAAAAAAAGCCTTGAACTTTTTTCGTGCACCAACTTGGGCCATGATTTGTTTTCTTGATTCTTTGTAGGAATTTCCTTAGTAGGGAACTCCTTCTTTCGATCCATGGGGCAAGATATTTTACCCCTTGTCATCAAGCATCCATCAATCCTTAGGAGTTGATTTAGAAACCTCCCTTCATCAAATTTGGCATCCTTATCTAAGAACTCATCTAGACCTTCAAGCCTATGCTTGTGAGAGATTTTCTTTAGATCCTCTATTGGGAGCATTTGTTTATGAAACTGCAAAAGAAAAGTATTGGTAACAAGGGTTTGGGGTTGACAAGTTCCACATCTAGGTGATCCTTGTCTTCCTTCTCTAACTCATGCCTTGGCTCAAAATTAGCACACAATTCCCTTTCTTGATCCAAGTTCTTCACCACTTTCTCAATTTCCTCTCTCTCTACTCCCTTGACTTTAGCAAGTTGGTTTTCATTATTTGGACAAGTAGTGGTTTGGATGATGGGATCATGTACTAGACTCGGTGGATGGAACATTTGGTGAAGTGTTTTCGTGGAGATAGTAGTGGAGGTTTTTGGAGCATTACCACTAGAGGAAGCATGATAGTTTTGGGGGGTGGAGTCGTTAGAATTTAGACGACCCTCCATGTTTTCCATCTTGGTTGACATACTTTCTTGGAGTGTGGTAATTTGACCTCTTAGCTCATTCATGTCTTGTCTCATACCCAAGAGGGCTGCCATTATGGATTCCATGTTAACCTTTCCCATGGTATTTTAACTTTCATTCCTCTTCGGCATTGTACCTAGCAAGTAGAAACACTAAACAAAAAAAAACAACAAGTTAGCATTAAGAAATCAACCTCACAATCTCTCAGAGTACGCACCTTTGTTTGCCTCACAATAGGCGTCGCTAGCGTTGAAAGATCGTTTCTACTCCGATGGAAGACGTGGTGTCATTTACTACTCGTAGTCAGAATAGATTTTTGTTTGAAGAATAAATAATGACTCAAACAAATAAACACGAACTTGAAACAAGAAATAACAATGAAACAAAAAGAGAAAAGCTCAAAAGAAATGGACGAAGAAAGAAAACGGACTCAAAGACTAATTATTCAACTAAGTAGATCAAATACTAGTTGTTAATTAGTTAGGAATTAAGAAATGAGTTTCAGAATCAAGGAATGGATTTAGGATATTGGAACCTGAGTAAAGTGAGTTTTGAAATGATTGAAATGCATCTTTAGGTTGTGGGCGCAGATGAGTGACATGCCCTCGCAGGTGGCTTCGCATGTCACAAAACAGTGCTGCTGGAAGTCACCTGTGTGGGCAAGTGAATCACCTGCGTGGGTAGGTGACTTCGCAGGTGGTCTGGGCAGATCACCTGGAAACATCCGATTTTCAGCTCTGTGGGCCGTTTTTGCACTCTCTCTCTTAGAATATTCCCTTTTCTTTGGGATATTCTATTGTACTAACACCCAAACAACTTTCTCTTTCTTTCTTTGTGGATCTAACAACACTTTTTTTAATAAATCTTCCCCTTGAAGATATGAAGATCCTAAAGAACACTAAGAACACCAAATTTCCAAACTAACTTGTTTTAGATCGGATTTGCATTAAATTTCAGATTTGTGTTCTTTTCAATGATGGGAACAACTTTCAACAATTTGTAACCTTCAAATCCACACCAAAATAACAAGATCTCAAAACCCACTTTTCTTTTTCTTCAAACTCAAGCTCAACAATGAGGTTTTCTTCAAATCTCCTCAAATCAAACCCAAAATTTCAGATTTCAACTATAATAAAATTAGAGGAAATAAATCTAGTGTTGAAACTTCAAAAATGATTCAAAAACACAAAGTATTTCTGGGATTTTTGGTAAAACCATTTTTTGACTCTTTTTTTTTTTTAGATAACAAAACCCAAGTTTGAATTCGTGGGAACGAACTCAAGCTCGGCGCTGATACCAAGTGATAACCTCCAAAATACAAAAAGATAGATAAAGTACGAAAATAAGAAAAATGACAAAATCAAAAATACGAAAAGTAAAGGATAGAGGGATGATAGATAGATAGACACAAGAAGATAAAGAAGAGGGCAACCTATGGATATATCAAATCCAAGACCTCCCTTTTGATTACCTAAAAGCACCGATCTCTTACGTAAACCACGAGGGAATCCATCTCCCACGTAACCCACGTTTCTAAACGATTGTTCAACACAAGCTAATCCTAGCTTTTACACTTTCAATTGTATTCATAATATCATCAAAATCTAACCTAAAATGAAGATGAAGCTACTATTTATATTCATGGGCTAATTATTACAACTATGGGCCCAAAAGTGACCCAATTCAACAAAATGGGTCGCCTAGGCCACATGCCCTAGCAGATGGGGGCATAGGTAATATGGCCGAAGCCACCTATGGGCGCAGATCACCACCTCCGGGCGCAGGTGAGGGCGCAGCCTATTCCAGAATGCCTCAAAGCTCTTCTTGACTCCCCAACGACCTCTCCAACAACTTTCTTGACTCCAAGATACCCTCCACACGTGGTATTGTACTTTTGGGGGCTTGAAAAGGGTCCTCCAAACATGTCCTTGCATTTTTGAAATGATCATGGCTTTGATCCCTTTATGTCGGCCTTGAATTATAGGTCCAAAGTGGTCAATGCCTATTTGGCTTGTATCACCCCACAAGCATGAGAATCATCATATGAAAATAGGTAGTAAAGAAATGTATCACACAAAATAACTTCATCCATGGTGTCCTTACAGTAAGATCACTAAAAGTCTCACGAATATCAAGCACAGTATCCAGAATTGGATCACTCAAAGAAAAAGTAGCAATGGGCAAACATACACCACCTTTCTTCTCAATATTCCTTACTGGGTTATCATACAAAGTATAGCCCTCAAGAAGATCTACATTACAATCACCATTCACACCACTAGGCACGAAACTAAGTGTGATCTCATCATCATCAAACAAGACATTATACATAAAGAGAGATGAATCAATGAAAGATGGACAATTAAAACATGTAATCGCATTCTCAAAAGGATAAATGGCATCTTTTAAGGCAGTTTCAATCACCTGAGTTCTATGACCAAAATAAGTAATAGAATCTTCCATAAGAGATATGCTCAAAGAATCACTTCTTTTCAAATGACCAACTTTATCAATGACATCAATAATTTGAGGCTCAATAATCAAATCACGAAATCCCTAAATTAGTGAAGTAGAATCACAAACAAGTTGATCAACATAAATTTCACATGACAATGTTCCATCAAAAAAATCACAAGTGCCAACTACTAGGTGGACACAAATCGATCTTGCAAAAAGAATCAATTCGGCCATCAATAGGATCAACTAGTGTATGAACACTCTCAACAAAGACATTATCTATATATGAAAAAGAATCACATAAAAATGTTCCATTAAGCAAATCACAAATACCAACACTAGTGTCACGCCCCGAATTCCAAGGGGCGGACTGGCACCCGAAGTAGTTAAGGCCCGAGAGAACCAATCTTCATTCACATACACTCATACGCATGTCACTCAATAAGCATCACCATCACATAGAGATATAAGATGCCAATGGCGGAAGTCATGGAAAATATATGATATATATATATATGAAACTTGGCTGTTAGGGCCATCAAGTTAAAAGCATACGTTCTTTACATGTCTTTCATTTGTCCCACAACATCTACAAAGCCTCTACAGATACATGGACATAACCAACCTAAAGTCGGGACAAGTCCCCGCTTTATACAACATTTACAATACCAAAACAAAGGTACACATCTAACTTGGAAAGCCCCAAACCAACTAGAGTTCACCAATGATCCGCAAATGACCCGCAACCTACTGTGGAGGTCTATTAGTACCCGTGCAGGCAGCAGGAAAGCAAAGTCCCACAAGGGACGTCAGTACGAAGAATGTACTGAGTATGTAAGGCTATATGAAACTGCATGATATATAAGTAAATCAATGGAATCAAATGTAAGAGAATAGTCAATATGAATAAACTACCATACTGCATGTGTGGAAGCGTGTACATTACATTCATTACTTTCTTTGCCTTACGTTCATTCATCATTATCGTTCATTACTTAACGTTATCCTTTTTTGCATTAAGAACATGTAAAGCATATAATAAACAAATGACCAAGTGATCAATGGTAAAAGAGGATGACCCATGCTAGGCTTTTCTGTCGCCCCTGTGATGCTACTGTGATAACCCATTCTAGGCTTTTTTGTCGCCCCTGGGATGTTACTGTGATATTGGGATCGACCTATGCTAGGATTTTCTGTCTCCCCTGGGATACCACCCATGATCTTGGGATCGACCCATGCTAGGTATTTTAACCCCTGGGATACCACCCATGATATTGGGATTGAACCATGCTAGGTGTTTCTTCCAACCCTGGGATGCCACCCAAGAATACTTAAACAATTATACATTACTTCATTCCTTTATTTCTATGGGATTGATACATCAGTGATTGTACATTATTGGAACTTTGAAACATTAGTCAACGAACGTGAGACATGTGAATCACAATTGGTTCTGTGAGTAATACTATATGACAATACCTTTTGACATTTCAGAATGGAACAAGTACAAAGTCAATGTGAACAATATGGGCTGCAGAAGGATACAAAAAGAGTAACCTTACATACCTTATCTTCCCAATATGAATACACAGTCCTATATGTGAATACAATAATCCATCTCCTTCCTTACGTTTTAATCTACAACACATGTACATAAAGGAGCTCACGTTAACAACTAACTACCTTACAAGTGTATAAGACGACAATGACTTACATGATTGCCCTATAATGTCATTTCACCCTTTACAATACAATTCACGACATTGTCATACCAACAATACCACAACATTCCATACATTGACCAAAACAACATAAACCAATAGCACTTCACACCAAGTTTATCCTTTACACTTCCTCATTAACACTACGTCACAATTACTCCATCAAGTCACCTCAATACGTTCCATAACAACAATCCACAAGTTATGCACATAGAAAAAAAACTGTTAAGGATATAATCACACCATACATGTTGATATTTCATCCACACCATTCACTTTCATCAAAACCTCAAGTCTCCTTTCAAGTTCAAGTCACATAGATGACACATGTTTTAGCAAAAAAAAGCAAAAGTGCACTACTCAACACTTTTAGACATAACCATCATGATCTACACCATATCTCATGGATATAATATATTAAATCACAAGAATAAAAACTTACCCAAGCTTGTAAAAGAGTGATCTTTTCCAAAGGAGTGATGACTTAGGGTTTGTGAAAGATGAGAAATATCTTTGGAAATTCTAGAAATGGCATGTGTGTCTAAATAAATAAAAATCTGATTTTTCCACATTATATAGCCCCTCATGGCCATCCTTATCAAAAATTTGGTCAATAAATAATGGTTTACTTTGGTCAAAGCAAGAATGGATCATTTACCCATTTTGGGCCATGTCTTTTGTATGATTTTGGGCCTCAATCGAGCCTAATAGCACAAGATTCATTTAGCCCAACAAATTTAATTCATGATCCACCAACTATCTCATGTATAAAGAATTTCATAAATGTTAAGACAATATTCAACTCACGAGACTCATGTTCGTAGCCTCAATCCCAAGAATAAGCGAGTTTAGCCACCCATGGTTTAATTTAACAATTTGAAATAAAACTAAAAAGGAAGAAGAATTAACCCTAATTTGGATGACAAAATCTCCTAAGAGTTGGCCTACCATGATGGAATAATGATACAGTAACCCAAGAGTCCAATTTATAAACTGGTGGTCGGAAAATAAATTTGGCAAAAAGCTGCCCGGCACGCCCCTGGGCCCGCCTGGGACTTAGCCAAAATTTCTGCCTTGAAAGGGCGTGCATGAGCGGCCTGGCACGCTGCTTGGCACACCCCTCTGCTGTCCATGCCAGAAAATTTTTTGTCAAAAGTGGCCCGGCACGCTGCCTGGCGCGCCTGACACTAAATTTCTGATTTTGTTCCTTTCTTCGACTTTTCTTTGCGGATACTAGCACAATACCAAATACTCCATCAAAACAATACAAAATACGCACTTATTGCTCTCAAAACTAAGGTAAACATGGTTTAAAGTTGGCAATAAGGCATATAAATATGCCCTAGATCACCAATCAAGTAGGGTCGGAAATGTATGGGGTGTTACAACTAGATAGACCCAAATCGATCTTGCAAGAAGAATCAATTCGGTCATCACTAGGATCAACTAGTGTATGAAAACTCTCAACAAATACATTATCATTATGTTGCAAGGAATTAATAAGCTCACTCGAAGACAAGCAACCACTCGTACTTTGTTCATTGGTAAATTTTATAGTGTAGAATTTAGCTATTTTACCTTGAAGCTCATAAGAAAAATCCTTTTTGCCTTGTATTCCTCATTTTTCCATGTTTGTACCTATACAAGAGTCCTTACAAAGAGAAGGAATGCCTAAAGTTCCTTGATGAGTATTAGGAAAAGTAGGTGGAAAGTGAAGTTGCAATCGATTTATTCGGGTACTCAATCGATCCAACCATCTTTCCATTCGGGTAGAGAGAGTGGTGAACAAGTTGAATAATTCACCCAAAGTGGGTTCCCCGATGGGAAATTGGCTTTCATTTTCATAACCCGCCGCCATTTGTACCTATTGAAGTCACTCAACCAAAGCAAGCAAACACATAAGGTTAGTTTAAAAAAAAAGCTCACAATCACTCAAGAAATCTCACCTTTGTTTGCCTCACAAATTGCTTCGACAAATGATTCTATCTTGTATAGTCCGATGATTTGCAAGGGTCCAATCTCTACTTGAGGTCAAGAATGGATTTTTGTTGACTTGAGAAAGAAATTTCAAAAGCTAAGGAAGAGAATCAAGAAGTTTTCAAGGGAAAATAAAGAAGAAAAGCTAAAAGAAAGTAGCACAAAACAAATCGGACTCAGAAACAAAGTAACAAAAGTAGAAGGAATTACTTGTTGTTACTTAGTATGAAGGATCAAAGAACAGGATTTAATGATTAAAACTAGTTAACAAGTGATTAAAAATATTAATTACTTGTTAAATAGTTAAGGAATCGAAAGAAAAAGAGAACAAAAAAAGAATCACGAAATTTGGACACTTCAAAAAACTTTTAGGTCCAAAATCTTTAGGACCAAAAAAAAAAAACTAAGTGTCAAAAACCTGCAATTTCAACTCTCTGAAACTGTCCAACATGCGCTGCTGACGTGGCATTTAAAATTTTTTTTTTACACAAATGGACCTACAAACACTTTGACCTCAAATTTTTTGGATCAAAGTGTACTTTTGATACCTTCTTCTTCAAGAACAATATGAAGATGCTCAAGAACATAAGAAAAAACTCTAATCTTCAAATGCTCATAACTTCTTCTTTTTGCTCCAAATTCAATGAAATTTTCACCCACGTGTTCCTTTCAATGACACGAACAAACCCCACTAATTTTTAGCTTTTAAAATCAAGCCAAAAATAAAACCACTTTTCAAAATCCACAAAGTTTTAAAAGCTCAAAACCCTTTAATGGTATCTTCAATTCTACAACTTCGAATTGAACGAAATTTGAGATCTAGACTCACAAGACAATAGGGAATCAAGATCTAGTATCAAAAACAACAAATCAAAACAAAAAAAAATTTAGTTTTTTTTTTTTCAAATCTCCACAAGTGGACCAACAAACGCCTTTGACCAAAATTGGCTTTGGTTTTTTTGGATCAAAGTGTACTTCCTCTCTCTTCTTCTCCAAGAAAAATATGAAGATGTTCAAGAACACTAAGAACACATACTAAACCCCAACATCTCCAAATCAACTCAAAATTGGCTCAAATTGTCATGCCTCAAATCCCATTGAGGTGGACTGGCACCCAAAGTCGTTAAGGCCCAAGAGAACCAACCTTCATTCATGTACCCTCATATGCATGTCACTAACTGAACAACACTTTAGCATATATAGATGCAAGATACCAGTGGCAGAAGTCATGGAAAATCATTCAATAGATATGCAACTTGGCCGTTAAGGCCACCACGTCAAAATGGACACATTCCTTACATTCCTTCATTTGTCCCATAGATACATAGACAAGCCTAAAGTCGGTATAAGTACCCACTTTATACAGTTGTTACACAGTACCAAAACAGTGTACACAAGTGACTCGGAAAGCCCCGAACCAAGCTAGAGCTCACCAATAGTTTGCAGATGACCTGAATCCTTCTGTGGAGGTCTACTAGTTCCTGTGCCTGCAGCAAGTAAGGTAAGTCCCCCAAGGGATGTCAGTAAAAAGAATGTACAGAGTATGTAAGGCTAAAAGCAACTGCATGAGATATAGGAACCCAAATGGAAGCAAATACAAGTTGATAAACATTATGGATAAACCACCGTTCTGTATGTGTGGAACCATGTATATTAAATTAATTAATTTCTTTGCTTCTACATTCATCATCGTTATCATTTATCCATCTGATTAGTGGGTCATAACATAACATCATCATTATCATTCATCCACCTTAGCGGTGGGTCATAACATAACATCATCATTATCATTCATCCACCTTATCGGTGGGTCATAACATAATCAATAGATCAGGTTCGTTTCGACCAGGGTTTTGTTTTCACCCCTATGGATTGCGCCATGTATCTAATGATCATCGGGATAGTCTCTAGCTATTCTTTCGCCCCTTTGAGCTACCACCCGGCCTTTAAGAAACACATATATGCATTATTTCATTCCTTTAATTGTCTGAGATTAATACATTGGTGGTTATAACATTATTGGAGCTCTGAAACATTGGTTAATGAATAAGATACATGTGAATAACAATATATGACAAACTTGAAATGGTATACTTTGGAACATTTCAAAATGGAAAAAAGTTCGGTAACACTGAATATAATAGGTGCTGCCAAAGGATGCAGAAAGAGTAACCTTACGTACCTTATCTTCCCACTATGAATACACAATCCTATATGTGAATACAATAATCCATCCTCTTCCTTACGTGTTACTCTACAACACAAGTACATAACGGAGCTCACGTTAATAACTAACTACATTACAAGTGCATAAGACGACAATAAGCTACATGACTGTCATATAACAGCATTTCACCCTTCACAATACAATTCACTGCATTATCATACCAACAACACCACAACATGCCACGTATCAACCAAGACATCATAGACCAATAACATTTCACACAAATCTTATACTTTACACTTCCTCATTAACACCACGTCATATTTACTCCATCAAGTCATCTCTATACCTTTCACCATAACATATAAAAAAACAATTCATAATTGATATGATTCAAAATGCCTCTGGACTACCCCTTAGGTCCATTAAAATGGTACCATAAGTTGATGATTGCATCCAAGAAGGGTATAGGGGCCTTGGGGGATTAAAGAGAAGCAAAAACAATCAAAATGGAGTTCTAGAGGGACCTGCGAAGCCACTTGTCACGACCCAAAATTCCATTCGGGCCGGACTGGCACCCAAAGCCGATATGGCCCGAGAGAACCAATCTTTGCTCGTGAACACTCGTAAGCATAACCTCGTATGAAGCTTCTTCTACCTTATACAACTATGAGGAAATCATAGACATGGAAACATATGCTATAAATATATATACATAACTTGGTCGTTGGAGCTATTACGTTAAACTGAACGTACATATCTTACATCCATATACCCACATATGTCTACAAAAGCCTCTAACAGATGCATCAATAAGACCAACTTAAAGTTGGGACAAGTCCCCGCTTTATACTACATTTATAACATCAAAACAAATATACAACTATGACCCAGAAAGCTCCGAACTGAGTGGAGCTCACCAAAACTCTGCAAATGATCCACAGTCTACTGAGGAGGTCGACTAATGCCGGCACCTGCAACTTGTAAGGTAAGTCCCCCGAGGGGTTCAGTACGAAAAATGTACTGAGTATATAAGGCTCATAAGAAATCATCATACATAATAACAACGGTAGTGGAATCATCATAAAAGAATTAATGAACGTGAACAAACTCTCTTCCTGTATGTGGGGAACTATGTATACTAAGTTGTTTACCCCTCTTGTCTTTACATACTTTCATCTTATTTGTTCTACCCATGCTAGGTTGTTCTGTCGCCCCTGGGATGAGATTAATCCATGCTAGGTACTTTGACCCCTGGGATGTTATGTGAACCCATGGTAGGCTTTCGTGTCGCCCCTGGGATGTCATTAACCCATGCTAGGTGCTGTGACCCCTGGGATATTATCGTAACCTATTCTTGGCTTATGTGTCGCCCCTGGGATGTACCGTGATAACCAATGCTAGGCTTTTCTGTTGCCCCTGGGATACCACCCGTATTATTGGGATCAACCCATGCTAGGTATTTTAACCCCTGGGATACCACCCATGATTACTTATTAATTATACATTACTTCTTTCTTTCATTATTCTTTCTTTCATTCTAAGTGTGAGACCTTGATGAGGGAAACATTCTTGAAACTTGAAACACAAACATACATTACTTCACGTCTTTACTCTTGTAAGATTGACAACTTTACTTGTGAGGAATAGATATATTAGCTTGCACATCACTTCTCTTATTACTCTCATGAGATTGGTACTTTTACTTATGAAAGATTGGTACAAGGATAATCATCTTATTATTGGACTTTGGAACATGACATGATTGGAAAAATACTATTCAAGAACAAATAGATTCTCTTACATGTTACTCTCTTGGGATAGTTCTTTTAAAAATTACAACGTTATGAAATCTTTGGAACTTCAGTCAATGAATAAGAGATAAGTGGTTCATAAGTCATCTAGGAATATGACACATATGAATAACAATAAACTTCAACCTGAATTGCTATACGTCAAGCCTCTTGGAATTGAAACATGTCCAATGTCAATAGGAACAATATGTTGTAGAAGGATATGGAAAGAGTAACCTTACATACCTTGTATTCTCAATACGATTCTACAATCTTAAGTGTGCATACAATAGTCCCGCTCCATCCTTATGTTTCACTCTACAACGCAAGTATATAACGGAACCAACATTAACCACCAATTACCTTAAATGACATACAATAACAATAAGTCACATGTTTGGATTTAACATGTCATTTCCAATTGACAATACCATTTATGAAATTATTGTACCAATAATCCCACAATATTCCATACATTGACCAATACATGTTACCCAATAGCATGTCACACCAAGTTCATACTTTACACTTCTCCATTACCACCACATCACAATTATTCCATCAAATTACTTCAATACACCTCACAACAACAAATCGGCCAAAATCCCATAATTTGCACTTATAGAAAAATAACAAGTTTAGGACCATAATCACACCATAGATGTTGTTATTTCATCCATACCATTATCTTTCATCAAACCCACAAGTCATATTTTAAGTTACAATTCCATGGATAACACATCTTTTAACAAAAACCAAAAGTGCCATGTCCAACACTTCCAAGCATAACCAACATGATCTACATAATTTTTCATGCTCATAATATGTTAAAGTACAATAATAATCACTTACCCAATCTTGTAAGATGATGATCTTGCTCCAAAAGTGCCTTAGGGTTTTGAGAGCAAAAGAGGTGTTCTTGGAATTGTCTAGAAAAAAGATAGAAAAACATGTGTGTTTGTGATAATAAAATCAGATTTTTTGTCCCTTATATAAGACCTCAATTTCATCCTTATCCACTCTTAGCATTTAATGCTATGCGTTGTCTTGGTCAATGGAAGAATGGGTCATTTGACCCATTCTTGGCCCATGTTTTCTTTTTCATTTTGGGCCCTTTTTGAGCCCAATTCACGTAACCCAATAAAATCAATAATTTCTCATGTTTAATTCATTTCATACGTATTACGACAATATTCCCACTCACTGGATTTATATTTGTAGCCTCAATCTCAAAAACAAGCAATTCTAACCACGTATGACTTATTTTGACTACAAGGGTAAAATCGTCATTTTGATGCCAAATTCGTTAACGAGTAATTTTACCATACCAATATAATATTTCATTCATTCCATGTGTATACTCGCGGTTGTATAATAAACGTGGCAAAAATTGGCTCAGTACGTCCCCAGGCACCCTTGGAACTTAAGAAAATTTCCAACTTTTGAAAAGTGGAAAAACCAGCCTGGCACGCCCTTGGGCGCCCCATATTGCTGCCTCTGGGCTAAAAATTTTGTCCCATAGTGGCATGTCATTCCCTATGGCGAGCCCCAAAATTAGTTTTTTTGAAAATTTTGTTTTTCGACTTTTCTTCGCTGGTTTGGTTAGATACTTCAAGTCCTATTCTTTAACTTACTTCTTACCCTTAATATCCTTTGTTTGGAGGTCCTCCTAGCCCCATTTTTAACCCCACAAATGATCCATGAAAATTTCAAAATACCTCCGACGCAAGGTTCATCACATATACAGGGCCAAATTTTAATTTTTCTCATCGCTAACATTACAAATTACATACTCATAGCATCTCGACACCTAAGTAACCATTGTTCAACGTCATCACATTGAGTTGGAAAGGTAAGGGGTGTTACATTCCCCCCTCCCCCCTTAGAAACATTCATCCTCGAATGTTAACAATGTCGCTTCAATTACAACAAATGCATCTCTATATTAGCATACGTACACATAAACACTTAAGGCTCATGGATATTTACTTGTTATAGGTCTACTTCCAAATTTTGAACTTTTTCTTTCATTTGAAACAATATGGGTACGTCGATTTCATCATTTTTGTTTTCTCAACTTCTCATGTGATCTTTTCGACTAGTTGATTTCTCCAAGAACTCTTTACAAAAATTACCTCTTTACTTATTAGCCTTTTTCACTTGTCGGTCTAGAATAACAATATGTATTTCAATGGAATAATATGAAATGAAACTCTTATGCGCCTCCGACAAATTTCACATCCTTTCTTGCAAAACCCCCTTTTATTGGTGACACGTTCTAGAATACTTACTCATCTATGATCACAACATCTACTATACCATTACGATATTTTCTTTTCACCATACTAAACTCACTGACAGGTGGAGATATTTCTATTAACTTAAGTAATAACCCTAGTGTACTATTAAGTTCACAATAGTCGATGGAGTAACATATGATAGAGTTGAGCTCGGATCAGTCAATACATACACATAATGTAAAATATGGTAATATACCTATATACTTGTATCGTCATCAGGAGATGCTTCCTCATTCTGTCGGTCCACTAAAGTATAAGGGCGATTTTAGGCCCTACTGGAACTAGCTGCTCCTCTCATATCTCTACCACAACCCATAGGCGAAACGCCGCTGCCTGGGGAAGGAACCGATGTTGATGATACAGCGGTTGATCCCGTAGGTCGTGATATACCACTCGCACCCCTTTTTGGGCATTCTCTCATTATGTGCCCCTCTGTGCCACACCAAAAACAAGCATTCGCCCCCAATCGACATTCACCTTAATGGTACCTTCCGCAATGCTGACACGGAGGATGAGAAACTCCTGCTGTCTGTGAGCCTTGCACTCTGCTACTTTATCCATATGGACTACCTCTAGACCCTCGGAATTATGAGTGAGCACCTGCTGTGGAATAAGAAAATGAGGGCCTAGGAGGTAACATTCGAGATCTAGATTCTCCTGGGGACACCATCGACTGCCCCATTGATCTCGCCCTTTTTGCTGGCCCTTCCTCAAATTCCTATGTCTTTCTTCTTTGTCGTTGGTCCTCCATTTTCTGCGCAACGGCCTGTATTCTAGCTATATCCATATCCTTATTCAAGGCAGCAATGGTACAATCCCTTACCAAATATGGTTCTAACCTGTCCACGTATCGATGGACTCTGTCTGTCATTGTAGCTACCACATTTGGAGCATATTGGGCCAAGGAATTGAACTGAAAACTATATTGCCAAACACTCGTGTTCCCTTGACGTAAATTCAGAAACTGGTCTGCACGTGCCTCCCGAACCTCATATGGGAGGTAATGATCAAGAAAGGCTGTTTTAAATTCTTGCCAACCAGCTAGGAGTGCATCAATACCCCTTGATATTTTCCATTCCTCATACCATAATATGGCCTCTCCTTTCAGTCTATAAGCTGCTAATTCAACTGTTTTTACACCTGTACATGCATCACCTCTAGTGCTCTTTGAACTTGGTCCACAAAATCCAGTAGATCAGCTTTCAGGTCTGACCCAGTGAATATAGGAGGGTCCAATTTTAGGAAGTCTTGTGTACGCCGACTAGCTGCTCTAGCCACGTCATCTTTGTTTATCATCGGACCAGTTCATTCCTGCGCTTGTGCAACGACTAGTTGTGTCAACATATGTACTGCATTTCTCAAATCCTGATCGGTGGTATTCCTTGGTAGTTTTGCAGGTACTTCCCTACCTCTTGGCTCTTCTGGAGCTGGAAAGGCAGAAGAAGACCGTGATGATATTTCAGCGTTAGCTTCACCTTGACTAGCTTGGTCAGGTGGTGATCTACTCATTCCTTCACCGGCAGGCACATCCACCTGTTTTATTTTACCTCTACCTCTCCTCGTGATTGGCATTTTAACTATACAAAAGAAACACAATCACCATGAGCAGATCCAATTCAACTTACAACACTGGCTCTATTGCACGAACTAGAATGAAGAAAATAAACAACATCCTAAATGTCCCGTAGCCTCCTACTTATAAATGTGGCACGCAACACATCATAAGCAAGACTCGACTCAGACACGGCTTTGTAGACACCCCTAGAACGGCCTGCTCTGATACCACTTTTGTAACGACCCGAAATCCCATTCGGGTCGGACTGGCACTCGAAGCCGATATGGCCTGAGAGAACCAATCTTTGCTCGTGAACACTCGTAAGCATAACCTCGTATGAAGCTTCTTCTACCTTATACTACTATGTGGAAATCATAGACATGGAAACATATGCTATAAATATATATACAAATTTGGCCGTTGGAGCCATTACGTCAAACTGAACGTACATATCTTACATCCATATACCCACATATGTCTACAAAAGCCTCTAACAGATGCATCAATAAGACCAACTTAAAGTCGGGACAAGTCCCCGCTTTATACTACATTTACAATATCAAAAAAAATATACAACTATGACCCAGAAAGCTTCGAACAAAGTGGAGCTCACCAAAACACTACAAATGATCCATAGTCTACTGAGGTGGTCTACTAATGCCTAAACCCACAACATGTAAGGTAAGTCCCCTGAGGGGGTCAGTACAAAAAATGTACTAGTATGTAAGGCTTATAAGAAATCATCATACATAATAACAACGATAATGGAATCATCATAAAAGAATTAATGAACGTGAATAAACTCTCTTCCTGTATGTGGGGAACCATGTGTATTACGTTCTTTACCCCTCTTGTCTTTACATACTTTCATCTTATTTGTTCTACCCATGTTAGGCTGTTCTGTCGCCCCTAGGACGATATTAACCCATGCTAGGTACTTTGACCCCTGGGATGTTATGTGAACCCATGCTAGGCTTTGGTGTCTCCCCTGGGATGTCATTAACCCATGCTATGCTAGGTGCTGTAACCCCTGGGATGTTATCGTAACCCATGCTAGGCTTTCGTGTCGCCCCTGGGATGTACCGTGATAACCCATTCTAGGCTTTTATATCGCCCCTGGGATGTATCGGGATCGACCCATGCTAGGCTTTTCTATCGCCCCTGGGATACCACCGTATTATTGAGATCGAGCCATGCTAGGTTAACCCCTGGTATACCACCCATGATTACTTATTAATTATACATTACTTCTTTATTTCATTACTCTTTATTTTATTCTAAGAGTAAGACCTTTATGAGGGAAACATTCTTGAAACTTGAAACACAAACATACATTACTTCACATCTTTACTCTTGTAAGATTGACAACTTTACTTGTGAGGAATAGATATATTAGCTTGCACATCACTTCTCTTATTACTCTCATGAGATTGGTACTTTTACTTATGAAAGATTGGTACAAGGATAATCATCATATTATTGGACTTTGGAACATGAAATGATTGGAAAAATACTATTCAAGAATAAATAGATTCTCTTACATGTTACTCTCTTGGGATAGTTCTTTTAGAAATTACAATGTTATGACATCTTTGGAACTTCAGTCAATGAATAAGAGATAAGTGGATCATAAGTCATCTAGGAATAGGAAACATATGAATAACAATATACGTCAACCTGAATTTCTATACTTCAAGCCTCTCGGGATTGAAACAAGTCCAATGCCAATAGGAACAATATGTTATAGAAGGATACGGAAAGAGTAACCTTACTTACCTTGTATTCTCAATACGATTCTACAATCTTAAGTGTTCATACAATAGTCCTACTCCGTCCTTATGTTTCACTCTACAACGCAAGTACATAACAGAACCAACATTAACCACCAATTACCTTACAATGGCGTACAATAACAATAAGTCACACGTTTGGCTTTAACATGTCATTTCCCCCTTGACAATACCATTTATGAAATTATTGTACCAATAATCCCACAATATTCCATACATTGACCAATACATGATACCCAATAGCATGTCACACCAAGTTCATACTTTACACTTCTCCATCACCACCACATCACAATTATTCCATCAAATTACTTAATACACCTCACAACAACAAATCGGCCAAAATCCCATAATTTACACTTATAGAAAAATAACAAGTTTAGGACCATAATCACACCATACATGTTGTTATTTCATCCATACCATTCTCTTTCATCAAACCCACAAGTCATATTTTAAGTTATAATTCCATGGATAACACATCTTTTAACAAAAACCAAAAGTGCCATGTCCAACACTTCCAAGCATAAACAACATGATCTACATAATTTATCATTCTCATAATATGTTAAATTACAAGAATAATCACTTACCCAATCTTGTAAGATGATGATCTTGCTCCAAAAGTGCCTTAGGGTTTTGAGAGCAAAAAAGGTGTTCTTGGAATTGTCTAGAAAAAAGATAGAAAAACATGTGTGTTTGTGATAATAAAATCTGATTTTTGGTCCCTTATATAAGCCCTCAATTTCATACTTAGCCACTCTTAGCATTTAATGCTATGTGTTGGCTTGGTCAATGGAAGAATGGGTCATTTGACCCATTCTTGGCCCATGTTTTCTTTCTCATTTTGGGCCCTTTTTGAGCCCAATTCACGTAACCCAATAAAATCAATAATTTCTCATGTTTAATTCATTTCATACGTATTACGACAATATTCCCACTCACTGGATTTATATTTGTAGCCTCAATCTCAAAAACAAGCAATTCTAACCACGTATGACTTATTTTGACTACAAGGGTAAAATCGTTATTTTGATGCCAAATTCGTTAACGAGTAATTTTACCATACCAATATAATATTTCATTCATTCCATGTGTATACTCGCGGTTGTATAATAAACGTGGCAAAAATTGGCTCAGTACGTCCCCAGGCACCCTTGGAACTTAAGAAAATTTCCAACTTTTGAAAAGTGGAAAAACCAGCCTGGCACGCCCTTGGGCGCCCCATATTGCTGCCTCTGGGCTAAAAATTTTGTCCCATAGTGGCATGTCATTCCCTATGGCGAGCCCCAAAATTAGTTTTTTTGAAAATTTTGTTTTTCGACTTTTCTTCGCTGGTTTGGTTAGATACTTCAAGTCCTATTCTTTAACTTACTTCTTACCCTTAATATCCTTTGTTTGGAGGTCCTCCTAGCCCCATTTTTAACCCCACAAATGATCCATGAAAATTTCAAAATACCTCCGACGCAAGGTTCATCACATATACAGGGCCAAATTTCAATTTTTCTCATCGCTAACATTACAAATTACATACTCATGACATCTCGACACCTAAGTAACCATTTTTCAACGTCGTCACATTGGGTTGGAAAGGTACGGGGTTTTACACCACCTGTTCCTTCAGGTGAATTAGTTGCGGCCAAAAGTGCTCATTGGCCTTGTCCAGGGCCACCTGTGTTGGCATCTGCGCACACAGGTGCCCCATCTGCGATGGCGGATACCCGGTTTGGCCAAAATGGGTCTCTTTTGGGTCCTTTTTTGATATAAATGGTATATGTCCATAAGTAAGCTTATATTTTCATATTTTATGTTAACTTAGATGCCAAAAAATAACCATGGTCTCACAACGCACATGAACATCACAAAACTACATTTTTACCTTCAATACGCCACCGGTTCCATGCACAATTTTACAACAACAATTTCAAATGTTATACACAAAGAGCAATCAAGTTAGGGACATAACTAAATAATACATGTTTACATTTAATCCATCAAACTAACTTCCTTCAAGACCACAAGTCTCCCTTCAAGTTTAGAAGGCAAAACCTTTTACCGATTAAGCAAACATAGATTGTTTCACACATAGTGGACTGCTTAACACTTTGCCAATATAAAAAACATGATTTATACACCCACTCATGAATATAATATCATAAACCATAATATTAAATACTTACCAAAGCTTGCAAAAGTATGATATTGTCCAAAGGGATTAGTAACTTAGGGTTTGAGAGGAGAGAAATATCTTGGAAAACTCTAGAATTGGCAAGTGTGCTTTTGTAATTAAAAATCTGATTTTTGTTGCCTTATATAGTCCCTTTATAGTCATCCTTAGCCACTTTTAATCAATAAATATCATGTTTACTTGGTCAAAGGATGAATGGATCATTTCTCCATTTGGGCCTCTTTTGAGCCCATTAGCACAAGACTAATTGAGCCCACTAAAATTAATGTGGATGACACCAACCCTCTCATGTTTAAATAATTCCATAAATGTTAATATAGTCTCATAGGTTCGAAAATGTACGGGGTGTTACATCTTCCCCCCCCCCCCCCCCCCCTCTTAGGAACATTCATCCTCAAATGTTAGTAACATTATTCAATTTAACCAAATTCAAGTCTAAGTTTATCCTTCATGTTACTATATACACACAATGGTTGTAAAGACTTACTTTTTATCGCTCCAATCCCATATTTTGAACTTTCTCTTCCATTTGAAACAAATGCGGGTACTTAGACTTCATCCTTTCCTCGGTTTCCCATGTGATCCCTTTTACATGTTGATTTATCCAAAGCACTTTTATGGAAGCTACTTATTTATTCCTTAATCTCTTCATAGGTGAGATCCTTCATAACTTGTACATCTTCAATGGATACGAGATGGATCTCTTATGAACTGTGGAGAGTTCTTAGGGTAGTGCCAATTCATACGCAACTTGACCAAATCTTCAGACAATCTCATAAGGCACGTTATATAGGTCCAACTTTCCTTTCTTTCCAAATTTCACTACCCCTTTCATTGGTGACACTTTCAATAATACCCAATTACCTTGGGCAAATTCTAGCCCTCTTTTTCTAATATCGGCATATGACTTGTGTCGAATTTGGGTCGTTTGTAGCCATTTTTGTATCTCCTTAACTTTCTCCATAGCTTGATGATCAAGATCTGGCCCAAGTAAGGCAGTTTCACCTGCTTCAAACCATCCAATTAGTGATCTACACTTTCTTCCATATAAAGCTTCATAAGGTGCCATTTTGATACTTGAATGATTAGCTATTATTGTAGGCAAACTCAATAAACGATCAATGATCATCCCAAATACCTTTAAAGTCTAATGTGCAAGCTCGTAGAATATCTTCAAGTGATTGGATAGTACGTTCTGCTTGTCCATCTTTCTGAGGATGAAAAGTTGTACTTAAATTCATTTGGGTTCCCAAACTCTTCTGAAAAGATTTCCAAAAGTGTGAGGTAAATTGAGATCCCCTGTCCTATATAATAGAGATTGGAACTCTGTGTAGTCGTACTATCTCTTTAATTAACATAAAACCTTGCGTAATCTTCAGTTGTGTAGGTGGTCTTGACCGGTAGGAAGTGTGCTGACTTGGTAATCCTATCAACTATTACCCATATAGAATCAAATTTCTGCAGTGTACAAGGCAAACCTGTGATGAAATCCATGTTAATCATGACCCACTTCCATATTGGAAGCTTTATACATTGCATATAACCTCCAGGTTCCTGGTGCTCTACTTTTACTTGTTGCCAATTTGGACATTGGGCTACAAATTCTGCAATGTTCTTCTTCATGTTACCCCACCAATACATTTCTTTCCAATCATGATACATCTTGGTGGATCCCGGATGAATAGAATATCGTGAATGATGTGCCTTTGTCATAATCCGTCTCCTGAGCTCATCTACATCCGGTACACACAATCTACCTTGGCATTGAAGTACTCCCTCCTACGTTAGATCAAATGCCTTTGTCAAACCCTGTTGTACATTCTCTTTCAGCTGCAATAACATAGGATCCACATACTGTTTCTTTTTCACTTCAGCTACTAACGAAGATTCTGCCGTATTTTGCACAATAACCCCTTCATCGGGAGATTCAAAAAAGACGAACTCCCAAGCTGGCTAGTTGATGTAGATCCTTGACCATATCTTACTTTTCCGCCAACTAGCAACTAATGCATCCTATTGCATGCGGGTTAATGCACCGGCTACCACATTTGCTTTTCCTGAATGGTATGAGATATCAACATCATAATCCTTTAATAGTTCAAGCCACCTCCGCTGCCTTAAATTTAAATCCTTTTGCTTAAAGATATATTCCAAACTCTTATGATCAATATATATGTCAACATGAACCCCATACAAATAGTGGCGCTATATCTTTAAAGCAAATATCACAGCTACTAGCTCAAGATCATGTGTTGGATAATTTCTCTCATGTGGTCGCAACTGTCATGAGGAATAGGCTATTACATTATCGTGCTGCATTAACACACATCCTAGGACAACCCCTGAAGCATCACAATATACTGCATACTCTTCTGTACCTTCTGGAAGTACCAATATAGATGTAGTGGTAAATTTATCCTTTAGCTCTTGGAAACTCTTCTCACATGCATCATTCCACTGAAACTTGGTTGGCTTATGTGTTAGCTTTGTTAAAGGTGCTGCAATGGAAGAAAACCCTTCAACAAACCTTTTAGAATAACCTGCCAATCCAAGAAAACTACGAATCTCTATAGGCGTCGTAGATCTTGGCCAATTCTTCACCGCTCCTATCTTTTGAGTATCAACCCTTATTCCGTCATTCGACACAATATGACCCAATAATGCTACAGATTTTAACAAAAATTCACATTTAGAGAACTTTGCATATAACTTACGATCGCGAAGAATCTGTAACACCTGTCATAAGTGATTAGCATGGTCTTCTTGTGATCTTGAATAAACCAACATATCATCTATAAACATCATCACGAACACATCTAAGAATGGCTTAAACACCCTATTCATCAAATCCATAAAAAATACAGGTGCATTTGTTAGCCCAAATAACATCACTAAGAACTCATAATGACCATACCGTGTTCAGAAAGCTGTCTTGGGTATATCTTTTTCTCTAACCCTTACCTGATGATATCCCGATCTCAGGTCAATCTTTGAAAAGCATTTGGCACCCTGTAATTGGTCAAACAAATCATCAATTTTGGGGAGAGGATATTTATTCTTAATTGTCACCTTGTTCTGTTGCCAATAGTCAATATACATTCTCAATGTGCCATCTTTCATTCGTACAAATAACACTGGTGCACCCCAAGGGGACATACTAGGCCTTATGAATTCCTTTTCCAGTAAATCTTTTAATTGCTCCTTCAATTCCCATAACTCTATTGGGGCCATTCTATACGAAGGAATAGAGCTAGGCTGAGTGCCTAGAATCACATCAATACCAAACTCTACTTCCTGTTATGGAGGTAAACCTGGCAGATCTTCAGGAAATACATCCAGGAAATTATTTACCACTGGAACCGTTTGAAGAGTTGGTGGTTTCACATTGGTATCTTACACTCTTACTAGATGGAATATGTACCCTTTGTATATCATTTTCCTTGCCTTAAGATAGAAAATAAATTTACCTCTCGGTGCTCCAACATTACCCCTCCATTCAAGGACATCCTTTTGTGGAAATTGAAAATGTACTTCCTTAGCTCGACAATCTACCGTGGCATAACAAAAAGCCAACCAATCTATACCCATTGTAAAATCAAAGTCCACCATGTCCAATTCAATAAGATAAGCCAGCGTATCATGATCACACAGTCACTACACAATTATGATATACTCTTTTAGCTACAATAGAGTCACCAACTAGTGTAGATACTTCAAATGGCTTGACTAGTAATTTCGGTGTTCTTTCAAATTTTTAGTAACATATGATAGGGTAGAGCCTGGATCAATTAATGAATATACATTATGGAAAAATACGGATAATGTACCTGTAACTACATCAGGAGAAGCCTCCAAATGATGTCGATCCACTAAAGCATAGGTACATTTCTGTACTCCATTAGAACTTGATGCTCCTCTAGAACCTCTACCACGACCAGCAGGCTGTACACCTGACATTGATGATGCAACGACTGATCCCATAGGTCGGGCCATGCTAGCTGTACCCCTTTGTGGGCACTCTCTCATCATGTGCCCTGACATACCACACCAAAAGCAAACATTCGGTACAAACCATCATTTTCCAAAATGAAACTTCCCGTAGTGCTGGCACAGCTGATGAGAAACTCCTGTTGTCTGTGCACCTTGAATCCCACTACTTTGCCCAACTTGGCTGCCTCTAAACCCTCAAAATTGGGATGGAGTACCTGCTGTAGGATAAGAAAATGATGGTTTAGGCGGTATAGGAAAAACCCAAGGCCTAGATTCTCTTTGAGACGCCGTGAACTGTCCTATAGGTCTAGCCCTCTTTGTCTGCCCTCTTTCAAATTTCTACACCCTTCTCCTTTGTCTCTGATCCTCCATTTTCTGTGCAAAGGCTTGTATTCTGGCTATATCCATATCCCTGTTCAAAGAAGCAATGGTACAGTCCCTCACTAAATGTGGCTCCAATCTATCAACATACCGATGGACTCTGTCCTCCATCGTGGCTACTACGTAAGGAGCATATCAAGCCAAAGAGTTAAACTGAAGACTGTACTCTCTAACACTCATATTCCCTTGATGAAGATTTAAAAAATGATCCGCATGAGCCTCTCGGTTCTCATGTGGGAGATAATGATCAAGGAATGCCGTTTTGAATTCCTCCCAACTAGCTGGAAGTGCACCTATACCCCTAGATCATTTCCAATCTTCGGACCATAATATACCCTCTCCTTTTAGTCTATATACTGCAAGTTCCACTGTTTCTATACCATTCACATGCATAACATCTAAAGCCCTTTGAATTTGGTCCACAAAGTCTTGTGGGTCTGCATTCAGATCTGACCCGGTGAACGTGGGAGGCTCCAATATAAGGAAATCCTGTGTCCTCCGACTAGCTGCCCTATCTTCACCATCATTACTTGTAGTTTGACCTGCTTGTCCCTGACTTTGTGCAGCAACTATACAGGTCAACATTTGCACCGCATTTTTGAGATCCTGCTCAGTAGCATTCACAGATGGTTCTGGAGATACTTCTCTCCCTCTTGGCTCTCTTGGAGCTGGAAACGTAGAAGAAGCCTGTGATACAAACTCAGTTGTAGACCTAGTTCCTTCTCCGACAAGTATGTCTACTTTCTTACCTTTACCCCTTCCTCATCTTGTAATCGACATTTTTCTATCACAAGAAAACCAATTTCAATGGTCAAATATGATTCCACCTACAACTTTGGCTATATTGCATGATCTAGGAAACAAAGAACAGAAATGACTCCTAAATTCCCCATAGCCTCCTTCTTATAAATATGGTGCACAACACATCCATAAGAAAGACTCTACTCGAACACGGCTTTGTAGACACCCTAGGACAACCTTCTCTGATACCACTTTTGTCACACCTCAAATCCCATTGAGGCGGACTGGCACCCGAAGCCGTTAAGGCCCGAGAGAACTAACCTTCATTAATGTACCCTCATATGCATGTCACTAACTGAACAACACTTTAGTAAATATAGATGCAAGATACCAATGGCGGAAGTAATGGAAAATCATTAAATAGATATGAAACTTGACCGTTAGGGCCACCACGTCAAAATGGACACATTCCTTATATTCCTTCATTTGTCCCACAACGTCTATAAAAGCCTCTAACAAATACATAGCCAAGCCTAAATTCGGGACAAGTCCCCGCTTTATACATTTGTTACATAGTACTGAAACAATGTACATAAGTGACTCAGAAAGCCCCGAACCAAGCTGGAGCTCACCAATAGTTTGCGAATGACCCAAATCCTACTGTGGAGGTCTACTAGCTCCTGTGCCTGCACCAAGTAAGGTAAGTCCCCCAAGGGACGTCAGTATGAAGAATGTACTGAGTATGCAAGGCTAAAAGCAACTACATGAGATATAGGAACCCAAATGGAAACAAATACAAGTGAATAAACATTATGGATAAACCACCGTTCTGTATGTGTGGAAACACGTATATTACATTCATTACTTTCTTTGCTTTTACATTCATCATTGTTATCATTCATCTATCTGATCAGTGGGTCATAACATAACATCATCATTATCATTCATACACCTTATCGGTGGGTCATAACATAACATCATCATTATCATTCATCCACCTTATCGGTGGGTCATAACATAATCAGTAGATCAGGTTCATTTCGACCAGGGTTTTGTTTTCACCTCTCTAGATTGTCCCCCTGTATCTAATGATCATCGGGACCATCTCTAGCTAGGCTTTCGCCCCTTTAAGCTACCACCCGGCCTCTAAGAAACACATATATGCATTACATCATTCCTTTACTTGTGTGAGATTAATACATTGGTGGTTATGATATTATTGGCGCTTTGAAACATTGCTTAATAAATAAGAGACACGTGATAATAATATATGACAAACCTGAAATGAGATACTTTGGAACATTTTGAAATGAAAACAAGTTCGATAACAATGAATATAATAGGTGCTGCCAAAGAATGCGGAAAGAGTAACCTTACATACCTTATCTTCCCAATATTAATACATAATCCTATATGTGAATACAACAATCCAGCTCCTTCCTTACGTGTTACTCTACAACACATGTACATAATGGAGCTCACGTTAACAACTAACTATATTACAAGTGCATAAGACGACAATGAGCTACATGACTGCCATATAACTTCATTTCACCCTTCACAATACAATTCACTGCATTACCATACCAACACCACAACATGCCATACATCAACCAAGATATCATACACCATTAGCATTTCACACCAAGTTTATACTTTACACTTCCTAATTAACACCACGTCACATTTACTCCATCATGTTATCTCAATACCTTTCACCATAACATATAAAAAACAATTCAAAATGCGTTCGGACTACCCTTTAGGGCCATTCAAATGGTTCCATAAGTTTTTGATTGCATCCAAGAAGGGTATAGGGGCCTTGGGGGGTCAAAGAGAAGTAAAAACAATCAAAACAGAGTTCTGGAGGGACCTACGAAGCCACTTGCGCCTGCAAGTAATCCCAATACAAAATCCATAGATATGTCAAGACATGGGTAGAGGGGAGTGGGAAGTGGGGTATGTAACCCTTGAGGGAGAGTCGTGACTTTGCACTTCTACAATCCATACATTGACCACAAATTCGCGCAACATCATGACGCATTTTGGGCCAATAGAATTGTTCCTCTAGGATTCCAAGGGTCTTGTCAATTCCAAAGTGACCAATCATACCACCATTGTGTTCCTCTCTTACAAACAACTCTCTCCAAGAGCTAGAGGGGACACACAATCTCTTTCCTTTGAATAGGAATCCATCAAATTTTGAGTAGGGTATAGAAGTTCTATCCCTAAGCCATTTTTCCCTTTCCCATTCCTCACAATCCTTAAAGATTTGAGCAAACTTGGGGTCCTCGGGATACGTTGTCTTCAAGTATTCAAACCCAATCAATTTAGAAGACAAAGTACTAAGTGACACATGTTTTCGGGACAAGGCATCAGCCACAACGTTCTCCTTCCCCTTTTTGTATTGGATTACGTAAGGGAAAGTGTCTAAGAATTCAATCCACTTGGAATGCCATTTGTTCAATTTGTCTTGGGCCCTAAGGTGTTTCAAAGATTCATGGTTGGTTCGAATCACAAATTCCCTAGGCCACTAGTAGTGTTGCCAATTGCCCAAAGCACTAATCAAGGCATACAACACAAGATCATACGTAGAGTAGTTCAACGTTGCTCCTTTAAGCATTTCACTAAAGTATGCAATGGGCTTTTGGTCTTGCATTAAGACGGCCCCAATGCCTACCTTGCTAGCGTCACATTTGAATTCAAACATTTTTCCAAAGTTGGGCAATTGCAACAAAGGGGCGGAGTTAAGCATTGTTTTCAAAGTTTCAAATGCCTTTGCTTGCTCGTCTCCCCACTTTAAGGGCTTATCCTTTTGGATTATCTCGGTTAATGGGGCGGCTATGGTGCTAAACCCTTTGACAAACCTTCTATAAAAACTAGCCAACCCATGAAAACTTCTCACATCATCAATGGATTGTGGAGTTGCCAAATTTCTAATAGCGTCTATCTTGGATTCATCAACTTCAACACCACGGGAGCTTACAACAAAGCCCAAAAAGACAACCTCATCAACACAAAAAAAGCATTTCTCAAGATTAGCAAACAATCGCTCCTTTCTAAGCACATCAAAAACATATTTCAAGTGCTTAGCATGGTCATCTATGGACTTTATATAGACTAAGATATCATCAAAGTATACCGCAACAAACTTCCTTATAAACGGTTTCATCACATGGTTCATTAATCGCATAAAGGTACTAGGAGCATTGGAGAGCCCAAATGGCATAACCATCCATTCATAGAGACCAAACTTTGTCTTGAAGGGGTTTTTCCATTCATCACCGGGACTCATCCGGATTTGATGGTTCCCACTCCTAAGATCAATCTTCGAAAACACACAAGAACCATTCAATTCATCTAACATATCATCTAACCTAGGGATAGGGTGGTGATACTTTACCGTGATCTTGTTGATGGCCCGGAAATCAACACACATGCGCCAAGTACCATATTTCTTTGGTACCAATAGTATCAAAACTGCACATGGACTCATGCTTTCTTTGATATATCCCTTGTTGAGAAGTTCCTCAACTTGTCTTTGGAGCTCTTTGGTGTCCGTTGGGTTAAATCTATAAGCCAGCTTGTTAGGCAATTGTGAGACCGGCACGAAGTATATTTGATACCCAATTCCCCGAAGTGGGGGTAACCCTTGTGGTAGCTCCTTTGGAAACACATCTTCGAATTCTTGCAAAACAAGAGAAATAAAATGGGGAATAGGGGAAGTAGAGTGGTTAGCATGAAAGGCATGAGCTAAAAGGAGGATGGGCTTCTCATCATTAGCCTCCTCAAACAAATCTTTGTTTCTTGCCAACATCACTATTTGGGTCTTCCCCTTCAACTTTCTCCTCTCCTTTGCTTCATCATTCTACTCTTCATGGGGTTCCTCCCCCCCCTTGTTTACTACCCTTCTCCTTCAACTCCCTCATTCTTTGATGTACCTCATTCACTTGTGATGGTAAAAGAGGGTGGAGGGTAAACTTTCGACCATTCAACTCAAGAGAATACCAGTTCGTTCTTCCATCATGTTTGGTTGAACGATCGTATTGCCATGGTCTTCCAAGTAAAATATGGCACGCTTGCATGGGAATGACATCACATAGTATTTCATCATGGTAATTCCCAATCTTGAATTGGATCACAACTTGCCTAGTCACTTTTAATTCTCCACACTCGTTTAACCATTGGAGCTTGTACGCTGTGGCATGCTTGATTGTAGGTAACTTCAAGAAATTAACCATGGTGGCACTAGCTACATTTACACAACTTCTACTATTGATGACCAACGAGCATATATTCTCTTTGATAAGACATTTAGTATGGAATAGATTTTCCCTTTGACTAGGGTCATCTATGGCCTTACTAATCATCACTTGTCTTACCACAAAGTTTGGAACCTCAAACTCTCCATATTGAGGCCAAGAATCTTTATTTACTTCCTCTACTTGCTCATCTTCTTCTAAAATCTCTCCTTCTTGGGCTTCACATTCATTATCATCTTCTTGTCCTACCTCTTTCCCAAGGTAGAATATCCTCCCTTCTATAAGGATTACATTCCTCCAATTGGGACACTCATTTGCTTTGTGTCCCCAACCTTGGCACTTGAAACATTGGAAACCTTTAGGATTAGGAGTTGGATACTTGTTACCTTCATTCCTTGGTGGGTATCTTGGAGTAGGCTTCTTAACGGGCTTCTTACCATAAGACTTGTGGAGGTCCTTATTCTTGCTCCATCCCGAAGAAGGTTGGGCTACCTCTTTGCTCTTACTCCATGGATTAGTGGATGAGTACCCTTTGGGTTTGAGATATGTCTGCTCTTTGATGTCTCTTTCAACTTTTAAGGCCGCTTGAAAGATTTCCTCTAAGGTAGCAAACTTATGGCACGTCATGGATGAGGAGATTTCTTTGTTCAAACCAACCTTGAAACGGATGACGAAATGTTCTGCATTCTCTTGATACTCAAGTTTCAAGATCAATTGTTGAAACTCATCAAAGTAAGTTAAGACAATCTTGCTCCCTTGCCTTAGGTTGTACAACTTGGCAAGTAACTCATGTCTATATCTTTTCGGCACATACTTTCTCCTCATGAGAGCCTTCAAAGCATCCCATGGTGGTGGTGGTCCGTTATTCAAGACATTTTCAAATCGCTTGGCATATTCCCACCATGTGATAGCAAATCCTTCGAATTGGGCTATGGCGTAGTAACTCTTATTGTCATCGGTGAGATCATTGGTTTGAAAGATTCTTTCGCAAGTAGACTCCCATGTTAAATAAGCTTCGGGATCACTCTCTCCTTAGAAAATTGGAAAACTAGTCTTGATTGAATTGATCCAATTATCTCGACCTCCGTTGCCACCTTGATTATCATGGTAATTCCATTGGTTCTCACCTTGTGGACGATTCCCTAAGTTTCCTCTTCCATAAGGTGCCAGTCCGAATCTTCCTCCTTGACCTCAAAATCCTTGTTGAGGCAAGGGTCTATTCTTCCAATACTCTGCATGCGCGGCCTCCTCATCATACTCTTCAAACTCAACGTGTGGGTCCTCTTCTCTTATTCCCTCAACTTGAATGGGCTGATTTTGGTTATGGGGTATTTGGAGTGGGGGATTTTGGTTTAGTGGAGCTTGAGGTTGAGGGTTTTGGTTTTGTGGTGCTTGGGGTAGGTCTTGGTTATGGGGAATTTGGTCTTGGGGTCCTTCTTGATTGGCTTGGTTGAATTGAGGTTGTAGTGGACGGACGGGGTTTCAGTTATGTGGATAGATAGTGGCTTGGATGATGGGGTCTTGTGTTTGTCTCAGTGGATTGAACAATTGGTGGAGTGTTTCCGGGGAGATAGTAGCGGATGTGTCTTGAGCATGTCTACTAGATGAGGCATGGTAGTTTTGAGGAGTGGATTGGGTGGAGTTTAGATGACTTTCCACTTTCACTATCATTCCACCCATGGTAGTTAGGCTTCCTTGAAGTGTGGTCATTTGACCTTCCACGGCTCCCATCCTACCGTCCATGGATTCCATTCTACGGCTTAATGATTCAATTGCCGCCAAGATCGCATTTGAAGTGTTGACATCCCTAGTTGGTGGTGTCTCACCCTCCGTGGCCATTGTACCTATTAGAAAAGACACTAAACACAAACAACAATCAAGTTAGCGTTAAATGAAGAGCTTCACAACTCTACACACCTTTGTATGCCTCACGCTTGGATTCACAAATGTTGAAGATTGGATTATTCTCCGGGTGGTGGTTGAGGTGTCAATTCTCTACTCTTGATCGGATTGGATTTTTTTTTTGAAAGACTCTAAAAAAATATTTATGGACTTGAGTCAAGAATTAACGACGAAAGGAAAAGTAGAAAAGCACAAAAAGAAATAGGACAAAGAAATAAAAAGGAACTCAAGAACTAATCAATCAACTAAGTAGGTGAATTACTAATTGTTAATTAGTTTTAGACTAGAGAATTGAGATTAAGAAACAAGGAATGAAACTAAAATGATAGAACCTGAGCAAAACTAAATTTGGGAAGACCAAGGTGCGTTGGAGTGACCTGCCCACGCAGGTGATGACCTGCCCACGCATGTGGGAAATGCAGGTGAAAAGTGTAACTCGGTAGGTGACCTGCGTTGGTCACCTGTGGCCGCAGATGGTCCTCTTGCGTGGGCAGGTTGGGAGCAGATGGGCTGGACAGTGCACACAACACATACAAACATTAGGGTTTCTTCAAATCTACTCAAAACACATCCAAAGCTCAAGATTCCGACTCTAATAACACCAGAGGAAACAAATCTAGTGTTGAAAGTTCAAGAATGATTCAAAAACACAAAACTATTTTTGGGGTTTTTCTTAAAAATGAATTTTCAGTTTTTTTTTTTCTGACTTTCAAGATAAAAAAACCCAAGATTGAATTCGTGCGTACGAACTCAAGCTCGGCTCTAATACCAAATGATAACCGAAAACCTACGAAAGCTAGAATTTAACTAAAAAACAAAAAGGATAATCAATAGATAGATGAAAAATTAGACACAAGTAGATGAGTATTCATGAACAATAGGATATATTAAACCATAGAACCCTTGAATTACATTCATAAACTACACTTAATTCCTACGGTGACCAAGAGGGAATCGAAAAGCCCTCGAAACCACACGTTACTAAGCAAACATTCAACAAACGCTTACCAAAAACTCTCTCAAGAGATTTGTTCATCAATATTCAAGAAAAACTAAGGAAAATAAAGCATGGTTTAGGGTATTTATACCCATGGGTCATTTCTTACATATTGGGCCCAAAAGTGACCCATTCCATTAAAATTTAACTTGGCAGCCGAACTAGGCCACCTGCCCACGCAGGTCAAGGCCGCAGGTGCCACTGTCCACCATCTCCGTGTGCATGTGGCTCACCTGTGGGCGCAGGTGAGCCTTCCAGTGCACTCCAGGTGCCATTTTTCCCTCCTTGGCTTTTGTTTGATCCCTCCAAAGTCCCTTGATCCTCTTTAGATGCAATCACCACCATGTAGCACCCTTTTGATGGTATTAGGATGCCTTCAAGTACCTCTTGTTTCATGCACATTCCTTGAAGCTCTTGGAGTTCTCGTGCTTTACTTCTAGTGAACGGTTTTGACCGAATTTGGATTGTATCCCGAAATCTGGGTAGCCATATGGAGTGAAAGTTTTATCCCTCTGACAAAGCATCATATTATCTAGTGCTCAGTAGTTAGAATCATGGTGGCATGCTTTGCTAACTTGTGAAATCTAGCCTCGTACATAGACACTATCATAGAACCCTACTCTGACCTTGAGAACTCATCCCTCAGATGCTCGTGCATATAGTTCTCTAAAAAGGCCTTGGAGAAATAAACCCATGTCATTATAAGAGATTCAGCTGGTCTGAAATCAAGGTATACCCTCAACTACTGCCTCACCACAGTATCAAACTAAAATATGGTGTAATCCATACCGTGCGAATCATATAAACCCAAATAGCATAGTCTCTCATCACAACTGGTAAGGAACTTAAATGGATACTCTGCTGGGGCTCCATAAAACCTCAGAGAAGACAATCTAATAAACTAATCCAGCATCTTCTGCTCTACAGAAGTCATGGCTGGTCAAGTTGTTGCTGGCTATGGGACTAGTAGGGTTAGTGGAGCCTCTGCTTAGGGACCCACACCTACAGACTGTGCTTCTGTACCTAGTCTACCCTGAGTTGCCCCCTTATCATATATATGGAGCCCATCCATCAACTGGCTTCAAACTATACTCAATAAAATAACCAAGGAATCACAGAGAACGGATAAAGTTACGAATTCGTGTGGAGCTTGGGCTGCTCCCTATCCCACTAGCTGGTGTAGTGCCAAATCCTCAGGTGCAATGTTTGGCTCCTTATAAATAACTGGCTCTGGTGAAGTGATGCAAGAAAGAAGACATGAAAGCTAAAAGAACAAAGGAAATAAAAAAATAAGATAAACAAAGATAAAAGGGATAGAGAGGTAGACACAAAAATGGAATCAAAGGCAACCAATTCTATACAAAAGAAAAGACCTCCTTCAAATATCCAAATAAGCACCTAAACCTATGAGAAAGACCTCAAAGGAATTATATTCCCAAGAAACCCTCCTTTCTAAACTTGAAACAATCAAAATCTTCAACAAGCTCTCAAACTCTCCAAACAGTAGTTAATATTCAATATTCCTCAAGATGATCTATCTCTAAAATGAGCTATCCTCCACTATTTATAGAATAGACTACTAATTACAAAAATACCCTTAATGAATAAGGGTCTTCTTAGTCAAGAGGCTTTCATTTAAATAATAGGCACTTTGCGTACATAACCTCTTTTCCTTTCTTCAAGTAGTTTTCCTCTTGGAGCCTTGTGCTTCCATTTTAGCATATTCTCAAACTTCAATCTCTTGTTCCAAACTTCGTTCAAGCCTCCAAAGTATTGACTCAATTCAAATTTTTTGAACTTTTTTTCTTGGCTTAGCGTACATGCATCATTCTCCATTTCTTGAAACAAATTCATCCTCACATCCAAGCCTAGCAAAACAATAGGGAAAACAAATAACAACAAGGACCTCATGGCATGAGGGTTAGTGTTAGTGGAAACAATTCTACCAACACGCCAAGGATACACAAACTTATTATATAACCAAACATCAACTATTCTCATCAAGAACAATCTTTCAAATGTAGCATGAAATACTTGGCTATTCCAAAAATTGAGAAATAAGGATATCACAAAAGAACCAATGGTTTTAAAATAGCATGCAAGCAATGTCACATTGATTGTATTATATATGTAACTAACTTGATACTCTATTTCCAACTTAGACCACCTCCAAGATAGAACTATGACCAAATCACAAACTTTCAAAGTGTCACCGAGGTTAAAAGGAAAGAATATACATGCATCTTGATCAAGAAAACTACCATTTACCCCAAATAAACTCCTACCAACATACAATGTACCCTCCCCACAAGCATGAGAATCATCATATGCAAATAGGTAGTAAAGAAAGGTATCACACAAAATAACTTCATCTATGGTGTCCTTAGATTTAAGATCACTAAAAGACTCACGAATATCAAACATAGTATCAAGAATTGAATCACTCAAAGAAGAAGTAGTAATTGGCAAACACACACCAACTTTATTCTCAATATTCCATAGTGGGTTATCATACAAAGTATAACCCTCAATAAGAGCTACATTAAAATCACCATTCACACCACTAGACACCAAACTAAGAGTGATCTCATCATCATCAAACAAGACATTAAACTTAAAAAGAGATGAATCAATGAAAGATGGAGAATTAAAACATGTGATCATTATCAAAAGGATAAATGGCATCTTTTAAGGTGGTTTCAATCACATGAGTTTTATTAGCAAAACAAGCAAAAGGATCTTTCATAAGAGATATGCTCAAAGAATCACTTATTTTCAAATGACCAACTTTATCAATGACATCACTAATTTGAGGTTCAATAATCAAATCACAAAATCCCTTAATTAGTGAAGTAGAATCACATTCTAGTTGATCAACATAAATTTCACATGACAATGTTCCATCAAGCAAATCACAAGTGCCAACACTAGGTGGACATAAATCGATCTTGCAAGAAGAATCAATTCGGTCATCAATAGGATCAACTAGTGCATGAACATACTCAACAAAGACATTATCTATATATGAAAAAGAATCACATGACAATGTTCTATCAAGCAAATCACAAGTACCAACACTAGGTGGACACAAATCGATCTTGCAAGAAGAATTGATTCGGTCATCAATAGGATCAACTAGTGTATGAACACTTTCAACAAATACATTATCATTATGTTGCAAGGAATCATTAAGGTTACATAAATACAAGAAATCACTCGTACTTTGTTCATTGGTAAATTTTAAAGTGTCAAATTTAGCTATTTTACCTTGAAGCTCACAAGAAAGATCCTTTTTCCCTTGTATTCCTCCATTTGCCATGTTTGTACCTATACAAGAGTCCTTACAAAGAGAATGAATGCCTAAAGTTCCTTGATAGGTATTAGGAAAAGTAGGTGGAAAGTAAAGTTGCAATCAATTTATTCGAGTACTCAATCGATCCAACCGTCCTTCCATTCGGGTAGAGAGAGTGGTGAACAAGTTTAACAATTCACCTAAAGTGGGTGATAACACGGAGGTTGGGAATCCCAAAACTAGCGTATTAACTTAAAGGAAATTCGAAAGCAAAACTAAGAAACAAACTGAAAATACTAAACAAGAATCAAAAGATAGAGATTTGACAAGTAACAACGAATTGGTTATTGATGAACCAAATTCCTTTACATGAGAAATTAATCAAGTACGGATCTTGACCGCTTCGTGAGTAATATTAGACAACAATTAGTAAGAGAACTAATCACCTTCTAAGAATACCAAGAAATAACCAAAGATATCAAACAAAGAAGTTATCTTACTACCTTAAACTATGAACTAGTTGGGTTGAAAGATAAATCTTAAAGTAATCTTCCACAAAGGTTCAAAAGAACTCTCAATATATTAATATTCTTCAATAAAAATATATAATGAAATAAAGAACCCCTTTATATAGTAGTAAGGAATGGGTTGGTCAAAATAAACATTAAATAAAATGATACTTCCTAGTGGCTAGAAGACTACCACACACATTATCCTATAAAGTGTATAGAAGAAAACAACTATCAAATGGCATAGAAAGCTGCCACACACAAAGACCTAGAAAGTCAACATAGAATTAAATAACTCTTAAATATAATTCTAGAAATTAATTAAAAAATGCTGCAGTCTTTTTTCCTCCATTTTGGGGCAGATTTGCGCCCAATTCCATCTCATCTTGAACTTTAATTTGGGCTTCCAAATATATGTAAGACTTGGAGAAAATGTCTCTATTGGGCTTGAGATCTTCTTCCATTATAAGAGACCTTTTAATTACCAATTCCAACCCATTTAGCTTGTCTTCAAATTTCCCTATTTGTTGATCTTGTCATGGGTCCTCTTGGATCTTTCAAAGCTTTCTTAGTTGATATTGAGCTTTGATGGATGCTATCAGTGGGTTCCCCGGTGGAAACTTGGCTTTCCTTTTCAAGACTCGTCATTGTTACCTATTAAGTTACTTAACCAAAGAAGGCAAACACATTAGGTTAGTTTAAAAAAAATGCTCACAATCACTCAAGAAATCATACCTTTGTTTGCCTTACAAATTGCTTCGGCTAATGATTGTATCTTGTTTAGTCTGATGAGTTGCAAGGGTCCAATCTCTACTTGAAGTCAAGAATGGATTCTTGTTAACTTGAGAAAAAAAGTGCAAAATCTAAGGATGAGAACCAAGAAGTTTTCGAGGGAAAACAAAGAAGAAAAGATAAAAAGAAAGTCGCACGAAAAAAATCGAACTCAGAAACAAAGTAATAAATGTAGAAGGAATTACTTGTTGTTACTTAGTATGAAGGATCAAAGAAGAGAATTTGATGTTCAAAACTAGTTAATAAGTGATTAAAGATGTTAATTACTTGTTAAATAGTTGAGGAGGCTAAAAGAACAAAGGAAACAAAAAAATAAGATAAACAAAGATAAAAGGGATAAAGAGGTGGACACAAAAATAGAATTAAAGGGAAAAAATTTTAGGTCCAAAAAACTTTAAGACCCCAAAAATGAAACTAAGTGTCAAACACTTGCAATTTCAGCTCTCTGAAACTGTCCAACACGCGTTGCTGACGTGGCATGCTTTTTTAAAAAAAAAAAAATTTCCACAAATGGACCTACACACACTTTGACCAACTTTGACCTCAATATTTTTGGATCAAAGTGTACTTTTTCTACCTTCTTCTTCAAGAACAGTATGAAGATGCTCAAGAACACAAGAATAAACTTCAATCTTCATATGCTCATAACTTCTTCGTTTTTGCTCCAAATTCAATGAAATGTTTGCCACTTGTTCCTTTCAATGCCACAAACAAACCACGCTGATTTTTTATCTTTAAAAACAAAGCCAAAAATAAATCCACAAACTTTGAAAAGGTCAAAACCCTTTAATGGTATCTTCAATTCTACAACTCCGAATTGAACGAAATTTTAGATCTAGACTCACAAGACACTAGGGAATCAATATCTAGTATCAAAAACAACAAATCAAAAGAGTTCAATTGTACAAGTGGCTAGATTTTAAATTTAAGAATTCACAACAAGAGTCACCAAACAAGGCACTTGTCTCTCATTAAGGGCATATTTGTAATAACTAGTTGTCTTTTATTTCCTTAGTATAAATAGGATAATTCCTCATTTTGCATGGTAGATTTTGATGAATATTGAATATTGAGCTTTGAAGCTTGTAGTTTCTAGGTGAAGCCTAGCATTTAGCTTGTAGTTTCTAGGTGAAGCCTAGCATTAGTTGGTAATTTTAGTAGTGTAGATCTTGGAATTGTTGGTGAACTTTTGGTTTGGTTAATCGAAGGTTAGTCATTTGTGGTTTCTTGGTTTCCTTTGATTTCCTCAAACTAGGGTTTGTGTTTGAATTGTTGAATTCAATTGGGAGGTGAGGCTAACAAGTCCCTTGTTGCCCATAAATTCAAGAGTTTGAATATTAATCCACATATCCTTTTTTTTTTTTTTTTCCTTATTTTTCTTTCCTCTTTGATTCGTTATCATTTTTGTATCAAGAACTTGGGTTAAGGTTTGTTTTCACAAATCTTAATCTTGGGATATTGATCTATTCAAAAAAAAAAAAAATCCTAAAATCCCCCCCAAAATTTTTTTTTTTTTTTTTTTGATTTGTTGTTTTTGACACTAGATCTTGATTCTCTAGTGTTTTTTTGAGCATAAATCTTGAATTTCGTTCAAATCGGAGTTGAAAAAGTGAAGTTGCCATTGAAGGGTTTGATGATTTTGAAACTTGGCCAATTTTGAAAAGTGAGTTTATTTCTGGCTTGGTTTTAAGGGCTAAGAGTTAGTGGGGTTTGTTCCTGGTGTGAAAAGAATCACGTTGGTGAAAATTTCATAGAATTTGGAGTTGGAACGAAGAAGTTATGTGGATGTGAAGATTGGGGGGTTTTGTTGGTGTTCTTGAGCTTCTTCATCTTGTTCACGAAGAACAAGATAAAAAGGTACACTTTGATCCAAAAATTTTGAATTCAAAGTTGGTCAAGTGTTAGTAGGTCCATTTGTGGAATTTTTTTTTTAAAAAAAAAATCAAAATTTGAAAAAAATAACTATATTTTTAAAAAAATAAATTAATTAAATTGTTTTTCCTCGTGGCGCCACATCAGCAGCCAAGTCAGAGCCAAATCAGTGTCAACTCAGCAGTCAACTCTAGTCAATAGCTTCCACTTCAATAAAAAAAATTCAGTGCCATAGGAAGGGCCAGACGCTTGTTTTGGCACCCAAACCAGCAAGCTTCTAAAGCTCAGTGCCCTAGGAAGGGCCAGACGCTTGCTGGAACGACCAAACTAGTAAACTTCCAAAATTTCTTCTAAGTGTCCAAACTCCGTGGTTTCTTTTTCTACACTTTCTTCCTTATATTTCTCAACTACTTACCAAAATAATTAACATCTTTAATCACTTTTTAACTAGTTTTAAAACATCAAGTCCTCTCTTTGATCCATCAAATTAAGCAACACAAGTAATTTTTCTACTTTTGTTACTTAGTTTATTTTGAGTCCATTTTCATTCGTGCTTCTTATCTTCAACTTTTCTTTCTTAACTCATTGATAAACTTCTTGATTAAATTCTTTTTACCTTCAATCGAGTTGTCCTTCTTTCAAGAGTCACAAGAATCCACTCCACCACAAAGGATAGGTGATCTTGAATTGATCAAGCAGAGCTAGTTCACAACCAATTTTGAGACGACGCTTTAAGAGGTGAGTTGAGAGTTTACATACGAGTGATGTGAGGCTTTTACCACTAATATTGTTTGTTAATTTTTGTAGGTACAATGTCTAATCAATTTCCTTATAACCATGGAGGAAGGAGCTCGGTGAACAATATGGTGACAAATTCCAATGTGTCAAGGAGATGGACCAATATGAATGAAAGGGAGGTTGAAATAAATGGGAGGTTTGGAGGTATGGAGGAAAGGGTGAAAAGGATTGATCGTATGATTTAAAGTAGGTTCCCTATGATGATTCGAAGTGAAGAAACGAGAAGGACCTTAGGTCAAAAATCCAACCTATACTACCCCCAACCAAATTGGAACTAAACTTACCCTCAAGCTACATTCCGAATGAACCTGAGCTATGTTAGGCAAGTCACCTAATATCCAAATACCCAACCATACCATCCACCACAAAGGAGTTTTTCTTTTGTGGAGACCCCAGTTAGAAGCCAAACACCTCCACAAAATGAATCACATGCATCCTTGTATGTACCATATGTTCCAATCCAACAACACTGCCCACCACTACCCTACAAACATATCTATTATCAAAATCCTCTTTATGATGAGATGTGTAAAGAGGTTAACCCGAATGAATGGTGGCAAGGACTCGAAGGCTTTGGTACGAACCAAGGCATGATATGTCAAGGGAAATGGGATAGTTATGATAGATATAGGGATGAAGGAGGAAGGTGTGAAGACCGAAGTGATCGATATGGTGGTCAAGGTGTTCCAAATAAAGGGATGGGTCACAATATGGTGAGTCTTCCAATGTTCCAAGATGCTAGTCAAGCTATTCAAAAAGGGAAGATCAAGCCTATGGAGTTAAGCATGATGTACCTCAATCTTCTTCTCCTTCTATCATTCGATGTTATAAATGTCAAGGTGAAGGACATATTTCTAGAGAGTGTCCATAAAGGAGGTCAAATGTGATCTGGTGTGATGGACCTTGTGCTATTAATGTGATAGAGTATGAGGTTGGGAATGATTGTGATGAGCCTAAGGTTAGGCATGATGAAGCAACTTTGAATGTAGATGATGAGAAATTGGAGAAGGATTAGAACCCTTCTTGTGATCTAAATCGAATCATGGGGGATATTTCTAAAGAGGAACTTTATCAAAGTGTGAACCTATTCCATGCAAGGTTCAAGATGATTGATAGGGTATGTTTCTTGGTCATTGATGGTAGTAGTAGTACTAATGTAGTGAGTTGCACTATGGTTGATAGAATGGAGCTTCCTACACAAAGACACCCCAAACCATACAAACTTCAATGGCTCATTGAAAATTATGAAGTAGAGGTAACCAAACAAGTGGTCATGAATTTTAGCATTGGCAAGTATCGAGATGAGGTGTTATGTAATGTTTTGCCCATGGAATCTTGTCATATGTTGTTTGGTAGACCTTGGCTAGCCGATAGGGATGTACGATATCAAGTGGAGTCCAAAAAATACTCATTAGTATTTAGAGGATGAAAGCACACTCTTGTACCATTAAAACCCTATCAAGTAAGTGAGGACTACAAGATAATAAGAGAGCTTCGGGAAGAATTTAAGAGAGAAGAACTTGCCAAGGAGGAGAAAGAATTGGCTCAAGAAGGGGAGTTACCTACCAAGGAACCTCCTACAAAGAAGCGGGTGGACGATCTTTGTGAAGTATGTGTACAAGACAAGAAAACAATCTCCAACCCTTGTTCCCAAGGTATGTATCTACCCCCTCGTATTCCTAGTGATTCGTTGAGACATAATGATATTTTCCTTATGGTAATTAGAATCTTGGAAATGAGTGATCCCTTACCATACCATGAGAAGATTGAAGTCTCCAAGATTCTTTCATGGTTTATTTCTTCTATGCTTAAATTGTGTGAGCTTTATGTTTTGGATATCAACTATACTTGTTGTTTGGAAAAGAATTCATGGTGCATCCGTGATGCCCAAATTATGTGTCCTACTCCTTGTCACACTTATGTGGTTAGACAAGTTGAGGTGTTAGGAAGGATTCTTAGGAGCATGCTCCCTTTGGAAGTTTGTTTGAGGAAGGACAATGAAGTGTACTTGAAATACTTAATCTTGTCCTCTTATGTTTCAAATTGTGAATACCGTTTTGCTAATATTATTGCCTTAAGTTGCGTATTAATAATTGAGAACCCTTGGGATGAGTTAAATGTCCTTTATTCCTTTCTTTACTACTTGTTTGCATATGATGGCCCTTTTCTCAAATGTGGCCTCATGCTTGTGGATGCTAAGTTGATTATTGGTTTTTGGGAGAGTCCATGGATATTGAAAGCTCCTTGTCACCTTCATAGGATTGGACAAGTTGAAGTTTCAAATAGGACTTTTGGAAGCATGCTTGGTGCTATGATAGGAGGGACCCCAACTCTTTGGGAGTATTATATAGCATAGAGTGATTTTGCTTCTAATAGATTCCTCGACTATTCTAGTAGCATGGATTCATTAGTGCACTTCCTTTATTTAGGAAACTGCTTGATAAAGAGGGTTGTTTGGTGCTTAAAATGTCTCTTCTTATCTACCGGTGTCCTTATTTGTTGGCATACCCTAGATGAGAATAGTGAGCTTAACACCTTTCTTTACTACCCCTTTGCTTATGATGATACTCACGATGGTATGGAATTTATTTTGTATGGAGGTAGAGATATGTGGGTCTTTTGCTTCTTTGACCCGAATGAACCCTTGTGGGTGATTACACCACTTTTGGTGTGGCCTTCTTGTGAGACAATGAAACAATTATATCTTAGGGCTCCCAAGTTAAATATGGAACCATCTTTTGGAGTTCTTGATGCCACAAAGATCTTTGTGTTTGCGTTGTCTCTTGATGTTTATAATACCCAAAACCTTTGCTCCTTGAATGATGGATTGCTTTTATTAAAAGCAGAGGATATTTGGTTGTATATCAAATTTGGGCCTCCTTGACATGGTGATATTGTTTCTAACCCTTGTACTAACCCTCAAACTTTGAGGATGCTTTGGGTATTGTCCATCTCATGTGTTTGTAAGGTTTGGATTTGAGGACGAATCCTTTTCAAGAAGGGGAGAATGATACTAGCATGGATCGCAAGGTTGACACTGGCATGGATGACGTGGATGACACGTAGAATGTTCATTAAAATAAAAGCTTAATATTACATGGGGGTGATATGGATAAACAAAAGAGTCCAATTGTACAAGTGGCTAGATTTTAAATTTAAGAATTCACAACAAGAGTCACCAAACAAGGCCCTTGTCTCTCATTAAGGGCATATTTGTAATAACTAGTTGTCTTTTATTTCCTTAGTATAAATAGGATAATTCCTCATTTTGCATGGTAGATTTTGATGAATATTGTATATTGAGCTTTGAAGCTTGTAGTTTCTAGGTGAAGCCTAGCATTTAGCTTGTAGTTTCTAGGTGAAGCCTAGCATTAGTTGGTAATTTTAGTAGTATGGATCTTGGAATTGTTGGTGAACTTTTTTGTTTGGTTAATCGAAGGTTACTCATTTGTGGTTTCTTGGCTTCCTTTGAGTTTCTCAAACTAGGGTTTGTGTTTGAATTGTTGAATTCAATTGGGAGGTGAGGGTATCAAGTCCCTTGTTGCCTATAAATTCAAGAGTTTGAATATTAATCCACATATCCTTCTTTTGTTTTCTTTCCTTCTTGTTCTTTCCTCCTTGATTCGTTACCAAGAAAGAAGACGCGAAAACTAAAAGAACAAAGGAAACAAAAAAATAAGATAAACAAAGATAAAAAGGATAATGAGGTAGACACAAAAATGGAATCAAAGGCAACCAATTCTTTAAAATGAAAAGACCTCCTTCAAATATCCAAATAAGCACCTAAACCTATGAGAAAGACCTCAAGGGAATTAGATTCCCAATCAACCCTCCTTTCTAAACTTGAAACAATCAAAAGCTTCAACAAGCTCTCAAACTCTCCAAAAAGTATATAATATTTAATATTCCTCAAGATGATCTATCTCTAAAATGAGCTATGCTCCATTATTTATAGACTAGAATACTAATTACAAAAATACCCTTAATGAATTAAGGGTCTTCTTAGTCAAGAGGCTTGCATTTAAATAATAGCCACTTTGAGTAATAGCCTCTTTTCATTTCTTCGAGTAGTCTTTCTCTTAGAGCCTTGTACTTCCATTTTAGCAAGTTACCAAGCTTCAATCCCTTGTTCCAAACTCCTTTCAATCCTCCAAATTATTGACTCAATTTAAAGTTTTTAAACTTTTTATCTTGGCTTGGCATACATGCATCATGAAGGCTCCTTGGCCTAGCCTCGAGTTGTTGCTATAGCTCTGGCCTTACCTCGACATCGGGAACTGAAGCCCTAGTTGTAGGCTTAATGGCCTCACCCCCGATCGTCGTGGCCCTCATACTAGCCATCTGTGAAAAAGTGAAACACATGAGAATCTAGAAACCAATATAGACACAATGCATGATAATGAATTACTATGTGAGATTTTCCTAAGAATGTCATGTAGCCTCCCAAAGATTGGATACGAACATCATCGTATCAATCCATGGGGCTCTACTAGACACTTTCTCTTATGACAAAGATACTGGTAAATCTAGGCTCTGATACCAAAATGTCACAGTCCAAAAACTCAAGTCATGATGGCACTTATTTTAACCCACCAATAGGTATGCCAAAACTATAGCCCAAAATAGTGAGTAACAGGCTAACAGATGAAAGAGAGAGAAATAAGGATAAAAACTGTAATTTAAACTGACAATAAGAGGAATATACAAGCATGGCATACAAAAAGAGAGGAAAGGAAAAAATATACAAAAAGAATCCCCCAAGACCTGGTATGGCTAGTAAAAGATCTACTATACACCAAGAGTACTAGACAGATGCAAAAATATACAAATAGTATCAGAAGATACAAAATAAGACTAATAGTAGAATAGAAAGAGATGGATCAACTTTAGACTCTAAAAGCTCACCCAAATCTTCGATCAGCAGCCCCGCTCAAATTTGGCATCAATGGCGACGACTCGTACTAGGATCTGCATCAGGGAAAAAGATGCAAAAGTGTAGTATGAGTACCAAAAATATGGGGTACTCAGTAGGCATCATAGGCAGACTAAGCTCAATTAAAGTACAAGCATAATAAAGTGCGAATCTATTCCAAGAGACAATAAATAAGGTTCAAAATGAAAATCACAGGCTATGCTAAGCAGATGCAAGAATTGAGTGTAAATAACTCAAAAGTTGAAATGAATCCATACCTATAACCTAACTAGACCCCCGTAAGCTTCGAAGGTACACAGAATGAAAATAAACCTAATCGAACCCCCATAAGCATGATGGGTAAAAGGAAAGAGTGATATTAGTATAAGACCAAGTGCAATTGTAAGAAATATGAAGGAAACTAGCCAATAAAAGCGATAAGTGTCACACCTCAAATCCCATTGATATGGACATTCACCCGACGCCCTAAAGACTCGAGAGAACTATCTTATAGCCTTACTTTCCACATGAATAACTATGATAGTAATGAAACTTTGACAAATATAGATAAGCTATAGTAATGATAAAGACTAACATAGAGATAGTCCTAAAACATATATATTCATGACTTGGCCGTTGAGGCCATAACTGTTAAGGAACCAAACATAACTGCACTTTATACATTAGTCTACAAAGTCTATATAAGATCGACAAACTTGGTCTAGGTCAGTATAGGCCTTTCCTTACCCAGAACTACTATACAATATAAAAATATATACCAAAGACTCGGTAAAGCTCTTAATCAACCATAAAGTAGTCATATGTAAATTATGAGTCCCAAAGAAACCTGGTACAAATATATAGAGAAGCATAAACGACCACATTTGTTTTAATTCATGGAATCATGTACATTACATTCTTTTCTTTACTCTACTCTTATTTTCTTTAGAAACTTTAGCATGTGATACAAATGACCAGCTGATCAGTTATAAAAGAGGGTGACCCATGCTAGGCATTTTAACCCATAGGATATGGTCCTCATAAATACATAAATCGAGATTGACCCATACAAGGCATTCACCTATGGGATACCTTCCATTAATATACAAATTCACCTTACATCATTCTTTTTATCCTTAAAGTTGTTATTTAGTGGTCATAACATTATTGGATTTGGAACTTTGGACTAGTAGTAAAAGACATACAAATATACACTTGATGCAGTAACACTGATATAGGAAGCAATAGTAATATTAATATAACACTTAGGAGCTTAAATAACATAATGGACCTTGTTGGACTAAGATAAGAACTCACAAAACTTGTTGTTGAAAGTATCTTTCTCATATAATACTTAGAAGTGTAAATGTACAGATCTAGTCACACACACATTTTGAAGTACTTTAACACACTAAGGAGTGGGAACAAAGTCGTTATCCACATTGAAGGTTGTATGCTGCCATTACATATTATTTGCAAGGAAGAGTACTTAGGAAGCTTAATTTGTAACACAAGAGTTAGATTCACGAAAAAGAGTATGGGATTTAGAAGCCTTACATACTTTGTTGTACAACTCCAATAGCACCTCAAATTAACCATCTTCCTATCAAATTACTAATCTACAATAGAGTAATTAGTAAAAACTAGTATTAGTGGCTAACCAACATATTTGGGCTACTTAACCTAACCAAAATAGTTGTTGGGTAGTAAGACCGTAATTTATCAAATCAAGGGTATTTTTCCAATTCCTACTCCTCCAATTACATCATACCTTTCCCCAATATCAGCCAGGAAGTCCCCAACATATACACATAAAATAGTTCCTAAAACAGCCCCAAATATCCTTTATCATAGCAACCAAATATTTAACTCACCATTCCTTGAGTTCTTAACAACAATATATACACCACTCTCCACCAAAACATGTGTATAGGAAGGGGCATGAATGGGCAGTAGACTTACCTTAGTTTTTGTGAGAATTTATTCTCTTAACTTGTATCTCTTTAAGATCCTAATTCCTTTATACACAAACCAAAGAAGATGAGAAAAATCTCTTAATACCTAAGAAAAATGGGTCTGCCAAACTTATAGAGGGTTGTCCTATGATTTAAACATAGAGAGCATAATTCCCATAGTCTCCTTAAGCTAAGCTCATTAAAATACACTTAACTTTAGCTTAGAAAAAAGGAAATACCAATAACCATAATAGGAGTTTTAGGGCTGTTGCAGAAGCTAAGAGAGAACAATAGAAAACTCTAGAAATTCAGATTTTTGTTTGCAAGTTAAAATGAGTCAATTGAGCTAATTCCAAAGGGAGCTTCTCTTGGCCGACTTTCTTAGCCATTTTGGGACATAATTATTCAAGTAGGCAATGCACCTACTTGACTATTAGACATGGGCCTTTGTGGACTTGAACTTATTGGGCCTTGACTTTCCATTCTTCTCCTTTTCTTTTAAACTTAGTTTGGGCCAAAATTTCCAAATTGGTGATGGTGTTCTTGGACAAATAAGGCGGTCTAAAAGTATTAGTATGACACAATACAAATAGGCATTAACCTTTTAAGAATTTTAAATCAAGGCCCACACAAAGAGACCCAAGCCACGATCATCACAAGGATGCAAGGACATTTTTGGAGGACCCTTTTCAAGCTCCTAAGAGTTCAATACCACGTGTTGAGGATAGCTTGGAACCGAGGGAATCCATGGCACAAGGAATAAAGAGAGCCCTTGTGGGTAATTTCCAAAATAGCTACTTTGGGCTATTTTTGTAATAGGTTATTTGGGCAAAGGCAAATACTATAAATAGGTGCCTTAGCCATTTTATTTCCTTAATTTTTGATGAATATTGAATTTATGTCTCTTGAGAGAGTATGGGAGCTTGGAAAAGCTTGTGTTGACCTTTTATTTAGAAATGATTGTTTTGAGGGCGTTATGATTCCCTCTTGGTCGTCTTAAGAGATGGGTGTTTTTAGGTAATAAAAAGGGAGGTCTTGGATTTGATATATCTATAGGTTGCCCTCTTCTTTATCTTTTTGTGTCTATCTTCCTATCTTTATCTCTATTCCTTATCTTTTCGTATTTTGATTTTATCGTTTCTTTAGTTTTTGTATTTTTTCCCTTTTTTTATATTTTGGTGGTTATCATTTGGTATCAAAGCTGAGCTTAGGATTGTTCCAATGATTCTAGTCTTGGGTTGTGATATTGAAATCAAAAAAACAACAACATAGTTTTGGTGTTTTTAGAAATATTGAATTTTGTTTTTTGTGTCTTTTTGAGTTTCTTATGCTAGATTAGTGTTCTCTAGAATTAATCAAGTCTAGATCTAGATTTGAGCTTAATTGGAGTTGATTTGAGGGTTCTACCATTGTTGGGTTGAGGTTTGAAGAAAATTAAAATGGGACTTTAAATCTAAAAATTTTGGAGTGAAATTGAAGGTTGAAAGATATTGGGGTTTGTTCCCCATACCTAAAGGAGCCCGAATCTCAAATTTGAAGCAATTCCAAGTTAAATCAAGAGAGTTGGAAATTTAGAAGTTCACCATCTTCATGGTGTTCTTCAAATTTTGAAGTGGGTTTAATTTTAGGGATCAAATGGTTGGGAATTAGGGTCTACAAATGTTTGGATCTTGTTCGTGAGGTCAAAAGGGGCTCGTGGTTAAAATTTTATCGCATTTGAAGCTCATTTGATAGAGGGTGGTTAAAAAATTTAAGGTTCTTGGTGTTCTTGTGGATCTTCAAATATTAAAGAAAAATATTCATCCAAAAGTTGTTAGATCCAAAAGAGGGCTAACAGAATCAAGCAAAAAGTGTTATACCAAAGAATATTCCAAAAAGGGAAGGTACTAGGATAGAGAAACCAAGTAGGCCCATAAAAAGGTAAAAAAATAGAGTTTCCAGGTGTGTTGTCTAGCCAACTGTTCCCACATCCGTGTGGGAAGATGAACCATCTGCATGGGCAGGTGACCAGAGCAGGTCGATCTGTTTTCACTTACACCCTCACCTGCGAGGGCAGGTCACCACCTACAGGGGTAGGTCACTTGAACGCACCTCAATGACTTCAAAACTCATTTTACTCAGTTTCCATTATCTTAGTTTCATTTATTGATTCTTTATTTCATTTCTTAATTCGTAAACTAATTATCAATGGATAATAGTCCTTGCTTAGTTGATTGATTAGTCTTTGAGTCCATTTTTCTTTCTTAGTCCATTTTCTTTATGTGTTTTTCTAGTTTTATTTCATAGTTAACTTCTTGATTCAAGTCTTTTTGTTTATAATCGAGTCATTCTTCTTTGTTTAAACAAGAATCCACTCCGGCCAAGTGTAGTAATCGACACCTTGTGTACCATCAAAGTATAAGCACTCTTCAACACTAGCCTATCCAATTGTGAGGCATACAAAGGTTAGAAACTTACGAGTGTTGGTGAGGAGCTTTTAATACTAACTTTGATGCAATCCAAGCTTCATTAATATCATGGAATGACGAGTTGAAGCTTGAGAATATGCTAAAGTGGAAGTACAAGGAAGAAAGGTGAAAAGGGGAGAAAGAGGCTAAGGACATAGAGTGGCTATTCTTGACATTCAAGCCTACATGCTAAAGAAGACCCTTATTTCATTAAGGGTATTTTTGTAATTAATAGTGTAGGCTATAAATAAGGCAGAATAGCTCATTTTAGAGCTAGATTATTTTGATATGATAATTTGAAAGAGTGAAACTCTTGTGAGGTATAGATAAGGCCTTTGTTGCTAAACAATGTTGATGGGATTTCTTGCTTGAGGATATCATTCCTCTTGAGGGTGTATCGATATTATAGGTGCTTGTTTGGATTCTTATTAGGAGGTCTTAGTTTTTGCATAACCTTGGTTGCCTATTAGATCTCATACTTGTGTCTTGCTTTTATAGATTTGGTACTTTTTGGACTTTGTATTTGAGGGTATTGGTTTTGATATAGCCATTGTTCTCATTTCTTTTCCATTTTGGGTCGATCTTCTATCTATAATTTTGTGTTCTTAGATTTTAGGGTTTCTTTTTAGCTTCTGCGTATTCCGTCTCATATCATTTGGTATCAGAGCTTGGATTAGGGCTGTTTTCACAATCTTAAGTCTAAGGATATATATTTTAAAAAAAAAACTGAATTTTTTTTGTTTTGGTTTGTTGTTTTTGACACTAGATCTTGCTTTTGTAGTGTTTTTAGAGCCTAGATCTCGAATTTCACTCAATTCGGAGTTGGAGAAGTAGTTGCCATTGAAGGATTTGAAGCTTTTGAAACTTGACCAATTTTGAAAAGTGGGTTTATTTTGGCTTGGTTTTGAGGGCTAATAGTTAGTGGGGTTTGTTCGTGGTGTGAAAAGAAATGCGGTGTGAAAATTTCATTGAATTTGGTGCAAGAACGAAGAAGTTATGAAGATGTGAAGATTGAGGTTTTTGTTAGTGTTCTTGAGCTTCTTCATCTTGTTCTTGGAGAAGAAGATAGAAAAAGTACACTTTGATCCAAAATCTTCAAGTCAAAGTTGGTCAAAGTGTTTGTAGGTCCATAAAAAAAACAGAAATTTGAAATAAAAAATCGAAAAAAGCTGCCACGTCAGCAGCCCGCCTGCTCCATTTTTGTGGCATTTTCAACTATTTTGCTCCATTTTTGAATCATTTCTCCATGGATTTCAACCAAATTTCTTCCTAATTATTTTTTTAATTCAAAATATTGGTAAATTATTTTCTTTTTATTAATTTTTCCTTTTATTTTTCTTCAAACATGATTTTAATTAGTAGATTACCCTACTAAATATTATGAAGTTCTTCGAGTTCGATTTCTTTTCTTTCGTGCTAATTTTTTTCTTGTGCTTTTATGGTTTTATTTCGTTGTTAATTTTTTGGCTCAAGTCCTTTAGATTTTATTGAGTCGTCCGTTCTTCAACCAACTAAAAAATCCATTCTACCCTCAAGGTTGGTTTGTGACTCTTCGCAAGCAATTGATCGAATTGAATAGCAACTTTAGTCGGATCCTTGAGTGATAAAGGCTAGAAAGTGTGAGATCATTTGAGTGGTGCTAGCCAAGAACAAAAGAGTGCAAATACAAGTGAAAGTGAGGAACTTTTATTACTAATCTTGTTTGCTCATTTTGTTGGTACAATGGAGTTGGAAGAAAATTCAAATGCTTAGGGGATTCTGATCCCTAGGTAAAGAATATCATTCATGTGAGCTTCAAGGTAAAATAGCTAAACTTGACACTTTACAATTTTTCAATGAACAAAGTGTGAGTGATAGCTTATTTTCATATGAGCTTAATGAGTCTTTGCCACATGATGATAATTTATTTGTTGAGAGTGTTCATACACTAGTTGATCTTATTGATGACCTAATTGATTCTTCTTCCAAGATCAATTTGAGTCCACTTAGTGTTGGCACTTGTGCTTTGAATGATAATACATTTTCATGTCATGGAAAGAGTGGAGAGAGTGGTATATTTGGCAAGAAAGATAGCATGCTTAAAATTCACTTATTGTCCTATTTCTTGTAGTCCATTAAGAATCTAGGGTTAAGTGAAGATTATGCTAACTATCTATATATTGATAGCAATCTCTCGTTCTTAAAAATGGATGATTCTTTGGGTAAATATAACCTTGATTTTCTTGATTATTTGAGAAGCCCAACTAGTGATTGTTCTTGTGATGATGCTTTTTTTAGTGATCCTTTGTATGACACCCCACCTTTGTTTGATGAATATGAGGATGAATTATTTGATTATTTTGGTGACTTGAGGTATGATGTCCTTGGTATTAGTGGTGGTGTGTGTCAATTTAGGAATTCTTGTTTTAAGAAAGAGGGTGATACTTGTTTGAAATATGATACTTCTTCTTTGGGTTGTCCTATTCTTGAAAATGTGCTTTATGATATTTTTAAATCTAATTGTGATCCTATAAGTGAGGACCCCATACATGATGTAACTTTGAGAGACACCTTTCTTTACTACCTATTTGCGTATGATGATACTCATACTTTTGTTGAGTGTGTCTCTTATGTTGATATGGGTTTTAATAGATTACTTGGATGTTCTCTTGACCAAGATGGGTGGATAAACTTTTCTTTTGACCCCAGTGACACTTCGCATATGTGGGAATTGGTTATAGATTCGTCTCAAAAGTGGTTTTGTATTGAAACAGAGGATTATTTGTGCTTCATGTCTACTAGAATCAATGTGTGCATACCTACTTGGCATTATTTTGATTCCATTGGTTCTTTTATGATATCTTTATTTCAAGATGCTTTAAATAGTCAAGTTCTTTGTGCATATGATATCTTATTCTTCATGAAAATAAGTGATGCTTGCCTATATCATAAGTTTGTGCATCCTTGGCATGTTGGTAGATTTGTTAACCCTTGTGCTAACCCTCATGATATGAGGTCCCCCTTGTTGTTTGTTTTCCCTATGGTTTTCTAGGTTTGGATTCTAGGACGAATCCTTTTCAAGAAAGGGAGAAATGATGCAATCCAAGCTTCATTAATATCATGGAATAAGTGAGTGCAAAGTGGTAACCCAAGAGTGAAAAAAGGAGAGGTTGAGAGGAGTAAAGTCAGGGGGTTACCACAAACCCAAGCTAACTTTATTGTTTGTCCTTCTCTTGTTAAGAATTCTTATGTAGGTACAAACATGGCGAATGGAGGAGCACAAACACCCAAAAAGGATATTACCCTTGAAGAATTGATGAGGTAAATCTTAGATATTTCCAAAGTTTGTAAGGTATTTTCACCCCAAGGTAAAGAAGAATCTTTTCATGAGCTTCAAGGTAACAAAGCTTACTCTTACACTATAGTAAATGTGAAAGTTTATTGTATGGCTAGTAGCCGATTGAGTGTTAGTGATAGCTTATCTACATGTGTTCCTAATGATTCTTTGCCTCATGTTGATAATGTACATATTGAGAGTGTGGATACACTAGTTGATCCTATTGATGACCGAATTAACTCTCCTTGTAAGATCAATTTGAGTCCACCTAGTGTTGAAGCCTTTATGTTGAATGATAGTACATTGTCTCATGAAAATTATGTGGAACAACTTGCTTGTGAATTTAATCCACTACTTGAGGATGTTTGTTATGAGACTAGCAAATCTCAAGTTAGTGATGATGTTGATCATTTGAATAGGAGTGACACTTTGAGCATGCCTTTAAATGAAAATCCTATTAATTGCTTGGCTCATAGTGATAATCATTTGTTTGACACTTCTTCAAAACTTGATAATTATCTTTTTGAGAGTGAACTTACATGTTCTAATCCTGCTACTTGGATTGACCCCTATCTCTTTAAGTACAATATTTTGTTTGAAGAGGATGAAATCACTCCTAGTCTACTACCTAGTAGTGTAAAACATATGAATGATGTAGTGTTTCTTGAGGGATATATTCTATATAACAACCCACTATTGTGTGACAACATTCCTCCTAATGATGGAAATCTCTTCTTAGTAGATGAGAGTACTTTTATAGGAAAGGAGTGCGAAGAAATTGAAGGTGGTCTTTGTTTTCCAATTATTTTTTCTTTTTTGAGTGTTCCGATTCTTGAGCATACTCTTGATAATGTTCTTGATCAAAGTAGTGAGCATGCCCTTGAGGACACCCTAGATGAAATCAATTTGCAAGATACCTTTCTTTACTCTCTATTTGCTTATGATATTGCTTATGTTTGTACAGAGAATATGGCTTTTTGTGATTGTGGCAACTTTGGGGAGAATGGGCATTGCCTAGACCCATGTTCATGGATATTTCTTCCATTTGATCCCAGTGATCATTTGGGAGTAATCCTATTCTTGGAGTTAGCTAGTGCATTGAGTCAAGTCTTAACTTGGAATGATCTTGTTCATGACATTGCACTTAGCTTTAGGGATTATCATGTGACTCTTGACTTAAAAGGGATTGTGTGCTTGTTGAAATATGGAACTAATGTGGGTTATCATGAGTGGTTGACTAATTAGCATAGTCCTTTTAACCTTTCCTTTCGTCAAAGTCCCTTGAGTGGCCAAGTAGCTTTTACTTTGTGGGGTTACACATTCTTGATTGATTATTTTGATTCTTGGTTGTGTGTTAAGTGTGTTCCTCCTTGGCTTGGTGATAAATTTGATGTTTCTAATACTAACCGTCATGCCATGAGGACATTGTTACTGCTTGTGTCCCCTATAGTTTTGCTAAGTTTGTATTCGAGGTCGAATCCTTTTTAAGAAGGGGAGAATGATACAAGCCAAATCAGTGTTAACCTTTTAAGGACTATAAATCAAGGCCGACTCAAAGGGACCTAAGCCACGATCATCACAAGGATGCAAGGGCATGTTTAGAGGACCCCTTTCAAGCTCCTAAGAGTTCAATACCATGTGTTGAGGATAGCTTGGAACCGAGAAAGCCATGGAACAAGGAATAAAGAGAGCCCTTGTGGGTTATTTCCAAAATAGCCACTTTTGGGCTATTTTTGTAATAGGCTACTTGGGAAAAGGAAAATATTATAAATAGGTGCCTTAGCCATTTTATTTCCTTAGTTTTTAATGAATATTGAATTTTTGTCTCTTGAGAGAGCATGAGACTTGGAAAAGCCTGTGTTGACCTTTTGTTTAGACATGGTTGTTTTGAGGGCGTTACGATTCCCTCTTGGATGGTAAGAGATAGGTGTTGTTAGTTTATCAAAAGGGAGGTCTTGGATTTGATATATCCATAGGTTTATCTCTTCTTTATATTCTTGTGTCTATCTATCTATCTTTATCTCAATTCCTTATCTTTTCGTATTTTGATTTTATCATTTTTTTAGTTTTCGTACTTTTTACCTCTTTTCGTATTTTGGGGGTTATCATAGTAGGTGATTCACCTACTTTGTTCTTTAAGTTGGTCAATAAGTCAAAGTAGGTGATGCAGCTACTTGTCACCTACTAGCTTAATTTAAGTCAAGCAAGCAACTCACTCATTTTATTCCATTTTCTGAATATTAATCCCTCTAACTTAATTAACACCTGTATACACTTGGCCACTTTGAACCTTATATTTAAATACCACCTTGTTTTCTCAAGTTCAAATACTCTCATCGACATTAACTTGATCATGTCACATTAAAATGTACAAGCAGTATCCTTTAAACCTATTTACACCATCAATAATCGCATAAGAAATCTAGTCCATTACCTATACCATAAGTCTATATGAAGTGTCATATATATAGAACAAGTGCACACAAAATACGGGTTTTTACATCCTACCTCTCCCCCCCCCCCCAGGAACATTCATCCTTGAATGTTAGAATGACTAGCCAGCCTAAACAAGTTCAAGACTATGTTTAATCTTGTTTTTAAGACATAACACTTACATATTTTTACTTACTTGTTAATTCTTCAATTCAGCATATTGGACTTTTTCTTTGGATTCTAATAAATGAGGGTACTTGGATTTCACCTCTTCCTCGGCTTCCCATGTGATCTTTTCTACTTGTTGATTACTCCAAATTACTTTTACAGAAGCTACTTCTTTATTTCTAAACTTCTTAATTTGCCAATCTAGAATAGAAATAGATACTTCTTCATAAGTGAGATCTTCTGTAACTTGTACATCTATAGTAGGAGTAATACGAGATGGATCTCCTATGCACTTTCAGAGCATTGAGACATGTAAAACTAGATGCACTATTGAAATATCTTGAGGTAACTATAACTCATATGCGCCTTGGCTAAATCTTCGAATAACCTTATATGGACTTACATAACGTGGACTTAGTTTTCCCTTTTTACCAAACCTCATTACCACTTTCATTGGTGACATCTTCAAGAATACCAAATCTCCCAAAGCAAACTCTAGCCATCTTCTTCTAACATCTGCATATCATTTATGTTGACTTTGTGCTATTTCTAACCGTTGTTTTATCACCATAACTTTTTCCATAGCTTGATGAACAAGATTTGTCCAAAATAAAAGTTTCACCCACTTCAAACAACCCAATTGGTGATCTACACTTTATCCCATGTAAAGCTTCATAAGGTGCCATTTTGATACTCGAGCAAAAGCTATTGTTTTATGCAAACTTAATAAGTGACAAATGATCATCCCAAATACCTTTGAAGTCTAATACACAAGCTCACATCATATCCTTAAGTGTTTGTATCATACATTCTGCCTAACCATCCGTTTGATGGTGAAAAGTTGTAATTAAACTTACTTGCATTCCCAAAGTTTTCTGAAATGACCTCAAAAAGTGTGCGGTAAATTGAGTTCCCCTATCAAATATAATAAAGATTGGGACTCCATGTAGCCGAACTATCTCTTTAATATACAACCTTGCATACTCTTCAACTGTAAAGTAGTCTTATATGGAATCAACTATTACCCATATGGAATCAAACTTTCGAGAGGAGCGAGGAAACCCAGTGATGAAATCCATGTTGATCATGTCCTACTTCTAAATCGGGAGCTCTATACGCTGCATATAACCTCCCAAATTTTGGTGCTCTACTTTAACTTGTTGGCATTGGGATATTGAGCCATAAATTTTGCAATGTTCTTCTTCATGGATCCCCACCAATACACTTCTTTCCAGTCATGATAAATTTTGGTTGACCCCAGATGGATAGAATATCTTGAATGGTATGCTTAGTCCATCTATATTAGGTACACATAATCTGTTTTAACACCGAAGTACTCCCTCTTGTGTAATCTCAAATGCCCTTGTCATACCTTGTTTTACATTCTCCTTAAGTTGTAATAGAACAAGATCCTTATATTGCTTCTCTTTCACTTCAGCTACTAATGAAGATTCTGCCGCACTATGCTTAATAACCCCCTTATCCGAAGTTTCAAGAAGGTAAACCCCCAAATTAGCTAGTTGGTGTAGATTCTTTGCTTTTCCATGGACTGCCCATAAGTGTTTGCCATTGTCTTATGAATTGAAGCTTTGACTACCACGTTAACTTTCCTTGGATAATACAAGATATCAACGTTGTAGTCCTTTATTAGTTCAAGCCATCTTTACTACCTTAGATTCAAGACCTTCTGCTTATTGTAAAATCTTATGGTCAGTATGTATATCAACATGAACCCCATACAAGTAGTGACGCCATATATTTAAAGAAAATACAATAGCTCAAGATCATGCGTTGGATAATTCTTCTCATGTTGATCCAACTATCTTGAGGTGATAGCTAAAAAACTATGAAAACTAGAATTTAACAAAGAATTAAAAGATAATCAATGGATAGATGGAAAATTAGACACAAGAAGATGAGTAATTAAGAACAATAGGATATATTCAACCCTAGAACCCCTAAATTACATGCATATACTAACACCTAATTCCTACGGTGACCAAGAGGGAATCGAAACCACACATTTTTAAGCAAACCTTCAAAAAACGCTCACCAACAACTCTCGAAAGAGAATTGTTCATTAATATTCAAAGCAAAACTAAGGAAATAAAGACTAGGTCTACTATTTATACCCCATGGGCCATTTATTATATCCTTGGGCCCAAAAGTGACCCATTTCCACAAACTAAATTTTAGCCAAATTGGGCCACCTGTCCACGCAGGTGGACCACCTGCCCATGCAGGCCAGGGCGCAGGTGCCACTGCTTGGGCTTCCTTGGCCACCTACTGGCGCATCTCATCACCTACGGCCGCAGGTGAGAAAGGAAATGCCATTGGTACATCGTTTTACTCTTCTTTGCTTTCGTTTGGACCTTCCAAGGTCTCTTGATCCTCTTTAGATGCAATCACCAATACGTGGAACCCTTTGGATGGTAGTAGGATGTTGTCAAATACCTCTGGTTTCATGAACATTCCTTGGAGCTCTTGGAGCTCTCATGCTTGACTTCTAGTGAATGGTTTAGAGTGGATTTGGATTGTATCATCCTCTCTATCTTGAGAAGAATTTGACCTCAAATCTCATCCTCTATCATATCCTAAGGTGAGAGATCACACACGTTGAATGTGTTGTGCACTTGATACTTCGGTGGGAGGTTAATCTTGTAAGCATTATCATTTATATGCTCAAGCACTTGGAATGGGCCATCACATCTAGGCATCAACTTAGCATTCCTTTGGGTGAGAAACCGATCTTTCTAGAGGTGTACCTATACCCAATCACCCGGTTGAAGTACAATCCTTCTCTTCCCTTTGTTCACTTTTTTTGCTATCGCTTGATTCATCTTCTCAAGGTGAATTCTCACCTTCTCATGCATCTTCTTCATTGCTTCCGCCCTTTTGATCCCATATAAACTAATCACAACATCACTAGATAAAGGAGTGTGATCTAAAGGGGTTAGAAGGTTAAAACCATTGACATATTCAAAGGGAGTCATACAAATAGTTGAGTGAATAACACGATTGTAAGCAAATTCGACTAAGGGTAAGTAATCCTCCCAAGAGGCCATTTTTCCTTTAACCATGGTGCATAGCATAGAACCCAAGGTCCTATTCACAACCTCGGTTTTACCATCGTTTTGTGGATGGGAAGACATTGAGAAAAACAATTTGGTGCCAAGTCTACTCCACAATGACCTCCAAAAGTGACTAAGGAACTTAGAGTCCCCCTATCACTAACAATAATATGGGGAATTTCGGGTATCTTAACAACATGTTCTATAAACAAGGATGACATATTGGAGGCATCATAACATTTATGACATGGAATAAAATGAGCCATTTTTTAGAATCGATCAACCACAACAAATATACTATCTCTTCCCCTTCTAATCCTAGGCAAACCTACTACAAAATCCATAGATATATCAAGCCATGGATGTAGGGTAGTGGGAAGTGGGGTATATAATCCTTGAGGAATTAGGCATGATGATACGATTCAAAATACGAAAAGAATAAAGAAACTACAAAAACAATGAAGACAAGGGTAAAATGGGAAATACAAAAATACAAGACGAAGAACAAAAGGAAAAAAAGACAAAAAAGGGAAAAGATAGATAGATAGACACACAATATGATAAGAAAAGGACAACCAAAGGTATTTCAAACCAAAGACCTTCCTTTAAATTACCACAAACACCGATCTCTTACGAAGACCGAAAGAGGAAATGAACCTCTAACAATTGACGTTTCTCGCAACTAGAAAGCTCCCAACAAGCTAATATAAACACTCTCAAGTGTAACATTCATCATCAATAATCAACTTATTAAAATGAAAAGAACGCTAACTATTTATAGCCATGGGCTTTATTACATAATGGGCCCAAAAGTGACCCTAAAAACCAAATGGGCCCAAAAGTGAACCTTAATGCCAAATGACCATATGTTGGCGCATATGCTCTCCCGTGTCCCAAGATATTATACATATGCGATGTTGCTCAATACTCCCTTGGATGATATCATAAAATATAGCTCCTCTCGCATCCCAACCTATCATCCAGACATGATATTATTCTAGTGGGAGCCCCAAAAGGGTACTCCAAACACGTCTTGGCATCCTTGAGGTGGTCATGGCTTGGACTCCCTTGAGTTAACCTCGGGGTATAGGCCTTTGGAATTTGATGCCGATTCAACTAGTATCTTCCTCCCTTTCTTGAAAAGGATTCGACCTCGAATCCAAATCTTTTGTCAACTTGTCATCACACTTTCCAAATTTGGAATCCTTGGGCAAGAACTCCGTTAGGCCTTCAAGTTATTTTCATAAGGAACTCTCCTTGCATCTTCCATTGAAATTTTTTGACCATGTAACTGCACAAGAGAAGGAGTGATACTAGGTAAAATGCTAGTATCATGGTTAATGGACCTAAGATGGAAAGGGTCTTCGCATAATAAGATTTGGAGTGGTCGAACAACATTTTTTAGAGCTCAGTTTATTTTGGTTCGGGATGATGGAACATGTTCTTCATGTCTTAGGGCACAATTTTGATGGATGAACCGCGGTGTAGGGATGGTAGTTTGGGCATGGGGTAGAGGATTTAAATTATAGGCCTTTAAAGGATCCCCAATGTTTGCCATCCTACCATCAATACTTGACAACTTCTCATTCATAGGGAACATTCGTCCAATCTTTTGATCCATATCTCGTTGCAACCCTAGAAATGCCTCCAAGATGGTATCAAGGGTTGCTCCACCCATTATCTTAGTACAGTTGAGAAAAAGGGATGAAGCGCATACGGATGACTCGATTAAGAGAAAAAGGACTCGACTCAATGAAGTTAACACATAAAGAAAATGACAAAACACACAAAGAAAAGAACAAGAAAGAAAAATGAACTTAAGAACTAATCAACCAACTAAGTAGATAAACTACTAGTTGTTAATTAGTTTAGGAATTGAGAAATGAAGTTAGGAATTAAGAAATGGAATTAAGATGTTGGAACCTGAGCAAAATGAGTTTTGGAGTGCTTAAGGTGCATTGGGTTGACCTGTGGGCGCAGGTGATGACCTTCCCATGCAGGTGGCAGTGTATGTCAAAGCAGAATGACCTGCCTTGGTCACAAGCCCATGCAGATGGGAACGCTAGTGGCTAGAAAGCCAGCTGTAACCTCTGAATTTTAAGCTTTTTGTGGGCCCTTTTGGCACTTTCTCTTTTGGAATATTCCTTTTTCTTTTAGATATTCTTTGTACCAACACCCAAACTCCTTTCAATTTCTTCCTTTTTTGATCTAACACACCTTTTTGGAAGATTCTAACACACCTTTTTGGAAGATTCTTCTTCAACAAGATATGAATTTATGAAGAACGCCAAGAACAAGATGAATATTCAAAAATTCATATCTCTCTCAATTTAGCTCCAAATCTCCTGAAATTTGAAACCCAAGCTCCTTTTGGTATGGGTAACAACTTCCAACAACTTTAAGCTTTCAGTTCCACTTCCAAAATTTCAGATTTGAAGACCCAATTCACTTTCTTCAAAAAACACAAGGCTCATCAATGATAGAGGATTCAAATCACCTCCGATTAAGCTCAAATTTGATATTTAGATTCAAATAGTGTTAGGAAACTAGAATCTAACACAAAAACACAAGAAAGCACCAAAATAGAAAACTCAAAATTTAGGCTAACCCCCCAAAACGTGAAACACCAATTTTTTTTGTGATTTTTTGATTTTCTTTCGATAACACACCCAAGATTTAATTCGTGGGAACGAATTCAAGCTCGACTCTGATACCAAATGATACGATTCAAAATACAAAAAAAATGAAGAAACTACGAAAACAACGGAGACAAGGGTAAAAAGGGAAATATGAAAATATGAGACAAAGAACAAAAGGAAAACAAAGACAATATAGGGAAAAGATAGATAGATAGACACAATATGATAAGAAAAGGACAACCAAAGGTATTTCAAACAAAAGACCTTCCTTTAATCTACCACAAACACCAATCTCTTACGAAGAGCAAAAGAGGAAATGGACCTCTAACAATCAACGTTTCTAGCAATCTAGAAAGCTCCCAACAAGCTAACATAAACACTCTCAAGTGTAACATTCATCATCAATCATCAACCTCTTAAAATGAAAAGAACGCTAACTATTTATAGCCATGGGCTTTATTATATAATGGGCCCAAAAGTGACTCTAAATACCAAGTGGGCCCAAAAGTGAACCTTAATGCCACATGACCATATGTTGGCTCATATGTTGTCCCGTGTCCCAAGTTATTATGCAAATACAATGTTGCTCAATACTTCCTTGGATGATATCATCAAATATAGCTCCTCCTTCATCCCAACCTATCATCAAGACATGATATTATTCCAGTGGGAGCTCCAAAGGGGTACTCCAAACACGTCTTAGCGTCCTTGAAGTGGTCATGGCTTGGACTCCCTTGAGTAGACCTCGGGGTATAGGCCTTTGGAGGTTGATGCCAATTCTACTTATATCATCTTCCCTTTCTTGAAATAGGTTCGACCTTGAATCCAAATCTTTTGTTGGCTTGTCATCACACTTTCCATGTTTGGAATCCTTGGACAAGAACTCCGTTAGGCCTTCAAGCTTATTTTCATAAGGCACTCTCCTTGCATGTTCCTTTGAATTGTTTGTTAATGTACCTTCACAAGAGAATGAGTGATACTAGTTAAAATGCTAGTATCATGGTTAGTGGACCATAGATTGAAAGGGTCTTGGCATAATTAGATTTGGAGTGGTCGAACAACGTTTTTGGTGCTCAGTTTATTTTGGGTCGGGGTGATGGAACGTGCCATGGAACATGTTCTTGATGTCTTAGGGCACAATTTTGATGGACGAACCCCGGTGTAGGGATGGTAGTTTAGGCATGGGTTAGAGGAGTTAAATTAGAGGCCTTTAAATGATCCCCAACGTTTGCCATCCTACCATCAATACTTGGCAACTTCTCATTCATAAAAAATATTCGTCCAATATTTTGATCCATATATCGTTGCAACCCTAGGAGTGCCTCCAAGATGGTATCAAGGGTTGTTCCACCCATTATCTTAGTACAATTGAGAAAAAGGGATGAAGCGCATAGGGACGACTCGATTAAGAGAAAAAGGACTCGACTCAAAGAAGTTAACTAAGAAAGAAAACAACAAAACACACAATGAAAAGAACATGAAAGAAAAATGAACTTAAGAACTAATCAACTAACTAAGTAGATAAACTACTAGCTGTTAATTAGTTTAGGAATTGAGAAATGAAGTAAGGAATTAAGAAATGGAATTAAGATGTTGGCACCTGAGCAAAATGAGTTTTGGAGTGCTTAAGGTGCGTTGGGTTGACCTGTGGACGTAGGCGATGACCTTCCCACGCAGATGGCAACGCATGTCAAAGGAGAATTACTTGTCTTGGTCACCTGCCCACGCAGATGTGGATGCGTTTGGCTAGACAGCCAGCTGTAACCTCTCAATTTTAAGCTTTTTGTGAGCCCTTTTGGCACTCTCTCTCTTGGAATATTCCTTTTTCTTTTAGATATTTTTTGTACCAAGACCAAAACTCCTTTATCTTTCTTACTTTTTGGATCTAACACACCTTTTTGGAAGATTCTTCTTCAACAAGATATGAATCTATGAAGAACGCCAAGAACAAGATGAATATTCAAAAATTCATATCTCTCTCAATTTAGCTCCAAATCTCATGAAAGTTGAAACCCAAGCTCCTTTTGGTATGTGTAACAACTTCCAACAACTTTAAGCCTTAAATTCTACTCCCAAAATGTCAGATTTGAAGACCCAATTCACTTTCTTCAAAAACAAAAGGCTCAACAATGGTAGAGGATTCAAATCACCTCCGATTAAGCTCAAATTTGATATTTAGACTCAAATAGTGTTAGGAAACAAGAATCTAACACCAAAAACACAAGAAAACACCAAAATAGAAAAATCAAAATTTAGGCTAACCCCCCAAAACGTGAAACACCAATTTTTTTTGTGATTTTTTGATTTTCTTTTGATAACACACCCAAGATTTAATTCGTGGGAAATAATTAAAGCTCGACTCTGATACCAAATGATACGATTCAAAATACGAAAAAAATGAAAAAACTACGAAAACAACGGAGACAAGGGTAAAATGGGAAATACGAAATTACGAGATGAAGAACAAAAGGAAAACAAAGACAATAAAAGGAAAACATAGATAGATAGACACAATATGATAAGAAAAGGACAACCGAAGGTATTTAAAAAAAAAGACCTTCCTTTAAATTACCACAAACACAAATCTCTTACGAAGACCAAAAGAGGAAATGGACCTCTAACAATCAACGTTTCTCGCAATATAGAAAGCTCACAACAAGCTAACATAAACACTCTCAAGTGTAACATTCATCATCAATCATCAACCTCTTAAAATATAAAGAACGCTAACTATTTATAGCCATGGGCTTTATTACATAATAGGCCTAAAAGTGACCCTAAATACCAAGTGGGCCCAAAAGTGAACCTTAATGCCAAATGACCATATGTTGGCACATGTGCTCTCCCGTGTCCCAAGTTATTATCCAAATGCGATGTTTCTCAATACTCCCGTGGATGATATCATCAAATATAGCTCCTCCCTCATCCCAACCTATTATCAAGACATGATATTATTCCAGTGGGAGCTCCAAATGGGTAGTCCAAACACGTCTTGGCGTCCTTGAGGTGGTCATGGCTTGGACTCCCTTGAGTTGACCTCGGGGTATAGGCCTTTGAAGGTTGATGCCGATTCAACTTGTATCATCCTCCCTTTCTTGAAATGGGTTTGACCTTGAATCCAAATCTTTTGTCGGCTTGTCATCACACTTTCCATGTTTCGAATCCTTGGACAAGAACTCCGTTAGGCCTTCAAGCTTATTTTCATAAGGCACTCTCCTTGCATGTTCCTTTGAAATTGTTTGTTCATGTACCTGTACAAGAGAAGGAGTGATACTAGGTAAAATGCTAGTATCATGGTTAGTAGACCATAGATTGAAAGGGTCTTGGCATAATTAGATTTCGAGTGATCGAACAACGTTTTTGGTGCTCAGTTTATTTTGGGTCGGGGTGATGGAACGTGCAATGGAACATGTTCTTGATGTCATAGGGCGCAATTTTGATCCCCCGGTGTAGGGATGGTAGTTTAGGCATGGGTTAGAGGAGTTAAATTAGAGGCCTTTAAAGGATCCCCAACGTTTGCCATCCTACCATCAATACTTGACAACTTCTCATTCATAGAGAATATTCGTCCAATATTTTGATCCATATCTCGTTGTAACCCTAGGAGTGACTCCAAGATGGTATCATGGGTTGCTCCACCCATAATCTTAGTACAATTGAGAAAAAGGGATGAAGCGCATATGGATGACTCAATTAAGAGAAAAAGGACTCGACTCAAAGAAGTTAACTAAGAAAGAAAACGACAAAACACACAAAGAAAAGAACAAGAAAGAAAAATGAACTTAAGAACTAATAAACCAACTAAGTAGATAAACTACTAGTTGTTAATTAGTTTAGGAATTGAGAAATGAAGTGAGGAATTAAGAAATGGAATTAAGATTTTGGGACCTGAGCAAAACGAGTTTTGGAGTGCTTAAGGTGCATTGGGTTGACCTGTGGGCGCAGGTGATGACCTGCCCACGCAGGTGGAAGCGTATGTCAAAGGAGAATGACTTGTCCTGGTCACCTGCCCACGCAGATGGGGATACGTGTGGCTAGACAGCCAACTGTAACCTCTGAATTTTAAGCTTTTTGTGGGACCTTTTTGCACTCTCTCTCTTGGAATATTCCTTTTTCTTTTAGATATTCTTTGTACCAACACCAAAACTCCTTTCTCTTTCTTCCTTTTTGGATCTAACACACCTTTTTGGAAGATTCTTCTTCAACAAGATATGAATTTATGAAGAACTCCAAGAACAAGATGAATATTCAAAAAATCATATCTCTCTCAATTTAGCTCCAAATCTCATGAAATTTGAAACCCAAACTCCTTTTGGTATGTGTAACAACTTCCAACAACTTTAAGCCTTAAATTCCACTCCCAAAATGTCAGATTTGAAGACCCAATTCACTTTCTTCAAAAACACAAGGCTCAACAATGGTAGAGGACTCAAATCACCTCCGATTAAGCTCAAATTTGATATTTAGACTCAAATAGTGTTAGGAAACAAGAATTTAACCCCAAAAAATATGTAACACCAATTTTTTTATGTGATTTTTTGATTTTCTTTTGATAACACACCAAAGATTGAATTCGTGGGAACGAATCCAAGCTCAGCTCTGATACCAAATTAAACTATTCAAAATATGAAAAGAATGGAGAAACTATGAAACAACGGAGAAAAGGGTAAAATGGGAAATAAAAAAATACGAGATGAAGAACAAAAGGAAAACAAAGACAATAAAGCGAAAAGATAGATAGATACACACAATATGATAAGAAAAGGACAACCAAAGGTATTTCAAACCAAAGACCTTCCTTTAAATTACCACAAACACCAATCTCTTACGAATACCAAAAGAGGAAACAGACCTCTAACAATCGACGTTTCTCGTAATCTAGAATGTTCCCAACAAGCTAAGATATGCCCTCTCTAGTGTAGAATTCATCATCAATCATCAACCTCTTAAAATAAAAAGAACGCTAACAATTTATAGCCTTGGGCTTTATTACATAATGGGCCCAAAAGTGACCCTAAATTCCAAGTGGGCTAAAAAGTGAACCTTAATGCCAAATGACCATATGTTGGCGCATATGCTATCCCGTGTCCCATGTTATTATCCAAATGTGATGTTGCTCAATAATCCCTTGGATGATATCATCAAATATAGCTCCTCCAGCATCCCAACCTATCAATAAGACATGATATTATTCCAGTGGGAGCTCCAAAAGGGTACTCCAAACACGTCTTGGCGTCCTTGAGGTAGTCATGGCTTGGACTCCCTTGAGTTGACCTCGGGGTATCGGCCTTTGGAGGTTGATACCGATTAGACTTGTATCATCCTCCCTTTTTTGAAAAGGATTCGTTCTCGAATCCAAATCTTTTGTCGGCTTGTCATCACACTTCCCATGTTTGGAATCCTTGGGCAAGAACTCCGTTAGGCATTCAAGCTTATTTTGATAAGGCACTCTCCTTGCATGTTCCTTTGAAATTGTTTGTTCATGTACCTACACAAGAGAAGGAGTGATACTAGGTAAAATGCTAGTATCATGGTTAGTGGATCATAGATTGAAAGGGTCTTGGCATAATTAGATTTGGAGTGGTCGAACAACGTTTTTGGAGCTCAATTTATTGTGGGTCGGGGTGATGGAACGTGCAATGGAACATGTTCTTGATGTCTTAGGGCACAATTTTGATGGACGAACCCCGGTGTAGGGATGGTAGTTTAGGCATTTAGTAGAGGAGTTAAATTAGAGGCCTTTAAAGGATCCCCAACGTTTGCCATCCTACCATCAATACTTGACAACTTCTCAGTCATAGAGAATATTCGTTCGATATTTTGATCCATATATCGTTGTAACCCTAGGAGTGCCTCCAAGATGGTATCAAGAGTTGCTCCACCCATTATCTTAGTAAAATTGAGAAAAAGGGATGAAGCGCATAGGGATGACTCGATTAAGAGAAAAAGGACTCGACTCAAAGAAGTTAACTAAGAAAGAAAATGACAAAACACACAAAGAAAAGAACAAGAAAGAAAAATGAACTTAAGAACTAATCAACCAACTAAGTAGATAAACTACTTGTAGTTAATTAGTTTAGGAATTGAGAAATGAAGTGAGGAATTAAGAAATGGAATTAAGATGTTGGAACCTGAGCAAAATGAGTTTTGGAGTGCTTAAGGTGCGTTGGGTTGACCTGTGGGCGCAGGTGATGACCTGCCCACGCAGGTGGAAGCGTATGTCAAAGGAGAATGACTTGTCCTGGTCACCTGCCCACGCAGATGGGGATACGTGTGGCTAGACAGCCAACTGTAACCTCTGAATTTTAAGCTTTTTGTGGGCCCATTTAACACTCTCTCTCTTGGAATATTCCTTTTTCTTTTAGATATTCTTTGTACCAACACCAAAAATCCTTTCTTTTTCTTCCTTTTTAGATCTAACACACCTTTTTGTAAGATTCTTCTTCAACAAGATATGAATTTATGAAGAACGCCAAGAACAAGATGAATATTCAATAATTCATATCTCTCTCAAATTAGCTCCAAATCTCATGAAATTTGAAACCCAAGCTCCTTTTGGTATGGGTAACAACTTCCAACAACTTTAAGCCTTAAATTTCAATCCCAAAATGTCAGATTTTAAGACCCAATTCACTTTCTTCAAAAACACAAGGCTCAACAATGGTAGAGGATTCAAATCACCTTCGATTAAGCTCAAATATGATATTTAGACTCAAATAGTGTTAGGAAACAAGAATATAGCACCAAAAAAACAAGAAAATACCAAAATAAAAAAACTCAAAATTTGGTTTAACCCCAAAAAATGTGTAACACCAATTTTTTTTTGGTGATTTTTTGATTTTCTTTCGATAACACACCCAAGATTGAATTCGTGGGAACAAATCCATGCTCGGCTTTGATACCAAATGAAATGATTCAAAATACGAAAAGAATGGAGAAACTACGAAACAATGGAGAATAGAGTAAAATGGGAAATACAAAAATACGAGACGAAGAACAAAAGGAAAACAAAGACAATAAAGGGAAAACATAGATAGATAGACACAATATGATAAGAAAAGGACAACCAAAGGTATTTCAAACCAAAAGAGAAAACGGACCTCTAACAATCGACGTTTCTAGCAATCTAGAATGCTCCCAAAAATCTAACATAAACCCTCTCTAGTGTAGAATTCAACATCAATCATCAACCTCTTAAAATGAAAAGAATGCTAACAATTTATAGCCATGGGCTTTATTACATAATGGGTCCAAAAGTGACCCTAAATACCAAGTGGGCTCAAAAGTGAACCTTAATGCCAAATGACCATATGTTGGCGCATATGCTCTCCCGTGTCCCAAGTTATTATCCAAATGCGATGTTGCACAATAATCCCTTGGATGATATCATCAAATATAGCTCCTCCTGCATCCCAACCTATCATCCAGACATGATATTATTCTAGTGGGAGCTCTAAAAGGGTACTCCAAACACGTCTTGGCATCCTTGAGGTGGTCATAGATTGGAATACCTTGAGTTGTCCTCGGGGTATAGGCCATTGGAGGTTGATACCGATTCGACTTGTATCATCCTCCCTTTCTTGAAAAGGATTCGATCTCGAATCCAAATCTTTTTTCGGCTTGTCATCACACTTCCCAAGCTTGGAATCCTTGGGCAAAAACTCCGTTAGGCCTTCAAGCTTATTTTCATAAGACACTTTCCTTGCATCTTCCTTTGAAATTGTTTGTTCATGTACCTGTACAAGAGAGGGAGTGATACTAGGTAAAATGCTAGTATCATGGCTAGTGGACCTAAGATGTAATACCCCATACATGTTAGACCCTATTTGACATCTTGGAGTCATGTTTACTTAGTATTGAGAGCAATAATTAAGTATTTGGAAGTACTTTGATGGGGTGTTGGAAGGTATGCTAGTGTGTGCAAAAAGGGGAAAAAATTCAGCAAGGTGGGAAAACTTGCGCCACTCCCTATTTCAGGGGGTGTGGAGCAAGCCTCTGATTCAGAGGGCATACTATTCTTGCGCCACTTCTTGCTTTGCAGCAAGTGGCGTAAGGCACAAATGGTTTGGCCTTTCCGTGCTCGTTTTGCAACGCAATGCCACGTCGATTCTTCCATGGTTTCTTCTGGTTCCTTGGAGTTCTTTTAGACTTGTTAAAGCTTCAAATAATTCAATACACTCCTACATACTCCTACATAATCAAGTCATGAAACACAAGTAGTTATCAAATTAAGTTCAAGAAAGCCATGGGTGGCTAGAATTCCCATTTTTGCGATTGGGGCTACGAACATGTATCTCGTAAGTGAATATTTTTGATACATTATGGAATTATTTAAACATGATATATATGATTAATTATACATTAAATTGGTGGGCTAAGTGGATATATGTTATTGGGCTCAATTTAAGGCCCAAAATAGAATAAAAGACATGGCCCAAAATGGCTCAAATGACCCATTCTTGCCTTGACTTGTCAATGATTGAATTAAATGGCTAAGGATGACTTTAAGAGGTTATAAAAGGTGGCCAAAAATCAGATTTTTAATCTCAAAGGGGCATATTCCATTCTAGACATTTTTACAGTATTTCCACTAGACATTTCTCAAGTTCTTCAAACCCTAAGGCATTTTTGGACAAGATCATAATCTTTCAAGCTTGGGTAAGTGATTATTCTTGTAATTTAACATATTATAAGAATGATAAATTATGTAGATCATGTTGGTTATGCTTGGAAATGTTGGACATGGCACTTTTGGTTTTTGTTAAAAAGATGTGTTATCCATGGGATTGTAACTTGAAATATGACTTGTGGTTTTGATGAAAGAGCATGGTATGGATGAAATATCAACATGTATGGTGTGATTATGTTATTAAACTTGTTATTTTTATATAAGTGTAAATTATGGGATTTTGGCCGATATGTGCTATGAGATTTATTGAGGTGATTTGATGAATTAATTGTGATATGGTGTGAATGAGAAAGTATAAAGGATACACTTTGTGGTGAAATGTTATTGGTATATTATGTTGTGGTCAATGTATGGCAGGATTGGGGTATTGTTGGTATGGAAATTCCATAAATGGTATTGTAGAGAAGAAAATGACATTTTAAAGGCAAACATATAACTCATTGACGTCATATGCATTTGTAAGGTAGTTGATGGTTAATGTAAACTCCAATATGTATTTGTGTGTAGAGTGAAACATAAGGAAGGAGCGGGACTATTGTATGCACATCTAAGATTGTATATTCGTATTGAGAATGCAAGGTATGTAAGGTTACTCTGTCCGTATCTTTCTGCGGCAAATAGTATTCACATTGACATTACGCTTGTCCCATACCGAAATATGCTAAGGTATTCTATATCCAGTTATCAATGGTCATTATCATATATTTACTACTCATTGATCAATTGTGAATCTCATGTCTCATGTTCATGACTAATGTTCCAAAAGCCCATTAAGGTTACGTTCCAAAGTTCCAATAGTGGTTATATTCATGTATCTTGTTCATTGATTATTATCCAATGGTTCCGATGGTGTTATGTTTCCAATAAGGTTATGTTTCTGATAATGTTTATTCACATGTCTGTCACTCGTTAGTTAATGATCCAAACCTTCAAGTAAAGTTATAACTATCATATTATCAATCTCAAAGTAATGAATAAAGTACTGCATATATGTGGTCAATGATCAAGTATGGGTGGTAGCTTTGGGGGCGAAATGCCTAGATCAAGCCGATCCTGAGATTGTTGGATCAGGGGGAAGTCCTAGAGGCATAAGCCTATCTAGGACCGATCCTGACATGGGGAAGCTCTAGAGGTAATAACCTAGCTTGAGCCAAACCTGAAATGTTGGTATGGGTGGCAGCTCTAGAGGTAATAACCTAGCTCGAGCCGATCCCGATATATATTGATTCATAGGGTGGCAAATCTAGGGGCATAAGCCTAGCTCGAGCCGATCCCAACATAACATGATGTTATGTTAAAACCCACTGTTCAGTCTGGACCCGGGTATCATAGGCAAAGATGAATAAACACAGAAGCAAAGAAGCAAAGAAAGTATTGAAAGTAAAGTATATGATTCAAAAATCACAGATTGATGTTTATCCATATTTAATATGCTCCTATATTTGATTTCATTGATGTTCATCTGTATGTAACAATTGCTTAAGGCCTTACATACTCAGTACATTCTTCGTACTGACCCCTCTTAGGGGATTTACCTTACTTGTTATAGGCACAAGTGCTAATAGATCTCCACAGTAGAGTGAGGGTCATTCGCGGATTTTTGGTGAGCTCCAGTTGGTTCGGGACTTTTCGAGTCATAGTGTACATTGATTCTGGTATTGTAAATACTATATAAAGCGGGGACTTATCCCGACTCTAGCTTGGCTATGTATATGTATCTGTAGAGGCTTTGTAGACATATGTGGGATGAGGAATGTAAGAGATGTACGTCCATGTTGACTCGATGGCTCTAACGGCCAAGTTTCATATATGCATGTGTCACTTTTTTCCACAACTTTCGCTATTGACAGTTTGTACCTCTATGTGATGGTGCTACTTATTGAGTGACATGTATATGAATAGACATGAGAAAAGATTGGTTCTCTCAGGCCTCATCGGCTTCGGGTGCCAGTCTGCCTCAATGGGATTTGGGGCGTGACATAAGATGGAAAGGGTCTTCGCATAATTAGATTTGGAATGGTCGAACAACGTTTTTTTAGAGCTCAGTTTATTTTGGTTAGGGGTGATGGAACATGCAATGGAACATGTTCTTGATGTCTTAGGGCACAATTTTGATAGACGAACCCCAGTGTAAGGATGGTAGTTTATGCATGGAGTAGAGGAGTTAAATTAGAGGCCTTTAAAGGATCCCCCACATTTGCCATCCTACCATCAATACTTGACAACTTCTCATTCATAGGGAACATTCGTCCAATCTTTTGATCCATATCTCGTGGAAACCCTAGGAGTGCCTCCAAGATGGTATCAAGGATTGCTCCACCCATTATCTTAGTACAATTGAGAAAAAGGGATGAAGCGCATAGGGATGACTCGATTAAGAGAAAAAGGACTCGACTCAAAGAAGTTAACTAAGAAAGAAAATGACAAAACACACAAAGAAAAGAACAAGAAAGAAAAATGAACTTAAGAACTAATCAATCAACTAAGCAGATAAACTACTTGTAGTTAATTAGTTTAGGAATTGAGAAATGAAGTGAGGAATTAAGAAATGGAATTAAGATGTTGGAACCTGAGCAAAATGAGTTTTGGAGTGCTTAAGGTGCGTTGGGTAGACCTGTGGGCGCATGGGATGACCTGCCCACATAGGTGGCAATGCATGTCAAATAATAATGACTTGCCTTGGTCACCTGCCCATGCAGATGGGGAAGCAGGTCGCTAGATAGCCAGCTGTAACCTCGGAATTTTAAGCTTTTTGTGGGCCCTTTTGGCACTCTCTTTCTTGGAATATTTCTTTTTCTTTTAGATATTCTTTGTACCCACACCCTTTCTCTTTCTTCCTTTTTGGATATAACACACCTTTTTGGAAGATTCTTCTTCAACAAGATATGAATTTATGAGGAACGCCAAGAACAAGATGAATATTTAAAAATTCATATCTCCCTCAATTTGGCTCCAAATCTCATGAAATTTGAAACCCAAGCTCCTTTTGGTATGGGTAACAACTTCCAACAACTTTAAGCCTTCAATTCCACTCCCAAAATTTCAGATTTGAAGACCCAATACACTTTCTTCAAAAACACAAGGCTCTACAATGGCGAAGGATTCAAATCACCTCCGATTAAGCTCAAATTTGATATTTAGACTCAAATAGTGTTAGGAAAGAAGAATCTAACACCAAAATAAAAAACTCAAAATTTGGGCTAACCCCCAAAAACGTGAAACACTAATTTTTTTTGTGATTTTTTGATTTTCTTTCGTTAACACACCCAAGATTGAATTCATGGGAATGAATCCAAACTCGGCTATGATACCAAATGATACTATTCAAAATACAAAAAGAATGAAGAAACTACAAAAACAATGGAGACAAGGGTAAAATGGGAAATACGAAAATACGCGACGAAGAACAAAAGGAAAACAAAGACAATAAAGGGAAATGATAGATAGATAGACACAATATGATAAGAAAAGGACAACTAAAGGTATTTCAAACCAAAGACCTTCCTTTAAATTACCACAAACACCAATCTCTTACGAAGACCGAACGAGGAAATGGACCTCTAACAATCGACGTTTCTCAGAATCTAGAAAGCTCCCAAAAAGCTAACATGAACACTCTCAAGTGTAACAGTCATCGTCAATCATCAACCTCTTAAAATAAAAAGAACGCTAACTATTTATAGCCATGGGCTTTATTACATAATACCAAGTTGGCCCAAAAGTGACCCTTATTGCCAAATGAACATATGTTGGCGCATATGCTCTCCCGTGTCCCAAGCTATTATCCAAATGTGATGTTTCTCAATACTCCCTTAGATGATATCTTCAAATATATATCCTCCTGCACCCCAAGATATCATCCACACATGATATTGTTCAAGTGGGATCTCCAAAAGGGTACTCCAAACACGTCTTGGTGTCCTTGAGGTGGTCATGGCTTGGACTCCCTTGAGTTGACATCGGGGTATAGGCTTTAGGTGGTTGATGCCGATTTGGCTTGTATCAAATCACTTCGCACTTATACAATCCATACATTGACGACAAATTCGTGTAACATTATGACACATTTTGGGCCTATAGAATTGTTCCTCTAGGATTCCAAGGGTCTTGTCAATTCCAAAGTGACCCATCATACCAGCATCGTGTGCCTCTCTTACAAAAAACTCTCTCCAAGAGCTAGAGAGCACACACAACCTCTTTCCTTTGAATAGGAATCTATTATATTTTGAGTAGGGTATAGAAGTTCTATCCCTAAGCCATTTTTGACTTTTTCATTCCTCACAATCCTTGAAGATTTGAGCAAACTTGGGATCCTCAGGATATAATGCCTTCAAAAATTCAAATCCAATCAATTTAGAAGAAAAACTACTAAGTAACTGTCACGCCCCGAATCCCATCGAGACGTGATTGGCACCCATAGCCGATAAGGCCCGAGAGAACCAATCTTTGCCTATGTTCATTCATGTGCATGTCATCCAAAACACCCTTATCACGTAGGAGTTTATAATGCTAACAATGAAATTCATGAAACATGTGACATATATACATATATGAAACTTGGCCGTTGAGGCCATCAAGTCAAAAACGACATGTACCTTTTACATTTATACACCCACACCTGTCTACAAAAGCCTCTAACAAGTGCATTGACCAAAATGAACTAAAAGTCGAGACAAGTCCCCGAACTATACAACATGTACAATACCAAAACATATGTGCAACTGCGACTCGGAGAAACCCCAAACTAACTGGAGCTCACCAATGATTCGCAACAACTGACAACCTACTGTTGAGGCCTACTAGAACCTGCGCCTGCAGCAAGTAAGGTAATTCCCCCAAGAGGGGTCAGTACGAAGAATGTACTGAGTATGTAAGGCCATATGAAGCTTGTATGATATGTAAACATGTCAATGAACTCAAATACAATAAATGATCAATATGGATAAGTCACAATACTATACTTTGGAAACCATGTATATTGCTTTCTCTACTTTGTTTGTTCCTTTGATTCTATGGCTATTCATCTTTGCCGGTGAACTGTGATACCCAGGCCACAACTGAACAGTTGGTTTTAACTTAACATATCGTTATGTTAGGATCGGCTCGAGCTATGCTTATGCCTCTAGAGATGCCACCCTAAGAATCAAAGCATTGGGTTCGACCCGAGCTAGGTTATTACCTCTAGAGATGCCACCCATAAACAAACATATCGGGTTTGGCTCGAGCTAGGATTATACCTCTAAAGCTTCCCCCTATCAGGATCGGTCCGAGCTAGGCTTATGCCCCCAGGACTGCCCCCTGATCCAACAATCTTGGGATCGGCTTGAGCTAGGCATTTTGCCCCCAAAGCTGCCACCCATACTTGATCATTAACCACATATGCATTACTTTATTCATTACTTTGAGATTGATACAATGATAGTCATACTTTACTATGAAGCTTTGGATCATTAACCAACGAGTGAGAAACATGTAAACAATTTCAGAAACATTACCTTATTGGAATCAATGAACAAGATACATGAGCATAAACAATATTGGAACTTTGGAACAAAACCTTATTGGGATTTTGGAACATTATCAATGAATAGGAAACTTGTGATAATAACCATTTGTAACCAGAAATAGTATACCTTAACACATTGCGGAATAGGACAAGTGTAACGTCAATGTGAATTCTATATGCTGCAGAAAGATACAGTCAGAGTAACCTTACATACCTGGACTTCCAAGTAAGAATACACAAGTCCATGTATGAACATAATAGTCCATCTCCCTCTTTACGTCTTACTCTACAATACAAGTTCATACCAGAACTTACATTAGCAACTAGTTACTATACAGGCGTACAAGACGATAATGAACTATATGACTGCCGTATAACATCATGTCACCCATTAAAATACAATACAAGGCATTATCATATCAACAACACCATAACATTACGCACATTGACCAAGAGATCATACATCGATAGCATTTCACACCACACTTACCCTTTATGTTTTTTTCTTTATCATTCCGTCACAATTAATCCTTCATAACAACATATGAACAACCATACATACTTAATACAGTCCAACACACCTCCATACGATACTTTAAAGTCATTAAAACGACATCACAAGTTGATAATTACATCCAAAAAGGGTATAGGGGCCTTCGGGGATCAACTAGAAACGAAACCACTCAAAACAAAAAACTGGGCTGACCTCCATTGCTACCTGCACCCACAGGTGGCTGAGGTGCATGCACATATGGCCTCTAGAAAATTCCAGGCGCAGATGCCCTCGTCTGCGGGGGCGGATGCCCGTTTTGGTCCGAAATGGCCTCTTTTGGGTCCTTTCATGCCATGAATGGTACATGATCATAAAAAAACTTATTTTGAAATATTTTTGATCATATTAAACACCAAAATTCATCCATGATCCCACAACACATATAACAACACCCAAAACTATACTTTACGACCAATATGTCACCCAAAACCATAACCAATGTTTACAATAGCAGCTCCAAACATTATGCACAAGAACGAAACAAGGTAAGACTATAATAAAATCTCATATGTCAATATTTAATCCATAAATTTCAGTTCCTTCATGACCATAAGTCCATGTTCAAGTTCACAAGACAAAAACCATTCTCCGATTACAAAAATAGACAGTTTTACACATAACACACTATCCAACACTTTGCCAACACAACCAACATGATTTATACACCCTATTAAATATATTATATACTAAACCATAAGAATAAATACTTACCAACGAGTGATATTTTCCCAACAAGTAGTTGCCTTAGGGTTTTTGTGTGAGAGACAATGTTTAAGGAAAATGTTAAAAAGGCATGTGTGTATCTAATGAATAAAAATCTGATTTATGGGTTTATATAGTCCCTTTTGAATGATTCTTATCCACACACTTGGTGGGTTTACTTGGTCCATGGATGAGCAATGCAAGAATGGGTCAAAAAGTCTTTTGGGCCATGTCTTCCTTATGATTTTGGGCTTCTTTTTTTTTTTGGGGGGGGGGGGGGGCAATTGTGCAAGACTTTTAAATGCCAACACATTGATGCATAGCTCATCAATTCTCTCATGTTTCTATTTTTCCATAAATGTTACGGTTGTCAGCTAGACTTAAAAACGTAAGGGGTGTTACATTCTTCCCCCTTAGGAACATTCGTCCTCGAATGTTAGTGTTATTATTCAAGGTATACAATTACAAGTATAGAAGCATTATTCATGTCATCATAGAGAGATATACTCAAATCTTATAAATACTTACTTGTCATTCTTTCCTTTGGAACAAATGAGGGTACTTGGATTTCATCCTTTCTTCAGCTTCCCATGTGACCTCTTCTATTTGCTGATTTCTCCAAAGTACCTTTATGGATGCTATATCTTTATTCCTCAGCCTCTTCACTTGTCTATCCAGAATGGAAATAGGTATTTCCTCATAGGTAATATCCTCTGTAACCTGTACATCTTCAATGGGAACAATACTAGATGGATCTCCTATGCATTTTTGAAGCATCGAAACATGAAACACTGGATGGACTGAGGAAAGTTCTTGAGGTAGTGCCAACTCATACGCAACTTGCCCAAATCTTCTAATAATTTCATATGGTACTATGTAACGTGGACTCAATTTCCCTTTCTTTTCGAACCTTATTACCCCTTTCATCGGTGACACCTTTAAAAATACTCAATCACCTATTGCGAATTCAGGTCCTCTTCGTCTAACATCAGCATATGACTTGTGGCGACTTTGGGCCGTTTGTAACCTTTGTTGGATCACTTTAACTTTCTCCATAGCCTGATGAACAATATCTAGCCCAAGCAAAGCTGTTTCACCTGCTTCAAACCATCCAATTGGTGATCTACATTTCCATCCATACAAAGCTTCATAAGGTGCCATTTTAATACTTGAATGATAGCTATTGTTGTAATCAAATTCAATAAGAGGCAAATGGTCATCCCAACTGCCTTGAAAATCTAACGTACAAGCTCGTAGCATATCTTCAAGTGTCTGAATAGTACATTCTGCTTGCCCAGCAGTCTGAGGATGGAAAGCCGTACTCAAATTTACCTGTGTGCCCAAACTCTGCTGAAAAGATCTCCAAAAGTGCGTTGTGAACTGTGCTCCTCTGTCTGATATAATAGAAAGTGGAATACCATGTAATCGTACTATCTCTTTCACATATAAGTTTGCATAATCCTCAGCTGTATAAGTGGTCTTGACTGGTAGAAAATGCGCAGAATCAAATTTTCGCAGTGTACGAGGCAAACCTATGATGAAGTCCATATTAATCACATCCCATTTCCAGGCTGGAAGATTGATATATTGCATGTAACCTCCCAGTTTCTGATGCTCTACCTTTACTTGTTGACAATTCGGGTACTGAGCAACAAATTCTGCAATGTTCTTCTTCATATTTCCCCAACAATATATTTCCTTTAAATCACGGTAAATTTTAGTAGCACCCGGATGAATAGAATAGCGCGAATGATGCGCCTCTGTCATGATTCATTTCCTTAACTCATCTACATCTGGTACGCATAATCTGCCTTGGCATTGTAGCACCCCTTCCTGTGTTAGATCAAATGCCTTTGTCAAATTCTTTTCTACATTCTCCTTTAACTGCATTAACATAGGATCTGTAAACTACTTTTCTTTCACCTCAGCTATTAGCAAAGATTCAACCGCATTTTGCACAATAAATCCTTCATCTGAGGATTCAAGAAGATGAACCACTAAGCTGGTTAATTGATGTATATCTTTGATTATCTCTTTTTTTTCTGTCACTTGGTCACTAGTGCTTTCTATTATCTTGCGGCTCAATGCATCAGCTACCACATTTTCTTTGCCTGGATAATAAAGGATATCAATATCGTAGTCTTTTGAAATCTCTAACCACATTCGTTGCCTCAAATTGAGTTCCTTTTGCTTAAAGAGATATTGCAAACTTTTGTGATCCGTATAGATATCAACATGAACTCCATACAAATAGTGATGCCATATCTTTAAAGCAAAGACCACCGCTGTTAATTCAAGATCATGTGTAGGATAGTTTCTTTCATGTGGTCATAATTGTCGTGAGGCATATGCTATGACATTACCGTGTTGCATCCATACACATCCGAGGCCAACCCCGAAAGCATCACAATACACTGCATAACCTTCGGTACCTTCAGGAAACACTAAAATTAGTGTAGAGGTTAATTTATCGTTCAAATTTTTGAAGCTTTTCTCACACGCATCATTCCATAGAAATTTAACTACCTTGTGTGTAAGCTTTGTTAACGGTGTAGCAATAGAGGAAAAACCTTCCACAAATCTTTGGTAATAACCTGCCAGTCCAAGAAAACAACGAATTTCTATGGGTGTCGTAGGTCTTGGCCAACTTTTAATCGCTTCAATCTTCTGTGTATCAACCTATATCCCTTCATCTGACACAATGTGACCCAATAATGCGACTGATTTTAACCAAAACTCACATTTGAAGAACTTTGCATATAACTTACGCTCATGGAGAATCTGTAGCACCTGCCGTAAGTGATTAGCGTGGTCCTTCGGTGTTTTGGAATAAACTAGGATATCATCTATAAACATTATAATGAACACGTCCAGAAATGGCTTAAACACCCTATTCATTAAATCCATGAACACAGTGGGTGCATTTGTTAGTCCAAATGACATAAGTATAAATTCATAATGGCCATACCGTGTTCGGAAAGCTTCCTTGGGTACATCTTCTTCTCTAACTCTGACTTGATGGTAACCCGACCTCAAGTCGATCTTTGAAAAACACCTGGCACCCTGTAACTGATCAAACAAATCATCAATTCGAGGGAGGGGATATTTGTTCTTGATAATTACCTTATTCAATTACCGATAGTCGATGCACATTCTCAACGTGCCATCTTTCTTCTGTACAAATAATACTGGTGCACCCCACGGGGACACACTAGGTCGAATGAAGCCCTTGTCCAGTAAATCTTTAATTGCTCCTTCAATTCACGCAATTCTGCTGGACCCATTCTATATGGAGGAATAGAAATAGGCTGACTGCCTGGAATCACATCAATGCCAAATTCTACTTCCCGTTCTGGGGGTAAGCCTTGAAGATCCTATGGGAACACATCTAGAAATTCATTGACCATTGGAACCGACTGTGGAGTTAGTGGTTCCACTTCAGTATCTTTCACCCGTACTAAATGACATATGTAACCTTTAGCAATCATTTTTCTGGCTTTCAGATAGGAAATAAATCTTCCTCATGGTGCTCCTACATCACCCTGCCATTCAAGAACATTTTCTTGCGAAAAACAAAATTGCACCTTCTTGGCCCGGCAATCTACCATGGCATAACAAGAGGCCAGCCCATCCATCCCCATTATCACATCAAAATCCACCATATCTAGTTCAATGACATCGGCCAATGTATCATGACCACACACAATTATCACACAATTTCGATATTCTCTTTTTGCAACAATGCATTCACCAAAAGGTGTAGACACTTCAATTGATTTAATTAATAATTCTGGTGCCTTTGCAAATTTCACAGCAATCAATGGAGTAACATAGGGCAACGTACAACCACGGTCAATCAATGCATATACATTATTTGAGAATAGTAATAATGTACCTGTGACGACATCAGGAGAAGCCTCTGAATTTTGTCTGTCCACCAAAGCATAAGTGCGATTCTGGACCCCACTAGTACTGGATGCTCCTCTGGCACCTCTACCACAGCCCACAGTCTGCACACCTCAGCCCAAAGAAGGAGTCGATGCTTATGATGCAACGATCGATCCTTTCGGTCGTGCTATACCACCCATACTCCTCTAGGGACACTCTCTCATCATGTGTCCTGTCATACCGCACCAGAAGCAAGCATTTGTCCCCACTCTGCATGTACCTGAATGAATACGTCCGCAGTACTGACACTGCTGATGGGGAAAACCTGCTGCCTGTGATTCGGGAACCCTACTACTCTGTCCAGATAGACCACCCCTGGACCCTCGAAATTGAGAGTGAGCACCTGTTGTAGAATATGAGAACGATGGTCTAGGTGGTCTAGAAAACATACGAGGACTAGATCCTCTTTAAGACATCATAGGTGGTCCCATAGGTCTAACCCTTTTTGGACTGTCCCCTATCAAATTCATGTAGTCTTCGTCTCAGACTTTGATCTTCCATTTTCTGGGCGAAGGCCGGAATTCTCTCTATATCCATGTCTTTGATCAAGGCAGCAATAGTGCAATCCCTTACCAAATATGGCTCTAGTCTGTCCATGTATCGATGGACTCTATCTGTCATCGTAGCCACCACATTTGGTGCATATCAAGTCAAGGAATTAAATTGCAAGCTATATTCTCTGACACTCAAATTTCCTTGACGGAGATTTAGAAAATGATCCGCACGTGCCTCATGGATCTCATAGGGCAAGTAATGATCAAGGAAAGGCACTTTAAACTCTTCCCACGTAGGTGGATTTGCACCAATATCACGGGATTTCTTCCAATCCTCGTACCACAATATTGCCTCTCCTTTCAATCTGTACGCAGAAAGTTCAACTGTCTCTACCCCCGTCACATGCATAACTTCCAAGGCCCTCTGAATTTGATCCACGAAGTCCTGTGGATCTGCTTTCGAATCTGACCCAAAAGGTAAACTAGATGAATCCCTTGTGTGTGATATTTGTGCCAAAGGTAAACATGTTAGATCCTCATTCAAACCCAAAAATATGGTGAGCACTACTAAACCTCTCCAACTACTGCATATAGATTTGTATGGCCTAAAAATATGCCATTTGTTCAATTTGTCTTGGGCCCTAAGGTGTTTCAAAGACTCATGGTCGGTCTGAATCACAACTTCCTTATGGCATAAGTAGTGTTGCCAATTTCCCAAAGCTCTAATCAAGGTATACAACTATAGAGCATACATAGAGTAGTTCAATGTTGCTCCTTTGAGCTTTTCACTAAAGAATGTAATGGACTTTTGGTCTTGCATTAGGACGGATCTAATGCCTACCTTGCTAGCATCACATTCGACTTTAATCATTTTTCCAAAGTCGGGCAATTGCAACAATGGGGTGGAACTAAGCATTTTTTCAAAGTTTCAAATGCCTTTGCTTGCTCGTCACCCCACTTAAAGAGCTTATCCTTTCGAGTTACCTTAGTCAACGGGGCATCTATGATGGTTAAACTTTTGACAAACCTTATATAGAAACTAGCCAATCCATGAAAACTTCTCACATCACCAATAGATTATGGTGATGGTCAATTTCTTATAGCGTCTATCTTAGATTCATCCAATTCAACACCCCGCGAGCTTACAAAAAAGCCCCATAAAACAACCTCATCAACACAAAAGGTGAATTTCTCAAGATTAGCAAACAATTGCTCCTTTCTAAGCACATCAAAAACACATCTCAAATTCTTAGCATGGCCATCTATGGACTTGCTATAAACTAAAATATCATCAAAGTATACCACAATAAATTCCCCTATAAACGGTTTCATCAATGGTTCATTAACCGCATAAAGGTGCTAGGATCATTGGTTAGTCCAAATGGCATAACCATCCATTCATAGAGACCAAACTTCGTCTTGAAGGTGGTTTTCCACTCATCACCAGGACTCATCCAGATTTGATAGTACCCAGTCCTAAGATCAATCTTTAAAAACACAGAAAAACCAGTCAATTCATCTAACATATCATCTAATCTAGGGATAGGGTGGTGATACTTTATTGATATCTTATTGATGGACCGACAATCAACACACATACGCCAAGTTCCATATTTATATGGAACCAACAATACCAGGACCGTACATAGGCTCATGCTTTCCTTGACATATCCTTTGTTGAGAAGTTCCTCAACTTACCTTTGGAGCTCTTTGGTGTTTATTGGGTTACTTTGATAAGACAAAATGTTAGGTAATTATGAGCCCGCCACAAAGTCTTTTTGATTCTCAATTCCCCCAATTGGGGGTAACCCTTTTGGTAGCTCCTTTGGAAACACATCTTCAAATTCCTATAAAACAAGAGAATAGAATGGGGAATACGAGAAGTAGAGTGGTTAGCATGAAAAGCATGGGCTAAAAGGAGTATGGGCTCCTTATCATTAGCCTCCTCAAACAATTCCTTGTTTCTTGCCAACATCATCATTTAGGCCTTTTCCTTCAACTTCTTTCTCTCTTTTGATTCATCACTCTCCTCTTCATGGGGTTCCTCATCCCCTTCTTTACTACCCTTCTCCTTTAGCTCTCTTATTCTTTGATGTACCTCATTCACTTGTGATAGTGAGAGAGGGTGAAGGTTAAACTTCCAACCTTTCAACTCTAGATAATACCGATTGGTTCTCCCATCATGTTTGGTCGAACGATCATATTGACATGGACTTCCAAGAAAAATATGACAAGCTAGCATAGGGATGACATCACATAGTATTTCATCATGGTAATTCCCAATGTTGAACCGGATCACAACCTGTCTAGCCACTTTTAATTCTCCACACTCATTTAACTATTGGAGCTTGTATGGTGCAGCATGCTTGGTTGTGGGTAAATTTAAGAAATTAACCATGGTAGCACTAGCTACATTCTTAAAACTCCCACTATCAATGACCAATGAGCACACATTCTCCTTAATAAGACATTTAGTATGGAATTGATTTTCCTTTTGGCTAGGGTCATCTAAGGCCTTACTAATCATCACTCGTCTTACCACAAGTTTGAAACCTCAGACTCTCCATCTTGAGGCCAAGCATCCTCATTTCCTTTCTCTACTTGCTCATCTTCTTCTAAGCTCTCTCCTTTTTAGGCCTCTCCTTCATTATCATCTTCTTGTCCCACCTCTTCACCAAGGTAAAATATCCTCCCTTCTTTAAGGATCACATTCCTCCGATTAGGACACTCATGTGCTTTGTGTCCCTAACCTTGGCATTTAAAACATTTAAAACCTTTAGAATTAGGAGTTAGGTACTTGTTACCTTCATTCCTTGGTGGGTACTTTGGAGTAGTCTTCTCAACGGGCTTTTTGTCATAAGACTTGTTGATGTCCTTATTCTTATTCCATCCCGAAAAAGGCTGGGCTACCTCTTTTCTCTTACTCCATGGATTAGTGGATGAGTACTCTTGGGTTTGAGAGAGGTGCTCTCCTTGATGTCTTTCTCAACTTCTAAGGCCGCTTGAAAGATTTCTTCTAAGGTAGCAAACTTATGGCAAGTCATGGATGAGGAAATTTCTTTGTTCAAACCAACCTTGAAGCGGATGATGGCATGTTCCGCATTCTCTTGATACTCAAGTTTCAAGATCAATTGTTGAAAATCATCAAAGTAGGTTAAGACGTTCTTGTTCCCTTGCCTTAGATTGTATAACTTGGCAAGTAACTAATGTCTATACCTTTCTGGAACATACTTTCTTCTCATGAGAGCCTTCAAAGCATCCCATGGTGGTGTTTTTACCTTATTTAAGACGTTTTCAAATCGCTTGGCATATTCCCACCATGTGATAGCAAATCCTTCGAATTAGGCTATGGCATAGCGACTTTTCTTGTCATCGATGAGCTCATTGACTTGAAAGATTCTTTCACAAGTAGACTCCCATGTTAGATAAGCTTTGGTATCGCTATATCCTTTGAAAGTAGGAAGGCTAGTCTTGATTGAATTAATCCCATTATATAGACCTCCGTTGCAACCTTGATTATCATTGTAGTTCCATTGGTTCTCATTTTAGGGATGATTCCCTAAGTTTCCTATTCCATAAGGTGCCGTAACAAATCTTCCTCCTCGACCTCGAAATTCTACTCCGCATGCACGACCTCGAAATCATACCCTTCAAAATCAATTTTTTGGTTCTCTTCTTCTACTCCCTCAACTTGAATGGGTTGATTTTAGTTAAGGGGTATTTGGAGTGGAGGATTTTGGTTTAGTACAGCTTAAGATGGTGGTTTTTTGTTTGGTGGTGCTTGGGGTAGGCCTTGGTTATAGGGGATTTGGTCTTGTGGTCCTTCTTAATTGGCTTAGTTGAATTGGGGTTGTAGTGGACAAACGAGGTTTCAATTATGTGGGTTGATAGTGGTTTGGGTGATGGGGTCTTGTGTTTGTCTCGGTGGATTGAACATTTGGTAGAGTGTTTTCGGGGAGATAGTAGCGGATGTGTCTTGAGCATGTCTGCTAGATGAGGCATGGTAGTTTTGAGGAGTGGATTGGGTGGAGTTTAGACGACCTTCCATGTTCACTATCTTTCTACCCATGGTAGACACACTTCCTTGGAGTGTGGACATATGACATTCCATGGCTCCCATTCTACCATCCATGAAGTCTATTTTACAATTTAATGATTCAATTTCCGCCAAGATTGCATTCAAAGTGTTGACATCCCTAGTTGGTGGTGTTTCACCTTCCGAGGCCATTTTACCTATTAGAAAAGACCCTAAACACAAACAACAAACAAGTTAGCTTTAAAGAAATAACCTCACAACCCTACACACCTTTGTAAGCCTCACACTTGGATCCGTAAATGTTTAAGAATGGCTTATTCTCTTGGTGGTAATCAAGGTGTCAATTGATGCTCTTGACCAGATTGGATTCTTGTTTGAAAGACTCAAAAGAAATTTGTACAAACGTGAATCAAGAATTAACGATGAGATGAAACTAGAAAAGCACAAAGAAATAGGACAAAGAAAGAAAGCAAACTCAAAGACTAATCTACAAACTAAGTAGGTGAATTACTAGTGGTTAATTAGTTTTAGAATCGAGAATTAAGATTAGGAATCAAGGAATGAAACTAAAAGGATGGAACCTGAGTACAGTCAATTTTTAAGTGTCGAGATGCATTTTGGACGACCTGTAGACGGAGCTTGTGACTTGCCCACGCAGGTGAAAATAGAAACTCAGCAGGTGACCTACGTTAGTCACCTGGGGTCGCAGATGGACTGCCTGCATTCGCAGGTTGGGCGCAAGTGAGGTTGGGCAGTGCACCTGGGAACTCAAAAATTCACTCTCTTGTGGGCCCTCTTGGGTTCTCTTTCTTGGAATATTCTCCTTTCTTTTTGGATATTCTTTTGTAAAAACAACTTCTCTCTCCTTTTCTTTCTTTCTTTTCTAAGATCAAACAACACCTTTTTGCTATCTTCTTCTCTTGAAGATATGAATATCTCCAAGAACAACAAGAACTCCAAATTTCCCAACTAATTCATTTTGACTCGAAATTTCGCAAAACTTCAGATCTAGGTTCCCTTTGATATGGAGATCACTTTCCAACTAAATTCAACCTTCAAATCCACACCAAATTTTGTAGATCCAGAAAGCTACTTCTCTATTTTCTTCAAGCTCAATAACACAAGTTCATCAATGGGAATTTTCTCTAAATCAACCTAAATCAAAGCTAAAGCTCAAGATTTTGACCCAAATATACTAGAGAAAATAAAATCTAGTATCGAAACAACAAGAATGACTCAAAAACACAGAAATCTTTTTGAGGTTTTTTTTTTACAAAAATGTTTTGACACAGTTTTTTTTTTTTAGATAACAAAACTCAAGATTGAATTCCTGGGAACAAACTCAAGCTCGGCTCTGATACCAAAAGATAGCTGAAAAACTACGAAAACTAGAATTTTAATAAGAATTGAAAGATAATCAATGGATAGATGAAAAATTAGACACAAGAAGATGAGTAATTAAGAACAATAGGATATATTAAACCCTAGAACCCCTAAATTACATGCATCTACTGACACCTAATTCCTATGGTGACCAAGAAGGAATCGAAACCACATATTTCTAAGCAAACCTTAAACAAACGCTTACCAAAAACTCTCAAAAGAGAATTGTTCATCAATATTCAAAGTAAAACTAAGGAAATAAAGACTAGGTTCTACTATTTATACCCCATGGGCCATTTATTACATATTTGGTCCCAAAAGTGACCCATTTCCACAAACTATTAATTTCAGCCGAATTGGGCCACCTGCCCACTCAGGTCAGGGCGAAGGTGCCACTGTCTAGGCTGCCTTGTCCACCTGCTGGCACATCTCATCACCTGTGGCCGCAGGTGAGTAAGCATATGCCATTGGTGCATCATTTTACTCTTCTTTACTTTCGTTTGGCCCTTCCATGGTTCCTTGATCCTCTTTAGATGCAATCACCAACACGTAGCACCCTTTGCATAGTAGTAGGATGTCATCAAGTACCTCTCATTTCATGAACATTCCTTGGAGCACTTGGAGCTATCGTTCTTGACTTCTAGTGAATGGCTTAGAGAGGATTTGGATTGAATCATGAGGTGTAGGCTATTACCTTACCATGATGCTCCAATACGCATCTTAGACCCACTACTAATGCATTATAATACACTGCATACCCCTCTGTACCTTTTGGAAGTACCAATACAGGTGTGGAAGTTAACTTATTTTTCAACTCTTGAAAGCATCCTTCAATGCCATAATTCCATAGAAACTTGGTTGCTTTGTGTGTTAGCTTGGTTAATGGTATTTAAATGGAAAAAAACCCTTCAATGAACCTTCTATAAAAATCTTTCAAGCCTAGGAAACTACGAACCTCCATAGGCGTTGTTGGTCTTTGTAACACCCCGTACATTTCCAAACCTATAAGACTACGTTAACCTTTATGGAATTATTTAAAACATAAGAGGGTTGGTGAATTATGAAAAAATTTATTGGTCTTAAATGAATCTTATGCCATTTGGGCTCAATGGAGTCCCAAAATTAGACAAAAGACATGACCCAAGTGGAAATGACCCATTCTTGTGTTTGACCAAGTAAGCCTAGCATTTATTATTAATGTGTAGCTAAGGATGAGACTAAAAGGGACTAAAAAAGGGAGCATGATTAATGTGTGGCTAAGGATGAGACTAAAAGGGACTATAAAAGGGAGAAAAAATCAGATTTTATTCAACACAATACACATGCCAAGCCTAGACTTTTACAAGATATTTTATTTCTCTTCCAAACCCTAAGCAACTATTCTCTTTGGGCAAGATCACTCTTTTTCAAGCTTTGGTAAGTGTTTAATTTCATGGTTTAATATATTATATGCTTAATATGGTGCATAAATCATGTTGGTTATGTTGACAAAGTGTTGGACAGTTCACTATGTGTAGAACTATCTATTTTTGCAATCGGAAAAGGGTTTTGCCTTATAAACTTGAAAATGGACTTGTGGTCTTGAAGGAAGTGAACTTGATGGATTTAATATTGACATGTGAGATGTTATTATAGCCTTAACTTGTTTTATACTTGTACATAATGTTTGGAATTGTTATTGCAAAATTGTGCATGGACTTGGTGGTGTATTGAAGGGAAAAAATGTGTTTTTGGTGATGTTCATGTGTGTTGTGAAACCATGTTTGATTGTTGGCATCCAATTTGACTTAAAATATGGAAAGAGAAGCTTATTAATGGCCATGGACCATTTATTACACAAAAAGGACCCAAAAGAGACCCTTTTTGACTGAAACGGGCACCCGCCCCAACAGACAGGGCACCTGCGGGCACAGATGCCAATGCAGGTGCCCCTGGACAGGGCCAAGAGTCACCTGCGGCCGCATATCAGCCACCTACATGTGTAGGTGTCTTCACAGGTCAGCCCAGAAACTTGTTTTATGTGTTTTTGTCTCTCTTTGATCCCCGAAGCCTCCTATACCCTTCTTAGATGTAATTATCAACTTATGATACCTTTTTAATGACTTTAAGGGGTCGTTTGGAGGCATATTGGATTATATCCATTTTGGATTGTTGTTAATGTGTTGTTATGAGGTGACGTGATGGAGTAATTGTGACATAATGATAATGAGGAAGCGTAAATGTTAAACGTGGTGTGAAATTCTATTGGTTTATGATGTTTTGGTCAATGTGTAGAATGTTATGGTGTTGTTGGTATGGTAATGTTGTGGATTGTATTGTAAAGGGTAAAATAATGTGATATGGTATTCATGTAGCTCATTGTCGTCTTGTGCACTTGTAAGGTAGTTAGTTGTTAACGTGAGCTCCATTATGTACTTGTGTTGTAGGGTGAAACATAAGGAAGAAGCTGGATCATTGTATTCACATATAAGACTGTGTATTCATTGTGGGAAGATAAGGTATGTAAGGTTACTCTTTCCGTATCCTTCTGCAGCATATAGTGTTCTCATTGACATTGTACTTGTTCTATTCCAAAATGTTCTAAGGTATCCCCTTTCTGGTTATCAATTGTTATTAATCACATGTTCCCTGCTCATTGATCATTTGTGATTCACATGTCTCATGTTCATTGACTAATGTTCCAAAGGTCCAATAATGTTAGGTTCCAAAGTTCAAATAATGTTATGACTATCATTGTATCAATCTCTCAAAAGTAAGAAATAAAGTAATGCATATTTGTTGGTTGTAACAGTACGGGTGGTAGATCTAGAGGCATAAGACTATATCGAGACGATCCCGAGATTATTGGATCAGGAGGTAGTCCTAGTGGCATAAGCCTAGCTCAGACCAAACCTGACAGGGGGTAGCTCTAGAGGTAAGAACCTAGCTCGAGCCGAACCTGATATATTGGTTTATAGGTGGCAGCTCTAGAGGTAATAACCTAGCTCGAGCCGAGCCCGATATATTGATTTATGAGTGGTATCTCTAGAGGCATAAGCCTAGCTCGAGCCGATACCAACATAACTTTATCTTATGTTAAGACCCACTGATCAGTCGGGGCCCGGGTACAAAGTGACACAAGTCATGATGAACAAACATAGAAGTAAAAAAGCAAAGAAAGTAATGAAAGCAATACACATGGTTCCCAACATACAGAATGGTGACTTATCCATATTGGTTATTCATTTGTATTTGAGTTCATTGAAGTATTTATGTATCATATAGTTTCTTACGGCCTTACATACTCAGTACATTCTTTGTACTGACGTCCCTTGGGGGACTTACCTTACTTGTTGCAGGCACAGGTGCTAGTAGACCTCCACAGTAGGTTGTCGGTCATTTGCAGATCCGTGGTGAGCTCCAGTTGGTTCGAGTCTTTCTGAGTCACAGTTGTATATTTGTTTTGGCACTTTAACATTGTATACAGCGGGGACTTATCCCGACTTTAAGTTGGTTTTGTGTATGCATCTGTTAGAGGCTTTGTAGACGTATGTGGGGATAAGAATGTAAGAGATGTATGTCCATTTTGACTTAATGGCCCTGACGTCCAAGCTTCACATATATATGTATCACATGTTCCATGATTTCCTCTATTAGCCTCTTGTGTCAATACGTGATGGTGTTGTTATATGAATTACATGCAAATGAATAGACATAGATGAAGATTGGTTCTCTCGGGACTTATCGGCTTTGGGTGCCAGTCCACCCCGTTGGAATTCGGGACGTGACAGTCTTGGCCAGTTCTTCATAGCTTCTATCTTTTGAGAATTAACTCTTACTCTTTTACCTATAACCACATCAGGAGAAGCCTCCAAATTTTGTCAATCCACTAGAGTATATATGTGCGATTCTGAACACTACTAGAACTAGCTGCCGCCAACACCTCTACTATAACCAGTAGGTACATGTTGACCCCTACCCAAGGAAGGCACTGATGATGATGCAATAGTCCATCCAACAGGCCATGACACATCATTCATGCCCTTTTTTGGATAATTTCTCATTATATGTCCTGGTGTACCACACCAATAACAAGCATTTGTACTAAGCTGAAATGCATCTAAATGATTCCTCCCATATTTTTCACAATGCCATCTAAAAGATCTTGATATTCTTGTACTTCCCTACTCTTGGTACCCTACTACTTATGAACCTTGACTCTCACTTTTTTTCCAAAACAGATTTTCTGTCAACCCTTAGAATCGGGGTGGAGCACTTGTTATAGAGTAGGAAGATGATCGTCTAAGCGATTTATTAAAAAACTGAGGCCTGAACTCACTTTGAGATGGCAAAAACTGCCCAATAGATCTACCCCTTTTGGAGTGCCCTCTTTCTTGCTCTTGTGTCCATTTTTGCCTTTGATCCTTCATTTTTTGTGAAAATGCCTATATTCTCACTATATCCATATCTTTATTCAAAGCAGCAATAATACAATATCTAACCAGATATGGATCCAATCTAACCAAAAATCAGTGAATTCTATCATTTATAGTAGTTACTACATTAGGAGCATACCTAGCCAAAGAATTAAATTAGAGACTATAATGCCTCACGCTCATATTCCCTTGGTGAAGATTTGAAAACTGATCTGTATGGGCCTCTTGTATTTTAAATGGAAGGTAATGATCAAGAAATACCTTTTTGAACTCTTTCCAACGAGCTGGAGGTGCATCTGTACCCCTAGATCGTTTCTAGTCTTCATACCACAATATAGCCTTTCCTTTTAATCTATACACTTCTAGCTCAATGGTTTCTTTTCCAGATACATGCAAGACATGCAAAGCCCTTTGGACTTGATGAATAAAGTCTTATGGGTCTATGTTAGGATATGACCTGGTGAATGTAGGAGGGTCCAATTTAAGGAAATCTTGTGTCCGTAGACTAGCTGCCCTCTCCACAACACTAGTACCTAGAGTTGGACTAGCTTTTCCAGCAACTATACGAGTTAACAATTACACCGCATCCCTCAAAGCTTGCATAGTAGCATTAATAGATGGTTCTGGGGGTACTGTTCTCCTTCTTAGATCTTCTAGAGATGGAGGAGTACAAGAAGTCTGTGATACAAATTCATTTTGAGCCTTACTTTGATAAGCTTGTCTAGGTGGTGACTTACTAGTCCCATCTTCGACAGCCACATATACTTGCTTACTTTTATTCGTACACCTTTTTTAATTGGAATCTTCATTATATTGAGAAAAAAAGATTCAAAAGTTAAATAAAATTCCACCTGCAGCATTGGCTCTATCGCATGATCTAAGGGATGAAAAAAAGAAACAACTTTTAACTATCTCTTAGCCTTCTGCTTATAGAAGTGGTTCACAACACACCATAAGAAAGACCCTACATAAACACGGCTTTGTAGACTCCCTAGGATGACCTTCTTTGATACCACTTTTATCACACCTCAAATCCTATTGAGATGGACAGGCACCCGATACCCTAAAGACATGAGAGAACCAACTTATAGCCTTGCTTTCCACATGAATAACTATTATAGTAATGAATCTTTGAAAAATATAAATAAGCTATAGTGATGATAAAGACTAATATAGAGATAGGCTCAAAACATATATATATATATATATATGACTTGGTCGTTGAGGTCACAACTGTTAAGGAACCAAACACAACAGCACTTTATATAATAGTCTACAAAGCCTTTATAAGATCGATAAAATTCGTCTAGGTCGGGACAGGCCTCGTCTTACCCTTAACTACTATACAATACCAAAAAATATACCAAAGACTCGATAAAGCTTCGAATCAACCAGGAGCTCACCAATAGTAGTTTATTGTCATATGCTCCTACTAAGGAGGTCTACTAGCTGAAGTAACTATACCTGCGGCATGAAACATATTGTCCCTCATAAAGGACGTCAGTATGAAAGAATGTACTGAGTATGTAAGGCATAAAGTTGCCATATGTAAAATATGAGCAAAAGAAACCAGGTGCAAATGTATAGAGAGGAATAAACGACCACCTTTGGTACAATTCATGGAATCATGTACATTATATTCTTTTCTTTACCTTACTCTTTTTTTTATAAACTCTGGCATATGATACAAATGACCAGTTGATCAACGGTAGAAGAGGATGAACCATGCTAGGCATTTTAACCCCTAGGATACGGTCCTCATGAATACATAAATCGAGATAGACCCATGTTAGGCTTTACTTTCACTCTTGGAATACCACCCATAATATGTATATTAGGATCGACCTATGTTAGGCATTTACCCTTGGGATATCACCCATAAATATACAGATTCACATTACATTATTCTTTTTATCCTTAAGGTTGTTATTTGGTTGTCATGACATTATTGGATTTAGAACTTTGGACCAGTAGTAAAAGACATACAAACATTCAGTTAATGCAGTAACAATGATGTAGCAAGCAACAGTAGTAGTAATATAACACTTAGGAACTTAAATAACACAAGGGACCTTGTTTGATTAAGAGAAGAACTCACAAAGCTTGTTGTTAAAAGTACCTTTATCATACTAGTACTTAGAAGAGTAAATATGCAAATCTCGTCACAAACACATTTTGAAGTACTTTAACACACTAAGGACTGGGAACAAAGTCGCTAACCACATTGGAGGTTGTACACTGCCATTACATATCAATTGCAAGGAAGAGTACTTAGGAAGCTTACTTTGTAACACAAGTGTTAGATTCATGCCAAATAGTATGGAATCAAGAAGCCATACATTACCTTGTTGTGCAACTCTGATGTCACCTCAAATTAACCTCCTTCCTTTCAAATTACTAATCTACAATAGAGTAAGCAGTAAAACTAGTATTAGTAGCTAATCAACACATTTGGGCTACTTAACCTCACCAAAACAGTATCCGTGTAGCAAGCTTGTAATTTATTAAATCAAGGGTATTTTTCCAATCCCTTCTCCTCCAATTAGATTCACACCTTTCCCCAATATCAACCAGGAAGTCCCCAACATATACACATAAAACAATTTCAAAAACAGCCCCAAATACCCTTTATCATAACAACCAACTATTGAACTCACCATCCCTTGAGTTCTTTAAAAAAATATATGCACAACTCTCCACCAAAACATGTATATAGGAAGGGGAAAAAATGTGTAGTAGCCTTACCTTTGTTTTTGTTATAATTTATTCTCTTAACTTGTATCTCTTTAAGATCCTGATTCCGGGACTGCCAAACTTATAGGGGTGGTACTATGATTTAAACATAGAGAGCATAATTCCTATAGTATCCTTAAGCTAAGCTCATTAAATACAAGTACCTTTAGCTTAGAAGGAAAGGAAATACCAAGAACCCTAATAGGAGTTTTAGGGCAATTGTAGAAGCTAAGAGAGAACAAGAGAAAACTCTAGAAATCCTGATTTTTGTTTGCAAGTTAAAATGAGTCAATTGAGCTGATTCCAACCCCTTTAAAGGGAGCGGATCTTGGCCAACTATGATAACAACAAAATATGAAAAGAAAGAAATAAGCTATGAAAACTAAGAAAGAAATATGAAAAGGATAGAATCAAAAAACTGATAGATAGACACAAGAAGATAAGAAAAACAATAACTAAAGGATGTATCAAATTCTAAGTCATCCCTTTCAATCACCTACAAACACCTATCTCCTACGATGACTGAGAGGGAATCGTGACACCCAATCAACCAATGTTTCTAAACAAATATTCAACAAAAGCTTATCCAAGCTACACTCCCTCAAGAGTTTCATAACATCAATATTCATCAAAAACTAAGGAAGAAGAAGGTAAATACTACTATTTATAGCCATGGGCTATTTATTACAAAGATGGGCCCGAAATTAACTCAATTCAGCAAAGGAGTCGTATAAGGCCACATGCCCTCATATGTTAGGGCGCACATAGGCATCTGCTGGCGCTCCTCAGGGCACAGGTGACATACCCTCCCATCTTCTGGCACATGTCACCATCTGCTAGGGCATATTGGGGCACATGTCACTCCAGTATGTCGTCTAGCTACTCTTGCCTACCCGACGACCATTCCAATGGCTTCCCTTGGCTTCAAGCTATCTTCTAAACATGATATTGTTCATTTGAGATCTTAAAAGGGGTATTCCAAACATGTCCTTGTGCCTTTAAGATGACCATTGCTTAGATCTCTTTGCATTGACCTTGAAATATAGGCTTTGAAAGCTTGTCACTAATTTGACTTGTATCATCCTCCCCTTCTTGAAAAGGATTCGACCTCGAATCCAAACCTTGAAAAACCATGGGGCAAATAAGCAACCAATATATCCTCAAGGTATGAGGGTTAGCAATAATATTTCTGCTCTAAGGGGGCACACACTTTATATACAACCAACTATCATTCGTTTTCACTGGAAAAAGTTATCATATAATGCACAAAGGTGTTAGCTACAATAGGTCTCATGAGACAAGAAAACTACAAAGGTTTTAATGGCATTAAGAAGTCCAAAAGATGATATTACATTTAACTTTGGATCCATAAGACACAATTGATTCACCATCTTGCAAGAAGAGTATACCAAAAGTGGTGCAAATACCCTAATGGGTTCATTTGGGACAATAAGTTGAAAGTCCCCCATACTTCTTCCTCTATAGGAAATAAATCCTATACCAACATGGGTATCATCATAAGAAAAGAGGTAGTAGAGAAAGGAATCAAGCATAAAAGTCCCATCCAATGTGTTTCTATCTATAATAATACCATTAGGCTCGAGAGATTTTCCAAATAATGCACTCAAGGATGGAATCAAAGAATTTAAGCATGCAATTCTCTTCCTTTATAAGCAATTTATGCTCACATAATATGTTGATTCAACATAGTCATGAATAACATCATATGCAAAAAGGTAATAAAGGCAGGTGTTAAGGGTACTATTCTCACCCAAGGTGCTTTCAAGAGTAGGGAAAAATAAAGAGGGAGAGACATTTTAAGCACATAGAACCTCTTTTCTTCAAGCAACTTTGAAAAGACCCATTTGACACTTCCTATTGTCCAATCCAACGAAGGTGACAAGAGGTCTTTAACTACCATGGACTCTTTTCCAAAAAAATATTCAACTTAGCATCCACGAGTTGTGGTCCACATGACTTAAGTACAAATATGTCAAGTAAGGAAGAAAGTATGTTAGAAAACATATCTTGCATATCGTCTTGACCAAGCATCAAGTGGTATGTTTCACAACCACTACCTTTCAAAAGGTCACTGGCGTCAAACGGGTAGAAAGTCCAAATACATTGGTCAAAGAAACACCCATTCAATCCAATGGTACCTTTATCACAAGAATGTATACTCTCAACACAAACAAAAGTACCACCATGAGCAAATAGAGACTAAAGAAAGGTTTCACGCAAAATGACTTCATCTAAGGTATCCTCAAAGTCATGCTCACTACTATGCTCAAGAACATTGTCAAGAGTATGCTCAAGAATTGGAACACTCAAAGAATAAGAAACAATAGGAAAACAAAGACCACCTTCCATTTCTTCACAATCCTTCCCCCATAAGAGTACTCTCTCTTTCAAGAAGAGATTTCCATATTAAGGAGAAATATTGTCACACCATAGTGGGTTGTGATATATAGTATAGCCCTCAATAAAAGCTACATCACTAACTTGATCCACACCACTACGTACTTTTCTAGGAGTGATATCGTCATCTTCAAACAAGATAGTATACTTAAAGAGAGAAGGATCAATCCAAGAAGGAGAAGTAGAACATGTAAGTTTACTCTCAAAAAGACAATTATCCCTTTTCGAAGAAGTTTCAAACACATAATCATCCCTATGAGCCAAGCAAGTAATAGGGCCTTCATCAAAAGGCATGATCAAAGGGTCAATCCTATTCAAATGATCAACATCATCACAAACTTGAGGTTTACTAATCACATCACAAATATCCTCAAGTAGTAGACTATATTCACAAGCAAGTTGATCAACACCACTTTCAAAAGAAAACATACTATCATTCAACACAAAGGCTTCAACTCTAAGTGGACTCAAATCGATCCTATAAGAAGAGTCAATTCGGTCATCAATAGGATCAACTAGTGTATCCACACTCTCAACATGTACAATATCAGCACAAGGAAAAGAATCATTAGGCTCACATGTCGACAAGCTATCACTCACACTCAATTGGCTACAGCCACATGATCTTTCACATTCTCTAAAGTGTAAGAGTTAGCTTCCTTACCTTGATGAAAAGATTCTTTTTTACCTTAGTGCAAGGTTCCTTTCAAAGATTTGGAATACTCTTCATATTGTTTGATATATAGGTCCAACTTAATATCCTAATCTTTTTTATTAGACCCTATGTTTGAGGCTTGTATTCCTCCTCCACTTGTAATATTAGTACCTGCACAAGTGTTCTTACTAAGAGAAAGACAAACAAAGTTAGATTGGGTTTGTGGTAACCCCTTCACTTCACTCCTCACAACCTCTCCTTTTCCACTATTGGGTTAACTCTTTGCACTCACCTACTCCTCTCAATCTTTTATCTCTTAGTATCAAGGGACTTGTAATAAGTGGTCGCATTTATTTGAGGATTGGAAAGGGTAGGTGGAAAGAGTTGATTTGCCCATTATTCCACTATAATCTTAGGACAAGTTTTATCATTTGGAACATGTTTATCAAACCAAAAAAAATGACCAAATTCCATGGTTAATACATCACACCAAACCTCCTTATAATATCTATTATGGGTGAAGAAAACTTTCACACTCTTGGTAACTCCATGGTCTTAGAAGAAATATGGATAAAGCTTTGTAACTTGAGGTATCCTTAAATATTCGACCATGGAAGGAGTGATGTAATTTGCAATGCACCAATCATTTAAGACAAGAAAGCATCCTGGAACCCTACAAATATCCACCTTAATTTTAAGGACTTGACTCCTTGGATTATTATTATAGAGCCTTTTTTTCCCTTTCGGCACACACTTGAACCTCAAGAACTTTTTCAATTCACTCCATATGGGAAGTGTGGTGTTACCATACATTCTTTGACCTTATTTATAGGCATCTCACCAAATCAATGCAAGCCCTTGAAGGTGTTTACTAGCATATGTGTCTTGTGCAACTTCACTCAAATCATGGTCTTAGAAAATCAACTTATATTTCTACTCCCAACTGAGATAGATCTCGATATCACACTCTCTTTTGAAAATAGGAAGGGTGACCTTGATTGGATTTAAACCCCTACCATGTTCCCTATATACACCTTGGGTCCTACTACTCTGTCACGACCCGAAATCCCATTCAGGCTGGACTGGCACCCAAAGCCGATATTGCCCGAGAGAACCAATCTTTGCTCATCAACCTTCCTATGCATATCCTCGTATGAATCTTATTATAACTCATGCAACTATGCGGAAGACATGAATATGGAAACATATGCCATATATATATAAATAAAACTTGGCCATTGGGGACATTACGTCGAACTGAACGTACATATCTTACATTCATATACCCACATATGTCTACAAAAGCCTCTAACATATGCATCAACAAGACCAACTTAAAGTCGGGATAATTCCCCACTTTCTACTACATTTACAACATCAAAAGGAATATACAACTATGACCCAGAAAGCTTCGAACCAAGTGGAACTCACCAAAACTCTGCAAATGATCCACAGTCTACTGAGGAGGTCTACTAATGCTTGTTCTTGCAACATGTAAGGTGAGTCCCCCCAAGGGGGTCAGTACGAAGAATGTACTGAGTATGTAAGGCTCATAAGAAATAGCATCATACATGAGATTGTCAATAGAATAAAATATGAGAGAATAGTCAATGTGTATAAACCATCATTTTATATAACATCTTTTATAATTACTCTCCTTCAAGGGAAATTACCTTCACTCAACAGACTTACCTCCAATAGATTCTTCTATACGCGAGAGATTCTTTCTTGCTTCTATGTTCATTACCACTATTGTTCATCTACATGGTTAGTAGGTTGTAAAAGACTAACCTTCATCCACATACATCCACTCTAGGGATGGGGTAACAATATAACATACATCTACTCTATTGGCGGGTTAGCATGCATCCACTCTATTGGTGGGTGAACATACATCCACTCTCATGGTGGGGCAACATACATCCACTCTCATGGTGGGTTAACATACATCTACTCTCGTGGTGGGGAAACATACATCCACTCTCCTGGTGGGTTAACATACATCCACTCTCCTGGTGGGGTAACATACATCCACTCTCATGGTGGGGTAACATAGATCCACTATCATGGTGGGTTAACATACATCCACTCTCATGGTGGGTTAACATACATCCACTCTCAGGGTGGGGTAACATACATCCACTCTCATGGTGGGTTAACATACATCCACTCTCATGGTGGGTTAACATACATGGGAGAGATTGATATATCAACGTATGAGAGATTAATACATTAAGGATCATGATAGTATATACTACCGGGCCTCCACCTTTGGTGGGTTATATTAAATGACATAACATAATATTGGGATCATTCCATATTGAACTTATACCCTCTAGAATGTGATCCATACTGAATGACCATATCGTAACCATGCACATTACTTCTTTACAATCTTATACCCTTTACTTGGATATGAGAGTGACACGTTAAATATCATGACATTAAAGCACACACTTATATACACATCTCACTTCACTCCTTTACTTCATGAGATTGACATCTTCACTTATGAGGAATAATTATACTCACTTGCACATCACCTCTCTTATTAATCTTATGAGATTGGTACTTTTACTAATGAAAGATTGGTACAAGGATAACCATCATACTATAGGACTTTGGAACATGACATGATTGGAAAATGCTTTTCAAGAATAAATATATTCTCTTACATCTTACTCTCTTTGAGATAGTTCTTTTAGAACTTACAACGTTATGACATCTTTGAAACTCCCATCAAGAGATACGTGAATAATAAGTCAACTAAGAATAGTACACATACAAATAATAATATATGTCAACCTGAATTGATATACTTCAAGCCCCTCGGAATAGAAACAAGCCCAATGTCAATATGAACAATGTGTTGCAGAAGGATACGAAAAGAGTAACCTTACATACCTTGTATTCTCAATACGAATATACAATCTTCGATATGCATACAATAGTCCCGCTCCTTCTTTATGTGTCACTCTATAACACAAATACGTAACGGAGGTTACATTAACCACCAATTTTCTCACCAATGCATATAACGATAATGAGTTTCATGTTTGCCTTTAAACATGCCATTTCCCCCTTGACAAAACCATTAATGAAATTATCATACCAATAATCCCACAATATTTCATACATTGACCAATACATGATAATCAATAACATTTCACGACAAAACTTCTCTTTTACACTTTGTCATCCACACCATATCACAAGTAATCCATCAAGTCACGTTAATACACCTCATATTACATATCGGCCAAAATCCCATAATTTACACTTATATGAAAATAACAAATTTAATAACAAAATCACACCATACATGTTCATATTTTATCCATACCATGCTTTTTCATCAAAGGCACAAGTCATATTTCAAGCTTAAATCCCATGGATCACAAATCTTTTACCAAAAACACAAAGCACCATGTTCAATACTTCCAAGCATAACCAACATGATTTACATACTCTCCCATGCATATAATATATTAATAAATAACAATAATCACTTACCCAAGCTTGAAAAATGATGATATTTCTCCAAAAGTTGGCTTTGAACTCTTAGGGTTTGAGAGAAAATAAGTTGAGAAATATCTAGAAAGCATGAGAGTTTCCAAGTGAATAAAATCATATTTTTTCCCCTTTTTATAGGCCTTTAATTCCATCCTTAGCCAGTCTTGTGGCATTTAATGTTGTGTCTAGAAGGTCAATGCAAGAATGGGTCATTTAACCCATTTTTGGCCCATGCCTTTTTCTCATTTTTGGCCCTTTTTGAGCCCAATTCGCTTAACCCAATAAAATCAAAAATTTCTCATATTTAAATCATTTCATACGCGTTACGATGATATTCCTACTCACGGGATTTATATTCGTGACCTCAATCCCAAAAAAAGCAATTCTAGCCATATATGACCTATTTTGACCAAAAGGGTAAAATCGTCATTTTGATGCCAAATTCATTGACGAGTAATTTTACCATACCAATATAATACTTCACTCATTTCATGTATATGCTCGTGGTTGTATAATAAACGTGGCAAAAATTGGCTCGGTACGTCCCCGGGCACCCTTGGGACTTAGAAAATTTCCAACTTTTAAAAAGTGGCCAAAACCAGCCAGGCACGCCCTTGGGCGCTCCACCTTGCTTCCTGTGGGCTAAAAAATTTAGCCCAGAGTGGCCTGGTACACCCTCTAGCGCGCCCCACCATTAGTTTTTCAAAAAATTCTGTTTTTCAACTTTTCTTTGCGGATTTGGTTAGATACTTCAAGTTCTATTCTTTACCTTAGTTCTTACCTTTAATATACCTTGTTTTGAGGTCCTCTTAGCCTCATTTTGAACCCCACAAATTCCCCACAAAAATCACAAAATACATCCTACGAAGGGCTAATCACATGTATGACTCTAAATTTCAATTTTTCTCATCACGAACATTACAAATTACTTACTCATGGCACATGGCATCTCGACACCTAAGCAACCATTATTCAACGTCGTCACATAGGGTTGGGAGTATATGGGGTGTTACATTCTCCCCCCCTTAGAAACATTCGTCCTCGAATTTTAACGATGTCGCTTCAATTACAACAAATGAATCTCTATATTAGCTTATGTACGCATAAACACTTAAGGCTCATGGATATTTACTTGTTATAGGTCTACTTCCACACTTTTAACTTTTTATTCCATTTGAAACAATATGGGTACGTCGATTTCATCATTTTTGTTTTCTCAACTTCTCATGCGATCTCTTCGACTTGTTGATTTCTCCAAAGAACTTTTATAGAAATTACGTCTTGATTTCGTAAACTTCACACTTGTCGGTGTAGAATAACCATAGGTATCTTTTCCTAATGAGATCCTCCAAACTTTGTATATTTCCAATGAGAGAAATATGAAGGGAAACTCTTATACACTTTCACCAAGTTCACATGGTACGTTGTATAGGGCAAAATTCTTTTTCTTTTCTTTCTTTCCAAATCCCCCTTCCTCCTTTCATTGGTGACGCTTTTAAGAATACTTAATCATCTATAATCATCTATACTCACAAACATCTACTATACCAAAGAAAAATAATTACCATGATCAGATACAATGTAACTTACAACACTGGCTCTATTGTACGATCTAGAAGTGAAGAAAAGAAACAACATCCTAAATTCCCCGTAGCCTCCTACTTATAAATGTGGTGCACAACATATCGATAAGTAAGACTCTACTCACACACGGCTTTGTAGACACCCTTAGAACGACCTGCTCTGATACTACTTATGTCAGGACCAGAAATCCCATTCGGGCCGGAAAGCCGATATGTCCCCAGAGAACCAATCTTTACTCATGAACCTTCGTATACATATCCTCTTATAAATCTTATTATAACTCATGCAACTATGAGGAAGACATGAATATGGAAACAAATGCCATATATATATAAATAAAACTTGGTCATTGGAGCCATTACGTCGAACTGAACGTACATATCTTACATTCATATGCCTACATATGTCTACAAAAGCCTATAACAGATGCATCAACAAGACCAACATAAAGTCGGGACAAGTCCCCGCTTTATACTACATTTACAACATCAAAACGAATATACAACTATGACCCAGAAAGCTCCGAACCAAGTGGAGCTCACCAAAACTCAGCAAATGATCCACAGTCTACTGAGGAGGTCTACTAATGCCTGTACCTGCAACATGTAAGGTGAGTCCCCCGAGGGGGTCAGTACGAAGAATGTACTGAGTATGTAAGGCTCATAAGAAATAGCATCATACATGAGAATGTCAATAGAATAAAATATGAGAGAATAGTCAATGTGGATATACCATCATTTTATATGATATATTTTATAATTACTCTCCTTCAAAGGAAATTACCTTCACTCAACAGACTTGGCTCCAATAGATTCTTCTATACGCGAGAGATTCTTTCTTGCTTCTATGTTCATTACCACTATTTTCATCTACTTGGTTAGTAGGTTGTAAAAGACTAACCTTCATCGCCATACATCCACTCTAGGGATGGGGTAACAATATAACATACATCTACTCTATTGGCGGGTTAACATGCATCCACTCTATTGGTGGGTTAACATACATCCACTCTCATGGTGGGGCAACATACATCCACTCTCATGGTGGGGCAACATACATCCACTCTCATGGTGGGTTAACATACATCCACTCCCATGGTGGGGTAACATACATCCACTCTCATGGAGAGTGGTGGGTTAACATACATCCACTCTCATGGTGGGGTAACATACATTGGAGAGATTGATATATCAACGTCTGAGAGATTAATACATTAAGGATATGATAGTATATACTACCGGTCCTCCACCTTTGGTGGGTTATATTAAATGACATAACATAATATTGGGGTTATTCCATAATGAACTTATACCCTCTAGAATATGATCCATACTCAATGAACATATAGTAACCATGCGCATTACTTCTTTACAATCTTATACCCTTTACTTGGTTATGAGAGTGACACGTTAAAGATTATGACATTAAATCACACACTTATATACACGTCTCACTTCACTCCTTTAGTTCATGAGATTGATATCTTAACTTATGAGGAATAATTATACTCACTTGCACATCACCTCTCGTATTACTCTTATGAGATTGGTACTTTTACTTTTGAAAGATTGGTACAAGGATAACCATCATACTATAGGACTTTGGAACATGACATGATTGGAAAATGCTTTTCAAGAATAAATAGATTCTCTTACATCTTACTCTCTTTGAGATAGTTCTTTTAGAACTTACAACATTATGACATCTTTGGAACTTCCGTCAAGAGATACGTGAATCATAAGTCAACTAAGAATAGGACACATACGAATAACAATATATGTCAACTTGAATTGATATACTTCAAGCCCCTCGGAATAAAAACAAGCCCAATGTCAATATGAACAATATGTTGCAGAAGGATACGAAAAGAGTAACCTTACATACCTTGTATTCTCAATACGAATATAAAATCTTAGATATGCATACAATAGTCTCGCTCCTTCTTTATGTGTCACTCTACAACACAAGTACATAACGGAGTTTACATTAACCACCAATCTCCTCACAAATGCATATAACGATAATGAGTTTCATGTTTGCCTTTAAATATGCCATTCCCCCTTGAAAAAACCATTAATGAAATTATCATACCAATAATCCCACAATATTCCATACATTGACCAATACATGATAATCAATAACATTTCACGACAAAACTTCTCTTTTACACTTTCTCATCCACACCATATCACAAGTAATCCATCAAGTCACCTTAATACACCTCATATCACATATCGGCCAAAATTCCATAATTTACACTTATATGAAAATAACAAATTTAATAACAAAATCACACCATACATGTTCATATTTTATCCATACCATGCTTTTTCATCAAAGTCACAAGTCATGTTTCAAGCTTAAATCCCATGGATCACAAATCTTTTACCAAAAACACAAAACACCATGTTCAACACTTCCAAGCATAACCAAAATGATTTACATACTCTCCCATGCATATAATATATTAATCCATAACAATAATCACTTACCCAAGCTTGACAAATGAGGATCTTGCTCCAAAAGTTGGCTTTGAACTTTTAGGGTTTGAGAGAAAATAAGTTGAGAAATATCTAGAAAGCATGAGAGTTTCCAAGTGAATAAAATCAGATTTTTTCCCCTTTTTATAGGCCTTTAATTCCATCCTTAGCCACTCTTTTGGCATTTAGTGTTGTGTCTAGAAGGTCAATGCAAGAATGGGTCATTTGACCCATTTTTGGCCCATGCCTTTTTCTCATTTTGGGCCCTTTTTGAGCCCAATTCGCTTAACCCAATAAAATAAACAATTTCTCATATTTAAATCATTTCATATCCATTACAATGATATTCCCACTCACGGGATTTATATTCGGGACCTCAATCCCAAAAATAAGCAATTCTAGCCACGTATGGCCTATTTTGACCAAAAGGGTAAAATCGTTATTTTGATGTCAAATTCGTTGACGAGTAATTTTACCATACCAATATAATAATTCACTCATTTCATGTATATGCTCGTGGTTGTACAATAAACGTGGCAAAAATTGGCTCGGTACATCCCCGGGCACCCTTGGGACTTAGAAAATTTCCAACTTTTAAAGAGTGGCCAAAACCAGCCTGGCACGCCCTTGGGCGTGCCACCTTGCTGCTTGTGGACTAAAAAATTTTGCCCAGAGCGGCCTGGCACGCCCTCTAGCGCGTCCACCCTTAGTTTTTCAAAAAATTCTGTTTTTCAACTTTTCTTCGCGGATTTGGTAAGATACTTCAAGTTCTATTCTTTACCTTACTTCTTTGCTTTAATATACCTTGTTTTGAGGTCCTCTTAGCCTCATTTTGAACCCCACAAATGCTCCACGAAAATCAAAAAATACTTCCTACGAAGGGCTAATCACATGTACGAGGCCAAATTTCAATTTTTCTCATCACTAACATTACAAATTACTTACTCATGGCACATGGCATCTCAATACCTAAGCAACCATTATTCAACGTCGTCACATAGGTTTGGGAGTATACAGGGTGTTACATACTCAATGTTTTAGCAATAGAATAAGAAGGATAAGATATAGTATTCCTAGACATTGGGTATACACATTCAATTCTTCCCGTTAGATGACTTCTACTTGAATTACCATAACCACTACGACATTCCCACCATAACTAATAAAAGGTGCATAGGAGTAAGTGGTATACCTCAAATCATCTTTATGCTCGGATTGGAAAGGGGAATACTCTTCATATACTCCATCGACATCATAAGAACATCATAAGGCTCTTCTTCTTCTCCATACTCACCATAAGAGCTAGAGTTACCATTTGCCTCATATTCTTCTTTGGAATAGTGGCTCTCATTCCCACACAACTCTTGATCATGGATATTTATAACCTTCATAATCGCCATCACCATCATAGCCATAGCCTTCATGACTATAATCAAGGTCTCCTATGTCGTAATCATATGTATTAGAGGCTATTGACAACATACTTCCTTACAACTCCTTTATACCTAAAAAAATACACTCACTAAAGACAACAAACAACATTAGCATTAGCAAAATTAAATTTCACAATTGCTCGTGCTTATACAATTTTGATTGACTCATAATTCGATCAGCTAATGTTGAAGATTATTTATACTTCGGTGGTATACAAGGTGTCGATTACTTCTCTTGGACGGAGTGGATTCTTATTCAAAAAAGAATAGATGACTCGATTAAAGCAAAGGGACTTGAATCTAGAAGTTAACTACGAAGTTTAAAAAACTAGAAAAGCACACAAAGAAAATAAACTAAGAAAGAACGGACTCTAAGACTAATCAACCAACTAAGTAGATCAAATAATAGTTATTAATTAGTTTAGGAATCAAGAAATGAGATTAGGAATAAAAAATCGAAATTAAGATGTTGGAACCTGAGCCAAATTGGATTTAGAGTTGTTGGGATGCAATATGATGAGGAGCGGACTTATGTCATGGCCTTCCCTCATACATGGGGGTTCGCAGGAAAAACAAAAGTTTGGAAAGTGACATTCATTAGTCACCTGCAGTAGTAGATGGCCATCTGCATGGGCAGATCAGGGCGCAGGTGCACCAGAGAGTTCCGTTGAAGCCTCTAATTTTTAAACTTTTTATGGGCCCTCTTATACTCTTTTTCCTAGCACCTTCCCTTTTTAGAATATTCCTTTGGTACTAACAATTTCTTTTACTTCTTTTGGCCCTTTCTTGGATCAAACAACAACTTTTGATGAATCTTCTTCTTGAATATATGAATTTCCTCGAGAACACCAAGAACTTGAAATTTCCAAACTAACTCATTTGTAGTCGATTCAAAGAACCTTCAGATTTTAATGTGGGGAACACTTTCCAAAAAATTTTAACCTTTAATTTTGCACCAAAAATCCCAGATCTAAAAACCCACTTTCTCTTTTCTCAGTTATCAAGAACACGTCAATGGTGTTTCTTTAAATCCACTCCAAACGAGCCCAAAACTAAAGATCCAACCTCAAATATACTAGATGAAACAAATCTAGAATAGAAACTACAAAAAGGGACTCAAAAACAAAGAAAATATTTTTGGAATTTTGAATAAAATAAATTTCTAGATTTTGTTTTAGCTTCAATACCACAACCCAAGACTAGAATCATAAGAACGAATTTATGCTAGGCTCTGATACCAAATGATAACAACCAAAATACCAAAAGGAAGAAATAAGCTACAAAAACTAAGAAAGCAATACGAAAAGGATAGAATCAAACAAATGATAGATAGACACAAGAAGATAAGAAAAAGGATAACTAAAGGATGTATCAATCCTAAGACCTCTTTTTCAATTACCTATGAACACCTATCTCCTACGATGACCGAGAAAGAATTGTAACCCCTAATCAACCAACATTTATAAACAAATGTTCAATAAAAGCTACTAAGGAAGAAGAAGAGAGATACTACTATTTATAGCAATGGGCTATTATTACAAAGATGGGCCCAAAAGTGACCCAATTCAGCGAATAGGTAACATAGGGTCACATGCCCTTGTGAGTAGAGATACACATGGGCATCTGCTAACGTACCTTAGGGAACATATGACATGCCTTCCCATCTGCTGGCACATATTAAGGTGCATGTCACTCCAGCATGTTGTCTAGCTCCTCTTACCTCCCCGACGACCATTCCAATAGCTTTCCTCAGCTCCGAGCTATCTCCCACACATGATATTATTCATTAGATATCTTTAAAATGGTCTTCCAAATAATTCATTGTGTCCTTAAGATGACCATGGCTTGGATCACTTTGTGTTGACCTTGAAATATAGGCTTTAAAAGCTTTTAATTGATTTGGCTTGTATCAGACTTTCTTGTCCATTTTGGGCCATAATTTATCAAGTAGGTGATGCACCTACTTGACCATTTGACATGGTCTTTTGTGTACTTGAACTTATTGGACCTTAACTGCCTATTTTTATTCTTTTCTTTTAATTATCAAATAGGTGATGTTGTACTTGGCCCAATAAGGTGGTCTAAAAGTCGTAGTAGGTTATTCACCTACTTGGTTCTTTAAGTTGGTGAATAATTCAAAGTAGGTGATGCACCTACTTGTCACCTACTAGCTTAATTTAAGTCAAGCAAGCAGCTCACTTATTTTATTCTATTTTTTAAATCTTAATCCCTCTAACTTAACGTAACACTTGTATACACTTGGCCACTTTGAACCTTAAGCTTAAATACCACCTTGTTGTCTCAAGTTCAAATATATTCATTGAAATTAACTTGATCTTGTAACATTAAAATATACGAGCAGTATCCTTCAAACCTATTTACACCATCAATATTCGCATTAGAAATCTAATCCATTACCTATACCATAAGGCTATATCAAGTGCAATATGAATAGAATAAGTACACGCAAAATACGGGGTGTTACATCCTTCCCCATTAGGAACATTCATCCTCGAATGTTAGCATGACTAACTAGCCTAAACAAGTTCAAGCCTAAGTTTAATCTTCTTTTTACAACATAACACTTACATATTTGACCTTACTTGTTAATGCTCCAATTTAACATCTTGGACTTACTTTTCCCTTTTTACCAAACCTAATTACCCCTTTCATTGGTCACATCTTCAAGAATACCCAATCTCATATAGCAAACTTTAGCCCTCTTCTTCAAATATCTGCTTATGATTTATGTCGACTTTGTGTTGTTTCTAACCGTTGTTGTATCACCTTAACTTTTTCCATAGCTTGATACACAAGATCTGTCCCAAACAAGGAAGTTTTACCCATTTCAAACCACCCAATTGGTGATCTATACTTTCTCCCATATAAAGCTTTATAAGGTGCCATTTTGATACTCGAGTGATCGCTATTGTTTTATGCAAACTCAATAAGTGACAAATGATCATCCCAACTACCTTTGAAGTCCAATACAAAAGCTCATAGAATCTCCTCAAGTGTTTGGGTCATACGTTCTGTCTGACCATCCGTTTGAGGGTGAAAAGTTGTACTTAAACTCACTTGCATCCCCAAACTCTTCTAAAATGACCTCCAAAAGTTTGCAGTAAATTGAGCTCTCCTATCATCTATAATAGAGATTGGGACTCCATGCAACCATATTATCTCTTTAATATACAACCTTGCATACTCTTCAACTATATAAGTAGTCTTAAATGGTAAGAAATATGCTAATCTGGTGAGTCGATCAACTATTACCCATATGGAATCAAACTTTCGAGAGGATCGAGGCAAACCAGCGATGAAATCTATGTTGATCATGTTCCACTTCCAAATTAGGAGCTCTATATGATTCATATAACCTCTTGGATTTTTGTGTTCTACTTCAACTTGTTTGAAATTAGGATATTAAGTCATAAATTCTACAATGCTCTTCTTTATGTCTCCCCGCCGACACACTTCTTTCAAGTCATGATACATTTTGGTTGACCTCGGCTGGACAGACCATCTTGAATAGTGTGCTTCCTCTATAATCCTCTTTCTTAGTCCATCAATATTAGGAACACACAATTTGTTTTGACACCGTAGTACTCCCTCTTTTGTAAGCTCAAATGCCCTTATCATACCTTGCTTTACATTCTTTTTAAGCTATAATAGAATAGGATTATTATAGTGCTTCTTTTTCACTTCAGGAAGGCAAACCCCCAAATTAGCTAGTTGGTGTAGGTCCTTAGCTATTCTTTGCCTTTCCATGGACTTTTCATAAGTGCTTGCCATTGTCCTATGACTTAAAGCATCGGCTACAACATTTGCTTTCCCCAGATGATACAATATATGAAAGTCATAGTCCTTTATAAGCTCAAGCCATTTTCACTTCCTTAGATTCAAGTCCTTCTGCTTAAAGATATATTGCAAACTCTTATGGTCAGTATATATATCAACACGAATCCCATACAAGTAGTGAATTCATACCTTTAAAGCAAATATAACTGATGCTAACTCAAGATCATGTGTTAAATAATTCTTCTCATATGGATGCAACTGTCTTGAGGTATAGGCTATTACCTTACCATGCTACATCAACACACATCCTAGACCCATTCCCGATGAATCATAATACATTGCATACCCCTCTGTACCTTCTAGAAGTACCAATACAGGTGTGGAAGCAAACTTATTCTTTAACTCTTGGAAGTTTCCTTCACATGCGTCATTCCAAAGAAACTTGGATACTTTGTGTGTTAGCTTGGTTATTGGTGCAGAAATGGAAGAAAAACCTTTAACAAAACTGTCACGACCCGTATCCCAACGAGGCGGACTAGCACCTGAAGCCGATATAGCCTGAGGGAACCAATCTTTGCTCATGAACCTTCGTATGCATATCCTCGTATGAACCTTATGATACCTCATGCAACTATGCGGAAAACATGAACCTGGAAACATATGCTATATATATATATATTTAGAAAACTTGGCCGTTGGGGCCGGCAAGTCAAAATGGACATTTGTCTCTTACATCCATAAACCACATATGTCTACAAAGCCTCTAACCGATCCATAAATACAACAACCTATAGTCGGGACAAGTCCCCGCTTTATACAATAATTACAATACCAAAACAATATACACATATGACTCGAAAAGCCCCGAACCAACTGGAGCTCACCAATGATCCGCGGATAACCCATAGCTTATTGTAGAGGTCTACTAACACCTGTGCCTGCAGCAAATAAAGTAAGTCCCCCAAAGGGGTCAGTACGAAGAATGTACTGAGTATGCAAGGCAATAAGAAACTTCATAAAACTTAAACACCTCAATGAACTTGACTTCGACTTCAAGAGAATAGTCAATGTGGATCAATCATCGTTTAGTATGTGTGGAAATAGGTACTTTATGTTCATTACTCCATTTGCCTTTATGCCTGTTACCATTAGTATTTAGAACCATCAATAGATAATTGTCAATAATGAATAACCGTTAGTATGCAACCGTCAACATGCAATGGAACCGTCAATATGCAATGCAACCATCAATATGCAATGCAACCGTCAATATGCAATGCGACCGTCAATATGCAACCGTCAATATATATATATAGCAGGTTCGGCCCTTAGGGCTACCCCCTATCAGGTTCGGCATCAATTTAGGCTTTTGCCCCACTGAGCTTCCCCCCTGCCATCACTCGGAAATCAGTGAAGCAGGTTCGGCATCAAGTTTAGCTTTTGCGTCACTGAGATTTCCCCCTGATCCAACAATATCGGGATCGTCTTGAGTTAGGCTTTCGCCCCCACAAAGCTATCACCCGTTCTCAATAAGTATAAAGAAGTATAAAGTAACCATAAGGAAAAATATAAAGTATCCATAAGAAAAATATAAAGTATCCCTAAGGGAAATATAAAGTATCCATGAGGAAAATATAAAGTATCCATAAGGGAAATATAAAGTATCCATACGGGAATTACTTCTTCCATTACTTCATTGGATTACTTATCTCTTTTACTTTTATGAGATTGATACATTGGGGGATCATAACCTTTTTGGAAACACATAAATGCATTACTTCAATCTTTTATGTTCATGAGATTGATACTTTTGAAGTTGTAGCATTATTGGAAGCATTGGAACATAATATTATTGGAACTTGTAATCATGTCCATAATTATGTGATACATGAGAATGATAACATATGACAACTTGAAATGAGATATTTTTTAACATTTCGGAATGGAACAAGGACAATGACAACATGAACAATATGTGCTAAAGAAAGATACGGACAGAGTAACCTTACATACCTTGTCGTCTCATAATGAATACACAATCCTCTATGGGGATATAAGAGTCCAGTTTCCTCCTTTACGTTTCACTCTACAACACAAGTATGTAACGGCGTACGTTAACAATCAACTCCCTTACGTATGTATAAGTTTAACAATGAGTTACGTGACTGCTATATAGCATTATTTAATCCTTCACAGTACATTCCATTACATTATCATACCAACAACACCATAACATTCCACACATTGACCAAAATATCGCACATCAATAGAATTTCACATCACACTTACCCTTATGCTTTCTCATTAGCATTTCATCACAATGCCTCCTATCAAATTGCCTCATAACAACATATAAACAACAATCCATACTTAATACAGTCCAACATGCCTCCATACGACACTTTAAAGTCATTAAAACGACATCACAAGTTGATAATTACATCCAAAAAGGGTATAGGGGCCTTCGGGGACCAAGACGATACGTAAACATTCATAACAAAAAATGGGGCTGATCTGCGCTGCCATCTGCACCCGCAGGTGGCTGAGATGTGCATGCAGATGGCCTCTGGAAAAATCCAGGGGCATCTGCATTGGCATTTGCGCCCGCAGATGCCCTCGTCTGCGGGGGCGGATGCCCGTTTTGGTCCGAAATGGCCTCTTTTGGGTCTTTTAATGCCATGAATGGTCCATGATTATAACCAAACTTATTTTGAAATATTTTTTATAATATTGAGTACAACATTCATCCATGGTCTCACAACCCACATAACAACACCCAAAACTACACTTTACGATCAATACGTCACCAAATCCGTAACCAATATCACAACAACAATTCCAAACGTTACGCACCAGAATAGAACAAAGTAAGACTATAATAACATCTGACATGTCAATATTTAATCCATCAAGTTCAATTCCTTCATGAATATAAGTCCATGTTCAAGTTCACAAGACAAAACCATTCTCCGATTGCAAAAATAGACAGTTTTACACATAGCACACTGTCCAACACTTTGCCAACACAACCAACATGATTTATACACCATGTTAAACATATTATATACTGAACCATGAGAATAAATACTTACCAAAGAGTGATCTTGGCCCAAGAAGTAGTTGCCTTAGGGTTTTTGTGTGAGAGATAAAGTTTAAGAAAAATGTTAAAAAGGCATGTGTGTATCTAATTAATAAAAATCTGATTTATGGGTTTATATAGTACCTTTTGAGTTATCCTTATCCATACACTTGGTGGGTTTACTTGGTCAATGGATGAGCAATGCAAGAATGGGTCAAAAATTCATTAGGGCCATGTCTTCCTTATGATTTTGGGCTTCTTTTTGGGCCCAATTGTGCAAGACTTATTAATGCCCACAAATTTAATACATAATTCATCAAATATCCCATGTTCTCATATTTCCATAAATATTACGGTAGTCAGTTAGACTCCAAAACGTACGGGGTGTTACAAAAACTTCTATAATAACCTTACAAGCCTAGGAATTTACCAACCTCCTTAGACATTATAGGTCTTGGCCAGTTCTTCACAGCTTCTATATTTTGAGAATCAACTCTTATTCCTTGATCGGATACAATATACCCCAAGAAAGTCACTGATTTTAACCAAAATTCACCTTTGGAGAACTTTGCATACAACTTATGCTCTTAAAGAATCTATAACACCTACCTCAAATGATTAGTATGGTCCTCTTTCAATCTTGAATACACCAGAATATCATTTATAAATACTATCACAAGCACATCTAAGAATGGCTTAAACACTTTATTCATTAAATCCATGAAAGCTACTGGTGCATTTGTTAGTCCAAATGGCATAAATAAAAAATCATAATGACCATATCGTGTTCGAAAAGCTATCTCGGGTATGTCTTTCTCTTTCACCCTCAATTGGTGATAACCAGACCTTAAGTCAATCTTTGAGAAATATTTAGTACCTTGAAATTGATCAAACAAATCATCAATTCTAGGGAGGGGATATTTATTCTTAATTTTCACCTTATTGAATTGTCGGTAATCAATATACATTCTCAATGTTCCATCTTTCTTACGTACAAACAACACGGGTGTGCCCGAAGGGGACATACAAGGCCTTATGAATCCCTTTTCTAACAAGTCTTTTAATTTGTCCTACTAGGGATATTCTATACGGAGGGATGGAGATAGGTTATGTACCCAGAATCACATCAATAGCAAACTCTATTTCTTGTTCTAGAGGCAAAGCAAAAAGATCTTCACGAAATTTATTTACCACTATAAAAGATTGAAGAGTTGGTGGCTCCGCATTTATATCTTTCACTCTCACTAGATGACATATGTACCTCTTGGACATCATATTCTTTGCCTTAAAATAGGAATTAAACTTACCTCTTGGCACCCTAATATTATCCCTCTATTTAAGGACTGCCTCTTTTGGAAAATGAAAATGCACCCTCTTAGTATGGCAATCTATTGTGGAATAACAAGAAACCAATCAATCTATACCCATTATAACATTAAAATTCACCATTTCTAGCATAAAAAGGTCTACCAATGTATCATGATCACAAATAGTTACTATGCAATTATGATAAACTCTTCTAGTTATAATAGACTAGCCTACTGGTGTAGACATTTCAAATGGCTTAACCAGTGATTCTGGTGTTCTTTTGAACTTTCCATCAATCAATGGAATGACATATGATATTGTAGAGCCTGAATCAATAAATGCATATATATTTTTTGAAAATATGGATAATGTACCTATAATCACATCAGGAGAGGCCTCTAAATTTTATTGATCTGCTAGAGCATATGTGCGATTCTGAACACTGCTAGAACTAGCTGCCCCTCTAAAGCCTTTACCCTGACCAGTAGGCATATGTTGAACCCTACCTAAATAAGGCACCAATGATAATGATGCAATATTTTATATAGTAGGTCATGCCATATTCTCCATGGCCTTTTTTGGACAATCTCTCATTATGTTTCCCGGTGTGCCACACCAATAATAATCATCTGTACCAAGATGACATGCACCTAAATTATTCCTCCCACAACATTTACAATGCTATCTAAAAGGTCATGATTGGCTTGTACTTCCCTACTCTTGGTATGTCGCTACTTGTGAACCTTGACTCTAACTTCTTTGCCCGAACTGATTTGTAACACCCCGTATATTTTCGAAACTTATACGACCAACCTAGCATGGATAAAATTATTTAAACTTGAGATAATGAGGATGTATTTAAGCGAAAAGTTAAAGTTAAGTGGTGTATTAAGACAAAAGAATTTAAAATGTTGCAAAAAAACAAAGTGAATATAAGTGAGGCACTTCCGTGACTTAATTAAGATAGTAGGTGTATCACCTACTTAAATATTGGGATGAATCGAGACATATGTTAATGGAATCAATTGAAGCCCAAAATAAGTAAAGGAAAAAAAGGAAGGATGACTAGCCCAAGCCCAAATTTAATTAAGGCCCAATATGATAGGATCCAAATGGAAATAAACCAAGTAGGTTCATCACCTACTTGGAATTTTTTTAGCAGCTTGTATAGCCAAGTAGGTGCATCACCTACTTAGACTAATTTTGACCAAAGAATTGGCTAAGGAAGGATGGAATGGGGTGGCAAAAGAGGGAGTATATAGGGCTTATTTCAGCCTTATTTTTCATTCGTTTTATTTACAAAAAAAACTATTTTTTAATTAAAAACTCTCTCCTCTCTCAAACCCTAACCATCCACCACTATTTTCCTTTAGGGTTCTTGGATAAATCCTCCACTTTGCAAGTCTTGGTAAGTCTTTACCCTTATAGCTTAATGTAATATATGTATAAGAGGTTGTGGAAATCATGTTGGTTATGTTAATAAGTATAGGGCAGTCCCTTGTTTTGGTAATAGTCCACTTGTGTTTAGTTTTTAAGAATTTGCCTTCCTTGTGGTTTAAATTTGAAAAGGAGCTTAAGGTCTTGAGGAAATTAAATTAAAGGATGAAATTTCATAATTTTAAAGTGTGGTTCTGCCCCAAATTCATTCCTCTTTGTGTATGGCTTGGTGGAAATGTTTATACGTGTTTAAATATGGAACGTTTGGTGATGTGAAAAGAGAATACTCTCTTGTGGTGTTAAAGTGAATATTGAAACCATTGTGGACTGTTTTTGGTATGTTGTTGTGGAAGGCATTTAGGTGTCTTGATTAAATAAATATGTGGAGTTGCATTGAGGTGGTAATGTGAAGTATGAACTTGGTAGGAATTCCTATTAGTTTGTAACATTTGTGTTGGTTTGTGGACTGTTTTGGTGGTATTATTGTTGTGAGGCAGTAAGTTATAATGTAAGCGGGGGAGAGGGTGGAATAAGGTTATATAGAAGTATAAATAAGGGGGATGTGATACACCATGTGTTTAGGAGGTTGGACGGTTTTTACTTCCCGTTAAGTAATTAATTACCGTCTTATAAACTCGTAATGTAATTAAATTTTAACGTTAGTTCCATTATGTACTTAAATTTTAGAGTAACACTTAAAGGAAGAGCTGAATTATTGTAATCACATTGGTCGAAAGATCAGGTATGTAAGGCTATTCGATTCTATGTTCTTTGGCATGAAATCTAATACATTGATGTTACATTTGCTCCCTATGTCATTGTTACTGCCCTAAATGAGTATTCACATGTCTCTTACTATGGTTCCATAGTTTAAAATTTAATAATATTATGACAACCGAAGGAACTATCTCAAAAATTAAAGAAATGATGTAAAGAAAAGCTATATATTCTTGGGTGGTATCCCAAGGGTGAAAGGAAAGCCTAGCATTGGTCGATCCCGATTTGTGTATTTATGAGGACCGTATCCCAAAGGTTAAAATACATAGCACGAGTCATCCTCTTTTACCACTGATCTGCTGATCATTTGTATTATATTCCTTGCAACTTCATAATGCAAAGATGGATAAAGTAAAGTAAAATATGTAATGTTCATGATCCCATAAATACAAGCAAAGGTGGTCTTTTATTCTTATCTAAACAATTATATATTGATATCTGATTTCATATCTTATCTTACATATAATCACATTATGTATTACATACTCAGTACATTCTTTGGTAATGTAGTCCCTTATGGGGTATTATGTTTCATGCTGCAGGTATAGGTACTCCAGCTAGTAGACCTCCTCAGTAGGAGCACAGGATACTCAGCTATGGTTGGTAAGCTCCAAGTTAATTTGGGGCTTTACCAAGTCTTTGGTATATATTTTGGTATTGTATAATAGTTTAAGGCGGGGCCTGTCCCGACCTAGACCATATTTGTCGATCTTGTAGAGGCTTTGTAGACTAGTGTATAAAGTGCATTTATGTTTGGTTCCTTAACAGTTGTTGCCTCAACGGCCAAGTCACGTATATATGTGTTTTGGTCCTATCTTTATGTTAGTCCTTTGTCATTGCTATAGCTTGTAAATATTTTCCAAGCCACATTACTACCATAGTTATTTATTTGGACAATAAGATTATAAGTTTGTTCTCTCGATTCTGTAGGGCGTCGGGTGCCTGTCCATCTCAATTGGAATTGAGGTGTGACAAAAGTGGTACAAAGCAGGTCATCTTAGGAAGTCTACAAAGCCGTGTCTATGCAGAGTCTTGCTTATGGGTATGTTGTGCACCACATCGATAAGTAGGAGGCTACAGGACATTTAGGATTTGTTTCTTTTTCTTCATTTCTTCGATCGTACGATAGAACAAATGATGTAGGTTGATTTGTATTTAACCTTAAATATTTTTTTTCTATATAGTGAAAATGTCGATTACAAGAAGGCGTAAGAATAAAAGTAAGCAAGTGGATATGGCCGCCGAAGAAGGGACCAACAAGTCTCCACCTAGACAAGCTAATCTAAATGAGGCTCAAGCTGAGATTGTATCAAAGGCTTCTTCTACTTCTCCATCTCCAGAAGAGCTAAAAAGGAGAGCTGCATCCTCAAAATCACCTATTAATGCTACTGAGCAAGATTTAAGGAATGCAGTGCAATTATTGACTCGTATAGTTGCTGGACAAGGTCAAGGAGAAGCTAGTCTGACTATGGGTACTAGTGGTGTGGATAGAACGGACATTCTATGGACATAATATTTCCTTAAATAAAACCCTCCCACATTCATCGAGTCAGATCTAAGCGAAGACCCACAAGACTTTATTGATCAAATCTAAAGGGCTTTAGATGTTATGCATGTATCTGGTAAAGAGATGTTTGAGCTAGCAGTGTATATATTAAAAGGGGAGGCTAGGACTGGAAACGATCTCGGGGTACAGGTGCACCTTCAGCTAATTGGGAAGTGTTGAAAGCAGCATTTCTTGACCATTACCTTCCATTTGAGATTCAAGAGGCCCGAGCAGATTAATTTTTCAATCTTAGGCAAGGGAGTATGAGCGTGAGGGAGTACAATCTTCAGTTTAACTCTTTGGCCAGGTATGCTCCTAATGTAGTAGCTACTATGGCAGATAGGGTTTATCAATATGTGGATAGATTGGATCCGTATCTGGTTAGAGATTGTACTATTTTTGCCTTGAATAAAGATATGGATATAGCAAGGATACAAGCTTTTGCACAAAAAATGGAACATCAGCGACAAAGAAGAAGGACACAAGAGTAGAGAGAGGGTACTCCAAGAGGGATAGGTCTGTCAGGCATTTTATGCCATCCCATAGTGAGCTCAGGACTCGATTTTCTAATAGACCACCTAGGCCACCATCTTCCTATTTTACAGCAAGTGCCCCACCCCAATTTCAAGGATTTAGAGGCAATCAATTTGGGCAAAGAAGTGAGAGCCAAGGGTCAGTAGCGCAGAACCAAGAGCATGGAAGCATGAGCCAATCAAAACCTCCTAGACTGCCTTGTAAATAATGTGGGAGCTATCATCTAGGTGCATGCTGGTTTGGGACAGATGCTTGTTATTGGTGCGGTACACCGAGCCATATGATGAAAAATTGCCCTCAAAGGGGAGTGGGTGGTGTGGCAGAAACAACTGGATCATCTATTGCATCATTATCATCGGTACCTCCTTTAGGTATAGGTCAAAAGATGCCTTCTGGTCAGAGTAAAGGTGGTAGAGAAGCAGTTAGTTCCAGCGTAGTCTAAAATCGTACATATTCTCTAGCGGGTCGACAAAAATTGGAGGCTTCTCCTGATGTGGTTACAGGTACATTATCCATATTTTCACATAATGTATATGGATTAACTGATCTTGGCTCTACGTTATCATATATTACTCCATTAATTGGTAGAAAGTTCAAAAGAGCACCGGAATCACTGGTTAAGCCATTTGAAGTGTCTACACCGATTGGTGAATCTATTATAGCTAAAAGAGTTTATCGTAATTGCATAGTTACTCTTTGTGACCGTGACACATTGGCCGACCTTGTTGAGCTATAAATGGTGGACTTTGATGTTATAATAGGTATGGATTGGTTGTCTTCTTGTTATGCCACAATAGATTGCCGAGCTAAGAAGATACATTTTCATTTCCCAAAAGAGACAGTCCTCGAATGGAGGGGTAATGTTGGAGCGCCAAAAGGTAAGTTTCTTTCTTATCTTAAGGAAAATAAAATGATATCCAAGGGGTATATATGTCACCTAGTAAGGGTGAAAGATACAGATGTGGATCCACCGACTCTTTAATCTGTTCCAGTAGTAAATGAATTTCTTGATGTATTTCCAGAAGATCTCTAAGGTTTGCCCCCAGAACAAGAAGTAGAGTTTGGTATTGATGTGATTCCAGGTACTCAACCTATCTTTATTCCTCCGTATAGAATGGCCCCTGCAGAATTACGTGAATTAAAGGAGTAATTAAAAGACTTTCTAGAAAAGGGATTCATAAGGCATAGTATGTCCCCGTAGGGTGCACCAGTGTTATTTGTAAGAAAGAAAGATGGCCCTTTGAGGATGTGTATTGATTGCCGGCAATTGAATAAGGTGACAATTAAGAACAAATATCCCCTCCCTAGAATTGATGATTTGTTTGATCAATTACAAGTTGCTAAATATTTCTCAAAGATTGACTTGAGGTAGGGTTACCATCTAGTAAAGGTCAGAGAGAGAGATATACCCAAGACAGCTTTCCGAACACTGTACGATCATTATGAGTTTTTAGTTATGTCCTTCGGGCTAACAAATGCACCAGCCACTTTTATGGATCTGTTGAATAGGGTGTTCAAGCGATTTTTAGACTTGTTCGTGATAGTTTTTATAGATGATATTCTTGTTTATTCAAGATGAAAAGTGTAACATGCTAGTCACTTATGATAGGTATTGCAGATTCTTCGTGATCGTAAGTTATTTGCAAAGTTCTCTAAAGGTGAGTTTTGGTTAAAATCAGTAGCATTCTTGAGTCATATTGTATCTGATGAAGGAATAAGGGTTGATACTCAAAAGATAAAAGTTGTGAAGAACTGGCCAAGACCTACAACGCCTACAGAGATTCGTAGTTTCCTTAGATTGGCAGGTTATTATAGAAGGTTTGTTGAAGGATTTTCTTCTATTGCTGCACCTTTAACAAAGCTAACACACAAGGCAACCATGTTTCAATGGAACGATGCATGTGAAAAGAGTTTCCAAGATCTGAAGAATAAGTTGACTTCTACACCTGTATTGGTTCTTCCAGAAGGCATAGAAGGGTATGCAGTGTATTGTGATACTTCAGGAGCTAGCTTGGGATGTGTATTGATGCAACATGGTAAGGTAATAGCCTATGCTTCAAGGCAGTTGCGTCCACATGAGAAGAATTATCCAACACATGATCTTGAGCTAGCCGCGGTTATATTTGCTTTAAAGATTAGGCACCATTACCTGTGTGGGGTCCATGTTGATATATATACTAACCATAAGAGTTTACAATATATCTTTAAGCAGAAGGACTTAAATTTAAGGCAGCTAAGATGGCTTGAGCAATTAAAGGACTATGACGTTGATATCTTTTATCATCCGGGGAAAGCAAATATGGTAGCTGATACTTTAAGTCGTAAGACAATGGCAGGCACTTATGGGCAATCTATGAAAATAAAGGGATAACTAAAGATTTACACCAACTATCTTGCTTGGGGGTTCGCTTTCTTGAATCTCCGAATGAGGGGCTTATTGTGCAAAATGCAACAAAATCCTTATTAGTTACTGAAGTTAAAGAAAAGCAGTATGCGGATCGCATTCTATTACAACTTAATTAAAATGTACAACAAGGTATGACAAAGGAATTTGAGCTTACGCAAGAAGGAGTACTTCAGTGCCAAAACAAATTGTCTATACCTAATATTGATGATCTAAGGAAGAGGATTATGGCAGAATCATACCATTCAAGATATTCTGTCCATCCAGGTTCAACTAAAATGTGTCATGACTTGAAAGACGTGTATTGGTGGGGAGATATAAAGAAGAACATTGCAGAATTTGTAGCCCAATGTCCAAATTGTCAACAAGTTAAAGTAGAGGATCAAAAGCTAAGAGGTTATATGCAGTATATGTAGCTCCCTATTTGGAAGTGGGACATAATCAACATGGATTTCATCACTAGTTTGCATCGTACATTTTGAAAGTTTGATTCCATATGGGTAATAGTTTATAGACTTACCAAATCAGCACATTTCCTACCAGTTAAGACCACTTACACAACTGAAGAGTATGCAAGGTTATATAACAAAGATATAGTTCGGCTACATGGAGTCCCAATTTCTATTATATCCGATAGGGGAGCTCAATTTACCGCAAACTTTTGGAAGTCATTTCAGAAGAGTTTAGGAACGCAAGTGAGTTTAAGAATAATTTTTCACCCTCAAACGGATGGTCAGGTAGAACGTACGATCCAAACACTTGAGGATATGCTGCGATCTTGTGTATTGGACTTCAAAGGTAGTTGGGATGATCATTTGTCACTTATTGAGTTCGCCTACAATAATAGCTATCATTCAAGTATCAAGATGGCACCTTATGAAGCCTTATATAGGAGGAAATGTAGGTAGCCGATTGGGTGGTTTGAAGTAGGTGAGACTATTTTATTTGGACCATATCTTGTTCATCAAGCCATGGAAAAGGTTAAGGTGATAAAACAACGACTAGGAACAGCCCAAAGTCGACAAAAATCATATGTCGATGTTAGAAGTAGGGGGCTAGAGTTTGCTATAAGTGATTGGGTAGTTTTTAAAGTGTCCCCAATGAAAAGGGTGATGCGATTTGGGAAAAAGGGAAAGCTAAGTCCACGTTATATAGGACCATATAAGATTATCCGAAGATTTGGCTAAGTCGCATATGTGTTGGAACTACCCCAAGAACTTTCCATAGTTCATCTAGTGTTTCACGTCTCAATGCTTCGAAAGAGCATAAGAGATCCATTTCATATTACTCCTACTGAAGATGTACAAGTTACGGAAGATATCACCTACGAAGAAGTACCTATTGCTATTCTGGATCAACAAGTTAAGAAGTTAGGAAATAAAGAAGTAGCTTCTGTAAAAGTGCTTTGGAGGAATCAGCAGGTAGAAGAGATCACATGGAAAGCTGAGGAAATGATGATATCTAAGTATCCACAATTATTTGAAATCAAAGAGGAAGCCTTAGATGCTGAATTGGAGAAATAAAAAGTAAGTATATATATATATATAAGTATTATGTGGTAGCATAAAGATTAAACTTAGGCTTAAACTTGTTTAGGCTGAGTAGTGATGATACTAACATTCGAGGACGAATGTTCTTAAGGGGGAAGGATGTAACACCCCATACATATAAGAAAATTATACAACCAACCTAGCATGGATAAAAGTATTTAAACTTGAGATAATGAGGACGTATTTAAGCATAAAGTTAAAGTTAAGTGGTGGGTTAAGACAAAAGAATTTAAAATGTTGGGAAAAAAAAAGGGACAATATAAGTGAGGCACTTCCGTGACTTAATTAAGATAGTAGGTGTATCGCCTACTTAAACTATTGGGCTGAATGAGACATATGTTAATGGACTCAATTGAAGCCCAAACTAAGTAAAGGAAAAGGGGAAGGATGATCAACCCAAGCCCAAATTTAATTAAGGCCCAATATGGTAGGATTCAAATGGAAATAAACCAAGTAGGTACATCATCTACTTGGACTTTTTTGAGCAGCTTGTATAGCAAAGTAGGTGCATCACCTACTTGGACTAATTTTGACCAAAGAATTGGACAAGGATGACCGAAATGAGGTGGAAAAAGAGGGAGTATATAGGGCTAATTTCAGCCTTATTTTTCCTTCATTTTATTTTCAAAAAAATTGGTTTTTAATTAAAAACTCTCTCCTCTCTCAAACCCTAACCAGTCGCCCCTATTTCCCTTTAGGGTTCTTGGATAAATCCTCCACTTTGCAAGCCTTGGTAAGTGTTTACCCTTATAGCTTAATGTAATATATGTATAAAATGTTGTTTAAATTATGTTTGTTATGTCTAAGAAGAATAGCACATTCCTTTTTTTTGGTCACAGTCCACTTGTGTTTAGTTTTTAAGAATTTGCCTACCTTACGGTTTAAATTTGAAAAAGAGCTTAAGGTCTAGAAGAAATTAAATGAAAGGATGAAATTTCAGTATGTTAAAGTGTGGTTCTACCCCTAGTTCATTCCTCTTTGTGTATGGCTTGGTGGAAATGTTTATACGTGTTTATATATGAAACGTTTGGTGTAGTGAAAATAGAATACTCTCTTGTGGTGTTAAAGTGAATTTTAAAACCATTGTGGAATGTTTATGGTATGTTGTTGTGGAAGCCATTTAGGTGTCTTGATTAAATAAATATGTGGAGTTGCATTGAGGTGGTAATGTGAAGTATGAGCTTGGTAGGAATTCCTATCGATTTTTAACATTTGTGTTGGTTTGTGGACTGTTTTGTTGGTATTGTTTGTGAGGAAGTAAGTATAGTGTAAGGGGAGGGGGTGGAATATGGTTATATAGCAGTATAAAGAAGGGAGAAGTGATACACCTTGTGTTTAGGAGGTTGAACGGTTTTTACTTTCCGTTAAGTAATTAATTACCATCTTATAAACTCGTAAGGTAATTAACTTTTAATGTTAGTTCCATTATGTACTTAAATTGTAGAGTAACACTTAAAGGAAGAGCTGAATTATTGTAATCACATTGGTCAGAAGGTAAGGTATGTAAGGCCATTCGATTCTATATTCTTTGGCATGAAATCTAGTACATTAAAGTTACATTTTCTCCCTATGTCATTATTACTCCCTTAAATGTGTATTCACATGTGAACTATCTCAAAAATTTTAAAAATGATGTAAAGAGAAGCTATATATTCTTGGGTGGTATCCCAGGGGTGGAAGGAACACCTATCATGGGTTGATCCCAATATCACTGGTGGTTTCCCAGGGGTGAAAGGAAAGCCTAGCATGGGTCGATCCGGATTTATGTATTTATGAGGACCGTATCCCTGGGGTTAAAATACCTAGCATGGGTTTCATTTGTATTGTATGCCTTACAACTTTATAATGCAAAGAAGGATAAAGTAAAGTAAAAGATGTAATTTTCCTGATCCCATAAATACAAGCAAAGGTGGTCTTTTATTCTTATCTATACAATTATATATTGGTATCTGATTTCATTAAGATCTTACCTTACCTATGGTCACTTTATGCCTTACATACTCAGTACATTCTTTCGTACTGACGTCACTTATGGGACACTATGTTTCATGCCGCAGGTATAGGTACTCCAGCTAGTAGACATCCTCAGTAGGAGCACATGATATTCAATTGTGGTTGGTAAGCTCCAAGTTAATTTAGGGCTTTACCGAGTCTTTATTATATATTTTGGTATTGTATAATAGTTAAAGATAAGGCGGGGCCTGTCCCGACCTAGACCATATTTGTTGTTGTCTCAACGGCCAAGTCACTTATATATGTGTTTTGGGCCTATCTTTATGTTAGTCCTTTGTCATTGCTATAGCTTGTGTATATTTTCCAAGCCCCATTACAACCATAATTATTTGTTTGGACAATAAGATTATAAGTTGGTTCTCTCGAGTATGTAGGGCATCGGGTGCCTGTCCAGCTCAATAGGAATTGAGGTATGACAAAAGTATTATCAAAGCAGGTCATCCTAGGGAGTATACAAAGACGTGTCTATGTAGAGTCTTGCTTATGGGTGTGTTGTGCACCACATCTATAAGTAGGAGGCTATGGGACATTTAGGATTTGTTTCTATTTCTTCATTTCTTAGATCGTGTGATAGAGCCAATGATGTTGGTTGATTTTTATTTAACCTTAAATATTTTTCTTCTATATAGTGAAAATGTCGATTACAAGAAGGAGTAAGAATAAAAGTAATCAAGTGGATATGGTTGTCGGAGAAGGGACCAGCAAGTCATGTCACGCCCCGAATCTCGTCGAGACGTGATTAGCACTCGAAGCCGATATGGCCCAAGAGAACCAATCTTCGCCCATGAACCTTCGTATGCATATCCTCGTATGAATCTTATTATACCTCATGCAACTATGCGGAAGACATGAACATCGAAATATATGTTACATATATATTAGTAAAATTGGTCGTTGGGGCCATCAAGTCAAATCGGACATTCGTGTCTTACATCCACATACCCACATATGTCTACAAAATCCTCTACCAGATGTATTAATAAGATCAACTCAAAGTCGGTACAAGTCCCCTCTTTATGCAATATTTACAATATCAGAACAAATATATAACTATGACCCAGAAGCTCTGAACCAACTGGAGCTCACCAAAAATCTGCAAATGATCCACAGCCTACAGAGGAGTTCTACTAATGCCTGCACCTGCAACATGTAAGGTAAGTCCCCTGAGGGGGTCAGTACGAAGAATGTACTGAGTATGTAAGGCCATAAGAAATTCATCATACATAATAACAACAACAAGGGAGTCAATATAAGAGAAGTATTAAATGTGAGTAAACTCTCTTCCTGTATGTGAGGAACGATGAGCATTTCTTCTGTTATTGCCATTTACCATCCTATATATACCCTCCTTATTCAAGAGAGAATTACTATTACTCAAGAGACTTGCCTTCAAGAGATTCTTTATATGCACTAGATTCTTTCTTTGCTTTTATGCTCATCATCATTATTCATCTTCTTGGTTAACTACATCCACTCTTTGGTAGGTTAATAGCTACATCCACTCTTTGATGGGTTAATAACTACATCCACTCTATTGGTGGTTTAACATACATCCACTCTCATGGCGGGTTAACATACATCCACGCTCATGGTGGGTTAGCATACATCCACTCTCATGGTGGGGTAACATACATCCACTCTCATGGTGGGGTAACATACATACACTCTCATGGTGAGTTAACATACATCCACTCTCATGGTGGGTTATAATATAACATATACACAAGGATCATGATAGTATATAATACCGGTCCTCCACCTTTGGTGTGTTATAATAAATGACATAGCATAATATTGGGATTATTCCATATTAAACTTATACCCTTTACATAGTTATGAGAGTAACACATTAGAGATCATGACATTAATTGAAGCACACACGTATATACACATTTCACTTCACTCCTTTACTTCATGAGATTGACATCTTCACTTTTGAGGAATAATTATATTAACTTGCACATCACCTCTCTTATTACTCTTATGAGATTGGTACTTTTACTTGTGAAAGATTGGTACAACCATAATCATAATATTATTAGACTTTGGCACATAACATGATGGAAACAAAATGCTTATGCAAAATAAATAGACTCTCTTTACATCTTTACTCTCTCTTGAGATAGTTCTCTTAGAATCTACAACATCATGACAACTTAGGAACTTCCGTCAATGAATAAGAGATAAGTGAATCATAATTCATCTAAGAGTAGGACACATATGAATAACAATATATGTCAACCTTAGTTGGAATACTATAGAACCCCTTTGGAAGATAACACTTTTGGAAAATTTTGATAATGATTACTGAGTAAGACACATGTGGATATCAACTCTTCATCAACATGAGATACGATACCTTAGAACATTTTGAAACTGTTGACATATTAGCCAATGAACATGCGTCAACCAATGGAAATGAGTTATATGATTCACCAGTGACCAATGAGTAAGGAACATATGAGTAACACTAGTCAACTACCATATATGGAATACCTTAGAGCATTTCGGAATCGAATAAGTACTATGACAATGCGAACACCATATGCTGCGGAAGGATATACAAGAGTAACCTTACATACCTTCACTTCCAAGTATGAGTAAACAAGTTTATATATGAACATAATAGTCCAGCTCCTTTCTTATGTTTCACTCTACAATACAAGTTCATACGGAACCAACATTAACCACAAGCTACATTCCAAGTGCATAAGACGATAATGAGTTACATAGTTGTCTTTAGCATGTCGTTTTGCCTTCTTACGATACTATTTATTGCATCAACATGCCAACACTACCATAACACTCCACACATTGACCAAGAAATTGCACATCAATATCATTTCACATCAAATTTATCCTTTATACTTCCACACTATCACTACGTCACAATTACTTCATCAAATCATCTCAATACCTTTCGTAACAACACATGAACAACAATCCATAATTGGTCTTATTCAAAATATTGTCGGTATACTCCTTTAAAGTCATTCAAGAGGTCCCATAAGTTGATAATTACATCCATGAAGGGTATAGGGGTTTCGGGGGGTCAAAGGGATGCAAAAACAATAAATTCAGAGTTCTGGGCCGACCCGCTAAACCATATAAGCCCGTAGGTGACTGAAATGCATCTGCAGGTGCCCTTTGGAAGTAGATAGAGGTACCTACGTTGGCACCTGCGCCCGCAGGTGCTCCAGGCTCGAGGGCGGATGCCCGTTTCAGCCTCCGGGGTCATTTTAGGGTCTTTTTTTTGCCATGAATGATCCATGATCATAATTAAACTTCTCATAACATATTTTAGATCATATTAGATGCCAACAAATAGCCATGGCTTCACAACACACATAAACATTATCAAACTACATGTTTCTTTCAATACGTCACCAATTCAATGCCCAATTTCGAAATAAAAATTCCAATCATTATGTACAACAATAAAACAAGTTGAGTCTATAATTACATCTTGCATATCAATATTAAATCCATCAAGTCCACTTTCTTCAAGATCACAAGTCTCCTTTCAAGTTACAAGGCAAAACCCTTTATCGATTTAGCAAACCTAGCCTATTTTACACATAGTGAATTTCTCAATACTTTATCAACATAACCAACATCATATACACCATATTACATGCATATCATATATTAAACCATAATAATAAACACTTACCAAGAGGTGATCTTTTCCAAAGAGAATGGAAGCTTGGGGTTTGGTTGAAGAGAGAAAGTTGTGGAAAATTCTAGAAATGGGACATGTGGTTTTCCATGAATAAAATCTGATTTATCACCTTATTTATAGTCTCAAAATTCATCCTTAGCCAATTTACATGTTGGCTTGGTCAACACAAGAATGGATTTTTTCCATCATTTGGGCCATGTCTTCCATGTAATTTTGGGCCTTATTTGGACAATGGCACAAGACTCATGTAAGCCCCAACAAATTAATGTCTAATTCATCAAGGCTCACATGTTTAAATAATTCCATAATTGTACACGTAATCGTATAGGTTCGGAAACGTATGGGGTGTTACAATTCGCCACCTAGACAAGCTAATCAAAATGAGGCTCAAGTTGATTTTGTATCACAGACTTCTTTTACTCCTCTATCTCCAAAAGAGCTAAAGAGGAGAGCGGCATCTTCAGAATCACCTATTAATGCTACTAAGCAAGATTTAAGGAATGCAGTACAATGATTGACTTGTATAATTATTGGACAAGGGCAAGGACAAGCTGGTCGATACCCATCCCGAAGTGAAACAACTATTCTTTTATTGGGACACTCACTAGCAACATGTCCTCTTCCTTCCCATCTAAAGCATTGAATGGTAGAAGGTACAGAAAAGTTAGGTTTGACATAGTTACCTCTTAGTGGCTTCTCATTTGTTTTGGACTTGTAATCAAATTTGACTTGAAAATCTTGACCAACAGCCTTAGATTTCCCTTTAAAAGATGTCGTCTTCTAATTATCTCTACTCTTGTCCCATGTGGAAGTGGAAGTACTCTTGGCCTTGTAGGATTTTTCTTCTTTCAAATTTTTTTCAACCTTTGAGGCATCATGAAAGGTCTCTTCAAGAGTATCATAGTGTTTAAGTTTCAAAGGATTTAAAATAGCATACCTCAAGTTGGCCACGAATTGAATCACCATACATTCCAAGCTTTATTCAAGTTTAGACTTCATTCTCAAGTTTTCGAACTCATCGTAATATTCTTCCACACTTTTGTAACCTTGCCTCAACATATACACCTTCTTGAGCACTTCTTGGTAGTAGGTTGGAGTCAAGTACCTCATCTCGATAAGCATGATCAATTCTAGCCACATAGGTAACTCATAGTTGTGATGGCTCTCCCTTTCCCGCCTCTTGGACTCCCACCAAGTTGAGGCATACCCTTCGAATTGCGTGAGAGCATACTTTGCCTTCAAAGTTTTTGAAATATTATTTGTGAGAAAGATCCGCTAACTTTGAATTTTCCATTCCAAGAACTCATCGGGGTCATTACTTTCTTTGAACCTTGGGAGTGTGACCTTGATAGTGTTCAAGCCTCGATCTTGATAATTCCTCTCCCCAAAACTATCTCCTCTAATTCCCATCCTATCGCCTCTATATCCCATCCTATCTCCTCTATTTCCCATCATATCTCCTCTATTCTCATATTTTTGACCTCCCATACCTTGGCCCCACCATAATTCCCAAAGTCGAAACCCTTCCCTTGGTACTTCATAACAACCTCTTCCTCCATGCTCCAAAAATACATCGTTATTGAGCTCATCATTCATTTCAACATAAAGAGGATTTTGGTATTGGTAGTCTTGGTATGGAACTTGAGGTGCATTTTGTGGAGGTGATATGTGGGAATCATGTAAAAATGCATTTGATTTATTTCAGATTAAAGTTTGGTTTTGGATTTGGTCGTCCACAAGAAATCGATTCTCTTGTGGAGGATTTGAGGGTTGGGGATAGGGATATGGTGTAGGTTGTCTTGGAAAATTTAGAGTGTTGTTTGTTTGAAAGGTAGGTTGTTGGAAGTTTCGGGTTTGATTTGGTAGAGGGTAACATAATTCATGAGCTTGCCCCGGAGTAATGGTGGTGGATTGCACCAACACCCTCCTTATCTCCTAATTTTCTAATTGAAGTGATTTCCCTCTCTCAACCTGTATCAACCTTCCCTCCATACCTCCCATTCTTTTATTCATTTCCGCTCTCATTCCATTCATATCCGCACTCATTTCCGCTATTTGTTTGGTGAGATGGTTGATAGCCTCCATGATATGGTTTGAGGCTTCACAACTAGGAATTGAATTCGACATGGTACCTACAAATCTCAACAAACAATATTAGTAGAAAAAAAGTCTCACGTCACTCGTATGTAAACTCTCAACTCACCTCCTAAAGTGTCATCTCAAGATTGGTAGTAAACTAGCATTGCTTGATCAATTCAAGATCACCTCCTTTGTGGTTGAGTGAATTCTTGTGACTCTTGAAATAAGGATGACTCGATTGAAGGTAGAAGGACATGAATAAAGAATTTTATCAATAAATTAAGATGAGAAAATTTGAAGAAACGAAGCACGAACGGACTCAAAAAAAACTAACAAAAGTAGAAAAACTACTTGTGTTGCTTAATTTGATGAATCAATTAGAGGATTTGATGTTTTAAAACTACTTAACAAGTGATTAAAGATATTAATTACTTGTTAAATATTTGAGAAATCGAAAGAAGAAAGCGTAGGAAAAAGAATCACGGAGTTTGGACACTTAGAAAATTTTTTGGGTCCAAAGTAAAAAAAAACTAAGTGTTGGAAATAATTGCTCTCTGAATCTGAGAGTCACGTACCTGCAGGTTTTTTTGGGTTGTTTTGCTGATGTCAGGCAGCCTGTTGTTGGTCCACATCGATAGTTGACTTATTGACTGCTGATGTGGTGCTGACGTGGCCTATCCACGTGTAAATTAATTATTTTTTTCAGAATTTAATAAATATTTTTTTTTTCAAATTTCCACAAGTGGATCCACAAACACCTTTGACCAACTTTGACTTGGAATTTTGGATCAAATTATACTTCTTCTCTCTTCTTCTCCAAGAACAATATGAAGGTGTTCAAGAACACCAAAAACACAAACCAAACCCTAACACATCCAAATCAACTCGAAATTGGCTCAAAATTTAGGAGTAGCTTTCCCATGACTTAGAGAACAAATCCCAATGAAATTTAAGCCTCAATTTCTCCTTAATCAACAAACCCTCTTTCCAAGTTTTGAAAACTCAAAAGCTTGAAAACCCTTTAATGGTAACTTCACTTCTACACCTCCAAATCAAATGAAATTCGAGATTTAGGCTCAAAAAACACTAGAGAATCTAGATCTAGTCTCAAAAACAACAAATCAAAATTAAAAAAAATCCAATTTTTTGGGGGTTTTTTTGGATAATTTTTTTTTTTTTTGGATTTTTGAAGAAATCAAAATCCCAAGATTAAGATTTATCATAACAAACCTTAACCTAGGCTCTTGATACCAAAATGATAACGAATCAAAGAGGGAAGATCAAGAAGAAAGGAAAACAAAAGAAGGATATGTAGATTAATATCTAAGTATTAAAACTATGGGCAACAAGGGGCTTGATACCCTCACCTCCTAATTGATTTCAACACCCAAACACAAACCCTAGTTTGAACAAATTAAAGGAGACCAAATACCACAAATGCGTATCCTCAAATTAATTCAAACCAAAGAAGTTCAACACCAATTTCAAGATTCCACAAACTACAGACTCACTAATTAACCACTAATTCCTTAATGGAATATTCTAAGAAGAAGACTACAATTTAATTATATTGTTCAATATTCATCAAAATCTACCATGTCAAATGAGGAATTATCCTATTTATACTAAAGAAATAAAAGACAACTAGTTATTACAAATATGCCCTTAATGAGAGACAAGGGCCTTGTTTGGTGACTCTTGTTGTGAATTCTTGAATTTAAAATCTAGCCACTTGCACAAATGACCTATTTTATTCATCCGCTTCACCCCTTTGACTTTTCCACAAATTGAAGATTCTTCATTGACAATCTTCGGGCTTCTCCCAAGTTCCCTTTTGCCTAAGCATCATTTGTACACCTTGGAGTTCCCTTGCTTGACTCCGTGTGAAAGAAAGTATGCCCTCCATGCTAGCATCAGTATTGGTGATTGCATATAAAGAGGATCAAGGGACCTTGGAGGGGATCAAACGGAAGCAAAGAAGAGCAAAATGATGCACTGAAGGCATCTGCGTGCTCACCTGCGACCGCCGGTGATGAGGTGCACCAACAGATGGACAAACCAACCCAGGCAGTGGAACCTGTACCCTGACCTACATGGGCAGGTGGATCAACTCGGCTGAAATTACTAGTTTGTTGGAAATAGGTCACTTTTGGACCCAAGTATGTAATAAGGGGCCCATAGGGTATAAATAGTAGACCTTGTCTTTATTTTACTAGTTTTCCTTTTAATATTGATGAACAAATATCTTGAGAGAGTTTTTGGTGAGCATTTATTGAAGGTTTTCTTAGTAACGTGTGGTTTCAAAGGCGATCAATTCCCTTTTGGTCACCGTAGGAATTAGGTGTTAGTAGATGAATGTAATTTAGGGGTTCTAGGGTTTAATATATCCTATTGTTCTTAATTACTCATCTTCTTGTGTCTAATATTTTATCTATCTATTGATTATCTTTTGTTTCTTAGTTAAATTCTAGTTTCCATAAATTTTTGATTATCAATCTCCAAAGTGGTTACTGATAAATTCACATAAAATCAGGTGATAAGTGGAAGACTGCTTTCAAAACAAAGTTTGGGTTGTATGAGTGGATTATGATTCCATTTGGTTTGACTAATGCTACATGCATGTTTATGAGGTAGATGAACAATTTGTGGTTGCTTATTTGGATGACATGCTTTTGTATAGCAAGACGGTCGAGGAACATGTGAGCTATTTGAAACAAGTATTTGATGTCTTTCTATAAGAAAGGTTGTTTGCTAATCTCAAGAAAAGTTTATTTTTGTGTTGAAAAAGTCGTATGCTTGAGCTTTGTGGTTAGTGTGAACGATATAGAGGTTGATGACGAAAGGTAGAGACAACTAAGACTTGGAAAACCCCATCCAAGGTAAGAAGTTTTCATGGGTTGGCAAGTTTTACTGGCGATTTCTTAAGGGCTATAGTTTAATTGCTTCTCTTTTGACCGAGTTGATCAAGAAAGATGTACCTTTTTTGTGGGGAGAAAATCAATAGAAGTCCTTTCAATCCTTGAAATCTATGTTGAGTTCCTCACCATTACTCCAACTACCCAACTTTGGTAAGGACTTTTGAGGTAGAATGCGATGCTTCAGGTGTTGATATAGGTGATGTATTGAAGCAAGAAGGGAAACCATTAGCTTTCTGTAGTGAAAATATAAAGGGATCCACTCTTCGTGACTCAACATATAACATGGAATTGTATGCACTTGTGCACGTGTTGGCTCATTGGCAACACTACTTGTCGCACAAAGAGTTCATGATAAGGAACGATCATGAGTCCTTGAAGAATCTTAAGAGGCAATCCAAGTAGATCCATGCTAAATGAGATGAATTCATTGAGACCTTTCCATATGTAATCAACTATAAGTAAGTCAAGGAGAATGTGGCAGTGGATGATCTATCAAAAAGGTTTATGTTGGTCAATACATTGTCTTCTAGAATGATGGGGTTTAAAATCTTAAAGGGGTACTATTCTATAGATTTTGACTTCAAAGAAACTTTTTATAATCATAGTCAAGGGAAGCGGGTTGATAGGTTTCAATTGGTTGATGGTTTCTTGTTCAAGGATGGGCGTGTTTGTGTGCCATGATCTCATGGAGAGAGTTGTTCGTCAGGGAGTCTCATAATGGTGGTTTGGTAGGGTACTTTGGAGTGCCCAAGACACTTGACATTCTTAAAGAGCAATTCTATTAGCCCAAGATAAAGCATGATATGGTGCGGATTTATGGACAATGTCTTGAATACTAGAAAGTTAAATCCATGACTCGATCTCAAGGTAAGTATACTCCTCTTCATACTCCTAGTAGTCCATGGATAGATATTTCTATGGATTTTGTATTAGAACTTCCTAGGACTAAAAGAGGACATGATAGCATATTTGCGGTAGTGGATAGATTTTCTAAATGACTCATTTCATTCCATATCATAGATGTGATGATGCATACCATGTTGTATCTTTGTTTGTCATCAATGTACTTAAATTGCATGGAGTCCCTCAAAATATTGTTAGTGATAGTGATTCCTAATTTCTTAGCAATTCTTGGAAGAGTCTACAAGTTACACTTGGTACAAAACTTATGTTCTCTATGTCTTTCCATCCCCAAATGGATGGAAAAACTAAAGTAGTGAACCAGAATCTTAGAAGCATGCTTCGATGCATGATTAGTGGAACCCCAACTACTTGGAAAGATTGTTTACCCTTGATAGAATTTGCATATATCCAGTCTTTCAACTCTTCTATTAGACTGTCCCCATTTTAAGCATGTTATGGTTTTAAGCCTTTGTTTCCACTTACCATGACTCCTATGTCTAGCCATGTTGTTGTGATCCTAGATGCCAAGAAAAGGTAAAAGGAGATAACGAACATTCATTCTAAGGTAAAAGAGGCTATTGAAAAGAACAACTCAAAGGTGGCCAACCAGAAGAATCGTGGGAGAAACGAAGTGATTTTCAATCTGAAAGATTGGGTGTGGGTTCATTTTCGAATGGAGAGGTTTCCAAAAGTTTGGAAAGGGAAGCTAAGCCTAAGAGGAGATAGACCCTTAAAAGTACTCAAGCAGATTAATGATAATACCTATATGATCAACTTACCAAGTGAGTACAATGTTCAAAATGTTTTCAATGTTAGTAATTTATCTCCTTGTGTTGTAGGTGAGCTTTTGGATTCGAGGACGAATCCTCTTCAAGAAGTGGAGGATAATATTAGCATGGATGGAATGGACGATAATAGCATGGATGGCACGTATCCTTCAAAACCATTCACACGTAGTCAAGTAAAAGATCTCCAAGACCTACAAGCGATGTTCATGAAAAAGGAAGCTTTGGAGGAGCTTGAAGGATACCAAAGAAAGGCATACAATGTGTGGAAGGTCATTCAAAGTGAAATGGAGGGAGGAAAGAGGCCATGTGTGCAAATAGATATCTCATGAATTTAAGAATTCACAAAAGAAGGCAACCAGGACCTTACTCATTAAGGGTAAAAATGTAATAGATAGTGCCTTCTTTATTTCCCCTAGTATAAATCGTAGTCTTTCTCATTTTGAAGACTTTAGATTATGTTGAATATTGAAATACTCTCAAATTTGTAGTTTTCTACTTCAGTGCCTAGTGTAATTTCATTAAGGACTTAGTGAGTTATTAGGGTGAACTATCTTAATTATTAGTTAACTTCTTTTGCTTAATTAATCAAAATGTCATCCATTTGTGGTAATCTTTTGATTTTTTCTGGTTGTTGAGTAGGGCTACTTATTTCGGTTGTTGAAATCAATTGGGAGGTGAGGGTTTTATCCCTTTGTTGCCCATAATTTCAATTCCTTATTGTATATCCACATATCTTTTCTTATTTCTTTTCCTTGTCTTTTTGATTCTTATCACACACCTAATGATTCATTTTTATCATTTATAACAAATAGCCAAATCAATCTTATCATCATGCTAAGGTTGCTCACTCTTAGCATATAACCAAGGATCCTTTGTGTTTAGCACAAAAAGCTTATTGAAAAGGATAGAAAGGAATCATCCATGAAAAATACCAAGAGTTAAGGAAACCACAAAGGTCATAATGACATCAACAAACCAAGAAGGTAAGATCACATTCATTTTAGGAGTCATAAAACTTAATTGTTTCATTATCTCTCCAAGAAACCACACCAAAGGTGGTACCACCAATGGTTCAAAAATCCACAGGGGTTTTTTGGGTCAAAGATCTAAATAACCAACATAGCAATATCACTCAACCAAGTGGACCAACCAACAAGCTTCCTACCTCCAAAGAAAACAATTCCAAGACTAGCATGGACATTATCATAGTCAATGAGGTAGTATAGAAAGGAATATAACATAGAAGTCTCCTCCAAGGTGCTATTATCTATAAGTATGTCATTGGCCTTAAGAGATTTAGAACACAATGCACTAAAGGATGGAGTCAAATCATTTATGCACACCATAATCTTCCTTTTTAAGCAATTCATTCTCACATAAGATGTAGATTTAACATGATTATGAATAACATCATATGCATAAAGGTAATAAAGAAAGGTGCTAAGGACACTATTCTCATCCAAGGTATGCTCATGAGTAAGAACACACAATGAGAGAAAGAGACATTGCAAGCACATAGAACCTCTCTTTTTCAAACAACTTCCCAAGGGAAGTGAGTTTATCAATGGAGTCATGCTACTAAGGACAATGGGGAACCTATTATCCAATAAACCAATCCAAGACAAATAGTTCTCCCAAGAAGTTGAATTCCCTCTATCAATAATTAGGCATGCTCCCAAGAGTCCCATAAAACACTTCAAATTGTCCAACCTGATGAAGGTGAAAAGAAGTCTTTAACAACCATGGACTCTCCCACAAACAAGTAATCAACTTGGCATCCACAAGTTATAGTCCACACGAATTAAGCACAATTGTGTCAAACAAGGATGCAAGTATACAAGCAACACTCAAAGGAGGCAATGACACATTCGCCCTAGGGTTCTCAAGAATGATACCATATTTGAGAAAGAGGTCACCAATTTTAAACAAGTAATAAAGAAAGGTTTCATAAAAATGGAATTCAACCAAAGTGTTCTCAAAGAAAGACTAACTTTTTGACCTACAAGTAATGAGACTTTGATAAAGAATGGAAACACACAATGGTGAACTCTCTTGGATCTTTTCATTGTTTCCCTTCTTTAAAAAACACTTTCTTTGTTGGAAATGCCTCTCATGCCTAACTTGGGTCTATAAAGGGGATTGTAAGTCCTCAAGAAAGACTTTCCATCATAGGGAAGGGTACCAATATTTTCAATCAAACCTTGTTTGTCATATTGACCAAGCACTAAGTTAGGTGTATAACAGCCACCAGATTTCAATTGGTCACTGGGGTCAAATGGATAGAGTGGCCATAGAAACGGGTCTAAACAACACTTATTTTCCTAGAAGGTATCACAAAAAGTTGTACTTTCCATAATAGCATAAGCATTGTCAAAGGCAAATAGAGAGTAAAGAAAGGTGTCATGCAAATTGAGTTCCTCTAAGGTGTCCTCAAGAATATGCTCACTATCATTCCCAAGAACATTATTAATGGTATGCTCAAAAATATGAAAACTCAAGGAAAAAGAAATAATTGGGACACAAAGATCACCTTCCAATTCTTCAAATCCTTCCCCATAAGAGCACTCTCATCTTCCAAGAAGAGATTTCCATCTTTAGGCAAGAATGTTTTCACACCATGGTGGGTTTTTAAATAGAGTATAGCCCTCAAGAAGAGCTACATCATTAATATGATCCACACCACTAGGTAACTCAATAGAAGTGATTTATTCATCCTCAAATAAGAAATTGTATTTAAAGAGAGAAGGATCAATCAAAAAAAGGAGAATCAGAACATGTAAGTTCACTCTCAAAAAGAGAATTATCAAGTTTCGAAGAATTTTCAAACATATGATCATACCTATGAGCCAAGCAAGTACTAGGAGTTTTATTAAAAGGCATGCTCAAAGGGTCACTCCTATTCAAATGATCAACATTATTAACATCATCACTAACTTGAGGTTTACTAATCATATCACAAACATCCTTAAGTAGCAGACTAGATTCACATGTAATTTGATCAATACCATTTTCACAAGACAATGTACTATCATTGAACACAAAGGCTTCAACACTAGGTGGACTCAAATTAATCTTACAAGAAGAGTCAATTTGGTCATCAAAAGGATCAACTAGTGTACCCACACTCTCAACATGTACATTATCATCATGAGGCAAAGAATCATTAGGCTCATATGTGAACAAGCTATCACTCATACTTAATTTGCTACTAGCCACACATTGGTCACTCATGTTTACTAAAGTGTAAGAGTTACCTATGTTACCTTGAAGCTCATGAGAAGATTCTTCTTTACCTAGGTGCAAGGTTCCTTTTAAAGTGTTGGAATACTCTTCGTATAGTTTGGGGCATCGGTCCAAATTAATCTCCCAAATTTTTTGATTAGACCCTATGTTTGAAGCTTGTATTCCTCTCCATTTGCAACATTAGTACCTATATAAGTGTCCTTACTAAGAGAAAGACAAGCAAAGTTAGATTGTGTGTGTGGTAACCCCCTCACTTCACTCCTCACAACCTCTCATTTTTGCACTCTTAGGTTACCACTTAGTACTCCCTTACTCCTCTCAATATTTTATCTCTCATCATCAAAGGACTAGAGTAAGTGGTCACATTTTTTTAGGGGCTTGGGAAGGGTAGGTGGAAAGAGATGGTTTCCCTATTGGTCCACTACAATCTTAGGCCAATTTTTTTAATTTGGAATTCTATGTTTCACAAACCAATTGGCGACTAAGCATAAGTGTCCAAAGTCTAAGGGAAATATATCACACCACACCTCCTCATAATACTCATTTCGGGTAAAGGAAACCTTCATATTCTCAGAAACCCTATAGCCTTCCAAGAAATATGGACAATTCTTGGACATTCAAGGTATCCCTAGATAGTCAAACAAAGAGAGAGTGATATAGTTTACATAACACCAATCATAGAGAACAAGAATGCATCCCAAAACCCCATAAATACTCACCTTCCTAAGGTCAACTTGTCTTCTCAGATCAATATTATAGAGCTTTGTATCCTTTCGGCACATAGATGGACTTCATGAACCCCTTAAAGGTACTCCATGTTTGATTGGGCCCTTTTGTAAGTTTTCACCCCCTCAATGTTGGACCTCAATGTACTTAAGGGCATATGTGGCTTGTTCGACCTCACTCATATCATAACCCTCAAAGAACCTATCACATTGTCATTCCCTATTAAGATAAGTTTTCGGATCATGTTCTCCTTTGAAAATAGGAAAAGAAATGCTCTAGGGAGATTATGACTCCTACTATACCCTTCATATCCACTGGTTTCTACTTCCCAATGCTTGAGCACTAGAACACGAAGGATAAGATGTAGTATCCCTAGACATTGGGGATGTACATTCTTTTCTTCTCATTGGGCGACTTGTACTATAAGTAGCATAACCACTCACACCGATTCGACTTCAATATGAAGTTCCACAAGGCAAGGAATATGAATCTTTGCAATCCTCATGCACATTCCCACCATGATTATCATAGGGTGTATAGGAGAAAGGATTATACCTCACAACTTCTTCATGCTCAGAGTGGGAAGTGGAAGACTCCTCACATGCTCCATTGTCATCATATGAACCATCACAAGGCTCTTCATCCTCTCCATACTCTTCATAAGAGATAAGTTCACCATTTGCCTCATATCCTTCTCTGGATAGTAGCTTTCATTCCCACACGGCTCTTGATCGTGGATATATACATAGCCTCCATAATCACCATCTTCGTCATAGCCATATCCTTCTTTATCACAATCATAGTCTCCTATGTCGTAGTCACATGTATCCGAGGCTACCGATGACATACTTCCTTAAAAATCCGTGTACCTACAAAACAAGCAAACAAGTTAGTAGTAAAATCTCCTCACCAGCACTCATAAAATTCTCACCTTTGTATGCCTCACAATTTGATCGACTAGTGTTTAAGATTGCTTATACTTCGAGGGTGCATATGGTGTCGATTGCTACTCTTGGTTGGACTAGATTCTTATTTATAAGAAAGACGGATGACTTGATTATAAACAAAAGGACTTGAATCAAGAATTAACGACGAAATAAAAACTAGAAATGGGACAAAGAAAGAAAATGGACTCAAGAACTAATTCACAACTAAGTAGGTTGATTACTTGTTGTTAATTAGCATTAGAATCAAGTCAAAGATGATTAAGCATCAAGAAAAGAAACCTAGAATCTAAAAATGAGCTTACAAAAACTTTTTTAAGTTGACTGATCAAGTGACTGACCGTCAATGAGGTGACTGACTATCACTGAGGTGACTGACCATCACTGAAGCCATCACTCCTTATCCAGAATGTGGTTTCAACTTTATCTTGGTGACTGACCAGTTGATTGACCGTCACTGGCTTGACTGACTATCAGGGGAGCCGGCACTTGCTATCTAGAATAGGGTCAAAACTTTTTCTTGGTGAATGATTGAGTGACTGACCGTCATCTTAGTGACTGACCGTCAGTTGGACCATTGTTGCCTTCCAAAATAGGGTCTAAGCTTTCTTTTTGGTGATTGACCGTCACACTTGTGACTGACCGTCAGTTAGGCCGTCAGTCTTTCCAGCTAAGGAATCTTTGTGGTCCATTGTACTTTCTTTGGAATAGTCCTTGGTATAAACAAGTACAACCCCTTTTTCTTTCCCATTTATGAATCAAACCCTTATTTTTGAGTGTTCTTCTCCAACAAGATATGAAGAATATGAAGAACATAAGAACATTAAAAATTCAACCCTCACTCAAACGGACTCGAAATTCGACGAAATTCAAAACCCAAGCTCCTTTCAAGCTCTTGAATAAACCCCAAATGTTTTTAAAGCCAAAAACTCACCCACAAATTTCAGATTTGAGAACCCACTTCAAATTTCTTCAAACTCAAACTTTAACAATGGTGGAACACTCGAATCTTGTTGGAATAAGCTTAAACTTTAAATCTTGACTCTAATAGTACTAGAGAGCAAGATTCTAGTACTAGAAACACAAGAAGACTCAAAAATCAGAAACTCAAAATTTGAAAAATTCCAAAAATGTGAATCAAACTTTTTTTGTGATTTTTGAGTTACCAAACCCAAGACTAGAATCATGGAAACTATCCTAAGCTCTGCTCTGATACCAGATAATATGAACCAAAATACAAAAATGATAATTTGACTACAAAAATGAAAAGATAAAGGATAGATCGATAAAGATAGATAGATAGACATAAAAAAGATAAGAGAATTAAGAACTAGTGAGTATATTGAACTCAAAAACTCCTAATTCTAACATCAATGAACACCTAATCTCTTACGTTGGCCACAAGGGAATCAAAACACCTTTACAATCGTCGTTTCTAAGCAAGATGCAACAAGAGCCATTCCAAGCTCTCAAACACTCTCTTAAGAGTTTCCATGTTTAATCATCATCTAAAAACTAAGGAAATAAAGATCTAAGCTAATCTATTTATAGTCTAGGGTTAAACGATTACATTGGGCCCAAAAAGTGACCCATGAACAAACTTAAGAAAATGGCCAAACTGAGTAAACTGCTAGGGATTGACGAGCCGCCAAATAAGCTGTCAGTGGCTTAGTGGTTCATCACCAGAGTCGTCAAGACTAGGCAGAACTAGATCCTTGTTGTTCTCTCTCGATGAATCACCACTTGAATCGTCAAGGGCTTTGAGGATTGCCACATGAGCCATCAAGGCGTGTCAGTAGGCTCTTGGGTCCTTCCAAATGCATCCTAAGCACCAAGCTATCATCCACACATGGAATTCTCTAGTGTAGGCTCAAAAAGCATCCTCCAAGCACGTCCTTGTGTCCCTAAGTCGATCATGGCTTTGATTTCCATGTGTTGACCTTAAATTATATGGCCAAGTGTTGAAGCCAATTTTGATCATATCGAAAAATGCCAGAGAATACTAATCTAACATCAGAAATTCAAACAAAGACTCGATTCAATCCGATTTCTGAATTCTTTTGAAATTTTAAAATTTCTTAATTTTTTTGTGATTTTCAAAATTATGAACCTAGGATTAAAATTCGCAGGAATGAATCTCTAACCTACACTCTGAGAAATGCCAAAATATTAACAAGGATGGATATTATTAGAAATGCCCAGAAAAAAGCATATTCGTAAAGTAAAAACATAAATGCACTCCTATGATCATGGAAAATATACCGAATTTTATTGGTTGATTAGAATTTGAATTATCAAGTCATCCATAACTATTTAGTCAAAACAAAAATTCATACCTAGTTTGCGATACCAAATGATAATGATCCTAATCCAAAAACTATGAACAAAATGCTAAAAATTGAAATAAACAAAAGTATATATGGAATTATCAAAATTCGATTGGATTTATGAGCAACAAAGGATTCTATACCTTCACCTTTCAATTGAATCCAATCAAACAACAATAAATTTGACTCAATCAAAAATGAGAAAACCAAATTGAATCCACAAAGAGGGAAACTCAAAGATTGATTATGCTAGAAGAAGTTAACACGAGCAATTTAGAGAATCCACCCTAAACACTCAATCTTCGATTATCAACTACAAACTACACTAGTTCTACTATAAGCTACAAGCTCACAATTCATCAAAAACTTCCTAATGAACAACTAAGGCAAGTATTTATAAATTTTTCTTTACAAACTTAGCACTTATTTAAAACAAAGCCAAAATAAGCTAAAAACAAGCTAAATCCAACTGGTTGCATAACATCACCAAAGGGAAGGTAGTATCACCCAAGGGCTCTTTGTCATTGTCCAAGTGAGGCCAAAACTATATAGCATTGCCCATGAATGCTTATATTCACCAAAGTGATGCTTCCTCTTGCCCAAGGCAAGTTGGTCATTGCCTAAGTGTTAGCCGATGTGCTAAACTATATGGCCTATAGCCAAACTTGGTAGAAGACCTTCCCTTATGTCATATTCACTTGGTTAGATCTCTTTCATTTTATAGAACTTTATTTGGGGTAGTTCAAGTGATACAATCGAAATTGGCATTGACCTTTTAAGGACTATAATTCAAGGTCGGTACAAAGGAAACCAAGCCATGCTCATGTCAGGACACAAGGAAAAATTTGAAGGACCTTTTTCAAGCCCTCAAGAGTATAATACGATGTGTGGAGGGTAGCTTAAAGATGAGGAAAACCATTAGAATGGTCATCGGGGAGGAAAGATAAGCTAAACAATGATCTGGAACCACCTGCAACCTCACATGCACTCGTAGGTGGAGAGGTATGGCTGCAGATGGCTAATTGGCCACTTCTAGTGGCACCTGCGCTCTAACATGTGCCAGCAGGTTGTCACGCCCCAAATCCCATAGAGGCGGACTGGCACCTGAAGACGATAAGGCCCGAGAGAATCAATCTTTGCTCATGTCCATTCATATGCATGTCATTCAAGAAACCTCATCATCGCGTATACATACTAGATGCTCATAGGGAAAGTTATGAAAATATGTGTTATATACATATAAGAAACTTGTCAATTAGGTTCATCAATTCAAAATGGACATACATCTCTTACATCCATATACCCACATACGTCTACCAAAACCTCTAACATATGCACATACATAACCAACCTAAAGTCGGGACAAGTCCGCACTTTATACAACATTTACAAAACCAAAACCAATGTACAATTGTGACTCGAAAAGCCCTGAACCAACTGGAGCTCACCAAAGATCAGCAGATGACCCGCAACTTACTGTAGAGGTCTACTAGTACCTGCACCTGCAGCATGTCAGGTAAGTCCCCTAAGGGACGTCAGTACGACGAATGTACTGAGTATGTAAAGCTTAAATGAAGTTGCATGATATGCAGGTGCTTCCATGAAATCAAATATAAGAGAATAGTCAGTACAAATAAGGCACCAATCTGCATATGTGGAACCTTGTACATTACGTTCTTACTTCTTTTGCTTTTACATTTATTCATCCTTATCGTTCTACCCATGCTAGGCTGTTAAGTCACCCCTCGGATGAGATTAACCCATGCTAGGTATTTAACCCTTGGGATGTGATTAACCTATGCTAGGCTTTTCTATAGCCCCAGGTATATGATTAACCCATGCTAGGTACTTTGACCCCTGGGATGTTATATTGACCCATGCTAGGTACTTTGACCCCTGGGATGTTATATTAACCCATGCTAGGTACTTTGAACCCTGGGATGTTATTTTAACCCATGCTAGGCTTTTATGTCTCCCTTGGGATGTTATTAAGAATATACAAACAATGATACATTTCTTCATTCTTTCATTAGAAGAGTAATATATTACTTAATTTCTTTACTTCCATAAGAATGATACATTGGTGATTGTACATTATTGGAACTTTTGGAACATTAGTCAGAGAACATGAGACGTGTGAATCATAATTGATAAATTCATAAGGAACATGTGATTAACAATAATGGATAACCGAAAATGGGATACCTTAGAACATTTCGGAATGGAATAAGTACAATGTCAATGTGAATACTATGTTCTGCAGAAGGATACGGAAAGATTAACCTTACATACCTTCACTTACAAGTATGAATACAAAAGCCTATATATGAACACAATAGTCCAGCTCCTTCCTTACGTTTCACTCTACAATACAAGTATATAACGGAGCTTACGTCAACAACTAGTTACCGTACAAGTGTACAAGACGACAATGAGCTATATGGCTGCCATATAACGTCATTTTACCCTTTATAATACAATCCACTACATTATCATACCAACAACACCATAACATTCCACACATTGACCAAGACATCATAAACCAATAGCATTTCACACCGCGTTTACCCTTTACGCTTCCTCATTATCATTCCGTCACATTTACTCCATCAAATTGCCTCATAACAACATATGAACAACAAATATAATTAATATAATCCAACATGATTCCATACGATCCCTTAAAGTCATTAAAAAGGTATCATAAGTTGATAATTACATCCAAAAAGGGTATAGGGGCCTTCGGGGATAAAAGAGGGACAAAACCATGCAAAATAACATTCTGGGGTGACCTGCGAAGCCACCTGCAACCTCAGGTGGCTGAAATACATCTTCAAGTGACCCTTGGCAGTGTCCAGAGGAACCTGCATTGGCATCTGCGCCCGCAGGTACCTTCGTATGCGGGGGCGAATGCCCAAATCGGCCAGAAAGGGTCTCTTTTGGGTCCTTTTGTGTAATAAATGTTCCAAGGCCATAAGTAAACTTTTATTTATATATTTTTTGTAATTTTTATGCCAAAAAACACCCATGGTTTCACAACACATATGAACATCACCAAAACCACACTTTTCCTTCAATACACCACCAAGTCCATGCATAATTTTGCAATAACAATTTCAAACATTATGTACAAGGATAAAACAATTTAAGTATATAATCACATCTCACATGTCAATATTGAATCTATAAAGTTCATTTCCTTCAAGACCTCAAGTCCATTTTTAAGTTTATAAGGCAAAACCCCTTTTTTGATTGCAAAAATAGACAGTTTTACACATAGTGAACTGTCCAATACTGTGTCAACATAAACAACATGATTTATGCACCACCTTAAGCATATAATATATTAAACCATGAGAATAAATACTTACCAAAGCTTGCAAGATGATGATCTTGGCCAAAGAGAAAAGTTGCTTAAGGTTTGTGTGAGAGAGAAATGTTTGAGAAAAATCTAGAAATGTCATGTGTATGGATATGAATAAAAATCTGATTTTTGGTCCCTTTTATAGTCCCATGTAGTCTCATTTATACCTTGCATCTTCATCTTTTCGAAAGCCCAGACCATTCTTCTGGATCTGACCATAGTAAACTCCTTCTCGTTGTACCGAAATAGAGGTCTGATTTAAACGACCAGCTTAGCTACATATTAGTCATACATGTTAGGCTTACGTGGTCAATTTAAGAATGGGTCCATTTCCATGTTTGGGCCATGTCTTTTGTCTAATTTTGGGCCTCCATTGAGCCCAATAGCACAAGAGTCATTTAAGCCCAATAATTAATGCATAATTCACCAACACTCTCATGTTAAAATAATTCCATGAATGTTACGGGAATTAAATAGGTTCGGAAACATACGGGGTGTTACACAGGTGCCCCACCTGTGTGGGCAAATGTCCGATTTACTAAAATAAGTCACTTTTGGGTCCATCTTTGTAATAAATGTCTCATGGCTATAAACATCTATCTTTTACCTTTCATTAGGAAGTTTTTGATGATATTATAAATATACTTGAGAGTGTGAGAGCTAGGATTAGCTTGTCTTGAACAATCAATTAGAAACATGGGTTACGTGGGATATTGATTCCCTCGTGGTTTACGTAAGAGATCGATGCTTGTTGGTAATCAAAAAGGAGGTCTTTGGATTTGATACATCCTTAGGTTGTACTTTTCTTTATCTTCTTGTGTCTATCTATCTATATTTATCTCTATCCGTTATCTTTTCGTATTTCAATTCTATCATTTCTTTAGTTTTTGTGTTTTTTTTTGTCTTTTCATATTTTGGGGGTTATCACTTTGTATCAGAGCTGAGCTTGAGTTCATTTCCATGAATACAATCTTGGATTTTGTTATCTAGAAAATTCAAAAACAGAAAAAAAAATTAAAAAAAAATTTATCAAAAAAATCAAAAAATATTTTTATTTTTTGAGTCTTTATTGACGTTTCTATACTAGATTTTGTCTTCTCTAGTATATTTGAGTTGGAATCTTGCGATTTGGGTTGATTTGAGGAGATTTGAAGAAACCCCATTGTTGTGTTCTTGAGCTCGAAGAAAAAGTGAAGTGGGTTCTTAGATCTACCAAATTTAGGTTGAAATTGAGGGTTAAGGGTTATTGAAAAGTATTTCCGATATCAAAAGGACCCTAGATCTGAAATTTGGTGTTATTTGGAGAGGTTTTGGAGAATCCACCATTTTTGGGTTTGAAGCTTCGAAAAATTTGCAAATGGGTTAAAAATCTGAAAATTTTGGAGTGGATTTGAGGCTTAAAATCACTTGGATTGTGTTTAGGAGGTTGAAAGGAGTTCGGGTTTAAAAATTCATCAAATTCTAAGCTAAAATGAAAAAGTTATGAATTTTTGACGTTCATCCATGTTCTTTGTGTTCTTCATGAAATTCATGTCTTGTTGAAGAAGAATCTTTGAAAAAGAGTGTTAGATCCAAAAAGGAAAGGTGAAAAGAGGGTGTACTTGTTTATGCTAAAGGAATATTCCAAAGAAGGAAAAATCCAAATGAAAGAAGTATAGAAAGGGCCCATAAAAGCATAAAATTCGGAGGTTAAAGCTGGTTGTCTGGCCACTTGTGCCCCCATCTGTAAGGGCAGATGGCCATCTACTAGAGCAGGTGACCAAAGCTTGTTATTCTTCTTTGACATGCACTTATCACCTGTGAGGGTAGGTCACCACCTGCGTGGGCTGGTTACTTGGACGCACCTCAACAATGCCAAAATCGATTTTGCTCAGGTTCCAACATCCTAATTTTATTTCTTGATTCTTATTTTCATTTCTTGATTCCTAAACTAATTAACCACTAGCAATTTATGTACTTAGTTGATTGATTAGTTCTTAGAGTCCTTTTTTCTTTCTTCATCCATTTCTTTTTGCGCCTTTGTTTTTTTGTTTTCGTTGTTGTTTCTTGCTTCAAGTCCGTAAGTATTTATTTTGAGTCTTTCAAACAAGAATACATTCCGACCACGAGTAGCAGCAATTTTACACGAAATCTTCCATCGGAGTAGAAATGATCTTTCAATGCTAGCGACGCCTATTGTGAGGCAAACAAAGGTGTGTAGTCCGAGAAATTGTGAGGATGATTTCTTAATGCTAACTTGTTTATTATTTTTGTGAGTTTCATTTTTACTAGGTACAATGGCACGGATAGATGAAACTCCACATGTTATGGAATGCAATACTTCAAAAACAATCTTAGCCGTAATTGAATCCTTGGGTCGTAGAATGGAAGCCATAGAAGGTTCCTTGGGTAGTAGGATAGATAACATGGTGGGTCATATAAACTCCAATAACTCCACCCTTTCTAATCAACAAAACGTTCAAGCTTCATTGAGTGGACATGCTCAAAACACCTTTCCTAGACTACCCCAAGCCCCACTAAACCAAAATCAACCCATCAAAGTCAAGGATGTAATGGAAGAGGATCTTCAAGGAGGAGGGCATAGAGGAAAAAAGCCCATATTTGTGCCTTTGACACCTTATCAAGTGATCATAAGAGATCTTTAGGAAGAACTTAAGAGAGAGAAAGTTAAGAAGGAGGAGAAGAACTTGGCTCAAGAAGAGGAGTTGTGTGAGAATGTTGAGCCAAGGATTGAATTAAAGGACAAGGAATTCTTAGTTTTGGAAATTATCATCCCTAAGCCATTGTTATATTCTAACCATAGTACTAGCATTTGGCCTAGCACCCATACTTTTCTTTTGTAGGAAAAAGAGTCAATTCTCCCAATAGAGGATCCAAAGAAAATCCCTCATAAGCACAGGCTTGAAGGCCTAGATGAGTTCTTATCTAAAGACTTCGACATTAATGAAGGGAGGTTTCTAAATCAACTCCTAAGGATTGATGGATACTTGATGACAAGGGGTGAAGCATCTAACCCATGGATCGAAAGAAGGAGTTCCCTACCAAGGAAACTCCTTCAAAGAATCAAGAGAACCAAGAATGGCCCAAGTTGGGGCATGAAACAAATTCAAGGCTTTGTTTCCAAGGTATATACTTACCCTCTCTTATTCCAAGTAATCTTTGGAGTCACGATGGCATTTTCCCTTTGGTAGGCAAATTCTTAAAGTTGTATGACCTCATGTCCTATCATGAGATTGTCTATGTCTCCCAAACCTTTTCATAATTTATGGTAGCTATGCATAAATTTTGTGGGCTTTGCAATCCAAATACTCAATTTAGTTGTTGCTTTGATAAGAGTCCTTGGTGCATACTTGATTCCCAACTCTTACTTCCTAATCCTTATCATACTTATGTGGTTGGACAAGTTAAAATGATAGGAAGGACTCTTAGGAGTATGCTAAATGCCATGAATAGAGGAAAACCAACTTCTTGGGTATACTATTTGTTTTGGAGTGAATTAGTTTCTCATAAATCCTCTAGTTCCTCTAATAGCATGACTCCATTAGTAAATGCACTTCTTTTAGGAAGTTGCTTGAAGGGAAAAAATGTGATATGCTTAAATTTTCTTGTCTTATCTTCTTGTGTACTTATGTTTGAGAGTAATTTAAATGAGAATGGTGTCCTTAACTCTTTTTTTTCTATCTCTTTGTCTATGATAGCCATGCTTGTGTTAAAAATGCATTTTGTATAAGCATGAGAGGTCTTGAAAGGAAGGGTAATTTGAACCCTAATGACTTAACTCCATCCTTAGTAGTTCCAACTTCTAGTGACTTGATTGCTAGATTTCTTCAGTACCTTGATACCCTTACGTATGGAAACACCTTGGATGATACTCATTTTTTTCATACCTTTCTTTACTACCTTTTTGAATTTGATAACATCCATGTTGATATTGGATTTGTTTTAGACAGAGGTGGGAATCCCTGGGTATGGTCTTATGGTGGAATAAAGAAACACTCGTGTCTTACGACCTTGGTAGTTTCTTTGTTTCATGATGCGTCTAATAGCCAACACCTTTGTGCATCATATGATGAGTTAGTTTCATTAATAATAAAAGATTGTTGGTTGTATATCAAATGTGTGCCCCCTTGGAGTGGAAATATTATTGATAATCCTTGTGCTAACCCTCATGCTTTGAGGATATATTGGTTTCTTGTCCATTTCATGCATTTTCAGATTTTGGATTCTAGGACGAATCATTTTCAAGAAGGGTAAAATGATACAAGCCAAATCGGCATTAACCTTTTAAGGACTATAATTCAAGGCCAGCACAAAGGGAACCAAGCCACGCTCATGTCAAGGACATAAGGACACATTTGGAGGACCATTTTTAAGCCCCCAAGAGTATATTACCATGTATGGAGGGTAGCCTATAGCTGAGGAAAGTCGTTAGAATGGTCATCAGGGAGGCAAGAAAAGTTAAACGACGATCTAGAACCACTTGCGACCTCACATGCACCTATAGGTGGAGAGGTACGGCCACAAATGGCCAATTGGCCATTTTTCAATGGCACCTAACCCCTGACATGCGCCGCAGGTGGGGCACCTGCATGGGTAGATGCCCAATTTACTGAAAATGGGTCATTTTTTGGCCCATCTTTATAATAAATGGCCCATGGCTATAAATAGCTAGCTTTTCCCTTTCATTAGGAAGTTTTTGATGACATTATAAATACACTTGAGAGTGTGAGAGCTAGGATTAGCTTGTGATAAATAATCATTTAAAAATGTGGGTTACGTGGGAGATTGATTCAGTTGTGGTTTATGTAAGAGATCGATGCTTGTTGGTAATCAAAAGGGAGGTTTTCGAATTTGATACATCCTTAGGTTGTCCTTTTCTTTATCTTCTTGTGTCTATCTATCTATCTTTATCTCTATCCTTTATCTTTTCGTATTTCAATTCTATCATTTCTTTAGTTTCCGTGTTTGTTTTGTCTTTTCATAATTTGGGGGTATCATCAAGCCCTTCCAAGGGGTCTCTCAATACATGAGCATGTCTTATGTAGCCCGGGGTATAAGTGTAGCATGATTTGATCTATCCATGCTCGTATCACCCCTAGTATAAAATCCATATTTTGGAGCTAATGGAATAGTTAAAATTTTTATTCGAGGCTGTTTACCTAAAGTTTTGGCCTAAGACCATTTCCTCAACTTTAGAAACTCCAAAATGGGGAAATTTAATAAAAACCAAACAAACTACCTGGGAACTAAACTGTCAATCCCAGCAAATCATAAATGACCTGGGGCAGCTATAGGAAAACTCTAAATATAGAAAATGCATGAAAAAATGGAAAATGACCTGGAGGGTAATTACATTTTGCACCAAGAATTTTCAGATTCTGATATAATCCAAATTAGCATCGACACTTTGAGGCAAAAATTCAAGGTGTACATGTAGGGATCCAATCCATGGTTTTCTTGAAGATACAAGAACGTGCTTGGAGGATAACTTTTTAGCCTACACTAGAGCAATTCCACGTGTGGTTGATAGCTTAGCGGTCAGTCAAGAAGAGGCAACCCCAAGAAAGCTACTGCCTCAACTTGACAGAGGGAGTGGCGAACCGTCACACTCAAAACTGTCCACTTAGTTGGCTATTTTCTTAAGTTGGTCCATGGGTCACTTTTGGGCCCAATGTAATAGATTATCCCTAGACTATAAATAGATTAGCTTAGGTCATTATTTCCTTAGTTAACTTTTTGATATGAATTGAGAATGAAAACTCTCGAGAGAGTGTTTGAGGGCTTGGAATGGCTCTTGTCGCATCTTGCTTAGAAACGGTGATTGTAAGGACATTTCGATTCCCTTGCGGCCAATGTAAGAGATTAGGTGCTCATTGATGTTAGAATTAGGGGTTTTTGAGTTCAATACACTCATTAGTCCTTAATTCTCTTATCGTCTTTGTGTCTATCTTTCTATCTTCTATATCTATCCTTTATTTCCTTATTTTCATAGTTAAATCTTCTTTTCCATATTTTGGATAGTATCATTTGGTATCAGATTCGAGCTTGAGTTCATTCCCATGAATTCAATTTTGGATTTTGTTATCTAAAAAATCAAAAATCTCAAAAAAAAAAAAAAAAATCTAAAAATTTGTTTTTGAGAAAATCTCCAAAAATATTTTTGTGCTTTTGAGTTTTTTCTTGAATTTTCTATATTAGATTTAGTCCCATCTAGTATATTTGAGTCGGAATCTTGAGATTTGGGTTTGTTTTGAGGAGATTTGAAGAGAAACCCCATTGTTGTTCTTGAGGTTGAAGAAAGTTGAAAGTGAGTTTTTAGATCTATCCATTTTAGTGTGGGTTTGAAGGTTAAAATTTGTTGGAAGTTGTTCTCCATGTTGAAGAGAACATAAATCTTAAATTTGGTGCCATTTGGAGAAGTTTTAGAGAATCCTCCATTTGGAGAAGTTTTGGAGAATCTGCCATTTTGGGGTTTAGAAGCTTGAATAAAAGTGCAAGTGGGTTGAAAAATCTAGAAATTTTGGTTGGGTGTTTAGGCTTCAAATCACTTGGTTTGTGTTCGGGAGTTTGGAAGGAGTTCGAGTTTAAACTTTCGTTTAATTCGGATAAAAATGAGAGAGTTATGCAATTTTAATCTTTATATTGTTCTTGGTGTTCTTGAAGACATTTAAATCTTCAAAAGGAAGATTCATCCAAAGATGGTTGTTAGACCCAAAAGGAAAGAAATAAAAAAGTGTTTCAGTGTTGGTACAAGGAATATCCCCAAAGAAAAGGGAATATTCTAGGAGAGAGAATCCAAAAAGGCCCACAAAAAGGTGAAAATTTGGAGTTTCCAGGTGTGCTGTTTGGCCACCTGGGCCCCCATGTGCGGGGGCATATGATACATATGCATGGGCAAGTGACTAAGGCAGGTCATTCTGCTTTGACATGTGCTGCCACCTTCGTGGGCAAGTCATCACCTATGGGAGTAGGTCATCCAAACGCACCTCAATGACTTCAAAACTCATTTGCTCAGGTTCCAACTTCTTAGTTTCATTTCTTGATTCCTTATTTCAATTTTTGATTCCTAAACTAATTAACAACTAGTAATTCATCTACTTAGTTGGTTGATTAGTTGTTGAGTCTATTTTCTTCTTCATCCTAGGATACGTATGACTATGACATAGGATACTATGATTGTAGTAATGAAGGCTATGGCTATGATGGAGATGGTGATTATGGTTATTATGGATTGTATGAATATAGCCATGATTAAGATCCGTGTGGGAATGAGAGCTACTATTTCAGAGAAAAATATGAGGCAAATGGTGAGCCTAGCTCTTATGGAGAGAATGGAGAGGTTGAAGAGCATTGTGATTGTTCTTATAAGGATGAAGGGGCATGTGAGGATCCCTCCACGTCCCGCTCCGATCATGAGGAAGTTGTGAGGTATAATCCTTTCTCCTATGTTCCTTATAAGAGTCATGGTGGGAATGTACATAAGGATTATGAAGATTCATATTCCTCTTGTTGTGGTACTTCTTATCGTATTACAAGTGGTTACACTACATCGAGTAGAAATCATCCAATAATAAGAAGAGAGTGTGCATCTCCAATGACTAGGGGTACAACATCCTATTCATCTTATTCAAGTACTCAAACATTGAGGATTTGGAGCCAAGGTAGATATGAGGGATATAGTAAGAGTCATGATTTCACTAGAACCCCTCTTCTTATCTTTAAAGAAGGACGTGATCCCGAGGTTTATCTCAATTGACAATGGCAATGTGAAAGGTTTCTCAAGGACTATGTATAACACCCCGCATCCTACGTGTACTAGTTCTACTTATATGTCACTTGATATAGCCTTATAGTATGGGTAATGGACTCGGTTTCCTATATGACTAGCGATGGTAAGAAGGGTTGGAAGGAACTGCCCATACATTTTAATGTGACACGACTAAGTTAACATCGACGCAACTATTTAAACTTGGGATCATGAGTAGGTATTTGGATCTAAAGTTTAAAGTGACAAAGTGTACACAAGCTATAAGTTAAATTAAAGGGATTAGAACCGAAAATGTAATTAACTATTGAGGTACTTGCTTGACTTAATTAAGCTAGTAGGTGAATCACCTACTTGAGATATATGGACTAAGTTAATGGACCCAAGGTTATGGGCCATATTTGGGCCAAGTTAAATTTTCCAAAGAGGTTTATTGCCTACTAAGATAATGGATCAGATTAAATCCTATTATAATGGACTCTTTGAAGGCCCAAACTAAGTAAAATGAAAGGAGAAGAGAATGGGCAGCCCAACACACAAAAAAAATCTGCCAAAGGCCCAATAAGTTAAAGTCCCTAATTAGACATTAGTAATGTAAGTAGGTGCATCACCTACTTTGACCTATTGAGCTGCTTGATATAACAAAGTAGGTGCATCACCCATTTGACAAAATTATGGCTGAAAAATAGGATTAAAAGAGCCTTCTAGAGGGATCAATATAAGACCAAGTTAGCTGGTCTTTTTACTCATTTTAACACATAAAATTTCAAGATTATCTCTAGCTTTCTCTCTTTCTTTCAAGGGTTAAAACCAACAGCCACTATATTTCTTTTAGTGTTTTTGAAGAAACCCTGACCTTTGCAAGCCAAGATAGGTGAAAACACTCATGGTTTTAGCTTAATTCTCCTAGGGAAGATTAGGAAAACATGTTATCCATGCTTAAATATAGGTATAGGACAGAATACTTTCACAAGCTAATTGGTCACTTTTCTTGATTATTAAGAGACTTTTCTCTTCTTTTTGATGTAAGTGTGAAGAGAAGTTCATGGTGTTAAAAAGTTCAAGCTAAAAGGGTAAATTACAGAAATTGAGGTAAGGTGACTGCTCCATCTTTGTTCTACTTATGTATGAATTTGGGTGATGAATTATGGATATATTGTTATTAAGAATTCATACGATGTGAGCCCAATATTGTGCTGTTATGTGAAGGGTATTTGGGGCTATTTTAGAGACTATTTATATGTATATGTTGGTACAACTTGGTTGATCTTAAGAAGGGATGTAAGTAATTGGTATTGACATTTAATAGGAGGGTGTATCGATACACCACCTAATCAAATATTGTATGAGCTTATTGTGTAACACACTTGGCATACTGTTTTATGTGTGTTATGAAGCCAAACCAATTTTGGGGGGTCATTTATGCATCTGTATAATATATAAAAGTAATGAGATGAGAAGGGGTTGAAAGAACATCCTTGGTTTGCTAAATTACAGGCTGACTGCCCGGCTACTATTTTGGTCAGGTTAAGTAGCCCATATGCGTTGATTAGCTACTAATACTAGTTTTACCACATACTTCATTGTAGATAAGTAATGCTAAAGGCAGGAGGTTAATTCGAGTTAATATCGGAGTTGTGCAGCAAGGTATGTAAGTCTACTCTATTCTGTATCCTTTAGCAGCGTATGACGTCCCATGTAGCTAACAACCTTGTTTCCACTCCGTAATGTCTTAAAATACCTCAATACATGTTTGTTATTAGGTATTCATGACCACTTTCACAAGCAAGTTTGAGGTGTTCTCCTTTTATCCAACTAAAATCCGTATGCTAGATCAGCCCCTAAGCATTTCATTTATATACAATTGCTCCTACTTTATTTCTACAACACCAAGGGTTTATTCACGTTCTTTTTACTAGGGCACTATTATTCCAAAGTTCAATAATGTTATAACCACCAACATAACAATCTTAAAGATTAAATAAATTAAGTAACGAAAATTTGGTTATATTTGGGTGGCAGCTCAGGGGCGTAAGCCTAGCATGGGTCGATCCCTATTTGTTTATATATATGGGTGGCAGCTCAGGGGCGTAAGCCTAGCATAGGCCGATCCCAACTTATATACCACTGATCAGTTAGTCACGTGTACAACATGACTTATAAAGATTATAAAGGAAAGAGGGAAAAAGGAAAGTAAATAATGTAATGTACATGGTTCCACAGATACCAGCAAAGGTAGTTTTATTAGCATTTACTATACACTTGTGCCCAACTTCATTTAAGCTCTTGTGTTATGTATAGTTACTTTTAGCCTTATATACTCAGTACATTCTTTCATACAGGCGTCCCTCTTGGGTGACCTACATTTCATGCTACAGGCACAGGAGCTAGTAGACCTCACCGGTAGGAGTACAGGACATCTAGTGGCTATTGGTGAGCTCCAGGTTGATTCGGGGCTTCCCAAGTCTATTTTATATGTTTTGGTATTGTGTAGTAGTTATGTGTAAGGTGGGGACCCATCCCAATCTTAATTAAGTGTATGTTTCTTTTAGAGGCTTTGTAGACATTGTACAATTAAGTATGGTAGTGTCTTGTCTTTTAGACGTTGCGGCCCCAACGACCAAGCCTTGTATATCTATTCTGAATTTACCTACACAATTTACGTTATCGATGCATCATGTCCATAATTGGCAGAACTTTGTTTTAGCTCAGTTACATGCATGAGAAGCACATGAACATAGGTTGGTATTCTCGGGCCTGTACGGCTACGGGTGCCTGTCCACTCTAATGGAATTTGAGGTGTGACAAAAGTGGTATCAGAGCGGGTCGTCCTAGGGAGTCTAAAAAGTCGGGTCTATGTAGAGTCTTGCTTATGGCTGTGTTGTGCACCACATCTATAAACAGGAGGCTACGGGTCATTTAGGAGTGTCTCTTTTTCTTCATATCTTAGATCATCCAATAGAGCCAAGATTGTAGGTGCAGTCATATTTAACCATTGAATTTGTTTTTTTTTTCTTATTATAGTGCAGATTTTGATTACAAGAAGGAGTAAGAATAAAAGCAAGCAAGTAGATGTAGCTTCCGGAAAAGGGACCAGTAAGTCACCACCTAGACAAGCCAATCAAAGTGAGGCTCAAGATGAGTTTGCATCACGGACCTCTTCTACTCCTCCATCTCCAGAAGAGCTAAGAAGGAGAGGAGTACCCCCAGAATCACCTATTAATACAAGTGAGCAAGATTTAGGAAATTTAGTACAATTGTTGACTCATATAGTTGCTGCACAAGGTATAGGACAAGCTGGTCCAATTTCAGGTACTAGTGGTGCAGATAGGGCAGCTAGTTTATGGACACAGGATTTCCTCAAATTGGATCCTCCTACGTTCACTGGATCAGATCTTAATGAAGACCCACAAGATTTTATGGATCAAATCCAAAGAGCTTTGGATGTCATGCATGTATCTAGTATAGATACAGTTGAGCTTGCAGCGTATAGATTAAAAGGGGAAGCTATATTATGGTATGAAGATTGGAAACGATCTAGGGGTACGGGTGCACCTTCAACTAGTTGGGAAGAGTTCAAAGTGGCATTTCTTGATCATTATTTTCCATTTGAGATACGAGAGGCTCGTGTAGATCAGTTCTTAAATCTTCACCAAGGTAATATGAGCGTGAGGGAGTACAGTCTTCGGTTTAACTCTTTGGTAGGTATGGTCCTAATGCAGTAGCTACTATGGATGATAGAGTTCATCGATATGTGGATAGACTGGATTCGTACTTGGTTAGAGATTTTACTATACCTGCTTTGAATAGAGACATGGATATAGCAAGGATACAAGATTTTGCACAAAAAATAGAGGATCATAGGAAAAGAAGAAGAACACAAGAATTGGAAAGAGGGCATTCCAAGAGGGCCAAACCTATAGGGCAGCTCATGGCATCTCAAGGGGAGTTTAGGCCTTGTTTTTTTTTATAAAACTTCTAGGCCATCATCTACCTACTCTACAGCAAGTGCTCCACCCCAATTTCAAGAGTTTAGGGGCAGCCAATTTGGGCACAGAAGTGAGGTTCAAGGTTCACAGATAGTGGGTTATCAAGAACAAAAGAGTATGAGCCAATTAAGGCCTCCTCGTCAGTCATGTAAGCAATGCAGAAAGCTTCATTTAGGTGCATGTCAGTTTGGTATGGATGCTTGCTTTTGGTGTGGTATGTCAGGGCACATGATGAGAGAGTGCCCACAAAGGGGAACGGGTGGTATGGCACGACCTACTAGATCAACTATTGCATCATCATCGTCGGTTCATTTCTTAGGTAGTGGTATACATCCTACTGGTCATTGTAGAGGTGTTAAAGGAGTAGCTAGTTCTAGTGGAGTCTAGAATCGTACCTATGCTTTAGCGGATCGGCAAAATTAAGAGGCTTCTCCTGATGTGGTTACAGGTACATTGTCCATCTTTTCACATAATGTATATGCATTAATTGATCCGGGATCTACGCTATTATATGTCACTCCATTGATTGCTGGAAAGTTTAAAAGAACACTAGAATCACTGGTTAAGCCATTTGAAGTATCTACACCGGTTGGCGAGTCTATTATAGATAAAAGAGTTTATCGTAATTGTATAGTAATTGTTTGTGATCATGATACATTGGCGGACCTTGTTGAGTTAGAAATGGTAGATTTTGATGTTATAATGGGTATGGATTGGTTGGCTTCTTGTTATGCCACAGTAGATCGCCGAACTAAGAGGGTGTATTTCCATTTTCCAAAAGAGGCAGCCCTTGAATGGAGAGGTAATATTGGGGTGCCAAGAGGTAAGTTTATTTCTCATCTCAAGGCAAAGAAGATGATATCCAAGAGGTACATATGTCACCTAGTGATGGTGAAAGATATAGATGTGGACCCACCAACTCTTCAATCTGTTCCAGTGGTAAATAAATTCCTTTATGTATTTCCTAAAGATCTTTGAAGTTTGCCTCCAGAACAAGAAGTAGAGTTTGGTATTGATGTGATTCCAGGTACTCAACCTATCTCTATTCCTCCATTTAGAATGGCCCCGACAGAATTATGGGAATTGAAGGAGCAATTGAAAGACTTGCTAGAAAAGGGATTCATAAGGCCTAGGGATTCATTCCCAAAGGGATCCCTATTTGTTTATATATATGGGTGGCAGCTCAGGGGCGTAAGCCTAGCATGAGCCGATCCCAACTTATATACCACTGATCAGTTGGTCACGTTTATTACATGACTTATAAAGATTATAAAGGAAAGAGGGAAAAAGGAAAGTAAAGAATGTAATGTACATGGTTCCACAGATACCAGCAAAGGTAGTTTTATTAGCATTTTCTATACACTTGTGCCTGATTTCATTTAAGCTCTTGTGTTATGTATAGTTACTTTTAGCCTTATATACTCAGTACATTCTTTTATACTAACGTCCCTCTTGGGGGACCTGCATTTCATGCTACAGTCACATGAGCTAGTAGACCTCTCCCGTAGGAGTACAGGACGTCCAGTGGCTATTGGTGAGCTCCAGGTTGATTCGGGGCTTCCCAAGTCGGTTTTATATGTTTTGGTATTGTGTAGTAGTTATGTGTAAGGTGGGGACCTGTCCCGATCTTAATTAAGTCTATGTATCTTTTAGAGACTTTGTAGACATTGTAAAGTTAAGAATGGTAGTGTATTCTCTTTTAGACGTTGTGGCCCCAACGGTCAAGCCTTGTATATCTATTCTGAATTTACCTACACGATTTACGTTATTGATGCATCATGTCCATACTTGGAAGAACTTTTGTTTAGCTCAGTTACATGCATGACAAGAACATGAACATAGGTTGGTACTCTCGGGCCTATATGGCTACAGGTGTCTGTCAGCTCCAATGGAATTTGAGGCGTGACACAATGATTTGACCAAAGTTGAACAAGCCGCATATTCCCTTAATTACATTCAAGGTCCGGCATTGAGGTGGTGGGAACTTGCAAAAGGGCCCAATCAAATATGGAGTACCTTGAAAGGGTTCATGAAGTTTAACTTTGTGCCAAAAGGATACACAAAGCTCTATAATGTTGATTCGAGAAGACAAGTTGACCTTAGAAAGGTGAGTATTTATGGGGTTCTGGGATGCATTCTTACTCTCGATTATTGGTCCAATGTAAACTACATCACTCCCTCTATGGTAGACTATTTAGGGATACCTTGAATATCTAAGCATTATCCATATTTCTTGGAGGGCTATAAGGTTTCTGAGAGTGTAAAGGTTTCCTTCACCCGAAATGAGTACTATGAGGAAGTGTGGTATGATATATTTCCCTCGGACTTTGGTCATTTTTGTTTGGGCACCAGTTGGTTTGAAATACATGGAGTTCCAAATGAGCAAAATTTTCCCAAGATTGTAATGGACCAATGGGGAAATCATATTTTTCCACCTACCTTTCCCAAGCCTCAAGGAAATATGACCACTTACTCCAAGTCCCTTGATAAAGAGAGATAAAAGTTTGAGAGGAGTAAGGGAGTGCAAAGTGGTAACCCAAGAGTGGAAAAAAGAAAGGTTATGAGGGGTGAAGTGAGGTGGTTACCACAAATCCAATCTAACGTTGTTTGTCCTCCTCTTAGTAAGTACACTTGTGCAGGTACTGATGTTGCAAATGGAGAAGGAATACAAGCTTCAAACAGAGGGTCTAATCAAAAAGATCGGGAGATTAATTTGGACCTATGCCTTAAATCGTATGAAAAGTATTCCTTGTCACAACCCGAATTCCAACGGGGCAGACTAGCACCCGAAGTCGATAAGGCCCAAGAGAACCAATCTTTGCTCATGTCCATTCATATGCATGCCATAAGAAACATTACCATCACGTAAGGACATAAAATGCTAATAGTGGAAATCATGGAACATGTGATACATACATATGAGAAACTTGGCCGTCAGGGCCATCAAGTCAAAATGGACATACATCTCTTACATTCATATACCCACATATTTCTACAAAAGCCTCTAACAGATGCACATACATAACCATCCTAAAGTCGGGACAAGTCCCCGCTTTATAAAACATTTACAATACCAAAACCAATGCACAACTGTGACTCGAAAAGCCCCGAACCATCTGGAGCTCACCAAATATCAGTAGATGACCCACAGCTTACTGTAGAGGTCTACTAGTACCTGTGCCTACAACAAGTAAGGTATGTCCCACAAGGGACGTCAGTACGAAGAATGTAATGAGTATGTAAGGCCATAAGAAACAGTATGATACATAAATACTTCAATGGAATCAAATATAAGTGAATAATCATATCCCATATAGAATCAAATTTCTGTAGTATACGAGGCAAACCAGAGATGAAATCCATATTAATCATATCCCATTTCCAGACTAGAAGACTGATACATTGCATGTAACCTCCAAGTTTTTGATGCTCTACTTTAACTTGTTGACAGTTCGGGCATTGAGCGACAAATTCTGCAATGTTCCTCTTCATATTTCCCCACTAATACACTTCTTTTAAATCATGGTACATTTTATTAGCACCCGGGTGAATAGAATAGCGCGAATGATGTGCCTCTGTCATAATTCGTCTCCTCAGCCCATCTATATCTGGTACACATAATCTACCTTGGCATTGAAGCACCCCTTCCTGTGTAAGATCAAATTCCTGTGTCAAATTCTATTGTACATTTTCTTTTAACTATAATAACATAGGATCTGCAAACTTCTTCTCTTTCACTTCAGCTAACAATAAAGATTCAACCGCATTCTGTACAATCACTCCTTCATCTGAGGATTCAAGAAGACGAACCCCCAAACTGGCTAATAGATGTAGATCTTTGACTAAATCTTGTTTTTCTGTGAATTGGCCACTAGTGCCTCCTATCGCCTTGCAGCTCAATACATCAGCTACCACATTCGCTTTTCCTAGATGATATAGAATATCAATGTCATAATCTTTCAATAGCTCAAGCCACCTTCATTACCTCAAATTGAGTTCCTTTTGCTTAAACATATACTGTAAACTTTTGTGAGCAGTATAGATGTCAACATGAACTCCATACAAATAATGACGCCATATCTTTAAAGCAAAAACCACCACTGCTAACTCAAGATCATGTGTGGGATAGTTTCTCTCGTGTGGCCGCAACTGTCATGAGGCATATGCTATGACATTACCGTGCTGCATCAATACACACCCTAGGCCAATTCCGAAAGCATCACAATATACTGCGTAACCTTTGGTGCCTTCCAAAAGTACTAACTCTGGTGTAGAAGTCAATTTATCTTTCAGCTCTTGAAAACTTTTCTCACACGCATCACTCCACTCAAATTTGAATGCCTTGTGTGTAAGATTTGTTAATGGTGCAGCAATGGAAGAAAACCCTTCAACAAATCTTCGATAATAACCTGCCAACCCTAGGAAACTATGAATTTTCGTGGGCGTCGTAGGCCTTGGCCAACCTTTCACCTCTTCAATCTTATGCGTATCAACCTGTATCCCTTCATCTGACACAATATGAACCAGTAATGAGATGGATTTTAACCAAAACTCATACTTAGAGAACTTTCCATACAACTTACACTCGCGAAGAATCTATAATACCTTCCATAAGTGATTAGCATGGTCCTCTGGTGATCTTTAATAAACCAGGATGTCATCTATAAATACCGTCACGAACACGTCTAGAAATGTCTTAAACACCCTATTCATCAAATTCATGAACACAGCTGGGGCATTTGTTAGTCCAAATGACATAACTAAAACTTGATAATGGCCATACTGTGTTCGGAAGGCTGTCTTGGGTACATCTTCTTCTTTAACTCTGACTTGATGGTAACCCGACCTCAAGTCAATCTTTGAAAAACACTTGGCACCCTATAACTGATCAAACAAATGGTCAATTATGGAGAGGATATTTGTTCTTGATCGTTGCTTTGTTCAATTGTCGATAGTCAATGCACAATCTCAATGTGCCATCTTTCTTCCATACAAACAATACCGGTGCACCCCACGGGGACATACTAGGCCTAATGAAGCCCTTATCCAGCAAATATTTCAATTGCTCCTTCAATTCACACAATTCTATTGGACCAATCCTAGATGGAGGAATAGAGATAGGCTGAGTTCCTGGAATCACATCAATGCCAAACTCTACTTCCCGTTCTGAGGGTAAGCCTGGGATATCCTCTAGAAATACATCAAGAAATTTGTTGACCACTGGAACCGACTGCAGAGTTAGTGGTTCCACATCAGGATCTTTCACTCGTACTAAGTGACATATGTACCCCTTGGGAATCATTTTCCTTGCTTCCAAATTGGAGATAAATCTTCCTCTTGGTGACCCTACATCACCTTTCCATTCAAGAACATTCGTTTATGGAAAATGAAAATGTACCTTCTTGGCCCGGCAATCTATCGTGGCATAACAAGAAGCCAACCAATCCATACCCATTATCACATCAAAATCCACCATGTCTAGTTCAATGAGATCGGCCAGTGTATCATGACCACACACAGTTACCACACAATTACGCTATACTCTTTTTGCAATAATATATTCACCAACCGGTGTAGATACTTTAATTGACTTAGTTAATAATTCTAGTGCTTTTACAAATTTTGCAGCAATCAATGGAGTAACATAGAACAATGTAGAACCCAGGTCAATCAATGCATATACATTATATGAAAATATGGATAATGTACCTGTGACGACATCAGGAGAAACCTTCGAATTCTGTCAGTCCACTAGAGCATAAGTGCGATTCTGGACCCCACTAGTACTGGCTGCTCCTCTGGCACCTCTACCATAGGCGACAGACTACACACCTCGGCCTAGAGAAGGAACCGATGTTGATGATGCAACAGTCGATCCTGCCGGTCGTGCTATACCACCCATGCTCCTTTGGGGACACTCTTTCATCATGTTTGTCGTCATACCGCACCAAAAGCAAGCATTTTTCCCCATCCGGCATGTACCTGAATGAATACGCCCGCAGTGCTGACACTGCTGACGATCATTGTGGCTACCACATTTGTAGCATATCGAGCCAAGGAATTAAACTACAAACTATATTCTCTAACACTCAAATTTCCTTGTCGGATATTTAAGAACTGATCCGTACGAGCCTCCCAGATCTCATAGGAAAGATAGTGATCAAGGAATGCTGCTTTAAATTCGTCCCAATTAGGTGGCATTGCATCGATACCATGAGACTTCTTCCAATCTTCATACCACAATATCGCCTGTCCTTTCAATCTATATGTCGCAAGTTCAACTATTTCAACCCCAGTCACGTGCATAACATCTAGAGCCCTCTAAATTTGATCCACGAAGTCCTGTGGATATGCTTTCGGATCTGACCCAGCGAATATAGGAGGGTCCAGTTTTAGAAAATCCTGTGTTCTGCGACTCGCCACTCTAGCCGCATCATCCTCATTTGTCGTTGGACCAGCTCGTCCTTGAATTTGTGCCGCCACTAAATGAGTTAACATATGTACTGCATTTCTTAAATCCTGATCCGTGGCATTCATTGGTGGTTCTGCGGGTACTTCTCTACCGACTGGCTCTTCCGGAGCTGGAAAAGTAAAAGAAGACCGCGATGAAATTTCAGCATTTGCTCCACCTTGACTAGCTTGGTCAGGTGGTAATCTACTCATTCCTTCTCCCGCAAGCATATCTACCTGCTTACCTTTACCTCTACCTCTTCTTGTGATCGGCATTGTTACTATATCAAAGAAAATCAATTCCAATGGTTCCACTTACCACATTGGCTCTATTGCACAATCTAGAAGTGAAGAAAGGAAATAACATCCTAAATGTCCTGTAGCCTCCTATTTATAAATGTGGTGCACAACACATCGATAAGTAAGACTCTACTCAGACACGGCTTTGTAGACACCCTTAGAACGACCTACTCTGATACCACTTTTGTCACGCCCTGAATTCTAATGAGGTGGATTGGCACCCGTAGCCGATAAGGCCCGAGAGAACCAAGCTTTGCTTCTATTTATTCATATGCATGCCATAGAAAACACCACTATCACGTAAGAACATAAAAGGCTAGTAACGAAAATCATGGAACATGTGATATATATACATATGTGAAACTTGGCCATTGAGGCCATCAAGTCAAAAACAACATGTATCTTCTTACATTCATACACCCACATACGTCTACAAAAGCCTCTAACAGATTCATTTACAAGACCAACTGAAAGTCAGGACAAGTCCCCACTTTATACAACATGTACAATACCAAAATATATGTACAACTGTGACTCGGAGAAGCCACGAACTAACTGTATCTCACCAATGATCCGCAAACAACTGGCTACCTACTGTGGAGGCCTACTAGCACCTACGCCTGCAGCAAGTAAGGTAAGTCCCACAAGGGACGTCAGTACGAAGAACGTACTGAGTATGTAAGGCTCATAAGAAACTGTATGATACGTAAATACATCAATGAAAACAAATACAAATGGATAACCAATAAGGATAAGTTAACATTCTATATGTTGGGAACCATGTACATTGCTTCCATTACTTTCTTTGCATCTTTACTTCTATGCTTATTCATCATCACTTGTATCACTATGTACCCGGGCCTCGACTGATCAGTGGGTCTTTACATAACATAACGTTATGTTAGGATCAGCTCGAGCTAGGCTTATGCCTCTAGAGATACCACCCATGAATCAATATATCGGGTTCGGCTCTAGCTAGGTTATTACCTCTAGAGCTACCACCCATAAACCAACATATCAGGTTCGGCTCGAGCAAGGTTATTACATCTAGAGCTACCTCCTGTTATGTTCTGTCCAAGCTAGGCTTATGCCTCTAGGACTACCCCCTGATCCAACAATCTCGGGATCAGCTTGAGCTAGGCTTATGCCCCCAAAGCTACCACCCATACTCAATCATTAACCACATATGCATTACTTTATTCTTTACTTTTGAGATTGATACAATGATAGTCATACATTGTTGGAAACATAACATTATTGGAAATATGGAATCTTTGGAACATTAGTCAATGCATATGATACATGCGAGATACAATTGATCAATGCATAAGGAACATGTGATAGACCATAATTGATACCCGAAAATAGGATACCTTAGAACATTTCAGAGTGGAACAATTATAATGTCAATGTGAATACTAAGTGCTGCAGAAGCATACAGATAAAGTAAACTTACATGCCTTCACTTCCAAGTATGAATACATAAGCCTATATATAAACACAATATTCCAGCTCCTTCCATACGTTTAACTCTACAATACAAGTACATAACGGAGCTTATTAACCACTAGTTATCGTACAAGTGTACAAGATGACAACGAACTATATGACTATCGTATAACGTCATTTAACCCTTTATAATACAATCCACTGCATTATCATACCAACAACACCATAACATTCTACACATTGACTAGGACATCATACATCAATAGCATTTCACACCACGTTTACCCTTTATGCTTCCTCATTATCATTCCATCCAATTACTCAATAAACTTGCCTCGTAATAACTTATGAACCATAATAAATACTCCCTCCATCCCATTTTATGTGTCTCCTTTTGACCGGGTACGGAGTTTAAGAAATAAATGATGACTTTGTAAAGTTTACAAAATTGTCCCTATTAAAGTCACTTTAATATTTTTCTTTTAGTTGTCTTTTATTATTAAGTGGGACCCAGTGAGGATAAAATGGAGATGATGTCATTAAATTGTTGCCAAATAAGGAAAGATGACTTTTTTTTTGGGACGAACCAAAAAGGAAATAGCGACACATAAAATGGGACGGAGGGAGTACTTAATATAGTCCAACATACCTCCATAATCCCCTTTAAAGTCATTAAAACGGCACCACAAGTTGATAATTACATCCAAAAAGGGTATAGGGGCCTTCGGGACTCAAAGAGAGACGAAAACATCCAAAATCGTATCCTGGGCTGACCTGCGAAGCCACCTGCCCCTGCAAGTGGATGAGGTAAGCACGCAGGTGGCCTTTGGCAGGTTCCATAGGCACCTGCATTGGCATCTGCGCCCGCAGGTGCCTTTGTCTGCGGGGGCGGATGCCCAAATCGGCCAAAATGGGTTCTTTTTGGGTCCTTTTGTGTAATAAATGGTCCAAGGCCACAACTAAGCCTTTATTTACATATATTTGGTCACTTGGATGCCAAAAAACACTTGTGGTTCCATAACGCACATAAACAACACCAAAATCACACTTTTCTTTCAATACGTCACCAAATCCATAATCAAATTTACAATAACCATTCCAAAACGTTATGTACAAGAACAAAACAAGTTAAGGCTATAATCACATCTCACATGTAAATATTGAATCCACCAAGTTTACTTCTTACAATACCACAAGTCCATGTTCAAGTTTGCAAGACAAAATCGTTCTCCGATTGCAAAAATAGACAGTTTTACACATAGCACACTGTCCAACACTTTGCCAACACAACCAGCATGATTTATACACTATTTTAAATATATCATATACTAAACCATGAGAATAAATACTTACCAAAGAGTGATCTTGTCCCAAAAGAGATAAAGGCTTAGGGTTTGTGTGAGAGATAATGTTTGAGAAAATGTTAGAAAAGGCATGTGTGTCTCCATGAATAAAAATCTGATTTTTCTTGACTTATGTGGTCCCTTGAAAATCATCCTAAGCCACTCATTTAATGGTTTACTCGGTCAATGAAAGAGAAATGGAAGAATGGGTCAAATTCCCTTTTTGGGCCATGTCTTTCTTATGATTTTTGGGCCTTATTTGGGCCCAATGGCACAAGACTCATTAATTCCCAACAAATAAATGTATAATTCGTCAAATCTCTCATGTTTCAATATTTCCATGAATGTTACGGTAGCCAACTAGACTCAAAAACTTATAGGGTGTTACACATTCTATATGGGGGAATAGAGATAGGCTGAGTGCCTAGAATCACATCAATACCTAATTCTATTTCCCGTTCTGGGGGCAAACTTGTAAGATCTTCTGGAAATACATCAAGATATTCATTGACCACTGGAATCGACTGAGGAGTTAGTGGTTCCACCTCAGTATCTTTCACTCGTACTAAGTGACATATGTAACCCTTAGAAATCATTTTCTTGGTATTCAGATAGGAAATAAATTTTCCTCTTGGTGCCCCTACTTCACCCTTCCATTCAAGAACATTCGTTTATGGAAAATAAAAATATACCTTCTTAGCTTGGCAATCTATCATGGCATAACAAGAAGCCAACCAATCCATGCCCATTATGAAATCAAAATCCACCATATCCAGTTCAATAAGATCGACCAGTGTATCATAACCACACACAGTTACCACACAATTATGATATACTCTTTTTGCAACAATATAGTCACCAACTGGTGTAGATACTTCAATTGACTTAGTTAATAATTTTGGTGTTCTTTCAAATTTCACAGCAATCAATGGAGTAACATATGACAATGTAGAACCCGGATCAATCAATGCATATACATTATATGAAAATATGGATAATGTACCTGTGACGACATCAGGAGAAGCCTCTGAATTCTACTGGTCCACTAGAGCATAAGTATGATTCTGTGTTCCACTGGAACTGGCTGCTCCTCTGGCACTTCTACCACGACCCACAGGCTGTACACCTCTGCCTAGGGGAGGAACCGATGATGATGATGCAACGGCTGATCCCGCAGGTCGCGCCACATTACCCAAGCCTCTTCGTGCGCAGTCTCTTATCAGATGCCCCGTCATACCGCACCAAAAGTAAACATTTGTCCCAAGCCGGCATTCACCTAAATGAAATCTTCCACAGTACTGACATGGCTGACAAGAAAATCCAGCGGTCTGCGAACCTCGAATCCCACTACTCTGCCCAATATTGCTACCTCTAAACCCTCGAAATTGAGCTTGAGTGCCTGCTGTTGAATAAGAGAATGATGGTCTAGGCATTCTAGGAAACATCCGAGGTCTAGATTCTCTTTTGGACACCATAGACTGTCCCATAGGTCTAGCTCTTTTGGACTGTCCTCGTTCAGATTCATGTACCCTTCTCCTTTGCCTTTGGTCCTCCATCTTTTGTGCGAGACCTGAATTCTAGCTATATCCATATCTTGATTTAAAGAAGCAATAGTGCAGTCTCTTACCAAATATGGCTCCAATCTGTCCATATATTGATGTACTCTGTTTGTCATTGTGGCCACTACATTTGAAGCATATCGAGCCAAGGAATTAAATTGCAGACTGTATTCTCTAACACTCAGATTCCCTTGATAGAGATTTAAGAATTGATCCGCACGAGCCTCTCGCATCTCATAACAAAGGTAGGTGATCAAGGAATACCGCTTTGAATTCTTCCCAATTAGGTGGATTTGCACCGATACCACGAGATTTCTTCCAATCTTCATACCACAATATCGCCTCAACTTTTAATCTATATGCAACAATTTCAACTGTTTCTACCCCAGTCACATGCATAACATCTAAAGCCCTTTGAATTTGATCTATAAAGTCTTGCGGATCTTCATTCAGATATGACCCAGTGAATGTGGGAGGCTCTAATTTCAGAAAATCCTATGTTCGCGACTAGCTGCCCTAGCCGCACCATTATCACTTATTGTTGGACCAGCTCATCCTTGACTTTGTACAGCGACTATCTGAGTTAACATTTGCACTACATTTCTGAGATCTTGCTCAGTAGCATTAACAGGTGCTTCTGCAGGTTTTTCTCTCCTTCTCGGCTCTTCTGGAGCTGGAAAAGTAGAAGAAGCCAGCGATGTAAACTTAGCGTCAGTCCCACCTTGACAAGCTTGGTCAGGTGGTGATCTACTGGTTCCTTCTCTGGCAAGAATATCTATTTTCTTACCTTTACCTTTACCTCATCTTGTAATCAGCATTTTACTATACAAAAGAAAACCAAGTCCAATGGTTAGATATGATTCCACTACAATATTGGCTCTAATGCACAATCTAAGAATTGAAGAACAAAAACAACTCCTGAATGTCCCGTCGCCTCCTACTTATAAATGTGGTGCACAACACATCGATAAGTAAGACCCTACTCAGACACGGCTTTGTAGACACCCTTAGAACAACCTGGCTCTGATACCACTTTTGTCATGACCCGAATTCCAACGGGGCAGACTGGCACACGAAGCCGATAAGACCTGAGAGAACCAATCTTTGCTCATGTCCATTCATATGCATGCCATAAGAAACATCACCATCACATAAGGACATTAAATGTTAATAGCGGAAATCATGGAACATGTGATACATACATACGTGAAAATTTACCGTCAGGGCCATCAAGTCAAAATGGACATACATCTCTTACATTCATATACCCATACATGTCTACAAAAGCCTCTAATAGATGCACATACATAACCATCCTAAATTCGGGACAAGTCCCCGCTTTATAAAACATTTACAATACCAAAACCAATGCACAACTGTGACTCGAAAAGCCCCGAACCATCTGGAGCTCACCAAATATCAGTAGATGACCCACAAGTTACTATAGAGGTCTACTAGTACCTGTGCCTACAACAAGTAAGGTATGTCCCACAAGGGACGTCAGTACGAAGAATGTACTGAGTATGTAAGGCCATAAGAAACAGTATGATACATAAATACTTCAATGGAATCAAATATAAGTGAATAACCAATATGGATAAGTCACCATTCCGTATGTATGGAAATATGTACATTACGTGGATTACTTTCTTTACTTTTATTCTCATTCATTCATTCATCACTCACTTCTTCATTCACTACTCATCCTTCCATTCTTACAATGCCCGGGCCCCAAGCTGATCAGTGGGTAATCAACAGTTTTCTAGATCGACCTATGCTAGGCTCTTCTTTTGCCCCTGGGATACCACCCGTGGTAGCGGGATTGACCCATGCTAGGTGCTCTTTTCACCCCTGGGATACCACCCGAGATATTGGGATCGACCCATGCTAGGTATTTTAACCCCTGGGATACCACCAAAGAATAGAGACTTCATTACCTCACTCCTTTGTCTTTGCAATAGTTCATTCGATGATCAAGTCATTATTGGAACTTTTGAATATAACATTATTGGAACTTTGGAACCATGTCCACAATTAGGTGACACATGAATAACAATAGTTCAAGAATAAGGTATATATAATTAACAATAAATGATAACCTGAAATGAGATACCTTAGAACATTTCGGAAATGAGTAAGTACAATAACAAGGTGAATACTACATGCTGCAGTAGGATACGAAAAGAGTAACCTTACATACCTTATCTTCCTAATATGAACACACAATCCTATACGTGAATACAATAGTCCAGCTCCTTCCTTACGTCTTACTCAACAACACAAATACACAATGGAGTTCCAGTTAACAACTACTTGCCTTACACGTGTACATGATGACAACAAGCTATATGACTGCCATATAACGTAATTTCACCCCTTACAATACAATACACTACATTATCATACCAACAACACCATAACATTCCACACATTGACCAATACATCATAGACCAATAGCATTTCACACCACTTTTACCCTTTACGCTTTCTCATTATCATTCCGTCATACTTACTCCATCAAATTGCCTCATAACAACATATGAACAACAATAAATAAGTAATATAATTCAACATTCCTCCCTATGACCCCTTAAAAGTTATTAAAAAGGTATCATAAGTTGATAATTACATCCAAAAAGGGTATAGGGGCCTTCGGGGATCAAAAAGAGACAAAACAATACAAAATGACTTTCTGGGGTGACCTGCGAAGCCACATGGATTATATTCATCCATTTTTTACCCTTGTAAGTGTCCAGGGTAACTTGCGTTGGCATCTGCGCCAGCAAGTGCCTTCATCTGCAGGGACGGATGCCCAAATCGGCCAAAAAGGGTCTTTTTTGGGTCCTTTTGTGTAATAAATGGTCCAAAGCCATAAGTAAGCTTTTATTTACATATTTTTGGTCACTTGGATGCCAAAAAACACCCATGGTTTTACAACACATAGGAACATCACCAAAACCACACTTTTCCTTCAATAAACCACCAAGTCCATGCATAATTTTGCAATAACAATTCTAAACATTATGTACAAGGATAAAACAAGTGAAGGCTATAATAACATCTCACATTTAAACATTGAATCCATAAATTTCATTGCCTTCAAGACCACAAGTCCATTTTTAAGTTTATAAGGCCAAAACCCTTTTCCGATTGCAAAAATAGACAGTTTTACACATAGTGAACTGTCCAACACTGTGTCAACATAACCAACATGATTTATGCACCACCTTAAGAATATCATATATTAAACCATGAGAATAAATACTTACCAAATCTTGCAATATGATGATCTTGGCCAAAGAGAATAGTTTCTTAGGGTTTGTGTGAGAGAGAAATGTTTGAGAACAATCTAGAAATGGCATATGTATGGATATGAATAAAAATCTGATTTTTGTTCCCTTTTATAGTACCATGTAGTCTAATTATTAACCATATATTAGTCATACATGTTAGGATTACTTGGTCAATTGAAGAATGGGTCAATTTCCATGTTTGGGCCATGTCTTTTTGTCTAATTTTGGGCCTCCATTGAGCCCACTAGCACAAGAGTCATTTAAGCCCAAAAATTAATGCATAATTCACCAACACTCTCATGTTAAACTAATTCCATGAATGTTACGGGAATTAACTAGGTTCGAAAACATACGGGGTGTTACATTTCGACACTTTGAAAGGAACCTTGCACCAATGTGAAGAAGAATCTTCTCATGAGCTTCAAGGTAACATTGCTAACTCTTGCACTTTAGTAAATATGAGTGACCATTGTGTGGCTAGCAGCCAATTGAGTATGAGTGATAGTTTGTCTATATGTGAGCTTAATTATTCTTTACCTCATGATGATAATGTACATGTTGAGAGTGCGGATACACTAGTTGATTCTATTGATGACCGGATTGAGTCTTCTTGTAAGATCGATTTGAGTCCACCTAGTGTTGAAGCCTTTGTGTTAAATACTAGTACACTGTCTTGTGAAAATTGTGTTGATCAACTTGTGTGTGAATCTATTCCATTACTTGAGGGTGTTTATGATGTGATTAGTGAACCTTAAGTTAGTGATGATGTTAATAATGTTGATCATTTGAATGGGAGTGACCCCTTGAGAATGCTTTTAAATGAAAATTCTATTACTTGCTTGGCTCATAGGGTTGATCATGTGTTTGAAACTTCTTCAAAATTTGATAATTGTCTTTTTGAGAATGAACTTACATGTTCCAATTCTCCTTCTTGGATTGATTCTTCTCTCTTTAAGTGCAATTTCTTATTAGAGGATGATGAAATCACTCCTTGTGGGTTACCTAGTAGTGAGGATCATGTTAGTGATGTAGCTCTTCTTAAGGGCTATACTCTATAAAAAAAACCACTATGGTGTGACAACATTCCTCCTAAAGATGGAAATCTCTTCTTGGAAGATGAGAGTATTCTTTTGGGGAAGGATTGTAAAGAAATGGAAGGTGATCTTTATTCTCCAATTGTTTATTCTTCTTTAATTGTTTCAATTCTTGAGCATACACTTGATAATGTTCTTGAGCATAGTGTTGAGCATGCCTTGAGGACACCCTATATGAAATCAATTTGCGTGACACCTTTCTTTACTCTTTATTTTCTCATGGTATTGCCTATGCTTGTGTGAAGTGTATAACCTTTTTTGTTGGTGATTTCTTTGGGGAAAAAGAGTGTTTATTAGACCCTTGTCTACTATGGACACTCTTGTCACGCCTCAAATCCTATTGGGGCAGACAGGCACCTATAGTCGTAAAGGCTCGAGAGCACCAACTCATATCCTTGTACTTATCATGCATTGCCATGAACATTTAAAGATGCTGCCAAATATGGATATTAAGATTTAATAAAAATAAACCACGTAGTCAAGGCCAAAACTATATATACATGACTTGGCCGTTAGGGCCACAATGACTGGAAGACAAGGCATAACCAAATTCACTTTACCATCTACAAAGCCTCTAAAAGAGATATAAACGTTGTTAAGGTCAGGACAAGTCCCCGCCTTACACTTAGCTACTATACAATACTAAAATATATATAACAGACTCTAAAAGCCCCGAATCAACCTGGAGCTCACCAATAGTGGCTGGATATCCTGTGCTTCTACTGGAGGGGTCTACTAGCTCCTGTGCCTGCAGCATGAAATGCAGGTCCCCTGTAAGGGACGTTAGTACGAAAGAATGTACTGAATATGTAAGGCTGAAAGTAGTTATACATAACACAAGAGTTCAAATGAAATTTGGTACAAGCATATAAATAGTGCTAATAGACCACCTTTACATATACTTTTGGGATCGTGTACATTGCATTTCTTTCTTTACTTTACCTTTAATCTTCGTAAGCCATGTGATACAAATAACCAACTGATCAGTGGTAAATACCCATGTTGGGATCGGCCCATGCTAGGCTTATGCCCATGAGTTGCCACCCATATGTAAAGAGATCGGGATTGGCCCATGCTAGGCTTACGCCCCTGAGATGCCACCCATATGTAAAGAGAAAGGGATCAGCCCATGCTAGGCTTACTCCCCTAAGCTGCCACCCGTACATAACCAGATTTGCGTTTCTTAGTTTATTACCTTTGAGATTGTTACATTGGTGGTCATGACATAATTGAGTTTTGGGATAATAGTCCACCAGTAAAAGATGCATGAATAAACACTTGATGCAATAACAATGAGATAGGGAGAAGTTTGTAAATAAATGAAATGCCTAGGAGCTGAAATAACACATGGGCCTTATTTAACTAAAAGGAGAACTCGTGAAGCTTGCTATTGAATGTAGACATGCAGACTATGTAATAAGCATATATTGAGGTATTCTAACACATTAGGGAGTGGGAGCAAGGTCGTTATCTACACGGGAGATCATTCGCTGCCACTATGTATCATTTACCATGGGAGAACTTTGGAAGCTCACTTTGTAACACAAGTGTTGGATTTCATGCCAAAGAATATGGAATAGAGTGGCCTTACATACCTTGTATAACTTCGGTATTACCCCGAATTAACCTCTTTCCTTTCAGATTAGTTATCTACAATGAACTACGTGGTAAAACTAGTATTAGTAATTAATTAACAAATTCGGGCTATTCAACTTCACTCAAAATAGTAGCCGGGCAGCACGCCCATAATTCACCAAATCAAGGGTGTTCTTTCAACCCCTTCTCCTATAATTACATTTGTACAACAAACAGATTCATATAAGATTCCCGGAGACTCCTTTGGCTTCATAACATGTACAAAACAGTCCACAAAATATGATAGGCAGCAAGCTCATGCAACATCTAATTAAGTGGTGTATCATTACACCCTCTTTTTATATGTAAAGATCAACAACTCACATCCTTTTTTTAAGACCAACCAAGTTGTTCCAACATATATACACATAAACAATCTCTAAAATAGCCCCAAATAGTCTTCATCCTAGCAACACAATATTACACTCACTATTTCTAAGTTCTTAGCAACACATCCAAACTCAAATTTATATACAAGGAGGAGCAATAAAATGTGCAGTAGCCTACCTATTTATTAGTATAAATCCTTATACTCTCAACTGCCACAAGAACTTGAACTTCTTTTCACTAGAACCATAAAGAGAAGAAACCCTGTAAGAATTAGATAAAGGTGGACTACCAAACTTGGAGGGCTATTCTACACTTGAAACATGAAAAACCTGATTTCCATCACTTTCTCATGGTTAAATTAAACTAAATCCATAAGTTAATCACTACTTACCTTGGCTTCAAAAAAGCAACTATACCAAGAACCCTAGAAGAGTTTTGTCGCTGCTACTTGAAGAGGGAGAGAGAGCTTATTATCTTTTAGAGAATTTTGGTTATTTTGCTAAATTATTATGATTTAAAATTTGTCACATTAACCCTTAAATAAGCTCTCTATAACCTCCTCTTTTAGGTCCATTTTCAACTACAAATTGATCCAAGTAGGTAATGCACCTACTTAGGGAGTTCAAGCTGCTCAAAGGTAAAAGTAGGTGATGCACCTACTTGCTTTTTATTGTATAAATTGGGCCTTTAACTTATTGGTCTTTTGGGATAGATTTTTTTAATTGGGCTGCCCATTCTCTTCTCCTTTTATTTTACATAGTTTGGGCATTAAAAGAGTCCATTAATATAAGCCTTAATATGATCCATTAACTTAAGTAGGTAATACACCTCTTTGGCATATTTAACTTGTCCCAAATCTGATCCATAACCTTGGTTCCATTAACTTGGTCCATATATCACAAGTAGGTGATTCACCTACTAGCTTAATTAAGTCAAGCAAGCACCTCAATAGTTAATTCCATTTTCAGTTCTTAATCCCTTTAATTTAACTTACAGCTTGTGTACACTTGGTCACTTTAAACTTTATATTCAAATACCTACTCATGATCCCAAGTTTAAATAGTTGCATCGACATTAACTTAGTTGTGTCACATTAAAGTGTACGAGCAGTTCCTTCCAACCCATATTACCATCGCTAGTCATATAGAAAACCGAGTCCATTACCCGTACTATAAGGCGATATCAAGTGACATATAAGTAGAAGAAAACCCTTCAACAAACCTTCTATAATAACCTGCCAACCCAAGGGAACTACGAACCTACATAGGTGTTGTTGGTCTTGGCCAGCCCTTCACGGATTCTATCTTTTGAGTATCAACCCGTGTTCCTTCATCAGATACCATATGGCCCAAGAATGCTATATATTTTAACCAGAACTAACATTTAGAGAACTTTGCATATAACTTACGATCACAAAGAACCTGTAACACCTGCCGCAAATGATTAGCATTGTCCTCTTTCGATCTTGAATACACCATAATATCATCAATAAATATGATAACGAACACATCTAAGAATGGCTTGAACACTCTATTCATCAAATCCATAAAAGTTGCTGGTGCATTTGTTAGCCCAAATGACATAACTAAAAACTCATAATGACCATACCATTTTCGAAAAGCTGTCTTGGGTATATCTTCTCTTTGTCCCTCACTTAGTGGTGACCTGATCGCAAATCGATCTTTGAGAAACACTTAGCACCTTGTATCTGATCAAATAAATCATCAATTCTAGAAAGGGTATATTTGTTCTTAATAGTCACATTATTCAGTTGCCAGTAGTCAATACACATTCTCAATGCTCCATCTTTCTTACGCATAAATAACACTGGTGCGCCCCAAGGGGACATACTAGGCCTTATGAATCCTTTTTCTACCAAGTCTTTCAATTGCTCTTTCAACTCCCTTAATTCTACCAGAGCCATTCTATACGGAGGAATAGAGATAGGTTGAATATCTAGGATCACATCAATACCAAACTCTACTTCTCGTTCTGGAGGTAAACCTAGAAGATCTTTAGGAAATACATCGGGAAATTCATTTACCACAGGAACATATTGAATATTTGGTGGCTCCATATCTGATACTAGCATGAATCGTATAGTTGACACGAGCTTGGATGACGTACATGACACATAGAATGTCCGTGAAAAGGAAATCTTAAGAGTCCATGGGAGTTATGTGGATACAGAAAAGAGGCCATTTGTACAAGTGGCTAGATTTTAAATTCAAGAATTCACAAGAAGAGTCACCAAACAAGGCCCTTGTCTCTCATTAATGGCATATTTGTAATAACTAGTTGTCTTTTATTCCCGTAGTATAAATAGGGTATCAAATCCCTTGTTGCCCATAAATTCAAGAGTTTGTATATTAATCCACATATCCTTCTTTTGTTTTCTTTCCTTCTTGTTCATCCCTATTTGGTTCATTATCATTTTGGTATCAAAGTCTGGGTTAAGTTTTTTTTTTTTCACAAATCTTAGTCTTGGGATATTGATCTATTCAAAAATCAAAAGAAAAAAATCCAAAAATCTTCCAAATATGCCAAAAAAATTGGGAATTTTTTGTTTTGATTTGTTGTTTTTGACACTAGATCTTGATTCCCTGGTGTTTTTTGAGTCTAGAACTCGAATTTTGTGTGATTTGGAGGTGTAGAATTGAAGTTACCATTGAAGGGTTTGAAGCTTTTGAAATTTGGCCAATTTGGAAAAGTGGATTTATTTTTGGCTTGGTTTTGAAGGCTAAAAATTAGTGGGGTTTGTTTGAGGCGTTGAAAGGAACACGTGTGTGAAAAATTTCATCGAATTTGGAGTTGAAATGAAAAAGTTATGAAGACTGGGTTTTTTGTTGGTGTTCTTGTACTTCTTCATCTTGTTCTTAAAGAAGAAGGTAGAAAAGTACACTTTGATCCAAAATTTTGAGGTCAAAGTTGGTCAAAGTGTTAGTGGTCCAATTGTGGAAATTTGAAAAACAAAATTAAAAAAAATTGAAGTTTGAAAAAAAATAAATTAAATTGATTTTCCACGTGGTGCCACGTCAGCAACCAAGTCAGAGCCAAATCAGCGCTAACTCAGCATTCAACTCTAGTCAATAGCTGCTACTTCAACAAAAAAAATTCAGTGTCATAGGAAGGGCCAGACGCTTGTTTTGGCACCCAAACCAGCAAGCTTCTAAAGCTCAGTGCCCTAGGAAGGGTCAAACGCTTGCTGGAATGGCCAAACTAGTAAGCTTCCAAAAATTCTTTTAAGTGTCCAAACTTTGTGGTTTCTCTTTCTACACTTTCTTCCTTCAATTCCTCAACTATTTAACAAGTAATTAACATTTTTAATCACTTGTTAACTAGTTTTAAACATCAAATCATCTCTTTGATTCATCAAATTAAGCAACACTAGTAATTTTTCTACTTTTGTTACTTAGTTTTTTTTTTAGTCCGTTTTCTTTCGTGCTTCTTTTGTTCAACTTTTATCATCTTAATTCATTGATAAACTTCTTTATTCAAGTCCTTTTACCTTCAATAGAGTCGTACCTCTTTCAAGAGTCACAAGAATCCACTCCACCACAAAGGATAGGTGATCTTGAATTGATCAAGCAAGGCTAGTTCACTACCAATTTTGAGACGACGCTTTAGGAGGTGAGTTGAGAGTTTACATATGAGTGATGTGAGGCTTTTAACACTAATATTTTTTGTTGAGCTTTTTAGGTACAATGTATAATCATTTTCCTTATAACCATGGAGGAAGGAGCTCGGTGAACAACATGGTGACAAATTCCAATGTGTCAAGAAGAGTGACCAATATGAATTAAAGGGTGGCTGAAACAAATGGGAGGTTTAGAGTTATGTAGGAAAGTGTAACACCCCGTACCTTCCCAACCCTACTTGATGACATTGAATAATGTTTCCTTAGGTGTCGAGAGCTATAAGGATGGATTTGGTAATGTTAAAGATGAGGAAAATTGAAATTTGGCCTTGTACATGTGACTAGCCTTTCATAGGAAGTGTTTGGTGATTTCGGGGAGCATTTGTGGAATACCCCGTACATATTCCAACCTCATTTGGTGACTTGGATTCATGTTTACTTGATGATTAAGATCACTAAGTAAATATTTTGTAGTGTTTGGATAAGATATTGGACGATATGCAAGTGGTGGAAAAATTGCCAAAAAATTCAGCAAGGCATGGTAACTTGTGCCACTCCCTATTTCAAGGGGTGTGGCGCAAGCCCCTGATTCATAGGTCAAGGAAATCTTGTGCCACTGCCTTGCTTTGCAGCAGTGGCGCAAGGAACAAAGGTTTTGCCTTTCCGGGCTCATTTTGTAACGCAATTCTACGGCGATTCATGGATGGTTTCTTTTGGTTCTTTGGAGTTCTTTGAGTGTTGTTAAAGCTTCAAATACCTCAATACACTCCTACATACTTTTACATGATCAAACCATGAAACACAAGTAATTATCAAAAATGTTCAAGGAAGCCATGGACGACTAGAATTCCTATATTTGCGATTGAGACGACGAATGAGAATCTCATAAGAGAATATTGTCGTGACATTATGGAATTATTTAAACATGAGATATATGGTGAATTATACATGAAAGTTGATGGGTTAAATGGATATGTGTTATTGGGCCCAAATTTAGGCCCAAAATGGAATAAAAGACTTGGCCCAAATAGGTCAAATGACCCATTCTTGCCATCACTACCCAATTATTGCTCCCAAATGGCTAAGGATGACTTTAAGGGCCTATAAAAGGCACCAAAAATCAGAATTTATTCATTCACACACACATGTATTTCTAGGTTTTTCCAAGAACCTAAAAAAAAGAGATATTTTCTCTTAACTCTCAAACCCAAACCCTAAGCCTCTTTGGACAAGACCATCATCTTCCAAGCTTGGGTAAGTATTTATTCTCATGTATTAACATATTATATGCATGGTAGATTATGTATATCATTATAGTTATGTTGGCAAGGTGGTGAATAGTGTATTTGTGCTTTTGGTGAAAGATGTGCCATCTTTGTGATTTGAATTTGAAAAGAGACTTGATGTCTTAATGAAAGATCATGGTATGGATAAAATATGAACATGTATGGTATGATTTTGTTATTAAAATTTTTATTTTTCTAAATGTGTAAATTGTGGGATTTTGGCCGATATGTGCTATGAGGTGTATTAAGCTAATTTGATGGATTACTTGTGATGTGATATGGATGAGAAAGTGTAAAGGAGAAGTGTTGTGGTGAAATGTATTGATTTTCATGTATTGGTAAATGTATGGAATATTGGGGATTTTTGGAATAATAATTTCATCAATGGTTTTGTCAAGGGGAAATGGCATGTTTAAAGGCAAACATGTAACTCATTGATGTTCTATGCATTTGTAAAGTAGTTGATGGTTAATGTAAATCTCGTTATGTACTTGTGTTGTAGAGTGAAACATAAGGAAGGAGCGGGAATATTGTATACGCGACTAAGATTGCGTATTTGTATTAAGAATACAAGGTATGTAAGGTTACTCTTTCCGTATCCTTCTACAAGATATTGTTATTTTTGACGTTGGACTTGTTTCAATTCCGAGGGGCTTGAAGTATAACAATTCAGGGTGACGTATATTGTTATTCATATGTGCCCTATTCTTAGATGAATTATGATTCACTTATCTCTTATTTATTGATTGAAGTTCTAAAGATGCCATAACGTTGTAATTTCTAAAAGAACTATCTCAATGAGAGTAAGAGGTAAAGAGAGATTGTTTAGTTTGAACAGCATTATTCCAATCATGTCTTGTTCCAAAGGTCGATAGTATGATGATTATCCTTGTGCCAATTGTTCATAAGTAAGAGTACCAATCTCATAAGAGTACTAAGAGAGGTGATGTGCAAGTTAGTATAATTATTCCTCATAAGTGAAGTTGTCAATCTCATGAGGTAAAAGAGTGAAGTGAGGTGTGCATATAAGTGTGTGCTTTAATGTCATGATCTTTAACTTGTCACTCTCATAACTACGTATAGGGTATAAGATTGTAAAGAGGTAATACACATGGTTGCTATATGTTTCATTGAGTATTGATCACATTCTAGAGGGTATAAGTTCAATATGGAATAATCCCAATATTAGGATTATGCTTTGTTATCTATTATAGCCCACAAAAGGTTGAAGCCCAGTATCATATACCTACTTATATAAGATCTCATAAGAATAGTGAATGAGGTAAAATGCGAGCTAATATATCTATCCCTCATAAGTTAAGGTGTTAATCTCATGAAGCATAAGAGTAAGGTAAAACATAGTTGTGTGTTTCAATTAGTATCACGATCCTTAATGTATTAATCTCTCATAAGTTGATATACCAATTTCTCCCACCATAGAGTGGATGTATGTTCCCCCACCATAGAGTGGATGTATGTTCTCCCATCATAGAGTGGATGTATGTTCTCCCATCATAGAGTGGATGTATGTTCTCCCACCATAGAGTGGATGTATGTTCTCCCACCATGAGAGTGGATGTAGGTTAAACCACCAATAGAGTGGATGTATGTTAATAGAGTGGATGTACGTTAATAGAGTGGATGTACGTTAGTAGAGTGAATGTACGTTACTAGAATAGGTGTATGTTATATTATTACCCCCACCACTAGAGTGGATGTACGTGGATGAGTGTTATTCTTTCTAACCAAGTAGATGAACAGTAGTGGTATGAACCTAGAAGTAAGAGAATCTATTGGAGGCAAATCTCTTAAGTGAAGGAAATCTCCCTAGAATGAAGATGTGTTTGAAAGATAGTAAGGAAACAAATGAGTGATCTAGAATAACATTAACATAAGTGATCTATATGTTTCCACATTAAGAATGATGATGGTAAGAGTGAATGAACAAGTAATGCAGATAATGGGAGAAATGAACCTGGTTCCCTACATACAGACAGAACAATAACCAAAGTAAAATTCATGATTTTAAACGTACAGGACGACTGTTTATCCACATTGATTATTCTCTTATCTTGAGTACATTGAAATTCATATCTTTTATACAGTTGCTCTTAGCCTTACATACTCAGTACATTCTCGTACTGACCCCCTTGGGGGACTTACCTTACATGTTGCAGGTGCAGGTACTAGTATACCTCTACAGTAGACTGACAGTTAATTGAGGACCTTTGGTGAGCCCTAGTTGCTTCGGGACTTTCTGAGTCACAGTTGTATAGTTATTTTGACGTTGTAAATATTGTATAAAGCGGGGACTTGTCCCGAATGCTAGTTAGTCTTGTAAATGCATCTGTTAGAGGCTTTTGTAGACATGTGTGGGTTATGAATGTAAGAGATAAACGTTCGTTTTGACGTGATGGCCCCAATGGCCACATTTCCTAAATCTATATATAGCATATGTTTTCATGTTCATGTTTTACGCATAGTTGTATAAGGTTTAAGAAGACTTATACGAGGATATGTATACAAAGATTCACGAGCAAAGATTGGTTCTCTCGGGCCATATCGACTTCGGGTGCTAGTCCGGCCCGAATGGGATTTCGGGTTGTGACAAAATGGGTATCAGAGCGGGTCATTCTAAGTGTGTCTACAAAGCCGTGTCTGAGTAGAGTCTTACTTATCGATGTGTTGTGCACCACATTTATAAGTAGGAGGCTACGGGACATTTAGGATGTTTTTTCTGTTCTTCACTTCCAGATCGTGCAATAAAGCCAGTGTTGTAAGTTCAATTGTATCTGACCATGGGAATTGTTTTTCTTCGGTATAGTAAAATACTAAGCTCAAAAGGTGGTAGAGGCAAAGGTAAGCAGGTAGATATGTACTGATTAATCTGAGCTCTACTCTATCGTATGTTACTTTATTGACTACCGTGAATATGATGGGACATCGGGGTTATTAGCTAAGTTAATTGAAGTATTTCCACATGTTGGTGAATTTAGTTGAAAGGGCACATCATAATGGTATAGTAAATGTTTTTGATCAATGGGTATGAAGTGGGGTCCTCCACCTGTCGGAGTACCCGTAATGGTTTCAAACGGAAGAGAAAATTCAAAGTGCGGAATTTGAGCAATAACAAGAAAGTATCGGGAAGTAGTATGTGTATATGTATATATATGTGTGAATATATAGATGCATGGGATGTACATGAGACGATGTTAATAACATTCGAGGACGAATGTTTCTAAGGGGGGAAGAATATAACACCCCGTACCTTCCCAACCCTACTTGATGACATTGAATAATGTTTCCTTAGGTGTCGAGAGCTATAAGGATGCATTTGGTAATGTTAAAGATGAGGAAAATTGAAATTTGGCCTTGTACATGTGACTAGCCTTTCATAGGAAGTGTTTGGTGATTTCGGGGAGCATTTGTGGAATACCCCATACACATTCCAACCTCATTTGGTGACTTGGAGTCATGTTTACTTGATGATTAAGATCACTAAGTAAGTATTTTGTAGTGTTTGGATAAGATATTGGACGATATGCAAGTGGTGGAAAAATTGCCAAAAAATTCAGCAAGGCATTGAAACTTGCTCCACTCCCTATTTCAAGGGGTGTGGCGCAAACCCCTGATTGAGAGGGCAAGGAAATCTTGCGCCACTACCTTGCTTTGCAGCAGTGGAGCAAGGAACAAAGGTTTTGCCTTTCCAGGCTCGTTTTGTAACGCAATTCTACAACGATTCATGGATGGTTTCTTTTGGTTCTTTGGAGTTCTTTGAGTGTTGTTAAAGCTTCAAATACCTCAATACACTCCTACATACTTCTACATGATCAAACCATGAAACACAAGTAATTATCAAAAATGTTCAAGGAAGCCATGGACGACTAGAATTCCTATTTTTGCGATTGAGACGACGAATGAGAATCTCGTAAGAGAATATTGTCGTGACATTATGGAATTATTTAAACATGATACATATGGTGAATTATACAGTAAAATTGATGGGTTAAATGGATATGTGTTATTGGGCCCAAATTTAGGCCCAAAATGGAATAAAAGACTTGGCCCAATGGGTCAAATGACCCATTCTTGCCGTGACTACTTAATTATTGCTCCCAAATGGATAAGGATGACTTTAAGGTCCTATAAAAGGAACCAAAAATCAGAATTTATTCATTCACACACACATGTATTTCTAGGTTTTTCCAAGAACCTAAAAAAAAGAGATATTTTCTCTTAACTCTCAAACCCAAACCCTAAGCCTCTTTGGACAAGACCATCATCTTCCAAGCTTGGGTAAGTATTTATTCTCATGTATTAACATATTATATGCATGGTAGATTATGTATATCATGATAGTTATGTTGGCAAGGTGGTGAATAGTGTATTTGTGCTTTTGGTGAAAGATGTGCCATCTTTGTGATTTGAATTTGAAAAGAGACTTGATGTCTGAATGAAAGAGAATGGTATGGATAAAATATGAACATGTATGGTGTGATTTTGTTATTAAACTTGTTATTTTTCTAAATGTGTAAATTGTGGGATTTTGGCCGATATGTGTGTACTAAGGTAATTTGATAGGTTAGTTGTGATGTGATATGGATGAGAAAGTGTAAAGGAGAAGTGTTGTGGTGAAATGTATTGATTTTCATGTATTGGTAAATGTATGGAATATTGGGGATTTTTGGAATAATAATTTCATCAATGGTTTTGTCAAGGGGAAATGGCATGTTTAAAGGCAAACATGTAACTCATTGATGTTCTATGCATTTGTAAAGTAGTTGATGGTTAATGTAAATCTCGTTATGTACTTGTGTTGTAGAGTGAAACATAAGGAAGGAGCGGGAATATTGTATACGCGACTAAGATTGCGTATTTGTATTAAGAATACAAGGTATGTAAGGTTACTCTTTCCGTATCCTTCTACAAGATATTGTTATTTTTGACGTTGGACTTGTTTCAATTCCGAGGGGCTTGAAGTATAACAATTCAGGGTGACGTATATTGTTATTCATATGTGCCCTATTCTTAGATGAATTATGATTCACTTATCTCTTATTTATTGATTGAAGTTCCAAAGATGCCATGACGTTGTAATTTCTAAAAGAACTATCTCAACGAGAGTAATGAGGTAAAGAGAGCTTGTTTAGTTTGAATAGCATTATTCCAATCATATCTTGTTCCAAAGGTCGATAGTATGATGATTATCCTTCTACCAATTGTTCATAAGTAAGAGTACCAATCTCATAAGAGTAATAAGAGAGGTGATGTGCAAGTTAGTATAGTTATTCCTCATAAGTGAAGTTGTCAATCTCATGAGGTAAAAGAGTGAAGTGAGGTGTGCATATAAGTGTGTGCTTTAATGTCATGATCTTTAACTTGTCACTCTCATAACTACGTATAGGGTATAAGATTGTAAAGAGGTAATGCACATGGTTGCTATATGTTTCATTGAGTATGAATCACATTCTAGAGGGTATAAGTTCAATATGGAATAATCCCAATATTAGGAATATGCTTTGTTATCTATTATAGCCCACCAAAGGTGGAGGCCCGGTGTTATATACCTACTTATATAAGATCTCATAATAATAGTGAAGGAGGTAAAGTGCGAGCTAATATATCTATCCCTCATAAGTTAAGGTGTATATCTCATGAAGCATAAGAGTAAAATAAAACATAGTTGTGTGTTTCAATTTGTATCATGATCCTTAATGTATTAATCTCTCATAAGTTGATATACCAATTTCTCCCACCATAGAGTGCATTTATGTTCCCCCACCATAGAGTGGATGTATGTTCTCCCACCATAGAGTGGATGTATGTTCTCCCACCACCGAGTGGATGTATGTTCTCCCACCACCGAGTGGATGTATGTTCTCCCACCACTAAGTGGATGTATTTTCTCCCACCATGAGAGTGGATGTAGGTTAAACCACCAATAGTGTGGATGTACATTCATAGAGTGGATGTACGTTAATAAAGTGGATGTACGTTAATAGAGTGGATGTACGTTACTAGAATAGATGTATGTTATATTATTACCCCCACCACTAGAGTGGATGTACGTGGATGAGTGTTATTCTTTCTAACCAAGTAGATGAACAGTAGTGGTATGAACCTAGAAGCAAGAGAATCTATTGGAGGCAAATCTCTTAAGTGAAGGAAATCTCCCTTGAATAAAGATGTGTTTGAAAGATAGTAAGGCTACAAATGAGTGATCTAGAATAACAGTAACATAAGTGATCTATATGTTTCCACATTAAGAATGATGATGGTAAGAGTGAATGAACAAGTAATGCAGATAATGGGAGAAATGAACCTGGTTCCCCACATACATACAGAACAATAACCAAAGTAAAATTCATGATTTTAAACGTACAGGACGACTGTTTATCCACATTGATTATTCTCTTATCTTGAGTACATTGAAATTCATATCTTTTATACAGTTGCTCTTAGCCTTACATACTCAGTACATTCTCGTACTGACCCCCTCAGGGGACTTACCTTACATGTTGCAGGTGCAGGTACTAGTATACCTCTACAGTAGACTGACAGTTAATTGAGGATCTTTGGTGAGCCCCAGTTGCTTCGGGACTTTTCGAGTCACAGTTGTATAGTTGATTTGACTTTGTAAATATTGTATAAAGCGGGGACTTGTCCCGAATGCTAGTTAGTCTTGTAAATGCATCTGTTAGAGGCTTTTGTAGACATGTGTGGGTTATGAATGTAAGAGATAAACGTCAGTTTTGATGTGATGGCCCCAACGGCCACATTTTCTAAATCTATATATAGCATATGTTTTCTTGTTCATGTTTTACGCATAGTTGTATAAGGTTTAATAAGACTTATACGAGGATATGCATACGAAGATTCATGAGCAAAGATTGGTTCTCTCGGGCCATATAGGCTTCGGGTGCCAGTCCGGGCCGAATGGGATTTTGGGTTGTGACAAAAAGTGTGAAAAGGATGGATAGTATGTTTGAAAGGAGGTTCCCACTGACAAGTCGAAGTAAAAAAATGAGAAGGACCTCGGTTCAAGAATCTAACCTATACTACCCCCAACTAAATTGGAACCAAACTTACCCTCAAGCTACATTCCGAATGAACCCGAGCTATGTTAGGCAAGTCACCCCACATCTAAATACCCAACCATATCATCCACCATAAAGGAGTCCTTCTTTTGTGAAGACCCAAGTTAGAAGCCAAGAACCTACACGAAATGTATCACATGCATCCTTGCATGTACCCTATGTTCCAATCCAACAACACTACCCACAAGTACCCAACCAAGATATCTATTATCAAAACCCTCTTTATGATGAAATGTTTGAAGAGGTTAACCCGAATGAATTGTGGGAAGGACCCGAAGGCTTTGGTATGAACCAAGGCATGAGATGTCAAGGGAAATGGGATAGTGATGATAGGTATAGGGATAAAGGAGGAAGGTGTGAAGATCGAAGTGATCGATATGGTGGTCAAGGTGTTCCAAATCAAGGGATGGGTCACAACATAGTGAGTCTTCCAGTGTTCCAAGATAGTAGTCAAGCTATTCAAGCTAACTACAACACAAAAGGGGAAGATCAAGCCTATGGTTGATAGAATGAAGCTTCCTACACAAAGACACCCAAGACATACAAACTTCAACGGCTCATTGAAAATGATGAAGTAGAGGTAACCAAACAAGTGGTCATGAATTTTAGCATTGGCAAGTATTGAGATGAGGTGTTATATGATGGCACGCAATCTTGTCATATGTTGTTTGGTAGACCGTGGCTAGCCGATAGGGATGTCCGATATCAAGTGAAGTACAATAAATACTCATTAGTGTTTAGAGGATGAAAGCACACTCTTGTTCCATTAACACCCTATCAAGTAAGTGAGGACTACAAGATAATGAGAGAACTTCAGGAAGAACTTAAGAGAGAAGAACTTTCCAAGGAGGAGAAAGAATTGGCTCAAGAAGGGGAGTGACCTACCAAGTAACCTTCTACAAAGAAGCGGGTGGACAATCCTTGTGAAACATTTGTACAAGACAAGAAAACAATCTCCAACCCTTGTTCCCAAGGTATGTATCTACCCCCTCCTATTCCTAGTGATCCTTGGAGACATGATGATATTTTCCTTATGGAAAGTAGAATCTTGGAAATGAGTGATCCCTTACCATACCATCAGAAGATTAAAGTCTCTAAAATTCTTTCATGGTTTATTTCTTCTATGCTTAAATTGTGTGAGCTTCATGTTTTGGATGTCAACTATAATTGTTGTTTGGAAAAGAATTCATGGTACATCCATGATACCCAAATTATGTGTCCTACTCCTTGTCACACTTATATGGTTAGACAAGTTGAGCTGTTAGGATGGATTCATAAGAGCATGCTACTTGTGGAAGTTTGTTTGAGGAAGGACAATGAAGTGTACTTGAAATGCTTAATCTTGTCCTCTTGTGTTTCAAATTGTGAATACGGTTTTACTAATATTCTTGCCTTAAATTACGTATTAACAATTGAGAACCTTGGGATGAGTTGAATGCCCTTTATTCCTTTCTTTGCAACTTGTTTGAATATGATGACCCTTTTCTCAAATGTGGTCTGATGCTTGTGGATGCTAAGTTGATCATTGGTTTTGGGGAGAGTCCATGGATATTGAAAGCTCCTTGTCACCTTCATAGGGTTGGACAAGTTGAAGTTTCAAATAGGACTCTTGGAAGCATTGTCATACCCCAAACCCTATTTAGGCGGATTGGCACCCGTAGCCGATAAGGCCCAAGAGAACCAAACTTTGCTTCTATTCATTCATGTGCATGCCATAAGAAACACCACTATCATGTAAGAATATAGAAGGCTAATAACGGAAATCATAGAACATGTGATATATATACATATGTGAAACGTGTCCGTTGAGGCCATAAAGTCAAAAACGACATGTATCTTCTTACATTCATTCACCCACATACGTCTACAAAAGCCTCTAACAGATGCATTTACAAGACCAACTAAAAGTCGCAACAAGTGCCAGCTTTATACAACATGTACAATACTAAAACACATGTACAACTGTGACTCGGAGAAGCCCCAAACTAACTGGAGCTCACCAATGATCTGTAAGCAACTGGCAACCTACTGTGGAGGCCTACTAGCACCTGCGCTTGCAGCAAGTAAGGTAAGTCTCACAAGGGACGTCAGTACGAAGAATGTACTGAGTATGTAAGGCTCATAAGAAACTGTATGAATCATAAATACGTCAATGAACTCAATTACAAATGAATAACCAATATGAATAAATCATCATTCTGCATTTTGGGAACCATGTATATTGCTTTCATTACTTTCTTTGCTTCTTTGCTTCTATGATTATTCATCTTTGCCTGTCACCTGTGATACCCGGGCCCCGACTGAATAGTGGGTTTTAACATAACATAACGTTATGTTGGGATCGGCTCGAGCTAGGCTTATGCCTCTAGATATACCACCCATAAATCAATATATCGGGTTCGGCTCGAGCTAGGTTATTACCTCTAGAGCTACCACTCATAACTCATATCTCAGGTTCAGCTCGACCTAGGTTATTACCTCTAGAGCTACCCCCTGTCAGGATCGGTCCGATCTAGGCTTTATGCCTCTAGGACTGCCCCCTGATCCAATAACCTCAGGATCGGCTTGAGATAGGCTTATGCCTCTAAAGCTGCCACCCATACTTAGTCATTAACCATATGCATTACTTCATTCATTAATGTTGAGATTGGTACGTTGATAGTCATAACATTATTGGAAACATAGTATTACTGGAAACGTAACATTATTGGAGACATGGGACCTTTGGAACCTTTATCAATGCATATGAGATGTGTGAATCACCATTGCTCAATGAATAGGAAACATGTGATAAACAATAGTGGACACCCAGAAATAGGATACCTTAGAACATGTCGGAAGGGAACAAGTATAATGTCAATGTGAATACTATGTGCTACAGAAGGATACAGATAGAGTAACCTTACATACCTTTACTTCCAAGTATGAATACACAAGCCTATATATGAACACAATAGTCCATCTCCTTCCTTACGTTTCACTCTACAATACAAGTACATAACGGAGCTTACGTTAGCCACTAGTTATCATACAAGTGTAAAAGATGACAACAAACTATATGACTGCCGTATGACATCATTTCACCCTTTATAATACAATCCACTGCATCATCATACCAACAACACCATAACATTCCACAGATTGACCAAAATATCATACATCAATAGCATTTCACACCATGTGTAACCTTTATGCTTCCTCATTATCATTCCGTCGTAATTACCCAATCAAATTGCCTCATAAAAACTTATGAACAACAATACATACTTAATATAGTCCAACATAACTCTATACGACCCCTTATAGTTGATAATTACATTTAAAAAGGGTATAGGGGCCTTCGGGGATAAAATAGATGCGAGAACATACAAAACTAAACCTGGAGCTGACCTGCGAAGCCACCTGTGCCCATAGGTGGCCTGAGGAAGATGACAGAGGCACCTGCGTTGGCATCTGCGCCCGCAGGTGCCCTCGTCTGCGGGGGCGGATGCCCAAATCGTCCAAAATGGGTCCTTTTTGGGTCTTTTTGTATCCTAAATGATCCAAGGCCACAAGTAAGCTTCTATTGACATATTTTAGGTCACTTGGACACCAACAACCCATCATGGTTTCAAAATTCACACTAACAATACCAAAACCATATTTTTCTTTTATTACGTCACCCATTCCATGACCAATTTCGTAACAACAAACCCACAAGTTGTACACATAGAGAAAACAAGTTAGAAACATAAAATGTCATACATGTGAACATATCATCCATATAATTCACTCCTTTCAAGATCTCAAGTCTCCTTTCAAGTTTAAGACACGTAAATGATACATCTATTAGCAAGAGAGAAACAAAAGTGGACTGCTCAACACCTTTAAGCATAACCAACATGATATACACCATATCTCATGCACGAAATATATTGAACCATGATAATATACACTTACCAATACTTACCAAGTGATGATCTTTCCCCAAAAGAGGTGAAGGCTTAGGATTTGGTTGAAGAGAGAAAAAGAAATGTCTTGAATATTCTATCAAATGGCATGAGGGTTTTTGATCAATAAAAATCTGATTTTTCTTGATTTTTATAGTCCCTCACTAATGATCCTTATACACACATTCCATGGTTTACGTGGTCAATGAAAGAGAGATGAAAGAATGGGTTAAATTTCCATTTTGGGCCATGTCTTCTTATAATTTTTGGGCCTCATTTTGGCCCAATGGCACAAGACCCATTAATGCCCAACAAATTAATGTATAATTCAACAATTCTCTCATGTTTCAATATTTCCATGAATGTTACAAAAATTAACTAGGTTAGGTTCGAAAACATACGGGGTGTTACATTCTTTCCCCCTTAGAAACATTCGTCCTCGAATGTTAGTAACATGATTTACATTAAACAATTACAAGTCTAAGAGCATTCTTCATGTCATCATATAGGTATATACTCGAGGCTTATAAATACTTACTTGTCAGTGTTCCGGTCTTTTATCGTTAGCTTGTTCTTTCCTTTGGAACAAAGGAGGGTATTTGGATTTCATCATTTCTTCAGCTTCCCATGTGAGCTCTTCTATTTGCTGATTTATCCAAAGTACCTTTACGAAAACAACCTCTTTATTCCTCAACCTCTTCACTTGTCTATCCAGAATGGCAATAGGTATCTCCTCATAGGTAAGATCCTCTGTAACCTGTACATCGTCAATAGGAGTAAAACAAGATGGATCTCCTATGCACTTTCGAAGCATCGAAACATGGAATACTGAATGAGCTATGGAGAGTTATTAGGGTAGTGCCAACTCATACGCAACTTGCCAAAATCTTCTAATAATTTCATATGGGCCTATATAACGTGGACTCAATTTTCCTTTCTTTCCGAATCACATTACCCCTTTCATCGGTGACACCTTTAAAAATACCCAATCACCTATGGCAAACTCAAGCCCTCTTCTTCTAACACCAGCATAGGACTTGTGTCGACTTTCGGCCGTTTGTAACCGCTGTTGAATCACTTTAACTTTCTCCATAGCCTGATGAACAAGATCTAGCCCAAGTAAAGCAGTTTCACCCGCTTCAAACCATCCAATTGGTGATCTACATTTTCTTCCATACAAAGCTTCATAAGGTGCCATTTTAATACTTGAATGATAGCTATTGTTGTAATAAAATTCAATAAAAGGAAAATGGTCATCCCAACTGCCTCGAAAATCTAACCTGCAAGCTCGTAGCATATCTTCAAGAATTTGAATAGTATGTTCTGCTTGTCCATCTGTCTGAGGATGGAAAGTCGTACTCAGATTCACCCGTGTACCCAGACTCTGCTGAAAATATCTCCAAAAATGCACAGTAAATTGTGCTTCTCTATATGATATAATGGAGATTGGAATCTCATGTAACCGTACTATCTCTTTCACATACAATCTTGCATAATCCTCCGCTGTATATGTGGTCTTGACTAGTAGGAAATGCGCTAACTTGGTAAGCCTGTAAACTATAACCCATATAGAATCAAATTTTCGCATTGTACGAGGCAAACCTGTAATGAAGTCCATATTAATCATATCCCATTTCCAGACTAGAAGAGTGATGCATTGCATGTAACCTCCTGGTTTCTGATGCTCGACCTTTATTTGTTGACAATTTGGGCACTGAGCGACAAATTTTGCAATGTTCCTCTTCATATTTCCCCACCAATACAATTCCTTTAAATCATGGTACATTTTAGTAGCACCCGAATGAATAGAATAGCGCAAATGATGCGCCTCTGTCATAATTCGTTTCCTCAGCTCATCTATATCTAGTACACATAATCTACCTTGGCATTGAAGCACCCCTTCCTGTGTAAGATCAAATGCCTTGGTCAAATTCTGTTGTACATTTTCCTTTAGCTGCAATAACACAGGATCTACAACCTGTTTCTCTTTCACTTCAGCTATCAATAAAGATTCAGCCGCATTTTGTACAATAACTCTTTTATCTGAGGATTTAAGAAGACGAATCCCCAAAATGGCTAATTGATGTATATCTTTGACTAAATCCTGCTTTTCTGTAAATTGGCAACTAGTGCTTCCTATTGCCTTGCGGCTCAATGCATCAGCCACCACATTTGCTTTTCCTGGATGATATAGAATATCAATATCATAGTCCTTCAATAGCTCAAGCCACCTTCTTTTCCTCAAATTGAGTTCCTTCTGCTTAAAGATATATTGTAAACTTTTGTGATCAGTATAGATATCAATATGAACTCCATACAAATAATGACGCCATATCTTTAAAGCAAATACCACCGCTGCTAACTCAAGATCATGTGTGGGATAGTTTATCTCGTGTGGCCACAACTGTCGTGAAGCATACGCTATGAAATTACCGTGATGCATCAATACACACCCTAAGCCAATTTCGAAAGCATCACAATAGACTGCGTAACCTTCGGTGCCTTTCGGAAGTACTAACACTGGTGTAGTACTCAATTTATCTTTCAGCTCTAGAAAAATTTTCTCACACGCATCATTCCACTAAAATTTAACTGCCTTGTGTGTAAGCTTCGTTAGAGGTGCAACAATGGAAGAAAAACCTTCCACAAATCTTCTGTAATACCCTGCTAATCCAAGAAAACTACAAATCTCTGTGGGTGTCATAGGTCTTGGCAAATTTTTCACTACTTCAATCTTTTGTGTATCAACTTGTATCCCTTCATCTGACACAATGTGACCCAAGAATGCGACAGATTTTAACCAAAACTAGCACTTAGAGAACTTTGCATACAACTTACGCTCGCGGAGAATCTATAACACCTGCCGTAAGTGATTAGCATGGTCCTCTGGTGATCTTGAATAAACCAGGATGTCATCTATAAATACCATCATGAACACATCTAGAAATGGCTTAAACACCCTATTCATCAAATCCATTAACACAGCTGGGGCATTTGTTAGTCCAAATGACATAACTAAAAATTCATAATGGCCATACCGTGTTCGGAAAGCTGTCTTGGGTACATCTTCTTCTCTAACTCTGACTTGATGGTAACTCAACCTCAAGTCAATCTTTGAAAAACACTTGGCACCCTGTAACTGATCAAACAAATCGTCAATTTGAGGGAGGGGATATTTGTTCTTGATCGTTACCTTATTTAATTGCCGATAGTCAATGCACATTCTCAATGTGCCATCTTTCTTCCGTATAAATATTATCGGTGTACCCCACGGGGACACACTAGGCCCAATGAAGCCCTTGTCCGGCAAATCTTTCAATTGCTTCTTCAATTCACGCAATTCTGTTGGAGCCATCCTATACGGAGAAATAGAGATAGGCTGAGTTCCTGGATTCACATCAATGCTAAATTCTATTTCCCGTTCTGGGGGCAACCTTGTAAGATCCTCTAGAAAGACATCAAGAAATTCATTAACCATCGAAACCGACTGAGGAGTTAGCCGTTCCATTTCAATATCTTTCACTCATACTAGGTGACATATGTACCCCTTGGAAATCATTTTCCTCGCTTTCACATAGGAAATAAATCTTCCTCTTGGTGGCCCTACATCACCTTTCCATTCAAGAGCATTTGTTTGTGGAAAATGAAAATGTACCTTCTTAGCCCGGCAATCTACCGTGGCAAAACAAGATGCCAACTAATCCATACCCATTATCACATCAAAATCCACCATGTCTAGTTCAATGAGATCGGCCAGTGTATCATGACCACACACCGTTACTATACAATTACAATATACTCTTTTTGCAACAATATAGTGACCAACTAGTGTAGATACTTCAATTGACTTAGTTAATAATTTTGGTGCCTTTTGAAATTTCGCAGCAATCAAGGGAGTAACATATGACAATGTAGAACCCAGATCAATCAATGTATATACATTATACTGAAATATGGATAATGTACCTATGACGAGATCAGAAGAAGCCTCCAAATTCTATCGGTCCACTAGAGCATAAGTACGATTCTGGACCCCACTAGTACATGCTGGTCCTCTAGCACCTCTACCACGACCAACAGACTATACACCTCAGCCTAAAGAAGGAACCGATGATGATGATGCAACAGTCGATCCTACCAGTCGTGCCATACCACCCATGCTCCTCTGGGGACATTCTTTCATCATGTGCCCCGTCATACCGCACCAAAAGCAAGCATTTGTCCCCAATCAGCATGTACCTGCACGAATACGCTCGCAGTGCTGACACTGCTGATGAGGAAATCCTGCCGCCTGTGATCCATGAACTCCACTACTCTGCCCAGATTGACCACCTCTAGACAATCAAAATTGAGAGTGAGCACCTGCTGTGGAATAAGAGAATGATGGTCTAGGCGGTCTGGGAAACATCTGAGGCCAAGATCCTCCTTCGGACATCATAGATTGTCCCATAGGTCTCGCCCTTTTGGACTGTCCTCGGTCAGATTCATGTGCCCTTCTTCTCTGTCTTTGATCTTCTATTTTCTGGGCGAAGGCTTGTATTCTAACTATGTCCATATCCTTATTCAAGGCAGCAATGGTGCAATCCCTTACCAAATATGGCTCTAATCTGTCCACGTATCGATGGACTCTGTCTGTCATTGTAGCTACCATATTTGGAGCATATCAAGTCAAGGAATTAAATTGCAAACTGTATTCTCGAACGCTCAAATTTCCCTGATGGAGATTTAGAAACTGATTTGCCCGTGCCTCCCGAATCTCATATGGGAGGTAATGATCAAGCAATGCTGCTTTAAATTCTTCACAATTTAGTGGCATTGCACCGATACCACGAGACTTCTTCCAATCTTCATACCACATTATCGCTTCACCTTTCAATCTATAGGCCGCGAGTCCAACTGTTTCAACACCAGGCACGTGCATAACTTCTAGATCCCTCTGAATTTGATCCACGAAGTCCTGTGGATCTGCTTTCGCATCTGACCCAGTGAATATAGGAGGGTCCAGTTTCATAAAATCCTGTGTTCTGCGACTCGCCACTCTAACCGCATCATCCTCATTTGTCTTTCGACCAGCTCGTCCTTGACTTTGTGCCACCACTAACTGTAACACCCTGTACCTTCCTAACCCTACATGATGAAATTAAATAATTTTTACTTAGGTGTCGAGAGCTATAAGTACGTATTTGGTAATGTTAATGAGGAGAAAATTTAAATTTGGCCTCGTACATGTGATTAGCCCTTCGTAGGAGGTGTTTTGTGATTTTTGTGGAGCACTTGTGGGGTTCAAAATGGGGCTAAGAGTACCTCTAAACAAATTATATTAAGGCTAAGAAGTAAGTTAAAGAATATGACTTGAAGTATCTAACCAAACCCGCGAAGAAAAGTCGAAAAACAGAATTTTTTGAAAAACTAAGTGTGGGGCGATCTAGAGGGAGTGCCATACCTCTCTGGGCTAAAATTTTTAGTCCAGAGGCAGCAATCTGGCGTGCCCAAGGGCGTGCCACGCTGGTTTTGGCCATTTTTCAAAGTTGGAATTTTTCTTAAGTCCCAAGGGTGCCCGGGGACGTATTGAGCCGATTTTTGCCACTTGTCTTCTACAACCATGAGCATATACATGAAATGAGTAAGTATTATATTGGTATGACAAAATTACTCGAGAACGAATTTGGCATCAAAATGACGGTTTTACCCTTATGGTCAAAATCAGCCATACGTGGCTAGAATTGCTTGTGTTTGGAATTAAGGCTACGAGTATGAATTGCATGAGTGGGAATATTATAATAACGCGTATGAAATGAATTATACATGAGGAATTATGGATTTTAGTGGGTTAAGTGAATTGAGCTCAAAATAGGGCCCAAAATGAGAAGAAAACATGGGCCAACAATGGGTCAAATGACCCATTCTTCCATTGACCAAAGCCAAACTAGCATTAAATGCCAAGAATAGCTAAGGATGACCCCAAGGGATATATAAAGACCCAAAAATCATATTTTATTCATTTGGAACTCTCATGCCTTTTAGATATTTTCTCAAGCATATCTCTCAAACCCTAAAAGCTCAAAGACAACTTTTGGAGCAAGATCATCATTTCTCAAGCTTAGGTAAGTGATTATTCTTATGTATTAACATATTATATGCATGGGAGAGTATGTAAATCATGTTGGTTATGCTTGGAAGTGATGGGCATGGTACTTTGTGTTTTTGTATAAGATTTGTGATCCATGAGATTCAAGCTTGAATTATGACTTGTGACTTTGATGAAAGAGCATGGTATGGATAAAATATGAACATGTACGGTGTGATTTTTTTATTAAACCTATTATTTTTGTATAAGTGTAAATTGTGGGATTTTGGCCGATATGTGCTATGAGGTGTATTAAGGTGAATTGATGGACTATTTGTGATATGGTGTGGATAAGCAAGTGTAAAGGAGAAGTGTTGTGGTGAAATGTATTGATTATCATGTATTGTTCAATGTTGGTAATATTGTGGGATTTTTGGAATAATAATTTCATCAATGGTTTTGTCAAGGGGAAATGGCATGTTTAAAGACAAACATGTAACTCATTGACGTTATATGCATTTGTAAGGTAGTTGGTGGTTAATGTGAATTCCGTTATATATTTGTGTTGTAGAGTGACACATAAAGAAGGAGCAGGACTATTGTATTCACATCTAAGACCGTATACTCGTATTGAGAATACAAGGTATGTAAGGTTACTCTGTCCGTATCTTTCTACGGCAAATAGTATTCACATTGACATTACATTTGTACCATCCCAAAATGTGCTAAGGTATTCTATATCCGGAATGTTTATTATCACATATTTCCTACTCATTGATCAATTGGGAATTGTATGTCTCATATTCGTTGATCAATGTTCCAATAGCCCAAAAAGGTTGTGTTCTAAAGTGCCAATAGTGGTTATACACGTACCTCTTGTCCATTGACTTATGTCTAATAGTTTAAATAATCTTATCTATTGTTAAGTCACATATTCTTCATTCATTAGTCATGGTTGTGCATGAGTTGCATAATTATGGACATGCTCCAAAGGTCCCAATAATGTTGTGCTCTTAAGCTTCCAATAATGTTGTGGCTATGTATATATACATTAATCCCTCATAACTGATTGTATCAATCTCTCAAAAGTAAGAAATAAAGTAATTCATATCTGTTGGTGGTCAATGATCGAGTATGGGTGGTAGCTATGGGGGGAAAAGCCTAGCTCAAGTTGATCCCGAGATTGTTGGATAAGGGGGCAGTCCTAGGGGCATAAGCCTATCTCGGACCGATCCTGACAGGGGGCAGCTCTAGGGGTAATAACCTAGCTCGAGCCAAACCTGATATGTTGGTATGGGTGGCAGCTCTAGAGGTAATAACCTAGCTCGAGCCGATCCCGATTTATTGATATGGGTGGTAGCTCTAGAGGCAAAGTCCTAGATCGAGCCGATCCCAACATAACGTTATGTTATGTTAAGACCCACTGATCAGTTGGGGCCCGGGTACGTTGTGATATGAGCGATGAGGAATAAACAATAAAGAGAAGAACTTAATTTATGTAAGCTACATGGTTCCACATATGCAAATCGATGGGTTATTCATATTGATTATCCTATTACATTTTGATTCTATTGATGTATTTATGACAGTTTCATATGGCCTTACATACTCAGTACATTCTTCGTACTGACCCCTCTTAGGGGGATCTACCTTACTTGCTACAGGCGCAGGCACTAGTAGACCTCCACAATAGGTTGCAGATCGTTTGCAGACTTTTGGTGAGCTCCATTTGGTTCGGGGCTTTCTGAGTTGCTATGTACATATATTTTGGTATTGTATATGAGTATAGAGCGGGGTGTTGTCCCGACTCTAGGTTTGTCATAGCTATGTATCTGTAGAGGCTTTGTAGACTTATGTGGGAACAAAATGTAAGATATGTATGCTCATTTTGGTTTGATGGCTCTAACGGCCAAGTCTCTTATATATATAATATCCCATGATTTCCGCACTAAGAATCTTATGTCTTTGCGAGTTGGTGATGATTCTTACGGTATGCATATGATTGGGCATGAGTAAAGATTAGTTCTCTCGGGCCTTATCGACTTCGGGTGCCACTCCGTCCCGAATGGGATTTCGGGTCATGACAAAAGTGGTATCAAAGTAGGTCGTTCTAAGGGTTTCTACAAAGCCGTGTCTGAGTAGGGTATTACTTATCGATGTGTTGTGCACCACATTTATAGGAGGCTACGAGATATTTAGGATGTTGTTTCCTTTCTTCATTCATAGATCGTGCAATAGAGCTAGTGTTGTAAGTTAAATCATATCTGACCATGGTGATTGGTTTTCTTTGATATAGAAACTGCCGATGACAAGGAGAGGTAAAGGCAAGGTTAAGTAGGTTATTACACTTACCGGAGAAGGATCGAGTAGACCACCACCTGACCAAGCTAGTCAAGGTGGAGCGGATACTGAATTTGCATCACGGGCTTCTTCTACTTTCCCAGCCTTGGTAGAGCTGAGAAGAAGAGAAGTATCTTCAGAACTGCCCATTAATACTATTGAGCAGGATCTGATGAGTGCAGTATAAATATTGACCCGTGTGGTTGCTGCACAAGCTCAAAGACAAGCTCTTGTGCAGCAAAAGGAGGGACAAAGACAAAGGAGAAAGGTGCAGGAATTGGAAGTAGGATCGTCGAAGAGAGCTAAACCCATGGGACATGTTATGGCATCCGTAGAAGGATTTGGGCCTAGGGTTTTTCACAAACCACTTAGGCCATCATTTCCCCATACCACAACAATTACTCCACCTCTATTCCAAGGGTTTAGAATCAACCAGTTTGGGTAAGGAGGTGAGATTCGGGGTTTACGGACGTGGGGTATCAAGCACAAGGAAATCGGAATCACCCGAGGTTTTATCGTCGGATATGCCAGCGCTGCGGGAGGTTTCATACAGGTGAATGCCAATGAGGAACAAATGTTTGCTTTTAGTGTGGTGTGCCAGGGCACATGGTGAGAGAGTGCCCACAAAAAGGTATGAGTGGTGTGACACGGCCTACGGTAGATGATGTTAAATTATCATCGTCAAATGTACAACCTGCTGGTCGTGGCATAGGTACTAGGAGGGCAGCTAGTTCTGGTAGCATTCAGAGTCGTACCCACGCCATGGCGGATCGGCAGAAATGTGAGGCTTCTACTGATGATGTGACAGGTATATTATCTTTCTTTTCACATAACGTATTTACATTGATTGATTTGGGTTTTACCCTATCATATGCTAATCCATTGATGGTTGAAGAGACAAATTTTGTAAAAGGACGCTAGAATTTTTAGTTAACCTATTTGGGGAATCTACACCAAAAGGTGAATTTATTGTAGCTAGAAGAGTGCATCATGATTGTATGGTAACCGTGTGTATTCATGATACATTGGTTGATCTTATTGAATTAAAAATGGTAGATGTTGATATTATAATGGGGATGGATTGGTTGGTTTCTTGTTATGCCACGGTGAATTGCCGAGTTAAGAAGGTATATTCCATTGTCCATAAGAACATGTTCCTGAGTGGAAGGGTAATATGGGGATACCAAGAGGAAAATTTTATTTTTATCTTAAAGCGGCAAAATTGATAGCCAAGGGGTATGTATTTCAGTTAGTCTGAGAGTAAGATACTGATGTGAAACTACCAAGTCCTCAATAGGTTTTGGTGGTCAATGAATTTCTTGATATATTTCCTGATGCATTTCCATGCTTACCCCCAGAACGGGAAGTAGAGTTTAGCATTGATGTGATTCCAGGCATAGGGGTACATAAGATCTAGTATGTCCTTTGGGGCGCATCGGGCGCATCCGTGTGAATGTGGAAAACAAAAATGAAATGATATTTGAGAACGTGTGTTGATTACTGGCAACTGCACAAAGTAACGATCAAGAACAAATATTCCTTCCCTAGAATTGACGATCTAGTCAACTAATCACAAGGTGTCACATATTGATAAAGATTGACTTGAGATTGGGTTATCACCAAGTCAGAGTTATATACAAAGATATACCCAAGGCAGTCTTCTGAACACAGTATGACTATTATGATTCTTAGTTGTGGTATTGGGACTAACAAATGTACCAACTGTTGTTATGGATTGGATGAATAGGGTGTTCAGACTATTCTTGGATGTATTTGTGACCGTGTTCAGGGATAATATTCTGATTTATTTGAGACCACAAGAGGACTACGCTAATCATGTGCAGCAAGTGTTATAGAAGGTTTTCAAATGTGAATTTTGGTCATATCCATAGCGTTCTTGGGTTAAATTGTATAGGATGAAGGAATATAGGTCGGTAAGCAAAATATAGAAATGGTTAAAACAAAGGGGAGAGAGTTTACACACAAGACAATTAAGTCTCAGTAGGAAGATGCATGTGAGCAAAGTTTCCAAGAGCTAAGAGATAAATTAATTTCTACACCAGATTTCGTAGTTCTCAAAGGCACAAAAGTTATGCAATTGTATTGTGATGCTCCCGGGGTTGACCTCAGATATGGGGTTAATGCAGCATGATAAGATAGCAGTGTATGCCTCATGACAGTTGCAGCCAGAGAAATTATCTCACACATGATTTTGAGATAACAAGTTGTGGTAGTTATTTGAAAGATACGACACCACTATTTAGGGTTCATATTGATATATAAATATCGATCATAAGAGTTGGCATATATCTTAAAGTAGAGGGACTTAAATCTGAGGTAGGGAAGATGACTTAAATTATTAAGAGATTAAGATAAGATGTTGAGATCACATTCGGGAAAAGCAAATGCAGTGGTCGATGCATTAAGCCGCAAAGCACTAGGAAGTACTAATGATCGGTTCATGGGGACACAAGGTATAGTTGAGGATCTACATATTAATTAAACAGTTTGGTAGTGCATTTACTTGAAACTCCAGATCAAAGGGTTATAACGCAAAATGCGGTAAAGTCTTCATTCGTAGATGTGAAGGGAAAGGTACATGCGAATCCTATTTTTAGTTCGGGAAAAGGAACGTACCACAAGATTCGATGAAAGTTGAGCTTACGCAAGAGGGAATATTTCAATATCGAGGTAAATTAGGTATACCAAATATAGTTGGACCAAGAAAATGAATTATAACCGAAGCACATCATTCACTGTATTCTATTTTATTCGGGAGAAACCAAAATGTACTATGGTTTGGTAAGAAGGCATTGGTGAGGCAATATAAAGAAGAAGAACATGATAGAAGTTGTAGTTCCTTGACCAAATTGTCAATAGGTAATGGCAGAGCCTCAGAAACCTAGAGGTTATATGCCATGTATACATTTTTCAGTTTAAAATAAGACATGGTTAACATTGATTTTATCGCAAGTTTGCCTCATACACATAAGGGTTGTCTCATATATTTTAGGAATTTGATTCCACATGAGAGATAACTGATAGGTTTACCTATACATCACACATGTTGCCTTTCAAGACCACCTACATGGCTTAAGAATATGCGAGGTTATATATTAAAGAGGAAGTAAAATCATATGGATTTCCGAACTCTATTACATTAGGAAGGAGTGCGCGAGTTGCTACACATTTTCTTTGAAGTTTCTTTTCAGAGAAGGTTGGGTCCATAAGTGAATTTTAGTATAGATTTTCACCCTCAGATGAACGGATAAACGGAGTATACTATCAAAACACTTGAAGGTATATGAGAGACTTAAAATGGTGTTGGGGTGATCATCTACCCCTTATTGAATGTGCTCATCATGATAGCTATTGGACAAGTATCAAAGTGGGATCTTACAAAGGTTTATATAGAAGAAAGTTTAAATCATCAATTGGGTGCTTTAAACCGAGTGGAACTGCCTTATTTGGGGCAAGATTTTGTTCGCTACACTATAGAGAAGGTTAAGGGGGTACGAAAGTAACTACAAGTTAAAACAAGTCACATGCTGAGATTCATTATTTTTATTAAATGTATAAGCTATGCGGGATGTCGTATGAAGTGATATATTACCATTCTATATGGATAAGTGGAAAGGAAAAAAATATATAGTTTTGGTAAAAGTACAGTGGAGAAACCGAATCACGTAGGGAGCCAAAGTACTGATGATATCAAAGTACCCATGACTACTTCAAACGGGGGGAGAAAGTTCAAGGTATGGAGTTATAACAATAACAAGGAAGCATCCATAATTAATATGTGTATATGCATAGGTAGGTTGAGATAGAGGTGCATGGGATGTACATGGGACAATATTATTAACATTCGAGGATGAATGTTCCTAAGGGGGGAAGAATGTAACACCCCGTACCTTCCTAACCCTACTTGATGACATTAAATAATGTTTACTTAGGTGTCAAGAGCTATAAGTACGTATTTGGTAATGTTAATGAGGAGAAAATTGAAATTTGGCCTCGTACATGTGATTAGCCCTTCGTAGGAGGTGTTTTGTGATTTTTGTGGAGCACTTGTTGTGTTCAAAATGGGGATAAGAGTAACTCTAAACAAAGTATATTAAGGCTAAGAAGTAAGTTAAAGAATAGGACTTGAAGTATCTAACCAAACCCGCGAAGAAAAGTCGAAAAATGGAATTTTTTGAAAAACTAAGTGTGGGGCGTGCTAGAGGGCGTGCCACGCCGCTCTGGGCTAAAATTTTTAGTCCAGAGGCAGCAAGTTGGCGTGCCCAAGGGCGTGCCACGATGGTTTTGGCCATTTTTCAAAGTTGGAATTTTTCTTAAGTCCCAAGGGTACCCGGGGACGTATTGGCCGATTTTTGCCATGTTTCTTATACAACCATGAGTATATACATGAAATAAATAAAGTATTATATTGGTATGATAAAATTACTCGAGAAAGAATTTGGCATCAAAATGATGGTTTTACCCTTATGGTCAAAATAGGCCATACATGGCTAGAATTGCTTGTTTTTGGAATTAAGGCTACGAGTATGAATTGCATGACTGGAAATATTGTCGTAACGCGTATGAAATGAATTAGACATGAGGAATTATGTATTTTAGTGGGTTAAGTGAATTGGGCTCAAAATAGGGCCTAAAATGAGAAGAAAACATGGGCCAAGAATGGGTCAAATGACCCATTCTTCCATTGACCAACGCCGAACTAGCATTAAATGCCAAGAATGGCTAAGGATGACCCCAAGGGATATATAAAGACCCAAAAATCAGATTTTATTCATTTGGAACTCTCATGCCTTTTAGATATTTTCTCAAGCATATCTCTCAAACCCTAAAAGCTCAAAGACAACTTTTGGAGCAAGATCATCATTTCTCAAGCTTAGGTAAGTGATTATTGTTATGGATTAACATATTATATGCATGGGAGTGTATGGAAATCATGTTTTTTATGCTTGGAAGTGATGGGCATGGTACTTTGTGTTTTAATATAATATTTGTGATCCATGAGATTCAAGCTTGAATTATGACTTGTGACTTTGATGAAAGAGCATGGTATGGATAAAATATGAACATGTATGGTGTGATTTTGTTATTAAACCTATTATTTTTTTATAAGTATAAATTGTGGGATTTGGGCCGATATGTGCTATGAGGTGTATTAAGGTGAATTGATGGACCATTTGTGATATGGTGTGGATAAGCAAGTGTAAAGGAGAAGTGTTGTGGTGAAATGTATTGATTATCATGTATTGGTCAATGTTGGGAATATTGTTGGATTTTTGGAATAATAATTTCATCAATGGTTTTTTCAAGGGGAAATGGCATGTTTAAAGGCAAACATGTAACTCATTAATGTTATATGCATTTGTAAGGTAGTTGGTGGTTAATGTGAATTCCGTTATATATTTGTGTTGTAGAGTGACACATAAAGAAGGAGCGGGACTATTGTATGCAAATCTAAGACCGTATACGTGTATTGAGAATACAAAGTATGTAAGGTTACTCTGTCCGTATATTTCTGCAGCAAATAGTATTCACTTTGACATTACATTTGTACCATCCCAAAATATGCTAAGGTATTCTATATTTGGTTAGCAATGGTTATTATCACATATTTCCTACTCATTGATCAATTGGGAATTGTATGTCTCATATTCGTTGGTCAATGTTCCAATAGCCCAAAAAGGTTATATTCCAAAGTGCCAATAGTGGTTATACACATACCTCTTGTCCATTGACTTATGTTTAATGGTTTCAATAATGTTATCTATTGTTAATTCACATATTCTTCATTCATTAGTCATGGTTTTGCATGAGTTGCATAATTATGGACATGCTCCAAAGGTCCCAATAATGTTGTGTTCTTAAGCTTCCAATAATGTTGTGGCTATGTATATATACGTTAATCGCTCATAACTGATTGTATCAATCTCTCAAAAGTAAGAAATAAAGTAATTCATATCTGTTGGTGGCCAATGATCAAGTATGGGTGGTAGCTTTGGGGGCAAAAAGCCTAGATCAAGCCAATCCCGAGATTGTTGGATAAGGGGGCAGTCCTAGGGGCATAAGCCTAGCTCGGACCGATCCTGACAGGGGGAAGCTCTAGGGTTAATAACCTAGCTCGAGCCGAACCTGATATGTTGGTATGGGTGGCAGCTCTAGAAGTAATAACCTAGCTCAAGCCGATCCTGATATATTGATATGGGTGGTAGCTCTAGAGGCATATGTAAATCGATGGGTTATTCATATTGATTATCCTATTACATTTTGATTCTATTGATGTATTTATGACAGTTTCATATGGCCTTACATACTCAGTACATTCTCCGTACTGAACCCTCTTGGGGGGATCTACCTTACTTGCTGCAGGCGCAGGCACTAGTAGACCTCCATAGTAGGTTGCAGACTTTTGGTGAGCTCCAGTTGGTTCGGGGCTTTCTGAGTTGCTATGTACATGTATTTCGGTATTGTATATGAGTATAGAGAGGGGTGTTGTCCCGACTCTAGGTTTGTCATAGCTACGTATCTGTAGAGGCTTTGTAGACTTATGTGGGAATAGAATGTAAGATATGTATGCTCATTTTGGTTTGATGGCCCAATCGGCCAAGTCTCTTATATATATAATATCCCATGATTTCTGCACTAAGAATATTATGTCTTTGCGATTTGGTGATGATTCTTACGGTATGCATACGATTGGGCATGAGTAAAGATTGGTTCTCTCGGGCCTTATCGTCTTTGGGTTCCAGTCCGGCCCGAATGGGATTTTGGGTTGTGACACTAACTGAGTTAACATATGTACTGCATTTCTTAGATCCTGATCTGTGTCATTCATTTGTGGTTCTGCAGGTACTTCTCTACTGACTAGCTCTTTCGGAGTTGGAAAAGTAGAAGAAGACCGCGATGAAATTTCAACATTTGCTCCACCTTGACTAGCTTGGTCAGGTGGTAATCTACTCATTCCTTCTCCAGCAGGCATATCTACCTGCTTACCTTTACCTCTACCTCTTCTTGTGATCGGCATTGTTGCTATATCAAAGAAAATCAATTCCAATGGTTAGATACAATTCCACTTACCACATTGGCTCTATTGCACGATCTAGAAGTGAAGAAAAGAAACAACATCCTAAATGTCCCGTAGCCTCCTACTTATAATGTGGTGCACAACACATCGATAAGTAAGACTCTACTCAGACACGGCTTTGTAGACACCCTTAGAACGACCTGCTCTGATACCACTTTTGTCACACCCCGAACCCCATTAAGGCGGATTGGTACCCGTAGCCGATAAGGCCCGAGAGAACCAACCTTTGCTTCTATTCATTCATGTGCATGCCATAGGAAACAGCACTATCAGGTAAGAACATAGAAGGCTAATAATGGAAATCATAGAACATGTGATATATATACATATGTGAAACGTGGCCGTTGAGGCCATCAAGTCAAAAACGACATGTATCATCTTAAATTTATACACCCACATACGTCTACAAAAGCCTCTAACAAATGCATTTACAAAACCAACTGAAAGTCGGGACAAGTCCCCGCTTTATACAACATGTACAATACTAAAACACATGTACAACTGTGACTCGGATAAGCCCCGAACTAACTGGAGCTCACCAATGATCCGTAAACAACTGGCAACCTACTGTGGAGGCCTACTAGCACCTGTGCCTACAGCAAGTAAGGTAATTACCACAAGGGACGTCAGTATGAAGAATGTGCTAAGTATGTAAGGCTCATAAGAAACTGTATGAATCATAAATACGTCAATGAAATCAATTACAAATGAATAACCAATAAGAATAAATCATCATTCTGCATTTTGGGAACCATGTATATTGCTTTCATTACTTTCTTTGCTTCTATGATTATTCATCTTTGCCTGTCACCTGTGATACCCGGGCCCCTACTGAACAGTGGGTTTTAACATAACATAACGTTATGTTGGGATCGGCTCGAGCTAGGCTTATGCCTCTAGATCTACCACCCATAAATCAATATATCGGGTTCGGCTCGAGCTAGGTAATTACCTCTAGAGCTACCACCCATAACTCATATCTCAGGTTCGACTCGAGCTAGGTTATTACCTCTAGAGCTACCCTCTATCAGGATCGGTATGAGCTAGGCTTTATGCCTCTAGGACTGCCCCCTGATCCAATAACCTCGGGATCGGCTTGAGCTAGGCTTAATACTCTAAAGCTGCCACCCATTCTCAATCATTAACCATATGCATTACTTCATTTATTACTGTTGAGATTGGTACGTTGATAGTCATAAAATTATTGGAAACATAGTATTACTGGAAACATAACATTATTGGAGACATGGGACCTTTGGAACCTTTATCAATGCACATGAGATGTGTGAATCACCGTTGCTCAATGAGTAGGAAACATGTGATAAACAATATTGGATACCCGGAAATAGGATACCTTAGAACATGTCGGAATTGAACAAGTATAATGTTAATGTGAATACTATGTGCTGCAGAAGGATACAGATAGAGTAACCTTACATAGCTTTACTTCCAAGTATGAATACACAAGCCTATATATGAACACAATAGTGCAGCTCCTTCCTTACGTTTCACTCTATAATACAAGTACATAACGGAGCTTATGTTAACCGCTAGTTATCGTACAAGTGTACAAGATGACAACAAACTATATGACTGTCGTATGAGGTCATTTCACCCTTTATAATACAATCCACTGTATCATCATACCAACAACATCATAACATTCCACACATTGACCAAAACATCATACATCAATAGCATTTCACACCACGTGTACCCTTTATGCTTCCTCATTATCATTCCGTCATAATTACCCAATTATCTTGCCTCATAACAACTTATGAACAACAATACATAATTAATATAGTCCAAAATACCTCCATATTAGCCCTTACAGTCATTAAAATGACACCACAAGTTGATAATTACATCCAAAAAGGGTATAGGGGCCTTCGGGGATCAAATAGATGTGAGAACATACAAAACTGAACCTGGGGCTGACCTACGAAGCCACCTGCGCCTGTAGGTGGCTGAGGTGCACCCACAGGTGGCCTTTGTCAGATGCCAGGGGCACCTGCGTTGGCATCTACGCCCGCAGGTGCCCTCGTCTGTGGGGGCGGATGCCCAAATAGGCCAAAATGGGTCCTTTTTGGGTCTTTTTGTATCCTAAATGATCCAATGACACAAGTAAGCTTCTATTAAAATATTTTAGGTCACTTGGACACCAACAAACCATCATGGTTTCAAAACTCACACTAACATTACAAAAACTACATTTTCCTTTCATTACGTCACTCATTCCATGACCAATTTCGTAACAACAAACCCACAAGTTGTACACATAGAGAAAACAAGTTAGAAACATAACCATTTCATACATGTGAACATATCATCCATATAATTCACTCCTTTCAATATCTCAAGTCTCCTTTCAAGTTTAAGACACATAAATGATACATCTATTAGCAAAAGAGAAACAAAAGTGGACTGCTCAACACCTTTTAGCATAACCAACATGACATACACCATATCTCATGCATGAAATATATTGTACCATGATAATATACACTTACCAATACTTACCAAGTGATGATCTTTCCCCAAAAGAGGTGAAGGCTCAGGGTTTGGTTGAAGAGAGAAAAAGAAATGTCTTGAATATTCTATCAAATGGCATGAGGGTTTTTGATCAATAAAAATCTGATTTTTCTTGATTTTTATAGTCCCTCACTAATGATACTTATCCACACATTCCATGGTTTAGTTGGTCAATGAAAGAGAGATGAAAGAATGGGTCAAATTTCCATTTTGGGCCATATCTTCTTATAATTTTTGGGCCTCATTTGGCCTAATGGCACAAGACCCATTAATGCCCAACAAATTAATGTCTAATTCATAAATTCTCTCATGTTTCAATATTTTTGTGAATGTTACAAAACTTAACTAGGTTAGGTTCGAAAACATACGGGGTGTTACAAGCATGCTTTGTGCCATGATAGGAGGGACCCCAACTCCATGGGATTATTATATAGCATGGAATGATTTTACTCCTAATAGATTCCTCGACTATTCTAGTAGCATGGATTCATTGGTACACTTCCTTTCTTTAGAAAATTGCTTGATAGAGATGGTTGTTTGGTGCTTAAAATGTCTCTTTTTATCTACCGGTGTTCTTATTTTTTGGCACGCCCTAGATGAGAATAGTGAGCTTAACACCTTTCTCTAGTACCTCTTTGCTTATGATGATACTCATGATGGTATGGAATTTAATTTCTATGGAGGTAAAGATATGTGGGTCTTTTGCTTCTTTGACCCGGATGAACCTTAGTGGGTGATTACAGCACTTTTGGTGTGGCCTTCTTATGAGACAATGAACTAATTACGTCTTAGGGCTCCCAAGTTAAATGTGGTACCATCTTTTGGAGTTCTTGATGCCATAAAGATCTTTTTGTTTGCCTTATCTCTTGATGTTTATCATACCCAAAACCTTTGCTCCTTGAATGATGGATTGCTTTTATTGAAAGCAAAGGATATTTGGTTGTATCTCAAATTTGTGCCTCCTTGGCATGGTGATATTGTTGCTAACCCTTGTACTAACCCTCAAAATTTGAGGATGCTTTTGCTATTGTCCTTCTCATGTGTTTGCAAAGTTTGGATTCGAGGATGAATCCTTTTCAAGAAGGGAAGAATGATACTAGCATGAATCGCATGGTTGACATGAGCATGTATAACGTGGATAACACATAGAATGTTCGTGAAAAGGAAAGCTTAAGATTCCATGTGAGTGATATGGATAAAGAAAAGAGGCCAGTTGTACAAGTGGCTAGATTTTAAATTCAAGAATTCACAATAAGCTAGATTTTAAATTCAAGAATTCACAATAAGAGTCACCAAACAAGGCCCTTGTCTCTCATTAAGGGCGTATTTGTAATAACTAGTTGTCTTTTATTTCCATAGTATAAATTGGATAATTCCTCATTTTGCATGGTATATTTTGATGAATATTGAATATTGAGCTTTGAAGCTTGTAGTTTCTAGGTGAAGCCTAGCATTTAGCTTGTAGTTTCTAGGTGAAGCCTAGCATTAGCTGGCAATTTTAGTAGTGTGGATCTTAGAATTGTTGGTGAACTTTTGGTTTGGTTAATCAAAGGTTACTCATTTATGGTTTCCTAGTTTCCTTTGATTTTCTCAAACTAGGGTTTGTGTTTGAATTGTTGAATTCAATTGGGAAGTGAGGGTATCAAGTCCCTTGTTGCCCATAAACTCAAGAGTTTGAATATTAATCCACATATCCTTGTTTTGTTTTGTTTCCTTCTTGTTGTTCCCTCTTTGATTTGCAATCAAAATCTATATCATTCACTCTCACTAGATTACATATATACCCTTTAGACATCATTTTCTTTGCCTTAAGATCATCATCATCATCATACCCAGTGTATTCCCACCAAGTGGGGTCTGGGGGGGTAAAGCGTACGCAGTCCATACCACTACCTCAGATAAAGTAGAGAGATTGTTTCCGATAGACCCCCGGCTCAGAACAGATAACAATAACAAACAAATATCATAAAAAACCCTCCAATAAATTTACCTCTTGGATCCCTAATATTACCCCTCCAATCAAGGACTACCTCTTTTGGAAAATGGAAATGCACCTTCTTAGTTCGGCAATCTACTGTGGCATAACAAGAAGCCAACCAATCCATACTCATTGTAACGTCAAAGTCTACCATTTCTAGTTCAACAAGGTCGGCCAATGTGTCATGATCACAAATGGTTACTATGCAATTATGATAAACTCTTCTAACTATAATAGACTCACCAATAAGTATAGACACTTCAAATAGATTAACCAGTAATTTCGGTGTTCTTTTGAATTTTCCAGCAATTAATGGAGAGACATTTGATAGTGTAGAACCCGGATCAATTAATGCATATACATTATGTGAAAAGATGGACAATGTACCTGTAACCATATCATGAGAAGCCTCCAATTTTTGTCTACCCGCTAGAGCATATGTACTATTTTGAACACCACTAGAACTAGGTACTCCTTTAACACCTCTACCACGACCTATAGTTTGTATACCCCTACCCAAAGAAGGCACCGATTATGACAATACAATGACTAACCAGTAGGTCGTGCTATACCACTCATGCCCCTTTGTGGGCACTCTCTCATTATGTGCCCCGACATGCCACTCCAAAAGCAAGCATCTTTCCCAAACCAACATGCACCTAAATGAAGCTTTCCACATTGCCTACATGGCTTTTGAGGAGGTCTTGATTGGCTCTTACTCCCTTGCTCTTGATACCTTACTGTCCGTGAACCTTGGGTCTCACTTCTTTACCCAAATTGATTAGCCCTAAACCCTTGGAATTGGGGTGGAGCACTTACTGCAGAATAGGAAGATGATGGACTAGGTGGTCTGTTACCGAGGTCTAAACTCACTTTGGGATGACATAAATTGCCCTTTAGGTCTGGCCTTCTTGGGATGCCCTCTTTCCAAATGTTGTGTTCTTCTCCTTTGCCTTTGATACTCCATTTTTTATGCAAAAGATTGTATCCTTGCTATATCCATATCTTTATTCAAAGCAGCAATAGTACAATCTCTAACCAAATACGGATCCAATCTATCCACATATCAATGAACTCTATCATCCATAGTAGCTACTACATTAGGAGCATACCTAGACAAAGAGTTAAATCGAAGACTATACTCCCTCACGCTCATATTCCCTTGACGAAGATTTAAAAATTGATCTGCACAGGCCTCCCGAATTTCAAAGGGAAGGAAATGATCAAGAACTGCCTTTTTGAACTCTTTCCAACTAGCTGAAGGTGCACCTGTACCCCTAGATCATTTTTAGTCTTCGTACCATAATATAGCCTCCCCTTTTAACATATGTGTTGCTAGTTCAACTGTCTCTTTACCAAATACATGCATGACATCCAAGGCCCTTTGTATTTGATCAGTAAAGTCTTATGGGTCATCATTAAGATCTGACCTGGTAAATGTGGGAGGATCCAATTTAATAAAATCCTGTGTTCATAGACTAGCTCCCCTATCCGTACCACTAGTACCTGTAATTGGACTAGCTTATCCTTGACCTTTTCCAGCAACTATACAAGTCAACAATTGCACCGCATTTCTTAAATCTTGCTCAGTAGCATTAATAGGTGATTCTGAGGGTACTACTCTCCTTCTTAGCTCTTATGGAGATGGAGGAGTAGAAGAGGTCTGTGATACAAACTCATCTTGAGCCTCACTTTGATTAGATTGTCTAGGTGGTGACTTGCTGGTCCCTTCTCCGGCAGCCAAATCTACTTGTTTTCTTTTATTCTTACTCCTTCTTGTAATCGACATCTCTACTATAATGAGAAAAAAAAATTCAATGGTTAAATATGACTCCACCTACAGCCTTGGCTCTATTGCACAATCTAAGATATAAATAAAAAGAAACAACTCTTAAATGTCCCGTAGCCTTTTGTCTATAGATGTGGTGCATAACACATCCATAAGAAATACTCTACCTAGACACGACTTTGTAGACACCCTCGGACGACCTGCTCTGATACCACTTTTGTCACGCCTAAAATCCTATTGGGGTGGACAGGCACCCATAGTCGTAAAGGCCCGAGAGCACCAACCCATAACCTTGTAGTTACCATGCATTACCATGAACATTTAAAGATGCTGCCAAATATGGAAATTAAGATTTAATGAAAATAAACCACGTTGTCAAGCCTAAAACTATACATACATGACTTGGTCGTTGGGGCCACAATGACTGGAAGACAAGGCACAACCACACTTCACTTTACCATCTACAAAGCCTCTAAAAAAGATATAAGCTTAGTTAAGGTCGGGACAAGTCCCCGCCTTACACTTAGCTACTATACAATACCAAAACATATATAATAGACTTGGAAATCCCTGAATCAACCTGGAGCTCACCAATAGTCGCTGGATGTCCTATGCTCCTACTGGAGGGGTCTACTAGCTCCTGTGCCTACAGTATGAAATGCAGGTCCCACCTAAGGGACGCCAGTACAAAAGAATTTACTTAATATGTAAGGCTAAAAGTAGTTATACATAACATAAGAGCTCAAATAAAATCAGGTACAAGCATATAAATAGTGCTAATAGACATATACTTATGGGATCGTGTACATTAAATTTCATTCTTTACTTTACCTTTAATCTTCGTAAGCCATGTGATACAAATAACCAACTGATCAGTGGTAAATACCCATGTTATGATCGGCCCATGCTAGGCTTACACCCCTGAGCTGCCACCACATGTATAGAGATCGGGATCGGCCCATGCTAGGCTTACGCCCCTAAGCTGCCACCCATATGTAAAGAGATTGGGATCGGCCCATGCTAGGGTTATGCCCCTAAGCTACCACCAACATGTAAAGATATCGGGATTAGCCCATGCTAGGCTTACGCCCCTAAGCTGCCACCCGTACATAACCAGATTTGCGTTTTTTAGTTTATTACCTTTGAGATTGTTACTTTGGTGGTCATGAAATAATTGAGCTTTGGGATAATAGTCCACTAGTAAAAGATGCATGAATAAACACTTGATGCAATAACAATGAGATAGGGAGAAGTTTGTACATTAATGAAATGCCTAGGAGCTGAAATAACACATGGACCTTATTTGACTAAAAAGAGAACTCATGAATGTTTCTATTGAATGTAGACATGCACACTAGATAATAAGCTTATGTTTAGGTATTTTAACATATTAAGGAGTGGGAGAAAGTTCTTTACCTACATGGGAGATCATACGCTGCCACTATGTATCATTTGCCATGGGAGAACTTTGGAAGCTCACTTTATAATACAAGTGTTGGATTTCATGCCAAAGAATACGGAATAGAGTGGCCTTACATACCTTGTATAACTCCGGTATTACTCCAAATTAACGTCCTTCATTTCATATTACTTATCTACAATGAAGTATGTGGTAAAACTAGTATTAGTAATTAATTAACAAATTCGGGCTATTCAACTTCATTCAAAACAGTAGCCGGGCAGCACACCCTTAATTCACTAAATCAAGGGTGTTCTTTCAACCCCATCTCCTCTAATTTCATTTGTACAACACACGGATTCATATAAGATTCCCGGAGACCCCTTTGGCTTCATAACATGTACAAAACAGTCCACAAAGTATGATAGGCAGCAAGCTCATACAACATCTAATTAAGTGTTGTATCATTACATCCTTCTTTTATATATCAATATCAATAACTCACATCCTTTTTTTAAGACCAACCAAGCTGTACCAATATATATACACATAAACAATCACTAAAATGGACCCAAATATTCTTCATCCTAGCAACACAATATTGCACTCACCATCTCTAAGTTCTTAGCAACACATCCACAATTTTCCACTCAAATTTATATACAAGGAGGAGCAATAAAATGTGCAGTAGCCTACCTTTTTATTGGTATAAATCCTTATACTCTCAACTTCCACAAGAACTTGAACTGCTTTTCACTAGAACCATAAAGAGGAGAAACCTTGTAGAAATTAGATAAAGGTGGACTGCCAAACTTGGAGGGCTGTTCTACACTTCAAACATGAAAAACCTGATTTCCATCACCTTCTCATGGTTAAATTAAACTAAATCCATAAGTTAATCACTACGTACCTTAGCTTCAAAAAGGCAACTATAACAAGAACCCTAGAGGAGTTTTGTGGCTGCTACTTGATGGGAGAGAGAGAGCTTATTATATTTGAGGGAATTCTAGTTATTTTGATGAATTATTATCATTTAAAATGTTTCAAATTTACCCTTAAATAGGCTCTCTAGAACCTCCTCTTTTAGGTCCATTTTCAGCCACAAATTGATCCAAGTAGGTGATACACCTACTTAGGGAGTTCAAGCTACTCAAAGGTCAAAGTAGGTGATGCACCTACTTGCTTTATACTGTCTAAATTTAGCCTTTAATTTATTGGGCTTTTGGGACAAATTTTTGGGGTTGGGCTGCCCAATCTCTTCTCCTTTTATTTTACTTAGTTTGGGCCATAAAAGAGTCCATTAATATAGGCCTTAATCTTATCCATTAACTTAATTAGGTAATACACCTCTTTGGCACGTTTAACTTGGCCCAAATCTGATCCATAACCTTGGGTCCATAAACTTAGTCCATATATCTCAAGTAGGTGATTCACCTACTAGCTTAATTAAGTCAAGAAAGCACCTCAATAGTTAATTCCATTTTCAATTCTTAATCCCTTCTATTTAACTTACAGCTTGTGTACACTTGGTTACTTTGAACTTCAGATTCAAATACCTACTAACGATCCCAAGTTTAAATAGTTGCATCGACATTAACTTAGTCGTGTCACATTAAAGTGTACGGACAGTTCCTTCCAACCCATCTTACCATCGCTAGTCATATAGGAAACTGAGTCCATTACCCATACTATAAGTCTATATCAAGTGACATATAAGTAAAACTAGTACACGTAGGATATCGGGTGTTACATCGTCCCCCCTTAGGAACATTCATCCTCGAATGTTAGCATGATTATCTAACCTAAACAAGTTCAAGCCTAAGTTTAATCTTTCTGTTACAACATAATATTTATATATATACTTACTTATTATTTCTCCAATTAAGCATCTTGGACCTTCTTTTTGGATTCGAATAAATGAGGGTACTTAGATTTTATCGCTTTCTCAGCTTCCCACGTGATCCCTTCTACTTGCCGATTCCTCCAAAGTACCTTTACGGAAGCTACTTCATTATTTCTTAACTTCTTAACTTGTCATTCAAGAATAGCAATGGGTACTTCTTTATAAGTGAGATATTCCACAACTTGTACATCTTCAGTAAAAGTAATACAGGATGAATCTCCTATGCACTTCTGGAGCATTGAGACGTAAAACACCAGATGAACTGTTGAGAGCTCTTGGGGTAGCTCTAACTCATATGCGACTTGGCCAAACCTTTGAAAAATCTTATATGGCCCTATATAACGTGGACTTAGTTTTCCCTTTTTACCAAACCTTATTACCCCTTTTATTGGTGACACCTTTAAGAATACCCAATCTCCTATAGCAAATTCTAGCCCTCTTATTCTAATATCTGCATATGATTTGTGTCGACTTTGAGTTTTTTCTAGTCGTTGTTGTATCACCTTAACTTTTTCCATAGCTTGATGAACAAGATATGGCCCAAATAAGGCAGTTTCACCCGTTTCAAATCATCCAATTGATGATCTACACTTCCTTCCATATAAAGCTTCATAAGGCACCATTTTGATACTTGAATGATAGCTATTATTGTAGGCAAATTCAATAAGTAGCAAATGATCATCCCAACTACCTTTGAAGTCCAATACACAAGTTCGCATCATATCTTCAAGTATTTGAATGGTACGTTCTTCTTGTCTGTCCGTTTGAGGATGAAAAGATGTACTTAAATTCACTTGCGTTCCCAAACTCTTCTGAAATGACTTCCAAAAGTTTACAGTAAATTGAGCTCCCCTATCGGATATAATAGAGATTGGGACTCCATGTAGCCGAACTATTTCTTTAATATACAACCTTGCATACTCTTCAACTGTGTAAGTGGTCTTAACCAGTAGGAAAAGTGCTGCTTTGGTAAGTCTATCAACTATTACCCATATGAAATCGAACTTCTGAATTATGTGAGGCAAACCAGTGATGAAATCCATGTTGATCATGTCCCACTTTCAAATTGTAAGATCCATACGTTGCATATAACCTCTGGATTTTTGGTGCTCTACTTTAACTTTTTGACAACTTAGGCATTGGGCTACAAATTCTGCAATGTTCTTCTTCATGTAACCCCACCAATAAACTCCTTTCAAATCATGATACATTTTAGATGGTCCAGGATGGATCAAAAATACCTTGAATGATGGGCTTCCGTCATAATCCTTTTTCTTAGCCCATCTACATTAGGTACACACAATCTATTTTGGCACTGAAGTACTCCCTATTGCGTAAGTTCAAATGCCTTTGTCATACCTTGTTGTACATTCTCCTTATGTTGTAATAAAATAGGGTCTACATACTGTTTTTCTTTCTCCTCAACTCCTAATAAAGATTCTGCCTTATTTTGCTCAATAACTCTTTCGTCTGGAGATTCAAGAAGGCAAACACCCAAGGTAGCTAGTTGGTGTAGATCTTTAGTCATCCCTTGTATTTTTGTGGACTGCCCATAAGTGCTCACCATTGCCTTACGACTTAATGTATTAGCTACTATGTTTGCTTTCCCTGATGATACAAAATATCAATATCATAATCTTTTAATAGTTCAAGCCACCTACGCAACCTCAAATTTAGGTCCTTCTGCTTAAAGATATATTACAAACTCTTATGGTCAGTAGATAAGTCAACATGAACCCCATACAAGTAGTGGTGCCATATCTTTAAAGTAAATACAACCGCTGCTAACTCAAGATCATGTGTTGGATAATTTTTCTTAGGTGGCCGCAATTGTCTTGAGGCATAAGCTATTACTTTACCATGCTGCATTAATACACATCCTAAGCCAACTCCTAAAGCATCACAATACACCACATACCCTTCTGTAGCCTCTGGAAGTACCAATATGGGTGTAGAAGTCAACTTATTCTTCAGCTCTTGGAAACTCCTTTCACATGTGTCATTCCATTGAAACTTGGCTGCTTTGTGTGTTAATTTTTTTAAAGGTACAGATATAGAATAAAACCCTTCAACAAACCTTCTATAATAACCTGCCAACCCAAGGAAACTACGAACCTCTATAGGTGTTGTTGGTCTTGGCCAATCCTTCACGGATTCTATCTTTTGAGTATCAACCCTTATTTCTTCATTAGATACCATATGGCCCTACAATGCTACAGATTTTAACCAAAACTTACATTTAGATAACTTTGCATATAACTTACGATCACAAAGAACCTGTAACACCTGCCACAAATGATTAGCATGGTCCTCTTTCGATCTTGAATACACCAAAATATCATCAATAAATACTATCACAAACACATCTAAGAATGGCTTGAACACCCTATTCATCAAATTCATAAAAGTTGTTGGTGGCTTTGTTAGCCCAAATGACATAACTAAAAACTCAGACTGTCCATACCGTGTTCAAAAAGCTGTCTTGGGTATATATTTCTCTTTGACCCTCATTTGGTGGAAACCCTATCTCAAATCGACCTTTGAGAAATTCTTAGCACCTTGTAAATGATCAAATAAATCATCAATTCTAGGAAAGGGATATTTATTCTTAATAGTCACCTTATTCAGTTACCGGTAGTCAATACACATTCTCAACGTTCCATCTTTCTTATGCACAAATAACACTGGTGCACCCCAAGAGGACATACTAGGTCTTATGAATCCTTGTTCTACCAAGTCTTTCAATTTCTCTTTATACTCCCTTAATTCTACTGGAGCCATTCTATACGGAGGAATAGAGATAGGTTGATTATCTGAGATCATATCAATACCAAACTCTACTTCTCATTCTGGAGGCAAACCTAGAAGATCTTCAGGAAATACATCGGGAAATTCATTTACCACTGGAACTGATTAAAGATTTGGTACCTTCACATCTGATACTAGGATGGGTCCTATGGTCGACACGAGCATGGATGACGTGGATGACACGTAGAATGTTCGTGAAAAGGAAAGCTTAAGAGTCCATGGGATTGATGTGGATAAAGAAAAGAGACCATTTGTACAAGTGGCTAGATTTTAAATTCAAGAATTCACAACTAGAGTCACCAAACAAGGCCCTTGTCTCTCATTAAGGGCATATTTTTAATAACTAGTTGTCTTTTATTCCCTTAGTATAAATAAGGTATCAAGTCCCTTGTTGCCCATAAATTCAAGAGTTTGAATATTAATCCACATATCCTTCTTTTGTTTTATTTCCTACTTATTCTTCCTTCTTTGATTCGTTATCATTTTGGTATCGAAGCCTAGGTTAAGTTTTGTTTTCACAAATCTTAGTCTTGGGATATTGATCTATTAAAAAATCAAAAGAAAAAAATCAAAAAATCTTCCAAAAAATTCAAAAAAATCTGGGAATTTTTTATTTTGATCTGTTGTTTTTGACACTAGATCTTGATTCCCTAGTGTTTTTTGAGCTTACAACTCGAATTTTGTATGATTTGGAGGTGTAGAATTGAAGTTACCATTGAAGGGTTTGAAGCTTTTGAAATTTGGCCAATTTGGAAAAGTGAATTTATTTTTGGTTTGGTTTTGAAGGCTAAAAATCAGTTGGGTTTGTTTGGGGCGTTGGAAGGAACACATGGGTGAAAATTTCATCGAATTTGGAGTTAAAATGAAAAAGTTATGAAGACTGGGTTTTTTGTTGGTGTTCTTAAACTTCTTCATCTTGTTCTTGAAGAAGAATGTAGAAAATTACACTTTGCTCCAAAATTTTGAGGTCAAAGTTGGTCAAATTGTTAGTGGTCCACTTGTGGAAATTTGAAAGAAAAAAATTTAAAAATTGAAATTTGAAAAAAAAAAAAAATTGATTTTCCACGTGGCTCCACGTCAGCAACCAAGTCAGAGTCAAATCAGCGCCAACTCAGCAGTCAACTCTAGTCAATAGCTGCCACTTCAAATAGGAAAAATTAGTGCCATAGGAATGGCCAGACGCATGTTTTGGCACCCAAACCAGCAAGCTTCTAAAGAATCTCTTGTTTTGTTGGCTTACAAATCATTTGTGGCTCATTTTGATTCTTGGTTATATATTAAATTGTGCACCCTTGACATGGTGATAGATTTGTTATTTCTAATTCATTTGCTAACCTTCATGATATGAGGATATGTTTGTTGTTTGTCCTTCTCATATTTTTACAAGGTTCAGATTCGAGGACGAATCCTTTTGTAGAAGGGGAGGATGATACGAGCATGTCTACATGGGGAATATTCGGATGGGCTTCTATATATGGATGATATCTTGGAGCTGGAGGAAGGCATGAAGAAACGAATACACAAGGTCATGGGCAATCAAGATGCTATTTGGGCAATCAAGAAGGTCCTTTGGGCTATTTTTGTAATGGGCAATTTGTGAAAAGGCAAGGACTAGAGATAGTTGCCTTAGCCATTTTCTTTACTTAGATTTTGGATGATTGAATTGTCTTGAATAGACTTGATATTTAGTTACTCTAGGTTAGGATAGTAATTGGGTTTAATTCCAATTGTTAGCTTAGATTAAGTGATTAAGGTGGATTCCCTAATTGCTTGTGTTATCTTCTTCACTTGATTGATCATTGAGTTATCATATTATGGATTCAATTTGATTTCTTGTGCATTTTATTGAGTTCTCTTTCTCCCTTGGTTTAATTGTTCTTCAATTGAACCTTCTTTCTTCACTTCTCATCTCTTATTTCTCAACTATCCTTTAATTATACTATTTAATTCCGCATTTTCGATAACGATTTTAGTCACCTTAATTGAGGTTATTATCACTTTTCAAGAAGTTTTTCATGTTAAACATAAAGGACCTTTGGTTGTATGTTAAGTGTTTGCAACTTTGGCATTAGGATAAGATGGTTTTGCTAACACTAACCCTCAATGAGTTGAGGAATTTATGGTTGTTTGTTTTCCCTATGGTTTTGCAAGATTCGAGGACGAATCATTTCAAGAAGGGGAGGATGATAAAATCCAAATCAGCATCGACATTTTGAGGCATATAATTTGAGGTCTACATGAAGGGATCCAATACATGGTTGACTTGAGGATACAAGAACATGCTTGGAGAATCACTTTTAAGCCTACACTAGAGCAATTCATGTGGTTGATAGCTTGGAGCTTGGAATGCATTTGGAAGGACCCAAAAGGCTACTGCCTTGGATTGACGGGCTATGTGATGGACCACTAAGGTCTTGACGGCTCACTTGGTAGTCAGTCAAGAAGAGGCAAGCCCAGGAGAGCTACTGCCTCAATTTGACAGAGGGAGTGGCAGACCGTCAAACTCAAAACAGTCCACTTAGTTGGCTATTTTCTTAAGTTGGTCCATGGGTCACTTTTGGGTCTAATGTAATAGCTTATCCCTAGACTATAAATAGATTAGCTTAGGTCATTATTTCTTTAGTTAGCTTTTTGATATGAATTGAGAATGAAAACTCTTGAGAGAGTGTGTGAGGGCTTGGAATGGCTCTTGTTGCATCTTGCTTAGAAACGGTATGGTAAGGGAGTTTCAATTTCCCTTACGGCCAACGTAAGAGATTAGGTTCTCGTTGATGTTAGAATTAGGGGGTTTTGAGTTTAATACACTCATTAGTTCTGAATTCTCTTATCTTATTTGTATCTATTTTTCTATATTCTACATCTATCCTTTATTTTCTTGTTTTCATAGTTAAATCTTCATTTTCGTATTTTGGATCATATCAGATACTTAACCCTAACTATGATACAAGCCAAAGCGGCATTAACCTCTTAAGACTCAAGTCCGACACAAAGGGATCCAAGACATGATTATTTCAAGGATATAACGACATGTTTGGAGGACCCTTTTCATGCCCCTGAAGTATAATACCACATGTAGAGGGTAGCTTAGAGTTAAGGAAACCATTGGAGAGGTTGTTGGGGAGGCAAGAGGAGTTAGACGACTTGCTGGAGTGACATGCACCCCAACATGCCCCAGTATATGGAGACATGCCCTATCAAATGAAAGGGCATGTCATCTACGCCCTGACATGCGCCAGCAGGTGGCTCATCTGCGTGATTAGATTCCTGAATTTGCTAAAATGGGTCACTTTTGGGCCCATCTTTGTAACAAATGCCCCATGGCTATAAATAGCAGTATTTTATCTTTTCTTCCTTAGTTTTTGTTGAATCATGATAAGATATACACTTGAGAGTGTAAGATCTAGGATTAATTTATTTTGAACCATCATTTTGAAACGTTTGGTTACCTGGGAGAGTGATTCCCGCATGGTCTACGAAGAGAATTGGTACTTTGTAGGATTAATTCAATAGAGGTTTTAGGGTTTGAAACACCCTTGGGTTTCTTTGATTTTTCTATTTTTGTGTCATTGTATCTATCCTTATTTTCTTGCCTTGTTATATTAGCTTGTTCTTGTGTTTTTCGTACTTTATTTCTCTTCTAGTATTTTGCCCATTATCATTTGGTATCAAAGCTCGGCTTAGATTCATTCTTACAATTCTAAATCTTTGGTTGTGATATTAAAGAAATAAATAAAAAAAAGAGTCAAAAAAATGTTTTCAAGAAAAATCCAAGAAAAAGGTTTTGTTTTTGAGTTTCCTTGTAGTTTCAACACTAGATTTGTTTTTCCTAGTGTTATTAGAGTCGGAATCTTGAGTTTTGTTTGTGTTTTGAGAAGATTTGAAGAAAAGCCCCATTGTTGAGCTTGAGTTCTTGAGAAAAGAAAGTGGATTTCTAGATCTTTTAATTTGGTGTAGATTGGAGTGTTGAAAATTATTGAAAAGTATTTCCCATATCAAAAGGACCCTAGATCTGAGATCTGGTATTATTTGGAGAGGTTTTGGAAAATCCACCATTTTTAAGTTTAGAGCTTGAAGAAAATTGCAAGTGTGTTTGGAAGTCTGAAAATTTTGGTATGGATTTTAGTGTTAAAGGTTGTTGGAAAGTATTCCCCACATTGAAGAGACCCTAAATCTGAAGTTTCATGTTCTTCCAAGCAAAAATGAGTTAGTTGGGAATTTTGAAGTTCATAAAGAGTTCTTGGTGTTCTTGAGGATATTAATATCTTCAAGAGAAAGATTTATTAAAAAGTGTTGTTTGATCCAAGAAAAGAAGGAAAAAGGCAAGAAAAAGTGTTAGTACCAAAAGAATATTACAAACAAGGAAGGTACTAGGAAAAAGAGTGCAAGAGGGCCCACAAAAAGTTAGAAATTTAGAGATTTCAGGTGTTCTGCCTGGGCCACCTGGGCCATTACCTGCTCCAGCAGGCGACCCAACGCAGGTCAATTTTCCAAAATTTATTTTGTGACATGTGATCCCCATCCACGAGGGCATGTCGTGACCTGCGCCCACATCTCACCCCAGCGCATCTCAACTACTTCAAATTCCATTTTGCTCAGGTTCCATCATCCTAGTTTTAATTCTTGATTTCTAAATTCATTTCTTGAACTGGTATTTGTTCTACTAGTTGATTAATTAGTCTTTGAGTCTATTTTCTTTCATCGTTCATTTCTTTTTGTACTTGTTCTCATTTTATTTCATTGTTATTTCTTTGTTTAAGTTTGTGTTTATTTGTTTGAGTCATCTTTTCTTCTTTAAACAAGAATCCATTCCGACCATTACTAGTAATTGACACCACGTCTTTCATTGGAGTAGAAATGATCTTTCAACGTTAGCGACTCCTATTGTGAGGCAAACAAAGGTGTGTAGAGATTGTGAGGTTGATTTCTTAATGCTAACTTGTTTGTTGTTTGTGTTTAGTGTCTTTTCTTAATAGGTACCATGGCTCTTGATGGTGAAACACCACAAGTTATGGATGAAAACTCTTCAAATAAGTTCTTAACGATAATTATGTCCTTGGATAGTAGATTGGAATCCATGAAAGGTCAAATTACCATATTCCAAGGAAGTTTGTTAAACATGAGTGGGAGGATGGTCAACATTGATAAAAGCCAAATCAATTCTAATCTTTTGAGATCCATGCTTCAAGGGCGACACCTAAGGATCTAAGACTTGATCATCCTAGGGAAACAAGTACATGTTTAGATGATAGCTTGGCACACGAGAGGATCTATATCTGATGATACAATCCAATGGCCCATTGAGCAACATCATGTTTGTATGATATCTTGGAGCGTAGGAGGTGCATTGCTAAAAAGTGACTAATGGGCTGCTTTGACATATTGGGTCACTTTTGGGCCCATTTTGTAATAAATATCCCATGGCTATAAAAAGCTAAGATTTCCCTTCTTCTTCATTAGTTGATGAATGATGATGAGAGATACACTTGCGAGTGTTTATGAGAGCTTGTTGAAACGTTTGTTGCGAGTGATTCAATTCACTCGAGATCTTCGTAAGAGTTAGGTGCTTGTTTAGGTTTAACATTTAAGGGCTTTTGGTTTAATATACAGTTGGTTTGCTTATATTTACTCTTCTGGGCTTTTGGTTTAATATACCGTTGGTTTGCTTATATTTCCTCTTCTTGTGTCTATCTATCTATCCTTTTCTTTCTTGTCTTTTGATTTTTGTACTTTATTTTTGTTTTCGTGTTTTGTATGATATCATTTGGTATCAGAGCCGAGCTTAGAATCATTCCCACAATTCTAGTCTTAGGTATGGTATTGAAGAAAAATCAAAAAATCATAAAAAATTAGGATTTCACATTTTTGGGCCTTGTCCAAATTTTTAGTTTTTGATTTTTTTGTTTTGTTGAGTTTCTAGTGCTTGATTCTTGTTCCCTAGCACTATTTGAGTCTAAATCTCAAATTTGAGCTTAATCGGAGTTGATTTGAAGGTTCTATCATTGTAGAGTTTAAGCTTAAACAAATTTCAAAGTAGGTCTTCAAATCTAAATTTTTGGAGTGAAATTGAGGGTTTAAAAGAATTCAAGTTTGTTTCCCATACCAAAAGGAGCTTGGATCTTAAATTCGGTGTGAATCCGAGCTAAAATGAGGGAGTTATGAATTTTGGATCTTTATATTGTTCTTGGTGTTCTTGAAGAAATTCATATCTTCAAGAGGAACATTTATTAAAATTTGGGTATTGGTACAAAGGAATATCCTAAAAGATAAAGGAATATTCTAGGAGAGAACCCAAGAGGGCCCATAAAGGGGTGAAAAATGGAGTTTCCAGTTGTTCTGCCCAGCCGACCTGCCACCTCACCTGCACACGCAGGAGGGTCATCCGCGACCACAGGTGGCCAACGCAAGTCACCTGCCAAGTTTCTGTTTTCATCTGCGCCTCCTCACCTGCGAGAGCAAGTTCTCACCTGCATCCACAAGTCATTTGAACGCACCTCAACAACTTCAAATTCAATTTTGATCAGGTTATAATGTCTTAATCTCAATTCTTGAGTCATTTTCTTTCTGGTCCTTTTCTTTATGTGCTTTTATCATTTGTTTCTTAGTTAACTTCTTCGAGTCAAGTCCTTTTGTTCTTAATCGAGACATCCGTATTTTCTTCATTCTTTTTTTTCTCAAGTGTACTAAGGCTAATGGGTGGAGCACCCCTTGATACCATCTTGGAGGCACTCCTAGGGGTGCAACAAGTTGTAAATAAAATGAGTGGAACCTTGTCACGTATTGAAGGCACTATGAAACATATGGAAGGCAAGGTGGCAAACATAGAGAACCAAATCCATAGCCAAACTACCATCACTACACCGGGGTTCATCTGTCAAAATTATGCTCTAAGACCTCAATAACATGTTCCTTCACGCCAATCCAATATAAATTGAGCTCCACAAAATATTGTTCGACTGTATTTTTCTTCTAGTATTTTGCACTTTTCAATATAAACCTCCCATTCCTTATTATTTAGGACAGGGTTTTTACACCCTAAAAAGGGGAAGATACTCTTCTTGTTTAAGTTATGGAGAGTCTTTCTCTAATTCTAAAGGAACTAGGGATTTTTTGTAAGCATTTTTGATATAGAAAAGTTCCCAAAACTAATGAATTTTCTAGGCGAGAATCCCAAGTGAGGAATTTTTCCAAGTTAAGTTTTTTGGTATTGTCACGGCAGCAAAGTCCAGTTTTGGCTAAGCATCATAGTCCTAGCAAGCTTCTCCGAAATAGGTGAACCCTTCTATTTAATTTATTTTCTTTTACATTCTAAGCCATTCGGTTTGCGAATACATGTTTGTATGAAATTTTGATTATTTTGGTAAGGCTTTTGGGATTGAGTGTTCAAATCTATGTTTTGAAGATTTGTCATGTTTTTCTTTAATAAGTATTAAGCTCAAAAGGTCTAAGATATTTACTTTGTTGATGCTTATGGTGCGATTCTGTTCTTTTTCTTATTTTCTCTGTTTGTGTTCTAAATATGAATAGGCTTCTTCTATGTATTATGATTCGAAATGTCCAGGATTAGGCGTCTTCCTGAGATCCCTCTTAGTTCATTATACTAAGTAGGATTCATTGAGAAAAGAAGGATCGCTGAGGATTATTCTCTAGTCTTCCTCAAGGTCATAGCTTAGGAATTGAGTGAAGCTTCATAATATCTTTTTTCATTAATTCTGAAGCTCTCCTTCTTAAATATCAAAAGCATGATTGTTTGGTCAATTTTGGGTGGTCTTTCCCTCTTTCCTTCCTTATTTATTTGCTGGTTCAAAAGTTTAAACGATGAGAATGGATTCCAAGTGTTCCCTCTTTTGGTTCACAATACCAAAAAAAGCTCTTGAGAAAGTTCAAGGTGTGAAATGTTCTCCTTTATAGCATATTTTCATCTTTAACTTGGATCTTTCTAATAGTGTAAAGAGAACCTCTCTTAATATCACTCTTTTGCTAATTTAAGGAGAGGAAAGTTCAGGTAAGATGGGCTCACCCTTTATAGCCTAATCTCAAGCCTTAAAGCTCCTCTTCCTACTATTTTTTTTTGTATGATGGAGGTATGATTTAAGTTCCATTCATCCTTTTCTTGTGTGGACTATTTTATATGTGAGGTATTAGCTACACACCCTGTAAAGTCTCACTAGTTCTTGGCATCAGAAAAAGAGATAGCAAGGAAGGGCACGAAATTTGATTTTGAGATTACTTTTTAGTCTTACTCAAAATCAAAATAGTAATCAAGGTGAGCTTCATCATAGTTTTAGCCTTGGTTTGAATATGCCCTATGAGTTTAAAAAAGCTCTTCAAATTTTGCTTGATTTCCTAATTAAATTTAGGGTAATAGGGGGCAAAATCAAGTGTTCAAGAGTCACTTTTAATGAGTGTGATTGTTTTGGTTTATGGGATAGTCTTGCTAAGTTATATTGGTTAATTCTCTCTCAGTATTTTTCTTGTAATATCCCAAATGTCAGGATTTGCTTGACTAGCATAGCTTATTTATCTCTCTTCTCTATAGTTATGTCAAACTAGATTTCATGAAATTAGTCAACTAACCATCATATTTGGTTGCTGGGAAATGATTTATCCTCATAATATGTCTAATGCCTTATCTCTCGCTTCTTCGTTCTTAGTAATATGATATTCTTGGTGCTATAATGTCAAAATTAATTTGAATGGCTTGATCTATTCTAGTTTTGTCTTCCTTGATTGGGATATGTTATAGGTATGAGTGAATTGGAAATTATTATGGACCATGCTTTGAACTCATTTCATTTTTTATTTTGCAAGGAGTTACGTTTTTAGATCAAATTTTCAAAAATAATATTCTTGTGTTGATCGTAAACACTTGTTTACTTAGTGAAGCTCCTCCTTTGATAATTAGAATTGATTATCTGCTTCTTTGGAAAATGAACGGCTTTGGTTGCTCTGCTCCTTGCCACGTTGTGTTTATCTTCTCTTTATGTGTTGGTTTGTCACCTTTTAGTTATTAATTCTATGATTGCCTCTAGGATTAAGCCATTGCCACATGTTAAATAAGTAAATTATGATAATATTTTCTTTAGGCTTCCAGTAAGTTATAAGCATGATAAATGCTAAGAATTAATATTGAGATTGTGTTTAATCATTTACTAAGCCTTACCTCTTTTCTTTGCATGTGAAACTTCACTTGAGTCCATACGGACTCTTTCCACCACATTTGCATTTTCAAGTTGGGTTGGGGTTCGACTATTCTCTCGAGTCAACTTGTTTCCAGATGATATCTAATCTAAAGTGGGAATTAAATCACAAAATTTGGAGAAAATATTATTATTGGTCTAAGTACCAATAAAAGAATGAAAGGTTAGCAAATATACAAGGTGGAAGATGGAGGAAATACAAAATGGGCTTAACCCACTTCATTTGGTAGTCCGAAATAGACATTTGTAGGCGTTCGGATCTAAGTGCCTCAACCCACCTTCTTCTTTGTTATTTTAATTTCATCGTATAGTTTAGGACTATTTGTAAAATCCTAACTTTTTCTATTAACTTAGTTAAATTCCCATTGGAGTACATGATTTACCTTGGTTTATTCTAGCAAGCCTTGATTTTGAAATAGATAATTTGATTTGCTTAAGATTGTCATTTTTTCTTGAATTTTGCTTAATAATCTGATTCCCTCTAATTGGAATTTATGAAAATAATTTCTCCTTTATTTAACTAAATTCCCATTTTTTTAAAAAAGGATAGTCAAATTACAATGTTTGGAAACAATTTGACAATCATGTGTTAGCGGATATTTTGAGTGCCTTAAAAACCTTCTCAAGCTATTAATATGAACTCATGCCTAGATTTCTTAAAAATTTAAAGTTTTTTTTTCTATTTTAGGACTTTAGGTATTTTCAAAGGTTTTCTTAATTTTTCCTAAATTAATTAAGTGGCGACTCTTTTGAAATGACCCGGACTTTCTTGTGTTTTCATTCTTTTTCTACGTTTATAGCTTTCTTATAGATGCCCCAAGTTTTTTGTGACTTGTTGGGACTGACAGTTTGATTACCAGGCAGTTCATTTGGTTTTTATAGCCATTTCTCTATTTTAGAGTTGTCGCTGTTAAGAAAAGGGTCCCAAGCCTAAACTTCATGTAAACAAGCTCAGATACTAATTTTGAGAGTCTTGAGTTTAGGCAAGAAGGACCCTTGGTTCGGGTCCCGAGGCTTCAGGACTTGTTTTGGGCTATTAGGTGGATTTTTGCTAAAATAAACCCTTGGGTGTGGGGCCCAATTTTTATCAAAAATACCTCGGATGGAAATTTTGATGGTGTCATTGAGTTTGGAATGCCGAATTTGGTAGTAATAAAATACAAGATGCCTCAGGACCTTTTGATGGAATGAACATGAAGCAAGAGATGTCTGACAACGACCCCTTAGTTCTATCCAAAGGATGCCATGAGTTGATAATTGCATCCAAGAAGGATAGAGGGGCTTTGGAGAGGTCAAAGGGAAGCAAAAACGAGCTAAAAGAGGCTATGGAGGGACCTGCGAATCACTTATCGGCGCAGGATCTGTGGTGCGGCCGCAGATGACTATTTTAGCCCATCCAGAGCCACCTGCATTGTGACCTGGGTGGGAAGGTGGCCATCTGCGCCAGCGGGTGGCTTATTTTTTCTGAAATGGGTCACTTTGGGGCCCATAGTTGTAATAATTAGCCCATGGCTATAAATAGTAGCTTCTTCTTCATTTTTAGGTTAACATTGATGATTATGAACAATTATACACTTGAGAGTGTGAGTGAGCTTGGATTAGCTTGGGTTGAATTTTTATTTGGAAACGCCGGTTGCTTGGCAGTTTGATTCCCTTGTGGTCTACGTAGGATTTAGGTGCTTTGTAGGATTAATTTGATTGAGGATTTGGGGACTAATATACCCTTAATTTGCATTCAATTTCCTTCTTTGTGTCTATTTATTTCTTTATCGTTCTATCTTTCCCTTTTCGATTCCTTGTTTATCTCATTTTCGTATCTTTTCCCTCTTTTTGTATTTTGAGGGTTATCATTTGGTATCAAAGCCGAGATTAGATTCGTTCTTACGATTCTAAATCTTGGATTTGTTATCTAGAAAATCAAAAAAAAAATAAAAAACTGTGTCAAAAATGTTTTCAACAAAAATCCCATTTTTGTGTTTTTGAGTCATTTTTGTAGTTTCTATACTGGATTTGTTCCATCTAGTACTATCAAGGTTGGAATATTGTGTTTTGGTGTGTTTGGAAGAGATTTGAAGAAAATTCCATTGTTGAGCTTGAAGTTCTTGAGAAAAAGTAAAGTGGGTTTTGAAATCTGAAAGTTTTGGTGTTGATTTGGGTGTTAAAAATTGTTGGAAAGTGTTCTCTAAGTTGAAGGGAACCTAGATCTGAAATTTCGTGCAATTTGGAGCAAAATCGAGTTAGTTTGGAAATTTGGTGTTCTTCGTGTTCTTGAGGATCTTCATATCTTCAAGGGGAAGATTTATTAAAAAGTTGTTGTTATATCCACAAAGAAAGAAAGAGACAGGTGCTTGGGTGTTAGTACAAGTGAATATCCAAAAGAAAAGGGAATATTCTAAGAGAGAGAGTGCAAAAAAGGGCCCACAAAGGCTGAAAAGCTGAAATTCCAGGTGTCTGTCTGGGCCACCTGTGCCCTCACCTGCGTGGGCAGGTGGGCATCTGCTCCAGCAGCTGGGCATCTGCGCCAGCAGGTGACCCAATGCAGATGACACTGCTTCGACCTGCGACCTTTACCTGTGAGGGCAGGTCATGACATGCAAGGGCAGGTCGACCAAACGCATTTCAACAACTCCAAAACTAACTTTGCTCAGGTTCAAACCTCCTAATTCCATTTCTTGATTCTTAATCTCATTTATTGATTCCTAAACTAATTATCAACTAGTAATTTATCTACTTAGTTGATTAGTTAGTCTTAGAGTCCGTTTTCTTTCTTCGTCCATTTCTTTTTGTGCTTTTCTAGTTTTTGTTTCGTTGTAATTTCTTGTTTCAAGTACGTTATTTTACTTAAGTCATTTATTATTCTTCAAACAAGAATCCATTCCGAGCACGAGTCTCAATTGACACCACGTCATCCATCGTAGTAGAAACGATCCTTCAACGCTAGCGATGCCTATTGAGAGGCAAAATAAAGGTGTGTACTCCGAGAGATTGTGAGGTTGATTTCTTAACGCTAACTTGTTTGTTGTTTTTGTTTAGTGTTTCTTCTTACTAGGTACAATGGCTCCGGGAGATGATGCGCAAGGTTCTTTGGGAGAGGTTAACATGGAGTACATAATGGCGGCCATTTTGGTATGAGACAAGACATGAATGAGATAAGAGGTCAAATGACCACACTCCAAGGAAGTGTGTCAACCAGGATGGACAACATAGAGGGTCGTCTAAACTCCAACAACTCCACCCCCCAAAACTATCATGCCTCCTCAAGTTGAAATGTTCCAAACACCACCACTACTATCTCCCCGGAAATATTTCACCAAATGTTCAATCCACTGAGGCAAGTACATGATCCCATCAACCAAAACACTACTTACCCAAATAACCAAAATCTCGTTCGTCCACTACAACCCCAATTCAATCAAGCCAACCAAGAAGCTCCACAAAACCAACCCATTAACCAAGATCCACCACCCCAAGCCCCACTTAACCAAAATGAACCCATCCAAGTTGAGGATATAGGAGGAAAGGGATTCCAAGGAGGAGATAAGATGGTAGATGAAGTGGCCCAATTCGCTGAATTTGTACAAAATAGGCGAGAAGCTCATGGAGGACGGTATAAAGGACGAGGAGGAAGGTTTGGTCTGGTTCCCCATGGTAGAGTAAACTTGGGAAACCAACCCCAAGATCAAGGAGAACGCCAATGGGATCAAGGACGTAATGCGGGTCGAGACACGGGTCTTAACTCCATCAAGATCATTCTTCCTACCTTCAAAGGAACTAGTGATCCATCGACATACCTTGATTGGGAAGTACAATGTGATAGTATCTTCAAACTCAATGAGTTAACCGTTCAAAAGAAAGTCGCCCATGCAATTGCTCAATTCGAAGGGTATGCTTCTACTTGGTGGGAAACACAAAGGTTGCAACGGGAAAGAGATGGTAATCCCGACCTTTCGAATTGGGACCAATTAAAAGGGCTTATGAGGGGAAAGTATGTGAAAACAAGGTACAAATAAGAACAACTCACCAAACTATACAACTTGAAGCAAGGAGGTAAAGGTGTGGAAGACTATTATGAAGAATTCCAAAACTTGATCCTTCGACTTGAGATTGTTGAACCACCACACTATTGCATGGATCGGTTCTAAGGAGGCTTGTAATATGACATCACTTCTCAACTAGTTGTCAACAAGTTTGAGAACATAGAAGCCCTTGTCGAAGCGACCATTTAGGTTTAGAAGAGTAATAAAGAAAAGAAGTCTTTCAATCCTAAAGGCTACACATCTTCTAGTTCATCCGGGTGGAACAAGAATAAGGAATTCAACAAATACTATGAGAAGAAACCCTTTGAGATGACTACTCCAAAGTATCCACCAAAGAATGAAGGTAACCAATACCCGAACACTAATTCAAGAGGTATTGTTTATTTTAACTGTCAAGGTTGGGGACATAAGGCAAGTGAGTATCCCAATCGAAGAAACATCATTTTGGTGGAAGGTAAGGCTTATTTTGTTAGATATATGGTGGACCAAGAAGATGGTAGTGCGGAATAAACCCAAGAGGGTGAAAACTTTGAAGATGAAGGGGAACTTGCGGGAGATCCCAATGAAGGGGAAATTAATACACTTATTAGAATGATGATGAAGGCTCCCCATGAAGATGTTTGGCCTCAAGAAGGAGAGATAATGAATTCTAACTTCATGATGAGGCGAGTGGTGAGTAGTGAGGCTTCAGATGATCCAAGCCAAGAGGAGAAAATGGACTTGGCTCGAGGAGGGGAACCTTGTGTTCTTCCCAAACCCTTGTTGTTTGCTAACCACGGTGCTAGCATTTTACCTAGCACAGATACTTTTATTTTGCAGGGTCATGAGGGGATACTTCCAAATGAGTATCCAATGGAGGTTCCTCACAAGTATGTATTTGAAGGCCTAGATGAGTTCTTATCTAAGGACTCCAAAATTAATGAAGATGTGGCTCAAAGGAGGCTTCTAGGCAAACTCCTATGGGTTGATAGATACTTGCTAGCAAGGGGTAAAGTATCTAACCCCATGGATAGAATGATGGAGTTACCTACCAAGGAAACTCCAACAAAGAGGCAAAAGGACCAAGTCTATAGGTCCAAGTTGATGCATGTGAGGGAAGGACCATGTGGAGCATGTAAAGGAAACAAGTGAGCAAGTTCAAAGCCTTGCTCCAAAGGTATGTAACTACCCCCTCTTATTCCAATAAATCCTTGGAATTATGTTGACATTTATCTTATGTCCCTTGCGCTTAAATTGTGTGGGATTTGCAATTAGAATGCCTAATCTATTTTTTGCTTTGAGAAGGGTCCATGTTGCCTACTTGATAAATAACTCTTGTTCCCAACTACTTTTCATACTTATGTGGATAGACAAGTTGAAGCACTAGGATGTACCTCGCTAGTGAGTGCTCTATCCTTGGGAAGTTGTTTGGATGAAAGAGATGTGAGTTGCTTGAGTTGCTTGTTCTTATCTTTGATAGCACCTTAAATGATCTTAGCTCTTTTCACTCTTATATCTTTGCATATAAAGATAGCCATGTTTGTGTTGAGAATACCTTTTGTATGAACATGGTTTGTTGAAGGAGGAAGGGTGATCCACACCTTAATGACTACTTGATTCTATCCTTGATTGTTCCAACATGTGGTAATTTGCTTGCTAAATCACTTGAGTTTGTTGGTAATCTTGTCAATGGAAACACCTTGGTAGAATTGCATGATGCTTATTGTAGCCAACACCTTTGTGCCTTGTATGATGAGTTCTTTTCATTGAGCATGAAGGATAGATAGTTATACGTTAAGTGGGCTTACCCTTGGCATGAATGTGTTGATGCTAACCCCTTTGCTAACCCTCATACTTCGAGGAAATATTGGTTGTTTGTTCGTCTCTTATGCTTTCAGGACTTAGATTCGAGGAAGAATATTTTTCAAGAATGGGAGGATGATACAATCCAAAATGCCTCCGGACCTTTTGATGGAATGATCATGAAGCAAGAGGTGTTTGAAAACAACCCCTTAGTGCTATACAAAGTGCTCCATGAGTTAATAATTGCATCCAAGAAGGATAGAGGGGCTTTGGAGAGGTCAAAGGAAAGCAAAGACGAGTAAAAAAGAGGCTCTACAGGGACCTGCGGAGTCACATGCGGGCGCAGGAGCTGAGGTACGGCTGCAGATGACTATTTTATCCCATCCAAAGCCACATGCATTATGACCTGTGTGGGAATGTGGCCATCTGCGCCAGCGGGTGGCTTAGTTTTGTGGAAATGGGTGACTTTTGGGCCCATAGTTGTAATAATTAGCCCATGGCTCTAAATAGTAGCTTGTTCTTAATTTTTAGGTTAACTTTGATGATTATGAACAATTATACACTTGAGAGTGTGATTGAGCTTGGATTAGCTTGCGTTGAATTTTCGTTTGGAAACGTCGGTTGCTTGGGAGTTCGATTCTCTTGTGGTCTACTTAGGATTTAGGTGCAGGATTAATTTGATTGAGGATTTGGGGTTTAATACCCTTAATTTGCATTCAATTTCCTTCTTTGTGTCTATTTATTTCTTTATCTTTCTATCTTTCCCTTTTCAATTCCTTATTTATCTCATTTTCGTATTTTTTCCCTCTTTTCATATTTTGAGGGTTATCAGGTAGGGTAGCATAATTCATTTGCATTTATAGGATTCTGAATGAATCTAGAGGGCCCGGTCAGAATATTTGTAACTTGCCTAAGTTGTTGGTGCTGATGCATCTGGTGCAGGCTAAAAATGGCCTTCGTGTTTGCGTGGCCCTTGTCGTGGTCGTGAGGGTCAAGGATTTCAACCTTTGCATTAGTGGGCCAGCCTTTACATTTGTAAAAAGAAAGCCAGCATAACCTATCCACTCTCTATATTTGCGATCGTGGGGGATCGGCTTTCTTCACAAAGGCCTGTTCGGGCTAGCTCCCGCATTCGTGACAGGGGTCCTACATTTATGAAGAAGGACCCCCGGTTGTATAAATAGTTGGTTCCATCATTTTCAGCTCATTTTAAAGTCCAAAATAACTTTGTAGACATTTGTGAGCTCGAATATTATGCTAAATTTAGTATTAGGAGAGGGGATTTAGTTGGAAGCTTCATTATGATCATTTCCTTGTCATTATTCTTGTAAGTTTCTGGTTAATTCCTAGTTTAATTCTACGATTAATTCTAGATTTCGTGATTTTGTTTGGGGCTATTCTAGTACTAATTTAGGCTTGGATTTCACCCAATTTTGGGGAAAATGATCCTTGAGCTAAGAGGGAAGTTGTGATAGTTTCAATTTCGTGATTCCGCAAGAAGGCCCTACGTGGGATTCTTTGTCCGACTTCTGACTCGGAGCATTGATGTCGCCCAAAATATACCTCAAGAAAAGTATACTGCGGTCGCTGAATCAAATATAGAACCCAACTAGGTTGGGGTCGATCCCACAGGGAATAGGTCGAAGTGTAAGTAGAATACCGGATGGAACAATTGGAAAGTAAGTAAAACAGGGGTTTTGCTAATGAACAGTAACAATAACGATTACTGGTTGTAATGATTTTGTAGACAATAAGTAAAGTACATTAGGACTGTGATCCCCAATGATTCCTTAACTCCACCGGTTACTTGTGCTTAACTAGATCGCCCCGCTGCGCTACATGAAAAATCTATCAAGTTAGGTTCATCTAACTGTATCTCGACCTTCATTAGACGAATTTCACTCTTTTTCTCTCGGACTCCGAGTGTTGCACTACTAACCCTTGTCCTGGATCTCAGATAACTATTCCCGCTAAGGCTCCGATTATTAGATAAAGGTTGATAGCTTCAAATCTCTGTTGTTATCTCCTTTTTCCAATGTCTACCTCTCTCTCGAGCAAGTCTAGAATATAGGCGAGTTTCTAACGTTTGCAACCGTTAGAAAAGCAATCACAATGAAGGAAACAATCAATACATGCATACACAGCGGTACGAAATTGCTATGCACTTAATCGATTTCGTTAATTCCTCATGGTTCACACAACCCTAGTTGATAGGTTTAGTTGCTCATGATTGTAAGAACACAAGAAGAATTCAAAGATGAAAGCATAATTATGATCTCACAACAAAGAAGAAAATCCAAAATCTCAATTAGCAGTAAAACCCAAATTAGGGTTTGTGACTAAAAAACCAAAAATATGTCTGAAACAGTATGTAATAACTCTCAAAATAGTATATTGTCTAACTCTCGCACCTAGGACTATACAGGGGTATTTATAGATACAAAACTAGTCCTATCCAAAACAAAATAGGAGAACAGAGTCGGCAGCTTCCACGGTATCGTGACTTGGTGTCGTGGAACCAAGTCACGCCACGTAGGTTGGTGTCGTGGGAATCAGGCTCAATTAGACGTCTTCACTAGTTGGATCATGACAGGCTTCCACCTCACGTGGGTGGTAGTCACGCCACGTGACTCCTGCTGTGGAAATCAGACTTTTTCTACAATCTCTGAACTTGAGTTAAGATAGCCACTCACGTCACGTGAGTGGCTTCCACGTCACGTAGGTAGTGGCGTGACTCCTCGTCTAGTGCAGACTCTTGTTCTTTCTTCTTATGACACTTCGTTCTCGGGCTTGATTCTTCTTTTTTGATCATTTTGCCTTTAAAACCTGTTTTCCTGCAAAGTAGGACAGAAACCACATCGTACCAACAAAACACACCCAAGTTATTGCATATTTTCCTTGTTTTAAGTATCAAAAGTGCCATGTAACCATGACACATCAACACCCTCAACTTAGAACGTTTGCATGTCCTCAGGCGAACAAAACAAAAATTCACCAACACAATGCTTAACTAAGAGAAACCTAAGGGACTTATGGCAGTCTACTCGTTGCCTTTGACAAATACTTTTTCGACCCCTCCTATTTGCAAATCAACACCAAAGTGTGTGTACAAGCAGCATAGTATCATGACACAGAAGGGATCAAGTGATGGCACCAAATTATGCATAAACAACTTAGCATATATGCAATTGACATTTCTCGAACAACTAGCAGCTAATGATGCAACCCATGTGCTCTCACAATCAAAGAAGTCCCATGCACTCGCAGTATACTAATGAATATCAACATAGGGACGAGGTCAAAATACTCAAGCTCACAAAGAAGTCAAAACAGTGTGCATGAAATACCATAGGCTTGCCCTTATTTTCTACGCCTTAGTTTTCGGACAGTTGGACCAGGATCACTATAGGACTTTGCTCGGCTTGTAATGTAGGTTTGGGGACGGGCATGATATATATATATGGATATGGTGACTCAAACCTCCCTGACACTACACTATTTTTGTCTCCAACTTTCAACCTTTCTCATTTTTATCCTCCCTTATTCTCCTTTTTCTTATTTTTAGATTTTGGGTGTGATTTTCTTCACTTTCAAAACATAAAAAAAAAAATTCTATTCTTTTTTTTTTTTCTTTTTCTTCACACCCAAACCTATTTTCCCTTTTTCTTTTTATTTACCATCTTCTTCGTACCTAATTCAATCTACGCACCCCTATAATAGCCACCCTCAACTTAGGCGATTTGCCTGAGTTGAGGTGCACAGTTTCCAAAGAGGGACCAGGGCCAAGACAGGTTCATTGTAATTAAATGGGAAGGTGAATAGGCTAATGAAAGAAATAGGTCAATTACAGCTCAAAAGTCGGGATCAAGGGATACTTATTCATTTGGTTTGGCATTTAGTCTAAAAGTGGACTTTATTCAAAAACGGCCTATGATCCTCTCCTAATCCCTATCCTCTAACTTAGGCAAGACTAACGGGGAAGTTCTGGATCGCACACACAGTTAACTAAGTAGTGACCTCACACACACATAGCACAGGGTTGTATTATCAACTACTACCTATCCGGTTCATGCAATGCTAGCTACAGTTATTTGCCTATAATCCTAGTGCCATAACAAGATCCGACAGCTGTCACACACAAGCATGCTATTTACACAATTCAAAAATAGAAATTTTTAGGAGGGGTATCCTTAACATTCAAACACATAAAAATCTTTCTAAACTGGACTGCACTACAGTTCCTTATTTTTCTCCTAATTTAGCAAAAAACATCAAAACATCATCAATAACATCCTAAACATGTCGGTTCTACTGTGATAGCACACTCGGGGGAAAAAAAACACGGCAACAAAAACCCCCAAGTTGTGGTACACCCCCACCCCCAACTAAACATGGTGCAATACCCTTAATGCACTGATATCAATCAAATACAAGGGAGTGAAGACATACCTGTGGCGCCCTAGGCACCGAAAGTGGGCCCGCCAGCAGCGAGATCATCAGACTCTGCAGTAGTAGGTGCATCTGGTGGAGGGACAACCTCACTGACAGATGCACCACGCGCCCTCTGCTCTGCCTCAATCTGGCTCGCATGGTACTCTACCCGAGAGGCTTTGACCGCCCTCCGCAGAACAATCTCGTACTCAGTATCACTATCACCCCTATTCCTCGGCAACGGTGCTAAAATTTGATGTCGCCCAAAATATACCTCAAGAAAAGTATACTGCGGTCGCTGAATCAAATATAGAACCCAACTAGGTTGGGGTCTATCCCACAGGGAATAGGTCAAAGTGTAAGTAGAATACCGGATGGAAAAATTGGAAAGTAAGTAAAACTGGGGTTTTTGCTAATGAATAGTAACAATAACGATTGCTGGTTGTTATGAGTTTGTAGAAAATAATAGAAATACACAAGGACTGTGATCCCTAATGATTCCTTAACTCCACCGGTTACTTGTGCTTAACAAGATCGCCCTGTTGCGCTGCATGCAAAATATAATAAGTTAGGTTCATCTAACTGTATCTCGACCTTCATTATAAGAATTTCACTCGTTTCCTCTCGAACTCCGAGTGTCGCACTACTAACCCTTGTCCTGGATCTCAGATAACCATTCCCGCTAAGGCTCCGGTTATTAGATGAAGGTCGATAGCTTCAAATCTCTGTTGTTATCTCCTTTTTCCAATCTCTACCTCTCTCTCGAGCAAGTCTAGAATACAGGCGAGTTTCTAATGTTTGCAACCGTTAGAAAACCAATCACAATGAAGGAAACAATCAATACATGCATACACAGCGGTACGAAATTGCTTTGCACTTAACCGGTTTCGTTAATTCCTCATGGTTCACACAATCCTAGTTGATAGGTTTAGCTGCTCATGATTGTATGAACACAAGAAGAATTCAAAGATGAAAGCATAATTATTATCTCACAACAGAAGAAAATCCAAAATCTCAATTAGCAATAAAACTCAAATTAGGGTTCGTGACAACAAAACCAAAAATATGTCTTAAACAGTATATAATAACTCTCAAAATAGTATATTGTCTAACTCCCACACCTAGGACTATACAGGGGTATTTATAGATACAAAACTAGTCCTATCCAAAACAAAATAGGAGAACAGAGTCGGCAGCTTCCACGGTATCGTGACTTGGTATCGTGGAACCAAGTCACGCCACGTAGGTTGGTGTCGTGGGAATCAGGCTCAATTAGACGTCTTCAGAAGTTGGGTCATGGCAGGATTCCATGTCACGTGGGTGGTAGTCCCGCCACTTGACTCCTGCCATGAAAATCAGACTTTTTTATCAATCTCTGAACTTGAGTCACGACAGCCACTCACGTCACGTGAGTGGCTTCCACGTCACGTAGGTAGTGGCGTGACTCCTCCTCTGGTGCAGACTGTTGTTCTTTCTTCTTCTAACACTTCGTTCTCGGGCTTGATTCTTCCTTTTTGATCATTTTGCCTTTAAAACCTATTTTCTTGCAAAGTAGGAAAGAAACCACATCATACCAACAAAACACACCGAAGTTATTTCATATTTTCCTTGTTTTAAGCATCAAAAGTGCCATGTAACCATGACACATCAAGCATATATACACAGTATAAGTATCAATATTCTCCTCTTGACATGTAGAATCTTATTTTGATAGTGTGGCAGCGGTCGAAGGCTTCTCGAAAGTGAAAATCTTTAGAGTAGAGGATTATTCAAGCTTTCGACAGTGTCCAAATAGGTTAGGCTTACTTTTCTTCTAGACTGTGCTTCATTATAGTATTAGTGTAGTATTGTTCTAGCTATGGGTGGGTACTTATGGGTCGATTGTTATTTTAGAATTTATTAATTAATTTAGCCAGTTAGAGGCCCATTTTGGTAGAATTCGGCCCCGTCTTCTCTTATATTAGCTTATAATTATCCCTTAGAACTAGCCTTAGTATACTTTGTGCCTTGGAATGGAATTGAAAAACCTTAGGCTAGGTTTGGGTAGGACTGGTAGTGAGCCCCATTGGCCCTTATTTTAAGTAGAATGCCTAGAATAGCCCTTTATTGACCTAAATGACCTCTATTCGTCACCTTAGACTAATTCTTGAGTTTCAGGATGACTTAGTTTTTTCCATGAGCCCTATTTAGCTTTGTTGTCCCGAGTAGGGTAGTATTTGACCTTAAACCACATCCTTCGACTTAGTGATTAGGATCCGTATCACCTTAAAAGATTGACTGCCTGACTTTGAAGTTTATGATCAATTGGACTTAAGTGAAACTATAATCTCGGATGGTTATTACTTTTAGATTATTTATCAATTTCGATTTGAGTCCGGCACCTAGCAGCTTTATTATTATTTATCAGTTTTGGTTCGAGTCCGGCATTTTACTATTATGATATTATTCTCTAGTGTCGGTTTAAGTCCGACATTTATGGCCTATATGGATACTGATTTGGGATTGGAAATTCGGTAAGGACCGGTAAGACTTGGGGTTATGACCAAAAGGGAGTATCATGTACTCTTATCACACATTGGCTCATTTTTCGTTTATTATTGTCATTGTTCCCTCTTTATATTAGTGTTACTCTTACTTGTACCCAGTGTTTTGAACGGCGAAAGGTGACACAAGGCGACAAGGCTCTGCCTTGCCATGTGGCGAGGCGAGCGGCGAGGCGCTCACCTTTTTGAGGTGCGGCGACAATTAATACCAAGAAATTAAAATATTTATTTGCATATATAAATAATCAAAATCTCAATAGCAATAATATATTAGTAAATATTTCAATTCAAAAACTTAAAATAGATAGTAGATACTAAAAGTCGAACTTGAATGACTCAACAATCCATAAAACAAGCAATACTAAAACAATTACGATGTTAATTGGTATATTATATAAGTTATAACTAAAGTACTAAACTTGAACGAAGAAATTAGAAACAGTAAGTACTAACTACTGTTACTGTGAGGAAAAAAAACACTGGGAAGAAGTAAAAAAAATCAGAGGAAAAAGTGAACTAAGAAGGGAACTGATTTGAAGAAGAAATCAGAGGAGAAAATCAGCAGAAGAAAGTAGAAAAAGAAAAAAAAAATAGAGTTACACACCTAAAGGCTAAAACAGAGTTTCCGGAGTCGTGCAGTCCCTAGAGTTGGCAGTGGTAGGCAGAGGCTTGCAGCAGTCCAAAAGTAAATATGGAAATAAACCCTAAAATTACCTTTCATGCTTTAAAGACCTAATTATTTTTTTTTAAAAAAAAGGTGTCGCCTTTCTCGCCATGGCGTCGCCTTTTTAAGGTGTCATCACCACGAAGGCAGAAGGCGACATAGGCTCGCCTTGCCTCACCATTCGCCATTGGCGCCATGGAGAGCGCCATTCACAACACTGCTTGTACCCACCCGTGCTTATGGGGGCTCGCTTGGGTTATTTATCTTTGTTTGTGCCTTCTAGGTTTATGGGGGACCAGTTAGGTTATATATATGATATTGCATCCACCCAGCATGATCTTTTTGCCCCTTTATTTTCGACTTTAGTTTACGTTCTCGTACTTTATTTATTCTTTTACTGTAATTTAGCTTAGTCGGCCTATGATGCCTACTGAGTACCTGTTGATTTGATACTCATATTGCACTTCTGTATCTTTTTCCTGATGCAGATCCAAGTATGAGTCACTGTCGCTGATGATATCTTCAGATTGTGTTGTTGTTTGGAGTTAGGGTGAGCTTTTAGAGTCCGAAGATGATCCTTTTTTTTTTTGATAGTCTTGTTTGTACATTCTGAGACTATGATGTATATTTGACATTGTCTAGTACTCTCTTTTGTATAGTGGCTCTTGTACCAACCTTACCAGGTCACGGGAACTCATTTAGTATATTTTGTCCTCCTCCTTCTATTGTACAGCATGTTCATATATATATATATATATATATATATATATATATATATATATATATATCATTTTTATCGCATGCCTATTCACTTACTCTTCTTATCTTCCATGGGTTAGCCCGTTACTTGCCATTTCGAGCTATGGTTTGGCTTAGCTACTGGTGGATTAAAGTAGATTTCATCATAACTCGAGAAATTTGATCGATACAACTTTCTTTTCTTAGATTATTTTTGAAATTCAAATAAATGTTAGAAATGATTTTTAAGTCCAACCATTTTCCTGCAAAATAGTGACCATCAAGAGTAAGTATCATATTCTACACAGTAATGATTTGTTCGATCAGCTTCAAGGTGCTTCAGAGTTTTGAAAAATTGACTTGAGGTCAGGCTAACACCAGTTGACTATTAGGGATTCATTCATCCTTAAGATAGCCTTTAGAACTTGTCACGACCCAATCCCCATCGCGAGTGGCACCCACACTAACTCTTTAGTGGGAGAACCATCTAAACCCAAATGCCCAACAACAATACTTAACAGCTTTTAAATATGAAATGAGAAATTCTATTATCAACCAATTATTAGAATAGTTCTAACAATGAAAACAATGCGGAATAATCAAATGTATAAAATGCCCCCAGAAATTAAAAGTCATTGTACCAAAACATCTAACCATGATAACCTGCTGGTATAACTCAAAAAACTAGAATAACTAAAGTGTTTGTGTCCGAAATAAATGGACAAGAACATAGTTTGCGAAGTGGCTTCTCGGAAGATGAAGCTCACCCATGAGTAGGAAACCGTCACTGGCTACAATTGAGGTCTTGTTGGAGCCGCTGGAATATGCCCTGCACTCAACAAAAAGAAAAATACAGGTAGTATTAGTACAAAACCACTATGTACTGGTAGGGTCATAGGCCGACTCAAAATAATAAATATGTACACATAACTAACAATGTGTAAACAAGTACAACCATGTAACACTTAGCATTTATACCTTCACTTAGTCTTTTCTCAACAATAACCAAGTAAATCAGAAAAACATAGAACAAGTACAACGTTCAACCAAGTCAATACCATGACTCATAATATTTAACTCAACCTTGCCACAATTACCTTTTCGTTGAAATTCAACAAATCATTACTCAAGTCAAGTATATCAATAGCCCAGACCACTCATGTACCCAAATAACAACAGCATTATAAATCGGTTCACTCAAGGAACCCAAAACAACAATCATAATATAACTCAATCCACTCATGGAGCTGTCAAACTCACCAATATCATGTACACACATTCTATGGGTCATATAAATGCCCACTAGCCATGACCTGCAGGGGACGAGCTCAATCCATGTACCAAATAACCCAAACATCTAGTGCCTGCTACACTTATCCCAAACCAAGTGTTATACCATCCTTATTCCAACGTCCCCACCCTTAAACTCTCTGATTCCACCAATTCCATGAAAATGACCTTTACCGGTTCATGTCGCAATATCAACCCATGTCACAACATGTACAATCACAATATAAGATAACACAACTACATTTATACTTTAAAACAAGTCTTTTTTACACAATCTCATTTCAGGTGATTAAACCACTTGTAATATTACCCAACAAGTTAGCATTCACATCATGTATTGAAACAAGTAGACAAATAGGAAGTTAACTTGCACACATACACTAAATTGAGTCTTTAACTGCAATTCAACCATCACCTACCTCAATCAAAGTCTTGCACTGCTCTAACAGACTTGAGCCTTACCTTTTCTTTCAATCTCTGCTTGATAGTGGTCTAAATCATGATCATTCCCTTATTCTAGAGTTTTTATACCTTTATTCCACCTTAATTCTATCAAGTTCATGTTTATAAGAATGAATTCTAAGCATGCAATCATAAATTATCCATCCTTGACCAAAACCCAAGGATTACACCTTGTTTTCACTAAATTACACCAGAAAATCATTCTAGGTCAAGTTAAATCCTTCCCCATAATCAAAATCTAATGATTCTAAGGATTAATCAATCTAGTCCTCAACTTTCAAACATTTTGGTCAAGAATCTCTATTGGTTCCTCCTCACAAGAAAAATTCTTGTCAAGCAAAACTAAGACCCACTTAATTATGTAGTCACCATCCCTATGGTATTTCTTAAACATGGAAACATGAAACATCATGTGAACTCCTGAAAGGCTTGGAAGCAATGCCAGCCTGTAAGCTAATAGACCCACATCATCAAGTATCTCAAACAGACCAATATAGTTGGGGATAAGCCTTCCCCTCTTACCAAATCACATAACTCCCTTCATGGGAGACAACTTTAACAACACATGCTCACCCAGCTTGAAATATATATCTCTTACCTTGTGGTCAGCGTATTCTTTCTGTCTACTGTGGGCTGCCAACAACTTTTCCTAAATGAACCTCAATTTCTCTTGAGCTTCCTTCACCAAATCTATGCTCAAAGTCTTCACATCACCCACCTCGAGTGATACTGTTGTATGAGAACTCACCTAATGGTAGGAAGTAATCCTAATGACCCCTAAAGTCATCCACACATGCTCGTAGCATATCCTCAAGTACCTAAATGGTCCTTTAAGACTGCCTATTAGTCTGAGGATGAAATGTCATACTAAGATCGAGCTTCATGCCTAACTCCTCATACAGCTTGTGCCAAAATTTTAAAGTAAACTGTATACCTCTAGTGGAAATGATGGATACTGGCACCCCATGAAATCACAAAACTTCTTTAACATAAATCTTGGCTAACTTCTTCGAGTTGTAATTCACCTTAACTGAAATGAAATAAGCAGACTTTGCTAGCTTGTCAATTACGACCCAAATTGAGTCATACTGCCCCAAGGTCTTAGGAATTCCTATTAAAAAATCCATAGCAATCCTCTCCCACTTCCAGTTGGGAATGGGCATTGAAGAAAACCTTCAGGTCTTTAATGTTCATACTTCACCTGCTGGCAATTATGAGAATTGGCCACATACTACTATATCTCTCTTTATTTGGGGCTATCAATAGAGTTGTCTCAAGTCATGATACATCTAGGTTGCACTAGGATGTATAGATTATTGGGAACTATGTGCTTCTGCAAGCAAACTCAAAATCACATTATCAACATGACGCACAAATATGTGCCCTCTCACCCTTAACATACCACAAGCATCAAGTGTGGCATCTTGAGCTGCACCACACACCACTTTGTTCTGAATCTTATTCAACTTTGCATCCTTAAATTGCTTAACCTTGATTTGATCAAGAAATGTTGATCTTACCTCCATACAAGCCAACACTCCACCCCTTTTAGACACTCCAAACTGCATAAACTGCATTGCTAGAGTTTGGATTTCTCTAGCCAAAGGTCGCCTTGCCACTCTCAAACAAGTTAAACTGCCCATACTTACAGATTTCAGACTCAATTCATCTACCACCACATTGGCCTTTCTTGAGTGATATTGGATGGTCACATCATAATCTTTCAGTAACTCCATCCACTACCTCTACCTTAGATTTAAATCTCTTTAGGTGAAAACATGTTGTAAATTGCGATGCACACTTATCACCATAAAGGTAGTGTCTCCATATCTTAAGTATAAAAACCACCGCTGCCAACTCCAACTCATGAGTTGGATAATTCCTCTCATGAGGCTTTAATTTACTTGAAGCATAGGCAATTACCTTCCTATCATGTATCAATACAACACCTAAACTAGAGAGTGAAATCACAAAACACAAGAAAATCCATACCTTCAAATGGCAAAGAAAGGATGGGAGTTGTGTTCAAAATAAACTTGAGCTTTTGAAAGCTCTATTCACACTTGTTAGACCAAATAAATGGTACCTCCTTTTGTGTCAGTCTTGTCAAATGAGTAAAAATGGAGGCAATGTTTTTGACAAATCTACGGTAATAGCTAGCAATACCCATAAAACTTCTAACCTCAGTCATAGAGTTAGGCCGAGTCCAACTCTTAACAACCTCAATCTATTAGGGATCTACTATCACCCGCTTCTCAGAAACCATATTCTAGTAGAAGAATACTAAGCCCATTGGCTTCTCATAACTGAAGAGTGTTAAGTGGTCCCTAACGCACTCCCTATAGATATTGGCAGAGGTGAATGTATAGGGAAAGCTGGATAGGCCTAATGACCATAGTGTGGCCCTCACTAGATCGAGGTCATTTTACTTGTGGTGTTATTGGTCACCTCAAGAGGGATTATCCTAAGGGTAGGCAGTCTAGTTTTCAGGGTGTTAGCAGTAGTCTAGAGTTGTGGTTCCAGCTGGTAGAGGTGGGGTGGTAATGGTAGAGGTCATCTATAGGGTGTACGTAGTAATTATTATGGTGACTGTAGTGGAAATTGAGGTAGTGGTAATGCAGGAAGAGGGGGTGCTCAGCCTGCGAGAGGGATTGCTCAAATCAATGATAGAACTCATTGTTATACCTTTCCATAAGATAGGTATTATGGAGAAACATGGTGTTTAATTTGTAACCTTCTAACTACAGGGTGATGCAAAGTAGTCATTGATAACCCCCAAAATACAAAAAGATGAAACAAGTACAAAAACTAAAAGAAATGATAGAATCAAAAATATAGAAAATAAAGGATAGAGATAGAGATAGTTAATAAGACACAAAAAGAGGAAATCAATAAAACCAAAGGGTATATTAAACCCTAAAACTCAATTGATTAACCCTACAAGAAGCACCCTATTCCTACAAAGACCTTGAGGGAATCATAATGCCCACGCAACCCCGTTTCTAAGAAATAATCAATACAAGCTTTTCCAAGCTCTCATGCTCCATAAGGAGTCACACAATATCAATGTCATCAAAAAACTAAGAAAATGAAAGGTAAAAACTAGTATTTATAGCCTTGGCCTTTTATTACATTTAATTGGCCCAAAAGTGACCCATTTCAGCAAATTGGGCATCCGTCCACACAGATGGGGCACCTGCTGGTGCATGTCAGGGCGTAGGTGCCACTGGAAGTGGGCAACTAGCCATCTGCTGGTACATATGGGTGACCTGCGGCCGTAGGTGAGGGTACAGGTGGCTCCAGGTTGTTGGTTAGCTCCTTTTAACTCTTTGACGACCTCTCCAATGGCTCCCTTGATTCCAAGCTATCTTTCATATGTAATATTGCTCTACTTGGAGATTAAAATGGACCCTTCACACATGTCTTTGTGGCCTTTAGATCTTCGTGGCTTGGATCCCTTGTCATATCCCTGGCTTTTAGATCCTCCCCTTCTTGAAAAAGATTTGACCTCGAATCTAAACCTTTCAAAATCATAGGGAAAATAGATGACAACAATTTCCTCATGGACTGAGGGTTAGTATTAGCAAAATAAATCATAGCACCATGCCAAGGTTTCACACACTTAAGATATAACCAAAGATCCCTTGTGTTTGATATGAAAAGACCATTCAGAAGGATCCTTCCTCTAGATAAAATAATTCCACAGCTAGCATGAACATCATCATAAGCAAAGAGATAGTATAGAAAGGAATCAAACACAAAAGTCTTATACAAGGTGTTACCATATATAACAATGCCACTAGGCTCAAGAGATTTAGCAAATAATGCACTCAAGGATGGAGTTAAAGCATTTAAGCACACAATACTCTTTCTTTCTAAGCAACTTATGCCCACATAAGATGTTGATTCAACATGGTTATGAATAACATCATATGCAAAAAGGTAATAAATAAAGGTGCTAAGGACACTATTCTCATCCAAGGTGCGCTCATGAGTAGGAACACACAAAGGGAGAAAGAGACATTTCAAGCACATAGAACCTCTCTTTTTTAAGCAACTTTCCAAGAGAAGAGAGTTCAACAATGGAGTCATACTACTAGGGATAATGGGGAACCTATTATACAACAAACAAATCCAAGACAAGTGGTTCTCCTAATAAATTTGGTTCCCTCTATTAATGATGTTAGGTATGCTCCCAAGAGTCCTTTGACACTTTAAATTGCCCAACCCTATGAAGGAGACAAGAAGTCTTTAACAACCAAGAACTCTCTTGCAAACAAGTAATCAACTTAGCATCCACAAGTGTGTCAAATAAGGATTCAAGTATATAAGCAACACCCAAAAGAGGCAATGACACATTTGTTGATTCAACCCAAGGGCTCCCAAAGCATTTTACAAGGCCTTTCACAAGGAGTCAAACTCGTGAGCTTCAAATCTGGCAAGGGTTATTTATAAAGAAAGATGCACTTGAGTGCATTATGGAGTCCTCCCGAGGATGTCACATATTCATGATAGTATTTGATGGAGCATACATTGAGAAGAGGAAGGAGGATTATGCTTTGATTTGATGAATTCTTGAATTCATCACAAAAAGGACATCCCAAACAAGGCCCTTACATCATTAAGAGTAGAAATATAATAACTTAGTTTCTTCTTTACTTGCTTAGTATAAATAGCCTTTGTTTTATGCTTTGAAGACTTAGAATTTTTATAAAACTAAAAACTTCATTGTTGTTGAGAGATTATGAGAGCTTGCTAAGCTTTTAGTTGTTTCTTGTTTTGGAAAGAAGAGTTGCTTGGGATATCATTTCCCTTGAGGTTCTTCTTAGAGTTAGGTGCTTGTTGGGATATTTAAGGAAGGTCTCCTTATTTATTAAAGAGGTTGTATTTAATTCTCAATTTTTGTCTATCTATCTATCTTCCTCTTGTTTCTTTGTTAATTCTATTATCATTAGTCTAAATCGTGCTTTATTTCTTTATCAATCTTAACTTTTCTTTTAGGATTTATATCATTTGCCCTAGGGTTTTCAAGAATGATACCACCTCTAAGTAAGGGTTCTTTTTTTAATCAGAGAGGCGAAAGATGGCCATTTATTGAAATGAAAATATATGTACACAAAGAAAAAGGATCGGCCCAAACAGCTAAGCCCAATCTGAAACACAAAAGGAATAAAAAAAACAAAAGTCTAAATAGGAAACTAGAACATTCTACCTAGAAAAGGAAAGAAACAAAGGGAAAGGGGAAAGAGGAATCTCCATTTCTATGAGCTTCATCTTCATCCATCACACCACTATCGGACTTCAGATGAGAGAACAACAAGAAAAGGCAATAAAGAAAAAGGAAAGATTGGCTAATTCACCTTCGGCCGTTCGTCAATGATTGACAGTGAAATTAGCTTAAGTAGATATCATCAAGTGCACTCAAAAATCTCACAAGTGCCATGAATCTAACTCAATGAAGATTCCTTCAACTATACCACACCCTTTACATTCTATGGTAAGAGTAGCTTTTCAAATCCTTCACTATTACTCAAACAAGTTGTTTAATCTAATAGATCTTTCCGCTTAACAGGTTGAGCTCCCGAAGTATCTAATACCACTGTTCAGGGGAGAGATTCATTAAATTTTGACTCACAAATGCTTGATCTGATGGTATGTGCTTTCTTGTTGATTTTACCTGAATGTTTAGCTTCTCCTTTTTGAGTGTTGGTTACTACTTGTTGTATTCTTGAATGTGAAATTCTTGTTCTGGCACTTTCTAATATGCAAATATGGTATTTGATGCTTATCCATGTTAATGATTGTTTTTGCTTCTGTCGGTATCACCTAAGAAGTAGAATAATTAATAGACTTTGTACCTGCAAAGAAAAAAACTTGGTTAGCAAAAAAATCAACCAGTTTATTTCCCTCTCTCAGAATGTGAGCAATCTCCACCATCCCTGGGTTATTCCTTCTTATAGTATTAATCCTTTACACCTCTATTGATATAATCTAGGGTATTTCCCATACATTGTCCAGTACCATCTTTAAAGTAAGGGAGTTAGTTTCAAGAACTATAGGGAGCAAGTTCTGTGCAACACAGTATTCTAAACCTCTTCTCATAGCAAGAATTTCTGCTTGAAGTACTGTCCCTTCCCCTTCCAGATTTATTTAAGCATATACTAAATCACCCATGTCATTTCTGATACAAAAAACACTGGACATTGGTCCAGAATTACCTTTACAAGCTCCATCAGAATTTGATTTATATCCTCCCAGACTAGGCATATTCCACTTCACCATTTTAGTTGCCATAAGAGGTGTCTATTCTTCAAAGTATTGCACCATAACAGGCCAACTTTTAGTAATTCCTCTAAGTTAGGGATAGGTAATAATAGCAAACATATGCATATTCCTTTCCAGATCATTCATCAAACAATGTGTGGATATTTTACCACCATGATAGATCATATTTCTCCTTTTCCATACATGCCAAATCACCATTACAATTCTAATAATTGGTTTTAACTTTGTTGCACAATCAGCCTGCCACAATTTGTATATGGTGTTCTTCAATTGTGAGAGAGGGCTATATATACCAGCTGCACCTACTAGATTATGCCAACTCTAATTAGTCTCAGGTCAGCCACAGAAAAGATGTTCAAAAGTTTCAATTTGAGAGTTATTACAACAACAACACAATACCCTATCCTCCAACTTCATTTGCATCAGAATTTCCCTAATTGGTATACTTTTTTTGAAAACCCCCCACAATAAGAATGCCATCTTGAAAGGTAATCCTTTAACCCAAATATTATTGAAGTAATCCAGTCTAACTTTCTCAGATCTCACCACATTCCAAGCACTGGCAACACTAAACTTACCATTAGATGATAAACTCCATCATGCTTTATCCCACTATCCAGATTCCTCCATAATTCTCAACATGTCATATTTCAAAACATTTTCATTCACATGATCAACTCTATAAACAACATTAATATCTTGAGGCTCATCAGGCTCACAAAAAATATGCTCAAGTAGTGGATTAGGTTCACAAGCAAGTTGATCAATGCACACACCTTTACTAGTTATTGGCAATTCACATGCCAACTTAGACTCACCTTGATTTTTACAAGGGTCAACTAGTGTGTGAACACTCTTATCACATGAAAATGGTGCCTTATTCAAGTTATAAGTTCTAGCACTAGGTGGACACAAATCGATCTTGCTAGAAGAGTCAATTTGGTCATCTATAGGATCAACTAGTGTTTGCAAACTCACAACAAGAAATTGATCATCATGAAACCTAACACTACCAAGAGTATCACAAAGGGAAGACTCATGAGACTCTACATTAGTAAGCCATCAATTACACTCACTTGGCTACTAGCCATATTAAGACATTTTAAGTTTAAAGAAGTGCAATAGTTAGCATTGTTACCTTGTAGCTCATACAAAGTATGGTCTTCACCTTGGTGTTTAACATGGGATCTCATTTTCTCCTTTGGGAAGTCCTTATCACTTTTCCCGAAGTTAGAATTCTTATCTAAGAACTCCATTAGGTCTTCAAGCATATGTTCGTAAGGAACTCTCCTTGGATCCTCCCTTGGAAGTATTTGTTCTTGAACATGCATAAGATAAGAGGTGATACTAGATAAAATGCTAGTATCATAGTTAGTGGGTAACAAGGAATTAGTGTTGACAATTCCCATAATTAAGTGTTCCTTGTCCACTTCTTTTAAGTAATTACTTGGCTTATCAATCTTATTTAACTCTCCTCTTTGAGCCAAGCCTTTCTTTCCTTGTACAAGGGACAATTCCCTTTCCCTCTTCTCAACTTCCTCTTTTTTTAATACTTTTCAGAACCCTTTCACTATCTCATAGTCCCTACTCACTTGTTCGGGAGTCTGGTCTCAAGAATGTACTTTTGTCCTCCAAATACAAGTATGTATTTTTTGGATATTGGACTGACCTATCATCTTTCCATGGCTTACCAAGAAACATATGACTCTCAAGGGCATTACATCACATCATACTTCATCTTGATACTTGCCCACTCTAAAATTAATGATTGCTTGCTCGGTCACCTTAATTGAACCAGTCTCCTCATACCATTGGAGCTTGTGCTTGGGGTGCCTTTGTGTGGCGAGTTTTATTTGATCAACAAGTTTACATGCCACGAAATTAATACTTCTCTCCCCATCAATGACCAAGGAAGATACATTTCCCATCATCTCAAACCTTGTATGACATAGGTTCTTACTTTGGTTAAGTTCCTCTTTCAAAGGTTCCCATACTACGTGCATTAATGCACAAGTTAAAATCCAATCTAACTGCAATTGCTCATCATCTCCTTCCAAGATCACCAAATTACGTTAATGGGTTAGGGAAATTTGGACGTGTTCACTTGGTGATACTTGTGAGTTGGTTTGGGAAGTAGAATCCATGGAATCAAAGGACTCCTTAATGTTTGTCATACTACCTTCCATGCTTGATATGCTACCTTCCATGGAGGTTAGATGACCTTCCATCACTCCCATTATTCGGTTAATGCCCTCAATATTTTCCCATATAGATTTTAACATGTCACTTCTAATGGGAATTTAAGTTTCTTTCTCTGAAGCCATTGTACTTAGCAATTTTAAAAACTTAACAAAACAACAATAATGTTGGTGTTAGCAAAATAAAGCTCACAATCACTCGTGTTTACACACCTTTGATTGTTTCACAATTGGATCGGCTAGTGTTGAAGATTTTCTATACAGTACACAAGGTGTTGATTGCTACTCTTGGCCGAAATAGATTCTTGTTAAAGAAAGATGGACGACTCAATTATAAACAAAAGGACTTAAATCAAGAAGTTAACTACAAAATAAAACTAGAAAAGCACACAAAGAAAACGGACGGACTAAGAAAGAACGGACTCTAAGACTAATCAATCAACTAAGTAAGAATGATTACCCATTGATAAGTAGTTTAGGAATCAACAAATGACATAAGGAATCAAGAAATGAAACTAAGAAATTGGAACCTAAGTAAAATGAGTTTCGAAAAGGTTGAGGTACGTTTGGATGACCTTCCCTCGCAGGTGATGACCTGCCTATACAGATGAGGTTCATAGATCAACCCAGTGTCATATACATTGGGTCACCTGCTGGTGCATATGACCACCTGCTCGCACAGGTGAGGGCGCAGGTGGCCCTGGCAGACTAGCTGGAAACTCTAAATCTTCCTCTTTTGTGGGCCCTTTTGGGTTCTCTCTCCTAGAATATTCCCTTTTCTTTTGGGATGTTCCTTTGTACCAACACCTAAACACTTTTCTCTTTCTTACTTTTTCAATATAACACACCTTTTTTAATATTCCTCTTCAACAAGATATGAATGTCATGAAGAACACCAAAAACATGGATAAACTTCAAAATTTCATATCTTCTTTGTTTTAGCTCGGAATTCAATGAAATTTGAAATCTAGGCTCTCTTTGATATGAGGAGAAATCCTCAACACTCCTTAACCCTCAATTCCAAGTTAAAATTTTCAGATTTTCAAACCTATTTAAAACTTTTTCAAGCTTCAAACTTAAAAATGGTGGATTCTCCAAAAAAACCTCTCCACTCAACTCCAAAGTTTAGATCTACATTCCCTTTGATATGAGAAGAACTTTCCACCTATTTTCAACCCTCAAATCCACACCAAATTTGCAAGATCTAGAAAACCACTTTCTTTCCTCAAGAACTCAAGCTCAAAAATGGTGGATTTCTTCAAATCTTCTCAAAACACACCCAAAACTCAAGATTCAGACTCTAATAACACTAGAGGAAACAAATCTAGTGTTGAAACTACAAGAAAACTCAAAAACAAAAATTGAAATTTTTGGAAATTTCCAAAAAAGAAAATTTCAGATTTTTCTTTCTTTTTTTTTTTTATTTTCTAGCTAACAAAACCCAAGATTGAATTTGTGGGAACAAACTCAAGCTCGGCTCTGATACCAAATGATAACCCCCAAAATATGAAAAGATGAAACAAACACAAAAACTAAAAGAAACGATAGAATCAAAAATGCAGAAAATAAAGGATAGAGATAGAGATAGATAATAAGACACAAAAAGAGGAAATCAATGAAACCAAAGGGTATATTAAACCCTAAAACTCAATTGATTAATTCTACAAGAAGCACCCTATTTCTACGAAGACCTTGAGGGAATCGTAACGCCCTCGCAACCCCATTTCTAAGCAATAATCAATACAAATTTTTCCAAGCTCTCATGCTCCATAAGGAGTCACACAATATCAATGTCATCAAAAAAACTAAGGAAATGAAAGGTAGAAACTAGTATTTATAGCCTTGTCCTTTTATTACATTTAATGGGCCCAAAAGTGACCTATTTCAGTAAATTGGGCATTTTCCCACACAGATGGGGCACCTGCTGGTGCATGTCAGGGCATAGGTGCCATTGGAAGTGGCCAAATGACCACTTGATGGTGCATATGGATGACCTAAGGCTGTAGTTCAGGGCGCAGGTGGGTCCAGGTCATTGTTTAGCTTCTTTTAACTCTCTGACGACCTCTCCAATGGCTCCCTTGACTCCAAGCTATCTTCTATATGTAATATTTCTCTACTTGGAGCTCAAAATAGACCCTCCCACACATGTCCTTGTGGACTTATGATCTTCATGGTTTGGATCCCTTGTCGTTGCCCTTGAAATATAAGCCAAGAAAGGTTGACGTCGATTTGGCTTGGATCAATGGTGAAGGGCTTATGTAGAATGTTGATCTCCAATATTACCTCCATGACACAGACTTAGTTCCATACTGAAGTATGTGCCACACACTCTGCTTGACAAGAAGAAGGATGAGTTTCTGGATCTTGAGTAGTAAAGTATGTTGGTTACAACCTATGAGGCTAAATTTCATGCCTTGTCTTGATATGCTAACTCATTTTATTGGTACTGTGGAGGAAAGAATTTTCCTCTTTGTGAAGATTTGAATACTGACTTACAGGTTATGGAATTGCAGATGACTTCTGCTAGGAAGGCTTTTAATGATGTTCTAACTATGTAAAAAAAATGGAAGGAGTCAAATAAGTTGTCCATGACAAGATGGTAGAAAATAAGCCTAGATTATAGGTAACTTTAGCGGTTCTTACTCTAGGCTAGTTCTTATCCTTGGCAGAGTTTGCTTACAACAACAGTTACCACTTTAATATTCAGATGGCATTGTTTGAGCATTATATGGTAGTAAGTGTAGGTCTTCTATTATATGGTTTGATGCTTTTGAGGTAAGTCATGGGGTATATTTTTTTTTAGGGATTCATTAGAATAGGTGAAGGTAATTCAGAAGGACTTCTTATAACTTAAAGTAGGAAAAAATATGCGGATTGGAAGGTTCATGATTTGGAGTTTATGGTTGGGAGAATGTTTTGCTAAAGGTATCTCCCATGAAAGGTGTCATGAGGGAAGAAGGGCAATCTTATCTTAAGGTTTATTGGTCCATTTGTGATTCTTTAATGCATTAGGGGAGGTGGCCTATGAGTTGGCCTTACCTCTAGGTCTTTCAGTTATGCATCCCATATTCTATGTGTCTATGTTAAAAAAGTATCATTCTTATGGTTCTTACATGATTTAGTGGGACTCAGTGCAGTTGGACCAGAATCTAGCTTTTGAGGAGGAGCTCGAGACCATTTTAGATAGGCAGATTCAAAAGTTGAGGTCCAAGGAGATAGTTTTGGTGAAAGTGTAGTGGAGACATTATCTGGTGGAGGAGGCCACTTCGGAGACCAAGCTGGACATACAGTATAGATATCTCTAGATATTCAACGGTTTAGGTACCTTCTTTCTCTTTACGTTTGAAGACAAACATGTGTTAGTGGTGGATGATGTAGTGAATCTCATGGTCATGTAATGCTTTTTGCATATATTCCCTATTTACCCCTTCTCGTAGCTTTAGTGTGGTATTTATAATCTATGGGAGTGGGTGGCATAATTCCTAAGTTGATCAAAGGTTTGAGAGTTGGAAAGTTTGACAAAAGACAACATTTTAGGTAAACAAGCTCAAAATGGAATTTCTACTATTTTGTTAAATTCGAAAGGTAATTTTTGAGTTGGTTAGAAAGTTGGCTTAGTTCACAAGGAATTAGGAAGTAATTTAGGGCATTAATTGGATTTTTAAGATTTAAGAAGCTTAGAGTTGAAGTTTTTGGTCAAGGTAACACTAGATCGATGATTTGACAGTTCCAATAGGTCTGAAATATGATTTTTAGTCAAGTTGCATATTTGGTTTATTTTTAAAAGGTTTTGAACTAATCTCGATGATCAATTTTGGAAATTCCACAATTTTGGTTGTTGATGCTTTCATTCAGCTATCATCTAGTGCCTCTTTAATGTTCACAAGTCTCGCATCGCATTAGTGAAAAAGGGTTTTGGAGGTCTTCACGTTCACATCAGAGGGACCCATATTTGTAAAGGGGAATGGGTTATGTTTGTATTAGGGCTGATGCTTCATATTCGCAATCAGGATCTCATGTAAGTGAAGTCCTGGGCCATTTTATCTTCGTAGAGCTCTTTCATGTTCACAAAGAGCATTTGACACCTAGATAGATTAAAATTCCATTTTCAAATTTAGACTTCATAACTTGATTTTGAGATCTTTGAATAACATTTTGGGGAGATTCAAAAAGGATTTTTGATATTTCAGATTTCTTCATAAGATATGATTATAATCCATAAGTTATCATTTCATGCTAATCTATCATCAATTTCATCACTAAATAAGTGTTTTAAATTAGGAAAAATGGGTATTTTTGGTCCAAAATTAAGAGATTGAATTTTGATGATTTGGGGATAGGTATGAACTTCATATTCAATGCAATTTTAGATTTCACCTCTTCATCTTATGTATAAACTAATTTCAAAATAAAATTATTATTTCGACCTTGGCGCTCGAGGTTTGACTTTTGGGTTGACTTTATAGGCCCGAATAGAAGTATAGCACTGTAGGTATCTATGGACTTATTTACTTACCTAGAAAAAGGGTGCAATACTTAGGTCTCATATTTCTCCTATATACCATGTTCGTATGGTCATGCGATATTCTACGTGAATCTACGTTCATCATACAAAAGTCATATAATTAGGACCTCGATATGATTTTATTTTGTTTATCATATTGCAAGTTATGTTATTTTTGCTCTTTTTTGGACTTCTTCTCATTCTTCTTTGGTACCTACGGTAGAGATCAAAGGTATTTGTCCCCTAAAAGGGATTGCGGTTTTAGATCCTTCAAAAATTCATTTTCTTAATACCCTTATTCCCCTTTCATCCCGAGATGCCATGACTTGGACTCATCATGCTATACTCACGGGGAAGGAAAAATGAGCATTTTACTTTTTAGTAGCTACCGTTTCACTGGCTCTGGTATTCACATGCTTTCAAGTAATGGAATATTATCAAGCACCCTTCACTATTTTGAATAGTGTTTATGGTTCTACCTTTTTCTTAGCAATATGTAATTGACCAGATTAGGATCGTTAAGAGGCTCTATAAAAGGATAGCAAGGCCATCATTTGACTTTTTAGGCTTTGTTAAGGTAAGTTGAGGCTTTCTTTGACTCTTTATGAAGTGGTAATATATTGTTTGAATGAGTATAGGGGTAATGGGTAGTGGAAGTCCTGTATAAATGAGATGATAAGTATTTATGTACGTATCAATGCTATATTAAAGGGTTTATGTGACTATTTAACTTGTTTGGATTGATTTCTTGCCTTGAGAGCATGTTTCATATGACTTATGTGATTTATTTAATTCATGTACATACTAGTTGATGGATTTGACTCTCTTTTACAGATATAGAGCCAGATTATGGTAATATCTTGTGATTATTATTGTTCTAGATGTACTTGTATTGATATGAGGTTTCTGTATGAACTGACAGATTGAAAAGTAAACTAGAAATAAAGGTAAAATTGAGTTACTTTATGAGGGAATTGTCTTGAAAGGTGTTTTTGTTGCTTGGAATAGGTGTTTCATTCTTGTACATCATGCATAGCATTTTACATGGAATGTGGCACATTTGCCTATTATTATATAAATTAATATAGATCAGAGTGGCACACCTGCCCATCATGATACTAGCATGGATTGCATGGTTGACACGAGCATGGATGACGTGGATGACATGTAGAATGTTCGTGAAAAGGAAATCTTAAGAGTCCGTGGTAGTGATGTGGATAAACAAAAGAGGCCATTTGTACAGGTGGCTAGATTGTAAATTCAAGAATTCACATCACCAAACAAGGCCCTTGTCTCTCATTAAGGGCATATTTGTAATAACTAGTTGTCTTTTATTTCCTTAGTATAAATAGGATAATTCCTCATTTTGCATGGTAGATTTTGATGAATATTGAACAATATTATTAAATTGTAGTCTTCTTCTTAGAATATTCCCTTAAGGAATTAGTGGTTAATTAGTGAGTGTTTAGTTTGTGGAATCTTGAAATTGGTGTTGAACTTCTTTGGTTTGAATTAATTTGAGGATTACCCATTTGTGGTATTTGGTTTCCTTTAATTTGTTCGAACTAGGGTTTGTGTTTGAGTGTTGAAATCAATTGGGAGGTGAGGGTATAAATCCCCTTGTTTCCCATAATTTCAATACTTAGATATTAATCCACATATCCTTCTTTTGTTTTCATTTCTTCTTGTTCTTCCCTCTTTGATTTGTTATCATTTTGGTATCAAGATCGTAGGTTAAGGTTTATTTTCACAAATCTTAATCTTGGGATATTGATCTAATTAAATCAAAAAACAAAATTGTTTTGATTTGTTGTTTTTGACACTAGATCTTGATTGTCTAGTGTTTTTTGAACCTAAAATCTTGAATTTCGTTCAAATCGGAGTTGGAAAAGTGAAGTTGCCATTGAAGGGTTTGAAGCTTTTGAAACTTGGCCAATTTTGTAAAGTGGGTTTATTTTTGGCTTGGTTTTGAGGGCTAAGAGTTAGTGGGGTTTGTTCATGGTGTGAAAAGAAACACGTTGGTGAAAATTTCATCGAATTTGGAGTTGGAATGAAGAAGTTCTGTGGATGTGAAGATTGGGGGTTTTTGTTGGTGTTCTTGAGCTTCTTCATCTTGTTCTTGAAGAAGAAGATAAAAAGGTACACTTTGATCCAAAAATTTTGAAGTCAAAGTTGGTCAAGTGTTAGTAGGTCCATTTATGGAATTTTGAAAAAAAAAAAAAAAAAATTAAATTGATTTTCCACGTGGTGCCACATCAGCAGCGAAGTCAGAGCCAAATCAACGCCAACTCAGCAGTCAACTCTAGCCATGGAAAGACTTCAAGGGATTCCTTAGAAGCTAATATGTTCTAAAAGGATACATGATGCTTTACAATGGTGACCCGAGAAGACAAACTCTTAACATGAAAGTTACTTTTTGTGGAATTCTGGGGTTTGATCTGGTTCTAGATGATTGGTGTTATGAAAATTACATCACTCCTTCTTCGGTAAAATACCTGGTAATTCCATGAGTGTCAAATTGTCAACCATATACCATGGATGGATATAAGGTCACCGAGCGTGTGAAGGTCTCTTTCACTTGTAAAGGGTATTATGAGGAGGTTTGGTGTGAAGTACTTCCCATGAACTTTGCTCATTTGTGCTTGGGTGCCAATTGGTTTACGAAACATAGAGTTTCGAGTGAGAAAAATTGGCCTAAGACTGTAGTGAACCAATAGGTAAACCACCTCTTTCCAACTACCAAGCCTCAAATAAATATGGCCACTTACTCCAAGACCTTTGATGATGAGAGACAAAAGATTGAGAGTAAGGAAGTGTAAAGTGGCAACCCAAGAGTGGAAAAAGGAGAGGTTGTGAGGAGTGAAGTGAGGGGGTTACCACAAACATAATCTAACTTTGTTTGTACTTCTCTTAGTAAGGATATAAGTGTAGGTACAATGATTGCCCATAGAGGAGCACCAACTCCCAAAGAGAGCACCAACTCCCAAGGAGAAGATTAACTTTGATGAGGTGATGAGTGCCTTAACCAAACTAGGAAAAAGGGTGGACTCTTTAAATGAACATCTTGAAGCTTGTTCCAACACTTTGATAGGAACTACACTCCAAGATAAAGAGGATCTTTCTCAAGAGCTTCAAGGTAACAAAGCTAACTCTTGCACTTTAGCAAGTGTGAATTGTGTGGCTAGTAGCCAATTGTGTGTGAGTGATAGCTTATCTACATGTGAGCCTAACGATTCTTTGTCTTATATTGATAATGTACATGTTGAGAGTGTGGATAAACTAGTTGATCCTATTGATGACTGAATTGACTCTTCTTGTAAGATCGATTTGAGTGCACCTAGTGTTGAAGCCTTGGTGTTAAATGATAGTACATTGTCTTGTGAAAATGGTGTTAATCAACTTGTGTGTGAATCTATTCCACTACTTGAGGGTGTTTGTGATGTGATTAATAAACCTCAAGTTAGTGATGATGTTGATAATGTTGATCATTTGAATAGGAGTGAACCCTTGAGCATGCCTTTAAATGACAATTCTATTACTTGTTTGGCTTATAGGGATGATCATGTGTTTGAAAATTCTTCAAAATTTGATAATTTTCTTTTTGAGAGTGAACCTATATGTTCCAATTCTCCTTCTTGGATTGATACTTCTCTCTATAAGTAAAATTTCTTATTTGAGGATGATGAAATCACTTCTATTGAGTTACCTAGTAGTGTAGATCAGATTATTGATGTAGCTCACCTTGAGGTCTATACTCTTTATGACAACCCATTATGGTGTGACAACTTTCCTCTGGACCTTTTGATGGAATGATCATGAAGCAAGAGGTTTTCAACAACGACCCCTTAGTGCTATCCAAAAGGCGCCATGAGTTGATAATTGCATCCAAGAAGGGTAGAGGGGCTTTGGAAAGGTCAAAAGGAAGCAAAGATGAGCTAAAATAGGCCCTGGAGGAACATGCAAAGTCACCTGCGCCCGCAAGTGCTGAGGTGCGGCCGCATATGGACTTTATGGCCCATCCAGAGCCACCTGCGTTGTGACATGCTTGGGTAGGTGGCCCATTTTGTCACGCCCCAAATCCCATTGAGGAGGACTGGCACCCGAAGCCGATAAGGCCCGAGAGAACCAATCTTTGCTCATGTCCATTCATATGCATGTCATTCAAGAAAACTCATCATCGCGTATACATACTAGATGCTCATAGCGGAATTTATGGAAACATGTGTTAGACACATATAAGAAACTTGGCCGTTAGGGCCATCAAGTCAAAATTGACATAAATCTCTTACATTCATATACTCAAAATGGACATAAATCTCTTACATTCATATACTCATATACGTCTACAAAAGCCTCTAACATATGCACATACATAACCAACCTAAAGTCGGGACAAGTCCCCACTTTATACAACATTTACAAAATCAGAACCAATGTACAATTGTGACTCGGAAAGCCCCAAACCAACTGGAGCTCACCAAAGATCAGTAGATGACCCGCAGCTTACTGTGGAGGTCTACTAGTACCTGCACCTGCAGCATGTAAGGTAAGTCCCCCAAGGGAAGTCAGTACGATGTATTGAGTATGTAAGGCTCAAATGAAGTTGCATGATATGTAAGTGCTTCCATGATATCAAATATAAGAGAATAGTCAATACAAATAAAGCACCAGTCTACATATGTGGAACCTTGTACATTACGTCCTTTACTTCTTTTGCTTTTACATTTATTCATCCTTATCATTCTACCCATGCTAAGTTGTTAAGTCGCCTCTATGATGAGATTAACCCATGCTAGGTATTTAACCCCTGGGATGTGATTAACCCATGCTAGGTTTCTCTATCGCCCCTGGGATGTGATTAAACCATGCTAGGCTTTTCTATCGCCCCTGGGATGTGATTAACCCATGCTAGGTACTTTGACCCCTGGGATGTTATATTAACCCATGCTAGGCTTTTATGTCGCCCCTAGGATGTTATTAAGAATATACAAACAATGATACATTTCTTTATTCTTTCATTAGAAGAATATTACCTCATTTCTTTACTTCCATGAGAATCATACATTGGTGATTGTACAATATTGGAACTTTTGGAATATTAGTCAGATAACATGAGACGTGTGAATCACAATTGAACAATGCACAAGGAACATGTGATTAACAATAATGGATAACCGAAAATGGGATACCTTAGAACATTTCAGAATGGAACAAGTACAATGTTAATGTGATTACTATGTGCTGCAGAAGGATACAGAAAGAGTAACCTTACATACCTTCACTTCCAAGTATGAATACACAAGCCTATATACGAACACAATAGTCCATCTCCTTCCTTACGTTTCACTCTACAATACAAGTACATAACGGAGCTTATGTCAACAGCTAGTTACCGTACAATTGTACAAGACGACAATGAGCTATATGACTGCCATATAACGTCATTTTACCCTTTATAATACATTCCACTGCATTATCGTACCAACAACACCATAACATTCCACACATTGACCAAGACATCATAAACCAATAGCATTTCACACCACGTTTACCCTTTATGCTTCCTCATTATCATTCCGTCACATTTACTCCATCAAATTGCCTCATAACAACATATGAACAATAATACATAATTAATATAATCCAACATGCTTCCATACGACCCCTTAAAGTCATTAAAAGGTATCATAAGTTGATAATTACATCCAAAAAGGGTATAGGGACCTTCGGGGATCAAAGAGAGACAAAACCATACAAAATGACATTCTGGGGTGAATTGCGAAGTCACCTGCACCCACAGGTGGCTGAAATGCGTCCACAGGTGACCCTTGGCAGTGTCCAGGGGCACCTGCGTTGGCATCTGCGCTGGCAGGTGCCTTCGTCTGTGGGGGCGGAAGCCCAAATCGGCCAGAAAGGGTCTCTTTTGGGTCCTTTTGTGTAATAAATGGTCCAAGTCCATAAGTAAGTTTTTATTTACATATTTTTGGTCACTTGGATGCCAAAAAACATCCATGGTTTCACAACACATATGAACATCACCAAAACCACACTTTTCCTGCAATACACCACCAAGTCCATGCATAATTTTGCAATAACAATTCCAAACATTATGTACAAGGATAAAAAAAGTTAAGGCTATAATAACATATAACATGTCAATATTGAATCCATCAAGTTCATTTCCTTCAAGACCACAAGTCCATTTTTAAGTTTATAAGGCCAAAACCCTTCTTCGATTGCAAAAATAGACAGTTTTACACATATTGAACTGTCCAACACTGTGTCAACATAACCAACATGATTTATGCACCACATTAAGCATATAATATATTAAACCATAAGAATAAATACTTACCAAATCTTGCAAGATGATGATCTTGGCCAAAGAGAATAGTTGCTTAGGGTTTGTATGGGAGAGAAATGTTTGAGAAAAATCTAGAAATGGCATGTGTATGGATATGAATAAAAATCAGATTTTTGGTCCCTTTTATAGTCCAATGTAGTCTCATTCTTGGCCACATATTAGTCATAAATGTTAGGCTTACTTGGTCAATTGAAGAATGGGTCAAATTCCATTTTTGGGCCATGTCTTTTTGTCTAATTTTGGGCCTCCTTTGAGCCCAATAGCACAAGAGTCATTTAAGCCCAACAATTAATGCATAATTCACCAACACTCTCATGTTCAAATAATTCCATGAATGTTACGGGAATTAACTAGGTTCAGAAACATACGGGTGTTACATTCTTCCCCCCTTAGAAACATTCGTCCTCGAATGTTAGTGACATTATTCAATTTAAACAATGGAAAGTCTAGGATCATTCTTCATATCATCATACATATATATGTAATGCTTATAAATACTTACTTGTCATTGTCCCGATCTCGACTCGTGAACTTGTTCTTCCCTTTGAAACAAATGAGGGTACTTGGACTTCATCATTTCTTCAGCTTCTCATGTGATCTCTTCTATTTGCTGATTTCTCCAAAGTACCTTTACAGAAGCTATGTATTTATTCCTCAACCTCTTCACTTGTCTATCCAGAATGGCAATAGGTATCTCCTCCTAGGTAAGATCCTCCGTAACTTGCACATTTTCAATGGGAGTAAAACGAGATGGATCTTCTATGCACTTTCGAAGCATCGAAACATGAAATACTGGATGAATTGCGGAGAGTTCTTGGGGTAGTGCCAACTCATACGTAACTTGCCCAAATCTTCTAATAATTTCACATGGGCCTATATAACATGGACTCAATTTTCCTTTCTTTCCGAATCGCATTACCCCTTTCATCGGTGACGCCTTCAAAAATACCCAATCACCTATGGCGAATTCGAGCCCTATTCTTCTAACATCAGCATATACTTTGGTACGTTTGTAGCCACTGTTAAATCACTTTAACTTTTTCCATAGCTTGATGAACAAGATCTGGCCCAAGTAAAGCAGTTTCACCCGCTTCAAACCATCCGATTGGTGATCTACATTTCCTTTCATACAAAGCTTCATAAGGTGTCATTTTGATGCTTTAATGATAGCTATTGTTGTAGGCAAATTCAATAAGAGGCAAATGGTCATCCCAACTGCCTTGAAAATCTAACGTACAAGCTCGTAGCATATCTTCAAGTGTTTGGATAGTACGTTTTGCTTGTCCATCTGTCTAAGGATGGAAAGCTGTACTCAAATTCACCCGTGTACACAAACTCTGCTGAAAAGATCTCCAGAAATGCGCAGTAAACTGAGCTCCCCTGTCTGATATAATGGAGATCGAAATCCCATGTAATTGCACTATTTCTTTAACATACAACCTTGCATAATCTTCAGTTGTATAGGTAGTCTTGACTGGTAAGAAATGCGCTGACTTGGTAAGCCTGTCAACTATGACCCCTATGGAATCAAATTTCTGCAGTGTACAAGGCAAACCTATGATGAAGTCCATATTAATCATGTCCCATTTCCAGACTGGAAGATTGATACATTGCATATAACCCCCAGGTTTCTGATGCTCCACTTTAATTTGTTGATAGTTTGGGCATTGAGCTACAATTGCTGCTATGTTCTTCTTCATATGTCCCCACCAATACATTTATTTCAAGTCATGGTACATTTTGGTAGCTCCCGAATGAATGGAATATCGTGAATGATGCGCCTCTATCATAATTCATTTCCTCAGCTCGTCTATATCAGGTACACATAATATACCTTGGCATTGAAGTACCCCTTCTTGTGTAAGATCGAAGGCCTTTGTCAAATTCTACTGTACATTCTCTTTTAGTTGCACTAACATAGGATCCACAAATTGCTTCTCTTTCACTTCAACTAGTAATAAGGATTCTGCTGCATTCTGTACAATAACCCCTTCATCTGAGGATTCAAGAAGACGAACCCCCCAAGCTGGCTAATTGATATAGATCTTTGACAAAAGCTTGCTTTTCCGTCAATTGTCCACTAGTGCCTTGCGGCTCAATGCATCAGCTACCGTATTTGGTTTTACTGAATGATATAGAATATCAATATCATAGTCTTTTAATAGATCAAGCCACCTCCACTGCCTCAGATTGAGTTCCTTCTGCTTAAAGATATATTGCAAACTCTTGTGATCAGTATAGATATCAACATGAACTCCATACAAATAATAATGCCATATCTTTAAAGCAAATACCACCGCTGCTAATTCAAGATCATGTATGGGATAGTTTCTCTCATATGGTCACAACTGTCGTGAGGCATATGAAATAGGCTACATCAATACACATCCGAGGCCAACTCCGAAAGCATCACAATATACTGCATAACCTTCAATGCCTTCCGAAAGTACTAATACGGGTGTGGAAGTCAATTTATCTTTCAGCTCTTGGAAACTATTCTCACATGCATCATTCCACTGAAATTTGACTGCCTTGTGTGTAAGCTTTGTTAAAAGTGCAGCAATGGAAGAAAAACCTTCAAAAAACCTTCGATAATAACCTGCCAACCCAAGGAAGCTACGAATTTCCGTAGGCGTCGTAGTCCTTGGCCAATTTTTCACCGCTTTAATATTCTGTGTATCAACTGGAATTCCTTCATTTGACACAATGTGACCCAAGAATGCTACAGATTTCAACCAAAATTCACATTTAGAGAACTTTGCATACAACTTACGCTCACAAACAATATATAACATGTAACACCCCGTACCTTCCCTACTCTACTTGACTACATTGAACAATGTTTACTTAGGTATCGAAAGCCACAAGTATGTATTTGGTAATGTTATTGATGAGATAATGCAATTTGGCCCTCGTACATGTGATTAAACCTTCGTAGGAGGTGTTTTGTGACTTCGTGGAACATTTTTGGGATTAAAAACGAGGGTTGGAGGACCTCCAAACAAAGAATATTAAAGGTAAGAAGTAAGTTAAATAATAGAATTTGAAGTATCTAATCAAATCCGCGAAGAAAAGTCGAAGAAACGAAAATTTTAAAAATAAAATTTTCAGCGCCATAGGAAGGGCCAGGTGCTTGTTTTGGCACCCAAACCAGCAAGATTCTAAAGCTCAGTGCCCTGGGAAGCACCAGACGCTCTCTGGAACGGCCAAACTAGTAAGCCTCCAAAATTTGTTCTAAGTCTCAAGGGTGCCCGGGGGCGTACCGGGCCAATTTTTTCCACGTTTCTTCTAAAATGATGAGTATATACATGGAATGATTGAAATATTATATTGGTGTGTTAAAAATACTCGTGAACAAATTTGGCATCAAAATGACAGTTTTACCCTTGTAGTCAAAATAAGCCATACGTGGCTAGAATAGCTTGTTTTTGGGATCGAGGCTACAAATATGAATCGCGTGAGTGGGAATATTGTCGTAACGCGTATGAAATAAATTAAACATGAGAATTATTAATTTTATTGGGTTAAGTGAATTGGGCTCAAAAAGGGCCCAAATTGAGACAAAAGACATGGGCCAAACATGGGTCAAATGACCCATTCTTCTTTGACTAATCAATCATTGAGAAAGGGACTTCAAAGGCCTATAAAAGGAGACAAAAATCTGATTTTTAATACACAACAACACACATGCTTTTCTTGCTTTTTCTATGCTTTTCAAGAGAAAACCCCTTTGGGCTCTTCAAACCCTAAGCCATCTTTGGAGCAAAATCATCATCTTCCAAGCTTAGGTAAGTGATTATTCTTATGGATTAATATATTATATGAATGGGAGAGTATGTAGATCATGTTGGTTATGCTTGGAAGTGTTGAACATGGCAGTTTGTGTTTTTCTAAAAGATGTGTTATCCATGAGATTTAAACTTGAAATATGACGTGGTTTTGATGAAAGTGCATGGTATGGATGAAATATCAACATGTATGGTGTGATTATGGTCCTAAACTTGTTATATTTCTATAAGTGTAAATTATGGGATTATGGCCGATTTGTTGTTGTGAGGTGTATTGAAGTGATTTGATGGAATAATTGTGATGTTGTGGTGATGAAAAGTGGAAAGTATGAACTTGGTGTGACATGCTAGTGGTTTATGATATTTTGGTCAATGTTGGGAATATTGTGGAATTATTGGTATGATAATTTCTTCAATGGTATTGTCAAGGGGGAAATGACAGTTTTAAAGGCAAACATGTAATTCATTGACGTCATATGTATTTGTAAGGTAGTTGGTGGTTAATGTAAACTCTGTTATGTATTTATGTTGTAGAGTGAAACATAAGTAAGGAGCGGGACATTGTATGCACATCTAAGATTATATATTCGTATTGAGAATACAAGGTATGTAAGGTTACTCTGTCCGTATCTTTCTGCAGCAACTAGTATTCACATTGACATTACACTAGTCCTAATCCGAAATGTGCTAAGGTATCTTATTTCCGGCTTCCAATGGTTGCTATCATATGTTTCCTACTCATTGATTGGTTGTAAAATCACTTGTCTCATGTTCATTGACTAATGTTCCAAATAGGTTATGTTCCAATGTTCCAATAGTGATTATACTCATATATCTTGTTCATGGATTATTGTCCAATGATTCCCATGGTGTTATGGTTCTAGTAATGTTATGTTGCCAAGTTATTCACATGTCTCTCACTCATTGGTTAATGATCCAAAGCTTCAAGTAAAGTTGTGACTATCATTGTATCAATCTCAAAGTAATGAATAAAGTAGTGCATATATGTGTGCTTCCAAAAATGTCATAATCCTCAATGTAATAATCCTTCATGAGTAAGTGCATCCATGGGTGAAATAAACACCTTCATGATGACGATCCTAATATTATGAGTGTATCCATGGGGTGAAATAGACACCTTCATGATGATATCCATGGGGTGAAAGGACACACCTTCATGATGACCATCCCAACATTATGGGTGTATCCATGGGGTGAAATGAACACCTTCATGATGGTATTATTTTCCCACTGATCAGCTTGGGGCCCGGGCATTATATGAACGGAAGGTTGAGTAATGATTGAAGGAGTGAGTGATGAATGGATGAATGAGCGTAAAAGTAAAGAAAGTACAGAAATTAAAGAAAGAAATATACGTAGTTCCAAACATACAAATTGACTGTTTATCCATATTGGTTATTCATTTATATTTGAGTTCATTGAAGTATTTATGTATCATCCAGTTTCTTATGGCCTTGCATACTCAGTACATTCTTCGTACTGACCCTTCTTGGGGAATTTACCTTACTTACTGCATGCACAGGTATTAGTAGACTTCCTCTGTAGACTGGGGATCATTTGCAGAGTTTTGGTGAGCTCCACTTGGTTCAGAGCTTTCTGGGTCATAGTTGTATACTTGTTTTGATATTGTAAATATTGTATAAAGCGGGGACTTGTACCGATTTTAAGTTGGTCTTATAGATGCATCTGTTAGAGGCTTTTGTAGACATATGTGGGTTATGGATGTAAGAGACAAATGTCCATTTTGACTTGATGGCCCCAACGGCCAAGTTTCCTAAATATATATATAGCATATGTTTCCATGTTCATGTTTTCCGCATAGTTACATAAGGTTTAATAAGATTCATACGAGGATATGCATACGAAGGTTCATGAGCAAGATTGGTTGTCTCGAGCCATATCGGCTTCGGGTGCCAGTCCACCCCGTTGGAACTCGGGGCGTGACATAACACTTGCCGTAAGTGCTTAGCATGGTCCTCTTTTGACTTTGAATAAACCAGGATGTCATTTATAAATACCGTCACGAACATGTCTAGAAACGGCTTAAACACCCTATTCTTCAAATCCATGAACACAACTGGTGCATTTGTTAGTCCAAATGACATAACTAAGAATTCATAATAGCCATACCATGTTCGGAAGGCTGTCTTGGGTACATCTTTTTCTCTAACTCTGACTTGATGGTAACCCGACCTCAAGTCGATCTTTGAAAAACACTTGGCGCCCTGTAAGTGATCAAACAAATTGTCAATTAGAGGGAGGGGATATTTGTTCTTGATCATTACCTTATTCAATTGCCGATAGTCAATGCACATTCTCAATGTGCCATCTTTCTTCCGTACAAATAATACCGGTGCACCCCACGGGGACATACTAGGCCTGATAAAGCCCTTGTCCAGTAAGTCTTTCAATTGCTCCTTTAATTCATGTAATTCTACTGGAACCATTCTATACGGAGGAATAGAAATAGGCTGAGTGCCTGGATTTACATCGATGCCAAACTCTACTTCCCATTTCGGAGGCAAACCGGGAAGATCCTCTGGAAATACATCAGGAAATTCACTGACCACTGGAACCGACTGAGGAGTTTGTGGTTCCATATCAGTATCTTTTACTCATACTAAGTGACATATGTATCCCTTGGCTATCATTTTCCTTGCTTTCAGATAGGAAATAAATTTTCCTCTTGGTGCCCCCACATTACCCTGCCATTCAAGACCATTTTCTTGTGGAAAACAAAAATGTACCTTCTTGGCTCGGCAATCTATCGTGGCATAACCAGAAGCCAACCAATCCATTCCCATTATCACATCAAAATCCACCATGTCTAGTTTAATGAGATTGGCCAATGTATCATGACCGTACACAGTTACCACACAATTACGATATACTCTTTTTGCAACAATATAATCACCAACTGGTGTAGCTACTTCAATTGACTTAGTTAATAGTTTCGGTGTTCTTGCAAATTTTACAACAATCAATGAAGTAACATATGACAATATATAACCCGGATCAATCAATGCATATACAGTATACGTAAATATGGATAATGTACCTGTGACTACGTCAGGAGATGCCTCCGAATTCTGCCGGTCCACTAGAGCATAAGTGCGGTTCTGAACCCCACTAGTACTGGATGCTCCTCTGGCACCTCTCGCCCGACCAACAGACTGTACACCTCGGCCTAAAGAAGGAATCGATGATGATGATGCAACGGCTGACCCTGTCGGTCATGCTATACCACCCATGCTCCTCTTGGGACACTCTCTCATCAAGTGCCCTGTCATACCACACCAAAAACAAGTATTTGTTCCCAACCAACATTCACCTAAATGATACCTCCCGCAACACTGACATTGAGGAAGAGAAAATCCTGCTGCCTGTGATCCGTAAATTCCACTACTCTGCCCAGATTGACTACCTCTAAACCTCAGAATTGAGCTTGAGGTCCTGCTATGGAATAAGAGAATCAGGGTCTAGGCGGTCTAGGAAATATCTGAGGCCTAGATTCTCCTTGGGACACCATAAACTGTCCCATAGGTCTAGCTCTTTTGGACTGTCCTCTGTCAGATTCTTGTACCCTTCTTCTCTGTCTTTGGTCCTCCATTTTCTGTGCGAAAGCCTGAATTCTTGCTATATCCATATCTCTTTTCAAAGCAGCAATAGTGCAGTCCCTTACCAAATATGGCTCCAATCTGTCCACATATCGATGGACCCTGTCTGTCATTGTGGATACTACATTCGGAGCATATCGAGCCAAAGAATTAAACTGCAAACTATATTCTCTAACACTCAGATTCCCTTGTCGGAGATTTAAGAACTGATCCGCATGAGCCTCTCGGATCTCATAGGGAAGATAGTGATCAAGGAATGACGCTTTAAATTCTTCCCAATTAGGTGGAATTGCACCGATACCACGAGAATTCTTCCTACATTCATACCACAATATCGCCTCTCCTTTCAATCTATATGCCTCAAGTTCAACTGTTTCAATACCAGTCACGTGCATAACCTCTAAAGCCCTTTGAATTTGGTCCAAGAAATCCAGTGGATCTGCTTTTGGATCTGACCCCATGAATATAGGAGGGTCTAATTTCAAAAAGTCCTGTGTCCTGCGACTCTCCATTCTAGCCACGTCATCCTCATTTGTCGTTGGACCATCTCGTCCTTGACTTTGTGACACAACTAACTGAGTCAACATATGCACTGCATTTCTTAGATCCTGGTAAGTGGCATTCATTGGCTGTTCTGCGGGTACTTCTCTACCTATTGGCTCTTCTAGAGCTGGAAAAGTAGAAGAAGACCGCGATGTAATTTCAGTGTTAGCTCCAGCTTGACTAGCTTGGTCAGGTGGTGATTTACTCGTACATTCTTCGGCAAGCACATCTACCTGCTTACCTTTGCCTCTACCTCTTCTTGTCATCGACATTTTACTATAAATAAGAAAACCATGTACAATGGTCAGATATGATTCCACTTACAACATTGGCTCTAATGCACGATCTAGAAATGAAGAAAAGAAATAACTCCTAAATATCCCGTAGCCTCCTACTTATAAATGTTGTGCACAACACATCCATAAGCAATACTCTACTCAGACACAGCTTTGTAGACACCCTTAGGACGACCTGCTCTGATACCACTTTTGTCACGCCCCAAATCCCATTGAGGCGGACTGGCACCCGAAGCCAATAAGGCCCGAGAGAACCAATCTTTGCTCATGTCCATTCATATGCATGTCATTCAAGAAACCTCATCATCGCGTATACATACTAGATGCTCATAGTGGAATTTATGGAAACATGTGTTATATACATATAAGAAACTTGGCCGTTAGGGCCATCAAGTCAAAATGGACATACATCTCTTACATTCATATACCCACATATGTCTACAAAAGCCTCTAACATATGCACATACATAACCAACCTAAAGTCAGGATAATTCCCCGCTTTATACAATATTTACAAAACCAGAACCAATGTACAACTATGACTCGAAAAGCCCCGAACCAACTGGAGCTCACCAAAGATCAGTAGATGACCCACAACTTACTGTGGAGGTCTACTAGTACCTGCACCTGCAGAATGTAACGTAAGTCCCCCAAGGGACGTCAGTACGATGAATGTACTGAGTATGTAAGGCTCAAATGAAGTTGCATGATATGTAGGTGCTGCCATGAAATTAAATATAAGAGAATAGTCAGTACAAATAAAGCACCAGCCTGCATATGTGGAACCTTGTACATTACGTCCTTTACTTCTTTTGCTTTTACATTTATTCATCTTTATCGTTCTACCCATGCAAGACAGTTAAGTCGCCTCTGGGATGTGATTAACCCATGCTAGGCTTTTCTATTGCCCCTGGGATGTGATTAACCCATGCTAGGCTTTTCTATCTCCCCTGGGATGTGATTAACCCATGCTAGGTACTTTGACCCCTGGGATGTTATATTAACCCATTCTAGGCTTTTATGTCTCCCCTGGATGTTATTAAGAATATACAAACAATGATACATTTCTTCATTCTTTCATTAGAAGAGTAATATATTACCTCATTTCTTTACTTCCATGAGAATCATACATTGGTGATTGTACATTATTGGAACTTTTGGAACATTACTCAAAGAACATGAGACGTGTGAATCCCAATTGATCAATGCATAAGGAACATGTGATTAACAATAATGGATAACCGGAAATGGGATACCATAGAACATTTTGGAATAGAACAAGTACAATGCCAATGTGATTACTATGTGCTGCAGAAGGATACGAAAAGAGTAACCTTACATACTTTCACTTCCAAGTATGAATACACAAGCCTATATATGAACACAATAGTCCAGCTCCTTCCTTACGTTTCACTCTACAATACAAGTACATAACGGAGCTTACGTCGACAACTAGTTACCGTACAAGTGTACAAGACGACAATGAACTATATGACTGCCATATAATGTCATTTTACCCTTTATAATACAATCCACTGCATTATCATACCAACAACACCATAACATTCCACACATTGACCAAGACATTATAAACCAATAGCATTTCACACCACGTTTACCCTTTACGCTTCCTTATTATCATTCCGTCACATTTACTCCATCAAATTGACTTATAACAACATATGAACAACAATACTTAATTAATATAATCCAACATTTTTCCATACGACCCCTTAAAGTCATTAAAAATGTATCATAAGTTGATAATTACATCCAAAGAGGGTATAGTGGCCTTCGGGGAACAAAGAGTGACAAAACCATACAAAATGACATTATAGGGTGACCTTGCGAGTATGTGGATGACATTCATATGCAGGTGACCCTTGGCAGTGTCCAGGGGCACCTGCATTGGCATCTGTGCCTGCAGGTGCCTTCGTCTGCGGGGGCGGATGCCCAAATCGGCCAGAAAGGGTCTCTTTTGGGTCCTTTTGTGTAATAAATGGTCCAAGTCCATAAGTAAGATTTTATTTACATATATTTGATCACTTTTATGCCAACTAACATCCATGGTTTCACAACACATATGAACATCACAAAAACCACACTTTTCCTTCAATACACCACCAAGTCCATGCATAATTTTGCAATAACAATTCCAAACATTTTGTACAAGGATAAAACAAGTTAAGGATATAATCACATATCACATGTCAATATTGAATCCATAAAGTTCATTTCCTTCAATACCACAAGTCCATTTTTAAATTTATAAGGCCAAAACCCTTCTTCGATTGCAAAAATAGACAGTTTTACACATATTGAACTGTCCAACACTGTGTCAACATAAAAAACATGATTTATGCACCACCTTAAGCATATAATATATTAAACCATGAGAATAAATACTTACCAAATCTTTCAATATGATGATCTTGGCCAAAGAGAATAGTTGCTCAGGGTTTGTGTGAGAGAGAAATGTTTGAGAAAAATCTAAAAATGGCATGTGTATGGATATGAATAAAAATTTGAATTTTGGTAACTTTTATAGTCCCATGTAGTATCATTCTTATCCACATATTAGTCATAAATGTTAGACTTACTTGGTCAATTGAAGAATGGGTCAAATTCCATTTTTGGGCCATGCCTTTTTGTCTAATTTTGGGCCTCTTTTGAGCCCAATAGCACAAGAGTCATTTAAGCCCAACAATTAATGAATAATTCACCAACACTCTCATGTTCAAATAATTCCATGAATGTTACGGGAATTAACTAGGTTCGGAAACATACGGGGTGTTAAACATTCGTGCCAGCAGATGGCTTATTTTCTGAAATGGGTCACTTTTGGGCCTATAGTTGTAATAATTAGCCCATGACTATAAATAGTATCTTATTCTTCATTTTAGGGAAACTTTGATGCTAATGAAAAATTATACACTTAAGAGTGTTAGTGAACTTGGAATAGCTTGCTTTGAACAATCGTTTGGAAACGTTGGTTGCTTGGTAGTTCGATTCCCTTGTGGTCTACATAAGATTTAGGTGCTTTGTATGATTAATTTGATTGAGGATTTGGGATTTAATATACCCTTAATTTGCATTCAATTTCCTTCTTTGTGTCTATCTATTTCTTTATCTTCTATCTTTCCCTTTTCGATTTCTTGTTTATCTCATTTTCGTATCTTGTTTTTCTTTTTGTATTTTATCTGTTATCATTTGGTATCAGAGCCGAGATTAGATTTGTTCTTATGATTCTAAATCTTGGGTTTGTTATCTAGAAAATAAATAAAAAAATTTGTCAAAAAACATTTTTTACCAAAAGTCCCAAAAATATTTTGCGTTTTTGAGTCATTTTTTAAGTTTCAACACTAGATTTGTTTCCTCTAGTGTTATTAGAGTCGTAATCTGAAAATTTGGGTTTAATTCGAGTAGATTTGAAGAAAAACACCATTGTTGAGCTTGAGTTTTAAGAAACTTGAAAGTGGGCTTGTAGATCTATCCATCTTTGTGTTGATTTGATGGATAAAAATTATTGAAAAGTGTTCTCTAAGTTGAAGGGAATCTAGATCTGAAATTTCATGCAATTCGGAGCAAAAATGAGTTAGTTTGGAAATTTGGTGTTCTTGGTGTTCTTGAGGATCTTCAAATCTTCAAAAAGTGTAGTTTGATCCAAGAAAGAAAGAGAGGAAAGAAAAGGTTGTTAGTACAAGAGAATATCCAAAAGAAAAGGGAATATTCTAAGAGAGATAGTACAAAAAAAGGCCCACAAAGGCTGAAACACGAAAGTTCTAGGTGTCTGTCTAGGACACATACGCCCTTACCTGCGTGGACAGGTGGGAATCTACGCCAGTAGGTGACCCAACGTAGATAACACTGCTTCATCCTGCGACCTTCACCTGCGAGGGCAGGTCATGACATGCAAGGGCAGGTCAACCAAAAGCACCTCAACAGTCCCGAAACTCATTTTGCTTAGGTTCCAACATCCTAATTCCATTTCTTAATTCTTAATCTCATTTCTTGATTTCTAAACTAATTAACAACTAGTAATTTATCTACTTAGTTGATTAGTTAGTCTTAGAGTTCTTTTTTTTTTCATCCGTTTCTTTTATGCTTTTCTCTTTTTTTGTTTAGTTGTAATTTCTTGTTTCAAGTACGTTAGTTTCCTTGAGTCATCTATTCTAATTCAAACAAGAATCTATTCTAACCACAAGTATCAATTGACACCACGTCATCTATCGGAGTATAAAAAATCCTTCAACGCTAGCGACGCCTATTGAGAGGCAAAACAAAGGTGTGTACTCCGAGAGATTGTGAGGTTGATTTCTTAACCCTAACTTGTTTGTTGTTTTTGTTTAGTGTTTCTTCTTTGTAGGTAAAATAGCTCTGGGAGATGATACTCAAGGTTCTTCGAGAGAGGTTAACATGGAATCCTTAATGACGGTTATCATGAGTATGAGGTAAGAAATCAACGAGAAGTTCCATACTGTGGATAGCCGAATGGAATCACTAGAAGGGGATATAACTAACTTGAGAGAACATCACAACTCTACCTTTTCCACTCCCCAAAACTACCATGCTATCTCTAGTGGACATGCTCAAAAACCCTCCGCCACTATCTCCCCGGAAACACTTCACCAAATGTTCAACCCACAGAGGCAAGTACATGATCCCATTAGCCAAACCACTACTACCCAAATAACCGAAATCCCATTTGTCTGCTACAACCCCAATTCAATCAAGCCAACCAAGAAGCTCCACAAAACCAACCCATTAACCAAAATCCACCACCCCAAGCCCCACTTAACTAAAATCAACTCGTCCAAGTTGAGTATATAGGAGGAGAGGGACTCCAAGGTAGAGATGAGGTGATAGATGAAGTAGCCTTATTCGTTGAATTTGTACAAAATAGGCGAGGAGATCATAGAGGAGGGCATAGAGGATGAGGAGAAAGGTTTGGTTCGGTTCCCCATGGTATAGTAAACTTAGGAAATGAACCCCAAGATCAAGGAGAATGCCAATGGGATCAAGGAGGTAATATAGGCCGAGACACGGGTCTTAATTCCATCAAGATCACTCTTCCTACCTTTCAAGAAACTAGTGATCCATCGGCCTACCTTGATGGGGAAGTACAATGTGATAGGATCTTTCAACTCAATGAGTTAACCGGTCAAAATAAAGTCGCCCATGCAATTTCTCAATTCGAAGGGTATGCTTCTACTTGGTGGGAAACCCAAACATTGCAATGAGATAAAGATGGTAATCCCAACCTTCCGTATTGTGACAAATTGAAAGCACTTATAAGGGGAAAGTATGTGACAACTAGGTACAAACAAGAACAACTCACCAAGCTATACAGCTTGAAGCAAAGAGGTAAGGGTGTGGAAGACTATTATGAAGAATTCCAAAACTTGGTCTTTCAACTTGAGATTGTTGAACCACCATACCATTGCATGGATCAATTCAAAGGATGGTTGGAATATGACATCGCTTATCAACTAGTTGTCCACAAGTTTGAGAACATAGAAGCCCTTGTTGAAGCGGCCATTGAGGTTGAGATGAGCAGCAAAGAAAAGAAGTTTTTCAATCCTAAAGGCTACACCTCTTCTAGTTCATTCAGGTGGAATAAGAATAAGGACTTCAACTAGTCCTATGAGAATAAACCCTTTAAGAATACTACTCCAAAGTATTCGCCAAAGAATGAAGGTAACCAATACTCGAACACTAATTCTAGAGGTATTGTTTGTTTTAAATAACAAGGTTGGGGACATAAGGCAAGTAAGTGTCCCAATCGAAGAAACATCATTTTGGTGGAAGGAAAGGCTTATTTTGTTGGAGATAAGGTGGACCACGAAGATGGTGGTGCGGAAGAAACCCAAGAGGGTGAAGACTTTAAAGATAAAGGGGAACTTGCGGGAGATCCCAATGAAGGGGAAATTAATACACTTCTTAGCATGATACTGAAGGTCCCCCTTGAAGATGTTTGGCCTCAAAAGGGAGAGATAATGAATTCTAACTTTATGATGAGGCAAGTGGCGAGTAGTAAGGTTTTAGATGATCCAAGCCAAGAGGAGAAAATGGACTTGGCTCAAGGAGGGGAACCTTGTGTTCTTCTCAAACCCTTATTGTTTGATAACCATGGTGCTAGCATTTTACCTAGCACCAATACTTTTATTTTACAGGGTCATGAGGGGATACTTCCAAATAAATATCTAATGGAAGTTCCTCACAAATATGCATTTGAAGGCCTAGATGAGTACTTATCTAAGGACTCCAAAATTAATGAAGATGTGGCTCAAAGGAGGCTTCTAGGCAAACTCTTATGGGTTGATAGATACTTTCTAGCAAGGGGTAAAGTATCTAACCCCATGGATAGAATGATGGAGTTACCTACCAAGGAAACTCCAACAAAGAGGCAAAAGGACCAAGTCTATTGGTCCAAGTTGATGCATGTGAGGGAAGGACCATATGGAGCATGTAAAGGAAACAAGTGAGCAAGTTCAAAGCCTTTCTCCAAAGGTATGTAACTACCCCCTCTTATTCCAATAAATCCTTGGAATTATGTTGACATTTATCTTATGTCCCTTGTGCTTAAATTGTGTGGGATTTGCAATTCGAATGCCCAATCTATTTGTTGTTTTGAGAAAGGCCCATGTTACCTACTTGATAAACAACTCTTGTTCCCAACTACTTGTCACACTTATGTGGATTGACAAGTTGAAGCACTAGGATGTACCCTGCTAGTGAGTGCTCTTTCCTTGGAAAGTTGTTTGGATGAAAAAGATGTGAGATGCTTGAGTTGCTTGTTCTTACCTTCATGTGTTCTTATCTTTGATAGAACCTTAAATGATCTTATCTCTTTCCACTCTTATCTCTTTGCTTATAAATATAGCCATGTTCTTCTAGATTGATGCCTTGCTAAAAGATGCATGTGTTAGGGATATCACCGCACCAAATATGCTTACCAACAAAGTGCCATTCGAAGAAGGTTTGTCTCAAGAAAGAGAGGGTAGCATCCCACTTTACTTGGCTAAGTAAGTTATGAATCCTCCCAATTTTAATTCCAAGGACTACCCCGAGAATCTTGAATTTGCAAATGATGAACACTTAAATTTGAGGACAAATTCTATTCAAGAAGGAGAGGATGATACAAGCGGGATTACCCCAAAGATCTTCACTCAAGGTAATTGGCGTCCTTTTAGAGATGAGAAGGAGTATTGTAACCCACCATGATGATTATTGATGATGAATGTTACACTTGAGAGTGTTTATGTTAGCTTGTTGGGAGCTTTCTAGATTCTGAGAAACGTCGATTGTTAGAGGTCCATTTCCTCTTTCGGTCTTCGTAAGAGATTGGTGGTTGTGGTAATTTAAAGGAAGGTATTTGGTTTGAAATACCTCTGGTTGTCCTTTTCTTATCATATTGTGTCTATCTATCTATCTTTTCCCTTTATTGTCTTTCTTTTCCTTTTGTTCTTCGTCTCGTATTTTCGTATTTCCTATTTTACCCTTGTCTTCGTTGTTTTCGTAGTTTCTTTATTTTCTTCGTATTTTGGTTCGTATCATTTAGCAATAAAAATAATTACAAAATCAATTTTTCCCCCTAAAGCCTATCCCTCGTCCAGGTCGATCATTTGTCGTTCAGGTTAATTTCCAGTCAAAATTTAAAGCTTTTCACCAGAAAATGAATCCACACAACAAAAACCTCCTCAAGATCAGTTATTGTGGTTTTTCATTGTTATAAAAGCTCAAAAAAATTCATCCATTATAGAAGAAACTCATTTTTTCAGCAGCCTCTTTCTGATCATTTTTTGACGATATTTTGATGTTTTATTTCACTATTTCAGTAGCTCATCTGACCTGTGACAGATCTCTTCATTTTGGCATTTTGATTTTCTTATTTTTTTAATAGATCAAGTAGTGAGCAGTAGCATCGACTATTATTGGTTTATTCTATTGATTGTTGAATACATTGTAGTAGGTGGTGATTATGGTGGTGAATGGGAGGAGACATCAAAATGTTGGAAGTGGAACTCTCTGCTTAAGGTGATAGTTTCCATTGCCCTACACTGTAATGATACATATGACAACATGGTCGAGAGCATAATTGAAAGCGGGGATTAAATTGTGTGCCTAGCAACTTGATCATTAGTTATTTGATGAATGCTAAAGGATAAATTTCATCCATATTTCATAAAAAATGATAGTCAGGTGGGGTTGTACGTGCTTGATGTTGCCCCTAATGGTTACAAACCTGTTTTATGGGTAAAAGTTGTTGAGAGGCATGAAGAAGAAGAAAGTTCAACTCCATCAGCCCCATCCCCACCCCCTACTTAATCGATAGTTGATGAGGATTCATTTTAAAATGATGACATTAGTGATCACGGAATGGATGTGGATATGGATAAACCTTCAAGTGATGATGAAGAGCATGATGATTGTGTTGGGTAGCCTCGTGGATCACAATCCAATCACAGATTCAATGATGGAACTAATTTTCACATTGGACAAATATTCGATGACAAACTATAATTGAATTATTATTGAAGAAAACTTCGATTAAGAAGTTGTTCTATTTTAAATCTGTAAAGAGCTATGCAAAATTCTACAAGGTGAAATGTGCGTATGATAATTACTAATGAATATTGTGGGTCAGTGTAATAAGTTATCAACAGTAGACTAATGTAACATCGTAGATCGATTATAATAATAAAACCACGTCTATGATAAAAGAATAGTGAATCATAAACTATTAGTAACAAGTAAACATGTAATGTTATAAATCAGTGGTCGTGATTACAAAAACGATATTAAGCATGGGATATATCTATTGGTATTAATGGGAAGCATGAGTTAATTGCACAAATTCGATAAATTTCAATCACCAAAATGGTATATAATACACCAGTATGTTTTGTCATAAAATATCCCAATCCTCAAAATAAATTTATCATAAATTGACCCATAAACAATATGTAACAAAATTTTCTATAATCAAACAGTGATATGATATATGCAAAAAGTCACAATCTATAGACCAAGGCACAAATTAAGTTTAAAACAATAATAAAAAATAAATTAAATTAAAATAGATGACTTGCCACCAATTAAACATCATAGAACCACTTAATTATATCATATGAGAGTCCCCATTAAGTGGTGTCATGATCCAAAGAGTTTAAGGACAAGTAATGGTCCCTAGATTAATAATAATTAGCTAACGAGAAGAGAAATAAATAAATAAAATTGAAATAGGAGACTTTCCATTATTTAAACATCATAACACCACTTTGTTACATTATATGAGAGTCCCAATCAAGTGGAGACATGATCCAAAGAGGTTTAGGACAAGTAATGGTCCCAAGATCAAAAACATTTAGCTTAAAAGGTGGTAAATAAATAAATAAAATTAAAATAAGATAATTGTCGTCATTTAAATATAATAAAACCACCTAGTTATATCATATGAGAGTTTTCATCAAGTGGTGATATAATTCAAATGATAATTGAAAATAATTGGTAGTTCTTAAGCAATACTATTCAATTAGTATGAAGATAAGTAATAGTTCTTAGAGCACAATCCTGATCTAAGAATGTGTTTTGTACAGTCATTACTTGTCCTTAAACTAAAATCATGTCACAACTTAATGGAGACTCTCATATGATATAACTAAGTTGTGTTATGATGTTTAAATGATATTTATTTATTTATCATCTTTTTAGCTAATTAGGGATCATTACTTATTCTTAAACTCTTTAGATCATGTCTCCACTTTATGGGGACTCTAATATGATGTAACTAAGTGGAAGTATTTTAAAAGGCAGAGTTTGGACTCGCCCAGGGACTCGCTCCGGGGCGGGCCGCTGGCAAAACGCCTCGAGGCTCATGTGTGGAACTTAGTTCTATGAGGCTTACTCTCTAAGCACCCGACTATACGCCCTAAATAAGCCTAACGCCCAACGCTAGGGGCTCGCCTAATAGTTCTTACACAAATTATGCCAAATTCCTTAATCAGTGTTGTTGATACTCATAATTCTCTAATAAATGAATGATGCTTAGTAGTTTTTTTCATTTGTTGAAACAAGAAAATTAAGAGTAACTAGCATATTTACTAATTGAGAATGTCGTGAGGGTGAATATGACTTAACATTTCTGTTTAATAATACATATCTGAATTTTATATCTTCACTTGTCATTGATCGTTATGTTTTTGTCCTATATTTCAAAATTATCAGATTTTATTTTGTTAGTTGAAAGTATTTTATTTTTATTCATGAAAGAGTTGATGTTTTAATTATAATATTAATAGTTTATTGATTATTTCTTTTAGGGAGGTAAATTGCATAGTATGATATTATATATTTTAAGAAATTGTGATTCTTTTATTATTTATAAGTTAAGATGTTAGAGTTGATTTGTATCACATAATAATTTTTATATCATTGCACTATTTCTACTTATAAATGATGTTAAAAGTTTTGTTTTCTATGAGTTTTTTTAATCATGTTTTAAATTTTTAAAAATTAATAATGCATTTTTTGTATAATTTTATGTTACTATATTATTTTTATTATATTATAAATTATAAATTAAAGATCCAAGGGACTTACGCCCATGTCCCGAGGCTTACGCCTCGCCTCGTGCAATGTAAAACGTCTCGCCTTACTCCCATACCTTTTAAAACACTGCTACGTGATACTATGATGTTTAATTGGTGGCAAGTCTCTTATTCTAATTTTATTTATTTTTATTTCCCTTTTAAAGTTATTTTCCTGCCTTGGTCTATATGTATCTGTAGGTTATTATAGACATGTAACACCCCGTATTTTGCGTGTACTTGTTCTATTGATATGGGACTTGAAGTAACCTTGTTGTATAGGTAAGGGACCAAGTTTCTTAAGTGATTAGTGGTGGTTTAAAGAGGATTTAAAGGATATTATAATGGCCCAAACATTATATTGTAACCCAAACGTGTTGATTAGCTACTAATACTAGTTTTACCATTTATTTTATTGTAGATAAGTAATCCAAAAGGCACGAGGTTAATTCGGGTTAATATTGGAGTTATACAGCAAGGTATGTAAGGCTACTCTATTCCGTGTTCTTTGGCATGAAATCTAATACTTGTATTACAAAGTGAGCGTCCAAAGTTCTCCTATAGGAAATGATACATAGTGGCAGTGTACAATCTCCCATGTAGCTAACGACCTTGTTCCCACTCCCTAATGTGCTTATTATTAAATCTGCATGTCTACATTCAATAGTAAGACTCATGAGTTCTCCTTTTAGTCAAATAAGATCCATGTGTTATTTCAGCTCCTAAGCATTTTAATTATGTACAAACTGTTCCCTGCTCATTGTTACTACATCAAGTGTTTATTCATGCATCTCTTACTGGTGGACTATTGTCCCAAAGCTCAATAATGTCATGACCACGAAAGTAACAATCTCAAAGTTAATAAACTAAGAACGCAATCTGGTTATGTATGGGTGGCAGCTTAGGGGAAAAAGCCTAGCATGGGCCGATCTCGATGTTTTTACATGTGGGTGGCAGCTCAGGGGCGTAAGCCTAGCATGGGCCGATCCCAACTTGGGTATTTACCACTGATCAGTTGGTCATTTGTATCACATGACTTACAAGATTATAAAGTAAAGAAAGGTAAAGTAAATAAAGGAATGCAATGTACACGATTCCACAAGTATATGTAAGGTGGTCTATTAGCACTATCTATAAACTTGTACCTTCTTTTGCCTCATCAGATTAAGCAGCATTCTGAACTTGAGAAGCTCCAAGGGCCTCATCTACATTTTCCACATCTATTTCAGTAGCTTCTTTAATAACTTCAAAATCAACTCCAGAAGTTGCTTCAACATTGTTGGGTTCCAGGCTTGTTTTTATTATGCTTATTATGTTCATACTTTGATGATTGACAAACTTTATCACTAGAACATGGTCCATTCATGTCTAATTGTTATTCATGTTCAGATGTTTGCCTAACCAAGTGGAAGGACCAGTTACATGAACTGATGTCCCAGTGTGCAGTTTTGCAGTTGCACGTATTTGTCTTATGTGCCAGCTGTTTAGTACTTTTCTGGATAATGTCAGCACATTAGTGGAATAAATTTTCAGTGGTCCATTTCAGTATCCACCAATGAGGAAGCTTCTCTCCCAATGCTCATCATATATATACACATCATCCTTGAGGAGAGAAGCTCAAGCTTTTGCTCAAATCAAAAAGAATTTTTTCTCAGGTGAAGGCCTCATCTCAACTGATATTGCAGGGCTCAATAATTTAGAAAATCCTTACTCAGAGTGATATATGTTTTCATTTCTAGGTTGATTGAGGTTCTTGTTTTAGTCTTATAATTGTAAACTCACATCTCATTTTAGAAATTGCAGTGAGCAGTTTTTGTTCAACTTTTGTTCAAATTGAGTTGTTTTCTTAGCTAGAGGTAGCTAATGGAGTGCTCACAATAAAGTCATTATGAGGGTGTGTTGCAATAGAGTTATTACAAGAGTGTAGGAATTAGGAGGTCAATCCTAGGTTGTAATTGAAGGTTGCTCGGAGTTTAGTAAATTGTTGGTAAAATCCTACGGGGATAGGTCGTGATTTTACTCCCTTGAGCAAAGAGGTTTTCATGTAAAATCATTGTGTCTTTTACCTTACTACATTTTACTTTCCGTTCAAATTATTATCTGTTCTTGGGCTTGCTAGAACCTGGTACTCTATCAGGTCCCCTGCATTGTGATGGACTATAGTAACTCTTTAAACATTCTCCTTGTTGATGGCACATTCTTGCTTATCATCGACCACATATCTATTCACTGTATAGTTTGGACAGAATGAACAAGAAATGCTTATGCATAGAACATTTACCAAACAACAACAAAAAGTAATATTCACCTTGGTCTTTGGGAGCCTTTTGCTTCTTCTTCGATCTCCTTTTTGCTCTTCCTTGTTTTTTCCGGCTCCATCATTTTCAATATTGAACACACGCAGAAGCAAACCCCCTCTACTGTTGGGTCTATAGCAAGCTGTCCCGTAGTTGGTCCATGATCACCAAAATGTCTCCTACTTGACCCACCCTTCCAGCTTGACCTTCTTTCTCCCTTAACTCTTGCACTTGTATTTGCATCCCAGTACTATCAGCCTTTACTATATGCTCTTTTGCAAGCCTCTTAGGAGGTGAAGTGATGACAGTAACTCCTTTCAGTTTAATTTTCAAGGAGTCTATTACAACATTCTTCACCTCATCCGGATAAGGCATAAAGAATTTCATGTAGTCCTCATCCATTTCACAAACTGTAGGGATGATGTATAAGTACATAATCTACAAATAATCAAAATATTAACATTTAGTTTAAAATTTTAAAAGAAAATTGTCAATCAAGTCAAAATGCATACCTCTGAAGCTCCCAGTTGGTTGAAAGGATCACGACAAAATCGATTGAGTTTACATTTGTGCCATCTTAGGATCCTTGAAATAGGTAAAAGAGCATAATCTGTTTTCCTGACATTCTTTTCAAGTGAAGGAAAAATTTAATATATATATATATATATATATATATATATATATATCTTTTTTTATATCGTGAATCCTCTTCACTTTTTTTTTCTACCAGAAGAACAGGTGGTTACGTTCCCTCCTCTTTCCCTACTTCCTAGCATTTTTTAACATCTATATATAAATAATATACTAGTTTTTGCCAAGTATGATATAAAAAATACAATAATCCAAGACAAGTCTATTACTAGAACACTGAGACAGATGAGCAGTAAAAGCCAAAATTCTAAAAATTTAAGAACACGGATGAACATAACCAGCAAAAAAGCCATTGAATAAAGCAAATAATTAGAAATAACATAAAATTTGACAAGAAAACAAAATAAAATTGGCATTTCTTTTTTAAAAAAAATAGAAATTTATCAAGTTTAGATTTAAGAAAGTCACGAATTTCTCACAAAACTATATCAATATAGAACTAAAAATATGTGGGAAAAGATAAGAACTTATCTGGGAAGGACGAAATTGAAGAGAAATGTTTGGAGAAGAAGATGAGGTTGCTTTTGGAAGGTGATCCATTTTCTTTTCTTTAAAAAAAGAGAAGAGCGAACACCAAGGAAGAAGGGTCTCTAATATATTTAATGGGAGTAGATGAGACCCAAATGTATTTTAAAAGACTTAAAAGCAATACACCAAACTCTTCTCGTGTTTAATTGCGTTTTAGTAATTCTACATAATTAATACTCACACAACTTATGAAGAAATCTATGTATAATTTCATGCGAGGTAGAAGGTAGAATAAGTTATGTGGATATTAGTTATATGTTGATTAAAATAACAAAATTACACATCTACCCCTTTCAATTCATTTTTAAATTTTTTTTGATTATATATATTTAACGTTATTGAAAATGAGAAAACGTCATATATAATTTTATCAATTTTTTCAGCTTTCTTAATGCTCATTTTTTTTCCTGGTTAGTGGAATAATAATTGAAAAAGTTATTTATTTATAATATATACCCAAATTAATCACGTTATTTAGATTAGTTTTTCCAATTATATTTTCTCCTATCATTTAATAAATATCTCATCTTTTTTTTAAAAAAAAAAATTACCACTACAAAAAATGCTTCTCATCTTTTTAAAATTCTCTTTTTCTCCATTTTCTTTTGTTTTTTATTTAAAATAAATCAATTATACAATAAAATTTTATACTATTTGTTTACTTATTTATTTGTAAATAATTTATTAATTTACAACAAAACAAATATTCAATAATTAATAATTCATGTATTGTAATCTCTACGTAACTAAATCCTATATAAATAATACTTGCATAACTAATACTTGCATAACTAGTACCTACATAATAACTAATATATGAATAACTAAAACCTTCACAACTAATTTCTGTATAAAATAATACATAGATTTTCCCATAACTTATTTCATATATTACCAATACCTGCATAACTCTAACCCATAACCAAACGCCACTAAGTATAATTTTTTTTGAAATCATGATTTGGAAACTCAAATCATAATTTTTTGGAAAACTTGGAATTTAAAATCATGATCTCAAATTTCATGTCCAAAGGAAAATTTAAAATCATGACTTTATACCACATGTCCAAATACAACCTAAGTAGGCGTTTGATCGTGAAAACCAAATTTTTTTGGAGTTGGAGTTGATATGATCCAAAATACGGAAGACAAAATAAACACAAAAACTAGAAGAAATGATAAAATCGAAATGCAGAAAATAAAGGATAGAAAGATAGAGGGAGAAAGATAGACACAAACAAGGAAATCAATCAAAACTAATGGATATATTAGATCCAATAACCCCGAATGAACAATCCAAGAAAGCACCTAACTCTTACGTGGATCTTGAGAGAATCGTAACGCCCTCATAACCAACATTTCTAAGCAATAATCAACACAAGTTTTTCCAAGCTCTCATGCTCTCTCAAAAGTATCATAATCAATATTCATTAAAAATCAAGGAAATAAAAACCTAAGCTAATCTATTTATAGTCTAGGGCTAAGCTATTACATTGGGCCCAAAAGTGACCCATGAACCAACTTAAGAAAATGGCCAAACTAAGTGGACTGCTAGGGGTTGACGAGCCGCCAAATAAGCTTTCAGTAGCTTGGTGGTTCATCACTAGAGCCATCAAGGCTAGGCAGAACTCGATCCTTGTTGTCCTTTCTTGACGAGTTGCCACTTGAGCTGTCAAGGGCTTGGCGGATCGCCACATGGGTCGTCAAGGCTTTGCAATAGCTTGCTTGGCTTGTCTTCTCTTGACAAACCACCAAGTGAGCTGTCAAGGCCTTGGTGGTTCTTCAATTAAACCGTTACTCCTCGGCAATAGCCTCTTGGGTCCTTCCAAATGCGTCCCAAGCTCCAAGCTATCAACTACACATGGAATTGCTCTAGTGTAGGCTCAAAAAAGGTCCTTCAAGTAGGTCTTTGTGTCCCTAAGTCGATCATGGCTTGGATCTCCATGTGTTGAGATCGAATTATAGGCTCAAAAGCGTTGATGCCAATTTGGATCATATCATCCTCCCCTTCTTGAAAAGGATTCGACCTCGAATCCAAATCTTACAAAATCAAAGGGAAAATAAATAAACACAATATCCTCATGGCATGAGGTTTAGTGTTAACCAAATCAATCTTATTATCATGTCAAGGTTGCTCACACTTAATATATAACCAAGGATCCTTTGTGTTTAGCACGAAAAGCTTATTGAAAAGGGTACAAAGGAACCAGCTATGAAGAATACCAAGAGATAAGGAAACCACAAAGGTCATAATGGCATCAACAAACCAAGAAGGTAAGATCACGTTCATTTTAGGATCCATAAGACACAATTATTTCAATATCTCTCCAAGAAACCACACCAAAGGTGGTACCACTAATGGTTCAAATATCCACCAGGGTTTTTCGGGGTCAAAGATGTGAATGATCTACATAGCATTATCACTCAACCAAGTGGACCAACCAACAAGCTTCCTACCTCCAAGTAAAATAATTCCAAGACTAGCATGGACATCATCATAGGCAAAGAGGTAGTATAGAAAGGAATCTAACATAGAATTCTCCTCCAAGGTGCTATTATCTACAAAGATGCCATTGTCCTCAAGAGATTTAGCACACAATGCACTCAAAGATGGAGTCAAATCATTTAGGTACACCATAATCTTTCTTTCTGAGTAATTCATGCCCATATAAGATATTGATTAAATATGGTTATGAATAACATCAGATGCAAAAAAGTAATAAAGAAAGGTGCTAAGGACACTATTCTCTTCCAAGGTACACTCATGGGTAGGAACACACAAGGAGAGAAAGAGACATTTCAAGCACATAGAACCTCTCTTCTTCAAGCAACTTCCAAGAGTTCCATTTGACACTTTAAATTGTCTAACCCTATGAAGGTGACAAGAAGTCTAAAACAACTATGGACTCTTTCACAAACAAGTAATCAACTTAGCATCCATAAGTTATGGTCCACACAACTTAAGCACAAACGTGTCAAATAATGATGCAAGTATATAAAAAAAACCTAAAAGAGGCAATGACACATTTGCCCTAGAGTCCTCAAGAATGATACCACCTTTGAGAAAGGGGTCATCAATTGCAAGCAAGTAATAAAGAAAGGTATCACATAAATGGAATTCTTCAAAGTATTTTCAAGAGAATACTCACTCATTAACCTTGACAATGGGAACACACAATAGTGAATTCTTTTGGGGTATTTCATTGCTCCCCTTCATTAAAGAATACTCATATTTGTTGGAAATGTCTCTCATGTACAACTTGAGGCTATTAAGTAGATTGTAAATCTCGAGAAAGACTTTCCATTGTAGGGAAGGATACCAATAACCTCATTCAAACTTCGCTTGTCGCCTTGACCAAGCACCAAGTTGGGTGTATAAAAATCACCACACTCCAAGAGGTCACTGGAGTCAAATGGGAGAAGTATCTAAGAACATGGGTCAAGCCAATATTCATTTTCCCCAAAGGTTCCATCCACACAAATAGACATACCCTCTACGCTACCATTGACAATTTCATAAGCAAAGAGAAGGTAGAGAAAGGTGTCATGCAAGTTTACTTCAACTAAGGTGTCCTCATGCATATACTCACTATTAGATTCAATATCATCACCATGAGTATTTTTAACAATGGAAGCACACAAAGTAGAAGAAGAAGCAACCTCCAAACAATTAACACCTTTTCTTTCAAAGGAAGGATCCTCAAGTAGACACAAACCACCACCAACATCAAGGAGATCATAACTCAAGTCTTCAGAAGAATCAACATATTCATCAAATAAAGGTGGGGTGTCATACAAAGGATCACAACCAAAATCATTTTCACAAGAACAATCACTAGTTGGGTTCCTCAAATATTCAAGTAAACCAAGATTATCTTTACCCAATTGATCATTCTTTTCCACAAGTGAGAGATCGCTATCAAAAATAAGATAGTTAGCACAATCTTCACTCAATCCTATATTCTTAATGGATTTCAAGAAATAGGATAACATGTGAATCTTAAGCATACTATTCCTCTTTTTAAGTACATCACATTGCTCATCACTAGGTATTAAGCAAGGAATGATCTCATTATTTTCAAACAAGAAATCTTTCTTTGAGAGAGGATCAACAACCAAAGGTAAGGAGTTGAAGAATGTAAGTTCACTCTCAAAAATATACATGTTATCTTTCACATCATCTTCATTCACATGATATCTATGAGCAAACTAATAATAGGATCTTCATCACATGATATGCTCAAAGAATTATTTACATTCTCATGATCAACTCTATCAACATCATCACTAACTTGAGACTCATCAAACACACCATACACATGCTCAAGTAGTGGATTAGATTCATAAGTAAGTTGATCAATATAGTTTCCCTTATTATGTCATCACAAATCAAGGGGTTATCCTCAAGTTCACATCCCACATCAAGACTTTTATGATAAGAACAAGAAAGGGATTCAACATATAATGAATTACTACCTCCAAGTAGGAATCCTACATGACTATTCGTAAGATCAACCTCCTCTTCATCATCACTAAGTAGATCAATGCACACACCTTCACTATTTGTAGGCAATTCACATGCCGACTTAGACTCATCTTGATTTTCACGAGGGTCTACTAGTGTGTGAATACTCTTATCACATGGAAATGGGACCTCATTTAAGCTATAAGTGCTATCACTAGATGGACACAAATTGATTTTACTAGAAGAGTCAATTCGGTCATCTATAGGATCAACTAATGTTTGCAAACTCATAGTAAGAACTTGATCTTCATGCAACTTAGCAATACGAAGAGTATCACAAAGGGAAGACTCATTAAACTCTACATTAGGCAAGCCACCAATTACACTCACTTGGCTACTAGCCACATCATGAGAGCTCATTACCTTGTAGAGAGAAATGCAAGAGTTAGTATTATTACTTTGTAGTTCATACAAAGTATGGTCTTCACCTTGGTGTTCAACATAAGAGCTCATTTGCTCATTTGGGAAATCCTCATCACTCTTCCCGAAGTTGGAATTCTTAGCCAAGAACTCCATTAGGTCTTCAAGCATATGTTTGTAAGCAACTCTCCTTGGGTCCTCCTTTAAAAGTTTATAAACTTGCACAAGAGAAGGGGTGATACTAGGTAAAATGCTAGCATCATGATAAGTAGATAGCATGGAATCGGTGTTGACAATTCCCATATTTAAGTGTTCCTTGTCCACTTTTTTTAAACAATTTCTTGGCTCATCATTTTTAGTCAACTCTCCTCTTTGAGCCAAGTCTTTCTTTCCTTGCACAAGGGATAATTCCCTTTCCTTCTTCTCAACTTCCTTCTTCTTTAATACTTTCTGAAATCCTTTCATGATCTCATAGTCCTTATTCACTTGCTCGGGTGTCAAAGGCTCAAGAATATGCTTTCGTCCTCCAAACATAAGTACATATTTGTTGGACTTCTCTCAATATTGAACCGACCTATCATCTTTCCATGGCTCACCAAGCAACATTTGGCATGCTCTCAAGAGCATTACATCACATCATACTTTATCTTGATACTTGTCCACTCTAAAGCTAATGATTGCTAACTTGGTCACCCCTATTGAACCATTCTCATCGTACCATTGGAGCTTGTAAGGATCGAGGTGCCTTTGTGTGGGAAGTTTCATTAGATCAACAAGTGTACAAGACACGGAATTAATACTTCTCTCCTCATCAATGACTAAGGAACATATATTTTCCATCATCTCAAACCTTGTATGACATAGGTTTTTACTTTGGTCAAGTTCCTCTTTCAAAGGTTCCCACACGGTGTGCCTTAATGCATGGGATAAACTCCAATCTAACTCCAATTTCTCATCATCCCCTTCCAAGATCACCAAGTTATGTCTACGTGTTAGAGTACTTGGAATTTGCTCACTTGATTCTACTTGGGAGTTGGTTTGGAAAGTGGAATCCATGGAATCAAAGGTCTTCTTAATATTCGTCATTCTACTATCCATGCTTGATGAGGTTAAACAACCTTACATCTCTCCAAATGTAAGATTTATGAACTCAATCTTTTCCCATGTAGATTTTAAGGTCACACTTCTTATGGGATTTTTAGTTCCTTCCTACGAAGCCATTGTACCTAGCAATTAAAGACACTCAACAAAGACAATAACAATGTTAGCATTAGCAAATTAAAAGCTCACAATCACTTGTGTTTACACATCTTTGATTGCTTCACAATTGGATAGGCTAATGTTGAAAGTTGTTTATACTTTAGTGGTACATAAGGTGTCGATTGCTACTCGTGGCCGGAATAGATTCTTGTTTTGAAAGAATCAAATAAAATATTTATGGACTTGAATCAAGAAGTTACAATGAGATAAAAATTAGAAAAGCACAAAAGAAATAGAACGAACTCAAGATGAACTAATCACAACTAAGTAGGTTAATTACTAGTTGTTAATTAGTGTTAGAATCAAGGAAAAGATAATTAAGAATCAAAGAAATGAAACTAAGAATCTTAAATGATCTTACGAAAACTTTTCCAAGTTGACTGACTTGGTGACTGACCATCATTACTATGGCCATCACACCTTATCCAAAATGTGGGTTAAACTTGGTCTTGGTGACTAACCGTCAGCTTTGTGACTGACCATCACTATGGCCGTCACACCTTATCTAGATTGTGGGTTAAACTTCATCTTGATGATTGACTATCAGCCTTGTGACTGGCCATCACTATGGCTGTCACACCTTATCCATATTGTGGGTTAAACTTCGTCTTGGTGACTGACTGTCAGCCTTGTGACTGACCGTCACTATGGCCGGCGGGGCTTCAGGTATGAAATTCTTATGAGCCCTTGTACTCTCTATGGAATATTCTTTGGCACAAACAAGTATAATTCCCTTTTCCATGATTCTTTTGGATCAAACCTCAACTTTTGAGTGTTCTTCTTCAACATAACATGAAGAACATTCAAAAGTTGACCCTTAATCAAACAAAATTCAATGAAATTCGAAATCCAATCTCCCTTCGAGCCCCTGAACACAACCAAAGCAATTTCAAAGCTTAAAGTGCACCCAAACTTTCAAGATTATTGAACCCTCTTTAAATTTCTTCAAACTTAAGCTCCAACAATGGTGGAATACTCAAATCAACCCGGATTAAGCTGAAATTTTAGATAAAGACTCGCTAGACACTAGAGAACACGATTGTAGTATCGAAAACACAAAACAAGATTCAAAATCAAAAACCCAAAATTTCAAAAACTAAAAAGTGTGAATGACCCTTTTTTATGATTTTCGAGATAACAAACCCAAAACTAGAATTATAGGAATGATTCTAAGCCGGGCTCTGATACCAGATGATATAATACAAAATATAAAAGACAAAAGAAACACAAAAACTAGAAGAAATAATAGAATCAAAATGTGAAAAATAAAGGATAGAAAGATAGAGATAGAAAAATAGACATAAACAAGGAAATCAATCAAAACAAATGGATATATTAGATCCAATAACCCCAAATGAACAATCCAAGAAAGCACATAACTCTTACTTGGACCTTGAGGGAATCATAACGCCTTCGTAACCAACGTTTCTAATCAATAATCAACATAAGCTTTTTCAAGCTCTCATGCTCTCTCAAGAGTCTCATAATTAATATTCATCAAAAACTATATAAGGAAATAAAGACCTAAGCTAATCTATTTATAGTCTAGGGTTAAGCTATTACAATGGGCCCAAAAGTGACCCATGAACCAACTTAAGAAAAAGGCCAAACTAAGTGGACTGCTAGGGGTTGACGAGCCGCCAAATGAGCCATCAGTGGCTTGGTGGTTTATCACTGGAGTTTTCAAGGCTAGGCAGAACTCAATCCTTGTTTTCCTCTCTTGGTGAGTCGCCACTTAAGCCGTCAAGGGCTTGGCGGATCGCCACATGAGCCCTCAAGGCTTGGCAGTAGCTTGCTTGGCTTTTCTTCTCTTGAAAAACCACCAAGTGAGCCATCAAGGCCTTGGTGGTTCTTCAATTAAATTGTAGCCCCTTGGCAGTAGCCTCTTGGGTTCTTCTAAATACGTCCCAAGCTCCAAGCTATCAACCACACATGGAATCACTCTAGTGTAGGCTCAAAAAGGGTCCTCTAAGCACGTCTTTTTTTCCCTAAGTTGATCATGGCTTAGATCTCCATGTGTTGACCTAGAATTATAGGCTCAAAAGCATTGACACCAATTTGGATCATATCGGGAGTAGAGTTGTATTGTAACAACCTGTTATGTGAAATTTTTCTTTTTATATGTTTTCACCATTATGCCCTTTCCTGTAGTTGTTATATGTTGATTTTGATTGAGGATGTTGGCATGCTTCCCAAGGCTGTCAAAAGTGATTTGGGAAAGTTTGAGACTCTTAGAGGCTTTAAAAGTCATTAGTTTGACTGTGGTCAACATTTCATGTTTTGAGTGCCGGATGACGATTTGGACAATTTTATTAGATCTGAAATGGCGATATTAGGTTAACAGCAAAGTTGGTTTGGGTTCAAAACCTTTATTTTTTATTTCGACCCTCTGTTTGGAAAACTAGTTACATTAATCTTTTAGGGGTCCTAGGGGATAATTTATTGAATATGTCTTTTTTTCAAAAATAGCCTAGTAGCATATATGGTTTGTTCTAATGCGGTCCCGAATGAATCCTGAGAATTCATTTGAAGATTTTTCTTTACTTGGAAAATCTGTTGGTGCAACATTTTTTAGTGCATTAGGCCTTTCATCGCGATTGCATGGACACGTGTTGCGATCGCAGGCCACGATGACAACCTTCATCGCAATCATGTGGTGGTGGTACCGTGATGCGATGGGTTAATCAGTGAACCAGGTTGGGTTGACCATCGCGGTCACAAGGCCTTTCTCTCGCGATCGCGATGACCATCTTAATTATCGGTCAATGTTGACCCTCGTAATCGCAAGGTGGGGTTCGTGATCTTGAGGCACTATTCATAGAACTGTATAAAACTTCATTTTCGCAAATTCTACCATTATTAGACCTTGGAACTTCTGGGATAGGTGATTTATATTAATTCTCACCATTCTTTCTTGGGTAAGCTTCTAATTCATCTTCTCATCTTTTTCTATTGATTATATCTTTGAAAACACCTTTTAATCATGATTTCAAACAAGAATTTGGGGGTTTTGTCGGTAAACTCTAAATTGGTTTTTCTTCGATTTGAACCTCATTTTTAGCTCGTTTTCACTTTAATTTTCAACTATAGACTTATATAATCTTGGGAAACATATTTTTGAAATAAAATCCCGATTTTAACCCTCTTGATTTTTAACTCGCTTTTTGAACTCATTTTGGACCCGTCTTAAAGATAGTCGATATGGGTATCATTAGATTTCTTTTAATGCGTTGATTATATATTACATGATTTAGCTCCTTTAGAGACTGTTCGAAAGGGGAAAGCTTTGTATTAAAGGTTCTAGGCTTGGATCTCGATACTTCGAGATAGGTTATGGCTTAACTTTCTTCAGGCTGGGCTGGGTAGTTAATAAATGAGTAAAGTATGCTATGGGTTGGAAAAATTATCCATGGAAATTTCATTTTGAGATTATTATTAATGTTGTGTGCCCGTGTGGGGGCTTATATGTTTATTGTTGTTGACTTGAGATATCATATATTATTAATGTGATATTCGTGCGGGGGCTTGAATATATATTATAGGCCTTATTTAAGCATTTCTTGTCCTTAACATGATAGAAATACCTAAGTTAGAGGTTTGAAATGATATTAATAATGTCTTACATGACTATTTATGCTGGTGGTGCCAAGAGCGAATTGATATCATGAATTATTGATGCATTGAGTTGATTCTGATCTCATTTTTACATGTATTGAATGGATTATTATCTTTATACTGGTTGGTTGTGAATATTTCATCTGCATCTTATACATACATATTCATGAGACATTGTACCATTAAGAAATACTAATTCAAAAGAAAATGAGACATTTTTATGAAAAAACCTTGATCCATGAATAAAAGTTGGAGAGGTAGATGTGATACTTTGTGAAACCCTTGATCCATGAACACTATCCAGAGAGAGAGGTTGAGATATGAGGTAGTAGACAGGTTGTGAACCCCCCGTGGGTCCTATCTTAGAAGCACCGAGGCTCGGTAGGTGTATACAGAAAGTCATGTGATGAATTCCAATCATTCATCATTACATCATTATTGCATTGCATTGCATATACATTTTTCATGCTTCTTTTATGTTCCCTCTATGTGTACTTAGTTTCTATACATATGTTTGTGTTCAGTTGTTCCTATATCGATCTTATATTATAGAACTGTTAGTGGAGACGGTGTAAGCTATCGTTTGGAACCTTTTCTGTTTGTGGGTGACATGCTTATATTATCTCTTACTTGTATTATCTTTTGCTTTGCTCAGTCGGCCTATGATACATACTGAGTACAAGTGGACCATACTCACCCTTATAGTACCTTTTCGATGCATATCGTAGCTCGAGTACGAGACGCGGCAGCTGATCTCGTATGGTGATTGTCTTACTTTCGAGTTACAATTGTGCTCCATGAGTTCGGAGCAGACTTCATACCTCACTCTATATTAGCTTTCTTTATTTACTTTTCAGAGACACAATTATGTATTTTAGTTATTCTGAGTTGTACTTGGTGCTCTTACACTTATGACACTTGTATCTTTGGGATTTTGGTATTTTGTTCAGACTTTCATTTTATATATGTGTTTGACCTGACTTTGTTCTAGAAGTCTCATTTGTCTTGTTTTTTATTATATTTCTCGACCTTTTTTCCTTTTTGGGTATTTGGCTTACTTACCAAGGCTGGGTTTCGGTAAGTGCCATCATGACTCTAACTATTGAGTCATGACATATTAGTATAAGATCCAGGTTCACCGGTCTCATAATTATAAGTGCAGGATATCTCGTAGAGTCTCGCGGATCGATACGTAGATGTCTGTATCTATCTTTGTGTAACACCCCGCACATTTTCAAAATTTATACGATCAACCTAGCATGGATAAAAGTATTTAAACTTGATATAATAAGGACATAATTGAGTGTGAAGTTAAAGTTAAGTGGTGGATTAAGGTATAAGGATTAAGACGTTGGAAATAGGGGAGAACATAAATGAGGTACTTCCGTGACTTAATTAAGATAGTAGCCGTTAATGTTCGCTCCATTATGTACTTGTATTGTAGAGTAACACATAAGGAAGGAGCTGAATCATTGTAGTTACATGTTCAGAAGATAAGGTATGTAAGGTTATTCTTTTCCTCATTCTTCTGCAGCATCTATTGTTCATATTACATAACACTTGTCCTATCCCCAAAGGGTTGTACAGTGTCTCCTTCCTCTAAATGTTTTAGGGTATCTCATTTCAGAGTTAGTAGCACTTGTTATCAATGTATCACTCTTATATCTAAAGAATGAAGTAATGTGAGTAATTGTGTAATGGTTAACGTTGAGAGTGGGTGGTATCTCATGGAGTGAAAGAAACACTCGCATGAATGTCGATCCCATTATTACGGGTGGTATCCCATGGGATGAAAGGAACATCCGCATGGATGACGATCCCAATTATTATGTTATTTCCCACTGATCAGTTGGGCCCGAGCATGATATGATTGATGATTGATGATGTACAGTATAGTAAAGTAAAGTAAAGTAAAGTACAATAAAGTAAAGAAAGAAATGTTTATGATTCCACACATATACTGTATGGTAGTTTATTTATATTGTTCGTTCACTTATACTTAATTCCATTAAAGTTCTTATATCTCATACAGTTACTTATAGCCTTACATACTCAGTACATTCTTTCGTACTGATGTCCCTTGGGGGACTTACCTTACTTGCTGCAGGAACAGGTACTAGTAGACCTCCACAGTAAGTTGTGGGTTATCTGTGAATTATTGGTGAGCTCCAGTTCGTTCGGGGCTTTTCGAGTCGTATGTACATGTTGATTTTGGTATTGTATTATAGATGTATAAAGCGGGGACTCGTACCGACTGTAGGCTTGGTTATGTATCTGGTAGAGGCTTTGTAGACGTTGTACAATTAAAGGAAGGAACGTTGTACTTTTTTGACCATATGGCTCCAACGGCCATGTCTCATGTTTATATAAATGTTCTTATTAGATTTATATTATTGATATGTTGTAACCATAAGTGATTGAATGCTAGCCCATTGACGACAAGTATGTGAACGTATAGAATGGTTCTCTCGGGCCTTAACAGCTTCGGGTGCCATGTCCGCCCCAATGGGATTTGAGGCGTGAACAAAGTGGTATCAGAGCGGGTCGTCCTAGGGTGTCTACAAAGCCGTGTATGAGTAGAGTCTTGCTTATGTATATGTTGTGCACCACATCTATACGTAGGAGGCTACGAGACATTTAGGAGTTGTTTCTTCTCTTCATTTCCTAGATCGTGTAATAGAGCTAAAGTTGTAGGTGGAATCATATCTGATCACTGAATTTGTTTTATGTTTTTTTTTTGTTCCTCAATATAGTAAAATGTCATTTACAAGGAGAAACAAGGGTAAAAGTAAGAAGGTAGACATGGCTACCGGAGAAGGAACCAGTAAATCACCACCTAAACAAGCTAATCAAGGTGAAGCTGAAAATGAGTTTGCATCACAGGCTTCTTCCACTCTTCCATTGTCAGAAGAGTCAAGAGGAAGAGAAGTACCTGCAGAACCATCAATAAATACTACTGACCACGATTTAAAGAATGCAGTGCAAATGTTGACCCGAATAGTTGCTGCAAAAGTTCAGGGACAAGGTGGTCCAACGACAACTGATGATAGAGCAGCTAGTCGATGGACACAGGATTTTCTGAAGTTAGATCCTCCCACATTCACTGGATCAGATCCAAATGAGGACCCTCAAGATTTTATAGATCAAATTCAAAGGGCTTTGGAGGTTATACATGTTTTCGGTGTGGAAACGATTGAGCTTGCAGCCTATAGATTGAAGGGCGAGGCTATTTTATGGTATGAAGATTGGAAATGGTCGAGGGGTATTGATGCACTCCCAGCTGGTTGGGAAGAATTTAAAATGGCATTCCTTGATCACTATCTCCCATATGAGGTCCGAGAGGTTCGTGCGTACCAATTCTTGAATTTACGGCAGGGTAACATGAGCGTCCAAGAGTATAGCCTTTGATTTAACTCTTTGGCCCGATATGCTCCGAATGTGATAGCTACAATGACTGATAGAGTTCATCGGTATGTGGACAGACTGGAGCCATATTTGGTTCACGATTGCACTATTGCTGCGTTGAACAGGGACATGGACATAGATAGAATACAGGCCTTTGCACAGAAAATAGAAGATCAGGGGCAACGGAGAAGAACACAAGGGTTTGAAGAAGGGCCGTCGAAGAGAGCTAGATCTATGAGACATTCTATGGCATCCTAAGGATAATTCAGGCCTCGGAGTTTTAATATACTGCCTAGGCCATCATTTTCTCATTCCACGGCAGGCACTTCATCTCAATTCCGAGGGTTTAGAGGTAATCAAGCCTGGCAAAGTAGTGGCAGTCGTGGTTCACAGACAACAGGGTTTTCTCGGCCGTCGTGTCAACATTGCAGACGATATCATTTAGTTGAATGCCGGCTGGGGATGAATATTTGTTATTGGTGTGGCATGATGGGGCACATGATGAGGGAATGCCCACGAAGAAGCTCGAGAAGCATGGTACTACCTGCGGGATCCACTGTGGCATCATCATCATCGGTCCCTTTCTTAGGTAGGGGTGTACAGCCTACTGGTTGTGGTAGAGGTGCTAGAGGAGCAGCCAGTTCTAGTGGAGTCCAGAACCGTACCTATGCCTTAGCGGATCGTCAAAATTCGAAGGCTTCTCTGGATGTAGTTACAGGTACATTATCCATCTTTTCACATAATGTATATGCATTGATTGATTTGGGCTCTACCCTATCGTATGTCACTCCATTGATTGCTGGAAAATTCAAAAGAACACCAGAATTATTAGCTAAGCCATTTGAAGTATCTACACCAGTTGGCGAATCTATCGTAGCTAAAAGAGACTATCGTAATTGTATAGTAACTGTTTGTGATCATGATACGTTGGCTGATCTTGTCGAACTAAAAAGGTAGATTTTGATGTTATAATGGGTATGGATTGGTTGGCTTCTTGTTATGCCACAGTAGATTGCCGAACAAAGAAGGTATATTTTCATTTCCCAAAACAGATAGTCCTTGAGTGGAGGGGTAATGTTGGAGCGCCAAAAGGTAAGTTTATTTCTTATCTTAAGGCGAAGAAACTGATATCTAATGGGTACATATGTCACCTCGTAAGGGTGAAAGATATTTATGTGGAGCCACCGACTCTTCAATCTGTTCCAGTGGTAAATGAATTCCTTGATGTATTTCCTAAAGATCTCTCGGGGTTACCTCCAGAATGAGAAGTAGAGTTTGGTATTGATGTGATTCCATATACTCAACCTATCTCTATTCCTCCGTATAGAATGGCCCCATCAGAGTTACGGGAATTGAAGGAACAATTAAAAGACTTGCTGGACAAAGGATTCATAAGGCCTAGTATGTCCCCTTGGGGTGTACCAATGTTATTTGTACGCAAGAAAGATGGCACATTGAGAATGTGTATTGATTATCGACAATTGAATAAGGTAACAATTAAGAACAAATATCCCCTCCCTAGAATTGACGATTTGTTTGACCAATTACAAGGTGCTAAATGTTTCTCAAAGATTGACTTGAGGTCGGGTTACCATCAAGTAAAGGTCAGAGAGAAAGTTATACCCAAGACAGCTTTTCGAACACGGTACGGTCATTATGAGTTTTTAGTTATGTCCTTCGGGCTAACAAATGCACCAGCAGCTTTTATGGATCTGATGAATAGGGTGTTCAAGCCATTTTTAGATGTGTTCGTGATAGTGTTAATAGATGATATTCTTGTTTATTCAAGATCAAAAGAAGACCATGCTAGTAACTTACGACAGGTGTTATAGATTCTTCGTGATCGTGTGTTATATGCAAAGTTCTCTAAATGTGAATTTTGGTTAAAATCTGTAGCATTCTTGGGTCATATTGTATCTGATGAAGGAATAAGGGTTGATACTCAAAAGATAGAATCTATGAAAAATTGGCCAAGACCTACAATGCCTACAGAGATTCGTAGTTTCCTCGGGTTGACAGGTTATTATAGAAGGTTTGTTGAAGGATTTTCCTCTATTGTTGCACCTTTAACAAAGCTAACACACAAGGCAACTAAGTTTCAATGGAATGATGCATGTGAGAAGAGTTTCCAAGGTCTGAAGAATAAGCTGACCTCTACACCCGTATTGGTAATTCCAGAAGGCGCAGAAGGGTATGCAGTGTATTGTGATGCTTCAGGAGTTGGCTTGGGATGTGTATTGATGCAGCATGTTAAAGTGATAGCTTATGCCTCAAGACAATTGAGGCCACATGAAAAAAATTATCCAACACATGATCTTGAGTTAGCAGCAGTGGTATTTGCTTTAAAGATATGGCTCCACTATTTGTATGGGGTTCATGTTGACATATATACCGACCATAAGAGTTTACAATATATCTTTAAGCAGAAGGACCTAAATTTGAGGCAGCGGAGGTGGCTTGAACTATTGAAAGATTATGACATTGATATTTTATATCATTCGGGGAAGGCAAATGTGGTAGCTGATGCATTAAGTCGTAAGGCAATGGGGAACACTTATGGCCAGCTTAAGGGAAAACAAGGGTTACTCAAGGATCTACATCAATTAGCTAGCTTAGCGGTTCGCCTTCTTGAAACTCCAGAGGAAGGAGTTGTTGTACAAAATGCGGCAGAATCTTCATTAGTAGCTGAGGTGAAAGAGAAGCAGTATGCAGACCCTTTTCTATCATAGCTTAATGAGAATGTACAACAAGGTTTGACAAAGCCATTTGAGCTTACACAAGAAGGAGTGCTTCAGTGTCAAAACAGATTATGTGTACCTAATGTAGATGAGTTAAGACGAAGGATTAGGACAGAGGCACATCATTCCAGGTATTCTATTCATCCAGGATCAACTAAAATGTACCACGATCTGAAAGGAGTATATTGGTGGGGTGATATGAAGAAGAATATTGCAGAATTTATAGCCCAATGTCCAAATTGTCAACAAATAAAAGTAGAGCATCAGAAGCCTGGAGGTTATATGCAATGTATAAATCTCCCAATCTGGAAGTGGGATATGATTAACATGGATTTCATCACAGGTTTGTCTCGTACACTGCGGAAATTTGATTCCATATGGGTAATAGTTGACAGGCTTACCAAGTCAGCACATTTCCTACCAGTCAAGACCACTTATACAGTTGAAGATTATGCACAGTTGTATGTTAAAGAGATAGTTCAACTGCACAAAATTCCAATTTCTATTATATCTGATAGTGGAGCTCAATTTACTGCAAACTTTTGGAAGTCTTTTCAGAGAAGTTTGGGTACTCAAGTGAATTTAAGTACAGCTTTTCACCTACAAACAGATGGACAGGCAGAATGCACCATACAGACACTTGAAGATATGTTGCGAGCTTGTGTATTAGACTTTAAAGGTAGTTGGGATGATCATTTACCTCTTATTGAGTTCGCCTACAATAATAGCTATCATTCAAGTATCAAAATGGCACCTTATGAAGCCTTATACGGGATAAAATGGGTCACTGATTGGGTGGTTTGAAGTAGGTGAGACTATTTTATTTGGACCAGACCTTGTTCATCAAGCCATGGAAAAGGTTAAGGTGATATAGCAACGGCTAGGAACAGCCCAAAGTCGACACAAATCATATGTCGATGTTAGAAGAAGGGGGCTAGAGTTTGCTATAGGTGATTGGGTATTTTTGAAAGTATCGCCAATGAAAGGGGTGATGAGATTTGGAAAAAAGGGAAAGCTAAATCCACGTTATATAGGACCATATAAGACTATCCGAAGATTTGGCCAAGTCGCATATAAGTTGGAACTACCCCAAGAACTCTCCACAGTTCATCCAGTGTTTCACGTCTCAATGCTTCGAAGGTGCATAGGAGATCCATCTCATATTACTCCTACTGAAGATGTACGAATTACGGAAGATCTCACCTATGAAGAAGTACCTATTGCTATTTTGGATCGACAAGTTAAGAAGTTAAGAAATAAAGAAGTAGCTTACGTAAAAGTTCTTTGGAGGAATCAACAGGTAGAAGAAATCACATGGGAAGCTGAGGAAATATGAAATCTAAGTATCCTCAATTATTTGAAACCGAAGTGGAAGCCTTAGATGCTGAATTGGAGCAATAACAAGTAAGTATATAAATATATAAGTGTTATATGGTAGTATAAATATTAAACTTAAGCTTGAACTCGTTTAAACTGAATAGTGATGATACTACCATTCAAGGATGAATGTTCCTAAGGGGGGGAAGATGTAACACCCCGTACATTTTCAAAATTTATACGATCAACCTAGCATGGATAAAAGTATTTAAAATTGATATAATAAGGACATAATTGAGTGTAAAGTTAAAGTTAAGTGGTGGATTAAGGTAGAAGGATTAAGACGTTGGAAAAAGGGGAGAACATAAATGAGGTACTTCCGTGACTTAATTAAGATAGTAGGTGTATCACCTAATTAAACTATTGGGCTGCATTTGGATATAAGTTAATGGACTCAATTGAGGCCCAAAGTAAGTACATAAAAATGTAAAGAGTACCAGCCCAACACCTACTATTAATTCAGGCCCAACAAGACATGATCCAAGTAGAAATAAAGTGAGAAAGTGGACTGTTTTGGACAGCTTGTATAGCCAAGTAGGTGCATCACCTACTTGGACTATTTTTGACTAAAAAATGGGATAAGAATGAGCTAAAAGAGGTTGATAAGAGGGAGTACAAAGATCTGAAATTCATCTCATTTATCCATTCACTTCATTTTCCAAAAACAGAAAATTAAAACACTCTCTCGTCTCTCAAACCCCAATCAGCCGCCCCAAAATTCCCTAGGGTTCTTGGGTGAATCCTCCACTTTTTAAGCCTTGGTAAGTGTTTACCCTTGTATATTAATTTAATATATGTATAAGAAAGTGTGGAAATCAGGCTGGTTATGTTTAAAATGTATAGGGCAGTCCCTTAATTAGTTGGCAGTCCACTTGTGTTAGTTTTGATGAATTTGTCTTCCTTGTGGCTTGGACTTGTATAGGGGCATAAGGTGTTGAAGAAATTAAGTTATGATGATGAAATTTCAGTATATTAACGTGTGGTTCTTCCCCTAAATTTTTCCTTTTATGTATGGCTTGATGGGAATGTTTATATGTGTTGGTAAATGGAACGTTTGTTGTAGTGAAAAGAGAATACTCTTTTGTTATGTTAAACTGAATTTTGGAACTGTTGTGGAATGATTTTGGTATTCTACTGTGTAAGGAAGTATGGTGACCTTATGGGGTGAATATATGGAGTTTCTTTGGAGTGGAAATGTAAAGGATAAACTAGGTAGGTAATCCTACCGGTTTGTAACGTTTATGTTGGTTTGTGGACTGTTTTGGTGGTGTGTGGACTGATTTGGTGGTGTTGTTTTGCAAAAGTAGTAAGTTATAGTGTAATGTGGTGGAATAATGTTATTTGGTAGTATAATGAAGGGGTGAGTGATGCACAATGTATTTTGGAGGTTGGACGGTTTCTACTTTCCGTTAAGCACCTACTTACCGTCTTGTGAACTTATAATGTAGCTAGCCGTTAATGTTCGCTCCATTATGTACTTGTATTGTAGACTAACACATAAGGAAGGAGCTGAATCATTGTAGTTACATGTTCAGAAGATAAGGTATGTAAGGTTATTCTTTTCCTCATTCTTCTGCAGCATCTATTGTTCATATTATCATAACACTTGTCCTATCCCCAAAGGGTTGTACAGTGTCTCCTTCCTCTAAATGTTTTAGGGTATCTCATTTCAGAGTTAGTAGCACTTGTTATCAATGTATCACTCTTATATCTAAAGAATGAAGTAATGTGAGTAATTGTGTAATGGTTAACGTTGAGAATGGGTGGTATCTCATGGAGTGAAAGAAACACACGCATGAATGTCGATCCCATTATTACGGGTGGTATCCCATGGGATGAAAGGAACATCCGCATGGATGACGATCCCAATTATTATGTTATTTCCCACTGATCAGTTGGTCCCAGGCATGATATGATTGATGATTGATGATGTACAGTATAGTAAAGTAAAGTACAATAAAGTAAAGAAAGCAATGTACATGATTCCACACATATACTGTATGGTATTTTATTTATATTGCTCATTCACTTATACTTAATTCCATTAAAGTTCTTATATCTCATACAGTTACTTATAGCCTTACATACTCAGTACATTCTTTCGTACTGATGTCCCTTGGGGGACTTACCTTACTTGCTGCAGGCACAGGTACTAGTAGACCTCCACAGTAAGCTGCGGGTTATCTGTGAATTATTGGTGAGCTCCAGTTCATTCGGGGCTTTCTGAGTCGTATGTACATGTTGATTTTGGTTTTGTATTACAGATGTATAAAGCGGGGACTCGTCCCGACTATAGGTTTGGTTATGTATCTGGTAGAGGCTTTGTAGATGTTGTACAGTTAAAGGAAGGAACGTTGTACTTTTTTGACCATATGGCTCCAACGGCCATGTCTCATGTTTATATAAATGTTCTTATTAGATTTATATTATTGATATGTTGTAACCATAAGTGATTGAATGCTAGCCCATTGACGACAAGTATGTGAACGTATAGAATGGTTCTCTCGGGCCTTAATGGTTTCGGGTGCCATGTCCGCCCCAATGGGATTTGAGGCGTGACACTTTGAGAGTCTATAAGGCATCTTTAGGAAAAACCTCCCTAATTTGATTCCTTATCATGTGAGTTATTCACACCCTATATTCTAAACTTGCATTCCGTTTTTTATAACGACCAAACTACAAAAATAAGAATCTAACTACGAAAACAAGGATATAATTGATAGATAATGAAGATAGACACAAGAAGGTAGAAGAAATAGGAACTAAAGGATGTTTCAAATCCAAAACCCCCTAATTACATTCACCTATAAGCACCCAACTCTTATGGTGACCAAAAGGGAATCGTAACACCCTTGAAACATATGTTTCTAAGCAAACATTCATCGAAAGCTCACCAAAACTCTCTCAAGAGTAATGTTCATCAATATTCAAGGATAACTAAGGAATGAAAACCTAGGTTTAGCTATTTATAGTTTATTACAAAAGTTACCCAAAAGTGGCCTTTGAAACAATTAAGATAATAGCCAAACTAAGTGGCCTGATGGGCTTGACAAACCACCAAGTGAGTCGTCGGTGGCTTGGTGGTTTGCCACTTGAGTCTTCAAGTCTAGGTTGAACCTTCTCCTTCGTTGTCTTTTCTTGATGAACTACCAAGTGAGCGGTCAAAGCCTTGGTGGTTTGTCACTTGAACCATCACCACAAGGCAGTAGCTTTCCTTCTCTGTTTGGGCTTGACGAATCACCAAGCGAATCGTCAGTGCCTTGGTGGTTCTCCACACATGCTGTCATTTGAGGCAGAAAGTTCGTTGCCTCGTTTTGAGTCCCTAATCCAATCCTCACAACATGAAACCCTTTAGAAAAGGTCAAAACATGCTCTAATACAGCCCTCTTCATGAATATTCCCTGAAGGGATTGCAACTCTCGAGCTTGACTCCTCATAAATGGATTTGAGGGAATTTGGATTGTATCATCCTATCCTTCTTGAAAAGAATTTGACCTCAAATTTGCAGGATCATCATCCTCAAGTATGACGAAGGGTGAAAAATCGCATGCATTGAATGTGTTAGGTACTTGGTAGTCCGATGGAAGATCAACCTTGTATGCATTATTGTTTATCCTTTCAAGCACTTGGAAGGGCCTATCCCCTCGAGGTATCAACTTGGACTTTCTATGAGGAGAATGGGCTCTTTCTCCTCAACCCCTTTTAATAGATCCTTCTTTCTAGCCAACATCACCATTTGACCCTTTCCTTTCAATTTCCTCCTATCTTCCTCTTTATATATCTCCTCTCCATGGGGGTTCTTCCTCCCCTTCCTTTCTCCCTTAACTCTCTCATCTTTTGATATACCTCGTTCATTTGTGAAGGTGAAAGAGGATGGAGTAGATATATCCGACCATTCAACTCAAGAGAATACCAATTGGTCCTTCCATCATACTTGGTTGAACGATCATATTGCCATGGTCTTCCAAACAAAATCTAACAAGTTTTCATGTGACTCACATCACATAGCACCTCATCTTAATAATTTCTAATCTTGAACATAATCACAACTTGTCTAGTCATTCTCAACTCCCCTCACTCGTTTAATTATTGGAGCTTGTATGGACAGCATGCTTAGTTGTGGGTAACTATAACAAATCTACCATGGTAGCATTAGCAATATTTTCACAACTCCCACTATCAATGACCAAAAAGCACACATTCTCCTTGATAAGACACTTTTAATGGAATAGATTCCCCTTTTGGCTTGGGTCATCTAATGATTTGCTAATCATTACTCGTCTTACCACAAAGTTCAAAACCATAAACTCTCCTTCTTGAGGACAAGTATCTTCTTGACTTTTCTCAACGTTCTCATCATTCTCAAACTCATCTTCATCTTGGGCCACTCTTTCACTACCCTCTTCTTGTCCCACCACTTCTCCAAGATGATACAATCTTTTTCTTTACGGATGATGTTTCTCTGGTTATGACACTCATTTTTCTTGTGACCCCAACCTTGATATTTAAAACATTGGAAACCTAAAGAATTAGGAGTCAGATATTTGTTACCTTCATTCTTCGGTGGATACTTTAGAGTGGTCTTTTCTATGGGCTTCATGTCATAGGACCTGTTATGTCACGCCCTTAATTCCAACCGGGCAGACTGGCACCCGAAGCCGTTATGTCCCGAGAGAACCAATATTTACTCATGTACCCTTATATGCATGTCTCCGTATAAATATCATGCTATCTCATGTAACTAAAAATACCAATGGCGGAAGTCATGGCCAACATATGCTATAAATGAAACTTGGCCGTTAGGGTCATCATGTCAAAATGGACATACATCTCTTACATTCATCTTCCCACATACGTCTACAAAGCCTCTAATATATACATGTACATAAACAACCTACAGTCGGGACAAGTCCCCGCTTTATACAATATGCACATAATACCAAAACCAATATACACATGTGACCCGAAAAGCCTCGAACCAACTAGAGCACACCAATGATCTGCAAATGACCCGCAACCTACTGTGGAGGTATACTAACACCTGTGCCTGCAGCAAGCAAGGTAAGTCTCCCAAGGGACGTCAGTACGAAGAATGTACTGAGTATGTAAGGCTATAAGAAACTGCATCATAAGTAAGAACATCAATGGAATCAGATATAAGAGATTAGTCAATATGGATAGACCATCGAGCTATATATGTGGAACCATGTATATTACTTTCATTACTTTCTTTGCTTCTGCGCTTCTATGTTTATTCATCATCACTTGTGTCATATCGTACCCGAGCCCCAACTGATCAGTGGGTCTTAACATAACATAATGTTATGTTGGGATCGGCCCGAGCTAGGCTTATGCCGCTAGAGCTGCTACCCATAAATCAATATGTCGGGTTTATCTTGAGTTGGGTTCTTACCCCTAGAGCTGCCACCCATAAACCAATATATCAGGTTCGGCTCGAGCTAGGTTTTTGTTACCTCTAGAGCTGCCCCCTGTCAAGATCGGCCCAAGCTAGGCTTATGCCTCTAGAGCTGCCCCCTGATCCAATAATCTAAGGTTCGGCTTGAGCTAGGCTTATGCCCCCAAAGCTGCCACCTGTACTCATACAACAAACAACTATGCATTACTTCCTTTCTTTACTTCTATGAGATTGATACATTGGTTATTGTACATTACTGGAACTTTGAAACATTAGTCAATGATCATGAAACATATGAATCAAAATTGGTCAATGAGTAAGGAACATGTGATTAACAATAATTAATAACCGAAAATGGGATCCTTAGAACATTTTGGAATGGAACAAGTACAATGTCAATGTGAACAATATGTGCTGCAGAAGGATACGGAGAGAGTAACCTTACATACCTTATCTTCCCAATATGAATACACAATCCTATATGTGAATACAATAGTCCAGTTCCTTCCTTACGTTTCACTCTACAACACAAGTACATAGCGGAGCTCACGTTAATAACTAACTATCTTACACGCACATAAGACGACAATGAGTTACGTGATTGCCCTATAACATCATTTCACCCTTTACAATACCATTCATGGAATTATCATACCAACAATACCACAACATTCCATACATTGACCAAGACATCATAAACCAATAGCATGTCACACCAAGTTCATACTTTACACTTCTCCATCATCACAACATCATAATTACTCCATAAAGTCATCTCAATATGTTGCATAACAGCAATCCCACAAGTTATACATATAGAAAAAAACAAGTAAAGGACATAACCACACCATACATGTTGATATTTCATCCACACCATTCACTTCCATCAAAACCTCAAGTCTCCTTTCAAGTTCAATTCCCATAGATGACACGTCTTTTAGCAAAAAGAAAAAGTGCACTACTCACACTCTTAAACATAACCATTATGATCTACACCATCTTCATGAATATATTATATTAAATCACACGAATAAACACTTACCCAAGCTTGCAAATGAGTGATCTTGTCCAAAGAGATTGTGTAGGGTTTAAGAGCTTAGAGAAATATCTTGTGGAAATGTCTAGAATGGCATGTGTGCTTTGTGGAAATAAAAATCTAATTTTTTCCACCTTATATAGCCCCTCAAGTAATCCTTATCCAACTCTTGTCATTAAATTCCATGTTTACTTGGTCAACATGGAAGAATGGGTCATTTGCCGACTTTGGGCCTTGTCTTTTGCATTATTTTGGGCCTCAAATTGAGCCCATTAATTAACACATGACTCATTTAGCCCAACAAATTTAATGTGTAATCCCCCAAAATCTCATGCTTAAATAATTCCATAATGTCAAGATAATATTCAACTCGTGAGATTCACGTTCGTAGCCTCAACCCTCAAGAATAAGAGATTTTTGCCACTCATGGCTTAATTTAACATAATTTGATAAAATACTTGTGACGACGGATTAACCCCAACTTGGATGCCAAACTCACTCAAGAGTAGTCCTACTAAGATGGAGTAATTATACCATAACTCAAAAGTCTTATTTATAGAATAATAGTCGGATAAAAATTTTGGCAAAAAGCAACCCGGCACGCCGCCTGGCGCGCCCCAATGCTGCCTATGCCTGAAACATTTTAGGCATAGGAGGCCTAGCACACCCCAGTGCTGCCTGTGCCAAAAATATTTTGGCCAAAAGCGGTCTGGCACGCCCCTGGGCGCGCCCCACACTTAAAATGTGATTTTCTTCCTTTCTTCGACTTTTCTTTGCAAACATTAGCACAACATCAATAGTCCATCAAAAACACTACAAAATACGCACTTCTCACTCTCAAAACTAAGGTACACATGGTTTAAATGAGGCATATAAACCCTAGAACACCAACCAAGTAGGGTTGGAAATGTACGGGGTGTTACATCCTTCCCCCCTTAGAAACATTTATCCTCGAATGTTAATAACATCATCTCATGTACAACAAATGCACATTCATATTAGCATACATACATATACACATAATGCTTATACATACTTACTTGTTATTGCTCCACTTCCTCACTTTGAACTTTTTCTTTCGTGTGAAAAAAATATGGGTATTTTGACTTCATCATTTCTTCAGCTTCCCATGTGATCTCTTCTACTTGCTGATTTCTCCAAAGCACCTTTACGGAAGTTATGTATTTATTCTTTAACCTCTTCACTTATCTATCCAGAATAGCAATAGGTATCTATTCATAGGTGAGATCCTCCGTAACTTGTACATCTTCGATGGGAGCGATACGAGATGGATCTCTTATGCACTTTCAAAGCATCGAAACATGAAATACTGGATGGATTGTGGAGAGTTCTTGGGGTAGTTCCAATTCATACGTAACTTGCCGAAATCTTCGTACAATTTCATATGACCCTATATATCGGGGACTTAATTTCCCTTTCTTCCCAAATCGCATTACCCCTTTCATCGGTGATACCTTCAGGAATACCCAATCACCATGGCGAATTCGAGCCCTCTTCTTCTAACATCAGCATATGAATTGTGTCGACTTTGGTTCATTTGTATCCACTCTTGTATCACCCTATCCATAGCTTGGTGAACAAGATCTGGCCCAAGTAAAGCAGTTTTAGCCATTTCAAACCATCCAATCGGTGATCTACACTTTCTTCCGTATAAAGCTTCATAAGATACCATTTTGATACTTGAATGATAGCTATTGTTGTAGGCAAATTCAATAAGAGATAAATGATCATCCCAACTGCCCTTAAAATCCAACGTACAAGCTCGTAGCATATCTTCAAGTGTTTGGATAGTACGTTCTGCTTATCCATCTGTCTGACGATGAAAAGCCATACTCAAATTCACCTATGTACCCAAATTTTTCTGAAAAGATCTCCAAAAATGTGCAGTAAATTGAGCTCCCCTGTCTGATATAATGGAGATTGGAATCCCATGTAATCGCACAATCTCTTTGACATAGAGTCTTGCATAATTTTCAGCTGTATAGGTTGTCTTGACTGGTAGGAAATGTGCTGACTTGGTAAGCCTGTCAACTACTACCCTTATGGAATCAAATTTTTGCAGTGTACAAGGCAAATCTGTGATGAAATCCATGTTAATCATGTCCCATTTCCAGACTGGAAGACTGATACATTGCATATAACCTGCTAGTTTCTGATGCTCCACTTTTACATGTTGACAATTTGGACATTGAGCTACGAATTCTGCAATGTTCTTCTTCATGTTCCCCCACCAATACAGTTCCTTCAAATCATGGTACATTTTGGTAGCTGCTGGATGTATAAAATATTGTGAATGATGCGCCTCAGCCATAATTCGTCTCTTCAGCTCATCTACATCCGGTACACATAATCTACCTTAGCATTGAAGTACTCCTTCCTGCGTAAGATCAAATTCCTTTGGCAAACCCTGTTGTACATTCTCGTTCAGCTACAATAACATAGGATCCGCATGTTGTTTCTCTTTCACTTCAGCTATTAACAAAGAGTCTGTCGCGTTTTGCACAATAACCCCTTCATCTGAGGATTCAAGAAGATGGACCCCCAAGCTGGCTAGTTGATGTAGATCTTTGACTAGGTCTTGATTTTTAGTCAACTGGCCACTAGTGCCTCCTATTGCCTTGCTGCTTAACGCATCAGCTACCACATTTGCTTTTCCTAGATGATACAGGATATCAATATCATAGTCTTTCAATAGCTCAAGCCACCTCAGCTGCCTCAGATTTAAATCCTTCTGCTTCAAGATATATTGCAAACTTTTGTGATCAGTGTTGATGTCAACATGAACTCCATATAAATAATGGTGCCATATCTTTAAAGCAAATACCACGGCTGCGAACTCAAGATCATGTGTGGGATAGTTTCTCTCATGTGGCCGCAACTGTCGTGAGACATATGCTATTACATTACCATGATGCATCAATACATATCCTAGTCCAACTCCGGACGTATCACAATATACTGCATACCCTTCTTTTCCTTCCGGAAGTACCAATACCGGTGTAGAAGTTAATTTATCTTTCAGCTCTTGGAAACTTTTCTCACATGCATCATTCCACTGAAATTTGACTGCCTTGTGTGTAAGCTTTGTTAAAGGTGCAGCAATGGAAGAAAACCCTTCAACAAACCTTCTATAATAACCGGCCAATCCCAGAAAACTATGAATTTTCGTGGGCGTCGTAGGCCTTGGCCAATTTTTCACCGCTTCGATCTTTTGTGTATCCACCCTGATGCCTTCATCTGACACAATGTGACCCAAGAATGCTACGGATTTTAACCAAAATTCACATTTAGAGAACTTGGCATACAACTTACGATCCTGAAGAATCTGTCACACCTGCCATAAGTGATTCACGTGGTCCTCTTGTGATTTGGAATAAACCAGAATATCGTCTATAAATACCATCACGAACACATCCAGGAATGGCTTAAACACCCTATTCATCAAATCCATGAAAACAGCTGGTGTATTTGTTAGTCCAAACGACATAACTAAAAATTCATAATGGTCATACCATGTTCAAAAAGCTGTCTTGGGTATATCTTTTTCTCTAACTCTGACTTGATGGTAACCCGATCTCAAGTCAATCTTTGAAAAATATTTGGCACCCTGTAACTGATTAAAAAAATTGTCAATTCTGGGGAGGGGATATTTGTTCTTGATCGTTACTTTATTCAATTGTCGATAGTCAATGCACATTCTCAATGTGCCATCTTTCTTCCGTACAAATAATACCGGTGCACCCCACGGGGACATACTAGGCCTGATTTATCCCTTGTCTAGCAAGTCTTTTAATTGCTCCTTCAATTCACGCAATTCTGTTGGAGCCATTCTATACAAAGGAATAGAGATAGGCTGAGTGCCTGGAATCACATCAATGCCAAACTCTACTTCCCATTCTGGAGGCAAACTGGGAAGATCCTCAGGAAATACATCAAGGAATTCATTGACCAATAGAACCAACTGAGGAGTTAGTGGTTCCACGTTAATATCTTTAACTCTCACTAAGTGACATATGTACCCCTTGGCTATCATTTTCCTTGCCTTAAGGTAGGAAATAAATTTACCTCTCGGTGCCCCTACATTACCCTTCCATTCTAGAACATTCGTTTGTGGAAAATAAAAATGTACCTTCTTAGCCCGGCAATCCATTGTGGCATAACAAGAAGCCAACCAATCCATACCCATTATAACATCAAAATCCACCATTTATAGTTTAATAAGGTCATCCAGTGTATCATGACCACACACATTTATCACACAATTACGATATACTCTTTTTGCAACAATGGATTCACCAACCGGTGTGGATACTTCAATTGACTTAATTAATAATTTTGGTATTCTTTCAAATTTCATAGCAATCAATGGAGTAACATATGAAAATATGGAACCCGGGTCAATCAATGCATATACATTATGCGAAAATATGGATAATGTACCTGTGACGACATCAGGAGAAGCCTCCGAATTTTGTCAGCCCACTAGAGTATAGGTGTGATTCTGGGTCCCACTGGAACTAGTTGCTCCTCTGGTACCTCTACCATGACCAGCAGGCTGCACACCTCGGCCTAAGAAAGGAACCGACGATGATGATGCAACGGTTGATCCCGTAGGTCGTGCTATACCACCCATGCTCCTCTGTGGACACTCTCTCATCATATGCCCCGACATAACGCACCAAAAGAAAGCATTCGTACCTAATCGGCATGTACCTAAATGAGTCCGTCCGCAGTGCTGACACAGCTGATAAGGAAATCCTACTGCCTGTGAGCCCTGAATTCCACTACTCTGTCCAGATTGACCGCCTCTAAACCCTCAAAATTGAGAGTGAGTGTCTATTGTGGAATAAGAGAATGATGATCTAGGCGGTCTAGGAAACATCCAAGGCCTAGATTCTCCTTGGGACGCCATAGACTGTCCCATAGGTCTAGCCCTCTTTAACGGCCCTCTTTTAGATTCGTGCACCCTCCTTCTTTGCCTATGATCTTTCATTTTTTGTGCAAAAGCCTATATTCTGGAAATATCCATATCTCTGTTCAAAGCAGCAATAGTGCAGTCCTTTACCAAATAAGACTTCAATCTGTCCACATATCGATGGACTCTGTCTGTCATTGTGGCCACTATATTCGGAGCATATATAGACAAAGAATTAAACTGCAGACTGTATTCTTTGACACTCATGTTCCCTTGTCAAAGATTTAAAAACTAATCCACACGAGCCTCTCGGATCTCATATGGGAGGTAGTGATCAAGGAATGTCATTTTAAATTCTTCCCAACTAGCTGGAATTGCATCAATACCCATCAATCTTTTCCAGTCTTCATACCACAGTATAGCTTCCCCTTTCAATCTATAGGTCGCAAGTTCAACTATTTCTATACCAGTCACATGCATAACATCTAGAGCCCTTTGAATTTGGTCCACAAAATCCTGTGGATCTGCTTTCGGATCTGACCCAGTGAATATGGGAGGGGCTTATTTCAGAAAATCCTGTGTCCGCCGACTAGCTACTCTAACCGCGTCATCCTCACTTGTCATTGGACCATCTCGTCCCTGAGTTTGTGCCGCAACTAGATGAGTCAACATATGCACTGCATTTCTTAAATCCTGGTCAGTGGCATTCATAGGCGGTTCTACAGGTACTTCTCTACCTCTTGGCTCTTCTGGAGCTGGAAAAGTAGAAGAAGACCGCGATGCAATTTCAGTGTTAGCTCCACCTTGACTAGCTTGGTCAGGTGGTGATCTACTCATTCCTTCTCCGACAGGCATATCTACCTGCTTACCTTTGTCTCTACCTCGTCTTGTCATCGGCATATTACTATAACAAAGAGAATCAATTCCAATGGTTAGATACGATTCCACTTACCACATTGGCTCTATTGCATAATGTAGAAGTGAAGAAAAGAAACAACTCCTAAATGTCCCGTAGCCTCCTACTTATAAATGTGGTGCACAACACATCCATAAGCAAGACTCTACTCAGACACGACTTTGTATACACCCTTAGAACGACCTGCTCTGATACCACTTTTTTCAGGCCCCGAATTCCAATGGGGCGGACTGGCACCCAAAGCCGTTATGGCCCAAGAGAACCAATATTTACTCATGTACCCTCATATGCATGTCTCCATATGAATATCATGCAATCTCATGTAACTACAAAATACCACTGGCGGAAGTCATGGCAAACATACCCTATATATGAAACTTGGTCGTTAGGGCCATCAAGACAAAATGGAAATACATCTCTTACATTCATCTTCCCACGTACGTCTACAAAGCCTCTAATATATATATGTCAATAACCAACCTACAGTCGTGACAAGTCCCTGCTTTATACAATATTTACATAATACCAAAACCAATATACATATGTGACCCAAAAAGCCCCGAACCAACTGGAGCTCACCAATGATCCGCAAATAACCCGCAACCTACTGTGGAGGTCTACTAACACCTATGCCTACAGCAAGTAAGGTATGTCCCCCAAGGAACGTCAGTACGAAGAATGTACTGAGTATGTAAAGCTATAAGAAACTGTATCATAAGCAAGAACATCAATGGAATCAGATATAAGAGATTAGTCAATATGGATAAACCATCGAGCTATATATATGGAACTATGTATATTACTTTCATTATTTTCTTTGCTTCTTTGCTTCTATGTTCATTCATCATCACTTGTGTCATATCGTACCCGGGCCCTAACTGATCAGTGGGTCTTAACATAACATAACGTTATGTTGGGATCATCCAGAGCTAGGCTTATGCCTCTAGAGCTTCCACCCATAAATTAATATGTCGGGTTCGGCTCGAGCTGGGTTCTTACCCCTAGAGCTGCCACCTGTAAACCAATATATCAGATTTGGCTCGAGCTAGGTTTTTGTTTCCTCTAGAGCTGCCCCATGTCAGGATCGGCCCAAGGTGATTAACAATAATTAATAACCGAAAATGGGATCCTTAGAACATTTTGGAATGGAACAAGTACAATGTCAATGTGAACAATATGTGCTGCAGAAGGATACGGAGAGAGTAACCTTACATACCTTATCTTCCCAATATGAATACACAATCCTATATGTGAATACAATAGTCCAGTTCCTTCCTTACGTTTCACTCTATAACACAAGTACATAGCGGAGCTCACGTTAATAACTAACTATCTTACACGCACATAAGACGACAATGAGTTACGTGATTGCCCTATAACATCATTTCACCCTTTACAATACCATTCATGGAATAATCATACCAACAATACCACAACATTCCATACATTGACCAAGACATCATAAACCAATAGCATGTCACACCAAGTTCATACTTTACACTTCTCCATCAACACAACATCACAATTACTCCATCAAGTCATCTCAATATGTTGCATAACAACAATCCCACAATAATACCACAAGTTATACATTTATAAAAAAACAAGTTAATGACATAACCACACCATACATGTTGATATTTCATCCACACCATTCACTTCCATCAAAACCTCAAGTCTCCTTTCAAGTTCAATTCCCATAGATGACACATCTTTTAGCAAAAAGCAAAAGTGCACTACTAACACTTTTAAACATAAACATTATGATATACACCATCTCTCATGCATATAATATATTAAATCACAAGAATAAACACTTACCCAAGCTTGCAAATGAGTGATCTTGTCCAAAGAGATGGTTTAGGGTTTGAGAGCTTAAAGAAATATCTTGTGGAAATGTCTAGAATGGCATGTGTGCTTTGTGGAAATAAAAATCTGATTTTTACCATCTTATATATCCACTCAAGTCATCCTTAGCCAACTATTGGAATTAAATGCCATGTTTACTTGGTCAACATGGAAGAATTGGTCATTTGCCCACTTTGGGCCTTATCTTTTGCATTATTTTGGGCCTCAAATTGAGCCCATTAACACATGACTCATTTATCCCAACAAATTTAATGTGTAATCCCCCAAAATCTCATGCTTAAATAATTTCATTGTGTCAAGATAATATTCAACTCGCAAGATTCACGTTCGTAGCCTCAATCCTCAAGAATAAGCGATTTTTGCCACTCATGGCTTAATTTAACATAATTTGATAAAATACTTGTGACGACGAATTAACCCCAACTTGGATGCCAAACTTGATCAAGAGTAGTCCTACTAAGATGGAGTAATGATACCATAACTCAAAAGTCTTATTTATAGAATAATAGTCGGAGAAATATTTTGGCGAAAAGCAACCCGGCACGCCGCCTGGCGCGCCCCAATGCTACTTATGCCAAAAAAATTTCTGGCATAGGCGGCCTGGTACGCTTCCTGGCGCGCCCCAGTTCTGCCTGTAACAAAAAAAATTTGGCCAAAAGTGGCCTGGCATACCCCTGGGCGCGCCCCACACTTAAAATGTTATTTTCTTCCTTTCTTCGACTTTTCTTTGCGAACTTTAGCACAATATCAATAGTCCATCAAAAACACTATAAAATACGCACTTCTCTCTCTCAAAACTAAGGTACACATGGTTCTAATGAGGCATATAAACCCTAGAACACCAACCATGTAGGGTCGGAAATGTACGGGGTGTTACATGTTAACATCTTTGTTCTTGTTCCAACTTGATAATGATTGAGCTACCTCTTTGTTCTTTCCCCAAGAATTGGTTGATGAGTAACCTTTGGGCTTGAAAGATGTCTTTTCTTTGAGATCTCTCTCAATATCCAAAGTCACTTGAAAGATTTCTTCTATAGTAGCAAACTTATGAGAAGTCATCAATGAGGAAATCTCCTTGTTCAACCCAACCTTGAAAAGGATGATGGCATGTTCCTCAGTCTCATTATACTCAAGTTACAAGATCAATTGTTGAAAATCGTATAGTAAGCCAAAACACTCTTGTTTCCTTTGCCAATATAAGTTGTATAACTTAGCAAGCAATTCATGTCTATATCTTTCCAACACATACTTTCGTCTCATAAGGCCCTTTAATGCATCCCATGGTGGTATTTTCCCCTCATTAACAACTTGTTGAAATCTTTTGGCATACTCCCACCATGTAATAGCAAACCATTCAAATTAGGCTATGGCATAGCAACTCTTCTTGACATTGGTGAGGTCGTTGACTTGAAAGATTCTCTCACAAGTAGACACTTATGCTAGATAAGCCTCAGGATCACTCTCTCCTTTGAAAGTTGGAAGCTTAGTCTTGATAGAATTGATCCCTATATCTCGACCTCCATTGCCACCTTGGTTATCATTATAGTTCTATTGACCTTCACCTTGGAGATGATTTCACAAGTTTCCTCTACCATGTGGTACTGAACCAAATCTTCCTCCTCAACTTCTGTCCTCTTTGACCCATTGGTCTATTCCTCTAATATTCTGCATATATGGCCACTTCATCATACTCCTCATACTCAACTTATGGATCTTCTCCAACTTGGATAGTTTGATTTTGGTTAAGTAGTACTTGAAGTGGTGGATGATACAAGCCAAATCGGCTTTGACCACTTTGGACCTATAATTCAAGGCCGACACAAAAGGATTCAAGCCATGATCATTTCAAGGGTGCAATGACATGTTTGGAGGACCCTTTCCAAGCCCCCAAGAGTACAATACCACGTATGGAGGGTAGCTTGGAGTTAAAAAAGTCGTTGGAGAGGTCGTTAGGGAGTCAAGAGAAGATTGGAGGAATTCTGGAATAGCCTGCGCCCTTACCTGCGCCCACAGGTGGTGATCTGCTCCCACAGGTGGCTTCTGCCTTACCACCTGCGCTCTCATCTGCTAGGTCATTTGGCCTAGGTAGCCCATTTTACTGGATTTGGTCACTTTTGGACCCATACTTGTAATAATAGCCCATGGATATAAATAGTAGTAGGTCTCTTTCATTTTCCTAAGATTTTGATGATATTATGAATACACTTGAAAGTGTGAGACCTAGGATTAGCTTGTGTTGAACAATCGTTTAGAAACATTGTCACGACCCAAATCCCATTCGGGCCGGACTGGCACCCGAAGCCGATGAGGCTCAAGAGAACCAATCTTTGCTCAAGTACTCCTATATGTACGATCGCATATGCATCTCACTTTATATCATGTAATTAAATATCAAAGGCAGAACTCGTGATAACATATGCAATATACAAAACTTTATAGCGTCAAAATGAACATACATCCTTTACTTTCATCTCCCCACATACGTCTACAAAGCCTCTAGTAGATACATGACCATGTCTATACAATATTTACAAAATGCCAAAGTTTAATGAACACATGTGACTTGGGAAGCCCCGAAGCAATTGGAGCTCACCAATACTCTGCAAAGGGTCCGCAACCTACTGTGGAGGTCTACTAATTTCTGCACCTGCAACATGTAAGGTAAGTCCCCCGAGGGGGTCAGTACGAAGAATGTACTGAGTATGTAAGGCTCAAATGAAACTGTACAATTCATAAGTACTTCCAAGAAATTAAGCGTAAGAGAATAATCAATAAGGACAAATATCCGTTCTGAATGTAGGAGACTGTGTACATTTCTTCTATCCTTTACATTACTTGATCAATTACTCAAATCATTATCATTCTTGTAATACCCTCAAGCTTATACATTCATGCTAGGAATCTACTCTCATTTCTTTTACAACTATCTTCCTCAATGATCATCCAACTAGCTAGTAGTTCACAATGCCTTATAGAACATCACCTTGTGAATAAGCATATAATACCGGGCCTCCACATTAGTGGGATAATGTATATATATATCAATGTATAATACCGGGCCTCCACATTAGTGGGATAATATATATATATCAATGTATAATACCGGACATCCAGCTGATCAGTGGGCTATAATATATATATATATCAATGTATAATACCGGACATCCAGCTGATCAGTGGGCTATAATATATACCGTACATCCAGCTGATCAGTGGGCTATAATATATATATATCAATGTATAATACCGTCTTAGACTTATACCCTTTGACTGTGACCCATGCTCAATGAAACATAAAGTAACCACATAAACATTACTTCTTTGCATTGCCTCTTCCCTTTACTTTTGTTATGAGAAATAACACATTAAAGATCATGACACTAAAGCTCGTACTCATATACTCATATCACCTCACTATCTTACTTCATGAGATTGACATCCTCACTTATGAAGAATCATTATACTAACTTGCACATCACCTCTCCTATTACTCTTATGAGATTAATACTTTTACTTGTGAGAGTTTGACACAATGATGGTCACAACTTTCTAAGCTTTGGACCCATAATCAATGAGTGAGAAACATGTGACTAAGCATTATTGGAAACATAACCTTCATGGAAATATAGCACTGTTGGAACCATTGGAACAATGACCTCATTGGACTTTTGGAACATTACTAAAGAAGAGGATACATATGTATAAATCTATTGGAACTTTGGAACATAAAATGATTGGAACAATGCTATTCAACTAAACAAGCTCTCTTGACCTCATTGCTCTCGTTGCGCTAGTTCTCTTAGACTTTACAACATATGATAACTTAAGAACTTCCACCCATAAAGAGGAACTAAGTGGGTCATGTTTCGTCTAGGAGTCAAACACCCATGAATAACAATATATATCGTCCTTAGTTGGAATACTATAGAACCCCTTTTAGAATAGAAAACTTTTGAAACCTTAGGACAATGATCTCTAAATACAATACATGTGAGTATCAACTATTCACCAACCTGTGGTGCAATACCTTAGAACATATGGAACTTTTGACATTTTATCCAATGAATAAGAGTCAACCAATAGGCGTGAGTCATATGATTCACCATTGACCAATGAGTAGGAAACATGTGAGTAACATTAGCCAACTATCGGATATGAAATACCTTAGAGTATTTCGGAATCAAGTGAGTAACAATAATTAATAACCGGAAATGGAATACCTTTGAACATTACGGAAGAGAAGAGGTACAATGTCAATGTGAACATTATGTTGTAGAAGAATACGGAAAAAGTAACCTTACATACCTTCACTGCCAAGTACGAGTACACAAGTCTATATATGAACACAACAGTCCAGCTCCTTCCTTATGTTTCACTCTACAATCCAAGTTCACAACAAAAGTCATGTTAACAACCAACTCCTTTACAAACGTATAAGTGTCACAATGAGTTACGTGACTGCTACATAGCATCATGTCATCCTTCACAGTACAATCCATTGTATTATCATACCAACAGCATCATAACATTCCACACATTAACCAAAATGTCACATATCAATAGCACTCCACATCACACTACCCTTCATGTTTCCTTATTACCATTCCGTCACAATTACTCCAATCAATATGTCCCATAACAACATATGAACAACAATCCATACTTAATACAGTCCAACATGCCTCCATACGACACTTTAAAGTCACTAAAACAACATCACAAGTTGCTAATTATATCCATAGAGGGTACGGGGGCTTCGGGGGGTCAACGGGATACGAAAACAACCAAAACACATTTTTGGGCTGACCTGCGTTGGCACCTGTGCCCGCAGGTCAGCCACCTGCGCACGCAGATGGCCCTTGGCAGCAGCCAGTGCCATCTGCGTTGGCATCTGCGCCCGCAGATGCCTCCGTCTGCGGGGGCGGATGCCCGTTTTGGTCCGAAATGTCATTTTTTGGGTCTTTTAATGCAATGAATGGTCCATGATCATAACCAAACTTATTTTAACATATTATTGATCATCTTAAACATAAATGAACAGCCATGGTTTTGCAACACATAAAAACAACACCAATACGACGTTTTCCTTACATTACGCTATCATTTCCATGCTAACTTTTGCAATAAAAATTCCAACCATTATACACAAAAATAAAACAATTCAAGGCTATAATCACATCTCACATATCAATATTGAACCCATCAAATTCATTTCCTTCAATATCACAAGCCCATGTTCAAGTTTACAAGGCAAAACCATCCTCCGATTTAGCAAACATGTCACTTTACACACATAGTGAATTCTCAATACATCACCAACATAACCAACATCATATAAGCACTCTCTCATGCACATAGTATATTAAATCATAAGCATAAACACTTACCAAAGTGTGCAAGATGATGATCTTGGCCAAAAGGATGAAGGCCTTAGGGTTTGGAGTTGAGAGAAATGGGTTTGAAAATATCTCAAAAGGCATGTGTGATTGTATGAATAAAATTCAGCCCTTTTTGGATTTATATAGTACTCATGGTCAATCCTTACCCATTTAGAACCAATAATTGTTTTGGTCAAAGGAAGATTGGATCATGTCTTGCCCCATTGGGCCTAATCTTTTTGTTCTTGTTTTTTGTTTTGGGCCTCATTTGGCCCATTAACAAATTGTTAATTGAGCCCACCATTTGGATGAATAACTCCTCATATATACATATATATTCCCCAAGTCACTCTTATCCATCTCTTAGCATTAAATGCATGGTTGATTTGTCAAAATGGACAATTATTGGAAGAATGGGTCAATTTCCATGTTGGGCCATGTCTTCTTATTAATTTTGGGCTTCACTTTGGGCCCAATAATACAAGACTTATTAAATTCCCACATTTCAATACAAAAATTACCAATTCTCTCATGTTTCATTATTTCCATAAATGCTACGGGAATTAACTAGACTCGGAAACTTACGGGGTGTTACATTCTTCCCCCCTTAGGAACATTCGTCCTCGAATGTTAGCAACGTCGTCTCATGTGTAACAAATGTATTTCTATACATATTCTCATAAAATCCATGCTTACATTCACTTGGGTCCCCAACTTCTTCTTGAGAAGATTTCCACAAATGTGTTAACTTAGTAAACCTATCTACCATTACTCTTCTTCCAAATCATGGTACATATTGATTACTCCCTACTAAATGGCATATCATGAACGATGTGCTTCACCACAATGCATTTATTTAGCTCGTGTATACATCCGATACATAAAATCTTCCTGACACTTCAATCCGTTGCCTATAATTAATGCACCTCCTCGTCGTGTCATACCTCGTCGGTACAATTTATACTGGTACACCCTATGGGGGTAGGCTAGTATCTTTCACATTGGTAACTTTAACTTTGGTATCCTTCACTTTGACTAAACGACATATGTACCCTTCCATTCAAGAAAAATTTCCTTGTGGAAAATGAAAATGTAGTTTCTTTGCTCGGCAATCTATTGTGGTCTAACAAAAAGCCAACCATGTCATACCCATTGTGACATTAAAATCTATCATTTCCATCTCAATGAAGTTTGTCAATGTAACATGATCACACATTTACTATGCAATTGCGACATACTCTTTTAGCTATAATAAATTCGCCAATCGGTGTGGACACCTCAAATGGCTTTACTATTAATTCTAGTGTTCCTTCGAATTGGTCAACAATCAATGAAGTAACATATGATAAGGTAGAACCCATATCAATCAATGCATAAACCCCATGTAAAAAGATGAATACTGTACCTGTCTCTACATCAGGAGAAGCCTCTGAATTCTGGCGGTCTACCGGAGCATTGGTGAAATTCGGGGCTCTGTTAGAGCTAGATGCTGCTCTAGAACCTCCACCATATCCCCTAAATTGTACCCCTAACGAGGAGGATGTCATGGTTAACCCCGTAGGTCGTGCCGTACTACTCATGCCCTTCTGTGGACACCCTCTAATTTTGTGCCCGACTGTACCACACCAAAAGCAAAGGTTTGTTCCCAACCGATATTCACCCAAATGATACCTTCTGCAGTGTTGACACGGCTGATGGGGAGATTTCAATTGGCTCATATTTCTTTGTACTTGATACCCCAGTGTTCGTGAGTCCTGAGTCTCACTTCGTTGCCCAAACTGGTTGCCTCTAACCCCTTGGGATCGGGGTAGAGCATTTATTATAGAATGAGGGAATAAAGGTCTAGGCGGTCTAATAAAAATCTGAGGTCTAAATCCTCCTCGGGATGCCATGAACTGTCCCCTAGATCTAGCCCTTTTAGACGGCCCTCGTTCAATTGCTTGTGCCGTTCTCCTTTGCCTTTGACTCTTCTGTGCAAAGGCTGGACTATCTGGTCCTTGATTTCGTGCAATGACTATCTGGGTCAACAAGTGCACTGCATTTCTCAAATCCTGTAACTCTTGCTTCATAACATTAACAGGTGATTCTGGGAACTCAATTTCAGCCCCATATTGTCTAGCTGGGTCGGGTGGTGATTTACTAGTTCTTTCTTCCGCTTGCATATCCACCTGCTTATCTTTTCCCATCCCTTGTCCTGAAATCAGCATGTTACTATATCAAAGGAAACCAATTACAATGGTCAGATGTAATCCCACCTATGACAATGGCTCTATTGCACGATGTAGAATGAAGAAATGAAACAACTCCTAAATGTCCCGTAACCTCCTACTTATAAATGTGGCGCGCAACACATCGATAAGTAAGACTCTACTCAGACACGGCTTTGTAGACACCCTTAGAACGAACTGCTCTGATACCATTTTTGTCACGACCCGAATCCCATTCGGGCCGGACTGGCACCCGAAGCCGATGAGGCTCAAGAGAACCAATCTTTGCTCAAGTACTCCTATATGTACGATCGCATATGCATCTCACTTTATATCATGTAATTAAATATCAAAGGCAGAACTCGTGATAACATATGCAATATACAAAACTTTATAGCGTCAAAATGAACATACATCCTTTACTTTCATCTCCCCACATACGTCTACAAAGCCTCTAGTAGATACATGACCATGTCTATACAATATTTACAAAATGCCAAAGTTTAATGAACACATGTGACTTGGGAAGCCCCGAAGCAATTGGAGCTCACCAATACTCTGCAAAGGGTCCGCAACCTACTGTGGAGGTCTACTAATTTCTGCACCTGCAACATGTAAGGTAAGTCCCCCGAGGGGGTCAGTACGAAGAATGTACTGAGTATGTAAGGCTCAAATGAAACTGTACAATTCATAAGTACTTCCAAGAAATTAAGCGTAAGAGAATAATCAATAAGGACAAATATCCGTTCTGAATGTAGGAGACTGTGTACATTTCTTCTATCCTTTACATTACTTGATCAATTACTCAAATCATTATCATTCTTGTAATACCCTCAAGCTTATACATTCATGCTAGGAATCTACTCTCATTTCTTTTACAACTATCTTCCTCAATGATCATCCAACTAGCTAGTAGTTCACAATGCCTTATAGAACATCACCTTGTGAATAAGCATATAATACCGGGCCTCCACATTAGTGGGATAATGTATATATATATCAATGTATAATACCGGGCCTCCACATTAGTGGGATAATATATATATATCAATGTATAATACCGGACATCCAGCTGATCAGTGGGCTATAATATATATATATATCAATGTATAATACCGGACATCCAGCTGATCAGTGGGCTATAATATATACCGTACATCCAGCTGATCAGTGGGCTATAATATATATATATCAATGTATAATACCGTCTTAGACTTATACCCTTTGACTGTGACCCATGCTCAATGAAACATAAAGTAACCACATAAACATTACTTCTTTGCATTGCCTCTTCCCTTTACTTTTGTTATGAGAAATAACACATTAAAGATCATGACACTAAAGCTCGTACTCATATACTCATATCACCTCACTATCTTACTTCATGAGATTGACATCCTCACTTATGAAGAATCATTATACTAACTTGCACATCACCTCTCCTATTACTCTTATGAGATTAATACTTTTACTTGTGAGAGTTTGACACAATGATGGTCACAACTTTCTAAGCTTTGGACCCATAATCAATGAGTGAGAAACATGTGACTAAGCATTATTGGAAACATAACCTTCATGGAAATATAGCACTGTTGGAACCATTGGAACAATGACCTCATTGGACTTTTGGAACATTACTAAAGAAGAGGATACATATGTATAAATCTATTGGAACTTTGGAACATAAAATGATTGGAACAATGCTATTCAACTAAACAAGCTCTCTTGACCTCATTGCTCTCGTTGCGCTAGTTCTCTTAGACTTTACAACATATGATAACTTAAGAACTTCCACCCATAAAGAGGAACTAAGTGGGTCATGTTTCGTCTAGGAGTCAAACACCCATGAATAACAATATATATCGTCCTTAGTTGGAATACTATAGAACCCCTTTTAGAATAGAAAACTTTTGAAACCTTAGGACAATGATCTCTAAATACAATACATGTGAGTATCAACTATTCACCAACCTGTGGTGCAATACCTTAGAACATATGGAACTTTTGACATTTTATCCAATGAATAAGAGTCAACCAATAGGCGTGAGTCATATGATTCACCATTGACCAATGAGTAGGAAACATGTGAGTAACATTAGCCAACTATCGGATATGAAATACCTTAGAGTATTTCGGAATCAAGTGAGTAACAATAATTAATAACCGGAAATGGAATACCTTTGAACATTACGGAAGAGAAGAGGTACAATGTCAATGTGAACATTATGTTGTAGAAGAATACGGAAAAAGTAACCTTACATACCTTCACTGCCAAGTACGAGTACACAAGTCTATATATGAACACAACAGTCCAGCTCCTTCCTTATGTTTCACTCTACAATCCAAGTTCACAACAAAAGTCATGTTAACAACCAACTCCTTTACAAACGTATAAGTGTCACAATGAGTTACGTGACTGCTACATAGCATCATGTCATCCTTCACAGTACAATCCATTGTATTATCATACCAACAGCATCATAACATTCCACACATTAACCAAAATGTCACATATCAATAGCACTCCACATCACACTACCCTTCATGTTTCCTTATTACCATTCCGTCACAATTACTCCAATCAATATGTCCCATAACAACATATGAACAACAATCCATACTTAATACAGTCCAACATGCCTCCATACGACACTTTAAAGTCACTAAAACAACATCACAAGTTGCTAATTATATCCATAGAGGGTACGGGGGCTTCGGGGGGTCAACGGGATACGAAAACAACCAAAACACATTTTTGGGCTGACCTGCATTGGCACCTGTGCCCGCAGGTCAGCCACCTGCGCACGCAGATGGCCCTTGGCAGCAGCCAGTGCCATCTGCGTTGGCATCTGCGCCCGCAGATGCCTCCGTCTGCGGGGGCGGATGCCCGTTTTGGTCCAAAATGTCATTTTTTGGGTCTTTTAATGCAATGAATGGTCCATGATCATAACCAAACTTATTTTAACATATTATTGATCATCTTAAACATAAATGAACAGCCATGGTTTTGCAACACATAAAAACAACACCAATACGACGTTTTCCTTACATTACGCTATCATTTCCATGCTAACTTTTGCAATAAAAATTCCAACCATTATACACAAAAATAAAACAATTCAAGGCTATAATCACATCTCACATATCAATATTGAACCCATCAAATTCATTTCCTTCAATATCACAAGCCCATGTTCAAGTTTACAAGGCAAAACCATCCTCCGATTTAGCAAACATGTCACTTTACACACATAGTGAATTCTCAATACATCACCAACATAACCAACATCATATAAGCACTCTCTCATGCACATAGTATATTAAATCATAAGCATAAACACTTACCAAAGTGTGCAAGATGATGATCTTGGCCAAAAGGATGAAGGCCTTAGGGTTTGGAGTTGAGAGAAATGGGTTTGAAAATATCTCAAAAGGCATGTGTGATTGTATGAATAAAATTCAGCCCTTTTTGGATTTATATAGTACTCATGGTCAATCCTTACCCATTTAGAACCAATAATTGTTTTGGTCAAAGGAAGATTGGATCATGTCTTGCCCCATTGGGCCTAATCTTTTTGTTCTTGTTTTTTGTTTTGGGCCTCATTTGGCCCATTAACAAATTGTTAATTGAGCCCACCATTTGGATGAATAACTCCTCATATATACATATATATTCCCCAAGTCACTCTTATCCATCTCTTAGCATTAAATGCATGGTTGATTTGTCAAAATGGACAATTATTGGAAGAATGGGTCAATTTCCATGTTGGGCCATGTCTTCTTATTAATTTTGGGCTTCACTTTGGGCCCAATAATACAAGACTTATTAAATTCCCACATTTCAATACAAAAATTACCAATTCTCTCATGTTTCATTATTTCCATAAATGCTACGGGAATTAACTAGACTCGAAAACTTACGGGGTGTTACAAACATAGGTCACGTGGATGATTGATTCCCTCGTGGTTTACGTAAGATATCGGTGCTTGTTGGTAATCAAAAGGGAGGTCTTGAATTTGATATGTCCATAGATTTCCCTCTTCTTTATCTTCTTGTGTCTATCTATCTATCTTTATCTTCTATCCTTTACTTTTCCTATTTTTTATTCTATCATTTTTCTTGTTTTTGTACTTTGTCCCTCTTTTCGTATTTTTAGGGTTATCATTTGGTATTAGAGATAAGATTAGATTCATTCTTACGATTCTAAATCTTGGGTTTGTTATCTAGAAAATCAAAAAAAAAAAAAAAAAAAAAGAGAAAAATCTGAAATTTTCATTTTTTTGAAAATTTCCAAAAAAAAAAAATTGAGTTTTGATTTTTGTGTCTTCTTGAGTTTCAACACTAGATTTGTTTTCTCTAGTGTTATTAGAGTCAGAATCTTGAGATTTGGGTGTGTTTTGAGAAGATTTGAAGAAATCCATCATTGTTGAGCTTGAGTTCTTGAGAAAAGAAAGTGAGTTTCTAGATCTTGCAAATTTAGTGTGGAATTAAGGGTTAAAAATAGTTGGAAAGCATTTCCCAAACCAAAAGAACCCTAGATCTGAAAGTTGGTGCGATTTGGAGAGATTTTTGAAGATCCACCATTTTTGGGTTTGAAGCTTGAAGAAATATGCAAGCGGGTTTGAAATCTGAAAATTTTGGTTGGAATTTGAGGCCTAAAACTGCTTGGGTTGTGTTCGTGAGGTTGAAAGGAGTTTGGGTTTAAAAATTCATGGGTTTCCGAGCTAAAATGAGAGAGCTATGAATTTTGGATCTTCATATTGTTCTTAGAGTTCTTGAGGATCTTCATATCTTCTAGGAGAAGATTCATCAAAAGTTGTTTTTAGATCCAAAAAGGAAGCAAGAGAAAAGTGTTTGGGTGTTGGTACAAAGGAATATTCTAGGAGAGAGAACCCAAAAGGGCCCACAGAAAGGACCACACTCGGAGCTTCCCACTAAGCTAACTGGAGCACCTGCGGGGGCAGGTGGCACATGCGGTCGTACCTAGCCAGCGCAGGCCACTCCAGTGGCCTCCTGCCTTCACCTGCAATCTCCACCTGCGGGGGCAGGTCACCACAGGGTCCACAGCCCATCCAAACGCACCTCAATGACTTCAAAACTCATTTTTCTCAGGTTCCATTATCTTAGTTTCATGTCTTGATTATTTATTTTATTTCTTGATTCCTAAACTAATTATCAATGGGTAATCGTCCTTACTTAGTTGATTGATTAGTTTTTGAGTCTTATTTCTTTCTTTATTTTTTTTCTTTATGTGTTTTTCTATTTTTGTTTCATAGTTATTTCTTGATTCAAGTATGTTAGTTTGTAATCGAGTCATCCATCTTTCTTTAAAAAAGAATCCACTCCGGCCAAGAGTAGCAATCGATGCCTTGTGTACTACCGAAGTATAGGCAATATTCAACACTAGCTGATCCAATTGCGAGGAAATCAAAGGAGTGTAAACTCGAGTGATCATGAGATTTTGTTTTGCTAACGCTAATGTGTTGTTTTTGTTTAGTATCTTCTTGATAGGTACAATGTCGATAAGGAGTGAAAGTCAAAATACCATGGGAAAGGTTACCATGGAAGACTTAACGACGACTATCATGGGTATGAATAAAGATATGAATAAGAAGTTTGATGCTATAGATAGCCGAATGGGATCAATAAGCAACCGTTTGAGGTCCATAAAAAGGGGAGTGTCCAACTTGAACGAACATCCATACTCCACCCTTTCTACTACTTGTCCAAATAACAAAAACCAACTTGTTCAAGTTAAGGGAGTAGATAGACAGGAAATTGAGAAAGTGAAGAAGAACCTAGATAAATAAGAAGAGTTATGTGCTAATTTTGAGCCAAAGCATGAGTTAGAGGAGGAGGACAAGAATCACCTAGTTGTGGAACTTGTCAACCCCAAACCTTTGTTACTTGCTAACCATGGTACTAGCATTTTACCTTGTACCAATACTTTTCTTTTCCAGGTTCATGAGCAAATGCTCCCAATGGGGGATCCACAGAAAATCCCTCACAAGCATAGTCTTGAAGGTCTAGATGAGTTCTTATATAAGGAATCTAAAGTTTATAAAGGGAGGTTTCTAAATCAACTCATAAGGATTGATGGATGCTTGATGACAAGGGATGAAATATCTAGCCCTATGGATCAAAAGAAGGAGTTCCCTACTAAGGAAACTACTATAAAGAATCAAGAGGACCAAGCATGGTCCAAGTTGGTGCATGGAAGTTCAAGGCTTTGTTTCCAAGGTATGTGCCTACCCCCTCCTATTCCTAGTGATCCTTGGAGGCATGATGATATTTTTCTCATATTGAGTAGACCCTTGAAATTGATTGATGTCATATCATACCATGAGAGTATTAGTGTCTTTAATATTTCTTCATGGTGTATGTATTTTGTGCTTAAATTCTGTGGGCCTTGCAATCTAAATGCCCAATCTATTTTTTGCTTTGGGAAGAGTCCTTGGTGCATACTCGATGCCCAACTCTAGCTTTCTAATCCTTGTCACACTTAGGAGTATGCTAAATTCCATGAATAGAGACTACCCAACTTCTTGGGTATACTATTTGTTTTGGAGTGAATTAGTTTCTCATAGATCCTCTAATTTCTCTAATAGCATGACTCCATTAGTGAATGCACTTCTTTTGGAAAGTTGCTTTAAGGGAAAAGACGTGATGTGCTTAACTTGTCTTGCCTCATCTTCTTGTGTACTTATGTTTGAGAGTAATTTAGATGAGAATGATGTCCTTAACTCTTTTCTTTTCTATCTCTTTGCCCATGATGATAGCCATGCTTGTGTTGAGGTATACATGTGATTTCTTGAAATGAAGGGTAATTTGCACCCTAATGAATGGACTCCGTCCTTTGTTGTTCCAACTTCTAGTGACTTGATTTCTAGCTTTCTAAAGTACCTTGATAATCTAACGTATGGAAACACCTCGGATGAGACTCATTTTCTTCATACCTTTCTTTACTACCTCTTTGCAGTTGATGATGTCCATGTTGATATTGGATTTGTTTTAGATAGATGTGGAATCCTTGGATATGGTCTTATGATGGGATAAAGAAACACTTATGTCTTACGACCTTAGTAGTTTCTTTGTTTCATGATGCTTCTAATAACTAACCCTTTTGTGCATTGTATGATGAGTTTGTTTCATTGATAACAAAGGACCGTTGGTTGTATATCAAATGTGTGCCCCCTTGGTGTGGTAATATTGTTGTTAATCCTTGTGCTAACCCTCATGCTTTGAGAATATATTGGTTTCTTGTCCACCTCATGTGTTTTTAGATTTTGGATTCGAGGACAAATACTTTTCAAGAAGGGTAGGATGATACAAGCCAAATCATCATTGACCACTTTGGACCTATAATTCAAGGCCGACACAAAAATATCCAAGCCATGATCATTTCAAGGATGCAAGGACATATTTGGAGGACCCTTTTCAAGACCCCAAGATTACAATACCACGTGTGGAGGGTAGCTTGGAGTCAAGAAAGCCGTTGGAGAGGTTGCTGGGGAGTCAAGATGAGCTTGGAGGCATTCTGGAATAGCATGCGCCCACAGGTAGTGATCTTCTCCCACAGGTGCCTTCTGCCTTACCACGTGCGCCCCCATCTGTTAGGGCATGTGGCTTAGGCGGACCATTTTGCTAGATTGGGTTACTTTTGGTCTCTTTCATTTTCCTAATATTTTGATGATATTATGAATACACTTGAAAGTGTGAGAGCTAGGATTAGCTTGTGTTGAACAATCATTTAGAAATGTGGGTTACGTGGGAGATTGATTCCCTCGTTGTTTGTGTAAGAGATCGTTGGTAATCAAAAGGGAGGTATTGGATTTGATATATCCATAGATTGCCCTCTTATTTATCTTCTTGTGTCTATCTATCTATCTTTATCTTCTATCCTTTACTTTTCGTATTTTCGATTCTATCGTTTTTCTTATTTTTGTACTTTTTCCCTCTTTTCGTATTTTGAGGGTTATCATTGGGTTTTGGTTTGGTGGAGCTTGGGGTAGACCTTGGTTATGGGGTATTTGGTGAAGTGGCTCTTGGTTTTAGGGAACTTCTTAGTTGACTTGGTTGAATTGGGGTTGAAGTTGATGAACGAGATTTTGGTTATTTGGATAATTAGTGGCTTGGGTGATGGGATCTTGTACTTGTCTTGGTGGATTATACATTTGGTGTAGTGTTTTTAGAGAGATAGTAGTTGAGGTGTTTTGAGCATGTCTGCTAGAGGAGGCATGGTAGTTTTGAGGAGTGGATTGGGTGGAGTTTAGACGACCTTCATGTTACCCATCCTCCCATCTATACTTGACACACTTCCTTAGAGTGTGGTCATCTGACCTTTCATGGATTCCATCTATGACTCAAGGATTCAATTGCCTCTAAGATTGCATTTGAAGTATTGTTATCCATAGCATGTAGTGTTTCACCTTTCGGAGCCATGGTACCCATTAGCATTAGGAAATCAACCTCACTATCTCTACACACCTTTGTATTGCCTCACACTTGGATCTGCAAATATTGAAGGCTTGTTTATACTCCAATGGGAGACAAAGTGTCGATTGTTACTCTTGGTCGGAATGGATTCTTGTTTGAATGACTCAAAAACAACTATGGACTTGAACCAAGAAATAACAATGAAGTAAAACTAGAAAAGCACAGAAGAAATAGGACGAAGAAAGAAAATAGGTTTCAAAAACTAATCATAACTAAGTAGGGTGATTACTAGTTGTTAATTAGTATAAGAATCAAGGAAAAGATGATTAGGAATCAAGGAAATAAAAATAAGAATCTAAAATGAGCATACCAAATTTTGTTCAGCTTGACTGTTCAAGTGGTGGTTCGTCAGGGTGGTGGGGAATCATCAGTGGAGCCATCAACCCTTTCTAGAATGGGATCTAAACTTGCTCTTTGTGACTGATAACGTGGTGGTCCGTCAAGCTCATGAAGACTAGCCAATAAAGCCATCACACCTAACTAGAATATGGTCTAGGTTTGTTGTGTTGTGACGGTTTGGGTTGGGGATCAGTCAAGGGCATGGGGGTTCTTCAAGGTAACCTTCAAGCTCTAGCAGCCTTGGAATTTCTTGTGGTCCCCCTTTGTACTCTATTTTTGTCCTTTCCTCTTTTGTAATATTTCGTAGCATAAATAAGTACACCTTTTTTTTCTTTCCCCCTTTTGGATCAAACCCTCCTTTTTGAATGTTCTTCTTCAACAAAACATGAAGATTATGGAGAACACATCAATATTCAAAATTTGACCCTTACTCAAACAAGCTCGGAATTCGATGAAATTTTAACCCCGAACTCCTTTCAACCTTTTGAACAAAGCCCAAACAGTTAAAACCTCAATTCCCAAAAAATTTCTTCAGATTTTTTAACCCATTTCTATTTTTTCTTCAAGCTCAACAATGGTGGAATACTCAAATCAACTCCGATTAAGTTCAAATTTCAGATTTTGACTCACTAAATACTAGAGAACACAATTCTAGTATCAAAAACACAAACAAGACACAAAATCAAAAACTCAAAATTTGAAAACACCCAAAAACATTTTTACTCTACTTTTTTATTTATTTTCTAGATAATAAATCCACGACTAGAATCGTGGGAATGATTCTAAGCTCTGCTCTGATACCAAATGATAATGACCAAACTATGAAAATAAGAATTTAACTATGAAAACAAGGAAATAACTAATAGATAGTGAAGATAGACACAAGAAGGTAGAAGAAATAGAAACTAAAGGATGTTTCAAATCCAAAAACCCCTAATTACATTCACCTAAAAGCATCTAACTCTTACGATGACCAAGAGGGAATCGTAACGCCCTCGAAACAACATGTTTCTAAGCAAACATTCATTAAAAGCTCACCAAAACTCCCTCAAGAGTGATGTTCATCAATATTAAAAGATAATTAAGGAATAAAAACCTAGGTTTAGCTATTTATAGTCTATTATAAAAGTGACCCAAAAGTGGCCCTTGAAATAATTAAGAAAACAGCCAAACTAAGTGGCCTGATGGGTTTGACAAACCAAAAAGAGAGCTGTCAATGGCTTGGTGGTTCACCATTTAAGCCGTCAAGGCTAGGCAGAACCTTCTCCTTCGTTATCTTCTCTTGACGAACCGCCAAGTAAGCCGTTAAGGCCTTGGTGGTTCGTCACTTAAACCATCACTACAAGGCAGTTGCTTCCCTTCACTGTTTGGGCTTGACGAACCACCAAGTGAGTCGTCAAAGCAGTGGTGGTTCTCCACACAAGCCATCACTTAAAGCAGAAAGTTCTTTGCCATGTTTTGAGTCCCTAATCCAATCCTCATGACATGAAATCCTTTAGGAAAGTTCAAAACATGCTCTAATATGTCCCTTTGAAGGGCTTGCAACTGTCGAGTTGGACTCCTTGTAAATGGCTTTGATGGAATTTGGATTGTATTAATTTTTTTCTATGCAGATAGTGAGGACTAGGTCTAGAGATGCTAGGGATGTGAAGCCGACATCCGATAGTGGAGCCCTAGTCAGGGGGCGAGGTAGGGGTCATAGCCGACCCAGAGGTAGTATACAGGTACAAAGAGCTATCCCAGTCAGAGGATGTGCTAGAGAGGCCTCTCCCAAGCCTGAGGTTAAGTATGCTTAGAATGATTATCAGTCAGGGGGTGTAGGGCTAGCTCAGGTCCCACAGGGTTTGCTTGACACCCCAGTGCTACAGGATCTATTGATTCATCTCTTGAGTCATTTGGATGGTGTTTCTTTGAGTGTACCATATATTTCTCAGACTTCGAGCGGTGTTCCATAATCAATATCGGCTTCTGCTTCTGGTATTCTGACTTTAGGGGTATACTCTTCTTTTGTGGTACCCCCACATGTGGATTCACTACCTACTAGACTTATTACTCCTCTAATTATTTTAGGTGTTATGATGTCTTTTAATGATTAGAAGAGGTTCGAGAGGTTAATTCGCTTAGCATCTCCCAAGTTTAGTAGTGTGATTGGAGAGGACACATATGAGTTTCTAACTGTCTGCTAGGAGAGGTTGCATAACCTTGGATCTCTTGAGTCCAATGGAGTGGCTTATACTACTTATCAATTGATTGATGTGGTCATACAGTGGTGGAGGTCTATATCTAGTTGTAGATCATTGGGTTTGCCTTCTATGACATGGACCTAATTATTTTAGGCTTTTTTAGAGAGGTTTATGCCTTACAGTTTAAGGGATTATATGAGAGATGAGTTTGATCACCTTGAGTATGGCTCCATGACTATTGCTGAGTATGAGGCACACTTTCATGCTTTATCCAAATTTTCTTCCACTTGTATCTCCACTGAGTTAGAGAGGATTAGGAAGTTTGTCAAGGGATTAGATGGTTCTTATCAGTTGGCTATAGCTCAGATGGTAATTTTAAGAGCTTCTTTTCAAAGTATTGTAGAGCATGCTAAGTTGATTGGGTCGATTACCCAGGCCACCCAAAGAGGCACCAAGAAGGTGCGCCGACAGGGTGAGTTTAGTGGGCATGCATCCCGAGGTAGGGATTTTTTAGTAGAAGTTTCCGTGATTATCATGATAGGCCTATTCATGCAGCTTTACAAGGATCAGGTGGTACGCCTTTAATTTTTGTGGCTCCAAGTAGCCAAGTATCAGTTCATACGGGTGGGGGTTCCAGTTTCAGTTCATCAGGCCAGGGCAGTCGTCCTAGTTCTTGTGGGCCTCCACAGATTGAGTCAGGTAGTTGAGCGTGTTATGCTTGACATGAGATTGGTCATTTGGCCAAGGACTTCCCTCAGCATATATTTAGTCCTGTCCAATAGGGTTCTCAACTTCAGCTTTGCCCTACTATAATTTCTACAGCCAGAGGTGGTTTATAGAGTGGCAAAGGTAGTACTAGAGGTGCTCGAAATAGAGATAGGGGAGCTCGTGGTAGAGAATTTAGGGTTGCTCAGTCTATAGGCGAACATGGATAGTGTTATGTTATACTTGGGAGACCCGATGTAGAGGCCTCTAATACAGTTATTACAGGTATTATCCCTATTTGCTATCATCCTATTTATGTGTTATTTGACCATGGGTCAGCATTCTCCTATGTGTCTACATATTTTTCTACTGGTTTTGATATTGTATATGAGTCTCTTATTGTGCCTCTTCATGTTTCTACCCCCGTAGGAGATTCTCTAGTGGTGGATAGGGTGTACCGATCTTGTGTAGTGACCTTTGTGGGGCATGAGACTTGGGCAGACTTGATTATCCTAGATATGGTGCATTTTGATGTTATCTTAGGTATGCACTGGTTAGCTCCCTATTATGTTATTTGGATTGTTATGACAAGACCGTGACCCTAAGTACTCCGGGTGTGCCAAGGTTAGCTTGGAAGGATATTCTTAGTTTGGGTCTGAAGGGAGTTATATCTTTTCTTCATGCTCGTCGCATGTTAGAAAAAGGATATCGATCTTTTTTGGATTTTATTCGTGATATTAGTGTTACTTCACCGCCTCCTTTGGATTCGATTCGAGTTATTAGGGAATTTCAAGACGTGTTCCTTAAAGATTTGTCTGGTATGCCTCCAGACCATGATATGGTTCTTGCTATTGATGTCGAGCGGGGCACCAAGCCCATTTTTATTCCTACTTATAGATGGACCCTACTGAGTTAAAGGAATTAAAGGAGCAGCTATAAAACTTGTTGAGTAAGGACTTCATTAGACCTAGTATATCTCCTAGGGGTGCTCCTGTCTTATTTGTGAAGAAGAAGGATGGTTCCATGCACATGTGTATTGACTATCGATAATTGAACAAGGTGACTGTTAAGAATAAGTATCCTTTTCCTCCTATTGATGATTTATTTGACTAGCTTCAGGGTGCTTCAGTAATTTCCAAGATTGATTTGAGGTTCGGGTATCACCAGTTGAGGATTATAGCTTCAGATGTTCTAAGACGACTTTTTGGACTCGATATGGTCATTATTAGTTCTTGGTCAAGTTCTTTAGGTTGACCAATGCCCCAACAGCATTCATGGAGTTGATGAACTAAGTATTTCGACCATATCTCAACTCCTTTATGATTGTGTTTATAAATGACATCTTGGTTTACTCCAAGAATGATGTCGATCATGTGAGACACTTAAGGACTGTACTTTAGAGGTTGCAAGATGAGAAGTTATATGCTAAGTTCCCTAAGTGCAAGTTCTGGCTGGATTCTATTTCTTTCTTGGGTCATGTGGTGGCGAAGGATGACATTATGGTTGATTCGTCCAAGACAACATCCATTCGTGATTGGGCTAGACCTACTTCTCCAACAGAGATTCAAAGTTTCATTGGCTTAGTGGATTACTATCGGCGTTTTATGGAAGGTTTCTCTTCTATTGTGGCCCCTTTGACCAAGTTGACTTAGAAGAAGATTACTTTTCAATGGTTGGACGCTTGTGAGGCAAGCTTTCAAAAGCTCAAGGAGTTGTTGACTTTGGCTCCTATCTTGACCTTACCCAAGGAGGGCGTAGGTTTTATCGTGTTGTGTGATGGTTTGAGTGTTGGTTTGGTTGCAGTGTTGATGTAAGAGGGTAAGTTGATCGTTATGGTTCTCACCATTTGAAGCCTCATGAGAAGAATTACCCTACCCATGAATTAGAATTGGTCGTGGTTGTCTTCGTGTTGAAGTAATGGCGACATTACCTATATGGAGTCCATTGTAAGATTTTCTCGGATTATCGAAGCCTTAAGTACTTCTTCACTCAGCGATATCTTAACATGAGACAGCGGTGTTGGCTTGAGTTGCTTAAAGATTATTATCTCACTATTCTTTATCATCCAGGCAAAGCAAACATAGTTGTGGATGCCTTGAGTCAGAAGTCGACTAGTATGGGGAGTCTAGCTCATCTCTTGACTTAGGAGCGACCTTTGGCCTTGGAGGTTTAGTCCTTTGCTAATCAGTTGGTTATCTTGATATTTTTACACTCGGGCATGTGTTAGCCTTCGTGGAGGATAGATCTTTTTTAATGGAACAGATTTGAGCTCATCAGTTTGATGATGATAGGTTTAAAGTGATTCGTGATAAGGTGTTGAGTAGGCTAAGGCAGCATCTCTTGATTTTGATGGTGTTTTTGTAACACCTCATACATTTCCGAACCCATGATACTACCTTAACATATATGGAATTATTTAAACATGAGAGGATTGGTGAATTGTGCATTAATTTGTTGGGCTTAAATGAATCTTGTGCTATTGGGCTCAATTGAGGCCTAAAATTAGACAAAAAGATATGGCCCAAGTGGAAATGACCCATTCTTCGTATAGACGAAGTAAGCATAGCATTATGATTAATGTGTGGCTAAGGATGAGACTAAAAGGGACTATAAAAGGGCACAAAAATCAGATTTTTATTCACCAAGACACACATGCCATTTCTAGACTTTTCCAAAATATTTCTCATCTCACACAAACCTTAAGTCATCACTCTTTTGGACAAGATCACTCTCTTGCAAGTTTTGGTAAGTATTTAGTCTCATCGTTTAGTATATTATATGCTTAATATGGTGTATAAATCATGTTGGTTATGTTGGCAAAGTGTTGGACAGTTCACTATGTGTAAAACTGTCTATTTTTGCAATCGAAAAAGGGTTTTGCCTTGTAAACTTGAAAATGGACTTGTGGTCATGAAGGAAGTGAACTTTAAGGATTAAATATCAACATGTAAGATGTGGTTATGTTCTTAACTTGCTTTCTTTATGTGTAACACTTGTGGGATTGTTGTTATGAAATTGGTCATGGAATTAGTGGCGTATTGACCAAAAAATGTCATTTTGGTGATGTTCATGTTTGTTGTGTAACCGTGGTCATTTGTTGGAATCCAAGTTGACCTAAAATATGTAAAGAGAAGCTTATTCATGGCCATGGACCATTTATTACAAAAAAAGACCTAAAAAAGACCCTTTTTGGCAGAAACGGGCATCCGCCCTCGCGTCTGGAGCACCTGTGGGTGCAGATGCCAACGCAGGTGGCTCTGGCAAGGACAGAGGGGCACCTGTGGCCACATTTCATCCACCTGTGGGCGCAGGTGGCTCGACATCCCAGTCCAAAATTTTGCTTTGTGTGTTTTTGTCTCTCTTTGATCCCCGAAGCCTTCTATACCCTTCTTGGATGTAATTATCATCTTATGATACCTATTGAATGACTTTAAGGGGTCGTTTAGAGGCATGTTGGGTTATATCACTTATGGATTGTTGTTAATATGTTGTCATGAAGGGTATTGAGGTGACTTGATGGAATATTTGGGACGTAGTGTTAATAAGGAAGCGTAATGGGTAAACTTGGTGTGACGTGCTATTGGTTTATGATGCCTTGGTCAATGTGTGGAATGTTATGGTGTTGTCGGTATAGTAATGTATTGGATTGTATTGTAAAGGGTGAAATGATGTTATATGGCAGTCATGTAGCTCATTATCGTCTTGTACACTTGTAAGGTAATTAGTTGTTAACGTGAGCTCCGTTATGAACTTGTGATGTAGAGTAAATATAAAGAAGGAGATGGATTATTGTATTCACACATAGGACTATGTATTCATATTGGGAAGATAAGGTATGTAAGTTTTCTCTTTCTGTATCCTTCTGCAACACATAGTGTTCACATTGATATTGTACTTGTTCCATTCTGAAATGTCCAATGGTATCCCATTTTCGGTTATCAATTATTATTAATCACATGTTCCTTACTCATTGATCAATTGTGATTCACATGTCTCATGTCCATTGACTAATGTTCCAAAGTTCCCATTGTTCCAATAATATTATGTTCCCAAGTTCCAATAATGTACAATCACTAATGTATCGATCTCATAGAAGTAAATAAATGAAGTAATTTATAATAGTTTGGTTGAGTAACATCCCAGGGGTGATATAAAAGCCTAGCATGTGTTATCACAGTAACATCCCAGGGGCGATGTAAAAGCCTAGCATGGGTTAATCTAACATCCCAGGGGCGACAGAAAAGCCAAGCATGGGTTAATCACATCCCAGGGGTTAAAATACCTAGCATGGGTTAATCTCATCCCAGGGGCGACAGAAAATCCTAGCATGGGTAGAACGATAAAGATGAAATAATGTAAAGGCAAAAGAAGTAAAGGACGTAATGTACATGGTTCCGCATATGCAGACCAGTGGTTTATCTGTATTGACTATTCTCTTATACTTGATTTCATGGAAGTACTTATATATCATACAGTTTCATATGAGCCTTACATACTCAGTACATTCTTCATACAGACGTCCTTTGGGGGACTTACCTTACTTGCTGCAGGCACAGGTGCTAGTAGACCTCCACAGTAGGTTGCCGGTCATTTGCATATCTTTGGTGAGCTCCAGTTGGTTCGGGGCTTTTCGAGTCACAGTTGTACATTTGTTTTGGTATTGTAAAGGTTGTATAAAGCGGGGACTTGTCCCTACTTTAAGTTGGTTATGTGTATGCATCTATTAGAGGCTTTGTAGACGTATGTGGGAAGATGAATGTAAGAGATGTATGTCCACTTTGACTTGATGGCCCTAACAGCCAAGTTTCATATATAGCATATGTTTCCATGACTTCCACCATTGGTATGTTATTGTTATATAAGGTAGAATGATATTCATATAGAGACATGCATATGAATGTACATGAGCAAAGATTGGTTCTCTCGGGCCTCAACTGTTTCGGGTGTCAGTCCGCCTCGTTGGAATTCAGGGCGTGACAAAAGTGGTATCAGAATCCTAAGGGTGTCTACAAAGTCGTGTCTGAGTAGAGTCTTGCTTATGGATGTGTTGTGCACCACATTTATAAGCAGGAGGCTACAGGACATTTAGGAGTTGTTTCTTTTCTTCATTTCTAGATCGTGAAATAGAGCCAATGTTGTTGGTGGAGAATTATATCAGACCAATGTACTTGGTTTTCTTTGTTATAGTAAAATGCTGATGACAAGGCAAGGTAGGGGCAAAGGTAAGCTGGTAGATGTGCTTGCCGGAGAAGGCACGAGTAAATCACCACCTGACCAAGCTAGTCAAGGTGGAGCTGACACTAAAATTGCATCGCGGTCTTCTTCTACTTTTCCAGCTCCAGAAGAGCCGAGAGGTAGAGAAGTACCTGCAAAATCGCCTATGAATGCCATTGATTGGGATTTAAGAAATGCAGTGCATATGTTGACTCAGATAGTTGCTGCACAAACTCAGGGATGAGCTGGTCCAATGACAGGTGAGGATGACGCGACTAGAGTAGCTAGTCGACGGACACAGGATTTTTTGAAATGAGACCCTCCCATATTCACTGGGTCAGATCCAAAAACAGATCCACAGGATTTCGTGGACCAAATTCAAAGGGCTCTAGATGTTATGCACGTGACTGGTGTAGAAACAGTTGAACTTGCAGCCTATAGATTGAAAGGGGAAGCTATATTATGGTATGAAGATTGGAAGAAATCTCATGGTATCGGTGCAATTCCACCTAATTGGTAAGAATTTAAAGCGGCATTCCTTGATTACTATCTTCCATATGAGATCTGAGAGGCTCGTACGGATCAGTTCTTAAATCTCCATCAAGGGAATCTGAGTGTTAGAGAATACAGTCTGTAGTTTAATTCTTTGGCTCGATACGCTCTGAATATAGTAGCCGTAATGACAGGCAGAGTCCATCGATATGTGGACAGATTGAAGCCATATTTGGTAAGGGACTGCACTATTGCTGCCTTGAACAAAGATATGGATATAGCAAGAATTCAGGCTTTCGCACAAAACATGGAGGACCAAAGGCAAAGAAGAAGGGTACATGAATTTAAACGAGGGCCAGCAAAGAGGGCTAGACCTATGGGAAAGTCTATGGTGTCCCAAGAGGAATCTAGGCCTCGAATTTTTCCTAGACCGCCTAGACCATCATTTTCTTCCCCTACAGCAGGTACTTCTTCCCAATTTTGGGGATTCAAAGGCAGCCATTTTAGGCAGAGTAGTGGGCTGCAAGGTTCACAGACAACAGGATTTTCTCGTCCTCCGTGTCAGCGCTGTGGAAGGTATCATTAAGGTAAATGTCGGTTGGGGACAAATGTGTGTTTTTGGTGTGGTATGATGGGGCACATAATGAGAGAATGCCCACAAAGGGGCATGGGTGGTATAGCACGACCTATGGGATCAACCGTTACATCATCATCATGGTTCCCTCCCTAGGCAGAGGTGTACAACCTGCGGCTGTGGTAGAGGTGCCAGAGGACCCGCCAATTCCAGTGGAACCCAGAATCGTACCTATGCTCTAGTGGACCAGCAGAATTTGAAGGCTTCTCCTGATGTCGTCACAGGTACATTATCCATATTTCGTATAATGTATATGCATTGATTGATCCGGGTTCTACATTTTCATATGTTACTCCATTGATTGCTGCAAAATTTAAAAGAACACCGAAATTATTAACTAAGTTTATTGAAGTATCTACACCAGTTGGAGAATATATTATTGCAAAAAGAGTATATCATAATTGTGTGGTAACTGTGTGTGATCATGATACACTGGCTGATCTTATTGAACTGGACATGGTGGATTTTGATGTCATAATGGGTATGGATTGGTTGGCTTCTTGTTATGACACGATAGATTGCCGAGCTAAGAAAGTACAATTTTATTTTCCACAAATGAATGTTCTTGAATGGAAGGGCGATGTAGGGGCACCGAGAGGACAATTTATTTCCTATCTTAAAGCAAGGAAAATGATAGCCAAGGGGTACATATGTCACCTAGTACGGGTGAAAGATACTGATGTGGAACCACTAACTCCTCAGTCGGTTCCAGTGGTCAATGAATTCCTTGATGTATTTCCTGAGGATCTTCCCGGTTTGCCTCCAGAACAGGAAGTAAAGTTTGGCATTGATGTGATTCCAGGCACTCAGCCTATCTCTATTCCCCCGTATAGAATGGCTCCAGCAGAATTGCATGAATTGAAGGAGCAATTGAAAGACTTGCTGGACAAGGGCTTCATCAGACCTAGTATGTCCCCGTGGGGTGTACCAGTATTATTTGTACGTAAAAAAGATTGCATATTGAGAATGTGCATTGACTATCGTCAATAGAATAAAGTAACGATCAAGAACAAATATCCCCTCCCCAGGATTGATGATTTGTTTGATTATTTCTAGGGTGCTAGATGTTTTCAAAGATTGACTTGAGGTCGGGTTACCATCAAGTCAGAGTTAAAGAAATAGATATTCCCAAGACAGCTTTTCGAACACGGTATGGCCATTATGAATTTTTAGTTATGTCGTTTGGACTAACAAATGCACCAGCTGTTTTCATGGATTTGATGAATAGGGTGTTTAATCCATTTCTAGACATTTTCATGATGGTGTTTATAGATGACATCTTGGTTTATTCACGATCACAAGAGGACCATGCTTATCACTTACGGTAGGTGTTACAAATTCTCCGTGAGCGTAAGTTGTATGTAAAGTTCTCTAAATGTGAGTTTTGGTTAAAATCCGTCGCATTCTTAGGTCACATTATGTCAGATGAAGAAATTCAGGTTGAAGCACAGAAGATTGAAGCGGTGAAAAATTGGCCAAAGCCTACGACACCTACGAAAATTAGTAGCTTCCTTGGGTTGGCAGGTTATTATCGAAGGTTTGTTGAAGTTTTTTCTTCTACTGTTGCACCTTTAACGAAGCTTACACACAAGGCAGTCAAGTTTCAGTGGAATGATGCATGTGAGAAAAGTTTCCAAGAGCTGAAAGATAAATTGACTTTTACACCGGTATTGGTACTTTCAGAAGGCACAGAAGGGTATGTTGTATATCGTGATGCTTCCGGAGTTGGCCTAGGGTGTGTATTGATGCAGCATGGTAAGGTAATAGCATATTCCTCATGACAGTTACGACCACATGAGAGAAACTATCCCACATATGATCTTGAGTTAGCAGTTGTGGTATTTGCTTTAAATATATGTCGCCATTATTTGTATGGAGTTTATGTTGACATCTATACTGATCACAAAAGCTTGCAATATATCTTTAAGCAGAAGGAGTTGAATCTGAGGCAGCGGAGGTGGCTTGAGCTATTGAAAGATTATGATATTGATATCCTATATCATCCAAAAAATGTAAATGTGGTAGCTGATGCATTGAGCCGCAAAGCACTAGGAGGCATTAGTGGCCAATTGACGAAAAAGCAAGACTTAGTCAAGGATCTACATCAATTAGCCAGCTTGGGGGTTCGTCTTCTTGAAACCTCAGATGATGGGGTTATTGTACAAAATACGGCAGAATCTTTATCAATAGATGAAGTGAAAGAGAAGCAATTTGCAAATCCTATGTTATTGCAGCTAAAAGAGAATGTACAACAGGGTTTCACAAAGGCATTTGATCTTACGCAAGAAGGAATACTTCAATGCCAAGGTAGATTATGTGTACTGGATGTGGATGACCTGAGGAAATGAATTATGATAGAGGCTCATCATTCACGATATTCTATCCATCTGGGAGCTACCAAAATGTACCATGATTTGAAAGAAATGTATTGCTGGGGACATATGAAGAAGAACATTGCAGAATTTGTAGCTCAGTGCCCAAATTGTCAACAAGTAAAGGTAGAGCATCAGAAACCTGGAGGTTACATGTAATGTATCAATCTCCCAGTCTGGAAATGGGACATGATTAATATGGATTTCATCACAGGTTTGCCTCGTACACTGTGGAAATTTGACTCCATATGGGTCATAGTTGACAGGCTTACCAAGTCAATGCATTTCCTACCAGTCAAGACCACCTATACAGCTGAAGATTATTCAAGGTTGTATGTTAAAGAAATAATGCGATTACATGGGATTTCGATCTCCATTATATTAGACAGGGGAGCTCAATTTACTGCATATTTTTGGAGATCTTTTCAAAAGAGCTTGGGTACACAAGTGAAACTGAGTACGGCTTTTCATCCTCAGACAGATGGACAAGCATAACGTACTATCCAAACACTTGAAGCTATGTTACGGGCTTGCACGTTAGATTTTCAGGGCATTTGGGATGATCATTTGCCTCTTATTGAATTTGCTTACAACAATAGCTATCATTCAGGTATTAAAATGGCACCTTATGAAGCTTTATAAGAAAGAAAATGTAGATCACCAATTGGATGGTTTGAAGCGGGTGAAACTGTTTTACTTGGGCCAGATCTTGTTTATCAAGCTATGGAGAAAGTTAAAGTGATCCAAAAGAGGCTACAAATGGCCTAAAGTCGACATAAGTCCTATGCTGATGTTAGAAGAAGAGGGCTCGAATTTGCCATAGGTGATTGGGTATTCTTGAAGGTGTCACTGATGAAAGGGGTAATGCGATTTAGGAAGAAAGGGAAATTGAGTCCCTGACATATAGGGCCATATGAAATTGTCCGAAGATTTGGGCAAGTTGCGTATGAATTGGAACTACCCCAAGAACTCTCCACAGTTCATCCAGTATTTCATGTTTCGATGCTTCGAAAGTGCATAGGAGATCCATCTCGTATTGCTCCCATTGAAGACGTACAATTTACGGAGGATCCTACCTATGAGGAGATACCTATTGCTATTCTGGATAGACAAGTGAAGAGGTTAAGGAATAAATACATATCTTCCGCAAAGGTACTTTGGATAAATCAGCAAGTAGAAGAGATCACATGGGAAGCTGAAGAAATGATGAAATCAAAGTACCCTCATTTGTTTCAACTGGAAGAAAAAGTTCAAGATACTAGATAGGAGCAATAACAAGTAAGTATTTATAAGAAGTATGTATAGATGATAACATGAAAAATGATCCTAGACTTGCAGTTGTTTAAATTGAATAATGTCACTAACATTCGAGGACGAATGTTTATAAAGGGGGAAGGATGTAACACCCCGTACATTTCCGAACCCATGAGACTACCTTAACATTTATGGAATTATTTAAACATGAGAGGTTTGGTGAATTATGCATTAATTTTTTGGCCCTAAATGAATCTTGTGTTATTGGGCTCAATTGAGGCCCAAAATTTGACAAAAAGACCTGGCCCAAGTGGAAATGACCCATTCTTGGCATTGACCAAGTGAGCATAGCATTTATGATTAATGTGTGGATAAGGATGAGACTAAAAGGGATTATAAAAGTGCCCAAAAATCAGATTTTTGTTCACCAAGACACACATGCCTTTTCTAGACTTCTCCAAAATATTTCTCATCTCACACAAACCCTAAGTCATTACTCTTTTGGACAAGATCACTCTCTTGTAAGTTTTGTTAAGTATTTATTCTTATGGTTTAGTATATTATATGCTTAATATGGTGTATAAATCATGTTGGTTATGTTGGACAAGTGTTGGACAGTTCACTATGTGTAAAACTGTCTATTTTTGCAATCGAAAAAGGGGTTTGCCTTGTAAACTTGAAAATGGACTTTTGGTCTTGAAGAAAGTAAACTTGATGGATTAATATAAACATGTAATATGTGGTTATGTTCTTAACTTTCTCTCTTTATGTGTAACACTTGTGCGATTGTTGTTATGAAATTGGTCATGGAACTAGTGGCGTATTGACCAAAAAATGTCATTTTGGTGATGTTCATGTGTGTTGTGTAACCGTGGTTGTTTGTTGGCATCCAATTTGACCTACAATAGGTAAAGATAAGCTTATTCATGTCCATGGACCATTTATTACAAAAAAAGGACCTAAAAGAGATCCTTTTTGGCCGAAACGGGCATCCGCCCTCGCGTCTGGAGCACCTACGGGCGTAGATGCCAACACAGATGGATATAGACAAGGCCATAGGGGTACCTACAGCCTCATTTCATCCACCTTCAGGTGCAGGTGGCTCCACAGCCCAGTCCAAAATTTTGATTTGTGTGTTTTTGTCTCTCTTTGATCCCCGAAGACTCATATACCCATCTTGCATGTAATTATCAACTTATGATACCTATTGAATGACTTTAAGGGGTCTTTTAGAGTCATGTTGGGTTATATAAGTTATGGATTGTTGTTAATATGTTGTCATGAAGGGTATTGAGGTGACTTGATGGAATATTTGGGACATAGTGTTAATAAGGAAGCGTAAAGGGTAAACTTGGTGTGACATGCTATTGGTTTATGATGCCTTGGTCAATGTGTGGAATGTTATGGTGTTGTTGGTATGGTAATGCAGCTTGTGCACTTGTAAGGTAATTAGTTGGTAACGTGAGCTCCGTTATGAACTTGTGTTGTAGAGTAAACGTAAATAAGGAGTTGGATTATTGTATTCACACATAGGACTGTGTATTAATACTGGGAAGATAAGGTATGTAAGGTTTCTCTTTCTGTATCCTTCTGCAGCACATAGTGTTCACATTGATATTGTACTTGTTCCATTCCGAAATGTCCTAAGTTATCCCATTTCTGGTTATCAATTATTATTAATCATATGTTCCTTACTCATTGATCAATTGTGATTCACATGTCTCATGTCCATTGACTAATGTTCCAAAGTTCCCATTGTTCCAATAATATTATGTTCCCAAGTTCCAATAATGCACAATCACTAATGTATCGATCTCATAGAAGTAAAGAAATGAAGTAATGTATAATAGTTTGGTTGAGTAACATCCCAGGGGTGATATAAAATCCTAGCATGGGTTATCACAGTAACATCCCAGGGGTGATATAAAAACCTAGCATGAGTTATCACAGTAACATCCCAGGGGCGATGTAAAAGCCTAGCATGGGTTAATCTAACATTCTAGGGGCGACAGAAAAGCCTAGCATGGGTTAATCTCATCCTAGGGGAGACAGAAAAGACTAGCATGGGTAGAACGATAAAGATTAAATAATGTAAAGGCAAAAGAAACAAAGGACATAATGTACATGGTTCCGCATATGTAGACCGATGGTTTATCTGTACTGACTATTCTCTTATACTTGATTTCATGGAAGTACTTATATATCATACAGTTTTATATGAGCCTTACATACTCAGTACATTCTTCGTACTGACGTTCCTTGGGGGACTTACCTTACTTGCTGCAGGCATAGGTGCTAGTATACCTCCACAGTAGGTTGCCGGTCATTTGCAGATCTTTGGTGAGCTCTAGTTAGTTCGGGGCTTTTCGAGTCACAGTTGTACATTTGTTTTGGTATTGTAAAGTTTGTATAAAGCGGGGACTTGTCCCGACTTTAAGTTGGTTATGTGTATGCATCTATTAGAGGCTTTGTAGATGTATGTGGGAAAATGAATGTAAGAGATGTATGTCTACTTTGACTTGATGGCCCTAATGGCCAAGTTTCATATATAGCATATGTTTCCATGACTTCCGCCATTGGTATGTTATAGTTATATGAGGTAGAATGATATTCATACAGAGACATGCATATGAATGTACATGAGCAAAGATTGGTTCTCTCGGGCCTCAAGGCTTCAGGTGCCATTCCGCCTCATTGGAATTCGGGGCGTGACAGTTTTGAGGATTAGTGGCCGAGTCTGTATGTCAAGAGTTGGTGGATGGGTGAGATTGATCTTGGAGGAGGCTCATTGTTCTAGATATTCCATTCATCCAAAAGTGGCTAAAATATATCAAGATCTGAAACAGCATTATTGGTGGGGTGGTATGAAGAAGGATATTATGGAGTTCGTGGCTAAGAGTTTAAATTGCCAACAAGTGAAGTATGAGCATCAGTGACTAGGTGGTACTATGCAGAGGATGCTCATTCTAGAGTGGAAGTGGGAGCGCATCACTATGGTTTTCATAACGAGTTTACCCCCGCCTTTGGGGAAGTTTGACTCGGTTTGGGTGATTGTGGATCGATTGACCAAATCAGTGCATTTCATTCCTGTGAGTGCGAGTTATAATGCAGAGAAGTTGGCCAAGATCTACATTAAGGAGATTGTTTGACTGCACGGTGATAGCCTGAAAACTACAGAAACTAGAATTTAACTAACAATTGAAAGATAATCAATGGATAGATGAAAAATTAGACACAAGATTATGAGTAATTAAGAACAATAGGATACATTAAACCCTGGAACCCCTAAATTACATGCATCTACTAACACCTAATTCCTATGGTGACTAAGAGGGAATCAAAATGCCCTCGAAACCACACATTGCTAAGCAAACCTTCAAAAAACGCTCACCAAAAACTCTCTCAAGAGAATTGTTCATCAATATTCAAAGTAAACTTAAGGAAATAAAGACTAGGTTCTACTATTTATACCCTATGGGCCATTTATTACATACTTGGGCCCAAAAGTGGCCCATTTCCACAAACTAGTAATTTCAACCGAATTGGGCCACCAGCCCACGCAGGTCAGGGCGTAGGTGCCACTGCCTATACTACCTGCTAGCGCATATCATCACCCGTGATTGCAGGTGAGAAAGCAGATGCCATTGGTTCATCGTTTCGCTCTTCTTTGCTTTTGTTTGTCCCTTTCAAGGTCCCTTTGATCCTCTTTATATGTAATCACCAACATGTAGCACCCTTTGGATGGTAGTAGGATTTCTTCAAGTACCTATCATTTCATGAACATTCCTTGAAGCGCTTGGAGCTCTCATGCTTGACTTCTAGTGAATGGTTTAGAGCAGATTTGGATTGTATCATCCTCTCCATCTTGAGAAGAATTTGACCTCAAGTTCTCATCCTCTATCATATCAAAAGGTGAGAGATCACACACGTTGAATGTATTGTGCACTTGATACTTCGGTGGGAGGTCAATCTTGTAAGCATTATCATTTATATGCTCAAGCACTTGGAATGGGCCATCAACTCTAGGCATCAACTTAGCCTTCATTTGGGTGGGAAGTCGATCTTTTCGGAGGTGTACCCATACCCAATCACCCGGTTCAAGTACAAGCCTTCTCCTCCCTTTCTTCACTCTTTTGGCTATTACTTGATTCATCTTCTCAAGGTGAATTCTCACCTTCTCATGCATCTTCTTCATTGCTTCCACCTTTTTGCTCCCATCTAAACTAATCACAACATCACTAGATAAACGAGTGAGATCTAAAGGGGTTGGGGGGTTAAAACCATAGACACATTCAAAGGGAGTCATATCAACAGTCGAGTGAATAACACGATTGTAAGCAAATTCGACTAAGGGTAAATGATCCTCCCAAGAGGCCATTTTTCCTTTGGCCAAGGTGCATAGCATAGAAACTAAGGTCCTATTCTCAACCTCGATTTGACCATTAGTTTGTGGGTAGCAAGACGTTGAGAAAAGCAATTTGGTGCCAAGTCTACCCCACAATGACCTCCAAAAGTGACTAAGGAACTTAGAATCCCTATCACTAACAATGGTCCAGAAAATTCTGTGTATCTTGACAACATGTTCTTTTAACAAGGATGCCACATTGGAGACGTCATCACATTTATGACATGGAATCAAATGAGCCATTTTTGAGAACCGATCAACCACAACAAAGATACTATCTCTTCCCCTCATTGTCCTAGGCAAACCCAATACAAAATCCATAAATATGTCAAGCCATGGACGTAGGGGAGTGGGAAGTAGGGTATATAATCCTTGAGGGAGAAGGCCTGATTTACACTTCTACAATCCATACATTGACCACAAATTCGTGCAACATCATGACGCATTTTGGGCCAATACAATTGGTCCTCTAAGATTCCAAAGTGACCCATCATACCACTATCGTGTGCCTCTCTCACAAACAACTCTCTACAAGAGAAAGAGGGAACACACAACCTCTTTTCTTTGAATAGGAATTGATAATGATCATAATCAAGATGACTAAAATTGATATTGAAAATACGGAATTAAACAACACAAATTGAAGATAGAGGGATAGATTACAAAGAGGGATGAGAATATAAGAAAGAAAGGCCTAAATGAATTCACAAATAGACCAAGGAAGAAGAGAACTCAATCAAATGCACGAGAAACCAAATTGAACGCACAATATGATAACTCGATGATCAATAAAGCGAAGTAGATAACACAAGCAATTGGGGAATCCACCCTAATCACTCGATCTAAGCTAACAATTGGAATTGAACCCAATTACTACCCTAATCTAGAGTAACCAAATATCAAGTCTAGTCAAGACAAATTTAATCATCAAAAATCTAAGTAAACAAAATTGCTAAGGCAACTATTTATAGTCCTTTCCTTTTCACAAATAGCCTATTACAAAAATAGCCCTAAAGTGACTATTTAGTAAATAACCCACAATGGACCTTCTTGATTGCCCAAATAGCATCTTGATTGCCTATGACCTTGTGTATTTATTTCTTCATGCCTTCCTCCAAGTTCCAAGCTATCATCCATATATAGAATTCCATCCTAATATTCCCAATGCGAACCATGCCCGTATTATCCTCCCCTTCTTCAAAAGAATTCATCCTCGAATCTGAACCTTGCAAAAATATGAGAAGGACAAACAACCAACATATCCTTATAGCATAAGGGTTAGCACAAGAGTTAGCAATAACAACTATACAACCATGCCAAGGGTGCACATATTTAATATATAACCAAGCATCAATATGAGCCACAAATGATTTATAACCCAACAAAACAAGACATACTTGGCTATATAGGATACATAGACAAAGGGGTAAATCAAAAGAACCATGGTAGTTAGGCAACCAAACATGTAAATCCTCAATGGCTCAACATTTAGAAAAACCACAAATCATCTTTTAAGTCAAGTAACACATGATAGCTGTCACGCCTCAAATCCCATTGGGGCGGACATGGCACCCGAAGCCGTTAAGGCCAGAGAGAACCATTCTATACGTTCACATACTTGTCGTCAATGGGCTAGCATTCAATCACTTATGGTTAAAACATATCAATAATAGAAATCTAATAAGAACATTTATATAAACATGAGACATGGCCGTTGGAGCCATATGGTCAAAAAAGTACAACGTTCCTTTCTTTAACTGTACAACGTCTACAAAGCCTCTACCAGATACATAACCAAACCTACAGTCGGGACGAGTCCCCGTTTTATACATCTATAATACAATACCAAAATCAACATATACATACGACTCGAAAAGCCCTGAATGAACTGGAGCTCACCAATAATTTGCACATAACCCTCAGCTTACTGTGGAGGTCTACAAGTACCTGTGCTTGCAGCAAGTAAGGTAAGTCCCCCAAGGGACATCAGTACGAAAGAATGTACTGAGTATGTAAGGCTATAAGTAATTGTATGAGATATAAGAACTTTAATAGAATTAAGTACAAGTGAACGAACAATATAAATAAACTACCATACAGTATATGTGTGGAATCATGTACATTGCTTTTTTTACTTTATTGTACTTTACTTTACTTTACTATACTGTACATCATCAATCATCAATCATATCATGCCCAGGCCCAACTGATCAGTGGGAAATAACATAATAATCAGGATCGTCATCCATGCGGATGTTTCTTTCATCCCATGGGATACCACCCGTAATAATGGGATCGACATTCATGCGAGTGTTTCTTTTACTCCATGAGATACCACCCATTCTCAACGTTAACCATTACACAATTAATCACATTACTTCATTCTTTAGATATAAGAGTGATACATTGATAACAAGTGCTACTAACTCTGAAATGAGATACCCTAAACCATTTAGAGGAAGGAGACACTGTACAACCCTTTGGGGATAGGACAAGTATTATGATAATATGAACAATAGATGCTGCAGAAGAATGAGGAAAAGAATAACCTTACATACCTTATCTTCCCAACACGTAACTACAATGATTCAGCTCCTTCCTTCTGTGTTACTCTACAATACAAGTACATAATGGAGCAAACATTAACGGCTAGCTACATTATAAGTTCACAAGACGGTAAGTAGGTGCTTAACGGAAAGTAGAAACCGCCAACCTCCAAAATACATTGTGAATCACTCCCCCCTTCATTATACTACCAAATAACATTATTCCACCACATTACACTATAACTTACTGCTTTTGCAAAACAACAACACCAAATCAGTCCACACACCACCAAAACAGTCCACAAACCAACATAAATGTTACAAACCGATAGGATTACCTACCTAGTTTATCCTTTACATTTCCACTCCAAAGAAACTCCATATATTCACCCCATAAGGTCACCATACTTACTTAAACATTACAATACCAAAATCATTCCACAACAGTTCCAAAATTCAGTTTAACATAACAAAAGAGTATTCTCTTTTCACTACAACAAACGTTCCATTTACCAACACATATAAGCATTCCCATCAAGCCATACATAAAAGGAAAGATTTAGGGGAAGAACCACACTTTAATATACTGGAATTTCATCATCATAACTTAATTTCTTCAACACCTTAAGCCCCTATACAAGTCCAATCCACAAGGAAGACAAATTCATCAAAATTAACACAAGTGGACTGCCAACTAATTAAGGGACTGCCCTATACATTTTAAACATAACCAACCTGATTTACACACTTTATTATACATATATTAAATTAATATACAAGGGTAAATACTTACCAAGGCTTGAAAAGTGGAGGATTCACCCAAAAACCCTAGGGAATTTTGGGGCGGCTGATTGGGGTTTGAGAGAGGAGAGAGTGTTTTAATTTTCTGTTTTTGGAAAATGAAGTGAATGGATAAATGATCTGAATTTCAGCTCTTTATACTCCCTCTTATCCACCTCTTTTAGCTCATTCTTATCCCATTTTTCGGTCAAAAATAGTCCAAGCAGGTGATGCACCTACTTGGCTATACAAGCTGTCCAAAACAGTCCACTTTCTCACTTTATTTCTACTTGGATCATGTCTTGTTGGGCCTGAATTAATAGTAGGTGTTGGTATGGTCCTCTTTCCATTTTTATGTACATACTTTGGGCCTCAATCGAGTCCATTAACTTATATCCAAATGCATCCCAATAGTTTAATTAGGTGATACACCTACTATCTTAATTAAGTCACGGAAGCACCTCGTTTATGTTCTCCCCTTTTTCCAACGTCTTAATCCTTCTACCTTAATCCACAACTTAACTTTAACTTTACACTCAATTATGTCCTTATTATATCAATTTTAAATACTTTTATCCATGCTAGGTTGATCGTATAAATTTTGAAAATGTACGGGGTGTTACAATAGCCCATATATCTAAGTGTCATGTCACAAACAAGGTCATCCCATGTTAAGACTCCACCCAATGCACTAGCTATCTTCAAGAATGTGATTACTCCCAATTCATCACTGGGGTCAAATACAAAGGTATTCCCCATACAAGTTGGCAAATATATCTTATTCAAACCCATAAGATCAAGTAATAACACCAAGAAATAATCACATGAGAGAAAAGAAATGTTACTACTATACTTATCACCATATAAGCCAACAACCTCACTCACAACTTCATTGTCCTTTGGACCAAGCATTTCATCACAAATGCCACTATTTAAATCATTACGAGAGTCAAAGGAAAAGGAAATCCATAAACATGGATCAAGCATACACCTATTTGCCCCATTGTCACTTTTATTCTCACACAACATATTACACTCAAAGGTAAGAGTATCATCATATGAAAACAAATGGTATAGAAAGGTGTTACTTAAATGAACTTCATCCAAGGTGTGCCCATATATAGAATGACCCTTTGATCCACAATCATTAAGGCCTTGATCAAGCATGGAGTCACACTAGAATGAAGGGGTCATTGGAGAACATACACCCCCTTCTTTTTGACCATGAACCCCTCCAATAGACGTACTATCATCTTCCAAGAAGAGAGTTTTATCTTCAGAAAGTGTGTCATAATACTATAGTAGATTCTCAATCACTTGGTAGACTTTAAGAGGGGCTACACTTCTATCATGCCAAGACACACCACTATCCATTTCACCTTTATTAGTCATGTCAACCTCAAATAAGGGATTATCCTTAAAAATATATCCCATCTCAAAATCCTCATGAGAAGAACAAGGAATGGGATCACAATTCAAGGATTCATAATTTAGGTGCAATGACTTCAAATGAGCGACATGACCAACTATATCAATGTCATCACTAAATTGAGGTCTCTTAAGTTTATCACAAAACTCCTCATTTAGTGGGCCATCATTACACACAAGTTGATCAACACCAATATTATTTGATAATGAACTAACATTCAAAGCACATGTATCAACACTAAATGGACATAAATTGATCTTACTAGAAGAATCAATTTGGTCATCAATAGGATCAACTAGTGTATCCATATATTCAACATGCACATTATCAAAACATGACAAAAATTCACATGACAATGTATTACTATTCAATGCATAAGTGTCAACACTAGGTGGACACAAATTATTCTTACAAGAAGAATCAATTCGGTCATCAATAGGATCAACTAGTGTATGAACACTCTCAACAAATACATTATCACTATGTGGTAAAGAATCATTAAGCTCACATGGAAACAAGCTATCACGTACACTCAATTGGCTACTAACCACAAAACGATCTTTTACTTTCAATAAATTGTAAGGTTTAGCTTTGTTACCTTGTAGATCATAGGAATGATTGTATTCAACTTGATTTTCAACATCAAAGCATAAATATTCTTTTGGGACACTTTTTAGCGCCTCAAGATTCTTCATTGACTGAGGTACCTCACTAGACTTGCTCCCAAGGATACCTACACAAGAATCAAGACAACTAAAAATGGAAGAGAGGTTACAAAAGTTAGTATAAGATTATGACAACCCTCTCACATCACTCCTCATAACCTCTCCTTTTTCCACTCTAGAGTTGTCATATATCACATCCTTACTCCTCTCAATCTTTTGTCTATCAATTTTATTGGAGTTAGGACAAGTGTCAAGAATTCCTTGTGAAGGGTTTGGAAATCCCTTCACATTTAACATCCACTTTGAGTTGCTAGGAGTAGCCTTCATTTCACTCATTGGATCCTCTTTAAGCACATTTTCACAAGGAGTAGCTTGTTTTCCTTTCGACTCCTTGGAGACCATTTGAGAGATCTTGTTAAGTGTTATTAGCATGGAAGCAAACAATTTGTTCATCCTCAAAGTAATAGGATCCTCAATTGTGAGTGGTTCATTTGTAACTTTTGTTTCAAGAATCCGCCTCTCTCCACCATACACATCTTGAGACAATGAATCCCCTCTACTTCTATGGCTCATTGATCTTTCCATCCTACCTCCAACATCATTACCATAAGCATAACTAGTAACATTGGAATAAGGATAAGAAGTACAAGTTCTTGCACCATAAGAAGTAAAGAATGTTCTTCGCCTATGGTTCACACGACGTCTTCTAATTGGTTTTGCCTACACGTCTATACCCCCTCGACTAGGATAGTAAGTAGCACAAGATAAGGAAGGTAATTCATCCTCACAACTTTTTCTTCTATCACAATCCTCCTCAAAGAGTTCATAAGACATATGGGAGAAAGTATCATACCTCACATTGTCTTTATCACCATAGTGTGTAATAAGAGACCCCCCATACCCTTCATCTTCACCATAAAATTCATCATAAGATACTTCTAATCCTTCATGTTCATCATAAGAGCCATAAGCCCCATTCATTTCACATTAATCTTTGGAGTAATAGTTCTCACCACCATATTGTTCATTATCACAATCATAGCCTTCATACAACTCGTCTTCAAAAGATTTCGAGGCTATGGATGACATTCTTCCTTATACCTCCTTTTGTACCTATAAAACTAGAAAACAAGTTAGTAATAAAAACCTCACTTCACTCATATATGAGCTCTCAACTCACCTTCTACGGCTTCTTTCACAAATTGATAGTGTTACTAGCTTTGCTGAATCAATTCAAGGTTATCAATACTTGTGGAGGAATGGATTCTTGTGACTCATGAAAGAAGGACGACTCAAATAAAACTAAAAGGACTTGAATCAAGAAGTTATCTATGAACTAAGATGAGAAAAGTAGAAAAAAGAAGCACGAAAGAAAATGAACTAAAAAAAACTAAGTAACAAAAGTAGAAAAGTTACTTGTGTTGCTTAATTTGAAGAATCCAAAAAGTGATTTGATATTTTAAAACTAGTTAAAAAGTGATTAAATATGTTATTACTTGTTAATTAGTTAGAAAATCAAAGGATAAAGAGAAAAAAAAAAAGAATTACGAAATTTGAACACTTAGAAAAAAATTTAGGCCTAGAAGAAGTTCATCACTTTAATGGGGTTTGATTTGATGATTAAAATAGTTAAAAAGTGATTAAAGATTTTAATTACTTTTTAAATAGTTGAGTAATTGAAGTAGAAAGAGAACAAAAAAAGAATCACAAAGTTTGGACACTTAGAACGAATTTTAGGTCCAAAAAACTTTAGAACCCAAAAAAGAATTAAGTGTTGAAACCTGAAAAATCAGCACTCTAAAGTTGGCATGCACGTGCCATGTGGCGTGAGTGGTCTGGTGGGGTGCTGAGTTGGCTTATGCATGGCAGTCAATGGTTGACTTTGACCATTGACTGTTGACGTGGTAGTCCACGTGGATTTTTTTCCCAGATTTTGATTATTTTTTTTTCAAATTTTGATTTATTTTTTTTTCAAAATTCCTCAAGTGGACCTACTAACACTTGACCAACTTTGACTTCAAAAATTTGGATCAAAGTGTACCTTTTCTATCTTCTTCTTCAAGAACAAGATGAAGATGCTCAAGAACTCCAACAAAACCCCAATCTTCACATCTTCATAATTTTGTCGTTCTTGCACCAAATTCAATGAAATTTTCACCAACGCATTTATTTTCACACCATGAACAAACCCCACTAACTCTTAGCCCTCAAAATCAAGTCAAAAATAAATCCACTTTTCAAAATTGACAAAGTTTCAAAAGCTTCAAACCCTTCAATGGAAACTTCACTTCCATAACTCCGAATTGAATGAAATTTGAGATTTAGACTCATAAGACACTAGAGAATCAAGATATAGTGTCAAAAAAAATAAATCAAAACAAAAAAAAATTCTGGATTTTATTTTTTGGATTTTTGGATAATTTTTGATTTTTTTGGATTTTTGGATTTTTGAAGAAATCAAAATCCCAAGATTAAGATTTGTGAAACCAAACCTTAACCTAGGCTCTTGATACTAAAATGATAACGATCCTAATCAAGGTGACTAAAATCGATATCGAAAATACGGAATTAAACAACACAAATAGAAGATAGAGGGATAGATTAGAAAGAGGGATGAGAATATGAGAAAGAACGGCCTAAACGAATTCACAAATAGACCAAGAAAGAAGAGAACTCAATCAAATGTACGAGAAACTAAATTTAATCCACAATATGATAACTCGATGATCAATCAAGCGAAGTAGATAACACAAGCAATTAGGGATTCCACCCTAATCACTCGATCTAAGCTAACAATTGGAATTGAACCCAATTACTACCCTAATCTAGAGTAACCAAATATCAAATCTAGTCAAGACAAATTTAATCAACAAAAATCTAAGTAAAGAAAATAGCTAAGTTAACTATTTATAGTCCTTGCCTTTACACAAATAGCCTATTACAAAAATAGCTCTAAAGTGACTATTTAGTAAATAACCCACAAGGGACCATCTTGATTGCCCAAATAACATCTTGATTGCCCAAATAACATCTTGATTGCCTATGACCTTGTGTATTTATTTCTTCATGCCTTTCTCTGAGCTCCAAGCTATCATCCAAATATAGAAGCCCATCCTAATATTCCACATGCTAACCATGCCCGTATCAGGAATCCACCAAATTTTGAGTAGGGTATAGAAGTTCTATCCCTAAGCCATTTTTCCCTTTCCTATTCCTCACAATCCTTGATAATTTGAGCAAACTTGGGGTCCTCGGGATATAATGTCTTCAAGCATTCAAATCCTATCAATTTAGAAGACAAAGTACTAAGTAACATATGTTTTCAGGACAAGGCATCGGCCACAACACTCTTTTTCTCCTTTTTGTATTGGATTACATAAGGGAAAGTTTCTAATAATTCAATCCACTTGACATGCCATTTGTTCAATATGTCTTGGGCCCTAAGGTGTTTCAAAGACTCATGGTCGGTCTGAATCACAAATTCCTTAGACCACAAGTAGTGTTGCTAATTGCCCAAAGCTCTAATCAAGGCATACAACTCAAGATCATACGTAGAGTCTTTCAAGGTTGCTCCTTTGAGATTTCACTAAAGTATGCAATGGGTTTTTGGTCTTACATTAGGATGGCCCCAATGCCTACCTTGCTAGCATCACATTCGACTTCAAATTATTTTTCCAAAGTCGGGAAATTACAATAATGGGGTGGAGCTAAGCATTGTTTTCAAAGTTTCAAATGCCTTAGCTTGCTTGTCACTCCACTTAAAGGGCTTATCCTTTCGGATTACCTCGGTCAGCGGGGTGGCTATGGTGCTAAACCTTTTGACAAACCTTTTATAAAAACTAGCCAATCCATGAAAAACTTCTCACATCACCAATAGATTGTGGGGGTGGCCAATTTCTTATACCGTCTATCTTGGATTCATCCACTTCAACACCCCTGGAGCTTATAATAAAGCCCAAAAAGACAACCTTATCAACATAAAAAGAGCATATCTCAAGATTAGCAAACAATTACTCCTTTCTAAGCACATCAAAAACACATCTCAAATGCTTAGCATGGTTATCTATGGACTTGCTATAAACTAAAATATCATCAAAGTATACCACAACAAATTTCCCTATAAACAGTTTGATCACATGGTTCATTAACCGCACAAAGGTACTAGGAGCATTGGTGAGTCCAAATGGCATAACCATCCATTCATAGAGACCAAACTTGGTCTTGAAGGCAGTTTTCCACTCATCACCGGGACTCATCCGGATTTGATGGTACCCACTCCTAAGATCAATCTTTGAAAACACATAAGAACTATTCAATTTATCTAACATATCATCTAATTTAAGGATAGGGTGGCTATACTTTACCGTTATCTTGTTGATGGATCAGCAATCAACACACATACACCAAGTCCCATATTTCTTTGGCACCAATAATACCAGGACCGCACATGGGCTCATGCTTTTCTTGACATATCCTTTGTTGAGAAGTTCCTCAACTTGACTTTGAAGCTTTTTGGTGTCCATTGGGTTACTTCTATAAGCCGGTTTGTTAGGAAATTATGATCCCAGCATGAATTCTATTTGATGCTTAATTCACCAAAGTGGGGGTAACCCTTTTGGCAGCTCCTTTAGAAACACATCTTCGAATTCCTGCAAAATAAGATAAATAGAATGGGGAATAGGAGAAGTAGAGTGGTTAGCATGAAAAGCATGGACTAAAAGGAGTATGGGCTCTTCATCATTAGCCTCCTCAAACAAGTCCTTGTTCCTAGCCAACATCACCATTTGGGCCCTTCCCTTCAACTTTCTCCTATCTTTTGCTTCATCATTCTCATCTTCATAGGGTTCCTCCTCCCCTTATTTACTACCCTTATCCTTCAACTCTGTCATTTATTGATATACCTCGTTCACTTGTGATGGTAAAAGAGGGTGAAGGGTAAACTTTTGACCATTCAACTCAAGAGAATACCGATTCGTTCTCCTATCATGTTTGGTTGAACGATCGTATTGCCATGGTCTTCCAAGAAAAATATGACAAGATTGCATAGGGATGACATCACATAGTATTTTATCATGGTAATTCCCAATGTTGAACCGTATCACAACTTGTCTAGTCACTTTTAATTCTCCCCTCTTGTTTAACCAATGGAGTTTGTACGGTGCGACATGTTTGGTTGTGGATAACTTCAAGAAATTAACCATGGTGGCACTATATACATTTGCACAACTCCCACTATCAATGACCAATGAGCATACATTCTCTTTGATAAGACATTTAGTATGGAATAGATTTTTCCTTTGACTAGGGTTATCTAAGGCCTTACTAATCATCACTCGTCTTACCACAAAGTTTGGAACCTCAAACTCTCCATCTTGAGGCCAAGCATTCTCATTTCCTTCCTCTACTTGCTCATCTTCTTCTAACCTTTCTCCTTCTTGGGCTTCTCATTCATTATCATCCTCTTTTCCTACCTCTTCCCCAAGGTAATATATCCTCCCTTCTTTAAGGTTGGAAAGGTACGGGGTATTACACAAATATTATAAAGTAAGAATGGTAAAGTGAAGAAAAGAATGTAATATACATGATTCCGCAGATACAGGTAAAGGTGGTCTATTATGGTTTACACTTTTTCTAATTTCATTTGAGCTCTCACTTTATATATTAGTTACTCTTTACCTTACATATTCAGTACATTCTTTCGTACTGATGTCCTTCATGGGGTAACCTACATTTCATGCTGCAGGTACAGGTACTTCAGCTAGTAGACCCCTCCAGTAGGAGTACAGGACATCCAATAGTTGTTGGTGAGCTCCAGGTTGATTCGGGGCTTTCCGAGTCTCATACATATGTTTTGGTATTGTATAATAGCTAAGTGTAAGGTGGGGGCTTGTCCCGACCTTAACTAAGTTTATATCTCTTTTAGAGGCTTTGTAGATGATAAAGTATAGTATGGTTGTGCCTTGTCTTCCAGTCATTGTGGCCCCAACGGCCAAGTTATGTATATATAGTTTTGGGCTTGACTACGTGATTTATTTTCATTAAAGCTTAATTTCCATATTTGGCAGCATCTTTAAATGTTCATGGCAACGTATGGTAAGTAAAAGGTTATGGGTTGGTACTCTCAGGCCTTTACGGCTACGGGTACATGTCCGCTCCAATAGGATTTGAGGCGTGACAAAAGTGGTATCAGAGTAGGTCATCCTAGGGAGTCTACAAAGTTGTGTCTATGTAGAGTCTTGCTTATGGGTGTGTTATGAACCACATCTACAGACAAGAGGCTACGGGACATTTAGGAGTTGTCTCTTTTTGTTCATATCTTAGATCGTGCAATAGAGACAAGGTTGTAGGTGGAGTCATAGTTAACCATTGAATTTGTTTTTTTCTCATTATAGTAGAGATGCCGATAACAAGAAGGAGTAAGAATAAAAGTAAGCAAGTAGATGTGGCTGTTGGAGAAGGGACCAACAAGTCACCACCTAGACAAGCTAATCAAAGTGAGGCTTAAGATGAGTTTGCATCACGGACTTCCTCTACTTCTCCATCTCCAAAAGAGCTAAGAAGGAGAGGAGTACTCTAAGAATGACCGATTAATGCTACTAAGCAAGATTTAAGGAATGCGGTGCAATTGTTGACACGTATAGTTGCTAGAAAAAGTCAAGGACAAACTAGTCCAATTACAGGTACTAGTGGTGCTGATAGGACAGCTAGTCCACGAACACAGGATTTCCTTAAATTGGATCCTCTCATATTTACCGGGTCAGATCTTAATGAACACCCACAAGACTTTATTAATCAAATACAAAAAGCTTTGGATGTCATGCATGTATCAGGTAAAGAGACAGTTTAGCTAGTAGCATATAGATTAAAAGAGGAGGCTATATTATGGTATGAAGACTGAAAACGATCTAGGGGTACAGTTGCACCTTCAACTAGTTGGAAAGAGTTAAGAGAGACATTTCTTGATCATTACCTTCCATTTGAAATTTGGGAGGCTCGTACAGATCAATTTTTAAATCTTCGTCAAGGAAATATGAGCGTGAGGGAGTATAATCTTTGATTTGACTCTTTGGCTAGGTATGCTCCTAATGTAGTAGCTACTATGAATGATAGAGTTCATTGATATGTGGATAGATTGGATCTATATATGGTTAGAGATTGTACTATTGCTGCTTTGAATAAAGATATGGATATAGCAAGGATACAAGCTTTTGCACAAAAAATAGAGGATCAAAGGCAAATGAGAAAAACACAAGAGTTGAAAAGAGGGCATCCCAAGAGCGCTAGACCTACGGGGAAGCTTATGTCATCCCAAAGTGTGTTAAGGCCACGATTTTCTAATAGACCACCTAGGTCATTATTTTCCTACTCTACCGCAAGTGCTCCACCCCGATTCCAAGGGTTTAGGGGTAACCAGTTTGGGCAAAGAAGTGAAGTAAAGGTTCACGGATACTGGGGTATCAAGAGCAAGGGAGTATGAGCCAATCAAGACATTCTCAGCAGTCATGTAGAGAATGTGGAAAGCTTCATTTAGGTTTATGCCGATTTGGGATAGATGCTTGCTTTTGGAGTGGTATGTCGGGGCACATGATAAGAGAGTACCTGATACAATCCAAAATGCCTCTAGACCTTTTGATGGAATGATCATGAAGCAATAGGTGTTCAACAACTGTCACGCCTTGAATTCTAACGGGGCGGACTGGCACCCAAAGCTGTTAAGGCCCGAGAGAACTAATCTTCATTCATGTACACTCATACGCATGTTACTCAATAAGCATCACCATCACATAAAGAGATAAGATGCCAATAGCAGAAGTCATGGAAAATATGTGATAAATATGAAACTTGGCCGTTAGGGTCATCAAGTCAAAAGCATACGTTCCTTACATCCCTTCGTTTGCCCCACAACATCTACAAAGCCTCTACAGATACATAGATACAACCAACCTACAGTCAGGACACATCCTCACTTTATACAATACCAAAACAAAAGTACATAATGACTCGAAAAGCCCCGAACTAATTGGAGCTCACTAATGATCCGTAAATGACCCGCAAGCTACTGTGGAGGTCTACTAGCACCTGTGCCTGCAGCAAGTAAGGTAAGTCCCCCAAGGGACATCAGTACGAAGAATGTACTGAGTATGTAAGGCTATATAAAACGGCATGATATATAAATACTTTAATGGAATCAAATATAAGAGAATAGTTAATATAGATAAACCACCGTTCTGTACTTGTGGAAGCATGTACATTACATTCGTTACTTTCTTTGCCTTTACATTCATTCATCTTTATCGTTCTACCTATGCTAGGCTTTTTGGTCGCCCCTGGGATGAGATTTATCGTTCTACCCATGCTAGGCTTTTCTGTCGCCCCTGGGATGAGATTAACCCATGCTAGGTATTTTAACCCCTAGGATGTCCCTGGGATGTGATTAACCCATGCTAGGCCTTTTTGTCGCCCCTAGGATGTTAGGTTAACCCATGCTAGGATTTTATGTCGCCCCTGGGATGTTACTCAAGAATATACAAACAATTATACATTACTTCTTTCTTCCATTATAAGAGTGATACCTTTCCTCCGTTCTTTTGTTATAAGATTGACACATTAGTGGTTGGAATATTATTGGAACTTTGGAACGTAACATTATTGGAACTTTGGGACAATGTAAACAATTATGTGACACATGAATAACCATTGGTCAATGAATAAAAAACATGTGAATAACAATAGATGATAACCTGAAATGGGATACCTTAGAACATTTAAGAATGGAATAAGTACAATGGCAATGTGAACACTATGTGCTGCAGAAGGATATGAAAAGAGTAACCTTAGATACCTTATTCTCCCAATATGAATACACATTCCTATATGTGAATACAATAATCCAGCTCCTTCCTTACGTTTTACTCTACAACACAAGCACATAACGGAGCTCACGTTAACAACTAACTACCTTACAAGTGCATAAGATGTCAATGAGTTACATGATTTCCCTATAACGTCATTTCACCCTTTACAATACAATTCATGGCATAGTCATACCAACCATACCACAACATTCCACACATTTACCAAAACATCATAAACCAATAGCATTTCACACCAAGTGTATCCTTTATGCTTCCTCATTAACACTACGTCACAAGAGATGGTTGCCTTAGGGTTTGAGAATAGATAGAAAGGTCTTTAGAAAAGTCTAGAAATGCATGAGAGTTAAAATGAATAAAAATATGATTTGTGTGCCTTTAAATAGCCCCTCAAGTCATCCTTAGCCACTTCTTGCTCATTAAATGCCATGTTTACTTGGTCAATATGGAAGAATGGGTCATTTGCCCCATTTGGGCCATGCATTTTGCATCATTTTGGGCCTTAAATAGAGCCCATTAACACATGTTAACTTAGCCCACCAAATTTGATGCATGATCCACCAACTATCTCATGTTTAAATAATTCCATAAATGGTAAGACGATATTCAACTCACGAGATTCATGTTCGTAGCCTCAATCCCAAGAATAAGAGATTTTTGCCACTCATGGCTTAATTTATCAAAAATTGATAAAAATTATAAACAGAAATAAAAATAAAAAGGAAGAATAATTAACTTTCATTTGGATGCCAAAATCGTCCAAGAGTAGTCCCACCAAGATGGAATAATGATACCATAACCCAAGAGCCCTATTTAGAGACTAGTGGTCGGAGAAGAAATTTCGCAAAAAGTGGCCTGGCACGCTGCCTGGCGTGCCCCTATGATGCCTGCGACAAAAGAATTTTGGCAAAAAGCGGCCTGGCATGCTGTCTGGCGCGCCCCACACCAAAATTCTGATTTTCTTCCTTTCTTCGACTTTTCTTTGTGGGTACTAGCACAATATCAAATACTCCTTCAAAACACTACAAAATACATACTTATTGCTCTCAAAACTAAGGTAAACATGGTTCAAATAAGGCATATAAACCCTAGAACACCAATCAAGTAGGGTCAGAAATGTACGGGGTGTTACATCCTTCCCCCGTTAGAAACATTCGTCCTCAAATGTTAAAACAAATGCACCTTTATGTTAGCATATATACATATACACATAATGCTTATAGATACTTACTTGTTATTTCTCTACTTCTGCATTTTTGAACTCTTTCTTCCGAGTGAAACAAATACGAGTACTCTAACTTCATCATTTCTTCAGCTTCCCCTGTGATCTTTTCTACTTGCTGATTTCTCCAAAGTTCCTTTACAGAAGCTACGTCTTTATTCCTTAACCTCCTCACTTGTCTATCTAGAATAGCAATAGGTATCTCTTCATAGGTGAGATCCTTCGTAACTTGTACATCTTCAATGGGAGTGATACGAGATGGATCTCCTATGCACTTTCGAAGCATCGAGACATGAAATACTGGATGAACTGTGGAGAGTTCTTGGGGGTAGTGCCAATTCATACGCAACTTGTCCAAATCTTTGGACAATGTCATATGGCAAGCTATATAGGGCCATAGGGCCAACTTTTCTTTCTTTCCAAATCTCATTACCCCTTTCATTGATGACACTTTCAAGAATACTCAATCACCTATGGCAAATTCTAGCCCTCTTCTTCTAACGTTGGCATATGCTTTGTGTCGACTTTGGGCCGTTTGTAGCCGCTGTTTTATCACCGTAACTTTCTCCATAACTTGATGAACAAGATCTGGCCCGAGTAAAACAGGTTCACCCGCTTCAACCCATCCCATTAAGGATCTACACTTTTTGTCATATAAATCTTCATAAGGGGACATCTTGATACTTGAATAATAATTATTATTGTAGGCAAATTCAATAAGTGATAGATGATCACCCAAACTATCTTTAAAGTCCAATGTGCAAGCTCGTAGCATACCTTTAAGTGTTTGGATTGTACGTTCTGCTTACCCATCTGTTTGAGGATATGAAAAAGCCGGACTTTGGGTTCCTAAACTCTTCTGAAAAGATTTCCAAAAGTGTGCGGTAAATTGAGCTCCCCTGTCTGATGTAATAGAGATTGGAATCCCATGTAATCGTACTATCTCTTTAACATACAACTTTGCATAATCTTCAGCTGTATAAATAGTCTTGACTGGTAGGAAATGCGATGACTTGGTAAGCCTGTCAACTATTACCCATATGGAATCAAATTTCCCAAGTGTATGAGGCAAACTTGTAAGGAAATCCATGTTAATCATGCCTCACTTAAAGACTGGAAGATTGATACATTGTCCCGGTTTTTGATGCTCTACTCAGTTGATAGTTCAAACATTGAGCTTACAAATTTTGCAATGTTCTTTTTCATGTTACCCCACTAATACATTTTGTTCAAATCATGGTACATTTTGATAGCTCCCGGATGAATAGAATATCGTGAATAATGTGCCTCTATCATAATTCGTCTCCTCAGCTCATCTACATTCGGTACACATAATCTACCTTGGCATTGAAGTACTCCCTCTTGCATAAGATCAAATGCCTTTATCAGACCCTGTTGTACATTTTCTTTCAGCTGCAATAACATAGGATCCACATATTGCTTCTCTTTCACCTCAGCTACTAATGAATATTCTGCTGCCTTTTGCACAATAACCCCTTCATCTGGAGATTCAAGAAGACGAACTCCCAAGCTGGCTAGTTGGTGTAGATCCTTTACTAGGTCTTGTTTTTCCATAAGCTGACCATCAGTGCTTTCTACTGCTTTGCGGCTTAATGCATTAACTACCACGCTTGCTTTTTTTCGGATGGTATAAGATATTACTATCATCATCTTTTAGTGATTCCAGCCACCTTTGTTGTCTTCAGTGTGGGTCCTTTTGCTTAAAAATATACTGAAAACATTCATGAGCAGTATATATATATCAACGTGAACCCCATACAAATAGTGGCACCATATTCTTAAAGCAAAGATCACGGCTGCTAACTCTAGATCATGTGTTGGCTAATTTCTTCTATGTGGACGCAATTGTTTTGAGGCATAGGATATTACATTATGGTGTTGCATCAATACACATCCTAATCCAACTCCTGAAGCATCACAATATACTGCATACCCTAATGTGCTTTCAGGAAGTACTACTACGGGTGTAGACGTCAAATTTATCTTTCAGCTTTTGGGAACTTTTCTCACATGCATCATTCCACTAAAACTTGATTGTATTGTGTATAAGCTTCATTAAAGGTGAAGCAATGGAAGAGAACCCTTCAACAAACCTTCGATAATAACCTGCCAACCCAAGGAAGCTACGAATTTCCGTAGGCGTCGTAGGCCTTGGCCAATGTTTCACCGCTTCAATCTTTTGTGTATCAACCCGAATTCCTTCATCTGACACAATGTGACCCAAGAATGCTACGGATTTTAACCAAACTTCACATTTAGAGAACTTTGTATACAACTTACGCTCACGAAGAATTTGTAACACCTATCGTAAATGTTTAGCATGGTTCTCTTGTGATCTTAAGTAAACCAAAATATCATCTCTAAACACGGTCACGAACATATCTAAAATGGCTTGAACACCCTATTCTTCAAATCCATAAAGACTGAGGGTGCATTTGTTAGTCCAAATGACATCACTAAAAACTCCTAATGATCATACTGTATTCGGAAAGCTGTCTGGGGTATATCTTTTTCTCTAACCCTTACCTGATGATATCCTGATCTCAGGTCAATCCTTGAAAATCATTTGGCACCCTTTAATTGGTTAGGTAACTCATCAATTCTGGGGAGGGAATATTTATTCTTAACTGTCACCTTATTCAAGTGCCAATCTCAACGTGCCATCTGTCTTCCGAACAATTAACACTGGTGCACTCCAAGAGGACGTACTAGGTCTTATGAATCCCTTGTCCAACAAGTCTTTTAATTGCTCCTTTAATTCCCATAACTTTATCGGGGCCATGCTATACGGAGGAATAGAAATAGGCTGAGTGTTTGGCATCACATCAATACCAAACTCTACATCCCGTTCTGGAGGTAAACTTGAAAAAATCTTCAGGAAATTTCTCAAGAATTTCATTTACCACCGGAATCGATTGAAGAGTTGGTGGCTTCCCCTCAGTATCGTTCACTCTGACTAAGTGACATATGTACTCCTTTGGGTATCATTTTCCTTGCCTTAAAATAGCGAATAAAATTATCTCTCGGTGCTCCCACCTTACCCTTCCATTCATGAGCATTCTTTTTATGGAAAATTAAAATGTAATTTCTTAGCTCGGCACTCTATTGTGGACTAACAAGAAGACAACCAGTAGATCATAACCAAAAACAATTACTATACAATTACGATATACTCTTTTAACCGCAATAGTTTCACCAACTGGTGTATAGACTTCAAATGGCGTAACTAGTAATTCTGGCATAAGAATGTAGCTCAACAATCTACCATGGCATAATAAGGAGCCAACCAATCCATACCCATTATAACATCAACGTCCACCATTTCTAACTCAATAAGATCAGCCAACGTAACATGATCACAAACAGTTACTATACAATTACGATATACTCTCTTCACTATAATAAATTCACCAACAGGCGTAGATACTTCAAATGGTTTAACTAGTAATTCTGGCATTCTTTTATTTTATTCATATGTTTTCACAATCAAGGGAGTAGCATATGATAGGGTAAAACCCAGATCGATCAATGCCTATACCTTATGTAAAAATATGCATAGTGTACCTGTATCTACATCATGAGAAGCTTCCTAATTCTGTCGATCCGCTAAGGCATGGGTACGGTTCTGGGTTCCACTAGCACCAACTGTCCCTCTAGAACTTTTGTCGTGCCCCGTAGGCTGCGTACCTTGACCTAGAGGTGGCATCGATGATGGCGGTGCAACGGTTGGTCTCATAGGTCGTGCCATACCACCCGTGTTCCTTTATGGACACCCTTTTCTTATGTGCCCCATTATACCAAACCAGTAACAAACATTTGTTCCAAACCAGCATTCACCAGAATGAAACTTCCAGCAGCGCTGTCACAGCTGACGAAAAGACCTCGATTGGCTCATACTTTCTTATGCTTGATACCCCACTGTCCGTGAATCCTGAATCTCACTTCTTTGCCCGAACTGGTTGCTTCTAAACCCTTGGGATTGAGGTAGAGCATTTACTGTAGAATGAGGAAATAATGGTCTAGGCGATATGTTAAACACCCAAGACCTAAATTCTCCTTGGGACGCCATGAACTGTCCCATAGGTCTAGCCCTCTTTGACGGCCCTCTTTCAAATTCTTGTGCCATTCTCATTTGCCTTTGATTACCCCTCTTTCAACAGATGCACCACATTCCTTATATCCTGCTCAGTAGCATTAACAGGTGTTTCGATAGGGTCTTCTCTCCTTCTTGGCTCTTTTGGAGCTGGAAAAGTAGAAGAAGCCCGTGATGCAAATTCAGTTTCAGACCTACCCTGACTAGATAGGACAGGTGGTGATTTACTAGTTCCTTCTCCGGCAAGCATCTCTACCTTCTTATATTTGCCCCTATCTTGTCTTATAATCGGCATTTTACTATATAGAAGAAAACCAATTTCAATGGTCAGATATGATTCCACCCACCACATTGGCTCTAATGCACGATCTAAAAACTGAAAAAAGAAACAACTCCTAAATTTCCCGTAGCTTGCGACTTATAAATGTGGCGTACAACATATCCATAAGCAAGACTTTACTCAGACACGGCTTTGTAGACACCCTTAGGATGACCTGCTCTAATACCACTTTTGTCACACCTCAAATTCCAATGGGGAGGACTGGCACACAAAGCGGTTAAGGCCCGAGAGAACTAATCTTCATTCATGTACACTCATACGCATATCACTCAATAAGCATCACCATCACATAGAGAGATAAGATGCCAATAGCGGAAGTCATGTAAAATATATGATAAATATGAAACTTGGCCATTAGGGCCATCACGTCAAAAGCATACGTTCCTTACATCCCTTCATTTTCCCCACAACATCTACAAAGACTCTACAGATACATAGATATAACCAACCTACAGTCGGGACACATCCCCACTTTATACAATACCAAAATAAATGTACATAATGACTCAGAAAGCCCAAACCAAATGGAGCTCACCAATGATCCGCAAATGACCCGCAACCTACTGTGGAGGTCTACTAGCACCTCTGCCTGCAGCATGTAAGGTAAGTCCCCCAAGGGACGTCAGTACGAAGAATGTACTGAGTATGTAAGGCTATATGAAACTGCATGATATATAAATACTTCAATGGAATCAAATATAAGAGAATAGTTAATATGGATAAACCACCGTTCTGTATGTGTGGAAGCATGTACATTACATTCGTTCATCTTTATCGTTCTACCCATGCTAGGCTTTTCGATCGCCCCTGGGATGATATTTATCATTCCACCCATGCTAGTATTTTCTGTCGCCCCTAGTATGAGATTAACCCATGCTAGGTATTTTAACCCCTGGGATGTGATTAACCCATGCTAGGCTTTTCTGTCGCCCCTGGGATGTTAGGTTAACCCACGCTAGGCTTTTATGTCGCCCCTGGGATGTTAGGTTAACCCATGCTAGGATTTTATGCCGCCCCTGGGATGTTACTCAAGAATATATAAACAATTATACATTACTTCTTTCTTCCATTATAAGAGTGATACCTTTCCTCCATTCTTTTGTTATAAGATTGACACATTGGTGGTTGAAACATTATTGGAACTTTGGAACGTAACATTATTGGAACTTTGGGACAATGTCTACAATTATGTGACACATGAATAACCATTGGTCAATGAATAAGAAACATGTGAATAACAATAGATGATAACCTGAAATCGGATACCTTAGAGCATTTCGGAATGGAACAAGTGCAATGACAATGTGAACACTATGTGCTGCAGAAGGATACGAAAAGAGTAACCTTACATACCTTATTTTCCCAATATGAATACACATTCCTATATGTGAATACAATAATCCATCTCCTTCCTTAGGTTTTACTCTACAACACAAGCACATAACGGAGCTCACGTTAACAACTAACTACCTTACAAGTGCAGAAGATGTCAATGAGTTACATGATTTCCCTATAACGTCATTTCACCCTTTACAATAAAATTCACGGCATAGTTATACCAACCATACCACAATATTCCATACATTGACCAAAACATCATAAACCAATAGTATTTCACACCAAGTTTATCCTTATGCTTCTTCATTAACACTACATCACAATTACTCCATCAAGTCACCTCAATACTTTTCATAACAACAATTCCACAAGTTATAGATATATACAAAGAAATTTAAGGGCATAACCACACCATACATGTTTGGTATTTCATCCACACCATTCACTTCCATCAAAACCTCAATTCTCCTTTCAAGTTCTAGTCACATGGATGACACATCTTTTAGCAAAAAGCAAAAGTGCACCACTCAACACTTTAAGACATAACCATCATGATCTACACAATCTCTCAGGCATATAATATATTAAATCACAAGAATAAACACTTACCCAAGCTTGCAAAGTGATGATCTTGTCCCAAGAGATAGTTGCCTTAGGGTTTGAGAATAGAGAGAAAAGTCTTTAGAAATTTCTAGAAAGGCATGAGATTTAAAATGAATAAAAATATGATTTGTGTACCTTTAAATAGCCCCTCAAGTTATCCTTAGCCACTTCTTGCTCATTAAATGCCCTATGTTTACTTGGTCAACATGGAAGAATGGGTCATTTGCCCCATTTGGGCCATGTATTTTGCATCATTTTGGGCCTTAAATTGAGCCCATTAACACATGTTAACTTAGCCCACCAAATTCGATGCATGATCCACCAACTATCTCATGTTTAAAGAATTTCATAAATGGTAAGACGATATTCAACTCACGAGATTCATGTTCGTAGCCTCAATCCCAAGAATAAGCGATTTTTGCCACTCATGGCTTAATTTATCATAAATTGATAAAAATTATAAAAAGAAATAAAAATAAAAAGGAAGAAGAATTAACCCTCATTTGGATGCCAAAATCGTCCAAGAGTAGTCTGACCAAGATGGACTAATGATACCATAACCCAAGAGCCCTATTTAGAGACTAGTGGTCGGAAAAGACATTTGGCAAAAAGCAGTCTGGCACGCTGCCTGGCGCGCCCCTATGCTGCCTCTGCCAAAAAAATTTTGGCAAAAAGCGGCCTGGCATGCTGTCTGGCGCGCCCCACACCAAAATTCTGATTTTCTTCCTTTCTTCGACTTTTCTTTGCGGGTATTAGCTCAATATCAAATACTCCATCAAAACACTACAAAATACGTACTTTTTGCTCTCAAAACTAAGGTAAACATGGTTCAAATAAGGCATATAAACCCTAGAACACCAATCAAGTAGGGTTGGAAATGTACGGGGTATTACAACAACAACCCTTTAGTGTCATCCAAATGGCGCCATGAGTTGATAATTGCATCCAAGAAGGGTAGAGGGGCTTTGGAGAGGTCAAAGAGAAGCAAAGATAAGCTAAAAGAGGCCCTGGAGGGACCTGCAAAGTCATATGCTCCCGCAGGTGCTGAGGTTCGGCTGCAGATGACCCTTTTAGCCCATCCAAATCCACCTGTATTGTGACCTCAATGGGCAAGTCGCCCATCTACCCCAGCGGATGTCATATTTTAATGAAATGGGTCACCTTTAGGCCCATAGTTGTAATAATTAGCCCATGGCTATAAATAGTAGCTTCTTCTTCATTTTTAGGTTAACTTTGATGCTAATGAACAATTATACACTTGAGAGTGTGAGTGAGCTTGGAATAGCTTACGTTGAACAATCGTATGGAAACGTTGGTTACTTGGGAGTTTGATTCCCTTATGGTCTATGTAAGATTTAGGTGCTTTGTAGGATTAATTTGATTGAGGATTTGGGTTTAATATACCCTTAATTTGCATTCAATTTCTTTCTTTGTGTCCATCTATTTCTTTATCTTTCAATCTTTCTATCTTTCCCTTTTCGATTCCTTGTTTATCTCTTTTTCGTATCTTTTCCTCTTTTCTATTTTGAGGATTATCATTTGGTATCAGAGCCGAGCTTGAGTTCTTTCCCACGAATTCAATCTTGGGTTTTGTTATCTAGAAAATCAAAAAATCAAAAAAAACAAAGGAGTCAAAAACGTTTTCAACAAAACCCCAAAAATATTTGTGTTTTTGAGATATTTTTGTAGTTTCTATAATAGATTTGTTCCATCTAGTACATTCAAGGTTGGAATCTTGAGTTTTTTGGGTGTGTTTGGAAGAGATTTAGAGAAAACCCCATTGATGAGTTCTTGAGTTTGAAGAAAAAGTAACGTGGGTTTTCAAATCTGAAAGTTTTGGTGTGGATTTGGGTGTTAAAAATTATTGAAAAGTGTTCTCTATGTTGAAGGGAGCCTAGATCTGAAATTTCATGCAATTCGGAGCAAAAATGAGTTAGTTTGGAAATTTGGTGTTTTTGGTGTTCTTGAGGATCTTCAAATCTTCAAAAAGTGTAGTTTGATCCAAGAAATAAAGAGAGAGGAAAGAAAAGGTTGTTAATACAAGAGAATATCTAAAAGAAAAAGGAATATTCTAAGAGAGGGAGTACAGAAAAGGTCCCATAAAGTCTGAAAAGTGGAAGTTCCAAGTGTCTGTCTAGGCCACCTACTCTCTCGCCTACGTGGACAGGTGGGCATCTGCGCCAGCAGGTGACCTTAAGCAGATGACACTGCTTTGGCCTGCGACCTTCACCTGCGAGGGAAGGTCATGACATACGAGGGCAGGTCGACCAAACGCACCTCAACAGTCACGAAACTAATTTTGCTCAGGTTCCAACATCCTAATTCCATTTCTTAATTCTTAATCCCATTTCTTGATTCCTAAACTAATTAACAACTAGTAATTGATCTACTTAGTTGATTAGTTAGTCATCTATGCTACTTTAAACAAGAATCCATGCTACTTTAAACAAGAATCCATTCAGACCATAAGTAGAAATTGACACCATGTCATCCATTGGAGTAGAAATGATCTTTTAACACTAGCGACACCTATTGAGAGGCAAAACAAATGTGTGTACTCCGAGAGATTGTGAGGTTGATTTCTTAACGCTAACTTGTTTATTGTTTTTATTTAGTGTTTATTCTTTCTAGGTACAATGGCTCTGAGAGATGATACTCAAGATTCTTTGGGAAAGGTTAACATGGAATCCCTAATGACGGTTATCATGAGTATGAGGCAAGAAATCAATGAGAAGTTCAATACTATGGATAGACGAATGGGATCACTAGAAGGGGATATGACTAACTTGAGAGAACATCACAACTCTACCTTTTTCACTCCCCAAAACTACCATGCTACCTCTAGTGGACATGCTCAAAACACCTCTGCCACTATCTCTCCGAAAACACTTCACCAAATGTTCAACCCACCAAGGCAAGTACATGATCCCATCATCCAAAACACTACTTGCCTAAATAACCGAAAATCCATTCGTCCACTACAACCCCAATTCAATCAAGCCAACCAAGAAGCTCCACAAAACCAACCCATTAACCAAAATCCACAACCCCAAGCCCCACTTAACCAAAATCAACCCATCTAAGTTGAGAATATAGGAGGAGAAGGACTCCAAGGAGGAGATGAGGTGAGAGATGAAGTGGCCCTATTCGCTAAATTTGTACGGGATAGGCGAGGAGCTCATGGAGCAGGGCATAGATGACGAGGAGAAAGGTTTGGTCTAGTTCCCTATGGTAGAGAAAACTTGGGAAACCAACCCCAAGATCTAGGAGAACACCAATGGGATCAAGGAGGTAATACGGGTCGAGACACGGGTCTTAACTCCATCAAGATCACTCTTCCTACCTTCCAAGGAACTAGCGATCCATCATCCTACCTTGATTGGAAAGTACAATGTGATAGGATCTTTCAACTCAATGAGTTAATCGGTCAAAAGAAAGCTGCCCATGCAATTGCTCAATTTGAAGGGTATGCTTCTAATTGGTGGGAAATCCAAAGGTTACAACGAGAAAGATATGGTAATCCCAAACTTTCGAATTGGGACCAATTAAAAGTTCTTATGAGGGGAAAGTATGTGACAATAAGGTACAAACAAGAACAACTCACCAAGCTATACAACTTGAAGCAAGGAGGTAAAGGTGTGGAAGACTATTATGAAGAATTCCAAAACTTGATCCTTTGACTTGAGATTGTTGAACCACCACACCATTGCATGGCTCAGTTCAAAGGAGGGTTGGGATATGACATCGCTTCTCAACTAGTTGTCCACAAGTTTGAGAACATAGAAACCCTTGTCGAAGCGGTCATTGAGGTTGAGAAGAGCAACAAAGAAATGAAGTCTTTCAATCCTAAAGGCTACATATCTTCTAATTCATATGGGTGGAACAAGAATAAGGACTTCAACAAGTCCTATGAGAAGAAACCCTTTGAGAAGACTACTCCAAAGTATCCGTCAAAGAATGAAGGTAACCAATACCCGAACAATAATTCTAGAGGTAATATTTGTTTTAAATATCAAGGTTGGGGACATAAGCAAGTGAGTGTCCCAATCTAAGAAACATCATTTTGGTGGAAGGTAAGGCTTATTTTATTGGAGATAAGGTGGACCAAGAAGATGGTGGTGTGGAAGAAACCCAAGAGGGAGAAAACTTTAAAGATGAAGGGGAACTTGCAGGAGATCCCAATGAATGGGAAATTAATACACTTCTTGGTATGATGATGAAGGTCCCCCATGAAGATTTTTGGCCTCAAAAAGAGATATAATGAATTATAACTTTATGATGAGGCAAGTGGTGAGTAGTAAGGTTTTAGATGATCCAAGCCAAAAGGAGGAAATGGACTTGGCTCAAGGAGGGGAACCTTGTGCTCTTCTCAAACCCTTGTTGTTTGCTAACCATGGTGCTAGCATTTTACCTAACACCACTACTTTTCTTTTGCATGGTCGTGAGGGGATACTTCCAAATAAAGATCCAATAAAGGTTCCTTATAAGTATGCATTTGAAAACCTAAATGAGTTCTAATCTAAGGACTCCAAAATTGATGAAGATGTGGCTCAAAGGAGGCTTCTAGGCAAACTCCTATGGGATGATAGATACTTGATAGCAAGGGGTAAAGCATCCAATCCCATGGATCGAATGATGGAGTTACCTACCAAGGAAACTCCTACAAAGAGGAAAGAGGACCAATTTTATTGGTCCAAGTTGATGCATGTGAGGGAAGGACCGTGTGGAGCATGTAAAGGAAACAAGTGAGCAAGTTCAAAGCCTTACTCCAAAGGTATGTACCTACCCCCTCTTATTCCAAGCAATCCTTGGACTTATGATGACATTTATGCTATGTCCCTTGTGCTTAAATTGTGTGGGCTTTGCAATTCGAATGCCCAATCTATTTGTTGCTTTGAGAAAGGTCCATGTTACCTACTTGATAAACAACTCTTGTTCCCAACTACTTGTCACACTTATGTGGATAGACAAGTTGAAGCACTAGGATGTACCCCGCTAGTGAGTGCTCTTTCCTTGGGAAGTTGTTTAGATGAAAGAGATCTGAGGTGCTTGAGTTGCTTGTTCTTACTTTCCTATGTTCTTATCTTTGATAGCACCTTAAATGATCTTAGCTCTTTCCACTCTTATCTCTTTGTATATAAAGATAGCCATGTTTGTGTTGAGAATGCCTTTTGTGTAAACATGGTTTTTTGTGGGAGGAAGGGTGATCCACACCCTATAACTACTTGATTCTATCCTTGGTTGTTCCAATATGTGGTGATTTTCTTGCTAACTCACTTAAGCTTATTGGTAATCTTGTTAATGGAGACACCTTGGGAGAATTGCATGATGCTTATTGAAGCCAACACCTTTGTGCCTTGTATGATGAGTTCTTTTCATTGAGCATGAAGGATAGATGGTTATACGTCAAGTGGGTGTCCCCTTGTAATGAATCTGTTGATGCTAACCCTCGCACTTCAAGAAAATATTAGTTGTTTGTTCATCTCTTATGCTTTCAGGACTTAGATTCGAGGATGAATCTTTTTCAAGAAAGAGAGGATAATACAATCCAAAATGCCTCCTAACCTTTTGATGGAATGATCATGAAGTAAGAATTGATTGACAAAAACCCTTCAGTGCTATCCAAAGGGTGCCATGAGTTGATAATTGCATCCAATAAGGGTAGAGGGGCTTTTGAGAGGTCAAAGGGATGCAAAGATGAGCTAAAAGAGGCCCTGCAGGGACCTGCAAAGTCACTTGCACCCGTAGGTGCTGAGGTGCGGCCGCAGATGACCTTAGCCCATCCAGAGCCACCTGCATTGTGACCTGCGTGGGAAGGTGGCCCATCTGCTCCAGCAGATGACTTATTTTACTGAAATGGGTTACTTTTAGGCCCACAGTTGTAATAATTAGCCCATGGCTATAAATAGTAGCTTCTTCTTCATTTTTAGGTTAACTTTGATTCTAATGAATAATTATACACTTGAGAGTGTGAGTGAGCTTGGAATAGCTTGCGTTGAACAATTGTTTGGAAACGTTGGTTGCTTGGGATTTCGATTCCCTTGTGGTCTACGTATGATTTAGGTGCTTTGTAGGATTAATTTGATTAAGGATTTGGGGTTTAATATACCCTTAATTTGCATTCAATTTCCTTCTTTGTGTCTATCTATTTCTTTATCTTTCTATCTTTCCCTTTTCGATTCCTTGTTTATCTCATTTTCGTATCTTTTCCCTCTTTTATATTTTAAGGGTTATCAGTGCCCACAAAGGAACATGAGTGGTATGCCACGACCTACTAGATCAGCCATTGCATAGTCATCATCGATGCCTTCTTTAGGTAGGGGTATATAGCCTATAGGTCGTGGTAGAGGTATTAAAGGAGCAGCTAGTTCTAGCGGGGTTCAGAATTGTACATATGCTCTAGCAGGTCGACAAAATTTGGAGGCTTCTCCTGATGTGGTTACAGGTACATTGTCCGTCTTTTCACATAATGTATATGCATTAATTGATCCGGGTTCTACACTATCATATTTCACTCCTTTGATTGCTGGAAAGTTAAAAATAACATCGAAATCACTGGTTAATCCATTTGAAGTGTCTACACCGATTGGTGAGTCTATTATAGCTAGAATAGTTTATCATAATTGCATAGTAACTATTTGTGATCATGACACATTGGCCGACCTTGTTTAGCTAGAAATGGTAGACTTTGATGTTATATTGGGTATGGATTGGTTGGCTTCTTGTTATGCCACAGTAGATTGCCGAACTAAGAGGGTGAATTTCCATTTTCCAAAAGAGGTAGTCCTTGAATGGAGGGGTAATATTGGGGCGCCAAGAGGTAATTTTATTTCTTATCTTAAGGCAAATAAAATGATGTCTAAAGGGTACATATGTCATCTAGTGAGAGTGAAAGATATAGATGTGGAGCCACCAAATCTTCAATCGGTTCCAGTGGTAAATGAATTTCCCGATGTATTTCCTGAAGATCTTCTAGGTTTGCCTCCAGGACGAGAAGTAGAGTTTGGTATTGATGTGATCCCAGATACTCAACCTATCTCTTTTCCTCTATATATAATGGCTCCGGTAGAATTAAGGGATTTGAAATAACAATTGAAAGACTAGCTAGAAAAAGGATTCATAAGGCCTAGTATGTCCCCTTAGGGCGCACCAGTGTTATTTGTGCGTAAGAAAGATGGCACATTGAGAATGTGTATTGACTATCGGTAACTGAATAAGGTGACTATTAAGAACAAATATCCCCTTCCAAGAATTGATGATTTATTTGATTAGTTACAAGGTGCTAAGTGTTTCTCAAAGATTGATTTGCGGTCGGGTTACCATCAAGTGAGGGTCAAAGTGAAAGATATACCCAAGACAGCTTTTTGAACACGGTATGGTCATTATGAGTTTTTAGTTATGTCATTTGGGCTAACAAATGCACTAGTAGATTTTATGGATTTGATGAATAGGGTGTTTAAGCCATTCTTAGATGTGTTCGTGGCAGTATTTATTGATGATATTTTGGTGTATTCAAGATCAAAAGCGGAATATGCTAATCATTTACGGCAGATGTTACAGGTTTTTCATGATCGCAAGTTACATGCAAAGTTCTCTAAATGTGAGTTTTGGTTAAAATCTGTAGCATTCTTGGGTCATATTATATCTGATGAAGGAATAAGGGTTGATACTCAAAAGATAGAAGTCGTGAAGGACTGGCCAAGACCAATAACACCTACGAAGGTTCGTAGTTTCCTTGGGTTGGCAGGTTATTATAGAAGGTTTGTTGAAGGGTTTTTTTCTATTTCTGCACCTTTAACAAAGTTAACACACAAAGCAGCCAAGTTTCAATAGAATGATACATGTGAAAGGAGTTTCCAAGAGATGAAGAATAAGTTGACTTCTACACCCGTATTGGTACTTCCAGAAGGTATAGAAGGGTATGTGGTGTATTGTGATGCTTCAAGAGTTGGCTTAGGATGTGTATTAATACAGCATGGTAAAGTAATAGCTTATGCCTTAAGACAATTGCAAACACATGAGAAAAATTATCCAACACATGATCTTGAGTTAGCAGCGGTTGTATTTACTTTAAAGATATGGCGCCACTACTTGTATGGGGTTCATGTTGACATATATACCGACCATAAGAGTTTGCAATATATCTTTAAGCAGAAGGACCTAAATTTGAGGCAGTGATGGCTTGAACTATTAAAAGATTATGATATTGATATTTTGAATCATCCGGAGAAAGAAAATGTAGTAGCTGATGGGTTAAGTCGTAAGGCAATGGTGATGATACAAGCCAAATCAGCGTCAACCTTTCTTGGCTTGTATTTCAAGGGCAACAACAAGGGATCCAAGCCACAAAGAGCTCAAGGCCACATGGACATAGTTGGAGGGTCCATTTTGCACTTCAAGTGGTGTAATATAGCGCATGAAAGATAGCTTGGAGTCAAAAGAGCCATTGGAGAGGTCATGGGAGAGGTAAGAGGCGACGATATCCTAAAGCGATCTGCGCCCTTACTTGCGCCCTCATATGGGTGACCTGCACCCACAGCTGCCATCTGTGCCCTCCATCTGCGCCAGCAGGTGGTCATCTGCTTGAGCATGTGGGCCAAAGTGGCCAGCTTGCCCTATTTTATTGAATTGGGTCACTCTTGGGCCCATATATGTAATAAAAGGCCCAAGGCTATAAATACTAGGACCTAGATTTATTTTTGTTAGATTTTTGATGATATTAATATTGTGTGACTCCTTATGGAGCATGAGTATAGCTTGGAAAAGCTTAGGTTGATTTTTGCCTAGAAACGGTGGTTACGAGGGCGTTACGATTCCCTCGTGGTCGTTCGTAGGAGATTAGGTGCTTGTATAATCAAAATTAGGGGTATTTGAATTTAAGATATTTATTGGTTCCTACTTTCTTATCTTCTTGTGTCAATCTAACTATCTTTATCTATCTATCTTTACCTTTCATATTTTAATTCAATCATATCTTTGAGTTTTTGTGCTTGTTTTCAACTTCCATATTTTGGGGGTTATCATTTGGTATCAGTGCCCAGGTTGAGTTCGTTCCCACGAATTCAATCTTGGGTTTTGTTATCTAGAAAATTGAAAATCTCAACAAAAAAAAAATCTAAAAATTCATTTTTAAGAAAATCTCCAAAATTATTTTTGTGCTTTTGAGTTTTTCTTGAAGTTTCTATACTATATTTAGTCCCATCTAGTATATTTGAGATGAAATTTTGAGCTTTGAGCTTGATTTGAGTAGATTTGAAGAAACCCTAATGATGTGTTCTTGGTTTGAAGAAAATTGAAAAAGGGTTTCTCGATCTTGTGATTTTGGTGTGGAATTGAGGGTTAAGAATAGTTGGAAATCATTCCCCAACCCAAAAGAATCCTAGATCTAAAAGTTGGTGCGACTTGGAGAGATTTTCAAAGATCCATCATTTTTGGGTTTGAAGCTTGAAGAAATATGCAAGTGGGTTTGAAAATCTGGAAATTTTAGTTGGGATTTGAGGCTTAAATTCACTCGGGTTGTGTTTGAAAGGTTGAAAGGAGTTCGGGTTTAAAATTTTGTGGGTTTTCGAGCTAAAATGAGAGATCTGTGAATTTTGGATCTTCATATTATTCTTAGTGTTTGTGAGGATCTTAATATCTTCAAGAAGAAGATTCAACAAGAAGATGTGTTAGATCTAAAAGGAATGCAAGAGAAAAGTGTTTGGGTGTTAGTACAAAGGAATATCCCAAAAGAAAAGGGAATATTCTAGGAGAGAGAACCCAAGAGGTCCCACAAAAGTGTGAAAAATCAAAATTTCAGCTATTCTGCTAAGGGCACCTGCGGCCTCACGTGCCCACGCAGGTGGCAACGCAGATGACTTTCTAGCATGTTGTTTCTTGACCTGCGACCCTCACCTGCAAGGGCATGTCGTGATCTGCACCCGCAGGTATCCAAACGCACCTCAATGACTTCAAAACTTATTTTCCTCAGGTTTTATTATCTTAGTTTCATTTCTTGATTCCTAAACTAATTATCAACGGGTAATTGTCCTTTGATTCCATGGATTCTACTTCCCAAACCAACTCACAAGTATCATCAAGTGAACAAGCCCAAAGTTCCCCAACCCAAAAATGTAATATGGTGATCTTGGAAGGAGATGATGAGCAATTAGAGTTAGATTGGAATTTATCTCGTGTATTGAGGCACGTAGTGTGGGAACCTTTGAAAAGGGAACTTGACCAAAGTAAGAACCAATGTCATACAAGGTTCAAGATCATGGGAAATGCATGTTCCCTGGTCGTTGATGGGGATAGAAACATTAATGTCGTGTCTTGTACACTTGTTAATCTAATGAAACTTCCCACACAAAGGCACCCCAAGCCTTACAAGCTCCAATGGTATGAGGATAATGGTTCAATAGAGGTAACCTAGCAAGCAATCATTAACTTTAGAGTGGGCAAGTATCAAGATGAAGTACGATGTGATGTAATGCCCATGAAATCATGTCATATGTTGCTTGGTAAGCCATGGAAAGTTGATAGGTCGGTTCAATATCGAGAGAAGTCCAATAAATACGTACTTGTATTTGGAAGACAAAATCATATTCTTGAACCTTTGACACCCAAGCAAGTGAGTAGGGACTATGAGATAATGAAAGGGTTCTGAGAAGTATTGAAGAAAGAGGAAGTTAAGAAGCGGGAAAGGGAATTGTCCCTTGTACAAGGAAAGGAAGGCTTGGCTCAAAAAGGAGAGTTGAGTAAGATTGATGAGCCAAGTAGTTGCTTGAAATACGTGGTCAAGGAACACTTAATTGTGGGACTTGTCAACACTAATCCCTTACTGCCTACTAACCATGATGCTAGCATTTTACCTAGTATCACCCCTTCTCTTGTGCAGGTTCATGAACTTCCAAAGGAAGACCCAAGGAGAGTTCCTTACGAACACATACTTGAAGACCTAACGGAGTTCTTAGCTAAGAATTCTAACTTCAGGAAGAGTGATGAGAAGTTTACTCAAGGGAGTGGAATTGAAAAACTCCCATATGATGAGAACTTCCCAAGGGAGCAAATGAGCTCCCATGTTGAACACCAAGGTGAAGACCATACTTTGTATGAGCTACAAGGTAACAATGCTAACCCTTGCACTTCTCTAAACTTGAAATATCTTGATGTGGCTATTAGCCAAGTGAGTGTAATTGGTGGCTTGTCCAATGTAGAGTCTTATGAGTCTTCCCTTTGTGATACTCTTTGTAGTGGTAAGTTGCATGATGATCAAGTTCTTGTTGTGAGTTTGCAAACACTAGTTGATCCTATAGATGACCGAATTGACTATTCTAGCAAGACCAATTTGTGTCCACCTAGTGCTAGAACTTGTAACATGAATGAGGTCTCGTTGCCATGTGATAAGAGTATTCACACACTAGTTGACCCTTGTGAAAATCGAGGTGAGTCTATGTTTGCATGTGAATTGCCTACAACTAGTGAAGGTGTGTGCATTGATTAACTTGCTTGTGAATCTAATCTACTACTTGATCATATTTGTTGTGTGCTTGATGAGCCTCAAGATAGTGATGTAGTTGATAGAGTTGATCATGTGAATGAGGATATTGTGAAAGATGACATGTATCTTTTTGAGAGTGAACTTGCATGCTTTAATTCCCCACCTTTGGTTAATGATCCTTGCTCAAATAAAGATGTCTTGATTGGTAATTATGAGATCACTCCTAGTGTGGCATCTAGTGGTGTGTATTTTGATGTGCTTGAAAAGAATGATGGTACTCTTAAGATTCACATATTATCCTATTTCTTGAAATCCATTAAGAATATAAGGTTGAGTGAAGATTGTGCTAACTATCCAATTTTTGATAGTGATCTCTCACTTTTGAAAAAGAATGATCATTTGGGTAAAGATAATTTTGACTTACTTGAATATTTGGGAAACCCAATTAGTGATTGTTCTTGTGAAAATTAATTTGGTTGTAATCCTTTGTATGACACTCCACCAATGTTTGATAAATGTGAGGATGAATTGTGTGATTCTTGTAATCACTTGGTAGTGGTTTGTGTCTACTTGAGGATTTTTCCCTTGAAAAAGAAGGTGTTATTTGTTTACAAAATGCTTTTACTTCTTCTTTGTGTGCTTCCTTCATTGAGGATACTCATGGTGAAGGTCTTGAATCTAATAATGAGTACATGCATGAGGACACCTTAGTTTAATTTGACTTTCGCGACACCTTTTTCTACCCTCTCTTTGCTTATATAATACTATCAACTATAGTATAAAGGGTATGTGTATTTGTGAGGTTGACACCTTCGGGGAAAATGGGTATTGTCTTGACCCATGTTCTTGGATACTTCTCCCGTTTGACCCCAGTGACCTCTTGGAATGTGGTGGTTCTTGTACACCCAACTTGGTGCTTGGTCAAGATGACAAGCAAAGTTTGAATGAGGTTGTTAGTAGCCTTCCCTACAATGGAAAGTATTTCTTGAGTATTTATAGTCCACTTGGTAGACTCAAGTTGTGCATGGGATACATGTCAAACAAAGATGAGTGTTCTTTAAAGAATGGGAGCAAAGAAATATTCCAAAAGAATTCTCCATTGTGTGTTTCCATTCTTGACCAAGGTTTTAAGAAACTTGTAGATCAAAGAGTGAGTCTTCTCTTAAAAACACTTTGGATAAATTCCACTTATGTGATACCTTTCTTTATTTCTTGTTTGCAATTGATGACCCCTTACTCAAAGGTGGTATCATTCTTGAGAACCCTAGGAAAAATGTGTCATTGCCTCTTTTGGGTGTTGCTTATATACTTGCATCCTTATTTGACACACTTGTGCTTAAGTTGTGTAGACCACAGCTTGTGGATGCTAAGTTGGTTACTTGTTTGTGGGAGAGTCCATGGTTATTAAAGACTTCTTGTCACCTTCATAAGGTTAGACAATTTGAAGTGTCTAGTGGGACTCTTGGAAGTTACTTGAAGAAGAGAGGTTCTATGTGCTTGAAATGTCTCTTTCTCTCCTTGTGTGTGCTTACCCATGAGCGTACCTTGGAAGAGAATAGTGTCCTTAGCACCTTTCTTTATTACCTTTTTGCATATGATGTTATTCATAACCATGTTGAATCAACATATTATGTAGGCTCGAATCACATAGAAAGGAAAAGTGTTGTGTGCCTCAATGATTTGATTCCATCCTTGAGTGTATTAATTGCTAAATCTCTTGAGCCATGTGGCATTTTTGTAGATAGTAATAACCTGGATGAGATTTCTATGCTTAATTCCTTTCTATATTACCTCTTTGCTTATGATGATGTCCATGCTAGTTGTGGAATTGTTTTATTTGGAGGTAATATGCCCTTTGGTTTGTCCACGTGTTTAAGTAATGGTGCAATGTGGGTCTCTCATATCTTTGACCCCGAAAAACTCATGTGGATTTTTGAACCATTGGTGGCACCACCTTTGGTGTGGTTTCTTGGAGAGGTATTGAAACAATTGTGTCGTATGGCTCCTAAAATGAATGTGATCTTACCTACTTGGTTTGTTGATGCCATTACGACATTTGTGGTTTCCTTATCTCTTGGTATTTTTCATACCCGATTCCTTTGTACCCTTTCTAATAAGCTTCTTATGTTAAACGCAAAGGATCCTTGGTTATATCTTAAGTGTGAGCAACCTTGGACTAGTGCTATGATTGATTTTGCTAACACTAACCCTCGTACCTTGAGGATATTGTTGTTGCTTGTTTTCCCAATGGTTTGCAAGATTTGGATTTGAGGTCGAATATTTTTCAAGAAGGGGAGGATGATGCAAGCCAAATCGGCGTCAACCTTTCTTGGCTTGTATTTCAAGGGCGACAACAAGGGATCCAAGCCACTAAGAGCTCAAGGCCACATGGACGTGGTTGGAGGGTCCATTTTGCACTTCAAGTGGAGCAATATCGCACATGGAAGATAGCTTGGAGTCAAAAGAGCCATTGGAGAGGTTGTGGGATAGTCAAGAGGAGCTTGACGACATCCTGGAGCGGTCTGCGCCTGCAGGTGGGTGACCTACTCCCACAGATGTCATCTGCACCCTCCATCTGCGCCAACAGGTGGTCATCTGCTTGGGCATGTGGGCCAAAGAGGCCAGCTTGCCCTATTTTATTGAATTAGGTCACTTTTGGACCCATATGTAATAAAAGTCCCAAGGCTATAAATACTAGAACCTAGCTTTATTTTCATTAGATTTTTGATGATATTGATATTGTGTGACTCCTTATGGAGCATGAGTATAGCTTGGAAAAGCTTAGGTTGATTTTTGCCTAGAAACGGTGGTTACGAGGGCGTTATAATTCCCTCGTGGTCATTCGTAAGAGATTAGGTGCTTGTTGATAATCAAAATTAGGGCTCTTTGAATTTAAGATATTCATTGGTTCCTATTTTCTTATCTTATTGTGTCAATCTAACTATCTTTACCTTTTGTATTTTAATTCAATCATATCTTTAAGTTTTCGTGTTTATTTTCAACTTCCATATTTTGGGAGTTATCAGGTGAGCACTTATGAGCAGTCCACGGAAAGACAAGGGATGACTAAAGATCTACACCAACTATCTAGCTTGGGAGTTCGGCTTCTTGAATCTCCAGACGAAGGAGTTATTGTTCAAAATGCGGCAGAATCTTCATTAGTAGTTGAGGTGAAAAAGAAGTAGTATGCAGACCCTATTCTATTACGGCTTAAGGAAAATGTACAACAAGGTATGATAAAGGTATTTGAGCTTACGCAATAGGGAGTACTTCGGTGTCAAAACAAATTATGTATACCTAATGTAGATGGGCTAAGAAAGAGGATTATGACGGAGACACATCATTCAAGGTATTTCGTCCATCCGGGGTCAACTAAAATGTATCATGATTTGAAAGGAGTGTATTGGTGGGGTAACATGAAGAAGAACATTGCAGAATTTGTAGCCCAACATCCAAGTTGTCAACAAGTTAAGGTAGAGAACCAAAAACCCGGAGGTTATATGCAACGTATGGATCTTCTAATTTGGAAATGGGACATGATCAACATGGATTTCATCACTGGTTTGCCTCGCACAATTTGGAAGTTCGATTCCATATTGGTAATAGTTGATAGACTTACCAAATCAGCACACTTCCAGCCAGTTAAGACCACTGATACAGCTGAAGAGTATGCAAAATTATATATTAAAAAGATAGTTTGGCTACACGGAGTCCCGATCTCTATTATATCTGATAGGGGAGCTCAATTTACTACAAATTTTTGGAAGTCATTTCAGAAGAGTTTGGGAACGCAAGTGAATTTAAGTACAGCTTTTCATCCTCAAACAGACGGACAAGCAGAACGTACCATTCAAACACTTGAAGATATGTTGCAAGCTCTTGTGTATTGGACTTCAAAGGTAGTTGGGATGATTATTTGTCGCTTATTGAGTTTGCCTACAATAATAGCTATCATTCAAGTATCATAATGGCGCCTTATGAAGCTTTATATGGATGGAAGTGTAGATCACTAATTGGATGGTTTGAAGCGGGTGAAACTGCCTTATTTGGGCCAGATCTTGTTCATCAAGCTATGGAAAAAGTTAAGGTGATACAACAGCGGCTAGAAACAGCTCAAAGTCGACACAAATCATATGCAGATATTAGAAGAAGAGGGCTAGAATTTTCTATAGGAGATTGGGTATTCTTAAAGGTGTCACCAATGAAAGGGATAATGAGGTTTGGTAAAAAAGGAATACTAAGTCCACGTTATATAGGGACATATAAGATTATTCAAAGGTTTGGCCAAGTTGCATATGAGTTGGAGCTACCCCAAGAGCTCTCAATAGTTGATACAAACCAACATACAAAGAAAATGAAGAAACTACGAAAACGACGGAGACAAGGGTAACAAGGGAATTATGAAAATACGAGACAAAGAACAAAAGGAAAACAAAGAAAATAAACGGAAAAGATAGATAGATAGACACAATCTGATAATAAAAGGACAAACAAAGGTATTTCAAATCAAAGACCTTCCTTTAAATTACCACAAGCGCCAATCTCTTACGAAGACTGAAAGAGGAAATGGACCTCTAACAATCGACGTTTCTCACAATCTAGAAAGCTCCCAACAAGCTAACATAAACAGTCTCAAGTGTAACATTCATCATCAATAATCATCTACTCTAAAAGAAAAGGAAAGCTAACTATTTATAGTCATGGGCCTTATTACAAAGTGGGCCCAAAAGTGACCCATAAGACAAAGTGGCCCATTAGGCTCTTTTAACAATGCACCTTTTATGCTCCAAGTTATCATCCAAACACGATGTTGCTCGATGGTCCCTTGGAGTGCATCATGAAATATAGTTCTTCTCAGATGCCAAGCTATCATCCAAACACGTATTTGCCCCCTTGAGGTGGTCATAGCTTGGACTCCCTTGTGTTGACCTAGGGGTATAGGCCTTAGGAGGCTAACGCCGATTTGGCTTATATCATCCTCCCATTCTTGAAAAGGATTCGACCTTGAATCCAAATCTTCTGTCGTCTTGTCATCACACTTTCCAAGTTTGGAATTCTTGGGCAAGAACTCCGTTAGACCTTTAAGCTTATTTTCATAAGGCACTCTCCTTACATCTTCCTTTGAAATTGTTTGTTCATGTATCTGCACAAGAGAAGGAGTGATACCAGGTAAAATGCTAGTATTATGGTTAGTGGGCCTAAGATGGAAAGGGTCTTTGGATAATTGGATTTGGAGTGTTGGAACATGTTCTTGAGGTCTTGGAACACAATTTTAATGGATGATCCCCGAGGTGGTGATAGTGGGAGTGCATTGTCCGCTTGAGGTGTTTTGGGGAGTAAAACACCTCCAATTTGCCACCCTCTCTTTCATTTGTGACCAATCCTCAATCAATTTATTTACATCTTGTCGCAACCCCATGATGGCCTCCACTAAGGTATCAAAGGTTGCTCCACCCATCCTTAGTACATTTGAGAAATGGGATGAAGCAAATACGGATGACTCGATTAAGAGTAAAAGGAAAGACTCGATTGAAATCAAAAGACTTGACTCAAGGAATTTAACTAAGAAAGAAACAATAAAACACACAAAGAAAAAAAAAAAACTTATGAACTAATCACAACCAAGTAGGACGATTACTAGTTGTTAATTAGTTTAGGAATCAAAGAAATGAAGTGAGGAATTAAGAAATGGAATTAAGATGTTGGAACCTGAGCAAAATGAGTTTCGGAATGGTTGAGGTACGTTTGAGGGACTTGCGGACATAGGTGTTGACCTGCCCTCGCAGGTGGAGGGCGCAGGTGAAATCAGTGGGCTGCTAGAGTGACCTGCATTGGGAACCTGCGGCCGCAGGTGCCACCTTCATGGGAAGATGATGGGCGCAGGTGCTCCGGACAGCCAACTGGAGCACCGCATTTTTTGCTGTTGTGGGCCCTTTTTGCACCCTCTCTCTTGGAATATTCCTTTTTTCTTTTGAATATTTTTTTGTACCAACACCCAAACACCTTTATATTTCTTCCTTTGTAGATCAAACACACCTTTTGGAAGATTCTTCTTCAACAAGACATGAATTTTGGGATGAACACCAAGAACAACTTGAATATTCAAAAATTCATCTCTCTCAATTTAGCTCCAAATCTCACTAAATTTGAAACCCAAGATCCCATTGGTATGGGTAACAACATCCAACAACTTTAATCCTTCAATTCCACTCCCAAAATTCAGAATTTGAAGACCCAAATCACTTTCTTCAAAAATTCAAAGCTCAACAATGGTAGGGTCTTCAAACCACCTTCGATTTAGCTCAAATTTGATATTTAGACTCAAATAGTGTTAGGGAACAAGAATCTAACACCAAAAACACAAGAAAACACCAACATCAAAAATTCAAAAATTGGGCTAACCCCAAAAATGTGAACACCAATTTTTTGGTGATTTTTCGATTCTTTTTCGATAACACACCCAAGACTAGAATTGTGGGAAGGATTCTAACCTGGATTGGATACCAAATAATACAAACCAACATACGAAGCAAATGAAGAAACTACAAAAACGATGGAGACAAGGGTAAAAAGGGAAATATGAAAATACGAGACAAAGAACAAAAGGAAAACAAAGACAATAAAGGGAAAAGATAGATAGATAGACACAATATGATAATAAAAGGACAACCAAAGGTATTTTAAATCAAAGACCTTCCTTTAAATTACCACAAGCACCAATCTCTTACGAAGACCGAAAGAGGAAATGGACCTCTAACAATCGACGTTTCTCACAATCTAGAAAGCTCCCAACAAGCTAACATAAACACTCTCAAGTGTAACATTCATCTTCAATAATCATCTACTCTAAAAGAAAAGGAAAGCTAACTATTGATAGTCATGGGCCTTATTACAAAGTGGGCCCAAAAGTGACCCACAAGACAGAGTGGCCCATTAGGCTCTTTTAACAATGCACCTCTTATGCTCCAAGCTATCATCCAAACATGATGTTGCTCGATGGTCCCTTGGAGTGAATCATGGAATATAGTTCTTCTCGGGTGCCAAGATATCATCCAAACACGCATTTGCCCCCTTGAGGTGGTCATAGCTTGGACTCCCTTGTGTTGACCTCGGGGTATAGGCCTTAGGAGGCTAACGCCGATTTGGCTTATATCATCCTCCCATTCTTGAAAAGGATTCGACCTTGAATCCAAATCTTTTATCGTCTTGTCATCACACTTTCCAAGTTTGGAATCCTTGGGCAAGAACTCCGTTAGACCTTTAAGCTTATTTTCATAAGGCACTCTCCTTACATCTTCCTTTGAAATTATTTGTTCATGTATCTGCACAAGAGAAGGAGTGATACTAGGTAAAATGTTAGTATCATGGTTAGTGGGCCTAAGATGGAAAGGGTCTTTGGATAGTTGGATTTGGAGTGTTGGAACATGTTCTTGAGAACTTGGAACATGATTTTGATGGATGATCCTCGGGGTGGTGATAGTGGGAGTGCGTTGTCCGCTTGAGGTATTTTGGGGAGTAAAACACCTCCAATTTACCACCCTCTCTTTCATGTGTGACCAATCCTCAATCAATCCATTTACATCTTATCACAACCCCATGATGGCCTCCACTAAGGTATCAAAGGTTGCTCCACCCATCGTTAGTACATTTGAGAAATGGGATGAAGCAAATACGGATGACTCGATTAAGAGTAAAAGGAAAGAATCCCTTGTGTTGACCTCACGGTATAGGCCTTAGAAGGCTAACGCTGATTTGGCTTGTATCAATAGTTCATCCGGTGTTTCATGTCTCAATGCTTTGAAAGTGCATAGGAGATCCATCTTGTATTACTCCTACTGAAGATGTACAAGTTGTGGAAGATCTCACTTATGAAGCAGTACCCATTACTATTCTGGATCGACAAGTTAATAAATTAAGAAATAATGAAGTAGGTACTTTGGAGGAACCAACAAGTAGAAGAGATCACGTGGGAAGCTGAGGAAGTGATGAAATCTGAGTACCCTCATTTGTTCGAATCCAAAAAGAAAGTCAAAGATGTTGAATTGGAGCAATAATGAGTAAGTATATATATATAAATATCATGTTGTAATAGGAAGATTAAACTTAGGCTTGAATTTGTTTAAGTTGGATAATCATGCGACACCCTGTATCCTACGTGTACTAGTTCTACTTATATGTCACTTGATATAGCCTTATGGTACGGGTAATGGACTCGGTTTCCTATATGACTAGCGAAGGTAAGGTGGGTTGGAAGGAACTGCCCGTACATTTTAATATGACACTACTAAGTTAACGTCGATGCAACTATTTAAACTTAGGATCGTGAGTAGGTATTTGAATCTAAAGTTTAAAGTGACCAAGTGTACATAAGCTGTAAGTTAAATTAAAGGGATTAAGAACTAAAAATGGAATTAACTATTGAGGTGCTTGCTTGACTTAATTAAGCTAGTGGGTGAATCACCTACTTGAGGTATATGGACTAAGTTAATGGAACAAAAGCTATGGATCAGATTTGGGCCAAGTTAAATGTGGCAAAGAGGTGTATTACCTACTTAAGCTAATGGATCAGATTAAGGCCTATATTAATGGGCTCTTTTAACTCCCAAACTAAGTAAAATAAAAGGAGAGTGGAATAGGCAGCCCAACTCCTAAAATCTGCCCAAAAGCCCAATGAGTTGAAGGTCCATTTTAGACATTGATAAGGCAAGTAGGTTTATCACCTACTTTGACCTTTTAAGCAACTTAAACCCTTAAGTAGGTGCATCACCTACTTAGACCAATTTGTGGCTGAAAATGGAGTTAAAAGAGGAGGTTCTAGAGGGATCAATATAAGACCAATATAGCTAGTCTTCTTACTCATTTTTAACACAAATTCCAACCTTTAACTTCATCTTTCTCACTTTTCTCTCAAGGCTTAAAACAGTAGCCCCTATATTCCTCCTAGGGTTCTTGAAGGAACCCTTACCTTTGTTAGCTAAGGTAAGTGAAAATACTTATGAATTTAGCTTGATTCTTCTATTGGAAACTAGGAAATCATGTTGGTTATGCTTAAAATTATTGGACTGCCTTTCCTCCATATTAGCTGCCCCATGTCCCTTGGTTATTAAGAGGCCTTATTCTCTTGTTGGTTAACTTTGAAGGATAATTCAAGCTCTTGAAAAAAGTGCAAATTTAGTGGATAAATTTCAGAAATTAAGGTAAAGCTACTGCCTATTTTTTCCCTTTTCTATAGACAAGTTTTGGTGGAGAATTGTGTATATATTGTTGTTAAGAATGCAAGAGATAATGAGTTTAATATTGGGTTGCTATAATAAAGGATTTTGGGACTGTTTTAGGGGCTGTTTTATGTTTATATTTGGGGAAAACTTGGTTGATCTGAAAAAGAGATGTGAGTTGTTGGTATTGACATATAAAAGGAGGGTGTATTGATACACCACTTAATTATATGTTGTATAAGCTTGCTGCCTATCATACTTTGTGGACTATTTTGTACATGTTATGAAACCAAATGATTCTCCGGGGATCTTATATGAATTCGTGTGTTGTACAACAGTAATTAGAGGAGAAGGGGTTGAAAGAACACCCTTGATTTAGTGAATTATGGATGTGCTGCCCGGCAACTATTTTGAGTGAAGTTGAATAGCCCAAATTTATTAATTAATTACTAATATTAGTTTTACCACGTACTTCATTGTAGATAAGTAATATGAATGGAAGAAGGTTTATTCGGGGTAATATTAGAGTTATACAACAAGGAGAGTAAGGCTACTCTATTCTATATTCTTTGGCATGAAATCCAACACTTGTGTTACAAAGTAAGCTTTCAAAGTTCTCCTATAGTAAATGATACATAATGGCAGCGTACGATCTCCCATGTAGCTAACGACCTTGTTCCCACTCCCTAACATGTTAAAATACTTCAATATATGCTTATTATTAAGTTTTCATGTCTACTTTCACTAGCAAAGTTTTAGGAGTTTTCCTTTTAGTTAAATAAGATTTATGTGTTATTTCAGCTCCCAAGCATTTCATTTGTGTACAAATTGCTCCCTACCTCATTGTTACTGCATCGAGTGTTTATTTACTGTCTCTTACTGGTAGAATACTGTCCCAAAGCTCAATAATGTTATGACCACCAAAGTAACAATCTCAAAGGTAATAAACAAAGAAACGCAAATCTAGTTATGTACGGGTGGCAGCTCAGGGACGTAAGCCTAGCATGGGCAGATCCTAATTCGTTTATCTATGGGAGGTAGCTAAGGGGTGTAAGGTTAGCATGGGCTGATCCCAACTTGTGTATTTACCACTGATCAGTAGGTCATTTGTATCACATGGCATACAAAGATTATAAAGTAAGAATGGTAAAGTGAAGAAAATAATGTAATTTACATGATTCCGCAGATACAGGTAAAGGTGGTCTATTATGGTTTACACTTGTTCTGATTTCATTTGAGCTCTCACTTCACATATTAGTTACTCTTTGCCTCACATATTCAGTACATTCTTTCGTACTGATGCCCCTTATGGGGGAATCTGCATTTCATGCTGCAGGCATAGGTACTTCAGCTAGTAGACCCCTCCAGTAGGAGTACAGGACATCCAACAGCTGTTGGTGAGCTCCAGGTTGATTTGGGGCTTTACAAGTCTCTTAAATAAGTTTTGGTATTGTATAGTAGCTAAATGTAAGGCGGGGGCTTGTCCCGACCTTAACTAAGTTTATATCTCTTTTAGAGGCTTTGTAGACGGTAAAGTAAAGTGTGGTTGTACCTTATCTTTCAGTCATTGTGGTCCCATGGCCAAGTCATGTATATATAGTTTTGGGCTTGACTACGTGGTTTATTTTCATTAAAGCTAAATTTCCATATATGGCAGTACCTTTAAATGTTCATGGCAATGCATGGTAAGTATATGGTTATGAGTTGGTGCTCTCGGGCCTTTACAGCTACGGGTACCTGTCCGCCCCAATATGATTTGAGGCATGACACCTAGTTATGGGATTTAGCTACTCATAATTTTAAGAACACAAGAAGAATTCAATGATGAAAACATAATTATGAACTCACAATAAGAATAAAACTCTGAAATCTCAATATAAATCAAAACCCTAGAATCGATGTTTGAGATTACAAGATCAATGTTGTAGTAGACAACTAAAAAATAACGTAATAGAATCCTCTAAATAATGTAATTACTAACTCTTAAACATAGGACAACCTAAGGGTATTTATAGATATAAAGCGAATCCTATCCTAAGCAAAGTAGAAGAAAAAAGTCGGCCACTTTCCACGGACCGTGACTTGAGGTAGTGGGTTCAACCCACGGACCATAGGTCCAGTCCGTAGGAATCAGGCCTTGATGCAAACTCTCAGGAAGTGACTCACAAAATCGACCCACGGTCCGTAGGTCGACCTACGATCCATGAGTCATAACCGTTGGTCACTTCTCCAACTTCTACTTTTGCTCTTTCATCTTCAAATACTTCGTTCTAGTGCATGATTCTTCCCTTTTTGTCCATTTTGCCTTCAAAACCTATTCTCCTGCAATATAAAATAGAAAATGTATCATACCTACCAAACATACCCAAGTTATTGCATATTTTCCTTATTTTAAGGATCGAAAGTTCCAGGAAACCATGGCACATCTACGCCCTCAACTTAGAACATTTGCATGTCCTCAGGCGAACAAAACAAAACAAAAAAATTTGATGTTTAACTAAGAGAAACCTAAGAGACCTACGGCAGTTGACTCATTGCTATTGGTACCAAAAAATTTTCTACCCTCTCCTATTTGGAAATCAAAACGACAGTGTATACACATGTAGTATATTATCATGACACAGAAGGGATCAAGTGATGGCATCAGATTATGAACAAACAACTAAGCATATATGCAAATGACATTATCCAAACAAATAGCAGCTAACAATGCAGCCCATGTACTCTCACTAAAAAGAAGTCTCATACACTCATAGTATACTTATGAATATCAAAGTAGGGACTGGGTCAAAACACTCTCTCTCACAAAGAAGTTCAAACATTGTGCGTGAAATACCATAGGCTTGCCCTTATTTTATATGCCTTAGTTTTTCGGACAGTTGGACTAGGATCACTATAGGACTTTTATCGTCTTGTAATGTAGGCTTAGGGACAGGTGTAGTACATATGGATACGGTGACTCAACCCTCCTTGACACTACACTATTTTTGACTTCACTTTCCAACCATACTCATTTTATTCTCCTTCATTTGTTTTCAGATTTTGGGTGAGATTTTCTTTATGATTTCAATATTCCCTTTTTTTTTCATTTTTGCAAACTCTATATTTTTTATTTTTTTTACTTCTCATTTTTTTATTTACACCCAAATTTGTTCTCTTTTCTTTTACCAACCCCTTCTTCATACCCATATCAAGCTACATAATGTCCAAGGACGGACCAGCGCCAAGACAGGTTCATTGTAAGTCAAAATGGAAAGGTGAATAGGCTAATGAAAGAAATAGGTCAATTAAGGCTCAAAATCAGAATCAAGGGATATTTACTTCATTTGGTCAGGCATTAAGGCTAAAAGTAGACTTATTCAAAAATGGCCTATGATCCTTTCTTAACCATTATCCTCTAACCTCGGAAAGACTAACTGGGCAAGGTCTAGATCACACACACAAAGTGAACTAGGTAATGACCTCACACACACATAGCACAGGGTTACACTATCGACTACTACCTATCCAGTTCATGCATTGCTAGCTACAGTTATTCTGCCTATAATGCTAATGTCATAACAAGATTCAATATTTGTCACAAACTAACATGCTACACACACAATTCACCGTAAAAATTTTTTTTGAAGGGGTGTCCTTTAAACAAACAAAAAGCATCATTATCATTCAAAACTCGATCAAAGTTGACAGTACTAAGGTTCCCCTATTTTTCTCCTAACTAAACACAAAAACACATAATAATATAAATAACAACCTAACACATGCCGGTTCTACTATGATAGCACACTCGGGGGAAAAGAAACACGGCAACAAAAAACCCTAAGTGATGGTATACCCCCACCCCTAACTAAATAATGGTGCACTGCCCTCAGTGCACAGCTATAAATATGATAAGTGTAAGGGAGTGAAGTTATACATGCGATGCCCTAGGCATCGTATGTGGGCCCACCTATAGGTGGAATATTTATATGCTCGTTGGGCTCCACGCTGGGTGCTGATAGTGGAACGGCGGCTGACTAGAGGACGCACCCAGGTCTCTCTACTCCTGGGAAATCTAACTGGCATGGTACTCTGCCCGGGAGGTCTTAGTATCCCTCCGTAGATCACTTTCAAAATCGTCACCACTCTCAGTCTGGCCCTCTGGACTCCGTGGCCTCTTACCTCTAGCAATAGGAGGCTCCTCATTAGCAAATAGGTCAACCACAAACACCGGCATTGTCGGGACCGATGTTGGCATAGGTGGAATAATAGGAGTGTGGCTGACTACTAAAGCTCCAACCTCTGCCCTCAAAGAAGCCACCTCCTGTGTCAAACTAGTCAAGTCTGGAATATGGGCCTCCCGCAGCCGGTTACCCATCTACTGCTCAAAGTTGTCAATCCGCCCATGCAACTCTCACATAAATCTACTATGGCAGCAGTCATACGGGCCTCAACTCTCACCTCAGATGCCTCTATCGACATTCAAACCCAAGATGAGTTACCAACTTAGCCATCTAGGCCTCTGTGTGAGTCCGCCGCTCAATAATCTGCGTCTGCCTATCCAACAGCTACTATAGAAAGTCTATCAAGACTGAAACCATACCAGATGGGGGTGATGGTACAGTGGTGGCTGCTGCCTCCTCATCACTCATGGGGACTGTGCCCTCATTAGTCTATCTCACAGCCTTGGGTGCACTAACCAGTGTTGGGGTACCAACCGACTCCTTTCGATACACATGCCCTTCAAAAAGGGTCATACCTTATGATGTAGAGGGTTGATACCTCCTCTGGGAAGCTGGGTTGGCCTGGTGCTGCATGAACCCCACATCCCCAGCAACGACGCCAAAATTTGATGTCGCCCAAACTATACCTCCAGAAAAGTATAACGCGGTCGCTGTATCAAATATAGAACCCAATTAGGTTGGGGTCAATACCACAGGGAATAGGACGAAAGTCTGTCGAATGTTTGTCTGAGTAATTGGCAAGTAAGTAAAAAAGAAGGGGTTTTGTAAACAAATAATAACAGTAACAATTGTTGATTGTCGGATTTGTGATCAATACAAGAAAGGTACTAGGACTGTGATCACCAAGATTCCTTAACTCCACCGGTTACTTGTGCTGGCAAACTGTCCTACTGCATTGCATGCAAAATCTAACAAGATAGGTTCATCTAAACATCTCTCGACCTTGATTATATGAATTTCACTCTCCTTTTCTCTGTCTCCGAGTGTCCCACAACTAACCCTTGTTCTTGATCTCAGATTAGCTATCCCTATTACGGCTCAAGTTATTAGATGAAGGTTGATAGCTTCAAATCTCTATTATTATTCCCTTTTCCCAATCTCTACCTCTCTCTTGAGCAAGTTTAGAATACAAGCGAGTTTCTAACATTTGTAACAGTTAGAAGATACATTATAATGAAAAAAAATACCAATACATGCAGTTACACCGGTTCAGAATCGCTTCACACTTAACCCATTTCGCTAATTCCTCATGGTTCATTATGGGGTTTAGCTACTCATGATGTCAGAACACAAGAAGAATTCAATGATGAAAACATAATTATGAACTCACAATAAGAATAAAACTCTAAAATCTCAATATAAATCAAAATCCTAGAATCGATGTTTGAGATTACAAGATCAATGTAGTAGACAACTCAAAAATAACATAATAGAATCCTCAAAATAATGTAATGACTAACTCTTAAACATAGGACAACCTAAGGGTATTTGTAGATACAAAGAGAATTTTATCCTAAACAAAGTAGGAGAAAAAGTCGGCAACTTTTCACGAACCGTGACTTGAGGTCGTGAGTTCAACCCACTGACCTTTCACGAACCGTGACTTGAGGTCGTGAGTTCAACCTACTGACCATGGGTCCAGTTCGTAGGAATCAGGCCTCGATGAAAACTCTCAAAAAGTGACTCACAGAACCGACCCATAGTCCGTAGGTTGACCTACGATCCGTGAGTCACAATCGTAGGTCACTCCTTTAACTTCGACTTTTCATTTTTCGTCTTCAAATACTTCATTCCAGTGCATGTTTCTTCCCTTTTTGTCCATTTTGCCTTCAAAAACTATTCTCCTACAATATAGAATAGAAAGTGCATTATACCTACCAAACATACCCAAGTTATTGCACATTTTCCTCATTTTAAGCATCGAAAGTGCCATGAAACCATGGCATATCAAGGACCCTTGTCAACCACCCAAGAGTACAATACCACATGTGGATGGTAGCTTAGAGTTAAGAAAGCCATTAGAGAGGTTGTTGGGGAGTCAAGAGGAGCTTGGAGGCATTCTGGAATGGCTTTCGCCCTCACCAGCACCTACAGATGGCTTCTGCCTTGCCATCTGCACCCCCAACACATGCCACCTGCGCCCCATATGCCAGGGCATATGGCCTAGGTAGTCTATTTTGCTGAATTGGGTCACTTTTGGGCCCATATTTGTAATAAATAGTCCATGGCTATAAATAGTAGTTTCCTTCTTCATTTTCCGTAGTTTTTTAATGATATTATAAATACACTTGAGAGTGTAAAAGTTAGGATTGGCTTGTGTTAAACAATCATTTAGAAGCATGGGTTAAGTGGGAGATTGACTCCCTCGTGGTTTACGTAAGAGCGATGTGCTTGTTGGTAATCAAAAGGGAGGTTTTCGGATTTGATACATCCTTAGGTTGTCCTTTTTTTATCTTCTTGTGTCTATCTATCTATCTATCCCTCTATCCTTTACTTTTCATATTTTTTATTCTATCATTTTTTTCTTGTTTTCGTACTCGATCCCTCTTTTCATTTTTGGGGGGTTATCATGTCGCGATTGCGGGCCTCGATGAAAACCTTCATCGTGATTGCGTAGTGGTGGTACCGCGATTGTGATGGGTTAATTAGTGGACTGGGTTGGGTTGACCACCGCAGTCGCGAGGTCTTTCTCTCGCAATCGCGATGACCAACTTAATTGTCGGTCAACGTTCGCAGTTGTGAGGCATTGTTCACAAAACAGTATAAATACTTCTTTTTCACGAATTCTACCATTATTGGACCTTGGAGCTTTGGGGATAGGAGAATTCTAGGGTTTTTCTCACCATTCTTACTTGGGTAAGCTTATAATTATTCTTCCCATCTTTTTTTGTTGATTATATCTTCGAAAATACCTTTTAATCATGATTTCAAATTGGATTTCAAGCTTAAATTGGTTTTCTTCGATTTGAGCCTTGTTTTTAACTCATTTTTACTTGGATTTTCAACTGTAGACTCCTATAATCTTGGGAAATATGTTTTTGAAATAAAATTGGGTTTTACCCTTCTTGATTTTTAACTCGCTTTTCAAACTTGTCTAAAAATAGTCGATATAGATATCATTAGCTTCTTTTTAATACATAGATTCTATATTTGCATGTTTTAGCTCCTTTCAAAACTGTTCAAAAGAGAATAGTTGTGTGTTGAAGGTTCTAGGCTCGGATCTCAGTACTTTGAGGTAGATTAATTGCTTAACTTTCTTCAGACTAGACTGAGTAGTTAATAAATTAGTATAACATGCTATGCGTTGTGAAAATTAACCATGGGAGTTTTATTTCGAGATTATTATTAATGTTGTGTGCCCGTGTGGGGGCTTATATGCTTATTGTTGTTGACTTGAGACATCATATATTACGTGTTGCCCGTGCGGGAGCTTTATTTGATATCATTGGTCTTATTTATGTATTTAATGCCTTTATTATTAATGTGACGCCCGTGCGGGGGCTTGAATAGATATTCTAGGCCTTATGTGAGCAGTACTTGTTCTTATCATGATAGAAATACCTGAGTTAGAGGTTTGAAATGATATTAATGGTGTCTTACATGACTATTTATGCTGGTGGTGCCAAACGAGAAATGATAGCATGAATTATTGATGCATTGAGTTGATTTTAAGCTCACTTTTACATGTATTGAATGGATTATTATATTCATACTGGTTGGTTGTGAGCATTACATCCGTATCTCATACATACATATTCATGAGACATTGGTAGCATTGAGAAACACTGATTCGAAAGAAAATGAGACATTTTTATGAAAAATCCTTGATCCGTGAACAATAACCGGAGAGGTGGATAGTGACACTTTGTAAAACCCTTGATCCGTGAACACTAGTTAAAGAGGGAGGTTGAGATATGAGGTAGTATACGGGTTGCGAACCCCTATGGGTCCTATCTTGGGAGCGCCGAGGCTCGGCAGGTGTATATAAAAAGTCATGCAATGACTTTCAATCTTTCATCATGATCCTATCATCATTGCATTACATTGCATATGTATTTTCCGTGTTTCTTTTATGTTTTTTCGGTGTGTACTTAGTTTTCATATATATGTTTATGTTCAGTTGTTCCTGTATCGATCTTATATTATAGAACTGTTAGTGGAGATGGTGTGAGCTACCGTTTGAGAACTTTTCTGTTTGCAGGTGACGTGCTCATAATATCTTTTACTTGTATTATTTTTTGCTTTGCTCAGTCGGCCTATAATACCTACTGAGTACAAGTGGATTGTACTATCCCTTACTGTGCCCTTTTGGTGCAAATCCTAGCTCGAGTACGAGATGCGACAGCTGATCTCGTACGGTGATTGTCAGACTTTCGAGGTACTGGTGTGTTCAATGAGTTCGGAGCAGACTTCAGACCTCACGCTATCTTAGCTGTATTTATTTACTTTTCAGAGACACAGTTATGTATTTCAGTTATTCCGAGTTGTACTAGGTGCTCTTACGCTTATGACACTTGTATATTTGGGATTTTGGTATTTTGTTCAGACTTCCATTTTATATGTATGTGTTTGAACAGACTTTGTTCTAGAAGTCTCGTTTGTCTTGTTTTTAATTATATTTCTCAACCTTCATTCCTTTTTGGGTATTTTTCTTACTTACCAAGGCTGGGTCTCAGTAAGGGTCATCATGACTCCAACTATTGGGTCGTGACATACGTTTTGTCATGAATATAAATTAAAGTTGTTTTTGAATTTTTGTGAAAGAAGTGAAAGTGAACAAACTTTTCCAAATACAACTCGAAGTTATATTTAGAATTTTATGGTCAAACACCATTTTTAGAATAAAATGAAGAAAAAAAATCTGAAAAAGAAGTAAAAAATTCTAATGGCCAAACATAAGCCTTTTCCATGTGGAGTGAATTCCCCAAATAGTCACTCAAGTTTTAGGAATTTTCTTCATATATCATTTATGTTACATATAGGACTACAATATCATTCAACAATGATACAATCCAAATCAGCATTGATCTTTTAAGAACTATAATTCAAGACCGGCACAAAGGGAACCAAGCCACGCTCATGTCAAGGACACAAGGACACTTTTGGAGGAAACTTTTCAAGGCCCCTAGGGTACAATACAATGTGTGGAGGGTAGCTTGGAGTCAAGGAAGCCTTGGAGAGGTCAAAAGGGAGCGAAGTAGAGCTAGGAGATGTTCTGGAGGCACGTGTAAAGTCACTTGCGCCCGCAGGTGGGGAGGTTCGACCGCAGATGGCCATTTTGGCCACTTCCAGAGCCATCTGCGTTGGGACATGCGTGGGCAGGAGCCACATACGTCCTAACATGCGTGGGCATGTGCCCAATTTACTGAAACGGGTCACTTGTGGGCCCATAGTTGTAATAAATGGCCCATAGCTATAAATAGTAGTTTCTTCTACATTTTTAGGTCAGATTTTGATGATATTATGAATACACTTGAAAGTGTGAGAGCAAGGATTAGCTTGTGTTGAACATTCGTTTAGAAATATGGGTTAGAAGATTGATTTCCTCATGGTTTACGTAAGAGATCGGTGCTTGTTGGTAATCAAAAGGGAGGTCTTGGATTTGATATATCCATAGGTTACCCTCTTCTTTATCTTCTTGTGTCTATCTATCTATCTTTATCTCTATCCTTTACCTTTCCATATTTTGATTCTATTATTTTTCTTATTTTTGTACTTTTTCCCTCTTTTCGTATTTTGGGGGTTATCATTTGGTATCAGAGCCGAGCTTAGATTTGTTTTTACTATTCTAAATCTTGGTTTTGTTATCTAGAAAATCAAAAAAAAATTGTGTCAAAAACTTTTTTAGCAAAAACCCCAAAAATATTTTTGTGTTTTTGAGTCCTTTTTGTAGTTTCTATACTAGACTTGTTCCATATAGTACTATCAAGGTTGGAATCTTGAGTTTTGGGTGTGTTTTGAAGAGATTGAAAGAAAAACTCCATTGTTGAGCAAAACTTGAAGAAAAAGAAAATGTGGGTTTTGAGATCTTGCTATTTTGGTGTGAATTTGAAGGTTACAAAAATTTGAAGGTTACAAATTGTTGAAAGTTGTTCCCCTGGTTGAAGAGAAAACAAATCTGAAATTTCATGCAAATCCGAGCTAAAATGAGTTAGTTGGGAATTTTGTGTTCTTGGGGTTCTTGAAGAAGATTCATATCTTCAAGGGGAAGATTTATCAAAAGTTGTTGTTAGATCCACAAAGAAAGAAAGAGAAAGGTGTTTGGGTGTTAGTATAAGAGATTATCCAAAAGAAAAGGGAATATTATAAGAGAGAGAATGCAAAAAAAGGGCTCACAAAAGCTGAAAAGCGGAAGTTCCAGGTGGGCATCTGCGCCAACAGGTGACCCAACGCAGACCACACTGGTTCGACCTACGCCCACCATCTGCGAGGGTAGGTCACCACCTCCGTGGGCAGGTCATCCAAACGCGCCTCAACAACTCCATAACTAATTTTTCTCAGGTTCCAACATCCTAATTCGATTTCTTAATTCCTAATCTCATTTCTTGATTCCTAAACTAATTAACAACTATTAATTGATCTATTTAGTTGATTAGTTAGTCTTAGAGTCCGTTTTCGTTCTTTGTCCGTTTCTTTTTGTGCTTTTCCAGTTTTGTTTTGGTGTTATTTTTTAGTTCAAGTAAGTATTTATTTGTTTGAGTCGTTTATTCTTCTTCAAATAAGAATCCATTCCGACCATGAGTAGTAATTGATACCACGTCTTCCATCGGAGTAGAAACAATCTTTCAACGCTAGCAACGCCTATTGTGAGGTAAACAAAGGTGCGTACTCCGAGAGATTGTGAGATTGATTTCTTAACGCTAACTTGTTTGTTGTTTTTGTTTAGTGTTTCTACTTGCTAGGTACAATGGCTAAGGGGAGTTAAAGTCAAAATATCATGGGAAAGGTTAACATGGAATCCATAATGGCGGCCATCTTGGGTATGAGACAAGACATGAATGAGCTAAGAGGTCAAATGGCCACACTCCAAGGAAGTGTGTCAACCAAGATGGACAACATAGAGGGTCGTCTAAACTCCAACGATTCCACGTCCCAAAACTATCATGCTTCCTCTAGTGGTAATGCTCCAAAAACCTCCACCACTATCTCTACGAAAACCCTTCACCAAATGTTCAATCCACCGAGGCAAGTATATGATCCCATCATCCAAACCACTACTTTTCCAAATAACAAAAACCAACTTGCTCAAGTCAAGGGAGTAGAGAGAGAGGAAATTGAGAAAGTGGTGAAGAACTTGGCTCAAGAAGGGGAGTTGTGTGTGAATGTTGAGCCAAGAATTGAATTGGAGAAGGTAGAAAAAGAACACTTAATTGTGGAACTTGTCAAACCCATGCCCTTGCATGCTAACCAGGGTTCTAGCATTTTGCCTAGCACCAATACTTCTCTTCTGCAGGATCAAGAGCAAATGCTCCTAATGGAGGATCCAAATAAAATCCCTCACAAGCATAGGCTTAAAGGCCTAGATGAGTTCTTATCTAAGGACTCCAACATTGATGAAAGGAGGTTTCTAAATCAACTCCTAAGGATTGATGGATACTTGATGACAAGGGGTGAAACATCTAACCCCATGGATCGAAAGAAGGAGTTCCCTACCAAGGAAATTCATACAAAGAATCAAGAGGACCAAGCATGGTCCAAGTTGGTACATGGAACAAGTTCAAGACTTTGTTTTCGAGGTATATATTTACCCCCCTCCTATTCCTAGTGATCCTTGGAGGCATGCTGATATTTTTCTCATATTGAGTAGACCCTTGAAATTGATTGATATCATATCATACCATGAGAGTATAAGTGTCTCCAAGATTTCTTCATGGTGTATGTCTTATGTTCTTACATTGTGTGGGCCTAGTAATCTAAATGCCCAATCTATTTGTTGCTTTGGGAAGAGTCCTTGGTGCATACTTGATGCCTAACTCTTGCTTTCTAATCCTTGTCACACTTATGTGGTTGGACAAGTTGAAGTGATAGGAAGGACTCTTAGGAGTATGCTAAATTCCATGAATAGAGGCAACCCAACTTCTTGGGTATTCTCTAGTTTCTCTAATAGCATGACTCCATTAGTGAATGTAGTCCTTTTGGGAAGTTGCTTGAAGGGAAAAGACGTGATGTGCTTAACTTGTCTTGCCTCATCTTATTGTGTACTTATGTTTGAGAATAATTTAGATGAGAATGGTGTCCTTCTCTCTTTTCTTTTCTATCTCTTTGCCCATGATGATAGCCATGCTTGTGTTGAAAATGCATTTTCTATAAGCATGGGATGTCTTGAAAGCAAGGGTAATTTGCACCCTAATGACTTAGACTCCGTCTTTGGTTGTTCCAACTTCTAGTGACTTGATTTCTAGCTTTCTTGATGATAACGATCCTAATTGAGGTGACTCAAATCGATATCAAAAACGCGGAATTAAACAACAAAATTAAAGGATAGTTGAGAAATAAGAGATGAGAAGTGAAGAAAGAAAGGTTCAATTGAAGAACAATTAAACCAAGGGAGAAATAGAACTCAATCAAATGCATGAGAAACCAAATTGAATCCATAATATGATAACTCGTTGATCAATCAAGCGAAGAAGATAACACAAGCAATTTGGGAATCCACCCTAATCACTCGATTTAAGGTAACAATTGGGATTAAACCCGATTACTACACTAACCTAGAGTAACCAATTATCAAGTCTATTCAAGACAATTCAATCATCAAAATCTGAGTAAAGAAAATGGCTAAGGCAACTATTTATAGTCCTTTCCTTTTCACAAATAGCCTATTACAAAAATAGCCCAAAAGTGACTATTTTAGTAATAACCCACAAGGGCCCTTCTTGATTGTCCAAATGACATCGTGATCGCCCATGACCTTGTGTATTTATTACTCCATGGCTTTCCTCAAGGCTCCAAGCTATCATCCATATGTAGAACCCCATCCTAATGTGCCCCATGCTAATCATGATCGTATCATCCTCCCCTTTTTCAAAAGGATTCCTCCTCGAATCTGAACCTTGAAAAAACATGAGAAGGACAAACAACAAACTTATCCTCATAGAATGAGGGTTAGCACAAGGGTTATCAATCATACCAACTTGCCAAGGAGGCACCAATTTGACATACAACCAACTATCCTTTATTGAATAAGATACATTCATCATATAAGGTGCAAAGGAATTGGTCATAAGCAACATCATGAGACAAGGAAACTACAAAGGTCTTAATGGCATCAAGAATCTCAAGAGATGACATCACATATACTTTATGAGCCATAAGACACAATTGTTTCATTGCCTCATGATAAGACCTCACTAAAAATGGTGCACTCACCCACAAGGGTTCATTCGGGTCAAAGAAGTAAAAGACCCACATATCTCTATCTCAACATAAAATAAATTCCATACCATCATGGGTATCATCAAAAGAAAAATGGTAGTATAGAAAGGTGTTAAGCTCACTATTCTCATCTAGGGTGTGCCAAAAGATAAGGATATCAGTAGATAAGAAGAAACATTTTAAGCACAAAACAACCCTCTCTATCAAGTAACTTTCCAAAGAAAGAAAGTTCACCAACGAAGCCATGCTACTTGAATGGTTGAGGAATCTATTAGGCGTCAAATCACTCCATATCAAATAATACTCCTAATGAATTAGGGTCCTTCCTATCATAGTATCAAGCATGCTTCCAAGAGCCCCATTGGAAACTTCAACTTGTCCAACCCTATAAAGGTGACAAGGAGCGTTCAATATCCATGGACTCTCCCAAAAACAAACAAGCAACTTAGCACCCACTAGTTATGGTCCATACAACTTAAGCACAAGTGTGTCAAACAAGGATGCAAAAACATAGGAAACTCCCAAAATAGGCAATGACACATTTGCCTTGGGGTTCACAAACATGAGACCACATTTGAGAAAAGGGTCATCATATGCAAACAAGTAGTAAAGAAAGGTGTTACTTAAGTGAACTTCATCCAAGGTGTGCCCACATATAGTATCACTCTTTGATCCACAAGCATTAAGGCCTTGATCAAGAATGGGGTCACACAAGTATAAAGGGGTCATTGGAGAACATACACCCCCTTCTTTTCGACTACTAACCTCTCCAATAGATGTACTATCATCTTTCAAGAAGAGAGTTCTATCTTCAAAAAGTGTGTCATCACACCATAGTGGATTCTCAATCACTTGGTAGCTCTTAAGAGGGGCCACACTTCTATCATGCCAAGACACACCACTATGCATTTCACCTTCATTAGTCATGTCAACCTCAAACAAGGGATTATCTTTAAAAACACATCCCACCTCAAAATCCTCATGAGAAGAACAAGGAATGGGATCACAATTCAAGGATTCATTATTTAGGTGCAATGACTTCACATGACTAACTACAGGACCAACTACATCAACGTCATCACTAAATTGAGGTCCCTTAAGTTCATCACAAAACTCCTCATTTAGTGGGACATCATTACACACAATTTGATCAACACCAATGTCCTTTGATAATGAACTAACATTCAAAGCACATGTATCAACACTACGTGGACATAAATTGATCTTACTAGAAGAATCAATTCGGTCATCAATAGGATCAACTAGTGTATCCACATTATCAACATGGACATTAGCAAAATATGGCAAAAATTCACATGACAATGTACTACCATTCAATGCATAAATGTCAACACTAGGTGGACACAAATTGATCTTACAAGAAGAATCAATTCGGTCATCAATATGATCAACTAGTGTATAAACACTCTCAACATATTATCAATATATGGCAAAGAATCATTAAGCTCACATGAAAAAAAAGCTATCTCTTACACTCAATTGGCTACTAGCCACAAAATGATCTTTTACTTTCAACAAAGTGTATGGTTTAGCTTTGTTACCTTGTAGATCATAGGAATGATTGTCTTAACCTTGATTTTTAACATCGGAGCGTAAATGTTCTTTTGAAAAGCTTTTTAGCACCTCATGATTCTTCATTGATCGAGGTGCCTCACTAGGCTTGCTTCCAAGAATACCTACACAAGAATCTAACAACAAGAAAATGAAGAAAGGTTACAAAAGTTAGTATAAGATTGTGACAATCCTCTCATATCACTACTCACATTCTCTCCTATTTCCACTCTAGAGTTATCACATATCACATTCTTACTACTCTCAATCTTATCGGAGTTAGGACAAGTGCCAAGAATTCCTTGGGAAGGGTTTGGAGATTATTTCACCTCTAACTTCCACTTTGGGTTGCTAGGAGTAGCCTTCTTTTCATTCATCGAATCCTCTTCAAGCACATTTCCACAAAGAGTAGCTTGTTTTTCTTTCGACTCTATGGTATTAAGCTTGGAGACCATTTGAGAGATCTTGTCAAGAGTTATTAGCATGGAAGCAAAATTTTTGTTCATCTTCAAAGTAATAGGATCCTCAATTGGGAGTGGTTCACTTGTAACTTTTGTTTCAAGAATCTTCCTCTCCGGTCATACACATATTGAAACAATAAATTCCCTCTACTTCTATGGATCAGTAATTCTCCCACCCTTCCTCCAACATCATTACCATATGGAGAACTAGTCACATTGAAATGAGGATAAGAAGTTCAAGTTCTTGCACCATAAGAAGTAAAGAATGTACAAGTTCTTGAACCATAAGAAGTAGAGAATGTTCTTCGACTATGGTCCACATGATGTCTTCTAATTGGTTCCACCCACACATCTATACCCCCTCGACTAGAATAGGAAGCAGCACAAGACGAGGAAGGTAATTCATCCTCACAGCTTCCCCTTCTTCACAATCATCCTCAAAGGATTCACAAGACATATGGGAGAAAGTATCGTACTTCACATCGTCTTCATTACCATAGTGTGTAATATTAGAACCCCCATACCCTTCATATTCACCATCAAATTCACATAAGATACTTCTACTCCTTCATGTTCATCAAAAAAGCCATAAATTCCATTCATTTCACATTCATCTCCGGGGTAGTAGTTCTCACCACCATATTGCTCATGATCATAATCATAACCTTTATATGATTCACTGGACTCATGAGCTTCATTAGTTTGCTCACAAGCACTTAAAGAACCCTCATGTAGCTCATCATCACTATACTCATAGTTCATGTCGCTACAAGTATAGTAACTAATGTCATCTCCACAATAATCTGAAGCTATAGATGACATTCTCCTTTGTATCGCCTTTGGTACCTAAAAAACTAGCAAACAAGTTAGTAATAAAAGCGTCACATCACTCTTTATCAACTCACCTTCTGTGACTTCTTTCCCAAATTGATAGTGTTACTAACTTGCTCAATCAATTAAAGGTTATCTATGCTTGTGGAGGAATGGATCTTTGTGAATCTTGAAAAAAGGATAACTTAATTAAAAACTAATGGACTTGAATCAAGAAAATTAACAACGAAATAAAAAGAGAGAAGCACACAAAGAAAAGTACACAAGAAAAAAAAATCGGACTCAAAGAGCTTGATAATATTTAGTAGGGTAATCTACTAATTAAAATCAAGTTATGCAGCCAAAGAAAAGGAAAAATTAATAAAAAGAAATTAATTTACCAGGATTTGGACTAATAAAATTAATTGGGAAGGAATTTTGTTGAAATCCATGGAAAAAATGCTTCAAAAAATGGAGAAAACTAGGAAAAAAAAAAGAAGCTGAAAATTCATGACAAAAGGACACTTGAGGAAGCTTCCAACAATTGTACCATGTGGTCCCCCATGTACTACCTTTTGTCCTAGTCTTTGCCCTTTTTGGTCTTTTCCTTTGTACAAACAAGTACACTTCCTTTTCTTTTCCCCTTTTTGGATCAAACAACACCTTTTGAATAATTCTTCTTCAACAAGACATGAATTTCATGAAGAACACCAAGAACATGGATGAATTTCAAAAATTCATATCTCCTTCGTTTTAGCTCCAAATTCCACAAAATTTGAGATTTAAGCTATGGAGATCAAACTACAATACTTTTAAACCCTCAACTCCAAACCAATCAAATCAGATCTTTAGACCCATTTTCTTTTTCTTCAAACTATGAAGAACATCATTAACAAGATGAACTCCAAAATTGACAACTCCTTCATTTTAGCTTCAAATTTGATGAAATTCGAGATTCAAGCTCCCCTTGATACAGATAACAAATCCCGATGCTTTTCAAGCTCCAATTTCAACCTAAAATTTTTAGATTTAAAACACACTTCAAATTATGAAGAACACCATGAAGATGATGAACTTCCAAAATTGACCCCAATGGATTTCAACTCCATTTGCTCTCAAATTTCAGATTTGAGCTCCTCTTGATAGAGAGAACAAACTCCAATACAAATAAACCTTTAATTCTACCTAGATCTTCAAACCCACTTCACCCTCCTCAAGCTTTTTAAGGTTCAACAATGGTGAAAACTTCAATTCACCTCCAAACAAGTTGAAACATTAGATCTAGACCCAATATCACTAGAGAATCATGAATCTAGTGATAAAAACACAACAAAAATCAAATCAACCAAAAAATTTTTGAAATTTTCTCAAAAACGTTTTTTCACGATTTTTTTTAAAAAAAATTCAGATTTATAAACCTAGGATTGAGATTCGTAGAACTGAATCCCTAGCCTAAACTCTGATACTAAAATGATAACGATCCTAATCGAGGTGAATAAAATTGATATCGAAAATGCGGAATTAAACAACAAAATTAAAGGATAGTTGAGAAATAGGGGATGAGAAGTAAAGAAAGAAAAGGTTCAATTAAAAAAACAATTAAACCAAGGGAGAAAGAGAACTCAATCAAATGCACGAGAAACCAAATTGAATCCACAATATGATAACTCGTTGATCAATCAAGCGAAGAAGATAACACAAGCAATTCGAGAATCCACCCTAATCACTCGATCTAAGCTAATAATTGGAATTAAACCCAATTACTACCCTAACCTAGAGTAACCAATTGTCAAGTCTATTCAAGATAATTCAATCATCAAAATCTGAGTAAAGAAAATGGCTAAGGCAACTATTTATAGTCCTTGCCTTTTCACAAATAGTCTATTACAAAAATAATTCAAAAGTGACTATTTTAGTAATAACCCACAAGGGCCCTTCTTGATTGTCCAAATAACATCTTGATCGCCCATGACCTTGTGTATTTATTGCTCCATGACTTTCCTCAGGGATCCAAGCTATCATCCATATGTAGAACCCCATCCTAATGTGCCCCATGCTAATAATGCTTGTATTACTTGAGCACTTGAAACTCTTACGTATGGAAACACCTTGGATGAGACTCATTTTATTCATACCTTTCTTTATTACCTTTTTGCATTTGATGATGTTCGTGTTGATATTGAATTTGTTCTAGATAGAGGTGGGAATCCTTGGGTATGGTCTTATGATGGGATAAAGAAACACTTGTGTCTTATGACCTTAGTAGTTTCTTTGTTTCATGACGCATCTAATAGCCAACACCTTTGTGCATTGTATGATGAGTTTGTTTAGTTGATAACAAAGGATCGTTGGTTGTATATCAAATGTGTGCCCCCTTGGCATAGAAATATTGTTACTAATACTTGTGCTAACCCTCATGCTTGGAGGATATATTGGTTTCTTGTCCACCTTATGTGCTTTCAGATTTTGGATTCGAGGATGAATCCTTTTCAAGAAGGGGAGGATGATACAATCCAAATCGGTATTGACCTTTTAAGAACTATAATTCAAGGTCGGCACAAACGAAACCAAGCCACGCTCATGTCAAGGACACGTTTGGAGGACCCTTTACAAGCCCCTTAGAGTACAATACCATGTGTGGAGAGTAGATTGGAGTTAAGGAAGACTTGGAGAGGTCAAAAGGGAACGAAAAAGAGTTAGGAGATGTTCTGGAGGCACGTGTAAAGTCACCTGCGCCCGCAGGTGGGAAGGTGCGGCCGCAGATGGCCATTTTAACCACTTCTAGAGCCATCTGCGTTGGGATATGCATGGGCAGGAGCCACCTGCGTCCTAACATGCGTGGGTATGTACCCAATTTGCTGAAACGGGCCACTTTTCGACCCATAGTTGTAATAAATGGCCCATGACTATAAATAGTAGTTTCTTCTTCATTTTTAGGTTAGATTTTGATGATATTATGAATACACTTGAAAGTGTGAGAGCTAGGATTAGCTTGTGTTGAACAATCATTTAGAAACGTGGGTTACGTGGGAGATTGATTCTCTCGTGGTTTACATAAGAGATCGGTGCTTGTTGGTAATCAAAAGGAAGGTCTTGGATTTGATATATCCATAGGTTTCCCTCTTCTTTATCTTCTTGTGTGTATCTGTATATCTTTATCTTTATCCTTTATCTTTCCGTATTTTGATTATATCATTTTTCTTATTTTTGTACTTTTTCCCTCTTTTCATATTTTGGGGGTTATCAAACAATCACTATTTTTCTTCAAAATACTAAACACTTCAAAAGTCTTCTTCTCTCTTAGTTGACATGCCATGTCATTAGAATCTCATTTTTTCTAAATACTAAACTATTTAATTCATCAAACTCATTTAACCAAAATTATAAAAAAAATGCATTAATTTATTTTTCATGCTTAGGAATTCTTTACCACACTTAAACTTTACCATCTTATTTTACATGCAAATTAAAATCCTTAGATAATTTATTTAATTTAGTGACATTACTATCCTTAAATAAAAAGTGATCTTTGTGGGCTATAATTATATATAAAAACATGAATGGCCATCTAGGAAAGTAACTCTAGAAAAAAAAAAAGTGTAAGTACCTAAGTATGAGAATTTCTTCTTAATAAACTAATATATTTTTACACAAAAAAAAAAAATTGGTTAAACGAGTTTGATGAGTTAATAAGTTTATTACTAAAAAAAATGATAATTTACAGATGCCAATTAAAAGAGAAGGAGAATTTTGAGGTATTTAGTATTTTTTGAGAAATTATTTTGATAGATGAGGGATATTATTGTCTTAAAAAAATAAAAGTGATTTTTGTAGGCAACTCCGAAAACATGAATGACCATCAAAGAAAATAACTTCAGAAAAAATAGAAAGTCTAAGTATTGGTAAAATATTTCTAAGCATGAAAAATTTCTTCTTAATAAACTAATGTATTTTTTTTAAAGAAAAGAATACGAATATAATTTTGACTAAATAAGTTTGATGAGTTAAATAGGTGTACTATTAAAAAAATGATTTAATGATATGGCATGCCAATTAGAAGAGAAAGAGTCATTTGATATATTTAGTATTGTCTTTTGAGAAAAATAATGATAGTTGAGTGATATTATTATCTTTAAGAAAAGTGATTTTAGTAGGCAATTCAAAAAATATGAGTGACCATTCAGAAAAACAACACTTGAAAAAATATATGTAAAGTTTAAGTACCGATAAAAAAAATTTAAAGCATAAAAATTTCTTCTTAATAAACTAATGCTTTTTTTTTCAAAAAAAATAATAATTATATTTTGATTAAATGAGTTTGATGAGTTAAATAAGTTTAAATTTTTTAAAAAAGAATTTTTAGTGACATGACATACCAACTAAAAAAGAATATAATTATATATTGATTAAATGAGTTTGATGAGTTAAATAGGTTTAATATTTAAAAAAAGGAAGAGGTTTTAATGACATGAATGCAACCTACAGCAACAACAACATACTCAGTGTAGTCCCACAGAGTGGGGTCTGGGGAGGGTAAAGTGTACACAGTCCATACCACTACCTCCGAAGAAGTAGAGAGGCTGTTTCCGATAGACCCCCGGCGCAGGACAGGAAAACAGTATATAAAGGCGTAGTAAAACATAAAATAAGGTGAAATAACACACACATAAAGAAAAACAGAAATAAGACACCCACTGAGTAGTTGTCACGCCCCGAATTCCAACGAGGCAGACTGGCACCCGAAGTCGTTGAGGCCCGAGAGTACCAATCTTTGCTCATGTACATTCATATGCATGTCTCCGTATAAACATATATCTCATGCAACTATGCGGAAGTCATGGAAACATATGCTATATTTATAAAACTTGGCCGTTAGGGCCACCAAGTCAAAAATGGACATACATCTCTTACATTCATCTTCCCACATACGTCTACAAAGCCTCTACAGATACATATACATAACCAACCTAAAGTCGGGACAAGTCCCCGCTTTATACAACATTTACATAAAGCCAAAATCAATGTACACATGAGACTCGAAAATCCCCGAACCAACTGGAGTTCACCAATGATTTGCAAACGACCCGCAACCTCCTATGGAGGTCTACTAGCACCTGTGCCTGCAGCAAGTAAGGTAAGTCCCCAAAGGGGGTCAATACGAAGAATGTACTGAGTATGTAAGGCTATAAGAAACTGCATGATACATAAGTATTTCAATGATATCAAGTACAGGTGAATATTCGATATGGATAAACCTCCACTCTGTGTATGTGAAATCATGTACATTGCTTTCGTTATATTCATTTTCGATCATTCGTTCATATCATTATCATTTTTATAATATCATTCATATATACCTTCATTTGAGTGATACTTTCTTTGTTTTTACGTTCATCATCATTATTAGTCATCCACCTTATCGGTGGGTCATAATATAGTCATCCACCTTATCGGTGGGTAGTCTTCCACCTTATTGGTGGTAGTCATCTATAAGACCCCATATATTCCCTAACCCATGGGACTACCTTAACATTTATAGAATCATTTAAACATGAGAGAATTGGTGAATTATGCATTAATTTGGTGGGCTTAAATAAATCATGTGTCATTGGGCTCAAATGAGGCCCAAAACTCATAAGAAGACATGGCCCAAATGGGGCAAGTAACCCATTCTTGTTTTGACCAATCAAACATGCATTTAATGCCCAAGGATTTGGCTAAGGATAACTTGAGGGACTATATAAAGCAATAAAAATCATATTTTTATTGATCAAAACACACATGCCATTTGCTAGAATATTCAAGGCATTTCTCTTATCTCACTCACAAACCCTAAGCCCTCATTCCTTTGGACAAGATCATTCCTTTGTAAGTATTGGTAAGTGTTTACTTTTATGGTTTAATATATTACATGCTTAATATGGTGCATAAATCATGTTGGTTATGTTGACACAGTGTTAGACAATTCACTATGTGTAAAACTGTCTATTTTTGCAATCAGAAAAGGGTTTTGCCTTATAAACTTGAAAATGAACTTGTGGTCTTGAAGGAAGTGAACTTTATGGATTAAATATTGACATGTGGGATGTTATTATAGTCTTAACTTGTTTTATCCTTGTACATAATGTTTGAAATTGTTATTGCAAAATTATGTATGGACTTGGTGGTGTATTGAAGGAAAAGTGTGGTTTTGGTGATGTTCATGTGTGTTGTGAAACCATGGGTGTTTGTTGGAATCCAAGTGACCACAAATATGTAAAGAAAATCTTACTTATGGACTTGGACCATTTATTACACAAAAGGACCCAAAAGAGACCCTTTTTAGCCGATTTGGGCATCCGCCCCCGCAGACGAAGGCACCTGCGGGTGCAGATGCCAACGCAGGTGCCCCTAGACAGGGCCAAGGGTAACCTGCGGCCACATTTCATCCACCTGCGAGTGCAGGTTGCTTCGCAAGTCAGTCCAGAGTATCGTTTTGTATGTTTTTGCCTCTCTTTGATCCCCGGAGACCCCTATACCCTTTTTGGATGTAATTACCAGCTTTTGATACCTTTTTAATGACCTTAAGGGTTCGTATGGAGGCATGTTGGATTATATACATTATGTATTGTTGTTAATATGTTGTTATGAGGAGAATTGATGGAGTAATTGTGATGTAATGATAATGAGGAAGTGTAAAGGGTAAACTTGGTGTGAAATGCTATTGGTTTATGAATTCTTGGTCAATGTATGGAATTTTATGGTGTTATTGGTATGGTAATGCAGTGGGTTGTATTATAAAGGGTGAAATGACGTTATATGGCAGTCACTTAGCTTATTTTCGTCTTGTACACTTGTATGGAAAGTAGTTGTTAACGAGAGTTCCGTTATGTACTTGTATTGTAGAGAGAAACGTAAGGAAGGAGATGGACTATTGTGTTCATATATAGGATTGTGTATTCATACTTAGAAGTGAAGGTATGTAAGGTTATTCCATATGCATCCTTCTGCAGCACATAGTATTCACATTGACATTGTATTTGTTCCATTCCGAAATATTCTAAGGTATCATATTTTCGGTTACCAATTGTTATTATCACATGTTCCCTGCTCATTAATCAATTGTGATTCACTAATGTTCCAAAGGTCCAATAACGTTATGTTCCAAAGTTCAAATAATGTTATGACTATCATTGTATCAATCAATCTCAAAAGTAAAGAATGAAGTAATGCATATATGGTTGATGATTGAGTATGGGTGGTAGCTTTGGGGGCGAAAGCCTAGCTCAAGCCGATCGCGAGATTATTGGATCAGGAGGTAGTCCTAGAGGCATAAGCCTAGCTCGGACCGAACCTGACAGGGGGTAGCTCTAGAGGTAAGAACCTAGCTCGAGTCGAACCTGATATATCGGTTTATGGGTGGCAGCTCTAGAGGTAACAACCTAGCTCGAGCCGAGCCCGATGTGTTGATTTATGGGTGGTAGCTCTAGAGGCATAAGCCTAGCTCTAGCCAATCCCAACATGATCAGTCGGGGCCCGGGTACATTGTGACACAAGTGATGATGTATGAAGTAAAGAAGCAATGAAAGTAATGAAAGCAATATACATGGTTCCCAACATACAGAATGGTGAATTATCCATATTGGTTATTCATTTGTATTTGAGTTCATTGAAGTATTTATGTATCATATAGTTTTATATGAGCCTTACATACTCAGTACATTCTTCGTACTGACGTCCCTTGGGGGACTTACCTTACTTGTTGCAGGTGCAGGTGCTAGTAGACCTCCACAGTAGGTTGCCGGTCATTTACAGAACTTTGGTGAGCTCCAGTTGGTTCGGGGCTTTCCGAGTCACAATTGTACATTTGTTTTGGTATTGTAAATGTTGTATAAAGTGGGGACTTATCCCGACTTTAGGATGGTTATGTATATACATCTGTTAGAGGCGTTGTAGACATATGTGGGAATATGAATGTAAGGGGATGTATGTCCATTTTGACTTGATGGCCCTAACGGTCAAGTTTCTTATATTGATATATATATCACATGTTTCAATAACTTCCGCTATTACCATCTAGTCTGTATATGTGATGATAAGGTTTCTTGAATGACATACATATGAATGGACATGAACAAAGATTGGTTCTCTCGGGCCTTATCGGCTTCGGGTGCCAGTCCGCCCCTTTGGAATTCGAGGCGTGACATCATCCACCTTATCGGTGGGTAGTCATCCACTTTATCAGTGGGTAGTAACCTACTTTATCAGTGGGTAGTCATCCACCTTATCGGTGTTCATAATATAGTATTAGGGTCCGCTCGAGCTAGGCTTATGTGCCCCTTTGAGTCGTCCCGATTCTCAAACAATAACCCATATATGCATTACTTTATTTCTTTACTTTTGCGAGATTGATACATTTTCTTATGAGAGATTAATACATTTACTTGTGAGATACATTAACTTGTGAGAGATTGATACATTTACTTGTGATAACATTATTAGAAGCTTTGGAACCTTAAGAATATGAGACATATGAAACACAATTGGTCATGTGAGTAACACTATATGACAACCTGAAATGAGATACCTTGGACATTTCGGAATGAAACAAGTACCATGTCAATGTGAACAATACACGCTGCAGAAGGATACGGAAAGAGTAACCTTACATACCTTAGCTTCCCAATATGAATACACAGTCCTATATATGAATACAATAGTCCAGCTCCTTCCTTACGTTTTACTCTACAACACAAGTACATAACGGAGCTTACGTTACCAACCAACTATCTTACAAGTGCATAAGACGACAATGAGTTACATGATTGCCCTATAACGTAATTTCACCCTTTACAATCCCATTCACGGCATTATCATATCAAAAATACCATAACATTTCATACATTGACCAAGACATCATAAACCAATAGCATTTCACACCCAAAGTTATACTTTACACTTCCCCTTCAACACTACGTTACCTTTTCTCTGTCGAGTCACTCAATAGCTTTCATAATAACACATTAACAACAATCCATAATTTATACCATTCAAAATACCTCCGGTATACTCCTTTAAAGTCATTCAAAAGGTACCATAAGTTGATAATTGCATCCATGAAGGGTATAGGGGCTTTGGGGGGTCAAAAAGATGCAAAAACAAGCAAAACAGAGCTCTGGACTGACCTGTGAAGCCACATGCACCCGAAAGTGGTTGAGGTACGTCCGCAAGTGCCTCTTGGAAGTGTCCAGTGTCACCTGCATTGGCATCGGCGCCCGCAGGTGCCCCACCCGAGAGGGCGGATACCCATTTCAGCCTCCGGGGGTCATTTTAGGGTCCTTTTTCGCAATGAATGATCCATGATCACAACTAAGATTCTCTTAACATATTTTAGATCATATTAGATGCCAATGAACATCCATGGTTTCACAACTCACATAAACCTCACCACAACTACATTTTTCTTTCAATACGCCACCGGTTCCATGTACAATTTCACCACAACAATTCCAAATGTTACACACAAAGAGAAAGCAATTTAAGGACATAACCACATCTTACATGTTGATATTTAATCCATCAAAGTCAATTCCTTTAAGACCACAAGTCCACTTCCAATTTACAAGGCAAAACCCTTTACCGATTAAGTAAAGTACACTGTTTGGCACATAGTGAACTATCCAACACTTTATCAACCTAAACAACATGATTTATACACCATATTAAGCATATAATATATTAAACCATAAGATTTAACACTTACCAATACTTACAAAGAGATGATCTTGCCCAAACAAGTGTAGTTGCCTTAGGGTTTGAGTTGAGAGAAAATATCTTGTAGAAATTTCTAGAATTGGCATGTGTGTTCAAATGAATAAAAATCTGATTTTCTTGGCCTTATATAGCCCCTTAATGGTCATCCTCAGCCAAATTTTGGGTCAATAATTGAGGGTTTACTTTGGTCAAAGAAAGAATGGATCATTTGCTTCTTTTGGGCCATGTCTTTTTCATCAATTTGGGCCTCAATTGAGCCCAATGGCACAAAATTAAATTCATCCCAACACAATTAAGGTGTAATGCACCAACCATATCATGTTTAAATAATTCCACAAATGTTACGGTAATAACATAGGTTCGAAAATGTACGGGGTGTTACATCCTTCCCCCCTTAGGAACATTCGTCCTCGAATGTGAGTGACATTATCCAATTTAAACAGATGGATCATTCTTCATGTTATCATATAGACACATAATGCTCATAGATACTTACTATTGTTCTAATTCCGCACTTTGAACCTTTTTTTTCCATTTGAAACAAATACGGATACTTCGACTTTACCATTTCTTCAATTCCCCATGTGATTTCATCTACTTAGTGGTTCCTCCAAAGTACTTTCACGAAAGCTATTTCTTTAACCTATTCACTTTCCAAATCTCACTACCCCTTTCATTGGTGACACTTCCACAAATACCCAGTCACTTGTATAAGCTCATAGCATATCTTCAAGTGTTTGAATAATACATTGTGTTTGCCCATCTGTTTGAGGATGAAAGCCATACGTAAAGTTACTTGGGTTCTCAAACTCTTCTGAACAAAAACTTCCAAAAAAAAATGTGTAGTAAATTGAGCTCCCCTGTCTGATGTAATAGAAATTGGGACTCCGTGTAGTCGTACTATCTATTCAATATACAACCTCACATATCCTTCAGCTGTATAGGTGGTCTTGACAGGCAACAAGTGTGCTGGTTTGGTAACCTGTCAACTATCACTCATATGGAATCAAATTTTCCAAAGTGTATGAGACAAACTTATGTGTATGAGGTAATTTTGCGATAAAATTCATGTTAACCATGTCCCATTTCAAACTTGGAAAATCCATACATTGCATATAACCTCCCGGTTTTCGATGCTCTACTTTCACTTGTTGACAATCTGGACAATGAACTACAAATTTTGCAATATTCTTCTACATGTAACCTTACCAATACATCTTTTTCAAACCATGGTACATTTTGGTTGCTCCCGAATGAATAGAATATCGTGAATGATGTGCTTTTGTCATAATTCATTTCCTTAGCTCATATATATCCGGCACACAAAATCTACCTTGGCATTGAAGTACTCCCCCACCCCCCCACCCCCACCCCTTATGTAAGCTCAAAGACCTTTGTCGAACTTTGTTGTACATTGCTTTTCAATTGAAATAAAATAGGATTTGCATATTGCTTTTTCTTCACCCCAGCTACAAGTGAAGCCTCTGCTGCATTTTACACTATCATTCTTTCATCTGGAGTTTCAGGAAGACGAACCCCCCCAAGCTGTCCAATTGACGTAGATCCTTAATAGTACCTTACCTTTTCGTAAGTTGACCATCCATGCTTCCCAACGCTTTGCGGCTTAACACTTTGGCTACCACATTTGTGTTTCACGGATGGTATAAGATATTACTATCATAATCCTTGAGTAATTCCAGCCACTTTCGCTGTCTCCAGTGTAGGTCCTTTTGCTTATAAATATACTCCGAACTTTCTATGATCGGTATATATATCAACGTGAACCCCATACAAATAGTGTCACCATATATTATTATATATATTTTTTTAAAGCAATTATCACGCTAACTCAAGATCATGTGTGAGATAATTTCTTTATTCATATGGACGCAATTGTCTTGAAGCATAAGCTATCACATTACTGCATACCCTTCTATACCTTCGGGAAGCACTAATACAGGTGCAGAACTCAATTTATCTTTCAGCTCTTGGAAACTCTTCTCACATGTATCATTCCACTGAAACTTATTTGTCTTGTGTGTTAGCTTTATTAAAGGTGCAGGGATAGAAAAAAAACATCCTTCAACAAATCTCCTATAATAACCAACCAACCCAAGAAAACGATGAATCTCTGTGAGCGTCGTAGGCCTTAGACAATTTTTCACCACTTCTATCTTTTGTGTATCAACTCTTAGTCCTTCATCCTATACAATGTGACCCGAAAATGCTATGGATTTTAACCAAACTTCCCATTTAGAGAACTTTGCATATAGTTTACGATCACGGAGAATCTGTAACACCTGCTGTGAGTGATCCGCGTGGTCCTCTCATGATATTGAACAACCCAGAATGTCATCTATAACACAGTCCCACTCATCAAATCCCTAACAACTGCTGGTGCATTGGTTAGTCCAAATGACATAACTAGAAATTTATAGTGACCCTACCGTGTGCGAAAAGTTGTTTTGGTATATCTTTTTCTCTAACCTTGACTTGATGGTAACCCGATCTCAAGTCAATCTTTGAAAAACATTTGGCACCCTGTAACTGACCAAACAAATTATCAATTCTAGGGAGGAGATATTTGTTCTTAACCGTTACTTTATACAATTGCTGAAAATCAATACACATTCTCAGTGTACCATTTTTCTTCAGTACAAATAACACTGGTGCGTCCCAAGGGGACATACTAGATCTTATAAATCCATTGGATAAAATTTTCTTTTCCTTAGATAGGAAATAAATTTACCTCTCGGTGCTCCAACATTACCATTCCATTCAAGGACGGTCTTTTGTAGAAAAATGAGAATATTACTTCTTAGCTCGGCAGTCTACTGTGACATAACAAGAAGCCAACCAATCCATACCCATTATAACATCAAAATCCACCATTTCCAGCTCAATACAATCAACCAATGTATCATGACCACGAACAATTACCATACACTTACGATATACTCCTTTAGCTATAATATATTCACCAATAGGTGTAGATACTTCAATTGGCTTAACTAATACTTCAGTGTTCTTTTTAAATTTTCCCGCAATCAATGGAGTAACATATGATAGGGTAGAACCCAGATAAATCAATGCATATACATTATGTGCAAAAATTGATAATGTACCTGTCACTATATCAAGGGAAGCCTCCAAATTCTGCCGATCCGCTACGGCATAAGTACGGTTCTGAATTTCACTAAAACTAGCTGCTCCTCTAGCACCTCTGCCATGACCAGCAGGTTGTACACCTAGCGACGATGACACAACGGTTGATCCCGTAGGTCGCTCCATACTACTCGTGCCCCCTTGTAGACACTCTCTCATCAGATGCCCCGACATACCGCACCGCAAGTAAATATTCGGTCCATACCAGTATTCACCTGAATGAAACTTCCCGCAGTGCTGGCATAGCTGACGAGAAAATCTTACTGTCTGTGAACCTCGAACCACACTGCTTTGCCCAACATGACTACCTCTAGACCCTCGGAATTGAGGTGGAGTATCTGCTGCGGAATAAGAAAATGATGATCTAGGCGGTCTATCAAAATTCCGAGGTCTAAACCCTCCTTGGGATGCCATGACCTGTCCTGTAGATCTAGCCCTCTTCGACGGCCCTCCTTCACATTCTTGTATCCTTCTCCATTGCCTCTGATCTTTCATTTTTTGTGCGGAGGCCTGTATTCTGGCTATATCCATATGTTTGTTCAAAGCAGCAATGGTACAGTCCCTCACCAAGTATGGCTCTAATCTGTCCACATATAGATGGACTCTGTCTTCCATTGTGGCTACTACATTCGGAGCATATTGATCCAAAGAGTTAAACTGCAGAATGTATTCTCTAACACTCATATTTCCTTGGAGAAGATTTAAAAATTGGTCTGCACGGGCTTGTCGGATCTCATAGGGAAGATAGTGATCAAGGAATGTCGTTTTAAATTCCTCCTAACCAGCTGGAAGTACATCAATACCCCTCGATCTTTTTCAGTCTTCATACCATAATATAGCTTCACCTTTCAATCTATAGGCCGCAAGTTCATCTGTTTCTACACCAGTCACGTGCATGACATCTAGAGCCCTTTGAATTTGGTCTACAAAGTCCTGTGGATCTGCTTTCAGATCTGACCCAGTGAATATGTGAGGGTCTAATTTTAGGAAATCCTGTGTTCTACGACTCGCTACTCTAGCTGCCTCATCCTCATTTGTCGTTGGACCAGCTCGTCCTTGACTTTGTGCAACAACTATCTGAGTCAACATATGCACTGTATTTCTTAAATCCTGGTCAGTGGCATTCATAGGCGGTTTTGCGGGTACTTCTCTACCTTTTGGCTCTTCCGGAGCTGGAAAAGTAGAAGAAGCCCGTGATGCGAATTCAGTGTCAGCTCCACCTTGACTAGCTTGGTCAGGTGGTGATTTCCTCATTCCTTCTCCGGCAGGCATATCTACCTGCTTACCTTTGCCTCTACCTCGTCTCGTAATTGGGATTTTACTATAACAAAGAAAACCAAATACAATGGTCAGATATGATTCCACCTACCACATTGGCTCTATTGCACGATCTAGAAATGAAGAAAAGAAACAACTCCTAAATGTCCCATAGCCTCCTACTTATAAATGTGGTGCACAACACATCCATAAGCAAGACTCTACTCAGACACCCTTAGGACGACCTGCTCTGATACCACTTTTTGTCACGCCCCAAATTCCAACGAGGTGGACTGGTACCCGAAGTCGTTGAGGCCCGAGAGAACCAATCTTTGCTCATGTACATTCATATGCATGTCTCCGTATAAACATATATCTCATGCAACTATGCAAAAGTCATGGAAACATATGCTATATATATAAAACTTGGCCGTTAGGGCCACCAAGTCAAAAATGGACATACATCTCTTACATTCATCTTCCCACATACGTTTACAAAGCCTCTACAGATACATATACATAACCAACCTAAAGTCGGGACAAGTCCCTGCTTTATACAACATTTACATAAAGCCAAAATCAATGTACACATGGGACTCTAAAAGCCCCGAACCAACTGGAGTTCACCAATGATTTGCAAATGACCCGCAACCTACTATGGAGGTCTACTAGCACCTGTGCCTGCAGCAAGTAAGGTAAGTCCCCCAAGGGGGTCAATACGAAGAATGTACTGAGTATGTAAGGCTATAAGAAACTGCATGTGCATGATACATAAGTATTTCAATGATATCAAGTACAGGTGAATATTCGATATGGATAAACCTCCACTCTGTGTATGTGAAACCATGTGCATTGCTTTCGTTATATTCATTTTCGATCATTCGTTCATATCATTATCATTTCTATAATATCATTCATATATACCTTCATTCGAGTGATACTTTCTTTGTTTTTACGTTCATCATCATTATTAGTCATCCACCTTATCGGTGGGTCATAATATAGTCATCCACCTTATCGGTGGGTAGTCTTCCACCTTATTGGTGGGTAGTTATCCACCTTATTGGTGGGTAGTCATCCACCTTATCAGTGGGTAGTCATCCACTTTATCAGTGGGTAGTCATCCACCTTATCGGTGGGTCATAATATAGTATTAGGGTCCGCTCGAGCTAGGTTTATGTGCCCCTTTGAGTCGTCCCGATTCTCAAACAATAACCCATATATGCATTACTTTATTCCTTTACTTTTGCAAGATTGATACATTTTCTTGTGAGAGATCGATACATTTACTTGTGAGAGATTGATACATTTACTTGTGATAACATTATTAGAAGCTTTGGAACCTTAATCAATGAATATGAGACATGTGAATCACAATTGGTCATGTGAGTAACACTATATGACAACCTGAAATGAGATACCTTGGACATTTCGGAATGGAACAAGTACCATGTCAATGTGAACAATCTACGCTGCAGAAGGATACGGAAAGAGTAACCTTACATACCTTAGTTTCCCAATATGAATACACAGTCCTATATGTGAATACAATAGTCCAGCTCCTTCCTTACATTTTACTCTACAACACAAGTACATAACGGAGCTTACGTTACCAACCAACTATCTTACAAGTGCATAAGACGACAATGAGTTACATGATTGCCCTATAGCGTAATTTCACCCTTTACAATCCAATTCACGACATTATCATATCAACAATACCATAATATTTCATACATTGACCAAGACATCATAAACCAATAGCATTTCACACCCAAAGTTATACTTTACACTTCCCCTTCAAGACTACATTACCTTTTCTCCGTCGAGTCACTCAATAGCTTTCATAATAACACATTAACAACAATCCATAATTTATACCATTCAAAATACCTCCGGTATACTCCTTTAAAGTCATTCAAAAGGTACCATAAGTTGATAATTGCATCCATGAAGGGTATAGGGGCTTTGGGGGGTCGAAGAGACGCAAAAACATGCAAAACAGAGCTCTGGGCTGACCTGCAAAGCCACCTGCGCCCGCAGGTGGTTGAAGTGCGTCTGCATGTGCCTCTTGGCAGTGTCCAGAGTCACCTGCATTGGCATCTGCGCCCGTAGGTGCCCCACCCGAGAGGGCGAATGCCCGTTCCAGCCCCCGGGGGTCATTTTAGGGTCCTTTTTCGGAATGAATGATCCATGATCATAACTAAGCTTCTCTTAACATATTTTAGATCATCTTAGATGCCAACGAACAGCCATGGTTTCACAATGCACATAAACATCACCACAACTACATTTTCCTTTCAATACGCCACCGGTTCCATGTACAGTTTCACCACAACAATTCCAAATGTTACACACAAAGAGAAAGCAATTTAAGGACATAACCACATCTTACATGTTGATATTTAATCCATCAAAGTCACTTCCTTCAAGACAACAAGTCCACTTCCAAGTTTACAAGGCAAAACCCTTTACCGATTAAGCAAAAGTACACTGTTTGGCACATAGTGAACTGTCCAACACTTTGCCAACCTAACCAACATGATTTATACACCATATTAAACATATAATATATTGAACCATAAGAGTTAACACTTACCAATACTTACAAAGAGATGATCTTGCCCAAACAAGTGTAGTTGCCTTAGAGTTTGAGTTGAGAGAAAATATCTTGTAGAAATTTCTAGAATTGGCATGTGTGTTTAAATGAATAAAAATCTGATTTTCTTGGCCTTATATAACCCCTTAATGGTCATCCTCAGCCAATTTTTGGGTCAATAATTGAGGGTTTACTTTGGTCAAAGAAAGAATGGATCATTTGCTTCTTTTGGGCCATGTCTTTTTCATCAATTTGGGCCTCAATTGAGCCCAATGGCATAAAATTAAATTCATCCCAACATAATTAAGGTGTAATGCACCAACCATCTCATGTTTAAATAATTCCACAAATGTTATGATAATAACATAAGTTCGAAAATGTACGGGGTGTTACAGTAGTACTATACAAGATCTAACCGAAAGCACCCACACCTCACAAACAAAGAACTCCAAGGTACGTGTCAAGCACTGCGACTACTAGCCTGGCTACAACCAAGCAACCCTATCTACTAGCTAGACCTCACTCCATTTAACTAGCCCTCTACCCTAATCCACGTCCCCCACACCTTCCTATTTAGGGTCATATCTTCTGTAAGTTGTAACTGCTTTATTTCATGTCTAATCACCTCCCTCCAATACTTCTTTGACCTACCTCTATCCCGCCTGAAACCATCCATATCCAATCTCTCACATCTCCAAACTGGGACATCCGTGCCCTCCTCATCACATGCCCAAATCATCTCAATCTTCCTTCCCGCATCTTATCTTCCACCGAAACCACTCCCACCTTCTCCTTTCTCCCGAATAGTTTCATTTCTCAAAACTTGATTACTATTAGGAAATTCACACTTTCCATCTGTGTATTTGGTTATAAAAAAAGAAAAAGAAAAAGAAAAAGAAAAAGAAAAAGAAAAGAATCGAAGTGAGTAGCGAATAGAGACTGTTGCGCTGACGTTGGTGTGGGTGGAGGGCAGGTCTTACTTTTACCAAATCCACTGTTTGGGGTTGGAAGAGATATACGGCTGAGATTAATCCTCCCCAAGCCATACTAGATTCTTGCCCCTCCTTAAATTCTCTTCCCTTACTCCCCAAAAGACCTTTCCTGCTCCTCCAATCTCTATTACTTTTATTATAATTCCATCTCGGTACTTATAATATATAATAATAAGACCACGCTTTTCCAATTCTTCAGATCCGAATCCATTGTCCTTTTTATCCAAATTTTCCGATTCAAATAAATAACTAAATTTTGAGTTCTAAAATCATAATTCGCGATTCCGCTTCTTTTCCATTTCGATTAATTTTTGTATCTTATCGTTGCAAATTCAAATTCTTTGTACTTTTGTTTTGTTTCTAATTTTGGGAGGACAGAATATTTTCAGTATTTACAAATACTTGTAGTTTAACTCTCTATTTATTTGAAGGAAAGAAAAGAAAAGAAAAAAACCTAGGTCACATGATGGAAGAATGTAATCCAGTTCAAGATGTAGAGGAGGGTGAGATCTCAGATTCGGCATCCGTTGAAGAAATCAGTGAGGATGCCTTCAATAGGCAAAACCCACCCACACCTACTAAGATTGTCAGTACCAACTTACCCAATAGTCAAAATCAAAATCAAAATCAAAATTCGACTAGGGTTTGGACCATGAGAGATGTATATAAGTATCCAATTTCGAGGGATTACGCTAGGGGTTTGTATAACCTGGCTTGGGCTCAGGCTGTACAGAATAAGCCTTTAGACGAGCTTTTCGTTATGACTACTGACAATTCGAAGCAGTTTGCTGATGTCGAATCTGAGAAGGTCATCATTGATGTGGATGACGATGCTAAGGAGGAGGGAGAGTTGGAGGAAGGCGAGATCGACTTGGATGCGGAGGTAGTTGTAAATCGTGGTATCAGTAATGATGGCTTTGATTCTGTTAAAACCGCCAAAAACATTAGGGAACAACTTCAGAGTGTTAATCTAGCTGAAACGGAGAAGTAAGTTTTGGATCTAAAGCTGTGTTGCATTCATAAAAAATAAGTATAGTAGTAGTAAATAACTACCACACCAAGAGAGCTTTTTCAATTGCAATTAAATGGACTAATTATGCTCCATTTGTTTGCATAGATCCTTTCCTGTGGTTTGTTCTAAATTGCAAAGCTCATTGGACAGCTTGAGGGAACTAGCTGTTTCTCCAGATTTTGACTTTCTTATTCAACTGTTTATGACTGCAGTCCAAACCATACATTCTGTAAGATATTCGGATATATGTCTTATCTTTCAGCCTCATCATCCCATAGCTGAAAAAGTGTGGTTTTGTGAATGCTGAAATCTCTTTCTTTTGCAGGTTTTCTGCTCCATGAACCAGAATCAGAAGCAAGAAAACAGAGATATCCTATCTAGGTTATTGTTGTTCCTTTTACATTTGCGTTTGGGGATCTTATATTGGTGTGTGTGTGTGTGTATATATATATATAGTCCTAGTGCATTTGCAGACTTCTCAGTCATTCTAACTCGCCTGCAGGTTGCTTATTCATGCAAAGAGCCAATTACCTGCTCTTTTGTCTTCTGACCAGTTAAATGAGGTGTGTTTTCAGAAAAATATATGTATTGAGAATGCTTGCAGTTCTGGTAGCTTATACTGCTACCTTGATGTCCCAGGTGGATGCCGTGATTCTCTCTACTAACCCGTCAGCTGTTTCATCAAATACTGAAGACAAGGACCAGGACAATGGGATCAAAGTTGTTGAACTGTTAGATATGAATGTTTCTCATAAATCTTCTGAAAATACAAATCTGGATTTTACTTCTGTAAAGAAGTATGATTCAGATGTTGTATCTTCCAAATCTTCAGGCCTGAAGGATCCGAGTGTGTCATTTGAATATTTTAAACCAGGATTAACCAATTCTAAAGCTAGAGGGCTATCCATTCCTTTGCTAGACCTCCATAAGGACCATGATGAAGATACTCTTCCGTCACCTACACGAGAAGTTGGACCACAGTTCCCTGTTGCAAAAGCATCTACACAGGCTCACGGAACGGTGAAACCGGAGTTGCCCATTTATGCGTGTTCTCTTGAGAAGGGGAATTCTTTATTGCATCCTTATGAAACTGATGCCCTTAAGGCTGTTTCCTCCTATCAACAAAAATTTGGTCGAAGTTCCCTTTTTGTTAGTGAAAAGCTTCCAAGTCCAACCCCGTCTGAAGAGGGTGATAGTGGTGAAGGGGACATTTGTGGGGAGGTCTCCAGTTCTAATGTTGTGCATAATGTCAGCCTTCTGAATTCATCTAGCTTGGACCAACCGGTAGTGTCTTCTGTTCCCCAGACCAATATTCTTGCTGGACAAGGACTTGGAACTGCCCGAACTGCAGATCCTCTGAGTTTTCTGCCAAATCCTTCTTTGCGATCTTCTACAGCAAAAAGTAGAGATCCCAGACTCAGATTGGCAACCAACGATGCAGCTGCTCAGAACATGAATAAGAATATGTTGTCTATCCCAAACATTGATTTGAAATTAGAGGCTTCTTTAGAGATGATAGGTTCAAGAAAGCAGAAGACAGTGGAGCTACCAGTCTTTGATGCCCCATTGTCAAAAAGACAAAGAAGTGAACAGACTGATTCGATCATTGTGAGTGATGTGCGACCCTCGACTGGAAATGGTGGTTGGTTAGAGGATAGAGGGACTGATGGGTTGCCAATTAAGAGTAGTAACTATGCTATAGATAGCAGTGACAATGACACTAGGAAATTGGATCAAGTAACAACTAGTTTTGCTACTATACCTAGTGTCATAGTTAATGCTGATGAGAACTTTTCATTGACTGGCATGAGCACTTCAGCAACTTTGCATTCTTTATTAAAAGATATAGCTATAAATCCATCAATATGGATGAATATAATCAAGATGGAACAGCAGAAATCTGCTGATGCTTGTAGAACTACAACACAAGCTTCAAGTTCTAACTCTATTCTTGGAGCAGTTCCATCAACGGATGTAGTTGCTCCCATAACCTCCTCTATTGGGCAGAGATCAGTAGGAATACTTCAGCCTCCTGCACAGACAGCAGCAGTGGCAAGTTCCATTTACAACCTTTTGAAGAATGAGTTCGTTTGCAGTGTGTTCTTTACTGATTCTATTGCCTGTTTCCCTTTTTTTTTACTGACATTTTTAAGGGTTTCTCCTTTTCTTGTGTTTGGGGTGGAATGAGGTGCAGAGCGGTTCCTTATGTGTTATATTGGAAATTATGTAATCTTCATTTTCAATTGTTGTTTTGTGGCAAAATGAGAAAGCTAAACACTCTATTTGATATTTCATGGTACTTTAGTTATCCTCTGGAATATCTAACATTGTCAAAATTTGCAGGATGAAGTGGCTATTGTCCGCATGAAACCTCGCGACCCTCGGCGTGTTCTTCATAATACTGCACTTCCAAAGGGTGGTGATGTTGGATTAGATCAATGTAAAACCGGTGTAGCAGGCACACAAGCAATGACAAGCAATCTTTGTTTCCAAAGACAAGAGGAGCAGTTGGGCAGGAAGTCAGCTGTGACACTTTCGACTATACCACCAGACATTGCTCGCCAATTCACCAAAAATTTGAAAAATATTGCTGACATGATCTCTGTTTCACCATTCTCATCACCGTCTGCTGCTTCTCGAACTCAGACACAACATATACAAGCTTATCATAGTAGATTGGAAGGGAATGGAACAGTTTCTGAGTCAAATGAACGGCTGAATGATGCTGGCTTAGCTTCTGAAAAAGGTTCTCCTGGTTCTATGCAACCACAGATCTCTTGGGAAGATGTTGAGCATCTATTTGAGGGGTACAGCGACCAACAGAGAGCTGATATCCAGAGAGAAAGGGCTAGGAGGCTTGAGGAACAGAAAAAAATGTTTTCTGTTCGCAAGCTCTGTCTCGTCTTGGACTTGGACCATACTCTTCTCAATTCAGCAAAGGCAAGAACCTTTTTGAACTTGTAGAGTCTGAGCTTAGTTTCTCTGTTGGTAATGATGTTTTTTATGATCTTGTCCTTCTTTTTCAGTTTGTTGAAATCGACCCAGTCCATGAGGAGATATTGAGGAAGAAAGAGGAACAAGACCGTGAAAAGCCTTACAGGCACCTATTCCGGTTTCCACACATGGGAATGTGGACCAAGTTAAGGCCTGGGATCTGGAATTTCTTGGAAAAGGTGACTGTTTTTCTAATGTATGTGTTTGTGTGTGTATACTGCTAGAGTTGGATATTGAGTCTTCTATTTTTCTCTTTTGGGTAATATGTGCTGCTTTAGGCTAGCAATCTTTTTGAGCTGCATCTCTATACTATGGGGAACAAACTATATGCCACGGAGATGGCAAAATTGCTAGATCCAAAAGGGGATCTGTTTGCTGGACGAGTGATCTCCAGGGGTGACGATGGAGATCCATTTGATGGGGATGAAAGGGTTCCTAAGAGTAAGGACTTGGAGGGTGTTTTGGGCATGGAGTCGGCTGTTGTGATTATAGATGATTCTGTGAGAGTTTGGCCACATAACAAGCTAAATTTGATTGTTGTGGAGAGGTAATTAATTGTCTGTTTGATATCATTCATGATCGATTTCTTGTGTATATCTTCATAGGTGGCATAATATTGTGCTGTTCAAATTATGATTAATCATTTTATATCTTTAGGTATATTTACTTTCCTTGCAGTAGACGGCAATTTGGTCTCCCTGGTCCTTCTCTTCTTGAGATTGATCATGATGAAAGACCAGAAGATGGGACATTGGCTTCTTGTTTGGGGGTGAGCTAATGTTTAATCTGTGTAAGAATATCTAGGAGATTAATATTTTAATACTAATGTTCTATATCATTTCATACAATTAGGTTATTCAAAGAATACATCTGAATTTTTTCGCACATCAGTCCATTGATGAAGCTGATGTTAGGAACATCTTAGCCACAGAACAACAAAAGATTCTGGCAGGTTGTCGTGTTGTCTTCAGCAGAGTATTTCCTGTTGGTGAAGCCAATCCTCATTTACATCCTTTATGGCAGACAGCTGAACAGTTTGGTGCTTTCTGCACTAGTCAAATTGATGAGCAGGTTACCCACGTGGTTGCCAATTCTCTTGGGACAGATAAGGTGTGTGTTGTTTCTCCCATAACAGTCACTCTTCATTGCTGAAATCCCATACCCATTTGTACAAAAAATTAGGGAAAAGAAAAAAAGTGGGAGAAAAGAAACTAGTGGTCGGTTTGGAGAAATGAGAATGAAATGTCAATGTACGGAGTTGCTAGTGGAGAAGTCTACCATACTGAATGATTGAGTAGTATCATAACTTTCTCTTAGGGTGTGTTTGGTAGGGAGGAAGACAGTTTTTAATGTTTGGTTAGTAAAAATTTCTGGAAAACATTTTCAGCAGGAAAAGAAGTTCCATAAATGGCATTTCATCCCTCCCCATCCGCCCCATCCCCACCTATACCGCCTCCACACCCCTATCGTTCTTCTCCACCTCCATATTGTTTGACTAGATTATGTATAAAAGCCTTTCAGGCAATATGAGAAACACCAGAAAATAAGCAATGAACTCATTTTATAAGAGAACATTTTCCATGGAAAACCCCGCAGCCGTAGTCACATTCTTTATCACCCTCCCTGTTATAATGTGGATTAAAATTTCTGATCCATCATCTGGAGAACCGTGTATGTGGGTATCTTTAGAGGTTTAATTTCTAGCTTGTCTTAACAGGTTAATTGGGCTCTTTCCACCGGGCGATTTGTTGTTCATCCTGGCTGGTATGATCTCTTTAATGTTGAATTGCAGTCATATCACTATGGTTTTACTGGTGATTTAAGTTGGATATATTTCTTGATTTTTCCCCACACAAATAAAATTGCAGGGTGGAGGCATCAGCTTTACTTTATCGGAGGGCGAATGAACATGATTTTGCTATTAAACCTTAAATTAACACAATTTCCATCTCTTGGTTTTAAAACAACAAAAAAGGTCCGAGGATGAAATCAGGAATTTGATGGATGTTAGAAACGGAAATGCTAGCTAATCAGGCAAGGGAGAATCGTTTAGGATGTGCCTAAGCTTGATTCTCAAGGAGTCCACTCAAATCCCTTGCTGTTGACCAATTTTTGCGTCCAAAGTAATACGGGCTGAAGCTCTATTTATGGGAATTCAGTAGCGCGTATTCTGTTCATATGCATAGATAACAAAGCTGATGAAGAGGGAAAGACAATGTAGTTGTCCCTTTGGAGACATCCGATTAAAGTGGAACAATACAATACTTGTCGGAATCTGGTTTTTTTGGTGGAATGGGCAACTGGAATCCCATTAATGGTCGCAAACAAGCAATTATTAAATGCCCTAATGAAAACTCATGGTTGATTAATATACTAATTAGAGCCTTCAAGGAATCATGACCTGAAATGAACTGTAAACCTGCGTTGATAAGTGACAATTTCGAAGCTCTATGCTTTTATCGGCTCATCTTGGCGTGTTTTTATTTACTTAAAAATGAATTTTTAAGGACATGGAAATAGGACTTTTTGCAGGTATTGTTGGAGGATTTCGTTTAGTGCTGTTTGATTCCCCAACTTGAATTTTCAACAACGATAAATATATTACGTGTAAGGTTAAATAATTAGCTAGTAGGTTGAGGAAACTAAAATATGATGCTTGTATTGGATCATTTTATGGGTTTGTGACGATTGGGGTGCAAAATTGTATGAATTATGGTTGGTGATTAATAAAAAGCCGTGTAAAAGTAATTAATTATCAAGGTTGATGCAAACATTAGATGTGCGTGTATTTTGATCTAGGGGCGTACGTGGTGCAGGGAAAACAAATTAACTGTATTCACTTTCATGGTAGGTTCTTATCGGGTGATGTTTTAAATGTTGTGCTTGTCCGCACTATTATTCTTCTTTGACTTTTTTGTTAATGTTTCAAAATATTGCATATAGCGCTCTCTTTTGTTTATACTATAATACTTTGAAGAATTTAAATAGCCTAAACTATTCATATTATAAGCTTTGAAGTAACCTTTTCTGTATCAAATTAACATCGCAAAGACTTTAATATATTTTTTCTACAATAATTAATAGGAAAAATGCCCAAATATGCTTGTGAAATATGCAAAATGGTCTAAGATTTGTCGTTATAATTGTGGTTAGACCAATTCTTGCAGTTATAAAAATGGGTTGGATTTGTCTTTGTTGACTGACAGTCAGTTATTAAAATCAATTCTTACAATCAACAGATGGTTTAAGTCTAGACCAATTGGTACAAATCAGGACTTCAAGAATTTCGGAAAATTAGTACAAATCAGGACTTTTAAGAATTTTGGCGTGGAGTCACTTACAACAATGGAAGTTTGGCCAGGAAGTTACATGGAATGTCCCCCTATCTCCATAGTGGTTGACTTTATATTTTTGTCCCCCACAAAAAAGTTCTTCAAAGACTAACTTTCCTTCATTTTTATGTATACAACAAGTACATTTTTGTCCCTCTATACCTCAAATGTTTTACTCTTTTTATGCTCATTTGTCTCTCAATTTTTTTTTTCTTTTTTACTGTTACGTGATTTTTATTTTTTCTTTTATCTTTTTTTTTTTTTTAATTCATTTGTCTCAACCTTTATTTTTTCTTTTTTTTTCTTTTTTTTTTCTTTTATTTCTCAAACATTATTTATTTTTCATTTTTCTTTTTTAAATTAATTGTCTCAACCTTTTCTTTTTTTTTTTTTCACATTTTTTTTATTTTTCGCAAATTTTATTTTTATTTCATTTTTTTCTCAACTTTTATTCTTTTTTTTTTTTTTATTTTTCTCTTTTTTTCTATTTTCTTAACCTTTATTTTTTTCTTCTTTTATTTTTCTTTTTTCTCAATGTTTATTTTTTTCCTTCTCTTTTTTTTTTCACAGCTTCTATTATATTTTGCTAATGAACAGAAAGTTGGATAATCCGCAAAAAGGATCTTCTTTCTTTGATATCAAAGTAAACTTAAGGGTGTGGCTTGTCATTTGGAAGTCCTTTGAGATAAGTCTCGTCTCTAAGAAAAGAGTTATAGAACATTAACTTGTTGTTTGTAAATCCTTGAACTAAGTCTTGCCTCTAGGGCAAGAGTTATAGAGTATCTCATAAATTAAGCCATATGAAATAGTGTTAACTCTTGCCTATGAGGAGTAATTTGTTTCTTTGGGAAATTCTTGGGCTAAGTCTAGTTTAAGAGACAAGACTTATAGAGCATCTCATAGATCAAAGACACAATGTGGTAGTGCTAACTTTTGCCCATGGGGGAGTATAACTTGTTTTTTCAAAGTCTTTGGGCTAAGTCTTGCCTTTAAGGGAAGAGTTATAGAACATCTCATAAATCAAGATATAATGTGGTAGTTTCAACTCTTGTCCATGAGACGTAACTTGTTGTTTGAAAGTCCTTGGGCTAAGTCTTGCCTCCAAGGCAAGAGTTATAGAACATCTCATAAATAAAAACATAATATGGTAGTATCAACTCTTGCCCATAGGGTGTAACTTTTTCTTTGAAAGCCCTTGATTTAAGTCTTGCCTCTAAAGCAAGAGTTATAGAGCATCTCATAAATCAAAATAAATCAAGACACGATGTGGTAGTGCCAACTCTTGCTCATGCGACATAACTTGTTGTTTGAAAGTCATTGGGCTAAGTCTTGCCTCTAAGGCAAGAGTTATAGAGCATCTCATAAGTCAAAACACAATGTGGTAGTGTCAAATCTTGCCCATGGGGCGTAACTTATTGTTTAAAAGTTCTTGGGCTAAGTCTTGCATCTAAGGCCAAGTTATAGATCATCTCATAAATCAAGACTTAATGTGGTAGTATTAACTCTTGCCTATGGGCATAACTTGTTGTTTGAAAGTCCTTAGGCTAAATCTTGCCTCTAAGGCAAGAGTTATAGAACATCTCATAAATAAAAATACAATGTGATAGTGTCAACTCTTGCCCATGGGGCGTAACTTGTTGTTTGAAAGCCCTTGGTCTAAGTCTTTCCTCTAAGACAAGAGTTATAGAGAATCTCATAAATCAAGACACAATGTGGTAGTGTCAACTCTTGCTCATGGGGCAAAACTTATTGTTTGAAAGTCATTGGGCTAAGTCTTGCATCTAAGGCAAGAGTTATAGAACATTTCATAAGTCAAAACATAATGTGGTAGTGTCAACTCTTGCCTATGGGACATAACTTGCTGTTTGAAAGTCCTTAGACTAAGTCTTGCCTCTAAGACAAGAGTTATAGAGCATCTTATAAATCAAGACACAACGTGGTAGTGTCAACTCTTGCCCATGGGGCATAACTTGTCGTTTGAAAGTCCTTGGGTTAAGTCTTGCCTCTAAGGCAAAGTTATAGAGCATCTCATAAATCAGGACTCAATGAGGTAGTGTCAACTCTTGCCCATGGGGCATAACTTGCTCTTTGAAAGTACTTGGGTTAAGTCTTACCTCTAAGGCAAAAGTTATAGAACATCTCATAAATATAAACACAATATAGTAGTGTCAACTCTTGTCCATGGGGCGTAACTTGTTGTTTGAATGCCCTTGGTCTAAGTCTTGCCTCTAAGGCAAGAGTTATAGAGCATCTCATAAATCAAAATAAATCAAGACACAATGTGGTAGTGCCAACTCTTGCTCATGGGGCATAACTTGTTGTTTGAAAGTCATTGGGCTAAGTCTTGCATCTAAGACAAGAGTTATAGATCATTTCATAAGTCAAAACATAATGTGGTAGTGACAACTCTTGTCCATGGGGCGTATCTTGCTGTTTGAAAGTCCTAAGGCTAAGTCTTGCCTCTAAGGCAAGAGTTATAGAACATTTCATAAATCAAGACGCAACGTGGTAGTGTCAACTCTTGCCCATGGGGCATAACTTGTTGTTTGAAAGTTCTTGGGCTAAGTCTTGCCTCTAAGGCAAGAGTTATAGAATATCTCATAAATAAAAACACAATATGGTAGTGTCAACTCTTGCCCATGGGGCGTAACTTGTTGTTTGAAAGCCCTTGGTCTAAGTCTTGCCTCTAAGGCAAGAGTTAGTAGATCATCTCATAAATCAAAACACAATATGGTAGTGTCAACTCTTGTCCATGGGGCATAACTTGTTGTTTGAAAGTCATTGGGCTAAGTCTTGCCTCTAAGGCAAGAGTTATAGAGCATTTAATAAATCAAAACATAATGTGGTAGTGTCAACTCTTGCCCATGGGACGTAACTTGTTGTTTTAATGTACTTAGGTTAAGTCTTGCCTCTAAGACAAGAGTTATAGAACATTTCATAAATCAAGACACAATGTGGTAGTGTCAATTCTTGCCCATGGGGCGTGACTTATTGTTTGGAAGAAATCGAAGAAAAGAAAGAAAAAAAAAATTTTACGAAAAAATAAAAAAAGAAAAAAGAAAAGAAAAATAAAGGTTGATAAAATAAAAAAAAAATCAAAGAAAATGAAAAAGAGAAAAAGAAAAAAAAATAGAAGTTGAGAGAAGAAAAAAAAAAGAAAGGTTTAGAAAAAATAAAAATATAAAGAAAAAAAGTCAAAATAAAAAAATAAAAGAAAAATAAAGGTTGAGAAAAAAATGAGAAAAAAGAAGAAAAGAAAAAATAAAAACCAAAGAAAAATTAAAAAGAGAAAAAAAAAAAATAGAAGTTGAAAGGAGAAAAGAAAAAAAAGGAAAAAGGTAAAGGTTGAGAATTTTTTTTGTTTTAAGAAAGAGAAAATAAAAATAGAAAATCAAAGTAAAATAAAACAGAGAAAAAAATTGAAGTTCAAAGATAAATGAGTATGAAGAGTTGTTTGAAAATATTTGATATATAGAGGGGCAAATATATATTTGTTCCATACATAAAAAAAAAGGAATGCTAGTTTTGTAAGACTTTTGTTATGGGGGGCAAAAAAATAAAGTCACCCACTATGAGGGTTATTTATGTAGTTTATCCGAATGTCCCCCATAGTGGGTGACTTTATATTTTTGTCCTCCATAAAAAAAGTCTTCAAAGACTAGTCTTCCTTCATTTTTATTTATACAACAAGTAAATTTTTGCCTCTCTACACCACAAATGTTTTACTCTTTTTATGCTCATTTGTCTCTCAACTTTTTTTTTACTTTTTTTTTTTTCTCTTTTTTACTGTTACTTGATTTTTATTTTTTCTTGTTTTAATTCAATTGTCTCAACCTTTATTTTTTATTTTTCTTTCTTTTATTTCTCAAACATCATTTATTTTTCATTTTTCCTTTTTAAATTAATTGTCTCAACCTTTATTTTTTTTATTTTTTTATTTTCATATTTTTTTTATTGTTCGCAAATTTTATTTTTATATCATTTTTTTTCTCAACTTTTATTCTTTTATTTTTTTTATTTTTCTCTTTTTTTCTCTTTTCTTAACCTTTATTTTTTTCTTCTTTTATTTTTCTTTTTTCTCAATCTTTATTTTTTTCCTTCTCTTTTTTTTTCTCAGCTTCTATTATATTTTGCTAATGAATAGAAAGTTAGATAATCCGCAAAAATGATCTTCTTTCTTTGATATCAAAGTAAACTTAAGGGTGTGACTTGTCATTTGGAAGTCCTTTGGGATAAGTCTTGTCTCTAAGAAAAGAGTTAACTTGTTGTTTGTAAATCCTTGAACTAAGTCTTGCCTCTAGGGCAAGAGTTATAGAGTATCTCATAAATTAAGCCATATGAAATAGTGTTAACTCTTGCCTATGAGGAGTAATTTGTTTCTTTGAGAAATTCTTGGGCTAAGTCTAGTTTAAGAGGCAAGACTTATAGAGCATCTCATAAATCAAAGACACAATGTGATAGTGCTAACTTTTGCCCATGGGGGAGTATAACTTGTTTTTTCAAAGTCTTTGGGCTAAGTCTTGCCTTTAAGGGAAGAGTTATAGAACATCTCATAAATCAAGACATAATGTGGTAGTTTCAACTCTTGCCCATGAAACGTAACTTGTTGTTTGAAAGTCCTTGGGCTAAGTCTTGCCTCCAAGGCAAGAGTTATAGAACATCTCATAAATAAAAATATAATATGGTAGTATCAACTCTTGCCCATAGGGCGTAACTTGTTCTTTGAAAGCCCTTGATCTAAGTCATGCCTCTAAAGCAAGAGTTATAGAGCATCTCATAAATCAAAATAAATCAATACACAATGTGGTAGTGCCAACTCTTGCTCATGCGACATAACTTGTTGTTTGAAAGTCATTGGACTAAGTCTTGCCTCTAAGGCAAGAGTTATAAAGCATCTCATAAGTCAAAACACAATGCGGTAGTGTCAAATCTTGCCCATGGGGCGTAACTTGTTGTTTAAAAGTTCTTGGGCTAAGTCTTGCCCCTAAGGCCAAGTTATAGATCATCTCATAAATCAAGACTTAATGTGGTAGTATTAACTCTTGCCTATGGGCATAACTTGTTGTTTGCAAGTCCTTAGGCTAAGTCTTGCCTCTAAGGTAAGAGTTATAGAGCATCTCATAAATAAAAATACAATATGATAGTGTCAACTCTTGCCCATGGGGCGTAACTTGTTGTTTGAAAGCCCTTGGTCTAAGTCTTTCCTCTAAGACAAGAGTTATAGAGAATCTCATAAATCAAGACACAATATGGTAGTGCCAACTCTTGCTCATGGGGCAAAACTTATTGTTTGAAAGTCATTGGGCTAAGTCTTGCATCTAAGGCAAGAGTTATAGAACATTTCATAAGTCAAAACATAATGTGGTAGTGTCAACTCTTGCCTATGGGGCATAACTTGCTGTTTGAAAGTCCTTAGACTAAGTCTTGCCTCTAAGACAAGAGTTATAGAGCATCTTATAAATCAAGACACAACGTGGTAATGTCAACTCTTGCCCACGGGGCATAACTTATCGTTTGAAAGTCCTTGGGCTAAGTCTTGCCTCTAAGGCAAAGTTATAGAGCATCTCATAAATCAGGACTAAATGAGGTAGTGTCAACTCTTGCCCATGGGACATAACTTGCTCTTTGAAAGTACTTGGGTTAAGTCTTGCCTCTAAGGCAAGAGTTATAGAACATCTCATAAATATAAACACAATATGGTAGTGTCAACTCTTGCCCATGGGGCGTAACTTATTGTTTGAAAGCCCTTAGTCTAAGTCTTGCCTCTAAGGCAAGAGTTATAGAGCATCTCATAAATCAAAATAAATCAAGACACAATGTGGTAGTGCCAACTCTTGCTCATGGGGCATAACTTGTTGTTTGAAAGTCATTGGGCTAAGTCTTGCATCTAAGGCAAGAGTTATAGAGCATTTCATAAGTCAAAACATAATGTGGTAGTGACAACTCTTGCCCATGGGGCGTATCTTGCTGTTTGAAAGTCCTTGGGCTAAGTCTTGCCTCAAAGGCAAGAGTTATAGAACATTTCATAAATCAAGACGCAACGTGGTAGTGTCAACTCTTGCCCATGGGGCATAACTTGTTGTTTGAAAGTTCTTGGGCTAAGTCTTGCCTCTAAGGCAAGAGTCATAGAACATCTCATAAATAAAAACACAATATGGTAGTGTCAACTCTTGCCCATGAGGCGTAACTTGTTGTTTGAAAGCCCTTGGTCTAAGTCTTGCCTCTAAGGCAAGAGTTAATAGAGCATCTCATAAATCAAAATACAGTGTAGTAGTGTCAACTCTTGTCCATGGGGCATAACTTGTTGTTTGAAAGCCATTGGGCTAAGTCTTGCCTCTAAGGCAAGAGTTATAGAGCATTTCATAAGTCAAAACATAATGTGGTAGTGTCAACTCTTGCCCATGGGACACAACTTGTTGTTTTAATGTCCTTAGGTTAAGTCTTGCCTCTAAGGCGAGAGTTATAGAACATTTCATAAATCAAGACACAATGTGGTAGTGTCAATTCTTGCCCATGGAGCGTGACTTATTGTTTGGAAGGAATCGAAGAAAAGAAAGAAAAAAAAAATGTTACAAAAAAATAAAAAAAGAAAAATAAAGGTTGATAAAATAAAAAAAATCAAAGAAAATGAAAAAGAGAAAAAGAAAAAAAATAGAAGTTGAGAGAAGAAAAAAAAAAGGATAAAGGTTTAGAAAAATAAAAATATAAATAAAAAAAGTCAAAATAAAAAAATAAAATAAAAATAAAGGTTGAGAAAAAAATGAGAAAAAAGAAGAAAAGAAAAAATAAAAACCAAAGAAAAATTAAAAAGAGAAAAAAAAATAGAAGTTGAAAGGAGAAAAGGAAAAAAAGGAAAAAGGTAAAGGTTGAGAATTTTTTTTTTTAAAACAGAGAAAATAAAAATAAAAAATCAAAGTAAAATAAAACAGAGAAAAAAAATTGAAGTTGAAAGATAAATGAGCATGAAGAGTTGTTTGAAAATATTTGATATATAGATGGGCAAATATGTATTTGTTCCATACATAAAAAAGAAGGAAGACTAGTTTTGTAAGACTTTTGTTATGGGGGACAAAAAAGCAAAGTCACTCACTATGAGGCTATTTATGTAGTTTATCCAAGTTTGGCGGGTGATATTGCTTTTTTGATCCATCAAAACACTGAGAAAAATTAATCCCTTCATTTTTCTAAAATTTTGGAGAATTTTGAGTGACCAAAAACATTAAATTAATATTCATCAAAGTGTTTCAATTCCCAAATCTTTCAAAGTTATTATTAACTAGTAAACTTGACCGCGCTTTACGCGGTTACAAATAATCTCATTGAAATTACAAACTAATTTTTTTACTATATTCAAAAACTGACCTTTTATCACCTAACTTAGTTCTTCAAAAACAATTAATTGTCCAAAGAAAAAAAGAATTAAATTATAACCATAATTATTTTTTGTTTCGTGTAGTGATGTTCTTTAATTATTTCATTCCATATATTAGTAATAGTCAACGATTTACAAAATTGCATTTGAGTCACCCAAAATTCAAAAGTTGAACCAAAAATATATTGAATGATTAATGTAATTTATAATACATCAAACAATTAGGGGTTATGAACATGAAAAGGCAGAACCCTTCATGAAGAAATGTGACTTATGGATATTTTTTTCCTAAAGCAAAAAAAATAAAATGAAAGCAAAATATATAAAAGAAAAAATGAGTAAAAATATAAATAGATTTCTACCCTTGAGAAATGCCAAGATACTTTTATATATAGGCAGAATTATAATTTTTGTTTTTCTTAAAAGCACCTGAGGAGAAAAAGAAACTAAACAAATTTATGTAACACATGATCTCTAAATTATGTGTTTATACTTCATTTATTCTTCTTCCTTTTTTTCCTTTTCAATTATTCCTTTCATTTTATCTTTCTTAACCTGTGCTTTGCGCGATTGCAAAAAAATTCATATCAGTAAGTTCCAAAATCATTTTTTTTTTACTCTTGACCATTCAAATAATCAAAAAAATAAATTGTTGCAACTATAAAAACACCTTCAAATTTACTTAAAACAAATAATCCAAAATAAAAATTTGTAATTCTTACTCCGAAATGTATCATAAACTTAATTTTTAAAGCAAAGGCAAAAATTCAAACGGTTATGAAATCTTATGAAAATAAAAAGTACCATAACGACACCACACTAAATTTTTTCTTTTACATCAGAAATATTTTTCCTGAAGGAGGATTCAAATATTCCCTCTAACTTTCACCATTTAGAAACATTAAATTTCACAAATTAATTAATTTTAGGTGAAATTACTTTTTTCATTAGTACATCTTCTTTTGTATATGTATGTAGGTTAATATATTATTGTACTTGATTACACTGTTAAATATGTACTTGATATATGTCCTAAGTTAAAATAATTGTCTTCAAAGATTTTCTTAATTCAAAAATAAAATAAAATAAAAGAAAAAAATTAAAAGGCAAAATGAAAAGCAACAAGATAAGAAAAGTATTCAGAATATAAAATTTATAAATCCCCAAATTGAGGGAATACACGTACAAACCTTGGACACAAATGGACAAAGGTTGGTGGAATGTAAAATTATTTTCTGACCTTTCTTATTTTTCCGAGTCAGTCCACGACCAAAATGGGTCCTCCATCTATTTAAACTACCAAAGTATGTCATGTATATAGAATGATACCAAAATAGGCTAAACTCACATATTTTGTGAGTTTTATATCTTTTTTTAACGGAATAATTGACCACGGCGTCAACTTTACAAAAGGTATAAAACTCAGAAAATATGTGAGTTATTCATTTTTATTTTACAAAGCTCACATAATATTTGAGTTTTCTATTTTGCTCACTATTTATGTAATTGGCCATGCCGTCCACTTTACAAAAGGTATAAAACTCAAAAAATATGTGAGTTATTCATTTCTATTTTACAAAGCTCACATAATATCTGAGTTTTCTATTTTTATTCTATAAAGCTCAAATAATATGTGAGTTACGTTTTTTTAAGCTCACTATTTATGTAATTGGCTACGGCGTCATACAAGAGGTATAAAACTCAAAAAATATGTGAGTTATTCATTTCTATTTTACAAAGCTCACATAATATCCGAGTTTTCTATTTTTATTCTATAAAGCTCGAATAATATGTGAGTTACGTTTTTTTATTTTATAAAGCTCATTATTTACGTGAATGGATAACTCACAATTTAAGTGAGTTATTCATTTTAGACATGACGCTTCTTGTCTCTGTTTGACAGTCTTGCATATTGACACCCTTATTACTTGCATACTGGTTATGTTCTTAGAATCTCTTATACTAAGCTATTCAAGTATTATGAGGCAACATCACTGCATGACTGAATTAGGGACAGTGATGGCGATGATTATCAAGATAGAGACTACGATGTCGTGGCTCTGGCAAATAATTTAAACCAGACCTTTTGCTATGGAATCTATAACAATGATGAACTGGATGAGGTGCTCTTCATACCTTAATAAAAGACAACATGGTTAATGGTCATGGTCAAAAAGCCCAGATGCAGTAGGTTAATACAGAATTCAGTGTGCTAGAATGGATTTTATCTGTTAATAGCATAAAATAGTCTTTCCTAATTCTGTCTAAGAAATGGATAACTCACGTAAATAATGAGTTTTATAAAATAAAAAAACGTAACTCACTTATTATTCAAGCTTTATAGAATAAAAATAGAAAACTCGAATATTATGTGAGCTTTGTAAAATAGAAATGAATAACTCACATATTTTTTGAGTTTTATACCTCTTGTATGACGCCATAGCCAATTACATAAATAGTGAGCTTAAAAAAACATAACTCACATATTATTTGAGCTTTATAGAATAAAAATAGAAAACTCAGATATTATGTGAGCTTTGTAAAATAGAAATGAATAACTCACATATTTTTTGAGTTTTATACCTTTTGTAAAGTGGACGGCATGGTCAATTACATGAATAGTGAGCTAAATAGAAAACTCGAATATTATGTGAGCTTTGTAAAATAAAAATGAATAACTCACATATTTTCTGAGTTTTATACCTTTTGTAAAGTTGACGCCGTAACCAATTGTTCCGTTAAAAAAAAAGAGATAAAACTCACAAAATATGTGAGTTTAGCCTATTTTAGTATCATTCTATATACATGGCATACTTTGATAGTTTAAATAGATGAAAGACCCATTTTGGTCGCGGACTCTATTTTTCCTCTCTTTACTTATTCCTTTTTCTTTTTTTCTTTTTTACCTTTTTTATTCCCTTCCTTCTCCTTAAAATGAATATTTAAATTTATTAATATTCATCTTAATTTCTTTGTCCTGATTTTCACATAAGGTCAAGAAAATCTCCACTTTACCCCACAATTTATGCAAAATCTGATAATTCTAGCTCTTTCTTTTATATATTTTCTTTTGCCATCCCAATATTTTTGTAATCATCCTATAAATTCACCACATATAGTATGACTTGAAGGAGTTTAAAAGAAAGAAAAAATCGTCCGAAGCGCTAAAACTTCCGCTATACGCATAGTCCGAAAAAGACAGAAGAGTTTGTTGTACACAACCTTAATTTTTATTTTTTTTTAAAAAAGAGGAGAAATAGAACTCCCATTAACTCTTTTGTCAATCTTATTGCATATATTTTAGAACAAAGCAGAAAAGATATATCTATGAAATCTTAATACTTTCTCCTCCACGACCCTATCAATTCATCGATCTCTAACTTCCTCGCTAGACCTTCTATCAATTTCTCAGAAAACATTGACGTAGCTAGTTGCAAAGGCATGCTCCTAAAAACCCGTACTCAATCCTTTGCAGGCAATGCTTTTCCTATCTTCTTATTAATCCTTTGAATTGTAGACTCGCACAAAAAGAAGGTAAAGATAAAAATCTCAAACCTGCAAAAATATTTACTTTATCAATTATCAAATTAATGGAATTAAATATTAAAGAGAACGTGGGTATAGAAAGAAGTTTGTGAGTGATACATCAAGAGTGCAGTAGGTGCAAAATAGTAACTGATAATAACAATGAATGACTGCCATAAAACATTAAAATCATTGTAATACCATGAATGTATTAATTTTTTGACATTAAAGTCATTGTAACCTCTTCATATCTTAATCTTTTAACCAAAAACATGGCCAAAAAGTCGAACAAACTAAGAAAAAAAGATAACTATGAATGTTGGTCAAAGAGAGGTGTCGCGTCACCTACTCTATGCCTAACTTTATTCTTAATATATATAGATATACATTTTATACATATAGTTTTTTGATACATTAAATTGTTCTGAAAAAAAACTTTGTTGCATTTGTTCATCTTTGTTCATATTAAAACCCTTAGTAGTAGGCAGAATTGAAGAAATTATCTTAATTTTCTAAGATATTCACAAGAAATAATGAATAAGAACCTAATTTTAGAAACTACTGCAAAATCTATAGGAGTATCATTCATGACACAAAGCAGAAAAAGCTTAAAAAATATTTTGTACCTCTACCTTTAGTTGCACATTCTGTGGCACATCCATATGAATTTGAGTGATTTTGTAGAAGAATTCAATATTAGGTGTTCTTAAATGATGGGATGAACAAAAATTTAACATTATCAAGCACCCAAGTAAAGGAAAAATAACATAAAGGCGAAAAAAGAAATCACACAAAATTTGTCTTGACGTATCAAAAAATATCATCATGAGAGTTTAACTCTCCAGGTCAATTTTCTCCTGTTGAGAACCAAATAGATCAATGCACACCCTTTCTTTAATTTATTATGAAACATGACTAATGAACAAAAAATTTGATTAGATAAGAATTTGAAAAGAAAACAAATTAAAACAAATTGCGTAATGATACATACTATTAAAATCATATGATCATCTTTGACGAAACATAGATAGTCAAAAAAAAATGATACAACAAAATTTTTACTTCATCTTGAAAGTTCTTCAAAAATTCATATCATTGACTTGAGCCTCACTCACTTCCTTAGATACAAAAATAAAGGATAACCAACATGTATAGTTTCTATTAGTGTGATTGTATTTGTAAGACAATAAAATTCGCGATCGAGAAAATAATAATCGGGACAGAAAAATACTGCAACAATCGTTTATTGATTTCAATATGTGAGTGTTACAATCTCTATGAATCCTCTGATTCGCCTTTCTAAATATAAATTCAAGGGCTTCGAGCTTGATCTTGAATTTGATGAACTTGAACTTGATTTGTGGATTTAATAAACTTGATCTTGACTTGTGAATTTGGATTCAAGGGCTTTTGAGCTTGATCTTGAATCTTCGTCTTGATCTTCAGTTGTTTATGAACTTGAATGCTTGAACTTGTAGCTTGTAGAGAAATTTGTGGTGTTTGATCCACGAGCTCTCTCTTGCTTCTTGTTCGAATTGTTCCTCTCTTTTTTGAATTATGAGACCCCTATTTATAGTTGTGGAAAGGGAAGAGTCATGGTGAAGATGGCTTCTTCTGGCCAATCAGATTTAAGTGACATGACGACATTTGATTAGCCTTTGATTTCACTAGGCATGCTGCATCATTTTGACATGTGGCATGATCCTATTGACTCCTTCACTTGACTTGCACGCCACGTCATTCAACACGTGACGCCAAATTGGGCCTCTAGAATAAGATGACATATTGGGCTTAATTCGGTGGGCTCATTATTTGTAGCCCAATTAATGAACTAGCCCAATAGAAATTGGACTTTAATTAAATCGATATTTATTGGACTTAAATAATTAATCCAATTATATTAATCCACCATATTTATTTGGATTAATACATTTTGAATTTAATATAATCCGAATTTCGTACAGATAAAATTTTGTTGCACACAAATTGCCCCCACTTCAAGACTTGTCGGAGTTTTTAATTTTTCGAAGACTAGACTTGAAGTATTAATTTTATGATTTAATTGAGGTCAAACGTAATTCATATGTGCAACCGAATAACGTCCAAAAAATTAGGTCTATTACCTAATGCTAATAATAATAATTATCATTATAATAGCTATCCCAAATTCGTTTGGTTGGAGGAAACACATGTGCATGAGTCCAATTTCATATTGGAATTGGTAGTGACTATACCATCACCGACGTAAGTAATTCACTCCTTTTAGGAGTCTAATTATCATACTCCCACGTTAAATGTAATTTGCAGTAGTCACCGTCCTTTACAAGCCTTTCCTTGCTTAATTAAAATTCTCATGCGTCTTTTCCAAGTTTACAAAAGACTAGGAACATCAGCCTTCTACTGCTCTCTATAAATAGCAGGTCACACATTTTCTTTTTATTATCAGGGACTTACGAGATCTTATACAAGAGCTTCCCGATTAGCAATCAGCAGCAAGGTACGTAATTCCTCCCTTTTTTTTTTTTATTCCTCTTGTTTCTCTTCTCGTTTTATTTTTTATATAGGGTTGAAACGAATAGCATTCGCGAAGGGTCAGCTTGAGGTGCGAGAGTTTAACTTCGCCTCCATCACCTTGAGACCTGACAAGTTCGGCTCCAAGTTTGGTTGCTTTCACCGACGTACTTATGCAATGGTCAGCTTAAGGTGCGAGAGTTTAACTTCGCCTCCGTCACCTTGAGACCTGACAAGTTCGGCTTCAAGTTTGAATTCTTTACATAACAAATTCGTGAAAAGGCCAGCTTAAGGTGCAAAGGGACAAATTTTTGTCCGCCTTAAGGCATGGAAGTTTAGAGATCCTTTTAAAGATAAACCCGTGAAAAGGCCTGCTTAAGGTGCAAAGGGACAAATTTTTTGTCCACCTTAAGACATGGAAGTTTATAGATCTTTTTAAGGATAAACCCGTGAAAAGGCCAGCTTAAGGTGCAAAGGGACAAATTTTTTTTGTCCACCTTAAGGCATGGAAGTTTATAGATCTTTTTAAGGATAAACCCGTGAAAAGGTCAGCTTAAGGTGCGAGAGTTTAACTTCGCCTCCATCACCTTGAGACCTGACAAGTTCGGTTTCAAGTTTGATGGACTCGTTGGCTCTAGTATACGTAACTATATTCCAACAAAGCCAAAACATGGAGGACCTTTCTGTCAGTTGGCGTTCCTGCAGTTTTTTTTTGTTTTTGAATTACCATTTTGTATTTGACCAAGGTCCTTTTGTTTATGCAGGCTGCAGAGATGGTTCGCTTCAGAGACTACACATCTTTATCTTCCAAAAACAAGTATCTCCTGATTGAGGCCGATGACGGTACAGTTTTATCTAAGCTATTGACAGATACTCCAATAGTCGGCAGGTATGCGGATCCGTGGCCACCCTTGCGAAATTCTCTTCATATGTTAGACTGGACTTCAAAAAACGACATTGGTTCTAATCGGCCGATTAAAGTATGGTCTCTTCGGACTCCTAACCAACGACAATTAAATATTGCGAGCACCCTTCCTTGCTTAGGGCGTCGAGTACTCCAGGGAGATATACGTTGGGCAGGTACCATGGAGATAACCGGTGAATATCACCATACTCAAGGATATTGGGAATGGGCTGAAGACATATTGGCTGGAAGTCAACAAACCTTGAAGGCAGCAAAAATATATGATGCCATTTATGCTTCTCTATTTACTTATGATCGAAATTCGAACATATTGCAGGCATTCTTTAAAGCTTGGTGTCCAAATACTAACACATTGCTTACATCAGTTGGGGAGCTATCCATATCTCTTTGGGATTTACACAAAATTGGGGGTTTACCCATTGGAGGTCTTCCTTATGAAGAAGTAGTGCCCGAAGCTAAAGAGCTCACAGGTGTTGACGAAAAGAATGAGAAATTCATCCCCTGTTCTTGTGAATTCTTATTTGTAGCCTTCCAACATCTTCAAGAAGGAGAGATTTCTAATCCAAGAGTTCCTATAAGCAAGTGGATAAAGTTTTGGTGCAAAAGGGTCTTGAGGTATGAGCCAGCTCCATTGAGGAAGGAGAAAAATTCTGTTCGCTTGAAGTCAACACACAACCCAACCGGGGCTATTCCTAAAGCAGCAAAGTGGTCAAGTGCAGATGATGCGACATTTTCTAAACTCGGAGTGGAGTACGAACAGAGGACTAATACATATTTGGCGGCCTTTTTATCATGTTGGTTATGCACCTTTGTGTTTCCTTCTAAAGATGATCTTATTCGTCCAGGAACTTTTAAGATCGCAGCTATGATGGCAGATAAACAATCATTCAGTCTTGCGGTCCTAGTCCTATCGAGCATTTATAATGGTTTAAACAGGATCTATAAATCTTCACAGCTTGAGCACCTCAAAATATACTTTCCCATTCATTACGTGTATGGTTGGCTTGCTTATTACTTCAAGACTCATTATCCTCTTCCTAAAGGACCATCTATTCCATTGATGACAACATACTCCGGTGAAGGTGGAGCAAGGTATTTTGATAGTGAGCTTGCCAGAAAACGCATTCATCAGGGAGACAGTGTTGTTTGGACTCCTATCATGCCAATCGAGTCCACTCTTTGCTATTTTATGGACAACGATAAGAATACAGAGTGGGAGATAAGTTACTTTATGAGCCTTCGTTTTAACTTCCTCCCTTTGAGGTATGGATATTCATTCATCCTTGAGCCATATAGTCCGCATCGATTTAGCCGTCAGTTTGGATTTTATCAGAACATCCCTGACAGCTTGGAAAATGATATTCGCAGTGCTTCATTAGACGAAGGCCTTAGATTTTATCGAATTTGTGTGTCTCATGGATTTATGTCAAAAGCAACTTTTCATAAAGCTACACCCAATGTGCGAAAGTTCTTTTCCACTGCGTATAAATCTTGGTGGGATAAAGCTCATGGAAACTTTCTTGAAGTTAACTTGCAATCATTGGTGAATGCTGTAGGTCCCATCACCAACACTCCTCAAGCAGATGGCGAGGAGGACCCAATTGTGGTTAAGCCTCTTATTTTGAAATCCCAAGTAGTCATTCCATACAAAGTCAAGGGACCTCTATATGCAGAAACTCAAAACGAAGAGTCGCCCGCTCAGACCCAACATGCTTCCAACAAACGACTACCTCAAGCTGAGAGCAGTAGTAGTCATGGAGATCGTTGTTGGAAGAAGGTGAAACCATCCTTAGATAAGCCAGGAGATACTAACTCGCATGTGGTGGAGATTCCTGACAATGATGATAGTCCCTCGAGGACCCCGCTAGCCATTGAAGAGGTAATGACTTAACTTCCCCATTATTTCATAGCATATGAATTAACTTTATACGTCTTCCTTATCATGCTTTTTTTTTTGTTTGTGTGTATGTGCGCAGCCCAACAAAGTCAAAATTTTAGAGGATTCTTACCAAAGTAAGCCACAAGAAAGTAGTGAGTCCGTAGTAGGGCCAGACTCGAGAGAGTTACCTTTGACATCCAAAGAGGTTACTTCTACTCCTTGCGGTTAAGTTAAAGCAAATTCAGAATCAAATTTCTACCGACGACCAGAGGTAGCTATGTCCATTTTTGATGGAAATAAGGTTGTCTCAAATCTTAAGAGGGACTTTGTTATGAAAGCCTGGGATAGCATTCGTACCAAACTCTCAAGCCTTACTCCAGATCGCGCTTCTTCTATCCAAGATGACGTCAAAGTCGTACTCAATGACATGAGTGGAATGGGTGCGGATATTTCCCCTTTGCAAAATCTGTTGGGGTCTTTCTTTAAGCTTGCCACTTCTTATGACCAAGCACGATCCACCCTTGTTGATAAAGCCGCAGAAATTGAGAAGTCAAAGCCATATTTGAAAGCCAAGGAGCATCTTGAGCTCGTGTTGAGGGAAAGAGATGAGAAGTCTGAAGAACTATCTGTTGTCTGCCAATCTCTTAAGAAAGCAAGAAAGAAGGTGAAGAAGTTAAAAGCTCGCCGAGATGTTGCCAAGCAAGAAGCTGAAGAGGTTGACTCTAAAGTTTCAGCTGCTGAGGAAGAGTTCTGTAAGTGCTCTGACATTTCCATAGCGACAACAAATGCCTCGAATGTCGTAGAAAATAAAAAACAAAGCTTAGAGACCACTCTCCAAGAATTAGTTAATTATAAGTTATGCCTAGATTAGCCTCAAGAGATCTTTCTTCAAGCTTTCTGCTTACTCTTTTTCTTCTTTAGCATTTTATTGGTTAGTTGCCATTATTAGTAGCAATAAAAAAACTCCTTTTGCTTTATATTGCGCATTCTTTTCAATATTCCTCTTACGTTTCAGCTTCAAGAATTGTTTGCTTATTTTGATGTATTGATGTTATAATACTAAACCTTGCCTTTCTCTTCAAGTTTGTTTGTTGATCATTAGCTTCATGTCTTTATTCTTACAACCGTGCTGGATTTGAAACTTCGATTCGTGGGCCTTAAGAATTGAAGCCTACAACTTGCAAACTTGATAACTGCAGACTTGGTAGACTAGCATCCTCCGTTGTTGGTTTGGAGAACATGAGTATCCTAATTCCCATTGAATAACCTTATTTGTCTTTTGAAGGGTTGCCCCCATTGAGCCATGAATATTTGGTGTAAGTCCAAATTTTGATGAGAATACTATTATGTGATGGATCAAGTGGGAACATGTACTTTTTGACACTCATGCAACTGAACTTAGAATGAAACTTCTAAGCGCCTACGTACCTCGGTGAAGAGGATCAAGTCACAACGTAGTTCTGGAAGAGAGATTTTTTTTTTTTTTTTTTTTTTTGGTTTGAGTCCTAACTTTTGCCTAGGCCGCCTCTTTCGAGATTTTCAACCTAGCGGACATTTTTTTTTATTTTATGTCCTAACTTTTGCCTAGGCCGCCTCTTTCGAGATTTTCAACCTAGCGGACATTTTTTTTTTTTTTGAGCCGTACACAGTTTATACTCTTGCGGGCCAGGAGTGGACATGCAGTTTATGCTCGTGCCTTAAGGAGCGTCATCTTCCCTCAAGGATAGTACTTCTTCAAGAATTTGGCGTTGATAGGACCAATTTTCACGCCATCTGCATCGACAAGCTTGTAAGCGCCACTTGAATATGCCTCTTGTATGACATATGGTCCATCCCATTTAGAGGTGAATTTTCCCCCAGATTTATGAGAAGTGATAATGGGCCTCCTTACTGCTAGGACTTGATCTCCAACTTGGAAGCACCTCAGGCGAACCTTTTTGTTGAAAGAACGAGATAGACGGGCTTGATAACATTCAAGATTTTGTTGAGCCTCCAGCCTCTTCTCATCAAGAGCTTCTAGCTCCGCAAGACGCAACTTAGCATTTTCTTCTTCGGTGAGCCCTTCTTGAATAGCAAGTCTTAAAGAAGGAATTTGACGCTCAAGTGGTAGGACTGCTTCAACTCCAAAAGCAAGTGAGTATGGGGTTGGTGTGCGGTGAGTCGTCCTATATGCCCACAAAGCTTCTTCCATTCGTTCATGCCAGTCTCGTTTAGATTTGGAGACGACTTTCTTCAACAGGTTGCATAAAGTCTCATTGAATGCTTCAGCTAGACCATTGGCGGCAACATGGTACATAGAAGATTTACGCTGCTTGAAATCAAAGAGATCACAAATCTTGTTCATCAGCTTGTTATCAAATGGCTTGCCATTGTCAGTTATTATGTAATGGGGAATTCCAAAACGGTAGATGATATTTACTCGGATGAAGTTTGCAACATTCTCCTTCTTCACTTCTTTGAGTGCAACAGCTTCGGCCCATTTTGAGAAGTAATCTGTCGCAGCCAAGATGTACAAGTGTCCACCAAAAGATTTTGGTAGTTGTCCTACAACATCCAATCCCCAAGCATTGAATGGCCAAGATGCGATAGTTGGGTGTAATATTTCAGGAGGCTGATGTATGAAATTCGCATGAAATTGACAGGCCTTGCATCTTCTAGCATAGTCCAAGCAATCTTTCACCATCGTTGGACAATAATATCCCATCCTTTTTATGTGAAAGTGGAGCTTTGGTCCAGATTGATGAGATCCACATACTCTCGAGTGTGCTTCTTGCAAAGCTTGAACTGCTTCTTCCTTTCCCAAACATCGCAAGAGTACTCCTTCAAATGACCTTCTATATAACGTGTCCTTGTAGTAAAGGAAACGAGGTGCACGACGATGGATGTCAGTCTTTTTCCTTGGATCTTCAGGAAGTATTCCATAACATAAGTAGTCAATAATTGGTTGTCTCCAATCTACCTTTACGGCTTCAGACACAGCGACGAGATGCTCAAGTTTGTTTTCTGTATATTCCTCCTCATCTGGTGGTGGTACTACCCATTCTTGGCGAATAGTAACTCGTGTATGATTCGGAAGAGTAAGGGTTGAAGCTAAAGCAGCCAATGCATCGGCCTGCTTATTTTTCTTTCTTGGCACGTGTTGGAGGGTAACTTCTCCAAGCCATCCTATCAACTTCTGAGCATAATTATGATATGGGCGTAGCTCGGGCTTTTTGACTTTGTAGTCTCCCAAGAGCTGCTTGATCACCAATTGGGAGTCACCAAAGACTTGCAATTGTAGTTGCTTCATGTCGACGGCCATTTCAAGTCCGAGTATCAACGCTTGGTATTCAGGGACATTGTTGGAGCAACATTGTGTCAAAGTAAAGGAGTATGGGATAACCTCTTCCTGCGGAGTGACAAACACTACGCCAGCACCAGCTCCACCACGATGTGCCGTACCATCAAAGTACATCTTTCATGGAGGTCGAACTTCAATAACCATTGCATCCTCATCAGGAAGTTCATCAGTTAGCTCCCAATTATCTGGTATTGGGTGGTCTGCCAAAAAGTCTGCTAATGCCTGTCCCTTTACGGCCTTCTGAGGGATGTATATGATCTCAAACTGTTGAAACTGAAGGAACCACCTTGCAAGTCGATCACTGAGGACTGGTTTCGACATTACAAACTTGATGGGATTTGCTTTAGACATGAGATGAACAACATGAGCTTGAAAGTAGTGCTTCATCTTTTGGATTGAGAAGACCAACGCCAAACACAACTTTTCAATAGGTGAATAATTCAGCTCATTTGGCGTCATCATTCTGCTCAGGTAATAAAGAGAGTTCTCTTTACCTTCACTATTTTCTTGGGCCAATAATGCTCCAACTGACCTTTCTTGTGCAGCGATGTAGAGAATCAGCGATTTTCCAGGTATAGGTGCCGCAAGAACTGGAGGCTTCATCAAGTAAGATTTGATATTTTCAAAGGCCTTACTACAAGTTTGGTCCCATTCGAAAGGGGCACCCTTCTTCATGAGATGGCTAAATGGTTGACATTTTCCCGCCAAATTTGAGATGAACCTCCTTAAATATGCTAGCTTCCCTTGAAGACTTTTTAATTCATGAATGTTTCGAGGCTCGGGCATCTTTAAAATTGCATCAACCTTGTGTTGATCAATTTCAATTCCTCGGTGTCGTACAATAAAGCCAAGGAACTTTCCGGAAGTAACTCCAAAGGCGCATTTCAACGGATTCATCCTAAGCTGATATCTTCGGGGCAACTCAAATACCATTCTCAAGTCTTTCAAGTGGTCGTTATTCTTTCTTGATTTTACCACTAAGTCATCCACATAGCATTCAACATTTTTATGGAGTAGATCATCAAAGATGTTTTGCATAGCCCTTTGATAAGTGGCACCAGCGTTCTTCAAACCAAAAGGCATCACCTTGTAGCAATAAATACCTTTAGGCGTACGAAATTCAGTGAGCTCTTCATCCTTTGGTGCCATGCGGATTTGGTTATAGCCGGATGATCCGTCCATAAAAGACATCGCCTCAAAACCAGTAGTAGCATCAATCATCAACTCTGGAATAGGAATTGGAAACTCATCCTTAGGGCATGCGTTGTTGAGATCCCTAAAGTCGACACAAACTCGAATTTGGCCATTCTTCTTCCGTACTGGAACAATGCTTGATATCCATATGGGGTACTTACCTTCACGAATAAAGCCTGCTTCAATGAGTTTGTTAACCTCATTTTCAATCAATGGAACCAAGTCGGGTCTGAAACGTCTTTGGGCCTGCTTAACAGGACGAGCTCCATTCTTGACTGCTAACTGATGAACTGCTACTTTTGGATCTAAGCCAGGCATCTCCTTATAACTCCAAGCGAAAACATCCCTATATTCTTTGAGTAATTATATGATCATCTTTAACGAAACATAAACAGTAAAAAAATGATTTAGCAAAATTATTACTTCACCTTTAAAGTACTTTTAAAATTCCTAGCACAGACTTGAGCCCCATTCTCATCCTTAGAAACAAAAATAGAGGATAACCAACATATAAATAGCTCAAAATAAATTTCTATTAGTGTGATTTTAAGATGTCATAAACTTGTATATTAAATAATTGGGGGTCATGAATATGAAAGGCTTAAGAGTTATAGAATTTACTAATATTATTTAAGAGTAGAATTTATGTAATTTAAGAGGTATGAGTTAAGAAGATGATTTTACAAAATAAAATAATTGAAATAAATGAGAAAAAAAGTCAAAAAAAGGAGAAAAAAGATAATTGTGTTTCTAGGTCATAGAGAGGTGTCACATCACATTGTCTACATTTTACTTTATTATTATATATAGATTGCCGATTTCAAAGCGTAGCTAATTACTTCCTCTAGTCCTTATTAAATGAATTGTTGGGGTATGATATTTAAGGACATAAATTAAAGACTACTTTTAACTATTGACATTTTGATTATTTCCAAACTATTCTCTTAGAAAATGTAAAGTAGTTAAGAACCTCACTAAAAGTAAGGATAAATATGGGAAAAAGTCTTAAAAATTCTCTTGAATTTTGAAAAATTACTTATTTTAAATTATGAAAAAGCCCCAACAATTCACTCTATATGGACTAGAGGGAGCAATTTTGACTAAAGAATACACATGAACTTCCCCCCATCTACTGCTAACTTTTGCAGCTCCGTTGAAGTCTACACTTCTATCTAGAGATATGAACTTTATGTTTCCAATAAATTTTAGTGTGATAAGAAAAAAATTGCAATCACAAATAAAATATGAAGAAAAATAATTTTATTGGTAAACAATACAGGTACAATTCTGTTTGTTCCTTGATTCTTCCTTCTTAATTATCTCTCGAGGGCTGAAGAAGCGTTTTTCTCAAATAAGATGATGCATATTTTTTTTAATCAAAAGGCCAGTAGGCCACAATTTATAAAACAAAAATCAATTACAAACAAAGTCCCAAGTCAGCGAGACCTAACCCAAATTAGAAAAGGAAAAAAAAAAGTCAAAATAAAAGAGCAAAATAAAAAAAATAATCTAGAAACTAAGCTAAGAGAAGGGAAAGCAATGTTGAAAGATGATGCAGATTTGAATTCCAAGAAAGGAAGAATTTGTGGATCTTCTTAAAGTATTTGATAGTTAAGAAAAGTCCGGTCACATCTTGATCTTTTTATAAATATCCCAAGAGTTTATGGGATATTTGAGATGTCTCTTTCAGAGGATATGTTACCCTTTATATAGGGGTGATCCAGGGTTTAGGGTAATGTAGCCTTGAAAACATTAATAGATATTGGACTTATCTTGTAGAGTCCTATAAAATTTTGATGTCTACAAATGTCCATACTTCAAGGCTTATCGGAGTGTAGACTTCCATAAAAGGGAGCTTTCCATCTTGGCAATTTTATGGCTTCGAATTTGTAAATCTGGTTATGAGAGAAGAGCTGAAGGGTAGATTTGGTCCCATCGGGCATCCCAATTTTTTTTTGCAGTAAATTTTAAAATGATAGAAAATAAATTACAATCACAAATAAAATATGATGAAACAAAGATTTTATTAATGAATACTTGTGCATGCAATTCTTTTTCTCCTTTGATTCTTCTCTCTGAATTTTCTCCATGAAGAGGGCTGTTAGTAGAGTATTTCTCAAATATAAGATGATTTGCACCTCCCTATAATGTATTTTTCTAGGAATGTCGACTGACGACTTTGACAAAGACAATATTTGATGCATTGATCTCTTTATGAATATTTCAAAATCTTATGGGATTTTGAGATTTGATCTCTTTATGAATACCCAAGATTTTATGGGATATTCGAGATCTTGATCTCTTTAGAAATACCCGAGTTTATGAGATATTCGAGATGACTCTTCAAGGGAATATGTTATCCTTTATATAGACGTGAGCTAGGATTTATGGTAGAGTAACATTTAAGAACTCTAACAGAAATTGGATTCACCTTGTAGAGTCCTACAATATTTTATATACACAAATTCTCCCTACTTCAAGGCTTGTCGAAGTGTAGGATTATGAAACTTATAGATGAGACTTGAATTACCCATAAAAATAGAGTTGTCATCTTTGCAGTTTTATGGCTCCAGATTTGCTGATCTAATTTGTAAGAGAAGGGATGGAGGGCTGATTTGGTCTCACTAGGCATGTCAATTTGCTTACAACAAAGTTTCTCAAACATAGAAAATCTATCGCAATCACAAAATAAATAAATAAAATTAATTTTATTCATCAAAATTGTGAGTACGAATCTGTTAATCCCTTCATTCTTCACTCTTAAATATTCTTCATGAGTTGAGGGTTGTTAAAAGCATATTTCTCGAATATCGAATGAATTGGACCTCCTTTCGATGTATTTGATCAATAGGAACGTCTGGTTGAAGCTTTGATAAAGACCGTGTTTGATGCCTTGATCTCTTTATGAATATCCCAAAAACTTACAGGATTTTGAGATGCCTCTTCAAGGAAATATGTTATATCCTTTCTATAGGTGCGAACTAATATTTAGGGTAGACTGTAAAGTAGACTCTAAGAACCCTAACAGAGATTGGGCTTATATTGTAGAGTCCGTAAAATTTCAAAGTCTATAAATGCCTCCTATTTCAAGGCTTTTCAGAGTCTGGACTTGATGAATCTTAAAGATGAGACTTGAAGTACTCATAAAAATAGATCTTTCCATCTTTGTAGCTTTATAACTCCAAATTTGCAGATCTGATTTGTGAGAGAAGAGATGACGAACAAATTTTGATCCCACTGAACGTGCCAATTTATTTGCAATAAAATTTTCTCATATATGAAAAATATACTAAATGAAAAAAATAAAAAAAATATGATTTTTTAAATCAAGATTGTGAGTACAAATAAATATTTTCCCTGATTCTTTTTTTTGAATTTTCTTCATAATTCGAATGTTGTATTTCTCATATAGAGGATGATTTGAACCTCCTTACGTGTATTTGATTGCTAGGAACGTCGAGCTACGGTTTTGATAAAGGCAATATTTGATATTTTGATATCTTTATGAATATTCAGAGCTTATGAAATTTCAAGATTTGATCTCTTTGTGAATACCCAAAATTTTATGAGATAACCGAGATCGTGATCGCTTTAGAATCACCTGAATTAATGGGATATTTGAGATGCCAATTAAAGGGAATATGCTACCCTTTATATAGATGTGAGCTAGGATTTAGGGTAGAGTAGCATTTAAGAACTCTAACAGAAATTGGACTCATCTTGTAAGGTCCTACAAAATTTTAAAGTATACAAATTCTCCCTACTTCAAGGCTTGCCGAAGTGTAGGCTTGATGAAAATCATAGACGAGGCTTGAAGTACCCATAAAAATGGACTTTTTATCTTTACGATTTTGGGTCTCCATATTTGCTGATCTAATATTTAAGAGAAGGGATGAAAGGATGATTTGGTCTCAATAGGCATTCCAATTTGTTTACAACAAATTTACTCAAATATAGAACATATATCACCACCAAAAAATAAATAAAAAAATTGATTTTATTCATCAAGATTCTGAGTACAAATCTATTTATCCTTTGATTCTTCTTTCCTAAATATTCTTCGTGAGTTGAGGGTTGTTAGTAGCGTATTTCTTGAATATAGAATTATTTGTACCTCCTTTCAACATATTTGTCGATATGAATGTCAGGTTGAAGCTTTGATAAAGGTAATGTTTGATGCCTTGATCTCTTTATGAATATCTCAGGAATTTATGGGATTTTGAGATGCCTCTTTAGTGGAATATGTTATCCTTTATAAAGGCCTTAACTAATGTTTAGGGTAGAGTAGCCTCCAAGAACTCTAATCAAGATTGGGCTTATCTTGTAGAGTCTTACGAAATTTCAAAGTCTACAAATTCCCCCTACTTCAAGGCTTGTTGGAGTGTGGACTTAATTAAACTTAAAGATGGGACTTGAAGTGATAAGAGCATGGTTAGCGTGGGGCACATTAGGATGGGTTTCTACATATGGATGATAGCTTAGAGCTCGGAAGAATCCATGGACCAGCAAATGCACAAGGCCATGGGCAATCAAGATGCCATTTAGGTAATCAAGAAGGGCCTTGTCGGTTATTTTGTAAATAGTCACTTTTAGGCTATTTTTTGCAAAGGCAATAACTATAAATAGTTTCCTTAGCCATTTTCTTCCTTAATTTTTTGATGATGAGATTATGAATTGAGAGCTTTTAAGCTTGTAGTTTCTAGGTGAAGCCTAGCATTAGTGTAGTTTATAGTTGGTAATTGTAGTTGCGTGATTAGGGTGGATTTCCGATATTGCTCGTGTTAACTTCTTCTAGCTTATTCAATCATCGAGTTTCTGTCTTTGTAGATTCAATTATGTTTCTTGTCTTTGATTGAGTTTGGGTCATTGTTCTTTGATCGGATTAAATTGACAGGTGAAGGTATAAAGTCCTTTGTTGCTCATAAATCTGATTAGATTTTGATAATTCCATATATCCTTTTCTTTATTTCAATTTCCCGTATTTTGATTCCAATTTCCGACTAAGATCGTTATCATCTTGGTATCAGAGCTTAGGATAAAAAGTTGTTCCAACAATTCTTAATCCTAGGTTCATAAATCTAAAAATCGTGCCAAAAAAATTGGGTCAAAAATTCAAAAATAAAATAAAATAAAATCATGTGATTTGTATCTTTGTTTGAGTTTCTAGCACTAGATTAGTATTCTCTAGTGTTTTGGAAGTTTGGATTTAAAATTTGGCTTGATTTGGAGTGGTTTGAAAATTTCATTATTGTTGAGCTTGAAAAAGCTTGAAGAAGGTGAAGTGGGTTTGTTGATTGAGGCAAAATTGAATGTTCAATTGTATTGGGGTTTGTTTCCCTAGTCAATTGGAGTTCAGATCTAAAATTTGAAGGCGAACAAAGTTAAATTTCACTAGGGTCAATTTTGGTGTTCATGGTGTTCTTCATGGTTTGAAGAAATTGCAAGTGAGTTTAATTTTTGGGAGCAATTAGTTTGAAATTGGAGCATAAAAATTATTGGAGTTTGTTTGTAGTGTTAAAAAGAGCTTGTGGTTAAAATTTTGTGTCAATTAGGTTGAATTTTTAAACATTTATGGTTTTCATAGTGTTCTTCAAAGTTTGAAGATGGAAAAAATGTGATATAAGCCAAATCGGCATTGACCTTTTAAAGACTATAATTCAAGGCCGGCACAAAGGGAACCAAGCCACGCTCATGTCAAGGACACAAAGACACGTTTGGAGGATCTTTTTCAATCCCTCAAGAGTACAATACCATGTGTGGAGGGTAGCTTGGAGCCGAGGGAAGCCATTAGAATGGTCGTCGGGGAGGTAAGAGGAGCTAAACGACAGTCTGGAACCACCTGCGACCTCACATGCACTCGCAGGTGGAAAGGTACGACTGCAGATGGCCAATTGACAACTTTCAGTGGCACCTACGCCCTGACATACGCCAGCAGATGCCCCACCTGCGTGGGCTGATGCTCAATTTACTGAAAATGGGTCACTTTTGGGCCCATCTTTGTAATAAATGCCCCATGGCTATAAATAGCTAGCTTTTCCCTTTCATTAGAAGTTTTTTTAATGATATTATGAATACACTTGATATATATATATATATATATATATATATATATATATGAGAGTGTGAGAGCTAGGATTAACTTGTGTTGAACAATCATTTAGAAACGTGATTTATGTGGGAGATTGATTCCCTCATGGTATACGTAAGAGATTGGTGCTTGTTGGTAATCAAAAAGGAGGTCTTTGGATTTGATACATCCATATGTTGTTCCTTTCTTTATCTACTTATGTCTATCTATCTCTCTTTATCTCTATTCTTTAGCTTTTCGTATTTTGATTCTATCCTTTCTTTAGTTTTCGTGTTTGTTTCATCTTTCGTATTTTGTTCGTTATCATTTGGTATCAGAGACGAGCTTAGATTTGATCTTATGATTCTAGTCTTGAATTTGTTATCACAAAAAAAAAGAGAAAAAAAAATTGATTGAAATTTTCATTTTTGAGAAAACCCCCCAAAAAAATATTTTTGTGTTTTTGAGTTTTCTTGTAGTTTCAATACTAGATTTGTTTTCTCTAGTGTTATTTCAGTTGGAATCTGAAAATTTGAGTAGTTTTGAAGAAAAACCCTATCGTTGAGCTTGAGTTTGAAGAAATTTGAAAATGGGTTCTTAGATCTATCGATTTTGGGTTGGAATTGAAGGATAAAGGTTATTGGTAAGTATTCTCCATATCAAAAGGACCCTAGATCCGAGATTTTGTGTTGTTTGGAGAGGTTTCGGAGAATCCACTATTTTTGGGTTTGACCCTTGAAGAAAATTGCAAATGGGTTAAAAAATTTGAAAATTTTAATTAGGTTTTGAGGCTTAAAATCGCTTGGGTTGTGGTCGGAAGATTGAAAGGAGTTCGAGTTTAAAATTTCATCGAATTCCGAGCTCGTTTGAGTGAAGGTTAAATTTTGGTGTTCTTGGAGAAACTCATATCTTCAAGAGGAAGATTCATCAAAAAAGTGTTCTTTGATCCAAAGTAGGGCCAAAAAAAGTAAAGAAAAATGTTAGTACTAAAGGAATATTACGAAAGGGGAAGGTACTAGGAAATAGAGTATAAGAAGGCCCACAAAATGGTGAAAAATCAAAGTTTCCAGGTGTGCTGTTTGGGAAAACTGCGCCCTTACCTGTGCCAGCAGATGGGGGCATCTGCGCCGGCAGGTGACCCCTTGCAGGTCACTCTGTTTTCACCTGCACCCTCACCTGCGAGGGCATGTCATCACCTGCGTGGGTAGGTCACCTAACGCACCTCAATGATCCCAAAACTGATTTTGCTCAGGTTCCAACATCCTAATTCTATTTCTTGATTCCTAATCTCATTTCTTGATTCCTAAACCAATTAACAACTAGTATTTGATCTACTTAGTTGGTTGATTAGTCTTTGAGTCCATTTTTGTTTCTTCATCCGTTTCTTTTTGTACTTTTCTCTTTTTTGTTTTTGTTGTTGTTTCTTGGTTCAAGTCTGTCAGTATTTCTTTTGAATCTTTCAAACAAGAATCTATTTCGATCATGAGTAGCAATTTACACCACGTCTTCCATCAGAGTAGAACGATCTTTTAATGCTAGCGATGCCTATTGTGAGGCAAATAAAGGTGTGTACTCCGAGAGATTATGAGGATGATTTCTTAATGCTAACTTGTTTGTTGTTTTTGTGAGTGTCATTCTTACTAGGTACAATAGCTCGGATAGATGTAACTCCACAAGTTATAGATGGCAATACTTCAAAAACAATCTAAGCCACAATTAAATCCTTAGGTCGTAGAATGGAAGCCATGGAAGGTTCCTTGGGTCGTAGGATAGACAACATGGTGGGTCGTCTAAACTCCACTAACTCCACCCTTTTCAATCCATAAAACTTTCAAGCTTCCTCGAGTGGACATGCTTAAAACACCTTACCTAGACTACCCCAAGCTCCACTAAACCAAAATCAACCCATCCAAGTCAAGGATGTAAGGGAAGAGGATCTTCAAGAAGGAGGGCATGGAGGAAAAAAGCCCACTTTTGTGCCTTTGATACCCTATCAAGTGATCATAAGAGATCTTCGAAAAGCACTAAGACAGAGAAAGTTAAGAAGGAGGAGAAAAACTTCGCTCAGGAAGGGAAGTTGTGTGAGGATGTTGAGCCAAGAATTGAATTGAAGGAGGTGGACATGGAACACTTAGTTGTGGAACTTGTCAACCCCAAACCTTTGTTACATTTTAACCATGGTACTGGCATTTTGCCTAGCAGCAATACTTCTCTTTGTAGGAACAAGAGCCAATGCTCCCAATGGAAGATCCAAAGAAAATCCCTCACAAGCATAGTCTTGAAGGCCTAGATGAGTTCTTATCTAAGGACTCCGACGTTGATGAAGGGAGGTTTCTAAATCAACTCCTAAGGATTGATAGATACTTGATGACAAGGGATGAATTATCTAACCCCATGGATCGAAAGAAGGAGTTCCCTACCATGGAAACTCCTACAAAGAATCAAGAGAATCAAGAATGGTCTAAGTTGGGGAATGAAACAAGTTCAAGGATTTGTTTCCAAGGTATGCACTTACCCCCTTTTATTTTAAGCAATCCTTGGAGTCATGATGACATTTTCTTTTTGGTAGGTGAATTCTTAAAGTTGTATGACTTCATGTCCTATCATGAGAGTGTCGTTGTATCCCAAACCTTTTCATGGTTTGTGGTAGCTATGCATAAATTGTGTGGGCTTTGTAATCCAAATGCCCAATCTAGTTATTACTTTGAGAAGAGTCCTTGGTGCATACTGGATGCCCAACTCTTGTTTCCTAATCCTTGTCACACTTATGTGGTTGGATAAGATAAAGTGATAGGAAGGACTCTTAGGAGTATGCTAAATTCCATGAACAGAGGCAACCCAGCTTCTTGGGTATACTATCTGTTTTGGAGTGAATTAATTTCTCATAGATATTCTAATTCCTCCAATAGCATGACTCCATTAGTGAATGTACTTCTTTGGGGAAGTTGCTTGAAGGGAAAAGATGTGATGTGCTTAAATTGTCTTGTCTCATCTTCTTGTGTACTTATGTTTGAGAGTAATTTAGATGAGAATGGTGTCCTTAACTCTTTTCTTTTCTATCTGTTTGCCCATAATGATAGCCATGCTTGTGTTGAAAATGCATTTTGGTAAGCATGGGATGTCTTGAAAGGAAGGGTAATTTGCACCCTAATGACTTGACTTTGTCCTTGGTTGTTCCAACTTTTAGTGACTTTATTGCTAGATTTCTTGAGTACCTTGATACTCTTACGTATGGAAACACCTTGGATGAGACTCATTTTCTTCATACCTTTCTTTACTACCTCTTTGCATTTGATGACGTCCATGTTGATATTGGATTTGTTTTAGATAGAGTTGAGAATCCTTGGGTATGGTCTTATGGTGGAATAAAGAAACACTTGTGTCTTATGACCTTGGTAGTTTGTTTATTTCATGATGCTTCTACTAGCCAACACCTTTGTGTATTGTATAATGAGTTCGTTTCATTGATAACAAAGGATCGTTGGTTGTATATTAAATGTGTGCCCCCTTGGCATGGAAATATTGTTGTAAATCCTTGTGCTAACCCTCATTCTTTGAGGATATATTGGTTTCTTCTCCACCTCATGTGTTTTCAGATTTTGGATTCGAGGATGAATCCTTTTCAAGAAGGGGAGGAACTAAGCCACGCTCATGTCAAGGACACAAGGACACGTTTGGAGGACCCTTTTCAAGCCCCCAAGAGTACAATACCATGTGTGGAGGGTAGCTTGGAGTTGAGGAAATCCATTAGAATGGTCGTCAGGGAGGCAAGAGGAGCTAAACGACGGTCTGGAACCACCTGCGACCTCACATGCACCCGCAGGTGGAGAGGTACAACCACAGATGGCCAATTGGCCACTTCTAGTGGCACCTGCGCCCTGACATGCGCCAACAGGTGCCCCACCTGCATGGGCGGATGCCCAATATATCACTTTTCGACCCATCTTTGTAATAAATGGCCCATGGCTATAAATAGCTAGCTTTTCCCTTTCATTAGAAGTTTTTTTGATGATATTATGAATATACTTAAGAGTGTGAGAGTTAGGATTAACTTGTGTTGAACAATCATTTAGAAACGTGGGTTACGTGGGAGATTAATTCCCTCGTGGTTTACGTAAGAGATCGATGCTTGTTAGTAATCAAAAGGGAGGTCTTTGGATTTTATACATCTATAGGTTGTCCTTTTCTTTATCTTCTTGTGTCTATCTATCTATCTATCTTTATCTCTTTTCTTTATCTTTTCGTATTTCGATTCTATCCTTTCTTTAGATTTCGTGTTTGTGTCTTCTTTCGTATTTTGTCCGTTATCAAAATGGGTTTATTTTTTGCTTGGAGTTGAGGGCTAAAAACTATTGGGGTTTGTTTCCTACGTTGAGGGGAAGTTAATCTTAAATTTTGAGCCAATTTAGAGTTGTTTTGGAGGTGTAGAGATTGGTGTGTGTTCTTGGTGTTCTAGATGTTCTTGGTAATCTTCATCTTGTTCTTGAAGAAGAAGATAGAAAAGTACACTTTGATCCAAAAATTTTGAGGTCAAAGTATTAGTTGGTCCACTTGTGGAATTTGAAAAAAAAATAAAATCATAAAATTGAAAAAAAAGAAATTAAAAAAAATCCACGTAGATATGCCACATCAGCAATCAATGGTCAAAGTCAACCATTGAATGCCAACATAGCACCACATAAGTGCCATCCACCTAGTCAGCGCGTCCAGCCTCCCCACTCGCCCCACGTGGCAAGTGGAGCCCAACTTTAGAGGCCAAAAACCTGCAGGTTTTTACACTTAGTTTTTTTTTTTTTTGGGTCCTAAGTTTTTGGGACATAAAAATATTTCTAAGTGTCCAAACTTTGTGATTCTTTTTTTGTTATCTTTCTCCTTATATTTCTCAACTATTTAATAACTAATTAACTTATTTAATCACTTTTTAACTAGTTTTAAAATATCAAATTATCACATCAAATCCTTTAAAGTGATGAACTTCTTTGAGGCGTCAAAAATTTTCTAAGTGTCCAAACTTCGTGATTTTTTTAAAAACTTTTTCTCCTTCAATTTTATAACTAATTAACAAGTAATTAACATATTTAATCACTTATTAAATAGTTTTAAAACATCAAATCACTTCTTTGATTCATCAAATTAAGCAACACAAGTAATTTTTCTACTTTTGTTGCTTAGTTTTTTTTTTTTAAGTCCAATTTTTTTCGTGCTTCTTTTCTTATACTTTTCCCATATTAATTCATAGATAAATTATTGATTCAAGTCCTTTTAGATTTATTTGAGTCATTCTTCTTTCAAGAGTCACAAGAATCCACTCCACCACAAAGATAGGTGACCTTGAATTTATTGAGCAAAGCTAGTTCACATGTAATCTTGAGAAGAAGCTGTAGAGGTGAGTAGAGTTCTACATATGAGTGATATGATGATTTTATTACTAACCTTGTGTGTTGAGTTTTATAGGCATAATGCCTAATCATTTTCCTTATAACCATGGAGGAAGGAGCTCGGTGAGCAACATGAGGACATATACCAATGTATCAAAGAGAGTGACCAATGTAAATGAAAGGGTAGTTGAAACAAATAGAAGGTTTGGATGTATGAATAAAAGGGTGAGAATGATGGATAGGATGAGTGAAAGGAGGTTCTCTACGACAAGTCAAAGTAAAGAAACAAGAAGGGCCTCAGGGCAAAAGTCCAACCTATACTACCTCCAACCAAATCACAACCAAACCTACCCTCAAGCTACATTTCGAATGAACCCGAGCTATGTTAGCCAAGCACCTCCACAAAATGAATCACATGCATCCTTGCATGTACCCTATGTTACACTACCCATAAGTACCCTACCAAGATATCTATTATTAAAACCCTTTTTATGATAAAATATGTAAAGAGGTTAACCCGAATGAATGGTAAAAAGGACCCAAAGGCTTTGGTATGAACCAAGGCATGAGATGTCAAGGGAAATAAGATAGTGGAGGTAGGTATAAGGATGAAAAAGGAAGGTGTGAAGATCAAAGTGATCGATATGGTGGTCCAGGTGTTTCGAATCAAGGGATGGGTGACAATATGGTGAGTCTTCAAATGCTCCAAGATGAAAGTCAAGCCATTCAAGCTCGCAGCAACACAAAATAGAAAGATCAAACCTATGGAGGTAATCATGATATAACTGAATCTTCTTCTCCTTCTATCATTCGATATTATAAATGTCAAGCCAAAGGACCTATTGCTAGAGAGTGTCCACAACAGAGGTCAAATGTGATCCTGTGTCATGGACCTTATGCTAACAATGTGATAGAGTGTGAGGTTGTGTCACGCCTCAAATCCCATTGGGGCGGACAGACACCCATAGCCGTAAGAGCCCGAGAGAACCAACCTATGATCATATACTTCTTATGCATGTAATTGAGCTAACAAATGTGCTGCAGTGTATGGACATGATGTATCAATAAAGTGAACCAGGTAGGTAAATACAAAATAGATATACAGGACTTGGCCGTTAAAGCCTCAACTTCTAAAGGACAAGACAATACCATGCTTAACTTTACAATGTCTACAAAGCCTTTAAAAGATACATAGACTTAGTTAAGGTTGGTATAGGTCCCCCTCCTTACACATAACTACTGCACAATACCAAAAATATATACAACTGACTCGAAAAGCCCCGAATCAACCTGGAGCTCACCAATAGCTTTAGATGTCCCGTACTCCTACTGGAGAGATCTACTAACTCCTGTGCCTGCAGTATGAAAGGTAGGTCCCCCAAGAGGGACGTTAGTACGAAAGAATGGACTGAGTATATAAGGATCAAAGCAATTGTACATAACCCAAAAGTTTAAGTGACATCAAGTACAAGTGTATAGATAATGTTAATAACCCACCTTAGCTAGTATCTGGGGAACCACGTACATTACATTCTTTACTTTCCTTTTTCCTTCCTTCCTTTATAATCTTTAATAAACCATGTAGTACAAATGACCAACTGATCAGTGGTAAACAAATCGGGATTGGCCCATGCTAGGCTTACGCCCCTGAGCTGCCACCCATATAAATCAGTCGGGATCGTCCCATGCTAGGCTTTCGCCCCTAAGCTGCCACCTGCACATAACTAGCTTTAAGTTGCTTACTTTATTTAGTCTTTGTAATTGTTATATTGGTGATGATAACATTATGGAATTTTTTGGAATAACAACGCTCGAGTAAAATTAAAAAAACACGCGAATAAACATTTAATGTAATTGCCTTAAAGTAAAGAATACTTGTACTCAATTGAAATGCTTAGGTGCCAAATTAATAGATAGATCTTAGTTGACTAAGATAGGAATACCAGAAATTGGATAGTGAAGGTAGATATGCCAACTTGACAATAAACATATATTGAGGTACGTTAAGACATTACGGAGTAGAAACAAGGTCGTTAACTACGTGGACATTTTATGCTGCCAAAGGATACCAAAAAGAGTAACCTTACATACCTTATATTCCCACCACGTACCTATAACGATTCAGCTCTTCCTTTAAGTGTTACTCTACAATTTAAGCACATAATGGAACTAACATTAAAAGCTAATTACATTACAAGTTTACGAGACGGTAATTAGTTACTTAACGGGAAGTAAAAACCATCCAACCTCCTAAACACATAGTGTATCACTCCCGCCTTCTTTATACTGCCAAATAACCTACTCCACCCCCCTTACACTATAACTTACTGCCTCACAACGACAATACCACTAAAATAGTCCACAAACCAACACAAATTTTAAAAACCAATAGGATTTCCTACCAAGTTCATACTTCACATTACCAACTCAATGAAACTCCACATATTTATTCAATCAAGACACCTAAATTACCTACAACAACATACCAAAAATAGTCCACAATGGTTTCAAAATTCACTTTAACATAACAAGAGAGTATTCTCTTTTTACTACACCCAACGTTCCATATATAAACATGTATAAACATTTCCACCAAGCTATACATAAAGAGGAATGAATTAGGGGCAGAACCACACTTTAACATACTGAAATTTCATCCTTTTAATTTAATTTCCTCAAGACCTTAAGCTGCTTTTCAAGCTTAAACCATAAAGAAGGCAAATCCTTTAGAAACCAAGTAAAAATGGACTGCCACAATTAAAGGGGACTGCCCTATCCTTTTTAAACATAAAGAACATGCTTTCTATACTACCTTATGCAAATATTACACTAAGCTATAAGTTTAAACACTTACCAAGGCTTGCAAAGTGGAGGATTTATCCAAGAACCCAAGGGGGAATTTGGGGCGGCTGGTTAGGGTTTAAATGAGAGAGGAGAGAGTGTTTAACTATAAACAAATTTTTGGAAAATAAAATGAATGAAAAATAAGGGTGAAATGAGCCCTATATACCCCCTCTTTTGCCGCCTCATTCCAGACATCCTTAGCCACGTCTTTGGTCAAAAATGGTCCAAGTAGGTGATGCACCTACTTGGCTATACAAGCTGCTCAAAAAGTCCAAGTAGGTGATACACCTACTTGGTTTATTTCCATTTATATACTATCATATTGGGCCTTAATTAACTTTGGGTTTAGGCTGATCATCCTTCCCTTTTTCCTTTACTTAGTTTGGGCCTCAATTGAGTCCATTAACATATGTCTTAATTAAGCCCAATAGTTTTAGTAGGTGATACACCTACTATCTTAATTAAGTCACAGAAGCACCTCACTTATGTTCTCCCCTTTTTCCAATGTTTTAAACCCTTCTTCCTTAATCCACCACTTAACTTTAACTTACGCTTAAATACGTCCTCATTATCTCAAGTTTAAATACTTTTATCCATGCAAGGTTGGTCGTATAAGTTTAATAAATATACGGGGTGTTACATCCTTCACCCCTTAGGAACATTCGTCCTCGAATGTTAGTATCATCATTACTCAGCCTAAATAATTTCAAGCATAAGTTTAATCTTTATGCTGTCACATAATACTTATATATATAGACTTACTTGTTATTGCTTCAATTCAGCATCTAAGGCTTCCTCTTCGATTTCAAATAATTGAGGATACTTAGATTTCATCATTTCCTCAGCCTCCCATGTGATCTCTTCTACCTGTTGATTCCTCCAAAGTACTTTTACGGAAGCTACTTCTTTATTTTTTAACTTCTTAACTTGTCGATCCAGAACGGCAATAGGTACTTCTTCATAGGTGAGATCTTTCGTAACTTGTTCATCCTCAGTAGGATTAATATGAGATGGATCTCCTATGAACTTTCAAAGCATTGAGACGTGAAACACTGCATATAACCTCCAGGCTTCTGATGCTCTACTTTTATTTGTTGACAATTTGGACATTGGGCTACAAATTCTGCAATGTTCTTCTTCATGTCACCCCACCAATATATATTGATTTCCGATCATTGTACATTTTAGTTGATCCCGGATGGATAGAATACCTTGAATAATGTGCTTCTATCATAATCCTTCTTCTTAACTCATCTACATTAGGTACACATAATCTGTTTTGGCACTGAAACACTCCTTCTTGCGTAAGCTCAAATGCTTTCATCATACCTTGATGTACATTCTCCTTAAGTTGTAATATAAAAGAATCTGTATACTGCTTTTCTTTTACTTCAGTTACTAACAAGGATTCTGCCGCATTTTGTACAATAACTCCTTCATTTGGAGTTTCAAGAAGGCGAACCCCTAAACTAGCTAGTTGATGTAGATGTTTGATTATCCCTTGTCTTTCTGTGAGCTGGCCATAAGTGCTCCCCATTGCCTTACGACTTAGTGCATCAGCTACCATATTTTCTTTCCCCGGATGATATGAATATCAATGTCATAATCTTTTAACAGTTCAAAGCACCTCCGCTGCCTTAGATTTAGGTCCTTCTGCTTAAAGATATATTGCAAACTCTTATGTTCAATATTTATGTCACCATGAACCCCATACAAGTAGTGGCACCATATCTTTAAAGAAAATACTACTGCTGCTAGCTCAAGATAATGTGTCAGAAAATTTTTCTCATGTGGCCGCAATTGTCTTGAGGCATAAGCTATCACTTTACCATGCTACATCAATACGCATCCCAAGCCAATTCCTGAAGCATCACAATACACCGCATATCCTTCTGTGCCTTCTGGAAGTACCATAAAGGTGTAGAAGTCAACTTATTCTTCAGATCTTGGAAACTCTTTTAACATGCATCATTCGATTGAAACTTGGTTGCCTTGTGTGTAAGATTTGTTAAAGGTGCAACAATAGAAGAAAATCCTTCAACAAACCTTCTATAATAACCTGCCAATCCGAGGAAACTATGAATCTCTGTAGCATTGTAGGACTTGGCCAGTTCTTCACAACTTCTATCTTTTAGGTATCAACCTTTATTCCTTCATCAGATACAATATGACCCAAGAATGCTACAGATTTTAACCAAAGCTCACATTTAGAGAACTTTGCAAATAACTTACAATCACGAAGAATCTGCAACACCTGTCGTAAGTGACTAGCATGGTCCTCTTTCGATCTTGAATAGACAAGAATATCATCTATAAACACTATCATGAACATGTCTAAAAACGGCTTAAACACCCTATTCATCAGATCCAAAAAAGCTGCTGGTGTATTTGTTAGCCCGAAGGACATAACTAAAAACTCATAATGATCGTACCATGTTTAGAAAGCTGTCTTGGGTATATCTCTCTCTCTGACCTTTACTTGATGGTAACCCGACCTCAAGTCAATCTTTGAGAAATATTTAGCACCTTGTAATTGATCGAACAAATCATCAATTCTAGGGAGGGGATATTTGTTCTTAATTGTCACCTTATTCAATTACCAGTAATCGATACACATCCTCAACGTGCCATCTTTCTTGCATACAAATAACACTGGTGCACCCCACGGGGACATACTAGGCCTTATGAATCCCTTTTCTAGCAAGTCTTTTAATTGCTCCTTCAATTCCTGTAACTCTGTTGGGGACATTCTATATGGAGTAATAGAGATATATTGAGTACTTGGAATCACATCAATAACAAACTCTACTTCTCGTTCTGGGAGCGAACTCGAGAGATCTTAAAGAAATACATTTACCACTGGAATAGATTGAAGAGTCAATGGCTCCACATCTTTATCTTTCACCCTTGCTAGGTGACATATGTACCTCTTGGATATCATTTTCTTCGCCTTTAGATAAGAAATGAACTTACCTTTTGGCTCTCCAACATTACCCCTCCATTCAAGGACTGTCTCTTTTGGGAAATAAAAATGTACCTTCTTCGTTCGGCAATCTACTGTGGCATAACAAGAAGCCAACCAATCCATACCCATTATAACATCAAACTCTACTATCTCTAGCTCAAAAAGATCAGCCAACGTGTCATGATCACAAATATTTACTATGCAATTACGATAGACTCTCTTAGCTACAATAAATTCACCAACTGGTGTAGATACTTCAAATGGCTTAACTAATAATTCTGGTGTTCTTTTGAATTTTCCAGCAATCAATGGAGTGACATACGATAGTGTAGAACCCAGATCAATTAATACATATACATTATGTGAAAAGATGGATAATGTACTTGTAACCACATCCGGAGAAGCCTCCGACTTTTATCGATCCGCTAAAGCAAAGGTACAATTCTGGGCTCCACTAGAACTAGTTGTTCCTTTACTACCTCTTGCATGACCAGTAGGCTATACACCTCTACCTAAGAAAGGAACCAATGATGATGGTGCAATGGCTGATCTAGTAGGTCATGCCATACTACCCGTGCCCCTTTGTGGGCATTCTCTTATCATATGCCCCGACATACCACACCAAAAACAAGTATTTGTCCTAAACCGACATGCTTCTAAATAAAGCTTTCTACATTGTCTACACGGCTGATGAGGAGGCCTTAATTGGCTCATACTCCCTTGTTCTTGATACCCTGCTGTCCGTGAACCTTGAATTTCACTACTTTGCCTAAATTGGTTGCCCCTAAAGCCTTAGAATTGGGGTGGATCACTTGCTGTAGAGTAGGTAGGTGATGGCCTAGGTGGTATATTAAGAAATCGAGGCCTAAACTCTCCTTGGGATGCCATGAACTGCCCCGTAGGTTTAGCCTTCTTGGAAGGTCCTCTTTCAAATTCCTGTGTTCTTCTTCTTTGCCTCTGATCCTCCATTTTTTGTGCAAAAGCTTGTATTCTTTCTATATCTTTGTCTCTATTCAAAGCAACAATAGTACAATCCCTAACCAAATACGGATCCAATCTATCCACATATCGATGAACTCTATCATCCATAGTAGCTACTACAGTAGGAGCATACCTAGCCAAAGAGTTAAACCGAAGACTGTACTCCCTCACGCTCATATTACCTCGACAAAGATTTAAGAACTATCTAGACGAGCCTCTCGAATCTCAAATGGAATGTAATGATCAATAAATACCTATTTGAACTCTTCCCAACTAGCTAAAAGTGCACCGGTGCCTCTAGATCGTTTCCAATCTTCATACCATAGGATAGCCTCCCCTTTTAATCTATACGCTGTAGGTTCAACAGTCTCTGCACCAGATACATGCATGACTTCCAAAGCCCTTTGGATTTGATCCATAAAATCTTGTGGGTCTTCATTAAGATCTAATATGGTGAATGTAGGATGATCCAATTTGAGGAAATCCTGTGTCCGAAGACTAGCTACCCTATTTGTACCACCCCTACCTGTAGTTGGACCAGCTTGTCCTTGACCTTGTGCAGCAGCTATACGAGTCAACAATTGCACCGCATTCGTTAAATCTTGCTCACTAGTATTAATATGTGATCCTGGGAGTCCTCCTCTCCTTCTTAGCTCTTCTAGAGATGGAAGAGCTAAAAAGTCTAGGATACAAACTCATCTTCAGCTTCACTTTGATTAGTTCATCTAGGTGGTGACTTGCTGGTCCCTTCTCCGACCGCCATGTCTACATTCTTGCTTTTATTCTTACTCCTTCTTGTAATTGAATTCTTCACTATAATGAGGAAAGAAAGAAAAGAAAAAAAACAAATTCAATGGTTAAATATGACTCCACCTACAACTTTGACTCTTATTGCACGATATAAGAAATGAAGAAAAAGAGACAACTCCTAAATGTCCTGTAGTCTCCTGTTTATAGATATGGTCTACAACATACCCATAAGCAAAACTCTACATAGACACGGCTTTGTAGACTCCCTAGGACAACCTGCTCTGATACAACTTTTGTCATGCCTCAAATCCCATTGGGGCGGACTGGAACCCGTAGCCGTAAGAGCCCGAGAGAACCAACCTATGAGCATATACTTCTTATACATGTAATTGAGCTAACAAATGTGCTGCAGTGTATGGACATGATGTATCAATAAAGTGAACCAGGTAGGTAAATACAAAATAGATATACAGGACTTGGCCGTTGGGGCCTCAACTTCTAATAGAAAAGACACTACCATGCTTAACTTTACAAAGTCTACAAAGCCTTTAAAAGATACATAGACTTAGTTAAGGTCGGGACAGGCCCCCTGCCTTACACATAACTACTACACAATACTCAAAATATATACAACTGACTCGAAAACCCCTGAATCAACCTGGAGCTCACCAATAGCCTTTAGATGTCATGTACTCCTACTAGAGAGATCTACTAGCTCCTGTTCCTGCAACATGAAAGGTAGGTCCTCCAAGAGGGACGTCAGTATGAAAGAATGGACTGAGTATATAAGGCTTAAAGCAACTGTACATAACCCAAAAGTTTAAGTGACATCAAGTACAAGTGTATAGATAATGTTAATAACCCACCTTAGCTGGTATCTGGGGAACCACGTACATTACATTGCTTACTTTCCTTTTTCCTTATTTCCTTTATAATCTTTAATAAGCCATTTAGTACAAATGACCAACTGATCAGTGGTAAAAAAATTGGGATCGGCCCATGCTAGGCTTACGCCACTGAGCTGCCACCCATATAAATCAGTCGGGATTGGCCCATGCTAGGCTTTTGCCCCTGAGCTTCCACCCGCACATAACCAGCTTTAAGTTGCTTACTTTATTTAGTCTTTGTGATTTTTATATTGGTGGTGATAACATTATGGAAATTTTTTGAATAACAGCGCTCGAGTAAAATTAAAAAAAATACACGAATAAACATTTGATGTAATTGCCATAAACTAAAGAATACTTGCGCACAATTGAAATGCTAAGGAGCCAAACTAATAGATAGATCTTAGTTGACTAAGATGGGAATACCAGAAATTGGCTAGTGAAGGTAGACATGCCAACTTGACAATAAACATATATTGAGGTACGTTAAGACATTACGGAGTGGAAACATGGTCGTTAGCTACGTGGACATTTTATGCTGCCAAATGATACGAAAAAGAGTAACCTTACATACCTTATATTCCCACCACATTCCTATTTTAAGTGTTACTCTACAATTTAAGTATATAATGGAACTAACATTAAAAGCTAATTACATTAAAAGTTTACAAGACGGTAATTAGTTACTTAACGGGAAGTAAAAACCGTCCAACCTCCTAAACACATGGTGTATCACTCCCCCCTTCTTTATACTGCCAAATAACCTTACTCCACCCCCTTACACTATAACTTACTACCTCACAATGACAATACCACAAAAATAGACCACAACCAACATAAATGTTATAAACAGATAGGATTTCCTACCAAGTTCATACTTCACATTACCATCTCAATGCAACTCCATGTATTTATTCAATCAAGACACCTAACATACCAAAAACAGTCCACAATGGTTTTAAAATTCATTTTAACATAACAGGAGAGTATTCTCTTTTCACTACACCCAATGTTCCATATATAAACACGTATAAACATTTCCACCAAGCTATACATAAAGAGGAACGAATTAGGGGTAGACCACACTTTAACATACTGAAATTTCATCCTTCTAATTTAATTTTCTTAAGACCTTAAGTTCCTTTTCAAGTTTAAACCATAAAGAAGGCAAATCTTTCAGAAACCAAGTAAAAGTGGACTGCCACAATTAAAGGGGACTTCCCTATCCTTTTTAAACATAAAGAACATGCTTTTTATACTCCCTTATACAAATATTACACTAAGATATAAGTGTAAACACTTACCAAGTCTTTCAAGGTGCAGGATTTATCCAGGAACCCTAGGGGAAATTTGGTGCGGCTGGTTAGGGTTTAAATGAGAGAGGAGAGAGTGTTTAACTATAAACCAATTTTTGGAAAATAAAATGAATGAAAAATAAGGCTGAAATGAGCCCTATATACCCCTTATTTTTCCACCTCATTCCAGCCATCCTTAGCCAAGTCTTTGGTAAAAAATAGTCCAAGTAGGTGATGCACCTACTTGGCTATACAAGCTGCTCAAAAAGTCCAAGTAGGTGATGCACCTACTTGGTTTATTTCAATTTGTATCCTATCATATTGGGCCTTAATTAACTTTGGCTTTGGGGTGATCATCCTTCCCTTTTTCCTTTACTTAGTTTAGGCGTCAATGGAGTCCATTAACATATGTCTCAATTCAACCCAATAGTTTAAGTTGGTGATACACCTACTATCTTAATTAAGTCACGGAAGCACCTCACTTATATTCTCCCCTTTTCCAATGTTTTAAACCCTTATGCCTTAATCCACCACTTAACTTTAACTTTACACTTAAATACGTCCTGATTATCTCAAGTTTAAATACTTTTATCCATGCTAGGTTGGTCATATACGTTTAAGAAATATACGGGGTGTTATAGGTTGGGAATGGTTTTGATAAGCCTAAGGTTAGGAATGATGAAGTAACCTCGAATATATATGATGAGCAATTGGAGAAGGGTTTGAACTCTTTTTATGATCCAAAGCGAATCATGGAGAATCTTTCTAAAGAGAAACTTGATCAAAGTGTGAACCTACTTCATGCAAGGTTTAAGATGATGGATCGGGTATGTTCCTTGGTCATTGATGTTAGGAGTAGTACTAATGTGGTGAGTTGTACTATGGTTGATAGAATGAAGCTTCCTACACAAATACACCCCAAACCATACAAACTTCAATGGCTCATTGAGAATTATAAAGTAAAGGTAACCAAGCAAGTGGACATGAATTTTAGCATTGGCAAGTATCTAGATGAGGTGTTATGTGATGTTTTGCCCATGTAATCTTGACATATGTTGTTTGGTATACCTTGGCTAGCCGATAGGGATGTTCGATATCAAGTGGAGTCCAACAAATACTCATTTGTATTTGAAGGATGAAAGCACACTCTTGTTCCATTAACACCCTATCAAGTGAGTGAGGACTATAAGATAACGAGAGAGATCCGGTAAGAACTTAAGAGAGAAAAAGAACTTGAGAATGGGGAGAAAAAACTGGCTCAAGAAGGAGAGTTACCTACCAAGGAACCTCCTACAAAGAAGCGGGTGGATGATTCTTGTGAAACATGTGTACAAGACAAGAAAACAAGCTCCAACCATTGTTCCCAAGGTATGTACCTACCCCCTCCTATTCCTAGTGATCCTTGGAGACATGCTGATATTTTCCTTATGGTAAGTAGAATCTTGGAAATGAGTGATCCCGTACCATACCATGAGAAGATTGAATTCTCTAAGATTCTTTTATGGTTTATTTCTTTTGTGCTTAAATTATGTGAGCTCCATGTTTTGGATTTCAACTATACTTGTTGTTTGGAAAAGAATCCATGGTGCATCCGTGATGCCCAAATCATGTGTTCTACTCTTTGTCACACTTATGTGGTTAGATAAGTTGAGGTGTTAGGTTAGATTCTTAGGAGCATGCTCCTTGTGGGAGTTTGTTTGAGGAAGGAAAACAAAGTCTACTTGAAATGCTTAATCTTGTCCTCTTGTGTTCCAAATTATGAATACCATCTTGTTAGCACTTTAGCCTTAAAATGTGTATTTGCAATTGAGAACCCTCAGGATGAGTTAAATTCCCTTCATTCCTTTCTTTATTACTTTTTGGCATATGATGACCCTTTACTCAAATGCGGTCTCATGCTTGTGAACCCCAAGGAAAATGTGGCATTGCCTATTTTGGGAGTTTCCTATGTTCTTGCATCCTTGCTTGACACACCTGTGCTTAAGTTGTGTGGACCACAAGTAGTGGGTGCTACGTTGCTTATTTGTTTTTGGAAGAGTCCATGGATATTGAAAGCTCCTTGTCACCTTCATAGGGTTGGACAAGTTGAAGTTTAAAATGGGACTCTTGGAAGCATGCTTGCTACTTTGATAGGAGGGACCCCAACTCTTTGGGAGTATTATTTGATATAGAGTGATTTGACTCCTCATATATTCCTCGACTATTCTAGTAGCATGGCTTTATTGGTGCACTTCTTTTCTTTAGAAAGTTACTTGATAAAGAGGATTATTTTGTGCTTAAAATGTCTCTTCTTATCTACCGGTGTCCTTATATTTTGGCAAGCCCTCGATGAGAATAATGAGCTTAACACCTTTCTCTACTACCTTTTTGCTAATGATGATACCATGATGGTATGGGATTTGTTTGGTATGGAGGTAGAGATATATGGGTCTTTACTTCTTTAACCCGAATGAACACTTATGGGTGATTGCAGCATTTTTGGTGAGGTCTTATTGTGAGGCAATGAAACAATTATGTCTTATTGCTCCTAAAGTATATGTGATATCGTCTCTTAAGATTCTTGATGCCATTAAGACATTTGTGGTTTCCTTGTGTCAAGAACCCCTCCCAAGATCTGGTGAGGTCGGTACAAGAGCCACTACTAGACATACCCAAAATACAAGACAGAAACCAAATATATACCACAAGTACTATAGTCTCTAGAGCAAAATACTATACAGTAAGATGGAGTAGGATCTGCCTAGGAACGTTAGTAAGCTCCTCCTGCTCTGGAGTCAGTGCTGAGAAGAGAGTCATGTAAAAATCGTCGGCTAGTGCTCGAATCTGCATCGGGGAAAGAGATGCAGAAGTGCAGTATGAGTACCGGGGAAACGGGTACTCAGTAGGCATCATCGTCCGACTGAGCTCAATATAATATAAGTAAGCTAAAATACGAGGGTGCATGCTAGGTACGGGGTATAAATAATAAATACATAAGTAAATGCCAAGGCATATAGATATGCTTAGGAGAAAAAATAAGTGTGATACAGAATAACGAGTAAATAAATGCGTAAGTAAACACACAAGTCAAACATAACCTATCTGGGCCCCTATAAACTCGATAGGTACACGGAAGAAAAGAATAACCCAGCCTGGCCCCTATAAATCGATGGGACACGCAAAAATAGTAAATGCATAGTCATCGGTGTCTCGAAGCTGTACCAATATCCAATAACCACAAAAACTAGCAGGGGTGCACTAGGCTTGAACCGACACCAATGGATAATAACAAGAGGACAGACGCCGGAATTGAATCGGACATAGTGGATAATAACAATAGGCCGCATATATATCATAACCGCTGGAATCAAACCAGAACTCAGAGAACAACAGTATCGTAACCATGGTACCCAGTACCAAAACTCTCAAATCATATCATAACCAGATGCCGAATTCGAACCAAAACTCATAATTATTAGTAACCAGAACCATCATATCTAAATCAGTGGCTGGACTCAAACCTGAACTCATAATAATCAGTAACCAAGTGTCAGAGTAGTGCCAAAATCCATACAAATACAAGTAAACGGGGACATACCAGCCCCATAACGAACCCGAAACATAAATAAAGTAGCTAACCCACAACGCACTACAAGTCAGTCTCGGGATCCTTCCAGGCTAGCTATATACTATAAAAAATATGCATATACAAGTATGGGTATACATTATAAGTCATGGCAACATAGGTCCACATTCTAAATCAAACTAGCTGACCCCGGTCAAATATGGTGCTATCAGGGACTAACAAGGCTAAACAAGTCAAAAGGGAATAACTGGGGTAATTCAACCCAAATGTTATCCTAAAAGATCATCTCATAGCTTAACTAAGCCTAACAATGTTTAAAGCTAACTATACCAACTGTGAAGAGTAGCGGGGCCTACTACGGGGTCCCAAAACTAAGTCTGGGCTAAACCTAACTGAATTTGGACTAAGGTTCCCTAACCCCATACTAGCAGTAGTACAACATTAACCAACCCTATAAAGGTAAACTCTGGCACACCACGAGGATAATGGGCCCAAAATATATCTGAACAAGGCCTTAACCAGCCCAAAAGGCCTAATCATAGCAAGCCAATGCCAATCTACAACTACCAACCCAAACACTAGCATAATAGTTTGCAAATACTATAAATAAAATCAGTCTAGGTATATGGTAAGCCTAGCCTACCTGGATGCAGCCGAACGTCTGTCAAAGCCTTCTAAATAGGAGCCTTCCCCTTCTGAGAGGCCTCTGACTGCTGCTAAGCTACCAAAATAATAAACTACACGTCAAAACATGACTATTGATACCCATATTGCATTAGTTCAAAATATACCCAAATGGTCCACGTGAGGCCCACTTGCGGAATCACAAAATCAAAACTATCACAGCGTCCCAAATCACCCCATGACCAATAGTCACAACTAGCACCGCTTAATTTGAGCTCAAAATATAGCTCAAACATCAACACCAATACCAACGATACCACCGTAGCTAAACTACCGTAAATAGAAGAAAACGTACCGTAGAAACGATGAGAACGTAACCACGGATCTAAATCTACCAACCCCTAACCTTGAATATCACTAGAAATGCTCAAAGTTGAGCTTAAATTGGTCAAATATGGTTGAATATAGAAAGAGAAGTGTTGAGAATGTTTTAGAAGACAAAGTGGGGTTATATATACATATATAAATTGATATAATTAAAGTAACTTCAGCCAACTTTGACCAAATATATATACATATATATTACTTAAATAATATACTAAGTGTCAAAATAATGAGCCTAATTGATAAAATAGTAAACTTTGAACATAACTTGGCTTACTATCTCCGCTAAAACAATAATAAACTATAGAACTTTTATAAATATCAAAAATATTTTAGAAAGGCAATTAACAATATATTATCTTTTTTTTTTTATCGAGTTCTAAATGTTGAGAACACGCGAAAATGAGGAAAATGACCGGGAGGGTCATTACAACATCCATTACTAAAAGGACTTTTGTCCGCGAAAGTCAACAATAAGTGCATACCTAAAGACGTGAACAAGTAGGGATACTGGGCTCGCATATCACGCTCAAGTTCCCAAGTGGCCTCCTCAATCGGTCGGTAACGCCACTGAACCTTAACTACTGGAATGTCCCGGGAGCGTAGTCGTCTGACATCTCAGGCTAAAATGGATGCAGGCTCCTCCACAAATGCTAATTTCTCATCTAACTGAACCGAGTCCCATTGAAGCACATGCGACTCATCCAAAATATACTGTCGCAACATAGAAACATGAAATACAGGATGAATAGCTGAAAAGACTGGAGGTAAAGCCAACACATATGCTACCTCTCCAATTTTTCGTAGAATCTCAAAGGGTCTAATATATCTGGGGCTAAGCTTGCCCTTCTTACCAAACTGCATCATGCCCTTCATGGGAGATACTCGTAAGAAGACCCTATCACCCACTCTGAATTTTAATGGACGACGTCTATGGTCAGCATAACTCCTCTGTCTACTCTGAGCTGTCTGCAGCCTGTCCTTGGTAACACCCCGTATATTTCTAAAACTTATACGAACAACCTAGCATGGATAAAAGTATTTAAACTTGAGATAATGAGGATGTATTTAAGCATAAAGTTAAAGTTAAGTGTTGGATTAAGGCAGAAGGGTTTAAAACATTGGAAAAAGGGGAGAACATAAATGAGGTGCTTTCCTGACTTAATTAGAATAGTAGGTGTATCACCTACTTAAACTATTGGGCTGAATTGAGACATATGTTAATGGACTCAATTGAGGCCCAAACTAAGTAAAGGAAAAAGGGGAGGATGATCACCCCAAACCCAAAGTTAATTAAATCCCAATATGATAGGATCCAAATGCAAATAAACCAAGTAGGTGCATCACCTACTTGAAATTTTTGATCAGCTTGTATAGTCAAGTAGGTGCATCACCTACTTGGACTATTTTTGACCAAAGACGTGGCTAAGGATGGCTGGAATGAGGCAGAAAAAGAGGGGGTATATAGGGCTCATTTCAGCCTTATTTTTCATTCATTTTATTTTCCAAAAATAGGTTTATAGTTAAACACTCTCTCCTCTCTCATTTAAACCCTAACCAGCCGCCCAAATTTCCTCTAGGATGTTTGGATAAATCCTCCACCTTCAAGTCTTGGTAAGTGTTTACACTTATATCTTAGTGTAATATTTTCATAAGGGAGTATAGAAAGCATGTTCTTTATGTTTAAAAAGGATAGGGCAGTCCCCTTTAATTGTGGCAGTCCACTTTTACTTGGTTTCTAAAGGATTTGCCTTCTTTATGGTTTAAGCTTGAAAAGGAGCTTAAGGTCTTGAGGAAATTAAATTAAAAGGATGAAATTTCAGTATGTTAAAGTGTGGTTCTGCCCCTAATTCGTTCCTCTTTATGTATAGCTTGGTGGAAATGTTTATACGTGTTTATATATAGAACATTGGGTGTAGTGAAAAGAGAATACTCTCTTGTTATGTTAAAGTGAATTTTGAAACCATTGTGGACTGTTTTTGGTATGTTGTTGTAGGTAATTTAGGTGTCTTGATTTAATAAATATGTGGAGTTTCATTGAGTTGGTAATGTGAAGTATGAACTTGGTAGGAAATTCTATCGATTTGTAACATTTGTGTTGGTTGTGGACTGTTTTGGTGGTATTGTCATTGTGAGGCAGTAAGTTATAATGTAAGGGGGGTGGAGTAAGGTTATTTGGCAGTATAAAGAAGGGGGGGAGTGATACACCATGTTTTTAGGAGGTTGGACGGTTTTTACTTCCCGTTAAGTAACTAATTATCGTCTTGTAAACATGTAATGTAATTAGCTTTTAATGTTAGTTCCATTATGTACTTAAATTGTAGAGTACCACTTAAAGGAAGAGTTGAATCGTTATAGGCATGTGGTGGGAAGATAAGGTATGTAAGGTTACTCTTTTTCGTGTCCTTTGGTAGCATAAAATGTCCACGTAGTTAATGACCATGTTTCCACTCCGTAATGTCTTAACGTACCTCAATATATGTTTATTGTCAAGTTGGCATGTCTACCTTCACTAGCCAATTTCTGGTATTCCCATCTTAGTCAACTAAGATCTATCTATTAGTTTGGCTCCTAAGCATTTCAATTATGTACAAGTATTCTTTACTTTATGGAAATTACATCAAATGTTTATTCGCGTGTTTTTTTAATTTTACTCGAGAGCTATTATTCCAAAATGTTCCATAATGTTATCACCACAAATATAACAATCTCAAAGACTAAATAAAGTAAGCAACTTAAAGCTGGTTATGTGCTGGTGGCAGCTCAGGGGCGAAAGTGATACCGGACAAAATACGAGAAGAGAAATAAAGTACGAAAATCATGAAAACAAACTAAGATAATAAGGCAAGAAAGTAAAGATAGATTGAATGCCACAAAGATATATTAAAATCAAAGAAACCAATGGGTGTTTTAAACCCTAAAACCTCTATTGAATTAATCCTACAAGCACCAATTCACATACGTAAACCACGAGGCAATCAAACTCCCATGTAACCAACGTTTCAAAACGATAACTCAAAACAAGCAAATCCTAGCTCTCACACTATCAAGTGTATATCTCATCTTAATTCATCAAAAAGCTAACTAAAAATGAAAAAGAACTAGTATTTATAGCCTTGGGCCTTTTATTACATTTAATGGGCCCAAAAGTGACCCATTTCAGCAAATTGGGCATCCGCCCACGCAGATGGGGCACCTGCTGGCATATGTCAGGGCACAGAGGCCACTGGAAATCCAAAATGACCACCTGCTGGCACAGGTGGATAACCTGCGGCCGCAGGTCAGGGCGCAGGTGACTCCAGGTCACCGTTTGGCTTCTCTTAACTCTCCGACGACCTCTCCAATGGCTTTTAATCCTTCTTGAATGCATTGGGAAACACACAACACGCTATATATGGTGTCAAGATGGGTTCAAACACATCTAGCTTCATCAATGATCCTTGGAGTTTTGTAATTCTCGTGCTTGTCTTCTAGTAGAGGTCTTGTGGTGATATTGGTTACCGGCTCCAAGCTATCCTCCACACGTGGTATTGAACTTTAGCTTGAAAAGGGCCTTCCAAACATATCCTTGCATCCTTGAGATGATCGTGGCTTGGGCCCCTTTGTGTCGGCCTTGAATTATGGTCTTAGAAAGGTTAGTACCGATTTGACTTGTATAATCCTCCCCTTCTTGAAAAGGATTTGACCTCGAATCCAAACCTTGAAAAACCACAGGGAAAACAAGCAAGCACAATATCCTCATGGCATGAGGGTTAGGGTTAGCAACATCAAACTTATCACCAATCCAAGGAAGAACACACTTAACATATAGCCAAGAATCAAAATGATCAATCAAGGGTGTGTAACCTCACAAAATAAAAGATACTTGGCCACTCAGGAAACTTTGACAAAGGGAAAGCCAAAAGAACCATGGTAATTAGTTAACCACTCATGAAAAATCACATTGGTTCCAAGTATAAACAAGCACATAATCCATTTTGAGTCAAGAGTCACATGAAAATCTCTAAAGCTAAGTGCAATGTCATGAACAAGATCATTCCAATTTAAGACTCCACTCAATGCACTATCTATCTCCAAGAATGGGATTACTCCTAAATCATCACCGGGGTCAAATACAAAGGTATTCCCCATACAAGTCAACAAACATATTGCATTTAAGCTCACAATGCTCTCCCATTCAAAACATTCCATGCTCACATAAAATATTGATTCCACACGATCATGAATAATATCATATACAAAAAGGTAATAAAGAAAGGTATCACATAACTGGAATTCTTCCAAGGTGTTTTCAAAACAAGGTTCACTCTCCGACCTACAAGTTGTAAAACCTTGGTCAAGAATGGAAACACACAATGGTGAATTCTCTTGGATCTTTTCATTGTTCCCCTTCTTTAAAGAGCATTCAACTTTGTTGGATACCTTTCCATTACATAACTTTGGTCTTCAAGTGGATTAGAAATCCTCAAGAAAGACTCTCTATCATAGGGAATAGTACCAATAACTCCACCCAAATCTTGCTTGTCATATTGACCAAGCACCAAGTGGGGTGTCTTACAACCACCACATTCCAAATGGTCACCGGGGTTAAATTGATAGGGAGGCCATAGACTTGTGTCTATAAAACACTCCTTTTTCCCAAAGGTGCCACCAATACAAAAGTTATACTATCCATACTAGCATAAGCATAATTAGAGGCAAATAAAGAGTAACGAAAGGTGTCATGCAAATTGATTTCATCTAAGGTGTCCTTATGTGCATGCTCACTACTACATGTAAGAACATTATCAAGAGTATGCTCAAGAATTGGAACACTCAAAGAAGAAGAAGTAGTTGGGACACAAAGAGCACCTTCCATTTCTTCACATTCCATTCCCATAAGAGTACTCTCATCTTTCAAGAAGAGATTTCCATCTTTAGGAGGAATGTTGTCACACCATAGTGGGTTGTTATATAAAATATATCCCCCAAGAAGAGCTACATCATTAACATGATATACAACACTAGGTAGCGGACTAGGATTGATTTTATCCTCTTCAAACAAAACATTATACTTAAAGAGAGAAGGGTCAATCCAAGAAGGAGGATTAGAACATGTAAGTTCGCTATCAAAAAGATAATTATCAAGTTTTGAAGAAGTGTACAACACAATATCACCTCTATGAGCAAGGTAAGTAATAGGATCTTCATCAAAAGACATGCTCAAAGAGTCACTCCTATTCAAATGATCAACATTAACAACATCATCACTAACTTGAGGTTCACTAATCACATCACAAACACCCTCAAGTAGTGGACTAGATTCACACACAAGTTGATCAACACCATCTTCACAAGATAATGTACTATTATTCAACACAAAAGCTTCAACACTAGGTGGACTCAAATCGTTCTTACAAGAAGAGTCAATTTGGTCATCAATAAGATCAACTAGTATATACGCACTCTTAACATGTACATTATCATCAAGAGGTAAAGAATCATTAGGCTCACATATGGATAAGCTATCAATCACACTCAATTGTCTACTAGCCACACAATGAACTTTCACATTTATTAAAGTGCAAGAGTTAGCTTTGTTACCTAGAAGCTCATGAGAAAATTCTTTTTTACCTTGGGGTAAGGCTCTTACTTTTGAGAGGTAGGAAGTTATCTTGTCCATCACATCCGTAGATGTTGACTCCTTATTGGAAACTTGTGTTTCTTCATTCTCCACGATTGTACCTATACAAGTGTCCTCACTAAGAGAAGGACAAAATAAAAGGTTAGATTGAATTTGTGGTAACTCCCTCACTTCACTCCTCACAACCTCTCTTTTTTTAGCTCTTGGGTTACCACTTTGCACTCCCTTACTCCTCTCAATCTTTTGTCTCTCTTTATCAGGGGACTTGGAGTAAGTGGTCATATTTTCTTGAGGCTTGGGAGGGGTAGGTGGAAATAGATGATTTCCCCATTGGTCCACTACAATCTTAGGCCAATTTTTCTCATTTGGAACTCTATGTTTCACAAACCAATTAGCACCCAAGCATAAGTGTCCAAAATCCAAGGGAAATATATCACACCACACCTCCTCATAGTACTTATTTCGAGTAAAGAAAACCTTCACACTCTCAGAAACTCTATATCCCTCCAAGAAATACGGATAATGCTTGGACATTCGAGGCATCCCTAACTAATCGACCATAGAGGGAGTGAGGTACTTTACATAGCACCAATCATCGAGAACAAGAATGCATCTCGGAACCCCATAAATACTCACCCTTCTAAGGTCAACTTGTCTTCTCAGATCAACATTGTAGAGCTACGAGTATCCTTTTGGAACAAAGTTGGACTTCATAAATCCCTTCAAGGTACTCCATGTTTGATTTGTCCATTTTGCAAGTTCCCACAATCTCAATGCCGGACCTTGAATGTACTTAAGGGCATATGTGGCTTGTTCAACTTCACGCATATCATAGTCCTTGAAAAACCTTTCACATTGCCATTCCCAATCAAGATAAACCTCGGGACCACGTCTTCCTTTGAATATAGGAAGAAGGGTTCTAGTGAAATCATTACTCTTACTATATCCCTCATATCTACCTTGGTTCCGACTTCTTAATGTTTGAGCACTAGAACAAGAAGGATAGGATGTAGTTTCCTTTGACCTTGGAGGTTCACACTCTCTTTTTCTTGTTGGATGACTCCTACTATAGGTAGTATAGCCACTTGTAATACGATAAGAAGTACCACAAGAAGAGGAATAGGAATCTTCACAATCCTCATATACCACCATGACTCTTATAAGGTGCATAGGGTAAAGGATTATACCTCACAACTTCCTCATGCTCGGAGCGGGAAGTGGAAGGCTCCTCACATGCCCCTTCATCCTCATAAGAACCATCACAAGGATCTTCATCCTCTCCATAAGAGATAAACTCACCATTTGACTCATATCCTTCTTCGGGATAGTGTCTATCACTCCCACATGGCTATTGATCATGGATATATTCATAACCTCCATAATCTTCATCTTCGTCATAGCCATAGCCTTCATTACTACAATCATAGTCTCCTATGTCGTAGTCACATGTATCCGAGGCTATCGAAGACATACTTCCTTATAACTCCTTTGTACCTACAAAATGAGCAAACAAGATTAGTAGTAAAAGCTCCTCACCACACTCATGAGATTCTCACCTTTGTATGCCTCACAATAGGAGTCGCTAGCATTGAAAGATCATTTCTACTCCAAATGGAAGACGTGGTGTCAATTGCTACTCATGGTTAGAGTTGATTCTTATTTAAAGAAATACGGATGACTCTATTATAAATAAAAAGGACTTGAATCAAGAACTTAACAACAAAATAAAACTAGAAAAGTACAAAAAGAAAACGGACTAAGAAAGAAATAGGACTCAAGAACTAATCAACAACTAAGTAGGATAATTACTAGTTGAAAATTAGTTTAGGAATCAAAGAAAGTGATTAGGAATCAAGGAAATGAAACTAAGATGTTAGAACCTGAGAAAAATAAGTTTTAGGATCATTGAGTTGCGTTCAAATGACCCGCCCCCGCAGGTTGTGACCTGCCGTCGTAGGTGGGGGCGTAGGTGAAAATAGAGTGACATGCTTTGGTCACCTTCCTATGCAGGTGGTCACCTGACCATGCAAGTGAGGGCGCAGGTAGCCAGACAGCACACCTAGAAACTCCAATTTTTCACCTTTTGAGGGCTCGCTTGGTTTCTCTTTCCTAGTACCTTCCCCTTTTGGAATATTCTTTAGTACTAACACTTTTTGCTTGATTCTCTTGGCCCTCTTTTGTATCTAACAACACTTTTTGAGGATTCTTATTCTTGAAGATTTGAAGATCCTCAAGAACACCAAGAACTTTTATGAAGATTCAAAACCCATAACTCTCTCATTTTAACCCGGAATTCGATGAAATTTTAAACCCAAGCTCCTTTCAACCTTCCGAACACAACCCAAGTGATTTTAAGTATCAAATACCAACCAAATTCTTCAGATTTAAGAACCCATTAACAATTTTCTTCATGTCATGAAAACTCCATGAACTTGAAGAAAACCCAAATCAAAACCCTAATGGATTCCTTCTTTCTTTTAGCTCAATTTTCAGATTTGAACTCCAAATCTGAAGGAGAACAAACCCCAATACTCAAGAGTCTCCAATTTCACCTAGATATACAAACCCACTTGAAGAGTTTTCAAGTTCTTCACCTCCAATAATGGTGGATCCTTCCAATCAAACCCAAACAAGCTCAAATCTGAGATCTAGACTCTATTTATGCTAGAGAATACTAATCTAGCATAAGAAACTCAAGAAGACACAAAAATCAAAAATCAATTTTTTGGAAAATTTTCAAAAACATACCAAATGATATCGAACAAAATACGAGAAGAGAAATAAAGTACGAAAATCATGAAAACAAACTAAGATAATAAGGCAAGAAAGTAAAGATAGATTGAATGGCACAAAGATAGGAAAATCAAAGAAACCAAAGGGTATTTTAAACCCTAAAGCCTCTATTGAATTAATCCTACAAGCACCAATTCGCATACGTAAACCATGAGGGAATCAAACTCCCACGTAACCAACGTTTCAAAACGATAATTCAAAACAAGCTAATCCTAGCTCTCACACTCTCAAGTGTATATCTCATCTTAATTTATCAAAAAGCTAACTAAATATGAAGAAGAACTAGTATTTATAGACTTAGGCCTTTTATTATATTTAATGGGCCCAAAAGTGACCCATTTCAGCAAATTGGGCATCCGCCCACGCAGATGGGGCACCTGTTGGTGCATGTCAGGGCAAAGGTGCCATTGGAAGGCCAAAATGGCCACCTTCTGCCGTAGGTGGATGACCTGCGGCCGTAGGTCAGGGGACGAGTGACTCCAGGTCACTGTTTGACTCCTCTTAACTCTCTGACGACCTCTCCAATGGCTTTCAATCCTTCTTGAATGCATTGGGCAACACACAACACTCTTTAAATGGTGTCAAGATGGGTTCAAATACATATAGCTTCATCAATGATCCTTGGAGTTTCGTAGTTCTCGTGCTTGCTTTCTAGTAGAGGTCTTGCGGTGATATTGGCTCTCGGATCCAAGCTATCCTCCACACGTGGTGTTAAACTCTTAGGAGCTTGAAAAGGGCCCTCCAAACGTATCCTTGCATCTCTGAGATGATCATGGCTTGGGCCTCTTTGTGTTGTCCTTAAATTATGGTCTTTGAAAGGTTAGTGCCAATTTGGCTTGTATTAGAAAGCCTAGCATGAGACGATCCCGACTGATTTATATGGGTGGAAGCTCATGGGCGTAAGCCTAGCATGGTCCGATCCCGATTTGTTTACCACTGATTAGTTGGTCATTTGTACTACATGGATTATTAAAGATTATAAAGGAAAGAAGGAAAAAGAAAAGTAAAGAATGTAATATACGCGGTTCCCCAGATACCAGCTAAGGTGGGTTATTAACATTATCTATACACTTGTACTTGATATCACTTAAACTTTTGGGTTATGTACAATTGCTTTGAGCCTTATATACTTAGTACATTATTTCATACTGACATCCCTCTTGGGGGACTAACCTTTCATGCTGCAGGCACAGAAGCTAGTAGATCTCTCCAGTAGGAGTACATGACATCTAAAGGCTATTGGTGAGCTCCAGGTTGATTCAGGGGTTTTCGAGTCAGTTGTATATATTTTGAGTATTGTGTAGTAGTTATGTGTAAGGCAGGGGGCCTGTCCCGACCTTAACTAAGTCTATGTATCTTTTAGAGGCTTTGTAGACATTGTAAAGTTAAGCATGGTAGTGTCTTTTCCATTAGAAGTTGAGGCCCCAACGGCCAAGTCCTGTATATCTATTTTGTATTTAACTACCTGGTTCACTTTATCGATACATCATGTCCATACACTGCAGCACATTTGTTAGCTCAATTACATGTATAAGAAGTATATGCTCATAGGTTGGTTCTCTCGGGCTTTTACGGCTACGGGTTCCAGTCCGCCCCAATGGGATTTGAGGCGTGACAAAAGTTGTATCAGAGCAGGTTGTCCTAGGGAGTCTACAAAGCCGTGTCTATGTAGAGTCTTGCTTATGGGTGTGTTGTGCACCACATATTTAAACAGGAGGCTACAGGACATTTAAGAGTTGTCTCTTTTTCTTCATTTCTCAGATCGTACAATAAGAGCCAAAGTTGTAGGTGGAGTCATATTTAACCATTGAATTTGTTTTTTTCCTTTTCTTTCTTTCCACATTATAGTGAAGACGCCGATTACAAAAAGGATCAAGAATAAAAACAAGTAGGTATAAATGGCGTCCGGAGAAGGGACCAGCTGTCACGCCTCAAATTTCCACGGGGCACACTGGCACCCGAAGCCGTTACGGCTTGAGAGAACCAATCTTCATTCATGTACACTCATGTGCATGCCTCTGTATGAATATCATTCTATCTCATGTAACTATAAAATACGAATGGCGAAATTTATGGCAAACATATGCTATAGATGAAACTTGGCCGTTAGGGCCATCAAGTACTATGGACATACATTTCTTTACATCCCTTTATCTGTCCCACAATATCTACAAAGCCTCTACAATACATGGACATAACCAACCTAAAGTAGGGACAATTCCCCACTTTATACAACATTTACAATACCTAAACAAATGTACACGATGACTCGAAAAGGCTCGAACCAACTGGAGCTCACCAATGATCGACAAATGATCCGCAATTCACTGTGGAGGTCTACTAGCATCTGTGCCTGCAGCAAGTAAGGTAAGTCCCACAGGGGACGTCAGTACGAAGAATGTACTGAGTATGTAAGGCTATAATAGACTGCATGATATATAAGTACTTCCATGGAATCAAATATAAGAGAAAATCAGTACAGATAAACCACCGATCTGCATATGTGGAACCTTGTACATTACATTCTTTACTTCTTTTGCCTTTACGTTTATTCATCTTTATCATTCTACCCATGCTAGGCTTTTCTGTCGCCCCTGGGATGAGATTAACCCATGCTAGGTATTATAACCCCTGGGATGTGATTAATCAATGCTAGGCTTTTCTGTCGTCCCTGGGATGTTATTGTGATAACCCATGCTAGGCTTTTCTGTCACCCCTGGGATGTTACTGTGATATTGGGATCGACCCATGCTAGGTATTTTAACCCCTGGGATACCACCCAAGAATACTTAAACAATTATACAACACTTCATTTCTTACTTCTATGAGATTAATATATTGGTGATTGTACATTATTGTAACTTTGCAACATTAGTCAATGAACATGAGACATGTGAATCACAATTGGTTCTGTGAGTAATACTATATGACAATACCTTTGGACATTTCAGAATGGAACAAGTACAATGTCAATGTAAACAATATGTGCTGCAGAAGGACACGAAAAGAGTAACCTTACATACCTTATCTTCCCAATATGAATACACAGTCCTATATGTGAATACAATAATCTAGATCCTTCTTTATGTGTTACTCTACAACACAAGTTCATAACATAGCTCACGCTAACAACTATTTACCTTACAAGTGCACAAGACGACAATGAGCTATATGACTGCTATATAATGTCATTTCACCCTTTACAATACAATCCACTGCATTACCATACCAACAACACCATAACATTCCACACATGGACCAAGACATCATAAACCAATAGTATTTCACACTAAGTTCACCATTTACGCTTCCTCATTAACACAATGTCATAATTATTCCATCACATCACCTCAATATCTTTCGTAACAACATATTAACAACAATCCATAATTGATATAATCCATCATGCCTCCAAACGACCCCTTAAAGTCATTTAATAGGTATCATAAGTTGATAATTACATCCAAAAAAGGGTATAGGGGCCTTCGAGGATCAAAGAGAGACTAAAAATGTAATACCCCGTACTTTCCCAACCCTACTTGATGACATTAAATAATGTGTACTTAGGTGTCGAGAGCTATGAGTATGTATTTGGTAACGCTAATGATGAGAAAAATTGAAATTTGGCCTTGTACATGTGATTAGCCCTTCGTAGGAGGTGTTTTGTGATTTTTGTGGAACATTTGTGGGGTTAAAAACGGGGCTTGGAGGACCTCCAAATAAAGGATATTAAGGGTAGGAAGTAAGTTAGAGAATAGAACTTGAAGTATCTAACCAAACCCGCGAAAAAAAGTCAAAAAATAAAATTTTCAAAAAAATTAAGGTTGGGGCGCGCCAGAGGGAGTGCCAGGTTGCTCTGGGCCAAAATTTTTAGCCCAGAGGCAGAAAGATGGCGCGCCCAAAGGCGTGCCAGGATGGGTTTTTCCACTTTTCAAAGTTGGAAATTTTCTTAAGTCCCAAGGGTGCCCGGGGACGTACCGGGCCAATTTTTGCCACGTTTGTTCTACAACCATGAGCATATACATGAAATGAGTAAAGTATTATATTGGTATGATAAAATTACTCATGAACGAATTTGGCATCAAAATGACAGTTTTGCCCTTATGGTCAAAATAGGCCATACGTGGCTAGAATCGCTTGTTTTTGGGATTGAGGCTACAAATATAAATCCCGTGAGTAGGAATATCGTTGTAGTGTGTATGAAATGATTTAAACATGATAAGTTATTGATTTTATTGGATTAAGTGAATTGGGCTCAAAAAGGGCCCAAAATGTGATTGAAGACGTGGGCCAGAAATGGGTCAAATGACCCATTCTTGCCTTGACCTTCTAGAACACAACATTTAATGCCATAGAGTGGATAAGGATGGACTTAAAGGCTTATAAAAGGGACCAAAAAATCTGATTTTAATTCATTGGCAATTCTCATGCTTTCTAGACATTTCTCAACCATTTTTCTCTCAAAACCCTAAGAACTCAAAGCCAACTTTTGAAGCAAGATCATCATTTTTCAAGCTTGGGTAAGTGATTACTGTTATGGATTAATATATTATATGCATGGTAGAGTATGTAAATCATGTTGGTTATGCTTGGAAGTGTTGAACCTGGTGCTTTGTGTTTTTGGTAAAAGATTTGTGATCCATGGGATTTAAGCTTGAAATATGACTTGTGACTTTGATGAAAGAGCATGGTATGGATAAAATATGAACATGTATGGTGTGATTTAGTTATTAAATTTTTTATTTTCATATAAGTGTAAATTATGGGATTTTGGCCGATATGTGATATGAGGTGCATTAAGGTGACTTGATGGATTATTTGTGATATGGTGTGGATGAGAAAGTGTAAAGGAGAAGTTTTGTGGTGAAATATTGTTGATTATCATGTATTGGTCAATGTATGGAATATTTTAAGAATTATTGGTATGATGATTTCATCAATGGTATTGTCAAGGGGGAAATGACATTTTAAAAGCAAATATGTAGCTCATTGACGTTATATGCATTTGTAAGGTAATTGGTGGTTAATGTAAATTCCATTATATATGTTAATGTAAATTCCATTATATATTTGTGTTGTAGAGTGAAACATAAAGAAGGAGTGGGACTATTGTATGCACATCTAAGATTGTATATTCGTATTGAGGATACAAGGTCTGTAAGGTTACTCTGTCCGTATCTGTCTGCAGCAAATAGTATTCACATTGACATTACGCTTGTCCCATCCCGAAATGTGCTAAGGTATTCTATATCCGGTTATCAATGGTCATTATCATATATTTCCTACTCATGGATCAATTGTGAATCTCATGTCTCATCTTCATGAATAATGTTCCAAAAGCCCAATACGGTTATGTTCCAATATTCCAATAGTGATTATACTCATATCTCTTGTTCATGGATTCTTGTCCAATGGTTCCAATGGTGTTATGGTTCTAATAATGTTATGTTTCTCACAATGTTTATTTACATGTCTCTTACTCATTGGTTAATGATCCAAAGCTTCAAGTAAAGTTACAACTATCATTGTATCAATCTCAAAGTAATAAATAAAGTAATGCATATATGTGGTCAATGATCAAGTATGGGTGGTAGCTTTGGGGGAAAATGCCTAGCTCAAGCCGATCCCGAGATTATTGGATCAGGGGTCAGTCCTAGAGGCATAAGCCTAGCTTAGACCGATCCTGACAGGGGGCAGCTCTAGGGGTAATAACCCAGCTTGAGCCGAACCTGACATGTTGTTATGGGTGGCAGCTCTAGAGGTAATAACCTAGCTCAAGACGATCCCGATCTATATTGATTCATTGGGTGGCAGCTCTAGGGGCATAAGCCTAACTCAAGTCGATCCCAACATAACATCGTGTTATGTTAAAACCCACTGTTCAGTTAGGGCCCGGGTATCACAGGTCAAAGGCAAAGACAAATAATCATAGAAGCAAAGAAACAAAGAAAGTAATGAAAGTAACATGCATAATTTCCAAAGTACAGAATAGTGACTTATCCATATTGGTCATTCATTTGTAATTGAGTTCATTGACATATTTACATATCACAGTTTTATTTGAGCCTTACATACTCAGTACATTCTTCGTACTGACCCCCTTGGGGGAATTTACCTTACTTGCTGTAGGTGCAGGTACTAGTAGGCCTCCACAGTAGGTTGCCAGTTGTTACGGATCGTTGGTGAGCTCCAGTTAGTTCGGGGATTCTCCGAGTCATAGTTGTTCATATGTTTTGATGTTATATGTTGTATAAAGTGGGGACTTGTCCCGACTTTCAGTTCGTTTTGGTAAATGTCTATGTTAGAGGCTTTTGTAGACGTATGTGGGTGAATGGATGTAAGATGGTACATGACGTTTTGACTTAATGGCCTCAACGACCAAGTTTCGCATATGTATATGTATGTCACATGTTTTTCGTTATTTGCCTTTCATGTTCTTACATGATGGTGGTGTTACCTATGACATGCATATGATTGAATAGAAGCAAAGCTTGGTTCTCTCGGGCCATGTCGGCTACGGGTGCCAATCCGTCCCGATGGGATTAGGGGTGTGACAAAAGTGGTATCAGAGCAGGTTGTTCTAAGGGTGTCTACAAAGCCGTGTCTGAGTAGAGTCTTACTTATCGATGTGTTGTGCACCTCATTTATAAGAAGGAGGCTACGGGACATTTAGGATGTTGTTTCTTTTCTTCACTTCTAGATCGTACAATAGAGCCAGTGTTGTAAGTTGAATTGTATCTGATCATGGTAATTGTTTTTCTTTGGTATAGTCAAAATGCCAATCACGAGAAGAGGTAGAGGTAAAGGGAAACAGGTAGATGTGCCTGCTGAAGAAGGAATGAGTAGATTACCACCAGACCAAGCTAATCAAGGTGGAGCAAATTCTGAAATTTCATCGCGGTCATCGTCTACTTTTCCAACACCAGAAGAGCTGATTGGTAGAAAAGTACCAGCAGAACCACCAATGAATGCCACAGATCAGGATCTTAGAAATGCAGTACATATGTTGACACAGTTAGTAGCAGCCCAAAGTCAAGGACGAGTTGGTCCAATGACACATGATGATGATGCGGCTAGAGTGGCGAGTTGCAGAACATAGGATTTTCTGAAACTGGACCCTCTTATATTCACTGGGTCAAATCCGAAAGCAAATCCATAGGACTTCGTGGATCAAATTCAGAGGGCCTTGGAAGTTATGCACGTGACGGGGGTAGATACAGTTGAACTTGTTGCGTACAGATTGAAAGGAAAGGCAATAATGTGGTACGAGGATTGGAAGAAATCCCGTGATATTGGTGCAAATCCACCTAATTGGGAAGAATTTAAAACCGCTTTCCTTGATCATTACCTGCCCTATGAGATCCGTGAGGCACGTATAGATCAGTTTCTAAATCTCCTTCAGGGAAATTTGACCGTGAGAGAATATAGTTTGCAATTTAATTCCTTGGCTTGATATGCGCCAAATGTGGTGGCTACGATGACAGATAGAGTCCATCGATACGTGGACAGGTTAGAGCCATATTTGGTAAGGGATTGCACCATTGCTGCCTTGAACAAAGACATGGACATAGCGAGAATACAAGCCTTCCCAAAAAATGGAAGATCAAAGACAGAGAAGAAGGGTACATGAATTTGACAGGGGACAGTCCAAAAGGGCTAGACCTATGGGACCATCTGCGATGTCCCAAGGAGGATCTAGGCCTCGTATGTTTCCTAGACCACCTAGACCATCGTTCTCACATTCCACAGCAGGTGCTCACTCTCAGTTTAGAGGGTTTAGAGGTGGTCCAGCTGGGCAGAGTAGTAGAGGTCACGAATCACAGGCAACAGGTTTTCCTCGTTAGCAGTGTCAGCACTGCGGGCGTATTCATGCAGGTACATACTGAGTGGGGACAAATGCTTGTTTTTGGTGTGGCATGACGGGACACATGATGAAAGAATGTCCCCAGAGGAGCATGGGTGGTATAGCATGACCGGCAGGATCGGTCGTTGCGTCATCAGCATCGGTTCCTTCACTGTGATGAGGTGTACAGCCTGTTGGCCGTAGTAGAGGTTCCAGAGGAGCAGCCAGTACTAGCGGGATCCAGAATTGCATTTATGCTTTAGTGGACCGACAGAATTCAGAGGCTTCCCCTGATGTTGTCACAGATACATTATCCATATTCTCATATAATGTATATGCATTGATTTACCCCGGTTCTATATTTTTCTATGTTACTCCATTAGTTGCTGCAAAATTTGCAAAGGCACCAGAATAATTAATTAAATTAATTGAAGTGTCTACATCGGTTGGTGAAAATATTATTGCAAAGAGAGTATATCATAATTGTGTGGTAACGGTGTGTGGTCATGATACATTGGCCGATCTCATTGAATTAGACATGGTGGATTTTGATGTGATCATGGGAATGGATTGGTTGGCCTCATGTTATGCTATGGTAGATTGCCGGGCCAAGAAGGTGCATTTTTGTTTTCCGCAAGAAAATGTTCTTGAATGGCAGGGTAATGTGGGGGCACCACGAGGGGGATTTATTTCCTATCTGAAAGCAAGGAAAATGTTTGCTAAGGGTTACATATGTCATTTAGTACGGGTGAAAGATAATGATGTGGAACCACTAACTCCGCAGTCGGTTCCAGTGGTCAATGAATTTCTAAATGTATTTCCATAGGATCTTCCAGGCTTACCCCCAGAATGGGAAGTAGAATTTGGCATTGATGTGATTTCGGGCACTCAGCCTATTTCTATTCCTCCATATAGAACGGCTTCGGTAGAACTGCGTGAATTGAAGGAGCAATTGAAAGATTTACTGGACAAGGGCTTCATTAGTCCTAGTATGTCCCCGTGGGGTGCACCTGTATTATTTGTAAGAAAGAAAGATGGCACATTGAGAATGTGCATTGACTATCGGCAGTTGAATAAGGTAACGATCAAGAAAAAATATCCCCTCCTTCGAATTGATGATTTGTTTGATCAGTTACAAGGTGCCAAGTGATTTTCAAAGATTGACTTGAGGTCGGGTTTCCATCAAGTCAGAGTTAGAGAAGAAGATGTACCCAAGACAGCTTTCCGAACAAGGTATGGCCATTATGAATTTTTAGTTATGTCATTTGGACTAACAAATGCACCAGCTGTGTTCATGGATTTGATGAATAGGGTGTTTAAGCCATTTCTGGACGTGTTCATCACGGTATTTATAGATGACATCCTGGTTTATTCAAGATCACCAGAGGACCATGCCAACCACTTACGACAGGTGTTACAGATTCTCCGTGAGCGTAAGTTGTATGGAAAGTTCTCCAAATGTGAGTTTTGGTTAAAATCAGTTGCATTCTTGGGTCACATTGTGTCAGATGAAGGAATACAGGTTGATACACAGAAGATTAAGCAGTGAAAAATTGGCCAAGACCTACGACACCCACAGAAATCCATAGTTTTCTTGGACTGGCAGGTTATTACAGAAGATTTGTGGAAGGTTTTTCCTCTATTGCTGCACCGTTAACAAAGCTTACACATAAGGCAGTAAAATTTCAGTGGAATAATGCGTGTGAGAAAAGCTTCCAAAAGTTGAAAGATAAATTAACCTCCACACCAGTTTTAGTGCTTCCCGAAGGTACCGAAGGTTATGTAGTGTATTGTGATGCTTTCGGGGTTGGCCTCGGATGTGTATTGATGCAACACGGTAATGTCATAGCATATGCCTCACGACAGTTGCAGCCACATGAGAAAAATTATCCCACACATGATCTTGAATTGGCAGCGGTAGTTTTTGCTTTAAAGATATGGCGTCATTATTTGTATGGAGTCCATGTTGATATCTATACGGATCACAAAAGTTTGCAATATCTCTTTAAGCAGAAGCAACTCAATTTGAGGCAACGAAGGTGGTTAGAGCTCTTAAAAGACTATGATATTGATATTCTTTATCATCCAGGCAAAGAAAATGTGATAGCTGATGCATTGAGCCGCTAGACAGTGGAAAGCACTAGTGGCCAATTGACTGAAAAGCGGGAGATAATCAAAGATCTACATCAATTAGCCATCTTGGGAGTTCGCCTTATAGAATCTCCAAGTGAAGGGGTTATTGTGCAAAATGCAGCAGAATCATCCTTAATAACTCAAGTGAAAGAGAAGCAGTTTGCGAATTCTATGTTATTACAGCTAAAGGAAAATGTACAGCAGAATTTGACAAAGGTATTTGATCTTACACCAGAAGGAGTACTCCAATGCCAAGGTAGATTATGTGTACCAAATTTAGATGAGTTGAGGAAACGAATTATGACAGAGGCGCATCATTCGCGCTATTATATTCATCCGGGTGCTACTAAAATGTACCATGATTTAAAAGAAGTGTATTGGTGGGGAAATATGAAAAAGAACATTGCAGAATTTGTCGCGCAATGCCCGAATTATCAACAAGTGAAAGTAGAACATCAGAAACCGGGAGGTTATATGCAATGTATAAATCTTCCAGTCTGGAAATGGGATAGGATTAATATGGACTTCATTACAGGTTTTCCTCGTACATTACGAAAATTTGATTCTATATGGGTTATAGTGGACAGGCTTACCAAGTCAGCGCATTTCCTACCAGTCAAGACCACCTATACAGCTGAGGATTATGCAAAATTGTATGTTAGAGAAATAGTGCGGTTGTATGGTATTCCACTTTCCATTATATCAGACAGAGGAGCACAGTTCACAGCGCACTTTTGGAGATCTTTTCAGCAGAGTTTAGGTACACAGGTGAATTTGAGTATGGCTTTCCATCCTCAAATTGATGGACAAGCAGAACGTACTATTCATACACTTGAAGATATGCTACGAGCTTGTATGTTAGATTTTCAAGGCAGTTGGGATGACCATTTGCCTCTTATTGAATTTTCTTACAACCTTAGCTATCATTCAAGTATTAAAATGACACCTTATGAAGCCTTGTACGGAAGGAAATGTAGATCACCAATTGGATGGTTTGAAGCGGGTGAAACTGCTTTACTTGGGCCGGATATTGTTCATTAGGCTATGGATAAAGTTAAAGTGATCCAACAACGATTACAAACGGCCCAAAGTCACCACAAGTCATATGCTGATGTTAGAAGAAGAGGACTTGAATTCTCCATAGGTGATTGGGTATTTTTAAAGGTGTCACCGATGAAAGGGGTAATGCGGTTTGGAAAGAAAGGAAAATTGAGTCCACATTACATAGGCCCATATGAAATTATTAGAAGATTTGGGCAAGTTGCTTATGAATTAGCACTACCTAAAGAACTTTCCTCAGTACATCCCGTATTTCATGTGTCGATGCTTCGAAAGTGCATAGGGGATCCATCCGGTATTGTTTCCATTGAAGATGTTCAAGTTACAGAAGATCTTACTTATGAATAGGTACCCATTGCTATCCTAAATCGACAAGTAAAAAGATTGAGGAATAAAGACATAGTTCCGTGAAAGTCATTTGGAGAAATCAACAAGTAGAGGAAATCACATGGGAAGCGGAAGAAATGATGAAATCCAAGTATCCCCATCTATTTCGAATGGACCAAGAAGTTCAAAGTGCGGAAGTGGAACAATGACAAGTAAGTATCCATGAGCCTTAAGTGTTTATGTATATGTATGCTAGTATAGAGATGCATTTGTCGTAATTGAAATGATACTATTAACATTCGAGGATGAATGTTTATAAGGGGGGAAGAATGTAATACCCCGTACTTTCCCAACCCTACTTGACGACATTAAATAATGTGTACTTAGGTTTTGAGAGCTATGAGTATGTATTTGGTAACGCTAATGATGAGAAAATTGAAATTTGGCCTTGTACATGTGATTAGCCCTTCGTAGGAGGTGTTTTGTGATTTTCATGGAACATTTGTGGGGTTAAAAATGGGGCTTGGAGGACCTCAAAATAAAGGATATTAAGGGTTGGAAGTAAGTTAGAGAATAGAACTTGAAGTATCTAACCAAACCCGCGAAGAAAAGTCGAAAAATGAAATTTTCAAAAAAATTAAGGTTGGGGCGCGCCAGAGGGCATACCAGGCCGCTCTGGGACAAAATTTTTATCCCATAGGCAGCAATATGGCGCTCTCAAGGGCGTGCCAGGATGGGTTTTTCCACTTTTTAAAGTTGGAAATTTTCTTAAGTCCCAAGGGTGCCCGGGGACGTACCGGGCCAATTTTTGCCACGTTTGTTCTACAACCATGAGCATATACATGAAATGAGTAAAGTATTATATTGGTATGATAAAATTACTCGTGAACGAATTTGGCATCAAAATGACAGTTTTGCCCTTATGGTCAAAATAGGCCATACGTGGCTAGAATCGCTTGTTTTTGGGATTGAGGCTACAAATATAAATCCCGTGAGTAGGAATATCGTTGTAGTGCATATGAAATGATTTAAACATGATAAGTTATTTATTTTATTGGATTAAGTGAATTGGGCTCAAAAAGGGCCCAAAATGTGAAAGAAGACGTGGGCCAAAAATGGGTCAAATGACCCATTCTTGCCTTGACCTTCTAGAACACAACATTTAATGCCATAGAGTGTCTAAGGATGGACTTAAAGGATTATAAAAGGGACCAAAAAATCTGATTTTAATTCATTGTCAATTCTCATGCTTTCTAGACATTTCTCAACCATTTTTCTCTCAAAACCCTAAGAACTCAAAGCCAACTTTTGGAGCAAGATCATCATTTTTCAAGCTTGGGTAAGTGATTAATGTTATGGATTAATATATTATATGCATGGTAGAGTATGTAAATCATGTTGGTTATGCTTGGAAGTGTTGAACCTGGTGCTTTGTGTTTTTGGTAAAAGATTTGTGATCCATGGGATTTAAGCTTGAAATATGACTTGTGACTTTGATGAAAGAGCATGGTATGGATAAAATATGAACATGTATAGTGTGATTTTGTTATTAAATTTGTTATTTTCATATAAGTGTAAATTATGGGATTTTGGCCGATATGTGATATGAGGTATATTAAGGTGACTTGATGGATTATTTGTGATATGGTGTGGATGAGAAAGTGTAAAGGAGAAGTTTTGTGGTGAAATGTTGTTGATTATCATGTATTGGTCAATGTATGGAATATTTTGAGAATTATTGGTATGATGATTTCATCAATGGTATTGTCAAGGGGGAAATGACATTTTAAAGGCAAATATGTAGCTCATTGACGTTATATGCATTTGTAAGGTAATTGGTGGTTAAAGTAAATTCCGTTATATATGTTAATGTAAATTCCATTATATATTTGTGTTGTAGAGTGAAACATAAAGAAGGAGTGGGACTATTGTATGCACATCTAAGATTGTATATTCGTATTGAGGATACAAGGTCTGTAAGGTTACTCTGTCCGTATCTGTCTGCAGCAAATAGTATTCACATTGACATTACGCTTGTCCCATCCCGAAATGTGCTAAGGTATTCTATATCCGGTTATCAATGGTCATTATCATATATTTCCTACTCATGGATCAATTGTGAATCTCATGTCTTATCTTCATGAATAATGTTCCAAAAGCCCAATACGGTTATGTTCCAATAGTGATTATACTAATGTCTCTTGTTCATTGATTCTTGTCCAATGGTTCCAATGGTGTTATGGTTCTAATAATGTTATGTTTCTCACAATGTTTATTTACATGTCTCTTACTCATTGGTTAATGATCCAAAGCTTCAAGTAAAGTTACAACTATCATTGTATCAATCTCAAAGTAATAAATAAAGTAATGCATATATGTGGTCAATGATCAAGTATGGGTGGTAGCTTTGGGGGAAAATGCCTAGCTCAAGCCGATCCCGAGATTATTGGATCAGGGGTCAGTCCTAGAGGCATAAGCCTAGCTCGGACCGATCCTGACAGGGGGCAACTCTAGGGGTAATAACCCAGCTTGAGCCGAACCTGACATGTTGTTATGGGTGGCAGCTCTAGAGGTAATAACCTAGCTCAAGACGATCCCGATCTATATTGATTCATTGGGTGGCAGCTCTAGAGGCATAAGCCTAACTCAAGTCGATCCCAACATAACATCGTGTTATGTTAAAACCCACTGTTCAGTTAGGGCCCGGGTATCACAGGTCAAAGGCAAAGACAAATAATCATAGAAGCAAAGAAACAAAGAAAGTAATGAAAGTAACATGCATAATTTCCAAAGTACAGAATAGTGACTTATCCATATTGGTCATTCATTTGTAATTGAGTTCATTGACATATTTACATATCACAGTTTTATTTGAGCCTTACATACTCAGTACATTCTTCGTACTGACCCCCTTGGGGGAATTTACCTTACTTGCTGTAGGTGCAGGTACTAGTAGGCCTCCACAGTAGGTTGCCAGTTGTTACGGATCGTTGGTGAGCTCCAGTTAGTTCGGGGATTCTCCGAGTCATAGTTGTTCATATGTTTTGATGTTATATGTTGTATAAAGTGGGGACTTGTCCCGACTTTCAGTTCGTTTTGGTAAATGTCTATGTTAGAGGCTTTTGTAGACGTATGTGGGTGAATGGATGTAAGATGGTACATGACGTTTTGACTTAATGGCCTCAACGACCAAGTTTCGCATATGTATATGTATGTCACATGTTTTTCGTTATTTGCCTTTCATGTTCTTACATGATGGTGGTGTTACCTATGACATGCATATGATTGAATAGAAGCAAAGCTTGGTTCTCTCGGGCCATGTCGGCTACGGGTGCCAATCCATCCAGATGGGATTCGGGGCGTGACAAAAACATACAAAATGGAATTCTAGACTGGGCTATGGAGCCACCTGTGCCCACAGTTGGATTACATTCAGCCACAGGTTCCCCTCTGGCCTTGTCCAGAGCCACCTGCGTTGGTATCTACGCCCGCAGGTGCTCCAGACGCGAGGGAGGATGCCCATTTCAGTCTCCAGGTGTCATTTTAGGGTCCTTTTTTGTAATAAATGGTACATGGACATTAATAAGATTATATTTACATGTTTTAGGTCAACTTTGATGCCAACGAACAACCATGGTTTCACAACACACATGAACATCACCAAAATGACATTTTCCGGTCAATACGTCATCAATTCCATGATCAATTTCATACCAACAATCCCACAAGTTATACACATAGAGAAAGCAAGTTAATAACATAACCACATATTACATGTTGATATTTAATCCATAAATTTCACTTCCTTCAAGACCACAAGTCCATTTTCAAGTTTACAAGGCAAAACCCTTTTCCGATTGCAAAAGTAAACAATTTTACATATAGTGAACTGCCCCACACTTTGCCAACATAACCAACATGATTTATGCACCATATTAAGCATATAATATACTAAAACATAAGAATAACACTTACCAAAGCTTTGCAAGAGAGTGATCTTGTCCCAAGGAGAATAGTTGCCTTAGGGTTTGAAGATGAGAAATATCTCTAGAAAAGTCTAGACTTGGCATGTGTGTTACAATGAATAAAATATGATTTTTGTGCCCTTTTATAGTCCCTATTAGTCTCATCCTTAGCCACACTTTGGTCATAAGTGCTATGTTTACTTGGTCAATGCCAAGAATGGGTCATTTTCATTGGGCCATGCCTTTTTGCTTTATTTTGGGCCCAAATCACTAGATTAAATTCAGCCCATCAAATTTAATGTATAATACCCCCACATCTTACATGTATTAATGATTCCATAAATTTTAAGGTAATCAACTAGGTTCGGAAACATACGGGGTGTTACATTCTTCCCCCCTTAGAAACATTCATCCTCGAATGTTAGTGACATTATCCAGTTTAACAAATTCAAGTTTAGGATAATTTTCCATGTTATCATATATATATATATACACTTAATGCTTATAAATACTTACTTGTTATTTCTCCGATCCCGTATCTTGAACCTTCTCTTCCATTTGAATCAAATTAGGGTACTTGCACTTCATCATTTCTTCAGCTTCCCATGTGATCTCTTCTACTTGCTGATTTCTCCAAAGTACCTTTATGGAAGCTATGTCTTTATTCCTTAACCTCTTTAATTGTCTATCCAGAATAGCAATAGGTATCTTCTCATAGGTAAGATCCTCCATAACTTGTACATCTTTAATGAGAGCAATAAGAGATGGATCTCCTATGGACTTTCAAAGTATCAAAACATGAAATACTAGATGAACTGTAGAGATTTCTTGGGGTAATGCTAATTCATACGCAACTTGCCCAAATATTCAGACAATTTCATATGGCCCTATATAACGGGGACTCATCCCTTTCTTTCCAAAACTTATTACCCCTTTCATCGATGACACCTTCAAGAATACCCAATCACCTATGGAAAATTAGAGCCCTCTTCTTCTAACATCAATATATGACTTGTGTCAACTTTGGGCCATTTGTAGACGCTGTTGAATTACTTTAACTTTCTCCATAGCTTGATAAACAAGATCTGGCCCAAATAAAGCAGTTTCACCCGCTTCAAACCATCCAATTGGTGATCTACACTTCCTTCCATATAAAGCTTCATAAGGTGCCATTTTAATACTTGAATGATAGCTATTGTTGTAGGCAAATTCAATAAGAGGCAAATGATCATCCCAACTGCCTTTAAAATCTAGCGTGCAAGCTCGTAGCATATCTTTAAGTGTTTGGATAGTGCGTTCTGCTTGTCCATCTGTCTTAAGATGAAAAGCCGTACTTAAATTCACCTGTGTACCCAAGCTCTTTTGAAAAAATCTCCAAAAATGTGCAATAAATTATGCGCCCCTGTCTGATATAATGGAGATTGGAATCCCATGTACTCGCACTATCTCTTTAACATACAACCTTGCATAGTCTTCCGCTGTATAGGTGGTGTTGACTGGTAGGAAATGCGCTGACTTGGTAATCCTGTCAACTATTACCCATATAGAATCTAATTTTTGCAGTGTACGAGGCAAACCTATGATGAAATCCATGTTAATCACGTCCCATTTCCAGACTGGAAGATTGATACATTGAATGTAACCTCTAGGTTTTTGATGCTCTACCTTTACTTGTTGATAATTTGGACATTGAGCTACGAATTCTGCAATGTTCTTCTTCATGTTTCTCCACCAATACATTTCTTTCAAGTCATGGTACATTTTGGTAGCTCCCGGATGAATAGAATATCGTGAATGATGCACCTCTGTCATAATTCATCTCCTCAGCTCATCTACATCCGGTACACATAATCTACCTTGGCATTGAAGTACCCCTTCCTGCGTAAGATCAAATGCCTTTGTCAAACCCTGTTGTACATTCTCTTTCATATGCAATAACATAGGATCTGCATGCTACTCCTCTTTTACTTCAACTATTAATAAAGATTCTGCCGCATTTTCCACCATAACTCCTTCATCTGAGGATTCAAGAAGACGGACCCCCAAGCTAGCTAGTTGATATAGATCTTTGGCTAGGTCTTGCTTTATTGTCAAATGGCCATTAGTGTCTCCCATTGCCTTGCGGCTTAGCGTATCAGCTACCACATTTGCTTTTCCTGGATGATATAGGATATCAATATCATAGTCTTTCAATAGCCCAAGCCACCTTCGCTACCTCAGATTTAACTCCTTCTGCTTAAAGATATATTGCAAACTTTTGTGATCAGTGTTGATGTAAACATGAACTCCATACAAATAATGGCACCATATCTTTAAAGCAAACACCACGGCTGCTAACTCAAGATCATATGTGGGATAGTTTCTCTCATGTGGTCAAAGCTGTCGTGAGGCATATGCTATTACATTACTGTACTACATCAACATACATCCTAGGCCAACTCCGGACGCATCACAATATACTGCATACCCTTCTGTGCCTTTCGAAAGTACCAATATCGGTGTAGAAGTCAATTTATCTTTCAGCTCTTGGAAACTGTTCTCACATGCATCATTCCACTGGAACTTGACTGCCTTATGTGTAAGCTTCATTAAAGGTGCAGCAATGGAAGAAAACCCTTCAACAAACCTGCGATAATAACCTGCCAACCCAAGGAAGCTACGAATTTCTGTAGGTGTCGTAGGCCTTGGCCAATTTTTCACCGCTTCAATCTTTTGTGTATCAACCCAAATTCTTTTATCTGACATAATGTGACCCAATAATGCTACAGATTTTAACCAAAATTCACATTTAGAGAACTTTGCATACAACTTACGGTCATGAAGAATTTGTAACATCTGTCGTAAGTGATTAGCATGGTCCTCTTGTGATCTTGAATAAACCAAGAAGTTATCTATAAACACCATCACGAACACTTCTAGAACTGGGTTAAACACCCTATTCATCAAATCCATGAAAACAGCTGGTGCATTTGTTAGTCCAAACAACATAACTAAGAATTCATAATGGCCATACCGTGTTCAGAAAGCTGTCTTGGGTATATCTGTTTCTCTAACTTTGACTTGATGGTAACCCGATCTCAAGTCAATCTTTGAAAAACATTTGGCACCCTGTAACTGATCAAACAAATCATTAATTCTGGGGAGGGGATATTTGTTCTTGATCGTTACCTTATTTAATTGCCGATAGTCAATACACATTCTCAATGTGCCATCTTTCTTCCGTACAAATAATACTGGTGCACCCTACGGGGACATACTAGGCCTATTGAATCCCTTGTCTAGCAAGTCTTTTAATTGCTCCTTCAATTCACATAATTTTGCTGGAGCCATTCTATGCGGAGGAATAGAGATAGGCTGAGTACCTGGCATCACATCAATACCAAACTCTACTCCCCGTTTTGGGGGCAAACCTGGAAGATCTTCAAGAAATAAATCAAGGAATTCATTTACTACTGGAACCGACTGAGGAGTTGGTGGTTCCACATCAGTATCTTTCACTCTTACTAAGTGATATATGTACCCCTTGGCTATCATTTTCCTAGCCTTAAGATAGGAAATAAATTTTTCTCTCGGTTCCCCTACGTTTCCCTTCCATTCAAGAACATTCGTTTGTGGAAAATGAAAATGTACTTTTTTAGCGCGGCAATCCATCGTGGCATAACAAGAAGCCAACCAATCCATACCCATTATGACATCGAAATCCACCATTTCCAGTTCAATAAGATCAGCCAGTGTATCATAACCACACACAGTTACCACAGAATTATGATATACTCTTTTTGCAACAATAGATTCACCAACTGGTGTAGATACTTCAATTGACTTAATTAATAATTTCGGTGTTCTTTCAAATTTTGCAGCAATCAATGGAGTAACATTTGAAAATGTAGAACCCAGGTCAAGCAATGCATATACATTATGCGAAAATATGGATAATGTACCTGTGACGACGTCAGGGAAGCCTCCAAATTCTGCCGGTCCACTAGAGCATAGGTGCGATTCTGGGCTCCACTGGAACTAGCCACTCCTCTAGCACCTCGACCACGCCTAATAGGCTGCACTCTTGTAAAACCTCGTACCTTACCAACCCTACTTGATGATGTTGAATAATGGTTGCTTAGGTGTTGAGATATATATGTTTGTATTTGGTAATGCTAACGACAAGAAAATTGAAATTTGGCCACGTACATGCAATTAGACTTTCATAGGAAGGGTTTTCGTGATTTCGTGGAGCATTTGTGTAATACCCCGTACACATTCTAACCTCATTTGGTGACTTGGATTCATTTTTACTTGATGATTAAGATCACTAAGTAAGTAGTTGGAAGTGTTTTGATAAGGTATTGGACGATATGCAAGTCTTGAAGAAATGGCCGAAAAATTCAGCAAGGTATGAAAACTTGCGCCACTACCCTATTTCAGGGGGTGTGGCGCAATCCCCTGATTCAGAGGGCAGTGATTTCTTGCGCCACTGCCTTGTTTTGCAGCAGTGGCACAAGGCACAAAAAATGTGCCCTTCCGGACTCGTTTTGTAACGCAACTCTACGACGATTCGTGGATGGTTTCTTTTGGTTGTTTGGAGTTCTTTGAGAATTGTTAAAGATTAAAACACTTCAATACACTCCTACATACTTCTACATTATCAAACCATGAAACCCAAGTAATTATCAAAAATGTTCAAGAAAGCCATGGACGACTAGAATTCCTATTTTTGAGATCGAGAAGACGAATGAGAATCTCGTAAGAGAATATTGTCGTGACATTATGGAATTATTTAAACATGAGATATATGGTGAATTATACATGAAATTTGATGGGTTAAATGGATATGTGTTATTGGGCCCAAATTTAGGCCCAAAATGGAACAAAAGATAAGGCCCAAAGGCAAAATGACCCATTCTTCCAATATTTGACCAAGTAAACATATCAAGTAATGCCAAATGTGGCTAAGGATGACTTGGGGTCTATATAAAGGCCCAAAAATCAGATTTTATTCATCCAAAACTCCCATGCCTTTTAAGATATTTTCTCAAACATTTCTCTAGTTCCAAACCCTAAAGCAAATATTTCCTTTGGACTCTTTGGCAAAGATCATCCTATTTCAAGCCTTGGTAAGTATTTATTCTCATGGAGTAACATATTATATGCATGGGAGATTATGTATATCATGTTGGTTATGTTGGCAAGGTGGTGAATAGTGTATTTGTGCTTTTGGTGAAAGATGTGTCATCTTTGTGATTTGAATTTGAAAAGAGACTTGATGTCTTAATGAAAGAGCATGGTATGGATAAAATATGAACATGTATGGTATGATTTTGTTATTACACTTGTTATTTTTCTAAAAGTGTAAATTGTGGGATTTTGGCCGATATGTGCTATGAGGTGTATTAAGGTAATTTGATGGGTTATTTGTGATGTGATATGGATAAGAAAGTGTAAAGGAGAAGTGTTATGGTGAAATGTATTGGTTATCATGTGTTGGTCAATGTATGGAATATTGTGGGATTATTGGTATGATGATTTCATAAATGGTATTGTCAAGGGGGAAATGACATGTTAAAGCTAAACATGTGACTTATTGTTATTGTATGCCATTGTAAGGAAATTGGTGGTTAATGATGGTTTCGTTATGAACTTGTGTTGTAGAGTAAAACATAAAGATGGAGCGGGACTATTCTATGCACGTCTAAAATTGTGTATTCGTATTAAGAATACAAGGTATGTAAGGTTCCTTTTTCCATATCCTTCTGCAACATGTTGTTCACATTGACATTGGACTTGTTTCAATTCCGTATCTCAAATTCAGGTTGACGTATATTGTTATTCATATGTGTCCTATTCTTAAATGAATGATGATCCGTTTGTCTTTTGTTCATTGAGTGACGTTCCAAAAATGTCATAACGTTATCATTCCTAAATGAACTATCTCAAGAACATAAGAGAACCTATTTATTCTTGAATAGAATTTTCCAATCATGTCATGTTCCAAAGTCCTATAATATGATGATTATCTTTGTATCAATCTTTCACAAGTAAAAGTACCAATCTCATAGGATCTCATAAGTGTAATAAGAGAGGTGATGTGCAAGCTAATATATCTATTCCTCATAAGTGAAGATGTCAATCTCATGAAGCAAGAGTGAAGTAGTATATATGTGTGATTGCAATTATGTCATGATCCTCAATGTCTCAAGCACTCTTAAGAATGGAAGTAAAAATATAAGAGATGTATAAATTGATGAGTATTCACGGGTGGTATCCCAGGGGTTTAAATGCCTAGCATGGGTCGATCCCGATACATCCCAGGGGCGATATAAAAGCCTAGCTCGGGTTATCATAATTACATCCTAGGGGCTACAGAAAAGCCTAGCATGGGTTAATATAACATCCCAGGGGTCAAAGTACCTAGCATGGGTTAGTAACATCCCAGGGGCGACACAAAAGCCTAGCATGGGTTAACATAACATCCCAGGGGTCAAAGTACCTAGCATGGGTTAATCTCATCCCAGGGGCGACAGAATAGCCTAGCATGGGTAGCACAGTAATGATGAGTAAAATATGAAGACAAGAGAAGTAAATAACGTAATGTACATGGTTCCCTACATACAGAAAGAGAGTTTATTCATATTTCTATTTCTCTTATATTGATTCCATTGTTGTGGTTATTATGTAAGATGAATTTCTTATGAGCCTTGCATACTCAGTACATTCTTCGTACTGACCCCCTCGGGGGAATTACCTTACATGTTGCAGGTGTAGGCACTAGTAGACTTCCATTGTAGATTGACAGTTGATTGCAGATCTTTTGTGATCCCCAGTTGCTTCAGGACTTTTCGAGTCGTAGTTGTACAGTTGTGTTGCTGTTGTAAATGTTGTATAACGCGGGGACTTGTCCCGACTGTTAGTTGGTCTTGTAAATGTATCTGTTAGAAGCTTTTGTAGACATGTGTGGCTTATGAAGGTAAAAGATAAATGTCAGTTTGACTCGATGGCCCCAACGGCCACGTTTATTGATATCTATATATGGCATACGTTTCCATATAATTTTCTTCCTCATAGTTGCATGAGTTAATAAGATTCATACGAGGATATGTATACGAAGGTTCAAGAGAATAGATTGGTTCTCTCGGGACATATCGTCTTAGGGTGCCAATCACGCCTCGTTGGGATTTCGAGGCGAAATAACTCCTCTACCTAGGGAAGGAACCGATGATGATGATGCAACGGTTGATCCCGTAGGTCGTGCTATACCACCTGCACCCCTTTGTAGGAATTCTCTCATTATGTGCCTTATCGTACCACACCAAAAAGAAACATTTGCCCCCAACCAACGTTCACCTAAATGATACCTTCCACAGTGCTGGCACGGCTGATGAGAAAATCCTGCCGGCTGTGAACCTTGAGGTCCACTACTCTACCCAAAATGGCTGCCTCTAAATCCCCAGAATTGGGATGAAGTACCTGCTGTAGGGGAAGAAAATGATGGTCTAGGCGGTCTAGGAAAAATTCGAGGCCTAGATTCTCCTTGGGACATCATAGACTGTCCCATAGTTCTAGCCCTCTTTGACAGCCCTCGTTCAAATTCATGTACCCTTCTTCTTTGCCTCTGGTCCTCCATCTTCTGTGCAAAATCCTGTATTCTAGCTATATCTATATCTCTGTTCAACGCAACAATAGTGCAGTACCTTTCCAAATATGGCTCCAATATTTCCACATATCGATGTACTCTGTCTGTCATTGTGGCTACTACATTTGGAGCATATCAATCCAAATAATTAAACTACAGACTGTATTCTCTGACACTCATATTCCCTTGACAAAGATTTAAAAATTGATCTGCACGAGCCTCTCGTATCTCATATGGAAGATAATGATCAAGGAATGCCGTTTTAAATTCTTCCCAACTAGATGGAATTGCACCAATACCCGTCGATCGCTTCCAATCTTCATACCACAATATAGCTTCTCCTTTCAATCTATAGGCTGCAAGATCAACTATTTCTACACCAGTCACATGCATAACATCTAGAGCCCTTTAAATTTGGTCCATGAAGTCCTGTGGATCTGCTTTCGGATCTGACCCAGAGAATATGGGAGGGTCTAATTTCAGAAAATCCTGTGTCCGCCGACTAGCTACGCTAGCCGCGTCATCCTCACTTGTCATTGGACCAGCTCGTCCCTGAGTTTGTGCAGCAACTATCTGAGTTAACATATGCACTGCATTTCTTAAATCTTGTTCAGTGGCATTCATAGGTGATTTTGCAGGTACTTTCCTACCTCTTGGTCTTCCGAAAATGAAAGAGTAGAAGGAACCCGTGATGCAAACTCCTGTTCAGCGTCACCTTGACTAGCTTGGTCAGGTGGTGATTTACTCGTTCCTTCTTCGGCAAGCATATCTACCTGCTTACCTTTGCCCCTACCTCGTCTTGTAATCGGCATTGTAGAATAACAAAGAAAACTAACTCCAATGGTTAGATACGATTCCACTTACAACATTGACTCTATTGCATGATCTAGAAATGAAGAAAAGAAATAACTCCTAAATGTACCGTAGCGTCCTGCTTATAAATATGGTGTACAACACATCCATAAGCAGGACACTACTCCGACAGGGCTTTGTAGACACCCTTAGGACGACCTGCTCTGATACCACTTTTGTCACCCCTCAAATTCCCACGGGGCGGACTGGCACCCAAACTATTATGGCCCGAGAAAACCAATCTTCATTTATGTACACTCATGTGCATGCCTCTGTATGAATATCATTCTATCTCATGTAACTATAAAATATGGTGCAGAGACAGTTGAACTTGCAGCATATAGATTAAAAGGGGAGCCTATCTTATGGTATGAAGATTGGAAACGATCTAGAGGCACCAGTGCACTTTTAGCTAGTTGGGAAGAGTTCAAAACAACATTTCTTGATCATTACCTTCCATTTGAGATCCGAGAGGCTCGTACAAATTATTTCTTAAATCTTCAGAGCGTGAGGGAGTACAGTCTTTGGTTTAACTCTTTGGGTAGGTAGGCTCCTAATGTAGTAGCTACTATGGATGGTAGAGTTCATCGATATGTGGATAGATTGGATCCGTATTTGGTTAGGGATTGTACTATTGCTGCTTTGAATAGAGACATGGATATAGCAAGAATACAAGCTTTTGCACAAAAAATGAAGGATCAGAGGCAAACGAAAAAAACACAGGAATTTGAAAGAGGACCTTCCAAGAGGGCTAAACCTACGGGGCAGTTCATGGAATCCCAAGGAGAGTTTAGGCCTCATTTTCTTAATAGACCACCTAGGCCATCACCTACCTACTCTACAACAAGTGCTCCACCCCGATTCCAAGGATTTAGAGGCAACCAATTTGGGCAAAGAAGTGAAAGTCAAGGTTCACGGACAACAGGGTATCAAGAACAAGGGAGTATGTGCCAATTAAGGCCTCCTCGTCAGCCATGTAGGTAATGCAGAAAGATTTATTTAGGAGCATATTGGTTTGGGATAAATACTTGTTTTTGGTGTGGTCTATGATGAGAGAATTCCCACAAAAGGGCATGGGTAGTATGGAAAGACCTACTGGATTAGCCGTTACATCATTATCGTCTGTTCCTTTCTTAGGTAGAGGTGTATACCCTACTGGTCATGGAACAGGTAGTAAAGGAATAACTACTTCTAGTGGTTCCCAGAATCGTACCTATGCTTTAGCAGATCGATAAAATTTGGAGGCTTCTCCGGATGTGGTTACAGGTACATTATCCATTTTTTCACATAATGTATATGCATTAATTGATATTGGTTCTACACTATCGTATGTCACTCCATTGATTGCTAGAAAATTTGAAAGAACACCAGAATTATTAGTTAAGCCATTTGAAGTATCTACACCAGTTGGTGAATTTATTGTAGCTAAGAGAGTCTATCATAATTGTACAGTAACTGTTTGTGATCATGATACGTTGGCTGATCTTGTTGAGCTAGAGATGGTAGATTTTGATGTTATAATGGGTATGGATTGGTTGGCTTCTTGTTATGCCACAGTAGATTGCCGAACGAAGAAGGTGCATTTTCATTTCCCAAAAGAGACAGTCCTTGAATGGAGGGGGGGGGGGTAATGTTGGAGCGCCAAAAGGTAAGTTTATTTCTTATCTTAAGGCAAAGAAAATGATATCCAAGGGGTACATATGTCACCTAGTAAGGGTGAAAGATACAGATGTGGAACCATTGACTCTTCAATCCATTCCAGTGGTAAATGAATTTCTTGATCTATTTCCTGAAGATCTCTCGGGTTTGCTCCCAGAACGAGAAGTAGAGTTTGGTATTGATATGATTCCAGGTACTCAACCTATTTCTATTCCTCCATATAGAATGGCCCCGACATAATTACGGGAATTGAAGGAGCAATTAAAAGACTTGATAGAAAAGGGATTCATAAGGCCTAGTATGTCCCCGTGGGCTGTACCAGTGTTATCTGTATGCAAGAAATATGGCACGTTGAGGATGTGTATTGATTATCGGCAATTGAATAAGGTGAAAATTAAGAACAAATATCCCCTCCCAAGAATTGATGATTTTTTTGATCAATTACAAGGTGCTAAATATTTCTCAAAGATTGACTTGAGGTCGGGTTACCATCAAGTAAAGGTCAGAGATATATATATAACCAAGACAGGTTTCTGAACACGATACGGTCATTATGAGTTTTTAGTTATGTCCTTCGGGCTAACAAACACACTAACAACTTTTATGGATCTGATGAATAGGGTGTTCAAGCCATTTTTATACGTGTCCATGATAGTGTTTATAGATGATATTCTTGTCTATTCAAGATCAAAAGAGGACCATGCTAGTCACTTACGACAGGTGTTGTAGATTCTTTGTAATCGTAATTTATTTGTAAAGTTCTCTAAATGTGAGTTATGGTTAAAATCTGTAGCATTCTTGGGTCATATTGTATCTGATGAAGGAATAAAGGTTGATCCTCAAAAGATAGAAGCTGTGAAGAACTGGCCAAGACCTACAATGCCTACAGAGATTCGTAGTTTCCTCGGATTAGCAGGTTATTATAGATTGTTTGTTGAAGGATTTTCTTCTATTGCTGCACCTTTAACAAAGCTAACACACAAGGCAACCAAGTTTCAATGGAAAGATGCATGTGAAAAGAGTTTCCAAGATCTGAAGAATAAGTTAACTTCTACACCTATATTGGTACTTTCAGAAGGCACAGAAGGAAATGTGGTGTATTGTGATGCTTCAGGAGTTGGCTTGGGATGTGTATTGATGCAGCATGGTAAAGTGATAGCTTATGCCTCAAGACAATTGAGGCCACATGAGAAAAATTATCCGACACATGATTTGACCTAGCAGTAGTATTATTTACTTTAAAGATATGGCGCCACTACTTGTATGGGGTTCATGTTGACATATATACTGACCATAAGAGTTTACAATATATCTTTAAGAAGAAGGACCTAAATCAGAGGCAGCGGAGGTGGTTTGAACTATTAAAAGATTATGACATTGATATTTCATATCATTTGGGGAAAGCAAATGTGGTAGCTGATGCACTAAGTCGTAAGGTAATGGGGAGCACTTATGGCCAACTCACATAAAGACAATGGATAATCAAAGATCTACATCAACTAGCTAGCTTAGGGGTTTGCCTTCTTGAAACTCCAAATGAAGGAGTTTAGTAACTGAAGTAAAAGAAAAGCAGTATACAGATTCTTTTCTATTACAGCTTAAGGAGAATGTATAACAAGGTATGACGAAAGCATTTGAGCTTACACAAGAAAGTCTGCTTCGGTGACAAAATAGATTATGTGTACCCAATGTAGATGAGTTAAAGAAGAAGGATTCTGATAGAGGCATTTCATTCCAGGTATTCTATCCATCCGGGATCAACTAAAATATACCATGATCTGAAAGGAATATATTAGTGGGGTGACATGAAGAAGAACATTGCAGAATTTGTAGCCCAATGTCCAAATTGTCAACAAATAAAAGTAGAGCATCAGAAGCCTGGAGGTTATATGCAATGTATGGATCTTCCAATTTGGAAATGGGACATGATCAACATGGATTTCATCATTGGTTTGCCTCGTACATTTCAGAAATTTGATTCCATATGGGTGATAGTTGACAGACTTACCAAGTCAGCACACTTCTTACCTGTTAAGACTACTTATACAGCTGAAGAGTATGCGAAATTGTATATTAAAGAGATAGTTCGACTACACGGAGTTCCAATCTCTATTATATATGCTAGGGGAGCTCAATTTACTGCAAACTTTTGGAAGTCTTTTAAGAGGAGTTTGGGTACACAAGTGAATTTACGTACAGCTTTTCACCCTCAGATGGATGGACAGGCAGAACGTACCATACAAACACTTGAAGATATACTGTGAGCTTGTGTATTAGACATTAAAGGTAGTTGGGATGATCATTTACCTCTTATTGAGTTCTCCTACAATAATAACTATCATTCAAGTATCAAGATGGTACCTTATGAAGCTTTATACAGGAGAAAATATAGGTCACCGATTGGGTGGTTTGAAGTAGGTGAGACTGTTTTATTTGGACCAGATCTTGTTTATCAAACCATGGAAAAGGTTAAGGTGATACAACAACGACTAGGACCAGCCCAAAGTCGACACAAATCATATGCCGATGTTAGAAGAAGGGGGCTAGAGTTTACTATAGGTGATTGGGTATTATTGAAAGTGTCGCCAATGAAAGGGGTGATGAGATTTGGGAAAAACGGAAAGCTAAGTCCACGTAATATATGGAGTGACATACGATAGTGTAGAACCCGTATCAATTAATGCATATACATTATGTGAAAAGATGATTAATGTACCTGTAACAACATCCGGAGAAGCCTCCAAATTTTATCGATCTGCTAAAGTATAGGTACGATTCTGGGCATCACTAGAACTAGTTATTCCTTTACTACCTCTTCCATGACCAGTAGGCTATACACCTCTACCTAAGAAAGAAACCGACGATAATGATGCAACGGCTAATCCAGTAGGTCGTTCCATACTATCCATGCCCTTTTGTGGGAATTCTCATCATAGACCCCGACATACCACACCAAAAATAAGTATTTATCCCAAACCAATATGCTCCTAAATGAATCTTTTTGCATTGCCTACATGGTTGACGAGGAGGCCTTAATTGGCGCATACTCCCTTGTTCTTGATACCCTGCTGTCCGTGTACCTTGACTTTCACTTCTTTGCCCAAATTGGTTGGCCCTAAATCCTTGGAATCGGGGTGGAGAACTTGTTGTAGAGTAGGTAGGTGATGTCCTAGGTGGTCTATTAAGAAACTGAGGCCTAAACACTCCTTGGGATTCCATGAACTGCCCCGTAGGTTTAGCCCTCTTGGAAGGTACTTTTTCAAATTCCTGTGTTTTTCTCCTTTGCCTCTGATCCTCTATTTTTTGTGCAAAAGCTTGTATTCTTGCTATATCCATGTCTCTATTCAAAGCAGCAATAGTACAATCCCTAACCAAATACGGATCCAATCTATCCACATATCGATGAACTCTACCATCCATAGTAGCTACTACATTAAGAGCCTACCTAGCCAAAGAGTTAAACCAAAGATTGTCCTCCCTCACGCTCTGAATATTTAAGAACTAATTTGTACGAGCCTCTCGGATCTCAAATGTAAGGTAATGATCAAGAAATGTTGTTTTGAACTCTTCCCAACTAGCTAAAAGTGCACCAGTGCCTCTAGATCGTTTCCAATCTTCATACCATAAGATAGCCTCCCCTTTTAATCTATATGCTGCAAGTTCAACTGTCTCTGCACCATATTTATACATTCGATGAATTACTTCTTTTACTTTTATGCTCATTCGCTCCCTTCATCACTCACTTCACATCCTTCCATTCTTACAATGCCCGAGCCCCAAGCTGATCAGTGGGTATTCATTAGTGTTTGGGATCGACTCATGCTAGGCTCTTCTTTGCCCCTGGGATACCACCCGTAGTAGTGGGATTGACCCATGCTAGGTGTTCCTTGCACCCCTGGGATACCACCCGAGTTATTGGGATTGACCCATGCTAGGTATTAACCCCATGGGATACCACCCAAGAACTCATCACCTCTTTTTACAACATTACTTCTTTAATCTTGGAAATAGTCCATTCGGTGAGTATATCATTGTTGGAGACACATAGGTGCTTACTTTATGCCTTTACGTTCATGAGATTGACACTTTATAATTGTAACATTATTGGAAGCTTTGGAACATAACATTATTGGATCTTGGAACCATGTCCATAATTATGTGATACATGAATGACAATATATCAAGAATGAAGTATATATGAGTAATAATAGATGATAACATGAAATGATGTGCCTTAGGACATTTCGGAATTGAATAAGTATAATAACAAGGTATACACTATATGCCGCAGAAGAATACGGAAAGAGTAACCTTACATACCTCGTATTCTCAATACGAATATATAATCTTAGATGTGCATACAATGTCCCTCTCCTTCCTTATGTTTCACTCTACAACACAAATACATAACGGGATTTACATTAACCACCAACTACCTTACAAATGCACATAACGTCAATGAGTTACATGTTTGCTTTTAAAATATCATTTCCCCCTTGACAATACCATTGATGAAATTATCATACCAATAATCCCACAATATTCCCAACATTGACCAAAATATCATAAACCATTAGCATGTCACACCAAGTTCATACTTTCCACTCTTCATCATCACAACATCACAATTATTCCATCAAATTACTTCAATACACCTCACAACAACAAATCGGCCAAAATCCCATAATTTACACTTATATAAAAATAACAAGTTTAATAAAATAATCACACCATACATGTTGTTATTTCATCCATACCATGCTCTTTCATCAAACCCACAAGTCATATTTCAAGTTACAATTCCATGGATCACACATCTTTTACAAAAAACCCAAAGTGCCATATTCAACACTTCCAAGCATAACCAACATGCTTTACATACTCTCCCATGCATATAATATATGAATCCATAAGAATAATTACTTACCTAAGCTTGAAAATTGATGATTTTGCTCCAAGAAGTTGGCTTAGGGTTCTTTGAGAGTTGAGAGAAATTTTGGGAAATTTCTAGAAGTGTGTAGTGTAATCCTTTGAATAAAAATAAGATTTTCCACTTATTTATAGGCCCTCAAGTCTTCTTGGCATTAAATGCCATGTATAAGGGGTCAAAGGGTGAAGAATGGGTCATTTGACCCATTTTGGCCCATGTCTTCTTTCTATATTTTGGGCCTTTTATTGAGCCTAATTCACTCAACCCAATAAAATTAATAATTTCTCATGTTTAAATCATTTCATACGTGTCACGATAATATTCCCACTCACGTGATTCATATTCGTAGCCTCAGTCCCAAAAACAAGTGATTCTAGCCACGTATGGCCTATTTTGACCATAAGGGTAAAACTGCCATTTTGATGCCAAATTCGTTCTTGAGTAATTTTATTATACCAATATAATACTTTAATCATTTCATGTATATTCTCATGGTTGTAGAAGAAACGTGGCAAAAATCGGCCCGGTACGTCTCCGGGCACCCTTGGGACTTAAGAAAATTTCCAACTTTTGAAAAGTGGGAGAAACCATCCTGGCATGCCCTTGGGCGCGCCAGCTTGCTGCCTTTGGGCTAAAAATTTTGGCTCAGAGCGGCCTGGGATGCCCTCTGGCGCGACCCACCCTTAATTTTTTTGAAAATTTTGTTTTTCAACTTTTCTTCGCGGGTTTGGTTAGATACTTCAAGTCCTATTCTTTAACTTACTTCTTACCCTTAATATCCTTTTTTTAGAGGCCCTCTTAGCCTCATTTTGAACCCCACAAATTCTCCACAAAAATCACAAAACACCTCCTACGAAGGGCTAATCACATGTACGAGGCCAAATTTCAATTTTCTTATCATAAACATTACCAAATACATACTTATAGCTCTCGACACCTAAGTAAACATTACTCAACGTCGTCAAGTAAGGTTGGGAAGTTACGGGGTGTTACATCTATACTCGATACACATACGCATGGAGCCATCCTTCTTCTTTACAAATAGAACTGGAGCACCCCACAATGATACACTCGGCCTGATAAAACCCTTCCCCTAAAGATCCTCAAGCTGACTACTCAGCTCTCTCAACTCAGCAGGAGCCATACGATAAGAAGCCATAGAAATAGGTCGAGTGCTCAGCTCGAGGTCAATAATGAACTCTATATCATGCTCCGAAGGAAGGCCAGGTAGGTTAGACTGGAATACATCAGAAAACTCACGAACAACGGGGATGGAGTCAAGTGACGGACTCTCAACACTAGCATCCCACACATACGTAAGGAATGAATCATATCCCCTCAACATCAGTCTATGAGCTCGAACATAAGAAATAATCCCCGTCAGTGTGCGGCTAACAGAACCCTGCCACACTATCAGGGGTACATCGAGCATGGCTAAGGTAACGGTCTTGGCAAACCAATCTAAGACTGCATGATGAGAAGACAACCAGTCCATGCCCAGAATCACATCAAAGTCTACCATGGCCAACACACTAAAATTAACCTGTGTCTCAAACTCTTGAATAGTCACCAAACATGATCTATATACCCGATCTACTACTAAGGAATCACCAACGGGGGTAGATACATATAAAGGCACAGATAATAACTCAGAACATAAACCCAACCGTGGTACATAATAAGTAGATACATAAGAAAACGTGGATCCGAGATCAAATAATGCAGAAGCTGGCTGATGGCATAAAAAAATCATACCTGTAATCACTAGATCCGAAATCTCAGCCTCCGGCCTAGCTAGCACAACATACAACTAACGCTGGCTATCACTAGTCTGAGTTCCAACTTGACCACTAGTTCGAACGCCCTGCACTCCACCTCGAAAACCCTGGGGACCACCCCGATGACCCTGTGCACCACCTCTGCCTCCTGCCGGTAAAGAACTGATAGGCCATGCCATCTGAACTGAAGGCTCAATTTCCCTGCGCTGAGGACACTCGCGTGTGAAATGACCGACAACCCCACAAGTATAACATGATCCTGGCTCCCTGCTTGTCTTAGAAGATCCGACTGATCCGGTATGACCACCTCTAGTCAATGAAATGGACTGACCATGTCCCTGAGGCTGACTACCAGAACCACTATAGGCGGGCTGACCCCAATCAAAAATCTATAAGGATGAATGTACGGGCCTACTAGGATGACCCTATCGCTGAAAAGGCTGTTGCTGCTGAGGGTACCTACCCTGAAACTCGCAACATCTAAACTGTAAGCTGCTGTGACTACCGCTGTAACTACCCTGGAATTGGGGTCTCTTATCACTGCCCCCTTGGGCCTCACGACCTATCTCCTTGATCAAATACACATGCTCATCTATCTCCATAAAGGACTTTCCTGAAGTCACTAAACTCTGTGTAGCTCTGTGAAGTGATAACCGCAATTCCCTGATAAAGCATCTGACCTCTCATACTCGTCAGGTAGGATAATCGTAGCATACCTGGATAAATCATGAAACCTAGCCTCATACTCAGCTACTGTTATAGACCCCTGTCTCAACCTGGAAAATTCATCTCGAAAATACTCACGCAAGCTGCGGGGCATATACTTCCCCAAGAACACCTCATAGAACTATGCCCAAGTAACGGGTGGAGATCCAGCTGGCCTGGAATCAAGATAACCTCTCCACCATCTCCTCACGACTGTATTAAACTGATAACCAACAAAATCTACCCCGCGTGACTCCACTAATCCTAAATTCCTCAGCTTCGCCTAGTAGCTGGATAAAACTCATAAGCGTCCTCTCTTGGAGTACCAAAAAACTGGGTAGAGCTAATCTTAGAAAATGACTTAACATCTTCTGCTCCTCGACAAACATAACTGACCGGACTGCTATCGGTACAGGCAGAACCACAAATCTGGGTGCCGCAGCTACTGGCTGGGCCCTAGCACCAACTCTCTGTACGGCTGGCAGTACTCTCGCAATAGGTGAACCTCCAACTAATCCCAAAAAATATGAAAGTATCTCAGAGCACTAAAGCATCAATAAATCTGGGTGGAACTTGGGCTACTCCCTGGCCCACTGATTGCAATGACTAAGGAATATCGGGAACTATAATGGGATCAGGTGAACGATCCCTAGCATGATCTCATCCTGAGGCTGCTGCTCTGCTATCACACCTCAATCCCATGGGGACAGACAAACACCCAAAGCCGTAAGGGCCCAAGAGAACCAACCGATGACCATATACTTCATATGCATGTAATTAAGCCAACAAATATGCTGCAGTGTATGGACATGAGGTAGCGATAAAGTAAACCAAGTACGTAAATACAAAATAGGTATACAGGACTTGGCCGTTGGGGCCACAACTTCTAAAAGAAAAGACACTACCATGCTTAACTTTACAATGTCTACAAAGCCTCTAAAAGATACAAAAGGTCGGGACAGGTCCCCACATTACACATAACCACTACAAAATACCAAAATATATACAACTGACTCAAAAAGCCCCGAATAAACCTGGAGCTCACCAACAACCTTTAGATGTCTTGTACTCCTATTGGAGAGGTCTACTAGCCCTTGTGCCTGCAGTATAGGTCCCCCAAGAGGGATGTCAGTATGAAAGAATGTACTGAGTATATAAGGCTAAAAGCAATGGTACATAATCCAAAAGTTTAAGTGACATCAAGTACAAGTGTATAGATAATGTTAATAACCACCTTAGCTGGTATCTAGGGAACCACATACATTACATTCTTTACTTTCCTTTTTCCTTCTTTTCGTTATAATTTTTAATAAGCCATATAGTACAAATGACCAACTGATCAGTAATAAACAAATCGGGATTGGCCCATGCCAGGTTTACACCCTTGAGCTGCCACCCATATATAAAGAAATAGGGATCGGCCCATGCTAGGCTTACGCCCCTGAGCTGCCACCCGAATATAACCAAATTTGCTTTACTTAATTTATTTAATCTTTGAGATTGTTACGTTGGTTGTTATAACATTCTTGGACTTTGGAATAACAGTGCCCTAGTAAAAAGCACGTGAATAAACACTTGATGTAATTTCCATAAAGTAAAGAATACTTGTACACAATTGGAATGCAGGAGCCAAACTAATGGATAGATCCTAGTTGATTAAGATGGGAATACCAGAAATTGGTTAGTGAAGGTAGACATGCCAACTTGAAAATAAACATATATTGAGGTACGTTAGGACATTTCACAATGGAAACAAGGTCGTTAACTACGTGGACATTTTATGCTGCAAAAGGATACAAAAAAGAGTAACCTTACATACCTTATCTTCCAACCATATGCCTATAACAATTCATATCTTCCTTTAAGTGTTACTCTACAATTTAAGTACATAATGGAACTAACATTAAAAGCTAATTACATTACAAGTTTACAAAACGGTAATTAGTTACTTAACGGGAAGTAAAAACCATCCAACTTCCTAAACACATGGTGTATCACTCCCCCGTTCTTTATACTGCCATATAAACTTATTCCACCTCCTTAAACTATAAATTACTACATTACAACAACAATACCACCAAAACAGTCCACATACCAACACAAATGTTACAGACCGATAGGATTTCCTGCCAAGTTCATACTTCACATTACCACATCAATGCAACTCCACATATTTATTCAATAAAGACACCTAAATTCCTTCCACAACAACATACCAAAAACAGTCCACAATGGTTTCGGAATTCACTTTAACATAACAAGAGAATATTCTCTTTTCACTACACCAAATGTTCCATATATAAACACGTATAAACATTTCCACCAAGCTATACATAAAGAGGAATGAATTAGGGGCAGAACCACACCCTAACCTACTGAAATTTCATCCCTCCAACTTAATTTCTTTAATACCTTAAGCTCCTTTACAAGTTTAAACCACAAGGAAGACAAATCCTTTAAAACTAAACACAAGTGGACTGCCACAAAAAAAAGGGACTGCTCTATACCTCTTAAACATAACCAAAGTGATTTCCACAACCTTTTATACATATATTACGTTAATATATAAGGGTAAACACTTACCAAGGCTTGCAAAGTGGAGGATTTGTCCAAGAACCCTAGGGGAAATTTGGGGCAGCTGGTGTGATGCTTGAGAGAAAAGTGAGAGAGAGAGATGGAGTTAAATCAGAATTTGTATGTTAAAATGAGTAATTATATCAGCCAATATTGATCTTATAAGAATACTTCTAGACTTCCTCTTTTTAACTCATTTCCAGCCGCATATTGGTCAAACATAGTCCAAGCAGGTGATGCACCTACTTGGCTCTTTAAGCTAGGTGATGCTTAGGTATTGGACTGGTCATCTTTCCCATTTTGTGTACTTAGTTTTGGTCCTCAATTGATTCCACTGACATATATCCAAATGCAACCCAATAGCTTAAGTAGGTAATACGCCTACTATTTTAATTAAGTCACGGAAGCACCTCGCTTATGTTCTCCCCTTTTCCAACGTCTTAATCCTTCTACCTTAATCCACCACTTAACTTTAACTTTACGCTTAAATACATCCTGATTATCTCAAGTTTAAATACTTTTATCCATGCTAGGTCGGTCATATAAGTTTTGGAAATATACGGGGTGTTATAACTCTGCATAAAAAATATATCTAGGACATTACCTACTACCACAAGTCTGTACCAAGTTCCATATAAGTAAGAGTAGTGTCTATAGAATACGGGGTGTTACATCCTTCCCCCCTTAGAAACATTCATCCTCGAATGTTAATATCATCACTACTCAGCCGAAACAAGTTCGAGCCTAAGTTTAATATTTATGCTACCATATAATTCTTATATATATACTTACTTGTTATTGCTCCAATTCAGCATCTAAGGCTTCCTCTTCGGTTTCAAATAATTGAGGATACTTAGATTTCATAATTTCCTAAGCTTCCCATGTGATCTCTTCTACCTGCTAATTCCTCCAAAGTACTTTTATGAAGGCTACTTCTTTATTTGTTAGCTTCTTAACTTGTCGATCTAGAATAGCAATAGGTACTTCTTTATAGGTGGGATCTTCCGTTACTTGTACATCTTCAGTAGGAGTAATATGAGATGGATCTCCTATGCACTTTCAAAGCATTGAGACATGAAACACTGGATGAACTGTGGAGAGTTCTTGGGGTAGTTCCAACTCATATGCAACTTGGCCAAATCTTCGAATAATCTTATATGGTCCTATATAACGTGGGCTTAGCTTTCCCTTTTTCCCAATTATTATCACCCCTTTCATTGGCGACACTTTCAAAAATACCCAATCACCTATAGCAAACTCTATCCCCCTTCTTCTAACATCGGCATATCAGTTGTGTCGACTTTGGACTGTTCCTAGCCGTTGTTGTGTCACCTTAACCTTTTCCATGGCTTGATGAACAAGATCTGGTCCAAATAAAACAGTCTCACCTACTTCAAACCACCTAATCGGTGACCTATATTTTCTCTTGTATAAGGCTTCATAAGGTGCCATCTTGATACTTGAATGATAGCTATTGTTGTAGGTGAACTCAATAAGAGGTAAATGATCATCCCAACTACCTTTAAAGTCTAATACACAAGCTCGCAACATATCTTTAAGTGTTTGTATGGAATGTTCTACCTGACCATCCATCTGAGGGTGAAAAGCTGTACTTAAATTCACTTGTGTACCCAAACTCCTCTGAAAAGACTTCCAAAAGTTTACAGTAAATTGAGCTCCCGTATCAGATATAATAGAGATTGGAACTCTGTGTAGTCAAACTATCTCTTTAATATACAATTTCGCATACTTTTCAGCTGTATAAGTTGTCTTAACAGGTAAGAAGTGTGCTGACTTGGTACGTCTGTCAACTATTACCCATATGGAATCAAACTTCTGAATTGTACGAGGCAAACTAGTGATGAAATCTATATTGATCATGTCCCACTTCCAAATTGGAAGATCCATACGTTGCATATAACCTCCACGCTTTTGATGCTCTACTTTTATTTGTTGATAATTTGGACATTGGGCTACAAATTATGCAATGTTCTTCTTCATGTCACCCCACCAATATATTCCTTTCAGATCATGGTATATTTTAGTTGATCCGGATGGATATAATACCTGGAATGATGTGTCTCTGTCAGAATCCTTCTTCTTAACTCATCTAAATAAAGTACACATAATTTGTTTTGGCACTGAAACACTCCTTCTTGCGTACGCTCAAATGCTTTCGTCATACCTTGCTGTACATTCTCCTTAAGTTGTAATAGAAAAGGATCTGCATACTGCTTTTCTTTTACTTCAGTTACTAACGAGGATTCTGCCGCATTTTGCACAATAACTCCTTCATTTGGAGTTTCAAGAAGGCAAACCCCTAAGCTAGCTAGTTGATGTAGATCTTTGATTATCCCTTGTCTTTCTGTGAGCTGGCCATAAGTTCTCTCCATTGCCTTACGACTTAGTGCATCAGCTACCACATTTGCTTTCCCCGAATGATATGAAATATCAATGTCATAATCTTTTAATAGTTCAAACCACCTCCGTTGCCTCAGATTTAGGTCTTTCTGCTTAAAGATATATTGCAAACTCTTATGGTTAGTATATATGTCAACATGAACCCCATACAAGTAGTGACGCCATATCTTTAAAACAAATACTACTGCTGCTAGCTCAAGATCATGTGTCGGATAATTTTTCTCATGAGGCCGCAATTGTCTTGAGGCATAAGCTATCACTTTACTATGCTGTATCAATACACATCCCAAGCCAACTCCTGAAGCATCACAATACACCGCATACCCTTATGTGCCTTCTGGAAGTACCAATACAGGTGTAGAAGTCAACTTATTCTTCAGATCTTTGAAATTCCTTTCATATGCATCATTCCATTGAAACTTGGTTGCCTTGTGTGTTAGCTTTGTTAAAGGTGCCATAATAGAAGAAAATCCTTCAACAAACCTTCTATAATAACCTGCCAATCCGAGAAAACTATGAATCTCTGTAGGCGTTTTAGGTCTTGGCCAGTTCTTCATAGCTTCTATCTTTTGAGTATCAACCCTTATTCCCTCATCAGATACAATATGACCCAAGAATGCTATATATTTTAACCAAAAATCACATTTAGAGAACTTTGCAAATAACTTACGATCAAGAAAAATCTGCAACACCTATCGTAAGTGACTAGCATGGTCCTCTTTTGATCTTGAATAGACAAGAATATCATCTATAAACACTATCATGGACACGTCTAAAAATGGATTGAACACCCTATTCATCAGATCCATAAAAGTTGTTGGTGTGTTTGTTAGCCCGAAGGACATAACTAAAAACTCATAATGACCCTACCGTGTTCGAAAGGCTGTCTTGGGTATATCTCTCTCTCTGACCTTTACTTGATGGTAACCATACCTCAAGTCAATCTTTGAGAAACATTTAACATCTTGTAATTGATCAAACAACTCATCAATTCTAGGGAGGGGATATTTTTTCTTAATTGTCACCTTATTCAATTGTCGGTAATCAATACACATTCTCAACGTGCCATCTTTCTTGCATACAAATAACACTGGTGCACCCCACGGGGACATACTAGGCCTTATGAATCCCTTTTATAGCAAGTCTTTTAATTGCTCCTTCAATTCCCGTAATTCTGCCGGGGCCATTCTATATGGAGGAATAGAGATAGGTTGAGTACCTGGAATCACATCAATACCAAACTCTACTTCTTATTTTGGAGGCAAACCCGAGAGATCTTCAGGAAACACATCAAGAAATTCATTTACCACTGGAACAAATTGAAGAGTCTGTGGCTCCACATCTGTATCTTTCACCCTTACTAGGTGACATATGTACCCCTTGGATATCATTTTCTTTGCCTTAAGATAAGAAATAAACTTACCTTTTTGCTCTCCAACATTACCCCTCCATTCAAGGACTGTCTCCTTTGGAAAATGAAAATGTACCTTCTTCGTTCGACAATCTACTATGGCATAAGTAGAATCCAACCAATCCATACCCATTATAACATCAAAATCTACCATCTCTAGATCAACAAGATCAGCCAACGTATCATGATCACAAATAGTTATTATACAATTACGATAGATTCTCTTAGCTACAATAAATTCACCAACTGGTGTAGATACTTTAAATGGCTTAACTAATGATTCTGGTGTTCTTTCAAATTTCCATCAATCAATGGAGTGACATACGATAGTGTAGAACCCAGATCAATTAATGCATATACATTATGTAAAAAGATATATAATGTACCTGTAGCCACATCCGGAGATGCCTCCGAATTTTGTCGATCCTCTAAAGCATAGGTACGATTCTGGGCTCCACTAGAACTAGATATTCCTTTACTACCTCTCCCATGACCAGTAGGCTGTACACCTCTACCTAAGAAGGGAACCGACGATGATGATGCAATGACTGATCCAGTAGGTCGTGCCATACTACCCGTGCCCCTCTGTGGGCACTCTCTCATCATATGCCCCGACATACCACACTAAAAGCAAACATTCATACCAAACCAACATGCACCTAAATGAATCTTCCTTCATTGCCTGCATGGCTGACGAGGAGGCCTTAATTGGCTCATACTCCCTTGTTCTTGATACCCCGCTGTCCGTGAACTTTGAATTTCACTTCTTTGCCTAAATTGGTTGCCCCTAAAGCCTTGGAATTGGGGTGGAGCACTTGTTGTAGAGTAGATAAGTGATGTCCTAGGTGGTCTATTAAGAAACCGAGGCCTAAACTCTCTTTCGGATGTCATGAACTGCCTCGTAGGTTTAGCCCTCTTGGAAGGTCCTCTTTCAAATTCCTGTGTTCTTCTCCTTTGCCTCTGATCCTTCATTTTTTGTGCAAAAGCTTGTATTCTTGCTATATCTATGTCTCTATTCAAAGTAGCAATAGTACAATCCCTATACAAATACAGATCCAATCTATCCACATATCGATGAACTCTATCATCCATAGTAGCTACAACATTAGGAGCATACCTAGACAAAGAGTTAAACCAAAGACTGTACTCTCTCATGCTCTTATTACCTTGATGAAGGTTTAAGAACTGATATGGAAGAGCCTCTCGAATCTCAAATGGAAGGTAATGATAAAGAAATGTCATTTTGAACTCTTCCCAACTGGCTGAAAGTGAATCGGTGCCTCTAGATCGTTTCCAATCTTCATACCATAAGATAACCTCTCCTTTTAATCTATACACTGCAAATTCAACTGTCTCTGCACCAGATACATGCATGACATCTAATGCCTTTTGGATTTGATTCATAAAGTCTTGTTGGTCTTCATTAAGATCTGATCCAGTGAATGTGGGAGGATCTAATTTGAGGAAATCTTGTGTTCGTAGACTAGCTGCCCTATCCGTACCACCCGTACCTGTAGTTGGAACAACTTGTCCTTGATTTTGTGCAGAAACTATATGAGTCAACAATTGCACCATATTCTTTAAATTTTGTTCACTAGTATTAATAGGTGATTCTGGGAGTACTCCTCTCCTTCTTAGCTCTTCTGGAGATAGAAGAGTAGAAAAAGTTGGGGATACAAACTCATCTTCAACTTCACTTTGATTAGTTCGTCTAGGTGGTGACTTGCTGGGTCCCTTATCTGACCGCCATGTCTACCTTCTTGCTTTTATTCTTACTCCTTCTTGTAATAGTCATCTTCACTATAATGAGGAAAGGAAAAAAAACAAATTCAATGGTTAAATATGACTCCACCTACAACTTTGGCTCTATTGAACGATCTAAGAAATGAAGAAGAAAAGACAACTCCTAAATGTACTGTACCCTCATGTTTATAGATGTGGTGCACAACACACCCATAAGCAAGACTCTACATAGACACGGCTTAGTAGACTCCCTAGACAACCCACTCTGATACCACTTTTGTCACGCCTCAATCCCATGGGGGCGGATAGGCACCCATAGGTGTAAGGGACCGAGAGAACCAACCTATGACCATATACTTCTTAAGCATGTAATTAAGCTAACAAATGTACTGCAGTGTATGGACATGATGTATCGATAAAGTAAACCAAGTACGTAAATACAAAATAGGTATACAGGACTTGGCCGTTGGGGCCACAACTTCTAAAAGACAAGACACTACCATGCTTAACTTTACAATGTCTACAAAGCCTCTAAAAGCTACAAAAGGTTGGGACAGTTCCCCGCCTTACACATAACCACTACACAATACCAAAAATATATACAACTGACTTGGAAAGCCCCGAATCAAACTGGATCTCACCAATAGCCTTTAGATGTCCTTTACTCCTACTGGAGAGGTCTACTAGCCCCTGTGCCTGCAGCATGAAAGGTAGGTCCCCCAAGAAGGATTTCAGTACAAAAGAATGTACTGAGTATATAAGGCTAAACGCAACCGTACATAATCCAAAAGTTTAAGTGACATCAAGTACAAGTGTATAGATAATGTTAATAACCCACCTTAGCTTGTATCTAGGGAACCACGTACATTACATTCTTTACTTTCGTTTTTCCTTCTATCCTTTATAATATTTAAAAAGCCATGTAGTACAAATGACCAACTGATTAGTGGTAAACAAATCAGGATCGGCCCATGCCAGGCTTAGGCCCCTGTGCTGCCACCCATATATAAAGAAATAGGGATCGGCGGCCCATGCTAGGCTTACGCCCCTGAGCTCCCACCCAAATATAACTAGATTTGCTTTACTTGATTTATTTAATCTTTGAGATTGTTACGTTGGTGGTTATAACATTCTTGGACTTTGGAATAATAGTGCCCTAGTAAAAAGCACGTGAATAAACACTTGATGTAATTTCCATAAAGTAAAGAATACTTGTACACAATTGAAATGCTTAGGAGCCAAACTAATGGATAGATCCTAGTTGACTAAGATGGGAATACCAGAAATTGGTTAGTGAAGGTAGACATGCCAACTTGACAATAAACATATATTGAGGTACGTTAAGACATTTTGGAATGGAAACAAGGTCGTTAACTACGTGGACATTTTATGCTGCCAAAGGATACAAAAAAGAGTAACCTTACATACCTTATCTTTCCACCAGGTGCCTATAACAATTCAGCTTTTCCTTTAAGTGTTACTATACAATTAAAGTATATAATGGAACTAACATTAAAAGCTAATTACATTACAAGTTTACAAAATGGTAATTAGTTACTTAATGGGAAGTAAAAACCGTCCAACTTCCTAAACACATGGTGTATCACTCCCCCCTTCTTTATAATACCATATAACCTTATTCCACCTCCTTACACTATAACTTACTACCTCACAACAACAATACCACCAAAACAGTCCACAAACCAACACAAATGTTACAAAATGCTAGGATTTCCTGCCAAGTTCGTACTTCACATTACCACCTCAATGCAACTCCACATATTTATTCAATAAAGACACCTAAATGCCTTCCACAACAACATACCAAAAACAGTCCACAATGGTTTCATAATTCACTTTAACATAACAAGAGAGTATTCTTTTTTCACTACACCAAACGTTCCATATATAAACACGTATAAACATTTCCACCAAGCTATACATAAAGAGGAACAAATTAGGGGCAGAACCACACCCTAACCTACTGAAATTTCATCCCTCCAACTTAATTTATTTAATACCTTAAGCTCCTTTACAAGTTTAAACCACAAGGAAGACAAATCCTTTAAAACTAAACACAAGTGGACTGCCACAAAAAAAAGGGACTGCTCTATACCTCTTAAACATAACCAAAGTGATTTACACAACCTTTTATACATATGTTACGTTAAGATATAAGGGTAAACACTTACCAAGGCTTGCAAAGTGGAGGATTTGTCCAAGAACCCTAGGGGAAATTTGGGGCGGCTAGTGTGATTCTTGAGCGAAAAGTGAGAGAGAGAGATGAAGTTAAATCAGAATTTGTATGTTAAAATGAGTAAGGATATCAACCAATATTGATCTTATAAGGAGACTTCTAGAATACCTCTTTTATCTCATTTCCAGCCACATATTGGTCAAACATAGTCCAAGTAGGTGATGCACCTACTTGGCTCTTTAAGTTAGGTGATGCTTAGGTATTGGGCTGGTCATCTTTCCCATTTTGTGTACTTAGTTTTGGTCCTCAATTGATTCCATTGACATATATCCAAATGCAGCCCAATAGCTAAAGTAGGTAATACGCCTACTATTTTAATTAAGTCACGGAAGCACCTCGCTTATGTTCTTCCCTTTTCCAACGTCTTAATCCTTCTACCTTAATCCACCACTTAACTTTAACTTTACGCTTAAATACATCCTGATTATCTCAAGTTTAAATACTTTTATCCATGTTAGGTTGGTCGTATAAGTTTTGGAATTGTACGGGGCGTTATAACTTTGCATAAAAAATATATCTAGTCCATTGCCTATTACCACAAGTCCGTACCAAGTTCCATATAAGTAAGAGTAGTGTCTATAGAATACGGGGTGTTACATCTATCCTGCCTTTGAGATCTTGGTCAACCTCGGCCCCAACCAGGAGCCCTCACTGTAGGCTTGAGATTTTGACCCCCGACTCTTGCATCACGCGTCCTAACCATCTGCGTAAAGAGTGAACCAAATAGAGGTCAAAAAATAACATAGACACCAACGCACGGAGGTGAATCAAAGAAATAAAATTTACCATAAACATGCTCTGTAGCCTCCCAAAGATAGGATACAGACGTCTCCGTACCAATCCGCGAGACTCTACTAAACCTCGACTCATGCACCAAAAATACCAGTGAAACCTAGGCTATGATAGCAAGCTGTCACGACCCAATTCTTTGAGTCATGATGGCGCCTGTCATAACCCATCAATAGGCAAGCCAAACCCTAGCCTGAAGCGACAAACGACAGACTAATAGGCAGAATCTCAGAAAACAAAGATGAAGTGGAAGTAACCATACTAATAAACATGCTAGCAATGTAAAAACAACACCAATATATATACATACCGAGACTGAGAAATAAGAGGACAGTATATAAAGTCAAGAAACCCTCCCAAGATCTGGTGAGGTTGGTATAGGAGCTACTACTAAACATATCCAAAATACAAGATAGAAACCAAATATATACCATAAGTACTACAGTCTCGAGAGAAAAAGACTATATAGTAAGATGGAGTAGGATCTGCTTCAAAACATCAGTAAGCTCCCACTGCTCTGGAGTTAGTGTTGAGAAGAGAGCCACGTCAAAATCGTCGGCTAGTCCCTGGATCTGCATCGGGGAAAAAGATACAGAAGTGCAGTATGAGTACTGGGGCAACAGGTACTCAGTAGGCATCATCGACCGACTTAGCTCAATATAATATAAGCAAGCTAAAATGCAAGGGTGTATGCTAGGTCGGTCCAGGGTATAAATAATAAATACATAACTGCTGAGGCATATAGATATGCTCAGTAGAAAAAATAAGTGTGATACAAAATAACATGTAAATAAATGTGTAAGTAAACACACAAGTCAAACATAACCTATCTGGGCCCCCATAAAGCCGAGAGGCACATGGAAGAAAACAATAACCCAGCCTGGCCCCCATAAATCAGCGGGATACACAAAAATAGTAATGTATAGTCACCAGTGTCTCAAAGCTGTACCAGTATCCAATAAGAACAATAATTAACAAGGGTGCACCGGGCTTGAACCGGCACCAATGGTTAATAACAAGAGGCCAGACGCCGGAATCAAACCGTACATAGTGGATAATAACAATAGGCCACATATATATCATAACCACCAGACTCAAATCAAAACTCAGATAACAACAGTATCGTAACCACGGTACCCAGTACTAGAACTCACAAATCATATCATAACCAGATGTTGGACTCGAACCAGAACTCATAATAATCAGTAACCAGAATCATCATATCTTAATCAATGGCCAGACTCGAATCGAAACTCATAATAATCAATAACCAAGTGTCAAATGGTGTAAGCTGAGCCTCATCAATATCATGGAATGAAGAGTTAAAGTTCGAGAATATGCTAAAGTGAAAGTACAAGAAAGAAAGGTGAAAAGGGGATAAAGAGGCTATAGATGTTGATAACAACACGAATAATGGAAGACTTATAAATAAGAACTTTAGAAATGAGGGAGGAATTTATTCTAGAAAGAGAAGTAACAAGCTCAAATATTAGATACTTGAAACCTTGTTTAACAGAAATAACGAATCAATAAAGAAGTAGAAGAATTAGAATATGAGGGAGGGAACTCAAATGAGGAATCTTACCATTTGAAGAAATCCAATATATGGCTCAAAATAGAACAAAAAGGGCATAACCCAAAAGAGAACCTTAAAAGGTCTCCACAAACCAAAAGGCTGCTACTATTAATTTAAATCAAACTTAGTTACAATGATGAGAAAGAACCCTTTTATATAGAATCCTAGAAGGGGCTGGTCAAAGACTAAATTAAATAAACCTTATAGTTCCTAGGGCCTAGAAGGCTACCACAAACTTATACCTATGAAGTCAACATAGAACAATACAACTATTAAATGACATAGAAGGTTGCCACACACATAGTCCTAGGAAAGTCAACATAGAATAAAACAAGTCTTAAATATAATTATAGAAGCTAATTAAAAAATACTGCAGTATTTTCTTCATTAGGGGGGAAGAGTTGGGCCCCATTGCATCTCATCTTGTACTTGATTTGGGAATACAAATAGATGTAAGACTTGGTCAAAATATATTTATTGGGCTTGAGATCTTCTTCCATCATAAGACCATTTTAAGTGCTAATTCCAGCCCATTAAGCTTGTCTTCAAATTTTCTTATTAGATGGAACTTCCAAAGCATTATCCATGTCTTTTAATAATGTTGAGCTGTCATGGATGCTATCATTCTACCCATCTTAATGAAGATTCATCCACAAATTTTGACATTTGACTATATCTGCTCCTTCAATAAAATTGAGCCTCTATGGTTGCTATCAGATGTAAAGTGGCTATTCTTGATATTCAAGCCTCATGCTAAAGAAGACCTTTATTTCATTAAGGTTATTTTTATAATTATTAGTGTAGCCTATAAATAAGGGGTAATAACTCATTTTAGGGAGATGATTTTGATATGATATTGAATATTAAATACTCTTTTGAGAGTTTGAGAGCTTGTTGAAGCTTTTGATTATTTCAAGTTTAAAAAGGAGGGTTGCTTGGGAATCTAATTCCCTTGAGGTTTTTCTCATAGGTTTAGGTGCTTATTTGAATATTTGAAGGAGGTATTTTCTTTTTATAGGATTGGTTGCCTTTGATTCCACTTTTGTGTCTACCTTTCTATCCCTTTTATCTTTGTTTTCTCTGTTCTTTTAGTTTCTGCCTTTTCTTTCTTGTATCATTTTGTATCAAGAGCCTAGGTTTAGGTTTGTTTCCACAAATCTACCCTTGGGATTTTGATTTCTTCAAAAAATCAAAAATAAAATAAAATAAAAAAATCTGATTTTTTTTTTGTTTTGATTTGTTATTTTTGATACTAGATCTTGATTTCCTAGTATTTTGTGAGTCTAGATCTCAAATTTTGTTCAATTCGAAGTTGTAGAATTGAACATACCAGTAAAGGGTTTTGAGCTTTTGAAACTTTGTGGATTTTGAAAAGTGGATTTATTTTTGGCTTGGTTTTGAAAGCTAAAAATTAGTGGGGTTTGTTTGTGGCATTAAAAGGAACACGTGGGTGAAGATTTCATTGAATTTGGAGCAAAAATGAAGAAGTTATGGGCATTTGAAGATTGGAGTTTTTTTTCTTGTATTCTTGAGCATCTTCATATTGTTTTTGAAGAAGAAGATAGCAAAAGTACACTTTGATCCAAAAATTTTGAGGTCAAAGTTAGTCAAAGTGTTTGTAGGTCCATTTGTAAAAAAAAAAAAAATGCCACGTCAGCACGCGTGTTGGATAGTTTCAAAGAGCTAAAATTGCAGGTTTTTGACACTTAATTTTTTTTTTGGGGGGTCCGAAAGTTTTTTAGACCTAAAAATTTTTGTAAGTGTCCAAATTTGTGATTCTTTTTTTGTTCTCTTTCTCTTTCGATCCCTCAACTATTTAACAAGTAATTAACATCTTTAATCACTTGTTGAATATTTTTAAACATCAAATCCTCTTCTTTGATCCTTCATACTAAGTAAAAATAAGTAATTCCTTCTACTTTTGTTACTTTGTTTTTGAGTCCGATTTTTTTTGTGCTACTTTCTTTTAGCTTTTCTTCTTTATTTTCCCTTGAAAATTTCTTGGTCCTCATTCTTAGCTTTTGAACTTTCTTTCTCGAGTCAACAAGAATCCATTCTTGACATCAAGTAGAGATTGGATCATTGCAACTCATCAGACTAAACAAGATACAATCATTGGCCGAAGAAATTTCTGAGGCAAACAAAGGTGTGATTTCTTGGGTGATTGTGAGCTTTTTTATTTTTCTTAAACTAACCTAATGTGTTTGCTTGATTTGGTTGAGTGACTTCAATAGGTACCAATGGCGGGTCATGAAAAGGAAAGCCAAGTTCCCACCGAGGGACCCACTTTGGGTGAATTGTTAAACTTGTTCACCACTCTCTCTACCCGAATGGAAGGACGGTTGGATCGATTGAGTACTCGAATAAATCGATTGTAACTTCACTTTCCACCTACTTTTCCCAATACTCATCAAGGAACTTTAGGCATTCCTTCTCTTTGTAAGGGCTCTTGTATAGGTACAAACATGGCAAATGTAGGAATACAAGGCAAAGAGGATCTTTCTTGTGAGCTTCAAGGTAAAATAGCTAAATTCGACACTTTAAAATTTACTAATGAACAATGTGCGAGTGATTACTTGTCTTCGTGTGAGCTTAATGATTCCATGCAACATAATGATAATGTATTTGTTGAGAGTGTTCATACACTAGTTGATCCTATTGATGACTGAATCTATTCTTCTTGCAAGATCGATTTGTGTCCACCTAATGTTGGCACTTGTGATTTCCTTGATGGAACACTGTCATGTGATTCTTTTTCATATATAGATAATGTCTTTGTTGAGAATGTTCATACACTAGTTGATCCTATTGATGACCAAATTGATTCTTCTTGCAAGATCGATTTGTGTCCACCTAGTGTTGGCACTTGTGATTTACTTGATGGAACATTATCATGTAAAATTTATGTTGATCAACTTGTTTGTGATTCTACTTCACTAATTGAGGGATTTTGTGATTTGATTATTGAGCCTCAAATTAGTGATGTCATTGATAAAGATGGTCATTTGAGAAGAAGTGATTCTTTGAGCATATCTCTTATGGAAGATCATGTTGCTTGTTTTGCTCATAGAACTCATGTGCTTGAAACCGCCTTAATAGATGACATTTGTCTTTTTGAGAATGAGCTTACATGCTTTAATTCTCCATCTTTCATTGATTATTCTCACTTTAAGTGTAATATCTTGTTTGATGATGCTGAGATCCCTCCTAGTTTGGTGCCTAGTGGTGTGAATAGTGATTGTTATGTAGCTCTTCATGAGAGCTATACTTTGTATGATAACCCACTATGGTATATTGAGAAGGAAGGTGATGTGTGTTCATCAATTGCTACTTCTTCTTTGAGTGTTCCAATTCTTGATAGTATACTTGATATTCTTGAGTCTTCTAGTGATCGTAACGTGAGGACACCTTAGATGAAGTTATTTTGCATGATACCTTTCTTTACTATCTATTTGCATATGATGATGCTCATTCTTGTGGGGAGGGTACGTCGTATGGTAGGAGTTTATTTGGGGAAAATGGTTGTTTTCTTGATCAAGATGCATGGGTAATCTTTCCTTTTGACCCCAGTGACACTTTGCATGTGTGGGAGTTGGCCATGGATCTATCTCAAAAATGGTTTTGTCTTTAAATAGAAGATTGTTTGTGCTTTGTGTATAGAACCAATGTGTGCGTACCTAGTTGGTGTTTCAAACCTATTGGTTCCTTGATGATATCCTAATTTATTGATCCTTGGACTATCCAAGTACTTTGTGCTACATGCCAAGATTTATTCTTCATGAGACTAGTTGATGTTTGGTTATATAACAAGTTTGTGCATCCTTGGCATATTGGTGAATTTATTAACCCTTGTGCTAATCCTCATGCTATGAGGCCCTTGTTCTTGTTTGTCTTCCTTATGGTTTTGCTAGGTTTGGGTTCGAGGACGAATCCTTTTCAAGAAAGGGAGAATGGTGCAAGCCAAGCCTCATCAATATCATGGAATGAAGAGTTGAAGCTCGAGAATATTCTAAAGTGGAAGTACAAGAAAGAAAGGCGAAAAGGGGAGAAAGAGGCTATAGATGTAAAGTGGCTATTCTTGATATTCAAGCCTCATGTTAAAGAAGACCCTTATTACATTAAGGGTATTTTTGTAATTATTAGTGTAGGCTATAAATAAGGGGGAATAACTCAGTTTAGGGAGATGATTTTGATATGATATTGAATATTAAATACTCTTTTGAGAATTTGAGAGCTTGTTGAAGCTTTTGATTGATTCAAGTTTAAAAAGGAGGGTTGCTTGGGAATCTAATTCCCTTGAGGCCTTTCTCATAGGTTTAGGTGCTTATTTGGATATTTGAAGGAGGTCTTTTCTTTTTATAGAATTGGTTGCCTTTGATTCCACTTTTGTGTCTACCTTTCTATCCCTTTTATCTTTGTTTTCTTTGTTCTTTTAGTTTCTTCCTCTTCTTTCTTGTATCAAACCAAGTGTCAGAGTAGTTCCAGAATCCATACAAATATAAGTAAATAGGGACATACCGACCCCAGAACTAACCCGAAACATAAATAAATGATCTAAGCCAGAATGCACTTGTGACGACGTTGAACAATGGTTACTTAGGTGTCGAGATGCCATGAGTATGTAATTTGTAATGTTAGTGATGAGAAAATTGAAATTTGGTCTTGTACATGTGATTAACCTTGCGTAGGAGGTGTTTTGTGATTTTCATAGAACATTCGTGGGGTTCAAAACGAGGCTAAGAGGACCTCTAAACAAAGGATATTAAGGTTAAGAAGTAAGTTAAAGAATAAGACTTGAAGTATCTAACCAAACCCGCGAAGAAAAGTCGAAAAATGAAATTTTTGAAAATTTTAAGTGTGGGGCACGCTGGGGGGAATGCCAGGCCACTCTGGGCCAAATTTTTTATCCCAGAGGCAGCAAGCTGGAGCGCCCAAGGGCGTGCCAGGGTGGTTTTGCCACTTTTTTGAAAGTTGGAATTTTTCTTAAGTCCCAAGGGTACCCGGGGGCGTACCGAGCCGATTTTTGCCACGTTTATTCTACAACCACAAGTATATACATGAAATGAATGAGATATTATATTGGTATGATAAAATTACTCGTGAATGAATTCGGCGTCAAAATGATGATTTTGCCCTTATGGTCAAAATAAGTCATACGTGGCTAGAATTGCTTGTTTTTGGCATTGAGGCTACAAATATAAATCCTGTGAGTGGGAATATTGTCGTGACGCATATGAAATGATTTAAACATAACAAATTATGAATTTTATTGGGTTAAGTGAATTGGGCTCAAAAAGGGGCCCAAAATGAGAAAAAATCATGGGTCAAGAATGGGTCATTTGACCCATTCTTCCATTGACTAATGCAACACATTGCATTAAATGCCAAGAGTGGATAAGGATGAAAATTAAGGGCCTATATAAAGGGGCAAAAGGCTGATTTTATTCAAGAGAAATACACATGCTTTTTCTATCTTTTTCTAGAGAATTCTCAAGAAAGCTTCTTTGGCTCCCAAAACCCTAAGGCACTTCTTGGAGCAAGATCATCATCTTTCAAGCCTAGGTAAGTGATTATTCTTATGTATTAACATATTATAAGCATGATAGATTATGTATATCATGTTGGTTATGGTTGAAAGTGTTGGACATGACACTTTTGGTTTTGTGAAAAAGATGTGTTATCCATGGGATTGTAACTTGAATTATGACTTGTGACTTTGATGAAAGAGAATGGTATGGATAAAATATGAACATGTATGGTGTGGTTTTTTTATTAAACTTGTTGTTTTCACATAAGTGTAAATTATGAAATTTTGGCCGATATGTGCTATGAGGTGTATTAAGGTGACTTGATGGATTATTTGTGATGTGGTGTGGATAAGAAAGTGTAAAGGAGAAGTATTGTGGTGAAATGTATTAATTATCATGTATTGGTCAATTTATGGAATATTGGGGGATTTTTGGAATAATAATTTCATCAATGGTTTTGTCAAGGGGAAATGGCATGTTTAAAGGCAAACATGTAACTCATTGATGTTATATGCATTTGTAAAGTAGTTGATGGTGAATGTGAATCCCGTTATGTATTTGTGTTGTAGAGTGACACATAAAAAAGGAGCGGGACTATTGTATGCACATCTAATATTGTATATTCGTATTGAGAATACAAGATATGTAAGGTTCCTTTTTCCGTATCCTTCTGCAATATATTGTTCATATTGACATTGACATTGGGCTTGTTTCAATTTCGAGAGGCTTGAAGTATATCAATTCAGGTTGACGTATATTGTTATCCATATGTGTCCTATTCTTAGATGAATGATGATTCACTTATCCCTTGTTCATTGAGTGAAGTCCCAAAGATGTCATAACGTTATAATTCCTAAAAGGACTATCTCAAGAGAGTAAATCTTAGATGGCATTTTTCCAATCATGTCTTGTCCCAAAGTCCTATAATATGATGAATATCTTTGTACCAATCTCTCACAAGTAAAAGTACCAATCTTAGAAGAATAATAAGAAGTGACGTGCAAGTTAATACATCTATTTCTCATAAGTGAAGATGTCAATCTCATGAAGTAAAGAGTGAAGTGAAATTTGTATATGAGTGTGCTTTAAATTATGTCATGATCCTCATTGTATCACTCTTAAGAATGGAGGTAAGAATAACAAGAGAAAGAAGTAATGTATAATTAATGAGTAATCATAAGTACATCCCAGGGGCTACAGAAAAGCCCAGCTCGGGTTATCATAATTACATCTCAGGGGTTACACGAAAGCATAACATGGGTTAATATAACATCCCAGGGGTCAAAGTACCTAGCATGGGTTAGCAACATCCCAGGGGCGACACAAAAGCCTAGCATGGGTTAATGTAACATCCCAGGGGTCAAAGTACCTAGCATGGGTTAGTACAGGGGCGACACGAAAGCCTAGCATGGGTTAATATAACATCCCAGGGGTCAAAGTACCTAGCATGGGTTAATCTTATCCTAGGGGCGACAAAATAACCTAGCATGGGTAGAATAATAAAGATGAAGAAAAGATGAAGACAAGAGGAGTAAAGAACGTAATACACATGGTTCCCCACATACAGAAAGGGAGTTTATTCATATTTCTATTTCCTTATATTGATTCCATTATTGTTGTTATTATGTATGATGAATTTCTTATGAGCCTTACATACTCAGTACATTCTTCGTACTAACCCCCTCGGGGGAATTACCTTACATGTTGCAGGTCCAGGGACTAGTAAACCTCCATTGTAGGTTGACAGTTGATTGCGGATCTTTGGTGAGCCCTAGTTGCTTCGGGAATTTCCGAGTCATAGTTGTTCAATTGTGTTGATGTTGTAAATGTTGTATAAAGTGGGGACTTGTCCCGACTGTTAGTTGGTCTTGTGAATGTATCTGTTAGAGGCTTTTGTAGACATGTGTGGGTTATGAATGTAAGGGATAAATGTCCGTTTTGATGTGATGGCCCCAACGGCCAAGTTTCCTAAATCTATATATAGTATATGTTTCCTTGTTCATGTTTTCCGCATAGTTGCATAAGGTTTAATAATATTCATACGAGGATATGCATACGAATGTTCATGAGCAAAGATTGGTTCTCTCGGGCCATATCGGGTTCGGGTGTCAGTCCTGTCCGAATGGGATTTTGGGTCGTGACAGCACTACAAGTCAGTCTCGGGATCCTTCCAGGTCAGCTATATACTAAACAATATGCATATACAAGTCTGGGTATACATTATAAGTCATGGTAAGGCAGGTCCGTATTCTAAATCAAACTACCCGACCCCGGTCAAATATGGTGCTATCAGGGACTAACAAGGCTAAACAAGTCTAAAGGGAATAACTGGGGTAATTCAACCCAAATGTTATCCTAAAAGATCATCTTATGGCTTAAATAAGCCTAACAATGTTTAAAGCTAACTATACCGACTGTGAAGAGTAGCGGGGCCCACTACGGGGTCCTGGAACTAAGTCTGGGCTAAACCTAACCGAGTTTGGACTAAGGTTCCCCAACCCCCTACTAGCAGTAGTACAACATTAACCAACCCTATAAAGGTAAACTCTAGCACACCACGAGGATAATGGGCCCAAAATATATTCGAACTAGGGCCTAACTGGCCCAAAAGGCCTAATCATAGCACGCCAATGCCAATCTACAACTACCAGCCCAAACACTAGCATAATAGTTTGCAAATACTATAAATAAACTCAGTCTAGGTATATGGTAAGCCTAGCCTACCTGGATGCCACCGAACGTCTGTGAAAGCCTACTAAATAAGAGCCTTCCCCTTCCGAGAGGCCTCTGACTGCTGCCAAGCTACCAAAATAATAAACTACACGTCAAAACATGACTATTGATACCCATATTACATTAGTTCGAAATATACCCAAATGGTCCACGTGAGGCCCGCTTGCGGAATCACAAAATCAAAACTGTCACAGTGTCCCAAATCACCCCATGACTAATAGTCACAACTAGCACCGCTTAATTTGAGCTCAAAATATAGCTCAAACATCAACACCAATACCAACAATACCACCATATCTAAACTATCGTAAATATAAGAAAACTTACCGTAGAAACGATGAGAACGTAACCACGGATCTAAATCTACCAACCCCTAACCTTGAATCTCACTAGAAATGCTCAAAGTTGAGCTTAAATTGGTTAAATATGGTTGAATATAGAAAGAGAAGTGTTGAGAATGTTTTCGAAGACAAAGTGGGGTTATATATATATAAATTGATATAATTAAAAAAACTTCAGCCAACTTTGACCAAATATATCTACATATATATTACTTAAATAATATACTAAGTGTCAAAATAATGAGCCTAATTGATAAAATAGTAAACTTTGAACATAACTAGGCTTACTATCTTCGCTAAAACAATAATAAACTATAGAACTTTTATAAATATCAAAAATATTTTAGAAAGGTAATTAACTATATATTATCCTTTTTTTTTACCGAGTTCTAAATGTCGAGAATGCGCAAAAATGAGGGAAATGACCGGGAGGGTCATTACAAGTTCATAGTTGGTAATTATAGTTGAATGATTAGTGTGGATTCCCGATATTGCTCGTGTTAACTTCTTCTAGCTTAATCAATCATCGAGTTTCTGCCTTCGTGGATTCAATTAGGTTTCTCATCTTTGATTGAGTTTGGGTCATTGTTCTTTGATTGGATTCAATTGAGAGGTGAAGGTGTAAAGTCCTTTGTTGCTCATAAATCCAATTAGATTTTGATAATTCCACATATCCTTTTCTTTATTTCAATTTTTTGCGTTTTGATTCTAGTTTCCGTCTAGGATCGTTATCATGAAGTACTCATTCAAATGGATCTTCCATCTTTGTAGTTTTGTGGTTCCAAATATGCATATCTGATTTTGAAGAGAAGAGATAAAGAACAGATTTGATCCCACCATACGTGCCAATTTGTTTACAACAAATTTTTCTCATATATGAAAAATATACTGAAATCACAAAACAAATAAAAAAAATATGATTTTATTTATCAAGATTGTGAGTACAAATCTATATATTCCTTGATTCTTTTCTCTAAATTAAGTACTCATTCAAATGGATCTTCCATCTTTGTAGTTTTGTGGTTCCAGATATGCATATCTGATTTTGAAGAGAAGAGATAAAGAATAGATTTGATCCCACCATACGTGCCAATTTGTTTACAACAAATTTTTCTCATATATGAAAAATATACTGAAATCACAAAACAAATAAAAAAAATATGATTTTATTTATCAAGATTGTGAGTACAAATCTATATATTCCTTGATTCTTTTCTCTAAATTTTCTTCGCGATTCGAGGGATGTCAATAGTGTATTTCTCAAATTTAGGATGACTTAAAACTTCTTACATGTATTTGGTTGCTAAGACCCTAATGAAAAAACTAAGGAAAGTATTTGTAGGCTTGCCTTTACAAACTTAGCACTAATTTAAAACATAGTCAAAATAAGATAAAACAAACTAAAATAAGCTAATGGCCGCATAGCATCTCCCAAGAGCTCTTTGTCATCGCCAAAGTATGGCCAAGGATGCCTAGCATCGCCCAAGTGTGTAGTTGCCTTGCCTAAGTGACTTCTCTCGCCTAAGTGGTGTGTCCCATCGCCAAACTCTAGGGCGATGCACCAAACTTCATGTCCTATCACCAAACTTGGCAGAGGGTCATTCTCCATGTTGTCTTCTCTTTGTTGGACCTCCCCGATCTTATATACCTTCCTACGTCCAAGGTCTCTCTATGTATGAGAATGTCTTGTGTTGCCCAAGGTATAGGTGTAGCACAAATTGAACTATTCATGCTCGTATCATCTTGATACTAGCATGGATAGCACCCACTGGTCAAGTCTAAGATCTCAAGGAGTGCCAAGCTATGAGCATGAAAAGAGAGGCATTAAGAGGCTTGAAAGGCACCAATAAAAAGACTCCTCTGCCTACTTTGGCAATAGGGTAACCTTTAGGGTGATCCGCCCTTCACTTTAGTGAGAGAGCAAGTTGATCACCAAACTCCAAGTGCTCGCTATCAAGTTATGCACAACATCGATTGTTTGGTGATGAGATTAGGCCTTTGGATATGCAACCTTCTCCATGAGTTTAGCTAAGTTGTTGATCACTTGGGCGAGGCGACAACTCTTTGGTGATGGTCCATAGCCATTTGGGCGATGCTAGGCAGCTTCACAAGACCATTTTTACTTATTTAGGCTACTTTTTAAATAAATGTTATGTTTGTTAGGGCAAGCCTATAAATACTTGCCTTATTCATTTCATTAGCAAATTTATGATGAATTGATAATCGTAGATTGAGTGTTGAGGGTGGATTCTGTAAATTTCTTATGTTAACTTCTTCTCGCTTAATCCATCATCAAGTCTCCCTTTTTGTGGATTCAATTAGGTTTTCTCGTCTTTGATTGAGTCAGTGTTATTGTTGTTTGATTGGATTCAATTGAGAGGCGAAGGTATAGAGTCCTTTGTTGCTCATAAATCCAATCAAATTTCAATAATTCCCCATATATTTTTGTTATTTCAATTTTTTGCATTTTGATCCTAGTTTCTAATTAGGATAATATCATTTGGTATCAGAGTTTAGGCTAGAGATTTGTTCCTACGAATTTCAATCCTAGGTTCATAATTAAATCATAAAAACTTAAGAAATTAAAAAATTACAAAAAAAGAAAATTCAGAAAATTGGATTGAATCGAGTCTTTGTTTGAGTTTCTAATGTTAGAGTAGTATTCTCTAGCATTTTAGAAGTTTGGATTTGAGATTTGGTTTGATTTGGAGTAGTTTGAAAAATTCACCATTGTTGAGCTTGAAAAAGTTTGAAGAAGGTGAAGTGGGTTATTTGATTGGAGCTTAATTGAGGTTCTAATTGTATTGGGGATTGATCTTCTAATCAAGTGGAACTTAGATCTGAAATTTGAAGGCAATCGGAGTTGAATTCCACTAGGTCCAGCTCTGGAGTTTATCATGTTCATGGTGTTCTTCATGGTTTGAAGAAATTGCAAGTGTGTTTAATTGTTGGGAGTAATTGGTTGAGAATTGAAGACTAAAAATGTTTGGGTTTGATTCGGGAGGTTGAAAAGAGCTCGTGGTTAAAATTTCATCTAATTCAAAGCTTGTTTGATCGAGGGTCAATTTTTGAATATTCAAGTGTTCTTCATATCTTTTCTAAGAAGAATATTCAAAAAGGTGTGTTTAATCCTAAAGGGTAAAGGAAAAAGAAGGTGTACTTGTTTTTGGAAAAAGAATTTATCAAAAGGGGCAAGTACTAGGTCAAGGAAAAGTATAGGGGACCACAAAAGTACAAAAAATAGTCATCTTCAGGTGTGGCTTCTGGAAAGTTAGGCGATAGAAGGAGGACACAACTTTGGCGATGCAAGGTGAGCATCGCCCAACTACTTGGCAATTTACAAATAAAATAAAATAAATAATATAGTTTGTTGATTAGTCCAACAAACTGTCAATTTTGGTGATACAAGGTCAATTTTGGTGATACACACTTGAGTTTGGCAATAGTACCCTATAGTTTGGAAATATAAAAGTTAATTGGGTGAGCTAAGGTGACACTTTAGGGATTCAGACATAGTTTGGCGATCTAGAATTGAACTTTGGCAATCCTAAGGTGAGTTTGGCGGCGATGATAACCAAGTTCAAACAATGTGGTACTAAACTTCTTCACCCAATCTCATGATCTAATTCCTTAGTCTCAATTCCTTGATTCTAACTTTAGTTCCTTGATTCCTAAACTAATTTTCAACAAGTAATTGTTGTCCTTTTCTAATCAATCAAGGGGAACATTTCTAATTCTTAATTCTATATGGTTGAATAAGAATTTAATTGACCTTAATTAGTTCTTGTGTGCGTATTCTTTCAAGCTAATTCCTTCTAAGTTTTCTCGTTTATCTTATTGAATATTTTTTGGCTCTTTCTATTTGTTCTATGAGTCATTCGTTGTTTGGTCAAAAAGAGTCTATTTCTCCATAAAGGACTGACCTTGTGAATTAATTAGACAAAGGTAGTTCTCTATCAACTTCGGAAAGACACTTTTAGGTGAACTGAGAGTTTCCATATATGAGAGACATGAGGAATTTCGCTACTAACCTTGTTTGCTAGTTTTCTAGGTAGGTACAAGGTGATATAAGGAAGGATGTCATCCATAAACCAAACATATTATGAGATGACACTTATGAGCTGCTTGTAGCAACATGGGCTATGAGCATGGTGATGATAGCAGAGAAAGTAGTGAGATTGGTTATTCTCCCTCATCTTATACTACTTCCTATCCTAATCGAGGAAGAATAGATAAGGGAGACACCAATTTGAAGTCGTCATACTAACCATAGGAGAAGTACATTCATTACTTCTCAGAATGTGAGGTTCTAAGATAGGTATGACCCGGTGAGGCAAATACTTGGAACCAAAATAAGTATAAATGGTGTCATGGGGGTTGACCTTGAGCTTAATGATCAAAGTATGACCAATATCATATCCCGTGAGGTGGTAGAATATCTTGGGTTACCTTTATATCCTATTCAAGATCTTATCCTTAACGAAAGAGGGTTTTATATTGATCAACAAGTAAGGGTACTCATGTCACTTAGGGGAAACCAGGAGAAGGTACGGTGAGATATAGGCTCATTATACATATCACTTACATTTGGGGTGCACTTGGTTATAAAAATATGGAATCCCAAATGTACAAGATTGGTACAAGTATATGATTGGACTATAATGGGGAGCTTCTTTTTCCCTCAGTACCTCTTAGTGAATATGTTACAAGTGATCCACCACCAATCAAGGATCCTAGTATTGTGAGCACTGAAGAATTATTTGCTTCAATACAAATGAATATTGAAAAGGTCACTCAATTGATCACCAAGATGGAACTCGAGGTGTTGGAAAGGCTAATGAAAGATACTACTCCTTGTAGTGAAAAACCTAAGGAGTTGCCTTTTGGAGGCACAACAAGCTACTCAGTGTGAGTATGGTGCTAAGGAGTTGAACATAGAAGTCAACACATCCACTCCTTGTGCACCAAAGTTGAAGCTATATTTGAGGAGACCTCTAAAACCTTCACAAGGAATCTTTAACACTTGTCATAACTCCAACAAACTGGAAAGACAAAAGATTGAGAAGAGTAACAGTACAAAAAGTAATAACTCTAGAGAAAAAAAGGAGAGGTTGTGTGGAGTAATGTGAGAGGGTTGTCACGACCTTATCCTAGATCAAATAACTTTTCTTTCTCTAGTGGTTTTGATACTTGTGCAGGTGTCCATGGAAACAAGAATAATGATGAGCCTCAAAACTTGAAGAACTATGAGGCCCTTGAAAGCTTCCCAAAGGAGAAAATGTTCTCCATTGTTGATAACCAAGGTGAAGGAACTCATTCTAATGAGCTACAAGGTAAAAACGCTAACTGTTTCACTTTCTTAAGCCTGGAAATTCAATGTGTGGCTAGTATCCAAATGAGTCTAAGTGATGGCCTATCTTGGTGTGAGCTTAATAAACCTTTGCCTTGTGATATGCTTGCTAGCACCTTGATGTATGATGATAATGCCTTTGATATGAAGGTGCAAACACTAGTTGATTCATTGATGGCAGGATTATTTCTCCTAGTGAGATCAATTTATGTCCATCTAGTGTTGGCACTCATGCTATAAAGCAAAATGCATTATCCTATGAGAGGAATGATCCTTTGTGTGAATATAGCATGAGTTTACTTGCTTATTTGAGGAAGCTAAGTAAGGATTTCCCCTATGAAGTTGGTCTTAATTGTGATCCCTTTTATGATACCCTACCTTTATTTGATAAGTATAATGATGACTTGTTTGATTCATGTGATGACGTGAGTTATGATTCATTTGATTGTGGTGGTGGCATATATCTATTAGGGGGTCTCTATCTTAAGGGTGTACCTAGTGGGGTAACTTGTAATAATGCAAGTGTGGCCATTTTTGAAGGCTACGTGTTTAACAACCTATTATGGTGTGATGACACACTTTTTGATGATGGAAATCTCTTCTTAGAAAATGATAATACGTTTATAGGGAAGGATGATGTTCAAAGGGAAGGTGATGTGTGTGCTACAATTTTCCCTTTATCTTTTGGTGTCACCGTTCTTGGTCAAGGCCTTAATGTGCTTGACTCTATGGAAGAACCTTCTCATAAGGACACATTAGATGAAGTTGATTTATGTGACACCTTCCTACACTATTTATTTGCATATGATGATACAAGCTCATGAGTGAAGTATGTTGTTGGAAAATAAGAGTTTCAACCGGTGAATGGGTGTTTACTTAACCCAAGTTCATAGAATGCCTTTCCATTTGACCCCAGTAATGAATTAATTAGTGGCACTTGTGTGATAGTGCTTGGTCAAGATGACAAGCAAGATTTAGGTGTGGTTGTTGTCACCTTCCCCTATGATGGAAAGTCCTTGTTGGGGTTTTTCAATCCACTTGATGGACCTACATTGTGTATGGTAAAATCTCCAACGACAAGGAATGCTTTTCAAAGAAGGGGGGGTGATGAGCATTCCTTTGATATGAGCTTCACCAAACCCATACTTAGTACTTTTTTTCACCTTCATGGGGTTAGACAAATTAAAGTATTGGGTTGGGCTCTTAGGAGTATGCTAAAGTGGTATGGCTCCATGTATTGCAATACTCCCTTCAGGATAATGTTTAAGGAAAGACAATGAAATCTACTTGAAATGCTCTATCTTGTCCTCTTGTGTTCCAAATTTCGAATAGCTTTTTGTTAACATTCAAGTCTTAAGGTGTGTATTTGTAATTAAGAACCCTCGAGATTAGTTGAATGCCCTTCATTCCTTTCTCTATTACTTGTTTGCATTTGATGAGCCATTAATAGTGGGTGATATCTTGATTGTGGACCCTAGGGAAAATGTGTCATTGCCTACGTTGGGTGTTGATTATCTACTTGCATCCTTGTTTGACACACTTGTGTTTAAGTTGTGTGAATCACAACTTGTGGATGGTAAATTTCTTATGGGTTTTCTTAGAGACTTGTCACCTTTAAAGGGTTGGACAAGTTGAGTTTTCATATGGGACAATTGGAAGCATGTTTGATACTATGAGAAGAGGGACCCCAACTCATTGGGAGTAGTGTTTGATAGGGAGTGTTTTGAATCCTAATAGATCCCTCGACCATTCTAGTAGCATAGCTTTGTTGGTACACTTTCTTTCTTTAGGGAGTTGCTTGATAGAGAAGGTTGTTTTATGCTTAAAATGCCTCTTCTTATCTATCCATATTCTTAACTCTTGGAGTACCCTAGATGAGGTTCATGATCATAGCACCTTTCTGTACTTCCTCTTTGCGTATGAGATACCAAGATGGTCTGGGATTTGTTATCTATGGAGGTAAAGGTATATGGGCCTTTTACTTCTTTGACCTGAATGAACCCTTGTGGGTGATTGCACCTCTCTTGATTTGGTCATATTTTGATATGAAGAAACACTTATGTCTTGGGGTAATATTACCTATTGGAGGTTTTGAGTCTAATAAGACCTTTGTAGTTTCCTTGTCTCATGATAATGCTTATAGCCAAATCCTTTGTACCTTATATGATGAATGACTTGTGTTAACAAAGGAAAGTTGGTTATATGTCAAATATGTGCCTCCTTGGCAAGTTTATATGGTTGATAACCCTTGTGCTAACCCTCATTCTATAAGGATATATTTGTTGTTTATCCTTCTCATGTTTTTGCAAGGTTTGGATTTGAGGACAAATCCTATTCAAGAAAGGAAGGATTTTAATGCCCCCAAATATTCAAATTAATAATATAGATCCAATAGACCATTACTATAGAATAAGAACACCTTTTACTTGACGCTTGATTAACCTAAGTGTTGCGATCTTTGAAAATTTGCTTACTTGAGATTATAACGGTATTTTAATCAATTGCCTTGGGTTATTTATGTAAATTACCATAACTATAATCTTTCTAGATATAATATTAAAGAGTAGGGATACTTTTAAAAAAAATTGGGCAACCTACTTTTAAAATTTGGGCAGCCACCCTTCTAGGGTGTTCTTGGGTATTTAAATATATATTATGCCCAAATATTTGCACCTCCTCTCATAGTTTTGGTTCCCTTAGCTCTAAGAAACCCTCTGAACTCCATCTTCATTAAATTATACCATAAAATCACTAGAGAATCTTGTTCCTTTGGTCTAAAATCAAAGACACATCCTACCTTGTGGTAAGTATCTAAAACTTGTTTTTGAATTTTGTAGTGTTTCGTATTTTTATCATATATCATTGGATAGAGATCCATTTTATGTAAACAAATATGTTTTGAAAAGATAATACATATTTCTACAACTTTTATTCTTGGGTAAAATTTGATTTTAATGTTAAAAATTCGAAATAGGGGACGCAAGTGAGGACAAGTTCTGTCCAGTTTTCTGATTTGGAAATCCCCTATGTGCTACTGTTCGTATTTTGGAGATATCTTTTTGTACAAAAAGTATTTTTCGGTGATTCTAGATTATTTGCAATGATGAAGCATATACCTAAAGCTTTCATGAAGGCTATAAGATTTGGTTTTGCTGTTTACCTATCCAATACTAACTTATAATACAAAACAGTAGGGCTGTCCGGATTTACTGCTTTGATGATTAGCTGTAATTTGCACGAACTATGCTTAATTTTCATGCTAATATTGGTTCATATAAACATGATGGAGTTACAAGAAATTAAAAAGGTTACTTGATTGTATGTTCAAGATTGTGTATACTCATGTACAAGCTGAGGAACTTGATGCGTTGTTTAGTTTACGACTTAAACTCTTAAAGTGTGGTTGGACTGCGTAAATACTAAAAGGCTAAGGTTTATGTATAATCTTGAACTCATACTCTTGTTAACTTTTGAAGTATTTGCAATATTATTCTGGTACCTTGGTTACCTTCTTGTCACCTTGTATTGTCGTTTTGGTATCCTTGGAGTCTTGCAAGACATTGTTTTAACTCGCCCACTTGTACGGATTGCTTGATCACTTGGCATACTTATTGGGACCTTTTCCTTCTTGTGGCTGTGACTTTGTTACTATTGGAATGCCTCTTGATTCGGATAATTTTCCATCTTGAATATGGATTTTTGGTTTGTCTTAGGTATGAAAGTTGTCCATTTTAAGTATGAACTAGAAAGCCATTTTTAATATGGTTCTTGATTCTCTTGATTATTGGGTTTCGACCCTTCTTGATAGAGGGCCTCGACCCTTCTTGACACAGAACTTCGGTCCTCCTTGATATTTGATTATTCTTGGTGTGACGGCATGATGTACATATTGGGCGAAGCTTGTTATTTAATCCCTTGTGAACTAGTTTTTGGGCTTACTTGATACTTGATGATACAATCCAAAATGCCTCCGGACCTTTTGATGGAAAGATCATGAAGAGAGAGGTTTTTGACTACCCCTAAGTGCTATCCAAAGTGTGCCATGAGTTAGAGATTACATCCAATAAGGGTACAGGGGCTTTGGAGAGGTCAAAGGGAAGCAAAGACAAGCTAAAAGAGGCCCTAGAGGGACCTGAGACCTCACCTGCGCCTGCAGGTGAAGGACATGCGTATGCAGGTGGGAGGCTCACGCTTTTCCATCACGATCTTCTCTTCGAACCCTGACCTGCGTGGGCAGATGCCCATCTACGTTGGCAGGTGGCCCAAATCGGCTAGGTTTCCTATTTTGTTGGAAATGGGTCACTTTTGGGCCCATAATTGTAATAATTAGCCCATGGCTATAAATAGTAGCTTCTTATTCATTTTTAGGTTAACTTTGATGATTATGAACAATTATACACTTGAGAGTGTGAGTGAGCTTGGATTAGCCTGTGTTGAATTTTCGTTTGGAAACGTTGGTTGCTTGGGAGTTTGATTCCCTTGTAGTCTACATAGGATTTAGGTGCTTTGTAGGATTAATTTGAATGAGGATTTGGGGTTTAATATACCCTAATTTGCATTCAATTCCTTCTTTGTGATAACGATCTCAATCGAATGACTAAAATCAATATCAAAAACGCAAAAAATCAACAACACAAAATAAAGGTAGTGGAGAAATATGAGATGAGAATTGAATAGAGAAGGGCTAATTGAATCAATTAACCAAGGAAGAAGAGAACTTGATTTAATTAGAATAGAGAAACCCGATTTGAATCCACAAATGAGTAACTCTTGTAAAAATCAAGGTTAAGAAGTTTTAGATTAATATTGGGAATCCACCCATTACTAATCTCACTAACACTGTGGCTACACTAAAGGGATTCCACTCTACACTCTCAAAGGAGTTCAATTTTCAATTTTCAATTCATACAAGTCTAAGTAAAGAAAACGACTAAGGCAACTATTTATAGTCCTTGCCTTTTAACAAATAGCCTATTATAAAAAATAGCCCAAAAGTGACTATTTAGTAAATAACCCACAAGGGACCTTTTTGATTGCCCAAATAGCATCTTGATTGCTCATGACCTTGTGTATTTGTTTATTCATGCCTTCCTCTAGGCTCCAAGCTATCATTCATTTATGGAAGCCCATCCCAATATGACACATGCTAACCATGCTCATATCATCCTCCCCTTCTTCAAAAGGATTCGTCCTCGAATTCGAACCTTGCAAAAATATGAGAAGGACAAACAACAAAAATATTCCATATCATGAAGGTTAGCACAATGGTTAGCAATAATAAATCTATCACCATACCAAGGGTGCACACATTTAATATATATCCAAGCATCAAAATAATCCACAAATAGTTTGTAACCCAACAAAACAAGAGATACTTGGCTACATAGGAAACATTGACAAAGGGGTAAATTAAAAGAACCATGGTGTTTAGGCAACCACACATGCAAATCCTCAATGGTTATACATTTAGAAAAATACAAATCCCCCTTTAAGTCAAGTAACACATTATAGCCCACAGAGCTAAGTGTCATGTCATAGACAAGGTCATCCCAAGTTAAGACTTCACCCAATGCACTATCTATCCTCAAGAATGGGATTACTCCCAATTCATCACCGGGGTCAAATACAAAGGTATTCCCCACACAAGTTGGAAAATATATCTTATTCAAACCCATAATATCAAGTAATAACACCAAGCAATAATCACATGAGAGAAAAGAAATGTTACTACTATACTTATCACTATGCAAGCCAACAACCTCACTCACAACTTGCTTGTCATTTGGACCAAGCATTTGATCACAAATGCCACTAGTCAAACTAGTATTGGGGTCGAAGGGAAAGGAAATCCATACACATGGGTCAAGCATACACCTATTTTCCCCATTGGCGCTTTTACTCTCACACAACATACTCCACTCAAAGGCAAGAGTATCATCATATGCAAACAAATAGTATAGAAAGGTGTTACTTAAATGAACTTCATCCAAGGTGTGTCCACATATAAAATGACCCTTTGATCCATAAGAAGTAAGGCCTTGATAAAAAATGGGTCCACACAAGAATGAAGGGTTCATTAGAGAACATACACCCTCTTTCTTTCGACTACTAACCCCTCCAATAAATGTACTACCATCTTCCAAGAAGAGAGTTTCGTCTTTGAAAAGTGTGTCATCATACCATAGTGGATTCTCAATCACTTGGTAGCCTTCAAGAGGGGCTACACTTCTACCATGCAAAGGTACACCACTATGTATTTCACCTTCATTAGTCATGTCAGCATCAAACAAGGGATTATCCTTAAAAACATATTCCACCTCAAAATCCTCATAAGAAAAACACGGAATGGAATCATAATTCAAGGATTGATTATTTAGGTGCAACGACTTCATATGACTATCTACATGACCAACTCTATCAATGCCATCACTAAATTGAGGTTCATTTATCACATCACACAACTCCTCAATTAGTAGGCCATCTTTACAAGCAAATTGGTCATCGCCACAATTAACACTAGTTGGTAGCATGTTGAGATCAAAAGCATCTAGCATATGATTACCACAATTGGAACCAACTAGTATTCGACTACCCCTATCACATGACAATACACTTTCACTCAAGTCATAAGTGCTAACACTAGATGGACTCAAATCGATCTTACTAGAAAAATCAATTAGGTCATCTATAGGATCAACTAGTGTTTGGACACCCACAACAATGGCATTATCATCATGCAATAAGGTTTCATCATTGACATCACATGGAGAAATCTCCATAAGCTCATACACATATAATCTATCATATCCAACTAGCATTTGACTACCCCTATTACATGACAATATATTTTTACACAAATCACAGTGCTAACACTAGGTGGACTCAAATCGATCTTACTAGAAGAATCAATCCGGTCACCTATAGGATCAACTAGTGTTTGGGAACTCACAACATGGACATTATCATCAAGAAACAAGGTTCCATCAAGATCATCACAAGGCAAAGAATCTTTAAGCTCGCACATATACAAGCCATCACTTACACTCAATTGGCTACTAGCCACACAAGAATCTTCCATTTTCGACAAAGTGGAAGGTTTAGCTTTGTTACCTTGTAGATCATAGGAAGTATTGCATTCACCTTGCTTGTCAACATTGGAGCACATTTTCTCCTTTGGGAAGCTTTCTAGCACCTTATGATTCTTCATTGCTCGAGGTGCCTCACTAGGCTTGTTTCCAAGGATACCTACACAAGAATCAAGACAACTAGAAAAAGAAGAGAGGTTACAAAAGTTAGTATAAGGTTGTGAAAACCCTCTCATATCACTCCACACAACCTCTTCTTTTTCCACTCTAGAGTTGTCATATATCACACCTTTACTCCTTTCAATCTTTTGTATCTCAATTTTATTAGAGTTCGGATAAGTGCCAAGGATCCCTTCAACTCTAGCTTCCACTTTGGTGAAAAAGGAGTGGATGTTTTGATTTGCATGTTCAACTCCTTAGCACCAACCTCACAAGGAGTAGCTTGATTTGCCTCCAAAGACAACTCCTTAGATCCAACTTCATGATGTGTAATTTGGCTCATTTCGAATATTGACTTGACCTTCTCAAGTAATCGAGACCAATCAGCCAACTTTTCATCCCATAGACCAAATTTTTCATCTAACTCTTCCCTCAATAAAGCACAATCTTTCCTCAACTCGGTAATGCTTTCACTTGCATCTACTTTATTAGGGCATGTTGGAGAAAAGAGAAGTTGCCCTTTGAGATCCATGATGTAATAGTACCAATCTTGTGTATATGGAAGTCCATGACTTTGGAACCATAGAATTCCCAAACACATTTTACAAGCATCCATAGGCATTACATCACACCAAACCGTCTCTTGATAATTTCCAAGTGAAATAGGTACCTTGACTCTCTTATCAACCCCAAATCCCATTCGAGTAACAAAAGGATTTTCTTTTGGAAAGAAAGGTAACCCGAGCATGATAACCATTAAAGGGGTTATAGAGTTGATAACACTATAATCATCCATCACAACTTCAATTTTTGCTCTCCCACAAATGACCATTTTTGTTTCAAGAACTCATTTTTTTGGAACATGCATATTTTGAAACATTGAGTTCGTTTCACTTTCATGGACTATTGATATTTCCATCCTACCTGCAAAACTCAACAAATAAGTTAGTAGAAAAATTCCCCATGCCTCTCATGTGTGGAAACTCTCAACTCACCTAAAGTGTCTTCCCTAAGTTGATAGAGAACTTTTTTTGTCCAATCAATTCACAAGGTAACTAATTCTTTGTGGAAGAATGATTTTTGTTCAAAGAAGAACGGACGACTCAATTAAAGCTAACAGACTTGAATCAAGAAATTAACAATGAAATAAAACTAGAAAAGCACACAAATAAAAGCACAAGAAAAAAAAAGGGACTCAAAGAACTTGATAATATTTAGTAGGGTAATCTACTAATTAAAATCAAGTCATGAAGCCAAAGAAAAGGAAAATTAATAAAAGAAATTCATTTATCAAGATATGGACTAAAACAATTAATTAGGAAGAAATTTTCTCGAAATCCATGGAGAAAATGCTTGAAAATTGGAGAAAAACCTTGAAATAAGAGCTAAAAAATGAGCTGAAAATTCATGGCAAAAGGACACTCTAGGAAGCTTCCAAGACTTGTACCTTGTGGTCCCCCTTGTACTATCTTTTGTCCTAGTCTTTGCCCTTTTTGGTCTTTTTCTCTTTATAAACAAGTACACCTCATTTTTTTTTCTTTTTGGATCAAACAACACCTTTTGAATAATTCTTCTTCAATAAGACATGAATTTCATGAAGAACACAAGAACATGGATGAACTTTAAAGATTCATATCTCCTTCGTTTTAGCTCCAAATTCCACAAAATTTGAGATTTAAGCTCCTTTTGATATAGAGATCAAACCCCAATAATTTTAAACCCTCAATTCCAACCCAGTCAAATCATATTTTTAGACCAATTTTCTTTTTCTTCAAGCTATGAAGAACACTATGAACAGGATGAACTCCAAAATTGACACCTCCTTCATTTTAGCTCCAAATTTGACGAAATTCGAGATTCAAGCTCCCCTTGCTATAGAGAACAAACCCCGATGCTTTTTAAGCTCCAATGTTGATCTAAAATTTTTGGATTTTGAAACCCACTTCAAATTATGAAGAACACCATGAAGATGATGAACTTCCAAAATTGACCCCAATGGATTTCCACTCCGTTTTCTCTCAAATTTCAGATTCAAGCTCCTTTTAATAGAGAGAACAAACCCCAATACAAATAAATTTTCAATTCCACCTAGATCTCCAAACCCACTTCACCTTCCTCAAGCTTTTTCAAGCTCAACAATGGTGAAAATTAGAAACTCCTCCAAATCAATCCAAATTTCGGATCTAGACACAAAAAACACAAGAGAATACGAATCTAGCGTCAAAAACAACAAATTAAACACAAAAATTTTTGGATTTTTTTTTGATGATTTTTTTTTTTTGGATTTTTGAAATTATGAACCTAGGATTGAGATCCGTAGAAGAAAATCCCTAACCTGACTCTGATACCAAGATGATAACGATCTCAATCGAGTGACTAAAATTGATATCGAAAACACAAAAAATCAACAACACAAAATAAAGATAGTGGAGAAATAAGAGATGAGAATTGAAGAAAGAAGGGCTAATTGAATCAATTAACCAAGGAAGAATAGAACTTGATTTCAATTAGAATAGAGAAACCCGATTTGAATCCACAAATGAGTAACTCTTGTAAAAATCAAGGTTAAGAAGTTTTAGATCAACAATGGGAATCCACCCATTACTAATCTCACTAACACTATGGCTACACTAAAGGGATTCCACCCTACACTCTCAAAGGGGTTCAATTTTCAATTCATACAAGTCTAAGTAAATAAAATGGCTAAGGAAACTATTTATAGTCCTTGCCTTTTAACAAATAGCCTATTATAAAAAATAACCCAAAAGTGACTTTTTAGTAAATAACCCACAAGGGACCTTTTTGATTGCCCAAATAGCATCTTGATTGCTCATGACCTTGTGTATTTGTTTCTTCATGCCTTCCTCTAGGCTCCAAGCTATCATTCATATATGAAAGCCCATCCCAATATGCCACATGCTAACCATGCTCGTATTACTTTGTGTCTATCTATTTCTTTATCTTTCTATCTTTCCCTTTTTAATACCTTATTTGTCTTGTTTCTGTATATTTTCCCTCTTTTCATATTTTGAGGGTTATCATTTGGTATCAGAGCCGAGATTATATGCATTCTTACAATTCTAAATCTTGGGTTTGTTATCTAGAAAATAAAAAAAAAATGTGTGAAAAATATTTTCAACAAAACCCCCAAAAATATTTTTGTAGTTTCTATACTATATTTGTTCCATCTAGTACATTAAGGTTGGAATCTTGAAGTTTTGGTGTTTTGGAAGAGATTGGAAGAAAAACTCCATTGTTGAACAAAACTTGATGAAAAAGCAAAAAAGGTGGGTTTTGAAATCTGAAAGTTCTAGTGTTGATTTGGGTGATAAATATTGTTGGAAAGTGTTCTCTAAGTTGAAGGGAACCTAGATCTGAAATTTCATGCAGTTCAGAGCAAAAACGAGTTAGTTTGGAAATTTGGTGTTCTTCGTGTTCTTGAGGATCTTCATATCTTCAAGGGGAAGATTTATCAAAAAGTTGTTGTTAGATCCACAAATAAAGAAAGAGAAAAGTGTTTGGGTGTTAGTACAAGAGAATATAGGGAATATTCTAAGAGAGAGAGTGCAAAAAAGGGCCCACAAAGGCTGAGAAGCGGAAATTCTAGGTGTCTGTCTAGGCCAGCTGCGCCCTCACCTGCGTGGGAAGGTGGGCATCTGCGCCAGCAGGTGACCCAATGCAGACCACACTGCTTTGGCCTGCGACCTTGACCTGCAGGGGCAGGTCATCCAAACTCACCTCAGCCATTTCAAAATCGATTTTGCTCAGGTTCCAACATCCTAATTCCATTTCTTGATTCTTAATCTAATTTCTTGATTCCCAAACTAATTAACAACTAGTAATTGATCTACTTAGTTGATTTGTTAGTCTTAGAGTCCATTTTCTTTCTTCGTCCGTTTCTTTTTGTGTTTTTCTCTTTTTGTTTCTTTGTTATTTCTTGGTTCAAGTTAGTGTTTATTTGTTTGAGTTATTTATTATAATTCAAACAAGAATCCATTCCGACCACAAGTACCAATTGACACCACATCATCCATCGGAGTAGAAACGATCCTTCAATGCTAGTGACGCCTATTGAAAGGAAACAAAGGTATGTACTCCGAGAGGTTGTGAGGTTGATTTCTTAACGCTAACTTGTTTTTTGTTTTTTGTTTAGTGTTTCTTATTTCTAGGTACAATGGCTACGGGAGATGATACTCAAGGTTCTTCGGGAGAGGTTAACATGGAATCCCTAATGACGGTTATCATGAGTATGAGGCAAAAAATGAATGAGGAGTTCAATACTATGGATAGCCGAATGGGATCACTAGAAGGGGATATAACTAACTTGAGAGAACATCACAACTCTACCTTTTCCACTCCCCAAAACTACCATGCTACCTCTAGTGGACATGCTCAAAACCCCTCCACCACTATCTCCTCGGAAACACTTCACCAAATGTTCAATCCACCGAGGCAAGTACATGATCCCACCATCCAAACCACCACTTACCCAAATAACCGAAATACCATTTGTCCACTACAACCCCAATTCAATCAGGCCAACCAAGAAGCTCCATAAAATCAAACCATTAACCAAAATCCACCAACCTAAGCCCCACTTAACCAAAATCAACCCATCAAAATTGAGGATATTGGAGGAGAGGGACTCCAAGGAGGTGATGAGGTGATAGATGAAGTGGCCCTATTTGAAGAATTTGTACGGAATAGGCGAGGAGATCATGGAGGAGGGTATAGAGGACGAGGAGAAAGGTTTGGTCCAGTTCCCCATGGTAGAGGAAACTTGGGAAACCAACCCCAAGATCAAGGAGAACGCCAATGGGATCAAGGAGGTAATGCGGGTCGAGACACGGGTCTTAACTCCATCAAGATCACTCTTCCTACCTTCAAAGGAACTAGTGATCCATTGGACTACCTTGATTGGGAAGTACAATGTGATAGGATCTTTCAACTCAATGAGTTAACCGGTCAAAAGAAAGTCGCCCATACAATTGCTCAATTCGAAGGGTATACTTCTACTTGGTGGGAAACCCACAGGTTGTAACGAGAAAGAGATGGTAATCCCGACCTTCCGGATTGGGACTAATTGAAAGCGCTTATGAGGGGAAAGTATGTGACAACAAGATACAAACAAGAACAACTCACCAAGCTATGCAACTTGAAGTAAGAAGGTAAAGGTGTGGAAGATTATTATGAAGAATTTCAAAACTTGATCCTTCGACTTGAGATTATTGAACCACCACACCATTGCATGGATCGGTTCAAAGGAGGGTTAGAATATGACATCGTTTCTCAACTAGTTGTCCACAAGTTTGAGAACATAGAATCCCTTGTCAAAGCGGCCATTGAGGTTGAGAAGAGCAACAAAGAAAAGAAATCTTTCAATCCTAAAGGCTACACATCTTCTAGTTCATCCAGGTGGAAGAAGAATAAGGACTTCAACAAGTCCTATGAGAAAAAACCCTTTGAGAAGACTACTCCAAAGTGTCCGCCAAAGAATGAAGGTAACCAATACCCCAAACACTAATTCTAGAGGTATTGTTTGTTTTAAATGTCAAGGTTGGGACATAAGGCAAGTGAGTCTCCCAATCGAAGAAACATCACTTTGGTGGAAGTTAAGGCTTACTTTGTTGGAGATAAGGTAGACCAAGAAGATGGTGGTGTGGAAGAAACCCAAGAGGGTGAAGAATTTGAAGATGAAGGGGAACTTATGGGAGATCCCAAAGAAGGGGAAATTAATACACTCATTGGAATGATGATGAAGGTTCCCCAAAAAGATGTTTGGCCTCAAGAAGGAAAGATAATGAATTCTAACTTTATGATGAAGTGAGTGATGAGTAGTGAGGCTTTAGATGATCCAAGCCAAGAGGAGGAAATGGACTTGGCTCGAGGAGGGGAACCTTGTGTTCTTCCCAAACCCTTGTTGTTTACTAACCGTGGTGCTAGCATTTTAACTCGCACCAATAATTCTATTTTGCAGGTCCATGAAGGAATACTTCCAAATGAGGATCCAATGGAAGTTTCTAACAAGTATGCATTTGAAGGCCTAGACGAGTTCTTATCTAAGGACTCCAAAATTGATGAAGATGCGGCTCAAAAGAGGCTTCTAGGCAAACTCCTATGGGTTGATAGATACTTACTAGCAAGGGGTAAAGCATCTAACCCCATGGATCGAATTATGGAGTTACCTACCAAGGAAGCTCCTTCAAAGAGGCAAGAGGACCAAGTCTATTGGTTCAAGTTGATGCATAGGAGGGAAGGACCATGTGGAGCATGTAAAGAAGACTAGCGATCAAGTTCAAAGCCTTTATCCAAAGGTATGTACCTTACCCCTCTTATTCCAAGTAATCCTTGGAATCATGATGACATTTATCCTATGTCTCTTGTGCTTATATTGTGTGGGCTTCGCAATCTGAATGCCTAATCTATTTGTTTCTTTGAGAAGGGTCAATGTTACCTACTTGATAAACAAATCCTGTTCCCAACTACTTGTCACACTCAGGTGTATAGACAAGTTGAAGCACTAGGATGGACCCCGCTAGTGAGTGCTCTTTCCTTGGGAAGTTGTTTGGATGAGAGAGATGTGAGATGCTTGAGTTGCTTGTTCATACTTTCTTGTGTTCTTATCTTTGATAGAACCTTAAATGATTTTAGCTCTTTTCAATCTTATCTCTTTGCTTATAAAGATAGCCATGTTTGTGTTGAGAATGCCTTTTATGTGAACATGGTTTGTTATGGGAGGAATGGTGATCCACACCCTAATGACTACTTGATTTTATCCTTGGTTGTTCCAACATATGGTGATATTCTTGCTAACTTACTTGAGCTCATTGGTAATCTTGTTAATGGAAACACCTTAGGAGAATTGCATGATGCTTGTTGTAGCCAACACCTTTGTGCCTTGTATGATGAGTTCTTTTCATTGAACATGAATGATAGTTGGTTATACGTTAAGTGGGTGTCCCCTTGGCATGAAAATTTTGATGCTAACCCTCGTGCTTCGAGGACATATTGGTTGTTTGTTCATCTCTTGTGTTTTCAGGACTCAGATTCAAGGACGAATCTTTTTCAAGAAAGGGAGGATGGTATAATCCAAAATGCCTTCCCACCTTTTGATAGAAAGATCATGAAGCGAGAGGTGTTTGACGACACCTTAGTGTTATCCAAAGGGTTCCAGGAGTTAGAGATTACATCCAAGAAGTGTAGATGGGCCTTGGAGAGGTCAAAGGGAAGAAAACACAAGCTAAAAGAGGCCCTAGAGGGACCTGCGACCTCACCTGCGCCCGTAGGTGAAGGACATGCATCCGCAGGTGGGAGGCAGTGGCATCTACGCCCCTGAACTGCATGGACAGATGCTCATCTGCGTGGGCAGGTGGCCCAAATCAGCTGGGCTTCCTATTTTATTGGAAATGGGCACTTTTGGGCCCATAGTTGTAATAATTAGCCCAAGGTTATAAATAGTAGTTTCTTCTTCATTTTTAGGTTAAATTTGATGATTATGAACAATTATACACTTGAGAGTGTGAGTAAGCTTGGATTAGCTTGCGTTGAATTTTTGTTTGGAAACGTTGGTTGCTTGGGAGTTCAATTCCCTTGTGGTCTACGTAGGATTTAGGTGCTTTGTAGGATTAATTTGATTGAGGATTTGGGGTTTAATATACTCTTAATTTTCATTCAATTTCCTTCTTTGTGTCTATCTATTTCTTTATCTTTCTATCTTTCCCTTTTTAATTCCTTGTTTACCTTGTTTCCATATCTTTTCCCTCTTTTCGTATTTTGAAGGTTATCACTTGAGTTTCTAAATACTGTGTTGATACTTTTGATATATTTGTTACCTGGAGTTATTTATATATGTTCCAATTGAACTAATGGTTACTTGGGAGGAAATTGAAAAATCTAATGGCTCCGAGCCCAATGGTTATTGATACAAACCAAAATATGAAGAAAACAAAGAAACTACAAAAACAATGGAGACAAGGGTAAAATAGGAAATACGAAAATACGAGACGAAGAACAAAAGGAAAACAAAGACAATAAAGGGAAAAGATAGATAGATAGACACAATGAATAAAAAATAGGACAACAAAAGGGTATATTAAACCCTCAACCTTCCTTTCGATTACTCAAAGCACCAATCTCTTACAAAGACCGAAAGAGGAATTGGACCTCAAACAACCCACCTTTCTTAAAATCAAGAAAGCTTACAACAAGCTAACATAAACACTCTCAAGTGTAACATTCATCATCAATAATCATCTTACCCTAAGAAAAGAGGAAATCTACCTATTTATAGCCATGGGCATTATTACAAAATAGGCCCAAAAGTGACCCAAGTGCCAACCACTCTCATCTACAAGACATCTCCAACGCCCAACATCATCATTGGGGGTCTCAATACTCCTCCTCGTCTCTAAAAGGATACCGATTACCTTGAGTGAGGATCTTTGGGGTAATCTCTCTTGTATCATCCTCTCCTTCTTGAAGAGAATTTGTCCTCAAATTCAAAAGATCACCAATTTCGAGATCAAGATTCTTGGGGAAACCCTTGGCATTGGTAGGACTCATAGCTTTGACTTCTCCATCACATAGATCCTTTAACAACGCATCTCCCATGTTCCAAGCTATCATCTACACACGATATTGATCTTTTGAAGGCTCTTTCCAAGATGTAGTTCGAATTGTATCACCGGTGATTTGAGTTGCCTTGGTGCTAACCGTGCTTAAATCATCCTCTCCTTCTTGAAAAGGATTCAACATTGAACTTACTCCATCACATTTTTTAATTTCGGAATTCTTTCTTATGAACTCCTAGGCCTTCAAGATTATCTTCATAAAGCACTTTCCTTGCATCCTCCTTTGGATGTGTTTGTTCATGAACCTTCACAAGAGGAGTGATACTAGGTAAAATGCTAGTATTATGGTTAGTGGACCTAAGATGCATAATTAGATTTGGAGTGGTCGAACAAGGTTTTATGGAGCTTGGTTTATTTTGTTTCGGGGTGAGGAAATATGTTTATGAGGTCTTGGAGCATAATTTTGATGGACGAACCCTGGTGTAGGGATGGTAATTTGGGCATGGGGTAGAGGAGTTAAATTAGAGGTCTTTAAATGATCCCCAACATTTGCCATCCTACCATCAATACTTGACAACTTCTCATTCATGGGGAACATTCGTCCAATCATTTGATCCATATCTTGTTGCAACCCTAGGAGTGCGTCCAAGATGGTATCAAGGGTTTCTCCACTCATTGTCTTAGTACAATTAAGAAGAAAGGATAAAACGCATACGAACGACTCGATTAAGAGAAAAAGGACTCGACTCAAAGAAGTTAACTAAGAAAGAAAACAACAAAACACACAAAGAAAAAAACAAGAAAAAAATGGACTTAAGAACTAATCAACAACTGAGTAGGATGATTACTAGTTGAAAATTAGTTTAAGAATCAAAGAAATGAAACTAGGATGTTAGAACCTGAGAAAAATGAGTTTTGGAGTGCTTGAGGTGCGTTGGGTTGACCTATGGGTGCAGGTGATGACCTGCCCACGCAAGTGGTAACACATGTCAAAGTGGAATGACCTGCCTTGGTCACCTTCCCACGCAGATGGTTCATCTGCCCACGCAGATGGGGGCGCAGATGGTTAGACAGCCAGCTGTAACCTTTGAATTTTAAGCTTTTTGTGGGCCCTTTTTGCACTCTCTCTCTTGGAATATTCTTTTTTCTTTTGGATATTATTTGTACCAACACCCAAACACCTTTCTATTTCTTCCTTTTTGGATCTAACACACCTTTTTGGAAGATTCTTCTACAACAAGATATGAATTTATGAAGAACACCAAGAACACGATGAATATTCAAAAATTCATATCTCTCTCAATTTAGCTCCAAATCTAACGAAATTTGAAACCCAAGCTCCTTTTGGTATGGGTAAAAATTTCCAATAACTTTAAGCTTTCAATTCCACTCCTAAAATTCCAGATTTGAAGACCCACTTCACTTTCTTCAAAAACTCAAGGCTCAACAATGATAGAGGCTTCAAATCACCTCTGATTAAGCTCAGATTTGATATTTAGACTCAAATAGTGTTAGGGAACAAGAATATAACATCAAAAACACAAGAAAACACCAAAATCAAAAACTCAAAATGTGGGCTAACCCCAAAAACGTGAAACACCAATTTTTTGTGATTTTGATTTTCTTTCGATAACACACCCAAGATTGAATTCATGGGAATGAATCCAAGCTCGAATTTGATACCAAATGATACAAACCAAAATACGAAGAAAATGAAGAAACTACGAAAACAACAGAGACAAGGGTAAAATGGGAAATATGAAAATACGAGACAAAGAACAAAAGGAAAACAAAGACAATACACTAGTTTTAAACATCAAATCATCTCTTTGATTCATCAAATTAAGCAACACTAGTAATTTTTCTTTTTTTAAATCAAATACACTAGTAATTTTTCTACTTTTGTTACTTATTTTTTTTTTTTTTGAGTTTGTTTTCTTTTGTACTTCTTTCCTTCTACTTTTCTCATCTTGATTCAAGTATTTTTTATTTTATTTGAGTCCTCCTTTTTTCACGAGTCACAAAATCCATTCCTCCACAAGGATTGATAACCTTGAATTGATTGAGTAAGGCTAGTAACCTATCAATTTGGGAAAGAAGCCATAGAAGGTGAGTTAATAGCTCATATATGAGTGATGTGAGGCTTTTATTACTAACTTTTTTACTAGTTTTGTAGGTACAAAAGGTGATATAAGGGAGAATTTCATCCATACCTTCGGATTATTGTGGAGATGACATTAGTGACTACACTTGTAGCGACATGAGCTATGAGTATAGTGATGATGAGCAACATGAGGGTTCTTTGAGTGGTTGTAAGCAAATTAATGAAGCTCATTAGTATAATGATGAATCTTATGAAGTATATGATGGTCTAAGAGATTATGATAGAAATGGTGATGAGAACTACTACACCAGAGATGAATGCATGGAGCTTATGGCTCTTATGATGAACATGAAGGAGTAGAAGTATCTTATGATGAATTTCATAGTGAAGATGAAGGGTATGGGGGTTCTCATATTACACACCATGGTGATGAAGACGATGTGAGGTACAATTCTTTCTCCCATATGTCTTATGAACTCTTTAAGGAGAATTGTGATAGAATGGAAAGTTGTGAGGATGAATTACCTTTCTCATCTTGTTCTACTTACTATCCTAGTTGAGGGGGTATAGATTTGTGGGCGAAAACAATTCGAAGATGTCATGTGGACCATAGGCGAAGAACATTCTTTACTTCTTATGGTGCAAGAACTTGTACTTCTTATCCTTATTCCAATGTGACTAGTTATGCTTATGGTAATGATATTGGAGGTAGGATGGAAAGATCAATGAGCCATAGAAGTTGAGGGGATTAATTGTCTCAAGATGTGTATTATGGGGAGAGGCGGATTTTTGAAACAAAAGTTAAAAATGAACCACTCACAATTGAGGATCCTATTACTTTGAGGATGAACAAATTGTTTGCTTCTATGCTAATAACTCTTGACAAGATCTCTCAAATAGTCTCCAAGGAGTTGAATGCAAAATAAGCTACTCCTTGCGAAAATGTGCTTGAAGAGGATCCAATGAGTGAAATGAAGGCTACTCCTAGCAACGCAAAGTGGAAGTTATATGTGAAGGGATCTCCAAACCCTTCCCAAGGTATTCCTGGCACTTGTCCTAACTCCAATAAAATTGAGAGACAAAAGATTGAGAGGAGTAAGGGTGTGATATGTGACAACTCTAGAGTAGAAAAATGAAAGGTTGTGAGGAGTAATATGAGAGGGTTGTCAGAATATTATACTAACTTTTTCAACCTCTCTTCCTTTTCTAGTTGTGTTAATTCTTGTGTAGGTATCCTTAGGAGCAAGCCTAGTGAGGCACCTCGATCAATGAAGAGTCATGAGGCATTAAAAAGCTTCCTAAAAGAACATTTATGCTTCGATGTTGAAAATCAAGGTGAAAATAATCATTCCTATGATCTACAAGGTAACAAAGCTAAATCATACACTTTGTTTAAAGTAAAAGATCATTTTGTGGCTAGTAGCCAATTGAGTGAGTGATAGCTTGTTGTTTTATTCCTTTCAGGCCCGAAGGATTGGAAAAACAATGGTTTTTGACTTTTCAAACTATTTCAAAACTTTAAAGAAAATTTTGAAACAATTTTAAGAAAGTACAGAGTTGCCACTTGATTTTTTATAGAAAACATCAAGAAAAACTTAAAGAATTTTAAAGACTCGAAAACTGAAACAAATCTTTAAAATTAGAGAAAATGGGTAAGGATTCTGGTAACGCCTTGAGAAGGTTTTTAAGGCACTCAAAAAGCGTCCGTAAAAAATGGTTGACCAAAAGACAATTTGACTGATTTGTAAAAATGACCAATTTTGAAAACATAACTAACTTTGTAAAATCTTAAACTCATTTGTAAACATGACACTTATTCTATTCACGTGAAAAGTAGTCTACTTAAATTAGGGAGGAATCTGTGTAAACAAACCCAACTTTAGACTTAAGGGAAAATAAGATTTACATCCTTAACAAAGAAAGACCAATTTTAGCTTGAAAGGACCAATTTATTAGAAATAACACTTTTGGAGTTGAGTTTAAAGCAAAATCAAATTTTGATAGGTCATAAAGCAATTAATTAGTGATAGAAAGCTCGGATTTTTCTTTCAAAGAAATTATTTGATCTTTAGAATTTTCGAGGAAAAATCATCTTAACCTATATAGATTACTAATCACATAAACAAAATAAATTCCATCTCTTGATTTGTTAAAGACTTGTTCCAAAGGAAAAATAAAGATATCATTTTATTAACTCAAAATATTAGACTATGCGATAAACGATAATTAAAGGAAAATATAAAGATAGAACAAAATAACAACTCAAAGGGGATTTATCTAGATTTTAACCAAATTTAAAAGTTAATTACAAACAAATAATCAAACATGTATTTACAAACAAATAATAAAATAAAAAGAGAAAAGTTTAGGATTTGGGCCCCTGCATTGGCCATCAAACCTGTCCAGATTTGGACTTGAATGTTTATGGACTTTTAAGTCCATTTTCAGCTATGTATAACAACTATATAACAGTTGTATACATCCTTCAATTCCCTGTATATTGATGTGTGTTGGGCAAAGCTTGGACTACTGCTGCCAAATGCTTTGGACCTTAACCCATTCTCTCATTTCAGCACCTGTATATCATACGTATACTGCCGTATACTCGATGTTTCTTTGACGAATACGCTCCTTTTGGGACTCAAAGGAGGTTCGACTCGATGACATTGGGCCTCACGGGCTAATTAGAATATGCAAAGGAAGACGGAGTCCAGTGGGCTCATGCAGAGTGTACATGCAAGGAAATGATAGTGAGAATTAGTAGATTTTATTAATACATGAAGAAAGACAAATTTATTAAACATATAGGAAAGTGCACATCACAAAGACAAAATCTCGCATGTCACAACATCAATTAATTGATTGAAAAGAGAACGTTTATCTATCTAGCCAAGGTCGCAAAAAGAAGAAATTATGAAACAAGTAGATCACATTTAATACCAAAAGTGTTAAACACAAATTGATGATAATCCGAATAGAAATAACTTGGCAACTTGTCTCTCCAAACTAATCTGGCGAGTCTAAAATAACTAAGCCTTTTCTTATTGCTAGTTTTGCTAACTTTAACACAAAAAGTAGGAAGAAATTATATGACTCTACTTGTGCACAAACATGTTAAACTCAAAACATCATCGAAAAGAAAATTTCTAAGAGATTTGATACAACACATGATAATCAAGGTCTTACCATTTTTAATGGAAAATAAATCTTGTACACACATTAGGTCTGAAACTATAAGAAAGCAACCCTCCTTTTATTTATTTATTTATTTTAAAAAAAGAGTTTCAAATTAGTGATTTGAAAGTTCTAAAAAAAAGAAACTTCATACGAGAAGAAGAACAAAGTTTTGATATTCAAACCGAACAAATAGATAGGTTCGAACTAAGATGACTTAAAATGAAGATTAAAACACCTATATTCATCTTACACATCATCTTACACAGGCTAAAAGAAAATCAAATTTTAGGTTTGAAACAAAATAAAACAATAAGTTCAGGAATTAGGCATCTCATAACAGTTAACCATCATTTGGCAATTAAATGCAACAACCAAATGACTGAATACTTCAAAACCTTTTAAAACCCAGGCTATTTTCCAACCTAAACCAATGAGAAGAGGAAGGACACATCTTCCAACTGGAGATAACTCAATCCAAATTAGTTTTGAACTAAATCTCGGCACATAGATTACTGGGGAGAGTACGAAAAGAAAACTAGGGTGGGAGCATGTTTTTAGTAAAGTAACACCCAAGATAGCTTGCTTTTAGGAATTCAAGTGTAGAACTTTTAGAGATGAAAACACACAATGGCAAATACATAGTTCATCTCTAGTTCTTATTTTGATTTATTGAACAACATAAGCAAGAGGATAATCATTTTTTGCACACAAAGACCACAAAAACCAACTCTAATAAGTACTTCTATCAATCCAGGAAGAAAAAGAGGTTGAAAGAAGTAATTTTAATCAGAATCTCTTTTTTTGAAAAGAAAAGATCTCATTTTTTAAAACCTGTAAAATACGAGAACTCTTAAACATATCAAATAACAACAAGCAGTCGCAATAATTCAATAAAGTGTGATATTCTTCAACAACGTATCAACAATCAAAAAATCCAAACTTTCTAATCCATAGGCTTCACCCAACATCAAACACATACTCAAACAAGACCATACTCGTGTATCAAGTTATCAAACTCGATATGTCAAAAAAAGAACAACATATTCAAAAGAGCTTTATTTAATCCTAAATTTTAGCAGTTTTAAGTTATTAGGCAAGAACAATATAAACCTACAACTTATTTACCTTCATGCGTTGTTAAACCTTAAAAACATAGCAAAGAAATTACTTCAGTCTTTCAAGGAGATGAAATAGTGTAGTATGCGTGAAAGAACCATACGAAATTCATCAAATCTCAATAATTTTTGCACAAACGAATAACCTTTCTCAAACAAGACTAATCCCATATAATACTTAGAGAGAATAACTACAAAAGATGAGATTTTTCGTTCACACAAGTTCTTTCATAAAAGAACAAACAGTCCCATAACAACAAAATCCCAAAACATTGTCCAGATTATCTACTATACACTTAAGCATGAAAAGAAAATTACAACGAGGATGAAGCTTTCACCTGTTTTCGGGATGAACCGGGACTACGAACCTTTTCGATGAAATTTCCACAACTAGAATTCAAATTTTAACCTCGTCGGAATTTAGTTTTCAAGTGTGTTTTTACTCTCGGATTTTGGTTACATGAGGTTAGAAGCATGCTCCTCCAGAACCTCTAATTTTTCCCAAAAAAATCCTCATTCGATACTCAACCCACACTATCTATTTATAGAAAAATTGGGGCTGTTTTGGGGGGAAAATGGAGGGGTAAAATGGGGATTTCGATAGGAGATTTTAAAATTCAAAATTGGGGATAAGGGATTGGATTTTTCAGCTTTAAAATTAGATGAATTTGGCCACAAAGAGGGTCAAATTTGAAGTGAATTCTTGGGGATTTTGGGGGGAAAATGAATTCCCCCATAGCCAATAGAAATCAAACAACGTTGTACTCTATTGGTATGAAATCTTGAACGTTAGAGGATGAGCTGTGATATTTCTAGAACCTGGACAACTCATCAAATTCGTACATGACGATAACGAAAGTGAATTGACAGAATCTTGAGGCTATTTGAGGGGAATTTGGAGTCGTTTTGGTTGGATTAGGGTGTGAATTTGATGGGGGTTGTACTGGTTGTTGCTTTTTTGACCGTCGTTGTTGATGCTATCATTATTTTGTTGTACGCTGTGAGAGATAGGTCAGGGAGAGAGAAAGAAAATAGAGGAAAGAGAGGCGCGTGTGGTGCATATGGGTGTATGTATATGTGATAAGGAATTAATTGGAGTTTGGGTCGGGTCAAGGTGTTAAGTGGGTGATGGGTATAGGCTGGTTTTGGATTAAAATTGAAAGGGGGAGGGTAGAAATTAGGTTATTTAAGATATAACCCAATTAGATTAGGACTTAGTCAATTACATTTAAAGTTTAGCCTAATTGAAAATCAATTGGCCAATTGCATTGCAATCATGGCCAAGTTGATTTTAGTTAAGGTCCAATTTAATAAATCAACTAAATTGAATCAAAGATTGAAACAAACTAATAACCGATTTAATCCCGAGTTTCATGGTTTCATAAATCAAATGAATATTTTCCGAATAATTCATTTAAGAAAAACTTACATGGTTAAATCAAAATTCACTCGTTTGAATTGATTTTCAAGATGGTTCTTGATAAAAATCTAATTTTTTGATAAAATAATTTTTTAAACTACTAAAATTACACTATCTCATATACAAGAACATGGAAATGTATAATTCATCACTTAAATGACAAATTTAACTCAAGTAAATACTTTAAAAAATGTTTATCATGATAAAACAATTATTTCAATTTTATTTAAAATCGAAGAAACTCAGGATTAAATTTAGTAGGGGAGGACAAAAATTTGGTGTTAACAACTGCCCCTCCCTTTGGGTAGGGTGAATTCAAGTAACCTTAGGCAAAGGGAGTTTGACGATCCTAATTTTGTTCGACCACAAAATCATCTCTCGAAAGAGGTTGGTTTTTGCATGAACTTTCAAAGAATTACGGTCGAGCTGGTATAGGGTTTCCTACATATCTCAGGTTGCATGAGAATTCAGGTCACATGTAGTTCATAAATCTTGATTTTTAAGCACAATTTTTAAAGAATTCACAAACTATCTCGATTTCAAATTTTGGTGAAGCTGAAAAGTTGGGGAATAAGATGATATGAGGGGAGGTTGGAACACAACCGAGTTTTCAATATAGAGCCCAGCCTACATATTCAGAATGTTTGTAGTTTGACTCAATTGGTAGAAAAGGTAATCTTTTATTTGAAAATGACCTTTGGCTCGGGACGAGTGACACGAGTGACAGGTAAGATGAGGTATGGAAAAGAGGCTTGTAACCTCTTAGCCATGAATGTATAGCTCTACAAATCCATAGGTAAGAATTTACCAGGACATAATTTCCAAGTCTCTAGGTGTATTGTCACCCAAATTTGAAGTAAAAGGAAAGTTACTTTCGGTGTGAGTTTATAAGTATTCCGAAAGTGAAACAGAAATCAAAAATCCCAAAATACCCACATGCCTTCTGATAGGGATGTGGTTTGATGGCGGTGGAAGTGTATTTTAGCTCACGTCAAAAGAGTTTGATATTCCTCTTCGGACTATGTCCCAGTTCACTGCTAAGAAAATGTTCCACGTTGTGCTGCGTCCTTTTTGGAGTAGTCCGTACCTATGGTTCTGGTTTGAGATTTTCACCCTCTTGGATGTTCTCGATAACATCTCAAACAAAAATTGTTAGCGATAAGCATAATTCACTGAGGGATAGAGTCTTTTACCATATTCCTGTGTGAATTATTTCTGATCAGCAGTGTTGTCCTTTTCTGACCCTGCTTTTGGAAGACAATGGTTTCCACAACAGTATAGGTACAACAACCATCATAGTTGTTGGATATGATGGACCTTTGGTAATTGATTCTTTCTTCAAAATGCGGTGACTCTCTTGGCCACAGATGATATTTTGGGTAGAACGATCCTTGCAGCCATTTGATCTTTAGTTTGATAACCTTCTCAGCTACCGATATGCTTTTGTATTTAATGTGGTAACCTTCTCGGCTATCGATAATGTTCCTTTTCATATTACCTCGGGTAATTCCTGCGCATCCTTTGTATCGATACAACTTATAGATATCCCTTAAATCATCAATCTTTGGGTAATCTGCGCATCATTCGATGTTGGCTATGAGATGGCTTACAAATATCCTTTGAGTTGCTAGATTTGGGGTGATTCTTCACATTATTTAACCTTGGATAAGATATTACTTACAGATATCCCTCGAATCATTAGCTTTCGGGCAATCCTGCACATCATCCAACCTTGGATATAATATGACTTTTTGATATCTTTCAAATTGTCGGTCTCCGCGTAATCCTGAGCATAATCAATCTTGGATATGGCGCGGCTTATAGAGAACCTTGGACCTACCAATTTGGTAATATCGTATATTCTCTGGTAAGGATTTAGTTCTGATATGGATAACCTTCGAACTGTCGATCTTTGGGTGATCTTACTTACTATCCGGTAAGGATATCGTTGCGACTTACGAATGACCCATGGACTATCAACTCGCAGGAAATCTCGTACACTATCCGGTCTCGAATATTGTGACTTATAGATGACCTTTGAATTGTCAATTCCTAGGAAGTCCAGTTTGTTGTCTATCTTCAGATAACGGCTTAAGGATGTCCTTTCGGATCATGTACTTCTTCAACTTCGATATGTTGATGCATCCTAATGCTGGTACATGAAGTGTTCAAATATCCTCGACACTGGCTACACCACTGATAACGCTTAAATACACCCTCAAAAAGAAGTGTACGCGGTCGTTAGCAATATAATTACCCAACTTAGAGTCGGGGTAGAATTCACGAGGAATGAATGTGATATCCTTCACCTCTAAGTGTCAGAAGCAACTAGTGCTAACACGTGATGCTATAAAAATAATATATAAAGGTAAATGGGGGGAATTATTAGGTTAACAATTGGTAATTATTGAAGTGAACGTAGTTTGAAATGCTCAATTCAAAGATTAGAGAAATAGAGTTGAAATCAAATGTAGTACGGGACTTGGGGTTATGCTGTTGTAAAAGTGAGAGGTTACATGGGTGATTGACTATTTGTCTAGATTTAGCTAAGCGTTATGGTTAGGCTAGATTATGGGTACTTAGTGTTGATTTGTCAATCAAACACCAAGATATCACACATGGGTTCTTTCGAACACCTCACTAGTGTATCTATTTAATCAATCTAATACCTCAATTAGCATCCTTATGTCTAAGAGACACTATTAAATGATAAATATCAAGTTAATGTTCACTTCCTATTCTTCACCCTCATTCCCTTTGTCAAGGATGATGAGAGTTCTAGGGTTAATTAGAGTTTGCAACCTCCTATTTAAGATCGAGCACATAGAATAGGAGTAAAACCCACAACAATTATCTAATTAGGAAGACAAATAAGCAACTCCCATACAAATTTTCACATCTTACTCAAGCATAACCCCAAGCAAAGAAATTAGCTACTCATAGAAGGAGAAAGAGGAAAATCACCAAAATTCTCTTCCATTTGTTCCATTGAGTTCAAGTTTATCACAAGATTTTGATCCCAATTTAATACAAAAACAAAGGAACGTAGTTAATTTCTCTTAGGGTTTCACTCTCTTTTTCTCTAGCTTTTCAAGATGCCAAAGATAACTTTTCAAATCTGGAAAAATCCATTTTATAGCCCAAAAATTGCGTTCCTAGAAATTACGAGAATTCCACCGCACTAGTCACCTGCTGGCGCAGGTGCCAGCGCAGATGCCTAACCTGCGCGCCCAGGAGACTAGCGCAGGTGACACTGCCTCGTTGTTTAGTTAGCCACCTGCGTGCGTAGCCCATTACATGCGTGTGCAGGTGGCCTTTAGTCCCCCCAGGTGTTAATTTGAGCTTCCTTTATTCACTTTTCGCATTCCTATTCACTCGTATGGTTGGTTCGAGCTCGTATTCATCCACTACCTATATAAAGGAGCTATATAACATGAGAATAACATTGAATCAATGTAAAATACGAGATAATTCAAGCTCAAATGCGTTAAGAAATGGGTAAAATGTCAACTTATCAACTCCCCCAAACTTAAACTATTGCTTGTCCTCAAGAAATCAAGTATGTTTAAAGTGAAAAGAAAAAGGTACTCTCAACCATGAAACAACCACGAGGGACTACACTAAATAACTATGACTATTAAGTTCAATCGATTCCTCCAACAAGTCATGATAAACAAGTAAGTTACGCTTTCCTTTTCAAAAGTCAATCTTCATCAATCAAGAGCATAAGAGATCAACAAGTAAACAATTTTCAAGTCGAGGTGCCTTTCAAGGTGTGACACAAGATTTTTTAGAAATTGCCTCATCTTCAATTTGCAATTTGTCTTGCTCATTTCCCCCAATTGAAGGTTAGACATCACTCTCTATTTCAAGGTATCCATGCCTCTCACTTGCAAAAGTCTTTACTCCCACAAGATAGTATAGTTCGCTAGGAGCATAAGGTTAGAAAGAACTTTCACTCACTCTCACAAAGAAATTCAAGTACCACAAGTAGAACCATAGGCTTGCCCTTTGTGTTAATCGCCACTAATAGGGACCAACGAGGTTTCAAGTCACCAAGGACTTACAGGCAATGATGAAGGTTAGGTTAAGGGAAAGGATTTATGGATCAAGGGACTAGAAGATCTCCCCAAACACAATCTCATTATCACTTCTTAGGCCCACTTCGTTCAATTTTTCCACATCATTCGCCCCCACTTGTTTTGCCTTTGCTACATTTAGATTTCTAACCCCCTTTTTGGTAACCCTCCAAATGAACTTCCTTCTTTATTTGCTTTTGGGGCTCTTTCAAGAGACTTTATACTCCTTAGCTACTCATGCCCCTCTTTTCTTTTTACAAACTTTCTTATCATATTATATATATATATATATATATATATATATATATATTATGAAATAACCAAGCATACACCTCTCTTTACAATCTTACACATCTCCTTTTCCCCCCAACTTAGGCTTTGTTTCCATCTCAATTATTCTCACAAACATGCTTCTCCAAGCTTAGGCATTTGCCTACATTGGCCCACATTAGAACCATGCGATGTGTTTATGAAGGTTGGGTGATAAAAAGGGATTTTGCAAAGACAAAAGTAGGGTGTCATAGTATGGTTATTTCTAAGAGGGGAATGAAAGTGGTGAAAGGTTCAAGAAGGTTAACTAGGGACAAATGTTAAGGTGGGATTTAGGTCAAATGGTGGATCAAGATGACCTCGGATCATTCTCCAAACCAAGCTAGGTCCCAGATTTTGCCATGAATACACGCGGGAAAAGTTCTAGACTATCATGTGTGCACAAGAATTAATCAAAAACCTTAACACACTAGGCACTTTTTCTTTAAAATAGAAAGCTAGTCTTCCCCCCAGTTTGAGCAAATGAACTTGACAACCTACTCTGAGTCGAAGAATTTTCTTTTATGAAGAATGAGCCAAGGACTGAATTAGAAGGTCACACATAAAAAAAAGCTTGAAATCACTTTGATCTTTTCCTTTCAAAAATCATTTTCAAAGACTATTTTATCCTTCACAAATCATTTTTGTTTGCCACGATAAATTTGGAGGGACTTTTTGAACTTTTTCAACTACTACTTGACTCTAATTTAAGACAATGGGTATTTCCCCTAAGAATGACTCTCGATCCATCTATCATGGGGGAATACCACTCGGTTCGACAAGAAAAACAAAAATAAAAAAGAGAAAAAAAAGAAAATGATCCTTGGGAAAGAATCGAGTTTCGAATAAAACCCTTGGGTTTTATTTGAAACGCATAGACACGAGGCGATAAAGGTAGTACGCATGTTTAAAATAAACATCACCCAAACAATAATTAGCATCAGAATAATGTCACTGGGTCTCATTTCATAACAAGCGCACAAAATGGGCCCGACAAGGGCAGTATTCAAATCACATCATAAAGACGGTCCATCTAGGGCAGTATCCGAATCATAATCATAAAGATAGCCCGACAAGGGCAATATCCATATCCAAATCAACAACACAAAGAAGGCCCAACAAGGGCACTATACGAATAATGTCATGAACTGAAATAATATTACAAACCATAGAATACCCCACCCCCCAACTAAATAATATTGCATTGTCCCCAATGTAACAAAATAAAATGAGAAAAGAGGAGGGAAAAACAAAACTCCCTAAGGCACACTAAGCGCAAAGATCTATCTCATGTGAAGACTGTGACTGCGTTGTGGCTGTAATAGTAGGAGCCTCTTCAGAATGGGCTCCTGTATGTACCTCCTCGGGAGGCTGTGAACTAGGACCAACACTAACTACCCGCACATGTTGCTCCTCAATGGATTTCTGCTTGGCCAACTCCACCAGTTGAGCCTCAGAAAGCCCTGCACTAAAATCAATCTGTCATGCCTCGAATTCCCATGGGGCGGACAGGCAACCGAAGCCATTATGGCCCGAGAGAACCAATCTTCATTCCTGTACACTCATATGCATGTCCCTGTATGAATATCATTCTATCTCATGTAACTATAAAATATAAATGGCGGAAGTTATGGCAAACATATGCTATAGATGAAACCTGGTCGTTAGGGCCATCAAGTACCATGGACATACATTTCTTTACATCCCTTCATCTGTCCCACAACATCTACAAAGCCTCTACAAATACATAGACGTAACAAACCTAAAGTCGGGATAAGTCCCCGCTTTATACAATATTTACAGTACCAAAACAAATGTACATAGTGAATCGGAAAGCCCCGAACCAACTGGAGCTCACCAATGTTCTGCAAATGACCCACAACCTACTGTGGAGGTCTACTAGCACCTTTGCCTGCAACAACTAAGGTAAGTCCCCCAAGGGACGTCAGTATGAAGAATGTACTGAGTATGTGAGGCTATCAGAAACTGCATCATACAAAAGGACTTCAATGGAATCAAAATATAATAGCATAGTCAATATGGATAACCCATCGTTATGTATGTTTGGAACCAGGTATATTTCTTTCATTACTTTCTTTGCTTCTATGTTTATTCCCCATTACCTGTATCATATTGTACCCGGGCCTCAACTGATAAGTGGGTCTTAACATAACACAATGTTATGTTGGGATCAACCCAAGCTAGGCTTATGCCTCTAGAGCTGCCACCCATAAGTCAATATATCAAGTTCGGCTCGAGCTAGGTTCTTACCTCTAGAGCTGCCACCCATAAACCAATATATCAGGTTCGGCTCGAGCTAGGTTCTTACCTCTAGAGCTGCCCCCTATCAGGCTCATACCAAGCTAGGCTTATGCCTTTAGAGCTTCCCCCTGATCCAATAATCTCGGGTTCGGCTCGAGCTAGGCTTATGCCTCTAGAGCTGCCACCCGTGCTCTCACAACCAACAACTATGCATTACTTCATTTCTTTACTTTTGAGAGATTGATACGTTGATAGTCATAAAATTATTGGAACTTTGGAACATCAGTCCATGATTAAGAGACATATGAACAACAACATGTGATAACTTGACATTAGATACTTTGAGACATTTTGACATGAGAAACAAGCTCGGTGACAATGAGGACAATAGATGCTGCCAAAGGATACTGAAAGGAGTAACCTTACATACCTTATCCTTCCAATATGAATACACAGTCCTATATGTGAATACAATAATCTAGCTCCTTCCTTACATGTTACTCTACAAAACAAGTTCATAACGGAGCTCATGTTAACAATTAACTACCTTACAAGTGCATAAGACGACAATGAGTTAATGACTTCCCTATAACATCATTTCACCAATTATAATACAATTAATTGCATTACCATACCAACAATACCATAACATTCCACACATTGACCAAGACATCATAACCCAATAGCATTTCATACCAAGTTTACCCTTTACGCTTTCTCATTAACACTACGTCAAAATTCTTATATCAAGTCACCTCAATACCTTTCATACCAACATATTAACAACAAACCATAATTGATATAATCCAACATTCCTCCAAACGACCCCTTAAAGTCATTCAATAGGTATCATAAGTTGATAATTACATCCAAAAAGGCTATAAGGGCCTTCGGGGATCAAAGAGAGAAAAAAACACACACAAAAAAGATTCTGGGCTGACCTGCGAAGCCAGATATAACCAAATGTGGTTGATGTGAGGCCTCATGGGACCCTTGTCCCTATCCAGGGCCACCTGCGTTGGCATCTGCACCCGCAGGTGCCCTGTCTGTGAGGGCGGGTGCCCGTTTCGTCCAAAAAGGGTCTCTTTTGGGTCCTTTTTTGTAATAAATGGTACAAGGCCATTATTAAGGTTTTCCTTTCATATTTTAGGTCACTTGTATGCCAACAAACCATCATGGTTTCACAACACACATGAACATCACAAAAACCACATTTTCCTTTCAATACACCACTAATTTCATGACCAATTTCATAACAACAATCCCACAAGTTATACACATAAAGAAAGCAAGTTATGAATATAAAAACATCTTACATGTTGATATTTAACCCATCAAACTTACTTCCTTCAATACCACAAGTCCACTTTCAAGTTTAGAAGGCAAAACCCTTCACCGATTAAGCAAAAGTACACTGTTTTACACATAGTGAACTATCCAACCCTTTGCCAACATAACCAACATGATTTATACAACATATTATACATATAATATACTAATAAATGAAAATAAACACTTACCAAATCTTTCAAGAGAGTGATCTTGTCCAAAGGAGTGATGACTTAGGGTTTGTGAGTAGAGAGAAATATCTTGAATATTCTAGAAATGGCATGTGTATTGATATGAATAAAAATCTGATTTTATTTGATTTATATAATGTCTCAATGGTCATACTTATCCAACATTAAATGCATGGTTATTTGGTCAACATGGAAGAATGGGTCATTTCCCTTTTGGGCTATGCCTTTTACTTTATTTTGGGCCTCATTTGGGCCCTAAATCACAAGATTAAATTCAGCCCATCAAATTTAATGTGCAATACCTCCACAATCTCATGTGTAAATAATTCCATGAATTTTACAGTAATTAAATAGGTTCTAAAATGTACGGGGTGTTACATCCTTCCCCCCTTAGAAACATTCATCCTCGAATGTTAGGAACATGATCCAATTTACAACAAATGCACCTTTATGTTAGCATATACACATATACACGTAATGCTTATACATACTTACTTGTTATTGCTCTAATTCCACACCTTGAACTTTTTCTTCTATGGGAAACAAATACGGGTACTTTGACTTCATCGTTTCTTCAGCTTCCCATGTGATCTCTTCTACTTACTTGTTATTGTTATTGCTTTCATTACTTTCTTTGCTTCTTCGCTTCTATGTTTATTCCTCATCACCTATATCATATCATACCCGAGCCCCAACCGATCAGTGGTTCTTAACATAACACAACACTATGTTGGGATCGGCCCGAGCTAGGCTTATGCCTCTAGAGCTGCCACCCATAAGTCAATATATCAGGTTCGGCTCGAGCTAGGTTCTTACCTCTAGAGTTGCCACCCATAAACCAATATATCAGGTTCGGCTCGAGCTAGGTTCTTACCTCTAGAGCTGCTCCCTTTCTAGTTCGTACCAAGCTAGGCTTATGCTTCTAGAGCTACCCCCTGATCCAATAATCTCGAGTTTGGCTCGAGCTAGGCTTATGCCTCTAGAGCTGCCACCTGTGCTCTCACAACCAACAACTATGCATTACTTCATTTCTTTACTTTTGAGAGATTGATACGTTTATAGTCATAAAATTATTGGAGCTTTGGAACATCAGTCCATGATTAAGAGACATATGAACAACAACATGTGATAACTTGACATGAGATACTTTGAGACATTTTGACATGAGAAACAAGCTCGGTGACAATGAGGACAATAGATGCTGCCAAAGGATACTGAAAGGAGTAACCTTACATACCTTATCCTTCCAATATGAATACACAATCCTATATGTGAATACAATAATCCAGCTCCTTCCTTACGTGTTACTCTACAACACAAGTTCATAACGGAGCTCACGTTAATAATTAACTACCTTACAAGTGCATAAGACGATAATGAGTTACATGACTTCCCTATAACATCATTTCACCCTTTACAATACAATTCAATGCATTACCATACCAACAATACCATAACATTCCACACATTGACCAAGACATCATAACCCAATAGCATTTCACACCAAGTTTACCCTTTACGCTTCCTCATTAACACTACATCACAATTCTTATATCAAGTCACCTCAATACCTTTCATACCAACATATTAACAACAAACCATAATTGATATAATCCAACATTCCTCCAAACGACCCCTTAAAGTCATTCAATAGGTATCACAAGTTGATAATTACATCCAAAAAGGGTATAGGGGCCTTCGGGGATCAAAGAGAGACAAAAACATACAAAATGAGATTCTGAGCTGACCTGCGAAGCCACCTGAGCCCACAGGTGGTTGAGGTGCAGCCAAAGGAGGCCCTTGGACCTGTACAGGGCCACTTGCGTTGGTATCTGCGCCCGCAGGTGCCCTGTCTGCGAGGGCGGGTGCCCATTTCGGCCATAAAGGGTATCTTTTGGGTCCTTTTTTGTAATAAATGGTCCAAGGCCATAAGTAAGCTTTTACTTTCATATTTTAGGTCACTTGGATTCCAAAGAACCATCATGGTTTCACAACACACATGAACATCACAAAAACCACATTTTCCTTTCAATACACTACTAATTCCATGACCGATTTCATAACAACAATCCCACAAGTCAGACACATAAAGAAAGCAAGTTATGAACATAACCATATCTTACATGTTGATATTTAATCCATAAATTTTACTTCCTTCAAGACCACAAGTCCACTTTCAAGTTTAGAAGGCAAAACCCTTCACCGATTAAGCAAAAGTACATTGTTTTACACATAGTGAACTGTCCAACCCTTTGCCAACATAACCAACATGATTTATACACAATATTATACATATAATATACTAAGCCATGAAAATAAACACTTACCAAAGCTTTCAAGAGAGTTATCTTTTCCAATGGAGTGATGACTTAGGGTTTGTGAGTAGAGAGAAATATCTTGAATATTCTAGAAATGTCATGTGTATTGAGATGAATAAAAATCTGATTGTACTTGCTTTATATAATGTCTCAATGGTAATCCTTATACAACATTAAATACATGGTTACTTGGTCAACATGGAAGTATGGGTCATTTCCCTTTTGGGCCATGTCTTTACTTCATTATGGGCCTCATTTGGGCCCCAAATCACAAGATTAAACTCAGCCCATCAAATTTAATGTGCAATACCTCCAAAATCTCATGTGTAAATAATTCCATGAATGTTACAGTAATTAAATAGGTTCGGAAATGTACGGGGTGTTACACAATCGCTGTCTCTTCCCCCACAGGAGAGTACCCAAACAAGTCAACAAATGGTAGGATAGAGCCAGTCTCAGTCTGTGGAATGGTGATCTGGGCATCATAAAAAGTGAAGTATGGATGGATCGACTGAACCTCCAAACACAGACTATCAAGGTCATTCCTCAATGTAGTAACCGCTTCACTATCCCATCTAGCCTCAACCGTGGATAATCTCCGCTCATAGTCTAGTATTTGAGCACGTAGAGGCCCAAGAATCCTCTCAATAGCCACCTGAATGAAGTGGGGAATATCTACCACCAAGCGAGATATGGAACTGTCGTTTGCTAAGGTCATAGCTGCAACCTTAGCAAATGTCAATGTAGAAGATCGTGAAGACTCGGTATACTGAGTAGTGTGTGATGGAAGCGATGCTGGAAAGAGATCAATAATCAAAGTTGTATCACTGTGACTTGGTGGAGTATCAGATGTATGTGAAGTCATAGGAGAGGTACTAGCAGTGGGTAATTCTCTCATGGATGAATCAGAAACCTCACTAAACTTTCTTTTTAGGCCCACCGGATTGTCAACATCCTGACTAGTCCGAATATCAATGACTCCTATACATTTAATTTTCTTGTCAATCTTTGGAAAGAAAGGAGCCTTGTGGACTACACATAATGCCGATATAAGAGAAGGAAAAGGTAGTAAAGTGCCCACTTGTTTTGATCAGAGTTTTATCACTTCGGCAATAATCTCTCCTGGATTGACATCCAATTCATCCATAATGCATTCCATAATTATAGCCCTTTCGATGGTGACATCTTGATCATTGGTGGAGGGAAGCAATCGGTTGCCCACAAAACCAAGCCAATGTTTGGTTTAAATAGAAAGGTCTGTTCTTTTGATTTGTCCTACTCCATTTGCCCAAAGTGGAAGACCTTTTGCAATTATTTGGGAAAGCCATTGAAAATGAGCACGACCTCCTAGCACCCACTTCTTGCTTTCAGTTCCAGGGATGCCATCACAACCAAAATATAGCTAGTTGATTGCAGAGGTAGAGCAAGGCACCTCTACTCCCCTAACAAGTACACTAGGTAGACAAGGTTGGTCCGCCACCGGTGGTTTATACATGTGTTGGTTGTGACAGATGATATAGTAGGCATAGAATTCACTAACAAGATCCGAATAATAAACCTTTGGAGGAGACTCGGGGTAAATATCTGTGAAGACTTCCCATCCATACTTTTTGACTTGCCTTATTATGTACGGGAGGTGATCGTGAACCCCTTTGAAGATGAAAATTTTTCGGGATTGAAACCCCGAGTATAAACCCATTCATCATAAAGTTCCTGCATTTCTTTGACTGCAAATCAGATTTTGTCAACATCCTTAGCTAGTCCCCTTGAAACATCAAGCGTACTTTGAACATCGGGGATGCTAGGATTGCCTTGTTGCGTCGGAATCTTTTTCTTTGAAGTAGTAGCTATGGCCTTGCCTTTGTCTTTGATTTTATCCTTGTTTGCGTCTCGCGACATTGATTTCTGTGGAGCCATTCCTAAAAAGAAACAAAAGAACCAAACAACATAAAAAGATAAAACATGTTTTTGGAAAAAAATTTTTGTTATATAAAAGAAAGTTAAAGCTATGTTAAATGAGGTGCATGCAAGGCAAAATATCATATGAAACCACATAGGAGTAAATAAGTACCACTAAAATTCAAACACAATCTACTTCATATTGAAATGCACACTCCATCCATGACCTTTATATGAACAAAAATGACATGTTACCCTTAAGAATGGTGTCACCTAATCTATCATAGGGTAAACTATGCATTTTTGCTATGAACAATTATCCTTAATAACTTATATGCCCAACAAGAATTACCGGTTATGTTCCATCATTAATGACTTTAAAGAATAGTCAAAAGATGTTCCACAATCACATTTATCAACCATTTGAAGCAATCAAGTTACAACCTCCTCATGTGAATTTGAACAAACATATGGTATTCATCATGAAATGGAGAAATGCACTAAGGGGCATGGAACTTGAAAAAGCACGCAATTCACACATCTCCACTACAACATTATAAAAAATCATTTATTAATGGAATAGTGCTCAAGATAAGCTCAAAAAACCATGAGTAAGTCTCTTAGATCATTCACAAAAGAAATACAAAGAAATGCTCATGTACGAATTTAATCAAACACATGGTGTGCATAAATTGTGGGTACTCAAGAATTCCCCATTTTGTATATAAAGCATCACCCCCAATTCAAATAATCCCTAAAAATATCAATATTACACCATAAGAAGTCCATATGAATAAACTCTTCACAATAATTAATCATAGCACATGATTCACCATTTTTGTCCAAAAGCTTCTTATCGAAGATTAAACCAAGTGAACTTACCAAACTCAAGAGAAGATGTGGAGTAATGAAAAGTGAATGTGGAAGATTAAGAGCTCTTGAATTTTAAATAGTAAAGTGTGTAAATCTCCTTTGGAAGTGAAAGTGAAATAGATGAAGTGTGAGGAAAGAGAAAACTTGAGATTAGAGAGAGAGAGAAGAGCCGATTTTTCTTTTCTTGTGTTGATAGTATGGGTTGAAGTTTGAAAGTGTAAAAATATGGGTTATGGGTGATGGTTTAAAGTAAATAATGGGTCACTCTGGGTCGGGTCGACCCAATCACTTAATAAACAAAATTTAGCTCCAACCCTCACCTGCGCCCCACCATGCGTACGCATGTGGGGGGATGCGCACGCAGGTGGGCTATTTTACCTGGGCAGAATGGCTGTTAGCACTGGAGTAGATGCGGAGGGGCACCTGCACACGCATGTTGAAGACCTATGCATGCAGGTGAGTGTAATGGCCCAAGGCAGTCACAAAATCGAGCCACCTTCATTGGCTAGCCTACGCACATAGGTGCCTAGCCTGCACCCGCAGGTGGCTTCTGGGCTCCAAGCAGAAAGATGCATTTCACCTGGTGGCCTCATGCACCCTGACATGCATGGGCATGTGGGCGTGTGCGCCAGCAGGTGACTATTCTAGCCCAAAATAGTGTATTTCATCTCCTACACTTAGCTTTTCACCTGCATCCACCAAAATAACTAAGCATTAGCAATCAAATAATTTGAAAATGATAATAAGTAACCTTGGGTTGCCTCCCAAAAAGCGCCTTAGTTATCTTCGTGGCTCGATATTATTCCTCATCATCACACATCCTTAAAATGGAGCAACTCAACCTTAGTCGCTCCGGATCCACCCTCATAAAAATGTTTTAGCCTTTGACCATTCACCAAGAACCTCCTTTTGTCATGTTCCTTCAGCTCAATAGCACCACTAGGATAGACATTAACCACTACAAAAGGGCCCGACCACTTGTATTTTAGCTTGCCCGCAAAGAGTTTTAACCTCGAGTTGAAGAGCACCGCTTTATCACCTGCATGAAACTCTCTTTTTAAGATCTTAGCATCATGCCATTTCTTCATTTTCTCCTTGTATAACGCTTATCTCTCATATGCCTTAAGCCGGAACTCCTCTAACTCATAAGTTTGTCTATTCTTGATTTGGAGGCGTCCACCCAATTTATATTCAATTTATGCAAGGCCCATAATACCTTGTGCTCTAACTCAATCGGGAGATGACAAGCCTTTCCAAACACTAACTGATAGAGCGACATGCCAATAGGAGTCTTGAATGCGGGTCATATATGCCCACATAGCATCATCAAGTTGTTTACCCAATTTGTACGCCCGACATTTACAGTTTTCTCCAAGATCGACTTGATCTCCCGATTGGAAACCTCCACTTGGCCACTCGTTTGAGGATGATACGGGGTAGCCACCTTATGCCTCACCCCATATTTTTCAAGAAAAACTTCAAATAGCTGATTACAAAATGAGAGCCACCGTCACTAATGATAGCTCGGGGAGTTCCAAACCTAGTGAAAATGCATTTTTTTAAGAAGAATGTGATACTTTTACCTTGATTGGTCGGCAAGGCAATGGCCTCCACCCATTTGGACATGTAATCAACGGCCACCAATATATACTTATTACCATATGAGCTCACAAACGGACCCATAAAATCAAGGCCCCATACATCGAATAGCTCCACCTCAAGATTGGGTCTTAAAGGCATTTCATGCCTCCTTGATACACCACCATACTTTTGACATTGAATGCATGTTTTTGCCAATTCTTAAGTATCCCGATGAATGGTAGGCTAATAATACCCACACTGAAGGACTTTGGCAGCGTCTCTCACACCACCATGATGGCCACCAAATGGAGAGGAATGGCAAGCTTCAAGAATGGATTTCATCTCCCCTTCCATGACACATCGACGTACAATTCCATCCGCACATTCCCTAAAAAGATAGGGTTTGTCCCAAAAGGACCGCTTCACATCATGGATGAATCTTTTCCTTTGATATAAACTTAACTCATCAGGAAGAAGTCCGCTCACTAGATAGTTTGGAAAATCAGCATACCATGGTGGAGTACTCTCTTTCAAGCTCATGACATATTTATCAGGGAATGTATCATCAAGATCAAAATCACCCTAAATTTCCTTATTTGTCTCTAGACGTGACAGATGGTCTGCTACTTGGTTTTCATAACCCTTTCGATCTTTCACTTCAAAGTCAAATTCATGAAGTAGTAGAATCCACCTTATCAGTCGGGGTTTTGCTTCTTTCTTTGCCATCAAATACCGGAGAGCAGCATGATCGGTGTGCACAATGACCTTTGTGCCTAACAAGTAAGCTCGAAATTTCTCAAACCCATAAACCACGGCTAGCAATTCTTGTTCCGTAACAGTGTAGTTCCTTTGGGCATCATTCAATGACTTGCTAGCATAATAGATGGGATGAAAAAGTTTCTCCTTTGGTTTTCCAAGAACATCTCCCAATGCCAGCCCACTAGCATCACACATGAGTTCAAATGGTTGTGACCAATTTGGGGTCACTATAATCGGGGCTGAAACAAGCTTCTCTTTAAGGCAATTAAATGCCTTCAAACACTCTCCATTGAATTCAAACTTGACCTCCTTCTCAAGGAGTTTGCACATCGGATGGGAAATTTTAGAGAAATCTTTAATGAACCTCCTATAAAAACCCACATGGCCAAGGAAAATCCGAACCCCCGTGACAGATATTGGAGGTGGTAGCTTAGAATTTACTTCCACCTTAGCTTGATCGACTTGGATTCCTTGGCCCAATATTTTGTGTACACGAACAATCCCCTCGTTAACCATAAAGTGGCACTTCTCCCAATTCAACACAAGATTATTCGCCACACATCTTTCAAGCACCTTCTCAAAGTGTTCAAGGCAATCTTCAAATGTATCACCAATAACTGAGAAATCATCCATAAATACCTCCATAGAATTCTCCACCATGTCAAAAAAGATAGAAAGCATACATCGTTGAAAGGTGGCCAGTGCATTGCACAGTCCAAACGGCATACGCCTAAAGGCAAAAGTTCCATAAGGGCACGTGAAGGTAGTTTTGTCTTGGTCTTCGGGAGCTATTGAGATTTGATTATAGCCCAAATATCCATCGAGGAAGAAACACCAACCCCTGCCCGCCAACCTATCAAGGATTTGGTCCATGAAGGGAATGGGGAAATGGTCCTTCTCGGTCCATGAATTTAATTTTCTATAATCAATACACACTCTTCAACCCGTAACCGGACGGACGGGTATAAGATCATTATTTTTATTTGGGACCACAGTAATACCACCTTTCTTTGGAACACATTGAACTAGACTTACCCAAGTGCTATCCGAGATAGGATAAACTACACCCGCATCAAGCCACTTGATGATTTCTTTTTTCACAACTTGTTGCATTGGAGGATTTAATCTTCTTTGATGTTATACACTTGATACAAACTCGGGTGCTACAAACTCGGGATCAAGCTTGATTTTGTGGGTGCATATGTCGGGTGGAATTTCAATAATATCAGCTATGGTCCATCCAAGTGCCCGAATATACCGAATCACCACCGATTTCAATAACTCAATTTGCCAAGATGACAAGTCCCCTGTAATAATAATAGGTAGAGTCTCACCTTCTCCCAAGAACACATAACGGAGATGGGGTGTCAACGACTTGAGCTCAATTTTTGGTGGATCTTCAATTGAAGGCTTTGCGGTAGGAGTTTCCCGATTTTTCAAGTCAAGGTCTAACTTACAAGGATTTTTTGGGTAAGACCCAAAACCTTTCAAGGATGCAACTTCTTCGTTGTATCTTTCATTCCCTTCGCTTTCAAGATTCCATAAGACCCCCACTAAAGCTTCACTAACAAATTCAGTCTCCATAGTATTAGCCATTAAATCATTAATCACATCGATTACAGAGACAACTTGTAAATCCATAGGTTGTTTCATGGACTTGCAGACATTGAATGACACCTCTTCATTATTTACTCAAAATTTCATTTCACAGTATTCAACATCAACTAAAGCTCGATCGGTAGCCAAGAATGGCCTACAAAGAATAATGGGGACCTCATGGTCAATTTCACAACCCAAAATGACAAAGTCGGCCGGAAAGATGAAACGGTCCACCTTCACACGTACATCATACAACACACCCAGGGGTATTTTTATAGAGCGGTCGGCCATCAATAGCCGCATTGTTGTTGGCTTTGGAGCTCTTAAGCCTAGCTTCCAAAACACGGCTAATGGCATTAAATTAATACTTGCACCAAGATCACATAAAGCTTTCCCAAATTGGTACACTCCAATAGTACATGGGATAGTGAATGCCCTCGGATTATCCTTATTCACAACCATTGTACTAGTAATGATAGCACTATAATTATGTGTAACTTCAATTGTTTTGAAGTCCATGATTCGTTACCAACTCTTTCATAAACTTAGCATACCCGAGCATCTCTTGTAAGGCTTCCAACAATGGTATGTTTACTGAAAGGTTGCTAAATTTAGAAAGGAATTTCTTGAACTTTGAATCATCTTGTTTCTTCTTAAGCCTTTGTGGAAATGGAGAAGGGATTTTAACCTGTGTCTTAGAGACAACCGAGTTTTCATTCTGTTTTGCATTACCACAATCAACCACTTGTTCACTTCCACTTTTTATGACCCTTCAACACCTTGTTCTTGTGACATTGGAGTTTCATCTTTTGAATTATCAAGCCGATTCCTCTTTTTGCTCATTTGTCCTCCAACACTCTTATTACAAAGGTTGTCATCAAGATTTACCATATCATTTCCAAGGGTTCTCCCACTTCTAGTAACAATGCCCATGACATGAGAGTCATTTTTTGGATTCACAACCGTGTCACTAGGGAGTCCTCCTCTTTGTCTTGTATTCATTTGGGAGGAGAAGTGACCCATTTGAGTTTCAATTTTTTTTATCAAAGCTGAGTGTGAGGTGACGGCTTGATTGAGATTCAACAAATCCCCTTTCATTTCCCTTAACATCTTATCGCTTCCTTCAACTCCCAAGAGGATACGAGCAAGCACATCTTCATTTTTATACTTCTCCGGATCAATAGAAGTCGCTTCTTTACCCTTGGACCTATCATACGGAGGAACATACCTATCATAGTCCCAATTTGCATCTCGCCAATCACGATCTCTATCTTTATCCCTCCACTCTCGATCTCTCTCACGATCCTTCTACTCACAATTTTTCTAATCACGGTCTTTATCCATCCAACCTTGATTCTCGCCTTTCCTTTGATAGGGGGGGCGGGAACCCCCTATTTGGTTTGACATAAATCAGATTTCTTCATCAAGAGCCTCCGCTTCAGTATCATCATAATGCTTAGCACCCTTGGAAGGAAAGACGTTAACCGTCTTTGGTGTTGACCCCATTACATGCTTGGTGAGTAGCTCTAGTTATGTCATCATTTTGGCCATACTCTCACCTCTCTCCTCATCTTTTGTTCTTTGCTCTTGGCTCATAAAAGATGTGGAGGGAGCCCCCACGGCCACCTCAGAATCTCTTGTATGCCAACCTCGACTTTGTTTAGTGACTTGGTCTAATAATACCGATGCAACACCATAAGTTTGTTTCACCAAAGATCCACCAGCTGCATTGTCTACAACTATTTTGTTCAATTGATCTAATGCTCGATAAAATATTTAGAGGAGCATCTTATTCAAAACCTCGTGAGTCAGCCATTGCATCAATTTCTTATTAAACCTTTGCCAAGCCTCATGTAATTGTTCACCATTCAATTGGCGAAAGTTAATAATCTTATCCCTCAATTGTAACATCCATGATGGTGGGAAGAACCGACCCAAGAATGCTTCCGTCAATTCCATCCATGTAGTGATTGAACCTGCGGGCAATTTCCTCAACCATAATACGGCTTCACCCATCAATGAAAAGGGGAAGATTCTTAATCGGATGGACTCTTGTGATATATGGGCGATATCAAATGGCATGCACACGTCAATGAAATTTGTCAAGTGAAAATTTACGTCTTCATGGGCTTGACCCCTATATAACCCCTTCATTTGAAGTAGGTGGAGCATCACACTAGTGACGTGAAACACTCTATTGCCGTCTGCGGGTGGGATGCGGATGGCACTAGCTTTCCCGATATCTCCCAAATAGTCTTCATCTTCCAAATATCCGTCAAATGAAGCGGCATGACTACCATGTTGACTCATTGAATCGTGAAGACTTTGGTTGTCACCTGTGGAGAACAAAAATAGAAAATAAAGTAAATTTACACCACGGTAAACACAAGTAAAAACACTAAAAAAAATAAATGCTACATTTCATTCCCTGGCAACGGCGCCATTTTGATAACGCTCAAATACACCCTCAAAAAGAAGTATACGCAATCGTTAGCAATATAATTACCCAACTTAGAGTCGGGGTCGAATCCACGAGGAATGAATGCAATAGCCTTCACCTCTAAGTGTCAGAAGCAACTAGTGCTAACACGTGATGCTATAAAAATAATACATAAAGGTAAATGGGGGGAAATTATTAGGTTAACAATTGGTAATTATTGAAGTGAACGTAGTTTGAAATGCTCAATTCAAAGATTATAGAAATAAAGTTAAAATCAAATGTAGTACGGGACTTGGGGTTATGCTGTTGTAAAAGTGAGAGGTTACATGAGTGATTGACTATTTGTTTAGATTTAGCTAAGTGTTATGGGTAGGTAGGCTAGATTATGGGTACTTAGTGTTGATTTGTCAATCAAACACCAAGATATCACACGTGGGTTCTTTCGAACACCTCACTAGTGTATCTATTTAATCAATCTAATACCTCAATTAGCATCCTTATGTCTAAGAGACACTATTAAATGATAAATATCAAGTCAATGTTCACTTCCTATTCTTCACCCTCATCCCCTTTGTCAAGTATGATGAGAGTTCTAGTGTTAATTAGAGTTTGCAACCTTCAATTTAAGATCGAGCACATAGAATAGGAGTAAAACCCACAACAATTATCTAATTAGGAAGACAAATAAGCAACACCCATACAAATTTTCACATCTTACTCAAGCATAACCCCAAGCAAAGAAATTAGCTACTCATAGAAGGAGAAAGAGGAAAATCACCAAAATTCTCTTCCATTTGTTCCATTGAGTTCAAGTTTATCACAAGATTTTGATCCCAATTCAATACAAAAATAAAGGAACGTAGTTAATTTCTCTTAGGGTTTCACTCTCTTTTTCTCTAGCTTTTCAAGATGCCAAAGATAGCTTTTCAGATCTGGAAAAATCCATTTTATAGCCCAAAAATTGCGTTCCTGGAAATTACAAGAATGCCACCGCACTAGTCCCCTGCTGGTGCAGGTACCAGCCTAGATGCCTGACCTGCGTGGGCAGGAGACTAGCACAGGTGACACTGCCTTGTTGTTTAGTTAGCCGCCTGCGTGCGCAGCCCATGACATACGTGTGCAGGTGGCCTTTAGTCCCCCCAGGTGTTAATTTGAGCTTCCTTTCTTCACTTTTCGCATTCCCATTGACTCGCATGGTTGGCTCGAGCTCATATTCATCCACTACCTACATAAAGGAACTATATAACATGAGCATAACATCTAATCAATGTAAAATATGAGATAATTCAAGCTCAAATGCGTTAATAAATGGGTAAAATATCAACTTATCAACCGCCTTTTGCATGGTCAACAAATATAAAATGCTGAGATATCCTCAAAGCCAGATTGTGTCATCTTCGCGTGGTCAACGAATATAGGTGCTCCAAAGAATCTTCCAAAGAAATACCTTATCATATCGCATGTTGAGCGATTGCGGAGACTTATCTGAATGGCATGATGTCCCTCTTGGCGATGGTATGTATGGGATGATATGGCCCTCTTGGCATGGCCCTCTCAGCGATGACATACGATGGAATGAAATGGACCTCTTGACATGTTATGTGATGGAATCAAATAGCCCTCTTGGCAATGGTATGCAAACGAATAAAATGACCCTCTTGTCATGGCCCTCTCGGCAATGATATGCAAAATGGATGAAATGGCCCTCTTGGCATGGCCCTCTCGGTGTTGTTTAAGAGAAGATTCACCTGATTTCATTTGTCAGCTTGTTGTCTTTTGCATGTACCTATACTCAAGGTAAACAGTTAGTAGCCACATTGTCGCTCTTGTTAGCGACTACATTCAAACTTTATGAAAGTTTAAAAGACAAATATTTAGAATCATAATTTGAACGACTTAGTCTGTTATTGATCTCTTTCCTTCGAGGGGATACCATAACAACAAGTCCTTTGAATGTGAACAAGTGTCTACAATCCCTTTCAGGGGAAGTTTGAATACCGCATACAAACGTGATATGTTTGTTTCGCCTCATGGCGAATCTTGAGGAGGACATCTTTGCTCTTCTCCTTATTTGGTGATCCTTTTGGTCATTCCATTATTGTGCCAACTCTTTTGAATGCATCTTCCCTTGTGGTAAATATTTAGTAGACACAGAGTTGCTTTTGCTAGTGACTATTTTAGAAAAAACTCTGAATAAAATATTGATAGCAAGGATAAAATGCTTTTGTTTGTCATCCATATTTTTTTGAAATGAGATAGACAAGTTAAGAGGTCCTTGATCCTAAATGAGCGATTAAAACCGTCTTGGGGGCCAACCAAAAAACCATTCTTGAGCTTTTAATGCTTTGGTGTAGTTCCTGATTCGCCTCGGGGATTTGAAGAAAACTCCATCTTTTCATGGTGATTCCTGCATCCATAAAAAACATTGTTAGTTTTTGGTGAAACTACTCTGTGTTGACCTCTTTAGATCTCTAGTTTGCTCCTTGCCATCTTTCGGGTGCTCTGTTGTGTTTGGACTTTCACCCTGACTCCTCATTTAAATAGTTGCAAGGCAAAACTTTGTCAAGTAGAAAATATTCATAGATTTTCAAAAATAGTTAGGGTTTTGAAATCATAGATTTGAAAAATTGTGTGAAAGTTTTTTAGAAAAACTCTGTCAGTAATTTCATGTTCTAGCTCAACAAACGTTTTCCACTTGAGGCCTGTCTATATCTGACATCCAATGAAGGATCTTCGAAAATTCATTATTATTGCTGGGGGAGTCCAATAACACAATTTTGTAGAAGCTCGACATAGCTGGGGATTTAGTCTATCTAGACTCCGTTGCAGCTGGTGATTTAGAAGTTTGGCATTGACCTCGTGGTGCTGGGGAATTTGGAATTCACTCCAAAATATTAGTGGAAATTTTGAGGTCCTCTCCAAAATTTCTGCCCCAGTGAGATACTATTTGAGACGATCTCGTCTTGTGGGGATATGAAGACTTTTTCCAATATCCTTACTGGTCTTTATTTTCCCTGTCGGAGGATGATCTTCTTTTGAATTTTCAGGATTCCTTCTTAAAAATTCTGCCCCAGTTTCCATTTCCTGGGGTAATATGACTGAGACGTTGGGGTGCATACGTATCCCGTTAAAATAGGAATCAGGTCAAATGAAGTTCTAGACTATGCTAGGGAAACATAAAAAGATCTAAAGGGTTGATTGAAGCTGACATAGGCCGCCTACGTATCTCATTCTTGAGAATTTAGGTCAAACGTAGTTTGTACATAAAAGGGAAAAATAAATTTTCCTAAGGGTTTGACCGAAGCCAACATAGGCCGCCTACGTATCTCATTCTCGAGAATTCAGGTCAAACATAGTTCGTACATAAAAGGGAAAGATAAATTTTCCTAAGGGGTTGACCGAAGCTGACATAGGTCGCCTATGTATCTCATTCTTGAGAATTTAGGTCAAACATAGTTATAAATAAAAAGGGAAAAGGTAGATTCTAAGTGATTATAAATCATTAAAAAATTGCATTCATAAAAGTGCAATTACAAACAAATGAAACATAGAGAAGATACTATCTTTAGACATAGTATATCTTCACCACATCGGAGTTGATAGGCTTGGTCCACTCTTGACCATCCATCTCGGACAGGATTATGGCCCCTCCAGATAGCACCTTGCACACCACATACGACCCTTGCCAGTTTGGAGAAAACTAGCCTTTGTATTCTTCTTGATGGGGGAATATGCATTTCAGAACCAATTGTCCTACTTCAAACATGCGAGTCCTCATTTTTTTGTTGAAGGAACGAATCATCCATTATTGGTATAACTGGCCATGGCATACGACCTTCATTCCATTTTCATCGATTAGCATGAGTTGTTGATATTGAGTACGAACCCATTCTTTATTACTTAGTTTGGCCTCTTGAATAATCTTCAAGGAAGGTATCTCTACCTCGGCAGATATCACGGCTTCAGTTCCATAAACCAATAGATATGGAGTTGCCCCGGTTGAAGTTTTGACCGTCGTACGGTATCCTAACAAAGCATAAGGAAACATCTCATGCTAGGATCTGTTGTTCTCAATCATTTTCCTCAATATCCTCTTAATTTTTTTATTGGCGGTTACTACAGCTCTATTCATTTGAGGGCGATACGCGATTGAATTACGATGAGTGATTTTGAAATTTTCAGAAATTTCATTCATCAAGTGACTACTTAGGTTAGTTCCATTATCCGTAATGATGGATTCTGGTATTCCAAATCAGCAAATCAAGTTGTTTCTGACAAAATCTGCAATGACTTTCTTTGTCACGACTTTATATGAGATAGATTCTACCCATTTTGTGAAATAATCAATGACAACTAAGATGAATCTATGTCCATTCGATGCTCTGGGATCTATCGGACCAATGACGTCCATACCCCACTGTCACGCCCCAAATTCCAACGAGGCATGATTGGCACTCGAAGCCGATAAGGCCCGAGAGAACCAATCTTTCCTCATGCCCACTCATATGCATACCATAAGTTTCATCACCACCTCATAGAGACATAAAAGAATGCTAAATACGAATATCATGGAACGTTATACATACATTAAAGAAACTTGGCCGGTGGGGCCATCAAGTCAAAAGGACATACATCTTTTTCTTCTGCCATCATGCATATACCCACATATGTCTACAATAGCCTCTAGTCAAAATACATAACTATGACAACTTAGAGTCGGGACACACCCCGCTCTATACTCATAGACAACACCAAAATAAATGTACATAGCAACTCAGGAAGCCCCGAACCAACTGGAGCTCACCAAAAGTCTGCAAAGATCCGCAACCTACAGTGGAGGTCTACTAGTACCTGCACCTGAAGCACGTAAGGTAAATTCCCCAATAGGGGGTCAGTACGAAGAATGTACTGAGTATGTAAGGCCATATGAAACTGTCACAAATATGTCAATAGAATCCAAATTGAAGAAGATAGTCAATATGAATAATCCCCTTGATTTGCATATGTGGAACCATGTAGCTTACGTAAATTAAGTTCTTCTCTTTATGATTTATTCCTCATCACTCATAACATCTCGTACCCGGGCCCCAACTGATCAGTGGGTCTTAACATAACATAACGTTATGTTGGGATCGGCTCGAGCTAGGACTTTGCCCCTAGAGCTACCACCCGTAAATAATTATACATTGGGATCGGCTCGAGCTAGGCTTATGCCTCTAGAGCTGCCACCCATACCAACATATCAGGTTCGGCTCGAGCTAGGTTATTACCCCTAGAGCTGCCCCCTGTCAGGATCGGTCCGAGCTAGGCTTATGCCTCTAGGACTGCCCCCTGATCCAATCGGGATCGTCTTGAGCTAGGAATTTAGCCCCCAAAGCTTCCACCCATACTTATTCATTAACCACATATATGTATTACTTCTTTTCTTACTTTTGAGAGATTGATACATTTGTTTGTGAAAGATGGATACATTAAGGATCATGAAATTATTGAAAACACACACATATATGCATTACTTCACTTCTTCATCTCATGAGATTGATACTTGGTGATTAAACATTATTAGAAACAAAGCCTTCGTGGAAACATAACTCTATTGGAACCATTGGAACAACAATCTATGAACAAGAGACATAAGTATAATCACTATTGGAACATTGGAACATAACCTTGCTGAGCTTTTGGAACATTATCAATGAGTAGGAGACATGTGATTCATAATTGATCAATGAATAGGAAACTTGTGATAATAACCATGGATAACCGGGAGTAGTATACCTTAACGCATTTCAGCATGGCACAAGGGTAACGTCAATGTGAATTCTATATGCTGCAGAAAGATACGGACAAAGTAACCTTACATACCTACACTTCCAAGTATGAGTACACGAGTCTATATATGAACACAACAGTCCAGCTCCTTCCTTACGTCTTACTCTACAATACCAGTACATAACAAAGTTCATGTTAACAACCAACTTCCTTATAAGAGTATAAATGTCACAATGAGTTACGTGACTACTACATAGCATCATTTCGTCCTTCATAGTACATTCCATTGCATTATCATACCAACAACACCATAACATGCCACACATTGACCAAAATATCGCACATCAATAGCATTTCACATCACACTTACCCTTATGCTTTCTCATTAGTATTCCGTCATAATTTCTCCTATCAACTTGCCTCATAACAACATATGAACAAAAATTCATACTTAATACAGTCCAACATGCCTCCATACGACACTTTAAAGTCATTAAAACGACATCACAAGTTGATAATTACATCCAAAAAGGGTATAGGGGCCTTCGGGGATCAACTAGAGATGAAAACACACAAAATCAATTATGGGACTGACCTGCGCTGCCACCTGCACCCGTAGGTGGCTGAGGTACACGCGCAGGTGACCTTTGGCAGCAGCCAGAGGCACCTGCGTTGGCATCTGCGCCCGCAGGTGCCCTCGTCTGCGGGGGCGGATGCCTATTTTGGTCCGAAATGGTCTTTTTTGGGTATTTTCATGCAATGAATGGTCCATGATCATAACCAAAATTATATTAACATGTTTTTGATCATACTATATGACAAAAATCAGCCATGGTCTCACAACACACATACACATCACCAAAACCTCACTTTCTTTTCAATCCGTCACCAAATCCATAACCAAATTTACAACAAGAAGTCCAAACATTATACACAAGGATAAAACAAGGACAGACTATAATCACATCTCACATGTCAATATTGAATCCATCAAGTTCACTTCCTTCAAGACCACAAGTTTATATTCAAGTTTACAAGGCAAAACCATCCTCCGATTTAGCAAACACAAATTGTTTCACACATAGTGAACTTCTCACACTTCACCAACATAACCAACATGATATAAACCATATTACATGCATAAAATATATTAAACCATAATAATATACACTTACCAAGTCTTGCAAGATGATGATCTTGGTCCAAATGAGTGACTTAGGGTTTGTGTGAGACAAGGGAAAGTTAGAGAAAAAATTTAGAAAGGCATGGGAGTCCACAATGAATAAAATCTGATTTTCACTCATATATATAGTCCCCTAATGGTACTTTATTTGTCAAACACTTGGTCCAATCCTAATATAACAACTTGGTCTTGCAAGAATGGGTCATTAGGCCCTTTTTGGGCCATGGCTTTATGCTAATTTTGGGCCTCATGTAGCTCATTAACAAATTGTTAATTGATCCCACCAATTTAATGAATAATTCCTCATATATACATATATATCCCTCAAGTCCCTCTTATCCATCTCTTGGCATTAAATGCATGGTTGATTAGTCAAATGGAAGATTGGATCATGTTTTGCCCCATTGGGCCAAGTCTTTATTATGATATTTGGGCCTCATTTGGCCCAATGGCTCAAGACTCATATAATCCTCAACAATTAATTGCATAATTCTTCAAATGTCTCATGTTTAACTAATTCCATAAGTGTACACATATTCGTATAGGTTTGATAACATACGGGTGTTCCACCTCCTACAAAGGTCTAATCCCATGTACTAGGTCCAATATCAATTATCTCATCCATAATATTACAAAATACAAACTTTTGACTCTCGTCACTTGAGTAACCATTGTTCAACGTCGTCACGTAGGGTTTGGTAGATACGGGGTGTTACACCCACGCTACGAAGGGCCATGGTGAACTCATTGCGTAAAGCTCATGTGGAGGCATCCGAATCAAGTGTACGTGTATCTGGCACTTTGGGCATTTCTGTACGTACTTATTACGGTCACTCTCCACAGTCATCCAAAAATAACCCGACCTTAAAATTTTTCTAGAGAGAGCGAATCCATTCATGTGAGGTCCACAAACTCTAGCATGTATTTCTTCCAATAACTTCGTGGCTTCTATGACATCGACACATCTTAGAAATCCTAGGTTCGAGGTCCTCCTAAATAGGATTTCCCTACTCGGGAAGTAACTCTTTGCCAAATGACGGATTGTATTTTTTTGAATATTACTGACATCTTTGGGATATGCTCCAGACTCTAAATACTTCTTGATATCGAAGTACCATGGTTTTCCATTGGCCTCTACTTCAACATGTGTACAGTGTACTGGTTGCTCCCTCAAACTTATTTCCAAGGGATTAATGTAACTTCGATCTAGATATTGAATCATAGAGGATATAGTGGCTAAAGCATCAGCAAACTTGTTCTGTATTCTTAGGATATGCATGAGTGAATCTCCTTGAATCTTTTGCATAAATCTTGTACTAGATCTAAGTAAGGAGTGATTTTGGAATTCTTCAAAGCCCACTCTCCCCGCACTTGGTGAATCAATAGATCTGAGTCTCCAATGACTAATAATTCTAGAATACCCATATCAAGTGCTAAATCGAGGCCTAGGATGCAAGCTTCATATTCGTCCATGTTGCTGGTGCACGGGAAATGTAGTTTGGCGGTTATCGGGTAATGCTGACCTATTTCTGACACTAGAAACTCTCCAATTCTTGAACCTTTGAAGTTGACCGCTCCATCAAAGAACATCCTCCATCTAGGGTATGCTTCAGCTATATCTTCCCCCACAAACAAAACTTCTTAATCCAGGAAGTAAGTAGAGAGTGGCTCATATTCATTGTCAACTGGATTTTCAGCTAAATGATCTGCTAGGGTTTGCCCCTTGACTTACTTTTGGGTCACATACACAATGTCAAACTCGCTTAACAACATCTGCCATTTGGCCAACTTCCCTATAGGCATGGCCTTCTGAAATATATATTTCAAAGGATCCAATCTGGAAATAAGATATGTAGTATATGAAGACAAATAATATCTTAGCTTCTGGGTAACCCAAGTTAAAGCACAACATGTTCTTTCAACCAAGGTGTATCGAGCTTCGTATGGTATAAACTTTTTGCTTAAATAGTAGATCACCTTCTCTTTCTTGCCAGTTTCATCATGTTGCCCGAGGACACATCTAAAAGCACTTTTTGAGACTAACAAATACAGCAACAATGAACTTCCTTCTCTTGGTGGAACCAAAATAGGCGGAGTGGATAAATAATCTTTGATCCTATCAAAAGCCTTCTGGCACTCTTCTGTCCACTCGTTTAATGCATCCTTCTTCAACATCTTAAGGATTGGCTCATATATGATAGTTGACTGGGCAATGAACCTGCTAATGTAATTCAAACATCCCAAGAAACTCATGACTTCTTTCTTGGTCCTCGGTGGGGGCAACTCTTGAATTGTCTTGATCTTGGAAGGGTCAAGATCGGTGCCTCTCCTACTGACTATAAACCCTAATAGTTTTTTGGCTGGCACACCTAAAGCACACTTAGCAGGATTCAGCTTCAAGTTATACTTTCTCAACCGATTGAAGAATTTTCTTAGGTGTGTCATATGATCTGACCTCTCCTAAGATTTGATGATTACATCGTCCACGTACACCTCAATTTCCTTATGGATCATATCATGAAAGATTGTTGTCATAGCCCTCATGTATGTTGCACCAGCATTTTTTTGACCAAACAACATTAACCTGTAGTGATAAACACCCAGGGCATGATGAATGTCATCTTTTCTGCGTCTTTCTCATCCATTAAGATCTGATGATACCCTATGAACCAATCCACAAAGGATTGGATTTCATGCTTCGTACAGTTGTCAATGAGAATATGGTTGTTGGGCAGCGGGAAATTATCTTTGGTATAGTCCTTGTTCAAATCTCTGTAGTCAACACAAATTCTAATCTTGCCGTCCTTCTTTGGCACTGGAATAATATTGGCTAGCCACGTCGGATATTTTGTGACTTTCACAACTTTAGACTGGATTTGCTTTGTCACTTCTTCTTTAACCCTCATACTTAAGTTTGGCTTGAATTTCTGTATTTTTTGCTTTACTGGATCAAACCCTGGATTGATGGGCAACTTATGTAACACGATGTTGGTGCTTAACCCCGACATGTCATCGTAGCAACAAGCAAATATGTAGATGTATTCTTGTAGCAAATGGATGAGTTCTCTTTTTTGTGCTTTTGTTAGGTGAACACTGATTCTTGTTTCTTTAACTTCATCATGGCCCCCTAGATTGACCACTTCAGTTTCTTCCAGGTTAGGCTTCTCACGATTTTCAAATTCTTCCAAATCCTCTGTTAGTTGTCCCTCATCATAATTTTCCAATTTATTGTCATTTGCATCACTCCGTTCGTTTAGATCTTGACATGACATGGCATTGGCAGGTTTTAAGTTATTAATACTGAAATACATAAACCAACCAAGTCAGATAATAACAATATAACATAAAAATAAGAAAATAATAATAACATAACTCAAAAAAGTTTTCTAGTTAAAGGGAGGCCTTTTCATTGAAAATTGAGAAATATTTACAAACTATGGCTCATGAACTGCATAAGAATGGGCCCACGCCTTTTTGAAAATAGTAAATACAAAAAGAGAATTTGAAAGATAAAGGGTGGATCACGGGGCCTCCTATGGATCATCACCGATTTTCAAGAACTAGGAATTTGCCCTTTCATCTACCACATAGGGCGAGGAGTCATGAGTGGAGTGGATGCCCAATTCTGTAAAGTTTCCCCAGGTGCAACCTTCCTCACTCCACTAGCCTTCTAAAAATCTTCTATTATAGCATTGCAGTCTTTGAACAGAATTCCTATCCCATCACCCAGACCATCATTCGTTGACATCTCGCGTACAAGAAATGATTGATGCAGAAGTGGAAATGGCTTGGGCAGACCCATCTTTGTCCTTTTCTCATTCTCGTCCTCCTTCGTCGGCTTGTATCCTAGTCCATATTTGAAGGCTCTTTCCTGAATCACTATCGGCTCAATGATACCCTCCAGTTCTTTCCTAGTCCTCGACCATGCTTGAACCCATTTCTTAGCATCACAGTTGCCATCATCTTATAGATAGAAGGCATGGGCATCTGGAATGTTGGGTCCTCTTCAGCAGCATTCACGATTTCCACCTTATAAAAGTTACTACCCTTTTGAATATCTTCAATCATAGGTGCATAACCATTAGGGTGGCTCACGTGACTCTCTTCACCTTGAATGACTACCTCGTGGTCTCCCCAAATGAATTTCAATAATTGATGAAGAGGTGATGAAACCGCTCTTGCACCATGGAGCCACGACCTTCTGAGGAGCAGATTGTAGCTGGGATTAATATTCATAACATGAAACTTAGTCTTGAACTCCGCGGGTCCCATTTGGATATGCAGATCAACTTCTCCTATAGTGTCCCTCTGTCCTCCATTGAAATCTCACACATTAACATGGCTTTGACTGACCATTCCTAGATCGTAACCCAGTTTAGTCAGTATAGAAAAATGATAAATGTTCAAACCAGATCCGTCGTCTATTAGAACCCAATTAATCACGTGGTCACGACAAATAACAGTAATGTGCAATTCTTTGTTATGCATTATGCCTTCAAAAAGTAACTCTTCTTCACTGAATGATATGTGATGACTTCCCACAACGTTACCTATCATTGCGGCTAGATTTTCAACACTCATTCCAACGGGCACATATGATTCATCTAAGACTTTCAATAAAGCTTGTCGATGTTATTGAGAACTCATTAGAAATGCTCACATGGAGATCTGTGCTGGAGTCTTTTCCAGATGCTTAACAATTGAATATTCTTTTGGTTGCATTTGCCTTCAAAACTCTTCGGCCTCTCCTTCAGTAATCGGCCTCTTCTGTGAATCCTTCTTGTAAGAGTCGTTGGCTAAATTTTTAGGAACATAGCATCAATCGAATCAAGTCATCCCATGAGTGGCAGCAGTCTCTACAACAAACTCTCTTCTGGCTGGTGTTAAAGCATATAACTGAGTCGGGGCTACCATCACCATAAATGGGGGCCTTTCATTGACACTTAAAGCAGCCACGACCTTTTCTATCTTCTCTACTTCTTCCTTCTTCTTGAGCTTTTCCGAATCAATCTTAGTGATAGTCTTACTAATAGCCCATTCTTCCTCCATTTCAATCATATTAACCATAGCCCCTCCGTGGTTAGGCAACGAATTACTGTTGACATTTAGAGCTAGTGTTTGAAGAGTAATGACTTTATGATCAATCAGGTCCTGGATCTTATGTTTCAAATTAATGTAATCTTTGGTACTGTGGCCGACTCCTCCAGAATGATAGGTACAGTTTTGATAAGTGTGGTAAAATTGGGAATTTGTATTAGTGGGTTTTGGTTGGACAGGCTGGAGATAGCCGGCTACTCTTAATCTTTCGAAAAGATGAGTGTGACTTTCAACCAGTGGTGTAAAGTTTTAAGGAGGTTTCTTTTCAAGGTTTGGACAGGGAAGGTTATTTTGATTGGTAGGAGGTGGTACTTGATGATAATTTAGAGCTACGTCGACGTTATCTTGGGATGGTGGTTTGGACATTAGGCTGATAATTTGGTACTGGAGTTTGCTATTGTGGTAGGATTTTGGTTGTGGAGCTTGGTATTAATGTAGGGCAATTAGATGTGGAGCTTGGTATTGAGGTAGGACATTTTGCTATGGAGCTTGGTATTGAGGTTGAGCGTAGAAGACGGATTGAGGACTCGGCGGTGGCGGAGAAGAAAGGGTATTCCTGGGTCTGAATTTCCTTTTTAATTTAGCAACAGAATCAGTGGATACCGCAGTCACGTCTTCTCTTTTCTTCCTAGGGAACCCAGAGGACCCAGCTGATGTTGGAGTCCGGATAATTTTCCCTGTTCGAATGCCTTTTTTGAGTGATTCACCGATCTTCACCAAATCTGCAAAGGTTACATGAACTGCAGACACCATTCGAGTATAGAACTTTTCTTCGTGAGCACGAGAAAATACCGCTACCATTTCTTCCTCAGTCATAGGAGGTTGCACCTTAGCGGCTTCCTTTCTCCAGTGATAGATATAGTCTCAAATGTATTCGTCGTTCTTTTGCTTGATCCTATTCAGCGAATGTCGGTCCAAAACTATCTCTACATTGTATGCAAACCTATGGATAAAGTCTTTGGCCAGGGCCCTCCAGCCAAACCATTTTCTCAGTTCCTAGGATGTGAACCAATCTAGAGCTTTGCCACTTAAACTTAGGTTAAATAGACGCATTAGAAACACCTCATTTCTTCCAATTCCTAACATTTAATCACAGTATCTCCTTAAGTGAGCCATGGGATTTCCAGTAGCACCGAATATTTCAAATTTGGGGACCTTGTATCCTTCTGGTAGGTCTACACCGGGGTGGACACACAAATCATCATAACCAAGTCCATCATTATCCCCTGCTCCATGAGACTTTTTTATCCTCATAATCTCTTTATTCATTGTAAGCAGCTTCTTCTCATGCTCGACCCTCCATTCTTTTTCTTTATCCTCATAATAGTGTACCTCAGGATTCAGAAAAGGGTTATAGATGTAACACCCCTACCTTCCAATACATATACAACTAAGTGAAGCAAAGAAGAGTAAAGCAAAGTAAAAAAAATGTAATGTACATGATTCTACAAGCATAAGCAAAGGTGGTCTTCTATGATTATCTATACAGTTGTACCTGGTTTCATTTGAGCTCTTGTTTCATATATGATTACTTTATGCCTTACAAATTCAGTACATTATTTTATACTAACATCCCTCATAGGGATACTATGTTTTATACCACAGGTACAGGTATTCCAGTTAATAGATCTCCCTAATAGAAGCACAAAATACTCAATAGCTTTTGGTGAGCTCTAGGTTGATTCGGTACTTTGCCGAGTCTTTAGCATGTATTTGATATTGTAGTATAAGTCAAGGGTATGGTGTGGTCCTGTCCCGACCTAAGCTAAAGTTGTCTATCTTTTAGAGGCTTTGTAGACTATTGTTATAGTAAAGCGCAATTGTGTCTTATTCTCTAGTAATCAAGGTCCCAACAGCTAAGTTATGTATATCCATTATGGGAGTCTGACCTATACTTGTCAAAGACTTATAATTATCACAGTTACACGCATGGTAGTCACAAGGTACAAGTTGGTTCTCTTGAGCCTTTAGGGCATCGAGTACCTGTCAGTCTCAATGGGATTTAAGGCGTGACATGAAAAGCAGTTGGGGGTATAGGTCGGATGTGAGATGGATTTGGGATAGTGGCAGAAGGGTTTTAGTATGCTGAAGTGTGATTTTGAGGATGAACGGAAGTTGGGTTATATGCAAGGGGGACATTTTGGGGGTTAAAGGTGTTTTGTGGAGTTTGAGAGTGGTTCTGTGGGATTTGAGGATGGATTTGTGGAGTCAGGGAAGGATTTTATGGATGGTAAGCATCTGGGTTATTGTCACGATTGGTGTTTTGAATGGGTGAAGTGTGAGTTTGGTGAACTGGTGGATTATTGATGATTGGGTCTATGGGAAGTTATGAGGCAAAAGCGGATAAAATGTTACTTTGATGATTCCTGAGGTCATGCATATTAAGAGGAGGGGTTTGGAGTGGAGGACCGTGCCCTCTTGGGACATGAGCATTAGCGGTGATGGCCAAATTTGCCAAGTCTTGGTATGATTCACCTCCTCTTGAAGCATTTCCAGCTTTTTTGCGAGTTCATCAATCATCTCGCTTTGTTCTGCTATAACATTGTCCTTGTTGGCCAATGCGTTATCGTTGTCGCTTCCAGTCATATTCGAATAATGGCTAGGGGATGGGATTTTGCGAACTTTTGATCGGGTGAAGTAAAGATGTTCAGCCAGTTTATGACAACACGAAGTAGTTTCTATTATCTATAAAATAAAAACAACTCAAAGGATGATATGTTAGATCCCGTTAGTAATAAATAATGCAAGATAATTAGGCAGGAAGTAAACACAAAGTTGTTTACATCATAAGCAAATTGATCCACGGGGTATTGACTCAAAAATTTCAATGAACGGGATTTTGCTCATTGGTTTGGGATAAACGATTTTGCCAGGAAGATTGATTGTGAAACTCCTTCTTCTTCTTCATCCTTATGCCTCCTTCCATAAAGTAAGGGGAAACAAAACTTTTTGAAGATAAGGACCAAACCAAAAGGCTTCCTACGTATCCCGCGAAGGGGACCTATGTAGTTCGAAAAGTTAAGGGAAATCTTCATTTCATTACACTCTTGTTGGGAATCATTACATTTAGGAAAACATGAAAACAGAACAACATCTAAAGGAAAAACTTAACAACTAGCTTCTTGATAAGTGCGTGCATTCCCGCTTCATTCTACTCTTTCCATCTATTGATCTTCTAAGAGTGAAATGGCGGCAATTCCAACTTGACCCTTCCAGATTCCACCAGGAGTTCCAACCCCATTTTGAAAGCATGACAAGTCTCTAAGTCATGCCCCCCTCTCCCTCCATGATAGTGACAATCTTCCTTGAATTTCTTCCAAGCTTTTTACACCATGTTTGGCTTTTGTTTCTACTGGCTCTAAGATCTTGGCATGGATGAGCTTTGAATAAATATTATGATAGGCTTCTTCGAACTTTGTGAAGTCATATTTGTAAATCTGCACCTCTTCAGTGATAGGCATGCCTGGATTGACATGGTCACATACGAGAATGGTCTGTGACCCCTACAGGCTACCTATCTGACCATTGCGGATCATGCTGCAAATTTTGGCTTTCAGAGCGATGCATTCATCGATGGTATGGTCAGGTATTTGTGGATGATATGAGTATTTCCTATGGGCATCTCTGGGAAGGCAGCCAAATCCTTCTGTTTGGTCAGGTTGGAGAATTCCTATATCTCTTAGAGTTTGATAAATTTCCAAGCACGTCATGACCCTGGGGATCTTCTAAAGTGAGCTCTGAGGATGATCTTTTCACTTCCTGGCCTAATCCTAGTTGGCCAAACAGCGTTCCTTTTTAGCTTAGCCCAATAGTCATCTCTTAATTTTAGAAACAGGACTTGCTCCATGCTTTTTTTCTTATGGCTCTTGGTCGAATCTTAAACCTTGTACTTACCAGACTCTTTTTCTTGCACAATCAAATGTTTGACTTTAGCGATTTCCCTATCAGTCTGATTGATTTTCCTAACCAATCTCTTGGTTTCTTCCTTTAGCACCTCTTCCACTAGGGATAACTCCACTATCTGTCTTTTCAATTGACCGGCTCTTGAGTCCATGATCAATCTTCCTGAAAGAGTAGGAACATATCTTAGAAAGTTAATAAAGAATGGTTGAGGTTTTTTTTGAGAAACTTAGGAGACCCAGAGTGTTTGGTCGGACTTTTGTTTAGTGGGTGTATATTTCTGCCTAAAGAGCTCTATGAAAAATGGGATTGGATCAATTCTCCTTTAATTCAAATCAACACACATAAACATGTAAGACAATCATATCATAAAAGCATATTATAATAAGCGCGTGTCCTAATTGGATGACCCTTTTCAGCCAAGGGTTGGCCTAACGAGTTTGAATGAAGTATATGCCTTTTAAAAACAAATCCATTATCCCCAAAATAACATTTTTATAAATATCCAAAAGGGCATAAATGCCTACAAAGTAGCAAAATGAGGGATACAATCTTTGGGGAAAGGGAAATAACAGTGCAAGAAAAACAGTCCCACGCAGGGGATAATAAATGAAGATACTAGCATTCAGATGATCCCTCATCGGTCTTTGCCTTTTTAGCTTTGTTGCCATAGGCGATATCGATTGACGATCAAGTGACTTCCACATAATTGCGCTCTACTCTCGTAGGTAATTTTCCCTATGCTATCAATTCAGGAAGCCATACAATCATCCAAATTGATCAAACACTGTCTGGCATCACCCACCTCTTGTCTGGCTCGCTTTAACTTTCCCTTAATTGATGTATAGTTGAAACATACTCCCTATTTGCCGCTGATGAGCAATCTCACTTGTTTGTAACCTATCCTTAAGCCTGTGAATTTGAATCTGATGCTCTGATTCTACATCAATAATTTGTGTGGGCACATTAGGACTAGGTACCAGTGTTCCTGCGAGGTTCTTTTTCAACCATTCTTTGTAAGTATCACTAACCTCAGGCTCAAACCCAATACTAAAAGAGATTTCTCTGGTCTTTCTTTCCTTCCACCCCTGTATAATAAATTCTTTGAGAGGTGTCTCGCCCTCCCCATATTAGGTGATGAATCTAGCCATGGGCTCTATTTGTGGTGTCTCTTGCTTAATTTCAAACTGTCTGAGAATTCTAGAAGGAATATAAGGATGAGTCCCTCTAAGGCTGGTGAGTACTAAAAAAGGCTATTTATTTCCTCGAATTGTGTATTTCCCTGGATTGAGGTATTTGATTGACCATTGAACATTGTCGTCTCTCAATTCCCCGAATTGGTTGAACCAAAATTCTAGAGTTTATTCCCTCTTAAATCTGTTTATAGTCAACCACCTGCTATGGGAAAAAAGAAGATCGTACCTTGTCAGATGGTCCATTTTCTCCATTCTAGTATATTTCAACAAATGTTTCATCATCCACCATTGCAAAATAAGATTGCATCCCTAGAAGAAATGGGCCCAATTTTGACAATTTCCCAAAGCCTGGTACATTTCTGCGATGATCATAGGAGCTAAGGTATGGAATACCTTAGAAGTGCCGTATTCTAACACATAGAAGAGGGATTGTGTTACCATAACGATGCTTGGATGAATAGTACCATTCGATCCTTACAGAATACTATGGTTCCAAGTAGACTCACCGCGAAAGCAAATGCCCTTCTATCCTTCCATTTTGTGATACAAGTGGGATTACCCCAAAGATCATCACTCAAGGTAATTAGTGTCCTTTTAGAGATGAGGAGGAGTATTTCAACTCACCATGATGATTTTGGATATGAAGAAGTCTTGTTGATGAGAGTACTTGGCACTTGGGTCACTTTTGGGCCCACTTGGCATTTAGGGTCACTTTTGGGCCTATTATGTAATAAGGCCCATTGCTATAAACAGTTAGCTTTATTCTAATTTTTAGGTTAGTTGATGATTGATGATGAATGTTACACTTGAGAGTGTTTATGTTAGCTTGTTGGGAGCTTTCTAGATTGTGAGAAACGTCGATTGTTAGAGGTCCATTTCCTCTTTCGGTCTTTGTAAGAGATTGGTGCTTGTGGTAATTTAAAGGAAGGTCTTTGGTTTGAAATACCTTTGATTGTCCTTTTCTTATAATATTGTGTCTATTTATCTATTTTTTCCCTTTATTGTCTTTGTTTTCCTTTTGTTCTTCATCTCGTATTTCCCATTTTCCCCTGTCTCCGTTGTTTTCGTAGATTCTTTGTTTTCTTCGTATTTTGGTTTGTATCATTTTGACTCAGACGCGAATTCATGCCCGAACTTTTGGAAAGAATTGAATCTTCCAAACCTGTAGTACAACTTACGAAGAGGAATATTTGGCCCATCAAGCTTCCCTAGCCAAGTTTCATATTCGATCAAAAAGGCATCCTTGATCTTTTGATGGTTCTATATGTTCGGGATTAAAACATTGTTGTCCGGTGTCTTTTTCTTTTTGTTGCACATGTGGACACTTTTATAGATAACTACCACTTCTTCGATAGTAGGGGTCAATTCAACTCCCCCAAAGCGAAATACCATGTTGTCATCATCCCAGAATTCTATCAACACATGAATCATCTCAGGTCAAACATCCATATCTAGAAGTGAGGGTAGGCGACCAATATGCGTCTTAATAGTCTTCTTATCTTCCGGACTCATGTAGGCCCACCAAACCTTAAAGAAATCATTTGGTTTGGTAACCATTTTGAATCTTCTAATGGGGAGTGGTTGAGCCATTCCTACACAAAAGCAAACAAAGTAAGCCTTTCCCCCCACCCCGATTGAAAATGGATTAGATTAATTGATATATACTCCTTCAACACATAAGCATGATTTGTCTGTGATTGACTCATGGTTAATAGATGCAGTGTAGGTTTTCTAATGGGCCCAATACCCCCTCAGGTATTGGGTCGTCCTAGGCTCATGCCTAAAAAGGTTTTGGTTTCACTCTATCCTAGGTATCTAGAGTGGGCTTTGACCAGGTTCCCAAGTGAACAACTTGGGTTTGGAAATACAAAGAGCCATTGGACGCCTAACGTACCAATAAAATGTTGTATTTCCAACACTTTCATTTGGAATTAATCAATAGAGGCCGCGACAACCACGAAACCCCAAACAGTTAAATATCAATGAAGAAGTAAGCCATGAATACAATCGATAGATATTATCACAAGATATTACTAAATTAACACAGTTTTCAAATAAGGTCAAATAAATCAGTCAAACAATCTAAAATTTGGTTAGAATCTTGATCTAAATCCCTAGTGGAGTCGCTTTTTCTGTTTTATTCCTTTTAGGCCCGAGGGGTTGGAAAAATAATGGTTTTTGACTTTTCAAACTATTTCAAAACTTTAAAGAAAATTTTGAAACAATTTTAAGAAAATACAGAGTCGCCACTTGATTTTTTATAGAAAACATCAAGAAAAACTTAAAGAATTTTAAAGACTCAAAAACAAAAACAAATCTTCAAAATTAGAGAAAATGAGTAAGGATTCTGGTAACACCTTGAGAAGGTTTTTAAGGCACTCAAGAAGCGTCCGTCAAAAACGGTTGACCAAAAGACAATTTGACTGATTTATAAAAATGACCAATTTTGAAAACATGACTAACTTTGTAAAATCTTAAACTCATTGGTAAACATGGCACTTATTCTATTCACGTGAAAAGTAGTCTACTTATATTAGGGAAGAATCTATGTAAACAAACCCAACTTTAGACTTAAGGAAAAATAAGATTTACATCCTTAACAAAGAAAGACAAATTTTAGCTTGAAAGTACCAATTTATTAGAAATAACATCTTTGGAGTTGAGTTTAAAGCAAAATCAAATTTTGATAGGTCATAAAGCAATTAATTAGTGATAGAAAGCTCGGATTTTTCTTTCAAAGAAATTATTTGATCTTTAGAATTTTCGAGGAAAAATCACCTTAATCTATATAGATTACTAATAACATAAACAAAATAAATGCCATCTCTTGATTTGTTAAAGACTTGTTCCAAAGGAAAATAAAGATATCATTTTATTAACTTAAAATATTAGACTATGTGATAAACGATAATTAAAGGAAAATATAAAGATAGAACAAAATAACAACTCAAAGGGGATTTATCTAGATTTTAACCAAATTTAAGAGTTAATTACAAACAAATAATCAAACATGGATTTACAAACAAATAAATAAAATAAAAGGAGAAAATTTTAGGATTTGTGCCCCTACATTGGCCCATCAAACCTGTCCAGATTTGGACTTGAATCTTTATGGACTTTTAAGTCCATTTTCAGCTATGTATAACAACTATATAACAGTTGTATACATCCTTCAATTCCCTGTATATTGATGTGTGTTGGGCCAAGCTTGGACTACTGCTGCCAAATGCTTTGGACCTTAACCCATTCTCTCATTTCAGCACCTGTATACCATGCGTATACTGCTGTATACTTGATGTTTCTTTGACGAATCCGCCCCTTTTGGGACTCAAAGGAGGTTTGACTCGATGACATTGGGCCTCATGGGCCCATTAGAATATGCAAAGGAAGACGGAGTTTAGTGGGCTCATGCGGAGTGTTCATGCAATGAAATGATAGTGAGAATTAGTAGATTTTATTAATACATAAAGAAAGACAAATTTATTAAACATACAGGAAAGTGCACATCACAAAGACCAAATATCGCATGCCACAACTTCAGTTAATTGATTGAAAAGAGAACGTTTATCTATCTAGCCAAGGTTGCAAAAAGAAGAAATTTTGAAACAAGTAGATCACATTTAATACCAAAAGTGTTAAACACAAATTGATGATAATCCGAATAGAAATAACTTGGCAACTTGTCTCTCCAAACTAATCTGGTGAGTACAATAATTAAGCCTTTTCTTATTGCTAGTTTTGCTAACTTTAACACAAAAAGTAGGAAGAAATCATATGACTCCACTTGTGCACAAGCATTTAAACTCAAAACATCACCGAAAAGGAAATTTCTAAGAGATTTGATACAACACATGATAATCAAGGTCTTACCATTTTTAATGGCAAATAAATCTTGTACACACATTAAGGTCTGGAACTATAAGAAAGCAACCCTTTTTTTTTTTTAATTTTTTTTAAAAAAAGAGTTTCAAATTAGTGATTTGAAAGTTCTAAAAAAAAGAAACTTCATACGAGAAGAAGAACAAGGTTTTGATATTCAAACCGAATAAATAGATAGGTTCGAACTAAGATGACATAAAATGAAGATTAAGACACCTATATTAATCTTACACATCATCTTACACAGGCTAAAAGAAAATCAAATTTCGAGTTTGAAACAAAATAAAACAATCAGTTAGCATCTCATAACAGTTAACCATCATTTGGCAATTAAATGCAACAATGAGAAGAGGAAGGACACATCTTCCAACTGGAGATAACTCGATCCAAATTGGTTTTGAACTAAATCTTGACACATAGATTACTGGGGAGAGTACGAAAAGTAAACTAGGGTGGGAGCATGGTTTTAGTAAATTAACACCCAAGACAGCTTGCTTTTAGGAATTCAAGTGTAGAACTTTTAGAGATGAAAACACACAATGGCAAATACATAGTTCATGTCTAGTTCTTATTTTGATTTATTGAACAACATAAGCAAAAGGATAATCATTTTTTGCACACAAAGCCCACAAAAACCAGCTCTAATAAGTACTTCTATCAATCCAGGAAGAAGAAGAGGTTGAAAGAAGTAATTTTAATCAGAATCTCTTTTTTTGAAAAGAAAAGATCTCATTTTTTAAAACCTGTAAAATACGAGAACTCTTAAACATATCAAATAACAACAAGCAGTCGCAATAATTCAATAAAGTGTGATATTCTTCAACAACGTATCAACAATCAAAAAATCCAAACTTTCTAATCCATAGGCTTCACCCAACATCAAACACATACTCAAACAAGACCATACTCGTGTATCAAGTTATCAAACTCGATATGTCAAAAAACGAACAACATATTCAAACCTACAATATAAACCTACAACTTATTTACCTTCACGCGTTGTTAAACCTTGAAAACATAGCAAAGAAATTACTTCAGTCTTTTAAGGAGATGAAATAGTGTAGTAAGCATGAAAGAACCATACGAAATTCATCAAATATCAACACTTTTTCCACAAACGAATAACCTTTCTCAAACAAGACCAATCCCATATCATACTCGGAGAGAATAACTACAAAAGATGATATTTTTCGTTCACACAAGTTCTTTCATAAAGAACAAACAATCCCATAACAACAAAATCCCAAAACATTGTCCAGATTATCTACTATACACTTAAGTATGAAAAGAAAATTGCAACAAGGATGAAGCTTTCACTTATTTTCGGGCAGGAACCGGGACTACGGACCTTTTCGACGAAATTTCCACAACTAGAATTCGAATTTTAACCTCGCCAAAATTTAAATGAGTTAGTCGGAATTTAGTTTTCAAGTGTGTTTCTTCCTCTCGGATTTCGATTACGTGAGGTTAGAAGCATGCACCTCTAGAACCTCCAATTTTCCCCCCAAAAAAATCCTCACTCGACGCTCAACCCACACTATTTATTTATAGAAAAATTAGGGCTGCTTTGGAGGGAAAATGGAGTGGTAAAATGGGGATTTCAAAATTCAAAATTGGGGATAAGGGATTGGATTTTCAGCTTTGAAATTGGATGAATTTGGCCACAAAAAGGGTCAAATTTGAAGTGAATTATTGGGGATTTTGGGGGGGAAAAATGAATTCCCCAATAGCCAATAGAAATCGAACAACGTTGTACTCCAATGGTATGAAATATTGAATGTTATAGGATGAGCTGTATTGTTTCTAGAACCTGACAACCCATCAAATTCATACATGACAGTAACGGAAGTGAATTGACGGAATCTTGAGGCTATTCGAGGAGAATTTGGAGTGGTTTTGGTTGGATTAAGGTGTGAATTTGATGGGAGTTGTACTAGTTATTGCTGCTGTGACCGTTGTTGTTGATGGTGTCGTTGTTTTATTGTACGCTGTGAGAGAGAGAGTGGGTCGGGGAGAGAGAAAGAAAATAGAGGAGAGAGAGGCGCGTATGGTGCGTATGTGTGTGTGTATATATCATGAGGAGTTAATTGGAGTTTTGGCTGGGTCAAGGTGTTAAGTGGGTGATGGGTATGGGATGCTTTTGGATTAAAATTGAAAAGGGGAGGGTAGAAATTAGGTTATTTAAGATATAACCTAATTAGATTAGGACTTAGTCAATTACATTTAAATTTTAGTGTAATTGAAAATCAATTGGCCAATTGTATTGCAATCATGGCCAAGTTGATTTCAATTAAGGTCCAATTTAATAGATCAGCTAAATTGAATTAAAGATTGAAACAAACTAATAATCGATTTAATCCCGAGTTTCTTGGTTTCATAAAATCAAATGAATATTTTTCGAACAATTCATTTAATAACAACTTACATGTTTAAATCAAAATTCACTCGTATGAATTGATTTTCAAGATGGTTCTTGATAAAAATCTAATTTTTTGATAAAATAATTATTTAAGCAACAAAAATTACATGATCTTGTATACAAGAATACGGAAATGTATAATTCATCACCTAAATGGAAAATTTAACTCAAATAAATATTTTAAAAAGCATTTATCCGGATAAAATATATATTTTAATTTTATTTAAAATCGAAGAAACTCAGCATTAAATTTTGTAGGGGAGGGCAAAAATTAGGTGTCAACACTTGTTTTCATATGAGCCTAATGATTCTTTGACACATAGTGATAATGTATTTGTTGAGGATGTTCATACACTAGTTGATCCTATTGATGACCGAATTGATTCTTCTTGTAAGAACAATTTGTGTCCACCTAGTGTTGACACATGCATTGAATGGTAGTACATTTTCATATGAATTTTTCCATATTTTAATAATGTGCATGTTGAATATGTGGATACACTGGTTGATCCTATTGATAACCAAATTGATTCTTCTAGTAAGATCAATTTATGTCCATCTAGTGTTGATACATGTGCTTTGAATGTTAGTTCATTATCAAATGATATCGGTGTTGATAAACTTATGTGTAATGATGACCCACAAAATGAGGAGTTTTGTGATGAACTTAAGATACCTCAATTTAGTGATGACATTGATATAGCTGGTCATGTAGCTCATGTGAAGTCATTGCACCTAAATAATGAATCCTTGAATTGCGATCCCATTCTTTGTTCTTCTCATGAGGATTTTGATATGGGATGTGTTTTTAAGGATAATTCCATGTTTGAGGTTGACATGACTAATGAAGGTGAAATGTATAGTGGTGTGTCTTGGCATGATAGAAGTGTATACCCTCTTAAAGGCTACCAAGTGATTGAGAATCCACTATGGTATGATGACACACTTTTCAAAGATGAAATTGTCTTCTTGGAAGATGATAGTACGTCTATTGGAGGGGTTAGTAGTCGAAAAGAAGGGGGTGTATGTTATCCAATGACCCCTTTATTCTTGTGTGACCCAATACCTGATCAAGGCCTTAACACTTGTGGATCAAAGGGTCATTCTAAATGTGGGCACACCTTGGATGAAGTTCATTTAAGTAACACCTTTCTATACTATTTGTTTGCATATGATGATACTCTTGCCTTTGAGTGAAGTATGTTTTGTGAGAGTAAAAGTGCCAATGGGGAAAATAGGTGTATGCTTGATCCATGTTTATGGATTTCCTTTTCCTTTGACCCCGGTTATGATTTGAATAGTGGCATTTGTAATGAAATACTTGGTCCAAATGACAAGCAAGTTGTGAGTGGGGTTGTTGGCTTGTATGGTGATAAGTATAGTAGTAGCATTTCTTTTCTCTCAGATCATTATTTTTTGGTGTTATTACTTGATCTTATGAGTTTGAATAAGGTATATTTGCTAACTTGTATGGGGAATACCTTTGTATTGTGATGAATTGGGAGTAATCACATTCTTGAAGATAGCTAGTGCATTGGGTGGAGTCTTAATATGGGATGACCTTGTTTATGACATGATACTTAGATATGTGGGTTATCGTGTGTTACTTGACTTAAAGGGCGATTTATGTTTTTCTAAATGTAGAACCATTGAGGATTTGCATGTTTGGTTGCTTAAATACCATGATTCTTTTGATTTACCCCTTTGTCAATGCTTCCTATGTAGCAAAGTATCTCTTGTTTTGTTGGCTTACAAATCATTTGTGACTCATTTTGATGCTTGGTTATATATTAAATGTGTGCACCCTTGGCATGGTGATAGAATTTTTATTTCTAATTCTTGTGCTAACCCTCATGCTATAAGGATATGTTTGTTGTTTGTCCTTCTCATATTTTTGTAAGGTTTGGATTCGAGGATGAATCCTTTTGAAGAAGGGGAGGATGATACGAGAATGGTTAGCATGGGGAATATTAGGAAGGGATTTTATAGATGGATAATAACTTGGAGCCAGAGGAAGGCATGAAGGAAAAAATACACAAGGTCAAGGTCAATCAAGATGCTATTTGGGAAATCAAGAAGGTCCCTTGTGGGTTATTTACTAAATAGTCACTTTTGGGCTATTTTTGTAAGAGGCTATTTGTGAAAAGGCAAGGACTATAAATAGTTGCCTTAGCCGTTTTCTTTACTTAGATTTTTGATGATTGAATTGTCTTGAATAGACTTGATAATTGGTTACTCTAGGTTAGGGTAGTAATTAAGTTCAATTCCAATTGTTAGCTTAGATCGAGTGATTAGGGTGGATTACCAAATTGCTTGTGTTATCTTATTCGCTTGATTGATCATCGAGTTATCATATTGTGGATTCAATTTGGTTTCTCATGCATTTGATTGAGTTATTTGTCTCCTTGGTTTCTCGTGCATTTGATTGAGTTCTTTGTCTCCCTTGGTTTAATTGTTCTTCAATTGAACCTTTCTTTCTTCACTTTTCATCTCTTATTTCTCAACTATCCTTTAATTTTGTTGTTTAATTCCGTGTTTTTGATATCGATTTTAGTCACTTGATTGAGGTTGTTATCAACACGCTTGTAGTAACATGGGCTATGAGCATTATATTGATCAAAGAAAAAGTAGCGAGCTTAGTTATTTAACCTCATCTTGTGCTACTTCCTACCCTAATCCAAGAAGAATAGATGTATGGCATTATTAATTCAAAGTCGTCATACTAACCATAGGAGAAGTACATTCATTACTTGGACTGCAAGGTTCCAAGATAGGTATGACCTGGTGAGGCGATTACTTGGAACCAAAGTGAGTATAAATAGTGTCATGGGGTTTGATCTTGAAATTAATGATCAAAGTGTTGCCAATGTCATATTCCGTAAAGTGGTAAAGTATCTTGGGTTACCATTATATCCTATTCAAGATCCTATTCTTGATGAAAAAGGGATTTGGATTGATCGACAAGTAGGTGTACTCATGTCACTCGGGGGAAACCAAGTGGAGGTATGGTGTGGTATAGGCTTATTAGATACTTCCCACCTCTATTTGGGGTGCACTTGGATCTAAAAATATGGAATCCCAAATGTACAAGATAAATACAATATGTTGGATAACAATGGGAAACCTTTTTTTACCTCAGCCTCCTAGAGAAGAAGTTACAAGGGAACCTCTACCAATTGAGGACCATAGTATTTTGAGCACCAAAAAATTATTTGATTCAATAAAAAGAATAATACAATCCAAATCGGTATTGACCACTTTGGACCTATAATTCAAGGCCGAAACAAAGGGATCCAAGCCATGATCATTTCACAGATGCAAGGACATGTTTGGAGGACCTCTTTTTAAGCCCCCAAGAGTACAATACCACATGTGGAGGGTAGCCTGGAGTCAAGAAAGCCGTTGGAGAGGTCCTTGGGGAGTCAAGAGGACCTTGGAGGCATTCTGGAATAGCCTACGCCCTCACCTGCGCCCGCAGGTGGTGATTTGCGCCTATAGATGGATTTTGCCTTACCACCTGCGCCCCTATCTGCTAGGGCATGTGGCGGCCTAGGCGGCCCATTTTGCTGAATTGGGTCACTTTTGGGCCCATACTTGTAATAATAGCCCATGTCTATAAATAGTAGTAGGTCTCTTTCATTTTCCTTAAATTTTGATGATATTTTGAATACACTTGAAAGTGTGAGAGCTAGGATTAGCTTGTGTTGAACAATCACTTAAAAATGTGGGTTACGTGGGATATTGATTCCCTCGTGGTTTACGTAAGAGATCGGTGCTTGTTGGTAATCAAAAGGGAGGTGTTAGATTTCATATATCCATAGGCTGCCCTCTTCTTTATTTTCTTGTGTCTATCTATCTATCTTTATCTCTATCCTTTATCTTTCCGTATTTTGATTCTATCATTTTTCTTCTTTTCGTACTTTTTCCCTCTTTTCATATTTTGGGGGTTATCAGTTGGTATCAAGAGCTTGTATTAGGGTTTTTTTCACAATCCTATGTCTTGGGATTGATATTTAAAAAAAAAAGAGTCAAAAATGTTTTCAATAAAAACCCCAAGAATATTTTTGTGTTTTTGAGTCATTTTTGTAGTTTCTATACTAGATTTGTTCCATCTAGTACTATTTAGGGTGGAATATTGAAGTTTTGGTGTGTTTGTAAGAGAATGGAAGAAAAACTCCATTGTTGAGCTTGAACTTGAAGAAAAAGAAAAGTGGGTTTTGAGATCTTGCTATTTTGGTGTGGATTTGAAGGTTACAAATTGTTGAAAGTTGTTCCCCTCGTTAAAGAGAACACAATTCTGAAATTTCATGCAAATCCGAGCTAAACCGAGTTAGTTGGGAATTTTGTATTCTTGGTGTTCTTGAAGAAGATTCATATCTTCAAGGGGAAGATTTATAAAAAAGTTATTATTAGATCCACAAAGAAAGAAAGAGAAGGTGTTTGGGTGTTAGTACAAGAGAATATTTGTCACGCCTCAAATTCCATTGACACGGACAGGCACCCGATGCCTGAAAGGCTCGAGAGAATCAACTTATACCTTGTGATTACCATGGATGTAACTATGATAATTATAAGGCTTTGACAAGTATAGGTGAGACTCCCTGGTAAAAGACCAACATAAATAGGCCCATAATGGATATACATGACTTGGTCGTTGGGGCCTTAATTACTAGAGAATAGTACACAACTGTGCTTTATTTTAACAATAGTTTAGAAAGCCTCTAAAATATAGACAACTTTATCTTAGGTCGGGATAGGACCCCGCCATACCCTTAACTATAAAATAATATCAAATACACGCTAAAGATTCGGGAAAGCCCCGAATCAACCTGGAGCTCACCAAAAGCCGCTAAGTATTATGTGCTTGTATTAGGGAGATCTATTAGCTGGAATACCTATACCTGCGGCATGAAACATAGTGTCCCCCATGAGGGACGTCAGTACGAAATAATGTACTGAATATGTAAGGCATAAAGTAACCATATGTGAAACAAGAGCTCAAATGAAACCAGGTACAACTGTATAAATATTGATAGAAGACCACCATTGCTTATACTTGTAGAATAATGTACATTGCATTTTTTTCTTTGCTTTACTCTTCTTTGCATTATTAACTTTATAAGGCATGTGATACAAATGACCAGCTGATCAGTGGTAAAAGAGGATGACCCATGCTAGACATTTTAACCCCTGGGATACGGTCCTCATAAATATACAAATTGGGATCGACCCATGCTAGGCTTTCCTTTCACCCCTGGGATACCACCAATAATATTGGGATCGACCCATGCTAGGTGTTCCTTCCACCCCTGGGATACCACCCATCAATACAAAGATTGGGATCGGCCCATGCTAGGTATTATAACCCCTGAGCTGCCACCCATAAATACATTAGTTCACTTTACCTTGTTTCTTTAATCTTTGGGATTGTTCTTTTGGTGGTCGTTTTTGAGCTTTTGGAACTATAGACATGTGAACAATATGCTTGGTGCAGTTACAATTACATAGGAAGAAAAATGTCACTTCAATGTGATACTTAGAAGCTTATATGACTCAATGAACCTCATTGGGTATAAAGTACATACACGAATGAACCATGAAGGCATGTGACAAGTAAGCACATTAGGGCATGTAGCAAATGAGCCACTAACGTGTATAACAAGTGAGCAAGTGATTCTACTTAGCCCATGGTTTGTTTAAAACACATTTAGACATTTCAAATAGGGGCGTACATGCATTTCTTATGGAGACATGTAATTCCCCAAATAGAGACGTCTGGACAGTACAATAAATACTTACTAGGTGATAAAAAATAAAAAAGTACACAAACATGAGAACTAATGATGCACGTGGGCAGATTCCAATTGGAACAAATGCACATTTCAGGAAAGGACATATAAATTGTATAACTGAACAATTTAAGGACTCTATAAGGTCAAATTATATCCTAACACGATGAGAGTGATATTACAAAAAAGGAATGTGTGAACATGTGATCCAAAAGAAGTATATGATCAATTAGACAGTTGAAGCAATTTTGGATAGATTGTATATCCTACATATGACACTTTTAACATGTGTAATCTAGGATTTTATTGACTCATATAAGAGAAACATGTGACACTTTGACACATTTTTAGACCACAGGCAGTAAAGGAAAGGTCCATCAAGTACAGATGGGATTGTACACCATCGCAATGTATATTTTACCATGAAAGATCATCTAAGAAGCTCACTTTGTTGGTACATGAGTATAACACTTCATGCCAGAGAATATGAACTAGTATAGCCTTACATTCCTCAATTCCCAATTTGTATAGTTTATGAAGTGCCAACCTGTCCTTTAATGTAATAATCTTCATCTATAACAAGTGTCAAGTAGTAAGGCTAATATTAACAGATAACCAACCAACTCACAATATTTTAACTCATCAAAACAGTAGTCGGGCAGTAAGCCCCGTGACAACTTTAAATTAATGGTGTATCACCACACCCTACAAATCTGCCCCGTAACAACTTTACCAAAACATTTTCTAAGGCCATCCACAACCTCCCATACTTCACAATAAAACAATAAATCCACCAAACATATCAATATAACTATAAAACTTGAATTCATGGCTTCCAATCACCATCCCATGAGTTCTAATTAACAAGTATGCCTAGAATGTTCAAATAATCTTTTAATTAGAGGTGGGGGAAGCACCTTACCATGGCTGTCTTAATATGCTATTTTTATTCAATTACTGCCCTTGTAACCTTTTCCAATCCACTAAAATAGGAGAGGAAAATTAGCATATGCATCACATGAAAATAGTAAAAAGAGCCATGCTTTTAACATAAAATTCTTACCTTAATCCTAGGAAGAGAGTGATAACCCCTTTGCTGTCAATACCTATAACTCTATACACTTCACTTTCCTTAAAAAACTCTTCAATATATTAAGCCAAGGAGGGGGACAAGGTGATCTAGTGGGATGCTTTGCAAGAAATAAGTTGAAGAACACTTAGAACCCTAAAAGGGAAATTAGGGAGGCTGTTGGGAGAAGAGAGGAGAGAGTTTGAGAGACTTGACAGAATCTGAATTTTTTCAAGTAGATAATGAGAAAAAAAATGAACCCAATCTTGACTTTTAATGGTCCCATTTTGGCTGTCTTTCCTCTTTAATTTCCAGCCACAATTTGGCATTATCTTTGGCCACAAGTTGCCTAGTAGGTGATGTACCTACTTGCGTATTTTAAGTTGGTCAATAAGTCCAAGTAGGTGATGCATACCTACTTGGTTTATTTTAACTCCTCTTTTATGTGGATTTATATTTGGGCCTTGGGGCTGCCCATTCTTCCCACTTTAATTTCACTTAATATGTGCCTCAATCTGGTCCATTAGTCAAAGTACCTACTTAGCCCTTTTAAATTGGTCAAAAATTCTTAGTAGGTGATGCACCTACTTGTCACCTACTAACTTAATTAAATCAAGCAAGCACCTAACTTATTTTATCCCATTTTCCAAATCTTAACACCTTTACTTAAACTTAACAATCACCTCTAACTTTAAGATAAAAAAAAAACCTTACTGCTCGAGTTTAAATACTTTCATCAATGTTGTCTTAGTCTTATACGTGATAAAATGTACGGGGTGTTACATCATCCCCCTCTTTGGATCATTCGTCCTCGAATGAGAGGTGTAGCTCAAAATAATATTGTTGTTGACAAGACTACTCAAAACACATCAGCTTAAATACATATATACAAGCCTTACACAACATTTTGAGTAGGTGTAGAGTATAAAATAATTGAATAAAAAGTAAGGTTCCTCTCATCCAGATATAATCAACTGAAGCATAGCGTCCCTTTGTCTCTTTTACCCCAGCTTGATGTGAAACACTTGGAATTTGGGAAATCTAAATATGAACTATAGATATGAACATATAACACATGAATAAGGTAACAAGTGAATTGATGAGCAAGTGAACATGATAACAAGTAATTAAGTGATTTTATGAACAAGTGAATAGATGCATATGAAGCTGATAATTGGATAAGCAAGACAAGTGATGATGGAATCTCATACGGTTTATTGGGACAATATGGATACTTGGACGTTGTAAAGTTCTCATATTCCCAAGTGACTCTTTCTTTTAGTTCTCTGACTCTTACACTATTCTAACAGAGGCTACATTCTTATCACTCAACTTTCTAATTTATTGGTCAAGGATAGACATTAGAACTTACTCAAGTGACAAGCCCTCTATGAATTTAATGCCCTCATTAGCTATAATAAATTATGGGCCCCCCCTAAATATTAATGCTTCATAGCATGTGACATACTGGGTGTACAAAATCTAATTCTAAAGATAGCTCTACCTCAAGCTTCTTGGTTAATTCATATTTTAAGGACTAACATATCAAAGACCCAACTTTCTTTCTTTCTAAATCTCACAAAGCCTTTAATAGGTGAATTTTGTAAAAACACATAATTTTCAATGTGAAACTCTTACTTTTGTTCCACACGTCATAATAGGGCACTATACTTAGCCATCCACCTACAGGTACATTTTGTGCTAAAATTCACATGTGTCCAATCTTTCATGGTAATAACCTTACTTTTCTATGAAACATAAGAAATTTACACTACTATATTAATACTTTAAGTAAATAATCATAGAGGGGCCACATAGCATATGAATAAATAAGAGTCTATGACACATAGGTAGGTGGTACAAAAGATTTTTAATAGATGAAAAATAAGCCACAAGGAAGAGCATTTAGTACATAAACAGTACACATAAGAGGCATACAACACATAGATATTTGTGCTATAGAAACATATCAAGTAAGTTTTAAAAGCCTATAATATGTGAGCATGTGAACTAGGTAGCATGTGACAAAATGAATTAAGACATGTAACGTGGAAAGATGAATTACAAAACATTAGTCAATGAGCAAGTGCACTATAAAACAGGTTAAGCAAATGGACCAGATGAGGACACAACATGTGAGCACTAAAGCTACGAAAGCATATAACATATTAGCAAGTGGGCTATACATGTATTTCTATAATAAGGTGAAATATTAATCACGTGGGCAGGTGGACTATACATGTATAAGTGGACTAACACATTAATAAGTATACTTTGTGAAATATAAGTAAGTGAACATATAATATATGGAATAAATAAACTATGGGGCCTGTAATATACACAAGTAGGTTATGAGCCCTGTGACATATGGGAAGATGGTGTATGAAGTATATAATATGTAGACAAGTGACTTGTGGTAATTATCACCCATGGGCTAGTAATTCATAATACCTATAACATATGATCCATTAATATGTGATACTTATAAAATATGGACAAGTAATCTGTGGCAAGTAATTGGTAAAATGGAACAAGGTCCTATGAAAAATATAGCAATAAGCGAGAGTTTCATGAAACATATAATACCTACATACAAGTATTCCAGGACATGTGTAACATGTGAGAAAATTATCCATAATGGGAATATGACCTACCAATAGATGAGGTATCGGACATATAACATGTATATAAGGAACTTAAGCCTTTGGAAACTAAGAGACATCCTATAGATCACTCTACCATATCTTAAGTGCAAGCATACTACCTCTAGTTCCAACTTATGGGTGCTGTAGTTCTGCTCGTGTCTTTTACTCACCTCGAAACATATGTAATTGATTTCTCATATTGTCTTTTAGCTCCTGAGAATTTTTCTCGCCAGTGTTCTGACCATTAGAACCAGGCAACTTTTTGAGTATATCCAAACATTGGGACAAAAGTAGGTGAAGTCTCCTATAAATCTACTGTAGTAATGTGAGATCGAGGGTGATATGTCTTTGTTATAGGCCAATGATACACAATTAAACTATATAATCCTATAGGAAAATAAACAAATGAAGTTTAAGGACATCATAACCAATAAATTTTTTACACATTTTCAATTACACATAATTTCAGGTACATGAGAACTGATCTCATGATTTTTGTAGCACTTGAGGAATAGCCACTTTAGATCAAAAAGTAAGATCTATCCATGCTAATAGATTTTCCATAATGATATAACAAGTGAGGATGTGATACAATACAAAATATAAAAAGACAAAGAAACCACGAAAATAATGAAACACGGATACGAAAAGATGAAGAAACTACGAAAACAAAGAAAACAAAGATAGAAAGTAAAAAGGATAGATAGATAGACTCAATGAATAAAAGAGAGGACAACAAACGAGTATATTAAACCCTCAAACCTTCCTTTCGATTACTTCAAAGCACCAATCTCTTACGAGGATCGAAAGAGGAATTGGACCTCAAACAAACAATGTTTCTAAGCAACAAGAAATCTCCCAACAAGCAATCGTAAGAACTCGCAAGTGTATTCTTCATCAAAATTCATCTACCAAAAAATGAAAAGAAAGATCTATTTATGGCCATGGGCCTTATTACATAATGGGCCTAAAAGTGACCCTAAATGCCATATGGTCCCAAAAGTGACCCAATGTATCAAATACTCATCCTTCAACACCCAACATCATCATGGTGGGTCACAATACTCTTCCTCATCTCTAAAGGGGCACCAATTTCCTTGATTGAAGATCCTTTGGCCAATTTGGGGTGCATCATCCTCTCCTTCTTGAAGAGGATATGTCCTCAAATCTGAGAAAACATTATTTTCAAGATCAAGATCCCCAAGAAAATCTTTGAAATCGGGAGAGTTCTCAACTTGCTTAGCCAAGAAAAGTGGAATGCTAATCTCTCCTTCTTGAGTCCAAACCTTTTCAATGGGCACTTTGTTGGCAAGCATATTTGGGACGGTGATATTCCTATCACATGGATCTCATTTAGCCTCCACATTTTCATCAACATTATTAACCCCTTCTATGAGTTTCTCTTCTTGCTCCACTTTATCTTCGTAGTAAGGATTACCTTCCCGAAGTATGATGACTCTCCGGGTAGGACACTCACTCATTCGGTGACCCCATCCTTGACACTTAAAGCATTGAGTACCCTTAAGATTAGTATTACCTCCTTATCTAGGGGGATATCTTGGAGAATTCTTCTCAAAGGGTTTCTTGTCAAAAGATATCTTGAACTCAAAACCTTGAGTCCATATCGATGACACTTGATTTCCCGACTTGGAGTGGATGGCTTTCTCCAACTTAATATCTTGTTCAGTATCAATAGCCACTTCTAAGAGATCATCCATCTGGGCAAACTAGTGTATTGATAATCTAGAGGCAATCTCTTGATTCAATCCCACTTTGAATTGGATCTTGGTGTTCTCTTCATCCTCGTTGTAATCAAGCTTCAAGAGTAGATTTTGGAATTCATCAAAATATGCTTCAAAACTCTTGTCTTCTTGTCTCAAATTGTACAACTTGGCAAGCAACCCTTGTCTATACCTCTCTGGAACATACTTGGCTCTCATAAGGGCCTTCATCACTTCCCATGGTGGATAATTACCTCCATGAAGAACCCCTTGCATTCTCTTAGCCGACTCCCACCAGGTCAATGCATAACCTTCAAATTGGGCAATGACATAGGTAGTCTTCTTAACATCCGGCAAGTCATTAGCTTGGAAGATCCTATCATATTACGACTCCCACTTGAGGTATCCTTTGGGATCACTACCTCCTTCAATACTAGGAAGAGTGACCTTGATAGAGTTGAGACCACCTTGGTCTCTTGGTCCATGTCCCTGGGCACTATACCCATATCCTCCTTCTACTTGTTCCTAAAACTCTCCTTGGACTCCTAGGGCTTGGTTAGGTGGAATTTGGTTAAGTGGAGCTTGGTAAGGTGGGTTTGGGTTTTGGGGTCTTTGATAGTGTGGTACGTAGGCTTGGGGTACTTGATAGGGTAGGTAGTAGGGTGGATTGAGACCTTGTGGGTTCAAACCTTATGGCATTTGGTAGTTTGGGACTTGGTTTTGTGGTGCTTGATAGGGTGGAGCGGGCATTTGTGGAGCTTGAGGTTGGGGTATTTGTTGAGGTGGGTTAAATTGTAGGGGTCGGACTACATGTCGTGGAGTTTGATCAACCGTAGTAGTAGGTAAGGGAACATTACCTTGTTGGGGAGGGTAAAACATATTGTGGAGAGTCCTAGGAGAGACGATAGCTGAAGTTTCTTGGACTTGTCAACTTGAGGAAGCTTGGAGATTTTTTTGAGGGGTTGCATTTGAAGAGTTGAGGTTCCCTTCCACATGCACCATCCTTCCCTCCATGTTTGATACTCTCCCTTCTATATTCCACATCTCTCCCCTAATCATATTTATATCTTGACGCATTCCTATGATTGCCTCAACCAAGGTATCTAGACTTACCCCACCTGTGGTAAGTCAGATCTCATCTCCCGTTGCCATGGTACCTATTAACAAGACACTCAACACAACTAATAAACAAGGTTAACGTCAGCAAATTCAAAATCACTAGTGTTTTCACACTTTGATTGCCTCATAATTATCTCAACTTCTTGGTCTTGCTTGTTCACGTTGGTATAGGAAGTGTCAATTGACTGTCCTTGGATAAGAAGTTGTAACACCCCATACCTTCCCAACCCTACTTGACGACGTTGAATCATGTTTACTTAAGTGTCGAGAGCTATAAGTATGTATTTGGTAATGTTAATAATGAGAAAGTTGAAATTTGGCCTCGTACATCGATTAGCCCTTCATAGGAGGTGTTTTATGATTTTCGTGGAGCATTTGTGGGGTTAAAAATGAGGCTTGGAGGGCCTCTAAACAACGGATATGAAAGGTAATAAGTAAGTGAAAGAATAGGACTTGAAGTATCTAACCAAACCGGCGAATAAAAGTCGAAAAACGAAATTTTCAAAAAATTTAAGGGTGGGGCGCATCAGAGGGCGTTCCAGTCCTCTCTGGGCCAAAATTTTTAGCCCAGAGGAAGCAAGCTGGCATACCCAAGGGCGTGCCAGGGTGGTTTTGCCCATTTTTCTAAAAGTTGGAATTTTTCTAAGTCCCAACGGTGCTAGGGGATGTATCGGGCCGATTTTTACCACGTTTCTTTTAAAAACATGAGCATATACATGGAATCAGTGAAGTATTATATTGGTATGATAAAATTACTTGTGAACGAATTTGGTGTCAAAATGATGATTTTACCCTTATGGTCAAAATAAGCCATACGTGGCTAGAATTGCTTGTTTTTGGAATTGAGGCTACGTGTATGAATCCCGTGAGTGGAAATATTGTCGTAACATGTATGAAATGATTTAAACATGAGAAATTATTTATTTTATTGGGTTGAGTGAATTGGGCTCAAAAAGGGCCCAAAATGAAAAGAAGACATGGGCCAAAAATGGGTCAAATGACCCATTCTTGCCTTGACCTTCTAGAAACAAAATTTAATGCCATAAGAGTGGATAAGGATGGAAATTGAGGGCCTATATAAATAGGAAAAAATCTGATTTTATTCATGATAAACACACATGCTTTTCTATCTTTTTCGAGAAAATTACCAAGAACACATCTTTGGCTCTCAAAACCCTAAGGCCCTTCTTGGAGCAGGATCATCATTTCTCAAGCTTAGGTAAGTGATTAATCTTATGGAATAATATATTATATGCATGGGAGAGTATGTAAATCATATTGGTTATGCTTGGAAGTGTTGGATGTGGCACTTTGTGTTTTTGTGAAAGATGTGTTATCCATGGGATTTACACTTGAAATATGACTTGTGATTTTGATGAAAGAGCATGGTATGGATGAAATAACAACATATATGGGGTGATTATGTTATTAAACTTGTTATTTTCATATAAGTGTAAATTATTGGATTTTGGCCGATTTGTTGTTGTGAGGTGTATTGAAGTAAATTGATGGTATAATTATGATGTTGAGATTATGGAGAGTGGAAAGTATGAACTTGGTGTGACATGCTAGTGGTTTATGATATTTTGGTCAATATTGGGAATATTGTGGAATTATTGGTATTATAATTTCTTCAATGGTATTGTCAAGGGGGAAATGACATTTTTAAAGGCAAACATGTAATTCATTGACGTCATATGCATTTGTAAGGTTGTTGGTGGTTAATGTAAATTCTGTTATGTATTTGTGTTGTAGAGTAAGACACAAGGAGGGAGCGGGACTATTTTATGCCCATTTAAGATTGTAGAATCATATTGAGAATACAAGGTATGTAAGGTTACTCTTTCCGTATTTTTTTGCAGCACATATTAGTCACATTGACATTATACCTATCCTATTCCGAAATGTTCAAAGGTATCCCATTTCCGGTTATTAATTATTGTTACTCACATGTTCCTTATTACTACATGAATTGTGTTTCACATGACTCATGTTCTTTGATTAATGTTCCAAATTCCAATAATGTTACAATTATCAAAAGTATCAATCTCTTACGAACAAAAGTATCAATCTCTCATAAGTAAATGTATTAATCTCTCATGAGTGAGCGTATCAATCTCTCACAAGTAAAGGTACTAACCTTGTAAAAGTTAAAGAATGAAGTAAGGTGTTATGAGTGTATCCATGGGGTGAAAGAACACACCTTCATGATGACGATCCCAATATTATGAGTGTATCCATAGGGTGAAATAGACACCTTCATGATGATATCCATGGGGTTAAGGAAACACCTTCATGATGACCATCCCATCATTATGGGTGTATCCATGGGGTGAAATGAACACCTTCATGACTATATTATTTTCCCACTGATCATCTTGGGGTCGGGCTTTGTGAGAATGGAAGGATGAGTAGTAGATGAAGAAGTGAGTGATGACGGGGACGAGTGAGCGTAAGAATAAAAGAAGTAATCCATCTAATGTACATATTTCCATACATATATAGTGATGAATTATCCATATTGGTTCTTTATGTAACACCCCGTGCCTTCCTAACCCAATGTGATGACGATGAACAATGTTTACTTAGGTGTCGAGAGCTATAAGTATGTATTTGGTAATGTTAGTGATGGAAAAATTAAAATTTGGCCTTGTACATATGCTTAACCTTGCGTAGAAGGTGTTTTGCGATCTTCATGGCGCATTTTCCAGGTTCAAAACGAGGCTAAGAGGACCTCTACACAAAGTATGTTAAGGTTAAGAAGTGAGTTAAAGAATAGGACTTGAAGTATCTAACCGAACCCGCGAAGAAAAGTCGAAAACAAAACTTTTGGAAAAAAAATAAGGAGGGGAACGCCCAGGGACGTGCCACGCCGCTCTGGGCTGAAATTTTCAGTCCAGAGGCAGTAAAGGGGCGCTCCAGGCAGCGTGCCACGCCGCCCCTGCGTACCTTTCAAAAGTTGAAAATGTTGTTTAAGTCCCAAAGGTTCCCGGGGACGTATTGAGCCAATTTTTTCCACGATTCTTCTACAACCATGAGAATATACATGAAATGAGTTAAATATTATATTGGTATGATAAAATTACTCGAGAACGAAATTGAGGTCAAAATGACGATTTTACCCTTTTGGGCAAAATAGGCCATACGTAGCTAGAATCACTTGTTTTTGGGATTGAGGCTACGGATATGAATATCATGAGTGGGAATATTATTTTAATATGTATAAGATGAGAAATTATTGATTTTATTGGGTTAAGTGATTTGGGCTCAATAAAAGCCCAAAATGGGATAAAGGACATGGGTCACATGACCCAATCTTCTATTGACTTGGTCAATTGAAGCATTAAATATCAAGAAAGGCTAAGTATGACCCAAGTAATATATAAAGGGCCACAAAAGTCTGATTTTTATTCACTTGAACTCTCATGCTTTCTAGACCTTTTCTCAAATCTTCTACAATATTCTCTCAAGAACCCTAAAAACTCAAAGGCAATTTTGGAGCAAGATCATCCCTTTGCAAGTTTGGGTAAGTGAATATTATTATGGATTAATATATTATATGCATGAAAGAGTATGTAAATCATGTTGGTTGTGCTTGGAAATGTTGGATATGGTACTTTGTGCTTTTGTATAAGATTTGTGATCCATGGGGTTTGAACTTGAATTAGGACTTGTGCCTTTGATGAAAGATCATGGTATGGATAAAATATGAACATCTATGGTGTTATTTTTGTTGTTAAACTTGTTCTTGTCTATAAGTGTAAATTGTGGGATTTTGGCCGATATGTGCTATGAAGTGTATTAAGGTGAATTGATGGATTATTTGTGATGTGGTGTAGATAAGAAAGTGTAAGGGAGGAGTATTGTGGTGAAATGCAATGATTATTATGTATTGGTCAATGTTGGGAATATTGTAGGATTTTTGGAATAATGATGCTATCAATGGTTTGTCAAGGGGAAATGACATGTTTCAAAGCAAACATGTACCCCATTGATGTTATATGCATTTGTAAAGTAGTTGTTGGTTAATGTGAATTCCGTTATGTATTTGTGTTGTAGAATGACATATAAAGAAGGAGCGGACTATTGTATGCACATCTAGGATTAAATATCCATATTGAGAGTACAAGGTATGTAAGGTTACTCTGTCCGTATCTTTTTGCGGCAAATAGTATCCACATTGCTATTTCACTAGTCCTATCCCAAAATGTGCTAAGGTATCCTATATCCATTTATCAATAGTCATTGTCATATCTTTCCTACTCATGGATCATTTGTGAGTATCATGTCTCATTATCATGGTTAATGTTCCAAAAGCTCAAACAAGGTTATGGTCTAATGTTCCAATAGTGGTTATGCTTATGTATTTTGTTATGATGGTTCCAATGGTGACATGTTTCCAATAATGTTTATTCACATGTCTTCTATTTTGATTATGGTTCCAAGTTTCCAAACATGCTATGTCACATGAATATGTCAATCTCTCACAAGTGAATGTACCAATCTCATAAGTCTCTCACTCATTGGCTAACGATCCAAAGTTTCAAGTGATGTTATGACTATCAAAATACCAATCTCAAAGTAAAGAACAAAGTAATGCAAATGTGGACAATGATCAAGTATGGGTGGCAAGTCTAGGGGAATAAGCCTAGCTCGACTCGATCCTGATGTATGATTTATGGGTGGCAAGTCTAGGGGCATAAGCCTTGCTCGACTCGATTACGATGTATGATTTATGGGTGGCAGGTCTAAGGGCATAAGCCTAGCTCGACCCGATCCCTGGGTGGAAGGTCTAGGGGCACAAGCCTTGCTCGACCCGATCCCAACATGACAATAAGTCATGTAAAGACCCACTGATCAGTAGGGGCCCGGGTACATTGTGACATATGTAATGACATTGAAGTAAAGAAGCATGAAAGCGATGAAATCAACGAAAGTAATACACATGGTTTCCAAAGTGCAAAATAGTTACTTATTCATCTGATTATGAATATGGATTTGAGTTCCATTGAGTTCATTAAACTATTCATGTGTTGTATAGTTTCATTTGAGCCTTACATACTCAGTACATTCTTCGTACTGACCCTTTTTGGGGAACTTACCTTACATGTTGCAGGTGCAGACACTAGTAAACCTCCACCATAGGATGACAGTAATTGCAGATCATTGGTGAGCTCCAGTTAGTTCGGGGCTTCTCCGAGTCACAGTTGTTCAAATGTTTTGATATTATACATAGTGTATAAAGCTGGGACTTGTCCCGACTTTAAGTTAGTTTTGGTCAATGCATCTGTTAGAGGCTTTTGTAGACGTATGTGGGTATACAAATGTAAGATGGTATATGACATTTTGACTTGATGGCCTCAACGGCCGAGTTTCTCATATGTATATACGTCACATGTTCTATGATTTCTGATTTTAGCATTTCCTGTTACTATGGGATAGTAGTGTTTCCTAAGACATGTATATGAAGGAATAAAAGTAAAGCTTGGTTCTCTCGGGCCTTATCGGCTTCGGGTGCCAATCACGCCTCGTTGGGATTTAGGGTGTGACAAAGTGGTATCAGAGCGGGTCGTTCTAAGGGTGTCTACAAAGCCATGTCTGAGTAGAGTCTTGCTTATGGATGTGTTGCACGCCACATTGATAAGCAGGAGGCTACGGGACATTTAGGAGTTGTTTCTTTTCTTCACTTCTAGATCGTGCAGTAGAGCCAAAGTTTTAGGTGGACACATATGTACGTATTGACATTGGTTTTCTTTTGTATAAGTCAACTGCTGAGTCTCAGACAAGATAAAGACAAAGGTGAGCAGGTTGATATGCCTGCCGAAGTAGAAATGATTAAATCACCACTTGACCAAGTGAGTCAAGTTAGAACTGATATGGAAATTGTTATACGGTTCTCTCGTAGCCAAAAGATAGAGAAGTACCTGCAGAACCATCTATAAATGTCACTGAACAGGATTTAAGAAATGTAGTGCATATGTTGACTCAGATAGTTGTTGCACAATGTCACGGGCGAGATGTCCTGATGATGAGTAATGGTGGTGCGGATAGGGTAGCTAGTCGTCAAACACAGGATTTTCATAAATCATACCCTCCTACATTCACCGGGTCGGATTTGAATGAAGACCCATAGGACTTTATAAACTAAGTGAAAAAGGGTTCTAGATGTTATGCATATGACTAATCTACTGATGTATTTCCAGATAGTTGGGAGGAATGTAAAATGGCATTCTGTGACTAGTACCTCCCATATGAGGTCAGAAAAGCTTATGTGGACCAAGTGTTAAAAAAAAAAAAAAACTAAAAAAACTAAAAAAATTGGCCAAAGGGCTATAAGTGTCAGGAAGTACAGTTTTTAGTGTCATAATTTGACTAGATATGCTCCAAACGTGATAACTGTTATGACCGATAGAGTGCATCAGTAAGGACACAATAATGAAAGACCAGAGGCACCAGAAAAGGACACAACTATTTGACAAAGGGTCGTTAAAGATGGCTAGATCTATGGGGACAGTTCATGGAGTCCCAAGGAGAATTGAGGTCTTGGATGATTAGCAGACCACCTAAATCATTATTTCTTTAATCTATAGTAAATGTTCTACCTCGATCCCAAGGGTTTAGAGACAGTCGGTTTGGCAAAGAAGTGAGATTCATGATTCATGGGCAATGGGGTATCAAGCATAAGAACGGAGAAGGTAGAGACCAAATGTCGGTTGGGGCCAAATGTTGTTATTGGTGTGATATGTCGGGTCACAAAATGAGGCTTCTCCTGGTGAAGCTACATGTACCGTACACGTATTGATTGACCCATAGAGCATATGGTATTTTGTTAATTGCTAAAAAGTTAAAAGAACACCAAAATGACCAGTTATGTCACAGGAAGCCTACACATCAGTTGGTGAACCTATTGTAAGTAAAAGAGTATATCATAAGTGCATAGTCATTAATTGTGGTCATGAGATACTGGTTGATCTTATTGAGTTATAAAGGGGTTATGCCATAGTAGATGGCCGAACTAAGAAGTTATATTGTCATTATCCCCAAAGGAATATTTTGAATGTCCAGGGAAATGTATTCCCCATCTCACGGCAAAGAAAAGGATACTCTAAGGGATACATATGTCACTTAGTAAGAGTGAGCAATATTAATACGAAGCCCCCATCTCTTTAATTAGTCCGGTAAATGAATTCCCAGATGTATGAGTTGGTATGAATGTAACGTCAGGTACTCGGCCTATTTTTATTTTCATCATATAGCATGGCCTGGTCAAGTTACGAGAATGACAGGAGAAAGTAAAAGACATGTTGAATAAGGGATTCATAAGGCCTAGTACTACCCCTTGGGGTACATCAGTGTCACTAGTACAAAAAAAAATAAAATAATAATAATAACATGGCCTATTGAGAATGTGTGTTTACTATTGGCAACTAGATAAGAAAAGTTTCCCCCCAGAGTTGGCGATTTGTTTGATCAGTTATGGGATAAATGATAATGAATGATATATATGAACGATGATGATATACCCAAGGTAGCAGTACAAACATGGTATGCTTATAAGTCTTAGTATGTCAATTGGCTAGAGAATGCACCTGTAGGTTTATAGATTAATGAACAGGGCGTTCAGGACACTTGTAAATGTGTGTGTGACCATATTCGGTGATGGTATTCAAAAAAAAAAAAAAATCACAAGAGGATTATGCATTGTATAGGATGAAGAGATAAAAGTTGTCACACAAAAGATAGAAATGGTGAACAATTGGCTAAGGCCTACGATGCTTACAGAGATCCATCGATTTCTTGGGTTGATTGATCATTATATGAGAATTGTGGAAGGATCTCCTTCTATCCCTACACCCTTAACAAAGCCTATACACAAAGAAATCAAGTTCCAGTAGAATGATGCCTTGGAAAAAAGTTTTCAAGAGTTGAAAGATAAAGTAACTTCCACATCCATTGTAAGTGCCTTCTGAAGGCATAAGAATGTTATGCAATGTATGGTAATGCTTTCGGGGTTGGCCTTGGATGTATATTGATGTAGCATGATAAGGTAATAGCATATGCGCCACGACAGTTGCGGCCACATGAGAATACAAATGATTACTAAACACATGACCCTGAAGTAGCAGCAGTGATATTTGATTTAACGTCATGGTGTCACTATTTGTAAGGGATTCATGTTGATATATATATTCTGGATGTGAGATAATGTAATATATTGTTAAGCTGAAAGACTTAATCTGAGGTAGCGAAGGTGGCTTGAAATCTTAAAAGGTGAGGACGTTGGTATTCTATATCATTTGGGAAAAGCAAATGGGGTAGTTGATACATTAAACTGCAAGGCAGTAGGAAGTATGAATGGACAGCTCACAAAAAAAAAAAGAAGCTATAGTCAGGAAATCTATCTTAATGAGGCAATATGGGGTTTTGTTTCTTGAAACTCCAGAGGAAAGAATTATAGTGTCAAATGTGGTAGGATTTTCATTGATATTGGAGATAAGGGGAAAAGCAATATATAAATTCCAGTTTTAGTTCAATTGAAAACAAATATGTACAACAAAGTCGACGAGAATATTTGAACAAACACAAGGGGGAGTACATTAACGCCAATGTAGATTGTGTGTACTGGGTATAGATGAGTGAAGGAAATGAATTAAGACAGAAGAACATCGTTCATGGTAGTTGTTTGTTCGAAAACAACAAAAATACACCATGGTGTAGCAGAGATGTGTTGGTAAAAATATATGAGAAGCACAATGTAGAACTTGTAGTTCAATGTCCAAGCGGTCACTGACGAACAGTATTGCATCAGAAGTCTATATATTTTATGCAATATATTACCCTCCCAGTTTGGAAGTGGAACATGAATAACATGGAATTAATTAAAGGGTTGTCTCGTACATTGCGAAGGTTGATTCCATATAAGTAATCATGAACTGGCTTACCGAGTCAACATATTTCCTACCAGTTAGGACCACCGATACAGATGAACGGTACGCAAAATTGTATGGTACAGAGATAGTATGATTACATGAGACTCCACTCACTATTATATCACACAGTGGGGGGGGCTCACTTTATTGCACAGTGTGGGTAAGTCTTTCCAGTAAAGCATGAGTACACAGATAAATGTAAGTATGGCTGGTCATCCTTAAATGGATAGACGAACAGAATGTATTATAAGAACATGTGAAGATATGTCACGAGTTTGTACGTTGGACTTTAAAGGTAGTGGGGATGAATATCGATCGTCTAATGAAATTGCTTACAATAAAGATATCAAAAGGTACCTTATGAAGGTTTATATAAAAGGACATATAAGATCATCCATTGGAGGGGTTACGGCTGATGAAATTTTGCGTTACCCAGGTCAAATTTTGTTCATCAAGCTATAGAGAAAGTGAAGGTGATATAACAGTAGCTACAAATGGCCCAAAGTCGGTATAAATCATATGCCGATATTAGAAGTTGATAGTGTCACCAATGGAAAAAGATAATGAGATTCGGAAAGAAAGAGGAGTTGTCCAAAGATTTGGGCAACTTGCGTATCTATTAGCACTAGTCCAGGAATTCTTCACAGTCCATTTAGTATTTTATATTCGATGCTCCGAAAGTGTATCGGAGAGTATATAGTATTGTTGCCAGTGGAAAGGTACAAATTTCAGAGGATCTCACACGTAAAAAGGTACATCGAGAAGTGAAAGAATCAGGAAATGCAAAAGTAGCTTCCGTAGGGGCACTATTGGAGAACTTACTACATCGAAGAAATCACAAGGGAAATCGAAGCATTAATGAAATCTAATTACTTGTACTTGTGATACATGGAAGGAAAAGTTCAAGATACAGATTTGGAGTTATAAGTCTTTACAAGTGTTAAGTGTGTATATTATGATATAGAGAATTCACTTTGACTTAAGTGTTGTAATAAGACAGTGTTACTAACATTCGAGGACGAATGTTCCTAAGGGGGGAAGAATGTAACACCCCGTGCCTTCCTAACCCAATGTGATGATGATGAACAATGTTTACTTAGGTGTCGAGAGCTATAAGTATGTATTTGGTAATGTTAGTGATGGAAAAATTAAAATTTGGCCTTGTACATATGCTTAACCTTGCGTAGAAGGTGTTTTGCGATCTTCATGGCGCATTTTCCAGGTTCAAAACGAGGCTAAGAGGACCTCTAAACAAAGTATGTTAAGGTTAAGAAGTGACTTAAAGAATAGGACTTGAAGTATCTAACCGAACCCGCGAAGAAAAGTCGAAAACAAAAATTTTGGAAAAAAAATAAGGAGGGGCGCGCCCAGGGGTGTGACACGCCGCTCTGGGCTGAAATTTTCAGTCCAGAGGCAGTAAAGGGGCGCTCCAGGCAGCGTGCCACGCCGCCCCTGCGCACCTTTCAAAAGTTGAAAATGTTGTTTAAGTCCCAAGGGTTCCCGGGGACGTATTGAGCCGATTTTTTCCACGATTCTTCTACAACCATGAGAATATACATGAAATGAGTTAAATATTATATTGGTATGATAAAATTACTCGACAACGAAATTGGGGTCAAAATGACGATTTTACCCTTTTGGGCAAAATAGGCCATACGTAGCTAGAATCACTTGTTTTTGGGATTGAGGCTACGGATATGAATATCATGAGTGGGAATATTATTGTAATACGTATAAGACGAGAAATTATTGATTTTATTGGGTTAAGTGATTTGGGCTCAATAAAAGCCCAAAATGGGATAAAGGACATGGGTCACATGACCCAATCTTCTATTTACTTGGTCAATTGAAGCATTAAATATCAAGAAAGGCTAAGGATGACCCAAGTACTATATAAAGGACCACAAAAATCTAATTTTTATTCACTTGAACTCTCATGCTTTCTAGACCTTTTCTCAAACCTTCTACAATATTCTCTCAAGAACCCTAAAGACTCAAAGGCAATTTTGGAGCAAGATCATCCCTTTGCAAGTTTGGGTAAGTGAATATTATTATGGATTAATATATTATATGCATGAAAGAGTATGTAAATCATGTTGGTTGTGCTTGGAAATGTTGGATATGGTACTTTGTGCTTTTGTATAAGATTTGTGATCCATGGGGTTTGAACTTGAATTAGGACTTGTGCCTTTGGTGAAAGATCATGGTATGGATAAAATATGAATATCTATGGTGTTATTTTTGTTTTTAAACTTGTTCTTTTCTAGAAGTGTAAATTGTGAAATTTTGGCCGATATGTGCTATGAAGTGTATTAAGGTGAATTGATGGATTATTTGTGATGTGGTGTAGATAAGAAAGTGTAAAGGAGGAGTGTTGTGGTGAAATGCAATGATTATTATGTATTGGTCAATGTTGGGAATATTGGAGGATTTTTGGAATAATGATGCTATCAATGGTTTTGTCAAGGGGAAATGATATGTTTTAAAGCTAACATGTACCCCATTGATGTTATTTGCATTTGTAAAGTAGTTGTTGGTTAATGTGAATTCCATTATGTATTTGTGTTGTAGAATGACACATAAATAAGGAGCGGGAATATAGTATGCACATCTAGGATTAAATATCCGTATTGAGAGTACAAGGAAAGTAAGGTTACTCTGTCAGTATCTTTTTGCGGCAAATAGTATCCACATTGCTATTTCACTAGTCCTATCCTAAAATGTGCTAAGGTATCCTATATCCGTTTATCAATAGTCATTGTCATATCTTTCCTACTCATGGATCATTTGTGAGTCTCATGTCTCATTATCATGGTTAATGTTCCAAAAGCTCAAACAAGGTTATGGTCCAATGTTCCAATAGTGGTTATGCTCATGTATATTGTTATGATGGTTCCAATGGTGACATGTTTCCAATAATGTTTATTCACATGTCTTCTATTTTGATTATGGTTCCAAGTTTCGAAACATGCTATGTCACATGAATATGTCAATCTCTCACAAGTGAATGTACCAATCTCATAAGTCTCTCACTCATTGGCTAACGATCCAAAGTTTCAAGTGATGTTATGACTATCAAAATACCAATCTCAAAGTAAAGAACAAAGTAATGCAAATGTGGTCAATGATCAAGTATGGGTGGCAAGTCTAGGGGTATAAGCCTAGCTCGACTCGATCCCAATGTATGATTTATAGGTGGAAAGTCTAGGGGCATAAGCCTAGCTCGACTCGATCCCGATGTATGATTTATGGGTGGCAGGTCTAGGGGCATAAGCCTAGCTTGACCCGATCCCTGGGTGGCAGGTCTAGAGGCACAAGCCTAGCTCGACCTGATTCCAATATGATGATAAGTCATGTAAAGACCCACTGATCACTAGGGGCCCGGGTACATTGTGACATATGTAATGACATTGAAGTAAAGAAGCATGAAAGCGATGAAATCAATGAAAGTAATACACATGGTTTCCAAAGTGCTAAATGGTTACTTATTCATCTGATTATGCATATGAATTTGAGTTCCATTGAGTTCATTGAACTATTCATGTGTTGTATAGTTTCATTTGAGCCTTACATACTTAGTACATTCTTCGTACTGACCCCTTTTGGGGAACTTACCTTACATGTTGCAGGTGCAGGCACTAGTAAACCTCCACCGTAGGATGACAGTAATTGCAGATCATTGGTGAGCTCCAGTTAGTTCGGGGCTTCTCCGAGTCATAGTTGTTCAAATATTTTGATATTATACATAGTGTATAAAGCGGGGACTTGTCTCGACTTTAAGTTAGTTTTGGTCAATGCATCTGTTAGAGGGTTTTGTAGACGTATGTGGGTATACAAATGTAAGATGGTATATGACATTTTGACTTGATGGCCTCAACGGCCGAGTTTCTCATATGTATATACATCACATGTTCTATGATTTCTGATTTTAGCATTTCCTGTTCCTATGGGATAGTAGTGTTTCCTAAGACATGTATATGAAGGAATAAAAGCAAAGATTGGTTCTCTCGGGCCTTATTGGCTTCGGGTGACAATCACGCCTCGTTGGGATTTGGGGTGTGACACTTTACTTATAATTGATTCCATTGAAGTATTTATGTATTATACAGTCTCATTCAGCCTTACATACTCAGTACATTCTTCGTACTGACCCCTCTTGGGGGATTTACCTTACTTGCTGTAGGCACAGGTGCTAGTAGACCTCCACGGTAGGTTGCGGATCTTTTACCGATCTTTGGTGAGCTCCAGTTGGTTCGGGGCTTTTCGGGTCTTAGATGTATATTTGTTTTGGTCCTATAATGTTGTGTAAAGCGGGGACTTGTCCCGAATTTAAGATGGTTATGTATGTACTTCTGTTAGAGGCTTTTGTAGACACATGTGGGTATGTAATGTAAGAGATGTATTTCCACCTTTACTTGATGGCCCCGACGGCCAAGTTTCTTATATGTATATACATAATGCTCCATGATTTCTGAACTCCGCATGTTATGTCTTTATGAGGTGGTGATGATTCTTATGGTATGCATATGATTGGGCATGAGTAAAGATTGGTCCTCCCGGGACTTATCGGCTTCGGGTGCCAGTCCGACTCGAATGGGATTTTGGGTAGTGACAAAAATTGTATCAGAGCAGGTCTTTCTAAGGGTGTCTACAAAGCCGTGTCTGAGTAGAGTCTTACTTATCGATGTGTTGTCCACCACATTTATAAGTAGGAGGCTACGGGACATTTAGGATGTTTGTTTTTTTCTTCACATTTAGATCATGCAATAGAGCCAGTATTGTATGTAAGTTGAATTGTACCTGACCATGGTAATTGTTTTTCTTTGGTATAGTAAAATGCCAATCACAAGAAGAGGTAGAGGTAAAGGTAAGCAGGTAGATATGCCTGCTGGAGAAGGAATGAGTAGATTACCACCTGATCAAGTCAGTCAAGGTGGAGTAAATGCTGAAATTGCATCGCGGGCCTCCTCTACTTTTCCAGCTCCGGAAGAGCCGAATAGGAGAGAACTATCTTTAGAACTGCCCGTGAATACTATTGAGCAGGATTTAATGAGTGCGGTGCAAATATTGACCCGTGTAGTTGCTGCACAAGATCAAAGACAAGTTCTTGCGCAGCAGATGAAGGAACAGAGGCAGAAGAAAAGGATGCAAGAATTAGAAGGAGAATTGTCAAAGAGAGCGAAACCCACGGGACAGTTCATGGCATCCCAAGGAGGATTTGGGCCTAAGAGTTCTCACAGACTGTCTAAGCCATCATTTCTTTATCCTACAACAATTTCTCCCCCTCTACTGCAAGGGTTTAGAAGTAACCAGTTTGGGCAAAGGAGTGAGACTCAGGATTTCCAGACACTAGGATATCAAGCCCCCAGAGATGTGAACCAACTAGGGTCTTTTCGTCAGTTGTGTCAGCGCTGCAGAAAATTTCATGCAGGTGAATACCGGGTTGGAACGAATGTTTGTTATCATTGCGTCATGCCAGGGCACAAGGTAAGAGGGTGTCCACGAATAAACACGGGTGGAATGGCACAACCTACGGGACCAACCGTTGCACCGACATCATTGGTGCCTCCTCTAGGTAGAGGTGCACAACCTGCTGACCGTAACAGATATGTTAGAGGGATAGCTAGTTCGAGTGGAACTCAGGACCGTACCTATGCCGTAGCGGGCCGACGGGACTCGGAGGCTTTTCCTGATATAGTGACAAGTACATTATCTGTCTTTTCACATAATATATTTTCCTTGATTGACCCGGGTTCTACATTGTCATACGTTCCTCCCTATGTTATTTTTAAGGAACATGAGAATTATTTGGTAAGCCGCCTGAAGTATCTATACTAGTTGAGAATCTATGATAGCTAAAAGAGTATATCATAATTGTACAGTAATCGGTTGTGGGTATGACACACTGGTTGAGCTTACTGAACTGGAAATGGTAAACTTTGAGGTTATTATGGGTATGGATTGGTTGAATTCTTGTTATGCCATAGCGTATTGCCGAGCTAAGGGGTTACATTTTCATTTTTCCATAAAAGAATGCTCCTGCATGGACGGGTAGTGTGGGAGCACCGAAGGAAAAATTCATTTCCTATAGCAAGGTAAAAGAAATGATATCCAAGGGGTATCTTTATCACCTAGTAAGAGTACGAGATACCAACGTGAGGGTACATTCCAAAAGTAGAGCATGATAGTTATGTGATTCCAGGCATTCTTCCTATCCCTATTCCCCCGTTCCTCCGTATAGAATGACTCCAGCAGAATTGTGGGAGATATAGGAATAATTAAAGGACTTGTTGGACAAGGGGTTCACAAGGCCTAGTATATTCCTTTGGGATGTATTAGTATTAATCGTACAAAAGAAAAATGGCACATTGAGAACGTGTACTGATTATCGACAACTGAAGAGTGTGACAATTAAGAATAAATATGTCCTTCCCGAAACTTACAAGTTAATGGACCAATTACATGGTACCAAAGATTTCTCAAAGACTGACTTGAGAGCGAGTTATTATCGAGTAGGGGTTAAAGACAAAGGTATGCTCAAGGCAGCTTGCCGAGCACGGGATGGTCATTATGACTTCTTAGTTATGTCAAATGGGCTAACGAATGCACCAGTAGACTTATGAGTTGGATGAGCAGCGTTCAAGCCATTCATAAATGTATTCGTGACGGTGGTCATAAATGATATATGAGTTTTTCAAAATCACAAGCGAACCCTGCTAATCACGTACGATAGGTGTTACAAATTTTTTGCACCATGCGTGGGATGCAAAGTTTTCTAAGCATGAATTTTGGTTAAAAGTGATAGCATATGCCTCACGACAGTTGTGTCCATATGAAGACCATTAACTAACATATGATTTGAGCTAGCAGTCATGATGGTTATTTTCAAAAGTGTATAGCGCCATTATTTATGTAGGGTTCATATTGACATATATACTGATCATCAGAGTTTGTAAAATATCCTTAATCAACAGGACCTAAATTTGAGACAGCAGAAATGGTTGAACCTATTAACAGACTATGATACTGATATCCCTTCTGGGAAAAGCAGGTGTAATAGCTGATGCGTTAAGTCACAACACAAGAGGAAGCTCTAGTAGCCAGTTGACCAAAAACAAAACAAATGGTCAAGGAATTACCTCAATTAGCCAGGTTGGGAGTTTATTTTCTTGAAACTACGGACGGAAGAATTATATTGTAAATTGCGACAGAGCCTTTATTTGTAGCTGAAGCAAAAGAAAAGTAGTATGCGGGTTCTATGTTATCACAATCGAAAGAGAATGTATAACAGGGCCTGACAAAACTATCTGATCTTATGTAAAAAAGGAGCACTTTAACGCCAATGTAGATTGTGCGTACCAGGTAGAGACGAGTTAAGGAAAGGAATTATGCCAGAGGGACCTCATTCAGAATATTGTATTTATTCAGAAGCAACCGAAATGTACCATGGTTTAGCAGAGATGCCTTGGAAAGTTTACATGAAAAGCCCATTGTAGAAATTGTAGCTCAATGTCCAAGCGGTCACTAATTAACAGTATGGTATCAGAAATCTGTATGTTTATGCAATGTATTACCCTTCCAGTTTGGAAGTGGAACATGAACAATATGGATTTAATCACAGGGTTGCCTCGTACACTGTGAAGGTTGATTTCATATAGTTAAGAGTTGATAGGCGTACCAAGTCTGCATATGTCCTACCAGTGAGGACCATCAATACAGCTGAACAGTAAGATTACATGGGATCCACTCATTCTTATATTATATAGGAGAGCTCACTGTATTGCACAGTGTTGGAAGTCTTTTTAGTAAAGCATGGGTACACAGGTGGATGTTCGTACGACTGTCATCCTCAGATGGATGGACAACCAGAACGGATTATATGAACAATTGAAGATATACCACGAGTTTGTACAGTGGACTTTAAAGGTGGTTAGGATGAACACGTTTAGTGAAATTGCTTACAATAAAAGTATCAAAAATCACCTTACGATGCTTTATATGAAGGGAAATATAGATTACTAATTGGATGGGTTACAACTGATAAAATTTGCTTTGCTCAGGTCAGCTTTGTTTCATCAAGCGATAGAGAAAGTGAAAGTGAGATAATAGTAGCTACAAATGACCCAGAACCACTATAGATCACATGCCGATATTAGAAGAAGGGAATTAAAATGTACCATAGATGATTAGGTATTTGTGACAGTGTCACCAATGACAAAAAAAGAGAAGAAAAGATAATGAGATTCGGAAAGAAAGGGAAATTGCCCAAGACTTGGGCAATTTACGTATCTAGCAGCACTAGTCCAAGAACTCTTCACAGTTCATTCAGTATTTTCTATTCTATGCTTTGAAAGTGTATAGGAGACTATCCCGTATTGGTCCTAGTGGAGATCTACAAGTCACGTAGGATATCACACATGAAAAGGTACCTATTGTTACCTATTGTGGTTCTAGATCACTAAGTGAAGGAATTAAGAGATGCAGAAGTAGCCTCCGTAAAGGCACTATTGGCAAATTTAGCATGTAGAAGAAATCACAAGGAAAACCGAAGAACTAATGAAGTCTAAAGTACTCGTAATTGTTGTACATGGAAGAAAAAAAAAGAGAGAAAAAAAAAGAGGGGTTCAAGATACGGAATTGGAATAATAAGTAAGTCTTTACAAGTATTACGTGTGGATGTGATAATGTGGAGGATTCACTTTGACTTAAGTTGTTGCAGTGAAATAATATTACTAAAATTCGAGGACGAATGTTTCTAAAGGGGGAAGAATGTAACACTCCGTAACTTCCCAACCCTACTTGATGGCATTGAATCATGTTTACTTAAGTGTTGAGAGCTATAAGTATGTATTTGGTAATGTTAGTGATGAGAAAATTTATATTTGGCCTCGTACATGTGATTAGCCCTTCATAGGAGGTGTTTTGTGATTTTTGTGGAGCATTTGTGGGGTTAAAAATGAGTCTTGGAGGGCCTCTAAACAAAGGATATGAAAGATAATAATTAAGTGAAAGAATAGGACTTGAAGTATCTAACCAAACCGGCGAAGAAAAGTCAAAAAATGAAATTTTCAAAAAATTTAAGGGTGGGTCGCGCCAGAGGGCGTACCAGGCCGCTCTGGGACAAAATTTTTAGCCCAGCAAGCTGGCGCGCCCAAGGGCGTGCCAGGGTGGTTTTGCCCATTTTTTTAAAAGTTGGAATTTTTCTAAGTCCCAAGGGTGCCCGGGGATGTACCGGGCCGATTTTTACCACGTTTCTTTTATAAATATGAGCATATACATGGAATGAGTGAAGTATTATATTGGTATGATAAAATTACTCGTGAACGAATTTGGTTTTAAAATGACGATTTTACCCTTATGGTCAAAATAAGCCATACGTGGCTAGAATTGCTTGTTTTTGGAAGTGAGGCTACGAGTATGAATCCCGTGAGTGGGAATATTGTAGTAACGCATATGAAATGATTTAAACATGAGAAATTATGGATTTTATTGGGTTGAGTGAATTGGGCTCAAAAAGGGCCCAAAATGAAAAGAAGACATGGGCCAAAAATGGATCAAATGACCCATTCTTGCCTTGACCTTCTAGACACAACATTTAATGCCATAAGAGTGGCTAAGGATGGAAATTGAGGGCCTATATAAATAGGCAAAAATCTGATTTTATTCATGAGAAACACACATGCTTTTCTATCTTTTTCTAGAAAATTACCAAGAACACCTCTTTGGCTCTCAAAACCCTAAGGCACTTCTTGGAGCAAGATCATGCTCTCTCAAGCTTAGGTAAGTGATTATTATTATGGAATAATATATTATATGCATGGGAGTAGAGTATGTAAATCATATTGTTTATGCTTGGAAATGTTGGATATGGCACTTTGTGTTTTTGTGAAAGATATGTTATCCATGGGATTTACACTTGAAATATGACTTGTGATTTTGATGAAAGAGCATGGTATGGATGACATAACAACATATATGGGGTGATTATGTTATTAAACTTGTTATTTTCATATAAGTGTAAATTATGGGATTTTGGCCGATTTGTTGTTGTGAGGTGTATTGAAGTAAATTGATGGTATAATTATGATGTTGAGATGATGGAGAGTGGAAAGTATGAACTTGGTGTGACATGCTAGTGGTTTATGATATTTTGGTCAATATTGGGAATATTGTGGAATTATTGGTATGATAATTTCTTCAATGGTATTGTCAAGGGGGAAATGACATTTTTAAAGGCAAACATGTAATTCATTGACGTCATATGCATTTGTAAAGTAGTTGGTGGTTAATGTAAATTCTATTATGTATTTGTGTTGTAGAGTAAGACACAAGGAGGGATCGGGAATATTTTATGCCCATTTAAGATTGTAGAATCATATTGAGAATACAAGGTATGTAAGGTTACCCTTTCCGTATTTTTTTGCAGCACATATTAGTCTCATTGACATTATACCTATCCTATTTCAAAATGTTCAACGGTATCCCATTTCCGGTTATTAATTATTGTTACTCACATGTTCCTTATTCCTACATGAATTGTGTTTCACATGACTCATATTCTTTGGTTAATGTTCCAAATTCCAATAATGTTATAATTATCAAAAGTATCAATCTCTTACGAACAAAAGTATCAATCTCTCATAAGTAAATGTATTAATCTCTCATGAGTGAGCGTATCAATCTCTCACAAGTAAAGGTACTAACCTTGTAAAAGTTAAAGAATGAAGTAAGGTATCCATGGGGTTAAAGAACACACCTTCATGATGACGATCCCAATATTATGAGTGTATCCATGGGGTGAAATAGACACCTTCATGATGATATCCATGGGGTTAAGGAAACACCTTCATGATGATATCCATGGGGTGAAGGAAGCACCTTCATGATGACCATCCCATCATTATGGGTGTATCTATGGGGTAAAATGAACACCTTCATGACTATATTATTTTCCCACTGATCAGCTAGGGGCCCGGGCTTTGTGAGAATGGAAGGATGAGTAGTAGATGAAGAAGTGAGTGATGACAGGGATGAGTGAGCGTAAGAATAAAAGAAGTAATCCATCTAATGTACATATTTCCATACATATAGAGTGATGAATTATCCATATTGGTTCTTTACTTATAATTGATTCCATTGAAGTATTTATGTATTATACAGTCTCATTCAGCCTTACATACTCAGTACATTCTTCGTACTGACCCCTCTTGGGGGATTTACCTTACTTGCTGCAGGCACAGGTGCTAGTAGACCTCCACGGTAGGTTGCAGATCTTTTGCCGATCTTTGGTGAGCTCCAGTTGGTTCGGGGCTTTTCGGGTCTTAGATGTACATTTGTTTTGGTCCTGTAATGTTGTGTAAAGTGGGGACTTGTCCCGAATTTAAGATGGTTATGTATGTACTTCTGTTAGAGGCTTTTGTAGACACATATGGGTATGTAACGTAAGAGATGTATGTCCACCTTGACTTGATGGCCCCGATGGCCAAGTTTCTTATATGTATATACATAATGCTCCATGATTTCCGTACTCTGCATTTTATGTCTTTACGAGGTGGTGATGATTCTTATGGTATGCATATGATTGGGCATGAGTAAAGATTGGTCCTCCCGAGCCTTATTGGCTTCGAGTACCAGTCCGGATCGAATGGGATTTTGGGTCGTGACAGAAGTATTCTTGTTGAAAGAAGAAAGGACGACTCGATTAAGAGAAAAGGACTCGACTCAAAAAAGTTAACTAAGAAAGAAACGATGAAAGCACACAAAGAGAAAGAACAAGAAAGAAAAATGGACTCAACAACTAATCAAAATGAAGTAGAGTGATTACTAGATGAAATTTAGTTGTTAAGAATCAAAGGAAGTGATTAGGAATCAAGAAAATGAAACTAGAAGGTTAGAAGTAGAGAAGGGTGTGATTTGGAGTTGTTCACCTGCGTTTGGTGAGGTACGGACGCACCTGGGGACCTGCCCTCGCAGGTGGCACTTCACAGGTCTCTTCCAGGGAGTCTTCCTTCACCTGAATTGGTGACCTACAGCTGCAGGTCTTGACCTGTGTGAGCAGGTAAGGGCGCAGATGCCCCTGGACAGCAAGTTGAACCTCCGCGTTTTCAGCTCTTGTGGGCCCTTTTTGCACTCTCTCTCTTAGAATATTCCTTTTTCTTTTGGATATTCTTTTGTACTAACACCCAAACACCTTTCTCCTTCTTCCTTTTTGGATCTAACACACCCTTTTGGAAGATTCTTCTTCAACAAGATATGAATTTTTTGAAGAACACCAAGAACAAGATGAACTTAAAAAATCCATAACTTCTCGTTTTAGCTTAGAATTTGAAAAAATTTGAAATCTAAGCTCTCCTCGTCATGGGTAACAACTTCCAAAAACTTTAAGCCTTCAATTTCACTCCCAAAATTCCAGATTTGAAACCCACTTCACTTTCTTCAAAAACTCAAAGCTCAACAATGGTAGAGGCTTCAAATCACCTCCGATTAAGCTCAAATTTGACATTTAGACTCTAATAGTGTTAGGAAACAAGAATCTAACACCAAAAACACAAGAAAACACCCAAATCAAAAACTCAAACTTTGGACTAGACTCAAAAACATGAAAACCCTTTTTTTGTGATTTTTTGATTTTTCTTCAATAACAAACCCAAGAATAGAATCGTGGGAACGATTCTAATCTTGGATCTGATACCAAATGATACAATACAAAATATAATAATACAAAGAAACCATGAAAAAAATGAAACACGGATACGAAAAAACAAAGAAACTACGAAAATAAAGAAAACAAAGATAGAAAGTAAAAAGGATAGATAGATAGACATAATAAATAAAAGAGAGGACAACAAGAGAGTACATTAAACCATAAAAACTTCCTTTCAATTACTTCAAAGCACCAATCTCTTACAAAGACTGAAAGAGGAATTGGACCTTAAACAACCAACGGTTCTAAGCAACAAGAAAGCTCCCAACAAGAAATCGTAAGCACTCGCAAGTGTATTCTTCATCAAAATTCATCTACCTAAAAATGAAAAGAAAGCTAACTATTTATAGCCTTGGGCATTATTACATAATGGGCCCAAATGTGACCTTAAATGCCATATGGGCCCAAAAGTGACCCAATGTATCAAATACTCATGTTTCAACACCCAGCATTATCATGGTGGGTTACAATACTTTTCCTCATCTCTAAAGGGGCGCCAATTTCCTTGCTTGAAGATCCTTTGGCCAATTCGGGGTGTATCAGGATGTTTCAACCTCTTTCCATGTAAAGAAACCAATAAGAACAACTAGTATCCAACTGTCCTTTCTATTCTTGTAGCTATTAAGATTGGTTACCAAAATTTACAGCAATATTAAAATGATTTCTCTATCTAACAAAAATTCAAAAGTTCTCTAGGGAGTGCTTCTGGTGTGCCCTTGCAACTGGTTGGGATAGAAGAGATAATATCTCTCTCCATTTTGTTTACTTAACATGCTTTGTAGGCACTCATTATAATAAGGGCACAACCTATGTCATATTTTATTCTAATACTCATATATGTTGCCTTCTTATACTATAAAGGAACTTTACTCATCTCTCCATTATATGATATTCAATATCATTCACCTTTATTTCACATATAACCCAATACTCTCTCACTAGTGATTAGTTAACACTATGCCTTCCTCTATACTTAGTATACTAATATATCACAACTTACGTCTAACCCCTCAACATTTCAATCTTAATATGTAGTCACATTCTAGTCTAACCAAGATATAGATCAGAATCGGGTGCTATTATATATATTCTCTTTATATGAAACTTTTTTTTGGAACACTTATCCTCTAAGTCTACTAACCACAAAAAGGATCATACATTTTAACCTATTTGGGGTGGTCATATGCAGATATCTTATAATTCCAGCTACTAAAATACCCGGGATGATGAGCAAACACCTGGGCTCTATCAGCCAACCAAGAGTATCTCTAGCCAATACCATTGTCGTATATTCACCCACTGGACTATGCTATGCCACATCTTTTAACTAACACGAAACTAAATCAACAACTTATATCCCTAATACATGTATAACCCTAAATATTTTATGTCCATTACTAACAAAGTACTGAATGCTCTCTATAGGATTAAGTCCTATAACCATTGGAGAAGTCATGTGAAGGAAATGTCGGACTCCAGAACCAGTCACATCTTCTTAAGAAACTATATTAGGAAATGTTGCAGCCTATCTCTATGTAACTATTTACTATATAACATATGAATAACCCTGTTATATCCCACTCAGATGAGCCAAGATGAGACAAGTGGTACAAATGAAAATGTAGATGCAAGTAATAAAGAAGCCTCTACAAGCTTTTCCCTGAATTTTGATAACATGAGACCTTTCTCTGTAGATTTCCCCTCAAGAAATACTACACCTTTACCACCTTTGACCTTATAGGTAATAGGTATAATATAGATGAAATGAATCATAGTAAATATGGGTACATATTTCTTAACAACCTTATCACACGATTTAGATTATGAAAAAGGTCACATTTCCCAAATGTCCAAGTATCCCCCTAATTATAAATGTGGCGCACAACACATTTATAAATAAGGCTCTACTATACACGACTTTGTAGACTCCCTCGGATGACCTGCTCTAATACCACTTCTGTCACGCCTCAAATCCCATTGAGATGGACAAGCACTCGATGCCTGAAAGGCTCGAGAGAAACAACTTATACCTTGTGATTACCATGGATATAAGTATGATAATTATAAGGCTTTGAAAAGTATAAGTGAGACTCTATGGTAAAAGACCAACATAAATAGGCCCATAATGGCTATACATGACTTGCTCGTTGGGGCCTTAATTACTAGAGAATAATACTCAACTGTGCTTTACTTTAACAATAGTCTACAAAGCCTCTAAAAGATAGAAAACTTTAGCTTAGGTCAGGATAGGACCCCGCCATACCCTTAACTATAAAATAATATCAAATACATGCTAAAGACTCGGTAAAGCCCTGAATCAACCTGGAGCTCACCAAAAGCCGTTGAGTATTCTGTGCTTGTATTAGGGCGATCTATTAGCTGGAATACCTATACCTACGGCATGAAACATAGTGTCCCCCATGAGGGACGTCAGTACGAAAGAATGCACTGAATATGTAAGGCATAAAGTTACCATCTGTGAAACAAGAGCTCAAATGAAACCAGGTACAACTATATAGATATTGATAGAAGACCACCTTTTCTTATACTTGTAGAATCATGTACATTGCATTTTTTTATTTGCTTTACTCTTCTTTGCATTATTAACTTTATAAGGCATGTGATACAAATGACCAGCTGATCAGTGGTAAAAGAGGATGACCCATGCTAGACATTTTAACCCCAGGGATACGGTCCTCATAAATATACAAATCGGGATCGACCCATGCAAGGCTTTCCTTTCACCCCTGGAATACCACCCATAATATTGGGATCGACCCATGCTAGGTGTTCCTTCCACCCCTGGGATACCACCCATCAATACAAAGATTGGGATAGGCCCATGCTAGGTATTATAACCCCTGAGCTACCACCCATAAATACATAAGTTCACTTTACTGTGTTTCTTTAATCTTTGAGATTGTTCTTTTGGTGGTCGTAACTCTTTTGAGCTTTTGGAACTATAGACATGTGAACAATATGCTAGGGGCAGTAACAATTACATAGGAAGAAAATGTCACTTCAATGTGATACTTAGAAGCTTATATGACGCAATGAACCTCATTGGGTATAAAGTACATACACGAATAAACCATGAAGTAATATGACAAGTAAGAACATTAGGGCATGTAGAAAATGAGCCACTAAGGTGTATAACAAGTGAGCAAGTGATTCTACTTAGCACATGGTTTGTTTAAAACACATTTAGAGATTTGAAATAGGGAGTGCATGCATTTCTTGTGGAGACATGTAATTCCCCAAATAGAGACACCTGGAAAGTACAATAAATACTTACTAGGTGATAACAAATAAAAAATTACACAAACATGAGAACTAATGACGCACGTGGGCAGATTCCAATTAGAACAAATGCATATTTAAGGAAAGGACATATAAATTGTATAACTGAACATTTAAGGACTCTATAAGGTAAAATTATGTAACACCCCGTATTCTATAGACACTACTCTTACTTATATGGAACTTGGTACGGACTTGTGTGAGTAGGTAATGGACTAGATATATTTTTTATGCAAAGTTATAACACCCCGTACATTTCCAAAACTTATACGACCAACCTAGCATGGATAAAAGTATTTAAACTTGAGATAATGAGGATGTATTTAAGCATAAAGTTAAAGTTAATTGGTGGATTAAGGTATAAGGATTAAGACATTGGAAAAAGGGGAGAATATAAGTGAGGTGCTTCCATGACTTAATTAAGATAGTAGACGTATTACCTGTTTAAGCTATTGGGCTGTATTTGGATATATGTCAATGGACTCAATTGAGGCCCAAAACTAAGTATACAAAATGGGAAAGATGACTAGCCCAATACCTAAGCATCACCATCTTAGACTATTGGACCAAATTGAGGCATATTAATGGACTCATTTGAGGCCCAAATTAAAGGGAAGGATGACCAGCCCAATATTAAAATTTGTCTAAGGCCCAATATGATGTGATATAATTAGAAATAAAACAAGTAGTTACATCACTTACTTGGACTTTTTGAGCAGCTTAAAGAGCCAAGTAGGTGCATTACCTACTTGGACTATGTTTGACCAATATGTGGCTGGAAATGAGTTAAAAAGAGGTGGTCTAGAAGTCTCCTTATAATATCACTATTGGCTGATCTGTTTAATCATTTTAACATACAAATTATGATTTAACTCCATGTCTCTCTCACTTTTCTCTCAAGCATCACACCAGCCACCCCAAATTTCCCCTAGGGTTCTTAGACAAATCCTCCACTTTTCAAGCCTTGGTATGTGTTTTCCATTATAAATTAATGTAATATATGTATAAAAGGTTGTGGAAATCATTTTGGTTATGTTTAAGAGGTATAAGGCAGTCTCTTTTTTTGGTGGCAGTCCATTTGTGTTTAGTTTTTAAGGATCTAGCTTCCTTGTGGTTTAAACTTGTAAATGAGCTTAAGGTCTTAAAGAAATTAAGTTGGAGGGATGAAATTTCAGTAGGTTAGGGTATGGTTCTGCCCCTAATTTGTTCCTCTTTATGTATAGCTTTTGGTGTAGTGAAAAGAGAATACTCTCTTGTTATCTTAAAGTGAATTTTGAAACCATTGTGGATTGTTTTTGGTATGTTTTTGTGGAAGGCATTTAGGTGTCTTGATTGAATAAATATGTGGAGTTGCATTGAGGTGGTAATGTAAAGTATGAACTTGGTAGGAAATCCTATCAGTTTGTAACATTTTGTGTTGGTTTGTGGACTATTTTGGTGATATTGTTGTTGTGAGGTAGTAAGTTATAGATTAAGGAGGTGTAATAAGGTTATATGGTAGTATAAATAAAAGGGGAGTGATACACAATGTGTTTAGGAAGCTGGACGGTTTTACTTCCGGTTAAGTAACTAATTACCGTTTTGTAAACTTGTAATGTAATTAGCTTTTAATGTTAGTTCTATTGTGTACTTAAATTGTAGAGTAACACTTGAATTGTTATAGGCACGTGGTGGGAAGATAAGGTATGTAAGGTTACTCTTTTTTGTATCCTTTGGCAGCATAAAATGTCCACGTAGTTAATGACCTTGTTTCCATTCCGAAATATCTTAACGTACCTCAATATATTTTTATTGTCAAGTTGGCATGTCTACCTTCACTAACCAATTTCTGGTATTCCCATCTTAGTCAACTAGGATCTATCTATTAGTTTGGCTTCTAAGCATTTCAATTGTTTACAAGTATTCTTTACTTTATGGCAATTACATCAGGTGTTTATTCACGTGCTTTTTACTAGGGTATTGTAATTCCAAAGTACAAGAATGTTATAACCACCAACGTAACAATCTCAAAGATTGAATAAATTAAGTAAAGCAAATCTGGTTATATTCGGGTGGCAGCCCAGGAGCGTAAGCCTAGCATGGGCTGATCCAGATTTGTTTACCACTGATCAGTTGGTCATTTATACTACATGGCTTATTAAAGATTATAAAGGAAAGAAGGAAAAAGGAAAGCAAAGAATGTAATGTATGTGGTTCCCTAGATACCAGCTAAGGTGGGTTATTAACATTATCTATACACTTGCACTTGATGTCACTTAAACTTTTGGATTATGTACAGTTGTTTTTAGCCTTATATACTCAGTACATTCTTTCGTACTGACGTCCCTCTAGGGGGACCTACCTTTCTTGCTGCAGGTACAGGGGCTAGTAGATCTCTCCAGTAGGAGTATAGGACATCTAAAAGCTATTGGTGAGTTCCAGGTTGATTCAGTGTTTTCCAAGTCAGTTGTATATATTTTTGGTATTGTGTAAGGCGGGGACCTGTCCCGACTTTAACTAAGTCTTTGTATCTTTTAGAGGCTTTGTAGACATTGTAAATTTAAGCATGGTAGTGTCTTGTCTTTTAGAAGTTATGGTCCCAACGGCCAAGTGCTGTATAACTATGTTTTATTTACATACTTGATTTACTTTATCGATACATCATGTTCATTGTTTTATTTACATACTTGGTTTACTTTATCGATACATCATGTTCATACACTGCAACACATTTGTTAGTTTAATTACATGTATAAGAAGTATATGATCATAGGTTGGTTCTCTCGGGCCCTTACGGCTACGGGTGCCTGTCCGCCCCCATGGGATTAAGGCGTGACAAAAGTGGTATCAGAGTGGGTCGTCCTAGGGAGTCTACAAAGCCGTGTCTATGTAGAGTCTTGCTTATGGGTGTGTTGTACACCACATCTATAAACAGGAGGCTAAAGGACATTTAGGAGTTGTCCCTTTTTCTTTATTTCTTAGATCGTGCAATAGAGCCAAAGTTGTAGGTGGAGTCATAGTTAACTATTGAATTTGTTTTTTTTTCTTTCCTCATTATAGTGAAGATGCCGATTACAAAAAGGAGTAAGAATAAAATCAAGAAGGTAGAAATGGAAGCCAGAGAAGGGACCAACAAGTCACCACCTAGATGAACTAATCAAAGTGAAGCCGAAGATGAGTTTGTATACGAGACTTCTTCTACTCTTCCATCTCCAGAAGAGCTAAGAAGGAGAGGAGTACTCCCAGAATCATCTATTAATACTAGTGAGCAAGACTTAAGGAATACGGTGTAATTGTTGACTCGTATAGTTGCTGCATAAAGTCAAGGACAAGCTGGTTTAACTATAGGTACGGGTGGTACGGATAGGGAAGCTAGTCTACGGACACAGGATTTCCTCAAATTGGATAGTCCCACGTTCACTGGATCAGATCTTAATGAAGATCCACAAGACTTTATGGATCAAATCCAAAAGGAATTGGATGTGATGCATATATCTGGTACAAAGACAGTTGAACTTGAAGCGTATAGATTAAAAGGAGAGGCTATCTTATGGTATGAAGATTGGAAACGATCTAGAGGCACCGGTGCACTTTCAGCTAGTTGGGAAGAGTTCAAAATGACATTTCTTGATCATTACCTTCCATTTGAGATCTGAGAGGCTCGTGCAGATCATTTATTAAACCTTCATCAAGGTAATATGAGCGTGAGGGAGCATGTCTTAGGCTTACCTCTTTGGCTAGGTATGCTACTAATGTAGTAGCTACTATGGATGATAGAGTTCATCGATATGTGGATAGATTGGATTCGTATTTGGTTCTATTGTTGCTTTGAATATAGACATGGATATAGCAAGAATACAAGCTTTTGCACAAAAAATGGAGGATCAGAGGTAAAAGAGAAGAACACAAGAATTTGAAAGAGGACCTTCCAAGAGGGCTAAACCTCTAGGGCAGTTCATGGCATCCTAAGGAGGGTTTAGGCCTCAGTTTCTTAATAGACCGCCTAGGACATCACTTATCTACTCTAAAATAAGTGCTCCACCCCGATTATAAGGCTTTAGGAGCAACTAATTTGGGCAAAGAAGTGAAATTCAAAGTTCACGGACAGTGGGGTATCAAGAACAAGGGAGTATGAGACAATTAAGGCCTTCTCGTCAGCCATGTAGGTAATGCGGGAAGCTTCATTTAGGTGCATGTCGGTTTGGGATGGATGCTTTCTTTTGGTGTGGTATGTCGGGGCATATGATGAGAGAGTGCCCACAGAGGGGCACGGGTAGTATGGCACGACCTATTGGATCAGCCGTTGCATCATCATCATCGGTTCCTTTCTTAGGTAGAGGTGTACAACCTATTGGTTGTGGAAGAGGTAGTAAAGGAACAACTAGTTCTAGTGGAGCCCAGAATCATACCGATGCTTTAGCAGATCGACAAAATTTAGAGGCTTCTCTGGATGTGGTTCCAGGTACATTATCCATCTTTTCACATAGTGTATATGCATTAATTGATCCGGGTTCTACACTATCGTATGTCACTCCATTGATTGCTGGAAAATTCAAAAGAACACCAGAATAATTAGTTAAGCCATTTGAAGTATCTACTCCAGTTGGTGAATTTATTGTAGCTATGATAGTCTATCGTAATTACATAATAACTGTTTGTGATCATGATACGTTGGCTGATCTTGTTGAGCTAGTGATGGTAGATTTTGATGTTATAATGGGTATGGATTGGTTGGCTTCTTGTTATGCCACAGTAGATTGCCGAATGAATAAGGTACATTTTTATTTTCTAAAGGAGACAGTCCTTGAATGGAGGGGTAATGTTTGAGCTCCAAAAGGTAAGTTTATTTCTTATCTTAAGGAGAATAAAATGATATCCAAGGGGTACATATGTCACCTAGTAAGGGTGGAAGATACAGACTTGAAGCCACTGCCTCTTCAATCTATTCCAGTGGTAAATGAATTTCTTAATGTATTTCCTGAAGATCTCTCAGGTTTGCCTCCAGAACGAGAAGTAGAGTTTGGTATTGATGTGATTCCAGGTACTCAACCTATCTCTTTTCCTCTATATAGCATGGCCCCGATAGAATTACGGGAATTGAAGGAGCAATTAAAAGACTTGGTAGAAAATGGATTCATAAGGCCTAGTATGTCCCCTTGGGGTGCACCAGTGTTATTTGTACACATGAAAGATGGCACGTTGAAAATGTGTATTGATTACCGAAAATTGAATAAGGTGACAATTAAGAACAAATATCCCCTCTCTAGGATTGATGATTTGTTTGATCAATTACAAGGTGCTAAATGTTCCTCAAAGATTGACTTGAGGTCGGGTTACCATCGAGTAAAGGTCACAGAGAGAGAGATATACCCAAGACAGCCTTTCGAACATGGTACGATCATTATAAGTTTTTAGTTATATCCTTCGGGTTAACAAATGCAGCAGTAGCTTTTATGGATCTGATGAATAGGGTGTTCAAGCCATTTTTAGACATGTTTGTGATAGTGTTTATAGATGATATTATTGTCTATTCAAGATCAAAAGAGGACCATGCTAGTCACTTACGACAGGTGTTGCAGATTCTTCGTGATCGTAAGTTATTTGCAAAGTTCTCTAAATGTGAGTTTTGTTTAAAATCTATAGCATTCTTGGGTCATATTGTATCTGATGAAGGAATAAGGGTTGATACTCAAAAGATAGAAGCTATGAAGAACTATCCAAGACCTATAACGCCTACAAAGATTCGTAGTTTCCTCAGATTGGCAAGTTATTATAGAATGTTTGTTGAAGGATTTTGTTCTAGTGCTGCACCTTTAACAAAGCTAACACACAAGGCAACAGAGTTTCAATGGAATGATGCATGTGAAAGGAGTTTCAAAGATTTGAAGAATTAGTTGACTTATACACCTGTATTGGTACTTCCAGAAGGCACAGAAGGGTATGCGATGTATTGTGATACTTCAGGAGTTGGCTTCAGATGCGTATTGATGCAACATGGTAATGTGATAGCTTATGCCTCAAGACAATTACGGCCTCATGAGAAAAATTATCCGACACATGATCTTGAGCTAGCAACAGTAGTATTTTCTTTAAAGATATGGCGCCACTACTTGTATGGGGTTCATGTTGACATATATACCGACCATAAGAGTTTGTAATATATCTTTAAGTAGAAGGACCTAAATCTAAGGCAGCGGAGGTGGCTTGAACTATTAAAAGATTATGAAATTGATATTTTATATCATCCTAGGAAAACAAATGTGGTAGCTGATGCACTAAGTCATAAGGCAATGGGAAGCACTTATGGCCAGCTCACAGAAAGACAAGGGATAATCAAATATCTACATCAACTAGCTAGCTTAGGGTTCGCCTTCTTGAAACTCCAAATGAAGGAGTTATTATGCAAAATGCGGCAGAATCCTCGTTAGTAACTGAAGTAAAAGAAAAGTAGTATGTAGATCCTTTTCTATTACAGCTTAAGGAGAATGTACAACAAGGTATAATGAAAGAATTTGAGCTTACGCAAGAAGGAGTGCTTCAGTGCCAAAACAGATTATGTGTACCTAATGTAGATGAGTTAAGAAGAAGGATTATGATAGAGGCACATCATTTCGGGTATTCTATCCATATGGGATCAACTAAAATGTACCATGATCTGAAAGGAATATATTGGTGGGGTGACATGAAGAAGAACATTGCAGAATTTATAGCCCAATGTCCAAATTGTCAACAAATAAAAGTAGAGCATCAAAAGCCTTGAGGTTATATGCAACGTATGGATCTTCCAATTTGGAAGTGGGACATGATCAATATGGATTTCATCACTGGTTTGCCTCGTACAATTTTAAAGTTTGATTCCATATGGGTAATAGTTGATAGACTTACCAAGTCAGCACACTTCTTACCTGTTAAGACTACTTATACAGCTAAAGAGTATGCAAAATTGTATATTAAAGAGATAGTTTGACTATACGGAGTTCCAATCTCTATTATATCTGATAGGGGATCTCAATTTACTTCAAACTTTTGGAAGTCTTTTCAGAGGAGTTTGGGTACATAAGTGAATTTAAGTACAACTTTTCACCCTCAGACGGATGGATAGGCAGAACGTACCATATAAACACTTGAAGATATGTTGCGAGCTTATGTATTATACTTTTAAGGTAGTTGGGATGATCATTTACCTCTTATTGAGTTCTCCTACAATAATAGCTATCATTCAAGTATCAAGATGGCACCTTATGAAGCCTTATACGGAAGAAAATGTAGGTCACTGATTAGGTGGTTTGAAGTAGATGAGACAATTTTATTTGGACCGGATCTTGTTCATCAAGCCATGGAAAAGGTGAAGGTGATACAACAATGGCTAGGAATATCCCAAAGTCGATACAAATCATATGCTGATGTTAGAAGAAGGGGGCTTGCTATAGGTGATTGGGTATTTTTGAAAGTATCGCCAATGAAAGGGGTGATTCAATTTGGGAAAAATGGAAAGCTAAGCCCATGTTATATAGGACCATATAAAATTATCCAAAGATTTGACCAAGTCGCATATGAGTTGGAACTCCCCCAAGAACTCTCCACAGTTCATCCAGTGTTTCTCGTTTCAATGCTTTCAAAGTGCATAGGAGATTCATCTCATATTACTCCTACTGAAGATGTACAAGTTACAGAAGATCTCACCTATGAAGAAGTACCTATTGCTATTATAGATCGACAAGTTAAGAAGTTAAGAAATAAAGAAGTAGCTTCCGTAAAAGTACTTTGGAGGAATCAGCAGGTAGAACAGATCACATGAGAAGCTGAGGAAATGATGAAATCTAAGTATACTCAATTATTTGAAACCAAAGAGGAAGCCTTAGATGCTGAATTGGAGAGATAACAAGTAAGTATATATATATATATATATATATATAAAAGTATTATGTGGTAGCATAAAGATTAAACTTAGGCTAGAACTTGTTTCGGCTGAAAAGTGATAATACTAACATTCGAGGACGAATGTTTCTAAGGGGGGAAGGATGTAACACCCCGTATTCTATAGACACTACGCTTACTTATCTAGAACTTGGTACAGACTTGTGGTAGTAGGTAATGGACTAGATATAATTTTTATGCAAAGTTATAACACCCCGTACATTTCCAAAACTTATACGACCAACCTAGCATGGATAAAAGTATTTAAACTTGAGATAATAAGGATGTATTTAAGCGTAAAGTTAAAGTTAAGTGGTGGATTAAGGTAGAAGGATTAAGACGTTGGAAAAAAGGGAAACATAAGTGAGGTGTTTCCGTGACTTAATTAAGATAGTAGGCATATTACCTACTTAAGCTATTGGGCTGTATTTGGATATATGTCAATGGACTCAATTGAGGCCCAAAACTAAGTACACAAAATGGGAAAGATGACCAACCCAATACCTAAGCATCACCTACTTAGACTATTGGACCAAATTGAGGCATATTAATGAACTCATTTGAGGCCCAAATTAAAGGGAAGGATGACCAGCCCAATACCTAAATTTATCTAAGGCCCAATATGATGTGATCCAATTAGAAATAAACCAAGTAGGTGCATCACGTACTTGGACTTTTTGAGCAGCATAAAGAGCCAAGTAGGTGCATCACCTACTTGGACTATGTTTGACCAATAAGTGGCAGGAAATGAGTTAAAAAGAGGTAGTATAGAAGTCTCTATATAATATCAATATTGGCTGATATCTTTACTCATTTTAACATACAAATTCTGATTTAAATCCATGTCTCTCTCACTTTTCTCTCAAGCATCACACCAGCCACCCCAAATTTCCCCTAGGGTTCTTGGACAAATCCTCCACTTTGCAAGCCTTGGTAAGTGTTTACCCTTATAAATTAATGTAATATATGTATAAAATATTGTGGAAATCATGTTGGTTATGTTTATGAGGTATAGGGCAGTCCCTTTTTTTGGTGGCAGTCCACTTGTGTTTAGTTTTTAAGGATTTGCCTTCCTTGTGGTTTAAACTTGTAAAAGAGCTTAAGGTATTAAAGAAATTAAGTTGGAGGGATGAAATTTCAGTAGTTTGGGGTGTGGTTCTACCCCTAATTCATTCCTCTTTATGTATAGCTTGGTGGAAATGTTTATACGTTTATATATGGAACGTTTGGTGTAGTGAAAAGAGACTACTCTCTTGTTATGTTAAAGTGAATTATGAAACCATTGTGGATTGTTTTTGGTATGCTGTTGTGGAAGGCATTTAGGTGTCTTAATTGAATAAATATGTGGAGTTGCATAGAGGTGGTAATGTGAAGTATGAACTTGGTAGGAAATCCTATCAATTTGTAACATTTTTGTTGGCTTGTGGACTGTTTTGGTGGTATTGTTGTTGTGAGGTAGTAAGTTATAGTGTAAGGAGGTATAACAAGGTTATATAGCAGTATAAAGAAGGAGTGAGTGATACACCATGTGTTTAGGAAGTTGGACGGTTTTTACTTCCTGTTAAGTAACTAATTACCGTTTTGTAAACTTGTAATGTAATTGGCTTCTAATGTTAGTTCAATTATGTACTTAAATTGTAGAGTAACACTTAAAGGAAGAGCTGAATTGTTATACGCACGTGGTGGGAAGATAAGGTATGTAAGGTTACTCTTTTTCGTATCCTTTGGCAGCATAAAATGTCCACGTAGTTAACAACCTTGTTTCCATTCCAAAATGTCTAAACGTACCTCAATATATGTTTATTGTCAAGTTGGCATGTCTACCTTCACTAACCAATTTCTGGTATTCCCATCTTAGTCAACTAGGATCTATCTATTAGTTTTACTTCTAAGCATTTCAATTGTGTACGAGTATTCTTTACTTTATGGAAATTACATCTAGTGTTTATTCATGTGCTTTTTACTAGGGCACTGTTATTCCAAATTCCAAGAATGTCATAACCACCAACGTAACAATCTCAAAGATTAAATAAATTAAGTAAAGCAATTTAGTGATATTCGGGTGGCAGCTCAGGGGCGTAAGCCTAGCATGGGCCGATCCCTATTTGTTTATATATTTGGGTGGCAACTCAGGGGCATAAGCCTAGCATGGGCCAATCCCGATTTGTTTACCACTGATCAGTTGGTCATTTGTACTACATGGCTTATTAAAGATTATAAAGGAAATAAGGAAAAAGGAAAGTAAAGAATGTAATGTATGTGGTTCCCTAGATACCAGCTAAGGTGGGTTATTAACATTATCTATACACTTGTACTTGATGTCACTTAAACTTTTGGATTATGTACAGTTGCTTTTAGCCTTATATACTCAGTACATTCTTTCGTACTGACATCCCTCTTGGGGGACCTACCTTTCTTGCTGCAGGTACAGGGGCTAGTAGATCTCTCCAGTAGGAGTACAGGCAATCTAAAGGCTATTGGTGAGCTTCAGGTTGATTCGGGGTTTTTCGAGTCAGTTGTATATATTTTTTGTATTGTGTAGTGGTTATGTGTAAGACGGGGACTTGTACTGACCTTAACTAAGTCTTTGTATGTTTTAGAGGCTTTGTAGACATTGTAAAGTTAAGCATGGTAGTGTCTTGTCATTTAGAAGTTGTGGCCCCAACGGCCAAGTGCTGTATACCTATTTTTTATTTACATACTTGGTTTACTTTATCGATACATCATGTTCATACACTGCAACACAATTGTTAGTTTAATTATATGCATAAGAAGTATATGATCATAGGTTGGTTCTCTTGGGCCCTTACGGCTACGGGTGCCTGTCCGCCCCCATGGGATTGAGGCGTGACAAAAGTGGTATCAGAGCAGGTCGTCCTAGGGAGTCTACAATGCCATGCCTATGTAGAGTCTTTCTTATGGGTGTGTTGTGCACTACATCTATAAATAGGAGGCTATTATACATTTAGGAGTTGTCTCCTTTTCTTCATTTCTTAGATCGTTCAATAGAGCCAAAGTTGTAGGTGGAGTCATATTTAACCATTGAATTTGTTATTTTTTTTCTTTCCTCATTATAGTGAAGATGCCGATTACAAGAAGGAATAAGAATAAAAGCAAGAAGGTAGACATAGCGGCAGGAGAAGGGACTAGCAAGTCACCACCTAGATGAACTAATCAAATGTCACGACCCAAAATCCCATTCGGGCCGGACTGGCACCCGAAGCCGATATGGCTCGAGAGAACCAATCTTTGCTCATGAAAATTCATATGCATATCCTCGTGTGAATCTTATTATACCTCATGCAACTACGTGGAAGAAATGAATCTGGTAACATATGCCATATATATATATATATATATATATATAAATAAAACTTGGTTGTTGGGGCCATTACGTCAAACTGAACGTACATCTTACATCCATATACCCACATATGTCTACAAAGCCTCTAACATATACATCTATTTATACTACCTTTACAACATCAAAATGAATATACAACTATGACCCAGAAAGCTCCGAACTAAGTGGAGCTCACCAAAACTCTACAAATGATCCACAGTCTACTGAGAAGGTCTACTAATGTCTGCACCTGCAACATGTAAGGTAAGTCCCTCGAGAGGGTCAGTACGAAGAATGTACTGAGTATGTAAGGGTCATAGGAAATAGCATCATAAATGAGAATATCAATAGAATAAAACATAAGAGAATAGTCAATGTGGATAAACCATCATTCTAAATGTGGAAACATGTATATTGCTTCTGTTATTGTCATTTTAGAACCCTCATTTTATATCCTTACTCTTCATAGAATATATTTCATAGGCATCTTCACTCAAGAGACCCTTACCTTCAACTCAAGAGATTCTTTTCTTCTATTCATGAGATTCTTCCATTCAAGAACTTCTTCTATTAAAGAGATTCCTCTATTCACGAGATTCTTTCTTGTTTCTATGTTCATTACTACTATGGTTCATCTACTAGGTTAGTAGGTTGTAAAAGAAAATAGTATTCATCTACACACATCCACTCTCTTGGTGGATTAATAATATAACCTACATCCACTCTATTGGTGGGGTATCATACATCCACTCTACTTGCTTCTCTAGCTTGCCTTACTTCACTTAATCACTCATTAATCATATACTGCCCGGGCCCAACTGATCAGTGGGAAGTTAATAATATCGTCATGCAGGTGTTCACTTCACCCCATGGATACATCCCGTGATATTGGGAATAGACATCATGCAGGTATTTATTGCACCCGATGGATATCATCATGCAAGTGTTCATTTCACCCCATGGATACACCCATAATGTTGGGATAGTCATCATGCAGGTGTTCATTTCACCCCATGGATACATCATGCAGGTGTTCATTGCACCCCATGGATACACTCATAGTTATACTTCAACTTTTACCAGATCGGTACAAACATAATCATAACATTACTAGACTTTAGAACAAGACATGATTGGAAAAAGCTTTTCAAGGATAAATAGATTCTCTTACATTATTACCCTCTTGAGATAGTTCTTTTAGGAATTACAACGTTATGACACCTTTGGAGCTTCAATCAATGAATAAGAGATAAGTGAATCATAATTCATCTATGATTAGGACACATATGAATAACAATATACGTTACCCTGAATTGATATACTTCAAGCCTCACGGAATTGAAACAAGCCCAATGTCAATAGGAACAATATGTTGTAGAAGGATATGGAAAGAGTAACCTTACATACCTTGTATTATCAATACGATTCTACAATCTTAAGTGTGCATACAATAGTCCCGCTCCATCCTTATGTTTCACTCTACAACACAAGTACATAACAGAACCAACATTAACCACCAACTACCTTACAATGGCATATAATAACTATAAGTCACATGTTTGGCTTTAACATGTCATTTCCCCCTTGACAATACCATTCATAAAATTATTATACCAATAATCCCACAATATTCCATACATTGACCAATACATGATAACCAATAGCATGTCACACCAAGTTCATACTTTCCACTCTCTATTATTACAACATCACAATTATGCTATCAATTTACTTCAATACACCTCACAACAACAATTCGGCCAAAATCCTATAATTTACACTTATAGAGAAATAACAAGTTTAGGACCATAATAACACCATACATGTTGTTATTTCATCCATACCATGCTCTTTCATCAAGACAACAAGTCATCTTTCAAGTTTAAATTCCATAGATGACACATCTTTTATGAAAACACAAAGTGCCATATTCAACACTTCCAAGCATAACCAACACGATTTACATAGTCTCTCATGCATATAAGATATTAATACATAATAATACTCACTTACCTAAGCTTGGAGGATGATGATCTTGCTCCAAGGATGGCTTAGTGTTTGAAGAGTCACAAAGAGGTCTCTTGAAAATTCTAGAAAATAAGAGAATGTGATGTGTGTGTCTAATGAATTAAAAATCTGATTTTCCCCCCTTATATAAGCCTTTTGTCCATTCTTATCTAGTCCCACATGTGTATTTACTAGTCAATGGGATAATGGGTCCTTTTGACCTATTTTTTGGCCCATGTCTTTTTCTCATTTTGGGCTCTTTTTGAGCCCAATTCAGTTAACCCAATAAAATCAATAATTCCTCATGTTTAACACATTTAATACACGTTACAATTACATGCCCACTCACGGGATTTATACTTGTGGCCTCAATCTAAAGAACAAGCAATTTTAGCCACGTATTGCCTATTTTGACCAAAAGGGTAAAATCATCATTTTGACGCCAAAGTTGTTCTAGAGTAATTTTATCATACCAATATAATACTTTACTCCTTGTATGTATATTCTCAAGGTTGTATAAGAAACGTGGAAAAGATCGGCTCGATACGTCCCCGGACACCCTTGGGACTTAGAAATTTCCAACTTTCAAAAAATAGGCAAAACCACCCTGGCACACCCTGGGGCGCACCAAATCGCTACCTCTGGGCTAAAAAGTTTGGCCCAGAGCGGCCTGACACGCCCTCTGGCGCGCCCCACCTTATTTTTTTCAAAATTTTGCTTCTTCGACTTTTCTTCGCGGATTTGGTTAGATACTTCAAGTCCTATTCTTTAACTTACTTATTACCTTTAATATCCTTTGTTTAGAGGTCCTATTAGCCTCATTTTGAACCCCACAAATTCTCCACAAAAATCACAAAATACTTCTTACGAAGGGCTAATCACATGTACGAGGCCAAATGTTAAATTTTCTCATCACTAGCATTACCACAATACATACTTATGGCATCTCGTCACCTAAGTAACCATTATTCAACGTCATCATATTGGGTTGGGAAGGTATGGGGTGTTACATCAAAGTAAATATGAGGATGAGTTTGTATCCCGTACATCTTCTACTCTTCCATATCCAGAAGAGATAAGAAGGAGAAGAGTAGTCCCAGAATAACCTATTAATACTAGTGAACAATATTTAAGGAATGCGGTGCAATTGTTGACTCGTTTAGTTGCTGCACAAGGTCAAGGACATGCTGGACCAACTACAAGTATGGGTGGTACAGATAGGGTAGCTAGTCTATGGACACAGGATTTCCTCAAATTGGATCCTTCCACATTCACAGGATCAGATCTTAATGAAGACCCACAAGACTTTATGGATCAAATCCAAAGGGCTTTGGATGTTATACATGTATATGGTACAGAGACTGTTGAACTTGTAGCGTAATATATTAAAAGGGGAGGCTATCTTATGGTATGAAGATTGGAAACAATCTAGAGGCACCGGTGTACTTTCAGCTAGTTGGGAAGAGTTTAAAATGACATTTCTTAATCATTACCTTCCATTTGAGATCCGAGAGGCTCATACAGATCAGTTCTTAAATCTTCATCAAGGTAATATGAGCGTGAGGGAGTACAGTTTTTGGTTTAACTCTTTGGCTAGGTATGCTCCTAATGTAGTAGCTACTATGGATGATAGAGTTTATCGATATGTGGATAGATTGGATCCGTATTTGGTTAGGGATTATACTATTGGTGCTTTGAATAGAGACATGGATATAGCAATAATACTTTGGATTAATTCAATAAAGGTTTTAGGGTTTAAAATACCCTTTGGTTTCTTTGATTTTCCTATCTTTGTGTCATTCAATCTATCTTTACTTTCTTTCCTTATTATCTTAGTTTGTTTTCATGATTCTTGTACTTTATTTCTCTTCTCGTATTTTGTTCGGTATCATTTGGTATTAGAGCCGAGCTTGAGTTCGTCCCCGCGAATTAAATCTTGGGTTTTGTTATCTAGAAAATCAAAAAAAAAAAAGGAGTCAAAAACGTTTTCAACAAAAACCCCAAAAATATTTTTGTGTTTTTGAGTCATTTTTATATTTTGTATACTAGATTTGTTCCATCTAGTACTATTGAGGTTAGAATCTTGAATTTTGGGTGTGTTTTGAAGAGATTGGAAGAAAAACTCCATTGTTGAGCTTGAACTTGAAGAAAAGGAAAAGTGGGTTTTGAGATCTTGCTATTTTGGTGTGGATTTGAAGTTTACAAATTGTTGAAAGTTTTTCCCCTCTTTGAAGAGAAAACAAATCTGAAATTTCATGCAAATCTGAGCTAAAACGAGTTAGTTTGGAAATTTGGTGTTCTTAGTGTTCTTGAGGATCTTCATATCTTCAAGGGGAAGATTTATCAAAAAAGTGTTGTTAGATCCACAAAGAAATAAAGAGAATGGTGTTTAAGTGTTAGTATAAGAGAATATCCAAAAGAAAAGGGAATATTCTAAGAGAGAGAGTGCAAAAAGGGCCCACAGAGCTGAAAATCAGAGGTTTCCAGGTGATTTGCCCAGACCACCTACGAATTCACCTGCCCACGTAGGTCACCAATGCAGGTGACTTCCACTAGACTTTTTAGTGACATGTGAAGTCATCTGTGAGGGCATGTGAACCATCTGCGCTGACAACTTTGAAAACGCATGTCAAGCACTTCAAAACTCATTTTGCTTAGGTTCCAACATCCTAATTCCATTTCTTAATTTCTAATATCATTTCTTTATTCCAAACTAATTAACAACTAGTATTTGATCTACTTAGTTGAATAATTAGTCTTTGAGTCCGTTTTCTTTCTTCGTCCATTTCTTTTGTGCTTTTCTCTTTTTGTTTTGTTGTTATTTCTTGGTTCAAGTTTGTGTTATTTGTTTGAGTCATTATTTCTTCTTCAAACAATAATCCATTCCGATCATGAGTAGCAATTGACACCATGTCCTCCATTAGAGTATAAACGATCTTTCAATGCTAGCGACACCTATTGTGAGGCAAACAAAGGTGTGTACTCCAAGAGGTTGTGAGGTTAATTTTCTTAATGCTAACTTGTTTGTTTTTCTTGTTTAGTTTCTCTTCTTAATAGGTACCATACAATACTTCTAATGAGATCTTAGCTGCAATCAAATCCTTGGATCATAGAATGGAATCCATGGACGGTCAAATAACCACACTCCAAGGAAGTTTGTCAAATATGATTGGGAGGATAGCCAACATGAGTGGAAGGATAGACAACATGGTGCCTTTGACACCCCATCAAGTGATTATGAGAGATCTTTGATAAGCATTTAAGAGGGTGGAAATTGAGAAAGTGGAGAAGGACTTGGCTCAAGGAAGAGAGTTGACTAAGATTGATGAGCCAAGGAATTTCTTGAAAGAAGAATCTTCTCATGAGCTTCCAGGTAACAAAGCTAACTCTTGCACTTTATAAATGCGAATGACCATTGTATGTCTAGTATCCAATTGAGTGCGAATGATAGCTTGATTATGTGTGAGTCTAATGATTCTTTGAATCGTGTTGACAATGTACATGTTGAAAGTGTGGATACACTAGTTGATCCTATTAATGACCGAATTGACTCTTCTTGTAAGATCAATTTGGGTTTACCTAGTGTTGAAGCCTTGGTGTTTAATAATGGTACATGGTCTAGTAAAAATTGTATTGATCGACTTGCTTGTGAATCGAGCCCACTAATTGAGGGTGATTGTGATATGGTTAGTGAACCTCAAGTTAGCGATGATATTGATAATGTTGGTCAATTGAATACGAGTGACCCTTTGAGCATTCCTTTTAATAAAAACCCTATTACTTGCTTGGATCATAGGGATGATCATGAGATTGAAACTTCTTCAAAATTTGATAATTTTCTTTTTGAGAGTGAACTTACATGTTCCAATTCTCCTTCTTGGATTGATCCATCTCTCTTTAAGTACAATTTCTTATTTGAGGATGATGAAATCACTCCTTCTGGAATACCTAGTGGTAGGGATCATGTTAGTAATGTAGTTCCTCTTGAGGGCTATATTCTATATAACAACCCGCTATGGTGTAACAACATTCCTCCTAAAGATGGAAATCTCTTCTTGTAAGATGAAAGTATTCTTATGGGAATGGAATGTCAAAAAAAGAAAGGTGCTCTTTGTGTCCGAACTATTTCTTTCTCTTTGAGTGTTCCAATTCTTGAGCATACTCTTGATAATGTTCTTGCATGAAGTAGTGAGCATGCACTTAAGGACACCTTAGATGAAATCAAATTGCGTGACACCTTTCCTTACTCTCTATTTGCCTTTAATGATGCTTATGCTAGTGTAGAGAGTATAACTTTTTGTATTGGTGGCATCTTTGGGGAAAAACAGTGTTTTCTAGACCCATGTATATGATCGCTCTATCCATTTGACCCTGGTGACCATTTGACCCATGTCTACACCTATACCTCGGGCTACACAACATGCTCATGCTTAGAATGGACTTGGGAGGGCTTGAAATAAACCTAAATGAAGGCCTACAAGATGAGGAGGTCCAACCAAGTGAAGAGGACATGGAGAAGGCCTTCTACTAAGTTTGGTGCTAGACCATATAGTTTTGTACATTACCCAACTAATTAGTGATGCCAAACTTTTCTTGGGTGAGGGGAAGCACCACTTCGGCGATAGAAACACATTCGGGCTATACTATATAGCCTTAATGCCAAAGAATCCTTGGGTGATACCAGCTTCCCTCGGGTGATGCTAAATGCGGCCATTAGCTTATTTTAGTTCATTTTAGCTAATTTTGACTACTTTTTAAGTAAGTGCTAAACTTGTAAAGGCAAGTCTATAAATACTTGCCTTAGTCATTTCATTAGGAAGTTTGAATATTGAAGATTGAAAGATTTTAATCTTATAGCTTTGGATGGATGCTCGATTAGCTTAGTTAGGGTTAGTGTAGAGTAATCAAGTGGTTGAAACTTGTAATTAAGTGATTAGGGTGGATTCCCAAATTTTCTCGTGTTACTTCTTTGCTTAATTGATTATCGAGTCTTTCTTTTTGTGGATTCAATTAGGTCTTATGCATTTGATTGAGTTCTCTTCCCCCTTGAATCCACAATCCACAATTAGGAATTCTTCATGTTGTCTTAGCTTAGTTCTATGTTATCTTCATTTGGTTGGACCCTTCTCATCATGTAGGCCTTCATTTGGGGTTATTTAAGCCTTCCCAAGTCCTTTGTATGCATGAGCATGTCTTGTGTATCCCGGGGTATAGGTGTATCTCAATTTGAGCTATCCATGCTCGTATCAATTTACTTTAAAGCACAAGAAGAGTTCAAGTCCCCCTTCAATTTGTCATCATCTTTTTTTGAGGTTGGTTCATCATGCCTAACTTTAGGTTCATCATAACCACTCTCCACCTCACACTTCACCATATCATAGCATAAGGTCCATCACATAAGGTTACCATTGACCTCCTTTGTGGAAACTCTATAGCAATATATGTCCTTCGCCTCGACATTTATAACATTGAATAATCGAAAGACGAGAGAATTGAGGTAAATCAAAATTACCTCTATAAGCTTTGTCTTCCCCAACCTTGTAGTTAGCTTGAGTAGCTTGACTAGCATTTTAGAGCTTTGTAAGACTCTTCATGATGTCACTCATCCCTTGATCCCAAACACTTTCATCACCATATGGACCACTTTGATCTCCACTCCTTCCTCCTTCCTCCCTATACCTGTCTCCACTGTCCCTATTCCCTTGTCTTGGTCCACACTAAAGCCTCTAGGTCCTTCCTACTATCTATCTATAACACCCTGTATCCTAGGTGTACTAGTTCTACTTAAACGTCACTTGATATAGCCTTATAGTACGGGTAATCGACTCGGTTTTCCTATATGACTAGCGACGGTAAGATGGGTTGGAAGGAACTGCCCGTACATTTTAATGTGACACGACTAAGGTAACATCGATGCAACTATTTAAACTTGGGATCGTGAGTAGGTATTTGGATCTAAAGTTTAAAGTGACCAAGTGTACACAAGCTGTAAGTTAAATTAAAGGGATTAAGAACTGAAAATGGAATTAACTATTGAGGTGCTTCCTTGACTTAATTAAGCTAGTAGGTGAATCACCTACTTGAGATATATGGACCAAGTTAATGGACCCAAGTTACCGACAACTGAAAAAGGTGAAAATTAAGAACAAATATCCTCTCCCTAGAATTGATGATTTATTTGATCAATTACAAGGTGCTAAATGTTTCTCAAAGATTGACTTGAGGTCGGGTTACCACCAAATGAGGGTCAAAAAGAAAGATATACCCAAGACAGCTTTTCGAACACAGTATGGTCATTATGAGTTTTTAGTTATGTCATTTGGGTTAACGAATGCACCAACAACTTTTATGGATTTGATGAATAGGGTGTTTAAGCCATTCTTAGATGTGTTTGTGATAGTGTTTATAGATGATATTCTAGTTTATTCAAGATCAAAAGAGGACCATGCAAGTAACTTACGACAAGTGTTACAGATTCTTCGTGATCGTAAGTTATATACAAAATTTTCTAAATGTGAGTTTTGGTTACAATCTGTAGCATTCTTGGGTCATATTGTATCTGATGAAGGAATAAGGGTTGACACTCAAAAGATAGAAGCTGTGAAAAACTGGCCAAGACCTACAACGCTTAGAGAGATTCGTAGTTTCCTTGGGTTGGCAGGTTATTATAGAAGGTTTGTTGAAGGATTTTCTTCTATCTCTGCACCTTTAACAAAGCTAACACACAAGGCAACCAAGTTTCAATGGAACGATGCATGTGAAAGGAGTTTCCAAGATCTAAAGAATAAGTTGACCTCTACACCCATATTGGTAATTCCAGAAGGCATAGAAGGGTATGCGGTGTATTGTGATACTTCAGGAGTTGGATTAGGGTGTGTATTGATTCAGCATGGTAGAGTAATAGCTTATACCTCAAGACAATTGCGGTCACATGAGAAAAATTATCCAACACATCACCTTGAGTTAGCACCGGTTGTATTTGCTTTAAAGATATGGCACCACTACTTGTATGGGGTTCATGTTGACATATATACCGACCATAAGAGTTTACAATATATCTTTAAGCAAAGGGACCTAAATTTGAGGCAGAGGAGGTGGCTTGAACTATTAAAAGATTATGATATTGATATTTTGTATCATCCGGGGAAAGTAAACATAGTAGCTTATGCGTTAAGTCGTAAGGCAATGGTGAGCACTTATGGGCAGTCCACAGAAAGAAAGACAAGGGATGAATAAAATCTACACCAACTAGCTAGCTTGGGATTTCACCTTCTTTAATCTCTAGACGAAGGGTTTATTATGTAAAATGCGGTAGAATATTCATTAGTAGCTGAGGTGAAAGAGAATAGTATTCTAACCCTATTTTATTATAGCTTAAGGAGAATGTACAATAAGGTATGATAACGGCATTTGAGCTTACACAAGAGGGAGTAATTCGGTGCCAAAACAGATTGTGAGTACCTAATATAGATGGGCTAAGAAAGAGGATTATGACGAAAGTGCATCATTCAAGGTATTCAATCCATCTGGGATCAACTAAAATGTATCATGATTTGAAAAGAGTGTATTGGTGGGGTGACATAAAGAAAAAATTGCAGAATTCGTAGCCCAATGTCTAAGTTGTCAATAAGTTAAAGTAGAGCACTAAAAACCCAGAGGTTATATGCAATGTATGGATCTTCCAATTTGGAAGTAGGACATGATCAACATAGATTTCATCACTGGTTTGGCTCTCATAATTCAGAAGTTTGATTCCATATGGGTAATAGTTGATAGACTTACCAAATCAGCACACTTCCTGCCAGTTAAGACCACTTATACAGCTGAAGAGTATGCAAAATTGTATATTAAAGAGATAGTTTGGCTACACGGAGTCCCAATCTCTATTATATCTGATAGGGGAGCTCAATTTACTACAAACTTTTGGAAGTCATTTCAGAAGAGTTTGGGAACACAAGTGAATTTAAGTAAAGCTTTTCATCCTCAAATGGATGGACAAGCAGAACGTACCATTCAAACACTTGAAGATATGTTGCGAGCTTGTGTATTGGACTTCAAAGGTAGTTGGGATGATCATTTTCCGCTTATTGAGTTTGCCTACAATAATAGCTATCATTCAAGTATCAAAATGACGCCTTATGAAGCTTTATATAGAAGGAAGTATAGATCACCAATTTGATGGTTTGAAGAGAGTGAAACTGCCTTATTTGGGCCACATCTTGTTCATCATGCTATGGAAAAAGTTAAGGTGATACAACAACGGCTAGAAACAGCTCAAAGTCGACACAAATCATATGCAGATATTAGAAGAAGAGGGCTAGAATTTGCTATAGGAGATTGGGTATTCTTAAAGGTGTAACCAATGAAAGTGGTAATGAGGTTTGGTAAAAAAGAAAAACTAAGTCCACGTTATATAGGGACATATAAGATTATTCAAAGGTTTTTCCAAGTCGAATATGAGTTAGAGATACCCCAAGAGCTCTCAGCAGTTCATCCGGTGTTTCATGTCTTAATGCTCCGAAAGTGCATATGAGATACATCCTGTATTACTCCTACTGAAGATGTACAAGTTGTGGAAGATCTCACTTATGAATAAGTACCCATTGCTATTCTTGATCGACAAGTTAATAAGTTATGAAATAAAGAAGTTTCTTCCGTAAAGATACTTTGGAGGAACCAGGAAGTAGAAGAGATCACGTGGGAAGTAGAGGAAGCGATGAAATCTAAGTACCCTCATTTATTCAAATCCGAAAAGAAGGTCCAAGATACTGAATTGGAGCAATGATAAGTAAGTATATATATATATATATATATATAAATATTATGTTGTAACAGGAAGATTAAACTTAGGCTTGAACTTGTTTAGGTTGGATAATCATGCTAACATTCGAGGTCGAATGTTCCTAAAGGGGGGAGGATGTAACACCCCGTATCCTACGTGTAGTAGTTCTACTTATATGTCACTTGATATAGCCTTATAGTACGAGTAATGGACTTTGTTTCCTATATGACTAGCGACGGTAAGATGGGTTGGAAGGAACTGCCCGTACATTTTAATGTGGGACGACTAAGGTAACGTCGATGCAACTATTTAAACTTGGGATCGTGAGTAAGTATTTGGATCTAAAGTTTAAAGTGACTAAGTGTACACAAGCTGTAAGTTAAATTAAAGGGATTAAGAGCTGAAAATGGAATTAACTATTGAGGTGCTTGCTTGACTTAATTAAGCTAGTAGGTGAATCACCTACTTGAGATATATGGACCAAGTTAATGGACCCAAGGTTATGGATCAAATTTGGGCCAAGTTAAATGTTCCAAAGAGGTGTATTACCTACTGAGTTAATGGATCAGATTAAGGCCTATATTAATGGACTCTTTTAAGGACCAAACTAAGTAAAATAACAGGAGAAGAGAATGGGCATCCGAACCCCAAAAATTTGTCCCAAAAGCCTAATAAGCTAAAGGCCCAATTTAAACAATATAAAGCAAGTAGGTGCATCACCTACTTTGACCTTTGAGAAGCTTGAACTCCCTACGTAGGTGGTGCATCACCTACTTGGATCAATTTGTGGCTGAAAATGGACCTAAAAGGGGAGGTTCTAGAGAGCCTATTTAAGGGTCAATTTGATACATTTTAACTCATACTAATTCAGCAAAATAACCAGAATTCTATCAAAGATAATAAGCTCTCTCTCTCCCCTCAAGTAGCAGCCACAAAACCCATCTAGGGTTCTTGGTATAGTTTCCTCTTTGAAGCCAAGGTAAGTAGTGATTATCTTATGGATTTAGTTTAATTTAACCATGAGAAGGTGATGGAAATCAGGTTATTCATTTTGAAGTGTAGAACGACCCTCCAAATTTGGCAGTCCACCTTTATAAAATTTCTTCAAGGTTTCTCCTATTTATGGTTCTAATGAAAAGAAGTTCAAGTTCTTGTGGCAGTTGAGAGTATAAGGATTTCCACCAATAAAAGGTAAATCTACTGCCCATTTTTACCCTTTTCTATATATATGTCTTGGTGGAGAATTGTGTATATATTGTTGTTAAGAATGCAAGGGATAATGAGTTCAATATTGGGTTGCTATAATAAAGGATTTTGGGACTGTTTTAGGGGCTGTTTTATGTCTATATTTGGGGACAACTTGGTTTATCTTAAAAAAAGATGTGAGTTGTTGATATTGACATATAAAAAGAGGGTGTGATGATACACCACTTAATTAGTTGTTGTATAAACTTGCTCCCTATCATACTTTGTGGACTGTTTTATACATGTTATGAAGCCAAAGGAGTCTCCGGGAATCTTATATGAATTCGTGTGTTGTACAAATATAATTAGAGGAGAAGGGGTTGAAAGAACACCCTTGATTTGGTGAATTATGGGTATGCCGCCCGGCTACTATTTTGAGTGAAGTTGAATAGCCCGAATTTGTTAATTAATTACTAATACTAGTTTTACCACGTACTTCATTGTAGATAAGTAATCTGAAAGGAAGGAGGTTAATTCGGGGTAATACCGTAGTTATACAAAAAGGTATGTAAGGCTACTCTATTCCATATTCTTTGGCATGAAATCCAACACTTGTGTTACAAAGTAAGCTTTCAAAGTTCTCCTAGAGTAAATGATACATGGTGGCAACGTATGATCTTCCATGTAGCTAACGACATTATTTTCACTCCTTAACATGTTAAAATACTTCTATATGTGCTTATTTTTAAGTCTGCATGTCTACTTTGACTAGCAGCTTTCAGGAGTTCTCTTTTTAGTTAAATAAGATTTATGTGTTATTTCAGCTCCTAAGCATTCTATTTGTGTACAAATTGCTCCCTACCTCATTGTTACTGCATCGAGTTTTTATTCACATGTCTTTTACTGGTGGACTACTGTCCCAAAGCTCAATAATATCATGACCACCAAAGTAACAATCTCAAAGGTAATAAACTAAGAAATGAAAATATGGTTATGCTGGTGGCAGCTTAGGGGCATAATCCTAGCATGGGCCGATCCCAATATTTTTTTTATGCGGGTGGTAGCTTAGGGGCGTAAGCTTAGCATGGGCTGATCCCAATTCTGTTATATATGGGTGGCAGCCCAGGGGTGTAAGCCTAGCATGGGTCGATCCCAACTTGTGTATTTACCACTGATCAGTTGGTCATTTGTATCACATGGATTACAAAGATTATAAAGTGAGAATTGTAAAGTGAAGAAAAGAATGTAAGATACATGATTCCACAGATACATGTAAAGGTGGTCTATTAGCACTATTTATATGCTTTTACCTGATTTCACTTGAGCTCTTGTGTTATGTATAACTAATTTCAGCTTTACATATTCAGTACATTCTTTCGTATTGACGTCCCTTACGGGGGACCTGTATTTCATGCTGCAGGCACAAGAGCTAGTAGACCCCTCCAGTATAAGCACAGGACATCCAGCGGCTATTGGTGAGCTCCAGGTTGATTCGGGGCTTTCCGAGTCTGTTATATATATTTTGGTATTGTATAGTATCTAAGTGTAAGGCGGGGACTTGTCCTGACCTTAACTAAGTTTATATCTCTTTTAGAGGCTTTTTAGATGGTAAAGTGAAGTGTGGTTGTGCCTTGTCTTCAAGTCATTGTGGCCCCAATGGCCAAGTCATGTATATATAGTTTTGGACTTGACTACGTGGTTTATTTTCATTAAATCTTAATATCCGTATTTGGAAGCATTTTTAAATGTTCATGGCAATGCATGGTAAGTACCAGGTTATGGGTTGGTGCTCTCGGGCCTTTACGGCTATTGGTGCCTGTCCGCCCCAATAGGATTTGAGGCATGACACTATCTGGGTTAACCTCTTCACACATCTCATCATAAAGAGTGTTTTGATAGTAAACATCTTGGTAGGGTATTTTTGGGTAGTGTTGTTGGGTTGAAACATAAGGTACATGCAAATGTGCATGTGATACATTTCATGGAGGTGATTGGTTCCTAACTTGGTTTTCCACAAAAAAGGAGTCCTTCGTGGTGGATAATATGGTTGTGTATTCGGATGTAAGGTGACTTGGCTAATATAGCTCGAGTTAATTTGAAATGTAGGTTGAGGGTAGGTTTGGCTCAATTTGGTTGGGGATAGTAAAGGTTAATACCTTGACCCAAGGTCCTCCTTTCACTTTTACTATCCATCTTTCTCAGCCTTTCCTCCATACCTCCAAACCTTTCATTTGTTTCAACTACCCTTCAATTCATATTGGTCACTTGCCTTGAAAGAATGGCATATGACCTCATGTTATTGACCAATCTCTTTCCTCCATGGTTATAAGGAAAGTGATTAGACATTGTACTTTTAAAACTCAACACACAAGGTTAGTAATAAAAGCCTCACGCCACTCGTATGTAACTCTCAACTTACCTCTACATCTTGTTCGCAAGATTGATTGTGAAATAGCTCCGCTCATTCAATTCAAGGTTTCCTATCTTTGTGGAAAAATGGAAGCTTGTTGACAAAAGAAAGGATGACTCAAAGTCTAATGATAGGAGACAAGAATGCTCAACGGATATGTAAAGCAAGAAAAGTTTGAATAAAGTAGCACGAAAGAAATACGGACTCAAGAACTAATATACAACCAAGTAGAACAAACACTACTAGAAAAATGCTAATTGCATACGGTTTTTCCTAAGGTTTATACAGAAAAATCCACTAGTAAATTAGTTTCCTACAGATTTTCCTACAAACAATAATTCGAAGGAAAAACACTCGTGGGTAATTATTACCTGCCGATTTAAAATTCCCCAGGTAAATTACATGGGGAATCAGAATCCGTATGTACATTACCTACAGATTTTTCATAAGACTTTTTGTAAAAATTCAAGAAAAAAAAGGATTTTTCTTGCGGAAAAATCTTCACGTAATTTCCCAAAAAAGAATCTGAAAATATATTTTACAAAATATTGGTGAAAAAGATTTATTATTTATTTCTCCATATTAATTATTATAATTACCTTTTTTCCACTAACCCCCTCCCTCGCCAAACGAACCTACCTACTAGTGGTACACAAATTATACGTAACTCACCCCCACCCCCACCACCCACACTCAACCATGAACAACCCCACACAACCATAGAAAAGCAAGTATTGAAACCCACACCAAACTCCGCACCACCAATGGACATAGCTAAGGCAGTGACTCCTACCCGTCTATGCCCCGATTATTCATACAAATTCAAGGATGACCTCATATGATACTTGAGTGTTGGAACGGAAGCCGCTACTATAAAGGCTAAAAGTTTATTTTCTTTCCCCCCATGCAATTTTTTCATCTACTAAATAATGATGTAAATTTTTTTTTTGTTTAAAGAAAAGTAAATTCATAATGAGTATAACTAAGGGTGTGTTTAGGAATAAAGGAAAATATTTGTCATGGAAGACGTTTTATTGAAAAATATTTTTTAGAAAAGTAAGTGAATTTCTTACTTATCTTCTTGTGTTCGTTAGTAAGCAAAAAATATTATCCTAAAACTGGGGAGTGTAGGGTGGTGAGCATGGGAGCTATGGGAATAGGGGTGAAGATGAGGTTTGTAGAAGAGTGAGGAAAATACAATCAATGTGAAATATCACTTGTAAAGCTTATTTTTCGATTCCATTAAGGAAATTATTTTCCTTATTTTTAAGGGTGAGGAGGACACAAACCATTTTCCGTATTAGAATTGTTTTTCCAATGTAGCTATGAGTACATGATAACAAAGTTATTTCTATATGATTATATGTTAATCAAGATAATAATTGAAAATAGAATCATAAGATCATTGATGCTTAAGTCCTAATACTAACATTTACAAATTAATATCACCTAAGTAATATAACTATAACTATATTAGATTTGTGATATAAGTAACAAAAAATCTCCGGTGATTTTCTAGGTAACATAATCTCCAAGTAGATCTCAGTGAAATAATACCCAAGTAAAGTCGCATAAATTAAATCCCTAGATAATTTGTAGGCAAAATCCTAGGTATTTTCTAGGAAATATAATTCCTAGGTAAATTCCAATAAAATAATCCCCAAGTAAAATCACACTAACTAAATTCCCAAGTAAATCTCTAAAAAAAAAATCTAGGTAAATCCGCAAGTACTATTACCTGGGATATTTTCTATGAATTCACAAAGAAGTTAAAATTTTCATAGTTTTATTGATTACCTACAAAATTACCTGCGAACGTGATACTTGGGGATTATTTTCCTCAAATAAATTTGCAGTTAAACTTTTGGTACTAAATGACGCCAAAATTACCTGCGAATTTACCTAGGAAGTACGAATCCGTAGGTAACTATTCTATCATATAGGAATTTTAGATTTTCGCATGAAATTTTGCATGAATTATCTGTGGAACAAATCTCCAGGTAAAATTTCTAGGTAATTTGAGCTTTTCTAGTAGTGAAATACTAATTGTAAATTAGCTTTAAGAAACAAGAAAAGATTAGGAATCAAAGGAATGAAATCAAAAGTTTAAAACCAAAGATTCATTGCACAAAAGGCTTGGGATCTCCAAAAATTCAACTATTTTTTGCCAAACTAACTTTTTCCATTGCTAAACTTGTCATACCATCGCCAAACTAAGGTTGTGTCGCCAAATTCACTTTTAGCTAGGCAAACTTGGTAGAAAGTTGGCCTATGCAGTTTTATATCGCCTTAGACTTTGGTATATCTCCCCTTAGTTTGGCTAAGCACTCCTAGCTCGCCTAAATGCACCTTATGCCGCAAAAATGCAAGGCCAGCTCGCTAAAATGAATAGAAAAGGCACTTGAAGACAAAGATTAGTACTTTATGGTCCCCTGTACTTTTTTTTGACCTAGTACTTTCCCTTTAGGGTAAATTTCTTTTTCCCAAACAAGTACACTTCCTTTTCTTTTCTCCTTTTTGGATCAAATAAATCTTTTTGAAGATTCTTCTTCAACAAGCTGTGAAGATCATAAAGAAAATTCTAAACTAATACAAGCCAAATCGGCATCAACCTTTCTTGGCTTCTATTTCAAGGGCAACAACAATGGATCAAAGCCCCAAAGAGCTTAAGGCCACAAGGATGTGGGAATAGGGTCCATTTTACACTTCAAGTAGAGCAATATCGTGTATGGAAGATAGCTTGGAGTGAAGGAAACCATTCCAGATCTGAACTCAATAACACTAGAGGAACATAATTCTAGTGTCGAAAACTCAAGCAGAACAAATTTTCTTGGAATTTTTCTCAAAAACATTTTTCTCCCAATTTTTTTAAAATTTTCAAATTTATGAACCTAGGATTGAGATCCATAAAAACAGATCCCTAGCCTAAGCTCTGATACCAAATGATAATTGATACAAGACGAAATACGCAGAAGCTAAAAAGAAACTCTAAAATCTAAGAACACAAAATTAAAGGGAGAAGATCGACACAAAATGGAAAAGAAATGAGAATAATGGCTATATCAAAACCAATACCCTCAAATACAAAGTCCAAAAAGTATCAAATCTATAAAAGCAAGACACAAGTATGAGATCTAATATACAACCAAGGCTATACAAAAACCAAGACCTCCTATTAAGAATCCAAACAAGCACCTATACTATCGAGACACCCTTAAGAGGAATGATATACTCAAGCAAGCAATCCCATCAACATTGTTTAGCAATAAAGGCCTTAGCCATACCTCACAAGAGTTTCACTCTTTCAAAATATCATATCAAAATAATCTGTATATAAAATGAGTTATTCTCTCTTACTGATAGCCTACACTAGTAATTATAAAAATACCCTTAATGAAATAAGGGTCTTCTTTAGCATGAGGCTTGAATGTCAAAAATAGCCACTTTTGCATCCATAGCCTCTTTCTTCCTTTTTCACCTTTCTTCCTTGTACTTCCACTTAAGCATATTCTTGAGCTTCCATTCTTAATTCCATGATATTGATGAAGCTCAGCTTGCATCATTCTCCCTTTCTTGAAAAAGATTTATCCTCAAATCCAAACCTAGCAAAACCATAGGGAAAACAAGCAACAACAAGATCCTCATGGTAGGAGGGTTAGTATTAGCAATAACAACTTTATCACTATGCCAAGGTTGCACACATTTAATATATAACCAAGCATCAAAATGATCCACAAAGGATTTATAACCCAACAAAACAAGATATACTTGGCTACATAGAAATCATGGACAAAGGGGTAAATCAAAAGAACCATGGTGTTTACCAAAAGAACCATGGTGTTTAGGCAACCACACATGTAAGTCCACAATGGTTGTACATTTAGATAAGCACAAATCCCCCTTTAAGTCAAGTAACATATGATAGTTCACACAAGTTGGCAAATCTATCTCATTCAAGCCCATAAGATCAAGTAATAACACTAAGTAATAATCACATGAGAGAAAAGAAATGTTACTACTATACTTATCACCATGCAAGCCAACAATCTCACTCATACCAAGCGTGCCTTTATGACCAAGCATTACATCATAATGACAACCATCACCGGGGTCAAATGGGAAAAGATAACATAAAATAGGGTCAAAGAAACACCCATTTGCCCGATTGTTACTCCTATCAACATACGATATACTCTCCACACAAACATGAGTATCATCATATGCAAATAGATAGTAAAAAAAAGGTGTCTTGCAAAACAACTTCATCCAAGGTGTCCTCATATGTAAGATCACTATTAGACCCAAAATCGTTGATCATACCATCAAAAATTGGGACACACAAAGATGAAGGAGTAGTGGAAAAGCAAATACCACCTTCCTCCTCATCACAATCCTTCCCCATAAGAGCACTCTCATCTTTCAAGAAGAGATTTCCATCCTTAGGAGGAATGTCTCCACACCATAATGGGTTATCATAAAGAGTATAGACCTTAAGAACTATACTACTATAAAGGTTCACACTACTAGGCACTTTACTAGGAGTGATCCCAATCTTGAAACATTGAATTTTCTCTACTTTCAAGACTTAGTGATTCTTCCATCCTACCTTCAAAACCATTTGTATATTTAGAACAAGACACATTGGCATTATGTTATGAAGTATAAGATATAACATTTCTAGAAGCACCAACATGCCCACACACACCACTTCGACTAGGATAAGAAGTACCACAAGACAAAGCATATGAATATCCACTATCTACCTCAAGTCACCTTCATCCTCATAGTGGGTAGTGTGAGAGCCCTCATATTTGCCATTATCACCATAAGAATCACTACAAGGTTCTTCTACTCCACCATCTTCACAATAAGAGTTACGAGCGTCATTTTCCTCATATTCACCCCTGAAGTAGTAGCTTTCATCTCCATATGGCTCATGATCATGACTATTTTCATAGCCTCCATAACCTCCGTCATCATCATACTCGTAGCCTCCATCACTACAAACATAATTTTCCATGTCATCATCACAATGGTGCGAAGCTATGGACGACATACTTTAACTCCAAGTACCTACAAAATGAGCAAACAAGATTAGCAATAAAAGTCCTCACTTTCACTCGTATTTGCTATCTTTTGTGCTTGGCTAGCACCACTCAAATGATCTTACACACTCTAGCCTTTTACCACTCAAGAATCCAGCCAAAGTTGCTATTCAATTCGATCAATCACTTGCCAAGAGTCACAAACCAACCTTGAGGGTAGAATAGATTTTTGTTAATTGAATAACGAATGAATCAATAAAATCTAAATGACTTGAATCAACAAAATCAATAACGAAATAAAATGAGAAAATCACAAGAAGAAATTAGCATGAAAGAAAAAAAAATTGGACTCAAAGAACTTGATAATATTTAGTAGGGTAATCTACTAATAAAAATTAAGTTATGAAGCCAAAGAAAAGGGTAAAATTAATAAAAAGAAACTATTTATCAAGATTTGGACTAGAAAAAATTATTTGATAAGAAATTGTGTTGAAACCCATGGAGAAAATGCTCCAAAAAGGTGAAGTAAAAACCTTGAAAAAAAAAGAGCTGAAAATTGTCCCAAAAGGACACTTGAGGAAGCTTCTAAGAAATTGTACCCTTGTACTTCCTTCTTTGTCTTTTTTTCCACTTTGGAATATTCCTTTTGTACTACTCCCAAACACTTTTCTTTTCTCTTTATTTTGGATCAAAACCACCTTTTCTTTATTCTTCTTCTTGAAGATATGAATATCATAAAGAACACCAAGAACATTTATGATCTTAAAAAAATTCAAAATTTCTCCGTTTTAGCTCCGATTAACACGAAATTCGACATCCAAGCTCTCTTTTCTATGGATAACAAAAACCAATAACTTTGAAGCCTCAATCTCCAACCAATATGTTCAGATTTTTAGACCTATTTCCTTCTTCTTCAAGCCATGAAGAACACCATGAACATGAAGAATATCCAAAAATCACAACTCTTTCAATTTAGCTTGGAATTGCACAAAATTTTAATTCTAGGCTCCTCTTGATATGGTAAGCAAACCCCAATACTTTTTAGCCCTCAATTCCAAGCCAAAATATTCAGATTTTAAAACCCATTTAAAATTTTCTTTAAGTTATGAAGAACACCATAAACAAGAAGAACACCAAATTGAACTCCAATGGATTTATTCACCATTTTAGCTAAAATTTCAGATTCAAGCTCCAAATGATTAGGAGAACAAACTCCAATATAAATCAACACCCAATTTAGCCCGTATCTAAGAACCCACTTCTACTTCTTCAAGCTCTAAGCTCAACAATGGTGAAATCCTCAAATCAAGTTCGAATCAAATCAAATTCGAGATTCATACTCCAAATGAGGTGGAGAACAAATCCCAATCACTTTTAACCCTTGATTTCCACCTAAAATCTTCATATATGAAAACTAACTTTAAAATATTCAACTCCACAATGGTAGAAGGCTCAAAACTACCCGGAATGACTCAAAACTCAAGATCTAGACCGATTTAATACTAGAGAAAGTAAATCTAGTATTAGAAAATCAAGAAGAACTCACAATCAACAAAATATTTTTGGATTTTTCATTAAAAATGTTTTTCCAACCTTTTTTTTTGCTTTCCAGATTTTTAATACCACAACCCCAAGATAGATTCGTAGGAACAAATCTAAACGTGGCTTTGATATCAAATGATACGAGACGGAATACGCGGAAGCTAAAAAGAAACCCTAAAATCTAAGAACATGAAATTAAAGATAGAAAATTGACACAAAATGGAAAAGAAATGAGAATAATGGCTATATCAAAACCAATACCCTCAAATACAAAGTCCAATTAAGACACAAGTATGAGATCTAATAGGCAACCAAGGCTATGCAAAAACCAAGACCTCCTATTAAGAATCCAAACAATCACCTATACTATCGAGATAACCACAAGAGGAATGATATCCTCAAGCAAGCAATCCCATCAACATTGTTTAGCAACAAAGGCCTTAGCTATACCTCACAAGAGTTTCACTCTTTCAAAATATCATATCAAAATAATCTATCTCTAAAATGAGCTATTCTCTCTTATTTATAGCCTACAATAGTAATTACAAAAATACCCTTAATGAAATAAGGGTCTTATTTAGCATGAGGCTTGAATGTCAAGAATAGCCACTTTTGCATCCATAGCCTCTTTCTTCCTTTTTCACCTTTCTTCCTTGTACTTCCACTTAAGCATATTCTTGAGCTTCCATTCTTCATTCCATGATATTGATGAAGCTCGGCTTGCATAATTAATGATCCTAATACGGAAACTAGGATCAAAACTTGGAATTAAACAACTCAAATTGAAGATAAAAGGATAGCTTAGAAAGAGGGATAAGAATAGATGAATGAAGGACTCAATTGAATCCACAATTGAACCAAAGGAGAAGAGAACCCAATTAAATGCACTAGAAATCTAATTTAATCCACAAAAAGGAAAACTCGATGATCGATTAAGCGAAGAAGTCAACATGAGCAATTTTGGGAATCCACCCTAATCACTCAATTACAAGTATCAATTATAAAATCCTTAATTAAGCTATACTCATCCTAAAGAGAATCCACCCTTGAAAAAAAGCTTTGGAGTAGCTTGAAGGATACTAACAGAAGGCATACAATGTGTAGAAGTCCATTAAAGTGAAGTGGAGGAAGGAAAGAGGCCATGTGTGCAAATGACCATCTCATGAATTCTTTGAATTCACAAAAGAGGACAACCAAATAAGGTGCTTACTTCATTAAGGGTAAAATTATAAAAGATAATGTCTTCTTCATTTCTCCTAGTATAAATAGTAGTCTTTCACATTTTAAAGACTTTAGATGTTGTATTGAGAGCTTTGAAGCTTGTAGTAGAATTCTTTAGGTGAAGCCTAGCATTAGTGTAGTGATTGGATTCAATTCCAATTGTTAACTTAGATCGAGTGATTATGGTGGATTCCTGAATTGCTTGTGTTATCTTCTTCCCTTGATTAATCATCTAGCTGTCATATTATGGATACAATTTAGTTTCTCATGCATTTGATTGAGTTCTTTTTTTTCTTGGTCTATTTGTGAATTAATTTAGGCCTTTCTCACTCTTTTTTCAATTCTATCCCTCTATCTTCAATTTGTGTTATTTAATTCTATGTTTTTTATTGATTTTTATCATATCGATTAGGATCATTATTATTTTGGTATCAGAGCTTAGGCTAAAGAATTTTTTCATCAATTCTTAAGTTCTAGGTTTATAAATTTAAAAATCCAAAAAAAAAAAATCTGAACTTTTTTTGTTTAGATTTATTATTTTTGACACTAGATCCATGTTTCCTAGCATCTTTTGAGTCTAAATTTCAAATTTTGTTCAATTTAAAGTTGTAGAAAAGAAGTTTTCATTAAAAGGTTTTGGAGCTTTTGAACTTTGAAAGTGAGTCTCTTGATTGAGGAGGAATTGAAGCTTAAAAGCTATTGGGGTTTGTTCCCTAAGTCGAAGAGAAGCTAATCTTAAGATTTGAGCCAATGCTGAGTTGATTTGAGGGTTTTGGGAATTAGTCTATGTTCTTGGTGTTCATCAAGAAGTTTTTGAAGAAGAAGGTGAAAAAGGTACACTTTGATCCAAATTTTCCAAGTCAAAGTTGGTCAAAGTATTTGTGGGTCCATTAGTGGAAATTAGTTGAATTGTTTTTTAAAAATCTAAAAAAATAAAAATTATTTTCCACGTGGACTGCCACATCAGCATTCAACACGAGTCAACAACTAACATGTCAGCATGCAATAGTTAGCCCACGCCTAGTCTCACCTCCAGGTGAGTAAGGTACAGTTTCAGTGAGCTGAAATTTCAGAACTTCAACGTTTAGAAAATTTTATAAGGGTTGGGACTCTTTGAGGCCCCAAAATTTTTCTAAGTGTCCAAACTTCCTAATTTTTTTTCTGCACTCATTTTACTTTCATTTATCAACTATTTAATAATTAATTAATATCTTTAGTTACTTGATAACTAGTTTCTAATCATCAAATCAAAATTTTCAAGTGTGAAACTTCTTTGAGACCCCAAAGTTTTTCTAAGTGTCTGAACTTTCTGCCTCTTTTTCTACACTCATTTTTTTTTTCAATTTCTCTACTATTTAACAAGTAATTAATACATTTAATTACTAGATAACTAGTTTCTAAATATCAAATCATCTCTTTGATTCTTCAAACTAATTAACATCAAGTAATTCCTTCTACTTTTTGTTACTTAGTTCTTGAGTTTGATTTTTTTGTGCTTCTTTTCTTCCACTTTTCTTTTTTTATTTCATAGATTAATTTTTTGATTAAATTACTTTTAGATTTATTTGAGTCATCCTTCTTTCAAGAGTCACAAGGATCCATTCCTCCATAAGGATAGATAACCTTGAATTAATTGAGCAGATGTAGTAATACTATCAATTTGGGAAAGAAGTCGTAGAAAGTGAGTTGAGAGCTCATATAAAAAGTGGCGTGAGAATTTTATTACTAACTTGTTTGTTAGTTTTGTGCTACAAAAGGAGGTATAAGGAAGAATGTAATCCATAGCCTACAAATCCTTTGAAGATGAGTCTTATGAAGGCTATGATTGGGATCATGAGCGATATGGTGGTGAAAACTACTACTCCAGAGATGAATGTGGAATGAATGGGGCTTATGACTCTTATGATGAACCTTAAGGAGTAGACGTATCTTATAATGAATCCAATAGTGAAGATGAAGGGTATGGACTCTCATATTACACACCATGGTTATGAAGATGATATGAGGAATGATGTTTTCTCCCATATATCTTATGAACCCTTTGAGGAGGATTATGATAGAAGGGAAAGTTGTGAGGATGAATTACCTTCCTTGTCTTATGCTACTTTCTATCCTAGTTGAGGGGGTATAGATGTATGGGCGATACCAATTCAAAGTTATCGTGTGGACCATGGAAGAAGTACATTCCATACTTTTCAGAAAGGAACACCAATCCATGGAAGTAGAGTGAATCCAAGGTTCCAAGAAAGGCATGACCTGGAGAGGTAAATTCTTGGAACTAGAGTGAATGTTAATGGTATCTCGGGATTTTATCTTGTACATAATGATCGAAGTTTTGCCAATATCATATCCCATAAAGTGGTGGACTGTCTTAGACTACTTTTATATATGATTCGGGATCCATTCCTTAATGAAGGAGGGATTTGGGTTAGCCAACAAGTAAAGGTACATACTTGACTTGGAGAATATCAAAAGGAGGTATGGTGTGGTATAGGCTTATTGGATACTTGTCACCTACATTTGGGATGTGCTTGGTTCCAAAATTATAGAATCCCATATATGCAAGATTGGTTTAAGTATATCATGGACTATAATGGGAAGCTTCTCTTTCCCTCAACACCTCCTAGAGAAGAAATACAAGTGAACCACTTCCAATTGAGGATCTTAAAACTTTGAACACAAATGAATTTTTTCCTTCAATGCAAATAAAAATTAAAAAGATCACCCAATTGGTCACCAAGATGATACTCGAGGAGTTGGAAAGACTATTGAAGGGTACTACTCCTCATGAAGATGAATCTAAGGAGTTTCCTTTGGAGGCAAAGCAAGCTACTACTTGTGAGGTTGGTGATAAGGAGTTGAACATGCAAGTCAACACACCCAATCCTTGTGCACCAAAGTGGAAGTTATAGGTAAAGGGATCTCTAAACCCTTCCCAAGGTATTCTTGGCACTTGTCCTAACTCCCATAAACTTAAGAGGCAAAATACTGAGAGGAGTAAGAGTATGAAAAGTGACAACTCTAGAAAGGAAAAATGAGAGGTTGAGAGGAGTGATGTGCGAGGGTTGTCACAACCTTTTCTTAACTCATGTAACTTTCTTTTATAGTTATTTTGATATATGTGCAAGTGTTATTGGAAGCAAGCCTAGCAAAGAATCTCCAAAGGTGGAGAACCAAGAGGTCTTAAAAAGCTTCCCAAAGGAGCATTTGTGCTCCAATATATGCGCTATGAGGTAACAAAGTTAAACTTTACACTTTATTGAAAGTAAAAAAATCATTGTGTGGGTAGTAGCCAATTGAGTGTAAGTGATAGCTTTTATATATGTGAACTTAAAGAGCCTTTGCCTTGTGATGTCTATGATATCACCTTGTTGCATGGTTATAGTGTCATTATTGCGAGTGTTCCAACACTAATTGATCCTATAGATGACCTAATTGACTCTTTTAGTAAGGTCGATTTGTGTCCACGTAGTGTTGACACTTGTAGCTTAAATGAAGATACATTATTATGTAAAAGGGGTGGTCAGGTGCTAGTTGGTTCTAATTGTAGTAATCATGTGCTTGATTTTGTTGAGCTTGAAATGCAACCAACTAGTGATGAATGTTGTGCTGATCAACTTATGTGTAATGATGACCCACTAAATGAAGAGTTTTCTGATGAATATAAGGAACTTCAATTTAGTGATAGCTTTGATATAGTTGATCATGTAGATAGTCATGTGAAGTCATTGCACCTATCATAAATGATGAATCCTTAAATTGTGATTTCATTCCGTGTTCTTCTCATGAGCATTTTGAGGTGGAATATCGTCACGACCTAAGACTACCCCTAGTCGTGACACGGTGCTTAAATTCACAAGTGACCCCAATCTAAGGACTGGCATGACACTAAAAATGTTGTATAAAACAAATAATCAGTGAGTGGAATATAAATCGGAATGATATCAGTAAATCCAAAACAAAACTTAATAGGTAAAATGAAAATCATCTGAACAAAACCATAAAGCTGGAAACTACTGCCTGTCTATCTAAAAGACTTTACTAAGATGAGTTGCTGGGAAAAGACCTCAAATAACTCTAACTATTTGAAAATTGAATGACTGAAATAAAGAAAATAAACATAAGTCTTGTCCTCGAAAGATGAGGGCTCACCAAACTCTAACCATGAGCTAGATGTTGGGCATCTGAACATATATTATAAAACAATATAGTGCAAGAGAAAGTATGCAATCAATACTTTGAATGTACTGAGCATGTGAGATATGCACTACACTATATAAACTGAGCATGCAGTATATAATCGACTGAACTGAAAATGAAGCTGAGGAATGTAAACTAATATAATGACCAAGTAAATAAACATGTGACTGATTAATAATTTGCTAAATAAATTGAATACAAGGGCATGCAATATATGAGTCTTGATACCGGACAAAATATGAAAAGAGAAAAAAACACAAAAAACATAAGAATAAACTAAGATAACAAGGCAAGAAAATAAGGATAGATAGAATGACACAAAGATAGGAAAATCAAAGAAACCAAAGGGTGTTTCCTAAAACCTCTACTGAATTTATCCTACAAGCACCAATTCTCTAACGTAAACCACAAGATGATAACCCCCAAAATACGAAATTCAAAAATAACCATGAAAACTAAAGGAAATGATAGAATTGAAATACGAAAAGTAAAGGATAGATAGATAGAGATAGAAAGATAGACATAAATAAGGAAATGAAATGAAAATAAAGGATATATTGAATCCAATAACCTCAAAATATTATTCCAAAGAAGGAACCTAATTCGTATGAATTACCACGAGGGAATCGTAACGCCTTCGCAACCACCATTTCTAGGCAAAGATCAACCTAAGCTTTTCCAAGCTACACTCATGTTCCATAAGGAGTCTCACAATATCAATATCATCTAAAAAACTAATGAAAATAAAGTTAGGTCCTAGTATTTATAGCCTTGGTCTTTTATTACATATATGGGCCCAAAAATGACCCCATTCAACAAAATGGGGTAAGCTGGCCGCTTCGGCCCATATGCCCATGCAGATGACCAACTGCGGGCGCAGGTGAGGGTGTAGATCACTCCAGGATATGGTCGAGCTCCTCTTGACTCTCCAATGACCTCTCCAATGGATCCTTTGACTGTAAGCTATCTTTCATATACGATATTGCTCTTCTTGAAGATCAAAATGGACTCTCCAACCACGTCCTTGTGGCCTTGAGCTCTTTGTGGCTTGGATCCCTTGTTGTCTCCCTTGAATTGCAAGACAAAAAGGTTGACACCGATTTGGCTTGTATTATCCTCCCCTTCTTGAAATGAATTCGACCTCGAATCCAAACCTTTCAAAATCATAGAAAAAATAAACAAGAATAGTTTCCACACGACATGAGGGTTAGTGTTAGAAAAGTCAATCAAGCACTATGCCAAGGTTGCACACACTTAAGATGAAGCCAAAGATCCCTTGTGCTTGACATGAAAAGCCCATTGAGAAGGGTTCTACCTCTAGATAGAACAATTCCACAACTAGTATGGACATCATCAAAGGCAAAGAGGTAGTATAGAAAGGAATTAAGCACATAAATCTAATCTACCGTATTACCATCTACAAGAATGCCACATGGCTCAAGATATTTAACAACTAATGCACTTAAGGATGGATTCATTTCATTTAGGTACATGATACATTTCCTTCCAAAGAAATTCATGCCCAGATAAGATATTGATTCAACATGGTTACAAATAACATCAAATGCAAAAAGGTAATAAAAAAAGGTTCTAAGGACACTATTCTCTTCCAAGGTACGCTCATGGGTAGGCACACACAAGGAGAGAAAGATAAATTCAAGCACATAGAACCTCTCTTCTTCAAGCAAATTCCATGAGTCCCACTCGAACTTCAACTTATCTAGCCCTATAAAGGTGACAAGAAGTCCTTAACAACCATGGACTCTTCCACCAACAAAAATTCAACTTAGCATCCGCAAGTTCTGGTTCACACAACTTAAGCACAAGTGTGTCAAATAAGGATGCAAGTACATAAGCAACACCCAAAATAGGTAATGACACATTTGCCCTAGGATTCTCAAGAAAGATACCACCTTTGAGTAAGGGGTCATTAATTGCAAACAAGTAATAAAGAAAGGTATCATATGAATGGAATTCATCCAAAGTGTTTCCAAGGGAAGACTCACTCTTTGACCTACAAGTCATAAAACTTTGGTAAAGAATTGATAACACGGAGGTTAGGAATCCAAAAACTAGAGTATTAACTTAAAAGAATGCAGAAGCAAAAGCTAAGAAACTAATGAAAAAGACAAAACAAAAATTAAAAGATACGGATTTGAATCCAAGTAATAACAAATTGGTATTGAAGAAACCAAATGCCTTTACTTGAGAAATTAATCAAGTTTGTAAATGGATCTTGACCGCTTCGTGAGAAACGTTAGACAACAATTACTATGAGTACTAATCGCCTTCTAAGAATACCAAGAAGAAACCAAAGATATCAAAGAAAGAAATTATCTTACTACCTTAAACTATGAAATAGTTAGGTTGAAAGATAAATCTCAAGGTAATCTACCTCAAAGGTTCAAAAGAACTCTCAATATATTAATCTTCAAAGTCTGATTTACAATGAAATAAAACACCCCTTTATATAGTAGTAAGGAAAGGGTTTGTCAAAATAAACATTAAATGAAATGATACTTCCTAGGGCCTAGAAGACTACCACACATATTATCCTATAAAGTCAATATAGAAGAAAACAACTATTAAATGGCATAAAAGGCTGCCACACACAAAGACCTAGAAAGTCAACATTGAATTAAACAATCTTTAAATATAATTCTAGAAATTAATTAAAAAATATTGCAGTTTTTTTGTCCATTTTGGGAAAGATTTGAGCCTAATTCCATCTCATCTTGGACTTTAATTTGGGCATCCAAATATATGTAAGACTTGGAGAAAATGTCTTTATTGGGATCTTTTAATTACAAGAGACCTTTTAATTACCAATTCCAGCCCATTTATCTTGTCTTAAAATTTCCTTGTTTGGGATCTTGTCATGGGTCCTCTTGGAACTTTCAAAGCTTCCTTATTTTATGTTTAGCTTCCATGGATGCTATCATTCTACCCTTCTTAAAGTATGATACAATACAAATCGGTCAATCTTTCTTGGCTTATATTTTAAGGGCAACAACAATGGATCCAAAACCCAAAGAGCTTAAGGCCATAAGTAAGTGGGAATAGGGTCTATTTAGGACTTCAAGTAGAGCAATATCACGTATGGAAGATAGCTTGGAGTCAAGGGAACCATTGGAGAGGTCATCGGAGAGCTAAAAGGAGCTAAACAATAACATGGGGCCACCTGCGCCCTGACCTGTGGCCGCAGGGCATAGGTAGCCATTTTGGCCCCTCCAGTGGCACCTGCACCCTCACATGCGCCAGCAGGTACCCCACCTGTGTGGGCGGATGCCCAATTTGCTGAAATTGGTCACTTTTGGGCCCATTAAATGTAATAAAAGGCCAAGGCTATAAATGCTAGTTGCTCTTTTATTTTCCCTAGATTTTTTATGACATTGATATTGTGAGACTTCTTATGGAGCATGAGTGTAGCTTGGAAAAGCTTGTGATGACTTTTACCTAGAAATGGTGGTTGCAAGGGCGTTACGATTACCTCGTGGTCGTTCGTATGAGTTAGGTACCTTCTTTGGATAATTCTTTTGAGGTTATCGGATTTAATATATCCTTTATTTTCATTGATTTCCTTTGTTTGTGTCTATCTTTTATCTCTATCTATCTATCCTTTACTTTTTGTATTTTAGATTTCTATCATTTCTTTAGTTTTCATGTTTGTTTTCAACTTTCGTATTTTGGGGGTTGATTTGGTATCAGAGTCAGGATTAAGTTCATTCCCATGAATTCAATCTTGGGTTTTGTTATCTAGAAAATTGAAAATAAAAATAAAATTTTGAAAATCCCAAAAAAAAGAAGAGAAATTGAGTTTTGAGTTTTGAGTCTTTCCTGAAGTTTCTGTACTAGGTATTGTTTTTTGAAGTATATTTGAGTCGGAAACTTCAGCTTTGAGCTTGATTTGAGTAGATTTGAATAAACCCTAATGTTGTGTTCTTGAGTTTGAAGAAAATTGAAAAAGGGTTTCTCGATCTTGTGATTTTGGTGTGGAATTGAGGGTTAAAAATAGTTGGAAAGCATTCCCCAACCCAAAAGAACCCTAGATCTAAAAGTTGGTGCGACTTGGAGAGATTTTTAAAGATCCACCATTTTTGGGTTTGAAGCTTGAAGAAATATGCAAGTGGGTTTGAAAATCTGGAAATTTTGATTGGGATTTGAGGCTTAAATTCACTTGGGTTGTGTTCGTAAGGTTGAAAGGAGTTAGGGTTTAAAATTTTGTGGGTTTTTGAGCAAAAATGAGAGAGCTATGAATTTTGGATCTTCATATTGTTCTTAGTTTTCTTGAGGATCTTCATATCTTCAAGGAGAAGATTCAACAAAAAGATGTGTTAGATCCAAAAGGAAAGCAAGAGAAAAGTGTTTGGGTGTTAGGACAAAGGAATATCCCAAAGGAAAGGGAATATTCTAGGATAGAGAACCCAAGAGGGCCCATAAAAGTGTGAAAAATCAAAATTTTAGCTATTCTGCCAAGGGCACCTGCGGCCTTAACTGCCCACGTAGGTGGCAGCTGTTTCTTGACCTGTAACCCTCACCTGCGAGGGCATGTCATGATTTGCGCCCGCAGGTCATCCAAACACACCTCAATGACTTCAAAACTTATTTTTCTCAGGTTCCATTATCTTAGTTTCATTTCTTGATTCCTAAACTAATTATCAATGGGTAATTGTCCTTACTTAGTTGGTTGATTAGTTCTTGAGTCCGTTCTTTCTTAGTCCATTTTATTTTGTGCTTTTCTAGTTTAGCTTCGTAGTTAACTTTTTGTTTCAAGTCCTTTAGTTTTAATTGAGTCATCCGTTCTTGTCTAAACCAAAATCCACTCCGGCCAAAAGTAGAAATCGACACCTTGTGTACTACCAAAGTATAAGCAATCTTCAACACTAGCCAATCCAATTGTAAGGCAATCAAAGGTGTGTAAACACGAGTGGTTGTGAGCTTTTATTTTACTAACGCTAACATTGTTTATTGTCTTTGGTGAGTGTCTTTTGGTAGGTACAAGGAAGCATGTCAAATACCTTTTTCCCATCTAGGAATACCATACCGTATTCATCTCATTCTAATGAACAAATGATGAGATATGGACACACAAAGCTTTATAATGTAGACCCGAGAAGACTTGGTCTAAAAATGAAGGTTGATATTTGTGGAACTTTGGGGTTTGATCTTGCCTTAGAAGATTGGTGTTATAAGAACTACATCACCCCATATACAATAGACTACTTGAGGATACCTCGAGTAGCAAAGCAATATCCATATACCATGGATGGATGCGAAGTTAGGGAGATGGTAAAGGTATCTTTCACACGTCATGAGTACTATGAAGAGGTTTGGTATGATGTGATACCCATGGACTTTTGTCACCTATGTTTGGGGGCCAATTGGTTTCAAAGGCATAGGGTTCCAAAGGAGCAAATATGGCCCAAACATGTTATGGACCAATGGGCAAATCATCTCTTTCCAACTACTTCCCCCACTTCTTATCAAGAAAATTTAGGTACTTATTCCAAGTCCCATGAGATTCAGAGACAAAAGATTGAGAGAAGTATGGGAGCGCGAAGTGACAAACTAAGAGTGGAAAAAGGAGAGGTTGTGTGGAGTGGTGTGAGTGGGTTGTCACAACCTTATCCTAACTCTTTTAACTTTTCTTCTCTCTCTAGTTGTCTTAACACTTGTGTAGGTATTGTTGGAAGCAAACCTAATAGAGATCCCCAAAGTGTGAAGGACCAAGAGGTGCTTGAAAAGTGCCCAAATTAGGAGTTGACTCCAGGGAGTAGAATTGACAAACTCCCATGTGATGAGAACTTCCCAAAGGAGAAAATGAGCTCCTATGTTGAACCCCAAGGTGAAGACCATACTTTGTACGAGCTATGAGGTAACAATGCTAACCCTTGCACTTCTCTAAACTTGAAATGTCTTGACGTGGCTAGTAGCCAAGTGAGTGTAATTGGTGGCTTGTCTAATATTGAGCATAATGAGTCTTCCCTTTGTGATACTCTTGATGGCACTATGTTGCATGATGATCAAGTTCTTGTTGTGAGTTTGCAAACACTAGTTGATCCTATAGATGACCAAATTGACTCTTCTAGTAAGATCGATTTGTGTCCACCTAGTGTTGGCACTTATAGCTTGAATGAGGTCTCCTTTCCATATGATAGGAGTATTCACACACTAGTTGACCCTTGTGAAAATTAAGGTGACTCTACGTTAGCATGTGAATTGCCTACAACTAGTGAAGATGTGTGCATTAATCAACTTGCTTGTGAGTCTAATCCACTACTTGAGCATGTTTGTTGTGTGCTTGAAGAGCCTCAAGATAGTGATTTTGTTGATACAGTTCATCATGTGAATGAAAATATTATGAAATATGACATGTATCTTTTTGAGAGTGAACTTGTGTGCTTTAATTCCTCACCTTTGGTTAATGAGCCTCTCTCAAAGAAATATGTCTTGAATGATAATTGTGAGATCACTCCTAGTGTGGCATTAAGTGATGTACATTTTGATATGGTTGAAAAGAAGGATGGTATGCTTAAGATTCATATGTTATCCTATTTCTTGAAATCCATTAAGAATCTAGGGTTTAGTGAAGGTTGTGCTAACTATCCAATTTTTTATAGGGATCTCTCACTTGTGAAAAAGAATGATCAATTTGGTGATGATAAATTTGATTTGCTTGAATATATGAGAAACCCAACTAGTGATTGTTCTTGTGAAAATGATTTTGATTGTGATCATTTGTATGACACCCCACCATTGTTTGATAAATGTGAGGATGAATTATGTGATTCTTGTAAGGGCTTGAGTCATGACCTCCTTGATGTTGTTGATGGTTTGTGTCTATTTGATGATCTTTCCCTTGAAAAAAAAGGTGCTATTTGTTTAGAAATTGCTTCTACTTCTTCTTTGTGTGCTTCCTTTATTGAGGATAATCATTGTGATGATCTTGAATCCAACAGTGAGTACATCCTTGAGGACACCTTAGTTGAAGTTAACTTGCGTGACACCTTTCTCTACCCTTTCTTTGCTTATGACATTGTCAATAATAGTATAGAGGGTATGTCTATTTGTGAGGTTGACGACTTTAGGGAAAATGATTATTGTCTTGACCTATGTTCTTAGATATTTCTCCCATTTGACCCCGGTGACCTCTTGAAATGTGGTGGTTGTATTACACCCAACTTAGTGCTTGGTCAAGATGACAAGCCAAATTTGATTGAGGTTGTTGGTATTCTTCCCTATGATGAAAAGTCTTTTTTGAGGATTTACAATCTACTTGATAGACTCATGTTGTGCATGGGAGACACTTCCAACAAAGATGAGTGTCCTTTAAAGAAAGAGAGTAATGAGATGGTTCAAGAGAATTTGCCATTGTGTGTTCCCAGCCTTGACCAAGGTTTTATGACTTATGGGTCAAAGAGTGAGTCTTCTCTTGAAAGCACTTTGGTTGAATTCCATTTATGTGATACCTTTCTTTGTTGCTAAATTGAAATTGATGACCCCTTTCTATTCTTGAGAACCCTAGGGAAAATCTGTCATTGCCTCTTTTGGGTGTTGCTTATATACTTGCATCCTTCTTTGACACACTTGTGCGTAAGTTGTGTGGACCACAACTTGTGGATGCTAAGTTGATTACTTGTTTTTGGGAGAGTCCATGGTTATTAAAGATTTCTCGCCACCTTTATAAGGTTGGGCAATTTGAAATATCAAGTGGGACTCTTGGAAGCATGCTTATCATCAAAAGCGGGAACCAAATTTCTTAGGAGAACCACTTGTCTTGGATTTATTTTTTGTATAAAAGGTTCTCTATTGTCCCTAGTAGAATGTTTCCATTGTTGAACTCCTTTCCCTTGGAAGTTGTTTGGAAAAGAGAGGTTCTATGTTCTTGAAATGCCTCTTTCTCTCTTTGTGTGTTCCTACTCATGAGCACACCTTGGATGAGATTAGTGTCCTTAGCACCTTTTTTTATTACCTTTTTGCATATGATGTTATTCATAACCTTGTTGAATCAACATCTTATGTAGGCTTGAATTACATAGAAAGGAAAGGTGTTGTGTGCCTCAATAATTTGACTCCATCCTTGAGTGTATTAGTTGCTAAATCTCTTGAGCCATGTGGCATTCTTGTAGATAGTAATACCCCGGATGAGATTTCTATGCTTGATTCCTTTCTATATTACCTCTTTGCTTATGATGATGTCCATGCTAGTTGTGGAATTATTTTATTTGGAGGTAGTACGTCTTTTGGTTGGTCCACTTGTTTGAGTAATGATGCAATGTGGGTCTCTAGTATTTTTGACACCGGAAAACTCTTAAGGACTTTTGAACCATTGGTGGCACCACCTTTGGTGTGGTCTCTTGGAGAGGTATTGAAATAATTGTGTCTTATGGCTCCTAAAATGAATATGATCTTACCTCCTTGGTTTGTTGATGCCATTAAGACCTTTGCGGTTTCCTTATCTCTTAGTATTCTTCATAGTCGGTTGCTTTATTACCTTTTTAATAAGCTTTTTATGTTAAACACAAAGGATCCTTGGTTATATGTTAAGTGTGAGCAACCTTGGCATGGTTCTATGATTTATTTTGCTAACGCTAACACTAACCCTCATGCCATAAGGAAATTTTTGTCGCTTGTTTTCCCTATGATTTCGCAAGGTTTTGATTCGAGGTCGAATACTTTTTAAGGAGGGAAGGATGATATAAGCCAAATCGGCGTCAACCTTTCTTGGCTTGCATTTCAAGGGAAACAATAATGGATCCAAGACCCAAAGAGCTTAAGGCCCTAAAGATGTGGGAATAGGGTCCATTTTGCACTTCAAGTAGAGTAATATTGCGTATGAAAGATAGCTTGGAGTCAAGGGAATCATTAGAGAGGTCGTCGGAGAGCTAAAAGGAGTTAAACAATGACCTGGGGCCACCTGCGTCCTGACCTGCGGCCACAGGTCATCCACCTGCGCCAATAAGTGGCCATTTTGGCCCCTTTGGTGGCACCTGTGCCCTCACATGTGCCAACAGGTTCCCCACTGCATGGGCGGATGCCCAATTTGCTGAAATGGGTCACTTTTGGGCCCATTAAATGTAATAAAATGCCAAGGCAATAAATACTAGTTGCTTTTTTATTTTCCTTAGATTTTTGATGACAATGATATTGTAATACTCCTTATGGAGTATGAGTGTTTCTTGGAAAAGCTTGTATTGACTTTTACCTATAAACGGTGGTTGCGAGGGCGTTACGATTCCCTCGTGGTCGTTCGTATGAGTTAGGTTCCTTCTTTGGATTAATCTTTCGAGGTTATTGGATTTAGTGAATCCTTTAGTTTTGTTGAATTCCTTTGTTTGTATCTATCTTTTATCTCTATCTATCTATCCTTTACTTTTTGTATTTTAGATTTCTATCGTTTCTTTAGTTTTCTTGTTTGTTTTCAACTTCCGGATTTTGGGGGTTATCAAAGAAGATTCATCCTCGAATCTTGACATTGATTATAACTGCTCCTTCTTTGGATTTAAGCCTCCATAGTTGCTATCATTCTCCCTCACTTAAAGAAGATTTTCCCTCAAAGCTCGACCAATACCTACAACCAACATGATAATCACAATCACAAGGAGGTAAATAAAGAAAGTAGAACAAGCATTTGGTAAAACTCTCACAAGGTAGTGACCATGCAACCACTTAATCCATTTAACTCTTTTATGCACAAACACTCATTTTACATACCATGCACTGCATCATCCAATAGAATAATGTAATCACCAACATAAGACAATTCATAAGCTCATTAAATAAGAGAGGACCATTACATAGACCAAAAGCATATGAATACCAAACAAACATACCATATTTTTCTCTTGCTAAATAACTTAACCTCACTATAGTCAAGATATGGATCAAAATCAATTTCCTTGAGAAGTGGCTTGGATTGAACTTGATATTCGCTAGGAAGATCAAGTTTGTAAGGATTGTTTCCAATCCTTTCAAGGACTTGAAATGGCCCATCTCCTCTTGCAAAGAATTTGGATCTTCTTTTGGTAGAAGACCTTTGAATCCTAAACAACACAGTCTTATGATATAGCCAAGAATCATATAATCTCACAAAGACTATCTCTCCAAATAAAGTAACTTGGCTCATAAGAATTTCATAAACATTGGGTGAATACAAGAAGCTAACAAAACCAAAGATCTTGGGTTTTAGATCATAGTTTTCTTCTTCCATTTGTTCCTTCTCAAGAGTACCTACAAAAGAAAACATAATACCAAAAGAATAAGAAGAAACATTAGTGTGAAGCTCACTCAAACTCTATTGTCTTTCTCTTTCCTCGACTTTTTTTCTCTCTTTATTTTCATTCTTGTTGTTTAATTTCTCTCCTCTCTTATCTTTTGACAACTCACTCACTTTTCTTAACTGAAAATTCCCCTTTTTCCTCTCTTGAGTTGTTGTTTTTCTCTCCCTTACTTCTATCAGTTTTGTATCTCTCCTCTATGTCATTTTCTTTTCCAATCAATTTTTTTATTCTCTCATCTTTTCCTTTTACTAGAGTAGGAACTTCAATAGGAGAAGTTGCATATAAGAAAGAGCTACTCTCTTGTTCACAACTTGACTCCTCCCCTTGGAAAATTACATACTTTACAATCTTATTAGAAAGAGTAGAATAATCACTTTTGGAGTTAATTTTCTGTTGGGACTGTGATATAGAATAAATATGCCTCAATTCTTCTTTCAAATCACCCCAAGTCAAAATTAGCCAATTAAATTTCATCCAATGGGGGTTACGATAATCATACACTACTTTTCATAATTCTTGGGACAAGGCTCTTGTGGCAAAATTCAATTTCTCAAACTCCCAAAAATAATTACAAGAAAATATATGTTCCATGTGATATTCCCATTGGAGGTAAGTTCTTTATCAGCATACATACATAATTTTTATAGTATCACATATCTAATATCCCACTTGGTCAATCCTTCATAATCATATGTTCTTGCAAAATACATAGTTATTTAAAATAAACCACTCAAACTTTGGTTTTTCGCTCAATTTTTCTCACCCACTCTTGCCTTTTTCCTCTAAAATAACCTTTGGAAAAATACTTTGTGGATTTATAATTAAACCCTACTCGTATCAATCCTTTAGTAGAAAAATAAGAAATTTTGGGGCACAAGAAAAAAAAGTGAAGAACCAATCCTAGAAAGAATACGATTTAGCTGAAACAAGACTCAAACAAAAGGAAAGGATTTTAGAACGAGATAAACATCTAGGATCCCCTCTTCTTGTGGAACTATCAAAACCTCCTTTGTAGAAACAATTAGATGAAGAAAATTCCTTGAGCACCAACAATTCTTTTTTTTTTTTCAATATGAAAGTTGTTTTTTTTTACCTTTTTTTTGAAACCCTATTGTTCACTGCTATAGTGCTTTTTAAAAATTTTTTGTTGCTCTTTTTGTTCAAGAAATTCCGAAGATTATCAAGAATGGAATCTTGATAGGATCACTCTGATACCACTTGATAAACACGGAGGTTAGGAATCCAAAAACTAGAGTATTAACTTAAAAGAATGTGGAAGCAAAAACTAAGAAACTAATGAAAAAGACAAAACAAAAATTAAAAGATATGGATTTGAATCCAAGTAACAACGAATTGGTATTGAAGAAACCAAATACCTTTACTTCAGAAACTAATCAAGTTTGGAAACGGATCTTGACCGCTTCGTGAGTAACGTTAGACAACAATTAGTATGAGTACTAATCGCCTTCTAAGAATACCAAGAAGAAACCAAAGATATCAAATAAAGAAATTATCTTACTACCTTAAACTATGAACTAGTTGGGTTGAAAGATCCCAAGGTTATCTACCTCAAAGGTTCAAAAGAACTCTCAATATAATAACCTTCAAAATCTGATTTACAATGAAATAAACGCCCCTTTATATAGTAGTAAGGAAGGGGTTTGTCAAAATAAACATTAAATGAAATAATACTTCCTAGGGCCTAGAAGACTACCACACACATTATCCTATAAATTCAACATAGAAGAAAACAACTATTAAATGATATAAAAGGCTGCCACACACAAAGACCTAGAAAGTCAACATTGAATTAAACAATCTTTAAATATAATTCTAGAAATTAATTAAAAAATGCTGCAGTTTTTAATTAATTTTGGGACATATTTGAGCCCAATTCCATATCATATTGGACTTTAGTTTGGGCCTCCAAATATATGTAAGACTTGGAGAAAATGTCTTTATTTGGATCTTTCAATTACAAGAGATCTTTCAATTATCAATTCCAGCACATTTAGCTTGTCTTAAAATTTCCTTGTTTGGGATCTTGTCATGGGTCCTCTTGAAATTTTAAAAGCTTCCTTAGTTGATGTTGAGCTTCCATGGATGCTATCATTCTCCCCTTCTTAAAGAATATTCGTCCTCAAATCTTGACATTGATTATAACTGCTCCTTCTTTTGATTTGAGCCTCCATGGTTGCTATCAAGAATGGAAACACACAATGGTGAATTCTCTTGGACTATTTCATGATTCCCCTTCATTAAACAACTCTCAACTTTGTTGGAAATACTTCTTATGCACAACTTGGGTCTATCAAGTGGAATGTGAGTCCCCAAGAAAGAAATTCCATCTTAGGGAAGGATTCCAACTGTAACACCCCGTACGTTCCCAACCCTACTTGACGACATTAAATAATATGTATGTAGGTATCGAGAGCTATAAGTATGCATTTGGTAAGGCTATTGGTGAGATAATTGAATTTGGCTCTTGTTATGTGGTTAAACTTGCATGGAAGGTGTTTTGAAATTTTCATGGCACCTTTGTGGGGTTCAAAACGAGGCTAAGAAGACCTCTAAAAAAAGTATATTAAGATTAAGAAGTGAGTTAAAGAATAGGACTTGAAGTATCTAACCAAACCCGCGAAGAGAAGTCGAAAAATGGAATTTTTGAAAATTTTAAGGAGGGGCGCATTTGGGACCGTGCCACGCCGCTCTGGCATAAAATTTTTAGCCCAGAGGCAGTAGGTTGGCGCGCCCAGGGGCGTGCCCCCTTGGGTTTTCCATTTTTTCGAAAGTTGGAAATTTCTAAGTCCCAAGGGTATCCGGGGACATATCGAGCCGATTTTTGCCACGTTTCTTCTACAACCACGAGTATATACATGAAATGAATAACATATTATATTGGTATGATAAAATTACTAGAAAATGAATTTGGGGTCAAAATGACAGTTTTGCCCTTAAGGTCAAAATAAGCCAAATGTGGCTAGAATCACTTGTTTTTGGGATTGAGGCTACGGATATGAATCGCGTGAGTATGAATATTGTTGTAACGTGTATGATATTATTTAAACACGAGAAATTATTGATTATTATGGGGTTAAGTGAATTGGGCCCAAAAAGGACCCAAAAATGAAAAGAAAACATGGCCCAATTAAGCCAAAAAGGACCCATTCTTCATCCTTGACCATTTGAACATGGCATTTAATGCCAAGGAGACTTGAGGGGATATAAATAGGTGGAAAAATCTGATTTTAATCAAAGGAGTGCACTACACTTTTCTAGAAATTTCCCAAAAATTGCTCTCAACTCTCAAGAACCCTAAAACCCCTAAGCCAACTTCTTGGAGCAAAATCATCACTTTTCAAGCTTGGGTAAGTGATTATTGTTATGGATTAATATATTATATGCATGAAAGAGTATGTGAATCATATTTGTTGTGCTTGGAAATGTTGAACATGGTACTTTGTGCTTTTATAATAGATTTGTTATCCATGGGATTCAAGCTTGAATTAGGACTTGTGCCTTTGATGAAAGATAATGGTATGGATAAGATATGAACGTCTATGGTTTTATTTTTGTTGTTAAACTTTTTCTTGTCTATAAGTGTAAATTGTGGGATTTTGGCCGATATGTGCTATGAAGTGTATTAAGGTGAATTGATGGATTGTTTATAATGTGGTGTGGATAAGAAGGTGTAAAAGAGAAGTGTTACGGTGAAATGTATTGATTATCATGTATTGGTCAATGTTGGGAATATTGGAGGATTTTTTTTGGAATCATGATTCTATCAATGGTTTTGTCAAGGGGAAATGACATGTTTCAAGGCAAACATGTACCCCATTGATGTTATGTGCATTTGTAAAGTAGTTGTTCGTAGATTATTGTCCAATAGTTCCCATGGTGTTATGATTCTAATAATGTTATGTTGCCAAGTTATTCACATGTCTCTCACTCATTGGTTAATGATCCAAAGTTTCCAATAATGTTATGTTCCAAAGTTCAAGTGATGTTATTACTATCAAATATCAATCTCAAAGTAAAGATCAAAGGAATGCAAATGTGGTCAATGATCAAGTATGGGTGACAAGTCTAGGGGCGTAAGCCTAGCTCAACTCGATACCGATGTATTGGTTTATGGGTGGCAAGTTTAGGGGCGTAAGCCTAGCTTGACTCGATACTGATGTATCGATTTATGGGTGGAAAGTATAGGGGCGTAAGCCTAACTCGACTCGATCCCGATGTATTGATTCATGGGTGGCAAGTCTAGAGGCACAAGCCTAGATCGACTCGATCCCGATGCATTGATTTATGGGTGGCAGGTCTTAGGGGCATAAGTCTAGCTCGACCCGATCCCAACATGACAATATGTTATGAAAAGACCCACTGATCAGTCGGGGCCCGGGTACATTATGACATATGTATTGAAAAGTGAGCACTGAATGTAAAGAAAGTAATGAAAGTAATCAAAGTAATTCACATGGCTTCCCAAAATGCAATATGGTGACTTATCTACATTGAGTATTCATATGTTGTGAGTTCATTGGAATATTCATGTATTGTACAGTTTCATTTGAGACTTGCATACTCAGTACTTATTTCGTACTGACCCCTTTCGGGGAATTACCTTACTTGCTGCAGGCGCAGGTACCAGTAGGCCTCCCAGTAGATTGCCAGTGTTAGCGGTTCTTTGGTGAGCTCCAGCTAATTCGGGGCTTCTCCGAGTCAAAGTGTATATATGTTTTGGTGATGTACATATTGCGTAAAGCGGGGACTTGTCCCCACTTATGGTTCAGTTTGGTCAATGCTCTTGTTAGAGGCTTTTGTAGACAGATGTGGGTGTATCAATGTAAAAGACATATGTTATTTTGACAGGATGGCCTCAACGGCCAAGTTTCATATGTATGTCTAAATATGTCCCATGTTTTCCTTTATTCGTCTTTCATGTTCTTCCGTAATGGTGGTTATGAGTATGATATGCATATGACTGAACATAGGCAAAGGTTGGTTCTCTCAGGCCTTATCGGCTGCGGGTGTCAATCATGTCTCGATGGGATTCGGGGCGTGAAGAAAGTGGTATCAGAGCAGGTCGTTCTAAGGGTGTCTACAAAGCCATGTCTGAGTAGAGTCTTACTTATCGATGTGTTGTGCACCACATTTATAAGTAGAAGGCTACGAGACATTTAGGATGTTGTTTCTTTTCTTCATTCTAGATCGTGCAATAGAGCCAATGTTGTAAGTAAAATTATATCTGATCATTGGAATTTATTTTTCTTGTTATAGTAAAAATGCCAATGACAAGAAGAGGTCGCGGTAAGAGTAAGAGGACTGATAGAATTGTTGGTGAAGGAACCAGTATACCACAACCTGATCAAGTTAATCAAGGCGAGACTGAGCCTGAGTTTGTGTCACGAGTTTCCTCCACTCCCTCTATACCAGAAGAGTCGAGTAGGAGAAGCGTACCTGTAGAACCACCAGTCAATACTACGGACCAGGATCTTAGAAATGTTGTACATATGTTGACACAGTTAGTAGCAGCCTAGAGTCAAGGAAGAGCTGGTGCCATGACACATGATGATGATGCGGCTAGAATGGCAAGTCGCAGGACACAGGATTTCTTAAAACTTGACCCTCCTATATTCACTGGGTCAGATCCAAAAAGCAGATCCATAGGACTTCGTGGATCAAATTCAGAGGGCCTTGGAAGTTATGCATGTGACAGGGGTCAAAACAGTTGAACTTGTTGCGTATAGGCTGAAAGGAGAGGCGATATCATGGTATGAGGATTGGAAGAAATCCTGTGATATTGGTGCAAATCCACTTACGTGGGAAGATTTTAAAATTGCTTTCCTTGATCATTACTTGCCCTATGAGATCCGTGAGGCACATGCAGATTAGTTTCTAAATCTACGTCAGGGAAATTTGAGTGTCAGGGAATATAGCTTGCAATTTAATTCCTTGGCGAGATATACGCCAAATTTGGTGGCTACGATAACAGACAGGGTCCATAGATACATGGACAGACTAGAGCCATATTTGGTACGGGATTGCACTATTGCTGCCTTGAACAAAGACATGGATATAGCGACAAAGACATGGATATAGCGAGAATTCTGGCCTTCGCTCAGAAAATGGAAGACCAACGACAGAGGAGAAGAGTGCATGAGTTTGACAAGGGACAGTCCAAAAGGGCTAGACCTATGGGACCACCTATGATGTCCTATGGAGGATATAGGCCCCGCATATTTCCTAGACCACCTAGACAGTCGTTCTCGTATTCCACAGGGGGTGCTCAGTCATAGTTTCGAGGGTCTAGGGGTAGTCCATCGGGGCAGAGTAGCGGAGTTCATGGGTCACAGGCAGTAGGTTTTCCTCATCAGCAGTGTCAGCACTGCGGGCGTATGCACACAGGTACATGTCGGTCAGGGACGAATCTCTGCTTTTGGTGTGGTATGCCGGGGCATATAGCGAGAGAGTGTCCACAGCGGAGCATGGGTGGTATAGCACGACCAGCTGGGTTGGCTATTGCATCATAAACATCGGTTCCTTCAAAGGGCTGAGGGGTGCAGCCTATTGGCCGTGGTAAAGGTGCTAGGGGAGCAACCAGTACTAGCGGGGTCCAGAACCGCACTTATTCTTTAGTGGACCGCCAGAATTCAGAGGCTTCCCCTGATGTTAATTTCGTTATGTATTTGTGTTATAGAGTGACACATAAAGAAGGAGAGGGACTATTGTATGCACATCTAGGATTGTATATCCGTATTGAGAGTACAAGGTATGTAAGGTTACTCTGTCCGTATCTTCCTGCGGCAAGTAGTATCCACATTGCTATTTCACTAGTCTTATCCCAAAATGTGCTAAGGTATCCTATATCCATTTATCAATAGTCATTGTCATATATTTCCTACACATGGATCATTGGTGAGTCTCTTGTCATATAATCATGGTTAATGTTCCAAAAGCTCAAACAAAGTTATGTTCCAATAGTGATTATGCTTATGTCTTTTGTTCGTAGATTATTGTCCAATAGTTCCCATGGTGTTATGATTCTAATAATGTTATGTTGCCAAGTTATTCACATGTCTCTCACTCATTGGTTAATGATCCAAAGTTTCCAATAATGTTATGTTCCAAAGTTCAAGTGATGTTATGACTATCAAATATCAATCTCAAAGTAAAGATCAAAGTAATGCAAATGTGGTCAATGATCAAGTATGGGTGGAAAGTCTAGGGGCGTAAGCCTAGCTCGACTCGATCTCGATGCATTGATTTATGGGTGGCAGGTCTTAGGGGCATAAGCCTAGCTCGACTCGATCCCAACATGACAATATGTTATCAAAAGACCCACTGATCAGTCGGGGCCCGGGTACATTGTTACATATGTATTGAAAAGTGAGCACTGAATGTAAAGAAAGTAATGAAAGTAATCAAAGTAATTCACATGGCTTCCCAAAATGCAATATGGTGACTTATCTACATTGAGTATTCATATGTTGTGAGTTCATTGGAATATTCATGTATTGTACAGTTTTATTTGAGCCTTGCATACTCAGTACTTATTTCGTACTGACCCCTTTCGGGGAATTTACCTTACTTGCTGCAGGCGCAGGTACCAGTAGGCCTCCCCAGTAGATTGCCAGTGTTAGCGGTTCTTTGGTGAGCTCCAGCTAATTCGGGGCTTCTCCGAGTCAAAGTGTATATATGTTTTGGTGATGTACATATTGCGTAAAGCGGGGACTTGTCCCCACTTATGGTTCAGTTTGGTCAATGCTCTTGTTAGAGGCTTTTGTAGACAGATGTGGGTGTATCAATGTAAAAGGCATATGTTATTTTGACTGGATGGCCTCAACGGCCAAGTTTCATATGTATGTCTAAATATGTCCCATGTTTTCCTTTATTCGTCTTTCATGTTCTTTCGTAATGGTGGTTATGAGTATGATATGAATATGATTGAACATAGGCAAAGGTTGGTTCTCTCGGGCCTTATCGGCTACGGGTGTCAATCATGTCTCGATGGGATTTGGGGCGTGAAGAAAGTGGTATCAGAGCAGGTCGTTCTAAGGGTGTCTACAAAGCCATGTCTGAGTAGAGTCTTACTTATCGATGTGTTGTGCACCACATTTATAAGTAGAAGGCTACGAGACATTTAGGATGTTGTTTCTTTTCTTCATTCTAGATCGTGCAATAGAGCCAACGTTGTAAGTAAAATTATATCTGATCATTGGAATTTATTTTTCTTGTTATAGTAAAAATGCCAATGACAAGAAGAGGTCGCGGTAAGAGTAAGAGGACTGATAGAATTGCTGGTGAAGGAACCAGTATACCACAACCTGATCAAGTTAATCAAGGCGAGACTGAGCCTGAGTTTGTGTCACGAGCTTCCTCCACTCCCTCTATACCAGAAGAGTCGAGTAGGAGAAGCGTACCTGTAGAACCACCAGTCAATACTACGGACCAGGATCTTAGAAATGTTGTACATATGTTGACACAGTTAGTAGCAGCCTAGAGTCAAGGAAGAGTTGGTGCCATGGCACATGATGATGATGCGGCTAGAATGGAAAGTCGCAGGACACAGGATTTCTTAAAACTTGACCCTCTAATATTCACTAGGTCAGATCCAAAAAGCAGATCCATAGGACTTCGTGGATCAAATTCAGAGGGCCTTGGAAGTTATGCATGTGACAGGGGTCAAAACAGTTGAACTTGCTGCGTATAGGCTGAAAGGAGAGGCGATATTATGGTACGAGGATTGGAAGAAATCCTGTGATATTGGTGCAAATCCACTTACGTTGGAAGATTTTAAAATTGCTTTCCTTGATCATTACTTGCCCTATGAGATCCGTGAGGCACGTGCAGATCAGTTTCTAAATCTACGTCAGGGAAATTTGAGTGTCAGGGAATATAGCTTGCAATTTAATTCCTTGGCGAGATATACGCCAAATTTGGTGGCTACGATAATAGACAGGGTCCATAGATACGTGGACAGACTAGAGCCATATATGGTATGGGATTGCACTATTGCTGCCTTGAACAAAGACATGGATATAGCGACAAAGACATGGATATAGCGAGAATTCTGGCCTTCGCTCAGAAAATGGAAGACCAACGACAGAGGAGAAGAATGCATGAGTTTGACAAGGGACAGTCCAAAAGGGCTAGACCTATGGGACCACCTATGATGTCCCATGGAGGATATAGGCCCCGCATATTTCCTAGACCACCTAGACCGTCGTTCTCGAAATCCACAGGGGGTGCTCACTCATAGTTTCGAGGGTCTAGGGGTAGTCCATCGGGGCAGAGTAGCGGAGTTCATGGGTCACAGGCAGTAGGTTTTCCTCGTCAGCAGTGTCAGCACTGTGGGCGTATGCACACCGGTACATGTCGGTCAGGGATGAATCTCTGCTTTTGGTGTGGTATACCGGGGCATATAGCGAGAGAGTGTCCACAGTGGAGCATGGGTGGTATAGCATGACCAGCTGGGTTGGTTGTTGCATAATCAACATCGGTTCCTTCAAAGGGCTGAAGGGTGCAGCCTATTGGCCGTGGTAAAGGTGCTAGGGGAGCAACCAGTACTAGCGGGGTCCAGAACCGCACTTATTTTTTAGTGGACCGCCAGAATTCAGAGGCTTCCCCTGATGTTAATTTCGTTATGTATTTGTGTTATAGAGTGACACATAAAGAAGGAGAGGGACTATTGTATGCACATCTAGGATTGTATATCCGTATTGAGAGTACAAGGTATGTAAGGTTACTCTGTCCGTATCTTCCTGCGGCAAGTAGTATCCACATTGCTATTTCACTAGTCTTTTCCCGAAATGTGCTAAGGTATCCTATATCCATTTATCAATAGTCATTGTCATATATTTCCTACACATGGATCATTGGTCAGTCTCTTGTCATATAATCATGGTTAATGTTCCAAAAGCTCAAACAAAGTTATGTTCCAATAGTGATTATGCTTATGTCTTTTGTTCGTAGATTATTGTCCAATAGTTCCCATGGTGTTATGATTCTAATAATGTTATGTTGCCAAGTTATTCACATGTCTCTCACTCATTGGTTAATGATCCAAAGTTTCCAATAATGTTATGTTCCAAAGTTCAAGTGATGTTATGACTATCAAATATCAATCTCAAAGTAAAGATCAAAGTAATGCAAATGTGGTCAATGATCAAGTATGGGTGGAAAGTCTAGGGGCGTAAGCCTAGCTCGACTCGATCTCGATGTATTTATTTATGGGTGGCAAGTCTAGGGGCGTAAGCCTAACTAGACTCGATCCTGATGTATTAATTTATGGGTGGCAAGTATAGGGGCGTAAGCCTAACTCGACTCGATCCCGATGTATAGATTTATGGGTGGCAAGTATAGAGGCACAAGCCTAGCTCGACTCGATCCCGATGCATTGATTTATGGGTGGCAGGTATTAGGGGCATAATCCTAGCTCGACCCGATCCCAACATGATAATATGTTATGAAAAGTCCCACTGATCAGTCGGGGCCCGGGTACATTGTGACATATGTATTGACAAGTGAGCACTGAATGTAAAGAAAGTAATGAAAGTAATCAAAGTAATTCACATGGCTTCCCAAAATGCAATATAGTGACTTATCTACATTGAGTATTCATATGTTGTGAGTTCATTGGAATATTCATGTATTGTACAGTTTCATTTGAGCCTTGCATACTCAGTACTTATTTCGTACTGACCCCTTTCGGGGAATTTACCTTACTTGCTGCAGGCGCAGGTACCAGTAGGCCTCCCCAGTAGATTGCCAGTGTTAGCGGTTCTTTGGTGAGCTCCAGCTAATTCGGTGCTTCTCCGAGTCAAAGTGTATATATGTTTTGGTGATGTACATATTGCGTAAAGCGGGGACTTGTCCCCACTTATGGTTCATTTTGGTTAATGCTCTTGTTAGAGGCTTTTGTAGACGGATGTGGGTGTATCAATGTAAAAGACATATGTTGTTTTGATTGGATGACCTCAACGGCGAAGTTTCATATGTATGTATAAATACGTCCCATGTTTTCCTTTATTCGTCTTTCATGTTCTTCCGCAATGGTGGTTATGAGTATGATATGCATATGATTGAACATAGGCAAAGGTTGGTTCTCTCGGGCCTTTTCGGCTATGGGTGCCAATCATATCTCGATGGGATTCGGGGCGTGACACCAACATCCTCAATCAAACTTCGCTTGTCATCTTGACCAATCACCAGGTTGGGTGCGTAGCAGCCACCACCTTCTAAGAGGTCACCAGGGTCAAATGGGAGAAGTATCCAAGAACATGGGTCAAGACAATACCCATTTTCCCCAAAGGTGTCAACCTCACAAATAGACATACCTTCTATACTATCATTGACAATGTTATAAGCAAAGAGAGGGTAGAGAAAGGTATCACGCAAGTTAAATTCAACTAAGGTGTCCTCAATCAAGTACTCACTATTAGATTTGAGATCATCACCATGAGTATCCTCAACAAAGGAAGCACACAAAGAAGAAGTAGAAGTAATTTTTAAACAAATAACACCCTCTTTTTCAAGGGAAGAATCCTCAAGTAGACACAAACCACTAACAACATCAAAAAGGCTATGACTTATTTCTTTACAAGAATCACACAAGTCATTCTCACATTTATCAAACAATGGTGGGGTGTCATACAAAGGATCACAACCAAAATCATTTTCTAAAGAACAATCACTAGTTGTGTTTCTTAAATATTCAAGCAAATCAAACCTCTCTTTACCCAAAGGATCATTCTTTTCTGAAAGTAAAAGATCACTGTCAAAAATTACATGGTAAGCACAATCTTCACTCAACCCTCTATTCTTAATGGATTTCAAGAAATAGGATAACATGTGAATCTTAAGCATACCACCCTACTTTTCAAGCACATCAAAATACACATCACTAGATGCCACACTAGGAGTGATCTCACACTTATCAATCAAGACATCTTTCTTTTGTAATACCCCATACATTTTTTAAACTTATATGACCAACCTAGCATGGATAAAAATATTTAAACTTGAGATAATGAGGACGTATTTAAGCATAAAGTTAAAGTTAAGTGGTGGATTAAGACAGAAGGATTTAAAACGTTGGAAAAAGGGGAGAATATAAGCGAGGTACTTCCATGACTTAACTAGGATAGTAGGTGTATCATCTACTTAAACTATAGGGCTGAATTGAGACATATGTTAATGGACTCAATTGAGGCCCAAACTAAGTAAAGGAAAAAGGGAAAGATGACCAGTCCAAGCCCAAATTTAATTAAGGCCCAATATAATAGGATCCAAACGGAAATAAACCAAGTAGGTACATCACCTACTTGGACTTTTTTGAGCAGCTTGTATAGCCAAGTAGGTGTATCACCTACTTGGACTATTTTTGACCAAAGAATTGGCTAAGGATGGCTGGAATGAGGCGGCAAAAGAGGGAGTATATAGGGCTCATTTCAGCCTTATTTTTCATTCATTTTATTTACAAAAAAAAGTAGTTTTTAATTAAAAACTCTCTCCTCTCTCAAACCCTAACATGCCACCCCTATTTCCCTTTAGGGTTCTTGGATAAATCCTCCACTTTGCAAGCCTTGGTAAGTGTTTACCCTTATAGCTTAATGTAATATATGTACAAGAGGTTGTGGAAATCATGTTGGTTATGTTTAAGAAGTATATGGCAGTCCCTTTTTTTGGTGACAGTCCACTTGTGTTTAGTTTTAAAGGATTTGCCTTCCTTGTGGTTTAAACTTGAAAAGGATCTTAAGGTCTTTAGGAAATTAAATTAAAGGATGAAATTTCAGTATGTTAAAGTGTGGTTCTTCCCCTAATTCTTTCCTCTTTGTGTATGGCTTGGTGAGAATGTTTATACATGTTTATATATGGAACGTTTGGTATAGTGAAAGGAGAATACTCTCTTGTGGTGTTAAAGTGAATTTTGAATCCATTGTGGACTGTTTTTGGTATGTTGTTGTGGAAGGAATTTAGGTGTCTTGGTTAAATAAATGTGTGGAATTGCATTGAGGTTGTAATGTGAAGTATGAACTTGGTAGGAATTCCTATTGGTTTGTAACATTTGTGTTGGTTTGTGGACTGTTTTGGTGGTATTGTTGTTGTGAGGCAGTAAGTTATAGTGTAAGGGGGTGGGGGAGGGGGAGGGGGGAATAAGGTTATATAGCAGTATAAAGAAGGGGGAAGTGATACACCATGTGTTTAGGAGGTTGGACGATTTTTACTTCCCGTTAAGTAATTAATTACCATCTTATAAACTCGTAATGTAATTAACTTTTAATGTTAGTTCCATTATGTACTTAAATTGTAGAGTAATACTTAAAGGAAGAGCTGAATTGTGGTAATCACATTGGTCAGAATATAAGGTATGTAAGGCTATTCGATTCTATGTTCTTTGGCATGAAATCTAATACATTGATGTTACATTTGCTCCCTATGTCATTGTTACTACCTTAAATGCGTATTCACATGTCTCTTACTACGGTTCCATAGTTTAAAATTTAATAATGTTATGACCACCAAAGGAACTATCTCAAAAATTAAAGAAATGATGTAAAGAGAATATATATATTCTTGGGTGGTATCCCAGGGGTGGAAGGAACACCTAGCATGGGTCGATCCCAATATCACGGGTGGTATCCCAGGGGTGAAAGGAAAGCCTAGCATGGGTCAATCCCGATTTGTGTAATTATGAGGACCGTATCCCATGGGTTAAAATACCTAGCATGGGTAATCCTCTTTTACCACTGATTAGCTGGTCATTTGAATTATATGCCTTACAACTTCATAATGCAAATAAGGATAAAGTAAAGTAAAAGATGTAATGTTCATGATCCCATAAATATAAGCAAAGGTGGTTTTTTATTCTTATCTATACAATTATATATTGATATCTGATTTCATTAAGATCTTATCTTACCTATGGTCACTTTATGCCTTACACACTCAGTACATTCTTTCGTACTGACGTCCCTTATGGGGGCACTATGTTTCATGCCATAGGTATAGATATTCCAGCTAGTAGACCTCCTCAATAGGAGCACAAGATACTCAACTGTGGTTGGTAAACTCCAAGTTAATTCGGGGCTTTATCGAGTCTTTGGTGTATATTTTGGTATTGTTTAATAGTTAAGGATAAGGAGGGGCCTGTCCCGACCGAGACCATATTTGTCGATCTTGTAGAGGCTTTGTAGATTAGTGTATAAAGTGCAGTTATGTTTGGTTCCTTAACAGTTGTTGCCTCAACGACGAAGTCACGTATATATGTGTTTTTGGCCTATCTTTATGTTAGTCTTTTGTCATTGCTATAGCTTGTATATATGTGCCAAGCCCCATTACTACCATAGTTATTTGTTTGGACAATAAGATTATAAGTTGTTTCTCTCGAGTCTGTAGGGCATCGGGTGCCTGTCCATCTCAATGGGAATTGAGGTGTGACAAAAGTGGTATCTGAGCAGGTCATCCTAGGGAGTCTACAAAGTCGTGTCTATGTAGAGTCCATCTTATGGGTGTGTTCTGCACCACATCTATAAGTAGGAGGCTATGGGACATTAAGGATTTTTTTTTTCTTCATTTCTTAGATCGTGCGATAGAGCCAATCATGTAGGTTGGTTTGTATTTAACCTTAAATATTTTTTTCTATATAGTGATAATGACTACAAGAAGGAGTAAGAATAAAAGTAAGCAAGTGGTTATGGCCTCCGTAGAAGGGATCAGCAAGTCGCCACCTGCACAAGCTAATTAAAATAAGGCTCAAGGTGAGTTTGTATCACAGACTTCTTCTACTCCTCCATCTCCAGAAGAGCTAAGGAGGAGAGAGGCATCCTCAGAATCACCTATTAATGCTACTATGCAAGATTTAAGGAATGCAATGCAATTATTGACTCGTATAATTGCTAGACAAGGTGAAGGAAAAGCTGGTCTGACTATGGGTACTAGTGGTGCGGATAGAGCAGCTAGTCTATGGACACAAGATTTCCTTAAATTAGACCCTCCCACATTACCGGGTCAGATCATAATGAAGACTCACAAGACTTTATTGATCAAATCCAAAGGGCTTTTGATGTTATGCATGTATCTAGTAAAGAGATGGTTGAGATAGCAGCATATAGATTAAAAGGTGAGGCTATATTATGGTATGAAGAGTGGAAATGATCTCGGGGTACAGGTGCACCTTCAGCTAATTAGGAAGTGTTCAAAGCAGCATTTCTTGACCATTACCTTCCATTTGATATCCGAGAGGCCCGGGAAGATCAATTTTTGAATCTTCGCCAAAGAAGTATGAGCATTCAGTTTAACTCTTTGGCCAGGTATGCTCCTAATGTAGTAGCTACTATGGAAGATAGGGTTCATCGATATGTGGATAGATTAGATCCATATCTGGTTAAAGATTGTACAATTGCTGCCTTGAATAAAGATATGGATATAGCAAGGATACAAGCTTTTGCACAAATAATGGAAGATTAGAGACAAAGAAGGACATAAGAGCCAGAGAGAGGGTACTCCAAGAGGGCTAGGTCCGTGGCGCTGTTTATGCCATCCTAAAGTGAGTTCAGGCCTCGATTTTCTAATAGACCACCTAGGCCACCATCTTCCTATTTTACAACAAGTGCCCCACCCCGATTTCAAGGATTTAGGGGCAATCAATTTGGGCAAAGAAGTGAGAGCCAAGGTTCAGTAGCGCAGAACCAAGAGCATGGAAGCATGAGCTAATCAAAACCTCCTAGACAACCTTGTAAACAATGTGGGAGACATCATCTAGGTGCATGCTGGTTTGGTACAGATGCTTGTTATTGGTGCGGTACACTGGGCGCCATATGATGAAAAATTACCCTCGTAGGGGAATAAGTGGTGTGGCAGAAACTAATGGATAATCTATTGCATCATCATCATCGGTGCCTCCTTTAGGTAGAGGACAACATATGCCTGTTGGTCGGGGTAGAGGTGGTAGAGGAGCAGCTAGTTCCAGCAGAGTCTGAAATAGTACATATGCTCTAGCGAGTGGACAAAAATTAGAGGCATCTCCTGATGTGGTTATAGGTACATTATCTATCTTTTCACATAATGTATATGGATTAATTGATCTGGGATCTACGTTATCATATGTTACTCCATTAATTGCTAAAAAGTTCAAAAGAACATCGAAATCACTGGTTAAGATATTTGAAATATCTACATCGGTTGGTGAATCTATTATAGCTAGAAGAGTTTATCGTAATTGCATAGTTATTGTTTGTGACCGTGACATATTGGCCGACCTTGTTGAGCTAGAAATGGTGGACTTTTGATGTTATAAAGGGTAAGGATTGGTTGTCTTCTTGTTATGCAACAATAGATTGCCGAGCTAAGAAGGTACATTTTCATTTCCCAAAAGAGATAGTCCTTGAATGGAGGGGTAATGTTGGAGCGCCAAAAGGTAAGTTTATTTCTTATCTTAAGGCAAAGAAAATGATATCCAAGGGGTATAATGTCACCTAGAAAGGGTGAAAGATACAGATGTGGAGCCACCGACTCTTCAATCTATTCCAGTGGTAGATGAATTTCTTGATGTATTTCGTGAAGATCACTTGGGTTTGCCCCCATAATGAGAAGTAGAGTTTGGTATTGATGTGATTCTAGGTACACAACCTATCTTTATTCCTATGTATAGAATGGCCCAGAAGAATTATGGGAATTGAAGGACCAATTAAAAGACTTGCTGGAAAAGGAATTCATAAAGCCTAGTATGTCCTCGTGGGGTGCACCAGTGTTATTTGTATGCAAGAAAGATGGTACGTTGAGGATGTGTATTGATTACCGGCAATTGAATAAGGTGACAATGAAGAACAAATATCCCCTCCCTAGAATTGATGATTTGTTTGATCAATTACAAGGTGCTAAATATTTATCAAAGATTGGCTTGAGTTCAGGTTACCATCAAGTAAACGTCAGGGAGAAAGATATACCTAAGACAACTTTCCGAACACGGTACAGTCATTCTGTGTTTTTAGTTATATCCTTCGGGCTAACAAATGCACCAGCAGCTTTTATGGATCTGATGAATAGGGTGTTCAAGCCGTTTTTAGACGTGTTCGTGATAGTGTTTATAGATGATATTCTTGTTTATTCAAGATCAAAAGAGGACCATGCTAGTCACTTAGGATAGGTGTTGCAGATTCTTCGTGATCATTAGTTATTTACAAAGTTCTTTAAATGTGAGTTTTGGTTAAAATCTGTAGCATTCTTGGGTCATATTGTATTTGATGAAGGAATAAGGGTTGATACTCAAAATATAGAAGCTGTGAAGAACTGGCCAAGACCTATAATGCCTATAGAGATTTGTAGTTTCCTCGGATTGGCAGGTTATTATAGAAGGTTTGTTGAAGGATTTTCTTCTATTACTACACCTTTAACAAAGCTAACACACAAGGCAACCAAGTTTCAATAGAACTATGCATGTGAAAAGAGTTTCCAAGATCTGAAGAATAAGTTGACTTCTAAACCTATATTGGTTCTTCCAGAAGGTACAAAAGTGTATATGGTGTATTGTGATGCTTTTGAATTTGGCTTGGGATGTGTATTGATGCAGGATAGTAAGATAATAGCCTATGCTTCAAGGCAATTGCGTCCACATGAGAAGAATTATCCAACACATGATCTTGAGCTAGCCGCGGTTATATTTGCTTTAAAGATATGGCGCCATTACTTGTATTGGGTCCATGTTGATATATATACTGACCACAAGAGTTTACAATATATCTTTAAGTAGAAGGACTTAAATCTAAGGTAGTGAAGATGGCTTGAGCTATTAAAGGACTATGATGATGATATCTTGTATCATCAGGGGAAAGCAAATATGGTAGCTCATGCTTTAATTCATAAGACAATGGTAGGCACTTATGGGCAGTCCATGGAAAGACAAGGGATAACTAAAGATCTACACCAACTAGCTAGCTTGGGGATTCACATTCTTGAATCTCTGAATGAGGGGGGTATTGTGCAAAAAGTAGCAGAATCCTCATTAGTAACTGAAGTGAAAGAAAAGTAGTATACGAATCCTATTCTATTACAGCTTAAGGAAAATGTACAACAAGGTATGACAAAGGCATTTGAGCTTACTCAATAAGGAGTACTTCAATGCCAAAATAGATTGTGTGTACCTAACATTGATGAACTAAGGAAGAGGATTATGGTAGAAGCACACCATTCAAGATATTTTGTCCATCCAGGGTCAACCAAAATGTATCATGACTTGAAAGAAGTGTACTGGTGGGGAGATATGAAGAAGAACATTGCAGAATTAGTAGCCTAATGTCCAAATTATCAACAAGTTAAAGTAGAGCATCAAAAGCCAGGAAGTTATATGCAGTATATGCAGCTCCCTATTTGGAAATGGGACATGATCAACATGGATTTCATCACTGGTTTGCCTCATACATTTCGAAAGTTTGATTCCATATGGGTAATAGTTGATAGACTTACCAAATCAGCATATTTCCTACCGTTTAAGACCACTTACACAGCTGAAGAGTATGCAAGGTTATATATTAAAGAGATAGTTAGGCTACATGGAGTCCCAATTTTGATTATATCTGATAGGGGAGCTCAATTTACCACAAACTTTTGGAAGTCATTTCAGAAGAGTTTATGAATATAAGTGAGTTTAAGTACAACTTTTCACCCTCAAACGGACTGTCAGGGATAACGTACGATCCAAACACTTGAGGATATGCCGCAAGCTTGTGTATTGGACTTCAAAGGTAGTTGGGATGATCATTTGTCACTTATTGAGTTCGCCTACAATAATAGCTATCATTCAAGTATCAAGATGGTACCTTATGAAGCCTTATACGGAAGGAAATATAGGTCACCGATTGGGTGGTTTGAAGTAGGTGAGACTGTTTTATTTGGACCAGATCTTATTCATCAATCCATGGAAAAGGTTAAGGTGATTTAATAATGGCTAGGAATAGCCCAAAGTCGACACAAATCATATGCCGATGTTAGAAGAAGGGGGACAGAGTTTGCTAAAGGTGATTGGGTATTTTTGAAAGTGTCGCCAATGAAAGGGGTGATGCGATTTGGGAAAAAGGGAAAGCTAAGTCCACGTTATATAGGACCATATAAGATTATACGAAGATTTGGCCAAGTTTTATATGAGTTGGAACTACCCCAAGAACTTTCCACAGTTCATCCAGTGTTTCACTTCTCAATGCTTCCAAAGTGCATAGCAGATCCATCTCATATTACTCCTACTGAAGATGTACAAGTTATGGAAGATCTCACCTATGAAGAAGTACCTATTGCTATTCTGGATCGACAAGTTAAGAAGTTAATAAATAAAGAAGTAGCTTCTGTAAAATTGCTTTGGAGGAATCAACAGGTAGAACAGATCACATGGGAAGCTGAGGAAATGATGAAATCTAAGTATCCACAATTATTTGAAACCGAAGAGGAAGCCTTAGAGGCTGAATTGGAGTGATACAAAGTAAGTATATATATATATATATAAGTATTATGTGGTAGCACAAAGATTAAACTTAGGCTTAAACTTGTTTAGACTGAGTAGTGATGATACTAACATTCGAGGATGAATGTTCTTAAGGGGGGAAGGATGTAACACCCCGTACATTTCCAAAACTTATACGACCAACCTAGCATGGATAAAAGTATTTAAAATTTAAGTGGTGGATTAAGACAGAAGGATTTAAAACGTTGGAAAAAGGGGAGAATATAAGCGCGGTACTTTCGTGACTTAATTAAGATAGTAGGTGTATCATCTACTTAAACTATTGGGCTGAATTGAGACATATGTTAATGGACTCAATTGAGGCCCAAACTAAGTAAAGAAAAAAGAGAAGAATGACCAGCCCAAGCCCAAATTTAATTAAGGCCCAATATGATAGGATTCAAATGGAAATAAACCAAGTAGGTACATCACCTACTTGGACTTTTTTGAGCAGCTTGTATAGCCAAGTAGGTGCATCACCTACTTGGACTATTTTTGACCAAAGAATTGGATAAGGATGGATGGAATGAGGCGGCAAAATTGGGAGTATATAGGGCTCATTTCAGCCTTATTTTTCATTCATTTTATTTGCAAAAAAAATGGTTTTTAATTAAAAACTCTCTCCTCTCTCAAAGCCTAACCAGCTGCCCCGACTTCCCTTTTGGGTTCTTGGATAAATCCTCAACTTTGCAAGCCTTGGTAAGTGTTTACCCTTATAGCTTAATGTAATATATGTATAACAGGTTGTGGAAATCATGTTGGTTATGTTTATGAAGTATAGGGCAGTCCTTTTTTTTTTGTGACAGTCCACTTATGTTTAGTTTTAAAGGATTTGCCTTCCTTGTGGTTTAAACTTGAAAAGGAGCTAAAGGTCTTGAGTAAATTAAATTAAAGCATGAAATTTCAGTATGTTAAAGTGTGGTTCTGCCCCTAATTTGTTCCTCTACGTCTATGGCTTGGTGGGAATGTTTATACGTGTTTATATATGGAACGTTTGGTGTAGTGAAAACAGAATACTCTCTTGTGGTGTTAAAGTGAATTTTGAAACCATTGTGGACTGTTTTTGGTATGATTTTGTGGGAGGTATTTAGGTGTCTTGATTAAATAAATATGTGGAGTTGCATTGAGGTGGTAATGTGAAGTATGAACTTGGTAGGAATTCCTATCGGTTTGTAACATTTGTGTTGGTTTGTGGACTGTTTTGGTTGTATTGTTGTTGTGAGGCAGTAAGTTATAGTGTAAGGGGGGTGGAATAAGGTTATATAGCAGTATAAAGAAGGGGGAAGTGATACACCATGTGTTTAGGAGGTTGGACAGTTTTTACTTCCAGTTAAGTAATTAATTACCGTCTTATAAACTCGTAATGTAATTAACTTGTAATGTTAGTTCCATTATGTACTTAAATTGTAGAGTAACACTTAAAGGAATAGCTGAATTGTTGTAATCACATTGGTCAGAAGATAAGGTATGTAAGGCTATTCGATTCTATGTTCTTTGGCATGAAATCTAATACATTGATGTTACATTTGCTCCCTATGTCATTGTTACTGCCTTAAATGCTTATTCACATGTCTCTTACTATGGGTCCATAGTTTAAAATTTAATAATTCTACGACCACTGAAGGAACTATCTCAAAAATTAAAGAAATGATGTAAAGAGAAGCTATATATTCTTTGGTGGTATCCCAGGGGTGGAAGGAACACCTAGCATAGGTCGATCCCAATATCACGGGTGGTATCCTAGGGGTGAAAGGAAATCCTAGCATGGGTCGATCCTGATTTGTGTAATTATGAGGACCGTATCCCAGGGGTTAAAATACCTAGCATGGGTTATCCTCTTTTATCACTGATCAGCTGGTCATTTGAATTATATGCCTTACAACTTCATAATGCAAATAAGGATAAAGTAAAGTAAAAGATGTAATGGTCATGATCCTATAAATATAAGCAAAGATGGTTTTTATTCTTATCTTGTCACGCCCCATATTCCAATGGGTTGGACTGGCACCGGAAGCCGATAAGGCTCGAGAGAACCAATCTTTACTCATGCCCAATCATATGCATACCCTAAGAATAATTGCCACCTTGTAAAGACATAAGATGCTAAGTACGGAAATCATGGAGCATTATATATACATATAAGAGACTTGGCCGTTAGGGCCATCAAGTCAGAATGACCATACATATCTTACATTCTGTTCCCACATAAGTCTACAAAGCCTCTACAGATACATAACTATGCCAAACCTAGAGTTGGGAAAACACCCCGCTCTATACTCATCGATAATAACAAACAAAAGTGCATAACGACTCAGAAATCCCCGAAGCAACTGGAGCTCACCAAAGATCTGCAAATGGTCCGCAACCTACTGAGGAGGTCTACTAGTACCTGCGCTTGCAACCAATAAAGTAAGTCCTCCCAAAGGGGGTCAGTACGAAGAATGTACTAAGTATGTAAGTCTATAAGAATTTTATGATAAATAATAACAACAATGGAGTCAATAAAAAAGAAAATAGTCCGTGTGGATAAATCATTGTCCTGCATATGTGGAACCATGTACCTTACATTCATTTCTTTCTTTCTTTCTTTCTTTTGCTTCTATTATTTTTTCATCATCGCCCATATAATCTCGTACCTGAGCCCCAACTAATTAGTGGGTCTTAACATAACATAACGTTATGTTGAGATCGACTCGAGCTAGGCTTATGCCTATAGAGCTACCACCCATGAATCAATATATCGGGCTCGACTCGAGATAGGTTATTACCTCTAGAGCTGCCACCCATAAACCAGTATCACGTTCGGCTCGAGCTAGGTTATTACCTCTAGAGCTACTACCTATCAGGATCGGCCCGAGCTAGGCTTATGCCTCTAGGACTGCCCCCTGATCCAACAAATTCAGGATCGGCTCAAGCTAGGCTTATGCCTCTAGAGCTACCACCCGTACTCTCGCAACCAACAAATATGAATTACTTTATTTCTTATTTTTGAGAGATTTATACCTTTACTTGTGAGAGATTGATTCATCCACTTATGAGAGATTGCTATAATCAGTTTTATATATATATGTAGTCACAACATTATTGGAAGCTTAAGAACATAACATTATGGAGACTTTTGGAACATGTCCATAATTATGTAACCCATGAACATTAATGGCTAATGAATGAGTAATGTGTGACTTAAGAATGAATAGATTCTCCTTACGTCGTCACTTTCCATGAAACAGTTTCTTTTAGTAGTTACAACATTATTGGAACATGGAACCATATTTATCATTATGTGCTCCATGAATGACAATAGACCAAGAGTAACGTATCTATGATCAACAATAGATTATAACCTGAAACAAGGTGCCTTAGGATATTTCAGAAATGAGTAAGTACTACAACAAGGTATTCACTATATGCTGCAGAAAGATACAGAAAGAGTAACCTTACATACATTCACTTCCAAGTATGAATACATAAGCCTATGTATGAACACAATAGTCTAGCTTCTTCCTTACATTTAACTCTACAATACAAGTTCATAACGAAGCTCAAATCAACCATTAACCATGTTACAAGTGCATAAAACGACAATGGATTACATGACTACCATATAACGTCATTTCGCCATCTTATATTACCATTATTGCATCACCAAACCAACAATACCATAACATGTCACACATAGACCAAGGCATCACAAACCAATCACATTTCACACCAGCTTTACCCTTTATACTCCCATATTAACACAGCGTCACAATTACTCCTTCAAGTCATCTCAATACCTTCCGTAACAACACATGATCAACAATCCATACTTGATACCATCCAAAATACCTTCGGTATACTCCTGTAAATTCATTCAAAAGGTATCACAAGTTGATAATTGCATCCATGAAGGGTATAGGGGTTTCGGGGGGTCAAAGGGATGCCAAAACAATAAATTCGGAGTTCTGGGCCTACCCGCTACGACACCTGCACCCAAAGGTGGCTGAAATACATCCACAGGTGCCCTTTGTCAATAGCCAGAGGTACCTGCATTTGTACCTGTGCCCGCAGGTGCTCCAGTCTCGAGGGTGGATGCCCTTGTCAGCCTCCGGGGGTTATTTTAGGGTCCTTTTTTGCCATGAATGATCCATGATCATAATTAAACTTCTCATAACATATTTTAGATAATTTTAGATGCTAAATAACATCCATTTCTTCACAATTCACATAAACATCACCAAACTACATGTTTGTTTCAATACGTCACCAATTCCATGCCCAATTTTGAAATAAAAATTCCAATCATTATGTACAAGAATAAAAAAATTTGAGGCTATAATTACATATCAAATGTAAATATTAAATCCATCAAGTCCACTTGCTTCAATATCACAAGTCTCCTTTCAAGTTACAAGGCAAAACCCTTTACCGATTTAGCAAAACTAGCCTATTTTACACATAGTGAATTTCTCAATACTTTATCAATATAACCCACATCATCTACACCATATTACACGCATATAATATATTAAACCATGAGAATAAATACTTACCAAAGCTTGTAAATGGATGATCTTGTTCAAAGGAATAAAGGCTTAGGGTTTGAAAGAGAAGATAAGAATGCTTTCTTGAAAATTCTAGAATATGGCATGTGTAGTTGTGTGATTAAAATCTAATTTTTTTGGGGACTTTATATATACCCACAAAGTCATTCTTAGCCCCTCTTGGTCAAAGATAACATGCTCACTTGATCCATTTTATGAATGGGTCATTTTTCCCCTTTTTGGGCCATGTCTTTTTTATGATTTTTGGGGCTCATCTGAGCCCAATTCATTAGGCTAAATTAATCCCATCACCTTTAATGCATAATTATTCAAAAATATCATGTATACATGATTCCATAAATGTTAAGGCAACCATGTAGGGTCAAAAAGGTATGGGGTGTTACATTCTTCCCCCCTTAGAAACATTCGTCCTCGAATGTTAATAACATCGTCTCATGTACAACAAATGCATCTTTACGTTATACATATACACTCATAGATCCGCACCTTGAACTTTCTCTCCCTATATATTTCTTCGTAAGTGACATCCCTCATAGCTTGTACATTCAATAAAATAATGGATCTCGGCATATGACTTGTTTTAGCTTGTAGCTACTGTCGTACCACCTTAACCTTCTCTATAGCTTAGTGAACAAAATCTAGCCCCAAGTAAGGCAGTTCCACTTGGTTTAAATCACCCAATTGATGATTTAAACTTTCTTCTATATAAACCTTCATAAGATACCATTTTGATACTTGAATAATAGCTATTATTATAAGAACATTCAATAAGGGGTAGATGATCATCCCAACTACCATGTAAATCTATTGTACAGGCTCGTAGTATACCTTCAAGTGTTTGGATAGTACATTCTGCTTGTCCGTTTGTCTGATGATGAAAAGCTGTACTCTAATTCACTTAGATACCCAACCTCTTCTGAAAAGAAACTTCCAAAAATGTGTAGTAAATTGAACTCCCCTTCCTAATTTAATAGAGTTGGAACTCCGTGTAGTTGTACTTTCTCTTTAATATACAACCTCGCGTATTTTTCAGCTATGCAGGTGGTCTTGACAGGTAACACATGTGCTGATTCAACTATCACTCATGTGGAATCAATTTCCCAAAATGTATGAGACCAACTTGCAATAAAATCCATGTTAACCATGTCTCATTTCAAACTGGAAAATTTATACATGACATATAACCTCTAGGTTTCTAATGCTTTCCTATTACCTATTGACAATTTGGTCAATGAGATACAATTTCTGTAATGGTCTTCTTCTTTATATTGCTTCACCAATACATTTTTATCAAACCATGGTACCTTTTGGTTTCTTCCGAATGAAATAAAATACCGTGAATGATATGCTTCTGTCATAATTCATTTCCTTAGCTCATCTATATTTGGTATAGCTAATCTACCTTGATATTGAAGTATTCCTCCCTTATGTAAGCTCAAGTACCTTTTGATGAACTTCATTGTACATTCTTCTTCTTCTTCTTTTTTTCCTTCAACTGAAAGGAAATAGGATTTACATACCGCTTTTCCTTCTCTCCGCTGCAAATGAATACTCTATTGCATTTTACACTATAATCCTTTCATCCGGAGTTTCAAGAAGCCAAAACATCATACTGGTTAATCGATGTAGAGTTCCTGACTATATCTTTCTTTTCTGTGAGCTGGCCATTAGTACTTCCTACTGCTTTACAGCTTAATGTATCAGCTACCACGTTTGCTTTTTCTAGATGATACCAGATACCAATGTCATAATCTTTTATTAGTTCAAGCTACCTTCGCTACCTCAGATTTAAGTCCTTCGTCTTAAAGATATATTAGAAACTCTAATGATCAATATATCTGTCAACATGAATCCCTCACAAATAGTGACACGATATTTTTAAAGTGAATGTCACGACTGCTAACTCAAGATCACGTGTTGGATAATTTCTCTCATGTGGCTGCAACCGTCGTGAGGTATACGTTATTACCTTACCATTCTACATCAATACACATCCGAGGCCAACCCCGGAAGCATCACCATACACTACATAACCTTCTGTACCTTCGGGAAGTACCTAAAACTGGTATAGAAGTTAATTTTTCTGTAACCTGCCAATCCAAGAAACGACAAATCTCTGTGGGCGTCGTAGGTCTCTTCTTCTTCTTCTTCTTCTTTCTTCTTCTCTTTTTTTTTTCCACTGCTTCATTCTTTTGCATCTCAATCCTTATTCTTTCATCTGACACAATGTGAACCAAGAATACTACGGATTTTAACCAAAATTCATACTTAGAGAACTTTGCATTCAACTTACGATCCCAAAGAATCTGTAACACCTGTCGTACGTAATTGGCATGGTCCTCTTGTGATCTCGAATAAACCATAATATCATCCATGAACGCAGTCTCAAATACATCCAAGAATGGTTTGAACACCCTATTCATCAAATCCATAACAACAGCTGGTCCATTTGTTAGTCCCAATGACACAACTAAGAATTTTATAATAGTCATACCGTGTTCGGAAGGCTGTCTTGGGTATATCTTTATTTCTAACTCTGACTTGGTGACAACCCGATCTCAAGTCACTCTTGTTCCAGAAAAATTGGTGCAAGAAAGAGTGGATACAATTCTTTTGATAAAAAGGAACAACACACATGGCACCCTGTAACTGATCAAACAAATCGTCAATTCTTAGGAGGGGATATTTGTTCTTGATCGTTACTTTATGCAGTTGCCAATAGTAAATACACGTTCTCAAGTACCATTTCATTTTTTTCCCACATTCACAGGAATGTTCCCCAAAGGGCAAATTAGATCTTATGTATCCCTTGGCTATCACTTTAGTTGCTTTATGACAGAAAATAAAATTTTCCTCTTGGTGCCCCCACATTACTCCTTCCATTCAAAAGCATCTTATTGTGGAAAATGAATATGTACCTTCTTAGCCCGGTAATCTACCGTGGCATAACAAGAAACCAACCAATCCATTCCCATGATAACATTAATATCCACCACTTTCAATTTAATAAAATCAACCAATGTATCATAACCCCACACAGTTACCACACAATAATGACGCATTATTTTAGCTACAATAAATTCACCTTTTGGTGTAGGTACCCTAAATAGGTTAACAAAAAAATTCTAGTGTGCTTTCACAATTTTTTTTTCTTTTCTTCCAATAGTCAATGGTATAACATTTGATAGGGTAAAAACCCGATTCAATAAATGTAAATACATTACGTAAAAAGACACCTAATATACCTATCACGTCCTCAGGAGAAGCCTCAAATTTCTGTCGATCCGCCACGGCGTAGGTACTGCCCTAAATGCCACTAGAACTAGCTACTCCTCTAGCACCTCTGCCATGACCAACAGGTTGTGCACCTCTACCTAGAGGAGGCACATATGATGTCAATGCGATGGTTGGTCCCGTGGGTCGTGCCATGCCACCCGTATTCCTTTATGGACACCCTCTTACCACGTGCCCTAGCATGCCGCAAAAATAGCAAACATTCATTCTAACCCGACATTCACTTGCGTGAAACCTCCCGCAGCGCTTGCACAATCGACGACAAAACCTCGGGTGGTTCATACTTTCTTGTGCTTGATACCCCACTGTCCGTAAACCCTGAATCTCACCTCCTTGCCCAAACTGGTTGCTTCTAAACCCTTGGATTAGAGGGAGAGTAATTGTTGTGGTATGAAGAAATAATGTCCTAAGCAGTTTGTGAAAAAACCGAGGCCCAAATCCTTCTTCAGACGCCATAACCTGTCTCATGGGTTTAGCTCTTTTTGACGATCCTACTTCCAATTCCTGCATCTTTCTCCTTTGCCTCTGTCCCTCCTTCTTCTTCACAAGAGCTTGTCTTCGAGCTTGTGCAGCAACTACACGGGTCAATATTTGCACTGCACTTATTAAATCCTACTCAATAGTATTAACGGGCAGTTCTGAAAATACTTCTCTTCTTCTCAGCTCTTCAGGGGCTGGGAAAGTTGAAGAAACCCGTGATGCAAATTTAGTATCAGCTCCACCTTGACTAGCTTGGTCAGGTGGTGGTCTACTCGATCCTTCTCCAACAAGCGTAACAACCTGCTTACCCTTGACTTTACCTCTTCTTGTCATCGGCAGTTTCTATATCAAAGAAAACTAATCACCATAGTCAGATATGATTTTTTTCCACTTAGACTTTTGGCTCTAATCCACGATCTACGAATTGAAAAACAAAAACAACTCCTAAATGTCCCGTAGCCTTACTTATAAATGTGGTGCACAACACATGGATAAGTAAGACTCTACTCAGACACGACTTTGTAGACACCCTTAGAACGACCTGCTCTGATACCACTTTTGTCACGCCCCGTATCCCAACGGGGTGGACTGGCACTCGAAGCCGATAAGGCCCGAGAGAACCAATCTTTACTCATGCCAAATCATATGCATACCCTAAGAATCATCACCACCTCGTAAACACATAAGATGCTAAGTGCGAAAATCATAGAGCATTACATATACATATAAGAGACTTGGCCGTTAGGGCCATCAAGTCAGAATGAACATACATATCTTTCATTCTGTTCCCACATAAGTCTACAAAGCCTCTACAGATACATAACTATGCCAAACCTAGAGTTGGGACAACACCCCACTCTATACTCATCGATAATAACAAACAAAAGTGCATAACGACTCGGAAAGCCCCGAAGTAACTAGAGCTCACCAAAGATCTGCAAATGGTCCGCAACCTACTGAGGAGGTCTACTAGCACCTACGCCAGCAGTCAATAAAGTAAGTCCCCCCAAAGGTGGTCAGTACGAAGAATGTACTGAGTATGTAAGGTCATAAGCATTTCATCATGCATAATAACAACAATGGAGTCAATATAAAAGAAAATAGTCAATGTGGATAAATCATTGTCCTGCATATGTGGAACCATGTACGTTACATTCATTTCTTTCTTTCTTTATTTCTTTTGCTTCTATTATTTGTTCATCATCGCCCATATCATCTCGTATCCGGTCCCCAACTGATCAGTTGGTCTTAACATAATATATAGTTATGTTGGGATCGGCTCGAGCTAGGCTTATGCCTCTAGAGCTACCACCCATGAATCAATATATCGGGCTCAGCTCGAGCTAGTTTATTACCTCTAGAGCTGCCACCCATAAACCAATATCAGGTTCGGCTCGAGCTAGGTTATTACCTCTAGAGCTACCACCTGTCAGGATCGGCCCAAGCTAGGCTTATGCCTCTAGGACTGCACCCTGATCTAACAAATTCAGGATTGGCTGGAGCTAGGCTTATGCCTCTAGATCTACCACCCGTACTCTCGCAACCAACAAATATGAATTACTTTATTTCTTACTTTTGAGAGATTTATACCTTTACTTGCGAGAGATTGATTCATCCACTTATGAGAGATTGATATAATCAGTTATGAGAGATTAATGTATATATATATGTAGTCACAACATTATCGGAAGCTTAAGAACATAACATTATGGAGAATTTTGGAACATGTCCATAATTATGTAACTCATGAACAACAATGGCTAATGAATGATGAATTTGTGACTTAAGAATGAATAGATTCTCCTTACGTCGTCACTTTCCTTGAAACAACTTCTTTTAGTAGTTATAACATTATTGGAACTTCGAACCATGTTAATCATTATGTGCTCCATGAATGACAATAGACCAAGAGTAATGTATATATGATTAACAATAGATGACAACCTGAAATGAGGTGCCTTAGGACATTTCGGAAATGAGTAAGTACTACAACAAGGTGTTCACTATATGTTGCAGAAAGATATGGAAAGAGTAACCTTGCATACCTTCACTTCCAAGTATGAATACACAAGCCTATGTATGAACACAATAGTCCAGCTTCTTCCTTACGTTTCACTCTAAAATACAAGTTCATAACGAAGCTCAAATCAACCATTAACCATGTTACAAATGCATAAAATGACAATGGATTACATGACTACCATATAATGTCATTTCGCCATCTTATATTACCATTATTGCATCACCAAACCAACAATACCATAACATTTCACACATCGAGCAAGTCATCACAAACCAATAACATTTCACACCAACTTTACCCTTTTTACTCTCATATTAACACTACGTCACAATTACTCCTTCAAGTCATCTCAATACCTTTCGTAACAACACATGAACAACAATCCATACTTGATACCATCAAAAATACCTTCGGGGTACTCCTTTAAATTCATTCAAAAGGTATCACAAGTTGATAATTGCATCCATGAAGGGTATAGGGGTTTCGGGGGGTCAAAGGGATGCAAAAACAATAAATTTGGAGTTCTGGGCCCACCCGCTAAGCCAACTGCGCCAACAGGTGTCTGACCTGCATCTTCAGGTTCCCTTTGGTAGTATCCAGTGGTACCTGCGCCCGCAGGTGCTCCAGTCTCGAGGGCGGATGCCCGTTTTAGCCTCTGGGGGTCATTTTAAGGTCCTTTTTTTCCATGAATGATCCATGATCATAATTAAACTTCTCATAGAATATTTTAGATCATTTTAGATTCCAAAGAACATCCATGTCTTCACAACACACATAAACATCACCAAACTTCATGTTTCTTTCAATATGTCACCAATTCCATGCCCAATTTTGAAATAAAAATTCCAATCATTATGTACAAGAATAAAACAAGTTGAGGCTATAATTACATATGAAATGTCAATATTAAATCCATCAAGTCCACTTGCTTCTATATCACAAGTCTCCTTTCAAGTTACAAGGCAAAACCCTTTACCGATTTAGCAAAACTAGCCTATTTTACACATAGTGAATTTCTCAATACTTTATCAACATAACCAAGATCATCTAAACCATATTAAATGAATATAATCTATTAAACCATGAGAATAAATACTTACCAAATCTTGGAAATGGATGATCTTGTTTAAAGGAATAAAGGCTTAGGGTTTGAAAGAGAAGATATGAATGCTTTCTTGAAAATTCTAGAATATGGCATATGTAGTTGTGTGATTAAAATATGATTTTTTGGGGGCCTTTATATAGACCCAAAAACTCATTATTAGCCCCTCTTGGTCAAACATAACATGCTCACTTGATCCATTTTATGAATGGGTCATTTTCCCATTTTTGGGCCATGTCTTTTTATGATTTTTGGGCCTCATCTGAGCCCAATTCATTAGGCTAAATTCATACAATCACCTTTAATGCATAATTATTCAAAAATATCATGTCTACATGATTCCATAAATGTTAAGGCAACCACGTAGGATCAAAAAGGTACGGGGTGTTACATATCTATACAATTATATATTGATATCTGATTTCACTAAGATCTTATCTTACCTATGGTCACTTTATACCTTACATACTCAGTACATTATTTCGTACTGACATCCCTTATGGGGCACTATGTTTCATGCCACAGGTACAGGTATTCCAGCTAGTAGACCTCCTTAGTAGAAGCACAGGATACTCAGCTGTGGTTGGTAAGCTCCAAGTTAATTCGGGGATTTATCGAGTCTTTGGTGTATATTTTGGTATTTTATAATATTTAAGGATAAGGCGGGTCCTGTCTCGACCTAGACCATATTTGTTGATCTTGTAGAGGCTTTGTAGACTAGTGTATAAAGTGCAGCTATTTTTGGTTCCTTAACAGTTGTTGCCTCAACGACAAAGTCACGTATATATGTGTTTTGGGCCTATATTTATGTTAGTATTTTGTCATTTCTATAGCTTGTATTTATGTGCCAAGCCCCATTACTACCATAGTTATTTGTTTGGATAATAAGATTATAAGTTGGTTCTCTCGAGTCTGTAGGGCGTCGGGTGCCTGTCCATCTCAATGGGAATTGAGGTGTGACATATTTGAGAGAGGATCATTAAACAAAGGTGAATAATTAAAACATGCAAGTTCACTCTTAAAAAGATACATGTCATCTTCCACAACAATTTCATTCACATGATGTCTATGAGCAAAACTAATGATAGGATCGTCATCACATGATATGCTCAAAGAATTATTTCCATTCACATGATCAACTCTATCAACATCATAACTAACTTGAGACTCATCAACCTTACCACAAACATGCTCAAGTAGTTGTTTAGATTCACAAGTAAGTTGATCAATACATTTCTGTAACACCCCGTACGTTTCCAAGTCTAGATGACAACTGTAACATTTAGGGAAATATGGAACATGAGAGAATGGATGGATTATGTGACAAATTTGTGGGCATTAAAAAGTCTTACACCATTAGGCCTTAAATGAAGCCCAAAACAATTATAAGAGAAAGACATGGCCCAAAAAGGATTTTTGACCCATTCTTCCAATTTGCCCCATTTGACCAAATCAACCCTTGCATTAAATTCTAAGTAAGAGATAAGAGAGACATGAGGGACTATATAAAGAGAAAAATCAAATTTTTATTGCATTGGACACTCATGCTTTTCTAAACTTTACCAAATAATTTCTTTTGCCTCTCAAGAACCCTAAGTTATCCTTTGGGATAAGATCATCTTTGTACAATCTTGGTAAGTGTTTATTATGATGGTTTAATATATTTTATGCATGTTATATGGTGTATAATATGTTGGTTATGTTGGTGGAGTATTGAGAAGTGCACAATGTGTGAAATAATACATATTTGCTAAATCGGAGAATGGTTTGTCTTGTAAACTTGAATATGCACTTGTGTTCTTGAAGGAACTAAACTTTGTGGAGTAAATATTGACATGTGAGATGTTATTATAGACTTACTTTGTTTAATCCTTATGTATAACATTTGGGATTGTTATTGTGAAATCGGTTATGGTTTTGGTGCCGTATTGGCCATGAAATGTAGTTTTGGGTGTTGTGAGACCATGGCTGAATATTGGTGTTTAATATGATCAAAAATATGTCAAAATAATTTTGGTTATGATCATGGACCATTAATGGCATTAAAAGACCCAAAAGAGGCCATTTCGGACCAAAACGGGCATCCGCCCCCGCAGACGAGGGCATCTGCGGGCTCAGATGCCAACGCAGATTCCCCTGGAAAATTCCACGGGCATCTGAGCGCACACCTCATCCACCTTCGGGAGCAGGTGGCAATGCATTTCAGCCCAGTTTTCCGTTTTGAGTGGTTTCGTTTCTAGTTGACCCCCAAAGGCCCCTATACCCTTGTTGGATGTAATTATCAACTTGTAAAGTAGTTTTAATGAATTTAAAGTATCGTATGGAGGGATGTTTTACTATATTAAGTATGTATGGTTGTTCATATGTTTTTATGAAGGAGTAATTGCGACGGAATGATAAAGAGAAAAGCGTAAAGGGTAAGTGCGGTGTGAAATGCTATCGATGTATGATCTCTTGGTCAGTGTGCGTAATGTTGTGGTGTTGTTGATATGATAATGCCTTGGAGTGTATTGTAAGGGGGTTACATGATGTTATACGGTAGTCATACAGTTCATTGTCGTCTTGTACGCTTGTATAGTGACTAGTTGCTAATGTAAGTTCCGGTATATACTTGTATTGTAGAGTAAGACGTAAAAAAGGAGATGGGCTATGGTGTTCATACATAGACTTATGTATTCATACTTGGATGTGCAGGTATGTAAGGTTACTCTGTCTGTATCTTTCTGCAGCATGTAGAATTCACATTGACGTTACACTTGTCCTATTTCGAAATGTGTAAAGGTATACTATTTCCGGTTACCAATGGTTATTATCACAAGTTTCCTATTCATTGGTCAATTATGAATCACGTGTATCCTATTCATTGATAATGTTCCAAAATCCCATTAAAGTTATGTTCCAATATTGGTTATGCTCATGCATCTCGTTCATTGATCATTGTCCAATGGTTCCAATAGTGTTATGTTTCCCAAAAGGCTATACTTCAAAATAATGTTATTTCTCTTGTCTCTTACTCATTGGTTAATGATCCAAAGCTTCAAAGTAAAGCCTGACTATCATTGTATCAATCTCGAAGTAATGAATAAAGTAATGCATATGTGGTTAATGATCAAGTATGGGTGGCAGCTTTGGGGGCGAAATACCTAGCTCAAGCCGATCCTAAGATTGTTGGATCAGGGGGCAGTCCTAGAGGCATAAGCCTATCTCGGACCGAACTTGACAGGGGGCAGCTCTAGAGGTATAATCCTAGCTCGACCCGAACCTGATCTGTTGGTTTATGGGTGGCAGCTCTAGAGGTAATAACCTAGCTCGAGCCGAACCCAATGCTTTGATTCTTAGGGTGGAAGCTCTGGGGGCATAAGCCTAGCTCAAGTTGATCCCAACATAACGGTATGTTATATTAAAACCCACTGTTCAGTCGGGGCCCGGGTATCATAGTTCACAGGTAAAGATGAATAATCATAGAAGCAAAGATATAAAGAAAGTAAAGAAAGAAATATATATGGTTTCCAAAGTACAGTATTGTGACTTATCCATATTGATCATTTATTGTATTTGAGTTCATTGCCATGTCTACACATCATACAAGTTTCATATGGACTTACATACTCAGTACATTCTTCGTACTGACCCCTCTTGGGGGATTTACCTTATTTGCTGAAGGCGCAGGTTCTAGTAGGTCTCCACAGTAGGTTGCCAGTTGTTGCAGATCATTGGTGAGCTCCAGTTAGTTCGGGGCTTCTCCAAGTCGCAGTTGCACTTATGTTTTGGTGTTGTACATATTGTATAGTTCGGGGACTTGTCCCGACTTTTAGTTCATTTTGGTCAATGCGCTTGTTAGAGGTTTTTGTAGACGGATGTGGGTGTATAAATGTAAAAGCTACATGTCGTTCATGACTTGTTGGCCTCAACGGCTAGGTTTCATATATGTATATATGTCACATGTTCCATGAATTTCATTGTTATCATTATAAACTCCTCCGTGATAAGGGTTTCTTGGATGGCATGCATATGAATGAACATAGGCAAAGCTTGGTTCTCTCGGGCCTTATCGGCTACGGGTGCCAATCATGTCTCGATGGGATTCAGGGTGTGACAATTTCCCTTTAGTCATGTCATCACACATTAAGGGGTTGTCCTCAAGTTCACATCCCATATAAAGATTCTCATGATAAGAACAAGAAAGGGGTTCAACATCTAAGGAATTACCACCTCCAAGTAGGAATCCTACATGACTATCTGCAAGATCAACTTCCTCATCATCATCACTAAGTTGATCAATGCACACACCTTCACTAGTTGTAAGCAATTCACATGCCAACTTAGACTTACCTTGATTTTCACAAGGGTCAACTAGTGTACGAATACTCTTATCACATAGCAAGGAGACCTCATTCAAGCTATAAGTGCCGACACTAGGTGGACACAAATCGATCTTACTAGAAGTGTCAATTCGGTCATCTATAGGATCAACTAGTGTTTGCAAACTCACAACAAGAACTTGATCATCATGCAACATAGTGCCATCAGAGTATCACAAAGGGAAGACTCATTATGCTCAACCTTAGACAAGCCACCAATTACACTCACTTGACTACTAGCCTCATCACGACATTTCAAGTTTAGAGAAGTGAAAGGGTTAGCATTGTTTTTTGTAGCTCATACAAATTATGGCCTTCACCTTGGTGTTCAACATGGGAGTTTATTTGCTCCCTTGGGAAGCTCTCATCACATGGGAGTTTGTTAATTACACTCCCTTGAGTCAACTCCTAATAATTCTTATAGAAGTTGGAATTCTTAGCTAAGAACTCTGTTAGGTCTTCAAGAATGTGTTTGTAAAGAACTCTCCTTGTTTACTCCTTTGGAAGTTCATGAACCTGCACAAGAGAAGGGGTGATACTAGGTAAAATGCTAGCATCATGGTTAGTAGGTAGCAAGGGATTAGTGTTGACAAGTCCCACAATTAAGTGTTCCTTGCCCATTTTTTTCAAGCAACTACTTAGCTCATCAATCTTACTCAACTCTCCTCTTTGAGCCAAGCCTTCCTTTGCTTATACAAAGGACAATTCCCATTCCCGCTTGTCAACTTCCTCTTTCTTCAATACTTCCCAAAGACCTTTCATTATATCATAGTCCCTACTCACTTGCTTGGGTGTCAAAGGTTCAAGAATATACTTTTGTCCTCCAAATACAAGTACATATTTATTGTACTTCTCTCAATATTGAACCGACCTATCAACTTTCCATGGCTTACCAAGCAACATATGACATGATCTCATGGGCATTACATCACATCGTACTTCATCTTGATACTTGCCCACTCTAAAGTTAATGATTGCTTGTTCGGTAACCTCTATTAAACCATTCTCCTCATACCATTGGAGCTTGTAAGGCTTGGGGTGCCTTTGTGTGGGAAGTTTCATTAGACTAACAAGTGTACAAGACATGGCATTAATGCTTCTCTCCCCATCAATGACTAAGGAACATGCATTTCCTATGATCTCGAACCTTGTATGACATAGGTTCTTACTTTTATCAAGTTCCCTTTTCAAAGGTTACCACACTACGTGCCTCAATGCACGAGATAAACTTCAATCTAACTCCAATTGCTCATCATCTCCTTCCAAGATCACCAAATTACATATTTGGGTTGGGGAACTTTGGGCTTGTTCACTTGGTGACACTTATGAGTTAGTTTGGGAAGTAGAATCCATGGAATCAAAGGACTCCTTAATATTCACCATTCTGCCAACCATGCTTGACATGATACCCACCATGGAGTTTAAACGGCCTTCCATCTCTCCCATTGTATGGTTCATGCACTCAATCTTTTCCCATATAGATTTCAACGTGTCACTTCTCATGGGAATTTGAGTTTCTTTATCCGAAGTCGTTGTACCTAGAAATTTGCACACCCAACAAAGACAACAACAACTTTAGCGTTAGCAAAATAAAGCTCACAATCACTCGTGTTTACACACCCTTGATTGCCTCACAATTGGATCAGCTAGTGTTGAAGATTGCCTGTACTTTGGTAGTACACAAGGTATCGATTGCTACTCTTAGTAATAATAGATTCTTGTTTAACAAAAGACGAACGACTCAATTTAAACTAAAGGACTTGAAACAAGAAGTTAACTACGAAGCTAAACTAGAAAAGTACAAAAGAAAACAGACTAAGAAAGAACGGACTCAAGAACTAATCAACCAACTCAGTAAGGACAATTACTAGTTGATAATTAGTTTAGGAATCAAGAAATGAAATAAGAAATCAAGAAATGAAACTAAGATGATGGAACATGAGGAAAATGGGATTTAGGAACTTTGAGGTGCGTTGGGGTGACCTTCCCATGCAAGTGGTGACCTGCTCCAGCAGGTGAGGGCACATGTCAAACCAGTGTGACCTACCTTGGTCACCTGTCCACGCAGATGGTCATCTGCTGGCACAGGTGGCTTTGGCAGACCAGCTGAAGCCTCCGATTTTTCACTTTTTCTGGGCCCTCTTGGATTCTCTTTCCTAGTACCTTCCTTTTTTGAAATATTCTTTGGTACTAACACTTTTTTCTTGACTCTTTTGGCCCTCTTTTGGATCTAAAAATACCTTTTAAGGATTCTTCTTCTTGAAGATTTGAAGACCCTCAAGAATACCAAGAACTTTTAAAAAGATCTAAAATTCATAAATCTCTCATTTTAGCTCGGAATTCGATGAAATTTTAAACCTAAGCTCCTTTCAACCTTCCAAACGCAACCCAAGTGATATTAAGCCTCAAATCCCAATCAAAATTTCCAAATTTTCAAACCCACTTGCACCTTTCTTCAAGCTTCAAACCCAAAAATGGTGGATCTTCAAAAATCTCTCCAAATCGCACCAACTTTCATATCTAGGGTTCTTTTGGTTTTTGAAATGCTTTCCAACTATTTTTAACCCTTAATTTCACACCAAAATTACAAGATCGAGAAACCCTTTTTTAAATTTCTTCAAACTTAAGAACACAACATTAGGGTTTCTTCAAATCAACTCAAATCAAGCTCAAAGCTCAAGATTTTGACTCAAATATACTAGAGAAAACAAGATCTAGTACAGAAACTTCAAGAAAGACTCAAAAACCAAAACTCAATTTTTTGGGGGGATTTTTAATTTATTTTTTTTCAATTTTCTAGATAACAAAACCCAAGATTGAATTTGTGGGAACAAACTCAAGCTTGGCTCTGATACTACATGATAACCCCCAAAATATGAAAGTTAAAAATAACCACGAAAACTACAGGAAATGATAGAATTTAAATACGAAAAGTAAAGGATAGATAGATAGAGATAGAAAGATAGACACAAACAAGGAAATCAAATGAAACTAAAGGATATACTGAATCCAATAAACACGAAAGATTATTCCAAAGAATGTACCTAACTCGTACGAACGACCACGAGGGAATCGTAACGCCCTAGCAACAACCGTTTCTAGGCAAAGTTCAACCTAAGCTTTTCCAAGCTACACTCCTGCTCCATAAGGAGTCTCACAATATCAATATCATCCAAAAAAAACTAATGAAAATAAAGTTAGGTCCTAGTATTTATAGCCTTGGGCCTTTTATTACATATATGGGTCCAAAAGTGACCCAATTCAATAAAATAGGGCAAGCTGGCCTCTTCGGACTATATGCCCATGCAGATGACCACTTGTCAGCACAGACGGTGGGAGCAGATGGCATATTTGGGTGCAGTTCACCCACCTGCGTGCGCAGGACACTCCAGGATATGGTCGAGCTCCTCTTGACTCTTCAACGACCTCTATAATGGATCCTTTGACTCCAAGCTATCTTCTATATGCGATATTGCTCTTCTTGAAGATCAAAATGGACCCTCCAACCACGTCCTTGTGGCCTTGAACTCTTTGTGTCTTGGATCCCTTGTTGTCACCCTTGAATTGTAAGCCAAAAAAGGTTGACGCCTATTTGGATTGTATCTTGATGGAATCAATCTCCCATGTAACTAATATTTCAAAACAATAGTTCAAAATAAGCTAATCGTAAGTGTATATTTCATTTTAATTCAAAAAAAACTAAGGAAATGAAAGAAGGAAATTAATATTTATAACCTTGGGACTATTATTATATTTATGGGCCCAAAAGTGACCCATTTCATCAGAAGATAGCCCAACTGCCGCATGGACTCATCTGCCCACACAGATGTTGACCTGTTGGCGTAGGTGGTACACCTGCTGATGCAGGTGAGGGACCTGCAGGTGCAGGTGATGACAACATCCATGACAGCTCAATATTATTAAAAGACATGGATAAAGCTTTGGAAGTTCCATCTAATAAGGAAATTTGCACACAAGCTTAATGGGCTGGAATTACCACTTAAAATGGTCTTATGATGGAAGAAGATCTCAAGCCCAATAAATATATTTTGCCCAAGTCTTACATCTATTTGTAGGCCCAAATCCAGTGCAAGATGAGATGCAATGGAGCCCAACTCTTCCCCCCTAAATAAGAAAATACTGCAGTATGTTTTAATTAGCTTCTATAATTATATTTAAGAGTTGTTTTGTTCTATGTTGACTTTCCTAGGACTATGTGTGTGGCAACCTTCTATGTCATTTAACAGTTGTATTGTTCGATGTTGACTTCATAGGAATAAGTGTGTGGCAGCCTTCTAGGTCCTAGGAACTATAAGTTTCATTGAATTTAGTCTTTGATCAGCCCTTTCTAGGATTCTATATAAAGGGGTTCTTTCTCTTCACTGTAACTAAGTTTGATTTAAATTAAAATATTAGCAGCCTTTTGGCTTTGGAGACCTTTTTAGGCTCTCTTTTGGGTTATGCCCTTTTTGTTCTACTTTGAATCATATCTTGGATTTCTTCAAATGGTAAGATTCCTCGTTTGAGTTCCCTCCCTCCTATTCTAATTCTTCTACTTCTTTATTGATTTGCTATTTCTATTAAACAAGGTTTCAATATCTAATATTTGAGCTTGTTTCTTCTCTTTCTAAAATGAATTCCTCCCTCATTTCTAAAGTTCTTATTTATAATCTTTCGTTATCCGTGTTGTTATCAAGTGGTATCAACACGGATAGCGGAAGTCTTATAAATAAGAACTTTAGAAATGAGGGAGGTATTGATTTTACAAAGATAAGAAACAAGCTCAAATATTAGATAATTAAAACCTTGTTTAATAGAAATAGAGAATCAATAAAGAAGTAGAAGAATTAGAATAGGAGGGAGGGAACTCAAATGAGGAATCTTACCATTTGAAGAAATCCAAGATATGGTTCAAAGTAGAACAAAAAGGGCATAACCCGAAAGAGAACCTAAAAAGGTCTCCAAAGCCAAAAGACTGCTAATATTTTAATTTAAATCAAACTTAGTTACAGTGAAGAGAAAGAACCCCTCTATATAGAATCCTAGAAGGGTCTGTTCAAAGACTCAATTAAATGAAACTTATAGTTCCTAGGTCCTAGAAGGCTGCCACACACTTATTCCTATGAAGTCAACATAGAACAATACAACTATTAAATGACATAGAAGGTTGCCACACATAGTTCTAGGAAAGTCAACATAGAACAAAATAACTCTTAAATATAATTCTAGAAGCTAATTAAAAAATACTGCAGTATTTTCTTCATTAGGGGGGAAGAGTTGGGCCCCATTGCATCTCATCTTGCACTTGATTTGGGCCTACAAATAGATGTAAGACTTGGGCAAAATATATTTATTGGGCTTGAGATCTTCTTCTATCATAAGACCATTTTAAGTGCTAATTCCAGCCCATTAAGCTTGTCTTCAAATTTCCTTATTAGATGGAACTTCCAAAGCTTTATCCATGTCTTTTAATAATGCTGAGTTGTCATGGATGCTATCAGTCTCCTCTTCTTGAAGAAGATTCGTCCTTGAATCTTGACATTTGACTATATCTGCTCCTTCAATGGAATTGAGCCTCTATGGTTGCTATCATTCTCCCCCATTTTAAGAAGATTTGTCATCGAATCTTGACCAATGCCTACAACCAATCATGATGATCACAATTAGTAGGAGGTAATCAAAGATATTGTAACAAGCATTTGGTAAAAATAACACCAGGTAGTGACCATTTAACCACTTACCCATTTAGTTCTTTTATGCGCAAACACCCATTTTAAATATCCATGCACTGCTTCATCCAGTAGAATAATGTAATCACCAACACAAAAAATAAAAATACAATTCATAAGCTCCTTAAACAAGAGAGGATCATTACCTAGACCAAAAGCATTTGAATACCAAACAAGCATACCATATTTGGTCTTACAAAACAACTTAACCTCGCTATTGATATACCATAGTCAAGATATGGATGTAAAGTGAGTTGCTTGAGAAGTGGCTCGGATTGAACCTTCAAAAAAGTATCTTCAAAATAAGACAAAGATATAAAGTTAGCAATTTGTGAGCACTTATCTTTTTCCCTACTTGAGCTATTACATTCATCAATTAGCTCAATATTCTCATTTTTGGCACTAAAAGCTTTATGTGTCTCATTGTCTTCATTGGAAACTTCTCCTTTGGTATTCTCACACCATAAGGGATTAAAGAACACTTTAAAGTCTTCTCTAATTTCTTCCCATAATGGGTTATTTTACACTTCCAAATCTTGGCCAATGTTAGTTTCTTCTTCAATGAGGTACCATCTTCCTCTTCACAAGGTTCTTCCTCAAATTTTTACATGGACTGAGAGGTGACATTAAAACAAAAAAGATTTAGCAGATTGGAATGTGAACAAGATTCATCCTCTCCCAAATCCCATTGGATTTGTCCACTCAAGTTATCTTGCACTTCTTTTTCATCACATTATGGAAGATTACTCACATGAAATAATCAACAAGGTAAGGTTCACTCTCAATTTGAGTTATACTTTCATTTATAACTTTGGACTTATCAGATTGTGGTACATGCTCAATTTCATTTGCAACAAACAGATCATTGACAAGGTCATACCACATGAGATCTTCAAGCTCAAACCCATCTTCAACTTGCAATTGTTTCCATGAATCATTGGCTTGTATACTTACCAAATCTTCTTTTGAACTGGATTTCCTTTCTTTATGCAATTGTTATTCCAACTCTTCATTGATTTCCTTTTCAATAACCTGCACATTTGGAACAAAAACACTACAAACACAAAGAGTTAATTGGTTAGAGCTTGAACAAGAATCTTTCACACTTAAGTACTCTATTCTTTTAATCTCTTCTTTTTCCTCATCTCTCCATTGCACTGGTTCACTCTCTATTTTACCTCTTAAACTCACTTCACTCAATTCTTTCCACTCATTCTCATCTTTTGACAACTCACTCTCTTCACTCATCACTTTCTCTCCTTTTTCCTCTCTTGAGTTGTCAAGTTTCTCACCCTTAGTTTTCTCACCCTCACATTTATTTGGTGTAAAGAAGTTTTTCAATGCACTAGATCCCATATACTTGCCAAGAATCCCTCTTTTATCCTTTGGAGGACTTCTAAGATCAACTCTACTTTTAGGCTTCTGCTTTTGTTTCCCTTCTTGCATTCTTTTTCCTTTTCAAATACCTCCATTGATCTTCTTGAATCTCCATTGATGCCAAAGAAACAAGGGTAGTCTTTTTTTCATGATCTTTCACCAAGGAATACTAATTCTTTTCTTGATCATATGAAGCATTTCTATAGAGATACCATGGCCTTCCCAATAAAACATGACATGTGAATAAGGGAACCACATCACACAAAACTTGATCCTTGTATCTCCCAAGAGTTAATGGCACTAACACTCTCTTGTCCTCCTTAACTCATTTTAAGGTGCAGGATAAATCATGTTTAACACAAGGCAAACCAACCTTTTCAACAAAGTAAGAACTAACAAAGTTATGACAAAAATTCTTGTCAATCTTAGTAGCACACACATTAGACAATACTTCCATTCTAGTTTGGAAAATCTTGTTACCTCTAGTAAGCTAATGGTCTCTTCCAGGATTCTTTTTTCTTTCATCCCACTCATCATTCGCTCTCTTCATTATTTCAAAGAGCTTTTGTAACCCCTTGTGAAAGATCTCATCATCGTTTTCTTTCAATCTTTTATTTTGTTCCTTTCTTTTGGTATTTACCGATGTAGCCATAATTTTCTAAAGACCTACAAATTACTTACTTAAAAACAAAATATTATTATAAAGTAAAATGACCTAACCAATAACATGTATCACATCCTTAAGTGTATCACTCAGTACTGCTACCAACACTCATGTATCACACAAATAGGTTTTTTCCCTCAAATAACTCACCACTAAGCCTTTTACCACTTAAGGGATGCCCCTCAAAGTTCTTCCATGAACCAACAACTCAAATACTTCAAAAGTAAGTTCCAAAGTTTTGTTCAAGAGTGGAGTTTATTTCAGACAAGGAAAAGGGCTATAAAACTACTACGTACTGGAAACAAGAAATACACAACGAAAAATAAAGTGAAAATCATGAACCAAATTGGCACGAAAAGAAATAAGCTCAAAATCACTAGATTACACTAAGTATGAACAAATACTTAAAGCATCTAGCTAGAAAATAGAAAAGGAACCCAAATGCAGTGAGTAATAACTTTCAAGAATATATAGCACATAACAAGTTAGCTTTTATCCAAAAGTGGTATAAGCTTTGTAATACCCCAAGCGACTTTTGAGTTTTTGATAATCAAAAGTCAAAGAAGCTTCAGAACAAATGAAGTTTTCAATAGATAAGAACTAGATCAGATTTTCCAACATTCAAAGTCACTAAATCATAAGATAAAGTAATATCAAACCATGAACAACTGAAGAACACTAAAAGTATTGTTCATGTCACTATTCATTTGACCAATTTTTTAACTTTTTTTTGGGTTACTATTCATGCTACAATAACTTTTTTTTTTGGTTTTCAATTGATCAAATCAGTAGATCGGGTGAGTATAAAAATACCCAACCATCCAAAGCTTTGATACCACTTGATAACAACACGGATAACGAAAGACTTATAAATAAGAACTTTACAAATGAGGGAGGATTTGATTCTAGAAAGAGAAGAAACAAGCTCAAATATTAGATACTTGAAACCTTGTTTAATAGAAATAGAAAATCAATAAAGTAAGTAGAAGAATTAGAATAGGAGGGAGGGAAATCGAACGAGGAAGCTTACCATTTGAAGAAATCCAAGATATGGTTCAAAGTAGAATAAAAAGGGAGTAACTCAAAAGAGAACGTAAAAAGGTCTCCAAATCCAAAAGGCTACTAATATTTTAATTTAAATCAAACTTAGTTATAGTGAATAGAAAGAACCCCTTTATATAGAATCCTAGAAGGGGCTGTTCAAAGACTCAATTAATGAAACTTATAGTTCCTAGGGCCTAGAAGGCTGCCACACACTTATTCCTATGAAGTCAACATAGAACAATACAACTATTAAATGACATAGAAGGTTGCCACACACATAGTCCTAGGAAAGTCAACATAGAACAAAACAACTCTTAAATATAATTCTAGAAGCTAATTAAAAAATACTGCAGTATTTTCTTCATTAGGGGGGAAGAGTTGGGCCCCATTGCATCTCATCTTGCACTTGATTTAGGCCTACAAATAGATGCAAGACTTGGGCAAAATATATTTATTGGGCTTGAGATCTTCTTCCATCATAAGACCATTTTAAGTGCTAATTTCAGCCCATTAAGCTTGTCTTCAAATTTCCTTATTAGATGGAACTTCCAAAGTTTTATCCATGTCTTTTAATAATGTTGAGCTGTCATGGATGCTATCAAGTGAGGGCGCAGGCCACTGGCCACTCCAGAGCACCTCCAAGCTCCTCTTGACCCTCCAATGACCTCTCCAATGGCTCTCGATCCTTCTTGAATGCATTGGGTAACACACAACACTCCTTAAATGGTATCAAGATGAGTTCAAACACATCTAGATTCATTTATAATCCTTGGAGTGTTTGTAGTTCTCGTGCTTGCCTTCTAGTAGAAGTTTTTAGGTGATTTATTTCTTGACTCAAGGCTACCCTCCACACGTGGTATTGAACTCTTGTGAGCTTTAAAAGGGTCCTCCAAATATGTCCTTGCATCCTTGAGATGATCATGGCTTGGATCTCTTTGTGTCGACCTTGAATTATAGTCCTTAAAAGGTTTATGCTGATTTGGCTTGTATCATCCTCCCCTTCTTAAAAAGGATTCAACCTCGAATCCATGCCTTGTTGAACCATAGGGAAAAAAAGAAACCATAATATACCTTGAATCCATACCTTGCAAAACCATAGAGAAAAAAAGCAACCACAATATCCTTATTGTATGAGGGTTAGTGTTAGCAACAATAAGTTTATCCCCAAGCCAAGGAGGAACACACTTAACATATAGCCAAACATCAAAATGATCAATTAAGGGTACGCAACCCAAAAAAATCAAAGCTACTCGGCCACTGAAAAGAGTTTGACAAAGGTAAAAATCAAAAGAGCCATGACAATTAGTCAACCACACATAAAAACCCATATTGGTTCTATGTTTCAACAAGCACAAAACCCCTTTTAAGTCAAAAGTCACATGATAATTCCCAAAGCTAAGTGCAATTTCATGAACAATATCATTCCAAATTAAGACACCACTCATTGTACTAGTGTCACGCCCCGAATCCCAACGAGGCATGATTGGCACCCGAAGCCGATATGGCCCAAGAGAACCAACCCTTGCTCATGTACGTTCGTATGCATGTCCTCGTGTGAACCGTATTAAACCTTATGCAACTACGCGGAAAACATGAATCATGGAAACATGTGCTATACACATATGTAGAAACTTGGCCGTTGGAGCCATCAAGTCAAAACGGACATTTAACTTTCACATACCCACATATGTCTACAAAAGCCTCTAATAGATGCATTTACTAGACCAACTAGCAGTAGGGACAAGTCCCCGCTTTACACAATATTTACAACATCAATATACTTGTACACCTATGACTTGGATAGTCCCAAAGCAACTGGGGGTCACCAAGGATCTGCAATGTCAGCCTACGATGAAGGTCTACTAGTGCCTGCACCTGCAACATGTAAGGTAATTCCCCCGAGGGGGTCAGAACGAAGAATGTACTGAATATGTAAGGCTCATAAGAAATTCATCATACATAATAACAACAATAATGGAAGCAGTATAAGGAAACAAAAATGTGAATAAACTCTCTTTCCGTATGTGGGAAACCATTTATATTACGTTCTTTACTCCTCTTGTCTTCATCTTTTATTCATCTTTATTGTTCTACCCATGCTAGGCTATTCTGTCTCCCCTGGGATGAGATTAACCCATGCTAGGTACTGTGACCCCTGGGATGTTATGTGAACCCATGCTAGGCTTTCGTGTCGCCCCTGGGATATCATTAACCCATGCTAGGCTTATCGCCCTGGGATGTTATATTAACCCATGCTAGGCTTTCGTGTCGCCCCTTGGATGTACCATCAGAATCCATGCTAGGCTTTTATATCGCCCCTGGGATGTATCGGGATCGACCCATGCTAGGCATTTAACCCCTGGGATACCACCCATGATTACTTCTTAATTATGCGCCTCTTATTTCTCTTGTTATTCTTACTTCCATTCTTAAGAGTGATACAATGAGGATCATGATATAATTGGAATCGCACATATATATACTTCTTCACTCTTGCTTCATGAGATTGACATCTTCACTTATGAGGAATAGATATATTAACATGCACCTCACCTCTCTTATTCCTATTATGAGATTTGTACTTCTACTTGTGAAAGATTGATACAAAGATAATCATCATAATTGAGGTCTTGAAACATGACATGATTGAAATAGGTTCTCTTATGTTATTCCTCTCTTGAGATCGTTCATTTAGGACTGATAATGTTATGACATTTTTGGAACTTCACTCAATGAGCAAGAGACAAAAGAATCATCATGCATTGGAGAATAGGACACATATGAATAACAATATACGTCAACCTGAATTCGAGATACTTCAAACCTCTCGAAATTGAAACAAGTCCAATGTCAATGTGAATAACATGTTGCAGCGGGATATGGAAAAAGGAACCTTACATACCTTGGATTCGCAATACGAGTATACAACCTTAGATGCGTATACAATAATCCCGCTCCTTCTTTATGTGTGACTCTACAACACAAATGGATAACAAAATTCACATTAACCACCAATTCCTTTACAAATGCATACAATGTCAATGAGTCACTTGTTTGCCTTTAAACATGCCATTCCTCTTGACAAAACCATTGAGCATACTATTATTCCAAAAATTCCATAATATTCCCAACATTTACCAATACATGATAATTGATACATTTCACCACAACACTTCTCCTTTACACTTTCTTATCCATACCACATCATAAATAATCCATCACTTTACCTTAACACAACGCATAACACATATCGGCCAAAATCCCACAATTTCCACTTATAGACAAGAACAAATTTAATACCAAAAATAACACCATACATATTCATATTTTGTCCATACCATGCTTTTTCATCAAAGGCACAAGGCCTAATTCAAGTTCAAATTACCAAGATAGTACATCTTTCACCAAAAGCACAAATACACTATTCACCTCTTTACCAACCTAAATATCATGATATACATAATCTCCCATGCATATAAAATGTTAATACATAACAATAATCACTTACCTAAGCTTGGATGATGATGATCTTTCTCCAAAGAGTGCCTTAGGGTTTTGAGAGCAAAAGAGGCTTTCTTGAGAATTCTAGAAAAAAGAGAGAAAAGCATGTGTGTGTGTAATGAATAATAAATCAGATTTTGGGACCTTTTTATAAGCCCTCAATTCCATCCTTATCCATTTCATGGCATTAAATATCATGTTCTAGAAGGTCAAATGGGAGAATAGGTCATTTGACCCATTTGGGCCATGTATTTCTTTCATTTTTGGGCCTTAATTTGGGCCCAATAAGACATATCCATTTAACCCATCAACTTCCATGTCTTAGTCACCATATATATCATGTTTACATAATTCCATAATGTCATGACAATATTCTCTTACGAGATTCTCATTCGTCGCCTTGATCGCAAAAGTAGGAATTCTAGTCGCCCTTGGCTTCATTGGACATTTTGGATCACTATTCACATTTCATGATTTGATCATGTAGGAGTATGTACGAGTGTATTGAAGTGTTTGAAGCTTTAACAATGCTCAAAGAACTCCAAATAACCAAAAGAAACCGTCCAAGAAACGTCGTAGAATTGCGTTACGAAACGAGCCCGGAAAGGTAAAACATTTGTTCCTTGCGCCACTGCTGCAAAACAAGCCAGTGGCGCAAGAAATGCACCCTCTCTGATCTCAGGGGCTTGCGCCACACCCCCTGAAACAGGGCAGTGGCGCAAGTTTCCATGTCTTGCTGAATTTTTCGGCAATTTTTCCAACACTTGCGTATCGTCCAATACCTTATCAAAACACTATAAAATACTTACTTAGTGATCTTAATCATCAAGTAAACATGACTCCAAGTCACCAAATAAGGTTAAAATGTGTACGGGGTATTGACCAAATGCTCCACGAAATCACAAAACACTTTCTATAAAAGGCTCGTCACATGTACAAGGCCAAATTTCAATTTTTCTCATCTTGAACATTATCAAATACATACTTATAACTCTCGACACCTAAGTAAACATTATTCACTGTCATCAAGTAGGGTTGGGAAAGTACGGGGTGTTACATTCGTCCCCCTTTAGAAACATTCGTCCTCGAATGTTAACGATGTCGCTCAAATACACATGCATCTCTATATTAGCATACGCACACATAAACACTTAAGGCTTCGTAGTCTTTATTTATTAACCTTCACACCTGTATTCCATTATACATGTCATGAGTAACACTTGTAAAAGTATTGAATCATCTATGAGTGCAATTATCTACTAGACCATTGCGAGATATACTTAATTTCCTGACGGATAGAAATATGCCATTGACTTAACTAATAATTTCGATGTCCCATTAGGTTCATAGTAACTGATGAAGTAACATACGATAAAGTAGTTATATATACATCATGTAAAATATGGTAATCTACCTAACTACCAGTTTCGTCATCAGGAGTTGCCTCTTCATTCTGCCGGTCCACTAGGGCATAGATACGATTTTGGGCCCCACTAGAACTAGCTGCTCCTCCTCTCATATCTCTACCATGACCCACAGACTGAATGCCTCTGCCTGGGGAAGGAACCGATGCTGATGATATACTGGCTGATCCCGCAGGTTGTGCTATACCACCCGCACCCCTTTGTGGGCATTATCTCATTATGTGCCCCTCTGTGCCACACCAAAAACAAGCATTTGTCCCCAACCAGCATTCCCCTAAATGGTACCTTCCGCAATGCTGACACGGAGGACGAGAAAATCCTACTGTCTGTGAGCCCTGCACTCCACTATTCTGTCTAGATGGACCACCTCTAGACCCTCGAAACTGGGAGTGAGCACCGGTTGTGGAATAAGAGAATGAGGGTCTAGGCGGGAACATTCGAGATCCCGATTCTCCTGGGGACACCATAGACTGCCCCATAGGTCTCGCCCTTTTTGCTGGCCCTTTCTCAGGTTTCTGTAGCCTCTTTCTTTGCCTTTGGTCTTCCATCTTTTGTGCGAAGGCCTGGATTCTTGATATATCCATATCTCGATTTAGGGCAGCGATAGTACAGTCCCGTACCAAATAAGGCTCCAATCTGTCCACATATCTATGTACTCTATCTTCCATCGTGGCCACCATATTTGGAGCATATCGTGCCAAGGAATTAAACTGCAAACTGTATGCTCTAACACTCATATGTCCTTGACGTAAATTTAAAAACTGATCCGCACGAGCTTCACAGATCTCATAGGGAAGATAATGATCAAGGAATGCTGCTTTAAATTCTTCCCAATTTGGTGGCATTGCACCAATACCACGAGACTTCTTCCAATCTTCATACCACAATATCGCCTCACCCTTTAGTCTATAAGCTGCCAACTCAACCATTTCCACCCCGGAAACATGCATAACCTCCAAAGCTCTCTGAATTTGATCCACGAAGTCCTGTGGATCTACTTTCAAGTCTGACCCAGTGAATACAGGAGGGTCCAGTTTCAAGAAATCCTGTGTCCTGCGACTTGCCATTCTAGCCGCATCTTTATCATGTGTCATTGTACCCGCTCGTCCCTGGCTTTGTGCCGCCACTAACTGTGTCAACATATGTACAACATTTCTAAGATCTTGGTCAGTGGTATTCATTGGCAGTTCTGCAGGTACTTCTCTACTTCTTGGCTCTTCTGGAGCTGGAAAAGTAGAGGAAGAATGCGATGCAATCTCGGCGTCAGCTCCACCTTGACTCGCTTGGTCAGGTGGTAATCTACTCATTCCTTCTTCAGCAGGCACATCCACCTGCTTCCCTTTACCTCTACCTCCTCTCGTGATTGGCATTTTAACTATACCAAAGAAAAACAATCACCATGATCAGGTCCAATTCAACTTACAACACCGGCTCTATTGCACGATCTAGTATGAATAAAAGAAACAACATCTTAAATTCCCCATAGCCTCCTGCTCATAAATTTGGTGCACAACACATCCATGAACAAGACTCTACTCGGACACGGCTTTGTAGACACCCTTAGAACGATCTGCTCTGATACCACTTTGTCACGCCCCGAATCCCAACGAGGCATGATTGGCACCCAAAGCCGATATGGTCCGAGAGAACCAACCCTTGCTCATGTACGTTCGTATGCATGTCCTCGTGTGAACTGTATTAAACCTTATGCAACTACGTGGAAAACATGAATCATGGAAACATGTACTATACACATATGTAGAAACTTGGCCGTTGGAGCCATCAAGTCATAACGGACATTTAACTTTCACATACCCACACATGTCTACAAAATCCTCTAACAGATGCATTTACCAGACCAACTAACAGTCGGGACAAGTCCCCGTTTTACACAATATTTACAACATCAATATAGTTGTACACCTATGACTTGGAAAGTCCCGAAGCAACTGGGGCTCACCAAAGATCCGCAATGTTAAGATACGATGAAGGTCTACTAGTGCCTGCACCTGCAACATGTAAGGTAATTCCCCCGAGAGGGTCAGTACGAAAAATGTACTGAATATGTAAGGCTCATAAGAAATTCATCATACATAATAACAACAATAATGGAAGCAGTATAAGGAAACAAAAATGTGAATAAGCTCTCTTTCCGTATGTGGGAAACCATTTATATTACGTTCTTTACTCCTCTTGTCTTCATCTTTTATTCATCTTTATTGTTCTACCCATGCTAGGCTATTCTGTCTCCCCTGGGATGAGATTAACCCATGCTAGGTACTGTGACCCCTGGGATGTTATGTGAACCCATGCTAGGCTTTCGTGTCGCCCCTGGGATATCATTAACCCATGCTAGGCTTATCGCCCTGGGATGTTATATTAACCCATGCTAAGCTTTCGTGTCGCCCCTGGGATGTACCATCAGAATCCATGCTAGGCTTTTATATCGCCCCTGGGATGTATCGGGATCGACCCATGCTAGGCATTTAACCCCTGGGATACCACCCATGATTACTTCTTAATTATACGCCTCTTATTTCTCTTGTTATTCTTACTTCCATTCTTAAGAGTGATACAATGAGGATCATGATATAATTGGAATCGCACATATATATACTTCTTCACTCTTGCTTCATGAGATTGACATCTTCACTTATGAGGAATAGATATATTAACATGCACCTCACCTCTCTTATTCCTATTATGAGATTTGTACTTCTACTTGTGAAAGATTGATACAAAGAGAATCATCATAATTGAGGTCTTGAAACATGACATGATTGGAAAATGAAATAGGTTCTCTTATGTTATTCCTCTCTTGAGATCGTTCATTTAGGACTGATAACGTTATGACATTTTTGGAACTTCACTCAATGAGCAAGAGACAAAAGAATCATCATGCATTGGAGAATAGGACACATATGAATAACAATATACGTCAACCTGAATTCGAGATACTTCAAACCTCTCGAAATTGAAACAAGTCCAATGTCAATGTAAATAACATGTTGCAGCGGGATATGGAAAAAGGAACCTTACATACCTTGGATTCACAATACGAGTATACAACCTTAGATGCGTATACAATAATCCCGCTCCTTCTTTATGTGTGACTCTACAACACAAATGCATAACAAAATTCACATTAACCACCAATTCCTTTACAAATGCATACAATGTCAATGAGTCACTTGTTTGCCTTTAAACATGCCATTCCCCTTGACAAAACCATTGAGCATACTATTATTCCAAAAATTCCATAATATTCCCAACATTTACCAATACATGATAATTGATACATTTCACCACAACACTTCTCCTTTACACTTTCTTATCCATACCACATCACAAATAATCCATCACTTTACCTTAACACAACTCATAACACATATCGGCCAAAATCCCACAATTTCCACTTATAGACAAGAACAAATTTAATACCAAAAATAACACCATACATGTTCATATTTTGTCCATACCATGCTTTTTCATCAAAGGCACAAGGCCTAATTCAAGTTCAAATTACCAAGATAGTACATCTTTCACCAAAAGCACAAATACACTATTCACCTCTTTGCCAACCTAAATATCATGATATATATAATCTCCCATGCATATAATATGTTAATACATAACAATAATCACTTACCTAAGCTTGGATGATGATGATCTTTCTCCAAAGAGTGTCTTAGGGTTTTGAGAGCAAAAGAGGCTTTCTTGAGAATTCTAGAAAAAAGAGAGAAAAGCATGTGTGTGTGTAATGAATAATAAATAAGATTTTGGGCCCTTTTTATAAGCCCTCAATGCCATCCTTATCCATTTCATGGCATTAAATATCATGTTCTAGAAGGTCAAATGGGAGAATGGGTCATTTGACCCATTTGGGCCATGTATTTCTTCCATTTTTGGGCCTTAATTTGGGCCCAATAAGACATATCCATTTAACCCATCAACTTCCATGTCTTAGTCACCATATATCTCATGTTTACATAATTCCATAATGTCATGACAATATTCTGTTACGAGATTCTCATTCGTCGCCTTGATCGCAAAAGTAGGAATTCTAGTCGCCCTTGGCTTCATTGGACATTTTGGATCACTATTCACATTTCATGATTTGATCATGTAGGAGTATGTAGGAGTGTATTGAAGTGTTTGAAGCTTTAACAATGCTCAAAGAACTCCAAATAACCAAAAGAAACCATCCAAGAAGCGTCATAGAATTGCGTTACGAAACGAGCCCGGAAAGGTAAAACATTTGTTCCTTGCGCCACTGCTGCAAAACAAGCCAGTGGCGCAAGAAATGCACCCTCTCTGATCTCAGGGGCTTGCGCCACACCCCCTGAAACAGGGCAGTGGCGCAAGTTTCCATGTCTTGCTGAATTTTTCGGCAATTTTTCCAACACTTGCGTATCGTCCAATACCTTATCAAAACACTATAAAATACTTACTTAGTGATCTTAATCATCAAGTAAACATGACTCCAAGTCACCAAATAAGGTTAAAATGTGTATGGGGTATTGACCAAATGCTCCACGAAATCACAAAACACTTTCTATAAAAGGCTTGTCACATGTACAAGGCCAAATTTCAATTTTTCTCATCTTGAACATTATCAAATACATACTTATAACTCTCGACACCTAAGTAAACATTATTCACTATCATCAAGTAGGGTTGGGAAAGTACAGGGTGTTACAAATAGCTATCTCCAAGAATTGGATTACTCCCGAATTATCACCGAGGTCAAATAGAAAGGTATTCCCCGCACAAGTCAACAAACATTTTGCATTTAAGCTCACAATGCTCTCCTCTTCAAAACATTCCATGATCACAGAAGATATTAATTCAACACGATCATGAATAACATCATATACAAATAGGTAATAACAAAAGGTATCACATAATTGGAATTCTTCCAAGGTGTTTCCAAAACAAGGCTCACTCTCCGACCTACAAGTAGTAAAACCTTGGTCAAGAATGGAAACACACAATAGTGAATACGCTTGGATCTTTTCATTGCTCTCCTTCTTTAAAGATTATTCATCTTTGTTGAAGACCTTTACCTTACAATACTTCATTCCCTCAAGTAGATTAGAAATCCTCAAGAAAGACTTTCCATTATAGGGAATAGTACCAATAACTCCAACTAAATCTTGCTTGTCATCTTGACAAAGCACTAAGTAGGGTGTCTTACAACCACCATATTCCAATTGGTCATCGGGCTCAAACGGATAGAGTGTCCATAGACATGGGTCTAGAAAACACTCTATTTCCCTATAGATGCCACCAACACAAAGAAATATACTCTCTTCACAAGCATAAGTACTTTCATGGAAAAATAGAGAGTAAAGAAAGGTGTCGCGCAAATTAATTTCATCTAAGGTGTCCTCAAGTGCAAGCTCACTACTATGTACAAGAACATTTTAAAGAGTATGCTCAAGAATTGGAACACCCAAAGAAGAAGAAATAATTGGGACACAAAGACCACCTTTCATTTCTTTACAATCCTTTCCCAAAAGAGTACTCTCATCTTCCAAGAAGAGATTTCCATCTTTAGGAGAAATGTTGTTACACCATAGTGGGTTGTTATATAGAGTATAGCCCTCAAGAAGAACTACATCACTAACATGATCCACACCACTTGATAGTTCACTAGGAGTGATTTCATCATCCTCAAAATAAGAAATTGTTCTTAAAGAGAGAAGGATCAATCCAATAAGGAGGATTAGAACAAGTAAGTTCATTCTCAAAAAGACAATTATCAAATTTCAAAGAAGTTTGAAACACATTATCATCCCTATGAGCCAAGCAAGTAATAGAATTCTCATTTAAAGGTATGCTCAAAGGGTCACTCATATACAAATGATCAATATTGTCAATATCATTACTAACTTGAGGTTCACTAATCACGTCACAAACACCCTCTAGTGGGCTAGATTTACACACAAGTTGTTCAACACCATTTTCACAAGACAATGTACTATCATTTAACACAAAGTCTTCAACACTAGGTAGACTCAAATCGATCTTACAAGAAGAGTCAATTCGGTCATCAATAGGATCAACTAGTGTATCCACACTCTCAACATGTATATTATCAACATGAGGTAAAGAATAATTAGGCTCACATATAAATAAGCTCACTCACACTTAATTATATAGAAGGCATACACAGATCTTTCATATTTACTAAAGTGTAAGAGTTAGCATTGTTAACTTAAAGTTCATGAGAAGACTCTTCTTTACCTTGGTACAGGGTTCCTTTCAAAGTATAAGAATAATCTTCGTATGGTTTGAGGGATAGGTCCAAATTAATCTCCCAATCTTTTTGATTAGACCCTATGTTTGAAGCTTGTATTTTTTCACCATTTGCAATATTAGTACCTGCACAAGTGTCCTTAGTAAGACAAGGACAAACAAAGTTAGATTTTATGTGTGGTAACTCCCTCACTTCACTCCTTACAACCTCTCCTTTTTCCACTCTTGGGTTACCACTTAGCACTCCCATACTCTTGTCATTCTTTTGTCTCTCATCATCAAAGGACTTGGAGTAAGTGGTCATATTTCTTTGAGGATTGGAAAGGGTGGGTGGAAAGAGATGGTTTCCCCATTGGTCCATTATAATCTTAGGCCAATTTTGCTTATTGTAACTCTATGTCTTTCAAACCAATTGGTGCCCAAACACAAATAGCCAAAATTCATGGGGAGTATATCACAAGCCTCCTCATAATACCCTTTACAAGTGAAAAAGACCTTCACACTCTCGGTGACCTTATATCCATCCATGGTATATGATTGACGATTTAACACTCGTGCCATTCCCAAGTATTCTACCCTAGAAGGAGTGATGTAATTTCCATAACACCAATCATCTAAAGCAAGCTCAAACCCCAAAATTCCATAAAGAGCAACTTTTATGTTAAGAGTTTGTCTTCTCAGGTCACCATTGTAAAGCTTCATGTATACTTTCAAAACATATTGACTTCTAAGGAATCCCTTGAAGTCCTTCCATGGCAATCTTTTTACGCTACCATACACTAGCCATAGACTTATACTATAGCTTTTCCACCAAGCATAAGCACTCCCCTTAAGGTGTTCAATGATGTAGTGGGTCTTCTCGTCTTTGTTCAAGTTATGGCCTTGGAAAACCAACTCAAATTTCCACTCCCAATCAAGATAGGTCTTGTTATCACACTCTATTTTGAAGATAGAATGAGTAACCTTGATAGCTTCATGACCCCTATCAAATCTCTCTAGCCAATCTTAGGTACTACATCCTGACATTTGGGTATTGGGAAGAGAAGTACATGATGTAGTTTTATTTTACCTTGAAGGTTCACACTTTCCGAAGACTCCTATTATAAGTAGTATAACCAATCACACCAATTTGACTATGATAGGAAGTACCACAAGATAAGGAATATGAATCTTCGCAATCCTCATGTACATTCCAACCATGATTCTTATAAGGTGCATAGGAGAAATGATTATACCTCACAACTTATTCATGCTCAGAGTAGGAAATGGAAGACTCATGCTCTATTGTCATCACAAGAATCATTACAAGGATCTTCATCCTCTCCATACTCTACATAAGAGCTAAACTCACAATTTATCTCATATTCTTCTCCAGGATAGTAGCTCTCATTCCCACACGACCCTTGATCATAGCTATATTGATAGCCTCCATAATCTCCATCTTTGTCATATCAATAGTCTTCTTTATCACAATCATAGTCTCCTATGTTGTAGTCACAAGTATCACTCGTAAGATTCTCACCTTTGTATGCCTCACAATAGGAGTTACTAGTGTTGAAAGATCATTTTTACTACAATGGAATATGTGGTGTCAATTGTTGCTCGTGGACGGAATAGATTCTTATATAAAGAAAGAGGGACGAAATTGGGACAGTAACCTTACCTTTGTTTTTGAAATTTACTATCTTAAATTGTATGCCATCAAGAATTTAAGCTTCCATTCAAGTTGAAACAAATACTACTTGATATCTCTTAGAAGTTTTAGAGAAGTGGACTGCCAAGTTTGGGGGAAAAGGAGTTGTCCTACACTTCAAACACAAACAACTTGATTTCCATTACTTTCCATGGTAGAATTAAACTAAATCATAATTATTTTCATTTACCTTTAACAAGTAATAAGAGAAAATCCCAATAACCCTAATAGAAATTTTAGGGCTGCTATATGAAATTTTGAGAGAAGAGAGAGAGCTGGAGATAATTCTGAATTTTAACTATGTAATAATGAAGAGAAAATGAACTAATTTGGACCCTATATTGCCCTCACATCACCACCTCTTTCTCCTTCATTTATGGCCACAATTAGCCAAGTAGGTGATGCACCTACTTGGCCATTTTAAGTTGATCATAAGTCCAAGTAGGTGATGCACATACTTGGTTTATTTTAAGCTCCTCCCTTATGTGGGCTTAACAATATTGGGCCTTGGGCAGATTGGGGTTTTGGGCTGCCCATTCTCCTCCTTATCATTCACTTAATTTGGGCTAGATTTGTCAAGTAGGTGATGGATGAACTTGGGCTAATAAACTGGTCAAAATATTCTTAGTAGGTGATGCACCTACTTAGTTCTTAGGTTGGTAAATAAGTCAAAGTAGGTGATGCACCAATTCATCACCTGCTAGCTCAATTTAAGTCAAGCAAGCATCTCACTTATTTTATTTAGTATTTTTATATCTTAACCCATTTACTTTAACCTCACACTTATATATACTTGGCCACTTTAAACCTTAAGATAGAATACCACCTTACTATCTCACGTTTAAATACTTTCATCGAGTTAACTTGGCATAACCCAAGCTGAAATGTATGGGGCATTATAGTAACCTCAAATTCTAGTTTAAACCATTACTAATCACTTACGAAACATGGTACCTAACCTCTATAATGAGGTTACATCAAGAGCCATATGACTAGAACTAGTATACTCAGAATACGGGGTGTTACATTACTATCTGGACTTTAAATTTTTTTTGTCAAGTTCACTTAGTTGTATATTTATTGGAAGGTAAGGATGTTACATTATCCCCCCCTTTGGATCGTTCATCCTCGAATGAGAGGTATTGCTTAAAACAAGCTTAACTTTGGATATCTCTAAAAAAAATTTGCTAGAGTTTCCTCTATAAATAGGACTATCCAAGATGTGCCAAATGACTAGAAGCACATATAAACAAGCCTCATAGGATGTTTCAGTAAGTGTAGCATATAAAATAATCATAGGGCTCCTCTTATCCATATATAATCAAGTGACACAATTTTGTATAGTATAACTTACCTTTCTTCCCCTTATTTTTATACCAAGCTGAGGTAAAACACTTAGAATTCGGGGAACCACAAATATGAACAATACATCCAAACATATGACATGTGAGTAAGACAACAAATTAACTAATGAGCTACAAACCTATGCATATGTGAATCTGCATATAGGACTTATAGGTCCTTGGAACAAATATGGATACTGACTTTATGGGGTCCTCATATTTCCAAGTAGATTTTCAATGCTCTGACTCCTTCATAATACTCTGATGGAGGTTACATCTAGATGGGTCACTTTACTTATCCATCTTTCTATGGGTATAGGTCGTGCTAACATTTACTAGGTTCCCAACCTTTTCTGTCAATTCCTCACTTCATCATGATACAAGGAAACTTCATCCCAAATATTTAATACTTAGGCCTATAAGCACGGAGGGGTCATATAACATATGAACAAATAAGTCACCCAAAGCCTATGACACTTAGGCAAGCGAGCATAGAGATTACCTAAAATAGGAACAATGAACCATAAGGAAGTGAATTTAGCATATAAATAGATGTACATACAAGGTATACATAGACACTTCAACTATTGGGACATATGATCGATATGCAAGTAAGTTGTAACAGCCCATAATACATGAGCATGTGAACTAGGTGGTACGTATAAGACATGTAGCATGTAGAAAGAGGAATTACAAATTTTTTGTATGTGATCAAATGGACCGTAAAACACATTGAGCGAATGGACTAATGAACACATAACATATGAGCGGGAGGAGGACTAGACATGTAATCACACAGTAAGAGAAATATGAATCACGTAGGCATGTAACATATTGGCAGATGGGTTATGAAGCACGTGGCATGCAGATAAGTGACTTATGGTTCGTATAATCCATGAGAAAGTAATTTGTATTACCTATAGCATATGTGACATTAATCTATAATGCATATAAAATATGGACAAGTGTTTGTGGCGAATGATTGATGAAATAGGACAGTATCCTATGAAACATATAGCAATAAGTAAGAGTTTTATGAAGTAAATAACACCTACATGAAAGTGTTTTTCTGTATCATATGTGACATGTATGAAAGTAATCCACAAAGGGCACATGACCTACAAATAAATGAGCTATAGGACATGTAGCATGTATAAGTGTATAAACAACTAAAACCTTTGAAAACTAGAGACATCCTATGGAACATCTTTGCCATATCTTAAGTGTAAGCACTTCTCTAAACATATGCAATTAATTTCCCATGTTGTCTTTTAGCTCCTGAGAATTTTTCTCACAAGTGGTCCGACCATTAGAATTCGACATTTTTCTGAGTATATCCAAACATTGGGACAAGGGTATGAGAGCCCGATAAATCTATAATGTCTAATTCCTTATTAATTATCAAATAAACAAATGAACAAATGAATCTTGAGGGCACCATAACCAATAATCTTTTACGCAGTGCCAATTACACATAATGTTAAGTATATGTGAACTCATATTTTGATTTTTGTAGAACATAAGGAGTAGACACTTTGGCTCAACAAGTTAGGTTTCCATTCTAACAGATTTACCGTAATGGCATAACCATCCCCTTTCCAAAAAAAGGAACCTATAAGAACAACAAATATATAATTAACTGTCCTCTCCTTTAGTCAAATTATAATTGCTCTACTATGGGCATACATCCATTGAACCTTTTTGTAGCTTTATTTAATTTACTCTATCATACATATGCACAATAAACGACCTTTATTTCACATATAACCCAATACTCTCTCACTAGTGATTAGTTAACACTATGCCTTCCTCTATACTTAGTATGCTAATATATCACAACTTACGTCTAACCCCTCAACATTTCAATCTTAATCTGTAGTCACATTCTAGTCTATAACCAAGATATAGATCACAATCGGGTGCTATTATACATATTCGCTTTTTATGGAAAAAAATTTTTTGGAACACTTATCCTCTGAGTCTACTAACCACAAAAAGGATCATATATTTTAACCAATTTGGGGTGGTCATATGCACATATCTCATAATTCCAGCTACTAAAATACACGGGATGATGAGTAAACACTTGGGCTCTATCAGCCAACCAAGAGTATCTCTAACCAATACCATTGTGGTATATTCACCTACTGGACTATGTTATGCCACATCTTTTAACTAACACAAAACTAAATCAACAACTTCCATCCCTAATACATGTATAACCCTAAAGATTCTATGTCCATTACTAACAAAGTACTAAATGCTCTCTATAGAATTAAGTCCTATAACCATTGGAGAAGCCATGTGAAGGAAATCTCAGACTCCAGAACTAGTCACATCTTCTTAATATATTAGGAAATGTTGCAGCCCATCTGTATGTAACTATTTACTGTGTAGCATATGAATAACCCTGTTATATCCCCCTCAGATGAGCCAAGATGAGACAAGTGGTACAAATGAAAATATAGATGCACCTAATAGAGAAGCCTCTACAAGCTTTTTCCTGAATTTTGATAACATGAGACCTTTCTCTGTTGATTGCCCCTCAAGAAATACTAGCCCTTTACCACCTTTGACCTTATAGATAATACGCATAATATAGATGAAATGAATCATAGTAAATATGGAACCAGATTTCTTAACAACCCTATAGCATGATTTAGATTATGAAAAAAAGGTCACATTTCCAAAATGTCCAAGCAGCCCCCTAATTATAAATATGGCGTGCAACACATTCATAAGTAAGGCTCTACGAGACACGGCTTTGTAGACTCCCTTGGATGAACTGCTCTGATACCACTTCTATCATGCCTCAAATCCCATTGAGACTGACAGGCACCCGATGCCCTAAGGGCTCGAGAGAACCAACTTGTACTTTGTGACTTCCGTGCATGTAACTGTGATAATTATAAGTCTTTGACAAGTATAGCTAAGACTCTCTGGTAAAATACCAATATACATAGGCCCATAATGGATATACATGACTTGGCCGTTGGGGCCTTAATTACTAGGGAATAATACACAGCTATGTTTTACTTTAACAATAGTCTACAAAGCCTCTAAAAGATAGACAACTTTATCTTAGGTCGGGACAGGACACCGCCATAACCTTAACTATAAACTAATATCAAATACATGCTAAAGACTCGGCAAAGCCCCGAATCAACATGGAGCTCACAAAAAGTCGTTGAGTATTTTGTGCTTGTATTAGGGAGTTCTATTAGCTGGAATACCTATACCTGCGACATGAAACATAGTGTCCCCCATGAGGGACGTCAGTACGAAAAAATGTACTGAATATTTAAGGCATAAAGTAACCATATGTGAAACAAGAGCTCAAATGAAACCAGGTACAACTGTATAACTATTGATAGAAGACCAACATTGCTTATACTTGTAGAATCATGTACATTGCACTTTTTCCTTTGCTTTACTCTTTTTTGCATTATTAACTTTATGAGGCATGTGATACAAATGACCAGCTGATCAGTGGTACAAGAGGATGACCCATGCTAGGCATTTTAACCCCTGGGATACGGTCCTCATATATATATAGATTAGGATCGAACCATGCTGGGATTTCCTTTCACCCCTGGGATACCACCCGTAATATTGGGATTGACCCATGCTAGGTGTTCCTTCCACCCCTGGGATACCACCTATCAATACAAAGATTGGGATCCACCCCTGCTAGGTATTATAACTCCTGAGCTGCCACCCATAAATACATAATTTCACTTTACCTTGTTTCTTTAATCTTTAAGATTGTTCTTTTGGTGGTCGTAACTCTTTTGAGATTTTGGAACTATGAACCAGTAGAAGAAGACATGTTTACAATATGATTGAGACATCAATAATGATATAGGAAATAAGTGTACCATTAATTTAGTAATACTTAGGAACTTACATGACACCATGAACATCATCACTAGACATAAAACATATTTGCAAATGAGCCATGAAGACAAGTGACAAGTGAGGAAATGAGGACAAGTAACAAAGGAGCTATTAAGGTGTATAACTAGTGAGCGAGTGATCTTACATAGCATGCATTATTTGTGGAAGATTCAAGTGAACTGGCGTAGCATATAGTAATTAGGTAGATTCAAATGTAGAAATCTAGACATTTCAAATGGGGGAACATATGCATACCAAGTGGAGACATCTAGCTCCTCAAATGAAGATGTTTGGACTGTATAATAAATACTAACTAGGTGATAACAATTAAAAGGGTACATAAACATGAGAACTATTGAGGCACATGGGCAGATTCCAATTATGAACAAATGTACATTCCCAGTAAGGACATATAAACTATATATTTAAATAGGTAAGGACTCTATAAGGTCACCTTATATCTAAATATGATGAGAGTGATATCCAAAGAATGGAACATGTGAGCCAAAAGAATTATATGATTAGACAATTGAAGCAATTTTGGACAGATTGTATATCCAACATATGACACTCTTAACATGTGTAATCTATGATCTTATTGACTTATATAAGAGAAACATGTGACACTTTGATTCATTTTTAGACCACGGACAATAAGTAAAAGGGCCATTAACTACAATGGGGATTGTACACTATCACAATGTATTTTTACCATGAAAGATCATCTAAGAAGCTCACTTTGTTGGTACACGAGTATAAGACTTCATGCCAAATAATATGAACTAGAATAGCCTTACATACCTTGCTGCGCCACCCAAATATTACAATGAATTATCCTTCTTTCCTTTAAGGCATTAATCTACAATATAAGTATATAATAAAGCTAATATTAACAGCTAATAATAATGTAATCCTTGTGAAACAATAGCTAAACACTTTGGTGGGTAGTACGACTATCCAACCCCCAAACAGTTGGTGTATCACCATACCCTCCTCCTATACTTCAATCTAACTCCACCCAACTATTCTATAAGGTCGTCCACTGTTTCCCAACAACAATAAACATAAACATCCCCTTGACATTCCCAAATCCGTTAACACTATAAGAAAAATTATTGAACTCATGGCTTCCGGTCACCATCTCGTGAGTTCTTAACAATTACACATAAAATCCTCCACCCAAACCTATACATAAAGAGGTACAAAATTGGGGCATCAACCTTACCTTCGTTTTTGAAATTTACTATCTTAAATTGTAATCCATCAAGACTTTAAGATTCCATTCAAGTTGAACCAAATACTACTTGAGATCTCTTAGAAGTTTAAGTGAAATGGGCTGCCAAGTTTGGGGGAAAAGGAGTTGTCCAACACTTCAAACACAAACAACTTGATTTCCATTACTTTCCATTGTAGAATTAAACTAAATCATAATTATTTTCACTTATCTTTAACTAGTAATAAGAGGAAATCCCAATAATCCTAATAGAAATTTTAGGGCTGCTATATGAAACTTTGATAGGAAGAGAGAGAGCTGGAGATAATTCTAAATTTTAACTATGTAATAATGAAGAGAAAATGAACTAATTTGGACCCTATATTGCCCTCACATCACCACCTCTTTCCCCTTTAGCTATGTAGGTCATGCACCTACTTGGCCATTTTAAGCTGGTCATAAGTATAAGTAGGTGATGCACCTACTTGGTTTATCTTAAGCTCCTCCCTTATGTGGGCTTAAAAATTTTGGGCCTTGGGCTGATTGGGGTTTTGGGATGCCCATTCTCCTCCTTCTCATTCACTTAATTTGGGCTAGATTTGTCAAGTAGGTGATGGGTGAACTTGGGCTAATAAACTGGTCAAAATATTTTTAGTAGGTGATGCACCTACTTAGTTCTTAGGTTGGTCAATAAGTCAAAGTAGGTGATGCAACTATTCGTCATCTGCTAGCTCAATTTAAGTCAAGCAAGCAGATCACTTATTTTATTCAATATTTCTATATATTAACCCATTTACTTTAACCTCACACTTATATATACTTGGCCATTTTAAACCTTAAGATAGAATTCCACCTTACTATCACACGTTTAAATACTTCCATCGAGTTAACTTGGCCAAACCCAAGCTGAAATGTATGGGGCATTATAGTAACCTCAAATTCTAGTTTAAACCATTACTAATCACTTAAGAAACTTGGTACCTAACCTATATAACAAGGTTACATGAAGAGACATATGACTAGAACTAGAATACTCAGAATACGGGGTGTTACATTACTATCTTGAGTTTAAACAATTTTTCTCAATTTCACTTAGTTGTATATGTATTGGAAGGTAGGGGTGTTACAATCCATCTCATATTACTCCTACTGAAGATGTACAAGTTACGAAAAATCTCACATTTTAAGAAGTACCTATTGCTATTCTGGATCGACAAGTTAAGAAGTAAAGAAATAAAGAAGTAGCTTCCGTAAAAGTACTTTGGAGGAATCAACAGGTAGTAGAGATCACATGGGAAGCTGAGGAAATTATGAAATCTAAGTATCCTCAATTATTTGAAATCGAAGAGGAAGCCTTAGATGCTGAATTGGAGCAATAACAAGTAAGTATATATATAAGTATTATATGGTAGCATAAAGATTAAACTTAGGCTCGAACTTGTTTAGGTTGAGTAGTGATGATATTAACATTCGAGGACGAATGTTTCTAAGGGGGGAAGGATGTAACACCCCGTATTCTATAGACACTACTCTTACTTATATGGAACTTGGTATGGACTGGTGGTAGTAGGTAATGTACTAGATATTTTTTTATGCAAAGTTATAACACCCTGTACATTTCCAAAACTTATACGACCAACCTAGCATGGATAAAAGTATTTAAACTTGAGATAATGAGGACGTATTTAAACGTAAAGTTAAGTGGTGGATTAAGGTAGAAGGATTAAGACATTGGAAAAAGGGGAGAACATAAGCGAGGTGCTTCTGTGACTTAATTAAGATAGTAGGTGTATTACCTACTTAAGCTATTGGGCTGCATTTGGATATATTGCAATGGACTCAATTGAGGGCCAAAACTAAGTACACAAAAAGGGAAAGATGGCCAGCCTAATACCTCATCATCACCTATTTAGACTATTGGACCAAATTGAGGCATATTAATGGACTCATTTGAGGCCCAAATTAAAGGGGAGGATGACCAGCCCAATACCTAAATTTGTCTAAGGCCCAATATGATGTGATACAATTAGAAATAAACCAAGTAGTTACCTCACCTACTTGGACTTTTTGAGCAGCTTAAAGAGCCAAGTAGGTGCATCACCTACTTGGACTATGTTTGACCAATATGTTGCTAGAAATGAGTTAAAAAGAGGTAGTCTATAAGTCTCCTTATAAAATCAATATTGTCTGATCTCTTTACTCATTTTAACATACAAATTCTGATTTAATTCCATCTCTCTCTCACTTTTCTCTCAAGCATCACACCAGCCGCCCCAAATTTCCCTTAGGGTTCTTGGACAAATCCTCCACTTTGCAAGCCTTGGTAAGTATTTAACCTTATATCTTAATGTAATATATGTATAAGAGGTTGTGGAAATCATGTTGGTTATGTTTAAGAAGTATAGTCCAGTCCCTTTTTTTGGTGGCAGTCCACTTGTCTTTAGTTTTAAAGGATTTGCCTTCCTTGTGGTTTAAACTTGTAAAGGAGCTTAAGGTCTTAAAGAAATTAAGTTGGAGGGATAAAATTTCAGTAGGTTAGGGTGTTTTTCTGCACCTAATTCATTCCTCTTCATGTATATCTTGGTAGAAATAGTTATACGTGTTTATATATGCAAAGTTTGGTGTAGTGAAAAGAGAATACTCTCTTGTTATGTTAAAGTGAATTCTGAAACCATTATGGATTGTTTTTGGTATGTTTTTGTGGAAGGTATTTAGGTGTATTGATTGAATAAATATGTGGAGTTTCATTGAGGTGGTAATGTGAAGTAGGAACTTGGTAGGAAATCCTATCGGTTTGTAACATTTGTGTTGGTTTGTGGAATGTTTTGGTGGTATTGTTGTTGTGAGGTATTAAGTTATAGTGTAAGAAGGTGTAATAAGGTTATATGTTAGTATAAATAAGGGGGGGTGATACGCCATATGTTTAGGAAGTTGGACAATTTTTACTTCCTGTTAAGTAACTAATTAACATTTTGTAAACTTGTAATGTAATTAGCTTTTAATGTTAGTTCCATTATGTACTTATATTGTAGAGTAACACTTAAAGGAAGAGATGAATTCTTATAGGCACGTGGTGGGAAGATAAGGTATGTAAGGTTACTCTTTTTCGTATCCTTTGGCAACATAAAATGTCCACATAGTTAACAACTTTATTTCCACTCCGTAATGTCTTAACATACCTCAATATATGTTTATTGTCAAGTGGGCATGTCTACCTTCACTAGCCTATTTTTGGTATTCCCATCTTAGTCAACTAAGATATATCTATTAGTTTGGCTCCTAAGCATTTCAATTGTGTACAAGTATTCTTTACTTTATAGTAATTACATCAAATGTTTATTCGAGTGTTCTTTTTTACTCGAGCACTGTTATTCCAAAAATTCCATAATGTTATATCCACCAATATAAAAAACTCAAAGATTAACTAAAGTAAGTAATTTAAGGCTGGTTATGTGCGGGTGGAAGCTCAGGGGCGAAAGCCTAGCATGGGCCAATCCCGATTGATTTGTGTGGGTAGCAGTTCAGGGGTGTAAGCCTAGCATGGGTCGATCCCGATTTGTATACCACTGATCAGTTGGTCATTTGTACTACATGCCTTATTAAAGATTATAAAGGAAAGAAGGAAAAAGGAAATTAAAGAATGTAATGTACATGGTTCCCCATATACCAGCTAAGGTGGGTTATTAACCTTATCTATACACTTGTACTTGATGTCACTGAAACTTTTGGGTTATGTTATGTTGCTTTGAGCCTTATATACTCATTATATTCTTTTATACTGACGTCCTTCTTGGGCGACCTACCTTTTATGATGCAGGCACAAGAGCTAGTAGATCTCTCCAGTAGGAGTACAAGACATCTAAAGGCTATTGGTGAGCTCCAGGTTAATTCGGGGCTTTCTGAGTCAGTGTTATATATTTTTGGTATTGTGTAGTAGTTATGTGTAAGGTAGGGACCTGTCCTGACCTTAACTAAGTCTATGTATATTTTAGAGGCATTGTAGACATTGTAAGGTTAAGCATGGTAGTGTCTTGTCTTTTAGAAGTTGTGGCCCCAACAGCCAAGTCCTGTATATCTATTTTGTATTTACCTACTTGGTTTACTTTATCCATACATCATGTCCATACACTGCAGCATATTTTTTAGCTCAATTACATGCATAAGAAGTATGTGATCATAGGTTGGTTCTCTCAGGCTCTTACATCTACGGATGCTTGTCCGCCCCAATGGGATTTGAGGCGTGACACATTCGTCCTCGAATGTTAGTATCATCACTACTCAGCCTAAAAAAGTTCAAGCCTAAGTTTAAGCTTTATGCTACCACATAATACTTATATATATACTTACTTATAATTGCTCCAATTCAACATCTAAGGCTTCCTCTTAGGTTTCAAATAATTGAGGATACTTAGATTTCATCATTTCCTCAGCTTCCCATGTGATCTCTTCTACCTGCTGATTCCTCCAAAGTACTTTTATGGAAGCCACTTCTTTATTTCTTAACTTCTTAACTTGTCGATCCAGAATAGCAATAGGTACTTATTTATAGGTGAGATCTTCCGTAACTTGTACATCTTCAGTAGGAGTAATATGAGATGGATCTCCTATGTACTTTCGAAGCATTGAGACATGAAACACTGGATGAACTGTGGAGAGTGATGAGATGTGATGAAATACATATTGATCATGTACCACTTCCAAATTGGAAGATTCATACATTGCATATAAGCTCCAGGCTTCTGATGCTCTACTTTTACTTGTTGACAATTTGGACATTGGGCTATAAATTCTGCAATGTTCTTCTTCATGTCACCCCACCAATATATTACCTTCAGATCATGGTACATCTTAGTTGATCCAGATGGATAGAATACCTGGAATGATATGCCTCTGTCATAATCCTTCTTGTTAACTCATCTACATTAGGTAAACATAATCTATTTTGGCACTGAAGCACTCCTTCTTGCGTAAGCTCAAATGCTTTCATCATACCTTGTTGTACATTCTCCTTAAGCAATAATAGAAAAGGCTCTGCATATTTCTTTTCCTTTACTTCAGTTACTATCGAGGATTCTGACGCATTTTGCACAATAACTCCTTCATTTGGAGTTTCAAGAAGGCGAACCCCTAAGCTAGCTAGTTGATGTAGATCTCTGATTATCCCTTGACTTTCTGTGGGAGGACATAAATGCTTCCCATTGCGTTACAACTTAGTGCATCTGCTACCATATTTGCTCCCCAGATGATATAAAATATCAATGTCATAACCTTTTAATAGTTTAAGCCACCTCCGCTGCCATAGATTTAGGTCCTTCTGCTTAAAGATATATTCCAAACTCTTATGGTTGGTATATATGTCAACATGAACCCCATACAAGTAGTGGCACCATATCTTTAAAGTAAATACTACTGCTGCTAGCTCAAAATCATGTGTCGGATAATTTTTCCCATGTGGCCGCAATTGTCTTGAGGCATAAGCTATAACTTTACCATCCTGTATCAATACACATCCCAAGCCAATTCCTAAAGCATCACAATATACTGCATACCCTTCTGTGCCTTTTGGAAGTACCACTACAGGTGTAGAAGTCAACTTATTCTTCAGATCTTTGAAACTCCTTTCACATGCATCGTTCCATTAAAACTTGGTTGCTTTGTGTGTTAGCTTTGTTAAAGGTGAAGCAATAGAAGAAAATCCTTTAACAAACCTTCTATAATAACCTACCAATCCAAGGAAACTATGAATCTCTGTAGGCGTTGTAGGTCTTGTCCAGTTCTTCACAATTTCTATCTTTTGAGTATCAACCCTTATTCCTTCATCAGATACAATATAACCCAAAAATACTACAGATTTTAACCAAACCTCACATTTAGAGAACTTTGCAAATAACTTACGATCACGAAGAATCTGCAACACCTGTCGTAAGTGACTCGCATGGTCCTCTTTTGATCTTAAATAGACAAGAATATCATTTATAAACACTATCACGAACACATATGCTTGAACAACCTATTAATTAGATCCATAAAAGTTGCTGGTGCATTTGTTATCCCGAAGGACATAACTAAAATCTCATAATGACCGTACCATGTTCGAATGGCTGTCTTGGGTATATCTCTCTCTCTGACCTTTACTTGATGGTAACCGACCTCAAGTCAATCTTTGAGAAACATTTAGCACCTTTAATTGAATAAACAAATCATCAATTCTAGGGAGGGGGTATTTTTTCTTAATTGTCACCTTATTCAATTTTCGGTAATCAATACAGATTCTCAACGTGCCATATTTCTTGCGTACAAATAACACTGGTGCACCCCACGGGGACATACTAGGCCTTATGAATCCCTTTTCTAGCAAGTCTTTTAATTGCTCCTTCAATTCCCGTAATTCTATCGGGGCAATTTTATATGGAGGAATAGAGATAGGTTGAGTACCTGGAATCACATCAATACCAAACTCTACTTCTCGTTCTGGAGGCAAACCCGAGAGATCTTTAGGAAATATATCAAGAAATTCATTTACCACTGCAAAAGATTGAAGAGTCGGTGGCTCCACATCTGTATCTTTCACCCTTACTAGGTGACATATGTACCCCTTGGATATCATTTTCTTCACCTTAAAATAAGAAATAAACTTACCTTTTGGCGCTCCAACATTACACCTCCATTCAAGGACTGTATCCTTTGGAAAATTAAAATGTACCTTCTTCGTTCGGCAATTTACTGTGGCATAATAAGAAGCCAACCAATCCATACCCATTATAACATCAAAATCTACCATCTCTAGCTCAAAAAGATCAGCCAACGTATCATGATCACGAACAGTTACTATGCAATTATGATAGACTCTCTTAGCTACAATAAATTCACCAACTGGTGTAGGTACTTCAAATGGCTGGTCATCCTTCCCTTTAATTTGGGCCTCTAATGAGTCCATTAATATGCCTCAATTTGGTCCACTAGTCTAAGTAGGTGATGCTTAGGAATTGGGATGGTCATCTTTCCCATTTTGTGTACTTAGTTTTGGGCCTCAATTGAGTCCATTGATATATATCCAAATGCATCCCAATAGCTTAAGTAGCTAATACACCTACTATCTTAATTAAGTCACGGAAGCACCTCGCTTATGTTCTCCCCTTTTTCAAATGTATTAATCTGGCTACCTTAATCCACCACTTAACTTTAACCTTACGTTTAAATACATCCTCATTATGTCAAGTTTAAATATATTTATCCATGCTAGGTTGGTCTTATAAGTTTTGGAAATGTACGGGGTGTTATAACTTTGCATTAAACAAAATATTTAGTCCATTACCTACTACCACCAGTCCGTACCAAGTTCCATACAAGTAAGAGTAGTGTCTATAGAATATATGGTGTTACATTATCTTCCCACCACGTGCCTATAACAATTCAGCTCTTCCTTTAAGTGTTACTCTACAATTTAAGTACATAACAGAACTAATATTAAAAGCTTATTACATTACAAGTTTACAAAATGGTAAGTAGTTACTTAACGGAAAGTAAAAACCATCCAACTTCCTAAACACATGGTGTATCACTCCCCCCTTCTTTATACTGCCATATAACCTTATTCCACCTCCTTACACTATAAATTACAACCTCACAACAACAATACCACCAAAACAGTCCACAAACCAACACAAATGTTACAAACTGAGGATTTTCTACCAAGTTCATACTTCACATTACCATCTCAATGAAACTCCACATATTTATTCAATCAAGACACCTAAATTCCTTCCACAACAACATACCAAAAACAGTCCACAATGGTTTCAGAATTCACTTTAACATGACAAGGGAGTATTCTCTTTTCACTACACCAAATGTTTCGTATATAAACACGTATAAACATTTACACCAAGCTATACATAAAGAGGAACGAATTAGGGGAATAAACACATCCTAACCTACTGAAATTTCATCCCTCCAACTTAATTTCTTTAAGACCTTAAGCTCCTTTACAAGTTTAAACCACAAGGAAGGCAAATCCTTTAAAACTAAATATAAGTGGACTGCCACAAAAAAAAGAGACTGCCCTATACCTCTTAAACATAACCAACATGATTTACACAACCTTTTATACATATATTACATTAAGTTATAATGGTAAACACTTATCAAGGCTTGCAAAGTGGAGGATTTGTCCAAGAACCCTAGGGGAAATTTGGGGCGGCTGGTGTGATGCTTGAGAGAAAAGTGAGAGAGATATAGAGTTAAATCAGAATTTGTATGTTAAAATGAGTAAATTGACCATAAAATATTGATCTTATAAGGATAATTCTATACTACCTCTTTTCAACTCATTTCCAACCACATATTGGTCAAACATAGTCCAAGTAGGTGATGTACCTACTTAGCTCTTTAAACTGCTCAAAAAGTCCAAGTAGGTGATGAACCTACTTTTTTTATATATAATTGGATCACATCAAATTAGGCCTTAGACAAATTTAGGTATTGGGTTGGTCATCCTTCCCTTTAATTTAGGCCTCAAATGAGTCCATTAATATGCCTCAATTTGGTCCAATAGTCTAAGTAGGTGATGCTTAGGTATTGGACTGGTCATCTTTCCCATTTTGTGTACTTAATTTTGGGCCTCAATTGAGTCCATTTACATATATCCAAATACAGCCCAATAGCTTAAGTAGGTAATACGCCTACTATCTTTATTAAGTCACCGAAGCACCTCACTTATGTTCTCCCTTTTTTCCAACGTCTTAATCTTTATACCTTAATCCACCACTTAACTTTAACTTTACTCTTAAATACATCCTCATTATTTCAAGTTTAAATACTTTTATCCATGCTAGGTTGGTCATATAAGTTTTGGAAATTTACGGGGTGTTATAACTTTGCATAAAAAATATATCTAGTCCATTACCTACTACCACAAGTCTGTACCAAGTTACATATAAGTAAGAGTAGTGTCTATAGAATACGGGGTGTCATAGAATTGAGACCTAAAAACACTTGGGTTAGATTCGGGAGATTGAAAGAAGCTCGTGGTTAAAATTTCATCGCATTTGGAGCTTGTATAATTGAGGGTCAATTTTTGAATATTTATGTGTTCTTTATGATCTTCTTGTCTTGTTGAAGAAGAACACTCAAAAAAAGGTGTGATTTTATCCAAAAAGGAAAGGTAACAAGAAGGTATACTTGTTTATGCTAAAGGAATATTCCAAAGGAGGAAAAATCTAAGGGAAAAAGTACCAAAAAGGGTCTACAGAAGCTTAATTTTCAGAGACTCCAGCTAATCTATCTGGGCACCTGCGCCCTCACCTGCCCACTTAGTGGGCATTGCCCACACAGGTGACCACGCAGGTTATTTTCCAATACCCTATTTTTGACATGCGAACTCCATATGCGAGGGCAGGTCATGACCTGCGCCCATATCTCACCCCAACGCATCTCAACAACTCCAAATCTCATTTTACTTAGGTTCTAATTTCTTAGTTTCAATTTTTGATTCCTAATTTCATTTCTTGATTCCTAAACTAATTGTCAACGGGTAATTGTCCTTACTATGCTGATTGATTAGTCATAGAGTTCGTTCTTTCTTAGTCCATTTTCTTTTGAGCTTTTCTAGTTTTTGTTTCATTGTTATTTCTTTACTCAAGTCCATGGTTGTTTTTTTGAGTTATTTATTCTTCTTCAAAACAAGAATCCATTCCGACCACGAGTAGCAATTGACACCACATTTTCCATTGGAGTAGAAATGATCTTTAAACGATAGCGACTCCTATTGTGAGGCATACAAAGGTGAGAATCTTACAAGTGTTGGTGAGGAGCTTTTACTACTAACCTTGTTTGCTCATTTTTGTAGGTACATGGAGTTATAAGGAAGTATGTCTTCGGTAGCCTCGGATACTTGTGACTATGACATAGGAAACTATGATTGTGGTGAAGAAGGCTATGGCTATGACGAAGATGGAAATTATGGAGGCTATGAATATAGACATGATCAAGAGCCATGTGGGAATAAGAGCTACTATCCCGAAGAAGGATATGAGGCGAATGGTGAGCCTAGCTCTTATGGAGAGTATGGAGAGGATGAAGAGCCTTGTGATAGTTCTTATGATGACGATGGAGCATGTGAGGAGTTTTTCACTTACCACTCCGAGCATGAGTAAGATGTGAGGTATAATCCTTTCTCCTATACACCTTACAATAGTTATGGTGGGAATATACATGAGGATTGCAAAGATTCATAGTCCTCATCTTGTGATACTTCTTATCATAGTTGAATTGGTGTGAGTGGTTATACTACCTATAGTAGGAGTTGTCCAATGAGAAGAAGAGAGAGTGAACCCCCAAGGTCAAGGAAAACTACCTCCTATACTTCTTGTCCCAAAACCCAAATGTCGATATGTAGTACCCAAGATTGGCTAGAGAGATTTGATAGGGGTTATGAAACTATCAAGGTTACTCTTCCTATCTTCAAAAGAGATTGTGATGCCAAGGACTATCTTGATTGGGAGTGTCAATGTGAGTTTGTTTTCCAAGGCCATAACTTGAGCGAAGATGAGAAGACCCACTACGTCTTTGAACACCTTAAAGGGAGCGCTTTCGCTTAGTGGAAAGGTTATAGTATGAGTTTATGGTTGGTGTATTATAGTGTAAAGACAGTACCATGGAAAGACTTCAAGAGATTCCTTAGAATACAATATGTTCCGAAAGGATACATGGAGCTTTACATTAGTGACCTGAGAAGACAAACTCTTAACATTAAAGTTGCTCTTTGTGGAATTCCGGGGTTTGATCTTACTTTAGATGATTGGTGTTGTGAAAATTACATCAATACTTCTTTGGTAGAATACCTGGGAATACCATGAGTGTCAAATTGTTAACCATATACCATGGATAGATATAAGGTCAATGAGCGCATGAAGGTCTCTTTCACTTATAAAGGGTATTATGAGGAGGTTTGGTGTGATGTAGTTACTATGAACTTTGCTCATTTGTGCTTGGGAGCCAATTAGTTTATGAAACATAGAGTTTCGAGTGAGAAAAATTAGCCTAAGTGATACAATCCAAAATGCCTCCGGACCTTTTGATGGAAAGATCATGAAGCGAGAGGTGTTTGACGACCCCTTAGTGCTATCCAAAGGGTGCCATGAGTTAGAGATTACATCCAAGAAGGTAAAGGGGCCTTGGAGAGATCAAAAGAAAGCAAAGACGAGCTAAAAGAGGCCCTGGAGGGACCAGCGACCTCACCTATGCCCGCAAGTGAAGGACATGCGTCCGCAGGTGGGAGGCAGTGGCATCTGCACCCCTAACCTGCATAGGCAGATGCCCATATATGTGGGCTGGTGGCCCAAATCGACTGGGCTTCCTATTTTGTTAGAAATGGGTCACTTTTTTGCCCATAGTTGTAATAATTAGCCCATGGCTATAAATAGTAGTTTTTTCTTCATTTTTAGGTTAACTTTGATGATTATGAACAATTATACACTAAAAAGTGTGAGTGAGCTTGGATTAGCTTGTGTTGATTTATCGTTTGGAAACGTTGGTTGCTTGGGAGTTCAATTCCCTTGTGGTCTATGTAAGATATAGGTGCTTGTAGGATAATTTGATTGAGGATTTGGGGTTTAATGTACCCTTAATTTTCTTTCAATTTCCTTATTTGTGTCTATCTATTTATTTATCTTTCTGTATTTCCCTTTTTAATTCCTTGTTTATCTTGTTTTCGTATCTTTTCCCTCTTTTCATATTTTGAGGGTTATCATTTGGTATCAGGACCGAGATTAGATTCATTCTTACGATTCTAAATCTTGGGTTTGTTATCTAGAAAATCAAAAAAAAAATTATGTCAAAAACGTTTTCAACAAAAACACCAAAAATATTTTTGTGTTTTTGAGTCATTTTTGTAGTTTCTATACTAGATTTTTTCCATCTATCACTATCAAGGTTGGAATCTTGAGTTTTTGATGTGTTTGGAAGAGATTTGAAGAAAACTCCATTGTTGAGCTTGAAGTTCTTGAGAAAAAGTAAAGTGGGTTTTGAAATCTTAAAGTTTTGGTGTTGATTTGGGTGTTAAAAATTGTTGGAAAGTGTTATCTAAGTTGAAGGGAACCTAGATCTGAAATTTCGTGCAATTCGGGGCAAAAATGAGTTAGTTTGAAAATTTTGTGCTCTTCGTGTTCTTGAGGATCTTCATATCTTCAAGGGGAAGATTTATAAAAAAGTTATTGTTAGATACAAAAAGAAAGAAAGAGAAAGGTGTTTGGGTGTTAGTATAAGAGAATATCCAAAAGAAAAGGGAATATTCGAAGAGAGAGTGCAAAAAAGGGCCCACAAAGGCTGAAAAGCGAAAATTCCAGGTGTCTGTCTGGGCCACCTGCGCCCTCACCTACGTAGGCAGGTGGGCATCTGCTCCAGCAGGTTACCCAACGCAGATGACACTGCTTCAACCTGCGACCTTCACCTGCTAGGGCAGGTCGACCAAACGCATTTCAACAACTCCCAAACTAACTTTGCTCAGGTTCCAACATCCTGATTCCATTTCTTGATTCTTAATCTCATTTGTTGATTCCTAAACTAATTAACAACTAGTAATTGATATACTTAGTTGATTAGTTAGTCTTAGAGTCCATTTTCTTTCTTCGTCCATTTCTTTTTGTGCTTTTCTAGTTTTTGTTTCATTGTAATTTCTTGTTTCAAGTACGTTATTTTGCTTGAGTCATTTATTATTCTTCAAACAAGAATCCATTCCGACCACGAGTCTCAATTGACACCACGCCATTCATCGGAGTAGAAACAATCCTTTAACGCTAGTGACGCCTATTGAGAGGGAAAATAATGGTGTGTACTCCAAGAAATTGTGAGGTTGATTTCTTAACGCTAACTTGTTTGTTGTTTTTGTTTAGTGTTTCTTCTTACTAGGTACAATGTCTCCGGGAGATGATGCACAAGGTTCTTCGGGAGAGGTTAACATGGAGTCCATAATGGCGTCCATTTTGGGTATGAGACAAGACATGGATGAGATAAGAGGTCAAATGATAACACTCCAAGGAAGTGTGTCAACCAGGATGGACAACATAGATAGTCGTATAAACTCCAACAACTCCACCCACCAAAACTATCATGCCTCCTTAAGTTGAAATGTTCCAAACACCTCCACTACTATCTCCCCGAAAACATTTCACCAAATGTTCAATCCACCGAGGCAAGTACATGATCCCATCAACCAAACCTCTACTTACCCAAATAACCAAAATCCCATTCATCCATTACAACCCCAATTTAATCAAGCCAACCAAGAAGCTCCGCAAAACCAACCCATTACCCAAGATCCACCACCCCAAGCCCTACTTTACCAAAATCAACCTATCCAAGTTGTGGATATAAGAGGAGAGGGACTCTAAGGAGGAGATGAGATGGTAGATGAAGTGGCCCAACTTACTAAATTTGTACAGAATAGGCGAGGAGCTCCTGGAGGAGGGCATAGAGGATGAGGAGGAAGGTTTGGTTTGATTCCCCATGGTAGAGAAAACTTGGTAAACCAATCCCAAGATCAAGGAGAATGCCAATGGGATCAAGGAGGTAATGCAGGTCGAGACATGGGTCTTAACTCCATCAACATCACTCTTCCTACCTTCAAAGGAATTAGTGATCCATCGGCATACTGTAATACCCCGTACATTTATGACCCTACTTGACAACCTTGAACCATGTTTACCCTAGGTTCGAGAGCAATAAGAATGTATTTTGTATTGTTATTGATGGAACATTTGATATTGTGCTAGTAAATGTGATTAGACGTTTGTAGGAGATGTTTGTGACTTTTTGGAGAATTTGTGGGGTGAAAAGCGAGGTTTAAAGGATATAAAAGCAAAGGATCTTAAATATAAGAGGCAAGCAAAAGGTTAGAACTTGAAAGATCCAACCAAATCCACAAATAAAAGTTGAAATTGCATTTTAAGTGTGGGACACGCCCAGGGGCGTGCCAGGCCGCTTTGGCCTGAATTTTTTATGGCACAGGAAGCAAGGGGACGTGCCAGGCAGCGTGCCAGGCCGCCCCTGTACACCTATTTTTCTAAGTCCCTAGGGCGCCCGGGAGCGTGCCAGGGTGCTTTTTGCCAAATTTCTTTGACGATTATTAGTCTATAAAGAGGACTCTTGGGTTATAGTATCCTTATTCCATCGTAGTAGGACTACTCTTGAACGATTTTGGCATCCGATTTGGGTTTAATTCTTCGTCACAAGTATTTTATCAAATTATGTTCAATTAAGCCATGAGTGGCTAGAATTTCTTATTTTTGAGATTGAGGCTACGAACATGAATCTCATGAGTTGAATATTGTCATGACATTTATGGGATTATTTAAACATGAGATATATTGTGGATCATACATTGAATTTGGTGGCTAAGCTAACATGTGTAATTGGGCTCAATTTAAGGCCCAAAATGAAGCCAAAAGGCATGGCCCAAAGAGCAAATGACCCATTCTTCCAATTTGACCAAGAAAACATTGCATTTAATGTCAAGAATTGGCAAAGGATGTCTTGAGATACTATATAAAGGCACAAAAGCTGGTTTTTATTCATTATAACTCTCATTCCTTTCTAGATATTTCTAAAAACATTTCTCATTCCACAAACCATAAAGCAACCATCTCTTTGGACAAGATCATCATATTTCAAGGTTTGGTAAGTGTATACTCTCATGGAATAATATATTATATGCATGGGAGAGTATATAGATCATGATGGTTATGTCTAAAAGTGTAAGTAGTGCACTTTTGCTTTTTGTTAAAAGATGTGTCATCTATGTGATTTAAACTTGAATGGAGACCTGAGGTTTTGATAAAAGTGAATGGTGTGAATGAAATATCAACATGTATGGTGTGGTTATGTTCCTTAATTTGTTATTTTTCTATGAGTATAAACTGTGGGATTGTTGTCGATATGTCATTATGAAGTGTATTGAGGTGACTTGATGGAGTAATTGTGACGTTGTGTTAATGAGGAAGCGTAAAGGATGAACTTGGTGTGAAATGCTATCGGTTTGTGATGTTTTTGTCACTGTATGGCATGTTGGGGTATTGTTGGTATGAAAATGTCGTGAATGGTATTGTAAAGGGGAAATGACATTTTAAGACAATCATGTAACTCATTGTCATCTTATACATTTGTAAGGTAGCTGGTTGTTAGCGTAAGCTCCGTTATGTACTTGTGTTGTAGAGTGAAACATAAGGAAAGAGCTGGACTATTGTGTTCACATATAGGATTGTATATTCATAGTGGGAAGATGAGGTATGTAAGGTTACTCTTTCCGTATTCTTCTGCAGCACATAGTGTTTGCATTATCATTGTACTTGTTCCATTCCGAAATGTTCTAAAGTATTTCATTTTAGGTTGTCAACAATTGTTAGTCACATGTTCCTCATTCATTGATCAAATGTTACTCATGTGTTACATAATTTGCGGACATGTTCCAAAGTTCCAATAATGTTATGTTCCAAAGCTCCAATAATGTTATGACTATCATTGTATCAATCGCTCAAAAGTAAAGAAATGAAGTAATGCATAGTTGTTGGTTACAAGAGTATGAGTGGTAGATCTAGAGGCATAAGCCTAGCTCGTGCCGATCCCGAGATTATTGGATCAAGGGGTAGTCCTAGAGGCATAAGCCTAGCTCGAACCAAACCTGACAGGGGGTAGCTTTAGAGGTAAGAACCTTGCTCGAGCCGAACCTGATATATTAGTTTAGGGGTGGCAGCTCTAGAGATAATAACCTAGCTAGATTTGAGCTTGATGTATTGATTTATAGGTTGTAGCTCTAGAGGCAAAAACCTAGCTCGAGCCGATCCCAACATAATATTATGTTATGTTAAGACCCACTAATCAGTTGGGGCCCGGGTACATTGTGACACAGGTGACGATGAATAAGCATAAAAGCAAAGAAGAAAATAAAGTAATGAAAGCAATATACATAGTTCCAAACATACGGACCGATGGTTTATCCATATTGGCTATTCTCTTATATTTGATTCCATTGAAGTTCTTATGTATTGATACAGTTTCTTATAGCCTTACATACTCAGTACATTCTTCGTACTAACGTCCCTTTGGGGAATTACCTTACTTGCTGCAGGCACAGGTGCTCATAGACCCCCACAGTAGATTGCGGATCATTTGCCGATCATTGGTGAGCTCCAGTTGGTTTGGGGCTTTTTGAGTCATATGTGTACATTTGTTTTGGTATTGTAAAGTTGTATAAAGCGGGGACTTGTCCAGACTGTAGGTTGGTTATGTACATGTATCTGTCGAGGCTTTGTAGACGTGTGTGGGAAGACGAATGAAAGAGATGTATGTCCATTTTGACTTGATGGCCCTAACATCCAAGTTTCATATATAATATGTTTTCCATGACTTTTGCCATTGGTATTTTATAGTTATATGAGGTAGAAGGATATTCATACAGAGACATGCATATGAATGTACATGAGCAAAGATTAGTTCTCTCGGGCCTCAACGGCTTTGGGTGCCAGTCCGCCTCGTTGGAATTCGGGGCGTTACAAAAGTGGTATCAGAGCAGGTCGTCCTAATGGTGTCTACAAAGTGGTATCTGAGTAGAGTCTTGGTTATGGATGTGTTGTGCACCACATTTATGAGTAGAAGGCTACGGGACATTCAGGAGTTGTTTCTTTTCTTTATTTCTAGATCGTGCAATAGAGCCAATATTGTAAGTGGAATCATATCTGACCATTGGAATTGGTTTTCTTATTTATAGTAAAATGCCGATGACAAGAAGAGGTAGAGGCAAAGGTAAGCAGGTAGATATTCTTGCCAGTGAAGGAATGAGTAAATCACCACCTGACGAAGCTCTGGAAGAGCCAAGAGGTAGAAAAGTACCCGCAGAACTGCCAATGAATGCCACTGACCAGGATTTAAGAAATGCAGTGCATATGTTGACTCAGATAGTTGTTGCACAAAGTCAAGAACGAGCTGGTCCAATGACAAATGAGGATGATGCGACTAGAGTGGCGAGTCACAGGACACAGGATTTTATGAAATTAGACCCTCCTATATTCACTGGGTCAGATCCAAAGCAGATCCATAGGACTTCGTGGATCAAATCCAGAGGGCTCTAGATGTTTTGCACGTGATTGGTGTTGAAACAGTTGAACTTGCGGCCTATAGATTGAAAGGTGAAGCCATATTGTGGTATGAAGACTGGAAAAGATCGAGGGGTATTGATGTACTTCCAGCAGGTTGGGAAGAATTTAAAATCACATTCCTTGATCATTACCTCCCATATGAGATCCGAGAGGCACGTGCAGACCAGTTCCTAAATCTATGTCAAGGGAATATGAGTGCTAGAGAATATAGTCTTCAGTTTAATTCCTTGGCTCGATATGCTCCGAATGTAGTAGCCACAATGATAGACAGAGTCTATCGATATGTGGACAGATTATAGCCATATTTGGTAAGGGACTGCACCATTGCTGCCTTGAACAAAGATATGGACATAGCTAGAATACAGGCCTTCGCACAAAAAATAGAGGATCAGAGACAGAGAAGAAATGATACATTAATGTGAAAGAGGACAGTCCAGAAGAGCTAGACCTATGGGACAGTCTATGGCATCCCAAGGAGAATCTAGGCCTCGAATGTTTCCTAGACCGCCTAGACCATCAGTCTCCTATTCCACAGCAGGCACTCACTCTCAATTCCGAGGGTTTAGAGGCAGTCAATATGGGCAGAGTAGTGGAATTCACGGATCACAGGCAGTAGGATTTTCTCGTTAGCAGTGTCAGCACCGTGGGCATACTCATTCAGGTACATGCTGATTAGGGACAAATGCTTGCTTTTGGTGTGGTATGTCGGGGCACATGATGAAAGAGTGTCCCCAAAGGAGCATGAGTGGTATAGCACGACCTACGGGATCAGCCGTTGCGTCATCATCATCAGTTCCTTCTTTAGGCCAAGGTGTGTAGTTTGTTGGTCATGGTAGAGGTGCCAAAGGAGCAGCCAGTACTAGTGGAGTCCAGAAACGTGCGTATGCTCTAGTTGACCGATAGAATTTGGAGGCTTCTCCTGACTTAGTCACAGGTACATTATCCATATTTTTGTATAGTGTATATGCATTAATTGATCCGGGTTCTACATTATCATATGTTACTCCATTGATTTTTGAAAAATTTAAAAGAACGCCAGAATTATTAATTAAGTCATTTGAAGTATAATTGGTAAGTTCATTGCTGCAAAAAAAGTATATCGTAATCGTGTGGTAACTGTGTGTGGTTATGATACATTGGCCAGTCTTATTGAGTTGAACATGGTGGATTTTGATGTTATAATAGGAATGGATTGGTTGGCTTCTTGTTATGCCATGGTAGATTGCCGAGCTAAGTAAGTACGCTTTCATTTTCCACAAGAAAATGTCCTTGAATAGAAGGGTAATGTGGGGGCACCAAGAGGAAACTTTATTTCCTATCTTAAAGCAAATAAAATGATAGCCAAGGGATACATCTGTCACTTAGTAAGAGTGAAATATACTGATGTGGAACCACTAACTCCTCAGTGGTCAATGAATTCCTTGATGTATTTCCTGAGGATCTTCCAGGTTTACCTCCAGAACCGGAAGTAGAGTTTGGAATTGATGTGATTCCTGGCACTCAACCTATCTCTATTCCTCCGTATAGAATGGCTTCAGCAGAATTGTGTGAATTGAAGGAGCAAGTAAAAAACTTGTTGGACAAGGGCTTCATCAGGCCTAGTATGTCCCTACGGGGTGCACCAGTATTTTTTGTACGGAAGAAAGATGACACATTGAGAATGTGTATTAACTATTGGTAATTGAATAAAGTAACAATCAAGAACAAATATCCCCTCCACAAAATTGACGATTTGTTTGATCAGTTACAGGCTGCCAAATATTTTTCAAAGATTGACTTGAGATCGGGGTACCATCAAGTCAGAGTTAGAGAAAAAGATATACCCAAGACAGCATTCCGAACACGGTATGGCCATTATGAATTTTTAGTTATGTCATTTGGACTAACAAATGCACCAGCTATTTTCATGGATTTGATGAATAGGGTGTTTAAGCCATTCCTGGATGTGTTCGTGACGGTATTTATAGCCGATATTCTGGTTTATTCCAAATCACAAGAGGACCACGTGAATCACATACGGTGGGTATTACAGATTCTCCGGGATCGTAAGTTGTATGCCAAGTTCTCTAAATGTTAATTTTGGTTAAAATTCATAGCATTCTTGGGTCACATTGTGTCAGATGAAGGCATTAGGGTGGATACACAAAATATTGAAGCGGTGAAAAATTGGCCAAGGCCTACGACGCCCACAAAAATTCATAGCTTCATTGGGTTGGCAGGTTACTGTCGAAGGTTTGTTGAAGGGTTTTCTTCCATTTCTAAAACTTTAATGAAGCTCACACATAAGGCAATCAAGTTTCAGTGGAATGATGCATGTGAGAAAAGTTTCCAAGAGCTGAAAGATAAATTAACTTACACACCCGTATTAGTACTTTTGGAAGGCACTGAAGGGTATACAGTCTATTATGATGCATCCAGAGTTGGCCTAAGATGTGTATTGATACAGTACGGTAATGTAATATCATATGCCTCATGACAGTTGTGGCCACATGAGAGAAACTATCCCACACACGATCTTGAGTTAGCAGCGGTGGTATTTGCTTTAAAGATATGGCGTCATTATTTGTATGGGGTTCATGTTGATATCTATACTGATCACAAAAGTTTGCAATATATATTTAAGCAGAAGGAACTCAATTTGAGGCAACGAAGGTGGCTAGAGCTCTTAAAATACTATGATATTGTATTTTATATCATCCAGGAAAAGCAAATGTGGTAGCTAAAGCACTAAGTCGCAAAGCAATAGGAAACACTAATGATTAGTTGAGGGAAAAGCAAGATATAGTCAGGGATATACATCAACTAGCCAGCTTGGGGGTTCGTCTTCTTGAATCTCCGGATGAAGGGTTTATTGTATAAAATGTAGCAGAATCTTCCTTAATAGCTGAGGTAAAGGAGAAACAGTATGCGGATCCTATTTTATTGAAGCTGAGAGAGAATGTGCAGCAAGAGTTGACAAAGGCATTTGATCTTACGCGAGAGGGAGTACTTCAATGCCAAGGTAGATTATGTGTGCCGGATGTAGATGAGCTGAGAAGACGAATTATGATAAAGGTACATCATTCACGATATTCTATTCATCTGGGATCTACCAAAATGTATCATGATTTGAAAGATATGTATTGGTGGGGATATATGAAGAAGAACATTGCAGAATTTGTAGCTCAATGCCCAAATTGTCAACAATTAAAAGTAGAGCATCAGAAGCCTGGAGGTTATATGTAATGTATCAATCTTCTAATTTTGAAATGAGACATGATCAATATGGATTTCATCACAGGTTTTCCTCGTACACTGCGGAAATTTGATTCTATATGGGTAATAGTTGACAGGTTTACCAAGTCAGCGCATTTCCTACCAGGCAAGACCACCTATACAGTTGAAAATTATGCAAGATTGTATGTCAAAGAGATTGTGAGATTACATGGAATTCTGATCTACATTATATCAGACAGGGGACTCAATTTACTGCACATGTTTAGAGATCTTTCTAGAAGAGTTTGGGTACACAGGTGAATTTGAGTACGACTTTTCATCCTCAGACATATGGACAAGCAGAACGTACTATCCAAACACTTGAAGATATGCTACGAGCTTGTACGTTAGATTTTAAGGGCAGTTGGGATGATCATTTACCTCTTATTGAATTTTCCTACAACAATAGCTATCATTCAAGTATCAAAATGGCACCTTATGAAGATTTATATGAAAGGAAGTGTAGATCACCAATTGGATGGTTTGAAGCGGGTGAAACTGCTTTACTTGGACTAGATCTTGTTCACCAAGCCATGGAGAAAGTTAAAGTAATCCAACAATGGCTACAAACGGCCCAACGTCGACACAAGTCATATGCTGATGTTAAAAGAAGAGGGCTCAAATTTTCCATAGGTGATTGGGTATTCTTGAAGGTGTTGCCAATGAAAGGGGTAATGCAATTTGGGAAAAAAGGAAAGTTGATTCCACGTTATCTAGGTCCATATGAAATTATCAAAAGATTTGGGCAAGTTGCATATGAATTGAAATTACCCCAAGAAATCTCCTCAGTCCATCCAGTGTTTCATGTTTCGATGCTTCGAAAATGCCTAGGAGATCCATCTTATATTGCTCTCGTTGAAGATGTTCAAGTTACGGAGGATCTCACCTATGAAGAGATACCTATTGCTATTCTGGATAGACAAGTGAAGAGGTTAAGAAATAAAGACGTAGCATCCGTAAAAGTTCTTTGGAGAAATCAACAAGTATAGGAGATCACACGGGAAGCTAAAGAAATGATGAAGCCCAAGTACCCTCATCTGTTTCAAATGGAAGAAAAAGTTCAAAGTGCGGAAGTGGAGTAATCACGTAAGTATCTATGAGCATTAAGTGTATATGTATATATATGCTAATATAGAGATGCATTTGTTGTACATGCGATGATGTTATTAACATTTTAGGACAAATGTTTCTAAGGGGAGAAGAACGTAACACCCTGTACATTTTCGGCCCTACTTGACAACCTTGAACCATGTTTACCCTAGGTTCGAGAGCAATGAGTACGTATTTTGTATTATTATTGATGGAACATTTGATATTGCGCTAGTAAATGTGATTAGACCTTTGTAGGAGATGTTTGTGACTTTGTGGAGCATTTATGGGGTGAAAAGCGAGGTTTAAAGGAGATCCAAGCAAAAGATCTTAAAGATAAGAGGCAAGCAAAAGGTTGGAACTTGAAAGATCCAACCAAATCCACAAAGAAAAATTGAAATCGTATTTTAAGTGTGGGGCGCGCCCAGGGGCATGCCAAGCCATTTTGGCCTAATTTTTTTATGGTACAAGTAGAAAGGGGGTATGCCAGGCAAAGTGCCAAGACGCCACCGCACACCTTTTCCAGATCTAAAATTTTCCTAAGTCCTTAGGGCGCCCGGGAGCATACCAAGGTGTTTTTTGCCAAATTTCTTCGACAATTATTAGTCTATAAAGAGGACTCTTGGGTTATGGTATCCTTATTCCATCATAGTAGGACTAATCTTGAGTGAGTTTGGCATCCGAGTTGGGTTTAATTCTTTGTCACAAGTATTTTATCAAATTATGTTCAATTAAGCCATGAGTGGCTAGAATTTCTTATTTTTGAGATTGAGTCTACGAACATGAATCTCGTGAGTTGAATATTGTCGTGACATTTATGGGATTATTTAAACATGATATATATGGTGGATCATACATTGAATTAGGTGGGCTAAGCTAACATGTGTAATTGGGCTCAATTTAAGGCCCAAAATGAAGCCAAAAGGCATGGCCCAAAGAGCAAATGACCCATTCTTCCAATTTGACCAAGAAAACATTGCATTTAATGCCAAGAATTGGCTAAGGATGACTTGAGAGCCTATATAAAGTCACAAAAGATGATTTTTATTCATTATAACTCTCATGCCTTTCTAGATATTTCTAAAAACATTTCTCATTCCACAAACCATAAAGCAACCATCTCTTTGGACAAGATCATCATATTTCAAGATTTGGTAAGTGTCTACTCTCATGGATTAATATATTATATGCATGGGAGAGTATGTAGATCATCATGGTTATGTCTAAAAGTGTAAGTAGTGCACTTTTGCTTTTTGTTAAAAGATGTGTCATCTATGTGATTTAAACTTGAAAGGAGACTTGAGGTTTTGATGAAAGTGAATGGTTTGAATGAAATATCAACATGTATGGTGTGGTTATGTTACTTAATTTGTTATTTTTCTATGAGTATAAATTGTGGTATTGTTGTCGATATGTCGTTATGAAGTGTATTGAGGTGACTTGATGGAGTAATTGTGATGTTGTGTTAATGAGGAAGCGTAAAGGATGAACTTGGTGTGAAATGCTATAGGTTTGTGATGTTTTGGTCAATGTATGGCATTTGGGGTATTGTTGGTATGACAATGTCGTGAATGGTATTGTAAAGGGGGAAATGACATTTTAAGGCAATCAGGTAACTCATTGTCGTCTTATGCATTTGTAAGAATGTTGGTTATTAACGTAAGCTCCATTATGTACTTGTGTTGTAGAGTGAAACGTAAGGAAGGAGCTGAACTATTGTTTTCACATATAGGATTGTATATTCATAGGGGGAAGATAAGGTATGCAAGGTTACTCTTTCCGTATCCTTCTGCAGCACATAGTGTCCGCATTGTCATTGTACTTGTTCCATTCCAAAATGTTCTAAGGTATTTCATTTTAGCTTGTCAACCATTGTTAGTCACATGTTCCTCATTCATTGATCAAATGTTACTCATGTGTTACATAATTTGTGGACATGTTCCAAAGTTCCAATAATGTTATGTTCCAAAGCTCCAATAATGTTATGACTATCATTGTATCAATCTCTCAAAAGCAAAGAAATAAAGTAATGCATAGTTGTTGGTTACAAGAGTACGGGTGGTAGCTCTAGAGGCATAAGCCTAGCTCGAGGCGATACCGATATTATTGGATCAGGGGGTAGTCCTAGATGCTTAAGCCTAGTTCAGGTCGAACCTGACAAGGGGTAGCTCTAGAGGTAAGAACCTATCTCGAGCCGAACCTGATATATTATTTTAGGAGTGGCAGTTGTAGAGGTAATGAACTAGCTCAAGCCAAGCCCGATGTATTGATTTATGGGTGGTAGCTCTAGAGGCATAAGCCTAGCTCGAGCCGATCCCAACATAACGTTATGTTATGTTAAGACCCACTGATCAGTTGGGGCCCGGGTACATTGTGACACAGGTGATGATGAATAAGCATAAAAGCAAAGAAGAAAATAAAGTAATGAAAGCAATCTACATAGTTCCAAACATACGGAACGATGGTTTATCCATATTGGCTATTCTCTTATATTTGATTCCATTGAAGTTCTTATTTATTGATACAGTTTCTTATAGCCTTACATGATCAATACATTCTTTGTACTGACGTCCCTTGGGGACTTACCTTACTTACTACAGGCACAGGTGCTCATAGACCCCCACAGTAGATTGCGGATCATTTGCCGATCATTGGTGAGCTCCAGTTGGTTCGGGGCTTTCCAAGTCACATGTGAACATTTTTTTTGGTATTGTAAATTTGTATAAAGTGGGGAATTATCCCGACTGTAGGTTGTTTATGTACATGTATCTATAGAGGCTTTGTAGACGTATGTTGGAAGATGAATGAAAAAGATGTATGTCCATTTTTACTTGATGGACCTAACGGCCAAGTTTCATATATAATATGTTTTCCATGACTTCCGCCATTGGTATTTTATAGTTATATAAGGTAGAATGATATTCATACAGAGACATGCATATGAATGTACATGAGCAAAGATTAGTTCTCTCGGGCCTCAACGGCTTCGGGTGCTAGTCCGCCTCATTGGAATTCGCGGCGTGACACATACCTTGATTGGGAAGTACAATGTGATAGAATCTTTCAACTCAATGAGTTAACCGGTCAAAATAAACCCGCCCATGTAATTCGTTAATTCGAAGGGTATGCTTCTACCTGGTGGGAAACCCAAAGGTTTCAACGAAAAGAGATGGTAATCCCGACCTTTCGGATTGGGACCAATTAAAAGCACTTATGAGGGGAAAGTATGTGACAACAAGGAACAAACAAGAACAACTCACCAAGCTATACAACTTAAAGCAAGGAGGTAAAGGTGTGGAAGACTATTATGAAGAATTCCAAAACTTGATCCTTCGACTAGAGATTGTTGAACCACCACACCGTTGCATGGCTCGGTTCAAAGGAGGGTTGGAATATGACATCGCTTCTCAACTAGTTGTCCACAAGTTTGAGAATATAAAAGCCCTTGTCGAAGTGGCCATTGAAGTTGAGAAGAGGAACAAAGAAAAGAAGTCTTTCAATCCTAAAGGCTACACACCTTCTAGTTCATCCGGGTGGAACAAGAATAAGGACTTCAACAAGTCCTATGAGAAGAAACCCTTTGAGAAGACTACTCCAAAGTATCCGCCAAAGAATGAAGGTAACCAATACCCGAACACTAATTCTAGAGGTATTATTTATTTTAAATGTCAAGGTTGGGGACATAAGGCAAGTGAGTGTCCCAATCGAAGAAACATCGTTTTGGTGGAAGGAAAGGCTTATTTTGTTAGAGATAAAGTGGACCAAGAAGATGGTGGTGCTGAAGAAACCCAAGAGGGTGAAGACTTTGAAGATGAAGGTGAACTTGCGGGAGATCCTAATGAAGGGGAAATTAATACACTTATTGGAATGATGATGAAGGTTTCCCCTAAAGATGTTTAGCCTCAAGAAGGAGAGCTAATGAATTCTAAATTTATGATGAGGCGAGTGGTGAGTAGTGAGGCTTTAGATAATCCAAGCTAAGAGTAGGAAATGGACTTGGCTGAGGAGGGGAACCTTGTGTTCTTCCCAAACCCTTGTTGTTTGCTAACCACAGTGCTAGCATTTTACCTAGCACCGATACTTTTCTTTTGCAAGGTCATGAGGGGATACTTCCAAATGAGGATCCAATGGAGGTTCCTCATAAGTATGCATTTGAAGGTCTAGATGAGTTCTTATATAAGGACTCCAAAATTGATCAAGATGTGGCTCAAAGGAGGTTTCTAGGCAAACTCCTATAGGTTGATAGATACTTGCTAGGAAGGGGTAAGGCATCTAACCCGATAGATCAGATGATGGATTTACCTACCAAGAAAGCTCCTACAAAGAGGAAAGAGGACTAACTCCATTGGTTCAATTTGATGCATAGGAAGGAAGGACCATGTGGAGCATGTAAAGAAGACAAGCGAGCGAGTTCAAAGCCTTGTTCCAAAGGTATGTACCTAATCCCTCTTATTCCAAGCAATCCTCGGAATCATGATGACATTTATCCTATGTCTCTTGTGCTTAATTGTGTGGGCTATGCAATTTGAATTCCCAATCTATTTGTTTCTTTGAGAAGGGTCCATATTGCCTACTTGATAAACAACTCTTGTTCCAAACTACTTGTCACACTTATGTCGATAGACAAGTTGAAGCACTAGGATGTACCTCGCTAGTGACTGCTCTTTCCTTGGGAAGTTGTTTGGATGAAAGAGATGTGAGGTGCTTGAGTTGCTTGTTCTTACCTTCTTGTGTTCTTATCTTTGATAGCACCTTAAATGATCTTAGCTCTTTTCACTCTTATCTCTTTGCTTATAAAGATGGCCATGTTTATGTTGAGAGTACCTTTTGTGTGAACATAGTTTGTTGTGGGAGGAGGGGTGATCCACACCCTAATGATTAGTTGATTCTATCAATGGTTGTTCAAAAATGTGATGATTTACTTGCTAACTCACTTGAGCTTGTTGGTAATCTTGTCAATGGAAACACTTTGGGAGAATTGCATGATTGTAACACCCCGTATTCTATAGACACTACTCTTACTTATATAAAACTTGGTACGAACTGGTGGTAGTAGGTAATGGACTAGATATTTTTTTTTATGCAAAGTTATAACACCTCGTACATTTCCAAAACTTATACGACCAACCTAGCAGGGATAAAAGTATTTTAACTTGAGATAATGAGGATGTATTTAAGTGTAAAGTTAAAGTTAAGTGGTGGATTAAGACGTTGGAAAAAGGGGAGAACATAAGTAAGGTGCTTCCGTGACTTAATTAAGATAGTAGGTGTATTACCTACATAAGATATTGGGTTGCATTTGGATATATGTCAATGTACTCAATTGAGTCCCAAACTAAGTAAACAAAATAGGAAAGATGACTAGCCTAATACCTAAGCATCACCTACATAGACTATTGGACCAAATTGAGGCATATTAATGGACTCATTTGAGGCCCAAATTAAAGGGAATGATGACCAGCCCAATACCTAAATTTGTCTAATACCCAACATGACATGATCTAACTAGAAAAAACCCAAGTAGGTGGGCTTTTTTGGACAGCTTGTATAGCCAAGTAGGTGCATCACCTACTTGGACTATTTTTGACAAAAATTTGGCTAAGTATAGCCTATAGAAAGGCGGTTAAGAGGGAGTATATAGATCTGAAATTCAGCTTATTTTTCCATTCACTTCACTTGCCAAAAATAGTTTTTTTTAAAACACTCTCTCCTCTCTCAAACCTCAACCAGCAGCCCCTATTTTCCCTCGGGTTCTTGGACAAATCCTCCATTTTGCAAGCCTTGGTTAGTGGTTACCCTTATATATTAATTGAATATATGGATAATAGGTTGTGGAAATTATGTTGGTTATGTTTAAAAGGCATAGGGACATCCCTTTTGTTGGTGACAGTCCTTTTGTGTTTAGTTTTAAAGGATTTGTCTTCTTTGTAGTTTAAACTTGTAAAAGATCTTAAGGTCTTAAAGAAATTAAGTTGGAGGGATGAAATTTTAGTAGGTTAGGGTGTGGTTCTTCCCCTAATTTGTTCCTCTTTATGTATAGCATGGTGGAAATGTTTATACGTGTTTATATATGGAACGTTTGGTGTAGTGAATAGAGAATACTCTCTTGGTATGTTAAAGTGAATTCTGAAACCATTGTGGACTATTTTTGGTATGTCGTTGTGGAAGACATTTATGTGTCTTGATTGAATTAATATGTGGAGTTGCATTGAGGCGGTAATGTGAAGTATGAACTTGGTAGGAAATCCTATCGGTTTGTAACATTTGTGTTGTTTGTGGACTGTTTTGGTGGTATTGTTGTTGTGAGGTAGTAAGTTATAGCGTAAGGAGGTAGAATAAGGTTATATGGCAGTATAAATAAGGGAAGAGTGATACACCATGTGTTTAGGAAGTTGGACGGTTTTTACTTCCCGTTAAGTAACTAATTACCGTTTTGTAAAATTGTAATGTAATTAGCTTTTAATATTAGTTCCATTATGTACTTAAATTGTAGAGTACCACTTAAAGGAAGATCTTAATTGTTATAGGCACGTGGTGGGAAGATAATGTATGTAAGGTTACTCTTTTTCGTATCCTTTGGCAGCATAAAATGTCCACGTAGTTAACAACCTTGTTTCCATTCTGTAATGTCTTAACGTACCTCAATATATGTTTATTGTCAAGTTGGCATGTCTACCTTCACTAGCCAATTTTTGGTATTCCCATCTTAGTCAACTAAGATCTATCTATTAGTTTGGCTCCTAAGCATTTCAATCGTGTACAAGTATTCTTTACTTTATGGAAATTACATCAAGCGTTTATTCGCGTGTTTTTTTATTTTACTCGAGCGCTGTTATTACAAAAATTCCATAATGTAACCACCACCAATATAACAATCTCAAAGACTAAATAAATTCAGCAACTTAAAGTTGGTTATGTGCGGGTGGCAACTCAGGGGCGAAAGCCTAGCATGGGCCGATCCCGACTGATTTAAATGGGTGGTAGCTCAGGGGCGTAAGCCTAGCATAGGACGATCCCTATTTGTTTACCACTGATCAGTTAGTCATTTGTACTATATGTCTTATTAAAGATTATAAAGAAAAGAAGGAAAAAGTAAAGTAAAGAATGTAATGTATGTGGTTTCCACGATACCAGCTAAGGTGGGTTATTAACATTATCTATAAACTTGTACTTGATGTCACTTAAACATTTGGATTATGTACAGTTGTTTTATCCTTATATAATCAGTACATTCTTTCGTACTGACGTCCCTCTTGGGGGACCTACCTTTCATACTGCAGGCATAAGGGCTTGTAGATCTCTCTAGTAGGAGTACAAGACATCTAAAGGCTATTGGTGAGTTCCAGGTTTATTCGGGGCTTTTCGAGTTAGTTGTGTATATTTTTGGTATTGTGTAATAGTTATGTGTAAGGCGGGGAATCTGTCCCGACCTTAACCAAGTCTTTGTATCTTTTACAGTCTTTGTAGACATTGTAAAGTTAAGCATGGTAGTGTCTTGTCTTTTAGAAGTTGTGGCTCCAACGACAAAGTCCTATATATCTATTTTGTAGTTACCTACCTGGTTTACTTTATCGATATATCATTTCCATACCCTGCAACACATGTTTTAACTTAATTACATGCATAAGAAGTATATGTTCATAGGTTGGTTCTCTCGGGCCCTTACGGCTATGGGTGCCTGTCCGTCCCCATGGGATTGAGGCGTGACAATGATGTTTATTGTAGCCAACACCTTTATGCCTTGTATGATGAGTTAATTTCGTTGATCATGAAGGATAGATGGTTATACGTCAAGTGGGTGTCCCCTTGGCATGAATGTGTTGATGCTAACCCATTTGTTAACCCTCATACTTTGAGGACATATTGGTTTTTTTTGTCTCTTGTGCTTTCAGGATTTAGATTCGAGGATGAATCTTTTTCAAGAAGGGGAGGATGATACAATCCAAAATTCCTACGGACCTTTTGATGGAAAGATCATGAAGCGAGAGGTTTTTGACGACCCCTTAGTGCTATCCAAAGGGTTCCATGAGTTAGAGATTACATCCAAGAAGGGTAGAGAGGCCTTGGAGAGGTCAAAGGAAAGCAAATACGAGCTAAAAGAGGCCCTGGAGGGACCTACGACCTCACCTTCTCCCACAGGTGAAGGACATGCTTCTGCAGGTGGGAGGCAGTGGCATCTGCTCCCCTGACCTGCATGGGCAGATGCCCATCTGCGAGGGCAGGTGGCCCAAATCGACTGGGCTTCCTATTTTGTTGGAAATGGGTCATTTTTGGGCCTATAGTTGTAATAATTAGCCCATGTCTATAAATAGTAGCTTCTTATTCATTTTTAGGTTAACTTTGATGATTAGGAACAATTATACACTTGAGAGTGTTAATGAGCTTGGATTAGATTGTGTTGATTTATCGTTTGGAAATGTTGGTTGCTTGGGAGTTCGATTCCCTTATGGTCTACATATGATATAGGTGCTTGTAGGATAATTTGATTGAGGATTTGGGGTTTAATATACCCTTAATTTTCTTTCAATTTCCTTCTTTGTGTCTATCTATTTCTTTATCTTCCTATCTTTCCCTTTTTAATTCCTTGTTTATCTTGTTTCCGTATCTTTTCCCTCTTTTCATATTTTGAGTGTTATCACTAAGACTGTAGTGGAACAATGGGGAAACCACCTCTTTCCACCTACCAAGCCTCAAATAAATATGGTCACTTACTCCAAGACCTTTGATGATGAGAGACAAAAGATTAAGAGGAGTAAGGGAGTGCAAAGTGGTTACCCAAGAGTGGAAAAAGGAGATGTTATGAGGAGTGAAGTGTGGGGGTTACCACAAACACAATCTTTGTTTGTCCTTCTCTTAGAAAGGATATATGTGTAGGTACAACGATAGCCCATGGAGGATCACCAACTCCCAAAGAGAAGATTAACTTTGATGAGGTGACGAGTGTCTTAACCAAGCTAGCCAAAAGGGTGGACTCTTTAAATGAATGACTTGAAGAATGTTCCAACACTTTAATGGGAACTACACTCCAAGATAAAGATGATCTTTGTTATGATCTTCAAGGTAACAAAGCTAACTCTTGCACTTTAGCAAATGTGAATTGTGTGGCTAGTAGCCAATTGTGTGCGAGTAATAGCTTATCTACATATGAGCCTAACGATTCTTTGTCTTATATTGATAATGTACATGTTGAGAGTGTGGATACACTATTTGATCCTATTGATGACCGAATCGACTCTTTTTGTAAGATCAATTTGAGTCCACGTAGTGTTGAAGCCTTGGTGTTTAATGATAGTACATTGTCTTGTGAAAATGGTGTTGATCAACTTGTGTGTGAATCTAGTCCACTACTTGAGGGTGTTTGTGATGTGATTAGTGAACCTCAAGCTATTGATAATGTTGATCATTTGTGACCCTTTGAGCATACCATTAAATGAAAATTCTATTACTTTCTTGGCTCATAGGGATGATCATATGTTTGACACTTCTTCAAAATTTGATAATTGTCTTTGTGAATGTGAACCTACATGTTCCGATTCTCCTTCTTGGATTGATCCTTCTCTCTTTAAGTACAATTTCTTATTTGAGGATGATGAAATCACTTCTATTGAGTTACCTAGTGGCGTAGATCATGTTATTGATGTAGCTTATCTTGTGGGCTATATTCTTTATGACAACCCACTATGGTGTGACAAAATTTCCCTAAAAGATGGAAATCTCTTCTTGGAAGATGAGAGTACTCTTCTGGGAAGGGATTGTGAAGACGTAGAAGGTGGTCTTTGTGTCTCGGTTATTTCTTATTCATTGAGTGTTCCAATTCTTGAGCATACCCTTGCTAATGTTCTTGGGCATAATAGTGAGCATGTTTTTTAGGACACCTTAGAGGAAATCAATTTGTGTGACACCTTTCTTTACTCTTTATTTGTTTATAATATAGCCCATGGTTGTGTTGAGAGTATGTCTTTTTAGTATATAGGCATGTTTGGGGAGAATGAGCATTACATTTACCCATGTTCATGGATACTTTTCCCATTTGACCCCGATGACCATTTGGAATATGGTGAGTTTTACACCCCAAACTTGGTGTTTGGTCAAGAGGGTACATCTTTGTATGGTTCACATAGTAGCAACACTTCTTTTCATTCATGTGATAAATTCTTTGTATTACTACTTGATTAAATTGTGATCTTAGAGGCAATATGTTTGTTGAATTGTGTGGGGAATACCTTTGTATTTGACCCCGTGATGCTTTGGGAGTAATCCCATTCTTGGAGATAGCTAGCACATTGAGTGGACACTTAATTTTGAATGATCTTGTTCATGAACTTGCACTTAGCTTTAGATATTACCATATGACTCGACTTAAAAGGGATTATGTGTTATTTTAGACATGGAACCAATGTGAGTTTTCATGAGTGGTTGACTAGTTACCTTGGTTCTTTTAGCTTTTCCCTTTGTCAAAGTCTCTTGAGTGGCCAAGTAGGTTTTATTTTGTGGCGTTACAAACCCTTGATCGACCATTTTGATTCTTGGCTATATGTTAAGTGTGTTTCTCTTTGGCTTGGTGATAAGTTTGTTGTTGATAACCCTAACCCTCATTCCATTAGGATAATGTTGTTGCTTGTTTTCCCTATGGTTTTGCAAGATTTGGATTTGAGGTCGAATCCTTTTAAAGAAGGGGAGGCTCATACAAGCCAAATCGGCGTTAACCTTTCAAGGACTATAATTCAAGGTCGATACAAATGGTCCCAAGCCACGATAATCCCAAGGATGTAAGGATACGTTTGGAGGACCCTTTTCAACGTCCCAAGAGCTCAATACCACATGTGGAGGATAGCTTAGAGCCGGGAGAAAAATTTACCTCAAGACTTCAACAAAGAAGCAAGCCCGAGAACTACAAACACTCCAAGGATTATTGGTGAAGCTAGATGTGTTTCAAACCATCTTGATACCATTTAAGAAGTGTTATGTGTTGCCAAATGCATTCAAGAAGGATCGAGGGCCATTGGAGGGGTCATTGGAGGGCAAAAGGATCTCAAAGACATTTTAAATTGACCTGCGAAGTCACCTACGCCCACAGGTGATTGACCTATGCCCACAGATGGCATTTGCGCTCTTCACCTGTGCCAGCAGATGGCCATTTGTGTGGGCATGTGGGCCAAAGAGGCTAGCTTGCTCTCTTTTGATAAAATGGGTCACTTTTAGGCCCATAAATGTACTAAATAGCCCATGGCTATAAATAGTAGTTTCCTTCTTCATTTTAGAATCTTTTGATGAATTAAGATGAGATATAAACTTGAGAGTGTGAGAGCTAGGATTAGATTGTTTTGAATTTTCATTTTGAAACGTTGGTGGGAGTTTGATTCCCTCGTGGTTTACATATGTGAATTGGTGCTTGTAGGATTAATTCAATAGAGGTTTTAGAGTTTAAAATACCCTTTGGTTTCTTTGATTTTCCTATCTATGTGTCATTCAATCTATGTTTACTTTCTTGCCTTATTATCTTAGTTTGTTTTCATGATTTTCGTACTTTATTTCTCTTCTCGTATTTTTTCTGATATTAAAAGGGCCAAATACTCAAAATATGAGACTCTTCCATCGCCAAAATCATTATTGTGGGTCGCAATACTCCTCCTCATCTTTAAAACGATGCCAATTACCTTGAGTGAGAATCTTTGGGGTAATTTGGCATGTATCAAGTCACCTTAGTGATGATCAGTCAACTAATCTGTCACCAAGAGGAAAGTTGAGGCCACCTTATGGATAATCCTTACGACTCCCCCAATGGTCAGTCGCACCCCCAACGGTCATTCACATGATCAGTCACTGAGACCAAGTTGAAACCGTATTTTGGATAAGGTCTGATGATTCCTGTGATGGTCAGTCACCTCAGTGATAGTCAGTCACTTCATCAGTCACATTGAAAAAGTTTTTGTAACCTCATTTTAGAGTCTTAGTTTCATTTCTTTGATTTATAATCATTTTTCTTTGATTTCTAAGCTAATTAACAACTCGTAATCACCCTACTTAGTTGTGATTAGTTCTTGAGTCTTTTTTCTTTCCTTGGCTATTTATTTTGTGCTTTTCTAGTTTTTATCTTGTAGTTAATTCTTAGCTCAAGTCCATAAGCATTTCTTTGAGTCCTTCAATCAAGAATCTATTCTGGTCGAAAATAGCAATCGACACTTCATCTACCATTAGAGTATAAGAAAGTCTTTAATATTTATGGATCCAAGAGTAAGGCAATATGAACGTATGTAGAGATTGTGACGTTGATTTCTTAAGGCTAACTTGTTTGTTATTTTTGTTTAGTGTTTCTTTTTGTTATAACACAATGGCCGAGGAAGGTGAGATACATAATTCCAACAATTCAAGTGGATTTAGCTTCCATCATGGAGAAGCTTAATGTTATGGATAGCCGATTGGGATCAATAGAAGGGGATGTGATAACCCCCAAAATCCGAAAGGAGGGATAAAGTACGAAAATAAGAAAAATGATAGAATCGAAAATATGGAAAGTAAAGGATAGAGGGATAGATAGATAGACACAAGAAAATATAAGAAAGGACAATCGAAGAATGTATTAAATTCAACAACCTCCCTTTCAAATACAATCGAACACCTACCTCTTACGAAGACCGAGAGGGAATCATATCACCCAATCAACCAATGTTACTAACAAGTGTTCAACAAAATCTTGTCCAAGCCTCCTCACACTCTCTCAAGAGCTTCTTAACTTTAATTTCATCAAAATCTAAGCTAAATGAAGAGAGAAACTACTATTTATAGCCATCGGCTGCCATGGGCTATTTATTACAACTATGGGCCCAAAAGTGACCCTTTTCAGCAAATTAGGGCACTTACCCATGCATGTCCAACACATATACCAACGCAGATGACCCTGGAAGTGGCCAAAGAGCCATTTGCGGCCGCACCTCTCCACCTGTTGGCACATGTGAGGTCGCAGGTGGTTCCAGACTATCATTTAGCTCCTCTTGCCTCCCCGATGACCATTTCAATGGCTTTCCTCGACTTCAAGCTATCTTCCAAACACGATATTGTTATTTTGAAATCCCCAAAGGGGTCTTCCAAACATGTCATTGTGTTCTTAAGATGACTATGGCTTGGATCCCTTTGCGTTGACTTTGAAATATAGGCTTTGAAAGCTTGTTGTCGATTTGGCTTGTATCATCCTCCCCTTCTTGAAAAGGATTCGACCTCGAATCCAAATCTTGAAAACACATATGGTGGACAAGAAACCAATATATACTCAAAGAATTAGGGTTAGTGTTAGTAAAATCAATCCTATCACCATGCCAAGTGTCACACCCCAAATCCCAAAGAGGCGTGATTGGCACCCGAAGCCGATAAGGCCCGAGAGAACCAACCTTTGCTTATGTTCGTTCATATTCATTCCATAAGAATTACAATTGTCATGTAGGAACTTATTATGCTAATAACGGAATTCATAAAACATGTGCCAAATATATACATATGTGAAACATGGCCGACAGGACCATCAAGTCATCATGGACATACGCCTCCTACATTCGTCTTCCCACAACTGTCTACAAAGCCTCTACAGATACATGACCATGTCTATACAATGTTTACATAATACCAACATCTAGTGTTCACGTGTGACTTTGGAAGCCCCGAAGCAACTGGAGCTCACCAGAGACCTGTATATGATCTGCAGCCTACTGAAGAAGTCTACTAATGCCTACACCTACAACATGTAAGGTAAGTCCCCAAGAGGGGTCAGTACGAAGAATGTACTGAGTATGTAAGGCTCATAATAAATAACATCATACATGAGAACGTCAATAGAATAAAATATGAGAGAATAGTCCATGGGGATAATCCATCATTTTAGATAATATCCTTTCTAATTACTTTCCTTCAAGGGAAATTACCTTCACTCAAGAAACTTGCCTCCAATAGCTTCTTCTATATACAAGAGATTCTTTCTTGCTTCTAGGTTCATTACCACTAGTGTTCATCTACTTGGTTAGAAAGAATGACACTCAGCCACATACATCTACTCTAGTGGTGGGGGTAATAATATAACATACATCTATTCGATTAATGTACATCCACTCTATTGGTGGTTTTAACCTACATCCACTCTATTGGTGGGGCAACATACATCCACTCTTATGGTGGGGCAACATACATGAGACATACATCCACTCTCATGGTGGGGTAACATACATCCACTCTCATGGTGGGGCAACATACATGAGACATACATCCACTCTCATGGTGGGGTAACATACATCCACTCTCATGGTGGGGCAACATACATCCACTCTATTGGTGGGGAGACAAACATCCACTCTCATGGTGGGGTAGCATACATCCACTCTCATGGTGGGGCAACATACATCCACTCTCATGGTGGGAGAAATTGATATATCAACTTATGAGAGATTAATACATTAAGGATCATGACACTAATAGAAACACACAAATATGCTTTACATTACTCTTATACTTCATGAGATTAACACCTTAACTTATGAGGGATAGATATATTAGCTCACACTTCACCTCCTTCACTAATCCTATGGGATCTTGCATAAGTAAGTATATGATACCGGACCTCCACCTTTGGTGGGCTTTAATAGATGACATACCACAATATTGGGATTATTCCATATTGAACTTATACTCTCTAAAATGTGATACATACTCAATGAAACATATAGCAACCATGCGCATTACCTCTTTACAATCTTATACCCTCTACTTAGTTATGAGAATGACACGCTAAAGATCATGGCATTAAGGCACACACTTATATACACATTTCACTTCACCCCTTCACTTCATGAGATCACTAGCACACATCTTCTTATGAGAGAGATACAACTTCATCTATTGAGAATTTACATACTGAGGATCAAGACACTATTTGAAGCACACCTATATATTTATTACCTCACTTCTCTACGTCATGAGATCTATACCTTACTCTCTCTTGAGATAGCCCTTTTAGGACTCACAACATTATGACATCCTTGGAACTTCAGTCAATGAATAGTCAACGGATAAGAGATAAGTAAATCATAGCTCATCTAAGAACAGGACATATAGGGATAATAATATATGTCGATCTGAATTGATGTACTTCACAACCTTTAGAAATAGAACAAGCCCAAGGTCAATATGAACAACATGTTGCAGAAGGATACGGAAAGAGTAACCTTACATACCTTTGCGTCTCACTATGATTACCCAAGATATATGTAAATACAATAGTCCAGCTCTTTCCTTATGTCTCACTCTACATCACAAGTACATAATGGAGCATAAGTTAGCAATCAACTACCTTTCAAGTGAACAGGATGACCATGAATCACATAGTTACTTTAGAACGTCATTTCACTTTCTTACAATGTCATTTATCGCATCAACATGCCAACACTACCATAACATTCCACTCATTGACCAAGATTTCATTCAACAATATCATTTCGCATCAAACTTACCCTTTACGCCCTCTTATTTCCATTTCTTCACATTTACGCTTATCAATTTGCCTCATAACAGCATATAAACAACAATCCACATTTCATACATTCCAATATTCCTTCATACGACACTTTAAATTTATTAAAATGACATCACAAGTTGCGAATTACATTCATAAAAGGTATCGGGGCCTTCGGGGATCAACTAGGTACGAAAACATACGAAACTGACATATGGAAGTGACCTGCGCTGCCACCTGCGCCCGTAGGTGTCCAAGGTGCGCGCGCAGATGCCCTCTGGAAGCAGCCAGTGGCATCTGCATTGGCATCTGCGCCCGCAGGTGGCTCCGTATGCGGAGACGGATGCCCGTTTGGCCAGAAATGGCTTCTTTTTGGGTCTTTTAATGCCATGAATGGTACATGATCATAACCAAACATATTTGAACATATTTTTAATCATATAACATACCAAAAATCAGCCATGGTCTTACAACACACATAACAACACCAAAATGACACTTTATGGCCAATCCGCCACCAAAACCATAACCAATTTCACAATAACTTTTCCAAACATTATACACAAGAATAAAACAAGTCAAGTCTGTAATAAATTCTCACATATCAATATTAAATCCATAAAATTCATTTCCTTCCAAAACACAAGTGCTTAGTCAAGTTTACAAGACAAGCCATCCTTCAATTTAGCAAACATATAACAATTCACACATGGGGCACTTCTCAAGACTTTACCAACATAACCAACATATTATACACCATATATCATGCATAAAATATATTACTTCATCATAATAAACACTTACCAATCCGTGTACAAGGATATCTTGGCCAAGAAAATGACTTAGGGTTCTTGAGAGGCAAATGAGAAATATGTAGAAAAGTCTAGAAAAGGCATGAGAGTTCAAATGCCATAAAAATCTGGATTTTCTCTATATATAGTCCCTCATGTCTCCCTTATATTTTACTTGTCATTTAACGCCATGTTGATTAGTCAATTGGACCAATTTTTGAAGAATGGGTCAAACTCCCTTGTTTGGGCCATGTCTTATAATTGTTTTGGGCTTCACTTTTTTTTTGGGCCCAATAGTATAGGACTTATTATTACCCACAATTCAATTCAAAATTCATCAATTCTCTCATGTTTTCCATATTCCCATAATTGTTACGGTTATCAACTAAACTCGGAAACGTACGGGGTGTTACATTAAGATTGCACATACTTAACATATAACCAAGAATCAAAACTATCAATCAAGGGTGTGTAACCCCACAAAGTAAGAACTACTTGGTTACGCAAGTGATTTTGACAAAGGGGTAAACCAAAAGAACCACAATAATTAGCCAACCATACATGTAAGCTCATATTGTTCTATGTTTCAATAAGAACAAACCCCACATTAAGTCAAGAGTCACAAGATAACTTTCATAGCTAAGTGCAAGATCAGCAATAATGTAATCCCGAGTCAAAACTCCACTCAATGCACTAGCTATCTTCAAGTATGGGATTACTCCCAAATCATCCCCGGGGTCAAATATAAAGGTATCCCCCGCACAAGTGGGTAAACATAATGCATTTAAGCTCATATAACCTCTCTTATTTAAGTAAATGTTCAAGGGAAGTGAGGTCACCAATAGAGTCATGCTTACATAAAATATAAATTCAACATGGTCATGAATATCATCATATGCAAACAAGTAATAAGAAAGGTATCACATAAAGAAGATTCATCCAAATTGTTTTCAAGATAAGACTCACTCTTTACCTACAAGTAATGAAACTTTTGTCATGAATAGGAACACACAATGGTGAATTCTCTTTGGCCAATTCATTACTCCCCTTCTTTAAAGAACACTCATCTTTGTTGGCCATGTCTCCCATGCACAAATTGAGTCTACCAAGTAGATTGTAAATCCTCAAGAAAGACTTTCCATTGTAGGGAAGGATACCAACAACCTTATTCAAAATTCGCTTGTCGTCTTGACCAAGCACCAAGTTGGGTGTATAACAACCACCACATTCCAAGAGGTCACTGGGGTCAAATGGGAGAAGTATCCAAGAATGGGTCAAGGTAATGCCCATTTTCCCCAAAGGTGTCAACCTCAAAACTAGACATACCCTCTATATTATCATTGACAACGTCATAAGCAAAGAGAGGGTAGAGAAAGGTCTCATGTAAGTTAACTTCAACTAAGGTGTCCTCAAGCATATACTCACTATTAGATTTAAGATCATCACCATGAGTATCCTCAATAAAGGAAGCACACAAAGAAGAAGTAGAAGCAATTGTTGAACAAATAACACCTTCTATTTCAAGAGAAGGATCATCAAGTAGACACGAACCATCAACAACATCAAGGAGGTCATGACTCAAGCCCTTACAAGAATCACATAAGTCATCCTCACATTTATCAAACATTGGTGCAGTGTCATACAAATGATCACAACCAAAATCATTGTCATAAGAACAATCACTAGTTGGGTTTCTCAAATCTTCAAGCAAAGCAAATTGATCATCACCCAATTGATCATTCTTTTTCACAAGTGAGAGATCACTATAAAAAATTAGATAGTTAGCACAATATTCACTCAACCCTATATTCTTAATGGATTTCAAGAAATAGGATAACATGTGAATCTTAAGAATACCAGACTTCTTTTAAAGAACATCAAAATGCACATCACTAGATGCCACACTAGGAGTGATCTCACAATTATTATTCAAGACATCTTTCTTTGAGAGAGGCTCATTAACAAAAAGTGAGGAATTAAAGCACACAATTTCACTCTCAAAAAGATACATGTCATCTTTCACAATATTTTCATTCACATGATCAACTCCATCAACAACATCACTATGCCAAGGCTCTTCAAGCACACAACAAACATGCTCAAGTAGTGGATTAGATTCACAAGCAAGTTGATCAATGTACACACCTTCACTAGTTGTAGGCAATTCACATGCCAACATAGACTCACCTTGATTTTCACAAGGGTCAAATAGTGTGTGAACACTCCTATAATATGGAAAAGAGACCTCATTCAAGCTATAAGTGCCAACACTAGGTGGACATGAATCGATCTTATTAGAAGAGTCAATTTGGTCATCTATAGGATCAACTAGTGTTTGCAAACTCACAACAAAAAATTGATCGTCCTGCAACATAGTGCTATCAAGAGTATCACAAAGGGAAGACTCATTATGACCAACATTATACAAGCTACCAGTTACACTCAATTGGCTACTAGTCATATCAAGACTTTTCAAGTTTAAAGAAGTGCAAGAGTTAGCATTGTTACCTCGTAGCTTATAAGAAGAAGGTTCTTCACCTTGGTGTTCAGCATGGGAGTTCACTTTTTCCCTTGGAAAGTTCTCATCACATGGGAGTTTTTAAACTCTACTCCCTCGATTCAACTCCTCATTTAGGCACCCTTCAAGCACCGCTTGGTTCTTTATACTTTGGGTATCTCCATTAAATTGGGTTCCAACAATACCTACACAAGTGTTAGGAAAAATAGAGTGAGAAGAAAAGTTACATGAGTTAGGACAAGGTTGTGACAACCCTCTCAAATCACTCCACAAAATCTCTCCTTTTTTCTGTTCTTAGGTTGTCACTTTGCACTCCCTTACTCCTCTCAATCTTTTGTCTCTCATTATAAAGGTACTTGGAGTAAGTGGTCACATTTCCTTGAGGCTTGGGAAGGGTAGGTGGAAAGAGATGATTTCCCCATTGGTCTACTACAATCTTGGGTCAATTTTGCTCATTTGGAATGCCATGTATTTCAAACCAATTAGCGCCCAAACATAAATGGCCAAAGTCCATGGGTAATATATCATACCAAACCTCCTTATAATAGCCATTATGGGTAAAGGAAACCTTCACACTCTCGGTAACTCCATGTTCTTGCAAGAAATATGGATAATACTTCATAACTCGAGGTATACACAAGTATTCGACCATAGAAGGAGTGATGTAGTTTGCATAGCACCAATCATATAAGACAAGAACTCATCCCGTAACCCCACAAATTTCCACCTTTATTGTAAGGACCTGTCTCCTTGGATAAATATTATAGAGCCCCTTGTACCCTTCCGGCACACATTTGAACCTCAACAACCTTTTCAATCCACTCCATGGATCCTATTATTTGTTTTTCTCATAAAGATCATGTACTTGAAAGTACTTCAAAAAATGTTATTTGTATTTTTGAGAGTGAAATTGCATGTTTTAATTCTCCTTCTTGGATTGAACATTCTCTTTTTAAGTATAATATTTTATTAAAAATAATGAGACAACTCCTAGTGGAGTGCCTAGTGGTGCGAACCTTGATAGTTGTATAGTTATTAAGGGATATACTCTTTATGATAACCCACTATGTTGTGAAAACATTCATCCCAAAGATGGAAATCCCTTCTTGGAAGGTGAGAGCACTCTTATGGGAAAGAATTGTGATGAGAAGGATGGTGGTATTTGTTTTTCCATTACTCCTTTATCTTTGTGTGTTCTAATTCTTAGTGGTATGATCAATGATATTGAGTCTTATTAAGTCTAATAGTGATCTTACATATGAGAATACCTTAGATGAAGTTGTTTTGTGAGACATTTTTATTTACTATCTATTTACATATGATTATACCCATATTTGTGTGGAGAGTATATCGTATGTTGATAGGAGTAACAATCGGGCAAACGGGTGTTTCCTTGACCCCATTTTATGTTATCCTTTTTCATTTAATCCTGGTGATGGTTGTCATTGTGATGTGATGTTTGGTTTTAAAGGCAAGCTTGGTATGAGTGAGGTTTTTGGCTAGCATGGTGATAAGTATTATAGTAACATTTCTATTCTCTTATGTGATTATTACTTGGTGTTATTACTTGAATGTATAGAATGAGATATATTTGCCAACTTGTGTGGGGAATACCTTTGTATTTGACCTTAATAGTGAATTAGCAGTAATCATATTCATAAAGGTAGCTAGTGCTTTTGATGGAGTCTTAACTTGGGATGACCTTATTTATGACATGGCACTTAGCTATATCGGATATCATGTGTAACTTGAGTTAAATTGGGATTTGTGATTTTCTAAATGTAGAACCACTAAGGACTTACATATGTGGTTGCCTAAACACCATGGTTCTTTTAATTCCCCGCCTTGTGGGTTATTTACTAAATAGCCACTTTTGGGATATTTTTGTAATAGGCTATTTGTGTAAAGACAATAACTATAAATAGTTGCCTTAGCAATTTTCATACGGATATTTTGATGATTTGAGAATATTACCCTTGAAGGGGTGGAATCCCTTTAGTCTAGTTTAGTGTAGCTAAATCTACGTTAGTGATGGGTGGATTCGTATTGTTAATTTAGAACTGTTTTGGTCGATTGTTTATATTGAATTACTCATTTTTGGAATCAAATTTGTTTCTCAATTTCTAGATAATCAAGTTCTCTTTTTGCCTTGTTTTAATTATTGTTCAAATGAGCCTTTCTTTCTTCAATTTCTCATCTCTATTTTTTCTATTCTCATCTTGATTTCTTATCTATGTTTATTTTGGTGTTGTTGAATTCCACATTTCCAATATCAATTCTAGTTGTCCAATAGGAACCGTTATCTAAGAACAAGGTAAAAATCATATTACTATTTAATTTGTTTCCTGTCAGTCAACATATGACCTACAACTTTCAATTCTCCGATCATATTTTTCATTTGCCTTGGATGTGTTTTCACTTAATGTTTTAAGGGTTTCTTGTAAGAATAAAACTTGATAGTGAGGCATATTAACATTGCAGTAGAACAAGTACCAAACCTATTCTTCAAAGAATTTCATAGTTCCATAGCCCTCTAGGGATCCTTGAATTCCTTAGGATGTCATCATCCAAGGTGCTTAGCAATGTAATGCGAGTAGTGGATTCCTTTTTTTCCAAGTAGTATAAACTTCATGGTCACACCTATGCTGATTCGTGTTGCCATCCTCAGGTTCATTTAGTGATAGTGGAGAAACTACGAGAACAAGAATTAACTACAAAAATAAAGAAATAATCGAAAGATAGAATAAAATTAGACACAAGAAGGTAATGAATTAAGAATAATAGGATGTTTCAAACCCTAGAATTCCAAATTACATTGACCAACTAACACCTAAGTCCTACAGTGTCAAAGAGGGAATTGAACGCCATAGAAACTACACGTTTCTAAGCAAACAGTCAACAAAAGCTCACCAAAACACTCTCAAAGAGATTTGTTCATCAATATTCTAGAAAGGCTAATGTAATAAAGACAAGGTCCTATTATTTATACCCCATGGTCCATTTATTACAAACTTGGACCCAAAAGTTTGTTGCCTTGGCTCATCTGCCCATGTAGATGGCCACCTGCCCACGCAGGTCAGGGGCACAAATGCCACCGCCTTGGCCTCATTTGGCCTCCTGCACATGCACCTCCACACCTGCGGCTACAGGTGAGCTAGCATGTATGCTTAGTGTGCTCTTTAGCTCCTCTTCACATTCCTTTGAGCCCTCCAAAGCCCCTAGATCCTTTATAGATGTAATCACTAACACATAACAACTTTTTGATGGTAGTAGGAATTTGTCAAGCACCTCTTGCTTCATGAACATTCCTTGGTGCACTTGGATATCTCGTGCTTGACTTCTAGTGAAAGGAATTTTCTTAGGGACATGTTGGAATACATCATCCTATCCTTCTTGAAAAGAATTTGACCTCAAATTTGTGGGATCATCATCCTCAAGTATGTTCAATAGGGAAAGATCACACACATTGAAGGTGTTATGTACTTGATATTCTGGTGGGAGATAAATCTTGTAAGCATTATCATTTATCCTCTCAAGGACTTGGAAAGGTCCATCCCCTCGTGGTATCAACTTGGTCTTTCTATAAGTTGGGAATCAATCCTTTTAGAGGTGTACCCATACCTAATCACCTGGTTCGAGAACAAGTCACTTGTACCCATACCCAATCACCTGGTTCGAGCACAAGTCAATTATGCCCTTTGTTCACCCTTTTGGCCACCTCTTGATTCTTTTTTTCAAGGCAAAGTTTCACCTTCTCATGTAACTTCTTCATGGATTTCTCCCTTTTTCTTCTATCTAAGCTTAACACAACATCACTAGATGAGGAGGTGAGATCTAAGGGGATTAGGGTGGTAAAAACATAAGCACATTCAAAAGGAGTCATACTAATAGTTGAATGAATAACTCTATTATAAAAAAATTCAACTAAAGGTAGGTGATACTCCCATGAAGATATTTTCCCTTTAACCATGGTGCGTAGCATAGAACCCAATATTCTATTCACATTCTTGGTATGACCATTGATTTGTGGGAGGCAAGAAGTAGAAAATAGCAACTTGGTGCCAAGCCTACTCCACAATTTCTTCCAAAAGGGACTAAGGAACTTGGAGTCCCTATCACTTATGATGGTTTGGGGAATCCATGCAATTTGACAACATTATCAATAAACAAAGATGCAACATGGGAAGTATTATTACACTTGAGACAAGGGATAAATTGAGTTATTTTTGAGAACCTATCCACAACAACAAACATGCTATCTTTCCCCATTTTTGTCCATGGAAATCCCAAAACAAAGTACATAGAGATGTCAAGCCAAGGGAATTGAGGAGTGGGGAGTGGGGTATACAATTCATGAGGGAGCAGTCACGACTTTTCACTGCTAGGATATACACATTATCCACAAACCCAGGCAATATTATGTCGCATTTTGGGCCAATAAAATTGTTCTCTAGGATTCCCAGGGTCTTTTCAATTCCAAAGTGACCCATCATACCCCCATTGTGTGCCTCTCGAACAAAAAATTCCTGTAACACCCCGTATTATATAGACACTACTCTTACTTATATGGAACTTGGTATGGACTTGTGTTAGTAGGTAATGGACTAGATATATGTTTTATGCAAAGTTATAACACCTCGTACATTTCCAAAACTTACACGACCAACCTAGCATGGATAAAAGTATTTAAACTTGAGATAATGAGGATGTATTTAAGCGTAAAGTTAAAGTTAAGTGGTGGATTAAGGTAGAAGGATTAAGACTTTTAAAAAAGGGGAGAACATAAGCGAGGTGCTTCCGTGACTTAATTATAATTGTAGGTGTATTACCTACTTAAGCTATTGGGCTGTATTTGGATATATGTCAATGGACTCAATTGAGGACCAAAACTGAGCACACAAAATGAGAAATATGACCATCCCAATACCTAAGAATCACCTAGTTAGACTATTGGACCAAATTTAGGCATATTAATCTACTCATTTGAGTCCCAAATTAAAGGGAAGGATGACCAGCCCAATACCTAAATTTTTCTAAGGCCCTATATGATGTGATCCAATTAGAAATAAACCAAGTAGGTGCATCACCTACTTGGACTTTTTGAGCAGCTTAAAGAGCCAAGTAGGTGCATCACCTACTTGGACTATATTTGACCAATATGTGGCTGGAAATAAGTTAAAAAGAGTAGTCTAGAAGTATCCTTATAATATCAATATTGGCTGATCTCTTTACTCATTTTAACATACAAATTCTAATTTAACTCCATCTCTCTCTCACTTTTCTCTCAAGCATCACACCAGCAGCCCCCAATTTCCCCTAGGGTTCTTGGACAAATCCTACACTTTGCAAGCCTTGGTAAGTGTTTACACTTATAACTTAATGTAATATATTTATAAAAAGTTGTGGAAATCATGTTGGTTATGTTTGAGAGGTATAGGGCAGTCCCTTTTTTTGTTGGCAGTCCACTTGTGTTTAGTTTTAAAGGATTTGCCTTCCCTGTGGTTTAAACTTGTAAAGGAGCTTAAGGTCTTAAAGAAATTAAGTTGGAGGGATGACATTTCAGTAGGTTTGGGTGTGGTTATTCCCCTAATTCATTCCTCTCTATGTATAGCTTTGTGGAAATGTTTATACCTGTTTATATATGGAACGTTTGGTGTAGTGAAAAAAGAATACACTCTTGTTATGTTAAAGTGAATTCTGAAACCATTGTGGACTATTTTTGGTATGTTGTTGTGGAAGGAATTTAGGTGTCTTGATTGAATAAATACGTGGAGTTGCATTGAGGTGGTAATGTGAAGTATGAACTTGGTAGGAAATCCTATCGGTTTGTAACACTTTGTGTTTGTTTGTGGACTATTTTGGTGGTATTGTGGTTGTGAGGTATTAAGTTATTGTGTAAGGTGGTGGAATAAGGTTATATGTAAGTATAAATAAGGGGGGAGTGATACACCATGTGTTTAGGAAGTTGGACGATTTTTACTTCCCGTTAAGTAACTAATTACCGTTTTGTAAACTTGTAATGTAATTTGCTGTAACACCCCGTATTTTGTGTGTACTTGTTCTATTGATATGGTACTTAAGGTAACCTTGTTATATAGGTAACGAACCAAGTTTCTTAAGTGATTAGAGATGGTTTAAAGAGGATGTAAAAGATGTTATAATGGCCCAAGCATTTCAGCATGTATGCGCCAAGTTAACCCAAACGGAAGTGCTTAAACGCGAGATAATAAGGTGGTATTCTACCTCAATGATTAAAGTTTCCAAGTGTATATAAGTATAAAGATAATAAAAGGGGTTAAGACTTAGAATATGGAATAACATAAATGAGCTGCTTGCTTGACTTAAATTGAGCTAGTAGGCGACAAGTAAGTGCATCTCCTACTTTGACTTAGTGACCAATTTAAGAACCAAGTAGGTGCATTACCTACTAAGACTCCTTTGACCAGCTTATTGGTCCAAGTACACTACCACCTACTTGGATAAATTCTGGCCCAAGTTAAAAGAGAAGAAAGGAGAAGAATGGGCAGCCAAGGCCCAATAGTTTCAGATGCACAAAGACCCAAGTATAATAGGAAAGTAGGTGCAACAAATACTTGGTATTTTATGGCCAAAAATGGACAAGAAAGTCAGCCAAGAGCTGGTCCCTTTAAAGCGATTGAAAACAACTCATTTTATTCATTTTAACTTAGGCAAAAAATTAAGTTTCTAGGGTTTTCTCTCTTCTCTGTAGTAGCTTCTACAACAGCCTTATAATTCTATTAGGTTTCTTGGGATTTACCTTCCTTCCAACCTAAAGTTAAGTGAACAAATCATGAGATTATCTTAAAAAGACTATGGAAATTATGTTCTTCATGTTTAAATTATAAGGCAGCCCTCTATAAGTTTGGCAGTCCCATTTTTCTTGGTTATTAAGAGATTTTTCTCTTCTCCTTTGGTTTATGTATGAAGGAACCAAGATATTGAAGAAATACAAGTTAAGAGAATAAACTATCACAAAATTAAGGTAAGGCTACAACCCATTTTTGCCCCTTCCAATATACATATTTTGGTGGAGAATTGTGTATATATTGTTGTCAAGAACTCAAGGGATGATGAGTTCAATATTTGGTTGCTATGAAAAAGGATATTGGGATTGTTTAAGGACTTGTGTTATGTGTATATGTTGGGGATAACTTGGTTGATGTTGGGAAAGGATGTAACTGATTTGTATTGAATTATAGACAGAGGATATGGTGATACACCACTGAACTAAATATCATGTAAGCCTACTGCCCACTCTATTTTGTATACCGTTTTGAGGGTGTAATGAGGCTAAAGTTATTTCGGGAGACGTTATAAGGATTTGTATGGTATGTGAATGTAATTGGAGGAGTAAGGGTTGAAAGAACACCCTTGAATAAATTAATTACGGGCTTACTGCCCGACTACTATTTTGGTGAGGTTAAGTGGATTAAATGTGTTGATTAACTACTAATACTAGTTTTACCACTTACTTTATTTTAGATAGGTAGTCTGAGAGGCAGGAGTTTAATTTAGGGTAATATCGGAGTTGTACATCAAGGTATGTAAGGCTATTCGATTCTATGTTCTTTAGTGTGAAATCTAATACATTGATGTTACATTTGCTCCCTACGTCATTGTTACCGCCTTAAATGCGTATTCATATGTCTCTCACTACTGGTCCATAGTTTAAAACTCAATGATTTTATGACCACCAAACGGACTATCTCAAAGATTAAAGAAATAATGCAAAGAGAACTTGTATATTCTTGGGTGGTATCCCAAGGGTGGAAGGAACACCTAGCATAGGTCGATCCCAATATCACGGGTGGTATTCCAGGGGTGAAAGGAAATCCTTGCATGGGTCAATCCTGATTTGTGTATTTATGAGGACCATATCCCAGGAGTTAAAATACCTAGCATAGGTTATCCTCTTTTACCACTGTTCAGCTGGTCATTGGTATCATATGTTTTACAATTTAATAATGAAAAGAAGAATAAAGTAAAGTAAAACATGTAACATACATGATCCCATAAATAAAAGAAAAGGTGGTCTTTTATTCTTATCTATACAATTATGTATTGATATCTGATGTTATTAAGATCTTGTCTTACCTATGGTCACTTATGCCTTACATACTAAGTATATTCTTTCGTACTGACGTCCCTTATGGGTACACTGTGTTTCATGCAACAGGTACCAATACTCGAGCTAGTAGACCTCCTCAATAGGACCACAGTACACTCAGCTGTGATTTGTGAGCTCTAAGTTGATTCGGGGCTTTATCGAGTCTTTGTTATATATTTTTGTATTGTATAATAGTTAAAGGTAAGGCGGGGCCTGTCCTGACCCAGACCATGTTTGTCGATCTTATAGAGGCTTTGTAGACTAGTGTATAAAGTGCAGTTATGTTTGGTTCCTTAATAGTTGTTGCCTCAACGGCTAATTCACGTATATATGTTTTAGGCTTATCTTTAAGATAGTCTATTATTATTGATATAGCTTGTATATATTTGTCAAAGTCCCATTACTAATATAGTTATTTGCTTGGACAATAAGATTATAGGTTGGTTCTCTCGAGTCTTTAGGGTGTCAGGTGCCTGTCCATCTCAATGGGATTTGAGGTGTGACATTAGCTTTTAATGTTAGTTCCATTATGTACTTAAATTGTAGAGTAACACGTAAAGGAAGAGCTGAATTGTTATAGGCACGTGGTGGGAAGATAAGGTATGTAAGGTTACTCTTTTTCATATCCTTTGGCAGCATAAAATATACACGTAGTTAACGACCTTGTTTCCATTCCGAAATGTCTTAACGTACCTCAATATATGTTTATTGTCAAGTTGGCATGTCTACCTTCACTAAACAATTTCTGGTATTCCCATCTTAGTCAACTAGGATCTATCTATTAGTTTGGCTCCGAAATATTTTAATTGTGTACAAGTATTCTTTACTTTACGGCAATTACATCAAGTGTTTATTCACATGCATTTTACTAGGGCACTTGATACACCGCGAATTGACCAAAAGATCTTCAATCAAGGCAATTGGCGCCCCTTTAGAGAAGAGGAAGAGTATTGTGACCCACCCTGATGATGTTGGGTGTTGAAAGATAAGTATTTGATACATTGGGTCACTTTTGGGCCCATATGGCATTTAGGGTCACTTTTGGGCCCATTATGTAATAAGGCCCATGGCTATAAATATTTAGCTTTCTTTTCATTTTTAGGGAGATGATTATTGATGATGGATGTTACACTTGAGAGTGTTTTAATGTTAGCTTGTTGGGAGCTTTCTAGATTGTGAGAAACGTTGGTTGTTGAGGTCCAATTCCTCTTTGGTCTTCGTAAGATATAGGTGTTTATAGTGATATAAATGAAGGTCTTTGGTTCGAAAACCTTTAGTTGTCCTTTTTCTTATCGTATTGTGTCTATCTATCTATCCTTTACTTTCTATCTTTGTTTTCATAGTTTCTTCATCTTTTCGTATCCATGTTTCCTTGTGTTCATAGTTTCTTCATCTTTTTAATAGTTTATATCTTATCATTTGTGGTATTAGAGCAAATGATATGATATAAAATATTGAAAAGAAGAAGAAACTACGAACACAAGGAAACGCGGATACGAAAAGACGAAGAAACTATGAAAACAAAGAAAACAAAGATAGAAAGTAAAGGATAGATAGATAGACACAATAAGATAATAAAAAGGACAACCAATGGTATTCAAAACAAATACCATCCTTTATATTACCGTATACACCTATCTCTTATGAAGACCAAAGAGGAATTGGACCTCAACAACCAACGTTTCTCACAATCTTGAAAGCTCCCAACAAGCTAACATCAAAACACTCTCAAGTGTAACATTCATCATCAATAATCATCTCCCTAAAAAAGAAAAAGAAAGATAACTATTTATAGCCATGGGCCTTATTACATAATGGGCCCAAAGGTGACCCTAAATTCCATATGGGCCCAAAAGTGGCCCAATGTATCAAATACTCATCCTTCAACACCCAACATCATCATAGTGGGTCACAATACTCTTCCTTGTCTCTAAAGGGGCACCAATTGCCTTGATTGAAGATCCTTTGTCCAATTCGGGGTGTATCATCCTCTCCTTCTCGAAGAGGACTTGTCCTCAAATCTGAGAAAACATTATTTTCAAGCTCAAGATCCCCAAGAAAGTCTTTGAAATTGGGAGAGTTCTCAACTTGCTTAGCCAAGAAAAGTGGAATGCTAATCTCTCCTTCTTGAGGCCAAACCTCTTCAATGGGCACTTTATTGGAAAGCATATTTGGGACGGTGATATTCCCATCACATGGATCTTCTTCACCCTCCACATTTTCATCAACATTATTAACCCCTTCTATGAGTTTCTTTTCTTGCTCTATTTTATCTTTGTAGTAAGGATTACCTTCCCGAAGTATGATGACTCTCCGGGTAGGACACTCACTCATTCGGTGACTCCATCCTTGACACTTAAAGCATTGAGTACCCTTAATATTAGGATTATCTCCTTCTCTAGGGGGATATCTTGGAGCATTCTTCTTAAAGGGTTTCTTTTCAAAAGATCTCTTGAACTCGAAACCTTGAGTCCATATTGATGACATTTGATTTCCCTCCTTTGGGTGGATGGCTTTCTCCAACTTAATATCTTGTTCAACATTAATAGCCGCTTCTAAGAGATCATCCATCTGAGCAAACTTGTGTATTGACAATCTAGAGGCAATCTCTTGATTCAATCCCACTTTGAATCAGATCTTGGTGTGCTTTTCATCCTCGTTGTAATTAAGCTTCAAGAGTAGATTTTGGAATTCATCATTGTATGCTTCAACACTCTTGTATTCTTGTCTCAAATTGTACAACTTGGAAAGAAACCCTTGTCTGTACCTCTCTGACACATACTTATCTCGCATAAGGGCCTTCATCACTTCCCATAGTGGATAATTACCTCCATGAAGAACCCCTTTCATTCTCTTAGATGACTCCCACCAAGTCAATGCATAACTTTCAAATTGTGCAACGACATAGGTAGTCTTCTTAATATCGGGCAAGTCATTAGCTTGGAAGATCCTATCACATTGCGACTCCCACTTGAGGTATCCTTAGGGATCACTACCTCCTTCAAAACTAGGAAGAGTGACCTTGATAGAGTTGAGACCGCCTTGGTCTCTTGGTCAATGTCCTTGGGCACCATACTTAGATCCTCCTTCTACTTGTTCCTCAAACTCTCCTTGGACTCCTAGGGCTTGGTTGGGTGGCATTTAGTTAAGTGGGTTTGGGTTTTGGGGTCTTCATAATGTGGTACTTGGGCTTGGGGTACTTGATAGGGTAGGTAGTAGGGTGGATTGAGACCTTGTGGGTTCAAACCTTGTGGCATTTGGTAGTTTGGGACTTGGTTTTGTGGTGCTTGATAGGGTGGAGGGGGCATTTGTGGAGCTTGAGGTTAGGGAATTTGTTGAGGTGGGCTAAATTGTAGGGGTCGGGCTACATGTCGTGGAGTTTGATCAACCTTAGTAGTAGGTAAGGGACCATTACCTTGTTGGGGAGGATAAAACATATTGTGGAGAGTCCTAGGAGAGATGGTAGCCGAAGTTCCTTGGACTTGTCCACTTGAGGAAGCTTGGAGATTATTTTGAGGGGTTGCATTTGAAGATTTGAGGTTCCCTTCCACATTCACCATCCTTCCCTCCATGTTTGATACTCTCCCTTCCATATTCAACATTTTCTCATTTATATTAGACATCTCGCCCCTCATCACATTTATATCTTGATGCATTCCTATGATTGCCTCAACCAAGGTATCTAGACTTTCCCCACCCTTGCTAGGTTGGATCTCGTCTCCCGTTTCCATGGTACCTATTAACAAGACAATCAACACAACTAACAAACAAGGTTAACGTTAGCAAACTCACAATCACTAGTGTTTTCACATTTGGATTGCCTCACAATTATCTCATCTTGTTGGTCTTGCTTGTTCACATTGGTATAGGAAGTTTCAATTGGCTGTCCTTGGATAACAAGTATTCTTGTTGAGAGAAGAAAGTACGACTCGATTTTGAACACAAACGAAATTGACTCAAGAAGTTAAATAAGAAAGAAATGATGAAAGCACACAAAGAGAAAGAACAAGAAAGAAATGGACTCAAGAACTAATCACAACTAAGTAGAGTGATTAATAGTTGATATTTAGTTGTTAAGAATCAAAGGAAGTGATTAGGAATCAATAAAATGAAACTAGAAGGTTAGAACTAGAGAAGGGTGTGATTTGGAGTCGTTCACCTGCGTTTGGTGAGGTGCGGACGCATCTAGGGACCTACCCTCGCAGGTGGAACTTCGCAGTTCCCTTCCAGGGAGTCTGTATTCACCTGCGTTGGTGACCTACGGCCGTAGGTCCTAACCTACGTGAGCAGGTGTGGGCGCATATGCCCCTAGACAGCACAGTTGAGGTTCTTCGTTTTCAGCTCATGTGGGCCCATTTTTGCACCCTCTCTCTTAGAATATTCATTTTTCTTTTGGATATTCTTTTGTACTAACACCCAAACACCTTTATCTTTCTTCCTTTTTGGATCTATCACACCCTTTTGGAAGATTCTTCTTCAACAAGATATGAATTTATGAAGAACACCAAGAAGAATATGAACCTTAAAAATTCGTAACTTCTTTGTTTTAGCTCGAAATTTGACGAAATTTGAAATCTAAGCTCTCCTCGTCATGGATAAAAACTTCCAAGAACTTTAAGCCTCCAAATCCACACCCAAAATTCCAGAATTTGAAACCCACTTCACTTTCTCCCAAAACTCAAAGCTCAACAATGGTAGAGGCTTCAAATCACCTCCGATTTAGATCAAATTTGATATTTAGACTCAAATAGTGTTAGGGAATAAGAATATAACACCACAAACACAAGAAAACTCCAAAATTAAAAACTTAAAATTTGGGCTAACCCCAAAAACGTGAAACACCAAATTTTGTTTTGTGATTTTAGATTTTCTTTCGATAACACACCCAAGATTAAATTCGTGGGAACGAATGAAAAATAGGCTTTGATACCAAATGATACGATATAAAATATTGAAAAGATTATGAAACTACGAACATAAGGAAACACGGATACGAAAAGACAAAGAAACTACGAAAACAAAGAAAACAAAGATAGAATGTAAGGATAGATAGATAGACACAGTACGATAAGAAAAAGGACAACCAAAGGTATTCGAATGAAATACCATCCTTTATATTACCGTAAAAACCTATCTCTTACGAAGACCAAAGAGGAATTGGACCTCAACAACCAACGTTTCTCACAATCTAGAAAGCACCCAACAAGCTAACATCAAAACACTCTCAAGTATAACATTCATCATCAATAATCATCTCCCTAAAAATGAAAATAAAACTAACTATTTATAGCCATGGGCCTTATTACATAATGGGCCCAAAAGTAACCCTAAAAGCCATATAGTCCCAAAAGTGACCCAATGTATCAAATACTCATCCTTCAACACCCAACATCATCATGGTGGGTCACAATACTCTTCCTCATCTCTAGAGGGGCGCCAATTGCCTTGATTGAAGATCCTTTGGCCAATTCGGGGTGTATCAACACTGTTATTCCAAAGTCCAAGAATGTTATAACCACCAACGTAATAATCTCAAAGATTAAATAAATTAAGTAAAGCAAATCTAGTTATTTTCGGGTGGAAGCTCTGGGGCATATGTCACGCCTCGAATTCCAACGGGGCGGACTGGCACCTGAAGCCGTTAAGGCCCCAGAGAAACAACCTACATCCATGTACATTCATATTCATGTCACTAAATGAACAACACTCTATCATATATAAATGCAAGATACCAATGGCGGAAGTCATGGAAAAACATTCAATAGCTATGAAACTTGGCCGATAGGGCCACCATGTTAAAATGGACATACATTCCTTACATTCCTTCATTTATCCCACAACATCTATAAAGCCTCTAAAAGATACAGACACAAGCCTAAAGTCGGGACAAGTCCCCGCTTTATACAATATTTACACAGTACCAAAACAATATACATATGTGACTTGGAAAGCCCCAAACCAAACTGGAGCTCACCAATAATCCGTAGATGACTCACAGCCTACTGTGGAGGTCTACTAGCACCTGTACCTACAGAAAGTAAGGTGAGTCCCCCAAGGGACGTCAGTACGAAAGAATGTACTGAGTATGTAAGGCCATAAATAACTACTTGAAATACAAGAACATCAAATGGAATCAAATACAAATGAATAATCAATATGGATAAACCATCATTCTGTATGTGTGGAACCGTGTACATTACATTCATTACTTTTTTTGCTTTTACGTTCATTCATTCATTCATCATTCATTCATATAAAGCTCGGGCCCCAAGCTGATCAGTGGGTCATAATCATATCATAACATTGGGATCGTCTCTAGCTAGGCTTATGTGCCCCTTTGAACTTTACATCCATAAATCTAATAATCATTCTGGATCATCTCTAGCTAGGCGTATGTGCCCCTTTGAGCTTTCCACCCGTATTCAAGCAGTAAACACTATGCATTACTTTATTCGTTTACTTTTGTAAGATTGATACATTGGTGGTTATAACATTATAGGAACTTTGAAACATCATTCAATGAATAAGAGTCATGTGAATAACAATTGATAACAAACCTGAAATGAAATACTTTTGAACATTTCGGAATGGAAACAAGTTGGTAACAATGAGGGACAAGAGGTGCGGCCAAAGGATACTGAAAAGAGTAACCTTACATACCTTATCTTTCCAATGCATAAATATAATAGTTCAGTTCTTCCTTAAAGCGCTACTCTACAATACAAGTACATAACGGAGCTCACGTTAACAACTAACTACATTACAAGTGCATAAGTCGACAATGAGCTACGTGACTGCCATATAACGTCATTTCACCCTCTTATAATACCATTTACGATATCACCATACCAAAAACACCAAAATATGCCACACATTAACCAAGACATCATAAATCGATAACATTTCACACCAAGTTTATACTTTACACTTCCCCTTCAACACCACGTTACATTTACTGCGTCATGTCACTGAAATACCTTTCACAATAACATATAAAACAACAATTCATAATTGATATGATTCAAAATGCCTCCAAAATACCCCTTAGGGCCATTCAAATGTTCCATAGGTTGATGATTACATCCAAGAAGGGTATAGGGGCCTTGAGGGGTCGAAGAGAAGCAAAAACAAACAAAATGAAATTCTGGAATGACCTGTGGAGCCACATACACCCTAAGGTGGGTGAGGTATGGCTGAATGTTTACATCTGGCCCTATCCAGGTCCACCTGTATTGGCATCTGCGCCCGCAGGTGCCTCATCCGCGAGGGCGGATGCCCGGTTCGGCCAAAATGGGTCTCTTTTGGGTCCTTTTTTGTAATAAATGGTCCATGGCCATAAGTAAGCTTCTATTTTAATATTTTAGGTTAAATTGGATGCAAAAAAACAACCATAGTCTGACAACACACATGAAAATCACAAAACTACATTTTTCCCTTCAATATGCCACCGGTTCCATGCACAATTCCACAACAACAATTCCAATTGTTGTACACATAGAGAAATCAAATTAGGGAAATAACCACATCAATAATGTTGACATTTAATCCATAAAATTCACTTCCTTCAAGACCAAAAGTCTCATTTCAAATTTATAAGGCAAAACTCTTTACTGATTAAGCAAAAGTAGAATGTTTCACACATAGTGGACTGCCCAACACTTTGTCAACATAACCAACATTATTTACACACCATATTATACATATAATATACTAAACTATAAGATTAAACACTTTCCAAGGATTTCAAAAGGATGATCTTGTCCAAAGGGAATAGTTGCTTAGGGTTTGTGAGAAGAGAATGTTGTGGAAAATCGAGAAATGAGACATGTGTGTTTTGTTGATTGAAATCTGATTTGTTGCCTTATATAGTGCCTCATGGTCATCCTTATCCAAACACTTAGTCAATAATTGATATGTTTACTTGGTCAAAGGTGGAATGGGTCATTTTTTCCATTTGGGCCATGTCTTTTGCTTAATATTTGGGCCTCTTTTGAGCCCCTTGACATGGAATTAATTAAGCCCAATAATTTTAGTGATGAATCCACCAAATATCTCAAGTTTAAATAATTCCATAAATGTTAATACACTCAACTGGTTTCAGAAATGTAAGGGCTGTTACATCCTTCCCCCCTTAGGAACATTTGTCCTCGAATGTTAGTAACATATCCAATTTACACATATTCAAGTTTAAGTTTATCCATCATGTTACTAGATACACACAATGCTTGTAAAGACTTTCTCTTCCGTCTGAAAAAAATACAGGTACTTAGATCTCATCATTTCCTCGGCTTCCCATGTGATCTCTTCTGCTAGTTGATTTCGCCAAAGTACCTTTACGAAAGCTACATCTTCATTCCTTAACCTCTTCACTTGACGATCCAAGATAGCAATAGGTATCTCTTCATATGTGAGAACCTTTGTAACTTGCACATCTTTAATGGGAGCAATACAAGATGGATCTCCTATGCATCTCATTACCCATTTCATTGGTGACACTTTCAAGAATACCCAATCAGCTCTGGAAAATTCTAGTCCCCTTTTTCTAACATCGACATATGACTTGTGTCGACTTTGGGCCGTTTATAGCCGATGTTGTATCACCTTAACTTTCTCCATATCTTGATGAACAAGATTTGGCCCAAGTAAGGCAGTTTCACCCACTTCAAACCATCCAATTGGTGATTTACACTTTCTTCCATATAAAGCTTCATAAGGTGCCATTTTGATACTTGAATGATTAGCTATTATTATAGGCAAACTCAATAAACAATCAATGATCATCCCAACTACCTTTAAAGTCCAATATGCAAGCTCGTAGCATAACTTCAAATGTTTGGATAGTACATTCTGCTTGTCCATCTGTCTGAGGATGAAAAGTCATACTCAAATTCACTTGGGTTCCCAAGCTCTTCTGAAAAGATTTCCAAAAATGTGCAGTAAATTAAGATCCCTGGTCTAATATAATAGATATTGGAATTACATGTAGTCACACTATCTCTTTAACATACAAACGTGCATAATCTTCAGCTGTATAGGTGGTCTTGACCGATAGGAAGTGTGCTGACTGGCATTCCAAAGTCAAGTCTTTCTCACACCGCATGGGGTCCTTTCCTACAAATATGCAAGAAGCTCTTATTTCCCTAATCTAGAGGGTTCTCACGCCAAGCTTCCTTTCTTTCGGGCAAGTCCAATTATAAAGAAAAGAGAAGGTCGGTCCCGTCCCACGGGTGCCTGTCAACTATTACCCATATGGAATCAAATTTTTGCAGTGTATGAGGCAAACCTGTGATGAAATCCATGTTGATCATGTCCCACTTCCAGACTGGCAGATTAATACATTGCATGTAACCTCTCGTCTTTTGATGCGCTACTTGTTACTTGTTGACAATTGATTATTGGGCTATAAATTCTGCAATGTTCTTTTTCATGTTACCCCACCAATACATTTCTTTCAAATCATGATACAGTTTGGTGGCTCCCGAACGAATAGAATAGCGTGAATGATGTGCCTCTGTCATAATCCGACTCCTTAGCTCATCTACATCTGGTACACACAATCTACCTTTGCACTAAAGTACTCCCTCCTGCGTAAGATCAAATGCCTTTGTCAAACCCTGTTGTACATTCTTTTTCATCTGCAATAACGTAGGATCCACATACGAATTCTTTTTTGAATTCAGCTACTAATGAATATTCGGCCGCATTTTGCACAATAACCCTTTCATCGGGAGATTCAAAAATATGAACCACCATGTCACAACCCGAATCCCATTCGGGATGGACTGACACCCGAAGACGATGAGGCCCAAGAGAACCAATCTTTGCTCATGTCTATTCATGTTCATATCACTCAATAAGAAGCACCATCACATAGAGGTATAAAATGGCAATAGTGGAAGTTATGGAAACATGTGATATATGCATATAAGAAACTTGGCCATTAGAGCCATCGAATCAACATGGACATCCATCTCTTACATTCCTCATCCCACATCTATCTACAAAGCCCCTACAGATACATATACATAGCCAAGCTAGAGTCGGGACAAGTCCTCTCTTTATACAGCATTTATAATACAAAAATTAGTGTACACTATGACTCGAAAAGCCCCGAACCAACTGGAGCTCACCAAAAATCTGCAAATGACCCGCACAATACCATGGAGGTCTACTAGTACCTGTGCCTACAACAAGTAAGGTAAATCTCCCCTAAGGGGGTCAGTACGAAGAATGTACTGAGTATGTAAGGCCATATAAAACTGTATGATACATAAATATTTCAATGAACTCAAATACAAATGAATAATCAGTATGGATAAGTCACCCTTCTGTACTTTGGAAACCATGTGTATTGCTTTCATTACTTTCTTTGCTTCTTTGCTTGCTCATAATCACTTGTGTCACTATGTACCCGGGCCCCGACTGATTAGTGGGTCTTTACATAATATAACGTTATGTTGGGATCGACTCAAGCTAGGCTTATGCCTCTAAAGCTACCACCCATAAATCAAAGCATCGGGTTCGGCTCGAGCTAGGTTATTACCTCTAGAGCTGCCACCCATAAATCAACTTATCAGGTTCGGCTCGAGCTAGGTTATTACCTCTAGAGCTACCCCCTGTCAGGATCGGTCCAAGATAGGCTTATGCCTCTAGGACTACCCCCTGATCAAAATAATCTCGGGATCGGATTGAGCTAGGCATTTCGCCCCCAAAGCTACCACCCATACTCAATCATTAACCACATATATGCATTACTTTATTCTTCACTTTTGAGATTGATACCTTTACTTGTGAGAGATTGGTACATTCAGTTGTGAGAGATTGTTACATTCACTTGACATCATATTATTGGAAGCATTGGAACAATAGTCAATAAATAAGAGACGTGTGTATAAACACTTATTGGAACTTTGGAACATAACATTATTGGAACCATGGGACCTTTGGAACATTAGTCAATGAGCATGAGACATGTGAATCACAATTGATCAATGAGTAGGAAACATGTGATAATAACAATTGGTAACCGGATATAGGATACCTTACAACATTTTGGAATGGGACAAATAATATGTCAATGTGACTACTATGTGCTGCAGAAGGATACGGATAGAATAACCTTACATACCTTGTCTTCCCAATATGAATATACAATCCAATATGTGAGTACAACAATTCCGCTCCTTCCTTACGTTTCACTCTACATCACAAGTACATAACGGAACCAACATTAACCACAAGCACATTCAAAGTGTATAAGACGACCATGAGTTACATGATTGCCCTATAACATTATTTCACCCTTTATAATACCATTCATGGTCTTTACATACCAACATTACCATAACATTCTATACATTGTCCAAAACATCATAAACCAATAGCTTTTCACACCAAGTTCCTCCTTTACATGTTCTCATTAACACCACATCACAATGAATCCATCAAATCACTCCAATACATTTTATACCAAAATTCCACAATTTACTCATAGAGAAAAATAACAAGTTATGGAAATAAACACACCATACATGTTGAGGTATCATCCACACCATTCACTTTCATCAAAACATCAAGTCCTTTTTCAAGTTTAATTCACAAGAATGCACATCTTTTAGCAAAAAGCCAAAGTGCAATATTCAACACCTTGCCAACATAACCACCATGATATAAATAACCTCTTATGTACATAATTTATTAATTCATAAGAATAAACACTTACCTAAGCTTGTAGAATGATGATCTTGCTCAAGGAGATGACTTAGGGTTTGAGAATTTGATGTCTCTTTTTTGGTTTCTTGGAAAAGTCTAGAAATACATGTGCCTTCTCATGAATAAAATCTGATTTCCTTGCCCTTTTATAGACCCTTTAACTCATCCTTAGCCACTTATGTCAATAATTGACTTGTCAAAGCAAGAATGGATCATTTGACCCATTGGGCCATGTCTTTTAATTCATTTTGGGCCTTCCTTTGAGCCCATTAACACATACTATCTTAGCCCCAAAAATCAATGTGTAATCCATAATATATCTCATGTTTAATTAATTCCATAATTTTCACGACAATATTCACTTACGAGATTCCCGATCGTAGCCTCAATCGCAAAAATCGAAATTCTAGTCGCTCATGGCTTATTTGAACATAGTTTGTTAAAATTTGTTAAAATACTTGTGACGAAGAATTAACCCCAACTCGGATGCTAAACACACTTAAGAATAGTCTTACTATGATGGAGTAATGATACCATGACTCAAAGGTCTTATATACATCATAATAGTCAAAGAAAAATTTTGACGAAAACCACCCCGGCAAGCCACTTGGCGCGCCCCTTTGCTGCCTGTGGAAACAAAAATTTGGGCCAGAGCAGCCTGGCACGCCCTCTGCAGCGCCCCATGCCAAATTTTTAATTTTTACTTTTCTTTGCGAATTTGGTTGGATCTTTCAAGTCCCAACCGTTTGCTTACCTCTTAGCTTTAAGATTCTTTGCTTGGATGTCCCTTAAACCTCAATTTTCACCCCAAAAATGCTACACAAAGTCACAAACACCACCCACTACAAAGTTCTAATAACATTTTCTAGCATAATAATGGCAATGCAAAATACATACTTATTGCTCTCGAACTTAGGGTAAACATGGCTCAAGGTTATCAAGTAGGGTCGGGAAGGTACGGGGTGTTACACCCCAAGCTGGATAATTGAGGTACGGGGTGTTACACCCCAAGCTGGATAATTGATGTAGATCCTTGATTATATCTTGCTTTTTCGCCAACTGGCCACTAAATCTTCCTATTGCTTGTGGCTTAATGCATCAACTGCCACATTTGCTTTTCCCGAATGGTATAAGATATTAATTTCATAATCTTTCAATAATTCAAGCCACCTCCGCTGCCTTAAATTTAAATCCTTTTGCTTACAGATATATTATAAACTCTTATGATCGGTATATATATCAACATGAACCCCATACAAATAGTGGCGCCATCTCTTTAAAGCAAATATCACAGCTGCTAGCTCAAGATCATATGTTGGATAATTTCTCTCATGTGGTCGCAACTGTCATGAGGCATAGGATATTACATTACCGTGCTGCATTAATACACATCTTAGGCCAACCCCTGAAGCATCACAATATACTACATACCCTTCTGTACCTTCTGGAAGTACTAATATAGGTGTAGTCGTCAATTTATCCTTCAGCTCTTGGAAAGTCTTCTCACATGCATCATTCCACTGAAACTTGGTTGCCTTATGTGTTAGCTTTGTTAAAGGTGCTGCAATGGAAGAAAACGCTTCAACAAACCTTCTATAATAACCTGCCAATCTAAGAAAACGATGAATCTCTATAGGTGTCGTAGGTCTTGGCCAATTCTTCACCACTTCTATCATTTGCTTATCAACCCTTATTCCTTCATCCGACATAATATGACCCAAGAATACTATAGATTTGAACCAAAATTCACATTTAGAGAACTTTGCATATAACTTACGATCGCGAAGAATATGTAACACCTGCCGTAAGTGATTAGCATGGTCTTCTTGTGATCTTGAATAAACCAACATATCATCTATAAACACTGTCATGAACACATCTAAGAATGGCTTGAACACTCTATTCATCAAATCCATAAAAACTGCAGGTGCATTTGTTTGCCCACATGACATCACTAAAAACTCATAATGATCATACCGTGTTTGGAATGCTGTCTTGGGTATATCTTTTTCTCTTACCCTTACCTGATGATATCCCGATCTCAGGCCAATCTTTGTAAAGCATTTGGTACCCTGTAATTGGTCAAAAAAATCATCAATTCTGGGGAGAGGATATTTTTTCTTGACTGTTACCTTATTCAGTTATCGATAATCAATGCACATTCTCAATATGCCATCTTTCTTTCGTACGAATAATACTGGTGCACCTCAAAGGGACATACTAGGCCCTATGAATCCCTTGTCCAACAAGTCTTTTAATTGCTCCTTCAATTCCCGTAATTCTTCCTGGGCCATTCTATATGGAGGAATAGAGATAGGCCGAGTACCTAGAATCACGTCAATTCCAAACTCTACTTCCCGTTCCAGAGGCAAACCCGAAAGATCTTCAGGAAATACATCAAGGAAATTCATTTACCACTGGAACCGATTGAAGAGTTGGTGGCTTCACATCGGTATCCTACACTCTTACTAGATGACAAATGTGCCCCTTGGATATCATTTTCCTTGCCTTAAGATAGGAAATAAACTTTCCTCTCGGTGCTCCAACATTACCCCTCCATTTAAGGACGGTCTTTTGTGGAAAATTGAAATGTACCCTCTTAGCTCGGCAATCTACCGTGGTATAACAGGAAGCCAACCAATCCATACCCATTATAACATCAAAATCCACCATTTCTAGCTCAATAAGATCAGTCAACATATCATGATCACAAACAGTTACTTTACAATTACGATATACTCATTTAGCAACAATAGATTCACCAACTGGTGTAGATACTTCAAATGGCTTGACTAATAATTCTGGTGTTCTTTCAAATTTATCAGCAATCAATGGAGTAACAGTAACATAGGATAGGGTAGGCCCCAGATCAATCAATGCATATACATTATGTGAAAAGATGGATAATGTACCTGTCACTACATCAGGAAAAGCCTCCAAATTCTGCCCATCCGCTAGAGCATAGGTATGATTCTGTACTCCACTAGAAATGGTTGTTCCTCTAGCACCTCTATCATGACTAGCAGGCTATACACCTCGGCCTAAGGAAGGAATCGATGATGATGATACAACGGTTGATCCCGTAGGTCGCCCCATACTACCCGTGCCCCATTGTCGAAACTCTCTCATCAGGTGCCCCGACATACCGCACTGAAAGTAAATATTCATTCCAAATCGGCATTCACCTAAATGAAACTTTTTGCAGTGCTGACACAGCTGATGAGAAAATCCTGCTGTCTGTGAACCTCGAATCCTACTACTTTACCCAACGGGACTACCTCTAAACCCTCAAAATTGAGATGGAGTACCTGTGGTAGGATAGGAAAATGATGGTCTAGGTGGTCTATTAAAAACCCGAGGCCTAAATTCTCCTTGTGACGCCATGAACTATCCCATAGGTCTAGACCTCTTTGATAACCCTCTTTCAATTTCTTGCGCCCTTCTCCTTTGCCTCTGATCCTCCATCTTTTGTGCAAAAGCCTGTATCCTAGCTATATCCATATCTCTGTTCAACGCAATAATAGTACAATCCCTTACATAATTTGGATCCAATCTGTCCACATACCGATGGACTCTGTCATCCATAGTGGCTACTACATTGGGAGCATACCGAGCCAAAGAGTTAAATCGAAGACTATACTCTCTGACGCTCATATTCCCTTGACGAAGATTTAAAAATAGGTCTGTACGTACTTCCCGGATCTCATATGGAAGGTAATGATCATGGAATGTCGTCTTGAATTCCTCCCAACTAGATGGAAGTGCACCGATACCCCTAGATCGTTTCCAATCATCATACCAGAATATAGCCTCCCTTTTCAATCTATATGCCGCAAGCTCAACTGTTTCTATACCAGTTACATGCATAACATCTAAAGACCTTTGAATTTGGTCCACAAAGTCTTGTGGGTATTCATTTAGGTATGACCCTGTAAAGGTGGGAGGGTCTAATTTCAGGAAATCCTGTGTCCGTAGACTAGCTGCCCTATCCGCACCATCATTACTTGTCGTTGGACCAACTAGTCCTTGATTCTGTGCAGCAACTATACGAGTCAACATTTTCACCACATTTCTTAAATCCTGCTCAGTAGCATTTACAGGTGGTTCTGGATATACTTCTCTCTGTAACACCCCGTACCTTCCCAACCCTACTTGACAACATTAAATAATGTTTTCTTAGGTGTCGAGAGCTATAAGTATGTATTTGGTAATGTTAATGATAAGAAAATTGAAATTGGGCCTCGTACATGTGGTTAGCCTTTCGTAAGAGGTGTTTTGTGATTTTCATGAAGCATTTGTGTAGTTCAAAATGAGGCTAAGAGGACCTCCAAACAAAGGATATTAAGGTTAATAAGTAAGTTAAATAATAGGACTTGAAGTATCTAACCGAACCCGCGAAGAAAAGTCGAAAAACAAAATTTTCAAAAAAAATAAGGTTGGGGCGTGCCAGAGGGCATGACAGGCCGCTCTGGGCCAAAATTTTTAGCCCAGAGGCAGAAAGCTGGCCAGCACAAGGGCGTGCCAGGCTGGGTTTGGCCACTTTTTAAAAGTTGGAAATTGTCTAAGTCACAAGGGTGACCGGGGACGTACCGAGCCGATTTTTTCCACGTTTATTCTAAAACCACGAGTATATACATGAAATGAATGAAATATTATATTGGTATGATAAAATTACTCGAGAAAGAATTTAGCATCAAAATGACAGTTTTGCCCTTATGGTCAAAATGGGCCACACGTGGCTAGAATCGCTTGTTTTGGGGATTGAGGCTACAAATATAAATCCTGTGAATAGGAATATCGTTGTAATTCATATGAAATGATTTAAACATGAGAATTTATTGATTTTATTGGATTAAGTAAATTGGGCTCAAAAAGGGCCCAAAATGTGAAAGAAGACATGGGCCAAAAATGGGTCAAATGACCCATTCTTGTATTGACCTTCTAGATACAACATTAAATGTTATATGAGTGGATAAGGATAGACTTTATGACTTATATAAAGTACCCAAAAGCTGATTTTTATTCACTTGGAAATCTCATGCCTTTTTGATATTTTGTTTATCATTTTTTTCTCTCAAAACCCTAAGAACTCAAAGCCAACTTTTGGAGCAAGATCATCATTTTTCAAGCTTGGGTAAGTGATTATTGTTATGGATTAATATATTATATGAATGGTAGATTATGTAAATCATGTTGGTTATGCTTGGAAGTGTTGAACATGGTACTTTGTATTTTTGTAAAAGATTTCTGATCCATGGGATTTAAGCTTGAACTATGACTTGTGACTTTGATGAAAGGGCATGGTATGCATAAAATATGAACATGTATGGTGTGATTTTGTTACTAAACTTGTTATTTTTATATAAGTGCAAATTATGGGATTTTGGCCGATATATGCTATGAGGTGTATTAAGGTAACTTGATGGATTATTTGTGTTGTGGTGTGGATGAGAAAGTGTAAAGGAGAATTATTGTGGTGAAATTTTATTGATTATCATGTATTGGTCAATGTATGGAATATTGTGGGATTATTGGTATGATAATTTCATCAATGGAGTTGTCAAGGGGGAAATGACATTTTAAAGGTAAACATGTAACTCATTGACGTTATATGCATTTGTAAGGTAATTGGTGGTTAATCTAAATCCCATTGTGTATTTGTGTTGTAGAGTGAAACATAAGGAAGGAGCGGGACATTGTATGCAAATCTAAGGTTGTATATTCATATTGAGAATACAAGGTATGTAAGGTTACTCTGTCCATATCTTTCTGCGGCAAATAGTATCCACATTGACATTACGCTTGTCCTATCCCAAAATGTGCTAAGGTATCCTATATCCGATTATCAATGGTCATTATCACATAGTTCCTACTCATTGATCAATTGTGAACCACATGTCTCATATTCATGGTTAATGTTCCAAAAGCTCAATAAGGTTATGTTCCAAAGTTCCAATAGTGGTTATACTCATGTCTCTTGTTCATTGGTTATTGCCCAACGATTCGAATAGTAATTATACTCATGTATCGTGTTCATTGATTATGGTCCAACGGTTGTGTTATGGTTTTCAACTAATGTTTATTCACATGTCTCTCACTTATTGGTTAATGATCCAAAGCTTCATATAAAGTTATGACTATCATTGTATCAATCTCAAAGTAATGAATAAATTAATACAAATATGTGGTCAATGATCAAGTATCGGTGGTAGCTTTGGGTACAAATGCCTAGCTCAAGCCGATCCTGAAATTTGTTGGATCAGGGGGCAGTCCTAGAGGCATACGCCTAGCTCGGACCGATCCTGACAGGGGGAAGCTCTAGGGGTAATAACCTAGCTCGAGCCGAACCTGAAATGTTGGTTTATGGGTGGCAGCTTTAGAGGTAATAACCTAGCTCGAGCTGATCCCGATATATATTAATTCATAGGTGGCAGCTCTAGGGGCATAAGCCTAGCTCGAGCCTATCCCAACATAACGATATGTTATGTTAAAACCCACTGTTCAGTCGGGGCCTGGGTATCACAGGTCACAGGCAAAGATGAAAAATCATGGAGGTAAAGATACAAAGAAAGTAATGAAAGCAATATACATGGTTTCCAAATTTCAGTATAGTGACTTATCCATATTGATCATTCATTTGTATTTGAGTTCATTGACATATTTCCTTATCATACAGTTTCAATTGAGCCTTACATACTCAGTACATTTTTTCGTACTGACCCCTCTTGGGGGATTTACCTTACTTGCTGCAGGCGCAGGTACGAGTAGGCCTCCACAGTAGGTTGCCAGTTGTTGCGGATCGTTGGTGAGCTCCAGTTAGTTTGGGGCTTCTCCGAGTCACAGTTGCACATATGTTTTGGTGTTGTATATGTTGTCTAAAGCGGTGACTAGTCCCGACTTTCAGGTGGTTTTGGTAAATATCTATGTAGAGGCTTTGGTAGACATGTGTGGGTGTATGAATGTAAGGTGGTATATGACGTTTTGACTTGATGGCCTCAATAGCCAAGTTTCACATATGTATATATATATATGTCCCATCTTTCATGTTTTTTTCCGTATTTCGCCTTTCATGTTCTTACTTAATGGTGGTGCTGCCTATGACATACATATGAATGAATAGAAGCAAAGCTTGGTTCTCTTGGGACATGTCGGCTACGGGTGCCAATCTGTCCCGATGGGATTCAGGGCGTGACAAAAGTGGTATCAGAGGAGGTCGTTCTAAGGGTGTCTACAAAGCCGTGTCTGAGTAGAGTCTTACTTATCGATGTGTTATGCACCACATTTATAAGCAGGAGGCTGTGGGATATTTAGGATGTTGTTTCTTTTTTTCACTTCTAGATCGTGCAATAGAGCCATGTTGTAAGTTGAATTGTATCTGATCATGGTAATTGTTTTTCCTTGGTATAGTCAAAATGCCAATCACGAGAAGAGGTAGAGGTAAAGGGAAGCAGGTAGATGTGCCTACTGAAGAAGGAATGAGTAGATTGCCACCTGTACAAGACAGTTAAGGTGGAGCAAATGTTGAAATTTCATCGCGGTCTTCGTCTACTTTTCCTGCTCCAGAAGAGTCGATTGGTAGAGAAGTACCCGCAGAACCGCCAATGAATGCCACAGATCAGGATCTGAGAAATGCAGTTCATATGTTGACACGGTTAGTGGCAGCACAAAGTCAAGGACGCGCTGGTCTAATGACACATTATGATGATGCGGCTAGAGTAGCGAGTCGCAGAACATAAGATTTTCTGAAACTGGACCCTCCTATATACACTGGGTCAGATCCGAAAGCAGATCCACAGGACTTCGTGGATCAAATTCAGAGGGCTCTAGAAATTATGCACGTGACGGGGGTAGAAATAGTTGAACTTGTTGTGTGCAGATTGAAAGGAGAGGCTATTGTGGTATGAGAATTGGAAGAAATCTCATGGTATTGGTGCAAATCCACCTAATTAGGAAGAATTTAAAGCGGCTTTACTTGATCACTATCATCCATACGAGGTCCGAGAGGCTCGTGCGGACCAGTTCTTAAATCTGCGGCAAGGTGACATGAGCGTCAGAGAGTACAGTCTCCAGTTTAAATCTTTGGCTAGGTATGCACCAAATGTGGTAGCTACCATGACCGATAGAGTTCATCGGTACGTGGATAGATTGGATCCATACTTGGTCAGGGATTTTACTATTGCGGCATTGAATAAGGATATGGACATAGCTAGAATACAAGCCTTTGCACAAAATATGGAAGATCAGAGGCAAAGGAAAAGAACACAGGAATCAGAAGGGGGGCCAACAAAGAGGGCTAGATCTATTGGGCAGTCTATGGCATCCCAAAGAGAGTTTAGCCCTTGGAGTTTTCATAGACCACCTAGACCATTATCTTCTTATTCCACAGCAGGCCCTCAATATCAATTTCGAGGATCTAGAGGCAGTCATTTTGGGCAGAGTAGTATGGGTCGGGGTTCACAGACATCAGGGTTTTCTCGCCAGCCGTGTCAGCATTACGGGAAGTCTCATTTAGGTGAATGCCGAGTTGGAATGGATGTCTATTATTTTTACGGAAAGCCAGGGAACATGGTGAGAGAGTCCCCACAAAGAGGCATGGGTGGTATAGCATGACCTACGGGATCGACCGTTGCATCATCATCACCGGTTCCTTCCATTGGCAGGGGTGTAAAACCTACTGGTCGTGGTAGAGATATTAGAGGGGCAGCTAGTTCCAGTGGAACTCAAAATTGTACCTATGCTCTAGTGGACCGGCAGAATGTGGAGGCATCTCCTAACGAAGATACAGGTATCTTATCCATATTTTCGAATGATGCATATATCAGTTAAGTCAATTGACATATCTCCACTTGTTGGTGATTTATTAGAGTCAAAGACACATATCGTAATGGTATAGTAGAATGATTAAGTACTCTTAAAGCATTACTAATGAAAGAGGTAATGGGATATGAAAACAAAGGGGAAATTGTCCTATACAACATGCCATGTGAAGTTACCGGAAGTGCATAAGGGTTCCATTTCGTATTACTCCCATTGAAAATATACAAATTACGAAGGATTTCACTAGGAAGAGATACCTATTGTTATTTTAGACCGACAAGTGAGAAAGAAGTAAATTCTGTAAAAGTTTTTGTAAGAGACCAATAAGCCAAAGAAATCGCATGAGAAGTTGAGAAAACAAAAATATGAAATCAACGACCCTTATTTGTTTGTGTTTATGTATAAAGTATGCTAGTATAGAGATGCATTTGTCGTACTTGAAGCGATACTATTAAAATTCGAGGATGAATGTTCCTAAGGGGGGGAATAATGTAACACCCCGTACCTTCCCAACCCTACTTGACGGCATTGAATAATGTTTCCTTAGGTGTCTAGAGCTATAAGTATGTATTTGGTAATGTTAATGATAAGAAAATTGAAATTGGGCCTCGTACATGTGGTTAGCCTTTCATAGGAGGTGTTTTGTGATTTTCGTGAACCATTTGTGGGGTTCAAAATGAGTCTAAGAGGACCTCCAAACAAAGGATATTAAGGTTAAGAAGTAAGTTAAAGAATAGGACTTGAAGTATCTAACCGAACCCGCGAAGAAAAAAGTCGAAAAATGAAATTTTCAAAAAACAAATAAGGTTGGGGAGCGCAAGAGGGCGTGCCAGTCCACTCTGGGCCAAACTTGTTAGCCCATAGGAAGCAATATGGTGTGCCCAAGGGCGTGCCAGGATGGGTTTGGCCACTTTTTAAAAGTTGGAAATTGTCTAAGTCCCAAGGGTGCCCGGGGACGTATCGAGCTGATTTTTTCCACGTTTCTTTTACAACCAAGAGTATGTACATGGAATGAATGAAATATTATATTAGTATGATAAAATTACTCGAGAACGAATTTGGCATCAAAATGACAGTTTTGCCCTTATGGTCAAAATGGGCCATACGTGGCTAGAATCGCTTGTTTTTGGGATTAAGGCTACAAATATAAATCCCGTGAGTAGGAATATTGTTGTAATATGAATGAAATAATTAAAACATGAGAAGTTATTGATTTTATTGGATTAAGTGAATTGGGCTCAAAAAGGGCCCAAAATGTGAAAGAAGACATGGGCCAAAAATGGGTCAAATGACCCATTCTTGCCTTGACCTTCTAGATACAACATTAAATGTTATATGAGTGGATAAGGATAGACTTAAGGACTTATATAAAGGACCCAAAATCTTATTTTTATTCAATTGGAAATCTCATGCCTTTTTGATATTTTGTTTATCATTTTTTTCTCTCAAAACCCTAAGAACTCAAAGCCAACTTTTGGAGCAAGATCATCATTTTTCAAGCTTGGTTAAGTGATTATTGTTATGTATTAATATATTATATGCATGGTAGAGTATGTAAATCATGTTGGTTATGCTTGAAAGTGTTGAACATGGTACTTTGTGTTTTTGTAAAAGATTTGTGATCCATGGGATTTAATCTTGAAATATGACTAGTGACTTTGATGAAAGAGCATGGTATGGATAAAATATGAACATGTATGGTGTTATTTTGTTATTAAACTTGTTATTTTTCTATAAGTGTAAATTATGGGATTTTGGCTGATATGTGCTATGAGGTGTATTAAGGTAACTTGATGGATTATTTGTGTTGTGGTGTGGATGAGAAAGTGTAAAGGAGATGTGTTGTGGTGAAATGTTATTGATTATCATGTGTTGGTAAATGTATGGAATATTGTGGGATTATTGGTATGATAATTTCATCAATGGTGTTGTCAAGGGGGAAATGACATTTTAAAGGCAAACATGTGACTCATTGACGTTATATGCATTTGTAAGGTAGTTGGTGGTTAATGTAAATCCCGTTGTGTATTTGTGTTGTAGAGTGAAACATAAGGAAGGAGCAGGACATTGTATGCACATCTAAGGTTGTATATTCATATTGAGAATACAAGGTATTTAAGGTTACTCTGTCTGTATCTTTCTGCGGCAAATAGTATCCACATTGACATTACGCTTGTCCTATCCTAAAATGTGCTAAGGTATCCTATATCCGGTTATCAATGGTCATTATCACATAGTTCCTACTCATTGATCAATTGTGAACCACATGTCTCATATTCATGGTTAATGTTCCAAAAGCTCTATAAGGTTATGTTCCAAAGTTCCAATAGTGGTTATACTCATGTCTCTTGTTCATTGGTTATTGCCTAATGATTACAATAGTAATTATACTCATGTATCATGTTCATTGATTATGGTCCAACGGTTGTTTTATGTTTTTCAAATAATGTTTATTCACATGTCTCTCACTTATTGGTTAATGATCCAAAGCTTCATATAAAGTTATGACTGTCATTGTATCAATCTCAAAGTAATGAATAAAGTAATGCAAATATGTGGTCAATGATCAAGTATGGGTGGTAGCTTTGGGGGAAAATGCCTAGCTCAAGAAAATCCCGAGATTTGTTGGATCAGGGGGCAGTCTTAGAGGCATACGCCTAGCTCGGAACGATCCTGACAGGGGGAAGCTCTAGGGGTAATAACCTAGCTCGAGCCGAACCTGAAAGTTTGGTTTATGGGTGGCAGCTCTAGAGGTAATAACCTAGCTCGAGCCGATCCCGATATATATTAATTCATGGGTGGCAGCTCTAGGGGCATAAGCCTAGATCGAGCCGATCCTAACATAATGATATGTTATGTTAAAACCCACTGTTCAGTAGGGGCCCGGGTATCACAGGTCACAGGCAAAGATGAAAAATCACGGAGGTAAAGATACAAAGAAAGTAATGAAAGCAATATACATGGTTTCCAAATTTCAGTATAGTGACTTATCCATATTGATCATTCATTTGTATTTGAGTTCATTGACATATTTACTTATCATACAGTTTAAATTGAGCCTTACATACTCAGTACATTCTTCGTACTGACCCCTCTTGGGGGATTTACCTTACTTGCTACAGGCGCAGGTACTAGTAGGCCTCCACAGTAGGTTGCCAGTTGTTGCGGATCGTTGGTGAGCTCCAGTTAGTTCAGGGCTTCTCTGAGTCACAGTTTCACATATGTTTTGGTGTTGTATATGTTGTCTAAAGCGGGGACTTATCCCGACTTTCAGTTGGTTTTGGTAAATGTCTATGTAGAGGCTTTTGTAGACATGTGTGGGTGTATGAATGTAAGGTGGTATATGACGTTTTGACTTGATGGCCTCAACGGCCAAGTTTCACATATGTATATATATATATATATATATATATATATATGTCCCATCTTCCATGTTTTTCCGTATTTTGCCTTTCATGTTTTTACATAATGGTGGTGTTGCCTATGACATGCATATGAATGAATAGAATCAAAGCTTGGTTCTCTCGGGCCATGTCGGCTACGGGTGCCAATCCGTCCCGATGGGATTCGGGGCGTGACACTCTCCTTTGTGGTCCCCCTGTAAATGGGAGAGGAAAAGAAGCCCGCAATGCAAATTCAGTTTCATCCCCACCTTGACAAGCTTGGTCAGGTGGCGATTTACTAGTTCCTTCTCCGACAAGCATATCTACCTGCTTACCTTTGCCCCTACCTCGTCTTGTAATCGGCATTTTACTATCATGAAAGAAAACAATTTCAATGGTCAGCTATGATTCCACCTACAACGTTGGCTCTAATGCACGATCTAAGAAATGAAGACAAGAAACAACTACTAAATGTACCATAGCCTCCTGCTTATAAACGTAGTGCGCAACACATCCATAAGAAAGACTCTACTCAGACACGGCTTTGTAGACACCCTAGGACAACCTCCTCAGATACCACTTTTGTCACGTCTCGAATTCCAACGGGGCGGACTGGCACCCGAAGCCGTTAAGGCCCCGAGAGAACCAACCTACGTCCATGTACATTCATATTCATGTCACTAAATGAACAACACTCTATCACATATAGATGCAAGATGACAATGGCGGAAGTCATAGAAAAACATTCAATAGATGTGAAACTTGGCCGTTCGGGCCACCACATTAAAATGGACATGCATTCCTTACATTCCTTCATTTATCCCACAACATCTACAAAGCCTCTAACAGATATAGACCCAAGCCTAAAGTCTGGACAAGTCCTCGCTTTATACAACATTTAAGCAGTACCAAAACAATGTACATATGTGACTCGAAAAGCCCTAAACCGAACTGGAGCTCACCAATAATTCATAGATGACTCGCAGCCTACTTTGGAGGTCTATTAGCACCTGTGCCTATAGCAAGTAAGGTGAGTCCCCCAAGGATAAAGAAAATTCTAACAATTCCAACTGTTATACACATAGATAAAGAAAATTAGGGACACAACCACATCATTCATGTTGACATTTAATCCATAAAATTCACTTCCTTCAAGACCACAAGTCTCCTTTCCAATTTATAAGGCAAAGCCCTTTACCGATTAATCAAAAGTAGACTGTTTCACACATAGTGGACTGCCCAACACTTTGTCAACATAACAACATGATTTACACACCATATTATACATATAATATACTAAACCATGAGATTAAACACTTACCAATTCTTGCAAAAGGATGATCTTGTCCAAAGGGAATAGTTGCTTAGGATTTGTGAAAAGAGAATGTTGTGGAAAAATCTACAAATGAGACATGTGTGTTTTGTTGATTGAAATCTGATTTGTTGCCTTATATAGTGACTCATGGTCATCATTATCCAAACACTTAGTCAATAATTTATATGTTTACTTGGTCAAAGGAGGAATGGGTCATTTTTTCCATTTGGGCCATGTCTTTTGCTTAATATTTGGGCCTATTTTGAGCCCCTTAACATGGAATTAATTCAGCCCAAGAATTTTAGTGATGAATCCACCAACTATCTTAAGATTAAATAATTACATAAAAGTTAAGACACTCAACTGGATTCGAAAATGTATGGGGTGTTACAACGTAAGCCTAGCATGGGTCGATCCCTATTTGTTTATATATTCGGGTGGCAGCTCAGGGGCGTAAGCCTAGCATGGGCCAATCTCGATTTGTTTACCACTGATCAGTTGGTCATTTGTACTACATAGCTTATTAAATATCATAAAGGAAAGAAGGAAAAAGAAAAGTAAAGAATGTAATGTATGTGGCTTCCCAGATACCAGGAAAGGTGGGTTATTAACATCATCTATACACTTGCACTTGATGTCACTTAAACTTTTGGATTATGTACAGTTGCTTTTATCCTTATATACTCAAAACAATCTTTTGTACTAACGTCCCTCTTGGGGGACCTACCTTTCATGTTGCAGGCATAGGGTCTAGTAGATCTCTCCAGTAGGAGTACAAGACCTCTAAAGGATATTGGTGAGCTCCAGGTTGATTCAGGGCTTTCCGAGTCAGTTGTATATATTTTTGGTATTGTGTAGTGCTTATGTGTAAGGTGGGGACCTGTCCCAACCTTAAATAAGTCTTTGTATCTTTTAGAGGCTTTGTAGACATTGTAAAGTTAAGCATGGTAGTGTCTTGTCTTTTAGAAGTTATGGCCCCAACAACCAAGTCCTATATACCTATTTTGTATTTATGTACTTGGTTTAATTTATCGATACATCATGTCCATACACTGCAGCACATTTGTTAGCTTAATTACATGCATAAGAAGGATATGATCATAGGTTGGTTCTCTTGGGCTCTTATGGCTACGGGTGCCTTTCCGCCCCTATGGGATTGAGGCGTAACAAAAGTGGTATCCGAGCGGGTCGTCCTAGGGAGAATACAAAGTCGTGTCTTTGTAGAGTCTTTCTTATGGGTGTGTTGTACACCACATCTATAAATAGGAGGCTACATGACATTTAGGAGTTGTCTCTTTTTCTTCATTTCTTAGATTATGCAATAGAGCCAAAGTTATAGGTGGAGTCATATTTAACCATTGAATTTGTTTTTTTTTCTTTCCTCATTATAGTGAAGATGACGATTACAAAAAGGAGTAAGAATAAAAGAAAGAAGGTAGACATGAAAGCCAGAGAAGGGACCAACAAGTCACCACCTAGGCGAACTAATCAAAGTGAAGCTGAAGATGAGTTGGTAGCCCGGACTTCTTCTACTTTTCCATCTCCAGAAGAGCTAAAAAGGAGAGGAGTACTCCCAGAAGCACCTATTAATACTAGTGAGCAAGATTTAAGGAATGTGATGCAATTGTTGACTCATATAGTTGCTGCACAAAGTCAAGGACAAGCTGGTCCAACTACAGGTACAGGTGGTACGGATAGGGCAGCTAGTTTATGGACACATGATTTCCTCAAATTGGATCCTCCCACATTCACCGAATCAGATCTTAATAAAGACCCACAAGACTTTATGGATCAAATACAAAGGGCATTTGATGTCATGCATATATTTGGTGTAGAGACAGTTGAACTTGCAGCGTATAGATTAAAAGAATAGGCTATCTTATGGTATGAAGATTGGAAACAATCTAGAGGCACCGGTGCACTTTCAGTTAGTTGGGAAAATTCAAAACGGAATTTCTTGATCATTACCTTCCATTTGAGATCCAAGAGGCTCATGCAGATCAGTTCTTAAACCTTTATCAAGGTAATATGAGAGTGAGGGAGTACAGTCTTCGATTTAACTCTTTGGCTAGGTATGCTCCTAATGTAGTAGCTACTATGGATGATAGAGTTCATTGATATATGGATAGATTGGATCCGTATTTGGTTAGGGATTGTACTATTGATGCTTTGAATAGAGACATGGATATAGAAAGAATACAAGATTTTGCACAAAAAATTAAGGATCAGAGGCAAAGGGGAAGAACACAGGAATTCGAAAGAGGACCTTCTAAGAGGGCTAAACCTACGGGGCAGTTCATGGAATCCCAAGGCGAGTTTACGCCTCAGTTTCTTAAATACCACCTAGGCCATCACTTATTTACTCTACAACAACTGCTCCACTTCGATTCCAAGGCTTTAAGGGCAATCAATTTGGGCAAAGAAGTGAAATTCAAAGTTCACGGATAGCGGGGTATCAAGAACAAGGAAGTATGAGCCAATTAAGGCCTCCTCGTAAGCCATGTAAGCAATGTTGGAAGCTTTATTTAGGTGTATGTCATTTTGGGATGGATGCTTTCTTTTGGTGTAGTATGTCGGGGCATATGATGAAAGAGTGCCCACAGAGGGGCATGGGTAGTATGGCACAACCTAATGGATCAGTCATTGTATCATCATCCTCGGTTCCTTTCTTAGGTAGAGGTTTACAGCCTACTAGTCGTGGAAGAGGTAGTTAAGGAACAACTAGTTTTAGTGGAGCCCAAAATATTACCTATGCCTTATCAAATCGACAAAATTCGGAGGCTTCTTCGAATGTGGTTACAGATACATTATCTATCTTTTCACATAATGTATATGCATTAATTGATCCAGGTTCTACACTATCGTATGTCACTCCATTAATTGCTGGAAAATTCAAAAGAACACCAGAATTATTAGTTAAGTCATTTGAAGTATCTACACCAGTTGGTGAATTTATTGTAGCTAAGACAGTCTATTCTAATTGCATAATAACTGTTTGTGATCATGATATGTTGGCCGATCTTGTTGAGCTAGAGACGGTAGCTTTTGATGTTATAATCGGTAAGGATTTGTTGGCTTCTTGTTATGCCACAGTAAATTGTCGAACGAATAAGGTACATTTTAATTTTCCAAAAGAGACAATCCTTGAATGGAGGGGTAATGTTGGAGCACCAAAAGGTAAGTTTATTTCTTATCTTAAGGCGAAGAAAATGATTTCCAAGGGGTACATATGTCACCTAGTAAGGGTGAAATATATAGATGTGGAGCCACCGACTCTTCAATCTGTTCTAGTGGTAAATGAATTTCTTGATGTATTTACTGAAGAACTCTCGGGTTTGCCTCCAGAAGGAGATGTAGAGTTTGGTATTGATATGATTCCAGGTACTCAACCTATCTTTATTCCTCCATATAGAATGGCCCGGGCAGAATTATAGGAATTGAACGAGCAATTAAAAGACTTGCTAGAAAAGGGATTCATAAGGCCTAGTATGTCCACGTGGGGTGCACCAGTGTTATTTTTATGCAAGAAAGATGGAACATTGAGAATGTGTATTGATTGCCGGCAATTGAATAAGGTGACAATTAAGAACAAATATCCCCTCCCTAGAATTAATGATTTGTTTGATCAATTACAAGGTGCTAAATGTTTCTCAAAGATTGACTTGAGGTCGGGTTACCATAAAGTAAAGGTCAGAGAGAGAGATATACCCAAGATAGCCTTTTGAACACGGTATGGTCATTATGAGTTTTTAGTTATATCCTTCGAGCTAACAACTACACCAGCAACTTTTATGGATCAGATGAACAGGGTGTTTAAGACATTTTTAGACGTGTTCCTGATAGTGTTTATAGATGATATTCTTGTCTATTCAAGATCAAAAGAGGACCATGCTAGTCACTTATGACAGGTGTTGCAGATTCTTCGTGATCGTAAGTTATTTGCAAAGTTCTCTAAATGTGAGTTCTGGTTAAAATCTGTAGCATTCTTGGGTCATATTGTATCTGATGAAGGAATAAGGGTTGATACTCATAAGATAGAAGCTGTGAAGAACTGGACAAGACCTACAACGCCTACAAAGATTTGCAGTTTCCTCGGATTGGTAGGTTATTAGAGAAGGTTTGTTGAAGGATTTTCTTCTATTACTGCACCTTCAACAAAGCTAACACACAAGGCAACCAAGTTTCAATGGAACGATGCATATGAAAGGTTTTTCAAAGATCTGAAGAATAAGTTGACTTCTACACTTGTATTGGTACTTCCAGAAGGCATAGAAGGGTATGAAGTGTATTGTGATGCCTCGGGAGTTGGCTTGAGAGTGTATTGATGCACAATGGTAAAGTGATAGCTTATGTCTCAAGACAATTGCGGCCTCATGAGAAAAATTATTCTACACATGATCTTGAGCTAGTAAAAGTAGTATTTGCTTTAAAGATATGGCGTCACTACTTGTATGGGGTTCATGTTGACATATATACCAACCATAAGAGTTTGCAATATATCTTTAAGCAGAAGGACCTAAATCTAAGGCAGCGGAGGTGGCTTGAACTATAAAAAGATTATGACATTGATATTTATATCATCTGGGGAAAGAAAATATGGTAGCTGATGCACTAAGTCATAAGGAAATGGGGAGCACTTATGGCCAGCTCACAGAAATACAAGGAATAATCAAAGATCTAGATCAACTAGCTAGCTTAGGGGGGTTCTCCTTTTTGAAACTCCAAATGAAGGAGTTATTGTGCAAACTGTGACAGAATCCTTGTTAGTAACTGAAGTAAAAGAAAAGCAGTATGCAGATCCTTTTCTATTACAACTTAAGGAGAAAGTATAACAAGGTATGACGAAAGCATTTGAGCTTACGCAAGAAAGAGTACTTTAGTGCCAAAACAGATTATATGTACCTAATGTAGATGAGTTAAGAAGAAAGATTCTAATAGAGGCACATCATTCCAGGTATTCTATCCATCCGTGATCAACTAAAATGTACCTTGATCTTAAAGGAATATATTGGTTGGGTGACATGAAGAAGAACATTGCAGAATTTGTAGCCCAATGTCCAAATTATCAACAAATAAAAGTAGAGCATCAAAATCCTAGAAGTTATATGCAACGTATGGATCTTCCAATTTGGAAGTGGGACATTATCAATATGGATTTTGTCACTGGTTTGCCTCGCATAATTCGGAAGTTCGATTCCATATGGGTAATAGTTGATAGACTTACCAAGTCAGCACACTTCTTACCTGTTAAGACTACTTATATAGCTGAAGAGTATACGAAATTATATATTAAAGAGATAGTTCGACTACACGGAGTTCCAATCTCTATTATATCTGATAGGGGATCTCAATTTACTGCAAACTTTTGGAAGTATTTTCATAGGAGTTTGGGTACACAAGTGAATTTAAGTACAACTTTTCACCCTCAGATGGATGGAAAGGCAGAACGTACTATACAAACACTTGAAGATATGTTGTGAGCTTGTGTATTAGACATTAAAGGTAGTTGGGATGATCATTTACCTCTTATTTAGTTCTCCTACAATAATAACTATCATTCAAGTATCAAGATGGCACCTTATGAAGCTTTATATGGGAGAAAATGTAGGCCACCGATTGGGTGGTTTAAAGTAGCTGAGACTATTTTATTTGGACCAGATCTTATTCATCAAGCCGTAGAAAAGGTTAAGGTGATACAATAATGGCTAGGAACATCCAAAAGTCGACACAAATCATATGCTGATGTTATAAGAAGGGGGCTAGAGTTTACTATAGGTGATTGGGTATTTTTGAAAGTGTCGCCGATAAAAGGGGTGATGCGATTTGGGGAAAAGGGAAAGCTAAGCCCATGTTATATAGTACCATATAAGATTATTCAAAGATTTGGCCAAGTCGCATATGATTTGGAACTACCCCAAGAAATCTCCACAGTTCATCTAATGTTTCACGTCTCAATGCTTCAAAAGTGCATAGGAGATCCATCTCATATTACTCCTACTGAAGATTTACAAGTTACGGAAGATCTCACCTATGAAGAAGTACCTATTGCTACTTTATATTGACATGTTATGAATTTAAGAAATAAAGAAGTAGCTTCCGTAAAAGTACTTTGGAGGAATCAACAGGTAGAAGAGATCACATGGGAAGATGAGGAAATGATGAAATCTAAGTATCCTCAATTATTTGAAACCGGAGAGGAAGCCTTAGATACTGAATTAGAGAAATAACAAGTAAGTATATATATAAGTATTATGTGGTAGCATAAAGATTAAACTTAGGCTCGAACTTGTTTCGGCTGAGTAGTGATGATATTAACATTTTAGGATGAATGTTTCTAAGGGGGGAAGGATGTAACACCCCGTATTATATAGACACTACTCTTACTTATATGGAACTTGGTACAAACATGTGGTAGTAGGTAATGGACTAGATATATTTTTTATGCAAAGTTATAACACCCCGTACATTTCCAAAACTTATACGACCAACCTAGCATGGATAAAAGTATTTAAAGTTGAGATAATGAGGATGTATTTAAGTGTAAAGTTAAAGTTAAGTGGTGGATTAAGGTTGAAGGATTAAGACGTTGGAAAAAGGGACGAACATAAGAGAGGTGCTTCCGTGACTTAATTAAGATAGTAGGAGTATTACCTACTTAAGTTATTGGGCTGTATTTGGATATATGTCAATGGACTCAATTGAGGCCCAAAACTAAGTACACAAAATGGGAAATATGACTAGCCCAATACTTAAGCATCACCTACTTAGACTATTAGACAAAATTGAGGCATATTAATGGACTTATTTGAGGCCCAAATTAAGGGGAAGGATGACCAGTCCAATAACTAATTTTGTCTAAGGCCCAATATGATGTTATCCAATTAGAAATAAACCAAGTAGGTGCATCACCTACTTGGACTATGTTTGACCAATATATGGCTAGAAATGAGTTAAAAAGAGGTAGTCTAGAAGTCTCCTTATAAGATCAATATTGGTTGATCTCTTTACTCATTTTAACATACAAATTCTGATTTAACTCCATCTCTCTCTCACTTTTCTCTCAAGCATCACACCAGCCGCCCAAAATTTCCCCTAGGGTTCTTAGACAAATCGTCCACTTTGCAAGACTTGGTAAGTGTTTATCCTTATAACTTAATGTAATATATGTATAAAAGGTTGTGGAAATCATGTTGGTTATGTTTAAGAGGTATAGGGCAGTCCCTTTTTTGGGTGGCAGTCCACTTGTGTTTAGTTTTAAAGGATTTGCCTTTCTTGTGGTTTAAACTTGTAAATGAGCTTAAGGTCTTAAATAAATTAAGTTGAAGGGATGAAATTTTAGTAGGTTAGGGTGTGGTTCTGCCCCTAATTCTTTCCTCTTTATGTATGGCTTGGTGGGAATGTTTATACATGTTTATATATGGAACGTTTGACGTAGTGAAAAGAGAATACTCTCTTGTGGTGTTAAAGTGAATTTTGAAACCATTGTGGACTATTTTTGGTATGTCGTTGTGGAAAGCATTTAGGTGTCTTGATTGATGTGGAGTTGCATTGAGGTGATAATGTGAAGTATGAACTTGGTAGGAAATTCTATCGGTTGTAACATTTTATGGTGGTTTGTGGACTGTTTTGGTGGTATTGTTGTTGTGAGGTAGTAAGTTATAGTTTAAGGAGGTGGAATAAGGTTTTATGGTAGTATAAAGAAGGGGGTAGTAATACACCATGTGTTTAGAAAGTTGGACGGTTTTTACTTCCCGTTAAGTAACTAATTACCATTTTGTAAACTTGTTATCTAATTAGCTTTTAATGTTAGTTCCATTATGTACTTAAATTATAGAGTAACACTTAAAGGAAGAGCTGAATCGTTATAGGCACGTGGTGGGAAGATAAGGTATGTAAGGTTACTCTTTTTCTTATCCTTTTGCAGCATAAAATGTCCACGTAGTTAACGATCTTATTTCCATTCTGAAATGTCTTAGCGTACCTCAATATATGTTTATTGTCAAGTTGGCATGTCTACCTTCACTAACCAATTTATGGTATTCCCATCTTAGTCAACTAGTATCTATCTATTAGTTTGTCACCTAAGCCTTTTTATTGTGTACAAGTATTCTTTACTTTATGGAAATTACATCAAGTGTTTATTCACGTACTTCTTACTAGGGCACTGTTACTCCAAAGTCCAAGAATGTTATAACCACCAACGTAACAAGCTCAAAGATTAAATAAATTAAGTAAAGCAAATCTGGTTATTTTCGGGTGGCAGCTCAGGGGAGTAAGCCTAGCATGGGCCAATCCCTAATTGTTTATATATTTGGGTGGCAGCTCAGGGGCGTAAGCCTAGCATGGGCCGATCCCGATTTGTTTACCACTGATCAGTTGGTCTTTTGTACTACATGGCTTATTAAATATTATAAAGGAAAGAAGGAAAAAGGAAAGTAAAGAATGTAATGTATGTGGTTCCCTAGATACAAGCTAAGGTGGGTTATTAATAATATCTATACACGTGTACTTGATGTCACTTAAACTTTTTGTTTATGTATAGTTGCTTTTAGCCTTATATACTCAGTACATTTTTTCGTACTAATATCCCTCTTGGGGAACCTACCTTTCATGCTGCAGGCACAGGAGCTAGTAGATCTCTCCAGTAGTAGTACAAGACATCTAAAGGCTATTGGTGAGCTCCAAGTTGATTCAGGGCTTTCCGAGTCAGTTGTATATATTTTTGGTATTTTGTAATGGTTATGTGTAAGGCGGGGACCTGTCCTGACCTTAACTAAGTCTTTGTATCTTTTAGAGGCTTTGTAGACATTGTAAAGTTAAGCATGGTAGTGTCTTGTCTTTTAGAAGTTGTGGTCCCAACGGCCAAGTCTTGTATACCTATTTTGTATTTACGTACTTGGTTTACTCTATCGATACATCATGTCCATACACTACAGCACATTTGTTAGCTTAATTACATGCATAAGAGGTATATGATCATAGGTTGGTTCTCTCGATCTCTTACGGCTACGGGTGCCTGTCCGCCCCCATGGGATTGATGCGTGACAATTCCCTCCATGAACTTGAGGGCACACACAACGTTTTTTCTTTAAACAAAACCCCATCAAACTTAGAATAGGGTATCGATGACCTATCCCTAATTCATCATTCCCTTTCCAATTCCTCACAATCTTTGAAGATTTGAGAAAAATTGGGGTCCTCAACATACAAAGTCTTCAAACATTCAAACCTAATTAATTTAGAAGACAAGGTATTGATCAAAATATGTTTTCTAGACAAGCCATCAGCCAAAACATTCTCTTTCCCTTTTTTGTATTGGGTTACATATGGAAAAGTTTCCAAGAATTCAATCCACTTGGCATGCCATCTATTTAATTTATCTTGTCCTTGTAGGTGTTTCAAAGACTCATGGTTGGTTGGAATTATAAACTCCTTGGGCCACAAATAGTGTTGCCAATTACCTAAAGTTTGAATTAAGGCATACAACTCAAGATCATACGTGGAGTAGTTCAAGGTTGTTCCTTTGAGGTTTTCACTAAAGTAAGCAATGGGCTTTTGGTCTTGCATTAAGACAGTTCCAATGCCTACCATACTAGCATCACATTCAACTTCAAATATTTTATTAAAATTGGGTAATTGCAATAATGGAGCGGAGCTAAGCATTGTTTTCAAAGTTTCGAATACCTTTGCTTGCTCGTCACCCCACTTGAAAGGCTTATCCTTTTGGATTACTCGGTCAACGGGGAAGCTATGGTGCAAAATCCTTTAACAAACCTTCTATAGAAACTAGCCGATTCATGAAAACTTCTCACATCACCAATGGATTATGGAGTTGGCCAATTTTGTATAGCGTCTATCTTGGATTCATCCACTTCAACAACTCAGAAACTTACAACAAATCCCAAAAAGACAACTTCATCAATACAAAAGGAGCATTTTTTAAGATTTGCAAATAGTTGGTCCTTCCTAAGCACATCAAAAACACATCTTAAATGCTTAACATGGTCTTCTATGGATTTGCTATAAACCAAAATATCATCAAAGTGCACCACAACAAATTTCCCTATGAATGATTTCATAACATTGTTCAATAACCATATAAAGGTATTAGGAGCATTCGTGAGTCCAAAAGGCATCACCATTCATTCATATAGACCAAACTATGTCCTGAATGTAGTTTTCCATTCATCACTGGGATTTATCCAGATTTTATGGTACCCACTCCTAAGATCATCCTTTGAAAACACACTAGAACCATTTAATTCATCCAACATGTCAGCTAATCTAGGGATAGGGTGGTGATACTTTACCGTTATCTTATTGATGGCACAACAATCAACACACATTTAGCTAAGTCCCATCTTTATTTGGTGCCAATAATATCATGACCGCACATGGACTCATGCTTTACTTGATGTATCCTTTGTTGAGGAGTTCCTCCACTTGTCTTTGGAGCTCTTTGCTGTTTGTTGGGTTACTTCGATAATCTGGTTTGTTGGGCAATTGAGAGCCCGACACAAAGTCTATTTGATTCTCAATTCCTCAAAGTGGGGCTAACTCTTTTGATAGCTCCTTTGGGAACACATCTTTTTAATCATGCAAAATAAGAGAGATAGAATAGGGAAAAGAAAAAGTAGAGTGGTTAGCATGAAAAACATGGGATAGAAGGAGCATGGGCTATTTATCGTCACATTCTTGGGAAAGATCCTTGTTTCTAGCCAACATCACCATTTGACCCTTTCCTTTCAATTTTCTCCTATCTTCTCCTTCATCAATCTCTTCTTCATGGGGTTCCTCCCCCTTTCTTTCTTACCTTTCTCTTTTAATTCTCTCATATTTAGATGCACCATATTCACTTGTGAAGATGAAAGAGGTTGAAGTGTGAACTTTCAACCATTCAACTCAAGATAAGATCAATTGGTTCTTCCATTATGCTTGGTCGAACAATCGTATTACCATGGTCTTCCAAGAAAACCATGACATGCTTACATTGGAATCACATCACGTAGTACCTCATCATGATTGTTCCCAATTTTGAACCGAATCATAATTTGTCGACTCAGTTTTAATTCTCCACATTCATTTAACCATTGGAGCTTGTACGGTGTGGCATACTTTGTTGTGGGAAACATCATGAAATAAACCATGGTCACACTAGCTGCATTAGCACAACTCCCACTATCAATGACCAATGAGCACATATTTTCCTTGATTAGACACTTTGAATGAAATAGATTTCCCTTTGACTTGGGTAATCTAATGCCTTACTAATCATCACTCTCCTCACAACAAAGTTAGGAACCTCAAACTCTCCATATTGAGGCCAAACATCCTCATTTACTTCCCCTACATGCTTATCTTCTTCAAATTTCTCTTCTTCTTAGGTCTCTACTTAATCATCAACCTCTTATCACACCTCCTCTCTAAGGTAATGTATCCTACCTTCTCTAAGAACTACGTTACTTTGATTAAGCTATTCACTCCCCTTCTATCCCCATGCTTTGCATTTAAAGCATTGAAAACCATTATAATTAGAGGTCAGATTCTTGATACCTTCATTCCTTAGCGGGTACTTTGGAACACTCTTCTCAACGGGCTTCTTGTCAAAAGACTTGTTGAATTCTTTGTTCCAGTTCCAACCCAATAAAGATTAGGCTACCTCTTTGTTTTTTCCCTAAGAGTTGGTCAGTGGATACCCCTTGGGTTTGAAAGATGTCTTTTTTTTGAAGTCTCTCTCAACTTCAAAAGCCGCTTGAAAGATTTCTTCTATTGTAGCAAACTTATAACAAGTCATTGATGAGGAGATAACCTTGTTCAAACTGATCTTGAAATAGATGACGATGTGTTCCACATTCTCTTGATACTGAAGCTTCAAGATCAATTGTTGAAATTCATCATAGTAAGCCACAACACTCTTGCTTCCTTGCCTTAAGTCATACAACTTGTCAAGAAACTCATGTCGATATCTTTTTGGGACATACTTTTATATTATGAGGCCCTTCAATACATCCCGTGGTGGTGGTTGTCCCTTATCAAGAACTTGTTGATACCTTTTAGCATATTCCCACCATGTAATAACAAATCCTTCAAATTGGGCTATGGTATAGAAACTCCACTTGACATCGGTGATATCATTGAATTGAAAGATTCTCTCACATATAGACTCCAACGTGAGATAAGCCTCGGGATCACTCTCTCCTTTGAAAGTTGGTAGACCAGTTTTGATAGAGTTGATTCCTACATCTCGGTTTTCATTGCCACCTTGTTATCATAATAGTTCCATTGAGCCTCACATTGGGGACGATTTCCCATGTTTCCTCTTCTATGTGTAACCAGACCAAATCTTCTACCTCGACCTCTATGCCCTTGTTTACCCATTAGTCTATTCCTCATATACTCTGCAAATATAGCCACTTTATTATACCACTCAAACTTATCTTGAGGTTCCTTTACTCCTACTTCTTATACTTAGATGGGTTGGTTTTGGTTACGTGGAACTTGGAGTGGTGGATTTTAGTTTAGTTGGGTTTGGGGTCGGCCTTGGTCTTGGGGTATTTAATTTTGTGGGGCTTTTTGGGTAGCTTGATTGAAGTGTAATTGTAGTGGATGAATGGGATTTTTGTTATTTGGGTAAGTAGAGGCTTGGGCAATGGGGTCTTATGTTTGTCTTGGTGGGCTGAACATTTGGTGGAGTGTTTTCAGGGAGATAGTAGCACATCTATTTTGAACATTTCCACTATATGAGTCATGGGAGTTTTGGTGAGTGGATTAGGTAGAGTTTAGACGACCTTCTGTGTTGACTAACCTTCCATCCAACCCCAACATTTGACCTCGTATTTCATTCAGATCTTGCTTGACACTCAAGATGGACACCATTATGGCTTCTATGTTAATCTCTCCAAAAGAACTTGGAATGTCGTCTCCCAGAGCAATAGTACCTATCAAAGAACACTAAACAAAAACAACAAACAAGTTAGCATTAAGAAATCAACCTCACAATCTCTATACACCTTTGTATTGCCTCATATATGGATCCGTAAGTGTTGAAAACTTGCTTATACTCCAATGGTAGATGAGGTATCGATTTCTACTCTTGGACAAAATAGATTATTGTTTGAAACAACTCAAAGAAATGCTTACGAACTTGAGCCAAGAAGTTACGACGAAGTATAAACTAGAAAAGCATGAAAAAAAATAAGATGAAGAAAGAAAGGACTTATAAGACTAATTAACCAACTACACAGATCAATTACTAGTTGTTGCTTAGTCTAGGAATCAAGAAATGAGTTTAGGAATCAAGAAATATAATTAGGATGTTGGAACCTGAGCAAAATTGATTTTTGAGTGATCGACATATGTTTTCTGAGATGTGGGCGCAGATGGGCACAAGCCCTCGCAAGTGGCACTTTGCAGGTCAATCCAGTGTTGCTGGAAAGGAACCTGCGTTGGTGACCTGCGACTGCAGGTCCTAACCTGCGTTGGTGGGTTCGGGCGCAAATGGCCTGAGGTAGTGTAGCTGGAACTTTCGAGTTTTGGATTTCTGTGGGCCTTCTTGCACTGTCTTTCCAAGAATATTCCCTTACTTTTGGATATTCCTTGAGACCAACAACTTTTCTTGTTTCTTTTGGAGCCTTTTTGGATCTAAAAACAACTTTTTGGATGAATATTCCTCTTGAAGATATGAAACTCTTCAAGAACACCAAAAACTCAAAATTTCCAAACTAACTCATTTGTGCTCGGAATTGCATGAAATTTAAGATATAGGTTCCCTTTGACGTGGGTAACAATTTCCAACAAATTTTATCCTTCAAATCCACACTAAAGTAACAAATTCTAAAAACCCATTTTACATATTTCTTAAAGCACAAGAACTCATCAATGGAGTTTCTTCAAATCTTCTCCAATCACTCTAAAACTGAAGATCCAACCTAAATAATACCAGATGGAAAAAAAAGTAGTGTTGAAACTACAAGTAAACTAAAAAACAAAACCTTTTTTTTTCTTAGATATTTTCTTGAAAACGTTTTTGAATCTGTTTTATTTTATTTTCTTCAATATCACAACCCAAGATTTAGAATTGATAGAACGATTCTAAGATGATCTCTAATACCAAATGATAGAGAATAAACTACGAGAACAAGAATTAACTACGGAAACAAAGAGATAATCGAAAGATAGAATAAAATTAGACACAAAAAGGTAATGAATTAAGAACAATGGGTTGTTTCAAACCCTAGAACCCCTAATTACATTGGCAACTAACATCTAATTCATATGGTGACAAAGAGGGAATTGAACGTCCTCAAAACCACATGTTTCTAAGCAAATCGACAACAAAGCTCACCAAAACACTCTCAAAGAGATTTGTTCATCAATATTCAAGAAAGACTAATGAAATAAAGACAAGGACATACTATTTATACCCCATGGGCTATTTATTACAAACTTAAACCCAAAAGTGGCCCATTTGACATAAAAAAACAAAGGTTGGCCGCCTTGGCTCATCTGCCCACATAGATGGCCACCTGCCATGAAGGTTAGGGGTATAGGTGTGCTAGCATCTTGACACAGTGTGCCGTTTAGCTCCTCTTAACATTCCTATGAGCCCTCCCAAACCCCTAGTTCCTTTTTAGATATAAACACCAACACATAACACTATTTCAATTGTAGTAGGATGTCGTCAAGTACCTCTTCCTTCATGAACATTCCTTGGAACACTTGGAGCTCTCGTGCTTGACTTCTAGTGAAAGGTCTTGTCTTGGGGGAAAGTTGGATTGCTCCATTTAGCGCATGATTAATAGCGTCAAAAGCCTCTTGCTCTTCTAGCACGTACTAAACTTCCAAGCTTCAAATCTCATAGTTGTCGTCATTGAGTTTCAACGCTTTATTGATTTTAGCAATAATGTTTTTCGAAGCATCAGACATGCTTCAACAAAATAAAAACTACGATGAGAATCATTAAACAAATAACACAAGGCACAATGTTCAACAAACATATATATTATGAAACTATGCACCAATGTATTAGGATAATAAACATATATATTAATCATGGAGTCAAAAGTTCACTTTGTTCCCAGTCATCATCAAAAAATTTAAATACTGTGATAATTAACCTAGTCAATTACTTAGCGAAGTATCTCAATCATATTTTGGACAAAATATTTGTCTTTTATATTTTATGATGCCATATGAATCATTAGTTAAACAAATTAACTTATTTATAAGCATGCAGGTACAATTGATGTTCAACTAATAACATTTATTACATGCCAAAAAATAATCACGTGAAATTTTTTAATATTAAACCTATCAACATATCAAGCATGTTGAACACCTCATTATAAAAATTAAATGTCAATTGTACCTGCATGTTGATATTTATTTCATGCTAAATTGATAAAAAAAAAGATGTTAAACTAATTAACATAGCTAAATCAAATAGAAAATAAATATAATGTTAAACTAATTAACTTTTCATGAAAATATGTTCAACAAAATAATCAATTTAAGCAATTGGAATAATAAAATAATTATTACTTCTTTAAATATAAATATTAAATTTATATTCTTAAAATTAGGTTCGTATGACTAATTTTATAAATCTTAATTTTAATTAAAAATCAAAACTTTAAATAGGCTATTTGTAACGACCTTTTCTGGGTAAGTCTAACGTACAAAAATTCGGGTTAAGATTTTCTCCAAATTGGGAGTTAGAATTTTAGGCTAAGCTAGTTTTAGATGATATCCGAACGAGGTATGGTCTAGGACTATCCTAGAATGGATTGGGTAAATGTAAAATAATTTAGTATGATTTTAAGTTAGCTCTAACAATAAGGAATCCGTAGGATTTTTCGAATGTTAATTGAGGTAAGTAGAACTCTTGATATCGAACATGACTTAAAGGAGTTAGTCTATAGTGTCATGGTTTGAGGGTGCATTACAAAAAAGGTAGAATTGGAAGCAATTCTAAGTTTCTGCCTCGCCATACCCGCTATAGCTAGTGGCAGACGGCTATGACAACGCTACTATAGCGGAAAAATTCCCGTTATAACGGGAGTCAAACATTAGTAAGACCTTCCATAGCTGGCGTATTCTGCTATAGCGAGGCCTCTATAGCGAGATAGGATCGCTATAGCAGGATATTTGCAGATTTATGCAAACAATTACCCCAAAATTATTTATTATTTCTAAACTCATTTTAGGAAGGGCTTAGGCGATTTTGGGCGATTCTCACATGTTTTTCATCAAAATTCCTCGTAAAGGTAAGTAATTCCTTCCGTTATCTCATAGTTTGATTGTAACCTACTAGAAAACATTAGTTTATAGGTTTTAGGGGATGACTTGAGTTAACCTAACTGATTTCTGGTGCAATTAAGTGAATTGGGTAGAAAAACCTTAGGTTTTGGTTAAAGATTGTTAATTTATTCTTGCATATTGATAATTCACTATTATAACCATGAAATTGGTAGGATTAAGGTGGAATTATGATAGAAAACCCCTAAAATAGAGGGAATGATCATGAAATTGGCCTTGGGGTTTGGGATTAGGTTATAATCCTCAATATTGAAGGTCATTTGGTTGATTGTGTGTTATATTCCTATTTTTATACCACAATCAAGACGAGGTTGCAAGAAAAGGGAAAGCTCACATTTGTTGGAGCATTTTAGGCTTGGATTGAGGTAGGTGATCATTTAATTAGTTGAAACCCAACTTATTTTATCTGTGCATGATAACTATTTCTTCTTATTGCTTGTTACAATGCATGTTTAAAGAAAGTGAATGATTATTTGATATCCTAAATGTTAATCTCATGAAATAAACTTATAGGAAAAGCTTGTTGGTTTTTACAAGTGTTGTTTCTGTTATCCTTATGGTTGTGATTGTTTTGCTATTTGTCATTATTATGGGATGTACCGATAGTTGGACATTTTCATGGGATCGGTTGATATAAGATTGGCTGACACTAGATCTATGGGATTTTCAATATATCGACAAGTGCTCATCCCCTACAGGTCATGGCTAGTGGGCGACCATAAGACCCTTAGCATGTGTGTACAAGGTACAGGTGAGTTTGACGGTTCCTTGAGTGAATCAAAGAATGGATATTTACTTGTTAACATGGTTCCTTGAGTGAAATGGGGATGATGTGTTTACTTGTTATGTTGGTCCCTTGAGTGAATACAACTTAAGTGTTGACTTGTTATATTTGGTTTCTTGATAAGAAATGGGATTCATGATTATTGTCATTTTTGTTGTTAGAATGGATATTTGAGTGGTTCGGGGATTAATTGCAACTTTTGGCATAACCCGATATTGTCTACTTACTTGTGTAATAGAGATATGGTTGATATATTTGATTGAGTTATAGTTTTTTGACTTGGATTCTTTTTGTAGTCATGATTTGACTTGACTTGACTTGACTTTTTGTCCGTCCATGTTGACTTGCATTGACTGAACTCCATAATGTTGTTGAATAAAGTTAAGTGTTATGAACTTGAGGTAAGGTTACATGGTAGGTGTTCATGGTTTTCTTACTTTACTAAGTTATGGTTATGTGCTTATATTTCTCATTTTAGATCGGCCGATGACCCTACCAGTACACTGATATTTCTTGTGTGCTGATACTTCACATGCCCTTCTTTTTATTGAGTGTAGAGCATATTTCGGCAACCTTTTCAAGACCTCAGTTGTGATTGAGATAGTGTTTGAACTCAAGGGTGAGTTAAATCTTCTGAGCTTCCATGAGTTCTTCATTAAGTTTCTAATCCATTATTTTAAACTTTGACATTACTCTTGTTTTGGGGGTTGTACCCTTTGTTGCAATTATTAATATTTTTTTACAATGACTTTCATATTCTAGGAGATTATTTAGATTTTGTATTTCCTCATTATGATTTTGGTTTAGTTATCGTATTGTTGGTTTTCATAATGAAAAATGGATTAGTTACCTAATTTTGACTAAATGTTGGATTGAATATTTGACAGTTACTTGGTTCTCTTGCTGGGGTTTAGTGTGGGTGCTACTCACAACGTGTTTGGATCATGACACTATTAACCCCAAAAAATTATACATCTTATAATGGGCCTTTAGCCCATTTTAAAAGTTATTGTAGCCTTTAAAATAAAGGGTGAATTATAATTCCCCAATCATCCTTACCATTAATACTCATTATCTCAAATCTTTAAAATAAATACATATAATCCTATAATTTAGATTTTCTCTCTCCATAAAACTTGGCACATGACACATCCTACTTATAGAGCCCTCAACCCACGAAACTCGCCCCATATAATGTATATTTATCTTTCAAATATTTTTTACCAAAAACTTTCATAACCTTTTCTTCTTCTTTCCAGCCAAAAAAACAAGAGGAACCACCAGACTTGCTTCCATCTTCCTCTTCACTCTCTTCTTCTCCGTTCCACCATCAACACCGTCGACCACTGCTGGCTGGTTAACTGACATCTCCCTTCCACCGATCTCCACAAATAATATTTGAAAAATAGTAGATGATCTCTGATCTTAGGCGTATTTATACTCCTAAGTGTCATTATCTTATGTGCGTTTAGCTTAGTTTTTAGGATAACTTGATGTGATTATTTAGTTATAAAGTGTGTATATGTATATTTTTGTGTTAAATTACATGTTTATATTTTTCAAGGTGCTTTTGAAACAAACCAAGAGTCAAAAATATCAAATAGAACTTAGAAGAGGAAACTCGTGTCGATAGCTTGAGTTATGCTTGTTCTAGTGTACTTTGATTTGTTCTATTGTGTTGTATGGACTTATGGTTATTGTGATACATTGTAGGAGATACCAATGTAGGAGATATGGAATATAAATCAAGCCTACAAAAAATCCACAAGATGAAAGGGAACCAGGAACGAAAGCACGAGAAGGAACGGACGCAACCTCCATACCTTGGAGGGGGCCATGCGCCGCACCTCCCAAAGCATGGGAGGAGGAAATGCATTGAAACTCCTAATGAATATGTGAGGTTATGTGATGCAATATGTATTGCACCATGCTACTGTTTTGTGTGTTCAATGATCCACGCGGTGCACCACCACCAAATCCGACCCAAAGTTGGTTTTTAACTGGTTTTTAAGTTGGGGCAAAGTTGTAAATGCATGAGTTTAGTTTAGGGAACCTCATGTACGACCTAAATACCTATAAAAGGAGTTCCTAGAAACATTTACTCACATATTTTGGAATACACACGAATTGGAGAGCAAAAGAGACATCAACGAGCTCAAACTAGGGTTCTTTCTTCTTTTACTTTTCATTCTTGTAGTTTGAAGTTATGAACTCTTCTATGGAGATTGTTTGTATGAATATTAGTGGTTAAAAACCCTAATTGTAGGGTTTAGGATAAAAAATGATTGCTTAATTATGGTTTTATAGTTGGTTTATTTGTTTATCAAGTCATGTGATTCTTCTTGCGTTCTTGTTTTACTATTCTAAAGCGTCGTGAACTTTAGGATAAATCTGTCATGAAACAAATTGACCATAGGAGTGGAGAGATAGAGTGAATAATGTAAGTAGTGTGTATCATGTTTTAATGTTTAAATTTTGATTGTTAAAATATGATTTACTGTTAGGAAAGCCATATACTTAAACGCCTCATTTGGGTAATGAAACGGGATAGTTAATACATTCGAATTAAGGAATCACATCCCCACTAAACTATGTAGTTGTGAGATTAATTTGTGTATATGACTTATAGTATTACCATTCCCAAGTTGAATATCAACCCCGTAGATCAACAATCACGATAAGCACCAACACAGACTAGAAACCATAGTTATGCATGAATATGAAGTAATTGCCTTAACCCTGGAAGTCTCCATATATTGTTTACAATCCAAACTTCATATCGTCATTATTTCTAGTATTTAGTTATAAAAATAAAACTCAAACTATCTTTTATGAATCGCACTTAATTAACTTCAATAGTAACACTTAAGTTGGATCGCTTGCTAAACACCAATTTCCTGTGGGATTGATATTCGGCTCGTATGAGCCACTATATGTAACACCCCATACATTTTTGAACCTATGAGAATATCTTAACATTTATAGAATTATGTAAACATGAGATGGTTGGTGTATTACACATTAATTTTAGTGGGCTGAATTAGTCTTGTGCTAATGGGCTCAAATGAGGTCCGAAAATTAACAAGAAAGATATGGACCAAATGGAGAAATGACCTATTCATAAGTTGACCAAGTAAACATAAAATTTATGACCAAAGTGGGGCTAAGTATGAGATTTAAAGGGACTATATAAGGCAAGCAAAACAGATTTTATTCAACAAAACACACATCCCATTCTAGAATTTTCCATAAGATATTTCTCTCTTCTCTCAAACCCTAAGCAACAATTCCTTTGGACAAGATCATCCTCTTGAAATCTTTGGTAAGTATTTACTCTGATGGTTTAAGATATTATATGCATTATAGGGTGTATAAATCATGTTGGTTATGTTGACAAAGTGTTGAGCATTCCACGATGTGTAAAACAATCTATTATTGCTTAATCGGTAAAGGGTTTTGCCTTCTAAACTTGAAGGGAGACTTGTGGTATTGAAGGAAATGAGTTTGATGGATTAATAATAAACATGTATGATGTGGTTATGTCCCTAACTTTCTTTCTCTTTGTGTATAACATTTGGAATTGTTGTTGTGAAGTTGTGCATGGAATTGGTGGTGTATTGAAAGAAAAATGTAGTTTTGAGATGTTCATGTGTGTTGTGAAACCATGATTTCTAGTTTTCATCCAAGTTAACCTAAAATATGAAAAGGGAAGATTACTTATGTCCATGGACCATTTATTACAAAAAAAAGACCCAAAAGAGACCCATTTTGGCCGAACCAGGCATCCGCCTTCACGGATGGGGCACCTGCAGGTATAGATGCCAATGCAGGTGGCCCTAGATAAGAGAAATGGGAAACTTCGGACACACCTCACCCACCTGCAGGTTCAGGTGGCTTCGCAGGTCCCTCTAGAACTTCGTTTCGATTGTTTTTGCATCTTTTTGACCCCCCCAAGGCCCCTATACCCTTTTTGGATGCAATTATAAACTTATGGTACCATTTGAATGGCCCTAAGGGGTAGTCTGGAGGCATTTTGAATTGTATCAGTTATGAATTGTTGTTTTATGTGTTATGGTGAAAGGTATTGATATGACTTGGTGGAGTAAATGTGACGTGGTGTTAATGAGGAAGTGTAAAGTATAAACTTGGTATGAAATGCTATTGGTTTATGATATCTTGGTTGATATGTGGCATGTTATGGTGTTTTTGGTATGGTAATGCAGTGAATTATATTGTGAAGGGTGAAATGATGTTATATGAAAGTCATGTAGCTCATTGTCGTCTTATGCACTTGTAATGTAGTTAGTTGTTAACGTGAGCTCCGTTATGTACTTGTGTTGTAGATTAACACGTAAGGAAGGATATGGATTATTATATTCACATATAGGATTGTGTATTCATATTAGGAAGATAAGGTATGTAAGGTTACTCTTTCCGTATCCTTTGACAGCATCTCTTGATCTTACTGTTACCGACTTGTTCTCATTTCAAAATGTATCAAAGTATCTCATTTCAAGTTGTCATATGTTGTTATTCACGTGTATCTTATTCATTGACAGCAGTTCCAAAGCTCCCATAATGTTATACCACCAAAAGAACTATCTCAAAGAAAGAAATAATGTAAAGAGAAACTGTGTATTCTTGGGTGGTATACCAGGGGTGAAAGGAACACCTAGCATGGGTCGATCCCAATATCACGGGTGGTATCCCAGGGGTGAAAAGAAAATCCTCGCATGGGTCGATCTCGATTTGTGTATTTATGTGAACTGTATCCCAGGGGTTAAAATACCTAGCATGGGTCATCCTCTATTACCACTGATCAATTGGTTATTTTTTTATCACATGCTTTACAATTTCTTATTGCAAAGAACAATAGAGTAAAGTAATGAATGTAATGTACATGGTTCCACACATACAGAACAGTTTCTTATAGGCTTACATACTCAGTACATTCTTCGTACTAACATCCCTTCGGGAACTTACCTTATTTGCTGTACGCACAGGAGCTAGTAGACCTCCACACTAGGATACAGGTCATCTACCGACTGTTGGTGAGCTCTAGGTTGATTCGGGGCTTTCTGAGTCACATGTGTACATTTGTTTTGGTACTATGTAAATGTTGAATAAAGCGGGGACTTTTCCCGACTTTAGGTTAGTTATGTATCTGTTAGAGGCTTTGTAGACGTTGTAAGACAAATGAAGGAATGTATGTCCATTTTGACTTGATGGCCCCAACGATCAAGTTTCATATATATTGAATGTTTCTTCATGAATTCCGCCATTGGTATCTTGTATCTATATATGATAGAGTGTTGTTCATTCAGTGACATGCATATGAGTGTACATGAATGAAGGTTGGTTCTCTCGAGCCTTAATAGCTTCGGGTGCAAGTCCGCCTCAATGAGATTTGGGGTGTGACAAAGTGGTATCAGAGCAGGTCGTCCTAGGGTGTCTACAAAGTCGTGTTCGGGTAGAGTTTTGCTTATAGATGTATTGTGCACCACATTTATAAGCAGGAGGATATGGGGAATTTAGGAGTTATTTCTTTTCTTTATGTCTTAGATCGTGCAATAGAGCCAAAGTTGTAGGTGGAATCATATCTGACTATTGAAATTGTTTTTCTTTCATTATAGTAAAATGCCGATTACTAGACGATATAGGGGCAAAGGTAAGAAGGTAGACATGCTTACCGGAGAAGGAACTAGTAAATCACCACCTGAACAAGCTAGTCTAGGTGGGGCTGAAACTAAGTTTGCATCGCGGGCTTCTTCTACTTTTCCAGCTCCAGGAGAGCCGAGAAGGAGAGAAGTATCCCCAGAACCACCTGTTAATGCTACTGAGCAGGATCTAAGAAAGGCGGTGCATATGTTGAATCTTATAGTTGCTGCACAAAATCAAGGACAAGTTGGTCAAAAGACAAGTAATGACAGTGAAGCTTGGGCAGCTAGTCGGCTAACACAGGATTTCTTGAAATTAGATCCTCCTACGTTCACCGAATCAGATCTAAAGGAAGATCCGCAAGACTTTATAGATCAAATCCAAAGGGCTTTGGATGTTATGCACGTATCTGGGGTAGAAACAGTTGAGCTTGCAGCCTATAGATTGAAAGGAGAGGCTATACTATGGTACGAAGATTGGAAACGATCAAGTGGTGTTTGTGCACTTCCAGCTAGTTGGGAGGAATTCAAGGTGGAATTCCTTGATCATTACCATTCCTATGAGATTTGAGAGGCTTGTACAGACCAATTTCTGAATCTTCGTCAAGGGAATATGAGCGTTAGAGAGTACAGTCTTCGATTTAACTCATTGGCTCGGTATGCTCCTAATGTAGTAGCCACTATGGATGACAGAATCCATCGGTATGTGGATAGATTGGATCCATACTTGGTGAGGGATTGTACTATTACTGCTTGGAATAGAGATTTAGATATATCCAGGATACAAGCTTTTGGACAGAAGATGGAGGATCAGAGACAAAGGATAAGGATGCAGGAAATTGAAAGAGGTCCTAGACCTATGGGACAGTTCATAGCATCCCAAGGAGAAATTAGGCCTCTAGTTTTTAATAGACCTCCTAGACCATCATTTTCTTACCCTACAGCAGGTACTCCATTCCAATTCCAAGGATTTAGAGGCAGTCAAGATGGGCATAGTGGGATTCAAGGTTCACAGACAACAGGGTTTTCTCGTCAGTCGTGTCAGCACTACAGAAGGTTTCATTTAGGTGAATGCCGGCTTGGGACAAATGTTTCCTTTTTTTGTACTATGACGGGGCACGTAATGAGAGAATTCCCACGAAGAGGCTTGGGTATTGTGGCATGACCTACGGGATCAATCGTTGCATCATTATCATTGAAGCCTTCCCTAGGTAGAGGTGTACAGCCTACGAGGTGTGGCAGAGGTTCTAGAGGAGCAGCTAGTTCTAGCGGGGCACAGAATAACACCTATGCTCTAGTGGTCAGGCAGAATTTGGAGGCTTCTCCTAATATGGTTACAGGTACATTATCCATATTTTCACATAATGTATATGCATTGATTGATTCGGGTTCTACATTATCATATGTTACTCCATTGATTGCTGAAAAATTTGAAAGAACACCGGAATTATTAGTCAATCTATTTTAAGTATCTACACCAGTTGGTGAATCTATTGTAGCTAAAAGAGTATATTGTAATTGTATAGTGAATGTTTGTGGTTATGATACGTTGGATGATCTTATTGAGCTGGAAATGGTAGATTTTGATGTTATAATGGGTATGGATTGGTTGGCTTCTTGTTATGCCACGGTAGATTGCCGAGCTAAGAAAGTACATTTTCATTTTTCACAAATGGATGTCCTTGAATGGAGGGGTAATGTTGGAGAACCGAGAGGTAAATTTATTTCCTATCTTAAGGCTAGGAAAATGATATCCAAGGGGTACATATGCCATCTAGTAAGAGTACAAGATACCGATGTGAAACCACCAACTCTTCAAACGGTTCCAGTGGTAAATGAATTCCTTGATGTATTTCCTAAAGATCTTCCAGGTTTACCTCCAGAACAGGAAGTAGAATTTGGTATTTATGTAATTCCAGGTACTGAGCCTATCTCTATTCCTCCGTATCGAATGGCTCCGGCAGAATTACGGGAATTGAAGGAACAAATAAAAGACTTGCTGGATAAGGGATTCATAAGGCCTAGTATGTCCCCGTGGGGTGCACCAGTGTTATTTGTACGGAATAAAGATGGCACGTTGAGAATGTGTATTGATTATCGGCAACTGAATAAGGTGATAATAAAGAATAAATATCCTCTTCCCAGAATTGATGATTTGTTTGATCAGTTCCAGGGTGCCAAATATTTCTCAAAAATTGATCTAAGATCGGGTTATCATTAGGTAAGGGTTAGAGAAAAAGATATACCCAAGACAGCTTTCCGAACACGGTATGGTCATTATGAATTTTTAGTTATGTCATTTGGACTGACAAATGCACCGACAGTTTTTTATGGATTTGATGAATAGGGTGTTCAATCCATTCTTGGATGTGTTTGTAATGCTGTTTATAGATGATATCCTTGTTTATTCAAGATCACAAGAGGACCATGCTAATCACTTATGACAAGTGTTATAGATTCTTCGTGATAGTAAGTTATATGCAAAGTTCTCTAAATGTGAATTTTGGTTAAAAGCTGTAGCATTTTTGGGTCATATTGTATCTGACGAAGGAATAAGGGTTGATACGCAAAAGCTAGAAGCTGTGAAGAATTGTCCAAGGCCTACGTTGCCGACAGAGATTCGTAGTTTTCTTAGATTGGCAGGTTATTATAGAAGATTTGTTGAAGGGTTTTCTTCCATTACTGCACCTTTAACAAAGCTAACACACAAGGCGATCAAGTTTCAATGGAATGATGTATGCGAGAAGAGTTTTCAAGAGCTGAAAGATAAATTGACTTCTACACGTGTATTGGTACTTCCAGAAGGCACAGAGGGGTATGCGGTATATTGTGATGTTTCAGGAGTCGGCCTAGGATGTGTATTTATGCAGCATAGTAAGTAATAGCCTATGCCTCATGACAATTGCGACCACATGAGAGGAATTATCCCACACATGATCTTGAGCTAGCAGCTGTGATATTTGCTTTAAAGATATGGCGCCACTATTTGTATGGGGTTCATGTTGATATATATACTAATCACAAGAGTTTGCAATATATCTTTAAGCAGAAGGACTTAAATCTGAGGCAGCGTAGGTGGCTTGAACAATTTATAGATTATGATATTGATATCCTATATCATTCGGGAAAAGCAAATGTGGTAGTTGATATATTAAGTCGCAAGGCAATAGGAGGCACTAATGGTTAGCTTACGGAGAAGCAAGGTATAGTCAAGGATCTACATCAATTATCCAGCTTGGGAGTTCGTCTTCTTGAATCTCCAGGTGAAGGGGCTACTGTGCAAAATACGACAGAATCTTTATTAATAGCTGAAGTGAAAAAGAAGCAGAATGCGGACCCTATTTTATTGCAGTTGAAGGAGAATGTGCAACAAGGTTTGACAAAGGAATTTGATCTTACGCAAGAGAGAGTACTTCAGTGCCAAGGTAGATTGTGTGTACCGGATGTGGATGAGCTAAGAAAACGGATCATGACAGGGGCACATCATTCGCGGTATTCTATTCATCCTGGAGCAACCAAAATGTACCATGATCTGAAATAAATGTATTGGTGGAGTAACATGAAGAAGAACATTGCAGAATTCGTAGCCCAATGTCCTAATTGTCAACAAGTAAAAGTAGAGCATCAAAAGCCTGGGGTTATATGCAATATATAAATCTTCCAGTTTGGAAGTGGGATATGATTAACATGGATTTCATCACAAGTTTGCCTTGTACACTGCAGAAATTTGATTCCATATGAATAATAGTTGATAGGTTTAACAAGTCAGCACACTTCCTACCGGTCAAGACCACCTACACAGTTGAGGATTATGCAAGGTTGTATATTAAGGAGATAGTTCGATTACATGGAGTTTCAATCTCTATTATATCAGACAGGGGAACTCAATTTACTATAAATTTTTTGAAGTCTTTTCAGAAACGTTTGGGTACGCAAGTGAATTTAAGTACAACTTTTCATCCTCAGACAGATGGACAAGAAGAACTTACTATCCAAACACTTGAAGATATGCTACGAGCTTGCACAATGGACTTTAAAGGTAGTTGGGATGATAATCTATCTCTTATTAAATTTGTCTATAATAATAGCTATCATTCAAGTATCAAAATGGCACCTTATGAAGCTTTGTATGGAAGAAAGTGTAGATCACCAATTGGATGGTTTGAAGTGGGTGAAACTGCTTTAATTGGGCCAGATCTTTTCCACCAAGCTATGGATAAAGTTAAGGTGATACAACAACAGTTACAAATGGCTCAAAGTCGACACAAATCATATGCTGATGTTAGAAGAAGAGGGCTCGAATTTGACATAGGTGATTGGGTATTCTTAAAAGTGTCACCAATGAAAGGGGTAATGAGATTTGGAAAGAAAGGAAAGTTGAGTCCACGTTATATAGGACTATATGAGATTACCCAAAGATTTGGTCAAGTTGCGTATGAATTAGCTCTACCCCAAGAACTCTCCACAGTTCATCCAGTATTTCATATTTCAATGCTTCGAAAGTGCTTAGGAGATCCATCTCGTATTGCTCCCATTGAAGATGTACAAGTTACGAAGGATCTCACATATGAGGAGATACCTATTGCTATTCTGGATTGAAAATTTAAGAGGTTAATGAATAAATAAGTAGCTTCCATAAAGGTAATTTGGACAAATCAACAAGTAGAAGAAGTCAAATGGGAAGCCGAGGAAATGATGAAGTCTAAGTACCCGCATTTATTTCAAACGGAAGAAAGAGTTCAAAATGCGGGATTGGAGAAATGAAGAGTAAGTATCTATAAACATTATGTGTATATATGATAAAATTAAGAATGATCCTAGACTTGAATTTGTTTAAATTGGATAATTTTACTAACATTCGAGGATGAATGTTCCTAAGGGGGGAAGGATGTAACACCCCGTACATTTTCGAACCTATGAGACTGTCTTAACATTTATGAAATTATTTAAACATGAGATGGTTGGTTTATTACACATTGATTTTAGTGGGCTAAATTAGTCTTGTGCTAATGGGCTCAAATGAGGCCCAAAAATTAACAACAAAGACATGGCCCAAAGGGAGAAATGACCCATTCTTAAGTTGACCAAGTAAACATAACATTTATGACCAATGTGGGGATAAGGATGAGATTTAAAAGGGACTATATAAGGCAAAAAAATCAGATTTTATTCAACAAAACACACATGTCCCATTCTAGAATTTTCCACAAGATATTTCTCTCTTCTCTCAAACCCTAAGCAATCATTCCTTTGGACAAGATCATCCTCTTGAAAGCTTTGGTAAGTATTTAATCTTATGGTTTAAGATATTATATGCATGATAGGGTGTATAAATCATGTTTTTTATGTTGACAAAGTGTTAAGCAGTCCACGATGTGTAAAACAGTCTATTATTGCTTAATCGGTAAAGGGTTTTCCCTTCTAAACTTGAAGGGAGACTTGTGGTATTGAAGGAAGTGAGTTTGATAGATTCAATGTCAACATGTATTATGTGTTTATGTCCCTAAATTTCTTTCTCTTTTTGTATAACAATTGGAATTGTTCCTGCAAAAATTGTGCATGGAATTGGTGGAGTATTGAAAGGACAATGTAGTTTCTAGATGTTCATGTGTGTTGTGAAATCGTGATTTTTAGTTTTCATCAAAGTTAACCTAAAATATGAAAAGGGAAGATTAATTATGTCCATGGACCATTTATTACAAAAAAAGGACCCAAAAGAGACCCATTTTGGCCGAACCAGGCATCCGCCTTCGCGGATGGGGCACCTGCGGGTATAGATGCCAATGCAGGTGGACCTGGACAAGGACAATGGGCAACTGTGGCCGTACCTCACCCACTTGCGGGTGCAGGTGTCTTCACAGGTCCCTCCATAACTTCGTTTCAATTTTTTTGGCATATCTTTGACCCCCCAAGGCCCCTATACCCTTTTTGGATGCAATTATAAACTTATGGTACCATTTGAATGGCCCTAAGGGGTAGTACGGAGTCATTTTGAATTGTATCAATTATGAATTGTTTTTTTATGTGTTATGGTGAAAGATATTGAGATGACTTGGTGGAGTAAATGTGACGTGGTGTTAATGAGGAAGTGTAAAGTATAAACTTGGTGTGAAATGCTACTGGTTCATGATATCTTGGTTGATGTGTGGCATGTTGTGGTGTTTCTGGTATGGTAATGCATTGAATTGTATTGTGAAGGGTGAAATGACGTTATATGGCAGTCATGTAGCTCATTGTCGTCTTATGCACTTGTAATGTAGTTAGTTGTTAACGCGAGCTCCGTTATGTACTTGTGTTGTAGAGTAACACGTAAGGAAGGAGGTGTATTATAGTATTCACATATAGGATTGTGTATTCATATTGGGAAGATAAGGTATGTATGGTTACTCTTTCCGTATCCTTTGACAGCATCTCTTGTTCTTATTGTTACCGACTTTTTCTCATTTCAAAATGTCTCAAAGTATCTTATTTCAAGTTGTCATATGTTGTTATTCACGAGTCTCTTATTTATTGACAGCAGTTCCAAAGCTCCCATAATATTATGACCACCAAAAGAACTATCTCAAAGAAACAAATGATGTAAAGAGAATCTGTGTATTCTTGTGTTGTATCCCAGGGTGAAAGGAACACCTAGCATGGGTCGATCCCAATATCACGGGTGGTATCCCAGGGGTGAAATAAACACCTAGCATGGGTTGATCCCAATATGACAGGTGGTATCCCAGGGGTTAAAAGAAAAGCCTAGCATGGGTCGATCCCGTTTTATGTATTTATGTGAACTGTATCCCAGGGGTTAAAATACCTAGCATGGGTCACCCTCTGTTACTACTGATCAGTTGGTCATTTGTTTATCATATGCTTTATAATTTCTTAATGCAAATAACGGTAAAGTAAAGTAATGAATGTAATGTACATGGTTTCGCACATACAGAACGGTGGTTTATCTATATTGACTATTCACTTGTATTTGATTCCATTGAAGTTCCTATGTTTCATGCAGTTTCTTATAGCCTTACATACTCAGTACATTCTTCGTACTGATGTCCCTTGGGGTACTTACCTTATTTACTGCAGGCATAGGAGCTAGTAGACCTCCACAGTAGGATACAGGTCATCTGCTAACTGTTGGTGAGCTCCAGGTTGATTTGGGGCTTTCTGAGTCACATGTCTACATTTGTTTGGGTACTATGTACATGGTGTATAAAACGGGGACTTATCCCAACTTTAGGTTAGTTATGTATCTGTTAGAGGCTTTGTAGATGTTGTAAGACGAATGAAGGAATGTATGTCCATTTTGACTTGATGGCCCCAACGGCCAAGTTTCATATCTATTGAATGTTTCTCCATGACTTCATCCATTAGTATCTTGTATCTATATATGATAGAGTGTTGTTCATTTAGTGACATGCATATGAATGTACATGAATGAAGGTTGGTTCTCTCGAACCTCAACGGCTTCGGGTGCCAGTCCGCCTCAATGGGATTTGGGGTGTGACACTATATTACTTGCACGACCACGTACACTTGTATGTGTGCTTGGGAGCGATAAGTTTTTTGTGTCATTGCTGGGGACTTGAAAATTAACAACCTTCTAATTTTCAATTTTACTATTTTATTTGATAAGTGCTAACAACTTGGTCTTAGCTACTGAATTTGTAGGTACAAGTTTGAATATTGAGTAAGCTGGCAAGGAAGAGGGAATTATTTGAACCACATCCCGAACATGAGCGACGCTTGCACTAATTGAGGAAAGAAGCAACACTTCCCTATCCAATCCCACAAGTTCAAGAGGAAGAGACCATTCTTGCAACAATGGGTGATGAACAACCACCTCGCAGGACAGTAGGTGATGTGGCAATCCCACTTGCAACTATCGTGACCTCCTTTAATCAAAAGCCAGCTGCAGGAGGTAGATTTGAGCTAAAGTAGAACATGGTGCAATTATTGCACACAAACGGGAATTTTATAAGATTATCACATGAGGATCCACAGGTTCATCTACAAAACTTTTTAGAGATCAGTGATACTTTTATTTCTGCAGGAGTCTCCACAAACTATGTGAGGCTCACACTTTTCCTATTCTTACTTTTATGATAGGCAAAGAAAAGGTTAAAGTTAGAACCTTCAAACTCAATTACAACTTGGGAAGACATGGCAAATAATTTCCTCATCCGATTCTTTCCTTCAGGCAAAACTAGAAGGTTGAAGAGTGAGATTCTGAGTTTCAAGCAAAAGCCAGATGAGAATCTCTATCATACATGGGAGAGATTCAAGTCACTTCTCAGAGATTGTCCACATCACCAATAGACCAATGAGGTATTAGCTTATACTTTTATTGAAGGTCTTGACCACAATACAAAAATTTTGTTAGATACAGTAGCAGGTGGTTAGGCTTTGGAGAAAACTTATTATGAGTTGTACACTCTCCTAAATAGAATTGCACAAGGTAACCCAGATTGTCATAGTTATATGTCTAGAAGCATGGTGAAGATGCCGGCAGTTATGATTGAGGTGGATTGTGTCACAGCATTAGCCGCAGAGTTGGCCAGTTTTCAAAACTAGATGATGGCTCAGTTCTTCAAGTTGAGTGTGGCTCAACCTCAAGCACACGTCAATACAGTTTAGCTAGTTCAGACTATGTCTAAAACTTGTGGTAATAGTGGTCACTCTTCACGCTTATGTGCAAAAAATTCAAAGTCTGTGAATTTTGTAGGCAATGCGCAGAGGGGTAATCAAAACTATGGTATTGCCTATAGCCGAAACTGGCAGAGTCAGCCCAATTACTTATGGGGCAATAACCAAGCTCAATCTCAGCAATTTTAGTAGCAGCAAGGTATTCAGAATAAAACTCAAGCCAGCAATATAGAGGAGACTTTGAAAAAAATACTGGCCAACCAAGAACAAATGGTTGTGGAAATCAAAAATTAGCAACTTGCCCAATAGAATTCAGAGATACAAATGGGTTATTTAGCTCAGGTGCAGAACACAAGACCTCAAGGGGCTCTACCTAGTGATATAAAGCAAGCTCCTAAGCAAGTTATGGAAATCACATTGAGAAGTGGTAAAGATTTGATTGATGTACCTCAAAAGAAAAATCATGAGGTACAAGCAGAATTAACCACACTGGAGCAAACAAAGAAGCAAACTCATTCCAAGGAAGCTAACAAAAAGGTGAAGTCTGAGTACACTAACGAAAAGACGGTTGAGCAACCTCAAAACAAACTACCACCATCTTTTCCCCGAATTCTCAATAAAGCAAAAGAAGATGCTTGTTTTAAGAAGTTCTTTGACATATTCAAAGAACTTCACATTAACCTTCCTCTTGTAGATGTTTTACAGGGAATGCCGAAGTATGCAAAGTATTTAAAGGATGTGGTCACAAACAAAAGGAGGCTTGGTGATGTTAAGATCATGGCACATACAGAAGAGTACAGATCTGTAGTCATGAGCAAAATACCCACAAAGCTCAAAGACCCTGGGAGTTTCACCCTCCCCATACAAATTGGTGAATGTAACATTTTCCATGCATTGAGTAATTTGGGGGCAAGCATCAACTAGATGCCCTTTTCAATTTTTAATATATTTTGTTTGGGAAAGCCAAGGCCTTCCTCAGTGGTGTTACAAATAGAATACAGAACAAGAGTGGTCCCCGAAGGAATCATAGAGGATGTTCTCATTATGGTTGGTAAGTTTATTATTCCTGCAGACTTTATCATTCTTGATTATGATGCAGATGATAGGGTACCAATCATATTAGGGCATCCATTCTTGGCTACTGGTGGAGCATTAATAAATGTGAGAGAGGGCACGCTCAAGATGAGATTGAATGATGAAGGGGTGGTCTTCAGGGTGTACAAAACACTCAACACACCCTCACACTATAGAGATCTATACATGATCACAATGATGGAAGTGGATGAGTGTGCGGTTGAAGTATGAAAACTACCAATTACCTCTTCGAACTCTCTCATAGAGTTTCCCAAGTTGACAAATAAGCCTGAACCCATAAAACTTGAATGGAATCCTGAAAAGGTAGGTTTAAGAAAAGTCGCAGACCTCACTCGTGAGCACTCAAGAGGTCAACAAAGAAGGAAAATATGGGCTCTGAGTAGGAGTATGAGAATGAGAGAATATCGATGATGAAGTTGTGATGTGATTCATTCCACGACAATAAATCAGGCGCTCCTTGGGAGGCAACCCAAGTTAAGGTAGTTATTTTATTTTTTTAGTTTTCTTTAGTATCACCTTTGTTTTTGTTTTTTATTTTGAGTTGACAGGTTGAAGGGAAGTCTGAGTACCCAAGATCTTAGCTAAGGAGCATGGCAAAAACTGAGTGTGGGGTCCCCTGGACCTCCTTGATGAATATGATGGTACTGGCTAGGCCTACAGGCCTCAGGAAGTATTTATATCCTTACTTTTAATGTATACTTTAGGGACAAAGTGTGATTTAAGTGTGGTGTGGGAAATCGATTTGGTTAGGGTAGAGTGTGCTATAGAAGTCTTTTGGTTATTTAGGAGCACACTTCATCGACCCCTTATTTTTTCTTTTCGGTTCTTTTCTTAGGGGGAGCCCTTTGAATCTAGTATCCTTTTTTATTTTTATGAGTAATTTTGAAATTTTAGAGATGCTCTAGTTAGATGCTACGTATGATTGAATGATGCAAGTGGGTTTTGAATGTTGAAACATGTGTAGTGAATTGAATGACTACTGTGAAACACTTAGGCTCATTTGTTTGACTCTTGTGTGATGTTGGCTTAATATTGAATTATTGTGAGTTCTTGGTTGAGAGTCGATAGGGATCCTTCTTGACTTAAACATGTGCCATGTGTGAGTGAGATTTTGTTATATTCCATGTTGCATAGTGATGTCTAGAACTTGCCAGAAGTGTTTGCAAAGCGAAATAAAGAATGTTGAGTTTAGGAGATGATATAGACTTTTGTTTGATAGCCATATTTTATACCCACCTTATATACCCTTTTTTTTGCATAACCTTAGTTAACCCTATTGATCCTTTAGCCTATTCTTTAGTAGCCTTATATGTAGCTTATTTCCTTTATTTCAATTGACCATAATTTGACCCAAAACTCCTAAACACTTTAGTTGAAAAAAAAATAAGATGTTAAGGAGTGGAAAAATAAAGAAGGAAAAAGTGAAAGTGAAGCCCCAAAGGAGTAGATAGTGGTGTTGTGAAATAGTTTATGTGTTGCTAATTGGTGGTAATGTAATGAAATGATAGATTGATCTAAAGAAGTGAATCATGTGTTGATAGGAAATACTCCATGCTAAAGATGTGTAATCTAGCTTAAAGAGATGGGTTAAAACAAAAGAAAGTTGGGAAGATGATAGTGGTGTAAAATAGGTTGGTTGGAGATAAGCTTAGTGGAAATTTTGATGTATTAAAGAGAATAGGGAAGATAGACACTATTCATGACCAAATAGTTCCTATATTAGTGGACTAATACACTAAGGGAAAGCTTATGGTTCATCTTATGTCACATGAGAATTATTTGTGAGCATGAGTGAGATTTATTTCTTACACCCATTCTTGTGATAAGTTGTATATTTATGAGTGAATATGGGTGACTACATTGCGGTGAGGGAACATGTTTAATAATAGATAGGTGACTTATATGATCTCTTTTTTGAGTAATATGCATGATTTTTCCAACTTGGTAGAGTCAAGTTTTGAGGCTAGGAAGTTTCAAAGTAGTCTTCATGCTTTTCAAGTTGCAAGATAACATACTGAGTATAAAATTTGCTATTCATGTGGTTTGTGTAGCTCTATCTTGAGTGTCTTACTTTTAGTAATTTTTTTAGAGTATTCCTTGATGGGGATTAATTTAAAGATTTGTTCGAGGATGAAGAAGGCTTTAAGTGTAGGGTGGTGATCTTAGGCGCATTTATACTCCTATATGTCATTATTATGCACCGGTTAGCTTAGTTTTGAGGATAAATTAATGTGATTATTGAGTTATAAAGTGTGTATATGTGTATTTTTGTGTTAAATTACATGTTTATAGTGTTCAAGGTTCATTTTAAACAAACCAAGAGTCAAAAAGATCAAATAGAACTTAGAAGAGGAAAGTAGTGTCGCTAGTATGAGCTATGCTTGCTCTAGTGTACTTTCATTTGTTATATTGTGTTGTATGGACTTATGGTTGTTGTGAGATGTTGTAGTATACCAATTTAGGGGCTAAGGAATCTAAATCAATCCTAAAAATAATCCACAAGATGAAAGGGAACAAGGAACGAAAGCACGAGAAGGAGCGGACGCAACCCCTACACCTTGGAGTGGGCCATGCGCCGCACCTCCCTAAGTATTGGAGGGGTACATGTGAAGAAACTCCCAAGGCATGTGGTAGGGTTTAATTCTAACCATGTAACAAACCATGATACTGGTTTGTGTGTGCGATGAGCCACGTGGTGCAGCACCCCCAAATCTGACCCAAACTTTGTTTTTAACTTGTTTTTATATGGGGGAAAAGTTGTATTTTCATGGGATTATTTTGGGGCACCTCATGGACGACATAAAGAACTATAAAAGATTAATTAGCCATATTTACTTACATCTTTTGGAATACACACGAATTGGAGAGCAAAGGAGACATCAACGAGCTCAAACTATGGTTCTTTCTTCTTTTACTTTTCATTCTTGTAGTTTGAAGTTATGAACTCTTTTATGGAGATTGTTTGTATGAATATTAGTGGTTAAATACCATAATTATAGGGTTGAGTATACAACATGTCTTCTTAATTATGGTTTTATAGTTGTTTTATTTGTTTATCAAGTCATGTGATTGTTCTTGCGTTCTTATTTTACTATTCGAAAGCGTCATGAACTTTAGGATAAATCTTAGTCTCAAATAAAATTGACCATAGGAGTGGAGAGACGGAATGAAGAACGTAAGGAGTGTGGATCATGTTTTAATGGTTTGATGTTGATTGTTAAAATATGATTTGCGGTTATGATAGCGATATACCTAAACGCCCCACTTGGGTAATGAAACGGGAAGATAGTTTAATGCATTTGAATTAAGGACTCAAATCCCCACTCAAAGATGTAGTTGTGAGATTAATTTGTGTAGATGACTTAGAGTATGACCATTCCCAAGTTGAATAGCAACCCCGTAGATCAAAAATCACGATAAGCACCAACAACGACTAGAAACCATAGTTATGCATGAATGCGAAGTAATTATACTGTTTACAATCCGAATTTCATATCGTCGTTATTTCTAGTATGTAGTTATAAAAAAAAACTCAAACTCTCTTTTACAAATTGCACTTAATTAACTTTAATAGTAATACTTAACTTGGATTGTCTGCTAAACACCAATTTCCTGTGGAATCAATATTCGGCTCGCAAGAGCCACTATATTACTTGCATGACCATGTACACTTGCATGTGTTCTTGGGAGGGATAATCTCTCCACCGAAGTTGGGTTTGAAAAATCGTGATTGAACGTGATTTGATTTGATCTCTCCTCCAAATTTTAGTTTGAAAAATCATATTTTGATTTTATGATTTTGACGCCACAGATTTGATATCTCCACCAAAGTTCTATCTTTTACGAAAAGTTGGGTTTCATGATTTTTCTTTCACGATTAGGATTGGACGAAGTTTTAAGGTCGAAGATTTTGAAAAGATGGTGGTTAATGGTATGTGGTTGGGTCATTTCGTGTTTGAGGGAGGCGTTTGGCCAGTGTGGCTAGAATTATTGGAGGGTGATGTTATTTATTCATGATACATACAAATGTATCTCTGAGCACATGTATCATAGTCAAAGAGAATGTAATTTTTTATCCAAGATACATATGAATGTACTTGCATGCCAATGTATCATAGTCTACTAATTCATATGAAAGATGAAGCTAAACGTTTGTTCATGATACATATGAATGTATCTCTGTTCATATGATCATAGTTCAAAATAAATGTAATATTTTGTTCATGATACATAGGAATGCATTTTTATGCTCATGTATTAAAATCCATCAATTTTTTATGTATCTAGTAGGTTAGTATGTGTTCATGATACATATAAATGTATATGTGCACAAATATATAATTCTTTATACATACGAATGTATCTATGTACACATGCATCATAGTTCAAAAATCAGTATATATCTACGAGGTTAGTATGCATTTATGATACATATGAATTTTTTCGTATCCATCTGTATTAAAATTCATCAATCTTTTATGCATCTAGGAGGTTAGTACGTGTACAGGATACATATGAATGCATATGTGTGCAACTGTATACATATGTATTTAAGTCTTTAGTTTGTTGGATACATCAAATTGATAATAGATATATTAAATTAATATTTTTTTTATTTTAAAGAGTAAAAAAATAAAATTAATTAAATTATATAATCAAGATATACATGTTTTTGTCTTATATTAATAAAATTAATGAATTTATTAGTTTAAATAGTAATAAAATAAAATCAAGGGATTCCTTGATTAGCGTCTTATATTAAGGTATTTAATTTTTCAGGTTAGTTGCTAATTATCACAAAATTGGTTTATTATCCTTTTCATATATATCATCGTTCCATATTTTATGTGATCTTATGTAGTATATCAAAATTATAGGAGAGAGAATAACTTTAGCTCCAAAACTTGTGGGATTTTTGCAAGTTACACTAAAATAAAAGGATCGAAAACTCAAATTGCTAAAAAAACTAATTTTCAGCTATATATTTAAAAAAAATATGGAGGGACCCATATGTGACCAAGAACATTTAGTGGTTAAAGCTTGTTTCAAAAATTGTTAGAATCTTTATTAATTTTTTTATTCATTCAGATTAAGACTCAAGAAATAAAACTCATTAAAAAAATGTTTTTTTTTGTTTTGATCCATATTTGATTAGCCAAAAATATTTTAATTTATTTTTATGTCTGTCCAAAGAAAAAAAGGGAGAAACATATTTTCTATTTTCTTCCACCTTTTTCTTAAACCGCCAATACAATGGAGAAAAAAAACATTTTAAAAATATTTTTGGATTTCTGGAACATTTTCCATATTCGCTCATAGGAAAAAAATTATTTCTAGGTTTGTTTTGGAATTTCAGATCTGTTTATAGCAATTTTTTTTTTTAAAATTTCAGATCTGGAACATTTTTCGAACTTCTCGAAAACATTATATTTTTTCGATTTTTAGAAACGAATTTCAAATTCATAAAAAAATAATCAATAACTAATTCAAAAAAATTTCTGAATCAGTTTCATAAAATTAATTTGAAATACCCAATTACACAAACAAAAAAAATAGATACGTAATTCTATATTTTCATGGATAACCAAAAAAACAACCTACGACTCTGATACCAATGAAGGCTTATAGATCATGTTTATCTAAACTAATTAAATAATATATGTAAATCATAAATGAGAACTTACTTGTTATTCTCGTAGCGAAAACGGAAGAGTACGATGAACTGCAGTTGGAATCATTGGTCGAAGGTTGTTGTTACGATATGTTGGAAAAACCTACTATACCATAGCCTAAACTCTAATTGATTGAGGAAGAGAACAAAGTGTACAAAAATACTATATTTTTTGTTTTTGCTATCTTTCTAATTATACACCATATGTGTGCTAATATAGAAATTATAATGTCACGATCTAATTTCTCAGGTCATGATGTCACTGACTTTAACCCACTAGTAAATAAGCCAAGCTATAGCCCGAAATGACAAGTAATGAATCAGAAAGGTATATGTATTTTCTCAAGTCATATGTATGCAGAAGATAAGGGAAAACAAAAGTGAAACCAATACACAACAAAAATATAGGTGGAAGCAGAAAGGTATACATACATGATATACTGCACAAAAGAGGGAAGAGGAAAAAATACACAAAATGAATCCCACCCAAGACCTGGTAAGGCTGATACAAGATCCACTATGAATAAAAATAAGAGTACTAAAAAGTATCCAAAATATACATATATATATAGAATAGTCTCGGAAGTACAAAAGATTGTAACTGAAACAGATGGAAGAGGATCAGCTCCGGACTCTAGAAAGCTCACCCCGTCTAAGGATCAGTAGCAGGTCCTGAGGATAACATCAACACTGGTGTCTTGTACTCGGATCTGCATCTGAAAAAAGATGCAGAAGTGCAGTATGAGTACCAAAGCAATGGGTACTTAGTAGGCATTATCGGCAGACTAAGCTCAAATATAGTAAAAGCATAAATGAAGTGCGAGAGTGTAAGCTAAGTCAACAGTAACAGGGGTATAAATATAAATATCTACTGTTCTGGGTAAATACAGTATGGAAATAAGTAATTCGAAAGTAAGAGCAAAGAACTAACTACAACCTAACCCTACCAATCCCCAATAAGTTGTGAATGCAAATAAGAAGAAATTAAGGTAAGAAACTTAAATAACATTTAACTGATCCACTCCAAAGTAACCTTCTGATCCCAAATCCATTATGAAAAATCTAGATATGTATCGGGATTGAAGCAGAGCCAATGTATTGTGACAAGAGGCCAGACACCGAGCTCGAACCAGAAGTAGCGAATAATAACAAAAGGCCAAATGATGCATATACAACGGAACCCAGTATAACTGCCAGAACTCCCAGTAACAACCATACTTAACACCAGAACATCCCAACCATAAATGTAGATAGGTGCCAAACTCGAATAGAAACTCATAGTAACCATACCATAACCAGAAATAGGTGATCCCATAAGAAGCCGACCTCAACCGCAAAATGATGCCAAAATCATACCAGAACTCATAAATAGTAAACCATACACATAAACTGATGCTAGTCTCGTACAAGAACTTATAACAATAACAATAGAGCATACGCGGGACTTAAACCAAAATTATAATGTGTATATATATAAGCATAACTAGCTAACGGGAAGAAATCCAAGGGTTTTAAGCCTATCTCCACTCCCTACATTCATATAAACCAATTTTGGGTGGTTAAGTCTACTAAGTCAAGTCGGGTTCCCATTTACTAGGTCAAGGAGGTGCAGTCTAGGGTCAGTTACTACGCTAACCGGGGAAGAGAAAATTAATAGTCCAACAAATCAAGTCTAAGTCAATCCCAACCCAATGTAATAGTGTAAGATAGCATCCAGGAGTCTAACTAAGCCTAAAGGAGCTTCATATCAAATATACTATCTAAAAAGGGCAATGGGGCCCACTATGGGGTCTCGATAACCAAACCTAGGTCAAAACCTACCTGAGTCTAGTCTAAGACTTCCCATTCCCATCTTAAGGTATTAATAGCACTAACCCTAATCCTAAAGGATAATAATACACTATGCTAGGGGAGAACGTCCCAAAATTTATCGAGAGGGGCCCTAATTGGATAAATAAGGCATATAAATGGTAAAATAATAACCGTACTAAAACTACCTCCCAAAACTAGCACAATAGAATACTAATACAATAATTAAGCTCAATCTAAAAAGAGGGTAACCCTAGCCTACCTGGACGTCACTGTACACTTAACGAATCCTCTACACTGGAGCTTTCCCCTTCAGAGAGGACTCTGAGGGCTGCCACTCTATTAGAATAAGGATCTATGCGTAAAGACAAGAAAATCGATACCCATATTACATATAAACACTTTGGGTCAAAAATAAAACTAAAAATCCCATGTGAGGCTCGCTTACAGAATCCTAAAATTAAAACTATCACAATGTCCCACGCAGCTCAAGGATCAGTTGCCACATAAATTTAGCTAAATCAGCTCCAAAAGTTCCAAAAATAGTGCCAAAATATTCAAGAAAATTAATTAATAAATTGGGGAAATAAGCTAGAATTTAAGAAAAACATAAGGAAGATAACGATGCTATATTGCTCAAGAATCCACCCCCAAGCTAATTTCCGCTTCACATACTCAATTCCTCTCAATTTCAAAGCTTAATGGAGTCTAAAATGGTGGCTTACACGTAGAGTTAAAAGCTTAAAAATGAATGAGTATATATATATAGTGCCAACGATGGCTGTTTTAGCTGCTAAATGACCGCTAGAGAGGACACCACTAAAGCGCCCATTGGTCATTAAAGCGACAAGGCTTTGGCTGGCCAAGCTCTGCTAAAGTGGTCCAGAGCTGCTAAATTAGTGCAGAGCCACTAAAGTGGTGCCCAGCTGCTTAAGCGGCTGCACCAGATACTTGGCACCAGCCAAGTTCACCAAGTCCCAACGGACTCCGACTGGGTACTCGGGATTTGTTTGGAATCTCGTGCTCGTAAATGAACTATACTACCCTACCAAATTCAAAATTCTAGAGTCAACAACGACATTAAAATTTACAAATAGGTTATTTTGATAAAAAGTGGGTCCCACACCCCAAGGGGCCATTTTGGCCAAATTCCACTTAATAGCCCATAATTAGTCAGGAAGCCTCAGGACCATGACCAAGGGTCTCCTTAGCCTAAAATAGACATTTCAAAGCTGATGAGACTGCCAAAAATGGTATTTAAAGCCGGTTACCTGAGGTTTTAGCTCAAGACCTATTCCTTAACTTTAAAAGCTCTAAAACAGGGAAATGACTCTAAAAACTAAACGAACTGCCTGGTAATTGAATTGTCAGTCTCGACATGTTATAAATGACCTGGGAAAGCTGTAGGAAAGTGCTAAATGAAGTAAAAGAACAAAAATGTAGGAAATTACCTGGAGGGTCATTACAACATCAACTACTAAACGAACTTTCATCCACAAAAGTAAAAGATGAAGATGTACCTGAAGGCTCAAACAGGTGGGTATACTAGTTCTGTATATCACGCTCGGTCTCCAAGGTAGCCTTCTCAACTGGATTGTGTCGTCACTCTACCTTAACCACATGAATATCTCTAGATCGCAACTGTCTGACATCTTTGGCTAAAAAAGACACATGCTCCTTTGTAAAGGTCAATCTCTCATCCAACTTAACCAAGTCCCACCGAAGCACGTGAGAATTATCTAGAAAGTATCATCATAGCATAGATGTATGAAAAACTGGGTGGATGGCTGAAAAAGCTGGAGAAAAAGCTAACTCATATGCTACCTCCCTAACTATCCATAGGATCTCAAATGGTCTGATATACCTGGGGCTAAGCTTACCCCTTCTCCCAAACCTTATCACGCCTTTCATAGGTGACACTAGTAGAAAGACCCAGTCACCAGCTCTAAACCTCAAGGCACAAAGTCTACGATTTGCATAACTCTTTTGTCTACTCTAAGCTGTTTGTAGCTTATCTTGAATCATCAAAACTAATTCCAAAGACTCACGAAGAAAATTTGTAACATGGGGCCTAACCTCAAAAGTCTTAAACCAACCAACTGGCGACTGACAATGCCTGTAATACAATTGTCACGCCCCGAATCCCATTCGGGATGGACTGGCACCAGAAGCCGATAAGGCCCGAGAGAACCAATCTTTACTCATGTGTCTTCCTATGCATATTTATGTGTGAATATAGCCCTATACCATGTAACTAGATATCAATGGCAGAAGTTATGGCAAACATATACTATATATGAAACTTGGCCGTTAGGGCCATCAAATCAAAATGGACATTCATCTCTTACATTCTTCTTCCCACATACGTCTACAAAGCCTCTAAAGATACATATACATAACCAACCTACAGTCGGGACAAGTCCCTGCTTTATACAACATATACAATGCTAAAAACCAATGTACACTTGGGACTCAGAAAGCCCCAAACCAACTGGAGGTCACCAATGACTGGCAGATAATCCGCAACCTACTGTGGAGATCTACTAGTACCTGTACCTGCAACAAGTTAGGTAAGTCCCCCAAGGGGGTCAGTACGAAGAATGTACTAAGTATGCAAGGCTATATGAAACTGCATCAATATATAAGAACTTCAATGGAAAATTATAAGAGAATACCCAATATGGATAAACCATCAATCTGAAAGTTTGGAACTATATGCATTACGTTCATTACTTATCTTGCCTTTACGTTCATCATCATTTTTAGTCATCCATTTTATTGGTAGGTTATAATATAATCATCCACCTTGTTAGTGGGTAGTCATCCACCTTTTTGGCGGGTAGTCATCCATTTTGTTAGTGGGTAGTCATCCATTTTGTTAGTGGGTAGTCATCCACCTTATCGGTGGGTAGTCATCCATTTTGTTAGTGGGTAGTCATCCACTTTGTAGTGGGTAGTCATCCACTTTATAGTGGGTAGTCATCCACTTTGTAGTGGGTAAATATAAAAAGTATTAGGGTACGCTCGAGCTAGGCTTTTGTGCCTCCTTTTGAGTCATCCCGGTTCTCAAACATTAAATCATAAATGCATTACTTTATTCCTTACTTTTGAGAGATTGATACATTCTCTTGTAAGAGGTTGATACATTCGCTTGTGAGAGATTGATACATTGGCGGCCATAGCATTATTGGAACTTTGGAACATAACATTATTGGATATGCTACTCAAGAATGAATAGATTCTCCTTACATCATCACTTTCCTTGAGATAGTTTCTTTTAGTAGTTACATCATTATGAGAGCTTAGGAACTTCAGTTAATGGATAAGAGACATGTGAATAATAATTGGTCTAACAATAAGAAACATGTGAATAACCATTTCTGTCAACCTGAGCTAGGAATTCTTTAGAACACTTCGAAAATGAGTAAGTACAATAACAAGGTGAATACTCTATGCTGCAGAAAGATACAGAAAGAGTAACCTTACATACCTTATGATCTCAATATGAATATATCGTCCTAGATGTGAATACAACAATCCAGTTCCTTCCTTACGTCTCACTCTACAACACAAGTTCATAACGGAGATCACATTAACAACTAGTTACCTTACAAGTGTATAAAATGACAATGAGTTACGTGACTGCTATATAGCGTCATTTCGTCCTATACAATACAATACACTGCATTATCATGCCAACAACACCATAACATTCCACACATTGACCAAGACATCATAAACCAATAAAATTTCACACCAAGTTTACCCTTTACACTTCCTCATTAACACTACGTTACCTTTTCTCCCTTCAAGTCACTCGATAACTTTCACAATAACACATTAACAACAATCCATATTTTATACCATTCAAAATACCTCCGAGATACTCCTTTATAGTCATTTAAAAGGTACCATAAGTTGATAATTGCATCCATAAAGGGTATAGGGGCTTTGGGGGGTCAAAGAGATGCAAAAACCATCGGAACGGGGTTCTGGCCTGACCTGCAAAGCCACCTACGCCCGCAGGTGGCTGACCTGCATCCGCAGGTGACCCTTGGTAGTGTCCAAGGGCACCTGCGAAGTCACCTGCACCTGCAGGTGCTTCGTCTGCGAGGGCGGGTGCCTTATTCGGCCAAAAAGGGTCTCTTTTGGATCCTTTTTTTGTAATTCCATAAATTTTATGGTAATAAAATAGGTTCAAAAACGTACGGGGTGTTACATCCTTCCCCCCTTAGGAACATTCATCCTTAAATATTAGTGATATTATCCAATTAAACAAATGCAAGTCTCGGGTCATTCTTCTTGTTATCATATATATACATAATGCTTTATAGATATCGACTCGATATTATTTCACTTCCGCACTTAAACTTTTTCTTCCATTGGAAACAAATACGGATACTTTGACTTTATCATTTCTCTGATTCCCTAGGTGACTTCTTTTTAACTTATTGATTTCTTCACAGTACTTTCATGTAAGCTTCTTCTTTATTCCTTAACCTCATCACGTGTTAACCCCAAAATAGCAATGAGCATTTTTCGTATGTGATATCTTCTGTAATTGCACATCTTCAATGGGAGACATTTGAGATAGATCTCCTATGCATTTCTGAAGCATCGAAAGATAAAACAATGAATGAACTGTGGAGAGTTCTTGGAATAGTACTAATTCATACGCAACCTGCTCAAACCTTTGGATAATTTCCTATGGACCTATATAGGGCCACCTTTCCTTCTTCCTGAATCTCATTACCCCTTTCATTTGTGGTACTTTCAAACATACCCAATCACCTATGGTAAATTCTAATTCTCTCCTTCTAGTATCGGGATATAACCTCCAGATTTCTGATGCTCTACTATTACCTGTTGACAATTCAGACAATGAGCTACCAATTCTGCAATGTTCTTTTTCTCTATATTGCTTCACCAACACATTTCTTTCATGCCATGGTACACTTTGATTGCTCCCGAATAAACAGAATACCGTAAATGATGTGCTTTGGTCATACTTCATTTTCTTAACTCAAATATATTTGGTCTACATGATCTACCTGGATATTGAAATATTCCTCCCTTATGTAAATCCAAGTACCTTTTGTCGAACTTCATTGTACATTCTTTTTCAACTAAAAAAAAATAGGATTTGCATATTGTTTTTCTCTCTCTCAGCTACAAATAAAGATTCTACCACACTGTTCATGATACTTCATTCATCTGGAGTCTCAAGAAGACAAAACCCCATAATGGTTAATTGATGTAGATTTCTTGACTACATCTTTCTTTTCTGTGAGCTGGCCATTAGTACTTCCTACTGCTTTGCAGCTTAATGAATCAGCTACCACGTTTCCTCTTTCTGGATGTTACAAGATACCAGCGTCATAATCTTTTAATGGTTCAAGTCATATTTGCTACCTTAGATTTAAGTCCTTCGGCTTAAGGATATATTGCAAACTCTTATGCTCAATATATATGTCAACATGAATCCCTTACAATTAGTGACACCATATCTTTAAAGCAAATATAACAACTACTAGTTCAGAGTCATATGTTGGGTAATTTCTCTTATGTGGTCACAACTGTCATGAGGCATACGCTATTACCTTATCCTGCTACATCAATACGCATCCGAGGCCAACCCCAAAAGCATCACAATATACTGCGTAGCATTCTGTGCCTTCAGGAAGTACTTAAAACTGGTGTGGAAGTTAATTTATCTTCCAACTCTTGGAATTTTTTTTTCACATGCATCATTCCACTAGAACTTGATTGCCTTGTGTGTAAGCTTCGTTAAGGGTGCTGGGATAGAATTTTTTTTTAAGCAATTCTCCTATAATAACCAACGTAACATGATCGTAAACATTTACCATAACATTATGATCTATTCTTTTTAACTATAATAAATTGACCAACTGGTATAGATACTTCAGTTGGCTTAACTAATAATTCTGGTGTTCTTTCAAACTTCGCAGCAAGCAATAGAATAACATATGATAAGGTAGAGCCTGAATTAATCAATGTAGATTCATTCTTTGAAAAGACAGATATTATACCTGTACCCACATCAGGAGAAATCTCCAAGTTCTGTCAGTCGACTAGTGCATAGGTGCGATTCTGGGCTCCACTGGAACTAGCTGCTCCTCTAGTACCTCTACCACGACCAACAGGTTATACACCAGATGAAGATACCACAACGGCTGATCCCATAGTTCATGCCATACTATCCGTGTCCCCTTGTCGATACTCTCCCGTCAGATGCCCCGACATACCACACTGCAAGCAAACATTCGTTCTATACCAGCATTGACCTGAATGATACTTCCCGCATTGCTGACACAGCTGACGAGAAAATCTTACTGTCTGTGAACCTCGAACCACACTGCTCTGCCCCGCATGACTGCCTCTAGACCCTCAAAATTGTGATAAAGTATCTAATGTAGCGGAAGAAAATGATGGTCTAGGCAGTCGAGATGAACTCTGAGGCCCAGATCCTTCTTGAGACACCATAAACTGTATCATAGGTCTAGCCCTTTTTCAAATTCATGTACTCTCCTTCATTGCCTTTAATCCTCCATCTTTTGTGCAAAGGCCGGTATTCTGGCTATGTCTATATCTTTGTTCAAAGCAGCAATGGTACAGTACCTTACCAAATATGGCTCTAATCTATCCACATATCGATGGACTCTGTCTGTCATCGTGGCCACTACATTCAGAGCATATCAAGCCAAAGAGTTAAACTGTAAACTGTATTCTCTAACACTCATATCCCCTGATGCAGATTTAGAAATTGGTCTGCACGTGCCTCTCGGATCTCATATGGGGGGTAGTGATCAGGAAAGGCCGTTTTAAATTCCTCCCAACCAACTGGAGGTACATCAATACCCCTTGATCTTTTCCAGTCTTCATACCATAATATAGCTTCACCTTTAAGTCTATAGGCCGCAAGTTTGACTGTTCCAACTCCAGTCGCCTGCATGACATCTAGAGCCATTTGAATTTGATCTACAAAGTCCTGTGGATCTACTTTTGGGTCTGACCTAGTGAATATGGGAGGGTCTAATTTCAGAAAATCCTGCGTCCTCCGACTAGCTACTCTAGCCTCACTGTCATTACCTATCATTGGACCAACTTGTCCTTGGGTTTGTGCAGTAACTATCTGGGTCAACATATGCACTGCATTTCTTAAATCCTGATCAGTAGCATTCATAGGCGATTCTGTGGGTACTTCTCTACCCCTTGGCTCCTCAGAAAATGGAAGAGTAGGAGAAGACCGCGATGCAATTTTAGTGTCAGCCCTACCTTGACTAGCTTGGTCAAGTGGTGATTTACTCAGTCCTTCTCTGGAAGGCATATCTACCTGCTTACCCTTGCCTCTACTTCATCTTGTGATCGATATTTTACTATAAACAAGAAACCAATTCCATGGTCAGACGCAATTTTCACTTACAACATTGGCTCTATTGCACGATCTAGAAATGAAGAAATGAAACAACTCCTAAATGTCCCGTAGCCTTCTACTTATAAATGTGGCACGCAACACATCCATATGTAAGACTCTACTCAGACACGGCTTTGTAGAGACCCTTAGAATGACCTGCTCTGATACCACTTTTGTCACGGGATTCGGGACTGACTGGCACCCAAAGTCGATAAGACCCGAGAGAACCAATCTTTACTCATGTGTCTTCCTATGCATGTTTCTCTATGAATATTGCCCTATCCCATGTAACTAGATATCAATGTAGGAAGTCATGGCAAACATATACTATATATGAAACTTGGTCGTTAGGGCCATCAAATCAAAATGGACATTCATCTCTTACATTCGTCTTCCCACATACGTCTACAAAGCCTCTAAAGATACATATACATAACAAACCTACATTCAGGACAAGTCCCCCTTTATACAACATATACAATGCCAAAAAATAATGTACACATGGGACTCTGAAAGCCCCGAACCAACTGGAGCTCACCAATGACTGGCAGATAATCTGAAACCTACTGTGGAGGTCTACTAGCACCTGTGACTGCAGCAAGTAAGGTAAGTCGCCCAAGGGGGTCAGTACAAAGAATGTACTGAGTATGCAAGTCTATAAGAAACTACATCAATATATAAGAACTTCAATGGAAAATTATAAGAGAATACCCAATATGGAAAAACCATCAATCTGAAAGTTTGGAACTATGTGCATTACGCTCATTACTTATCCTTTACGTTCATCATCAATCTTAGTCATCCATTTTATTGGTGGGTTATAATATAATCATCCACCTTGTTGGTGGGTAGTCATCCACCTTATTGGTGGGTAGTCATCCACTTTGTTAGTGGGTAGTCATCCACTTTGTTAGTGGGTAGTCATCCACCTTATCGGTAGGTAGTCATCCACTTTGTAGTAGGTAGTCATCCACTTTGTAGTGGGTCAATATAAAAAGTATTAGGGTCCACTCAAGCTAGGCTTCTGTGCCCCCTTTCGAGTTGTCCCGGTTCTCAAACATTAAATCATAAATGCATTACTTTATTTCTTACTTTTGAGAGATTGATACATTCGCTTGTGAGAGGTTGATACATTCGCTTGTGAGAGGTTGATACATTCTCTTGTGAAAGATTGATACATTGGCGGCCATAGCATTATTGGAACTTTGGAACATAACATTAATGGATATGCTACTCAAGAATGAATAGATTCTCCATACATCATCATTTTCCTTGAGATAGTTTCTTTTAGTAGTTACAACATTATGAGAGCTTAGAAACTTCAGTTAATGGATAAGAGACATGTGAATAATAATTGGTCTAAGAATAAGAAACATGTGAATAACCATTTCTGTCAACCTGAGCTAGGAATACTTTAGAACACTTCGGAAATGAGTAAGTACAATAACAAGGTGAATACTCTATGCTGCAGAAAGATACAGAAAGAGTAACCTTACATACCTTATGATCTCAATATGAATATACCTTCCTAGATGTGAATACAACAATCCAGTTCCTTCGTTACGTGTCACTCTACAGCACAAGTTCATAACAGAGCTCACATTAACAACTAGTTACCTTACAAGTGCATAAAATGACAATAAGTTACGTGACTACTATATAGCGTCATTTCGTCCTTTAAAATAGAATCCACTACATTATCATTCCAACAACACCATAACATTCCACACATTGACCAAGACATCATAAACCAATAACATTTCACACCAAGTTTACCCTTTACACTTCCTCATTAACACTACGTTACCTTTTCTCCCTTCAAGTCACTCGATAACTTTCTCAATAACACATTAACAACAATCCATATTTTATACCATTCAAAATACCTTCGGGATACTCTTTTATAGTCATTGAAAAGGTACCATAAGTTGATAATTGCATCCATAAAGGGTATAGGGGCTTTGGGGGGTCAAAGAGATGCAAAAACAACCAAAACTGGGTTCTGGCCTGAACTGCGAATACACCTGCACCTGCATTTGTAGGTGACCCTTGGCAGTGTACAGGGGCACCTGCGAAGTCACCTGCGCCGGCAGGTGCTTTGTCTGCGAGGGCGGGTGCCCGTTTCAGCCAAAAAGGGTCTCTTTTGGGTCCTTTTTTGTAATAAATGGTCCATGATCATAACTAACCTTATCTTAACATATTTTAGATCATTTTAAATGCCAACTAACAGCCATAGTTTCACAACACACATAAACATCACCAAACTACATTCTCCTTTCATTTCGTCACCCATTCCATGACCAATTTCGTAACAACAATCGCACAAGTTGTACACATAGAGAAAACAAGTTAGGAACATAACCCTATCATACATGTTGTTATTTAATCCATAAACCTCCCTTCCTTCAAGATCACAAGTCCATTTTCAAGTTCAAGTCACATAGAAAGCAAATCCATTAACAAAGAAGCAAAGGTGGATTTCTTAACACCTTTAAGCATAACCAACATCATATCCACCATCTCTCATGCATAAAATATATTTAACCATAATAATATACACTTACCCAAAGATTTAAAAGGAGTGATCTTGCCCAAAGAGGATGATAGCTTAGGGTTTGAGTTGAGAGAATGTTGTGGAAAATTCTAGATTTTGGCATGTGTGCTTTGTGGGAATAAAATATGATTTTCCACATTATATAGCCCCTTTAAAGTCATCCTTAGCCAATAATTTTGGTCATTAATTGAGGGCTTACCTTGGTCAAGGCAAGAATGGGTCATTTTTCCAATTGGGCCATGTCTTTTGTTTAATAATTGGGCCTCAATTAAGCCCAATGGCACAAGATCAATTAAGCCCACTAATTAAATATGTAATACCCCATAAATCTCATGTTTAAATAATTCCATAAATGTTATGGTAATAAAATAGGTTCGGAAACGTACGGGGTGTTACAAAAATACCTTGAATGAAGCCACTTGAATAACCGAATGGTAGCTGTTATTATAAGCAAACTCTGCCAAATCTAAAAATTGGTCCTACAGACCTCCAAACTCCAACACACAAGCACAAAGAATATCCTCCAAAACCTGAATAGTCTAATCCGACTGCCCGTCAGTCTAGGGATAAAAAGCAGTGCTAAGGTCAACCTGGGTACCCAGCTCCTTCTAAAACATTGTTCAAAAGCTAGAAGTGAACTGAGAGCCTCGATCTGAAATAATAGACATGGGTACCCCATGAAAGTGAACCACCTCTTGATTATAGATACAAGCCAACTGATACAAGCCAAATCGGCGTTAACCTTTCAAGGACTACAATTCAAGACCGATACAAAGGGTCCCAATCCACGACCATCCCAAGGATGCAAGGATATATTTGAAGGACCCTTTTTAAGCTCCCTAAATCTCAATACCATGTGTGGAGGATAGCTTGGAGTCGGGAGCCAAATTCACCTCAAGATTTCAACAAAGAAGCAAGCCCGAGAACTAAAAACATTCCAAGGAAGCTATCTATGTTTCAAACCATATTGATACCATTTAAGGAGTGTTATGTGTTGACCAATGCATTCAATAAAGATAGAGGGCCATTGGAGTGGTCATTGGAGGGCAAAAAGGATCTCAGAGACATTCTGGAGTGACCTGCAAAGTCACCTGCGCTCGCAAATGACTTACCTGCACCCATAGATGGCATTTGTTCCCTTCACCTACACTAGCAGATGGCCATCTGCGTGGGCATGTGGGCCAAAGTATCCAGCTTTCTCTCTTTTGATGAAATAGGTCACTTTTGGTCCCATAAATGTAATAAATAGCCCATGGCTATAAATAGTAGTCTCCTTCTTCATTTTTAGTTAGATTTTGATGAATTAAGATGAGATATACACTTGAGAGTGTTAGATCTAGGATTAGCTTATTTTGAATTATCATTTTGAAACATTGGTTACGTGGGAGTTTGATTCCCTCGTGGTTTACATATGTGAATTGGTGCTTGTAGGATTAATTCAATAGAGGTTTTAGTGTTTGAAATACCCTTTGGTTTCTTTGATTTTCCTATCGTTGTGTCATTCAATCTATCTTTATTTTCTTGCCTTATTTTTTTGATTTTTGTACTTTATTTCTCTTCTCGTATTTTGTCCGGTATCAATTGGTATCAGAGCTGAGCTTGAGTTCATCCTTACGAATTCAATCTTGGGTTTTTGTTATCAAGAAAATGAAACAAAAAAATCTAAAAATTTTCATTTTTGAAAATTCCCAAAAATTTCAAGTTTTTCTTTTAAATTTTCTTGATGTTTAAACACTAGATTTGTTTCCTCTAGTGTTATTAGAGTTAGAATCTTGAGTTTTGAGTGTGTTTTGAGAAGATTTGAAGAGAAACCCCATTGTTGAGCTTGAGCTCTTGGGAAACGAAAGTGGGTTTCTAGATTTTGTAAATTTGGTGTAGATTTAAAGGTTAAAGGTTGTTGGAAAGTGTTCCCCACGTTGAAAGGAACATAAATCTGAAGTTTTGTTGAATTTCGAGCACAAATGATTTAGTTTGGAAATTTTGAGTTCTTGGTGTTCTTAGCTATCTTCATATCTTCAAAAGAAAAGGATATATTCTAGGAGAGAACTTAAGAGGGCCCACAAAAAGGTGTTGTTTGATCCAAACAAAGAAGAAGAAAGTAAAGAAAAGGTGTTAGTTCAAAGGAATATCCCAAAAGAAAAGGGAATATTCTAGGAGAGAACTTAAGAGGGACCACAAAGAGGTGAAAAATCAAAATTTCAGCTATTCTGCCAAGGGAACCTGCGGCCTCACCTGCCCACGCAGGTCATCCACCTGCCCATGTAGGTGGCAATGCAGATGACTTTCCATCCTTCTATTTTTGACATGCGACCCTCACCTACGAGGGCATGTCGTGATCTGCGCCCGCAAGTCATCCAAACGCACCTCAATGACTTCAAAACTCATTTTACTTAGGTTCCATTATCTTAGTTTTATTTCTTGATTCTTTATTTCATTTCTTGATTCCTAAACTAATTATCAATGGGTAATTTTCCTTACTTAGTTGATTGATTAGTCTTAGAGTCTATTATTTCTTAGTCCATTTCTTTTTGTACTTTTATCTTGTTGTTTCGTTGTTACTTCTTTATTCAAGTATGTGGTTGTTTGTTTGAGTCATTTATTCTTCTTCAAAACAAGAATCCATTTCGACCACGAGTAGCAATTGACACCACATCTTCCATTAGAGTAGAAACAATCTTTCAACGCTAGTGACTCCTATTGTGAGGCATACAAAGGTGAAAATCTTATGAGTGTTGGTGATGAGATTTTAATACTAACCTTGTTTGATCATTTTTGTAGGTAAATCGAGTTATAAGGAAGTATGCCTTTTATAGCCTCAGATACTTGTGACTACTACATAGGAGACTATGATTGTGGTGAAGAAGGTTATGGCTATGACGAAGATGGAGATTATGGAGGCTATGAAAATAGCCATGATATGAGCAAAGTAGAACAATCCACTTATGCCCTTAAGTACATTCAAGGTCCGACATTGAGGTGGTGGAAACTTGTAAAAGGGCCCAATCAAACATGGAGTACCTTGAAGGGGTTCATGAAGTCCAACTTTGTGCCAAAAGTATACACGAAGATGTAACACCCCGTACCTTCCCAACCCTATGTGACGACATGGACAAATATTTACCTAGGTATCGAGATGCCATGAGTATGTATTTGGTAATGTTAGTGATGAGAAAAATTGAAATTTGGCCTCGTACATGTGATTAGCCCTTCGTAGGAAGTATTTTGTGATTTTCGTGGAGCATTTGTGGGGTTCAAAATTAGGCTAAGAGGACCTCTAAACAAAGTATATTAAGGGTAAGAAGTAAGTTAAAGAATAGGACTTGAAGTATCTAACCAAACCCGCGAAGAAAAGTCGAAAAATGAAATTTTCAGAAAAACTAAGGCACAGGAGCGCCAGAGGGCGTGCCAGGCCGCTCTTGGACAATTTTTTTTCCCATAGGCAGAAAGCTGGAGCGCCCAAGGGCGTGCCAGGATGGGTTTTTCCATTTTTCGAAAGTTGGAAATTTTCTAAGTCTTAAGGGTGCCTGGTGACGTACCGAGCCAATTTTTTCCATGTTTATTCTACAACCACAAGTATATACATGGAATGATTGAAATATTATATTGGTATGATAAAATTACTCGTGAACGAATTCGGCGTCAAAATGACGATTTTGCCCTTATGGTCAAAATAAGTCATACGTGGCTAGAATTACTTGTTTTTGGAATTGAGGCTACAAATATAAATCCCGTGAGTGGGAATATCATCGTAACGCATATGAAATGATTTAAAAATAAGAAATTATGGATTTTATTGGGTTAAGTGAATTGGTCTCAAAAAGAGGCCCAAAATGAGAAGAAATCATGGGTCAAGAATGGGTCAAATGACCCATTCTTCCATTGACTAATGCAACACATTGCATTAAATGCCAAGAGTGGATAAGGATGAAAATTAAGGTCCTATAAAAATGGGCAAAAGGCTGATTTTATTCAAGAGAAATACACATGCTTTTTCTATCTTTTTCTAGAGAATTCTTAAGAAAGCTTCTTTGGCTCCCAAAACCCTAAGGCACTTCTTGGAGAAAGATCACCATATTTCAAGCCTAGGTAAGTGATTATTCTTCTGGATTAACATATTATAAGCATGATAGATTATGTATATCATGTTGGTTATGGTTGGAAGTATTGGACATGGCACTTTTGGTTTTCTGAAAAAGATGTGTTATCCATGGGATTGTAACTTGAATTATGACTTGTGACTTTGATGAAAGAGCATGGTATGGATAAAATATGAACATGTATGGTGTTATTTTGTTATTAAACTTTTTATTTTTCCATAAGTGTAAATTGTGGGAATTTGGCCGATATGTACTATGAGGTGTATTAAGGTAATTTGATGGATTATTTGTGATGTGGTGTGGATAAGAAAGTGTAAAGTAGAAGTGTTGTGGTGAAATGTATTGATTATAATGTATTGGTCAATGTGGAGAATATTGTGGGATTTTTGGGATAATAATTTCATCAATGGTTTTGTCAAGGGGAAATAACATGTTTAAAGGCAAACATTCAACTCATTGACGTTATATGCATTTGTAAGATAGTTGGTGGTTAATGTAAATTCCGTTATATATTTGTGTTGTAGAGTGACACATAAATAAGGAGCGGTAATATTGTATGCAAATCTAGGATTGTATATTCGTATTGAGAATACAAGGTATGTAAGGTTACTCTGTCCGTATCTTTCTGCGGCAAATAGTATTCACATTGACATTACGCTTGTCCCATACCGAAATGTGCTAAGGTATCCTATATGCGATTATCAATGGTCATTATCATATATTTTCTACTCATAGATCAATTGTGAATCTCATGTCTCATATTCATGGGTATTGTTCCAAAAGCTCAATAAGGTTGTTTTCCAAAGTTCCAAAAGTGATTGTGCTCATGTATCTTGTTCATGGATGATTGTCCAATGGTTCCAATGGTGTTATGTTTACAATAAGGCTGTGTTTCCAATAATGTTTATTCACATGTCTTTTATTTTGGTTATTGTCTCAAAGCTTCCAAAAATGCTATGTCAAATGAATGTATCAATCACTCACAAGTGAATGTACCAATCTCTCACAAGTAAAGGTATCAATCTCTCAAAAGTAAAGAAGTGAAGTAATGCATAAGTGGTTAATGATCAAGTGGGTGGTAGCTTTAGGGGCATAAGCCTAGCTCAAGCCGATCCCAGGATCAGAGGGCAGTCCTAAAGGTATAAGCCTAGCTCGAACCGAACCTGACAGGGGGCAGCTCTGGGGGGTAATAACCTAGCTCGAGCCGAACCTGACATATTGATTTATGGGTGGCAGCTCTGGGAGTAATAATCTAGCTAGAGCCGATCCCGATATCTTGATTCATAGGGTGGCAGCTCTACGGGCATAAGCCTAGCTCGAGCCGATCCCAACATAACGTTATGTTATGTAAACCCACTGATCAGTCGGGGCCCGGGTATCACAGGTCACAGGCAAAGCTGAATAATCATAGAAGCAAAGAAAGTAATGAAAGCAATATACATGGTTCCCAAAGTTCAGTATAGTGACTTATGCATATTGGTTATGCTTTCGAATTTGAGTTCATTGACATGTTTACATATCATACAGTTTCATTCGAGCCTTACATGCTCAGTACATTCTTCGTACTGACCCCTCTTGGGAAACTTACTTTAAATGCTGTAGGTGCAGGCACTAGCAGACCTCCGCAATAGGTTGACAGTAATTGCAGATTTTTGGTGAGCCCCAGTTGGTTAGGGACTTCCCAAGTCGGAGTTGTACATTTGTTTTGAGGTTGTAAATATTGTATAAAGCGGGGACTTGTCCCGAATTTAAGTTGGTCTTGTATATGCATCTTTTAGAGGCTTTTGTAGACGTATGTGGGTATATGGATGCAAGAGATGTATGTTCACTCGACTTGATGGCCCTATCGGCCAAGTTTCACATATTGTACATGTTTTCCATGACTTCCGCCATAAGCATTTATATTTTATCAGTTACATGAGTTAGTATGATGTTCATATGAGGCTATGCATACAAATGTACATGAGTAAAGATTGGTTCTCTCGGGCTATATCGGCTACGGTTGCCAATCCGTCCCGATGGGATTCGGGGCGTGACAAAAGTGGTATCAGAGCAGGTCGTTCTAAGGGTGTCTACAAAGTCGTGTCTGAGTAGAGTCTTACTTATCGATGTGTTGGGCACAACATTTATAAGTATGAGGCTACGGGACATTTAAGATGTTGTTTCTTTTCTTCCTTCCAGATCGTGCGATAGATCCAGTGTTGTAAGTTGAATTGTATCTGATCATGGTAATTGTTTTCTTTGGTATAAACGCTAATCACAAGAAGAGGTAGAGGCAAAGGTAAGCAGATATAGATATGTCTGCCGGTGAAGGAATGAGTAAATCACCACCTGACCAAGCTGGTCAAGGTTATCTCCACCTGTTGGTGCATTTACTAGAGTTAAAGGCACATGTTGTATAATGGTATAGTAGATGTTGTGATCATAGATGATTAAGCACTTTGAAAGGTGTTATTAATGAAAGAAGTAATGGGATTTGGGAAATAAAGGGGAAATTGCCCTAGACAACATGCTATGTGAAATTATCGAAAGTGCATAAGAGTTCCATTTCATATTACTCCGATTGAAAATATACGAATTACAGAGCTACCTATTGCTATTCTAGATCAACAAGCTGAAGAGGTCACCTGGGAAACTAAAGAAATGATGAAATCAAAGTATCCATATTCGTTTCAAAAGGACGAAAGAGTTCATAGTATGGAAGAGAAAAAAAATATATATAATAAGTATGTATTTATATAAGTATATGTATAGAGATGTTAATATAGAGATGCATTTGTTACACATGAAGCGACATCGTTAACATTTGAAGATGAATCTTTCTATGGGGGGGAGAATGTAACACCCCATACCTTCCCAACCCTATGTGACGACTTGGACCAATGGTTACCTAGGTGTCGAGATGCCATGAGTATGTATTTGGTAATGTTAGTGATGAGAAAAATTAAAATTTGGCCTCGTACATGTGATTAGCCCTTCGTAGGAAGTATTTTGTAATTTTCGTGGAGCATTTGTGGGGTTCAAAATTAGGCTAAGAGGACCTCTAAACAAAGTATATTAAGGGTACTAAGTAAGTTAAAGAATAGGACTTGAAGTATCTAACCAAACGCGTGAAGAAAAGTCGAAAAATGAAATTTTGGGAAAAACTAAGGCACAGGAGTGCTAGAGGGTGTGCCAGGCCGCTTTGGGCCACATTTTTTTTCCCAGAGGAAGAAAGCTGGCGTGCCCAAGGGCGTGCCAAGATGGGTTTTTCCATTTTTCGAAAGTTGGAAATTTTCTAAGTCCTAAGGGTGCCCGGTGACGTACCGAGCCAATTTTTGCCACATTTCTTATACAACCACTAGTATATACATGTAATGAATGAAATATTATAATGGTATGATAAAATTACTCGTGAACGAATTCGGCATCAAAATGACGATTTTGCCCTTATGGTCAAAATAAGTCATACGTGGCTAGAATTGCTTGTTTTTGGAATTGAGGCTACAAATATAAATGTAACACCCCGTACCTTCCCAACCCTACTTGATGATGTTGAATAATGTTTTTTTAGGTTTCGAGAGATATAAGTATGTATTTGGTAATGCTAATGACGAGAAAATTTAAATTTGGCCACGTACATGCAATTAGACCTTTGTAGGAGGTGTTTTGTGATTTTGTGGAGCATTTGCGTAATACCCCGTACCCATTCTAACCTAATTTGGTGACTTGGAGTCATGTTTTCTTGATGATTAAGATCACTAAGTAAGTATTTTGAAGTGTTTTGATAAGGTATTGGACGATATGCAAGTATTGAAGAAATGGCCAAAAAATTCAGCAAGGTATGAAAACTTTCGCCACTACCCGGTTTCAGGGGGTGTGGCGCAAGACAATGATTCAGAGGGCTCTGATTTCTTTCACCACTGCCTTGCTTTGCAGCAGTGGCGCAAGGTACAAATATTGTGCCCTTCCGAACTCGTTTCGCAACACAATTCTACGGCGATTCTTGGATGGTTTCTTTTGGTTCTTTGGAGTTCTTTGAGCATTGTTAAAGATTCAAACACTTCAATACACTCCTACATACACCTACATGATCAAATCATGAAACATAAATAGTTATCCAAAATGTTCAATGAAGCCATGGACGACTAGAATTCCTATATTTGCCATTGAGCCGACGAATGAGAATCTCTTAAGAGAATATTATCGTGACATTATGGAATTATTTAAACATGAGATATATGGTGAATTATACATTAAAGTTGATGGGTTAAATGGATATGTGTTATTGGGCCCAAATTTAGGCCCAAAATAGAATAAAAGACTTGGCCCAAATGGACTAAATGACCTATTCTTCAAAGACCTTCTAGAAATAGCAATTAATGCTATAAATAATGGAGAAGGGTGAATTGAGGGCTTATATAAAGGGCCAAAAATCAGATTTTTAACACACAAAAATCTTATCCCAAGTCTAGAAATTTCCCAAAATCACTTCTCTTAACTCCAAACCCTAAACTTTCTTTTGGAGCAAGATCATCATTTTTCAAGCTTGGGTAAGTGTTTATTATTATGGTTTAACATCTTATATGCATGGGAGATTATGTATGTCAAGTTGGTTATGCTTGGAAATGGTGGACATGGTACTTTGTTTTTTTATATAAGATTTGTGATCCATGAGATTCAAGCTTGAATTATAACTTGATGTCTTAATGAAAAAGCATGGTATGGATAAAATATGTGCATGTATGGTGTGATTTTGTTATTAAACTTGTTATTTTTCTAAAAGTGTAAATTGTGGGATTTTGGCTGATATGTGCTATGAGGTGTATTAAGGTAATTTGATGGATTCTTTGTGATGTGATATAGATAAGAAAGTGTAAAGGAGAAGTGTTGTGGTGAAATGTATTGATTCTCATGTATTGGTCAATGTATGGAATATTGGGGGATTTTTGGAATAATAATTTCATCAATGGTTTTGTCAAGGGGAAATGGCATGTTTAAAGGCAAACATGTAACTCATTGATGTTATATGCATTTGTAAAGTAGTTGATGGTTAATGTGAATTCCGTTATATATTTGTGTTGTAGAATGACACATAAATAAGGAGCGGTACTATTGTATGCACATCTAAGATTGTATATCCGTATTGAGAGTACAAGGTATGTAAGGTTACTCTATCTGTATCTTTTTGCATCAAATAGTATCCATATTGACATTACACTAGTTCTATTCCGAAATGTGTTAAGGTATCTTATTTTCGGTTTCCAATGGTTGCAATCATATATTTCCTACCTATTAATTGGATGTGAATCACACGTCTCACGTTCATGGACTAATGTATCAAAAGTCAACAAGGTTGTGTTCCAAAGTTTCAATAGTGATTATACTCATGTCTCTTGTTCATTGATTATGGTTCAATGATTCCAATAGTGTTATGTTTCCAAGAATGTTATATTGCCAAATTATTCATATGTCTCTCACTCATTGATTATTGATCCAAAGCTTCAATTAAAGTTATGATTATCAAAAGTATTAGGAACGTATCAATCTCTCACAAGTGATTGTATTGATCTCTCATAAGCAAAAGAATCAATCTCTCACAAGTAAAGATATCAATCTCAAAAGTAAAGAAATGAAGTAAGAATAAAGTATTGCATATTGGTTGTGTTATTGGGTGTTATCCATGGGGTGCAAATACCTGCATGATGATGTTATTCGATCCATGGGGTGCAATAACACCTACATGATGATGTTACTTTATCCATGGGGTGCAAAGGACACCCGCATGCTGATATGATCTTATCCATGGGGTGAAAAGAATACCTGTATGACGATGATATGTTAACCATGGGGTGAAAAGAACACCTGCATGATGAGGGCCCAGACAACGTATATGTAAAGTAAAGTAAAGTAAAGTCAAGAGAAAGAATGAATGTAATATACATGGCTTCCAAAGAACAGAATAGTGACTCATCTACATTGTGACTTATCTATATTGGTTATGAATTTGAACATGAGTTCTTAACATACTTTCATATCTTACAAGTTTCATATGGCCTTACATAGATACTCAGTACATTCTTCGTACTGAACCCTTTTGGGGAATTTATTTTACTTGCAGGTACTAGTAGGCCTCCACAGTAGATTGTCAGTGTTGCAGATCTTTGGTGAGATCCAGTTAGTTCGGGTCTTATCCGAGTCATTGTTGTACATGTGTTTTGATTTTGTACATGTTGTATAAAGCGGGGACTTGTCCCGACTTTTAGTTCAGTTTGGTCAATGCATTTTGTTAGAGGCTTTTGTAGACTTATGTAGGTGTATAAATGTAAAGGTACATGTCGTTTTGACTTGATGGCTCAAACGGCCAAATTTTACATATATAGCTATGACATATGTTTCCATGTCCATGACTTCCGCATAGTTGCATGAGAAATAATGAGATTTACACGAGGACATGCATACGAATGTTCATGAGCAAAGGTTGGTTCTCTTGGGCCATATCGGCTTTGGGTGCAAATTACGCCTCGTTGGAAGTCGGGGCATGACGAAAGTGATATCAGAGCAGGTTGGTCTAAGGGTGTCTACAAAGCCGTGTCTGAGTAGAGTCTTACTTATCGATGTGTTGTCCACCATATTTATAAGTAGGAGACTACGGGATATTTAGGATGTTGTTTCTTTTCTTCATTTCTAGATCGTACAATAGAGCCAGTGTTGTAAGTTGAATTGGACCTGATCATGGTGATTGTTTCTCTTTGGTATAGTTAAAATTCCAGTCACGAGAGGAGGTAGAGGTAAAGGGAAGTAGGTGGATATGCCTGCTGAAGAAGGAATGAGTAAATTACCACCTGACCAAGCTAGTCAAGGTGGAGCTGACGCTGAAATTGCATCGCAGTCTTCCTCTACTTTTCCAGCTCCAGAAGAGACAAGAGGTAGAGAAGGACCTGCGGAACCACCTATGAATACCACTGAACAGGATTTATGAAATGCAATACATATGTTGACTCAGTTAGTAGCTGCACAAGCACTAGGATGAGCTGGTCTAATGGTAAATGAAGATGATGCGGCTAGAGCAGCTAGTCGGCGTACACAGGACTTTCTAAAATTAGACCCTCCTATATTCACTGGGTTAGACTTGAAAGCAGATCCACAGGACTTCGTGGATCAAATCCAGAGAGCTTTGGAGGTAATGCATGTAACAGGAGTAGAAACGGTTGAGCTAGCAGCTTATAGGTTTAAGGGCGAGGCTATATTGTGGTATGAGGACTTGAAGAAAGATCGAGGTATTGGTGCAAACCCACCTACGTGGGAAGAATTTACAGCGGCATTTCTTGATCACTATCTTCCTTATGAGATCCGTGAGGCTCGTGCAGATTAATTTTTAAATTTACGTCAAGGAAATATGAGTGTTAGAGAGTAGAGTTTGCAGTTTAATTCCTTAGCACGATATGCTCCAAATGTGGTGGCCACGATGGAAGATAGAGTACATAGATATGTGGACAGATTGGAGCCTTATTTGGTATGGGAATGTACTATCGCTGCCTTAAATCGAGCTATGGATATAGCGAGAATTCAGGCCTTCGTGCAGAAAATGAAAGACCAAAGGAAAAGAAAGAGGATACAGAAATCTAAGAAAGGGCCAGCAAAATGGGCAAGATCCATTGGGCAGTCTATAGTGTCCCCAGGAGGATCTGGATCTCGAATGTTACCGCCTAGACCCTCATTCTCTTATTCCACAACAGGCGCTCCATCTCACTCCCAAGGATTCAGGGGCAGTCATATTGGGCAGAGTGGTACGATGCTAGATTCACAAATAGCAAGGTCTTCTCACCCACTGTGCCAGTTTTGCAGACGATTTCATGAAGGTGAATGTCGGAGGGGAACGAATGCTTGTTATTGGTGTGGTATGTCGGGTCACATAATGAGAGACTACCCACGATGAGGCTTGGGTAGTATGGTACAACTTGCGGGGTCTACTGTGGCATCATCAACATTGGTTCCTTCTTTAGACCAAAGTGTGCAGTTTGTTGGTCGTGGCAGAGGTGCCAGAGGAGCAGCCAGTAGTAGTGGGGTACAAAATCGCACTTATACTTTAGTGGACCGGCAGAATGAGGGAACCTCTCTTGATGACGATACAGGTATTTAGGTATATTACCATATTGTTACATGATGTATATGTATTAACTGATCTGACCTCTACTCTATCGTATGTTATTCAATAATGGCTAACTATAATTCAAATATACTGGGCATTGGAGTTATTAGTTAAATCAAAGGAAATATCTCCACCTGTCGGTGAATATAGTATAGGTAAAAGAACCCATCGAAATGGTATAGTAGATATTTGCACTCATAGATGATTAAGTACTCTTAAAAGCGTCACTCATGAAAAGTATAATGGAATTCCGTAAGAAGGGAAAAATGACCCTATACAACATGCCATGTGAAATTGTTAAAAGTATATAAGTGTTTCCTTACATATTGTTCCCATTGAAAATAGACAAATTTCGGAGGATCTCACTAGGAAAAGATAGCTATAGCTATTCTAAACCGACAAGTGTGAGGGTTAATAAATAAAGACGTACTATATGTAAAATTCCTTTGGAGAAAACAACAAGTAGAGGAGATCACATGGTAAGCTAGAAAAAATAATGAAATCAACTACCCATATTTGTTGCAAATGGAGGAAAAGGTTCGAAATGGGGAAGTGGACCAATACTAAGAAAGTATCCATGAGCCTTAAGTGTTTATGTGTGCGTATGCTAATATAGAGATGCATGTGTTGTAATTTAAGCGACATCGTTAACATTCGAGGACGAATGTTTCTAAGAGGGGAAGAATGTAACACCTCGTACCTTCCCACCCTAATTGATGATGTTGAATAATGTTTTCTTAGGTGTCGAGAGATATAAGTATGTATTTGGTAATGCTTATGACGAGAAAATTTAAATTTGGCCACGTACATGCAATTAGACCTTCGTAGGAGGTGTTTTGTGATTTCGTGGAGCATTTGTGTAATACCCTGTACACATTCTAACCTCATTTGGTGACTTGGAGTCATGTTTACTTGATGATTAAGATCACTAAGTAAGTATTTTGAAGTGTTTTGATAAGGTATTGGACGATATGCAAGTATCAAAGAAATGGCCGAAAAATTCAGCAAGGTATGAAAACTTGCGCCACTGCCCTGTGTAAGGGGGTGTGGCGTAAGCCACTGATTCATAGGGCTTTGATTTCCTGTGCCACTGCCTTGCTTTGCATCAGTGGCGCAAGCCACAAATATTGTGCCCTTCCGGACTCGTTTCGCAATGCAATTCTACGGCTATTCTTGGATGGTTTCTTTTGGTTCTTTGGAGTTCTTTGAGCATTGTTAAAGCTTAAAACACTTCAATACACTCCTACATACACCTACACGATCAAATCATGAAACATAAATAGTTATCCAAAATGTTCAATGAAGCCATGGACGACTAGAATTCCTATATTTGCGATTGAACCGATAAATGAGAATCTTATAAGAGAATATTGTCGTGACATTATGGAATTATTTAAACATGAGATATATGGTGAATTATACATGAAATTTGATGGGTTAAATGGATATGTGTTATTGGGCTCAAATTTAGGCCCAAAATAGAATAAAAGACTTGGCCCAAATGGACTACATGACCCATTCTTCAAAGACCTTCTAAAAATAGCAATTAATGTTATAACTAATGGCTAAGGGTGAATTGAGGTGCTATATAAAGGGCCAAAAATCAGATTTTTAACACACAAAAATCTCATGCCAAGTCTAGAAATTTCCCAAAATCAATTCTCTCAACTCCAAACCCTAAACTTTCTCTTGGAGCAAGATCATCATTTTTCAAGATTGGGTAAGTGTTTATTATTATGGTTTAACATCTTATATGCATGGGAGATTATGTATGTCAAGTTGGTTATGCTTGGAAATGGTGGACATGGTACTTTGTGTTTTTATATAAGATTTGTGATCCATGAGATTCAAGCTTGAATTATGACTTGATGTCTTAATGAAAGAGCATGGTATGGATAAAATATGAACATGTATGGTGTGATTTTGTTATTAAACTTGTTCTTTTTCTAAAAGTATAAATTGTGGGATTTTGGCCGATATGTGCTATGAGGTGTATTAAGGTAATTTGATGTATTATTTGTGATGTGATATGGATAAGAAAGTGTAAAGGAGAAGTGTTGTGGTGAAATGTATTGATTCTCATGTATTGGTCAATGTATGGAATATTGGGGGATTTTTGGAATAATAATTTCATCAATGGTTTTGTCAAGGGGAAATGGCATGTTTAAAGGCAAACATGTAACTCATTGATGTTATATGCATTTGTAAAGTAGTTGATGGTTAATGTGAATTCCTTTATATATTTGTGTTGTAGAATGACACATAAATAAGGAGCGAAACTATTGTATGCACATCTAAGATTGTATATCCGTATTGAGAGTACAAGGCATGTAAGGTTACTCTGTCTGTATCTTTCTGCGGCAAATAGTGTCCACATTGACATTACACTAGTTCTATTCCGAAATGTGTTAAGGTATCTTATTTCCGGTTTCCAATGGTTGCGATCATATGTTTCCTACCTATTAATTGGATGTGAATCACACGTCTCACGTTCATGGACTAATGTACCAAAAGTCAACAAGGTTGTGTTCCAAAGTTTCAATAGTGATTATACTCATGTCTCTTGTTCATTGATTATGGTTCAATGATTCCAATAGTGTTATGTTTCCTAGAATATTATATTGCCAAGTTATTCATATGTATATCACTCATTGATTATTGATCCAAAGCTTCAATTAAAGTTATGATTATCAAAAGTATTAGCAACGTATCAATCTCTCACAAGTGATTGTATCGATCTCTCATAAGCAAAAGAATCAATCTCTCACAAGTAAAGATATCAATCTCAAAAGTAAAGAAATGAAGTAAGAATAAAGTAATGCATATTGGTTGTGTTATTGGGTGTTATCCATGGGGTGCAAATACCTGCATGATGATGTTATTCGATCCATGGGGTGCAATAACACCTACATGATGATGTTATTTTATCCATGGGGTGCAAGAACACCTGCATGGTGATGTTACTTTATCCATAGGGTGCAACGGACACCCGCATGCCGATATGATCTTATCCATGGGGTGAAAAGAATACCTGCATGACGATGATATGTTATCCATGGGGTGAAAAGAACACCTACATGATGAGGGCCCAAACAACATATATGTAAAGTAAAGTAAAGTAAAGGCAAGAGAAAGAATGAATGTAATATACATGGCTTCCAAAGTACAGAATAGTGACTCATGTACATTGTGACTTAGCTATATTGGTGATGCATTTGAACTTGAGTTCTTAACATACTTTCATATCTTACAAGTTTCATATGGCCTTACATACTCAGTACATTCTTCGTACTGACCCCTTTTGGGGAATTTATTTTACTTGCTGCAGGCGTAGGTACTAGTAGGCCTCCACAGTAGATTGTCAGTGTTGCAGATCTTTGGTGAGCTCCAGTTAGTTTGGGGCTTCTCCGAGTCATTGTTGTACATGTGTTTTGATTTTGTACATGTTGTATAAAGCGAGGACTTGTCCTTACTTTTAGTACAGTTTTGTCAATGCATTTTGTTAGAGACTTTTGTAGGCGGATGTGGGTGTATAAATGTGAAGGTACATGTCGTTTTGACTTGATGGCTCAAACAACCAAGTTTTACATATATAGATATGACATATGTTTCCATGTCCATGACTTCCGTATAGTTGCATGAGAAATAATGAGATTTACACGAGGACATGCATACAAATGTTCATGAGCAAAGGTTGGTTCTCTCGGGCCATATCGGCTTCGGGTGCCAATCACGCCTTGTTGGAAGTCGGGGCATGAAAATAAATCACGTGAGTGGGAATGTTGTCGTAACGCGTATGAAATGATTTAAACATAAGAAATTATGAATTTTATTAGGTTAAGTGAATTGGGCTGAAAAAGGGGCCCAAAATGAGAAGAAATCATGGGTCAATAATGGGTCAAATGACCCATTATTCCATTGACTAATGCAACACATTGCATTAAATGCCAAGAGTGGCTAAGGATAAAAATTAAGGGCCTATAAAAAGGGGCAAAAGGCTGATTTTATTCAAGAGAAATACACATGCTTTTTCTATCTTTTTCTGGAGAATTCTCAAGAAAGCTTCTTTGGCTCCCAAAACCCTAAGGCACTTCTTGGAGAAAGATCATCATCTTTCAAGCCTAGTTAAGTGATTATTCTTATGGATTAACATATTATAAGCATGAGAGATTATGTATATCATGTTGGTTATGGTTGGAAGTGTTGGACATGGCACTTTCGGTTCTGTGAAAAAGATGTGTTATCCATGGGATTGTAACTTGAATTATGACTTATGACTTTGATGAAAGAGCATGGTATGTATAAAATATGAACATGTATGGTGTAATTTTTTTATTAAACTTGCTATTTTTCCATAAGTGTAAAATGTGGGATTTTGGCTGATATGTGCTATGTGGTGTATTAAGGTAATTTGATGGATTATTTGTGATGTGGTGTGGATAAGAAAGTGTAAAGGAGAAGTGTTGTGGTGAAATGTATTGATTATCATGTATTGGCAAATGTTGAGAATATTGTGGGATTTTTGGGATAATAATTTCATCAATGGTTTTGTCAAGGGGAAATAGCATGTTTAAAGGCAAACATATACCTCATTGACGTTATATGCATTTGTAAGGTAGTTGGTGGTTAACGTAAATTCCATTATATATTTGTGTTGTAGCGTGACACATAAAGAAGGAGTGGTACTATTGTATGCACATCTAGGATTGTATATTCGTATTGAGAATACAAGGTATGTAAGGTTACTCTGTCCGTATCTTTCTGCGGCAAATAGTATTCACATTGACATTACGCTTGTCCCATTCCGAAATGTGCTAAGGTATCCTATATGCGATTATCAATGGTCATTATCATATATTTTCTACTCATAGATCAATTGTGAATCTCATGTCTCATATTCATGGGTATTGTTCCAAAAGCTCAATAAGGTTGTTTTCCAAAGTTCCAAAAGTGATTGTGCTCATGTATCTTGTTCATGGATGATTGTCCAATGGTTCCAATGGTGTTATGTTTCCAATAAGGTTGTGTTTCCAATAATGTTTATTCACATGTCTTCTATTTTGGTTATGGTCCCAAAGCTTCCGAAAATGCTATGTCAAATGAATGTATCAATATCTCACAAGTGAATGTACCAATCTCTCACAAGTAAAGGTGTCAATCTCTCAAATGTAAAGAAGTGAAGTAATGCATAAGTGGTTAATGATCAAGTGGTTGGAAGCTTTAGGGGCATAAGCCTAGCTCAAGCCGATCCCAGGATCAGGGGGCAGTCCTAGAAGCATAAGCCTAGCTCGGACCGAACCTGACAGGGGGCAGCTGAAGTAAAGGTGCCTCACAGGCAAAGCTGAATAATCATAGAAGCAAAGAAAGTAATGAAAGCAATATACATGGTTCCTAATATTCAGTATAGTGACTTATCCATATTGGTTATGCATTCGAATTTGAGTTCATTGACATGTTTACATATCATAAAGTTTCATTCGAGCCTTACATGCTCAGTACATTCTTCGTACTGACCTCTCTTGGGGAACTTACTTTAAATGCTGTAGGTGCTAGCACTAGTAGACCTCCGCAACAGGTTGACTGTAATTGCAGATTTTTGGTGAGCCCCAATTGGTTTGGGACTTGCCAAGTCGCAGTTGTACATTTGTTTTGATGCTGTAAATGTTGTATAAAGCAGAGACTTGTACCGAATTTATGTTGGTCTTGTATATGCATCTGTTAAAGGCTTTTGTAGACGTATGTGTGTATATGGATGCAAGAGATGTATGTTCACTCGACTTGATGGCCCTACGGCCAAGTTTCACATATTATACATGTTTTCCATGACTTCCGCTAGAAGCATTTATATTTTATCAGTTACATGAGTTAGTATGATGTTCATATGAGGCTATGCATACAAATGTACATTTGCAAAGATTGGTTCTCTCGGGCCATATCGGCTACGGGTGCCAATCCGTCCCGATGGGATTCGGGGTGTGACAAAAGTGGTATCAGAGCAGGTCGTTCTAAGGGTGTCTACAAAGCCGTGTCTGAGTAGAGTCTTACTTATCGATGTTTTGTGCACCATATTTATAAGTAAGAGGCTATGGGACATTTAGGATGTTGTTTCTTTTCTTCCCTCCAGATCGTGCGATAGATCCAGTGTTGTAAGTTGAATTGTATCTGATCATGGTAATTGTTTTCATTGGTATAAACGCTAATCACAAGAAGAGGTAGAGGCAAAGGTAAGCAGATATAGATATGTTTGCCGGTGAAGGAATGAGTAAATCACCACCTGACCAAGCTGGTCAAGGTTATCTCCACCTGTTGGTGCATTTACTAGAGTTAAAGGCACATGTTGTATAATGGTATAGTAGATGTTGTGATCATAGATGATTAAGCACTTTGAAAGGTGTTATTAATGAAAGAAGTAATGGGATTTGGGAAATAAAGGGGAAATTGCCCTAGACAACATGCTATGTGAAATTACCAGAAGTGCATAAGAGTTCCATTTCATATTACTCCGATTGAAAATATACGAATTACAGAGCTACTTATTGCTATTCTAGATCAACAAGCTGAAGAGGTCACCTGGGAAACTAAAGAAATGATTAAATCAAAGTATCCATATTCGTTTCAAAAGGACGAAAGAGTTCATAGTATGGAAGTGAAAAAAAAAATATATATAATAAGTAAGTATTTATATGAGTATATGTATAGACATGTTAATATAGAGATGCATTTGTTACACATGAAGCGACATCGTTAACATTCGAGGACGAATGTTTCTAAGGGGGGGAGAATTTAACACCCCGTACCTTCCCAACCCTATGTGACGGCATGGACCAATGGTTATCTAGAAGTCGAGATTCCATGAGTATGTATTTGGTAATGTTAGTGATGACAAAAATTGAAATTTGGCCTTGTACATGTGATTAGCCCTTCGTAGGAAGTATTTTGTGATTTTCGTGAAGCATTTGTAGCATTCAAAATGAGGCTAAGAGGACCTCTAAACAAAGTATATTAAGGGTAAGAAGTAAGTTAAAGAATAGGACTTGAAGTATCTAACCAAACCCGCGAAGAAAAGTCGAAAAATGAAATTTTTGGAAAAACTAAGGCACAGGCATGCCAGAGGGCTTGCCAGGCTGCTCTGGGCAAAATTTTTTTGCCCAGAGGCAGCAATCTGGTGCGCCCAAGGGTGTGCCAGGATGGGTTTTTCCATTTTTCGAAAATTGGAAATTTTCTAAGTCCTAAGGGTGCCCGATGATGTACCGAGTCAATTTTTGCCACGTTTCTTCTACAACCACATGTATATAAATGGAATGAATGAAATATTATATTGGTATGATAAAATTACTCGTGAATGAATTCGGCATCAAAATGACGATTTTGCCCTTATGGTCAAAATAAGTCATACGTGGCTAGAATTACTTGTTTTTGGAATTGAGGCTACAAATATAAATCCCGTGAGTGGGAATATTATCGTAACGTGTATTAAATGATTTAACCATAAGAAATTATGGATTTTATTGGGTTAAGTGAATTGGGCTCAAAAAGGGGCCCAAAATGAGAAGAAATCATGGGTCAAATGACCCATTCTATCATTGACTAATGCAACACATTGCATTAAATGCCAAGAGTGGATAAGGATGAAAATTAAGGGCCTATAAAAATGGGCAAAAGTCTGATTTTATTCAAGAGAAATACACATGCTTTTTCTATCTTTTTCTGGAGAATTCTTAAGAAAGCTTTGTTGCCTCCCAAAACCCTAAGGCACTTCTTAGAGCAAGATCATCATATTTAAAGATTAGGTCAGTGATTATTCTTATGGATTAACATATTATAAGCATGAGATATTATGACTATCATGTTGGTTATGGTTGGAAGTGTTGGACATGGCACTTTTGGTTTTGTGAAAAAGATGTGTTATCCATGGGATTGTAACTTGAATTATGACCTGTGACTTTGATGAAAGAGAATGGTATGGATAAAATATGAACATTTATGGTGTGATTTTGTTATTATACTTGTTATTTTTCCATAAATGTAAATTGTGGGATTTTGGCCGATGTGTGTTATGAGGTGTATTAAGGTAATTTGATGGATTATTTGTGATGTGGTGTGGATAAGAAAGTTTAAAGGAGAAGTGTTGTGGTGAAATGTATTGATTATCATGTATTGGTCAATGTTGAGAAGATTGTGGGATTTTTGGGATAATAATTTCATCAATGGTTTTGTCAAGGGGAAATAGCATGTTTAAAGGCAAACATGTAACTCATTGACGTTATATGTATTTGTAAGGTAGTTGGTGGTTAATGTAAATTCCGTTATATATTCGTGTTATAGAGTGACACATAAAGAAGAAGCGGAACTATTGTATGCACATCTAGGATTGTATATTCGTATTGAGAATACAAGGTATGTAAGGTTACTCTATCCGTATCTTTCTGCGGGAAATAGTATTCACATTTACATTACGCTTGTCCAATCCCAAAATGTGCTAAGGTATCCTATATGCGATTATCAATGGTCATTATCATATATTTTCTACTCATAGATCAATTGTGAATCTCATGTCTCATATTCATGGGTATTGTTCCAAAAGCTCAATAAGGTTGTTTTCCAAAGTTCCAAAAGTGATTGTGCTCATATATCTTGTTCATGGATGATTGTCCAATGGTTCCAATGGTGTTATGTTTCCAATAAGGCTATGTTTCCAATAATGTTTATTCACATGTCTTCTATTTTGGTTATGGTCCCAAAGCTTCCAAAAATGCTATGTCAAATGAATGTATCAATCTCTCACAAGTGAATGTACCAATCTCTCACAAGTAAAGGTATCAATCCTTCAAAAGTAAACAAGTAAAGTAATGCATAAGTGGTTAATGATCAAGTGGGTGGCAGCTTTAGGGGCATAAGCCTAGCTCAAGCCGATCCCAGTATCAGGGGGCAGTCCTAGAGGCATAAGCCTAGCTCGGACCGAACCTGACAGGGGGCAGCTCTGGGTGTAATAACCTAGCTCGAGCCAAACCTCACATATTGATTTATGGGTGGCAGCTCTGGGAGTAATAATCTAGCTCGATCCGATCCCGATATCTTGATTTATAGGGTGGCAGCTCTAGGGTCATAAGCCTAGCTCGAGCCAATCCCAACATAACGTTACATTATGTAAACCCACTGATCAGTCGGGGCCTGAGTATCACAGGTCACAGGCAAAGCTGAATAATCATAGAAGCAAAGAAAGTAATGAAAGCAATATACATGGTTCTCAAAGTTCAGTATAGTGACTTATCCATATTGGGTATGCATTCGAGTTTGAGTTCACTGACATGTTTACATATCATACAGTTTCATTCGAGCCTTACATGCTCAGTACATTCTTCGTACTGACCCCTCTTAGGGAACTTACTTTAAATGATGCATGTGCAGGCACTAGTAGACCTCCGCAATAGGTTGACAGTAATTGCAGATTTTTGGTGAGCCCCAGTTGGTTCGGGACTTCCCAAGTCGCAGTTGTACATTTGTTTTGATATTGTAAATATTGTATAAAGTGGGGAGTTGTCCCGAATTTAATTTGGTCTTGTATATGCATCTGTTATAGACTTTTGTAGACGTATGTGGGTATATGGATGCAAGAGATGTATGTTCACTCGACTTTATTGCCCTACCGGCCAAGTTTCACATATTGTACATGTTTTCCATGACTTTTTCCATAAGCATTTATATGTTATCAGTTACATGAGTTAGTATGATGTTCATATGAGGCTATGCATACAAATGTACATGAGCAATGATTGGTTCTCTTGGGCAGTATCGGCTACGGGTGCCAATCCATCCCGATGGGATTCAGGGCGTGACAAAAGCTCTATAATATTGATCCAAGAAGACAAGTTGACTTTGGAAAGGTGAGTATTTATGGGGTTCCGAGATGCATTCTTGTTCTCGATGATTGGTGCAATGTGAACGACATCACTCCCTCTATGGTCAATTATTTACGGATACCTCGAATGTCCAATCATTATCCATATTTCTTGGAGGGATATAGGGTTTCTAAGAGTGTGAAGGTTTCCTTCACCCGAAATGAGTACTATGAGGAGGTGTGGTGTGATATATTTCCCTTGGATTTTGGACACTTATGCTTGGGTGCTAATTGGTTTGTGAAACATAGAGTTCCGAATGAGAAAAATTGGCCTAAGATTGTAGTGGACCAATGGGGAAATCATCTCTTTCCACCTACCCTTCCCAAGCCTCAAGGAAATGTGACCACTTACTCCAAGTCCCCTTATAAAGAGAGACAAAAGATTGAGAGGAGTAAGGGAGTACAAAGTGGTAACCCAAGAGCGAAAAAAAGAGAGGTTGTGAGGAGTGAAGTAAGAGGGTTACCACAAATTCAATCTAACCTTTTATTTTGTCCTTCTCTTAGTGAGGACACTTGTGTACGTACAATTATGGAGAATGAAGAAACAAAAGTTTCCAACAAGGAGTCAACATCTACGGATGTGATGGATAAGATAGCTTCCTACCTCTCGAAAGTAAGAGCCTTACCCCAAGGTAAAGAAGAATTTTACCATGAGCTTCAAGGTAACAAAGCTAACTCTTGCACTTTAATAAATGTGAAAGATCATTGTGTGGCTAGTAGCCAATTGAGTGTGATTGATAGCTTATCCATATGTGAGCCAAATGATTCTTTACCTCGTGATGATAATGTACATGTTGAGAGTGCGGATACACTAGTTGGTTCTATTGATGATCGAATTGACTCTTCTTGTAAGAACGATTTGAGTCCACCTAATGTTGAAGCCTTTGTGTTGAATAATAGTACATTATCTTGTGAAGATGGTGTTGATCAACTTTTGTGTGAATCTAGTCCACTACTTGAGGGTGTTTGTGATGTGATTACTGAACCTCAAGTTAGTGATGATGTTGTTAATGTTGATTATTTGAATAGGAGTGACTCTTTGAGCATGTATTTTGATGAAGATCCTATTACTTGCCTTGATCATAGAGATGATCTTGTGTTGGACACTTCTTCAAAACTTGATAATTGTCTTTTTTAGAGCAAACTTACATGTTCTAATCCTCCTTCTTGGATTGATCCTTCTCTCTTGAATTATAATGTTTTGTTTGAAAAGGATGAAATCACTCCTAGTACGCTACCTAGTGGTGTAGATCATGTTAATGATGTAGCTCTTCTTGAGGGATATATTCTATATAACAACCCACTATGGTGTGACAACATTCCTCCTAAAGATGGAAATCTCTTCTTGCAAGATGAGAACATTCTTATGGGAATGGAATGTGAAGAAATGGAAGGTGCTCTTGGCATCTAAACTATTTCTTCTTCTTTGAGTGTTCCAATTCTTGAGCATACTCTTGATAATGTTCTTTCACATAATAGTGAATATGTTCTTGAGGACAGCTTAGAGGAAATCACATTGCCTGACACCTTTGTTTACTCTCTATTTGCTTATGATATTGCCCATGGTTGTGTAGAGAGTATGTCTTTTTGTGATCAAGGCATATTTTGAGAGAATGAGCATTACATTGACCCATGTTCATGGATACTTCTCCCATTTGACCCCGGTGACCATTTGGAATGTGGTGGTTTTTATACCCCAAACTTGGTGTTTAGTCAAAAGGGTACATCTTTGTAATGTTCACACAGTAGCAACACTTCTTTTCATTCATGTGATAAATGCTTAGTGTTACTACTTGATTACATTGTGATCTTAGAGGAAATGTGTTTGTTGAATTGTGTGGGGAATACCTTTGTATTTGACCCCGGTGATGCTTTAGGAGTAATCCCACTTTTGGAGATAGCTAGCGCATTGAGTGGACGCTTAACTTGGAATGATCTTGTTCATGATATTTTACTTAGCTATAGAGATTATTATGTGGACCTTGACTTAAAAGGGATTTTGTGTTTGTTTAGACATGGAACCAATGTGAGTTTTCATGAGTGGTTGACTAGTTACCTTGGTTCTTTTAGGTTTTCCCTTTGTCAAAGTCTCTTGAGTGGCCAAGTTGGTTTTATTTTGTGGAGTTACACACCCTTGATTGTATTTTGATTCTTGGATATATGTTAAGTATGTTCCTCCTTGGCTTGGTGATAAGGTTATTGCTGCTAACCCTAATCGTCATGCTATGAGGATATTGTTGTTGCTTGTTTTCCCTATGGTTTTGCAATATTTGGATTCGAGGTCAAATCCTTTTCAAGAAGGGGAGGATGATACAAGAAAAATCGGCATTAACCTTTCAAGGACTCTAATTCAAGACCGATACAAAGGATCCCAAGCCACGATCATCCCAAGGATGAAAGGATACATTTGGAGGACCCTTTTCAAGCTCCCAAAAGCTCAATACCACATGTGGAGGATAGCTTGGAGTAGGGAGCCACATTCATCTCAAGACTTCAACAAACAAGCAAGCCCGAGAACTACAAACACTCCAAGGAAGCTAGATATATTTCAAACCATCTTGATACCAGTTAAGGAGTGTTATGTGTTGCCTAATGCATTCAAGAAGGATCGAGGGCCATTGGAGGGCAAAAAGGATCTCAAAGACATTCTGGAGTGACCTGCGAAGTCACCTGCACCTGCAGGTGACTGAACTATGCCCACAAATGGCATTTTCATCCTTCACCTGAGCCAGTAGATGGCCATCTACGTGGGCATGTGGGCCAAAGCAGCCAGCTTGCTCTCTTTTGATGAAATAGGTCACTTTGGGGCCCATAAATGTAATAAATAGCCCATGGCTATAAATAGTACTTTCCTTCTTCATTTTTAGTTAGCTTTTGATGAATTAAGATGAGATATACACTTGAGAGTGTGAGAGCTAGGATTAGTTGTTTTGAATTATCGTTTTGAAACATTGGTTACGTGGGAGTTTGATTCCCTAATGGTTTACGTATGTGAATTGGTGCCTGTAGGATTAATTCAATAGAGGTTTAAGTGTTTAAAATACCCTTTGTTTTCTTTGATTTTCCTATCTTTGTGTCATTCAATCTATCTTTACTTTCTTGCCTTATTATCTTAGCTTGTTTTCATGATTTCTGTACTTTATTTCTCTTCTCGTAATTTTTTCGGTATCACCAACCTCTTCACACTAAAGAAAGTCTGAACAGGGATGAAATATGCAGCCTTGGTAAATCGATCCACGATGACCTAAATGCTATCAGAACCATGAGAAGGGCAAGGTAAACCACTCATGAAGTCCATAGTGTCCCGCTCCCATTTCTACTCAAGAATTGGTAGCCTCTGAAGCAATCCACCAGGTCTCTAATACTCGGTCTTAAACTATTTACAACATAAGAACTAAGCTACAAACTCTGCTATATCTCTCCGCATACTACTCCACCAGTAATGCTACCTCAAATCCCAATAATCTTACTAGTCCCGGGGTGAATAGAATATCTGGAGCTATGAGCCTCTCAAAGTATCAACTGAATAAAATCTCTAACCCTCGAAACACAAATATGGCTATTAAATCTCATAACACACTTAGAATCTAAAGTAGCCCTCCAAATCTTAAGCATGAAAACTAGCACACCGAACTCCAAATCATGAGTGGGGTAGTTACTGTCACGCCTCAAATTCCATTGGATCGGACAGGCACCCGTAGTCGTATAGGCCTAAGAGTACAAACCTATGTTCATGTGCTTCTCATGCATGTAATTGAGCTAAACAAAAGTTCTGCCAAGTATGGACATGATGCATCGATAATGTAAACCGTGTAGGTAAATTCAGAATAGATATACAAGGCTTGGCCGTTGGGACCATAACGTCTAAAAAACAAGACACTACCATGCTTAACTTTACAATGTCTACAAAGCCTCTAAAAGATACATAGACTTAGTTAAGGTCGGGATAGGTCCCCACCTTACACATAACTACTACACATTACCAAAACATATAATATAGACTTGGGAAGCCCCGAATCAACCTGGAGCTCACCAATAGCCACTGGACGTCCTGTACTCCTACGGGAGAGGTCTACTAGCTCTTGTGCCTATAGCATGAAATGCAGGTCCCCCAAGAGGGACGTCAGTACGAAAGAATGTACTGAGTATATAAGGCTAAAAGTAACTATACATAACGCAAGATCTTAAATGAAGTCAGGCATAAGTGTATAGAAAAGGCTAATAAAACTACCTTTGCTGGTATCTATGGAACCATGTACATTACATTCGTTACTTTCCTTTTTCCCTCTTTCCTTTATAATCTTTATAAGTCATGTATACAAGTGACCAACTGATCAGTGGTATATAAGTTGGGATCGGCCCATGCTAGGCTTACGCCCCTGAACTACCACCCATATATATAAACAAATAGGGATCAGCCCATGCTAGGCTTACGCCTCTGAGCTGCGCTGCCACCCAAATATAACCAGATTTGGGTTACTTAATTTATTTAATCATTGAGGTTGTTACGTTGGTTGTTATAGCATTATTGAACTTTGGAATAATAGTGCCCTAGTAAAAAGCACGTGAATAAACCTTTGGTGTAGTAGCAATAAAGTAGGGAGCAATTGTATGCAAATGAAATACAAGGGGCTGATCTAGCACATAGATCTTAGTTGGCTAAAAGGAGAACACCTTAAACTTGTTAGTGAAAGTGGACATGCAGACATGATAACAAACATGTATTGAGGTATTTTAAGATATTAAGGAGTGTAAACAAGGTTGTTAGCTACATGGGACGTCATACGCTGCTAAGGATACAGAATAGAGTAGCCTTACATACCTTGTTGCACAACTCCGATATTAACTCGAATTAACCTCCTGCCTTTTGCATTACTTATCTACAATGAAGTATGTGGTAAAACTAGTATTAGTAGCTAATCAAAGCATATGGGCTACTTAACCTCACCAAAATAGTATCCGGGCAGTTAGCCCATAATTTAGCAAACCAAGGGTGTTCTTTCAACCCCTTCTTATCTCATTTCTTTTATATACTGTACGGATGCATTTATGACCCCTCAAAATTGGTTTGAGTTCATAACACACATAAAACATTATGCCAAGTGTGTTACGCAACAAGCTCATACAACATCTGATTAGGTGGTGTATCGATACACCCTCCTTTTAAATGTCAATACCAATTACTTACATCCCTCCTTAAGATCAACCAAGATGTCCCAACATATACACACAAATAGTCTCTAAAATAGCCCCAAAAACCCTTCACATAACAACACAATATTGGGCTCACCATCCTATGAATTCTTAATATCAATATATCCATAATTCATCACTCAAATTCATACATAAGGAGGACAAAGATGGAGCAGTCACCTTACCTCAATTTCTGTAATTTACACTATTAGCTTGAACTTTTTAACAACATGAACTTTTCTTCACACTTACACCAAAAAGAAGAGAAAAGTCTCTTAATAATCAAGAAAAGTGACCAATTAGCTTGTGAAAGTATTCTATCATATACCTATATTTAAGCATGGATAACATATTTTTGTAATCTTCCCTAGGAGAATTAAGCTAAAACCATGAGTGTTTTCACCTACCTTGGCTTGCAAAGGTGAGGGTTTATTCTAGAACCCTAAAAGAAATGTAGGGGCTTCTGGTTTTAACCCTTGAAAGAAAGAGAGAAAGCTAGAGAAAATCATGAAATTTTATATGTTAAAAAAGAGTAAAAAGACCAGCTAACTTGGTCTTATATTGAGCCCTTTAGAAGGCTCTTTTAATCCTATTTTTCAACCACAATTTGGTCAAGTAGGAGATGCACCTACTTTGCTATATCAAGCAACTCAATAGGTCAAAGTAGGTGATGCAACTACTTACTTTACTAATGTCTAATTTGGCTTTTAACTTATTGGGCCTTTGGCAGATATTTTTTTTTTGTGTTGGGCTGTCCATTCTATTCTCCTTTCATTTTGCTTAGTTTGGGCCTTCAAAGAGTCCATTATAATAGGATTTAATCTGATCCATTAGCTTAGTAGGTAATACACCTCTTTGGAACATTTAACTTGACCCAAATCTGATCCATACCTTTTGATCCATTAACTTGGTCCATATATCTCAAGTAGGTGATTCACCTACTAGCTTAATTAAGTCAAGCAAGCGCCTCAATTGTTAATTCCATTTTCAGTTCTTAACCCCTTTAATTTAACTTACACCTTGTGTACACTTGGTCACTTTAAACTTTAGATCTAAATACCTACTCACGAACCCAAGATTAAATAGTTGCATCGACGTTAACTTAGTCATGTCACATTAAAATGTATGGGTAGTTCCTTCCAACCCATCTTACTGTCGCTAGTCATATAGGAAACTGAGTCCCTTACACAACCTATAAGGCTATATCAAGTGATATATAAATAGAACTAGTACACGTAGGATATGGGGTGTTACAGTTGCACTCATGCAGCTTTAACTACCTTGATACATAAGCCATAACATGACCCTGTTGCATTAGAACACATCCTAAACTAAAATCATAATCAACATAATAGATGGTAACACCTCATCCTCAACTGGAAGGGTCAAAATTGAAGCTGAAGTAAGCAAGTCGTTGATCTTCAATATGTGGCTGGAAATGAGTTAAAAAGAAGTAGAATAGAAGTCTCCTTATAATATCAATATTGGCTGATCTCTTTACTTATTTTAACATACAAATTCTGATTTAACTCCATCTCTCTCTCACTTTTCTCTCAAGCATCACAGCCGCCGCCCCAAATTTCCCCTAGGGTTCTTGGACAAATCCTCCACTTTGCAAGCCTTGGTAAGTGTTTACCCTTATAACTTAATTTAATATATGTATAAAAGGTTGTGGAAATCATAGTATAGGGCAGTGCTTTTTTTCGGTGGCAGTCCACGTATGTTTAGTTTAAAGGATTTGCCTTTCTTGTGGTTTAAACTTGTAAAGGAGCTTAAGGTCTTAAAGAAATTAAGTTGGAGGGATGAAATTTCAGTAGGTTAGGGTGTGGTTCTGCCCCTAATTTTTTCCTCTCTATGTATAGCTTGGTTTAAATGTTTATACGTGTTTATATATGGAACGTTTGGTGTAGTGAAAAGAGAATACTCTCTTGTTATGTTAAAGTGAATTCTGAAAACATTGTGGACTGTTTTTGGTATGTTGTTGTGGAAGACATTTAGGTGTCTTTATTGAATAAATATGTGGATTTTCATTGAGGTGGTAATGTGAAGTATGAACGTGGTAGGAAATCCTATCGGTTTGTAACATTTTATGTTGGTTTGTGGACTGTTTTGGTGGTATTGTTGTTGTGAGGTAGTAAGTTATAGTGTAAGGAGGTGGAATAAGGTTATATGGAAGCATAAAGAAGGGGGGAGTGATATACCATATATTTAGGAAGTTGGACAGTTTTTACTTCCCATTAAGTAACTAATTACCATTTTGTAAAATTGTAATGTAATTAGCTTTTAATGTTAGTTCCATTATGTACTTAAATTGTAGAGTAACTCTTAAAACAAGAGATGAATTGTTATAGGCATGTGGTGGGAAGATAAGCAATGTAAGGTTACTCTTTTTCGTATCCTTTGGCAGCATAAAATGTCCACGTAGTTAACGACCTTGTTTCCATTTCGAAATGTCTTAACATACCTCAATATATGTTTATTGTCAAGTTGACATGTCTACCTTCACTACCCAATTTCTGGTATTCCCATCTTAGTCAACTAGGATCTATCTATTTGTTTGGCTCCTAAGCTTTCAATTGTGTACAAGTATTCTTTACTTTATGGCAATTACATCAAGTGTTTATCCACGTTCTTTTTACTAAGGCACTGTTATTCCAAATTCCAAGAATGTTATAACCACCAACGTAGCAATCTCAAAGATTAAATAAATTAAGTAAAATATATTTGGTTATTTACGGGTGGCACCTCAGGGGCATAAGCCTAGCATGGGCCGATCCCTATTTGTTTATATATTTGGATGGCAGCTCAGGGGTGTAAGCCAATCATAGGACGATCCCAATTTGTTTACCACTGATCAATTGGTCATTTGTACTACATGGCTTACTAAAGATTATAAAGGAAAGAAGGAAAAAGGAAAGTAAAGAATGTAATGTACGTGGTTTCGCAGATACCAGCTAAGGTGGGTTATTAACATTATCTATACACTTGTACTTGATGTCACTTAAACTTTTGGATTATGTACAGTTGCTTTTTACCTTATATACTCAGTACATTCTTTTGTATTGACGTCCCTCTTAGGGAAACTACCTTTCATGCTGCAGGAACAGGGGCTAGTAGATATCTCCAGTAGGAGTACAGGACATCTAAAGGCTATTGGTAAGATCAAGGTTGATTCGGGGCTTTCCGAGTCAGTTGTATATATTTTTAGTATTGTGTAGTGGTTAGATGTAAGGCGGGGACCTTTCTTGACCTTAACTAAGTCTTTGTATCTTTTAGAGGATTTGTAGACATTGTAAAGTTAAGCATGGTAGTGTCTTGCCTTTTAGAAGTTGTGGTCTAAATGGCCAAGTCCTGTATACCTATTTTGTATTTACGTTCTTGGTTTACTTTATCGATACATCATGTACATATTCTCTAGAACATTTTTTAGCTTAATTACATGCACAAGAAGTATATGATCATAGGTTGGTTCTCTCGGGCCCTTACGTCTATGGGTACCTGTCCGCCCCCATGGGATTGAGGCGTGACAAAAGTGGTATCAGAGTGGGTTGTCCTAGTGAGTCTACAAACTATGTCTATGTAGAGTCTTGCGTATGGGTATGTTGTGAACCACATCTATAAACAAGAGGCTACAGGACATTTAGGAGTTTTCGCTTTTTCTTCATTTTTTAGATCGTGCAATAGATCCAAAGTTGTAGGTGGTCATATTTAACCATTGAATTTGTTTTTTTTTCTTTCGTCATTATAGAGAGGATGCCGATTACAAGAAGGAGTAAGAATAAAAGAAAGAAGGTACATATGGCAGCCGCAGAAGGGACCAGCAAGTCACCTCCTAGATGAACTAATCAAAGTGAAGCTGAAGATGAGTTTGTATCCCAGACTTCTTCTACTCTTCCATCTCCAGAGGAGCTAAGAAGGAGAGGAGTGCTCCCAGAATCACCTATTAATACTAGTGAGTATGATTTAAGGAATGCGGTGCAATTGTTGACTCGTATAGTTGCTGCAAAAAGTCAAGGAAAAGCTGGTCCAACTACAAGTATGGGTGGCACGGATAGGGCAGCTAGTCTACGGACACATGATTACCTCAAATTGGATCCTCCCATATTCACCAAATCAGATCTTAATGAAGACCCACAAGACTTTATGGATCAAATCCAAAGGGCTTTGGATGTTATGAATGTATCTGGTGTAGAGACAGTTGAACTTGCAGCGTATAGATTAAAAGAGGAGGCTATCTTATGGTATGAAGATTGGAAACGATCTAGAGGCATCGATGTACTTTCAGCTAATTGGGAAGAGTTTAAAATGGCATTTCTTAATCATTATCTTCCATTTGAGATCCGAGAGGCTCGTGCAGATCAGTTCTTAAATCTTTGTCAAGGTAATATGAGTGTGAGGGAGTACAGTCTTTGGTTTAACTCTTTGGCCAGGTATGCTCCTAATGTAGTAGCTACTATGGATGATAGAGTTCATCGATATGTAGATAGATTGGATCCGTATTTGGTTAGGAATTTTACTATTGGTGCTTTGAATAGAGACAAGGATATAGCAAAAATACAAGCTTTAGCACAATAAATGGAGGATTAGAGGCAAAGGAGAAGAACACAGGAATTTGAAAGAGGCCCTTCAAAGAGGGATAAACCTACGGGGCAGTTCATGGCATCCCAAGGAGAGTTTAGGGCCTCAGTTTCTTAATTGACTACCTAGGACATCACTTATATACTATACAACAAGTGCTCCACCCCGATTCCAAGGCTTTAGGGGTAACCAATTTGGGCAAATAAGTCAAATTCAAAGTTCACGGACAACGGTGTATTAAGAACAAGGGAGTAAGAGCCAATTAAGGCCTCCTCGTCAGCCATGTAGGAAATGTGGGAATCTTTATTTAGGTGTATGTCGATTTGGGACGGATGCTTGATTTTGGGGTGGTATGTCGGGGCATATGATGAGAGTGTGCCCACAGAGGGGCACGGGTAGTATGGCTTGACCTACTGGATCAGTCGTTGCATTATCATCATTGGTTTCTTTTTTAGGTAGAGGTATACAACCTACTGGTCGTGGAAAATGTAGTAAAGGAACAACTAGTTCTAGTGGAGCCCAGAATCGTACCTATGCTTTACTGGATCGACAAAATTTGGAGGCTTCTCCGAATATGGTTACAGGTACATTATCTATCTTTTCACATAATGTATATGCATTAACTGATCTGGGTTATACACTATCATATGTCACTCCATTGATTGCTGGAAATTTCGAAAGAACACCAGAATCATTAGTCAATCCATTTGAAGTATCTACACCAGTTGGTGAATTTATTATAGCTAAGAGAGTCTATCATAATTGCATAATAATTGTTTGTGATCATGATACTTTGGCTGATCTTGTTGATCTAGAGATGGTAGATTTTGATGTTATAATGGGAACGGATTGGTTGGCTTCTTGTTATGCCACAGTAGATTGCCGAACGAAGAAGGTACATTTTTATTTTCCAAAGGAGACGGTCCTTGAATGGAGGGGTAATGTTGGAGCGCCAAAAGGTAAATTTATTTTTTATCTTAAGGTGAAGAAAATGACATCCAAGGGGTACATATGTCACTTAGTAAAGGTGAAACATACAGATGTGGAGCCACCGACTCTTTAATTTATTCCAGTGGTAAATGAATTTCTTGATGTATTTCCTGAAGATCTCTCGAGTTTGCCTCCAGAACAAGAAGTAGAGCTTGGTATTGATGTGATTCCAGGTACTCAACCTATCCCCATTCCTCCATATAGAAAGGCCTCGGCAGAATTATGAGAATTGAAGGAAAAATTAAAAGACTTGCTAGAAAAGGGATTCATAAGGCCTAGTATGTCCCCATGGGGTGCACCAGTGTTATTTGTACGCAAGAAATATGGAACATTGAGAATGTGTATTGATTACCCGCAACTGAATAAGGTGACAATTAAGAACAAATATCCCCTCCCTAGAATTGATGATTTATTTGATCAATTACAAGGTGCTAAATATTTCTCAAATATTGACTTGAGGTAGGGTTATATCAAGTAAAGGCTAGAGAGAGAGAGAGATATACCCAAGACAACCTTTTGAACATGGTACGGTCATTATGAGTTTTTAGTTATGTCCTACGGGCTAACAAATGCACCAACAAATTTTATGGATCTGATGAATAGGGTGTTCAAGCTATTTTTAGACGTGTTCGTGATAGTGTTTATAGATGATATTCTTGTCTATTCAAGATTAAAAGAGGACTATGCTAGTCACTTACGACAGGTGTTGCAGATTCTTCATGATCATAAGTTATTTGCAAAGTTCTCTAATTGTGGGTTTTGGTTAAAATCTGTAGCATTCTTGGGTCATATTGTATCTGATAAATGAATATGGGTTGGTACTCAAAAGATAGAAGCTGTGAAGAACTGGCCAAGACCTACAACGCCTATAGAGATTTGTTGTTTTCTCAGATTGACAGGTTATTAGAGAAGGTTTGTTGAAGGATTTTCTTCTATTGCTGCAGCTTTAACAAAGCTAACACACAAGGCAACCAAGTTTCAATAGAACGATGCATGTGAAAGGAGTTTCAAAGATCTGAAGAATAAGTTGACTTCTACACCTGTATTGGTACTTCCAGAAGGCAGATAAGGGTATGCGGTGTATTGTGATGCTTCAGGAGTTGGCTTAGGATGTGTATTGATGCAGTATGGTAAAGTGATAGCTTATACCTCAAGACAAATGCGGCCTCATGAGAAAAATTATCTGATACATGATCTTGAGCTAGCAGCAGTATTATTTGCTTTAAAGCTATGGCGCCACTACTTTATGGGGTTCATGTTGACATATATACCGACCATAAGAGTTTGAAATATATCTTTAAGCAGAAGGATCTAAATCTGAGGTAGCGGACGTGGCTTGAATTATTAAAAGATTATGACATTGATATTTTATATCATCCGGGGAAAAGCAAAGATGGTAGCTGATGCACTAATTCATAAGGAAATGAGGAGAACTTATGGCCAGCTTACAGAAACACAAGGGATAATCAAAGATCTACATTAACTAGCTAGCTTAGGGGTTCGCCTTCATGAAACTCCAAATGAAGCAGTTATTATGCAAAATGCGGCAGAATACTCGTTAGTAACTGAAGTAAAAGAAAAGAAGTATACAGATCCTTTTCTATTACAGTGTGAGGAGAATGTACAACAAGGTATGATGAAAGCATTTGAGCTTACACAGGAAGGAGTGCTCCAGTGCCAAAACAGATTATGTGTATCTAATGTAGATGAGTTAAGAAGAAAGATTGAGACAGAGGCACATCATTCCAGGTATTCTATCCATCCGGAATCAACTAAAATGTACCATGCCATGATATGAAAGGAATATATTGGTGGGGTGACATGAAGAAGAACATTGCAGAATTCATAGCCCAATGTCCAAATTTTCAACAAATAAAAGTAGAGCATCAAAAGCCTGGAGGCTATATGCAACGTATGGATCTTCCAATTTGGAAGTGGGACATGATCAATATGGATTTCTTCACTGGTTTGCCTCGCACAATTCGGAAGTTCGATTCCATATGGGTAATAGTTGACAGACTTACCAAGTCAACACACTTCTTACCTGGTAAGACTACTTATACAACTGAAGAGTATTTGAAATTATATATTAAAGAGATAGTTCGACTACATGGAGTTCTAATCTCTATTATATCTGATAGGGGAGCTCAATTTACTGCAAACTTTTTGAAGTTTTTTCAGAGGAGTTTGGGTACACAAGTGAATTTAAGTGCAGCTTTTCACCCTCAGACGGATGGACAGGCAGAACATACCATACAAACACTTGAAGATATGCTGCGAGCTTGTGTATTAAACTTTAAAGGTAGTTGGGATGATCATTTACCTCTTATTGAGTTTTCCTACAATAATAGCTATCATTCAAGTATCAAGATGGCGCCTTATGAAGCCTTATATGGGAGAAAATGTAGGTCACCGATTGGGTGGTTTGATGTAGTTGAGACTATTTTATTTGGACCAGATCTTGTTCATCAAGCCATGGAAAAGGTTAAGGTGATACAACAACGGCCAGGAACAACCAAAAGTCGACATAAATCATATGCAGATGTTAGAAGAATTGGGTATTTTTTAAAGTATCGCTAATGAAAGGGGTGATACGATTTGGGGAAAAGGGAAAGCTAATCCCACGTTATATAGGACCATATAAAATTATTAGAAGATTTGGCCAAGTCACGTTTGAGTTGGAACTACCCCAAGTACTCTCCACAGTTCATCCAGTGTTTCACGTCTCAATGCTTTAAAAGTGTATAGGATATCCATCTCATATTACTCCTACTTAAGATGTACAAGTTATAAAAGATCTCACCTATGAAGAAGTAGCTTCCATAAAAGTTCTTTGGAGGAATCAGGAGTTATAAGAGATCATATACGAAGGGGAGGAAATGATGAAATCTAACTACCCTCAATTATTTGAAACCGAAGAGGAAGCCTTAGATGCTGAATTGGAGCAATAACAAGTAAGTATATATAAAAGTATTATGTGGTAGCATAAAGATTAAACTTAGTCACGAACTTGTTTCGACTGAGTAGTAGTGCTATTAACATTCCAGGACGAATGTTTCTAAGGGGGGAAGGATGTCACCCATTATTCTATAGACACTACTCTTACATATATGAAACTTGGTACAAACTTGTTTTAGTTGGTAATGGACTAGATATATTTTTTATGCAAAGTTATAACACCCCGTACATTTCCAAAACTTATGCGACCAACCTAGCATGGATAAAAGTATTTAAACTTGAGATAATGAGGATGTATTTAAGCGTAAAGTTAAAGTTAAGTGGTGGATTAAGGTAGAAGGATTAATATGTTTGAAAAAGGGGAGAACATAAGTGAGGTGCTTTCGTGACTTAATTAAGATAGTAGGCGTATTACCTACTTAAGTTATTGGGCTGTATTTGGATATATGTCAATGGACTCAATTGAGGCTCAAAACTAAGTACATAAAATGGGGAAGATGACCATCCCAATACCTAAGCATCACCTACTTAGAATATTGGACCAAATTATAACATATTAATGGACTCATTTGAGGCCCAAATTAAAGGGAAGGATGACCATCCCAATGCCGAAACTTGTCTAAGGCCCAATGTAATGTGATCTAATTAGAAATAAACCAAGTAGGTGCATCAGCTACTTGGACTTTTTGAGCAGCTTAAAGAGCCAAGTAGGTACATCACCTACTTGGACTTTTTGAGCAGCTTAAAGAGCCAAGTAGGTGCATCACCTACTTGGACTATGTTTGACCAATATGTGGCTGGAAATGAGTTAAAAAGAGGTAGTCCAGAATTCTCCTTATAAAATCAATATTGGATGATATATTTACTCATTTTAACATACAAATTCTTATTTAACACCATCTCTCTCTCACTTTTCTCTCAAGCATCAAACCAGCCGCCCCAAATTTCCCCTAGGGTTCTTGGACAAATCCTCCACTTTGCAAGCCTTGGTAAGTGTTTACCCTTATAACCTAATGTAATATATGTATAAAAGGTTGTGTAAATCATGTTGGTTATGTTTAAGAGGTATAGGGCAGTCCCTTATTTTTATGGCAGTCCACTTGCGTTTAGTTTTAAAGGATTTGACTTCCTTGTGGTTTAAACTTATAAAGGAGCTTAAGGTCATAAAGAAATTAAGTTGGAGGGATGAAATTTCAGTAGGTTAGGGTGTGGTTTTGCCCCTAATTTGTTCCTCTTTATGTATAGCTTGGTGGAAATGTTTATACGTGTTTATATATGGAACGTTTGGTGTAGTGAAAAGAGAATACTCTCTTGTAATGTTAAAGTGAATTTTGAAACCATTGTGGACTATTTTTGGTATGTTTTTGTGGAAGACATGTGTGTTGATTGAATAAATATGTGGAGTTTCATTGAGGTGGTAATGTGAAGTATCAACTTAGTAGGAAATCCTATCGGTTTGTAATATTTTTTGTTGGTTTGTGGACTGTTTTGGTGATATTGTTGTTTTGAGGTAGTAAGTTATAGTGTAAGGAGTTGGAATAGGGTTATATGGAATTATAAATAAGGGGGAGTGACACACCATGTGTTTAGGAAGTTGGGCAGTTTTTAGTTCCCATTAAGTAACTAATTACCATTTTGTAAACTTGTAATGTAATTAACTTTTAATGTTAGTTCCATTATGAACTTAAATTGGAGGAGCTGAATTGTTGTAGGAACGTTTTGGGAAGTTAAGGTATGTAAGGTTACTCTTTTCGTATCATTTGGTAGCATAAAATGTCCACGTAGTTAACGACCTTGTTTCCATTCCAAAATGTCTTAAGATACCTCAATTTATGTTTATTATCAAGTTGGAATGCCTACCTTCACTAACCAATTTCTGGTATTGCCATCTTAGTCAACTAGGATCTATCTATTAGTTTGGCTCCTAAGCATTTCAATTGTGTACAAGTATTCTTTACTTTATGGCAATTACATCAAGTGCTTATTCACGTGCTTTTTACTAGGGAACTGTTATTCCAAAGACCAAGAATGTTATAACCACCAACGTAACAATATCAAAGATTAAATAAATTAAGTAAAGCAAATTTGGTTATATTGGGGTGGCAGCTCATGGGCGTAAGCCTAGCATGGGCCGATCTGTATTTGTTTATATATTTGGGTGGCAGCTCATGGGTGTAAGCCTAGTATGGCCGATCCCTATTTGTTTACCACTGATCAGTTGGTTATTTGTACTACATGGCTTATTAAAGATTATAAAGGAAAGAAGGAAAAAGTAAAGTAAAGAATGTAATGTATGTGGTTCCCTAGATACCAGCTAAGGTGGGTTATTAACATTATTTATACACTTGTATTTGATGGCACTTAAACTTTTGGATTATGTACAGTTTCTTTTAGCCTTATATACTAAGTACATTCCTTCGTACTGACGTCCCTCTTGGGGGACCTACCTTTCATGCTGCAGGCACAAGGGCTAGTAGATCTCTCTAGTAGGAGTACAGGACATCTAAAGGCTATTGGTGTGCTCCAGGTTGATTCGGGGCTTTCCGAGTCAGTTGTATATATTTTTGGTATTGCGTAGTAGTTATGTCTAAGGCAGGTACCTGTCCTGACCTTAACTAAGTCTTTGTATCTTTTAGAGGCTTTGTAGACATTGTAAAGTTAAGCAAGGTAGTGTCTTGTCTTTTAGAAGTTGTGGCCCCAACGGCCAAGTCTTGTATACCTATTTTGTATTTACGTACTTGGTTTACTTTATCGATACATCATGTCCATACACCGCAACACATTTGCTAACTTAATTACATGCATAAGACATATATGATCATAGGTTGGTTCTCTCGGGCCCTTACAGCGACGGGTGCCTGTCCTCCCCCATGGGATTGAGGCGTGACAGTCATTGATGAAAATGATCAAGAAGGAGTTCAAATAAGGCCTGAAGATGTAGTTCATTAAATCCATAAATGTTGTTGGGGCATTGGTCAGCCCAAAATACATCACCAGGATCTCGTAATAGGCATAGCGAGTCCTAAAGGTTGTCTTAGGGATGTACTTAGCCCTTATCCTCAACTGATGGTAACTAGACCTAAAATCAATCTTAGAAAACACTATTGCACCCTGAAGCTGGTAGAATAAATCATTGACATGAGGTATAGGATACTTATTCTTCACTTTTACCTTAATCAGCTGCTTGTAGTCAATGCACATATACATGTAACCATCCTTCCTCTACATAAATAGAAATGGAGTACCCCATGGAAATACACTCGATCTGATGAAACCCTTACCTAAAAGATCCTAAAGCTGAATATTTAGCTCCTTTAGCTCGGTAGGAGCCATACGATAAGGAGCCATAGAAATAGGTTGGGTGCCTGGCTCAAGGTCAATTGCAAACTCTATATCACGCTCAGGAGAAAGGCCAGGTATGTCAGCAGGAAAAACATCAGGAAAGTCACGAATAATAGGATTAGAGCTAAGCAAAGAACTCTCAACACTAACATCCCGAACGTAAGCAAGGAATAACTCAAAACCCCTTGATACCAATATCCTAGCCAAAATATAAGAATTAATCACCATTGACGTGTGGCTAAAAGAACCCTGCCATACAACCAGGGGTATGCCAAGCATGGCTAAGGTAACTGTCTTGTCAAAGCAATCTAAGATTGTATGATAGGGGGATAACTAGTCTATGACTAAAATCATTGTAACACACTGTATCCTACGTGTACTAGTTCTACTTATACGTCACTTGATATAGCCTTATAGTACGGGTAATGGACTTGGTTTCCTATATGACTAGCGACGGTAAGATGGGTTGGAAGGAACTGCCCATACATTTTAATGTGACACGACTAAGTTAACGTCGAAGCAATTATTTAAACTTGGGATCGTGAGTAGGTATTTGGATCTAATGTTTAAAGTGACCAAGTGTACACAAGCTGTAAGTTAAATCAAAGGGATTAAGAACTGAAAATGGAATTAACTATTGAAGTGCTTGCTTGAATTAATTAAGCTAGTAGGTGAATCACCTACTTGAGATATATGGACCAAGTTAATGGACCCAAGGTTATGGATCAAATTTGGGCCAAGTTAAATGTTCCAAAGAGGTGTATTACCTACTAAGTTAATGGATCAGATTAAGGCCTATATTAATGGACTCTTTTAAGGCCCAAACTAAGTAAAATAAAAAGAGAAGAGAATGGGCAGCCCAACCCCAAAAATCTATCCCAAAATCCCAATAAGCTAAAGGCCCAATTTAGACAATATAAAGCAAGAAGGTGCATCACTGTAACACTCCGTACCTACCCAACCCTACTTGACGACATTGAACCATGGTTGCTAAAGTACCGAGAGTCAAAGGTATGTATTATGTAATGTTATGGATGATATAATTGATATTGGGCCTAGTACAAGGGATTAGACCCTCGTGGGATGTGTAATACTCCGTATGTTGCCGAACCTATACGACTACATGTACATATATGGAAATATGACAACATGAGAGAATTGATAATTTTTGCATTGAAATGTGGGAATTTAATAAGTCTTGTATTATTGGGCCCAAACATGAAGCCCAAAATGAACAAGAAGACATGGCCCAAAATAACAAGTTGACCCATTCTTCCAATCTTCCATTTGACCAAATCAACCATGCAGTTAATACCAAGAGATGGATAAGGGTGACTTGAGGGACACACACACACATATATATATATATGTATAATGAATTATATACAAAATTTAGTGGTCTAAAGAAGTCTTGAGCCATTGGGCTCAATGGGGGCCCAAAACTTACATGGAAGACATGGCCTAAATGGGTAATTGACCCATTCTTGCATGACCAAATCCATGAGGCCATTATTGAACCAATTGTATTGGATAAATATGAATTTGAAGGGTCTATAAAAGGTTAGAAAAATAATATTTATTCACCATTTTACACATGCCAAAGTCTAGAAATTTCCACAAGATTCTCTCAACTCAAACCCTAAGCCTTCATCCTTTTGGCCAAAGATCATCACTTGGTGAGTATTGGTAAGTGTATATTATTATGGTTTAATATATTTTATGCATGTAAAATGATTTATACTATGTTGGTTATGTTGGTGGAGTGTGAGAAGTTCACTATGTGTGAAGTGTATGTGTTTGTTAATTCGGAGGATGGTTTTGCCTTGTAAACTTGAACATGGGCTTGTGGTATTGAATAAAATGAATTTGATGGGTTCAATATTTTCATGTGAGATGTTATTATAGTCTCCCCTTGTTTTGTCATGGTGTATAATATTTGGAATTTCTATTGTGAAATTGGTTATGGTTTTGGTGGCGGATTGGCCGTAAAGTGTCGTTTTGGTGATGTTATGTGTGTTGTGAGACCATGGATGATTTTTTGAATGTTAGATGATCAAAAATATGTTAAACTAAGTTTGGTTATGATCATGGACCATTCATCGCACAAAAAGACCCCAAAAAGACCATTTCGGACCAAAATGGGTACCCGCCCTCGCAAATGAAGCACCTGCGGGCGCAGGTGACAACACAGGTGCCTCTATCTACTGCCAAAGGTAACCTGCGGATGCATTTAATCCACCTGCGGGTGCAGGTGGCTCAGCAGATCGGCCCAGAACTCCGAATTGCTTGTTTTTGCATCCCTTTGGCCCCCCGAAACCCCTATACCCTTCATGGATGTAATTATCAACTTGTGATGTCATTTTAATGACTTTAAAGTGTCGTGTGAAGGTATGTTGGACTGTATTAAATGTGGATGGTTGTTCATATGTGGTTATGAGGCAAATTGATAAGCGTAAATATGACGGGATGAAAATGAGAAGGCATAAAGGGTAAGTGTGATGCGAAATGCTATTGTTGTATGAAATCTTGGTCAATGAGTGTAATGTTATTGTATTATTGACATGATGATGCAGTTATTTGTATTTTAAGGAGTGAAATGAAGTTATATAGCAGTCATATGGTTTATTGTCGTTTTGTACACTTGTACGGTAACTATTTGTTAACGAGAGTTCCATTATGGACTTGTGTACTCATACTTGGAAGTAAAGGTATGTAAGGTTACTCTTCTATTTCCTTCTGCAACGTATGGTGTTCACATTGTCATGGTACTCATTTGATTCCGAAATACTCTAAGGTATTCTGTATCCGAGAGTTGGCTAGAGTTACTCATATGTTCCTTATTCATTGGTCAATGGTGAATCATATGACTCATGTTCATTGGTTGACTTATGTTCATTGATTGACTCATGTCCATTTGTTAACTCACATTCATTGTCTAATATGTCAAGAGTTTCAAATGTTCTAAGGTATTGCATCTCAGGTTGGTGAGCAGTTGATATCCACATACGTCCTATTTAGTGCTCATTGTCCTGACGTTCCAAATGTGTACTATTCCAAGGGGCTTCTAGTATTCCAACTAAGGTTGATATATTGTTATTCATATGTGTTTTACTCCTAGACGAATCATGACCCACTTAGTTCTTATTTATGGGCGGAAGATCTTAAGTCGTCATATGTTGTAGATCCTAAGAGAATTATCCCAACAAGAGCAATGAGGTAGAGAGAGCTTGTTTAGTTGAATAGCATTGTTCCAATCATCTTATGTTTCCAAAGTTCCAATGGAGTTATATACGTGTCTCATATTCATTAGTAATGTTCCAAAAGTCCAATGAAGTTATGTCCCAAGGTTTCAATAGTGGTTATACTCATGTATCTTGTTCATTGATCATTGTCCAATAGTTCAAACAGTGTTATGTTTCCATGAAGGCTATGTTTCCAATAATGCTTATTCACATGATTCTCACTCATTGATTATTGATCCAAATCTTCAAAGAAAGTTGTAACTATCATTGTAATAATCTCTCATAAGCAAAGGTACTAATCTCTCACAAGTTAAAGTATCAATCTCAAAAGTAAAGAAATGAAGTAAGAACAAAGTAATGATGATGATGATGTTACTTTATCCATGGGGTGCAAACACCTGCATGATGGTTCTCTATACATTATCCATGGGGTGAAATGAACACCTGCATGATGGTTCTCTATACATTATCCATGGGGTGAAATGAACACCTGCATGATGACATGATCTTATCCATGGGGTAAAAAGAATACCTGCATGATGTATCCATGGGGTGCAATGAACACCTGCATGATGACATGATTTTATCCATGGGGTGACAAGATCACCTGCATGATGAGGGCCCTAACAGCATTGAGCAATGTAAAAGTAAAGTAAAGTAAAGGCAAGGAAAACAAAGAACGTAATGTACATGGTATCCCACATACAGAAAGAAAGTATATTCACATTGCTATTTCTCTTATATTGATTTCATGGTTGTTGTTATTATGTACGAATCATTGGAGATAGTCATAAAGAAAGAAAGGTACATGGTTCCACATATAGAGTTCCTCTTATAATTATTTCCATTAAAGTTCTTATGTACTGACGTAGTTCTTATGGCCTTACATACTCAGTACATTCTTCGTACTGATCCCTCTTGGGGACATACCTTACATGTTGCAGGTGCAGGCATTAGTAGACCTCCTTAGTAGACTGTGGATCAATTGCAGAGTTTTGGTGAGCTCCACTTGGTTCGGAGCTTCCTGAGTCATAGTCGTATATTTATTGTGATGTTGTACATATAGTATAAAGCGGGGACTTGTCCCGACTTTTAGTTGGTTTGGTAAATGCATCTGTTAGAGGCTTTTGTAGACATATGTGGGTACATGGATGTAAAATATATACGTTCAGTGCGATGTAATGGTCCCAAAGGCCAAGTGTTATATATGTATATGCATGGCATTTTAATATTTCATCAATTACATGAAACAATGTGTTATTCATTCGAGATTATGCATACAAGTGTTCATAAGCAAAGATTGGTTCTCTCGGGCCATATCGGCTTCGGGTGCCAATCATGCCTCGTTGGGATTCGGGGTGTGACAATCACCTACTTTGACCTTTGAGCAGCTTGAACTCCCTAAGTAGGGGCATCACCTACTTGAATCAATTTATGGCTGAAAATTGACCTAAAAGAGGACGTTCTAGAGAGCCTATTTAAGGGTCAATTTGACACATTTTAAATCATAATAATTTAGTAAAATAACTAGAATTCTCTAAAAGATAATAAGCTCTCTCTCCCCCTTCAAGTAGCAGCCACAAAACCCCTCTAGGTTCCTTGGTATAGTTGCCTCTTTGAAGCTAAGGTAAGCAGTGATTAACTTATTTATTAAGCTTAATTTAACCATCAGAAGGTGATGGAAAACAGGTTTTTCATATTTGAAGTGTAGAACAGACCTCCAAGTTTGGCAGTCCACCTTTATCTAATTTTTACAAGGTTTCTCCTCTTTATGGTTCTAGTGAAAAGAAGTTCAAGTTCTTATCGCAGTTGAGAATATAAGGATTTCCACTAATAAAAGGTAAAGCTACTGCCCATTTTTGCCCTTTTCTATATACATGTTTTGGTGGAGAATTGTGTATATATTATTGTTAAGAATTCAAGGGATAATGAGTTCAATATTGGGTTGCTATAATAAAGGATTTTGGGACTGTGTTAGGGGCTGTTTTATGTCTATATTTGGGGAAAACTTGGTTGATCTTAAAAAAGGATGTGAGTTGTTGATATTGACATATAAAAATAGGGTGTGATGATACACCACTTAATTAAATGTGGTATAAGCTTGCTGCCTATCATACTTTGTGGACTGTTTTTGTACATGTTATGAAGCCAAAGGAGTCTCCGGGAATCTTATATTAATTCGTGTGTTTTACAAATGTAATTAGAGGAGAAGGGGTTGAAATAACACCCTTGATTTGGTGAATTATGGGTGTGCTGCCCATCTACTATTTTGAGTTAAGTTTAGTAGCCCGAATTTGTTAATTAATTACTAATACTAGTATTACCACGTACTTCATTGTAGATAAGTAATCTGAAAGGAAGGAGGTTAATTCGGGGTAATACCAGAGTTAAACAACAAGGTATGTAAGGCTACTCCATTCCATATTCTTTTGAATGAAATTCAACACTTGTGTGACAAAGTGAGCTTTCTAAGTTCTCCTATGACAAATGATACATTGTTGCAGCGTATGATCTCCCATGTAGCTAAAAATCTTACTCCCACTCCCTATTGTGTTAAAATACCTCAATATATGCTTATTACCTAGTCTGCATATCTATATTCAAAAGAAAGCTTCATAAGTTCTCCTTTTAGTCAAATAAGATCTATGTGTTATTTCAGCTCCTTAGCATTTTATTTGTGTACAAACTTCTCCCTACCTCATTGTTATTGCATCAAGTGTTTATTCATGTCTTTTACTAGAGGACTACTATCCCAAAGCTCAATAATGTCATGACCACCAAATTAACAATCTCAACGGTAATAAACTAAGAAATACAAATCTGGTTATATATGGGTGGCAGCTCAGGGGCGTAAGCATAGCATGGGCCGATCCCAATTCGTTTATATATGGGTGGCAGCTTAGGGGTGTAAGCCTGGCTTGGGTCGATCCCAACTTGTGTATTTACCATTGGTCAGTTGGTCATTTGTATCACATGGCTTACAAAGATTATAAAGTGAGAATGGTAAAGTGAAGAAAAGAATGTAATATACATGATTCCACAGATACATGTAAAGGTGGTCTATTAGCATTATTTAAATGCTTGTACCTGATTTCATTTGAGCTCTTGTGTTATGTATTACTACTTTCAGCCTTACATATTCAGTATATTCTTTTGTATTGACGTCCCCTACGGGGACCTGTATTTCATGCTACAGGAATAGGAGCTAGTAGACCCCTCCAATAGGAGCACAGGACATCCAACAACTATTGCTGAGATCCAGGTTGATTCGGGGCTTTTCGAGTCTGTTATATATGTTTTGGTATTGTATAGTAGCTAAGTGTAAGGCCGGGACTTGTCCCGACCTTAACTAAGTTTATATCTCTTTTAGAGGCTTTAATGACGGTAAAGTGAAGTGTGGTACTACCTTGTCTTCCAGTCATTGTGTTCCTAACGACCAAGTCATGTATATATAGTTTTGGGCTTGACTACGTGGTTTAGTTTCATTAATTCTTAATATCCATATTTGGCAGCATCTTTAAATGTTCATGGCAATGCATGGTAAGTACAAGGTTATGGGTTGGTGCTCTCAGGCCTTTACGGCTACGAGTGCCTATCCGCCCCAATAGGATTGAAGGTGTGACAAAAGTAGTATCAAAGTAGGTTCTCCTAGGGAGTCTACAAAGTCGTGTCTATGTAGTTCTCCTAGGGAGTCTACAAAGTCGTGTATATGTATAGTCTTGCTTATGGATGTGTTGTGCACCACATCTATAGACAAGAGGCTACGGTACATTTAGGAGTTTGTCTCTTTTTCTTCATATCTTAGATCGTGCAATAGAGCCAAGGTTGTAGATGGAGTCATATTTAACCATTGAATTTGCTTCTTTTTTTTTCCAGTATAGTAGAGATGCCGATTACAAGAAGGAGTAAGAATAAAAGTAAGCAAGTAGATGTGGCTGCCGGAGAAGGGACCAGCAAGTCACCACCTAGACAAGCTAATCAAAGTGAAGCTCAAGATGAGTTTGCATCACGGACCTATTATACTCCTCCATCTCCAGAAGAGCTAAGAAGGAGAGGAGTACCCTCAAAATCACCTATTAATGCTACTAAACAAGATTTAAGGAATGCGGTGCAATTATTGACTCATATAGTTGCTGGAAAAGGTCAAGGACAAGGACAAGCTAGTCCAATTATAGGTACTAGTGGTACGGATAAGGCAACTAGTCTACGAACACAGGATTTTATTAAATTGGATCCTCCCACATTTACCGGGTTAGATCTTAATGAAAAAGTACAAGACTTTATTGATAAAATACAAAGGGACTTGGATGTCATGCATGTATCTGGTAAAGAGACAGTTGAGCTAGCAGCATATAGGTTAAAAGGGGAGGCTATATTATGGTACGAAGACTGGAAACTATCCAGGGGTACAGGTGCACCTCAGCTAGTTGGAAAGAGTTCAAAAAGGCATTTCTTGATCATTACCTTTCCTTTGAAATTCAGGAGGCCCGTACAGATCAATTTTTAAATCTTCGTCAAGGAAATATGAGCGTGAGAGAGTATAGTCTTTGATTTAACTCTTCGGCTAGGTTTGCTCCTAATATAGTAGCTACTATGGATGATAGAGTTCATCAATATGTGGATTGATTGGATCCGTATTTGGTTAGAGATTGTTCTATTGCTGCTTTTAATAAAAATATGCATATATCTAGGATACAAGATTTTGCACAAAAAATGGAAGATCAAAAGCAAAAGAGAAGAACACAAGATTTGGAAAGAGGGCATCCCAAGAGGGCCAGACCTACAGGGCAGTTTATGTCTTCCTAAAGTGAGTTCAGACCTCGGTTTCCTAATAGACCACCTAGGTCATCATATTCCTCTCTGTAGCAAGTGCTCCACCCCGATTTCAATGGTTTAGGGGCAATTAATTTGGTCAAAGAAGTGAGAGCCAAGGTTCACGGACAATAGGGTATCAAGAGTAAGGGAATATGAGCCAATCAAGACCTCCTCGACAGCCATGTAGGCAATGTTGACAGCTTCATTTAGGTGCATGCCGATTTGGGACAGATGCTTACTTTTGGTGTGGTATGTCTGAGAACATGATGAGAGGGTGCCCACAAACGGGCATGAGTGGTATCGCATGACCTACTGGATCAACTGTTGCATCATCATCATCAGTGAATTCTTTGGGTAGGTGCATACATCCTATAGGTCATGGTAGAGGTGTTAAAGGAGCAGTTAGTTCTAGCGGAGTTCAGAATCATACATGTGCTCTAGTGGGTAGACAAAATTTGGAGGCTTCTCCTGATGTGGTTATAGGTACATTGTCCATCTTTACACATAATGTATATGCATTAATTGATCTGGGTTCTTCACTATCATATGTCACTCCATTAATTGCTGGAAAATACAAAAGAACACCGGAATCACTGGTTAATCTATTTGAAGTGTCTACACTGATTGGTGAGTCTATTATGGCTAGAAGAGTTTATCGTAATTGCATAGTAACCATTTGTGATCATGAAACATCTGGCCGACCTTGTTGAACTAGAAATGGTAGACTTTGACGTTATAATGGGTATGGATTGGTTGGCTTCTTATTTTGCCACAGTAGATTGTCGAACTAAGAGGGTACATTTCCATTTTCCAAAAGAGGTAGTCCTTGAATGGAGGGGTAATATTGGGGTGCCAAGAGGTAAATTTATTTCTTATCTTAAGGCAAAGAAAATGATATCTAAAGGGTACATATGTCATCTAGTGAGAGTGAGACATAGATGTGGAGCCATCAAATCTTCAATCAGTTCCAGTGGTAAATGAATTTTTCGATGCATTTCCTGAAGATCTTCTAGGTTTACCTCCAGAAAGGGAAGTAGAGTTTGGTATTGATATGATCCCAGATACTCAACCTATCTCTATTCCTCCATATTGAATGGCTCCGGTAGAATTAAAGGATTTGAAAGAGCAATTGAAAGACTTTCTAGAAAAAGGATTCATAAGGCCTAGTATGTCCCCTTGGGGAGTACCAGTGTTATATGTGCGTAAGTAAGATGGTATGTAAATAATGTGTCTTAACTAATGGGAACTGAATAAGGTGACTATTAAGAACAAATATCCCCTTCCAAGAATTGATGATTTATTTGATCAGTTACAAGGTGCTAAGTGTTTCTAAAAGATTGATTTTCGATCGGGTTACCACCAAGTGAGGGTCAAAGAGAAAGATATACCCAAGACAGCTTTTCAAACATGATATGGTCATTATGAGTTTTTAGTTATGTAATTTGGGCTAACAAATGCACCAACAGCTTTTATGGATTTGATGAATAGGTTGTTCAAGACATTCTTAGATGTGTTTGTGATGGTATTTATTGAAGATATTCTGGTGTATTCAAGATCGAAAGAGAACTATGCTAATCTTTTGCGGCAGGTGTTACAGGTTCTTCGTGATCATAAGTTATATGTAAAATTCTCTAAATGTGAGTTTTGGTTAAAATCTGTAGCATTCTTGGGCCATATTGTATCTAATGAAGGAATAAGGGTTGATACTCAAAAGATAGAAACCGTGAAGGACTGGCCAAGACCAATAACACCTACGGAGGTTTGTAGTTTCCTTGGGTTGGCAGGTTATTAGAGAAGGTTTTTTGAAGGGTTTTCTTCTATTTCTACACCTTTAATAAAGTTAACACACAAAGCAGCCAAGTTTCAATAGCATGACACATGTGAAAGGAGTTTCCAAGAGCAGAAGAATAGGTTGACTTATACATCCGTATTGGTACTTCCAGAGGGCATAGAGGGGCATATGGTGTATTGTGATGCTTCAGGAGTTGGCTTAGGATGTGTATTGATGCAGCATGGTAAAGTAATAGCTTATCCCTCAAGACAATTGCGGCCACATGAGAAAAATTATCCAACACATGATCTTGAGTTAACAGCGGTTGTATTTGCTTTAAAGATATGGCGCCACTACTTATATGGGGTTCATCTTTACATATATACCGACCATCAGAGTTTACAATATATCTTTAAGTAAAGGGACCTAAATTTAAGGCAGCGGAGGAAGCTTGAACTATTAAAAGATTATGATATTGATATTTTGTATCATCCGAGGAAAGTAAACGTAGTAGCTGATGCGTTAAGTCATAAGGAAATGGTGAGCACTTATGGGAAGTCCATGGAAAGACAAGGGATGATTAAAGATCTAAACCAACTAGCTAGCTTAGGAGTTCACCTTTGTGAATCTCCAGACGAAAGGGTTATTGTGCAAAATGCGGCAGAATCTTCATTAGTAGCTGAGGTGAAAGAGAAGCAGTATGCAGACCCTATTTTATTACAACGTAAGGAGAATGTATAATAAGGTATGACAAAGGCATTTGAGCTTACGCAAGAGGGAGTACTTTGCTGCCAAAACAGATTGTGTGTGCCTAATGTAGATGGGCTAAGAAAGAGGATTATGACGGAAGTGCATTATTAAAGGTATTCCATCCATCCGAGATCAATTAAAATGTATCATGATTTGAAAGGAGTGTATTGGTGGGGTGACATAAAGAAGAACATTGCAGAATTCATATCCCAATGTCCAAGTTATCATCAAGTTAAAGTAGAGCACCAAAAACCCAGAGGTTATATGCAATGTATGGATCTTCTAATTTGGAAGTGGGACGTGATCAACATAGATTTCGTCACTGGTTTGCCTCACACAATTCGGAAGTTCGATTCCATATGGGTAATAGTTGATAGACTTACCAAATCAGCATACTTCCTGCAAGTTAAGACCACTTATACAGCAGAAGAGTATGCAAAATTGTATATTAAAGAAATAGTTCGGCTACACAGAGTCCCAATCTCTATAATATCTGATAGGGGATCTTAATTTACTGTAAACTTTTGGAAGTTATTTCAGAAGAGATTGGGAATGCAAGTGAATTTAAGTACAACTTTTCATCCTCAAATGGATGGACAAGCAGAACATACCATTCAAACACTTGAAGATATGCTGCGAGCTTGTGTATTGGATTTCAAAGGTAGTTGAGATGATCAATTGCCCCTTATTGAGTTTGCCTACAATAATAGCTATCATTCAAGTATCAAAATGGCGCCTTATGAAGCTTTATATGGAAGGAAGTGTAGATCACCAATTGGATGGTTTGAAAGGGGTGAAACTGCCTTATTTGGGCCAGATCTTGTTCATCAAGCTATGGAAAAAGTTAAGGTGATACAATAGCGGCTAGAAAAGGCTCAAAGTCGACACAAATCATATGCAGATATTAGAAGAAGAGGGCTAGAATTTGCTATAGGAGATTGGGTATTCTTAAAGGTGTCACAAATGAAAGGGGTGATGAGGTTTGGTAAAGAGGGAAAACTAAGTCCACGTTATATAGGGCCATATAAGATTATTCAAATATTTGGCCAAGTCATATATGAGTTAGAGCTACCCCAAGAGCTCTCAACAGTTCATCCGGTGTTTTACATCTCAATGCTCCAGAAGTGCATAGGAGATCCATCATGTATTACTCTTACTGAAGATGTACAAGTTGTGGAAGATCTCCCTTACAAAGAAGTACCCATTGCTATTCTTAATCTACAAGTTAAGAAGTTAAGAAATAAAGATGTAGCTTCCGTAACGGTACTTTGGTGGAACCATCAAGTAGAAGAGATCACGTGGGAAGCTGAGGAAGCGATTAAATCTAAGTACCCTCATTTATTCGAATCCGAAAAGAAGGTCCAAGATGCTGAATTAAAGCAATAATAAGTAAGTATATATATATATATAAATATTATGTTGTAATAGGAAGATTAAACTTAGGCTTGAACTTGTTTAGGTTGGATAATCATGCTAAAATTCGAGGACGAATGTTCCTAAAGGGGGGGAGGATATAACACCCCGTATCCTACTTGTACTAGTTCTACTTATACATCACTTGATATAGCCTTATAGTATGGGTAATGGACTTGGTTTCCTATATGACTAGCGATGGTAAGATGGGTTGGAAGGAACTGCCCATATATTTTAATGTGACATGACTAAGTTAGAATTGATGCAACTATTTAACTTGTGATCGTGAGTAGGTATTTGGATCTAAAGTTTAAAGTGACAAAATGTACAAAAGCTGTAAGCTAAATTAAAGGGATTAAGAACTGAAAATTGAATTGACTATTGAGGTGCTTGACTTAATTAAGCTAGTAGGTGAATCACCAACTTGAGATATATGGACCAAGTTAATGGACCCAAGGTTATGGATCAGATTTGGGCCAAGTGAAATGTTCCAAAGAGGTGTATTACCGACTAAGTTAACGGATCAGATTAAGGCCTATATTAATGGACTCTTTTAAGGCTCAAACTAAGTAATATAGAAGGAGAAGATAATGGGCAGCCCAACCCCAAAAATCTTGTAACACCCCGTATTTTGCGTGTACTTATTATATATTATATGGAAATTGAGGTAACCTTTTTGTATAGGTAACGAACCAAGTTTCTTAAGTGATTAGCGGTGATTTAAAGAGGATTTAAGGGATATTATAATGGACCAAGAATTTCAGCATGTATACACCAAAGTTAACCCAAACAGAAGTGCTTAAACGCGTGATAGTAAGCCGGTATTCTACCTCAAGGATTAAAGTGTCCATGTGTATATAATTATAAAGTTAACATAAGGGGTTAAGACTTAGAACATGGAATAAAATAAGTGAGATGCTTGCATGACTTAAATTGAGCTAGTAGGTGACAAGTAGGTGCATCACCTACTTTGACTTATTGACCAATCTAAGAACTAAGTAGGTACATCACCTACTAAGACTCCTTTGAACATGTTATTGGGACAATTACACTAACACCTACTTGAATTAATTTTGGCCCAAGTTAAAAGAGAGAAAAGAAGAAGAATGGGTAGCCAAGGCCCAATAGTTTCAGATCCACAAAGGGCCAAGTATAATGGGAAAGTAGGTGCACCAAATATTTGATAAAATATGGCCCAAATTAGCCAAGAAAGTCGGTCAAGAGCATCTCCCTTTGAAGGGATTGAAACCAGCTAATTTGACCTATTTTAAATTAGACAAAAATTCAGCTTTCTGGAGTGTTCTCGCTTGCTCTCTCTTATCTTCTACAACAGCCCTAAGTTTCCATTAGGGTTCTTGGGATTTACCTTTCTTCCAAGATAAAAGTAAGTGAACAAATCATGAGCTTATCTCAAAAAGACTATGGAAATTATGTTCTTCATGTTTAAATTATAAGGCAACCCTCTATAAGTGCGGCAGTCCCATTTTTCTTGGTTATTAAGAGATTTTTCTCTTGTCCTTTGGTTTGGTGTGAAGGAACCAAGATATTGAATAAATACAAGTTAAGAAAATAAACTATCACAAAATTTAGGTAAGTCTACTGCCCATTTTTACCCCTTCCTATATACATGTTTTTGTGGAGAATTGTGTATATATTGTTGTTAAGAACTCAAGGAATGATGAAATCAATATTTGGTTGCTATAATAAAGGATATTGGGGATGTTTTAGGAATTGTTTTTTGTGTATATGTTGGGGACAACTTGGTTCATGTTTGGAAAAGATGTAACTGACTTGTATTGAATTATAGATGGAGGATGTGGTGGTATACCACCGAACTGAATTTTATGTAAGCCTACTGCCTACTCCACTTTGTATATTGTTTTGAGGGTGTAATGAGGTTAATGTTGCTTTGGGGGATGTTATAAGGATTTGTATGGTATGTGAATGTAATTGGAGGAGTAAGGGTTAAAATAACACCCTTGAATAAATTAATTACGGGCTTACTGCCCGGCTACTGTTTTGGTGAGGTTAAGTGGCTTAAATGTGTTGATTAGCTACTAATACTAGTTTTACCACTTAATTTATTGTAGATAAGTAGTCCGAGGGTCATGAGGTTAATTTAGGGTATTATCGGAGTAATACAGCAAGGTATGTAAGGCTATGTGATTATATGTTCTTTGGCATGAAATCTAATACATTATTGTTACATTTTCTCCCTATGTCATTGTTACCGCCTTAAATGCGTATTCACATGATTTCACTACTGGTCCATAGTTTAAAACTCAATAATGTTATACCACCAAAAGAACTATCTTAAAGATTAAAGAAATGATGTAAAGAGAATATGTATATTCTTGGGTGGTATCTCAGGGGTGGAAGGAACACCTAGCATGGGTTGATCCCAATATCACGGGTGGTATCCCAGGGGTGAAAGGAAAGCCTAGCATGGGTCGATACAGATTTGGGTATTTATGAGGACCGTATCCCAGGGGTTAAAATACCTAGAATGGGTCATCTTCTTTTACCACTGATCAGCTGGTCATTTGTAGCATATGCTTTACAATTTCATAATCCAAAGAAGGATAAAGTAAAGTAAAAGATGTAATGTGCATGATTCCATAAATACGAGCAAAGGTGGTCTTTTATTCTTATCTATACAGTTATATATTGATATCTGATTTTATTAAGATCTTGTCTTACCTATGGTCACTTTATGCCTTACATACTCAGTACATTTTTTTGTACTGACGCCCCTTATGGGGACACTGTGTTTCATGCCATAGGTACGGGTACTTCAGCTAGTAGACCTTCTCAATAGGAGCACAAGACCCTCAGCTGTGATTGGTGAGCTCCAAGTTTATTCGGGGCTTTACCAAGTCTTTGGTACAAATTTTGGTATTTTATAATAGTTAAGGGTAAGGCGGGGCCTGTCCGAACCTAGACCATGTTTGTTGATCTTATAGATGCTTTGTAGACTAGTGTATAAAGTGCAGTTATGTTTGGTTCCTTAACAGTTGTTGCCTCAATGACCAAGTCACGTATATATGTTTTAGGCCTATCTTTATGTTAGTCTTTTATCATCTCTATAGCTTGTATATATTTGTCAAAGTCACACTATTATTATAGTTATTTGCTTGGACAATGAGATTATAGGGTGGTTCTCTCGACTCTTTAGGGCATCGGGTGCCTGTCCATCTCAATCGGATTTGAGGTGTGACAAAAGTGGTATCAGAGTAGTTCATCCTAGAGAGTGTACAAAGCCGTGTCTATATAGAGTTTTGCTTATGGGTGTGTTGTGCACCACATCTATAAGTAGGAGGCTATGGGACATTTAGGATTTATTCTTTTTCTTCATATCTTAGATCGTGCAATAGATCCAAGGTTGTAGGTGGGGTCATATTTAACCATTAAATTTGCTTCTTTTTTTTCATTATAGTAGAGATGTCGATTACAAGAAGGAGTAAGAATAAAAGTAAGAAAGTGGATATGTCTGTCGGAGAAGGGACCAGTAAGTCACCACCTAGACAAGCTAATCAAAGTGAGGCTCAGGATGAGTTGGCATCAAGGACTTCTTCTACTCCACCATCTCTAGAGGAACTAAGAAGTAGAGGAGTACCCCCAGAATCACCTATTAATGCTACTGAGCAAGATTTAAGAAATGAGGTGCAATTATTGACTCGCATAGTTGTTGGATAAGTTCAAGGACAAGCTTATCCAATTATGGGTACTAGTGGTACGGATAGGGCAGCTAGTCTACGGACACAGGATTTTCTTAAATTAGACCCTCCCACATTCACCAGGTCAGATCTTAACGAAGACGTTCAAGACTTTATTGATCAAGTACAAAGGGCCTTGGATGTCATGCATGTATCTGGTAAAGAGACAGTTGAGCTAGCAGCATATAGGTTAAAAGGGGAGTCTATATTATGATACGAAGACTGGAAATGATCTAGGGGTAAAAGTGCACCTTAAGCTAGTTGGAAAGAGTTCAAAGAGGCATTTCTTGATCATTACCTTCCCTTTGAAATTCGGGAGGCCCGTGTAGATCAATTTTTAAATCTTCATCTAGGGAATATGAGCGTGAGGGAGTGTAGTCTTCAGTTTAACTCTTTAGCCAGGTATGCTCCTAATGTAGTAGCTACTATGGAAGATATAGTTCATAACTATGTGGATAGATTGGATCCGTATCTAGTTAGATATTTTACTATTACTGCCTTGAATAAAGATATAGATATAGCAGGGATACAAGCTTTTGCATAGAAAATGGAAGATCAAAGACAAAAAAGAAGGAAACAAAAGCCAGAAAGAGGGTACTCCAAGAGGGCTAGGTCTGTGGGGCAGTTTATGTCATCCCAAAGTGAGTTCAGACCTCAGTTTCCTAACAGACCACCTAGGACATCATCTTCCTACTCTGTAGAAAGTGCTCCACCCCAATTCCAAGGGTTTAGGGGCAATCAATTTGGGCATAAAAGTAAGAGCCAAGGTTCACGGATAATGGGGTATCAAGAGCATTAAGAGTAAGGGAGTATGAGACAATCAAGACCTTCTCGACAGCCATGTAGGCAATATGGAAAACTTCATTTAGGTGTATGTCGATTTGGGACAGATGCTTTCTTTTGGTGAGGTATTTCGGGGTACATGATGAGAGAGTGCCTACAAAAAGGCATGAGTGGTATGGAATGACCTACTGGATTAGTCGTTGCATCGTCATAATCGGTGCCTTCCTTGGGTAGGGGTGTACAACGTACAAGTCGTGGTAGAGGTGTTAAAGGAGCAGCTAGTTCTAGTGGAGTTCAAAATCGTACATATGCTTTAGTAGGTTGACAAAATTTAGAGGCTTCTCCTGATGTGGTTACAGGTACATTGCCCGTATTTTCAAATAATGTATATGTATTAATGATCCGGGTTCTACACTATCATATGTCACTCCATTGATTGCTGGAAAGTTCAAAAGAGTACCTGAATCGCTGGTTAATCTATTTGAAGTGTCTACACCGATTAGTGAGTCATCATAGCTAGAAGAGTTTATCATAATTACATAGTAACCATTAGTGATCATGAGACATTTGGCTAACCTTGTTGAACTAGAAATGATAGACAATGACATTATAACAGGTATGGATTGATTAGCTTCTTGTTATGCCACAGTAGATTACCGAACAAAGAGGGTGTATTTCCATTTTTCAAAAGAAGTAGTCCTTGAATGGAGGGGTAATATTGAGGCACAAAGAGGTAAATTTATTTCTTATCTTAAGGCAAAGAAAATGATGTCTAAAGGGTACATATGTCATCTAGTGAGAGTGAAAGATATAGATGTGGAGCCACCAAATCTTTAATCGATTCCAGTGGTAAATGAATTTCCCGATGTATTTACTAAAGAACTTTTATGTTTGCCTCTAGAACAAGAAGTAGAGTTTGGTATTGATGTGATCCCAGGTACTTAACCTATTTCTATTCCTCCTATAGAATGGCCCCGGCAGAATTACGTGAATTGAAGGAACAAATAAAAAATTTGTTAGAAAAGGGATTCAGAAGGCCTAGTATGTCTCCTTGGGGCGCACCCGTGTTATTTAAGGATGGCACATTAAGGATGTGTATTGACTATCGACAAATGAATAAGGTGACAATTAAAAATAAATATCCCCTCCCAAGAATTGATGATTTGTTTGATCAGTTACAAGGTGCTAAGTGTTCTCAAAAATCGACTTGAGGTCAGGCTATCACCAAGTGAAAGTGAAGGAGAAAGATATACCCAAAACAGATTTTCGAACATGGTATGGTCATTTTGAGTTTTTAGTTATGTCATTCGGCCTAACCAACACACCAACAGCTTTCAAGGATTTGATGAATAGAGTGTTCAAGCCATTCTTGGATATGTTTGTGATAGTATTTATATATGATATTCTGGTGTATTGAAGATCAAAAGAGGGCCATGCTAATAATTTTCAACAGGTGTTACAGATTCTTCAAGATCGTAAATTATATGCAAAGTTCTCTAAGTGTGAGTTTTGGTATAAATTAGTGGCATTCTTGGGTCATACTGTATCCGATGAGGGGATAAGGGTTGATTCTAAAAAAAACAAAACCGTGAAGAAATGACAAAGACCCACAACACCTATGGAGGTTCGTAGTTTCTAGGCTTGGCAGGTTATTATAGAAGGTTCGTAGAGGGATTTTTTTCCATTTCTGCACCAATAACCAAGCTAACACACACAGTAGTCAAGTTTCAATGGAATGATGCCTGTGAAAGAAACTTTCAACAGCTGAAGAATAAGTTAACTTGCACGCCTGCATTGGTACTTCCAGAAGGTACAGAGGGGTGTCTAGTGTATTGTGATGCTTCAGGAGTGGGTCTAGGATATGTATTGATGCAGCATGGTAAGGTAATAGCCTACGCCTCAATACAATTGCATCCACATGAGAAGAATTACCCAACACATGATCTTGAGTTAGAGACGGTTATATTTGCTTTAATGATATGGCGTCATTACTTGTATGGGGTTCAAGCTGATATATATACTGAACATAAGAGTTTACAATATATCTTTAAGCAGAAGGACTTAAATCTAATGCAGCGAAGATGGCTTGAGCTATTAAAGGACTATGATGTTGATATCTTGTATCATCCGGGGAAAGTAAATGTGGTAGATGATGCTTTAAGTCAATAGACAATGGCAAACACCTATGGGCAGTCCATGGAAAGACAAGGGATAACTAAAGATCTACACAAACTAGCTAGCTTGGGGGTTCGCCTTCTTGAATCTCTAGACGAAGGAGTTATTGTGCAAAATGCGGCAGAATCCTCATTGATAACTGTAGTGAAAGAAAAGCAGTATGCAGATCCTATTCTATTACAACTTATGGAGAATGTACAACAAGGTATAACAAAGGCATTTGAGCTTACGCAAGAGGGAGTACTTTGGTGCCAAAATAGATTGTGCGTACGTGATATTGATGGACTAAGGAAAAGGATTATGATGGAAGCACACTATTCAAGATATTCTGTCTATCCAGGGTCAACTAAAATGTATCATGACTTGAAAGAAGTGTATTTGTGGGGAGACATGAAGAAGAACATTACAGAATTTGCATCCCAATATCCAAACTGTCGACAAGTTAAAGTAGAGTATCAAAAGCTAGGAGGTTATATGCAGCTCCCAATTTGGAAGTGGGACATGATCAACATGGATTTCATCACTGGTTTGCCTCTCTCCTAGTGAAAGTTTGATTCCATATGGGTAATAGTTGATAGACTCACCAAATCAGCACATTTCCTACCGGTTAACACCACTTACACAACTGAAGAGTATGCAAGGTTATATATTAACGAGATAGTTCAGTTGCATGGAGTCCTAATATCTAATAGAGGAGCTCAATTTACCGCAAACTTTTGGAAGTCATTTCATAAGAGTTTAGGAACTTAAGTGAGTTTAAGTACAACTTTTCACCCTCAAACGGATGGTCAGGCAGAATGTACGATCCAAACACTTGAGAATATGTTGCGAGCTTGTGTATTGGACTTCAAAGGTAGTTGGGATGATCATTTGTTACTTATTGAGTTTTCATATAATAATAGCTCTCACTCAAGTCTCAAAATGGCACCTTATGAAGCTTTATATGGGAGAAAGTGTAGATCACCAATTGGGTGGTTTGAAGTGGGTAAAACTGCCTTATTTGGGCCAAATCTTGTTCATTAAGCTATGGAAAAAGTTAAGGTGATACAACAACGGCTAGAAAAAACTCAAAGTCGACATAAATCATATGTAGATATTAGAAGAAGAGGGCTAGAGTTTGCTATAGGAGATTGGGTATTCTTAAAGGTGTCACCAATGAAAGGAGTAACGAGGTTTGGTAAAAAGGAAAAACTGAGTCCAAGCTATATAGGGACATATAAAATTATTCAAAGAATTGGCCAAGTTGCATATGAGTTAGAGCTTCCCCAAGAGCTTTCAATAGTACATCCAGTGTTTCATGTCTCAATGCTCCAAAAATGCATAGGAGATCCATCTCATATTACTTCTACTGAAGATGTACAAGTTACAGAAGAAATTACTTACGAAGAAGTGCCTATTTCTATTTTAGATCGGCAAGTCAAGAAGTTAAGAAATAAAGAAGTAGCTTCTGTAAAAGTACTTTGGAGGAACCAACAAATAGAAGAGATCACATGGGAAGTCGAGGAAGCAATAAAATCCAAGTACCCTCATTTATTCGAATCTGAAGTGAAAGTCCAAGATGCTGAATCAGAGCATTAACAAGTAGTTATAAATGTGTAAGGGTTATGTGGTAACATGAATATTAAACTTGCTCTTGAACTTCTTTAAGCAGGCTAATTATGCTAGCATTCAAAGACGAATGTTCCTAGAGGGGGAGGTTGAAATACCTAGTATTTTGCGTGTACTTGTTCTATTGATATAGGAATTGAGGTAACCTTTCTGTATAGGTAATGAACCAAGTTTCTTAAGTGATTAGCGGTGATTTAAAGAGGATTTAAAGGATATTATAATGGCCCAAGCATTTCAGCATGTATATACCAAGTTAACCCAAACAGAAGTGCTTAAACGCGAGATGGTAAGGTGGTATTCTACCTCAAGGATTAAAGTGTACAAGTGTATATAAGTATAAAGTTAACATAAGGGGTTAAGACTTAAAATATGGAATAAAATAAGTGAATTGCTTGCTTGACTTAAATTGAGCTAGTAGGTGACAAGTAGGTGCATCACCTACTAAGACTCATTTGAACATGTTATTGGGACAATTACACTACCACCTACTTGAATTAATTTTGGCCTAAGTTAAAAGAGAGAAAAGGAGAAGAATGGGTAGCCGAGGCCCAATAGTTTCAGATCCACAAAGGCCCAAGTATAATTGGCAAGTAGGTACACCAAATATTAGATAAAATATGGCCCAAATTAGCCAAGAAAGTCGGACAAGAGCTTCTTCCTTTAAAGGGATTGAAACCAGCTCATTTGACGAATTTTAACTTAGACAAAAATCCAGCTTTCTAGAGTTTTCTCTCTTTCTCTCTCTTATCTTCTATAGTAGCCCTAACTTTCCATTAGGGTTCTTGGGATTTACCTACCTTCCAAGATAAAGGTAAGTGAGCAAATCATGAGCTTATCTCAAAAAGACTATGAAAATTATGTTCTTCATGTTTAAATTATAAGGCAGCCCTCTATAAGTTTTGGCAGTCCCATTTTTCTTGGGAAAGGATATAACTGACTTGTATTGAATTATAGACGGAGGATGTGGTGATACACCACCGAACTGAATATTATGTAAGCCTACTGCCCACTCCACTTTGTATATTGTTTTGAGGGTGTAATGAGGCTAAAGTTATTTTGTGGGATGTTATAAGGGTTTGTATGGTATGTGAATGTTATTGGTGGAGTAAGGGTTGAAAGAACACCCTTGAATAAATTAATTACGGGCTTACTGCCCGGCTACTATTTTGGTGAGGTTAAGTGGCTTAAATGTGTTGATTAGCTACTAATACTAGTTTAACCACTTACTTTATTGTTGATAAATAGTCCGAGGGGAAGGAGGTTAATTTGGGGTAATATCGGAGTAATACAGCAAGGTATGTAAGGCTATTCGATTCTACGTACTCTGGCATGAAATCGAATACATTATTGTTACATTTGCTCCCTATGTTATTGTTACCGCCTTAAATGCGTATTCAGATGTCTCTCACTATTGGTCCTTAGTTTAAAACTCAATAATGTTATGACCACCAAAAGAACTATCTCAAAGATTAAAGAAATGATGTAAAGAGAATATGTATATTTTTGGGTGGTATCCCAGGGGTGGAAGGAACACCTAGCATGGGTCGATCCCAATATCACGGGTGGTATCCCAGGGGTGAAAGAAAATCCTAGCATGGGTCGATCCCGATTTGTGTATTTATGAGGACCATATCCCAGGGGTTAAAATACCTAGCATGGGTTAACCTCTTTTTCCACTGATTAGCTGGTCATTTGTAGCATATGCTTTACAATTTCATAATGCCAAGAAGGATAAAGTAACGTAAAATATGTAATGTACATGATTCCATAAATACGAGCAAAGGTGGTCTTTTATTCTTATCTATACATTTATATATTGATATCTAATTTTATTAAGATCTTTTCTTACCTATGGTCACTTTATGCCTTACATACTCAGTACATTCTTTCATACTGACGTCTCTTATGGGGACACTATGTTTCATGCCACATGTACAGGTACTCCAGCTAGTAGACCTCCTCAATAGGAGCACAAGACCCTCAGGTGTGATTGGTGAACTCTAAGTTGATTCGGGGCTTTATCAAGTCTTTGGTACATATTTTAGTATTGCATAATAGTTAAGGGTGTCTTTAGTGAGACTCTATGGGTGTCTTGTTTCTTTTGTTAGCTAGCATTGTGAGATCTCGTCTTGTTGTTCGTTTTTATGATTTTTGTTTGTACTTGCTATCTATTCTAAGTCGGGCGTCTATCAGAAACAACCTCTCTACTTCTTCTGAGGTAGTGGTATGGACTGCGTACACTTAACCCTCCCCAGACCCCACCTTGTGGGAATTCACTAGGTATGTTGTTGTTGTATAATAGTTAAGGGTAAGGCTGGGCCTGTCCCGACCTAGACCATGTTTGTCAATCTTATAGAGGCTTTGTAGACTAGTGTATAAAGTGCAGTTATGTTTGGTTCCTTAATAGTTGTTGCCTCAATGGACAAGTCACGTATATATGTTTTGGGCCTATCTTTATGTTAGTCTTTTATCATCTCTATAGCTTGTATATATTTGTCAAAGTCCCACTACTATTATAGTTATTTTCTTGGACAATGAGATTATAGGTTGGTTCTCTCGAGTCTTTAGGGTGTCGGGTGCCTGTCCATCTCAATGGGATTTGAGGTGTGACAAATTTGTCCCAAAATACGAATAAGCTAAACGCCCAATTTGGAAAATATAAAGCAAGTAGGTGCATCACCTACTTTGACCTTTGAGCATCTTGAACTCCCTAAGTAGGTGCATCACCTACTTGAATCAATTTATGGCTGAAAATGGACCTAAAATAGGAGGTTCTAGAGAGCCTATTTAAGGGTCAATTTGATACATTTTAACTCATAATAATTCATTAAAATAACTAGAATTCTCTCAAAGATAATAAGCTCTCTCTCTCCCTTCAAGTAGCAGCCACAAAACCCCTCTAGGGTTCTTTGTATAGTTGCCTCTTTGAAGACAAGGTAAGTAGTGATTTACTTATGGATTTAGTTTAATTTAACCATGAGCAGGTGATGGAAATCAGGTTTTTCATGTTTGAAGTGTAGAACAACCCTCCAAGTTTAGCAATCCACCTTTATCTAATTTGTACAAGGTTTCTCCTCTTTATGGTTCTAGTGAAAAGAAGTTCAAGTTCTTGTGGCAGTTGAGAGTAAGGATTTCCACCAATATAAGGTAAAGCTACTGCCCATTTTTGCTCTTTTCTATATACATGTCTTGGTGGAGAATTGTGTATATATTGTTGTTAAGAATGCAAGGGGTAATGAGTTCAATATTGGGTTGCTATAATAAAGGATTTTGGGACTGTTTTAGGGGCTGTTTTATGTCTAGATTTGGGGACAACTTGGTTGATCTTAAAAAAGTATGTGAGTTATTCATATTGACATATAAAAGGAGAGTGTGATGATACACCATTTAATTAGATGTTGTATAAGCTTGCTGCCTATCATACTTTGTGGAATGTTTTGTACATGTTATGAAGCCAAAGGAGTCTCCGAGAATCTTATATGAATTCGTGTGTTGTACAAATGTAATTAGAGGAGAAGGGGTTGAAAGAACACCCTTGATTCGGTGAATTATGGGCGTGCTGCCCGGCTACTGTTTTGAGTGAAGTTGAATAGCCTGAATTTGTTAATTAATTACTAATACTAGTTTTACCACGTACTTCATTGTAGATAAGTAATATAAAAGGAAGGAGGTTAATTCGGGGTAATACCAGAGTTATACAACAAGGTATGTAAGGCTACTCTATTCCGTATTCTTTGGCATGAAATCCAACACTTGTGTTACAAAGTGAGCTTTCAAAGTTCTCCTATGGTAAATGATACATAGTGGCAGCGTATGATCTCCCATGAAGCTAACAATCTTGCTCTCAGTCCCTAATATGTTAAAATACCTCAATATATACTTATTACCTAGTCTGCATGTCTACATTAAAAAGCAAGCTTCATAAGTTCTCCTTTTAGTCAAATAAGATACAAGTGTTATTTTAGCTCCTAGGCATTTCATTTGTGTACAAACTTCTCCCTACCTGATTGTTACTGCATCAAGTGTTTATTCATGTCTTTTACTGGTGGACTACTATCCCAAAGCTCAATAATGTTATGACCCCCAAAGTAACAATCTCAAAGGTAATACCCTAAGAAATGCAAATCAGGTTATGTATGGGTGGCAGCTCAGAAGCGTAAGCCTAGCATGGGCCGATCCCAATTCGTTTATATATGCATGGCAGCTCAGGGGTGTTAGCCTAGCATGGGAAGATCCCAACTTGTGTATTTACCACTTATCATTTGGTCATTTGTATCACATGGCTTACAAAGATTATAAAGTGAGAATGGTAAAGTGAAGAAAAGAATGTAATATACATGATTCCACAGATACATGTTAAGGTAGTCTATTAGCATTATTTATATGCTTGTACCTAATTTCATTTGAGCTCTAGTGTTATGTATAACTTCTTTCAGCATTACATATTCAGTACATTCTTTCGTACTGACATCCCTTACGGGGGACCTGTATTTCATGCTACAGGCATAGGAGCCAGCAGACCCCTCCAATAGGAGCACAGGACATCCAGCAGCTATTGGTGAGCTCTAGGTTTATTCGGGGCTTTCCGAGTCTGTTATAGATGTTTTGGTATTGTATAGTATCTAAGTGTAAGGTAGTGACTTGTCCCGATCTTAACTAAGTTTATATCTCCTTTAGAGGCTTTGTAGATAGTAAAGTGAAGTATGGTTGTGCCTTGTCTTCCAGTCATTGTGGCCCCAACGACCAAGTTATGTATATATAGTTTTGGGCTTGACTACTTGGTTTATTTTCATTAATTCTTACTATCCATATTTGGCAGCATCTTTAAATGTTCATGGCAATGCATGGTAAGTACAAGGTTATGGGTTGGTGCTCTCGGGCCTTTATAGCTACGGGTTCCTGTCCGCCCCAATAGGATTTGAGGCATGACAATCATGTTAGAATCCACCATATCTAACATAATGAGATCAATCTGAGTGTCAAACTATCAAATAGTCACCATACATGATCGGTATATCCGATCCACAATTAAAGAATCACCTATGGGGGTAGCTATATGCACTAGCACAACTAACTGCTTCGAAGGCAAACCTAACTGCGGTGCATAATAAGTAGAAATATATGAATATGTGGAGCTGGGATCAAATAAAGCAAAAGTTGGCTGATGGATTACTGAAATCGTACCTGTGATCACAGAATCCAAATCCTTAGCCTCCGATCTACCAGGAACAACATATAAATGGACCTGTCTACTATTGGACTAGGTACCTGCCAGACCACCCATCGTATCTGCCTAAGGAACAGTTTTGGAACCCTAGGGACTACCTTTGCAACCCTGAACACCACCCCTAAATGGTGACAGCACTGATCCAATCGGCTGAGCACTCTAAGCAGAAGGCTTAAGACCCCAGGTACTCTGCTCTATCTAGATGGTTTGTCTTATCTAGAATAGCCACCTCAGCCAGATGACCTTGAATGAATGCCGCTTACTGGCTGACTACTACTCTGACCACCTAAACTACCATAACTGGGCTAACCCCCATCTGAGATCTGAAGTGTAGCCTGAACGGGCCTACTAGGCTAACCCTGGTGCTTAAAAGGTTGACTTTGGGGGTACCTACCTCGAAATCCTCAGCCTCTTAACTGTGAACTGATGTGGCTCCTACTGTAACTACCCTGATAACGGGGCCTCTAATCGTTACCCCCTTAGGCCACGTGATCCATCTCTTCTATAGTGTATACATGATTAACAATCTCAATAAATGACTACCCTAAAGTCACCAAACTTTGAGTAGCCCTACAAAGTGATAAATTCAACCCTCTAATAAAACACTGAATCCTCTTATACTCTGTAGGTATAATAATGGAGAAATGTGTGGCTAGCTTGTGAAACTTCACCTCATACATGACCACCGTCATAAAATCCTACCTCAATCCAGAAAACTCATCTCTGGGGCGCTCGCGCATGCTGCGAGACATGTACTTCTCCAAGAAATTCTCAAAGAACTAAGCCTAAGTCACAGAAGGAGATCCAGCTGGCCTAGAATCACGATAACCTTTCCACTATTTTCTTGTTGTCCTCTTAAGATGATATGTCATATAATCCACTCAGCACGACCTAACCAAACCCCACTGTTGAAGCCTCTCATCACAACTGGTCAAAAACTCATAAGGATCCTCTCTTAGGGCCTGAACAAACCTAGGTGGAGTCAATCTCAAAATTTTTCCCAACTTCTTCTGCTCCTCTGCGATCATAACTAGCTGGGCTACTATCGATTGCGGAACTACCGGTGCTGATGGAACCTCTACACTGGGAGCCGCATCTGCAGGCTACGTCCCTAAACCAATACCGCCTTTGGCTACTATTTGAGCCTCACTAATCGATGGAACGACCATCAACTAACCCTAATAAACCAATGCATCTCCTAGATTTGCAAAAGATATAAACCCAGGGGGGGCCTAGGCTATCCCCTGGCCTACCAGTTGCTATGGCAGTAATACCTCTAGCACTATCTCTGGATCAGGAGCAACAATATGATCTGATGATGGCTTTCTAGCCTGATATCAACCTGTACCATGAACTATTGCTCTAGCAGCAGGCTCGAGATCCTGATCCCCGACCGCCAAACCTCGCGGCCTCACAATAGGCAAAAGAGTGAAACAAAAATAAGAATTTGGAAACCAATACATACACAACGCACGAAAGTGAACCAAGAATGATGAGATTTTCCTAAAAATATCCTGTAGCCTCCCGAAGATAGGATACAAGTGTCTATGTACCAATCACCGGGACTCCTCAACATCAAATCTCGTACCAATAATACCGATGAACCTAGACTCTGATACCAAGTGTCACGACCTAATTTCTCATGTCATGATGGCACCTACTTTAACCCACCTGTAGGTAAGCCAAGCGATAGCCCAAAATGACGAGTAATGGGCTAATAAATAGAAGATAAGGAAAAACAAGTGTGAAACCAATACACAACAATAATATAAGAAGAAACAGAAAGGTATACATATATGATATACTATACAAAAGAGGGAAGAGTACAAAATATACAAAATAAATCACTCCCAAGACCTGGTAAAGTTGATACAAAAGCTACTATGAACAAAAATAAAAGTACTAAATAGTATCAAACATATACTTATATACATAGTAGTCTCGAAAATGCAATAGACTGTAACTGAAACCGATGGACGAGGATCAACTCTAGACTATAGCAAACTCACCCTATATCTGGATCAGTAGCAAGGCTTGAGGATAATGTCAAAGCAGGTGGCTTGTACTCTAATCTGTATCAAGAAAAAGATACAGAAGTGCAGTATGAGTACCAAAGTAATGGGTATGCAGTAGGCATCATCGGCCTATTGAGCTTAAATATAGTAAAAGCATAAATGAAGTGCGAGAGTGTAAGCTAAGTCAACAGTAACAAGTGTAGAAATATAAATATCTACTATGCTGGGTAATTATAGTAAAGAAACAAGTAATTCAAAAGTAAGAGAAAAGAACTAAGTAAGACCTAACTGGGGCCCCATAAGCCCAGAAGGCACACACACAAAGACAATTAACCCTACCGAGCCCCCATAAGCTGATGGGTCCAATCAAGAAGAAACTAAGGTAAGAAACATAAATAACCTTTAACTGGTACGCTCCCAAGTAACCTTCTGATCCCAAATCAATGATGAAAAATCAAGGTATGTACCTCGCTTGAACAAAAACCAATGGATAGTAACAAGAGACCAGACACCAGGCTCGAACCAAAAATAAAGGATAATAATGATAGGCTGGATGATGCATATATAATGAAACCTAGTACAACTGCCAGAACTCCCAATAACAACCATAATTAATAAAAGAACATCCCAACCATAAATATAGATAGATAACGGACTCGAACCGAAACTCATAGTAGCCATACTCTAACCAGAAATAAGTGATCCCATAAGAAGCCAACCTCAACCATAAATTGATGCCAAAGTAATATCTAAACTCATATATAGTAAACCATACACGTAAACTGATGTCAGTCTCATACGAGAACTCATAACAATAACAACAGAGCATATGTTGGATTTGAACCAAAACTGAAATGTGTATATATATATATATATATATAAGCATAACTAGCTAGTGGTAAGAAATCCAAGGGTTTCAGGCCTATATCCACTCCCTATAGTTATATAAACCAATCTCTGGCGGTTAAGTTCACTAAGGCAAGTTGGGTTTCTATTTACTAGGTCAAGGAAGTGAGGTCTAGGGTCAGTTATGTCACGCCTCAAATCCCATTGGAGCGGACAAGCACCCGTAGCCGTAAGAGCCTGAGAGAACAAACCTATGATCATATACTTCTTATACATGTAATTGAGCTAACAAATGTGCAGCAGTGTATGGACAAGATGTATTGATAAAGTGAGCCAGGTAGGTAAATACAAAATAGATGTACTGGACTTAGCCATTGGGGCCACAATTTCTAAAAGACAAGACACTACCATACTTAACTTTACATTGTCTACAAAGCCTCTAAAAGATACATAGACTTAGTTAAGTTTAGGACAGGTCCCAGCCATACACATAACTACTACACAATAACAAAAATATATACAACTGACTCGAAAAGCCTCGAATCAACCTGGACCTCACTAATAGCCTTAGATGTCATGTACTCCTACTGGAGATATCTACTAGATCCTGTGACTGCAGCATGAAAGGTAGGTCCCCCAAGAGGGACGTCAGTACAAAAGAATGTACTGAGTATGTAAGGCTAAAAGCAACTATACATAATCCAAAAGTTTAAGTGACATCAAGTACAAGTGTATAGATAATGTTAACAACCCACCTTAGCTGGTATCTAAGGAACCACGTACATTACATTCTTTACCTTCCTTTTTCCTTATTTCCTTTATAATCTTTATAAGTTATGTAGTGCAAATGACCAACTGATCAATGGTAAACAAATCGGGATCGGCCCATGCTAAGTTACACCCCTGAGCTGCCACCCATATAAATCAGTCGGGATCGGCCCATGCTAGGCTATCGCCCCTGAGCTGCCACCCTCACATAACCAGCTTTAAGTTGCTTACTTTATTTAGTCATTGAGATTGTTGTATTGGTGGTGATAACATTATGGAATTTTTTGGGATAACAACGCTCGAGTAAAATAAAAAAAAAACATGCGAATAAAAATTTGATGTAATTGCCATCAAGTAAAGAATACTTGTACACAATTGAAATGCTTAGGAGCCAACCTAATAGATAGATGTTAGTTGACTAAGATGGGAATACTAGAAATTGGCTAGTGAAGGTAGACATGCCAACTTGACAATAAACATATATTGAGGTACGTTAAGATATTACGGAGTGGAAATAAGGTCGTTAACTATGTGGACATTTTATGCTGTCAAAGGATACGAAAAAGAGTAACCTTACATACCTTATCTTCCCACCACTTGCCTATAATGATTCAGCTCTTCCTTTAAGTGTTACTCTACAATTTAAGTACATAAAGGAACTAACATTAAAAGCTAAATACATTACAAGTTTACAAGACAATAATTAGTTACTTAACGGGAAGTAAAAATCGTCCAATCTTATAAACACATGGTGTATCACTCCCCCCTTCCTTATACTTCCATAAAACCTTATTCCACCGCCTTATACTATAACTTACTTCCTTACAACAACAATACCACCAAAACAGTCCACAAACCAACACCAATGTTACAAACCGATAGGATTTCCTACCAAGTTCATACTTCACATTACTACCTCAATGCAACTCCACATATTTATTCAACCAAGACACCTAAATGCCTTCCACAACAATATACCAAATACAGTCCACAATTGTTTCAAAATTCACTTTAAGATAACAAGAGAGTATTCTTTTTTCACTACACTAAACGTTCCATATATAAACACGTATAAACATTTCCACCAAGATATACATAAAAAGGAATGAATTACGGTCAGAACCACACTTTAACATACTAAAATTTCATCCTTTTAATTAATTTACTCAAGACCTTAAGCTCCTTTTCAAGTTTAAACCATAAAGAAAGCAAATCCTTTAGAAACAAAGTAAAAGTGGACTGCCACAATTAAAGGGGACTGCCCTATCCTTTTTAAAGATAAATAACATGTTTTGTATACTCCCATATGCACATATTACACTAAGCTATAAGTGTAAACACTTACCAGGGCTTGCAAGGTGGAGGATTTATCCATGAACCCTGGGGGATATAGGGGCGGTTGGTTGGGGTTTGAGCGAGGAGAGAGTTTTTAATTAAAAAGCTTGAATTTGGCAAGTCAAATGTGAAGAAAATAAGCCGAATTTCAGCTCTATTTACTCCCTCTTTGAACCGCCTCTCTAAGGCTATACTTAGCCAAATTTAGTGGAAAATAGTCCAAGTAGGTGATACACCTACTTAGCTATACAAGCTGCTCAAAAGGTCCAAGTAGGTGATGCACCTACTTCGTTTATTTAAGCTGTCCAAAATAGCCCACCTACTTGTGTTATATTTAGTTGGATCCTGTCATACTGGGCCTTTATTAATATTAGGTTTTAGGCTGGTCATCCTTCCTTTTTGCCTTTACTTAGTTTGGGCCTCAATTGAGTCTATTAACATATGTCTGAATTCAGCCCAATAGTTTAAGTAAGTGATACACCTACTATCTTAATTAAGTCATGGAAGCACCTCGCTTATGTTCTCCCCTTTTTCCAACATTTTAAATCCTTCTGCCTTAATCCACCACATAATTTTAACTTTACGCTTAAATATGTCCTCATTATCTCAAGTTTAAATACTTTTATCCATGCCAGGTTGGTCGTATAAGTTTCAGAAATGTACAGGGTGTTACATCCTTCCCCCCTTAGGAACATTCGTCCTCGAATGTTATTATCATCACTACTCAACCTAAACAAGTTCAAGCCTAAGTTTATTCTTTATGCTACCATATAATACTTACAGATATACTTACTTGTTATTTCTCAAATTCAGTATCTAAGGCTTCCTCTTCGGTTTCAAATAATTGAGGATACTTAGATTTCATCATTTCCTCAGCCTCCGATGTGATCACTTCTACCTATTGATTTCTCCAAAGTACTTTTTGGAATTAGGGTAGAGCACTTGCTGTAGAGTAGGTAGGTGATGGCCTAGGCGGTCTATTAAGAAACCGAGGCCTAAACTCTCCTTGGGATGCCATGAACTGCCCCGTAGGTTTAGCCTTCTTGGAAAGTCCTCTTTCAAATTTCTGTGTTCTTCTCCTTTGCCTCTGATCCTCCATTTTTTGTGCAAAAGCTTGTATTCTTGCTATATCCATGTCTCTATTCAAAGCAGCAATTGTACAATTCCTAACCAAATACAGATCCAATCTATCCACATATCGATAAACTCTATCATCCATAGTAGCTACTACATTAGGAGCATACCTAGCCAAAGACTTAAACCAAAGACTGTACTCCCTCACGCTCATATTACCTTAACAAAGATTTAAGAACTGATCTGTACGAGCTTTTCGGATCTCAAATGGAAGGTAATGATCAAGAAATGTTGTTTTGAACTCTTCCCAACTAGCTAAAAGTACACCGATGCCTCTAGATCGTTTCCAATGTTCATACCATAAGACAGCCTCAACTTTTAATCTATACACTACAAGTTCAACTGTCTCTGCACTAGATACATGCATGACATCAAAAGCCCTTTGGATTTTATCTATAAAGTCTTGTGGGTCTTCATTAAGATCTGATCCGGTGAATGGAGGAGGATCTAATTTGAGGAAATCCTGTGTTCGTAGACTAGCTACCCTATCTGTACCACCCGTACCTGTAGTTGGACCAGCTTATCCTTTACCTTGTACAGCAACTATACGAGTCAACAATTGCACTGCATTCCTTAAATCTTGCTCGCTAGTATTAATAGGTGATTCTGGGAGTACTCCTCTCCTTTTTAGCTCTTCTGGAGATGGAAGAGTAGAAGAAGTCTGGGATACAAACTCATCTTCAGCTTCACTTTGATTAGTTCATCTAGGTAGTGCCTTGCTGGTCCCTTCTCTGGCCTCCATGTCTACCTTCTTGCTTTTATTCTTACTCCTTCTTGTAATCGGCATCTTCACTATAATGAGGAAAGAAAAAAAACAAATTCAATGGTTAAATATGACTCCACCTACAACTTTTGCTCTATTGCACGATCTAAGAAATAAAGAAAAAGAGACAACTCATAAATGTCATGTAGCCTCCTGTCTATAGATGTGGTGCACAACACACCCATAAGCAAGACTCTACATAGACACGGCTTTGTAGACTCTCTAAGACGACCTGCTCTGATACCACTTTTGTCATGCCTCAAATCCCATTGGGGCGGACAGGCACCCGTAGCCGTAAGAGCCCTAGAGAACCAACCTATGATCATATACTTCTTATGCATGTAATTGAGCTAAAAAATGTACTGCAGTGTATGGACATAACGTATCGCTAAAGTGAACCAGGTAGGTAAATACAAAATAGACATACAGGACTTGGTCGTTGGGGCCACAACTTCTAAAAGATAAGACACTACCATTCTTAACTTTACATTGTCTACAAAGCCTCTAAAAGATACATAGACTTAGTTAAGCTTGGGGCAGGTCCTCGCCTTACACATAACTACTACACAATACAAAAAATATATACAACTGACTCAGAAAGCCCCGAATCAACCTGGAGCTCACCAATAGCCTTAGATGTCCTGTACTCTTACTGGAGAGATCTACTAGCTCCTGTGCCTGCAGCATGAAAGGTAGGTCCCCCAAGAGGGACGTCAGTACGAAAGAATGTACTGAGTATATAAGGATAAAAGCAACTGTACATAATCCAAAAGTTTAAGTGACATCTAGTACAAGTGTATAGATAATGTTAACAACCCACCTTAGCTAGTAACTAGGGAACCACGTACATTACATTCTTTACTTTCCTTTTTCCTTATTTCCTTTAAAATCTTCATAAGCCATGTAGTACAAATGACTAACTGATCAGTGGTAAACAAATCAGTATTGGCCCATGCTAGGCTTACGCCCCTGAGCTGCCACCCATATAAATCAGTCGAGGTCGGCCCATGCTAGGCTTTCACCCCTGAGCTGCCACCGGCACAGAACCATCTTTAAGTTGCTTACTTTATTTATTCTTTAAGATTGTTGTATTGGTGGTGATAACATTATGGAATTTTCTAGAATAACAACGCTCGAATAAAATAAAAAAAAAATGCGAATAAACATTTGATGTAATTGTCGTAATGTATAGAATACTTGTACACAACTGAAATGCTTAGGAGCCAAACTAATAGATAGATTTTAGTTGACTAAGATGGGAATACTAGAAATTAGTTAGTGAAGGTAGACATGCCAACTTGACAATAAACATATATTGAGGTACATTAAGACATTACAGAGTGGAAACAAGGTCGTTAACTACGTGGACATTTTATGCTGCCAAAGGATACGAAAAAGAGTAACCTTACATACATTATCTTCCCACCACGTGCCTATAATGATTCAGCTTTTCCTTAGTGTTACTCTACAATCTAATTACATAAAGGAACTAACATTAAAAGATAATTACATTACAAGTTTACAAGACGGTAATCAGTTACTTAATGGGAAGTAAAAATCGTCCAACCTCCTAAACACATGGTGTATAACTCCCCCCTTCCTTATGCTGCCATACAACATCATTACACCCCCTTACACTCTAACTTACTACCTCACCACAACAATACCATGAAAACAATCTACAAACCAACACCAATGTTACAAACCGATAGGATTTCCTACCAAGTTCGTACTTCACATTACCACCTCAATGCAACTCCACATATTTATTCAATCAAGAAACCTAAATGCCTTCCACAACAACATACCAAATATAGTCAACAATGGTTTCAAAATTAACTTTAACAAAATAAGAGGGTATTCTCTATTCACTACACCAAACGTTCCAACTATAAACACGTATAAATATTTCCACCAAGCTATACATAAAACGGAATGAATTAGGGGTAGAACCACACTTTAACATACTGAAATTTCATCCTTTTAATTAATTTCCTCAAGAACTTAAGCTCCTTTTCAAGTTTAAACCATAATGAAGGAAAATCCTTTAGAAACCAAGTAAAAGTGGACTGCCACAATTAAAGGGGGCTGCCCTATCCTTTTTAAACATAAAGAACATGTTTTCTATACTCCCTTTATAAGTGTAAACACTTACCAAGGCTTGCAAGGTGGAGGATTTGTCCAAGAACCCTAGGGGAAATAGGGGCGGCTGGTTGGGATTTGAGAGAGTAGAGAGTTTTTAATTAAAAAGCTATAATTTGGCAAGTGAAATGTGAAGAATATAAGCTGAATTTACGCTCTATATACTCCCTCTTTGAACCGCCTCTCTAAGGCTATACTTAGCCAAATTTTAGTCAAAAATAGTCCAAGTAGGTGATGCACCTACTTGCCTATACAAGCTGCTCAAAAAGTCCAAGTAGGTGATGCACCTATTTGGTTTATTTAAGCCGTACAAAACAGCCCACCTCCTTGGGTTATTTTTACTTGGATCATGTCATGTTGGGCCTTGATTAATCTTAGGTTTTGGGATGTTCATCCTTCCCTTTTGCCTTTACATAGTTTGGGCCTCAATTGAGTCTATTAACATATGTCAGAATTCAGCCCAATAGTTTAAGTAGGTGATACACCTACTATCTTAATTAAGTCACGGAGGCACCTCGCTTCTGTTCTCCCCTTTTTCCAATGTTTTAAATCCTTCTGCCTTAATACACCACTTAATTTTAACTTTACACTTAAATACGTCCTCATTATCTCAAGTTTAAATACTTTTATCCATGCTAGGTTGGTCGTATAAGTTTCGGAAATGTATGGGGTGTTACATCACTACGCTACCCGGTTAAAAAAAACTAAATAGGCCAAAAAATAAAGTCTAAGTCAACCTAAACAAAGGTAGTAGCCTAATATAGTAGACAAGAGTCTAACTAAGCCTAAAAGAGCTTTATGTCAAATATACTATCTAAAAAAGGTAGTGGGGCCCACCACGGGGTCCCGATAACCAAACCTAGGTAAGAACTTACCCGAGTCTAGTCTAAGAATTCCCATTCCTATCTCAAGGTACTATTAACACTAAACCTAGTCCTAAAGGATTATAATACACTAAGCTAGGGGAGAACTGGCCTAAAATCTATCGAGATAGGCCCTAATCTGCTAAATAAGGCGGCATAAAATGCTAAAATGAAAACTGGGCTTAAACTACCTATCCGAAACTTGTACAATAGAACACTAATACCATAATTATGCTCAATCTAAAAGGAGGGTAAGCCTAGTGTACCTGGATACCGCTATATGCTTGACAAACCCTCTACATCGGAGCTTTCCCCTTCCAAGAGGCCTCCAAGAGATGACATGCTATCAAAATAATGATTTATGCATCAAGAAGAGAAAATCGATACCCATATTGCTTATAAATGCTTCGAGTCAGAAACTAGACTAAAAATCCAATGGGGGTCCACTTATAGAATCCCAAAATTGAAACACTCACAACATCCCACGCAACTCAAGGATCAATTGCCACATAAATTTAGCTAAATTCGAGCTCCAAATATCCCAAAATCAGTCCCAACATAATCAAAAAATTTAAAGAATAAACTGGGCAAATAATCTAGAATTTAATCGAAACTTACAGAGTTAACAATGCTATAATGCTCAAGAATCCTCCCCCAAGCTAATGTTAGCTTCACACACTCAATTCCTCTCAATTTCAGAGGTTAATGGAGTCTAAAATAGTGGGTTACACTTAGAGTTAAAAGCTAGAAAATGAAAGAGGATATATATATATATAATATGGCAGTGATAGCCGCTTTAGTGGCTAAATGACCGCTAAAGAGGTCACCGCTAAAGCGCCCATTGGTTGGTAAAGAGACCAGGCTTTGGCTGGCCAGGCTCATCTCAGGATCATCTAAAGCAGTCCAAAGTTGCTAAAGCGGTGCCCAACCACTAAAGAGGTCACTTAGCCGATTAAGCGGAAGCACCAGATACTTGGCACCAGCCAAGTTCAACAAGTCCTTACGAACTCAGACCGGGTGCTCAGGATTGGTTTGGAATCCCATGATCTCTAACAAGCTATGCTAACCAACAAAATTCAACATTCAAGACTCAACGGCGCCACCAAAATTTCCAACCGTTTAGATAAAAAGTGGGTCCCAAATCTAAGGGGTTGTTGTTGCGAAATTCCACCTAGCAACCCAAAATGAGTCTTAAAGCCTCAAAGCCCAAAACAAGGGTCCCCTAGCCTAAAATCAATATTTTAAATCTGATGACCCAAGACACATTCTTTACTTCAAAACCTCCAAAACAGGGAAATGACTCTAAAAATCAAATAAACTTCTCGGTAACTGAAGTGTCAGTGCCAACAAGTCAAAAATTACCTGGGCCAGATATAGGAAAGTCTAAATGCAGTAAAAGCACAAAAACATAGAAAATGACCCGGAGGGTCATTACATATAAGGGCTAACTTAATTACCCTAATGGGCCTTAAAGTATCCCTTATGGGTTGTCCGAAATTTCCTAGAAGTCTGATAAGGATTCATGCATTTTCATCCCTACACTACAATATTTTAGGCCTTGAACCACCCTTGAAAAGTGTGGCCTAAACTATCAAAAAATATAGTCTGTGATCAAAGGCCATACTTCGGGACTTTAGGCAATGCTTTCGAGGGGGTAGGCTAAAGAGACGTAACCTTTGACTTTAGGCCACACTTTTCAAGTGTTGCCTTAGCAGCTACACTTCAAAAACATGGCCCATTAGGTATAAAGGCCACGCTTTGCAGTACCTCATATAGCAACACTTTTGTTTCATATAACCACACTTTCAAGCATGGCCTTTGCTTCATTATTGGCTACACTTCTGAAGCGTAGAGTTTTCTGCTTCCTCTACAACAACACATGGAAAGTACAACCTTTGATAATGAAATAAAATTTTTACAATTAATAAGCAACACAATTGATGTCCGTATGACCACATTTTTAAAGTGTGGCAATGTTGTCTACACTATAAAAATATTCATATGACATAATTTCTTATTAAAAATTACAATATTGTTTTGAGCATATTCACTAATCAAATCATACATTAATTTCCAATATAAATGATCTCAAGCACTAAATTACTAATAAAGTATGAATTTGCAATAAACTTCAACAAATAATGTCTTGTACTACACATATTTATAAACCAATATTTCAAAGATGTATACTAGCTATGAATTCCAGTTTTCAAGCATCACAATAATTCAAAAACTCATCGCTCACTTCACTACATCGCATTGACTTGTGGCTACCATTCAAATTCGATCATCCGTATTTTGCTAGACATTCAAAATGAAATTAAAAATTTGAAACAAATCATGCTCAACAAATAGAAAGTACATTTCATGATACAAAAGAAAATTAATTAAGATAAATGTGGTGAACATTTTAAGTAATAGTTAATATTTATGGTGCGCACACATTCATTAATTCTAACAATGTTCCAAACCAAAGTAAACTACAACAAGGGCCACAACAATAAGGTAATTTAGACTATGCCCCATCTAGTTTGAATAAATGCCAACAAACTTGTGATCAAGTCAAACAACATAAACAAGATAAACCTCAACAATATAGCAATTACCAACACCATGACCAGAATGTCAAGCAACTACATCAGTTGATAATGTATGTGCTTCATTTGCATCGATAGAAAAATAACACTCCAAATTGCATTCATACTTTTGTTTCTATTACTAACTACTCAACTCAAGGAAAACCCACCAACCAATAGCTGAAAGCATCAATAATTTACAATTAACAATGATCAGTAACAATAATAACATTATACGGAGACAATCCATTTCTAGTTTCCATACAACTAAATTTCAATAAAATTAAGCCGAATTTGTGGGTTGTACTCCTAATCAAGAGCAACAAAAACACACCCAACAAACTATAAGAAGCTTATCTAAGCAATAGTAAACTAGATGGACATGGCCCGCACTAAGCATGGGCCCAACATAGTAGCTTACAAGCTGGCATGTGGATAACAGATGAAAAAACCTAAAGCATAAGCTTATATGCTAATATTATTGAGGCTATTAGATGTCATGCATGTAAAACAATTGACAATGGGTCTTATGCTTTATATTTAATTAGAGGCCACATAATACCAAAATAACAATTAGTAGATGATCACTGCAAAATGCCTTGATAGGTAGCATTCTAATTATCAAAAACAAAATAATACCAGAAAGGACTAATAAAATTGGATAGAGCTTTGGGAAATAAGGAATGAATGACTAAATATGGATACTTATAAATTGAATACAAACTTTCAAATATATCAAATCATTTTCCTATGGTAATGAATATGTAAGAGACTAGTCTTACACCAGAATTCCTTTTAAATTCTTTAGCATCTAGGCAGAACATACAAATTTCCTACCAATAGTGGGAAAGAAGTAGGGGAGGAAATTTTGAAACTGATAATATGAAAAATATCTTGGCAAAACTGTAGGACCTTAAGATTAATTTTAGGAGACTAAATAATGATAAGTTTACGGGCAATATTGAGCATATTAAGCAAGCAACAGAGCAGCTTCAGACCATTCAAATTCAACTAAGAAACAACTATTCAAACAAACTTGCTGAGGAGGAAATTATAACCTTGCAAAATCTGGAGAACTGGTCACAAATTGAAGAGATCTCTATCCAATGTATTGAAAGGTAGCATTCCAAGTATAAAAAACAAAAACTCTTGAACTACCGGTTGACGTAAGGAACCATTAAAAGTTTGCTAGCCTTAATATTGAAATCATAAGCATTTAGAAATTAGTTACCACTTCAATATTAGTCATAACTAATATTAAATACTAACATTTATCAGCTGAAGGGAAAGGAAAAATAGAATATTAATCATCAAATTCTCTAGAGAATAAACTTTGTCAGGAAAAACATCAGCAAGCTCATCTACTTTTTCAATCGGCTCATCATCAGGCAGAGCTATAATAGACTCATTCTTTTCCTCACCCAGTAAAGAAGTAATAGGATACATAAAAGTGAGCTTCTATAAAGGGGGTCTATAGTAATATGTATGATAGAAATAAAAAGGAACACGGGTAAGGAATACAGGTGCTAAGATACACAATATAGGTGTCTTTTTTAAAAATTTGTGAAGGTTAATAGCCAATTTAATTGGGCAACAAATGGCCAAAAAATATAATTGAAACACAGATGATTTTCATAAACCACAATCAAACCCCTTATATCATCCAGAGTGTAATAATGGGTCCTAGTGCAGCTTGAATAATATCAGAGACTACGCTAGCTCAGTGACCACTATGTTATTAAGAAGATTGGAGGTCAATATTGAACACCACTAGTACATTGATGCTTTGCATTTCTAGTATCCATAATGGACAAATGACACTATAGTATAAAAAGTTCAAAAACTTAATGCAGCTCCAATTGAGATGTACTGTTATATTTAGAGCTCCACCTCTTGTGCATCATCGAACTACTTGTTTTAAGAAAAAGAAAGAAACAAAAAAGAATAACATGACAGAAGAGTCTGCAACAATAAGTGAAGCACAATAATATTCCTAAACATAATCGAGTTAACGCATGGAAAATGGGCTATTATGGAATTCCTCCATTTGATTCTTAGAGGCGGATCAACGAATATTTAAAACAAACGTAAGATTAACTATAAAAAAGTCATACCATATAATTATATCCAGGTTGACATAGGCTACTCGATATTTTCAGTATTAAAATGATCACCACTAAGAAAATTAGGAACCACCACATAGCATTAAACAACTTAACTTTATGAAGAAGTTAATTATGCAAAATGTTAAATGTTGGATAACCATAATAAAAAAAAAACAAACTAGCACCTTAACTGATTGACAAATAGAAAACGACCACCTTGATTTCTTCCATAGCAATACCAAAATTTACACATGTATCAGTAAATCACCTGAAGACTACAATTCAACCATTTCTGAAGGAATTTTGGTAATAGAGAATACTACTATGACTAATCAGACCACCTTTGTCACCCTAGAATAAAGCTCGACATGAACTCTAAAACCAAGTAAACGAGGTATGTGATTATCCTCTAATTGTGCAAGCCAAGTAGCTTACCTTTGCTGCCAGACTGATTGCAAATCCAACCATGCCATGCATATCAAATACCAATTAGAGATGTGCTTCTTGTAAAATAAAGGAGCACAAAAGAGGACATGATGTTATGCCATTGAGTTAGATTGATGTATTAAATAGAACTTGTTGTATGCCACATTTCTTATATGAACATGTGAATTTAATTGTACTTGACTTGGTACTTATTCATTTTCACATAGAAAGTTAGAGTTGTGATACCGGACAAAATACGAGAACAGAAATAAAGTATGGAAATCATGAAAACAAGCTAAGATAATAAGGAAAGAAAGTAAAGATAGATTGAATGACACAAAGATAGGAAAATCAAAGAAACCAAAGGGTATTTTAAACCCTAAAACCTCTATTGAATTAATCCTACAAGCACCAATTCACATACGTAAACCACGAGGGAATCAAACTTCTATGTAACCAACGTTTCAAAATGATAATTCAAAATAAGCTAATCCTACCTCTCACACTCTCAAGTGTATATCTCATCTTAATTCATCAAAAGCTAAGAAAAATGAAAGGGGAACTAGTATTTATAGCCTTGGGCCTTTTATTACATTTAATGGGTCCCCAAAAGTGACCCATTTCAGCAAATTGGGCATCTGCCCATGCAGGTGGGGCACCTGCTGGCGCATGTCAGGGCGCAGGTGCCTCTGGAGGGGCCAAAATGGACACCTGCTAGCATAGGTGGATGACTTGCGGCCATAGGTCAGGCGCAGATGGCCCCAGGTTGTTGTTTTGCTCCTTTTAGTTCTCCGACAACCTCTCCAATGATCTCTTGACTCCAAGCTATCTTCCATACGCGATGTTGTTCTACTTGAAGTGCAAAATGAACCCTCATACCACATTCTTGTGGCCTTAAGCTTCTGGGGGCTTGGATCCATTGTTGTTTCCCTTGAAATACGAGCCAAGAAAGGTTAACGCCAATTTGGCTGGTATCATCCTCCCCTTCTTGAAAAGGATTTGACCTCGAATCCAAACCTTGCAAAATCACAGGAAAAAGAAACAACAATAATTTCCTCATGGCATGAGGGTTAGTGTTAGCAATAACAAGTTCATTACCACGCCAAGGAGGAACATACTTAACATATAACTAAGCATCAAAACGATCAATCAAGGGTTTGTAACCCCACAAAGCAAGGACCACTTGGTTACTCAAAGGGCCTTGACAAAAGGGTAGACCAAAAGAATCATGATAATTAGCCAATCATACATGTAAGCTCACATTGGTTCTTTGTTTCAACAAGCACAAAACCCACATTAAGTCAAGAGTCACAAGATAGCTTTCATAGCTAAGTGCAAGATCATCAACAATGTAATCCTGAGTTAAAACTCCACTCAATGCACTAGCTATCTTCATGGGTGGGATTACTCCTAAATCATACTCGGGGTCAAATACAAAGGTATCCCCCGCACAAATAGGTAAACATAATGCATTTAAGCTCATATAACCTCTATTCTTTAAGGAAATATTTAAGGGAAGTGAGGTCACCAATGGAGTCATGCTTACATAAGATGTAAATTCAACATGGTCATAAATATCATCATATGCAAACAAGTAATAAAGAAAGGTATCACAAAAAGGAGATTCATCCAAAGTATTTTCAAGAGAAGACTCACTCTTTGACCTACAAGTAAAGAAACTTTGGTCATATATAGGAACACATAATGGTGAATTCTCTTTGGCCAATTCATTATTCCCCTTCTTTAAAGAACACTCATCTATGTTGGCCATGTCTCCCATGCACAACTTAAGTCTACAAAGTGGATTGTGAATCCTCGAGAAATACTTTCCAATGTAGGGAAGGATACCAACAACCTTATTCCAACTTTGCTTTTTGTCTTGACCAAGCACCAAGTTGGGTGTATAACAACCACCAAATTTCAAGAGGTCGCTGGGGTCAAATGGGAGAAGTATCCAAGAACATGGGTCAAGACAATACTCATTCTCCCCAAAGGTGTCAACCTCACAAAAAGACATACCCTCTATACTATCATTGAAAATGTCATAAGCAAAGAGAGGGTAGAGAATGGTGTCACACAAGTTAACTTCAACTAAGGTGTCCTCAAGTATATACTCACTGTTGGATTCAAGATCATCACCATGAGTATCCTAAATAAAGGAAGCACACAAAGAAGAAGTAGAAGTAATTTCAAAACAAATAAAACCTTCTTTTTCAAGGGAAGGATCATCAAATAGACATCAACCATCAACAACATCAAGGAGGTCATGAATCAAGCCCTTACAAGAATAACATAAGTCATCCTCACATTTATCAAATAATGGTGGGGTGTCATACAAATGATCACAACCAAAATCATTTTCACAAGAACAATCACTAGTTGGGTTTTTTCACAAGTGAGATATCACTATCAAAAATTGGATAGTTAGCACAATCTTCACTCAACCCTATATTTTTAATACATTTCAAGAAATAGGATAACATGTGAATCTTAATCATACCATCCTTATTTTCAAGCATATCAAAATGCACATCACTAGATGCCACACTAGGAGTGATCTCACATTTATCATTCAAGACATCTTTCTTTGAGAGAGGCTCATTAACCAAAGGTGAGGAATTTAGCACACAAGTTCACTCTCAAAAAGATACATGTAATCCTTCACAATATTTTCATTCATATGATCAACTCTATCAACAACATCACTACCTTGAGGCGCTTCAAGGACACAACAAAAATGCTCACGTAGTGGATTAGACTCACAAGCAAGTTGATCAATGCATAAACCTTCACTAGTTGTAGGCAATTCACATGCTAATGCATACTCACCTTGATTTTCATAAGGGTCAACTAGTGTGTGAATACTCTTATCACATGGCAATGGGACCTTATTCAAGTTACAAGTGCTAGCACAAGGTGGACACAAATTGATCTTACTAGAAAAGTCAATTCGGTCATCTATAGGATCAACTAGTGTTTGCAAACTCACAACAAGAACTTGATCATCATGCAACTTAGCACTACCAAGAGTATCACAAAGGGAAGACTCATGATACTCTACACTAGACAACACACCAATTACACTCACTTGGCTACTAGCCACATCGTGACATTTCAAGTTTAGGGAAGTGCAAGGGTTAGCATTGTTACCTTGTTCCTCATAGAAAGTATGGTCTTCACCTTGGTGTTCAACATAGGGATTAGTTTGGGTGCTAGAATTCAAGAAGTCAAAAGACTTCTCAATGTTTGTCATTCTACCTTCCATGCTTGACATGTCACAACTAATGGAGGTTATTCGACCTTCCATCCCTCCCATTGTATGGTTCATGCCCTCAATCTTTTCCCAAATAGATTTCAACGTGTTATTTCTTATGGGATTTTAAGTTTCTTTCTTAGAAGCCATGGTACCTAGAAATTTCAAACACTCAACAAAGACAACAATAACATTAGCATTAGAAAAATAAAGCTCATAATCACTTGTGTTTACACACCTTTGATTGCCTCACAATTGGAGCAGCTAGTGTTGAAGATTGCCTATACTTCGGTAGTACACAAGGTGTCGATTGCTACTCTTGGCCGAAATAGATTCTTGTTTAAAAAAGAACAGATGACTCAATTTAAACTAAAGGAATTGAAACAAGAAGTTAACTACGAAGCTAAACTAGAAAAGCACAAAAGAAAATAGACTAAGAAAGAACAAATAATCAACCAACTAAGTAAGGACAATTACCAATTGATAATTAGTTTAGGAATCAAGAAATGAAATAACGAGTCAAGAAATGAAACTAAGATAATGGAACCTGAGAAAAATGAGTTTTGAAGTCATTGAGGTGCGTTTGGATGACCTGCGGGCGCAGATCATGACATGCCCTCGCAGGTAAGGGTCATGGGTTAAGAAACAACATGCTGGAAAGTCATCTACATTTCCACCTGCATGGGTAGGTGGATGACTTACATGTCCAGGTGAGGCCGCAGGTGCCCTTGGAAGAATAGCTAAAATTTTGATTTTTCACACTTTTGTGGGCCCTCTTAGGTTCTCTCTCCTAGAATATTCCCTTTTCTTTTAGGATATTCCTTTGTAATAACACCCAAACACTTTTCTCTTGCTCTCAGAACACTTTTCCCTATTCATTTCTTTTGAAGATATGAAGATCCTCAAGACCACTAAGAACAATATGAAGATCCAAAATTCATAGCTCTCTCATTTTAGCTTGAAAACCCATTAAATTTTAAACCCGAACTCCTTTCAACCTTTCGAATACAACCCGAGTAAATTTAAACCGCAAATCCCAACCAAAATTTCCAGATTTTCAAACCCACTTGAATATTTCTTCAAGCTTCAAACCCAAAAATGGTGGATCTTTAAAAATCTCTCCAAGTGGCACCAACTTTCAGATCTAGGGTTATTTTGGGTTCGGGAATACTTTCCAACTATTCTTTACACTCAATTCCACACCAAAATCACAAGATCGAGAAACCCTTTTTCAATTTTCTTTAAACTCAAGAACACAACATTAGGATTTCTTCGAATCTACTCAAATAAAGCTCAAAGCTCAAGATTCCAACTCAAATATACTATATGGGACTAAATCTAGTATAGAAACTTCAAGAAAAACTCAAAAACACAAAAATATTTTTGGAGATTTTCTCAAAAACGATTTTTCAGAATTTTTTTTTTTTTAGACTTTTGATTTTCTAGATAACAAAACCCAAGATTGAATTCATGGGAACGAACTCAAGCTCAACTCTGATACCAAATAATAATGAATAAAATATGAGAAGAGGAATAAAGTACGGAAATCATGAAAACAAGCTAAGATAATAAGGCAAGAAAGTAAAGATAGATTGAATGACACAAAGATAGGAAAATCAAAGAAACCAAAGGGTATTTTAAACCCTAAAACCTCTATTGAATTAATTCTACAAGCACCAATTCACATACGTAAATCACGAGGAAATCAAACTCCTACGTAACCAACGTTCCAAACCGATAATTCAAAACAAGCTAATCCTAGCTCTTACACTCTCAAGTGTATATCTTATCTTAATTCATCAAAAGCTAAGAAAATTGAAAGGGGAACTAGTATTTATAGTCTTGGGCCTTTTATTACATTTAATAGGTCCAAAAGTGACCCATTTTAGCAAATTAGGCATCCGCCCACGCAGGTGGGGCACCTGCTGGCGTATGTCAGGGGGCAGGTGCCTTTAGAGGGGCCAAAATAGCCACCTGCTGGTGCAGGTGGATGACCTACGGCCGCAGGTCAGGCGCAGATGGCCCCAGGTCATTGTTTAGCTCCTTTTATCTCTTGAACGACCTCTCTAATGATTCTGTTGACTCTAAGTTATCTTCTATACTCGATGTTGCTCTACTTGAAGTGCAAAATGGACACCTCTCCCACATCCTTGTGGCCTTAAGATCTTCGGGGCTTTGATCCATTGTTGTTACCCTTGAAATACAAGCCAAGAAAGGTTGACGCCAATTTGGCTTCTTGTCACGCCCCGAATTCCATCGAAACAAGATTGGCACCCGTAGCCGATAAGGCCCAAGAGAACCAACCTTTGCCTATGTTCAATCATATGCATGCCATAAGAAACGCATAATCATATAGTAGCTATAGATACCAACAAGGGAATTCATGTAACATGACATATATATATATACATATGCGAAACTGGACCATTGAGGCCACCAAGTCAAGAATGACATATCCCTTCTACATTTATACACCCACATCCGTCTACAAAAGCCTCTAACAAGAGCATTGACCAAAAGTAACTATAAATCGGGATAAGTTCCCGCTTTACACAATATGTACATCACCAAAACATATATACACTCTGACTCGGAGAAGCCCCGAATTAGCTGGAGCTCACCAATGATCTGCAACGACTGGCAACCTACTGTGGAGGCCTACTAGTGCCTGCACCTGCAGCAAGTAAGGTAAATTCCCCAAGAGGGGTCAGTACGGAATAAGTACTGAGTATGTAAGGCTCAAATGAAACTATATAACACATAAACATATTAATGAACTCAATACAAATGACTAATCAATGTGAGTAAGTCACCATTCTGCATTTTGGAAACCATGTGAATTGCTTTCATTACTTTCATTACATTCTTTACAATCAATGCTTGCTTGTTAATACATGGGTCACAATGTACCCGGGCCCCGACTGATCAGTGGGTCTTTACATACATATCATCATGTTGGGATCGGGTCAAGCTAGGCTTATGCCCCTAGACCTGCCACCCATAAACCAATGCATCAGGATTGGATCGAGCTAGGATTATGCCCCTAGACCTGCCACCCATAACTCAACATATCAGGTTTGGCTCGAGCTAGGTTTTCACCCCTAGAGCTGCCCCCTGTCAGGTTCGGATTGAGCTAGGCTTTCGCCCCTAAAGCTGCCCCCTGATCCAATAATATCGGGAACGGCTTGAGCTAGGCATTTCTCCCCTAAAGCTGCCACCCGTACTTGATCATTAACCACATTTGCATTACTTTATTCATTACTTTGAGATTGATACATTGATAGTCACAATCTTACTTTAAGCTTTGGATCATTAACCAATAAGTGAGAGACATGTGAATAACTTGGCAATCATAACATTATTAGAACCATAACACCTTGGGAACCATTGGACAATAATTCATGAATAAGAGACATAAGAATAATCACTCTTGGAACATTGGAACATAACCTTATTTGAGCTTTTGGAACATTAACCATGAATATGAGACATGAGATTTACCAATGATCAACGAGTAAGAAATATATGACAATGACCATGGATAAACGGATATAGGATACCTTAGCACATTTCGGAATAGGACTAGTGAAATAGCAATGTGGATACTATTTGCCGCAGAAAGATACGTACAGAGTAACCTTACATACCTTGTACTCTCAATATGGATATACAATCCTAGATGTGCATACAATAGTCCCGCTCCTTCTTTATGTGTCACTCTACAACACAAATACATAACGAGATTCACATTAACCATCAACTACTTTACACATGCATATAACATCAATGGATTACATGTTTGCCTTTAAACATGTCATTTCCCCTTGACAAAACCATTGATACAATTATTATTCCAAAAATTCCATAATATTCCCAACATTGACCAATACATGATAATTGATACATTTCACCACAACACTTCTCCTTTACACTTTCTTATCCATACCATATCACAAATAATCCATCAAATTACCTTAATACACTTCATAACACATATCGGCCAAAATCCCACAATTTATACTTATAGACAATAACAAGTTTAATACCAAAAATAACACCATAAATGTTCATATTTTGTCCATACCATGCTTTTTCATCAAAGGCACAAGGCCTAATTCAAGCTTGAATCCCATGGATCACAAATCTTATACAAAAGCACAAGGTACCATGTCCAATATTTCCAAGCACAACAAACATGATTTACATACTATTTCATGCATATAATATGTTAATCCATGAGAATAAATACTTACCAAGGATTGGAATAGGATGATATTTACAAAAGAGTCCCAAAGGAAATATTTGCTTTAGGGTTTGAAACTTAGAGAAATGCTTGAGAAATATCTAAAAAGGCATGAGACTTTGGAAACAATAAAAATAAGATTTATTGCCCTTTATATAGGCCCGCAAGTCCATCCTTAGCAACTCTTTATCATCTAATGTTGGGTTCTAGAAGGTCAATGCAAGAATGGGTCTTTTGACCCATTCTTGGGCCATGTTTTCTTTTTATATTGGGATCCTTTTTGGGCCCAATTCACTTAACTCAGTAAAATCAATAATTTCTCATTTTTAAGTCATATTATATGTATTACAATAATATTACCACTCATGATATTCATATCCGTAGCCTCAATCCCAAATAAGTGATTCTAGCCACGTTTGGCTTATTTTGACCTTAAGGGCAAAACTGTCATTTTGACTCCAAATTCATTCTCGAGTAATTTTATAATACCAATATAATATTTCATTCATTTAATGTATATACTCGTGGTTTTATAAGAAACGTGGCAAAAATCGGCTCGGTACGACCCCGGATACCCTTGGGACTTAGAAATTTCCAACTTTCGAAAAAGTGGAAAAACCAGCTTGGCACGCCCTTGGGCGCGCCAACTTGCTGCCTATGGACTAAAAATTTTATCCCAGAGAGGCGTGGCACGGTCCCAAATGAGACCCATACTTATATTTTTCAAAAATTCCATTTTTCTACTTTTCTTCGCGGGTTTGGTTAGCTAGTTCAAGTCCTATTATTGAACTTACTTCTTAATCTTAATATACTTTGTTTCGAGGTACTCTTAGCCTCTTTTTGAACCCCATACATGTTCCACAAAAATCATAAAACACCTCCTATGAAGGTTTAATCACATTTACGAGGCCAAAAGTCAAGTATCTCATCCATAGCATTACCAAATACGTATGTGTGGCTCTCGACACCTAAGTAAGCATTTCTCAACATCGTCAAGTAGGGTTAGGAAGGTACGGGGTGTTACATTCTTCCCCCCTTGGGAACATTCATCCTCTAATGTTAACAATATCGTTTCAATTACAACAATTGCATCTCTACATTAGCATACATATACATAAACACTTAAGGCTCATGGAGACTTACTTGTTATTGCTCCAATTCTGCACTTTGAACTTCTTGATCCATTTGAAATAGATGGGGATATTTAGATTTCATCATCTCTTCCACTTCCCATGTGATATCCTCTACTTGTTTATTTCTCCAAAGGACTTTTACGGAAGCTATGTCTTTATTCCTCAATCTCTATACTTGTCGATCTAGAATAGAAATGGGTACCTCTTCATAAGTAAGATCCTCCGTGACTTGAACATCTCTAATCGGAACAATACGAGATGGATCTCCTACGCATTTTCGAAGCATCGAAACATGAAATACAAGATGGACTGAGGAAAGTTCTTGAGGTAGTGCTAATTCATACGCAACTTGCCCAAATCTTTTAATAATTTCATATGGGCCTATGTAATGTGGACTCAATTTCCCTTTCTTTCCGAACCGTATTACCCCTTTCATCGGTGACACCTTTAAAAACACCCAATCACCTATGGCGAATTCCAGCCCTCTTCTTCTAACATTGGCATATGACTTGTGACGACTTTGGGCCGTTTGTAATCGTTGTTGAATTACTTTAACTTTTTCCATTGCCTGATGGACAATATTGGGTCCAAGTAAAGCAGTTTCACCCGCTTCAAACCATCCAATGGGTGATCTACATTTCCTTCCGTACAAAGCTTCATAAGGTGCCATTTTAATACTTGAATGATAGCCATTGTTATACGCAAATTCAATAAGAGGCAAATGGTCATACCAACTGACTTGAAAATCTAACGTACAAGCTCGTAGCATATCTTCAAGTGTCTGAATAGTACGTTCTGCTTGTCCATCAGTCTGAGGATGGAAAGTCGTACTCAAATTCACCCGTTTACCCAAACTCTGCTGGAAAGATCTCCAAAAGTGCGCTGTGAACTGTGCTCCTCTGTCTGATATAATGGAAAGTGGAATACCATGCAATCGTACTATCTCTTTCACATACAACTTCGCATACTCCTCAGCTGTATAGGTCGTCTTGACCGGTAGAAAATGCGCTGACTTGGTAAGCCTGTCCACTATGACCCATATAGAATCAAACTTCCGCAATGTACTAGGCAAACCCATAATGAAATCCATATTAATCATATCCCATTTCCAAACTGGAAGATTGATACATTGCATGTAACCTCCCGGTTTTTGATGCTCTACTTTCACCTATTGACAATTCGGGCATTGAGCACAAACTCTGCAATGTTCTTTTTCATATTGCCCCACCAATACACTTCTTTCAATTCATGGTACATTTTAGTAGCACTCGGATGAATAGAATAGTGCGAATGATGCGCCTCTGTCATAATTCGTGTCCTCAGCTCATCTACATCCGGTACACATAATCTCCTTTGACATTGAAGTATCCCTTCCTGTGTAAGATCAAATGCCTTTGTCAAATCCTGCTGTACATTTTCCTTTAGCTGTAATAACATAGAATCCGCAAACTGCTTCTCTTTCACTTCAGTTGTTAAGGAGGATTCTGCTGCATTCTGCACAATAACTCTATCATCTGAGGATTCAATAAGGCGAACTCCCAAACTGGTTAATTGATTCAAATCTTTGATTATCTCAGGCTTTTCATTCAACTGACCACTAGTGCTTGCTACTGCCTTACGGCTTAATGCATCAGCTACTACATTTTCTTTGCCTGGGTGATAAAGAATATCAATGTCATAGTCTTTTAAGAGCTCTAACCACCTTCGTTGCCTCAAATTGAGTTCCTTTCGCTTAAAGAGATATTGCAAACTTTTATGGTCCATATAGATATCAACATGGACTCCATACAAATAATGACACCATATCTTTAGAGCAAAAACTACCGCTGCCAATTCAAGATCATGTGTGGGATAATTTTTCTCATGTGGCCGCAACTGTCGTGAGGCATAGGCTATGACATTACCGTGTTGCATTAATACACATCCGAGGCCAACCCCGAAAGCATCATAATACACTACATAGCCTTCGGTACCTTCAGGAAGCACTAAAACTGGTGTGGAGGTTAATTTATCTTTCAAATTTTGGAAGCTTTTCTCACATGCGTCATTCCACTAAAATTTTACTGCCTTATGTGTAAGCTTTGTTAACGGCGCAGCAATAGAGGAAAGACCTTCCACAAATCTTCTGTAATAACCTGCCAGTCCAAGAAAACTACGAATTTCTGTGGGTGTCGTAGGTCTTGGCCAATTTTTCACTGCTTCAATCTTTTGTGTATCAACCTGTAAGCCTTCATCTGACACAATGTGACCCAAGAACACGACTGATTTCAACCAAAACTCACATTTAGAGAACTTTGCATGCAACTTACGCTCACGGAGAATCTGTAACACTTGCCGTAAGTGATTAGCATGGTCCTCTGGTGATCTTGAATAAACTAGGATGTCAACTATAAATACCGTGATGAACACGTCCAGAAATGGCTTAAACACCCTATTCATCAAATCCATGAACACAGCTGGAGCATTTAATAGTCTAAATGACATAACTAAAAATTCATAATGGCCATACCGTGTTCGAAAAGCTATCTTGGGTACATCTTCTTCTCTAACTCTGACTTGATGGTAACCCGACCTCAAGTCGATCTTTGAAAAACACTTGGCACCCTATAACTTATCAAACAAATCATCAATGCGAGGGATGGGATATTTGTTCTTGATCGTTACCTTATTCAATTGCCGATAGTCAATGCACATTCTCAAAGTGCCATCTTTATTTCGCACAAATAATACCGGCGCACCCCATGGGGACATAATAGGCCTAATGAAGCCTTTGTCCAGCAAATCTTTCAACTGCTCCTTCAATTCACGCAGTTCTGCTGGAGCCATTCTATATGGGGGAATAGAAATAGGCTGAGTGCCCGAAATCACATCAATACCAAATTCGACTTCCCGTTCTGGGGGTAAGCCTGGAAGATCCTCTAGAAAGACATCCAAAAATTCATTGACCACTGGAATCGACTGTGGAGTTAGTGGTTCCACTTTGGTATCTTTCACCCGTACTAAATTACATATGTAGCCCTTAGCAGTCATCTTCCTGGCTTTCAGATGGGAAATAAATCTCCCTCGTGGTGCCCCTACATTACCCTTCCATTCAAGAACATCTTCTTGCAGAAAATAAAAAAAATTGTACCTTCTTGGCCTGGCAATCTACAGTAGCATAACAAGAGGCCAACCAATCCATTCCCATGATCACATCAAAATCCACCATGTCTAATTCAATGAGATCGACCAATGTATCATGACCACACACAGTTACCACACAGTTACAATATACTCTCTTTGCAATAATATATTCACCAATCGGTGTAGACACTTCAATTGATTTAATTAATAATTCTGGTGCCTTTGCAAATTTTGCAGCAACCAATGGGGTAACATAGGAAAATGTAGAACCTGGGTCAATTAGTGCATATACATTATGTGAGAAGATGGATAATGTACCTGTGACAACATCAGGGGAAGCCTCTGAATTCTGGCGGTCCACCAAAGTATAAGTGCGATTCTTGACCCCGCTAGTACTGGCTGCTCCTCTGGCACCTCTACCACGGCCAATAGGCTGCACCCCTCGGCCAAGTGAAGGAACCAATGCTGATGACACAACAGTCGACCCAGCTGGTTGTGCTATACCACCCATGCTCCACTGTGGACAATCTCTCTCTATATGTCCCTGCATACCACACAAAAAGCAGACATTCGTCCCTGACCGACATGTACCTGAATGAATACGCCCGCAGTGCTGACACTACTGACGAGGAAAACCTACTACCTGTGATCCATGAACCCCACTACTCTGCCCAGCTAAACCACCTCTAAACCCTCGAGACTGAGAATAAGCGCCTGTCATAGAATGAGAAAATGACGATCTAGGTGGTCTAGGGAACATACGAGGACTAGATCCTCCTTGGGACATCATAAGTGGTCCCATAGGTCTAGCTATTTTGGACTGTCCCCTATCAAATTCATGTACCCTTCGTTTCTGTCTTTGATCTTCCATTTTTTGGGCAAAGGCTTGTATTCGAGCAATTTCCATGTCCTTATTCAAGGCCGCAATAGTGCAATCTCTTACCAAATATGGCTCTAGTCTGTCCACATATCTATGGACCCTGTCTATCATCGTAGCCACAACATTTGGCGCATATCGAGCCAAGAAATTAAATTGCAAGCTATATTCCCTGACGCTTAGATTTCCCTAACGGAGATTTAGGAATTGATCTGCTCGTGCCTCCCGGATCTCATAAGGAAGATAATGATCGAGGAAAGCCACTTTAAACTCTTCCCATGTAGGTGGATTTGTACCAATGTCACGGGATTTCTTCCAATTCTCATACCATAATATTGCCTCTCCTTTCAACCTGTACGCAGCAAGTTCCACTGTTTCGACCCCCTGTCACGTGCATAACTTCCAAGGCCCTCTGAATTTGATCCATGAAGTCCTGTGGATCTGCTTTTGGATTGAACCCAGTGAATATAGGAGGGTCCAGTTTCAAGAAATCCTGTGTCCTGCGACTTTCCATTCTAGCTGCATCATCATCATGTGTCATTGTACCAGCTCATCCCTGACTTTATGACACCACTAACTGTGTCAACATATGTACAACATTTCTAAGATCCTGGTCAGTGGCATTCATTGGCGGTTCTGCGGGTATTTCTCTACCAATTGGCTTTTTCAAAACTGGGAAGGTAGATGAAGACCGCGATGATATTTCAGCATTCGCTCCACCTTGACTAGCTTGGTCAGGTGGTAGTCTACTTATTCCTTCTCCAGCAGGCACATCAACTTGCTTCCCTTTACCCCTTCCTCTTTTAGTGTTCGGCATTGTTACTATATCAAAGAGAAACAATTACTATGGTCAGACAAGATTCAACTTACAACATTGGCTCTATTGCACGATCTATAATGAAGAAAAGAAACAACATCCTAAATGTCTCGTAGCCTCCTACTTATAAATGTGGTGCACAACACATCAATAAGTAAGACTCTACTCAGACACGGCTTTGTAGACACCCTTAGAATGACCTGCTCTGATAGCACTTTTGTCACTCCCCGAATCCCATCGAGACATGATTGGCACCCATAGACGATAAGGCCTGAGAGAACCAACCTTTGCCTATGTTCAATCATATGCATGCCATAAGAAACGCATAATCACATAGTAGCTATAGATACCAGTAAGGGAATTCATGTAACATGACATATATATATATATACATATACGAAACTGGGCCGTTGAGTCAACCAAGTCAAGAACGACATATCCCTTCTACATTTATACACCCACATCCATCTACAAAAGCCTCTAACAAGAGCATTGACCAAAAGTAACTATAAGTCGGGACAAGTTCTCGATTTACACAATATGTACATCACCAAAACATATATACACTCTGACTCGGAGAAGCCCTGAATTATATGGAGCTCACCAATGATCTGCAACGACTGGCAACCTACTGTGGAGGCCTACTAGTGCCTGCGCCTGCAGCAAGTAAGGTAAATTCCCCAAGAGGGGTCAGTACGGAATAAGTACTGAGTATGTAAGGCTCAAATGAAACTATATGACACATGAACATATCAATGAACTCAATATAAATGACTAATCAATGTGAGTAAGTCACCATTCTGCATTTTGGAAACCATGTGAATTGCTTTCATTACTTTCATTACTTTTTTTTACAATATATGCTTGCTTGTCAATACATGTGTCACAATGTACCCGGGCCCTGACTGATCAGTGGGTCTTTACATACATATCATCATGTTGGGATCGGGTCGAGCTAGGCTTATGCCCCTAGACCTGCCACCCATAAACCAATGCATTGGGATCGGGTCGAGCTAGGATTATGCCCCTAGACCTGCCACCCATAACTCAACATATCAGGTTTGGCTCGAGCTAGGTTTTCACCCCTAGAGCTGCCCCCTGTCAGGTTCGGATTGAGCTAGGCTTTCGCCCCTAAAGCTGCCCCCTGATCCAATAATATCGGGAACGGCTTGAGCTAGGCATTTCGCCCCTAAAGCTGCCACCCGTACTTGATCATTAACCACATTTGCATTACTTTATTCATTACTTTGAGATTGATACATTGATAGTCACAATCTTACTTTAAGCTTTGGATCATTAACCAATAAGTGAGAGACATGTGAATAACTTGGCAATCATAACATTATTAGAACCATAACACCTTGGGAACCATTGGACAATAATTCATGAATAAGAGACATAAGAATAATCACTCTTGGAACATTGGAACATAACCTTATTTGAGCTTTTGGAACATTAACCATGAATATGAGACATGAGATTTACCAATGATCAACGAGTAAGAAATATATGACAATGACCATGGATAAACGGATATAGGATACCTTAGCACATTTCGGAATAGGACTAGTGAAATAGCAATGTGGATACTATTTGCCGCAGAAAGATACGTACAGAGTAACCTTACATACCTTGTACTCTCAATATGGATATACAATCCTAGATGTGCATACAATAGTCCCGCTCCTTCTTTATGTGTCACTCTACAACACAAATACATAACGAGATTCACATTAACCATCAACTACTTTACACATGCATATAACATCAATGGATTACATGTTTGCCTTTAAACATGTCATTTCCCCTTGACAAAACCATTGATACAATTATTATTCCAAAAATTCCATAATATTCCCAACATTGACCAATACATGATAATTGATACATTTCACCACAACACTTCTCTTTTACACTTTCTTATCCATACCATATCACAAATAATCCATCAAATTACCTTAATACACCTTATAACACATATCGGCCAAAATACCACAATTTAGACTTATAGACAATAACGAGTTTAATACCAAAAATAACACATACATGTTTATATTTTGTCCATAACATGCTTTTTCATCAAAGGCACAAGGCCTAATTCAAGCTTGAATCACAAATCTTATACAAAAGCACAAGGTACCATGTCCAATATTTCCAAGCACAACCAACATGATTTACATACTGTTTCAAGCATATAATATGTTAATCCATGAGAATAAATACTTACCAAGGCTTGGAATAGGATGATTTTTACCAAAGAGTCCCAAAGGAAATATTTGCTTTAGGGTTTGAAACTTAGAGAAATGCTTGAGAAATATCTAAAAAGGCATGAGACTTTGGAAGCAATAAAAATAAGATTTCTTGCCCTTTATATAGGCCCCCAATTCCATCCTTATCCACTCTTTATCATCTAATGTTGGGTTCTAGAAGGTCAATGCAAGAATGAGTCTTTTGACCCATTCTTAGGCCATGTTTTCTTTTCATTTTTGGATCCTCCTTGGGCCCAATTCACTTAACTCAGTAAAATCAATAATTTCTTGTGTTTAAGTCATCTTATATGTATTACAATAATATTACCACTCATGCTATTCATATCCGTAGCCTCAATCCCTAAAACAAGTGATTCTAGCCACGTTTGGCTTATTTTGACCTTGAGGGCAAAACTGTCATTTTGACTCCAAATTCGTTCTCGAGTAATTTTATCATACCAATATAATATTTCATTCATTTCATGTATATACTCGTGGTTTTCGAAGAAACGTGGCAAAAATCGGCTCGGTACGACCCCGGATACCCTTGGGACTTAGAAATTTCCAACTTTCAAAAAAGTGAAAAAACCAGCGTGGCACGCCCTTGGGAGCACCAACTTGCTTCCTATGGACTAAATATTTTAGCCCAGAGCGGCATGGCATGGTCCCAAATGCGGCCCATACTTATATTTTTCGAAAATTCCATTTTTCGACTTTTCTTCGCGGGTTTGGTTAGCTACTTCAAGTCCTATTCTTTAACTTACTTCATAACCTTAATATACTTTGTTTTGAGGTCCTCTTAGCCTCGTTTTGAACCCCACAAATGTTTGAAGAAAATCATAAAACACCTCCTATGAAGGTTTAATTACATTTATGAGGACAAAAGTCAAGTATCTCATCCATAGCATTACCAAATACGTATGTGTGGTTCTCGACACCTAAGTAAGCATTGCTCAACATCGTCAAGTAGGGTTAGGAAGGTACGGGGTGTTACACTTCTATCAAGTTGAAATGGAATATATGATGAACACATGGAACTATAAGGAATTAAACAATTATTTATTTATCAAAATGCAAATATGCTTTTTGAAAATACAAATTAGAGCTCAAAATGGAGAAATAATAACAACTAACACTCTTATAATGAAAAATTTCTAAACTATACAAAGAAGAACAATCACAATTTAAGGTATAAGTATCTTTAGTTCCTCAAGTGATAAACTTAGTATATATGCATAAAAGGCAAAACATCAAAAATCTTCTCCACTTTATGCGAAGTCGACTATTTTGCACAGAATTCAAATTACACTACACTCATAAGAAAAGAGATGGTATTTTTCCTATTCAGTAGTATTATCTTTCTTCAATAACAAGGTAAAAAGCTAGTAACTATTGTGAAAATATTTTTTACTTCTTAAGTAATCCAAGGTGATAAATTCAAAGAAAACTCAATCCAACTAATATATGCTTTCTGTATAGAATGTATGATGTTAAGGGAAGTATGATCAAAGAATTATCGAGGATCAATGTCCAATGATATACGAAGACTTTGATTGATTGCAGAGAATAGGTTAATAGGTTTGCTGGAACATGATATGTTCCTTTAATTAGGGTATTTCATCAAACATACTGGATGCATCAATGTTCTCCTCATGTTATTGATATTTCTATTTTAGCAGCAACTCCTTGTGGCCAGTGTTGTAGTAATTAGGCAACGAAGCAGAAAATTCTCGAAGAGGCATTTAACGAACAACCACATATATAACAGAATCCACCAAGAAAAAAACATGCAAAAAGGGGAAAACTAACTAGTCAAAATCATACAGACTATACAAAAGAAACATAAAGCATAAATGTGAATATAATTTCAGAGGCAGAATGAAGATTCTTAATCATAGCAAATGTAGATTCTAAATAAATAATCTCTGAAAAAAATATTTACTTGCTCATCGAGAAAGAAATAGAGAATAAAACTAAACACAACTCAGATCCCACATACGAATAGGGAAATGCAAAAATTATTAAATAATTCAAAAACCAAGCCAAACGCAATGCAGAAGGAAAATACAGAGAATGAAAGAAAGAAAGAGAAAAATATCCCCGTAACAGAAAATTTTGAATATGAGTCGTTCACCATTTCATTCGATTCTTTTCACTTCTCAAAAAATCATCTATTAGAAACTTGAAATTTTCAAAGCGTCTCTTAGGTCCTATTTTTCAGTTCAACACAGGAAAGCACCCTCTTTTTGTCATCCCTGCAGCTTTCCAGATTTTGTATTGAACGCATGGCGTAGCTAGGACCCTTCCCATTCTGTTTGAGCCTATGTTCAAGCCAAACCCAACACCTATTTTACTAAGGCTGGAAAGAATGCCCACCAAGTTCAGATAAGGGAATGCTTTCCCCAACAATTAAAGTAAAGGCTCGATGAAGGGAGGGAGGTGCGGCGGGGGAAGGAAACTGACTATTCCTTCTTTTCTATCGAATCAATCATAACCACTACCTACATTCCAGGAAATTGTGCACCACAAATAAGAGCTAATAAAGAGACCCACAATGGATAAGATTATTCTCTTTACCAAACATATGCGGATCGAATCACAATCTTATATACTAATTCAATTGCTTTTTTAATCAGCTTGATAGTAGCATCCGATAGAGCAATACTTCCTTCCTTCATTAACTCTTGAATCATTGCACTAAATTCAAACTAAATGATATTATATTTTTTTTCAAAAACTAAACCAAAAAACCAACAACTGGAAACATGAAATTCATACCCATTCTCGGAGCCAGAATACATCTCTTTACTTAATAGATCGCTTGCACCTATGTGTCTGAACCTAAAAGTTTCAGCAATCTTCAGGCATTGTGTACCTTTACCACTACCAGGACCTAAAAGAACAACAAAGCTACTCTGTAATTTTATATTTTCCCAAATAATCTAGTAAAATAGTATGTGCAACAATCATTTTGTTTATTCTCATGTATAATCATATGTCTTTAGCTGAAGAACTGCCATTAAAGAGGAAACAATCAACTTATCACCTTATAGTAATTAAACAATCAGATATTATAGGTTGTCTGTAAAGGAATATATGTTTATTCACTCTCCACTACAAACAAGCAAAGAATTAGATGAAGGACTCTCATTAGTAAACTCAACAAAATTTTGATCACACTAGCATGCGGAATACTGTAAAAATGTCGCAACATCTAGGCTTAAACACTAGATCAAACCAAAAAAATAAGTGTTCTAAATGGTATCATAATAATTTAGAGAAGGGCTAGGGAAATGAATCAGTTAAAAAATTAGTTACTAATTCGTTTTCATTATACTGAACTATGAGAGAAAAAGCACCCAGATATATTGAGCGTAAAAGTACCCAGATATACTACATGCAAAATGAAAGAAAGCTTAAATTATAATTTGCAAAAAATTTAAAGAAGTAAAAAAGAGTACTTAGATATACTCTCTGAAAAATCAAGTTCCTTTCATTATCCTGCAATTTGTATGCCGGAGCTTGAGAAATCAAAATCCTTAAATTGATAGGAATAATAATAAATGAGAAATGGAGTTTGAGAATTTTGAGAAACCAAAATGCTCATTTAGGACTTGAAACTTCAGCAATAGCAATATATGCAAAATAGAAAGAAGATTCTAACCCATTAGAAAAGAAATTAATGAGAAGCCTGTTGCTTTGCGGCAGACCAATTGGAAGCTGGGGGTGGACTAATGTGCGAGAGAGGGTTGAAAATGAAAAAATTGGGTAGAAAGAATCTACAATAAGGACAGATTTAAAGAGATAAAGTAGACAAACTCAAGTATCAAAATAGTGTAAAGTTAATAGTCTAAAATATGAAACTAATTACCCGAATAGTGCAAAACTACTGATAACATCAAAATCTCAAAAATTACGTTGAGGAGAAGATGGAAACCTTTTTATGGTAATTTGGGTGAGGAAATTTAATGGTGATTTGGGTGAGAAACCCTTTTTACCTTGCTCTAGTTTGCCTTCTAGAAATTGTGGAAAAATGGAGAGGGAATATGAAATGTTTAATTTTTTCCAATTAAAAATTAGGGGGAGTGTTAAATATATGGAGGTAATATAATTATTTTTGTCAAAATTTTACTATAATTAAAAGTCCACATTTATAAAGTGTTGTTTTAGAATTATAAATATAGCACATTTCAAAAGCATAGTTCTCTGTGTAATTAAGTGTTGTCGACTGTATTATGATTTGGCAACGCTTATAAAGTATTGCTTATAATATTATAGAGAACATTTTAAAAGCGTTGTCAAAATTTTCATGGCCAAAAGCTCTATATAAAGGCCACACCTTGAAAGTGTGGCCTTAGATACTTTTGGCAACACTTTTCAAGTGTTGCCTAAAATTAGTGTGGCCTTAGGCAAATTTGTTTGTAGTGATAGATGGCATTGAACTCAATAATTACTTGTTTTTTCCAAAATAAAGATTTGAACATTTATAACCCCCAAAATACAAAAAGAGGGAAAAATTAAGAAAATAAGAAAACAAACTAAGATAATAAGGCAAGAAAGTAAAGATAGATTGAATGACACAAAGATAGGAAAATCAAAGAAACCAAAGGGTATTTTAAACCCTAAAACCTCTATTGAATTAATACTACAAGCACCAATTCACATACGTAAACCACGAGTGAATCAAACTCCCACGTAACCAACATTTCAAAACGATAGTTCAAAACAAGCAAATCCTAGATCTCACACTCTCAAGTGTATATTTCATCTTAAATCATCAAAAGCTAACTAAAAATGAAGAATAACTAGTATTTATAGCCTTGGTCCTTTTATTACATTTAATGGACCCAAAAGTTACCCATTTCAGCAAATTAGGAATCCGCACACGCAGATGGACCACTTGCTGGTGCGTGTCAGGGCGCATGTGCTACTGGAAGGGCCAAAATGGCCACCTGCATGTAACACCCCGTATTTTGCGTGTACTTGTTCTATTGATATGGGACTTGAGGTAACCTTGTTATATAGGTAACGAACCAAGTTTCTTTAGTGATTAGCGGTGGTTTAAAGAGGATTTAAAATATATTATAATGGCCCAAGCATTTTTAGCATGTATGCGCCAAGTTAACCCAAACGAAAGTGCTTAAACGTGAGATAGTAAGGTGTTATTCTACCTCAAGGATTAATGTTTCCAAGTGTATATAAGTATAAAGTTAATATAAGGGGTTAAGACTTAGAATATGGAATAAAATAAGTGAGCTGCTTGCTTGACTTAAATTGAGCTAGTAGGTGATAAGTAGGTGCATCCCCTACTTTGACTTATTGACCAATCTAAGAACCAAGTAGGTGCATTACCTACTAAGACTCCTTTGACCATCTTATTGGGCCAAGTACACTACCACCTACTAGAATAAATTCTGGCCCAAGTTAAAAGAGAGGAAAGGAGAAGATTGGGCAGCCAAGGCCCAATAGTTTCAGATCCAAAAACGCCCAAGTATAATGGAAAAGTAGGTGCACCAAATACTTGGTATTTTATGGCCAAAAATGGACAAGAAATTCGGCCAAGAGCTGGTTCCTTTAAAGGGATTGAAAATAACTCATTTTATTCATTTTAACTTAGGCAAAAAATCAGCTTTCTAGGGTTTTCTCTCTTCTCTCTAGTAGCTTCTACAGCAACCCTATAATTCCATTAGGGTTCTTGGGATTTACCTTCCTTCCAAGCTAAAGGTAAGTGAACAAATCATGAGCTTATCTTAAAAATACTATGGAAATTATGTTCTTCATGTTTAAATTATAAGGAAGCCCTCTATAAGTTTGGCAGTCCCATTTTTCTTGGTTATTAAGAGATTTTTCTCTTCTCCTTTGGTTTGTGTGTGAAGGAACAAAGATATTGAACAAAATACAAGTTAAGAGAATAAACTATCACATAATTAAGGTAAGGCTACTGCCATTTTCCCCCCTTCCTATATACATATTTTGGTGGAGAATTGTGTATATATTGTTGTCAAGAACTCAAGGGATGATGAGTTCAATATTTGGTTGCTATGATAACGGATATTACGGTTGTTTAAGGACTTGTTTTATGTGTATATGTTGTGGACAGCTTGGTTGATGTTGGGAAAGGAGGTAACTGACTTGTATTGAATTATAAATGGAGGATATGGTGATACACCACCGAACTAAATAATATGTAAGCCTACTGCCCACTCCACTTTGTATACCATTTTGAGGGTGTAATGAGGCAAAAGTTATTTCGGGGGACGTTATAAGGATTTGTATGGTATGTGAATGTAATTGGAGGATTAAGGGTTAAAAGAACACCCTTGAATAAATTAATTACGGGCTTACTGCCTGGCTACTATTTTGGTGAGGTTAAGTGGCTTAAATGTATTGATTAGCTACTAATACTAGTTTTACCATGTACTTTATTGTAGATAAGTAGTCCGAGAGGCAGGAGTTTAATTTGGGGTAATATCGGAGTTGCACAGTAAGGTATGTAAGGCTATTCGATTCTATGTTATTTAGCCTGAAATCTAATACATTGATGTTACATTTGCTCCCTACATCATTGTTACCGCCTTAAATGCGTATTCATATGTCTCTCACTACTGGTCCATAGTTTAAAACTCAATAATGTTATGACCCCCAAAAGAACTATCTCAAAGATTAAAGAAATAATGTAAAGAGAAGTTGTATATTCTTGGGTGGTATCCCAGGGGTGGAAGGAACACCTAGCATGGGTTGATCCCAATATCACAGGTGGTATCCCATTGGTGAAGGAAAAGCCTAGCATAGGTCGATCTCGATTTGTGTATTTATGAGGACCGTATCCCAGGGGTTAAAATACCTAGAATGGGTCATCCTCTTTTAACACTAATCAGCTGGTCATTTGTATCATATGCTTTACAATTTCATAATGCAAAGAAGTATAAAGTAAAGTAAAAGATGTAACGTACATGATCCCATAAATATAAGCAAAGGAGGTCTTTTCTTCTTATCTTTACAATTCTGTATTGATATTTGATGTTATTAAGATCTTGTCTTACCTATGGTCACTTTATGCCTTACATACTCATTACATTCTTTTGTACTGACGTCCCTTATGGGGACACTGTGTTTCATGCCACAGGTACAGGTACTCCATCTAGCAGACCTCCTTAATATGAGCACAGGACACTCAACTGTGATTGGTGAGATCCAAATTGATTCGGGGCTTTACCGAGTCTTTGGTATATATTTTGGTATTGAATAATAGTTGAGGGTAAGGCGTGGCCTGTCCCGACCCAGACCATGTTTGTCAATCTTATAGAGGCTTTGTAGACTAGTGTATAAAGTGCAGTTATGTTTGGTTTCTTAACAGTTGTTGCCTCAACAACCAAGTCATGTATATATGTTTTGGGCCTATCTTTATGTTAGTGTTTTATCATTGTTATAGCTTGTTTATATTTGTCAAAGTCCCATTACTATTTAGTTATTTGCTTGGACAATAAGATTATAGGTTGGTTCTCTGGAGTCTTTAGGGCGTCGGGTGCCTATTCAACTCAATTTAGTTATCAGAGAAGGTCATCCTAGGGAGTCTACAAAGTCGTGTTTATGTAGAGTTTTGCTTATGGGTGTGTTGTGCCCCCCATCCATAAGTAGGATGCTACGGGACATTTTGGAGTCATTTTTTTTAATTCATTTCTTAGATCGTGCGATAGAGCTAATGTTGTAGGTGGAATTGTATTTAACCTTTGGATTTTTTTCCCATTATAGTAAAGATGTTGGTTACAAGAAGGAGTAAGAATACAACGAAGCAAGTAGATATGGCTGCCGGAGAATGGACCATCAAGTCACCACCTAGACAAGCTAACCAAAGTGAGGCTTAGAATGAGTTTTCATCATGGACTTCTTCTACTCCTCCATCTCCAGAAGAACTAAGAAGGAGCGGAGTACCCCCAGAATCACCTATTAATGCTACTGAGCAAGATTTAAGAAATGTAGTGCAATTGTTGACTCGCATAGTTGCTGGACAAGGTCAAGGACAAGCTGGTCCGACTATGGGTACTAGTGGTGCGGATAGAGCAGCCAGTCTACGAACACAAGATTTTCTTAAATTAGACCCTCCCATATTCACCGGGTCAGATCTTAACGAAGACGCACAAGACTTTATTGATAAAATCCAAAGGGCTTTGGATGTCATGCATGTATTTGTTAAAGAGACGGTTGAGCTAGCAGCGTATAGATTAAAATGGGAGGCTATATTATGGTATGAATGTTGGAAATGATCTAGGGGTACAGGTGCACCTTCAGCTAATTGGGAAGTGTTCAAAGCAACATTTCTTGATCATTACCTTCCATTTGATATCCGAGAGGCCTGGGAAGATCAATTTTTAAATCTTCGCCAAGGGAATATGAGCGTGAGGGAGTACAGTCTTCAGTTTAACTCTTTGTCCAGGTATGCTCCTAATGTAGTAGCTACTATGGAAGATAGAGTTCAACGATATGTGGATAGATTGGATCTGTATCTAGTTAGAGATTGCACTATTACTGCCTTGAATAAAGACATGTCTATAGAAAAGATACAAGCTTTTGCACAAAAAATGGAAGATCAAAGACAAAGAAGAAGGACACAAGAGCCAGAAAGAGGGTACTCCAAGAGGGCTAGGTCTGTGGGAAGTTTATGCCATCCCAAAGTCAATTCAGGCCTCGATTTCTAAATAGACCACCTAGGACACCATCTTCCTACTTTACAGCAAGAGCTCCACCCCGATTTCAAGGGTTTAGAGGCAATCAATCTGGGCAAAGAAGTGAGAACCAAGGTTCAGTTGCTGGAAACCAAGAGCATGGAAGCATGAGTCCATCAAGACCTCCTAGACAACTTTGTAAACAATGTGGGAGACATCATATAGGTGCATGCTGGTTTGGGACAGATGTTTGTTATTGGTGTGGTACACCGGGCCATATGATGAAAAATTATCCTCAAAGGGATATGGGTGGTATGGCACAAACTGCTGGATCATCTATCACATCATCATCATCGATGCCTCCTTTAGTTAGGGGTCAACAGATGCCTACTGATTGTGGTAGAAGTGGTAGAGGAGTAGCTAGTTCTAGCGGAGTCCAAAATAGAACATATGCTCAAGCGGGTCGAAAAAATTTAGAGGCTTCTCCTAATGTGGTTACAGGTACATTGTCCATCTTTTCACATAATGTATATGCATTAATTGATCCGAGCTCTACACTATCATATGTAACTCCATTGATTACTGGAAAGTTCAAAAGAACATCGAAATCACTGGTTAAGCCATTTGAAGTTTCTACACTAGTGGGAGAGTCTATTATAGCTAGAAGAGTTTATCATAATTGTATAGTAACTGTTTGTGATCATGACACATTGGATGATCTTGTTGAGTTAGAAATGGTAGATTTTGATGCTATAATGGGTATGGGTTGATTGGCTTCTTTTTATGCCATAGTATATTGCCGAGCTAAGAGGGTGCATTTTCATTTTCCGAAAGAGACAGTCCTTGAATAGAGAGGTACTATTGGAGCACCAAGGGGTAAGTTTATTTTGTATGTTAAGGCAAAGAAGATGATGCCCAAAGGGTACTTATGTCATTTAGTGGGGGTGAGAGATATAGAAGCGAAACCACCGACTCTTCAATCCATTCTAGTGGTAAATGAATTTTTTGATGTGTTTCCTGGTTTACCTCCAGAATGACAAGTAAAGTTTGGTATTGATATGGTCCGAGGTAGTCAACCTATTTCTATTCCTCTATATAGAATGGCCCTAACAGAATTACGTGAATTGAAGGAACAATTAAAATATTTGTTAAAAAAGGGATTCATAAGGCCTAATATATATTTTTGGGGCGCACCCGTGTTATTTGTACGTAAAAAGGATGGCACATTGAGAATGTTTATTGACTACTAACAACTGAATAAGGTGACAATTAATAATAAATATGCCCTCCCTAGAATTGAAGATTTGTTTGATCAGTTACAAGGTCCTAAGTGTTTCTCAAAAATCGACTTGAGGTAAAGTTATCACCAAGTGAAAGTGAAGGAGAAAGATATACCCAAAACAGCTTTTCAAACACGGTATGGTCATTTTGAGTTTTTAGTTATGTCATTCTGCCTAGCCAATGCACTAGAAGCTTTCATGGATCTGATGAATAGAGTGTTCAAGCCATTCTTGGATGTGTTTGTGATAGTATTTATAGATGATATTCTGGTGTATTCAAGATAAAAAGAAGACCATGCTAATCATTTGCGACAGGTGTTACAGATTCTTCGTGATCGTAAATTATATGCAAAGTTCTCTAAGTGTGAGTTTGGTTAAAATCAGTGGCATTCTTGGGGTATATTGTCTGATGAGGGGATAAGGGTTGATTCTCAAAAAATAGAAGTCATGAAGAACTGGCCAAGACCCACAACACCTATGGAGGTTTGTAGTTTCCTAGGCTTGGCAGGTTATTATAGAAGGTTTGTAGAGGGATTTTCTTCCATTTCTGCACGAATAACCAAGCTAACACAAAGCAGTCAAGTTTCAATAGAATGATGCCTGTGAAAGAAGCTTTCAAGAGCTGAAGAATAAGTTAACTTCAACGCCTGTATTAGTATTTCAAGAAGGTACAGAGGGGTATGTAGTGTATTGTGATGCTTCAGGAGTGGGTCTAGGATGTGTATTTATTTAGCATGGTAAGGTAATAGCCTACGCCTCAAGACAATTGTGTCCACATGAGAAGAATTACCCAACATATCATCTTGAGCTAGCAACGATTATATTTTCTTTAAAGATATGGCGCCATTACCTGTATGGGGTTCATGTTGATAAATATACTGACCATAAGAGTTTACAATATATCTTTAAGTAGAAGGACTTGAATTTAAGGCAGCGAAGATGGCTTGAGCTATTAAAGGACTATGACGTCGATATCTTGTACCATCCGGGGAAAGCAAATGTGGTAGCCGATGCTTTAAGTCGTAAGACAATGGCAAGGACTTATGGGATGTCCATGGAAAGACAAGGGATAACTAAAGATCTACTACAACTAGCTAGATTGGGGGTTCACCTTCTTGAATCCCCAGATGATGGAGTTATTGTGCAAAATACGGCAGAATCCTCATTGATAAGTGAAGTGAAAGAAAAGTAGTATGCGGATCCTATTCTATTACAGCTTAAGAAGAATGTATAACAAGGTATGACAAAGGCATTTGAGCTTACGCAAGAGGGAGTACTTCGGTGCCAAAACAGATTATGTGTACCTAATATTGATGGACTAAGAAGAGGATTATGGCGGAAGCACACCATTTGTCATGACCCGAATACTATCGAGACGTGATTGGCATCCGAAGCTGATATGGCCCGAGAGAACCAATATTTGCTCATGAACCTTCGTATACGTATCCTCGTATGAATCTTATTATACCTCATGCAACTATGCGGAAGACATGAATCATGGAAACATATGCTATAAATATATATACAAAACTTGGCCGTTGGAGCCATCACGTCGAAATGAACGTACATCTTACATCCATATACCCACATATGTCTACAAAGCCTATAACAGATATATCTACAAGACCAACTTAAAGTCGGGACAAGTCCCCACTTTACACAATATTAAAACAAATACACAACTATGACCCAGAAAGCTCCGAACCAAGTGGAGCTCACCAAAACTCTGCAAATGATCCACAGTCTATTGAGAAGGTCTACTAATACCTGCACCTGGAACATGTAAGGTAAGTCCCCCGAGGGGGTCCGTACAAAGAATGTACTGAGTATGTAAGGCTCATAAGAAATAGCATCATACATGAGAATGTCAATAGAATAAAATATGAGAGAATAGTCAATGTGTATAAACCATCATTTTATATAATATATTTTATAACTACTCTCCTTAAAGGGAAATTACCTTCACTCAAGAGACTTGCCTCCAATAGATTCTTCTATACCCAAGAGATTTTTTCTTGCCTCTATGTTCATTATCACTATTGTTCATCTACTTGGTTAGTAAGTTGTAAAAGAATAACATTCATCTACACACATCCACTTAAGTGGTGGGGTAACAATATGACATACATCTATTCTATCGGTGGTTTAATTACACAACGTACGTCCACTCTATTAACGTATATCTACTCTAACAACGAACATCCACTCTATTAATGGTTTAACCTACATCTACTCTCATGGTAAGTTAGCATACATCCACTCTATGGTGGGTTAACATACATCCACTCTCATGGTGGGTTAACATACATCCACTCTCATGGTGAGTTAACATATATCCACTCTCATGGTGGGTTAACATACATCCACTTTATGGTGGGTTAATGTACATCCACTCTCATGGTGGGTTAACATACATCCACTCTCATGGTGGGTAAACATATACACATCTTTATTCACTTCTTATTTGGGAGAGATTGACTTATTCACTTATGAGAGATTGATATATTGAAGATCATGTAACTAAAGCACACACTTATATACACATCTCACTTCACTCCTTTCCTTCATGAGATTGACATCTTCACTTATGAGGAATAATTATACTAACTTGCACATCACCTCTCTTATTATTCTTATGAGATTGGTACTTTTACTTATGAAAGATTGGTACAAGGATAATCATCATACTATAGGACTTTGGAACATGACATGATTGGAAAAATGCTTCTCTTGAATAAATAGATTCTCTTACATCTTACTCTCTTTGAGATGGTTCTTTTAGAAATTACAACGTTATGACATCTTTGGAACTTCAGTCAATGAATAAGAGATAAGTGAATCATCATTCATCTAAGAATAGGGCACATATGAATAACAATATACGTCAACCTGAATTGATATACTTCAAGCCTCTCGGAATTGAAACAATTCCAATGTCAATGTGAACAACATGTTGCAGAAGGATATGGAAAAAGGAACCTTGCATACCTTGTATTCTCAATACGATTCTACAATCTTAAGTGTGCATACAATAGTCCCGCTCCTTCCTTATGTTTCACTCTACAACACAAGTACATAACGAAACCAACATTAACCACCAATTATCTTACAATGGCATATAATAACAATGAGTCACATGTTTGGCTTTAAAATGTCATTTCTTTCTCTACAACACCATTTACGGCATGGTCATATCAATAATACCACAACATGCCCAAAATTGACCAAAATATCATAAACCACTAGTATGTCACACCAAGTTCATACTTTCCACTCTCCATCATGTCAACATCATAATTATATCATCAATTTACTTCAATACACCTCACAACAACAAATCGGCCAAAATGCCATAATTTACACTTATATGAAAATAACAAGTTTAATAACATAATCACCCCATCATACCATGCTCTTTCATCAAAATCACAAGTCATATTTCAAGTGTAAATCCCATGGATAACACATCTTTCAAGAAAACACAAAGTGCCATATCCAACACTTCCAAGCATAACAAATATGATCTACATACTCTTCCATGCATGTAATATATTAATACATAATAATAATCACTTACCCAAGCTTGAAAAATGATGATCTTGCTCCAAGAAGTGCCTTAGGGTTTTGAGAGCCAAAGAAGCTTTCTTGAGAATTCTAGAAAAAAGATAGAAAAGAATGTGTATTTTGTGGGTTAAAATCTGATTTTGTGCCCCTTTTATAGAGCCTTGAATTCCTCTTTAGCCACCTTGCTCAATTATTGATTAGTCAAAGGAAGAATGGGTCATTTGACCCATTCTTGGCCTATGTCTTTTGCCCAATTCACTTAACCCAATAAAATCAATAATTTCTCCTGTTTAATTCATTTCATATGCGTTACAACAATATTCCCACTCACGCAATTCATACTCGCAGACTCAATTCCAAAAACAAGCAATTCTAGCCACGTATGGCTTATTTTGACCGTAAGGGTAAAATCGTCATTTTGACACCAAATTCGTTCATGAGTAATTTTATCATACCAGTATAATACTTCACTCATTCCATGTATATTATCGTGGTTGTAGAAGTAACGTGGTAAAAATCGGCTCGGTACATCCCCGGACATCCTTGGGACTTAGACAATTTCCAACTTTTTAAAAAAATGGCCAAACCCAGCTTGGCAAGCCCTTGGGCGCACCAGCTTGCTGCCTGTGGACTAAAAATTTTAGACCAGATCGGCGTGGTACGCCCTCTAGCGCGCCCCACACTTAATTTTTGAACAAATTCCATTTTTCGACTTTTCTTTGCGGATTTGGTTAGATACTTCAAGTCCTATTCTTTAACTTACTTCTTACCCTTAATATACTTTGTTTAGAGTTCCTCTTAGCCTCATTTTGAACCCCACAAATGGTCCACGAAAGTCACAAAACACCTCCTACAAAGGCTAATCACATGTACGAGGCCAAATTTCAATTTTCTCGTCAATAACATTACAAAATACATACTTATAGCTCTCGACACCCAAGTAAACATTATTCAATGTCGTCACCTAGGGTTGGGAAGGTACGGGGTGTTACATTCTTCCCCCCCACCCCCCACCCCCTTAGAAACATTCGTCCTCGAATGTTAACGATGTCGCTTCAATTCCAACAAATGCATCTCTATAGTAGTCTATACATATATAGACACTTAAAGCTCATAGATACTTACTTAGTATCAGTCCACTCCCACATTTTGAACCTTTTCTTCCATTTGAAACAAATATGGGTACGTCAATTTCATCCTTTTTTTTTTCCAACTTCCCATGCGATCTCCTCGACTTGTTGATTTCCCCAAAGAACTTTTTCAGCAAGTACGTCTTTATGTATTAACCTTCACACTTGACGGTTTAGAATAGCAATAGATATCTTTTCCTAGTGAGATCCCCCGAACTTTGTATATTTTCAATGGGAGCAATATGAAAGAAAACGCTTATACACTTTCAATAATTTCACATGGCATGTTGTATAGGGTCAATTTTCCCTTCTTTTTGAATTCCATTATACCTTTCATGAGTAACGCTTTTAAGTGTACATAATCCTCTATGATCACAAACATCTACTATACCATTACGATATGTTCCTTTAATTACCTGCTTACCTTTGCCTCTACCTCTCCTCATGATTGGCATTTTACTATACAAAAGAAAAACAATCACCATGGTCAGATGCAATTTAACTTACAACACTAGCTCTATTGCACGATTTAGAATGAAGAAAAGAAACAACATCCTAAATGTACCGCAGCCTCCTACTTATAAATGTGGTGCACAACACATCGATAAGTAAGACTCTACTCAGACACGACTTTGTAGACACCCTTAGAATGACCTGCTCTGACACTACTTTTGTCACGCCCCAAATCCTATCGAGACGTGATTGGTACCCAAAACCGATATGGCCCGAGAGAACCAATCTTTTCTCATTAACCTTCGTATACGTATCCTCGTATGAATCTTATTATACCTTATGCAACTATGCGGAAGACATGAATCATGGAAACATATGCTATATATACAAAACTTGACCGTTGGAGCCATCACGTCGAAATGAACGTACATCTTATATCCATATACCCACATATATCTACAAAGCCTATAACAGATGCATCTACAAGACCAACTTAAAGTCGGGACAAGTCCCCTCTTTACACAATATTAAAACAAATACACAACTATGACCCAGAAAGCTCTGAACCAAGTAGAGCTCACCAAAACTCTACAAATGATCCACAGTCAATTGAGAAGGTCTACTAATGCCTACACCTGCAACATGTAAGGTAAGTCCCTTGAGGGGGTCCGTACGAAGAATGTACAGAGTATGCAAGGCTCATAAGAAATAGTATCATACATGAGAATGTCAATAGAATAAAATATGAGAGAATAGTCAATGTGTATAAACCATCATTTTATATAATATCTTTTATAATTACTCTCCTTTAAGGGAAATTACCTTCACTCAAGAGACTTGCCTCTAATAGATTCTTCTATACCCAAGAGATTCTTTCTTGCCTCTATGTTCATTATCACTATTGTTCATCTACTTGGTTAGTAGGTTGTAAAAGAATAACATTCATCTACACACATCCACTTTAGTGGTGGGGTAACAATATAACATACATCAATTCAATCGGTGGTTAAATTATATAACGTACGTCCACTCTATTAACGTACATCTACTCTATTAACGTACATCCACTCTATTAGTGGTTTAACCTACATCCACTCTCATGGTGGGTTAGCATACATCCAATTTATGGTGTGGTGGGTTAACATACATCCACTCTCATGGTGGGTTAACGTACATCCACTCTCATGGTGGGTTAACATACATCCACTGTCATGGTGGGTTAACATATACACATCTTTATTCACTTCTTATTTGGGAGAGATTGACTTATTCACTTATGAGAGATTGATATATTGAAGATCATGACACTAAAGCACACACTTATATACACATCTCACTTCACCCCTTTCCTTCATGAGATTTACATCTTCACTTATGAGGAATAATTATACTGACTTGCACATCACCTCTCTTATTACTCTTATGAGATTGGTACTTTTACTTATGAAATATTGGTACAAGGATAATCATCATACTATAGGACTTTGAAACATGACATGATTGGAAAAATGTTTCTCACGAATAAATAGATTCTCTTACATCCTACTCTCTTTGACATGGTTCTTTTAGAAATTACAATGTTATGACATCTTTGGAACTTCAGTGAATGAATAAGAGATAAGTGAATCATCATTCATCTAAGAATAGGGTACATATGAATAACAATATACGTCAACCTGAATTGATATACTTCAAGCCTCTCAGAATTGAAACAAGTCCAATGTCAATGTGAACAACATGTTGCAGAAGGATATGGAAAAAGGAACCTTACATACCTTGTATTCTCAATACGATTCTATAATCTTAAGTGTGCATACAATAGTCCTGCTCCTTCCTTATGTTTCACTCTATAACACAAGTACATAACGAAACCAACATTAACCAGCAATTACCTTACAATGGCATATAATAACAATGAGTCACATGTTTGGCTTTAAAATGTCATTTCTTTCTCTACAATACCATTTACAGCATGGTCATATCAATAATACCACAACATGCCCAAAATTGATCAAAATATCACAAACCACTAGTATGTCACACCAAGTTCATACTTTCCACTCTCCATCATGTCAACATCATAATTATACCATCAATTTACTTCAATACACCTTACAACAACAAATCGTCCAAAATCCCATTATTTACACTTATATGAAAATAACAAGTTTAATAACATAATCACCCCATCATACCATGCTCTTTCATCAAAATCACAAGTCATATTTCAAGTGTAAATCCCATGGATAACACATCTTTCAAGAAAACACAAAGTGCCATATCCAACACTTCCAAGCATAACAAATATGATCTACATACTCTTCCATGCATGTAATATATTAATACATAATAATAATCACTTACCCAAGCTTGAAAAATGATGATCTTGCTCCAAGAAGTGCCTTAGGGTTTTGAGAGCCAAAGAAGCTTTCTTGAGAATTCTAGAAAAAAGATAGAAAAGCATGTGTATTTTGTGGGTTAAAATCTGATTTTCTGCCCCTTTTATAGAGCCTTGAAGTCCTGTTTAGACACCTTGCTCAATTATTGATTAGTCAAAGGAAGAATGGGTCATTTGACCCATTCTTGGCCCATGTCTTTTGCCTCATTTTAGGCCTCTTTTGAGCCCAATTCACTTAACCCAATAAAATCAATAATTTCTCCTGTTTAATTCATTTCATATGCGTTACGACAATATTCCCACTCACGTAATCCATACTCGTAGCCTCAATTCCGAAAACAAGCAATTCTAGCCACGTATGGCTTATTTTGACCATAAGGGTAAAATCATCATTTTGACACCAAATTCGTTCACGAGTAATTTTATCATACCAATATAATAATTCACTCATTCCATGTATATTCTCGTGGTTATAGAAGGAACGTGGCAAAAATTGGCTCGGTACGTCCCCGGGCACCCTTAGGACTTAGACAATTTCCAACTTTTTTAAAAAATGGCCAAAACCAGCCTGGTACGCCCTTGGGCGCGCCAGCTTGCTGCCTGTGGACTAAAAATTGTAGCCCAGAGCGGCGTGGCACTCCCTCTAGCGCACCCCACACTTAGTTTTTCAAAAATTTCCATTTTTTGGATTTTCTTCGCGGATTTGGTTTGATACTTCAAGTCCTATTCCTTAACTTACTTCTTACCCTTAATATACTTTGTTTAGAGGTCCACTTATAGCTCTCGACACCCAAGTAAACATTATTCAACGTTGTCACCTAGGGTTGGGAAGGTATGGGGTGTTACACCATTCAAGATATTATATCCATCCAAGGTCAACTAAAATGTATCATGACTTGAAATAAGTGTATTGGTGGGGAGACATGAAGAAGAACATTGTAGAATTTGTAGCCCAATGTCCAAACTGTCAACAAGTTAAAGTAGAGCATCAGAAGCCAGGAGGTTATATGCAGTGTATGCAACTCCCTATTTGGAAGTGGGACATGATCAACATGGATTTCATCACTGGTTTACCTCGCTCTCTTCGAAAGTTTGATTCCATATGGGTAATATTTGATAGACTCACCAAATCAGCACATTTCCTATCGGTTAAGACCACTTACACAGTTGCAGAGTATGCAAGGTTATATATTAAAGAGATAGTTCGATTACATGGAGTTCCAATTTCTATTATATCTGATAGAGGAGCTCAATTTACCGCAAACTTTTAGAAATCATTTCAGAAAAGTTTAGGAACGCAAGTGAGTTTAAGTACAAATTTTTACCCTCAAACGGATGGTCAGGTAAAACGTACGATCCAAACACTTGAGGATATGCTGCAAGATTGTGTATTGGACTTCAAAGGTAGTTGGGATGATAATTTGTCACTTATTGAGTTTTCATATAATAATAACTATCACTCAACTATCAAAATGACACCTTATGAAGCTTTATATGGGAGAAAGTGTAGATCACCAATTGGGTGGTTTGAAGCAGGTGAAACTGCCTTATTTGGGCCAGATCTTATTCATCAAGCTATGAAAAAAGTTAAGGTGATACAACAATGGCAAGAAACAACTCAAAGTCGACATAAATCATATGCAGATATTAGAAGAAGAGGGCTAGAGTTTGCTATAATAGATTAGGTATTCTTAAAGGTGTCACCAATGACAGGGTAATGAGGTTTGGTAAAAAGGGAAAACTAATTCCGCGTTATATAGGGCCATATAAGATTATTCAAAGATTTGGCTAAGTTGCATATGATTTAGAGCTTCCCCAAGAGCTTTCAATAGTACATCCAGTGTTTCATGTCTCAATGCTCTGAAAATCCATAGGAGATCCATCTTATATTACTCCTACTGAAGATGTACAAGTTACAGAAAAACTTACTTACAAAGAAGTGCCTATTGCTATTTTAAATAGCCAAGTCAAGAAGTTAAGAAATAAAGAAGTAGCTTCTGTAAAAGTACTTTGGAGGAACAAACAAATAGAAGAGATCACATGGGAAACCGAGGAAGCAATGAAATCCAAGTACCCTCATTTATTCGAATCTAAAGTGAAAGTCCAAGATGCCAAATTGGAGCATTAACAAGTAAGTATAAATGTGTAAGTGTTATGTGGTAACATGAAGATTAAACTTGGTCTTGAACTTTCTTAAGAAGGCTAATTATTCTAGCATTCGAGGACGAATGTTTCTAGAGGGGGAGGATGTAACACTCCGTATTTTGTGTGTACTTGTTCAATTTATATGGGACTTGAGGTAACCTTGTTATATAGGTAAGGAACCAAGATATTGAAGAAATACAAGTTAAGAGAATAAACTGTTACAAAATTAAGGTAAGGCTACTGTCCATTTTTGCCCCTCCTATATACATGTTTTGGTGGAGAATTGTGTAGATCTTGTTGTCAAGAACTCAAGGGATGATGAGTTCAATATTTGGTTGCTATGATAAAGGATATTGTGGTTGTTTAAGGACTTGCGTTATGTGTATATTGTCACACCCCAAATCCCATTGAGGCGGACTGTAACACCCCGTACTTTTTTCTAACCTCACTTGATACCTTGGGGTCATATCTACATAGGTGTTGAGATTCCATGAGTATGTGTTTTGTAGTGACATTGGTGAAACATTTGATATCGGACTTAGTATGTGCGATTAGACCTATGTAGGAGGTGTTTTGTGGTTTCGTGGAGCATTTGGGTGATACCTCGTACACATTCTAACCTCATTTGGTGACTTGGAGTCATGTTTACTTGATGATTAAGATCACTAAGTAAGTATTTTGTAGTGTTTTGATAAGGTATTGGACGATATGCAAGTATCGGAGAAGTGGCCAAAAAATTCAGAAAGGTGCTGAAACTTGCACCACTACCCTGTTTTAGGGGTGTGGCGCAAGCCACCTGAATTCATAGAGGTCTCATTTATTGTGCCACATCTTGCTTTGCAGCTAGTGGCGCAAGGCACAAACACTATGCCTTTCCGGACCCATTTTGTAACGCAATTCTACTACGCTTCTTGGATGGTTTCTTTTGGTTATTTGGAGTTATTTGAGCATTGTTAAATATTCAAACACTTCAATACACTCCTAAATAATCCTACATGATCAAATCATGAAACATGAATAGTGATCCAAAATGTCTAATGAAGCTAAGGGCGACTAGAATTCCTATTTTTGCGATCGAGGCGACGAATGAGAATCTCGTAAGAGAATATTGTTGTGACATTATGGAATTATGTAAAAATGAGATATATGGTGAATAATACATGAAATTTGATGGGTTACATGGATATGTGTTATTGGGCCCAAGTTAGGCCCAAATTGGAATTAAAAGACTTGGCCCAAAGGGCAAAAAGACCCATTCTTCCACTTTGACCACATTAAATGCCAAAGAAATGGATAACTATGACTTGGGGTCTATATAAAGGCCCCAATATCAGATTTTTAATCATTCAAAGCTCTCATGCCTTTAAGATATTTTCTCCAACATTTCTTTAAGTTCCAAACTCTAAAGCAAAATATTCCTTTGGACTCCTTGAACAAGATCATCCTATTCCAAGCCTTGGTAAGTATTTATTCTCATGGATTAACATATCATATACATGTGAGATTATGTATATTATGATAGTCGTGTTGGCAAGATGGTGAATAGTGTGTTCATACTTTTGGTAAAAGATGTGCTATCTTGGTGATTTGAACTTGAAGTAGGACTTGTGCCTTTGATGAAAGAGCATGGTATGGACAAAATATGAACATGTATGGTGTTATTTTGTATATTAAACTTATTCTTGTCTATAAGTGAAAATTGTGGGATTTTGGCCGATATGTGTTATGAGTTGTATTAAGATCATTTGATGGGTTATTTGTGCTGTGGTATGGATAAGAAAGTGTAAAGGGGAAGTGTTGTGGTGAAATGTGTCAATTATGATGTATTGGTAAATGTTGCGAATATTATGGAATTTTTGGAATAATAGTATGATCAATGCTTTTGTCAAGGGGAAATGGCATGTTTAAAGGCAAACATGTAACTCATTGACATTGTATGCATTTGAAAAGTAATTGGTGGTTAATGTGAATTTCGTTATGCATTTGTGTTGTAGAGTGACACATAAAGAAGGAGAGGGACTACTGTATGCACCTCTAGGATTATATATTCATATTACGAATCCAAGGTATGTAAGGTTACTTTGCCCATATCTTTCTGCGGTAAATAGTGTTCACATTGACATGTCACTAGTCCTATCCCGAAATGTGTTAAGGTATTCCATATCCGGTTAGCAATGGTCATTGTTATAAATTTCCTACTCTTTGATCATTTGTGAATCTCATGTCTTATATTCATGGTTAATGTTCCAAAAGATCAAATAAGGTCATGTTCCAATGTTCCAATAGTGATTATACTTATGCCTCTTGTTCATGGATTGTTGTCCAATGGTTCCCATGGTGTTATGATTCTAATAATGTTATATTGCCAAGTTATTCACATGGTTCTCACTCATTGGTTAATGCTCCAAAGCTTCCAACAATGGTATGTTTCAATGTTCAAAGTGATGTGATGACTATCCTAGTATCAATCTCATTGTAATGAATAAAGTAATGCAAATGTGGTCAATGATCAAGTATGGGTGGCAAGTCTAGGGGCATAATCCTAGCTTGACTCGATCCCGATGTATTGATTTATGGCTGGCAAGTCTAGGGGCATAAGCCTAGCTCAACTCGATCCCGATGGATTGATTTATGGGTGGCAAGTCTAGGGGCATAAGCCTAGCTCGACTCGATCCCAATGTATTGATTTATGGGTGGCAGGTCTAGGGGTATAAGCCTAGCTCAACTCGATCCCGATGTATTGATTTATGGGTGGCAGGTCTAGGGGCATAAGCCTAGCTCGACCCGATCCCGATGCATTGATTTATGGGTGGAAGGTCTAGGGGCATAAGCCTAGCTCGACCCTATCCCAACATGATGATATGATATGTAAAGACCCACTGATCAGTAGGGGCCCGGGTACATTGTGACATATGTATTAACAAGGAAGCATTGAATGTAAAGGAAATTATGAAAGTGATGAAAGCAATACACATGGTTTCCCAAAATGCAAAATGGTGACTTATTCACATTGATTATTCATATATTTTGAGTTCATTGAAATATTCATGTATTGTACCATTTCATCTGAGCCTTGCATACTCAGTACTTATTTTGTACTGACCCTTTTTTGGTATATTACCTTACTCTCTGTAAGCGCAGGTTTTAGTAGGCCTCCACAATAGGTTGCCAGTCATTGCAGATCATTGGTGAGCTCCAGTTAATTCGGGGCTTCTCTGAGTCAGGGTGTATATATGTTTTGGTGATATACATATTGTGTAAAGCAGGGACTTGTCCCGACTTATGGTTCATTTTGGTCAATGCTCTTGTTAGAGGCTTTTGTAGACGAATGTGGGTGTATCAGTGTAAAAGGCATATGTTGTGTTGACTGGATGGCCTCAACGGCCAAGTTTCATATGTATATATATATGTCCCATGTTTTCTGTTTTTCGCCTGTCACGTGTTTACGTAATGGTGGTGATGCTTATGTTATGCATATAATTGAACATAGGCAAAGGTTGGTTCTTTCGGGCCTTATCGACTACGGGTGCCAAGCATGTCTCGATTGGATTCGAGGTGTGACAAAAATGGTATCAGAGCAGGTCGTTCTAAGGGTGTCTACAAAGCCGTGTTTGAGCAGAGTCTTACTTATCGATGTGTTGTGCACCACATTTATAAGTAGGAGGCTACGGGACATTTAGGATGTTGTTTCTTTTCTTCATTCTAGATCGTGCAATAGAGCCAAAGTTGTAAGTGAAATTTTATCTGACCATTGAAATTTATTTTTCTTGTTATAGTAACAATGCCAATGACAAGAAGAGGTCGCGGTAAAAGTAAGAGGATTGATAGAATTGCTGGTGAAGGAACCAGTATACCACCACCTGATCAAGTTAATCAAGGCAATACTGAGCCTGAATTTGTGTCACGAGCTTCCTCCACTTCCTCTGTACCAGAAGAGTCGAGTAGGAGAAGCGTACCTGTTGAACCACCAGTCAATGCCACAGATGAGGATCTTAGAAATGTAGTTCAGATGTTGACACAGTTAGTGGCAGCCCAGAGTTAAGGATGAGCTGGCCCAATGACACATGACGATGATGCGGCTAGAGTAGCAAGTCGCAGAACACAGGATTTCCTCAAATTGGACCCTCCTATCTTCACAGGGTCAGATCCAAAAGCAGATCCACAGGACTTTGTGGATCAAATTCAGAGGGCCTTGGAAGTTATGCATGTGACAGGGGTAGAGATAGTTGAACTTGCTGCGTACAGGTTGAAAGGAGAGGCAATATTATGGTACGAGGATTGGAAGAAATCCCGTGATATTGGTGCAACCCCACCTACTTAGGAAGAGTTTAAAGTGGCTTTCCTTGATCATTACTTGCCCTATGAGATTCGTGAGGCACGTGCAGATCAGTTCCTAAATCTCCGTCAAGGAAATTTGTGTGTCAGAGAATATAGCTTGTAATTTAATTTCTTGGCTAGATATGCACCAAATGTGGTGGCTACGATGATAGATAGAGTCCATAGATATGTGGACAGACTAGAGCCATACTTGGTAAGGGATTGCACCATTGCTTCCTTGAATAAGGACATGGACATAGCGAGAATCCAGGCCTTTGCTCAGAAAATGGAAGACCAACGACAGAGGAGAAGAGTGCATGAATTTGACAGGGGACAATCCAAAAGGGCTAGACCTATGGGACCACCTATGATGTCCCAAGGAGGATCTAGGCCTCGTATGTTCCCCAGACCACCTAGACCATCATTTTCTCATTCCATGGCAGGTGCTTATTCTCATTCTCGAGGGTTTCAAGGTGGTTCAGCTAGGCAGAGTAGTGGGTTTCACGAATCACAGTCAGCAGGTTTCCCTCGTCAGCAGTGTCAGCACTGCGGGCGTATACACATAGGTACATATCGGTCAGGGATGAATGTCTGCTTTTGGTGTGGTATGTCGGGGCATATAGCGAGGGATTGTCCACAGCGGAGCATGGGTGGTATAGCACGACCGACTGGGTCGGCTGTTTCATCATCAGCATCGGTTCCTTCACTAGGCCGAGGTGTACAACCTATTGGCCGTGGTAGGGGTGCCAGAGGAGCAGCCAGTACTAGCGGTGTTCAGAATCGCACTTATGCTTTGGTGGACCACCAGAATTCAGAGGCTTCCCCTGATGTTTTCACAGGTACATTATCCATATTCTCACATAATGTATATGCACTGATTGACCCAGGTTCTACATTTTCCTATGTTACTCCATTGGTTGCTGCGAAATTTGCAACGGCACCGAAATTATTAATTAAATCAATTGAAGTGTCTACACCAGTTGGTGAATATATTGTTGCAAAGGGAGTATATCGTAACTGTGTGGTAACGGTGTGTGGTTATGATACGTTCGCTGATCTCATTGAATTGGACATGGTTGATTTTGATGTAATTATGGGAATGGATTGGTTGGCCTCTTGTTATGCTACGGTAGATTGTCGGGCCAAGAAGGTGCAATTTTGTTTTCCTCAAGAAAATATTCTTGAATGGCAGGGTAATGTAGGGGCACCACGAGGGAGATTTATTTCCTATCTGAAACCCAGGAAAATGATTGCTAAGGGTTACATATGTCATTTAGTACGGGTGAAAGATACCGAAGCGGAACCATTAACTCCACAGTCAGTACCGGTAGTCAATGAATTTCTTGATGTATTTCCAGAGGATCTTCCAGGCTTACCCCCAGAACGAAAAGTAGAATTTGGCATTGATGTGATTCCGGGCACACAACCCATTTCTATTCCTCCATATAGAATGGCTCCAGCAGAATTACGTGAATTGAAGGAGCAATTAAAGGATTTGTTGGACAAAGGCTTCATTAGGCCTTGTATGTCATGGGGTGCGCCGGTATTATTTGTGCAAAAGAAATATGGCACCTTGAGAATGTGCATCGACTATCGGCAACTGAATAAGGTAACGATCAAGAACAAATATCCCCTCCCTCGAATTAATGATTTGTTTGATCAGTTACAGGGTGCTAAGTTTTTTTCAAAGATTGACTTGAGGTTGGGTTACCATCAAGTCAGAGTTAGGGAAGAAAATGTGCCCAAGACAGCTTTCCGAACACGGTATGGTCATTATGAATTTTTAGTTATGTCATTTGGACTAACAAATGCACCAGCTGTGTTCATGGATTTGATGAATAGGGTGTTTCAGCCATTTCTGGACGTGTTCATCGCGGTGTTTATAGATGACATCCTAGTTTATTCCAGAACACCGGAGAACCATGCTAATCACTTACGGCAAGTGTTACAGATTCTCCGTGAGTGTAAGTTGTATGCAAAATTCTCCAAATGTGAGTTTTGGTTAAAATCAGTTGCATTCTTAGGCCACATTGTGTCAGATGAAGGTATACAGGTTGATACACAAAAGATTGAAGCAGTGAAAAATTGGCCAAGACCTACGACACCCACAGAGATTCGTAGTTTTCTTGGACTGGCAGGTTATTACAGAAGATTTGTGGAAGGTTTTTCCTCTATTGCTGCACCGTTAACAAAGCTTACACATAAGGCAGTAAAATTTCAATGGAATGACGCATGTGAGAAAAGCTTCCAAGGGTTGAAAGATAAATTAACCTCCACACCAGTTTTAGTGCTTCCCGAAGGTACCGAAGGTTATGTAGTGTATTGTGATGCTTTCGGGGTTGGCCTCGGATTGGTATTAATGCAACACGTAATGTCATTAGCATTTGCTTCATAACAGTTGTGACCACATGAGAAAAACTATCCCACACATGATCTTGAATTGGTAGCGGTAGTTTTTGCTTTAAAGATATGGCGTCATTATTTATATGGGGTTCATGTTGACATCTATACGGATCACAAAAGCTTGCAATATCTTTTTAAGCAGAAGGAACTCAATTTGAGGCAACAAAGGTGGTTAGCGCTTTTAAAAGACTATGATATTGATATTTTTTATCACCTAGGCAAAGCAAATGTAGTAGCCGATGCGTTGAGCCGTAAGGCAGTAGAAAGCACTAGTGGTCAGTTGAATGAAAAGCATGAGATAATTAAAGATTTGAATCAATTAGCCAGCTTGGGAGTTCGCCTTATTGAATCCTAAGATAATAGAGTTATTGTGTAGAATGCAGCAGAATCCTCCTTGACAGCTGAAGTGAAAGAGAAGTAGTTTGCGGATTCTATTTTACTGCAGCTAAAGGAAAATGTGCAGCAGAATTTGACCAAGGAATTTGATATTACACCGGAAGGGGTGCTTCAATGTCAAGGGAGATTATGTGTATCGGACGTAGATGAGCCGAGGACACGAATAATGACAGAGGCGCACCATTCGCTCAATTCCATTCATCCGGGTGCTACTAAAATGTACCATGAATTGAAAGAAGTGTATTGGTGGGGCAACATGACAAAGAACATTGCAGAATTTGTCGCGCAATGCCCGAATTGTCAACAAGTGAAAGTGGAACATCAGAAACTGGGAGGTTACATGCAATGTATCAATCTTCCAGTTTGGAAATGGGATATGATTAATATAGATTTCATTACGGATTTGCCTCGTACATCGCAGAAGTTTGATTCTATATGGGTCATAGTGGACAGGCTTACTAAGTCAGCGCATTTTCTACCAGTCAAGATGACCTATACGGCTGAGGATTATGCGAAGTTGTATGTGAAAGAGATAGTACGACTGCATGGCATTCCACTTTGTATTATATTAGACAGAGGAGCATAGTTCACAACACACTTTTGGAAATCTTTTCAGCAGAGTCTGGGTACACGGGTAAATTTGAGTACGGCTTTTCATCCTCAGACTGATGGACAAGCCGAACGTACTACTCAGACACTTGAATATATGCTACGAGCTTGCGCATTAGATTTTCAAGGCAGTTGGGATGACCATTTTCATCTTATTGAATTTGCATATAACAATAGCTATCCTTCCAGTATTGAAATGGCACCTTATGAAGCCTTGTACTGAAGAAAATGTAGATCACCAATTGGATGGTTTGAAGAAGGTGAAACTGCTTTACTTGGGCCAGATATTGTTCATCAGGCTATGGATAAAGTTAAAGTGATCCAACAGAGGTTACAAACGGCTCAAAGTCGTCACAAGTCATATGCCGATGTTACAAGAAGAGGGCTTGAATTCGCCATAGGTGATTGGGTATTTTTAAAGGTGTTACCGATGAAAGGGGTAATGCGGTTCGGAAAGAAAGAAAAATTGAGTCCATGTTACGTAGGCCCATATGAGATCATTAGAAGATTTGGGAAATTAGCGTATGAGTTGGCACTACCCCAAGAACTTTCCTCAGTCCATTCGGTATTTCATGTTTCGATACTTTAAAAATGCATAGGAGATCCATCCTGTATTGTTCCCGTAGAGGATGTTCAAGTTACAGAGGATCTCACTTATACAGAGGTACCCATTTCTATCCTTGATCGACAAGTAAGGAGATTGAGGAATAAATACATAGCCTCCTTGAAAGTCCTTTGGAGAAATCAACACGTAGAGGAGATAACATGGGAAGCGAAAGACATGATGAAATCCAAGTATCCCCATCTATTTCAAATGGACCAAGAATTTCAAAGTGCGGAGGCGGAACAATAACAAGTAAGTATTTAAGAACATTATGTGTATGTGTATACATATGTTAAAGAAGAGATGCATCTGTCGTAATTGAAGCAATACTATTAACATTCAAGGACGAATGTTTCTAAGAGGGAAGAATGTAACACCCCGTATTTTTTTATAACCTCACTTGATACCTTGGGTTCATATCTAAATAGGTGTTGAGATGCCATGAGTATGTGTTTTGTAGTGTCATTGGTGAAACATTTGATATCGGACTTAGTATGTGCGATTAGACCTATGTAATAGGTGTTTTGTGGTTTCGTGGAGCATTTGGGTGATACTCCATACACATTATAACCTCATTTGGTGACTTGGAGTCATGTTTACTTGATTATTAATATCACTAAGTAAGTATTTTGTAGTGTTTTGATAAGGTATTGGACGATAAGCAAGTATCGGAGAAGTGGCCGAAAAATTCAGAAAGGTGCTGAAACTTGAGCCACTACCCTATTTTAGGGGTGTGGCGCAAGCCACCTGAATTCATAGTGGTCTCATTTATTGCGCCACAGCTTGCTTTGCAGCTAGTGGCGCAAGGCACAAACACTATGCCTTTCCGGACCCATTTCGTAACGCAATTCTACTACGCTTCTTGGATGGTTTCTTTTGGTTATTTGGAGTTATTTGAGCATTGTTAAAGATTCAAACACTTCAATACACTCCTAAATAATCCTACATGATCAAATCATGAAACATGAATAGTGATCCAAAATGTCTAATGAAGCTAAGGGCGACTAGAATTCCTATTTTTACGATCGAGGCGACGAATGAGAATCTCGTAAGAGAATATTGTCGTGACATTATGGAATTATGTAAAAATGAGATATATGGTGAATAATACATGAAATTTGATGGGTTACATGGATATGTGTTATTGGGCCCAAGTTAGGCCCAAATTGGAATTAAAAGACTTGGCCCAAAGGGCAAAAAGACCCATTCTTCCACTTTGACCACATTAAATGCCAAAGAAATGGATAACTATGACTTGGGGTCTATATAAAGGCCCCAAGATCAGATTTTTAATCATTCAAAGCTCTCATGCCTTTAAGATATTTTCTCCAACATTTCTTTAAGTTCCAAACCCTAAAGCAAAATATTCCTTTGGACTCCTTGGACAAGATCATCCTATTCCAAGCCTTGGTAAGTATTTATTCTCATGGATTAACATATCATATGCATGGGAGATTATGTATATTATGATAGTTGTGTTGGCAAGATGGTGAATAGTGTATTCTTACTTTTGGTAAAAGATGTGCTATCTTGGTGATTTGAACTTGAAGTAGGACTTGTGCCTTTGATGAAAGAGCATGGTATGGACAAAATATGAACATGTATGGTGTTATTTTTGGTATTAAATTTGTTCTTTTCTATAAGTGGAATTTGTGGGATTTTGGCCGATATATGTTATGAGTTCTATTAAGATCATTTGATGAGTTATTTGTGATGTGGTATGGATAAGAAAGTGTAAAGGAGAAGTGTTGTGGTGAAATGTGTCAATTATCATGTATTGGTCAATGTTGGGAATATTATGGAATTTTTGGAACAATAGTATGATCAATGGTTTTGTCAAGGGGAAATGGCATATTTAAAGGCAAACATATAACTCATTGACATTGTATGCATTTGTAAAGTAATTGGTGGTTAATGTGAATTTCATTATGCATTTGTGTTGTAGAGTGACACATAAAGAAGGAGAGGGACTACTGTATGCACCTCTAGGATTATATATTCATATTACGAATCCAAGGTATGTAAAATTACTTTGTCCGTATCTTTCTTGGGCAAATAGTGTTCACATTGACATGTCACTAGTCCTATCCCGAAATGTGCTAAGGTATTCCATATCCGGTTAGCAATGGTCATTGTTATAAATTTCCTAATCTTTGATCATTTGTGAATCTCATGTCTCATATTCATGGTTAATGTTCCAAAAGCTCAAATAAGGTCATGTTCCAATGTTCCAATAGTGATTATACTTATGCCTCTTGTTCATGGATTGTTGTCCAATTGTTCCCATGGTATTATGATTCTAATAATGTTATGTTTCCAAGTTATTCACATGGTTCTCACTCATTGGTTAATGTTCCAAAGATTCCAACAATGGTATGTTTCAAAGTTCAAAGTGATGTGATGACTATCCTAGTATCAATCTCAAAGTAATGAATAAAGTAATGCAAATGTGGTAAATGATCAAGTATGGGTGGCAAGTCTAGGGGCATAAGCCTAGCTCGACTCGATCCCGATGTATTGATTTATGGGTGGAAAGTCTAGGGGCATAAGTCTAGCTCGACTCGATCCCGATGTATTGATTTATGGGTGGCAAGTCTAGGGGCATGAGCCTAGCTCGACTCGATCCCGATGTATTGATTTATGGGTGGCAGGTCTAGGGGCATAAGCCTAACTCAACCCAATCCCAACATGATGATATGATATGTAAATACCCACTGATCAGTAGGGGCCCGGGTACATTGTGACATATGTATTGACAAGCAAGCATTGAATGTAAAGGAAATTATGAAAGTGATGAAAGCAATACACATGGTTTCCCAAAATGCAAAATGGTGACTTATTCACATTGATTATTCATATGTTTTGAGTTCATTGAAATACTCATGTATTTTACCGTTTTATCTGAGCCTTGCATACTCAGTACTTATTTCGTACTGACCCCTCTTGGGGAATTTACCTTACTTGCTGCAGGCGCAGGTTCTAGTAGGCCTCCATAGTAGGTTTCCAGTCGTTGCAGATCATTGGTGAGCTCCAGTTAATTCGGGTCTTCTCCGAGTCAGGGTGAATATATGTTTTGGTGATGTACATATTGTGTAAAGCGGGGACTTGTCCCGAATTATGGTTCATTTTGGTCAATGCTCTTGTTAGAGGCTTTTGTAGACGAATGTGGGTGTATCAGTGTAAAAGGCATATGTTGTGTTGACTGGATGGCCTCAACGGCCAAGTTTTATATGTATATATATATGTCCCATGTTTTCTATTATTTGTCTTTCACGTGTTTACATAATGGTGATGATGCTTATGTTATGCATATAATTGAACATAGGCAAAGGTTGGTTCTCTCGGGCCTTATCGGCTACGGGTGCCAAGCATGTCTCGATGTGATTCGGGGTGTGACACGGACTGGCACCCAAAGCCATTAAGGCCCGAGATAACCAACCTTTATTTATACGCACGTCGCTAAATGAACCGCATTCTGTCAGACAAATACAAGATATCAAAGATGGACTTTATGTAAAGATATTCATATAGATATGAAACTTGGCCGTTAGGGCCATCACATAAAAAGCATACATTCCTTACATTTCTTCATTTGTTCCATAACATCTGCAAAGCCTCTAACAGATACATGACCAACCTAATGTCGGGACAAATCCCCATTTTATACAATATTTACATAGTACCAAAACAGATGTACACATGTAACTTGGAAATCCCCGAATCAACCTGGAGCTCACCAACAGTTTGCAGATGACCCGTATCCTACTGTGGAGGTGTACTAGCACCTGTGCCTACAGCAAGTAAGGTAAGTCCCCCAAGGGACGTGAGTACGAAAGAATGTACTGAGTATGTAAGGCTAAAAGCAACTGCATAAGATAAGTACTTCAATGAAATCAAATGCAAGTGAATAGACAAAATAGATAAACCACCATGTTGTATGTATGGAACCATGTACATTACTTTCTTTGCTTTTATGTTCATTCATTATCATCTTCATTCATTCGTTCATATATTTCTCGGGCCCCAAGCTGATCAGTGGGAAAAATAACATAACATAACATAACATTGGGATAGTCTCTAGCTAGGTGTATGTACCCCTTTGAGCTGTCACCCATAAATCAATAAAGCAGGTTTGGCCCTAGCTAGGTTTTCACCCCTTTGGGCTAACCCCTGTCAGGTTTGGCATCGAGCTAGGCTTTTACCCCACTAAGCTTCTCCCCTGTTCCAATAATCTCTGGATCGTCTCTAGCTAGAATTTTGCCCCTTTAAGCTACCACCCATAAATCAATGAAGCAGATTCAGCATCGAGCTAGGATTTTGCCCCACTGAGCTTCCCCCCTAATCCAATAATCTCAGGATCATCTCTAGATAGGCTTTCTCCCCTTTGAGCTACCCCCCGGTCTCAAAGAACCATAAAGTAACCATATATGCATTATTTTTTTCCTTTACTTTTGTGAGATTGATACATTGGTGGTCATAACATTATTGGAGCTTTGGAAAAATAGTCAATGAATAAGAGACATGTGAATAATGATTTATAACAAACCTGAAATGAGACACTTTAAAACATTTTGGAATGGAAACCAGTTCGGTAACGATGAGAACAACAGGAGCTGCCAAAGAATACGAAAAAGAGAAAACTTACATACCTTATCTTCCCAATATGAATACACAATCCAATATGTGAATACAATAATTCAGCTCCTTCCTTACGTGTTACTCTACAACACAAGTACATAACAGAATTCACGTTAACAACTAACTACATTACAAGTGCATAAGATGACAATGAGCTACGTGACTGCCATATCATGTTATTTCACCCTCTTACAATACCATTTACTGCATCACCATGCCAACAACACCAAAACATGCCACACATCAACCAAGTCATCATAAACCAATAGCAGTTCTGTAACACCCCATACCTTTTTGACCTTACTTGCTTGGTGATCTAGGGCGCATTTATATGTCGTATTTGAACCATGTTTACATTAGTTTTGAGAGCAATAAGTGTATATTTTTTATTGGTTTTGCTGGATTATTGATATTGTACTAACGTCCTCAAAGAAAAGTCGAAGAAAGGAAAAAAAATCAAATTTTTAAGGTCAGGCGCGCCTAGGGGCGTTCCCGGCCGCTTTCTGCCAAAATTTTTATGGCACAGGCAGAAAAAGGGTGCACCCAGGGGAGTTCCAGGCTGTTCAGGCTCCCCCTTTCCAGAGCTGAAATTCAGCTAAGTCTCAGGGGAGCCCAAGGGCGTGCCGGGGTGCTTTTCGCCAAATTTCTTCTCCGATTATTAGTTTATTAAGAGGACTCTTGGGTTATGGTATCATTATTCCATCCTAGTAGGAATACTATTGAGCGAGTTTGGAATCAAAGTTGGGGTTAATTCGTCGTCATAATTATTTTATCAAATTATGTTAACTTAAGCCATGAGTGGCTCAAATTGCTTATTCTTGGGATTGAGGCTATGAACATGAATCTTGTGGGTTGAATATTGTCGTTACATTTATGAAATTATTTAAAAATGAGATTGTTGGGGTATTACACATCGAATTTGGTGGGCTTAGTTAACATGTGTTAATGGGCTCAATTTAAGGCCCAAAATGGATCAAAAGACATGGCCCAAAAGGGCAAATGACCCATTCTTCCATGTTGACCAAGTAAACATGGCATTTAATGCAAAGAATTGGCTAAGGATGACTTGGGGGCCTATATAAAGGCACAAAAGCTTATTTTTAATTCATTTTAACTCTCATGCCTTTCTAGATATTTCAACAAATATTTCTCATCTTACAAACCCTAAGGCAACCATTTTCTTTGGACAAGATCATCACTTGGCGAGCCTTGGTAAGTGTATACTCTCATGGATTACTATATTATATGCTTAATATGGTGTGTATATCATGATGGTTATGTCTAAAAGTGTTGAGTAGTGCACTTTTGCGTTTTGCTAAAAGATGTGTCATCTTTATGATTTGAACTTGAAAGAAGACTTGAGGTTTTGATGGAAGTGAATGGTGTAGATGAAATATCAACGTGTATGGTTTGATTATGTCCTTACCTTGTTTTTCTATCTATGTGTATAACTTGGGAGATTATTGTGATGCAACATATTGAGGTGACTTGATGGAGTAATTGTGATGTTGTGTTGAAGGGGAAGTGTAAAGTATAAACTTGGTGTGAAATGCTATTGGTTTATGATGCCTTGGTCAATGTGTCGAATGTTGTGGTATGGTTGGTATGACTATGCCGTGAGTGGTATTGTAAAGGGTGAAATGACGTTATAGGGAAATCATGTAACTCATTGTCATTATGTGCTTGTAAGGTAGTTAGTTGTTAACGTGAGCTACGTATGTACTTGTGTTATAGAGTAAAACGTAAGGACAAAGCTAGATTATTGTATTCACATATAGGACTGTGTATTCTTATGGGGAAGATAAGGTATGTCAGGTAACTCTTTCCGTATCCTTCTGCAGCACATAGTGTTCACATTGTCATTATACTTGTTCTATTCCGAAATGTTCAAAGGTATCTCATTTTAGGTTGTCATCTATTGTTATTCACATGTTCCTTAATCATTGATCAATTGTTATTCATGTGTCACATAATTGTGGACATGATTCCAAAGTTCCAATAATGTTATGTTCCAAAGTTTCAACAATATTATGTTCCAAAGTTCCAATAATGTTTCAACCACCAATGTATCAATCTTACACAAGTAAAGGTATCAATCTCTCACAAGTAAGGAATGAAGTTGTATATATATATATGTATATACATATTATGACCCACCGATAAGGTGGATGATTGTTTATATACATATTATAGCCCACCGATAAGGTGGATGATTGTTTATATTATATTATAGCCCACAGATAAGGTGGATGATTGTTTATATTATATTATGGCCCACTGATAAGGTGGATGATTATTAATATTATAATATGTTATGACCCACTGATAAGATGGATCATTGTACTATAGCCCACTGATCAGCTGGATGAATGATATATGGCCCACTGACCAGCTGGATTAATGGTAATACGGATGAATTGCAAAGTAAAGGCAGTAAAGCAGTTGAATGAAAGTATATCACTTGAAGGAAAGTATATATGAATGATATATTATATGAACGATAATGATATGAATGAATGATCGAGAAAACGATAGTAATGAAAGCAATGTACATGGTTCCACATATACAGAATGGAGGTTTATCCATATTGATTATTTCACTTGTACTTGATTTCATTGAAGTACTTATGTATCATGCAGTTTCTTACAGCCTTACATACTTAGTACATTCTTCATACTGACGTCCCTTGGGGGACATATCTTACTTGCTGCAGGCACAGGTGCTAGTAGACCTCCACAGTAGGTTGCGGATCAATTGCCGATCATTGGTGAGCTCCAGTTGGTTTTGGGGCTTTTAGAGTCAGTATGTATATTTGTTTTGGTGTTGTAAATGTTGTATAAGGCGGGGACTTGTCCCGACTTTAGGTTGGTTATATCCATGTATCTGTAGAGGCTTTGTTGATGTTGTGGTACAAATGAAGGAGATGTAAGGAATGTATACTTTTGACATGGTGTCCCCAATGACCAAGTTTCATATATATCACATGTTTTTCCATGACTTCCGTTATTGGCATCTTATATCTATATGTTATGGTGATACTTATTGAGTGACATGCATATGAGTGTATATGAATGAAGATTGGTTCTCTCGAGCCTTAACGACATTGGGTGCCAGTCCGCCTCGTTGGAATTCGAGGCGTGACAAAAGTGGTATCAGAGCTGGTCTTCCTAAGGGTGTCTACAAAGCGGTGTTTGAGTAGAGTCTTGCTTATAGATTTGTTGTACACCACATTTATAAGCAAGAGGATACTGTACATTTAGGAGTTTTTTCTTTTCTTCATTTCTAGATCGTGCAATAGAGCCAATGTTATGAGTGGAATCATATCTGACCATTGTAATTGGTTTTCCTTGTTATAGTAAAATGCGGATGATAAGATGAGGTAGGGGCAAAGGTAAGAAAGTAGATATGCTTACTGGAGAAGGAATCAGTACATCACCACTGGACCAAGCTAGTTAAGGTGGGGCTGACGCTGAGTTTGTATCGCTGTCTTCTTCTACTTTTCCAGCTCTGGAAGAGCCAAGAGGTAGAGAAGTACCCGCAGAACCGCCTATGAATGCCACTGAACAGGATTTAAGAAATGCAGTGCATATGTTGACTCAGATAGTTGTTACACAAACTCAGGAACAAGTTGGTCCAATGACAAGTGAGGATGGTGTGGCTAGAGTAGCTAGTCGGCGGACGCAAGATTTTCTAAAATTAGATCCTCCAACTTTCACTGGGTCAGATCCGAATGCAGACCCACAGGACTTCGTGGACCAAATTCAAAGGGCTCTAGAGGTTATTTATGTGACTGGTATAGAAAGAGTGAAACTTTCGCTGGTTGGGAAGAATTTAAAACGGCATTCCTTGATCATTATCTTCCATATAAGGTCCGAGAGGATCGTGCGGACCAATTTTTAAATCTTCTCCAAGGGAATATGAGTGTCAGAGAGTACAGTCTTCGGTTTAACTCTTTGGCTAGGTATGCCCCGAATGTGGTAGCTACTATAGCCGACAGAGTTCATCGGTACGTGGACAGATTGGAGCCATATTTGGTGAGGGACTGCACCATTGCTGCTTTGAACAGAGATATGTACATAGCTAGAATACAAGCCTTTGGATAGAAAATAGAGGATCAGAGGCAAAGAAGAAGGACACAAGAAGTAAAAGGAGGGCCGTCTAAAAGGTCTAAATATACGAGACAGGTTATGGCATCCCAAGGAGAATTTAGGCCTCGGGTTTTACCTAGACCGCATGAACCATCACTCTCTTACCCTACAACAGGTACTCCATCTCAATTTTGAGGGTTTAGAGGCGGTCAAGCTGGGTATAGTCATGGGACTCGGGGTTCACAGACAGTAGGATATCGAGAACAAGGAAGTAAGAGACAATCTAGGTCTTTTCGTCAGCTGTACCAGTGTTGCGGGAAGTTTCATTAAGGTGAATGCTGGTTTGGAATGAATGTTTGCTTTTGGTGTAGTAAGTCAGGGCACATGATGAGAGAGTGCCCACAGAGGGCCACGGGTAGTATGACATAACCTACGGGATCAGCCGTTGCGTTATCATTGTCAGGTGTACAACCTGTTGGCCATGGCAGAGGTGCTAGCAGAGCAGCTAGTTCTAGTGAAATTCAGAACCGTACCTATGCCTTAGCGGATTGACAGAATTCGGAGGCTTATCCTAATAAAGACACAGGTACAATATTCATATTTTTACATAAGGTATATGCATTGATTGACCCGTATTCTACATTATCATATGTTACTCCATTGATTGCAAAAAACATTTTGAAAGAACACCAGAACTACTAGTTACGTCATTCGAAGTCTAGACACCAGTTGGTGAATCTATTGTATTTAAAAGAGTGTATATCGTAATTGTATAGTAACTAATTGTGGCTATGCTTGTTCTTGGATGGACTGGTAATATGGGAGCACCGAGAGGTAACTTTATTTTCTATCTCAAGGCAGGGGAAATTATACTCAAAGGAGTACATGTGTCACTTAGAAAGAGTGAAAGATATTGATGTGTAGCCACTAACTCTTCAATAGGTTCCAGTAGTAAATGAAATTCTTGAGGTATAGTAGAGTTTGGTATTGACGTGATTCCAGGAACTTAGCCTGTCTCTATTCCTCTGTATAGAATGTCCTACCAAAGTTACGGGAATAAAAGGAGCACTTACAAAGACTTGCTGGAAAAAAAAAAGGATACATAAGACCTATTACGTCCCTTTGGGGTGCACCAGTATCATTTGTGCGAAGGATAGATGGTATGTTGAACATGTGTATTGACAATCGGCAATTGAATAAGGTGACAATTAAGAATGAGTATCCCCTCCCTAAAATTAATGATTTAAGTGACCAATTACAGGGTGCCAAATATTGTTCACAGTACATCACCAGGTAAGGGTTAGAAAAAAAAAACTATATAACCAAGATAGCTTTCCGAACACGGCATGGTCACTATGAATTTCTAGTTATGCCATTTGGGCTAACCAATGTACCAGCAGTTGTTGTAGGGTGTTCACACCATTTTTAGATGTATTCATAACCATGTTTATATATGACATTCGGGGTTATTCAAGATCACAAGAGGACCAAGCTAATCACTTGCGGCAGGTGTTACAAATTCTTCAGGATCGTAAGTTATATGCAACGCTCCCTAAGTGTGAATTTTGGTTACAATCTGTGGCATTTTTGGGTACCAAGGTATCAGAAAGAGGAAGGAGGGTTGATACACAAAACAATAAAAACCGTGAACAATGAGCCAAAACATACGACGCCTACAGAGATTCATAGTTTTCTTGGGTTGGCAGGCTATTACAGAAAGTTTGTTGAAGACTTTTTTTTTTCCCTCCATTTCAGCACCCTTAACAAGCTAACACACAAAGGAACCAAGTTTTAGTGGAATGAAGCATGTGAGAATAAGTTTCCAAGAGCTGAAAGATAAATTGACTTCTACACCGGTGTTGGTACTTCTGGAAGGCACAAAAGGGTGTGCCGTATATTGTGATATTTCAGGAGTCGGCTTAGGATGTGTATTGATGCAACACGGACATGTAATCGCCTATACCTCAAGACAATTGCGTCCACGTGGAATAAATTATCCAATACATGATCTTGAGTTAGCGGTCGTGATAATTGCTTTAAAAAAAAAATATGGCGCCACTAGCCACTATTTGTATAGAGTTCACGTTGATATATATATATACTGATCATGAAAATATATTTTCTTAAGCAAAAGGACCCACACTGAAGACAACAAAGGTGGCTGAAATTATGAAACGAAGATGATAGTAATATCTTATACCATCCGGGAAAAGCAAACGTGGTAACCGATGCGTTAAGCCAGTTAAACAACTTGAGGGTTCGCCTTCTTGAAACTCCAGATGAAAGAATTATAGTGTACAAGGCGGCAGAGTCTTCACTTGTAGCTAAGAGAAGGAAAAGCAATATGCACATCCTACGTTAGTTCAGTGAAAAAGAATGTACAACAAAGTTCGACAAAGGTATTTGACCTTACGCAACGGGGAGTACTTCAATGCCAAGCTAGATTTTGTGTACCGGATATAGATGAACCAAGGAAATGAATTATAACAGAAGCACATCATTCACTTCATTCTATTTATTTGGGAGCATCCAAAATATACCATGGTTTGGAAGAGATGTATGGGTGAGGCAATATAAAGAAGAAGAACATTGCAGAATTTGTAGCTTGTCAATAGGTAAACATAGAGCATCAGAAACCTGGAGGTTATATACAACACAGGAATCTTCCAGTTTGGAAGAGGGATATGATTAACATGGGTTACATCACAAGGTTGCCTCATACATTTCGGCAATTTGATTACATGTACATGATAGTTGACAGATTTACCAAGTATCACACTTTTCACCTGTCAAGACCACTTGTACAACTGGAAATTATGCAAGGTTGTATGTAAAATATATGGTGCGATTACATGGGATTCCAATTTCTCTTATCTCAGACAGATGGGCAAGCAGAATGTACTATTCAAACACTTGAAGATATGCTATGAGCTTATACAGGTGACCGGGTATTTGTGAAAGAAACATCAACAAGTGAAGAGGATAAGGAATAATGAAATAGCTTCCGTAAAATTACTTTGGAGAAATCAACAAGTAGAAGAAATCACATGGAAAGCCGAAGAAATAATGAAGTCAAAGTACCCGTATTTGTTTCACATGGAAGAAAAAGTTGAAGTACGGAAGGAGAGCATGTGTATATGTATATATGCTAACACAAAGATTCATTTGTTGTACTTGATAAGATTTTATTAACATTCGAGGACGTATTTTTCTAAGGGGGGAAGGATGTAACACCCCGTACCTTTTTGACCCTACTTGTTTGGTGATCTAGGGCACATTTATATGTCGTATTTGAACCATGTTTAACTTAGTTTTGAGAGAAATAAGTGCATATTTTGTATTGGTTTTGATAGAATATTGATATTGTACTAACGTCCGCAAAGAAAAGTCGAAGAAAGGAAAAAAATCAAATTTTTTAGGTGAGGCCCGCCCAGGGGCGTGCCAGGCCGCTTTCTGCGAAAATTTTTATGCCACACGCAGAAAAGGGGTGAGCCTAGGGGCATTCCAGGCCTTTCAGGCTCCCCTTCTCCAAAACTGAAATTCAGCTAAGTCTTAGGGGCGCCCGAGGGCGTGCCGGGGTGTTTTTTTCCAAATTTCTTCTCCAATTATTAGTCTATTAAGAGGACTCTTGGGTTATGGTATCATTATTCCATCATAGTAGGACTACTCTTGAGCGAGTTTGGCATCCAAGTTAGGGTTAATTCGTCGTCATAATTATTTTATCAAATTATGTTAACTTAAGCCAGGAGTGGCTCAAATTGCTTATTCTTGGGATTGAGCCTATGAACATGAATCTCGTGGGTTGAATATTGTCGTAACATTTATGGAATTATTTAAACAAGAGATTGTTGGGGTATTACACATCGAATTTTGTAGGCTCAGTTAACATGTGTTAGTGGGCTCAATTTAAGGCCCAAATTGGATTAAAAGACGGCTCAAAAGGACAAATGACCCATTCTTCCATGTTGACCAAGTAAACATTGCATTTAATGCCAATAATTGGCTAAGGATGACTTGGGGGCCTATATAAAGGCACAAAAGCTGATTTTTAATTCATTATAACTCTCATGCCTTTCTAGATATTTCTACACGTATTTCTCATCTTACAAACCCTTAGGCAACCATTTTCTTTGGAAAAGATCATCACTTGGAGAGCCTTGGTAAGTGCCTACTCTTATGGATTAATCTATTATATGCTTAAGATGGTGTGTATATCATGATGGTTATGTCTAAAAGGGTTGAGTAGTGCACTTTTGCTTTTCGCTTAAAGGTGTGTCGCCTTTGTGATTTGAACTTGAAAGGAGACTTGAGGTTTTCCATGGATTATTGTATTCACATATAGGACTGTGTATTCATATGGGGAAGATAAGGTATGTAAGGTTACTCTTTCCGTATCCTTCTGCAGTACATAGTGTTCACATTGTCATTATACTTGTTCTATTCCGAAATGTTCAAAGGTATCTCATTTCAGGTTCTCATCTATTGTTATTCACATATTCCTGAATCATTGATCAATTGTTATTCATGTGTCGCATAATTGTGGACATGGTTACAAATTTCCAATAATGTTATGTTCCAAAGTTTCAACAATATTATGCTCCAAAGTTCCAATAATGTTTCACCTACCAATGTATCAATCTTACACAAGTAAAGGTATCAAACTCTCACAAGTAAGGAACGAAGTAGTATATATATATACATATTATATCCCACCGATAAGGTGGATGATTGTTTATATACATATTATATCCCACCGATAAGGTGGATGATTGTTTATATACATATTATATCCCACCGATAAGGTGGATGATTTTTTATATTATATTATGGCCCACCGATAAGGTGGATGATTGTTGATATTATATTATATTATGACCCACCAATAAGGTGGATGATTGTACTATAGCCCACTGATCAGCTTGATGAATTATATATGGCCCACTGATCAGCTGGATGAATGGTAATAAGGATGAATGTAAAAGCAACGGTAGTAAGGCACTTGAATGAAAGTATATCACTTGAAGGAAAATATATATGAATGATATATTATATGAACGATAATGATATGAATGAATGATCGAGAAAACGATAGTAATGAAAGCAATGTACATGGTTCCACATATACAGAACGGAGGTTTATCCATATTGATTATTTCACTTGTACTTGATATCATTGAAGTACTTATGTATCATGCAATTTATTACAACCTTACATACTCAGTACATTCTTCGTACTGACGTCCCTTGGGGGACTTACCTTACTTGCTACAGGCACAAGTGCTAGTAGTCCTCCACAGTAGGTTGCGGATCAATTGCCGATCCTTGGTGAGCTCCAGTTGGTTCATGGCTTTCCAAGTCACTATGTACATTTGTTTTGGTATTGTAAATGTTGTATAAAGAGGGGACTTATCCCGACTTTAGGTTGTTTATGTCCATGTATTTGTAGAGGCTTTGTAGATATTGTGGGACAAATGAAGGAGATGTAAGGAACGTATGCTTTTGACATGGTGTCCCCAATGGCCAAGTTTCATAAATATCACATGTTTTTCCATGACTTTCGCTATTAGAATCTTATATCTCTATGTGATGCTGATGCTTATTGAGTGAAATACGTATGAGTGTATATGAATGAAGATTGGTTCTTTCAGGCCTTACCGACTTCGGGTGCCAGTCCGCCCCGTTGGAATTCGAGGCGTGACAATTTCACACTAAGTTCATACTTTACACTCCCTGTTCAACACAACATCACATTTACTCTATCAAGTCACTTAAATACCTTTAACAATGACACATTAAATTCAATCCACAAGTGATACAATTCAAAATGACTAGGGACTAACCCTTAGGGCCATCCAAATGGTACCATAAGTTGATGATTGCATCCAATAAGGGTATAGGGGCCTTGGGGGGTCAATGAGAAGCAAAAACAATCGAAACAAAGTTCTGGAGGGTCCTGCAAAGCCACCTGTGCCCGAAGGTGGGTGAGGTGCAGCTGTACGTTCCCATTGGCCTTGTCTAGGGCCACCTGCGTTGCCATCTATGGCCGCAGTCGGCTAAGGCGGATGCCCGATTCGGTCAAAATGGGTCTCTTTTGGGTCCTTTTTTGGAATAAATGTTCCATGGCCATAACTAAGCTTCTATTTTCATATTTTAGGTAAATTTTGATGCTAATGATCAACCAAGGTTTCAAAATGCACATGAACATCACCAAAACTATTTTCTCCTTTCAATACGCCACATGTTCCATACACAATTTCATAACAACAATCCCACAAGTTATACACCTAGAGAAAGCAAGTTAGAGAAATAAAAACATCTTACATATTGACATTTAATCCATCCAGTTCACTTCCTTCAAGACCACAAGTCCACTTTCAAGTTTAGAAGACAAAACCCTTTACCAATTAAGCAAACATAAACTGTTTCACACATAGTGGGATGCTCAACACTTTGCCAACATAACCAACATGATTTATACACCCTCTCATGCATATAATATCTTAAGCCATATGAGTAAATACTTACCAAAGCTTGCAAGAGGATGATCTTGTCCAAAGAGATTAGTTGCTTAGGGTTTGAGGGAGAAAATATCTTGTGGAAAATTCTAGAATGAGACGTGTGTTTTGTTGAATAAAATCTGATTTGTTTGCCTTATATAGTCCCTTTAAATCTCATACTTAGCCACACTTTGGTCAATGATTGAGGTGTTTACTTGGTCAATCCTAAGAATGGGTCATTTTTCCATTTGGGCCATGTCTTTTGCTTAATTCTTGGGCCTCATTTGAGCCCATAATCACAAGATTAATTTCAGCTCAATAATGTTAATGTGTAATACACCAACCATCTCAAGTTTACTTAATTCCATAAATGTTATGATAGTCTCATAGGTTTGAAAATGTATGGGGTGTTACATATATATTGGGGACATCTTGGTTGATGTTAGGAAAGGATGTAACAGACTTGTATTGAATTATAGACGAAGGATATGGTGATACACCACGGAACTAAATATTATGTAAGCCTACTGCCCACTCCACTTTGTATACCATTTTGAGAGTGTAATGAAGCTAAAGTTGTTTCGGGGGACATTATAAGGATTTGTATGGTATGTGAATGTAATTGGAGGAGTAAGGGTTGAAAGAACACCCTTGAATAAATTAATTACGGGCTTACTGCCCGCCTACTATTTTAGTGAGGTTAAGTGGCTTAAATGTGTTGATTAGCTACTAATACTAGTTTTACCACTTACTTTATTGTAGATAAGTAGTCCGAGAGGCAGGAGTTTAATTTGGGGTAGTATCAGAGTTGTACAACAATTTATGTAAGGCTATTCGATTCTATGTTCTTTGGCGTGAAATCTAATACGTTGATGTTACATTTGCTCCCTACGCCATTGTTACTGCCTTAAATGCGTATTCATATGTCTCTCACTACTGGTCCATAGTTTAAAACTCAATAATGTTATGACCACCAAAAGAACTATCTCAAAGAATAAAGAAATAATGTAAAGAGAACTTGTCTATTCTTGGGTGGTATCCCAGGGGTGGAAGGAAAACCTAGCATGGTCATCCTATTTTATCACGGGTGGTATCCCATGGGTGAAAGGAAAGCCTAGCATGGGTCGATCCCGATTTGTGTATTTATGAGGACCGTATCCCTGGGGTTAAAATACCTAGCATGGGTCATCCTCTTTTACTACTGATCAGCTGGTCATTTGTATCATATGCTTTACAATTTCATAATGCAAAGAAGGATAAAGTAAAGTAAAAGATGTAACGTACATGATCCCATAAATACAAGCAAAGGTGGTTTTTTATTCTTATCTATACAATTATATATTGATATCTGATGTTATTAAGATCTTATCTTACCTATGGTCACTTTATGCCTTACATACTCGGTATATTATTTCGTACTGACGTCCCTTATGGGGACACTATGTTTCATACCACAGGTACAGGTACTCCATCTAGTATACCTCCTCAATAGGAGCACAGGACACTCAACTGTGATTGGTGAGTTCCAAGTTGATTTGGGGCTTTACCGAGTCTTTGGAATTTTGGTATTGTATAATAGTTAAGGGTAAGGCGGGGCCTGTACCGACCCAGACCATGTTTGTCGATCTTATAGAGGCTTTGTAGACTAGTTTATAATGTGCAGTTATGTTTGGTTCCTTAACAGTTGTTTCCTCAATGGCCAAGTCATGTATATATGTTTTGGGGCTTATCTTTATGTTAGTCTTTTATCATTGCTATAACTTGTATATATTTGTCAAAGTCCCATTACTTTAGGGCATCGGGTGCCTGTCCATCTCAAAGGGATTTGAGGTATGACACTGCTGGCGCAGGTGGATGACCTACGGTCGTAGGTCAGGGCGCAGGTGACTCTAGGTCACCGTTTGGCTCCTCTTAACTCTCCGACGACCTCTCCAATGGATTTCAATCCTTCTTGAATACATTGGGCAACGTACAACACTCTTTAAATGGTGTCAAGATGATTTCAAACACATCTATCTTCATCAATGATCCTTGGAGTGTTTGTAGTTCTCGTGCTTGCCTTCTAGTAGAGGTCTTGAGGTGATATTGGCTCCCGGCTCCAAACTATCCTCCACACATGGTTTTGAACTCTTAGGAGCTTGAAAAGGGCCCTCAAAAGGTGTCCTTGCATCCTTGAGATGATCGTGGCTTGGGCCCCTTTGTGTCAGCCTTGAATTATGGTTTTTGAAAGGTTAGTGCCGATTTGGCTTGTATTATCCGCCCCTTTTTGAAAAGGATTCGACCTCAAATCAAAACCTTGCAAAACCATAGGGAAAACAAGTAAGATCAATATCCTCATGGCATGAGGGTTAGGGTTAGCAATATCAAACTTATCACCAAGCCAAGGAGGAACACACTTGACATATAGTCAAGAATCAAAATGATCAATCAAGGGTGTGTAAAACCATAAAATAAAAGATACTTGGCCACTCAGGAGACTTTGACAAAGGGAAATGTCAAAAGAACCATGGTAATTAGTCAACCACTCATGCAAAATCACATTGGTTCCAGGTCTAAACAAGCACATTATCCCTTTTGAGTCAAGAGTCACATGAAAATCTCTAAAGCTAAGTGCAATGTCATGAACAAGAAATCCTCAAGTGGGAATAGTACCAACAACTCCAACCAAATCTTGTTTGTCATCTTGACCAAGCACAATGTGGGGTGTCTTACAACCACCACATTCCAAATGGTCGCTGGGGTCAAATGGATAGAGCGACCATAGACATAGGTGTAGAAAACACTCTATTTCCCCAATGGTTCCACCAATACAAAAGTTATACTCTCCACACTAGCATAAGCATCATTAAAGGAAAATACAGAGTAAAGAAAGGTGTCACACAAATTGATTTCATCTAAGGTGTCCTCAAGTGCATGCTTACTACTACGTGCAAGAACATTATCAAGAGTATGCTCAAGAATTGGAACACTCAAAAAAGAAGAAGTAGTTGGGAAACAAAGAGCACCTTCCATTTCTTCACATTGTATTCCCATAAGAGTACTCTCATCTTCCAAGAGGAGATTTCCATCTTTAGGAGGAATATTTTCACACCATAATGGGTTGTTATATAGACTATTGCCCTTAAGAAGAGCTACATCATTAACATGATCTACACCACTAGGTAGTGGACTAGGAGTGATTTCATCCTCTTCGAACAAAACATTATACTTAAAGAGAGAAAGGCCAATCCAAGAAGGAGGATTAAAACATGTAAGTTCGCTCTCAAAAAGATAATTATCAAGTGTTGAAGAAGTTTCCAACACAAGATCACCTCTATGATCAAGGAAAGTAATATGATCTTCTTCAAAAGACATGCTCAAAGAGCCACTCCTATTCAAATGATCAACATTAACAATATCATCACTAACTTGAGGTACACTAATCACATCACAAACACCCTCAAGTAGTGAACTAGATTCACACACAACTTGATCAACACCATCTTCACGAGATAATGTACTATTATTCAACACAAAGGCTTCAACACTAGGTGGACTCAAATCATTCTTACAAGAAGAGTCAATTTGGTCATCAATAGGATCAATTAGTGTATCCACACTCTTAACATATACATTATCATCACGAGGTAAAGAATCATTAGGCTCACATATGGATAAGCTATCAATCACACTCAATTGGCTACTAGCCACACAATGATCTTTCACATTTATTAAAGTGCAAGAGTTAGCTTTGTTACCTTGAAGCTCATGAGAAAATTCTTATTTACCTTGGGGTAAGGCTTTTACTTTCAAGAGGTAGGAAGCTATCTTGTCCATCACAACCGTAGATGTTGACTCCTTGTTGGAAACTTGTGTTTCTTCATTCTCCACGATTGTACCTACACAATTATCCTTACTAAGAGAAGGACAAAATAAAAGGTTAGATTGAATTTGTGGTAACCCCTTCACTTCACTGCTCACAACCTCTCTTTTTTCCACTCTTGGATTACCACTCTGCACTCTCTTACTCCTCTCAATCTTTTGTCTCTCATCATCAAAGGACTTGGAGTAAGTGGTCATAGTTTTTTAGGTCTTGGGAAGGGTAGGTGGAAAGAGGTGGTTTCCCCAATGGTCCACTACAATCTTAGGCTAATTTTGCTCATTCGAAACTCTATGTTTCACAAACCAATTAGCACCCAAGCAAAAGTGTCCAAAGTCCAAGGGAAATATATCACACCCCACCTCCTCATAGTACTCATTTCGGGTGCAAAAAACCTTCACACTCTCAGAAACCCTATAGACCTCCAAGAAATATGGATAAGGCTTGGACATTCGAGGTATCCCTAAATAGTCGACCATAGAGGGAGTGATGTAGTTCACATAGCACCAATCATCGAGAACAAGAATCCATCCCGGAAGCCCACAAATACTCACCTTCCTAAAGTCAACTTGTCTTCTTGGATTAACATTATAGAGCTTCGTGTATACTTTTGGCACAAAGGTGGACTTCATGAACTCCTTCAAGGTACTCCATGTTTGATTGGGCCCTTTTGCAAGTTCCCACCACCTCAATGCCAGACCTTGAATGAACTTTAGGGCATATGTGACTTGTTCAACTTCACTCATATCATAGTCCTTGAAAAACCTTTTCACATTGCCATTCCCAATCAAGATAAACCTTGGGATCACCTCCTCCTTTGAAGATAAGAAGAGGGCTTCTAGTGAAATCATGACTCTTACTATATCCCTTATATCTAACTTGGCTCCGACTTCTCAATGTTTCAGTACTAGAACAAGATGAATAGGATGTCGTACCTCTAGACAGTTGAGATGCACACTCTCTTCTTCTTATTGGATGACTTCTACTTGATGTAGTATAACCACTTGTAATACGATAAGAAATACCACAAAAAGAGGAATATGAATCTTCGAAATCCTCATGTACATTCCCACCATGACTCTTATAAGGTGTATAGGAGAAAATATTATACCTCACAACTTCCTCATGCTTAGACAGGGAAGTGGAAGGCTCCTTATATGCCCCTTCATCCTTATAAGAAACATCACAAGGCTCTTCATCCTCTCCATAGGAGCTAAACTCACCACTTGCCTCATATCCTTCTCCGGGATAGTAGCTCTCATTCCCACACCGCTCTTGATCATGGTTATATTCATAGTCTCCATAATATCCATCTTCGTCATAGCCATAGCCTTCTTCACCACAATGATAGTCTCCTACATCGTAGTCATAAGTATCCGAGGCTACCGAAGACATACTTCCTTAGAACTTCTTTGTACCTACAAAATGAAAAAACAAGATTAGTAGTAAAAACTCCTCACCACACTCATGAGATTCTCACCTTTGTATGCCTCACAATAGGAGTTGCTAGCGTTGAAAGATCGTTTATACTCCAATGGAAGATGTGGTGTAAATTTCTACTCATGGTCGGAATGGATTCTTGTTTTGAAGAAGAATAAATGACTCAAACAAACAACCACAGACTTGAATAAAGAAATAACAATGAAACAAAAAGATAAAAGTACAAAAAGAAATGGTCGAAGAAAGAACGGACTCTAAGAGCAATCAATCAACTAAGTAAGGACAATTACCCACTGATAATTAGTTTCGAAATCAAGAAATGAAATAAAGAATCAAGAAATGAAACTAAGATAATGGAACCTAAGTAAAATTAGTTTTGAAGTCATTGAGGTGCGTTTGGATGACCTGCGGGCGCAGATCACGACATGCCCTCGCAGGTGAGGGTCGCATGTCAAAAACAGAAGGCTCGAAAGTCACCTATGTTGCCACCTGCATGGGTAGGTGGATGACCTGCATGGATAGGTGAGGCCGCAGGTGCCCTTCGCAGAATAGCTGAAATTTTGATTTTTCACCTCTTTGTGGGCCCTCTTGGGTTCTCTCTCCTAGAATATTCTCTTTTCTTTTGGGATATTCCTTTGAACTAACACTTTTTATTTACTTTATTCTTCTTTCTTTGGATCAAACAACACCTTTTTTATAGCCTTTTCTTTTGAAGATATGAAGATAGCCAAGAACACCAAGAACTCAAAATTTCCAAACTAACTCATTTGTGCCCGGAATTCAATGAAACTTTAGATTTATGTTCCTTTCAACATGGGGAACACTTTACAACCCCTTTAACCTGCAAATCCATACCAAATTTAGAAAATCAAGAAACCCACTTTTGTTTCCCAAGAGCTCAAGCTCAACAATGGGGTTTCTCTTCAAATCTTCTCAAAACACACTCAAAACTCAAGATTCTGACCCTAATAACACTAGAGGAAATAAATATAGTGTTGAAAAGTCAAGAAAACTTAAAAACAAAACTTGAAATTTTTGGGAATTTTCAGAAACAAAAATTTGAAGTTTTTTTTTTTTTTTGATTCTCTTGATAATAAATACCCAAGATTGAATTTGCGGGGATGAACTAAAGCTCGGCTCTGATACCAAATGATAACCCCCAAAATACAAAAAAGAGGGAAAAAGTACGAAAATAAGAAAACAAACTAAGATAATAAGGCAAGAGTGAAGATAGATTGAATGACACAAAGATAGGAAAATCAAAATAACCAAAGGGTATTTTAAACCCTAAAACCTCTATTGAATTAATCCAACAAGCACCAATTCACATACGTAAACCAAGAGGGAATCAAACTCCCACGTAACCAACATTTCAAAACGATAGTTCAAAATAAGCTAATCCTAGCTCTTACACTCTCAAGTGTATATTTCATCTTAAATCATCAAAAGCTAACTAAAAATGAAGAAGAACTAGTATTTATATCCTTGGGCCTTTTATTACATTTAATGGGCCCAAAAGTGACCCATTTCAGCAAATTAGGCATCCGCCCACATAGATGGACCACCTGCTGGCGCATGTACTGCTGGAATGGCCAAAATGGCCACCTGCGCTGCGGCTGCAGGTGACTCTAGGTCACTGTTTGGCTCCTCTTAACTCTCCGACGACCTCTCCAATGGCTTTCAATCCTTCTTGAATACATTGGGAAACACACAACACTATTTAAATGGTGTCAAGATGGGTTCAAACACATCTAGCTTCATCAATGATCCTTAGAGTGTTTGTAGTTCTCGTGCTTACTTCTAGTAGAGGTCTTGAGGTGATATTGGCTCTCGGTTCCAAGCTATACTCCATACGTGGTGTTGAACTCTTAGGAGCTTGAAAAGGGCCCTCCAAATGTATCCTTGCATCCTTGAGATGATAGTGGCTTGGTCCCCTTTGTGTCGGCCTTGAATTATGGTCTTTGAAAGGTTAGTGCCGATTTGGCTTGTATCAAACATTATCTTGGAACAAAGGTAGCACTTGGAGCAAAAGATTAGAAATTTATTTCCCTCTCTTCTACCCTTCAATTAGTATTGAGTTAATAATAAATTTATATTCAAATCATCAATAGCTATACCTTATTATTTTGGGGTTATGGATAAGTTCATGAAAGTTGAGGTTGAATGGTTGAATTGATGTTTCGATCATATAGTATATGCTATTTTCTTTGCATCATCTCTAATTATTTTACTTTGTAAATAATAGTAGGCTACTATTTTTGCTTCCACAATTGAATGTGACAATGAATGCTTTAGATTGGGCATAGATGTGAGAAGAGTGAGATCTTAATCATAATCACGGATGGTGGATTTGTGATTTAGGATAAACATAGCTAACCACCTCACCTGGTTGTTATATAGGAATTCATCACGACCCTAAACTAAGCCATTATGGCACCTATCTCACCCTATAGAAGGTAAGCCAAACCCATCACTCAATAGTAATAATCAAATAAGTACTAGGAAGAAGTAAAGTAACGACAAATCTCAAGTAGCTCATAAACCATATGATGAAGGAATACAAAAACATAAAAAATACCTCCAAATCTAGAAGTCACTAGTACAAGCCTCCAAAATAAAACTGATACAAGCCTGATAGAATAAAAAAATCAAATACGATTCACAAAATAAAAACATAGAAAATATCCGAGCATGCTACAAAAATAGCTAAGGAGCTACCTCAAATCTTGATTAACTCAACCTCGAATGAGGATAATTAATTTCTAGAGCTTCGGACTCAAAACCTGCACATAAAAGTACCAAAGTAACAAATGTGACTACTAAAACACATATACTCAGTAGAATAATTGATTGATCATAATTCAAAGTTATGGAAAGAAACCACCTAACCTCTTAATTATTTAGCTCAACCTTAAGAACATGAAAACAATAAATTCACACTATACTAAGAAACAAAAATAATACAAACATAACACAATCCAAAGCACTCTAACATCTCAAATCAGTAAAAAGGTAGCAACTCTATCAATTACACTTTCACATCCGATGTCAGTCCAAGTACAATGAAAATAAGTGGATGAATGAAATTCATATATTGTGTATACATACTATGCTTTGTATAGCTAGAAAAGACTCATGGGGGACTCTTATGGTCCATATACTATGTAAAGAGTGGCCCCCATACCTAAATATAACCTAGGATTGTATGTCCTATGATCCATAATATTACTCAGGATGGTGTTTCCTTCAATCCATAATATAACTCAGAATGGTGTGTCCTCTGATTCAAAACATGTTGGGCAGACATGCTACTCCGGTTCCAATGAACTACAAAGCTTAATGTGCAGTCATGTCACACTGATCCCAAATATCAAGTAAAATATTAATCAAGCCATTTCATACGATGAATCAATTCAATTATAATTTTATATTCCCCCTGTATCATCTTTCATAATCAATAAAACTCCCTTTTCGTGCTCTATATAACCAATAACTCAGTATTTCATCAAATATCATCATAAACGGACTAAAAAATTTCAAATGGGAATGCAAACATCAACTAACATTCTCCATAAGAAGCTTTCAGATACACTTCACAACAATCATGCTAAAAATTAGGGGAAAACTATCCAAGCAAATCAATTAATAATTTTTAACCTTTCACATAACACCGATACCTAGATAGATACATGTCATCTCATCTATACAGGACATTATGTATCTATTACTTGCGAGTGCAAGAGTGAGGTGAATTACTCTTTTTTTGATTTCTCTCAGTTAACTGCCTGATTAGGTAGTCGACTATGATAAGAGTGAGCCAGTAATGAAAGTACAAAAATAGAAATAAATTTGACAGATGGAGTTCTATACTGGTTGGGATCCCCAATAGATATTACTCCAGTCTCCTTGGGTTGCAAGGGTGTTCTACTAGTTCTTGCTCATTTGAAATTGTTACAATGGTGCTTTGAGTGTAACTCTTAAGACTACATGCTTTTTCACTCAAATCCTTTTCACTAAATTCTCTTTGACTCAATTCTTTTTCACGTAATTCTTTTTATAAAACATGTTCTCCAACTAAAAGTTTTCTCTCCTCTTTTTTTGATATATAGTAAATCACTAAGAGTTACAATGCTTAGTAAAAGAAGACCAAAGAATAAAACATGGTATAAACTTGAAGTATGCCTTCATATACCTTTATGGTCCTTTAAATAGTGGAGATTATGACCGTTATAAGGAGATGTGCAACCTAAGAGATTTATTTCTTGCAAAAGGAAATGGAATATCTTTTTCTAAGAGTAAGGATGAGTCATAAATGACTCTTTTGAATAACATCCGCTCTTTGAAATATTTTAGTGTAGTTGGATTCTTCTTCATTCCATATAAGGAGATATCTTCTATTGACCTTGATTTGCGACCTTCCTTATATGAGAGGATTTGATTCGTAGCTTCCTTCCATGATGAAACTTGATTTATTTCATTCCCTTGAAAGAGACTAATTTGTAATTTACTTTTTTAGTTGTTGCTAACTTTGATTCTATTTGGTTTTCTTCCATAGTTTAGGGTTGATTGTAGCTGACTCAATACCTTAGCTTGCTTTCCTTATTTTCCTAATTATTATAATTATATGCATGGTAAGAATATGTTATAAGTTGGTTCTCTCGAGTCTTTAGGGCATCAGTTGCCTGTCTATCTTAATAGATTTTGAGGTGTGGCAGAAGTGGTACCAAAGCAGGACATCCTAGTGAGTCTAAAGAGCCGTGTATATATAGATCCTTACATATGGGTTTGTTGTACACAACATCTATAAATTGGAGGATACCAGAAATTTAGGAGTTGTCTCTTTTATTTCATCTCTTCAATCATGCGATAGAGATAATGTTGTAGGTGAATCATATCTAACCTTTAAATTATTTTCATTATAGTGAATATTTTGGTTAATAGAAAAATTAAGAGTACTGGTAAGCAAGTAGATGTGGCTGCTGGAGAAGGGACCAACAGATCACCACCTAGACAAGCTAATGAATGTGAAGCTCAAATGAGTGTCTATCACGGACTTCTTCTACTCTTTTATCTCTAGAAGAGCTAAGGAGGAGAGAAGTACCCACAAAACCATCTATTAAAGCTACTAAGCAAGAGTTAAAGAATGCAGTCTAATTGTTGACTCGTATAGTTGCTGGCCAAGGCCAAGGATAAGCAAGTCTAACTAGATATATTAGTGGCGTAAATTGGGTAGCTAGTGTATAGATACGGGAATTCCTTAATTTGGACCCTCCAAAATTCAACATATCAGATCCTAACAAAGACCTACAAGACTTTATTGATCAAATCCAAAGGGCCCTGGATATTTTGCATGTATCTGGTAAAGAAACAATTCAGCTAGCATTATATAGATTAAACTCTGTGGCTATCTTGTGGAATGAAGCTTGGAAACAATATAGGGGTGCATTCCTTGACCATTAGCTACCATTGGAGATATAGAAGGCCCATGCAGATCAGTTCTTAAATCTCTACAAAGTAAGGTAAAACTTCTACCATTTTAATTCATTTATTAAGCTTGAATTAGTAAGAGTGTGGTGTGTTGGTTTGGTGACCTTTCTCTTCCTGTCAAGGTAATTTGGAGAGGAAAAGCTAAAGCATGAAGAATACAAGTCTTAGCAAGTGGTATTTCTTCCCCAGAAAGGTAAGCTATTAAAATTTTCATCCCTCTCTTGTTCTTGAATTGATTAGGGAATTTGGTATATGTTAACGAGTTAGGGATTGTTTATTTTACATGGTGTAATTTTATGGAGTATGTTGTGGTGGTTTATGGATGTTGGTACAGCCATGTAGGGGTGTCTACTTTAGCTTCAATTGTGAGCTCATTAGAGCATTTTAAGTTTAATGTTAATCAAAACTCATGATATAGTAATAGAAAGCCACGAGTTCACATTGTCCCTACCACATTGTGATGTTTAGGGACTATTTTCTATATAATATGATAAGGGGTGTGACTATATATGTGGATAAGTGATAGAGATGTTAAAGGGCATAAACATTACAAGCTGTAGTAATACACCACTTAATTGGGTGTTGCGTGAACTTGCGGCTTGCCACACTTTTGTATATTTCTATGTATGTATTATGCAGCCCATGGAGTTTTGGAGAGGACCTTATAAGAAGGTTGTATAGTACATGAATGTGATTAAGGGAAAAAATGGATAAAAGAACACCTTATTTTTATAAATTACGGGCTCACTACATGGTTACTGTTTTGGTGCATTCAATAGCCTAAATTAGTTGATTAGCTATTGACAATAGCTTTACCACTTATTTAATTGTAGATTAATAATTCAAAGGGGAGAAGGTTAATCAATTGTAATATCTGAGTTGGACATCAATGTATGTAAGGCTATTCAATCTTATATTCTTTGGCATGAAGTCTTATACTTGTGTACCAACAAAGTAAGTTTTCTAGGTGATCTTCATAGTAAAAGATACATAGTAATAGTGTACAATTCCAAATGTAGCTAATGACTATTTTCCTACCACTTCCCATGGTCTAACAAATGTGCCAAAGTACTTCCATATGTGTTTATTATCCTATACTAATATTTTTTTAATTTCCAAGTACTAGGATGACAAAGGTATTCTAAACAACAATCTTTATGAGTTATTCTCTAAGTCAAATGATGTTCCTTTTTCCACATATGCTCTTACATGTTATGTTGATGTTACATTCATTCTCTATGTTATTCTTACTGCTTCAAGCATATGATTCAGATGTCTATACTACTGGTCTTTAGTCGAGTCCCAAGGCTTAACAATGTTATGACCACTAAAACAATTTTCTCAAAGATTAAAGAAACAATAAAAATCAAATATATATCTATGGGTGGTAGCTCAGGGAAAAAAGCCTAGAATGGGCAAATCCTAATTCATTTATATATGGGTTGTAGCTCAGGGGAAAAAACCTAGCTTGAGTTGATCCTAATTTGTATATTTATGAGGACAGTATCCCAGGGGTTAAAATGCCTAGCATGGATCATCTTATTATACCACCGATCAGTTATTCATGTGTATCACATGCCATACAAAGATTTTATTGCAAATAAGAGTAATGAAAGGAATGTAATGCATTTGACCCCATAAGTGTAAGGAAAGGTAGTTTTTCATGCTTATCTATACTCATATATATTGATACTTGATTTCATTTGATCTTTTTATTTACATATGGTCACTTTATGACTTTGATATTCAGTACATTCTTTCATACTTATAACCCTTACGTGGAATATTATGCTTCATGACACAAGTATGGGTACTCCAGCTAGTAGACCTCTCTTAGGAGCATATTATACTCAGTTGTGGTTTGTGAACTTCAGGTAGATTGGGGTGCCTCACTTAGTATTTGGTTTATACTTTCGTAGTGTGTATTAGTTAAGGCTAAGGCAAGGCCTGTCTCGATTGTAACTAAATCTGTCTTTCTTATAGAGGCTTTGTAGACTAATGTACAAAGTGCATTTGTGTCTTTTCTTTAAACAATTATGGCCTCAACAACCAAGTCATTTATATATGTTTTGGGCCTATCTATGGTGGTCTTTTATCAATATAACTTATATATACTTATAAAATCTTCATGATTATCATAGTTATATGCATGGTAAGCATAGTTTATAAGTTGGTTCTCTCAGGTCTTTAGGACATCGGGTTCCTATCCATCTTAATAGGATTTGAGGTCAAGGGGAAAGTTCTTATTATTTAGGTTAGTTAGGTATTTCCATTTCAAAAAAGGTAAAAAGTTGAAATTATATTTATACATATATATATATATATATATATATGTATATGTATGTATGTGCCACATTTACATACTCATACATTCATTCATATTTATTACATTTTGGATTGTAGGAAAAATACTAATTTTTTGTTTAAAAGGAAATTGTTCAATGTTTTCTATATTCGAGATAAGACTTCAGATTGTGCTATTTTTTTTTACTTAGTTACTTTATTTTTCCATCTGAGAAGGGATGTCAAATGACATGATGTAAGATTCTAGGACTCGTGATTATGTCTGAGGTGAGATATCAGGCGCCCAAGGGATGATTATGGGTCTCATTAACAAGGAGGTTTGAGATATGATTTCGGGTTTCACTGCATTGGCCACATATTGCATTTCACCATCCCATACATCACAACATCTTTCATATATATATATATATATATATATATATATATATATATGAATATATTACATGCATGTAAATTATTATTATTATTATTATTATTATTGTGTTGTACTATAGATTGCTTGGAATTTTCTACATGCAGGTTTACTATATAGTAATTTATATTGTATATTATCTCCTAAGATTGGTCGGTTTATGATGTCTACTGAGTACCCATGTTTTGTACTCACCCTAAACCTTTGCATCTTTTTCTGATGTAGAGTTTGGTACTAAGCACCCTCACTGATTCAATTCATTTAGGTAGACGTGATGCTTAGATTTACAATGAGCTCTTGGCATGTAGAGACTTATCTATTTCCTTCTTGTACCTACTCACTATATTTTTTTTTACTTTTAGATAGATACGCACTAGACTATCACCTACTCTTGTATATTAGTGGCTCGTGTACTGGTGACACTGAGTCTAGGGTGGTAGTTTGTATATTTTGGTTCCTTTCTTCTAATTGTGGGCCTAATTTTTGTATACTGTACTTATATATTTATAGTTTGACCATTTATCTCTTCTATCTTTCTTTTATTTTTAATTTGCTTGCTTGCTATTTTTCTATATATGGCTATGAGACTTGGCTTACCAATTGGGATCATATTAGGTGCCATCTTGGCTGGGTTTTAGGTCCTAAAACTTCCTGGATTCTTTCATCAATTATTTCCTTCCGTTAGACCTAAAAGAATCTTTGGCTAACAATTTAATAAACCTTAGATAGGGTACTATGAGTTTGAGGGAGTACAGGCTCAAGTTCACACAATTATCCTAATATCCACCCGAGATGTTGTCAAAGATAAGGGAAAGAATGAGGAAATTTTTGTCTAGTGTCAAAAGGCACTTGACCTGTGAGTGCACTATCTCTTTGCTATATAAGGATATGGAGATATCAAGTTTGATGGTCTATGCACAATATGCTAAAGATATCAAATAGAATCAAAGGGAAAGAAATTAGAATAAGAAGGACAGCTCAGCTGTCAATAACGTGGGTTGTTAAGGACTGTAGGACATTCGCAATATTTAGTAACTAATCCATTGTAGAGGCCCAAAACTGACCAGAATTCCTAATCAAACCAAATTTTAGGTCACCAAGCTCAATGTCTCAGGCTAGTGTTGCTCAGAGGACTTCACAACATCCTCCATGAAAAAGTGTGGTAAAAGGAATCCAAGAGAGTGTCGCATGGGTATGGATATGTGCTATGGGTGTGGCCAAAGGGGCCATTTTTAGCAAGACTATCCTTTACTGAAGTAGAGATATAAGGGAAATAGAGCCCAGTCTAAGGTTTCGGTAGTCCATTAAGTTGAGGTGTGTAGAAGCGTATGACTTCAAAGACAGGCATGGGACAAAATCACTTGTATGCCTTAGCTAGTCATCTAAAACTAGAAACTTATCCAGAAGTTTTCACGTGTGTGTTAAAATTCTTCACTAATGATTTCTATGATTTTCTCGACCTTTGAGAGACTTTATCTTTTGTAACCCAGGGTGTTTCTAAAAACCTTTAAGCAAACCCCAAATATCTCCTTGATCCATTTGTTGTTTCTACTTCAATTAGTGAGTCTATTAGAGATATATGAATCTATAGAATTCGCATAGTAACCATATGTTATAGAGACACCATAGCCAATCAAGTCAAGCTAGAAATGATTTAATTTTATGTCATCTTGTATATAGGTCGGTTGTATTCATGTTATGCTGTGGTCGATTATGATACTAGAATTATGAAATATTAGATTCCTAATTAATCGGTCTTAGAATGGAAAGGTGATGCAGTTATGCCAAAGGGTAAATTCATTTTGTACCATAAGGACAAAACTAAGTTTTTTGAAGGGTATATATCACTTAGTTCAAGTTAGGGATTATAGTGTCAAAGTCCCCACTCTCCAATCTATGTCAATTTCAATGAGTTTCTCAGAGTTTTCTGGTGATCTTCCTGGAGTCTATGTCGATGGGGAGATTGAATGTGGAATTGATGACCTTCCTAATACCCAACTAACATCTATTTTTCCATATAGAATGGCTCCAGCTGAATTGAAAGAGTTAAAAAAGTAGTTAAAAGATCTCATTAATAAGGGTTTTATTAGGTTCTCTCCTTAGGGTGTGCTTGTCTTATTTATTTTTAAGAAGGATGGTTCTCTAAGAATGTGTATTGACTATTGTTAGTTGAATAAGGTTATAATAAAGAAAAAACATCTGCTCCCCAGTATCAAGGATATGTTTGACAAACCTCATGGTGCCAAGGGTTTCTTTAATATCGACCTTAGGTCCGCTATCATTAGTTGAAATTTTGGGAGAATGATATTAGAAAGATAGCCTTCAATAATCGATATGGTCACTTTGAATTTCTCATAATGTCCTTTGGGCTGACTAATGCACCAATAACCTTTATAGATCTCATAAACAAAGTTTTGAAGTAGTACCTTGACATGTTTATAATTGTTTTCATCAATAATATCTTGATTTATTCTCGTAGTGAGGAAGAACATTTGAATCACTTTCGGATCATATTTCAGACAGTTAAGGACCATAAATTGTATGGAAATTTAATGTGTGCGAATTTTTGTTGAAGTTTGTTTTTCTAGTGAGAGTATCAAAGTTGATTACCAGAAGATTGATGTCGTGATGAATTGGCTCAGACCCATGACTAGAACAAAAATTCAGAGTTTTTTTATTTGGATAGTTACAATAAGAGGTTTGTAGAGTGTTTCTCTACTATTGCTACCGTATTAACAGTGTTAACTCAGAAAAAGGCAAAATTTTGATGACCAAAACTTATGAGAAAAGTTTTGAGGAATTGAAAATGAGGCTGACATCTACTCTGATGTTGACCTTACATGAGGAAGCCAATGGGTTTGTTGTGTATTGTGATGTCTTAAGAATTGGTATTGGTTGTGTTATGATGCATCGAGGTAAATTTAGAGCTTATGCCTCCAAAATACTTTAAAAACACCAGAAGAACATCCCGATTAATGACCTTGAGTTGGCAGCAATACCATTCACTTTGAAGATATGACATCATTAACATTATGGCATTCATATTAATGTTTTCACCAATCATTAGAGTCTATAGTACATTTTCAAACAAAAAGAGTTGAATCTCAGAAAACGAAAATGGCTTTAGTTACTTGAGGACTATGAAATGGTTATCTTCTACCACCTAGTAAAGGAAAATGTAGTCGAGATGCTCTTAGTAAAATGACCATGGGAAGCCTATATCATGTTGATGAAGTGAAGAAAGAACTGGCAAAGAACATCTACCAACTGGAAAATCTAGGGTTTTGCCTCATAGACTCTGAGAATGGTTGTGTGGTTGTTCAGAACGGGCTGAATCTTCCATATGACTAAAGTTAAAGAAAAGAAAAATAGTGATCCCATCTTGCTCTAGCTAAATGAAGGTGTCTACAAGCACAAGACTATGGCTTTTAAAAAAAAGGGTTAGAGGTCAAGGTTGGTTGGTTATTATGATAAGAAGAAATATGTCACGAACCAAAATTCGAGGTCATGATGACACCTACCATAACCCAACCTTGGTAGGTAAGCCAAAACCCAAGAGAGATAGAAATGCAGAAAGAAGATAAATAACACCCAAATATGATACTTTAAAATAAAGTCAAGCTAAATATATAAAACAAACTCCAAAACTAAAATAAATATAACTCAAATTCAAAAATCTAGTGTCATGAGTGAAGAGCACTAATAACTGACATAAAATATGGAAGTACACAACTCTGTCTCTGAAATATAAAATAAAGACAAGATAGAGATATGATGAAGTCTTGAACAATGCTCCAGATGAGGAGCTCACCAGTACTCCAAAATAGTCTTAACAAAACATGAACATATACTCCACGAGTTGTAATTGAACTTGGATCTGCACCAATAGGGTACATAAAGTTGGAGTAAGTATGGTCCACTTATACTCGGTAGGCATTATAGGCCGACCGAGAAAAGTAGAAAACAAAACATAAAAAGGATACTATGAGAACACTTTCACCTGCATATAGAAAAGTTCCTAATGGTGGCTCAACATGTATCTCCTAAAAGTATAAATGTTGTCGGTATAATAATAGTATAAGAATAACTACACACAAATATACAAAGAAAGGCTAAATTACACAACTAGAAAACAACATAAGAGAAATACAAATGATGCAATGTAATGGTATGATACGAATGTAATGTCTCAATATCACCTCGTATACACCTTTCGAGAATAATATAAGAATAGGACCCATGGGGGGTTTGAAACCCATATACTATCACAATATCATATCTCAATCAACTTTGTCGGCACATCCCTCGGTCAAGTCGTCTTATCAAGAGTCTTATTTTCTTTCAAAATCAGTGTTTCTCTATAGTACCAGTTCCATGAATATGGGTGAATTAAATAAGGATGCATTCTTATAGCCAAATCAATCTCATGTAATGAATAAACTCAATAATGGTATAAATGAGATTAAACCTCAATAGATCATGATATATAGGCCATTGCATGGCAACACTATAGTAAATTGTCATGTAAGACATTAATAATATCAATCCAAGCACCAACTCAGGAATAAAAAATATTATAAAGAAAAAATAAGGATCAAACAAGACCAATACCGACCCCACACTAGCATCTTAATGATAATAATCTCTCAAGTAAATAATAATATTCACATAAGCCGCCACATGGGCAACACGATAAAATATTGATCTCAAAAAGATGAATCTCGTGATAAAATCCCCAATCCATAACATACTTTACATGAATGGTTAACTACCTATCCTTTTCTGAAGAAAGTTAAGCCACAACCTACCTCAGAAGTCAAAGGCAAGCCTGGACATCTCAAATAAGAGCTTTTCTTTTTTGTGTAGTATTAAAATGAACCCAATCTATCAAAACCGTAATCTACACATTAAAAGTAGTCTAAAAATACCTTTAATATCTATATTTATTCCAGTACCAAAAATAGTTTGAAAATAAACCCCAAAGAAAAAAGGATAAAATGGGAATTTTGTTGAAGAATCATGTTTTCCATAGTTGTAATAACCCTCCAGGTCATTTTCTATATTTTCATGCTTTTTTTGCATTTAGTGTTTTCCTATAGCTATCCTAAGTAATTTATAATTTGCTGAGATAGATAGTTTGGTTACCAAGCAGTTTATTTGGTTTTTATAGCTATTTCCCTATTTTGGAGCTTCTAAAGTTGTGAAAAGGGTCTCGGGCCAAAACTTCAAGTAAACAGCCTCAGATACCAATTCTAATAGTTTTAGTAGATCCAAAATGTTCATTTTAGGCTAGGTAGAACCTTAGTTTGGATCTCGAGACTTTTGGGCTCATTTTGGACTATTGGGTGGAGTTTGATTAAAATGGACCCTTTGGTGTGAGACCCACTTTTCATCGAAATAACCTTGGATGGGAAGTTTGATGGTTTTGTTGAGTTTGGAATGCTAAATTTTTTAGTGTAGCATAGTTTTTTTGTGTGCATGGGATTCTGAATAAATATCGAGGGCTCGTTCAGAGAATTTGCAACTTAGAAAAGTTGTTGGTGCATCAGCACCTGTAGCAGGCCAAAATTATCCTTTGCATTCACGAGGCTTTGGCCGCAATCACGAAGGATAATAAATCTTGCCCACCATATTCACGAGACTACCTTTGCATTCACAAAGAGGGTGCCGACCTGGTTGGTCCACCCTTCTTTATTGCAACTGTGATAGACCGACTGCATTTGCGAAGGCTAGCCCGGGTCAGCTCCTATGATTGTGATAGGGGTCCCGCATTCAAAGAAGGACCCCTGGCAGTCCACATTATTTTTTAGCTCAAAATTTTAAGTGTTTAACATTATCATAGAGAGTGAGAGTTTGTAAATATTGTGGGAATTGATAATTGGAGCTGGGGTTGAGCTGGGGACGTCATTGTGTCCATTTCCTCACCTTTAATCTCATATTTTTTTAGTTAATTCTTCGATTAATTCTCCCTATATTTATTACTTTCCCAGTTTGATTTGGGACTATTTTGGGGCTGTTATGATGTAACACCCCGTACCTTCCCAACCCTACTTGACGACGTTGAACAATGTTCACTTAGGTGTCGAGAGTCGTAAGTATGCAATTTGTAATGATTTTGATGAGATAATTGATATTGGCCCTCGTACATGTGATTAGACTTTTGTAGGAAGTGTTTTGTGACTTCGTGGAACATTTGTGGGGTTAAAAAAGAGGCTTGAAGGACCTCCAAACAAAGGATATTAAAGGTAAGAAGTAAGTTAAAGAATAGAACTTGAAGTATCTAACCAAATCTGCGAAGAAAAGCCGAAGAACGAAAATTTTAAAAAAATAGGAGTGGGGAGGGCCCAAGGGCGTTCCAGGACGCTCTGGCCTAAAATCTTTAGCCCACAGGCAGTAAGGTGGCGCGCCCAAGGGTGTGCCAGGCTGCTTGTGCGCACCTTTCAAAAGTTGAAAATTTTTCTAAGTCCCAAGGGTGCCCGGGGACTTACCGGACCACTTTTTTCCACATAATTGAAGTATTATATTAGTATTCCATTTTGATAGGATTATTCTTGGATGAACCAAATGACAATTGTACCCTTTCGATCAAAATAAGCCATACGTGGCTAGAATCACTTATTTTTGGGATTGAGGCTACGAATATGAATCCCATGAGTGGGAATATTATCGTAACACGTATGAAATGATTTAAACATGATAAATTATTGATTTTATTGGGTTAACTGATTTGGGCTCAATAAAAGCCCAAAATGAGGAAGAAAACATGGGCCAAGAATGGGTCATTAAGAATGGGTCAAATGGCCTATTCTTCCATTGACCAAGCCAAACATAGCATTAAATGCCAAGAGTGGATAAGGATACCCCAAGGGCTTATATAAAGGGCCAAAAATCAGATTTTTATCATACAAAAGTGTCATGCCAAATCTAGAAATTTCCCAAAGGTTTTTCTCTCAACTTCAAACCCTAAGGCACTACTTGGAGCAAAATCATCATTTTTCAAGCTTGGGTAAGTGTTTATTCTTATGGATTAATATATTATATGCATGGGAGATTATCTAGATCATGTTGGTTATGCTTGGAACTGTTGAACATGGCACTTTGTGCTTTGTAAAAGATGTGTCATTTATGGAATTTAAACTTAAAAGATGACTTGTGGTTTTGATGAAAGAACATTGTATGGATGAAATATAAACATGTATGGTGTGGTTATGATCCTAAACTTGTTATTTTCCCATAAGTGTAAATTATGGGATTTTGGCCGATTTGTTGTTGTGAGGTGTATTGAAGTGAATTGGTGGAATCATGGTGATGTTGTGGTGATGGAGAAGTGTAAAGTATGAATTTGGTGTGACATGCTAGTAGTTTATGATATTGTGGTCAATGTTGGGAATATTGTTGGATTGTTGGTATGATGATCTCATAAATGGTGTTGTCAAGGGGGAAATGACATTTTGAGGCCATTGTGTAACTCATTATCGTTTTATGCATTTGTAAGGTAGTTGATGGTTAATGTAAACTTCGTTGTGTATTTTTGTTGTAGAGTGAAACATAAGGAAGGAGAGGGACTATTGTATTCACATATATGATTGAGTGTTCATATTGAGACGATGAGGTATGTAAGGTTACTCTTTCCGTATTTTTCTGCAGCATAGAGTATTCACCTTGTTATGGTACTTACTCATGTCCGAAGTGTTCTAAAGTATCCCAGTTTAGGTTGAGATATATTGTTATTCATACGTGTCCTATTCTTAGACGAATTATGATTCACTTATCTCTGATTCATTGATTGAAGTTCCAAATGCTCCCATAAGGTTGTAACTACTAAAAAGAACTATCTCAAAGAGAGTAAGATGTAAAGAGAATCTATTTGTTCTTGAATAGCTTTTCCAATCATGTCATGTTCCAAAGTCCAATGTTATTATGATTATCTTGTACCAATATCCTATGGGTAATGAAGGAAGTAATGTGCAAGCTAATATACCAATCCCTCATGAGTAAATATACCAATCTCTAAAAAGAAACAAATTAAGTTACGTATGTTTGGTGGAAAAGTGCAGGAAAATCATAGATGTAGGGTGGACACGATTCCGAAGTTCCATCAATATTATAACTCCAAAGTTTCTAGAATGTTATGCTCCAAATTTAATAATGTTATGACTATCATTACATCAATCTCTCATAAGTGAATAAATCAATCTCTCCCATGTAAGAAATGAAGAGAGTGGATTTATGTTAACCCACCAATAGAGTGGACGTATGTTAACCCACAATAGAGTGGATGTATGTTAACCTACCAATAGAGTGGATGTATGTTAACCCACCAATAGAGTGGATGTATGTTAACCCACCAATAGAGTGGATGTATGTTATATTATTAACCCACCACTAGAGTGGATGTATGTGAATGAATGTTATTTTACAACCTACTAACAAAGTAGATGAATAATAATGGTGATGAGTATAGAAGCAATAAAGAATCTCTTGCATATAAAGAACCTTTTGAATAGAAGAATCTCCGGGAGGCAAGTCTCTTGGGTGAAGATAAATCTCTGGAATAAAGGGGTTTGTGGAGGATAGTACATGAATAACTAAGATATGAAATAATAATCATAAATGACAATGACAGAAGAAATATATACATGGTTCCTCACCTTCAGAAAGAGAATTTATTCCCATTGACTATTTCTCTTATATTGACTCCATTGTTCTTGTTTTCTTATGTATGATACAGTTCTTATGAGCCTTACATACTCAGTACATTCTTCGTACTGACCCACTCGGGGGACTTACCTTACAAGTTGCAGGTGCAGGCACTAGTAGACCTCCACAGTAGGTTGACAATATTTGCGGATCTTTGGTGAGCCCCAGTTGGATCGGGACTTTTCGAGTTATAGTTGTACATTGTTTTTGATGTTGTAAAGATAAAGAGGGGACTTGCCTCGACTTTAGTTGGTCTAGTAAATGCATCTGTTAGAGGCTTTTGTAGACATATATGGGTATGTGAATGTAAGAGATGAATATCCGTTTTGACTTGATGGCCCCAACGACCAAGTTTTATAAATATATATATATAGCATATGTTTCCATGCCCATGAATTCCGCATAGTTGCATGAGGTATAATAATATTCATACGAGGACATGCATACGAATGTACATGAGAGAAGATTTGTTCTCTCGGGCCATATCGGCTTCGGGTGCTAGTCCGGCCCGAATGGGATTTCGGGTCGTGGCATACGAGGCTTGGATTATGCTTAATTTTGGGTCAAATGATCCTTATGTTGAGAGGGACAATGTGAAGGCTTCAATTTTATGATTCAACAAGCGTACCCTATGGGGGATTTTTAGTTCGGTTGAACCAGAGCATAATTTTTCATTATGGGTAAACATTTTCTCGTCTTGACATGTAGAACATTATTTTGATAACATGACAGTGGTTGGAGATTATCGAAAGGTAAAAGCTCTATTGTAGAGATTCCTACATGCTTTTGGTGCCGTCCATGTAGGCTAGGTTGCTTTTGCTAATTCGAATTGAAGGGTGATATAAAATCGGTCTATTTTCGGCATCATATCATTACCTTTATCCTAGAATCTTTACTTTATTAGGATATTACTAGGGTATTGTGCTAGTTATGGGTGGGTACTCATGACTCAGTTGTTGTTTTAGCGTTCATTGCCTTAGTTAGTGGATTAAGGGCCCCTTTTTTGTAGAATTCGACCTCGTTTTCCATAATGTTTGTCTATGATTTTCCTTTAGGACTAGACTTAGTTCCTTTAGTGCCATAAAATGGTATTGGGAAGCCTTAGCCTAGGTTCGGGCAGGTGCTTGCCTTAGTATGGGTTTTCAGGACAGTTAGTGGGCCCCCTACTCCTTTTTAGATTGAATTCTCAGAATCAGGCTTCTTTGGACCTAAATGGTCACATAACTACTTCCTTAGGCTATTAGCTGGGTTTGGGTTGACTTAGGAATTATTATATGCTTATTTATCTTCATTACCCTAGGTAGTGTAGTAATTGACCTTAAACCATGCCTTTTAAACTTAATAATTGAAACCCGTTTTGTCTTAATGGATTTAAATGCCTAAAATTGGAAAATTTGAATAAAATAGACTTGAGATAGGTTAAAACCTTCGGATATCACTAGTTATTGCATGCTTATTATTTTTGATTCGAGTCTGGCTATTGTGATATTATTATTTTTTATCAATTCTGGTTCGAGTCCGGTATATGCCATATTTTTATCATTTATGAGTTCTGATTCGAGCCTGGCATCTGTATATTGATTATTATTTACTAGTTTCGATTTGAGTCTGGCATTTATTTTTATTACTATTACTAATCTTGGATTAGGAAACTGATAAATATCGATAGAATGGTGGTTATGGCTGGAAAAGGGAGTACAAGGTATGTTTGTTGGGATTGGTTTACTTTCATTACTATTATATTTGATCCTTACTTTAGTTCTAATATTTCTTGTACCCACCATGCTTATAGAGGTTAGGTTTGTGCGCGCCTTCTGGCCTAATGAGGGTCTAGTAAAATTATACCTAGACTTTTATTTCAATTTTTGAGTAACTGGTTTTCTATTTATCATAGTTTTATATTATAGCCTATCATTTCTATTTCTTCCCCTTTATAGACTTTAGTTTATATACTCGCACTTTATTTATAATTTTACTGTAATTGAACTTCGTAGGCCTATGATACCTACTAAGTACCCGTGGTTTTGGTATTCATACTACACATCTGCATCTTTTCATTGATACAGATCCGAGTACGAGTTACTACTAATGACATCCTCGGGTTGTGTTGCTGATCAGAGTTTGGGTGAGCTTTTAGAGTCCAGGGCTAATCTTCCTCCTTCTGCTGTCTGGATAGTCTTATTTTGTGTATTCTAAGACTATGATGTATTATTTGGACACTGTCTAGTACTCTTTTCGTCATAGTGGCTCTTGTAATGACCTTACCATGTTGTGGGGGAACTCATTTTATATATTTTATCCTCTCCCCCTCTCTTGTATAGTATTCTTTGTATATATATTTATCCCTATTTTTTTGGCTTATTATTACTGTCGTATGCGTATTCCCTTAGCTTCCGCCTGTTGGCCCATTACTCATCGTTTCGGGCTATGGTTTGGCTTACATATTTGTGGGTTAGAGTAGGTGCCATCATGACCTGAGAAATTGGGTCGTGACATACTCTTAGTGTTCTAAATATGAAAACCCATCAAAAACAAGTTGAAATTGAAGAAAACCCATACTCTCACTTTACCAGGTGAAACCCCAAAATTTCAATTATAAATCCAAGTTCGAAGATGAAAACATGATTTAAACAAAGGGAAATAATCAAAAGTAGTTTTAAAAGCTTACCCAAATCCAAGTTGATGAAAAACCCTATAAAATCTTTTAAAACCGTGTTCTCCAAGCTCAAAAATGGTGAAGATGGGCTAAAATAGCGACAATGAAGTACTTATATTATTCTATGAACAGTACCTCACGATCGCAGCACCCACCACATGATCGCAAGGTTCAAAGTTTGACCAATACGAAATTGGTCATCACATTCACTTAGCTAGGCTCTTCGCTATAGCGGCGACCCACCTCGCGATCGCGATGATTATACTGATCAAGCCCCGCGATCGCAACTTGTGTCCATGTGATCATGATGAAGGGCTAGATGTTGCACTACCAAAGTAAACTAATAATTCTACTACACTAGTTCATATTTATCAAAAGAGATCGTTAGCAACAAGTTAACACTCGAGACTCATTTTAGGAAAATTTAACTAGTTTCTCATCTAAATGTTCAAAACTCTAAATAAAGGCTTAGGACTTGATCTAACCATGCTACAAACCAAAAAATAACATTCAGGATCTAATGGAACTGACATAATCACCATTCGATGCTCGGATCACAAAATGTTGAGTAAAGTTAAACTAATCACTTCCAAGACTACTCAAAACCTCAACCTCACTTAAATCACTCCCAAACACTTCGGGGACCATGTCAACCATCCCCACAACTCATAAATGACTTATAGCAACTATGGGGGAGGTAAAAATAATCAAAACATTGAAAAAGTTAAAAATCACAACGAGGGTTGTTACATTATCCACCACTAAAACACACGTTCATCCTAAAAAAAAAGCAAATAAAGTACTTGAATCGGTAAAAAGCTAGGGGGTATCTACTCTGCATATCAGACTCAACCTTCCACATAGCCTCATCAATAGGGAAATGTCTCCAATGAACTTTCATTGACTCAATATACTTGGACCTCAACTTCCTAATCTTTCTATCTAGAATAGCAATAGGCTCCTTCTCAAAGAACAAATAATGATCTAATGCAACTGAATTCCACCGGATCAAATGAGTATAATCTGGATGGTTTAATTTCTACATCGAGACGTGGAATACCGGATGAACAACAGGCAGATATAGAGGCAAACCTCGCCTATAGTCCATATCTCTAAACTTCTCAAGAATCTCAAAAGGTCCAATAAATCTCGAACAAAGCTTCCCTTTCTTTCATAATCTTATCACACCCTTCATGGGTGATACCTGCAACAAAACGCACTTACCAAGAATGAATACTACATAAGGAACTCATCAATCAATGTAACTCTTTTTCCTAATCTAGGAAACCACAAGCCTCTGCTGAATCTACCTTACTTGATCTATCGAGTCTCTTAATATATCAGTGCTCCAAGGCCTCACCTCAAAAAAATCACACCATCCCACAAGGTATCTACACCTCTAACCATACAAAGCCTAAAATGAGCTATTTGAATACTGGAAAGGTAACTATTGTTGTAGGCAAACTCCGCTAAGGACAAGAATTGGTCTCAATGACCACTAAAATCCATAACACATGCTCAAAACATGTCCTCTAATACCTAAATGGTTCGCTCTAACTTGCCATACATCTGAGGGTGTTAACCTATGCTTTGAGGTAAACTAAGTACCTCTATCAAAAATAATAGAGATAGGTACACCATGCAACCCAACAATCTCTCGAATGTAGATCTTGGACAATATCTTGCATTATAATTCATCTTCACAGGTATAAAGTTAGCTGATTTAGATAACCTATCCATAATTAACCAAATATATCAAATTCCTTAAAGTCGGGGCTAGGAAATCCACAAAGTCCATAGTGATCCGCTCCTGGATGAATTGAGTAGCTCGAACAATGAGCCTCTTGTAAGATCAGTCTAACCCAAGAACCAACTCTCAGCACACAATCACGAGCACCAATCCTCAAAACAACATCAAGATCATGATATACGTTGTTTCATATTAAGATCTCGTCAGTGAAAAAGTAATGAAGTCTACGATGATTAGAGAAAATCTAACAATAAACTCCAGACAAGTAGTGTCACCACAATTTCAACACAAACACAACTGTAACTAACTCTGAAACATGAGTAAGGTAGTTCTTTGTCATGCCCCAAATTCCAACGAGGCGTGATTGGCACTCATAGCCGATAAGGCCCGAGAGAACCAAACTGTACTTATGTTCATTCATATGCATGCCATCAGAAACACCCTTATCACGTAGGACATTACAATGCTAACAACAAAAATTCATGGAACATGCGACATATATACATATATGAAACTTGGCCGTTGAGGCCATCAAGTCAAAAACGACATGTACCTTTTACATTTATACACCCACGTCCGTCTACAAAAGCCTCTAACAAGTGTATTGACCAAAATGAACTAAAAGTCGGGACAAGTCCCCGCTTTATACAACATATACAAAACCAAAACATATGAACAACTGTGACTCGGAGAAGCACCTAACTAACTGGAGCTCACCAATGATCTGCAACGACTGGCAACCTACTTTGGAGGCCTACTAGTACCTGCGCCTGCACCAAGTAAGGTAAATCCCCCAAGAGGGGTCAGTACGAAGAATGTACTGGGTTTGTAAGGCTCAAATGAAACTGTATGATATGTGAATATGCCAATGAAATCAAATTCAAATGCATAACCAATATGGATAAGTCACTATACTGAACTTTGGAAATCATGTATATTGCTTTCTTTCCTTTCTTTGTTCCTTTGATTCTATGATTATTCATCTTTGCCTGTGAACTGTGATATCCGGTCCCCGACTGAACAGTGGGTTTAGCATAACATAACATTATGTTGGGATCGGCTCGAGCTAGGCTTCTGCCTCTAGAGCTACCACCCTAAGATTCAAAGCATTGGGTTCAGCTCGAGCTAGGTTATTACCTCTAAAGCTGCCATCCATAAACCAACATATCAGTTTCGGCTCGAGCTAGGTTTATACCTCTAGATATGACCCCTGTTAGGTTCGGTACGAGCTAGGCTTATGCCTCTAGGACTGCCCTCTGATCTAACACCAAAGCTGCCACCCATACTTGATCATTAACCATATATGAATTACTTTATTCTTTACTTTGAGATTGATATAACGATAGTCATACTTTACTTTGAAGCTTTGGATCATTAGCCAATGAGTAAGAGACATGTAAACATTTTGGAAATATCACCTTATTGGAAACATAACACTATTGTAACCATTGGACAATAATTGAAGAATAAGAGACATGTACATAATCACTATTAGACCTTTGGAACACAACCTTATTGGGCTCTTGGAACATTATCAATGAATATGAGACATGTGATTCACAATTGAGCAATGTGTAGGAAACATGTGATAATAACCATTGGTAATCGAGAATAGGATACCTTAGCACATTTCGGAATAGGTCAATGTGAATTCTATATGCCGAAGAAAGATATGGACAAAGTAACCTTACATACCTTTACTCCCAAGTACAAATACACAAGAATATGTATGAACACAATAGTCCAGCTTCTTCTTTACGTCTTACTCTACAATACAAGTACATATCAGAGCTTACATTAGCAACTAGTTACTATACATGCGTACAAGACAACAACGAACTATATTACTGCCGTATAATGTCATGTCACCCCTTAAATTAAAATCCAATGCATTATCATATCAACAACACCATAACATTACACACATTGACCAAGAGATTATACATCAATAGCATTTCACAACACCCTTACCGTTTACACTTTTCTCTTTATCATTCTGTCACAATTACCCCGTCATAACAACATATGAACAACCATCCATACTTAATATTGTCCAACATACATACATACAACACTTTAAAGTCATTAAAACGACATCACAAACTGATAATTACATCCAAAAAGGGTATAGGGGCCTTCGGGGATCAACTAGAGACTAAAACACACAAAACGGAAACCTGGGCTGACCTGCGCTGCCACCTGCGCCCCTAGGTGGCTGAGGTGCATGAGCAGGTGACCTTTGTCAGCAGCCATAGGAACCTACATTGGCCTCTGCGCCCGCAGGTGCCCTCGTCTGTGGGGGTGGATGCCCGTTTTGGTCCGAAATGGTTTCTTTTGGGTCTTTTTATGCGATGAATGGTCCACGATAATAACCAAACTTCTTTTAGCATATTTTTTATCATTTTAATGCCAAAAATCAGCCATGGTCTCACCACACCCATAAACAACACCCAAAACAACACTTCTTGATCAATACGTCACCAAATTCATAACCAATTTCACAATAGCAATTCCACACATTATACACAAGGACAAAACAAGGTAAGACTATAATAACATCTAGCATGTCAATATTTAATCCATCAAGTTCAATTCCTTCATGACTATAAGTCCATGTTCAAGTTCACAAGACAAAACCGTTCTCCAATTGCTAAAATAGACAGTTTTACACATAGCACACTGTCCAACACTTTGCCAACACAACAAACATGATTTATACACCATCTTAAACATAATATATACTGAACCATGAGAATAAGTACTTACTAAAGCTTACCAAAGAATGATCTTGGCCCAACAAGTAGTTGCCTTAGGGTTTTTGTGTGAGAGATAATGTTTAAGAAAAATGTTAAAAAGGCATGTGTGTATCTAATGAATAAAAATCTGATTTATGTGTTTATATAGTACCTTTTGAATTATCCTTATACACACAATTGGTGGGTTTACTTGGTCAATGGATGAGCAATGCAAGAATGGGTAAAAAATCTCTTTTGGGCCATGTATTTCTCATGATATTTGGGCCTCATTTAGGGCCCAATTGTACAAGACTTTTAAATTCCCACAATTCAATACATAATTCATCAAATATCTCATGTTTTCATATTTCCATAAATGTTACGGAAGTCAGCTAGACTCCGAGACGTATGGGGTGTTACATTCTTCCTCCCTTTGAAACATTCATTCTCGAATGTTAGTGTTATCATTTCAAAGTAAACAATTAAAAGATTAGGAGCATTCTTCATGTCATAATATAGAGATATACTAAAAGCTTATAAATACTTACTTGTCACTCTTCCTTTTGGGAACAAATGAGGGTATTTGGATTTCATCACTTCTTCAGTTTCCCATGTGACCTCTTCTATTTGCTGATTTCTCCAAAGTACCTTTACAGATGCTATATATTTATTTCATAATCTCTTCACTTGCCTATCCAGGATAGCAATAGGTATCTCCTCATAGGTAAGATCCTCTGTAACCTGTACATCATCAATAGGAGTAAGACGAGATGGATCTCCTATGCATTTTCAAAGCATTGAAACATGAAATACTGGATGAACTGTGGAGAGTTCTTGGGGCGATGCCAACTCATACGCGACTTTCCCAAATCTTCTAATAATTTCATATGGGCCTATATACCGTGGACTCAATTACCCTTTCTTTACGAATCGCATGACCCCTTTCATTGGTGACACCTTCAGAAATACCCAATCACCTATGGCAAACTCAAGTCCTCTTCTTCTAACATCGGCATATGACTTGTGTCGACTCTGGGCCATTTGTAATCGTTGCTGAATCACTTTAACTTTCTCCATAGCCTGATGAACAAGGTCTGGCCCAAGTAAAGCAGTTTCACCCGCTTCAAACCATCCAATTGGTGATCTACATTTCCTTCCGTACAAAGCTTCATAAGGTGCCATTTTAATACTTGAGTGATAGCTATTGTTATAAGAAAATTCAATATGAGGAAGATGGTCATCCCAACTGCCCTAAAAATCTAAGGTGCATACTCGTAGCATATCTTCAAGTGTTTGGATGGTACGTTCTGCTTTTCCATCAGTCTGAGGATGGAAAACCATACTCAGATTCACATGTGTACCCAAACTCTACTGAAAAGATCTCCAAAAATGCGCAGTAAACTGTGCCCCTCTGTCTGATATAATGGAAAATGGAATGCCATATAACCGTACTATCTCTTTAACATATAATTTCGCATAATTCTCAGCTGTATAAGTGGTCTTGACTGGTAGAAAATGCGCAGTCTTGGTAAGCCTGTCCACTATAACCCATATAGAATCAAATTTCTGCAGTATACGAGGCAAACCTGTGATGAAGTCTATATTAATCATATACTATTTCCAGACTGAAAGATTGATACATTGCATGTAACCTCCTGGTTTCTGATGCTCTACCTTTATTTGTTCATAATTTGGGCATTGAGCGACAAATTCTGCAATATTCTTCTTCATGTTTCCCCACCAATACACTTCTTTTAAATCATGGTACATTTTAGTGGCACCCGAATGAATAGAATAGCACAAATGATGCGCCTCTGTCATAATTCGTTTCCACAGCTCATCTACATCTGGAATGCATACTCTACCTTGGCATTGGAGCACCCGTTCCTGTGTAAGGTCAAATGCCTTTGTCAAATTCTGTTCTACATTCCCCTTTAACTACATTAACATAAGATCTACAAACTGCTTTTCTTTCACCTCAGCTATTAACAAAGATTCAGCCGCATTTTGCACAATAACTCCTTCATCTGAGGATTCAAGAAGACGAACGCCCAAGCTTGCTTATTGATATAAATCTTTGATTATCTCTTTCTTTTCCGTCAAGTGGTCATCAATGAATCCGGTTGCCTTGCGGCTCAATGCATCAGCTACCACATTTGCTTTTCCTGGATGGTATAGAATATCAATATCATAATCTTTTAATAACTCAAGCCACCTTCTTTGCCTTAAATTGAGTTCTTTCTACTTAAAGATATACTGCAGACCTTTGTGATCAGTATAGATATCCACATGAACTCCATACAAATAATGACGGCATATCTTTAAAGCAAAAACCACCACTGCTAATTCAAGATAATGTGTGGGATAGTTTCTTTCATGTGGCCGCAACTTTCGTGAGGCATATGCTATGAAATTACCGTACTGCATCAATACACATCCGAGGCCAACCCCGGAAGCACCACAATACACTGCATAACCTTCAGTACCTTCAGGAAGTACTAAAACTTGTGTGGAGGTTAATTTATCTTTCAACTTTTGGAAGTTTTCCTCACACGCATCATTCCACTGAAATTTAACTACTTTGTGTGTAAGCTTTGTTAATGGTGCAGCAATAGAGGAAAAACCTTTCACAAATCTTTAGTAATAACCCACCAGTCCAAGAAAACTACGAATTTTTATGGGTGTCGTAGGTCTTGGCCAATTTTTCACTGCTTCAATTTTCTTTGTATCAACCTGTATCCCTTCATCTCACACAATGTGACCCAATAATGCAACTGAGTTTAACCAAAACTCGCACTTGGAGAACTTTGCATACAACTTACGTTCACGGAGAATCTGTAACACTTGCCGTAAGTGATTAGCATGGTCCTCTGGTGATCTTTAATAAACCAGGATGTCATCTATAAATACTGTGACGAACACGTCCAGAAATGGCTTAAACACCCTATTCATCAAATCCATGAACACAGCTGGTGCATTTGTTAGTCCAAATAACATAACTAAAAATTTACAATGGCCATACCGTGTTCGAAATGCTATATTGGGTACATCTTCTTCTCTAACTCTGACTTTATGGTAACCCAACCTCAAGTCGATCTTTGAAAAACACTTAGCACCCTGTAACTGATCAAACAAATCATCAATTTGAGGGAGGGGATATTTGTTCTTGATCGTTACCTTATTCAATTGCCGATAGTCAATGCACATTCTCAACGTGCCATCTTTCTTCCGTACAAATAATATCGGTGCACCCCACGAGGATATACTAGGCCTGATGAAGCCTTTATCCATCAAATCTTTCAATTGCTCCTTTAATTCACGTAATTCTGTTGGAACCATTCTATATGGAGGAATAGAAATAGGCTGAGTGCCTGGAATCACATCAATGCCAAATTCTACTTCCCATTCTGGGGGTGAGCCTGGAAGATCCTCTGGAAATACATATAGAAATTCATTGACCACTGGAACCGACTGCGGAGTTAGTGGTTCCATTTCAGTGTCTTTCACCCGTACCATATGACATATGTAACCCTTAGCAATCATTTTCCTGGCGTTTTGATAAGAAATAAATCTTCCTCTAGGTACCCATACATCACCCTTCCATTCAAAAACATCCATTTGTGGAAAATGAAAATGCACCTTCTTGGCACGGCAATCAACCGTGGCGTAACAAGAAGCTAACCAATCCATTCCCATTATCACATCAAAATCCACCATGTCAAGTTCAATAAGATCGGCTAGTGTATCATGACCACACATCGTTACCACACAATTATGATATACTCTTTTTGCAACAATACATTCACCAACCGGTGTAGACACTTCAATTGATTTAATTAATAATTCTGGTGCCTTTGCAAATTTCACAGCAATCAATGGAGTAACATAGGACAATGTAAAACCTGGATCAATCAGTGCATATACATTATATGAGAATATGGATAATGTACCTGTGACAACATCAGGAGAAGCCTCTGAATTTTGTCGGTCCACCAAAGCATAAGTACAATTCTGGATCCCACTAGTACTGGACACTCCTCTGGCACCTCTACCCCAGCTAACAGACTGCACACCTCGGCCCAATGAAGGAACCAATACTGATGATGCAACGGCCAATCCTGCCAGTTGTGCTATACCACCCATGCTCCTCTGGGGAAACTCTCTCATCATGTGTCCCGTCATACCACACCAGAAGCAAGTATTTGTCCCCACTCTTCATGTACCTGAATGAATACATCCGCAGTACTGACACTGCTCATGGGGAAAACCTGCTGCCTGTGATCCGGGAACCCCACTACTCTGTCCAGATAGACCACCTCTAGACCCTCGAAATTGAGAGTGATCACCTGCTGTAGAATACGAGAACGATGGTTTAGGTGGTCTAGGGAACATACGAGGCCTAGATCCTCCTTGAGACATCATAGACGGTCCCATAGGTCTAGCCCTTTTTGATTGTCCCCTGTCAAATTCATATGCCCTTCTTCTCTGTCTTTGATCTTCCATTTTCTGGGTGAAGGCTTGTATTCTAGCTATGTCCATGTCCTTGTCCAAGGCAGCAATGGTGCAATCCCTTACCAAATATGGTTCTAATTTGTCCACATATCGATGGACTCTATCTGTCATAGTCGCAACCACATTTGGAGCATATTGAGCCAAGGAATTAAATTACAGACTATATTCTATGACACTCAAATTTCCTTGACAAAGATTCAAGAATTGATCCGCACGTGCCTCACGGATCTCATAGGGAAGATAATGATCAAGAAAAACCGCTTTAAATTCTTCCCAATTTATTGGCATTGCATCGATACCACGTGACTTCTTCCAATCCTCATCCCACAATATCGCCTCTCCTTTTAATCTATACACAACAAGTTCAACTGTTTCTACCCCTGTCACGTGCATAACTCCCAAAGCCCTCTGAATTTGATCCACGAAGTCCTGTGGATCTGCTTTTGAATCTGACCCAGTGAATATAGGAGGGTCCAGTTTTAGGAAATCCTATGTCCTGCGACTCGCCACTCTAGCCGCGTCATCCTCATGTCTCATTGGACCAGCTCGTCCTTGACTTTGTGCTGCCACTAACTGTGTCAACATATGTACTGCATTTCTAAGATTCTGATTTGTGGTGTTCATTGGTGGTTCTGCGGGTACTTCTCTACCAACTGGCTCTTTCGAAGTTGGAAAAGTAGAAGAAGACCGCGATGAAATTTCAGCATTTGCTCCACCTTGACTAGCTTGGTTAGGTGGTAATCTACTCATTCCTTCTTTAGCAGGCATATCCACCTGCTTACCTTTACCTCTACCTCTTCTCATGATCGGCATGATTACTATATCAAAGGGAAATATTTACCATGGTCAGATACAATTCAACTTACAACACTGGCTCTATTACACGATCTAGAATTGAAGAAAAGAAACAACATCCTAAATGTCCCGTAGCCTCCTACTTCTAAATGTGGTGCATAACACATTGATAAGTAAGACACTACTCAGACACGGCTTCATAGACACCCTTAGAACAACCTGCTCTGATACCACTTTTGTCACGCTCCGAATTCCAACGAGGCGTGATTGGCACTCGTAGCCGATAAGGCCCGAGAGAACCAAACTGTACTTATGTTCATTCATATGCATGCCATCAGAAACACCCTTATCACGTAGGAGCTTACAATGCTAACAACAAAAATTCATGGAACATGCGACATATATACATATATGAAACTTGGCCGTTGAGGCCATCAAGTCAAAAACGACATGTACCTTTTACATTTATACACCCACGTCCGTCTACAAAAGCCTCTAACAAGTGTATTGACCAAAATGAACTAAAAGTCGGGACAAGTCCCCGCTTTATACAACATATACAAAACCAAAACATATGAACAACTGTGACTCGGAGAAGCACCTAACTAACTGGAGCTCACCAATGATCTGCAACGACTGGCAACCTACTTTGGAGGCATACTAGTACTTGCGCCTGCACCAAGTAAGGTAAATCCCCCAAGAGGGGTCAGTACGAAGAATGTACTGAGTTTGTAAGGCTCAAATGAAACTGTATGATATGTGAATATGCCAATGAAATCAAATTCAAATGCATAACCAATATGGATAAGTCACTATACTGAACTTTAGAAATCATGTATATTGCTTTCTTTCCTTTCTTTGTTCCTTTGATTCTATGATTATTCATCTTTGCCTATGAACTGTGATACCCGGGCCCCATGTGAACAGTGGGTTTAGCATAACATAACATTATGTTTGGATCGACTCGAGCTAGGCTTATGCCTCTAGAGCTGCCACCCTGAGATTCAAAGCATTGGGTTCGGCTCTAGCTAGGTTATTACCTCTAGAGCTGCCATCCATAAACCAACATATCAGGTTCGGCTCGAGCTAGGTTTATACCTCTAGAGCTGCCCCCTGTCAGGTTCGGTCCGAGCTAGGCTTATACCTCTAGGACTGCCCCCTGATCCAACCATCTTGGGGTCGGCTTGAGCTAGGCATTTCGCCCCTAAAGCTGTCACCCATATTTGATCATTAACCACATATGCATTACTTTATTCTTTACTTTGATATTTATATAACGATAGTCATACTTTACTTTGAAGCTTTGGATCATTAGCCAATGAGTAAGAGGCATGTAAACAATTTGGAAACATCACCTTATTGGAAACATAACACTATTGTAACCATTGGACAATAATCGAAGAATAAGAGACATGTACATAATCACTATTGGACCTTTGGAACACAACCTTATTGGGCTCTTGGAACATTATCAATCAATATGAGACATATGATTCACAATTGAGCAATGAGTAGGAAACATGTGATAATAACCATTGGTAATCGAGAATAGGATACCTTAGCACATTTCGGAATAGGTCAATGTGAATTCTATATGCCGAAGAAAGATATGGACAAAGTAACCTTACATACCTTTACTCCCAAGTACGAATACACAAGCCTATGTATGAACACAATAGTCCAGCTTCTTCTTTACGTCTTACTCTATAATACAAGTACATATCGGAGCTTACATTAGCAACTAGTTACTATACAGGTGTACAAGACGACAACGAACTATATGACTATCGTATAATGTCATGTCACCCCTTACAATACAATCCAATGAATTATCATATCAACAACACCATAACATTACACACATTGACCAAGAGATCATACATCGATAGCATTTCACACCACCCTTACCCTTTACACTTTTCTCTTTATCATTCCGTCATAATTACCCCGTTATAACAACATATGAACAACCATACATACTTAATACAGTCCAACATACCTCCATACAACACTTTAAAGTCATTAAAACAACATCACAAGCTTATAATTACATCCAAAAAGGGTATAGGGGCCTTCGGGGATCAACTAGGGACGAAAACACACAAAATGGAAACCTGGGCTGACCTACGCTGCCACCTGCGCCCGTAGGTGGCTGAGTTGCACGTGCAGGTGACCTTTGGCAGCAGCTAGAGGCACCTACATTGGCATCTGCACCCGCAGGTGCCCTCGTATGCGGGGGCGGATGCCCGTTTTTGTCCGAAATGGTTTCTTTTGGGTCTTTTTATGCAATGAATGGTCCATGACCATAACCAAACTTATTTTGACATATTTTTGATCATTTTAATGCCAACAATCAGCCATGGTCTCACCACACCCATAAATAACACCCAAAATGACACTTCTTGATCAATACGTCACCAAATCCATAACCAATTTCACAATAGCAATTCCACACATTATAAACAAGGACAAAACAAGGTAATACTATAATAATATCTCACATGTCAATATTTAATCCATCAAGTTCAATTCCTTCATGACTATAAGTCCATGTTCAAGTTCACAAGACAAAACCATTCTCCGATTACAAAAATAGACAGTTTTACACATAGCACACTGTCCAACACTTTGCCAACACAACCAACATGATTTATACACCATCTTAAACATAATATATACTGAACCATGAGAATAAGTACTTACCAAAGCTTACCAAATAATGCTCTAGGCCCAACAAGTAGTTGCCTTAGGGTTTTTATGTAAGAGATAATGTGTAAGAAAAATGTTAAAAAGGCATATGTGTATATAATGAATAAAAATCTGATTTATGGGTTTATATAGTCCCTTTTGAATGATCCTTATCCACACACGTTGTGGGTTTACTTGGTCAATGGATGAGCAATTCATGAATGGGTCAAAAATCTCTTTTGGGCCATGTCTTTCTCATGATATTTGGGCCTCATTTAGGGCCCAATTGTACAAGACTTTTAAATGCCCACAATTCAATACATAATTCATCAAATCTCTCATGTTTTCATATTTCCATAAATTTACGGTAATCAGCTAGACTCCGAGATGTACGGGGTGTTACATTCTTCTTTTGCACCTTCAACTATCGAGAAGCATACACAATTACCCTACCATTCTGCATCAACACACCACCCAAGCCGACTTTGAAAGCATCGCAAAACACAGTAAAAAACACGCCTCCTCAGGCAAAGTCAAGATAGGAGTTGAAGTCAATAAATCCTTGAGCTTTTGAAAGCTCCTCTTGCAATCATTCGGACACTAGAAAACAATCTTCTTCTGAGTCAACTTAGTCAAAGGCACCCGCAGTAAAAGAGAAACCCTGCATAAAACATCAATAATAGCCCGCTAACCCAACAAAATTCTGGATCTCTGTAGGAGTAGTAGGTCTATCCTAATCATGAACTGCTGCTACTTTGGCTGGATCGACCATTATACCATCATTAGTCACCATATAACCCAAGAAAGAAATAGAATACAACCAAAACTCGTAGTTTAAGAACTTGGCATACAACTTCTCATCTCTCAATCTCTGAAGTATGACCCGCAAATGTCCCACATGCTCAGCCTCATTCTTGGAATAAGTCAAGATATCATCGATGAACACAATCATATGAGAATCAATATAAAGCCGACCCACCCTATTTATCAACTCCATAAATGATTTTGGGGCATTAGTCAACCCAAAAGACATTACCAAGAACTCATAATGGTGATATTGTATCCAAAAAGATGTATTTGGAAAATCCAAAGCTCTAATCCTCAATTGATGGTAAACAGATACAAATCAATCTTAGAAAACACTAAAGCACCCTGAAGCTGATCAAACAAATCGTCAATGTGAGGAAGAAGATACTTGTTCTTGATACTCACTTTGTTCAATTGTTGATAATCAATGCATATACGTCTGGATCCATCTTTCTTTTTCACAAACAAGACAGGAGCACCCCAAGGAGACACATTCGGTCTAATGAAGCACTTATTAAATTATCATGCAATTGATCTTTCATATCTTTTAATTCTACAAGGCCATTCTATTGGGAGAAACAGAAAATGGGCTTAGTGTTCGGCTCAACATCAATAAATTGCTATCTCTATCCGGAGGTATACCAGGTAAGTCCATATGAAACACTTCCATGATCACTTTAACAACTCACATGGAATCTAAGGGATGTAGTGAATCAACACTAGTATCACGTACATAGGCCAAATAAGAAAGACATCCCTTCCTTACCATGCGACAAGCACGTAGAAAAAATATAACCCCCTTTTTTACACGAACTATGAGTAACCTTCCACTCTAATCTCGGCACACCCGAAATAGCTATGGTCACAGTCTTGGAAAAACAATCCAAAACCGCATGATAAAGAGCCAACCAATCCATTCAAAATATGATATCAAAATAAACCATATAGAGGATAATCAAATCTACCAAAGTTTCACACTCTAAAAAGGTCACTAAACATTATCGATACACCCAATCAACCATTAAAGAATTGCCTACGGGGGTAGAAACACGAATGGCCATAGTAAGGGACTCACACAAAACATCAATACTAGTAGGAAAATATGCAGACACATAAGAGAATGCAGATCCACAGTCAAACAACATTAAAGAGGGATGATGGAAAACTGGGATGAAGCCTATAATAACTGCATTAGAGGCCTCTACCCTCAAGTCTCCCAGAAAAAGTATAGCATGACCACATCTGCTACGATACTGAGTGACTCCACATCCACTACCATGAGATCCCTGATACCCATCTCTGGTACTTCTAGAACAACCTCCACTACCCTGTATACCCCCTCTACCTACTAAGACTAGAATCAGGCAAAGTTGAAGCTGAGAACCCTGTTGGGGAGGACACAATGCATGCCAATGATAATCCTTTACTAAGTGACCATTATTATAACTCACAAAACATCCCCTACTAGTTGATTCATAATGTGAGGGCCTAGGAGAACCAGAACGCCCTCCATAACCTAATGAACCACAATAAGACCCTCAACCTGCATGACCTGATCTCAAACCACTCAATTTTTTAGAACTCACAAATATACTATCTAAACTCTAGAAAGATGCTTGAACCGATCTTCCATGTTAACCATAAGCACCTCTTCCGGAGAAATCCCTAGCTCGGGATGCATGATTACTGAAATCGCTCTCTCAGTGCATCCTCTTTGCACTACCACTCTAAATACCCTGACAAATAGTCTCAATAATATTGGAATGATCCACTATACTTTGATAATAACCACCAAAAACCACTAAGTTGTCGATAATTGGTAATAATGAGTCAAACCCTTAACAAACTTCTTGAAATTCTCAGAATCTATGGAAATGCTAGGGATGGAATATCTTCACAATGTATAAAAGCGAGCCTCATACTTTGTAATAGTGTTGGAGCCTTTCTCCAATTGATCAAACCCAACTATCCGCAGGTCCCTCAAGCTAAAGGGCACAAACCTCTCTAGGAAAGTCTCAGAAAATTGGGTCCATGTCAAACGATGGGAACCCACTGGCCTAAAACTGACAAGAGATGTCCACCACCGCCTAGCCATATCAGTCAATTAGTAGGTAGTGTAAGAAACACCATGGGACTCAAGCAAACTGAGATTATGCAACCTCTGCTGATAATCGATTAGAAACTCATAAGAATCTTCAACAATAGCACCACTAAACTTATGAGGGTCCAATCTAATAAATCTCTTAAATATCTTCTACTCATCGACAAATATCACAGGACCTAGAGCTAAAGGCGAAACAACAAGTCTAGCAGGAAATATCTCAATATGTGGGGCCATAATATCTTTTGGTTGTGCAATGGGAGTCTGAAAACCCGGAGTAGGAGCCTACCTTAGCAGTTATACACCTTCTATAGTTTGAGAACAATCCAGTGTACCCGATGGAATACCTATCTAGGAATAACATCTAAACAGCCTAAAAGATGAACCAATAGATCTTACAATACTAGAGTAACAATGAAATGCTAAGGGGATTGAGCTGGTCCTACATCCTCTGGATGATAAGTTGCCTCATCATGATCAATCTCAGGCTTGAGAGAAGTTCACTCTAGGTTATCCTCCATCCAGAGTTGTTCCTCATACCTGACCCCTACTTCTGTCTTGGTCACGACCCCTACCTCACCCCTAGCTAGGGATCTAATAGCGGGTGCTGGCTTAACATCATCAACAACTCTGGATCTAGTCCCCACCATCGGGTAGAAAGTGTGGAATACAAGTTAAGATTACTGGCATGAATAACATCCATGATAAGGAATAAAGTTAGAGAAGTTTTTGTAAAAAACATTCCATAGACTTCTGAATATAGATAAGGTTGTCAACATCTCGGTCTGTGGGTTTCTATTAGACATATTTCTCTTTTACCCATGAGACCGATAAATGTCTCAATATCACTTTGTATACATCTTCTGAGTATAAAATTAGGACAGGAACTATGGGGGGTTCGCAACCTATATACTATCATAATGTCATATCTTAATCAACTTTGTCGGCACATACATCTCTCAAGGCATTTTATAAAGTATCTTATTTACTTTAAAGATTATTGTTTCTCAATAGTACCAGTTCTATGAATATGGATGAATGAAATGAGGATGCATGCTCACAACCAAATCAATATCATGTAATGAATCAACTCAATAATGGTATTAATAAGCTCAAATCTCAATAGATCATGATATATAGGCCATTGCATGATAACACAATAGTAAAGAGTCATGTAACACATCAATAATATCAATCAAATCCCCAACTCAGGCATCACAAATATGATAAAAACAACTAATGCTCAAGCAAAACCAATACTATAATGACCCTCATTGTGATTTTTAGAATTTTATATGTTTTTACTATTTTACCCTTCCTCATTATTGCTTTACATCATTTATGAGTTGTGGGGATGATTTGGACGATCCCTTATGTATTCGAAAGTGGTTTATATGAGTTTATGATTTTGAATAGCCTTAAAGTGATAAGTTTGACTTTGGTCAACATTTTGTGATCCGAGCTTTGGATGGTGATTCTGACATTTCCAGTAGATCCAGAAGGTCGATTTTGGGTTGGTAACATAGTCAGTTTAGGCCTCAAGCTTATATTTTATATTTGACCTCTTAAATGGGAACTAGATAAAAAATTTAGCCAAAAAAGGGTCTCATGGGTTAATTTGTTCTAAACAATCTCTTTTCAAAAATCCATTGGTTCCATTGATTCTAAATTATTATTTACAAGCTATTGGCAGATTTGGTTTGTATTTGGGAGGTTCTGGATAAGTTTTGCATGAGGTTTTGAATATTTTGGGTGCTTTGGCCATATTTAAGTAAAATCGGTCAACAAAAATGTTCATTATTAGTTTAAATGATCAAAAATTCATTCTAAAACTTCTTAAATGTCATGCATGAATTATAGGATTAATCTAGAAAGTTTGTTGCAATTTTGATAAGTCGGGATTTAGTTTTTATTGCGGAACATAAAATAATTTTTTAACATGTAAAAATAATATCTGACTGGGCAATGTGCATTAAATTGAGTCCTAGCAAAATGAATAGATTCATATAATTATTTCAAAATTATAAAAAAAAAGAAAAAGAATTGGTGCATTTCTCTATCATATTAGGGATTTATGACCTTTTTACAGGAAACAAAAGTTGCTAGTGTAAAAGGTTGCTGGTTCACCCCTTTAGCAAAGGAAAAATAGACTTTTAGCTATGGAAAATGGGGTTTAACTATGGAAATTACACCAAAACATTTTATAAATTTCATACTTTGTCCTTTCAATAAAAATTGTCTTTTGGGAGCTAGAAAGCTCCATTTTAGGTGATTCTCGATGATTGTTTCTCGTATATTCATTAGGTATGTGATTCTACTTTCATTTTATATAGTTTCCAAGATTATTGGTCTCGTTTTTTTATTATTTTCATCCATAAAGTTGAGTTTTAAAATTTAAAGTTATGAAATCAAAAATTCTTGTTTTGAAGGTCGATTTGGAATGTGTTTTCATTGATTTTTGAGTTTTAAGGTCCTTGAATCGTGGGTGAATGAATTTCAACAAAATTATTTCAAAATGTTTTGTTAAACCGTGTTTGATCATGAATTTTGGTGGTTTTACCCGGTAAAGTACAAAATTGATTGTTCTTCGATTTCAAGTCCGATTTCAACTCATTTTTAGTTGGATTTTTAGATTTAGAACCCCAAGAGTATGAGGAACACGATTCTCAAATAAAATCTTGATTTTACCCTTGTATTTTTTAAACTTATTTTCCATGTGATTTTTTATCAGAAATAAAAATATAGATATGGGTATCAATAGACTCCTTTTGACCAGTAGATGTCTTATTTGAGTAGATTGGACGTGGTTGGTAATGATTCGAGGGGTGGTACTGTAGTCTTTTGATGGGTTATCGATATATAATAGTTTAGCTTAGTTTTTCTAGCCACTTACGAATGCTAATAGAGTAGATTGTAGATAGATGACTTATTTTTCTTGAATAAATTGATATTACCTATTTAAGAGCTTGTATCATGATTAGTGGATATTGATGTAATGATTGGGTTTTAGTGACCTTTTAGGAAACTATTTTATTATTATTGTTCTTTTATGGAATGATTGAGGCTTAGCAATTACTTAGAGTATAAATAGACTTGTAGTAGTTGATCTAATTATTGGGTTTGAGGATCTCTAAATAGAGCATGTTGTTAATTAGCATAGTTTTTACTTTTAGTAATTTAGTCTAATGATGCCATCTTTGGAAAAGATGGACATATTGGATAGAACAAGTTACGTTTGCGTAAGTTTCACGATTTATAGTTAGTTAGATTGTTGCTAATTTAGTGTTGCCCGTGTAGGGGCTTATGTGAATATTATTATTGAATTGAGAGTTTATTTATTATTGTGTCGCCCGAGTGGGGGCTTGAACTGATATTATTAGCGTTATTTGTGCATTTAATTGCCTTATTCATTATTTTGTCGCCCGAGAGGGGGCTTGACTTGTTATTATAGGTCTTATTTGAGCATTAAATTGCATTATCATTATAGTGATGTCTGAGTGAGAGGTTGGAAATAATATATTGATATCTTTCATGATTATTTATTCTAGTGGTGTCGTGCAAGGGCTTATATCATGAATTATTATCATATGGATTTGTTTTCTAAGCTTATTTATACTTGTATTGAATTGATTATCATCTGTATACGAATTTCTTGGAAGCACTACATGCTTATTTCATCTATAGATATTCGTGAGATTAGTACCACTGAGAAACACTTATTTTGACAAAAAATGAGACACTTTGTAAAATGCTTAGATCGATGGATGTGTCGGTAAGGTTGATTGAGAAATACTAATTTTGTAAGAAAATGAGACACCTTATAAAATGCCAATACCGAGGGATGTGCCGATAAGGTTGTCTAAGATATGAGATTGAGATTGTGAAAGCATATGGATTGTGATCCCCCCATAGGTCCTGTCCTAAGGTAATGAGGCTTGGAAGGTATATACAAACTATCCCACTATTATCACGATATTGTATTGCATCATTTGTATTACATCACATTGCATTTCTTGGTATGGTTTGATATTGTGTTTGAGTGTTTACTTTTGTATTAAATTATCATGATTGAACCTTGTTTATGATATTGTGTATTCTGCATTCATTTCACTATATTACATCATATTATACTACCTTTTTATTGATTTTGGAGTTGAGATATTTATGAGACATGTGGTATGGCTATGGCTTGATTAATGAGACATGTAGTGTTGCACCTATTGGTAGCATGATGTACATATAATTATACACTCTCACTATTTTATCCTAAATTATCAGTTGAACATGATTAATTAAGCCTGATCTACTGTGTTAGTGAGTCTCCCTCATAAATGACTTCTTTTACCTATTGATAATTAAATGAATAGAGTTGACTCACCATGACTAATTGCCTACTCTATTTATTAATATTCCTAAGATTATTGTGTTGGGTTACCCTAATAGGATAAAGTGGTGGCTTTACCGGTTATTGATTAGTTATGATCCCTGGGTAGTTGGGGTGGTGGTCCTCTCCATCACTTTGGATTAGGGCCGATTATCGATAATGCTTGGTGAGTACACATGTTTCATACTTACTCTTGTTTCTCATTCCTTTTTCTTGTTTTCTTCACCCCATGCAGGTATTGGTTCGAGTAGTAGATCATAGGCATTCCTTCAATAATGATGTTGTGGAGTTATAGGTAGTGGTTGATTTTTCATAGAGCTTACCCGGATCTCTCTTCTTTTATCTTATGATTTATCCATATTTAAAATACTTTAGATTATTGTAATTATATTGTATCAGAGGCTTGTACTAGTGACAACCAGACCTAGGGTGTATCTTTGAATTATTATTTCATCTATATACTGTCATGCCTCAAATTCCATTGGGCCGGACATGGCACCCGAAGCCGTTAAGGCCTGAGAGAACCATTCTATACGTTCGCATACTTGTCGTCAATGGGCTAGTATTTAATCACTTATGGTCACAACATATCAATAATAGAAATCCAATAAGAAGATTTATATAAACATGAGACATGGCCGTTAGAGCCATATGGTCAAAAAAGTACAACGTTCCTTCTTTTAACTGTACAACCTCTACAAAGCCTCTAACAGATACAAAACCAAAAATATAGTCGGGACAATTTCCCCGCTTTATATACAAGGCTTATGCAGTACCAAAACCACATATACATATGACTCGGAAAGCCCAGAACCGAACTGGAGCTCACCAATGTTCTGTAGATGACTCGCAGCATACTGAGGGGGTCTACTAGTACCTGTGCCTGCAGCAAGTAAGGTAAGTCCCCCAAGGGACGTCAGTACGAAAGAATGTACTGAGTATGTAAGGCTATAAGTAACTATATGAGATATAAGAACTTTAATTGAATTAACTACAGGTGAACGAACAATATAAATAAACTACCATATGGTATATGTGTGGAATCATGTACATTTCTTTCTTTACTTTATTGTACTTTACTTTACTTTACTTTACTATACTGTACATCATCAATCATCAATCATATCATGCTTGGGCCCTACTGATCAGTGGGAAATAACATAATAATCTGGATCGTCATCCATGCGGATGTTCCTTTCATCCCATGGGATAACACCCATAATAATGATATCGACATTCATGAGATTGTTTCTTTCACTCCATGAGATACCACCCATTATCAAAATTAACCATTACACAATTACTCACATTACTTCATTCTTTATCTATAAGAGTGATACATTGATAACTGTACTTTATTGGAACTTTAGAACTTTAGAACTATAGAACGTAACATTATTGGAACGTTTGAACCATGTTCAATGAATGAGAGATAAGTGAATAACAAGTGCTACTAACTCTGAAATGAGATACTCTAAACCATTTAGAGGAAGGAGACACTGTACAACCCTTTGGGGATAGGACAAGTGTTATGATAATATGAACAATAGATGTTGCAGAAGAATGCGGAAAAGAATAACCTTACATACCTTATCTTCCGGACACGTAACTACAATGATTCATATACTTCCTTATGTGTTACTCTGCAACACAAGTACATAATGGAGAGAACATTAACGGCTAGCTACATTACAAGTTCACAAGACGGTAAGTAGGTACTTAACGAAAAGTAAAAACCGTCCAACCTCCAAAACACATGGTGCATCACTCCCCCCTTCATTATACTACCAAATAACATTATTACACCACATTACACTATAAATTACTGCTTTTTCAAAACAACAACACCAAATCAGTCCACACACCACCAAAACAGTCCACACATCAACGTAGACATCGCAAACCGATAGAATTTTACACCAAGTTTCTACTTTACATTTCCGCCTAAATACAACTCCACATATTTATTCCATCAAGTCACATAAATACCTTCCACAAAAATATACCAAAAACAGTCCACAATAGTTCCAAAATTCAGTTTAACATACCAAGAGAGTATTATCTTTTCACTTCACCAAACATTCCATTTATAAACACGTATAAACATTCCCATCAAGCCATACATAAAAGGAACAATTTAGGGGAAGAACCACAATTTAATATACTAAAATTTCATCCTCATAACTTAATTTCTTCAACACTTTAATCCCCTATACAATTCCAAACCACAAGGAAGACAAATTCATAAAAACTAACACAAGTGGACTGCCAATTAATTAAGGGACTGCCCTATACATTTTAAACATTACCAACCTACATTAAACACTTTCTTATACATATATTACATTAGTATACAAGGGTAAACACTTACCAAGGCTTGAAAAGTGGAGGATTCACCCAAGAACCCTAGGGAAATTTGGGGCGGCTGATTGGGGTTTGAGAGAGAAGAGAGTGTTTTAATTTTCTGGACAGTTTTTAAGCAATGAAATAAATGGAAAAATGAGCAGAAATGAGACCTATATACTCCCTATTTAATCACCTCTTTTTGGTCCATTCTTAGCCAATATTTGGTCAAAAATAGTACAAGTAGGTGATGCACCTACTTGGCTATATAAGCTGTCTAAAACAGTCCATTTACTTACTTTATTTCTACTTGGATCATGTCTTGTTGGGCCTGAATTAATAGTAGGTGTTGGGCTGGTCATCTTTCCATTTTTATGTACTTACATTGGGCCTCAATTGAGTCCATTAACTTATATCCAAATGCAGCCCAATAGTTTAATTAGGTGGTACACCTACTATCTTAATTAAGTCACGGAAGCACCTCGTTTATGTTCTCCCCTTTTTCCAACGTCTTAATCCTTCCACCTTAATTCCCCACTTAACATTAATTTTTAAGCTTAGGTACATCCTTATTCTCTCAATTTTAAATACTTTTACCCATGTTAGGTTGGTCGCACAATTTTCAAAAACGTACGGGGTGTTGTACTTGAATCAAAGAACTAGTTAGTCCATTACCTATTGCCACAAGTCCGTACCATTTTCCATATAATTAAGAGTTGTATCTATAGAATACGGGGTGTTACATCCTTCCCCCCTTAAGAACATTCGTCCTCGAATGTTAGTACCGTCACTACAAAACTTAAACAAGTTCAAGCCTAAATTTAATCTTTATGCTATCACTTAATACTTATATATACTTACTTGTTACTGCTCCAATTCCGCATCTTGAACTTTCTATTCAGTTTGAAATAATTGTGGGTACTTAGACTTCATCATTTCCTCGGCTTCCCATGTGATTTCTTCCACTTGCTAATTTCTCCAAAGTACCTTTACGGAAGCTACTTCTTTATTTCTTAACTTTTTAACTTGTCGATCCAGAATAGCAATAGGTATCTCTTCATAGGTAACGTCCTCCGTAACTTGCACATCTTCAATGGGAGTAAAATGAGATGGATCTCCTATGAACTTTCGAAGCATTGAAACACGAAATACTGGATGAACTATGGAGAGTTCTTGGGGTAGTGCCAACTCATACGCAACTTGCCCAAATCTTCTAATAATTTCATATGGGCCTATATAACGTGGACTCAATTTTCCTTTCTTTTTGAATCGCATTACCCCTTTCATCGGTGACACCTTTAAAAATATCCAATCACCTATTGTGAATTCGAGCCCTCTTCTTCTAACATCAGCATATGACTTGTGTCGACTTTGGACCATTTGTAGCCGTTGCTGGATTACTTTAACTTTCTTCGTAGCCTGATGAACAAGATCTGGCCCAAGTAAAGCAGTTTTGCCTGCTTCAAACCATCCGATTGGTGATCTACATTTCCTTTCGTACAAAGCTTCATAAGGTGCCATTTTAATACTTGAATGATAGTTATTGTTGTAAGCAAATTCAATAAGAGGCAAATGATCATCCCAACTACCTTGGAAATCTAACGTGTAAGCTCGTAGCATATCTTCAAGCGATTAGATAGTACGTTCTGCTTGTCCATCTGTCTGAGAATTGAAAGTCGTACTCAGACTCACCTGTGTACCCAAACTCTGCTAAAAAGATCTCCAAAAATGCACAGTAAATTGAGCTCCCTTGTCTGATATAATGGAGATCGTTATCCCATGTAACCGCACTATTCCTTTAACATACAACCTTGCATAATCTTGTGATGTATAGGTGGTCTTGACTGGTAAGAAATGCGCTGACTTGGTAAGCCTGTCAACTATAACCCATATAGAATCAAATTTCCACAGTGTTCGAGGCAAACTTGTGATGAAATCCATATTAATCATATCCCATTTCCAGACTGGAAGATTGATACATTGCATGCAACCTCCTAGTTTCTGATGCTCTACCTTTACTTGTTGATAATTCGAGCATTGAGCGACAAATTCTGCAATGTTCTTCTTCATATTTCCCCACCAATACACTTCTTTCAAATCATGGTACATCTTGGTAGCTCCCGGATGAATAGAATATCATGAATGATGCACCTCTGTCATAATTCATCTCCTCAACTTATCTATATCCGGTACACATAATCTACCTTGGCATTGAAGCACCCCTTCTTCTGTAAGATCAAAGACCTTAGTCAGACCCTGTTGTACATTTTCCTTTAGCTGCAATAACATAGGATCCGTAAACTGCTTCTCTTTCACCTCAGCTATCAATAAAGATTCAGCTGCATTTTGTACAATAACCCCTTCATCTGAGGATTCGAGAAGACGAAACCCCAAGCTGGCTAATTGATGTAGATCTTTGACTAAATCTTGCTTTTCTATCAAGTGGCCACTAGTTCCTCTTATTGCCTTGCGGCTCAATGCATCAGCTACCATATTTGCTTTTCCTGGATGATATAGAATATCAATATCATAATCTTTCAAAAGCTCAAGCCACCTTCGTTGCCTCAAATTGAGTTCCTTCTGCTTAAAGATATCTGTAAACTTTTGTGATCAGTATAGATGTCAACATGAACTCCATACAAATAATGACGCCATATCTTTAAAGCAAATACCACCGCTGCTAATTCAAGATCATGTGTGGGATAGTTTCTCTCGTGTGGCCGTAACTGTTGTGAGGCATATGCTATTGCCTTACCGTGATGCATCAATACACACCCTAGGCAAATTCTAGAAATATCACAATATACTGCGTAACGTTCGGTGCCTTTCAAAAGTACTAACACCGGTGTAGAAGTCAATTTATCTTTCAGCTCTTGAAAACTTTTCTCACATGCATCATTTCACTGAAATTTGACTGCCTTGTGTGTAAGCTTCATTAAAGGTGCAACAATGGAAGAAAACCCTTCAACAAACCTTCGATAATAACCTGCCAACCCAAGGAAGCTATGAATTTTTGTAGGTGTTGTAGGCCTTGGCCAATTGTTCACTGCTTCAATCTTTTGCGTATCAGCCCTTATCCCTTCATCTGATACAATGTGACCCAAGAATGAAACGGAATTCAACCAAAATTCACATTTAGAGAACTTTGCATACAATTTACACTCACGGAGGATTGGTAACACTTGCCGCAAGTGATTAGCATGGTCCTGTTGTGATCTTGAATAAACCAGGATGTCATCTATAAGTACCGTCACAAACACATCTAGAAATGGCTTCAACACCCTATTCATCAAATCCATGAACACAGCTGGTGCATTTGTTAGTTCGAATGACATAATTAAAAATTCATAATGGCCATACCGTGTTTGAAAAGCTGTTTTGGGTACATCTTTTTCTCTAACTCTTACTTGATGGTAACCTGACCTTAAGTCAATCTTTGAAAAACACTTGGTGCCCTGTAACTGATCAAACAAATCATCAATTTTTGGGAGGGGATATTTATTCTTGATCGTTACCTTATTCAATTGTCGATAGTCAATGCACATTCTCAATGTGCCATCTTTCTTCCGTACAAATAATACCGGTGCACTCCACGAGGACATACTAGGCCTGATGAAGCCCTTGTCCAGCAAATCTTTCAGTTGCTCCTTCAATTCACGCAATTCTGCTGGAGCCATTCTATACGGGGGAATAGAGATAGACTGAGTGCCTGGATTTACATCGATACCAAACTCTACCTCCCGTTCTGGGGGCAAACCTGGAAGATCCTCTGGAAATTCGTCAAGAAATTCATTGACCAGTGGAATCGATTGAGGAGTTGGTGGTTTCACATCAATATCATGCACTCTTACTAAGTGGCATATATATCCCTTGGATATCATTTTCCTAGCCTTAAGATAGGGAATAAATTTGCCTCTCGGTGCTCCTACATTACCCTTCCATTCAAGAACATCCTTTTGTGGAAAATGGAATTGTACCCTCTTGGCTCGACAATCTACCGTGGCATAACAAGAAGCTAGCCAATCAATTTCCATTATAACATCAAAATCTATCATTTCTAGCTTAACAAAATCAACCAATGTATCATGACCACCAACAGTGACTATGCAATCACGATAAACTCTCTTTGCTATAATAGATTCACCAACCGATGTAGCTACTTTAATTGATTTAACTAATAATTTCGGCGTTCTTTTGAATTTTTCAGCAATCAAAGGAGTAACATATGATAATATAGAACCCGGATCAATCAACACATATACATTATGTGAGAATATGGACAAGATACCTGTAACTACATTAGGAGATGCTTCCGAATTCTGACGGTCTGCTAGAGCATAAATACGATTTTGAGTTCCGCTGGAACTAGCTGCTCCTCTAGCACATCTACCGCGTCCAATAGGCTGCACTCCTCTACCTAAGGAAGGCACCGATGATGATGATGCCATAGTGGATCCCGCAGGTCGTACCATGCTTCCCGAGTCTCTTTGTGGGCATTCCCTCATCATGTGCCCCGTCATGCCACACCAATAACAAACATTCATCCCCAACCGACATTCACTTGAATGATATCATCTGTAATGCTGACACAACGGCCGAGAAAACCCTGTTGTCTATGAACCACGACTCCCACTACTTTGCCTGGCTTGATTACCTCTAAACCCTCAGAATTGAGATGAAATGCCTGCCGTGGAATGAGAAAATGATGGCCTAAGCAGTCTATTAAAACTCCGAGGCCTGAACTCTCCTTGGGACACCATAGACTGTCCCATAGATTTATCTCTCTTCGACGGCCCTTCTTCAAACCCTTGTGCTCTTCTCCGTTGCCTCTGATGTTCCATTTTCTATGCAAAGGCCTGTATTCTAGCTATGTCCATATCCCTGTTCAACGCAGAAATAGTGCAATCTCGAACCAAATATGGCTCCAGTCTATCCTCATACCGATGCACTCTATCGCTCATCGTAGCTACCACATTCGGAATATACCAGGCCAAAGAGTTAAATCCAAGGCTATACTCTCGGACGCTCATGTTACCCTGCTGCAGATTCACGAACTGGTCTGCACGAGCCTCTCGGACCTCATATGGGAGATAGTGATCAATGAATGCCATTTTAAATTCTTCCCAACCAGATGGGAGTGCATTAATACCCCTTGACTGTTTCCAATCTTCATACCATAAAATAGCCTCGCCCTTTAATCTATAGGCCGCAAGCTCTACCGTTTCCACACCGAACACATGCATAACCTCCAAAGCCCTTTGAATTTGATCTATAAAATCTTGAGGGTCCTCATTTGGATCTGATCCAGTGAATGTGTGAGGCTCTAACTTCAAAAAATCCTGTGTTCATCTACTAGCTGTTCTGGCTGCACTATCGTCACTTGTCGTTGGAACACCTTGTCCCTGAACTAGTGCAGTAACTATTCGGGTCAACACTTGCACTGCATTCTTTAAATCCTGATCAGTAGTATTTATTAGTGGCTCTGCAAGTACTTCTCTTCTTCTTGACTCTTCTGACAATGGAAGAGTGGAAGAAGCCTGTGATGCAAACTCATTTTCATTTTCACTTTGATTAGCTTGTTTAGGTGGTGATTTACTGGTTCCTTCTCCGGCAGCCATGTCTACCTTCTTACTTTCACCCTTGTTTCTCCTTGTAAACGACATTTTGCTATATTGAGGAATAAAAACATAAAACAAATTCAGTGATCAGATATGATTCCACCTACAACTTTTAGCTCTATTGCACGATCTAGGAGATAAAGAAAAGAGACAACTCCTAAATGTCTCATAGCCTCCTACGTATAGATGTGGTGCACAACACATCCATAAGCAAGATTCTACTCAGACACGACTTTGTAAACACCCCAGGATGACCCGCACTGATACCACTTTTTGTCACTCCTCAAATCCCATTAGGGCGGACATGGCACCCGAAGCCGTTAAGTCCCGAGAGAACCATTCTATACGTTCACATACTTGTCATCAATGGGCTAGCATTCAATAAATTATGGTCACAACATATCAATTATAGAAATCCAATAAGAACATTTATATAAACATGAGACATGGCCATTAGAGCCATATGGTCAAAAAAGTACAACATTCCTTCCTTTAACTGTACAACTTCTACAAAGCCTCTAATAGATACAAAACCAAAAATATAGTCAAGACAATTTCCCCGCTTTATATACAATGCCTATGCAGTACCAAAACCACATATTCATAAGACTCGAAAAGCCCCAAACCGAACTGGAGCTCACCAATGTTCTGTAGATGACCAGCAGCCTACTGAGGAGGTCTACTAGTACCTATGCCTGCAGCAAGTAAGGTAAGTCCCCCAAGAGACGTCAGTACGAAAGAATGTACTGAGTATGTAAGGCTATAAGTAACTGTATGAGATATAAGAACTTTAATGGAATTAAGTAAAAGTGAACGAACAATATAAATAAACTACCATATGGTATATGTGTGGAATCATGTACATTGATTTCTTTACTTTATTGTACTTTACTTTACTATACTGTACATCATCAATCATCAATCATATCATGCACGGGCATAACTGATCAGTGGGAAATAACATAATAATTGGGATACCACCCGTAATAATGGGATCGACATTCACTCGAGTGTTTCTTTCACTCCATGAGATACCACCCATTCTCAACATTAACCATTACACAATTACTCACATTACTTCTTTCTTTAGCTATAAGAGTGATACATTGATAACTGTACTTTATTGGAACTTTAGAACTTTAGAACGTAACATTATTGGAACGTTAGAACCATGTTCAATGAATGAGAGATAAGTAAATAACAAGTTCTACTAACTCTGAAATGAAATACTCTAAACCATTTAGAGGAAGGAGACACTGTACAACCCTTTGGGGATAGGACAAGTGTTATGATAATATGAACAATAGATGTTGCAGAAGAATGCGGAAAAGAATAACCTTACATACCTTATCTTCCCAACACGTAACTACAATGATTCAGCTCCTTCCTTATGTTTTACTATACAACACAAGTACATAATGGAGCGAACATTAACGGCTAGCTACATTACAAGTTCACAAGACGGTAAGTAGGTGCTTAACGGAAAGTGAAAACTGTCCTACCTCCAAAACACATGGTGCATCACTCACCCCTTCATTATACTATCAAATAACATTATTCCACCACATTACACTATAACTTACTTCTTTTTCAAAACAACAACACCAAATCATTCCACACACCACCAAAACAGTCCACACATCAACGTAGACATCGCAAACCGATAGAATTTTACACCAAGTTTCTACTTTATATTTCCACCTAAATACAACTCCACATATTTATTCCATGAAGTCACATAAATACCTTCCACAACAATATACCAAAAAAGTCCACAATAGTTCCAAAATTTTGTTTAACATACCAAGAGAGTATTCTCTTTTCACTACATCAAACGTTCCATTTATAAACACGTATAAACATTCCCATCAAGCCACACATAAAAGTAACGATTTAGGGGAAGAATCACACTTTAATATACTGAAATTTCTTCCTACTAACTTAATTTCTTCAACACCTTAAGCCCCTATACAAGTCCAAACCACAAGGAAGACAAATTCATCAAAACTAACACAAGGGGACTGCCAACTAATTAAGGGACTGCCCTATACATTTTAAACATAACCAACCTGCATTAAACACTTTATTATACATATATTACATTAATATACAAGGGTAAACACTTACCAAGGCTTGCAAAGTGGAGGATTCACCCAAGAACCCTAGGGAAATTTGGGGCTGCTGATTGGGGTTTGAGAGAGAAGAGAGTGTTTTAATTTTCTGGACAGTTTTTCAGCAATGAAATAAATGGAAAAATGAGCAGAAATGAGACCTATATACTCCCTATTTAACCGCCTCTTTTTGGTCCATTCTTAGCCAATATTTGGTCAAAAATAGTCCAAGTAGGTGATGCACCTACTTGGCTATATAAGCTGTCCAAAACAGTCCATTTACTTACTTTATTTCTACTTGGATCATGTATTGTTTGGCCTGAATTAATAGTAGGTGTTGGGCTGGTCATATTTCCATTTTTATGTACTTACATTGGGCCTCAATTGAGTCCATTAACTTATATCCAAATGCAGCCCAATAGTTTAATTAGGTGATACACCTACTATCTTAATTAAGTCACGGAAGCACCTCGTTTATGTTCTCCCCTTTTTCCAATGTCTTAATACTTCTACCTTAATTCACCACTTAAATTTAATTTTTACACTTAGGTACATCCTTATTCTCTCAAGTTTAAATACTTTTACCCATGTTAGGTTGGTCGCACAAGTTTCAAAAACGTACGGGGTGTTGTACTTGAATCAAAGAACTAGTTAGTCCATTACCTATTCCCACAAGTACGTTCCATTTTCCATATAATTAAGAGTTGTATCTATAGAATACGGGGCGTTGCATATACATTTAGGGATTATTCTTTTCTTCTTCTTCCATTTTTGATTTACTTTAATCATTGGGATGGGTTGAGTTAGCTTACCTATATCGGAGGGTGTGATAGGTACCATCATGTACTCTATTTTTTGTCGTGACAAATTGGTATTAGATCCCCAGGTTCATTGGTCTCATTAGTACAAGGCGAGTCTAGTAGAGTCTTGTGGATCAGTAGGGAGACATCTATTACCTATCTTTGAGAGGTACATAACTTTAGGAGAAATCCTTTTCTTCATTCTATTTTGTGCATTTATAACTTTTTATATCTCAAAAACCTCTTATTTACTCTCTCACAGATTGTGAGCATGCATTCTTTCTTATTAAGAGATTCTATGCCTGTACCTTCAGTACATAGTAGGGGCAGAGATTAGATTAGGACATCTAGATTAGCTAGAAGTCAGGTTAGGATCACCTCTTCAGATTCTAGGGTGGCTAGTAATGATGGATCTTATAAGATAGAGGGGTTGACGCTAGTGCAGTCACCATCTGTGATAATACCTATGCTTGAGAATTGTTTGGTATGAAGGTTGGGTTTCCTTCAAAGGGTGAATCCTACTTTGATTCAGCATGCTACTTCGAGGCTTCAGACTCTAGATGCCCGTTTGACTGCAGATTCCCTTAGTGTTGATAAGGTATTACCAGGGATTGCTCCATATCTAGTGACCTTACCCTTTATGTCCATGGAAAGACAGAGTAGGTATGTAGAGTTCATGAGGTCAGATCCTCCTCAGTTCTGTGGAGATCCTAAGTTTGATGTTTATATGTTCTTGCTTGGTTGCCGTGAGAACTTGCACATATTGGGGTTGGTTGATTCTAATAGAGTAGATTTCACTGCCTTTCAGATCTTTGGACCAGCTAGATAGTGGTGTAGGACTTTGGTGGAGAGTAGACCAGTTGGGTCACCTCTTCTCTTATGGGATTAGTTTACTTGAGAGTTTCTAAAGGAGTTTGTATGGAGATATGAGAGGCTTACATCCTAGAGGCACCATACATTTAATGATGATAGTGGTATGTATGGTAGAGGTCAAGATCCTTGTGGTTATTCTTGAAAAGGGTTAGATCATGGTGGTTGGTCAGGCTCTTCAGGTCTAATTCAACAGACTCTTACTTTTTTGGTTTGCTTCACATGTAGAAATCTCGAGAACTCTAGAAGGGATTACCCATAGCATAGATAGAGAGATGCTTCATCAGTTGCTCAGAGTGATGACAGGTCTCAGTATCACATGTAGAAATCTCGAGAACTCTAGAAGGGATTACTTTTTTGGTTTGCTTCACATGTAGAAATCTCGAGAACTGTAGAAGGGATTACCCATAGCATAGATAGAGAGATGCTTCATCAGTTGCTCAGAGTGATGACAGGTCTCAGTAGCATATTTCATAGGATGGGCTCGAGGTAAGAGCTTCTGGTGCAGTAGTCATAGGTATGGTTTTGGTATATCTTTGATTTGTCTTAGTCATATTTGAATGTGGTTCTACAGCCTCCTATGTGTTTACTTATTCGGTGTTGAGTCTTGATATGATTCATGAGTTTTGCTGGATCTATTAATATTGCTACCCCATAGATATTTCCTTAGTGGTGGATCGGGTGTGTTGATGCTATGTTGTGTGTTATTTAGAGTATATCACTGAATTAGATTTGATTTCTGTGAGTATTGTGGATTTTGGTGTGTTAGGGTATAATCTTCTCAATGGTTATGTTGTGGGATATGTGGTGAATTGATTCTTAGTTTTATATATATTCAGATTATGGTATGGATTAGGCTTGTGGTATGACTAATTCAATAGGATTTCAAGTAAAGGATTCTAGTTGGACAAGGGAAAATTTTGGGCGTTCTTTCCTTTCGATTTATTACTTCCTTAGTGATTAGCTTTGCTTACATGGAAAGACTTATGGGTATTGAACATTCCTCAATTAGACTTGAAGGATTTCAACTTATAAGGATTCTTGGTTTTGATTGGGAAGGATATTCAAGTAGAAAGAAAGCTTGTTTGTAGCATTCGTTGTTGTAATAGCTAAGTGGCTTAATGGAATATTTAGCTCATGAGTTTTAATTATAGTATGAGTTATCATTCCATGGTCCTTGTGTTAAGGAATACTGAATCAAAAGAGATTTAAGAAAGGATAAGGAACTGGTACATAAGGAATGTTGATATATACATAGTCTTTCAGTGATTTTTTCTTGAGATTTGATTTGTGATTCTGGCATCCATCAGTGAGATATAGTGATTATTGCACTTCTTCTATGGGTTGGTTTTTTTATCCTTAATATGACGGGTTGCTTATGTGGGTATGATCGAAGAGGCTTTTTGTTCTACCAGATAATTGAGGACTTCAGGTTGATTGATGTCACTTAGGTATTGAGATTGCATGGGTTATTGTCATGAATTACATGAGAATTTGAGGCCATTTTTAGTGTTCATAACTATGGTATGTAGAGTTTTATGATGATTCTTGTTTGCCTCAAAAGGGTTAAGCATGAGGATATGACTATTTGAATGTGATCGAAGTATGCTAAGTGTGACTTTTGAGGTTTTGTGCAGCCTTGATATCAATTTTTAGCGTAGTTGTTTTAGATTCAGGAAATAGTGTCATCTAATTCGATAGTTATGTTATTGTAACAACCTTGAGTAGGATGATTTAGTATTTTGGTGACTGGCTATGTGGTTTCATGAGTTCCTTGGAATTTTATGGGTCCAAGGATGATTTTTGGTTTTGTAGAGCAGTCAGTGACTTGTGGTATCTTTGGCAAATTTAGGTTAGCCAGGTATTTCAGATATTCTAGTGTGATCTACTCAATTTTTTGGTATAGAAGAAAGTTTGAAAATAAAGGAACTCGACTTTATTGAGGATTTGGCCATAAATGCTAGTAATGTGACCTTGTGAGTCATTGTGTGAAAGATTTCTGGTTTTATTGTGAGACTGATAGTTCTATATATGTGACTCTGCATTAGAGTGCTTGTTTTAGGTTTATAAGGGTATTTTCTATCCTTTGTATATTTGACACTTTTTTTACTTGTGTGTTCGAGGACGAACGTGAGTCTTAGTGGTGGATAATGTAATGACCATCGTTGTGATATTCAAAATTTTCTATTTTTTTGACTATTTTTACCTTTTTAGTTGTTGTTTTACATCATTTATGAGTTGTAGGGATGGTTTGTACGGTCCTCGATTCATTCGGGAGTGGTTTATATGAGTTTGTGGTTTTTAGTATTCTTAAAATGATAAGGTTGACTTTGGTCAATATTATGTGTTCTAAGCTTAGGATGGTGATTCCAACAGTTCCAATAGATCCGAAAGGTTGATTTTGGGTTAATAGCATAGTTAGTTCGGGCCCTGAACCTTTAATTTATATTTTGAGCTCTTAAACAGAAACTAGTTAAAAAGTTAGCCAAAAGGGGTCCCGGGGGTTAATTTGTTGTAAACGATCTAATTTTAAAAATCTGATCGTTTCGTTGATTCTGGAATGTCGTTTCCAAGATATTAGCATATGTAGTTTGTGTTCGGGAGCTTTTGGATGATTGTTGGATGAGTTTTTGAATATTTTTAGTGCTTTGGCCTTGTTTAAGTAAAATTGGTCGACATAAAGGTTCATTATTAGTTTAAATGATCAAAAAACTATTCCGAAACTTCTGAAATATCATGCATGAATCATAGGATTGATCTAAAAAGTCTGGTGTAATTTCGATAAGTCGAGATCGAGTTTTTAATGCGGAACATGAAATAATTCTTTAACGAGCAAAAATAATATCTGACTGGGCTAACGTTCATTAAATTGAGTCACGACGGAATGAGTAGATTCGTATAATTATTTCAAAATTATAAGAAAAAAATCAGTGCATTCCGCTATCATATTAGGGATTTATGGCCTTTTTAGTGAAAACAAAAGTTGCTAGTGCAAAAGGTTGATAGTGCACACCTTTAGCGAAGGAAAAGTCAATTTTTAGCTACAAAAAATGGGTTTTAGCTACAAATGCAACACTTGAACATTTTATAAATTTCAGACTTCGTCAAAAATTGACTTTTGGGAGCTAAGAAACTCCATTTTAAGTGATTCTCTATGCGTTTTTCTCATATAATCAATAGGTGTGTGATTCTACCTTCATTTTATTCATTTTCCATGATTATCCATCCTATTTTTTACTATTTCGACCTATGAAGTTGAGTTTTGAAATTAAAAGTTATGAAATCAAAATTTTTTGATTTGAATATTGATTTGGAATGAGTTTCATTGATTTTTGAGATTTAAGGTCGTTGTATCATGGGTAAATGGATTTCGACAAAATTAGTTCAAAATTTCTCATTTTAAACTGTGTTTGATAATGAATTTTGGGGTTTCCGGTAAAGTACAAAATTGGTTTTTCTTCAATTTCATGTACGATTTCATCTCTTTTTAGTTGGGTTTTCAGATTTAAAACCCTAAGAGTATGGAAACGTTGATTCTTAAATAAAATCTCAATTTTACCCTTGTATTTTCAGAATTGAGTTTTGAAGTAATTTTTGACCCGGAACCAAAATATATCGATATGGGTATCAATAGACACCTTTTGACTTGTAAAAGTCATATTTGAGTAGATTTGGGCGTGGTTGGTGATGATTCGAGGGAGTGGGGCTTCTGATTGATGTTTTGGATTGTGTTTTGGCTAGCAGATCCTTTTTAAAGGGAAGTTGAGATGTACCTTGACTCTTTTTTGAAGTGTTTATGCGTTGTATGTTTGCTTGCTTGTGTTTTATGGATCGCTTTAGATTGAGGGTCCCACATAGATGAAATTGCAAGCATCTCCATAGTGCCGGAGTCTTTTGATGTATTGCAGATATATAATAGTTTAGCTTAGTTTTTCTAGCCACTTACGAATGTTAATAGAGTAATTGTAGATAGATAACTTACTGATTTCAAAGAAATTGATAGTCAATACATATTTAAGAGCTTAGATTGTGTTTAGTGGACATTGATGTAATAATTGGGGTTTAGTAAACTTTTCGAGAACAATTATGTTATCATTGTTCTTTGATGGAATGATTAAGGCTTAGCAAATACTTAGGGTATAAATAGACTTGTAATAGTTGATGTAATTATTGGGTTTTAGGATCTCTTATTAGAGCATGTTGTTAATAAGTATAGTTTTTCCTATTAGTAATTTGGTCTAATGATGCTATCTTTTGAAAAGATGGACCTATTGTAAAGAACAAATAGGTTTGGGTAAGTTTAGCGATATATTGTTATTTGGATTGTTGCTAATTTCATGTTGCCCATGTGGGGGCTTATGTGAATATTATCATTGACTTGAGAGATTATTTATTATTGTGTCACCCGAGTAGGGGCTTGACATGATATTATTGGCCTTGTTTATACATTTAATTGCCTTATTCACTATAGTGTTGCCCGAGAAGGTACTTGACTTGATATTATAGGCCTTATTTAGCATTAAATTACATTATCATTACAGTGATGCCCAAGTGAGGGGTTGGAAATGATATTATCGATGCCTTACATGACTATTTAATCCAGTGGTGCCATGGAAGGGTTTATATCATAAATTATTGTCATATTGAGTTGATTCTGAGCTTATTCATACTTGTATTGAATTGATTATCATCTCCATGCTGATTAGTTATGAGTATTACATCCTCATTTTATCTATACATATTCATGATATTGGTACCACTAAGAAAAATTTTTTGATAGAAAATAAGACACTTTGTAAAATGCCTATACCGATGGATGTGCCAATAAGGTTGATTGAGAAATACTGATTTTGTAAGAAAATGAGTCACCTTATGAAACGTCTATACTGAGGGATGTGCCGATAAGGTTTATTGAGATATGAGGTTGAGATTGTGAAAGTATATGGGTTGTGAACCCTCCATGGGTCATGCCCTAAAATGCTTAGGCTTGGAAGGTGTATACGAAACATCCCACCATCATTGCTACATTGTATTGCCTCATTCGCACGGCATCATATTGCATTCTTTGGTATGGTTTGATATTGTGTTTGAGTTTTTACTCTTGTATTAAATTATCATGATTGAACCTTGTTTATGATATTGTGTATTCTGCATTCATTTCACTATATTACGTCATATTATACTACCTTTAATTGATTTAGAAATCGAGATATTTTTGAGACGTGGGGTATGGCTATGGCTTGATTAGAGAGACATATAGTGTTGCACCTATTTGTAGCATGATGTACACATAATTATACACTCTCACTATTTTATCCCAAATTATTGGTTGAACATGATTGATTAAGTCTGATATACTGTGTTAGTGAGTCTCCCTCATAAATGACTTCTTTTACCTGTTGATCATAAAATGAATAATGTTGACTCATCATGACTAATTTGCCTATATTTATTGATATTCCTAAGATGGTTGTGTTGGGTTACCCCGATAGGATGAAGTGGTGGGTTTTGAGTTATAGATTTGTAAGGAGTCGTGGGCATTTGAGGTGGTGGTCCTCACCATAACTTTGGATTAGTGTTTGTTATCGATGATGCTTGTCGAGTATACGTATTTTGTACTCACCCTTGCTTCTCTTTCCTTTTTCTTATTTTCTGCACCCGATGCATGTATTGGTTCGAGTAGTAGATCATAGATTATGTTCCTTTAGTGTTGACATTGTGGAGATCGAGGTAGTAGCTGACGTTTTACAAATCATACCTAGATCTCTCTTCTTTTATCTTATACTTTATCTGCATTTAAGATACTTTAGATTATTGTCATTATTCTGTATTAGAGAGTTGAACTAGTGACAACTAGACCTGGGAAGTATCTTTGAATTATTATTTCATCTTTATATATTTTGAGATTATTCTATTCTTCTTCCTCCACTTCTGATTTACTTTAATCATCAAGTTTGGTTGGGTTAGGCTTACCTTTACCGGAGGATCTGATTACATACTCTATTTTTGGTCGTGACAAGAAAATTGAAAAAGGGTTTCTCGATCTTGTGATTTTGGTGTGGATTTGAGGGTTGAAAATAGTTGGAAAGTACTTCTCATATCAAAGGTACCCTAGATCTAAAATTTGGAGTTGTTTGGAGGAGTTTTGGAGAATCCCCCATTTTTGAGTTTGAAGCTTGAAGAAGCTTCAAATGGGTTTGAAAATCTGAAAAACTTGTCTTGGAATTGAGGGTTAAAGAGTATTAGGGATTGTTCCTCATATCAAAAAGAGCCTAGATTTCAAATTTCATTGAATTCCGAGCTAAAACAAAGAAGATATGAAATTTTAAAGTTCATCCATGTTCTTGGTGTTCTTGAAGGGGAATATTAAATAAGGTGTGTTAGATCTAAAGGGGAAGGAAGCGAAAAGTGTTTGGATGTTAGTACAAAGTAATATTAAAAAGAAAAGAGAATATTCTAAGAGAGAGAACCCAAAAGGACCCACAGAAAGGAAAAAATCAGATCATCCAGCAAATCTGTCCAGGGCATCTGCGAACGCAGATGGCACATGCGGCCGGACCTGGCCAACGCAGGCCACTCCAGTGGCTTCCTTCCTTCACCTGTGATCTCCACCTGCGGGGGCAGGTCACTACATGCCTCCACAAACCATCCAAACGCACCTCAAGCACTCCAAAACCAACTTTAATTAGGTTCCATTGTCTTAGTTTCATATCTTGATTCCTTAATTCATTTTTATTTTGATTCCTAAACTAATTTTCGACTAATGATTATCCTACTTAGTTGTTGATTAGTTATGGAGTCCTATTTCTTTTTTCGTCCTTTTTCTTAGTGTGCTTTTCTAGCTTTTGTGTCGTAGTTATTTCTTGATTCAAGTACGTTAGTTTGTAATCGAGTCGTCCGTCCTTCTCTTAACAAGAATCCACTCCATCCAAGAGTATCAATCGACACCTTGTGTACTACTTAAGTATAGTCAATCTTCAACATTAGCCGATCTAATTGTGAGGCAATCAAAGGTGTGTAAACAGTAGTGATTGTGAGCTTTTATTTTACTAACGCTAACATTGTTTGTTGTCTTTGGTTAGTGTCTTTTTGTAGGTACAAAGAAGCATGTCAAATACCTTTTCCCCATCTATAAATACCATATCCTATTCATCTCATTCTAATGAACGAATGACGATATATGGAAACCAAAGTGATTATGGGAAAGGTGATATGAGTTTTAAATCCATCAAGATCACACTTCCTACCTTTGAAGGAAAGTGTGATACCGAGGCCTGTTTTTATTGGGAGTGGCAATGTGAGTTGGTTTTCCAAAACCTTGACTTGACCAAAGTTGAGGAAGCCATATATGCCATTGGACAACTTAAGGGGCATGCATTAAGTTGGTGGAAATTCATGAGAAGATGTACTCCAACATGGGAAGAGTTGAATGGGCTTATGAGGCTTAAGTATGTGCCGGATGGATACATAAAGCTTTATAATATGGACCCGCAAAGACTTGGTCTAATAATGAAGGTTGATATTTGCGAAACTTTGGGGTTTGATCTTGCCTTAGAAGATTGGTCTTAGAAGAAATACATCACACCATCTACAGTGGACTACTTAAGGATACCTCGAGTAGCAAAGCAATATCCATATACAATGGATGGATGTGAAGTTAGGGAGATGGTAAAGGTGTCTTTCACACGTCATGGGTACTATGAAGGGGTTTGGTATGATGTGATACCCATGGACTTTTGTCACCTATGTTTGGGGGCCAATTGGTTTCAAACGCATGGGGTTCATAAGGAGAAAATATGGCCCAAACATGTTGTGGACCAATGGGGAAATCATCTTTTTCCAACTACTTCCCCCACTTCTTATCAAGAAAATTTGGGTACTTATTCAAAGTCCCATGGATTGAGAGACAAAAGATTGAGAGAAGTAAGGGAGCACGAAGTGACAACCTAAGAGTGGAAAAAGGAGAAGTTATGTGATGTGATGTGGGTGGGTTGTCACAACCTTATCCTAACTCTTTTAACTTTTATTCTCTCTCTAGTTGTCTTAACACTTGTGCAGGTATTGTTGGAACCAAACCTAATGGAGATCCCCAAAGTGTGAATGACCAAGAGGTGCTTGAAGGGAGCCCAAATGAGGAGTTGATTCAAGGGATTAAAATTAATAAACTCCCAAGTGATGAGAACTCCCCAAAGGAGCAAATGTTCTCCCATGTTGAACACCAACGTGAAGACCATACTTTGCATGAGCCACAAGGTAACAAAGCTAACCCATGAACTTCCCTAAATTTGAAATGTCATGATGTGGCTAGTGGCCAAGTGAGTGTGATTGGTGGCTTGTCTAATGTAGAGTCTCATGAGTCTTCCCTTTGTGATACTCTTGATAGCAATAAGTTGTATGATGATCAAATTCTTGTTGTAGGTTTGCAAACACTAGTTGATCCTTTAGATGACTGAATTGACTCTTCTAGCAAGATCGATTTGTGTCCACCTAGTTCTAGCAATTGTAACTTGAATGAGTTCCCATTCCCATGTGATAAGAGTATTCACACACTAGTTGACCCTTGCGAAAATCAAGGTGAGTCAATGTTTGCATGTGAATGGCCTACAACTAGTGAAGGTGTGCGCATTGATAACCTTGCTTGTGAACCTAATCCACTACTTGAGCATATGTGTCGTGTGCTTGATGATCTTCAAGATAGTAATGTTGTTGATAAAGTTGATCATGTGAATAGAAATGATTCTTTGAGCATGTCATGTGATGAAGATCCTATTATTAGTCTTGCTCATAGATATCATGTGAATGAAGATGTTGTGAAAGATGGCATGTATCTTTTTGAGAGTGAGCTTGCATGTTTTTATTCCTTACCTTTGGATATTAATCCTCTCTAAAAGAAATATGTCTTGTTTGAAAATAATGAGATCACTCCTTGCATGACACCTAGTGATGTGCAATGTGATATGCTTAAAAAGAGGGATGGTATGCTTAAGATTCACTTGTTATCTTATTTCTTGAAATCCATTTTGAATATAGGATTGAGTGAGGATTGTGCTAACTATCAAATTTTTGATAGTGATCTCTCACTAGAGAAAAAGAATGATCAATTGGGTGAAGATACTCTTGATTTGCTTGATTATTTGAGGAACCCAACTAATGATTGTTCTTATGAAAATGATTTTGATAGTGATCCTTTGTATGACACCCCACCCTTGTTTGATAAATGTGAGGATGAATTGTGTGATTCTTGTAATGACTTGAGTCATGACCTTCTTGATGTTAGTGGTGGTTTGTGTGTACTGGAGGATTCCTCTCTTGAAAAAGATATTATTTGTTTAGAAAGTGCTTCTACTTCTTTTTTGTGTGCTTCCTTCATCGAGGATGCTCATGGTGACGATCTTGAACCTAATAGTGATTACATGCATGAGGACACCTTAGTTGAAGTAAACTTGTGTGACACCTTTCTCTACCCTCTCTTTGCTTATGAAATTGTCAATGATAGTGTCGAGGGTATATCTATTTGTGAGGTTGACACTTTGGGGAAAATGGGTATTGGCTTGAACCATGTTCTTGGATACTTCTCCCATTTGAACTCGGTGACCTCTTAGAGTATGGTGATTCTTATACACCCAACTTGGTGCTTGGTCAAGATGACAAGGAAAGGTTGTTGGTAGCCTTCCCTATGATGGAAAGTCTTTCTTGGGGATTTACAATCCACTTGGTAGACTCAAGTTGTGCATGGGAGACATGTCTAACAAAGATGAGTGTTCTTTAAAGAAGGGGAGCAATGAAATGGACCAAAAAAATTCTCCATGGTGTGTTTCCATTCATGACCAAGGCTTATTGCTTGTAGGTCAAAGAGTGAGTCCACTCTTGAAAACACTTTGGATGAGTTCCATTTATATGACACCTTTCTTTATTTCTTGCTTGCAATTAATGACCCATTTCTCAAAGGTGGTATCATTCTTGAAGACCCTAGGGCAAATGTGTCATTGCCACTTTTGGGTGTTACTCCTATACTTGCATCCTCATTTGACACTCTTGTGCTTAAGTTGTATGGACCACAACTTGTGGATGCTAAGTTTAGTACTTGCTTCTGGAAGAGTCCATGGTTGTTAAGAACTTCTTGTCACCATTATAGGGTTAGGCAATTTGAAGTGGTAAGTGGGACTCTTGGAAGTTGTTTGAATAAGAGAGGTTCTATGTGCTTGAAATGCCTCTTTCTCTATTTGTGTGTTCCTACTCATGAGCACACTTTGGATGAGATTAGTGTCCTTATCACCTTTATTTACTACCTTTTTGCATATGATGTTATTCATAGCCATGTTGAATCAACATCTTATGTAGGCTTGAATTACATAGAAAGGAAAACTGTTGTGTGCCTCAATGATTTGAATCCATCCTTGAGTGTATTAGTTGCTAAATATCTTGAGCCATGTGGCATTTTTTTAGATTGTAATACCCCAGATGAGATTTCTATGCTTGATTCCTTTCTATATTACCTCTTTGCTTATGATGATGTCCATACTAGTTGTGGAATTGTTTTATTTGGAGGTAGTATGTCCTTTGGTTGGTACACTTGTTTGAGTAATGATGCAATGTGGGTCTCTCATATCTTTGAACCTGGAAAACTCTTGCGGATTTTTGAACCATTGGTGGCCCCACCTTTGGTGTGGTTTCTTGGAGAGGTATTGAAACAATTGTGTCATATGGATCCTAAAATGAACGTGATCTTACCTTCTTGGTTTGTTGATGCCATTATGAACTTTGTAGTTTTCTTATCTCTTGGCATTCTTCATAGCCGGTTCATTTGTGCCCTTGTCAATAAGCTTTTTGTGTTAAACACAAGGGATCCTTGGTTATATGTTAAGTGTGAGCAGCCTTGGCATGATGATAAGATTGCTTTTTCTAACACTAACCCTCATACTATGAGGAAATTCTTGTTGTTTGTTTTCCATATGATTTTGCCAGGTTTGGATTAGAGGTCAAATCCTTTTCAAGAAGGGGAGGATGATACAAGCCAAATCGGCGTCAACCTTTTTTGGCTTGTATTTCAAGGGCAACAACAAGGGACCCAAACCACAAAGAGCTTAAGTCAACAAGGATGTGGGAATATAGGATCCATTTTGCACTTCAAGTAGAGCAATATCGCGTATGTAAGATACCTTTGAGCCAAGGGAACCATTCGAGAGGTCATCGGGGAGCTAAACGGAGCTAAACAATGACCTAGGGGCCACCTGTGCCCTGACCTGCGGTCGCAGGTGGCCATTTTAGCCTGTCCAGAGGCACCTGCGGCCTCAAATGCACCAGCAGGTGCCCCACCTGCGTGGGCGGATGCCTAATTTTCTGAAATGGGTCACTTTTGGGCCCATTAAATGTAATAAAAGGCCTAAGGCTATAAATACTAGTTCTTCTTCATTTTTAGTTTAGTTTTTTGATGATATTGATATTGTGAGACTCTTTATGGAGCATGAGTGTAGCTTGGAAAAGCTTGTATTGACTTTTGCCTAGAAATGGTGGTTGCGAGGGCGTTACGATTTCCTCTTGGTCGTTCGTATGAGTTAGGTGCCTTCTTTGGATTAATCTTTCGAGGTTATTGGATTTAATATATCCTTTAGTTTTGTTGATTTCCTTCTTTTGTGTCTATATTTTATCTCTATCTATCTATCCTTTATTTTCTGCCTTTTTGATTTCATTGTTTCTTTAAGTTTTCGTGGTTATTTTTGAATTTCGTATTTTGGGGGTTAACACTAACAGTACCTCACGATCGTAGAACCCACCACACGATCATGATGTATAAAGTTTGATCGGTGCTGAATTGGTCATTGCGATCGCGAAGATGGTTTTCGCGATCGTAATGATCAAGCAACCTGACTCCTGTCCACCATGTAACTCTTTCCGATCGCGGTGACCCACCTTGCAATTGCAATGAGTAAACTAATCAAGCCTTGTGATCATCATATATGTCCATGGGATCGTGATGAAGGGCTAGATGTTGCACCAGATATCAACAAACCAGCTAAGGAAATGATTCAAAATCCTCCGAACGGATCCTTAGAATTCATTTGGGACCCTACAAAAATAAACGAATAATGCTACTAGGCTAATTTTGACGTTCCGAAATCAATGGAACCATCAAATTTATCAAAAGAGGTCATTATCAATAAGTTAATCCTTGGGACCCCTTTTAGGCTAATTTAACTAGTTTCTCATCTAAATACTCAAAACTCTAAATAAAGGCTTGGGACCTGATCTAACCACACTACTAACCCAAAAATGACATTTCGAATCTAATGGAACTGACATAATCACCATTTGATGCTTAGATCATAAAATGTTGACCAAAATCAAACTAATCACTTTTAAGGCTACTAAAAACATCATCACTTAAATAACTGTCGAACGCTTTGAGGACCATTCCTATCAGCCTCAAAACTTATAAATGACATATATCAATTATGGGGAAGGGAAAAATGGTAAAAATTGAGAAAAATCTAAAAATCACAACGAGGATTGTTACAAAATAATATTCTTTGAGATACCTCTAGATATAAGGAAGACTTTGTCAAATTTTAGAATAAACCTAAAACCCGATCAATACTTGAAGATCAAGGTTCTTAAGGGGGAATGGAATGTAAGACCCTGTGATTTTGATTATTATGACCACATTGAATATAGAGCTTTGTTCCTTCGAGTTAAGATTGAACATGGTAAAAGCATGCAATAAGACTTAGACCTTAGTAACTACATGTACCCTTGTGAAAATTGTAGGTTGTAATTGGTGAGATTTTTACTCAAAAGAGGAAGGATAGTTTTGAAAAGTTTTGCTGAGTTTAAAGACTGCTATCCATATTTTTGAAGGTGAAAGGTATTTATTTGTTAGTCAAAATGACCTAGTCCATTAGACTATCACATAAAACTGATATTAGGTATGAATCATACTTTTAGGGTAATTTAAAGAATGAGAGTAATATAAGAGTAAGACAAAGGTTAGAAGGTTTTATAAAAGCAAAGTATCCCCATATATCTCTAGTATAAGAAGATAACGTCTAAGTCAATAGTCAGATTCTTACTCCATGTCCAGCACACTCATATTCTATGTTATGTTTTTCCATCTAAATGAAACTCGTGTCAATTACCATGTCATTTATGCTCTATGAATCCATGTCAAGTGATCAATGTACTTAGACTCTATTAATATTTCATAGCTAAATGTCTCATATGACTCATGTCTATGATTTGTTTTCTTGATGAGTTAAGAAATTCTTTATGAGGATAATGCCTATAATGAAGAATCAATAGAAAGGTACCTTTGACAGAATTTTTTTTTTCATACTTTAAGAGGCCAATAGGGGACATGTTCATGTTTTTGATGTATGTCTTCATATCTTTGCATCTTTTGATGTCCTGTGAGACTCATGATGGTAGTTCTAGATAGCTGATAGCCATTCTTGAGTAGGAGTAAGTCCTAGTTACGAAGGAGAATCTATCAAATTTATTAGAAAATTTTAGAGTTAGATTATATTTATATCCATACTTCTCATGTGTTTTATCATATTTGTGCACTCGTACCTTATGTTATGCCCTTTATGTTCATGTGACCTCTACCACGCTATGTCTATGTTAAGTCTCATGTATTCCATGACTCGTTCCTATAGGTTTCTTTCCTGGCTTGTCGTGAAACTCCTCATGATTAATAAAGTTCATGTGGATAAGAGATGGTTCAAGAGAGACTAGACCATGTTAATTTTCTCTTGCCCGATACCTTCTTTTCGTAACCATTAATTGAGGATGAAAGATCCCAGATGAAGATATTATAATTCCTCACATCTCGATTAATATGTATGTCATCCAACACGCATGTTAATTTGATCTTAGAAACCAAGTCCTATCTTATAATGATTCTAATCTTACTCTATGACTCAATGAATTCAAGTCCTATGTTATAATGCTTATGGTCCATGAACACATGTCTTACATTATGCTTAGTGCTATGAACTCATGCTATATAATATGCTCTTAAATCATGCTATTTCATGTCTAAATAGATACCGGATATCTCACATGATCTATACCAATGATTTCTTTACTCTATGACTATGTATGTATAATAATGATGATTATGTATGGTTAGGTCATGCCCATAATCAGAAAGATTCTCTATTCACGATTCTATGCATTTGAGGTACAAAGTATTCTTTCCTATTGAACCCTATTTCTTGGACCCCATTTTGTGTGGCAATGATACTATGAGAAAGATTCATGATCTTTCTAATGGTGTATTCATTGTTAATGTTCATGCTCTAGAAAATGATGCACTATTCATTCTCCATGTATATGGTTAAGAGGTAGGCCTCTATTCATATTTATACAAATTACTTTTCATGATATATTCCATCAATGATTCTCATTTTTAAGGTGATGTGTGGCAGTGAAAGAAGCTAGGTAAGGAAAAAGATATGGGAGAGTAGATACTTCATTCTAATGATGACTACACTGTGATTATTCTATTTATGGCAATAATTTTTGATGAAATATGAGAGAAGGTTTAGTATGTGAAATACATAGATTGATACATATACCGTGTGTCTCCTTGTAGAAGTATGCGAAGTTGTTGATTAAAGTAATGATAAGAATACAGGGAAAGTCTTAGAGAGTTTTAGCTACAAAGAAGTAGTTAAGTGAAAATAGTGACATGATTAAATGTCGGGTTAATGAACATAGTATGACTGAATTATGTGACTAGTGAGTTCTTGTTAGAGCTCAAGGTTGGTTGTTCATTGTGATTAGAAGAAATAGTATTCTTTGAGATACCTCTAAATGTAGTGGAGACTTTGCTGAATTTTTGAGTAAACCTAAGACCCGTTCAACACTTAAAGATGAAGGTTCCTAAGGGGGAATATAATGTAAGACATTGTGATTTAGATTAGTATGAACACATTAAATGTAGAGTTTAATTCCTTCGAGTTAAGCTTGAATATGGTAAAATCATGCAATTAGACTTAGACCTTAGTAAGTATATATGCCTTTTTGAAAATTTTAGGTTGTAATTGGCGAGGTTTTTACTCAAAGGAGGAAGGGTAGTTTTGAAATGTTTTGTTGAGTTAGTCATCCATACTTTTAATGTCAAAGGTATTAATATTCATATTAAGAATAACCTATACCATTAGCATATCACTTAAGACTAATTTTATGTATGAAGCATGGTTTTAGGGTAATATAAAGAATGAGAGCAATCTAAGACCTAGAAAAAGATTAGAAGGTTTAATGAAATCAAAGTATCCACATCTATCTCTATTATGAAAAGATAAGCTCTAACTCAAAAGTTATGTTCTTACTCTATGTTCAACTCACTCGTGTTTTTTCTTATGTATTTCCATCTAAATGAAACTCACGCCAATTGATATGTCATTTATTCTCTACGAATCCATGTCAAATGATCAATGTACTCAGGTTGTATTACTGTTCCATATCTAAATGCCTTATATGACTCATGTCTATGATTTATTTTCTCAATATGTTACAAAATTCTTTATGAGGATAATGCATATAGTGATGAATGAAAGGAAAGGTTAGTTTTGAGAGAATTCTTTTTTCATGCCTTAAGAGGTCAATAGGGGCCATGTTCATGTTCTTGATGTATTTCTTCATGTCTTACGCCTTTCGATGTCATGTGATACTCATGATGGTATTTCTAGATAGCTGATAGCCATTCTTAAGTTTGAGTTAGTCCTAGTTACTAGGATACACTATCAAAATTATTAGAAAATTTTAGAGTTATATTATGTTTTATTCCATATTTCTCACGTATCCCATCATATTTGTGCATTCGTATCATATGTCATGCCCTTAACGTTCATATGAACCCATACCACTCCATGTCTATTTTAAGTCTCATGTATTCCATGACTCGTTCCTATAGGTATGTTTCACGGTTTGTTGTTAAGCTCCTCATGATTAACAAAGTTCATGTTGGTAAGATGGTTCAAGAGAGACTATAGCATGTTAATTTTCTCATGTAAGGTACCTTCTACCCATATCCATCATTTGAGGAAGAATGATCCTAAGGAGGAGATATTGTAATACCTCGCATCTTAAATAATATTTAAGTCATCCCATATGTATTTTAGAGCTTAGAAACCAAGTCGTTTGATCCAAGGATCAACTAGAAATCAGGTGGAACAAGTTTTGGAACTTAAACGAAATTTAGAGCGAGTTGGTAGGCCAAGACTATGACCACAATGCCACCTCACTATCCAAACTTAAGAGAAATTAATTTCTATAGGTTGGGCTTCCTATACATAGACCTGTGGGGTATGGCTATCATGGCGCCAAGCCCATCTCAGCTAAATTTTTTTTTATTCCATTAAGGGTGTTTTCATCCTACCCCTAGAAGTAATCCCCACCCATGACTTAGAACCCATTTAATAAGGGAGAAAACTTAGAAAACAACCATATTTCTCCTCTCTTTCTCCCCCACTCAACAGATGGATTTTAATAACTATTGTCACGCCCCGAATCCCATCGAGACATGATTGGCACCCGTAGCCGATAAGGCCCGAGAGAACCAACCTTTGCCTATGTTCAATCAAATGCATATCATAATCAAAACCACCACTGTGTAAGAACATGCAAGACGAATAAAGGATAACATGGGACATAGTTATACATGTACATGGAACTTGGCCGTTGAGGCCATCCAGTCAAAATAACATATGTCTTTTACACTAATACACCCACATCCGTCTACAAAAGCCTCTAACAAGAGCATTGACCAGTACAAACCAAAAGTCGGGACAAGCCCCCGCTTTATACAACATGTACATCATCAAAACATATAGCTACTCTGACTCGGAGAAACCCCGAATTAACTGGAGCTCACCAAGGAACCGCTAACACTGGCAATCTACTGAGGAGGCCTACTGGGACCTGCGCCTGCAGCAAGTAAGGTAAATTCCCCGAGAGGGGTCAGTACGAAATAAGTACTGAGTATGTAAGGCTCAAATGAAACTTGGAAACATATGAACATACCAATGAACTCAATACAAATGACTAGACAATGTGAATAAGTCACCATGTTGCATTTTGGGAACCATGTGAATTGCTTTCATTACTTTCATTACTTTCTTTACATTCAATGCTTGCTTATCAAAACATGTGTCACAATGTACCCGGGCCCCTACTGATCAGTGGGTCTTTCCATGACTTATCGTCATGTTGGGATCGGGTCGAGCTAGGCTTATGCCCCTAAGACCTGCCACCCATATATCAATGCATCGGGATCGAGTCGAGCTAGGCTTATGCCCCTAGACTTGCCACCCATAAATCAACACATCGGGATCGAGTCGAGCTAGGCTTGCGCCCCTAGACTTGCCACCCATAAATCAACACATCGGGATCGAGTCGAGCTAGGCTTATGCCCCTAGACTTGCCACCCATACTTGATCATTGACCACATTTGCATTACTTTGATCTTTACTTTGAGATTGCTATTTGATAGTCATAACATCACTTTGAACCTTGGAACATGGCATTATTGGCAACTTTGCACCATTAACCAATGAGTGAAAGACATGTGAATAACTTGGCAACAATACATTATTAGAATCATAACACCATGGGAACTATGGGACAATAATCTATGAACAAGAGGCATAAGTAATATCACTAGTGGAATATTGGAACATATCCTTATTTGAGCTTTTGGAACATTAACCATAATTAGGAGACATGAGACTCACAAATGATCCATGAGTAGGAAATATATGACAATGACTATTGATAAACGGATATAGGATACCTTAGCACATTTCGAGGTAAGACTAGTGAAATCGCAATGTGGGTACGTTTGGCCGCAAAAAGATACGGACAGAGTAACCTTACATACCTTGGATTCACAATACGAATAGACAACCTTCGATGCGTATACAATGATCCCTCTCCTTCACTCTACAACATACATACATAACGAATTCACGTTAACCATGAATTACTTTACAAACGCATACAATGTCAATGAATTACATGTTTGCCTTTAAACATGTCATTTCCCCTCGACAAAACCATTGATATACTATTATTCCAAAAATTCCATAATATTCCCAACATTGACCAATACATAATAATCATCGCATTTTACCATAGCAATTCTCTTTTACACCTCCTTATCCATACCACATCACAAACAATCCATCAATTCACCTTAATCTACTTCATAGCACATATCGGCCAAATTCCCACAATTTACACTTATAGATAAGAACAAGTTTATCAACAAAAATAACACCATAGATGTTCATATTTTATCCATACCATGATCTTTCATCAAAGGCACAAGTCCCAATTCAAGTTCAAACCCCATGGATCACAAATCTTATATAAAAGCACAAAGTACCATATCCAACATTTCCAAGCACACCCAACATGATTTACATACCCTTTCATGCATATAATATATGAATCCATAATAATATTCACTTACCTAAACTTGCAAAGTGATGATCTTGCTCCAAAGGGTAACTTTGAGTCTTTAGGGTTTGAGAGCAAATGTTTTTGGAAAATATCTAAAGAGACATGAGAGTTCTAAATGACAAAAATCTGATTTTTCCATGTATATATAGTCCCTCAAGTCTCCTTGGCATTAAATGCCATGTACCAATGGTCAAATGTGAAGAATGGGTCATTTTTAGCCTAATTGGGCCATGCATTCTTTTCATTTTTGGGCCCTTTTTGGGCCCAATTCACTTAACCCGATAAAATCAATAATTTCTCGTCTTTATACGTATTACAACAATATTCCCACTCATAATATTCATATCCGTAGCCTCAATCCCAAGAACAAGTGATTCTAGCCACGTTTGGCTTATTTTGACCTTAGGGGTAAAATCGTCATTTTGACGCCAAATTCGTTCTCGAGAAATTTCTCATATCAATATCATATTTTACTCATTTCATATGTGTTGTAGAAGATACGTGGCAAAAATCGGCTCAAAACGTCCCCGGATACCCTTGGGACTTAAGAAAATTTCCGACTTTGAAAAAGTGGGATTTCCAGCGTGGCACGCCCCTTGGCGCGCTAGCTCTCTGCCCCTGGACTAAAAATTTTAGTCCAGAGCAGCGTGGCATGCTGCCCAACGCGCCCCTGCCTTAATTTTTGACAAAATTCATTTTTCGACTTTTCTTCGCGGGCTTGGTTAGACACTTCAAATCCTATCCTTTAACCTACTTCTTAACCTTAATATCCTTCGTTTAGAGGTCCTCTTAGCCTCATTTTGAACCCCACAATTGCGCCATGAAAATCACAAAACAACTCTTACGAAAGTTTTTGCACATATACGAGGCCAAATTCAATTTTGCTTATCCTTAACATTACCAAATACATACTCATAGGTCTCTACACCTAAGTAAACATTATTCAATGTCGTCAAGTAGGGTTAGGAAGGTACGGGGTGTTACATTCTTCCCCCCTTAGGAACATTCGTCCTCGAATGTTAACAATGGCGTTTCAATCAACAAATACATCGCTATGTTAACATGCATACACACAAATACTTAAGGCTCATGAATACTTACTTGTCATTGTTCCACTTCTGTAGTTTGAACTTCTTCATCCATTTGAAATAGATAGGGGTACTTGGATTTCATCATCTCTTCCGTTTCCCACGTGATCTCCTCTACTTGTTGATTTCTCCAAAGGACTTTTACGGATGCTATGTCTTTATTTCTCAATCTCTTTACTTGTCGATCTAAGATAGCAATGGGCACCTCTTCATAAATGAGATCCTTTGTAACTTGAACATTTTCAATTGGAACAATACGAGCTGGATCTCCTATGCATTTTCGAAGCATCGACACATGAAATACCGGATGGACTGACGAAAGGTCCTGGGGTAGTGCCAACTCATACGCAACTTGTCCAAATCTTCTAATAATTTCATATGGGCCTATGTAACGTGGACTCAATTTTCCTTTCTTTCCGAACCGCATTACCCCTTTCATTGGTGACACCTTTAAAAATACCCAATCACCTATGGCAAATTCAAGCCCTCTTCTTCTCACATCGGCATATGACTTGTGACGACTTTGAGCCGTTTGTAACCGTTGTTGGATAACTTTAACTTTCTCCATGGCTTGGTGAACAATATCTGGTCCAAGTAAAATAGTTTCACCTGCTTCAAACCATCCGATTGGTGATCTACATTTCCTTCCATACAAGGCTTCATAAGGTGCCATTTTAATACTTGAATGATAGCTATTGTTATATGCAAATTCAATAAGAGGCAAATGGTCATCCCAACTACCTTGAAAATCCAACGTACATGCTCGTAGCATATCTTCAAGTGTCTGAATAGTACGTTCTGCTTGTCCATCAGTTTGAGGATGGAAAGCCGTACTCAAATTCACCTGAGTACCCAAACTCCGCTGAAAAGATTTCCAAAAGTGTGCTGTGAACTGTGCTCCTCTGTCTGATGTAATAGAAAGTGGGATACCATGCAATCGTACTATCTCTTTCACATACAACTTCGCATAATCCTCAGCTGTATAGGTCGTCTTGACAGGTAGAAAATGAGCTGACTTGGTAAGTCGGTCCACTATGACCCATATGGAATCAAACTTCCGCAATGTACGAGGCAAGCCCGTAATAAAATCCATATTAATCATATCCCACTTCCAGACTGGAAGATTGATACATTGCATGTAACCTCCCGGTTTCTGATGTTCCACTTTCACCTGTTGACAATTTGGGCATTGCGCGATAAATTCTGCAATGTTCTTTTTCATGTTGCCCCACCAATACACTTCTTTCAATTCATGGTACATTTTAGTAGCACCTGGATGAATGGAATAGCGCGAATGGTGCACCTCTGTCATTATTCGTGTCCTCAGCTGATCTACATCCGGTACACATATTCTCCCTTGACATTGAAGCACCCCTTCCGGCGTAATATCAAATGCCTTGGTCAAATTCTGCTGCACATTTTCCTTTAGATGCAATAAAATAGAATCCGCACTTTGCTTCTCTTTCACTTCAGCTATTAAGGAGGATTCTGCTGCATTTTGCACTATAATTCTATCATCTGAGGTTTCAATAAGGCGAACTCCCAAGTTGGCTAATTGATTCAAATCTTTGACTATCTCGTGCTTTCCATTCAACTGACCACTAGTGCTTTCTCCTGCCTTACGGCTCAATGCATCGGCTACTACATTTGCTTTGCCTGGGTGATAAAGAATATCAATGTCATAATCTTTTAAAAGCTCCAACCACCTTCGTTGCCTCAAATTGAGTTCCTTCTGCTTAAAAAGATATTGCAAGCTTTTGTGATCCGTATAGATGTCAACATGAACCCCATATAAATAATGACGCCATATCTTTAAAGCAAAAACTACCGTTGCCAATTCAAGATCATGTGTGGGATAGTTTTTCTCATGTGGCCGCAACTGTCGTGAGGCATATGCTATCACCCTACCATGCTGCATCAACACACATCCGAGACCAATCCCGGAAGCATCACAATACACTGCATAGCCCTCTGTGCCTTCAGGAAGTACTAACACTGGTGTGGAAGTCAACTTATCCTTTAATTTTTGAAACCCTCTTTCGCATGCATCATTCCATTGAAACGTAATTGCCTTGTGAGTTAACTTTGTTAATGGTGCTGCAATAGAAGCAAACCCTTCTACAAATCTTCGGTAATAACCTGCCAAACCTAGAAAACTGCGAATCTCTGTGGGTGTCGTAGGTCTTGGCCAGTTTTTCACTGCTTCTATCTTTTGGGTATCAACCTGTATGCCTTCATCTGATACAATGTGACCCAAGAACGCGACTGATTTCAACCAAAACTCACATTTGGAGAATTTTGCATACAACTTACGCTCACGGAGAATTTGCAACACTTGCCGTAAGTGATAAGCATGGTCTTCTGGTGATCTTGAATAAACAAGGATGTCATCTATAAATACTGTCACGAACACGTCTAGGAATGGCTTGAACACTCTGTTCATCAAATCCATAAACACAGCCGGTGCATTTGTTAGCCCAAATGACATAACTAAAAATTCATAATGGCCATACCGTGTTCGGAAAGCTGTCTTGGGTACATCTTCTTCTCTAACTCTGACTTGATGATAACCTGACCTCAAGTTAATTTTTGAAAAACACCTAACACCCTGTAACTGATCAAATAAATCATCAATGCAAGGGAGGGGATATTTGTTCTTGATCGTTACCTTATTCAATTGCCGATAGTCAATGCACATTCTTAAGGTGCCATATTTCTTTCGCACAAATAATACTGGTGCACCCCACGGGGACATACTAGGCCTAATGAAGCCTTTATCCAGCAAATCTTTCAATTGCTCCTTTAATTCACGTAATTCTGCTGGAGCCATTCTATATGGAGGAATGGAAATAGGCTGAGTTCCTGGAATCACATCAATGCCAAATTCTACTTCCCGTTCTGGGGGTAAACCTGGAAGATCCTCTGGGAATACATCTAGAAATTCATTGACCACTGGGACTGATTGCGGAGTTAACGGTTCTGCTTCGGTATCTCTCACCCGTACTAGATGACATATATAACCTTTAGCAATCATTTTTCTGGCTTTCAAATAGGAAATAAACCTTCCTCGTGGTGCCCCTACATTACCCTGCCATTCTAGAACATTTTCTTGCGGAAAACCAAAGTGTACTTTCTTGTCCCGGCAATCTACCGTAGCATAACAAGAGGCCAACCAATCTATTCCCATGATCACATCAAAATCCACCATGTCCAGTTCAATGAGATCGGCCAATGTATCATGACCACACACAGTTACCACACAATTACGATACACTCTCTTTGCAATAATATACTCACCAACCGGTGTAGACACTTCAATTGATTTAATTAATATTTCTGGTGCCTTTGCAAATTTCACAGCAATCAATGGGGTAACATAGGAAAATGTAGAACCTGGATCAATCAATGCATATACACTATGTGAGAATATGGATAATGTACCTGTGACAACATCAGGGGAAGCCTCTGAATTCTGGCGGTCCACTAAAGCATAAGTACGATTCTGGACCCCGCTAGTACTGGCTGCTCCTCTGGCACCTCTACCACGGCCAATAGGCTGCACCCCTCGGCCCTGTGAAGGAACCGATGCTGAAGACGCAACAGCCGACCCAGCTGGTCGTGCTATACCACCCATGCTCCGCTGTGGACATTCTCTCGCTATATGTCCCGGCATACCACACCAAAAGCAGACATTCATCCCTGTACGACATGGACCTGTGTGCATACGCCCGCAGTGCGGACACTGCTGACGAGGGAAACCTGCTGTCTGTGATCCATGAACCCCACTACTCTGCCCAGCTGAACCACCTCTAAACCCTCGAGACTGCGAATAAGCACCACCTGTGGAATAAGAGAACGACGGTCTAGGTGGTCTAGGAAACATGCGGGGCCTAGATCCTCCTTGGGACATCATAGGTGGTCCCATAGGTCTAGCCCTTTTGGACTGTCCCCTATCAAATTCATGTACCCTGTGTCTCTGTCTCTGATCCTCTATTTTCTGGGCGAAGGCTTGTATGCGAGCAATGTCCATGTCCCTATTCAAGGCCGCAATAGTGCAATCTCTTACCAAGTATGGCTCTAGTCTGTCCACATATCTATGGACCCTGTCTGTCATCGTAGCCACAACGTTTGGCGCATATCGAGCCAAGGAATTAAATTGTAAGCTATATTCTCGGACGCTCAAATTTCCTTGACGGAGATTTAGGAACTGATCCGTACGTGCCTCACGGATCTCATAGGGCAATTAATGATCAAGGAAAGCAAGTTTAAACTCTTCCCACGTAGGCGGAGTTGCACCAATATCACGGGATTTCTTCCAATCCTCGTACCACAATATTGCCTCTCCTTTCAGCCTATATGCAGCAAGTTCAACTGTTTCGACTCCTGTCACATGCATAACTTCCAAGGCCCTCTGAATTTGATCCACGAAGTCCTGTGGATCTGCTTTTGGATCTGACCCAGTGAAAATAGGAGGGTCAAGTTTTAGGAAATCCTGTGTCCTGCGACTCGCCATTCTAGCCGCATCATCATCATGTGTCCCTACACCAGCTCGTCCCTGGCTTTGTGCCGCCACTAACTGTGTCAACATATGTACAGCATTCCTAAGATCCTGATCCGTGGCATTCATCGGTGGCTCTACAGGTACTTCTGTACCAATTGGCTCTTCCGAAACTGGAAGGGTAGATGAAGACCGCGATAATATTTCAGCATTTGCCCCACCTTGACTAGCTTGGTCAGGTGGTAATCTGCTCATTACTTCTCCAGCAGGCGCATCTACATGCTTCCCTTTACCTCTACCTCTCGTGATTGGCATTTTGACTATACCAGAGAAAAACAAAATACCATGATTAGACACACGTCAACTAACAACACTGGCTCTATTGCACGATCTAGAAGTGAAGAACAGAAACAACATCCTAAATGTCCCGTAGCCTCCTACTTATAAATGTGGTGCACAACACATCGATAAGTAAGACTCTACTCAGACACGGCTTTGTAGACACCCTTAGAACAACTGCTCTGATACCACTTTTGTCATGCCCCGAATCCCATCGAGACATGATTGGCACCCGTAGCCGATAAGGCCCGAGAGAACCAACCTTTGCCTATGTTCAATCAAATGCATATCATAATCAAAACCACCACTGTGTAAGAACATGCAAGACGAATAAAGGATAACATGGGACATAGTTATACATGTACATGGAACTTGGCCGTTGAGGCCATCCAGTCAAAATAACATATGTCTTTTACACTAATACACCCACATCCGTCTACAAAAGCCTCTAACAAGAGCATTGACCAGTACAAACCAAAAGTCGGGACAAGCCCCCGCTTTATACAACATGTACATCATCAAAACATATAGCTACTCTGACTCGGAGAAACCCCGAATTAACTGGAGCTCACCAAGGAACCGCTAACACTGGCAATCTACTGAGGAGGCCTACTGGGACCTGCGCCTGCAGCAAGTAAGGTAAATTCCCCGAGAGGGGTCAGTACGAAATAAGTACTGAGTATGTAAGGCTCAAATGAAACTTGGAAACATATGAACATACCAATGAACTCAATACAAATGACTAGACAATGTGAATAAGTCACCATGTTGCATTTTGGGAACCATGTGAATTGCTTTCATTACTTTCATTACTTTCTTTACATTCAATGCTTGCTTATCAAAACATGTGTCACAATGTACCCGGGCCCCTACTGATCAGTGGGTCTTTCCATGACTTATCGTCATGTTGGGATCGGGTCGAGCTAGGCTTATGCCCCTAAGACCTGCCACCCATATATCAATGCATCGGGATCGAGTCGAGCTAGGCTTATGCCCCTAGACTTGCCACCCATAAATCAACACATCGGGATCGAGTCGAGCTAGGCTTGCGCCCCTAGACTTGCCACCCATAAATCAACACATCGGGATCGAGTCGAGCTAGGCTTATGCCCCTAGACTTGCCACCCATACTTGATCATTGACCACATTTGCATTACTTTGATCTTTACTTTGAGATTGCTATTTGATAGTCATAACATCACTTTGAACCTTGGAACATGGCATTATTGGCAACTTTGCACCATTAACCAATGAGTGAAAGACATGTGAATAACTTGGCAACAATACATTATTAGAATCATAACACCATGGGAACTATGGGACAATAATCTATGAACAAGAGGCATAAGTAATATCACTAGTGGAATATTGGAACATATCCTTATTTGAGCTTTTGGAACATTAACCATAATTAGGAGACATGAGACTCACAAATGATCCATGAGTAGGAAATATATGACAATGACTATTGATAAACGGATATAGGATACCTTAGCACATTTCGAGGTAAGACTAGTGAAATCGCAATGTGGGTACGTTTGGCCGCAAAAAGATACGGACAGAGTAACCTTACATACCTTGGATTCACAATACGAATAGACAACCTTCGATGCGTATACAATGATCCCTCTCCTTCACTCTACAACATACATACATAACGAATTCACGTTAACCATGAATTACTTTACAAACGCATACAATGTCAATGAATTACATGTTTGCCTTTAAACATGTCATTTCCCCTCGACAAAACCATTGATATACTATTATTCCAAAAATTCCATAATATTCCCAACATTGACCAATACATAATAATCATCGCATTTTACCATAGCAATTCTCTTTTACACCTCCTTATCCATACCACATCACAAACAATCCATCAATTCACCTTAATCTACTTCATAGCACATATCGGCCAAATTCCCACAATTTACACTTATAGATAAGAACAAGTTTATCAACAAAAATAACACCATAGATGTTCATATTTTATCCATACCATGATCTTTCATCAAAGGCACAAGTCCCAATTCAAGTTCAAACCCCATGGATCACAAATCTTATATAAAAGCACAAAGTACCATATCCAACATTTCCAAGCACACCCAACATGATTTACATACCCTTTCATGCATATAATATATGAATCCATAATAATATTCACTTACCTAAACTTGCAAAGTGATGATCTTGCTCCAAAGGGTAACTTTGAGTCTTTAGGGTTTGAGAGCAAATGTTTTTGGAAAATATCTAAAGAGACATGAGAGTTCTAAATGACAAAAATCTGATTTTTCCATGTATATATAGTCCCTCAAGTCTCCTTGGCATTAAATGCCATGTACCAATGGTCAAATGTGAAGAATGGGTCATTTTTAGCCTAATTGGGCCATGCATTCTTTTCATTTTTGGGCCCTTTTTGGGCCCAATTCACTTAACCCGATAAAATCAATAATTTCTCGTCTTTATACGTATTACAACAATATTCCCACTCATAATATTCATATCCGTAGCCTCAATCCCAAGAACAAGTGATTCTAGCCACGTTTGGCTTATTTTGACCTTAGGGGTAAAATCGTCATTTTGACGCCAAATTCGTTCTCGAGAAATTTCTCATATCAATATCATATTTTACTCATTTCATATGTGTTGTAGAAGATACGTGGCAAAAATCGGCTCAAAACGTCCCCGGATACCCTTGGGACTTAAGAAAATTTCCGACTTTGAAAAAGTGGGATTTCCAGCGTGGCACGCCCCTTGGCGCGCTAGCTCTCTGCCCCTGGACTAAAAATTTTAGTCCAGAGCAGCGTGGCATGCTGCCCAACGCGCCCCTGCCTTAATTTTTGACAAAATTCATTTTTCGACTTTTCTTCGCGGGCTTGGTTAGACACTTCAAATCCTATCCTTTAACCTACTTCTTAACCTTAATATCCTTCGTTTAGAGGTCCTCTTAGCCTCATTTTGAACCCCACAATTGCGCCATGAAAATCACAAAACAACTCTTACGAAAGTTTTTGCACATATACGAGGCCAAATTTAATTTTGCTTATCCTTAACATTACCAAATACATACTCATAGGTCTCTACACCTAAGTAAACATTATTCAATGTCGTCAAGTAGGGTTAGGAAGGTACGGGGTGTTACAACTATGCTCCAAGAAACACAAGCAAAGGAATTGTTCAAGCTTTTTTAAAAGTTCATCCTCCTCTAAAGGTATGTAAGGTTATCCTACATCTCATATTTCTCCATATAAGTCAGTTGAATGATTTTAAATTGTCCTCCATAAACAAACAAGGGTTAGGGTTAAAGTCTTCAATTCTTCAATTCTTTCGATCCTTAGAAAATTCCTAGAACCCTCCATGAAAGATCTATTTCATGTGGTGTTTTCAATTCCTTTAGTTCCAGGATTTTCACCATGAAATTACAAGATATTAAAAGTATGATTTTTTCCTTAGGAAACCTGAGTTATAATTTTTTTCTTCAGGAAACCTGGGTATAGTGATTTATCGTATGGATTTTCTTGTGGAATAACTCATATGATTATGAACCATGATTGTTATTATTTTGTATGAGCATGAATTTTGTAATCTTTCTAAAAGCTGAGCTTTTCTGGTTATGATACGATTCTCATGATAAATGAAAATGAACTTCATGACAATACGGTATGATTTACGAACCATATTATCATGATATGATGAGATGAATCTCTTATTTATAAATCATGTTATGATGATATGTTTTTGTCATACTAAAAACTCGAGGGGTGCCATTGGCACCTGATGCCAAAACATAGGCCAGAACCAACCCTGTTGAACCATTTGCCAATGGTACATAGTAACCAAATGCAATCAATAAAACGAAAAAGTATATATCAGATTGGAAATAAGCCCACAGTTTGTGAGGCTCCTGTAAACGGCTCTACAAAGAAAACAGCTACTCCCAACAGTTCATATAAAGCAATAAACTGGTAGCACACAAGTTATATTTGAGTTGTCGAGGCCATCATGATATCTAGGAATGCATAAATGCTATGTTGGCTGTTGAGGCCACCATGATATTTATACACATATTTAATTTCTAAATTTCTTACCCTCAATTATTTTGATGACTATACTTTGTAGATGTAAATTTCCGATAGCTATAAAAAAAATTTGTGATCGGATGACAATCTGGGAAAGAGATTTAATTAAAAATCTCCTCACTAAATAAACCACAAATAAAAATAAAGAGAGATTATTACCAATACTTTCATCAAATATTTTTAGCCTAAAACCCTTGGAAAGTGAAATCAAAGAGCTATGTTGGGGAATTCTGAGAGAATTATGAGGAGAAAAGAAAGAGTTCTAGAGATGTGAGAGAGTTTGTAGGTTGATTTCATAGGATAGGATTATTTTAGTCTATTTTTATTTTTTAAATGTCTGTTTCTTTTCTTTTTGTCTTTAAATATCCATGTGGATGCTACATAAATAACACATCTCAGTTGGACAGTGAGTAATACACGTTAGTTAGATTTGGTAAAATAGGGGCGTTTTTAAATTTATTTAGTCAAGTGTAGGGATGTTTTTAATACTAGGCACAGTTTGGAGACTAAAGTAATAATCTTCGCCAAGTTTAGTGAGTTTTCAAAACTTCACTCTAATAATAACAGTAAAAGCAATTAACAATGAACAATCAAAATAGTTATGTTTGTCGAAGCTCATCGAAAAAATGTTCAAAAAATAAACCATCAGTCCAACAAAAATCAAAGTCAAACAATTAAAAATAAATATAGCAAGAATAGTAAAAATCAAAGAAACAGAGCTAAACCCAATTTGTGTTTACAGGTGAGGTTGGCCAAATTTATGCTCAGATCTCGTAGCTCACTGGTTCAGATGGTAATCGTTGAAGCTTGTTGGTGTTATTGTTTTACTGTTAGAGCTTTGGAGCTCGCTTTGACAGAGATGGCATCGTTGTTATAGGCTCCAACAAGATTTGGAAGTTGGAGACTCGTTGTTGGCCGAGACTTTTTGGAGATGGTATTTGGTGGCGGATTCGTTGAAGGGCTGTGCTGGTTTGGATAGAGCTTGAAACTCGTCAAAGATGGAGTTTCATTGGAGCTTGTCGTTTCTGGTTGCTGGTTGTTTGCTATTTTGAGAAAACAAAGATGGACGGAGATGGGGGAAAGGAGGGAGGTCGTTGATGGTTGTTTTTGTGGAGGTCGATTGCTTGTTCTCCAATGGTGTTGTGATGGTATGGTGGTTGTAGAGAGCTGAGGAGATGAAGATAGTTGTGGTTTTTATGTTGTATATGTGGTGGAACATTGGCGTTGTGGTGGTGGATAGAGATAAAGTTCTGATGGTCGGAGAGGATGGCCACGAGAAAAGGTTGCAGCTATATTAGGAAAGATCAAAAAAGGAAAGGAAATTATTTAGTATTTTTGAAAAATTAGGAAAATTTCCATCACCAAAAGTTGTAAAGGGAGTGGATAGATTTTATAAACAAAAAAAAACCACTCAAGAGAAAAATCGTGTGCTCAATACCATAATTTTTGAAAATCATGGGGTATACAAAACCATGGGTTATGCAAGACTATGAATATATAACTTATTTGTGCAAAAATATCTGCTCTATTTATATATATATATATATATATATATATATATATATATATATGTGTGTGTGTGTGTGTGTGTGTGTGTGTGTGTGTGTACAGACTATGTTAAAATAAAGAATGTGCTAAAATAAATAAAAATAATAATATATTGATAAATATTCTAACATTTTCAAAAACAAGGATAATTATCAATAACTTGTGTTAAATTGAACAAAATATATATAAAAATCATTTTTGTGCAATTTAACGAATAAAAAACCTAAAGCTATTTATTTTTAAAATGTTAGGTCAAAATTGGGTGTCAACTGCCCGGACTTACCCAAAATCTATAAAATAGCAAAGTAGACAAACCATTAAGACTTTAGCTGCCCCTTGAAGGAATAAATGTAACACCCCGTACATTTCCGAACCTATGTTATTATCGTAACATTTATGGAATTATTCAAACATGAGATGGTTGGTGTATTACGCCTTACATGTGTTGGGCTGAATTTAATTTTGTGTCATTGGGCTCAATTGAGGCCCAAATTGATGCAAAAAGCATGGTCCAAAAGAAGGAAATGATCCATTCTTTCTTTGACCAAATAAACCTGATAATTATTGATTAAAAATGGCTAAGGATGACTTCAAGGGCCTATATAAAGGCACAAAAATCAGATTTTAATCTACAAAACACACATGCCATTTCCAGACATTTCCAAAGATATCTCTTTTCATCACAAACCCTAAGCCATCACCCCCTTGGACAAGATCATCCTCTTGCAAGCTTTGGTAAGTGTTTACCCTCATGGTTTAGTATATTATATTCTTAATATGGTGTATAAATCATGTTGGTTATGTTGGCAAAGTGTTGGACAATTCACTATGTGTAAAACAGTTTGCTTTTGTTTAGTCGGTGAAGGGTTTTGCCTTCTAAACTTGAAAGTGAACATGTGGTCTTGAAGGAAGTGAGTTTAATGGATTTAATATAAACATGTAAGATATGGTGATGTCCTTAACTTGTTTTCTATTTGTGTATAACGTTTGGAATTGTTGTTGTGGAATTGTGCATGGAATTGGTGACGTATTGAAAGGAAAAATGTGGTTTTGGTGATGTTCATGTGTGTTGTGAAACCACGATGGTTCATTGGAATCCAAGTGACCTAAAATACGAAAAGAGAAGCTTACTCATAGCCTTAGACCATTTATTACAAAAAAGGACCCAAAAGAGACCCTTTTTGGCCGAACCGGGCATCCGCCCTCGCGTCTGGAGCACCTGAGGGCGCAGGTGCCAACACAGGTGGCTCTGGACAAGGCCATAGGGAACTTGAGACCGCACCTCGTTCACTTTTGGGCGCAGGTGTCTCCATATCCCAGTCCATAATTTCATTTTGCATGTTTTTGCATCTCTTTGACCCCCTAAGGCACCTATACCCTTTTTGGATGTAATTATCAACTTATGATACCTATTGAATGACTTTAAGGGGTCGTTTGGAGGCAAGTTGGATTATATCAATTATGTATTGTTGTTAATATGTTGGTATGAAAGGTATTGAGGTGACTTGATTTATTAATTGTGACGTAGTGTTAATGAGGAAGAGCAAAGGGTAAACTTGGTGTGAAATGCTATAGGTGTATGATGTCTTGGTCAATGTGTGGAATGTTATGGTATTTTTTGTATGGTAATGCAGTGAATTATATTGTAAAGGGTGAAATGAAGTTATAGGGCAGTCATGTAACTCATTGTCGTCTTATGCACTTGTAATGTAGTTAGTTGTTAACGTGAGCTCCATTATGTACATATGTTGTAGAGTAAAACGTAAGGAAGGAGCTAGATTATTGTATTCACATATAGGACTGTTTATTCATATTGGGAAGATAAGGTATGTAAGGTTACTCTTTCCGTATCCTTCTGTAGCACATATTGTTCACATTGACATTGTACTTGTTCCATTCCAAAGTGTTCTAAAGTATCCCAGCTCAGGTTGACATATATTGTTATTCACATGTTTCTTATTCTTAGACCAATTGTGATTCATATGTCACTTATTCATTGACTGAAGCTCCAAATCTCTCACAACGTTGTAACTACTAAAATAACTATCTCAAAGAAAGTAATGATATAAAGAGAATCTATTCATTCTTGAGTAGCATTTCCAATAATGTTACATTGTAAAGTTCCAATAATGTTATGACTATCAAAGTATCAATCTCTCAAAAGTAAATAAATGAAGTAATGCATAGTTGTTTATTGTAAGAGTATGGGTGGCAGCTCTAGATGTATAAGCCTAGCTCAACCCAAACCCGAGATTATTAGCTCAGGGGGTAGCTCTAGAGGCATAAGCCTTGCTCTGGCAGAAACTGACAGGGGGCAGCTCTAGAGGTAAGAACCTAGCTCGAGTCGAACCTGATATATTGGTTTATGGGTGGAAGCTCTAGAGGTAAGAACCTAACTCGAGCCGAACCTGATATATTAATTTATGGGTGGAAACTCTAGAGGCATAAGCCTAGCTCGGTTCGATCCCAACATAACCTTATTTTATGTTAAGACCCACTGATCAGTTGGGGCCCGGATACGATATGATATAAGTAATGATGAATAAACATAGAAGCAAAGAAAATAATGAATTTAAAGTATATGGTTCCAAACACATACAGAACTATGGTTTATCCATATTGACTATTCTCTTATCTTTGATTCCATTGAAGCCCTTATGTATCATACATTGTCTTATGGACTTACATACTTATTACATTATTCATACTAACATCCTTTGGGGAACTTACCTTACGTGCTGCAGCCACAGGTGCTAGTAGACCTTCACAGTAGGTTGCGGGTCATTTGCGGATCATTGGTGAGCTCCAATTGGTTTGGGTCTTTCCGAGTCATTATGTACATTTGTTTTGGTGTTTCATAAAGCGGGGACGTGTCCCGACAGTAGGTTGGTTATGTCTATGTATCTGTAGAGGCTTTGTAGATGTTGTGGGAAAAATGAATGAATGTAAGGGATGTATTCTTTTGACATGGTGGCCCTAAGGGCCAAGTTTCATATATGTATATATTATATGTTTTCCATGACTTCCGTCATTAGCATCTTGTATCTATACGTGATAGTGATGTTCTTTGAGTGACATGCATACGAATGTACTTGAATGATGATTGGTTCTCTTGGGCCTTACCGACTTCGGGTGTTAGTCTGCCCCGTTGGAATTTGAGGCGTGACAAAAGAGGTATCAGAGCAGGTTGTCCTAAGGGTGTCTACAAAGTCATGTCTGAGTACAGTATTTCTTATGGATTTGTTGCACACCACATTTATAAGTAGGAGGCTATGAGACATTTAGGAGTTATTTATTTCCTTCATTTCTAGATCGTGCATTAGAGCCAAAGTTGTAGGTGGAATCATATCTGACCATGGGAATTGTTTTCTTGTGTTATCAAAGAAATGCCAATGGCAAGAAAAGGTTGGGGAAACTGTAAGAAGATAGACAAGACTGTCGGAGAAGGAACTAGTAAATAACCACCTGACCAAGCTAGTTAGGGTGGGGCTGAAACTGAATTTGCATCGTGGGTTTCTTCTACTTCTCCAGCTCCAGAAGAGCCGACAAGGAGAGAAAACCCTGCCGAAACACCTGTTAATGCTACTGAGAAGGATATAAGGAATGCAGTGCACCTGTTGACTCAGATAGTCTTTGCACAAAATCATGGACAAGTTGGTCCAACTTGTGCATAGAAGAAGAAGGATCAAAGGTAAAGGAGAAAGGCGCAAGAATTTCATGAAGGATCGTCAAAGAGGGCTAAATCTATGGGACAGTTCATGACTTTCCAAGAAGAATTTAGGTCTCGGGTGTTTTACAGACCACCTAGACCATCATTCCCTCATTCTACAGTAAATGCTCTACCTCGATCTCAAGGGTTTAGAAGCAACCACTTTGGACCAAAAAATGAGATTTAGGATTCATGGACAGTGGGGTATCAAGAACAAGGAGGTATAAGCCAATCGAGGTCTTTTAGTCAGCTGTACCAGCGTTGTGGGAAGTTTCATTCAGCTGAATGCTGGTTTGGAACGAATGTTTGCTTTTGGGTAGTAGGTCAAGGCACATGATGAGAGAGTGCCCATAGAGGGGCACGGGTAGTATGACATGACCTACGGGATTACCCATTGCATCCTCCTCATCATGTGTACAACCTACGGGGCGTGGCAGAGGTTCTAGAGGGACATTTGGTGCTAGTGGAACCCAGAACCGTACCCATGCCTTAGCAGATTGACAGAATTCGGAGGCTTCTCCTGATGTAGATATAGGTACATTATTCATATTTTTACATAAGGTATATACATTGATTGACCCGGGTTCTAGATTATCATATTTTACTCCATTGATTGCAGAAAAATTCAAAAGAATGCCAAAATTACTAGTCAAGTCATTTGGTGTATAACACCGGTTGGTGAGCCTTTTAGAGCAAAGAAAATTTGTCGTAATTGCAGTCACTATTTATGGCCATAATATGTTGGTTGCTCTTGTCGAGCTGGGGAAATGATAGAGTTTGATGTTATAATGGGCATGGATTGGTTGGCTCCTTATTATGCCACGGTAGATTGTTGAGCTAAGAAAGGTACATTTTTAATTTTCCACAAAAAGATAGCTCATGAATGGAAGGGTAAGGTGGGAGCATCGAGAGGTAACTTTATTTCCTATTTTAAGGCAAGGAAAATGATACCCAAAGGAGTACATATGTCACTTAGTAAGAGTGAAAGATACAGATGTGAAGCCACCAACTCTTCAATTGATTCCACTGTTAAATAAAATTCTTGAAGATTTTTAGGTTTACCTCCAGAACGGGACGTAGAGTTTGGTATTGATGTGATGCCAGGCACTCAGCCGATTTCTATTCCTTCGTATAGCATGGATCCAGTAGAGTTACAAAAATTAAAAAGAACAATTAAAAGACTTGTTGTATAAGGGATTTATAAGGCCTAGTAGGTCCCCTTGGGGTGCACCAGTGTTATTTGTACGAAAGAAGGATGACACATTGATAATGTGTATTGATTATTGGCAATTGAATAAGGTGACAGTTAAAAATAAATATTCCCCCCCCCCCAGAATCGATGATCTATTTGATTAGTTATAGGGTGCCAAATACTTCTCAAAGATTAACTTAAGATTGGATTATTATTAAGTAAGGGTTAGATAAAAAGATATACCCAAGACAGCTTTTCGAATACGGTATGGTCATTATACATTTTTAGTTATGTCATTTGGACTAACAAATGCACCAGTTGTTTTTATGGATTTTATAAATAGGGTGTTCAATCAATTTCTAGACGTGTTTGTGATAGTGTTTATGGATGATATTTAGTTTACTCAAGATCACAAGAGTAGACGTGCTCGTGATAGTTTTTATGGATGATATTTTAGTTTACTCAAGATCACAAGAGGACCATGATACTCACCTACAACAGGTGTTATGGATTCTTCGTGACCGTAAGATATATGCAAGGTTCTCTAAATGTGAGTTTTGTTAGAATCCGTAGCGTTCTTGGGTCACATTGTATAGGATGAAGGACTAAGGGTTGATACACAAAAGATAGAAGCGATGAAAAAATTGGCTGAGGCCTACGACGCTTACAGAGATTCATAGTTTTCTTGACGGAAGCACTAATGGCTAGTTGACGGAAAAGCAAGATATAGTTAAGGATCTACATCAACTATCTAGCTTGGGAGTTCGTCTTCTTGAATCTCCAAATGAAGGAGTTATTGTCCAAAATGCAACAGAATCTTCCTTACTAGATGAGGTAAAGGAGAAACAATATACGGATCCTATTTTATTACAGCAGAGAGAGAATGTACAACAAGAGTTGACAAAGGCATTTGATCTTACACAAGAAGGAGTGCTTCAGTGCCAAGGTAGATTGTGTGTACCAGATATAGATGAACTAAGGCAACGAATTATGACAGAGGCACATTATTCACGATATTCGATTCATCCGGGAGCTACCAAAATGTACCACGATTTGAAAGGACTGTATTGGTGGGGTAAAATGAAGAAGAACATTGCAAAATTTGTAGCTCATTGTTTGAATTGCCAACAAGTAAAGGTATAGCATCAGAAACCTGGAGGTTTTATGCAAGGTATAAATCTTCAAGACCGGGATATGATTATATGTATTTCATCACAAGTTTGCCTCGTACACTCTGGAAATTTGATTCCATATGGGTAATAGTTGACAGACTTACCAAGTCAGCGAATTTCCTACTAGTCAGGACCACGTATGCAGCTGAAGATTATGCAAAGTTGTAAGTGAAAGAGATAGTACGATTACATGGGATTCTAATTTTTATTATATCAGACATAGGAGCTCAATATACTGTATACTTGTGGAAATATTTTCAGAAGAGTTTGGGAACCCAAATGCATTTAAGTACGACTTTTCATCCTCAGATAGATGAACAAGCAGAACGTACTATCCAACCACTTGAAGATATGCTACGAGCTTGCACATTGGACTTAAAAGGTAGTTGAGACGATCATATACTTCTTGTTGAATTTTCCTACAATGATAGCTATCATTCAATGATCAAAATGACACCTTACGAAGATTTATATGGAAGAAAGTGTAGATCACCAATTGGGTGGTTGGAAGCGGATAAAACTAATTTACTCGAGTCAGATCTTGTTCATCAAGATATAGAGAAAGTTAAGGTGATACAACAGTGGCTACAAATTACCCAAAGTCGACACAAATTATATACCAATGTTAGAAGAAAAGAGTTAGAATTTGCCATAGATGATTGAGTATTCTTGGAAGTGTCACTAATGAAAGGGATAATGAAATTCGGAAAGAAAGGAAAGTTGACCCTATATAACGTGCCATATGAAATTTTCCGAAGAATTAGTCAAGTTCCGTAAGAGTTAGCACTACCCCAAGAACTCTCCACAGTTCGTTCAGTGTTCCATGTGTTAATGCTTCAAAAGTATATACGAGATTCATATCGTATTGTTTCCAGTGAAGATGTACAAGTCACGGAGGATCTCACATATGAATAGGTACCTATTGCTATTCTAGATCGATAAGTGAAAAGATTAAAAAAAAATTAGCTTCCGTAAAGGTACAGTGGAGGAATCGACAAGTAAAAGAAATCACTTGGGGAGCCAAATAAATGATGAAGTCGAAGTACCCGTAATTGTTTCAAATGGAAGAAAAAGTTCAAAGTGCAGAATTAGAGTAATAACAAGTAAGTATCTATGAGCACTATGGGTATATATGATAACATGAAGAATGATCCATCTGTGTAAATTGGATAATGTTACTAATATTCGAGGACGAATGTTCCTAAGGGGGGAAGGATGTAACACCCCGTATATTTTCGAACCTATGTTATTACCGTAACATTTATGGAATTATTCAAACATGAGATGGTTGGTGTATTACACCTTACTTGTGTTGGGCTGAATTTAATTTTGTGCCATTGAGCTCAATTGAGGCCCAAATTGATGCAAAAAGCATGGCTCAAAAGAAGGAAATGATCCATTCTTTCTTTGACCAAGTAAACATAATAATTATTGATCAAAAGTGGCTAAGTATGACTTAAAAGGACTATATAAAGGCATAAAAATAAGCTTTTAATCCACAAAACACACAAGCCATTTCTAGACATTTCCAAATATATCTCTTTTCATCACAAACCCTAAGCCATCACCCCCATGGACAAGATCATCCTCTTGAAACCTTTGGTAAGTGTTTACCCTCAAGGTTTAGTATATTATATGCTTAATATGATGTATAAATCATGTTGGTTATGTTGCCAAAGTGTTGGATTGTTCACTATGTGTAAAACAATTTGTTTTTGTTTAGTCGGTGTAGGGTTTTGCCTTCTAAACTTGAAGGTGAACATGTGGTCTTGAAGGAAGTGAGTTTAATTGATTAAATATCAACATTTAAGATGTGGTTATGTCCTTTACTTGTTTTCTATTTGTGTATAACATTTGGAATTGTTGTTGTGGAATTGTGCATGGAATTGGTGATATATTGAAAGGAAAAATTTGGTTTTGGTGATGTTCATGTGTGTTGTGAAACCATGATGGTTCATTGCCATCCAAGTGACCTAAAATTTTAAAATATAAGCTTACTCATGGCCTTGGACCATTTATTACAAAAAAGGACCCCAAAGAGACCCTTTTTGGCCGAACCGGGCATCTGCCCTCGCGTCTGGAGCCCCTGCGGGCACATGTGCAAACACAGGTGGCTCTGGACAAGGACAAAGGGAACCTGAGGCAGCACCTCATCCACCTATCGGTGCGGGTGTCTCCACAACCCAGTCCAGAATTTCGTTTTACATGTTTTTGCATCTCTTTGCCCCCCCCCCCCCCCCAAGCCCCTATACCATTTTTGGATGTAATTATCCACTTATGATACCTATTGAATGACTTTAAGGGGTATTTTGGAGTTATGTTGTATTATATAAATTATGTATTGTTGTTAATATGTTGTTATGAAAGGTATTGAGGTGACTTGATGGATTAATTGTGACGTAGTGTTAATGAGGAAGCGTAAAGGGTAAACTTGGTGTGAAATGCTATTGGTTAATGATGTCTTGGTCAATGTATGGAATGTTATGGTATTATTGGTATGGTAATGCAGTGAATTGTATTGTAAAGGGTGAAATGACGTTATAGGGCAGTCATGTAACTCATTGTCGTCTTATGCACTTGTAAAGTAGTTAGTTGTTAATGTGAGCTCCCTTATGTAATTGTGTAGTAGAGTAAAACGTAGGGAAGGAGCTGGATTATTATATTCAAATATAGGACTGTGTATTCATATTGGGAAGTTAAGGTATGTAAGGTTACTCTTTCCACATCCTTCTGCAGCACATATTATTCACATTGACATTGTACTTGTTCCATTCCGAAGTGTTCTAAAGTATCCCAGCTCAGGTTGACATATATTGTTATTCACATATTTTTTATTCTTAGAACAGTTGTGATTCACATGTATCTTATTCATTGACTGAAGTTCCAAAGCTCTCATAATGTTGTAACTACTAAAAGAGCTATCTCAAAGAAAGTAATGATGTAAAGAGAATCTATTCATTCTTGAGTAGCATTTCCATTAATGTTACATTCTAAAGTTCCAACAATGTTATGACTATCAATGTATCAATCTCTCAAAAGTAAAGAAATGAAGTAATGCATAGTTGTTGGTTGCAAGAGTATGGGTGGCAGCTCTAGAGGCATAAGCCTAGCTCGAGCCGAGCCCAAGATTATTAGATCAGGGGGCAGCTCTAGAGGCATAAGCCTAGCTCAGGCTGAACCTGGCAGGAGGTAGCTCTAGAGGTAAGAACCTAGCTCGAGCTGAACCTGATATATTGGTTTATGGGTGGAAGATATAGAGATAAGAACCTAGCTCGATCCGAACCTGATATATAGATTTATGGGTGGCAGCTTTAGAGGCATAAGCCTAGCTCGGGCCGATCCCAACATAACGTTATGTTATGTTAGGACCCACTGATCAGTTGGGGCCTTGATACGATATGATATAAGTAATGATGAATAAAAATAGAAGCAAAGAAAATAATGAATGTAAAGTATACGGTTCCAAACACATACAGAACTATGGTTTATCCATATTGACTATTCTCTTATCTTTGATTCCATTGAAGCCCTTATGTATCATGCAGTTTCTTATGGCCTTACATATTCAGTACATTCTTTGTACTGATGTCCCTTGTGGGACTTACCTTACTTGCTACAGGCACAGGTGCTAGTATACCTCCACAGTAGGTTGCGGGCCATTTGCGGATCATTGGTGATCTCCATTTGGTTTGGGGCTTTCCAAGTCATTATGTACATTTGTTTTGGTGTTGTATAAAGTGGGGACGTGTCCCGACAGTAGGTTGGTTATGTCTATGTATCTATAGAGGCTTTGTAGATGTTGTGGGACAAACGAAGGAATGTAAGGGATGTAATCTTTTGACATGGTAGCCCTAATGGCCAAGTTTCATATATGTATATATCATATGTTTTCCATGATTTACGCCATTAGACTCTTGTATCAATACGTGATAGTGATGTTCCTTGAGTGACATGCATGCGAATGTACATGAATGATGATTGATTCTCTCGGGCCTTACCGGCTTTGGGTGCAGTCCGCCCCGTTGGAATTCAAGGCGTGATAATAAAGTTAACCAATCAGTTAAAAACTCGGTGGTGCTACACGGTGGGTATGTTTTGTCATTGCTCAAGACCTGCAAGCATTCATGCGTCACACATAGGAAATGGGTCATCAGTACAAAGTGATAACCCCCAAAATAAGAAAAGTAGAATATAACCAAGAACACTCAAAGAAACGATAGAATCAAAAATACAAAAAATAAATGATAGAGATAGAGATAATAATAAGACACAAAAAGATGAAATCAATGAAACCAAAGGGTATATTAAACCCTAAAACTTCTATTGAATAACCCTACAAGAAGCACCCTATTCCTGCGAAGAAGTTGAGGGAATCGTAACACCCTCGCAACCCCATTTCTAAGCAATAATCAATATAAGCCTTCACAAGCTCTCATGCTCCATAAGGAGTCTCACAATATCAATATCATCAAAAACTAAGGGAAAATGAAAGGGAACTAGTATTTATAGCCTTGGGCCTTTTATTACATTTAATGGGCCCAAAAGTGATCCATTTCAGCAAATTGGGCATCCGCCCACGCAGGTGGGGAACCTGCTGGTGCATGTCAGGGCGCAGGTGCCTCTGGAAGGCTAAAATAGACACCTAATGGCTCAGGTGGATGACCTACGGCTGCAGGTCAGGGCGCAGGTGGCCCCAGGTCATTGTTTAGCTCTTTTTAGCTCTCCGACGACCTCTCCAATGGTTTCCTTGATTCTAAGTTATCTTCCATACGTGATATTGCTCTACTTGAAGTGTAAAATGGACCCTATTCCCACATCCTTATGTCCTTAAGCTCTTTGGGGCTTGGATCCATTGTTGTTGCCCTTGAAATACAAGCCAAGAAATGTTGATGCTGATTTGGCTTGTATCATCCTCCCCTTCTTGAAAAGGATTCGACCTCGAATCCAAACCTTGCAAAACCATTGGGAAAACAAACAACAACAATATCCTCAAGGTACGAGGGTTAGTGTTAGCAAAATCAATCATATCCCCAAGCCAAGGTTGCTCACACTTAAGATATAACCAAGGAACCTTTGTGTTTAACACAAGAAGTTTATTGAAAAGGGTACAAAGGAACAAGCTATACAGAATTCCAAGAGATAAGGAAACTACAAAGGTCATAATGGCATCAACAAACCAAAGAGGTAAGATCACATTCATTTTAGGAGCCATACGAAACAGTTGTTTCAATACCTCTCCAAGCAACCACACCAAAGGTGGTGCCACCAATGGTTCAAAAATCCACAAGAGTTTTCTGGGGTCAAAGATATGAGAGACCCATAATGCATCATTACTCAAACAAGTGGACCAACAAAAGGACATACTACTCCTAATAAAATAATTCCACAACTAGCATGGACATCATCATAAGCAAAGAGGTAATATAGAAAGGAATCAAGCATAGAAATCTCATCTGGGGTATTACCATCTACAAGAATGCCACATGGCTCAAGAGATTTAGCAATTAATACACTCAAGGATGGACTCAAATCATTGAGGCATACATAAGATGTTGATTCAACATAAGATATAATTCAAGCCTACATAAGATGTTGATTCAACATGGTTATGAATAACATCATATGCAAAAAGGTAGTAGAGAAAGGTGCTAAGGACACTAATCTCATCCAAGGTGTGCTCATGAGTAGGAACACACAAGGAGAGAAAGAGGCATTTCAAGCACATAGAACCTCTCCTTTTTCAAACAACTTCCAAGAATCCCACTTGACACTTCAAATTGTCTAACCCTATGAAGGTGATAAGAAGTCTTTAACAACCATGGACTCCCCCACAAACAAGTAATCAACTTAGCATCCATAAGTTGTGGTCCATACAACTTAATCACAAGTGTGTCAAATAAGAATGCAAGTATATAAACAATATCCAAAAGAGGGAATGACACATTTACCCTCGTTTCACACCCCGTATCCCAACGAGGCGTGATTGGTACCCAAACCCGATATGGCCCGAGATAACCAATATTTGCTCATGTACCTTCATATTATTACCCTCGTACGAATCTTATTATTATTCATCATGCAACTATACGGAGGTCATGGACATGAAAACATATGTTATATTCATATACACATTTATGAAACTTGGCCGTTAGGGCCTTTATGTCAAAATGGACATTCATCTCTTACATTTACATACCCACATACGTCTACAAAAGCCTCTAACTGATGCATTTACAAGACCATCTAAAAGTCGGGACAAGTCCCCGCTTTATACAACATTTACAACATCAAACACTGTACAACTGTGACTCAAAAAGTCCCGAAGCAACTGGGGCTCACCAAAAGTCTGCAAATACTGGGAACCTACTGTGGAGGTCTACTAGTGCCTGCACCTGCAACATGTAAAGTAAGTTCCCAAGAGGGGTCAGTACGAAGAATGTACTGAGTATGTAAGGCCATACGAAAATTTCATCAATACATAAGAACTTCAATGGAAATAATTATAAGAGAAAACTCCATATGTGAAACCATGTACCTTTCTTTTATTATTATTACTATTTTTGATCACTCAATCATAGCCTTATCATTCATATAATATTTTTCATGTGATACCTATGCTCAATGGATTCTTCCTTTGATTAACGCTGATTATCATTATTATTAGTCATTCAACATACATCCACTCTTTCGGTGGGTTAATATACATCCACTCTATGATGGGTAATAACATACATCCACTCTTTCGGTGGGTTAATATACATCCACTCTATGATGGGTAATAACATACATCCACTCTTTGGTGGGAAATGACATACATCCACTCTTTGGTGGGGAATAACATACATCCACTCTTTGGTGGGCAATGACATACATCCACTCTTTGGTGGGCAATAACATATATCTACTCCATGGGTATGTCAACAATAACATATATCTACTCCATGGGTAGGTCAACATAACATAACATTGCTTCCTTTTCTTTCATTATCCTTTACTTCATTTCTCTTTCTTTCATACTATGAGTGATACCTTGATGATAGAAACATTCTTGAAACTTGAAACACAAATATACTTTACTTCACATCTTTACTCTTGTAAGATTGGTTTATTTACTTGTGAGGGATAGATACAATAACTTGCACATTATTTCTTTCATTACCTTTGAGAGATTTGTACATTTACTTGTGAGAGGTTGATTTATTCACTTGTCATAACATTGTTTGAAACACAACATCTTGGAACCATTGGAACAATAGTAAATGTATAAGAGACATGTGTATAACTCTATTGGATCTTTGGATCATGACATGATTGAAATAATGCTATTCAAACTAAACAAGCCCTCTTTACCTCATTACTCTCGTTGAGATAGTTCTCTTAGAATTTACAAAATTATGACAGCTTAGGGACTTCAGTCAATGAATAAGAGATAAGTGAATCGTAATTCATCTAGGAGCAGGACACTTGTGAACTCAATATATGTCTACCTTAGTTAAAATACCATAGGACCCCTTTGGAATGTAACATTTTTGGAACCGTAGGATAATGATCACTAAATACGATACATGTGGCTATCAACTATTCACCAACCTGAGATGCAATACCTTAGAACATTTGGAACATTTGACATGTTAGCCAATGAACATGAGTCAACCAATGGGCATGAGTCATATGATCACCATTGACCAATGAGTAAGGAACATGTGAGTAACACTAGCCAACTACTGAATACGGAATACCTTAGAGCATTTCGAAATCAAATGAGTACTATGACAATGCAAAAACCACATGTTACAGAAGGATATAGAAGAGTAACCTTACATACCTTTACTTCCAAGTATGAGTACACAAGTATATATATAAACACCACAGTCCAGCTCCTTCCTTGTGTTTCTCTCTACAACACAAGTTCATAATGGAAATCTAATTAACAACTACTTACCGTACAAGTGTACAAAACGACAATGAGCTATATGACTGCCGTATAACGTCATGTCACTCCTTCCAATACAATCCAATGCATTCTCGTACAAACAACACCATAACATTCCACACATTGACCAAGTTATCATACATCAATAGCATTTCACACCACACTTACCCTTTATGCTTCCTCATTATCATTCCGTCACAATTATCCTATCAACTTGCCTCATAACAACTTATGAACAATCATACATACTTAAAATATTCCAACATTCCTCCACACGACACTTTAAATTCATTAAAACAACATCACAAGTTGATAATTACATCCATGAAGGGTATAGGGGTTTCGGGGGGGCAAAGGGAAGCAAAAACAAGCAATTCGGAGTTCTGGGACAATCCGCTAAGCGACTTAAGCCTGAAGGTGGATGAAATGCATCCTCAGGTGACCTTTGTCAGTATCCATAGGTACCTGCGTTGGCACTTGTGCCCGCAGGTGCTTCCTCTGCGAGGGCGGGTGCCCGTTTAGGCCAAAAAGGGTCTCTTTTGGGTCTTTTTATGCAATGAATGGTCCATGATCTTAAATAAACTTATTTGAACTTATTTGTGATCATATTATATACCAAAAATCATCCATGGTCTCACAACACACATAAACATCACCAAAACGACACTTTACGATCAGTACGTCACCAAAACCATAACCAATTTCACAATAGAAATTCCAAACATTATACACCATGAAAAAACAAGGAAATGATATAATAACATATAAAATTTCAATATTAACTCCATAATGTTCACTTCCTTTAATACCATAAGTCCATGTTCAAGTTTACAAGGCAAAATCATCCTCCGATTTAACAAACACAAATTGTTTTACGTATAGTGAACTTCTCACACTTCACCAACCTAACCAACATTATATAAACCATCTTACATGAATAAAATATATTAAACCATGATAATAAACACTTACCAAGTCTTACCAAGGAGTGATCTTGCCTCAAGTAGAAGATAGCTTAGGGTTTGAGTGTTGAGAGAATGTGGAAAATTCTAGAAAATGGCATGTGTCTTTTTATGAATAAAAATATGATTTGTGGCCTTAGATAGTTCCTCATGGTCCTACTTATCCATCCAATTAGTCAATAATTTATGGTCTTGTTTGGTCAAAGCAAGAATGGATCAAGAATGGGTCATTATGCCCTTTTTGGGCCATGTCTTCATGCTAATTTTTGGGCCTCATTTAGCTCATTACAAATTATTAATTGAGCCCACCAAGTGAATGAATAATTCCTTATATATATATATATATGTATATATATATATATATATATCCCTCAAGTATCTCTTATCCATCTCTTGGTATTAAATGCATGGTTGATTAGTTAAATGAAAGATTGGATCATGTTTTGCCCGATTGGGCCAAGTCTTTCTTATGATCCTTGGGCCTCATTTTTCCCAATATCTCAAGACTCATATAAGCCCCAACAAATAATTACATAATTCCTCAAATCTCTCATGTTTAATTAATTCCATACATGTACATGTAGTAGTATAGGTTCGACAACATACGGGGTGTTACACCTCCCACGAGGGTCTAATCCCTTGTACTAGGCCCAATATCAATTACCTCATCACCAACATTACATAATACATACTTTTGGCCCTCGACACTTAATTAAACATTGTTCAATGTTGTCAAGTAAGTTTTGTTAAGTACGGGGTGTTACATTCTTCCCCCCTAAGGAACATTCATCCTCGAATGTTGACAACATCATCTCATGAGTAACAAATGCATTTCTATATTAGCTTCTCTATACATATACTCATATAGATACTTACTTAGTCGTTTATCCACTTTCACACTTTTGAACTTTTCCCTTTCGTTTGAAGCAATTATGGGTACCTTGGTCTCATCATTATGTTTTCGGCTTCTCATAATTTATTTACTAACCCTTGCACTTGCCGCTCTAGAATAGCCATAGGTACCTCTTCTTAGTGGGATCCTCCATAACTTGTACATTTTCAATAAAAGCAATGGATCTCGACTTATGACTTGTGTTAACTTGTCGCTACTATTCTAACCCCTTAATCTTCTCTCTATAGCTTAGTGAACAAAATCTAGCCCCAAGTAAGGCAGTTCCACCCGCTCTAAATCACCCAATTGATGATTTAAACTTTCTTCTATATAAACCTTTGTAAGACACTATTTTTGATATTTGACTAATAGCTATTATTATAAGCCCATTCAATAAGGGATAGATGGTCATCCCAACTACCTTTGTAATACAATGTATAAGCTGGTAACATAATTTCACGTGTCTAGGTGATACGTTCTTTTTGTCCACTTGTTTAAGGATGAAAAACTATACCCAACTTCACTTGTATATCTACGCTTTCTATATTTTTGATTGTTACTTCATTCAATTGTCGATAGTCGATACACATTCCTCAATGTGCCATTTCTCTTTTGTGTAATCAACACTGTTTCACCCTACAGGGACATACTAAGTCTTACTAGCTGACGTGCGTATATCTTTTACATCGCCTTCCTTACCTCAGGATACAAACAATTTTAGCTTTCCACTTAAGAATGGTTTTCTGTAGAAGAAAAGGAAACTATATCCAACCACTTCATACTCATTACAACATAAAAAAAACAAACCTTCCATTTCCATTTCCATAAGCTCAACCCTCTCAACATGATCTCAACATCTACTATACCATTATGACATGCTCTTTCAACTATAATAAATTGACCGATAGTTGGAAATACTTCGATTAACTTAGCTAATAACCCCGATGTCCCATTGTATTTCATAGTAATCAATAAAATAACATATAATAGGGTAGAGCTCGGATCCATCAGTACATATACATCATAAAAAAATATGGTAATGTACCTGTACCTTTATCAGGAGTGCCTCCTCATTCTGCCGGTTCACGAGGGTGTAGGTGTGATTTTGAGTTCCACTGGAACTGACTGGTCCTCCGGCACCTCTCCCATGACTAGCAGACTGTACACCAGTCGCCGATGCCACAACGGCTAATCCTGTAGGTCCTGTCATACTATCCGTGGGCCTCTGTGGGCACTCTCTCATCATGTGTCCTGGCTTTCTACACAAAAAGCAAACATTTGTATCAAACCGGCATTCTCTTGAATGAAATCTTCCACAGCACTGGCACAGCTAACGAGACAATCTTGTTGCCTGTGATCCATGAGTTCCACTACTCTGTCCAGAATGGCTACCTCTAAACCCTTGGAATTGATAGTGTGTGCCTGTTGTGGAATAGGAGAGTGATGGTCTAGGAAACATCAAAGTCCTCGATTCTCCTTGGGACGCCATAGACTGCCCCCTAGGTCTTGCCCTTTTTGATGGCCCTTCCTCAGATTTCTGTGTCCTTCTTCTTTGCCTTTGATCCTCCATTTTCTGGATGAAGGCCTGAATTCTGGCGATGTCCATGTCCTTTTTCAATGCTGCGATAGTACATTCTCGTACCAAATATGGCTCCAACCTGTCAACATATCTATGGACTCTATCTGTTATAGTAGCTACTATATTCGGAGCATATCTAGCCAAGGAATTAAACTGTAAACTGTATTCTCTCACACTCATATTTCCTTGACGCCAATGTATAAATTGGTCTGCGTGTGCCTCCCTAATCTCATATGGGAGGTAATGATCCAGAAATTCCGCTTTAAATTCTTCCCAACCAGCTGGGAGTTCATTAATGCCTCTTGATCTTCTCCAGTCATCATACCATAATATGGCCTCACCCATCAATCTATAAGCTGCTAATTCAATTGTTTCTACACCTGTTACGTGCATCACCTCTAATGCTCTTTGAACTTGGTCCACAAAATCCTGTGGATCCGCTTTCAGGTCTGACCCAGTGAATATAGGAGGGTCCAATTTTAGAAAGTCCTGTGTTCTCCGACTTGCCATTCTAGCTGCATCATCATCATGTGTCGTCGGACCAACTCATCCTTGACTTTGTGATTCCACTAACTGTGTCAACATATGTACAACATTTCTAAGATACTCATCAGTGGCATTCATTGGTGGTTCTGCGGGTACTTCTCTACCGATTGGCTTTTTCGGAGCTGGAAAGGTAGACGAAGACCGCGATGAAATTTCAACATTTGCTCCACCTTGACTAGCTTTGTCAGGTGGTACTCTGATCATTCCTTCTCCAGCAGGCATATCAACTTGCTTACCTTTACCTCTTCCTCTTCTAGTGTTCGGCATTGTTACTATATAAAAGAGAAATAATTACCATGATCAGATACAATTGAACTTATAACACTGGCTCTATTGCACGATCTAGAATGAAGAAAAGAAACAACTCCTAAATGTAGCGTATCCTCCTACTTATAAATGTGGTGCACAACACATTGATAAGTAAGACTCTACTCAGACACGGCTTTGTAGACACCCTTAGAACGACCTGCTCTGATACCACTTTGTCATACCCTGTATCCCAACGAGGCATGATTGGCACCCGAAGCCGATATGGCCCGAGAGAACCAATCATTGCTCATGTACCTCGTATGCTTACCCTAGTATGAATCATATTATTATTCATCATGCAACTATACGGAGGTCATGGACATGGAAACATATGTTATATTCGTATACACATTTATGAAACTTGGCCGTTAGGGCCTTTATGTCAAAACGGACATTCATCTCTTACATTTACATACCCACATGCGTCTACAAAAGCCTCTAACTTATGCATTTACAATACCATCTAAAAGTCAGGACAAGTCCCTACTTTATACAACATTTACAACATCAAACACTGTACAACTGTGACTCGGAAAGTCCCGAAGCAACTGGGGCTCACCAAAAGTCTGCAAATACTGTGAACCTACTGTGGAGGTCTACTAGTGTCTGTACCTGCAACATGTAAAATAAGTCCCCAAGAGGGGATCAGTACGAAGAATGTACTGAGTATGTAAGGCCATTAGAAAATTTCATCAATACATAAGAACTTCAATGGAAATAATTATAAGAGAAAACTCCATATGTGAAACCATGTACCTTTCTTTTATTATTATTACTACTTTTTATCACTCAATCATAGCCTTATCATTCATATAATATCTTTCATGTGATACCTTTGTTCAATGGATTCTTCCTTTGATTAACGCTGATTATCATTATTATTAGTCATTCAACATACATCCACTCTTTCGGTGGGTTAACATACATCCACTCTTTGGTGGGTAATAACATACATCCACTCTTTGGTGGGCAATGACATACATCCACTCTTTGGTGGGAAATAACATACATCCACTCTTTGGTGGGCAATGATACATCCACTCTTTGGTGGGCAATAACATACATCTACTCCATGGGTAGGTCAACAATAACATACATCTACTCCATGGGTAGGTCAACATAACATAACATTGCTTCCTTTTCTTTCATTATCCTTTACTTCATTTCTCTTTCTTTCATACTATGAGTGATACCTTGATGATAGAAACATTCTTGAAACTTGAAACACAAATATACTTTACTTAACATCTTTACTCTTGTAAGATTGGTATCTTTACTTGTGAGGGATAGATACATTAACTTGCACATTACTTCTATCGTTACCTTTGAGAGATTGGTACATTTACTTGTGAGAGGTTGATTCATTCACTTGTCATAACATTGTTTGAAACACAACATCTTGGAACCATTGGAACAATAGTAAATGTATAAGAGACACGTGTATAACTCTATTGGAACTTTGGATCATGACATGATTGAAATAATGCTATTCAAACTAAACAAGCCCTCTTTACCTCATTACTCTCGTTGAGATAGTTCTCTTAGAATTTACAAAATTATGACAGCTTAGGGACTTCAGTCAATGAATAAGAGATAAGTGAATCGTAATTCATCTAGGAGTAGGACACTTGTGAACTCAATATATGTCTACCTTAGTTAAAATACCATAGGACCCCTTTGGAATGTAACACTTTTGGAACCTTAGGATAATGAACACTAAATACGATACATGTGGATATCAACTATTCACCAACCTGAGATGCAATACCTTAGAACATTTGACATGTTAGCCAATGAACATGAGTCAACCAATGGGCATGAGTCATATGATCACCATTGACCAATGAGTAAGGAACATGTGAGTAACACTAGCCAACTACCGAATACGGAATACCTTAGAGCATTTCGGAATCAAATGAGTACTATGACAATGCAACTACCACATGTTGCAAAAGGATATAGAAGAGTAACCTTACATACATTTACTTCCAAGTATGAGTACACAAGTATATATATAAACACCACAGTCCATCTCCTTCCTTGTGTTTCACTCTACAACACAAGTTCATAATGGAAATCTAGTTAACAACTACTTACCGTATAAGTGTACAAAATGACAAAGAGCTATATGACTGTCGTATAACGTCATGTCACTCCTTACAATACAATCCAATGCATTCTCTTACCAACGACACCATAACATTCCACACATTGACCAAGTTATCATACATCAATAGCATTTCACACCACACTTACCCTTTATGCTTCCTCATTATCATTCCGTCACAATTATCCTATCAACTTGCCTCATAAAAACTTATGAAAAATCATACATACTTAAAATATTTCAACATGACTCCACACGACACTTTAAATTCATTAAAACAACATCACAAGTTGATAATTACATCCATGAAGGGTATAGGGGTTTCGGGGGGCCAAAGGGATGCAAAAACAAGCAATTCGGAGTTCTGGGATGATCTGCTAAGACACCTACGACTTAAGGGGGATGAACTACATCCGCAGGTGACCTTTGGTAGTAGCCATAGGCAACTGCGTTGGCACCTGCGCCCGCAGGTGCTTCGTCTGCGAGGGCAGGTGCCCGTTTCAGCCAAAAAGGGTCTCTTTTGGGTATTTTTATGCAATGAATGGTCCATGATCATAACTAAACTTATTTTAACATATTTTTGATCATATTATATTCCAAAAATCAGCCATGGTCTCACAACACACATAAACATCACCAAAACGACACTTTACGGTCAATACGTCATGAAAACCATAACCAATTTCACAATAGAAATTCCAGAAATTATACACCATGACAAAACAAGTAAATGATATAATCACATATCACATGTAAATATTAACTTCATCATGTTAAATTCCTTTAAGACCATAAGTCCACGTTCAAGTTTACAAGGTAAAATCATCCTCCGATTTAGCAAACATAAAATTTTTTACACATAGTGAACTTCTCACACATCACCAACCTAACCAACATGATATAAACCATATTCCATGCATAAAATATATTAAACCATGATAATAAACACTTACCAAGTCTTACCAAGGAGTGATCTTGCCTCAAGTAGAAGATAGCTTAAGGTTTGAGTGTTGAGAGAATGTGGAAAATTCTAGAAAATGGCATGTGTCTTTTTATGAATAAAAATATGATTTGTGGCCTTATATAGTTCCTCATGGTCCTACTTATCCATCCAATTAGTCAATAATTGAGGGTCTTCTTTGTTCAAAGCAAGAATGGATCAAGAATGGGTCATTATGCCCTTTTTGGGCCATGTCTTCATGCTAATTTTTGGGCCTCAATTAGCTCATTACAAATTATAAATTGAGCCCACCAAGTGAATGAATAATTCCTTATATATATATATCCCTCAAGTCACTCTTATCCATCTCTTGGCATTAAATGCATGGTTGATTAGTCAAATGGAAGATTGGATCATGTTTTGCCTCATTGGGCCAACTCTTTCTTATGATTCTTGGGCCTCATTTTTCCCGATATCTCAAGACTCATATAAGCCTCAACAAATAATTACATAATTCCTCAAATATCTCACGTTTAATTAATTCCATACATGTACATGTAGTCATATAGGTTCGACAACATACGGGTTGTTACACCTACCACGAGGGTCTAATCCCTTGTACTAGTCCCAAAATCAATTACCTCATCACCAACATTACATAATACATACTTTTGGCTCTCGACACTTAAGTAAATATTGTTCAACGTTGTCAAGTAAGGTTTGGTAAGTACGGGGTGTTACACCTCAGGTCCTCAAGAATGATACCACCTTTGAGAAAGGGGTCATCAATTTCAATCGAGCAGTAAAGAAAGGTATCACATAAATGGAATTCAACCAAAGTTCTTTCAAGAGAAAACTCACTCTTTGACCTACAAGTCATTAAACTTTGGTCAAGGATGGAAACACACAATGGCGAATTCTCTTGAACCATTTCATTATTACCCTTCTTTAAAGGACACTCATCTTTGTTGGAAGTGTCTCCCATGCACAACTTAAGTCTATCAAGTAGATTGTAAATCCTCGAGAAAGACTTTCCATCGTAGGGAAGAATACCAACAACCTCAATAAAATTTAGCTTGTCATCTTGACCAAGCACCAAGTTGGGTGTATAACAACCACCACATTCCAAGAGGTTACCGGGGTCAAATGGGAGAAGTATCCAAGAACATGGGTCAAGACAACACCCATTTTCCCCAAAGGTGTCAACCTCACAAATAGACTTTCCCTCTATTCTATCATTGACAATGTCATAAGCAAAGAGAGGGTAGAGAAAGGTTTCACGCAAGTTAACTTCAACTAAGTTGTCCTTAAGCATGTACTCACTATTATATTCAAGATCATCACCATGAGTATCCTCGATAAAGGAAGCACACAAAAAAGAAGTAGAAGCAATGTCTAGACAAATAACACCTTCTTTTTCAAGGAAAGAATCCTCAAGTAGACATAATCCACTAACAACATCAAGGAGGTTATGACTCAAGTCTTTACAAAAATCATACAAGTCATCATCACATTTATCAAACATTGGTGGGGGGGGTGTCATACAAAGGATCACAACCAAAATCATTTTCACAAGAACAATCACTAGTTGGGTTCCTCAAATATTCTAGCAAATCAATATTATCTTCACCCAATTGATTATTCTTTTTCATAAGTGAGAGATCACTATCAAAAATTGGATAGTTAGCACAATCTTAACTCAATCCTATATTGTTAATGGATTTCAAGAAATAAGATAACAAGTGAATCTTAAGCTTACCATCCCTCTTTTTAAGCAAATCACATTGCACATCACTAGGTGTCATGGAAAGAGTGATCTCATTATTTTCAAACAAGACATCTTTCTTTGAGAGAGAATCAATAACCAAAGGCAAGGAATCAAAACATACAAGATCACTCTCAAAAATATACATGTCATCTTTCACAACGTCTTCATTCACATGATATCTATGAGCAATACTAATAATAGGATCTTCATCACATGACATGCTCAAAGAATCATTTCTATTCACATGATCAACTTTATCCACAACATCACTATCTTGAATCTCATCAAGCACACAACACATATGCTGAAGTAGTTGATTAGTGTAACACCCCATACCTTCCCAACCCTACTTTATGACGTTGAATAATGTTTACTTAGGTGTCGAGAGCCACAAGTATGTATTTGGTAATTTTAATGATGAGAAAATTAAAATTAGGCCTCGTACATGTGATTAGCCCTTCGTAGGAGGTGTTTTGTGATTTTCGTGGAGAATTTGTGGGGTTCAAAATGAGGCTAAGAGGACCTCCAAACAAAGGATAGTAAAGGTAAGAAGTAAGTTAAAGAATAGAACTTTAAGTATCTAACCAAATCCGCGAAGAAAAGTCGAAAAATAGAATTTTTTGAAAAACTAAGGGTGGGGCGCGCTAGAGGGCGTTCCAGGACGCTCTGGGCTAAAATTTTTATCCCACAGGCAGCAAGGAGGCACGCCCAAGGGCGTGCCAGGCTGGTTTTGTCCGCCTTTCAATGTTGGAAATTTTTCTTAAGTCCCAAGGATGCCCGGGGACGTACCGGGCCGATTTTTGCCACGTTTCTTCTACAACCACGAGCATATACATGGAATGATTGAAGTATTATATTTGAGTGGTGAAATTAATCGTGAAAAAATTTGACATCAAAATGACGGTTTTACCCTTGTGGTCAAAATAAACCATACGTGGCTAGAATCACTTGTTTTGGGGGTTGAGGCTACGAATATGAATTGCGTGAGTGGGAATATTGTCGTAAAAAGTAAAAATTGATTTAAACATGAGAAATTATTGATTTTATTAGGGTAAGTGAATTGGGCTCAATAAAAGGCCCAAAATGAGAAAGAAGACATGGGCCAAAAATGGGTCAAATGACCCATTCTTCTCTTGACCTTCTAGACCAAGCATTTAATGATATAAGAGTGGATAAGGATGGAATTGAGGGCCTATATAAAGGGCCAATAATATGAATTTTTAGTCATTTGTAAATCTCATGCCTTTTAGATATTTTCAATCATTTTGCTCTCAAACCCTAAGAACCCTAAGCCAACTTTTGGAGCAAGATCATCATTTCTCAAGCTTGGGTAAGTGATTATTCTTATGGATTAATATATTATATGCATGGTATATTATGTAAACCATGTTGGTTATGCATGGAAGTGTTGAACATAATACTTTGTGTTTTTGTAAAAGATGTGTTGTCCATGGGATTTAAACTTGAAATATGACTTGTGATTGTGATGAAAGATCCTGGTATGGATGAAATATCAACATGTATGGTGTGATTATGTTATTAAACTTGTTATTTTCATATAGTTTTAAATTATGGAATTTTGGCCGATATGTGCTATGAGGTGTATTAAGGTGATTTGATGGAGTAATTGTGATGTTGTGGAAATGAAGAGTGGAAAGTATGAACTTGGTGTGACATGCTATTGGTTATCATGTATTGTTCAATGTATGGAATATTGTGGATTTATTTGTATGATAATTTAATAAATGATATTGTCAAGGGGGAAATGACATGTTAAAGCCAAACATGTAACTCATTGTCGTTACACGCATTTGTAAGGTATTTGATGGTTAATGTAAATTCCGTTATGTACTTGTGTTGTAGAGTGAAACATAAGGACGGAGCGGTACTATTGTATGCACATTTAAGATTGTATAATCTTATTGAGAATACAAGGTATGTAAGGTTACTCTTTCCGTATCCTTCTGCAACATATTGTTCACATTGACGTTGGGCTTGTTCTATTCCAAGAGGTTTTGAAGTATATCAATTTAGGTTGACATATGGTGTTATTCATATGTGTCCTATTCTTAGATGACTTATGATTCACTTATCTCTTATTCATTGATTGAAGTTCCAAAGCTGTCATAACGTTGTCAATTCTAAAAGAACTATCTCAAAGAGAGTAAGATGTAAGAAGAATCTATTTATTCTTGAAAAGTATTTTCCAATCATGTCATGTTCCAAAGTCTAATATTATTGTGATTATCGTTGTACCAATCTTTCACAAGTCAAAAGTTCCAATAATGTTATGACTATAGATATATACATTAATCTCTCATAACTGATTGTATCAATCTCTCAGAAGTGGATGAATCAATCTCTCTCCAGTAGAGATATGAATCTCTTAAAAGTAAGAAACAAAGTAATGCATATTGGTTGGTTGCGAGAGTACGGGTGGTAGCTCTAGAAGTATAAGCCTAGATCGAGCCGATCCCAAATTTGTTTAATCAGGGGGCAGTCCTAGAGGCATAAACCTAGCTCGGGCCGATCCTGACAGGTGGTAGCTCTAGAGGTAATAACCTAGCTAGAGTCGAACCTGATATGTTGGTTTATGGGTGGCAGCTCTAGAGGTAATAACCTAGCTCGATTCGAGCCCGATATATTAATTTATGGGTGGTAGCTCTAGAGGCAAAGTCCTAGCTAGAGCCGATCCCAACATAACGTTATGTTATGTTATGTTAAGACCCACTGATCAGTTGGGGCCCGAGTACGATTTGATATAAGTGATAAGGAATAAACTATAAAGCAAAGAAAATAATTTATGTAAGTTACATGGTGTCACATATGCAGATCGATGGGTTATTCATATTGACTATCCTATTATATTTTGATTCTATTGACGTATTGGCGACAGTTTTATATGCCCTTACATACTCAGTACATTCTCTGTACTGACCCCTCTTGGGGCATTTACCTTACTTGCTGCAGGCGCAGGTACTAGTAGACCTCCATAGTAGGTTGCCGATCTTTTGTGGACTTTTGGTGAGCTCCAGTTGGTTCGGGGCTTTCTGAGTTGCTATGTACATTTATTTTGGTATTGTATATGTGTATAAACTGGGGTCTTGTACTGACTCTAGGTTGGTTATGGTTATGTATCTGTAGAGGCTTTGTAGATGTTTTGGGACAGATGAAGAAAATGTAAGAAACATATGTTTTGTCTTGAAGGCCCCAGCGGCCAAGTTTCATAGTTATCATGTATGTTTCCATGGTTTTCACTATTGGCATCGTATATATGTATTTGTGGTGGTGATGTTTATTGAGTATCATGCATTGAGTGTATGAGAATGAAGATTGGTTCTCCCGGGCCTCATCGGTTCCGGGTGCCAGTCCGCCTCAATGGGATTTGGGGCGTGACAAAAGTAGTATCAGAGCAGGTCGTTCTAAGGGTGTCTACAAAGCCGTGTCTAAGTAGAGTCTTGCTTATGGATGTGTTGTGCACCACATTTATAAGTAGGAGACTACAATACATTTAGGAGTTGCTTCTTTTCTTCGATCGTGCAATAGAGCCAAAAGTGTAAGTGGAAAAATCATATCTGACCATGGTGATTGGTTTTCTTTGATATAGTAAACTGCCGATGACAAGAAGAGATAAAGGCAAGGGTAAGAAAGTTGCTATGCTTTCTGGAGAAGGATAGAGTAGATCACCACCTGACCCAGCTAGTCAAGGTGGTACCGACACTGAATTTACATCGCGGGCTTCGTCTACTTTTCCAGCTCTAGAAGAGCCGAGAAAGAGAGAAGTATCTTTGAAACTGCCCGATAATACTATTGAGCAGGATTTAATGAGTGCAGTGCAAATATTGACCCATGTAGTTTCTGCACAATCTCGAAGACAAGCTCTTGTGCAGCAGAAGGAGGGACAAGGGCAAAGGAGAAAGATGCAGCAGGAATTGGAAGTAGGATCGTCAAAGAGGGCCAAACCCATGGGACAGTTCATGGTTTCCCAAAGAGGATTTGGGCCTCGGAGTTTTCCCAAACCGCATAGGACATAATTTTCCCATTCCACCACAAAGACTCCCCCTCTATTCCAAGGGTTTAGAAGTAACCAGTTTAGGCAAGGAAGTGAGATTAAGGATTTACGGCTAGTGGGATATCGAGCACGAGGAGGTGTGAGTCAATCGAGGCCTCCTCATCAGCAGTGTCAGTGCTGCAGGAAGTATCATTTAGGTGAATGTCGATTGGGAACAAATGTTTGCATTTGGTGCAGCGTGCCAGGGCACATGGTGAGAGAGTGACCACAAAGAGTCATGGGAGGTATGACACGACCTACGGGAGCCGCCATTGCATTATCATCGTCAGATGTACAACCTGTTGGTCATGGCAAAGGTGCTAGAGGAGAAGCTAGTTCTAGTGGCATCTAGGGCATTACCTACGCCGTGGCGGATGGGCAGAAATTTGAGGCTTCTCCTGATGACGCGACAGGTATATGATATGTCTTTTTACATAACGTATTTACATAGATTGATTTGAGTTTTACCCTATTATATGATATCCCCTTGACTATTGAAAAAAAAAATTGTTGTGAGAGAACACTAGAATTTTTAGTTAACCTATTTGGGGCATCTACACCAAAAGGTGAATTTATTGTAACTAAAAGAATGTGTCATGATTGTGTAGGAACTGTGTGGGGTCATGATACATTGGCTAATCTTATTGAATTGAAATTAGTGGATATTGATGTTATAATGGGAAGGATTGGTTGGTTTCTTGTTATGCCATGGTAGATTGCCGGGTTAAGAAGGTACATATTCACTTTCCACAAGAAGATGCTTTTGAATGAAAGGGTAATGTGGGGGCACCAAGAGGAAAATTTTATTTTCTATCTTAAATCAACGAAAGTGATAGCCAAGGGATACATAAGATCTAATATGCCCTTTGGAGCGCATCCGTGTGAGTGTGAAAAATAAATAAATGATGAAATGGTACTTGAGAACGTGTATTGACTATTGAAAACTGCATAAAGTACCGATCAAGAACAAATATCCCCTCCCAAGAATTGACGATTTGTTTGATCAGTTATAGGGTGCCAAATGTGTTATTCCTTTTTATCAAAATGATTGTATCCACTCTTTCTTGCACCGATTTCTCTGGAACGAGAGTGACTTAAAGATCGGGTTATCACCAAGTCAGAATTAGAAACAAAGATATACCCAAGACAGATTTTCGAACACGGTATGACGATTATGAATGCTTAGTTGTGTCATTGGGACTAACAAATGTACTAGATGTTGTTATGAATTTGATGAATCGGGTGTTCAAACCATTCTTGGATGTATCTGCGAACGTGTTCATGGGTTTATTCGAGATCACAAGAGGACCAGGCCAATTACGAACGGCAGGTGCTACAGATTCTTTGGGATCGTAAGTTGAATGCAAAGTTCTCTAAGTATGAATTTTGGTTAAAATCCCTAACATCCTTGGGTCACATTGTGTCGGATGCAAGAGTAAGGATTGGGACACAAAATAATGAAACAGTGAAAAAAAAAAAAAGAGAAGAGACCTACGACGCCCACAGAGATTTTTCGTTTCTTGGGTTGGCAGGTTACAAAAAATTAACTTCTACATCAGTTTTAGTATTTCTCAAAGGCACAAAAGGTTATGCAATGTATTGTGATGCTTTCGGGGTTGACCTCGGATATGTGTTAATGCAGCATGGTAAGATAATAGTGTATGCCTCACGACAGTTGCAGCCATTAGGGAGAAACTATCCCACACATGATCTTGAGGTAGCAGTTGGGGTATTTATTTGAAAGATGGGTTCAGATTGATATATAAATATTGATCATAAGAGTTTGCATATATTTTAAAGTAGAGGGACTTAAATCTGAGGTAGGGAAGATGACTCCAATTATTAAGAGATTAAGATAAGATACTGAGATCGCATTCGGGAAAAGCAAATGCGGTGGTCGATGAATTAAGCCGCAACACACTAGGAAGTACTAACGGTCAGTTCATAGGGACACAAGGTATAGTTGAGGATCTACATATTAATTAAACAGTTTGGTAGTGCATTTACTTAAAACTCCAGATCAAAGGGTTATAGCGCAAAATGCGGTAAAGTCTTCATTCGTAGAGGTGAAGGAAAAACAATATGCGAATCCTATTTTTAATTCGGCAAAAAGAACGTACCAGAAGGTTCGATGAAATTTGACCTTACGCAAGAGGGAATATTTCAATATCCAGGTAGATTAGGTATACCAAATATAGATGAACTAAGGAAATGAATTATAACCGAAGCACATCATTCACGGTATTCTATTTTATTTGGGAGAAACCAAAATGTACCATGGTTTGGTAAGAAGGCATTGGTGAGGCAATATAAAGAAGAAGAACATGATAGAATTTGTAGCTCCTTGACCAAATTGTTAATAGGTAATAGCAGAGCCTCAGAGACCTGGAGGTTATATGCCATGTATATATTTTCCAGTTTAAAATAAGAGATGGTTAACATGAATTTTATCGCATGTTTGCCTCATACACATAAGGGTTGTCTTATATATTTTAGGAATTTGATTCCACATGAGAGATAGTTGATAGGTTTAACTACATATCACGCATGTTGCCTTTCAAGACCACCTACATAGCTAAAGAATACGCGAGGTTGTATATTAAAGAGGAAGTATAACTATACGGAGTTCCAAACTCTATTTCATTAGGAAGGAGGGCTCGATTTGCTACACATTTTCTTTGAAGTTTCTTTTCAGAGAAGGTTGGGTACATAAGTGAATTTGAGTATAGTTGTTCACCCTCAGACGAACGTACAAACAGAGCATACTATCCAAACACTTGAAGGTATACTACGAGCCTGTAGGAGAGACTTAAAAGGGTGTTGGGATGATCATCTACCCCTTATTGAATGTGCCTATAATAATAACTATTGTTCAAGTATCAAGATGGTACCTTACAAAGTTTTATATAAAAGAAAGTTTAAATCATCTATTGGGTGATTTAAACCGAGTGGAACTACCTTATTTGGGGCTAGATTTTTCTCACTACGCTATAGAGAAGGTTAAGGGGGTACGACAGTTATTACAAGCTAAAACAAGTCATATGCTGAGATCCATTATTTTTATTAAATGGACAAGCTATGCGGGATGTCACTTATGAAGGGATATATATTGCCATTTTATATGGATAAGTGGAAAGATGAAAAGAAAATAATAATAGCTTTGGTAAAGGTACAGTGGAGAAACCGAATCACGTAGGGAGCCAAAGAAATAATAAAGTCAAAGTACCCGTGACTATTTCAAACGGGGGAGAAAGTTCAAGGTATGGAGTTGGGACAATATCAAGGAAGTATCCATAAGTATTATGTGTATATGCATATATATGTTAAATTAGAGATGCATGGGATGTACATGAGACGATGTTACTAACATTTGAGGACGAATGTTTCTAAGGGGGGAAGAATGTAACACCCCGTACCTTCCCAACCCAACTTGACGACGTTGAATAATGTTTACTTAGGTGTCGAGAGCCACAAGTATGTATCTGGTAATGTTAATGATGAGAAAATTGAAATTGGGCCTCGTACATGTGATTAGCGCTTAATAGGAGGTATTTTGTGATTTTTGTGAAGCATTTGTGGGGTTAAAAATGAGGCTAAGATTACCACCAAACAAAGTATAGTAAAGGTAAGAAGTAAGTTAAAGAATAGAACTTGAAGTATCTAACCAAATCCGCGAAGAAAAGTCACAAAATAGAATTTTTTGAAAAACTAAGGGTGGGGCGCGCTAGAGGGCGTGTCAGGCCAATATGGTCTAAAATTTTTAGCCCACAGGAAGCAAGGTGGTGCGCCCAAGGGCGTTCCAGGCTGGTTTTGTCTGCCTTTCAATGTTGGAAATTTTTCTTAAGTCCCAAGGGTGCCCGGGGACGTACCGGGCCAATTTTTGCCACGTTTGTTCTACAACCACGAGCATATACATGTAATGATTGAAGTTTTATATTGGTGTGGTGAAATTACTCGTGAACGAATTTGACATCAAAATGACGATTTTACCCTTGTTGTCAAAATAAGTCATAAGTGGCTAGAATCACTTGTTTTTGGGCTTGAGGCTACGAATATGAATCGCATGAGTGGTAATATTGTCGTAACGTGTATGAAATGATTTAAACATGAGAAATTTTTGATTTTATTGGGTTAAGTGAATTGGGCTCAATAAAAGGCCCAAAATGAGAAAGAAGACATGGGCCAAAAATGGGTCAAATGACCCATTCTTCCCTTGACCTTCTAGACCAAGCATTTAATGATATAAGAGTGGATAAGGATGGAATTGAGGGCCTATATAAATGGCTAAAAATCTGAATTTTTAGTCATTTGGAAATCTCATGCCTTTTAGATATTTTTCAATCATTTTGCTCTCAAAACCTTAAGCCAACTTTTGGAGTAAGATCATCATTTCTCAAGCTTGGGTAAGTGATAATTCTTATGGATTAATATATTATATGCATGGGAGAGTATGTAAATCATGTTGTTTATGCTTGGAAGTGTTGAACATGGTACTTTGTGTTTTTGTAAAAGATGTGTTATCCATGGGATTTAAACTTGAAATATGACTTGTGATTGTGATGAAAGAGCATGGTATGGATGAAATATCAACATGTATGGTGTGATTATGTTATTAAACTTTTTATTTTCATATAGGTTTAAATTATGGGATTTTGGCCGATATGTGCTATGAGGTGTATTAAGGTGATTTGATGGAATAATTGTGATGTTGTGGAAATGAAGAGTGGAAAGTATGAACTTGGTGTGACATGCTATTGGTTATCATGTATTGTTCAATGTATGGAATATTGTGGGATTAATTGTATGATAATTTCATAAATTGTATTGTCAAGGGGGAAATGACATGTTAAAGCAAAACATGTAACTCATTATTGTTATACGCATTTGTAAGGTATTTGATGGTTAATGTAAATTCTGTTATGTACTTGTGTTGTAGATTTAAACATAAGGACGGAGCGGGACTATTGTATGCACATTTAAGATTGTATAATCTTATGGAGAATACAAGGTATGTAAGGTTACTCTTTTCGTATCCTTCTGCAACATATTGTTCACATTGACGTTGAGCTTGTTCTATTCCAAGAGGTTTTGAAGTATATCAATTCAGGTTGACATATGTTGTTATTCATATGTGTCCTATTCTTAGATGACTTATGATTCACTTATCTCTTCCAAAGCTGTCATAATGTTGTCAATTATAAAAGAACTATCTCAAAGAGAGTAAGATGTAAGAAGAATCTATTTATTCTTGAAAAGTATTTTCCAATCATGTCATGTTCCAAAGTCTAATATTATTGTGATTATCGTTTTACCAATCTTTCACAAGTCAAAAGTTCCAATAATGTTGTGACTATAGATATATACATTAATCTCTCATAATTTATTGTATCAATCTCTCAAAAGTGGATGAATCAATCTCTCGCCAGTAAAGATATGAATCTCTTGAAAGTAAGAAACAAAGTATTGCATATTGGTTGGTTGCGAGAGTACTAGTGGTAGCTCCAGAGGCATAAGCCTAGCTTGAGCCGATCCCGAATTTGTTGGATCAGGAGACAGTCCTAGAGGCATAAGCCTAGCTCGGGCCGATCCAGATAGGTGGTAGCTCTAGAGGTAATAACCTAGCTCAAGACGAACCTGATATGTTGGTTTATGGGTGGCAGCTCTAGAGGTAATAACCTAGCTTTAGTAGAGCCCGATATATTTATTTATGGGTGGTGGCTCTAGAGGCAAAGTCCTAGCTCGAGTCGATCCCAACATAACGTTATGTTATGATAAGACCCACTGATCAGTTGGGGATCGGGTACGATATGATATAAGCAATGAGGAATAAACTATAAAGCAAAGAAAATAATTTATGTAAGTTACATGGTGTCACATATGCAGATCGATGGGTTATTCATATTGACTATCCTATTACATTTTGATTCTATTGATGTATTGGTGACATTTTTACATGCACTTACATACTCAGTACATTCTCTGTACTGACCCCTCTTGGGGCATTTACCTTACTTGCTGCAGGCTCAGGTACTAGTAGACCTCCATTGTAGGTTGCCGATCTTTTACGGACTTTTGGTGAGCTCCAGTTGGTTCGGGGCTTTCTGAGTTGCTATGTACATTTATTTTGGTATTGTATATGTGTATAGAGCGGGGTCTTGTCCCTACTCTAGGTTGGTTATGGTTATGTATCTGTAGAGGCTTTGTAGATATTGTGGGACAGATGAAGAAAATGTAAGAAACATATGTTTTGTCTTGAAGGCCCCAACGGCCAAGTTTCATAGTTATCATGTATGTTTCCATGGTTTTCACTATTGGCATCTTATATATATATTTGTGGTGGTGATGTTTATTGAGTATCATGTGTTTGAGTGTGTGAGAATGAAGATTGGTTCTCTCGGGCCTCATCGGTTCTGGGTGCCAGTCCTCCTCAATGGGAGTTGGCTAGTAGCCACATCAAGACATTTCAAGTTTAGAGAAGTGCAAGGGTTAGCATTGTTACCTTGTAGCTCGTACAAAGTATGGTCTTCACCTTGGGGTTCAACATGGGAGCTCATTTTCTCCTTTGGGAAGTCCTTTTCACTCTTCCTGAAGTTGGAATTCTTAGCCAAGAAATCCGTTAGGTATTCAAGCATATATTCGTAAGGAACTCTCCTTGGATACTCCTTTGGAAGTTCATGAACCTTTACAAAAGATGGGGTGGTACTAGGTAAAATTCTAGTATCATGGTTAGTGGGTAACAAGGGATTAGTGTTTACAAGTTCCACAATTAAGTGTTCCTTGTCCACTTTCTTCAAGCAACTACTTGGCTGGTCAATCCTTCTCAACTCTCCTGTTTGAGCCAAGCCTTTCTTTCCTTGTACAAGGGACAATTCCCTTTCCCTCTTCTCAACTTCTTCTTTCTTCAATATTTCCCAGAACCCTTTCATTATCTCATAGTCCCTACTTACTTGCTTGGGGGTCAAAGGTTCAAGAATATGCTTTTGTCCTCCAAATACAAGTATGTATTTATTAGACTTCTCTTGACATTGAACCAACCTATCAACTTTCCATGGCTTACCAAGCAACATATGACATGATCTCATGGGCATTACATCACATCATACTTCTTCTAGATACGTGCCCACTCTAAAGTTAATGATTGCTTAGTCAGTTACCTCTATTGAACCATTCTCATCATAACATTGGAGCTTGTAAGGTTTGGGATGCCTTTGGGTGGGAAGTTTCATTAGATCAACAAGTGCATAAGACACAACATTAATGCTTCTCTCCCCATCAATGACCAAGGAACACATGTTTTCCATCATCTCAAACCTTGTATGACATAGGTTTTTACTTTGGTCAAGTTCTTCTTTCAAAGGTTCCCACACTACGTGCCTCAATGCACGAGATAAACTCCAATCTAACTCCAATTGCTCATCATCTCCTTCCAAGATCACCAAATTACATTTTTGGGTTGGGGAACTTTGGACTTGTTCACTTAGTGATACTTGCAAGTTGGTTTAGGAAGTAGAATCCATGTAATCAAAGGACTCCTCAATGTTTGCCATTCCACTAACCATGCTTGACATGATACCAACCATGGAGTTTAAACGACCTTTCATTACTCCCATTGTATGGTTCATGCACTCAATCTTTTCCCATATAGATTTCAACGTTTCACTTCTCATGGGAATTTGAGTTTCTTTCTACAAAGCCATTGTACCTAGTAATTTTACACACTCAACAAAGACAATAATAACATTAGCATTAGCAAAATAAAGCTTACAATCACTAGTGTTTACACACCTTTTATTACCTTACAATTAGAGCGGCTAGTGTTGAAGATTGCCTATACTTCGATAGTATACAAGGTGTCGATTGCTACTCTTGGCCGGAATAGATTCTTGTTTAAAGAAACAAGGAAACCTCAATTATAAACAAAAGGACTTGAATCAAGAAGTTAACTAAGAAATAAAACTTGAAAAGCACTCAAAGAAAATGGACTAAGAATGAAAAAACGGACTCAAAGACTAATCAATCAACTAAGTAAGGACGATTACCTGTTGATAATTAGTTTAGGAATTAAGAAATGAAATAAAGAATCAAGAAATTAAACTAAGATAATGGAACCTGAGCAAAATGAGTTTTGAAGTCATTAAGGTGTGTTTGGATGACCTGAGGGTGCAGATCACGACATGCCCTCGCAGGTGAGGGTCACAGGTCAAGAAACACCTTGCTGGAAAGTCATCTGCGATGCCATCTACGTGGGACGGTGAGGCCACAGGTGCTTTTGGCAGAATAGCTGAAATTTTGATTTAGGATCTTTCTATGGGCCCTTTTGGGTTCTCTCTCCTAGAATATTCCCTTTTCTTTGGGGATATTCCTTGTACCAATACCCAAATACTTTTCTCTTTCTTCCCTTTTGGATCTAACACACCCTTTTGAATATTCCCCTTCAACAAGATATGAATGTCATAAGAACACCAAGAACATGGATGAACTTCAAAATTTCATATCTTCTTCGTTTTAGCTCGAAATTCAATGAAATTTGAAATATAGGCTCTCTTTGATATGAGGAATAATCCCCAATACTATTTAACCCTCAATTCAAAGCCAATTTTTTCAAATTTTCAAAACCATTTGAAGCTTCTTCAAGCTTCAAACTCAAAAATGGTGGATTCTCCAAAACTCCTCCAAATAACTCCAAATTTTACATCTAGGGTCCCTTTGATATGAGAAGCACTTTACAATTATTTTCAACCCTCAAATCCACACCAAAATCATAAGATCGAGAAACCCTTTTTCAATTTTCTTCAAACTCAAGAACACAACATTAGGGTTTCTTCAAATTTACTCAAAATACATCCAAAGCTAAAGATTCCGACTCTAATAACACTAGAGGAAACAAATCTAGTGTTGAAACTACAAGAAAACTCAAAAATATTTTTGGAGATTTTCTCAAAAATGAATTTTCAGTTTTTTTTTTGAGATTTTTGATTTTCTAGATAACAAGAACCCAAGATTGAATTCGTGGGAACGAACTCAACCTGGCTTTGATAACAAATGATAACCCCCAAAATGCGGAAGTCAAATATAACCACGAAAACTCAAAGAAAAGGTAGAATCAAAAATACGAAAAATAAAGGATAGAGATAGAGATAGATAATAAGACACAAAAAGAGAAAATCAATGAAACCAAAGGGTATATAAAACCCTAAAACTTGTATTGATTAAACCTACAAGAAGCACCCTATTCCTACGAAGACTTTGAGGGAATCATAACACCCTCGCAACCCCATTTCTAAGCAATAATCAATACAAGCTTTTCCAAGCTCTCATGCTCCATAAGGAGTCTCAAAATATCAATATCATCAAAAAATAAGGAAAAAATGAAAGTGAACTAGTATTTATATACTTGGGACTTTTATTACATTTAATGGGCCCAAAAGTTACCCGTTTCAGCAAATTGGGCATCCACCCCCGCAGGTGGGGCACCTGCTGGTGCATGTCAGGGCGCAGGTGCCTTTGGAAGGGCTAAAATGGCCACGTGCTGGCGTAACTGGATGACCTGTGGCCGTAGGTCAAGGCATAGGTGGCCCCTGGTCATTGTTTAGCTCCTCTTAGCTCTGCGACGACCTCTCTAATTGTTTCCTTGACTCCAAGCTATCTTCTATACGCGATATTGCTCTACTTGAAGGGTAAAATGGACCCTAGTCCCACATCCTTATTGCCTTAAGCTCTTTGGGACTTGGATCCATTATTGCTGCCCTTGAAATACAAGCCAAGAAAGGTTGACGCTGATTTGGCTTGTATCACAAAGTGATATCGAGTGTGTAAAAAAGGCTAAAAGCTGAAACTCAAACTGAAGTATAAAGACTGAATGAAAAGGGAAGGAGTAAAACTAAAGTACAACACCTTACCTTTCTACAAAATGACAACATATAAATATGCAACAAATAATTACCTGAATTGGCCCTCATATGCATGAGATGTACATAAAACACACAATAACCATAAGTCATATCACTCAGAAACAGTCGCTAAATACCCCTATTATCCCCTTACTTGGAACACAATGATCACTTGAAATGAATTGTCTGAGTTTATAGGTATCGTAAATAAATACAACTTTTAGTCTTTGTGATACAATATAACTGCATCCCTATAGGTAAAATGTGCATGCCCTTTAGGTACAGTCTATCTAGTATGTAGGCTTGGTCAAGTTACCTGTATGGTAGGCTCAGCTTTCCTAGCCCAGAGGCTTGCTGTATCAGTCATCCTGTAGGCTCCAAATTCTTGCAATGTTAGTGTTTACTGAAACCAAAACAAGCTCATAGGTAGTAGACAGATGATAAAAACATTACAAGAATAACAACTAAGCGCGACCAACATCAATACAATTATAACATGTTTTTCTGAGTCGCTAAGTAAGGAATAAAGTGTTGATAGACAATATGTCATAATATTCTAGATAACACAACAGTACAGAGTTACCAGATGAATCACAATGATATATAGGCCATAAGATGTATGGGCCTTTAGAGTCATGCTAGTAAGCAGAAAGAAGCCTTAACCTACCTTTCAATTAAATCCTCAAAGGTATCGCAATGAATCTGGGTTAACCAATCGTAATGCAACAAATTCAATAATCAACAATGATGCAGGAACAAGCCATAGCCAATCAATAAAGCATTAAGGTCATCATTATGACTAATACACTTTAACTCAACAATTCACATTGTAATCTCTACCAAACTAATAGTTGGTAACAACAACCAGAAGCTATCAACATCAAGCTACAATCCTCGAGACAATATAAGAAGGCTTATTTTATGATGTTTCATTTGAAAACCATCGTACGCGACTCCAAAAAGTAGTCCACCAGCCTCCAGTCCCTCTAACACCTTATTGCCATCAATATATGACAATAATAACCTAAATAAATTAGACAAAGGGTCTACCTAGAGTCACAATATTTATAAAACCACTTTGTGGCTCAAAAATCTATAAAAAATAATCTAGAAGATAGAATTATAAAGTAGGGTCATAGGATCATGATTACCATAATAAAAAGCTTTGAAATCCCAAGCTCAACAAGTTATTAGAAGGACCCACCACTGCTACTATGTTGAAACTTCGGCAAAACTAAACTACAAGTCTACAACACATTCCTAATGTTACCAATGATATTCGAACTTGGAACTAGCTAAGAACATAAGAATAAGGTGAAATCTTACCTGTGAACTCCAAAACCCTAATTACTACCACTAAATGATCTAAAGAACCCCAAATTTTAGTTTAGAATGAAATAAAATGTCAAAATGCAACTTTATACAAATTTGACCCGATCGGTTCATTGGCCCAGTTTTGCCCAAACAGCCCATGATAAAATGGTCATAACTTTTATCTGTAATGTTAGATTGAAGAATGATTTGATCTTCTAAATACTATACTCAATGATATTTAATTTGATATATAATGGGACTTCTAACGCTTTATAAATTGGGAGATATGATCGTCCCAATCCAGCCTATTAATAAAATTATATAATAACTTCCCTATAATAAACTCCTCAACTCCGATTTTTGTTTAAACGATCCTTTTGGCCTCTAACTTTAGCCTAAAAATTTAAAGTGACATGATACATATATTTCTTGGTATAATAACCCATTTTAAAATTGTTGAGCCAATATCTTATCGACAGTTGACATGAAACACGATAAATCAACTAGTCAATAATAAACTCGTTGTTTTAAGAGTTATGAAATTATGTTGTGTTACATACTTCCACACCATAGGGAAATTCATTCTCAAAAAATGATAATATACGTGGCATCATAGTAAACAATGGAAGAACTCATATAATACACAAGCAACATGCCTCAAGTACTAAAATGCGGGTCTACTATCTATCTATTCTAAACATCACTTGAAGCAGTGAACATGTGGTGATATCTGGACTTAATGTCCTCTTCAACTTCTCATATATTGATACCACCATAACACTTTTACTGAAGATGTATCCTTGTTTGGTAGTCTTTTAACTTTGTTGTCTACTATAGATATAAGGACTTCTTTATAAGATAGTTCCTCGGAAATCTAAACATTTGTAGTCAGTACCATATGTGTGGATCTCTAATACACTTTTGTAACATATAAAAATGAAAGACTGGATTCACTGCCTCTAACTCTAGAGGCAACTCTATCTGTTAAGAAACTCTTCCTATCCATCACACGATACAATAAGGCCAATATATCGAGTCTTAGCTTGCCCTTCCTGCCAAATCACATAACATCTTTCATTGGTGAAACTTTTAGAAATACCTAATAATCAACATCAAACTTTAAGTCAAATATGATTTCTAGCAATTTTGAGCTATCAACAACCGCACCCTGATAAGCTTAACCTTTTACATGGCCTGCTAAACTCCATCAGGTACAAGTAATTCTGACTTTCTAGATAAGATGGGATCAATATTTTCTCCTGTATAAATCCTCGTATGTCACCATACCAGTATTGGAATGATAGGTTTTTTTATGAGTGAACTCAATAAGCGACAAGTATCATCCCAGTTCCCCCTAAAATCTAGCAGACACGTCCTTAACAATTCCTCGTGCGTCTGAATGCTACATTTGGCAGATGAAAAGTTGTGCTTAGATTGACCAATGTCCATACATACTTCTGGAAAAATCTCTAAAAATATTCTATAAATTGCACTCCTCTATCTGAAATGAGCAATACTAGGACACCATGTAGTATGACTATCCCTCAAATATACAACCTAGCATAATCTCCAGTTTAGAATATGGCCCTGACTGGGAAGAAATAGGCTAATTTCATTAGCATATTCTAAATCACCCAAAATATAATTGAACTATTATTGCAAAATGAGGCAAACATGTGACAAAATCCATATTTATGGCCTCTCACATCAAAAACAGAATAGGTATCTCCTGAGTTAGCCTACTCGTCTTCTGGTACTCTACATTTACTTGCTGACAATTAGGGCAATGAACTACAAATTTTGCTATGTCCCTCTTCATTACTAGCCACAAATAAATATCATCAATATCATGATACATCTTCATAGATCCTTGGTGAATAGAGTTGAGAGAATGATGTGTCTACCATAATTTTTTATCAAAGCTATGCAATATCCAAAACACACAACTTTCCATTGTATCTGAGGACTCCGTTTCCTCTATATCAATGGCTACATACTTATGTTGTTGAGCCTTGATTTCAAGATGCTCTAAGCTAGAATCTCCATGCTACTACACAATAACCTTAACAACTAGAGATGATATGGTTGTGTTCTGAACTACGACCTTATCATCACTGAAGTCTAATAATCTAACTCCCTAACTAACTGGTTGATGGAGCTTTTAAGCCATCTCCCACTTCTTAGCTTCCAAATACGATAGACTGCCCATACACTTATGACTAAGGGTATTCACTATTATATTGAACTTACCTTGGTGCTATACCATAGACACATCATAGCCTTTCAATAATTCATGTCATCAATGTTTTCATGGGTTCAACTCTTTCTGTTTAAAAATATAGTAGAGGCTCTTATGATTTAGATAAATATCAATATGAATGCCATACAATTAATGCTTCCAAATATTTAAGGCTTTAACAATTGTTGCCAACTCTAAATCATGGGTCGAGTAGTTAGTTATGTTTTTAAATTGTCTAGAATCATAAGCAATTACCATATTATGATGCATTAGAAGAAAACCCAACCCGATGCCTAAATCCTTGTAATACACTACATAGCCTGCTGGACCATCTGGTTAGGTCAGAACTAGAACTGAAGTCATTCTTTGTTTTAGCTCTTGACTATATCACTTGTAGGTTATGGTCAAATAAGACTTAGTTACTTTCTTAGTTATCTTCATCAAGGGTGCTGAAAGTTAAGAGAATCCATCCATGAACCTTTTGTAAAACCCTATTAACCTTTGAAAGCTATGAACTTCTGTCTAGGTGGTGGGTCTAGGCTAAATCGTCATGACCTTAGTCATTTGTAAATAAAATTGAATACCAAGATCTGATACAACATGACCTAAGAAGGCCACTAAATGAAACCAGAATTCATATAGAGAAATTAGCATACAACCTCTGATCTCGGACTACCTAAAATACTTTTTTAAAATGGTTTCTATGCTCGACCCCTGAACGTGAATATAGAAGAATATAATTCATAAATACAATCATGAACAAGTCTAAGGATGGTCTTAAAATTCTATTCATAAGGTCCATAAATATTGTTGGGGCATTCATCAACTCGAAAAACATCACAAGAAACTCAAAATGACCATATCTGGTCCTGAAGGCTATCTTCAAAATATCACTCTCTTAAACTCATACCTGAAGGTACCCTAAATATAAATTAATGTTTGAGAAACATGGAGCACCTTATAGTTGTTCAAACAAGTCAATCAATACTTGAAAACATATATTTTTTCTTTATAGTCAGCTTATTAAGGTGTCGGTAGTGTATAAACATTCACAATGAGATGTCCTTCCTCTATACACACAATACTATTGTATCTCACGGCGATGCACTAGGCTTGATGAAGCCCTTATACAATAAATCTTTCAGCTACTCTTTCAATTTTGATGGTTCCATTCTACAAGGGGGAGTCAATATTGGCTGGAGATTTAATAATGTATCGGTAGAAAAATCAAACTCTCATTCTAAGGGAATACCAGGGAGATCCTTTTAAAACATATGGAAACTCATTAACCATTGGAATAGACTTTAAGGTTGGAAGTTTTGAGTCAACATTCTGAGCCCTGATAATATGATAAATGCATCCTTTAGCAATCGACTTTCTTGCCCATACTGCCTTTGAAATAAACCTACCCTTTGGCATTATTGCATTACCCTTCCACTCCCAAACTACCTCTCCAGGAAAGTGGAATCTAACAATCTTCACTCGATAGATGACATTGGGGTAATAAGATGTCAGCTAATCCATGCCTATAATAATATCAAAGTCAAGTATCTATTGCTCTATCTGGTCCATAGAGTTCTGATATCCAACAATATTTACCATACAACCTTAATAAACCCTTTTAGAAATAATAAAGTTGCTAAATAGAGTAAATATAGTGAATGGTTGACATAATAACATTGTATTGTAAAAAAATTTCCAATAATAAATAGGGTAACATACAATAATATGGAGCCTAGATCTACCAAAGTATAAATAGAGTGAGAACATATGCTTAGTATACCTGTCATAACATTTTGGGATAACTCTAAATCATGTCGACGCATTAGTGCATAAGTATAAATTTTTCCAATTGTAGAAGTAGATGATCCCCATGATCATATACTTTTATTTGATTAACCATGTGGCCTTCTCTTTATAAGGCATGCTAGAGTAGATTACCCTGCTATTGATTCAGCCTTTTATCTTGAACCCTGTTGGCCCTTAATAGAATATGTATTTATATATGACCCTTGTTACCACAAGAATAGAATGTTGTAGAGACCTGACAGTGTCTCTTGGCATGCTCTCAACCATAATTTTATAATACAACACATCTGACTCCTGCAAACTCTCCATAGGACCTGACTATCTCTAAAAATCATATTTATTGCCTTTGGAATGCTATGGTAGAGGCCTAGATGACCTACGAGATTATTTGGGTCTGAGACCACCTTATGATATGCTCTCTCAGCTCACTCTACTCTAAATTTGTAATGTCTAAGCTTCTCATGATTCTGAGCAAGAACATGTATATGAGAGTTGTCAATATTATTTTGTAGTGCCGCTGTATTACAAGCCTTAACATACTCTTGAGTAAAATTTGTTATTAATTTGTGTATCCTAGCTCACATCAATTCTACAATCATTAGTGTGTATATCACCAGGGAATCAAATATCATCCCATAGTCTTGGACAGTCATGCTACCCTGACAAAGGTTTAAGAACTAACCAACTCGATCATTTCTAATCTCTCAAGGTAGATAATAATGTAAAAGGCCTCTGTAAAGTGATCCTATGTTGTTGGGAGTACATTAGCCCTTGTGGACCTCCCTTATCCCTCGTACCATAGTACTGCTATATTTATGATCATAAATGTTGCTAACTTTAATAAACAGTGAGGTTGAAGCATGTATAACCCTAAAATTCCTATGCAACTAGCCAATGAAGTATCGAGGGTCCTCTATGTTTTCTGTCCATGTATACTAGGGATGACTCAAGGTAAGGGACTCTCGAACCCTCAAACTTTAGGGAATTTATAAAATCAATGTATCTGGCACCACAGGTTAGTGCTAAGTGGAAACTAACTAAGCCAACATAGAGAATGCACTTTTGAATACCTGATCTATTTGGATAGGAGGAGCTGAAGGTGATGTTGGATTTCATGTAGCTCCTGGGTCCTCTTGATATGAAGCTGAAGTAAGGAAGGAATATGAAGATGTCTCCCTTAGTGCCTTTGGTTGAACTGCCCCAACATGTGGCACCTGCTGGTACTCTCACCTATGGGTGTCTCTAGCTTTTTTCCAGCTACTGTCTCATGAGTAGCTGATATTTCTCTAAACAAGCATACTAACAATCATAATCTAAAGGAATCAACCATTATGTCTTACCTCTATAACATGATATGTGCAGAAGAAGGGTAACTTTCCTAAACAATATCTATAACTTCTTACTTCTAGAATTTGGGGCACAACACATTTTATAAATAAGACTCAACTAGACACGATCTGCATACTCCCTATGATACGATGTTAATGTGATATCATGTTTTTCACGCCCCAAACTCATGCATCACAACTGGCACCTAATACCAAAACATTAACCTGAGTTAACCCTGTTGAGCCATTTTTCAATGATGCAATGTATCCACATGCAATCAAGAAAACAAATAAGTATATCTTGTCTTAAAATAAGCCCTCAGTAGGTAAGGCCCCTGTTAACATACCTACAGAGAAATTAACTACCCCCAACAGTTCATATAAAGATATAAAAAACAGTAGTACAAGTCATGTTTAGGTCATTGAGGTGACAATGATATCTAGGAAAGCAAAAATGATACATGCATTGTCGAGGCAACAATAATCTCTATACACAAACTTAATTAGGTATATATAATATAAGGTAGGTCAATATGCTACTAAATTATTAACAACAACAGGGCCTAACTGGCCAAACTAAATGACATACAAGGCCAAAATAGTCCCAGTGTAAACTATAAAACCCAACAGGCTAGTCTATAAGCCTCTATTAATGCAACAATTTGTGGGATAGGTCCCCGACCTGTCCAAAAGCTATAAATAGAAAAACAAGTAAACTTTAGGATCTATTGGACTATTGAAGGAAAGAATCAGGAAATTTACTAAAAACTCAATTATGCTATCTAGTGGATCTATCTTGTCATTTTTTAGGACCTGCAGGCATGAAATTAGTGCCCCCAGGCAATGAGGCATTAATACAAAATAATGTATTGCAAATGTAAGTCAAATTGAAATATGAAACAAAAATTGAACTATGAGTACTAAACATGAAGGGCAGGAGTAAAACAAAAGTGCAACACCTTACATTCCTATAATAAGAAAACTTATAAACACATAGCTAACAATAAACTGACCTAGCTCCAATAAGCCCTATAGGTAAAAACAGCACATAATTGCCATAAGTCGTTATAAGCACAAACAGTCGCTAAATACATTTATTGGTCACCTTACCTAGACCCAATGATCATCTTAACATTATAACAACTACTACATATATACAGCTTGCCCACCCTATAGATTTGGTAAATTCGTAATGTAGGCTTAATGTAGATGTCTGTCATGTAGGCTTAGTTTGCCCATCCCATAGTCTTGGTGTATTAGTCATACTGTAGGCTCCAAAATTATGTAATGTCAGTGTATTCTGAGGCAAATACAAGATATAAGAAGCAGCTAGATGATAAAAGCATTACAAAAATATAAAGTAATCACATGCGACCTCAATACACTCATACCATGATTTCCTAGGTTGCTAATTGTGGAATAGAGTAATGATGATAGACACTATATCATGTTGTCATAGCCAACTCGATATTATAAAGCTGCAAATTGAATAACAATGATATATAGGATACTACAACCAAGGGACATAAGAGTCCTGCTAGAAAGCGAAAACGAAACCTTAAAATACATTTCAACTAAAGCCTCAAAAGTGTCCCTTTGAAGCTCAACCAACCTAGTAACATAACAAATATGCTAATAAACAAAGCTGCAAGAATGAGCCATAGAAAATTGATAAGGTGTTAAGGTTATCATTACACCCAGACAACATTAACTCAACAAATGACATCACAATCTCTACTAAACAAACAACTTATAACACCAATAAGAAGCTATTAATATATTGAAAGCGAGGTGAGCATTGGAACATCATAAGAGAAAGATTATAAAGCTTTGAGATTGGCTTGAAAAAAAGCTTTGAGATCCTAAGCTAAAAAGGCTATTAGAAGGACCCACCACTGCTACAACATTGGAACATCACCAAAATGCAATGACAACATGTTCCCGATGTTACCATCTAAACTTGGAATTAGCTAAAAATCAATAACAATAAGGTGAAATTTTTCCTTAGGAATTCCAAGCCCTAGTTGTCGTCCCCAAATACCTTCAAGGACCCTTAAAATTCTATTTAAGAATAAAATAAATTGCCAAAATGCAACTTTATACTAATTTTGACCCAACCTGATTTGCTGGTCCAGTTCTTCCCATATAGTTCGTGCCGAATTGGACATAACATTTTACTCTGATGTCGGATTGATAAATGATTTGGTCATTAAATACTAGACTCAAAGACTTTTTATATGATATATTACGAGCCCTCTAACAGTTTATAGATTGGGAGATATACTCGTCTCAAGCCAGCCTATCAACAAGAGTATACAATAAATTTCCTGTAATAAATCGTCGACTAGGAATTTTGTTTAAAAGCTCTATTGGACCTCTAACTTTAGTCTAAGAATTTTGAGTGACTTAATAGAAATATGGTTTTGGTATAATTATCCATTTAAATTTATTATCTCGACATCTTATTGATGGTTGACTTGAAATGTAATAATGGCTAGTTAATTATAAATTTGTTATTTGAAACAAATTGAAATTATAGGGGTGTTACAGTTTCCATGATCTCATATTTTTGAAAATGGGCCAATAGGTCTTAAATTTATGAAAAATTCCAATAGGAGCTATATCTAAGTTTTAATTATTTTTTAGAATTTTTGAGAAATTTAGAAGTATGAGTCGTAATGGGCCAGTGCCTGAAAACTATACAATGTTAGTGTAAGATTATAACTGCATCAAAAGAATGTCAATTAATTTATTTACGTCTGATCGAGATCATGCTATATTTTCATATTGTTATATATATGATAATTGACCCATGTAGCAACTGTAGGTAGATTCTTAGGAGATCACGCTTTAATTGGTTACACATGGTGCTATTTACTCTCATGTTTTTCAGTGATGAGAATCTCCCACCAAACGAATAAAATATTTATTTCAAGGATTTAAGTATTTGCATTTAGTCGACTATTATTATTAGTACCTGTGATATTCCAACTGTGGTACTTAATGAATATTTGAACTTTAATTATGGTGCCTATAATTATTTAAGGTGTGATGAAAGATTTAATACTGAACATCCTAACCAAATTGAGTTCATATTCCTTTTGTATTATGCTACTACATTGTTAGTTGTTCCTATCTCTTTGATACGTACGTTCATATTGCCTTTTTTTGTTTTACATATCATAAATTCTATGTAATTATGCCATTTGATGCTACAACATTTTATGATACAAATTCAAACACTCAAGCTTGTGATCAAATGCATCATTCAGTTTTTGATTTTCAGCTATTAGTGATGTAACGACCTATTTCATCGTTACTGAAAGTATCTATGGTAAAGGCATAAAAACTTCATTTGTCATAGGTTATAGGATCAATTCTTTAGTATGGTAGTGCATTATACATGAATATAGGTCATACCATACCCCTAGCACAAAGGTAAATTAGAAGTGTTCTTGCTGATAGAATTTCAAGCTAAGTTTAAACTAGGGTCAACTTCAAACAAGCACTCCTATTAGAATATAATTATTTATGGTGCCCAATACCCACAAAATTAAATATATTTGGGTCTTCTTTCCAACACCTCTTCCCATTCATTAATCCACTTCCGGAGGTAATAGTTATGGACGATTTACTGAAGACTCTCTGTGCTAAAAAACTGCCATGCTAGAGCGATGATTTACTGTTGCAATAACAAATAGGCAGTACATAACCTTATTTTGGCAATTTTTTGGCTTTTTAACTAACAAAATTCATTCCAACGCCCTAGGGGGGTAATTTTCAAGTTCAAGGGTGGAAATTCTTTATTGAGGTAAGTTTTTCTATTATCTTCATCACCTATGAATCCAATAACATCTTAGAATCATTAGAATGATCTTTAATGGTGAAATTTTTGGGGATTAGAACACAAAGTTCATGATATTTTGGGAAAAACCTATGGATTGGGGTAATATCACCCAGAATTACTTCTATATTGTTAACTAATAATTCCTAACGTGAATTAGTTATTCTAAAACATGAAATTAATGGTTGGGGACCTTGAATTCAATAAAAATGGAATCTTTAGCTTTGAAACTCTAATAATGGAGATGGATTGAGTATGATAGAGCTAGTTAATTTCTAAATTACTCCTATAATTATTTATAGACCATGAATAAGGATAGAATTAGTGGGTTGAATTCCTAATTTAGTTTTTCAAAGAGTAGTTGCTTAATTACTCCTATAATTATTTAATTTCTAAATGATTGGGCTAATGGAGGCATGAAGGAAAGGAAAGTGCAATCTTAGTGTTGTTTGCTTGTTTCAAGAATTTTTGTCGAGGTAGGTTATGGTTTAATATATAGTAGAATTGGGTTAGATGACCTGTAATAACTATAGTTTTGATGGGAGACATCATGTCTAGGCCTACAGGCACGGAGTTTGGATGGATAATGTATAAAAATAATGTAATAAAGACATAATTATGTATTGTTGTATTTTGTGTGAATCCCTTGATGGGTTTTTGTATTTGTATGACGTACATGGTGATTTACAAGTTTAATACATGAATGTGGGTAATAATAGAGAAATTAGGTGAACTTATAATCTATAAAACAACTCTGTAATACCTTAAATGGGTGAATCTAGCTTTTGTATGTTTAGAGTATGAGATATTCTTACTGTAAGAGAGTTAGGAGGATTTATTGTGATAAGAGGATGTGATGTTATAACTTAAGAACCTAAAGTCAAGTTTGGCTAGGTGCTAGTAAGTAAGATGTGAAAAAGCACATGACTCTGGCTAGAATCGTATATTGAATAAAGCTGAGTGGTTGAAGAATTGGTTAAAGGGTATAGTGTCTTGAACTTAATGATGACTTGAGTTTAAGAGTTACTAGTTAGTAACTGAATTTACCAATTTTGATATGAATAAAAGAGGGTTTGATTGGTGAATAAAATAGTGTGTTAAATTAGAGTGTAGATATCTATTTTGGTGGAATGTGCACTTCTAAATTGGATACTTGATTGATTGGTGCTTGTACATACTGTAACTGATGAATATTGTTTGATAAGGCCTACATTATAAGTTGTGTGAATTGGCGTTCGGGCTTACTTGTGATTTCATATGTTAGTGGATAGTTGTTGTTTACTTGGAATGAGGAACTTGATATTGACTAAATGCCTATAAAGGTGTGTACTTGCATAATTGATGCATTGCATTTCATTATGGTTAACATTTGATGATGTCATTCATATATTGTGATATTGGTATCAAGTTTCACGCTAACACTGCTATTTAGATCGAGTGTTATGTTGACACCGTTAGTTGAATTGGGTTTCACGCTGATACTTAGTTGAATTGGGTTTCACGCTGATACTATTTTTTGGATTGGGTTTCATGCTAAAACTGTTATTTAGATTAGTTATCACACCAACATTAGTACATGGACTGAGCTCGTCCCCTATAGGTCATAGCTGAGAGTCCCTATTGACTCAAGTTTATGTGTGTACATTGCATTGCACATGGATTAATTAGTTGCATTGCACATGCATTTATTGACTATTGTTGAATGGACCACTTGAGTGTAAGTGATTTAATATAGATAATTTGTAATAGAATGATACAAAAGGATAACTAGTGGTTTGTAAGTTCATGATTGTGATTGTGCATTGTAGCAAATTGTGAATGTAAGGTATGTCTTGGATTATGTATAAATCTTATTCTCTTATGTATATAATTTTATATATGATATGAATTATAGTGTCCCTTCTTGTAAAGTTTTTGATGTTTTATTAATTGTCTTGGTTGTTACAATTCCTATAGTTTATGGTAGTAAAATAGGGAGCGGGGGTTGTTATGAAAGAGGATTAATGAGAGAGAGAGAGAGAGAGAGAAGTATAGAGTTGATGTAACATAGTGAGTGCGTAAGAAATATGAGTTAGGTTGATTCATGTAATTTTGGCAATTAGTCAAACCTTGAGAGTAAATTAATAATGCTATAATAAAGGAAAGGCGGTAAGGTTGGAAGTTTAAGTAAGTTAAGCATGTCTAGTTATTAAGCTTGTATGCTTGTCATGATCTCTTCTTTATAGCCATATGTTGTTATATTCTTTTCACCCTAGTTGGCCAATGATACCTACCAGTACATGTGGTTATACTAATACTACACTTACTATTTTTCTACTGGGGGTATACCCATATTGAAGGTCAGTTAGAATTTCTATAGGTATGATAGGTTAATCTTCAATAGTTCCTATTATCTCACTCTTACATGGATTCTGTATCTCAGGTCTTCTTTCTCATTACTTAGTACTCTTGCACTGGTTTAAATTAGGTTTTAGAAAATCATTTTTATTTTATTTTCGTATTGTAATCGGTTAACAAATGTGTTTGGATAAGAGTTTAATCTTGGTTTAAGGATTATTTCTTCAAAATATCATTCGTTTAACTTCCGCACTTAATTTAAATGGTTGGGTGGTAAGGGGTTCTCCTATCTAGGGTAGAGTTGGGTAGGTGGCCGCATGATCCATGAGTTGTATCGTGACAAGATGGTATCAAAACGTAGGTTATCGGTCTCCCAATATAAGAGAAAATATCAAGTAGAGTTATGTGGATTAGTATGTTGACGGCCACATCAAATCCTTAGGAAGCTACGAGGCATCCAGTAATCTATCTCACTTTTTTTCTCCTCTATCATGCTATTTCAATTTTGTCTTCCTGTGTTGAGTCCAATTATCTAGTAATTCCAATTAGTATCTCAACAATCATAATTGGTATTAGTTGGTCCCGGTCCCAATTGATATCTTAGTTGTCACGCCACGACTTCCAACGAGGCGTGATTGGCACCCAAAGCCGATAAGGCCCGAGAGAACCAATCTTTGCTTATGTTCGTTTATATGCATGCCATAAGAAATACCATTACCACATAAGAAATTATCATGCTAATAACGGAATTCATGAACTATGTGATAAATAAATACATATATGAAACTTGGCCAACAGGGCCATCAAGTCATCATGGACATACACCTCTTACATTTGTCTTCCCACAACCGTCTACAAAGCCTCTACAGATACATGACCATGTCTATACCATATTTACATAATACCAAAACCTAGTGTACACATGTGACGTGGGAAGCCCCGAAGCAACTGGAGCTCACCAAAGATCTGTATATGGTCCGCAGCCTACTGAGGAGGTCTACTAGTACCTGCGCCTGCAACATTTAAAGTAATTCCCCCCAAGAGGAGTCAGTACGAATAATGTACTGAGTATGTAAGGCCAGAAGAATTACATCATACATAATAACAACAATAATGGAATCAATATAAGAGAAATGGTAACTGTGAATGAACTCTCTTCTGTATTAGGGGAAACCATGTACATTACATTCTTTACTTCTCTTGTCTTTTCATATATTCATCTTTATTGTTCTACCCATGCTAGGCTGTTCTGTCACCCCTGGGATGAGATTAACCCATGCTAGGTACTTTGACCCCTGAGATGTTATGTGAACCCATGCTAGGCTTTCGTGTCGCCCCTGGGATGTCATTAACCCATGCTAGGTACTGTGACCACGGGGATGTACTGTGATAACCCATGCTAGGCTTTCATGTCGCCCCTTGGATGTACTTATGATAACCCATGCTAGGCTTATATATCGCCCCTGGGATGTATCGGGATCGACCCATGCTAGGCTTTTCTGTCGCCCTTGGGATACCACCCATGCTATTGGGATCGACCCATGCTAGGTATTTTACCCCTTGGGATACCACCCATGAATACTCATTATTTATACATTACTTCTTTCTCTTGTTATTCTTACTTTCATTGCTTAGAGATACCTTGTGACTTGGAACACATACATACATTACTTTACGTCTTTACTCTTGTAAGATTGATACCTTTACTTGTTAGGGATAGATATATTAGCTTGCACATTACTTCCCGTATTACTTTGATGAGATTGGTACTTTTACTTGTGGGAGATTGGTACAAAGATAATCATCATACTATAGGACTTTGGAACATGACATGATTAGAACAATGCTATTCAAAATAAATAGATTCTCTTTACATCACTAATCTCTTTCTGTATAGTTCTCTTAGAATTTACCATATCATGACAACTTAGGAACTTCAGTCAATAAATAAGAGATAAGTGAATCATCATTCATATAAGAGTAGGACATATGTGAATAGCAAGATATGTCAATCGTAGTTGGAATTCTATAGAATCCTCATGGAGTGTAATACTTTTGGAACCGTAGGATAATGATCCATATTAGCTAATGAACATGAGTCAACCACTGTACATGGGTCATATGATTCACCATTGACCAATAAGTAAGGAACTTATGAGTAACACTACTCAACTACCGGATATGGAATACCTTAGAGCATTTCGGAATCGAATGAGTACTATGACCATGTGAACACCATATGCTGCAAAAAGATGTGGACAAAGTAACCTTACATACCTTCACTTCCCAGTATGAGTACACGAGTCTATATATGAATACAATAGTCCAGCTTCTTCCTTACATCTTACTCTACAATACAAGTACATAAGAAAGTTCATGTTAACAACCAACTCCCTTACAAACGTATAAATGTCACAATGAGTTACGTGACTGATACATAGCATCATTTTGTCCTTCACAGTACATTCCATTGCATTATCATACCAACAACACCATAACATTCCACACATTGACCAAAATATCGCACATCAATAGCATTTCACATCACACTTACCCTTATGCTTTCTCATTAGCATTCCGTCACAATTTATCCTATAAAATTGCCTCATAACAACATATGAACAACAATCCATACTTAATAAAGTCCAACATGCCTCCATACTACACTTTAAATTCATTAAAACGACATCACAAGTTGCTAATTAGATCCATAAAGGGTATAGGGGCCTTCGGGGATCAAAGGGGGACAAAAACATGCAAAATGGGGTTCTGGAAGTGACCTGTGAAGACACTTGCGCCCTAAAGTGGCTTACCTTCATCCGTAGGTGCCTTTTGGCAGTATCCAAGGGCATATGCGTTGGCGCAGGTGTCTCACCTGCGAGGGCGGGTGCCCTTTTTCGGCCAAATTGGTCTCTTTTGGGTCTTTTTATGCAATGAATGGTCCATGATTAGACTAAACTTTTTTTAACATATTTTTGATCATATTACATGCCAAAAACCATCCATGGTCTCACAACACACAAAAACATCATCAAAACCTCACTTTCCTTTCAATACGCCACCAAATCCGTAACCAAATTTACAACAACAATTCCAAAAATTATATACAAGGGTAAAACAAGGTAAGACTATATTAACATCTCACATGTCAATATTGAATCCATCAAGTTCATTTCCTTCAAGGTCACAAGTCCATGTTCAAGTTTACAAGACAAAACCATCCTCCGATTTAGCAAACACAAATTGTTTTACACATAGTGAACTTCTCACACTTCACCAACATAACCAACATGATATAAACCATTTTACATGCATAAAATATATTAAACCATTATAATATACACTTACCAAGTCTTGCAAGATAATGATGTTTGTCCAAAGGATGAAGGTCAAGGGTTTGTGTGAAATAAGAAAATGTTGTAGAGAATTCTAGAAAAGGCATGGGTGTTACAAATGAATAAAAATCTGATTTCCATCATATATATAGGTCCCTTTAAGTCTATCTTATCCCATTCTTGACATTAAATGCATGGTTGATTTGGTCAAAGGGAAGATTGGATCATTTTGCCCCATTGGGCCAAGTCTTCTATGTGATTTTGGGCCTCATTTAAGCCCAATGGCTCATGACTCATTAATACCCACCAAAATTAATGTCTTAATTCATCAAGTCTCTCATGTTCCAATAATTCCATGAACGTTACAGAATTTAATTAGGTTCAACATCATACGGGATGTTGCACCTCCTACAAAGGTCTAATCCCATGTACTAGGCCTAATATCAATTATCTCATCAATAACATTACAAAATACACACTTTTGACTCTCGACGCTTGAGTAACCATTGTTCAACAATTTCAAGTAGGGTTTGGTAGATACGAGGTGTTACATTCTCCCCCCCTTAGGAACATTCGTCCTCGAATGTTAATAACATCGTCTCATGTACAACGAATGCATCTCTGTATCAGCATCTCTATACATATACTCATATAAGTCCTTGTATGGTCTCAACGGAAGCAATATGAAATGAAACTCTTATGCATATTTTTTTCCAAACCCCATTACTTCTTTCATTGGTGAAACTTTCAAGAGTACTTACTCATCTATGATCACAACATCTACTATATCATTACGATATGTTCTTTTCACTATACTAAACTCACCGACAGGTGGAAATATCTTAACTCATAATTCCAGTATACTATTAAATTCACGGTAGTCGATGGAGTAACATACGATAGGGTAGAGCTCAAATCAATCAATACATATACAGCCTGTAAAAATATGGTAATATACCTGTATCCTCATCAGGAGTCGCCTCTTCATTCTGCCGGTCTACTAGAGCATAGGTACGATTTTGGGCTCCACTGGAACTAGCTGCCCCTCTAAAATCTCTACCAAAACAAATAGACTGAACACCTCTGCCTAGGGAAGGAACCGATTCTGATAATGCAACGGTTGATCCTGTAGGTCGTGCTATACAACTCGCACCCCTTTGTGGGCATTCTCTCATCATGCGCCCCTCTATGCCACACCAAAAACAAGTATTTGTCCCCAACCGGCATTCACCTAAGTGGTACCTTCTGCAATACTAACACGTAGGACGAGAAAATCCTACTGTCTGTGAGCCTTGCACTCCACTACTCTGTCCAGATGGACCACCTCTAGACCCTTGAAATTGAGAGTGAGCACCTGCTGTGGAATATGAGAATGAGGGTCTAGGCGATAACATTCAAGATCTAGATGCTTCTGGGGACACCACAGATTGCCCCATAGGTCTCGCTCTTTTTACTGGCCCTTCCTCAGATTCCTGTGTCCTTCTTTTTTGCGTTTGATCCTCCATTTTCTGCACAAAGGCTTGAATTCTAGCGATGTCCATGTCTCGATTTAAGGAAGCAATAGTGCAGTCTCATACCAAATATAGCTCCAGTCAATCCACCTATTGATGGACTCTATCTTCCAAGGTGTCTACTACATTTGGAGCATATCTAGCCAAGGAATTAAACTGAAGACTATATTCTCGAACAGTCATGTTCCCTTGACGTAAGTTTAAAATTTAATCCGTACGAGCTTCACGGATCTCATAGGGAAGATAGTGGTCAAGTAATGCTGCTTTATATTCTTCCCAATTTGGTGGCATTGGACCAATACCACGAGATTTCTTCCAATCTTCATACCATAATATCGCCTCTCCTTTCAATCTATAGGCCGCCAACTCAACTGTTTCCACCCCGAACACATGCATAACCTCTAAACCTCTCTGGATTTGATACACGAAGTCCTATGGATCTGCTTTCAAGTCTGACCCAGTGAATGTAGGAGGGTCCAATTTTAGAAAGTCTTGTGTTCTGCGACTCGCCACTCTTGCCGCATCGTCTTCATTTACCATTGGACCATTTCGTCCTTGTACTTGTGCAGCCACTAACTGAGTCAACATGTGTACTATATTTCTTAAATCCTAATCAGTGGTATTCATAGGTGGTTCTGCAGGTACTACTCTACCTCTTGGCTCTTCGGGAGCTGGAAAAGTAGAGGAAGACTGCAATGCAATTTCAGCATTTGCTCCACCTTCACTAGCTTGGTCAGGTGGTAATCTACTCATTCCTTCTCCAGCAGGTATATCCACTTGCTTACCCTTACCTCTACCTCTTCTCGTGATCGGCATGGTTACTATATCAAACAGAAACATTTACCATGGTCAGATTCAATTCAACTTACAACACTGGCTCTATTGCACGATCTAGAAGTGAAGAAAAGAAACAACATCCTAAATGTCTCATAGCCTCTTACTTATAAATGTGATGCACAACACATTGTAAGTAAGACTCTACTCAGACATGGCTGTAGACACCCGTAGAAAGACCTGCTCTGATACCACTTTTGTCACGCCCCGACTTCCAACGAGGCGTGATTGGCACCCGAAGCCAATAAGGCCTGAGAGAACCAATCTTTGCTTATATTCGTTTATATGCATGCCATAATAAATACCATTACCATATAAGAACTTATCATGCTAATAACGAAATTCATGAAATATGTGATAGGTATATACATATGTGAAACTTGGCCGACAGGGCCATCAAGTCATCATGGACATACACCTCTTACATTTGTCTTCCCACAACCGTCTACAAAGCCTCTACAATTACATGACCATGTCTATACCATAGTTACATAATACCAAAACCTAGGGTACACATGTGATGTGGGAAACCCCGAAGCAACTGGAGCTCACCAAAGATTTGTATATGGTCCGCAGCCTACTGAGGAGGTCTACTAGTACCTGTGCCTACAATATTTAAAGTAATTCCCCACAAGAGGGGTCAGTACGAATAATGTACTGAGTATGTAAGGCCAGAAGAATTACATCATACAAAATAACAACAATAATGGAATCAATATAAGAGAAATGGTAACTGTGAATGAACTCTCTTCTATATTTGGGGAAACCAAGTACATTACGTTCTTTACTTCTCTTGTCTTTTCATATGTTCATATTTATTGTTCTACCCATGCTAGGTTGTTCTGTCGCCCCTAGGATGAGATTAACCGATGCTAGGTACTTTGACCCCTGAGATGTTATGTGAACCCATGCTAGGCTTTCGTGTCACCCCTGGGATGTCATTAACCCATGATAGGTGTTGTGACCCCTGGGATGTACTGTGATAACCCATGGTAGTCTTTTGTGTAGCCCCTGGGATGTACTTATGATAACCCATACTGGGATTTTATATCGCCCCTGGGATATATCGGGATCGACCCATGCTAGGCTTTTTTGTCGCCCCTGGGATACAACCCGTGTTATTGGGATTGACCCATGCTAGGTATTTTAACCCCTGGGATACCACCCATGAATACTCATTATTTATACATTACTTCTTTGTCTTGTTATTCTTACTTTCAATTCTTAGCGATACCTTGTGACTTGGAACACATACATACATTACTTCACGTCTTTACTCTTGTAAGATTGATACCTTTACTTGTTAGGGATAGATATATGTCACGCCTCGAATCCCATCGAGACATGATTGGCACCCAAAGCAGACAAGGCCCGAGAGAACCAACCTTTTTTGCTATACATTCATATGCATGCCTTAGGAAACACTACCATCACATAAGAACATGAAAGGCTAATATCGGAGAACATGGAACATGTGATATATATATACATACATTTGAGAAACTTGGCCGTTGAGGCCATCAAAACAAGACTCCATGAGTCATCTTATTTACATATACCCACATTAGTCTACAAAAGCCTCTAACAGATGCATTGACCAAAACAAACTAAAAGTCGGGACAAGTCCCCACTTTATACACCATGTACATCACTAAAACATATATACACTCTGACTCGAAGAAGCCCTGAATAAGCTGGAGCTCACCAATGAACTGCTGACAATTGGCAATCTACTGAGGAGGCCTACTGGTACCTGCGCCTACAGCAAGTAAGGTAAATTCCCCAAGAGGGATCAGTACGAAATAAGTACTGAGTATGTAAGGCTCAAATGAAACTGTACAACACGTGAATATTTCAATGAACTCAAGATAAATGAATAATCGATGTGAATAAGTTACCATTTTGCATTTTGTAAGCCATGTGTATTGCTTTCATTACTTTCATTACTTTCTTTACGATCAATGCTTGCGTATCAATACATATGTAACAATGTACCCGGGCCCCGACTGATAAGTGGGTCTTTACATAACATATAGTTATGTTGGGATCGGCTCGAGTTAGGCTTATGCCCCCAGAGCTGCCACCCTTAAATCAACCTATCAGGTTCGGCTCGAGCTAGGTTATAACCCCCAAAGCTGCCCCCTGTCAGGTTCGGCTTGAGCTAGGCTTTCGCCCCTAAAGCTGCCCCCTGATCCAATAATATTGTGATCGGCTTGAGCTAGGCATTTTGCTACCAAAGCTGCCACCCGTACTTGATTATTAACCACATTTGCATTACTTTGATTTTTACTTTGAGATTGATAAAATGATAGTCATAATGTCACTTGAACTTTAGAACATAACATTGTTGGAATAGACAATAATAAATGAACAAAACACATGAGTATGATCACTGTTAGAACTTTGGAACACAACCTTATTGGACTTTTGGAATGTTATAAATGAATATGAAACATGAGACATGAGATTCGCAATTGATCAATAAGTAGGAAATATGTGATAATAACCTTTGGTAGCCGGAAATAGGATGCCATAGCACATTTCAAAATAGGACAGGTGTAATATAAATATGAGTACTATGGGACAAGGTAACCTTAGATACCTTCACTTCCAAATACGAATATACAAGCCTATGTATGAACACAGTAGCCCAGCTTCTTCCTTACTTCTTACTCTACAATACAAGTTCATACCGGAACTTACATTAGCACTATTCACTATAAAGGCGTACAAGACGATAATGAACTATGTGACTACTATATAACGTTATGTCACCCCCTTAAAATACAATCCAATGCATTTCCATATCAACGACACCATAACATTACACATATTGACCAAAATATAATACATCAATTGCATTTCACACCTCACGTACCCTTTACGTTTTTGCCTTTATCATTCCGTTGCATTTACTCCTTTATAAACACATATGAACCACCTTATATACTTCATAAATTCCAACACACCTCCATAAAATACTTTAAGGTCATTAAAACGACACCACAAGTTGATAATTACATCCCAAAAGGGTATCGGGGATCAACTAGGGACAGAAACATACAAAATCAATTCTGGAGGTGACCTGCACTGACACCTGTACACGCAGGTGGCTGAAATGAACGCGCAGATGGCTCCTGGAAAATTCCAGGGCCTTCTGCGTTGTCATCTGCGCCCGCAGATGCCCTCGTCTGCGGGGCGGATGCCCGTTTTGGTCCGAAATGATTTTTTTTGGGTCTTTTAATGAAATGAATGGTCCATGATCACAATCAAACATATTTGAACATATTTTTGATCCTATTAAACATCAACATTCAGCCATGGCCTCACAACACCCATAACGACACCCAGAACCACATTTCACGGCCAATACGGCACCAAAACAACAATCAATTTCTCAATATCAATTCCAAATGTTATGCACAAGAATAAAACAATGTAAGACCATAATCACATCTCACATTTCAATATTTAATCCACCAATTTCACTTCCTTCACAACCACAAGTCCATCACCAAGTTTACAAGACAAATCAACCTACGATTTAAGCAAACATGTAACCTTTCACTTATTGTGAACTTCTCAATATTACACCAACATAAAAAACACAATATACACCATGTATTATGCATAAAATATATTAATCCATCATAATAAACACTTACCAAGTCTTACCAATTGATGATCTTGGCCCAAAGAGTGATTTAGGGTTCTTGAGAGCAAAGGAGTTTTTGTTGGAAATTTCTAGAAATGAGATGAGAGATTAATGGGATTAAAATCTGATTTTTTTCCTTATATAGCCCCTCATGTCTCCCTTATCTTTTGCCTTCACATTTAATGCAAAGTTGATTTGGTCAAATGGACCAACTTTAGAAGCATGGGTCAAAAATTCCCTTATTGGGCCATGTCTTCTTTGTATTTTTGGGCCTCATTTAAGGGCCCATTTGTCTAAGACTTGTAAATGCCCACAATTCTATACGAAATTCATCAATTCTTCCATGTTTTTTATTTTTCCCCACATGTTTCGGTCGTCAGCTAAACTTAGAAACATACGGGGTGTTACATTCTTCCCCCCTTAGAAACATTCGTCCTCGAATGTTAGCGGCATGCTCTCATGTACAACACATGCATTCTTATATTACCATCATTATACATATACACGCATAGATACTTGCTTATTCATTCCTCACTCCCAAACTGTGAACTCTTCCTTCCTTTTGGAACAATTGTTGGTACTTTGGTCTTATCACTTTGTCTTCAGCTTCTCATCATTTCTTTACTAACCCTTGCACTTGTCGGTCTAAACTAGCCATAAGCATCTCTTCCTAATGGAATCCTCCATAACCTGTATAGTCCCGTGGGGAGCCATAGAAAATGAAATTTCCATTGATTTAACTAATAGCTCCAGTACCCCATTAGTTGTGAGTCATAATAGCCGATGGATTAACATACTATAAAGTGGAACTAGGACCAATCAATACATATGCATCACGTGAAGATAGGGTAATATACCTGTACCTTCATCAGGAGCGGCTCCTTCATTCTGCCATTCCACCAGAGCATAGGTGCGATTGTGGGCTCCGCTGGAACTAGCTTCCCTTCTAAAATCTCTACCACAACCAATAGACTGAACGCCTCTGCCAGGGGAAGGAACTAATGCTGATGATGCAACGGTTGATCCCGTAGGTTGTGCAGTACCACTCGCACCCCTTTGTGGGCATTGTCTAATCATATGCCCCACTGTGTCACACCAGAAACAAGCATTTGTCCCCACTCAACATGTACCTGCATGACTACGCCCGCAGTGCTGACACTCCTGACGGGGAAATCCTACTATGTGCGAGCCTTTATCTCCACTGCTCTATCCAGATAGACTACCTCTAGGCCCTCAGAATTGAGAGTGAGTACCTGCTATTGAATGAGAGAATGAGGATCTAGGCGGTAGCATCCGAGATCTAGATTCTTTCGGGGACACCATAGACTGCCCCGTAGATTTAGCCCTTTTTGATGGCCCTTGCTCAGATTCCTATGTCCCTCTTCTCTGTCTTTGATCTTCCATTTTCTGGGCGAAGGCCTGAATTCTTGCTATATCCATGTCTTTGTTCAAGGCTGTAATGGTGCAATCCCTTACCAAATATGGTTCTTATCTATCCACGTATCGATGGACCCTATCCGTCATTGTAGCCACCACGTTTGGCGTATATCTAGCTAAGGAATTGAACTGAAGACTGTATTCCCGAACACTCATGTCCCCTTGGCGTAAATTCAGAAACTGATCGGCACGTGCCTCCCGAATTTCATAAGGGAGGTAATGATCAAGGAACGTTGTTTTAAATTCTCCCCAACTAGCTGGGAGTGCATCAATACCCCTTGACCTTTTCCAGTCCTCATACCACAATATTGCCTCTCCTTTCAACCTGTATGCAGCAAGTTCAACTGTTTCAACCCCCGTCACGTGCATAACTTCCAAGGCCCTCTGAATTTGATCCACAAAGTCCTGTGGATCTGCTTCCAAGTCTGACCCAGTGAATATAGGAGGGTCCAGTTTTAGAAAATCCTGTGTTCTGCGACTTGCCATTCTAGCCGAATCATCGTCATGTGTCATTGCACCACCTCGTCCCTGGCTTTGTGCCACCACTAACTGTGTCAACAGATGTACAACATTTCTAATAGCCTGGTCTGTAGTATTCATCGGTGGTTCTGCAGGTGCTTCTCGACCGATTGGCTCTTCCGGAAATGGGAAGGTAGATGAAGACCGCGATGATATTTCATCATTCGCTCCACCTTGACTAGCTTGGTCAGGTGGTAATCTGCTCATTCCTTCTCCAGAAGGCACATCAACCTGCTTCCCTTTACCCCTTCCTCTTCTAGTGTTCGACATTGTTACTATATCAAAGAGAAACAATTACTATGGTCAGACACGATTCAACTTACAATACTGGCTCTATTGCACGATCTAGAATTGAAGAAAAGAAACAACATCCTAAATGTCGTGTAGCCTTCTACTTATAAATGCGGTGCACAACACATTGATAAGTAAGACTCTACTCAGACACGGCTTTGTAGACACCCTGAGAACGAACTGCTCTAATACCACTTTGTCACGCCTTGAATCCCATCGAGACATGATTGTCACCCCAAGCAGACAAGGCCCGAGAGAACCAACCTTTTCTGCTATACATTCATATGCATGCCTTAGGAAACACTACCATCACATAAGAACATGAAAGGCTAATATCGGAGAACATGGAACATGTGATATATATATACATACATTTGAGAAACTTGGCCGTTGAGGCCATCAAAACAAGACTCCATGAGTCATCTTATTTACATATACCCACACTAGTCTACAAAAGCCTCTAACAGATGCATTGACCAAAACAAACTAAAAGTCGGGACAAGTCCCCGCTTTATACACCATGTACATCACCAAAACATATATACACTCTGACTCGGAGAAGCCCCGAATAAGTAGGAGCTCACCAATGAACTGCTGACAATTGGCAATCTACTGAGGAGGCCAACTGGTACCTGCTCCTGCAGCAAGTAAGGTAAATTCCCCAAGAGGGATCAGTACGAAATAAGCACTGAGTATGTAAGGCTCAAATGAAACTGTACAACACGTGAATATTTCAATGAACTCAAGATAAATGAATAATCGATGTGAATAAGTTACTATTTTGCATTTAGGAAGCCATGTATATTGCTTTCATTACTTTCATTACTTTCTTTACGATCAATGCTTGCGTATCAATACATAGGTCACAATGTAACCGGGCCCCGACTGATCAGTGGGTCTTTACATAAGATATAGTTATGTTGGGATCGGCTCGAGCTAGGCTTATGCCCCCAGAGCTGCCACCCTTAAATCAACATATCAGGTTCCTCTCGAGCTAGGTTATTACCCCCAAAGCTGCCCCCAGTCAGGTTCGTCTTGGGCTAGGCTTTCGCTCCTAAAGCTGCCCCCTGATCTAATAATATCGGGATTTGCTTGAGCTAGGCATTTTGCCCCCAAAGCTGCCACCCGTACTTGATTATTAACCATATTTGCATTACTTTGATTTTTACTTTGAGATTGATACAATGATAGTCATAATGTCACTTGAACTTTAGAACATAACATTGTTGGAATAGACAATAATAAATGAACAAAACACATGAGTATGATCACTGTTAGAACTTTGGAACACAACCATATTGGACTTTTGGAATGTTATAAATGAATATGAAACATGAGACATGAGATTCGCAATTGATCAATAAGTAGGAAACATGTGATAATAACCTTTGGTAGCCGGAAATAGGATGCCATAGCACATTTCAGAATAGGACAAGTGTAACATAAATATGAGTACTATGGGACAAGGTAACCTTACATACCTTCACTTCCAAATACAAATATACAGGCCTATGTATGAACACAGTAGTCCAGCTTCTTCCTTACTTCTTACTCTAAAATACAAGTTCATACCGGAACTTACATTAGCACTATTCACTATAAAGGCGTACAAGACGATAATGAACCATGTGACTACTATATAACATCATGTCACCCCCTTAAAATACAATCCAATGAATTTTCATATCAACTACACCATAACATTACACATATTGACCAAAATATAATACATCAATAGCATTTCACACCTCACGTACCCTTTGCATTTTTCCCTTTATCATTCCGTTGCATTTACTCCTTTATAACCACATATGAACCACCTTATATACTTCATACAGTCCAACACACCTCCATACAATACTTTAAGGTCATTAAAACGACACCACAAGTTGATAATTACATCCCAAAAGGGTATCGGGGCTTTCGGGGATCAACTAGGGACGGAAACATACAAAATCAATTCTGGAGGTGACCTGTGCTGCCACCTGCACACGCAGGTGGATGAAATGCGCACACATATGGCTCCTAGAAAATTCCAAGGACTTATGTGTTGGCATCTACGCCCGCAGATGCCCTCGTCTGCGGGGGCGGATGCCCGTTTTGGTCCGAAATGATTTTTTTGGGGTCTTTTAATGACATGAATGGTCCATGATCAAAATCAAACATATTTGAACATATTTTAGATCCTCTTAAAATTCAAAATTAATCCATGGCCTCACAACACCCATAACGACACCCAGAACCACATTTCACGGCCAATACGGCACCGAAACCACAATCAATTTCTCAATATCAATTCCAAATGTTATGCACAAGAATAAAAAAAAGTAAGACCATAATCACATCTCACATTTCAATATTTACTCCACCAAGTTCACTTCCTTCACAACCACAAGTCCATCACCAATTTTACAAGACAAATCAACCTACGATTTAAGCAAACATGTAACCTTTCACTTATTGTGAACTTCTCAATACTACACCAACATAAACAACACAATATACACCATGTATTATGCATAAAATATATTAATCCATCATAATAAACACTTACCAAGTCTTACCAATTGATGATCTTGGCCCAAAGAGTGATTTAGGGTTCTTGAGAGCAAAGGAGTTTTTGTTGGAAATTTCTAGAAATAAGATGAGAGCTTAATGGGATTAAAAATCTGATTTTTTTCCTTATATAGCCCCTCATGTCTCCCTTATCTTTTGCCTTCACATTTAATGCAAAGTTGATTTGGTCAAATGGACCAACTTTAGAAGAATGGGTCAAAAATTCCCTTATTGGGCCATGTCTTCTTTGTATTTTTGGACCTCATTTAAGGGCCCATTTGTCTAAGACTTGTAAATGCCCACAATTCTATACGAAATTCATCAATTCTCCCATGTTTTTTATTTTTCCCCACATGTTTCGGTCGTCAGCTAAACTTAGAAACGTACGGGGTGTTACAATATATTAGCTTGCACTTTACTTCCCATATTACTTTGATGAGATTGGTACTTTTACTTATGGGAGATTGGTAAAAAGATAATCATCATACTATAGGACTTTGGAACATGACATGATTGGAACAATGCTATTCAAAATAAACAGATTCTCTTTACATCATTACTCTCTTTCTGTATAGTTCTCTTAGAATTTACCACATCATAACAACTTAGGAACTTCAGTCAATAAATAAGAGATAAGTGAATCATCATTCATCTAAGAGTAGGACACATGTGAATAGCAAGATATGTCAATCGTAGTTGGAATTCTATAGAACCCTCATGGAGTGTAATACTTTTGGAACCTTAGGATAATGATCCATATTAGCTAATGAACATGATTCAACCACTGGACATGAGTCATATGATACACCATTGACCAATGAGTAAGGAACTTATGAGTAACACTAGTCAACTCCCGGATACGGAATACCTTAGAGCATTTCGGAATTGAATGAGTACTATGACAATGTGAACACTATCTGATGAAGAAAGATACGAACAAAGTAACCTTACATACCTTCACTTCCCAGTATGAGTACACGAGTCTATATATGAACACAACAGTCCAGCTTCTTCCTTACGTCTTACTCTACAATACAAGTACATAACAAAGTTCATGTAACAACCAACTCCCTTACAAACGTATAAATGTCACAATGAGTTACGTGACTTATACATAGCATCATTTTGTCCTTCACAATACATTCCATTGCATTATCATACCAACAACACCATAACATTCCACACATTGACAAAAATATCGCACATCAATAGCATTTCACATCACACTTACCCTTATGCTTTCTCATTAGCATTCCATCAAAATTTCTCCTATAAACTTGCCTCATACCAACATATGAAAAAAAATTCATACTTAATACAGTCCAACATGCCTTCATACGACACTTTAAAGTCATTAAAACGACATCACAAGTTGCTAATTAGATCCATAAAGGGTATAGGGGCCTTCGGGGATCAAAAGGGGACAAAAACATGCAAAATGGGGTTCTAGAAGTGACCTGCGAAGACACCTGCACCCGCAGGTGGCTGACCTACATCCGCAGGTGCCCTTTGGCAGTATCCAGGGGCATTTGCGTTGGCACCTGCGAGGGCTGGTGCCCTTTTTCGGCCAAATTGGTCTCTTTTGGGTCTTTTTATGCAATGAATGGTACATGATCATAACTAAACTTTTTATAACATATTTTTGATCATATTACATGCCAAAAACCAGCCATGGTCTCACAACACACAAAAACATCATCAAAACCTCACTTTCCTTTCAATATGCCACCAAATCTGTAACCAAATTTACAACAACAATTCCAAACATTATATACAAGGGTAAAACAAGGTAAGACTATATTAACATATAAAATGTCAATATTGAATCCATCAAGTTCATTTCCTTCAATATCACAAGTCCATGTTCAAGTTTACAAGACAAAACCATCCTCCGATTTAGCAAACACAAATTGTTTTACACATAGTGAACTTCTCACACTTCACCAACATAACCAACATGATATAAACCATTTTACATGAATAAAATATATTAAAACATTATAATATACACTTACCAAGTCTTGCAAGATAATGATCTTTGTCCAAAGGATGAAGGTCTAGGGTTTGTGTGAAATAAGAAAATGTTGTAGAGAATTCTAGAAAAGGCATGGGTGTTACAAATGAATAAAAATCTGATTTCCATCATATATATAGGTCCCTTTAAGTCTATCTTATCACATTCTTGACATTAAATTCATGGTTGATTTGGTCAAAGGGAAGATTGGATCATTTTGCCCCATTGGGCCAAGTCTTCTTTGTGATTTTGGGCCTCATTTAAGCCCAATGGATCATGACTCATTAATACCCACCAAAATTAATGTATTAATTCATCAAGTCTCTCATGTTCCAATAATTCCATGAACGTTACAAAATTTAATTAGGTTCGACATCATACGGGATGTTGCACCTCCTACAAAGGTCTAATCCCATGTACTTGGCCTAATATCAATTATCTCAACAATAACATTACAAAATACACACTTTTGACTCTCTACGCTTGAGTAACCATTGTTCAACATTGTCAAGTAGGGTTTGGTAGATACGGGGTGTTACATTCTCCCCCCCCCCCCTAGGAACATTCGTCCTCGAATGTTAATAATATCGTCTCATGTACAACGAATACATCTCTGTATCAGCATCTCTATACATATACTCATATAGGTCCTTGTATGGTCTCAACGGAACAAATATGAAATGAAACTCTTATGCATATTTTTTTCCAAACCCCATTACTTCTTTCATTGGTGACACTTTCAAGAGTACTTACTCATCTATTATCACAGCATCTACTATATCATTACGATATGTTCTTTTCACTATACTAAACTCACCGACAGGTGGAAATATCTTAACTCATAATTCCAGTGTACTATTAAATTCACAGTAGTCGGTGGAGTAAAATACGATAGGGTAGAGCTCGAATCAATCAATACATATACAGCCTGTAAAAATATGGTAATATACATGTATCCTCATCAGGAGTCGCCTCTTCATTCTGCCGGTCTACTAGAGCATAGGTGCGATTTTGGGCTCCACTGGAACTATCTTCCCCTCTAAAATCTCTACCACAACCAATAGACTGAACACCTTTGCCTGGGGAAGGAACCGATGCTGATGATGCAACGGTTGATCCTGTAGGTCGTGCTATACAACTCGCACCCCTTTGTGGGAATTCTGTCATCATGCACCCCTCTATGCCACACCAAAAACAAGTATTTGTCCCCAACCGGCGTTCACCTAAGTGGTACCTTCCACAATGATAACACGGAGGACGAGAAAATCCTACTGTCTGTGAGCCTTGCACTCGACTACTCTGTCCAGATGGACCACCTCTAGACCCTCGAAATTGAGAGTGAGCACCTGCTGTGGAATATGAGAATGAGGGTCTAGGCGATAACATTCGAGATCTAGATGCTTCTGGGGATACCACAGATTGCCCCATAGGTCTCGCCCTTTTTACTGGCCCTTCCTCAGATTCCTGTGTCCTTCTTTTTTGCGTTTGATCCTCCATTTTTTGCACAAAGGCTTGAATTCTAGCGATGTCTATTTCTCGATTTAAGGCAGTAATAGTGCAGTCTCATACCAAATATGGCTCCAGTCGATCCACCTATTGATGGACTCTATCTTCCATGGTGGCTGCTACATTTGGAGCATATCTAGCCAAGGAATTAAACTGAAGACTATATTCTCTAACAGTCATGTTCCCTTGACGTAAGTTTAAAAATTGACCCGCACGAGCTTCACAGATCTCATAGGGAAGATAGTGGTCAAGGAATGCTGTTTTATATTCTTCCCAATTTGGTGGCATTGGACCAATACCACGAGATTTCTTCCAATCTTCATACCATAATATCGCCTCTCCTTTCAATCTATAGGCCGCCAACTCAACTGTTTCCACCCCGGACACATGCATAACCTCTAAAGCTCTCTGTATTTGATACATGAAGTCCTATGGATCTACTTTCAAGTCTGACCCAGTGAATTTAGGAGGGTCCAATTTTAGAAAGTCTTGTGTTCTGGGACTCGCCACTCTTGCCGCATCCTCTTCATTTACCATTGGACCAGTTCATCCTTGTACTTGTGCAGCCACTAACTAAGTCAACATGTGTACTACATTTCTTAAATCCTGATCAGTGGTATTCATAGGCGGTTCTGCAGGTACTACTCTACCTCTTGGCTCTTCGGGAGCTGGAAAAGTAGAGGAAGACTGCGATGCAATTTCAGCATTTGCTCCACCTTCACTAGCTTGGTCAGGTGGTAATCTACTCATTCCTTCTCCAGCAGGTATATCCACCTGCTTACCCTTAACTCTACCTCTTCTCGTGATCGGCATGGTTACTATATCAAACAGAAACATTTACCATGGTCAGATTCAATTCAACTTACAACACTGGCTCTATTGCACGATCTAGAAGTGAAGAAAAGAAACAACATCCTAAATGTCCCGTAGCCTCTTACTTATAAATGTGGTGCACAACACATTGATAAGTAAGACTCTACTCAGACACGGCTTTGTAGACACCCGTAGAACGACCTACTCTGATACCACTTTTGTCATGCCCCGACTTCCAACGAGGCTTGATTATGGTGGATGATCTTTAGTTGTTGGGTGTATCGAGGGAGTAGAGTTATTAGATGTATTTATGCATATTCATATCCCTTTGATTATTACATGATAATACTTGGTTGGTAATGCTCCTTGAGTAGCTGAGGTATGTTGGGGGTCGACTAGACTAATGTGAGTTGTGGTGGAGAATTTCTGTGTTAATAATAACCCATAGTGATGGGTGGGTTGTATTAGTAATAACATTGGTTAAGGTGTAAGTACCCCACTAAACCTTTTCCTAGTATGGGAATGAAAGACATCAGAGTAGTATCGTTTTGGTTGAAAATTTGGTGTTTAGTGGTTTAGTATTAAATTATGGATCATGGTGTGATGAGATTATTACGGGATAGTCTATTAATATAGTGTTTCATAGGAAATTTTGGAATGACAAATAGGTTCCTAGAATTCTGGTTATAGAGGTTACGTGTTGGGATCAATCTATAGATTGTCAAAATTTGAGAAGTGAGTTGTGAAATGGACAGTGTTGGGAATGGATCTTGAGATACTATTTCAGTATCACTACAGCGACACTATCTGTCATTGTTGAGGTATTGCTGCAGCGATAGAAGTGTCACCACAGCAACAGATAAGTTTGGCCTGAGTGTCGCTGCAATGACTTATCCGTCATTGCAATGATGAATCCAATGTTGCAGCAACAAAAAATGCAGAAATCAACTTTGAATCAGAAAACATCATTTTCCATTCCCCATCATTTTGTTTTTGCCCTAAAATGTTCATACATTGTAATATTGTATGGTGTTCCTGGTATTTTTGATGACCCTTTATATAAATTTTAGTACGAATCATATTCTTTGGGTTATAGTGATCATGAGTTGTACCTAGAGCTTAGTGGCCTGTGGTGCGTAGGCTGGTTGGGTAGCTATTTTGTGTTATTTATGGGGTGGTTGTTCGGTAAGTATTATCAAATTATTTTAGAATTGGATGGGAGGTTGCGTTAATTTCCTAACCCTTGTGCATGCTGACTTTTGAGAATCGTGCTACAAACTCTCCTATTCACCAATGTCCTTTTCGGGATGAACAGTGGGTAAATTAGTATCTATTATAATAACCCGTTCCATTATTACTGCTGCGGTGACAAATAGGTTGCACATAACCTTATTTTGATGGTTTTTTGGTTTTTAACTCTAAAGCTTTGTTCCAAAGCCTTGGGGGGGATTTTCCAAGTTCTAGGGTGGAAATTCTTTGTTAAGGTAAGTTCTTCTGACATCTTCTTCGTCTTTCAATCAAATTACACCTTAGAATCATTAGAATGATCTTTCATGGTGAAATTCTAGGGGATTAGAATCCTAAGTTCATGATATTTTAGGGAAAAACCTATGGGTTGGGGTAATATCACCTAGAATTACTCTAGATTATTAACTAACGATTCCTAGCATGAATTAGTGATTCTAAAACATGAAATTGATAGTTGGGGACCTTGAATTCAATAAAAATGAAATCTTTAGGTTTGAAACTCCATTAATGGAGATGGGTTGTGTATGATAGAACTAGTTAATGGTTAATTGATCCTTGGGTACTGTTTTAGATCATGAATAAGGATAGAATTAGTGGGTTGAATTCCCAAAGTAGTTTTTCAAAGAGTAGTTTCTTAATTACTTCTATAATTGTTTGATTTATAGATAATTGGGCTAATGGAGTAATGAAGAAAAGAAAAGAACAACCTTGGTGTAGTTGCTTGCTCCAAGATCTTCGGTCGAGGTATGTTATGGATTAATGTGCAGTAGACTTAGGTTGGGTAATGTGTAATAGCTATCATTTTGATGAGAGATTTCATGTCCAGACCTACGACCACGATGTTTGAATGGATAAAATATGATTTAATGTAAAAAAAAAATCTATTTAATGTAAATATGATTTAATGTAAAAAAGATCTATTTGACTGTTGTTGTATTTTGTATGAATCCCTTTGTCACGCCCCGAGTTCCAATGAGACGGACTGGCACCGGAAGCCGATGAGGCCCGAGAGAACCAATCTTTGCTCATGTCTATTCATATGCATGTCACCCAATAAGCAGCACCATCACATAGAGATATAAAATGTCAATAGCGGAAGTCATTGAAACATGTACTATATGTATATGAAACTTGGCCGGTAGGGCCATCAAGTGAAACTGGACATACATCTATTACATTCCTCATCCCACATATGTCTACAAAGCCTCTACAGATACATATACATAGCCAAGCTAGAGTCGGGACAAGTCCCCACTTTATACAACATTTACAAGACCAAAATCAGTGTACACTATGACTCGAAAAGCCCCGAACCAACTGGAGCTCACCAAAAATTTGCAAATGACCCGCACTGTACTGTGGAGGTCAACTAGCACTTGTACCTGCAACAAGTAAGGTAAGTCCCCCAATGGACGTCAGTACGAAGAATGTACTAAGTATGTAAGGCTCATATGAAACTGTATGATATATAAATACTTCAATGAACTCAAATACAAATGAATAACCAATATGGATAAGTCACCATTCTGTACGTTGGGAACTATGTGTAATGATTTCATTACTTTCTTTGCTTCTTTACTTCTATGTTTGTTCATCATCAGTTGTGTCACTATGTACCCAGGCGCCGACTGATCAGTGGGTCTTAGCATAACATAACGTTATGTTGGGATCGGCTCGATCTAGGCTTATGCCTCTAGAGCTACTACCCATGAATCAACATATCGGGCTCGGCTTGAGCTAGGTTATTACCTTTAGAGCTGCCACCCATAAACCAATATATCAGGTTTGGCTCAAGCTAGATTACTACCTCTAGAGCTACCACCTGTCAGGATCGGTCCGAGCTAGGCATATGCCTCTAGGACTACCCCCAATCCAATAATCTCGGGATCGGCTTGAGCTAGGCTTTTTCCCCCAAAGCTACCACCCATACTCCATCATTAAACACATATGCATTACTTCATTCTTTATCTTTGAGAGTGATACAATGAGGGTGATACAATGATAGTCATAACATTATTTGAAGTTTTGGATCAATAATCAATGAGTGAGAGACATGTGAATAAACATTATTGGAACTTTGGAACATTAGTCAGTGAATATGAGACATGTGAATCACAATTGATCAATGAGTAGGAAACATGTGATAATAACAATTGCTAACCGGATATAGGATACCTTAGAACATTTCGAAATGGAACAAATAAAATGTCAATGTGACTACTATGTGCTGCAGAAGTATACGGATAGAATAACCTTACATACTTTATACGTCCAATATGAATACACAACCCTATATGTGAACACAATAGTCCAGATCCTTCCTTATGTTTCACTCTACAACAAAAGTACATAACGGAGCTTACATTAACAATCAACTACCTTCCAAGTGTATAAGACAACAATGAGTTACATTTTTGCCTTAAAATGTCATTTCCCTTTTACAATATCATTTACGGCATTGTCATACCAACAAAACCAAAACATGCCCAACATTGACCAAAATATCACAACCCAATAGCATTTCATACCAAGTTCATTCTTTACATTTCTTCATTAACACGACGTCACAATTACTCCATCAAGTCACCTCAATACGTCTCATAACAACATATCGGCCAAAATACCATAATTTACACTTATAGAAAAATAACAAGTTTAGTAACATCATCACACCATACATGTTTTTATTTCATTCATACCATGCACTTTCATCAAAAGCACAAGTCACTTTTCAAGTTTAATTCACAAAAATGACACATCTTTTACAAAAACACAAAAGTGCACCACTTACACTTTTAGACATAACCATCATGATCTACATGCTCTCCCATGCATATAATCTATTAATCCATAAGAATAATCACTTAACCAAACTTTCAAATGAGTGATCTTGTCCCAAGAAGTGCCTTAGGGTTCTTAGGGTTTGAGAGAAAATATGTGAGAAATATCTAAAGAGGCATGAGAGTTAGAATGAATTAAAATCTGATTTTTTTGGCCTTTATATAGTACTCAAGTCATCCTTAGCCATTTCCTTGCATTAAATGCAATGTTTGCTTGGTCAAAGTGGAAGAATGGGTCATTTACCCCATTGGGCCTTGCATTTTGGTCTCTCTTTGGGCTTTAAATTGAGTCCAATAACACATGTCATATTAACCCACCAAATGTAATGTATAATCCACCATATATCTCATGTTCAAATAATTCCATAAATGTCTCGATAATATTCTCTTCGACATTCCCGTTCGTAGTCTCAATCGCAAAAATAGAAACTCTAGTCGCTCATGGCTTATTTGAACATAATTTGTTAAAATATCGAAGAATTAACCCCAACTCAGACACTAAACGCATTTAAGAATATTCCTACTATGATGCAGTAATAATACCATGACTCAAGGTCTTATATACATCATAATAGTCGAAGAAAAATTTTGGCGAAAACCACCCCGGCACGCCGCTTGGCGCGCCCCAATGCTGCCTGTGGCAGAAAAAAAATAGCCTAGAGTGGCCTGGCACACTGTCTGGAGCGCCCCAGGGCTGCCTTTGCCAAAACAATTTAGGCCAGAAGCGGCCCGACACGCCCCTAAGTGCGCCCCACACCCAAAATGTGATTTGTTTCCTTTCTTCGACTTTTCTTTGCGGATTTTGTTAGATCCTTCAAGTTCAAGTCTTTTTCTTACCTCCTAACCTTAATATTCATTGCTTGGAATTCCTCCAAGCCTCATTTTTTTTCACCCCACAATTGCTCCATGAAGTCACAATCACCACCTTCTACAAAGGTCTAAGCACATTTGCTAGCACAGTATCAAATATTCTATCAATAGCAATGTAAAATACGTACTTATTGCTCTCGAACCTAGGGTAAACATGGTTCAAGATTATTAAGTAGGGTCGGGAAGGTACGGGGTGTTACATTCTTCCCCCCTTAAAAACATTCATCCTCGAATGTTAACAACATCGTTTCAATTACAACAAATGCATCTCTATATTAGCATATATATACATAGACACTAAATGTTCATAGATATTTACTTGTTATTGCTCCCCTTCCGCACTTTGATCTTTTTCTTCCATTAGAAACAGATGAGGGTACTTGGACTTCATCATTTCTTCAGTTTCCCATGTGACCTCCTCTACTTGTTAATTTCTCCAAAGTACCTTTACGGAAGCTATGTATTTATTCCTCAACCTCTTTACTTGTCGATCTAGAATAGCAATGGGTACCTCTTCATAAGTGAGATCCTCCATAACTTGTACATCGTCAACAGGAGCAATACAAGATAGTTCCCCTATGCATTTTTTAAGCATCGAAACATGAAACACTGGATGGACCGAGGAGAATTCTTGGGGTAATTTCAATTCATATGCAACTTGCCCAAATCTTCTGATAATTTCATTTGGACCTATATAACGGGGACTCAATTTCCATTTCTTTCCAAATCTCATTACCCCTTTCATTGGCAACACCTTTAAGAATACCCAATCACCTATGGCGAATTTGAGCCCTCTTCTTCTAACATCAGCATATGACTTGTGTCGACTTTGGGCCTTTTGTAGCCGCTGTTGGATCACTTTAACTTTCTCCATAGCCTGATGAACAAGATCTTGCCCAAGTAAAGCAGTTTCACCCGCTTCAAACCATCCAATTGGTGATCTATATTTCCTTTCGTACAAAGCTTCATAAGGTGCCATTTTAATACTTGAATGATAGGTATTGTTGTCATAAAATTCAATAAGAGGCAAATGGTCATCCCAACTACCTTGAAAATCTAATGTGCAAGCTCGTAGCATATCTTTAAGTGTTTGAATAGTACATTCTGCTTGTCCATCTGTCTGAGGATGGAAAGTCGTACTCAGATTCACCTGTGTTCCCAAACTCTGCTGAAAAGATCTCCAAAAATGTGCAGTAAACTGAGATCCCCTGTCTGATATAATAGAGGTCGGAATCCCATGTAACTGCACTATTTCTTTAACGTACAATCTTGCATAATCCTCAGCTGTATAGGTGGTCTTGATAGGTAGGAAGTGCGATGACTTGGTAAGCCTGTCGACTATAACCCATATAGAATCAAATTTCCACAGCATACGAGGCAAACCTGTGATGAAATCCATGTTAATCATATCCTATTTCCAGACTAGAAGATTGATACATTGCATGTAACCTCCTGATTTCTGACGCTATACTTTCACTTGGTGACAATTTGGGCACTGAGCGACAAATTCTGCAATGTTCTTCTTCATATTTCCCCACCAATACACTTCTTTTAAATCATGGTACATTTTAGTAGCACCCGGGTGAATAGAATAGCGCGAATGATGTGCCTCGGTCATAATTCATTTCCTCAGCTCATCTACATCTGGTACACATAATCTTCCTTGGCATTGAAGTACCCTTTCTTGTGTAAGATCAAAGGCCGTAGTCAGACCCTATTGTACATTCTCTTTCAGCTGCAATAACATAATATCCGCAAACTGCTTCTCTTTTACTTCAGCTATTAAGGAGGATTCTGCTGCATTTTGCACAATAACCCCTGCATCTGGAGATTCAATAAGGCGAACTCCCAAGCTGGCTAGTTGATGTAGATCTTTGATTATCTCTTGCTTTTCAGTCAACTGGCCACTAGTGCTTTGTACTGCCTTGCGGCTCAATGCATCAGTTATCACATTTACTTTTCCTGGATGATAGAAAATATCAATATCATAGTCTTTTAAGAGCTCTAACCACCTTCGTTGCCTCAAATTGAGTTCGTTCTACTTAAAGATATATTGCAAACTTTTGGGATCAGTATAAATATCAACAGGAACTCCATACAAATAATGACGCCATATCTTTAAAGCAAATACCACCGCTGCTAATTCAAGATCATGTGTGGGATAGTTTCTCTAGTGTGGCCATAATTGTAGTGAGGCATATGCTATGACATTACCGTGCTGCATCAATACACACCCTAGGCCAATTCTGGAAGCATCACAATATATTGCGTAACCTTCGGTGACTTCTGAAAGTACTAACACTGGTGTGGAGGTTAATTTATCTTTCAACTCTTGAAAGCTTTTCTCACACGCATCATTCCACTGAAATTTAACTGCCTTATGTGTAAGCTTTGTTAAAGGTGCAGCAATGGAAGAAAAACCTTCCACAAATCTTCTGTAATAACCTGCTAACCCAAGAAAACTACGAATCTCTGTAGGTGTCGTAGGTCTTGGCCAATTTTTCACCTCTTCAATCTTCTGTGTACCAACCTGTATCCCTTCATCTGACATAATGTGACCCAAGAATGCGAAGGATTTTAACAAAACTTACACTTAGAGAACTTTGCATACAACCTACGCTCACGGAGAATCTGTAACACCTACCGTAAGTAATTAGCATGGTCCTCTAGTGATCTTGAATAAACCTGGATGTCATCTATAAATACCATCATGAACACGTCTATAAATGGCTTAAACACCCTATTCATCAAATCCATGAACACAACTGGTGCATTTGTTAGTCCAAATGACATAACTAAAAATTCATAATGGTCATACCGTGTTCGAAAAGCTGTCTTGGGTACATCTTCTTTTCTAACTCTGACTTGATGGTAACCCGACCTCAAGTCAATCTTTGAAAACACTTGGCACCCTGTAACTGATCAAACAAATCATCAATTCTAGGGAGGGGATATTTGTTCTTGATCGTTACCTTATTCAATTGCCGATAGTCAATGCACATTCTAAATATGCCATCCTTCTTCCGTACAAATAACACTGGTGCACCCCACGGGGACATAATAAGCCAGATGAAGCCCTTGTCCAATAAATCTTTTAACTGCTCCTTCAATTCACGCAATTCTGCTGGAGCCATTCTATACGGAGGAATAGAGATAGGCTGAGTGCCTGAAATCACATCAATGCCAAACTCTACTTACCGTTCTGGGGGTAAGCTTGGAAGATCCTCTAGAAATACATCAAGAAATTCATTGACCACTGGAACTGACTGCCGAGGTAGTGGTTCCACATCATTATCTTTCACTCGTACTAAGTGACATATGTACCCCTTGGCAATCATTTTCCTTGATTTCAAATAGGAAATAAATTTTCCTATTGGTGCCCCCACATTACCCTGCCATTCAAGAACATTTTCTTGTGGGAAACAAAAATGTACCTTCTTGGACCGGTAATCTACCGTGGCATAACAAGAAGCCAACCAGTCCATCCCCATTATCACATCAAAATCCACCATGTCTAGTTCAATGAGGTCGGCCAGTGTATCATGACCACACATAGTTACCACACAATTACGATATACTCTTTTTGCAATAATATATTCACCAACCGATGTATACACTTCAATTGACTTAATTAATAATTCTGGTGCCCTTGCAAATTTTGCAGCAATCAATGGAGTAACATAGGACAATGTATAACCTGGGTCAATCAATGCATATACATTATATGAAAATATGGATAATATGTACCTGTGACGACATCAGGAGAAGCCTCTAAATTTTGTCGGTCCACTAAAGCATAAGTGCAATTCTGGACCCCACTAGTATTGGCTGCTCCTCTGGCACCTATACCACAACCAACAGACTACACACCTCGGCCTAAAGAAGGAACCGATGATGATGACGCAATAGTTGATCCTGCAGGTCGTGCTATACCACCCATGCTCCTCTGGGGACACTCCTTTATCATTTGCCCCATCATACAACACCAAAAGAAAGCATTCGTCCCTACCCGGTATGTACCTGAATGAGTGCGCCTACAGCGTTGACACTACTGATGAGAAAATCCTGCTGCTTGTGATCCGTGACCACTACTCTGCCCAGATTTGCCACCTCTAAACCCTCGGAATTGAGAGTGAGCACCTACTGTGGAATAAGAGAATGATGGTCTAAGCCATCTAGGAAACATCCGAGGCCTAAATTCTCCTTGGGACGCCATAGACTTTCCCATAGGTCTAGTTCTTTTGGACTGTCCTCTATCAGATTCATGTACCCTTCTTCTCTGTCTCTGATCTTTCATTTTCTGTGCGAAGGCCTTTATTCTAGCTATGTCCATATCCTTGTTCAAGGGCGCAATGGTGCAGTCCCTTACCAAGTATGGCTCTAACCTGTCCACATATCGATGGACTCTATCTGTCATTGTAGCCACTACATTCGGAGCATATCGAGCCAAGGAATTAAACTGAAGACTATATTCTCTAACACTCATGTTCCCTTGATGTAGATTTAGAAACTGATCTGCACGTGCCTCCCGGATCTCATATGGGAGGTAATGATCAAGGAATGCCATTTTAAATTCTTCCCAACCAGATGGAAGTGCATCAATACCCCTCGATCTTTTCCAATCTTCGTACCATAATATAGTTTCACCTTTTAATCTATAAGTCGCAAGTTTAACTATTTCAACACCAGTCACGTTCATAACTTCTAGAGACCTCTAGATTTGATCCACAAAGTCCTGTGGATCTCCTTTCGGATCTGACCCAGTGAATATAGGAGGGTCTAATTTCAAAAAGTCTTGTATTCTGCGACTCGCCACTCTAGCCACATCATCCTCATTAGTTGTTGGACCAGCTCGTCCCTGAGTCTATGCAACAACTATTTGAGTCAATATATGTACTGCATTTCGTAAGTCCTGGTCTGTGGCATTCATTGGTGGTTCTGCGGGTACTTCTCTACCTCTTCACTCTTCTGGAGCTGGGAATGTAGAAGAAGCCCACGATGCAACCTCAGCGTCAGCCCCACCTTGACTAGCTTGGTCAGGTGGTGATTTACTCGTGCCTTCTCTGGAAGGCATATCTACCTGCTTACCTTTACCTCTACCTCTTCTTGTGATTGGCATTTTACTATACCAAAGAAAAATAATTACCATGGTCAGATACAATTCAACTTACAACACTGGCTCTATTGCACAATCTAGAAATGAAGAAAAAAAAATGACTCCTAAATGTCCCGTAGCATCCTACTTATAAATGTGGTGCACAACACATACATAAGCAAGACTCTACTCAAACACGGCTTTGTATAAATCCTTAGGATGACCTGCTCTGATACCACTTTTGTCACGCCCCGAGTTCCAACGAGACGGACTGGCACCCAAAGCCAATGAGGCCCGAGAGAACCAATCGTTGCTCATGTCTATTCGTATGCATGTCACCCAATAAGCAGTACCATCACATAGAGATATAAAATGCCAATAGCGGAAGTCATTGAAACATTTACTATATGTATATGAAACTTGGCCGGTAGGGCCATCAAGTGAAACTGGACATACATCTCTTACATTCCTCATCCCACATATGTCTACAAAGCCTCTACAGATACATATACATAGCCAAGCTAGAGTCGGGACAAGTCCCTGCTTTATACAAGATTTACAATACCAAAATAAGTGTACACTATGACTCGAAAAGCCCCGAACTAACTGGAGCTCACCAAAAATCTGCAAATGACCCGCACTCTACTGTGGAGGTCTACTAGCACCTGTACCTGCAGCAAGTAAGGTAAGTCCCCCCAAGGGACGTCAGTACGAAGAATGTACTGAGTATGTAAGGCTCATATGAAACTGTATGACACATAAATACTTGAATGAACTCAAATACAAATGAATAACCAATATGAATAAGTCACCATTCTGTACGTTGGGAACCATGTGTATTGATTTCATTACTTTCTTTTCTTCTTTACTTCTATGTTTGTTCATCATCACTTGTGTCACTATGTACCCGGGCCCCAACTGATTAGTGGGTCTTAGCATAACATAACGTTATGTTGGGATCGGAATGGAACAAATAAAATGTCAATGTGACTACTATGTGCTGCATAAGGATACGGATAGAATAACCTTACATACCTATATGAATACACAACCCTATACGTGAACACAATAGTCCAGCTCCTTCCTTATGTTTCACTCTACAACACAAATACATAACGGAGCTTACATTAACAATCAACTACCTTCCCAGTGTATAAGACGACAATGAGTTACATGTTTGCCTTAAAATGTCATTTCCCCTTTACAATACCATTTACGATATTGTCATACCAACAATACCACAACATGCCAAACATTAAACAAAATATCACAACCCAATAGCATTTCATACCAAGTTCATTCTTTACATTTTTTCATTAACACGACGTCACAATTACTCCATCAAGTTACCTCAATACGTCTCATAACAACATATCGGCCAAAATCCCATAATTTAAACTTATAGAAAAATAAGAAATTTAGTAACTTCACCACACCATGCATGTTGTTATTTCATCCATACCATGCACTTTCATCAAAACCACAAGTCACTTTTCAAGTTTAATTCACAAAAATGACACATCTTTTACAAAAACACAAAAGTGCACCACTTACACTTTTAGACGTAACCATCATGATCTACATGATCTACCATGCATATAATATATTAATCCATAATAATAATCACTTACCCAAACTTGCAAATGAGTGATCTTGTCCCAAGAAGTGCCTTAGGGTTCTTAGGTTTTGAGAGAAAATATGTGAGAAATATCTAAAGAGGCATGAGAGTTAGAATGAATTAAAATCTGATTTTTTTGGCCTTTATATAGTACTCAAGTCATCCTTAGTCATTTCCTTCCATTAAATGCAAGGTTTGCTTGGTCAAACTGGAAGAATGGGTCATTTGCCCCATTGGGCCTTGCATTTTGGTCTCTCTTTGGGCTTTAAATTGAGTCCAATAACACATGTCATATTAACCCACCAAATGTAATGTATAATCCACCATATATCTCATGTTCAAATAATTCCATAAATGTCTCGATAATATTCTCTTCGAGATTCCCGTTCGTAGTCTCAATCGTAAAAATAGAAATTCTAGTCGCTCATGGCTTATTTGAACATAATTTGTTAAATATTTGTGATGAAGAATTAACCCCAACTCGGATGCTAAACGCGTTTAAGAATAGTCCTACTATGATGGAGTAATAATACCATGACTCAAAGGTCTTATATACATCATAATAGTCGAAGAAATATTTTGCCGAAAACCACCCCGGCACGCCGCTTGGCGCGCCCCAATTCTGCCCGTGGCACAAAAAAAACAGCCCAGAGCGGCCTGGCACACTGCCTGGCATTCCACAGGGCTGCCTTTGACAAAAATATTTTGGCCAGAAGCGGCCCGGCATGCCCCTGGGCGCGCCCCACATCAAAAATGTGATTTGTTTCCTTTCTTCGACTTTTCTTTGCGGATTTGGTTAGATCCTTCAAGTTCAAGTCTTTTGCTTACCTACTAACCTTAATATCCATTGATTGGAAGTCCTCCAAGCCTCATTTTTTTCACCACACAATTGCTCCACGAAGTCACAAACACCACCTACTACAAAGGTCTAAGCACATTTGCTAGCGCAATATCAAATGTTCCATCAATAGCAATGCAAAATACGTAATTATTGCTCTCGAACCTAGGGTAAACATGGTTCAAGATTATCAAGTAGGGTCGGGAATGTACGGGGTGTTACACCCTTGATGGGTGTCTTTATTTGTATGACTTACTTGATGATTTACAAGTTTAGTCTATGAATGTGTGTAACAATAGAGAAATTAGGTGAACTTATAATCTATAAAAGTTGTCTTTAATACCTTAAAAATGGGGAATCCTATATTGTGTGTGTTTGGAGTAGGTGATATTCTTATTGGAAGATAGTTAGGAGGATTGATTGTGATAAGAGCATGTGATGTTATATCTTAAGAACCTAAAGTCAAGTTTGGCTATGTGCTAGGAAGTAAGATGTGTAAAAGTGCTTGAATCTAGCTAGAATTGTTAATTGAATAGAGCCGAGTGGTTGAATAATCGGCTAAAGGGGATAGCGTCTTGAACTTACTGATGACTTTAGTGGAAGGGTTACTAGTTAGTAACTGTATTTACCAATTTTGATAGGAATAAAAGAGGGTTAGATTGGTGAATGAAATAGGTATGTTAAATTAGAGTGTAGATATCGATTTTGGTGAAATATGCACTCCTAAAATGGATACTTTCTTGATTGATCTTCTTACATATTGTAACTGATGAATATGGTTTGATAAGACCAGCATTATAAACTGTGTGAATTAGCCTTCGGGCTTACTTGTGATTTCATGTGTTAGTGGATAATTGTTATTTACCTGGAATTGGCCTTTTGATTCAGTATAGTCTTAGATGCTCTTTATACTTATGATACCAGGTTTTGGTTTTTTTGTTGTATTTCATTAAGATATTTTGGATTCATGATTCTTATGGCCCGACTTTATTCTCAAAGTCTCGTTTTACTTCATTTCCTTTCTTTTTTCATTTTTTTCATATTTGTTGGGGACTTTTGGCTTACCGACCAAGGTTGAGTCAGGGTAAGTGCCATCATGACCTCGATTTCTGTGTCATGAGAGTAGCATCATTTTTCGAGTAAAATTTTAATTTAATTTGTGAAGTTTATTATAATAGTTGTTCTTCCATCCTTGATTTTACTATTTTACTTATTTAACCAGTAGAATACATCTATATTATCATTGCGAACTCAAAAGAGGAATCATGAGTTAGAGTGAATAGTAAAAGGAGTAAGCTCTTTACTACGGGCATCATAGAGTGGATTTGTGGCTAGGATCGGCATACACCTAGATCACCCTACTTGGTTATTAAATGGAAAGTGCGATTATGTTTAAATGTTTATCTTGACTAGTCACGATCCAAATGGTCGTGAATGACACCCACACTAACACTCTGGTAGGAGAACCAACTAATCCAAGACTCAACCCAAACACTTAGCCATTTTAATACAGAAATATCAATAAATCAATACTAATGATATAATCTCAAAATTTCATAAATAACATAAGTGCGGGATAAAACATCTACCTATTACAACTACCCAAGGACCCGAAAGTCATTGTACAAGAACATTCTAACTAAAACTAAAGTCTAAGATAAATATCCAAAAACAAAATAAAACAAGAGTATCACTTTCCGAAAGAATGGACATGATCTAATGAGATGATCCAATCGCTGCCTCAAGGTAGATGCTCACCCTTGGATTGGAACGTTACTGGTCAAATGCTATATCCGAGATCACGTGTTAATCATTGGAACATTGTCTGCACTTAACAAAATAAGAGCACGTGTAGTATTAGTACAAATACTATGTATGAGTAGGTATCATCGACCGACTCAACTCTGACATACACTTAAACATAAATCAAATATGAGTAAACAAGCAATCAACACCTAACAGGTAATTTCAATCAAGAATTACCAATCCATAGATAATCACTTAGTCTACCAAAAACCTCAAGTAGACCAACCATGACACACATAAATTCAACAACAAAAATGGAGGGGTCTATAAATCCTCTAAATACCACAAGTGTCAACATACCAAACCATTTATCACCTAGCCATCTCACAAGAGTAGACTTATGCCACCTTGATTTCAATGCAACACTTAATGATATGCAAATGAGAAATAATTACTATGAATATATAATAATGCATCAAAAACAATCACAACCTCATCGCAATATACATACTAAGGGGACTTATTTGCCCAATAGTCATGACTTGTAGTAGGTCAACTTTCTTCATGTACCATACTAGCATGGTACCCGACCCTCTGAATATCAATAGATAAGTAAGATGTACCAGCACGATATCCGACCCTCCAAATATCACAATATAAGGTATAAAATTAATTATCATTCAGGATAAATTACAGTGCACCAATAATGCAAGTACTCACTTTATGTAGACTCTTAGTGAATTCAACGTTAACCATTTAATATGTACTACAAATATCAACCAACTCACCAATCACAAGTCTTCTTGAAGGCCAATTCATAAATATTTATCTTATGAGTAGGTATGGGATCCAAACTAAGTTTATAACTAAAATTTAAATCATAAACTACCTCAAATACAAGCCTAAATGCATGTCACAACCCAGAATCCGAGGTCATGATGGCGCCTACCCTGATCTACCCGTGGTAGGTAAGCCCAAAACCAAAAGAGAATAATTGCAGAAAGACTATAAATAAGTGTGTAAAATATGAGACATAGGATAAAAACCAAGTCAATACAGTAACAAAGGTAGATATCTGAAATACAAATCAAAATATCCCAAGCATCTAGTGTCATGAGTAAAGAGAACTCTAAATCCGACATAGGTACGAAAATACATAAACTATGTTTTTGAATGTAAAATAAAGACGTAAAACTGGATGAAGCTGAGCACAAACTCTGGAATGGGGAGCTCTCTTTGAATTCTAAATGCTCAAACTACACGAACTCATGAACCGCGGGTCACACTCAAACTGGGATCTGCATCAAAAAGGGTGTTGAAAGTAGGAGTGAGTACAGTTCACTTGTACTCAGTAGGCATCATAGTTTGACCAAGCAAAGTAGATAACTGAGCATATAGAGGGAACTATGAGCAACCCTTCCACATGCATTTAGAAAAATTCCCAACGGTGGCTCAAGCCATACAACTCCTAACAATATAATAATACAATTATAATAGTAAAGAATCATATGAAACATCAACAATATCAATCCAAGCCCCTACACGGGCATTGCAGTAATGATAAAAACAAATAATACTCAAACAAGACCAATGCCAGCCCCCGCACGGGCATCTTAATGATAATAATCTCTCAAGACAATAATAAGAGTCAAATAAGCCCCCACTCGGGAACCACAATAAAATAATAATCTCCAAAATGAATACCATGATAAAATCCCTAACCCATAGCATACTTTCTATGAAAGGTTATCTACCCAGTCTAATCTGAAGAAAGTTAAGCCATAACTTACCTCAAAAGCTAAAACACAAGCCTAAGACCCTCAACAAGAAGCCTTCCTCTTCCGAACAAATTCAGAATGCTAATAATCTGTCAAAAATGGATTTTTACGGGATTAGGAGTCTATTGATTCCCATATTGACATACTTTGGTTTCAGGTACAAAATCACATCGAGAATCAACCCCAAAGGTAAGAGGGTAAATAATGAATTTTAATCAAGAATCAAGTTACCCATGCTTTAAGGGTTCTAAATATAAAAACCCATCAAAAAACAAAATGAAATCGAGCTTGAATCATTGAAAAACTAATTTCTCACTTTACTGGATAAAACCCAAAATCCCAATTTTTAAATTCAAGTTTTGAAGATAGTTTAAGCAATGTAATCCATGGGTAGTGATAGAAATTAAGCTTAAAGGTTTACCCAATCCAGATTGATGAAAAAGTCTCTACAAATCACCCAAAACTAATGTCCCAAAGCTAAAAAATTGTGAAAATGGAGAAAAATCTAGAAAAAGAAGTTTAAATACTGTTATGATGAAATGTGCCTTCTATGCATGCACACTCAACCCTCCGTGTGCAAGGAGAAGAAACCCAACTCAGCCGAGCAAGTTACTCTACACATGCATGATAGCTTAAGCACGTGCATGGTGACCAGGTTAGTGCTTTAATGTGTGCACGAGCCAAGGTTGCGTGCACATAAAGGGCCAATTGGTGCAACAGTAACTGTGCACAAGCTGAAACTTAAGTGCAACAAAACTCTGAACGAACCCTCGGGATTCATTTGGGACCCTATGAAAATAACCCAATGGTGTTACTAGGCTAATTTCAATGTTCTGGACTCAACAAAACTATTGAGTTTCAAAAAAGAGGTTGTTATCAATAAGTTACCCCTTGAGAACCCCTTTAGGATAATAAACTAGACTCTCATCTAAACAGTTAAAACATAAAATATAGTCTTAGAACTCGAACCAACCATGATACTAACCCAAAATCAACATTTTGAAGCTAATGGAACTGACAGAATCACCAACAACTCTCAGATCTCAAAATGTTAACCAAAGTCAAATATATCACTTTAAAGGCTATTCAAAACCTCAAACTCACATAAATCATTCCCAAATATATCGAGGATCGTGTCAACCATCACTATATAACTCATAAATTAAATAAAGACTCTGCAGGAAAGGGAAAAATAGTTAATACACAAAAAAAATAAAAATCACCATGAGGGTTGTTACATTATCCACCACTAAAACAAGTATTTGTCCTCGAATAAAAAAGCAAAGAAAGTACCTGATTCGGTAAAAAGCTGGGGAGGTATCAGCTCCGCATATCAAACTCAACTGTCATGCCCCGAATCCCATCGAGACGGATTGGCACTCATAGCCGACAAGGCCCGAGATAACCAAGCTTTGCTACTATTTAATCATATGCATGTGATAAGAAACCCATGATCATGTAAGAACAAGAAAGATGAATAACGGAAAACATGGAACATGGGACATATATATATATATACACATGTGAAACTTGGCTGTTGAGGCCACCAAGCCAAAAATGTTATATACCACCTTACATTCATACACCCACACATGTCTATAAAAGCCTCTACATAGACATTTACCAAACACAACTGAAACTCGGGACAAGTTCCTGCTTTATACAACATGTACAATACCAAAATATATGAACAACTATGACTCGGAGAAGCCCCGAACTAACTGGAGCTCACCAATGATCCGCAACAACTGGCAACCTACTGTGGAGGCCTACAAGTGCCTGCGCCTGCAACAAGTAAGGTAAATCCCCCAAGAGGGGTCAGTACGAAGAATGTACTGAGTATGTAAGGCCATATGAAACTTGTGTGATAAGTAAATATGTCAATGGACTCAAATTCAAATGCATAACCAATATAGATAAGTCACAATATAGATGAGTCATCATTCTATGTTTTGGGAACCATGAATATTGCTTTCATTACTTTCTTTACTTCTTTAGTACTATGATTATTCATCTTTGCCTATGACCTGTGATACCCAGGCCCCGACTGAATAGTGGGTTTTAATCATAACATGACGTTATGTTGGGATCGGCTTGAGCTAGGCTTATCCCTCTAGAGCTACCACCCATGAATAACTATATCGGGATCGGCTCGAGCTAGGTTAATACCTCTAGAGCTGCCACCCATACCAACATATCAGGTTCGGCTCGAGCTAGGTTATTACCCCTAGAGTTGCCCCCTGTCAGGATCGGTCCGAGCTAGGCTTATGCCCCTAGGACTGCCCCTTGATCCAACAATCTAGAGATCGGCTTGAGCTAGGCATTTTACCCCCAAAGCTACCACCCATACTTGATCATTGACCACATATATGCATTACTTTGAGATTGATACAATGATAGTCACAACTTTACTTTAAGCTTTGGATCATTAACCAATGAGTGAGAGACATGTAAATAAATATTGTGAGAAACATAACATTATTAGAACCATAACACCATTGGAACCATTGGACAATAATCCATGAACAAGAGACATGAGTATAATCACTATTGGAACATTGTAACATAACCTTATTGGGCTTTTGGAACATTAACCATGAATATGAGACATGTGGTTCACAATTGATCAATGAGTAGGAACTATGTGATAATGACCATTGATAACCAGGTATAGGATACCTTAGCACATTTCGGAATAAGACAAGTGAAATGTCAATGTGATTGCTATTTGCTGCAGAAAGATACGGACAGAGTAACCTTACATACCTTGTATTCTCAATGCGAATATACAACCTTAGATTTGCATACAATGTCCTGCTCTTTCCTTATGTTTCACTCTACAACACAAATACATAACGGGATTTACATTAACCACCAACTACCTTACAAATACATATAACGTCAATGAGTTACATGTTTGCCTTTAAAATTGTCATTTTCCCCTTGACAATACCATTGAAGAAATTATCATACCAATAATCCCACAATATTCCCAACATTGACCAAAATATCATAAACCATTAGCATGTCACACCAAGTTCATACTTTCCACTCCTCATCACCACCACATCACAATTATTCCATCAATTCACTTCAATACACCTCACAACAACAAATCGGTCAAAATCCCATAATTTACACTTATATGAAAATAAAAAGTTTAATAACATAATCACGCCATACATGTTGTTATTTTATCCATACCATGCTCTTTCATCAAAATCACAAGGCATAATTCAAGTGTAAATCCCATGGATAACACATCTTTTACAAAAAAAACCAAAGTGCCATAGTCAACACTTCCAAGCATAACCAACATGATTTACATACTCTACCATGCATATAATATATGAATCCAAAAGAATAATTACTTACCTAAGCTTGAAAATTGATGATTTTGCTCCAAGAAGTTGGCTTAGGGTTCTTTGAGAGTTGAGAGAAATTTTGGGAAATTTCTAGAAATGTGTAGTGTAATACTTTGAATAAAAATCAGATTTTCCACTTATTTATAGGCCCTCAAATATTCTTGGCATTAAATGCCATGTATAAGGGGTCAAAGGGTGAAGAATAGGTCATTTAACCCATTTTGGCCCATGTCTTCTTTCTATTTTTGGGCTTTTTATTGAGCCCAACTCACTCAACCAAATAAAATCAATAATTTGTCATGTTTAAATCATTTCATACGTGTTACAATAATATTCCCACTCACGTGATTCATATTCGTAGCCTCAATCCCAAAAACAAGTGATTCTAGCCACGTATGGCCTATTTTGACCATAAGGGTAAATCATACCAATATAATACTTTACTCATTTCATGTATATTCTCATGGTTGTAGAAGAAACGTGGAAAAAATTGGCCCGGTACGTCCTCGGGCACCCTTGGGACTTAAGAAAATTTCCAACATCGAAAAGTGGGAAAAACCAGCCTGGCACGCCCTTGGGAGCGCCAGCTTTCTGCCCCTGGGATAAAATTTTTGGCCCAGAGCAGCCTGGCACGCCCTCTGGCGCACCCCCCCCCCCCCTTAATTTTCTTGAAAATTTTGTTTTTTGACTTTTCTTTGCGGGTTTGGTTAGATACTTCAGTCTTATTCTTTAACTTACTTCTTACCCTTTATACCCTTTGTTTAGAGGTCCTCTTAGCCTCATTTTAACCCCACAAATGCTCCATGAAAATCACAAAACACCTCCTACGAAGGGCTAATCACATGTACGAGGCCAAATTTCAATTTTTCTCATCATTAACATTACCAAATACATACTTATTGCTCTCGACACCTAAGTAAACATTATATAATGTTGACAAGTAGGGTTGGGAAGGTACGGGGTATTACATTCTTCCCCACTTAAGAACATTCATCCTCGAATGTTAATAGTATCGCTTCAATTACGACAAATGCATCTTTATACTAGCATACATATACATAATCACTTAAGGCTCATGGATACTTACTTTTTATTGCTCCACTTCCGCGCTTTGAACTTCTTGGTCCACTTGAAATAGATAGGGGTACTTGGATTTCATCATTTCCTCAGCTTCCCATGTAATCTCCTCTACTTGTTGATTTCGCCATAATACTTTTACGGAAGCTATGTCTTTATTCCTCAATCTCTTTACTTGTCGATCTAGAATAGCAACGAGTACCTCTTCATAAGTAATATCCTCCATAACTTGTACATCTTCAATTGGAACAATACAAGATGGATCTCCAAAAGTGCATTGTAAACTGTGCTCCTCTGTCTGATATAATAGAAAGTGGAATACCATGCAGCTGCACTATTTATTTAACATACAATCTTGCATAATCCTCAGCTGTATAGGTGGTCTTAACTGGTAGAAAATGCGCTGACTTGGTAAGCCTGTCTACTATAACCCATATAGAATTAAATTTCCGCAATGTACGAGGCAAACCTGTAATGAAGTCCATATTAATCATATCCCATTTCCATAGTGGAAGATTGATACATTGCATGTAACCTCCTGGTTTCTGATGTTCTACTTTCACTTGTTGACAATTCGGGCATTGAGCGACAAACTCTGCAATGTTCTTTTTCATATTTCTCCACCAACACACTTCTTTTAAATCATGATACATTTTAGTAGCGCCCGGATGAAAAGAATAGAACGAATGATGCGCCTCTGTCATAATGCATTGCCTGAGGTCATCTACATCTGGTACACATAATCTACCTTGGCATTGGAGCACCCCTTCTTGTGTAAGATCAAAGGCCTGTGTCAAATTCTGTTGTATATTTTCCTTTAGCTGCAATAAAATAGAATCTGCAAACTGCTTCTCTTTTACTTCAGCTATTAAGGAGGATTCTGCTGCATTTTGTACAATAACCCCTTCATCTGGAGATTCAATAAGACGAACTCCCAAGCTGGATAATTGATGTAGATCTTAGATTATCTCTTGCTTTTCAGCTAACTGGCCACTAGTGCTATCTACTGCCTTGCGGCTCAATGCATCAGCTACTACATTTGCTTTGCCTGGATGATATAGAATATCAATATCATAGTATTTTAAGAGTTTTAACCACCTTCATTTCCTCAAATTGAGTTCCTTCTGCTTAAAGAGATATTGCAAACTTTTGTGATCCGTATAGATATCAACATGAACTCCATACAAATAATGATGCCATATCTTTAAAGTAAAGACCACCGTTGCCAATTCAAAATCATATGTAGGATAATTTTTCTCATGTGGCCGCAACTGTCGTGAGGCATATGCTATGACATTACCGTGTTGCATCAATACACATCCGAGGCCAACCCCGAAAGCATCACAATACACTGTATAACCTTTGGTACCTTCGGGAAGCACTAAAACTGGTGTGGAGGTTAATTTATCATTCAACTTTTGGAAGCCTTTCTCACACGCATCATTCCACTGAAATTTAACTGCCGTATGTGTAAGCTTTGTTAATGGTGCAGCAATGGAGGAAAAACCTTCCACAAATCTTTTGTAATAACCTACCAGTCTAAGAAAACTTTGGACATCTGTGGGTGTCGTAGGTCTTGGCCAATTTTTCACTGCTTCAATCTTTTGTGTATCAACCTGTATTCCTTCATCCGACACAATGTGACCAAAGAATGCGACGTATTTTAACCAAAACTCACATTTGGAGAACTTTGCATACAACTTACGCTCACGGAGAATCTGTAGCACCTGCCGTAAGTGATTAGCATGGTCCTCCGGTGATCTTGAATAAACTAGGATGTCATTTATAAATACCGTGATGAACACGTCCAGGAATGGATTAAACACCCTATTCATCAAATCCATGAACACAACTGGTGCATTTGTTAGTCCAAATGACATAACTAAAAATTCATAATGGCCATACCGTGTTCGGAAAGCTGTCTTGGGTACATCTTCTTCTCTAACCCTGACTTGATGGTAACCCGACCTCAGGTCAATCTTTGAAAAACACTGGGCACCCTCTAACTGATCAAACAAATCATCAATTCGAAGGAGGGGATATTTGTTCTTGATCGTTACCTTATTGAATTGCCGATAGTCGATGCACATTCCCAATGTGCCATCTTTCTTCCGTACAAATAATACCGGCGCACCCTACGGGGACATGCTAGGCCTAATGAAGCCTTTGTATAGAAAATATTTCAATTGCTCCTTCAATTCATGCAGTTCTGCTGGAGTCATTCTATATGGGGGAATAGAGATAGGCTGAGTGCCTGGAATCACATCAATGCCAAATTCTACTTTCCGTTCTGCGGGTAAGCCTGGAAGATCCTCTGGAAATACATCAAGAAATTCATTGACTACTGGAACCGACTACGGAGTTAGTGGTTCCACATCATTATCTTTCACTCGTACTAAGTGACAAATATATCCCTTGGCAATCATTTTTCTAGCTTTCAAATAGGAAATAAATCTTCCTCGTGGTGCCCCTACATTACCCTTCCATTCAAGAACATTTTCTTGCGGAAAACAAAATTGCACCTTCTTGGCCCGACAATCTACCGTGGCATAACAAGAGGCCAACCAATCCATTCCCATGATCACATCAAAATCCACCATGTCTAATTCAATGAGATCGGCCAATGTATCATGACCACACACAGTTACCACATAGTTACGATATACCTTTTTGCAATAATATATTCACCAAACGGTGTAGACACTTCAATTGATTTAATTAATAATTCTGGTGCCTTTGCAAATTTTGCAGCAACCAATAGAGTAACATAGGAAAATATAGAACCGGGGTCAATCAATGTATATACATTATATGAAAATATGGATAATGTACCTGTGACAATATCAGGGGAACCCTCTGAATTCTGTCGGTCCACTAAAGCATAAGTGTGATTCTGGACCCCGCTAGTACTGGCTTCTCCTCTGGAACCCCTACCATGGCCAACAAACTGCACACCTCGGCCCAGTTAAGGAACCGATGCTGATGACGCATCGACCGATCCTGCCGGTTGTGCTATACCACCCATGCTTCTCTGGGGACACTCTTTCATCATGTGTCCCGTCATGCCGCACCAAAAACAAGCATTTGTCCCCACTCAGCATGTACCTGCATGAATACGCCCGCAGTGCTGACACTGCTGACGAGAAAAACCTGTTTCCTGTGATCCATGAAATTCGCTACTCTGCCCAGATGGACCACCTCTAAACCCTCGAAACTGAGAATGAGCACCCCCTGTGGAATAGGAGAACGATGGTCTAGGTGGTCTAGGAAACATACGGTGCCTAGATCCTCCTTGGGACATCATAGGTGGTCCCATAGAAGCCCTTTTGGACTGCCCCCTGTCAAATTCATGTACCCTTCATTTCTGCCTTTGATCTTCCATTTTCTGAGCGAAGGACTGAATTCTCGCTATACCCATATCCTTGTTCAAGGCAGCAATAGTGCAATCCCTTACCAAATATGGATCTAATCTGTCCACGTAGCGATGGACTCTATCTGTCATTGTAGCCACCACATGTGGCGCATATCAAGCCAAGGAATTAAATTGCAAACTATATTCTCTGACACTCAGATTTCCCTTAAGGAGATTTAGGAACTGATCCGCACGTGCCTCACCAATTTCATAGGGAAGTTAATGATCAAGGAAAGCCACTTTAAACTTTTCCCAATTAGGTGGATTTGCACCAATATCACGGGATTTCTTCCAATCCTCGTACCACAGTATCGCCTCTCCTTTCAATTTGTATGCAACAAGTTCAACTGTCTCTACCCCCGTCATGTGCATAACTTCCAAAGCCCTCTGAATTTTATCCACGAAGTCCTATGGATATGCTTTCGAATCTGACCCTGTGAATATAGGAGGGTCCAGTTTTAGAAAATCTTGTGTTCTGCGACTTGCCACTCTAGCCGTATCATCCTCATGTGCCATTGGGCCAGCTCGTCCTTGACTTTGTGCTTCCACTAACTGTGTCAACATATGTACTGCATTTCTAAGATCCTGTCTGTGGCATTCATTGGTGGTTCTACGGGTACTTCTCTACCGACTGGCTCCTCCAGAGCTGGAAAAGTAGACGAAGACCACGATGAAATTTCAGCATTTGCTCCACCTTGACTAGCTTGGTCAGGTGGTAATCTACTCATTCCTTCACTAGCAGGCACATCCACCTGCTTACCTTTACCTCTACCTCTTCTCGTGATTGGCATTTTAACTATACCAAAGAAAAACACTTACCATGGTCAGATGCAATTCAACTTATAACACTGGCTCTATTGCGCGATCTAGAAGTGAAAGAAAGGAACGACATCCTAAATGTCTCGTAGCCTTCTACTTATAAATGTGGTGCACAACACATCGATAAGTAAGACTCTACTCAAACACGGCTTTGTAGACACCCTTAGAACGACCTGATCTGATACCACTTTTGTCACGCTCCGAATCCCATCGGGACGGATTGGCACTCGTAGCCAACAAGGCCCGAGAGAACCAAGCTTTGCTACTATTCAATCATATGCATGCCATAAGAAACCCATTATCACGTATGAACAAGAAAGACGAATAACGAAAAACATGGAACATGGGACATATATATATATACACATGTGAAACTTGGACGTTGAGTCCACCAAGTCAAAAACGTTATATACCACCTTACATTCATACACCCACACATGTCTACAACAGCCTCTACATAGACAATTACCAAACACAACTGAAAGTCGGGACAAGTTTCCACTTTATACATGTACAATACCAAAACATATGAACAACTGTGACTCGAAGAAGCCCCGAACTAACTGGAGCTAACCAATGATCCGCAACAACTGGCAACCTACTGTGGAGGCCTACTAGTACCTGTGCCTGCAACAAGTAAGGTAAATCCCCCAAGAGGGGTCAGTACTAAGAATGTACTGAGTATGTAAGGCCATATGAAACTTGTGTGATAAGTAAATATGTCAATGGACTCAAATTTAAATGCATAACCAATATAGATAAGTCACAATATAGATGAGTCATCATTCTATGTTTTGGGAACCATGAATATTGCTTTTATTACTTTCTTTACTTCTTTAGTTCTATGATTATTCATCTTTGCCTGTGACTTGTGATACCCGGGCCCCGACTGAACAGTGGGTTTTAATCATAACATGAAGTTATGTTGGGATCGGCTCGAGCTAGGCTTATGCCTCTAGAGCTACCACCCATGAATCAATACATCGGGATCGGCTCGAGCTAGGTTATTACCTCTAGATCTGCCACCCATACCAACATATTAGGTTTGTCTCAAGCTAGGTTATTACTCCTAGAGATGCCCCGTGTCAGGATCGGTCCGAGCTAGGCTTATGCCCCTAGGACTGCCCCCTGATCCAAAAATCTCGGGATCGGATTGAGCTAGGCATTTTTCCCCCAAAGCTACCACCCATACTTGATCATTGACCACATATATGCATTACTTTATTCATTACTTTGAGATTGATACAATGATAGTCACAACTTTACTTTAAGCTTTGGATCATTAACCAATGAGTGAGAGACATGTAAATAAACATTGTGATAAACATAACATTATTAGAACCATAACACCTTTGGAACAATTGGACAATAATCCATGAACAAGAGACATGAGTATAATCTCTATTGGAACATTGGAACATAACTTTATTGGGCTTTTGAAACATTAACCATGAATATGAGACATGTGGTTCACAATTGATCAATGAGTAGGAACTATGTGATAATGACCATTGATAACCGGATATAGCATACCTTAGCACATTTCGGAATAGGACAAGTGAAATGTCAATGTGATTGGTATTTACTGCATAAAGATACGGACAAAGTAACCTTACATACCTTGTATTCTCAATACGAATATACAACCTTAGATGTGCATACAATGTCCCACTCCTTCCTTATGTTTCACTCAACAACACAAATACATAACGAGATTTACATTAACCATCAACTACCTTACAAATGCATATAATGTCAATGAGTTACATGTTTGCCTTTAAAATTGTCATTTTCCCCTTGACAATACCATTGAAGAAATTATCATACCAATAATCCCTCAATATTCCCAACATTGACCAAAATATCATAAACCATTAGCATGTCACACCAAGTTCATACTTTCCACAGCTCATCACCACCACATCACAATTATTCCATCAATTCACTTCAATACGCCTCACAACAACAAATCGGCCAAAATCCCATAATTTACACTTATACGAAAACAACATAATAACGCCATACATGTTGTTATTTCATCCATACCATGCTCTTTCATCAAAATCACAAGGCATAATTCAAGTGTAAATCCCATGGATAACACATCTTTTACAAAAAAAAACAAAATTCCATATTCAACAATTCCAAGCATAACCAACATGATTTACATACTCTCCCATGCATATAATATATGAATCAATAAAAATAATTACTTACCTAAGCTTGAAAATTGATGATTTTTCTCCAAGAAGTTAGCTTAGGGTTCTTTGAGAGTTGAGAAAAATTTCGGGAAATTTCTAGAAATGTGTTGTGTAATCCTTTGAATAAAAATCATATTTTCCACTTATTTATAGGCCCTCAAATATTCTTGACATTAAATGCCATGTATATTGGGTCAAAGGGTGAAAAATGGGTCATTTGACCCATTTTGGCCCATGTCATCTTTCTATTTTTGGGCCTTTTATTGAGCCCAATTCACTCAACCCAATAAAATCAATAATTTCTCATGTCTAAATCATTTCATATGTGTCACGATATTATTCCCACTCACGTGATTCATATTCGTAGCCTCAATCCCAAAAACAAGTGATTCTAGCCACGTATGGCCTATTTTGACCAAAAGGGTAAAATCATCATTTTGATGCCAAATTCTTTCTTGAGTAATTTTATCATACCAGTATACTACTTAACTCTTTTCATGTATATGCTCATGGTTGTAGAAGAAACGTGGTAAAAATCAGCCCGGTACGTCCCCGGGCACCCTTGGGACTTAAGAAAATTTCCAACATCGAAAAGTGGGCAAAACCAGCCTGGCACGCCCCAGCTTGCTTCCCCTGGGCTAAAACTTTTGGCCCAGAGCGGCCTGGCATGCCCTCTGGCGCGCCCCACCCTTAATTTTTTTGAAAATTTCATTTTTCGACTTTTCTTCGCGGGTTTGGTTAGATACTTCAAGTCCTATTCTTTAACTTAATTCTTACCCTTAATATCCTTTGTTTAGAGGTCCTCTTAGCCTCAGTTTGAACCCCACAAATGCTCCATGAAAATCACAAAACACCTCCTACGAAGGGCTAATCATATGTACGAGGCCAAATTTCAATTTTTCTCATCATTAACATTACCAAATACATACTTATAGCTCTCGACACCTAAGTAAACATTATTTAATGTCATCAAGTAGGGTTGGGAAGGTATAGGGTATTACATCAACCTCCCATGTGTCCTCCTCACTCGGGTGATGTTTCTACTAAACTTTCACAAAATCAATATGCTTGGATATCAACTTTCTAGTTTGCCTATCCAAAACATCAATATGCTCCTCTTCAAAGGATAGATCATGATCTAATACAACTGAATCCCAGTGGATCACATGAGAATCATTGATAAAATATTGCTTCAACATTAAGATATGAAAATGCTGAGTGAACCACTGACAGGTTCGGAGGTAAAGCTAACATATAGGCTACATCTCTAAACTTCTTAAGAATCTCAAAAAGGTCCAATAAATCTTAGACAAAGATTTCCTTCTTCCCAAATCTGATCACACCGCTTCATGGGTGATACCTACAATCGAACCCTCTCACCAAGAATGAATGCTACATCATGAACTCGTCGATCGGTGTAACTCTTATGCCTACTTTGGGCATACACAAGCCTCTGATGAGTGAATCTCACTTGATCCATCGAGTCTATCAACAAATTAGTATCCCAAGGCTGAACCTCAATCAAATCAAACCATCCCATAGGAGATCTACACCTCTTCCCATACAAAGCCTCAAAAAGTGCCAGCTGAATATTAGAATGATAACTATTGTTGTAGGCAAACTCTGCTAACGGCAAGAACTAGTCCTATTGACAACCAAAATCCATAACACATGCTCGAAGCATGTCCTCTAATACCTTAATGGTCTGCTCTGACTGGCCATCCATCTAAGGGTGAAAAGTCATGCTCATGTCAAACTGGGTACCCAACTCACTCTGCTTAGAACACCAAAAATTTGAGGTAAATTCTATACCTCTATAAGAAATAATGGACATAGGTACACCATGCAACCAAATAATCTCTCAAATGTAGATCTTGGCCAACTTATTTAGATTATAATTCACCTTCACATGTACAAGGTGTGTGGATTTAGTCAACCTATCTACAATCACACAAATGGAATCAAACTTCTCTAACATCTTGGGTAGAATAACCATAAAGTGTACAGTGTCCACTCCTATTTCCACTCTTGAATAGGCATCCTCTACATCGTACAATCTAGTCGCTGATGCTCATACTTCACTCGTTGAAAATTCAAACACTTGTCCACAAACTCTACAATGTCTTTCTTCATACCACTCCACCAATAGTGTTGCTTCAAGTTATAGTGCATTTGATATGCTCCTAGATGAATAGAATACTTCAAACAATAAGCCTCTTCCAAGATTAGTCTAATCCAACCACCAACTCTCGACACACAAACATGACTACTAATCATAAAAACATCCTCAGGACAAGAGATGTTGTCTTCACCTCACCACTCAACACCTTATCACCAAGCACTCTTAACTTCTCCTAATCAAATTTTCAAGCTTGAATCTGCTCTATCAATGAGGATCTTGCCTCAACATACACCCAAACATGCCTAGGGGATAAAATATCAAGTCGAACCAATTGGTTAGACAAAGAATGATCATCTTAGGCTAAAACCCACTCCTCCGCCAAAAGATAAGCCAAACTCCCTATACTCGCCAACTTCTGACTAAAGACATCTGCTACCACAATAACCTTGCTCGGATGATAAAAAATAGTGAGATCATAATCCTTAATCAACTCCAACCACCTATGTTGTATTATATTAAGATATCGCTGAGTGAAGAATACTGAAGGCTATGATAATCATAGGAAATCTCACAATGAACCCCATATAAATAGTGGCACCACAGTTTCAACATAAACACAACCACGACTAACTCCAAATCATGAGTAAGGTAGTTCTTCTCATGCACTTTGAATTATCTAGAAGCATAAGGTATCACTTTACACTTCTGCATTAACACACCACCCAAGCCAACTCTAGCAGTATCGCAAACACAGTAAAACCCACACCCTCCTCAAGCAAAGTGAAGAAAAGAGCTAATGTCAACAACTCCTTGATCTTGTAAAAGCTCATCTCATAATCATCCAACCACTGGAAGACAACCTTTTTCTAAATCAAATTAGTCAAAGGATCCATAATTAAAGAGAAACCCAACACAAATTATTGATAATAGCCCGCTAACCCAACAAAACTCCAAATATATGTAGGAGAAGTAGGTCTATTCCAATCACACACCGCCGCCACCTTGGTCAGATTGACCATGATACCATTCTTGGTCACCACATGACCCTATAAAGAAATAGAATTCAACCAAAACTCACACTTGGAGTACTTGGCATAAAACTACACATCTCTTAATTTCTAAACTATAGGCCTCAAGTGTCTCACATGCTCTACCTCATTCTTAGAATAAACCAAGATATCTTCGATAAACACAATCACAAAAGATTCAAAATAAGGATGAAATACCCTATTCATCAACTCCATAAATGTTGCCTCAAAGTTAGTCAACCCAAAAGACATAACCAAGAACTCATAGTGGCCATACCACGTCGGGAAGGTTGTCTTCAAAATATCAAAAGCTCTAATCTTTAGTGTATGGTAACCAGATGGTAAGTCGATCTTAGAAAACATTGTCATGCCCTGAAGATGATTAAATAGATCATCAATATGAGGAAGGGGATACTTGTTCTTGATAGTCAGATTATTCAACGATCGATAATCAATACACATACACGTGGTACCATCATTCTTCTTCATGAACACGAAAGGAGCACCCCAAGAAGAAACACTCAATCTAATAAACCCTTTACCCAAGAAATCCTACAATTTCTCTTTTAATTACTTTAACATGGTTGGGGTCATCCTATAAAGAGGAATGGACATGGGATTGGTGAACTGCACTGCACATCAATAACAAAATAAATGTCCCAATTTGGAGGAACACAAGGCAAGTCCGTAGGAAGCACATCCATGAACTCTCTAACAACTCTCATAGAATCCAAAGGAGGTGGTGATTCAACAATTGTATAGCGCACATATGCCAAATCAGAAAGACATACCTTTCTTATAAGGCGATGAGCATGAATACATTATATAAAGCCTTTTAGCTATGAACTAAAAGTACCATTCCACTCTAACCTCGACACATCCAGAATAGCTAAGGTTAGATCTTGGCATAACAATCCAAAACCCCATGATAAGAAGATAACCAATCCATACAAAAAATGAAATCAAAGTCAACAATATCAAGGATGATCAAGTCTACCCAAGTCTTAGTCCTAAAAGCGTTAGTACATATGATCTGTACACCCAATCCTCCACTAAAGAATCACTTATAAGGGTCGAAATGCAAATGGGCAAAGCAAGGGCCTCATATATAACATCAATCCCAGAAGCAAAATATGCATACACATAGAAGAATATAGATCCTGGTTTAAGCAACACTAAAGCAAGATGATGGAAAATCAGGGTGCTACTTGTAATCAAAGTATCAGAGGCCTCTACCTCAGTCTCCCATGAAAAGCATAGCACTACCCACGTCTGCTACCAGACTAAGAAACTCTACATCCACTACCATGAGCTCCCTAAGCTCCACCCCTAATACCCATAGATCTACCTCTAACGTCATACAAAGATGAAGTTGAGAATCTTGTTGGGGAGGACCCATTGCACTTCAGGGATAATCCCTCACTAAGTGTCTAAATTTATCACACATAAAACATACCTTATAAGATGAATCATGATTTGAGTAACCAGAAGAACCAGAACGACCTTTATAACTTGATGAACTAGAATAAGACCCTCAGCCAGCTTGACTTGATCTTAGACCACTCGAAGCCTTAGAACCTATAAATCCACTTTCTGAACTCTGTAAAGCTACCTGAATCGGTCTATCATGGTGACCATGAGAACCACTGCCTAAAAACACCCTTCCTCAGGATGAATGATCATTGAAACTACCTTGCCAGTATCCCCTCTTAACACCACCACTCTAAGAACCCTATAACAACATATTCTCCATCATCTTGGCATGACTAACAATACTCTTAAAGGATCAACTTAAATTCACTAATTGAGTCTTCACCAACTAATAAGAACTAGTCAAACCCATAACAACCTTTCTGTTCCTCTCAGACTCTATAGGGATAGTAGCGGTGGCATACCTGGACAAGGCATGGAAACGAGCCTCATACTCAGCAATAGTTTTGGATCCCTACTCCAAATCATCAAACTTGTCCCTTAGCTTGTCCTTCAAGATAAAGGGAATAAAACATCTTTAGGAAAATCTTAAATTACTGGTTCAAAGTTAAAGGAGTGGAACCTACTAGTCTACAGTGACAAAAGATCTCCACCACTACTTAGCCACATCAGTTAACTAGAAAGTAGTGTAATACACACTATGGGACTCAGGCAAACTGAGGTTATGCAACCTCTCCTAACAATTGACAAAGAACTCATAAACATTCTCATCAATAGCACCACTAAATTTAGGAGGGTCCAATCTCATAAATCTCTCAAATCTCTTCTGCTCATCAGCAAACATTACCAGACCATGAGCTACAGGTGAAACAACAAGTCTAGTAGGCAATGCCTCAATATATGGGGCCATAATTTTAGCTAGTTGTGCCTCGAGAGTCTCAAAACCATAAATAGTAACCTATCATACTGGCTGAACACCCTATCTCATTTGACAACCATCTAGTGTACCTAGTAGAGTACCTTTCTAAGAGGTTCCATTTGAATAACTCAAAAGATGAATCAGAATATCCTACAACACTAGAGGGGCAACAAAACCCTAAGGGACCTAGGCTAGTCCCATATCCTCTGGCTGATAAGCTATCTTAATATGATCAATCTCTAGCTTGTGAGAAGATGTTGTAGCTCGCTCTGTAGCTAGAGTTGATCCTCATGCTCAAACTCTACCTCAGTCTTGGTCGTGACCTCTGACTGAAGCTCCTACAGCGTATGCTGGCTCAACATCCTCAATAACTGATAATTGAGTTCCCACCATCTGCGTAGAAAGAGTATGATACAAGCTTAGAATATTGCCATGAACAAGAACACATGATAAGGAATCAAATTAGTGAAATTTTCCTAAAAACATCCCATACTTCCCAAAGATAGATACGGGCATATCGATTCGTAGGACTCTATTAGATATCTTGCTCTTTTACTTATGGGATTGGTGAATCTAGTGCTTTGATACCAATTTGTCACAACCTAAAATTTGATGTCATGATGGTGCCTACCCTGACCAAACCTTGAGTTAAGCCCAACATCAAAATAGAGTAATTGTAGAAAAAAGATAAATAAGTAAGTAAGACTTAGGATAAAAACCAAGTTAATATAGTAACAAAGGTAGATATCTAAAATACAACTCAAAATGTACGAGCATATAGTGTGATTAGTAAAGATAACTCTAAATTGAACATATTGTACAAAAATACATGAACTTTGCTTCTGAAAGTAAAATAAAGACATAAAACTGGATGAAGCCGAGCGCAAACTCTGGAACGGGGAGCTCACCTTGACTTCATAGGCTCAAACTGCTCGAACGCATGATTTTTGGGTGACACTTAAATTAAGATCTTTACTAAAATGGTAAAGAAAGTAAGAGTGAGTACAGTCCTCTTATACTTAGTAGGCATCATAGGCCAACATCTTAAAATAGATAACTAAGCATCTAAAGGGAACTATGAGCAACACTTCAACCTCATAAAGAAAAATTCCCAATGGTGGTGCAAGCCATACAACTTATAACAATATAATAATACAATTACAATAGAAGTAATAGAGATGTCAACAAGACATATATACATATAAAGAAGACTAAAATATATGATATCAATCACATAAAATAATGCAACGCAGTGCAATATGATGGTATGGTATGTATGCAGTGATCATATATTTCACCTCGTAAACATCTTTCAAGCCTAAGCTTCTAGGAGAGGAACCATTGGGGGGTTCGCAAACTCTATACTTTCACAATCTCATCAATCAACCTTTCCAGCATATTTATCGGTTAAGGCATTTTATAAAGGGTGTCATTTCTTTCAAAATCAATATTTCTCAGTAGTATTAGTTCCACGAACATAGATGAATGAATAAGGATGCATGCTCATGACCAGTTTAAAAACATACAATGAATCAAATATAGATTCTACACGAGATTAGGAGTCTATAGCTACCTATATGGCATACATTGGTTTCGGGTCCAAAATTAATTCAAAAATCGACTCCGAATGTAAAATGGTAAAACTAGAAGTTTAATTAACAATCAAGTTACCCATACTTTAAGGGTTCTAAATATGAAAACCCATTGAATAATAAGCTGAAATCGAGCTTGAAAATATTGAAAACCCAATTTCTCACTTTACTGAGTAAAACCCAAATTGTCAAGTTTAAAATCCAAGTTTTAAAGATATTTTAAGCAATGTAGGCCATGGGTATTGATCGAAATTAGGTTTAGAGGCTTACCCAAACAAGTTTGATGATATTAAGAATAGTGGAAATGAGAAAAATCACAAAAAAGATTTTAAATAATGTTATGATGAATAGTTCCTTCTATGCATACACACTCAAACCTCTGCATGCGCATAGAAGGAACCCGACCTGGCCTAGCAAGTTGCTATGTCCATGATCGACAGCTTGGCTTCATGCGTGGTGACTGGTTTGGTGCTTCAAGGCATTAGCGAGCTAAGGTTGTGTGTGCATAGAAGGGCCACCTGGTGCACCAGTAGTTGTGCACCCGTTGTACTTAAAAACAACAAAAGTTCAAACAAACCCTTAGGATTCATTTGGGACCCTAAAAATATAACTTGTTAGTGCTTCTAGGATAATTTTGAGGTTCTAAAGTCAATAGAAGCATCAAATTTCCCAAAAGAGGTCGTTATCAACAAGTTACCCCTTGAGAACCCCTTTAATCCAATAAGCTAGTTTCTTGTCTAAATACTCAAAACTCAAAATATGGTCTTAGAATGTGAACCAACCAAGCTACTACCCTAAAATTGACGTTCCAAGCCTAATAGAATTGATAGAATCTCCATCCGACACTAGGTTCACAAAATATTGACCGAAGTCAAATATATCCCTTTAAATGCTGCTCTAAACCTCAAACTTACATAAATCATTCTCTAACACTTTGGGGACCATGCCAATCATCCCCATAACTTATAAATGATTTAAAGCAACTATCGGGAAGGGAAAATGATCAAAACATAGAAAAGCTAAAAATCACCATGAGGGTTGTTATAATGTACTAATATGTTAAAGTCATGCCATTTCTGGTATCTTTGGATCGTTCTCGGTCTATAAATAGCAAAAAAAAAGCAATGAACATCTTATTCTCCATTAATAGGCATTAGAAAAAAAACCATTGATTTTACCCTAGTTCATGGCCTAAAACAATAATTTGGGGCTTTACACCTATTAATTCACCCAAATTTCCCATAATTCATATTAATGGGGAAGGCTTCTATGCTAGGAAGTGTAATTTATCATGTTAGAACCATTATCAATCACTTATAATACTACTTATGCCAATGCTCTCTGGTTTCCATATCTTTGGAACTACACCCCAAAACTCAACAAGAACACTTGTAATAATGATTCTATGGGTTAAAGGGAGTAATTCTAAGTTAGAACGGTGTAATAACCTTACCTTAATAGTATAAATTTACCAAGTAGGATAAAAATCCCCTCTCCTAAGCCCTTATTCAAAAGTGTGGTGGTTTTGAATGAAATAAGGCTAAAAATCATAGTCCTAGCATTTTAACTGTTGGTGCCTTCTATAATAAATAGGCACCTGCTGCAATTGTCTTTCTATAATAGGTAGGGACCCACTATAGCAGTCCCTCTATAGCAGATTGGGACTCTCTACAGTAGTCCCAGTGATTAACTCATCGACAACTACATCGGTCGACTCTTCACTATTGCAAACTTGCTATGGTGAGCAAGGTCTCCTTCAGCGGTGACTGGCAGAAAGTTGGGGGAGGTTCCAAAACTCCCCCATTTTCTAATACACCCTTGTTCTTCAGAAACCACAGATATAGCCCACTGCGGCAAAAGCCATAACTGGAGTTCTACGAACCCAAATGTCAATCTAAAAGTTTCTATGGATTGCTAAATCTGTTATCTATCATACCACACTCATAATACCACTAAACATACTACCACAAGATACAGATGGTGTCTAACACACACAACACTCAATTTCCATCTGAACTCATCCTAGCCTAAGATTTTTGCAACTCTCATCCTTTGGAAAACTCTTCCAGGACTTTTACACCATAAATAATGCTATAAAATCAAAATAGTTCTTACATAAATATAAAAATATAGACATAGATATGCATGGGAATAGGTAATTAGAGGCTCAAAATACCCCTCGTAAATGAACAAATAGAATAATTCAAGAACTCATTCTTTGTTATTATACACTTGTTTTAGTTCACAGTATTAAATCTAACTTGATCTTTGTTATTTACATGTCCTTGTGGGTATGATATTTGAATTAACCGTCTGTATTACTTGAATAACCTTATACACTTGTCTGTGTGTTTGGGCGAGATTACCTTGACGTACTTTTTTCAACAACAACATGTAATTGAGGAGCCATCAGACTTTCACCTTGTGAGGGGTTTGATGTTGGTTAATGCCATTAGTGTGAGGCAGCCAAGCGAGGTCGGAGAAGCGTTGATAAGTTACACTGAGAGGCATGCTAGAGATGACAGTCTCTTTCAGTTGTTGTTGGGAGTGATAATCTTATATTTGTGTCTTGATTCTAGGGTAGTGATAAAGGACAAGATGGCACAGCTTGAGGAATGGTATCCACTCGATGCACATGCACAGCCTATGTGCAAGATTGACCCACAAATTTTATAGTGGTTATACAATGATATTCCTTCTCCACCAGTACCTGTCTGCCCTCATGATTAGGATAAGGAGATTATCGATCGTGATAGAGACATCGACATTGCATAGAGTGACATAGAAAATGAGAAGTGACCACGTAGATCTTCTTACCTCTCTCACATATGGCTTCATTTGCAGCTCTCGAGAAAATAATTATTTTTAAGTGTAATGTGTAGGCTTAATAAACTTCCATTCATTTGATATTTGGGTATATATCATTATGATGCTTGGATAATTTTTATTTTTTTCACTTTATAATATTAGTTCAAAAAATGTTGTTAATACTAAAACCTTGACAACTTAAATTTGCCTACACTCAGTGAAAAACATGGCCATGCTAGCCTTTGTCTAGTCTCCACCACTGGAGGGTAGGACAATAACAAATATCATTGCAAACACAGGACAACCATCCACAATAACATAAGCCATTACCATAAAATCAGTCACACCATAGCATAAACCTATCCCGCTAAAACATATTTCATATCGCCATGGTGAACCATGTATTATATAGGAAGGGGAGGAAGTTGCTAAGATGATTATTAGTGAGGATCTCTCCTTTGAGATAAAAGGGAAATTCTTCTATGGATGGCCAGAGATCCAAGATTTACGGAGGCTAATACCAAAATAATGTGAACTCAAAGGGGAGGTAAACATTGGACTTCTTAGCAATAGAGATGTTTTGATTAATGCCACATCCTTGGAAGACGATGTAACATTATTGTCCAAACCACAATTCTACATCACCCATAAACATTGGTCCTATCCTTTGCGTACTCTCAAATGGGGCCCTTTGTTTTATCCGATTGAAGAAACATTAATATTTATAGCATGGATGTCATTCCTAATGCTCCCATCTTTTGTTTTTTTTTGATAAAGAGGCAATATTTTCATTAGTGGAAATTGTCGAAAAACCTCTACAAGTTGATATGGCCACTCTGAATAAGATTAGGCCAAGTTATGCAAGGATTAAAGTAGAGGTGGGCATACTGGGATAATTTCCTAAGAGAATTATTATAGGAACGAGGAAGAAATTTGGCAAAATCATGGAGAAGAGGGGGACCATCAAATATGACCATTTCCCTAAATACTACAATACATGCAAATTACAAGGACACAATGAAAAGGAATACTTCATAATTCACCCTGAGCTATATTCTAAGGAGGAGAAAGAAGAAGGAGATGACCAAATGAAAGAGAAGAAGAATAAAAAAGAGAAAGCCCTAAAAAAACACATATAAGGCATACAACACTGAAGCAGAACAAATTTAAAGGGCTACAGAAGACCACAAAGGGAAAGACAAACAAATTAATGAAAATGAAATTTAAGATCAAAGAAAAAAGAATGGTTACAAAAGTGAAAAATGGTATCTAAAAGGAAGGATGGAGTAGGAATGGAATCCCATACCTCAATAAACTAGGGATTAGGAGGTCACAACTATAAACAAATATGGGGCTTTACCAGAGGTTATGCAATATCTCCTGAAAGCTCACAAGGAGCTTATAAGAATCCTTTCTCAAAGAACCTAAAAACTTGGGAGGATCTAATTTGTTAAAATAATCTAGCATCTTCTTCTCCTTAAAAGTCATCATTGGAATAACTACCATAGGGTGACCAACAATAAACACTGGTGAAACCCTTAATTGAGAAGCCACAGCAGCAAGCTGTACTCCTGAACCCTGACTAGGTTGAATCATTGCCTGGGTTAAATTTAATACCTTCTCTCTTACCTGAGGACCGCTATAAATACTGGGCAATACTTTGATCTATGACATACCCTCTAGGAAGCTCAAAAGCTTCACCATAGTCTCCTGAAGTATGGATGTGGTAATAAACCCTATTGAAACCTTAGACGACCCCAAGCCTTCTATCTATTGTGGTAGATCCTCTACCTCAATCTTAAGATCTAGTGATGGTACTCTATCCGGACCCCGATATATTGCTATAGCCCTTGGCCAAACTTGACCTATGGGTTGAGCTCTACCCTGACCCTTAGATAGGACCCCAACTATAAACACGGGGGCCTCGCTCTCACATTCTAAAGACCTTATGCTAACTATCTGTAAAAAGTGAAACAAATGATATTTTAGGAATGGATAGGAATAAGTACGCATGATAAGGAGTTAAAATATGAAATTTTTCTTGAGAATGCCTTATATTCCACTAAAGCTAGGATACAAATGTCAATATACTAATTTATGGGACTCTATTAGACATTTTCTCTTATTCCAATATTACCAGTGAACCTAGGCTTTGATACCAATCTGTCATGATCCAAAATCAGGCCATGATGGCACCTACGATAACCCTCCAGTAGATAAGCCAACCCCACTAGCCATATATAGAAAAGTAACATCTAAAAAGTGAAATAAAGACAACAGAATAATCAGACCAACTATATAGATAGATAAAGATAGTAAAGGATGATGAGTAGTGAAAGAAAAGAACAAAATACACAAATCATCCCCCAAGACCTAGAGTCACTAGTACAACAACTACTAACACATGAAGTAGTACCAAATAAGTATATAATTATGCAAAGTTATCTCTAAATATTAAAAATAAAAGACATTAACTATATGAAGAAAATGGATCAACTCTGAATGCCAAGAGCTCACCCTAAATCTGATCCAAAATTGCCTCCGAATGAGTGGGAAATCAACAATAAATACTCAGGCTAGGATCTACATCAGAAAAAGTAGTATAACATAAGTACCAAAACATGCGGTACTCAGTAAGTATCATAGGTTGACTAAGCTCAGATGAACAATATATAAAATACAAAAGGAAAATATAACCTACATCTATGCATAGGATAGCTAAATGAGAGCTAAGAGTTGACATCCTAAAAGAAATATAAGTAAATAAGTAGATAGCATGCACGCAGTTCATATACATGTATGAATGTAAATGAGTGTATATGGTGCAGTGTGGAATGATGCAATAGTTGATGGCTACCGTATACAATTTCTCAAAGATCCTATACTCACAAAGGTGGGACCTATGAGGGACTCACAATATCCATATACAATGCCCAGACTCAAATTGGGAAATCCATATATAATAAAAAATAAATAATTGGAACATGAGAGACTTGATGAATTATACATTAATTTGTTGGGAATTAATGAGTCATGAGCCATTGGGCTTAAATAAGGCCCAAAATCACAATGGAAGACATGGCCCAAATGTGGAAAAGATCCATTCTTGTGTTTGACCAAGCCAACATGCATTAAATTGGATAAGGATGAACATTAAATACCATATAAAGAAAGAGAAAGTCAGATTTTATTCAACAACAACACATATGTTTTTTTTCTAGAATTCTCTCAAACATTTCTCTCACACAAACCCTAATCTTTCATCCTTTTGGCCAAGATCATCGACTTGTAAGACTTGGTATGTAATCCTTATTACGGTTTAATATATTATGTGCATGATAGGGTGCTTATATGATGTTGTTTATGTTTGTGATGTATTGATAATTCACTATGTGCGAAATATTGCATGTTTGCTAAATCAGAGGATGGTTTTGTCTTGTAAACTTGAATATATACTTGTGGTCTTGAAGGAAGTGAGATTTATGGATTCAAAATTGACATGTGAGATGTGATTATAGTCTTACCTAGTTTTATTCTTGTGTATAATGTTTGGAATTGTTGTGGTGAAATTGGTTATGGATTTGATGATGTAATGAAAGAAAAGTGTCGTTTTGGGTGTGTTTACGTGTGTTGTGAGACCATGGCTGATGGTTGGAATTCAATATTATCAAAAATATGTTAAAATAAGTTTGTTTATGATCATGGACCATTCATTGCATTAAAATACCCAAAACGAACCCCGGTGGCGGAAAATGGGCACCCGCCCTCGCAGGGGAGGCACCTGCGGGCGCAGGTGCCAATGCAGATGCTCATGGAATCTGCCAGGAGCCATATGAGTGTGCACCTCAGCCACCTGCAGGCGTAGGTGGCTTCGCAAGTCACTTCCAGAACCCCGTTTTGCATGTTTTTGCTCCCCTTTAACCCCCGAAGGCCCCTATACCCTTTATGGATATAATTAGCAACTTGTGATACCGTTTTAATGACTTTAAAGTGTCGTATGGAGGCATGTTGGACTGTATTAAGTATGGATTGTTGTTCATATTTAATTATGAGGCAAGTTGATAGGATAAATTGTGACGGAATGCTAATGAGAAAGCATAAAGGGTAAGTGTGAAGTGAAATGCTATTGATGTGTGATATTTTTGTCAATGTGTGGAATGTTATGGTGTTGTTGGTATGAGAATGCAATGGATTGTACTGTGAAGGATGAAATGATGCTATATAGCAATCACGTAACTCATTGTGACACATATATTTGTAAGGGAGTTGGTTGTTAACATGAGCTTTGTTATGTACTTGTGTTGTAGAGTGACACATAAGGAAGGAGTTGGATTATTGTATCCCCATATAGGATTGTGTATTCGTAGTGAGACGACAAGGTATGTAAGGTTACTCTTTCCATATCTTTCTGCTGCATAAAGTATTCACCTTGTTATGATACTTACTCATGTCCGAAGTGTTCTAAAGTATCCCAGTTCAGGTTGAGTTATATTGTTATTCATATGTATCATATTCTTAGACGAATTATGATTCACGTATCCCTTATTCATTGACTGGAGTTCCAAAGCTGTCTTAAAGTTGTAATTCCTAAAGAACTTTCTCAAAGAGAGTAAGTTATAAAGAGAATCTATTTATTCTTGAAAAGCATTTTCCAATCATGTCATGTTCCAAAAGTCTAATAACATTATGATATTTTTGTACCAATCTTCCATAAGTAAAAGTACAAATCTCATAAAAGTAATAAGGGAAGTAATGTGCAAGCTAATGTATCTATCACTCACAAGTAAAGGTATCAATCTTACAAGAGTAAAGAAGTGATGTAATGTATGTATGTGTTCCAAGTCACAAGGTATCGCTAAGCAATGAAAGTAAAAATGACAAGAGAAAGAAGTAATGTGTAAGTAATGAGAAATCATGGGTGGTATCCTAGGGGTTAAAATACCTAGCATGGGTCGATCCCATTAGCACGGGTGGTATCCCAGGGGCGACAGAAAAGCCTAGCATGGGTCGATCCGATACATCCCAGGGGCGATATAAAAGCCTAGCATGGGTTATCACAGTACATCCCAGGGGTCACAGTACCTAGCATGGGTTAATGACATCCCAGGGGCGACACGAAAGCCTAGCATGGGTTCACATAACATCCCAGGGGTCAAAGTACTTAGCATGGGTTAATCTCATCCTAGGGGCGACAGAACAACCTAGCATGGGTAGAACAATAAAGATGAACATATGTAAATACAAGAGAAGCAAAGAACGTAATGTACATGGGTTCCCACATATAGAAGAGAGTTTATTCACATTCACTATTTCTCTTATATTGATTCCATTATTGTTGTTATTATGTATGATGAATTTCTCATGAGCCTTACATACTCAGTACATTCTTCGTACTGACCCCTCTTGGGGGATTTACCTTACTTGTTGTAGGCGCAGGTACTAGTAGGCCTCCTCAGTAGGCTTTGGACCATATATAGATCTTTGGTGAGCTCCAGTTGCTTTGGGGCTTCCCAAGTAACATGTGTACTCTAGGTTTTGGCATTATGTAAATATTGTATAGACATGGTCATGTATCTGTAGAGGCTTTGTAGACGTTTGTGGTAAGACAAATGTAAGAGGTGTATGTCCATGATGACTTGATGGCCCTATCGGCCAAGTTTCACATATGTATATATTTATCACAGGTTTCATGAATTCCGTTATTAGCATGATAAGTTCTTATGTGGTAATGGTATTTCTTATGGCATGCATATAAATGAACATAAGCAAAGATTGGTTCTCTCGGGCCTTATCGGCTTTGGGTGCCAATCACACCCCCTTGGAACTCGGGGCGTGAAAAAAACATAGTGGATCAAAGGGCCCAGTCTCAAACTGGGGCAAAAATCATCTCTTTCTTTTAATTACTTTTGTTTAAACACTTAAAGTTGTGTTTTTCCATCAATTCTATACATGTATCATGAAAATGTATGAATGAATATGTGTGTGCAGATAAAATTAAAGATATGACACCCAATAGCAGCTTACAAGTGTAAATATGATCCCAAACTTGTGATAGTCCTCTCTCTAAAACATCAAACTCAAGCAGAAAGCCCCAACAATACTATCCTAAACCCATAGGTCTCACAATATCACAACACAAAGGTAAATAAAAAAAAATAATACGAATGTAACCGAGAGATAATGATAATAGTAAATCTATTCTATCATTAAATACTACCCCAGGTTTGTACTAAGGATCCTTAATCTATGCCTAAACTAAACAAGCAATATAGACAAAGGATCCAATGACTAAACATGCAACCCAAAGAAAGGCTAAAACCCAAATTCTACTCTATGGCCCCGAAGCAAGCCTGACAACTCAGAAATCTCAACACAACTCAGTTAAATGGATATTTTTCTAAATCCCATAAGCATTTTATATAATATAAGGCCTACCCGAAGAAAGTCTTAAAGTAGGTAAGTCGTAAGGACAAAGTTGATGGTCCTAAGGACAACCTTCAGGTAGCATTTTTCAATGACGAAGGTAACAAAGAGGAAGACTGTCAGATACTCTTCTCAGAGATACCGATAATCATTTAGATAGACATATTTTTAGGCTAGGTTATTATTGTTGGACCCGGTCCTATTTTTTTATTATTATTTTCATTTTCTGATTTGGCCCTTTTAAAATTTTTATTCATTTGATTATTAATAAAAGCTCGTTCATAGTCCCAAAATTCAACAAAAAAAGATTTATTTGTGGCACTATGGACATTGCTTATTTTTAAGTGTAGGTGAGAGATTAAGAAATTTTTACTCATTTGATATTGGGTCCAAACTATTATGATACTTGGATAATTTTTTTATTTTCTTCACTTAACCTTATTTTGGTTTATTTCATACATTCTAGAAACTAAATTTTAATTTTTGTTCATAATAGTAATGTTATGAATTTATACTTTAAGTAATATATTAATTAAGTATCTTATTAATTAATTTATGTTCTAATAGTAGTATTATCATTATTAGTGTTTTGTATTAGCAGTTATCATTGTTGATACAAACTTTTGTTTTTATTTTTGGTTCTTTTTCAAGGGAATGATTTGAACCGTATGTTGTAGTAGATTTTTGATATTTTTTTAAGAAAGATTTATATTTTTTTTAGACTTTATGAATAAGAAAGAAGAGTAACCCAAACACATAAGCTAGGTGCTTAGCCTAGATATGTTAAGATTGCATTAGGTAGCTCTCATAAAAATATTATGCATAAAAAGTAGATATTCTTGTTGAAATATATAAGATCTAAGATTGACTCGATACGAATAGATTAGGCCTTAAAAATTATTACATTAAAGTGAATTATATTATTAGGTAAAGAGTTAATAGTGAGCCAATTTTGTCATTTATGTTCCATTATATGGTGAGTTTTTATATACTCATTATTTTTCATTAAAATCTATAACTTTGTCAATGTGTGTTAAGTTAAATGATGTAGAGATAAATAGAATATGATAGATGTGTTTCTTTGTAAGCCAAATATTGAATAATATTTGCCTACTCTTTCATTATCCATAGTTATCCCCCTTGAGCCTCTTATAGCTTAATTCTTGGATAATCTATTAGACTTTCCCCATCTTTGAATAGCCTTGCATTAATTTGATTTAAAAGTTTTTACTGCACTTTAAAGTTAAGACTTAAAAGTACTAATGGTAAGAGGATGGATAGTGAAAAGGGAATTGATGTGGAAAGAAAAGAAAGAATGTTTAAAAGGTGCCTATGCATAAAAGTTAAGTCATTGTCGTAAGCTAAGAAAAATAAAAAGATAAGAAATCACTCCTTTCTAAAAATGTATAAAATAGCTCAAATTCTTAAAAATAAAATAATATGAAAAGGTTGAGGTAAAAGAAAAAGTTTAATTTGATAGACTAAGGATAAGAGCCTTAAAATTCATGTTGTAATCTTAAAAGAGCATAGAGAGAGTAGTCACTATTCTGACAAAATATTTCTTACACATCCCTTAGCCAACATTACAACAAAATCAAGAACTTTTAATCTTATAATTCTACACTTATATTAATGGAGCATTACAGTAAGGTCAAGTATATGGTGTATCTTGTATACATGAAATTCTTTTCAGAGAGTGAGCGATATTATTTCTTTCATATGCCCCAAAAATTATCATGTGTTATGAATTATATGGGGGGAGGGGGGAACATCTCTATTAAGGTAAAGGACCATAGGAGAAGTAATCATGGTAATTTACTAAAATTCTTTGCTTGATAATGTGATGATACTTTGCCCAAGGAATGGGTTCAAAGTGTCGATTCTATAGGTAGTATTGTATTGATAAAAGTCTCTTATTTTGAATTATTAAATGCACATTGTTTGAAGAGTTGATTGTTTGAAATATCTTGGAATTATGAGTGAAGGTAATCTATTGAGAATGCATAGAGTATTAAAGGTGAAGCTAGAAGTGTTTAGTAGTTGTTCAAGGATGAACAAAGGTTAAATTGTGGAGTTATGATATGGGGATATTTACACTCTTTTTCACTGCTTTTTTCCCATACTTGAGCCCTGTTTTAAGCATAACATAGCTTCATACTTATGGTATATTCTTTATTTCATGATTTATCACTTATGAGGTGTCATGTGTAATTTAAGTTAAAGGAGATGAAATGGATTAAAGGGGAGCATATATAGCCTAATTTAGCTAAGAAAAGTCCAAGGCAAGACATAAAGGTTGAGAAGAAAGTTACAATGAAAATGGGGTTAAAATACACCCTATATCAACTTTACACCCTAGAGAGAAAATCCTAGGGAAAGCACAAAGGATCCACGATGCAAGATCCAGGGCAAGCTCCTGCTCATGTTGTGAGCTAAGCATAATAGGAGAAATTTTCCCCTTTTTCCTAGTCTGAGTATGAGAGGTCTCTTACATGTTTTTAAATACTATTAATAACCCCTTAGGTCATTTTTAGTTCAGATTTTGCCAGAGGAAGAATAAAGGAGCTTAGAGCTTTATATTTTCTCTCTTAGGATTATTTTATACACTTTTTACTTAGAATATTATATTGTTTATCCATTTAACTATTGATTTGGAATCAAATTATGAGTGGCAAAACTCCCTTCATTGAGGATTATGGCAATAGTATGTGTAATGACCCTTCAGGTCATTTTCTCTATTTCATATATTTTCGTGTTTCAAGCTTTTCAGTAATTGCTACAGGGTATTTATGAGTCATCGAGACTGGTTATTCAATTCCCATAGAGTGTGGTTGAGTTTTAAACCAATTTTCCTATTTTGTAGATTTTAAGTAAAGAAGTTTGACTTTAGTCAGTATTCTTAGTAAATGACTGATGAATTGTCAATTAGAGACTCACTTGGACTAAAATTAACGAGAAATAAAGTCCTCAATGGCAATTTGAGTTAATTTTAATGTTAGTTTGGTTTTTTCCATGGTTGAACGCTAAGAAGTGGTCAACAAAGCATAAGAAAGCAAAAATATAGAGAAATCAAGCTAAAAAAGTGAAGGTGGCATCACCCAAGAGTGTAGTGCATCACTAAACACTACGGTATATCGCCAAAGTGAAGAATCCATCACCAAATATCACAGTTCATTCAAGTTCCAAAGGAAGTAATTCAGCGAGGAAGAAAGAGAGTTCGACATATCGTCGCAAAGATCGACAATGATAGAAGTCTATTGCCAAAATTGCTAGTTGCCATCCACGAAAGCTAAAGTTCAAGTCAGTCCGGTAAGAAAGTTTCAGTTCATACATCACCAATGAGTTCAGTAATGCACTTTGTCTATCACTGAAGTAAGCTCGGTGGCAGTTTTGTAATTATGTGGCCCCATTTTTTTCACCAGCTATAAAGGCTTTTTGGTAGCTTTCAACCTTATCTTTTGCTAAAATTGAGATCTAGAAACTTAAAATTGAAACCCTTGGATTTGGATTTTTACTTATGAATATTTGGATCTGATGGAGAATTTTAATGAGCATATGGTTATAATTTCTCTTTCTCTTACTATGCTTGGCTAATTTCCCCAACTTGGGGTCGTGTTGTGATTGAGTAGTGATTATTTTATGGGTAGTGTTTATTTGCTTTCCTAATTTATTAATTGTTATAGGTTTATCCATTACTCCATGTTACCAACCAAAAATTAGAGGTTACAAACTCTAATTGAGCTTTGATCTTTTATTATCCCTGACAGAGGGGATAAAGGTAAGGAGTAATGGTTAACAAGACTTGATTCTTATTATTTAATGACAGATCTTATACATAAGGCTATCAAATTAAGGTAGTTAATTAGATATGAAGAAACACATGTGAGGTATTTGAAAGAACCCACATGTGAAATTTAGTGTTTTATTGAAAAATTAACATTAAGATTCAAAATCTAGCGTACCCATGACTTTGGTTGAAATAAAGCAAATGTTCAATTTCCCATGTATGTATTCTCACTCATGATATCATAACCCCAAGTTACCGTGCTATTTGATTACAACTCTCTACGCTCGTTCTTGCAAATCAAACACACAATTGATAATTTGAATCTAAAATCATTCGAAACAAACCCCCATTTTACTTTTATTATATTTTAAACATTATGTCTAAGAATTTAGTGAATTATTACACTCTAAGGTGAACAGTTCTTATTCATTACCTGCGGGATCGACCCGACTCAACAGTTGGATAAATATATTGCTAGCAATCGCGTATATCTCTTGACAAAGCACTTCATGGGGTCAACCCCCAAAATGGTTAATATCGTAGATTCAAGAGGAAATAGAGCTTATGAGGATGATGATGCTGATTCACTTAATGAAGAGATCTATTTCTTATCAAATCAAATAGGGTGTTCCCGACCTGCCTATTTAAGGAAAGGCGGGAATCAAGGTTGAAAGGATAGAGATAAAGATTAGAGGGACAAGGATTAAAATTGGAGAGTTCATGACCGTGATCATGATTGGAGGGACAATAAATATGAGAGAGATCATGATTGGAGGGATAAATAGTGTGATTATGATAAATATGTGTGTAACACCCCATATTCTATAGACACTACTCTTACTTATATGGAACTTGGTACTGACTTGTGGTAGTAGGTAATAGACTAGATATATTTTTTTATGCAAAGTTATAATACCTCGTACATTTCCAAAACTTATACGACCAACCTACCATGGATAAAAGTATTTAAACTTGAGATAATAAGGATATATTTAAGCGTAAAGTTAAAGTTGAGTGGTGGATCAAGGTAGAAGGATTAAGAAGTTGGAAAAAGGGGAAAACATAAGTGAGGTGCTTCCATGACTTAATTAAGATAGTAGGTGTATTGTCTACTTAAGCTATTGGGCTGCATTTGGATATATGTTAATGGACTCCTTTGTGGCCCAAAACTAAGTACACAAAATGGGAAAGATGACCAGCCCAATACCTAAGCATCACCTACTTAGACTATTGGACCAAACTGAGGCATATTAATGGACTCATTTGAGGCCCAAATTAAAGAGAAGGATGACCAGCCTAGTCAAAATGTCGAACACTAGAAGAGGAAGAGGAAAAGGTAAAAGTAAGCTGATAGATAGAATTGCTGAGGGAACAAGTAGACCACCACCTGAACAAGTTGATCAAGGTGGGGCTGAAACTGAGTTTGCAACGCGAGCTTCTTCTACTTCATCAGCTCCAGAAGAGCCGAGAAGAAGGGAAGTGCCCGTGGAACCACCGACGAATGCCACTGATCAGGATCTTAGGAATGCTGTACAGATGTTGACACAGTTAGTGGCGGTACAAAGCCACAGAAGAGCTGGTGTAATGGCACATGATGATGATGCGGCTAGAATGGCAAGTCGCAGAACACAGGATTTCTTGAAACTGTACCCTCCTATCTTCACAGGGGCAGATCCACAGTACTTCGTGGATCAAATTCAAAGGGCATTGGAAGTTATGCATGTGACAGGGATAGAAACAGTGGAACTTACTGCGTACAGGTTAAAAGGAGAAGCAATATTGTGGTACGAGGATTGGAAGAAATCCCGTGATATTGATGCAATCCCACCTACTTGGGAAGAGTTTAAGGTGGCTTTCCTTGATCATTACTTGCCCTATGAGATCCGTGAGGCACGTGCGGATCAATTCCTTAATCTCCGTCAAGGAAATTTGAGTGTCAGAAAATATAACTTGCAATTTAATTCCTTGGCTCGATATGCGCCAAATGTTGTGGCTACGATGACAGACAGGGTCCATAGATACGTGGACAGACTAGAGCCATATTTGGTAAGAGATTGCACTATTGCGGCCTTGAATAGGGACATGGACATTGCTCGAATACAAGCCTTCGCCCAGAAAATGGAAGATCAAAGATAGAGACGAAGGGTACATGAATTTGATAGGGGACATTCCAAAAGGGTTCGACCTATGGGACCACCTATGATGTCCCAAGGAGGATCTAGGCCCCGCATATTTCCTAGACCACCTAGACCGTCGTTCTCTTATTCCACAGGTGGTGCTTATTCGCAGTCTCGAGGGTTTAGAGGTGGTTCAGCTGGGCAAAGTAGTGGGGTTCATGGATCACAGGCAGCAGGTTTCCCTCATCAGCAGTGTCAACACTGCGGGCGTATGCACACAGGTACATGTCGGACAGGGATGAATGCCTGCTTTTGGTGTGGTATGCCGGGACATATAGCGAGAGAGTGTCCACAGCGGAGCATGGGTGGTATAGCATGACCAGCTGGGTCGGCTATTGCGTCTTCAGCATCGGTTCCTTCACAGGGCCGAGGGGTACAGCCTAGTGGCCGTGGTTGAGGTTCCAGAGGAAAAGCCAGTACTAGCGGGGTCCAGAATCGCACTTATGCTTTGGTGGACCGCCAGAATTCAGAGGCTTCCCCAGATATTGTCACAGGTACATTATCCATATTCTCATATAATGTATATGCACTAATTAACCCAGGTTCTACATTTTCCTATGTTACTCCATTGGTTGCTGCGAAATTTGCAAAGGCACCGGAATTATTAAGTAAGTCAATTGAAGTGTCTACACCGGTTGGTGAATATATTATTGCAAAGAGAGTATATCGTAACTATGTGGTAACTGTGTGTGGCCGTGATACGTTGGCCGATCTCACTGAATTGGACATGGTGGATTTCGATGTAATTATGGGAATGGATTGGTTGGCTTCTTGTTATGCTACGGTAGATTGCCGGGCCAAGAAGTTACAATTTTGTTTTCTGCAAGAAAATCTTCTTGAATGGCAGGGTAATGTAGGGGCACCATGAGGGAGATTTATTTCCTATTTGAAAGCCAGAAAAATGATTGCTAAGGGATACATATGTCATTTGGTACGAGTGAAAGATAATGATGTGGAACCATTAACTCCACAGTCAGTACCGGTCGTCAATGAATTTCTAGATGTATTCCCAGAGGATCTCCCAGGTTTACCCCCAGAACGGGAAGTGGAATTTGGTATTGATGTGATTCCAGGCACTCAGCCTATATCGATTCCTCCATATAGAATGGCTCCAGCGGAATTGCGTGAATTGAAAGCAATTGAAAGATTTGCTGGATAAAGGCTTCATTAGGCCTAGTATGTCCCCGTGGGGTGCACCGGTATTATTTGTGCGAAAGAAAGATGGCACCTTGAGAATGTGCATCGACTATCGGCAACTGAATAAAATAACGATCAAGAACAAATATCCCCTTCCTCGAATTGATGTTTTGTTTGATCAGTTGCAGGGTGCCAGGTGTTTTTCAAAAATTGACTTGAGGTCGGGATACCATCAAGTCAGAGTTAGAGAGGAGGATGTACCCAAGACAGCTTTTCGAACACGGTATGGCCATTATGAATTTTTAGTTATGTCATTTGGACTAACAAATGCACCGGCTGTGTTTATGGATTTGATGAACAGAGTGTTTAAGCCATTCCTAGACGTGTTCGTGACAGTATTTATAGATGACATCCTTGTTTATTCAAGATCACCAGAAGACCATGCTTATCACTTACGGCAAGTGTTGCAAATTCTCCGTGAGCGTAAGTTGTATGCAAAATTCTCCAAATGTGAGTTTTGGTTGAAATCAGTCGCGTTCTTGGGTCACATTGTATCAGATGAAGGCATACAGATTGATACCCAAAAGATAGAAGCAGTGAAAAACTGGCCAAGACCTACGACACCCACAGAGATTCACAGTTTTCTGGGTTTGGAAGGTTATTACCGAAGATTTGTAGAAGGGTTTGCTTCTATTGCAGCACCATTGACAAAGTTAACTCACAAGGAAATTAAATTTCAATGGAATGACGCATGTGAAAGAGGTTTCCAAAACTTGAAAGATAAGTTGACTTCCACACCAGTGTTAGTACTTCTTGAAGGCACAGATGGCTATGCAGTGTATTGTGATGCTTTCGGGATTGGCCTCGGATGTGTGTTGATGCAGCATGGTAGGGTGATAGCATATGCCTCACGACAGTTGCGGCCACATGAGAAAAACTATCCCACACATGATCTTGAATTGGCAGCGGTAGTTTTTGCTTTAAATATATGGCGTCATTATTTATATGGGGTTCATGTTGACATCTATACGGATCACAAAAGCTTGCAATAGCTTTTTAAGCAAAAGGAACTCAATTTGAGGCAACGAAGGTGGTTGGAGCTTTTAAAAGATTATGACATTGATATTCTTTATCACCCAGGCAAAGCAAATGTCGTAGCTGATGCATTGAGCCGTAAGGCAGTCGAAAGCACTAGTGGTCAGTTGAATGAAAAGCGTGAGATAATTAAAGATTTAAATCAATTAGCCAGCTTGGGAGTTCGCCTTATTGAATCCTCCAATGATAGAGTTATGGTGCAGAATGCAGCAGAATCCTCCTTGATAGCTGAAGTGAAAGAGAAACAGTATGCGGATTCTATTTTATTGCAGCTAAAGGAGAATGTGCAGCAGAATTTGACCAAGGCATTTGATATTACACCGAAAGGGGTGCTTCAGTGTCAAGGGAGAATATGTGTACCAGATGTAGATCAGCTGAGGACACAAATAATGACAGAGGCGCACCATTCGCGCTATTCCATTTATCCGAGTGCTACTAAAATGTACCATGAATTGAAAGAAGTGTATTGGTGGGGCAACATGAAAAAGAACATTGCAGAATTTGTCGTGCAGTGCCCAAATTGTCAACAAGTGAAAGTGGAACATCAGAAACCGGGAGGTTACATGCAATGTATCAATCTTCCAGTCTGGAAGTGGGATATGATTAATATGGATTTCATTGCGGGTTTGCCTCGTACATTGCGGAATTTTGATTCCATATGGGTCATAGTGGACCGACTTACCAAGTCAGCGCATTTTCTACCGGTCAAGATGACCTATACAGCTGAGGATTATGCGAAGTTGTATGTGAAAGAGATAGTACGATTGCATGGTATTCCACTTTCTATTATATCAGACATAGGAGCACAGTTCACAGCACACTTATGGAAATCTTTTCAGCTGAGTTTAGGTACTCAGGTGAATTTGAGTACGGCTTTCCATCCTCAGACTGATGGACAAGCCGAACGTACTATTCAGACACTTGAAGTTATGCTACGAGCTTGTACGTTAGATTTTCAAGGCAGTTGGGATGACCATTTGCCTCTTATTGAATTTGCGTATAACAATAGCTATCATTCAAGTATTAAAATGGCACCTTATGAAGCTTTGTACGGAAGGAAATGTCGATCACCAATTGGATGGTTTGAAGCAGGTGAAACTGCTTTACTTGGGCCAGATATTGTCCACCAAGCCATAGAGAAAGTTAAAGTGATCCAACAGCGGTTACAAACGGCTCAAAGTCGTCACAAGTCATATGCCGATGTTAGAAGAAGAGGGCTTGAATTCGCCATAGGTGATTGGGTATTTTTAAAGGTGTCACCAATGAAAGGGGTAATGCGGTTCAAAAAGAAAGGAAAATTGAGTCCACATTACATAGGCCCCTATGAAGTTATTAGAAGATTTGGGCAAGTTGCATATGAATTAGCCTTACCTTAAGAACTTTCCTTAGTCTATCCGGTATTTTATGTGTCGATGCTTCGGAAATGCATAGGAGATCCATCTCGTATTGTTCCCGTAGAGGATGTTCAAGTTACAGAGGATATCACTTATGAAGAAGTGCCTATTACTATCCTAGATCGACAAGTAAAGAGATTGAGAAATAAGGACATAGCATCCGTGAAAGTCCTTTGGAGAAACCAACACGTAGAGGAGATCACATGGGAAGCGGAAGAAATGATGAAATCCAAGTATCCCCATTTATTTCAAATGGACCAAGAAGTACACAGTGCGGAGGTGGAACAATAACAAGTAAGTATTTGAAAGCATTATGTGAATATGTATACGTATGTTAAAGTAAAGATGCATTTGTTGTATATAAGACAATGTTGTTAACATTCGAGGATGAATGTTTCTAAGGGGGGAAGAATGTAACACCCCGTACTTTTATAACCTCACTTGATACCTTGGTATCATACCTACATAGGTGTTGAGATGCCATGCATATGTGTTTTATAGTGTCATTGGTGAAACATTTGATATCGGACTTAACATGTGCGATTAGACCTTCGTAGGAGGTGTTTTGTGATTTCGTGGAACATTTGGGTAAGAAATTGTATACATTCTAACCTCATTTGGTGACTTTAAGTCATGTTTAATTGATGGTTAAAATCACTAAGTAAGTATTTTGTAGTGTTTTGATAAGGGATTGGACGATACGTAAACATTGGATAAGTGGCCGGAAATTTCAGCAAAGTGCTGAAACTTGCGCCACTACCCTGTTTCAGGGGTGTGGCGCAAGCCACCTGCATTATGAAAATTCATAGAAGGTCACATTCTTGCGCCACAGGCTGCTTTGCAGCTAGTGGCGCAAGGCACAACATTATGCCCTTCCCGGACCCGATTCATAACGCAATTCTACGACGATTCTTGAATGGTTTCTTTTGGTTCTTTGGAGTTATTTGAGCATTATTAAAGCTTCAAACACTTCAATATACTCCTACATGATCAAATCATGAAATGTGAATAGTGATCCAAAATGTTCAATGAAGCCAAGGGCGACTAGAATTCCAATTTTTGCGATCGAAAGGACGAATGAGAATTGTTTAACAGAATATTGTCGTGACATTATGGAATTATGTAAACGTGAGATATATGGTGAATAATACATGGAAGTTCATGGATATGTGTTATTGGGACCAATTTGAGGCCCAAAAATGGAAGAAAATACATGGGCCCAAAGGCAAAAATGATCCATTCTTTCAATAATTGACCAATTTAACATATCCCTTAAGTCCACATGGGGATAAGGATGACCTTGGGTCTATATAAAGCCCCCAACATCAGATTTTATTCCCCAAAGCCTCTCATAACTTTTGGATATTTACAAACATTTCTTTCATTTCCAAACCCTAAAGCAAATAAACCCTAAGGCATATTTGGACAAGATCATCCTATTCCAAGCTTTGGTAAGTGTTTATTTTCATGGATTAACATATTATATGCATGGGAGATTATGTATATTATGCTAGTTGTGTTGGCAAGGTGATGAATAGTATATTTTTGCCTTTGGTGAACGATGTGTCATCTTGGTAATTTGAACTTGAATTAGGCCTTGTGCCTTTGATGAAAAAGAATGGTATGGACAAAATATGAACATGTATGGTGTTATTTTTGGTATTAAACTTGTTCTTGTCTAAAAGTGGAAATTTTGGGATTTTGGCCGATATGTGTTATGAGTTGTGTTAAGGTACTTTGATGGATTATTTATGATGTGTTATGGATAAGAAAGTGTAAAGGAGAAGTATTGTGGTGAAATGTATTGATTTTCATGTATTGGTCAATGTTGGGAATATTATGGAATTCTTGGAATAATAGTATAATCAATGGTTTTGTCAAGGGGAAATGACATGTTTAAAGGCAAACATGTGACTCATTGACATGGTATGCATTTGTAAAGTGATTGGTGATTAATGTGAATTTCATTATGTATTTATGTTGTAGAGTGACACATAAAGAAGGAGAGGGATTATTGTATACGCATCGAAGGTTGTATATTCGTATTATGAATCCAAGGTATGTAAGGTTACTTTGTCCGTATCTTTCTGCGGCAAATACTATCCATATTGACATGTCACTAGTCCTATCCCGAAATGTGATAAGGTATCCGATATCCGTTTATCAATAGTCATTGTCATATATTTTCTACTCATGGATCATTTGTGAATCTCATGTCTCATATTCATGGTTAATGTTCCAAAAGCTCAAATAAGGCTATGTTCCAATATTCCAATAGTGCCTATACTTGTGTCTCTTGTTCATGGATTATTGTCCAATGGTTCCAATGGTATCATGGTGCTAGTTATGTTATATTTCTCATTGATATTTATTCACATGTCCTTCACTTATTGGTCAATGATTCAAAGTTTCCAACAATGTTGTGTTCCAAAGTTCCAAAGTGATGTTAGATTATCAAAGTATCAATCTCAAAGTAATGCAAATGTGGTCAATGATCAAGTACGGGTGGCAAGTCTAGGGGCGTAAGCCTAGCTCGACTCGATCCCGAGGTTTGGATTTATGGGTGGCAAATCTAGGGGCGTAAGCCTAGCTCGACTCGATCCCGATGCATTGATGTATGGGTGGCAAGTCTAGGGGCATAAGCCTAGCTCGACTCGATACCAACACAATGATATGATATGAAAGACCCACTGATCAGTCGGGGCCCGGGTACATTGTGACATATGTGATAAAAAGTGAGTATTGTGATAAAGAAAGTAATGAAAGCAATGAAAGCAATCCACATGGTTTCCAAAATGCAACATGGTGACTTATTCATATTGAGTATTCATATGTTTTGAGTTCATTGACATATTCATTGAAATATTCATGTGTTGTATAGTTTCATCTGAGCCTTGCATACTCAGTACTTATTTCGTACTGACCCCTCTCGGGGAATTTACCTTACTTGCTGCAGGCGCAGGTCCCAGTAGGCTTCCTCAGTGGATTGCCAATGTTAGCGGTTCTTTGGTGAGCTCCAGCTCATTCGGGGCTTCTCCGAGTCAGAGTGTATATATGTTTTGGTATTGTACATAATGTGTAAAGCGGGGACTTGTCCCGACTTATGGTTAATTTTGGTCAATGCTCTTGTTAGAGGCTTTCGTAGACGGATGTGGGTGTATCAGTGTAAAGGACATATATTGTTTTGACTGTATGGCCTCAACGGCCAAGCTTCATATGTATGTATCAATATGTCCCATGTTTTCCTTTATTCGTCTTTCATGTTCTTATGGAATGGTGGTTATGATTATGAGATGCATATGAGTGAACATAGGCAAAGGTTGGTTCTCTCGGGCCTTATCGGCTACGGGTGCCAATCACGTCTCGATGGGATTAGGGGCGTGACAACCCTAGAGTCTTGTATGCCCTCAGATACTATGATTTTGATATCTTTACTGAAACTTCAAAGCCATATGTGAAAACTTAGGTCCGGGAATTCTATGAGGATTATGGAAAATTAATGCTTGTCAAGAGAAAGAAGTCTAAACCTCAAAAAACAAGAGATGTAGTGACAGTTCAGAGGGTGAAGGTTAAATGTGATCCTACATTAATAAATTTGATTTATGGTTGAGTATGACATATCTTACTACTTTATTGTCCGTGCTACGAAGGAAGTTGATTACCTTCCAGGTTGGTTAGCCCCTTTGATTAGTTATGGGATACCCTCGTGGATTGCACTAGGAACCCTAATTTAGAGGAGTAATATCCATTTGGAAGCTCGGTATTGGTTGAGCTTTATTTGTAGCATCCTTATGCCATCTCAAAAGAAGATAGTCATCTGGCACCTAACAGAGGTGATATTGGGAACGATTATCATGAAGGAAAGATTCAACCTTGCCTAGATAATTACTCCAAAGATTTCTAAGTAAGCTCAGCAAAAGAATAGTGGTACTAACCAGCCCACTCCTACTGAGGTAGCTTCAACCCCTCCAGATTTCTCTATAGGGCCTTTATCTCGGCCTTCTCAACCTAGTACTCCTGGTCCTCCACCATCGACTACTCTAGGGACTTTTGGGACCTTATTGACTCAGACTACCATCAGATGGGCCATATAGCTTATTTGGCTGATATAAAGTTGGACAAATCAGAGGCCTGGATGCCTCAGATTATTGCAGATACTGTTAAGACAGCTTTGGTTCTTATTACATAGGAGATACAGGTATTCATGCGATGCTATGAGCTTATGGTACAAATATAGATGAGATGAGTTCATCAAAGGAAACCACTACAGAGGATAAAGAGTTAAACTTAATAAAGTTCGAGCTCGCTTCATCGCGAACTCATGTAGACCTGCTCAGATTCTTAATTTGACATATCATTGGGTTATATCATCTCAGACCCTATCTCAGGCACTAGTTTAAGTGAGTTTTCTAGTGGTTGAGGAGAGGGGGATGAGGATGGTTATGTATCTGATGATGAGGAAGGTGATGACACAAAGATTATTGCTGACAGAGTTGATCTGATGTAGGCTGATATGTAGGCTATGAATTGTATTATATTAGAGGCAGCTTTGGAGAGGTTGACTCAAGAGACTTCCCAGATTGGTGGTAGTATATCCAAGCCTGCTTAGGAAACCTTCGATTAGAACACTGATTGAGCTACTAATATGTAGACAACTGCTATCTCACCAGATTCATCCCTATAGACTACTTCTGGAGTTGAGCCTAGAGTTGATGCCTAGACAGAGGCCGCTTCAATGAGCCAGTCATCACCACAGGCTTAGCACTGTTCAGGGGGAGCCTTCAACTTATTCTTCTATTATAATTTAGTCCTATTGCATTAAGGATGATGCTTACATTTGAGTTGGGGTTACTTATTTTTGGGTCTGTAATATTTGATTCTGATTCAAATTATGTTTCTGATACTCTATTTTTGGCTTGTGGTTTTGATACTATGACTCGAATTATATTTTTGAATTTGGTTTGTAATAACTCTAATGTTTTCTATTTTATGGGTTCATGTGTTTTGAGTTGATTTGAGTGTGTTTCGTGATTTGCATTTTATTTCCCTACTTTTGTTTTAGTAAAGTAGTTCGTAGTATAGTTGATAAATAAAATTCCTTTTGACAATTGTACATAAGAGAAGAGTGTGCAAGCAATAGAACACTTTGACCTAAATAGTACTCTTTGAGAGATTTTTCACATGCACAACTATTAAAAATGACAAATTGTTTTGTTAATTGCTCCACCTTTCAAAATGTACCCTTCTTTTAAAATTTCATTTGGTTGAGTTGAGGTAGTTAGGCACTCATTTTTGTGAATACCTACATCTCTTTTTGACTATTTGATTGCCTTCTTTTTCATGTATAATGAATGTGGTACTTTAATTGAGGAAGTAAAAGTTTTCTTTGAGTTTGTGATTCAATGTCATGTATGGTGAGGTTTCGATTCAATCTTGTTTAATGAGTCCATCCAAAACTTACCCGGTTGGTCTATCACTAAACAAAGAGGTTTGTGATATTGGAGAAATGACCTTCGGCCATCAAGTGAGAATGAACCTTAGAATTGAAAAAATAGACATCCCTATCATGAGTTCAATGACCAATCTTTGGCCCAATTTTTTGCCTTGGAACCTATTTCTTTGAAAACATCATTACAAGCCATAACTCGTCTTCTACAATTCTATCTTTTGAACCAAACCCATCTTGAATCATTTACGTGAGGCCTTAAAACAACTTAGGCCAAAAGTCTAAGTTGGGGGTGGAAGAACTATCGAGTGAGATTTTTAATCGGAAGTGAGTAGATTTGGGAACCATTCACTTCCTTCTCTATTCATCCTGGTATTCCTTGTAAATACTTCAAAAAAGAGGAAAAGAATGAAAAGAAGTGAAAAAGAGTTGCAATTGTGAACTTAGCTTGTAAATAGTTGAAGAGTTTAGCTTTTAAAAGGATAGGAGGAGGAGGAAGATGACATGTGAATCGTATAGAATTGGTCCATAGAGTGCCACATGATGTAAGATTTGGGAAAGGAATTCAAGTGAGGTCTCATATGATGCTTCGAAAGGGTAGAGTCACTATAACCCTAATTTATCCTCCCTTACACATTGCCTATGTAACAAGACGAAGTAAAACATTTGTGATCTACAATGTAACATTCTTAATTGTTGTGAGATAGAGTATATGGGAAGGCCTATGGTATGGTACTTGTGTTCATTATCATCTTTGAGAGTGAGAGTTAATCGTACTAATCCTTTATTTAAATTTTGTTTGTATCTTGAGGGAAGAAATATTTTTTTGTATGGGAATTTGATTGCACTTCTTGAGCACATTTGTTAACTTTAATTGACGTCTGTGAGCATGTGCTTGGTTTGTTAGCTAATTTCAACATTTGAGGCTTGTAGTTCATGAATTGAGTGTTTGATAGGTGATACTTATTCCAATGTTTTTCAAAATGATGAGGTCAAGGTTGTTTTCACAAAGAAGCACGTGGTTAAGCTCCCAAGTAGTACTATTTGTAGACAATGTTAATTTTGTTGTGTGTGTATGGATTTACTCGAGGACGAGCAAAGGTCTAAGTTGGGGTGTTGATGGGTCGGCAATTTGAGGCTCATTTGGCCTAAAATCAATGAGAAATCAAGTCCTCAATGTGAATTTGAGTTAATTTTAATTTTAGTTTGGTTGTTTTTTAGGGTTGAAGCTAAGAAGTGGTCAATAAAGCATAATAAAGCATAAAGGGGGAGAAATCAAGCTAAAAAAGTAAAGATGACATCACCAAAGAATTTGGCGCATCGACAAACACTACGGTATATCGCCAAAGTGAAGGATCCATCACCAAAGATCATAGTTATTTCAAGTTCCAAAGGAAGTAGTTTGGCCATGAGGAAAGAAAGTTTGGCATATCACCACAAAGATCGGCAATGATAGAAGTCCATCGCCAAAGTTGCTAGTTGCCAACCACGGAAGCTCAAGTTCAAGCATGTTCAGCAATGATGTCTCACTTTGGCGCATCACCGATGAGTTCGGCTATGCACTCTGTCTATCGTTGAAGTGTGCTCGGTGGCAGTTTTGTAATTTCATGGCCTTATTTTTTCTACAATTATAAAAGGCTTTTTGGCAGCTTTCAATCTTATCTCTTGCTAAAACTGAGATCTAGAAACTTGTAATTGAAACCCTAAGGTTGGGATTAGTTTATTTCTTTCTTTTTTACAAAGGATTTGGATTTTTACTTGTGAATATTTGGATCAAATGGAGGATTTCAATGAGCATATGGGTATAATTTCTCTTTCTCTTACTATGCTTGGCTATTTTTCCTTAATTGGGGTTGTATTATGATTGGGTAGTTTTTATTGTATGGGTAATGTTTATTGGTTTTCCTAATTGATTAATTCTTATGGGTGTAGCCATAACTCTATGTTACCAAGCTAAAATTGGAGTTTGCAAACTCTAATTAAGCTTAGATCCTTTATCACCCTTGAAAGAGGGGATCAGGGTGGGGAGTAATGGCTAACAATGACTTGATTCTTATCATTTAATGATAGATATTGGCAATACAGTTATCAAATTAAGGTAGTTGATTGGTTATGAAGAAACACATATGAGGTGTTTAAAAGAACCCAGATGTGAAATTTACTATTTTATTGAAAGATTAACATTAAGACTCAGAATCTAGCCTACCCATGACTTTAGTTGAATTAAAGAAAATGTTCACTTACACATATATGCATTCACACTCATGATAGCATACCCCCAAGTTACTTTGTTATTTGGCTACAACTCTCTAGTGCTCATTCTTGCAAATCAAACTCACAATTGATAATTTGAATCTAAAAGCCTTTGAAACAAACTCCCATTTTACTTTTATTGAATTTTAAACATTACAAGCAAGAATTTAATGAATAGTTACACTCTAAGATGAAAAATTCTCATTCATTCCTTGTGGGATCGACCCCGACTCAAGAGGTGGATAACTATATTGCTAGTGATCGGATATATCTTACCAGTGTAATTGAGAATTATCAACGGCCTCAGATGGAAATTTTGCCAGTTCCATTAGGTTTGGAATGTGTATTTTGGCTGAGGGGGACCTTTGATTTGGGTCTCGAGACTTTCAGACTCATTTCAAGCACTTGGAAGGATTTTAGTAAAAAAAGGGTAAGTGTTGATTTAAATCAACCTTTTATGAAACGACCTTTGTTGGTCATTTCATCAATTTTGTTAAGTCCAAAATGATATTTTTCATTGGGTAGCATATTTGGTTTGCATTCATAGGGTCCTAAAAGATTCTCGAGGGCTCGTTTGGAGAAATTTCTAACTTGTCAATTTGTTGGTTCAACAACACCTAGTGTAACCCCCTTCTCTTCATCACATCAGGGATGAGACCTTCATAATCACAAAGGTCTAATTTTTTAGGCATCCTATCATGATGAAGGCACAATGGGACATGGTCAGGATTTCTCATTGTGATTGCGAGGAATGCAATCACGATCGCGATAGATTATGGTAGTGGGGGATCATATTTATGACAAGGGTCCCATAATTGCGTAGGACCCCTGGTAGTGGCTATATCTACTTTCCCCCTTTGTTTTAACTTCATTTTACCCTGAACCTTATCTAATTTAAGAACTTGGAGCTATTTTTTTGTGGGCTTTACACCAATAATCACTCTAGTAAGTCTTGTATGTCTCCTATGCATAATTCCTCATTATTTATAATTATGTTTGTCTTTCCAGTTTCTCTAGGGCCCCAATTTTTATATTTCTATACATGTTATGTATATATCTATAAATACTGTTATGTTGTTCTCATTTCTACTCTATTTATTTTCTTTTAGATATTACTTGTTGTTTATGTATTGGGTTTGTCTTAGTTATTGGAGGGGTCATAGTAGTGGCTCAATTTTGGGTCACAACAAATTAGTATTAGAGCCTAGGTTCATGGGTCTCATTAATGATGTCACCCAAATTACACCTCTAAAGCAAAGTATAAAACGGTCGTTGTTCAAATATATAACCCAATCGAGGTTTGGGTCAATCCCACTAGGAATATGGTTAGGATCTAGGTCAATATCGTTAATTAGGCTTTAAGTCATTTATTTCCAATAGGGTGTTTTAAAAGAACAAGTAAATAGTTTTCAAATTGAAGTAACAAGCAAATAGTTATCAGTTTATGTTGAGAAAATCAGAAAGAGTTGACTAGTTGAGAAAATCAGAAAGAGTTCATGCATAAACACCATTCAAGAATCACTAAGTACTTTAGCATACTTTGTCAACTCATAATGGTTCCCACAACCCTAGTTGTGGATTTAGCTACTCATGCTTTGAGAATCAATTAGAAGTTATAGACAAAATCACTATTATGAACTTTTGAGATTGAGTAGATAAAATCCATACACTTGAATTATCAAAGAAAATTTACTAACCAAGAATCAATGTATGAATAATTCTCCACAACCCAAGAACAAAACAATGTATACGTTTCTAAGGCTTCAAAAAGCATAATGATGCGTAAAAAATAAAAGAAAACCTAGAGAAAGGTATATATAGACAAAAACACAAAACCTATCCTAAATACAATGGAATTGTAGGTTTGGCAGTGCCTATGAGTCGTAGGGTGTCCTCACAACTCATAGGTATATATCATGGTTCCTTCTTCATTCATCTTCAATTTTATTATTATGGGTCAGTATGACAAGTTCTTTGATCATACGAGTCGTATAGTGACTTCATTCATCTTCAATTTTCTATAACTGTTGCCAACGACTTCTCAAACTGAGTCACCATGACTCGTGCCTTCATCTTACAAATTGTTACTTCCTTCTGTGGTAACTAACTCTAACTTTTCAACCTTCTGTTCTTTCTTCCCATAATCCATCATAATAAATGAACATGACCCGTATGTTTACTTTATGAGTCATTCATTCCATCTATGTTCACTTAGCCAATTTTACATCTTTTGGCTTTTTTACTTCACGGTTGTTCAGATCGAGTCAACTTGATTTGTGGCTTCAGCTAATAAGTCGTATGTTAGAGTTGTCTTTTGGACTTAAATTTTATGTTTTTTGAACTTCAGCTCTACTCATCAAGATGAACCTTGGTACGACTCATGCATTGTCACAATGAGTCATTCCTTTACTTTACAATTCTGTACTTAGCCATTTTTAGCTCTTTTTTCATTTGTCACTTTTAAGACCTATTTTCCTGCATAAACCCACATCAAATCTACCAAAAAATTACTTCAAACATACAACAATCCCTTGTTTTAGGCTAGAAAAAGTTTCATAGAACCACGACATATCAATTGGTAAAATCAAGTGTTTAGTAGAGTCCCATAGATCGATACAATGATATCTATATCCTATCTTTGAGAGACTATAGGACATTCTTAGGAAAAACTCCATCTTTGAATGTAACGCCCCGTACATTTCCGAACCTATGTTATTACTGTAACATTTTATGAATTATTTAAACATGAGATAGTTGGTATATTATTAATGGAAGCTATTGGGCTAAACAAACCTTGTGCAAATGGGCTCAATTTAAGGCCCAAAATTAGGTAAAAGACATGGCCCAACAAGAAGGAAATGACCCATTCATCTTTTGACCAAGTCAACATCATATTTATTGATCAAAACTATAAAAGGCACCAAAATCAGATTTTATTCCACAAAAGACACATGCCAAAATCTAGAATTTTCCACAACATTCTCTCATCTCACAAACCGTAAGGCAACTATCTCCTTGGACAAGATCACTCCTTTGAAAGTTTGGGTAAGTGTTTAATCTTATGGTTCAATATATTATATTATTAACATGGTGTATAAATCATGTTGGTTATGTTGGCAAAGTGTTGGACAGTTCACTATGTGTAAAACAGTGTACTTTTACTTAATCGGTAAAGGGTTTTGCCTTGTAAACTTGGAAGTGGACTTGTGGTCTTGAAGGAAGTGAATTGATGGATTAAATATCAACATTTAATATTTATTTATGTCCTTAAATTTCATTCTCTTTGTGTGTAACATTTGGAATTGTTGTTGTGAAATTGTACATGGAACCGGTGGCGTATCGAAAGGAAAATGTAGTTTTGGTGATGTTTATGTGCGTTGTGAAAACATGGCTGTTAGTTGGAATCTAAAATGATCTAAAATATGTTATGAGAAGCTTAGTTATGATCATGGACTATTCATTGCAAAAAAGGACCTAAAATGACCCCTAGAGGCTGAAACGGGCATTCGCCCTCGCGGGTGGGGCACCTGCGGGCGCAGATGCCAACGCAGGTGATGCTAGACCAGGACAATGGTCACCTGAAGACGTACCTTCACCACCTGTGGGCGCAGGAGGCTTCGCCGGTCAGCCCAGAAGTTTGTTTTGCATGTTTTTGCATCTCTTTGACCCCCCAAAGCCCTTATACCGTTTATGGATGCAATTATCAACTTATGATACCTTTTGAATGACTTTAAAGGAGTATCCCAGAGGTATTTCTAGTGGTATCAATTGTGTGTTGTTGTGAAAGGTCTTTACGTGACGTAGTGAGGTAAATGTGACACAGTGTTGAAGGGGAAGTGTAAAGCATAAACTTGGTGTGAAATGCTATTGGTTTATGATGTCTTAGTCAATGTGTGGAATGTTATGAGGTTGTTGGTATGTTAATGCAGTGAATTTTATCGTAAGGGATGAAGTGATGCTATATAGCAGTCACTTGGCTCATTATCATTTGGTGCACTTATAATGTAGTTAGTTATTAACATGAGCTCCGTTATGAACTTGTGTTGTAGAGTAACACGTAAGGAAGGAGATGGATTATCGTAATCATATTTAGGACTGTGTATTCATATTGGGAAGATAAGGTATGTAAGGTTACTCTTTTCGAATCCTTCTGCAACGCATATTGTTCACATTGTCATCGTACTTGTTCTATTCCAACATATTCAAAGGTGTATCATTTCAGGTTGTCATCTATTGTTATTCACATGATCTTTATTCATTGACCAATTGTCATTCATGTATCACATAAGTATGGACATTACTTCCAAGTTCCAATAATGTTATGTTCTAAAGTTCCAATAATGTCATGATCCCCAATGTATCAATCTCACAAAAGTAAAGGAAAGAAGTAATGAAAGAAGTAATGCATATATGGTTACTTTATGGTTGCTTAATGATTATTGAGTACGGTGACAACCCAAAGGGGCGAAGTCTAACTGGGGGAGATCCCGATATTGTTGGATCAGGGGGAAAGCTCAGTGGGGTAAAAGCCAAACTTGATGCCGAACCTACTTCATTGATTTTCGGGTGATAGCAGGGGGGAAGCTCAGTAGGGTAAAAGCCTAGCTTAATGCCGAACCTAACAGGGGGTAGCCAAAAGGTCCAAACCTGCTTTATTTATTTATGGTATATTATATTATTCTCTCACTGATCAGTTGGGCCCGGGTTATATATTGATGGTATTATATATTGACGGTTGTATATATTATATTAAGGGTTATAAATATTGACGGTAATGTACATAAAGGCAAAGAAGGTAATGAATATAAGGTGCATGCTCCCACACATACAAAACGGTGGTTTATCCATATTGACTATTCTCTTATCTTGATCTCATTGAAGTTCGTATCTTTTATGCAGTTGCTCATAGCCTTGCATACTCAGTACATTCTTCGTACTGACCCCCTTGGGGGACTTACCTTACTTGTTGTAGGCACAGGTGCTAGTAGACCACCACAGTAGGCTACGAGTCATCTGTGGGTCATCGGTGAGCTCCAGTTGGCTCGGGGCTTTCCGAGTTACATGTGTACATTATTTTGGTATTGTAATTGTTGTATAAAGCGGGGACTCATCCCGACTGTAGGTTGGTTATGTACATGTAACTGTTAGAATCTTTGTAGACGTATGTGGGAAGATGAATGTAAGAGATGTATGTCCACTTTGACTTGATGGCCCTAACGACCAAGTTTCATATATTGTATATTTTTTTCATGACTTTCGCCTTAGTATTTATTAGTTACATGGTATAGAATGATATTCATATGGAAACATGCATATGAGTGTACATGGATAACGATTGGTTCTCTCGGGCCTTAACGGCTTCGGGTGCCAGTCGGCCCCGTTGGAATTCGAGGCATGACATTGAATTTGTATCATTTATCTTTATTTCTATCAACCTCTAAAGTCTTCTTTCCTTTCACTCTTTATTAGATGGATAGGACGAGATCGCCGATAAGCGAGGGTGGGCCTCTTATGCCCGAAGCCAGCGCCTCAGCCCAGGGTAATACTACAGAGCCATCACCAGAGCTCAATATAGAGATCGAGCATCTACAACATCAGCTAGAGGGTGTAGGGCTAGCCCAGGCTACAGAAGAATTTGTGTCCATGCCAGCTCCTTAGGATACCATGGTTAGAATTTTAGCTTTGTAGAAGGAATGTCATAAGTAGGGGAACTGCCCGACACTCTGAGTGTTCTCAGGTCAAGGGTGAGTTCATAGGTATTTAGCAAGGTTCTATGTTTGTGTCAAAATATAAGACCATGCTTTATGAATTGGAAAGACATATTTCTATGATTCTTTCTATCGAGAATGAGAAGGTTAAGATATTTGTCAGAGGTTTTTCTTTACATATCGATTTTGCAATAGATAACTTAGTGGCATCTGGGTCTACTTTGGTTTAGGTTGTTTCTCATGCCAGGACTATAGAGGGGTTATGTCATGAGGCCTACATAAGCGGCGACAAGAGGACTCATTGCTAGAGCAGCTTTAGTAGTCCATCATTCTGATATTAGGGTCCTTCTAGGAGAGGTCATCAATATCACTCTTAGCCTAGAAGGCATGTTCAAGCAGTAGTAAAGATATTAGGTACTGGTTATGCAGGTCATGTTAGGGAAAATAGCCATGGGTCATATCAGACTTCCCAAGGTGTACCTTTTGAGTATTCAAGCCATGGCAGTCAGTTTAGTTTTTAAGGGCTATCATATCAGACTTTGTCTGGTAAGGAATGTTATGGGTGTGGTGAGTTGTGGTATTTTTCTAAGGAATAGGCCCGAGTCATGCATTGCAAATGACAGGTAATTTTTATATGTCTCACATGCTTAATTCAATATTGTTTATACTTAAATCCTGGTTTGAATTCAAACTAGAATTTGTGTCTTCTGGGACTTTCTAGGCTGATTTGGGGATCAAAATGAGTCCTATTTTCTCCCAATTTTTTTTTGGGGGGGGGGGGTTTCTTTACCTTATGGGTAAGGTAATTCTAAATTTTATTTCTAGATTCCTTGATGGGCCTCGAGGGTTTTATTTTTGACCCAAATCTCAGCCTGAAATATGAATACATAAATTCGGTGTCCTTAATATCGTATTGATGTGAAGAATGTGAATTCGATAGCGTGACAGCATTTGGAGGCCCGTAATAAGGGGAAAGCTATAGTGTGATGGTCCCAAATTTGTTGATAGACTTCCAGGTAGGCTACAATCTACTTTCTTTTAGACTTAGCTCTACGAGGTGGTATAGTTTATTAATAGCATGTGGGGAAGGGGATTTCTAGGGTAGGTTTAAATTTATTTCACTATTTCTAATATTATTGGCCTTTTTTGTGGACCTTAGAGTAGAATATTTGCTGGAGCCTTAGATTAGATTTCTTGCTATAGTATAAGGATTAGGTTAGGGATACTTTTATACTTGCTATAGTGTTAGAATTAGGTTATGGATCCTTAGTCTATCAATCGATTAACCTTTATATTGTATTTCTATTCTGTGCTTCCATTTTATATCTTGAGATTATGGGCCTGAGGTCGTGGAAATGCGTTGGATAGACCCAGGTTAGTTCTACTTAGTCTTGGAGGTTAAGTTTACCCTGTTTATGTATACCTACTATATATATGTATATATATGTATACTTATACCTTAGTTGGCATGCATACACTCATTCATGCATACACATGAATTGTGGTACACTTCAGAGGAAAATACTGATTTATGAGTTTAAAAAAAGAGAATTATACCACCCTTACTACTAGTTGAAGGCTTTTAAAGATGAAAAATGTACCACCTTTACTGTAGATTTTGGAATTTATGATAGATTTATATCATTTCTATCATAGGATTACTGGTTTGGGAAAGATTGTACCATCTTACTACAAATTTCAAATTTTTAGAAAGATTTGTATCATTTTATCACAGATTTCTAAGTTGGAAAGGTTGTACTACTATAAATTTGAACCGAGGGACGTTTCCAGTTCATTTTCCATTTACTTTCTTTTATTTTTGTTAGAAGACGAATAAGCGTGACGTGATTTTTCGAGAAGCCCGAGGTTTATTTTCTAGGTTTACTTTACTTTTCTGCATTGGCCACATCTTGTATTGCATATAGTGAGAGAAAGAGAGGCTCGATGTACTGCCGAGTAGGTTTACATTTCTGCAATGTGTACAAGAGACATTGCATCATCCTACATTGCACTGTATTTTCTTTTTATTGTATATGTATTATGTGTATACTACAGTGCACTAGGCTAGCTTTTGAGTGGAAACGCCCCTTTTCATGTCACTTGTACTTTATATTATCTTTTGAGCTAAGTAGGACTATGATGACTACTGAGTACTGTCGCCTAAATTAAACCTCATATGAAGTATAATATAGTCTCTGATCAAATATAGAACCCAACTAGGTTGAAGTCGATACCACAAGGAATATGGATAGAAACTAGGTTAATGCGGTAATTTAAACTAGTAGTTAGTTATTTCCAAGGGGGGGGGGATTTAAGTAACATGTAACTGTTTGTTAAAGTAGGTAGACAAGTAAAAATGTATGTGAAATTTTTTTTTTTTATCAATCAATCAGAATGGACTAGGACTTTGTTCCTTAAGATTTCACAACTCAGTAAGCGTAGAGTTCTAGTGCTCTATTCAGTTTCTTTACATGCAAAACTGACAAGTTATGTCCTCCTAAACATCTTTCAACCCTAATTAGATGAATATCACTCTTATCCCTTTCATTCTTCAATTGTTTAATTCTTAACCCTTATGTTAGCCTCAAATTGACTTTACTTGTTAGAGCTCAAGTTATTAGATGAAGGTAGAAGCCTCAAATCTCAGTTGTTAATCTTTTTCCTAATCACTACCTCTTTTGTCAATCAAGTGAAGATTTATGGAGAGTTATAATGTTTGCAATCATTAAAAAGCAATCAATATGAAGAGACTAACAATACATGCATCAGCATCATTCTAGAATTACCAAGTACTTTAACCTACTGTATCTTTCCATCATGGCTTCAACAACCCTATTTACGGGTTTTAGCTACTAATGTTTATAGGAACAAAATAAAGAATTATTGTAGAAAACATGATCATGAACTTACAAGATGAATAAGCAAAAACCAGAATCTTGTATCAAAAAATCAAGAGTATGATGTTTCTAAGCAATAACAAACTTAACAATAAGGTAAGAGTATTTTAAAATTAAAATAAAACCTAGGAAAGGTATTTATAGAATACAAAACCAATCCTAAACTAAATAGTAAAAGTAGGTTGCCTCAATTGTTCACGACATGTGGTTTGAACCATGGTCCATGAAAGTGGAAAGGTGACCCATTGCTTGTATTTTCATAGAAATCTGTCTAGATAACCACAAGTATGATCAGGACTCATGGACAATTTTCTATGGCTCGTGGATTGATTCGTGGTTCAGAACTCCAAAATTACATCTCCACAGTATTCATGTTAATAGATCTTAGAATGGACTGTGATCTGGTTTTACAGTCCGTAGAACCAATTGTTGTTTGGACTCCAATTTGTACATTTTCAGATACTCTCCCATGGATCTCAGCACAACTCATGGAATACATCCACGGATCATCAAATGAGCTATGTTTTCAAAGTGAATTTGTATCTTAGCAAAATCATGAGTCTCACTATGGTTCGTGGATTGGTTCCACCGGTCTGTCAGATGGGTTCACGGACCACTACATAGTCATTTGTTCTTTCACGACAATTTTTTGAATAAAAACACAAAAATACATCATACCTACCAAAACATACTTAAGAACTTACAAAATTTCAAAGTTTTAAGCGTAGAATGTGCCATTAATTCCGAAAACATCAACACCCCCAATTTAGAATTTTAGTTTGTCCTCAATAATCAAAACATTAGACTCTAACACAATGACACGATGCTTAGGTAGTCTAAAAATTAGGAAATCCTACGACAATCACACAGTCATATGGCAACACACATATTTTTCTTACAAGTTCAAACCTCCCTTATTATTATTCAAAACTAGTGTGTACAAACAACATTTTTCAACTAAATCAACATGATCGATTCATGACATCAAGTTATTAGTAGACAACTGTACATACACTTTGTGGAACATAACTTTCACAGCTAGCAACCAAATAATTACACCCAAGTGCCCTCACATTTAAAAGAACAGTCCCACATACATAATCATAGAAATATAACATTGGAAAAACATATCAAAGTGTTCTCATACTCACAAGAAGTACAAACAATGTGCATAGACATACCATAAGCTAGCCCTTATTTTCTATGCTCTGGTCGTCAGACAGTCAGTCTAGGACCACTATAGTACTTTTACTCGACTTGTATAGTTGGCTTGGGGATGGGTATGGTTTATTTTGGGATTAGTGACTTAACCCTCCTTGGCACTACACTAATTTTGTTCCACTTCTAAACCTTTTCTTTTCATTCCTTCTTTTATTTCATTTCAACTTTGGGTGTGGATTTATTTTTAACCCCTGTGTTGAAAATTTATCTCTATTTTTTCTTACAATTTTCAACATTTTTTCGCTTTTTATTTTTCATTTTTAGCACATGCCACACCCATTTCCTTTTGATGACTTGTTTATGTTTTCATAACCAACTCTTCTCCTCATTTACCCCTACAACAGTCACCCTCAACTTAGGTGATTTGCCTAAGTTGAGGCCTTGTGTACAAGGAGGGATTGGGGTCAAAGAAAGGATTGGAAGAAAAATTAGGTAGGTTAATAAGCTAATCAAAATGAAAAGGTGATTTTAGGCTCAAAACAAGGCTCTAGGGATTATTTTTATCATTTGGTTAGTCTTTTAGTCTTAAAGTGGACTTATAAAAAATGGCCCATGATCCTCTCCTAACCTAACTATGCTAAGACCTTGCCAAGACTAACGAGCAAGTTCTACATTGTAAGCACAACATAAGAAATGAGTAAGAAATCGCTCACACACATGACACTGGGTTTCATTGTTAACTACTAACTACTTAGTTCATGCACATAAGCTTTATCACTAGTTATCATACCAATACACATGATGTCATATAGAGAGCCATGAAATTAAATTATCAAAATACTACTGCGCACATAAATATTGGAGGGGTTCAATTATTCTTCAAAACAAATTAAGTGTGATAATTTATTTGATTTCCCCAAGTCTTCTTATTTTTCAAACTACCTAAACTAGAACAAAATACAAAATAACGCACACAAAACTACCTAAACATGTCAGCTTAATCAGAAATTAAAATACCCTAGGGAAAAGATTCAGGGTAAAAAACACCCAAAGGTAGACACGTAGACACAAGTACCCCTAATCCTGTAAATAATAAACATGAATTGTCCCCAATACTAACATCAGATGTTGTGGTGTTGATGGCTAGTACACTCAGTAGTTTAGATTCATTCATAGAGTTATCATCTCTAGAAACTGTAACACTCACCAATGTAGCACTCGATAATGCTCCAATAGCTCAGGCCCGCTTCATCTCCTTTTATAAATGAGCATCGGCCAAAGACAACCATCAATCCTCTTTAAAATTCTTATTCTCTTTATTCTTCTATCTCTCCATCAATCTCTTAGTGTCATCATCAAATCTAGTCCTCTTCCCCTTTACAGTCAGAGGTCCCCCATCTGCAAATAGATCAAACAAGGCTGGTGTTATCTATGATGTGTTAGTGATGGTGTGGCACCTAACTAACAAGGTCCTGCCTATTCTACAAGGCTATAAGCTCTACTTGACATTGAGCAATCTTTGCAAATAACTTTGCTATGTCGGGAAACTACAATTCTTGTAGCCTCAAATTCACCCCCTCCTCAATTCCATTGATACATCTATTCAATTCTCACATGGATTGATCTTGTAATCTTTCAAACAGATCTCAATAACCTCAATAGAAGTCTTCACCCATGGCTTTAGCTACTACATGAGTAAGGATAACTACTTCTATATATGGTATGTCCGTTGTGCTATATACATCAAGAACTCATTTCAAAAAAATAATCATGGTGGTAGCAGCCAGAGATAGTGTAGCTGTAGATATTATAGGAGCTGTAAATGATGTGGGTGTTGAAGTGTGAGTTGTGGTGGCGTCAGCCTCAATGACTAGAGTCTTAGTCTATGGCTCTACATCAATTGATCAATCTGCTTAGTATAAGCGGGAGTATCAACCTACTCACATCATCTAGAATCTTCTAAAAAGGATAGCCCCTGATGAACTCAAAGGTTGAGCACTAGCCCATGCAACTAGATTAGTTTTATCGTGAATCAAATAAGTATCCTATATATGGATGGCCTCCACTAACTTACTAATACTTGTGAAAGTGGGCACATTTGATGCTCTGCATAACTCAAACACTAGGCAATGGAGTGAAATGAAAGTTGGCTCCCCTAATGCCCGCTCCCTGATCTCTAATGGACTTGGGAATGTTGATAGCATACCTTGACATGAGGCTAGAGACTAGTACTACCCAATCTGGTATAAGAGCATCTACTGCAATCAGAATTAAATGGAGATGCACTACTACCCACCAAAACTTAGCGGGGAAATTGTGAGAAGCTTTAGAAATATTAGACTTATCATGTTTCAACCACTTCAGCTCCTTCTTAGTTAAGATGTTAGATAACTATTTGTATTGTTTCTTCCGCTTGAATGGGTCCTGCTGAAACTACTTTTTTTCCTTTATTACCTTTATGCACTGTTGTGTTAATTGGGGATTTAAACTCAGGAGCATATAAAAAGTGTTAAATGGTACACTCAAAAATATCAATGTGTCATCCCCACACCCTTACACTCTCTAAACACTCTCTAATGGTGGTAGTGATTTAATAGGCTATATTTTATAGCTCTATTTACCAAGGTCGCGGTATATGCTGCATAGAATTCATGGTCCAAGGTAGGGATATACTTGTCGAAGGTTTTGATCGTCCTCTATAGCTGATAGAGCTATAATATGTCCCTAATATTGGGAAGCACTGTCCGGTCTCCAGACATAATACGAGTCTCCTCAAATATGCTTCCTTTGAAGTTTCCCTTTTGTGTAGGAGTGAGACCTTGATCATAAAAGTCATGCATTCCTGATACCTGCCATCGAATTTCTTCCATTTACTCTACATACTTTACTCTAAACTATGCATATCTCTTCTTCTCGGAAGAGGTAGTCTCAATATTTGAGGTAGCCTCATAGGAACCATCACCTCTTTGGGTCCCAGACCTATAATCATTAGAGTCCTTATTACCGAACCCGTAATCCTGAGCCTATTCTTACTCTATTGTCTTTTGCTTTGAGGCTCTATCTATGGTTGTTCTTCCTTATCAGTGGTCATATCTTGTAATTTATGAAGATGCTCTTTTGCTTGACCCCACTTGGCAGGTGTATTGCTTCAACCTCTTTTTTATTGCTTCTTTGGTGGCATTGTAACCATGGGGAAGAACATTAGTATCAAAGTTAAAAAAAACCAAAAACAACATTTAAAAGTTTAAAACAACCTAAGGGTTCACAGACAATGAATTAGAATCATGATCTACGGTCCTACTCATGAACTGGGGACAATGAAAAAGTTGGTCTTTTCAGGTAACTAGGGTTGGGTTGATGATCCATGAATTGAAACCAAAGATCATAAATGCTTTCGTGAATCACTTTCTAATAAGGTCACTTCTCTAACCTGGTAACCACGAATGGCTTCACGGACCGTAAATTGAAATCATGAATCGTGCGGTCATTTGTTATTCCATATCTTAGAGAGACTATATTTAGTTAAAGGTGAAAAATGTTCCCACGGTTCCTGGTATTAATTCATGGGTCTTGGAGTCATCTGTGACCTCTAACTTTAGCCAATTTTTCAAATTTTCATGTTCGAGACTCGGTATTTTCATTTAGAGCTTAAGGTGTTACAACCAGTATAAGTATTTTCAAGGTTTGTAAATCTTAACATGTAACTAAATTATCAAGCATAGTTCATGGTCAATCAGTGTCAAGCAAACCAATACTATCATCAGACTTAAAATCCTCACAAATAACAATAAAATACTTTGGGTTACTCAGACTTTACACATATTATCAACAATCAAGATTGTTGGGAGTTTGGTGGGCAAAACAATCCTTGATTTGTTTCCAAGTCATATTTTGGATCATAATGCTCATTGAATCAATGGATATGAATACCCAAACCAATATCAACAAGAGTATAGCACAATAAAAAAATTTAAACACTTTCATATGAGGCCATGATTAATTAACACATATTATTTCTACTACCTTTTTGATAATTTACTACAATCGAAACAAATTAAACTCAACCTATTTTCTTCAACCACTCAATATGAGTGCACATAATCCACACAGAATCACATTCCCAATCACCCTAGGGTTCTAAATATCAATTTAGGCACATAATTTATAAATCTCTAGATGTAGAATATGAAGAACATTAGAAGAAAGATAAAGTTATAACCCTACCAACTAGAAGATGCTCTTCATTCTCCTGAGAGATATGTGCGTGCGTGTGTGACTCTGTCAGTGAACTGTGATGATGACAATGGTGAGGAAATCAGTGATAAACTTTAATGGTTAAGGAGTGTGGATGGTTACAGAAGTGGAGAAATTTGAGTAATAGAGGGAGTAGGAGAGAAATTGATCTATTTGACTTCTAATTTTATTGGGTAAGAAATATTAGGGCAAATTGGTTAGAAAAGTAAAAATGGGTTAGGTTGGGTTGACAATTAAAACAACTAAATTGGCCGACCACGACCCTTTTCACAAATCATGTAACCATCTCATGAGTGTTTCAAAGAGTGCTTTACCTAGGATCCACGAAGGGACAACTATGGTCCATGAAAGAGAAGCACAAACCATCATTTCGTTCATGGATCATAATTTGACCTTTAATTTAGTTCCTGGTTTCCACATGTGACTTCACAATCCATGAAGTGAAACCATGAATCATTCTTTCATTCGTGGACCTTGGTTTGCAAGGTCCACCCTTTATATTTCCAAATTTTTCTTCCAGGTTTCCATGAGTTAAACCATTGGTCGTCAAGGCCTTTTTATGGCCTTTCATTTTATCCGTAGTTCATACTTTCCCCTTGTCTACCCAAATATTTAGCTACTTTGTACCAGTTCATGTCACCCCTGCACACTTAAACAGATATCAATCCTATACAAAAAATCAAAATAAAGGTAAATATAACAAAACACCTTGGGTTTCCTTACAAAGAGCGCTTGATTTAACATCGAAGCATGACTCGCGTACCTTGATTACTCATACTTCATCAAGGTAAACCTCATAAACTATCTTTATCTTATTAAACGTCCCTACATATTGTTTGACAGGCTGACTATTTACCTTGAACTGCTAATCTTCACAGTTCTAAAGCTCTATAACACCATATGGAAACACGTTTACCATTTTAAATGGCCCCAACCACTTGGACTGCAACTTGCCAGGAAACAAATGAAACCTTAAACTGAACAATAAGACTAAGTCATCCGTACTGAATTTCTTCTTCTCAATCTTCCGCTCGTGATGCAACTTCATCTTTTCCTTATAAAGGGCTAAAATTTCTTATGCCCTAAGTCAAAATTCATCCATCATATTCAGCTGCTCAAGCCTCAAGTTAGAGGTATCACTCAAATTCAAACTCATCTTCTTGAGTGCTCACAAGGCTTTGTGCTCAAGCTCTATCAGTAAATGACATATTTTTCCAAATACAAGCTGCTATGGGGGTATACCTATTGGTATCTTTAAGGTAGTTTGGTATTCCCATAGGTCATCATCCAAATTTCCTGACCAATCATTCCTATACGAATTCATAGTCTTTGCGAAGTGGTCTTTATATTTCTGTTGAAGACCTTCACTTTCCCACTAGTCTATGGATCATAAGGTGTTGCCACCTTGTCATTTACACCATATTTCTCAAGCAAGGCACGAAACAATTGATTATAAAAGTGAGAGCCTTCATCACTAATTATGGCTCTTGGCATACAAAATCTAGAGAAAATATTGCCTCACAAGAACGTTGTGATACTCTTTCCTCATCATTAGGAAGTTCATCTACCTCCACTCATTTAAAAATGCCGTCAATAGTAACAAGTATATACTTCATCCCATATTAGTTCATAAATGAGCCCGCGATCTCAATACCTTATATATTAAAAAGCTCTATCTCAAGAATTGGGGTTAAAGTCAACTCATGCTTCCATGATACGTGATGTGCTGGGATTTCATGACACTTTTTATGCTTAAAACATTGAAATTTTGTATGTCCTTGATTTTTTTTTTTGTATATATGATGTGTTTTTATGTATTTGTGTAGGAAAATAGGTTACGGAAGCAATCATTAATGAATGAGATGAAAAGAGCTAAGTATGACTTGTGAAATCTTATGTATGACTAGTGAAGTCAGTGTATCAGTTGTAATAAGGCATGTAATAATTTTCAAAGTCTATGAAAATTTAAAATTGATACCATGACTCATCTAACAACTCATGAATGACAATATGAGTTATACTGTTAACCTTAGATGAAGTTTAGAAGAAGTGAAATTTATCCTAGATAGAACAAGTCATACTACAATCCTACAACCTATGACATTAACAATATAGGTTTGTAGTGTGGACTCATAGACAAATATCGTAAGTGTGCAAATTGAAATTTTAATCATTTAATGACACATAGGAATTAAAGAAGTTTCACTGATTTATGGCAAACAATGAGTTGAGATCTTCAGACCACAAGTCGTACCATTAAACTACAACTCGTATGTTGTTGACGGGCCTATAATCCTATTTTATTTAGGATAGGATTTGTTTTGTCTATAAATACTTTCCTTAGGGTATTGTTTACACTTTATAATCTATTACATAATTGTTGCGTATTGTGTTTCTAGGAAACATAAAATACATTTGTTTTTGAGCAATAACATACATTGATTATTGATTATTGGCTTTGTTCTTATAATTCAAGATTCCAGATTTCATCTATTCATCTCGTAAGTTAATAATCATGTTTTCTACCATAAAATCTGGTTTTGTTCTTGAAAACATGAGTAGCTAAATCTCATAACTAGGGTTCTAGGTACGATGATGAATTAATAAAGTAGGTTAAAGTACTTAGTGACTCTTGAATGGTGTTTATACATTTATTGTTGTTCTCTTTGTATTGATTTCTTTTTAACAGTTTCAAACATTAAAACTCACCTTAATTCTTCACTTGATTGATAATAGAGGTAGATAATAGGAAAAGAGATTAACAACAGAGATTCAAGGTTACAAACCTTCATCTAATGACTTAAGCTTTAATAAGTAAAGTTAATTTAAGACTAAGGGTAAGGGTTAAGATTGAATCACTAAAAAACCGAGAGGTATTTAGGGTGATATTCATCAAATTAGGGTTGAAAGATGTTTAGGTGAACCAGTCTTACCAGTTTTGCATGTTAAGCGTCAGGATAGATCACTAATATGCTACATTTACTAGGTTATGAAATCAGGGGGAATGCATTCCTAGTTCATGCTTGTTAATTCATTAAAAACTACATTTTTAACACTCTATTACTTGTTTAATCAAGTTCACAAATTATTTCTCGTTACTTTAAAATTCCTCCCCTTCAGAAATAATTGACTACTAGTTTAAATAACATCATTGACCTAGTTTCTAGCCATATTCCATGTTTAATAGACCCCAATCTAGTTGGGTTCTACATTTGATCAGTGACCATGTTATACATCATTATGTGGTGAAATTTTTGTGATATCAAATTTTGGTGTTGTCGGTGGGGAATACGGCTTAGGAATAAGTTCAATTGTGTTTATTTGAATTTTAGTTCTTATTTCCTAATTTACTTTTTGCTTGTTTTTTTTGTTTTTTTTCAAGGTGCATGCTAGTTTATTCTAATCACCTAGAGTCAAGACAATCCCCTGATTCAAATTGACCATGAGTTTGAACATAGTCTCAGGAAAACAAATACTTAAGAGATTAACAATCAGCCAGAGGATGCCTGACAAGTTAAAGTTGCTCGTTTGGCTGCAAAGGTTGGTGATCTTGCAAATTGTGAAGATGTAGAAATATCTACAGATGCTGATAATGCTACTAGGAGCCAAACGCCCAAGGCTCATAACCAAAGATAGGCTATTTGGTATGATGATACAGATGAGGAAAAGGATGTTGTTTATGATGGAGTAGGTGCTATAGTCCCCCATCCACTGGCTCGTGGTTCTAAGTTTGACATCACTAGTACTATGATACAACTTATGAATATGAAGGGTCGGCTTGGAGGTGCTGCTGGAGATGATCCAAACCTTCACTTGATCAACTTTGTGGGAGTTTGCATGGTGTACAGGTTACTAGATGTTAGTTAAAATACTATCAGACTGCTATTATTTCCCTTTTGACTATCTGGGGAAGCAACTCTTTGGTTGACTGAACTTCCATATGACTTTATTATGAATGAGAGGGAGTTGAAGGTGGATTTTCTTGAAATATTTTTCCACCTTCTAGAATACTGTAGTTGAGAGATGAGACTAATAACTTCAGGAAATAGGTTGGAGAAGCTTTCAATGAGACTTTGTTAAGGTTCAATAAAATGTTGAAATAGTGCTCAAACCACAAGCTAGATGATAAGAGTCTTTTGGATATCTTCTACAGGTCTTTGAATTCTTCAACTAAAATTATGGCTGATACTATGGGGTTCTTTGATATCACTTACCTATATGGACACAACTTTATTATTAGATCGATTTACAAAAAACAACAAAGCATGGCATACTCAGGAGTTTGAGGTTTCTGTTGGTGTGTATTCTAAGGGCATGTCAGTTGAGTAGCACCAAAATGAAGAGGAGCCTGATCAATAAATGGATCATCTAAAAACTCAAATGGACATGATCATAAAGCACTTAATGGGGGTCAGATCTAACAAGGTGAATGTGGTTGGACCACGAGGTAAAGTGCCAAGGCATGATGATTGTGATTTTGATTCTGAGGAGGAGGTGAATTTTGTGAACAAATAGATGTGAGGGTTTTAAACTAACACCCAAGGGTATAACCAAGATTTTTGGCACTAATGTTAAGGAAAACAAGATCAAAACTATTACAAGTACAACAACTATGATCAGTCTGGGTATAAAGATATAAGAAGAGATAGAGATCAAGAAAATTGGAGGATAGTTACAATAATAATCACAGTGGTCTCTATTTCCCTCTAAAGAGTAGATATTAAGGTAAGACTAGTGGTTCTAGAATGAAGGATATGATTGCAAAGGTAATAAAAAGGGTAGAATCCACTGATGCTGGCATATGGACATGCGAGGAGATATTTCTAATTTAACCCAGTTGGTTGACTCTCATTCCACTACCATTGAGCAGGTAGTGTAGTAAATGGGGTAGATTTTCACATCATTAAATCAAAGAATGAATGGTACTTTTCCTAATTAGAAAAATAATGATCATTCTACTACAATCACTACTAGAAGCAGAAAGCAGATGAATGAGTGGCCCAAGACGATTGTTGTAGATGATGATGAGGTTGTTGTAGATGATAGTCTTGAGTAGAAAAATATGGCTGATCCTAAAGAGCAAATTATGGTTGATGCGGCCAGAAATAATTTAAAAGTCTCTAGATGATACAAAAGAGATTAGTATTGATAAGGAGAGGTAAAAGAATGTCCCAAATACATGGACTCCTATTCCTAGACCTCCACCTCCCTTCCCACAGCTCTTGAAAGAGATGGTGGAAGATGGTAAATTTAAGAAGTTTATAGCCATGTTGAAATAGTTGTCCATGCACATCCCATTGGTGGAAGTACTTGAGTAAATTTTTGGTTATGCAAAGTTTATGAAGGTTTTATTCATAAAGAAAATGATCGTGGGTCTTGAGCCAACTGAAATTTGCACCACTGTAGTACAATAGCTTCCCATTCTCTTATATAGAAAGAAAATAATCCTAGAGCTATCACTATTCCTTGTACTATTAGGGCATTCAATTTTTCTAAGGTGCTATGTGATCCTAGTACAAGCATTAACTTGATGTTTCTTGCCGTGTTCAAATGGTTAGGCTTGGGAGCCCATAAAAATAATGACTATGTAGCTACTTATGGAAGATCACATTGCTAAGCATCCTATTAGCGTATTGCATGATATTTTGGTGAAGTTTGAGACCTTTATCTTTCCTACTGATTTTGTGATCTTTGACTACAAAATTGACTTTGAGGTCCCTATAATCTTAGGGTAACCATTCTTAGCTATCGAAAGGGCAATTGTTGACATGGAAAGTGGTGAATTTAAGTTCCAGTTTAACAATAAAGAAGTGATATTTAATGTGTGTCGATCAAAGAAGCAATCAAGAGAGGTGAGTGTTATTTCTATCATTGACGTGATTCATGAGGTTGTGCCTAATATACCTATTAAGTAGAGATTCATTATTGAGACATTAGCTGCAGTCATCATAAATTTTGATGGGGATAACAAAGTTAGTATAATGAGATAGTTCATGCACTTGCCGGTATGTGATCTTACTCTTATAAACCAAAGAGGATAGATCTCAATTTAAAGAATTATAAGACTCCACCGACTAAACCTTCCATTGAGGAGCCTCAAGTTTAGGAGCTTAATCCTCTTTATCTCTTCTTAGGTATGCCTTTATTGGAGCTAACCACATATTAATAGTGATTATTGTAGTTGATTTACTCAAGTGACAAGTGAAAACTCTTATTTCTATTTTAAAGCAATTTACAAACGTAATTGGTTTGACCATTGCTAACATCATTGGGATCCCTCCTGGAATTTGCATTCATAGAATCCAACTTAAGCCTAATTGTATTCCTATATTGAGAATCAATGTAGGTTGAATCCTCCTATGCAAGAGGTTATGTAGAATAAGATTATTAAGTGGCTGGATGCATGTGTGGTTTACCCCTATCATGGACAGTAAACGGGTGAGGCGAATTTAATATGTGTCAAAAAAAGGTAGGATTACTATTGTCCCAAATGATAAAAATGAATTGATTCTATTGAGACCATTCACGGGTTGGCATGTGTTTATGGACTATAGAAAACTTAATGAATAGACCCAGAAAGACCACATCTCAATGCCTTTTATGGATCAGATATTAGATCATCTTGTGAGTAGAGAATGGTATTATTTTTTTGATGGTTAATCAGGGTACAATCACATTTCTATTTCTCCTGAGGACCAAGATAAGGCCATTTTCACTTGTTCATATGGGACTTTTGCATTCAAGTGGCAGTTCGAGTTATGTAATGTGTTGGTTACTTTGCAGTGGTTTATGATGTGCATTTTTCTAATGTGGTGGAGGACACAATTAAGGTGTTTATGGATGATTTCTCAGTAGTGGATGATTTCTTTGAGGAGTGCTTGGTCCATCTGGGTAATGCATTAAGAAGATATGAAGTGATGAACTATGAGCTAAATTAGGAGAAATGTCACTTTATGGTGAAAAAAGGTATAGTACTTCACCAATTTTTTTTCGCTAGAGGTATAGAGGTGGCTAGAGCCAAGATTGAGGTTATTATTAAATTGCCCCTCTAATTTATGTGAAGGGCATTCATATCTTCTTGAGGCATACTGCGTTTTATCTCAAGTTCAATAAGGACTTTTGTAAGATTGCACACCCATTGTGTAAGCTTCTTGAGAAGGAAGTGAAGTTCATTTTTGATGATGCTTGTTTAAAGGCATTTGAACACCTTAAGGTGAGATTGAAGTTCAAATTAGTCTTTTCCATTTGAGATTATGTGTGATGCTAGTGGAGTGGTGCTATAGGTAGTCCTTGGCCAAAGGCACTAAAATATTCTTCATACCATCTACTATGCTAGAAAAATACTTAATCCAATACAGAAAAATTACATTGTGATAGACTAAGAGTTATTTGATGTGGTGTTGGCTTTTGAGAAATTTCGAGCTTACTTATTTGTCACAACGGTCATTATGTGTACTGACCATGCAGCTCTTAGGTACCTTATGGCAAAGAAAAATGTGAAGTTGGGGTTGATAAGATAGGATCTCCTGTTACAAAAGGTTGACTTTGGGGTCAAGGACCAATAGGGCATAGAGAATCAAATGACTAACTACTTGTCTAGACTTAAGGAAGAGGACATGTTGAAGAATGAAGCTAAAATAAATTATGCTATTCTTGATGAGCAAGTATTGGCTGCATTTCATCTTTTTACCCCATTATTTGTTGATTATGCTAATTTCTTCATGAGTGATGTGATGCTTGAGAATTTGAGTTTCCACCAGTGGAGGAAGATTCTTTATAAAATGAGGAATTTATTTTGGGATGAGCCATATTTGTTCTGATTCTATACTGACAACATGATTTAGAGGTGTGTTCCTGAGGCCTATATAATGTGCATTCTAAAGGTGTGTCCCCTATCCCCTGTTGGGGTTCATCATAGTGGCATCCAGACAGCACATAAGTTCTTCCAATATAGGTATTATTGGCCAACCACTCATTAGGATGCACATGATTATGTGAGGGCATGTGATAAATTTCAAAGTCATGATGGAATATCAATGAATCATGAGTTGACTTTAACCCCCAATTCTTGAGGTAAAGTTGTTTAATACATGTGTTATTGATTTCATGGGCCAATTTGTGTGTTTGCATGGGATGTAGTATATTGTTATGGCTGTTCACTATGTTTCTAAATAGGTGGAGGCGGATGTGCTTCCCAATAATTAAGGAAAGAGTGTCATGATATTCTTCAGGAAAAATATCTTTTTAAGATTTGGTACACCAAGAGCCATAAACAGGGATGGTGGCTCTCTATTTTGTAATTTCTTTCTTGGTGCCTTGCTTGAGAAGTATGGTGTAAAGTATAAGGTGGCAACCCCTTATCATCCATAGACAAGTAGACAAGTAGAGGTCTTCATGCGGGAGATAAAGACGATCCTCACAACGACTGTGAATGTGAATAGAACAAATTGGTCAAAGAAGTGGGATGACGCTCTATGGGCATACCAGAATACCCATAAGACACTCATATATATGTCCCTACATTAGTTTATATTTGTAAATGCATGTCATTTCTGGTGGAGCTTGAGCATAAATCCTTGTGGGGATTTATCAAGCTGAATTTGAACAGGAGTGGTACCTCTAACTTGAGGCTTGATCAACTAAATAAGATGGATGAATAAAAAATAAGGGCTTTTGAAAGTTTATCCCTATACAAAGGGAAGATGAAAATGTATCATAACTGAAAGATTGAAAAGTAAGAATTTAGCCTGGGTGATTTGGTCTTGTTGTTCAACTCAAGATTGTACCTATTTCCTGGCAAGTTGAAGTCAATTGATGTTGTGAACCGTGAGGTCTGAGTATTTAAGGTACTTAAGTCGTGTCATGATATTAAATAAGGTATTTCATGGGAGGAAACCCATGGGGTATCTTGGTGAAGTTTGAGTAATCAAGATACCCGCATCATGACACAACATTAAATCAAGTGTTGTTAGGGAGACAACCTAAGGTATTTTCTTTTTTTATTACCTTTATTTTGAGTTTAGTGTAGGTTTGGTGTTTGTTTAAGTTTACAGGTATGACTTGAACAAGAAAGGGAAGAAAAGAAAATTATGCAAAGTAGGTACTAGAGTCAATGCATGAGTCGGACCATGCTCTCACGACTCGTGGTTCCATTCAAGGAAACTAGAACCAAAATTGAAAAATTCAATGGGTGGAGTACTTTTGGTTTCATGAATCATAGTTTCAAACCATGAGTCGGGAACCTAACCATACTGTCTAACCAATAATTGCATCTATACTTTGATTTCACGAATTGTAGTGTCACTTGACGAAACCTGGAAAAGATGTAGAATATCACTGATCTATGATCCATTGAACAAATCATGGTCCTACGTCACGTGTCGCACTATGCCACCCATAGATCCCATGTAAGATTTTTAACTTGTCATTTGTAACAAGCATACAGGACATGTGGTCTCAAACCACGAGTCATTGTCTGGGTCATGGAGAGTAGGTCAAACTTTTAAAATCAATCAAGACACAACCCGGCTATATATCCCTTTTTGCTTGATAAACCTAATAGGCCTAATTGATACCCTCCTTCACCTACCCTCTTTCACTCAAATGAAAATGGCTAATCATCCCTTCCATTTAATTAACTTGCAAATCTCTCCCATAATCATTGTCCCACTCCTTCTAAAATTATAACACCTCCACACTCCTTTAATTCTATCAAAATCGACCATCATTTCCTTCATCACCATAATCTCATCATCTTCATCTTCACCAACAGTCAAGAGTACCGATTTGCCCATTATGTTTCTTAATTTTCTCTCAAAACAAATTTCATCAAGGTATGGGCTTAATTTTTCATCCTTGATTGGAGTTTTATTGAAAATTTCTTGACCTAGGGTTTAGTTTTTGGATTATTAATGCATAGTAACCCTGTGAGACGACAATAATTGAGTAAATTGTGTCTTAATTGCTAAATTATGTGTGTGGTATTAACACCTCGGGTGTTTAAAATTGCCCATCATCCCTATTAAAGGTTTACAAGCCTAAATTTGAGAGTTTTCTGAATATTACATGTTATTCGGGAACATTTGATTAAAAGTAGAATTTTATAAAATATATTCTTCATATACCTAAATATTTATGAAATACTAGTATGCATTAAATTTATAATGTGACGTTAGCTAATTATTATTACTACTCCATGTTCAAGAATGCGCCATGTGAAAAGAATTTGTAATAGTTGATAAATTATTCTAGCGGTGAGGATTAGGAAATAGAGTAGTTGAGAGGTTATTGAGAATTAATTATGAGGTATCATGTCATAAATATGTATGCGTATAAGTATTAAGTTATTTTATATTATATTTTTCACCTTATTTTTTCTATTAATATTATGATACTTAGTTAATTAGTTTGTTATTTTATGGCCATTCTTTAGTATATTATATTATATTCATTAAGTACCTAGAGTCGAATGGATAAGAATAGTTGCCGACAATGGCATTTAGTATTTTTTTAAAAAGTTTATTTTATGAACAAAAGTTTGCTCACCAAGAACATCTCCTAAGATACTAGAACCAAATAGCAGCCGTGATTCCATGGTTCCTTCTATTTCATTTCCTTACAAAAGAAACTTATCATTAGAGATAGTTGTCTCTTTAATCAATTATCCCATAAATGGGAGCTGGTACTTATAGAGAAGTTGAATGTTCAGTGATTCAAAAAAAGTGGATATTGATTCCAAGAAATCTAGGTGAACACGTTAAGGTTTGGGCCTCCATCATAATTTTTGGTCAAGGAAATTAGGTCGACGGTGTTTGTGATAGCTTCGGGATACGAGCTCTATGGTATGTTAAAGCTATTCCTTTCTTTTTTTTGCATGACTTTCTGAGATTTGTGGTTTTCAATTTAGTATAATTTGAAGAGTAAATTGATTAATAATTCTAAATTGGTGTGCTACCAAAGAATGCCTTGTAGAGCTTCCAGGTTATGTTGTTTTGACCTATTTAAAATAGTTATACTTTTTAGAGAATTCACACTTTATCATCATTGGTGACATGCCTAATAAAAAATTAAAGTATTAAATAAGCTCTAGTTATATGGATAGTTCATATGCGATCAAAGGCTCTGTCAAGGAATTAAGGAAGTTTGGATATAAGATAAGGTCCATGTAAGTAACTTAAACACATTTTGAAATTGTACAGGGCTTAGTAAACATAGCATGTCTCGTTATGTAGCTCTATAATTTTATTTGCATGATCAAAGCTAGTTTTGATTTTATGGACTCTAAATTGGCGATGCTAGAGAGGACATGTTCTATCTAGTTTGTCGATTTAGGAAACCCCTATATGATACTGTTAGTATTTTAATGATATATTTTTGTCTAAAACATATCTTTCATTGATTTTAGACTCTCTGCAACCCCAATAAATATACCTTCAAATTTCATGAAGGCTATAAAGTCCTGTTTTACCATTTACTTATTCAAAACTAAGTTAAAACACGAGGAAGTTGGGCTATCAAGATTACTGTTTTGGGTTTTGATGTAAATTGCACTTACCTATGATGCTGCTATTATTTCATATCAACATTTTGAACTACTGGATGTTAAACAAGTACTTGATTGTGCATCTAAGGTGTATAAGTATTCGTGTATGTGCTAAAGGAAGTTGTTGAGGAACTTGAAACAATTTTTGGGTTACGATTTGAACTTTTCAAGATATTGTTAGACTGTTATGTGTTAAAGGACTAAGGTTTGTGTATAATCTTGAACTCATACTCTTTTTAACTAATGATGTGTTTGAAATATTATCTTAGTACCTTGGTTACCTTCTTGTCACTTTATATTGTCACTTTGGTGTCCTCAGAGTCTAGCAAGACATCTGTTTAACTCGCCCACTTGTACGAATTGCTTGATCACCTGTCATCTTTGTTGGGACTTCTTACTTCTTGTGGTTGTGACTTTGTCACTATTAGCATACCTCTTGATTCGGATCTTTTTCCTTCTGGACTATGGATTTGTGATTCATCTTGATTATAAAAGTTAACCATTTTAAGTACAAACTAGAAAGCCATTTTAATATGGTTTTTGATTCTCTTGATTATTGGGTTTCATCCCTTCTTGACTTCGGTCCTTCTTGATATTTGGTTATGCTCTATGTGACGGCGTGATGTACATATTGGGTGATACATGTTACTTGACCTCTTTTGAATAGTTCTTGGATTTTCCTCTATACTTGAGTCTTTAACTATCAAATTTTGATACTTTTACGAACCAGGAAGCCATTTCTACTATGATTCTTGATTCTCTTGATTTTTGGGTTTTGGCCCTACTTGATACAGGGTTTCGACCATTCTTGATATAGGGCTTCGGTTCTTCTCGATATTTGATTATGCTTAGTGTGACGATGATGTACATGTGTACAAAAAGTTGTTATTTGACCTCTTGTAAAACGCATAGTGTGACAATGATGTTTATATTGTCCAAAATATGTTCTTGAGATTTCTTGACACTTGAGTCTTTAAATGTCAAATTTGATAGTCTTGATATATTCGTTTACTTGATATATGTCGAGCTTATGGGGGCTCAACTAGGTTGTTGTTTTATTATTATTGTAGAATGTGTATCAGGAGCCATTAGATTGTATTATTACCATTCCTGACTCTCCTTACCAAGTACATTCAGATCTTGATAATATCTATCAGCTTGCTTAGTAAAGTTAACTATTAATTAGTTATGGGTTAAGGCCTAAGCCATGAGAAGGTAAGTACTTTTCAGTTAACATTGACTCTCTACTTGATTATTTACAGTACTTTATGATATCAAATATGCTATTCATAGATTCAGGAGCTAGTAAGGATGCTCATATTATCTTTGATGCTTATCTGTATTTACATTCATTACTTCATGATACCTTCTTAGTTATTATCCGACTTTCATACTTGGTACATTATTTTGTATTGATGACTCCATTACCTGGGGGACACTGCTTCATGCTTGCAGGTTACTAGGTACACAGAGGTCCTCATTGTGTGTGGTCGAGTTCACCTGATGATTGGTACCCTCCGTTCTTTCTAGAGTTGTCGAGTCTTGAGTCCTCTTCTACTTTTCATAGATGATTGGTATGTCGGGGACTTGTCCCTACTAGTTGTTAGTGGTTCTTCATCTTAAAGGCTTGTATATCTTTGTTGTGGGTATATGAGTCATTTATGGCCTTTTTGTCAGTTGTATTCTTGATTTTTGGTCTTGTTGGCCTCGTGTACATATTTTTCTGGTGGGCTGGCTTCCACACAGTTTGTGGTTTAATACGACCTTATCTGTCTATTGTATTATTCTCTTGATTTTATATTATATATGATTAGTGTCGTTCGGGCCTTGTCAGCGCTGACTTGTCGCAAGTTATGTTATTTTGTTTGGTGTTAGTTGGTTTTCTTAGGCAAGTAAGGCATTGGATGCCAATTATGACCCTTGAGTTTGGGGAATGACATGGTATGTAAAACACTATGGGATTACTTTTCATGAGTGAATTAGAGTATTAAATTTTTCCATATTGTTGATGTATGCTTAATTTTTCGATTGTTGGTTTGGGTAGTCATACATATTGAGTCAGTGGGCATTACAATCCAACTTTTGATTTAAAATGAAGGAAGGGTTGTTTCCGCACCCAACTCCAAACAATCTTGTTCGTTTATAATATGGGTGAAATTTGAGTAACCCGAAGTGAGCTAATGTGAAAATGGGAGAAATATGCAAATTTTGTGATTCCAATGATCGTACTTGTTATTTGAACTACTTTGAGTGAATGAAACTTGATAATTTCTCTCCATGTTGAGATTTACAACCCTTGGAAACACTTTCACGAGTTGTAACCTTAATGTAGAATGAAAATACCTAGTTACAAAATTGAAAGTTTGAAAAAAGGCCAAGAACAGGAAGTATGATTGACTTCATGACTCATGGTTTTAAATCATGAGTTGGGGTATCAATCATAATCCCTGTTCCAAAGTGTCAAGTTTTTTTTTAGGGACCACAAACAACCGTATGACTTGTAAGTCACGAGTCGCCTCTTAACCAAACAGTCAATCATTAATACCCTATTATCGTCAGTTTGGGTGCTTCTAAGCCTAACTGTCAATAAATAAAAAGTGGCATAAAATTGATGCTAGAACCAAGGTCACATAATTCCTTAGCAAAGTTGAACGTGCCCATGGTGCATGGAATAGGGAATGCACAAGGTTCATCCTTTTCTGAACCAATAAGAGTGATCCAATGAATTGTGGTCTCAAACTACTAGTCATAGTTTGACTCGTACTAAGTAAGGTTACAAAGATAGTTTTTTTGATTCTTGTTCATAAGTCAGTTCAGAAGTCGTGAACTAAACTATGACTCGTGGTCTGACTTGTACTATTACATTATAAAATTTAACTATTTTCGACTTATTTTTTAGGCCTAATCTATTAATCTGAAGGTACCATGCCTCCCAAGCACAATACCAAATGAGGTATCAGAGTTATACCAGCTAAAAGGGACCGCTAATGTTAGGATGAGTCTAGTAGTTCCGAGGAGCACTATGAGGTTTCCCAAGAACAACCTTAACACGAGCCTTGAGCCATAAGGTTGAGGACTAGAGAGTAGCATCTCAGGCATAGTCTACCTTTCCACAGTCTAAAAAGGGAGAAAGCTCATTCTGATTGCCTTGTAATAAGGAATCTGGGTCTGGAAGTGGAACTGCTGATGAGAGTTTATAGGTCCAATCGACCTCTTTCGAAAGAACGAGACGTAGAGATAAGGGGTAAATTAGTCCAGCTTAGAGAGGATGTCTGAAGGCATATTTTAGGCATTCATGCTATCTATCAGTAGGACTAGACCCTTACTGACATAGGGAATGTAAGAAGGAGCATCTATGATGAACCATGGATCCAGACTACCATTTTTAGTGAGCTGCAAAAAATCAAGGAGTTATTTTACCAATATCAGCTTGGTTGGATGGAGCAAATCTGGGCAAGTATAGCTCAAAAATATTGCGAGAGTTCTATGTTGTGTATGCAGCCACATTAAAGAATTAGACTAAAAAAAGGCAAATTTCAAGAAAAAAACAACATTAGCTATAGTGCAAGTTTGGGGTAAGCAGGTGAATATTTCTGAGCACATTATCTAGTGCTTCTTGTTTTGCCCTAGATTAGGCCTCCACAAATATTGCTAAATATGGGTACTAGGTTGATGCAGTGAAAGATGTGAAAAAGATGTCACCAATGGAGAGGATAAAGTAGTTCAAGTGGATTGCTAATATTATCACTGAAAATAAATATGAGATTGATTAGGTGGGTGGCGAAGGAAAATTACAAAGGCTTCTCTAAATTTTTCCACAAAGTTTTGGTGGTCCATAGTACGACATAGGCTATGTCCAACTAGCAATAACAACACTTTGACTCCTGACTGTATAGTCTTAGTAGCAAGAATTTGTCTGGGTATACCCTCAACATACCATAATATACTATGGAGTAGATTCGAGAGAGAGAACTTAAAGACATCACCAACAATCCATTTCCTAGCCTTATATTTGCTTTATGTGGTGATTCTTCAATATGGATATTCTTAAAAATTGATCGATTTGTGGAGATGATTCATATACAAGATATCAGTTTGATTCGTAATTATACGAATCCGATTGCATGGACGAGGGCTTAACCTTTAAGTTCTTTTGGAAATATAATATTTGAGGGTATTATTGATGGGGGTGAGCAAGTTAATACCCCTGCTCCTACTACTACCACAGCTTCCACAGTTCCATTTTCATCGGCTTCCACTACCATGGTCACAGTCTCCAAGGATTTCCTGTAGGGCTTAGTGAAGCGATAATCTTAAATAAGGGAAACTAATGAAGCACATTAAACCATGGGTTAAGTCTGAGATTTAGGCTTCTGAGCCTTAGGGATTCACTTGCTCAGCCTGTACAGTATTTGTATAGTCACATGGATGGATTTGAGAAGAGGATGAATGCCAGGTTGACAGTGCTACAAGTTTCATAGCTAGAAAAGATGGTTGATGATCTTGCTCAACTATGCGATATACTCTATTTATTTAGGACCTCATTGGTGAGGATCTAGAGGTGACACATAGTTCTTTAACCTATTTGTAGATGAGTAGCCCCCTATTGATTAGGGGGGGAAAAGAGGACTGAGGATGAGATTGAAGAGAGCGACCCACAGAGGGTGCTCAAGAGATCACAAAAGAGCACTGTGATTCCCATCGATCCTTCTTAGATGATCCTAGGTAGTGTTAGAAGGAAGTTCTAGAGTAGGCTAGAGGATCATCAACGAGCACGACTGATACTATACAAAATATGAAAAAGACAAAGAAACCACGAACACAAGGAAACACGGATACAAAAAAATGAAGAAACTACGAAAACAAAGATAGAAAGTAAAAAGGATAGATAGATAGACACAATGAATAAAACAGAGGACAACAAGAGAGTGTATTAAACCCTCAAACCTTCCTTTCGATTACTTCAAAGCACCTATCTCTTACGAAGACCGAAAGAGGAATTGGACCTAAAACAACCAACGTTTCTAATCAATAAGGAAAGCTCCCAACAAGCTAACATAAACACCTTCAAGTGTAAAATCACATCATTATTCATCATCTCACCCCTAAAAGAAAAGGAAAGCTAACTATTTATTGTTATAGGTTTTATTACAAAATGGGCCCAAAAGTGAAACAATAAGACAAAGTGGCCCATTAGCCCCTTTTAACAATGCACCTCCTACGCTCCAAGCTATTATCCAAACACGATTTTGCTCGATGGGCCCTTGGGATGCGTCATCGGATATAGCTCCTCTCGGGTTCCAAGCTATCATCCAAACACGTAGTTTCCTTCCTAGGATGACCAAGTCTACGATCTTTTGGTGTTGTCCTCGAAGAGTAGATCTCAAGAGATAGGAGCTAATTCGTCTAGTATCAATGATGTCACAACCTGAAATCCCAATCGGGCCGGACTGGCACCCGAAGCCGACATGGCCCGAGAGAACCAATCTTTGATCGTGAAACATTCATATGCGTAACCTCGTATGAATCTTACTATGCCTCATGCAACTACGCGGAAGTCATGGACATGAAACATATGCTATATAAATATATATTTCTGAAACTTGGCCGTTGGGGCCATCAAGTCAAAACGGACATTTGTCTCTTACATCTATATACCCACATATGTCTACAAAAGCCTCTAACAGATTCATATATAAGACCAACTTAAAGTCGGGACAAGTCCCCGCTTTATACAATATTTACAACATCAAAACAAATATACCACTATGACTCGGAAAGCCCCGAACCAACTGGAGCTTACCAAAAATCTGCAAATGATCCATAGCTTTCTGAGGAGGTCTACTAACACCTGCGCCTGCAACCATTAAAGTAAGTCCCCCAAGGGGGTCAGTACGAAGAATGTACTGAGTATGTAAGGCTCATAAGAAATTCATCATACATAATAACAACAACAATGGAGTCAATATAAGAGAAATAGTGAATGTGAATAAACTCTCTTTCTGTATGTGGGGAACCATGTATATTACGTTCTTTACTTCTCGTGTCTTCATATTGATTCATCTTTATTTTTCTACCCATGCTAGGCTGTTCTGTCGCCCCTGGGATGAGATTAACCCATGCTAGGTACTTTGACCCCTGGGATGTTATGTGAACCCATGCTAGGCTTTCGTGATGCCTCTGGGATGTCATTAACCCATGCTAGGTACTGTGACCCCTGGGATGTTATCGTAACCCATGCTAGGCTTTCGTGTCGCCCCTGGGATGTACTATGATAACCCATGCTAGGCTTTTATATCGCCCCTGGGATGTATCGGGATCGACCCATGCTAGGTATTTTAACCCCTGGGATACCACCCATGATTACTTATTAATTATACATTACTTCTTTCTCTTGTTATTCTTACTTCCATTCTTAAGAGTGATTGAGACATTGAGGATCATAACCTCATTTGAGGCACACTCATATACACATTTCACTTCACTCCTTTACTTTATGAGATTGACATCTTTACTTATGATGAATAGATATATTAACATGCACATCACCTCTCTTATTACTCTTATGAGATTGGTACTTTTACTTGTGAAAGATTGGTATAAAGATAATCATCACATTATTGGACTTTGGAACATGCATTATTGGAAAAATGCTTTTCAAGGATAAATAGATTCTCTTATGTTATTACTCTCTTGAGATAGTTCTTTTAGAAATTACAACGTTATGACATCTTTGGGACTTCAATCAATAAATAAGAGATAAGTGAATCATAAGTCATCTAAGAATAGGACATATATGAATAACAATATACGTCAACCTAAATTGCTATACTTCAAAGCCCCTCAGAATATAACAAGCCCAATGTCAATAGGAACAATATGTTGTAGAAGGATACGGAAAGAGTAACCTTACAGACCTTATCTCCTCAATACGAATACTCAATTCTATAAGTGGACACACTAGTCCCGCTCCTTCCTTATGTTGCACTCTATAACACAAATACATAACGGGATTTACATTAACCACCAACTACCTTACAAATACATACAACGATAATGAGTTACACAATGGCCTCAAAATGTCATTTCCCCTTGACAATACCATGTATGAAACCATCACTCCAACAATACCACAATATTTCCAACATTAACCACAATATCATTTATGAATTATTATACCAATAATCCCACAATATTCCATACATTTACCAATACATGATAACCAATAGCATGTCACACCTAGTTCATACTTTCCACTTTTCATCATCATAACATCACAATTATTCCATCAATTCACTTCAATACACCTCACAACAACAAATTGGCCAAAATCCCATAATTTACGCTTATGGAAAAATAACAAGTTTAGGACGATAATCACACCATACATGTTGATATTTCGTCCATACCATGCTCTTTTATCAAAACCACAAGTCATATCTCAAGTTTAAATTCCATAGATGGCACATCTTTTACAAAAAAACAAAGTGCCATGTTCAACACTTCCAAGCATAACCAACATGATCTACATACTCTCCCATTCATATAATATATTAATCCATAATAAAAATCAGTTACCTAAGCTTGGAAGATGATAATCTTTCTCCAAAGATGACTTAGGGTTTGAAGAGCAAAAGAGGTGTTCTCTTGAAAATTCTAGAAAAAGTAAGAAAAGCATGTGTGTTCTTGTGGGTTAAAAATCTGATTTTTCCTCCCTTTTATAGACCCTTGAAGTCCTTGCTCAATGATTGATGAGTCAAAAGAAGAATGGGTCATTAGACCCATGTTTGGCCCATGACTTTTTTCTTCATTTTAGGCTTTATTGAGCCCAAATCACTTAACCCAATAAAATTGATAATTTCTCATGTTTAAATAATTTCATATGCGTTACAATGATATGCCCACTCACAAGAAACATATTTGTAGCCTCAATCCCAAAAACAAGTAATTCTAGCCACGTATGGCTTATTTTGACCATAAGGGCAAAATCGTCATTTTGACGCCGAATTCGTTCACGAGTAATTTTATTATACCAATATAATATTTCACTTATTCCATGTATATGCTCATGGTTTTATAAGAAACGTGGCAAACATCGGCTCGGTACGTCCCTGGGCACCCTTGGGACTTAGAAAAATTCAAACTTTTGAAAAATGGGCAAAACCACCCTGGCACAAGCTTGCTGCCTCTGGGCTAAAAAATTTAGCCCAGAGCGGCCTGGCACACCCCATCCTTTATTTTTTTGAAAATTCCATTTTTCGACTTTTCTTCGCGGGTTTGGTTAGATACTTCAAGTCCTATTCTTTAACTTACTTATTACCTTTAATATCCTTTGTTTAGAGGTCCTCTTAGCCTCATTTTGAACCCCAGAAATGCTCCACGAAAATCCCAAAACACCTTCTACGAAGGGCTAACGACATGTACGAGGCCAAATTTCAATTTCCTCATCATTAACATTACCAAATGCATACTTAAAGCTCTCGGTACCTAGGTAAACATTGTTCAACGTCGTCAAATAGGGGTTGGAAGGTACGGGGTGTTACATTCTCCCCCCCTTAGAAACATTCGTCCTCGAATGTTAACGATGTCGCTTCAATTATAACAAATGCATCTCTATATTAGCATACGTAGGCATAGACGCTTAATACTCATCGATACTTACTTGTTAGTGCGCCACTAAACTTTTTTCTTCTGTATGAAACAAATATAGGTACGTCGATTTCATCATTTTCATTTTCATTTTTTTTTCCAACTTCCCATGTGATCTCTTCGACTTGTTGATTCCTCCAAAGAACTCTTATGGAATTTACGTCTTTATGCTTAAAATTTTAACTTGTCGGTGCAGAATAACAATAGGTATCTCTTCCTAGTGAAATCCTTCGTAATTTGTATATTTTCAATGGGAGAAATATGAAATGAAACTCTTATGCGCTTTCGGCAATTTTCACATCCTTTCTTTCCAAATTTCATGATCCCTTTCATTGGTGACACTTTCGTGAATACTCAATCATCTATGGAAATTCTAATTCAATATCGACATATAACCTCCAGATTTCTGAGGATCTACTATTATATATTGACAATTTGATCAATAATCTACAAATTCTGTCATGTTCTTCTTCTTTGTATTGCCTCATCAATACATGTCATAATTCATTTCCTTAGCTCTTCTATATTTGGTATACCTAATCTATCTTGATATTGAAGTATTCCTCCCTTATGTAAGCTCAAGTACCTTTTTACGAACTTCATTGTACGTTCTCTCTTCTTCTTTTTTTCCACTGAAAGGAAATAAGATTTACATACTGCTTTTCCTTCTCTCAGATACAATTAAAGATTCTACCACACTGTTCACGATAATTCTTTCATCTGGAGTCTCAATAATACGAAACCCCATACAGGTTAATTGATGGATATTTCTTGACTACATCTTTCTCTTCTGTGAGCTGGCCATTAGTACTTCCTACTGCTTTGCAGCTTAATGAATCAGCTACCACATTTGTTCTTCCCGGATGTTACAAGATACCAACAATCATAATCTTGTAATGGATTAAACCACCTTCGCTACCTTAGATTTATGTCCTTCGACTTAAGGATATATTGAAAACTCTTATGCTCAGTATATATGTCAACATGAATCCCTTACACATAGTGACACTGTTTCTTCAAAGCAGTATAACAGCTACTAATTCAGGTTCCTGTGTTGGGTAATTTCTCTCACGTGGTCGCAACTTTCGTTAGGCATACACTATTACCTTACCCTGCTACATCAATACACATTCGAGGCCAACCCCAAAGGCATCACAATATACGGTATAACATTCTGTGCCATCGGGTAGTACTTAAAACTGGTGTGGAGGTTACTTTATCTTTCAACTCTGGGAAATTTTTCTCACATGCATCATTTCACTGAGACTTGATTTTCTTATGTATAAGTCTCGTTAAGGGTGTAGGGATAGACGAAAATCCTTCAACAATTCTCCTATCATAACCAACCAACCCAAGAAAATGATGAATCTCTGTAAGCATCGTAGGCCTTAGACAACAATTTTTTTTTTTTTACCATTGCTATCTTTTGCGTATCAACCTTTATTCCTTCACCGGCAGGCATATCTACTTGCTTACCTTTGCCTCTATCTCTTCTTGTCATCGACATCTTACTAGATCAAAGAAAACCAATTACAATGGTTCGATAGAATTTCCACTTACAACATTGGCTCTATTGCACGATCTAGAAATGAAGAACAGAAACAACCCCTAAATGTCCCATAGCCTCTCACTTATAAATGTGGTGCACAACACATCGATAAGTAAGACTCTACTTAGACACGTGTAGACGCCCTTAGAATGACCTGCTCTGATACCACTTTTGTCATGACCAAAAATCCCATTCGGGCTGAACTGGCACCCGAAGCCGACATGGCCCGAGAGAACCCATCTTTGCTCGTGAAACATTTGTATGCGTAACCTCGTATGAATCTTACAATGCCTCATGCAACTACGCGGAAGTCATGGACATGGAACATATTCTATATAAATATATATGTCTGAAACTTGGCAGTTGGGGCCATCAAGTCAAAACGGACATTTGTCTCTTACATCTATATACCCACATATGTCAACAAAAGCCTATAACATATGCATCTACAAGATCAACTTAAAGTCGGGATAAGTCCCCGCTTTATACAATATTTACAACATCAAAAAAAATATACCACTATGACTCAAAAAGCCCCGAACCAATTGGAGCTCACCAAAAATCTGCAAATGATCCACAGCATACTGAGGAGGTCTATTAGCACCTGTGCTTGCAACCATTAAAGTAAGTCCCCCAAGGGGGTCAGTACGAAGAATGTACTGAGTATGTAAGGCTCATAAGAAATTCATCATACATAATAACAACAACAATGGAGTCAATATAAGAGAAATAGTGAATGTGAATAAACTCACTTCTCTTTCTGTATGTGGGGAACCATGTATATTACGTTCTTTACTTATCTTGTCTTCATATTTAGTCATCTTTATTGTTCTACCCATGCTAGGCTGTTCTGTCACCCCTGGGATGAGATTAACCCATGCTAGGTACTTTGACCCCTGGGATGTTATGTGAACCCATGCTAGGCTTTCGTGTCGCCCCTGGGATGTCATTAACCCATGCTAGGTACTGTGACCCCTGGGATGTTATCGTAACCCATGCTAGGCTTTCGTGTCGCCCCTGGGATGTACCATGATAACCCATGCTAGGCTTTTATATCGCCCCTGGGATGTATCGGGATCGACCCATGCTAGGCTTTTCTGTCGCCCCTGGGATACCAACCGTGTTATTGGGATCGACCCATGCTAGGTATTTTAACCCCTGGGATACCACCCATGATTACTTATTAATTATACATTACTTCTTTCTTTTGTTATTCTTACTTCCATTCTTAAGAGTGATTGAGACATTGAGGATCATAACCACATTTGAGGCACACTCATATACATATTTCACTTCACTCCTTTACTTCATGAGGTTGACATCTTTACTTATGAGGAATAGATATATTAACTTGCACATCACCTCTCTTATTACTCTTATGAGATTGGTACTTTTACTTGTGAAAGATTGGTATAAAGATAATCATCACATTATTGGACTTTGGAACATGAAATGATTGGAAAAATGCTTTTCAAGGATAAATAGATTCTCTTATGTTATTACTCGCTTGAGATAGTTCTTTTAGGAATTACAACGTTATGACATCTTTGGGACTTCAATCAATAAATAAGAGATAAGTGAATCATATGTCATCTAAGAATAGGGCACATATGAATAAAAATATACGACAACCTGAATTGTTATACTTCAAAGCCCCTCGGAATAGAACAAGCCCAATGTCAATAGGAACAATATGTTGTAGAAGGATACAGAAAGAGTAACCTTACAGACCTTATCTCCTCAATACGAATACTCAATTCTATAAGTGGACACACTAGTCCCACTCCTTCCTTATGTTGCACTCTACAACACAAATACATAACGGGATTTACATTAACCACCAACTACCTTACAAATGCATACAACGATAATGAGTTACACAATGGCCTCAAAATGTCATTTCCCCCTTGACAATACCATGTATGAAACTATCACACCAACAATACCATAATATTTCCAACATTGACCACAATATCATTTATGAATTATTATACCAATAATCCCACAATATTCCATACATTCACCAATACATGATAACCAATAGCATGTCACTCCTAGTTCATATTTTCCACTTTTCATCATCATAACATCACAATTATTCCATCAATTCACTTCAATACACCTCACAATAACAAATCAGCAAAAATTCCATAATTTACACTTATGGAAAAATAACAAGTTTAGGACCATAATCACACCATACATGTTGATATTTCATCCATACCATGCTCTTTTATCAAAACCACAAGTCATATCTCAAGTTTAAATTCCATAGATGGATATCTTTTACAAAAACACAAAGTGCCATGTTCAATACTTCCAAGCATAAACAACATGATCTACATACTCTCCCATGCATATAATTTATTAATCCATAATAAAAATCACTTATCGAAGCTTGGAAGATGATGATCTTGCTCCAAAGATGACTTAGGGTTTGAAGAGCAAAAGAGGTGCTCTTGAAAATTCTAGAAAACGTAAGAAAAGCATGTGTGTTCTTGTGGTTTAAAAATCTGATTTTCCCTCCCTTTTATAGACCCTTGAATTCCTTGCTCAATGATTGATGAGTCAAAAGAAGAATGGGTCATTAGACCCATGTTTGGCCCATGACTTTTTTCTTTATTTTGGGCTTTATTGAGCCCAAATCACTTAACCCAATAAAATCAATAATTTCTCATGTTTAAATCATTTCATACGCGTTACATTGATATGACCACTTACAAGATTCATATTCGTAGCCTCAATCCCAAAAACAAGTAATTCTAGCCACGTACGGCTTATTTTGACCATAAGGGCAAAATCATCATTTTGACGCCGAATTCTTTGACGGGTAATTTTATCATACCAATATAATATTTCACTTATTCCATGTATATGCTCATGGTTGTATAAGAAACGTGGCAAAAATCGGCCAGGTACGTCCCCGGGCACCCTTGGGACTTAGAAAAATTCAAACTTTTGAAAAATGGGAAAAACCACCCCGGCACGCCCTTGGGCATTCCAGCTTTCTGCCTATAGGCTAAAAAATTTATCCCAGAGCAGCCTGGCACGCCCTCCGGCGCGCCCCATCCTTTATTTTTTTAAAAATTCTGTTTTTCGACTTTTCTTCGCGGGTTTGGTTAAATACATCAAGTCCTATTCTTTAACTTACTTATTACCTTTAATATCCTTTGTTTAGAGGTACTCTTAGACTTATTTTGAACCCCACAAATGCTCCACAAAAATCCCAAAACACCTTCTACGAAGGGCTAACCACATGTACGAGGCAAAATTTCAATTTCCTCATCATTAACATTACCAAATGCATACTTATAGCTCTCGACACCTAGGTAAACATTGTTCAACGTTGTCAAATAGGGTTGGGAAGGTACGGGGTGTTACAAATTACACTTGTGAGTGTCAATGTTTCTGGAGGCGAACCTTACGACCGCCTCACCTATTGAGTGTGCTAGCCACTGTCGGTACTATGATAGTTAAGTATACTATCTGCAGACCATAATTCAACACCAGAAACTTGCACCTAGGGTGCCGTAGGTAAATTCTTGTAATGACCCAAATCGTTATTATACTGAAATAAAGAGTCAAAACTCAGCCTAATTCCTTCTTAGACCAAAATTGGAAAATTTAAGGCTAGCCTAGTTTTAGGCATATTTTGAGTGTGTGGTGGTCAAGTATAATCTGGAATTTATTAGAGTGTTTATTGGTGATTTTGAATGGATTTTGTGTTAGAGGACGAGTTTAGTAAGTTGTAAAAACTTCCAGTGCATAGAACGAGTTAGTAGAACTCCAGTTATAGCGACTATGACAAAAGAGTCAGTTTGTAATGTCAAAAATTGAGAAGTGTGTTGTGAAATGTCTAAATTTGGGAATGGATCCCTAATTACTAGTTTGGTGTCACTGCAACGGCAGAAGTGACGTTGCAGTAGTGTCGGTATAGCGGTAAAAGTGTTATCGTGGCAACAGACCCTTTTGGCCTAGGTGTTGTTGCAGCTATAGATTCTTCGTTGCAACAGTTTTGCTATAGTAACAAAAGTGTCGTTGCAATGAAAAAATGCACAAAAATAAAGTATGTTAAAAGAATAGTATTTTTCATTCCTATTTTTCAAAAACTCATTCTAGGGTTAAGAGAAGGTTATTTTGCACCAATTTGGTAGGGGGGTGTTCCATCTTTGAGGTATGATTCTTACTCTTCAAACTTGAATCCACTCCCTTAGATTATTAGGTTTTCAAGAATCAATGCCTTAATTAAAGTTGTAGTTAGCCCTAGGTTCATGATTTCGTAGGATTGGTAGGGAATAATGGTATTTTCAATTGTCGTTGATCCTAGGGTGTTAGAAAGCACATATCATGATAAAATTCATTCTTGTAAGGTAAAACATGGGGAATTAAAGAGGTTAAAGGATAGAAAAACCCTAAAATGATTAACTAGGTCAAGTTCATAGGTTGAAATTGATGAGTATGAGTTTATAATACTTAGAAGGGTGAATATTTGTTGGAGCCTTAGATTAGATTTCTTGCTATAATATAAGGATTAGGTTAGGGATACTTATATACTTGTTATAGTGTTAGGATTAGGTTAGGGATCCTTAGTCTATCAATCAGTTTACCTTTATATTGTATTTCTATTTTGTGCTTCCTTTTTATATCTCAGGAATATGGGCCCAAGGTCGTGGAACTGTGTTGGATAGACCCAGGTTAGTGCTACTTTATCTTGGAGGTTGAGTTTATCCTATTTTGTGTATGCCTACTATATATATATATATATATATATATATATGTATGTATGTATGTATGTATGTATACTTATACCCTAGTTGGCATGCATAGACTCATTCACGCATACACATGAATTATAGTACACTTTAGAGGAAAATACTGATTTTTGAGTTTAAAAAAAAGAGAATTATACCACCCTTACTACTAGTTGAAGGCTTTTAAAGATGAAAATGTACAACCTTTACTGGTGATTTTGGGATATATGACATATTTATATAACTTTTAATACAGTTTTACTGGTTTGGGAAAGATTGTACCATCTTACTAGAGATTTCAAATTTTTAGAAAGATTTGTATTATTTCTTCACAGATTTCTATGTTGGAAAGGTTGTACTACTATAAATTTAAACTGAGGGACATTTCTGGTTAATTTATCCATTTACTTTCTTTTATTTTTGTTGGGAAGATGAGTGAGTCTGTGGTGCTTTTCGGGCAGCCCGAGTTTTATTTTTTAGGTTTTACTTTACTTTTCTGCAATGGCCACATACTGCATTGCATATAGTGAGAGAAAGAGAGGCTCGGGGTACTGCCGAGTAGGTTTACTTTTCTGCACTGGGTACAAGCTACATTACATCATCCTACATTGCACTGCATTTTCTTTTTATTGTATATGTATTATGTGTATACTATAGTGCAGTAGGCTAGCTTTTGAGTGGAAACACCTCTTTTCATATCACTTATACTTTATATTATCTTTTGACTTCAGTAGGACTATGATGACTACTTAGTACTGTCGCCTAAATTAAACCTCACATGAAGTATAATATGGTTGCTGATCAAATATAGAACCTAACTACGTTAAATTCTATACCACAAGGAATATGGATAGAAACTAGGTTAATATGGTAATTTAAACTAGTAGTCAGTTATTTTCGAAAGGGAGAATTTAAGCAACATGTAACAGTTTGTAAAAGTAGGTAGACAAGTAACATTGTATGTGAATTTATTGTTTTGTTATCAATCAATTAGAATGGACTAGGACTTCATTCCCCATGATTTCAAAACTCAGTAAGTCATAGAGTTCTAGTGCTCTATTCAATTTCTTTACATGCAAAACTGATAAGTTATGTCCTCCTGAATATCTTTCAACCCTAATTAGATGAATATCACTCTTATCCCTTTCATTCTTCAAGTGTTTAATTCTTAACCCTTATCTTAGCCTCAAATTGACTTTACTTGTTAGGGCTCAAGTCATTAGATAAGGGTTAGAAGCCTCAAATCTCAGTTGTTAATCTTTTTTCCTAATCACTACCTCTTTTACAAATCAAGTGAAGATTTATGGAGAGTTCTAATGTTTGCAATAGTTAAAAAGCAATCAAGATGAAGAGACTAACAATACATGCATGAACATCATTCTAGAATCACCAAGTACTTTAACCTACTTCTTATTTCCATCATGGTTTCCACAACCCTAGTTATGGGGTTTAGCTACTCATGTTTATAAGAACAAAATCAAGAATTATTATAAAAACATGACCATGAACTTACAAGATGAAAAGGCAAAAATCGGAATCTTGTATCAAAAAATCAAGAGTATGTTATTTCTCAGCAATAACAAATGTAACAATAAGGTAAGAGTGTGTAAAATTAAAATATAAACTTAGGGAAGGTATTTATAGAATACAAAACCAACCCTAAACCAAATAGGAAAATTAGGTTGCGTGAACTGTTCACGACCCGTGGTTTGGAACCATGGTCTGTGAAAGTCGAAAGGCGACCCATTGCTTGCATTTTCATAGAAATTTGTCTAGATTACCACAAGTATGATTGGGATTCATGGACAATTTTCTATGGCTCGTGGATTGATTCGTGGTTTGAAACTCCAAAATTACATCTCCACAATATTAGTGTTGACGGATCATGGAATACATCCACGGATCATCAAACGAGTCGTGGTTTCAATGTGAATTTGTATCTTAGCAAAATCATGAGTCTCAATATGGTTAGTGGATTAGTTCCACCGGTCCGTCAGGTGGGTTTACGGACAGCTACATAGTCATTTTTTCTCCAAAACCCAACTTTTGCTTTCACGACCTAATTTTGGAACAAAAACACAAAAATACATCATATCTACCAAAACATACTTAAGAACTTACAAAATTTTAAAGTTTTAAGCGTCAAATGTGCCATTAATTCCCGGCACATCAACACCCCCAATTTAGAATGTTATTTTGTTCTCAAGAAACAAAACATTAGACTCTAACACAATGACACAATGCTTAGGTAGTCTAAAAATTAAGAAATCCCACAACAATCACACAGTCATATGCCATCGTGCACATTTTTCTTACAAGTTCAAACCTCCTTAATTATTATTCAAAACCAGTGTGTACAAACAATATTTTTTAACTAAATCAATAGGATCAATTCATGACTTCAAGTATTAGTAGACAGCTGTACATACACTTAGTGGATCATAATTTTTTCAGCTAGCAACCAAACAATTACACCCAAGTACCCTCACATTTGAAAGAACAGACCCACTCATATAATCATAGAAATATAACATTGGGACAACATATTAAAGTTTTATCATACTCACAAAGAAGTTCAAACAATGTGCATAGACATACCATATGCTTGCCCTTATTTTCTATGCTTTGGTCGTCAGACAGTCGGACTAGGATCACTATAGTACTTTTACTAGACTTGTATAGTTGGCTTGGGTATAGGTATGGTAGATTTTGGGATTAGTAACTTAACCCTCCTTGGCACTACACTAATTTTGTTCCACTTCTAACCCTTTTATTTTCTTTCCTTCTTTTATTTCATATCAACTTTAGGTGTGAGCTTATTTGTAACTCCTGTGTTGAACTTTTATCACTCTTTTTTCTCTTGTAATTTTCAACATTTTCTCCCTTTTACTTTTTCTTTTTCAGCACATACACACCCATTTCCTTTGGATGACTTTTTTTTTTTCATACCCAAATCTTCTCCTTATTTACCCTTACTGTAACACCCATACCTTCCAATACATATACAATTAAGTGAACTTGACAAAAATTGTTTAAACTCAAGATAGTAATGTAACACCCCATATTTTGAGTATACTAGTTCTAGTCATATGGCTCTTGATGTAACCTCATTATATAGGTTAGGTACCAAGTTTCTTAAGTGATTAGTAACAGTTTAAACTAGAATTTGAGGTTACTATAATGACCCATACATTTCAGCTTGGGTTTGGCCAAGTTAAATCGATGGAAGTATTTAAACGTGAGATAGTAAGGTGGTATTCTATCTTAAGGTTTAAAGTGGCCAAGTATATATAAGTGTCAGGTTAAAGTAAATGGGGTAAGAAATAGAAATATTGAATAAAATAAGTGAGTTGTTTGCTTGACTTAAATTGAGCTAGCAGATGACAAATATGTGCATCACCTACTTTGACTTATTTACGAACCTAAGAACTAAGTTGGTGCATCACCTACTAAGAATAGTTTGAACAGCTTATTAGTCCAAGTTCACCCATCACCTACTTGACAAATCTAGCCCAAATTAAGTGAATAAGAAGGAAGAGAATAGGCAGCCCAAAACCCAATCTCCCAAATCCCACTATTGTTAAGCCCACATAAGGGAGGAGCTTAAAATAAACCAAGTAGGTGCATCAGCTACTTGGACTTATGACCAGCTTAAAATGGCTAAGTAGGTACATCACCTACTTGGCTAATTGTGGCCATAAATGAAGGGGAAAGAGGCGGTGATATGAGGGCAATATAGGATCAAAATTAGTTCATTTTCTCTTCATTATTACATAGTTAAAATTTAGAATTATATCCAGCTCTCTCTCTTCCTCTCAAAGTTTCATATAGCAGCCCTAAAATTTCTATTAGGGTTATTAGGATTTCCTCTTATTACTTGTTAAAGGTAAGTGAAAATAATTATGATTTAGTTTAATTCTACCATGGAAAGTAATGTAAATCAAGTTGTTTGTGTTTGAAGTGTAGGACAACTCCTTTTTCCCCAAACTTGGCAATCTACTTCTCTTAAACTACTAAGAGATCTCAAGTAGTATTTGGTTCAACTTGAATGGAAGATTAAAGTCTTGGTGGATTACAATTTAATATAGTAAATTTCAAAAACAAAGGTAAGGTTACTGCCCCAATTTCGTCCCTCTTTATTTATAGGTTTGGGTCGACAATTTGATATGTGTAATTGTTAAGAACTCACGGGATGATGATCGAAAGCCATGAGTTCAATAATTTTTCTTATGGTGTTGAATAATTTGGGAATGTCAAGGGTTGTTTATGTGTGTTGTTGTTGGGAAGAAATGGACGACCTTATAGAATAGTTGGGTGGAGTTATATTGAAGCATAGGAGGAGGGTGTGGTGATACACCAACTGTTTGGGGGTTGGATAGTCGTACTGCATACCAAAGTGTTTAGCTACTATTTAACAAGGATTACATTATGATTAGCTGCTAATATTAGCTTTATTATATACTTATATTGTAGATTAATGCCATCAGGGAAAGAAGGATAATTCATTGTAATATATGGGTGGCGCAGCAAGGTATGTAAGGCTATTCTAGTTCATATTCTTTGGCATGAAGTCTTATACTCGTGTACCAACAAAGTGAGCTTCTTATATGATCTTTCATGGTAAAAGATACATTGTGATGGTGTACAATCCCCATTGTAGTTAATGGCACTTTTACTTACAGTCCGTGGTCTAAAAATGAGTCAAAGTGTTACATGTTTCTCTTATATGAGCCAATAAGATCCTAGATTACATATGTTAAGAGTGTCATATGTTTGATGTACAATCTATCCAAAATTGCTTCAGTTGTCTAATTGATCATATACTTCTTTTGGCTCACATGTGTAACACCCTTTACATTTCGGAGTCTAGCTGACTACCGTAATATTTATGAAAAAATGGAAACATGAGAGAATTGATGAATTATGTATTAAATTGTGGGCATTAATGAGTCTTGTACAATTGGGCCCAAAATGAAGCCCAAAAACAATGGTAAGACATGTCCCAAAGTGGGAATTTGACCCATTCTTGCCCAACTCTTCCATTGACCAAGTAAACACACCAAGTGTGTGGATTAGTATCACTTTAAAGGGACTATATAAAGAGATAAATCAGATTTTTATTCCATTTGGACTCTCATGTTTTTTTTAGAATTATCCAAAGCCTTTTTCTCACACAAACCCTAAGTTCTCATCTCTTTGTGGCCAAGATCATCAACTTGTAAGAATTGGTAAGTGTTTCTTATGACGGTTTAATATATTTTATGCATTAGAGATGTTTTATATTATGTTGGTTATGTTAGTGGAGTATTGAGAAGTTCACAATGTGTGAAAAGCTACATGTTGCTAAATCGGAGGATGGTTTTGCCTTGTAAACTTGAATATGCACTTGTGGTCTTGAAGGAAGTGAACTTCATGGAGTAAATATTGACATGTGAGATGTGATTATAGTGTTACTTTGTTTGATCCTTGTATATAATGTTTGGAATTGTTGTTATGAAATTGGTGATGGTTTTGGTGACGTATTGACCGTGAAGTGTAGTTTTGGGTGTTGTTATGTGTGTTGTGAAACCATGGCTGGTTTTTGGTGTTCAAGATGATCAAAAATATGTAAAAATAAGTTTGTTTATGATCATGGACCATTCATGGCATTAAAAGACCCAAAAGAGACCATTTCGGACAAAAACGGGCATCCGCCCCCGCAGACGAGGGCACCTGCGGGCGCAGATACCAATGCTGGTGCCACTGGCATCTGCCACCAGCAACGTGTGGGTGTACCTCAGCTACCTGCGGGAACAGGTGGCTTCGCAGGTCAGCCCCAGGTCCGATTTTGTATGTTTTCGTATTGTCTTGGTCCCCGAAGGCCCCTATACCCTTTTTGGATGTAATTATCAACTTGTGATGTCGTTTTAATGACTTTAAAGTGTCGTATGGAGGTGTGTTGGACTATATTAATTATGGATGGTTTTTCATATGTTTTTATGAAGGGTTAGTAGTGACGGAATGATAAAGAGAAAAGAGTAAAGGGTAAGTGTGGTGTGAAATGTTGTCGATGTATGATCTCTTGGTCAATGTGTGTAATGTTATGGTGTTGTTGATATGAAAATGCAGTGGATTGTACTGTAAGGGGTGACATGAAATTATATGGCAGTCATATAGTTTATTATTGTCTTGTACGCCTGTATAGTGACTAGTTTTAATGTAAGCTCCGATATGTACTTGTATTGTAGAGTAAGACGTAAGGAAGAAGCTGGACTATTGTGTTCATACATAGGCTTGGGTATTCATACTTGGAGGTTAAGGTATGTAAGGTTACTCTGTCCGTCTCTTTCTACAGCATATAGGATTCACATTGACGCTACACTTGTCCTATTCCGAAATGTACTAAGGTATCCTAGTCCCCGTTACCAATGGTTTTTATCACATGTTTCCTACTCATTGGTCAATTGTGAATTACATGTCTCATATTCATTGATAATGTTTCAAAAGACCAATAAGGTTGTGTTCCAAAGTTTCAATAGTGGTTATACACATGTCTCTCACTCATTGATTATTGATCCAAGTTTCAAATAAAGTTATGACTATCATTGTATCAATCTCAAAGTAATGAATGAAGTAATGCATATGTGGTTAATGATAAAGTATGGGTGGTAGCTTTGGGGGTGAAATGCCTAGCTCAAGCTGATCCCAAGATTATTGGATCAGGGGGCAGTCCTAGAGGCATAAGCCTAGCTCGGACCGATCCTAACAGGGGGCAGCTCTAGAGGTAATAACCTAGCTCGAGCCGAACCTGAAATGTTGGTATGGGTGGCAGCTCTAGAGGTAATAACCTATCTCGAGCCGATCCCGATATATATTGATTCATGGGTGGTAGCTCTAGAGGCATAAGCCTAGCTCGAGACGATCCCAACATAACGTAAGGTTATGTTAAAACCCACTGTTCAGTCGGGTCCCGGGTATCACAGGTCATAGGCAAAGCTGAATAATCATAGAAGCAAAGAAGCAAAGAACGCAATGAAAGTAATATACATGATTCCCAAATCACGGAATGATGACTTATCCATATTGGTTATTCATTTGTATTTGAGTTCGTTGATATATTTACATGTCATACAGTTTCATTTGAGCCTTACATACTCAGTACATTATTTGTACTGACGTCCCTTGTGGGACTTACCTTACTTGCTGCAGGCGCAGGTACTAGTAGGCCTCCACAGTAGGTTGCCAGTTGTTGCGGATCATTGGTGAGCTCCAGTTAGTTCGGGGCTTCTCCGAGTCACAGTTGTACATATGTTTTGGTGTTGTACATGTTGTATAAAGCGGGGACTTGTCTCGACTTTCAGTTAGTTTTGGTAACTGTATCTATTAGAGGCTTTTGTAGACGGATGTGGGTGTATAAATGTAAAAGGTACATGTCGTTTTTGACTTGATGGCCTCAACGACCAAGTTTCATATATGTATATCTGTCACATGTTCCATGAATTTCATTGTTAGCATTATAAGTTCTTAGGGTATAAGGGTGTTCTGATGGCATGCATATGAATGAACATAAGTACAGTTTGGTACACTCGGGCCTTATCGGCTATGGGTGCCAATCCGTCCCGATGGGATTTGGGGCGTAACAAAAGTGGTATTAGAGCAGGTCGTTCTAAGGGTGTCTACAAGCCGTGTCTGAGTAGAGTCTTACTTATCGATTTGTTGTGCACCACATTTATAAATAGGAGGCTACGGGATATTTAGGATGTTGTTTCTCTTCTCCATTTCTAGATCGTGCAATAGAGCCAGTGTTGTAAGTGAATAGTATCTGACCATGGTAATTTTTTTTTCTTTGGTATAGTCAAAATGCCAATCACGAGAAGAGGTAGAGGTAAAGGGAAGCAGGTAGATATGCCTGCTAAAGAAGGAATGAGTAGATTACCACCTGACCAAGCTAGTCAAGGTGGAACAAATGCTGAAATTTCATCGCGGTCTTCTTGTACTTTTCCAGCTCCTAAAGAGCCAGTCGGTAGAGAAGTACCCGCAGAACCACCAATGAATGCCACAAATCAGGATCTTAGATATGCAGTACATATGTTGACTCAGTTAGTAGCAGCACAAAGTCAAGGATGAGCTGGTCCAATGACATATGAGGATTATGCGGCTAGAGTGGCGAGTCGCAGAACACAGGATTTTCTAAAACTGGACCCTCCAATATTCACAAGGTCGGCCGAAAGCAGATCCACATGACTTCGTAGATCAAATTCAGTGGGCTCTAGAAGTTATACATGTGACGGGGGTAGAAACAGTTGAACTTGCTGCGTACAGATTTAAAGGAGAGGCGATATTGTGGTATGAGGATTGGAAGAAATCCCATGATATTGGTGCAAATCCACCTCCTGGGAAGAGTTTAAAGTGGCTTTCCTTGATCATTACCTTCCCTATGAGATCCGTGAGGCCCGTGTGGATCAGATTTTAAATCTCTGTCAAGGAAATCTGAGTGTCAGAGAATACAACTTGTAATTTAATTCCTTGGCTCGATATGCTCCAAATGTGGTGGCTACGATGACAGATAGAGTCCATAGATACGTGGACAAATTAGAGCCATATTTGCTAAGGGATTGCACCATTGCTGCCTTGAACAAGGACATGGACATAGCTAGAATACAAGCCTTCGCCCATAAAATAGAAGATCAAATACAGAGACGAAGGGTACATGAATTTGACAGGGGACAGTCTAAAAGGGATAGACCTATGGGACCATCTATGATGTCTCAAGAAGGACCTAGGCCTCGTATGTTTCCTAGACCACCTAGACATTATTTTCTCACTCCACAACAGGTGCTCACTCTCAGTTTTGAGGGTTTAGAGGTGGTTCATCTTGGCAGAGTAGCGGAGTTCAGGGATCACAGGCAGCAGGTTTTTCTCATCAGCAGTGTCAGTACTGCGGGCGTATTCATGTAGGTACATGCCGAGTGGGGACAAATGCTTGTTTCTGGTGCGGTATGACGGGAGACATGATGAAAGAGTGTCCCCAGAGGAGCATGGGTAGTATAGCACGACCGGAAGGATCAGCCATTGCGTTATCAGCATCGGCTCCTTCTTTGGGCCGAGGTGTGCAGTCTGTTGGTCGGGGTAAAGGTTCTAGTGGAGCATCCAGTACTAGTGGGGTCTAGAATCGCACTTATGCTTTGGTGGACCGACAAAATTCATAGGCTTCTCCTGATGTTGTCACAGGTACATTATCCATATTCTCATATAATATATATGCATTGATTGACCCCGGTTCTACATTGTCCTATGTTACTCCGTTGATTATTGCAAAATTTGCAAAGGCACCAGAATTATTAATTAAATCAATTGAAGTGTCTACACTGGTAGGTGAATGTATTGTTGCAAAAAGAGTATATCAAAATTGTGTGGTAACTGTGTGTGGTCATGATACATTGGCCGATCTCATTGAGCTAGACATGGTGGATTTTGATGTGATAATAGGGATGGATTGGTTGGCTTCTTGTTATGCCACGGTAGAATGCCGGGCCAAGAAGGTACATTTTCATTTCCCACAAATGAATGTTCTTGAATGGAAGGGCGATGTAGGGGCACCACGAGGAAGATTTATTTCCTATTTGAAAGCCAGGAAAATGATTGCTAAGGGTTACATATGTCATTTAGTACGGCTGAAAGATACTGAAGTGGAACTACTAACTCCGTAGTCCGTTCCAGTGGTCAATGGATTTCTGGATGTATTTCCAGAGGATCTTCCAGGCTTACCCCCAGAAAGGGAAGTAGAATTTGGCATTGATGTGATTCCAGGCACTCAGCCTATTTCTATTCCTCTATATAGAATGGCTCTAGTAGAATTGCGTGAATTGAAGGAGCAATTAAAAGATTTGCTGGAAAAGGGCTTCATTAGGCTTAGTGTGTCCCCGTGGGGTGCATCGCTATTATTTGTACAGAAGAAAGATGGCACGTTGAGAATGTGCATCAACTATCGGCAATTGAATAAGGTAACGATCAAGAACAAATATCCCCTCCCTCGAATTGATGATTTGTTTGATCAGTTACAGGGTGACAAATGTTTTTCAAAGATTGACTTGAGGTCGGGTTACCATCAAGTCAGAGTTAGAGAAGAAGATGTACCCAAGACAGCATTTCGAACATAATATGACCATTATGAATTTTTAGTTATGTCATTTGGACTAACAAATGCACTAGTTGTATTCATGGATTTTATGAATAGGGTGTTTAAGCCATTTCTAGACTGGTTCGTCACGGTATTTATAGATGACATCCTGGTTTATTCAAGATCACCAGAGGAACATGCTTGTAACACCCGGTACTTTCCCAACCTTATGTGACGACGTGGAACAATGGTTAATTGGGTTTCGAGATGCCATGAGTATGTATTTTGTAATGATTTTGATGAGAAAATTGAAATTTGGCTTTATACATGTGATTAACCTTGCGTAGGAGGTGTTTTACGATTTTCATGGAGCATTTGTGGGGTTCAAAATGAGGCTAAGATGACCTCTAAAAAAAGTATAGTAAGGGTAAGAAGTAAGTTAAAGAATAGGGCTTGAAGTATCTAACCAAACCCGCGAAGAAAAGTCGAAAAATTAAATTTTCGGAAAAACTAAGGCACAGGCATGCCAGAGGGTGTGCCAGGCGGCTCTGGGCCAAATTTTTTAGCCCAGAGGCAGCTATCTGGCACGCCCTGGGTGGTTTTTCCATTTTCTCAAAAGTTGGAAATTTCTTAAGTCCCAAGGGTGCCCGGCGACGTACCGAGCTGATTTTTGCCACGTTTCTTATACAATCACGAATGAAATATTATATTGGTATGATATAATTACTCGAGAACAAATTTGGCGCATCAAAATGATAGTTTTGCCCTTATGGTCAAAATGGGCCCTACGTGGCTAGAATCACTTGTTTTTGAGATTGAGGCTATGGATATGAATAGCATGAGTGGAAATATTGTTGTAACATGTATAAGATGACTTAAAAATGAGAAATTATTGATTTTATTGGGTTATGTAAATTGGGCTCAAAAAGGGCCCAAAATGAGAAAGAAAACATGGGCCAAGAATGGGTTAAATGACCCATTCTCCCATTAACTAAGGCACACACATGTAATATTGGATAAGAATGGATTCAAGGATTATAAAAGGTACCAACAAATCAGATTTTATTCATTGTAAACTCTCATGCTTTCTAGATATTTCTCATCTATTCTTCTCTCAAACCCTAAGAACTCAAAGCCCACTTTTGGAGCAAGATCAACATTTTTCAAGCTTGGGTAAGTGATTATTATTATGGATTAATATATTATATGCATGGGAGAGTATGTAAATCATGTTGGCTATGCCTGGAAGTGTTGAACATGGTACTTTGTGTTTTTATATAAGATTTGTGATCGATGAGATTCAAGCTTGAATTATGACTTGTGACTTTGATGAAAGAGCATGGTATGGATAAAATATGAACATGTATGGTGTGATTTTGTTATTAAACTTGTTATTTTTTATATAAGAGTAAATTATGGGATTTTGGCCGATATGTGCTATGATTATTTATGATATGGTATGGATAAGAAAGTGTAAAGGAGAAGTGTTGTGGTGAAATGTATTGATTATCATGTATTGGTCAATGTTGGGAATATTGTGGGATTTTTGGAATAATAATTTCATCAATGGTTTTGTCAAGGGGAAATGGCATGTTTAAAGGCAAACATGTAACTCATTGACGTTACATGCATTTGTAAGGTAGTTGGTGGTTAATGTAAATTTTGTTATGTATTTGCGTTGTAGAGTGATACATAAAGAATGAGCGGGACTATTGTATATGCGTCTAAGATTGTGTATTCATATTAAGAATACAAGGTATGTAAGGTTCCTTTTTCCGTATCCTTCTGCAACATGTTGTTCATATTGACATTGGACTTGTTTCAATTTCGAGAGGCTTGACGTACATCAATTCAGGGTGACGTATATTGTTATTCATATGTATCCTATTCTTAGATGACTTATGGTTCATTTATCTCTTGATCATTGATTGAAGTTCCAAAGATGTCATGAAGTTGTAATTCCTAAAAGAACTATCTCAAAGAGAGTACGATGTAAGGGAATCTATTTATTCTTGAAAAGCATGTTCCAATCATGTCATGTTCCAAAGTCCTATAGTATGATGATTATCCTTGTACCAATCTTTCATAAGTAGAAGTACCAATCTCATAAGAGTAATAAGAGAGGTGACATGCAAGCTACTATAATTAGTCCTCATAAGTAAGGATGTCAAACTCATGATGTAAAGGAGTGAAGTGAGATGTGTATATAAGTGTGTGATTTAATGCCATGATCTTTAGCGTGTCATTCTCATAACTAAGTAGAGGGTATAAGATTTTAAAGAGGTAATGCGCATGGTTGCTATATGTTTCATTGAGTATGGATCACATTCTAGAGAGTATAAGTTCAATATGAAATAATCCCAATATTACGCTATGATATCTATTATAGCCCACCAAAGGTTGAGGCCCGGTGAGCCCCAGTTGCTTCGGGACTTATCACAGTTGTACATTTGTTTTGATGTTGTAAAGATAAAGCGGGGACTTGTCTCGACTTTTAGATGGTCTTGTAAATTCATCAGTTAGAGGCTTATGTAGACGTATATGGGTATATGAAAGCAAGAGATGTATGATCATTTTTAGTTAATGGCCCTAACGGCCAAGTTTCATATATAGATATGATATATGTTTCCATGTTCATTACTTCCGCTTAGTTGCATAAGGAATAATGAGATTTAATAAGATTCATACGAGGATATGCATATGGGTAGACATGAGCAACGATTGGTTCTCTCGGGCCATATCGGCTTCGGGTGCCAATCACATCTCAATGGGATTTGGGGCGTGACAAAAGTGGTATCAGAGTAGGTCATTCTATGGGTGTCTACAAAGCCGTGTCTGAGTAGAGTCTTACTTATCAATGTGTTTTGCACCACATTTATAAGTAGGAGGCTACGAGGCATTTAGGATGTTGTTTCCTTTCTTCACTTCTAGATCGTGCAATAGAGCCAGTGTTGTAAGTTGAATTGTATCTGACCATAGTGATTGTTTTTCTTTTGTATAGTAAACATGCCAATCACGAGAAGAGGTAAAGGTAAAGGGAAGCAGGTGGATGTGCCTGCTGAAGAAGGAATGAGTAGATTACCACCTGACCAAGTTAGTCGAGGTGGAGCTGACGATGAAATTGCATCGCAGTCTTCTTCTACCTTTCCAGCTCCGAAAGAGCCAAGAGGTAGAGAAGTACCCGCAGAACCACCAATGAATGCTACAGGTCAAGATTTAATAAATGAAGTACATATGTTGACACAGTTAAGGGCTGCACAAACCCAGAGATGAATTGGTCCAATGATAAATGAAGATGACGTGGCTAGAGCAGCTAGTCGGCGTACACAGGACTTTCTAAAATTAAACCCTCCCATATTCACAGGGTACGATCCGAAAGCAGATCCACAGGATTTCGTGGACCAAGTTCAAAGAGCACTAGAGGTGATGCACGTAACAGGTGTAGAAACAGTTGAGCTAGCAGCTTATAGACTGAAGAGCGAGGCTATCTTGTCGTATGAGGACTGGAAAAGATCATGGGGTATTGATGCACTCCCAGCTGATTGGGAAGAATTTAAAATGGCATTCCTTGATCACTACCTCCCATATGAGATTTGGGAGGCATATACAGACCAATTTCTCCATTTGCATCAAGGAAATATGAGTGTTAGAGAATACAGTTTGCTGTTTAATTCCTTGGCTAGATATGCTCCAAATGTAGTAGCTACCATGGAAGATAGAGTCCATTGATATGTGGACAGATTGGAGCCTTATTTGGTACGAGACTGCACTATTGCTGCCTTAAATCGAGATATGGACATAGCTAGAATACAGGCCTTTGCGCAGAAAATGGAGGACAAAAGGCAAAGAAGAAGGACGCAGAAATCTGAGGGAGGGCCATCAAAAAGGGCCAGACCTATGGGGCAGTCAATGTTGTCCCCAGGAGAATCTGTATCTCGAATGTTACCGCCTAGACCCTCATCCTCTTATTTTACAGCAGGTGCTCATTCTCAATCCCGAGGGTCTAGAGGTGGTCGATCTGAACCGAGTAGTGGGATTCATGGATCACGGGTGATGAGATCTTATCGTCAGTTGTGCCCACGCTGTGGGAGATTTCATGCAGGTGAATGTCGGTTTGATATGAATATTTGCTTTGTATGTAGTAGGCCAGGACACATGATGAGAGAATGTCCACAGAGGCCCACGGGTAGTATGACACGGCCTGTCGGATCAGCCGATGTGGCATCGACAACTGGTGTACAGTTGGCTGGTCACGGTAGAGGTGCCAGAAGAGTAGCCAGTTCCAGTAGAACTCAGAATCGCACCTATGCTTTAGTGGACCGGCCGAATACGGAGGCATCTCCTGATGAAGTTACAGGTATTTAGGTATATTACTAAATATTTGAATGATGTATATGTATTCACTGATCTAAGCTCTACCCTATTGTATGTTACCCCATCAGCTACTATGAATCTAATGGGACACTGGGGTTATTAGTTAAGTCAATGGACTATCTCTATCCGGCGGTGAATTTAGTCTAGTTAAAGGAGCATATCATACTGGTATAGTAGATGTTTGTGATCATAGATGATTAAGTACTTTTAAAGGCGTTAATAATGAATGAGGTGATGGGATTGGAAAGAAGGGAAAATTGACCCTATACAATATGCCATGTGATATTGTTGAAAGTGTATAAGAGTTTCCTTTCATATTGTTCCTATTGGAAATATACAAAGTTTGGGGGATCTCACTAGGAAAAGATAGCTATGGCTATTCTAAAGCGTCAAACGTTAAGGTTAATAAATAAAGACATACTTTCTGAAAAAGTTCTTTGAGGAAAATCAACAAGTTGAAGAGACCACATGAGAATTGAGAAAACAAAAATAATGAAATTGATGTACCCATATTGTTTCAAATAGAAGAAAAAGTTCAAAGTGATGAAGTAGACCAATAAAAAGTAAGTATCCATGAGCCTTATGTGTTTAGGTATATGTATACTCATGGAGAGATGCATTTGTTGTAACTGAAGCAACATCGTTAACATTCGAGGATGAATGTTTCTAAGGGGGGAGAATGTAACACCCCGTACTTTCCCAACCCTATGTGATGACGTGGAACAATGGTTAATTGGGTGTCGAGATGCCATGAGTATGTATTTTGTAATGATTTTGATGAGAAAATGGAAATTTGGCTTTATACATGTGATTAACCTTGCGTAGGAGGTGTTTTGAAATTTTAATGGAGAATTTGTGGGGTTAAAAATGAGGCTAAGATGACCTCTAAAAAAAGTATAGTAAGGGTAAGAAGTAAGTTATAGAATAGGACTTGAAGTATCTAACCAAACCCGCGAAAAAAAGTCAAAAAATGAAATTTTCGAAAAAAATAAGGCACAGGCGCGCCAGAGGGTGTGCTAGGCCGCTCTGGGCCAAATTTTTAGCCCAGAGGCAGCTATCTGGCGCGCCCAAGGGCGTGCCAGGGTGGTTTTTCCATTTTTTCAAAAGTTGGAAATTTCTTAAGTCCCAAGGGTGCCCGGGGACGTATCGAGCCAATTTTTGCCACGTTTCTTATACAACCACGAGTATATACATGAAATGAATGAAATATTATATTGGTATGATAAAATTACTCAAGAAAAAATTTGACATCAAAATGACAGTTTTTCCCTTATGGTCAAAATGGGCCCTACGTGGCTAGAATCACTTATTTTGGGGATTGAGACTATGGATATGAATAGAATGAGTGGGAATATTGTTGTAACACGTATAAGATGACTTAAACACAAGAAATTATTGATTTTATTGGGTTATGTAAATTGGGCTCAAAAAGGGCCCAAAATGAGAAAGAAAACATGGGCCAAGAATGGGTCAAATGACCCATTCTCCCATTGACTAAGGCACACACATGTAATATTGGATAAGCATGGATTCAAGGCTTATAAAAGGTACCAACAAATCAGATTTTATTCATTGTAAAATCTCATGCTTTCTAGATATTTCTCATCTATTTTTCTCTCAAACCTTTAGAACTCAAAGCCCACTTTTGGAGCAAGATAAGCATTTTTCAAGCTTGGGTAAGTGATTATTGTTATGGATTAATATATTATATGCATGGGATAGTATGTAAATCATGTTGTCTATGCTTGGAAGTGTTGAACATGGTACTTTGTGTTTTTATATAAGATTTGTGATCCATGAGATTCAAGCTTTAATTATGACTTGTGACTTTGATGAAAGAGCATGGTATGGATAAAATATGAACATGTATGGTGTGATTTTGTTATTAAACTTGTTATTTTTTCTATAAGAGTAAATTATGGGATTTTGGCTGATATGTGCTATGATTATTTGTGATATGGTGTGGATAAGAAAGTGTAAAGGAGAAGTGTTGTGGTGAAATGTATTGATTATAATGTATTGGTCAATGTTGGGAATATTGTGGGATTTTTGGAATAATAATTTCATCGATGGTTTTGTCAAGGGGAAATGGCATGTTTAAAGGCAAACATGTAACTCATTGACATTACATGCATTTGTAAGGTAGTTGGTGGTTAATGTAAATTTCGTTATGTATTTGTGTTGTAGAGTGATACATAAAGAAGGAGCGGGACTATTGTATATGCGTCTAAGATTGTGTATTCGTATTAAGAATACAAGGTATGTAAGGTTCCTTTTTCCGTATCCTTCTGCAACATGTTGTTCATATTGACATTGGACTTGTTTCAATTTTGAGAGGGTTGACGTATATCAATTCAGGGTGACTTATATTGTTATTCATATGTAGCCTATTCTCAGATGACTTATGTTTCATTTATCTCTTGATCATTGATTGAAGTTCCAAAGATGTCATGAAGTTGTAATTCCTAAAAGAACTATCTCAAAGAGAGTATAATGTAAGGGAATCTATTTATTCTTGAAAAGCATGTTCCAATCTTGTCATGTTCCAAAGTCCTATAGTATGATGATTACCCTTGTACCAATCTTTCATAAGTAGAAGTACCAATCTCATAAGAGTAATAAGAGAGGTGACGTGCAAGATAGTATAATTAGTCCTCATAAGTAAGGATGTCAAACTCATGATGTAAAGGAGTGAAGTGAGATGTGTATATAAGTGTGTGCTTTAATGCCATGATCTTTAGCGTGTCATTCTCATAACTAAGTAGAGGGTATAAGATTTTAAAGAGGTAATGCGCATGGTTGCTATATGTTTCATTGAGTATGGATCACATTCTAGAGAGTATAAGTTCAATATGGAATAATCCCAATATTATGCTTTGATATCTATTATAGCCCACCAAAGGTGGAGGCCCGGTATCAAAAACCTACTTATATAAGATCTCATAAGAATAGTGAAGAAGGTAAAGTGCGAGCTAATATACTTATACCTCGTAAGTTAAGGTGTTAATCTCATGAAGTATAAGAGTAAGGTAAAGCATATTTTGTGTGTTTCATATAGTGTCACGACCCTAGATGTATCAATCTCTCATAAGTGAGTATATCAATCTCTCATAAGTGAATAAATCGCCTTTTCCAAGAATAAGAATAAGAAGAGAGTTAGTTGATAAGAATTCTCGGGTGGCAGCCTAGGGGTGTAAAGAACACCTAGCATGGGTCGATCCCGTCATTGTTCTCCCACCATAGAGTGGATGTATGTTCTCCCACCATGAGAGTGGATGTACGTTATATTATTACTTCCCCAATAGAACAGATGTATGTTATATTGTTACCCCACCACTAGAGTGGATGTATGTGGATAAATGTTATTCTTTTACAACCTACTAACCAAGTAGATGAACAATAGTTGTAATGAACATAGAAGCAAAAAAGAATCTCTTGGGTATAGATGAATCTGTTGGAGGCAAGTCTCTTGAGTGAAGGTAATTTCCCTTGAAGGAGAGTACTTATAAAAGATATTATATAAAAAGATGGTTTTTACACATTGACTATTTTCTCATATTTTATTCTGTTGACATTCTCATGTATGATGCTATTTCTTATGAGCCTTACATACTCAGTACATTCTTTGTACTGACCCCCTCGGGGGACTTACCTTACATGTTGCAGATGCAGGCACTAGTAGATTTGTAAAAAGACAGTAGGTTGACAGTAATTGCAGATCTTTGGTGAGCCCCAGTTGCTTCGGGACTTATCACAACTGTACATTTGTTTTGGTGTTGTAAAGATAAAGCGGGGACTTGTCCCGACTTTTAGATGGTCTTGTAAATGCATCAGTTAGAGGCTTTTGTAGACATATGTGGGTACATGAAAGAAAGAGATGTATGATCATTTTGACTTAATGGCCCTAACGGCTAAGTTTCGTATATAGATATGATATATGTTTCCATGTTCATGTCTTCCGCTTTGTTGCATGAGGAATAATGAGATTTAATAAGATTCATATGAGGATATGCATATGGGTAGACATGAGCAATGATTGGTTCTCTCGGTCCATATCGGCTTCGAGTGCCAATCAAATCTCAATGGGATTTGGGGCATGACAATGCTAATCACTTACGGCAAGTGTTACAGATTCTCCGTGAACGTAAGTTGTATGCAAAATTCTCCAAGTGTGAGTTTTGGTTAAAGTCCGTCACATTCTTGGGTCACATTGTGTCAGATGAAGGGGTACAAGTTGATACACAGAAGATTGAAGCAGTGAAAAATTGGCCAAGACCTACGATACCCACAAAAATTCGTAGTTTTCTTGGACTGGACAGTTATTACCGAAGATTTGTGGAAGGTTTTTCCTCCATTGTTGCACCGTTAACAAAGCTTACACATAAGTCTGTTAAATTTTAGTGGAATGATGCGTGTGAGAAAAGCTTTCAAGAGTTGAAAGATAAATTAACCTCCACACCAGTTTTAGTACTTCCCAAAGGCACCGAAGGTTATGCAGTGTATTGTGATGCTTCCGGGGTTGGCATCGGATGTGTATTGATGCAACACAGTAATGTCATAGCACATACCTCACGATAGCTGCGACCACATGAGAAAAATTATCCCACACTCATTGAATTGGCAGCGGTAGTTTTTGCTTTAAAGATATGGCGTCATTATTTGTATGGAGTTCATGTTGATATTTATACGGATCACAAAAGTTTCCAATATATCTTTAAGCAGAAGGAACTCAATCTGTGACAACGAAGGTGGTTAGAGCTCTTAAAAGACTTTGATATTGATATTCTATATCATCCTGGCAAAGCAAATGTAGTAGTTGATGCATTGAACCGAAAGGCAGTAGAAAGCACTAGTGGCCAGTTGACTGAAAAGCAAGAGATAATCAAAGATCTACATCAACTAGCCAGCTTGGGAGTTTGTCTTATTGAATCTCCAGAAGAAGGGGTTATGGTGCAGAATGCAGTGGAATCCTCCTTAATAGCTGAAGTGAAAGAGAAGCAGTTTGCGGATTCTATGTTATTGCAGCTAAATGAAAATGTACAATAGAATTTGACAAAGGTATTTGATCTGACACAAGAAGGGGTGCTCCAATGCCAAGGTAGAGTATGCATTCCAGATGTAGATGAGCTGCGAAAATGAATCATGACAAAGGCGCAACATTCGTGCTATTCTATTCATCCGGGTGCTACTAAAATGTATCATGATTTAAAAGAAGTGTATTGGTGGGGAAATATGAAGAAGAATATTGCAGAATTTGTCGCTCAATGCCCAAATTGTCAACAAGTAAAGGTAGAGCATCAGAAACCAGGAGGTTACATGCAATGTATCAATCTTCCAGTATGGAAATGGGATATGATTAATATGGATTTTATCACAGGTTTTCCTCGCACAATGTGGAAATCTGGTTCTATATGGGTTATAGTGGACAGGCTTATAGAGTCAATGCACTTTCTGCCAGTCAGAACCACGTATACAACTGAAGAGTATGCGAAGTTTTATGTGAAAGAGATAGTACAATTGCATGGTATTGCACTTTCCATCATATCAGACATAAGAGCACAATTCACAGCGCACTTTTGGAGATCTTTTCAGCAGAGTTTGGGCACACAGGTGAATTTGAGTATGGTTTTCCATCCTCAGACTGATAGGCAAGCAGAATGTACTTTTCAGACACTTGAAGATATTCTAGGAGCATGAACGTTAGATTTTCAAGGCAGTTGGGATGACCATTTGCCTCTTATTGAATTTGCTTATAACAACAGCTATCATTCAAGTATTAAGATGGCACCTTATGAAGCTTTGTACGGAAGAAAATGTAGATCACCAATTGGATGGTTTGAAGCGGGTGAAACTGCTTTACTTGGGCCAGATCTTGTTCATCAGGCTATGGAGAAAGTGAAAGTAATTCAACAACGATTACATACGGCCCAGAGTCGACACAAGTCATATGCCGATGTTAGAAGAAGAGGACATGAATTCGCCATAGGTGATTGGGTATTTCTGAAGGTGTCACCGATGAAAGGGGTAATGCGGTTCGGAAGGAAAGGAAAATTGAGTCCACGATATATTGGCCCATATGAAATTATTAGAAGATTAGGACAGGTTGCCTATGAGTTGGCACTACCCCAAGGAATTTCCTCAGTCCACCTGGTATTTCATGTTTCGATGCTTCAAAAATGCATAGGAGATCCATCTCATATTGTTCCAATTAAAGATGTCCAAGTTATGGAGGATCTTACCTATGAGGAGGTACCTATTTCCATTCTAGATAGACAAGTGAAGAGGCTGAGGAATAAAGACATAACATCCGTAAAGGTACTTTGGAGAAATCAACAAATAGAAGAGGTCACGTGGGAAGCTGAAGAAATGATGAAATCCAAGTACCCTCATTCGTTCCAAAGGGAAGGATGACAAGTAAGTATTTATAAGCTTTGAGTATATATCTATATGATGACATGAAGAATGTTCCTATGCTTGTAATTGTTTACTTGGAATAATAACACTAACATTCGGGGACGAATGTTTCTAAGGGGGGAAGAATGTAACACCCCGTACATTTCGGAGTCTAGCTGACTATCGTAATATTTATGAAAAAATGGAAACATGAGAGAATTTATGAATTATGTATTAAATTGTGGGCATTAATGAGTCTTGTACAATTGGGCCCAAAATAAAGCCCAAAAACAATAAAAAGACATGGCCCAAAGTGGAAATTTGACCCATTCTTGCCCAAATCTTCGATTGACCTAGTAAACATACCAAGTGTGTGGATGAGGATAACTTTAAAGGTGTTATATAAAGAGATAAATCAGATTTTTATTCCATTTGGACTCTCATGTTTTTTTTAGAATTATCTAAAGCCTTTTTCTCACACAAACCCTAAGCTCTCATCTCTTTGTGGCCAAGATCATCAACTTGTAAGAATTAGTAAGTGTTTATTATGATGGTTTAATATATTTTATGCATGATAGATGGTTTATATTATGTTGGTTATGTTAGTGGAGTATTGAGAAGTTCACAATGTGTGAAATATTACATGTTGCTAAATCGGAGGATGGTTTTGCCTTGTAAACATAAATATGTACTTGTGGTATTGAAGGAAGAGAACTTGATGGAGTAAATATTGACATGTGAGATGTTATTATAGTCTTACTTTGTTTGATCCTTGTGTATAATGTTTGGAATTGTTGTTGTGAAATTGGTGATGGTTTTGGTGACGTATTGACCGTGAAGTGTAGTTTTGGGTGTTGTTATGTGTGTTGTGAAACCATGGCTGGTTTTTGGTATTCAAGATGATCAAAAATATTTCAAAATAAGTTTGGTTATGATCATGGACCATTCATGGCATTAAAAGACCCAAAAGAGACCATTTCAGACCAAAACGGGCATCCGCCCCCATAGACGAGGGCACCTGCGGGCGCAGATGCCAATGCAGGTGCCACTGGCATCTGCCACCAGCCACCAGCCACCTGCGGGCACACCTCAGCCACCTGCGGGTGCAGGTGGCTTCGCAGGTCAGCCCCAGGTCCGATTTTGTATGTTTTCTTATTGTCTTGGTCCCCGAAAGACCCTATACCTTTTTTGGATGTAATTATAAACTTGTGATGTCGTTTTAATGACTTTAAAGTGTAGTATGGAGGTGTTTTGGACTATATTAAGTATGTATTGTTGTTCATATGTTTTTATGAAGGGGTAGTTGTGACGGAATGATAAAGAGAAAAGAGTAAAGGGTAAGTGTGGTGTGAAATGCTATCGATGTATGATCTCTTGGTCAATGTGTGTAATGTTATGGTGTTGTTGATATGAAAATATAGTGGATTGTATTGTAAGGGGTGAAATGACGTTATATGGCAGTCATATAGTTCATTGTCGTCTTGTACGCCTGTATGGCGACTAGTTGCTAATGTAAGCTCCAATATGTACTTGTATTGTAGAGTAAGACGTAAGGAAGAAGCTGGACTATTGTGTTAATACATAGGCTTGGGTATTCATACTTGGAAGTGAAGGTATGTAAGGTTACTCTGTCCATCTCTTTCTGCAGCATATATGATTCACATTGACGTTACACTTGTCCTATTCCGAAATGTACTAAGGTATCCTAGTCCCAGTTACCAATGGTTATTATCACATGTTTCCTACTCATTGGTCAATTGTGAATTACATGTCTCATATTCATTGATAATGTTTCAAAAGCCCAATAAGGTTGTGTTCCAAAGTTCCAATAGTGGTTATACACATGTCTCTCACTCATTGATTATTGATCCAAGTTTCAAATAAAGTTATGACTATCATTGTATCAATCTCAAAGTAATGAATGAAGTAATGCATATGTGGTTAATGATCAAGTATGGGTGGTAGCTTTGGGGGCGAAATGCCTAGCTCAAGTCGATCCCGAGATTGATGGATCAGGGGGCAGTCCTAGAGGCATAAGCCTAGCTCGTACCGATCCTAACAGGGGGCATCTCTAGAGATAATAACCTAGCTCGAGCCGAACCTGAAATGTTGGTATGGATGGCAGCTCTAGAGGTAATAACCTATCTCGAGCCGATCCTGATATATATTGATTCATGGGTGGTAGCTCTAGAGGCATAAACCTAGCTCAAGCCGATCCCAACATAATGTAAGGTTATGTTAAAACCCACTGTTTAGTCGGGGCCCGGGTATCACAGGTCACAGGCAAAGATGAAAAATCATAGAAGCAAAGAAGCAAAGAAAGCAATGAAAGTAATATACATGATTCCCAAATTACGGAATGATGACTTATCCATATTGGTTATGCATTTGTATTTGAGTTCGTTGATATATTTACATGTCATACAGTTTCATTTGAGCCTTACATACTCAGTACATTCTTCGTACTGACGTCCCTTGTGGGACTTACCTTACTTGCTGCAGGCGCAGGTACTAGTAGGCCTCCACAGTAGGTTGCCAGTTGATGCGGATCATTGGTGAGCTCCAGTTAGTTAGGGGCTTCTCCGAGTCACAGTTGTACATATTTTTTGGTTTTGTACATGTTGTATAAAGTGGGGACTTGTCCTGACTTTAAGTTAGTTTTGGTAACTGTATCTGTTAGAGGCTTTTGTAGACGGATGTGGGTGTATAAATGTAAAAGGTACATGTCTTTTTTGACTTGATGGCCTCAACGACCAAGTTTCATATATGTATATCTATCACATGTTCCATGAATTTCGTTGTTAGCATTATAAGCTCTTACGTGATAAGGGTGTTCTGATGGAATGCATATGAATGAACATAAGAACAGTTTGGTTCTCTCGGGCCTTATCAGCTACGGGTGCCAATCCGTCCCGATGGGATTCGGGGCGTGACAACATGTTCCATTCTTTGGATATTACTCTCATCATATTTGAATATAAGGTGACCTTATTGAGTCCTTACCTATTTAAATATATAGTTTATATGTCCTTACTAGGAATGTACATTTGTTCCTAATTGGAATCTGCCCATGTGCCTCAATAGTTCTCATATTTATGTACCCTTTTAATTGTTATCACCTAGTAAGTATTTATTATACAGTTCGAACATCTTCATTTGAGAAGTTAGATCTCTACACTTGGTATGTATACATTCCCCCATTTGAAATGTCTAGATTTCTACACTTGAATCTACCCAATTGCTATATGCTACACAAGATCACTTGAATCTGCCAAAAATAATAAATGCTATGTCAGATCACTCGCTCACTAGTTATATACCTTAATAGCTCCTTTGTTACATGTCCTCATCTCCTCACTTGTCACATGTCTTCATGGCTCATTTGTGAATATGTGTTATGTCTAGTAATGATATTCATGGTCATATAAGTTCCTAAGTATTACTACATTGGTGGTACACTTGTTTCCTATATCATTGTTGATGTCTCAATCATATTGTACACATGTCTTCTTCTACTAGTTCATAGTTCCAAAAGCTCAAAAGAGTTACGACCACCAAAAGAACAATCTCATAGATTAAATAAACAAGGTAAAGTGAACTTATTTATTTATGGGTGGCAGCTCAGGGGTTATAATACCTAGAATGGGCCGATCCCAATCTTTGTATTGATGGGTGATATCCCAGGGGTGGAAAAACACCTAGCATGGGTCGATCCCAATATTACGGGAGGTATCCCCGGGGTGAAAGGAAAGACTAGCATGGGTTGATCTCGATCTGTATATTTATGAGGACCGTATCCCAGGAGTTAAAATGCCTAGCATGGCTCATCCTCTTTTACCACTGATCAACTGGTCATTTTTATCACATGCCTTATAAAGTTAATAATGCAAAGAAGAGTAAAGCAAAGGAAAAAATGCAATGTACATGATTCTGCAAGTAAAAGCAAAGGTGGTCTTCTATTAATATCTATACAGTTGTACCTGGTTTCATTTTAGCTCTTGTTTCACATATGGTTACTTTATGCATTGCATATTCAGTACATTCTTTTGTACTGACGTCCCTCATGGGGGACACTATGTTTCATACCGCAGGTAAAGGTATTCCAGCTAATAGATCTCCCTAATACAAGCACAGAATACTCAGGGGCTTTTGGTGAGCTCCAGGTTGATTCGGGGCTTTGCCGAGTATTTAGCATGTATTTGATATTATTTTATAGTTAAGGGTATGGCGGGGTCCTGTCCCGACCTAAGCTAAAGTTGCGTATTTTTTTTAGGCTTTGTAGACTATTGTTAAAGTAAAGCAGAATTGTCTATTATTCTCTAGTAATTAAGGCCCCAATGGCCAAGTCATGTATATCCATTATGGGGCTATGTATGTTGGTATTTTACTAGGTAGTCTTACCTATACTTTTCAAATCCTTATAATTATCATAGTTACATGAACGGTAGTCACTAGGTATAAGTTGGTTCTCTCGAGCCTTTAGGGCATCGGGTGCCTGTCAGTCTCAATGAAATTTGAGGCGTGAAAAAGTGGTATCAGAGCAGGTTATCCTAGGGAGTTTACAAAGCCATGTCTAACAGAGCCTTACTTATGAATGTGTTGCGCGCCACATTTATAATTAGGGGGCTGCTTGGACATTTAGGAAATATGAGCTTTTTTTTCATAATCTAAATCGTGCGATAGGGTTGTTAAGAAATATATTCCCATATTTACTATGATTCATTTCATCTATACTATACATATTACCTATAAGGTTAAAGGTGGTAAAGGGCTAGTATTTCTTGAGGGGCAATATACAGAGAAAGGTCTCATGTTATCAAAATTCAGGGAAAAGCTTGTAGAGGCTTCTGTATTACTTGCATCAATATTTTCATTTGTACCACTTGTCTCATCTTGGCTCATCTGAGTGGGATATAACAGGGTTATTCATATGCTATACAGTAAATAGTTACATAAAGATGGGCTGTAGCATTTCCTAATATAGCTTCTTAAGAAGATGTGACTAGCTTCTGGAGTCTGAGATTTCCTTCACCTGACTTCTCCAATGGTTATAGGACTTAATCCTATAGAGAGCATTCAGTACTTTGTTAGTAATGGACATAACATCTTTAGGGTTATACATGTATTAGGGATAGAAGTTGTTGATTTAGTTTTGTGTTAGTTAAAAGATGTGGCATAACATAGTCCAGTAGGTGAATATACCATAATGGTATTGTATAGACATACTCTTGGTTGGCTGATAGAGCCCAAGTGTTTACTCATCATCCCGGGTATTTTAGTAGCTGGAATTATGAGATATGTGCATATGACCACCCCAAGTAGGTTAAAATGTATGATCCTTTTTGTGGTTAGTAGACTCAGAGGATAAGTGTTCCAAAATTTTTTTTTCATATAAAGAGAATATGTATAATAGCACCCGATTGTGATCTATATCTTGGTTATAGACTAGAATGTGACTGCAAATTAATATTGAAACGTTGAGAGGTTAGATGTAAATTGTGATATATTAGTATACTAAGTATAGAGGAAGGCATAGTGTTAACTAATCACTAGTGAGAGAGTATTGGGTTATATGTGAAATAAAGGTCGTTTATTGTGCATATGTATGATAGAATCGATTAAATAAAGCTACTAGAAGGTTCAATGGATGTATGCCCATAGTACCTCAATTATAATTTGACTAAACGAGAGGATAGTTAATTATATACCAATTGTTCTTATAGGTTCCTTTTTCTAGAAAGGGGATGTAGTACTTTCACTTGTTATACCATTACGGTAAATCTGTTAGCATGGAAACCTAACTTGTTAAGCCAAAGTGGCTACTCCTTATGTGCTACAAAAATCAAAAGATGAGTTCACATGTACTTAACATTATGTGTAATTGGAAGCGCTTAAAAGATTATTGGTTATGGTGCCCTCAAGATTCATTTGTTCATTTACTTATTTGATCCTTAATAAGGAATTAGACATTACAGGTTTTTAGGTCTCTCATACCCTTGGCCCAATATTTCGATATACTCAGAAAGCTGCCCGATTCTAATGGTCGGACCACTTGTGAGAAAAATCCTTAAGTGCTAAAAGACAACATGGGAAATTAATTGTATATGTTTAGAGAAGTTCTTGCACTTAAGATATGGCAAAACGGTTCCATAGGATGTCTCTAGTTTTTAAAGGTTTTAGTTATTTATACACTTATACATGCTACATGTCCTATAGCTCATTTATTTGTAGGTAATGTGCCCTTTGTGGATTACTTTCATACGTTTCACATATGATAAAGAAAAACACTTTCATGTAGGTGTTATTTGGTTCATAAAATTCTTAGTTATTGTTATATGTTTCATAGGATACTGTCCTATTTCATCAATCACTCGCCATAGATCACTTGTCCATCTTTTATATGCATTATATATTAATGTCACATATTCTATAGGCAATACAAATTACTTTCTCATGTATTATACGTACCACAAGTCACTTATCATCATGCCAAGTGCTTTATAACCCATTTGACAATATGTTACATGCCCACGTGATTCATATTTCTCTTATTGTGTGATTACATGTCTAGTCCTCCTCCTGCTCATATGTTATATGTTCATTAGTCCATTCGCTCAATGTGTTTTACAGTTTGATCACATACAAAAATTTTGTAATTCATCTTCCTACATGCTAAATGTCTTATACGTACCACCTAGTTCACATGCTCATGTATTATAGGTTGTTACAACTTACTTGCATATAGATCATATGTCCCAATAGCTGAAGTGTCTATGTATACCTCGTATACATCTATTTATATGCTAAATTCACTTCCTTATGGTTCATTGTTCATATTTTAGGTAATCTCTATGCCCACTTGCCTAAGTGTCATGGACTTTAGGTGACTTATTTGTTCATATGTTATTTGACCCGTCCGTTCTTATAGGCCTAAGTATTAAATATTTGGGATGAAGTTTCCTTGTATCATGATGAAGTGAGGAATTGGCAGAAAAGGTTGGGAACCTAGTAAATGTTAGCACGACCTATACCTATAGAAATATGGCTTAGTAAAGTGACCCATCTAGATGTAACCTCCATCAGAGTATTATGAAGGAGTCAGAGCATTGAAAAGCTACTTGGAAATATAAGGACCCTATTAAGTCAGTATCCATATTTGTTCCAAGGACCTATAAGTCCCATATGCAGATTCACATATACATAGGTTTGTAGCTCATTAGTTAATTTGTTGTCTTGCTTACATGTCATATGTTTTGATGTATTGTTCATATTTGTGGTTCCCCGAATTCTAAGTTTTTTACCTCAGCTTGGTATTAAAAAAAAAGGGGGGAAGAAAGGTAAGTTATACTATACAAAATTATGTCACTTGATTATATATGGATAAGAGGAGCCTTATTTATCATTTGATTATTTCATATGCTACACTCACTGAAACATCCTATGAGGCTTGTTTATACGTGCTTCTAGTTATTTGACACATCTTGGATAGTCCTATTTATAGAGGAAACTGTGGTAAAATTTTTTGGAGAATATCCAAAGTTAAGCTTGTTTTGGGCAATACCTCTCATTCGAGGACGAATGATCCAAAGGGGGGGGGGGATGATGTAACACCCCTACCTTCCAATACATATACAATTAAGTGAACTTGAAAAAAATTGTTTAAACTCAAGATAGTAATGTAACACCCTGTATTCTGAGTATACTAGTTCTAGTCATATGGCTCTTGATGTAACCTCATTATATAGGTTAGGTACCAAGTTTATTAAGTGATTAGTAACAGTTTAAATTAGAATTTGAGGTTACTATAATTCCCCATACATTTCAGCTTGGGTTTGGCCAAGTTAACTAGATGGAAGTATTCAAACATGAGATAGTAAGGTGGTATTCTATCTAAATGCTTAAAGTGGCCAAGTATATATAAGTGTGAGGTTAAAGTAAATGGGTTAAGATATAGAAATATTGAATAAAATAAGTGAGCTTCTTGACTTAAATTGAGCTAGCAGATGACAAATAGGTGCTTCACCTACTTTGAGTTATTGACAAACCAAAGAACTAAGTAGGTGCATCACCTACTAAGAATATTTTGACCAGTTTATTAGCCCAAGTTCACCCATCACCTACTTGACGAATCTTGCCCAAATTAAGTGAATGAGAAGGAAGAGAATGGGAAGCCCAAAACCCCAATCTGCCCAAGGCCCAATATTGTTAAGCCCACATAAGGGAGGAGCTTAACATAAACCAAGTATGTGCATCACCTACTTGGACTTATGACCAGCTTAAAATGGCCAAGTAGGTGCATCACTTACTGGGCTAATTCTGGCCAGAAAGGAAGGGGAAAGAGGCAATGATGTGAGGTCAATATAGGGTTTAAATTTGTTAATTTTTTCTTCATTATTACATAGTTAAAATTCAGAATTATCTCCAGCTCTCTCTCTTTCTCTCAAACTTTAATATAGCAGCCCTAAAATTTCTATTAGGGTTATTGGGATTTCCTCTTATTACTTGTTAAAGGTAAGTGAAAATAATTATGATTTAGTTTAATTCGACCATGGAAAGTAATGGAAATCAAGATGTTTGTGTTTGAAGTGTAGGACGACTCCTTTTTCCCCAAACTTGGCAGTCCACTTCTCTTAAACTTCTAAGAGATCTCAAGTAGCATTTGGTTCAACTTGAATGGAAGCTTAAAGTCTTGATGGAGTACAATTTAAGATAGTAAATTTCAAAAACAAAGGTAAGGTTACTACCCGAATTTCATCCCTCTTTATTTATAGGTTTGGGTGGACAATTTGATATGTGTAATTGTTAAGAACTCACGGGATGGTTATCGGAAGCCATGAGTTCAATAATTTTTCTTATGGTGTTGAAGGATTTGGGAATGTCAAGGGTTGTTTATGTGTGTTGTTGTTGGGAAGAAGTGGATGACCTAATAGAATAGTTGGGTGGAGTTACATTGTAGTATAGGAGGAGGGTGTGGTGATACACCAACTGTTTTGGGGCTGGATAGTCGTACTGCCCACCAAAATGTTTAGCTACTATTTTACAAGGATTACATTATGATTTGCTGCTAATAATAGCTTTATTATATACTTATATTGTAGATTAATGCCTTAAGGGAAAGAAGGATAATTCATTGTCATATTTGGGTGGCTCGGCAAGGTATGTAAGGCTATTTTAGTTCATATTCTTTGGCATGAAGTCTTATACTCGTGTACTAATAAAGTGAGCTTCTTAGATGATCTTTCATGGTAAAAGATACATTGTGATGGTGTACAATCCCCATTGTAGTTAATGACCCTTTTACTTACTGTTCGTAGTCTAAAAATGAGTCAAAGTGTCACATGTTTCTCTTATATGAGTCAGTAAGATCCTAGATTACACATGTTAAGGGTGTCATATATTGGATATACAATCTGTCCAAAATTGATTCAATTGTCTAATTGATCATATACTTCTTTTGGCTCACATGTTCCATTCTTTGGATATCACTCTCATCATATTTGAATATAAGGTGACCTTATAGAGTCCTTACTCATTTAAATATATAGTTTATATGTCCTTACTAGGAATGTACATTTGTTCCTAATTGGAATCTGCCCATGTGCCTCAATAGTTCTCATGTTTATGTACCCTTTTAATTGTTATCACCTAGTAAGTATTTATTATACAGTTCGAACATCTTCATTTGAGGAGTTAGATGTCTCCACTTGGTATGCATATATTCCCTCATTTGAACTGTCTAGATTTCTACACTTTAATCTACCCAATTGCTATATGCTACGCAAGATCACTTGAATCTTCCACAAATAATACATGATATGTAAGATCACTCGCTCACTAGTTATACACCTTAATAGCTCCTTTGTTACATGTCCTCATCTTTTCACTTGTCACATGTCTTTATGGCTCTTTTGTGAATATGTTTTATGTCTAGTGATGATGTTCATGGTCATATAAGTTTCTAAGTATTACTACATTGATGGAACACTTGTTTCCGATATCATTGTTAATGTCTCAATTATATTGTACACATGTTTTCTTCTACTGGTTCATAGTTCCAAAAGCTCAAAAGAGTTACGACTACCAAAAGAACAATCTCAAAGATTAAAGAAAAAAGGTAAAGTGAACTTATGTATTTTTGGGTGGTAGCTCAGGGGTTATAATACCTAGCATGGGTCGATCCCAATCTTTGTATTGATGGGTGGTATCCCAGGGGTGGAAGAAACACCTAGCATGGGTCAATCCCAATATTACGGGTGGTATCCCATGGGTGAAAGGAAAGCCTAGCATGGGTTGATCCCGATCTGTATATTTATGAGGACCGTATCCCAGGGGTTAAAATGCCTAGCATGGGTCATCCTCTTTTACCACTGATCAGCTGGTCATTTGTATCACATTCCTTAAAAAGTTAATAATGCAAAGAAGAGTAAAGCAAAGGAAAAAATGTAATGTACATGATTCTACAAGTATAAGCAAAGGTGGTCTTCTATCAATATCCATACAGTTGTACCTGGTTTCATTGGAGCTCTTGTTTCACATATGGTTACTTTATGCCTTACATATTTAGTATATTCTTTAGTACTGACGTCCCTCATGGGGGAAACTATGTTTCATGCCGCAGGTATAGGTATTCTAGCTAATAGATCTCCCTAATACAAGCACAAAATACTCAGCGGCTTTTGGTGAGCTCCAGGTTGATTCGGGGCTTTGTCGAGTCTTTAGCATGTATTTGATATTATTTTATAGTTAAGGGTATGGTGGGGTCCTGTCCCGACCTAAGCTAAAGTTGTCTATCTTTTAGAGGCTTTGTAGACTATTGTTAAAGTAAAGCAGAGTTGTGTATTATTCTCTAGTAATTAAGGCCCCAATGTCCAAGTCATGTATATCCATTATGGGCCAATGTATGTTGGTCTTTTACCAGGGAGTCTTACCTATATTTTCAAAGAGTTAAAATTATCACAGTTACATACACGATAGTCACAAGGTGTAAGTTTGTTCTCTCGAGCTTTTAGGGCATCTGGTGCCTGTCAGTCTCAATGGGATTTGAGGTGTGATACCTACAATAGCCACCCTCAACTTAGATGATTTTCCTAAGTTGAGGCCTAGTGTATAGGGAGGGATTGGGGTCAAAGAAATGATTCAAATAAAAATTATGTCGGTGAATATGCTAATCAAAACAAAAAGGCGATTTTAGGCTCAAAACAAGGCACTAGGGATTATTTTTATCATTTGGTTGGTCTTTTAGGCTTAAAGTGGACTTATAAAATATGGCCCATGATCCTCTACCAACCTAACTATCCTAAGACCTTACCAAGACTAATGAGCAAGTTCTATATTGTAAGCACAACATAAGAAATGAGTAAGAAGGCTCTCATACACATGACTCTAGGTTTCATTGTTAACTACTAACTACTTAGTTCATGCACATAAGCTTAAGCACTAGTTATCCTACCAATACACATGATGTCACTTAGAGAGCCATAAAAGTAAATTATCAAAATACTACAGCACATAGAAAAATTTGTGGTGTTCAATTTTTCATCAAAACAAATTGAGTGTGATAATTTATTTTATTTCCCTTACTCTTTCTATTTTTCAAACTACCTAAACTAGAAAAAAATACAAAATAACACAGACAAACTACCTAAACATGTCGGCCTAATAAGAAATTAAAACACCTTCGGGAAAAGAATCACGACAAATAACACCTAAAGGTAAAAACATAGACACAAGAACCCCCAATCCTATAAAAATAAACATGTATTGTCCCTAATATATAAAAAATAAAGCATGGGAGCTAGGAACTTACCTATGCACCCTAAGTGCGTGCATTCGGAGTCGAAGTAGGTGCTCATATTCAACCCTAATAGTAGCATCAGATATTGTGATGTCGATGGCTGGCACACTTAGTAGTCTAGATTCATCCATAGAGTTATCATCTCTAGAAAATCTAACACTCACCGATGTTGCACTCGATAATATCTAGTATCTCGGGCCATCTTAGTCTTTTTTTATAAATGACATCAGCCAAAGGTTATCGTCAAGCCTCCTTAAATTTCTTCTTCTCTTTATTCTTATATCTCCATATCTAGATCTTAGTTTTATCATCAGATCTAGCCCTCTCCCCATTTCATTCAGAGGTCCCTGATCTACAAACAGATCAAATAAGGCTGGTGTTATCTATGATGTCTCTATGATGGTACGACACCTAAATAACTAGGTCCGGCCTATTCTATAAGGCTATAATCTCTACTTGGCATTGAGAGATCTTGGAAAATAACTTTTCCAAGTCAGGAAACTGCAACTCTTGAAGCCTCAAATTAACTTCCTCCCCAATTACATTAATACGTCCATACAATTCTCACATAGATTGATCCTGTGAATCCTTAACCGGATCTCAGTAGTCTCAATAGAAGTCTTCACCCATGGCTTTAGCTGCTACATGAGTAAGGATAACTACTTTTGTTTATGGGATTTTCGATGTGCTATATACATCAAGAACTCATTTCAGACAAAAATCATGGTGGTGGCAAACAGAGGGAGTGTAGTTGTAGATATTGTAGGAGTTGTAAAAGATACGGGTGCTGAAGTGCGGGTTTTGGTGGTGTCAGCCTCAATAACTAGTGTCTTAGTCTAGTCTCTGTATTAATTGACCAATCTACTTAGTATAAGTGGGAGTATCAACCTTCCTACCTCCTCTAGAATTTTCTAATAAAGATAGCCCCTGAGGAACTCAAAGGTTGAGCCTTAGCCCATGCAACTAGATTCATGTTATCAAGAATAAAATAAATATCCTATAAATGGATGGCCTCCACTAACTAATTAATACCTATGAAAGTGGGCACATCTGATGCTTTTCATAACTCAAACACCAGGCAATGAAATGGAATGGAAGTTGACTCTCTTAGTGCCCGCTCCCTGATCTCTTCTGCAATGTACTTGGGAATGTTGATAGTATACCAAGAAATAAGGCTAGAGACCACTACTGCCTAATCTTGTATAAGAGTATCTACTGCAGTCAGACTCAAATTGAGGTGCATAACTACCCACCAAAACTTGGCTGGGAAATTGAGAGATGCTTTAGGAATATTAGACTTATTATGTTTCAACCACTTTAGCTCCTTCTTAGTAAGAATGTCAACTAACTATTTGCACTATTTCTTCTGCTCAAATGGGTCGTGCTAAAGCTGCTTTTTCCTTTACTACCTTTATGCACTGATTAAATTCCATTCGGTTAATTGGGGTATAAACTCGGGCGCATATAAGAAGAGTTGAATGGTGCACTAAAAAATATCTCTGTGTCAGCCCCTCACCTTCACACTCTCTAAACACTCTCTAATGGTGGTAGTGATTTAATAGGCTATATTTTTATAGCTGCATTTAGCAAGGTCGTGGCATATGGTGAATAGAACTCATGGTCCAAGGTAGGGATATACTTGCACTAGGGCTTGCTCATCCCTTAAAACTAATAGCGCTAAAATATGGCCCAAATATCGAGTCTCCGTACATAATACGAGTCTCCTCAAATATGCTTATTTTGATATTTCCCTTTTGTATAAGAGTGAGACCTTGATCATAAAATACATGCATTCCTGATACTTGCCACCGAATTTCTTTCATTTACACTACAGACTTTGCACTAACCTATGCATATTTCTTCCTCTCAAAAGAGGTAGTCTTAATATTTGTGGTAGCCTCATATGAACCATCACCTCTTGGAGTCCCAAACCCATAATCATTAGAGTCTTTATCTTCGGACCCATAATCCTGAGCCTATTCTTGATCTATTGTCTTTTACTTTGAGTCTCTAGCTATGGTTGTTCTTCCTCATCAGTGGTCTTTTGTGAAGATGCTCTTTTGCTTGGCCCCACTTGATAGGTGTATTGCTTCAACCTCATTTTTGTTTCTTCTTTGGTGGCATTGTAACTGTGGGGGAGAACATTAGTATCAAAGTACAAAAACCCAAAAACAAAATTTAAATGTTCAAAACAACTTAAGGGTTCACAGACAATGAATTGGAATCACGATCTGTAGTCCTACTCATGAACTATGGAGAATGAACAAGTTGGTCTTTCCAGGTAACTAGGGTTAGGTTGATGATCCATGAATTTAAACCAAAGACTGTAAATGCTTTCGTGAACCACTTTCTAGTAAGGTCACTTCTCTAACCAGGTAACCACAAATGTCTTCACGGACCGTAAATTGAAAGCACAATTCGTGCTTTCAATTTTGCTTCCATATTTGAGAAAGACCATATTAAGTTAAAGGTGACAAATGTTCCCACAGTTCCTGGTCTTAATTCATGGGTCTTGGAGTCATCTGTGACCCCTAACTTCATCCAATTTTTCAAATTTTCATGTTCGAGACTCGATATTTTTATTTAGAGCTTAAGGTTACAACTAGTATAAGTATTTTCAAGGATTGTAAATATTAACACGTAACTAAATTATCAAGCATCGTTCATGGTCAACCAGTGTCAAGAAAACCAATACAATCATGGGACTTAAAATCCTCACGAATAACAATAAAACACTTTGGGTTACTCAGACTTTACACATATTATCAACAATCAAGATTGTTGGGAGTTTGGTGGGAAAAAAAATCATTGATTTATTTCCAAGTCATATTTTGGATCATAATGCTCATTGAGTTAATGGGTATGAGTACCCAAAACAACATCAGCAAGAGTATAGCACAATAATAAAATTCAAGCACTTTCATATGAAGCCGTGATTAATTAACACATATTATTTCTACTACCTCTTTGATAATTTAATACAATAGGAACAAATTAAGTTCAACCTATTTTCTTCAACCACTCAACATGAGTGCACATAATCCACAAAGAATCACTTTCCCAATCACCCTAGGGTTCCAAATATCAATTTAGGCACAAAATTTATAAATCTCTAGATATAGAATATGAAGAACATTGGAAGAAAGATAAAGTTATAACCCTACCAACTAGAAGATGCTCTTCATTCTATGTGGTTATGTGTGCATGTGTACGTGACTCTATCAGTGAACTCTGATGATGACAATGGTGAGGAAGGCAGTGATAAACTTTAATGGGTAAGGAGTATGGAAGCGGAGAATTTTGAGGATGAAGATTATAGGATTTTTTAAAGTTAATTTTTGAATAATAGAGGGAGTAGGAGAGAAATTGATCTATTTGACTTCTAATTTGATTGGGTAAGAAATATTAGGGCAAATCAGGTAGAAATGGAAAAATGGGTTGGGTTGGGTTGACAATTAAAATAATTTAAAGCCGACCATGACCTCTTTCACAAATCATGGAACCATCTCACGAGTGGTTCAAAGAGTTCTTTACCATGGATCCATGAAGGGACAACTATGGTCCGTAAAAGTGAAGCACAAATCGTCAATCGGTTCATGGATCATGATTTGACCTTCAATTTAGTTCTTGGTTTCCACATGTGACTTCACGATCCATGAAGTGAAACTACGAACCACTCTTTCATTCGTGGACCTTGGTTTGCAAGGTAACATTTTTGGGTGATGAACCACGGTAAGCTTCACAGTTCATTGATGGAATTCATGGATAATGAAACAGACCGTAAATCCACCCTTTATATTTCCATATTTTTCTTCCAGGTTTCCATGAGTCAAACCATGGGTTGTCAAGGCCTTTTTATGGCCATTCATTTGATCTGTAGTTCATACTATGTCTTTTTCTACCCAAATATTTAGCTACTTTGTACCTGTTCATGTCACCCCTGCACACTTAAACAAACATCAATCCCATAAAAAAAATCAAAATAATGGTAAAAATAACAAAACACCTTGGGTTGCCTCACAAAGAACGCTTGATTTAACATCGCAGCACGACTCGTGTACCTTGATTACTCAGACTTCATCAAGGTTTACCACATAAACTATATTTACCTTATCAGACATCCTTACATATTATTTGACACGCTGACTATTTTTATTAAACTACTGATGACCTTCACTGTTCTTAAGCTCTATAGCACCTTATGGAAACAGGCTTACCACTTTGAATGGCCCAAACCACTTGGACTTCAACTTTCCAGGAAACAAATGAAACCTTAAACAGAACAATAGGACCAAGTACTGAATCCCATCTGCTCAATCTTCCTCTCATGATAAAACTTCATCAATTCCTTATAAAGGGCTGAACTTTCATAAGCCCTAAGTCGAAATTCATTCACCATATTCAGTTGCACAAGCCTCAAGTCAGAGGCATCACTCAAATTCAAATTCAGCTTCTTGAATTCCCACAAGGCTTTGTGCTCAAGCTCCACCGATAAATGACATGTTTTTCCAAATACAAGCTACTATGGGGATATAACTATTGGTGTATTAAAGGTAGTTTGATATTCCCAGGGAGAATCATCCAACTTTCTTTACCAATCATTCCTATTCTTATTCATAGTCTTTGCGAAGATGGTCTTTATATTCTGGTTGGAGTACTTTACTTGACCACTAGTCTATGGATGATAAGGTGTTACCACCTTGTGATTTACACCATAAGCAAGGAATGAAATAATTGATTATAGAAGTGAGAGCCTCCATCACTTATTATGGCTCTTGGCATACAAAATCTAGAGAAAATATTACCCCTCAAGAACTTTGTGACAATCTTTCCTCATCATTAGGAAGTGCAACTACCTCCACCCATTTAAAAACATAGTCAATAGTAACAAGTATAATTCATCCCATATTATCTCACAAATGAGTCCACGATATCAATACCCCATATATCAAAAAGCTCCACCTCATGAATTGGGGTTAAAGGAAACTCATGTTTCCATGATATGTGATGTGCTGGGATTTTACAACACTTTTGATGCTTAAAATATTGAAATTTTGTATTTCCTTGATTTTATTTTTGTAGATATGATATGTTTTATGTATTTGTGTGGGAAAATAGGTTATAGAGGCATCATTGATGAATGTGCTGAAAAGAGCTAAGTATGACTTATGGAGTCTTATGTATGACTAGTGAAGTCAGTGTATGAGTTGTAATAAGGCATGTAGTAATTATTAAAGTTTGTGAAAATTGAAAATTGATACCATGAATCATCCAGCAACTCATGAATAGAAAGTACGAGTTGTACTATTTACCGTAGATTGAGTTTAGAAAAAGTGAAATTTGTCCTAGATAGAACATGTCATACTACAATCCTACCACCTGTGACATTAACAGTACAGGTTTGTAGTGTTGACTCATAGACAAATATCGTAGGTGTGCAAATTGAGATTAAGACCACGATTTAGACCATGATTCATTGTCCTAGACCATTAATCATGGAATGACACGTAACTAGAGAAGTTTCACTGATTTATGGCAAAACTATGAGTTGAGATCTTCAAACCACATTTCGTACCATCAAACTACAACTCGTACGTTGTTGACAGGCCTGCAATCCTATTTTATTTAGGATAGGATTTGTTTTGTCTATAAATACTTTCCTTAGGGTATTGTTTACACTTTATGCTCTATTACATAATTGTTACGTATTGTGCTTCTAGGAAACATAACATACATTTGTTTTTAAGCAATAACATACATTGATTCTTGATTATTGACTTTTTTCTTATAATTCAAGATTCCATATTTCATCTATTCATCTCGTAAGTTCATAATCATGTTTTCTACCATAAATTCTGGTTTTGTTCTTGAAAACATAAGTAGCTAAATCTCATAACTAGGGTTTTGGGTACTATGATGAATTATTAAAGTAGGTTAAAGTATTTAGTGACTCTTGAATGGAGTTTATACATTTATTTTTATTCTCTTTGAATTGATTTCTTTTTAATAGTTTCAAATATTAGAGCTCACCTTAATTCTTCTCTTGCTTGATAAAAGAGGTAGATAATAGGAAAAGAGATTAACAACGGACATTCAAGGCTACTAACCCTCATCTAATGACTTGAGCTTTAATAGGTAAATTTAATCCGATACTAAGGGTAAAGGTTAAGATTGAAACACTCAAAAATCAAGAGGTATTTAGGGTGATATTCATCTAATTAGGGTTGAAAGTTGTTTAGGTGAACCAATCTTGCCAGTTTCGTATGTTAAGAATCAGGATAGATCACTAATATGCTACACTTACTAAGTTATGAAATCATGGGGAATACAGTCCTAAATCATTCTTGTTAATTGATTAAAAACTACATTCTTAACACTCCATTACTTGTTTACTGACGTTCACAAATTTTTAGTTGTTCTTTTAAAATTCCTCCCCTTTAGAAATAATTGAATACTTGTTTAAATATCATCATTGACCTGGTTTCTAGCCATATTCCTTATGGAATCAACCACAACCTAGTTGGGTTCTATATTTGATCAATGACCATGTTATACATCATTATTAGGTGTAATTTTGGTGACATCAAATTTTGGCACTGTCGATGGGGAATACGGTTTAGGAAAAAGTTCTTTTGTGTTTATTTGAATTTTCATTCTTATTTCCTAATTTACTTTTTGTTTGTTGTTTTTGGTTTTTATCAAGGTTCATGCTAGTTTATTCTAATCACCCAGAGTTAAGATAATCCCTTGATTCAAATTGACCATGAGTTTGAACGTACTCTTAGTAAAATGAATACTTAAGAGGTTAACAATCAAGCTGAGGATGCCCGATAAGTTAAAGTTGCTCGTCTTGCTGTAGAGGCTGAAGATCTTACAAATCGTGAAGCTATAGCAATTTCTATAGATACTGGTAATGGTCCTAGGACCCAAAGGTCCAAAACCCATAACCAAAGATAGGCTATTTGGTATGATGATCCAGATGAGAAGAAGGACATTAATTTTTATGGGGTAGGTCCTACGGGTGCCATAGTCCCCCCTCCACTGGCCCCTGATGCTATGTTTTTCACTACCAATATTAAAATACAGCTTATGAATATGAAGGGTTAGCTTGGAGGTGCTACTGGAGATGATCCAACCCCCACTTGATCAACTTTGTGAGAATTTTCATGGTGTACAGGTTACTTGATGTTAGTTAGAATGCTATAAGGCTGTTATTATTTCCCTTCTGACTATCTGGGGAAGCAAGTCTTTGGTTGACTGAACTTATATATATATGACTTTATTACTAATGGGAGGGAGTTGAAGGTGGCTTTTCTTGAAATATTTTTTGCACTTTCCAGAATACTGCAGTTGATAGATGAGATTAATAACTTCAGGCAGTAGGTTGGAGAAGCTTTACATGAGACTTGGTTTAGGTTCAATAAGATGTTGAAGTAGTGCTAGAACCACAAGCTAGATGATGAGAGTCTTTTGGATATCTTCTATAAGTCTTTGAATTCTACAACTAAAATTATGGTTGATACTATAGCTGGGGGTTCTTTGATATCACTTATCTATATGGAAACAAATGTATTATTCGATCTAGTTACAAAGACCAACAAGCATGGCATACTCAGGAGTATAAGATTTCCATTGTTATGTATTCTAAGGGAATATCAGCTGAGCAGCATCAAGAAGAAGAGGAGCTTGATCAGTAAATGGATCATCTGAAAATTAAAATAGACCTGATCATAAAGAACTTAATGGGGGTTATCTCCAAAAAGGTGAATGTTGTTGGATCACAAGGTAAAGTGCCAAGGTATGATGATTGTCATTTTGATTCTGAGGAGGAGGTAAATTTTTTGAACAAATAGATAGGGGGTTTTGGACCAACACCCAAGGGTATAACCAAGACTCTTGGCACCAAGGTTAAGGAAATCAAGGTTGAAACTATTACAAGTACAATAAGTATGATCAGTCTGGGTATAAAGATATAAGAAGAGATAGAGATCAAGAAAATTGGAGGAACATAGATGGTTACAACAGTGATCACAGTGGTCTTTATTTCCCTCTAAAGGGTAGAAATCAAGGTAAGACAAGGGGATTTAGAATGGAGGATATGATTGCAAAGGTAATAAAAAGGTTAGAATCCACAGATACTGGCATTATAGATATGCGAGGAGATATTTATAATGTAACCCAAATGGTTGAATCTCATTCCACCGCCATTGAGCAGTTAGAGTAGCAAATGGGGTAGAATTCTGTATCATTAAATCAAAAAAAGAATGGTACTTTTCCCAGTGGTACTATGCCTAATTAGAGAAATAATGGTCATTCTATGACAATCATTACTAGAAGCAGAAAGTAGATGAATGAGTGGCCCAAGCCGATTGTTGTAGATGATGATGAGGTTGTTTTGGATAAAAGTCTTGAGTATAAAAATATGGCTGATCAAAAAGAGCAAATTATAGTTGTTGTTGCCAGAAAGAAGATAAAAAGTCTCTAGATGATACAAAGGAGATTATTATTAATAAGGAGAGGGAAAAGGATGTCCCAAATACACTAACTCCAATTCCTAGATGTCCATCTTCCTTCCCACAGCTCTTGAAAGAGAAGGTCGAAGATGGCAAATTTGAGAAGTTATATCTATGTTGAAAGAGTTGTCCATGCACATCCCATTGGTGGAAGCACTTGAGAAAATGCTTGGTTATACAAAGTTTATGAAGGTTTCATTCATAAATAAAAAGATCATGGGTCTTGCGCTAACTGATAATTTGCACCATTGTAGTGCAATAACTTCCCATTCTCTTATATAAAGAAAAAGACGATCCTAGAGCTGTCATTATTTCTTGTACTATTAGGGCATTCAATTTTTCTAAGGTGCTATGTGATCCTAGTACAACCATTAATCTGATGTTGCTTATTGTTTTCAAATAATTAAGCTTGGGAGCCCTAAAAAACAATGACTATGCAGCTACTTATGAAAGATTACACTGTTAAGCGTCCTATCAATGTATTGCATGATATTTTGGTGAAGGTTGAGACCTTTACCTTTCCTACTGATTTTGTGTTCTTTGACTACAAAGTTGACTTTAAGGTCCCCATAATCTTAGGGCAACCATTCTTAGCTATCAAAAGGGACCTTGTTGACATGGAAAGTGGTAAATTTATGTTCTAGTTTAACAATGAAGAAGTGATGTTTAATGTGTGTCGATCAACGAAGCAACCAAGAGAAATAAGTGTTATTTCTATCATTGATGTGATTCATGAGGTTGAGCCTAAGATACCTATTGAGGAGAGATTCATTATTGAGACGTTGGATGCAGTCATCATGAATTTTGATGGGGATGACAATGATGAGTATGATGAGATGGTTCATGCACTTGTCGATATGTGATCTTACTCTTATTTACCAAAGAAGTTAGATATCGATTTGAAGAATTATGAGACTCTACCGACTAAACCTTCCATTGAGAAGCCTCCAGTTTTGGAGCTTAATCCTCTTTCTCTCTTCTTAGATATGCTTTTATAGGAGCTAACCACACCTTAATAGTGATTATATTAGCTGATTTACTCAAGTGGCAAGTGAAAGCTCTTGTTTTAATTTTAAAGCAATTTAGAAGGGCAATTGGTTGGACCATTGCTGATATCATCGGGATCCATCCTGGTATTTGTATTCATAGAATTAGACTTAAGCCTAATTCTATTCCTAGTATTAAGAATCAATATAGGTTAAATCCTTCTATGAAAGAGGTTATGAAGAAAAAGATTATTAAGTGGTTGGATGCATGCATGGTTTAACCCATCACAAATAGTAAATAGGTGAGCCCGATATAATATGTCACAAAAAGGGAGGATTAATTTAGTCCTAAATTATAAAAATAAGTTGATTCCATTGAGACCAGTCACGGGTTGGCATGTGTGTATGGACTATAGAAAATTTAATGAATGGACCCAGAAAGACCTCTTCTCGATGTCTTTTATGAATCAGATATTAGACCATCTTACGAGTAGATGATGGTATTATTTTGTTGATGGTTATACAGGGTACAATCAGATTTTTATTGTTCCCGAGGACCAAGAGAAAACCACTTTCACTTGTTCATATGGGACTTTTCCATTCAAGCGAATGTAGTTTGAGTTATGTAATGTGCTGGTTACTTTTTAGAGGTGTATGATGTGTTCTGATATGGTGGAGGGCACTATTAAGGGGCTTATGGATGATTTCTCAGTAGTGGGTGATGTCATTGAGGAGAGTTTGGTCCATCTGGGTAATGCACTGAGAAGATATGAAGAGTTGAGCTAAATTGAGAGAAATGTCACTTTATGGTGAAAGAATGTATAGTGCTTCACCATAAAATTTCTACTAGAGTTATAGAGGTGGATAGAGCCAAGACTGAGGTTATAATTAAATTGCCCCCTCTAATTTCTGTGAAAGGGATTCATATCTTCTTAAGGCATACTAGGTTTTATCTCAAGTTTTACAAGGACTTTTCTAAGATTGCACACCCATTGTGTATGCTTCTTGAGAAGGAGGTGAAGTTCATTTTTGATGATGTTTATCTAAAGGCATTTGAACACCTTAAGGAGAGATTGACTTCAATATTTATTATTATTGCTTCGAATTAGTTTTTTCTATTTGAGATTATGTGTGATGCTAGTGGAGTGGCTCTATGGGTAGTCCTAGGCCAAAGGCACAAAAATATTTTTCATACCATTTACTATGCTAGAAAAGCACTTAATCCAATGTAGAAAAATTACATTATGATAGAGTCAGAGTTATTTGATTTGGTATTTGCTTTTGATAAATTTTGAGCTTACTTGTTTGTCACAAAGGTCATTGTACATACTGACCACGCAGTTCTTAGGTACCTTATGGCAATGAAAGATGTGAAGTCGGGGTTGCTTAGATGGATACTTTTGTTACAAGAGTTTGACTTTGAGGTCAAGGACTAATAGGGTACTGAGAATCAAATGGCTTACTACTTGTCTAGACTTAAGGAGGAGGACATGTTTAAGAATGAAGCTAAAATAAATTATACTTTTCTTGATGAGTACGTATTGGTTGCATCTTCTGATTTTATCCCATTATTTGTTGATTATCTTATTTCTTCGTGAGCGATGTGATGCTTGAGGATTTGAGCTTCCATAAGTGGAGGAAGTTTGTTTATAATGTGAGGAAGTTCTTTTGGGATGAGCCATATTTTTTTTGATTCTATGTTGATGACATGATTTAGAGGTATGTTCCTGAGGCCAGAGAATGCGCATTCTAAAGGTGTGTCCCTCATCCCCAGCTTGGGGTCATTATAGTGGCATCGAGATAACACATAAGTTCTTGAAATATGGATATTGTTGTCCAACCACTTATTAGGATATGCATGATTATGTAAGGGTATGTGGTTAATGCCCAAGTCATGGTGGAATATCAATGAAGCATGAGTTGCCTTTAACCCTAATTCTTGAGGTAGAGTTGTTTAATGTATGTGGTATTGATTTCATAGGCCCATTTATGTGTTCGCATAAGATAAAGTATATAACCAGCGATGGTGGCTCTATATTTTGTAATTGCTTATTTGGTGCCTTGCTTGAGAATTATGGTGTAAACCATAAGTTGGCAACACCTTATCATCCACAGAAAAGCAGACAAGAAGAGGTCTCAAATCGGGAGATAAAGACGATCCTCACAAAGACTATGAATATGAATAGAATAGATTGGTCAAGGAAGTGAGATGATGCTCTATGGGCATAAAAAACTGCCTAAAAGGCCTCATAAATATGTCCCTACATCAACTTGTGTTTGTAAATGCATGTCATTTCTAGTGGAGCTTGAGCACAAATCCTTATAGGTACTCAACAAGCTGAATTTGAATAGAAGTTATGCTTCTAACTTGAGTCTTGATCAACTAAATGAGATAGATGAATATCAGTTAAGGGATTTTGAAAGCTTATCCCTCTATAAGGAGAAGATGAAAATATATCATGACTGAAAGATTGAGAAATAGGAATTTAGCCTGGGTGATTTGGTCTTGTTGCTCAACTCAAGACTTCACTTATTTCCTGGCAAGTTGAAGTCTAAGTATGAAGCCATATCTGGGAACAACCGATGAGATAAAGGTAGTTGATGTTGCGTAACTTGATGAAGTCTGAGTAATCAAGGTACTCTAGTCGTGTCATGATATTAAATAAGGCGTTTTATGGGAGGCAACCCATGGGGCATCTTGGTGAAGTTTGAGTAATCAAGATACCTGCATCGTGTCGCGACATTAAATCAAGTGCTACTTGGCAGACAAACCAAGGTGTTTTCTTTTACTTATTACCTTTATTTTGAGTTTAGTGTAGGCTTGATGTTTGTTTAAGTTTACAGGTATGACTTAAACAAGAAAGGGAAGAAAAGAAAATTGGGCAAAGTAGGGACTAGAGTCAATGTATGAGTCATTCCATGCTCTAACGACTCATGATTCCCTTCTAGGAAACCAAAACCAAAATTGAAAAAATCAATGAGTGGAGTACGGTTGGTTTCATAAATCATAGTTTCAAACCATGAGTCATGAACCAAACTGTACTGTGTAACCCACAATTGCATCTGTACTTTGATTTCACAAATTGTAGTGTCATTTGAGAAAACCTAGAATAGTTGTAGAATATCCTTGATCTACGATCCATTGAACAAATCATCTTTCTACATCACGTGTCGCACTTTGCCACCCATAGATCCTATGTAAGCTTTTTAACTTGTCACTTGTAACAAGCATATAGTACTTATGGTCTCAAACCACGAGCCATTGTTTGGGTCGTGGGGACTAGGTCAAACTTTTAAAATCAACCACGACTCGACCCAGTTCAATCACCTTTTTTACCTGATAAACCTAATAGGCCTACCTGATACCCTCATTCACATACCCTCTTTCACTCATATTAAAATAGCTAATTATTCCATCCATTCAATTAACTTGCAAAATCCCTTAATTCTCACCCATAATCTCTCCCCCACTTCTTCTAAAATTATAACTCTTTAACACTCCTTCAATTCTATCAAAACTGATCATCATTTCCTTAATCACCATAATCTCATCATGTTCATCTTTAGCAACAGCCAAGAGCACCAATTTGCTCACTGTGTTTCTCAATTTTCACTCAAAACCAATTTAATCAAGGTATGGGCTTAATTTTTCATCCTTGATTAGAATTTTGTTAAAAATTTCTTGACCTAGGGTTTAATTTTTGGATTATTAATGCATCGTAACCCTATGAGATGACAGTAATTGAGTAAATTGAGTTTTAATTGCTAAATTATGTGTGTGATATGTAACACATTGGGTGTTTAAAATTGTCCCTAATCCCTATTAAAGGTTTACAAGCCTAAATTTGAGAGTTTTCTGAATACTGCATGTTATTCGGGAACATTCGATTTAAATTAGAATTTAATAAAATATATTCTTCATATGCCTAAATATTTATGAAATATTAGTATGTATTAAATTATAGTGTGGCGTTAGATAATCATTTCTACTACTCCACGCTAAAGAATGTGCCATATGAAAATAATTTGTAGTAGTTGATTAATTATTCTAGTGGTGACGATTAGGAAATAGAGTAGTTGAGAGCTTATTGAGAATTAATTATCAGGTATCATGTCATATATATGTATGTGTATAAGTATTAAGTTACTTTATATTATATTTGTCACCTTATATTTTCTATTAATAGTATGATAGTTAGTAAATTAGTTTGTTTACTTTATGACCATTCTTTATTATATTATATTATATTCATTAAGTACCTAGAGTCTAATGGATAAGAATAGTTTCACAGAATGGCATTTAGTATTTTTTTAAAGTTTATTTTATGAACAAAAGTTGCTCACCAAGATAGTCTCCTAAGATACTAGAACCAAATAGCAGCCATGATTCCACGGTTCCTTCTATTTCATTTCCTTACAAAAGAAGCTTATCATTAGAGATAGTTGTCTCTCTAATCAATTATTCCATAAATGGGAGCTAGTACTTATGGAGAAGCTGAACGTTCAGTGATTCAAAAAAAGTGGATAGTGATTCCAAGTGATCAAGGCGAACACGTTAAAGTTTGGCATTATTTTCTTGAGATTTGCGGTTTTCAATTTAGCATAATTTGAAGATTCAATTGTTTGATAGTTCTAAATGGGTGTGCTGCCGAAGAAATATACATGTAACTTTCATGAAGGCTATAAAGTCCAGTTTTACCATTTACTTATTCAAAACTAAGTTACAACACGAGGCAGTTGGGTTGTCCAGATTACTATTTTGGGATTTAATGTAAATTACCCTCACCTTTGATGCTGCAATTGTTTCATATCAACACTCTAAACTACTAGATGTTAAATAAGTACTTGATTGTGTATCTAAGGTGCATATATATTTGTGTACGTGCTAAAGGAAGTTGTTGAGGAACTTGAAACAATTATTGGGTTACGATTTGAACTCTTCAAGCTATGGTTGGACTATTATGTGTTAAAAGACTAAGGTTTGCGTATAATCTTGAACTCGTTCTCTTCTTAACTAATGAAGTATTTGAAATATTATCTCAGTACCTTGTTTACCTTCTTGTCACCTTATATTTTTGCTTTGGTGTCCTTAGAGTCTTACAAGACATTTGTTTTAACCCGTCCACTTGCATGGATTACTTGATCACTCGACATCCTTGTTGGGACTTTACCCTTATTGTGGCTGTGACTTTGTCACTATTGGCATGAAACTTGATTCAGATCTTTATCCATGATTACTATGGATTTGTGGTTTGTCTAAATTATAAAAGTTATCCATTCTAAGTATGAACTAGAAAGCTATTTTTAATATGGTTCTTTATTCTCTTGATTATTGGATTTTGTCCCTTCTTGATACAGAGCTTCAACCCTTCTTGATACAGAACTTTGTTCCTTCTTGATATTTGATTATGCTCTATGTAACGGCATGTTGTACATATTGGGTTATACTTGTTACTTGATCTTCTTTGAATAGTTCTTGGAGTTTTCTCTATACTTGAGTCATTAACTATCAAATTTGATACTTTTACGAACCAAGAAGCCATTTCTAATATGATTATTGATTCTCTTGATTTTTGGGTTTAAGCCCCTACTTGATACAGGGTTTTGGCCCTTCTTGATACAAGGCTTCTTTCCTTCTCGATATTTGATTATGCTTAGTGTGACGACGTTGTACATATTGACAAAAAGTTGTTATTTGACCTCTTGTAAAATGCTTAGTGTGACGATGATTTACATATCTGCCAAAACATGTTCTAGAGTTTTCTTGACACTTGAGTCTTTAAATGTTGAATTTGATACTCTTTATATATTCGTTTACTTGATATATGTCAAGCTTATGGGGGCTCGATTAAGTTGTTGTTTGATTATTATTGTAGAATGTACATCAGTGTCCATTAGATTGTATTGTTACCATTCCTGACTCTCCTTACCAAGTACATTCAGATCTTGAAAATATCAATCAGCTTGCTTAACTAAGTTAACTATTAATTAGTTATGGTTTAAGGTCTAAGCCATGAGAAGGTAAGTTCTTTCTGGTTAACCTTGACTCTTCACTTGATTATTTCCAGTACTTTATGATATCAGATATCAAATCATAGATTCAGGAGCCGGTAAGCACGCTCATATTATCTTTGACCCTTATCTGTATTTACATTCAGTATTTTGTGATACCTTTTTAGTTATTATTTGACTTACATACTCAGTACATTATATCTTACTGATGTCTCCATTACCTAGGGGACACTGTATTCATGCATGGAGGTTACTAGGTACACAGAGGTCCTCATTATGTGTGGTCAAGTTCACCTGGTAATTGGTACGCCCCGTTCTTTCTGGAGGTGCCGAGTCTTGAGTCATCTTCTACTTTACATAGTCAAGGCCTAGTTCATAGTGGTTCTTCATCTTAGAGGCGTGAAGACATTTGTTGTGGGTATATGAGTCAGTTGTATTCATAGTTTTTGGCCTTGTTGGCCTAGTATACATATTTGTTTGGTGGGTTGGCTTCAGTATAGTTTGTGGTTTAATGCGACCTTATCGGTTTGTTGTATTATTCTCTTGATTTTATATTATGTATGATTAGTGTAGTTCGGGCTTTGTCAGCCCTGACTTTTGCAATTTATGCTATTTCATTGGGTGTTAGTTGGTTTGCTCAGTCAAGTAAGGCATTTGATGCCAATTGCGACCTCCGAGTTTGGGGCTTGACATGGTATGTAAAACACTATGGTATTACTTGTTCATGAGTGAATTAGCCTATAAATTTTATCCATATTGTGAATGTATGCTTAATTTGTATTGTAGGTATGGGTATTCATACCCATTGAGTCAGCGGACATTACAATCCAAATTTTGACTTAAAATGAAGCAAGGGTTGTTTTGCCCACCCAACTCAAAACAATCTGTTTATTTATAATATGGGTGAAGTATGAGTAACCCAAAGTGAGTTAATGTGAAAAAGGGAGAAGAAATATGTAAATTTTGCAATTCTAATTATTTGAACTACTATGTGTGAATCAAACTTGATAATTTCACTCCACGTTCAGATTTACAACCCTTGAAAACACTTTCACCAATCGTAACCTTAACGTAGAATGAAAATACCTAGTTTCAAACCTGAAGTTTGGAAAAGGGCCAAGAATAGGTAGTACGATTGACTTCAAGACTCGTGGTTTTAATTCACGAGTTGTGGTATCAATCATAGTCCCTGTTCCAAAATGTCAAGTTTCTTTTTAGGGACCACAAACAATAGTATGACTCGCACTTTTAAGTTATGAGTCGCCTCTTAACCAGACAGTCAACCATTAATAGCCTTATTATTGTCGGTTTGGGGGCTCCGAAGCCTAACTGTCTATAAATAAAAAGTGGCATCAAATTGATGCTAGAAGAAAGGTCACATAATGCCTTAGAAAAGTTGAACACGCCCATGGTGCATGGAATAGTGAATGCACCAGGATCAGCTTTCTTCTGAACCAATAAGCGCGATCCTATGAATTACGGTCTCAAAGTTCAACTCATAGTTTGACTCTTACTGAGTAAGGTTATAAAGACGGGTTTCTTGATTCTTGTTCATAAGTCAGTTCCCAAGTCGTGAACTGAAAATATGACTCGTGGTCTTACTTATATTGTTGCATTATTAAATTTTACTATTTTCTATTTATGTTTTACGCCTAATCTATTAACCTGTAGGTACCATGCCTCCTAAGAATCTATGCCTTAATTAATGTTGTTGTTAGCCCAAGGTTCATTATTTCATAGGATTGGAAGGGAATAATGGTATTTTCAGTTGTCATTGATCCTGGGGTGTAGAAAACACTTCTCATGATAAGAATCAGTCTTATAAGTTAAAACATGGGGAATTCAATTGGTTAAAGGGTAGAAAACCCCTAAAATAATGAACTAGGTCAAGTTCTTAGGTTGAAATTGATGAGTATGAGTTTATAATGCTTAGAGGGTGAATTATTGTGTTGAAACATACGTGTTTGTTGATTGTAGATAAAGAATGGGTAAAAATTAAAAGAAAAGGCAAGATGTGGTCTGATAGTGTTTCAGGCAAGGAATCAAGGTAGGTTATGATTTAAATATAGTATAGACTTGATTTAACTATGTGCTTATATATAAGTTGAATTTATATGATTATCTTTGAAGCATTATTTGTGATTATTGACTGTATCCTGCATTGAGTGTTGGATTTGAGATGATATTGAGATGATGTAGGATTAGGTGTCACACCGATATTGTTATTAGAGTGGGTACCACACCTGCACTGGTACATAGACTGAGCTTATCCCTTGCTGGTCATAGCTAAGGGCCCCTGCTGACCCTAGTATATGTGTACATATTGCATTCTTGCTTCATCATTTCAATTGCACATATATTGTGATGACCATTGTTGAAAGAGTCTTCCAAAGAGTAATTGATATACTTGAATACATGTATTCCCAATGAAATGAAGTGTTATGATTGTACATCTATTTGGCAACTAATGGTGAGCTATATCTTAATTTCTTCCCACTCGTATTTTACTTGCTTATTTATATGGTGTTGAGTTAAGTCGACCGATAATACCTACAAGTTCTTAGTTATTTTACTGATATTATATGTACTGTTCTTTTTGTTGAGTGCAGAGCGTGTTCGAGCATTTGACACGAGAACTCGACTCTGGTTTGTGACTCCCTCATCAATTCAAGGGTGAAAACCATGTCCGAGCAGCCATTGGATCATATTTATTTTTTTCATGTCCTTTGTTTTGGTATAGTGACATCTATATTTATTTTGTATTCTGGATAATGTTTAGACCTTGTTTTGGATACCTTTAGAGTTCTTGTATAGTGAATTTTGGGTCCCAAGGGTTGTAATTATTAGAGATACTTCTGCACTCTCATTTGATTTGGTATTAAATAAGTTAGTAATAAAATCGGTTTCCTAATATTGTGTTTAGTGAGTTAGACATGTAGAAATCGATGAAGGTGATTTTTCAAAGTCCTTAGGTAATAGGTTAAGGGTTGGCATTGATCATTCTCCCACTATAGAGTTAGGATGGGTGCCACTCATGACTGGTTAGATCATGACAAAGATGGTATCAGAGCACTGGGTTTGTCGATCTCGTCATATAAGAATAGGTCTAGTAGAGTCTTGCAGAATGGTACAGAGATGTATGTACTTTTCTTTGAAAGGCTATTGGATTTTTGGAAAAATTTTCACTTCTTTCTTTCTTTTGTGCTAGTACTTGATTCTAATTAGTATTTGGTGATCCTAATTGGTATCTAACCTCTTTCACTCTTGTTTCACATATGGTCAACACTCGTTCAACCAGAGCAGTAGTAGTTGCAACAACAACACTAGAATCGACCCCTGAGGCCGTGGTTTGGGCTAGACCCCAAGTTAGGGGCAAAGCAAGAAGGGGAGAATGAGGGGAAACACCTGTCAGGGGTGGAGCCCGAGCAGCCAGAGGACCATCTAGATAGATATCACCATCCCCTACCCTAGAGCAGAATTCTCCAAATTTAGTTCAAAAAAAAGAGGTTGTAGTTGGCGAAGAGGAAGTGGTAGTTCCCAAAAATGTGGTACCCATACAAATTGGTGCAGCTCATGTGCCTATTTTCGCAGAGTTGATTTAGCAGGTATTGGCATTTTTGAGTAGCTTTGCTGGCACCTGTACTACTCCAACAAATCCTGCATTTCAATCCCCAACCTTGCAGCATGCTACTGTAGCAGCACCTTAAATGGATGAGGGCTCTAAGATAGGAGCTTTTCCTTCACAGGTATTGGGATCGATTATGACTGATGTTGAGCATGAACTCTTTTGTAAGTTTGTGAAGATGAAACCTCCAGTGTTTAAGGGAACCGAGTCAAAGAAGACATTTGAGTTCTTGGTTAACCATCACAAGTGTCTACACAATATGGGAATTGTGGAGAGGTATGGTATGAAGTTTATGACATTTCAGTTGCAGGGAGAGGCCAAATAATAATGGAGGTCTTTTGTTGATTGTAGAGCCGCCTTACCTCCGCTTACTTGGGCTCAGTTTAAGAATGTGTTCCTTGAAAAGTATGCTTCTCATACCTATCGAGATATGAAGAAGGATGAGTTTCTGAGACTTAAGCAAGGTGATATGTCGGTGGCGGCCTATGAGGCCAAATTTCATGCCTTTTATAAATATGCACTATAGTTGATTACTTTAGAAAAGGAGTGAATCAAGTATTTTATGAAAGGTTTGAACAGGGGTCTTCAAATGGTTGCACTACAAGTGGCTATGTCCAAAAATACTTTTTAGAAGTTGTGGAGTTTGTAAAGAAAGTGGTAGGGGTTAAAAAGTAAGGAGATGTGAAGGCAGAGGAAAAGAAGGCTCAGAAATTAGGTCATTTCAATGGTACTTATTTGAGGAGTTGTGGTTTCCAGGGTTACTCTTCTCGGCCATTCCATTTTTCTAAGCCTGTGTACATAGAGAGCCCATCAGGGGTCAGTTATTAGCCCTCCCGGACATATAGTTATACACCTTCAGCATCTTTAGTCTAGTGGCCTACCTTAGACATCAGATGCCATGAGTATAGGGGAATTTGTCATAACTACTTACCTGTTGTTTAATTGACTTAATAGGCAGCTTTTAGTGCCTTAGTTCCAGCAGGTCGTAGTGTTGGAAGATATGGTAGGGGTTGTCCACATGGTGGGCATAGTGGTCACGCTGCAGGGAGGGGCGGATACCAAGCCAACTATGGTGGAAGAAAAGTTGGTTTAGGTGGCGCACAGACTGGTAGAGGTAGTGGTTAGGATGGTGATAAGGCTCATCTTTAAGTTGTTCTGGCCCATCCTGAAGCTAAAGCTTTTAATGTTGTGATTATAGGTACTATTTTTATCTGTGATCATATGGCTTCTGTGTTATTTGATCTAGGATCTACTTTCTCTTATGTGTCTGTGAAAATTTCTTTGGGTTGGGACTTAGAATGTGAAGTTTTTGATGCACCCATGTACTTTTCTACACTGATTGGGGTTTTTATATATGTTGATCAGGTTTATCGGGCATGTCCTGTGATGTTTATAGGGTATAGATTTTTGGAAAACTTAGTGATAATAGATATGAAAGAGTTTGATATTATCTTGAGAAATAGTTGGTTGTCTCCTAATTGTGTTATTCTTGATTATTGCGCTAAGTTTGTCACTATAGCTATGCTCGTGATGGAAAGGTTAAAGTGGAAAGTTACTCTAAAGCCAACTCCTTTGAGAATTGTGTCAGCTATTCGTGCCCAAAAGTTAGTTAAACGGGGGTGTAGGGCATTCCTAGATCATCTTCGAGATGATAGTTTGGTAGTGCCTCCTATTGCTTCAATTTTGTTGTATGTGAATTCTTAGAGGTGTTCCCTGATGAGCTCTCGGGTATGCCACCTGACCGTGAGTGTCATACCTCAAATCCTATTGGATAGACGGGCACCCAACACCCTATAAGGAATTGAGAGAACCAACTTATATCCTTACTGTCCATGTGAATAGTTATGATAGTAATGAAGCTTTGACAAATGTATATAAGCTATAGTGAAGATAAAAGACTAACATAAGGATAGGCCCAAAACATATATACATGACTTGGCGGTTGAGGACACAACTCTTAAGGAACCAAACATAACTGCACTTTATACATTAGTCTACAAAGTCTCTATAAGATCGATAAACTCAGTCTAGGTTGGGTCAAGCCCCACTTTACCCTTAGCTATTATACAATACCAAAATACATATGCCAAAAACTTGATAAATCTTCGTATTAACCTGGAGCTCACCAATTGAAGCTGAGTATCATGTGCTCCTATTGAAGAGGTCTACAAGCTGGAGTACTTGTACCTATGCATTAAAACACAGTGTCCCCCATGATGGACGTCCGTACGAAAGAATGTACTGAGTTTGTAAGGGATAAATTAATCATATGTAAAATATGAGCCCAAATAACATTAGGTACAACTGTATAGATAAGGACACCAGACCAAATTGCCTGTATTTTTGGAATCATGTACATTACATCCTTTACTTTACTTTACTTTATTCTTCTTTGATTTATAAGCTTTGTAAGTCATATGATACAAATGACCAGTAGATCAGTGGTAAAAAAGGATGACCCATGCTAGGCATTTTAACCCCTAGATATGATCCTCATAAATACAAAAATTAGGATCGACCCATGCTAGGCTTTCCTCTCACCCCTGGGGTACCACCTATAATATATAGATCGGGATCGATCCATTCTAGGTGTTCCTTCCACCATTGGGATACCACCCGTTGATAGGCATATTCAGTTTACATCATTTCTTTAATCTGTGAGATTGCTCCTTTGGTGGTCATAACACTATTGAGTTTTAGACTATGGACCATTAGTAAGAGACATGTGAATTTGTTTTTAAGGCAGTACCAATGATATAGGGACCAAATATAACATCAATGTATTATTTAGGAGCTTAAATGACACAACAAACTTCACTTGACTAAATGGATAGTTTACTAAGATTGCTAACGAAAGTATTATTCCCGTACTAGTTCTTGAAAGAATAAACAAGAGGTCTAATAATAAACACATATTGAAGTATTCTAATACACTTATGAGTGGGGACAAGACCATTGGCTAAATTGGAGATGGTACGCTGCGACTATCTATCTTTCACTAGGAAGAGCACTTAGAAAGCTCACTTTGTAACACATGTATTAGATTTCATGACAAAGAACATAGAATCGAATACCCTTACATACCTTGTTGTACAACACTAATATTACCCCAAATTAACTTCCTACCCTTGGGATTACTTATCAAATCAATGGTGTCTGATAGGCATTTGGATTCATATAAGATCCCCGAAGACTCCTTTGGCTTCATAATATGTACAAAATAGTTCACTAAGTTTGATAGGCAGCAAAGCTTATACAACATCTAATTAAGTGGTGTATCATTACACCTTCCTTTTATATGTCAATACGAACTGTCACACCTTTTTTTAAGATCAATCAAGTTGTCCCCTACATGTATACATAAAACAACCCTTAAAATAGTCCCAAAATCCTTTCATCACATTAGGGAATTATTCACTAAAGGATTCCAATCACCACCCAATGATTTCTAGACAAAACACACATAGAATTCTCCATTCAATCTTGTATATAAGGAGGATCAAAAATGGGTAGTAGCCTTACCTTAATTTCTGGAATTTATCCTCTAAATTTGCACTTCTTTCAAGAGCTTGAATTATCCGTCAAAGTTAACCAACAAGAAGAATAAGGTCTCTTAATAACCAAGGGACATGAGGCATCTAACATAGAGGCAAGACAGTACTATACTTTTAAGCATAACCAACATGATTTCCTAGTTTATAATAGAAGAATCAATCTAAAACTATAAGTATTTTAACTTACCTTAGCTTGCAAATATGAGGGCTTCTTAAAGAACCCTAGAATGAAATTGAGATAGCTTTTCTAATCCTTGAGAGAAAGAGAGAGAACTTGATAGAGAAAATCTGTTTTTTGTGTGTTAAAAATGAAGATCAGTCAATATTGATCCTATACGGACCTATTTAGACCTCTTCTTTAGCCCCATTTTCAGCCACAATTTTGTCAAAATTGTCCAAGTAGGTGATGCATCAACTTAAAGAGTTTAAGATGCTCAAAGGTCAAAGTAGGTGATGCACCTACTTGCTTTATTAATGTCTAAAATGAGCCTTTAACTTATTGGACTTTTAGGACAAATATTAGGTGTTAGGTTGCCTATTCTCTTCCCCTTTTATTTTACTTAGTTTGGGCCTTTAATTGGTCCATTAATATAGGCTTAAATTAGATCCATTAGTCTTGGGTCCATTAACTTGGTCCATATAAGCCCATATAACCTAAGTAGGAGACTACCTACTAGCTTAATTAAGTCAAGCAAGCACCTTAAAATTTTATTCCTTATCTAGATATTAATCCCCCTATTTTAACTTGAAACTTATATACACTTGGTCACTTTCAGCTTTAGACTTAAATACCACCTTACGATCCCAAGTCTAAATACCTTTATCAACGTTAACTTGATCGTGCCACATTGAAATGTACAAATAGTTTCCTTTTAACCAATTTTACTGTTACTACTCATATAAGAAACCATTACCTATACCACAAGGCTATGCCAATTTCCATATAAGTAGAACTAGCACACATAGAATATGGGGGGTTATAGTGAGTTGGATTTTTGTATTGACCTAGTGCCAGGTACCCGCCCAATATATATCCCTCCTTATAAGATGGCACCAATAGAGATAAAAGAATTAAAATCCTAGTTGCAAAAGTTGTTGGGGAAAGGTTTTATTTATCCGAGAGTTTTGCCTTAGGGTGATCCTATGCTTTTTGTGAAAAAGAAAGATGGTAGTATACGGATGTACATAGACTACCGATAATTGAATAAGGTGACTATTCATAACAAGTACCCTTTGCCTAGGATAGATGACTTATTCGACCAGTTGTAGGGAGACATAGTTCTCTCAAAGATTGATTTAAGGTCAGGTTATCATCAGCTCAAGATTCGGGTTGAGGACATCCCAAAGACTGCCTTTCAGACTCGTTTTGAGCATTACGAGTTCTTGGTTATGCCTTTTGGTTTGACTAATGCCCCATCTACTTTTATGAGTTTGATGAATGGAATATTCAAGCCTTATTTGGATTTATTTGTTATTGTTTGTATTGATGTTTTTTTGGTTTTCTCTAAGAGTAAGGAGGAGCATAAAACTCACTTGCATACAGTGTTGGGGTTACGTAAGGAGAAGAAAATTTATTCTAAGCATTCAAAGTGTGAATTCTTATTATCTTCAGTGTCTTTTTTGGGGCATATGATATCTAAGAAGGGGGTTATGTAGACCTTGCAAAAGGTTGAAGCTGTTTAAGAACTGGGCTAAACCAACTAATGTTACATAGGTTCATAGTTTTATGGGGTTGGACTGTTACTATCTTTGGTTTGTTAAGGGATTCGCCTCCATTGCCTAGCATATTACTCGACTCACTTAGAAAAAGGTACCTTTTGTGTGGGATGATAAATGTGAGAAGATCTTCAAAAACCTCAAGACATTGCTAACATCAGCTCCTATTCTTATCTTGTCTATTGAAGGTAAGGATTTCATTGTGTTTTGTGATACTTCATGGTCTGGTTTAGGTGTTGTTTTCATGCAGGATCAGAATGTAATTGCTTATGCTTTGAGGCATCTAAAGTCATATAAGAAGAAATACCCCACTCACTATTTGAAATGTGCAGCGGTGGTCTTTGCCTTGAAGATTTAGAGATATTACCTCTATATGGAGAAGTATGAGGTGTTCACAGACCACCATAGTTTAAAACATGTGTTTACTCACTGAGATTTGAGTTGAGGCAGAGAACGTGGATGGAATTAATCAAAGATTATGGCATCTTAATTCTTTATCATCTGGGCAACGCCAATATGGTGGCAGATGCATTAAGTCAGAAGCCGACAAACATAGGAAGTTTACCATTATTGGAGGTATCGAGACACTCATTGGCTAGAGAGGTACAAACTATGGGTAATAGTTTTATGAGGTTGTAGGCGACTAGCAAGGGAGAAGTGTTAGCCCATATTGAGGCTAAGTCTACCTTCTTGGAGAAGATTAAAGATAGGTAGTTTGATGATAAGAAGTTGAACAACCTTAGGCAAAAAATGTTACAAGGTGAGGCCAAGGAGGCCATTCTTGATGAAGCGAGAGTGTTGAGGATTCGGGGACGTGTGTGTGCACCTTGTCTAGGCAACTTGATCCCCATCATCCTTTCGAAGGATCACAATTCTAAGTACTTTCTACATTCGGGTGCAACCAAAATGTATAGAGACTTAAGACAACAGTATTAGTGGCACAAAATGAAGTGGGACATTGTGGATTTTGTGACCAAGTGTCAAAACTCTCAACAGGTTAAGTATGAGCATTGGAAACCTGGTGGCACTTTTTAGAGGATGCCCATCTAGGAGTGGAAGTGGGAGAGAATGACTATGGACTTTGTTGTGGGTCTCCTAAGATCCTAAGAAAATGTGACTCCATCTAGGTGATTGTCGATTGATTGCCCAAGTCTGCACTCTTTATTTTGGTAGGAGAACTATAATGTAGCCAAGTTGGCTAAGATCTACGTGAAAGAGATTGTGAGACTTCATGGGATGCCTGTTTCCATAGTGTTGGATAGGGGTACACAGTTTACCTCTAACCTTTGGTAGAAGTTCCTATTAGAGTTAGGAACTAGGTTAGACCTAAGTACAACCTTTCATCCGCAAACTGACAGACAGTTAGAACGAATGATCCAAGAACTTGAAGAGATGCTCCAAGCTTGTCTGATGGATTTTTGGTGTCAGTGGTACCAATATGTTCTTTGTGTGAATTTGCATACAATAACATCTACCACTCCAGCTCTAACATGTCTCCTTTTAAAGCTTTATATGGAAGAAGATATAGATCATTGATTGGATTGTTTAATGCTTTTGAGGTAAGACCTTGGAGTACGAATATGCTAAAGGAGTTGATGGAGAAAGTGAGGTTCATTCAAGAGAAATTGGTAGCAGTTCGGAGTCTACATAAGGAGTAAGATGACAATAATGTAAGGGATGTGCAATTCGAGAAAAGTGTCACCCGTGAAGGGTGTAATACAGTTTGAAGAAGGGGAAGTTGATTCTGAGGTACATCAGACCCTTTGTGATAGTGAATGGAGTAGGTTTAGTGGCGTATAAGTTGGATCTAGCTCCAAGCCTGTCTGGAGTTCATCAAATATTTTATGTGTTAATGCTTAAAAAGTATCATAGAGATGGAGACTACATCATTTGTTGGGATTTGGAGTTGTTTGACAAGGAGCTCTCTTATGAAGAGGAACCAAAAGCTATCTTAGATGGAGATGTGAGGAAGCTGGAAAATAAAATCATTTTGGCCATGAAGCTCCAACGCAGAAACCTTATGGTTGAGGAAGCCACGTGGGAGACTGACGTGGATCTGCGCAAGCACTATCCATACTTATTCATTGATTCAGGTAATCTTTAGTATTATTTTGGACAATTTTCATTAAGAGATGAACAAGGGATAAATTGGTATCTAATGTAATAATTCAAATAATCATTACACTGAAATAGGGAGTTAAACCTCAGCCTAGTTCTTCCTTAGATAAAAATTGGGATATTTAGGGCTAGACTAGTTTTAGACGTATTTTGAGTATATGGTGGTCTAGGAGAATCTGGTAGTTATTACAGTGTTGATTGGTGATTCTGAATGGATTTTTTGTTAGAGAATGAGTTTAGAAAGTCGTAGAAACTTTTGGTGTGTAGAACAGGTTAGTAGAATAACTACCGCGAAAGGGTCAGTTCATAATGTCAAAAATTAATAAGTGTGTTATGAAATTGCAAAAGCTGGGAATGTATCCCGACCTACTAGTTTAGTATCGCTAAAGTAGTGGAAATGCTGCCACAGTGACAAACCTTTTGGCCTAGGTGTTCCTACAACGATAGATCCTTCGCTGCAGCGACAGAAGTGCTGTTGCAGCAAAAAAAATGCAATAAAATAGTTAAGTTAAGAAAACAGTGTTTTCATTCCCATTTTTCAAACACTCATTCTATAACTGGGAGAATTCAATTTTGCAGCAGTATTGGGGTTTTCCATCTTGGAGGTCAGATTCTTACTCTTAAAACTTGAATTCACTCCCTTAGATTCTTAGGGTAGCAAGAATCAATGCCTTAGTTAAAGTAGTTGGTTAGCCCTAGGTTCATGATTTCATAGAGTTGGTAAGGAATGATTGTATTTTCACTTGATGTTGATCTTATGGTGTTAGAAAACATTTCTCATAATAGAATTCATTCTTGTAAGTTAAAACATGGGGAATTCAAGAGTTTAAAGGGTAGAAAAACCCTAGAATGATGAACTAGGTCAAGTTCATAGGTTAAAATTGATGAGTATGAGTTTATAATGCTTAGAAGGGTGAATTGTTGTGTTGAAAAATACATGTTTGTTGCTTATAGATCAAGAACAAGAAGAAATTGAAAGGAAAAGCAAAAATGTGGCCAAATAGTGTTTCAAGCAAGGAATCAAGGTAGGTTATGGATTGAATATAGTAGACTTGATTTGACTCTATGCTTATATGTAAGTTGAATGTATGTGGTAAGCTTTCAGGCATTAAATGTGATTGTTGACTGTATCATGCATTAAGTTTTGGATTTTAGATTATATTGAGATGTTGTTGGATTGGGTGTCATACTGACACTATTATTTATATTAGGTGTCACGCCGATACTGTTATTAGATTGGGTGCAATATTGGTACTAGTACATAGACTGAGCTTATCCACTGCAGGTCATAGCTGAGGGTCGCTACTGACCCTAGTATGTGTGTACATCTTGCATACATACAATCATCATTTCATTTGCACGTATATTATGATGACCAATGTTGAAAGAGTCTGCCTAAGAGTAATTTATATGCTTGTATACCTGTATTCCTGATAAGATGATGTGTTATGACTGTGCATTTGTTTGGCAACTAATTGTGAGTTGTTTCTTGATTTCTTCTTATCTGCATTTCATATCCTTATTACATTGTATGGTGTTGAATTGAGTTGTCCGATGATGCCTACCAGTACTTAGTTTTTTTACTCATACTACATGTACTCTTCTTTTTGTTGAGTATAGAGTGTGTTCCAACATTTGAGACGAGACCTCAGTTCTAGTTCGTGACTCCAGAATCAATTTAAGGGTGAGCACCATGTCTGGGCAGCCATTAGATCATCTTTATTTTGTTCATTTCCTTTGTTTCAAGACAGTGACATCTATTTTTATATCGTATTCTGGATAATATGTAGACTTTGTTTTGGATACATTTTGAGTTCTTGTACGGTGAATTTCGGGTCTCGGGGGTTGTAATAATTAGATATACTTTCGAACTCTCATTTGATGTCACAAGCCGATTTCTCAGGTCATGATGTCACTTACTTTAACCCACCAGTAGGTAAGCCAAGCCATAGCCCAGAATAACAAGTAATGGGCTAACGGGCGGAAGGTAAAGAAAAACAAGAATGAAATTAGTAATAACAATAAGATAGGCAGAAGAAGAAATATATATACATAATAAACTATACAAGAGAGGGAGGAGGACAAAATGTACAAAATGAATACCTTCCAAGGCCTCGTAAAGTCGATACAAGAGCCAATCCTACTTTAACCCGCCAATAGATAAGCCAAGCCAAAGCCCAAAATGACATGTAATGGGCTAATGATATGAAGGTAAAGGAAAACAATAATGAAATTAGTAATAAGAATAAGATAGGTGAAAGCATAAAGATATACATACATAATAAACTGTACAAGAGAGTAAGGAGGACAAAATATACAAAATGAATCCATCCCAAGACCTAGTAAGGTCGATACAAGAGCCACTATAACAAAAAATAAAAGTACTAGATAGTATCCAAAATATACATATGTACACAGTAGTCTCAAAAATACAAAAAGACTATAACTGAAACAAATGGAGGAGGATCAGCTCCGAACTCTAGAAAGCTCACCCGTCTCCAGATCATTAGAAGAGCCTGAGGGTAACGTCAATGTCGGTGCCTCATAATTAGATCTGCAATAGGGAAAATATGCAAAAGTAAAGTATGAGTACCAAAGCAATGGGTACTCGGTAGGCATCATCGACCGACTGAGCTTAAATGTTGCAAAAGTATAATAAAGTTCAAGAATGCAAGCTAAGTCAGTAGTAACAGGGTAGGAATATAAATATCTACTGTGCTAGGTCAATGTAGTAAAGGAAATAAGTAACTTTGAAGTAAGAGCAAACAACTAACTATGTCACACCTCGAATTCCAATGGGGTGGACTGGCACCCGAAGCCGTTAAGGCCCGAGAGAACCAATCTTCATTCATGTACATTCATATGGATGTCTCTGTATGAATATCATTCTATATCATGTAACTATATGATACCAATGGCAAAATTCATGGAAAACATATGCTATATATGAAACTTGGCCGTTAGGGCCATCAAGTCAAAATGGACATACATTTACATTCATCTTCCCACGTACGTCTACAAAGCCTCTAATCGATACATGAACATAACCATCTTAAAGTCGGGACAAGTTCCCGCTTTACACAACATTTACATAGTACCAAAACCAATGCACAGTTGTGACTCAGAAAGCCCCGAACCAACTAGAGCTCACCAAAGATCTGCAAATGACCCACAACTTACTGTGGAGGTCTACTTGCACCTGCGCCTGCAGCAAGTAAGTTAAGTCCCCCAAGGGACGTCAGTACGAAGAATGTACTGAGTATGTAAGGCTATAAGGAACTGTAGCATACATAAGAACATCAATGGAATCAAAGAAAAGAGAATAGTTAATATGGATAAACCATCATTCTGTATGTGTGGAAACATGTACATTACATTCGTTACTTTCTTTGCCTTTACGTTCATTCATCTACCCATGCTAGGCTTATCTGTCGCCCCTGGGATGAGATTTATCTACCCATGCCAGGATTTTCTGTCGCCTCTGAGATGAGATTAACCCATGCTAGGTATTTCAACCCCTGGGATGTAATTAACCCATGCTAGGCTTTTATGTCACCCCTGGGATGTTACTGTGATAACCCATGCTAGGCTTTTATATCTCCCTTGGGATGTTACTGTGATAACCCATGCTAGGATTTTATATCGCCCCTGGGATGTTACTCACCCAAACAATTATATAGTACTTCATATCTCTACTTTTGGTGATTTTAAATTATTGGAACTTTGAAATATTATCCAATGAACGTGAGCCATGTGAATCACAATTTATCAAGGAATAAGGAACATGTGAGTAACAATAATTAATAAGCGGAAATGGGATACCTTAGAACATTTCAGAATGGAACAAGTACAATGTCAATGTGACACTATGTGCTGCAGAAGGATACGAAAAGAGTAACCTTACATACCTTATCTTACCAATATGAACACAAATTCCTATATGTGAATACAATAATCCAGCTCCTTCCTTACGCTTTACTCTACATCACAAATACATAACGGAGCTCACGTTAACACTTAACTACATTACAAGTGCACAAAACGACAATGAGCTACATGACTGCCATATAACGTCATTTTACCCTTTACAATACAATCCACTGCATTATCATGCCAACAACACCATAACACCCCTCACATTGATCAAGACAACATAAACCAACAACATTTCACACCAAGTTTACCCTTTACGCTTTCTCATTAACACTACGTCATAATTATTCCATCAAGTCACCTCAATACCTTTCATAACAACATATTAACAACAATACATAATTGATATAATCCAACATACCTCCAATTGACCCCTTCAAGTCAAGCAATAGGTATCATAAGTTGATACTTACATCCAAAAAGGATGTAGGGGCCTTCAGGGATCAAAGAGAGACAAAAACATACAAAATGGAATTCTGGACTGGGTTGTGGAGCCACCTGCACTCGCTGGTGGTTGAGGTGCGGCATAAGGTGACCCTTGGTCCTTTACAGGGCCACCTACGTTGGCATCTTCGCTAGCAGGTGCCCTGTCTGCGAGGGCGGGTGCCCGTTTCGGCCAAAAAGGGTCTCTTTTTGGTCCTTTTTTGTAATAAATAGTCCAAGGTCATAAGTAAGCTTTTATTTACATATTTTAGGTCACTTGGATGCCAACAAACCATCATAGTTTCGTAACACACATGAACATCACCAAAATCACATTTTCCTTTCAATACACCACTAATTCCATGACCAATTTCATAACAACAATTCCACAAGATATACACATAAAAAAAGCAATTTAAGAACATAACCATATATTACATGTTGATATTTAATCCATCAAACTCACTTCCTTCAATACCACAAGTCCACTTCAAAGTTTATAAGGCAAAACCCTTTTCCAATTGTAAAAGTAGACAGTTTTACACAGAGTGAACTGTCCAACACTTTACCAACATAACCAAAATGATTTATGCACCATATTAAGAATATAATGTATTAGACCATAAGAATAAACACTTACCAAAGCTTTGCAAGAGAGTGATTTTGTCCAAAGGAGAATAGTTGCCTTACGGTTTGAAGATGAGAAATATCTTTAGAAAAGTCTAGACTTGGCATGTGTGTTACAATGAATAAAAATCTGATTTTTGTGCCCTTTTATATTCCCTCAAGTCATCCTTAGCAACATTAAATGTGTGTTTACTTGGTCAACATGAAAGAATGGGTCATTTTCCATTTGGGCCATGTCTTTCTTGTTAATTTTGGGCCTCTTTTGAGCCCATTAGCACAAAATAAATTCAGCCCAACAAATTCATGCATAATTCACCAACCCTATCATGTTCAAATAATTCCATGCACATTACGGTAATCAACTAGGTTCAGAAACATACGGGGTGTTATATTTTTCCCCCTTAGAAACATTCGTCCTTGAATGTTAGTGATAGTATTCAATTTAAGCAATTGCAAGTCGAGGATTATTCTTCATCATAGATATACATAATGCTTATATTACTTGTTATTGCTCCGATCCCATGTCTTGGACTTTTTCTTCCATTTGAAACAAATGAGGGTACTTTGATTTCATCATTTCTTCAGCTTCCCATGTGATCTCTTCTACTTGTTGATTCCTACAAAATACCATTACGGAAGCTATGTCTTTATTCCTTAACCTTTTCACTGTCTATCCAGAATAGCAATAGGTACCTCCTCATAGGTGAGATCCTCCGTAACTTGTACATCTTCAATGGGAGTAATACGAGATGGATCTCCTGTGCACTTTTGAAGCATCGAAACATGAAATACTGGATGAACTAAGGAGAGTTCTTGGGGTAATGCTAATTCATATGCATCTTGCCCAAATCTTTGGACAATTTCATATGGCCCTATATAACGTGGACTCAACTTTTCTTTCTTTCCAAATCTCATTACGCCTTTCATCGGTGACACCTTCAAGAACACTCAATCACCCATGGCAAATTCGAACCATCTTCTCCTAACATCAGCATAGGACTTGTGTCGACTTTGGGCCGTTTGTAGCCGCTGTTGAATCACTTTAACTTTCTCCATAGCTTGATGAACAAGATCTGGCCCAAGTAAAGTAGTTTCACCCGCTTCAAACCATCCAATTGGTGATCTACATTTCCTTCCGTATAAAGCTTCATAAGGTGCCATTTTAATACTTGAATGATAGTTATTATTGTAAGCAAATTCAATAAGAGACAAATGATCATCCCAACTACCTTTAAAATCTAATGTGCAAGCTCGTAGCATATCTTCAAGTGTTTGGATAATACGTTCTACTTGTCCATCCGTCTGAAGATGAAAAGTCGTACTCAGATTCACTTGTGTACCCAAGCTCTTTTGAAAAGATCTCCAAAAATGTGCAGTAAATTAAGCTCCTCTATCTGATATAATGGAAATTGGAAACCCATGCAATCACACTATCTCTTTAACATACAATCTTGCATAATCTTTAGGTGTATAAGTGGTCTTGACTGGTAGGAAATGCGCTGAATTGGTAAGCCTGTCAACTATGACCCATATGGAGTCAAATTTCCATAGTGTACAAGGCAAACCTATGATGAAATCCATGTTAATCATATCCCATTTCTAGACTGGAAGATTGATACATTGCATGTAACCTCCTGGTTTTTGATGCTCTACCTTTACTTGTTGACAATTCGGGCATTGAGCTAAAAATTCTGCAATGTTCTTCTTCATGTTTCCCCACCAATACATTTCCTTCAAATCATGGTACATTTTGGTAGCTCCTAAATGAATAGAATATTGTTAATGATGCGTCTCTGTCATAATTCGTCTTCTCAGCTCATCTACATTCGGTACACATAATCTACCTTGGCATTGAAGTACTCCTTCTTGCGTAAGATCAAATGCCTTTGTCAGACCCTGTTGTATATTTTCTTTCAGCTGCAATAAAGAAGGATCTGCATCCTGTTTCTCTCTCACCTCAGCTACTAAGAAAGATTCTGCTGCATTTTGCACAATGACCCCTTCATCTGGAGATTCAAGAAGACGAACTCCCAAGCTAGCTAGTTGATGTAAATATTTTACTAGGTCTTGCTTTTCTGTCAACTGGCCACTAGTGCCTCCTATTACCTTGCGGCTCAATGCATCGGCTACAACATTTGCTTTTCCTGGATGATATAGGATATCAATATCATAGTCTTTCAATAGCTCAAGCCACCTCTGCTGCCTTAGATTCAAATCCTTCTACTTAAAGATATATTGCAAACTTTTGTAATGACGCCATATCTTTAAAGAAAATACCACAGCTGCTAACTCAAGGTCATGTGTGAGATAGTTTCTCTCATGTGGCCGCAACTGTCATAGGGCATATATTATTACATTACCATGCTGCATCAATACACATCCTAGGCCAACTACGGATGCATCACAATAGACTGCATACCTTCGGTGCCTTTCGAAAGTACTAATATGGGTGTGGAAGTTAATTTAACTTTCAGCTCTTGGAAAATTTTCTCACATGCATCATTCCACTGAAACTTGATTGCCTTGTGTGTAAGTTTCATTAAAGGTGCAGCAATGGAAGAAAACCCTTCAACAAACCTTCGATAATAAGCTGCCAACCCAAGGAAGCTACGAATTTTTGTGGGCGTCGTAGGCCTTGGCCAATTTTTCACCACTTCAATCTTTTGTGTATCAACCTGAATTCCTTCATCTGACACAATGTGACCCAAGAATGCTATGGATTTCAATCAAAATTCACATTTAGAGAACTTTGCATACAACTTACGCTCACGAAGAATTTGTAACACCTGCCGTAAGTGATTAGCATGGTCCTCTTGTGATCTTGAATAAACCAGGATGTCATCTATAAACACCGCCATGAACACGTCTAGAAATGGCGTAAACACCCTATTCATCAAATCCATGAAAAAAGCTAGCGCATTTGTTAGTCCAAATGACATAACTAAAACTTGTTAATGGCCATACCGTGTTTGAAAAGCTGTCTTGGGTATATCTGTTTCTCTAACCCTGACTTGATGGTAGCCCGATCTTAAGTCAATCTTTGAAAAGCATTTGGCGCCCTGTAACTGATCAGACAAATCGTCAATTCTAGGGAGGGGATATTTGTTTTTGATCATTACCTTATTCAATTGCCGATAGTCAATGCACATTCTCAATGTGCCATCTTTCTTCCGTACAAATAATACTGGGGCGCCCCACGGGGACATACTAGGCCTGATGAATCCCTTGTCCAGCAAGTCTTTTAATTGCTCCTTCAATTCATGCAATTCTGTTGGAGCCATTATATACGGGGGAAGAGATAGGCTGAGTGCCTGGAATCACATCAATACCAAACTCTACTTCCCGTTCTGGAGGTAAACCTGGAAGATCCTCAGGAAATACATCAAGGAATTCATTGACCATTGGAACCGACTGAGGATTTAGTCGTTCCACATCAGTATCTTTAACTCTTACTAAGTGACAGATGTATCCCTTGGCTATCATTTTTCTTGCTTTAAGATAGGAAATAAATTTACCTCTCGGTTCCCCTACATTACCCGTCCATTTTAGCACATTCGTTTGTGGAAAATGAAAATGTATTTTCTTATCCCGATAATCTACTGTAGCATAGAAAGAAGCCAACCAATCCATACCTATTATGACATCAAAATCCACCATTTTTAGTTCAATAAGATCAGCTAGTGTATCATGACCACACACAGTTACCACACAATTACGATATACTCTTTTTGCAACAATATATTCACCAACTGGAATTGGATGCTCCTCTGGCACCTTTACCATGACCCGCAGGCTGTACACCTCTGCCTAGGGAAGGAACCGATGATGATGATGCAAAAGTTGATCCCGTCAGTCGTGCTATACCACCCGTGCCTCTTTGTGGGAATTCTCTCATTATGTGCCCCATCGTACCACACCAAAAACAAACATTTGTCCCCAAGCGGCATTCACCTAAATGATACCTTCCGCAGTGCTGACACGGAAGACGAGAAAATCCTGCTGCCTTTGAAACTTGAAGTTCACTACTCTGCCCAAAATGGCTGCCTCTAAATCCCCGGAACTGGGATGAAGCACCTGCTGTAGGGGAAGAAAATGATGGTCTAGGCGTTCTAGGAAAAATCCGAGGCCTAGATTCTCCTTGGGACACCATAGACTATCCCATAGGTCTCTCCCTCTTTGATGGCCCTCGTTCAAATTCGTGTACCCTTGTTCTTTGCCTCTGGTCCTCCATCTTCTGCGCAAATGTTTGTATTCTTGCTATATCCATATCTCTGTTCAATGCAACAATAGTGCAGTCCCTTACCAAATATGGCTCCAATCTATCCACATATCGATGGACCCTGTCTGTCATTGTGGCTACTACATTCGGAGCATATCGAGCAAAAGAATTAAACTACAGACTGTATTCTCTGACACTCATATTCCCTTGACAAACATTTAAGAACTGATCCACATCAGCCTCTCGGATCTCATAGGGGATATAGTGATCAAGGAATGCCGCTTTAAAGTCTTCCCAACTAGGTGGATTTGCACCTATACCATGAGATTTCTTCCAGTCTTCATACCATAATATAGCTTCTCCTTTCAATCTATAGGCTGCAAGTTCAACTATTTCTACACCAGTCACGTGCATAACCTCTAGAGCCCTTTGAATTTGGTCCATGAAATCCTGTGGATCTGCTTTCGAATCTGACCCAGTGAATATGGGAGGGTCTAATTTTAGAAAATCATGTGTCCGCCGACTAGCTACTCTAGCCGCGTCATCCTCACTTTTCATTAGACCATCTCGTCCCTGAGTTTGTGCCGCAACTAGCTGAGTCAACATATGCACTGCATTTATTATATCCTGGTCAGTGGCATTCATAGGCGATTCTGCAGGTATTTCTCTACCTCTTGGCTCTTCCGAAAATAGAAGAGTAGAAGGAGCCCGCGATGCAAACTCCTGTTCAGCGCCACCTTAGTTAGCTTGGTCAGGTGGTGATTTACTCGTTCCTTCTCCGAAAAGCATATCTACCTGCTTACCCTTGCCTCTACCTTGTCTTATAATGGCATTGTACTATAACAAGAAAACCAATTCCAATGGGAAGATATAATTCCACTTACAAAATTGGCTCTATTGCACGATCTAGAAATGAAGAAAGGAAACAACTCCTAAATGTCTCGTAGCCTCCTACTTATAAATGTGGTGCACAACACATCCATAAGCAAGACTCTACTCAGACACGGCTTTGTAGACATCCTTAGGACGACCTGCTCTGATACCACTTTTGTCACGCCTCGAATTCCGATGAGGCGGACTGGCACCCGAAGCCGTTAAGGCCCGAGGGAACCAATCTTCATTCATATACAGTAATATGCATGTCTCTGTATAAATATCATTCTATCTCATGTAACTATATGATACCAATGGCGAAAGTCATGGCAAACATATGCTATATATGAAACTGGGTCGTTAGGGCCATCAAGTCAAAATGTACATACATTTACATTCATATTCCCACGTACGTCTACAAAGCCTCTAACAGATACATGAACATAACCATCCTAAATTCGGGACAAGTCCCCGATTTACACAATATTTACATAGTACCAAAATCGAGCCAATTTTTTCCATGTTTCTTCTACAATCATGAGTAAATACATGAAATGAATGACATATTACATTGGTACGATAAAATTACTCGAGAATGAATTTGGGGCCAAAATGACGATTTTACCCCTATAGTCAAAATAAGCCAAACGTGGCTAGAATCACTTGGTTTTCGGATTGAGGCTACGGATATGAATAGTATGAGTGGGAATATTATTGTCATACCTATAAGACGACTTAAACACGAGAAATTATTGATTTTATCGGGTTAAGTGAATTGGGCCCAAAAAGGGCCCAAAAATGAAAAGAAAGCATGGCCCAAAAAATGGGTCAAATGACCCATTCTTGCAAGACCTTCTAGAACCCAAAATTTAATGCTAAAGAGTGACTAAGGAGGTCACTTAAGGGCCTATATAAAGGGGCAAAATTCTGATTTTTATTGAAGAGAAACACACATGCTTTTTCTATCTTTTTCTAGAAATTTCCCAAGAACATCTCTTTGGCTTTCAAAACCCTAAGGCACTTCTTGGAGCAAGATCATCATCTTTCAAGCTTGGGTAAGTGAATATTATTGTACTTTAACATATTATAAGCATGAGATAATATGTATATCATGTTGTTTATGGTTGAAATGTTGGACATGGCACTTTGTGCTTTTGTATAAGATTTGTGATCCATGGGATTTGAGCTTGAATTTGGACTTGTGCCTTTGATGAAAGATCATGGTATGGATAAAATATGAACGTATATGGTTTTATTTTTGTTGTTAAATTTATTATTTTCTATAAGTGCAAATTGTGGGATTTTGGCCGATTTGTGCTATGAAGTGTATTAAGGTGAATTGATGGATTGTTTGTGATGTGGTGTTGATAAGAAAGTGTAAAGGGGAAGTGTTGTGGTGGAATGTATGGATTATCATGTATTGGTCAATGTTGGGAATATTGGAGGATTTTTGGAATAATGATTTTATCAATGGTTTTGTTAAGGGGGAAATGACATGTTAAAGCTAAACATGTGACTTATTGTTGTTGTATGCCATTATAGGGTAATTGGTGGTTAATGTTGGTTCCGTCATGTATTTATGTTGTAGAACCAAACATAAGGACGGAGCGGGACTATCGTATGCACGTCTAAGATTGTGTATTCGTATTAAGAAGACAAGGTATGTAAGGTTCCTTTTTCCATATCCTTCTGCAACATGTTGTTCATATTGACATTGGACTGGTTTCAATTCCGAGAGGCTTGAAGTATATAAATTCAGGTTGACGTATATTGTTATTCATATGCATCCTATTCTTAGATGAATGATGATTCACTTATCTCTTAGTCATTGATTGGAATTTCCAAAGATGTCATAACATTGTAGATTCTAAGAGAACTATCTCAACGAGAGTAATGAGGTAAAGAGAGATTGTTTAGTTTGAATAACATTATTCCAATCATGTCTTGTTCCAAAGTCCTATAGTATGATGATTATCTTTGTACCAATCATTCATAAGTAGAAGTACCAATCTCATAAGAGTAATAAGAGAGGTGATGTGCAAGTTAGTAAAATTATGTCTCATAAGTGAAGATGTCAATCTCATGAGGAAAAAGGGGTGAAATGAGACGTGTATATAAGTGTGTGCTTAGCCTTATGATCTTTAAGGTGTCACTCTCATAACTAAATACAAGGTATAAGATTGTAAAAAGGTAATGGGCATGGTTGCTTTATGTTTCATGGAGTATGGATTACATTATAGAGGGTATAAGTTCAATATGGAATAGTCCCAATGTTATGCTTTGTTATCTATTATAGCCCACAAAAGGTGGAGGCCCGGTATCATGTACCTACTTACATAAGATCTCATAAGAATAGTGAAGGAGGTAAAGTGCGAGCTAATGTATCTGTCCCTCATAAGTTAAGGTGTTAATCTCATGAAGCTTAGGAGTAAGGTAAAGCATAGTTGTGTGTTTCAATTAGTATCATGATCCTTAATGTGTTAATCTTTCATAAGTTGATATACCAATTTCTCCCACAATAGAGTGGATGTATGTGACCCCACCATGAGAGTGGATGTATGTTACCCCATCATGAGAATGGATGTATGGCTCCCCACTATGAGAGTGGATGTATGATTCTCCCACCATGAGAGTGGATGTAGGATAAACCACCAATAGCATGGAGGTACGTTGATAGAATAGATGCATGTTCTCCCACCATGAGAGTGGATGTATGTTCTCCCACCATGAGAGTGGATGTATGTTCTCCCAACATGAGAGTGGATGTATGTTCTCCCACCATGAGAGTGGATGTATGTTACCCCACCATGAGAGTGGATGTACGTTACCCCACCATGAGAGTGGATGTATGTTGCCCCACCAATAGAGTGGATGTAGGTTAAAACCACCAATAGAGTGAATGTAGGTTAAAACCACCAATAGAGTGGATGTACGTTAAGAGAGTAGATGTATGTTATGTTGTTACCCCCACCACTAGAGTGGATGTATGTGGATGAAGTGTTATTCTGTTATAACCTACTAACCAAGTAGATGGAGAATAGCGGTAATGAATAGAGAAGCAAGAACGAATCTCTTGGGTATAGAAGAACCTATTAGAGGCAAGTCTCTTGAGTGAAGGTAAATTCCTTGAAGGACTATAATTATAAAATATGTTACATAAAATGATCTTGATCCACATTGATTATTCTCTCATATTTTATTCTATTGACATTCTCATGTATGATGCTATTTCTTATAAGCCTTACATACTTAGTACATTCTTCGTACTGACCCCCTCGGGGGACTTACCTTACATGTTGCAGGTACAGGTATTAGTAGACCTCCTCTGTAGACTGGGGATCATTCGCAAAGGTTTGGTGAGCTCCACTTGATTCGGAGCTTTCTGGGTCATAGTTGTACAGTTTTTTTGGCATTGTAAATTTTGGGGACTTGTCCCGACTTTTAAGTTGGTCTTGTTGATGCATCTGTTAGAGGCTTTTGTAGACATATGTGGGTATATGGATGTAAGAGACGAGTATGTAGAAACGAATGTCTATTCTGACTTAATGGCCTTAACGGCCAAGTTTCCTAAATATATATATGTGTATAGCATATGTTTCCATGTTCAAGTTTTTCGTATAGTTGCATAAGGTTTAATAAGGTGCATACGAAGATATGCATGCGAATGAACATAGGCAAAGGTTGGTTCTCTCGGGCCTTATCGGCTACGGGTGCTAATCATGTCTCGATGGGATTCGGGGCGTGACAGAAATAACGTGGAAGGTCCTTACAATATCCACTACTAAAAGGACTTTCATCCGTGAAAGTAAAGGATTAAGATGTACCTAAAGGTTCAAACAGGTAGGGATACTGAGTCCACATATTACGCTCGGTCTCCCAAGTAAGCTCCTTGAATGGATGGCGTCTCCACTGAACCTTAACCACAAAAATGTCTCTGAAGCACAACCTGTTGACATCTCTGGATAAAATAGACATAAGCTCCTCTGTAAATAGAGTACCACCGAAGAACGTGACACTCATCCAGAATATAGAGCCGCAAAATAGATACATGAAAAATTGGATGGATGAATGGCTGAAAAGGCGGGAGGCAAAGCTAACTCATATTCCACCTCCCAAATTATTTATAGGATCTCAAATGGTTCAATATACCTAGGGCTGAGCATGCCCCTCCTCTTGAACCTCATCACGCCCCTCATGGGCGATACTTGCAGAAAGACTCAGTCACCAACTCTAAACCTCAAGGCATAAAGTCTACAGTCAGCATAACTCTTCTGTCTGCTCTGAAATGCCCACTGCCTATCTCGAATCATCCAAACCCAGTCGAAAGACGCACAAAGCAAATTCATACTACGGGACCTAATGGTAGAAGTCTCAAACCAACCAACCAGAGATCGGCAACGCCTACCGTACAACGCCTCAAATGGAGCTATCTAAATACTCGAGTGGTAGTTGTTATTATAAGTAAACTTTTCCAAAGATAAAAACTGGTCCCACTGACCTCCAAAATCCAACACACAAGTACAGAGCATATCCTCCAAAACCTGAGTAGTCTATTCCGTCTACCCGTCAGTTTGGGGGTGAAACAGTGCTAAGGTTAACTTGGGTACCCAACTCCTCCTGAGATGTCCTCTGGAAGCTAGAAGTGAACTGAGAGCCTCGATCTAAAATAATAAACATGAGTACCCCATGAAGGAGAACCACTTCTCAAATATACGAGCCAACCACTCGGCACTAAAGGAAGTCTGAATAGGTACAAAATGGATGGACTTGGTCAATTGATCCACGATGACCCAAATGCAATTAGAACCACAAGAAGTTCTAGGTAAACCACCAACGAAGTCCATAGTGACCCGCTCCCATTTCCACTCGGGAATGGGTAGCCTCTTAAGCAATCCACCAGGTCTTTGATGCTCAACCTTCACTAGCAAACAACATAGGCACCGAGCCACAAACTCTGCTATATATATCCGCATAGCTCTCTACCAGTAATGCTACCATAAATCCCTATACATCTTAGTTGTCCCGGGGTGAATAGAATATTTGGAGCTATAATTCTATCGAAGTATCAACTGAATCAATTCTTTGACCCTCGAAACACAAATATGACCGTCAAATATCAGAACACCCTTAGAATCTAAGGTAGCCCTCCTGGACTCACCCTTCAATACTTGACCTCAAATTCTATGATGCTTGCCATCCTTAAACTGACAACTCCAAATCTGCTCCAACAAGGTAGATCTGGCCTCAACACTAGCAAAAATCCTTCTAGGGTCAAAAATATTAAGACAAACCATCATGTTGGCTAAGGACTGGATATCCAAAGCCAAACGGCGCTCCAAAACTAAAATACAGGCCAAGCTACCCATTCTCACTGCCTTTCGGCTCAAGGTTTTTGCTACCACATTTTTCTTACACGAATGGTATAAAATAGCAATATCATAGTCCCTCACCATCTCAATTCATCTACACTGCCTCAAATTAAGCTCTTTTTGGGTCATAATGTACTTAAGACTATGGTGGTCAATGAAGATCTCACAACGAACACCATACAAGTAATGCTTCTAAATCTTAAGCACTAAAACTACCGCAGTCAACTTCAAATCATAAGTGGGGTAGTTGTGCTCGTGCACCTTCATCTATATCAAAACATAAGCAATAACACAACCCCGCTGCATCAGAAAACACCCCAAACTAAAACCAGAAGTATCACAATAGATAGTAAACCCCTCGCCCTCAACTGGAAGGGTCAGAATAGGACCTGAAGTGAGCAATTCCTTGAGCTTCAGAAAGCTTACTTCACAACTCGTGGACTACTAAAACTAACCTCCTTCTTAGTCTATATGGTCGCAGGGGCTGTAATAATAGCAATCTCTTGATGAACCTCCTGTAGTAGCTCGTTAACCCAATGAAACTGCAAACCTCAGTAGGAGACATAGGCCTATCCTAATCACAAATAGCCTCAAACTTTATCGGGTCCACCATAATATCATCCTTGGACACAATGTTCCCCAAGAAAGCTACATACTCAAGCCAAAACTCGCACTTTGAGAATTTGGTATAAAGACTATGATATCTCAAAGTGTGGAGCAGAGTCCTCAAATGCTACTCATGATCCTCCCTACTCCTCAAATATACCAGAATGTCATTAGTGAAAATAATCACAAAGGAGTCCAAATAAGGCCGAAGACGCAGTTCATCGAATCCATAAATATTGGTTGGGCATTCTTCAACCCAAAAGATATCACCAGGAACTCATAATGGCCATAACGAGTCCTGAAAGTTGTCTTTGGGATTTCCTCAGCCTTGATCTCAACTAATGGTAGCCAAAACTCTAACCAATCATAGAAAACATTGATACACCCTGAAGCTAGTCAAATAAATCATCGATATGAGGTAAAGGATGCTTATTATTCACTGTAACCTCATTCATCTTCATTTAGTCAATACACATACGCATAGAAGCATCCTTCTTCTTCACAAATAGAACTGGAGCACCCCAAGGCAATATACTCAATCTAATGAAACCCATACCTAGAAGATCCTGGAGCTAATTATTTAGCTACTTAAGTTTAGCAGGATCCATACGATAAGAAACCATTAAAATAGGTAGGGTGCCCAACTTATGGCCAATAGTAAACTCTATATCACGCACAGAAGAAATTCAAGGTAGGTCGATAGGGAAAACTTCAGAAAAATCATGAATAACAGGAACAAAGTCAAGAAAAGGACTCTTAACATTAACATCCCAAACATAAGTAAGGAATGACTTGCAACCCCTCGAAACCAGTCTCCTAGCCTAAATATAAGAAATAATCCCCATTGATGTACAACTAAAAAACCCTATCACACAACCAGGGGTATGCCAGGCATGGCTAATATAACGGTATTGGCAAAGCAATCCAACACCACATGATAGGGGGATAACCAATCCATGCTTAAAATCATGTCAAAATCTACCATATCTGATACAAAAAATCAACCTGAGTGTCAAACTCTCAAACTGTCACCAAACATGATCTAATATCCGATCCACTACTAAAGAATCACCCACAGAGGTAGCGACACATAATGGCACAAAAAATGACTCTAAAGACAAACCCAACTGCGATGCATAATAAGCAGAAATAGATGAATATATGGAGCTGGGATCAAATAAAGAAGAAGTTGGTTGATGGCATATTGAAATTATCCCTGTGATTATAGCATCCAAAGCCTCAGCCTTAGATCCACTAAGAAAAGCATACAAATGGCCCTGCCAAATATCAAACTAGGGGCCAGCCCAACCACCTGTCCTACCTACCTGAGGACCACTTTTGAAACTCTGGTGACCACCCATGCGACTGGAAGCGCCACTCTTAATTGGTGGCGGCACTAATTTAATCGGTTGAGTACTCTGAGCTGAAGGTTCAATCATCCTACATTGGGATACTCTCAAGAGAAATGAATGACAAAACCATACTCATAACTAGCCATGGGCACTCGGCTTTGTCTAGAAGGTCAGTCTAATCCAGAATGGTCACCTCTGCCTGAGGACCCTGACTGAATACCTCTCACTAGCTGACTACTACTCTGACTACCTAAACTACCATAACTGGGCTGACCCTCACCTGAGATCTAAAGGTTTGCCTGAATAGGCCTACTAGGCTGAACCTGGTGTTGATATGGCTAACGCTGGAGGTACCTACCCAGAAATCCTTGGATTCTAAATTGTGAGTCACAGTAGATCCCACTACAACTACCCTGATGATAGGATCTCTTATCGCTGCCCCATTGGGCCTCATGATCAATCTCCTCTATAAGATAAGTGTGGCCAGCAATCTCAGTAAATAACTTCCCTAAAGTCACCAAACTCAGAGTAGCCCTATGAAGTGGTAAATTCAACCCTCTGAAAAAATATTGAATCCTCTCATACTCTATAGGTAAAATCAAGGTGGCATGCCTGGCTAGCTCATGAAACCTTACCTCATACTCATTACCATTATAGAACCCTACCTCAATCAAAAAAATGAATCCCTAAGGAGTTCGCGTATGCTGTGAGGCATGTACTTCTCCAAGAAAGCCTCGATAAACTAAGCCCAAGTCACAGGAGGAGATCCAGCTATCCTGGAATCAAGATAACCTCCCTACCTTTGTCTCGCTACCCTATTAAGCTAATATATATTATAATCCACTCTACACGACTCACCCAACCCTAAATTACAAAGCCTATTCTCACAACTAGTCAGAAACTCATAAGCATTCTCTCTTGGGGCCCAAACAAACTGGGTGGAGTCAATCTCAAAAATTAGCCCAATATCTTCTACTCCACCATGGTCATAACTAGCTGGGCTACTATAAGATACAAAACTACCAGCGATGGCGGAACCTTTACTCTAGGAGCCACAGCTGCAGGATGCGTCCCTAAAGTAATACCACTTTGGGCAGCTGTCTGAGCCCCATCTGTCGGCGGACCACCAACTAAATTTCATAACTGAACTGATGCATCTCTGAGAACTAGCGAAAGATACAAACTTTGGTGGGGCCTGGGATGTCCCCTGACCTACCTGCTGCTATGGCTGCAAAAACTCTGGTGCTATCTCTGGCTCAAGAGAAATAATATGATCTGGCGATGGTTTCCTAGCCCAATCTCGACCTCTAGGATAAGCTCTTCCCTAAACCGTTGCTCTAGCAACAGGCTTGGGGTCCAGACCCCAGTTTCTATACCCCGCGTCCTAACCATATGTGTAAGAGTGAAACAACAATAAGAATTTGAAAACCAACACAAACACAATGCATGGAAGTGAACAAAGAAGATGAGTTTTTTCATAAAAATGTATTGTATCCTCCCAAATATAGGATACAGTCATCTCTGTACCGATCTTTAGGTCTCTACTCAATATCATCTCTCCTACCAATAATACCAGTTAACCTAGGCTCTGATACCAAGCTGTCACAACCTAATTTCTCAAGTAATAATGGCACCTACTTTAACCCACCAGTAAGTAAGCCAAGCAATAGCCCAAAATAATAAGTAATGGGCTAACAGGTGGAAGCTAAAGGTAAATAAGAATGAAAATTCAGATAGACGGAAGCAAAAATATATACATACATGATAAACTGTACAAGAGAGGGGGGAGGAAAAAATGTACGAAATGAATCCCTCCCAAGACCTGGTAAGGTCGATATAAGAACTAATCCTACTTTAACCGACTAGTAGGTAAGCCAAGCCATAGTCCAAAATGATAAGTAATGGTCTTACGAGTAGAAGGAAAAGGAAAACAAGAATAAAATTAGAAATAACAATAAGATAGGCAGAAAAAATATGATATACATACATAATAAATTGTAAAAGATAGGGAGGATGAGAAAATGTACAAAACGAATCCCTCCCATAACCTTGTAAGGGTGATACAAGAGCCACTATAACCAAAAATAAGAGTACTAGACAGTATCCAAAATATACACATGTAAACAGAAGCGTTAGAAATATAAAAGACTATAACTGAAAGAGATGGTGGAGGATAAGCTCTGGACTCTAGAAAGCTCACCCCGTCTCCAGATCAATAGCAAGGCATGAGGATAATATCAATGCCGGTGGGTCCTACTTGGATTTGCATTAAGTAAAAGATGCAGAAGTGTAGTATGAGTACCAAATAAATGGGTACTCAGTAGGTATAATCAGCCGACTGAGCTCAAATATAGAAAAAGCATAATAAATTGCGAGAGTATAAGCTAAGTCAGCAGTAATATGTTAGAATTGTAAATATCAACTGTGCTAGGTAAATATTGTAATAAGTAAATATAGTAATAAGTAACTCGAAAGTAAGAGAAAAGAAATAAGTATAACCTAACAGAGCCCCTATAAGCCCAGAAGGCACACTTGAAGATAATTAACCCTATCGAGCCTCCATAAACCTGTGGGTGCAAACAAGAAGAAACTAAATTAAGAAATACAAGTAACCTTTAACTAAAACAATACCAAGTAATATGATAATCGAGCTAAAACTACTTTCCCAAACTAGCACAATTGTACATAAATACCATAATTAATCTCAGTCTAAAAAGACGGTAAGCCTAGCCTACCTGGATGCAGCTAAATACTCGCTGAATCTTCTACACTAGAGTTTTCCCCTTTTGAGAGGCCTCCAAGAGATTCCACTCTATCAAAACAAAGATCTATGTGTCAAGAAGAGAAAATTGATACCCATATTGCATACAAAAGTTCTAGGTCAAAAATTAGAGTAAAAATCCCATGTGGGGCCCTTTTGTAGAAGCTTAAAATTAAAACATTCACAGTTTCCCACGCAGTTCAAGGATTATTTTCAACATAAATTTAGCTAAATCCAAGCTCAAACAGTCCAAAAATTAGTCCCAAACAATACAAAGAAATAAGGAATTAAACTACTAATTTAAGTAAAAATTAATGTGATTACTTATGAGTTAATAAGGCTAAAACACTAAAAATCACTTTCCCGAGCTAAAACCAACTTCAAACACTCGATTCCACACAAATTCTAGAGATCACACTACTCTAAAATGGAGTTTCAATACTCAGGATAAGAACTGGAAAAGAGGAGAATGAAATATTTATATCATACCAGCAATGACCATTTTAACGGCTAAATAACTTCTCAAGCAGTCACCGCTAAAGCACCCAAGGGTCGCTAAAGCAACCAGGCCCAAGTTGACCAGGCTACACTAAAGCTATCTATGGTAGCTTAGACACTAAAATAGTCTCTTGGACTCTTAAGCAGTTGTACCAGATAACTTGGCACCAACCAAGTTCAACAAGTACCAACAAACTCTGACCGAGCGCTCGGGATTGGTTCGGGATACATTCTGCAAGATAGCCTAAAAATCTGCTTTGATACTATTTTGTGGAATGGTTTCAAAGCCATGTTTCCATTTTTGTAGGTCTCTCTCTCTCTAAAATTTGTTAGATGTAGTATACCACTTGTTGATAAGAACTTGAAAAGATTCCTTCTCATTTTTGAGTTTTTCGGTGATTTCAAACCATTTCAAGAATTTTATTTTGCATCTCATTCTTTTCATGTCTTTCATCCAACAGTCTCTAAAGTCTTCTCTTTGTTGGAGAGAATAACTATGGACATACCAATTTCTCTTATTTTGGTTGTCGGGATAGGCCCATAAATCATTGAGGCTTTTAGGATCTGGGATGAAGGGTTCATCTGACCTAATTATTTTAAGAAAATGAGGTATTTCATCATTAGAGAAAATAATAGGAGCTTTCATTTGCCATGCCCTAGACAGTATATGTATTTAGCTAGATATGCTAAATACGTATACTGCCAAACATGGCTTTGATATCATAAAAATAATCACAGATATATAAGAGTAAAGTTTATAAAATACATACAAAATTTTTGCTACAAACTAAGAAACATTGAAAACATAATACAAGAGAGAGAGAGAGCTTTCGAAAATATAGAAATTTTTTTGATTCCCTTCTAGTCTAAAGAGAAGGTCTTAAATAGACCTAAATAGGGGATGCCTTTAATCTTAGGCTTACAAGTGGACGACTATGATTTTGCCAACATTAGGTAGGGGACCTTTTTCTTTTATAAAGTTATGCCATTGAAAGGTGATTAGGGTGTGAAGGTGATCTGCAAACCACTCAAAGGGGGTCAGGATCTGTTGAATTATGAACCTAGAATAATTGATGACATTTGTATCTCTTGGACACATTATATGTTCAATCATAATGAAGTCAGTAGCTACTAGGATAGCCTCATAGTACTTTCAAGTCTTGAGTGGGTCTTCAGTTTCCACATAATTAAAATTTGTGTAACAAGGCTTGATGAGTGCATTAGTAGTCATACCCTGATAATTTTTGTCCAATGCTATGATTGGCAATAATTGAGACGTTATATACTTAAAGATTTCTTCTTTATGAAAAGAGCTGGGTTCTTGTGGTTTCTTGGTAGAATCATGGGGATTAACCGCTTGAGCGAAGGTTTCTAGAACCTTCATAGAATAATTTTCCTTAGTTTGTGCTGAGGAGCTTGATGCATTTCCTTCAAATGGTTTTTCCATTGTGGGAGCTGTTCGTCTTGATGGTGTGGGTAAATTAAGAAATTTTGTCAGAGTCGTGTACCTGTTGAATATTTCAGGTTTTATGGGGGTTGGATATTGAATAAAGCTAGGCCTCTGTAGGGTCGAGGGTGTAAGAGGAACTAAGGAGAAAAACCTAGCTATCTGAGTTTTTTCCTTCTGGGCTGCTTCCTTTGAGGGAGTTTTGGTTGATCTCATTCTTTCCCTATAGAAATTCTATTGTTAGAAAATCAAGTAGAGAATTTTCTTCTCCTTTAATAAAATCTATTTTGAAATCAAAGCTAGATAGTAGAACTCGCCATCTACCAAACATTTGTTTTGAAACAAGATTTTTGACATCCTACTGGAGGATTTCTTTAGCAGATTTGCAATTAACAGAAATTTTTTATTATTAAGGTCAACCTAAAACTTAGTGATACATAACACTATAGACAAAACTTTCTTTTTAACAGTTGAGTAATTCTTTTGGGCAGGATTCCAAACTCTTGAGGTGAATCTGACTAATTATTCAGGAAATCTTGGTTTTAGTACCTGTTTAAGAATTCCTCCATAACCAATGTCTGAGGCATCATTACAATCATGGAGACATTAGGATTGGATATACCTAAGCAGGGAATATTTTGAACAAGTTTTTTAACTTAGACTACTGCTTTGGTTTGTTCTGAGGACCAAGGGATAGGATTTTTCTTGAGGCATTAGTAAAAGGGTTCGCAGACCTATCTAATATGAGGGATAAAATCTGCGACATAATTAAGGCTTCCTAAGAACCTTTGAAGCTGAGTCTTATCAGTGAGAACATCAGGAAACTTGTTAGAGAACTCAATAGCTCTGCATATAAGTTTGTGAGTTCCTTGGTAGAGATCATGACCTAAGAATCTGATTCTAGTTTGGAATAACTTAATTCTCTTAGCACTAACTACTAAGCCATTAATTTTTACAATCTTAAAGAAAGTATTAAAATGTTTAATATGTGAATCAATGTCCTCGAAAAATATCAGCACATCATCTATATAGACTATAGACATATGACTGTACGGATTAAAAATAGAATTCATAATATTCTGGAATTCAGAGGGAGAATTCTTAAGCCCAAAAGGCATAGAGTTCCATTCATAATGTCCAAATGGGACATTGAAGGTTGTTTTATATTTGTCCTTTTCAGCAATTTGAATTTGCCAAAATCTAGATTTCATATCGAACTTACTAAAGATGTTAGACTTGTAAGTTCTCTTTAATAGGTCCCTTTTATTTGGTATTAGATACCTAATCCATTTTAGGGCTGGATTAAGAGGTTTGTAGTTGATGACTAGCCTTGAAGCTCCTCTTTCCCTTTTAATGCTGTTGTTTACATAAATGCAAACCAACTCCAAAGATATTTAGAGGGGCGGATAATGCCATTTTTTAAGATATTGCAGATTTCCTTTTTACAAAATTCCATCATCTCTTGATTCATTTGAATAGCTCTAGCCTTAGTGGGGATGACCTGTTCATCAAAATCTTTAATGTTAGGGAGGTCGATTAAATGCATTTTTCTTTCCCAAAAGGCATTAGGAAAATCAAAACGTATTTCAAGTTCAAAAGTTTTTTGAAGATTATCTATCTTAGTAACCATCTCCGGGTTTTTTAAAATCTGTTTGACTTTTTTAATTTTAATTTCTTCTTGTAGAAAACTTATATGTTTAGAAATCCTGTTAATATGAAAAACAGTATTTTTTCTTATAAAATTGCTTTCTTCATCAGAAAGAATTTTTAGAAAAGGGAAAATAATTCTTGTCCCAAAATAGTAGTTGAAATACCATTCAAACCAATGGTGTAGGGTTTAATTTGGGTAATAAAAGGGATACCCAAAATGATATCTTCATTGATATCTTCAGTAATGACAAAGTCATTAGCAAAGCAAATATCATTGTTACAGATATGATCTTTAGAAAGCTTATAATGGATTCATAATTGTTCTCATGTGGCAGAGAAGCGTTTGGAAGTTAGCTTCTCGAGGAACTTAGTGGGAACGAGTCCTTTGACTATGCAGTTACAATCTGCGCCACTATCAAGCAGAGTGACCTTTGTTAAGGACGAAATTTTTCTTAATGACAATCTTAACAGGAATATGATAACTCTGAGGTCTAACTGAGGTGATTACTGCAACACTAGGAGAGGTAGAAGTAGAATATATGTCTTTACCCATAGGAGGTTTGACCAGATAATCATTGTTAATAGGGAGTTCTTCACTTTCAACCTCTTCTTTATTATGAAAAGGGCTTTTGAGGTCTTGGTCTGTTAAGACATCAAGCTCAACTTTTCCTAGTCTGCCTTTATGTCTCAAACTTCTTCCTTGAGGAGAGAGACCTCGTGTTTAAGATCTGAAATAGAAGTTTCAGGGGTCTTCTCAAAGACATAAAATGTTTCATGCTAAAAGGTTCAATAACTTTGGTTTGGGTTCCTCTTCATGATAAAGAATGAGATTCTTAAGTTCTAAAAGGTATTAATTTCTAGAATCATCATCACTGATATGCTGGATGATACTGAAGAGTGCTTCTTTAGAGTCGTTAGTAAGGACAAGGACGCTAATCTTGGGAGAGTAGTCACAATTGTAGAATGCTCCTGTGCAGGTACATTTTCTACCGAACTATCTTTTGTCAGAATTATAGGCGACATTGATAATTTTGTCATCGCTCTATTCAGTGGAGGAATTATCATAAGAGTGACTAGAGAAGTCTTTTTAGGGATAAAAAAGAGTTTGGTCTTGACATCATCATCAAGATTAAGAAGATTAACCTTCTTTCTCTTTTTACAGGACTTGCAACCATTAGACCTGTGACTAATTTTGCCGCAGTCCCAGCAGACATCTGTGTGGGATTTCTTGTGAGGTCTTCTAGACCTTATCTTTGAGGTTTTTCTTTCAAAATATCTCTTAGAATGGCGGGTCTTCTTATGAGATTTAGAACCCTTTTCTCTTTTAGAGATGGTAGAAGAGGGGTAAAGGTTGGTAAATCTGAAGTCTTGGAAGAAGCTACCTAACTCTTTTTGGGAAGAGGATTGTTCTCTTTTAAGCTGGTGCTTAAGCTTTAGTTTTGTGCGGAGTTATAGACCTACGACATTGACGATGCTAGCTATTTATCCTTAAATCATTTGGTGATAAGGAATTTTACCATCACATCTATCTTGAATTTGTGTTCTAACCTTATTCTAAAATAGAGAAGATAGACCACTAATGAAGCATTCTTTCCAGAAGTCATGGTTATAATCAACTCTAGTCATGACCTTTGTGATGAAGGCTTATTTATAACATTTGAAGTCGTCTATGTTATGACAAGAAAGATTATTAAGGATTTGAAGACTCCTATCTTAAAAAAGTTTGGGCTCTCTTATGAAATGTTTGGCTATTTGGTAGAGAAGAGTAGCACAAGCATCTTCTTTGATAGTTTGAGTAGTCGCCATTTCAGAATTTCCTTTTGCTTTGATAGTAGTTTCTACTGCAATAGCATTGTAGATAACTTGCTTCATATCATAAGTGAAATAATCATCCCACCAATTTCTTAAGGTACCCGTGAAGCCTGCTACAACTATATAGGTTGCTTCTTTGTCAGAGAAATTTTTTATCTTATAAGCGATAATGTCAACTCCCATTTCATAGAGTTTGTTTTAGATTTGATGTTCTGCAAGATCATTGATATTCCATTCTGTGATACCTCTTCCATTATGAAAGGAAGTGGATAGATAAATATTCTCCTCAAATTAGGTATCGGGGAAAGAGGGACACGTATAATAGTTTTTTTGGTTATGGTACCGATCATTTGAAAGCTTCTGAAGGTTAGTGTTATTTTCAGAGATAACTTTGAGACTTTTGGTTTTGAAGGTGTTCTCCTAGGAAACACTGAATTTTGCAAGCTTTTCATTTATTTTGTCAAGGATATTTTTGGGAATATTAAATTTGCCTAAGAATTTAGGAAATTTATCCTGAGAATTTTGTCATTTTGAAGACAGTATTAGGCTCAATAGATTGACTGGTACTAGCTTTGGAAATAGCGAGTTGAGCTTTGAAGAGAGATTTCTCTTGGGTTTCTTCAATTTGTTTAGAAACCATATGGAGAAGCTGATTGGTATATGTCACACCCCAAATCCCATTGAGGAGAACTGGCACCCTAAGCCGATATGGCCCGAGAGAACCAATCTTTGCTTATGTTCGTTCATATGCATGTCTCTTTATGAATAGCATACTATCTCATGTAACTGATAAAATGACAAATGCCAATGGCGGAAGTCATGGAAAACATGTACAATATATGAAACTTGGCCGTTAGGGCCTTCAAGTCAAAATGGACAATCATCTCTTTCATTCATACACCCCCATATGTCTACAAAAGCCTCTAACAGATGCATATACAATACCAACTTAAAGTCGGGACAAGTCCCCGCTTTATACAACATTTACAACATCAAAACAAATGTACAACTGTGACTTTGAAAGCCCCGAACCAACTGGAGCTCACCAAAAATCTGCAAATGATCCACAGCCTACAGAGGAGGTCTACTAGCACCTTTGCCTGCAGCAATTAAAGTAAGTACCCCAAGAGGGGTCAGTACAAAGAATGTATTGAGTATGTCAGGCTCATAAAAACTGTATCATAAATAATAACAACAACAATGGAGTCAATATAAGAGAAATAGTGAATGTGAATAAACTCTCTTTCTGTATGTGAGGAACAATGTACATTACATTCTTTACTTCTCTTGTCTTCATATATGTTCATCTTTATTATTCTACCGATGCTAGGCTGTTCTGTTGCCCCTGGGATGAGATTGACCCATGCTAGGTACTGTGACCCCTGGGATGTTATGTTAACCCATGCTAGGCTTTCGCGTCGCCCCTGGGATGTAATGTGATAACCCATGCTAGGTACTTTGACCCCTGGGATGTACTGTGATAACCCATGCTAGGCTTTCGTGTTGCCCCTGGGATGTTATTAACCCATGCTAGGTACTTTGACCCCTGGGATGTTATTAACCCATGCTAGGTACTTTGACCCCTGGGATTAAGGACCATGACATTATTTGAAGCACACACATATATATATATTACTTTACTCTTTTACTTCATGAGCTTGACACCTTTACTTGTGAGAGATAGATATATTAGCTCGCACATTACCTCTTCTTTACTCTTATGAGATCTTATGAGATTGGTACTTTTACTTGTGAGAGATTGGTACAAACATAATCATAATCTTATTAGACTTTTGGAACATGACATGATTGGAAACAAAAAGCTATTCAAAATAAATAGACTCTTTTTACATCATTACTCTCTTTGAGATAGTTTTCTTAGAATTTACAACATTATGACAGCTTTGGAACTTCAATCTATGAATAGGAGATAAGCGAGTCATAATCCATCTAAGAATAGGACACATGTGAATAACAATATATGTCAACCTGAATTGAGATACTTCAAAACCCCTTCGAAATTGAACCAGTACAATGTCAATGTGAATACTATGTGCTACAGAATGATACAGATAGAATAACCTTACATACCTTGTTGTCTCACTACAAATACACATTCCTATTTGTGGATACAATAGTCCAGCTTCCTCCTTTACGTTTCACTCTACAACACAACTATATAACGACGTACGTTAACAATCAACTACCTTACAAATGTATATGTGTCACAATGAGTTACGTGACTGCTATATAGCATCATTTCGTCCTTCAAAGTACAATCCATTGCATTATCATACCAACAACACCATAACATACCACACATCAACCAAGATATCATAAACCAATAATATTTCACACCACGGTTAACCTCCACGCTTCCTTATTATAATTCCGTCACAATTACCCTATCAACTTGCCTCATCACATATTATGAACAACAATACATACTTAATATAGTCCAACATACCTCCATACTCCCCTTTAAATTCATTAAAACGGCATCACAAATTGATAATTACATCCAAAAAGGGTATAGGGGCCTTCGGGGATCAAATAGATGCGAAAACATACAAAACCGAACCTGAGGCTGACCTGCGAAGACACCTATGCCTGGAGTTGGATGAGGTGCACCCACAAGTGGACTTTGGCTGATGCCAGAGGCACCTGCGTTGGCATCTGCCCTCGCAGGTGCCCTCGTCTGCGGGGGCGGATGCCCGTTTTGGTCCAAATTGGTCTCTTTTGGGTCTTTTTATGCAATGAATGGTCCATGATCATAAATAAACTTTTTTAACATATTTTTGATCATCTTTAATTCCAACCATCAGCCATGGTCTCACAACACACATAAACAACACCCAAAACTATATCAATACGTCACCCAATCCATAATCAATTTCACAATAACAATTCCAGAAATTATACACAAGGATAAAACAAGGTAAAACTGTAATCACATGTCACATTTCAATATTGAATCCGTCAAGTTCACTACTTTCAAGACCACAAGTCCATGTTCAAGTTTACAAGGCAAAACCTCATCCGATTTAGCAAACATATAACTTTACACACATAGTGAACTTATCAATACTCCACCAACATAACCAACATCATATAGGTACCCTATCATGCAAATAATATATTAAACCATAAGGATAAACACTTACCAAGTCTTGCAAGATGATGATCTTTTCCACAAAGATGACTTAGGGTTCTTGAGAGACAAAAAGAAAATGTTGTGAATATTCTAGAAAAGGCATGGGTGTCACAATGAAATAAAAATCTGATTTTGCCTTTTTTATAGTCCCTTTAAGTCTCTCTTATCCAATTCTTGGGGTTAAATGCAATGGTTGATTAGTCAAATGGAAGAATGGATCATATTTGCCCCATTGGGCCAAGTCTTTCTATGGTTTTTGGGCCTCATTTGGCCCAATGGCACAAGACTCATTAATTTACAACAATTTAATGTATAATTCATCAAATCTCTCATGTTTCAATATTTCCATGAATGTTACAAAAATTAACTAGGTTAGGTTCGGAAACATACGGGGTGTTACAGTATAATTACCTTGTTGGATGACCCTATCTAGGTCATCATTGGTAGTTATAGCCAGAGGCTTTTCACTCTTTTTATTAGATGGGAAGGTAGTTATAACTACATTACCAACATGGATATTTATCCCTTCAAGAGGAGGAGTAATAGATTACAACTTTGTTAGTGGTAGTATACCACTTGTTGATAAGAAGTTGAAGAGATTCCTTCTCATTTTTGAGTTTGCTGGTGATTTAAAACCATTTAAGGAATTCAATATCGCATCTCATTCTTTTCATGTCTTTCATCCAGCATTCTCTAAACACTTGTCTTTGTTCGAGAGAATAAGTATGGACATACCAATTTCTCTTATTTTGATTGTCGGGATGGGTCCATAAATCGTTGAGGACTTTAGGATCCGGGATGAAGGGTTCATCTGACCTAATCATTTTAATGAAACTAGGTATTTAATCATTTGAGAAAATAGTGGGTGCTTCCATATCACTCCTGGAAAGGCTACCAGGGACATAGGTGTAATCTTGGTAGTAGACTTTAGGAATATCACCGGAGAAGTTTACTCCTCTGACCTTTCCCTTGCCATTGTCCTTCTTAGGACTTGACTGCCATTTTCTTCGGGGGTTTGAAAGAAGAGGGCCTGGAGAGGGATGGACGAACCGAGGATGCTCGTCTAATTGAGGAGGTTTGGCTACAATTTTCTAAAAATTTGAGAATCAAGAAACTTTGATTCTTTATATAGTATCCTCTTTTTGGATTGGTAGAGTGATTATTTAATTTAAATAAAGATGACTCTGAGACTATTTTGTGGAATGCTATGGAGACATCTGTACTTTCCTTCGAGAGGCTATTGGATTTTTGGAACAATTTTCACTTTTTTCTTTGTTTTATTCTAGTACTTGATTCTAATTGGTATCTAGAAATCTAAATTGGTATCTAGTCTCTTTCACTATTATTTAATTGATGGTGAGCAATCATTCAACTAGAGCAACAGCAGTTGTAGCAACAACACTAGCCCTGAGGCCGTGTTTTGGGGTAGACCTCCAGTTGGAGGAAGAGCGAGAAACGAAGAACTAGGGGCAGCACCTATCAGGGGTGGAGCCCGGCAGTTGGAGGACCAGCTAAACAGAGATCACTAACCCCTAGCCCACAGTCGAATGTTCCATATTTGGTTCAAAATAAAGAGGTTGTAGTTGAGAGAAAGTGGTTGTTCCAGAGAACGTGGTACCCATGCAAAATGGTGCAGCTCTGGTGTCTCTGTCCCCAAAGTTGATTTAGAAGGTATTGACATTTTTTAGTAGCTTTGCTAGCACCGGTACTACACTAAAGTAGCACCTCAAATGGATGAGGGCTCTAAAATAGGACCTTTTCCCCCATAGATATTGGGACCGATTATGATTGATGATGAGCATGGACTCTTTTGTAAGTTCATGAAGATGAAACCTCCAGTGTTTCAGGATACTGAGTGATAGTACATATTTGAGTTATTTCTTAACTGTCATAAGTGTCTACACAAGATGGATATTGTGAAAAGGTATGGTATGGAGTTTGTGACATTTCAGTTGCAGAGAGAGGCCAAGTAATAGTGGAGGTCTTTTTTTGAGTGTAGAGCCGCCTTACCTCCGCTTACTTGGGCTTAGTTTCAGAATGTGTTCCTTGAAAAGTATGTTCATTGTACCTATCGAGATATGAAGAAGTATGAGTTCCTGAGACTTGAGCAAGGTGATATGTCTGTGGCGGCCTATATGGCCAAATTTCTTGCCTTTTATTTCTATGCTCTGTAGTTGATTACTTAAGAGAGGGAGAGGGTCAAGTATTTTGTAAAGGGTTTGAACACGGGACTTCAGATGGTTGCACTACAAGTGGTTATGTCCAAAAATACTTTTCAAAAGTGGTGGATGTTTTAAATAAGGTGGTAGGGGTTAATAAGTAAGAAGAGGTGAAGGTAGAGGAAAAGAAGGCCCAAAAATTGGGTCATTTCAGTGGTACTTATTTGAGGGGTTGTGGTTTGTAGGGTTACTCTTCTTGGCCATTCCATTTTTATATGCCTGTGTCTGTAAAAGGGCCCATCAGGGGGTCAGTTATTAGCCCTCCTAGACATATAGTTATACACCTTCAGCATCTTTAGTCCAGCGGCCTACCTTAGAGATCAGATACTATGAGTGTGGGGAATGGTTCATATCTAGAGGACTTGTCCTCGCTACTTATCTACAATTTAATTGACTCAACAACCAGTTTTTAGTGCCTTAGTTCCAGCAGGTAGTAGTTATGGAACATATAGTAGGGTTTGTCCACATGTGGTGGGCATGGTGGTCATACTGCAGGGAGGGTAGATACCAAGCCAACTCTGGTGTAAGACAAGTTGGTCGAGGTGGCACACAGACTAGTAGAGGTAGTGATAAGGGTGGTGATAAGGCTCATCTTTAAGTTGTTCTGGCCCATCCTAAAGCTAACGTTTTTGATACTGTGATCATAGGTACTATTCTTGTTTGTGATCATATGGCTTCTATGTTATTTGATCTGAGATCTACTTTCTCGTAGGTGCTTGTGAAATTTTCTTTTGGTTGGGACTTAGAATGTGAATTTCTAGATGCACCCATGTACTTTTCTACATCGATTGGGGTTTCTGTATATGTTGCTCATGTTTATCGAGCATGTCCTATGATGTTTATGGGATATAAAACTTTGGCAGACTTAGTGATCTTAGGTATGGAGGAGTTTATTATTATTTTCAGAAATAGTTGGTTGTATCTTCATCGTGCGATTCTTGATTGTTACACTAAGTTTGTCACCATAGCTAAGCCCATGATGGAAAGGCTAGAGAGGAAAGTTACTCTTAATCCAACTCCTTTGGGAATTTTGTCAGTTATTCATGCCTAAAAGTTAGTTACACTGGGAGTGTAGGGCGTTCCTAGCTCATCTTCGAGATGATAGTTTGGTAGTGCTTCCTATTGCTTTATTTTTTTGTAGTGTGTGAATTCTTAGAGGTGTTCCCTAATGATCTGTTGCGTATGCCACTTGACCGTGAGTGTCATACCTCAAATCCCATTGAGATGGATAGGCACCCAACACCCTAAGGACTCAAGAGAACTAACTTGTATCCTTATTGTCCATATGAATAGCTATGATAGTAATGAAACTTTGACAAATGTATATAAGTTATAGTGATGATAAAACACTAACATAGTGATAGGCCCAAAACACATAACTTGGTCATTGAGGCCACAACTGTTAAGGAACCAAACATAACTGCACTTTATACATTATTCTACAAAGCCTCTATAAGATCGAAAAACTCGGTCTAGGTTGGGGCAGGTCTCGGTTTACCCTTAGCTATTATACAATACCCAAATACATATGCCAAAAACTCGGTAAATCATTGAATTAACCTAGTGCTCACCAGTTAGAGCTGAGTATCCTGTGCTCCTATTGAGAAGGTCTACTAGCTGGAGTACATGTACCTAAGGCATAAAACACAGTGTCCCCTATGAGGGATGTCTGTACGAAAGAATGTACTGAGTATGTAAGGCATAAAGTAATAATATGTAAAATATGAGGCCAAATAACATTAGGTACAACTATATAGATAAGGATAAAAGATCACCTTGCCTGTATTTATGGAATCATGTACATTATATCCTTTACTTTACTTAATTCTTCTTTGTTTTATAAACTTTGTGAGGCATATGGTACAAATGACCAGCTGATTAGTGGAAAACGAGGATGACCCATGCTAGGCATTTTAACCTTTGGATACGATCCTCATAAATACAAAAATTGGGATCGACCCATGATAGGATTTCCTCTCAACCCTGGGATACCACCCATAATATATAGATTGGGATCGAACCATGCTAGGTATTCCTTCCACCCCTGGGATACCACCCGTCAATAGGCAGATTCACTTTACGTTATTTTTTTAATTTTTAAGATTGTTCTTTTGGTGATCATAACATTATTGAGTTTTGGCCTACGGACCAGTAGTAAGAGATATGTGAATACATAATAAGGTAGTAACAATGACATAGGGACAAAATGTAACATCAATGTATTATTTAGGAGCTTAAATGACACAACGAACTTCACTTGACTAAACAGAGAGTTTACTAAGATTGCTAACGAAAGTACCGTTCCCATACTAGTTCTTGGAAGAATAAAAATGCAAATCTAATAATAAACACATATTGAAGTATTCTAATACACTTATGAGTGGGAACAAGACCATTGGCTGAATTGGAGATGGTACGCTGCCACTATCTATCTTTTAGAAGGAAGAGCACTTAGAAAACTCACTTTGTAACACATATATTAGATTTCATGCCAAAGAACATAGAATTGAATACCCTTACATACCTTGTTGTAAAACTCTAATATTACCCTAAATTAACCTCCTGCCCTTGGGATTACTTATCTACAATAATATAAGAAGTAAAACTAGTATTAGTAGCTAATCAACACATTTGGGCTACTTAACTTCACCAAAACAGTAGCCGGGCAGTAAGCCCATAATTTATCAAATCAATGGTGTTTCTTAACCCTTTCTCCTCCAATAACATTTTTACAACACACAAATTCATATAAGATCCCTGGAGACTCCTTTGGCTTCATAATATGTACAGAACATTTCACAAAGTGAGATAGGCAGTAAAGCTTATACAATATCTAATTAAGTAGTGTATCATTACACCTTCCTTTTATATGTAAATACCAACTACTCACACCCCTTTTTAAGATCAACCAAGATGTCCCTAACATATACACATATAACAACACCTAAAATAGTCCCAAAATCCATTCATCATACTAAGGAATTATTGACTCAAGCATTCTAATCACCACCCCATGATTTCATAAAAAAACACACATAGAATTTTCCATTCAATCTTGTATATAAGGATCATCAAAAATGGGCAGTAGTGTTACCTTAATTTCTGGAATTTATCCTCTAAATTTGCACTTCTTTCAAGAGCTTGAATTATCCTTCAAAATTAAACAACAAGAAGAATAAGGTCTCTTAATAACAAAGGGACATGAGGCAGCTAACATAGAGGCAAGACTGTCATATACTTTTTAGCATAACCAACATGATTTCCTTGTTTCCAATAGAAGAATCAAGCTAAAACCATAAGTATTTTCACTTAACTTAGCTTGCAAAGATGAGGGCTTCTTCAACAACCCTAGGAGGTAATTGAGGTGGCTTTTCTAAGCCTTGAGAGAATAAGAGAGAGAACTTAAGAGAGAAAATCTATTTGTTGTGCGTTAAAATATTGATCCTATATGGACCCATTTAGACCTCCTTTTGAGCCCCATTTTCAGCCACAATTTAGTCAAAATGGTCCAAGTAGGTGATGCACCAACTTGAGGAGTTTAAGTTGCTCAAAGGTCAAAGTAGGTGATGTACCTACTTTCTTTATTAATGTATAAAATGGGTCTTTAACTTATTAGGCTTTTGGAATAAATTTTAGGTGTTGGGCTGCCCATTCTCTTCCTTTTTTATTTTACTTAGTTTTGACCTTAAATTGTTCCATTAATGTAAGCCTAAATCAGTTCCATTAGCCTTTGCTCTATTAACTTGGTCCATATAAGTCCATATAACTCAAGTAGGTGACTCACCTACTAGCTTAATTAAGTCAAGCTAGCGCCTCAATATTTTATTCCATTTCTAGTTATTAATCCCTTCATTTTAAATTGAAACTTATATGCACTTGGTCACTTTGAGCTTTAGACTAAAATACCACCTTACAATATAGTTTATATACCTTTTAACCTATTTTACCATGACTAATCATATAAGAAACCGATTCCATTACCTATACCACAAGGCTATGTCAATTTCCATATAAGTACAACTAGCACACATAGAATATGGAGGGTTACAGTGAGTTTTATTTTTGTATTGACCTAGAGTCAAGTACCCGCCCTATATCTATCCCTCCTTATAAGATGGCACCAAAAGAGTTAAGAGAATTAAAGTCGTAGTTGCATGAGTTGTTGGGGAATGGTTTTATTCATCTGAGAGTTTTACCTTGGGGTGATCCTGTACTTTTTATGAAAAAGAAAGATGATAGTATGCAGATGTGCATAGACTACCGATAGTTGAATAATGTGACTATTCATTACAAGTATACTTTGCCTAGGATATATGACTTATTTGACTAGTTGTAGGGAGCCGCAGTTCTCTCAAAGATTGATTTGAGGTCAGGTTACTAGTAGCTCAAGATTCGAGCTGAGGACATCCCAAAGACTGCCTTTTGGACTCATCATGGACATTACGAGTTCTTGGTTATGCCTTTGGGTTGACCAATACCCCATCTGCTTTTATGAGCTTGATGAATGGGATATTCAAGACTTATTTGGATTTTTTAAGGAGGAGCATGAAGCTCACTTTCATCAGTGTTAGGGTTGCTTAAACAGAAGCAACTTTATTCTAAGTATTCAAAGTGTGAATTTTTGTTATCTTCGGTGTCTTTTTTGGGGCTTATGATAGCTAAGGAGGGGGTTATGGTAGACCTTGCAAAAGGTTAAAGATGTTAAGAATTAGGCCAGACCAACCAATGTTACATAGGTTCGTAGTTTTGTAGGGTTGGACAATTACTATCGTCAGTTTGTTAAGTGATTCACCTCCATTGCCTCGCATATGACTCAACTAACTCAGAAAGAGGTACCTTTTATATGTGATGATAAATATGAGGAGAGCTTCCAAAAGCTCAAGACTTTCCTAACTTCAGCTCCTATTCTTACCTTGCCTATCGAAGGTAAGTATTTCATTATGTTTTGTGATGCTTCACGGTCTAGTTTAGGTGTTATTTTGATGCAAGATCAGAATGTAATTGATTATGATTTGAGGTAGCTGAAGTCGTATAAGAAGAACTACCCCACTCACGATTTGAAATATGCAGCAGTGGTTTTTTCCCTGAAGATTTAGAGATATTACCTCTATGAGGTGAAGTGTGAGTTATTCATGGACCACCATAGTGGCTGAGAAGGTGGATAGAATTGATCAAAGATTATGATATCTTAATTCTATATCATCCGGGCAAGGCCAATATGGTGGAAGATGCATCAAGTTAGAAGCTGGCAAGCATGGGAAGTTTATCATTGTTGAAGTTATCGAGACACTCATTAGCTAGAGAGGTACAAACTCTGGCTAATGGTTTTATGAGGTTGTAGACGACTAGTAAGGGAGAAGTATTAGCCCATGTTGAGGCTAAGTCTACCTTCTTGGCGAGGATTAAGGAAAGGTAGTTTGAACATATAAAGTTGAACAACCTTAGGGAAAAGGTGTTATAAGGTATGGCCAACGAGGCCATTCTTGAGGAAGAGAGAGAGTCAAAGATTCGGGGACGAGTGTGTGTGCCTTGTCTGGGCAACTCTATCCCCACCAACCTTGTGGAGGATCATAATTCTAAGTACTTTATACATTCGGGGGAAACCAAAATGTATATAGAATTAAGACAACACTATTAGTGGCGCAAACTGAAGCGGGACATTGTGGATTTTCTGACTAAGTGTAAATACTGTCAACAGGTTAAGTATGAGCATTGGAAACCTGGTGGTACTTTTTAAAGGATGCCCATATCAGAGTGGAAGTGGGAGAGAATAAATATGGACTTTGTGTCATGCCTCGAATTTCAACGAGGCGGACGGGCACCCGAAGCCGTTGAGGCCTGAGAGAACCAATCTTTGCTCAAGTACATTCATGTGCATGTCTCCGTATGAATAGAATTCTATATCATGTAACTAGATACAAATAGAGAAAGTCATGGCAAATATATGCTATCTAGGAAACTTGGCTGTTAGGGCCATCAAGTCAAAATAGACATACATCTCTTACATTCATCTTCCCACACACGTCTACAAAGCCTCTAACAAATATATGTACATAACTACCCTAAGGTCAGGACAAGTCCCTGCTTTATACATCATTTACATAATATCAAAATCAATGTACACTATGACTCGAAAAGCCCAAAACTAATTGGAGCTCACCAAAGATCCGCAAATGATCCGCAACCTACTGTGGAGGTCTATAAGTACCTGTTCCTGCAGCAAGTAAGGTAAATTCCCAAAAGGGATCAGTACGAAAAATGTACTGAGTATGTAAGGCTATAAGAAACTGCATCAATACATAAGAACTTCAATGGAAATAATTATAAAAGAATACCCAATATGGACAAACTATGAATCTGAAGTTTGGGACTATGTGTATTACGTTCATTCATCTCTTGCCTTATGTACATTACCATTCACATTACCGTTGAATCCATAAACATCAATATATGCAACCGTCAATATGAGTAACAGTCAATAAGCAACCATCAATAAAAGTAACTGTCAATATGCAACCGTCAATAAAAGTAATCGTCACTATGCAACCGTCAATGAAAGTAACCGTCAATAAATGTAACCATCAATAATACCTTAAATCAATAAAGCAGGTCTAGACCGAGCTAGGCTTATGCCTCCCGAGCTACCACCCGTACTCAAAAAACCATAAAGTAACCATAGATGAATTACTTCTTTCTTTTACTTATGAGAGATTGATACATTGATAGTCATAACATTTTTGGAGCTTGGAACAGTAGTCCATGACTATGAGACACATGAATAACCATTAACCAATGAATAAGGAAATACGTGAATAACAATAGATAGCACCCTGAAATGAGATACCTTAGAACATTTCGGAATGGAACAAATACAATGTCAATGTGAACACTATGTTCTACAGAAGGATAAGGAAAGAGTAACCTTACATACCTGATCTTTCCAATCTGAACATACAATCCTAAACGTGAATACAATATTCCAACTCCTTCCTTATGTTTCACTCTACCACACATGTACATAACGGAGTTTACATTAACCACCAACTACCTTACAAAGGCATATGAGGACAATGAGTTACATGATTGCCTTAACATGTCATTTCCCCCTTGACAACACCATTTATGAAATTGTTATACCAACAATACCACAACAATACATTGACCAATACATCATAAATCAATATTATGTCACACCAAGTTCATACTTTACACTTCCCCATCAATACAACATCACAATTACTCCATCAAGTCACCTCAAGACACTTCATAACAACATATTGACAACAATCCCACAAATTATATGCATCAAAAAATAAAAAGGTAAGGAAAATAATCACACCATACATGGTAGTATCTCATCCACACCATGCACTTTCATTCAAACCTCAAGTCTCCTTTCAATTTTAAATCACAAGGATGGCACATCTTTTAGCAAAAACCAAAAGTTCCCTATTCAACACCTTGCCAACATAACCATCATGATATATACACCAACTTAAGCATATAATATATTAATCCATGAGAGTATAAACTTACCAAAGCTTGCAAAGTGATGATCTTTACCAAAGAGAATGGTTGCCTTAGGGTTTGTGTTGAGAGAAATATGTTTGTAAATATCTAGAAAGACATGTGTGTTATAATGAATTAAAAATCATCTTTGGTGCCTTTATATATCCTCTCAAGTAATACTTAGCCAATTCTTGGCATTAAATGCAATGCTTGCTTGGTCAAATGGAAGAATGGGTCATTTGACCCATTGGGCCATGTCTTTTATTCCAATTTAGGCTTTAAATTGAGCCCAATAACACATGTCAACTTAGCCCACCAAATTAAAGGTGTAATACATCATATATATCATGTTTAAATAATTACATAAGTATCACGACAATATTCAACTCACGAGACTCATATTTGTAGCCTAAATCTCCAAATAAGAAATTCTAGCCACTTATGGCTTAATTGAACGTAAAAGGACAAAAACATAATTTGGATGCCAACATCGTCCAAGCATAGTCCTACCATGATGGAATAATTATATAATAACCCAAGAATCACATTTATAGGCTCGTGGTTGGAGAAGAAATGCGGCAAAAAGCATCCCGGCACGGCTCCGGACGCCCCTAGGACTTAGAAAATTTTTTCAGCATTTGAAAGGTGTGCAGGGGCTCCCTGGAACGCTTCCTGGCGTGCCCCCTTGCTTCCCGTGGCCTGAAAATTTTGGGCCAGAGTGGCCTGGCACGCCCCTAGGCGCGCCTAGCCCAAAAATTTTGAAAAAATTCCTTTCTTCGACTTTTCGTTGCGGATTTGGTTAGATACTTCAAGTTCTAATCTTTAGATTGCCTCTTGTATTTAAGAACCTTTATTTAGGAGTCATTCAAGCTTCATTTATCACTCCCAAAATGTGTCAAGAAGTTTCCAACTCCTCATACAAGAGTCTAAACACATTGACTAGTACGATATCAAATGTTCCATCTAAAACCACTACAACATACGTACTTAGTGCTATCGAAGCTAAGATTTATAACTACACCCAAGTTCACCAATCAATCAAATTAGGGTCGGGATTGTACAGGGTGTTACATCCTTTCCCCCGTAGAAACATTCATCCTCGAATGTTAGTAACATTATCTTATTGAAACAAATTTAAGTCTAAGTGAATCCTCCATCTTATCATATACACATATACGTATAAAGATTTACTTATTATAACTCCAATTCCGTACCTTGAACTTCTTCTTCCTTCTACAACAAATACTAGTACTTTAGATTGCATTATTTCTTCGGTTTCCCATGTCATTTCCTCTACTTACTGATTCTCCAATAGTACCTTTACGAAAGCTACTTCTTCATTTCTTACTCCCTTCACTTATCAATCTAGAATAACAATAGGTAACAATGAATACCTTTTCATATGTCAGATCCTCCGTAATTTGTACATCTCCACTGGCAACAATACGAGATGGATCCCCTATGCACTTTCAAAATATCGAAACATAAAATACTGGATGAACTGTGGAGAGTTCTTAGGGTAAAGCTAATGCATACACGACTTTCCCAAATCTTCGGACAATTTCATATGACATGTTATATAGGGCCAACTTTCCCCCTCTTTTTTTTCCAAATTTCATTATCCCTTTCATTGGTGACACTTCCTTGAATACCCAGTCATCTATGGCAAATTTTAATCCTCTTCCCCTAATATCGACATATAACCTCCAAATTTCTGACGCTCTACTATTATCTGTTGACAATTCGGACAATGAGCTATAAATTCTGCAATGCTCTTCTTCTCTATTTAATGCAGCAATAGTACAGTCTCTTACCAAATATGGTTCCAATCTGTCCACATACCAATGGACTCTGTCGTCCATAGTGGCTACTAGATTTGGAGTATACCTAGCCAAAGAATTAAACTGGAGACTGTATTCTCTAACACTCATATTTCCTTGGCAAAGATTTAGAAACTAGTCTGCACGTGCCCCCCAAATCTCGTATGGGAGGTAATGATCAAGAAATACCATTTTAAATTCTTCCCAACCTGTTGGAGGTCTATCAATTCCCCTTGATCTTTTCCAGTCTTCATACCATAATATCATTTCTCCTTTCAATCTGTAGGCTGCCATCTCAACTGCTTCAACACCAGTTACGTGCATGACATCTAGAACCCTTTGGATTTGGTCCACGAAATCCTGTGGATCTGCTTTTGGATCTGACCCAGTAAATATGGGAGGGTCTAATTTCAAAAAATTTTATGTCCTCCGACTAGCTGCTCTAGCCTCACTGTCATTGCATGTCATTGGAACAACTTGTCCTTGAGTTTGTGCAGCAACTAGTTGAGTCAACATATGCACTGCATTTCTTAAATCCTGGTCAGTGACATTTACCGGAGGTTCTACCAGTACATCTCTACCCCTCAACTCTTTCAGAGCTGGAAAACTAGAAAAAGACGGTGATGCAATTTCAGCGTCAGCCCCACCTTTACTAGCTTGGTCAGGTGGTGAGTTACTCATTCTTTCTTCGTCGGCAGGCATATCTACCTGCTTACCTTTGCCTCTACCTCATTTTGTAACCGACATTTTTTTTATAAACAAGAAAACCAATTCCAATGGTCAGATACTATTTCAATAACAATATTGGCTCTATTGCACGATCCAAAAATGAAGAAAAGAAACAACTCCTAAATGTCCCGTATCCTCCTACTTATAAATGTGGTGCAAAACACATCCATAAGCAAGACTCTACTCAGACACGGCTTTGTAGACAACCTTAGATCGACCTGCTCTGATACCACTTTTGTCACGCTCTGAATTCCAACAAAGCGGACTGGCACCCAAAGACGTTGAGGCCTGAGAGAACCAATCTTTGCTCAAGTACGTTCATATGCATGTCTCCGTATGAATATCATTCTATCTCCTGTAACTAGATACAAATAGCGGAAGTCATGGCAAATATATGTTATATAGGAAACTTGGCCATTAGGGCCATCAAGTCAAAATAGATATACATCTCTTACATGCATCTTCCCACATACGTCTACAAAGCCTCTAACAAATACAGGTACATAACCACCCTAAGGTCGGGACAAGTCCCCGCTTTATACATCATTTACATAATACTAAAATCAATGTACACTATGACTTGGAAAGCCCCTAACCAATTGGAGCTCACCAAAGATCCGCAAATGATCCGCAACCTACTGTGGAGGTCTATAAGTACCTGTGCCTGCAACAAGTAAGGTAAATTCCCAAAAGGGGTCAGTACAAAGAATGTACTGAGTATGTAAGCCTATAAGAAACTACATCAATACATAAGAACTTCAATGGAAATAATTATAAAAGAATACCCAATATGGACAAACTATCAATCTGAAGTTTGGGACTATGTGTATTATGTTCATTAATCTCTTGCCTTATGTACATTACCATTCACATTACTGTTGAATACATAACCATCAATATATACAACCGTCAATAAGAAACCGTCAATAAAAGTAACCGTCAATATGCAACCGTCAATAAAATTAATTGTCAATATGCAACCGTCAATAAAAGTAACCCTAAATAAATGTAACCGTAAATAATACCGTAAATCAATAAAGAAGGTTTGGACCGAGCTAGGCCTATGCCTCCCAAGCTATCACCCATACTCAAAGAACCATAAATTAACCATATATGAATTACTTCTTTGCATTACTTCTTTCTTTTACTTGTGAGAGATTTATACGTTGATAGTCATAACATTATTGGAGCTTGGAACAGTAGTCCATGACTATGAGACACATGAATAACCATTAACTAATGAATAAGGAAATACGTGAATAACAATAGATAATGCCCTGAAATGAGATACCTTAGAACATTTCGGAATGGAACAAATACAATGTCAATGTGAGCACTATGTGCTGCAGAAGGATACGGAAAGAGTAACCTTACATACCTGATTTTCCCAATCTGAATATAAAATCCTAAACGTGAATACAATAGTCCAAATCCTTCCTTACATTTCACTCTAAAACACAAGTACATAACGGAGTTTACATTAACCACTAACTACCTTACAAAGGCATATGACGATAATGAGTTACATGATTGCCTTAACATGTCATTTCCCCCTTGAAAACACCATTTATGAAATTGTCATACCAACAATACCACAACAATCCATACATTGACCAATACATCATAAATCAATAGTATGTCACACCAAGTTCATACTTTACACTTCCCCATCAATACAACATCATAATTACTCCATCAAGTCAGCTCAATACACTTTATAACAACATATGGACAACAATACCACAAATTATATGCATAAAAAAATAACAAGGTAAGGAACATAATCACACCATACATGGTAGTATGTCATCCACACCATGCACTTTCATTCAAACCTCAAGTCTCCTTTCAATTTTAAATCACAAGGATAACACATCTTTTAGCAAAAAAGCAAAAGTTTCTTATTCAACACCTTGCCAACATAACCATCATGATATATACACCGACTTAAGCATATAATATATTAATCCATGAGATTAGAAACTTAACAAAGCTTGAAAAGTGATGATCTTTACTAAAAAGAATGGTTGCCTTAGGGTTTGTGTTGAGAGAAATGTGTTTGGAAATATCTAGAAAGACATGTGTGTTATAGTGATTTAAAAATAATCTTTGGTGCCTTTATATAGCCTCTCAAGTAATCCTTAGCCAATTCTTGGCATTAAATGCAATGTTTGCTTGGTCAAATGGAAGAATGGGTCATTTGACCCATTGGGCCATGTCTTTTATTCCAATTTGGGCTTTAAATTGAGCCCAATAACACATGTCAACTTAGCACACAAAATTCAAGGTGTAATCCATCATATATCTCATGTTTAAATAATTCCTTAAGTATCACGACAATATTCAAATCACGAGACTCATATTCGTAGCCTAAATCTTCAAATAAGAAATTCTAGCCACTTATGTCTTAATTGAACGTAAAAGGGTAAAAACATAATTTGGTTTCCAACATCATCCAAGACTAGTCCTAAAAAGATGGAATAATTATATAATAATCCAAGAATCACATTTATAGGCTCGTGGTTGGAGAAGAAATGCGGCAAAAAGTAGCCCGGCACGGCCCCGGATGCCCCTAGGACTTAGAAAAATTTTCAGCATTTGAAAGGTGTGTAGGGGAGGCCTGGAACGCTGCCTGGCGTGCCCCCTTGCTGCCTGTGGCCTGAAAATTTTTGGCCAGAGCGGCCTGGCACACCCATGGCCCAAAAATTTTGAAAAAATTCCTTTCTACGACTTTTCGTTGCGGATTTGGTTAGATACTTCAAGTTCTAATCTTTAGATTGCCTCTTGTCTTTAAAAACCTTTATTTAGGAGTCATTAAAGCTTAATTTATCACTCCCAAAATGTGTCAAAAAGTTTCCAACTCGTCATACAAGAGTCTAAACACATTGACTAGTACGATATCAAATGTTCCATCTAAAACCACTACAACATACATACTTAGTGCTCTCAAAGCTAAGGTTTATAACTACACCCTAGGTCACCAATTAATCAAATTAGGGTTGGGAATGTACGGGGTGTTACACTTTGTTATGGGTATCTTAAAACCCTAAGGAAATGTGACTCCATCTGGGTGATTGTCGATCGATTGAGCAAGTCTACACACTTTATTCCAGTAAGGAGGACTATAATGCAGCCAAGTTGGCTAAGATCTATGTGAAAGAGATTGTGAGACTTCATGGGATGCCTATTTCCATAGTGTTGGATAGGGGTACGCAGTTTACCTCTAATCTTTAGTAGAAGTTCCTATCAAAGTTGGGAACTAGATTGGATCTAAGTACAACCTTTCATCCACAGACTGATAGGCAGTTAGAATAAATAATCCAGGAACTTGAGAATACTCTCCAAACTTGTCTGAGGGATTTTGGGGGTCAGTGATACCAATATCTTCTTTGTGTGAATTTGCATACAACAAAATCTGCCACTCTAGCTCTAACATGGCTCCTTTTAAAGCTATGTAGGGAAGAAGATTTAGATCGCCGATTGGATTGTTTAACGCTTTTGAGGTAAGACCTTCGACTTTGGATATGCTAAAGGAGTCGATAGAGAAACTGAGGTTCATTCAAGAGAAATTGGTAGTAGTTCAGAGTCAACATAAGGAGTAAGCAGACAATAAGGTAAGGGATGTTCAATTCGAGAAAAGTGAGAAGGTTTTGCTAAAATTGTCACCAGTAAAGAGTATAATGTAGTTTGGAAAGAAAAGAAAGTTGAGTCCGAGGTACATCAAACCTTTTGTGATATTGAATGGAGTAGGTTTAGTGGCGTATAGGTTGGATCTACCTCAAATCCTATTAGGATTTCATCACATATTTTTTGTATAAATGCTCAAAAAGTATCACAGAGATGGAGATTACATCATTTGTTGGGATTTAGAGTTATTTGACAAGGAGCTCTCTTATAAAGAGAAACCAATTGCTATCTTAGATAGAGTTGTGAGAAAGCTGACAACCAAAATCATTTCGGCCATAAAGGTCCAGGGGAGAAACCTTCTGGTTGAGGAAGCCACGTGGGAGACTGAGGTGAATATGCGCAAGCACTATCCTCACTTATTCATTGATTCAGGTAATCTTCTAGTCATCTTTATTAGTATTTTGGCCAGTTTTCATTTGGAGACGTACGAGGGGTAAATTGGTATCTAATGTAATAATTTAAATAATCATTACACTGAAATAGTGAATAAAACCTCAGCCTAGTTCTTTCTTAGATAAAAATTGGGTAATTTAGGGCCAACCTAGTTTAGGCGTATTTTGAATATGTGGTGGTCTAGGGGAATTTGGTAGTTATTACAGTGTTGATTGGTGATTTTAAATGGATTTTTTGTTAGAGAATAAGTTTAGAAAGTCATACAAACTTTTGGTGTGTAGAACGGGTTAGTAGAATAAGTACAGCGAAAGGGTCAGTTCCTAATGTCAAAAATTAATAAGTGTGTTATGAATTGCAAAAGCTGGGAATGTATCCCGAGCTACTAGTTTGGTATCGCTAAAGTAGTGGAAATTCTGCCACAGCGACAGTCCCTTTTGGACTACGTGTTCCTGCAGTGATAGATCCTTCGCTGCAGCGACAGAAGTGCCGCAGTAGCGAAAAAAATGCAGAAAATAATTTAAGGTAAAAAATAGTGTTTTCATTCCCATTTTTCAAACACACATTCTATAGCTTGGAGAAGTCAATTTTGCACCAGTATTGGGGTTTTCCATATTTGAGGTAAGATTCTTACTCTTAAAACTTGAATTCACTCCCTTAGATTCTTAGGGTCGCAAGAATCAATGCCTTTGTTGAAGCTGTTGGTTAGCCCTAGGTTCATAATTTCATAGAATTGTTAGGGAATGATTGTATTTTCAGTTGTTATTGATCTTATGGTGTTAGAAAACACTTCTCATAATAGAATTCATTCTTGTAAGTTAAAACATGGGAAATTCAAGAGGTTAAAAGGTAGAAAAACCCTAGAATGATGAACTAGGTCAAATTCATAGGTTAAAATTGATGAGGATGAGTTTATAATGCTTAGAAGGGTGAATTGTTGTGTTGAAACATACATGTTTGTTGATTATAGATCAGGAACGGGCATAAATCAAAAGGAAAAGCAAAATTATGGCCAAATAGTGTTTCAGACAAGGAATTGAGGTAGGTTATGGTTTAAATGTAGTATAGACTTGATTTGTCTCTATGCGTATATGTAAGTTGAAAGTATGTGATTAGCTTTTGGGCATTACCTATGATTGTTGACTGTATTATGCATTAAGATTTGGATTTAATATTATATTGAGATGTTGTTGGATCGGGTGTCATTCTGACACTATTATTTAGATCAGGTGTCACGCCGATACTGTTATTGGATTGGGTACATCTTGCATCTATGCAATCATCATTTCATTTGCGCGTATCTTATGATGACCATTATTGAAAGAGTCTACCTAAATTAATTAATATATTTGTATACCTATATTCCTGATGAGATGATGTATTATGACTATGCATTTGTTTGGCAACTTCTTGATTTCTTCTTATCTACATTTCACCTTCTTATTTGTATGGTGTTGAGTTGAGTTGGCCAATGATGCCTACCAGTACTTAGTTGTTGTACTAATACTACTTGTATCTTCTTTTTGTTGAGTATAACGCGTGTTCCAACATTTAAGACGAGACCTCAGCTCTAGTTCGTGACTACAGAATCCATTCAAGGATAAGCACAATGTGCAGGAAGCCATTGGATCATCTTTATTTTGTTCATGCCAATGTTTTCGAAACAGTGACATCTATTTTTATTTCGTATTCTGAATAATGCATAGACCTTTTTTTGGATACCTTTTGAGTTCTTGTATGGTGACTTTTGGGTTTTGGGGGTTGTAATAATTAGAGATACTTCGGCACTCTCATTTGATGTCACGACCTTATTTCTCAGGTCATGATGTCACCTACTTTAACCCACCAGTAGGTAATCTAAGTAATAGCCTGAAACAACAAGTAATAGGCTAACGGACGAAAGGTAAAGGAAAACAAGAATGAAATTAGTAATAACAATAAGATAGGCAGAAGCTGAAAGATATACATACATAATAAATTTTACAAGAGAGGGAGGAGGACAAAATGTACATAACGAATCCCTTCCCAGACCTTATAAAGTCGATACAAAAGCCAATCCTACTTTAACCCACCAGTAGGTAAGCCAAGCCATTGCCCAAAACGACATGTAATGGGCTAACGGGCAGAAGGTAAAGGAAATAAGAATGAAATTAGTAATAACAATAAGATAGGTAGAAGCGGAAATATATACATACATAATAAACTGTATAAGAGAGGGAGGAGTAAAAAATGTACAAAATGAATCCCTTTCAAGACCTGGTAAGGTTGATACAAGAGCCAATCCTACTTTAAGCCACCATTAGGTAAGCCAAGCCATAGCCCAAAATGATAAGTAATGGGCTAACATACAAAAGATAAAGAAAAACAAGAATGAAATTAGTAATAACAATAAGATAGGTGGAAGCAGAAAGATATGGATATATAATAAACGGTACAAGAGAGGGAGGAGGACAAAATGTACAAAATGAATCCCTCCCAAGACCTAGTAAGGTCGATACAAGAGCCTCTATAACCAAAAGTAAGAGTACTAGACAGTATCTAAAATATACATTTGTACACAGTAGTCTTAGAAATACAAAAGACTGTATCTGAAACAGATTTAGGAGGATCAACTCCGAACTCTAGAAAGCTCACCCCGTCTCTGGATCAGTATCAAGGCCTGAGGATAACATCAATGTCGGTGGCTCATACTCGGATCTAAATTAGGGAAAAAATGCAGAGCAATGGTTACTCAGTAGGCATCATCGACTGATTGAGCTCAAATGTAGCAAAAGCATAATAAAGTGCGAGAGAGTAAGCTAAGTAAGCAGTAATAGGATAGAAATATAAATATCCACTGTGCTAGGTAAATGCAGTAAAGGAAATAAGTAACTCAAAAGTAAGAGAAAATAACAAAGTACAACCTAAATGGGCTCCTATAAGCCAAGAAGGCACACACAAGAAGACAATTAACCTTACTGATCCCCTATAAGCTGGTGGGTGCAAACAAGAATAAACTAAGGTAAGACATATAAGTAACCTTTAACGGAACCGATCTCGAGTAATCTTCCAATCCCAAATCCATGATGAAAAATCTAGGTATGTACTGGGCTTGAACCAAAACCAATGGATAGTAACAAGAGGATAGACACCAGGATCAAAACGAAAATACCAGATAATAATGAGAGGTTGAATGATGCAAACACAACAAAAACTAGTACAACTGCCAGAACTCCTAGTAACAACCATAATCAACGCTAGAACATCCCAACCATTATCATAGATAGATGGCGGACTCGAACCAAAACTCATAGTAACCATACCGTAACCAAAAATAGGTGTTCCCATAAGAAGCCAACGTCAACCATAAACTGATGCCAAACCCATACCAGAACTCATGAACAGTAAGCCATAATTATAAACCGATGCCTGTTTGTACCAGAACTCATAATAATAACAATAGAGAATACACCGGACATGAACTGGAACTGTGTTGTATATTCATATATATAAGCATAACTAGCTAGCGGGATGAAATATAAGGGTTTCAGTCCTATCTTCACTCCCTAAGGACAAATAAACCAATCTCAGGAGGTTAAGTCCACTAAGGCAACGTGGGTTCCCATTTACTAGGTCAAGGAGGTAGAGTCCATGGTCAGTTACTGCTCTACCTAGAGAAAAGAAGTTAATTAGGCCAAAAATTAAGTCTAAGTCAACCCCAACCCAAGGTAATAGCCTAACTGTGCAGGAAGGAGTCTAACTAAGCCTAAAGGAGCTTTATATCAAATATACTATCTAAAATGGGTATTGGGGTCTGCTACAGGCTCCTGATAACCCAACCTAGGTCAGAACCAACCTGAGTCTAGTCTATGACTTCCCACTCCTATATCAATGTACTACTAGCACTAATCCTTGTCCTAAAGTATGATAATACACTATGCTAGAGGAGAACGGGCATCAAATCGACCAAGGGAGGCCCTAACCGGTTAAATAAGGCATAAAAAATGCTAAAATGATAACCCGGCTAAAACTACCTGTCCAAACTAGTTCAATAGTACACTAATACCGTAATTTATCTCAGTCTAAAAGGAGGGTAAGACTAGCCTACCTGGACTTTGTTGAATCCTCTACATTGGAGATTATCCTTTCTGAGAGGCCTCCAAGAGCTGCCACTCTATCAAAATAATGATCTATGCGTCAAGACTAGAAAATCAATACCAAGAGTGCGTAAAAATCCCTTCTGAGAGGCCTCCAAGAGCTGCCACTCTATCAAAATAATGATCTATGCGTCAAGACTAGAAAATCAATACCAAAAGTGCGTAAAAAAGCTCTGGGTCAGAAATCGGACTAAAAATCCCAATATGGGGCCCTCTTGTGGAATCTTAAAATTAAAACTGTCACAGAATCCCATGCAGCTCAAGGATCAATTACCACATAAATTTAGCTAAATACGAGCTCAAACAGTCTCTAAATCAGTCCCAAAGAATCCAAAAAAATAAGGAATTAAGCTAATAATTTAAGCAAAAATTAAAGTGATTACGTACGAGTTAACGAGGCTAAAACACTCGCAATCACTTTCTCAAGCTAAAACCAATGTCAAACACTAGATTCCATACAAATTCCAGAGCTCACACTAGTCTTAAATGGAGTTTCAATACGTAGGATAAAACCTGGGAAAGAGGAGAATGAAATATTTATATCATACCAGCGATGGCCGCTTTAGCAGCTAAATGACCGCTAAAGTGGTCACTGCTAAAGCACCCAAGGTTTGCTAAAATGACCAGGACCAGGCTGGCCAGGCTCTGTTAAAGCTGTCCATGGCTGCTTAAATAGTTATTGCTAAAGAGTCGAAAAAGTAGCCTCTTGGCTACTTAAGAGGCTGCACCAGATAACTTGGCACCAACTAAGTTCAAAAAGTCCCAACGGACTCCGACCGGGTGCTCAGGATTGGTTCGGGATCCGTGCTCGCAAATGAACTATGCTACCCTACCAAATTCAACATTCTGGACAAAACAGCGCCATTGAAATGTCACGCCCAAAATCCCATTAAGGCGGACTGGCACGCAAAGCCGTTGAGGCCCAAGAGAACCAATCTTTGCCCATGTACACTCATATGCATGTCTATGTGTGAATATCATTATATCGCATTCAACTATGTGGAAGTCATGGAAACATTTACTATATACATAGATATGAAACTTGGTCGTTAGGTCCATCAAGTCAAAATGGTCATACATCTCTTACAATCATTCTCCCACACAAGTTTACAAAGCCTCTACAGATACATAACCATAACCAACCTAGAGTCAGGAAAAAACCCCATTCTATACACATATACAATACCCAAGCAAATGTACGTATTGACTCAAAAAGCCCTGAACCAACTGGAGCTCACCAACAATCCGCAAATAATCCGTAACCTACAATTTAGGTCTACTAGCACCTGTGCCTACAACAAGTAAGGTAAGCCCCCCCAAGGGAGATCAGTACGGGGATTGTACTAAGTATGTAAGGCTATAAGAAACTGTATGCAACATAGGATCTCAAATGGGATCAATGCAAGTGAATAAACATTATGGACCAATCACCGTTTTGCATGTGTGGAACCATGTTCATTACTTTTACTGCTTTCATTACTTTCATTGCTTGATCATTCTTTCATATCGTTTTCATTTCTGAAATAACCGTCCTTCATATTTTCAATTACGTGACATACTTCTTTTGGCCTTACGTTTATCTTTATTATCAGTCATCCACTTATTAGTGGGCCATAATATAGTAACAGTCATCCACACTTGGTGGGCTACAATATAATAACCGTCATCCACACTTGGTGGGCTATAATATAATAACCGTAATCCATACTTGGTGGGATATAATATGATAACCTTCATCCACACTTGGTGGGCTATAATATAATAACAGTCATCCACACTTGGTGGGCTATAATATAATAACCGTCATCCACACTTGGTGGGCTATAATATAATAACCGTCATCCACACTTGGTGGGCTATAATATAATAACCGTCATCCACACTTGGTGGGCTATAATATAAGATATCGTGTACATAATATAACATAATATTGGGATTGGTCCATCCGAGCTTAGGTCCTTTAGAGTTGCGTTCCATTCTCAATGAAACATAAAGTAACCATGTAAGCATTACTTCTTCTCTTTACTTTTGTTATGAGAGTGATACATTGGTGATTGGAACATAAATGGGAACACTTATATACATTACTTCATTCCTTACTTTCATGAGATTGATACGCTCACTCCTGAGAGATTAACACATTCACTTATGAGAGATTGATACTTTTGATGACTGTAACATTATTGGAACTTGGAACATTAACCAAAGAACATGAGTCATGTGAATCACAATCGATGTATGAACCCATCAAGTCACTCCAATACACTTTATAACCATATCCACAATTTACTCATATAGAAAAATAACAATTTATGGACATAACCACACCATACATGTTGATATATCATCCACACCATTCACTTTCATCAAAACATCAAGTCCTTTTTCAAGTTTGATTCAGAAGAATGCACATCTTTTAGCAAAAAGCAAAAGTGCACTATTTAACACCTTGCCAACATAACCACCATGATATACATAATCTCTCATGCATATAATATATTAAATCATGAGAATAAACACTTACCCAAGCTTGTAGAATGATGATCTTGCCCAAGGAGATGACTTAGGGTTTAAAGTGAAGAGAAAATATCTCTTTTTGGTTTTTTGGAAAAGTATAGAAATACATGTGTGTTTACAATGAATAAATATCTAATTTACTTTCCCTTTTATGGCCCCTTTAACTCATCCTTATCCACTTATATCAATAATTGACTTGTCAAAGCAAGAATAGGTCATTTGACCCATTGGGCCATGTCTTTTAATTCATTTTGGGCCTTCCTTTGAGTCCATTAACACATATTGACTTAGCCCACCAAATTCAATGTGTAATCCCCCATATTTATCATGTTTAAATAATTCCATAAGTGTCACGACAATACTCAACTTACGAGACTAATATTCGTAGCTTTAATCTCCAATTAAGAAATTCTAGCCACTTATGGCTTAATTGAACGTAAAAGGGTAAAAACGTAATTTGGATGCCAACATCATCCAAGCGTAGTCCTGCAAGATGGAATAATTATATAATAATCCAAAAATCACATTTATAGGCTCGTGGTTGGCGAAACAATTTGGCAAAAAGCACCCCGGCACGCCCCGGGCGCCCCTAGAACTTAGAAAAATTTTAAGCATTTGAAAGGTGTGTAGGGGCGGCCTGGCACACTGCCTGGCGCGCCCCCTTGCTTCCTGTGGGATGAAAATTTCAGCCCAGATCGGCCTGGCAGGCCCCTGGGCGCGCCTGGCCCAAAATTTTTTAAAAAATTCCTTTCTTCGACTTTTCGTTGCGGATTTAGTTAGATACTTCAAGTTCTAATCTTTAGCTTGCCTCTTGTCCTTAATAAACTTTATTTAGGAGTAATTCAAGCTTCATTTATTGATCCTAAAATGTTCCAAAAAGTTACTAACTCCTCATACCAGAGTCTAAACACATTGACTAGTACATTATCAAATGTTCCATCCAAAACCACTACAACATACGTACTTAGTGCTCTCGAAGCTTAGGTTTATAACTACACCCTAGGTCACCAATCAATCAAATTAAGGTTGGGAAATGTACGGGGTGTTACATCCTTCCCCCCTAGAAACATTCGTCCTCGAATGTTAGTAACATTATCTTATTGACACAAATTTCAGTAGAAGTGAATCCTCCCTGTTATCATATACACATATACGGATAAAAACTTACTTATTATTACTCCAATTCCGTACCTTGAACTTTTTCTTTTGTCCACAACAAATCCGAGTACTTTAGCTTGCATTATTTCTTCGATTTCCCATGTCATTTCCTCTACCTGTTGATCCTCCAATAGTACCTTTACAAAAGCTACTTCTTCATTTCTTAAGCCCTTTACTTATCGATCTAGAATAATAATAGGTAACAATAATTACCTTTTCATCTGTAAGATCCTCCGTGATTTGTACATCTCCACTAGCAACAATACGAGATGGATCCCCTATATACTTGCAAAGCATCGAACATGGAATATTGAATGAACTGTGGAGAGTTCTTGTGGTAGTGCTAATTTATATGCCACCTACCCAAATCCCTGGGTAACCTCATTTGGCACGTTATGTAGGTCAACTTCCCTATAAGGCTTCGTAAGACGCCTTTTTGATACTTAATTGATAGCCATTATTGTAGACCAATTCACCAAGAGGTAAATCTGTGATGGAATTCATGTCAATCATGTCCCATTCATTTACTTAACTCATGTATAATCGGTGCACACAATCTACCTTGACGTTAAGGTCCTCTCTCTTGAGTAAACTCAACTATCTTTGTCGAACTTGGCTGTACATTCTTTTTCAAGTGAAACAAATAGAATTTGTGTATTGTTTTTGCTTTTCTATTCTTTTTTTTCCACCTCTCCTACAAATGAAGACTCTGTTGTGTTTTACATTATAGTTATTTCATCTGGGGTTTTAAGAAGACGACCCCATACAAATGTGGTACCATATTCTATGAACAAATATCACGACTGCTAACTTAAAATCATGTGTGGGATAATTCCCCTAATATGGGTGCAATTGTCTTAAGGCATACGCTCTCACACTGTCGTACTGCATTAATACATGTGCTGCATACTCTTCTGAGCCTTTGGGAAGTACTAATACATATGTAGAAGGCAGTTTATCGTTCAACTCTTAGAAACTTGTCTCATATGCATTATTCCGCTGAGACTCGATTACTCTGTGTGTTATTAATGGTGCTAACATGGAAGGAAGCCTTTATAATAAATCTTCTGTAATAACCGGCCAACCCAGGGAAGTTACGAATTCCCATAGGCATCGTAGGCCTTGGCCAATTCTTTACAGCTTAAATCTTTTGTGTATCAATCCTTATTCCTTCACTCTATCCAATGTGACCCATGAACAATACAAATTGTAACCAATCTCACATTTACAGAACTTTGTATGTATCTTACGGTCACGAAGAATTCATAACACCTGTCTGACTAGCATGGCTCTCTTATGATCCCGAATTTCATCTCTAAACATGATTTTGAACACACCTAACAATGGCTCGAACACCCTATTCATTAAAACCATAAAAACTACAGGTGCATTCACTAGCCCCATTGACATACTAAGAATTCGTCTTAACCATACCACATTTGTAATGCTGTCTTGGGTGTATCATCATTATTTATGTCATCATTTCATCATTCAGTTCATTATTTACACATTCATTTATTTTGTCATTTCATCAATTACTCATTCATTTTTTTCTAACCCCGCAACTAATTACACAAATTGTCAACTTTGGGTAGGGAATATTTATTCTTAATCATTACCTTATTCAGTTGCCGATAATTGACACACATTCTCAACGTACTTTCTTGCTTTCGTATAATTAACACTGGTGCACCCCAAGGGGACGTACTAGGTCTTATGAACCCCTTGTTTGTCACGTTTTTATTTGCTTCTTTAATTCCTATAACTCTGCTAGAGCCATTCTATACGGAGGAATAGAGATAGGCTGACTGTCTGGCATCTCATCAATACCAAGCTCTACCATGTCCTATTCAATAAGGTCAACTAATGTATCATGACCACCAACATTCGCTATACAATTATGATATGCTCTGTTAGCTATAATTGCTTTACCAACTGGTGTGTATAGAATTCAAATGGCGTAACTAGTAATTCTGGCGTCCTTTCTATGTCAATTTTTTTTTTCAACAATCAATGGAGTAACATATGGTAATGTCGAATACGGGTCAATAAATGCATATACCTTATGTAAAAATATGAATGTTGTACCTGTGTCTACATTAGGAGAAGCCTCCGAATTCTGTTGATCCGTGAAGGCATAGGTACGGTCCTGTGTTCTACCAGAATCGGTTGCTCCTCTAGTACCTCTGCCATGACCTATAGGTTGTACACCTGACGATGATAATGCAACGACTAATTCTGTAGGTCGTGTCATACTACCCTTGGCCCTCAATGGGCACTCTCTCATCATGTGCCCTAACTTACCACGTCAAAAACAAACTTTCGTTCCAAACCAGCATTAACCTGAATGAAACTTTCTGCAGTGCTGTCATAGCTGACGAAAAGATCCCGCTGTCTATGAACCCCGTATTCCACTACTCTGCCCAACCTGACTGCCTCTGAACCCTCAAAATTGTTGTGGATTACCTTCTGTCAAGTAAGAAAATGATGGTCTAGGCGATCTAGGAAAAATTTTAGGCCTAAATTCTCCTTGGGACACCATAAACTGTCCCATAGGTCTAGCCCTCTTTGATGGCCCTCTTTCAACTTCGTGTGCCCTTCGCCTTTGCCTTTGATCCTTCATTTTCTGTGCAAAGGCTTGTATTCTTGCTATAGCCATGTCTCTATTTAACGCAGCAATAGTACAGTCCCTCAAAAAATTTGGCTCCAATCTGCTCACATATCGATGGACTCTGTCGGCCATTGTGGCCACTACATTTGGAGCATATCGAGCCAAAGAATTAAACTGCAGACTGTATTCTCTAACACTCATGTCCCCCTAACGGAGATTTAAAAACTGATCCACACGAGCCTCTCAGATCTCATATGGTAGGTAATGATCAAGAAATGTTGTTTTAAATTCCTCCTAATTAGCTGGATTTGTACAAATACCCCTAGATCGTTTCCAATCTTCATACCATAATATAGCCTCACCTTTTAGTCTATATGCTGCAAGCTCCACCGTTTCTATACCAGTCACATGCATAACATCTAGAGCTCTTTGAATTTGATCTATAAAATCTTACGGATCTTCATTAAGATCTGATCTGGTAAATATGGGAGGATCCAATTTCAGGAAATCCTGTGTCCGCCGACTAGCTATCCTAGCCGCACCATTATCACTTGTCACTGGACCAACTCGTCCTTGACTCTGGGGAACAACTATCTGAGTCACCATTTGCACCGCATTTCTCAAATCTTGTAACTCCTGCTTAGTAGCATTAACAGGTGGTTCTGGGGATACTTCCCTCCTTTGTGGCCCCCCTGGAGAAGGGGGAAGAGAAGGTGCCCGTGATGTAAACTCAGTTTCAACCCCATATTGACTAGCTGAGTCAGGTGGTGATTTACTAATTCCTTCTCAGGAAAGCATATCTACCTGCTTATCTTTGCCCCTATCTTGTCTTGTCATCAGCATTTTACTATACAAAGAAAAACCAATGTTATTGATCTGATATGATTCCACCTACAACTTTGGCTCTACTGCACGATCTAGAAATGAAGAAATGAAACAACTCTTAAATGTCCCGTAGCCTCCTAATTATAAATATGGTACGCAACACATCCATAAGCAAGACTCTACTTAGACAACGCTTTGTAGACACCCTTAGAACGACCTGCTCTGATACCAGTTTTGTCATGCCCCAAATCCCATTGAGGCGGACTGGCACCCGAATCCATTGAGGCCCGAGAGAACCAATCTTTGCCCATGTACACTCATATGCATGTCTCTGTGTGAACATCATTATATCTCATGCAACTATGCGGAAGTCATGGAAACATTTACTATATACATAGATATGAAACTTGGCCATTAGGGCCATCAAGTCAAAATGGTCATACATCTCTTACAATCATTCTCCCACACAAGTCTACAAAGCCTCTACAGATACATAACCATAACCAACCTAGAGTTGGGACAACAACCTGCTCTATACACATATACAATACCCAAGCAAATGTACGTATTGACTCGGAAAGCCCCAAACCAACTGGAGCTCACCAACAATCCACAAATGATCCGCAACCTACAATAGAGGTCTACTAGCACCTGTACCTGCAGCAAGTAAGGTAAGCCCCCCCCCCCCACAAGGGAGGTCAGTACGACGAATGTACTGAGTATGTAAGGCTATAAGAAACTGTATGCAACATAGGATCTCAAATGGGATCAATGCAAGTGAATAAACATAATGGATCAATCACCGTTTTGCATGTGTTGAACCATTACTTTTATTGCTTTCATTGCTTGATCATTCTTTCATATCATTTTCATTCGTGAAATAACCGTCCTTCATATTTTCGATTACGTGACATAATTCTTTTGGCCTTACTTTTATCTTTATTATCAGTCATCCACTTATTAGTGGGCCATAATATAGTAACAGTCATCACACTTGGTGGGCTACAATATAATAACCGTCATCCACACTTGGTGGGCTATAATATCATAACCGTCATGCACACTTGGTGGGCTATAATATGATAACCGTCATCCACACTTGGTGGGCTATAATATAATAACTGTCATCCACACTTGGTGGGCTATAATATATTAACCGTCATCCACACTTGGTGCGCTATAATATAATAACCGTCATCCACACTTGGTAGGATATAATATAATATAATAACCTTCATCCACACTTGGTGGGCTATAATATATTATATCGTGTACATAATATAACATAATATTGGGATTGGTCCATCCAAGCTTAGGTCCTTTAGAGTTGCGGTCCATTCTCAATGAAACATAAAGTAACCATGTAAGCATTATTTCTTCTCTTTACTTTTGTTATGAGAGTGATACATTGGTGATTGGAACATCATTGGGAACATGTATATACATTACTTCATTCCTTACTTTCATGAGATTTATACGCTCACTCCTGAGAGATTAACACATTAACTTATTGGAGATTAATACATTCACTTATGAGAGATTGATACTTTTGATGATTGTAACATTATTGGAACTTGGAACATTAACCAAAGAACATGAGTCATGTGAATCACAATTGATGTATGAATAAGGAACATGTGAATAACAATAATTAATAACCAAAAATGGGATACCTTTGAACATTTCGGAATAGAATAGGTACAATGTCAATGTGAATAATATGTGCTGCAGAAAGATACAGAAAGAGTAACCTTACATACCTTATCTTCCCACTATGAATACACAATCATATATGTGAGTACAATAATTCCGCTCCTTCCTTATGTTTCACTCTACATCATAAGTACATAACGGAACCAACATCAACCACAAGCTACATTCCAAGTGTATAAGATGACCATGAGTTACATGAGTGCCCTATAACATTATTTCACCCTTTACAATACCATTCATGGCCTTATCATACCAATAATACCATAACATTCTATAAATTGACCAAGACATCACACACCAATAGCTTTTCACATCAAGTTCCTCCTTTACATGTTCTCATTAACACCACATCATAGTGAACCCATCAAGTCACTCCAATACATTTTATAACCAAAATTCCACAATTTAATCATATAGAAAAATAACAAGTTATGGACATATCCACACCATACATGTTGAGATATCATCCACACCATTCACTTTCATCAAAACATCAAGTCCTTTCTCAAGTTTAATTCAGAAGAATGCACATCTTTTAGCAAAAAGCAAAAGTGCACTATTCAACACCTTGCCAACATAACCACCATGATATACATAATCTCTCATGCATATAATATATTAAATCATGAGAATAAACACTTACCCAAGTTTGTCGAATGATGATCTTGCCCAACGAGATGACTTAGGGTCTGAAGTGAAGAGAAAATATCTCTTTTAGGTTTTTTGGAAAAGTCTAGAAATACATGTGTGTTTACAATGAATTAAAATCTGATTTCCTTGCCCTTTTATAGCCCCTTTAACTCATACTTAGCCACTTAGATCAATAATTGACTTGTCAAAGCAAGAATGGGTCAAATGACCCATTGGGCCATGTCTTTTAATTCATTTTGGGCCTTCCTTTGAGCCCAATAACACATATTAACTTAGCCCACAAAATTTAATGTGTAATCCCCCATATTTCTCATGTTTAAATAATTCCATAAGTTTCACGACAATACTCAACTCACGAGACTCATATTCGTAGTTTCAATCTCCAATTAAGAAATTCTAGCCACTTATGGATTAATTCAACGTAAAAGGGTAAAAATGTAATTTGGATGCCAACATCGTCCAAGCATAGTCCTGCAAGATGGAATAATTATATAATAACCCAAGAATAACATTTATAGGCTCATGGTTGGCAAAAAAATTTGGCAAAAAGCCCCCCGGCGCCCCTAGGACTTAGAAAAATTTTCAGCATTTGAAAGCTGTGCAGGGGCGGCTTGGCACTCTGTCTGGTGCGCCCCCTTGCTGCCTGTGGGATGAAAATTTCAGCCCAGATCGGCCTGGCATGCCCCTGGCCCAAAATTTTTTTAAAAATTCCTTTCTTCGACTTTTCGTTGCGGATTTGGTTAGATACTTCAAGTTCTAATCTTTAGCTTGCCTCTTGTCTTTAAGAACCTTTATTTAGGAGTCATTCAAGCTTCATTTATTGCTCCTAAAATGTTCCAAAAAGTTTCCAAATCCTCATACAAGAGTCTAAACACATTGACTAGTACAATATCAAATGTTCCATCCAAAACCACTACAACATACGTACTTAGTGTTCTCAAAGCTTAGGTTTATAACTACACCCTAGGTCACCAATCAATCAAATTAAGGTTGGGAAATGTACGGGGTGTTACATGAAATTTCCAACCGGGGTTATTTTGATAAAAAAGTGCAGCCCACACCTCAAGGGGGCATTTTAAACAAATTCCTCCAAATAGCCCAAATCGAGTTCGAAAGCCCCGAGATCCAGATTAATGGTCCCCTAGCCTAAAATTGATATTCTGGAGCTGATGAGTCTATAAAAAATGACATCCGATGTAATTTACCTCTGATTTTGGCCCGAGACCTATTCCTTAACTTCAAAAGTTCTAAAATAGAGAAATGGCTCTAAAAACTAAATGAACTACCCTGTAACCAAAATCTCAGTCCCAGCAAGTCATAAATGACCTGGGGAAGCTATAGGAAAGCTCTAAATGCAGTAAAAGTACAAAAACATTGGAAATAACTTGGAAGGTCATTACAATATCCACTACTAAAAGGACTTACATTCGTGAAAGTAACGGATCAAGATGTACCTGAAGGCTCAAACAGGTAGGGATACTGGGTCCACGTATCACTTTCGATCCCCCAAGTAAGCTCCTGGAAAAAATGGTATGGCCACTAAAGCTTAACCATAGGAATGTTTCTGGAGCGCAACCTCCTGACATCTTTGGCTAAAATAGACACAGGCTCCTCTGTAAAGGTCAACCACTCATCTAACTGAACCGAGTCCAACCGAAGCACGTGACACTCATCTAGAATGTAGAACTGTAATATAGATACATGAAAAATAGGATGGATGGCTGTAAAGGCCGGAGGAAAAGCTAACACATATTCTACCTCCCCAACTGTCCGTAGGATCTCAAATGGTCTAATATACCTAGGGATAAGCTTGCCCCTCCTCCTAAACCTCACGTTCCTCATAGGCGATACTTGCCGAAAGACTTGGTCACCAACTCTGAACCTCAAGGCATGAAGTCTACTGTCAGCATAACTCTTCTGTCCGCTCTGAGTTTCCTGTACCCTATCCTGAATCATCCGAACCCGGTCCAAAGACTCACAAAGAAAATCTGTAACATGGGGCCTAACCTTAGAAGTCTCAAACCAACCAACTAGGGATTGACAACGCCTACCATACAATGCCTCAAATGGATCCATCTGAATGCTCAAATGGTAGGTGTTTTTATAAGTAAACTACGTCAAAGCTAAAAACTTATCCCACTTACATCCAAAATCCAATACACAAGCATGGAGCATATCCTCCAAAACTTGAATTGTCTGCTCCGACTGTCCATCAGTCTAGGGGTGAAAAGTAATGTTAAGGTCAACTTGGGTACCCAACTCCTCCTGAAATGTCCTCCAGAAGCTAGAAGTGAACTGAAAGCCTCAATCTGAAATAATAGACATGGGTACCTCATGAAGGTGAACCACCTCTTGAATATAGATACGGGCCAATCTCTCTGCACTAAAGGAAGTCTGAACAGGGATGAAAAGGGTGGACTTGGTCAATTGATCCATGATGAACCAAATGTTATCATAACCATAAGAAGTATGAGGCAAACCACCTACAAAGTCCATAGTGACCCACTCCCATTTCCACTCCGAAATGGATAGCCTCTGAAGCAATCAATTAGGTCTTTGATGCTCACCTTTCACCTGCTGACAACATAGGCATTGTGCCACAAGCTCTGATATATCTCTCTGCATACCACTCCACCAGTAATGCTACCTCAAAACCCTATACATCTTAGCTATCCCTGGGTGAATATAATATCTGGAGCTATAAGACTCTTTAACTATCAACCGAATTAATTATCTTGCCCTCGAAACACAAATAGAACCGTTAAATATGAAAACACCCTCAGAATCTAAGGTATCCCTCCTGGACTCACCCCTCACCACTTGAACTCAAATTCTACGTAGCCCGCTATCCTCAAACTGACAACCCCAAATCTGCTCCAACATGCTAGATCTGGCCTCAACACTAGTAAGAATCCTCCTAGGATCAGAAATATTAAGACAAATCATCATGTTGGCTAAGGAATGGCTATCCAAAGCCAACGGCTGCTGTGAAACTGAAATGAAGGACAAGCTACCCATACTCACTGCCTTCCAGCTCAAGTCATCTGCTACCACATTTTCCTTACCCGAATGGTATAGAATAGAGATATTGTAGTCCCTAAGCAACTTAATTCATCTACACTACCTCAAATTATGATCTCTCAGGGTCATAATGTACTCTATACTACAGTGGTCAGTAAAGATCTCACAACAAACACCATACAAGTAATGGCTCTAAATCTTAAGTGCAAAAATTACCGCAGCCAACTCCAAATCATAAGTGGGGTAGTTTCACTCGTGCACCTTTAGCTGCCTAGAAGCATATACAATAACATAGCCCCGCTGCATCAGAATACACCCCAAACTAACACCAAAAGTATCACAATAAATGGTAAACCCCTCATTCTTTACTAGAAGGGTCAGAATAGGAGCTGAAGTGAAAAAGTCCTTGAGCTTCAAAAAGCTTTCCTCATAACTCGTGGACCACTGAAACAAAACCTCCTTTCTAGTCAAATCTGGTCACAGGGGCTATAATAGTAGCAAATCTCTCAACAAACCGCCTGTAGTATCCTAAAAAACTAATGAAACTCAAAACCTCAATAGGAGATGTAGGCCTAGGCCAATCACGGATAGCCTCAATCTTCGTTGGGACCATTATAATATCATCCTTAGACACCAAGTACCCCAAGAAAGCTACAGACTCAAGCCAAAAATTGCACTTTGAGAATTTGGAATAAATCAAATGATATCTCAAAGTGTGGAGCACAGTCCTAGAATTCTACTCATGCTCCTCCCTACTCCTCGAATATACCAGAATGTCATCAGTGAAAACAATCACAAAGGAGTCCAAATAAAGCATGAAGACGTGGTTCATCAAGTCCATAAATGTTGTTGCATTGGTCAACCCAAAAAACATCACCAGGAACTCATAATAGTCGTAACGAGTCCTAAAGGTTGTGTTTGGGATGTCCTCAGCCCTGATCCTAAATTGATGGTAACCAAACCTCAAATGAATCTTAGAAAACACTGATGCACTCTAAAGCTGGTCAAATAAATCATCTATATGAGGCAAATGATACTTATTCTTCACTATAACCTTATCTAGCTACATGTAGGTGATACGTATATGCATAGAACCATCCTTGTTCTTCATAAACAGAACTAAAGAATCCCAAGGCAATATACTCGTAATGATGAAACCCTTACCTATAAGATCGTGAAGCTGAATATTTAGCTACTTAAGCGTGGAAGGAGCCATACTAAAAGCAACCATAAAAATAGGTTGGGTGCCTGACTTGAGGTCAATAGCAAACTCTATATCATAATCAGGAGAAAGTCAAGGTAGGTTAGTAGGAAAAACATTAGAAAAATCATGAACAATAGGAACAGAGTCAAATGAAGGACTCTCAACACTAACATCCCAAACATAAGCAAGGAATGACTCACAACCCCTTGAAACCAGTCTCATAGCCTGAATATAAGAAATACTCCCCATCGATGAGCAGCTAAAAGAACCCTATCACACAACTAGGGGGTATATCAGGCATGGCTAAGATAACAGTCTTGGCAAAGTAATCCAAGACCGCATGATAGGGGATAACCAGTCCATGCCCAGAATCACGTCAAAATCCATCATATTTAATACAACAAGATCAACCTGAGTGTCAAACTCTCGATTAGTCACTAAACAGGATCTAAATACCCAATCCACTACTAAAGAATCACCCACAGGGGTAGGTACATATAATGGCACAAATAACGGCTCATAAAACAAACCCAACAATGATGCATAATAAGCAAAAATAGATGAACATGTAGAGCCAGGATCAAATAAAGCAGAAGCTAGCTGATGGCATATTGAAATTGTACCAGTTATCACAGCATCCAAAGCCTCAACATATGGTCTACCAGGAACAACATACAAATGGCCCTGCGCTATATCGAACTGGGGGTCTGCCCGACCACCTGTCCTACCTGCCAGAGGACCACCTTTGAAACCCTGGTTACCAACCCTGTGCCTCAATGCACCACCTTTAACTGGTGTCAATACTGATCTGATCGGCTGAGCACTCTGAACTGAAGGCTCAATCATCCCGCATAGGGACACTCTCTAGAGAAATGAATGACGACCCCACACTCATAACTAGTCTCGGGAACTCGACTCTATCTAGAAGGTTCGACTAATTCAAAATGGCCACCTCAGCTTGATGACCCTAATTGAACACCCCTCACTGGCTAACTATTGCTCTAACTGCCCGAACTACTATAACTCGGCTGGTCCCAACCAGAAATCTAAATTTCTTCCTGAATAGGCCTATTAGACTGAACCTGGTGTTGATATGGCTAACACTGGGGGTACCTACTTTGAAATCCTTGGCTTCTGAACTATGAGTTACTGTTGATCCCACTATAACTACTCTAATGACAGGACCTTTTATCGCAGCCCCCTTGGGCCTTGTTATATATCTTCTCTATAGTATAGACGTAGTTAGCAATCTCAGTAAATGACTTTCCTAAAGTCACCAAACTCTAAGTAGCCCTGTGAAGCGATAAATTCAACCCTCTAACAAAATACAGAATCCTCTCATACTCTGAAGGTAAAATCATGGTGGCAATCCTGGCTAGCTCATGAAACCTCACCTCATACTCGGCCACCGTTATAGAACCCTACCTTAATCTAGAAAACTCATCCCTAAGGTGCTCGCACATGCTGCAAGGCATGTACTTCTCCAAGAAAGCCTCAAAAAACTATGCCCAAGTCACAAGAGGGGATCCAGCTAGCTTGGAATCAAGATAACCTCTCCACCACTGTCTTGCTGTCCTGTCAAGCTGATATGTCATATAATTCATTCTGCGTGACTAGACTAACCCCAAATTACTAAGCCTCTCCTCACAACTAGTCAGAAACTCATAAGCATCCTCTCCTAGGCCCCAATAAACTTGGGTGGAGTCAATCTCAGAAATTGGCCCAACATCTTCTACTCCTCTACGGTCATAACTAGCTAGGTTACTACCAGCTGCAAAACTACCAGCTCTGGTGGAACCTTTGCTCTGGGAGCCACAGTTGGCTACAACCCTAAACCAATACCACTTTGGGGTGATGTCTAAGCCCCATTTGTCGGTGGACCACCAACTAACACCAAAAACTGAACTAATATATCTCTGAGAACTAGCAAAAGATATAAACCCAAGCGGGGACTGGGATGTTCCCTGACCCACTTACTGCTGTGGCAGTGGAAACTTTGGTGTTATCTCTGGCTCAGTAGCAACAATATGATATGTTGATGGCTCCCTAGCCTTATCTCGACATCTAGGTCAACCTCTACCCTGAACTGGTGCTCCAGCAGTAGGCTCGGGGTCCTGATCCCTGGCTACTGTACCCTGCATCCTAACCATGTACGAAAAAGTTAAACGATAATAAGAATTTGGAAACCAATACAAACACAATGCATGGAAGTGAACCGAGAAGATGAGCTTTTCATAAAAATGTCTTGTAGCCTACCAAAGATACAATATAGACATCTCTATACCAATTTGCAGGACTCTACTCAATATCGGCTCTCGTACCAACAATACCAGTTAACCTAGGCCCTGATATCAAGATGTTATGACCCAATTTCTCAAGTCATGATGGAACTTACTTTAACCCACCAGTAGGTAAGCCTTTTAGCCCAAAATGAAAAGTAATGGGCTAACAGGCGAACGGTAAAGGAAAACAAGAATGAAATTAGTAATAACAATAAGATAGGAGGAAGACAAAATATATACATATATAATAAACAGTATAAGAGAGGAAGGAGGACAAAATATACAAAATAAATCCCTCCAAAGACCTGGTAAGGTCAATACAAGAGTCCATCCTACTTTAACTTACCTATAGGTAAGCTAAGACATAGTCCAGAATGATAAGTAATGGGCTTAAGGGCGGAAGGTAAAGGAAAAAAAGAATGAAATTAGTGATAACAATAAGATAGGCGAAATTAGAAAGATATACATACATAATAAATTATACAAGATAGAGAGGATGAGAAAATATACAAAATGAATCCCTCCCAAGACCTGGTAAGGTTGATATAAGAGCCACTATAACAAAAAATAAGAGTACTAGACAGTATCCAAAATGTACATATGTACACAGTACTATCAGAAATACAAAAGACTATAATTGAAATAGATGGTGGAGGATCAGCTCTGGACTCTAGAAATCTCACCCCATCTTCTGATCAATAGCAGGGCATGAGGATAATGTCAATCCCGGTGGGTCCTACTCAAATCTACATCAGGGAAAAGATTTAGAAGTGTAGTATGAGTACCAAAGCAACGAGTACTCAGTAGGCATAATAAAGTGCGTGATTGTAAGCTAAGTCAGCAGTAACATGGTAGAAATGTAAATATCTACTGTGCTAGGTAAATAGAGTAAAGGAAATAAAACTAAAAAGTAAGAAAAAAGAACTAAATATAACCTAACTAGGCCCCCATAAGCCCAGAAGGCACACACAAGAAGATAATTAACCCTATCGAGCCTCCATAAGCCGGAGGGTGCAAATAACAAGAAACTAAGATAAGAAATATAAGTAACCTTTAACTGAACCAATGCCAAGTAATCTTTCTATCCTAAATCTATGATGAAAAATCTAGGTATGTACCGGGCTTGAACCAAAACCAATAGACAGTAACAAAAGGCCAGACACCAGGCTTAAACCAAAAATAGCGGATAATAACGAGAGGTTGAATGATGCAAACATAACAAAGCCCAGTACAACTGCTAGAAATACCAGAAACAACCATAATCAACACAAGAACATCCCAACCATAATCATAGAAAGATGCCAGACTCAAACCAGAATCCATAGTAACCATACCTTCACCAAAAATAGGTGATCCCATAAGAAGTAGACCTCAACTGTAAACTAATGCAAAACTCATACTAGAACTCATGAACAGTAAGGCAGAATCATAAATCGATGCCAGTTCGAACCAAAACTCATAACAATAGAGCATACAACGAACTTGAATCAAAACTGAGTTGTATATGTATATATATATAAGCATAACTAGCTAGCAAGATGAAATGCAAGGGTTTCGAGCCTATCTCTACTCCTTAAGGACATATACACCAATCTTGTGTAGTTAAGTCCACTAAGGAAAGGAGGGTTCCTATTTACTAGGTCAAAGAGGTGCGGTCCAGGGTCAGTTATTATTCTACCCAGAGAAAAAAAGATAAATAGATCAAAATTCAAGTCTAATTAAACCCCAACCCAAGGTAATAGCCTAAGGTAGCAGCCCGGTGTCTAACTAAGCCTAAAGGAGCTTCATATTAAATATACTATCTAAAGAGGGCAGTGGGATCAGCTACAGGGTCCCGATAACCCAACCTAGGTCAGAACCTAATCGAGTCTAGCCTAAGGCTTCCCAATACCATTTCAAGGTACTACTAGAACTAATTCTTGTCCTAAAGGATATTAATACACTATGCTAGGAAAGAACGGGCCCGAAATCATCTAAGAAAAGCCCAAACCGGCTAAATAAGGCTTAAAAAAATTCTAAAACAATAACTAGGCTAAAACAACATGCCCATACTAGCACAATAGTACATAAATACCCTAATAAATCTAAGTCTAAAAAGAGGACAAGTCTAGCCTACCTGGACGCTGTCGAACGCACGTTGAATCCTCTACACTAGAGCCTTTCCTTTTTGAGAGGCCTCCAAGAGCTGCCACTCTATTAAAATAATGATTTATGCGTCAAGACAAGAAAATTGATACCCATATTGGACTAAAAATCCAACATAGGGCCCTCTTGGAGAATTTTAAAACGTAAACCATCACAGTGTCCCACGTAGCTCAAGGATTAATTGCCATGTAAATTTAGCTAAATCTGAGCTCAAACAGTCCAAAAATTAGTCCCAAAGAATCTGGTAAAATTAAGGAATTAAACTACTAATTTAACCAAAAATTGAAGCGATTACTTACGAGTTAACGAGGTTAAAACACTAGCAATCACTTTCCCGAGCTAAAACCAACTTCAAACACTCTATTCCACACAAATTTTGGAGCTCACACTAGTATAAAATGGGGTTTCAATACTATTGATAAAAGCTGGAAAATAGGATAATGAAATATTTATATCATACCAACGGTGGCCGCTTTATCGGCTAAATGACTGCTCAAGCGGTCACCACTAACGCACCTAAGGGTGGCTAAAGCGACCCGGCCCAGGCTGGCCAGGCTCTGCTAAAGTTGTCCATGGCCGCTTAGCTGCAAAAGTAGTCTCTTTGATTCTTAAGAGGCTGTACCAGATAACTTGGCACCAGCCAAGTTCAACAAGTCCCAACGGACTCTGACAGGGTGCTCGGGATTGGTTCGGGATACTGTGCTTGTAAATGAACTATGCTACCCTACCAAATTAGACATTCCAGACTCAACGATGCCACTAAGACTAGAATTCCTCCCAAAAGACCAAAACTAGTTTAAAAACCTCGAGACCCAGACCAAGGGTCCTCCTAGCCTTAAATTGACATTCCAGAGCTGATGAAACTGTCAGAAATGATATTCAGGGTGGTTTACCTAAAGGTTTGTCCCGAGACCTATTCCTTAACTTTAAAAGCTCAAAAATAGAAAAATGACTCTAAAAATCAAACGAAATGCCCGGTAACAAAACTGTCAGTCCTAACAAGTCATGATGACCTAGGGCAGCTATAGAAAAGCTCTAAATGCAATAAAAGCACCAAAAAATAGGCAAATAACTAGGAGGGTCATTATAATATCTACTATAAAAAAGACTTTCATCCGTGAAAGTAAAGGATCAATGTCACACCCCTAATTCCAACGGGACGGACTGACACTCGAAGCCGATATGGCCCGAAAGAACCAATCTTTGCTTATGTATACTCATATGCATGTATTTGGGTGAACACCATTATATCTCATGCAACTATGCGAAAGTCATAGAAACATATTCTATATGTATAAAACTTGGCCGTTAGGGCCATCAAGTCAAAATGGTCATACATTTCTTACAATCATTCTCCCACATAAGTCTACAAAGCCTCTACAGATACATAACCATAACCAACCTAGAGTCGGGACAAAACCCCGCTCTATACATATATACAATACCAAAGCAAATGTACATAATGACTCGAAAAGCCCCGAATCAACTGGAACTCACCAACAATCCGCAAATGATCTACTAGCACCTATGCCTGCAGCAAGTAAGGTAAGCCCCCCCAAGAGAGGTTAGTACGAAGAATGTACTGAGTATGTAAGGCTATAAGAAACTGTATGCAACATAAGATCTCAAATGGGATCAATACAAGTGAATAAACATTATGGATCAATCACCATTTTGCATGTGTGGAACCATGTTCATTACTTTTATTGCTTTCATTACATTCGTTGCTTGGTCATTCTTTCATATCATTTTCATTCGTGAAATTAATTTTCTTCATATTTTTAATTACGTGACATACTTCTTTTGGCCTTACGTTCATCTTTTTTATCAGTCATCCACTTATTAGTGGGCCATAATATAGTAACAATCACCCATACTTGGTGGGCTATAATATAATAACCGTCATCCACACTTGGTGGGCTATAATATAAAACCGTCATCCACACTTGGTGGGCTATAATATAATAACCGCCATCCACACTTGGTGGGCTATAATATAATAACCGTCATCCTCACTTGGTGGGCTATAATATAATAACCATCATCCACACTTAGTGGCCATAATATAATAACCGTCATCCACCATTGGTGGGCTATAACATAATATATAGTGTACATAATATAACATAATATCGGGATTGGTCCATCCGAGCTTAGGTCCTTTAGATTTGCGGTCCATTCACAATGAAACATAAAGTAACCATGTAAGCATTACTTCTTTGCATTGCTTCTTCTCTTTAATTTTGTTATGAGAGTGATACATTGGTGATTGTAACATCATTGGGAACACGTATATACATTACTTCATTCCTTACATTCATGAGATTGATACGCGCACTCATGAGAGATTAAGACATTCACTTATGAGAGATTGATACTTTTGATGACTGTAACATTATTGGAACTTGGAACATTAGCCAAAGAACATGAGTCATGTGAATCACAATCGATGTATGAATAAAGAACATGTGAATAACAATAATTAATAACCGGAAATGGGATACCTTTGAACATTTCGAAATAGAATAGGTACAATGTCAATGTGAATAATATGTGCTGTAGAAAGATACAGAAAGAGTAACCTTACATACCTTATCTTCCCAATATGAATACACAATCCAATATGTGAGTACAGCAATTCCGCTCCTTCCTTACGTTTCACTCTACATCACAAGTACATAACGGAACCAACATTAACCACAAGCTACATTCCAAGTATATAAGACGACCGTGAGTTACATGATTGCCCTATAATGTTACTTCACCCTTTACAATACCATTCATGGCCTTTTCATACCAACAATACCATAACATTTTATACATTGACCAAAACATCATAAACAAATAGCTTTTCACACCAAGTTCCTCCTTTACATGTTCTGATTAACATGACATCACCATGAATCCATCAAGTCACTCCAATACATTTTATAACCAAAATTCCATAATTTACTCATAGAGAAAAATAACAAGTTATGGAACATACATGTTGAGATATCATCCACACCATTCACTTTCATCAAAACATCAAGTCCTTTTTCAAGTTTAATTCACAAGAATGCACATCTTTTAGCAAAAAGCCAAAGTGCACTATTCAACACCTTGCCAACATAACCACCATGATATACATACTCTCTCATGTACATAATATATTAAAACATAAGATTAAATACTTACCCAAGCTTGAGAGATGATGATCTTGTCCAACAATTGTAGTTGCTTTAGGGTTATTAGGGGTTGAGTTGAGAGAAAATATCTCTTTTTGGTTTCTTGGAAAAGTCTAGAAATACATATGTGTTTGAGTGATTAAAATCTGATTTTTGGGGCCTTTATAGAGACCTCAAGTCATCCTTAGCCACACTTGGTCCAATAATAACATGTTTACTTGGTCAATGGCAAGAATGGGTCATTTGACCCATTGGGCCATGTCTTTTGGCCTCTTTTTGGGCCTCAAATTGAGACCAATAACACATGTCAACTTATTCCACCAAATTAAATGTGTAATCCATCATGTATCTTATGTTTAAATAATTCGATAAGCGTCACGACAATATTCAACTCACGAGACTTGTATTCGTAGCCTTAATTTCCCAATAAGAAACTCTAGCCATTTATGGCTTAATTGAACATAAAAGGGAAAAAACGTAATTTAGATGCCAACATCGTCCAAGCGTAGTTCTACAAAGATGGAAAAATTATATAATAACCCAAGAATCACATTTATAGGCTCGTGTTTGGCAAAAAAATTCGGCAAAAAGCACCCCGGCACGCCCCCGGGCGCCCCTTGGACTTTAAATATTTTTCAGCATTTGAAAGGTGTGCAGGGGCGGCCTGACACGCTGGCTGCCACGCCCCCTTGATGCTTGTGGGCTGAAAATTTGAGCCCAAAGCGGCCTGGCACGCCCCTGGGTGCGCCTGGCTCAAAATTTTTTAAAAAATTCCTTTCTTCGACTTTTCGTTGCGGATTTGGTTAGATACTTCAAGTTCTAATCTTTAGCTTGCCTCTTGTCTTTAAGAACCTTTATTTAAGAGTCATTCAAGCTTCATTTATCACTTCTAAATGTTTCAAAAAGTTTCCAACTCCTCATACAAGAGTCTAAACACTTTGACTAGTACGATATCAAATGTTCCATCTAAAACCACTACAACATACGTACTTCGTGCTCTTGAAGGTAAGGTTTATAACTACATCCTAGGTCACCAATCAATCAAATTAGGGTCGGGAATATACGGGGTGTTACAATCAAGATGTACCTGAAGGCTCAAACAGGTAGAGATAGTGGGTCCATATATCATGCTCGATCTTCCAGGAAGCCTCCTCAAACAGAGAGTGTCGCCACTGAACCTTAACCATAGGAATGTATCTTGAGCATAACCGCCTGACATCTCTGGCTATAATAGACACAGGATCCTATATAAAGGTCAACCTCTCATCCAACTAAAATGAGTCCCACAGAAGCACGTAACACTTATCCAAAATGTAGCACCACAACATAGATACATGAAAAACTAGTTGGATGGTTGAAAAGGCTGGAGCTAAAGCTATCTCAAATGCCACCTCCCCAACTGTCCGTAGGATCTCAAATGGTCCAATATACCTAGGGCTGAGCTTTCCCTTCATTTCAAACCTCATCACACCCTTCATGAGTGATACTCGCAGAAAGACTCGATCACCAACTCTGAACCTTAAGGCACGAAGTCTACGATCAACATAACACTTTTGTCTGTTCTGTATTGCCAATAGCCTATCATGAATCATCCGAACCCGGTCCAAAAACTCTCAAAGAAAATCTGTACCATAGGGCCTAACCTTAGAAATTTCAAAATAACCATCCAGAGATCGACAATGCCTACCATAGAATGCCTCAAATGGAGGCATCTGAATACTCAAATGGTAGCTGTTATTATAAGCAAACTTCACCAAAGCTAAGAAACAGTCCCATAGACCTTCAAAATCTAACACACAAGCACAACATATCCTTTAAAACCTGAATAGTCCACTCCGAATGCCCATCAGTCTCAGGGTGAAAAGCAATGCTAAGGTCAACTTTTGTACCCAACTCCTCCTGAAATGTTCTTCAGTAGCTAGAAGTGAACTAAGAGCCTCGATCTTAATTAATAGACATAGGTACCCCATGAAGGCGAACCATCTATGGAATATAGATATGGTCAACCTCTTAGCACTGGAGGAAGTATGAACAAGTTGAAATAGGCAGACTTGGTTAATCGTTCCTTGATGACCCAAATGTTATCATAACCATAAGAAGTGTGAGGCAAACCACCTAAGAAGTTTATAGTGACCCGCTCCTATTTTACTTGGGAATGGGTAGCCTCTGAAGCAATCCATCAGGTCTCTGATGCTCGGTCTTCACCTACTGACAACATAGGTAATGAGCCATAAACTCTACTATATCTCTCTACATACCACTCCACCAGTAATGCTACCTCAAATCCCTATACATCTTAGCTGTCTCGAGGTGAATAGAATATCTGGAGATATGAGCCTCTCAAAGTATCAACTGAATCAAATCTCTAACCCTTAAAATACAAATAAGACTGTCAAATATCAAAACACACTCAGAATTTAAGGTAGCCCTCCTAGACTCACCCATCAACACCTGACCTCGAATGCTACGAAGCCCACCATCCTCAAACTGACAACCTCTAATCTGGTCCAACAAGGTAAATCTGGCCTCAACACTAGCGAGAATCCTCCTGGGTCTGAAATATCTAGACAAACCATCATGTAGGCTAAGGACGGGCTATCCAAAGGCAACAACCGCTAAACTAAAATAATGGCCAAGCTACCCATATTTACTACCTTCTGGTTCAAGGCATCCGCTACCACATTAGCCTTGCCTAGATGGTATAGAATAGAGATATCATAGTCCCTCAGTTACTTAATCCATCTATACTACCTCAATTAAGCTCTTTCTAGGTCACAATATACTGAAAACTATGGTAGTTAGCGAAGATCTCACAATGAACACCATACAAGTAATGCCTCCAAATCTTAAGCGCGAAAACTACCATAGCCAACTCCAAATACTAAGTAGGGTAGTTGTGCTCGTGCACCTTCAGCTGCCTTGATGCATATGTAATAAGACAACCCTTCTACATCAGAACACACCCCAAACTAACAGCAGAAGCATCACAATAGATAGTGAACCCCTCGCCTTCAACTAGAAGGATCAGAATAGGAATTGAAGTGAGTAAGTCCTTGAGCTTCAGAAAGCTCACCTCACAACTTGTGGACCATTGAAATGAAACCTCCTTCCTAGTGAATCTGGTCACATGGGCTACAATAGTAGCAAATCTCTCGACGAGCCATCTGTAGTAGCCTATCTAACCCAATGAAATTATGAACCTCAGTAGGAGATGTAGGCCTATCCCAAACACAAACAACCTTAATTTTCACCAGGCCCACCATAATATCATAATTGGACACTACGTGCCCTAAGAAAGCTCTAGAACTTGCACTTCGAGAATTTGGCATAAAGCTACGATCTTTAAAAGTGTGAAGCACAGTCCTCAAATGCTGCTCGTGCTCCTTCCTACTCCTCGAATATACCAGAATGTCATTAGTGAAAACAATCATGAAGAAGTATAAATAAGTACTAAAGACACGGTTCATCAAATCCACAAATGTTTTTGGGGCATTGGTCAATCCAAAAGACATCACCAGGAACTCATAATAGTCGTAATGAGTCCTGAAGGTTTGTCTTTGGGATATCCTCAGCCCTGATCCCCAACTGATGGTAACCAAACCTTAAATCAATCTTAGAAAACACTATTGCACCCAGAAATTTGTCGAATAAATGATTGATATGAGGTATAGGATACTTATTCCTCACTATCACCTTATTCAGCTACTTGTAGTCGATACACATACACATAGAACAATCCTTCTTCTTCATAAATAGAACTAAATCACCCCAAGGCAATACACTCAGTTTGATGAAACCCTTACCTAGAAGATCCTGGAGCTAAATATTTAGATCCTCAAGCTCAATAGGAGCTATATGATAAGAAGACATAAAAATAGGTTGGGTGCCCATCTCATGGTCAATAGCAAACTCTATATCAGGCTCTGGAGGAAGGCAAGGTAGATTGTTAGGAAAAACATCAAGAAAATTATGAACAATAGGAACAGAGTCAAGCAAAGGACTCTCGACACTAACATCCCAAACATAAGCAAGGAATGACTCACAACCCCTCGACACCAGTCTCCTAGCTTGAATATAAGAAATAATCCCCATCGGTGTATAACTAAACTAACCCTGTCACACAATTGGGGGTATGCCAGGCATTGCTAAGTTAACGATCATGGCAAAGCAATCCAAAACTGCATCATAGGGGGATAACTAATCCATGCCTAGAATCACATCAAAATCCGCCATATCTAATACAATGAGATCAAACTGAGTGTCAAACTCTCAAATAGTCATTAAACATGATCTATATACCCAATCCACAACTAAATAATCACCCCACAGGGGTAGCTACACACAAATGCACAAATAACGGCTCCAATGACAAATCCAACTACGATTCATAATAAGTAGAAATTGACGAATATGTGAAGTCGAGATAAAATAAAGCAGAATTTGGTTGATGACCTATTGAAATCATACATGTGATCACAGTATCTAAAGCCTCGGCGTTTAGTCTACTAGGAACAACATATAAATTGTCTTGCCCACTACTGGACAGGGCTTGCCCGACCACCTGTCCTACCTGCTTGAGGACCACCTCTGAAACCCTGGGGACCACTCCTGCATTCTGGAGCACCACCTCTGACTGGAGGTAGTACTGATCAGATCGGCTAATCACTATGAGCTGAAAGCTCAATCATCCCACATCTGGGATACTCTTAAGAGAAATGATAGATGACCCCACACTCATAATAAGTCCTAGGCACTATACTCTATCTAAAAGGTTTGACTAATTTAGAATGCCTATCTCGGCCTGATGACCCTGACTGAACACCCCTCACTAGTTGATTACTGGTCTTACCACCCGAACTATTATAAGTGGATTGTACCCCACCTGAGATCTAAAGTTCTGCTTAAATAGGCCTACTAGGCTGACCCTGGTGCTGATAAGGCTGATGCCGGGGGTACCTACCCTAAAATCCTTGGCCTCTGAATTGTGAGCCGATATGGCTCCCACTATAAGTACCTTAAAAATGGGTTCTCTTATCGATGCCCCCTTGGGCGTCGTGATCTATCTCCTCTATAGTATAGACATAGTCTACAATCTTAGTAAATGACTTCCCCAAAGTCACCTAATAATGAGTATCCCTATAAGCAGCAAATTTAACCATCTGACAAGACATCAAATGCTCTCCTACTCTGTAGGTAAAATCATGGTGGCATGCCTAGCTAGCTCATGAAACCTCACCTTATACTTGGCTGCCTCAATCCATAAAACTCATCCCTAAGGTACTCGCGCATGCTGGGAGGCATGTACTACTCCAATAAACCCTCAAACTGAGCCCAAGTCACAGAAAGAGATCCAACTAGCCTAGAGTCAAGATAACCTCTCCAGCACTATCTCACTTCCCTATCAAGATGATATGTTATATAATCCACTATACACGACACAACCAACCCCAAATTATAAAGTCTCTCCTCACAATAGTCAAAAACTCATAAGCATTCTCTCCTAGGGCCACGACAAACCTGAGTGGAGTCAATCTCAAAAATTGGCCCAATATTTTCTGCTCCTCTGTGGTCATAACTAGATAGGCTACTACCGGCTTGAAACTACTAGTGCTACCAGAACCTCTACTCTGGGAGCCACAGTTTCAGGCTGCGCCCCCTAAACTAATACCACTTTGGGCAGCAGTCTGAGCCCCGTCTGTCGGTGGACCACTTATTAAACCCAATAACTGAACCAATGCATCTCTAAGAACTAGCAAAAGGTATAAACCTGGGTGAGGCTTGGGTTATCCCTTAGCCCACCTAGTACTGTGGTGGTGGAATCTCTGGCTCTGTCTTAGGAGAAACAACATTATCTAGCGATGGATCCCTATCCCAAACTCAACCTCTAAGTAAACCTCTGCCCCAAATAGGTGCTCTAGTAGCAGGCTTGGGGTCTTGATACTTGGCTGATGTACCCTGCTTCCAAACCATCTATGAAAGAGTGAAATAACAATAAGAATTTGGAAACTAATAGAGACACAATGAATGGAAGTGAACAAAAAAGATGAGCTTTTTCCTAAAAAGGTCTTGTAGTCTACCAAAGAGAGGATACAAATGTCTCTGTACCGATCCGCAGGACTCTACTCAACATGGGATCTTGTACCAACAATACTAGTGAACCTAGGCTCTGATACCAAGTTGTGACGACCTAATTTCTCAGGTCATGATGGTACCTACTTTAACCCACCAGTAGGTAAGCCAAGCCATAGCCCAGAATGACAAGTAATGGGTTAACAGGCGAAAGGTAAAGGAAAACAAGAATGAAATTAGTACTAACAATAAGATAGGCGGTAGTAAAAAGATATACATACATAATAAACTATACAAGAGATGGAGGACGACGAAATGTATAAAATGAATCCCTTCCAAGACCTGGTAAGGTCGATACAAAAGCCACTATAATAAAAAATAAGAGTACTAGATAATATCCAAAATATACATATGCACACAATAGTCTCAAAAATTCAAAAGACTATAACTTAAACAGATGGTGGAGGATCAGCTCTGGACTCTAGAAAGCTCATCCTATCTCTGGATCAATAGCAGGGCATGAGGATTACGTCAATGTTTGTGGGTCCGACTTCGATCTACATCAGGGAAAAGATGCAGAAGTGCAGTATGAGTACCAACGCAATGGGTACTCGGTAAGCATTATCAGTTGACTAAGCTCAAGTATAGCAAAACCATAATAAAGTGCGAGAATGTAAGATAAGTCAGTACTAACAGGGTAGAAATGTAAATATCTACTATGTTAGGTAATTGCAATAAAGAAAATAAGTAACTCAAAAGTAAAAGAAAAGAATTAAATACAACATAACTGGGGCCCCATAAGCCTAGAAGGCATACACAAGAAGATAATTAACCCTATCGAGCCACTACAAGCCGGTAGGTGCAAACAAGGAGAAACTAAGGTAAGAAATATAAGTAACCTTTAACTGAACCAATCCTAAGTAATATTCCAATCCCATATCCATGATAAAAAATCTACGTATGTACCGAGATTAAACCAAAACCAATGGATAGTAACAAGAGGCCAGACACCAGGCTCAAACCAGAAATAGCGGATAATAACAAGAGGTCGAATGATGAAAACACAACAGAACCCAGTACAACTATCAGAACTCCCAGTTACAACCATAATCAACATTAGAACATCCCAACCATAGTCATAGATAGATGTCGAACTCAAATCGGAACTCATAGTACCCATACCATAACCAGAAATAGGTGATCCCATAAGAAGCCATCCACAACCACAAATTAATGCCAAACTCATACCAGAACTCGTGAACAATAAGCCATAATTATGAACCATTGTCGGTTCATAATAGAACTCATAACAATAACAATAAAGCATACGCCGGACTTGAATGAAAAAGGATTTATATATGTGTGTGTATATATATATATATCTAAGCATAACTAGCTAGCGGGATGAAATCCAAGGGTTTCAAGCCTATCTTCATGCCATAAGGACATATAAAACAATCTTAGGTGGTTAAGTCCACTAACGCAAGGTGGGTTCCTATTACTAGTCCATGGAGGTGCGGTCTAGGGTCAGTTACTACTCTATGCAGAGAAAAAAAGCTAAATAGGAAAAAAATCAAGTCTTAGTCAACCCCAACCCAAGGTAATATCCTAAGGTACCATATAAGTGTCTAACTAATCCTAAAGGAGCTTCATATCAAATATACTATTTGAAAAGGGTAGTAAAGTCTGCTATAGGGTCCCAATCACCTAACCTCGGTCAAAACCTACCCGAGTCTAGTATAAGGCTTCCCATTTCCATCAAAAGGTACTACTAGTACTAATCCTAGTCCTAAAGTATGATAATACACTCTACCTGTGGAGAACGGGCCCTAAATCTTCCAAGAAGGGCCCTAACTAGCTAAATAAGGCATAAAAAATAGTAAAATGATAATCAGGCTAAAACTACCTACCCAAACTAGAACAATAGTACACTAATACCATAATTAATCTAAGTCTAAAAGGAGGGTAAGCCTAGCCAACCTGGATGCTGCCAAACGCTCACTGAATCCTCTAATCCAGAGCTTTCCCTTTCTAAAAGGCCTCCAAGAGCTGCCACTCTATCAAAATAATGATCTATACGTTAAGAAGAGAAATCGATACCCATATAGCATACATAAGCTCTGGGTCAACAATCGGACTAAAAATCCCACATGGGTACCTCTTGTAGAATCTTAAAATTAAAATCGTCACAACATTCCAGGTACCCAAGAGTGGATAAGTATGACTCCAAGGCTTATATAAAGGGGACAAAATTAGATTTTTAATCACACAAAACTCTCATGCCAAAGCTAGAATTTTCTACAAGCCTCTTGTCTCAACTTCAAACCCTAAGGCATCTCTTGGAGCAAGATCATCATTTTCCAAGCTTGCGTAAGTAATTATTCTTATGGATTAATATATTATATGTATGGGAGAGTATGTAAATCATGTTGGTTGTGCTTGGAAGTGTTGAACATGGTACTTTGTGTTCTTGTAAAAGATGTGTTATCCATGGGATTTAAACTTGAAATATGACTTGTGGTTTTGATGAAAGAGCATGGTATGGATGAAATATCAACATGTATGGTGTGATTATGTTATCAGACTTGTTAATTTTTCATAAGTGTAAATTATGGGATTTTGGCCGATTTGTTGTTGTGAGGTGTATTGAAGTGAATTGGTGGAATCATTGTGATGTTGTGGTGATGGAGAAGTGTAAAGTATGAATTTGGTATGACATGCTAGTGGTTTATTATATTGTGGTCAATGTTGGAAATGTTGTGGTATTGTTGGTGTGATAGTTTCATACATGATATTGTCAAGGGGGAAATGACATGTTAAAGCCAAACATGTAACTCACTGTCGTTATATGCCATTGTAAGGTAGTTGTGGTTAATGTAAACTCCATTATGTATTTGTGTTGTAGATTGAAACATAATGAAGGAGAGGGACTATTGTATGCACATTTATGATTGTATATTCGTATTGAGAATACAAGATATGTAAGGTTACTCTTTCCGTATTCTTCTACAACGTGTTGTTCACATTGACATTGGGCTTGTTCTATTCCCAGAGGTTTTGACGTATATCAATTCAGGTTGACATATATTGTTATTTGTATATGTTCGATTCTTATTTGACTTATGATTCAGGTATCTCTTGACGGAAGTTCCAAAGATGTCATAACGTTGTAATTTCTAAAAGAACTATCTCAAAGAGAGTAAGATATAAAGAGAATCTATTTATTCTTGAAAAGCATTTTCCAATCATGTCATGTTCCAAAGTCCAATATTATTATGATTATGTTTGTACCAATCTCTCACAAGTATAAAGGTGCCAATCTCATAAGATCTCATAAGAGTGGTGAAGAGGGAACGTGTGAGCTAATATATCTATCCCTCACAAGTTAAGGTGTTCGTCTCATGAAGTAAAGAAATGAGGTAAAGCATATTTGTGATAGTGTGATGATCCTCAATATATCAATCTCTCATAAGTGAATGAATCAATCTCTCCCAAATAAGAATTGAAGAAAGATGTGTATATGTTTTTAACCCACCAAAGAGTGGATGTAGTTATTAACCCACCAAAGAGTGGATGTATGTTATTAACCCACAAATAGAGTGGATGTATGTTACTAACCCACCAATAGAGTGGATGTATGCTAACTAAGTAGATGAATAATAATGATGATAAGCGTAAAAGAAAAGAAAGAATCTATTGCATATAAAGAATCTCAGCTCTCTCTTGAATAAGGGGGTATATAGAGGATGGTGACAATAACAGAAGAAATACTCATGGTTCCTCACGTACAAAAAGAGAGTTTATTCACATTTACTATTGCTCTTATATTGACTCCATTGTTGTTATTATTATGTATGATGAATTTCTTATGAGCCTTACATACTCAGTACATTCTTCATAGTGACCCCCTCAGGGGACTCACCTTACATGTAGAACATTTGAAGGTTGTGGAACATTTGAAGATTTTTGGTGAGCTCCAGTTTGTTTTTGAGTCGCAGTTGTATATTTGTATTAATGTTATAAATGTTGTACAAAGCAGGGACTTGTCCCGACTTTAAGTTGGTCTTGTAGATGCATCTGTTAGAGGCTTTTGTAGACGACTTGATGGCCCCAACGGCCAAGTTTTCTAAATATATATATATAGCATATGTTTCCATGATTCATGTCTTCCGCATAGTTGCATGAGGTATAATAAGATTCATACAAGAATATGTATACGAAGGTTCATGAGCAAAGATTGGTTCTCTCGGGCCATATCGGCTTCGAGTGTCAGTCCGACTCGAATAGGATTTTGAGTCGTGACAAAAGTGGTATCAGAGCAGGTCGTTCTAAGGGTTTCTACAAAGCCGTGTCTGAGTAGAGTCTTACTTATCAATGTGTTGTGCGCCACATTTATAAGTAGGAGGCTACGACACATTTAGGATATTGCTTCTTTTCTTCAAGTCTAGATCGTGCAATAGAGCCAGTGTTGTAAGATGACTTGTATTTGACCATGGTAAATGTTTTTCTTTGGTATCGTAAAATGCCAATCACAAGAAGAGGTAGAGGTAAAGGGAAGAAGGTGGATGTGCCTGCTGGAGAAGGAATGAGTAACTCACCACCTGACCAAGCTAGTCAAGGTGGAGCTGACGCTGAAATTGCATCGCGGTCTTCCTCTACTTTTCCAGCACCGGAAGAGCCAAGGGGTAGAGAAGTACCGACAGAACCGCCTATGAATTCCACTGACCAAGATTTAAGAAATGCAGTACACATGTTGACTTAGCTAGTAGCAGCACAAAGTCAAGGACAAGTTGGTCCAATGACTAATGAGGAGGATGCAGCTAGAGTGGCAAGTCGCAGAACACAGGATTTCCTAAAATTGGACCCTCCTATATTCACTGGGTCAGAATTTAAAGCAGATCCACAGGACTTCGTGGATCAAATCCAGAGAGCTTTGGAGGTTATGCATGTGTCCGGGGTGGAAACAGTTGAGTTGGCAGCCTATAGATTGAAGGGCGAGGCTATATTGTGGTATGAAGAATGGAAGAAGTCTCATGGTATCGGTGCAATGCGACCAAATTGGGAAGAATTTAAAATAGCATTCCTTGATCATTACCTCCCATATGAAATACGGGAGGCACGTACAGACCAATTTCTCAATTTGCATCAAGGAAATATGAGTGTTAGAGAATACAGTTTGCAGTTTAATTCCTTGGCACGATATGTTCCACATGTAGTGGCCACAATAGAAGATAGAGTTTACCGATATGTGGACAGATTGGAGCCATATTTGGTATGAGACTGCACTATTGATGCCTTAAATCGAGAAATGGATATAGCTAGAATACAGGCCTTCGTACAAAAGATGGAGGATACAAAAAGCTGAGGAAGGGCCATTAAAAAGGGCAAGACCTATGGGGCAGTCTATGGTGTCCCCAGGAGAATCTAGATCTCGAATGTTACCGCCTAGACCCTCATTCTCTTATTCCACAGCAGGTGCTCACTCTCAATTCCGAGGGTCTAGAGGTGGTCCATCTGAACAGAGGCAACAATATTTTCTCGTCAGTTGTGCCAGCGCTGTGGGAGATTTCATTCAGGTGAATGTCGATTTGATACAAATGTTTGCTTTGTGTGTAGTAGACCAGGACACATGATGAGAGAATGCCCACAGAGGTCTACAGGTAGTATGACACGATCTACAGGATCAAGCGATGTGGCATCGGTGCCGGAGGAGCAGCCAGTTCTAATGGAACTCAAAATCGCACCTATGCTTTAGTGGACCGGCCGGATGCGGAGGCATCTCCTGATGAAGGTACAGGTATTTAGGTATATTACCATATTTTTACATAATGTATATGTGTTGACTGATCCGAGCTCTAATCTATCGTATGTTACTCCATCAACGACTACGAATCTAATGGGACACTGGGTTATTAGTTAAGTCAATGAAATATCTCTGTTTGTCAAAAAATTTAGTATAATTAAAGGAACATATCAAAATGGTATAGTAGATGTTGTGAGTATAGATGATTAAGTACTTTTAAAAGCGTCACAAATGAAAGAAGGAATGGGATTTGGAAAGAACAAAAAAAAGTTTTGCCCTATACAACGTGCCATGTGAAATTGTTGAAAGTGTATAAGAGTTTCCTTTCATATTGTTCCCACTGAAAATATACAAAGTTCAGAGGATATCACTAGAAAAAGATATCTATGGCTATTCTAAACCGACAAGTGTGAAGGTTAATAAATAAAGACGTAAGTTCTGTAAAAGTTCTTTGGAGAAATCAACAAGTCAAAGAGATTGCATGGGAAGTTGGAAAAAACAAATGAATGAGATGAAATCAATGTACCCATATTTGTTTCAAATGGAATAAAAAAGTTCAAAGGGTGGAAGTAGACCAAGAACAAGTAGGTATCTATGAGCCTTAAGTGTCTATATATGTATAGGCTAATATAGAGATGTATTTGTTATAATTGAAACGACATTGTTAACATTCGAGGATGAATGAATGTTTCTAAGGGGGGGAGAATGTAACACCTTATACCTTCCCAACCCTATTTGATGACATTGAAAAATATTTACTTAAGTGTCGAGATGCCATGAGTATGTGTTTTATAGTGTCATTGATGAAACAATTGATATTAGGCCTAATATGTGTGATTAGACCTTAGAGGGAGGTGTCTTGTGATTTTGTGGAGCATTTGTGGGGTTTAAAACGAGGCTTGAAGTACCTCCAAACAAAGGATATTAAAGGTAAGAAGTAATTTAAAGAATAGAACTTGAAGTATCTAACCAAATCCGCAATGAAAAGTTGAAAAACGGAATTTTTAAAAAAAACTAAGGGTGGGGCGCGCCAGAGAGCGTGCCAGGCCACTCTGGGATAAATTTTTTATCCCACAGGCAGCAAGGTGGCACGCCCTTGGTTGTGCGCACCTTTCAAAAGTTGAAAATTTTTCTAAGTCCCAAGGGTGCCCGGGGACGTACCGGACCGCTTTTTGCCATGTTTCTTATACAATCACGAGCATATACATGGAATGATTGAAGTATTATACCAATTTGGTAAAATTACCCGTGAACGAATTTGGCATCCAAATGACGCTTTTAGCCTTGTGGTCAAAATAAGCCATATGTGGCTAGAATCACTTGTTTTTGGGATTAAGGCTACGAATATAAATCCTGTGAGTGGGAATATCGTCATAAAGTGTATGAAATGATTTAAACATGAGAAATTATTGATTTTATTGGGTTAAGTGAATTGGGCTCAAAAAGGGCCCAAAATGAGACAAAAGACATGGGCCAAGAATGGGTCAAATGGCCCATTCTTTCATTGACCAAGCCAACACATAGCATTAAATTCCAAGAGTGGATAAGGATGACCCCAAGGCTTATATAAAGGGGACAAAATCATATTTTTAATCACATAAAACTCTCATGCCAAATCTAGAATTTTCTACAAGCCTTTTCTCTCAACTACAAACCCTAAGGCACTTCTTGGAGCAAGATCATCATTTTCCAAGCTTGGGTAAGTAATTATTCTTATGGATTAATATATTATATGCATGGGAGAGTATTCAAATCTTGTTGGTTATACTTGGAAGTGTTGAACATGGTACTTTGTGTTTTTGTAAAAGATGTGTTATCTATGGGATTTAAACTTGAAATATGACTTGTGGTTTTGATGAAAGAGCATGGTATGGATGAAATATCAACATGTATGGTGTGATTAGGTTATCAAACTTGTTATTTTTTCATAAGTGTAAATTATGGGATTTTGGCCGATTTGTTGTTGTGAGGTGTATTGAAGTGAATTGGTGGAATCATTGTGATGTTGTGGTGATGGAGAAGTGTAAAGTATGAATTTGGTGTGACATTCTAGTGGTTTATGATATTGTGGTCAATGTTGGAAATGTTGTGGTATTATTGGTGTGATAGTTTCATACATGATATTGTCAAGGGGGAAATGACATGTTAAAGCCAAACATGTAACTCATTGTCGTTGTATGCCATTGTAAGGTAGTGGTGGTTAATGTAAACTCCATTATGTATTTGTGTTGTAGAGTGAATCATAAGGAAGGAGTCGGACTATTGTATGCACATTTAAGATTGTATATTTGTATTGAGAATACAAGGTATTCAAGGCTACTCTTTCCGTATTCTTCTACAACATGTTGTTCACATTGACATTGGGCTTGTTCTATTCCCAGAGGTTTTGACGTATATCAATTCAGGTTGACATATATTTTTATTCGTATGTGTCCTATTCTTAGTTAACTTATGATTCACGTATCTCTTGGTAGAAGTTCCAAAGATGTCATAATGTTGTAATTTCTAAAAAAACTTTCTCAAAGAGAGTAAGATATAAAGAGAATCTATTTATTCTTGAAAAGCATTTTCCAATCATGTCATGTTCCAAAGTCCAATATTATTATGATTATGTTTGTACCAATCTCTCACAAGTATAAAGGTGCCAATCTCATAAGAGTGTTGAAGAGGGAATGTGCGAGCTAATATATCTATCCCTTACAAGTTAAGGTGTTCATATCATGAAGTAAAGAATGAGGTAAAGCATATTTGTGATAGTGTCATGATCCTCAATATATCAATCTCTCATAAGTGAATGAATCAATCTCTCCCAAATAAGAATTGAAGAAAGATGTGTATATGTTTTTAACCCACCAAAGAGTGGATGTAGTTATTAACCCACCAAAGAGTGGATGTATGTTATTAACCCACAAATAGAGTGGATGTATGCTAACCAAGTAGATGAATAATAATGATGATGAGCGTAAAGCAAAGAAATAATCTATTGCATATAAAGAATCTCTTGGAGGCAAGTCTCTTGAGTAAAAGTAACTCTCTCTTTAATAAGGGGGTATATAAAGGATGGTAAATCAAAATAACAGAAGAAATACTAATGGTTCCTCACGTACAGAAAGAGAGTTTATTCACATTTGCTATTACTCTTATATTGACTCCATTGTTGTTGTTATATGTATGATGAATTTCTTATGAGCCTTACATACTCAGTACATTCTTCGTACTGACCCCTCGGGGGACTCACCTTACATGTTGCAGGTGCAGGCATTAGTAGACCTCCTCTGTAGGTTGTGGAACATTTGAAGATTTTTGGTGAGCTCCAGTTGGTTTGAAGCTTTTCGAGTCGCAGTTGTATATTTGTATTGATGTTATAAATGTTGTATAAAGCGGGGACTTGTCCTGACTTTAAGTTGGTCTTGTAGATGCATCTGTTAGAGGCTTTTGTAGACATATGTGGGTATATGGATGTAAGAGACGAATATGTAAAAGACGAATGTCCGTTTTGATTTGATGGCCCTAACGGCCAAGTTTCCTAAATATATATATATAGCATATGTTTCCATGATTCATGTCTTCCACATAGTTGCATGAGGTATAAAAAGATTCATACAAGGATATGTATACGAAGGTTCATGAGCAAAGATTGGTTCTCTCGGGCCATATAGGCTTCAGGTGCCTGTCCGGCTCGAATGGATTTCGGGTCGTGACAACCACATAGGTAACAATCATACTCCCTATATGATTAAGATAGTTCACACACCTGTAACACCCCGTACATTTTTGAAACTTATACGACTAACCTAGCATGGATAAAAGTATATAAACTTGATATAATGAGGATGTATTTAAGCGTAAAGTTAAAGTTAAGTGGTGGATTAAGGTTGAAGGATTAAGTCGTTGGAAAAAGGGGAGAACACAAGCGAGGTGCTTCCGTGTTTTAATTAAGATAGTAGGTGTATCACCTACTTAAACTATTGGGCTGAATTAAGACATATGTTAATGGATTCAATTGAGGTCCAAACTAAGTACACTAAATGGGAAAGATGACCAGCCCAAAACCTAAGATTAATCAAGGCCCAACATGACATGATCCAACTAAAAATAACCCAAGTAGGTGGCTGCTTTGGACAGCTTAAATAAACCAAGAAGGTGCATCACCTACATGGACTTTTTGAGCAGCTTGTATAGCCAAATAGGTGCATCACCTACTTGGACTATTTTTGACCAAAGACTTGTCTAAGGATGGCTGGAGAGAAGAGGTTCAAGGAGGGAGTATATAAGCTGAAATTCAGCTTATTTTTCTTCACATTTAACTTGCCAATTCCAGCTTTTTAATTAAAAAAATCTCTCTTCTCTCCCAAAACCCAACTAGTCGCCCTTATTTCCCTTTAGAGATCTTGGAAAAATCCTCCACTTTTCAAGCCTTGGTAAGTGTTTACCCTTATAAATTAATGTAATATATGTATAAGAGGTTGTGGAAATCATGTTGGTTATGTTTAAGAGGTATAGGGAATTTTTTTTTTTTTTTTTTGTGGTAGTCCGCATGTGTTTAGTTTTAAAGGATTTGCCTTCCTTGGGGTTTAAACATGAAAAGGAGCTTCAGGTCTTGAGGAAATTAATTAAATGGATGAAATTTCAGTATGTTAAAGTGTGGTTCTGCCCCTAATGCGTTCCTTTTTATGTATAGCTTGGTGGAAATGTTTATACGTGTTTATATATGGAATGTTTGGTGTAGTGAAAAGAGAATGCTCTCTTGTTATGTTAATGTGACTTTTGAAACCATTGTGTACTGTGTTTGGTATGTTGTTGTGGAACGCATTTAGGTGTCTTGATTGAATAAATATGTGGAGTTGCATTGAGGTGGTAATGTGAAGTATGAACTTGGTAGGAAATCCTATCAGTTTGTAACATTTGTGTTGGTTTGTGGACTATTTTGGTGGTATTTTTGTTGTGAGGGTTGTAATTTATAGTGTAAAGGGGTGGAATAAGGTTGTATGGTATTATAAAGAAGCGGGGAGTGATACACCATGTGTTTAGGAGGTTGGACGGTTTTTACTTCCCGTTAAATAACCAATTACCGTCTTGTAAACTTGTAATGTAATTAGATTTTAATGTTAGTTCCATTATGTACTTAAATTGAAGAGTAACACTTAAAGGAAGAGCGAAATTGTTATAGGCACGTGGTGGGAAGATAAGTTATGTAAGGTTACTCTTTTTCGTATCCTTTGGCAGCATAAAATGTCCACGTAGTTAACAACCTTGTATCCATTCCAAAATGTCTTAACGTACCTCAATATATATTTATTGTTAAGTTGGAATGTCTACCTTCAATAACCAATTTCTGGTATTCCCATCTTAGTCAACTAGGATCTATCTATTAGTTTGGCTCCTAAGCATTTCAATTGTGTATAAGTATTCTTTACTTTATGGCAATTACATCAAGTGTTTATTCACGTGCTTTTTTAATAGGGTACTATTATTCCAAAGTCCAATAATGTTATAACCACCAACGTAACAATCTCAAAGATTAAATAAATTAAGGAAAGCAAATCTGTTTATATTCGGGTGGCAGCTCAAGGGCGTAAGCCTAGCATGGGTCGATCCCTATTTGTTTATATATTCGGGTGGAAGCTTAAGGGCATAATCCTAGCGTGGGCCGATCCCTATTTGTTTATATATATGGGTGGCAGCTCAGGGGCGTAAGCCTAGCATGGGCCGATCCTGATTTGTTTACCACTGATCAGTTGGTCATTTGTACTACATGGATTATTAAAGATTATAAAGGAAAGAAGGAAAAAGGAAAGTAAAGAATGTAATGTACGTGGTTCCCCAGATACCAGTTCAGGTGGGTTATTAACATTATCTATACACTTGTACTTGATGTCACTTGAACTTTTGAATTATGTACAGTTGCTTTTAGACTTATATACTCAGTACATTCTTTCATACTGATGTCCCTCTTAGGGGACCTACCTTTCATTCTGTAGGCACAGTGGCTAGTAGATCTCCCCAGTAGGAGTACAGGACATCTAAAGGCTATTGGTGAGCTCCAGGTTGATTTGGGGCTTTCTGAGTCAGTTGTATATATTTTTAGTATTGTGTAATGGTTATGTGTAAGGTGGGGACCTGTCCCGACCTTAACTAAGTCTTTGTATCTTTTAGAGGCTTTGTAGACATTGTAAATTTAAGCATGGTAGTGTCTTGTCTTTTAGAAGTTGTGGCCGCAACGACCAAGTCTTGTATACCTATTTTGTATTTACTTACTAGGTTTACTTTATCGATACATGATGTCTATACACTGCATCAAATTTGTTAGCTTAATTATATGCATAAGAAGTATATGATCATAGGTTGGTTCTCCCGGGATCTTACAGCTATGGGTGCCTGTTCGCCCCAATGAAATTTGAGGTGTGACAAAAGTGGTATCAGAGCAGGTCGTCCTAGGGAGTCTACAAAGCCGTGTATATGTAGATTCTTGCTTATGGGTATGTTGTGCACCACATCTATAAATAGGAGGCTACAGGACATTTAGGAGTTGTTTCCTTTTCTTCATTTCTTAGATCGTGCAATCGAGCCAAAGTTGTAGGTGGAGTCATATTTAACCTTTTAATTTGTTTTTTTTTTCTTTCCTCATTATAGTGAAGATGCTGATTACAAGAAGGAGTAAGAATAAAAGAAATAAGGTAGACATGGTGGTCGGAGAAGGGACCAACAAGTCATCACCTAGATGAACTAATCAAAGTGAAACTGAGGATGAGTTTGTATCCCAGACATCTTCTACTTTTCCATCTCCAGAAGAGCTAAGAAGGAGAGGAGTACTCCCAGAATCACCTATTTATACTAGTGAGCAAGATTTAAGGAATGCGGTGTAATTTTTGACTCATATAGTTGCTGCACAAGGTCAGGACAAGCGGGTCCAACTACAGGTACGGGTGTTACGGATAGGGTAACTAGTCTACGGACACAGGATTTCCTCAAATTGGATCCTCCCACATTCACCGGATCAAATCTTAATGAAGACCCACAAGACTTTATGGATCAAATCCAAAGGGCTTTGGATATTATGCATGTATCTGGTGCAGAGACAGTTGAACTTGTAGCGTATAGATTAAAAGGGGAAGCTATCTTATGGTATGAAGATTGGAAACGATCTAGAGGCACCAATGTACTTTCAGCTAATTGGGAAGAGTTTAAAATGACATTTCTTAATCATTACCTTCAATTTGAGATCCGAGAGGCTCGTGCAGATCAGTTCTTAAATCTTTGTCAAGGTAATATGAGCGTGATGGAGTACAGTCTTCGGTTTAACTCTTTGGTTAGGTATGCTCCTAATGTAGTAGCTACTATGGATGATAGAGTTCATCGATATGTAGATAGATTGGATCCATATTTGGTTATGGATTGTACTATTGGTACTTTGAATAGAGACATGGATATAGCAAAAATACAAGTTTTTGCACAAAAAATAGAGGATCAGAGGCAAAGGAGAAGAACACAGGAATTTGAAAGAGAACCTTCCAAGAGGGCTAAACCTACGGGGTAGTTCATGGTATCCCAAGGAGAGTTTAGGCCTCATTTTCTTAATACACCGCCGAGGCCATCATCTACCTACTCTACAACAAGTGCTCCACCCCGATTCCAAGGCTTTAGGGGTAACCAATTTGGGCAAAGAAATGAAATTCAAGGTTCACGGACAGTAGGGTATCAAGAACAAGGGAGTATGAGCCAATTAAGGCCTCCTTGTCAGCCATGTAGGCAATGTGGAAAGCTTCATTTAGGAGTATGTCGGCTTGGGACAAATACTTGTTTTTAGTGTGGTATGTCGCGGTATATGATGAGAGAATTCCCACTAAGGCGCATGGGTAGTGTGGCACGATTTACTATATTAGTCGTTGCATCATCATCGTCGGTTCCTTTCTTAGGTAGAGGTGTACAGTCTACTGGTCTTGGAAGAGGTAGTAAAGGAACAACTAGTTCTAGTGGAGGCTAGAATCGTACTTATTATTTAGCGGATCAACAAAATTCGGAGGCTTCTCCGGATATGGTTACAGGTATATTATCCATCTTTTCACATAATGTATATGTATTAATTTATCCGAGTTCTACTCTATCGTATGTCACTCCATTAATTGTTGGAAAATTCGAAAGAACACCAGAATTATTGGTTAAGCCATTTGAAGTATCTACACTAGTTGGTGAATTTATTGTAGCTAAGAGAGTCTATCGTAATTGCATAGTAACTGTTTGTGATCATGATATGTTGTATGATCTTGTTGAGCTAGATATGGTAGATTTTGATGTTATAATGGATATGGATTGGTTGGCTTCTTGTTACGCCACAGTAGATTGCCGAATGAAGAAGGTACATTTTTATTTCCCAAAAGATAGAGTCCTTGAATGGAGGGGTAATGTTGGAGCGCCAAAAGTTAAGTTTATTTCTTATCTTAAGGCGAAGAAAATGATATCTAAGGGGTACATATGTCACCTAGTAAGGGTGAAACATACAGATGTGGAACCACCGACTCTTCAATCTGTTCCAGTAGTAAATGAATTTCTTGATGTGTTTCCTGAAGATCTCTCGGGTTTGCCTCCAGAACGAGAAGTAGAGTTTGGTATTGATGTGATTCTAGGTACTCAACCTATCTCTATTCCTCCATATGAAATGGCTCCGGCAGAATTACGGGAATTGAAGGAGCAATTAAAGGACTTGCTAGAAAAGGGATTCATAAGGCCTAGTATGTCCCCGTGGGGCACCAATGGTATTTGTACGCAAGAAAGATGGAATGTTGAGGATGTGTATTAATTGAATAAGGTGACAATTAAGAACAAATATCCCCTCCCTAGAATTGATGATTTGTTTGATCAATTACAAGGTGCTAAATGTTTCTCAAAGATTGACTTGAGGTCGGGTTACCATCAAGTAAAGGTCAGAGAGAGAGATATACGCAAGACAACCTTTCGAATACGGTACAGTCATTATGAGTTTTTAGTTATGTCCTTCGGGCTAACAAACGCACCAGCAGCTTTTATGGATCTGATGAATAGGGTTTCAAGCCATTTTTTGACGTGTTCATAATAGTGTTTATAGATGATATTCTTGTCTATTCAAGATCAAAAGAGGACCATGCTAGTCACTTACGACAGGTGTTACAGATTCTTCATGATTGTAAGTTATTTGCAAAGTTCTCTAAATGTGAGTTTTGGTTAAAATCTGTAGCATTCTTGGGTCATATTATATCTGATGAAGGAATAACAGTTGATACTCAAAAGATAGAAGTTGTGAAGCATTGGCCAAGACCTAAAACTCCTATAGAAGATTTGTTGAAGGATATTCTTCTATTGCGGCACCTTTAACAAAACTAATACACAAGGCAACCAAGTTTCAATGGAATGATGCATGTGAAAAGAGTTTTAAGATCTGAAGAATAAGTAGACTTCTGCACTTGTATTGGTACTTCCAGAAGGCACAGAAGGATATGCGGTGTATTGTGATGCTTCGGGAGTTGGGTTGGGATGTGTATTGATGCAGCTTGATAAACTGATAGCTTATGCCTCAAGACAATTGCAGCCTTATGAGAAAAATTATCCGACACATGATCTTGAGCTAGCAGCAGTATTATTTGTTTTAAAGATATGGTGCCACTACTTGTATGGGGTTCATGTTGACATATATACCGACCATAAGAGTTTACAATATATCTTTGAGTAGAAGGACCTAAATCTGAGGTAGCGGAGGTGGCTTGAACTATTAAAAGATAATGGCATTGATATTGTATATCATCCGGTGAAAGCAAATGTGGTAGCTGATGCACTAAGTCGTAAGGCAATGGGGAGCACTTATGGCCATCTTACAGAAAGACAATGGATAATCAAAGATCTACCATCAACAAGCTAGCTTAGGGGTTCTCCTTCTTGAAACTCCAAATGAAGGAGTTATTGTGCAAAATGCGGCAGAATCCTCATTAGTAACTCAAGTAAAAGAAAAACAGTATGCAGATCCTTTTTCTATTAAAGCTTAAGAAGAATCTACAACAAGGTATGACAAAAGCAGTTGAGCTTACGCAAGAAGGAGTGCTTCAGTGCCAAAATAGATTATGTGTACCTAATGTAGACGGGTTAAGAAGAAGGATTATGACAGAGGCACATCATTCCAGGTATTCTATCTATCCGAGATCTACTAAAATGTACCACGATCTGAATGGAATATATTGGAGGGGTGACATGAAGAAGAACATTATAGAATTTGTAGCCCAATGTCCAAATTGTCAACAAATAAAAGTAGAGCATCAAAAGCCCGAAGGTTATATGAAACGTATGGATCTTCCAATTTGGAAGTAGGACGTGATCAACATGGATTTCGTCTCTGGTTTGCCTTGTACAATTCGGAAGTTCGATTCCATATGGGTAATAGTTGATAGACTTACCAAGTCAGCGCACTTCTTACCTATTACGACTACTTGTACATCTAAAGAGTATGTGAAATTGTATATTAAAGAGATAGTTCGACTACACGGAGTTCCAATCTCTATTATATATGATAGGGGAGCTCAATTTACTACAAACTTTTGGAAGTGTTTTTAGAGGAGTTTGGGTACACAAGTGAATTTAAGTACAACTTTTCACCCTTAGAAGGATGGACAGGCAGAATGTACCATACAAACACTTGAAGATATGTTGTGAGCTTGTGTATTAGACTTTAAAGGTAGTTGAGATGATCATTTACCTCTTATTGAGTTCACTTACAATAATAGCTATTATTCAAGTATCAAAATGGCGCCTTATGAAGCCTTATATGGGAGAATATGTAGGTCGCCGATTGGGTGGTTTAAAGTAGGTGAGACTATTTTAGTTGGACCAGATCTTGTTCATCAAGACATGGAAAAGGTTAAGGTGATACAACAATGGCTAGGAACAGCCCAAAGTAGACACAAATCATATGCCGATGTTAGAAAAAGGGGGCTAGAGTTTGCTATAGGTGATTGGGTATTTTTGAAAGTGTCACCAATGAAAGGGGTGATGAGATTTGGGAAAAAGGGAAAGCTAAGTCCATGTTACATAAGACCATATAAGATTATCCAAAGATTTTTCCAAGTCGCATATGAGTTAGAACTACCCCAAGAACTCTATACAGTTCATCCAGTGTTTCACGTCTCAATGCTTCGAAAGTGCATAGGAGATCCATCTTATATTACTCCTACTGAGGATGTACAAGTTACGGAAGATCTCACCTATGAAGAAGTACCTATTGCTATTCTACATCGACAAGTTAAGAATTTAAGAAATAAAGAAGTAGCTTCCGTAAAAGTACTTTGGAGGAATCAGCAGGTAGAAGAGATCACATGGGAAGCTGAGGAAATGATGAAATCTAAGTATCCTCAGTTATTTGAAATAGAATAAGAAGCCTTAGATGCTGAATTGGACCAATAACAAGTAAGTATATGTATATAAGTATTATGTGCTAGATTAAACTTAGGCTTGAACTTGTTTAGGCTGAGTAGTGATGATACTAACATTCGAGGATGAATGTTCCCAAGGGGGGGAAGGATGTAACACCCCATGTATTTTCAAAACTTATACGACTAACCTAGCATGGATAAAAGTATTTAAACTTGAGATAATGAGGACGTATTTAAGAGTAAAGTTAAAGTTAAGTGATGGATTAAGGTTGAAGGATTAAGACGTTGGAAAAAGGGGAGAACACAAGCGAGGTGCTTCCGTGACTTAATTAAGATAGTAGGTGTATCACCTACATAAACTATTGTGCTGAATTAAGACATATGTTAATGGATTCAATTGAGGCCCAAACTAAGTACACTAAATGGGAAAGATGACCAGCCCAAAACCTAAGTTTAATCAAGGACAAACATGACATAATCCAACTAAAAATAACCCAAGTAGGTGGGCTATTTTGGACAGCTTAAATAAACCAAGTAGGTGCATCACCTACTTGGACTATTTTTGACCAAAGACTTGGCTAAGGATGGCTGGAGAGAGGCGGTTCAAAGAGGGAGTATATAAGCTGAAATTCAGATTATTTTTCTTCACATTTCACTTGCCAATTCCAGCTTTTTAATTAAAAAGAAACTCTCTTCTCACTCAAACCCCAACCAGACACCCCTATTTCCCTTTAGGGTTCTTGGACAAATCCTATACTTTGCAAGCCTTGGTAAGTGTTTAACCTTATAAATTAATGTAATATATGAATAAGAGGTTATGGAAATCATGTTGGTTATGTTTAAGAGGTATAGGGCAGTTTTTTTTTTTTTGGTGGCAGTCCACTTGTGTTTAGTTTTAAAGGATTTGCCTTCCTTGGGGTTTAAACTTGAAAAAGAGCTTAAGGTCTTGAGGAAATTAATTAAAAGGATGAAATTTCAGTATGTTAAAGTGTGGTTCTGCCCCTAATTCGTTCCTTTTTATGTATAGCTTGGTGGAAATGTTTATATGTATTTATATATGGAACGTTTGGTCTAGTGAAAAGAGATTACTCTCTTGTTATGTTAAAGTGAATTTTGAAACCATTGTGGACTGTATTTGGTATGTTGTTGTGGAAGGCATTAAGGTGTCTTGATTGAATAAATATGTGGAGTTGCATTGAGGTGGTAATGTGAAGTATGAACTTGGTAGGAAATCCTATCGGTTTGTAACATTTGTGTTGGTTTGTGGATAGTTTTGGTGGTATGGTTGTTGTGAGGCAGTAAGTTATAGTGTAAAAGGGAGAAATAAGGCTGTATGGCAGTATAAAGAAGGGGGGGAGTGATACACCATGTGTTTAGGAGGTTGGTCGGTTTTTACTTCTCGTTAAGTAACTAATTACCGTCTTGTAAACTTGTAATGTAATTAGCTTTTAATGTTCATTCCATTATGTACTTAAATTGTAGAGTAACACTTAAAGGAATAGCTGAATCGTTATAGGTACGGGGTGGGAATATAAGGTATGTAAGGTTACTCTTTTTCGTATCCTTTGGCAGCATAAAATGTCCATGTAGTTAACAACCTTTCTGAAATGTCTTAACGTACCTCAACATATGTTTATTGTCAAGTTGGAATGTCTACCTTCACTAACCAATTTCTGGTATTCCCATCTTAGTCAACTAGGATCTATCTATTAGTTTGGCTCCTAAGCATTTCAATTGTGTACAAGTATTCTTTACTTTATGGCAATTACATCAAGTGTTTATTCACTTGCTTTTTACTAGGGAACTATTATTCCAAAGTACAATAATGTTATAACCACCAATGTAACAATCTCAAAGATTAAATAAATTAAGTAAAGCAAATCTGTTTATATTCGGGTGGCAGCTCAGGGGCGTAAGCCTAGCATGGGTCGATCCCTATTTGTTTATATATTCGGGTGGCAGCTTAGGGGCGTAAGCCTAGCATGGGTCGATCCCTATTTGTTTATATATATGGGTGGCAGCTCAGGGGCGTAAGCCTAGCATGGGCCGATCCTGATTTGTTTACCACTGATCAGTTAGTCATTTGTACTACATGGCTTATTAAAGATTATAAAGGAAACAAGGAAAAAGGAAAGAATGTAATGTATGTGGTTCCCCAGATACCAGTTAAGGTGGGTTATTAACATTATCTATACACTTGTACTTGATGTCACTTACACTTTTGGATTATGTACAGTTGTTTTTAGCCTTATATACTCAGTACATTCTTTCATACTGATGTCCCTCTTGGGGGACCTACCTTTCATATTGCAGGCACAGGGGCTAGTAGATCTCTCTAGTAGGAGTACAGGACATCTAAAGGCTATTGGTGAAGCTCCAGGTTGATTCGGGCTTTCCGAGTTAGTTGTATATTGTTTTGGTATTGTGTAGTGGTTATGTGTAAGGCGGAGACCTGTCCCGACCTTAACTAAGTCTTTGTATCTTTTAGAGGCTTTGCAGATATTATAAAGTTAAGCATGGTAGTGTCTTGTCTTTTATAAGTTGTGGACCTAACGGCCAAGTCCTGTATACCTATTTTGTATTTACATACTTGGTTTAATTTATCGATACATCATGTCCATACATTGCAACACATTTGTTAGCTCAATTACCTGTATAAGAAGTATATGATCATAGGTTGGTTCTCGTGGGCTCTTATGGCTACGGATACCTGTCCGCCCCAATGAAATTTAAGGCGTGACAACACCTCTCTCTCCCAGTGGCATTTTTACAATCTTAACACAAGTTGGGTCCTCCACAATAAGGACATGGGTCATCATTATAAGATTGCAACCACCAAACTCATTATCATTCCATGATTCCATAGTAACAAGTATAACCAAAAAAAATCTAACTACACAAGAAACAAAAGAAAATCACAAACACAAATTCACAAGTTCAAATCAAAGCAAGTAAGCTAAGATTTCAAACTAACTCAACAAACCAAATTGTTCCCCGGCAAAGGCGTCACTTTTGATAATGCTTAATTACTCCCATAAAAAGATGTATGCGGTTTTTATGTAATATATTTACCCAACTATAGAGTTGGGGTTGACCCCATGAGGAACAATGTGACTAGTGATCGACAAAATAAGGAAAAAAAGTAACCCACTCTAATTCAAACAAAGGATACAAGTATTTTTAGGGGGGTTTCACTATAAAAATGAAACAAGGATATAATTAATTATAATATGAACAAGTTGATCAATGGCTTTCACAAATAATAGGAAACAAGGGAAATGATAACGGAGAATCAATTCTATCAATGATACATTATATTTAAATTAAGTATTCACAATTAATCATGGATTAGCAAATTAGCCTTGGAACCTCAATTATCCGTCTCGTTTTTGATCGATTGGCGAATATTTCTTGGCTAAATTCTTTCAAATATTATCCAATTGCCAATACAAATAGTTCCAACCGATGTCTACACTAAGATTTTACCATTTCTAGTATCAAATCCATAGATGAGTCATACTTTTCAAATTGTGCTAAATTAATATTTCCCAACTTCAATTAGGTCTTTCAAGAATTAATAGAAGTAGATGGGCAATTTCCACTCTAATTTGCTCTTTCAAGCTCAGTTAAAGTAGAAACCAATAAAGCATGAGGTTAATTTAAACAAGCAAAACCCATTCATAAATCAAGAGTAGTTAACCAATACAAAAGCATAAGATAAAATCAAAATCCAAATTCAAAACATAAATATTGCACTATCTCTAACTACAATATCCAAGTATGAATTTAACTACACCCAAATATAGTCACTACAAAGCAAGAAAATAAAGAAAGGATTGAGAATTTGCCACTACAAAGATTTTAATCTCCAAATCCAAGGGTGTTGGTTGAAGAACCCTAGCCTCCAAGGTTGAGAAATATGCCAAAGATAGTCTTAGAATAGCTGGGATTGAGTTTTATACATTTTGGGATTGAAAAATGTGAAATTCCAGACTTGCCTATGAACAGTGCCGGACGGCTGCTTAATTGGTCAGAATGGCCGCTTAAGCGCTAGTGTTGGCTTTGACTTGACCGCTTAAGAGATCAAAATAGAAGCTTAAGCAGCTATTGACTGGATGTTAATTAGTTGCTTAACTGATGCTGAGGATACTTTAGCATTTGTTGACCAGGTCCTTGACTTTTTCTTAAGCACTCCTTAGGCCACATAAGTTGTACCTGAGGGCATTTTCCTTAATCTTTTTTTGGCTCTTTCTTTTCAGCTCCTTTTCTTCTTACTTCCACTTCTCTCCATCAAAACTCCTTGTAAACCTCAAAATACCTGAAATCATTACAATTCAAATGATACTTAGCCTCATATTATAGATTAATGACACAAAATTATAAGGAAAGAGATACAAATAAGTGGAAAAACCGCCACTTATCAACCGACCAAATGATGAATTAATCATTGGATCCCTATTTTTAGCCTAAAATAGCCTTTTGTTTGATTAGCCTATTCAACTTCCCTATTTTCTTTTGAATCTCTGTATTGGCCTTAGTCCTTCTTTGGACACTAAGCCTCAACTCAGGTAAATTGCCTAAACTGAAGATGCTTATTGTAGGGGCAGATAAAAATGGTGTTGGGTATGAAATGAAAATTCTTGTGTCAAATGGAAAATGGGTGTGGTATGTTCTGAAAAATAAAGAAAAGAGAAGAAAACAATTGAAAATTACAAAAGAAAAAGAAAAGTTGAGTTAGAAATAAAGCTACAACCATAGTTGAAAATGACTAATAGGAGAAAAGAGAGGAAAAGAGAAAGGTAAAAGTGGAATTAAGGTAGTGTAGTGCCAAGAAGGGTTGAGTCACCTATCCTAAATATACAATACTCATCCCTAAGCCTATATTACAAGCTGAGTAATATTCTGTAGTGATCCTAACCATATTATTTGAAAGTGGAAGTATAGAAAATAAGGGCATGCCTATGATATATGTACATGCATTGTTTGAACTTCTTTTGGAGAGTGAGCACATTTGTTTTAGTCCATGTTCATTGAACTATGTGTGTGGGACCTTTTTGTGTGAGGGCACTAGGGTAGCATTGTCTGATTGCTAGTTGTGGGGTTATGTGTCACTTGTGTATGTACGATTGTACATTTATAGTGTAATGTCATTCATACATCTTTTAGTGTCAGTTTGATAAGGTTTTTATGCTCATACCAATTTTTTTTTTGTAAATAAGGGTAGTTTGAAACTTATGAAATATGTGTTGCCAAATGACATGTGACTGCCATAAATCTCCTAGTTTCTTTTTGTTTAAGTTTCGTGTTAGTTTTATTTTGTTTCTTGAGGACAAGTAAATGTTCTAAGTTGAAGGTGATGATGTGTGGGGATATCACAATACTTTCAACGCTTAAAACATGAAAATTTGTATGTTCTTAAGTATATTTTGGTAGACATGATGCGTTTTTGTGTTTTTATGTAGAAAAACAGGTTTCAAAAGCAATCATGGAAGAATGTCCTAAAAAGAGCTAACTATAACTTGTGAAGTCATATGTATGACTTATGAATTCAATGTAGGTGTCACGCCTCAAATTCCATTGGAGCAGACAGGCACCCGTAGCCGTATAGGCCTGAGAGTACCAACCTACGTTCATGTGCTTCTCATGCATGTAACTGAGCTAAAAAAAAGTTCTGTATGGACATGATGCATCGATAACGTAAACCGTGTAGGTAAATTCAGAATAGATATACAAGGCTTGGCCGTTGGGGCCACAACGTCTAAATGACAGGACACTACCATGCTTAACTTTACAATGTCTACAAAGCCTCTAAAAGATACATAGACTTAATTAAGATCTGGACAGGTCCCCACCTTACACATAACTACTACACAATATCAAAACATATAAAAACGACTTGGGAAGCCCCAAATCAACCTGGAGCTCACTAATAGCCACTGGACGACCTGTACTCCTACAAGAGAGGTCTACTAGCTCCTGTACCTGTAGCATGAAATGCAGGTCCCCCAAGAGGGACGTCAGTACGAAAGAATGTACTGAGTATATAAGGCTAAAAGTAACTATACATAACACAAGAGCATAAATGAAGTCAGACACAAGTGTATAGAAAATGCTAATAAAATTACCTTTGCTGGTATTTGTGGAACCATGTATATTACATTCTTTACTTTTCTTTTTCCCTCTTTCCTTTATAATCTTTATAAGTCATGTAATACAAGTGACCAACTGATCAGTGGTATATAAGTAGGGATCGGCCCATGCTAGGCTTAAGCACCTGAGCTACCACCCATATATATAAACAAATAGGGATAGGCCCATGCTAGGCTTACGCCCCTGAGCTGCCACCCCAAAATAATCAGATTTGCGTTAATTTATTTAATCTTTGAGATTGTACCATTGGTGGTTATAACATTATTGAACTTTGGAATAATAATGCCCTAGTAAAAAGCAAGTGAATAAACCCTTGGTGTAGTAGCAATAAAGTAGGGAGCAATTGTATACAAATGAAATGCTTAGGGGCTGATCTAGAACACGGATCTTAGTTGGCTAAAAGGAGAACACCTAAAACTTCCTAGTGAAAGTGGGCATGCAGACGTGATAACAAACATGTATTGAGGTATTTTAAGACATTAAGGAGTGGAAACAAGGTCGTTAGCTACATGGGACGTCATACACTGCTACAGGATATGGAATAGAGTAGCCTTACATACCTTGTTGCACAACTCCAATATTAACTCTAATTAACCTTATGCCTTTTGCATTACTTATCTACAATGAAGTATGTGGTAAAACTAGTATTAGTAGCTAATCAACGCATTTGGGCTACTTAACCTCACCAAAACAATAGCCGGGCAGTCAGCCCATAATTTAGCAAACCAAGGGTGTTCTTTCAACCCCTTCTCATCTCATTACTTTTATAAAATTTACAGATGCATATATGACCCCCCAAAATTTGTTTGGCTTTAGAGAACACATAAAACAGTATGCCAAGTGTGTTACGCAACATGCTCATACAACGTATGATTAGGTGGTGTATCGATACACCCTCCTTTTAAATGCCAATACCAATTACTTACATCCCTCCTTAAGATCAACCAAGTTGCCCCAATATATACACATAAATAGTGTCTAAAATAGCCCCAAATACCCTTCACATAACAACACAATATTGGGCTCACCATCCTATGAATTCTTAATAACAATATATCCATAATTCATCACCCAAATTCATACATAAGGAGGACAAAGATGGAGCAGTCACCTTACCTCAATTTTTGTAATTTACCCCTTTAGCTTGAACTTTTTAACACCATGAACTTCTCTTCACACTTACACCAAAAAGAAGAGAAAAGTCTCTTAATAATCAAGAAAAGTGACCAATTAGCTTGTGAAAGTATTCTGTCCTATACCTACATTTAAGCATGGATAACATGTTTTCCTAATCCTCCCTAGGAGAATTAAGCAAAAACCATGAGTGTTTTCACCTACCTTGGCTTGCAAAGGTGAGGTTTTCTTCAAGAACTCTAAAAGGAATATAGGGGCTGCTGGTTTTAACCCTTGAAAGAATGAGAGAAAACTAGAGAAAATCTTGAAATTTTATGTGTTAAAAATGAGTAAAAATACCAGCTAACTTGGTCTTATATTGAGCCCTCTAGAAGGCTCTTTTAATCCTATTTTTCAGACATAATTTGGTCAAGAAGGAGATGCACCTACATGGTTATATTAAGCAGCTCAATAGGTCAAAGTAGGTGAAGGAACTACTACTATACTAATGTATAATTTGAGCCTTTAACTTATTGGGCCTCTGGCAGATTGTTTTTGTGTTGGGCTTCCCATTCTCTTCTCCTTTCATTTTACTTAGTTTTGGCCTTCAAAGAGTCCATTATAATAGGATTTAATCTGATCCATTAGTTTAGTAGGTAATACACCTCTTTGGAACATTTCATTTGGCCCAAATCTGATCCATAACCTTAGGTCCATTAACTAGGTCCATATATCTCAAGTAGGTGATTCACCTACTAGTTTAATTAAGTCAAGCAACCTCAATAGTTAATTACATTTTCAATTCTTAATCCCTTTAATTTAACTTACAAATTATGTACACTTGGTCACTTTAAACTTTAGATCCAAATACCTACTCATGATCCCAAGTTTAAATAGTTGCATCGACGTTAACTTAGTCGTGTCACATTAAAATGTATGGGCAGTTCCTTCCAACCCATCTTACTGTCGCTAGTCATATAGGAAACTGAGTCCATTACCCGTAATATAAGGCTATATCAAGTGACATATAAGTAGAACTAGTACATGTAGGATAGGGGGTGTTACATCTTCCCCCCCTCCCTTTAGGAACATTCTTCATCGAATGTTAGCATGATTATCCAACCTAAACAAATTCAAGCCTAAGTCTAATATTCCTGTTACAACATAATATTTATATATATATACTCACTTATTATCGTTCCAATTCAGCGTCTTGGGCTTTCTTTTTGGATTCGAATAAATGAGGGTACTTAGATTTCATCGCTTCCTCTGCTTCCCACGTGACATGATCTTTTCTACTTGCTGGTTCCTCCAAAGTACCTTTACGGAAGCTACTTCTTTATTTCTTAACTTCTTAACTTGTCGATCAAGAATAGCAATGGGTACTTCTTCATAAGTGAGATCTTCCACAACTTGTACATCTTCAGTAGGAGTAATACAGGATGGATCTCTTATGTACTTTTGGAGCATTGAGACGTGAAACACCGGATGAACTATTGAGAGCGCTTGGGGTAGCTCTAACTCATACGCAACTTGGCAAAACCTTTGAATAATCTTATATGGCCCTATATAACGTGGACTTAGTTTTCCCTTTTTACCAAACCTTATTACCCCTTTTATTGGTGACACTTTTAAGAATACCCAATCTCCTATAGCAAATTCTAGCCCTCTTCTTCTAATATCTGCATATGATTTGTGTCGACTTTGAGCTATTTCAAGCCATTGTTGTATCACCTTAAATATTTCTATAGTTTGATGAACAAGATCTAGCCCAAATAAGGCAGTTTCACCCGCTTTAAACCATCCAATTGGTGATCTACACTTCCTTCCATATAAAGCTTCATAAGGCGCCATTTTGATACTTGAATGATAGCTATTATTGTAGGCAAAGTCAATAAGCGGCAAATGATCATCCCAACTACCTTTGAAGTCCAATACATAAGCTCACAACATATCTTCAAGTGTTTGAATATTACGTTCTTGTCACACCTCAAATCCCATTGAGATGGAAAGTCACCCGACGCCCTAAAGACTCGAGAGAACCAACTTTAACCTGTGCTTACAATGCATATAACTATGAGAATCATGAAACTTTGAAACATATGTATAAGCTATAGTAATGAAAGACCAAAATGGATAGACCCAAACCATATATATATGACTGACTATTGGGGCCACAACTGTTACGAGACTAAATATATTTGAACTTCATACATTAGTATACAAAACCTCTATAGGATAGAAAACATAGTCTAGGTTGGGACAGACCCCACCTTACAAAACTACTATACAATACCAAAATACACATATCAAAGACTCGGTAAAGCCCTGAATCATGTACATTACATCTTTTACTTTACTTTATCCTTCTTTGTATTATGAAATTGTAAAGCATATGATACAAATGACCAGCTGATCAGTGGTAAAGGAGGATGACCCATGCTAGGTATTTTAACCCCTGGGATACGGTCCTCATAAATACACAAATCGGGATCGACCTATGCTAGACATTCCTTTCACCCTTGGGATACCACCCGTGATATTGGGATCGACCCATGCTAGGTGTTCCTTCCACCCTTGGGATACCACCCAAGAATATACAAGTTCTCTTTACATCATTTCTTTAATCTTTGAAATAGTTCTTTTGGTGGTCATAGCATTATTGAGTTTTAAACTATGGACCAGTAGTGAGAGACATATGAATACCATTTAAGGCGATATTAATGACGTAGGGAGCAAATGTAATATCAATGTATTAGATTTCATGCCAAAGAACATAAAATCGAATAGCCTTACATACCTTGTTGTACAGCTCCGATATTACCCCAAATTAAATTCCTGCCTCTTGGACTACTTATCTACAATAAAGTAAGTGGTAAAACTAGTATTAGTAGCTAATCAACACATTTAAGCCACTTAACCCCACCAAGACAGTAGCCAGGCAGTAAGCCCATAATTAGTTTATTCAAGGGTGTTCTTTCAACCCTTACTCCTCCAATTACATTCACATACCATACAAATCCTTATAACGTCCAACGAAACAACTTTAGCCTCATTACACCCTCAAAACGGTATACACAGTAGAGTGGGCAGTAGGCTTACATAATATTTAGTTCGGTGGTATATCACCATATCCTCCGTTTATAATTCAATAAAAGTCAGTTACATCCTTTCCCAACATCAACCAAGTTGTCCCCAACATATACACATAACACAAGTCCTTAAACAACCCCAATATCCTTTATCATAGCAACCAAATATTGAACTCATCATCCCTTGAGTTCTTGACAACAATATATACACAATTCTCCACTAAAACATGTATACAGGAAGGGGCAAAAATGGGCAGTAGCCTTAACTTAATTTTGTGATAGTTTATTCTTTTTAGTTATATTTCTTCAATATCTTGGTTCCTTCACACACAAACTAAAGGAGAAGAGAAAAATCTCTTAATAACCAAGAAAAATGGGACTGCCAAACTTATAGAGGGTTGCCTTATAATTTAAACATGAAGAACATAATTTCCATAGTCTTTTTGAGATAAGCTTATGATTTGTTCACTTACCTTTATCTTGGAAGGAAGGTAAATCCCAAGAACCGTAATGGAATTGTAGGGCTTCTGTAGAAGCTACTAGAGAGAAAACCCTAGAAAGCTAAATTTTTTTGCCTACATTAAAATGAATAAAATGAGTTGTTTTCAATCCATTTAAAGGGACCAGCTCTTGGCCGACTTTCTTTTCCATTTTTGTCCATAAAATACCAACTATTTGGTGCACCTACTTGCCCATTATACTTAGGCCTTTGTGGATCTGAAACTATTGGGTATTGGCTGCCCATTCTTCTCCTTTCCTCTCTTTTAACTTGGGCTAGAATTTATTCAAGTTGGTGGTAGTGTACTTTTCCCGATAAGCTGGTCAAAGGAGTCTTAGTAGGTGATGCACCTACTTGGTTCTTAGATTGGTCAATAAGTCAAAGTAGGTGATGCACCTACTTGTCACCTACTAGCTTAATTTAAGTCAAGCAAGTAGCTCACTTATTTTATTCCATATTCTAAGTCTTAACCCCCTATGTTAACTTAATACTTATAAACACTTGGACACTTTAATCCTTGAGGTAGAATACCACCTTACTATTTCACGTTTAAGCACTTTCGTTTGGGTTAACTTGGCGCATACATGCTGAAATGCTTGGGCCATTATAATATCTTTTAAATTGTAACACCCCGTACGTTCCCAACCCTACTTGACGACATTAAATAATATGTACGTAGGTATCGAGAGCTATGAGTATGCATTTGGTAAGGCTATTGATGAGATAATTGAATTTTTGGCTCTTGTTATGTGGATAAACTTGCATGGAAGGTGTTTGGAAATTTTCATTGCGCATTTGTGGGGTTCAAAATGAGGCTAAGAAGACCTCTAAACAAAGTATAAGAAGGTTAAGAAGTGAGTTAAAGAATAGGACTTGAAGTATCTAACCAAACCCGCGAAGAGAAGTCGAAAAATGGAATTTTTGGAAAAAATTAAAGAGGGGCGCGTTTGGCACCGTGACATGCCGCTCTGGGCTAAAATTTTTAGCCCAGAGGCAGCAAGTTGGCGCGCCCAGGAGCGTGCCACCTTGGGTTTTCCACTTTTTCGAAAGTTGGAAATTTCTAAGTCCCAAGGGTATCCGGGGACGTACCGAGCCAATTTTTGCTACGTTTCTTCTACAACCAAGAGTATATACATGAAATGAATGACATATTACATTGGTATGATAAAATTACTCGAGAACGAATTTGGGGTCAAAATGACAGTTTTGCCCCTAAGGTCAAAATAAGCCAAATATGGCTAGAATCACTTGTTTTTGGGATCGAGGCTACAGATATGAATATTATGAGTGGGAATATTATTGTAATACGTATAAAGATGAGAAATTATTGATTTTATTGGGTTAAGTGATTTGGGCTCAATAAAAGCCCAAAAATGTGATAAAAGGCATGGGTCACATGACCCAATCTTCTATTGACTTGGTCAATTAAGGCATTAAATATCAAGAGAGGCTAAGGATGACCCAAGGACTATAAATAGACCCACAAAATCAGATTTTTATTCATTCTAACCTCTCATGCTTTTTAGACATTTTCTCACACATTCTACACTATTCTCTCAAGAACCCTAAAGACTCAAAAGGCAATTTTGGAGCAAAATCATCCCTTTACAAGTTTGGGTAAGTGAATATTATTATGGATTCATATATTATATGCATGAAAGAGTATGTAAATCATGTTGGTTGTGCTTGGAAATGTTGGATATGATATTTTGTGCTTTTGTATAAGATGTGTGATCCATGGGGTTTGAACTTGAATTAGGAATTGTACCTTTGATGAAAAATCATGGTATGGATAAAATATGAACATCTATGGAGTTATTTTTGTTGTTAAACTTGTTCTTGTCTATAAGTGTAAATTGTGGGAATTTGGCCGATATGTGCTATGAAGTGTATTAAGGTGAATTGATGGATTGTTTGTGATGTGATATGGATAAGGAGGTGTAAAAGAGATTTGTTATGGTGAAATGCAATGATTATTATGTATTGGTCAATGTTGAGAATATTGGAGGATATTTGGAATAATGATGCTATCAATGGTTTTGTCAAGGGGAAATGACATGTTTTAAAGCAAACATGTACCCCATTGACGTTACATGCATTTATGAAGTAGTTGTGGTTAATGTGAATTCCGTTATGTATTTGTGTTATAGAGTGACACATAAAGAAGGAGCGGGACTATTGTATGCACATCTAGGATTGTATATCCGTATTGAGAGTACAAGGTATGTAAGGTTACTCTGTCCGTATCTTTTTGCGGCAAAACCTACCCACATTGCGATTTCACTAGTCTTACCTCGAAATGTGCCAAGGTATCCTATATCCGTTTATCAATAGTCATTGTCATATATTTCCTATTCATGGGCCATTTGTGAGTCTCATGTCTCCTAATCATGGTTAATGTTCCAAAAGCTCGAATAAGGATAGTTTCCAATGTTTCACTAGTAATATTACTTATGCCTCTTGTTCATAGATTATTGTCCCATAGTTCCCATGGTGTTATGATTCAAATAATGTTATGTTGCCAAGTTATTCACATGTCTTTCACTCATTGGTTAATGGTGCAAAGTTCCCAACAATGTTATGGTACAAAGTTCAAAGTGATGTTATGACTATCAAATAGCAATCTCAAAGTAAGGATCAAAGTAATGCAAATGTGGTCAATGATCAAGTATGGGTGGAAAGTCTAGGGGCGTAAGCCTAGCTCGACTCGATCCCAATGTATTGATTTATGGGTGGCAAGTCTAGGGGCATAAGCCTAGCTCGACTCGATCCCGATGTATTGATTTATGGGTGGCAAGTCTAGGGGCATAAGCCTAGCTCGACTCGATCCCGATGCATTGATATATGGGTGGCAGGTCTTAGGGGCATAAGCCTAGCTTGACCCGATCCCAACATGATGATAAGCCATGGAAAGACCCACTGATCATTAGGGGCCCGGGTACATTGTGACACATGTATTGACAAGCAAGCATTGAATGTAAAGAAAGTAATGAAGGTAATGAAAGCAATTCACATGGATCCCAAAATGCAACATGGTGACTTATTCACATTGTCTAGTCATTTGTATTGAGTTCATTGGTATGTTCATGTGTTTCAAAGTTTCATTTGAGCCTTACATACTCAGTACTTATTTCGTACTGACCCCTCTCGGGGAATTTACCTTACTTGCTGCAGGCGCAGGTCCCAGTAGGCCTCCTCAGTAGATTGCCAGTGTTAGCGGTTCCTTGGAGAGCTCCAGTTAATTCGGGGTTTCTCCGAGTCAGAGTAGTTATATGTTTTGATGATGTACATGTTGTATAAAGCGGGGACTTGTCCCGACTTTTGGTTTGTATTGGTCAATGCTCTTGTTAGAGGCTTTTGTAGACATATGTGGGTGTATTAGTGTAAAAGACATATGTTATTTTGGCTGGATGGCCTCAACGGCCAAGTTTCATGTACATGTATAACTATGTCCCATGTTATCCTTTATTCGTCTTGCATGTTCTTACACAGTGGTGGTTTTGATTATGATATGCATTTGATTGAACATAGGCAAAGGTTGGTTCTCTCGGGCCTTATCGGCTACGGGTGCCAATCATGTCTCGATGGGATTCGGGGCGTGACATAAATCCTCTTTAAACCACCACTAATCACTTAAGAAACTTGGTTCATTACCTATATAACAAGGTTACCTCAAGTCCCATATTAATAAAACAAATACACACAAAATACGAGGTGTTACATCCTCCCCTTCTAGGAGCATTCGTCCTCGAATGCTAGCATAATTAGCCTGCTTAGACAAGTTCAAAACCAAAAATATTTATGTTAACACATAACACTTGCACTTTTATGCTTACTTGTAAATGCTCCAATTCAGCATCTTGGACTTTAACTTCAGATGTGAATAAATGAGGGTACTTGGATTTCATTGCTTTCTCGGCTTCCCATGTGATCTCTTCTATTTGTTGGTTCCTCCAAAGTACTTTTACATAAGTTAATTCTTTATTTCTTAACTTCTCAACTTGCCGATCTAAAATAGCAATAGGCACTTCTTCGTAAGTAAGTTCTTCTGTAACTTGTACATCTTCAGTAGGAGTAATATGAGATGGATCTCCTATGCATTTTTGGAGCATTAATACATGAAACACTGGATGTACTATTGATAACTCTTGGGGAAGCTCTAACTCATATGCAACTTGGCCAAATCTTTGAATAATCTTATATGGCCCTATATTGAACGGACTTAGTTTTCCCTTTTTACCAAACCTCATTACACCTTTCATTGGTGACACCTTTAAGAATACCCAATCTCCTATAGGAAACTCTAGCCCTCTTCTTTTAATATTTGCATATGATTTATGTCGACATTCAGCTGTTTCTAGCCGTTGTTGTATCACCTTAACTTTTCCATAGTTTGATGAACAAGATCTGGCCCAAATAAGGCAGTTTCACCCACTTCAAACCACACAATTGGTGATCTATACTTTCTCCCATATAAAGCTTCATAAGGCTCCATTTTGATACTTGAGTGATAGCTATTATTATATGAAAACTCAATAACTGACAAATGATCATCCCAACTACCTTTGAAGTCCAGTACACAAGCTTGCAGTATATCCTAAAGTGTTTGGATCGTACGTTCTGCCTGACCATCCGTTTGAGGGTGAAAAGCTGTACTTAGACTCACTTGCGTTCCCAAACTCTTTTGACATAGCTTCCAAAAGTTTACAGTAAATTGAGCTCCCCTATCGAATATAATAGAGATTAGGACTCCATGTAGCCGAACTATCTCTTTAATATACAACCTTGCATACTCTTCAACAGTGTAAGTGGTCTTAACCAGTAGGAAGTGTTTTGATTTGGTGAGTCTATCAACTATTACCTATATGGAATCATATTTTTGAGAGGAACGAGGCAAACCAGTGACAAAATCCATGTTGATCATGTCCCTCTTCCAAATCGAGAGCTGCAAAAACTGCATATAACCTCCTGGCTTTTGATGCTCTACTTTAACTTATTGACAGTCTGGATATTGGACTACAAATTCTTCAATGTTCTTCTTTATGTCTCCCCACCAATACACTTCTTTCATGTTATGATACATTTTAGTTGACCCTGGATGGATAGAATATCTTGAATGGTGTGCTTCCATCATAATCCTCTTCCTTAGTCCATCAATATTAGGTACACACAATCTAGGTTTGGCACCAAAGTACTCCCTCTTGCGTAAGGTCAAATGTCGTTGTCATACCTTGTTGGACATTCTCCTTAAGTTGTAATAGAATAGGATCCGCATACTGCTTTTCTTCAACTTCAGTTATCAATGAGGATTCTGTCGTATTTCGTACAATACCTCCTTCATCTCGATATTCAAGAAGTCGAACCCACAAGCTAGCTAGTTGGTCTAGATATTTAGTTATCCCTTGTCTTTCCATGTACTGCCCATAAGTACTTGCCATTGTCTTACGACTTAAAGCATCAGCTACGACATTTGCTATCCTCGGATGATACAAGATATCAAAATCATAGTCCTTTAATAGCTCAAGCCATCTTCGTTGCCTTAGATTTAAGTCCTTCTACTTAAAGATATATTGTAAACTCTTATGGTCAGTATTTATGTCAATATGGACCCCATACAAGTAATGGCGCCATATCTTTAAAGCAAATATAACCGCGGCTAGCTCAAGATCATGTGTTGGATAATTCTTCTCATGTGGATGCAACTGTCTTGAGGCGTAGGCTATTACCTTACCATGCTGCATCAATACACATCCTAGACCCACTCCTGAAGCATCACAATACACTAAATACCCCTTGTACCTTTTGGAAGTACCAATACAGGTGTGGAAGTTAACTTATTCTTCAGCTCTTCAAAGCTTCTTTCACAGGCATCATTTCATTGAAACATGACTGCTTTGTGTGTTAACTTGGTTATTGGGGAAGAAATGGAAGAAAACCCCTCAACGAACCTTCTATAATAACCTGCCATGCCTAGGAAATTATGAACCTCCGTAGGTGTTGTGGGTCTTGTCCAATTCTTCACGGCTTCTATTTTTTGAGAATCAACCCTTATCCCCTCATCAGATAAAATGTGCCCCAAGAATTCCACTGATTTTAACCAAAACTCACACTTAGAGAACTTTGCATATACTTTACGATCACGACTAATCTATAACACCTGTTGCAAATGATTAACATGGTCCTCTTTTGATCTTGACTACACCAAAATATTATCTATAAATACTATCACAAAAACAACCAAGAATGGCTTGAACACTCTATTCATCAGATCCATGAAAGTTGTTGGTGCATTAGTTAGGCCGAATGACATAACTAAAAACTCAAAATGACCATATCGTATTCGAAAAGCTATTTTGGGTATATCTTTCTCCTTCACTTTCACTTGGTGATAACCTGACCTCAAGTCGATTTTTGAGCAATACTTAGCACCTTGAACTGGTCAAACAAATCATCAATTCTAGGGAGGGGATATTTATTCTTAATTTTCACCTTATTCAGTTGTCGGTAGTCAATACACATTCTTAATGTGCCATCCTTCTTACGTACAAATAACATGGGTGCGCCCCAAGGAGATATACTAGGCCTTATGAATCCCTTTTCTAACAAATCTTTTAATTGTTCCTTCAATTCACAAAATTCTGTCGGGGCCATTCTATACGGAGGAATAGAAATAGGTTGAGTACCTGGGACCACAGCAATACCAAACTCTACTTCTCGTTCTGGAGGTAAACCAGGAAGCTCTTTAGGAAACACATCAAAAAACTCATTTACCACTGGAATGGATTGAAGAATCGGTGGCTCCGCTTCTATATCTCTCATGCTAACTAAATGACATATGTACCCTTTGGACACCATCTTCTTTGCCTTAACATAAGAAATAAACTTACCCCTTGGTGCTCCAATATTACCTCTCCATTCAAGGACTGCCTCTTTTGGAAAATGGAAATACACCCTTTTAGCTCGGCAATCTATTGTGGTGTAACAAGAGGCCAACTAATCCATACCCATTCAAACATCAAAATCTACCATTTCTAACTCAACAAGATCAGCCAAATGTGACACGATCACAAATTGTTACTATGCAATTATGATAAACTCTTCTAGCTATAATAGACTCTCTAACTAGTGTAGACTCTTCAAATGGCTTAACCAGTGATTTTGGTCTTCTTTTGAACTCTCCCGCAATCAATGGAGTGACATATGATAGTGTAGAGCCCGAATTAATTAATTCATATACATTATGTGAAAAGATGGACAATGTACCTATAACCACAACAGGAGAAGCCTCTAAATTTTGTCGACCTGCTAGAGCATATGTTCTATTTTGGACTCCACTAGAACTAGCTGCTCCTCTACCACTTCTACCATGATCAATAGGCATATGTTGACCCCTACCTAAAGGAGGCATCGATGATGATTATGCGATAGATGATCCAGTAGTTTGTGCCATACTACCCATGCCCCTTTGAGGGCAATTTTTCATCATAAGGCCCGGTGTACCACACCAATAACAAACATCTGTCCCAAACCAGCGTGCACCTAGATGATGTCTCACGCATTATTTACAAGGTTTTCTAGGAGGTCTTGATTGACTCATGCTTCCATGCTCTTGGTTTCCCGCAACTGAACCTTGGCTCTCACTTCTTTGCCCAAAATGATTGCCCCTAAACCCTTGAAATTGGGGTGGAGCACTTACAGTAAAGTAGGAAGATGGTGGCCTAGGCGGTCTATTAAGAAATCAAGGCCTGAACTCACTTTGGGATGGCATAAACTGACCCACAGACCTAGCCCTCTTGGAGTACCCTCTTTCTGGCTCTTGTGTCCTTCATCTTTGTCTTTGATCTTCCATTTTTTGTGCAAAAGCTTGTATCCTTGCTATATCCATGTCTTTATTAAAGGCAGCAATAGTACAATCTCTAACTAGATACGGATCCAATCTATCCACATATCGATGAACTCTAACTTCCATAGTAGCTACTATATTAGGAGCATACTTGGCCAAAGAGTTAAACTGAAGACTGTACTCCCTCACGCTCATATTCCCTTGGTGAAGATTTAAAAACTGATCTGCTCGGGCCTCTCGGATCTCAAATGGAAGGTAATGATCCAGAAATGTTGCTTTGAACACTTTCCAATTAGCTGAAGGTGCACCTATACCCTTAGATCATTTCCAGTCTTCATACCATAATATAGCCTTTCCTTTTAATCTATACGCTGCTAGCTCAACCGTCTCTTTACCAGATACATGCATGATATCCAAAGCCCTTTGGATTTAATCAATAAAGTGTTGTGGGTCTTTGTTAAGATCTGACCCGCTGAATGTGGGAGGCTCTAATTTAAGAAAATCTTGTGTCCGTAGACTGGCTGCTCTATCCGTACCACTAGTACCCATAGTCAGACCAACTTGTCCTTAACCTTGTCCAGTAACTATGCGAGTCAACAATTGCACTACATTTCTTAAATCTTACTCAGTAGCATTAATAGGTGATTCTGGGGGTACTCCTCTCCTTCTTAGTTCTTCTGGATATGGAGGAGTAGAAGAAGTCTGTGATGCAAACTCATCCTGAGCCTCGCTTTGGTTAGCTTGTCTAGGTAGTGAGTTGTTGGTCCCTTATCCAGCAGCCACATCTACTTGCTTCCTTGTATTCTTACTCCTTCTTGTAACCGACATCTTTACTATAATGAGAAAAAATTCAAAGGTTAAATACAATCCCCCTACAACATTAGTTCTATCACACGATCTAAGAAATGAAGTAAAAAGAAACGACTCCTAAATGTCCCGTAGCCTACTACTTATGGATGTGGTGCACAACACACCATAAGCAAGACTCTACATAAACACGGCTTTGTAGATTCCCTATGATGACCTACTCTGATACCACTTTTGTCACACCTCAAATCCCATTGAGATGGACAGGCACCCGACGCCCTAAAGACTCGAGAGAACCAACTTTAACCTGTGCTTACAATGCATATAACTATGAGAATCATGAAACTTTGACACATATATATAGGCTATAGTAATGAAAGACCAAAATGGATAGACCCAAACCATATATACATGACTGACTATTGGGGCCACAAATGTTACGAGACTAAACATATTTGAACTTCATACATTAGTATGCAAAACCTCTATAGGATAAAAAACATAGTCTAGGTTGGGACAGACCCCACCTTACAAAACTACTACACAATACCAAAATATACATATTAAAGACTTGGTAAAGCCCCGAATCAACTTGGAGCTCACCAATCACAGCTGAGTGTCCTATGCTCCTATTAAGGAGGTCTACTAGCTGGAGTACCTGTACCTGTGGCATGAAACACAGTGTCCCCATAAGGGATGTCAGTACAAAAGAATGTACTGAGTATGCAAGGCATAAAGTGACCATAGGTAAGCCAAGATCTTAATAACATCAGATATCAATACACAATTGTATAGATAAGAATAAAAGAATACCTTTACTTGTATTTATGGGATCATGTACATTACATCTTTTACTTTACTTTATCCTTATTTGCATTATGAAATTGTAAAGCATATGATACAAATGAACAGCTGATCAGTGGTAAAAGAGGATGACCCATGCTAGGTATTTTAACCCCTGGGATACGGTCCTCATAAATACACAAATCGGGATCGACCCATGCTAGGCTTTCCTTTCACCTTTGGGATACCACCCGTGATATTGGGATCGACCCATGCTAGGTGTTCCTTCCACCCCTGGGATATCACCCAAGAATATACAAGTTATCTTTACATCATTTCTTTAATCTTTGAGATAATTCTTTTGGTGGTCATAGCATTATTGAGTTTTAAATTATGGACCAATAGTGAGAGAATTATGAATATGCATTTAAGGCGGTAAGAATGAAGAAGGGAGCAAATGTAACGTCAATGTATTAGATTTCATGCCAAAGAACATAGAATCAAATAGCCTTACATACCTTGCTGTACAACTCCGATATTACCCCAAATTAAACTCCTGCCTCTCAGACTACTTATCTACAATAAAGTAAGTGGTAAAACTAGTATTAGTAGCTAATCAACACATTTAAGCCACTTAAACCTCACCAAAACAGTAGCCAGGCAGTAAGCCTGTAATTAATTTATTCAAGGGTGTTCTTTCAACCCTTACTCCTCCAATTACATTCACATACCATACAAATCCTCATAACATCCAACAAAACAACTTTAGCCTCATTACAACATTAAAATGGTATACAAAGTGGAACGGGCAGTAGGCTTACTTAATATTTAGTTCGGTGGTGTATCACCATATCCGCCGTCTATAATTCAATACAAGTCAGTTACATCCTTTCCCAACATCAACCAAGTTGTCCCCAACATATACACATAACACAAGTCCTTAAACAGCCCCAATATCCTTTATCATAGCAACCAAATATTGAACTCATCATCCCTTGAGTTTTTGACAACAATATATACAAAATTCTCCACCAAAACATGTATATGCAGTAGCCTTACCTTAATTTTGTGATAGTTTATTCTCTTAACTTGTATTTCTTCAATATCTTGGTTCCTTCACACACAAACCAAAGGATAAGAGAAAAATCTCTTAATAACCAAGAAAAATGGGACTGCCAAACTTATAGAGGGCTGCCTTATAATTTAAACATGAAGAACATAATTTCCATAGTCTTTTTGAAATAAGCTCATGATTTGTTCACTTACCTTTAGCTTGGAAGGAAGGTAAATCCCAAGAACCCTAATGGAATTATAGGGCTGTTGTAGAAGCTACTAGAGAGAAGAGAGAAAACCCTAGAAAGCTAAATTTTTTTGCCTAAGTTAAAATGAATAAAATGAGGTTTTTTTCAATCCATTTAAAGGGACCAGCTCTTGGCCGACTTTATTGTCCATTTTTTGCCATAAAATACCAAGTATTTGGTGCACCTACTTTCCCATTATACTTGGGCCTTTGTCAATTTGAAACTGTTGGGTCTTGGATGCCCATTCTTCTCCTTTCCTCTCTTTTAACTTGGGCTTGAATTTATTCAAGTAGGTGGTAGTGTATTTGGCCCAATAAGCTGGTCAAAGGAGTCTTAGTATGTGATGCACCTACTTGGTTCTTAGATTGGTCAATAAGTCAATGTAGGAGATGCACCTACTTGTCACCTACTAGCTTAATTTACGTCAAGCAAGCAGCTCACTTATTTTATTCCATATTCTAAGTCTTAACCCCGTATGTTAACTTGGACACTTTAATCCTTGAGTTAGAATACCACCTTACAATCTCGCATTTAAGCACTTTCATTTGGGTTAACTTGGCGCATACATGCTGAAATGCTTGGGCCATTATAATATATTTTAAATCCTCTTTAAACCACCACTAATCACTTAATAAACTTGGTTCATTACCTATATAACAAGGTTACCTCAAGCCCCATATCAATAGAACAAGTACAAGCAAAATACGGGGTGTTACAGTTCTGCTTGTCCATCCTTTTGAGGATGAAAAGTTATACTTAAATTCACTTTCATTCCCAAACTCTTCTGAAATGACTTCAAAAAGTTTGCAGTAAATTGAGCTCCCCTATCCGATATAATAGAGATTGGGACTCCATGTAGCTAAACTATTTCTTTAATATACAATTTTGCATACTCTTCAGCTGTATAAGTGGTCTTAACTGGCAGAAAGTGTGTTGATTTAGTAAGTCTATAAACTATTACCCATATAGAATCGAACTTCCGAATTGTGCGAGGCAAACCAGTGACGAAATCCATGTTGATCATATCCCACTTCCAAATTGGAAAATTCGTAGATTGCATATAACCTCCGGGGTTTTGGTGCTCTACTTTAACTTGTTGATAACTTGGTCATTGGCCTACAAATTCTGCAATGTTCTTCTTCATGTCACCCCACCAATACACTCATTTCAAATCATGATACATTTTAGGTGATCACGGATAGACGGAATACCTTGAATGATGCGCTTCCGTCATAATCCACATTCTTAGCCCATCTACATTAGGTACACACAATCTGTTTTAGCACCGAAGTACTCCCCTTGCGTAAGCTCAAATACCTTTGTTATGCCTTGTTGTACATTCTCCTTAAGCTGTATTAAAATAGGGTCTGCATACTGCTTCTTTCTCAACTCAGCTACTAATGAAGATTCTGCCGCATTTTGCACAATAACCCCTTCATCTGGAGATTCAAGAAGGTGAACTCCCTAGCTATCTAGTTGGTGTAGATCTTTAGTCATCCCTTGTCTTTTTGTGGACTGCCCATAAGTGCTCACCATTGCCTTACGACTTAACGCATCAGCTACTACGTTTGCTTTCCCCGGATGATACAAAATATCTATATCATAGTCTTTTAATAGTTCAAGCCACCTCCGCTGCCTTAAATTTAGATCCCTATGCTTAAAGATATATTGCAAACTCTTATGGTCGGTATATATGTCAACATGAACCCCATACAAGTAGCGGTGCCATATGTTTAAAGCAAATACAACCACTGCTAGCTCAAGATCATGTATTGGATAATTTTTATCATGTGGCCGTAATTGTCTTGAGGAATAAGCTATTACTCGACCATGTTGCATCAATACACACCCTAATCCAACTCCTTAAGCATCACAGTACATCGCATACCCTTCTGTGCCTTCTGGAAGTACCAATACGGGTGTAGAGGTCAACTTATTCTTCAGATCTTGGAAACTCCTTTCACATGCATCATTCCATTAAAACTTGGTTGCCTTGTGTGTTAGCTTTGTTAAAGGTGCAGAGATGGAAGAAAATCCTTCAAAAAAACCTTCTATAATAACCTGCCAACCCAAGGAAACTATGAATCTCTGTAGGCGTTGTAGGTCTTGGCCAGTTTTTCACGGCTTCTATCTTTTGAGTATCAACCCTTATTCCTTCATCGGATACAATATGACCCAAGAATACTATAGATTGTAACCAAAACTCACATTTAGAAAACTTTGTATATAACTTATGATCACGAAGAATCTGTAACACCTATCGTAAGTTACTCGCATGGTCCTCTTTTGATCTTGAATAAACCAGAATATCATCTATAAACACTATCATAAATACATCTAAGAATTTCTTAAACACCCTATTCATTAAATCCATAAAAGTTGTTGTTGCATTCGTTAACCCAAATGACATAACTAAAAACTCGTAATGACCATAATATGTTCGAAAAGCTGTCTTGGATATATCTTTCTCTTTGACCCTCATTTGGTGGTAACCCGACCTCAAGTCAATCTTTGAGAAAAATTTAGCACCTTATAATTGATCAAACAAATCATCAATTCTAGGGAGAGGATATTTCTTCTTAGTTGTCGCCTTATTCAGTTGTCGGTAATCAATACACATTCTCAATGTGCCATCCTTCTTACGTACAAATAACACGGGTGCTCCCCAAGGGGATATACTAGGCCTTATGAATCCCTTTTCTAGAAAGTCTTTCAATTGCTCCTTCAATTCCTATAATTCTGTCGGGGCCATTCTATATGGAGGAATAGAGATAGGTTGAGTACCTAGAATCACATCAATACCAAACTCTACTTCTCGTTTTGGAGGCAAACTTGGAAAATCTTCAGGACATACATCAAGGAATTCATTTACCACTGGAACAGATTGAAGAGTTTGTGGCTCCACATCTATATCTTTCACCCTCACTAGGTGACATATGTACCCCTTGGATATCATCTTCTTTGCCTTGAGATAAGAAATAAACTTACCTCTTGACGCCCCAATATTACCCCTCCATTCAAGGGCTACCTCTTTTGTAAAATAGAAATGCACCCTCTTAGTTAGGCAATCTACTGTGGCATAACAAGAAGCCAACAAATCCATACCTATTATAACATCAAAATCTACCATTTCTACCTCAACAAGGTCAGCCAATGTATGATGATCACAAACAGTTACTATATAATTATGATAAACTCTTTTAGCTATAATAGACTCACCAACCAGTGTAGATACTTCAAACGGCTTAACCAGTGATTCTGGTGTTCTTTTGAACTTTCTAGCAATCAATGGAGTGACATATGATAGCGTAGATCCCAGATCAATTAATACATATACATTATGTGAAAAGATGGACAATGTACCTATAACTACATCAGGAGAAGCATCTAAATTTGGTGATCCGCTAAAGCATAGGTACGATTCTGGACTCCACTTGAACTAGATGCTCTTTTAATACCTCTACCATAACCAGTAGGATGTATAGCCCTACCTATGAAAGGAACTAACGATGATGATGCAACAGCTGATCCAGTAGGTCGTGCCATACCACCCGTGCCCCTTTGTGGGCACTCTCTCATCATGTGCCCTGACATACCACACCAAAAGCAAACATCCATCCCAAACCTATATGCACCTAAATGAAGCTTTCTGCATTGCTTACATAACTGACGAAGAGGCCTTAATTGGCTCATACTCCCTTGTTCTTGATACCCCATTGTTCGTGAACCTGGAACCTCACTTCTGTGCCTAAATTAGTTGCCCCTAAACCCTTGGAATCGAGGTGGAGCACTTGCTGTAGAGTAGGTAGATGATGGCCTAGGCGGTCTATAAATAAAATGAGGCCTAAACTCCCCTTGAGATTCCATGAACTGCCCCATAGGTTTGGCCCTCTTAGAAGGTCCTCTTTCCAATTCTTGTGTTCTTCTTCTTTGCCTCAGATCCTCTATTTTTTGTGCAAAAGCTTGTATCCTTGCTATATCCATGTCTCTATTCAAAGCAGCTATAGTACAATCTTTAACCAAGTATGAATCCAGTTTATCCACATATCGATGAGCTCTATCATCCATAGTAGCTACTATATTAGGAGCATACCTAGACAAAGAGTTAAACCGAATACTGTACTCCCTCACGCTCATATTACCTTGGTGAAGATATAAGTTAAACCAAAGACTGTACTCCCTCATGCTCATATTACCTTGGTAGAACTCATCTTGAGACTCACTTTGATTGTCTTTTCTAGGTGGTGACTTGCTGGTCCCTTCTCCGATAGCCACATCTACTTTCTTACTTTTATTCTTACTCCTTCTTGTAATCGGCATCTCTACTATAAGGAGAGAAAAATAAACAAATTCAATGGTTAAATATGACTCCACCTACAATCTTGGCCCTATGGCACGATCTAAGACATGAAGAAAAAGAGACAACTCCTAAATGCCCCATAGCCTCCTATTTATAGATATGGTGCACAACATACCCATAAGCAAGACTCTATATAGACACGACTTTGTAGACTCCCTAGGATGACCCGCTCTGATACCACTTTGATCATGCCTCAAATTCTTTTGGAGCGGACAGGCACCCGTAGCCGTATAGCACCGAGAGTACCAACCTATCTTCATGTGCTTCTCATGCATGTAACTGAGCTAAACAAAAGTTCTGCCCAGTATGGACATGATGCATCGATAACGTAAACCCTGTAGGTAAATTCAGAATAGATACACAAGGCTTGGCCATTCGGGCCACGACGTCTAAGAGACGAGAAACTACCATGCTTAACTTTACAATGTCTACAAAGCCTCTAAAAGATACATAGACTTAATTAAGATCGGGACAGGTCCCCACCTTACACATAACTACTACACAATGCCAAAACATATAAAACAGACTTGGGAAGCCCTGAATCAACCTGGAGCTCACCAATAGCCATTGGACGTCCTATGCTCCGATGGGAGAGATCTACTATCTCATGTACCTATAGCATTGAAAGTAGATCCCACAAGAGGGATGTCAGTACGAAAGAATGTACTGAGTATATAAGGCTAAAAGTAACTATACATAACACAAGATCTTAAATGAAGTCAGGCAGACGTGTATAGAAAATGCTAGTAAAACTACCTTTGCTGGTATCTGTGGAACCATGTACATTACATTCTTTACTTTTCTTTTTCCCTCTTTCCTTTATAATCTTTATAAGTCATGTAATACAAGTGACCAACTGATTAGTGGTATATCAGTTGGGATTGGCCCATGCTAGGCTTACACCCCTGAGCTGCCACCCATATATATATAAACAAATAGGGATCGACCCATGCTAGGCTTATGCCCTTGAGCTGCCACCCAAAAATAACCAGATTTGCATTACTTAATTTATTTAATCTTTAAGATTGTTACGTTGGTGGTTATAACATTATTGAACTTTGGAATAATAGTGCCCTAGTAAAAAGCAAGTGAATAAACCCTTGGTGTAGTAGCAATAAAGTAGGGAGAAATTGTATACAAATGAAATGCTTAGGGGCTGATCTAGCACACGGATCTTAGTTGGCTAAAAGGAAAACAACTAAAACTTGCTAGCGAAAGTGGACATGCAAACCTGATAACAAACATGTATTGAGGTATTTTAAGACATGAAGGAGTGGAAACAAGGCCGTTAGCTACATGGGACGTCATACGCTACTAAAGGATATGGAATAGAGTAGCCTTACATACCTTGCTGCACAACTCTGATATTAACTCGAATTAACCTCTTGCCTTTTGCATTAATTATCTACAATGAAGTATATGGTAAAACTAGTATTAGTAGCTAATCAACGCATATGGGCTACTTAACCTCACCAAAACAGTAGTCGGGCAGTCATCCCATAATTTAGCAAACCAAGGGTGTTCTTTCAACCCCTTCTCATCTCATTACTTTTATACACTATACGGATGCATATATGACCCCCCCAAAATTGGTTTGGCTTCAGAACACACATAAAACAGTATGCTAATTGTGTTACGCAACAAGCTCATACAACATTTGATTAGGTGGTGTATCGATACACCCTCCTTTTAAATGTAAATACCAATTACTTACATCCCTCCTTAATATCAACCAAGTTGTCCCAACATATACACATAAATAGTGTCTAAAATAGCCCTAAATACCCTTCACATAACAGCACAATATTGGGCTCACCATCCTATTTTGTAACACCCCGTACCTTCCCAAACCTACTTGATGACGTTGAACAATGTATACTTAGGTGTCGAGATGCCATGAGTATGTGTTTTATATTGTCATTGGTAAAACATTTGATATAGGGCCTAATATGTGTGATTAGACCTCAGTCGAAGGTGTATTTTGACTTCGTGGAGCATTTGTGGTTTTATAAATGAGGCTTGGAGGACCTCCAAACAAAGGGTATTAAAGGTAATAAGTAAGTTAAAGAATAGAACTTGAAGTATCTAACCAAATCCGCGAAGAAAAGTCAAAAAATGGAATTTTTTGAAAAACTAAGGGTGGGGCACGCTTGAGGGCGTGACAGGACACTCTGGGATAAAATTTTTAGCCCACAGGCAGCAAGGTGGCGCGCCCCAGGCTGGTTTTGTCCGCCTTTCAATGTTGGAATTTTTTCTTAAGTCCCAAGGGTGCCCGGGGACGTAACGGGCCAATTTTTGTCACGTTTCTTCTATAACCACGAGAATATTCATGGAATAATTGAAGTATTATACTGGTTTGGTGAAATTACTCGTGAAAAAATTTGACATCAAAATGACAGTTTTACCCTTATGGTCAAAATAAGCCATATGTGGCTAAAATCACTTGTTTTGGGGGTTGAGGCTACGAATATGAATCGCGTGAGTGGGAATATTGTCGTAACGCGTATGAAATTATTTAAACATGAGAAATTATTTATTTTATTGGGTTAAGTGAATTGGGCTCAATAAAAGGCCCAAAATGAGAAAGAAGACATGGGCCAAAAATGGGTCAAATGACCCATTCTTCCCTTGACCTTCTAGACCAAGTATTTAATGCTATAAGAGTGGATAAGGATGTAATTGAGGGACTATATAAAGGTCCAAAAATCTGAATTTTTAGTCATTTGGAAATCTCATGCCTTTTAGATATTTTTCAATCATTTTGCTCTCAAACCCTAAGAACCCTAAGCCAACTTTTAGAGCAAGATCATCATTTCTCAAGCTTGGGTAAGTTATTATTCTTATGGATTAATATATTATATGCATGGGAGAGTATGTAAATCATGTTTCTTATTCTTGGAAGTATTGAACATGGTACTTTGTGTTTTTGTAAAAGATGTGTTATCCATGGGATATAAACTTGAAATATGACTTGTGATTGTGATGAAAGAGCATGGTATGGATGAAATATCAACATGTATGGTGTGATTATGTTATTAAACTTGTTATTTTCATATAAGTGTAAATTATGGGATTTTGGCCGATATGTGCTATGAGGTGTATTAAGGTGATTTGATGGAATAATTGTGATGTTGTGGAAAGGAAGAGTGGAAAGTATGAACTTGGTGTGACATGCTATTGGTTATCACGTATTGGTCAATGTATGGAATATTGTGGGATTATTGGTATGATAATTTCATAAATTGTATTGTCAAGGGGGAAATGACATGCTAAAGCCAAACATGTAACTCAGTGCCGTTATACGCATTTGTAAGGTATTTGATGGTTAATGTAAATTTTGTTATGTACTTGTGTTGTAGAGTGAAACATAAGTATGGAGAAGGACTATTGTATGCACATTTAATATTGTATAATCGTATTGAGAATACAAGGTATGTAAGGTTACTCTTTTCGTATTCTTCTATACCATATTGTTCGCATTGACGTTGGGCTTTTACTATTCCAAGAGGTTTTGAAGTATATCAATTCAGGTTGGCATATGTTATTATTCATATGTGTCCTATTCTTAGATGACATATGATTCACTTATCTCTTATTCATTGATTGAAGTTCCAAAGCTGTCATAACGTTGTTAATTCTAAAAGAACTATCTCAAAGAGAGTAAGATGTAAGAAGAATCTATTTATTCTTGAAAAGTATTTTTCCAACCATGTCATGTTCGAAAGTCTAATATTATTGTGATTATCTTTGTCCCAATCTTTCACAAGTCAAAAGTTCCAATAAAGTTGTGACTATAGATATATATACATTAATCTTTCATAACTAATTGTATAAATCTCTCAAAAGTGGATGAATCAATCTCTCGCCAGTAAAGATATGAATCTCTTAAAAGTAAGAAACAAAGTAATGCATATTGGTTGGTTGCGAGAGTACGGGTGGTAGCTCTAGAGGCATAAGCCTAGCTCGAGCCGATCTCGAATTTGTTGGATCAGGGGGCAGTCCTAGAGGCATAAGCCTAGCTCGAGCTGATCATGACAGGTGGTAGCTCTAGGGTAATAACCTAGCTCGAGACGAACCTGATATGTTGGTTTATGGGTGGCAGCTCTAGAGGTAATAACCTAGCTCGAGCCGAGCCCGATATATTAATTTATAGGTGGTAGCTCTAGAGGCAAAGTCCTAGCTCGAGCCGATCCCAACATAATGTTATGTTATGTTAAGACCCACTGATCAATTGGGGCCCGGGTATGATATGATATAAGCTATGAGGAATAAACTATAAAGTGAAGAAAATAATTTATGTAAGTTACATGGTGTCACATATGCAGATCGATGGGTTATTCATATTGACTATCCTATTACATTTTGATTCTATTGACGTATTGGCGACAGTTTTATATGGCCTTACATACTCAGTATATTCTCCGTACTGACCCCTCTTGGGGCATTTACCTTACTTGCTGCAGGCGCAGGTACTAGTAGACCTCCATAGTAGGTTGCGGATCTTTTGCGTACTTTTGGTGAGCTCTAGTTGGTTCGGGGCTTTCTGAGTTGCTATGTACATTTATTTTGGTATTGTATATGTGTATAGAGTGGAGTCTTATCCCGACTCAAGGATGGTTATGGTTATGTATCTGTAGAGGCTTTGTAGATGTTGTGGGACAGATGAAGAAAATGTAAGAAACATATGTTTTGTCTTGAAGGCCCCAACGGCCAAGTTTCATAGTTATCATGTATGTTTCCATGGTTTTCACTATTGGCCACTTATATATATATTTGTTGTGGTGATGTTTATTGAGTATCATGCGTTTGAGTGTATGAGAATGAAGATTGGTTCTCCCGAGCCTCATCGGTTCCGGGTGCCAGTCCGCCTTAATGTGATTTGGGGCGTGACAAAAGTGGTATCCGAGCAGGTTATTCTAAGGGTGTATACAAAGTCGTGTCTGAGTAGACTCTTACTTATCGATGCGTTGTGCACTACATTTATAAGTAGGAGGCTACGGGACATTTAGGATGTTGTTTCTTTTTTTTTTTTAATTCCTAGATCATGCAATAGAGCCAAAAGTGTAAGTGGAAAAAAAAATCATATCTGACCATGGTGATTGGTTTTCTTTTCTATAGACACTGCCGATGACAAGAAGAGGTAAAGTAAAGGGTAAGCAGGTTGTTACGCTTGCTGGAGAAGGATCGAGTAGACCACCACCTGACCACGCTAGTCAAGGTAGAGCTGATACTGAATTTGCATCATGGTTTTCTTCCACTTTCCTAGCCCTGGGAGAGCTGAGAAGAAGAGAAGTATCTTCAGAACTGCCCGTTAATACTATTGAGCAGGATTTGATGAGTGCGGTACAAATATTAATCCGTGTGGTTGCTGCACAATCCCAAAGACAAGCTCTTGTGCAGAGGAAGGGGATGTAAGAATTGGAAGAAAGATTGTCAAAAAAGGCTAAACCCATGGGACAAATCATGGCGTCCCAAGAAGGATTTGGGCCTCAGATTTTTCACAAACCGCCTAGGCCATCATTTCCCCATTCCACAAAAATTACTCCCCCTCTATTCCAAGGGTTTAGAAGCAACCAGTTTGGGCAAGGAGGGGAGATTCAGGGTTTACGGACAGTGAGGTATCAAGCACAAGGAAGTATGAACCACCCGAGGTTTTATCATCGGTTGTGCCAGCGCTGCGGGAGGTTTCATGCAGGTGAATACCGGATTGGAATAAATGTTTGTTATTTTTGCGGCATGCCAGGGTACATGGTAAGAGGGTGTCCACAAAGGAACCCTGATGGCATGGCACGACCCACGGGACCAACCGTCGCATCGATATTATCTGTGCCTCCTCTGGGTAGAGGTGCACAACCTGTTGGTCATGGCAAAGGTTCTAGAGGAGAAGCTAGTTCTAGTGGCATCCAGGGCAGTACCTACACTGTGGCAGATCGACAGAAATTTGAGGCTTCTCCTGATGACGCGACAGGTATATGATCTGCCTTTTTACATAACGTATTTACATTGATTGATTCTGGTTTTACCCTATTATATGATATCCCCTTGACTATTGAAAAAAAAATTTGTTGTGAGAGAACACTAGAATTTTTAGCTAACCTATTTGGGGCATCTACACCAAAAGGTGAATTTATTGTAACTAAAAGAATGTGTCATGATTGTGTAGTAACTGTGTGTGTTTATGATACATTGGCTGATCTTGTTGAATTGAAACTGGTGGATATTGATCTTATAATGGGAAGGATTTGTTGGTTTCTTGTTATGCCACAGTAGATTGCCGGACTAAGAAGGTACATATTCACTTTCCACAAGAAGATGCTTTTGAATGGAAGGGTAATGTGGGGGCACCAAGAGGAAAATTTTATTTTCTATCTTAAAGCAACGAAAGTGATAACCAAGGGATACATAAGATCTATATACCCTTTGGGGCGCATCTATGTGAGTGTGAAAAAAAGAAATGATGAAATGGTACTTGAGAACGTGTATTGACTATTGGCAACTGCATAAAGTATCGATCAAGAACAAATATCCCCTCCCAAGAATTGACGATTTGTTTGATCAGTTACAGGGTGCCAAGTGTGTTATTCCTTTTTATCAAAAGGATTGTATCAACTCTTTCTTGCACCAATTTCTCTGGAACGAGAGTGACTTAAAGATTGGGTTATCACCAAGTAAGAATTAGAAACAAAGATATACCCAAGACAGATTTCGGAACACAGTATGACGATTAAGAATGCTTAGTTATGTCATTGGGACTAACAAATGTACCAGTTGTTGTTATGAATTTGATAAATAGGGTGTTCAAACCATTCTTGGATGTATCTGCGATCGTGTTCATGGATGATATTCTGGTTTTTTTGAGATCACAAGAGGACCATGCCAATTACGTACGACAGGTGTTACAGATTATTCGGGATCGTAAGTTGAATGCAAAGTTCTCTAAGTATGAATTTTGGTTAAAATACATAGCATCCTTGGGTCACATTGTGTCGGATGCAAGAATAAGGATTGGGACGCAAAATAATGAAGCAGTGAAAAAAAAAAAAGAGAGAAGAGACCTACGACATCCAAAGAGATTCGTCGTTTCTTGGGTTGGCAGTTTACAGAAAATTAACTTCTACATCAGTTTTAGTATTTCTCGAAGGCACAAAAGGTTATGCAATGTATTATGATTCTTTTGGGGTTGACCTCGAATATGTGTTAATGTAGCATGGTAAGATAATAGCGTTTTCCTCACGACAGTTGCAGCCATTAGGGAGAAACTATCCCACACATGATCTTGAGGTAGCAGTTGTGGTATTTATTTGAAAGATGTGTTCATATTGATCATAAGAGTTTGCATATATTTAAGTAGAGGGACTTAAATCTGAGGTAGGGAAGATGACTCCAATTATTAAGAGATTAAGATAAGATACTGAGATCGCATTTGGGAAAAGCAAATGCGGTGGTCGATGCATTAAGCCGCAACGCACTAGGAAGTACTAATGGTCGGTTCATGGGGACCCAAGGTATAGTTGAGGATCTATATGTTAATTAAACAGTTTGGTAGTGCATTTACTTGAAACTCCAGATCAAAGGGTTATAGCACAAAATGCGGTAAAGTCTTCATTCGTAGAGGTGAAGGAAAAGCAACATGGGAATCCTATTTTTAGTTCGGCAAAAAGAACGTACCACAAGGTTCGATGAAATTTGACCTTACACAAGAGGGAATATTTCTATATCCAGGTAGATTAGGTATACCAAATATAGATGAACTAAGGAAATGAATTATAACCAAAGCACATCATTCACGGTATTCTATTTTATTCGGGAGAAACCAAAATGTACCATGGTTTGGTAAGAAGGCATTGGTGAGGCAATATAAAGAAGAAGAACGTGATAGAATTTGTAGCTCCTTGACCAAATTGTTAATAGGTAATAGTAGAGCCTCAGAGACTTGGAGGTTATATGCCATATATACATTTTCCAGTTTAAAATAAGACATGGTTAACATGGATTTTATCGCAAGTTTTCCTCATACACATAAGGGTTGTCTTATATATTTTAGGAATTTGATTCCACATGATAGATAGTTGACAGGTTTACCTACATATCATACATGTTGCCTTTCAAGACCACCTACATGGCTGAAGAATACGCGAGGTTGTATATTAAAGAAGAAGCATAACTATACGGAGTTCCAAACTCTATTACATTAGGAAGGAGGGCTCGATTTGCTACACATTTTCTTTGAAGTTTCTTTTCAAAGAAGGTTGGGTACATAAGTGAATTTGAGTATAGCTGTTCACCCTCAGACGAATGGACAAACAGATCATACTATCCAAACACTTGAAGGTATACTACGAGCCTGTAGGAGAGACTTAAAAAGGTGTTGGGATGATCATCTACCCTTTATTGACTGTGCCTATAATAATAACTATTGTTCAAGTATCAAGATGGTACCTTACGAAGGTTTATATAAAAGAAAGTTTAAAGCATCTATTGGGTGATTTAAACCGAGTGGAACTGCCTTATTTGGGGCTAGAGTTTGCTCACTATGCTATAGAGAAGGTTAAGGGGGTACGATAGTAATTACAAGCTAAAACAAGTCATATGCTGAGATCCATTATTTGTATTAAAAGTACAAGCAATGCTGGATGTCACTTATGAAGGGATATATATTGCCATTTTATATGGATAAGTGGAAAGAGGAAAAGAAAATAATAATAACTTTGGTAAAGGTACAGTGGAGAAACCGAATCACGTAGGGAGCCAAAGAAATAATGAAGTCAAAGTACCCGTGACTATTTCAAACGGGGGAGAAAGTATAGCAAGGAAGTATCCACAAGTATTATGTGTATATGCATATATATGTTAAATTAGAGATGCATGGGATGTACATGAGACAATGTTACTAACATTCGAGGATGAATGTTTCTAAGTGGGGAAGAATGTAACACCCCTTACCTTCCCAACCCTACTTGACAACGTTGAACAATGTATACTTAGGTGTCGAGATGCCATGAGTATATGTTTTATAGTGTCATTGGTGAAACATTTGATATCGGGCCTAATATGTGTGATTAGACCTTAGTCGGAGGTGTCTTGTGACTTTATGGAGAATTTGTGGGGTTAAAAATGAGGCTTGGAGGACCTTAAAACAAAGGGTATTAAAGGTAATAAATAAGTTAAAGAATAGAACTTGAAGTATCTAACCAAATCCGCGAAGAAAAGTCGAAAAACGGAATTTTTTAAAAAACTAAGGGTGGGGCGTGCTAGAGGGCATGCCAGGCCGCTTTGGGCTAATTTTTTTATCCCACATGAAGCAATGTGGCGCGCACAAGGGTGTGCCAGGCTGGTTTTTTTCGCCTTTCAATGTTGGAAAGTTTTCTTAAGTCCCAAGGGTGCCCGGAAACGTACCGGACCAATTTTTGCCACGTTTATTCTACAACCACGAGAATATACATGGAATTATTGAAGTATTATATTGTTTTGGTTAAATTACTCGTGAACAAATTTGACATCAAAATGACGGTTTTACCCTTGTGGTCAAAATAAGCCATACGTGGCTAGAATCACTTGTTTTTGGGGTTGAGGCTACGAATATGAATCGCGTGAGTGGGAATATTGTCGTAACACGTATGAAATGATTTAAACATGAGAAATTATTGATTTTATTGGGTTAAGTGAATTGGGCTCAATAAAGCCCAAAATGAGAAAGAAGACATGGGCCAAAAATGGGTCAAATGACCCATTCTTCCCTTGACCTTCTAGACCAAGCATTTAATGCTATAAGAGTGGATAAGGATGTAATTGAGGGCCTATATAAAGGTCCAAAAATCTGAAATTTAGTCATTTGGAAATCTCATGCCTTTTAGATATTTTTCAATCATTTTGCTCTCAAACCCTAAGAACCCTAAACCAACTTTTGGAGCAAGATCTTCATTTCTCAAGCTTGGGTAAGTGATTATTCTTATGGATTAATATATTATATGCATGGGAGAGTATGTAAATCATGTTTGTTATTCTTGGAAGTGTTGAACATGGTACTTTGTGTTTTTGTAAAAGATGTGTTATCCATGGGATTTAAACTTGAAATATGACTTGTGATTGTGATGAAAGAGCATGGTATGGATGAAATATCAACATGTATGGTGTGATTATGTTATTAAACTTGTTATTTTCATATAAGTGTAAATTATGAGATTTTGGCCGATATGTGCTATGAGGTGTATTAAGGTGATTTGATGGAATAATTGTGATGTTGTGGAAAGGAAGAGTGGAAAGTATGAACTTGGTGTGACATGCTATTGGTTATCATGTATTGGTCAATCTATGGAATATTGTGGGATTATTGGTATGATAATTTCATAAATGGTATTGTAAAGGGGGAAATGACATGTTAAAGCCAAACATGTAACTCATTGTCGTTATACGCATTTGTAAGGTATTTGATGGTTAATGTAAATTCCGTTATGTACTTGTGTTGTAGAGTGAAACATAAGGATGGAGAGGGACTATTGTATGTACATTAAAGATTGTATAATTGTATTGAGAATACAAGGTATGTAAGGTTACTCTTTCCGTATTCTTCTATACCATATTGTTCGCATTGATGTTAGGCTTGTCCTATTCCGAGAGGTTTTGAAGTATATCAATTCAAGTTGACATATGTTGTTATTCATATGTGTCCTATTCTTAGATGACTTATGATTCACTTATCCCTTATTCATTGATTGAAGTTCCAAAGCTGTCATAACGTTGTCAATTCTAAAAGAACTATCTCAAAGAGAGTAAGATGTAAGAAGAATCTATTTATTCTTGAAAAGTATTTTTCCAACCATGTCATGTTCCAAAGTCTAATATTATTGTGATTATCTTTGTACCAAGCTTTCACAAGTCAAAAGTTCCAATAAAGTTGTGACTATAGATATATATATACATTAATCTCTCATTACTGATTGTATCAATCTCTCAAAAGTGGATGAATCAATCTCTCGCCAGTAAAGATATGAATCTCTTAAAAGTAATAAGCAAAGTAATGCATATTGGTTGGTTGCGAGAGTACGAGTGGTAGATCTAGAGGCATAAGTCTAGCTCGAGCCGATCCCGAATTTGTTGGATCAGGGGGCAGTCCTAGAGGCATAAGCCTAGCTCAGGCCGATCCTGACAGGTGGTAGCGCTAGAGGTAATAACCTAGCTCGATCCGAACCTGATATGTTAGTTTATGGGTGGCAGCTCTAGAGGTAATAACCTAGCTCGAGCCGAGCCCGATATATTGATTTATGGGGTGTAGCTCTAGAGGCAAAGTCCTAGCTCGAGCCGATCTCAACATAACATTAGGTTATGTTAAGACCCACTAATCAGTTGGGGCCCGAGTACGATATGATATAAGCGATGAGGAATAAACTATAAAGCAAAGAAAATAATTTATGTAAGTTACATGGTGTCACATATGCAGATCGATGGGTTATTCATATTGACTATCCTATTACATTTTGATTCTATTGACGTATTGGCGACAGTTTTATATGGCCTTACATACTCAGTATATTCTCCGTACTGACCCCTCTTGGGGCATTTACCTTACTTGCTGCAGGCGCAGGTACTAGTAGACCTCCATAGTAGGTTGCGAATCTTTTGTGGACTTTTGGTGAGCTCCAGTTTGTTCGGGGCTTTCTGAGTTGCTATGTACATTTATTTTGGTATTGTATATGTGTATAGAGCGGGATCTTGTCCTGACTCTAGGTTAGTTATGGTTATGTATCTGTAGAGGCTTTGTAGATGTTGTGGGACAGATGAAGAAAATGTAAGAAACATATGTTTTGTCTTGAAGGCCCCAACGGCCAAGTTTCATAGTTATCATGTATATTTCCATGGTTTTCACTATTGGCATCTTATATATATATTTGTGGTGGTGATGTTTATTGAGTATCATGCATTTGAGTGTATGAGAATGAAGATTGGTTCTCCCAGGCCTCATCCGTTCCGGGTGCCAGTCCGCCTCAATGGAATTTGGGGCGTGACACGTATGAATTCTTAATAATAATATATCCATAATTCATCACCCAAATTCATACATAAGGAGGACAAAGATGGAGCAGTCACCTTACCTCAATTTCTGTAATTCACCCTTTTAGCTTGAACTTTTTAACACCATGAACTTCTCTTCACACTTACACCAAAAAGAAGAGAAAATTCTCTTAATAATCAAGAAAAGTGACCTATTAGTTTGTGAAAATATTTTGTCCTATACCTATATTTAAGCATGGATAACATGTTTTCCTAATCTTGATAATTAAGCTAAAACATTGAGTGTTTTCACCTACCTTGGCTTACAAAGGTGAGGGTTTCTTCCAGAACCCTAAAATGAATATAGGGGCTGCTAGTTTTAACCCTTGAAAGAAAGAGAGAAAGCTAGAGAAAATCTTGAAATTTTATGTGTTAAAAATGAGTAAAAAGACCAGCTAACTTGGTCTTATATTGAGCCCTTTAGAAGGCTCTTTTAATCCTATTTTTCAGCCACAATTTGTTCAAGTAGGTAATGCACCTACTTGGTTATATCAAGCATCTCAATAGGTCAAGGTGATGCACCTACTTACTTTACTAATGTCTAATTTGGGCCTTTAACTTATTGGGCCTTTGGCAGATTTTTTTTGTGTTGGGTTGTCCATTCGCTTCTCCTTTCATTTTACTTAGTTTGGGACTTCAAAGAGTTCATTCTAATAGGATTTAATCTGATCTATTAGCTTAATAGGTAATACACCTCTTTGGAACATTTAACTTGGCCCAAATCTGATCTATAACCTTGGGTCCATTAACTTGTTCCATATATCTCAAGTAGGTGATTCACCTACTAGGTTAATTAAGTCAAGCAAGCACCTCAATAGTTAATTTCATTTTCAATTCTTAATCCCTTTAATTTAACTTACAGCTTGTGTACACTTGGTCACTTTAAACTTTAGATCCAAATACCTACTCACGATCCCAAGTTTAAATAGTTGCATCTACGTTAACTTAGTCGTGTCACATTAAAATGTATGGGCAGTTCCTTCCAACCCATCGTACCATCGCTAGTCATATAGGAAATCGAGTCTATTACCCGTACTATAAGGCTATATCAAGTGACATATAAGTAGAACTAGTATACGTAGGATACGAGGTGTTACAGTAGGAATCATCCTAAGGCCCATACTGATGATTAGAGATTGTGCAAATTGAAGATTGATACCATGACTCATCTAATGACTTATGAAAATATAGTATAAGTCATACTGTTGACCGTAGATGAGGTTTAGAAGAAGTGAAATTTCTCCTAGATAGAACGAGTCATACTACGAATCCTACGACCCATGATATCAATAGTATGAATCCGTAGTGTGGACTCATAGATGGATATCTAAAAGTGTGCAAATTGAGCTCAAGACCACGAGTCATGGTCCTAGACCACGAATCATGGAATGACATGTAGGAACTAGAGAAGTTTAATTAATTTATGGAAAACTACGAGCTGAGATCTTCAGACCACTCGTGGTACCATCAAACTACAACTCATACGTTGTTGGCCGGTCTGCAATCCTATTTTTTAATGACAAGATTTGTTTTGTCTATAAATACTTTCCTTAGAGCTTTATTTATTTTTTATTCTCTATTACAATACTTTATGTATTGTGTTGCTTGGAAACATAACATACTTTGGTTTTGAGCAATATCATACATTGATTCTTGATTATTAAGTTTGTTCTTATAATTCAAGATTCTAGATTTTATCTATTCATCTCGTAAGTTCATAATCATGTTTTCTATCATAAATTCTAGTTTTATTTTTGCAAACATGAGTAGCTAAATCTCATAACTAGGATTATGGGAACCATGATAATTAATATAGTCGGTTAAAGTATTTAGTGATTCTTGAACGGTTTTCATGCATGTATTATTCTTCTCTTTGTATTGATTACTTTTTAACGGTTACAAACGTTAGAACTTGCCTTAATTATTTACTTACTTGATAAAATAGGTAGAGAATAGGAAAAAAGATTAACAATAGAGATTTGAAGTTATCAACCCCCATCTAATCATTTGAGCTTAACAAGCATAATTAATTCAAGACTAATGGTAAGGGTTAAGATTCAAACACTCAAAGATCGACAGGTACTTAGAGTGATATTTTTCTAATTAGGGTTGAAAGATGTTTAGATGAACCAATCTGACAAGTTTTGCATTTTAAACACTGGGATAGATCAATAGTAGGCTACATTAACTGAGTTATGCAATCATGGGGAACATTGTCCTAGTTCATTCTTATTAATTGATTACAAACAACATTCTTAACACCCTAATAATTGTTTACTAAAGTCCACAAATTGTTATTTATTACTGTACAATTCACCCATTTGGAAATAATCAGCTACTTCCATTGGTACCAAACAACATTAGCGACAACTACATCAACTTCACAGTGCCTAGCTTCTTCAGCTCTTTGGGCCTCTTTCATGTTAGCAAGATTTTACTCTTGAATACCTATGTTGTCTCCCATTATTCGTAAGATAATAAAAAACACCAGAAAATTAAATTAGGAAATGAGGACTACAAGTCAAATAAATCCAATTAAACTATTCCTAAATCGTATTTCCCACAATGGTGCAAAAATTTAATATCACCAAAATTACACCTCGTAATAAAGTATAACATGGATGCTGATAAAATATACAAATCAACTAGGTTGGGGTCAATCCCACATGGAATATGGCTAGAAACTAAGTTAATGTGGTTATTTAAACTAGTAGTCAGTTATTTTTGAAGAAGAAATTCTAGTAACAAGTAACAATTTGTAAAAGTAAGCAGAGAAGTAACAAAGTATGAGAATTTATTATTTTATTATCAAATAATGAGGATGGACTTAGACTATATTCTCCATGATTTCATAACTCAGTAAGCATAGCATACTAGTGATCTATCTCGGTACTTTGCGTGCAAAACTAAAAAGTTAAGTTCACCTAAACATCTTTCAATATTAATTAGATGGTGGGATCTTAACAATTAAAGTACACCTAATTAAGGTTATTTCTAAAGGTTTATTCAAACATTATACACCTTCGACTCAACCTTATTTAAATTAATAGTTAAGTTCACCTAATTAAGATTATTTACGAAGGTTGTTGTTTCATAGTTGAATCGCTTGTTTTTATGTGATTGCATCAAACACAGCAGAAGTAGACGTAGGTAGTGCGGTTTCTATTTTGAGTTGAACTATATTGGTAATTATGTTTCCTTACATACTCAGTACATTATTTCATATTGGCATCCCCATTGTATAGGGGTTGCTGTATTTATGCATATAGGTTATCGGGTAGATAGTGGTCCTCGTTGCATATGGTAGAGTTTAGCTGATGGTTTATACACTCTTTTCTTTCCAAAGTTGCTGAGTCTAGAGTCTTCTTTTTCTATGTATACCATTGGTAAGTCAAGGAAACATTCGATGTGGATCTGGTAGTCAGTTGTAGCCAGATTGGACTTGTATTATACTTTTTTATATTCTGTTTCCATTGCATTTCATTTCATTTTGCTTGTCCTAGACAGTCCGCCAATGTTGTTTGATTTCTTTTCTGTTGGTTTACCCATTCAAGTGTGGCACTGGGTGCCAGTTGTGCCTCCTCAGTTTGGGGGTATCACACCACTGTTGTAGTTTGGTTTAGTTTTTGCTGGTTTGCTCTATCAAGTAAGGCACTGAGTGCCAGTCGCGGCACCTCAAGTTTGGGGCACAAGTTGTCAATCCATATCTTCACTTTCAAAAGTGCGCCCTATTGGAGCTGTCACAAAGTGGTGGAGTTAATTTGGCCTGGTCTAAACCTCTCTGTTGTCGAGAGACAGATGCACATGAACTCTCACCAGTATGTAATTGCCTCAAACGATTAGTCCTACTGCTCTGAAACTACTGTGGTGGAGACCTAGGTGGATTTCTATAGTATCATGGTCTGGAACCACCCTGAGACTAATTGTTAACCTGCAATCCTAGCCCTCTTACGCTTCTTTTAGTTGACCTTTATTGACGCCTAATTTATGTCCTCCACATTCCAAATTAATTTTGAGCTTCTTCAATTTCAAACAATTTGAAATTATTATTTTGCAAAAATCAAAAATCATTTTTTTAAAATTAGTTCCAAGGCTATTTTGCCATTTTTAAATAAATAATATATACATTTATATAATTTTCACATCAAGAGGTTTGTTATTCAGAAATTTTGTTTCTAAAATTAGTGTATGAATTAAATAGTCATTCTCTTTTATTATTTCTTCAAAGTCTATTAAAATATAAAGTAGATTGTAATTAATTTTTAAAACAATTAGACTTAATGACAATTGGTTATTTGATATTGTCAAATTAAGAAGTTTAAAATCAATTGAAAGTATAATTTGTCTCATACCCAATTTTATCAAATTAGGCCTATTTAAATCCAATTGGGCCATTGTTTCAGTCTTTGTTACAGCCAAAATTAGGCCCAAAAGTATGCTGACCCAACCCACTCTCTTATTAATCTTTGCACACACACCCTTTTCTTTTCATTCTTCTTCTACATAATAATCACACATATGACCGTCTCTCTTTTCCTCACTCAGTAACAATGCACATAAAACCTAGTACTCTTCCATCTTCAAAACACAAAGAACCCTATTTCTTCATCCCAAAGTGCAGCACCTCATTTCCCTTTTAATTTCCAACTTCAATCATGCATCCTTAGTGTGCTTAGCATGGGGTTCATACGAATCAAAGGCTCAAGAAAGTTTTAGAAGCTTCAAGGCAATTCATGGTGATGATATTCCTCAAAATTGGATTTTTCTCTTTAATTCCTTCAAAAATTCATACAAGATTTCATACATACAGCTCACCCTAACCCTTATCCGCAAAAAAATTTAAATTCTTTATAGATTCCATCTCAGTTTCCCCTCAAGAAGCCCTAATACCCTTCTCTAAATACCTATCTCTCCCTCACTATTGGGGCATGAATTTTCCACTCCTTCTAGTTTTTTAAGGAGTTTTAGAGTGTCTTTCTCTAAATCTAAAATATCAATGGCATCACTAAAAGTTTTTGTTTGCTTCCAGTGGGAATAAAGTCATATTCAAAGTCAAGGAGGTGAAAACCTTCTCCAACTCATTAGTCTCAACTGGCTGCTCAAGGAAAGGTAATATCCTCTCCTTCATGTCTTATTCGAATATCATCAGTGTGCAGTAGATTTTAGCTCTTTTTATTTTTTGAATATTTAGCTTACTTTATAAATGATGTTATCTATTGTAAAAGAGTTGTGTCCAAACAATGAATTCATTTTTCTTTCTTATAGCTTAGAATCACCACTTTACATTTGGGTTGAATTATACCCTTCATTCTTACTTCTTTGGAAATAGTTATATGTTGATTAGTCTTCATATTAAGATAAGTGATTTAGACCACTGACTAGTAATCCTTCATTTGAGAATGTGCTATTTTCTCAACTACCCAAAAGAGAACAAGATGCATTTTTTGCCATTTAAAATTCAGTTTTCATAAATTCTGAGATGTTTTAGCTATACCATTGCTAGTTAGCATAATCTGTTATGTTATATTTCACAATTGAATTAATCCTAAAACAATCAATAGGGAAGGAGATTTTTTAAAGGTGTTTTGTCTATAATAGTTTTTTTTTTTTTATGAAAACACTGATTTTTAATTTCTTCTAAAAAGTATTGTGTTAGTTGGGTAATTATGTATTTTGTCATTTAAGAATCGTCCTTTGTGTACCTCATATTGTATGATTTCATGATACATCACTATTAGGAGAAGGAATTTTTATGTTTTATTGAGTTTTGTGAAGACTAAGTTTAAATCTTGAAATTGAAGGTTCGTTTCCTATGACTTGAATATTCTGTTAGTAGTATTTTTGAGAGGTTGTTTAGGCTTTGATGTTGCTAGAAATCAGTACTATAACTGGATTAATTTTCACTAGTAATGGAAATGAGAATGGTTCGTGAGTGTTTTGTGGATAAAGTAAACATACAAATTGTCTTATACATCTCGACATCTTTGTTTGACATTTGGTTAAGAGTTAAGCTTTGCCAACTGCAGTACGTGATTTTAAGTCTAAAATTATTCATTTGAGTTATTTATTTATCATCATTGACCCTTTGATTATGTCACATTTGCTAATTGTTCTTTTCCTCTTTTCTTATATGTAAAATCCCATAAGAGTCCACGAGACTTCCATCATTTGCATTTCTGAGTTGGGGCCAAGCCTAACACCTCCTCTTATGTCAGACTCAGTCAAGTCCAAAATGAACTGAGATACATGAATTTAGAAGGTGATATGCAAGGATAGATAAGCTAATATACAAATGATATAAAAGCTAGTATACAAGCAAAAAATAGGCCAAAAGCCCCTTTAATTTCATAAATCTAAATTTTCCTACAAGTTCCTACATTCCCTCAACCTTACACGAAATTAAAAGAGTACCTAAGCCTGATTGGTAGTTTATTTACATGGATAGATAGGAAATGGGTTGAACTATTCCAAGTCCATCCTCTTTCATTACTTTTTTCTTTACTTGTAATTTGTTCATACGGTTTGAATTCTAACTTTGACTTTTTAAATCAATCTAGGTAAATTCCCTTTGAAGTTGGCTATATTTTTTCATGACTAAATCCTCCTTATACTTCTTCAAGAATTCATTGTTCACTTTATATCGGCTTTCTTGAATGGGTAAAATAGTTTTTGTAATGACCCTCTAGGTCATTTTATTTGTTTCATGCATTTTTTGCACCTAGAGCTTTCCTATAGATGGTCCAAGTCATTTATGACTTGTTGGGATGGGTAGTTTGGTTCTTGGGTGGTTTCTTTGGTTTTTATGAGAGTTTTCCTACTTTGGAGCTTTTGATGTTGAGAGATTCGTCTTCAGCTAAAACTTCTAGTAAACAGCTTTGGATAAGAATGTAACACCCCGTATTCTATAGACACTAATCTTACTTATATGGAACTTGGTACGGACTGGTGGTAGTAGGTAATGGACTAGATATTTTTTTTTATATGCAAAGTTATAACACCCCATACATTTCCAAAACTTATACGACCAACCTAGCATGGATAAAAGTATTTAAACTTGAGATAATGAGGATGTATTTAAGCGTAGAGTTAAAGTTAAGTGATGGATTAAGGTAGAAGGATTAAGATGTTGGAAAAAGGTGAGAACATAAGCGAGGTGCTTTCGTGACTTAATTAAGATAGTAGGTGCATCAACTACTTAAACTATTGGGATGCATTTGGATATAAGTTAATGGACTCAATTGACGCCCAAACTAAGTACATAAAAATGGAAAGATGACCAGCCCAACACCTAAGATTAATTTAGGCCCAACAAGATATGATCCAAGTAGAAATAAAGTAAGTAAATGGACTATTTTGGACAGCTTGAATAGCCAAGTAGGTGCATCACCTACTTAGACTATTTTTGACCAAAAATTGGCTAAGAATGACCTAAAAGAGGCGGTTCAAGAGGGATTATATAAATCTCATTTTAGCTTATTTTTCATTCATTTCTCTGCTGAAAAATAGTCTTTAAAATTAACACTCTCCTCTCTCTCTCAACCCTATCCAGCCGCCCCATTTTTCCTTAGGGTTCTTGGACAAATTCTCCACTTTGCAAGCCTTGGTAAGTGTTTACCCTTATATATTAATGTAATATATGTATAAGAGATTGTGGAAATCATGTTGGTTATGTTTAAAAGGTATAGGGCAGTCCCTTATGTTGGTGGCAGTCCACTTGTGTTAGGTTTAAAGGATTTGTGTTCCTTGTGGTTTAAACTTGTAAAGGATCTTAAGGTCTTGAAGAAACTAAGTTGGAAGGATGAAATTTCAGTATGTTAAAGAGTGGTTCTGCCCCTAATTCATTTGTTTTTATGTATGGCTTGGCGAAAATGTTTATACGTGTTTGTATATGGAACATTTGGCGTAGTGAAAAGAGAATACGTTCTTGTTATGTTAAAGTGAATTCTGAAACTGTGTGGACTGTTTTTGGTATATTTTTGTGGAAGGTATTATATGAATTGATGGAATAAATATGTGGAGTTGCATTGAGGTAAAAATGTGAACTATGAACTTGGTGGGAAATCTTATCGGTTTGTAATGTTTATGTTGGTTTATGGACTGTTTTGGTGGTGTTGTCTTAGTAAGGCAGTAAGTTATAGTGTAAGAGTGTGGAATAAGGTTATATGAAAGTATAATGAAGTGAGGAGTGGTACACCATGTGTTTAGAAGGTTGGATGGTTTTTATTACCCATTAAGTAACTAATTACCATCTTGCAAACTTGTAATGTGATTAGCCTTTAATGTTAGCTCCGTTACGTACTTGTGTTGTAGAGTAACACAAAAGGAAGTAGCTAAATAGTTGTAGTCACGTGGTGGAAATATAAGGTATGTAAGGTTACTTTTTTTTGTATCCTTTGGCAGCATATAATATCCACGTAATTAACGACCTTGTTTCCATTCCGAAATGTCTTAAAGTACCTCAATATATGTTTATTGTCAAGTTGGCATGTCTACCTTCACTAACCAATTTCTGGTATTCCCATCTTAGTCAATTAAAATCTATGTATTAGTTTGGCTCCTAAGCATTTCAATTGTGTACATGTATTCTTTACTTTATGACAATTACATCAAATGCTTATTCGCGTGTTCGTTTTTTTACTCGAGCACTATTATTCCAAAAATTCCATAATGTTATAACCACCAATATAATAATCTCAAAAGACTAAATAAAGTAAGCAATTTAAGGCTGGTTATGTGCGGGTGGCAGCTCAGGGGCATAAGTCTAGCATGGGCCAATCCCGATTTGTATACCACTGATTAGTTGGTCATTTGTACTACATGGCTTATTAAAGATTGTAAAGGAAAGAAGGAAAAAGTAAAGTAAAGAATCTAATGTACGTGGTTCCCCAGATATCAGCTAAGGTGGGTTATTAACATTATTTATACACTTGTACTTGATGTCACTTAAACTCTTTAGTTATGTACAGTGGCTTTTAGCCTTATATACTCAGTACATTCTTTCGTACTGACGTCCCTCTTGGGGGACCTACCTTTCATGCTGCAGGCACAGGGGCTAGTAGATCTCGCCAGTAGGAGTACAGGACACCTAACGGCTATTGGTGAGCTCCAGGTTGATTCGGGGCTTTACGAGTCAGTTATATATATTTTTGGTATTGTGTAGTGGTTATGTGTAGGGCGGGGACCTATCCCGACCTTAACTAAGTCTTTGTATCTTTTAGAGGCTTTGTAGACATTGTAAAGTTAAGCATGGTAGTGTCTTGTCTTTTAGAAGTTGTGGCCCCAATGGCCAAGTCCTGTATATCTATTTTGTATTTACCTACTTGGTTCACTTTATCGATACATCATGTCCATACACTGAAAAAGATTTGTTTACATGCATAAGAAGTATATGATCATAAGTTGGTTCTCTTGGGCTCTTACGGCTCTGGGTGCATGTCTGCCCCAATGGGATTTGAAGAGTGACAAAAGTGGTATCAGAGCGGGTCATCCTAAGGAGTTTACAAAGCCGTGTCTATGTAGAGTCTTGCTTATGGATGTATTGTGCACCACATCTATAGACAAGAGGCTACGAGATATTTAGGAGTTGTCTCTTTTTTTTCATATCTTAGATAGTGCAGTAGAGCCAAGATTGTAGGTGGAGTCATATTTAACCATTGAATTTGTTTTTTTCCTCATGATAGTAAAGATGTCGTTTGCAAGAAGAAGTAAGGGTAAAAGTAAGAAGGTGGACATGGCTGTCGAAGAAGGAAATAGTAAATCACCACCTAAACAAGCTAATCAAGGTGGGGCTTGAAACACCCCGTACCTCCTCGACCCTACTTGACAACCTTGAACCATGTTTACCCTAGGTTTAAGAGCAATAAGTATTTATTTTGCATTGTTATTGATGGAACATTTGATATTGTGCTAGTAAATGTGCTTATACCTTTGTAGTAGGTGGTGTTTGTGACTTTGTGAAGCATTTGTGGGGTGAAAATGAGGTTTAAAGGACATCCAAGCAAAGGATCTTAAAGATAAGAGGCAAGCAAAAGGTTGGGACTTGAAATATCCAACTATATCCGCAAAGAAAAGTCGAAATCAAAAATTAAGGGTGGGGCGCTGCAGGTGGCGTACCAGGCCACTTCTGGCCAAACTTTTTGTGGTACAGGCAGCAAGGGGACGCTCCCAAGGGCGTGCCAGGCCGCCCCTACACACCTTTCAAATGCTGGAATTTTAGCTAAGTCTTTGGGGCGCCCGGGAGCGTGCCAAGGTGCTTTTTGCCCGATTTCTTCTACGAGTATTAGTCTATAAAGAGGACTCTTGGGTTATGGTATCATTATTCCATCATAGTAGGGCTACTCTTGAGTATGTTTTGCATCCAAGTTGGGGTTAAGTCGTCGTCATAATTATTTCATCAAATTGTGTTCAATTAAGCCATGAGTGGCTAGAATTGCTTGTTCTTGGGATTGAGGCTACGAACATGAATCTCGTGAGTTGAATATTGTCGTGAAATTTATGGAATTATTTAACCATGAGATATATTTTGAATCATGCATTGAATTTGGTGGGCTAAGTTGACATGTGTAAATGGGCTCAATTTGAGGCCCAAAATAAAGCCAAAATGCAAGGCCCAAAGGGGAAAATGACCCATTCTTCAAATTTGACCAAGTAAACATAGCATTAAATGCCAAGAATTGGCTAAGGATGACCACAAGGACTATATAAAGGCAAACAAAATCATATTTTTATCCCAAAACTCACACATTCCTTTCTAGACATTTCTCTAAAAGATATTTCTCTATTTTCCAAACCCTAAGGCAACCATTTTTCTTTGGACATTTGTGAAAAGATCATCACCTTACAAGCTTGGGTAAGTATTTATTCTTGTGATTTAATATATTATATACATGATAGATGGTGTAGATCATTATGGTTATGTTTGCAAGGTTGAATAGGGCACTTTTGCTTTTTGCTAAAAGATGTGTCATCTTTGTGATTTAAAGTTGAAAGGAGACATGGGGTTTTGATGAAAGTGCATGGTATGGATGAAATATCAACATGTATGGTTTGGTTATGTTCCTTAACTTTTTTTTTTTCTATGAGTATAAATTATGGGATTGTTGTCGATATGTTGTTATGAAGTGTATTAAGGTGACATGATGGAGTAATTGTGATGTTGTGTTGATGGAGAAGTGTAAAGTATGAACTTCGTATGACATGCTATTGGTTTATGATATATTGGTCAATGTATGGAATGTTGTGGTATTGATGGTATGATAATTTCATAAATGGTATTGTCAAGGGGGAAATGACGTTATAAGGTAATTATGTAACTTATTGTCGTTTTATGCACTTGTAAGGTAGTTGGTTGTTAACGTAAGCTCCGTTATGTACTTGTGTTGTACATTTGTTTTGATGTTGTAAATGTTGTATAAAGCGGGGACTTGTCCCAACTTTAAATTGGTTATGTATATGCATCTGTTAGAGGCTTTATAGGCGGATGTGGTGAGCTGAATGAAAGAATGTATGTCCATTTTGACTTGATGGCCCTAACGGCCAAGTTTCTTATATGCATAAATCACATGTTTCCATGACTTCCGCTATTGACATTTTATATCTCTCTGTGATGGTGCTGCTTATTGAGTGACATGCATATGAATGGACATGAGCAAATATTAGTTCTCTCGGGCCTTATCTGCTTCGGGTGCCAGTCTGCCCCATTGGAATTCAGGGCGTGATAAAAGTGGTATTAGAGCAGGTCGTCCTGAGGGTGTCTACAAAGCCATGTCTGCGTAGAGTCTTTCTTATAGATGTGTTGTGAACCACATTTATAAGTAGGAGGCTACGGGGCATTTAGGAGTTGTTTCTTTTATTCACTTCTAGATCGTGCAATAGAGCCAATGTGGTAAGTGGAATTGTATCTAACCATTGGAATTGAATTTCTTTGTTATAGTAAAATACCAATGACAAGACGAGGTAGAGGCAAAGGTAAGTGGGTAGATATGATTGCCGGTGAAGGAATGAGTAAATCACCACCTGACCAAGCTAGTCAAGGTGGAGCAAACACTGAAATCGCATCGCGGTCTTCTTCTACTTTTCCAGCTCCGAAAGAGCCAATAGGTAGAGAAGTACCCACAGAACTGCCAATGAATGCCACTGACCAGGATCTAAGAAATGCAATGCATATGTTGACTCAGTTAGTTGCGGTACAAAGTCAAGGACGAGCTGGTCCAACGACAAATGAGGATGATACGGCTAGAATGGCGAGTCGAAGGACACAGGACTTTCCAAAATTAGACCCTCATATATTCACTGGGTCAGATCCAAAAGCAGATCCATAGGAATTCGTGGATCAAATCCAGAGGGCTCTAGAAGCTATGCACGTGACTGGTGTTGAAACAGTTGAACTTGCGGCTTATAGATTGAAAGGTGAAGCGATATTGTGGTATGAAGACTGGAAAAGATCGAGGGGTATTGATGCACCTCCAGCAGGTTGGGAGGAATTTAAATTGGCATTTCTGGATCATTACCTCCCATATGAGATTCGGGAGGCACGTGCCAGCCAATTTCTAAATCTTCGTCAAGGAAGTATGAGTGTCAGAGAGTACAACCTTAAGTTTAATTCTTTGGCTCTATATGCTCCGAATGTGGTGGCCACAATGGAAGACAGATTCCATCGATATGTGGAAAGAATGGATCCATACTTGATGAGGGACTGCACTATTTCTGCTTTGAACAAAGATAGGGACATCGCCAGAATTCAGGCTTTCGCACAGAAAATAGAGGACCAAAGGCAAAAAAGAAGGCCGTAGGAATCTGAGGAAGGGCCATCAAAAAGGGCCAGACCTATGGGGAAGTCTATGGTGTCCCCAAGAGAATCTAGACCTCGAATGTTACCGCCTAGACCCTCATTCTTTTATTCCACAGCAGGCACTCAACCCCAATTCCGAGGGTTAAGGGGTAGTGAATCTGGACAGAGTAGTGGAGTGCAAGGTTCACAGACAGTAGAATTTTCTCGTGCTCCGTGTCAGCGTTGCGGAAGGTATAATTTAGGTGAATGCCGATTGGGGACAAATACTTGTTTTTGGTGTGGCACAGTGGGGCATATAATGAGAGAATACCCACAAAGGGGCTCGAGTGGTATAGAACGACCTACGGGATCAACCGTTGCATCATCATCATCGGTTCCTTCTCTAGGCAGAGGCGTTCAGCCTATTGGTCGTGGTAGAGATATTAGAGGAGTAGATAATTCCAGTGGAGCCCAAAATCATACCTATGATCTAGTGGACCGGCAGAATACGGAGGCATCTCCTGATGAAGTTACAGGTATATTATCCATATTTTCACATGATGCATATGCATTGATTGATCCGGGATCTACCCTATCATATGTTACTCCATCGATTATTGTGAAATCTAATGGAACATCGGGGTTATTAGTTAAGTCAATTGAAATATCTCCACCTATCGGTGAATTTATTAGAGTTAAAAGAATGTATCGTAATGGTACAATAGATGTTTGTGATCATAGATGATTAAGTACTCTTAAAAGCATTACTAATGAAAGGGTTAATGGGATTTTGAAAGAAAGGAAAATTGGCCCTATACAACATGCCATGTGAAATTGGCGGAAGTGCATAAGAGTTCCATTTCGTATTGCTCCCATTGAAAATGTACAAATTACGGAGGATCTCACTAGGAAGAGCTACCTATTGCTATTCTAGATCGACAAGTGAAGAGGTTAAGAAATAAAGACGTAACTTCCGTAAAAGTTCTTTGGAGAAATCAACAAGTCGAAGAGATCACTTGGGAAGCTAAATAAATGATGAAATCAAAGTACCCATATTTGTTTCGAACGGAAGAAAAAGTTCAAAGTGCGGAAGTGGAGAAAGAATAAGTAAATAACTATGAGTGTATATGTATAGATATGTTAATATAAAGATGAATTTGTTGTACATGAGATGATGTTGTTAACATTCGAGGACGAATGTTTCGAAGAGGGGAAGAATTTAACACCCCGTACCTCCCCGACCCTACTTGACAACCTTGAACCATGTTTACCCTAGGTTCGAGAGCAATAAGTATGTATTTTGCATTGTTATTGATGGAACATTTGATAATGTGCTAGTAATGTGCTTAGACCTTTGTAGTAAGTGGTGTTTGTGACTTTGTGGAGCATTTGTGGGGTGAAAAATGAGGTTTAAAGGACATCCAAGCAAAGGATCTTAAAGATAAGAGGCAAGCAAAAGATTGGGATTTGAAAGATCCAACCAAATCCGCAAAGAAAAGTCGAAATCAGGTGGCGTGCCAGGACGCTTCTGGCCAAAAATTTTGTGGTACAGGCAGCAAGGGGGTGCGCCCAAGGGCATGCCAGGCCACCCCTGCACACCTTTCAAATGATGGAATTTCAACTAAGTCTTTGGGGCGCCCAGGAGTGGGCCAAGGTGCTTTTTGCCCGATTTCTTCTACGATTATTAGTCTATAAAGAGGACTCTTGGGTTATGGTATCATTATTCCATCATAGTAGGGCTACTCTTGAGTATGTTTTGCATCCAAGTTGGGGTTAAGTCGTCGTCATAATTATTTCATCAAATTGTGTTCAATTAAGCCATGAGTGGCTAGAATTGCTTGTTCTTGGGATTGAGGCTACGAACATGAATCTCGTGAGTTGAATATTGTCGTGAAATTTATGGAATTATTTAACCATGAGATATATTTTGAATCATGCATTGAATTTGGTGGGCTAAGTTGACATGTGTAAATGGGCTCAATTTGAGGCCCAAAATGAAGCCAAAATGCAAGGCCCATAGGGGAAAATGACCCATTCTTCAAATTTGACCAAGTAAACATAGCATTAAATGCCAAGAATTGGCTAAGGATAACCACAAGCACTATATAAAGGAAAATAAATCAGATTTTTATTCCAAAACTCACATATGCCTTTCTAGACATTTCTCTAAAAGATATTTCTCTATTTTCCAAACCCTAAGGCAACCATTTTTTTTTGGACATTTGTGAAAAGATCATCACCTTGCAAGCTTGGGTAAGTATTTATTAGTGTGATTTAATATATTATATACATGATAGATGGTGTAGATCATGATGGTTATGTTGACAAGGTTGAATATGGCACTTTTGCTTTTTGCTAAAAGATGTGCCATCTTTGTGATTTAAAGTTGAAAGGAGACATGGTGTTTTGATGAAAGTGCATGGTATGGATGAAATATCAACATGTATGGTGTGGTTATGTTCCTTAACTTGTTATTTTTCTATGAGTATAAATTGTGGGATTGTTGTCGATATGTTGTTATGAAGTGTATTAAGGTAACTTGATGGAGTAATTGTGATATTGTGTTGATGAAGAAGTTTAAAGTATGAACTTGGTGTGACATGCTATTGGTTTATGATGTATTGGTCAATGTATGGAATGTTGTGGTATTTATGGTATGATAATATCATAAATGGTATTGTCAAGGGGGAAATGATGTTATAAGGCAATTATGTAACTTGTTGTCGTTTTATGCACTTGTAAGGTAGTTGGTTGTTAACGTAAGCTCCGTTATGTACTTGTGTTGTAGAGTGAAACGTAAGGAAGGAGATGGACTATTGTATTCACATTTAGGATTGTATATTCATATTGGAAAGATAAGGTATGTAAGGTTAGTCTAGCTGTATCCTTCTGCAACACATAGTGTTCACATTGTCATTGTATTTGTTCCATTCTGAAATGGTTTAAGGTATCCCATTTCTAGTTATAAATTATTGTTATTAACATGTTTCCTATTCTTAGACCAATTGTGGTTCATATATTTCCTATTCACTGACTGAAGTTCCAAAGCTCTCATAATGTTGTAACTACTAAAAGAACTATCTTAAGAAAAGTAATGATATAGGGAGAACCCATTCATTCATGAGTAGCATTTCCAATAACGTAACATTCTAAAGTTCCAATAATGTTATGACAGCGAATGTATCAATCTCTCAAAAGTAAGAAATAAAGTAATCCATATATGTGTGCTTCCAATAATGTCATGATCCTCAACGTGTCAATCTCACAGAAGTAAAGAAATGCAGTAAGGTATTACCCTTCGAATGAAAGAATGAAGTAATGGATAATGGTTTGTGAAATCTTGAGTGGTATCCCAGGGGTTGAAATACCTAGAATGGATCGATCCCGATACATCCCAGGGGCAATAGAAAATCCTAGCATGGGTTATCATAATTACATCCCAGGGGCGATATAAAACCCTAGCATGGGTTAATCACATCCCATGCTAGTAAGGGTGAAAGATACTGATGTAGAGCCACCGACTCTTCAATCTGTTCAAGTGGTAAATAAATTTATTGATGTATTTGCTCAAGATATCTTAGGTTCGCCCCCAGAATGAGAAGTTGATTTTGGTATTGATGTGATTCCAGGTACTCAACCTATTTCTATTCCTCCATATAGAATGGCCCTGGCAGAATTATGGGAATTGAAGGAGCAATTAAAATATTTACTAGAAAAGGGATTCATAAGGCCTAGTATGTCCCCGTGGGGTGCACCAGTGTTATTTGTACGCAAGAAAGATGGCACGTTGAGAATGTGTATTAATTACCGGCAATTGAATAAGGTGACAATTAAGAACAAATATCCCCTCCCTAGAATTGATGATTTGTTTGATCAATTACAAGGTGCTAAATGTTTCTCAAAGATTGACTTGAGGTCGGATTACCATCAAGTAAAGGTCAGAGAGAGAGATATACCCAAGACAGCTTTTCAAACACGGTACAGTCATTATGAGTTTTTAGCTATGTCCTTTGGGCTAACAAATGCACCAGCAACTTTTATGGATCTGATGAATAGGGTGTTCAAGCCATTTTTAGACGTGTTCGTGATAGTGTTTATAGATGATATTCTTGTTTATTCAAGATCAAAAGAGGACCATGCTAGTCACTTATGACAGGTGTTGCAGATTCTTCGTGATCGTAAGTTATTTGCAAAGTTCTCTAAATGTGAGTTTTGGTTAGAATCTGTAGCATTCTTGGGTCATATTGTATCTGATGAAGGGATAAGGGTTGATACTCAAAAGATAGAAGCTGTGAAAAATTAGCCAAGACCTACAACGCCTACAGAGATTCGTAGTTTCCTCGGATTGGCAGGTTATTATAGAAGGTTTGTTGAAGGATTTTCTTCTATTCTGCACCTTTAACAAAACCAACACACAAGGCTACCAAGTTTCAATGGAATGAAGTATGTGAAAAGAGTTTCCAAGATCTGAAGAATAAGTTAACTTCTACACCCGTATTGGTACTTCCAGAAGGTACAGAAGGATATGCGGTGTATTGTGATGCTTAAGGAGTTGGCTTGGAATGTGTGTTGATGCAACATGGTAAATTGATAGCTTATACCTCAAGACAATTGAGGCCACATGAGAAAAATTATCTGACACATGATATTGAGCTAGCAACAGTAGTATTTGCTTTAAAGATATGGTGCCACTACTTGTATGGGGTTCATGTTTACATATATATCGACCATAAGAGTTTGCAATATATCTTTAAGCATAAGGACCTAAATCTGAGGCAGCGGAGGTGGCTTGAACTATTAAAAGATTATGACAGTGATATTTTATATCATCCGGGAAAGCAAATGTGGTAGCTGATGCACTAAGTCATAAGGCAATAGGGAGCACTTATGGCCAGCCTACAGAAAGAAAAGGGATAATCAAAGATCTACATCAACAAACTAGCTTAGGGGTTCGCCTTCTTGAAACTCCAAATAAAAGAGTTATTGTGAAAAATGCGGCAGAATCCTCATTAGTAACTGAAGTAAAGGAAAATAAGTATGCAGATCCTTTTCTATTACAACATAAGGAGAATGTACAGCAAGGTATGACAGAAGCATTTGAGCTTATGCAAGGAGTGCTTAATTGCAAAAACAGATTATGCGTACCTAATATAGATGAGTTAAGAAGAAGGATTATGATAGAGGCACATCATTCCAGGTATTATATCCATCTGAGATCAACTAAGAAGTACCATGATTTGAAGGGAATATATTGGTGGGGTGACATGAAGAAGAACATTGCAAATTTTGTAGCCCAATGTCCAAATTGTCAACAAATAAAAGTAGAGCATCAAAAGCCTAGAGGTTATATGCAACGTATGGGTCTTCTAATTTGGAAGTGGGAAATGATCAACATGGATTTTGTCACTGGTTTGCCTTGCACAATTCGGAAATTTGATTCCATATGGGTGATAGTTGACAGACTTACCAAGTCAGCACACTTCTTACCTGTTAAGACTACTTTTACAGCTGAAGAGTATGCAAAATTATACGTTAAAGATATAGTTCGACTACACGGAGTTCTGATCTCTATTATATCTGATAGGGGAGCTTAATTTACAACAAACTTTTGGAAGTCTTTTCAGAGGAGTTTGGGTACACAAGTGAATTTAAGTACAACTTTTCACCCTCAGATGGATGGATAGGCAGAACGTACCATACAAACACTTAAAGATATGTTGCGAGCTTGTGTATTAGACTTTAAAGGTAGTTGGGATGATCACTTACCTCTTATTGAGTTTGCCTATAATAATAGCCATTATTCAAGTATCAAGATGGCGCCTTATGAAGCCTTATATGAGATAAAATGTAGGTCACCAATTGGGTGGTTTGAAGTAGGTGAGACTATTTTATTTGGACTAGATCTTGTTCATCAAGCCATGGAAAAGGTTAAGGTGATACAACAATGGCTAGGAATAGACCAAAGTCGACAAAAATCATATGCCAATGTTAGAAGAAGGGGGCTAGAGTTTGCTATAGGTGATTGGGTATTCTAGAAAGTGTCGCCAATGAAAGGGGTGATGCGATTTGGGAAAAAGGGAAAGATAAGTCCATGTTATATAGGACCATATAAGGTTATCCGATGATTTGGCCAAGTAGCATATGAGTTGGAACTACCCCAAGAACTCTCCAAAGTTCATCCAGTGTTTCACGTCTCAATGTTTCGAAAGTGTATAGGAGATTCATCTCATATTACTCCTAGTAAAGATGTACAAGTTAAGTAAGATCTCACCTATTACGAAGTACCTATTGCTATTCTGGATTGACAAGTTAAGAAGTTAAGAAATAAAGAAGTAGCTTCCGTAAAAGTACTTTGGAGGAATCAACAGGTAGAAGAGATCACATGGGAAGTTGAGGAAATGATGAAATCTAAGTATCCTCAATTATTTGAAACCAAAGAGGAAGCCTTAGATACTAAATTGGAGCAAGAACAAGTAAGTATATATATATAAGTATTATGTGGTAGCATAAAGATTAAACTTAGGCTTGAACTTGTTCAGGCTGAGTAGTGATGATACTAACATTCGAGGATGAATGTTTCTATGGGCGGAAGGGTGTAACACCTCGTATTCTATAGACACTGCTCTTACTTATATGGAACTTGGTATGGACTGGTGGTAGTAGGTAATGGACTAGATATTTTTTTATATGCAAAGTTATAGCACCTCGTACATTTCCAAAACTTATACGACCAACCTAGCATGGATAAAAGTATCTAAACTTGAGATAATGAGGATGTATTTAAGCGTAGAGTTAAAGTTAAGTGATGGATTAAGGTAGAAAGATTAAGACGTTGGAAAAAGGGGAGAACATTAATTAAGATAGTAGGACTATTGGGTTGCATTTGGATATAAGTTAATGGACTCAATTGAGGCCCAAACTAAGTACATAAAAATGGAAAGATGACCAGTCCAACACCTAAGATTAATTTAGGCCCGAGAAGATATGATCCAAGTAGAAATAAAGTAAGTAAATGGACTGTTTTAGACAGCTTGAATAGCCAAGTAGGTGCATCACCTACTTGGACTATGTTTGACCAAAAATTGGCTAAGAATAAGCTAAAAGACCTCTCTCTCTCTCAACCCTATCCAGCCGCCCCATTTTTCCTTAGGGTTTTTGGACAAATTCTCCACTTTGAAAGCCTTGTTAAGTGTTTACCCTTATATCTTAATGTAATATATGTATAAGCGGTTGTGGAAATCATGTTGGTTATGTTTAAAAGGTATAGGGCAGTCCCTTATTTTGGTGGCAGACCACTTGTGTTAGTTTTAAAGTATTTGTCTTCCTTGTGGTTTAAACTTGTAAACGAGCTTAAGGTATTGAAGATATTAAGTTGGAGGGATGAAATTTCAGTATGTTAAAGTGGGGTTCTTCCCCTAATTCGTTTCTTTTTATGTATGGCCTGGCGAAAATGTTTATATGTGTTTTTATATGAAACATTTGGCGTAGTGAAAAGAGAATACGTTCTTGTTATGTTAAAGTGAGTGCGAATAATTTTTGGTATGTTGTTGTGGAAGGTATTTATGTGACTTGATGGAATTGATATGTGGAGTTGCATTGAGGTAAAAATGTGAAGTATGAACTTGGTGGGAAATCTTATCGGTTTGTAATGTTTATGTTGGTTTGTGGACTGTTTTGGTGGTGTTGTCTTGGTAAGGCAGTAAGTTATAGTGTAAGAGGGTGGAAAAAGGTTATATGACAGTATAAAGAAGTGGGGAGTGGTACACCATGTGTTTTGGAGGTTGGACGGTTTTTACTTCCCGTTAAGTAACTAATTACCATCTTGCAAACTTGAAATGTGATTAGCCTTTAATGTTAGCTCCGTTACGTACTTGTGTTGTAGAGTAAAACATAAGGACAGAGCTGAATAGTTGTAGTCACGTGTTAGGATGACAAGGTATGTAAGGTTACTTTTTTTTGTATTCTTTGGCAGCATATATTATCCACATAGTTAAAGACCTTGTTTCTATTCCGAAATGTCTTAACGTACCTCAATATATGTTTATTGTCAAGGTTGCATGTCTACCATCACTAACCAATTTCTGGTATTCCCAACTTAGTCAACTAAGATCTATATATTAGTTTGGCTCCTAAGCATTTCAATTGTATACAAGTATTATTTACTTTATGGCAATTACATCAAATGCTTATTCGCGTGTTCTTTTTTTTATTCGAGCACTGTTATTCCAAAAATTCCATAATGTTATACCACCAATATAACAATCTCAAAGACTAAATAAAGTAAGCAATTTAAGGCTGGTTATGTGTGGGTGGCAGCTCAGGGGCGAAAGCCTAGCATGGGTCGATCCCGATTGATTTGTATGGGGTGGCAGCTCAGGGGCATAAGCCTAGCATGGCCCAATCCCGATTTGTATACCACTGATCAGTTGGTCATTTGTAGTACATGGCTTATTAAAGATTATGAAGGAAATAAGGTAAAAGGAAAGTAAAGAATCTAATGTACGTGGTTCCCCAGATACCAGCTAAGGTAGGTAATTAATATTATCTATACACTCGTACTTGATGTCACTTAAACTCTTTGGTTATGTACAATGGCTTTTAGCTTTATATACGAAGTACATTCTTTCATACTGACATCCCTCTTGGGGGACCTACCTTTCATGCTGCAGACATAGGGGCTAGTAGATCTCGCCAGTAGGAGTACAGGACACCTAACCGCTATTGGTAAGCTCCAGGTTGATTCGGGGCTTTCCGAGTCAGTTGTATATATTTTTGGTATTGTGTAGTGGTTATGTGTAAGACGGGGACCTATCCCGACCTTAACTAAGTCTTTGTATTTTTTAGAGGCTTTGTAGACATTGTAAAGTTAAGCATGGTAGTGTCTTGTCTTTAAGAAGTTGTGGCCCGAACGGCCAAGTCCTGTATATCTATTTTGTATTTACCTACTTGGTTCACTTTATCGATACATCATGTTCATACACTTCAAAACATTTGTTTACACGCATAAGAAGTATATGATCAGAGGTTCGTTCTCCCGGGCTCTTACGGCTACGGGTGCCTGTCCGCCTCAATGGGATTTGAGGCGTGACAACGAATTCAAACAGTCCCATTAGCTCCGAAATGTGGATTTTGGACTAGGGAGACCTTTGGTTAAGGTCCTGATGGTTTCAAACTCATCTTGGGTTATTGGTAAGTTTTTGGTTAAAAGATGATAGTAGGTGTGGGGCCTCCATTTCATCAAAATGGCCTCAGCTGAAAATTTTGTTGAGTTCGAAATGCCATTTCCAGTAGGGTAGTGTCATACCCCAAATCCCATTGAGGCGGACTGGCACCCAAAGCCGTTAAGGCCCCGAGAGAACCAACCTACGTCCATGTACATTCATATGCATCTAAATAAATGAACAACACTCTATCACATATAGATGCAAGATACCAATGGTGGAAGTCATGGAGAAACATTCAATCGATATGAAACTTGGCCGTTAGGGCCACCACGTAAAAATGGACACACATGCCTTTATTTGTCTTATAACGTCTACAAAGCCTCTAACAGATACATATACATAACCAACCTAAAGTCGGGACAAGTCCCCGCTTTATACAATCCTTTATACAATACCAAAACAAGTGTACATAATGACTCAGAAAGCCCTGAATTAATTTGGAGCTCACCAATAGTTTGCAGATGATCCGTATCCTACTATGGAGGTCTACTAGCTCCTGTGACTGCAGCAAGTAAGGTAAGTTCCCCAAGGGACGTCAGTACGAAGAATGTAATAAGTATGTATGGCTATAAGAAGCTGCGTGATACAGAAGCACTTTAATGGAATCAAATATAAGTGAATAGGCAAAATAAATAAACCACTTTTTTATATGTGTGGAACCATGTACATTACATTCTTTACTTTCTTTTCTTTTACGTTCATCATTATCATCATTCATCCACTGATCAGTGGGTCATAACATAATTATCCACCTTATCGGTGGGTCATAACATAATCATCCACCTTATCGGTGGATCATAACATAATCATCCACTTTATCGGTGGGTCATAACATAACATTAGGATCAGCTCAAGCTAGGCTTATGTGCCCCTTTGATGCTGTCCCTTGATCCAATAATCTCGGGATCGGTTCTAGCTAGACTTTTGTGCTCCTTTGAGCCATCTCGGTTCTCAAACAATAAACCATCTATGAATTACTTTATTCCTTTACTTTTGTGGGATTGATACATTGGTGGTTATAACATTATTGGAGATTTAAAACATCAGTCAATGAATAAGAGACATGTGAATCACAATTGGTCAATGACTAAGAAACATGTGAATAACAATATATGACAACCTAAAATGAGATACTTTAGAACATGTCGGAATGGAAAAAGTACAGGAATAATGAGAAAAATAGGTGTTGCCAAAGGATACGAAAATAGTAACCTTACATACCTTATCCTTCCAACGTATGACTATAACAGTTTAGCTCTTCCTTAAAGCGCTACTCTATAATAGGAATACATAATGGAGCTCACATTAACAACGAACCACATTACGAGTTCATAAAATGACAATGAACTACAGGACTGCCATATAACGTCATTTCACCCTTCACAATACCATTCACTGCATTACTATACCAACAACACCAAAACATGCCACACATCAACCAAGATACCATAAACCGATAGCATTTCACACCAAGTTTATACTTTACACTTCCCCTTCAATACAATGTCACATTTACCTCACTACGTAACGTAAACACCTTTCACAACAACATATTAAAGACAATGCATAATTTATACCATTCAAATACCTCCGGTCTACTCCTTTAAAGTCATTCAAAAGGTACCATAAGTTGATAATTGCATCCAAGAAGGGTGAAGGGGTTTCGGGGGATCAAAGGGAGACAAAAATATACAAAATAGGGTCCTGAAGGGACCTGTGGGGTCACCTGCACCTGCAGGTGGGTGAAATGTGGCCACAGGTACCCATATGGCCTTGTCCAAGGCCACCTACGTTGGCATCTGCGCTCGCAGGTCCTTTTTCAACCTCCAAGGGTCATTTTCAGGTCCTTTTTCGCAATGAATGGTCCATGGTCATAAGTAAGCTTCCCTTTTCATATTTTAGCTTAACTTGGATTCCAAATAACAATCATGGTTTCACAACACACATGAACATCTCAAAACTACATTTTCCTTTCAATACGCCACCAATTCCATGCACAATTTCACAACAACAATTCCAAATGTTATACACAAAGAGAAAGCAAGTTAGGGACATAAACACATCATAAATGTTGAAATTTAATCCATCAAACTCACTTCCTTCAATACCACAAGCCTCCCTTCAAATTTAGAAGGCAAAACCCTTTACCGATTAAGCAATAATAGACTGTTTTAAACATCGTGGACTGCTCAACACTTTTTCAACATAAACAACATGATTTATAAACCCTATAATACATATAATATCTTAAACCATAAGAGTAAATACTTACCAAATCTTACAAGAGGATGATCTTGTCCAAGGGAATGATAGCTTAGGGTTTGAAAGAGAAATGAAATATTGTTGGAAAATTCTAGAAATGTGCATGTGTCTTTTGGTGAATAAAATCTGATTTTTTGTGCCTTTTATAGGAACTCAGGATCATACTTATCCACACACTTAGTCATAAATGTTATGTTTACTTGGTCAAAGGTGGAATGGATCATTTCTCTATTTGGGCCATGTCTTATGGCTTAATTTTGGGCCTTTATTGAGCCCATTAGCACATGTTAATTCAGCCCACTAAAATTAATGTGGATTACACCTACCATCTCATGTTTAAATAATTCCATAAATGTTAAGATAGTCTCATAGGTTCAAAAATGTATGGGGTGTTACAGGTAGTATATTTCATTTGCATGCACCGGGTTCCAAATGAATCTCGATCATCCGGTCTGAGTCTTTTTAGACTTAGTTAAAATTCTTGGTGCAAACGTCTAGTGAAACCGCTTTTGTGTCCCTTTGGATTCTTAAGCGGAGCCTCTTATGTGGCTAGAGCTGATGTCAACTCCCACCGCTTGAGCAAAATCTCCTCCGCTTTTGCCAAACCACCTATGCAGCTGGGGAGTTACTTATATAGAAGGGCAGGTATATAGTGACTACCACTTAAGCAGTGGGTCAATCGCTTATGTGACACCACTTAAGCGGCCAGACCTCTACTTATGCAGAGGTAGGTGTATATATAATCCCCCCTTCGTCTCTTTTATTATTTTTCATGAAAAATCCTCCATTTATGAAATTTTGAGCTTGGGAATTATTTTGGGATCTTCAATTGGAGCTAAGACTAGTTAGTGTCTTTATTCTTGATCATATTTCTCTAAAAATTTTGTAAGTTTCTAGCTTTAATTTAGTCTAGTTCTCTAGTTTAATTCATGATTTTATTTTGACTTGTGGGGCTATTTTGGGCTCAATTTTTTGGTCTAATCATGCTCAATTTTTAGCATATGATCCATGTTCCACGAGGGAAATTATTGCGGGTTCAATTTCTAGATTCCATAAGTGGGCCCCATGGGTGATTTTTAACTTGATTTTTGACCCAGAGCGTAAATTTACAAAATGGGTATCACCCTTCTCGTATTGATGTAAAGATCATTATTTTGGTAGTATGGAAGCATTAAAAGGCTTCATTAAAGGGAAAAGCTTTGGTTTAGTGTGTTATGAGTGTGCTCTTCAGTGTCCAGGTAGCTTACGACTTATATACTATTAGAGGTAGAAAGATAAAGGTATTTATATAATAAATTGCTAATTATTGGTTGGGTATTATAGCTAGGGAAGCCATATTCTAGGTATATCTTGATTCTGTTAGTTGGTTTAGGGCCTTTAGAGTATAATTTCATCGAATATACTTAGGTTAGATGGTTGAACTTTAGGAAACCTGGTAGCTTTAGGAGTTCCAAGGGAAGCCTTAACTTAGGTTCGAGTAGTTTCTTACTTTATGTCAGGTTTTTGGGGGACAGTAGTGATGCCTTTTGATCTAGTTTGGTAGACTGCCTTAGGTAGTGTAGCTACGGGCTTATGGGCCTAGTTCATGGTTAAGTAGGGAATTCATCTATATGTTACTACTCCTATTGGGTAGAATGGTCTAGTTACCTGGGATCTTTATTCTATGAAATGGTATTATGCTACTTTATTTATGTATGACATCTATGTGCTTCCATGATTTATGGTTGGCTTGCTTTTAAAACATGCTCATGGACTTTTAAAAAGGGGAACTTACTGGGGTTTTACTACACAATGGTTCCCTACTTTTAATTTTACCTAATAATCTGACATACACATGTTAGTATCTAATTTGACTTAAAACACAGTTGGTGAGTATAATAGGGACTAAATGAATTCTACTTGGTTGGTTGGACTTCTAAAAAGGAAAATAGATTGATAAAAGTTATGGTCAAGTACGCGCGTCTATAATTCAAGCTCCTATTGAGTACAGGTACTTGCTATACTTAAAAAAGGGATTCCTACAGGGAAGCTCAGTCTAGTCCAAGCACTGGTACACTTAATGTGGTTGCCACCTGGAAGCCCCAGTTAAATTAGAGTTATGGTAAGTCTTGAGACTCCTTTATTTTTATCATCTCTTTTATTTGAATGATTGTATTTTTATTATATGTTGTTTATGCCTTTTGGGCTTATGGGGGTCCAGCTAAATTGCAGTTAGATTCTTTTATATACCTTAGAGTCGTTATTCTATATCATGTTAAGTCTTATTATGCCTAGTTTACTTTATATTTTCACTTTATTGTATTTATATTTTTTCATGGCCAGTTAGCCTATGATACCTACTGGTACTGCATGTTTTGGTACTCATACTACACTTCTGCATCTTTTTCCCTAATGCAAATCCTAGTATGAGTTATCACCACTGACGTCTTCCTCGTGCGGAGCTTGTGATCGATGATATAGGGTGAGCACTTGTCACACGAAGTTCATGCATCTCCCTCTCCTTTATAGGCTAGTCTTATTTTGTACATTTGGAGACAGTCTATATATATATTGTAGCTGTCAAGTATTCCTTATATTTGTAGTGGCTCTTTCACCGATTGGTACCAGGTCTTGGAGGATCTTTTTGTATATTTTTTCTTTCTTCTCCCTCTATGTATGCATGTTCAACTCGTTTCCTTTACCAGTCTCTTTATTTAGTATTGCTACCCATTTTTCTCTCTTCTATTGATTAGCCCATTACTTGTCATTCTGGGCTATGGGTTGGCTTACCTACTGGTTAGTTATAGTAGGTGCCATTATGACCTGAGTTTTTGGATCATGACAATTTGGTATCAGAACCTAGGTTCACTGATATCGTTAGTACAAGAGCAAGTGTCTTGTCCCACAGATCGGTATGATGACTTTTGTATCCTATCTTCGGGAGGCTACAGGACATTCTTAGAAAAATATCACCTTTTGATTCCTTATTATCCATTGTGTTCACTTTGGTTTCTTGAATCACACTTGTTTCACTCTTTTACAGATGGTTAGGATGAGAGCTATGATTGGAGAGGGCGAGGGCCCTGTACCTGTAGCTAGGGCCAGAGTTAGGGGCTGAGGTTGGGGTCTACTACGAGATGGGAACAAGACAGAGCGCCAACACCAGGACTAGTTATTTTGCAGGAGCCAAGTATTGATCTGCAGCCTACACTAGTAAATTCTCCATCATAGCAGTTGGTGGGGAAGGCGTCAACGCAGGCTCCACCCAAATTTATAGCGACGCCAGTTCTACACGATGCCCTAGTCCACTTATTTGGTATTATCGGAGGTCGATCGATGGATGAGGCCCAGACATCTGCTCAGGGGGCACAATAGGGAGGACCAGGTATAGGAGTGTAGCTTACAGCGTGACTCTTCCAGTAGAGGTTTTTCCAGTGTCGGTGGTTGCCCAGTGGATGGCAGCCCGACCAGCCATGACTTCTGAGGAGCAGAAGATGCTGGGTTACTTCCTTAGATTTTCTTCTCTAAGGGTTTCAAGTGCTCCAAGTAAGGATACGCACAAGTTCCTTAACATCTTATAGGAGAGGATACATAATATTGGCCTAGTGAATTCTCATGGTGTGGATTACACCACATTTCAGCTTAACAGTTCGGCAAGGCATTAGTAGAGGGCGTATATTGAGTACTAACTAGTTGGGTCCCATTCTATGACTTGGGTGCAGTTCTCCAAGGCTTTCTTGGGGATATATATGTCTCATAGCATGTGTGAGCGACTAAGGGATGAGTTCTTGAGGTTGTAGTAGGGTTCCATGACCGTATCTTAGTACGAGGCTAGATTTCAAGAGCTATCTAGACATGCCACTATGATTCTAATTGTCGAGCATGAGAGAGAACATTGATTCATTATGGGTTTAAGACTTCAGATCCATCAAGCTACTGAGAGCATGGTTTATTTGGGTTGTCGTCGTTCTTATATGTTGTTGATCATGCTCGCACCATTAAGGATTTGCATTGTGAGGCCCATAGAGGCAGCGATAAGAGACCTTTCCACCAAGGAAGTTTCAGTGGTTCTCGATCTAGCGATAGAGGGTATTTTGGTAGGGGTCAAAAGCAGTATTAGAAGTATGGTCAATCTAGTAGGCCTGTTTAGGCATCACTTAAGATTTTAGATGGGGGTTAGACAGGTCATAGTGGTTATAGTGGCCAAAGCTCTAGGTATTCTTCTCGGGGTCCTCCTTCTGAGTCATCAGGGTGTAGGGGCCAATTCCAGTCATCTGATACTCATCGTCAGGTCAGGGATTCTAGGGCTTGTTATGACTGTGGGGAGTTTGGTTACTATTCTAGGGAGTTCCCCCAATTGGGGATGATTTACAAGTCAGCACAGCCAGTACAACCACTTAGGATAGTGGCGCCACTGGTTAGAGGTGGTTTCTAGAGTGGTAGATGCAGTTCCCAAAGTGGTAGGAGTGGTTCTCAAGGTTCTTGTAGAGGTGGCCAATCAAGAAAGATAGGTGGTCGATCAGTTTTTAAGTCCAGCAGTAGGCGTAAACATTTGTATACCTTTCTGGGTATACCAAAGGTAGAGGCATCAGACTCCGTGATCATAAGTATTATTTCAGTATGTCTACATCTATCTTCTGTTTTATTTAATCTGGACTTCACTTATTCTTATGTGTCGGTATATTTTACTTCTAGGTTAGGGTTGATTAAGGAGCCTTTGTATGTACCCATGCATGTAAATACTCTCGTAGGTGATGATTTTGTAGTGGATCGAGTTTTGAAGTCCTGTTTGGTGACTATTGTGGAGTATAACAGTTGGGCTGATCTTATTATACTTGATATGGTTGATTTTGATGTTATTTTGGGCATGGATTTATTATCCCCTTATCAGGCAGTCTTAGATTGCTTCGCTAAGACTGTTACCTTAGCTATGTCTGGTATTCTAATAAGTCAGCATTTTGCAACTCATTTAACCTAGAAGTGGTAAGCACTCAAGTCCTCAATGCCATTTTAAGCTAGTTTTAATGCTAGTTTGTTTGTTTTTCAGGGTTGAAGCCAAAAGATGGCAAACTAAGCCTAAGGAAGCAAAAAGATGGAGAAAAGGAGCTAAAATTAGAAGTAGCATCACCCTAGGGGTTAGAATCATCACCAAACCTCTTGGCACATCACCAAAAGGAAAGATCTATCACCAAAAGAAGCAATCCATTTAGGTTTTGAATATAGTAGTTTAGCGAGTAATAATAGACTAAAATTGACAATTTGGACTTAATGGAACCATCAGAATTGCCAACAGAGGTCTTTATCAACAAAAGTTGACCGGAGTCAACTCTAGGCCATAATTTACCAACTTCCTAATCAATCACACAAAACACATCTGAACAGCTCATGATACAATCCAAATCCGCTCTAAGCCATTCACTAGAAGTCAAGCATGAGAGCTCCAAGTGCTCCGAGGAAATTTCATGAAATGAGAGGTACTTGCCGACATCCTACTACCATCCAAAGGGTGCTACGTGTTGGTGATTGCATCTAAAGAGGATCAAAGGACCTTGGAAGGGCCAAACGAAAGCAAAGAAGATCAAAGCGATGCACCAATGGTATATGCTTTCTCACCTGCGACCGCAGGTGATGAGATGCGCCAGCAGGTGGCCAAGGCAGCCCAGGCAGTGGAACCTGCGCCCTGAACTGCGTAGACAGGTGGCCCAATTCGGCTTAAATTAATAGTTTGTGGAAATGGGTCACTTTTGGGCCCAAGTATATAATAAATGGCCCATAGGGTTTAAATAGCAGAACCTAGTATTTATTTCCTTAGTTTTTCTTTAATATTGATGAACAATTCTCTTGAGAGAGTTTTTGGTGAGCGTTTGTTGAAGGTTTTCTTAGCAACGTGTGGTTTCGAGGGCGTTTCGATTCCTTCTTGGTAACCATAGGAATTAGGTGTTAGTTGATGAATGTAATTTGAGGGTTATAGGGTTTATCCTATTGTTCTTGATTACTCATATTCTTGTGTCTAACTTTTCATGTATCCATTGATTATCTTTTTAATTCTTGGTTAAATTCTAGTTTTTGTAGTTTTTCGATTATCATTTAGTATCATAGCCGAGCTTGAGTTCGTTTCCACGAATTTAATCTTGGGTTTTGTTACAGAAAAAAAAAAGTGGTTCAAAAATGTTTTTTTCAGAAAAATCCAAAAAATATTTGTTGTGTTGAGTCTTATTTGAGTTTCTATTGTTAGATTTGTCTCCTCTAATAATATTGAGGTCAGAATCTTGAGCTTTAGCCTTGATTTGAGGTGATTTAGAGAAAAACCCCATTGATGAACTTGTGTTCTTGAGCTTGAAGAAAATAGAAAAGTGGGTTTTCGGATCTTGTTGATTTGGTGTGGATTTGAGGGTTGACATTGTTAGAAAGGTGTTTCTCACGTTGAAGGGGCCCTAGATCTGAAGTTTTGTGGATTTTTGAGCCAAAATGAATTAGTTGAAAAATTTGAAGTTCTTGGTGTTCTTGAGGATCTTCAAATCTTCAAGAAGAAGAATCCTCAAAAAAGTGTTGTTTGATCCAAGAAAGAAAGAATAAAGGAAAGAAAAGTTGTTGGTACAAGGGGATATCCAAAAGGAAAAAGAATATTCCAAGAAAGAGAGTCAAAGAGGGCCCACATGAGAGAGAATCTCAGAGTTTCCAGGTGCACTGCCCAGCCTCACCTGCACACTCAGGAGGGCCATCTGCGGTCGTAGGTGAGGCTGGGCTATCTAGCGAGCATACCCAAGACACATCCTCTACTATCTCCCCAAAAACACTCCACCAAATGTTCAATCCACCGAGGCAAACACAAGACCCCTTCACCCAAGCCATTATCTATCCAAATAACTGAAATCCCGTCCATCCACTATAACCCCAATTCAACCAAGCCAATCAAGAAGGACCACAAGACCAAATACCCTATAACCATGGCCTACCCCAAGCACCCCCAAACCAAAACCCACTACGTCAAGTTCCACTAAACCAAAATCCCCCACTCCAAATACCACGTAACCAAAATCAACCTATACAAGTTGAAGGAGTAGGAGAAGAGGTGTCACGGCTCAAATCCCATTGGGGCGTACAGGCACCCATAGCTGTAAGAGCCCGAGAGAACCAACCTATGATCATACACTCCTTATGCAAGTAATTGAGCTAACAAATGTGCTTCAGTATATGGACATGATGTATCGATAAAGTAAACCAGGTAGGTAAATACAAAATAGATATACAGTACTTGGCCGTTGGGGCCATAACTTCTAAAAGACAAGACACTACCATGCTTAACTTTACAATGTCTACAAAGCCTCTAAAAGATACAAAGACTTAGTAAAGGTTAGGATAGATTTCCCTCCTTACACATAACTATTACACAATACAAAAAATATATACAACTGACTCGAAAAGCCCCGAATCAACCTGGAGCTCACCAATAGTCTTTAGATGTCCTGTACTCCTACTGGAGAGATCTACTAGCTCCTGTGCCTGCAGTATGAAAGGTAGGTCCCCCAAAAGGGACGTCATTACGAAAGAATGTACTGAGTATATAAGACTAAAAGCAACTGTACATAATCCAAAAGTTTAAATGACATCAAGCACAAGTGTATAGATAATGTTAATAACCCACCTTAGCTGGTATTTGGGGAACCACATACATTACATTTTTTACTTTCCTTTTTCCTTCTTTCTTTTATAATCTTTAATAAGCCATGTAGTACAAATGACCAACTGGTCAGTGGTATATAAATCGGGATCGGACCATGCTAGGCTTACGTCCCTGAGCTGCCACCCACACAAATCACTCGGAATTGGCCCATGCTAGGCTTACACCCCTGAGCTGCCACCCCGCACATAACCAGCCTTAAGTTGCTTACTTTATTTAGTCTTTGAGATTGTTATATTGGTGGTTATAACATCATTGAAGTTTTGGAATAACAGTTCTCGAGCAAAAGAAGACACGCAAATAAACATTTGATGTAATTTCCATAAAGTAAAGAATACTTGTACACCATTGAAATGCTTATGTAGCACCACGTATTTTGTGTGTACTTGTTCTATTGATATGGGACTTGAGTTAACCTTGTTATATAGGTAACGAACCAAGTTTCTTAAGTGATTAGCGGTGGTTTAAAGAGGATTTAAAAGATATTATAATGGACCAAGCATTTCAGCATGTATGCGCCAAGTTAACCCAAACGAAAGGGCTTAAACGCGAGATAGTAAGGTGGTATTCTACCTCAAGGATTAAAGTGCCCAAGTGTATATAAGTATAAAGTTAATATAAGGGGGTTAAGACTTAGAATATGGAATAAAATAAGTGAGTTGCTTGCTTGACTTAAATTGAGCTAGTAGGCGACAAGTAGGTGCATCACCTACTTTGGCTTATTGACCAATATAAGAACCAAGTAGGTGCATTACCTACTAAGACTCCTTTGACTAGCTTATTGGGCCAAGTACACTACCACCTACTTGAATAAATTCTGGCCCAAGTTAAAAGAGAGAAAAGGAGAAGAATGGGCAGCCAAGGCCCAATAGTTTCAAATCCACAAAGTGTAACACCCCGTACCTTCCCAACCCTACTTGACGACATTAAATAATGTTTACTTAGGTGACGCTAGCTATACGTATGTGTTTGGTAATGTTATGAATGAGAAAATTGAAATTTGGCCTTATATATGTGATTAGCCTTTTGTAGGAGGTGTTTTGTGATTTTCATGGAGCAGTTATGGGGTTCAAAACGAGGCTAAGAAGACCTCTAAACAAAGTATATTAAGGTTAAGAAGTAAGTTAAAGAATAGGACTTGAAGTATCCAACCAAACCCGCGAAGAAAAGTCAAAAAATAAAATTTTCAAAAAATCTAAGGGAGGGGCGTGCCACGCCTCTATGGGATAAAATATTTAGTCCAGAGGCAGCAAGTTGGCGTGCCACGCTGGTTTTTCCATTTTTTGAAAGTTGGAAATTTTCTAAGTCCTAAGGGTGCCCGGTGACATACCGAGCCGATTTTTGCCACGTTCCTTCTACAACCATGAGTATATATATGAAATGATTCAAGTATTATATTGTTATGATAAAATTACTCGAGAACGAATTTGGCATCAAAATGACGACTTTACCCTTTTGGTCAAAATAGGCCATACGTGGCTAGAATCACTTGTTTTTGGGGTTGAGGCTACGGATATGAATTGCGTGAATGGGAATATCATCATAATGCATATGAGATGATTTAAACATGAGAAATTATTGATTTTACTGGGGTAAGTGAATTGGGCCCAAAAAGGACCCAAAAATGAAAAGAAAACATGGCCCAAAAATGGGTCAAAAGACCCATTCTTGCCTTGACCTTCTAGAACCCAACATTAAATGTTAAAGGGTGGCTAAGTATGGAATTGGGGGACTATATAAAGGGAAATAAATCTTATTTTATTGATTACAAAGCCTCATGCCTTTAGACAAATATCCAAGACATTTTCTCCAAACCATAAAGACTCAAAGACAACTTTTGGAGCATGATCATCATTTCTCAAGCTTAGGTAAGTGATTATTATTATGGATTAACATATTATATGCATGGGATAGTATGTAAATCATGTTGTTTGTGCTTGGATATGTTGGAAATGGTACTTTGTGTTTTTATATAAGATTTATGATCCATGAGATTCAAGCTTGAATTATGACTTGTGCCTTTGATGAAAGAGCATGGTATGGATAAAATATGAACATGTATGGTGTTATTTTGTTACTAAACTTGTTATTTTTCTATAAGTGTAAATTATGGGATTTTGGCCGATATGTGCTATGAGATGTATTAAGGTCATTTGATGGATCATTTGTGATGTGGTGTGGATAAGAAAGTGTAAAGGAGAAGTGTTGTGGTGAAATGTATTGATTATCATGTGTTGGTAAATGTTGGGAATATTGTGGAATTTTTGGAATAATAATTTCTTCAATGGTTTTGTCAAGAAGAAATGGCATGTTTAACGGCAAACATGTAACTCATTGATGTTATATGCATTTGTAAAGTAGTTGGTGGTTAATGTTGGCTCCATTATGTATTTGTGTTATAGAGTGAAACATAAGGAAGGAGAGGTACTATTGTATGCGCATTTAAGATTGTGTATTGGTATTGAGAATACCAGGTATGTAAGGTTACTTTGTTCGTATCTTTCTGCGGCAAATAGTATTCACATTGACATTATATTTGTACCATCCCAAAATGTGCTAAGGTATTCTATATCCGGTTAGCAATGAATATTATCACATATTTCCTACTCATTGATCAATTGGGAGTTGTATGTCTCATATTCGTTGGTCAATGTTCCAAAAGCCCAAAAAGGTTATGTTCCAAAGTGCCAATAGTGGTTATACACATACCTCTTGTTCATTGACTTGTAACTAATGGTTTCAAAAATGTTATCTATTTTGCACATATTCTTCATTAATTAGTCATGTTTGTGCATGAGTTTCATAATTATGGACATGCTCCAAAGGTCCCAATAATGTTGTGTTGCTAAGCTTCCAATAATGTTGTGGCTATGTATATATACGTTAATCTCTCATAACTGATTGTATCAATCTCTCATAAGTGGATGACTCAATCTCTCAAAAGTAAGAAATAAAGTAATTCATATTTGTTGGTGGTAAATGATCAAGTATGGGTGGTAGCTTTGGGGGCAAAAATCCTAGCTCAAGCGATCCCGAGATTGTTGGATCAGGGGGCAGTCCTAGGGGCATAAGCCTAGCTCAGACCGATCCTGACAGGGGGCAGCTCTAGGGGTAATAACCTAGCTTGAACCGAACCTTATATGTTGGTATGGCTGGCAGCTCTAGAGGTAATAACCTAGCTCGAGCTGATCCCAATATATTGATATGGGTGGTAGTTCTAGAGGCAAAGTCCTAGCTCGAGCCGATCCCAACATAAAATTATGTTATGTTAAGACCCACTGATCAGTTAGGGCCCGGGTACATTATGATATGAGCGATGAGGAATAAACCTTAAAGAGAAGAACTTAATTTATGTAAGCTACATGGTTCCACATATGCAAATAGATGGGTTATTCACATTGATTATCCTCTTACATTTTGATTCTATTGATGTATTTATGACTGTTTCATATGGCCTTACATACTCAGTACATTCTCTGTACTAACCCCTCTTGGGGGATTTACCTTACTTGCTGCAGGCGCAGGTACTAGTAGACCTCCACAGTAGGTTGCAGGTCTTTTGCCGACTTTTGGTGAGCTCCAGTTGGTTCGGGGCTTTCTGAGTTGCTATGTACATGTATTTTGGTATTGTATATGAGTATAGAGCGGGGTGTTGCCCCGACTCTAGGTTTGTCATAGCTATGTATCTGTAGAGGCTTTTGTAGACTTATGTGGGAGCAGAATGTAAGATATGTATGCTCATTTTGGTTTGATAGCCCCAACTGCCAAGTTTGATATATATATATATCTATGGAATATGTTTCCATATCCATGACTTCCGCATAGTTGAATGAGGTATAATAAGGTCCATACGAGGAGATGCATACGAGTGTTCATAAGAAAAGATTGGTTCTCTCGGGACATACCGACTTCGGGTGCTAGTCCGGCCCGAATGGGATTTTGGGTCGTGAAAAAAGTGGTATCAGAGCAGGTCGTTCTAAGGGTGTCTACAAAGCCATGTCTGAGTAGAGTCTTACTTATCGATGTGTTGTGCACCACATTTATAAGTAGGAGGCTACGGGACATTTAGGATGTTGTTTCTTTTCTTCATTCCTAGATCGTACAGTAGAGCCAGTGTTGTAAGTTAGATTATATCTAACCATGGTGATTGGTTTTCTTTGATATAGAAACTACCGATGAAAAGGAGAGGTAAAGGCAAGGGTAAGCGGGTTGTTATGCATACTGGAGAAGGAGAGAGTAAATCACCACCTAACTCAGCTAGTCAAGATGGTGCTGACACCGAATTTTCATCATGGGTTTTTCCTACTTTTCCAGCTCCAGAAGAGCTGAGAAAGAGAGTAGTATTTTCGGGACTGCCCGATAATACCATTGAGCAGGATTTAATGAGTGCAGTGCTAATATTGACCCGTGTAGTTTCTACACAAGCTCAAAGACAAGCTCTTGTACAGCAGAAGGAGGGACAGAGGCAAAGGAGAAAAATATAGGAATTGGAAGTAGGATCGTCAAAAAGAGCTAAACCCATGAGACAGATTATAGCATCCGAAGAAGGATTTGGGCCTAGGGTTTTTCACACACCACTTAGGCCATCATTTACCCATACCACAACAGTTACTCCTCCTCTATTCCAAGGGGTTAGAAGCAACCAGTTTGGGCAAGGAGGTGAGGTTCAGGGTTTCCGTACAGTGAGATATCGAGCACGAGAAAGTATGATTCAATTGAGGCCTCCTCGTCAGCAGTGTCAACGTTGTGGGAAGTACCATTTAGGTGAATGTTGGTTTCATCAGTGTCAGCGCTGCAGGAAGTATCATTTAGGTGAATGCCGATTGGGAACAAATGTTTGCTTTTGGTGTGGCGTACCAGGGCACATGGTGAGAGAGTGCCCACAAAGAGTCGTGGGTGGTGTGACACGTCCTACGATAGCTGTTGTTGCATTATCATCGTCAAACGTACAACCTACTGGTCATGGCATAGGTGCTAGGAGGGCATCTAGTTCTGGTAGTATTCAGGGTCGTACCCACACCGTGGCGGATAGGCAGAAATTTGAGGCTTCTCCTGATGACGTGACAGGTATATTATCAGTCTTTTCACGTATTTGATTGATTTGGGTTTTATCCTATCATATATTACTCCATTGATGGGTAAAGAGAAAAATTTTGTAAAAGGACACTAGAATTTTTAGTTAACCTATTTGGGGAATCTACACCAAAAGGTGAATTTATTGTAGCTAGAAGAGTGCATCATGATTGTGTGGTAACCTTGTGTAGTCATGATACATTGGTTGATCTTATTGAATTGAAAATGGTAGATGTTGATATTATAATGGGGATGGATTGGTTGGTTTCTTGTTATGCCACGGTGAATTGTCGGGCTAAGAAGGTATATTCCATTGTCCATAAGAACATGTTCCTGAGTGGAAGGGTAATATGGGGACACCAAGAGGAAAATTTTATTTTTACCTTAAAGCGACAAAATTGATAGCCAAGGGGTATGTATGTCAGTTAGTCTGAGAGTAAGATACTGATGTGAAACCACCAAATCCTCAATAGGTTTCGGTGGCCAATGAATTTCTTGATATATTTCCTGATGCATTTCCAGGCTTACCCCCAGAACGGGAAGTAGAGTTTAGCATTGATGTGATTCCAGGCATAGGGGTGTAAGATCTAGTATGTCCTTTGGGGCGCATTGGGCGCATCCGTGTGAATGTGGAAAACAAAAATGAAATGATATGTGAGAACGTGTGTTGATTATTGGCAACTGCACAAAGTAACGATCATGAACAAATATTCCGTCCCTAGAATTGACGATCTAGTCAACTAATCACAAGGTGTCACATATTGACAAAGATTGACTCGAGATCGGGTTATCACCAAGTCAGAGTTAGAAAAAAGGATATACCCAAGGCAGTCTTCCGAACACGGTATGACTATTATAATTCTTAGATGTGGTATTGGGACTAACAAATGTACCAACTGTTGTTATGGATTGGATGAATAGGGTGTTCAAACTATTCTTGGATGTATTTGTGACCGTGTTCAGGGATAGTATTCTGGTTTATTCGAGACCACAAGAGGACCATGCTAATCATGTGCAGCAAGTGTTATAGAAGGTTTCGAAATGTGAAATTTTGGTCATATCCATAGCGTTCTTGGGTTACATTGTATAGGATGAAGGAATATAGGTCGGTAAGCAAAAGATAGAAATGGTGAAAACAAAGGAGAGAGAGTTTACACACAAGACAATTAAGTTTTAGTAGGACGATGCATGTGAGCAAAGTTTCTAAGAGCTGAAAGATAAATTAATTTCTACACCAGTTTTAGTATTGCTCGAAGGCACAAAAGTTACGCAATTGTATTGTGATGCTCCAGGGGTTGACCTCGGATATGGGGTCAATGCAGAATGATAAGATAACAGTGTATGCCTCACGACAATGCAGACATATGAGAGAGATTATCTCACACATGATTTTGAGATAACAAGTTGTGGTAGTTATTTGAAAGATACGACACCACTACTTAGGGTTCATATTGATATATAAATATCGATCATAAGACTTTGTATATATCTTAAAGTAGAGGGACTTAAATCTGAGGTAGGGAAGATGACTCAAATTAGTAAGAGATTAAGATAAGATACTAAGATCATATTCGGGAAGAGCAAATGCGGTGGTTGATGCGTTAAGCCGCAAAGCACTAGGAAGTACTAATGGTCGGTTCATGGGGACACAAGGTATGGTTGAGGATCTACATATTAATTAAATAGGTTGGTAATGCATTTACTTGAAACTCCATATCAAAGGGTTATAGCGCGAAATGCGATAAAGTCTTTATTCGTAGAGGTAAAGGAAAAGCAACATGCGAATCCTATTTTGAGTTTGGCAAAAAGAACGTATCACAAGGTTCGATGAGATTTGACCTTGTGTATGAGAGATTATTTCAATATAAAGGTAGATCAGGTATATCAAATATAGTTGGACCAAGGAAATGAATTATAACCGAAGTACCTCATTCACGGTATTCTATTTTATTCGGGAGAAACCAAAATGTACCATGGTTTGGTAAGAAGGCATTGGTGAGGCAATATAAAGAAGAAGAACATTATAGACTTTGTAACTCCTTGACCAAATTATCAATAGGTAATAGCAGAGCATCAAAAACCCAGAGGTATTATATGCCATGTATACATTTTCCATGTATACATTTTCCAGTTTAACATAAGACATGGTTAACATGGATTTTATTGTAAGTTTTCCTCATACACATAAGGGTTGTCTTATCCATGTTAGGAATGTGATTACACATGAGAGATAGCTGACAAGTTTACCTACATATCACACATGTTGCCTTTCAAGACCACTTGCATGGGTGAAGAATATGCAAGGTTGTTTATTAAAGAGGAAGTACAACTATACGGAGTTCTGAACTCTATTAGATTAGGAAGGAGGGCTCAATTTGCTACACATTTTCTTTGAAGTTTCTTTGCAGAGAAGGTTGGGTACATGAATGACTTTGAGTATAACTTTTCACCCTCAGAACAAACGGAACAAACAGAGTATACTATCCAAACACTTGAAGGTATACTACGCGCCTGTACAAGCTATGCAGGATGTCACCTATGAAGGGATATGTATTGTCATTCTATATGGGTCAGTGGAAAAAGGGGGAGAAAACAATAATAGCTTTGGTAAAGGTCCAGTGGAGAAACCAAATCACATAGGGAGACAAAGAAATAACGGAGTCAAAGTACCCGTGACTATTTTAAACGGGGGAGAAAGTTCAAGGTATGGAGTTGGGACAATATCAAGAAAGTATCCATAAGTATTATGTGTATATATATTAAAATAGAGATGCATGGTATGTACATGAGATAATGTTACTAACATTCGAAGATGAATGTTTCTAAGGGGGGAAAAATGTAACACCCCATAACTTCCCAACCCTACTTGACGACATTAAATAATGTTTACTTAGGTGACGAGAGCTATACGTATGTGTTTGGTAATGTTACGAACAAGAAAATTGAAATTTGGCCTTATATATGTGATTAGCCTTTTGTAGGAGGTGTTTTCTGATTTTTGTGGAGCAGTTATGGGGTTCAAAAAGAGTCTAAGAATACCTCTAAACAAAGTATATTAAGGTTAAGAAGTAAGTTAAAGAATAGGACTTGAAGTATCCAACCAAACCCGCGAAGAAAAGTCGAAAAATAAAATTTTCAAAAAATCTAAGGGAGGGGCATGCCATAGTACGTGCCACACCACTTTGGGATAAAATTTTAGTGCGGAGGCATAAATTTGGCGCGCCCAAGGGCGTGCCACGCTGGTTTTTCCATTTTTCGAAAGTTGGAAATTTTCTAAGTCCTAAGGGTGCCCGGTGACGTACTGAGCCAATTTTTGCCACATTCATTATAAAACCATGAGTATATACATTAAATGAGTCAAGTATTATATTGGTATGATAAAATTACTCGAGAACGAATTTGGCATCAAAATGACGACTTTACCCTTTTGGTCAAAATAGGCCATACGTGGCTAGAATCACTTATTTTTGGGGTTGAGGCTACGGATATGAATTGCGTGAATGGGAATATCATAATAATTCATATGAGATGATTTAAACATGAGAAATTATTGATTTTACTGGGTTAAGTGAATTGGGCCCAAAAAGGACCCAAAAATGAAAAGAAAACATGGCCCAAAAATGGGTCAAAAGACCCATTCTTACCTTGACCTTCAAGAACCCAACATTAAATGTTAAAGAGTGGCTAAGTATGGAATTGGGGGACTATATAAAGGGCAATAAATCTTATTTTATTGATTACAAAGCCTCATGCCTTTAGACAAATATCCAAGACATTTTCTCCAAACCCTAAAGACTCAAAGACAACTTTTGGAGCATGATCATCATTTCTCAAGCTTAGGTAAGTGATTATTCTTATGGATTAACATATTATATGCATGGGATAGTATGTAAATCATGTTTTTTGTGCTTGGATATGTTGGAAATGGTACTTTGTGTTTTTATATAAGATTTGTGATCCATGAGATTCAAGCTTGAATTATGACTTGTGCCTTTGATGAAAGAGCATGGTATGGATAAAATATGAACATGTATGGTGTTATTTTGTTACTAAACTTGTTATTTTTCTATAAGTGTAAATTATGGGATTTTGGCCGATATGTGCTATGAGATGTATTAAGGTCATTTGATGGATCATTTGTGATGTGGTGTGGATAAGAAAGTGAAAAGGAGAAGTGTTGTGGTGAAATGTATTGATTATAATGTATTGGTAAATGTTGGAAATATTGTGGAATTTTTGGAATAATAATTTCTTCAATGGTTTTGTCAAGGGGAAATGGCATGTTTAACGGCAAACATGTAACTCATTGATGTTATATGCCTTTGTAAAGTAGTTGGTGGTTAATGTTGGCTCCATTATGTATTTGTGTTGTAGAGTGAAACATAAGGAAGGAGCGGGACTATTGTATGCACATTTAAGATTGTGTATTGGTATTGAGAATACCAGGTATGTAAGGTTACTCTGTTCGTATCTTTCTGCGGCAAATAGTATTCACATTGACATTATATTTGTACCATCCCAAAATGTGTTATGGTATTCTATATCCGGTTAGCAATGAATATTATCACATATTTCCTACTCATTGATCAATTGGGAGTTGTATGTCTCATATTCGTTGGTCAATGTTCCAAAAGCCCAAAAAGGTTATGTTCCAAAGTGCCAATAGTGGTTATACACATACCTCTTGTTCATTGACTTGTGCCTAATGGTTTCGAAAATGTTATCTATTTTTCACATATTTTTCATTCATTAGTCATGGTTGTGCATGAGTTGCATAATTATGGACATGCTCCAAAGGTCCCAATAATGTTGTGTTGCTAAGCTTCTAATAATGTTGTGGCTATGTATATATACGTTAATCTCTCATAACTGATTGTATCAATCTCTCATAAGTGGATGACTCAATCTCTCAAAAGTAAGAAATAAAGTATTTCATATTTGCTGGTGGTAAATGATCAAGTATGGGTGGTAGCTTTGGGGGAAAAAAGTATAGATCAAGCGATCCCAAGATTGTTGGATCAGGGGGCAGTCCTAGGGGCATAAGCCTAGCTCGGACCGATCCTGACAGGGGGCAGCTCTAGGGGTAATAACCTAGCTCGAGCCGAACCTGATATGTTGGTATGGGTGGCAGCTCTAGAGGTAATAACCTAGCTCGAGCTGATCCCAATATATTGATATGGGTGGTAGTTCTAGAGGCAAAGTCCTAGATCGAGCCGATCCCAACATAACGTTATGTTATGTTAAGACCCACTGATCAGTTGGGGCCCGGGTACGTTATGATATGAGCGATGAGGAATAAACCTTAAAGAGAAGAACTTAATTTATGTAAGCTACATGGTTCCACATATGCAAATAGATGGGTTATTCACATTGATTATCCTCTTATATTTTGATTCTATTGATGTATTTATGACAGTTTCATATGGCCTTACATACTCAGTACATTCTCCGTACTGACCCCTCTTGGGGGATTTACCTTACTTGCTGCAGGCGCAGGTACTAGTAGACCTCCACAGTAGGTTGCAGGTCTTTTGCCGACTTTTGGTGAGCTCCAGTTGGTTCGGGGCTTTCTGAGTTGCTATGTACATGTATTTTGGTATTGTATATGAGTATAGAGCGGGGTTTTGTCCCGACTCTAGGTTTTTCATAGCTATGTATCTGTAGAGACTTTTATAGACTTATGTGGGAACAGAATGTAAGATATGTATGCTCATTTTGGTTTGATGTCCCTAATGGCCAAGTTTGATATATATATATCTATGGCATATGTTTCCATATCCATGACTTCCGCATAGTTGCATGAGGTATAATAAGGTCCATACGAGGAGATGCATACGAGTGTTCATAAGCAAAGATTGGTTCTCTCGGGCCATATCGTCTTCGGGTGCCAGTCTGGCCTGAATGGGATTTCGGGTCGTGACACAAAGGCCCAAGTATAATGGGCAAGTAGGTGCACCAAATACTTAGTATTTTATGGACAAAAATAGACAAGAAATTCGGCCAAGAGACGGTCCCTTTAAAGGGATTGAAAATAGCTCATTTTATTCATTTTAACTTAGGCGAAAAATTAGCTTTCTAGGGTTTTCTCTCTTCTCTCTAGTAGCTTCTACAGCAGCCTTATAATTTCATTAGGGTTCTTGGGATTTACCTTCCTTCCAAGATAAAGGTAAGAGAACAAATGATGAGCCTATCTTAAAAAGACTATGGAAATTATGTTCATGTTTAAATTATAAGGCAGCCCTTTATAAGTTTGGCAATCCCATTTTTCTTGGTTATTAAGAGATTTTTCTCTTCTCCTTTGGTTTGTGTGTGAAGCCAAGATATTAAAGAAATACAAGTTAAGAGAATAAACTATCACAAAATTAAGGTAAGGCTACTGCCCATTTTTGCCCCTTCCTATATACATGTTTTGGTGGAGAATTATGTATATATTGTTGTCAAGAACTCAAGGGATGATGAGTTCAATATTTGGTTGCTATAATAAAGGATATTGGAGTTGTTTAAGGACTTGTGTTATATGTATATGTTGGGGAAAACTTGGTTGATGTTGAAAAAGGACGTAACTGACTTGTATTGAATTATAGACGGAGGATATGGTGATACACCACCGAACTAAATATTATGTAAGCCTACTACCCACTCCACTTTTTATACCATTTTGAGGGTGTAATGAGGCTAAAGTTGTTTCGGGGTACGTTATAAGGATTTGTATGGTATGTGAATGTAATTAGAGGAGTAAGGGTTGAAAGAACACCCTTGAATAAATTAATTACGGGCTTACTGCCCGGCTACTATTTTGGTAAGTTTAAGTGGCTTAAATGTGTTGATTAGCTACTAATACTAGTTTTACCACTTAATTTATTGTAGATAATTAGTCTGAGAGGCAGGAGTTTAATTTGGGGTAGTATCGGAGTTGTACAGCAAGGTATGTAAGGCTATTCGATTCTATGTTCTTTGGCGTGAAATCTAATACATTGAAATTACATTTGCTCCTTACGTTATTGTTACCGCCTTAAATGCGTATTCATATGTATCTCACTACTGGTCCATTGTTTAAAACTCAATGATGTTATGACCACCAAAAGAACTATCTCAAAGATTAAAGCGATAATGTAAAGAGAACTTGTATATTCTTGGGTGGTATCCCAGGGGTGGAAGGAACACCTAGCATGGTTGGATCCCAATATCAGGGGTGGTATTCTAGGGGTGAAAGGAAAGCCTTGCATGGGTCAATCTCGATTTGTGTATTTATGAGGACCGTATCCCAGGGTTTAAAATACCTAGCATGGGTCATCCTTTTTACCACTGATCAGCTGGTCATTTGAATCATATGCTTTACAATTTCATAATTCAAAGAAGGATAAAGTAAAGTAAAATATGTAATGTACATGATCCTATAAATACAAGCAAAGGTCTCTTTTATTATTATCTTTACAATTATGTATTGATATCTAATGTTGTTAAGATCTTGTCTTACATATGGTCACTTTATGCCTTACATACTCAGTACATTCTTTCGTACTGACGTACCTTATGGGGACATTGTGTTTCATGCCACAGGTATAGGTACTCCAGCTAGTAGACCTCCTCAATAGGAGCACAGGACACTCAGCTGTGATTGGTGAGCTCCAAGTTGATTCGGGGCTTTACCGAGTCTTTGGTATGTATTTTGGTATTATATAATAGTTAAGGGTAAGGCGGGGCCTGTCCCAACCCATGCCATGTTTTTCGATCTTATAGAGGCTTTGTAAAATAGTGTATAAAGTGCAGTTATGTTTGGTTCCTTAACAGTTGTTGCCTCAACGGCCAAGTCACGTATATATGTTTTGGGCCTATCTTTATGTTAGTCTTTTATTATTGCTATAGCCTGTATATATTTTTCAAAGTCCCATTACTATTATAGTTATTTGCTTGGACAATAAGATTATAGGTTGGTTCTCTCGAGTCTATAGGGCGTCGGGTGCCTGTCCATCTCAATGGGATTTGAGGTGTGACATCTTAGGAGACAAACTAATAGATAGATCTTAGTTGACTAAGATGGGAATACCAAAAATTGTCTAGTGAAGGTAGACATTCCAACTTGACAATAAACATATATTGAGGTACGTTAAGACATTACGGAGTGGAAACAAGGTCGTTAACTACATGGACATTTTATGCTGCCAAAGGATACGAAAAAGAGTAACCTTACATACCTTATCTTCCCACCACATGCCTATAGTAACACCCCGTACGTTTCTAAGTCTAGCTGACAACAGTAACAATTACAGAAATATGGAAACATGAGAGAATTGATGAATTATGTATCAATATGTGGGCATTTAAAAGTCTCGCATAATTGGTCCCAAAAAGAAGCCCAAAAATCATAAGAAAACATGGCCCAAAAGATTTTTTTGACCCATTCTTGCATTGCTTATCCATGGACGAAGTAAACCCACCAAGTGTGTGGATAAGAATCATTCAAAAGGGACTATATAAACCCATAAATCAGATTTTTATTCATTAGATATACACATGCCTTTTTAACAATTTCTTAAACATTATTTCTCAAGATACAAACCCTAAGGCAACTACTTGTTGGCCCAAGATCACACTTTGGCAAGTATTTATTCTCATGTTTCAGTATATAATATGTGTAATATGATGTATAAATCATGTTGGTTGTGTTGGCAAAGTGTTGGACAGTGTGCTATGTGTAAAACTGTCTATTTTTGCAATCGGAGAATGGTTTTTGTCTTGTGAACTTGAACATGGACTTATGGTCATGAAGGAACTGAAATTTATGGATTAAATATTTACATATGAGATGTTATTATAGTCTTACCTTGTTTCATTCTTGTGCATAATGTTTGGAGTTGCTATTGTAAAGTTGGTTATGGTTTTGGGTGGCGTATTGGTCGTAAAGTGCAGTTTTGGGTGTTGTTATGTGTGTCGTGGGATCATGGCTGAATTTTGGTATTTAATATGATCAAAAATATGTCAAAATAAGTTTGGTTATGATCATGGACCATTCATGGCATGAAAAGACCCCAAAAAGACCATTTTGGACAAAAACGGGCATCCGCCCCCGCAGATGGAGGCACCTGTGGGCGCAGATGCCTATGGCTGCTGCCATAGGGAATCTACTCGTGCACCTCATCCACCTGCAGGAGAAGGTGGAAGTGCAGTTCATTCCAGATTTTTGTTTTGGGTGCTTTCGTCGCTAGTTGATCCCCGAAGGCCCCTATACCCTTTTTGGATGTAATTATCAACTTGTGATGTTGTTTTAATGACTTTAAAGTATAGTATGGAGGTGTGTTTGACTGTATTAAGTATGTATGGTTTTTCATATGTTGTTATGAAGGAGTAATTGTGACGGAATGATTAAGGGAAAAGCGTAAAGGATAAGTATGGTGTGAAATGCTATTGATGTATGATCTCTTGGTCAATGTGCATAGTTTTATGGTGTTGTTGATATGATAATGCCTTGGATTGTATTGTAAGGGGTGACATGACGCTATATGACTGTCATATAGTTCATTGACGTCTTGTACGCCTGTATAGCAACTAGTTGCTAATGTATGCTATGATATGTACTTGCATTGTAGAGTAAGACGTAAAGAAGAAGCTGGACTATTGTGTTCATACATAGGCTTGTGAATTCATACTTGGAAGTGAAGGTATGTAAGGTTACTTTGTCCGTATATTTCTGCAGCATATAGGATTCACATTGACGTTACACTTGTACTATTCCAAAATGTGTTAAGGTATACTATTTCGGTTCAAATGGTTATTATCACAAGTTTCCTATTCATTACTCAATTATGAATCACATGTATCCTCTTCATTGATAATGTTCCAAAAGCCCAATAAAGTTGTGTTCCGAAGTTTCAATATTGGTTATGCTCATGTATCTTGTTCATTGCTGGTTGTCCAATGGTTCCAATAGGGTTATGTTTTCCAAAAGGCTCTATATCCAAATAATGTTATTCACATGTCCCTTACTTATTGGTTAATGATCCAAAGATTCAAGTCAAGTTATGACTATCATGTGTCAATCTCAAAGTAATAAACAACGTAATGCATATGTGGTCAATGATCAAGTATGTGTGGCAGCTTTGGGGGTAAAATTCCCAGCTCAAGCCGATCCCAAATCAGGGGGCAGTCCTAGGGGAATAAGCCTAGCTCGGACCGATCCTAACAGGGGGAAGCTCTAGGGGTAATAACCTAGCTCGAGCCAAACCTGAAATGTTGTACGAGCCGATCCCGATATATACATTGATTTATAGGGTGGCAGCTCTAGGGGCATAAGCTTAACTCGAGCCGATCCCAACATAACATGATGTTATGTTTAAAACCCACTGTTCAGTCGGGGCCCGGGTATCACAGGTCACAGTCAAAGCTAAACAATCATAGAAGCAAAGATACAAACAAAGTAAAGAAAGCAAAATACATGGTTTCCAAAGTACAGAAAAGTGACTCATCTACATTGTGACTTATGTATATTGGTTATGCATTTGAAATTGAGTTCTTTGACATATTTACATATCTTACAAGTTTCATATGGCCTTACATACTCAGTATATTCTTCGTACTGACCCCTCTTGGGGAATTTACTTTACTTGCTGCAGGCGCAGGTACTAGTAGGCCTCCACAGTAGGTTTCCAGTTGTTGCAGATCATTAGTGAGCTCCAGTTAGTTCGGGGCTTCTCCGAGTCACAGTTGCACATATGTTTTTGTGTTGTACATGTTGTATAGCTCGGGGACTTGTCCCGAATTTTGGTTCATTTTGGTCAATGCTCTTGTTAGAGGCTTTTGTAGATGGATGTGGGTGTATAAATGTAAAAAACATATGTCGCTTTTGACTTGGTGGCCTCAACGGCCGAGTTTCGCATATGCATATCTATATCACATGTTCCATGAGTTTCGTTGTTAGTATTAAAGCTCTTACATAATTATGGGTTTCTTATGGAATGCACATGAATGAACATAGGCAAAGCTTGGTTCTCTCGGGCCTTATCGGCTACGAGTGCCAATCATGCCTCGTTGGAATTCAGGGTGTGACACCTATAACAATTCAGATCTTCCTTTAAGTGGTACTCTATAATTTAAGTACACAATGGAACTAACATTAAAAGCTAATTGCATAACAAGTTTAAAAAATGGTAATTAGTTACTTAACGAGAAGTAAAACCGTCCAACTTCCTAAACACATGGTGTATCACTACCCCCCCCCCTTCTTTATACTACCATATAACCTTATTTCACCTCCTTACACTATAAATTACTACCTCACAACAACAATACCACCAAAACAGTCCACAAAACAACACAAATGTTATAAACCGATAGGATTTCCTACCAAGTTCATACTTCACATTACCACCTCAATAAAGTTCCACATATTTATTCAATCAAGACACCTAAATGCCTTCCACAACAACATACCAAAAACAGTCCACAATGGTTTCAGAATTCACTTTAACTTAACAAGAGAGTATTCTCTTTTCACTACACCAAACGTTCCATATATAAACACGTATAAACATTTCCACCAAGCTATACATAAAGAGGAACGAATTAGGGGCAGAACCACACCCTAACCTACTGAAATTTCATCCCTCCAACTTAATTTCTTTAAGACCTTAAGCTCTTTTACAAGTTTAAACCACAAGGAAGGCATATCCTTTAAAACTAAACACAAGTGGACGGTCACCAACAAAAAGGACTGCCCTATGTCTTTTAAACATAACCAACATGATTTCTACAACCTCCTATACATATATTCAATTAAGATATAAGGGTAAACACTTACCAAGGCTTTAAAAGTGGAGGATTTGTCCAAGAACCATAGGAAAAATAGGGGCAGCTGGTTGGGGTTTGAGAGAGGAGAGAGTGTTTTAAAAAAAACAACTATTTTTGGCAAGTGAAGTTAATGGAAAAATAAGCTGAATTTCAGCTCTATATACTCCCTCTTAACCGCCTCTCTATAGGCTATACTTAGCTAAATTTTTGTCAAAAATAGTCCAAGTAGGTGATGCACCTACTTGGGTATACAAGCTGTCCAAAACAGTCCACCTACTTGGGCTATTTCTAGTTAGATCATGTCATGTTGGGCCGTAGACAAATTTAGGTATTAGGCTGGCCATCCTTCCCTTTAATTTGGGCCTAAAATGAGTCCATTAATATGCCTCAATTTGGTCCAATAGTCTAAGTAGGTGATGCTTAAGTATTGGGTTGGTCTTCTTTCCCATTTTGTGTACTTAGTTTTGGGCCTCAATTGAGTCCATTGACATATATCCAAATGCAGCCAAATAGATTAAGTAGGTAATACACCTACTATCTTAATTAAGTCACGGAAGCACCTCGCTTATGTTCTCCCCTTTTTCCAATGTCTTAATCCTTCTACCTTAATCCACCACTTAACTTTAACTTTACGCTTAAATACATCCTCATTATCTCAAGTTTAAATACTTTTACCATGCTAGGTTGGTCGTATAAGTTTTGAAAATGTACGGGGTGTTATAACTTTGCATAAAAAAAAATATCTAGTCCATTACCTACTACCACTAGTCCATACCAAGTTCCATATAAGTAAGAGTAGTGTCTATAGAATACGGGGTGTTACAAGAGGACCCACAAGTTGAGTTTGAAGGGTATGAGAAAGAGGTCGTACATGCAGAATATTGGAGGAATAGACCATTGCCTCAACAAGGATTTCGAGGTCGAGGAGGAAGATTTGGTCTGGTACCTTATGGAAGAGGAAACTTAGGGAATCGTCCCCAAGGTGAGAACCAATGAAATTACAATGATAATCAAGGTGGCAAAGGAGGTCGAGATAATGGGATCAATTCAATCAAGACTAGTCTTCCGAATTTCAAAGGAGAGAGTGATCCCGAAGCTTATTTAACATGGGAGTCTACTTATGAAAGAATCTTTCAAGTCAATGATCTCACCGATGACAAGAAGAGTTGTTATGCCATAGCCCAATTCGAGGGACTTGCTATCACATAGTTGGAATATGCCAAGCGATTTGAGAATGTCTTAAATGAGGAACAACCACAACCATGGGATGCTTTGAAGGCTCTCATGAGAAGAAAGTATATGCCGGAAAGGTATAGACATGATTTACTTTCCAAGTTGTACAATCTAAGGCAAGGGAACAAGAATGTCTTAACCTACTTTGACGAGTTTCAACAATTGATCTTGAAACTTGAGTACCAAGATAATGCGGAACATGTCGTCATGTGTTTCAAGGTTTGTTTGAAAAAAGAGATCTCCTCATCCATGAGTTCCATAAGTTCACTACCTTAGAAGAAATCTTTCAAGTGGCTTTAGAAGTTGAGAGAGACATCAAGGAGAGGACATCTCTCAAACCCAAAGGATACTCATCGAATAATCCATGGAGTAAGATCAAAGAGGTAGCCCAACTTTATTTGGGGTGGAACAAGAACAAGGATGTCAACAAGTCCTATGACAAAAGGCCCGTTGAGAAGACTACTTCAAAGTACCCACCAAGGAATGAAGGTAACATGTATCCAACTCTTAATTCTAAAGGTTTTCAATGTTTTAAATGCCAAGGTTGGGGACACAAAGCTAATGACTACCCTAATTGGAGGAATGTGATCCTTAGAGAAGGAAGGATATTTTAATTTAGGGAAGAGGTGGGACAAGAAGACGATAATGAAGGAGAAGCCCAAGAAGGAGAGAGGTTAGAAGAAGATGAGCAAATAGAGGAAGGAAATAAGGATGCTTGGCCTCAAGATGGAGAGTTTGAGGTTCCAAACTTTGTGGTAAGATGAGTAATGATTAGTAAGGACTTAGATGACCCTAGTCAAAGGGAAAATCTATTCCATACTAAATGTCTTATCAAAGAGAATGTATTCTCATTGGTCATTGATAGTGGGAGTTGTGCAAATATAGCTAGTACCACTATGGTTAATTTCTTAAAGTTACCCACAACCAAGCATGCCGCACCATACAAGCTTCAATGGTTAAACGAGTGTGGAGAATTAAAAGTGACTTGGCAAGTTGTGATCTAATTTAAGATTGGAAATTACCATGATGAAATACTATGTGATGTCATCCCCATGCAAGCTTGTCATAGTTTGCTTGGAAGACCATGGCAATACGATCGTTCAACCAAATATGATGGGAGGACCAATTGATATTCTCTTGAGTTGAATGGTCAAAAGTTTACCTTTCACCCTCTTTTACCATCACAAGTGAATGAGGTACATCAAAGAATGAGAGAGTTAAAGGAGAAGGGTAGTAAAGAAGGGGAGGAGGAACCCCATGAAGAGGAGAGTGATGAAGTAAAAAAGAGGAGGAAGTTGAAGGGGAAGGCCCAAATGGTAATGTTGGCGAGAAACAAGGACTTATTTGAGGAGGCTAATGATGAGGAGCCCATCCTCCTTTTGGCCCATACCTTTCATGCTAACCACTCTACTTCTCCTATCCCCAATTTTATTTCTCTTATTTTGTAGGAATTCGAAGATGTGTTTCCAAATGAGCTACCACAAGGGTTACCCCACTTCGGGGAATTGAGCATCAAATAGACTTCTATCAGGGTCACAATTGCCTAACAAACCAGCTTATAGAAGTAACCCGATGAACACCAAAGAGCTCTAAAAATAAGTTGAGGAACTTCTCAACAAAGGATATGTCAAGGAAAGCATGAGCCCATGTGTGGTCCCAATATTGTTAGTGCCAAATAAAGATGGGACTTAGCGCGTGTATGTTGATTTTCGGGCTATCAACAAGATAACGGTAAAGTATCGTCACCCTATCCCTAGGTTAGATGATATGTTAGATGAATTGAATGGTTTTTGTGTGTTTTCAAAGATTGATCTTAGGAGTGGGTACCATCAAATCTAGATGAGTCCTGATGATTAGTGGAAAATCGCCTTCAAGACCAAGTTTGGTCTCTATAAATGGATGGTTATGCCATTTGGACTCACCAACGCTCCTAGTACCTTTATGCGGTTAATGAACCATGTGATGAAACCATTTATAGGGAAGTTTTTTGTGGTATACTTTGATGATATTTTAGTTTATAGAAAGTCCATAGATGACCATGCTAAGAATTTGAGATATGTTTTTGATGTGCTTAGAAAGGAGCAATTGTTTGCTAATCTTGAGAAATGCTCCTTTTATGTTGATGAGGTTGTCTTTCTGGGCTTTGTTGTAAGCTCCCAGGGTGTTGAAGTGGATGAATCCAAGATAGACGCTATAAGAAATTGGCCAACTCCACAATCCATTGGTGATGTGAGAAACTTTCATGGATTAGCTAGTTTTTATAGAAGGGTTTAGTTCCATAGCCACCCCGTTGACTGAGGTAATCCAAAAGGATAAGCCCTTTAAGTGGGGTGACGAGCAAGTAAAGGCATTTGAAACTTTGAAAACAATGCTTAGCTCTGCCCCTTTGTTGCAATTGCCCGACTTTGGAAAAATGTTTGAAGTAGAATGTGATGCTAGCAAGATAGGTATTGGGGCCGTCTTAATGCAAGACCAAAGTCCTATTGCATACTTTAGTGAAAAGCTCAAAGGAGCAACCTTGAATTACTCTACGTATGATCTTGAGTCGTATGCCTTGATTAGAGCTTTGGGCAATTGGAAACACTACTTGTGGCCTAAGGAATTTGTGATTCAGACCGACCATGAGTCTTTGAAACATCTTAGGGCCCAAGACAAATTGAACAAATAGCATTCCAAGTGGATTGAATTCTTAGAAACTTTCGCTTATGTAATCCAATACAAAAAGGGGAAGGAGAATGTTGTGGCCAATGCCTTGTCCCGAAAACATGTGTTACTTAGTATTTTGTCTTCTAAATTAATTGGATTTGAATGCTTGAAGACATTATATCCCGAGGATCCCAAGTTTGCTCAAATCTTTAAGGATTGTAAGGAATGGGAAAGGAAAAGATGGCTTAGGGTAGAAATTCTCTACCTTACTCAAAATTTGATGGATTCCTATTCAAAGAAAAGAGATTGTGTGTGCCCTGTAGCTCTTGGAGAGATTTGTTTGTGAGAGAGGCACACGATAGTGGTATGATGGGTCACTTTGGAATTGACAAGACCCTTAGAATCCTAGAGGAACAATTCTATTTGCCCAAAATACGTCATGATATTACACAAATTTGTGGTCAATGTATGAATTATAGAAGTGCAAAGTCATGCCTTCTCCCTCAAGGATTATACTCCCCACTTCCCACCCCCTACATCCATGTCTGTACATATCTATGGATTTTGTATTGGGTTTGCCTAGGACAAGAAGGGGAAGAGATAGTATCTTTGTTGTGGTTGATCGGTTCTCCAAAATGGCTCATTTTATTTCGTGTCACAAATATGATGATGCCTCCAATGTGGCATCCTTTTTTATAGAACATGTTGTAAAGATACACGGAATTCCCCGGACCATTGTTAGTGATAGGGACTCTAAGTTCCTTAGTCACTTTTGGAGGTCCTTGTGGGGTAGGCTTGGCACCAAATTGCTTTTCTCAACGTCTTGCCACCCACAAACTAATGGTCAAACCGAGGTTGTGAATAGAACCTAGGGTTCAATGCTATGCACCATGGTCAAAGGAAAAATGGCTTCTTGGGAGGATCACTTACCCTTAGTCAAATTTGCCTACAATCGTGTTATTCACTCGACTATTGGTATGACTCCCTTTGAATGTGTATATGGTTTTAACCCCCAACCCCTTTAGATCTCACTCCTTTGTCTAGTGATGTTGTGATTAGTTTATATGGGAGCAAAAGGGCGGAAGCAATGAAAAATATGCATGATAAGGTGAGAGTTCACCTTGAGAAGAAGAATCAAGCAATAGCCAAAAGAGTGAACAAAGGAAGGAGAAGGCTTGTACTTAAACTGGGTGATTGGGTATGGGTACACCTCCGAAAATATTGGTTTCCCACCCAAAGAAAGTCTAAGGTGATGCCTAGAGGTGATGGCCCATTCCAAGTGCTTAAGCGTATAAATGATAATGCTTGCAAGATTGATCTCCCACCGGAGTATCAAGTGCACAACACATTCAGCGTGTGTGATCTTTCACCTTTTGACATGATAGAGGATGAGAATTTGAGGTCAAATTCTTCTCAAGATGGAGAGGATGATACAATCCAAAACCGCTCTAAACTGTTTACTAGAAGCCAAGCACGAGAGCTTCAAGCACTCCAACGGATGTTCATGAAGCGGGAGATACTTGAAGACATCCTACTACCATCAAAAGGGTGTTACGTGTTGTTGATTGCATCCACAAAGGATCAAGGAACATTGGAGGGGTCAAAGGAATGTGAAAAGAAGTAAAACAACTCACTTTTGGAGTCTGTTAGCTCACCTGCGGTCGCAGTTGAGTGAGGTATGCCAGCAGGTGGCCAAGACAGCCCAAAACAGTGGCATCTGCGTTGCCACCTGCGTGGGTAGGTGACACCTGCTTGGGCAGGTGGCCTTAAATAGCTATAAGGTTATGATTTAAAGGGTAAAAGGATCACTTTTGGGCCCAAGTTTATAATAATTGACCCATGGGTATAAATACCCAAACCATGCTTTTTTTTCCTTAGTTTTTTCTTGAATATTTATGAACAGTTCTCTCTAGAGAGTTTTTGGTAAGCGTTTATTGAAGGTTTGCTTAGCAACGTATGATTTTGAGGGTATTTCGATTCCCTCTTGGTCACCGTAGGAATTAGGTGTTAGTTGATGAATGTAATTTGAGGGTTCTAGGGTTTAATATATACTATTGTTCTTGATTACTTATCTTCTTGTGTCTAATTTTTCATCTATCCATTGATTATATTTTTAATTCTTAGTTAAATTCTAGTTTTCATAGTTTTTCAGTTATCATTTGGTATCAGAGCAGAGCTTGAGTTCGTTCTTACGAATTCAATCTTGGGTTGTTATCTAGAAAATCAAAAAAAAAAAATTGTGTGAAAAACGCTTTTCAGAAAAATCCCAAAAATATTTTGTTGTTTTGAGTCTTGTTTGAGTTTCTATTGTTAGATTTGTCTCCTCTAACAATATTAAGGTCGGAATCTTGAGCTCTAGCCTTGATTTGAAGTGATTTAGAGAAAAACCCATTGATGAACTTGTGTTCTTGAGCTTGAAAATAGAAAAATAGGTTTTCAGATCTTGTTGATTTGGTGTGGATTTGAGGGTTGAAATTGTTAGAAAGGTGTTTCTCACGTTGAAGGGGCCCCAGATCTGAAGTTTTGTGGATTTTCGAGCCAAAATGAATTAGTTGGAAAATTTGATGTTCTTGAGGATCTTCAAATCTTCAAGAAGAAGAATCCTAAAAAAAGTGTTGTTTGATCCAAGAAAGAAAAAAGAAAGGAAAGAAAAGTTGTTGGTACAAAGGGATATCCAAAAGGAAAAAGAATATTCCAAGAAAGAGAGTCAAAGAGGGCCCACAGGAGAGAGAATCTCATAGTTTCTAGGTGCACTACCCAGGTGACAACGCAGGTCAACTGCTGAGTTTCTATTTTAACCTGCAGTTGTCCACCTGTGTGGACAGGTCACAAGCTGCGTCCACAGGTCAACCAAAATGCATCTCGACACTTAAAAATCAACTTTGCTCAGGCTCCATCCTTTTAGTTTAATCCCTTGATTACTAACCTCAATTCTTGATTCTAAAACTAATTAACAACTAGTAATTCACCTACTTAGTTGGTTGATTAGTTCTTGAGTTCGTTTTCCTTCTTCGTCCTATTTCTTTTGTGCTTTTCTAGTTTTCATTTCGTCGTTAATTCTTGATTCAAGTCCGTAAAATTTCTTTTAAGTCTTTTAAACATGAATTCGATTCGATCAAGAGTAGAGATTGACACCTCAACTACCACCCGGAGAATAAGCCATTCTTCAACATTTGCGAATCCAAGTGTGAGGCATACAAAGGTGTGTAGAGTTGTGAGGTCATTTATTTAACGTTAACTTGTTTGTTGTTTGTGTTTAGTGTCTTTTATAATAGGTACAATGGACTCGGAGGGTGAAACACCACCAACTTGGGATGTCAACACTTCGAATGCAATCTTGGCGGTAATTGAATCATTAAATCGTAAAATGGAATCTATGGATGTAGAATAGGAGCCATGGAAGGTCATATGACCACCCTCCAAGGAAGTGTGTCTACCATGGGTAGAAAGATCGTGAACATGGAAGGTCGTCTAAACTCCACCCAATACACTCCTCAAAACTACCATACCTCATCTAGCGTACATGCCCAAGACACATCTGTTACTATCTCCCTGGAAACACTCCACCAAATGTTCAATCCAACGAGGCAAACACAATACCCCTTCACCCAAGCCACTATCTATCTAAATAACCAAAATCCCATCCTTCCACTGCAACCCCAATTCAACCAAGCCAATCAAGAAGGACCACAAGACCAAATCCCCAATAACCAAGGCCTACCCCAAGCACCCCCAAACCAAAACCAACTACATCAAGTTCCACTAAACCAAAATCCCCTACTCCAAATACCACGTAACCAAAATCAACCCATCCAAGTTCAGGGAGTAGGAGAAGAAGACCCACAAGTTGAGTTTGAAGGGTATGAGAAAGAGGTCGTACATGCAGAATATTGAAGGAATAGACCATTGCCTCAACAAGGATTTCAAGGTCGAGGAGGAAGATTTGGTCCGGCACCTTATGGAAGAGGAAACTTAGGGAATCGTCCCCAAGGTGAGAACCAATGGAATTACAATGATAATCAAGGTGGAAACAGAGGTCAAGATAATGGGATCAATTCAATCAAGACTAGTCTTTCAACTTTCAAAGGAGACAGTGATCCTGAAGCTTATTTAACATAGGAGTCTACTTGTGAAAGAATCTTTCAAGTCAATGATCTCACCGATAACAAGAAGAGTTGCTATGCCATAGCCCAATTCCAGGGATTTGCTATCACATGGTGGGAATATGCCAAGCGATTTGAGAATGTCTTAAACAAGGGACAACCACCACCATGAGATGCTTTGAAGGCTTTCATGAGAAGAAAGTATGTGCCAGAAAGGTATAGACATGAGTTACTTGCCAAGTTGTACAATCTAAGGAAAAGGAACAAGAATGTCTTAACCTACTTTGATGAGTTTAAACAATTGATCTTGAAACTTGAGTACCAAGAGAATACGGAACATGCCGTCATCCATTTCAAGGTTGGTTTGAAAAAGAGATCTCCTCATCCATGAAGTGCCATAAGTTCGCTACCTTAGAATAAATCTTTCAAGCAGCTTTGGAAGTTGAGAGAGATATCAAAGAGAGAACATATTTCAAACCTAATGGATACTCATCCACAAATTCTTGGGAAAAGAACAAAGAAGTAGCTCAACCTTCATAGAAGTGGAGCAAGGACAAGGATATCAAAGGGCCCTATGACAATAAGCCCGTTGAGAAGATCACCCTAAGGTATCCACCAAGGAATGAAGGTTATAAGTATCCAACTCCTAACTCTAACGGTTTTTAATATTTTAAATGCCAAGGTTGGGGGCATAAGGCGAATGAGTGTCCGAATTGGAGGAACATTATCCTTAGAGAAGGAAAGATGCATTACCTTGGAGAGGAAGGGGAAAAAGGGGAGAAAGGCGATGAGGATCCCCATGAAAAGAGAAAGTTTGATAATGAAGAGCATGGTGGGGAAGAATATGAGGTTTCTTGGCCTCAAGATGGAGAATTTTAAGTTCCAAACTTTGTTGTGAGAAGAGTGATGACTAGTAAGGCAATAGATGATCCGAGTCAAAGACAAAACTTATTCCACTCGAAGTGCCTTATTAAAGAAAATGTTTGCTCATTGGTAATCAATAGTGGAAGTTGTGCTAACGTTGCAAGTGCCACTATGGTTGACTTCTTAAAATTTCCCACAACCAAACATGACACACCATACAAGCCCCAATGGTTAAATGAGTGTGGAGAATTAAAAGAAAATAGGCAAGTTGTGATCCAGTTCAAAATTGGAAATTATCATGATAAAGTGTTATGTGATGTGATTCCCATGAATGCTTGTCACCTTTTTCTTGGAAGACCATGGAAATATGATCATTCAACCGTACATGATGGGAGGACAAATTGTTATTCTTTTGAGTTGAATGGCCAAAAATTCACCCTTCATCCGCTTTCCCCTTTACAAGTAAATGAAGTTTCCTAAGCAATGAGGGAGTTGAAGGTGAAAGGGCCATTGGTGATGTTGGCTACACATAAATAGCTATGTGAGGAAATTAAGCCAAGGAGTGAGTTGGAGGAAGAGGGCAAGAAGTACTTAGTTGAGAAACTTGCCAACCCCAAATTCTTGTTACATGCTAATCTTGGTACTAGCATTTTGCCTAGTACCAATGTCTCTCCTTTGCAGGATCATGAGAACCCCAAGAAGGTTCATCCCAAGCATAGGCTTGAAGGCCTCGAGGAGTTCTTATCTAAGGACTTTGAAGTTGAGGAAGGCCTGTTCCAAGGGAGGTTCTTAATAAAAATCCTATGGGATGATAGATACTTGATGGCAAGGGGTGAATCATTTAGCCCCATGAATCGGAAGAAGGAGTTCCAATGCTCCAAAGGTATGTGTGTAATCCCTTTTGTTTTAACCAATCTTTGGAGTCATGATAACATTGCCCATATGGTAGACAAGATCTTAGGGTTGTATGATTTCATATCATACCATGTGAGTGTTTACGACTCTCAAATTTCTTTGTGGATTGCCAAAGTTACCCTTAAATTGAGAGGACTCCCCAAGTCGGGTATCCTATCCCTTTGTTACTTTGGAAAGAGTTCATGGTACATACTTGGGCATGATGAGTTTGCTCCTTCAAAAACAAGGACTTGTTGTTTGTATGTCAAATGTTTGTCCTCTTAGCGTGGAAACATTATTGTTAACCCTTGTGCTTCGAGGATATATTGGTTTCTTGTTTGCCTCATGTGTTTTCGGGATTTAGATTCAAGGACGAATCCTTCTCAAGATAGAGAGGATGATACAATCCAAATCCGCTCTAAGCCATTCACTAAAAGTCAAGCACAAGAGCTCCAAGTGCTCTGAGGAATGTTCATGAAATGAGAGGTACTTGATGACATCCTACTACCATTCAAAGGGTTCTACGTGTTGGTGATTGCATCTAAAGAGGATCAAGGGACCTTGGAAGGGCCAAACTAAAGCAAAGAAGAGAAAAATGATATACCAATGGCATCTGCTTTCTCACCTACCACCGCAGGTGATGAGATGCACCAGCAGGTGGCCAAGGCAGCCCAGGCAGTGGCACCTGTGCCCTGACCTGCGTGGACAGGTGGCCCAATTTGGGTTAAATTAATAGTTTGTGGAAATGGGTCACTTTTGGGCCCAAGTATGTAATAAATGGCCCATGGTGTATAAATAGTAGAACCTAGTCTTTATTTCCTTAGTTTTGCTTGAATATTGATGAACAATTCTCTTGAGAGAGTTTTTGGTGAGCGTTTATTGAAGGTTTGCTTAGCAACATGTAGTTTTGAGGGTATTTTGATTCCCTCTTGGTCAGCGTAGGAATTAGGTGTTAGTTGATGAATGTAATTTGAGGGTTCTAGGGTTTAATATATCCTATTGTTCTTGATTACTCATCTTTTTGTGTCTAATTTTTCATCTATCCATTGATTATCTTTTTAATTCTTCGTTAAATTCTAGTTTTCGTAGTTTTTTGGTTATCATCTAGAGACTAAACCAATAGCACTACTAACCAAAAAAAGGCATTCTAGAGCTAACAGAATTCTCATACGATGTCTAGAACTCCAAATATTAACCACGGTCAATCATATCAACTTCCAAACCTTTCAAAACAAAAATATTTCCTCGAAGTCAACTAACCACCTTGATAACCATGCCACCCACTCCCACAACCTAAACATACCATAATACAACTATAGAAAGGCATAAATTGGTCAAAAATGCCCAAAATCCAAAAATTCAATACGAGGGTTGCTACATAGAACCTATGCATAACCCTCCTCATCACTTGACATAAAAGCACTGTTTCCATCATTACTATACCTCTTATCACCATATCCAGTAGCATGGACTAGGGCAAGACCGGTAAATATGTTGTTATCTAGTGGATCATCAAACGATGGATAAATTTTGCAAGTTGGTTGAGAATATTTGTAAGGAGATTAGCACTCTATTTTAGTTATGGAATATATGAAATAAATCAAAATGAATTTTTGTTCAAGAATGAATTCTTATTGGAACTGTCCATATCTGATTCCTTCGAAACCATATCACATCCCGAATCTGATGAAATAGAATGAATGAAGATGGTATTTTATAAATACATAATTATCTTGAATATATTAGCCATTTCTTTATTTTTTTAATCACCTAGAAGAGACAAAAGAAAGATTTTGTTGTTTCTAGATTAGCCATCTCCTCATCAGTGGTGGGTCTGTCACCTATGCACCATTGTATGTCCATTATCCTATAAATTTGGCCCATAAGGTTATCATATTTGGAATGGCATTCCAAAGCACTTAAAGTTACTCCTTGAATCTCCTCTATGCTTTTGCCCACTGTGACATCATATGGAGGATCAAGTGTAGGTAGTAATGTGTCTTCCTACTTTTCTAAAATTCTCTCCTTATGGAGAAACACTATAAGTGTGCCACCATAATAGAAACTCCTACATGCTTCCTCTCTAGCGTACTTCATCTTCTCAACTATAATCTCTCCTACATTAATTAGCTTCTTATTATTAATATGCAGACCAGGAAGACACAATATTTAGTCTCTGTTGTAAAGTTCTTCCAAGGCATTAACCTATTATAGATGACCACATGCCAATATCTAGCATATTTTGTGAAATAGCTCATCCCTAACATCTTGTAAGTGTTCTTATCCTTACACCTTAGCCATCTGGTCGTAGATCAAACTACACACAAAGTATAGTAGATGGCTTAGTAAGGAGGGGGATCTTTTATCTCTATCAGTACACTAGAATCACCTTTGGATATCCCCAATAAGTTACATAATTTATCAATATTAAAGTTTAGGGCCCAATTCCAAATAATAGACTTATCGAGTCCATTGAAGGTTGCCAATTGGCATAGAACTCCCTTACTATGCTCAAGTTGTACTCTCCCAAATTTGGAAATATGAATTTTAACATTATTTTGTGCACTTTATCCCTCATATCTAGAAACTTTACCCTTAACTTGGCCTCGTTAATCTGTGGCTCTACAATGTATCTTTCTTTAATGGATGTTTTACACCATTTTTTGTCCCTCTAAAATCACCCATTTTGTACCATATTATTTTTGTACCTCTCTAGTAGCAGGATCAGATGTAGTGGCTGGTTGAGTTGGGCCTTGACTTCCAGAAGCTTGACTAGTGCAAACTATTTTCCTATTTTGAGCCTTAGTGGTCTTCCCTTTCCCTCTTGTTTGTCTCAATTTTCCATTGTACCTACAAAACTAGAGAATTAGTGACTATACAATGTGGCTAGTAAATTAAGCAAAAAAGGTGTTCAAAAGTTCCCACACTTAATTTTGCTAGCACTGGTTCTCAGACTTTCCCAAATCCTTTTTAAACACTTTTGCACAGTCTCTCTCAACATTTTCTATACATCTCTCCCACATTCAAGAACCACCCCACACTTATACTTTTCTAGTCCATTAAAGTTCATCAAATGACTAACATTTAAGATAGTCCTCAACCATCTATCATAGGGAATGTGATTCCCAATACTATACTTTGAGGCCTTTCATCAAACGTATGGTGTTTACAAGGTTCTAGTCAAGCTTTCATGTTCATATAGTCTACTAGTTTGCTCAATTTTACCCATTTTATCAAATTCTACACAACTTTTCCAACAGCAGTTCATATGTATTTAAGTCTAACATAATAATTACACTTTAATATAGAACAAACATAATGGCATAGAATCTACCAAAATGGCAAACCTAACAATTCAATATCAAGAAATAGCCATGAAAATTAGAAATAAACTTGTAGTATATTCTCAATATCATCACTATACTTATTTAAAGCTATTTAATTAACCAAAACAACACACATTATACTATATCCAAACAATGCCATAACATTGAAAGCTTAAAACTTTTAAACCATAATTTCAAAATATGCATAATAGGGAAGTTATGGAATGGGTTTAGAATGAAATAGTGAAGAAATAATAAAGAAACGTAACAATTGAAGCCTTGTTGAACTTTGAGGAAAATGTTGAGAAGTCTTGATGGAGGGATGAATGAAATTAGGTAGAGAGAGGAGAGAATGAAGAAGAAAATGGTTTTGGAGGGGTTTAACAGTGGAAGTGAGACATGGACCCTGGTAGACTCAAGATACACCCTAATTTAGATATATCAGTCTTATATAATAAAAGTAATCCAACTAGGTTAGGATAAAATCCATAGGGAATATGGGAAAACCTATTATCGGAGTAGATTATTATCAGTATTCTACTAGAGTTAGAGCCAATTTTGATTTTGTGAGAATATAGAGTATGGTTGTCATAATATCTAATATTTAGAAAGTAAATATTTAGAAATTAAATATGTTTTTAAACTTATGAGTGAAAACTATAGAGAATTGTATCCACATAATGTATTACTTTGTTTGTCGGTAATCATATAACTGCATGTATTTCAGGTTATGGATATGCACTCAGTCTCCTAAACTATTATTTAGTCTCTTCTAAGTTCATGAATTATATATCTACATATGATTTTTTCACAACTATATGAGTTATTGACAATAAGAATGACCAATTATGCCAAGTAGATTCAATTATGTCTAATGTAAACCTATCAAACAAAGGTTAACACCTCGAGTTCATTTAGATTTTATTTTACTAAATCTTAAACTTATCTTCTGAGTCTAAAGAATAAGATATTATAGAATAGGTTAATTCTTGCAATCACTTAAATTTAATCATGAATAAAAAGAGGTTTGATATCCGACAACCTTAATTATATGCAACTATATGAAAACTATAAGAACTCTACAACACCATTGGGTTGAAAAACCTCATTATGGAGATTTACCTACTCGTTATTGAAGTAAAACAATATTAATAGGTAAAGAAAAATGCACTTATATTAATGAAAGACTTTGAGTAATTGTTGAAAAATCTAAGAACTATTATTATTCTACTACGACAACAAACTACAATAATAATTATGCTAATTAAACTAATGTGTCTCTCTTTACCTAAAGAACTAACATGTCTATGTAATGACCCATCCCGTTGTTATAGCATTGTTTGCATTGTAAGAATCGGATAGAGTTTCCCTAGGATGAGAGTTCTAGAAATCTAAGACTAGGGTGAGTTCAGACAAAAATTGAGTATTGTGTGGGTTAGAGATTGTTTGTATATTATATTGATAGGTTTGACAGTTTAGTTGTTATGGAGTGATATATTATAGATTTTGCAATCCACAACAACTTTTGGAATGGTATTTAGGTTTGTAGAACTCAAGTTATAGCATTTGTCGCATAAGGTATTTTTGTGTTGTCAAAAACCAATGGGGTGTTACTGAATAGGGGAGTTTTGGAACCTCTCCCAACTCTCTACCAGTGGTTGTTATAGTGGGACCTCCATCACCATCGTGGGTTTGCTATAGCGGGTAGCTGACCACTGTAGCAGTCAGCGAGGACCTACTAGGGACTACCATAGTAGGCAACCTCTTGCCATAATGGGACCACTGTAATAGGCAGTTGACCATCATAGAGGTCGGTGATAAAAGAATTGGGTCTGACATAATGGGAAATTTCTCGCTACAGTGGGATCATTGTAGCAGGCAGGTGTCTGCTGCAGCGATCATCACCAGTTAAATGCTTGTTTCTCTGAGTTTTGATGTTATTTCTCCCAAAACATCTAAAATTCAATGTAAGGCTTTATGTGAGGCCATTTACTTCTAGTTTGGGGGATTTCTACTCTTGAGGTAAGTTTATTCCGTCATTCTAACATGGATTAATCCATTTAATCTATAGAAAAACTAGAATCAAGTGTTACGAATAAATTCACGGGTTAAGCCCTCAAATTGATGAATTTATGGAAATTGAGTTGTGTTAAAATCAATTGTAAATGATTCTAGGTTGTTATACTTTACTTTCTAACATAGAATCCTTCCTCATAGCGTGAATTATGGGGAATTTAGGTGAATTAATGGGTGAAAACCCCTAAATTGGTGTTTTAGGCTAAGAACTAGGGTGAAGTCCATGGGTTTTAATTCCTAATTCCTATAAATGGAGATTGAGATGTTAATTTACTTCTTGTTTGCTATTATTAGACTGAGAATGATCTGAAGCTGTAAGAAAAGGCAAGCCTTTGGCGAATTAGTTCATTTGGGCTTATGTTTGAGGTAGGATATGGTTTACATTGTAGTTATAGATTTGATTTGGATTCCATGCCTATTTGTAAGTTAAATGTTTGTGAATTGGTATTCAAGCATACTTATGATTTTGTAAGTTGGTGGATATTGATTGTATACATGAAATGATGAACCTGAATTTGACTAAGTATCTAAACAAAGTATGTACTTGTATACTTTGTGCACTGCATTATATCCTGGTTGATATTTTATTTGATACTCATAAATTATGATATTCAGAGGGTCATGTACCATGCTGGCACGTGATACTTATTTATTGATAGTTAGAGTGTCTGATACCATGCAGTACGGTACATGGATAAAGTTAGTCCCCTGCAGGTCATGACTATTGGGTAGATAAGTCCCTTTAGTATGTATGTATAGATTTAGATGGGGTTGTGATAGTTGTTAAAGCATCGTTACATGTTCATAGTCTTTGATTGCTTATTTGCATATCATAACGTGTTGCATTAAAAGTGAAGTGCCATAAGTCTACTCTTGTGATATGGTTAGGTTATAAATGGTTTGGTGTGTTTACACTTGTGGTATTTAGAGGAGTCACAGACCCCTCCCTTTTGTGGTTGAACTTATGTGAGTGAAGGTTGGTCTAGTTGAAGTTATTGGTTAATTCAGTGATTATGTGTGGATTGGTAATTCTTGATTGAAATTACTTGTTACATGTTGATTGCTAATTTGCTCATATTTGATTTATGCTTAAGTGTGGGTCTTAGTTAAGTTGGCTAATGATGCCTATCATTACATAGTGTTTGTATTGATACTACATGTGCTCTTCTTTTGTTTAGTACGGACAGTGTTTTGGAGATTGAAATGAGACCTCAAATATAGCATTTTATCAATAGCTTTTTGATACAAGGGTGAGCATCTATCTTTAGGAAACCATTGAATCATATCTTTAGATCATGTCCATTCTTTTGGACAGTGATACTCTTTTTTTATTTATTTTTGGATATTTATCTTATACTTCAATTTTAGTTAGATTGTTCTTGTACGGTAACTTTCAGGTCCTCGGGATAATTGTAATTGGTACTTATTTTCACACCTTTAGCTACATATTGTGTTATGGAGATTAATTATTATTCTAGTTAAGGCTATTGCTTATTATTACTAAAAAATGCTTAAGTGATAGGATCAAGGTTTGGGTTTGATGGTTCTCCCACTAGAGGGTTAGTGTGGGTGCCACTCATGATCATTTGGGTTGTAATAAAGATGGTATCAGAGCCCTAGGTTCATCAATCTCATCATATAAGAAGGAGTCTCATAGACTCTTGTGGAATGGTATGGAGACATTTATACTTTTCTTTGAGAGGTTACAGGACTTTAAGAAATCTCACTCTTCTTCTTTGTTTTATGCTAGTAGTTGATTCGCATTGGTATCTAGTTATCCAAATTAGTAACTGGATTCTTTCACTCTTGTCTTGTATATGGTTAGGACACGTGCCAAAAGAGCAGCAGTAGCAGCACCCAAATCGGTTATTGAGGTCGTGGTTCATGGCAGAGGTAAAGTGAGGGAAAGAGGGGAGAAAGATGATGTAGGGTGTCACCCGCCAAGGATTGAGCTTAGGTCAATAGAGGTCCGGCAAGATAGATATCAGAATTTCCTCCCCTACATAAGGATTTTCCAAACATTGTTCAGAATAACGAGGTAGTTCTAGAGGATAGAGAGGTACCTATTCGGGGAAATATTGCTCTAGTTCATCAAGGTGCAGCACAGGTTTTGATGTCTTCAGAGTTGATTCAATAGGTTTTAGGGTTTTTAAGTGGTTTAGCCAATACAAAAAGATCTGAAGCCAAGCCTACGTACCAAACCGCTTGAAGATCAAGAATCAACTTTCATTGTTAAATAAACTAGAAGTCTTAGGCTAGTGTGGTGACTTTAGGTGTTAAACTAGCAGTTTTGGTTGTTCAACATCTAGGGTTGCAGCATGCCGCTGCTATGGAACCAAAGATGGATGAGGCATCGAATACCAGTGTTTTCCCATGTTAGGTTTTGGGTCTGGTGATAATCGGAGACAAGCATGATTATTCTTAAGTTCCTTAAGATAAAGCCTCCTATTTTTCATGGTACAGAGTCAGGAGATACTTACGAATTTATTATTGATTATCATGAAAGGATTCACAAGTTGGGAGTGGTTGAGAAGTATGATGTAAAGTTTGTTACTTTTTAGTTGTAGGAGAATGCCAAAATATGGTGGAGGCTATTTGTTGAGTGTAGACTTGTCTCTATTGACTTGGACCAAATTTCATTCTATCTTTCTGGAGAAATATATGCCATATACTCTGAGGGATAGGAACAAGGATAATTTCACTAGACTCAAGTAGAGAGGTATGTCGGCTGAGTCCTATGAGTCCATATTTCATGTTTTGTCTAGATATTATTTGTAGTTGTTGACTACTGAGAAGGAGAGGATTCGATTGTTTGTTAAAGGGTTGAATACTGATGCTAAGGTTTCTGTACTTTATATGACATCTGTAGGTAAGACCTTCCATAAGATGGTTGATTTTATGAAAAAGTAAAGGGTGTGTGTAGGTTACATCAAGTTAGGGGAAAAAAAGGCCAGCAAGGTGGGAAATTATAGTGGTTCTTATTCTTGGAGATGGAGTTCACATGGATACATTGACTAGCCCATTTATTCTATGACGTTGGGGTTTGCTGGGGTCTATTAGGGGCCAGCCAACCATCTTTAGATTTTGGTGGTTATGTTCCTTCGTCATCATCAACTTAGCGACACACCCTAAACCATATATGCTATGAGTGCGGAGGGGTTGGTCAAATTTAGAGAAATTATCCAAATTACAGACACTCTGGTCAGTATGGCCAGCAACAAACTTCTCAAGCCTTGGTTCTAGCAGGTAAGGGAGGTGGAGGTAATAGTAAGTGTCATCCATAGGATGGACGTGGTGGTTACCATATGGGTGTAGGTGGAAACTAATCCAACCAAGGTAGTGGACATGTAGATCGAGGTAGTGCACAGGCCGACAGGGGCAGTGGTCAGACCGATTATCAGGCCTACTTCTATGATTTTCTAGGCGGGCCCAAGGCCGAGGCTTCAAATGTGGTGATCACATATGCTAATATTGTCTGTGACCATATGGCTACTATTTTGTTTGATCCAAGTTCCACATTCTTGTATGTTTCTATTAAATTTGCTTTGGGTCTAAATGTGGTTTGTGAAATGCTTGATACTCCAATGTATGTGTCTATGCCAGTTGAGGTTTTGGTAGTTGTTAATCACGCTTATCAAGTTTATTCTGTATTGTTCATGGGATATCAGACTGGGGCTGATTTGGTAATTCCAGACATGATAGATTTTGACATCATCTTGGGGATATGTTGGTTATCTCTATACCATATGATTCTTGACATAGTAATTAATTTTATGATAGGGATGGATAGATTAGAGTAGGAGAGTGATTATAAGCCTGGTCTTTTAAGACTTATATCTTTGATTCTTGCTTCTGGAAAGGGATGTCAGGCTTTTCTAGCTCATCTTAGGGATACTAGTGAAGAGGTACCTCCTATTACGTCAGCTCCAGTGGTATGTGAATTCTTAAAAGTATTTCTTGATGATCTACCTAGTATACCACCTGATCATGACATTGATTTTTGTATAGACCTTGAGACAGGCACTTGTCTTATCTCTATTCCTCTTTATAGAATGGTACCAGCTGAGCTAAGAGGGATAAAGGCTCAATTACAAGAACTGCTAGGTAAGGGGTTCATTCACCCTAGTGCTTCTCTGTATGGTTCTCTAGTCTTGTTTGTTAAGAAGAAGGATGGTAGTCTATGTATGTGCATAGACTACCGACAGTTGAACAAAGTTATGATTTTTTGTAACAAGTACCCATTACCTAGGATAATGATTTGTTTGATCAGTTATAGGATTCTTTGATGTTTTTCTAAATTGACTTGAGGTCTAGGTATCACCAGCTTATGATCTGGGCCGAGAACATACCTAAGACTATTTTTTGAACCTGTTATGGGCACTATGAGTTTTTGGTGATGTCTTTTGGTTTGATTAACATCGCAGCTACCTTTATGGGGTTGATGAATGGGATGTTCAAGCCATATTTGGATTCTTTTGTTATCATTTTTATTAATGATATTCTTATATACCCTAAGCGTATGGAAGAGCATAAGGCTCACTTGCGTATTGTGTTGTGATTGCATAAGGGGAAGAAACTCTATGCCAAATATTATAAGTGTGAGTTTTGGTTGTCTTCATTATCCTTCTTGGGGCACATGGTTTTGAAAGAAAGAGTTATGGTAGACCCAAAAAAGATTAAGGCAGTTAAGAATTAGACTAGGCCTACCCCTGTGATCAAAATTCACAACTTTGTAGGGTTGTCTAGTTACAATTTTAGGATTATGAAGGGTTTACTTCTATTGCCTCATATTTGAATCAGTTAATTCAGAAATAGGTGCCTTTTGTATGGAGCAATGAGTGTGAAGAGAGCTTTCAAAAGCTTAAAACCTTACTAACTTTAACTCTTATCCTTGCCTTATTGGTGGAGGGTAAGGATATCGTATTTTGTGATGCCTCACTGATGCGCCATGGTTACATGGCACTTTCGATGCTTAAAACAAGGAAAATATGCAATAACTTGGGTGTATTTGGTTGGTATGATGTGGTTTATGTCCTACTTTGCAGGAAAACAGGTTTTTGAAGGCAAAATGATCAAAAAGGAAGAATCAAGCCCGAGAACGAAGTGTCGGAAGATGAAAGAACAAAAATCTGCACTGGAGTGGGAATCAAGACACCACTCATGTGCCGTGAGTGCCACTCACGTGACGTGAGTGGTGCCGTGGGTCCACTTCCAGTGTGAAAAATTGTCTGATTTCCATGCCAGGCATCCACATGGCATGGGTCCATCTACGTGACGTGGAAAGGTGGCGTGACTCAACTTCTGAAGACGTCTAATTGAGCCTGATTTCCATGACATCAACCTATGTGGTGTGACTTGGTTCCACGACACCGTGAAAGTTGTCGACTCTGTTCTACTATTTTACTTAGGATAGGATTAGCTTTGTATCTATAAATACCCTTGTATATTCCCATGTGCGAGGAGGATTGATAATAAGTCATCACTTTGTTTGGAAAGCTATTTTACATTATTTTGGAGTTCATAAACATATTCTTGGTTTTGTAGTACAAACCCTAATTCGAGTTTTATTGATAATTGAGATTTTAGTTTTTCTTCATTGTTGTGAGATCATAATTATGTTTTTATCTCTGAATTCTTCTTGTGTTCTTACAATTATGAATAGCTAAACCCATCAACAAGGGTTGTGTGAACCATGAGGAATTAACGAAACTGGTTAAGTGCAAGGCAATTCTAAACCGCTGTGAATGCATGTATTGTTGTTTCCTTCATTGTGATTACTCTTCTAACGGTTGCAAACGTTAGAAACTCGCCTGTATTCTAGACTTGCTCGAGAGAGAGGTAGAGATTGGGAAAAGGAGATAACAACAGAGATTTGAAGCTATCAACCTTCACCTAATAACCTGAGCCTTAGCGGGAATGGTTATCTGAGATCCAGGACAAGGGTTAGTAGTACGACACTCGAAGACCGAGAGGAGAAGAGTGAAATTTGGCTAACCAAGGTTGAGAGACGTTTAGACGAACATAGCTTGTCAAATTTTGCATGCCACATAGCGGGACAGTTTTGTTAGCACAAGTAATTGGTGGAGTTAAGGAATCATTGGGGATCACAGTCCTAGTGTAACTCTTTTATTGACTACAAACTCGATACGACCAGCAATTGTTACTGACACTTTTTATTCACAAACCCCCCCCAGTTTTATTTACTTCCCAATTGTCCCATCCGGTATTCTACTCAAACTTCGACCTATTCCCTGGGATCGACCCTAACCTAGTTGGGTTCTATATTTGACAAGCGACCGCATTATACTTCTTAGGAGTCATATTTTGGGCGACATCACTCACATTTTGGTCTAGGTTATTAATTAATGCAGGAAAAGAATATGATTGCATATGCTTCTAGGTAGCTGGAGGTTCATGAGAAGAACTATCCCACCCGTGAATTGGTGTTGGCTGTGGTGGTGTTTGCTCTTAAGATATGGAGACACTATTTGTATGGGGTGAAGTGTGAAGTATTCACTAATCACTGTAGCTTACAGTATGTCTTTTCCCAGAGAGATCTGAATCTGATACAACAAAGATAGATGGAACTACTCAAGGATTATGATATTTTGATTCTTTTTCCTCTGGGCAAGGCCAATGTGGTAGTGGATTTGTTGAGTCGGCAGACGAAGAGTATAGGTAGTTATGCATGTTTGGATGTTTCTAGACGTCCATTGGCTAGGGAGGTTCAAACCCTAGCTAAAGGTTTTATGAGACTGTAGGTGACCTAGCTAGGAGGACTGCTAGCTAATATAGAGGTGAGGTCCACTTTTATTGACCAAACCAAAGCTAGGCAGTTAAAGGATGTGATGTTGAGTAAGATTTACAACAAGGTGTTACAAAGTAAGTCCAAGGAGGCCATTCTTGATGATGAAGATATTTTGAGGATTGAGGGATGAGTTTGTGTGCCCTATGTGGATGAATTGATTCTGACAAAACTTATTGAGGCACATGTTTTGAGGTACTCGATACATCTTAGTGCGACCAAGATGTACCGTGATTTGAGGCAGCACTTTTGGTGGCACCGAATGAAGCGGGATATAGTGGATTTTGTGGCTAAGAGTCAAAATTGCAAAAATGTGAAGTATGGACATCAGAAGCCTGGAGGTACTATTTAAAGAATGCCCATTCTTGAATGGAAGTGGGAAAGGATAGCCATGGATTTTGTTGTTGGTATTCCCAAGACTTTGGAAAAGTATGATTTGATATGGGTGATTATGGACCCGTTGACTAAGTTTACACATTTCATTCCAGTGCAAGTGACTTATAATGCAACCAAGTTGGCCAAGATTTATGTTAAGGAGATTGTCTGACTGCATGGGGTGCCCAATTCTATTATTTCAGAGAGAGTTATAAAGTTTAGCTCTAACTTTTGGGAAAAACTTCAGGAAGAGTTGGGCACAAAATTGGATCAAAGCACAGCTTTTCACCCTCAGATTGTGTAACATCCCGTATATTTTTGAAACTTATATGGCCAACCTAGTATGGATAAAAGTATTTAAACTTGAGATAATAAGGACGTATTTAAGCGTAAAGTTAAAGTTAAGTGGTGGATTAAGGTAGAAGGATTTAAAACGTTGACAAAAGGGGAGAACATAAGCGAGGTGCTTCCGTGACTTAATTAAGATAGTAGGTGTATCACCTACTTAAACTATTGGGTGGAATTGCGACATATGTTAATAGACTCAATTGAGGCCCAAACTAAGTAAAGGCAAAAGAGAAGGATGTCCAACCCAAAACCTAAGATTAATCAAGGCCCAACATGACATGATCCAACTAAAAATAACCCAAGTAGGTGGGTTGTTTTGGACAGCTTAAATAAACCAAGTAGGTGCATCACCTACTTGGACTATTTTTGACTAAAATTTGGCTAAGTATAGACTTAGAGAGACGGTTCAAAGAGGGAGTATATAGAGCTGAAATTCAGCTTATTTTCTTCACATTTCACTTGCCAAAATTCCAGCTTTTTAATTAAAAACTCTCATCTCTCAAACCCCAACCAGCCGCCCCTATTTCCCCTAGAGTTCTCGGATAAATCCTCTACCTTGCAAGCCTTGGTAAGTGTTTACACTTATAGCTTAGTGTAATATTTGCATAAGGGAGTATAGAAAGCATGTTTTTTATGTTTAAAAAGAATAGGGCAGTTCCCTTTAATTGTGGCAGTCCACTTTTACTTGGTTTCTAAAGGATTTGCCTTCTTTATGGTTTTAACTTGAAAAGGAGCTTAAGTTGTTGAGGAAATTAATTAAAAGGATGAAATTTCAGTATGTTAAAGTGTTGTTCCGCCCCTAATTCGTTCCTTTTTATGTATAGCTTGGTGGAAATGTTTATACATATTTATATATGGAACATTTGGTGTAGTGAAAAGAGAATACTCTCTTGTTATGTTAAAGTGAATTTTGAAACCATTATGGATTGTATTTGGTATGTTTTTGTGGAAGGCATTTAGGTGTATTGATTGAATAAATATGTGGAGTTGCATTGAGGTGGTAATGTGAAGTATGAACTTGGTAGGAAATCCTATCGGTTTGTAACATTTGCTTTGGTTTGTGGACTGTTTTGGTGGTATTGTTGTTGTGAGGCAGTAAGTTATAGTGTAAGGGGGTAGAATAAGTATGGCAGTATAAATAAGGGGGGGAGTGATACACCATGTGTTTAGGAGGTTGGATGCTTTTTACTTCCCGTTAAGTAACTAATTACCGTCTTGTAAACTAGCTTTTGATGTTAGTTCCATTATGTACTTAAATTGTAGAGTAACACTTAAAGGAAGAGCTGAATTGTTATAGGCACGTGGTGGGAAGATAAGGTATGTAAGGTTACTCTTTTTCGTATCCTTTTGCAGAATAAAATGTCCACTTAGTTAACGACCTTGTTTCCACACCGTAATGTCTTAACGTACCTCAATATATGTTTATTGTCAAGTTGGTATGTCTACCTTCACTAGCCAATTTCTGGTATTCCCATCTTAGTCAACGAAGATCTATATATTAGTTTGGCTCCTAAGCATTTTAATTGTGTGCAAGTATTCTTTATTTTATGGCAATTACAACAAATGTTTATTCGCGTGTTTTTTTTTATTTTACTCGAGCGTTGTTATTCCAAAAAATTCCATAATTTTATCACCACCAATACAACAATCTCAAAGACTAAATAAAGTAAGCAAATTAAAGTTGGTTATATACGGGTGGCAGCTCAGGGACGAAAGCCTAGCATGGGCCGATCCTGACTGATTTATATGGGTGGCAGCTCAGGGACGAAAGCCTAGCATGGGCCAATCCCGACTGATTTATATGGGTGGCAGCTCAGGGGCGTAAGCCTAGCATGGGCCGATCCCAATTTGTTTACCACTAATCAATTGGTCATTTGTACTACATGGCTTATTAAGATTATAAGGGAAAGAAGAAAAAAGGAAAGTAAAGAATTTAATGTATGTGGTTCCCCAGATACCAGCTAAGGTGGGTGGTTAACATTATCTATACACTTGTACTTGATGTCACTTAAATTTTTGGGTTATGTATAGTTGGTTTGAGCCTTATATACTCAGTACATTCCTTCTTACTAACGTCCCTTGTCACGCCTCGAATTCTAATGGGGCGGACTGGCACCCAAAGCCGTTAAGTCCCGAGAGAACCAATCTTCATCCAGGTGCACTCATATACCTGTAACTGTATGCACAATATTCTATCTCATGTAATTGTACGATACTAATGGCGAAAGTCATGGAAAACATATGATATATAAGGAACTGTAGTATACATAAGAACATCAGTGGAATCAAATATAAGAGAATAGTTAATATGGATAAACCATCGTTCTGTATGTGTGGAAACATGTACATTACATTTGTTCCTTTCTTTGCCTTTACGTTCATTCATCTACCCATGCTAGGATTTTCTGTCGCCCCTGGGATGTTACTGTGATATTGGGATCGACCCATGCTAGGTATTTTAACCCCTGGGATGCCACCCAAGAATACTCAACCAATTATACATTACTTCATGTCTTTACTTCTATGAGATTGATACATTGGTAGTCATAACATTATTGGAACTTTGGAACATTAGTCAATGAACATAAGACATGTGAATCATAATTGGTTCTGTGCGTAATACTATATGACAATACCTTTGGACATTTCGGAATGGAACAAGTACAATGTCAATGTGAACACTATGTGATGCAGAAGGATACAGAAAGAGTAACCTTACATACCTTATCTTCCCAATATGACCACACAGTTCTGTATGGGAATACGATAATCCAGCCCCTTCCTTACGCTTTACTCTACAACACAAGTACATACTGGAGCTCACGTTAACAATTAACTACCTTATAAGTGCACAAAATGACAATGAGCTACATGACTGCCATATAAAGTCATTTCACCCTTTACAATACAATCCACTGCATTACCATGCCAACAACACCATAACATGCCACACATTGACCAAGACATCATAAACCAATAGCATTTCACACCAAATTTACCCTTTATGCTTCCTCATTAACACTACGTCACAATTATTCCATCAAGTCACCTCAATACCCTTCATAACAACATATTAACAATGATCCATAATTGATATAATCCAACATGCGTCCAAACGATCCCTTAAAGTCATACAATAGGTATCATAAGTTGATAATTACATCCAAAAAGGGTATAGGGGCCTTCGGGGATCAAAGAGAGACAAAAACATACAAAATGAAATTCTGGACTGGGCTGTGGAGCCACCTGCACCTTTAGGTGGATGACATACGGCCGCAGGTGCCCCTCTAGCCTTGTCCAGAGCCACCTACGTTGGCATCTGCGCCCGCAGGTGCTCCAGACGCGAAGGCGGGTGCCCATTTCAGCCTCCAGGGATCCTTTTTCATAATAAATGGTCCAGGGACATAAATAAGCTTCTCTTTACATGTTTTAGGTCAACTCGGATACCAACAAACAACCATGGTTTCACCACACCCATGAACATCACCAAAACCATATTTTCCTTTCAATATACCACCAAGTCTATGCACAATTTTGCAATAACAATTCCAAACATTATATACAAAGATAAAACAAGTTAAGGACATAACCAAATTTTACATGTTGATATTTAATCCATCAAACTCACTTCCCTCAATACCACAAGTCCATTTTCAAGTTTACAAGGCAAAACCCTTTTCCGATTGCAAAAGTAGACAGTTTTACACATAGTGAACTGTCCAACACTTTGCCAACATAACCAACATGATTTATACACCACCTTAAGCATATAATATATTATACCATGAGAGTAAACACTTACCAAAGCTTGCAAGATGATGATCTTGTCCAAGGGAATGATGGCTTAGGTTTGTGAGAGATGAGAAATGTCTTGAATAATTCTAGAAATGGCATGTGTGTAACAATGAATAAAAATCTGATTTTTGCCCTTTTATAGACCCTTTTAGTCTCATCCTTAGCCACACTTTGGTCATAAATTCTATGTTTACTTGGTCAATGCCAAGAATGGGTCAATTCCATTTTGGGCCATGTCTTTTATATAATTTTGGGCCTCATTTGAGCCCAATGGCACAAGATTAACTTATCCCAACAAATTTAATGTATAATACCCCCACATTCTCATGTCTAAATGATTTCATAAATATTACGGTAATTAACTAGGTTCGGAAACATACGGGGTGTTACATCCCTCTTGAGGGACCTACCTTTCATACTGCAGGCACAGGAGCTAGTAAATCTCTCCAGTAGGAGTACAGGACATCTAAAGGCTTTTGGTGAGCTCCAGGTTGATTTGGGGCTTTCCAAGTCAGTTTTATATATATTTGGTATTGTGTAGTAGTTACGTGTAAGGCGGGGACCTGTCCCGACCTTAACTAAGTCTATGTAATTTTTAGAAACTTTGTAGACAATGTAAAGTTAAGCATGGTAGTGTCTTGTATTTTAGAAGTTGTGGCCCCAACGGCCAAGTCCTGTATATTTATTTTGTATTTACCTACCTGGTTCACTTTATTGATACATCATGTACATACACTGCAACATATTTATTAACTCAATTACATGCATAAGAAGTATATGATCATAGGTTGGTTCTCTCGGGCTCTTATGGCTTCAGGTGCCTGTACGCCCCAATTAGATTTGAGGCATGACAAGATTGATAGGCAGTCTAAGCGAATGATGCAAGTGTTATAATACATGCTTCAGGCATGTTTCATAGATTTTGGTGGTCATTGGGACTAGTTCTTACCCTTGTGCAATTTTATGTATAACAACAGTTATCACTCGAGTATCAACATGGCTACTTTTGAGGCATTGTATAGGAGGAAATGTAGATCTCCCATTTGGTGGATTGATGCCTTTAAAGTCAGACCTTGGGGAACCAATTTGTTGAAAGAGTCTATCGAAAAGGTTAGATTCATACAAGAGTAACTTGAGGTGTCTCAAAGTCAGCAGAAGGAGTATGTGGATAAGATGTTGTAAGATATACATTTCATGGAAGGTAAGCAAGTATAGCTCAAGTTTTCACCTATGAAGGGTGTGATATGATTTGTGAAGAAGGGTAAGCTTAGCCCAAGGTACATTAGAACTTTTGATATCTTAAAGTGTGTGGGGCCGATGGATTATAGGTTAGCCTTACCTCTAAGTTTTTTGGGAATCCACCCCGTGTTTTATGTTTCAATACTCAAGAAGTACCATGGGGATGGTGATTATATCACTCATAGGGATTCAATTTTTCTTGATAAGAACCTCTTTTATAAAGAGGAGCCTATTGTCATTCTGGGGCAAGATGTCTAGAAATTGAGAACTAAAGAGATTCCATCTGTAAAGGTCTAGTGGAGAAATCATCCTGTTAAAAAGGCCACTTAAAAGGCTGTAGAAGTTGGTGAGGACCTACTCAGGTTCACTGTAGTGGGCCACCAGTCGCCACAGTAGGACCGTTGTAGCGGGTAGCTGACCGCCATAGTGGTTAGCGAGAAAAGACTCAGGACCATTGTAGCAGGCACTTTCTTTCTACAACAAGACCGCTAGTGGGAAGGTGTCCGCTGCAGTGGTCATTAGATGTTAAATTCCTATTTCTCTAAGTTTTGATGTTATTTCTCCCAAATCATCTAAATTTTGACCTAAGCTTTGTGTGACACAATTTCCTTCTAGTTTGGGTGATTTATACTCTTGAGGTAAGTTTATTCCATCATTCTAAAATGGATTAATCCATTCAATCTTTAGAATCACTAGAATCAAGTGTTAGGAAGAAATTCATGGGTTAAGCCTTAAAATTGATGAACTGGCGGGAATTTCCTATGGTTAGTCTTAAAATCAATTGTAAATAGTTCTAGGGTGTTAGACTTTATTTCCTAACATAGAATCCTTCCCCATTAATGTGAATTATGGGGAATTTGGGTGAATTAATGGGTGAAAAATCCTGAATTGGTGTTTTAGGCTATGAACTAGGGTGAAGTCAATGGGTTTTGATTCCTAATGCCTAGAAATGAAGAGTAAGATGTTAATTTACTCCTTGTTTACTATTTTTAGATCGAGAATAATCTGAAGCTACAAGAAAAGGCAAGCCTTTAGCTAATTAGTGCATTTGGGCTTGCGTTTGAGGTAGGTTATGGTTTAAAATATAGTTATAGACTTGATTTAGATTCCATGCCTATTGGTTAGTTAAATGTTTGTGAATTGGCATTCAGGCATACTGTGATTTTGTAAGTTGGTGTATATTGGTTGTATACATGAAATGATGAATATGAATTTGACTAAGTGTCTAAACAAAGTGTGTACTTGCATATTTGGTGCACTACATTATATCCTTATTGATTTTTTATTTGATACTCATACATTATGATATTTGGAGGGTTGTGTACTGCACTGGTACATGATACTTATTTATTGATTTTCAGAAGGTCAGGTACCACACCAATACGGTACATGGATGAAGTTGGTCCTCTGCAGGTCAAAACTATTGGGCAGATAAGTCCTTTTAGTATGTATATACAGATTGAGATGAGGTTCTGATAGTTATTGATGCATTGTTACATGTTAATAGTCATTGATTGCTTATATGCATATCATAACGTGTTGCATTGAAATCGAGGTGGCATAAGTCTACTCTTGGGAGATGGTTATGTGATAATTGTTTAATGTGTTTACACTTGTGGTATTTAAAGGAGTCATAGACCACTCTCTTTTGTTTTTGAACTTATTTGAGTGAAGGTTATTCAAGTTGAGGTTATTAGTTGACTTAGTCATTATTTATAGATTGATAATTCTTGATTGAAATTAATTATTATGTGTTGATTGCTAATTTACTCATATTGGATTTATTCTTAAGTGTGGGTCTGAGTTAAGTGATGTGCCAGCATTTGACGACACATTTTGCGCTTTTAACCAAGAATATATGTGAGTTTTTAAGCAATCATTGTTAGATTTGATGGTTTTTTGTTTAAATGCAGGAAATTGATCCAAGACCAAAGAGATAGGCAATTGTGCTCATGAGGACAGTGTGACGGTTCAAAGTGAAGACCTATCACATGCCTGACAAACTATCAGGTCAACCGTCATACCAATACAGAATCAGTATCGACAGACATCATTGTGACGGCTCGGCTGATGAACCGTCAAGCCCTTAGCGAGCTGTCACACCCATCCGTCAAGACCAAACAGAACATACGCCTATATTAAGTGAACTGACAATTCGACATGACAAACTATCAAGGTCCTGGCAATCCATCAGGCGATCAGTCACAGTAAAAGCAGCCAGATCCGAGTTTAATTTGGATTTAAAATTTCTCAGCAACCTATAAATACCTAGTTTAGGGTTTAGAATAGGTATCTTTTATTAATTATAATATTTTTACATTACGTTCACAGGTATTGAACATTTTTGGAGTTTTGAAACTACTACTTAGGTTTTTGTCAAGGATTCAAGGCTTGAGTTTCATCTTTGTAAGAATTTATCTTTTGATTATGAAATATGTTGCTTTTTTCCTCTCAATAACCATGTGTAGCTAAAAAAATCATAACTAGGGTTGTGGGATCCATGGAAAAATAGCAATTCTAGGGTTGATTTCGGTGTGGATTCAAGTAGTATATTGTTAATGTATGATTATTCTTTTCATCTTAACAGATTTCTAATGGTTGCAAACATTATAACAAGCCCTAGGTTTAACTTGCTTGAAATAAGAGGTTAAAATTGGGAAAAAGGATTAACAACAAGGATTCAGAGTTTCTAACCTCCATCTAATGAGTAATGCTCTAGTGAGATTAACCAACTTAAGGCTGAAATTGAGTTTTCTTATCTCATCTCTTTAAGTTTAAAAGAATCAAAGGGAAAATCATCTAATTAGGTTGAGAAACATTTAGACGTACATTTGAATTCAATTTTCTTGCACTGCTTATAATAAAAGGTTTCACTATCGATATTTAACACAAAAATATTATATAGCCATGGTGAACACAATCCTAGTTTGTTTTCTCTATTGATTCATATTTCGTTAATTTAACATTGGTTACTTAAAACAAGTTGTATATTGATTCAAAATTGTTTATTATAACCCCCCCCCCCCATATAATTTTATGAAACTTGTAGACTAATAGTCACTTAAATTGCTCATGACTTAGTGTTCACCATATTCCCTGTGTGAATCAACCCCAATCGTTGTTGGGTTATATATTTGACAACGACCGCTTATACTTATTAAGGGAGGTGTAATTTGGGCATATCAAATTTTGGCATCATTGTCGGGGAATACGGTTGTGTATTAAGTTCGTTGTGTTTACTTGACTCATAGTCACATTTCCTAATTTACTTTTGTTTGTTGTTTTTTGTAATTGCAGAATACTAACTTGTGCATACCAAGTACCCGAAGCTCGGGTGAACCATTGTTACTTTACAATCTCAAGCTTTCAAAGACTTTGAGGCATAATATGGATGCACAACTGCGTGAAATGATAAGGCTTCAGCAGCTTGCTGTAAATCAACTGAATCATCATAATTTGAATGTACCCAAGAATAAGGGCAATGATGATTTGGTTGATGATGTTGATGAGCAACATGTTGACAATATTGCCTGCCAACCAAAAGTAGCGATAAAAAGCCACAGGTCGATAATAACTTGCTATGAACTTTGACCTCGTTATTGAAGATGAGGCTAATTTAGATAGGATTGGTGCCATTGGGGCCATTGTTCTACCACCACTAGCCCCTAGAGCAAAGTTTAATATCACTAGCACTATGATCAAGTTATTGAATCTCAAAGGTTTATTCTGAGGGATGGCTGGTGATGATCAAAATATGCACTTGATGAACTTCATAGGGATCTGCACGTCCTTTGATTTTTTAGGGGTTAGTCAGAATTCCATCCAAATGAGGTTTTTTCCATTGTCATTATCTGGGGAGGCAATATTGTGGTTAACTGATCTGCAACCCGATTCTATTACAAACTAGAGGCAACTGAAAGGAGCTTTCCTAGAAAAAAAAATTCCCCTTCAAGGATGTAACAGTTGAGGGAAGGAATCAGCAATTTTAGGCAGCAATCAAATGAAAAATTACATGAGACTTGGCTGAGGTTAAAGAATAAGTTGAGCCAATGCAATCATAAGTTAACAGATGAGCACGTGATGGAGACTTTCTATCGGTCTCTGAACTCGAATACTAAACCAATGGTTGACAACGCAACCGGAGGAGCTTTCATGGCACTTACTTTCATAGATGCAACCATGATACTAGATAGGCTGACTAAAACTAATAGAGTATGGCATACCAGGGATTCTGAGGTAGCAAGCAGCACTTATGCTTTTGGTATGTTGGCCAAACAATGCCGAAGGGAAGAAGAACGTGACCAAGATATGGCTCATATGAAGACTCAGATGGACTTGCTTACAAAGCATTTATTGGTGGGTGGTGTTGAAAGGGTTAAAGTTGTTTGTTCGCAGGGGAAAATAGTTGAGTCTGACTCAGAAGAAAAGGCGAATTACTTGAATAACCAAATGAGGGGGTTCCAGGCCAATGGCCAAGGAAACCAATGTTGAAACTATCATAGGGAAAACTACTATGACAAGGCTAGTAACAAGGATCATGATCAAGGAAATTGGAAAATTAAGAATGACAGAGGTGGTTTGTATGTACCACCAAAAAATCATGATAGAGCTAGCAATGATTTAGGGAAGTCCTTTATGGAAAGATGATGGTGAAGGTGCCAAAAAGTGTGAAGTCTACTGATGTAGGAGTAAAAGAAATTAAGAATGATTTATCTTCAATAAGTCATATTATAGATTCATACTCCACTTCTATCAGGCAATTAGAGTACCAAATGGGTCAGTTGTTTGCAGCTTTTAATAAGCGGAAGAATGGCACTCTACCTAGTGATAATGTTTAGAATCCTAGTAATTATGGGAGTTGCATGAAATCACCATAAGGAGCGGTAATGTTTTACCTAAACCACATCTGATGGTTCAGACACAAATGATGGATGTCGCCTTCGATTATAAAACTGTCACGCCTCGAATTCCAACGGGGCGGACTGGCACCCGAAGCCGTTAAGGCTCGAGAGAACCAATCTTCATTTGCATACTCTCATACGCATGTCACTCAATAAGTATCACCATCACATATAGATATCAGATGCCAATGGCGAAAGTCATGGAAAATACATGATATATATGAAACTTGGCTGTTAGGGCCATCAAGTCAAAAGCATACGTTCCTTACATTTTCCTCATTTGTCCCACAACATCTACAAAGCCTCTACAGATACATGGACATAACCAACCTAAATTCAGGACAAGTCCCCGCTTTATACAACATTTACAATACCAAAACAAATGTACACATGTAACTTGGAAAGCCTCGAACCAACTGGAGCTCACCAATGATCGGCAAATGATTCGCAACCTACTGTGGAGGTCTACTAGCACCTGTGCCTGCAGCAAGTAAGGTAAGTCCCCCAAGGGACGTCAGTATAAAGAATGTACTGAGTATGTAAGGCCATAAGACATTGCATCATAAATAAGAACATCAATGGAATCAAATATAAGAGAATAGTCAATATGGATAAACCATCGTTCTGTATGTGAGGAACCATGTATGTTATAATCATTACTTTCTTTGCCTTTACGTTCATTCATCATTCTATGACCAACAGATCAGTGGTAAAAGAAGATAACCCATGCTAGGCATTTTAACCCCTGGGATGTAATTAACCCATGCTAGGCTTTTCTGTCGCCCCTGGGATGTTACTGTGATATTGGGATCGACCCATGCTAGGTTTTTCTGTCACCCCTGGGATTTTACTGTGATATTAGGATCGACCCATGCTAGGTATTTGTACCTATGGGATACCACCCATAATATTAGGATTGACCCAAGCTAGGTGTTTATTACACCCCTGGGATGCCACTCAAGAATACTCAAACAATTATACATTACTTTAGTTCTTTATTTCTGTGAAGTTGATACATTGGTCATTGTACATTATTGGAACTTTGAAACATTAGTCAATGAACATGAGACATGTGAATCACAATTGGTTCTGTGAGTAATACGATATGACAATGCCTTTGGGCATTTCGGAATGGAACAAGTACAATGTCAATGTGAACAATATGTGCTATAGAAGGCTACGAAAAGAGTAATCTTACATACCTTATCTTTCCAATATGAATACACAGTCCTATACGTAAATACAATAATCCAGCTACTTCCTTACGTTTTACTCTACAACACAAGTACATAACGGAGCTCACGTTAACAACTAACTACCTTGCAAGTGCATAAGACGACAATAAGGTACATGATTGCCCTATAACGTTATTTCCCCCTTTACAATACCATTCACGACATTGTCATACCAACAATACCATAACATTCCACACATTTACCAAGACATCATAAACCAATAGCATTTCACACCAAGTTTATCCTTTACGCTTCCTCATTAACACTATGTCACAATTACTCCATCAAGTCACCTCAATACGTTTCATAACAACAATCCCACAAGTTATACACATATCAAAAAGCAAGTTAAGGACATAACCACATCATACATGTTGATATTTCATCCACACCATTCACTTCCATCAAAACCTCAAGTCTCCTTTCAAGTTCAAGTCACATGGATGACACATCTTTTAGCAAAAAGCAAAAGTGCACTACTAACACTTTTAGACTTAACCATCATGATCTACACCATCTCTCATGCATATAATATATTAAATCACAGTAATAAACACTTACCCAAGCTTGCAAAGTGATGATCTTGTCCAAAGGAAATGGTTGTCTTAGGGTTTGTAAGATGAGAAATGTCTTTAGAAATGTCTAGAAAGGCATGAGAGTTAAAATGAATAAAACTATGATTTTGTGCCTTTATATAGGATCTCAAGTCATCCTTATCCACTTCTTGGCCATTAAATGCCATGTTTACTTGGTCAACACAAGAATGGGTCATTTGCCCCATTTGGGCCATGCATTTTGCATCATTTTTGGCCTTAAATTGGGCCCATTAACACATGTTAACTTAGCCCACCCAATTCGATGAATGATCTACCAACTATCTCATGTTTAAAGAAGTCCATAAATGTTACGACAATATTCAACTCATGAGATTCATGTTCGTAGCGTCGACCCCCAAGAATAAGCGATTTTAGCCACTCATGGCTTAATTTATCATAAATTGATAAAAATTATAAAAAAGAAACAAAAATAAAAGGGAATAAGAATTAACCCTTATTTGGATGCCAAAAGCATCTAAGAGTAGTCCCACCAAGATAGAATAATGATACAATAACCCAAGAGACCTATTTAGAGACTAGTGTCGGAGAATAAATTTGGTAAAAAACGGCCTGGCGCGCCCCTATGCTGCCCATGCCAGAAAATTTTGGCAAAAAGCGACCCGTCACGCTGCCTGGCGCGCCCCATACAAAAATTCTGATTTTCTTCCTTTCTTCAACTTTTCTTTGCGGATACTAGCACAATATCAAATACTCCATCAAAACAATATAAAATACGTACTTATTGCTCTCAAAAATAAGGAAAACATGGTTCAAATAAGGCATATAAACACGCCCTATATCACCAATCAAGTAGGGTCAAAAATGTATGGGGTGTTACATCCTTCCCCCTTTAGAAACATTCGTCCTCGAATGTTAATAACATTTTTCCATTTACAACAAATGTACCTTTATGTTAGCATATATACATATACACATAATGCTTATAGATACTTACTTGTTATTGCTCCCCTTCCGCACTTTGAACTTTTTCTTCTGTGTGAAACAAATACGAGTACTTTGACTTCATCATTTCTTCAGCTTCCCATGTGATCTCTTCTACTTGTTGATTTCACCAAAGTACCTTTACGGAAGCTACGTATTTATTCCTTAACCTCTTCACTTGTCTATCTAGAATAGCAATAGGTATCTCTTTATAAGTGAGATCCTCCGTAACTTGTACATCTTCAATGGGAACGATACGAGATGCATCTCATATGCACTTTCGAAGCATTGAAACATTAAATACTGGATGAACTGTGGAGAGTTCTTGGGGTAATGCTAATTCATATGCAACCTGCCAAAATCTTTGGACAATTTCATTTGGCCCTATATAACGGGAGTCAACTTCCCTTTCTTTCCAAATCTCATTACCTCTTTCATCGGTGACACCTTCAAGAATACCCAATCACCTATGGCGAATTTGAGCCCTTTTCTTCTAACATCAGCATATGACTTGTGTTGACTTTGGGACATTTGTAGCCGCTATTATATCACCCTAACTTTCTCCATAGCTTGGTGAACAAGATCTGGCCCAAGTAAAGCAGTTTAATCCACTTCAAACCATCCAATCGGTGATCTACACTTCCTTCCGTATAAAGCTTCATAAGGTGTCATTTTGATACTTGAATGATAGCTATTGTTGTAGGCGAATTCAATAAGAGGTAAATGATCATCCCAACTGCCCTTAAAATCAAACGTGCAAGCTCGTAGCATATCTTCACGTGTTTGGATAGTACGTTCTGCTTATCCATCTGCCTGAGGATGAAAAGCCGTACTCAAATTCACTTGTGTACCCAAGCTACTCTGAAAAGATCTCCAAAAATGTGTAGTAAATTGTGCTACCCTGTCTGATATAATGGAGATTGGAATCCTATGTAATCGCACTATCTCTTTAACATACAACCTTGCATAATCTTCGGTTGTATAGGTGGTCTTGACTGGTAGAAAATGCGCTAACTTGGTAAGCCTGTCAACTATTACCCATATGGAATCAAATTTCCGCAGTGTACGAGGAAAACCTGTGATGAAATCCATGTTAATCATGTTCCATTTCTAGACTGGAAGATTGATACATTGTATGTAACCTCCTGGTTTCTGATGCTCGACTTTTACTTGTTGACAATTCGGGCATTGAGCTACAAATCCTACAATGTTCTTCTTCATGTTTCCCCACCAATCCATTTCTTTCAAATCATGGTACATTTTGGTAGCTCCCGTATAAATAGAATATCGTGAATGATGCTCCTCTATCATAATTTGTTTTCTCAGCTCATCTACATTCGGTACACATAATCTACCTTGACATTGAAGTACTCCCTCTTGCGTAATATCAAATGCCTTTGTCAGACCCTGTTGTATGCTTTCTTTCAGCTGCAATAACATATGATCCGCATGTTGCTTCTCTTTCACCTCAGCTACTAATGAAGATTCTACTGCATTTTGAACAATAACCCCTTCATCTGGAGATTCAAGAAGATGAACTCCCAAGCTGGCTAGTTGATGTAGATCTTTGACTAGGTCTTGCTTTTTTGTCAATTGGACACTAGTTCCTCTTATTGCCTTGCAGCTTAATGCATCGGCTACCACATTTGCTTTTCCTGGAAGACATAGGATATCAATATCATAGTCTTTCAATAGCTCAAGCCACCTCCGCTGCCTCAGGTTTAAATCCTTCTGCTTAAAGATATATTGCAAACTTTTGTGATCAGTGTAGATGTCAACATGAACTCCATACAACTAATGGAGCCATATCTTTAAAGCAAAGGCCACAGCTGCTAACTCAAGATTATATGTGGGATAGTTTCTCTCATGCGGCCGCAACTGTCGTGACGCATATGCTATTACATTACCGTGCTGCATCAATACACATCCTAGGCCAACTCCGGACGCATCACAATATACTACATACCCTTTTGTGCCTTCCGGAAGTACTAATATGGGTGTGGAAGTTAATTTATCGTTCAGCTCTTGGAAACTTTTCTCACACGCATCATTCCTCTGAAACTTGATTTCCTTGTGTGTTAGCTTTGTTAAAGGTGCAGCAATGGAAGAAAACCCTTCAACAAACCTTCGATAATAACCTGCCAGCCCAAGGAAGCTACGAATTTCCATAGGCATCGTAGGCCTTGGCCAATTTTTCACCGCTTCAATCTTTTGCGCATCAACCTGAATTCCTTCATCTGACACAATGTGACCCACGAATGCTACGGATTTTAACCAAAATTCACATTTACAGAACTTTGCATACAACTTACGCTCACGAAGAATTTGTAACACCTGTCGTAAGTGATTAGCATGGTCCTCTTGTGATCGTGAATAAACCAGGATGTCATCTATAAACACCATCACGAACACGTCTAAAAATGTCTTAAACACCCTGTTCATCATATCCATGAAAACAGCTGGTGCATTTGTTAGTCCAAACGACACAACTAAAAATTCATAATGGTCATACCGTGTTTGAAAAGCTGTCTTGGATATATCTTTTTCTCTAACTCTGACTTGATGGTAGCTCGATCTCAAGTCAATCTTTGAAAAACACTTGGCACCCTGTAACTGATCAAACAAATTGTCAATTCTGGGGAGGGGATATTTGTTCTTGATCATTACTTTATTCAATTACTGATAGTCAATACACATTCTCAATGTGACATCTTTCTTCCATACAAATAATACTGGTGCACCCTATGAGGACATACTAGGCCTGATGAATCCTTTGTCCAGCAAGTCTTTTAATTGCTTCTTCAATTCACGCAATTCTATTGGAGCCATTCTATACAGAGGAATAGAGATAGGCTGAGTGTCTGGCATCACATCAATACCAAACTCTACTTCCCGTTCTAGAGGTAAACCTGGAAGATCTTAAGGAAATACATCAAGAAATTCATTGACCACTAGAACTGATTGGAGAGTTGGTGCTTTCACATCAATATCTTGCACCCGTACTAAATGAAATATGTACCCTTTGGATATCATTTTCCTTGATTTAAGATAGGAAATAAATGTTCCTCTTGGTGCCCCTGCATTACCCTTCCATTCAAGAACATTTGTTTGTGGAAAATGAAAATCTATTTTCTTAGCTCGGCAATCTATCATAGCATAACAAGAAGCCAACCAATCCATACCCATTATGACATCAAAATCCACCATGTCTAGTTCAATAAGATCATCCAGTGTATCATGACCACACACAGTTACCACACAATTATGATATACTCTTTTTGCAACAATAGATTCACCAACTAGTGTAGATACTTAAATTGACTTAATTAATAAGTTCGGTGTTCTTTCAAATTTTGCAGCAATCAATGGAGTAACATATAATAATGTAGAACTCGGATCAATCAATGCATATACATTATGTGAAAATATGGATAGTGTATCTATTACTACATCAGGTGAAGCCTCCGAATTCTGCCGGACCACTAGAGCATAGGTGCGATTCTGGTCTCCACTAGAACTAGCTGTTTCTCTAGCACCTCTGCTATGCCCAATAGTCCGCACTCCTCTACCTAGGGAAGGAAGCGATGATGATGTAACATTTGATCCCGTAGGTTGAGTTTTAACACCCGTGCCCCTTTGTGGGCATTCTCTCATTATATGCCCCGTCGTACCACACCAAAAACACATGTTTGTCCCCAATCGACATTCACCTAAATGATACCTTCCGCAGCTCTGACACGGAGGATGAAAAAATCCTGTTGTCTGTGAACTTTGCATCCCACTACTTTGCCCAAAATGACTACCTCTATATCCATAAAATTAGGATGAAGTACCTACTGTAGGGGAAGAAAATGATGGTCTAGGTTTTCTAGGAAAAATCTGAGGCCTAGATTCTCCTTGGGACACCATAGACTGTCCCATAGGTCTAGCCCTCTTTGACGTCCCTCGTTCAAATTCGTGTACCCTTCTTCTTTGCCTCTGGTCATCCATCTTATGTGCGAAAGCCTGTATTCTGGCTATATCTATATCTCTGTTCAAAGAAGCAATAGTGCAGTCCCTTACCAAATATGGCTCCAATCTGTCCACATATCGATGGACTTTGTCTGTCATAGTGGCTACTACATTCGGAGCATATCGAGCCAAAGAATTAAACTGTAGACTATATTCTCTGACACTCATATTCCCTTGACAAAGATTTAGAAACTGGTCTGCACATGCCTCCCGAATCTCATATGGGAGGTACTGATCAAGAAAGGCCGTTTTGAATTCCTCCCAACCAGCTAGAAGTACATTAATACCCCTCGATCTTTTCCAGTCTTCATACCATAATATAGCTTCACCTTTCAATCTATAGGCCGCAAGTTCAATTGTTTCTACACCATTCACGTGCATAACATCTAAAGACCTTTGAATTTGGTCCACGAAGTCATGTGGATCTGCTTTCGGATCTGACCCAGTAAATATGGGAGGGTCTAGTTTCAAAAAATCCTGTGTCCACCGACTAGCTACTCTAGCCGCATCATCCTCACTTGTCGTCGGGCCAGCTCGTCCCTGAGTTTGTACCGTAACTATCTAAGTCAACATATGCACTGCATTCCTTAAATCCTGGTCAGTGGCATTCATAGGTGGTTCTACAGGTACTTCTCTACCTGTCGGCTCTTCTGGAGCTGGATAAGTAGAGGAAGCCCGCGATGCAAACTCAGCATCAGATCCACCTTGACTAGCTTGGTCAGGTGGTGATTTACTCGTTCCTTCTCTTGCAAATATATCTACCTGCTTACCTTTGCCCCTACCTCGTCTTGTAATCGGCATTTTACTATAACAAAGAAAACCAATTACAATGGTCAGATATGATTTCACTTACATCATTGGCTCTATTGCACAATCTAGAAATAAAGAAAAGAAACAACTCCTAAATGTCCCGTAGCCTCCTACTTATAAATATGGTACACAACACATCCATAAGCAAGACTCTACTCATACACGGCTTTGTAGACATCCTTAGGACGACCTGCTCTGATACCACTTTTGTCACGCCTCAAATTCCAACTGGGCGTACTGGCACCCGAAGCCGTTAAGGCCGGAGAGAACTGTCATGACCCGAATCCCATTCGGGCTGGACTGGCACCCAAAGCTGATGAGGCTCGAGAGAACCAATCTTTTCTCATGTCTATTCCCATATGTATGTTCGTGTATAATTATCATTTTATATCATGTAATTAAAATTCAATGGCGGAAGTCATGGCAACATATACAATATATGAAACTTGGTCGTTAGGGCCATTATGTCACAATGAACGTATACACCTTACATTCAGTTTCCCACGTACGTCTACAAAGCCTTTACAGATATATGACAATGAACAACCTAGAGTCGGGACAAACACCCCGCTCTATACTCATATACCATCTCAACCAATATGCATAATGACTCGAAAAAGCCCCGGATCAACTGGAGCTCACCAACAATCTGCGGATGTCTCGTCGCCTATTACGGAGATCTACTAACACCTGTGCCTGCAGCATGTAAGGTAAGTCCCCCAAGAGGGGTCAGTACGAAGAAAGTACTGAGTATGCAAGGCCATATGAAACTATAATAATGCATAAGTACTTCCAAGAAATTAAACGTAAGAGAATAATCAATATAGATATACCTCCATCCTGAATATGTGGAACCATGTTCATTACTTCTATTATTTCCATCACTTGATCATTTACTCTTACCATCATAGTTCTTATAATAACCTCCATATTTGTATTCATGCAAGGGATATACTCTCATTTTTTTTTCAACTATCTTCAATACTGTTCATCCACTAATTAAAAGTTCTTAATACCCTATAGATCATTACCTTATAAGTAAGTATATAATACCGGGCCTCCACCTTTGGTGGGATATAATATATAAATACATAATATCGAGCCTCTACCTTTGGTGGGATATAATATATATGGATACATAATACCGGGCCTCCACCTTGGTGGGATAATATATATAGATGCATAATACCGGGCCTCCACCTTGGTGGGATAATATATATAGATACATTAATTTGCACATTACCTCTTTCATTACTTTTGAGAGATTGGCACATCCACTTGCCATAGCATTGTTTGAACACAACATCTTGGAACCATTGGAATAATAGTCAATGCATAAGAGACATGTGCATAACTCTATTGGAACCTAGGATCATGACATGATTGGAATAATGCTATTCAAACTAAACAAGCCCTCTTTACCTCATTACTCTCGTTGGGATAGTTCTCTTAGAATTTACAACATTATGACAGCTTAGTAACCTCAGTCAATGAATAAGAGATAAGTGAATCATAATTCATCTAGGAGTAGGACACTTGTGAATAACAATATGTGTCTACCTTAGTTGAAATACTATAGGACCCCTTTGGAATGTAACACTTTTGGAACCTTAGGACAATGATCACTAAGTACGATACATCTGGACATCAACTGTTCACCAACCTGAAATGCAATACCTTAGAACATTTGGAACTCTCGACTTTTTAGCCAATGAACATGAGTCAACCAATGGACATGAGTCAATCAATGAACATGACTCAACCAATGAACATGAGTCATATGATTCACCATTGACCAATGATTAAGAAACATATGAGTAACTCTAGCCAACTATCGAATACGGAATACCTTAGAGCATTTCGGAATCGAATGAGTAATATGACGATGTGAACACCATATGTTGCAGAAGGATATATAAAAGTAACCTTACATACCTTTACTTCCAAGTACGAGTACACAAGTCTATATATGAACACAACAGTCCAGCTCCTTCCTTATGTTTCACTCTACAATCCAAGTCCACAATGAAACTCTTGTTAACGATCATTTACCGTACAAGTGTACAAAACGACAATGAACTATATGACCGCCATATAACTTCATTTCACTCCTTACAATACAACTCACTGCATTATCATTCCAACAACACCTTAACATTACACATATTGACCAAGATTTCGTATAACAATAGCATTTCGCGTCACACTTACCCTTTATGCCTTCTCATTTCCATTCCGTCACATTTACGCTTATCAAGTTGCCTCATAAAAACATATGAACAACCATCAACATTTAATACAGTCCAACATGCCTTCATACGACACTTTAAAGTCATTAAAACGACATCACAAGTGTCTAATTATATCCATAAAGGGTATAGGGGCTTTCGGGGATCAACTAGATGCGAAAACATACAAAACCGGACCTGGAAGCTGACCTGCGCTACCACCTGCGCCCTCAGGTGGCTGAGGTGCATGAGCAGGTGCCCTCTGGCAGCAGCCAGAGGCATCTGCGTTGGCATCTGCGCCCGCAGGTGCCTCCGTCTGCGGGGGCGGATGCCCGTTTTGGTCTGAAATGGTCTTTTTGGGGTTTTTTCATGCAATGAATGGTCCATGATCATAACCAAACTTATTTTAACATATTTTTGATCATATTAAACATCAACGAACAGCCATGGTTTTGCAACACATAAAAACATCACCAATACGATGTTTTCCCTTCACTTACACCACCAATTCCATGACAAATTTGCTACAACAATTCCAAATGTTACACATAAAGGAGAACAAAGTAAAGACATAACCAACATGTTTTACACCATATCCTATGCATATCATATATTAAACCATGAGAATAAATACTTACCAAAGCTTGGAAATGGATGATCTTTCCCTCAAATGGTTGCTTTAGGGTTTGGTTGAAGAGAGCAAATATTGTAGAAAATTCTAGAATGGGACATGTGTGAAGATATGAATAAAATCTGATTTTTCATGCTTTATATAGTCCCTCAAGTCTCTTCTTATCCCATTCTCAACATTAATTATCATGTTTGAATGGGTCAAATGGAAGAATGGATCTTTTTTTTTCCATTTGGGCCATGCATTTGGGCTTAATTTGAGCCTATTTGTATATATTAATTTAGCCCAACCATTTCATGTACAAATCCTCTAAAATCTCATGCATGTTTAAGTAATTCCATGTATATCATGGGAATCAATTTGGTTCGGAAATCTAAGGGGTGTTACAAAAACCAATCTTCATTCATATACACTCATACGCATGTCGCTCAATAACCATCACATATAGATATCAGATGCCAATGGCGGAAGTCATGGAAAATACATGATATATATGAAACTTGGCCGTTAGGGCCATCAAGTCAAAAGTATACATTCCTTACATTTTCTTCATTTGTCCCACAACATCTACAAAGCCTCTACAGATACATGGACATAACCAACCTAAATTTGGGAAAAGTCCCCGCTTTATACAACATTTACAATACCAAAACAAATGTACACATGTAACTCGAAAAGCCCGAAACCAACTGGAGCTCACCAATGATCGACAAATGATCCGCTACCTACTGTGGAGTTCTACTAGCACCTGTGCCTACAGCAAGTAAGGTAAGTCCCCCAAGGGACGTCAGTATGAACAATGTACTGAGTATGTAAGGTCATAAGACACTGCATCATACATAAGAACATCAATGGAATCAAATATAAGAGAATAGTCAATATGGATAAACCATCGTTCTGTATATGAGGAACCATGTACGTTATAATCATTACTTTATTTGCCTTTACGTTCATTCATCATTCTATGACCAACTGATCAGTGGTAAAAGAGGATAACCCATACTAGGCATTTTAACCCCTGGGATGTAATTAACCCATGCTAGGCTTTTTTGTCGCCCCTGGGATGTTACTGTGATAATCCATGGTAGGCTTTTCTGTCGCCCCTGGGATGTTGTTGTGATATTGGGATCGACCCATGCTAGGTATTTTAACCCCTGGGATACCACCCATGATATTAGGATTGACCCAAGCTAGGTGTTTATTACACCCCTGGATGCCACTCAAGAATACTCAAACAATTATACATTACTTTAGTTCTTTACTTCTGTAAAGTTGCTACATTGGTGATTGTACATTATTGGAACTTTGAAACATTAGTCAATGAACATGAGACATGTGAATCACAATTGGTTCTGTGAGTAATACGATATGACAATGCCTTTGGGCATTTCGGAATGGAACAAGTACAATGTCAATGTGAACAATATGTGTTATAGAAGGATACGAAAAGAGTAATCTTACATACCTTATCTTCCCAATATGAATACACATTCCTATACGTAAATACAATAATCCAGCTACTTCCTTACGTTTTACTCTACAACACAAGTACATAACGGAGCTCACGTTAACAACTAACTACCTTGCAAGTGCATAAGACGACAATAAGGTACATGATTGCCCTATAACATTATTTCCCCCTTTACAATACCATTCACGACATTGTCATACCAACAATACCATAACATTCCACACATTTACCAAGACATCATAAACCAATAGCATTTCACACCAAGTTTATCCTTTACGCTTCCTCATTAACACTATGTCACAATTACTCCATCAAGTCACCTCAATACGTTTCATAACAACAATCCCACAAGTTATACACATAGAAAAAAGCAAGTTAAGGACATAACCACACCATACATGTTGATATTTCATCCACACCATTCACTTCCATCAAAACCTCAAGTCTCCTTTCAAGTTCAAGTCACATGGATGACACATCTTTCAGCAAAAGTGCACTACTCAACACTTTTAGACTTAACCATCATGATCTAAACCATCTCTCATGCATATAATATATTAAATCACAAGAATAAACACTTACCCAAGCTTGCAAAGTGATGATCTTGTCCAAAGTAAATGTTTGCCTTAGGGTTTGTAAGATGAGAAATGTCTTTAGAAATGTCTAGAAAGGCATGAGAGTTAAAATGAATAAAAATCTGATTTTGTGCATTTATATAGGCTCTCAAGTCATCCTTAGCCACTTATTGGCCATTAAATGCCATGTTTACTTGGTCAACACAAGAATGGGTCATTTGCCCCATTTGGGCCATGCATTTTGCATCATTTTGGGCCTTAAATTGGGCCCATTAACACATGTTAACTTAGCCCACCAAATTCGATGCATGATCCACCAACTATCTCATGTTTAAAGAAGTCCATAAATGTTACGAGAATATTCAACTCACAAGATTCATGTTCGTAGCGTCGACCCCCAAGAATAAGCGATTTTAGCCACTCATGGCTTAATTTATCATAAATTGATAAAAATTATAAAAAAGAAATAAAAATAAAAAGGAAGAAGAATTAACCCTCATTTGGATGCCAAATGCATCCAAGAGTAGTCCCACCAAGATGGAATAATGATACAATAACCCAAGAGCCCTATTTAGAGACTAGTGGTCCGAGAAAAAATTTGGCAAAAAGCGGCCTGGCACGCTGCCTGGCGCGCCCTTATGCTGCCCATGCCTGAAAAATTTTGGCAAAAAGCGGCCTGGCATGCTGCCTGGCGCGCCCCACACCAAAATTCTAATTTTTTTCCTTTCTTCGACTTTTCTTTGCGGATACTAGCACAATATCAAATACTCCATCAAAATAATACAAAATACGTACTTATTGCTCTCAAAACTAAGGTAAACATGGTTCAAATAGGGCATATAAATACGCCCTAGATCACCAATCAAGTAGGGTCGGAAATGTACGAGGTGTTACAAAAATAGTGGCTAGTGATGTTTGAATTGAGGACAATCCAGTCGAATCTGGAAAGTCGAAAAATATTGATGACAAAAAGGTAGATGCCAAAAACTCTACTAGAATGAAAGATGAAGCTGTTGCAGGCAAGGAGAAGGGAAAAGAGGTTGAGAAGCCTCTAACTCAAATCAGTAGGCCTCCTCCACCATTCCCACATAGTGTGAAGAAGAAAATGGGGGATGGAAGATCTTGAGAAAATGTCGAGATATGCTGAGTTCACGAAAGACTTAGTCACCAAAAAGAGGACGGTTAGTTTCAAGCCAAAGGGCAATATTCATCATTATAGTGCGATTGCTTCACAATTGTAGGTTCAAAAAAAGGCAGATCCAGGTGCCTTTACTATTCCATTCACAATTAGTGCAGTCACCTTTGCAAAGGTCTTATGCGATTTGATAGAATGGAAAGTGGAAGCTCTTGTTTTTGTGTTGCGGAAGTACAAAAGGGCAATTGGTTGGACAATTGTAGATATTATCAGAATTTCACCAGGCATTTGTACACACAAGATTCAGTTGGAAGAAGAGTGGACTTCTACCATTGAACACTAGTTAAGACTTAACCCACCAATGCAAGAGGTGGTGAAGAAATAAATAATAAAATGGCTAAGTGCGGGTGTTGTATACCCAATATCAAATAGTAAATGGGTAAGTCCTGTGCAATGTGTCCCAAAGTAGAGAGGTATGACAGTTGTAGCCAATGAGAAAAATGAGTTAATTCCAATAAGGCCAATCACTAATTGGCGTACATAGACTAAAGGAAGCTCAATTCATGGACTCTTAGGGATCATTTTCCAATGCCATTCATGGACCAAATGTTGGATAGATTAGTAGGAAGAAGCTGGTATTGCTTCTTGGATGGTTATTTGGGTTATAACCAAATCACCATTGCACTCAAAGATCATAAGAAGACTATATTTAGATGCCTCTATGGGACATTTGCCTTCAAGCGTATGCCCGACGAGTTATGTAATGCTCCTACAACATTCTGAAGGTGTATGATGTCAATTTTTTTAAATATGGTAGAAGAAACTTCAGAGGTTGATTTTTCTATGGTAAGTGATGCTTTCCAAGACTGCTTGACAAATCTCAATAATGCCTTGCAAAGATGTGAGGAATTCAATCGTGTGCTCAACTGGGAAAAATGCCACTTTATGGTTAAGGAAGGCATCATTTTGGGGCACAAGATTTCAGAAAAAGAGATTTAAGTGAACTGACCTAAGATAGAGGTAATCGAAAAACTACCTCCACCAATCTCGGTGAAGGGAGTTAGAAGTTTTCTCGGCCACGTAGGTTTTTACCAGAAGTTCATTAAGGACTTATCCAAAATTACTAATCCATTATGCAAATTGTTAGAGAAGGAAGCTAAGTTTGTGTTTGATGGTGACTGTTTGAAGACATTGTACAAACTGATCATGTTGCCTTAAGATATCTCATGAAAAAGAAAGATGCCAAACCTCGGTTTATTAGATGGGTATTGCTACTGCAGGAGTTTAACTTTGAAGTCAAAGATTGCAAGAGTTGTGAAAATTAGGTCGCAGACGATCTCTCTAGACTAGAGAATGAATGAATGGCGAAAGAGGAGTTAGAGATTGATGACTTATTTTCAGATAAATAGGTATTAGCTATATCTCTTGAACTTGTACCTTGGTATGCTGATTTTGTTAATTATCTGGTCAGTGATATAATGCAAGAAGAACTGACTTTACATCAGAGAAAGGAATTTCTCCATGATGTGAGCAACTACTTTTAGGATGAGCCAAACATATTTTGTTTATGTGCTGACAACATAATTACGAGATGTGTACTAGAAGTAGAGATGTTAAGCATTATGCAAGCGTGTCATTCTTCCCAGTGGGGGGAACATTATGTGGGAGATCATACAGCCTGAAAGATACTAATATGTGGGTATTACTGGCCCACCATCCACAAAGATGACCAAGACTTTGTCAAGGCATGTGATTAATGCCAACAATAAGGATATATTTCTCGGAGGCAGGAATTGAATATGTCGATAGTTTTGGAAGTTGAGTTGTTTGATGTATGGGTCATTGATTCTATGGTCCAATTTCTGAGTTCTTATGGCCACAAGTTCATCTTGGTGGTGGTGGATTATGTGCCAAAATAGGTGGAAGTCATAGCCTTGGAATACAATGCAGGTAAGAGTGTGGTTACGTTCTTGAAAAGAACATTTTCTCTTGTTTTGGGACTCCACAAACTATCATAAGTGATGGGGGGTCACACTATTGCAACAAGGTGTTTCGTACAACTCTGCCCAAGTACGAATTAAAGCAACACAAGGTAGATACTCCCTATCACCAACAAACCAGTGGGTAAGTAGGGGTATCAAATTGAGAAATCAAGATGATATTGGAAAAGTGGGTGAATGCTAACCATAGCAATTAGTCTTGAAAACTTGATGATGCAATATAGACTTATCGCACGGCTTTCAAAATGTTGATAGGTTTGTCTTCTTACCAATTTGTCTTTGGTAAAGCTTGTCATTTGCCGGTTGAGCTTGAACTCAAGGCCCTGTGGTCTCTTTAAAATCTTAATCTGACATTGAGCAAGGTTGCGGATTTGAGGTTGGAACAACTGAATGAGATGGATGAATTTTGGCTTCGATCTTATGAGAGGGCTATTTTCTATAAGGAGAGAATGAAATTGTACCATGACAAGAGAATTGAGAAGAGAGAATTTCAGGTCAGGTCGGGGACTTGGTATTGCTATTCAATTCAAGACTGAAGTTATTTCTGGGTAAGCTAAAATCAAAATGGTCTAGGCCATTCAAAGCCACTCAAGTGTTTCCATCTGGAGCTATGGAATTGGAAAACAAAGAGGGAAAGTTGTTTAAGGTGAATGGCCAATGGGTAAAACAGTACGTTGGAGTATCGAAAAAGGTAAAGGTGTTATCACTGGTGTATCTTAATGAAGTCTGAGTAATCAAGATACCCAAGTAGTGTCGCGATGTTAAAGCAAGCCCTAATAGGAGGCAACCTATATCTTGTTGTAAAATGACTTTTATAGTATGTTTTGTTTCTTAAACATGGTTAATGTGTGTGTGAAGTGTGCTGGAAAAGAAAATATAGGTGAAGGCACAAAGGACCATATTTTGGTTGACGATGACGGTATGCCTGACGAAACATCAGAGCTCTGACAAACCATCACCTTGAGATATCACAAGAAGCAAGAAAAAAGGTCATTCTGGTTAAGGGCTGACGGCTCATGTGAAAAACCATCACAACTCAGGCGAGCCATCACCCTAAATTGTCATAAAAAGCAAGGACAAGAGAAAATTTGGTAAGGACTAATGGTACACATGATGAACTATCACACAAGTGACGAACCATCACCCTGAAGCATCAAACATGACTCATTTGTGGTACAGTATGACAGGCATGGCTAAGGTAACGATCTTGGCAAAGCAATCCAAGATCGCATGATTGAGGGATAACCAGTCCATGCCTAGAATCACATCAAAATCCACCATATCTAATACAACGAGATCAACCTGAGTGTCAAACTCTCAAATAGTCATTAAATATGATCTATATACCTGATCCACAACTAAATAATCACCCATAGGGGTAGCTACACACAAAGGCACAAATAACAGCTCCAAAGACAAAGCCAACTAAGATACATAACAAGCAGAAATTGATGAATATGTGGAGTCGAGATCAAATAAAGCAGAAGTTGGTTGACAGCTTATTAAAATCATACCTGTGATCACAATATCCAAAGCCTCAGCCTTTAGTCTACCAGGAACAACATATAAATATACCTGGCCACTACTAGACTAGGCCTGCCTGACCACCTGTCCTACCTGCTTGTGGACCACCTCTGAAACCCTGGGGACGACTCCTATATTCTGGAGCACCACCCCTGACTGGCGAAAGCACTGATCAGATTGGCTAAGCACTCTGAGCTGAAAGCGCAATCATCCCACACCGGGAACACTCTTAAGAGAAATGATAGATGACCCTACACTCATAATAAGTCCTAGGCACTCTGCTCTGTCTAGAAGGTTTGGCTGATTCAGAATGGTCACCTCAGCCTGATGACCCTGACTGAACACCCCTAACTGGTTGATTACTGCTCTTACCACCCAAACTATTATAACTAGATTGGCCCCCACCTAAGATCTAAAGTTCTGCCTAAATAGGCCTACTAGGCTGACCATGGTTCTGATAAGGCTGATGCTGTGGCTACCTACCCTAAATCCTTGGCCTCTGAACTGTGAGTCAATGTGGTTCCCACTATAATTACCTTGATGACGGGATCTCTTATCAATGCGCCCTTGGGCCTCGTGATCTATCTCCTCTATAGTATAGACTTAGTCAGCAATCTCAGTAAATGACTTCCCCAAAGTCACCTAACTTTAAGTTGCCCTATGAAGCGGTAAATTGAACCCTCTAACAAAACATCAAATGCTCTCCTACTCTGTAGGTAAAATCATGGTGGCATGCCTGCTACCTCATGAAACCTCACCTCATACTTGGCCACCATCACAAAAACCTGTCTTAATCCATAAAACTCATCCCTAAGGTGCTCATGCATGCTGGGAGGCATGTACTACTCCAAAAAAGCCTCAAACTGAGCCCAAGTCACAGGAAGAGATCCAACTAGCCTAGAATCAAGATAACCTCTCTTCCACTATCTCACTTCCCTATCAAGATGATATGTTATATAATCCACTCTACACGACTCAACCAACCCCAAATTATGAAGTCTCTCCTCACAAGTAGTCAGAAACTCATAAGCATACTCTCCTAGGGCCACGACAAACTTGAGTGGAGTCAATCTCAGAAATTGGCCCAATATCTTCTGCTCCTTCATGGTTATAAATAGATAGGCTACTACCAGCTTGAAACTACCAGTGATAGCAGAACCTCTACTCTGGGAGCCACAGTTGTAGGTTGTGCCCCTAAACTAATACCACTTTAGGTAGCTATTTGAGCCCTGTCTGTCGGTGGACTACCAACTAACACCAATACCTTAACCAATGCATCTCTAAGAACTAGCAAAAGATATAAACCTGGGTGGGGCCTGGGTTATCCCCTAGTCCACCTAGTACTATGGCGGTGGAATCTCTGGCGCTATCTCTGTCTCAGAATCAACAACATTGTCTAGCGATGGCTCTTTAGCCCAAACTCAACCTCTAGGTAAACCTCTACCCCAAACAGGTGCTCTAGTAGCAGGCTCGGGGTCTTGATCCCTGGCTGATATACCCTGCTTCCTAACCATTTGTGAAAGAGTGAAACAACAATAAGAATTTGGAAACCAATATAGACACAATGAATGGAAGTGAACCAAAAAGATGAGCTTTTTCCTAAAAATGTCTTGTAGACTCCCAAAAAGAGGATACAGACATCTCCATACCAATCCGTAGGACTCTACTCAATATCGACTCTCGTACCAACAATACTGGTGAACCTAGGATCTGATACCAAGCTATCACGACCTAATTTCTCAAGTCATGATGGCACCTACTTTAACCCACTAGTAGGTAAGCCAAGTTATAACCCAGAACAACAAGTAATAGGCTACTAGGCTAGCAGGAGAAAGGTAAAGGAAAACAAGAATGAAATTAGTACTAATAATAATATAGGTGGTAGTAGAAAGGTATACATACATAATAAACTGTACAAGAGATAGAGGAAGACCAAATGTATAAAATGAATCCCTTCCAAGACCTGGTAAGGTCGATACAAAAGCCACTATAATCAAAAATAAGAGTACTAGATAGTATCCAAAATATACATATGTGCACAATAGTCTCGGAAATACAAAAGACTATATAACTGAAACAGATGGTGGAGGATCAACTCTGTACTCTAAAAAGCTCACCCCATCTCTGGATCAACAGCAAGGCATGAGGATAACGTCAACGTCAGTGGGTCCTACTTGGATCTATATCAGGGAAAATATGCAGAAGTGCAGTATGAGTACCAAAGCAACGGGTACTCAGTAGGCATTATCGGTTGACTTAGCTCAAATATAGCAAAACCATGATAAAGTGCGAGAATGTAAGGTAAGTCAGTAGTAACATGGTAGAAATGTAAATATCTAATGTGTTAGGTAATAGAAATAAAGAAAATAAGTAACTCAAAAGTAAAAGAAAAGAATTAACTACAACCTAATAAGGGCCCCATAAGCCTAGAAGGCACACACAAGAAGATAATTAACCCTACCAAGCCACTATAAGCCTGTGGGTGTAAACAAGGAGAAACTAAGGTAAGAAATATGAGTAACCTTTAACTGAACCAATCCCAAGTAATCTTCCAATACCATATCCATGATGAAAAATCTAGGTATGTACCGGGATTGAACCAGAACCAATGGATAGTAACAAGAGGCCAGACACCATACTCAAATAAGAAATAGCAGATAATAACGAGAGGCCGAATGATCAAAACATAATAAAACTCAGTACAACTATTAGAACTCCCAGTAAAAACTATAATCAACACCAGAACATCCCAACCGTAATCATAGATAGATGTCAAACTAGAACTAAAACTTATAGTACCCATACCGTAACAAGAAATAGGTGATCCCATAAGAAGCCAACCATAAGCATAAACTGATGCCAAATTCATACCAGAACTCGTGAACAGTAAGCCATAATCATAAACCGATGTCAATTCTACTAGAACTAATAACAATAATAATAAAGCATACGCCGGACTTGAACTAAAACTGAGTTATATATGTGTATATATATAAGCATAACTTGCAAGCGGGATGAAATCCAAAGGTTTCAGGCCTATCTTCACATCATAAGGACATATAAACCAATCTTAGGTGGTTAAGTTCACTAAGGCAAGGCAGGTTTCTATTTACTACGCCAAGGAGGTGCGGCCTAGGGTCAGTTACTACTCTACGTAGAGAAAAGATAAATAGGCCAAAAATCAATTCTAAGTCAACCCCAACCTAAGGTAATAGCCTAAGGTACCATCTAAGTGTCTAAATAAGCCTAAAGGAGCTTCATGTCAAATATACTATCTGAAAAAGGCAGTAGGGTTTGCTATAGGGTCCCAATAACCCAACCTAGGTCAGAACCTACCTGAGTCTAGTCTAAGGCTTCCCATTCCCATCTCAAGGTACTACTAGCACTAATCCTAGTCCTAAAGGATGATAATACACTCTACTAGGGGAGAATGGGCCACCCAAAATCTACCAAGAAGGGCCATAACTAGCTAAATGAGGCGTAAAAATGGTAAAATGATAATCAGGCTAAAACTACCTTCCCAAACTAGCACAATAGTACACTAATACCATAGTTAATCTCGGTCAAAAAGAAGGGTAAGCCTAGCCTACCTGAACGCCGCCAAACGCCCACTGAATCCTCTACACCAGAGCTTTCCCTTTCTGAGAGGCCTCCATGAGCTGCCACTCTATCAAAACAATGATATATATGTCAAGAAGAGAAATCGATACCCATATAGCATACATAAGCTCTGGGTTAACAATCAGACTAAAAATCTCACATGGGGCCCTCTTGTAGAATCTTAAAATTAAAACCGTCACAGCATCCCATGCAGCTCAAGGATTAATTGACATATAAATTTACCTAAATCTGAGCTCAAACAGTCCCAAAATTAGTCCCAAAGAATCCATAGAAATAAGGAATTAAACTACTAAATTAAGTGAAAAATTCAAGCGATTACTTAAGAGTTAACTAGGCTAAAACACTCGCAATCACTTTTTCGAGCTAAAACCAACTTCAACCACTCAATTCCACACAAATTTTGAAGCTCACACTAGTCTAAAATGGAGTTTCAATACTTAGGATAAAAGCTCAAAAAGAGGAGAATGAAATATTTATATCATACCATGATGGCTGCAGTAGCGGCTAAATGACTATTAAAGTGATCATCGCTAAAGTGACCTAGCCCAGGCTGGTCAGGCGCAACTAAAGCGTTCCATGGCTGATACAATCCAAATCGGCACAAATTTTTTAAAGACTATAATTCAAGGCCGACACAAAAGAACCCAAGCCACGAATATCTCAAGGATGAAAGGATACATTTAGAGGGCTCTTTTCAAGATCCTAAGAGTTCAACACCACGTGTGGAGGATAGCTTGGATCCGGGAGCCAATATCACCTCAAGACCTCTAATAGAAGGGAAACACAAGAACTACAAACACTCCAAGGATCATTGATGAAGCTAGATGTGTTTGAACCTATCTTGACACCATTTAAAGAGTGTTGTGTGTTGCCCAATGCATTCAAGAAGGTTTTAAAGTCATTGGATAGGTTGTTGGAGAGTTAAGAGGAGCCAAACGGTGACCTGGAGTCACCTGCACCTTGACCTGTGGCCGCAGGTCATCCACCTGCGCCAGTAGGTGACCATTTTGGCCCTTCTAGCAGCACATGCGCCAGCAGGTGGTCCATCTACGTGGGTGGATGCCTGATTTGCTGAAATGGGTCACTTTTGGGCCTATTAAATGTAATAAAAGGACCAAGGCTATAAATACTAGTTCTTCTTCATTTTTAGTGAGCTTTTGATGATTTAAGATGAAATATACACTTGAAAGTATGAGATCTAGGATTAGCTTATTTTGAACTATCATTTTGAAACGTTGGTTACGTGGGAGTTTGATTCCCTCTTGGTTTACGTATGCAAATTGGTGCTTGTAGGATCAATTCAATAGAGGTTTTACGGTTTAAAATACCCTTTGGTTTCTTTGATTTTCCTATCTTTGTGTCATTCAATCTATCTTTACTTTCTTGCCTTATTATCTTAGTTTGTTTTCTTATTTTTGTACTTTTTCCCTCTTTTTGTATTTTGGGGGTTATCATTTGGTATCAGAGCCGAGCTTGAGTTCGTTCCCACGGATTCAATATTGGGTTCTTGTTATCTAGAAAATCAAAAAAAAAAAAGGTCAAAAAAAAAACATTTTTGGTGTTTTTGGAAATTTTGAGTTTTGATTTTGGTGTCTTATTGAGTTTCTTATGCTAATTATTTTTCTCTAGTATAAATCGAGTCTAGATCTCTAGATTTGAGATTTGAGCTTAATCGAAGTTGATTTGAGGATTCTACCATTGTTGGGTTGAGCTTTGAAGAAAACGGAAATGGGTCTTTAAATCTAGAAATTTTGGAGTGAAATTGAAGGTTTAAATATATTGGGGTTTGTTCCCTACGCCAAAAGGATCCCGGATCTCGAATTTGAAGCAATTTCGAGTTAAATCGAGAGAGTTGGAAATTTGGAAGTTCACCATCTTCATGGTGTTCTTCAAATTTTGAAATGGGTTTAATTTTCGAGAACAAATGGTTGGTAATTAGGGTCTACAAATGTTTGGATCTTGTTCATGAGGTCAAACGGAGCTCGTGGTTAAAATTTCATCATATTTTAAGCTCATTTGATCGAGGGTCAAAAATTTGAAGTTCTTGAGAATCTTCAAATCTTCAAGAAGAAGATTCATCCAAAAGTTGTTGTTAGATCCAAAAATGGCCAAAAAGAAGTAACAGGAATGTGTTAGTACCAAACAATATTCCAAAAGGGGAAGATAATAGGAAAGAGAAACCAAGTGGGCCCATAAAAAGGTGAAAATTCAAAGTTTCCAGGTATGCTGTCTGGCCACCTGTGCACCCATCTGCATGGGCAGATGAACCATCTGCGTGGGTAGGTGACCAAAGGAAGTCAATCTATTTTCACCTGCACCCTCACCTGGGAGGGCAGGTCACCACCTGCGGGGGCAGGTTACTTGAACGTACCTCAACGATCCCGAAACTCATTTTGCTCAGGTTCTAACATCTTTGTTTCATTTCTTGATTCCTTATTTCAATTTTTGATTCCTAAACTAATTAACAACTGGTAATTCATCTACTTAGTTAGTTGATTAGTTTTAGAGTCTGTTCTTTCTTAGTCTATTTTCTTTTGAGCTTTTCTAGTTTTTTTGGTTTCATTGTTATTTCTTTACTCAAGTCTGTGGTCGTTTGTTTGAGTCATTTATTCTTCTTCAAAATAAGAATCCAATTCCAACCACAAGTAGCAATTGACATCATATCTTCCATTGGAGTAGAAACGATCTCTCAACACTAATGACTCCTATTGTGAGGCATACAAAGGTGAGAATCTTACGAGTGTTGGTGAGGAGCTTTGACTACTAACCTTGTTTGCTCATTTTTGTAGGTACATGGATTTATAAGGAAGTATGCCTTCTGTAGCCTCGGATACTTTTGACTATGACATAGGAGACTATGATTGTGGTGAAGAAGGCTATGGCTATGACGAAGATGGAGATTATGGAGGCTATGAATATAGCCATGATCAAGAGTCGTGTGGGAATGAGAGCTACTATCCTGGAGAAGGATATGAGGCAAATGGCAAGTTTAAGTCTTATGGAGAGTATGGAGAGGATGAAGAGCCTTGTGATGGTTTTACGAAGGATGAAGGGGCATGTGAGGAGTCTTCCACTTCCCGCTCCGAGCATGAGGAAGTTATGAGATATAATCCTTTCTCCTATGTACCTTATAACAGTCATAGTGGGAATGTGCATGAGGATTGTGAAGATTCATATTCCTCTTCTTGCAGTACTGCTTATCAAATTACCAGTGGTTACACTACATCGAGTAGAAGTCATCCAATAATAAGAAGAGAGTGTGCATCTCCAATGTCTAGAGGTACAACATCCTATTCATCTTGTTCTAGTACTCAAACATTGAGAAATCGAAGCCAAGGTAGCTATGAGGGATATAGTAAGAGTCATGATATCACTAGAACCCCTCTTCCTATCTTCAAAGGAGGATGTGATCCCAAGGTTTATCTTGATTGGGAATGGCAATGTGAAAGGTTTTTCAAGGACTATGCTATGAGTGAAGTTGAACAAGCCACATATGCCCTTAAGTACATTCAAGGTCTGGCATTGAGATGGTGGGAACTTACAAAAGGGCCCAATCAAACATAGAGTACCTTGAAGGGGTTCATGAAGTCCAACTTTGTGCCAAAAGGATACACGAAGCTCTATAATTTTGATCCAAGAAGACAAGTTGACTTTAGGAAGGTGAGTATTTGTGGGGTTCCGGGATGCATTCTTGTTCTCGATGATTGGTGCTATGTGAACTACATCACTCCCTCTATGGTCGACTATTTAGGGATACCTCGAATGTCCAAACCTTATCCGTATTGTTTGGAGGGCTATAGAGTTTTTGAGAGTGTGAAGATTTATTTCAACCAAAATGAGTACTATGAGGAGATATGGTGTGATATATTTTCCTTGGACTTTGGACACTTATTCTTGGGCGCTAATTGGTTTGTGAAACATAGAGTTCCGAATAAGAAAAATTGGCCTAAGATTTTAGTGGACCAATGGGGAAATCATCTCTTTCCACCTACCCTTCCCAAGCCTCAAGGAAATATGACCACTTACTCCAAGTCCCTTGATAAGGAGAGACAGAAGATTGAGAGGAATAAGAGAGTGCAAAGTGGTACACCAAGAGTGGAAAAAAGAGAGGTTGTGAGGAGTGAAGTGAGGGGGTTACCACAAATCTAATCTAACTTTATTTGTCCTTCTCTTAGTAAGGACACTTGTGCAGGTACTAATGTTGCAAATGGAGGAGAAATACAAGCTTCAAACATAGGGTCTAATCAAAAAGATCGGGAGATTAGTTTGAACCTATGCCTTAAACCATATGAAGAGTATTTCGACACTTTGAAAGAAACCTTACCCCAAGGTAAAGAAGAATTTTCTCATGAGCTTCAAGGTAACAAAGCTAACTCTTGCACTTTAATAAATGTGAAAGATCATTGTGTGGCTAGTAGCCAATTGAGTGTGATTGATAGCTTATCCATATGTGAGCCTAATGATTCTTTACCTCGTGATGATAATGTATATGTTAAGAGTGTGGATACACTAATTGATCCTATTGATGACCAAATTGACTCTTCTTGTAAGAATGATTTGAGTCCACCTAGTGTTGAAGCCTTTGTGTTGAATAATAGTACATTATCTCATGAAAATGGTGTTGATCAACTTGTGTGTGAATCTAGTCCACTATTTGAGGGTGTTTGTGATGTGATTAGTGAACCTCAAGTTAGTGATGATATTGTTAATATTGATCATTTTAATAGGAGTTACTCTTTGAGCATGTCTTTTGATGAAGATCCTATTACTTGCCTTGCACATAGAGGTGATCTTGTGTTGGAAACTTCTTCAAAACTTGATAATTGTCTTTTTAAGAGCGAACTCACATGTTCTAATCCTCCTTCTTAGATTGACCCTTCTCTATTTAAGTATAATGTTTTGTTTGAAGAGGATGAAATCACTCCTAGTCCGCTACCTAGTGGTGTAGATCATGTTAATGATGTAGCTCTTCTTGAGGGCTATATTCTATATAACAACCCACTATGGTGTGACAACATTCCTCCTAAAGATGGAAATCTCTTCTTAGAAGATGAGAGTACTCTTATGGGAATGGAATGTGAAGAAATGGAAGGCGCTCTTTGTGTCCCAACTACTTCTTATTCTTTGAGTGTTCCAATTCTTGAGCATACTCTTGATAGTTTTCTTGCACGTAGTAGTGATCATGCACTTGAGGACACCTTAGATGAAACCAATTTGCGTGACACCTTTCTTTACTCTCTATTTGCCTTTGATGATGCTTATGCTAGTGTAGAGAGTATACATTTTTGTATTGGTGGAACCTTTGGGTAAAAAGAGTGTTTTCTAGACCCATGTCTATGGCCGCTCTATCCATTGGACCCCGGTGACCATTTGGAATATGGTGGTTGTAAGACACCCCACTTGGTGCTTTGGTCAAGATGACAAGCAAGATTTGGTTGGAGTTGTTGGTACTATTCCCTATGATAGAGAGTCTTTCTTGAAGATTTATAATCCACTTGAGAGACCAGAGTTGTGTAAGAGAAAGGTCTCCAACAAAGTTTAATGCTCTTTAAAGAAGGGGAACAATGAAAAGATCCAAGAGAATTCACCATTGTGTGTTTCCATTCTTGACCAAGGTTTTACTACTTGTAGGTCGGAGAGTGAACCTTGTTTTTAAAACACCTTGGAAGAATTCCAATTATGTGATACCTTTCTTTATTTCTTTTTTGCATATGAAATTATTCATGATTGTGTTGAATCAATAGCTTGTGTGAGCATGGACTGTTTTGAATGGGAGAGCATTGTGAGCTGAAATACAATATGTTTGTTGACTTGTATGGGGAATACCTTTGTATTTTACCCCGATAATGATTTAGGACTAATCCCATTCTTAGAGAAAGCTAGTGCATTGAGTGGAGTCTTAAATTGGAAAGATCTTGTTAATGACATTGCACTTAGCTTTAGAGATCTTCATGTGACTCTTGACTCAAAAGGGATTATGTGCTTGTTTAGACCTGGAACCAATGTGATTTTTCATGAGTGGTTGACTAATTACCAAGGTTCTTTTGGCTTTTCCTTTTGTCAAAGTCTCCTGAGTGGCCAAGTATATTTTATTTTATGGGGTTACACGCCCTTGATTGATCATTTTGATTCTTGGCTATATGTTAAGTGTGTTCCTCCTTGGCTTGGTGATAAGTTTGATATTGCTAACCCTAACCCTCATGCCACGAGGATATTATGCTTGCTTGTATTCCCTATGGTTTTTCAAGGTTTGGATTCGAGGTCGAATCCTTTTCAAGAAGGGGAGGATGATACAAGCCAAATAGGCACTAACTTGTCAAAGACTATAATTCAAGGCCGACACAAAGGGGACCAAGCCACGATCATCTCAAGGATGCAAGGATACATTTGGAGGGCCCTTTTCAAGCTCCTAAGAGTTCAACACAATGTGTAGAGGATAGCTTGGAGCCGGGAGCCAATATCAACTCAAGACCTCTACTAGTAGGCAAGCACAAGAACTACAAACACTCCAAGGATAATTGATAAAGCTAGATGTGTTTGAACCCATCTTGACACCATTTAAAGAGTGTTGTGTGTTATCCAATGCATTCAAGAAGGATTGAAAGCCATTGGAGAGGTTGTCAGAGAGTTAAGAGGAGCCAAACGGTGACCTGGAGTCACCTACACCTTGACCTACGGACGCAGGTCATCCACTTGCGCCAGCAGGTGACCATTTTGTCCCTTCCAGCAGCACATGCGCCCTGACATGCGCGAGCAAGTGGTCCATCTACGTGGGCGGATGCCTAATTTGCTGAAATAGGTCACTTTTGGGCCCATTAAATGTAATAAAAGGCTCAAGGCTATAAATACTAGTTCTTCTTCATTTTTAGTGAGCTTTTGATGATTTAAGATGAAATATACACTTGTGAGTGTGAGAGCTAGGATTAGCTTATTTTGAACTATCGTTTTCAAACGTTGGTTACGTCGGAGTTTGATTCCCTTGTGGTTTACGTATGTGAATTGGTGCTTGTAGGATTAATTCAATAGAGGTTTTAGGGTTTAAAATACCCTTTGGTTTCTTTGATTTTCCTATCTTTGCGTCATTCAATCTATCTTTACTTTCTTGCCTTATTATCTTAGATTGTTTTCTTATTTTTGCACTTTTTCCCTCTTTTTGTATTTTGGGGGTTATCAATGGCCGCTTAAGCAGCTGCCACTAAAGCAGTGCCCAGCCGCTAAAGTGGCTACCACTAAAGCGGTCTCTTGGCCTCTTAAGCGGCTGCACCAAAAAGCTCAATTACAGGAAGTACTAGGTAAGGGGTTTATTTGCCCTAGTGCTTCTCTGTGCGGTTCTCTGGTCTTTTTTGTCAAGAAGAAGGATGGTAGTCTATGTATGTGCATAGACTACCGACTGTTGAACAAAGTTATGATTTTTTGTAACAAGTACCCATTACCCAAGATAATGATTTGTTTGATCAGTTATATAGGGTTCTTTGATGTTTTCCAAAATTGACTTGAGGTCTGCGTATCACCATCTTATGATCTAGGCCGAGAATATACCTAAGATTATTTTTTAAACCTGTTATGGTCACTAGGAGTTTTTGGTTATGTCTTTTTGTTTGACTAACATCACGGCTACCTTTATGGGGTTGATGAATGAGATGTTCGAGCCATATTTGGAATTTTTTGTTATCATTTTTATTAATGATATTCTTATGTACTCTAAGAGTAGGGAAAAGCATGAGGCTCACTTGCGTATTGTGTTGTGATTGCATAAGGGGAAGAAACTCTATGCTAAATGTTATAAGTGTGAGTTTTGGTTGTCTTCATTATCCTTCTTGGGGAACATGGTTTTGAAAGAAAGAGTTAGGGTAGACCCAAAAGAGATTAAGGTGGTTTGTGATCAAAATTCACAACTTTGTAGGGTTGTCTAGTTACTATTTTAGGATTATGAAGCTTTTAATTCTATTGCCTCTTATTTGAATCGATTAATTCAGAAATAGGTGCCTTTTGTATGGACCAATGGGTGTGAAGAGAGATTTCAAAAGCTTAAAACCTTACTAACTTCAACTCTTGTCCTTGCCTTGTTGGTGGAGGGTAAGGACATTATTGTATTTTGTTATGCCTCACACTTTGTTCTAGGTTGTTAATTGATGCAGGAAAAGAATATGATTGCATAGACTTCTAGGTAGCTGGAGGTTCATGAGAAGAACTATCCCACCCATGACTTAGAGTTGGCTATGGTAGATTTTGCTCTTAAGATATGGAGAAACTATTTGTATGAGGTGAAGTGTGAAGTATTCACTAATCACTGTAGCTTGCAGCATGTCTTTTCCCAGAGAGATCTGAATCTATTACAGTGAAGATAGATGGAACTACGCAAGGATTATGATCTTTCGATTCTTTTTCATCTGGGCAAGGCCAATGTGGTAGTGGATGTGTTGAGTTGGAAGACGAAGAGTATAGGTACTTTGGCATGTTTGGATTTTTCTAGACATCCATTGGCTAGAGAGGTTCAGACCCTAGCTAAATGTTTTATGAGACTGTAGGTGACCTAGATAGGAGGACTGCTAGCTAATATAGAGGTGAGATCTACTTTTCTTTACAAAATTAAAGCTAGGAAGTTCAAGGATGTGATGTTTGAGTAAGATTTACAACAAGGTGTTGCAAGGTGAGTCCAAGAAGTCCATTCTTGATGATGAAGGTATTTTGAGGATTAAGGGATGAGTTTGTGTGCCCTATGTGGATGACTTGATTTTGACAAAACTTATTAAGACACCTGTTTTGAGGTACTCCATACATCCTGGTGCGACCAAGATGTACCGTGATTTGAGGCAGCACTTTTGGTAGCGCCGAGTGAAACGAGATATAGTGGATTTTGTGGCTAAGTGTCAGAATTGCCAAAATGTGAAGTATGAACATCAGAAGCCTAGTGGTACTATTCAAAGAATGCCCATTCTTGAATAGAAGTGGGAAAGAATAGCCATGGATTTTGTTGTTGGTATTCCCAAGACTTTAGAAAAGTATGATTTGATATGGGTGATTATGGACCAGTTCACTAAGTCTACACACTTCATTCCAGTAGGTGACTTATAATGCAACCAAGTTGGCCAAAATTTATGTTAAGAAGATTGTCTGACTACATGGGGTGCTCAATTCTATTGTTTTAGATAGAGTTATAAAGGTTACCTCTAACTTTTGGGAAAAACTTCAGGAAGAGTTGGGCACTAAATTGGATCAAAGCACAGCTTTTCACCCTCAGATTGATAGGCAGTCTGAGCGGATGATGCAAGTGTTATATGACATGCTTCAGGAATATGTCATAGATTTTGGTGGTCATTGGGACTAGTTCTTACCCTTGTGCAATTTTATGTATAGCAACATTTATCACTCGAGTATCAACATGGCTACTTTTGAGGCATTGTATAGGAGGACATGTAGATCTCCTATTTGGTGGATTGATGCCTTTAAAGTTAGACCGTGGGGAACCAATTTGTTGAAAGAGTCGATGGAAAAGGTTAGATTCATGCAAGAGAAACTTGAGGTGTATCAAAGTAGGCAGAAGGAGTATATGGATAAGATGTTGCAAGATATGCATTTCATGGAAGGTAAGCAAGTATAGCTCATGGTTTCACCTATGAAGGGTGTGATATGATTTGTGAAGAAGGGTAAGCTTAGTCCAAGGTACATTAGACCTTTTGATATCTTATAGTGTGTGGGGCCGATGGATTATAGGTTGGCCTTACCTCTGAGTTTTTTGGGAATCCACCCCATGTTTTATGTTTCAATACTCAAGAAGTACCACGGGGATGGTGAATATATCATTCATAGGGATTCAGTTTTGCTTGATAAGAACCTCTCTTATAAAGAGGAACCTATTGTCATTTTAGGGCAAGATGTCTAGAAGTTGAGAACTAAAGAGATTCCATCTGTGAAGGTCCAGTGGAGAAATCATCCTATTAAAAAGGCCACTTAAAAGGCCGTAGCAGTTGGTAAGGACCTATTCAGGACCACCGTAGTGGGCCACCACTCGACACAGTAGGACCGTGTAGCGGGTAGCTGACCGCCATAGTGGTTAGCGAGAAAAGACTCAGGACCATCGTAGAGGGCACTTTCTTCCTATAGTGAGACCGTTAGCAGAAATGTGTCCGCTACAGTGGTCATCAACAGTTAAATTCCTATTTCTCTAAGTTTTGATGTTATTTCTCCCAAATCATCTAAATTTTGACCTAAGCTTTAGGTGAGACAATTTCCTTCTGGTTTGGGTGATTTCTACTCTTGAGGTAAGTTTATTCCATTATTCTAACATGGATTAATCCATTAAATCAGCATCGGCAGACATCATTGTGACGGCTCGACTGATGAACCGTCAAGCCCTTAGAGAGATGTCACACCCACTTGTCAAGACCAAACAGAACATTCGACTATATTAAGTGAACTGACGATTTGACATGAAAAAATTTCAAGGTCCTGGCAATCCATTAAGCGATCAGTCACAGTGAAGGCAGCCAGATCCGAGTTTAATTTGGATTCAAATTTCTCTGCAACCTATAAATACCTAGTTTAGGGTTTAGAATAGATATATTTTATTACTTAGAAAAATTTTACATTACTTTCATGGGTATTGATTTTTTTTGGAGTTTTGAAACTACTAGTTAGGTTTTTGTCAAGGATTCAAGGCTTGATTTTCATCTTTGTAAGAATTTATCTTTTAATTATGAATTTTGTTGCTTTTTTCCTCTCAATAACCATGTGTAGCTAAAAAAAACCATAACTAGGGTTGTAGGATCCATGGAAAAATAGAAATTCTAGGGTTGATTTCAGTGTGGATTGAAATAATATATTGTTAATGTATGCTTATTCTTTTTATCTTAACAGATTTCTAATGGTTGCAAACATTAGAACAAGCCCTAGGTTTAACTTGCTTGAAATAAGAGGTTAAAATCGGGAAAAAATATTAACAACAAGGATTCAGAGTTTCTAACATCCATCTAATGAGTAATGCTCTAGCGAGATTAATCAACTTGAGGATAAAATTGAGTTTTCTAATCTCATCTATTTAAGTTTAAAAGAATCAAAGGGAAAATCATCTAATTAGGTTGAGAAACGTTTAGACATATATTTGAATTCAATTTCCTTGCATTTCTTGTATTAAAAGGTTTCACTATCGATATTTAACACGAAAATGTTATATAGCCATGGTGAACACAATCTTAGTTTTCTTTCTCTATTGATTCATAGTTCGTTAATTTAACATTGGTTACTTAAAACAAGTTGGATATTGATTCAAAATTGCTTATTATAAACACCCTCAATTTTATGGAAATTGTAGACTAATAGTCACTTAAATTGCTCATGACTTAGTGTTCACCATACTCCCTATGGGATTCAACCCCAACCTTTGTTGGGTAATATATTTGACAACGACCGCTTATACTTATTAAGGGAGGTGTAATTTGGGCATATCAAATTTTGGCATCGTTGTTGGGGAATACGGTTGTCTATTAAGTTTGTTGTGTTTACTTGACTCTTAGTCACATTTCCTAATTTTACTTTTGTTTGTTGTTTTTTGTAATTACGGAATACTGACTTGTGCATACCAAGTACTCGAAGCTCAGGTGAACCATTGTTACCTTACAATCTCAAGCTTTCAAAGACTTTGAGGTAGAATATGGATGTATAAAAACGTGAAATGATAAGGCTTCAGCAACTTGTTGCAAATCAACTGAATCAACATAATTTGAATGTACCTGAGAATGTGGGCAGCGATGATTTGGTTGATGATGTTGATGAGCAACATGTTGAAAATATTTCCTTCCAACCAAAATTAGTGATAAAAAGCCAGAGGTCGACAATAACTTGTTATGAACTTTGACCTCGATGAGGCTGATTTAGATAGAATTGGTGTCACTGGGGCCATTGTTCTACCACCACTAGCCCCTGGAGCAAAGTTTAATATCACTAGCACTATGATCAAGTTATTGAATCTCAAAGGTTTATTTCGAGGGATGGTTGGTGATGATCCAAATATGCACTTGATGAACTTCATAGGTTTCTGCACGTCCTTTGATTTTTCAGGAGTTAGTCAGAATTCCATCCAAATGAGGTTTTTTCCATTGTCATTATCTGGGGAGGCAATATTGTGGTTAACTGAGATGCAACCCGATTCTATTACAAACTAGAGGCAACTGAAAGGAGCTTTTCGAGAAAAAAAATTTCCCTCTTCAAGGATGTAACAGTTGAGGGAAGGAATCAGCAATTTTAGGCAGCAATCAAACGAAGCATTACATGATACTTGGCTGAGGTTAAAGAAGAAGTTGAGCCAATGCAATCATAAGTTAACAGATGAGCACGTGATGGAGACTTTCTATAGGTCTCTGAACTCGAATACTAAACCAACGGTTGACAACGCAGCTGGAGGAGCTTTCATGGCACTTACTTTCATAGATGAAACCATGATGCTAGATAGGCTGACTAAAACTAATTGAGCTTGGCATACCAGAGATTCTAAGGTAGCAAGCAGCACTTATGTTTTGGGTATGTTAGTTGAACAACGCCGAAGGGAAGAAGAACGTGACCAAGATATGCCTCACATAAAGACTCAGATGGACTTGCTTACAAAGCATTTATTGGCGGGTGGTATTGAAAAGGTTAAAGTTGTTTGATCGCAGGGGAAAGCAGTTGAGTCTGACTCAGAAGAAGAGACGAATTACTTGAATAACCAAATGGGGGTTTCCAGGATAATAACCAAGGAAACCAAGGTTGAAACTGTCATAGGGATAACTAGTATGACAAGGCTAGTCATAAGGATCATGATCAAGGAAATTGGAAAAGTAAGAATGACAGAGGTGGTTTGTATGTACCACCAAAAAATCATGATAGAGCTAGCAATGATTAGGGAAGTGTTTTATGGAAAGATGATGGCGAAGGTGCTGAAAAGTGTGGAATCTACTAATGTTGGAGTGAAAGAAATTAAGAATGGTTTATCTTCAATGAGTCAGCATATAGATTTACACTTCACTTCTATCAGGCAATTAGAGTACCAAATGGGTCAACTAGTTCATGAAGGACTTAGTCACCAAAAAGAGGACGATAAGTTTCAAGCTAGAAGGCAATATTCATCATTATAGTATGATTACTTCATGATTGTTGGTTCAAGAAAAGGCAGATCCAGGTGCCTTTACTATTCCATTCATAATTGGTGCAGTCACCTTTGCAAAGGCCTTATGCGATCTTGGTGCTAGAATCAATTTTATGCCCTTAGCTATTTATCGGTAGTTGGGATTGGGAGCCCCCAAACTGATGACTATGTGGCTATTAATGGTTGATTGTTTGGTCAAAAGGCTAGTGGGGATATTGTATGACGTGATAGTGAAAGTTGAGAACTTTATATTTCTGGTGGACTTTCTGATACTTGATTGCGAAGTGTATTTCAAAGTACCCATAATCTTGGGTAAACCAATCTTAGCTACCAGGAGGTGTTAGACGACATAGAGAGCAATGATTTAAAATTCAGGTTGAACAACAAAAAGTTGAAGTTCAATATATGAAAATTGATGAAGCAATCGAGAGACATTAGTGTTGTCTCGATCATTAATGTTATTGATGAAGTTGATATCGAGGTGCCTATTAAAGAAAGGTTTGCCGTGGAAACCTTAGCTGTTATGATGATGAATTTTCACGGGGACGACATCGAATATTATGATAAGATGGTTAATTCTTTGGCTAGAATGGAGTCGTATTCTTACGCCTTGAAGAAGTTGAACATGGATTTGAAAAATAGGCCAACTCTTGCAACAAAACCATCAGAAGAGAAACTGCCTGTGTTGGAGCTTAAAGAACTGGCTAGCCATCTTCGATATGCATTTTTAGGTAAGAACAACACCTTGCCTATGATTATAGATGCTGATTTGATATAATGGGAAGTGGAAGATCTTGTTTCTATGTTGCGGAAGTACAAAAGGGCAATTGGTTGGACGATTGTAGATATTATCAAAATTTCACCAGGCATTTGTACACACAGGATTCAGTTGGAAGAAGAGTGGACTTCTACCATTGAACACTAGTGAAGACTTAACCCACCAATGCAAGAGGTGGTGAAGAAATAAATAATAAAATATCTAGATACGGGTGTTGTATACCCAATCTGAAATAGTAAATGGGTAAGTTTTGTGCAATGTGTCCCAAAGTAGAGGTATGCCAATTGTAGCCATTGAGAAAAATGAGTTAATTCCAATAAGGTCAGTCACTAATTGGCGAGTGAGAAAAATGAGTTAATTCCAATAAGGTCAGTCACTAATTGGCGAGTTTACATGGACTAAAGGAAGCTCAATTCATGGACTCTTAGGGATCATTTTCCAATGCCATTCATGGACCAAATGCTTGATAGAGTAGTAGGAAGAGGCTAGTATTGATTCTTGGATGGTTATTAGGGTTATAGACAAATCTCCATTGCACCCGAAGATCAGAAGAAGACTATATTTACATGCCTTTATGGGTCATTCACCTTCAATCGTATCACCTTCGAGTTATGTAATGCTCCTATAACATTTCGAAGGTGTATGATGTAAAAAATTTTCAATATGGTAGAAGAAACTTCAGAGGTATTTATGGATAATTTCTCTGTGGTAGGTGATGCTTTCCAAGACTGCTTGACAAATCTCAGTAATGCCTTGCAAAGATGTGAGGAATTCAATCTTGTGCTCAACTGGGAAAAATGCCACTTTATGGTTAAGGAAGGCATCATTTAGGGGCACAAGATTTCAAAAAAAGGGATTTAAGTGGACTGACCTAAGATAGAGCTAATCGAAAAACTACCTCCACCAATCTTGGTGAAGGGAGTTAGAAGTTTTCTCGGCCACGTAGGTTTTTACCAGAAGTTCATTAAGGACTTATCCAAAACTGCTTATCCATTATGCAAATTGTTAGAGAAGGAAGCTAAGTTTGTGTTTGATGGTGACTATTTGAACACATTTGAGTGCCTTAAAGAAAAGTTGGTAGTTTCCCCCATTACTATTGCTCTTGATTGGTCTCAACCTTTCAAAGTGATGTGTGATGCAAGCGGGATAGCCATTGAGAAGTTTTGGGCATACTTACTTGGCACTAAAGTTATTGGACAGACTGATCATGCTGCCATAAGATATCTCATGACAAAGAAAGATGCCAAACCTCAGTTTATTAGATGGGTAGTGCTACTACATGAGTTTAACTTTGAATTGAAAGATTGCAAGAGTTGTGAAAATCAAGTCGCAGACCATCTCTCTAGACTGGAGAACGAAGGAAAGGCGAAAGTGGAGTTGGATATTGATGACTCATTTTCAGATAAATAGGTATTAGTTATATCTCTTGAACTTATACCTTGGTATGCTGATTTTGCTAATTATCTGGTTAGTGATATGATGCAGGAAGAAGTGACTTTACATCAGAGAATGAAATTTCTCCATGATGTGAGCAACTACTTTTGGGATGATCCAATCATATTCTATTTATGTTCTGTAAACATAATTATGAGATGTGTACTAAAAGTAGAGATGTTAAGCATTATGCAAGCGTGTCATTCTTCCCAGTGGGGGGACATGATATGGGAGATCGTACAGCCTGAAAGATACTAATATATGGGTATTACTGGCCCACCATACACAAAGATGCCCAAGACTTTGTCAAGGCATATGATTAATGCCAACAAAAAGGATCTATTTCTCAGAGGCAGGAATTGCATATGTCGATAGTTCTGGAAGTTGAGTTATTTGATGTATAGGGCCTTGATTTTATGGGCCAATTTGTGAGTTTTTATGGCCACAAGTTCATCTTGGTGGTGGTGGATTATGTGTCGAAATAGGTGGAAGTCATAGCCTTGGAAGACAATGAAGGTAAGAATGTGGTTACGTTCTTGAAAAAGAACATTTTCTCTTATTTTGGGACTCCACGAACTATCATAAGCGATGGTCGGTCACACTTTTGCAACAAGTTGTTTTGTACAACTCTGGCCAAGTACAGAGTAAAGAAACACAAGGTAGATACTCCCTATCATCTACAAACTAGTGGGCAAGTAGGGGTATAAAATTGAGAAATCATGATGATATTGGCAAAGTGGGTGAATTCTAATCGCTGCAATTAGTCTTGAAAACTTGATGATGCAATATAGGCTTATTGTACGACTCTGAAATACTGATAGGTCTGTCTTCTTACTAATTTGTCTTTGGTAAAGCTTGTCATTTGCCGATAGAGCTTGAACTCAAGGCCCTATGGTCTCTCAAAAAGCTTAATGTGAGATTGAGCAAGGTTGTGGATTTGAGGTTGGAACAACTGAATGAGATGGACAAATTTCAGCTTCGAGCTTATGAGAGGGATACCTTCTATAAGGAGAGAATGAAATTGTACCATGACAAGAGAATTGAGAAGAGAGAATTTCAGGTCGGGGACTTGGTATTGCTATTCAATTCAAGACTGAAGTTGTTTCTGGGTAAGCTAAAATAAAAATGGTCTAGGCCATTCAAAGCCACCCAAGTGTTTCCATCTGGAGCTGTGGAATAGAAAAACAAAGAGGGAAAGTTGTTAACGGAGCTCAAGTTAACAACCAACTACCGTACAAGTGTATAAGACGACAATGAGTTACATGATTGCCTTATAACGTCATTTCCCCCTTCACAATACAATTCACGGCATTGTCATACCAAAAATACCACAACATTCCGTACATTGACCAAAACATCATAACCCAATAGCATTTCACACCAAGTTTATCCTTTACGCCTCCTCATTAACATTATGTCACAATTACTCCATCAAGTCACCTCAATACATTTCATAACAACATCTCAACAACAATCCCACAAATTATACTCATAGAAAAATGACAAGTTAAGTAACATAACCACACCATACATGTTGATATTTTATCCACACCATTCATTTTCATCAAAACCTCAAGTCTCCTTTCAAGTTTAAACCACATAGATGACACATCTTTTAGCAACAAGCAAAAGTGCACTACTTACACTTTTAAACACAACCATCATGATATACATACTATCACATGCATATAATATATTAAACCATAAGATTAAACACTTACCCAATCTTGAAAATGATGATCTTGCCTAAAGAGATGACTTAGGGTTTTGAGAGCAAAAAGGAATTTCTTGGAAATGTCTAGAATGGCATGTGTGTTTATGTGAATAAAATATGATTTTTCATTGTCTTATATATCCCCTCAAGTCATCCTTAGACACTTCTTGGGCATTAAATGCCATGCTTTACCTAGTCAACACAAGAATGGGTCATTTTCCCATTTGGGCCATGCATTTTGGCTTTATTTTGGGCCTCAAATTGAGCCCATTAACATATGTGAATGTAGGCTAACAAATTCAATGCATGATCCACCACATATATCATGTTTAAATAATTCCATAAATGTTACGAAAATATTTAACTCACGAGATTCATGTTCGTAGCCTCAATCCTAAGAACAAGCAATTCTAGCCACTCATGGCTTAATTGAACATAATTTGATAAAATAATTATGACAACCAATTAACCCCAACTTGGATGCCAAACTCTCTCAAGAGTAGTCCTACTATGATGGTATAATAATACCATAACCCAAGAGTCCTCTTTATAGACTAATACTCGGAGAAGAAAGTTGGCAAAAAGCACCCCGGCACGCTTCCGGGTGCCCCTGAGACTTAGCTGAATTTCAGCTCTAAGGGGGAGCCTGAGTGGCCTGGCACGTCCCCTGGCGCACCCCTTTTCTACCTCTGCCAAAAAAAAATCGGCCAGAAGCGACCTGGCACGCCCCTGGGCGCGCCCCACACCAAAATTCCATTTTCGACTTTTCTTTGCGGATTCGGTTAGATCCTTTAAGTCCATATTTTGTAGCTTTCCTCTCATCTTTAATATCATTTGCTTGGAAGTCCTTAAACCTCACTTTTCACCCCACAAATGCTTCACAAAGTCACAAACACCTCCTACAAAGGTCTAATCACATTTACTAGCACAATATCAAATGTTCCATCAATAACAATACAAAACACGTACTTATTGCTTTCAAAACCAATGTAAACATGGTTCATAGTTGGCAAGTAAGGTCGTAAATGTACGGGGTGTTACATTCTTCCCCCCTTAGAAGCATTCATCCTCGAATGTTAACAATATTTTTTCATGTACAACTGATGCATCTCTATATTAGCATATATATACATATACACATAATGCATATAGACTTCCTCACTTTGAACCTTTTCTTCCATGTGAAACAAATACGGGTACTTTGACTTCATCTTTTCTTCAGTTTCCCATGTGATCTCTTCTACTTGTTGATTTCTCCAAAGTACCTTTACGGAAGCTACGTCTTTATTCCTTAACCTCTTCACTTGCCTATCCAGAATAACAATAGGTACCTCTTCCTAGGTGAGATCCTCCGTAACTTGTACATCTCCAATGGGAGCAATACGAGATGGATCTCCTATGCACTTTCAAAGCATCGAAACATAAAACATTGGATGAATTGTGGAGAGTTCTTGGGGTATTTCAAATTCATACGCGACTTGACCAAATCTTCAATCAATCTTATACAGCACGTCATAGAGGGCCAATCTTCCTTTCTTTTCAAATCTCATTACCCCTTTCATTGGTGACACTTTCAAAAATATCCAAACATCTATGGCAAACTCTACTTCCTTCCTTCTAGTATCGGTATATAACTTATGTCGACTTTGGGTCGTTTGTAGCCATTGTTGTACCACCTTAACTTTCTCTATAGCTTGATGAACAAGGTCTGGCCCGAGTAAACCAATTTTACCCTCGTCAAACCATGCAATTGATACTTAAACAATAGCTATTATGGTAAGTAAATTCAACAAGAGGTAAATGATCGTCCCAACTACCTTTAAAGTCCCATGTGCAAGCTTGTAGCATAGTTTCTATCATAGTTTCAAGTGTTTGGATAGTACATTTTGCCTGTCCATCTGTTTGGGGATGAAAAGATGTACTTAAATTCACTTAAATTCCCAAACTCTTCTGAATTTATTTTTTTTTCAAAAATGTGTAGTAAATTGAGCTCCCCTGTCTAATATAATAGAAGTTGGAATCGTACTATCTCCTTAAAATACAACCTTGCATAATCTGCAGTTGTACAAGTGGTCTTGATAGGTAAAAAGTGTGCTAACTTGGTAAACCTGTAAACTAGCACCCATATGGAATCAAATTTCCAAAGTGTACGAGGAAAACTTATGATGAAACCCATGTTAATCAGGTCCCACTTACAGACTGGAAAATTGATACATTGCATATAACCTCCAGGTTTTTTATGCTCTACTTTTACTTGTTGACAATACACATCTTTCAAATCATGGTACATATTTTTTTTGTAGTTCCCGGATGAATAGAATACCGTGAATGATGTGCCTCTATCGTAATTCGTTTCCTTAATTCATCTCCATACGGTATACACAATTTACCTTGGCAGTGAAGTACTCCCTCTTGCGTAAGGTCAAATGCCTTTATCGAACCTTGTTGTACGTTCTTTTTCAGCTGCACTAAAAATAGGATTCGCATATTACTTTTCCTTCACCTCTACAAATGAAGACTCTGCCGCATCTTGCTCTAAAATTCTTTTATCTGGAGTTTCAAGATCTGTCCAATTGATGTAGATCCTTAACTATACCTTGCTTTTCCATGAACTGACCATCAGTACCTCCTAGTGCTTTGCGGCCTAACGCATCGGCTGCCGCATTTGTTTTTCCCGGATGGGGTCACAATTTCAAAATCTCTTAATAGTTTGAGTCATCTCCACTGCCTCAGATTTAAGTCCTTCTGCTTAAAGATATATTGCAAACTCTTTAAACCCCATACAAGTAGTGGTGTCATATTTTTAAAGCAAATATCACAACTGTTAACTCAATATCATGTGCTGGATAATTTCTTTCATGTGGACACAATTGTCTTGAAGCATAAGCTATCACATTGCCATATTGCATCAATATACACCCTATGCCGACTCCTGAAGTAGCACAATACACTGTATACACTTTTGTGCCTTCGGGAAGTACTAATACGGGTGTAGCGGTCGAGTTATCTTTTAGCGCTTAGACTCTCTTCTCACATGCATTATTCCACTGAAACTTGGTTACTTTATGTGTTAGCTAATTAAGGGTGCTAAAATGGAAGAAAAACTCTGCAACAAACCTTCCCATATAAACTACTGGTGCATTTGTTAGCACAAATGACATAACAAAAACAAAGTCATAGTGACTGTACTGTGTTCAGAAAGCTGTCTTGGGTATATCTTTTTCTCTAACCCTTACCTGATGATATCCTGATCTTAGGTCACTTGTTGAAAAACATTTGGCACTCTGTAATTGGTCAAATAAAGCATCCATGCTGGGGAGGGGATATTTATGCTTAATTGTCACCTTATTCCTTTGCCGATAGTCAATACACATTCTCCATGTACCTTTTTTTTTTTTTTGTACAATTGACACTAGTGCACCCCAAAGGGATATACTAGGACTCAAGTATTTCATTTACCACCGGAACCGATTAAAGAGTTGGTGGCTTCATATCACTAGCTTTCACTCTTACTAAGTGACATATGTATCCTTTCGGGTATCATTTTCTTTGCCTTAAGATGAGAAATAACTTTACCTCTCGGTACTCCCACATTACCCTTTTATTCAAGAACATTCTTTTGTGGAAAACGAAAATTAAATTCTTAGCTCGGCAATCTACCGTGGCATAACAAGAAGCCAATCAATCCATACCCATGACAACATCAAAATCTACCATCTCTAGTTCAGTAGGATCAACCAGTATGTCATAACCACAAACAATTACTATACAATTATGATATACTCTTTTAGCTATAATAGATTCACAACTAGTGTAGATACTTCAAATGGATTACCAAGTAATTCTGGTGTTCTTTCACATTTTTTTCGCAATCAATGGAGAAACATATGATAATGTAGAACCCCAATCAATCAATGCATATACCTTATGTAAAAATATGAATAATATACATGTATCTACATCAGGATAAGCCTCCGAATTATGTCGATCCGCTAAGGCATAGGTACGGTTCTGAATTTTACTAGGACTCGCTACTCCGCTAGCACCTTTGCCACGACTAGCAGGTTGTACACCTGACAATGATAATGCAACGGCTGACCCCGTAGGTTGTGTCAGACTACCCGTGACCCTCTGTGGGCACTCTCTCATCATGTGCCCTGACTTTCTACACCAAAAGCAAACATTCATTCCAAATCAACATTTACCTGAATGAAACTTCCCGCAATGCTGGCACAGCTGACGAACATATCTCGATTGGCTCATACTTCCTTGTTCTCGATATCCCACTGTCTGTGAACCCCGAGTCCCACTACTTTGACCAACTTGACCGCCTTTAAACCCTTGAAATTGAGATGGAGTACCTGTTGTAGGGTTTGAAGATGATGGTCTGGGCAGTCTATGAAAAACTCGAGGCCTAAATTCTCCTTGGGACGCCATAAACTGTCCCATAGGTCTAGCCCTCTTTGACAGCCCTTCTTCAAATTCTTGTGTCCTTCTCCGTTTCCTCTGACCCTCCATTTTCTTTGCAAAGGCTTGTATTCTTGCTACATCTATGTCTCTATTTAACGCAGCAATAGTATAGTCCCTCACCAAATATGGCTCCAATCTGCTCACATACCGATAGACTCTGTCAGCCATAGTGGCTACTATATTTGGAGCATATCTAGCCAAAGAATTAAACCGGAGACTGTACTCCTTGACATATTCCCTTGACGAATATTTAAAAACTAATCTGCACGAGCCTCTCAAATCTCATAGGGAAGATAGTGATCAAGAAATGTTGTTTTGAATTCCTCCCAACTAGCTGGAAGTGCACCTATACCCCTAGATCGCTTCCAATCTTCATACCATAATATAGCCTCGCCTTTTAGTCTATATGCTGCAAGCTCCACTGTTTCTATACCAGTCACATGCATAACATCTAGAGCCCTTTTGATTTGGTCCATGAAGTCCTATGGGTCTTCATTCAGATCTGACCCGGTGAAAATGGGAGGGTCTAATTTCAGAATATCTTGTGTCTGCCGACTAGCTGCCCTATCCGCACCATCATTACTTGTTATTGGACCTACTTGTCCTTGATTTAGAGTAGTAACTATACAATCAACTATATGAGTGAACATTTGCACTGCATTTCTTAGATCCTGCTCAGTAGCATTAACAGGTGTTTTGGCAGGTTCTTCTCTCCCTCTCAGTTCTTCTGGAGCTGGAAAAGTAGAGGAAGCCTGCGTTGCAAACTCAGTTTCAGCCCCACCTTGACTAGCTTGTCAGGTGATGAGTTACTAGTTTCTCTTTCGGCAAGCATGTCTACCTTCTTACCTTTGTCCCTACCTTGTCTTGTAATCGACATTTTTACTATACAGAAGAAAACTAATGTCAATAATTAGATATGATTCCACCTACAACTTTGGCTCTACTGCACGATCTAAGAAATGAAGAAAAGAAACAACTCCTAGATGTCCCGTCGCCTCCTGCTTATAAATGTGGCGTGCAACACATCCATAAGCAAGACTCTACTCAGACATGACTTTGTAGACACCCTTAGGACGACCTGCTCTGATACCATTTTTGTCACGCCCCGAATTCCAACAAGGCGAACTGCACCCAAAGCCGTTGAGGCCCGAGAGAACCAATCTATACTCACGTACATTTATATGCATGTCTCTGTATGAATATCATTGAATCTCAGGCAACTATGCGGAAGTCATAGAAACATATGCTATATATGAAACTTGGCCATTAGGGCCATCAGGTCAAAATAGACATACATCTCTTACGTTCATATTCCCATATACGTCTACAAATCCTCTAACCGATACATGTATATAACCAACCTACAGTCGGGACAAGTCCCCACTTTATACAACATTTACAATGCCAAAACCAAAACTAATTTACACATGTGACTCGGAAAGCCCCGAACCAACTGGATCTCACCAATGATCGGCAAATGGTCCACAACCTACTGTGGAGGTCTACTAGCACCTGTGCCTGCAGCAAGTAAGGTAAATCCCCCAAGGGACGTCAGTACAAAGAATGTACTGAGTATGTAAGGCTGTAAGGAACTGCATGAGACATAAATACGTCAATGATATCAAGTACAAGTGAAATAACCAATATGGATAAACCTCCGTTTTGCACATGTGGAACCATGTACATTGCTTTCGTTATTTTCATTCTCGATCATTCATTCGCATCATTATTATTCATATAATGTCATTCGTATATACTTTCCTTCAAGTGATATACTTTCATGCAAATGCTTTACTTTCTTTGCTTTTACCATTACCATTCATCCAGTTGATCAGTGGGCCATATATCATTCATCCAGCTGATCAGTGGGCTATAGTACAATCATCCACCTTATCGGCGGGCCATCACATAATATAGTGTAAAATATCAACAATCATCCACCTTATTGGTAGGCCATAGTATATATATATATATATATCAAAAATCATCCACCTTATCAGTGGGCCATAATATAGTATCAACAATCATCCACCTTATCGGTGTGCCACAATATATATAGATATAGGTATATATACGTTACTTCATTCCTTACTTGTGAGAGATCGATACCTTTACTTGTGAGAGATTGATACATTGGTGATTGAAACACTAATGGAACTTTGGAACATAACATTGTTGGAAGTGCTACTCAAGAATGAATAGATTCTCCTTACATCATTACTTTCTTTGAGATAGTTCTTTTAGTAGTTACAACATTATGAGAGCTTTGGAACTTCAGTCAATGAATGAGAGACATGTAAATCACAATTGGTCCTGTGAGTAATATGATATGACAGCCTGAAATGAGATACCTTTGGACATTTTGGAATGGAATAAGTACAATGACGATGTGAACAATATGTGCTGCAGAAGGATACGGAAAGAGTAACCTTACATACCTTATCTTCCCAATATTAATACACAGTCCTATAGGTGAAAACAATAGTCCAGCTCTTTCCTTAAGTTTCACTCTACAACACAAGTACATAACGGAGCTCATGTTAACAACCAACTACCTTACAAGTGTATAAGACGACAATGAGTTACATGATTGCCTTATAACATCATTTCCCCCTTCACAATACAATTCACGGCATTTTCATACCAAAAATACCACAACATTCCACACATTGAACAAAACATCATAACCCAATAGCATTTCACACCAAGTTTATCCTTTACGCCTCCTCATTAACACTATGTCACAATTACTCCATCAAGTCACCTCAATACATTTCATAACAACATCTCAACAACAATCCCACAAATTATACTCATAGAAAAATAACAAGTTAAGTAACATAACCACACCATACATGTTGATATTTTATCCACACCATTCACTTTCATCAAAACCTCAAGTCTCCTTTCCAGTTTAAACCACATAGATGACACATCTTTTAGCAACAAGCAAAAGTGCACTACTTACACTTTTAAACACAACCATCATGATATACATACTATCACATGCATATAATATATTAAACCATAAGATTAAACACTTACCCAATCTTGAAAATGATGATCTTGCCTAAAGAGATGACTTAGGGTTTTGAGAGCAAAAAGGAATTTCTTGGAAATGTCTAGAATGGCATGTGTGTTTATGTGAATAAAATATGATTTTTCATTGTCTTATATATCCCCTCAAGTCATCCTTAGACACTTCTTGGGCATTAAATGCCATGCTTTACCTAGTCAACACAAGAATGGGTCATTTTCCCATTTGGGCCATGCATTTTGGCTTTATTTTGGGCCTCAAATTGAGCCCATTAACATATGTGAATGTAGGCTAACAAATTCAATGCATGATCCACCACATATATCATGTTTAAATAATTCCATAAATGTTACGAAAATATTTAACTCACGAGATTCATGTTCGTAGCCTCAATCCTAAGAACAAGCAATTCTAGCCACTCATGGCTTAATTGAACATAATTTGATAAAATAATTATGACAACCAATTAACCCCAACTTGGATGCCAAACTCTCTCAAGAGTAGTCCTACTATGATGGTATAATAATACCATAACCCAAGAGTCCTCTTTATAGACTAATACTCGGAGAAGAAAGTTGGCAAAAAGCACCCCGGCACGCTTCCGGGTGCCCCTGAGACTTAGCTGAATTTCAGCTCTAAGGGGGAGCCTGAGTGGCCTGGCACGTCCCCTGGCGCACCCCTTTTCTACCTCTGCCAAAAAAAAATCGGCCAGAAGCGACCTGGCACGCCCCTGGGCGCGCCCCACACCAAAATTCCATTTTCGACTTTTCTTTGCGGATTCGGTTAGATCCTTTAAGTCCATATTTTGTAGCTTTCCTCTCATCTTTAATATCATTTGCTTGGAAGTCCTTAAACCTCACTTTTCACCCCACAAATGCTTCACAAAGTCACAAACACCTCCTACAAAGGTCTAATCACATTTACTAGCACAATATCAAATGTTCCATCAATAACAATACAAAACACGTACTTATTGCTTTCAAAACCAATGTAAACATGGTTCATAGTTGGCAAGTAAGGTCGTAAATGTACGGGGTGTTACATTCTTCCCCCCTTAGAAGCATTCATCCTCGAATGTTAACAATATTTTTTCATGTACAACTGATGCATCTCTATATTAGCATATATATACATATACACATAATGCATATAGACTTCCTCACTTTGAACCTTTTCTTCCATGTGAAACAAATACGGGTACTTTGACTTCATCTTTTCTTCAGTTTCCCATGTGATCTCTTCTACTTGTTGATTTCTCCAAAGTACCTTTACGGAAGCTACGTCTTTATTCCTTAACCTCTTCACTTGCCTATCCAGAATAACAATAGGTACCTCTTCCTAGGTGAGATCCTCCGTAACTTGTACATCTCCAATGGGAGCAATACGAGATGGATCTCCTATGCACTTTCAAAGCATCGAAACATAAAACATTGGATGAATTGTGGAGAGTTCTTGGGGTATTTCAAATTCATACGCGACTTGACCAAATCTTCAATCAATCTTATACAGCACGTCATAGAGGGCCAATCTTCCTTTCTTTTCAAATCTCATTACCCCTTTCATTGGTGACACTTTCAAAAATATCCAAACATCTATGGCAAACTCTACTTCCTTCCTTCTAGTATCGGTATATAACTTATGTCGACTTTGGGTCGTTTGTAGCCATTGTTGTACCACCTTAACTTTCTCTATAGCTTGATGAACAAGGTCTGGCCCGAGTAAACCAATTTTACCCTCGTCAAACCATGCAATTGATACTTAAACAATAGCTATTATGGTAAGTAAATTCAACAAGAGGTAAATGATCGTCCCAACTACCTTTAAAGTCCCATGTGCAAGCTTGTAGCATAGTTTCTATCATAGTTTCAAGTGTTTGGATAGTACATTTTGCCTGTCCATCTGTTTGGGGATGAAAAGATGTACTTAAATTCACTTAAATTCCCAAACTCTTCTGAATTTATTTTTTTTTCAAAAATGTGTAGTAAATTGAGCTCCCCTGTCTAATATAATAGAAGTTGGAATCGTACTATCTCCTTAAAATACAACCTTGCATAATCTGCAGTTGTACAAGTGGTCTTGATAGGTAAAAAGTGTGCTAACTTGGTAAACCTGTAAACTAGCACCCATATGGAATCAAATTTCCAAAGTGTACGAGGAAAACTTATGATGAAACCCATGTTAATCAGGTCCCACTTACAGACTGGAAAATTGATACATTGCATATAACCTCCAGGTTTTTTATGCTCTACTTTTACTTGTTGACAATACACATCTTTCAAATCATGGTACATATTTTTTTTGTAGTTCCCGGATGAATAGAATACCGTGAATGATGTGCCTCTATCGTAATTCGTTTCCTTAATTCATCTCCATACGGTATACACAATTTACCTTGGCAGTGAAGTACTCCCTCTTGCGTAAGGTCAAATGCCTTTATCGAACCTTGTTGTACGTTCTTTTTCAGCTGCACTAAAAATAGGATTCGCATATTACTTTTCCTTCACCTCTACAAATGAAGACTCTGCCGCATCTTGCTCTAAAATTCTTTTATCTGGAGTTTCAAGATCTGTCCAATTGATGTAGATCCTTAACTATACCTTGCTTTTCCATGAACTGACCATCAGTACCTCCTAGTGCTTTGCGGCCTAACGCATCGGCTGCCGCATTTGTTTTTCCCGGATGGGGTCACAATTTCAAAATCTCTTAATAGTTTGAGTCATCTCCACTGCCTCAGATTTAAGTCCTTCTGCTTAAAGATATATTGCAAACTCTTTAAACCCCATACAAGTAGTGGTGTCATATTTTTAAAGCAAATATCACAACTGTTAACTCAATATCATGTGCTGGATAATTTCTTTCATGTGGACACAATTGTCTTGAAGCATAAGCTATCACATTGCCATATTGCATCAATATACACCCTATGCCGACTCCTGAAGTAGCACAATACACTGTATACACTTTTGTGCCTTCGGGAAGTACTAATACGGGTGTAGCGGTCGAGTTATCTTTTAGCGCTTAGACTCTCTTCTCACATGCATTATTCCACTGAAACTTGGTTACTTTATGTGTTAGCTAATTAAGGGTGCTAAAATGGAAGAAAAACTCTGCAACAAACCTTCCCATATAAACTACTGGTGCATTTGTTAGCACAAATGACATAACAAAAACAAAGTCATAGTGACTGTACTGTGTTCAGAAAGCTGTCTTGGGTATATCTTTTTCTCTAACCCTTACCTGATGATATCCTGATCTTAGGTCACTTGTTGAAAAACATTTGGCACTCTGTAATTGGTCAAATAAAGCATCCATGCTGGGGAGGGGATATTTATGCTTAATTGTCACCTTATTCCTTTGCCGATAGTCAATACACATTCTCCATGTACCTTTTTTTTTTTTTTGTACAATTGACACTAGTGCACCCCAAAGGGATATACTAGGACTCAAGTATTTCATTTACCACCGGAACCGATTAAAGAGTTGGTGGCTTCATATCACTAGCTTTCACTCTTACTAAGTGACATATGTATCCTTTCGGGTATCATTTTCTTTGCCTTAAGATGAGAAATAACTTTACCTCTCGGTACTCCCACATTACCCTTTTATTCAAGAACATTCTTTTGTGGAAAACGAAAATTAAATTCTTAGCTCGGCAATCTACCGTGGCATAACAAGAAGCCAATCAATCCATACCCATGACAACATCAAAATCTACCATCTCTAGTTCAGTAGGATCAACCAGTATGTCATAACCACAAACAATTACTATACAATTATGATATACTCTTTTAGCTATAATAGATTCACAACTAGTGTAGATACTTCAAATGGATTACCAAGTAATTCTGGTGTTCTTTCACATTTTTTTCGCAATCAATGGAGAAACATATGATAATGTAGAACCCCAATCAATCAATGCATATACCTTATGTAAAAATATGAATAATATACATGTATCTACATCAGGATAAGCCTCCGAATTATGTCGATCCGCTAAGGCATAGGTACGGTTCTGAATTTTACTAGGACTCGCTACTCCGCTAGCACCTTTGCCACGACTAGCAGGTTGTACACCTGACAATGATAATGCAACGGCTGACCCCGTAGGTTGTGTCAGACTACCCGTGACCCTCTGTGGGCACTCTCTCATCATGTGCCCTGACTTTCTACACCAAAAGCAAACATTCATTCCAAATCAACATTTACCTGAATGAAACTTCCCGCAATGCTGGCACAGCTGACGAACATATCTCGATTGGCTCATACTTCCTTGTTCTCGATATCCCACTGTCTGTGAACCCCGAGTCCCACTACTTTGACCAACTTGACCGCCTTTAAACCCTTGAAATTGAGATGGAGTACCTGTTGTAGGGTTTGAAGATGATGGTCTGGGCAGTCTATGAAAAACTCGAGGCCTAAATTCTCCTTGGGACGCCATAAACTGTCCCATAGGTCTAGCCCTCTTTGACAGCCCTTCTTCAAATTCTTGTGTCCTTCTCCGTTTCCTCTGACCCTCCATTTTCTTTGCAAAGGCTTGTATTCTTGCTACATCTATGTCTCTATTTAACGCAGCAATAGTATAGTCCCTCACCAAATATGGCTCCAATCTGCTCACATACCGATAGACTCTGTCAGCCATAGTGGCTACTATATTTGGAGCATATCTAGCCAAAGAATTAAACCGGAGACTGTACTCCTTGACATATTCCCTTGACGAATATTTAAAAACTAATCTGCACGAGCCTCTCAAATCTCATAGGGAAGATAGTGATCAAGAAATGTTGTTTTGAATTCCTCCCAACTAGCTGGAAGTGCACCTATACCCCTAGATCGCTTCCAATCTTCATACCATAATATAGCCTCGCCTTTTAGTCTATATGCTGCAAGCTCCACTGTTTCTATACCAGTCACATGCATAACATCTAGAGCCCTTTTGATTTGGTCCATGAAGTCCTATGGGTCTTCATTCAGATCTGACCCGGTGAAAATGGGAGGGTCTAATTTCAGAATATCTTGTGTCTGCCGACTAGCTGCCCTATCCGCACCATCATTACTTGTTATTGGACCTACTTGTCCTTGATTTAGAGTAGTAACTATACAATCAACTATATGAGTGAACATTTGCACTGCATTTCTTAGATCCTGCTCAGTAGCATTAACAGGTGTTTTGGCAGGTTCTTCTCTCCCTCTCAGTTCTTCTGGAGCTGGAAAAGTAGAGGAAGCCTGCGTTGCAAACTCAGTTTCAGCCCCACCTTGACTAGCTTGTCAGGTGATGAGTTACTAGTTTCTCTTTCGGCAAGCATGTCTACCTTCTTACCTTTGTCCCTACCTTGTCTTGTAATCGACATTTTTACTATACAGAAGAAAACTAATGTCAATAATTAGATATGATTCCACCTACAACTTTGGCTCTACTGCACGATCTAAGAAATGAAGAAAAGAAACAACTCCTAGATGTCCCGTCGCCTCCTGCTTATAAATGTGGCGTGCAACACATCCATAAGCAAGACTCTACTCAGACATGACTTTGTAGACACCCTTAGGACGACCTGCTCTGATACCATTTTTGTCACGCCCCGAATTCCAACAAGGCGAACTGCACCCAAAGCCGTTGAGGCCCGAGAGAACCAATCTATACTCACGTACATTCATATGCATGTCTCTGTATGAATATCATTGAATCTCAGGCAACTATGCGGAAGTCATAGAAACATATGCTATATATGAAACTTGGCCATTAGGGCCATCAGGTCAAAATAGACATACATCTCTTACGTTCATATTCCCATATACGTCTACAAATCCTCTAACCGATACATGTATATAACCAACCTACAGTCGGGACAAGTCCCCACTTTATACAACATTTACAATGCCAAAACCAAAACTAATTTACACATGTGACTCGGAAAGCCCCGAACCAACTGGATCTCACCAATGATCGGCAAATGGTCCACAACCTACTGTGGAGGTCTACTAGCACCTGTGCCTGCAGCAAGTAAGGTAAATCCCCCAAGGGACGTCAGTACAAAGAATGTACTGAGTATGTAAGGCTGTAAGGAACTGCATGAGACATAAATACGTCAATGATATCAAGTACAAGTGAAATAACCAATATGGATAAACCTCCGTTTTGCACATGTGGAACCATGTACATTGCTTTCGTTATTTTCATTCTCGATCATTCATTCGCATCATTATTATTCATATAATGTCATTCGTATATACTTTCCTTCAAGTGATATACTTTCATGCAAATGCTTTACTTTCTTTGCTTTTACCATTACCATTCATCCAGTTGATCAGTGGGCCATATATCATTCATCCAGCTGATCAGTGGGCTATAGTACAATCATCCACCTTATCGGCGGGCCATCACATAATATAGTGTAAAATATCAATAATCATCCACCTTATTGGTAGGCCATAGTATATATATATATATATATCAAAAATCATCCACCTTATCAGTGGGCCATAATATAGTATCAACAATCATCCACCTTATCGGTGTGCCACAATATATATAGATATAGGTATATATACGTTACTTCATTCCTTACTTGTGAGAGATCGATACCTTTACTTGTGAGAGATTGATACATTGGTGATTGAAACACTAATGGAACTTTGGAACATAACATTGTTGGAAGTGCTACTCAAGAATGAATAGATTCTCCTTACATCATTACTTTCTTTGAGATAGTTCTTTTAGTAGTTACAACATTATGAGAGCTTTGGAACTTCAGTCAATGAATGAGAGACATGTAAATCACAATTGGTCCTGTGAGTAATATGATATGACAACCTGAAATGAGATACCTTTGGACATTTTGGAATGGAATAAGTACAATGACGATGTGAACAATATGTGCTGCAGAAGGATACGGAAAGAGTAACCTTACATACCTTATCTTCCCAATATTAATACACAGTCCTATAGGTGAAAACAATAGTCCAGCTCTTTCCTTAAGTTTCACTCTACAACACAAGTACATAACGGAGCTCATGTTAACAACCAACTACCTTATAAGTGTATAAGACGACAATGAGTTACATGATTGCCTTATAACATCATTTCCCCCTTCACAATACAATTCACGGCATTTTCATACCAAAAATACCACAACATTCCACACATTGAACAAAACATCATAACCCAATAGCATTTCACACCAAGTTTATCCTTTACGCCTCCTCATTAACACTATGTCACAATTACTCCATCAAGTCACCTCAATACATTTCATAACAACATCTCAACAACAATCCCACAAATTATACTCATAGAAAAATAACAAGTTAAGTAACATAACCACACCATACATGTTGATATTTTATCCACACCATTCACTTTCATCAAAACCTCAAGTCTCCTTTCCAGTTTAAACCACATAGATGACACATCTTTTAGCAACAAGCAAAAGTGCACTACTTACACTTTTAAACACAACCATCATGATATACATACTATCCCATGCATATAATATATTAAACCATAAGATTAAATACTTACCCAAGCTTGAAAAATGATGATCTTGACTAAAGAGATGACTTAGGGTTTTGAGAGCAAAAAGGAATTTCTTGGAAATGTCTAGAATGGCATGTGTGTTTATGTGAATAAAATATGATTTTTCATTGTCTTATATATCCCCTCAAGTCATCCTTAGACACTTCTTGGGCATTAAATGCCATGCTTTACCTAGTCAACACAAGAATGGGTCATTTTCCCATTTGGGCCATGCATTTTGGCTTTATTTTGGGCCTCAAATTGAGCCCATTAACATATGTGAATGTAGGCCAACAAATTCAATGCATGATCCACCATATATCCCATGTAGAGCCAATGTTGTAAGTTGCATTGTATCTGATCTTGGTAATTGTTTTTCTTTGGTATAGTCAAAATGCCGAACACTAGAAGAGGAAGAGGAAAAGGTAAAAGTAAGCTGATAGATAGAATTGCTGGTGAAGGAACAAGTAGACCACCACCTGAACAAGTTGATCAAAGTGGGGCTGAAACTGAGTTCGCAACGCGAGCTTCTTCTACTTCTTCAGCTCCAGAAGAGCCGAGAAGAAGGGAAGTGCCCGTGGAACCACCGACGAATGCCACAGATCAGGATCTTAGGAATGCTGTACAGATGTTGACACAGTTAGTGGCGGCACAAAGCCAGGGAAGAGCTGGTGCAATGACACATGATGATGATGCGGCTAGAATGGCAAGTCGCAGAACACAGGATTTCTTGAAACTGGACCCTCCTATATTTACAGGGTTCGATCCAAAAGCAGATCCACAGGACTTCGTGGATCAAGTTCAAAGGGCCTTGGAAGTTATGCATGTGACAGGGGTAGAGACAGTTGAACTTGCTGCGTACAAGTTGAAGGGAGAGGCAATATTATGGTATGAGGATTGGAAGAAATCCCATGATATTGGTGCAGATTCACCGACATGGGAAGAGTTTAAAGTGGCTTTCCTCGATCATTATCTTCCGTATGAGGTTCGGGAAGCACGTGCAGATCAGTTCCTGAATTTGCGTCAAGAGAATATGAGTGTTCGGGAATATAGTTTGCAATTTAACTCCTTGGCTCGATATGCGCCAAATGTTGTGGCTACGATGACAGACAGGGTCCATAGATACGTGGACAGACTAGAGCCATATTTGGTAAGAGATTGCACTATTGCGGCCTTGAATAGGGACATGAACATTGCTCGAATACAAGCCTTCGCCCAGAAAATGGAAGATCAAAGACAGAGATGAAGGGTACATGAATTTGATAGGGGACAGTCCAAAAGGGCTAGACATATGGGACCACCTATGATGTCCCAAGGAGGATCTAGGCCCCGCATGTTTCCTAGACCACCTAGACCGTCGTTCTTTTATTCCACAGGGAGTGCTTACTCTCAGTCTCGAGGGTTTAGGGGTGGTTCAGCTGGGCAGAGTAGTGGGGGTCATGGATCACAGTCAGCAGATTTTCCTCGTCAGCAGTGTCAACACTGTGGGCATATTCACCCAGGCACATGTCGGGCAGGAACGAATGTCTGCTTTTGGTGTGGTATGCCGGGACATATAGCGAGAGAGTGTCCACAGCGGAGCATGGGTGGTATAGCATGGCCAGCTGGGTCGGCTGTCACGTCATCGGCATCGGTTCCTTCACTGGGCCGAGGGGTACAACCTAGTGGCCATGGTAGAGGTGCCAGAGGAGCAGCCAGTACTAGCGGGGTCCAGAATCGCACTTATGCTTTGGTGGACCGCCAGAATTCAGAGGCTTCCCCAGATGTCGTCACAGGTACATTATCCATATTCTCACATAATGTATATGCACTAATTAACCCAGGTTCTACATTTTCCTATGTTACTCCATTGGTTGCTGCGAAATTCGCAAAGGCGCCGGAATTATTAATTAAGTCAATTGAAGTGTCTACACCGGTTGGTGAATATATTGTTGCAAAGAGAGTGTATCGTAACTGTGTAGTAACTGTGTGTGGTCATGATACGTTGGCCGATCTCATTGAATTGGACATGGTGGATTTTGTTGTAATTTTGGGAATGGATTGGTTGGCTTCGTGTTATGCTACGGTAGATTGCCGGGCCAAGAAGGTACAATTTTGTTTTCCACAGGAAAATGTTCTAGAATGGCAGGGTAAGGTAGGGGCACCACGAGGAAGATTTATTTCCTATTTGAAAGCAAGGAAAATGATTGCCAAGGGATACATATGTCATTTGGTACGAGTGAAAGATAATGATGTGGAACCATTAATTCCACAGTCAGTACCGGTAGTCAATGAATTTCTTGATGTATTTCCAGAGGATCTTCCAGGTTTACCCCCAGAACGAGAAGTGGAATTCGACATTGATGTGATTCCAGGCACTCAGCCTATTTCTATCCCTCCATATAGAATGGCTCCAGCGAAACTGCGTGAATTGAAGGAGCAGTTGAAACATTTGCTGGACAAGGGCTTCATTAGACCTAGTATGTCCCCGTTGGGTGCACCGGTATTATTTGTGCGAAAGAAAGATGGCACCTTGAGAATGTGCATCGACTATCGGCAACTGAATAAAGTAACGATCAAGAACAAATATCCCCTCCCTCGAATTGATGATTTGTTTGATCAGTTACAGGGTGCCAAGTGTTTCTCAAAAATTGACTTGAGGTCGGGATACCATCAAGTCAGAGTTAGAGAGGAGGATGTACCCAAAACAGCTTTTCGAACACGGTATGGCCGCTATGAATTTTTAGTTATGTCCTTTGGGCTAACAAATGCGCCGGCTGTGTTTATGGATTTGATGAACAGGGTGTTTAAGCCATTCCTAGATATGTTCGTGACAGTATTTATAGATGACATCCTTGTTTATTCAATATCACCAGAATACCATGCTTATCACTTACGGCAAGTGTTGTAAATTCTCCGTGAGCGTAAGTTGTATGCAAAATTCTCCAAATGTGAGTTTTGGTTAAAATCAGTTGCATTCTTGGGTCACATTGTGTCGGACGAAGGAATCCAGGTCGACACACAGAAGATAGAGGCAGTGAAAAATTGGCCAAGACCTACGACACCCACAGAGATTCGCAGTTTTCTGGGTTTGGCAGGTTATTACCGAAGATTTGTAGAAGGGTTTGATTATGAATGGAAGCATAAAGTAGTCAAGAATTTACAGATTTTGATTATGCCTTATAATTTTGAAGAAGAGACCCGATGATATTCGCAGGGTTATGAATCTAGTTAGGCAAAGAATATATAATGAATAGATAAGTAGTATTGATGTTGTGAAGGAGAATATGCTTGTAGGATGTAATTAAATAGATGGTGTGATTAAGATTGACTATTTTGTCATGAACTTTACATGGACCAGTGTTTCTTGATTTTTCATTAATAACTATAATTTGTAGTAAGAACAGATAGTGTTGAAATCCATTTTTAAGTACTAGACACTAAGCTTGAAATTTAGATGACGATCACCGTCGTAAAAAGAATGATAGTTTGGGGCTAATAATGTTGGTTTTGTGAAATTGATCTACGAACCTTGATATAGTGTATGCAAGAATATAAGTTGATAACTTGCAGAAAGTGTGAAGATGCAAGTATGATATATATGTGACCTTTAGATGAAACAGTGAATTGTGGCTAAGTCATTAGATAAAGAATAGCCGTAAGTTTTATAAAGATGTGTATCAAAGGTAGTATATTGTTACGTTAGATTCTAAGCTCTTAAAATGATATGTGTTCCTAGTTTAATATTCTTGAGTTGAAAAGTGTGGAGAATGTTAGGTATGTATTATATGGTGTCGCTAAGAGCAGAATCATGGGAGATTATAGATAAGGTAGACGATGTTGAGTCTCTTTATATAAGTTTTAATCTTTTTTAATTAGGTGGCTAGATAATTGGAGGTATGATGTTAGTAGGCATTTAGAGTTTTAATTTTATAATGATAGCCTTAGAGGCAAGGATGGAGTTAAGAGATATCTTATATAGAAGTCCTAACAAAAATTTTAGTATCTATAAATGTAGTCTTAAAAGGAGAATTTAACATCCATGTGCATAGTAATACCCCCACCAAGAAGAGTTATTTGATTCTAACCTTGTTTAGAGAGGAAGTCTATAGACTTAGAATGTAGGATTTTAAGCTAAGGCAGAGATGGTAGGGTTAAGAACCAACTTAGGTTTTGAGAGTTAGATAGTAAGAGCTTCAAAAATAACTATGATGAGATAGCAATCCATTCGTATCTCAGCATATTCCTTGTACTTTAGTCAAGATGACACTCTACTCGTGTCTTGCGTATTAGCATCGGACCAAGACCCAGGTTCATACACTTTCTATAGATTTATGTCTATTCTTAGTTCCTAGAATGAGAAGCAATAGCTTCAAGTGGTGATCCTAGTCTTACTCCATGAACCTATGAATTACAGCCTTATGTTATACAACTCATGATCTATAAACTCACATTTTTGTGTCATTTATGTTATAGTTCTTATATTTATAACTCGTGCTTGTGCATTATTTAGTGGTTGGTTGTAAAGACCTTGTTTCTAATATAATTCAGTTCAAGTTGATAAGTATAGTTTTAAACAGTCAAGAGAAATCATGTTTATTTCAGTTCATATATTTTCCTTCTAGCCATGACCCTTATTCAAGGAAAATTATCCCAAGGGGGAGATATTGTAACACCTTGTATTCCATGTCATGTTTAAGTCATTCAGTATGTTTCTTAGAGCTTAGAAATCAAGTCATATGACCCATAGACTGATTATCAATTGTTTGGGAAGAGTTTTGAGACTTAAATAGAAGTTCTAGGCATGTGAAATCGCCAAGGTGACGCATCATAGGGACTACACTATAGGGTCTACACTGCACCTGTCACCAAAATTCTGCATGCTAAATAATCATATCTCTAGCATGATAGGGTCCCCAACACACAGTCCACAGTATGTGTTAAGCCCAGCAATGTATAGTCCAAATGGTGTTATGGGTTGTGTGGCACCACCTCTTTTTCCAGACGGGAAATATTTCCCCACTTTTCTTCATTAAGGGTTTTTTTGTCCTACCTTTTTTAGGAAATCAGTTTCCATGACTTAAAACTATTCCAAGACACAATTAACACTTAAATTTAACCGTACAACTCTTCTCCTCTCTCAAGAATCCCAATGGTTTGAAGAACAACTCTCCAAAGCTTTTAGGAAGGAATAGTAGTTTCCTCTAAGGTTCTTCTATTTCTCAAGAATGTAATGTTAACCTTTGGTGTGGGAACTATTTTCTTCCCCACATGTATAATTTTGATTTTGATTTTGATCTTTCATAAATCAAATTAGGGTTTTATAATTGAATCCTTCAAGTTTAGTTTCCTTGTCTCTTGATGAGAATCCTTGTATCCTCCAAGAATAATAGTAGAAATTATATAAATTGAAGTCATTCCTGAAATTTTGATTCTTATTTCATATCCATAGATTTTGTTTTAAACCTTATGAACTGTTCTTAAGATATTAAAGTCTATTTCATGGTTTACAGCATTGTCTCAAGTTTATATGAAAATTGGTTTGGGATTTTCAAAGATTACTCTATAAGAATTTACCGAACTCTTTCCATGCATGTTATTAGATTTTAAAAGAAAGTACTTTATCTTGAAACTTCATAACTATCATGTTATTCAATATTTTGAACAAAGGCTCACTAGTAGTACAGTTTATGATATGATATTAAGCCAAAGGCTCATCAGCAGTACAGTTTATGATATGATATTAAGCCAAAGGCTCATCAGCAGTATGATTTCATGATATTATTTTGAGCCAAGGCTCGACAACATGATTATCATTTTACCTTAAAAGGATCATAGTATGAGCATATATATTTTTAGAGGACTAATTAAAATTGAGAAGGTTATGGGTTCATATAACATATGCTCCAAAACTATATCTATCTATATATATATATATATATGAGTGTAGGATAGGATTGTACCACAAGTTTGGAAGACTCTTCTTTTAGCTATCACGACCCAAATCACAGATTGTACAGGCATCTACCCAACTCTTTCCTAGATAGGAGAACCCTTAACACCAAACCTTTAATCACCGCAGAAATATTGCTAAAATCTTAAGCATTAGTAAATAATAAACCTTTCATTACTACAAAGTACATTGCACCTTAACGCCTTTCTTTTATTAAAGCTTTATTAATTTATCCTTAAAGCGTGATTAACTGACAAAATTCCATGAATCACCCTAACCCACATATCTTACGCACTCACCTTGTTATTACAACTCTATACTTCTCTCTCTCTCTCTCTCTCTCTCTCATTAATCCTCTTTCGTAATAGCCTTTGTTCCCTGATATAAGAAAGAAAATGCGGAAGATAATGAAACAAAGAATTAAATATAATCAAAGATAAAAAGTATAGAAGGTAGATATTAAAATGTAATTCAAGAAAACCAATTAAAATAGGAAAGACCTTCTTGAAAAATCCAAAGAAACACCTAAACTATGAGAAAAACTTCTTGTGGTTCTGATAACATTTGGGTCATCATAGATTAGTTGACCAGGTAAGCTCATTTCCTACATGTTCAGTCTTCCTACAGTGTTGAGAGGTTGGCTTATATTTATATTCAAGAGTTGGTTCATCTTCACGGGGTGCCCGTGTCTATTATTTCTGCTAGAGGTTCCCAGTTCACCTCTAACATTTGGAGAGCCTATATGGAGTAGTTGGGTAACTAGGTCGACCTTAGCATAACTTTTTATCTCCAACTGATGGTCGTTCGGAGTGGACTATTTAGTTTTTGGAGGACATGCTCTGACCTTGTGTCATGGACTTTGGAGGTTAGTGGGAGCAATTTTTAGCCTTAGTGGAGTTTGCCTACAATAATAACTTCCATTCGAGTATTCATATGGAACCATTTGAGGCATTGTATGGTAGGTGGTGTTGATTTTTTGTTGGTTGGTTTGAGACTTTAGAGTCTAGGCCACGAGGTACCGATTTGCTTCTAGAGTCACTAGATAGAGTTTGGGTTATTCAGGATAGGCTACGGATAACTCAGAGCATGCAGAAGAGTTATGCTAACTGTAGGCTTCATACTATGAGGTTTGGAGTTGGTGATAGGCTTTTTCTTCAAGTGTCACCCATGAAAAGCTTGATGAGGTTTGGGAAGAAGGGTAAACTCATCCCCAGGAACATCAGGCGATTTGAGATTCTTCAGAGAGTTATAGAGGTAGCTTATGAGTTAGCCTTGCCTCCATCCATTCCATCTATTCACCTAGTTTTTCATGTGTCGATGCTTCAAAACTACATTCTAGATGAGTCTCACATGCTCCAGTGGGACTCAGTTCTGTTGGATGATAGGTTGACCTTCGTGGAGGAGTTAGTCTCTATTCTAGCTAGAGATGTCAGACGGTTATGCTCTAGGTAGATTTCGGTGGTAAAGGCTTAGTGGATACACCCTCCAATTGAGGAGTCTATTTGGGAGACTGAGCATGACATGCGAGCCTAGTATCCTCACCCATTTGAGCCTTCAGGTAAATCTTAGCTCTTAACTTTTGTAGAAAAAAGTTCTTTTAGTAGTGGATGTCATAGTGACAATCCAGGTCATTTTCTGCTTTTTAATACATTTTCAGCATTTAAAGCTTTCCTATAGCTGCCCCAAGTCATTTATGACTTGGTGGGACTGACAGTTTGGTTCCCTGGCAGTTTAGTTGGTTTTTATAGCAATTTCACTATTTTGGAGTTTCTAAAATTGAGAAAATAGTGTCAGGCAAAAACTTCAGGTAAACGGTCTCAGATGACAATCCTAATAATTCTGTTAGCTTCAAACTATGGATTTTAGGTTAGAGGAACCCTTAGTTTAGGTTCTGAGGCTTTCGGTTTCATTTTGGGCTATAGGTTAGAAATTGATGAAAATGAAACATTCGGTGTGAGACCTACTTTTTGTTGAAACGACCTCTATTGGAAATTTTGATGGTTTTAGTGAGTTGGGAATATTGTTTTTGGTAGGGTAGCATATTTCATTTATAAGCACGGGACTCTGAATGAATTTCAAACACCCGATCAGGATATTTAGTGTTAGCATAAAATTTCTGGTATAATTTATCTAGTGAAGCCGCTTAAGCTGACCTTTCTCTGCTTTAGAGGAGTTACTTTAGTGGTTGGGGTGCCGCTTTAATGGTGTCTGATGGCTTTAGCACCAGCCTCTTAAGCGTCCCCTTGTCCGCTTTAGCAGCTAATGGTCCACTTTAGAGGAGCTGACTGACATCACCATGGTCGCTTAAGCGGTCACCCTTTTGCTTTAGCGGTACCACTTTAGCAGTAAAAGTGCCACATTAGCGGCCAATGATGGTGTTATATATATGTTTTCCGCTTCCATTTTCATCTCATAATTTCTAAGTCGAAACTCCATTATTGATAGTGTGAGCTAAAAAATAGTGAGGAAATCTCAAATTGAAGCTGGGAATAGCTAGGGGACGTTTAAGTGATCATTCTCCCATCGTTAGCTCGTATGTTCCCAGCCCAAATCCCGTTAATTCTATAGTTTATTTCTTGTTTTTCTTTGAACTTTCTAGACTGATTTGCACTCAAAATCAAGGGCTGTTCATGCCCAAATTTTAAGCACTAACTCATAGTTCCCCAAGGACATTATTGTAGTTTCAATTTCCGAATTCCACAAGCGAGCCCCACGGGTGATTTTTAGCCTAATTTTTTATGTAGAGCATAAATTCATAATATGGGTATCGTTGTTCTTGTCTTTACGCCTAGATTATTATTTTGACAGTGTGGCAGTGATCGGAGGCTTCTAGAAAGGGAAAAGCTCCAATTTAGTGGATTTAGAGTGTTTACAACGGCATCCAAATAGGCTAGGCTTACCTTTATTAAGACTTTGCTCTATTATAATATTGGTATGGTGTTGTGTTAATTATTGATAGGGTATTATGGTTCGGATAGTCTATTAGGCATTTTACAGGCCTTATAGTCGATTAGGGATATAAGATAGATTTCTACCTCGGAATACTTTAAGCTCGGTAGATGTTCTCCTTTAGAACTTAGGTTAGTGCTCTTAGGGCCATTGGGATTGGATTTAGATGTCTTTGTCTAGGCTTGGGTAGCTACTTTCCATAGGTTGGTTTCTCGGGACTTGCAGTTAGCTTTATCACTCATTTTAAAATAGGTTACTTTAGCATAACACCCCCATTAGACATAAACAACTATAGGATTGCCTCAAGATGCTGGTTATTGGGATTGGGTTGACTTATTTGTTATATTGTGCTTGTTAGCTTCGATATCCTTGTCATTTTAGCATCTTGGCCTTAAATCATAGTTTTCGCTCAATAAATGGAACTTTGCATATTTTTTAAGGAATTTGGTATTCTAAAATAGGAAAAAGGACTAGTTAGACTTGGTTTGAGGATGGACTCTGGCTTGTCGCCTCGTATTGCATATTTTATTTTGATTTGAGTCCAGCACCTGGTTTTATTGATTCTTATTTATTAGTTTTAGTTTGAGTCGATACCTATTATTACTGAGTATTATCTACTAGTTCTGGTTCGAGACCGGCATTTATTATTATTGATCTCTGGTTGGAAATCTGGTTCGAGACTGATATGATTTATGGTTGTGGCTGGAGAAAGAGTTTACGGTATGCATGAGATACGCCGGCTGGCACATATGTTGTTGGAGCCTCAGCAGCACAACGGGCTTTGGATGAATCTGTAGCTCAAGAGGTCTCTCAGTTGAGGATAGAAATTGGTCTTCTGGCTAAACAAACTGCAACTAGAGATGCTGAAAAGGTGTATGTTGTAGGTGCACAAGGTAAAACGTCTAGACATAAAGATTATGAATCCGATGAAGAGGCCAAGTATCTGGATCGAGAAGTGGCGGGTTTTCGAGCCAAGGGCCAAGGGTCTAACCAAGACTCCTGGAACTCGAGGCAAGGGAATCAAGCTCGGAACTACTATGGGGACAGTTACAACAAGTCGGGATATAGAGATAGAGAACGAGATCGTGACGGTGATTGGAGGAGGAAGGTTGATTATAGAGAGAAGATTGGTGTATATGTTCCACCTAGGAACCGCGATGCTGACTCTGGAAATTCAAGAATGGAATCCCTTCTCAATAAACTGGTGAAAGGGTCAGAGAGTCAAGAACAATGCCTGAAGGAGATTAGGTCAGACATCTCAGGAATAAGTCAGAAAGTAGAATCCCATTCGACTGCTATCAAACAATTGGAGCAACAGTTCGGGCAAATATAAGTGGCATTGAACCAACGTCAGCCAGGTACCCTTCCAAGCAACACCGTCCAGAATTCGAAGAATGATAGCTATTGTCTGGCCATTACTACTAGAAGCGGGAAATGCACCACAGATCCATCTATACCTGTGGATAGTGGTAAGACCAATAAGCCAATGGTTGTTGATGTAGAAACTGAGATAGAGCCGGATAATTCGAAGGTCAAAACAGTTCTAAATCCTCAGGATACTAGCGAAAAGGCAAATTCTGAGAAGAGGCAGGAAAAGGAGGTCCCACAAAAGTTGAAGACTATCCCACGACCTCCTCCTCCCTTTCCTCAAAGATTAAAGAAGAAGGCTAAGGAAGGCAAATATCAGAAGTTTATTACAATATTGAAAGAGCTATCGGTAAACATCCCTCTTGTTGAGGCATTGGAGCAGATGTCAGGCTATACGAAGTTCATGAAAGACTTGGTGACAAAGAAGAGAACTATCAGTTTTGAGCCGGCAGATAACTTACATCATTGCAATGCAGTTGCTTCGCGTTCCCTGGTTGAAAAGAAGGAGGGTTTAGAAAAGTTTTTCCAAAAGCAATGAGTTGACTGTCGTAGGTCCCTTAGGTTTCTCTTAATTGAGTATCGTATAAGTTTGTTTTGTTTTGTTCGCCTGAGGACATACAAACGTTCTAAGTTGAGGGTGTTGATGAGACATGGTAACATGCAAACGTTCTAAGTGGAGGGTGTCGAAAGTTCCATGTAACCATGGCTCATCAACACCCTCAACTTAGAACGTTTGTATGTCCTCAGGCGAACAAAACAAAACAAACTTATACGATGCTCAATTAAGAGAAACCTAAGGGACCTACGGCAGTCAACTCATTGCTTTTGGCAAAACTTTTCTAAACCCTCCTTCTTGCAAATCAAAAACCACAGTGTGTATCATTGCAACATATTATCATGACATAGAAGGGATCAAGTGATGGCATAAGATTATGAACAAACAACTAAGCTTACATGCAAATGACATTATCCGAACAGATAGCAGCTAACAATACAACCCATGTACTCTCACAGCAAAGAAGTCCCATACACTCACAGTATACTAATGAATTTCAAACTAGGGACTCGGTCAAAACACTCTCTCACACAAAGAAGTTCAAACAGTATGCATGAAATACTATAGGCTTGCCATTATTTTCTATGCCTTAGCTTTACGGACAGTTGGACTAGGATTACTATAGGACTTTCATCGGCTTGTAATGTAGGCTTGGGGACGGGTATGGTACATATAGGTATGGTGACTCAACCCTCCTTAACACTACACTATTTTTTACACCAATTTCTAACCATTCTTATTTTTATTCACCCTTGTTCTCCTTCATTTATTTTCAGATTTTGGGTGTGATTTTCTTCATATTTTCAAAACACAATTTTTTTTCTCTTTTTTCTTTTTCTCTTTTTTTTTCTATTCATTTCACTTTTTTTTCTTTTTCTTCACACCCCAAATCTATTTTCTCTCTTTTTCTCTTACTAACCCCTTTTTCATACCCAAATCAATCTATGCACCCCTATAATAGCCACCCTCAACTCAGGCGATTTGCCTGAGTTGAGGTACACAATGTCCAAGGAGGGACCAGGGCCAAGACAAGTTCATTATAAGTCAAAATGGGAAGGTGAATAGGCTAATGAAAGAAACAGGTCAATTTAGGCTCAAACTAGGGATCAAGGGATACTGAATTCATTTGGTCAGGTATTTAGGCTAAATGTGGACTTATTCAAAAACGGCCCATGATCCTTTCCTAACCACTATCCTCTAACCTAGGAAAGACCAACCGGGCAACTTCTGGATCGTACACACAAAGTCAACTAAGTAATGACCTCACACACACATAGCACAGGGTTGTATCATCAACTACTACCTATCTGGGTTCATGCAACGCTAGCTACAGTTATTTTGTCTATAATTCTAATGCCATAACAAGATCCAACAGCTATCACAAACTAACATACTACACACACAATTCAAAACAAAAATTTTTAGGAGGGGTATCCTTTAGACAATCACAAAGCATCCTTAATATTCAAAATACGTTCAAAATTGAACTGCACTAAGGTTCCCCTATTTTTCTCCTAATTAAACACAAAAAATACCTAATAATATAAATAACAACCTAAACATGTCGGTTCTACTATGATAGCACACTCGGGGGGAAAGAAACACGGCAACAAAAATCTCCAAGTGGTGGTACACCCCCACCCCCAACTAACAATGGTGCACTGCCCTCAGTGCACAGCTATTAATAGAATAAATGCAAGGGAGTAAAGACATACCTGTAGCACCCTAAGCACCAGAAGTGGGCCCGCCCATAGCGGGATCATCAACATGCTCTTAGGGCTCTGGCTCGGTGCATCCGGTGGAGGGGGTGCCTGACTAGAGGATGCACCTCGTGCCCTCTGCTCTGCAGCTATCTGGCTAGAATGGTGCTCTAACCTGGAGGCCTTAACTGCCCTCCAGAGATCACCCTCAAACTCGTCACCACTATCCACCTGCTTCTCCGTACTGCATGGTCTTTTGCCTCTACAATAGGAGGCTCCTCATCCGCAAACAAATCCACCTCAAAGGCCAACCTCATCGGGGCCGAAACAGGCATAGGTGGAATAATAGGGGCGCTGCTTGGTACCAAAGCTTGAACCTCCTCTCTCAACGCAGATACCTCCTATGTCAATGCTGCCATACCAGGACCCTGTACGAAACCCATCCTGGTGGCCATCCGTGCCTCAAAACATCAATCCGCCCATGCAGCTCTCGCATGAACCGATCCATAGTTGCAGTTATACGGGCCTCTACTCTAGCCTCTAAAGCCTCTACGGTGGTCCAAACCCATGGCTTATGTTGGGATACCAACTTACCCATCTGGGCCTCAGTGTGAGCCTGTTGTTCAAACATCTTCGTCTGCCGATCAACCAGCTGTTGCAGGAAGTCCCTAGAAACTGAAACCATACCAGAGGGAGGCGGTGGTACTGCAGTACCCGGTACCTCATCGTTAATAGTGCTAGTGCCCCCAGCTAGTACACGAACAGTCTCTGGTACCCTAACCGATACTGGCATAGGCATAGGTATGCTCACCGGGTCATCTCTATCTCCACGCCTTTCAAAAAGGCTGCTCCTGAAGACCCGAAAGGCTGAGACCTTTGTGGAACACTGGGGATAGATCCCCGCTGCTGTATCAACCCAATATCAGCAATGTCGGTCACCTCGATATAGTGATCGATGGTAGGTAGCCTAACCACACCTACCCGATCACACAAGCTTTGAATCAAATAGGGAAAAGGGATACTAGTATGATCACGAAAGGCATGCTCGTGAATCTCCCTAAGAATGTACCTGGCGATATGAATATCATACCCTGCAAGAATGCTAGCTACCACCACAGCCCGATCCAAGTTGATTGAATTATCAGCATTCGTGGGCCCCAACCAATGCCAAACAATCGACCACCAAAACCTGCCGACGAAATAGAGTGTGGACTTCTTTATATCCAGCTTCCCAGTCACCCAGCTAGCCTCAACACCGTCCTCCGTGATATAACCAGCAATCCACTTCAGCAACTCCAACTTCTGATCTACATCCCGCATTTTAATCCGATTTCTAACAGTCTCCATGCGGTGATCAAACTCAGCAGTCGGGTCTAGCAATGGATGGTCTGTACCAAATAAGAAACGGTGGAAGATCTGCTCAAATATATCGACTCGGGTCCCTCGAACCAAAGTATGAGTCAATAAAGGTTGGTCCCGGTACCGCTTCCCAACAGGTGTACTCAAATCAACGAACGCAGCATAAGACGCATAGAATTCTCGGACCAATTCTGAGCTATAGCGACTAGAAGGCTCTGCTATCCATCCAAACCCATACTGCTCAAACACAGGACAAATATCAGTCAATGCCTTTAACTCATCTATCCAATATCGGGGCTCCTCCATAATACTCCTTCGACACACTCCCCTCTCAATCAGCTCGGTATCCCTATCATAAAATACCCGCATACCCTGCACATACCAATGCTGGATATCCCTTCTCTGTGAGGGCGTCAGGACACTCTGTTCACCAGTGCCCGAAATAGAGGTTGTAGCCTCCATTGTAGAGGTACCCTGTCCTGTAGTAGCATCCGCAGAGCCTGATACTGACTTATCTTCTCCCTCTTCAGACTGGGGTGGACTCAAAAGACTGATCAGGAATAACTAGCTCAACAGGCTATAGAATGGGCTGAACTGCAGCCCGGGCAGTAGCTTAGGCCCGAGTCTGTAACCTCGTGGTATGAGGCACTAGTGCAGTATCATCAGTGCCAATATCAAAAACCTCCTCGAACCCACTCTTTTCTAATTCAATCCGTTCATCATGCAATCAGGTCAGAAATTCCAGATTTTCATTCTAATTCTTGATGAAGAATGAAGGTGGTCACATTTGGGGTTTGGTTTGGGAGAATGGTAACGGGTTTGGGTCGGATTTTAGGTATTTGGGTTGGGTTGGTCGGATTTTGGGTGTGTGGGTCGAGTTTGATTTGAATTGGGTAGGGTGGGTCGTATTTGTAGGTTTACTGGGTCGGGTGGGTCGGATTATGGGTTTGGGGATCGGATTTTTCGATAATTAGGGATTTAGGTGATGAATATATTTGAGAAATTAAAAAATTGGAAGAGAGAAGGTGATTATTTAGGAATGTGTATATGGGAATGTGGTGAATTTTGGAATGTAGGGTTTATGAGAGTATTGGAGCTTGAGAGAGTGTAGGTCGGATTCGGGTTTTGGTCGGATTATGAAGGAGGATACTGCACTTTTTATAAAGAAGAGGGTTGGGTCGGGTCGGGTCGGGTCGGTGTCTGCAGATTCCAGTTTCCACGGAACCACCCACGTGACGTGGGTTGCACTCACATCACGTGGGTCCCTGGTGTAGCTCAACTCCTGCATGTGTCAATGTCTTCTGATTTTCACGATACTACCCACGTGACGTGGTATACCTACATTACGTGGATACCTTGTTGTATGTAAGATTCAGAAAGTGAAATATTTTCTCTGATTTTCATGGCACAACTCACGTGATGTGGGTACACATACATCACATGAGTACCCCCATCGTGGGTCAAATTCTGTAGGTGGTATCTGTTGAATTTCAACTAAGGTGTCTTCCAATGCTCAGATCATAAGCTAATTAGATCTTGGGTTGCTTCCCAAGTAGCGCCTGATTTAATGTCACGGTATGACATGGCTAACTTGGATACTCAAACTTCACCAACCATCCCATAGGTTGCCTCGCATGAAGCGCCTGATTTCACGTCGTGGCACGACATGGCTAGCTTGACTACTTAGCTTCATCAAGCTCAAGCTCCTCACATGTCCTTATTTCTTCCGTAATTCCCACATAATGCTTAACACGCTGTCCATTAACCTCGAATATAACGTTATCAGCTCCTTTTAGCTCAATTGCTCCATGTGGGAATACCCTAACCACCATGAATGGTCCGGACCATTTGGATTTTAACTTTCCAGCAAACAGGCGAAGATTGGAGTTATAAAGTACACCAAATCTCTCGGGTGAAACTCTTGTTTCTCAATGCGTCGATCATGATAGAATTTCATCTTCTCTTTATATATTGCTAAACTTTCATAAGCTCGGAGATGAAATTCATCCATCTTATTCATCTGCTCAAGTCTCAATTTAGCCGTTTCACTCCAGTCCAAATTCAACCTTTTCAAAGCCCATAAAGCCTTATGTTCAAGTTCGACAGGCAAATGGCAAGACTTTTCAAAAACTAACTGATATGGTGATGCACCAATTGGCGTCTTGAAAGCAGTTCGATACACCCATAATGCATCATCCAATCTTCGAGCCCAATCAGTCCTATTGGCATTCCCTATTTTTGCCAAAATATACTTGATCTCACGATTTGACACCTCAACTTGCCCGCTTGTCTGAGGATGGTAAGGTGTTGCCACCTTATGTTTAACACCATATTTTTCAAGCAGGGTCTTGAATAGACGATTGCAGAAGTGGAATCCTCCATCACTAATGATAACTCGGGGTGTACCAAATCGTGAAAATATGTTCTTTTTCAAGAATGTCGTGGCACTTCTTCCTTCGTTATTGGGAAGCGCAATTGCCTCCACCCACTTAGAAACATAGTCAACAGCTACCAAAATGTATTTTATCCTGTGTGATCTCACTAAAGGGCTCATAAAGTCAATTCCCCACATGTCAAACAATTCAAGCTCAAGTATAGTTGTCATGGGAAGTTCGTGTCTGCGTGAGATATTGCCTTGCCTTTGACATAGGTCATAAGCTCGAGTGTAATCATGAGCATCTTTGTAAATACTGGGCCAATAGTACCCATATTGCAAGATTTTATGGGAAGTCCGCGCACCTCCATGATGACCACCAACTGGAGATGAATGACATGCTTCCAAAATACTCATCATCTCGACCTCTGGAATACATCTCCAGATCATGCCATCTTCACATACCCGAAATAAATATGGCTCATCCCAGAAGAATTTTCTCACCTCATGCATGAATTTCTTTTGCTGCTGATACGACATATCTTTCAAAACTAGATCACTTGCCAAAAAGTTGGCAAAATCAGCAAACTAAGGGATTAAGTCTTGCGATGCTGCCAATACTTGCTCATCTGGAAAAGTATCATCAATCTCAAGATCATCCCTTAATTTAAGAATGTCCTCCTCCTCAAGGCGTGATAGATAGTCAGCGACCTGATTCTCGGTTCCCTTATGATCCTTGACTGCAAAGTCAAATTACTGTAATAGAAGTACCCACCGAATTAACCTTGGCTTAGCATCCTTCTTCGACATAAGATATCGAAGTGCTGCATGATCTATATGTACAATGACCTTTGTGCCAATCAAATAAGATCGAAATTTCTCAAAAGCGAAAACCACTGCCAACAACTCTTGCTCAGTCACAGTATAATTCTTTTGAGCTGGATTATGCACTTTGCTAGCATAGTAAATCGGATGTCAGATCTTCTCACGTCTTTGGCCAAGGATTACACCCAAAGCCACTCCACTAGCATAACAAATAACCTCAAAAGGCATCGTCCAATCTGGTGAGACAATGATAGGGGCTGAAATCAACTTTTCTTTCAGACACTCAAATGCTTTAAGACATGCCTCATCGAACACGAACTTCACCTCTTTCTCCAAAAGTTTGCATAAAGGATGTGCAATCTTAGAGAAATCCTTGATGAATCCTCTATAAAAGCCAGCATGCCCTAAGAAACTTTGAATTCCTTTCACAAAGATAGGTGAAGGTAAATTTTCAATCACCTCAATATTTTCCTTATCAACTTCAATACCTTTCTTTGAAATCTGATGCCCCAATATGATACCCTCATTGACCATAAAGTGACATTTTTCCCAATTTAGCACTAAGTTGCACTCCTTGCATCTTTGCAACACATTAGCAAGGTGAGCCAAGAAATCATCAAATGAGTCTCCCACAATAGAAAAATCATCCATAAAAACCTCAATAGTGTCTTCCACTATGTCGGAGAAAATAGACATCATGCAACATTGGAAAGTGGCTGGTGCATTACATAGACCGAAGGGTATCCTTTTAAATGTGAATGTCCCATATGGACAAGTGAAATTGGTCTTCTCCTGGTCTTCGAGAGCAATAAAAATCTGATTATACCCTGTATAGCCATCGAGAAAAAAATACCATCCTCTACCAGCAAGACGGTCTAATATCTGATCCATGAAGGGCATAAGAAAATAATCTTTTTTTGTCCAAGAATTCAGCTTTCGATAATCCATGCAAACTCTCCATCCAGTAATTGACCTCATTGGGATTAACTCATTCTTGTCGTTTGAAACCACAGTGATTCCTCCTTTCTTTGGCACACACTGAATTGGGCTCACCCACTTACTATCAGCAATAGGGTAAACCACTCCTGCATCTAACCACTTGATGATCGCTTTCTTAACAACCTCTTGCATAGGTGGGTTTAAATGACGTTGATACTCAATGCTCGATATGCACTCAGGAGTAAGTTGAATTTTGTGAGTGCAAATATCGGGTGGAATTCCTATGATATCAGCAATGGACCAACCAATGGCCCTCTTAAATCTTCTTAATACTAAAACCAAAGCCTCTACTTGCCACTCTACCAATTTAGCAGAAATAATCACCGACAAGGTGTTGTTGGCTCTCAAAAAAGTGTAGCGAAGGTGAGCCGGAAGAGCCTTAAGCTCTAAAACTGGAGGCTTCTCAATAGAAGGATGAGCTGGTGGAGTCACCCTATTCTTCAAATCGAGATCAAGTTTCTTTGGTGCATAAGTGTATGCTCCCTTACCAGTGAGTGCACCAACCATCTCATCGTATTTCTAAATACCGTTGCTATCAAAATTCATAATCACGGCTGCGAGAGCTTCTACCCCCAACCTTTCTTCAAGAGTCACAACAACATCATTATCCTCAACCGCATCTATTATCGAAATCACTCCTATATCTTTTGGTTGCTTCATGGAACGACAAACATTGAAAGTGACTTGTTTATCATTTAACCTAAATTTTATCTGCCCTGTTTCCATGTCTACCAATGTACGACCAGTGGCAAGGAATAGTCTTCCCAATATGATGGGAACCTCAAAATGAACTTCACAATCGAGGATCACAAAGTCAGCCGGAAATATGAAAGATGCAACTTTTACCAAAACATCATGGAAAATGCCCACCGGCTTTTTCACAGTCCTATCCTTCATAAGAAGTCTCATAGAGGTTGGTTTTGGTGCTCCCAACTCCAACTACTTGAAAATGGCTAACGGCATTAAGTTAATGCTAGCACCCAAATCACAAAGTGTTCTAGCAAAGTTGTGGGACCCAATAGTATAAGGAATTGTGAAAACTCTTGGATCCTCCTTCTTTTCAACCAGGGAACGCGAAGCAACTGCACTGCAATGATGTAAGTTATCCGTCGGCTCAAAATTGACAGTTCTCTTCTTTGTCACCAAGTCTTTCATGAACTTTGCATAGCCTGGCATCTGCTCCAATGCCTCAACAAGAGGGATGTTTACCTATAGCTCTTTCAACATTGTAATAAACTTCTGATATTTGCCTTCCTAGGACTTCTTCTTCAATCTTTGAGGAAAGGAAGGAGGAGGTCGTGGGTTAGTCTTCAACTTTTGTGGGACCTTCTTTTCCTGCCTTTTCTTAGAATTTGCCTTTTTGCTAGTATCCTGAGGATTTGGAACTGTTTCAACCTTCAAATTATCCGGCTCTATCTCAGTTTCCATATCAACAACCATCGACTTATTGTTCTTACCACTATCCACAGGTATAGATGGATCTATGATGCATTTCCCGCTTCTAGTAGTAATGGCCAGACAATGGCTATCATTCTTCGAATTCTGGACGGTATTGCTTAGAAGGGTACCTGGCTGACGTTGGTTCAATGCCACTTATATTTGCCCGAACTGTTGCTCCAACTGTTTGATAGCAGTCGAATGGGATTCTACTTTCTGACTTATTCCTGAGATGTCCGACCTAATCCCCTTCAGGCATTGTTCTTGACTCTCTGACCCTTTCACTAGTTTATTAAGAAGGGATTCCATTCTTGAATTTCCAGAGTTAGCATCGCGGTTCCCACGTGGAACATATATGCCACTCTTCTCTCTATAAGCATCCTTCCTCCTCCAATCACCGTCACGATCTTGTTCTCTATCTCTATATCCTGACTTGTTGTAACTGTCCCCATAGTAGTTTCGAACTTGATTCCCTTGCCTCGAGTTCCAGGAGTCTTGGTTAGAACCTTGGCCCTTGGCTCGAAAACCCGCCACTTTTTGATCTAGATACTTTGCCTCTTTATCAGATTCATAATCTTTATGTCTAGACGTTTTACCTTGTGCACCTATAGCATGCACCTTTTCAGCATCTCTAGTAGCAATTTGTTTAGCCAAAAGACCAATTTATGTCCTCAACTGAGCAACCTCTTGAGCTACAGATTCGTCCAAAGCCCATTGTACTGCTGAGGCTTCAATAGCATATGTGCCAGCCGGCGTATCTGCTTCCCGAGTATGCCATCCTCGGTTGGTCTTAGTGATATGATTGAATATTTCTAAAGCTCTTTCCTACCTCAGACTAATAAATGCTCCACCAGTGATAGTATCTGCTACAGCCTTAGTATTGACGTTTAAAGCCCTGTAGAAGATTTCAAGTAAGTTTCTACCACTCATCCTATGATTTGGCACATTCTGTAACTTCTTCTTGAACCTTATCCATGTCTCATAAAGGGCTTCAGAATGTAGTTGTCTGAAGTTGAGATCTCATCCTTCAACTGTAGCATCTTGGAAGGTGGAAAAAACCTCTCCTGAAATTGATTTCTCAATTTTTGCCAAGTAGTGATGGATCCTCGTGGTAATTTTGCCAACCACAAAGTCTCCTCTCCCATTAGAGAGAATGGAAACAATCTCAATCGAATAGCCTCTTGATCAACTCCAGGCAAATTATATGAGGTGCAGACCCCCATAAAATTCATCACGTACATGTTTGGATCATCAGTAGGAAGACCGGCAAACACAACCTTCAAGTTCGGCAGGTGAATTATGGCACTGGTAATGTCAAACTTAGTGCCCGGAGTTAACTCAGGTGGAATAATGGCACCAGTCTCTATTGGCTCAAAGTAGGCCATGTCTTCTTCCTCAGGATCAGCATAAACTGGCACATGTGGTCTTTGAAGTGGTTATTGAGCTCTCAATTTTCTTTGTCTCTCTTCAGCCTCAGCCAGTCGCTGAGCTGCCTCTTGCATAGCTCGATTATCTCTCTCTGCTTGCCTAAGAGCAGCTTGTCTAGCATGCTCTTCTCATGTTAATCGAGCAGTAGTTTGATCCGCTGTTTCATGACCAACCGGCTGAATTAGTTGATTATGAATGTCTCCCAGGGCGGCAGGATCCTGAACTTCGTCGGTATTCACCATTCTTCGATTAGCTCTCAGAGTCCTTTCTATTTCAAGATCAAGTAGAATCAGGGGATTGCCTTGACTCCTAGTATTGGGCATACACCGGTGTATGCCCTTACAAGTATAGAAAAACAATACCAATTAACTCCAACAAATAATCTAATCAACTCCATAACCGTACGCCCCGGCAACGGCGCCAAAATTTGATGTCGCCTAAAATATGCCTCCTAAGAAGTATAAAGCAGTCGCTGAATCAAATCTAGAAACCAACTAGGTTGTGGTCGATCCCACAGGAGTAGGACGGAAGTAGGTTGAGTTCTTATTTGAGTAGTTGGCAAATAAGTAAAAAAAGGGAAATATTTCTAACTAGTAGTGATCGTAACAAGTATTGATTCTTTGAAGTTATTTTCAATATGAGAAATACACTAGGACTATGATCCACAATGATTCCTTAACTCTACCGATTATTGGTGCTGGTAAAACTGTCCCGCTGCGTTGCATGCAAAATCTGACAAAATATGTTCATCTAAATGTCTCTCGACCTTCGTTAGATGAATTTCACTCTTCTCCTCTCGATTTTTGAGTGTCGCACTACTAACCCTTGTCCTAGATCTCAGATAACTCTTCTCGCTAAAGCTTAAGTTATTAGGTGAAGGTTGATAGCTTCAAATCTCTGTTGGTATACCAATATTTATACATTTCATAGCTAATTATACCTAATATGCGTTGGAATTAATGGTGCTAAAGCACCACAAAATTGCATATAGGACCACCCCAGGTCTTTGGAATTTGATGGAATCATTTAGGTTTGTCACATGCGTATAAAGAAAAAAAATTACCATCCCATTTGTCATATAATAAATTAAATTAACTGATTATCACTTAATTTTTCAACCAAATACATATAAGAAAATATTCCAACTCTTAAGTTTAAATTGAAATTTAAACATTCATTTTATAGGAATTAAATAGAAAATCAGATTAATACTCCAATAACTCCAGCATGTTAAGAAGAACAAAGGAATTGATCAATATTTAGACTATTCCAATAGAAATTGCAAAAAGATTTAAAAAAATGAAATATAAACTAAAATTGTCAACTAATACAAGTAAATCACTGTCGAGCTCCTAGATTTATACGTCTTTATCTCTTTAAACTATCAAAGCATAACTAATAATTAGTTATATCTTAATAATTTTGAGATGTCTTAAGAGTTTTTTGCGTCTACTATGAAATATTGAAAGTCATGATGAAAATCTGGAACCAATAAGCAATGGTTCTTTGAGCAGCTTGACATCAAACTAGCCAAATTCATCTTAAATAATCTTAAAGAAACATTGTGATGTAATGGAGTATATTTAGAGACTGACTTAAATAAAAATTCAATACTAAAAGAGAAAAAGTTGTTGAGTATAAACATTTTCCCCTCAAGTTAGGAGACATAATCAACTAAGCATTTATCCACTAAATCTGAAAGGATGATTTGAACATTTTGGTTTAAAAACGTCATCTTTCATGCCTGTCTTGGGAACCAAGTTTGAAATTGAATAAAATTGACACTTAAGTCTATTGTAATTCAACTTCTTATCCAAATTGACAATCACTTAGTCTTTTCTGGACAAAGGCCAAAAAATTAGTCAAGCAAGTTTGTTATTTAAGGAAAATAGAGATAAATTGAAAGAGACACACTTATTGCTAATTGAAAGTTTTGGAAATTTTTAAATTGGAAACTAATTGTACATTTTCCATTCATGCAAGAAAAATAGAAGTGAATATAGAATGGCATATCTTTGAACATGTGTTGATAAAAGTTCTTGTTTATTTGAAACTAAAGGCTTGGAAGAGAAAAACAAAGACACGGGGTTGGACATTATTAGCTGCATATTCTTTTCTATCCAAATCTCAAAATTGAGTTGTTCATCCCTTTAGCCTATTTTTTTTAAGTAACAAACCCCAAAACTACAATCATTGGAACGATCCTAAGCTCAATCGATAAATAAGATAGATAGACACAAGAAGATAAGAAAATAGGAACCAATGAATATGTCAAATTCAAAGACCCCTAATTAGATTACCATCCAGCACCTAATCTCCTACATTGACCGAGAGGAAACTATAACGGCCTCGCAACCAATCATTTCTAAACTCAGATTCAACAAAAGCTTACCAACTCTCTTTGGAGTGTTCTTCATCAATATTCAAAGACTAACTAAGGAATGAAAACCTAGATTTAGCTATTTATAGTCATGCCTATCTATAATATAAATGACCCAAAAGTGTCCCTTGAAAGCAATTAAGGAAATACCCAAAATAGTCCTAATGGTGGACTGTTTGGCCTTGACGAACCGTCAAGTAGGCCGTCAAGGATATGGTGGTTCGTCAAGGGAACTATCAACACTAGGCAGAATAATTCTTCCTTGGTCTCCTCTTGATGAATCTCCAAGTTAACCATCAAGGCCTTGGTGGTTCGTCACTTGAACCGTCACCACAATGTAGAATGCCTTTTTCTTCCTCTTGAGTCCCTAGCCCTATCTTTAAGACATGAAACCCTTTAGGTGCGATCAAAACATGATCTAATACGTCCATCTTCATGAACAACCCGTAAAGGCTTGCAACTCTCGATCTTGGCTTCTTGTGAATGGCTTAGAGGAGATTTGGATTATATCATCCTCTCCTTCTTGAAGAGAATTTGACCTCAATTTTATGGCATCATCATCCTCAAGCATGTCGAATAAGGAAATATCACACATATTGAAGGTATTGTGTACTTGATATTCCAGTGGGAGATTAATCTTATATGCATTATCATTTATTCTCTCAAGAACTTGGAAAGGTCTATCCCCTTATGGCATCAATTTGGTCTTTCTATAAGTTGGGACTCGATCCTTTCATAGGAGTACCCACACCCAATCACCCAGTTCTAGCACGAGTCGTTTTCGCTCTTTTGGCGACCTTTGATTCTCTTTTCAGGGAAAAGTTTCACCTTTGCATGTACCTTCTTCATGGCTTCCTCCCTCTTGATTTCATCTAAGCTTAACACAACATCTTGAGAAACAGGGGTGAGATCCAAGGGGGTAAAGGGGTTAAAGCCATAAACACATTCAAATGGGTTCATACCAATAGTCGCATGAATAACACTATTATAGGCAAATTCAACTAAAGGTAGGTGATCCTCCCAAAAGGCTATTTTTCCATTAACCACGACACATAACTAGAACCTAAGGTCCTATCACAACCTCTATTTGACCATCAATTTGTGGGTGTAAAGACGTAGAGAATAGTAACTTAGTGCCAAGCCTACCCCATAAATCTCTCCAAAAGTGACTAAGGAACTTGGAGTCCCAATCACTCATGATGGTTTGGGGAATCCCATGTATCTTAACAACATTTTCAATAAACAAGGATGCCACATAGGAGGCATCATCATACTTGTGACATGGGATAAAATGAGCCATTTTCGAAAACCTATCCACAATAACAAAAACGCTATCCCTTCCCCTTTTTGTCCTCGACAAGCCCAACATGAAGTCCATAAAAATATCAAGCCAAGGGCGTAAGGGATATAGGAGTGGGGTATACAACCTATGAGGGAGAAGTTGTGACTTAGCGCTTCGACAATCCACACATTGACCACAAACTCGTGCAACATCTTAGCGTATTTTCTGCCAATAAAATTGTTCCTCAAGGATCCCAAGGGTCTTGTAAATACCAAAGTGATCCACCATAGCCCAATCATGTGCCTCTCTCACAAATAATTTCCTTTAAGAGCTCGAGGGCACACATATTCTTTTTCCCTTGAACAAAAATCAATCAAATTTAGAATAAGGTATAGAAGATCTATCCCTAATCCATTGTTCCCCTTCCCATTCCTCACAATATTTGAAGATTTGAGCAAATTTGGGGTCCTTGGGATATATTATTTTCAAGCATTCAGAGCCAATCAATTTTGAAGGCAATGTATTGATTAATATATGTTTTCTAGACAATGCATCGGTTACCACATTCTCTTTCCCCTTTTTGTATTGAATTATATAGAGAAAAGTCTATAGAAATTCAATCCACTTGGCATGCCATTTGTTCAACTATCTTGGGTCCGGAGGTATTTCAAAGATTCATGGCCGGTTTGAATCACAAACTCCTTGGGCCACAAGTAGTGTTGCCAATTACCCAAGGCTTGAATTAAGGCATACAACTCAAGTTCATAAGTACAGTAATTCAAGGTTGCACCCTTGAGCTTTTCGCTAAAGTAAGCGAAGGGCCTTTGGTCTTGCATTACGATGTCTCTAATGCCTACCTTGCTAACATCACATTCTATCTCAAATATTTTATCAAAATTAGATAATTGTAATAAGGCAGCAGAGCTAAGCACGATTTTCAAAGTTTCAAAGGCTTTGTCTTGCTCATCACCCCATTTGAAAGGTTTATCCTTGCAGATGACCTCAGTCAAGGGAGCGGCAATGGTGCTAAACCCTTTGACAAATCGTCCATAAAAACTAGCCTATAGAAGCTTCGTACTTTACTAATGGATTTCGAAGTTGGCTAATTCTTGATAGCATCTATCTTAGATTCATCCACCTTGACTCCTCTTGAGCTTACAATAAATCCAAGAATACTACTTCATTCACACAAAAAGAGCACTTATCAAGATTAGCATACAAGTTTTCTCTTCTAAGAACATCAAAGATACCTTTCAAATATAAAACATGCTCTTCAAGGGATTTACTATAAACTAGGGTATTATCAAAGTACACTACCGCATACTTCCCTATGAATGGTTTCATGAAATGGTTCATTAACCTTGTAAAGGTAGTAGGATCATTGGTAAGACCAAAAGGCATAACTATCCATTCGTATAGACCGAATTTGGTCTTGAAGGCTATCTTTCACTCATCACCCGGGTGAATCCAAATTTGGTAGTACCCAGTCCTAAGGTCTATCTTAGAAAACACACATGAACCATTAAGTTCATTTAGTATATCATCTAAACCAAGAATAGGGTAGCGATATTTTATCATTATCTTACTGATTGCTATAGAATCAACACACATGCACCACGTTCCATCTTTCTTTGGCACCAACAATACTTGTACCGCACATGGACTCATGCTCTCCTTGATATATACCTTTTTGAGAAGTTTCTCAACTTTTCTTTGAAGTTTCTTTGTGTCCTCCAGATTTTTTTGATAAGCCAGTCTATTTGGTAATTGTTAACCCGACACGAAGTCAATTTAATGTTCAACTCCCTGAAGTGGGGGCAATCCTTGTGGAAGCTCCTTAGGGAACATATCTTCATATTCTTGCAAAAAAAAGGAAATAGAATGGGGAATAGGAGGTGTAGATTGGTTAGTTAGAAAAGCATATGCTAGGAGGAGCATGGGCTCATCCTCGTAAACTTCATTGAAAAGATCCTTGTTTCTAGCTAATATCACCATTTACTCCTTTGCCTTCAACTTTCTCCTATTTTCCCCTTCATTAACCTCTTTTCCTTAGGGTTCCTCCTCCCCTTCCTTCCTACATTTCTCCTTTAACTTTCTCATTTTTTGATGTACTTTATTTAATTGTGAGGGTGAAAAGGAAGAAGCAAGAACTTTATACCATTCAACTCAAGAGAATACTGATTGGTTCTTCCATCATGTTTAGTTGAGCTATCATATTACCACGGTCTTTCTAGCAAAATGTGACAAGCTTGCATGGGAATCACGTCACATAGCACCTCATCATGATAATTCCTAATCTTGAATCAGATCACAACTTGTCTACTCACTTTCAACTCTCCATACTCATTTAACCATTAGATTTTGTACGGTATGGCATGCTTGGTTATGGGTAACTTTAAAAAATCAACCATGGGGACACTAGCAACATTAGCACAACTCTTACTATCAATGACCAAAGAGCACACATTCTCTTTGATAAGACACTTTGAATGTAATAGATTCTCCCTTTGACTAGGGTCATCAAATGCTTTACTAATCATTGCTCGTCTTACCACAAAGTTTGGAACCACAAACTCTCCTTATTGAGGCCAAGTATTCTTGATTAGGGCCTTTCTCATCATTCCTTGGGGCACGATAATCTCTCCATCATATTGATCTTCCCAATGTACTCATCATTCCCAAGCTCATCTTCTTCTTGGGCCTCTTCTTCAATACTCTCTTCTTGTCCCACCTCTTACCCAAGGTAATACATTCTTCCATCTCTAAGGACGATGTTCTTCCTGTGAGGACACTCAATTGCCTTGTGACCTCAACCTTGATATTTAAACATTGAACACCTTGAGAATTAGAAGTTGGATATTTGTTACACTAATTCCTTGATGGATATATTGGAGTACACTTTTCAACGGGTTTCTTATCAAAGGACTTATTGATGTCCTTGATCTTGTTCCAAACCAATGACGATTGAGCTACCTCTTTTTTCTTTCTCCAAGAATTGGTTGATGAGTACCTTTTGAACTAGGTAGTTGTCCTCTCCTTGAAATCTCTCTCAAAATCCAAAGTCGCTTGAAAGATTTTTCAATAGTAGCAAATCTGTGATAAGTCATCAATGAAGAAATCTCCTTGTTCAACCCAACTTTGAAATGGATAACGACGTGTTCCTCGTTCTCATTACACTCAAGCTTCAAGATCAATTGTTGAAATTCATCATAGTAAGCCACAACACTCTTGTTTCCTAGTCTTAAGTTGTACAACTTAGAAAGCAACTCATGTCGATACCTCTTTGGTACATATTTTTATCTCATATGCATCTCATGATAGTGGTTGTCCCTCATGAAGTACTTGTTGATACTTCTTGGCATATTCCCAACACGTAATTGCAAATCCTTCAAATTGGGCAATGACATAATAACTCTTATTGACTTCGATTAGATCATTGACTTGAAAGATTCTCTCACAAGTCAACTCTCATGCTAGATAAATTTGGGGATCACATTCTCCCTTGAAGGTTGGAAGATTAGTCTTGATGGAATTGATTCCGACATCTCGACCTCTATTGCCACCATAATCCTCATAGTAATTCCATTGCCCTTCTTTTTGGGGTCGATTTTCCAAGTTTCCTCTTCCATGTGGAATTGGACCAAACCTTCCTTCTCGACCTCTATGCACTTCTTGAACCCTTAGTCTATTCCTCATATATTCCACAAACAAATCCACTTCATCTAACTCTTCATACTCAACTTGTGGACCTTCTTCGACTTAGACGGGTTGATTTTGGTTATGTGGTACTTGGGATGGTGGATTTTGGTTTTGTGGAGCTTAGGGTAGACCTTGGTTTTGGGGTATTTGGTGAGGTGGATCTTGGTTTTCTGGGGATTTTTAGTTAACTTGATTGAATTGGGGTTGGAGTAGACGAATGGGATTTTAGTTATGTGGGTAGGTAGTGACTTGGGTGATGGGATCTTGTACTTGTCTTAGTGGATTATACATTTGATGGAGTGTATCCGGGGTAATGGTAGTAGAGGAGTCTTGGGAATTCCCTCTAGAGGAGGCATGATAGTTTTGGGGAATGGAATGGGTGGAGTTCAAACGACCTCCTTGTGGACTATCCATCTATCTATACTTGACCTTCTCGCATCCATATTCACTAGCCTACCATCCATGCCCGACATTTGACCTCTTATTTCATTCATATCTTGCCTTACACCCACGATGGCTGCCATTACGGATTCCATATTAATTTTTCCCAAAGAACCTTGGGTGTCATCTCCCGCCATTACGGCTTCCATAGTACCTAACAAGAAGAAACACTAAACAAAAACAACAAACAATTTAGTGTTAAGAAATCAACCTCATAATCTCTACACAACTTTGTATTCCCTGTCACTTGGATCTGCTAATGTTGAAGGCTTGTTTATACTCCGATTGTAGATGAAGTGTCAATTTTTACACTTGATTAGAATAGATTCTTGTTTGTTAGAACAACGGATGACTCAAAAGAAAATATGGACTTGAATCAAAAACTAACGACGAATACAAATGATAAAAGCACAAAAGAAAGTAGGACGGAGAAAGAAACGAACTCAAGAACTAATCAACAACTAAATAGGGTGATTACTCATTGGTAATTAGCTTAGGAATCAAAGAAAAGTGAATTAGAAACAAAGAAAGGAAACTAGGAATCTAGAAATGAGCTTACTGATTTGGTTTCACTTGGTGGTTCAGTTGGTGGTTCGTCAATGGCTTGGATCGTCAAGGGGAACTGTAAACCCTAGGCAGAATGTTGTCTAAACTTGTTCTTTATGCTAAATTGGTTGGTGGTTTATCAATGGTTTGGTGGTTTGTCAAGGACAACCATCAAGCCTAACCAGAATGTTATCTAAGCTTGTTTGTTATGACGGTTTATCTGGTGGTTCGTCAATGGCTTGGTGATTCATCAATGCCAACTGTCAAGCCTAACCATAATGTTGCCCAAACTTGTTGGTTGTGATGATTTGTCTGGTTCGTCAAGGGATTGGTGGTTAGTCAAGCTAATCGTCAAGCCTAGACTACTGCAGCCTCCTGTGGGCCCCTTTTATACACTACTTTTGTCCTTTTCTCTTTTGGAATATTCCTTTAGCACAAACAAGTACACCTTCCTTTTCTTTTGCCATTTTGGATCAAACATTCCTTTTTGAATGTTCTTCTTCTATAAGACATGAAGATTAGGAAGAACACATGAACATTCAAAGTTTGGCCCTCATTCAAACGAGCTCCGAATTCAATGAAATTTTAACCACGAACTCCTTTCAACCTCCCGAACAAGACCCAAACATTTTTAAGCCTCAATTTCTCACAAATTTATTCAGATTTGAGAACCTACTTCTATTATTCTTCAAACTCAAACTCAACAATGGTAGAATCATCAAATCACCTCTGATTAAGCTCAAATCTCAGATTTAAATACATTAGATACTAGAGATCAAGATTCTAGTACCAGAAACTCAAAGAAGACTCACAATCAAAAACACAAAATTCGAACAACTATAAAACATTTTTAACCTATTTTTTTCCTAGTAACAATCCCAAGACTAGAATCATTGGAATGATCCTAAGCTCGGCTCTGATACCAAATGATACCAACCAAAATACGAAAGAAGGAATAAACTACGAAAACAAAGTAGAAATCAATAGATAAGATAGATAGACACAAGAAGATAAGAAAATAGGAATCAATGAATATATCAAATTCAAAGACCCCTCATTAGATTACCATCCAACACCTAATCTCCTACGTTGACCGAGAGTGAATCGTAATGCCCTCGCAACCAATCATTTCTAAACTCGCATTCAACAAAAGCTAATCAACTCTCTTTGGAGTGTTCTTCATCAATATTTAAAGACTAACTAAGGAATAAAAACCTAGATTTAGCTATTTATAGTCATGTCTATCTATTACATAAAAGACCCAAAAGTAGCCCTTCAAAGCAATTAAGGAAATAGCCAAAATAGTCCTTGATGGTGGACTGTTTTGCCATGATGAACCATCAAGTAGGCCATCAAGGTTGTGATGGTTCATCAAGGGAACCGTTAACACTAGACAAAATCATTCTTCTTTGGTCTCCTCTTAATGAATCGCTAAGTGAGTCATCGGCCTTGGTGGTTCGTCACTTGAACCATCACCACAGGGCGAAATGCCTTTTTCTTCAATTGAGTCCCTAACCCAATATTCAAGACATGAAACCCTCTAGGTGAGATCAAACATGCTCTAATACGTCCATCTTCAAGAACAACCCTTGAAGGGCATGCAACTCTCGTGCTTGGTTTCTTATAATTGGCTTAGAGGATATTTAGATTATATCAATCCCTTTAGCCTAACCTACCATAATGTTAATAATAACAATAATGTATCCAATGAAATTTCACAACTAGATTCTAGGAGGAAATGATCTACAGTCAAACCTCTTTATAGTGGCAGCGTTTGTCTGAAAATTTCATGGCAGCTATAGAGAGGTGTTGTTATATATGTAAACTAGAATTTGACTTCTGGATTTTATTTAGTTTATATAAACAAAAGTATGCAAAATTAGAAAGAACATGAATATGAAAAAGGCAAACATTAGTAGCCTTTTCCTTGTGCAGTTATGAAATAATTGATGTGCACTATTTAGATACAATTTTTTCTTTTAAATTAGATATTCGTACTTGAATTTACTGTGTGTATAACATTAATGATGATTACCATAAATATATTGGTGTTTTATTTTGTACAAAATATATTTCTAACAAAAAATTATTACATAATATTTGAGTATGCTGCTATAGAGAGGTAATTTTACAAAGAGTATATCATTATAATAAACGTCATTACTGTTATAGGTGGAATACAATTATAGAGAAGTAAAATATAACATGAAAAATTGGTTTTGGAGAAAATCAGGCCTCTATAATGAAATGTCGTTATAACGAAGTGAATTTATAGAGAGGCCTGATTGTAGGCAGACATTATCTTTTTAGCCTAACTTTTTAAGCTTAAATTTTTTTAACAAAAATACACGTTCTCTATATCACTAATCTCAAAAAAAAAAAAAAAATCAAACTTTCTTTAAAATAGAAGCAAACTTATTTTTTGAAATCAGTAGTGAATATCCTTTGGATCAATTCTCAAACCCAGGTTCTAACTACTTTAAAATAAACTAAGGGTAGGAACTTGACGATGATTGCAATCCATCATAACAGATTCACTTTATCCCAGAAAATTGAAACGATCCATTCCGTCGTTCCCAAAAATATTTGTGGTAAAGTCATAATAATCTCATTTATCATAGGTGTTAGTATAAATTCATTAGTATGTGAGTGCATTAGATATGAATTAAGGTCATACAATTGTAACACCCCGTACGTCTCGGAGTCTAGCTGACTACCGTAACATTTATAGAAATATGAAAACATGAGAGATTTGATGAATTATGTATTGAATTGTGGGCATTTAAAAGTCTTGTACAATTGGGCCCTAAATGAGGCCCAAATATCATGAGAAAGACACGGCCCAAAAGAGATTTTTGACTCATTCTTGCATTGCTCATCCATTGACCAAGTAAACCCACCAAGTGTGTGGATAAGGATCATTCAAAAGGGACTATATAAGCCCATAAATCAGATTTTTATTCATTAGATACACACATGCCTTTTTAATATTTTTCTTAAACATTATCTCTCACACAAAAACCCTAAGGCAACTACTTGTTGGGCCAAGATCACTCTTTGGTAAGCTTTGGTAAGTATTTATTCTCATGGTTCAGTATATAATATGTTTAAGTTGGTGTATAAATCATGTTGGTTGTGTTGGCAAAGTGTTGGACAGTGTGCTATGTGTAAAACTGTCTATTTTTGCAATCGGAGAATGGTTTTGTCTTGTGAACTTGAAGATGGACTTATATTCATGAAGGAATTAAACTTGATGGATAAATATTGACATGTGAGATGTTATTATAGCCTTACCTTGTTTTTTACTTGTGTATACTGTTTGGAATTGCTATTGTGAAATTGGTTATGGATTTGGTGACGTATTGACCAAGAAGTGTCGTTTTGGGTGTTGTTTATGGGTGTGGTGAGACCATGGCTGATTTTTGGCATTAAAATGATCAAAAATATGTTAAAAGGAGTTTGGTTATGATCATGGACCATTCATTGCATAAAAAGACCCAAAAGAAACCATTTCGGACCAAAACGGGCATCCGCCCCCGCAGACAAGGGCAGCTGCGGGCGCAGATGCCAATGCAGGTGCCTCTGGCTGCTACCAAAGGTCACCTGCGCGCGCACCTCAACCACCTATGGGTGCAGGTGGCAGCGCAGGTCAGCCTAGGTTTCCGTTTTGTGTGTTTTCGTCTCTAGTTGATCCCCGAAGACCCCTATACCCTTTTTGGATGTAATTATCAATTTGTGATGTCGTTTTAATGACTTTGAATTGTTGTATGGAGGTGTTTTGGACTATATTAAGTATGTATGGTTGTTCATATGTTGTTATAAAGGATTAATTATGACGGAATGGCGATGAGAAAGCATAAAGGGTAAGTGTAGTGTGAAATGCTATTGATGTATGACATCTTGGTCAATGTGTGGAATGTTATGGTGTTGTTGATATGAAAATGTAGTGGATTGTATTCTAAGGGATGACAAGACGTTATACGGCAGTCATGTAGTTCATTGTCGTCTTGTACGCTTGTATAGTAACTAGTTGCTAATGTAAGCTCCGATATGTACTTGTATTGTAGAGTGACACATAAAGAAGGAGCGGGACTATTGTATGCACATATAAGATTGTATATTCGTATTGAGAATACAAGGTATGTAAGGTTACTCTGTCCGTATCTTTCTGCAGCATATAGTACTCACATTGACGATACGCTTGTCCCATCCCGAAATGTGCTAAGGTATCCTATATCCGGTTATCAATGGTCACTATCATATAGTTCCTACTCATTGATCAATTGTGAATCTCATGTCTCATATTCATGACTAATGTTCCAAAGCCCAATAAGGTTACGTTCCAAAGTTCCAAAAGTGGTTATATTCATGTATCATGTGCATTGCTTATTGTCCAATGGTTCCAATGGTGTTATGTTTCCAATAAGTCTATGTTTCCAATAATGTTTATTCACATGTCTCTCACTCATTGATTATTGATCCAAAGCTTCCCATAAGGTTATGACTATCATTGTATCAATCTTAAAGTAAAGAATAAAGTAATGCATATGTGGTTAATGATCAAGTATGGGTGGCAGCTTTGGGGGCGAAATGTCTAGCTCAAGCCGATCCCAAGATTGTTGGATCAGGGGGCAGTCCTAGAGGCATAAGCCTAGCTCGAACCGAACCTGACAGGGGGCAGCTCTAGAGGTCTAAACCTAGCTCGAGCCAAACCTAATATGTTGGTTTATGGGTGGCAGCTCTAGAGGTAATAACCTAGCCCGAGCCGAACCCAATGCTTTGATTCTTAGGGTGGCAGCTCTAGAGGCATAAGCCTAGCTTGAGCCGATCCCAACATAATGTTATGTTATGTTAAACCCACTATTCAGTCGGGGCCCGGGTATCACAGTTCACAGGCAAAGATGAATAATCATAGAATCAAAGAAACAAAGAAAGCAAAGAAAGCAATATACATGGTTTCCAAAGTCCAGTATAGTGACTTATCCATATTGGTTATACATTTGAATTTGATTTCATTGGCGTGCTCACATATCATATAGTTTCATTTGAGCCTTGCATACTCAGTACATTCTTCGTACTGACCCCTCTTGGGGAATTTACCTTACTTGCTGCAGGCGCAGGTTCTAGTAGGCCTCCACAGTAGGTTGCCAGCTGTTGCAGATCATTGGTGAGCTCCAGTTAGTTCGGGGCTTCTTCGAGTCACAGTTGTACATATATTTTGGTGTTGTACATGTTGTATAAAGTGTGGACTTATCCCGACTTTTAGTTCATTTTGGTCAATGCACTTGTTAGAGGCTTTTGTAGACAGATGTGGGTGTATAAATGTAAAAGGTACATGTCGTTTTTGACTTGATGGACTCAACGGCCAAGTTTCATATATGTATATATGTCACATGTTCCATGAATTTTGTTGTTAGCATTATAAGCTCCTACGTGATAAGGATGTTTCTAATGGCATGCATATGAATGAACATAAGTACAGTTTGGTTCTCTTGGGCCTTATCGTCTACGGGTACCAATCACGCCTGGTTGGAATTCAGAGCGTGACAACAATACCCCTAACACAAAGTTAAGTTAGAAGTGTCTTTATCGATTGAGTTTCGATTGAAGTTTAAACTAGGGTCAACTTCAAATGATCACTCCTCCTAGAATATAAAGAGTTATGGGGCCCAATACTCACCAAATTAAATATCTTTAAGTTTTCTTTCCAACTCCACCAATCATTTTTTAATCCACTTTTGGAGTAAATAGTTATGGCCATTTTACTGAAGATTGTCCATGCTATAAAGCTGAGGCTGCCGTAGTGGGACTAGGCCGCTATTGCGGGATTCGGTCCTCTACATCGGGCTTCAGGTAGTGCTTATACTTATTTTTAATGGTTTTAGAATTTTTAACTCAAAAACATCATTCCAAAGTCCTAGGGGGTGATTTTCCAAGGTCTAGGGTGAAAATTCTTTGTTGAGGTAAGTTCTTCTGTCATCTTCTTCGTCTTTTAATCCAGTAACATCTTAGAATCATTATAATGATCTTTAATGGTGGAATTGAGGGTTAGAACCCTGGGTTCATGAGATTTTGGGAAAAACCTATGGTTTGGAGTAATATCACCTAGAAATACTTCTAGATTGTTAACTAACAACTCCTAGCATTAATTTGATATTCCAAAAACATAAATTTTGATGGTTGGGGCCTTGAGTTCAATAAAAATGGGATCTTTAGCTTAAAACTCTATTAATAGAGATGGTTTGAGTATGATAGAACTAGCTAATGGTTAATTGACCTTTGGATAATGTTTTAGACCATGAATAAGGATAGAATTAGTGGGTTGAATTCCCAAAGTATCAATTCAAAGAGTAATTGATTACTCTTATAATTTCTTGATTTCCAGATTATTAGACTAAGGGAGGCATGAAGGAAATAAAAGAGCAACCTTGGTGTGGCTTGCTTGTCCCAAGACCTTTAGTCGAGGTAGGTTTTACTTTATGAATAGTAAACTATGGTTAGAAATCATATTCATAATATAGATTTGATGGGAGAAATCATGCTTAGGCCTGCGGGTATGGAGTTTGGATGGGCAAAATATGGAACTAATGTAATAGAGATCTTATTAGGTGTTGTAATGTTTTTGTGTGGATCCCTTGATGGGTAATTTGTGTTTTGTATAATTTACTTGATGAATTATAATGTAAATATGTGAATGTGGATAATAATAGAGGATTTGTGTGAGCTTGTTATCTATAAAACTCGTCTTTAATACCTTAAAAGGGTGAATTTGATATTGTGTGTGTTAGGAATATGGGATATTATTGTTGAGATATAGTTTTAAGAATTGATTATGATAAGAGAAGGTGGTGGCACAACTTAAGAACCTAAATTCAAGTTAGGTTAAAGTGTTAGGAAGTAAGATGTGTAAAGGTGATGACTAAAGCTAGAAGAAGATGGAAGTTGAGAAGTCGAATGGGTCCAGTCTTAATAAGTGTTTGTGGTAGTGGAATACGTATGGAGGTTAAGGAATAGTAGTGTTTGATTAGGGTCGAACTCTTGTTTAAAAGAAGAAGCTTGTAAGGGAATTGTGTGTATCCCTGGGTGTTTATAAGATAGAAAGTCAACCTAAATTGATTGTGTGTATACTCACTTATTATATATTGCTTGGCTCCCTGGAAATAATGTCTATTGAGTGGGTGATGATTGAATTGGAGTTAAAGCTCAAGTTGATTGTATTTGTGCATGTTTAACTGATTGTTTGTTTATTTAGTTGCAACGCATGCTAATGAATGATGAACTTGTTAATTTTAAATGCAAGTTTGGAAATTGATAATCTATAATGAGATTGGTAAAAAAAGACCTTGTTTGATATGCAAGTGCAGTTGATTTATCTCATTATGTGATTATACTTGTTGATGGCATTGGTTATTTATTGTGAGTGATTTGATAAAGATTGATTATGATTGAATTGGTGGATTTCAGGGAAGATAAGAATGGGATGTTGGAATAAGGGTGGTATAACATTTGGTTTGGGATAAAGGTGGCAGATACTAGTTATTTGGGATATTTTGTACATGGACTGAGCTCGTCTCCTGCAGGTCATAGCTAGTGGGCAGTCATAAGATCCTTAGCATGTGTGTACACTATGATTTGGAGAGTTTTCCTTGTGTTGACCAGTTATGTTGATGAGGTGTTTTATGGTTCCTTATGTGGACCTGTTTATGTTTTGTGATATACTATGGTTCCTTGTGCACGATGATCCTTGATATGGTAATATGATAATGAAATTATTGATTTCCTAAATGGCAAGCTGAAAATCGTGTAATCTACCCTTGTGTGAGATTATTTATATGAGCATTGTGAAAGCTTACTTGATGACTTGAATGTTTACTTGTTAAATTGAAAGGTTACTTAATGACTTGAATGTCTACTTGATTTATGTTAAGTGTGCTTGTGCTTATTTGTTAGTTGAGATATTTTACGTGTCGTGTGACTCTCACGCCTTGAAAATTGTTGTGATGTTGCATTAATTGGATAAGAGGTTAGAACAATAGTGACTACTAGCCCAGCTCATAGAGTTGATTATGGAGTTAGTACTTGCCATGTGTGTGTGGTGTAAATAGTGAAGAACTTGAGGTTAATCCTTGAGTTGGAAATTATAAGGAGTTGACTAGTTGGAGATTGTTCACAAGTTTAGTAAGAAAGTAGGGTTATTAGACGAAACTTGAATTGGCCGTTGAATTCTAGTTAAATGGGTCAATTAAGCCAATGAAATATAATTCAAAGCTCCTAAAAAGGTGATGTATGGATATATGAATTGTGAATTAGAAATTAAATTTTTATATAAGTTGTCTTACTTTCTTTGTGGTTTCTATATGATGTTTACGTGATCTAACCCTGGTCGATCGATGTTACCTACCAGTACGTGTGGTTGTACTGATACTACTTTCGCTATACCTTTTTTGGGGTATAGTCTGGTTGCATGATCAGTTGATGTTTCTTAGGTGACGTGGATAGTGATCTCTAATAGTTTGTACTCATTTCATTCCTACGGTGGGAGCTGTGTCTTTTGTTTTGTCTTTTACTGTATTAGAAACTCTTATACATGTCTAGACTAGGTCCTGAGAAAAAGAGCTTTTGTTTATGTTATTCTTGAAAAAGGGTTGTATTGTTTATCAGATTTTGAAATCTTTAATAAAATTGTTTTATAACATTCACATGTATTTTGAATGGGTGGTAAGGGTTCTCCTATTTAGGTGGATTAGAGTAGGTGCCTGCTCCCGTTAGTTGGATCCTGACAAAAACTTAATCCTGTTGGGGAGAAAACTAAAGAGTTACCCTTAAACCAAGAATTTTCACCAAAGAAGTTGAAACATTGCCCCCCTACGGCTTTGGGACGATATTTTTGTGTTGAAACCTAAAAACCCATCAAAAATAGACTTAAGTACTGCCCAGTTACCACAGCAGGAGTAAAATTACCGCTGCGGCGGTTAAGTTCTCAACCCGGAAAGTGTTCAGTAAAACGGCCATAAATTTTTACTCAGAAGACGGATTAACAAACGGTCAGATGTGTTGGAAAGAAGACTCAAAGATCTTTCATTTGGTGGCTGTTTGGACCCATAACTATTTATATTCTAGGAGATATGCTCATTATAAGTTGACCCTAGTTTAAACTTAGCTCGAAACTCAATTGGTAAGAACACTTCCAACTTAACTTTGTGCTAGGGGTATTGTATGACCTTAGTACATGTCCAATGCACTCCTATACTAAAGAATAGGTCACATAAATTATGGTGAAAAAGGTTATTATGCTTTTACCACAGATATTTCTAGTAATGATAGAACAAATCGTTACATTAGATACCAATTTATCCACTATTTGTCCTCGAACGGTAATTGGTGAAGAGGAAAGTTTTTAGCATGATTCTTGGAATTCGGAATACACAATGGTTAAGAATTTAAAGTAACCACTAAAATTCATCAATCAACACACCAGGATCCACCATTAAACACTAATCCACATAATGCCAGATTTTTAACCAAAACCACACTAATCTGAGGTTGTCATTTCTATACTAAGAACAAGTTTAGTGGCGTATTTACACCCTAACCAATGTTATAACTAACACAACACCACCAATACACCACTATGGGTTCTCACTATCTCATATATTCTCCACCACAACTCATATTAGTCTGTTCGACCCTACAACATACCCCAACCACTCAAGGGGCAATACCAACCAGGTATTATCATATATGTCCATGAGGGATATGAATATGTATAAACACATCTAATAACTCTACTTCCTCAGTCGACCCTACAACTAACGATCATCAACCAAAATCAAGCTAACTTATTTCACCAACAGCATTTATGCAATATCAAAACATAATAAGCCAACTACAAGGTAAGCTTAGAAGCCCCGCCTCCTCACTAAGCCTATGAACATTATACAACTATCACTCTATTCACATCCTTAAAACTTAAACTATTTTATTCATTTATAGTCATCGTGGGTTTTGTACAACCGGTTAGTCTACCTTTAGGACCTCAACGCTTTACCCTTCTATTCAAGTCACTAGTCAAACAAACTATATAATTGTCAATCACACAGTTAAGGTTCAACTTAACAATATCAAGTAAAACCATTGTTACCATCTCCTCTTATCATATTAAACAACCAATTTTATATATCTAATCAAGTTATCTTGCATTAGTGCTATCAACTATACAACTTACCTCACGTTCAAGTTACCAAGGTTGTGCAAAATAGCTAAGTTCATCTCAGTTTAACCAACTACTTATTAAGGCATCATTAACAAATCAACTCATTAACTGGATTATTTACACAAGGATGACCTAATATCACTTCAAGCCGAGATATAGTTATCAAAGGTTGAACCGCACAAGGATCCCAATTATAATCATTAATGTTTGGACCACACAAGGATCCCAATTATAATCATCAAAGTTCGGACCGTACAAGGGTCCTGATTATATTGTCAAAGAGCAAATAGAAATCAAGACATACCTCAAAATCACACCCAGCCTTTATGATTTAAGAATATTCTTTTGTAACAACGTATCTCATATCACTCATAATGATCATTTGCACTAGAAAGTTCAACCATCAAACAACTAGGTAATAGTATGATCAAACGATAACCATCCATATAAGTAATGCACGTAGCATTCTATGATATCACAATAAAAACATTTAAAACACAAGTATTTTTCTAATAAGCATAATCGATCAGTTAACAAAAGAGTTACGCTTACCAACGACACTGAGAACTATAGTACTAACTATATTAGACAACATAACCACCTAAAAGGTGCACGTATCACTCATGCAAAACACAATTCACAACATTAGAATACAATTCCTATGCCTCTTATTGACCTTTATCGGTTAGGATAATAATATTCCAACATTCCAAACATTACCGAGATACCAATTGGGACCAACTAATCCCAACTGTAATGGTTAAGATACCAATTAGAATCTGCTAGATACTAATTGGACTCAACTCGGGGAGACAACACTAAAATAGCACGATAGGAGAGAAAAAAGTAAAACTAATTTCCTATATGCCTTATAGCTTCCTATAGAATTGATGTGGACGTCAACACACCAATCCGCAGGACTCTACTCGACATTGTCTCTTGTACTAGGAGACCGGTAACCTGGGCTATGATACCAACTTATTATATTAATACATTGCGAAAGCAAATTAAACAATTTCACATAACCTAATCTAAGCCGGTACAAGAGCACTAAATAAATGGAGTAATGACCCAAGACACAACATCCGTGTATAAGTAGGATGACAGGAGCTGCTGAAGAATAAACACCGCTATACATATAGAAATGCCAACTGACCTGCAATATGGTTGTATCCCTAAGGGACTGTTTGAAAAGTCACCCTGGTAATTGGATTTGGTGTATTTTGGTGTAATTAAACTATCTGGCATGTTTGGTTAGCCAGGTAATTACTTGGTCAACAGGTAATTGGGTGTAATTGGCAGGGGGTAACTACACTCTCCAATTCATAGGGGGAAGCTACGAATTGTTGGTAAACTACATGGTATAATTACAAGCTGATTACTTTTTAATTTCTTCATTTTATTTCTGTTTTTATTTTTTTTGTTTTAATTTATTTTAAATTCTTTCTATTTTTATTATTCTAATATTTTTTATTTTCTATTATTTATATTTTATTACCTTCTCATTTCCAACCTTTAGTTCGTGTGATTCCATGCAATTTTTCGTCTTATCTATTTTTATTTATTTTTTTAATTTAACTAAATTTAGTTGGTATTCTAATTTTTAAATTAAGTAGAATTCATTGTTGAATAAAGTTATAGGCTTAAGTTTTCCTTTTCTTTTGAATCATATTTACTTTATATTGAAATTTGACATAAGAGTATTATTATTTTTTCTTAATTTTGAACTTATGTTATATTTTCAATTTCTATTTATTTGTTTTACTAGTATTAACATGATATTTCACATTGCAAGCCATTCATTTTTTTAGTTAGAATTGATAGATTATCTTTTTGTCAAATGTTTTAATAATTTTATGACATTATATTTATAATATTAATCTTTTTATTAAACATGCATTTCATGATGTTATTAAAAATCATGTACTTTATGTTTTTATGATTAATTTAATAAAATATACTAGTTTGAAAAATATAAATCAATGATTTTTTTATAAGAACATATGTTTATTCAGCTACCAAGTTGGCAGGATCTCTAAGACGGGCGGTAGTCCGCGCAGCCAGACAGATCTAGCTACTTTAGCACCTTTATGCTGAGGCATAAAAACCGAAATATAAGGGAATTTTCATATAGCATATGATAATATGGAAGGATCTTCTCACCTTTTATCGGAGCAAGGGGTATGTCAGGATCTAATGAATATTCTTAATGAGCCTATGTGTCTGGAGGTTCTAACCGGAAAAGATCGCCCTTTTCAACATCTTTTACGGGCTTAAGTAACCGGCTTACCAGACGTAGTCAATAAGACAAAGCCAACAAAAGATAGTACTACATCCGACTGTACCTCCATCTCGGAACCAAGCCAAGCTGCTATATAATAATTTCTTTATATTTGATAAAGCCAGAACTTTAAGGTAACTATACAAGAGAAGTTAGATATTCAACATAGATATAAAATTTAGTCGGACATAGTCACGGCTAGGAAAAGAAGAGATAGGAAAAGGGGTATCACCTTAAGGACCCGGAAGCAAAGGGTCAGACCCAGATGCAAGGGTCTAGGCCGGATAAGCAAGGCCAATAGATATGGTGCTCAAAGTTTAAGCTTTTTTGATTTTTATTATTCATAAAATTAAAAATTACAAAGCTGAGAAAGAGAGAAGAGAGAGAAACCTAGAGAGAGAGGGAATTCTAATTCTTCCATGGCTAGGGACACTTTGGTACATTCTCGGTATAACTTAAGAAAAGACTCTAGCAATATCTTGATTGAAGGCTCGTGGTATGACCACCAATTTAAGAACCAATTAGGAATTGATTCGGGAAATACCGTTGCATAAATCTTTATAAACCATGTGCGCCTGTTTTTATCGTTGTTATAATACAGGACTTTGTCAAAGGCACGGATATAATTCCAATATGTAAAATTTATTCTGGAATTATTAAGGCTTATCTGCCTTTCTTTCATGGTGGATATACCCCAATCTTCTACAGATATAATTTGTTTAATGATTATTTTTGAGAAGTTATAAACATTCTCATCCGAATTACTGCTTGGAAAATGCTGGAATTCAGCATTAACTGTTTCTTTAAGAATGGTCTCATAATATGAACGAGTCTTATAAGACTCATATGGGAAATATAATCCCCTCAACAAATACCTTTGGAATATTTCCCATGGTTTATCTTTTCGGTTTAATTCTGAATTTTCGACAAGAAATATCATTTCTTGCTTTGATACCATCTCGTAGGACCTAATATCATCGTTGTCCTCTTTAGTAACTGAAGTAAAAGTATCACTCCGCTTCTGGCCTTCTAAATATGCCTGCATGTGCCTATATAATGGGCTGTCCTCTGGAATATCTTCCAGGTGTATAACGTTTGGTTTTGACGATGAAGATTCGCCAGTCTGAGAAATCTTCTCATTTACTAAAGTCCTTCTGCCCATTTGTATAACTGGGGTATTAGAAGAGGAACCGTATGACGATCCCTGACTGTATGACCGGGAAGAGGATGATCTTCCTCTGCCTCATCCTCGACCTCTAGTACAAGGATGATCCATCCTGCAAATATTCACGGGATAAGAAATCCGGCAAAGAATTATCAATTCCCTTTTTATACTGGATTTCAAAATTAAATGGGGCTAATTGAGCCTGCCACCGCGGAAATATTATTTTAGAGGCATCATGTTTAAAATCTTTGTCAAACATATATTTGACTGATTAAGCGTCAGTTTTTATCAAAAACTTTTGATTCTATAAATTATCTTGAAATTTTAAAACACACATGACAATAGTCAACATTTCATGAGCCACAGTAGCATATTTCATCTAGGCTTCAGTCTATTTACCTGAATGAAAACGAATTAAATATTCACAATTATCATTGGGATTTATTTGTTTTAGAATTCCTTCAAAACCAATATTAGACGCATCTGTCTCAATAATCTTTTTCCAAGCTTGATTAGCAAGAGTTAGACAGGGTAGAGCCTTAACTCATTTTTTGATATTTTGAACAATAACCGTATGCTTATCAGTCCACGGCTCTTTATAATTTTTCTTTAGCCTGTCGTATAACCGAGCAAAATCTCGAGATAAATTTTTATAAAAAGGGGAAATATAATTTAAACTTCCCAAAAATCTTTGTAATTGAGTCCTGTCAGTGATAACATCAGGAAATTTATTAGCAAAATTGATAGCCCGTTGTATCGGGGTTATATTTCCTTGACAAATATTATGCCCTAAAAAACAGACATCAGTTTGGAATAAACTCATTTTTGGTTTAGATATGACCAAACCATTTTGTATAACAATCTTTTTAAAGCTATCTAAATGCTCAATATGCACTTCTAAAGTTTTATAAAAAACCAGAATTTCATCAATATAGACAATAATAAAATTCATATAAGGATTAAAAATATCATTCATGATTTTCTGAAATTCAGAGGGTGCGTTTTTCAAACCAAATGGCATAACATTCCATTCGTATTGTCCAAATGAGACGTTGAAAGCAGTTCTATAAGTATGCTCTTTCAAAATCTGTATCTGTCAATATCCAGATTTTAAATCAAACTTGGAAAATATATTGGCATCATATAATTTAGATAATAAATCTTTTTTGTTTGGAATCGGCTACCGAATCCATTTTAAAAACTTATTAAGAGGCTTATAATTTATGACCAATCTTGGTACACCTCTTTCTTTTTCTGCAGCGTTATTAACATAAAATGTAGTACACGACTAAGCAAACTTGGACGGTTTTATCAAACTCTTTTGTAGTAAATTATCAATTTTTTTTTTACAAAATTCAACCAGTTCAGTATTCATCTGACATGGTCTTGATTTTGTAGGAATATTATCCTCAGAAAATCCTTCTTCATATGGAAGAGTAACAATATGATTTTTTCAGATCCAGAAAGCACTCGGATGATCAACACAAATATCAATGGACATCAATTCGGAAATCAATTTAATTTTTTCCTGTACTTTAGCAGACTTCAATGTATGACAAATATTTATGCTAAATACTTCTAATTGAAGAGAATCAACATGCTTCTGCTTCATATCAATTAAAGCATTTATATCTCTAGTTACAGGATCCGTAACAAAAGTATAACTAATTTCTTTATTATTAAAAGTAGCTTTAAAACCCTTAGCATCAATATGCGTATAAGGATAAATAGAATTTATAAAAGGAGTACTGAGAATAATTGGAGGGTATAACGTATTTTTAACCAGAAAAAAGAAATGTGGAATGCAAACTTTATTTTGACAAATATGAGCATTAGGAAATTTATATTTTATATCTAAAGCATGTCCTGATGCAGATCAAACTAAATGAGTTGTTTTTTGAAAGTATTTAGTAGGAATTAATCCTTCCTGGATGCAACTAACATCGGCACCACTATCAATCATTGCACCTTCATTAACATAAAAATTGTTATCAATTAAAATTGTACATTTAATGTACCATTTGTGAGCAGTGACAATTTGCATCATTCCTAAAAACATATCATTTTTAGGATCCAAATTAATTTGTTTTGAAATTTCTATTTCATCGTTTTCCAAAACATTTTTCTTTTTATTATTAGAAGACTCAGTTAAACAATTATTTTTCTCAATCTGGATAAGTCGATGATCAAAAATTATTTGATTTTGTTTTAGAGATGTAATCTCCTTTTTCAAATTTTAAATTTCAATTTTTAAATCATCAAAAGACGTATCACGTGCTGGAGTGTGTTTTTCAAAAAGTCGTCTTTTGACTTCTGATAATGTATAAAGTGCTGAATATATAAAGTCATTCTTTTGACTGGCTATATTCGAAGTGTTTGAACTTGAACTAGCTGTCAAATTTATGATTTTTTTACGAAGGTTATTATCAGTAACCTCCTTTAGAAACTCTATTATATTATCAGAGGTAATAGTTTGAATATTCATATCTTGAAATTGTGACTGAAGTTTATTAAATTCATCATTTTCACAAGAGCAAACATCACCTTTGCAAGTATCACATGCAGTAATATTATCATGATTTTCACTATCAGAATAATCAAGTAAATCTATTTCTACTTCGGATTCCTACTGATAAGGATCATAATCGGATTCTGATCCAGAAGTGTATAACATGCCATAAATTTTATCGTGCAAAGCATTGTCAAGTTCTAAAGCTTTAAGCTTTTCTAATTTACAATTAGGAGAAATATGACCTAACTTACCACATCTGTAACATTTAACTTTAGAAAGATCTCTATTGGATCTATCTTTCATAAATCTTTTGGACTTACGAGCACTTTTTCGTGCTTCCCATTCTTCCTTTGATCTATATCTAGATCTACGCTTCTTATATAAGCCGTCTGGGTTTGGGTTTCTATAATATTTTCCCTTTTTCTTCTTAGTTTGACTAGAAGGTTGAGCTACACCGAATTGTGCACAGAAATCTCCTAATTGATATTTTTCCTTAAGCTTATCCATCTTAAGCTGTCTGGACAATTTCAATTCATTACACAAGTTTAATCCTTCTTGTGTACAAAATCCGACAAGTTTTCCATAGGTATAATTTTTATACGGAATTTCACCATAACTTCCTCAAAGAGTTTTCCTAACTCTTTCGGCAAATAAAGGGGGGAAGCCATCTATAAACTTGGCTTGCCAATGGTCGCTATTATTTTTGGGTAATTCCATGACCTGACTATGGAATATATCCTTATACCATCGAAACTCACCTAAAGTCCTACATCGAAAACCATTAAGGAGTGTACGAGTTGTTTCAAAATCACTGGTAAATCTACCACTGAAATGTTCCAAAATTATCATAACTAAGGTATAGACCGCATTTTCACGGCCTTTTTCTAACTTATAGCCCAAATTATCAATACTTTCTTCAGGATTTATAGCGTCTATAATCGCTGCCTTTGCTTCTATGGACATATAATTGTCCCACCAACCTCTAAGTTGGCCAGTAAAACCAGCAATTATCATTTTGCAAATGGTTTTATCAGTATTTTTGGTACTACCTTTGCATATAGTAGCATGCATCATCATTCTATGGACCAAATTAGTCATATGCCTATCAGTCAGACCATCTATATTCCATTCATAAATTTGATCACCACTATAAAACGAATTAGTCTGATTCCAATCTCATTCTTCTATAAAAACATCTTGAGGGGTTGGTCTAGGATAGTAATGAGTTTGAATCCTAGGCTTATCAGCGTACCGAATAGTTCCTTTGAGCTTATTAAGCTCGGACCAAGTTTCTTTCCTATGATTAGAGGAAGACTCTATCTTATCACCAAATTGAGAAGACATGTCAATCGGCTTAATATTTAAATTAGAAACTTCTTTTCAAGGAGTTCCTCTAAATCATCATAAGATTTGATTTTAAAATCTTGAATCTCAAGAGGTCTTTGAATAGAACTAGTAACAATCTGAGTGGGTGTGGTGCCAGAAGAGGAGGCAACATTTCTCTTATTGTTACTAATTTGCTTTGTTAAAATAATTAATTCATCTAATTTGACATTACTGAGTATTTTTATCAAAATAGTCAATTCATCTAAGTTTTTATTAAGTGAGCTAATGTGCTCACCCAAAACTTTAACATGCAAAGACGTATAATTATTTTGAAAAATTAATTTATTAATTTCTGCAATACTTACTGCTGCAACATTATTATCAACAAATCTTTGAAAAACAGTAAAAGTAATCCCCGTATTATTGGGTAATATAAAAGATGATTGTGGTGGATAAACAGTTTTAATAATTTTTCCACTACCATCTTGATATGATCTTTCTAACATATTTATATATATTGGTAAATAAGTGGTTATAAACCAAGGTACAAAAAACATAACTTGATTAAGCAATGCACAAGTTTCATAAAACTCTTGAGAAATATTATCCAAGTCATTTTCACTATAAGTATCAAAAAACCAAGTTTTAAACTAGTTCCATTTTTTATCAAAAAATTCATTTTGAATATGTTTTCGTGCCAGGGATCCTGGACTAAAATCTATTTTGTAAGGAATCATTAAACATCATGGGGGTTAAAATCCATTTCGGATGCAGAAGGAATGTCCTTATCAAAATTGTTATCACATGCTTGAACAATATTTGTTCATGGATCAATTTTTAATTTTTCAACTGGACTATGAGTCGAAGGAATTGTATGCAAAGATGCAACGCGGTTAAGCCTAGCTAGACCATAAATAGGTTCAACTGAAGCTATCACAGAAGGCAATAATCTATTGCTACTAGTAAAAGACTGTCTGTTGTAAACAGAGGATTTATCATCAAACTGAATACAAATTTTTCCATCAGGAGTTTGCGTAATATGAGAATACTCAGAATTAGTAACTTTATCAGCTAATTGATTCTGCGGTATAACCAAATTTAAAACCCAAGTATTTAGAAAATTAATTTCTTCCAATCGGATAGGTCGACGAGTAGTAATTTTTGATTTTACAAAATTGGTTTCAAACAAAATAGTTTGGTTGGATGTATCATATAATTTACATCTAGGATTCAAAGTAAATAATAATTTATAGTAAATCCTCTAAGATAAACAAATAAGTTCGGATCCAGGTGCATAATTACAACCATGCATTTTAACATTTAATGTTAATGCATCTAGAATATTAACATCAGAAAGTGACAGTTGTAAATTTGGCAGTGTATTGAAATATACTGGACCATAAGCCACCGTAGATTCTATTGAACCCATTAAATATTGTCGAAAATTTAAATTTTATGCATCTCTAAGAGCTGCTAAAAACGTTTCGGGTAACCCTTTATGTTTAATGGTTTTAAAGCGATTTGAACCATGCCAATATGCAGAAAATTATTCCAATTTTTATATAAATCAATATCACGTTTATTTAATAAACGAATTGTCTGTTCCGACTAATTAAGAGCCAAAGAAATCTCAGTAGTTTTAATTAACTGAGTAGAAGAAAGTTTATCAAACCAACCATAATCATAAATAGTTCGTATAGGAACTTTTGGAATAGTCCATTTCTTTAACAAATCAAGATTTTGAGGTATATCAACCTCTTCTAACCTATCATTTTTAACATTGATTCTCCCAAATCCATACTTATCCAAACTATCTATGTTGAATACTTCACATCTGTTATATATTAACCTTAAAACATCAAGGCTCTGATACCAAGTTGGCAGGATCTCTAAGGCAGGCGGTAGTTCGCGCGGCCAGACAGATCTAACTAATTTAGCACCTTTATGATGAGGCATAAAAATCGAAATATAAAGGAATTTCCATATAGCGTATGACTGTATGGAAGGATCTTCTCACCTTTTACTCGAGTAAGGGGCCTGTCAGGATCTAATACATATTCTTAATGAGCCCATGTGTCTGGAGGTTCTAACCGAAAAAGATCGCCCTTTTCAACATCTTTTACGGGCTTAAGAAATCGGCTTACCAGACGTAGTCACTAAGACAAAGCCACTAAAAATAGTACTAGATCCGACTGTACCTCCATCTTGGAACCAATCCAAGCTGCTATATAATAATTTCTTTGTATTTTGATAAAGCCAGAACTTTAAGGTTACTGTACAAGAGAAGTTAGATATTCAACATAGATATGGAATTTAGCCGGACATAGTCACAGCTGGGAGAAGAAGAGATAAGAAAAGGGGTATCACCTTAAGGACCCGGAAGCAAAGGGTCGGACCCGGATGCAAGGGTCTAGGCCGGATAAGCAAGGCCGATAGATATGGTGCTCAAAGTTTGAGCTTTTCTGATTTTTATTATTAAAAAAATTAAAAACTTTACAAAGCTGAGAAAGATAGAATAGAGAGAGAGGGAGTTCTAAAACCTCTGTCTCAAACCTACAAATGAAACGTATTTATGGAAAAAGAAAATAATCTACACACAGTAATTATGGGTCCCATCTGTACAGTAAAAGTGGGGCCTTATCTGGTCCCATGAACAGTGTATCTATTGTTGAGTAGGGTCCCTGGCGGCTTTACTGTGCTGCACTATTTTTGGGTCCCTTGTCGGTGGCTATCTCCGTCAGATCTTCTTCTTTTCTTGTATTTTGTCCAATTCTTTCATTTTCGGACAAAATCTTCCCCATTTTCAATAGCCCCTTCAGATAATATATCTTCTTGCTCTATCGGTTGGGAATCCTGCAGGATATCATCTACACTAGTCTCACTTTTCATCGAAGTGTCAGATTTTTCTATCTGATTTATGGACATCAGCAAGTTTCGTTTGACGTCTTCCAAATATTTATTTATCATTTCAGTTTTATTTCCGTCTTGAAAGGTAATCTTCCTGGCAATGTGACGAAATGTTGAATCATCAAATTTTTCCTGCTGTGATAAAAGAGTATACTCTTTTACTTTCTCTGAAATAGAATTAATCAATTATTGTCCATATAACGTTTTAGTTTTTGCGTCAGTCTTCATCAATTTGTCCCAAAAATTAATATGAAAAGTTGATATAAGCAAGGAATTTTTTCACTGGTATAACCTAGTTCTGGTGTCCATTTATGGATCCAAGGAATAGAAAATTCTATGAAGAAATATATTTGATCAATATTGTCTGGCCAACAGATATGATCTGCCCTGTATAATTCTTCCATGGTTGGGGACACTTTGGTCCATTCTCAGTATAACTTAAAAAAAAAAAAAAGGCTCTGGCAATATCTTGATTGAAGGCCCGTGGTATGACAACCAATTTAAGAACCAATTAGGAATTGATTCGGAAAATACCTTTGCACAAATCTGAATAAACCATGTGTGCTTGTTTTTATCATTGTTATAATACAGGACTTTGTCAAAGGCACGGATATAATCCCAATATTTAAAATTTATTCTGGAATTATTAAGGCTTATCTGCCTTACTTTCATGGTGGATATACCCCAATGTTCTACAGATATAATCTATTTAATAATTATTTTTGAGAAGTTATAACCATTCTCATCCGAATTACTGCCTGGAAAATGCTGGAATTCAGCAGTACCTGTTTCTTTAAGAATGGTCTCATAATAAGAACGAGTCTTATAAGACACACCTGGGAAATATAATCCCCTCAATAATTACCTTTGGAATATTTCTCACAGTTTGTCTTTTCGGTTTAATTTCAAATTTTCGACAAGAAATATCATTTCTTGCTTTGACACTGTCTCATAGGACCTGATATCATCGTTGTCCTCTTTAGTAACTGAAGTAAAAGTATCACTCTGCTTCTGGCTTTCTAAATATGCCTGCATGTGCCTGTATAACGGGTTGCCCTCTGGAATATTGTCATGCCCCGAATCCCATCGGGACGGATTGGCACTCGTAGCCGACAAGGCCCGAGATAACCAAGCTTTGTCTCTATTTAATCATGTGCATGCCATAAGAAACCCATAATCACGTAATAGCTATAGATACCAACAGTGGAATTCATGGAACATGATATATATATTCACATATGCGAAACTTGGCCGTTGAGGCCACCAAGTCAAAAACGACATATACCTTTTACATTTATACACCCACATCCGTCTACAAAAGCCTCTAACAATGCATTGACCAAAATGAACTAAAAGTCGGGACAAGTCCCCGCTTTATACAACATGTACAACACCAAAACATATGTACAATAGTGACTTGGAGAAGCCCCGAACTAACTGGAGCTCACCAAAGCTCTGCAACCACCGGCAACCTACTGTGGAGGCCTACTAGTACCTGCTCCTGCAGCAAATAAGGTAAATTCCCCAAGAGGGGTCAGTACGAAGAATGTACTAAGTATGTAAGGCCATATGAAACATATAAGATATGTAAATATATCAAGAACTCAAGTTCAAATGCATAACCAATATAGATAAGTCACAATGTAAATGAGTCACTATTTTGTATTTTGGAAACCATGTATATTGTTTTCGGTACTTTCTTTGTGTCTTTCGTTCAATGATTATTCATCTTTGCTTGCGACTTGTGATACCCGGGCCCCGACTGAACAGTTAGTTTTAAACATAACATCATGTTATGTTGGGATCGGCTCGAGCTAGGCTTATGCCCCTAGAGCTGCCACCCTATGAATCAATGTATATTTCGGGATTGGCTCGAGCTAGGTTAGTACCTCTAGAGCTGCCACCCATACAATATTTCAGGTTTGGCTCGAGCTAGGTTATTACCCCCAAAGCTGCCCCCTGTCAAGATCGGTCCGAGCTAGGCTTATGCCCCTAGGACTGCCCCTTTATTTGGGATCGGCTTGAGCTAGGCATTTCGCCCCCAAAGCTGCCACCCTTACTTGATCATTGACCACATATGCATTACTTTGTTTATTACTTTGAGATTGATACCATGAAAGTCATAACTTTACTTGAAACTTTGGATCATTAACCAACAAGTGAGAGACATGTGAATAACTTGGCAACATAACATTATTAGAACCATAACACCATGGGAACCATTGGACAATAATCCATGAACAAGAGACATAAGTATAATCACTATTGGAACATTGGAACATAACCTTATTTGAGCTTTTGGAATAGTAACCATGAATATGAGACATGATATTCACAAATGATCAATGAGTAGGAAATATATGACAATGACCATGGGTAACCGGATATGGGATACCTTAGTACATTTCGGGATGGTACAAGCGTAATGTCAACGTGAATACTATTTGTCGCAGAAAGATACGGACAGAGTAACCTTACATACCTTGTACTCTCAATACGGATATACAATCCTAGATTTGCATACAATAGTCCCGCTCCTTCTTTATGTATCACTCTACAACACAAATACATAACGGGATTTGCATTAACCATCAACTACTTTACACATGCATATAACATCAATGGGTTACATGTTTGCCTTTAAACATGTCATTTCCCTTGGACAAAACCATTGATGAAATTATTATTCCCAAAAATCCCACAATATTCCCAACATTGACCAATACATGATAATCAATACATTTCACCACAACACTTCTCCTTTACACTTTCTTATCCACACCACATCACAAATAATCCATAAATTCACCTTAATGCACTTCATAGCACATATCGGCCAAAATCCCCCAATTTACACTTTTAGAAAAATAACAAGTTTAACAACAAAAATAACACCATACATGTTCATATTTTATCCATACCATGCTCTTTCATCAAAGGCACAAGTCCTAATTCAAGCTTGAATCCCATGGATCACAAATCTTATACAAAAACACAAAATACCATGTCCAACCTTTTCAAGCACAACCAACATGATTTACATACTCTTTAATGCATATAATATATTAATCCATAACAATAATCACTTATCCAAGCTTGAAAAGTGATGATCTTGCTCCAAAATTGACTTTGAGTTCTTTAGGGTTTGAGAGAATGTTGGAGAAATATCTAGAAAAACATGAGAGTTCCAATTGAATAAAATCTGATTTTTGGGTCTATATATAGTCCTTGGGGTCATCCTTATCCATTCTTGGCATTTAATGCTACATTTGACTTAGTCAATAGAAGATTGGGTCATGTGACCCATGTCTTTTGCCCCATTTTGGGCTTTTATTGAGCCCAAATGACTTAACCCAATAAAATTAATAATTTCTCGTGTTTAAGTCATCTTATACGTGTTACAATAATATTCCCTCTAATGCTACTCATATCCGTAGCCTCAATCCCAAAAACAAATGATTCTAGCCATGTTTGACTTATTTTGACCAAAAGGGTAAAATCGTCATTTTGACTCCAAATTCGTTCTCGAGTAATTTTATCATACCAATATAATATTTCATTCATTTCATATATATACTGGTGGTTGTAGAAGAAACGTGGAAAAAATCGGCTCGGTACGTCCCCGGATACCCTTGGGACTTAGAAAATTTCCAACTTTCGAAAACTGAAAATTCCATCCTGGCATGCCCCTGGGCGCCCCAGGTTGCTGCCTGTGCAATAAAATTTATGGCCCAGAGCGTCCTGGCACGCCCTCTGGCGCGCCTGGGCCCAAATTTTTCCGAAAATTTTGTTTTTCGACTTTTCTTCGCGGGTTTGGTTAGATACTTCAAGTCTTATTCTTTAACTGATTTCTTAGCCTTAATATACTTTGTTTAGAGGTCCTCTTAGACTTGTTTTGAACCCCACAAATGCTCCACAAAAATCACAAAACACCTGCTATGAAAGGCTAATCACATGTACGAGGCCAAATTAATATTTTCTTGTGCATAACATTACCAAATACATACGTATGGCTCTCGACACCTAAGTAAACATTATTTAATGTCGTCAAGTAAGGTTAGGAAGGTACGGGGTGTTACAAATATCTTCCAGGTGTATAACGTTTGGTTTTGACGATGAAGATTCGCCAGTCTGAGAAATCTTCTCATTTACTAAAGTCCTTCTGCCCATTTGTATAACTGGGGTATTAGAAGAGGAACCGTATGACGATCCCTGACTGTATGACCGGGAAGAGGATGATCTTCCTCTGCCTCGTCCTCGACCTCTAGTACAAGGATGATCCATCCTGCAAATATTCACGGGATAAGAAATCCGGCAAAAAATTATCAATTCCCTTTTTATACTGGATTTCAAAATCAAATGGGGCAAATTGAGCCTGCCACCTCGCAAATATTATTTTAGAGGCATCATGCTTAAAATCTTTGTCAATAATATATTTGACTTATTGAGCATCAATTTTTATCAAAATATTTTGATTATATAAATTATCTTGAAATTTTAAAACACACTTGACAATAGTCAACATTTCATGATCCACAGTAGCATATTTCTTCTGGGCTTCAGTCCATTGACCTGAATGAAAACGAATTAAATATTCACAATTATCATTGGGATTTATTTGTTTTAGAATTCCTCCAAAACCAATATTAGACGCATCTGTCTCAATAATCTTTTTCCAAGCTGGATTAGCAAGAGTTAGACAGGGTAGAACCTTAACTCGTTTTTTGATATTTTGAACAATAACTGTATGCTTATCAGTCCATGGCTCTTTATAATTTTTCTTTAGCCTGTCGTATAACCGGGCTAAATCTCGAGATAAATTTTTATAAAAAGGGGAAATATAATTTAAACTTCCCAAAAATCTTTGTAATTGAGTCCTGTCAGTGATAACATCAGGAAATTTATCAACAAAATTGATAGCCCGTTGTATCCGGGTTATCTTTCCTTGACAAATATTATGCCCTAAAAAACGGACATTGGTTTGGAATAAACTCATTTTTAGTTTAGATATGACCAAACCATTTTGTATAACAATCTTTTTAAAGATATCTAAATGCTTAATATGCATTTCTAAAGTTTTAGAAAAAACCAGAATCTCATCAATATAGACAATAATAAAATCCATATAAGGATTAAAAATATCATTCATGATTTTCTGAAATTCATAGGGTGCGTTTTTCAAACCAAATGGCATAACATTCCATTCGTATTGTCCAAATGAGACGTTGAAAGCAGTTCTATAAGTATGCTTTTTCAAAATCTGTATCTGCCAATATCCAAATTTTAAATCAAACTTGGAAAATATATTGACATCATATAATCTAGATAATAAATCTTTTTTGTTTGGAATCGGCTACCGAATCCATTTTAAAAACTTATTAAGAGGCTTATAATTTATGACCAATCTTGGTACACCTCTTTCTTTTTCTGCAGCGTTATTAACATAAAATGTAGTACGCGACCAAGCAAACTTGGACGGTTTTATCAAACCCTTTTGTAGTAAATTATCAATTTCTTTTTTACAAAATTCAACCAGTTCAGTATTCATCTGACATGGTCTTGATTTTGTAGGAATATTATCCTCAGAAAATCCTTCTTTATATGGAAGAGTAACAATATGCTTTTTTCTGTTCCAGAAAGCACTCGGATGATCAGCACAAATATCAATGGCAATCTGTTCGGAAATCAATTTATTTTTTTCTTGTACTTTAGCAGACTTCATTGTATGACAAATATTCATGCTAAATACTTCTAATTGCGGAGAATCAACATGCTTTTGCTTCATATCAATTAAAGCATTTATATCTCTAGTTACAGGATCTGTAACAAAAGTATAACTAACTTCTTTGTTATTAAAAGTAGCTTTAACACCCTTAGCATCAATATGCATATAAGGATAACTAGCATTTATGAAAGGAGTACCGAGAATAATTGGAGGGTATAATGGATTTTTTAACCAGAAAAAAGAAATGTGGAATGCAAACTTTATTTTGACAAATATGAGCATTAGGCAATTTATACTTTATATCTAAAGCATGTCCTGATGCAGATCAAACTAAATGAGTTGTTTTTTGAAAGTATTTAATAGGGATTAATCCTACCTGGATGCAACTAACATCGACACCACTATCAATCATTACAACTTCATTAACATAAAAATTGTTATCAATTAAAATTGTACATTTAATGTACCATTTGCGAGCAGTGACAATTTGCGTCATTACTAAAAACATATCATTTTTAGGATCAAAATTAATTTGTTTTGAAATTTTAGTTTCATCGTTTTCCAAAACATTTTTCTTTTTATCATTAGAAGACTCAGTTAAAAAATTATTTTTCTCAATCTGGGTAAATCGATGATCACAAATAATTTGATTTTGTTTTAGAGATTTAGTCTCCTTTTTAAAATTTCTAATTTCAATTTTTAAATCATCAAAAGACGTATCACGTGCTGGAATTATATTCTTAATGAGCCCATGTGTTTGGAGGTTCGAACCGGAAAAGATCGCCCTTTTCAACATCTTTTACGGGATTAAGAAACCGGCTTACCAGACATAGTAGGGGAAATGACGTTATAAGGCAATTATGTAACTCGTTGTCGTTTTATGCACTTGTAAGGTAGTTGGTTGTTAACGTAAGCTCCGTTATGAACTTGTATTGTAGAGTGAAACGTAAGGAAGGAGCTGGACTATTATGTTCACATTTAGGATTGTATATTCGTATTGGGAAGATAAGGTATGTAAGGTTACTCTTTCCGTATCTTTCTGCAGCACATAGTGTTCACATTGACATTGTGCTTGTTCTATTCCGAAATGTTATAAAGTATTCCATATCTGGTTATCAATTATTGTTAATCACATGTCTCATGTTCATTGACTAATTGTCATGCCCCGAATCCCATCGAGACATGATTGGCACCCGTAGCCGATAAGGCCCGAGAGAACCAACCTTTGCCTATGTTCATTCGTATGTATATCTTCGTATGAACCTTATTAAACCTTATGCAACTATGCGGAAAACATGAACATGGAAACATATGCTATACATATATATTTAGGAAACTTGGCCGTTGAGGCCATTAAGTCAAAACAACATATGTCTTTTACACTGATACACCCACATCGGTCTACAAAAGCCTCTAACAAGAGCATTGACCAAAACAAACCAAAAGTCGGGACGAGTCCCCGCTTTATACAACATGTACATCATCAAAACATATATCTACTATGACTCGGAGAAACCCCGAATTAACTGGAGCTGACCAAGGAACTGCTAACACTGGCAATCTACTGAGGAGGCCTACTAATGCCTGCACCTGCAACATGTAAGGTAATTCCCCCGAGGGGGTCAGTACGAAGAATGTACTGAATATGTAAGGCTCATAAGAAATTCATCATACATAATAACAACAATAATGGAATTAATATAGGGAAACAAAAATGTGAATGAACTCTCTTGCCGTATGTGGGACCATGGAACCATGTATATTACGTTCTTTACTCCTCTTATCTTCATCTTTTATTCATCTTTATTGTTCTACCCATGCTAGGCTTTTCTGTCGCCCCTGGGATGAGATTAACCCATGCTAGGTACTTTGACCCCTGGGATGTTATGTGAACCCATGCTAGGCTTTCGTGTCGCCCCTGGGATATCATTAACCCATGCTAGGCTTATCGCCCCTGGGATGTTATATTAACCCATGCTAGGCTTTCGTGTCGCCCCTGGGATGTACCATCATAACCCATGCTAGGCTTTTATATCGCCCCTGGGATGTATCGGGATCGACCCATGCTAGGCTTTTCTGTCGCCCCTGGGATTCCACTCGTGTTATTGGGATCGACCCATGCTAGGTATTTTAACCCCTGGGATACCACCCATTATTACTTCTTAATATACACCTCTTATTTCTCTTGTTATTCTTACTTCCATTCTTAAGAGTGATTGAGATATTGAAGGAATCACACATATATACTTCTTCCCTCTTGCTTCATGAGATTGACATCGTCACTTATGGGGAATAGATATATTAACTTGCACCTCACTTCTCTTATTACTCTTATGAGATCTTATGAGATTGGTACTTTTACTTATAAAAGATTGATACAAAGATAATCATCATAATTGAGGACTTGGAACATGACATGATTGGAAAATGCTATTCAAGAATAAATAGGTTCTTTTATGTTATTACTCTCTTGAGATCGTTCATTTAGGAATGATAACGTTATGACATTTTTGGGAACTTCACTCAATGAACAAGAGACAAACGAATCATCATGCGTTTAATAATAAGACACATATGAATAACAACATACGTCAACCTGAATTTGAGATACTTCAAACCTCTCAGAATTGAAACAAGTCCAATGTCAATGTGAACAACATGTTGCAGAAGGATGTGGAAAAAGGAACCTTACATACCTTGTCTTCTTAATACGAATACACAATTTTAGACGCGTGTACAATAGTCCCGCTCCTCCTTTATGTTTTCACTCTACAACACAAGTTCATAACGAACCAACATTAACCACCAATTACCTTATAATGACATACAATAACAATAAGTCACATGTTTAGCTTCAACATGCCATTTCCCCCTTGACAACATCACTTATGAAATCATTATACCAAGAATACCACAATATTCCATACATTGACCAACACATGATAACCAATAGCATGCCACACCAAGTTCATATTTTACACTTCTCCATCATCACAACATCACAATTATGCCATCACTTTACTTCAATACACCTCACAACAACAAATCGGCCAAAATCCCATAATTTGCACTTATAGAAAAATAACAAATTTAATAACAAAATAACACCATACATGTTCATATTTTATCCACATCATGATCTTTTATCAAAGGCACAAGTCCAAATTCAAGCTCAAATCCCATGGATCACAAATCTTATACAAAAGCACAAAGTGCCATGTCCAACATTTCCAACCATAACCAACATGATATACATATTCTCTCATGCTTATAATATGTTAAAGTACAATAATATTCACTTACCCAAGCTTGTAAAATGGTGATCTTTCTCCACAAAGTGCCTTGGGGTTTGAGAGCCAAAGAGGTGTTCTTGGGAAATTTCTAGAATAAAAGATAGAAAAGCATGTGTCTTTTGTGAATTAAAAATCTGATTTGTTTCCCCCTTTTATAGAGACTTAGGTCCATCCTTAGCCATTACATATGAGAGTCTAGAAGGTCAAGGCAAGAATGGGTCTTTTGACCCATTTTGGCCCATGCATTCTTCTCATTTTGGGCCTCTTTTTGAGCCCAATTCACTTCACCCAATAAAATCAATAATTTCTCGTGTTTAAGTCGTCTCATATATATTACAATAATATTCTCACTCATGCTATTCATATCCGTAGCCTCAATCCAAAAACCAAGTGATTCTAGCCACGTTTGGCTTATTTTGGCTATAGGGGTAAAATCGTCATTTTGACCCCAAATTCGTTCTCGAGTAATTTTATCATACCAATATAATATGTCATTCATTTCATGTCTATACTCTTGGTTGTAGAAGAAACGTAGCAAAAATCGGCTCAATACGTCCCCGGGCACCCTTGGGACTTTAAGAAAAATTCCAACTTTGAAAAGTGATCAAACCCAGCGTGGCACGCCCTTGGGCGCGCTAGCTTGCTGCCTCTGGGCACAAAAATTTATATTATATAAATAAGTGCCTTTATAATTGATAATTACCTTTTATTTTAAAAATTGAATATAACCAAACAGTACACTTGTAATTACATTGTGGTAAATAAACAGGTCATCGTAATTACTAGACTGATAATTACTACCCTAATAATTATACCAATTTCAATTACCAGGTGGCTTTCCAAACATACCCTAAATGGAGATATAGTAAGTGTAGTATCAGTACAACCACACGTACTAGTAGGTATCATCGGTCGACAAGGATTAGAAACATATAACAACATATAACAAACAAGAAGAGATCATGACAAACATACATGTTTAACAGCTGAACATACTTATCTTACTACAACTTTCAAATTTACCAACATTTATTTGTTTAAGCAATATTAATTTACCCTCAAGGCGGAACTAACTAACACAATTCCATGGATAAACATAAACACAGCTCTTAGGCACTCACCTTGTTCTAACAACTCTACACTATCCTCTCTCTCTCTCACTAATCCTCTTTCGTAACAACCCTCGCCATTGTGATAACCAAGACAATTAATAACATCAACAACTTTGCAAGAAGGGACACTACAATATACATCACGTATATAACTATATGCACAGAAGAGTAATATTTACACATAATCCAGGATGTACCTTATATTCACACTTAGTTACAATGCACAATCGCCATCATCAACATAACCGATCCACTTAAGGAACCATAGTATCTCATCAAACAACTGGTCCACACAAGGAACCAATTACACTTAGACAGATTCTTCAACAAGTTTCACCACAACATAAAAATATGTATAAATGTACATTCAAATATATATGATGAATGTATGTATGCATGATCTACCTATCATCTCAACATATCATCTATCATTTTATCATGATCTCAATATCATCATCAATATCATCTCATCATTAGTATCAATATCATTCTCAACATCATAAACATCATGATCTCAATATCATTAATTCATCATCATCAATATCATCTCAACATCATGAGCATCATGATCTCAATATCATCATTAATACCATCAACGTAAATGCAAAATACAATCAACAATTATAAGTAATGCCTGAATGTGAATCACAAACACCCAATTTATATCAGATGCAAGCAACAACGATCAAAACAGAACTTACAATTAATGAAAACCATGTAAATACAGGCAATACTCAACAAGTTCATTATTCCAAGTAAACAACGAATATCCACTAACACATGAAATCACAAGTATGCCCGAAGGCTAATTTACCACTTACTCAAATGAGCTATATCAAACTCAATCATCAATCACAAACTTTTTCGAAGATCAATCAATCAAGTATCCATTTTATGAGTGCATATTCCATCAGGATTGATAAATACACTCTAATTCATCATCCTATTTCATTCACCAATCTAACTCTCTTTTATTCTTATTAAAATTGATAAATTCAATTACTAACTAGTAATCTCTACACTCAAGTCATTACTAAGTTCAAGACACTATCCTCTTTAGCCGGTTATTCAACCACCCGGCTCTATTCAACTTATATTCTAGCTAGAGTCATCCACCTTTACACATCTTACTTTCTAGCACTTAGCTAAACTTGACTTTAGGTTCTTAAGTTATATCATCACCTCCTCTTATCATAATCAATTCTCCTTACTATCTTCTAGCAGGAATATCTCATACTTCAAATATACATAATATCGGGTTCACCCTTTTTAAATGTATTAAAAACTAGCTCTATATATTAGAAGGTCATCTAATTCTTCTACTATTATTCACAATCATATATTAAACTCTATAAATCATCAAATAAGTCATACAAATACAAACACCCATCAAGGGATCCATACAAAATATAATAACACATAATTATATCATTATTACATTATTTCCAAGGTTTATCCATCCAAACTCCGTGCCCGTAGGCCTAGACATAAAATCTCCTGTCAACTACAGTTATTACATTCAACTAATCTAAGTCTACTACACATTAAACCATAACCTACCTCGACTGAAGATATTGAAACAAGCAAGTCGCACCAAGGTTGCTCTTTCCTTTCCTTCATGCTTTCATTAGCTCAATAATCTAGAAATCAAACAGCTACTTAGGAATTCAACCCACTAATTCTATCCTTATTCGTGGTCTAAACCATTATCTAAGGTCAATTAACCCTTAACTAGCTCTATCATATTCAACCTATCTCCATTAATGGAGTTTCAAGGCTAAAGATTCCATTTTTATTGAATTCAAGGTCCCCATGAATCAAATTTCATATTTTAGAATCACTAATTCATGCTAGAAATTGTTAATTAACAATCTAGAAGTAATTCTAGGTGATATTAACCCAACCCATAGGTTTTTCCCAAAATCTCATGAACTTAGGGTTCAAAACCCCAAGAATTTCATCATTAAAGATTGTTCTAATGATTCTAAAATGTTAACGGAGTGAAATACGAAGAAGATGATGGAAGAACTTACCTCAACGAAGAATTTTCACCTAAGAAGTTGGAAAATCGTCCCCCTAGGGCTATGGGAAGAACTTTTTGAGTTAAAACCCAAAAACCCATAAAAAACAACCATAAGTACTGCCCAGTTACTTCTGCGGCGGTTAAGTCCTTAACCCGGACAAATTTCAGTAAAACGCCCATATCTTTTTACTCCGGAGAAGGATTAACGAACGATCGGATGAGTTGGAAAGAAGACTTAAAGATCTTTCATGTGATGGGTATTTTGCCCCATAACTCTTTATATTCTAGGAGATATGCTTATTTGAAGTTGACCCTAGTTTAAACTTAGCTCAAAACTCAATCGGTAAGAACACTTCTAACTTAACTTTGTGCTAGGGGTATTGTATGACCTTAGTACATGTCCAATGCACTACCATACTAAAGAATTGGTTTTATAAGTTATGGTGAAAGAGGTTATTATGTTTTTACTACAGATATTTCCTATAACAACGGAACGGGTCGTTACAGCAAATAAGACATAGACATATCAAATGAAGATATATATATCATTTTAAATACACACACACACACACACACTAGTGCATCCCATAAAGTTACTTTACATAATTTAGCCAAGGTTTTCAATGCTTACCTAAATTGACCAAATTTCATGATAACTCTAAATTGTAGGGTTTAGATCTATTGAGTTGTGGATTTTTTTTGAAGCAAAACTGTGCAAATATTTTTGTAGATCTTTTCTTGCTGTTTTACTGAAGATTTTTCTATAAATTAATGTAACTCCTATTGCAAGACAAACGAATAGAAAGATCTACCAAACTAATAGCATATACTGTAACTTTGATATACTTATTAGTAAGAACTAGTGTTCAGCCATTGTTGAAGCTCGAAGCTTCAAAATTTGAAAGTCAGATTTTTGCAAATAAGCTTCGGTTCAAGTGAGGAGCCTAAATCTAAAATTTTGAGAGATTTGGTGTAATTTTTGAGGTATCTTTTGATGACATGGTGTTTGTGTTCAAGGAAGAAGACGAAATCAGTTTTTTTTATATAATAGTGTATAATATTGTATAATATTATATATGGGGGTATAAACACCTCTTATAATTTTGTATAAAGTTGTATATTGGGTGTATAATATTGTATATCAAGTTATTGAACATTGTTGTAAAAATAAAAAATCAAAGTTTTATATATTGTTGTATATGGATGTATAATATTGTATATCAAATTTTTTAAGCATTGTTTTAAGAAAATAATGAAATAGTGAAAGAAAGATTACTTAAAATGTGATTTTGTGCTAACTGTTATAACAATAAAAAACATTCTCTTATTGGGAGTCAGTTATTATGTTTTGAGCTAAAAATTTGCAATCTAAGTTTTAGATTATACTTTTCAATGTAAGGTAGTTTTTTTTCTTTTTTGGTAAAACAATGTAAGGTAGTGTTAATTGTCCTTTTTTGAGAATTATCCCATAAAGAAAGACCATTTGGAGAAAAAGGGAACTTTGTTTCATCATTTTTTTTTTCCATTTAGATAATTTTTGGTAAAATAATAATTGGTGTTGGTTCCAAAAACATAAACCAAACTCAAAACAATAATTTGGGGGACGCTTGGGAAACAACCACAGAAAGAGGCGCGTGTAAAACGAAACGCGTGGGTTGTGAGGGTAGTTCCACCGAGAAGAGAAAAAGAGATACAGGCCAATCCCTTCCACACACATGCACTGTTTACGTCTCTACCTTGAACGCGCGCGTACACAAACACTCTCTCTCTCTTCCTCAGCTAAAACCCATTTTGTTGGATCGCATTACAATACAGTCTAAATTGTTGCTCAAGTATCTCTCTACTGCTGTATGGTCTTTTCATCTTTCCTTCTACTCACTCTCGTCTGTCTCGTAATATTTTACATCTTTTTCTCCTCCACATATAAAACAAACGTAAACTTTTATGAATAGCGAGAATTGCAGCTTATACTAGTAATAATATTCATGTAGTCTTGCAGTATTAAACACTTTAATTTGTTTTAAAAGTAAACTACTCCATTCTGATTCTTACTCTCAATAACCAAGAGTACCCAACAAATTGGATTGGAGGGAACAGTAGAAAAATTGAGACGCAAAAAGACTTGTTTTTTTCTTTTTTCAATTAAGCTTATCTGTAATCTCGATCGATAACTTCATACCAATGTTGATTGGGCTTTCATTTCATCTCTTCGAGATTTTTTTAATGTTTTTTATCAATTGCAATTCTGGGCTTCTTTTCATTCAGAATCCTTTTGGGAGGTTGAATTTTGGTATATTTGAATGGACAACGCCGAAGTTTGACAGTGGTTTTTCTCTATTTTTTCAGATTCAACTTTACTACTCTCAAGTGGCTGTCAGATGCTGCACTGACAAGGTGCTGCTGATTTTGGCGGAAGTTAGAAGGGACTTTTGAATTTATTTATTTTTGGGTTATTTGAAGGTAAAGAGTTGCTGATGAATCATTTTGGGTGTGGGCTTGTCTCATAATAGTTATGGGTTGTGTTTATTCAAGAACTTGCATTGGGGAGATTTGTGCACCAAGGAATGTGGATGTTAAAGAACCTGAAAATGTGAAAGCTGCTGAAATTGCTGTATTTTCACCTGCTTCATCAGATGGGGAAGATGGAGAAACTAGATATCAACTTAATCAATTAAGTCTGTCTAGGGACAATGAAATTGGTATAACTAGACTCTCGAGAGTCTCTGCACAATTTTTACCACCTGATGGTTCGCGGGTTGTAAAAGTTCCATCAGGGAATTATGAACTACGCTGTTCCTTTCTATCTCAAAGGGGCTACTATCCTGATGCCCTTGATAAAGCTAATCAAGATAGTTTTTGCATTCACACTCCATTTGGAACAAGTCCAGATGATCATTTCTTTGGTGTTTTTGATGGCCATGGAGAGTATGGAGCTCAATGCTCTCAGTTTGCAAAAAAGAAACTTTGTGAAAATTTGCTTAGGAACAGTAAATTTCATTTAGATGCTGTGGAGGCATGTCATGCGGCATTCTTGATGACCAATTCGCAGTTGCACGCTGATGCTATAGATGATAGCATGAGCGGAACGACTGCAATAACTATCCTCATACGAGGTAGGACACTTTATGTTGCTAATACCGGTGATTCAAGAGCTGTTATAGCCGAGAGACGGGGTAACGAAGTCGTGGCTGTTGACCTTTCAATCGACCAAACACCATTTAGGCCTGATGAGTTTGAGCGGGTTAAGCTCTGTGGAGCAAGAGTTCTTACACTGGATCAGATTGAAGGATTGAAGAATCCAGATGTGCAATGTTGGGACACTGAAGAAGGCGATGATGGTGATCCTCCTAGGTTGTGGGTGCCAAATGGGATGTATCCTGGTACGGCTTTTACAAGAAGTATAGGTGATTCTGTCGCTGAGACAATTGGTGTAGTTGCAAATCCTGAAATTGTTGTTTTGGAGCTCACCTCAGATCATCTTTTCTTTGTGATTGCCAGTGATGGGGTATTTGAGTTTCTTTCCAGCCAAACTGTGGTGGACATGGTAATAAATTCTAATTCCATATTCATATTTTGCAAGTATTTCTATATTTGAGGTTGTTATAGTTCCATCTCGGTTTTTGTTATTTCTTAGTACTGTCCTACTTTCTTCTGTTATATTATGTAACCATAATTTTACTAATCCTACTAATGTTCTTTCTATATATCCTGGTGTATCTGCAACTGATATCTTATTGTCAGCCAATTGTTTTGCTATGTGTCCTATCCATAATTGTATTGTTTTATTAGTATCTACTACACAATCTAAATCTAGAAATTGCGATTGTTCACCCACAATATGGAAAGAAATAACTCCATGTTTTTCGCTTTGCGAAACTATATTTTATCGACTAAACACAGAAGGCTAGCTCATATAAACCTTCAGTACACATCAATTCCCCAACCTATTTTGGAAAAATACAGGGCAAAACTATCTTCTGACTAAAGGAAATATCTGCCGAAAGCAAATAGCTTACCATAAAGTACTCTATATTTTCTTTATAATGGTGGAACATTATTTCTTTTTGGGGCATTTGAAATTTGATGTGATGTATACGTTATTCACAAATACACTTAGTGCACCTGACTCCACAATTACTGCAATGATGTCTTTTACATCCAATACTATCATGTTAAAGTTAAACTAATCTCTTAGTTGTGTGTGTATTTTAACTCTACATAAGATCAGTGGTGGGACGAGTTAATCAAGTCCTGTTGATTAGTTTAGGATGCTAGAGGGAAGCAAAATTATAGAGCAATTTTGAGACTATGCTTCTTCTAAGCCACAATTTCTCATCATCTTCCCATCCATTCATGCTTCCCTCGTCCTGGCCAAAGATGCCTCATAATGGTCTTCTAAGTTGCTCGGACTCGGGTGTGGGTGTTCGATACGGGTGTGGATCTAGAGGTCGGATCCTTCATGATCTAAATTTTAAGATTCGGGGATATGGATCCACGTATGGATACAGGTGCGGGGATTCGCCTAACAATAATTAAATTATCCAAAATTAGAATTATAAAAGCTAAATTATGAGATATTATGTGAACTTGAGGAGAATCCTAGAAGGAGATTAACGGAAAAGGAGTGACATAGAAATTTCTAAATAAAAGGTATTCCATTTTCTTTAATTTCACCTTAGCTTTTGTATTGATTACAGAAATCATTAAAACTGTCCAAACTTTCCCCATCGATTTTGGTCAAAGTACCCAAAATCGGTTGACCAAATCGGACACGGATCCCATACCCACACCCACACCCACACCCATGTCGTGTCGACACGGGTGCGGCACCAAAAGTGAAGAGTCCGAGCAACTTAGATGGTCTTTACTCCATCACTAATGCAACAAAATTCCTCCACCATCAATCCCAAATTGTCCGCGTTTCCTCACCTATTTCCTCTTCCCACTAAAGGATGGGTCTTAAAAAGTTTGATCCACTTTTAAACAAAGTTGTGAGTGGATCAGATGATTCTATTGACAATTTTTTTGTCTTGTGATCCCACAATAGGTGTCAGTCCAACTTATCACATTTGGCATACTTAACAACCATCAGATCTATTGCTGTCTTAGCAATGAAATATATGTTGAATATGAGAAACCGGGTTTAAGCTTTGCTATTACATCCTGTTCTCTAGTTAAAATAAAGAGTGTTAACTGTTAAGAGAATTTTTGTGAAATTTTATTACCTCTTCAAAAAGATGACTTTTGTGAAGCCCCCTGCGGAGGCACATGGGGAATTTTATTTGGCCACCCATGTTTCTGTGTCGGGGAGCATAAGAAAGCGTACCTGGACTATCATTTTCTTCTTAGTTGCTTGACCATCTAATCTCTTCGTTCTAATATCTTTCAGTATTTGACTAGATGCAGAGCCTATGATCATGTTTTGATGTTGTACATTTTTTTTGGTGATAGTTGAATAATTTTAAAGTAATAATTGAAGAACTAGTTTTATAGATGAGACATATCACATTAGAATTTAAAAGTTGAATAATTGTATAAAAATGGAGCATTGTCAAACTTTTTGGAGTGGGTCAATATTTTGAATCGTCCCAAAATGAAGAGTATTAAATATATTGGATACAATATAATGGACTCTTGAAGGGATAAAGTGGACTAGATGAAGATCATGAAATGAAGTTCAAGTTATATGAATATCATCTTATACTGGAGTTTTAAGTAACTTGTAGCAGCTTTTTCTTTTTCCATTTTTTTGTTTCACTTAGGGTTGATGTGGAACCTCCCATATGAGATTTTACAAAATTAAGCTTGAATTTGCTGAAAACTTTTGGATTTGCATTTTGCCAAGTAAAAGATGTTAGTATCTGCAGAAAAAGGGTCATCTTGGTTTACGCTACCATTTTTTTCTTTCTCCTGTGTTGAAGAACGACTTAATCATTACTCTCCTTCCAAGTATCTACAAAAAAGTTGTTTGATATTTCGTTGATGTGAGGATGCAGCTTTTGGTCCTGAGCCGAGGGTCTATCGGAAACAGCCTCTCTACTTCATCTGAGGTAGTGGTATGGATTGTGTACACTTTACCCTCCCCAGACCCTATGTTGTGGGAATTCACTGGGTATGTTGTTGTTGCTGTTGTACAATATTATTTGGTGTTGCTACTGTTCTTTTCTTAACTATTATCTACTTGGCTTCTTTACTACTGTATTTCCTTTTCATACTATTTTTGATGTGCTTTACTGGTAGTGGCGAAGTCAGGATTTTCATTGAGGGAGTTCAAAAGTACACACACAAACTAGCTGAAGGGAGTTCAACATCTACTATATATACATAAAAAATAATTTTAACTATGTATAAATAGTATAATTTTCCGTTGAAGGGGGTGCAGATGAACCCCCTCATTGTATGCTAGCTCCGCCACTGTTTACTGGTGCCGAGGGTCTATTGGAAACAACATCTCTACCTTCAGAAGGTAGGGGTAAATTTGCTTACACACCACCCTTCCCAAACCGCTCTTGTGGGATTACACTGATTATGTTGTTGTAATTTTGAGACTATGCTGTGCACAGTTTTTAATAGATTTGCAATCCAGAAGAGTAGAAGTAGTGTCACTCATTTTCTTTTTTGGGTAACATCCTCTTGAATTGCTTTCTCAAGGATAGAGAAAAGTAAGCGTAGCTCTGGAAATATCACTGCTTCCTGATCATTTCATGCCTTATGCTGAAATTTCTTAATCCAATTGAGAAGTAATTGATTCATTGGGTGATACTGTAATTTCTTGTTCGTACAAATAAATGATACATGTCAAATTGATGTGACTTTTTTGAGTTGACAAGAACCAATCGACCACAATTAAGTTCTTCAAGAGAAAATAATGCATAGATGATCTGATTTCAAGAACAACAAAGGATGTAGAACTTGAAATCAAGTGATTCCAAAACGAGATGAAAGATGAGATTCTAAACTAACAAGCAAAGAATGACTCCAAAAAAAGTTGAAACAAGTTCCGATTATTGAATATTAAGATGGATGAAATTGTATAAGAGATGGGTATTATTGAGAAAGGTAAAAGATAGTTTGGAAACCAGCAAACACCACAACTTAGCCTAGAGAACGAACCACCGACCTAGATGTTTAAAGATTTTGCAGATATCCACTAGTAGGAATGTAGTTTCAAGATAAAGAAATGAACATTTGAGAAATGAACTTCAAAGTTTTCTCTTAAAACATAGCAACTCAACTTCAATATGAGTGCATTTATTTGGAAGAGGCATTTGGTGAGACATTGATTGAGGGTAGGCAGATGAGTTGTATTATTTTGATGAATATTGATAACTCGTCCAAGAATCCAAAAGCAAATAATTAACTCCACAAGAGAGTGTTTACTTCTTTCACTAGTACTAAGACCTAGAATAGATAAGTGGACTCTTTGAAAGAAAGAATTACGAGGATTGGCCTATTAACATGAAATGATTCGTTTAGTCTTGGGACCTAGGGTAGCACTTGGTCTTTGAGATTGTAAACAAAATGGATTTTGCATCTAATTCAACTCCAAAAGTTAAATGATGAGGTCAGGATTGCCTAAAACTACATAAGGAGACAAAAGTTAGCCAACTGTAATAGTTTTCCTCATTATTACAAAATAATAAATCAACTAGTAGAGTTTTATGTCATGTCCCAACCCTCGGTGAGGCGGACAACACTATATGAACAAATGGACCTAACATACGCTGGATCATATATAGATAACATCCTAAAAGCTTAGAGACAAAACTAATCTAATTTTAGCAGAAGCAGCTACATACAAATGGAAGGGCTATTGGCCCAAAACACATGTTTGACAATACGTATATGTTGGGATCTTTCGAGAAGGATCGAGTCTGATACAATCCAAATCGGCATTGATCTTTTAAGAAGTATAATTCAAGGCCGGCACAAAGGGAACCAAGCCACACTCATGTCAAGGACACAAGGACACGTTTGGAGGACCCTTTTCAAGCCCACTAGAGTACAATACCATGTGTGGAGGGTAGCTTGGAGTCAAGGAAGCCTTGGAGAGGTCAAAAGGGAGCGACGAAGAGCTAGGAGATGTTCTGGAGGCACGTGTGAAGTCACCTGCGCCCGCAGGTGGGGAGGTGCGGCCGCAGATGACCATTTTGGCCACTTCCAGAGCCATCTGCGTTGGGACAGGAGCCACCTGCATCCTAACATGCGTGGGCATGTGCCCAATTTGCTGAAACCACTTTTGGGCCCATAGTTGTAATAAATGGCCCATGGCTATAAATAGTAGTTTTTTCTTTATTTTTAGCTTAGATTTTGATGATATTATGAATACACTTGAAAGTGTGAGAGCTAGGATTAGCTTGTGTTGAACAATCGTTTAGAAACGTGGGTTACATGGGAGATTGATTCCCTCGTGGTTTACGTAAGAGATCGGTGCTTGTTGGTAATCAAAAGGGAGGTCTTGGATTTAATATATCCACAGGTTGCCCTCTTCTTTATCTTCTTGTGTCTATCTATCTATCTATCCCTCTATCCTTTACTTTCCGTATTTTCGATTCTATCATTTTTCTTATTTTCTTACTTTTTCCTTCTTTTCGTATTTTGAGGGTTATCATTTGGTATCAGAGCCGAGATTAGATTCGCTCTTACGATTCTAAATCTTGAGTTTGTTATCTAGAAAATCAAAAAAAAAAATTGTGTCAAAAACCCCAAAAATATTTTTGTGTGTTTTGAGTCATTTTTTTAGCTTCTATACTAGATTTGTTCCATCTATTACTATTAAGGTTGGAATCTTGAAGTTTTGGTGTATTTGGAAGAGATTGGAAGAAAAACTCCATTGTTGAGCTTGATCTTGAAGAAAAAGAAAAGTGGGTTTTGAGATCTTGCTATTTTGGTGTGGATTTGAAGGTTACAAATTGTTGAAAGTTGTTCCCCTCGTTGCAGAGAACACAAATCTGAAATTTCATGCAAATCCGAGCTAAAACAAGTTAGTTTGGAAATTTGGTGTTCTTAGTGTTCTTGTGGATCTTCATATCTTCAAGGGGAAGATTTATCAAAAAAGTGTTGTTAGATCCACAAAGAAAGAAAGAGAAAGTTGTTTGGGTGTTAGTACAAGAGAATATCCAAAAGAAAAAGGGAATATTCTAAGAGAGAGAGTGCAAAAAGGGCCCACAGAGCTAAAAATCGGAGGTTTCCAGGTGATCTGCCCAGCCCAGACCACCTGCGAAGTCACCTGCCCACGCAGGTCACCAACGCAGGTGACTTCCAGCATCACTGTTTTGTGACATGCGAAGCCACCTGCAAGGGCATGTGAACCGTCTGCGCCCACAACTCAGAAAATGCATTTCAATCATTCCAAAACTCATTTTGCTCAGGTTCCAACATCCTAAATCCATTCCTTGATTCCTATCTCATTTCTTGATTCCTTCCGAATTAACAACTAGTATTTACTTTACTTAGTTGATTAGTTAGTCTTAGAGTCCGTTTTCTTTTTTTCGTCCGTTTCTTTTTGTGCTTTTCTAGTTTTTTTGTTTCGTTGTTATTTCTTGGTTCAAGTTCGTGTTTATTTGTTTGAGTCATTTATTCTTCTTCAAACAAAAATCCATTCCGACCACGAGTAGTAATTGACACCACGTCTTCCATTGGAGTAGAAACGATCTTTCAACGCTAGCGACGCCTATTGTGAGGCAAACAAAGGTGTGTACTCCAAGAGATTGTGAGGTGAGCCAAGGCATGAGTTAGAGGAGGAGGACAAGGATCACCTAGATGTGGAACTTGTCAACCCCAAACCTTTGTTACATGCTAACCATGGTACTAGCATTTTGCCTTGTACCAATACTTTTCCTTTGCAGGTTCATGAGCAAATGCTCCCAATGGAGGATCCCAAGAAAATCCCTCACAAGCATAGGCTTGAAGGTCTAGATGAGTTCTTATATAAGGACTCTAAAGTTGATGAAGGGAGGTTTCTAAATCAACTCCTAAGGATTGATGGATGCTTGATGACAAGGGGTGAAATATCTAGCCCCATGGATCGAAAGAAGGAGTTCCCTACCAAGGAAACTCCTATAAAGAATCAAGAAAACAAAGCATGGAACAAGTTCAAGGCTTTGTTTCCAAGGTATGTACCTACCCCCTCCTATTCCTAGTGATCCTTGGAGGCATGATGATATTTTTCTCATATTGAGTAGACCCTTGAAATTAATAGATATCATATCATATCATGAAAGTATTAGTGTCTCTAAGATTTCTTCATGGTGTATGTCTTATGTGCTTAAATTGTGTGGGCCTTGCAATCTAAATGCCCAATCTATTTGTTGCTTTGGGAAGAGTCCTTTGTGCATACTTGATGCCCAACTCTTGCTTCCTAATCCTTGTCACACTTATGTGGTTGGACAAGTTAGAGTGATTGGAAGGACTCTTAGGAGTATGCTAAATTCCATCAATAGAGGAAACCCAACTTCTTGGGTATTCTCTAATTTTTCCAATAACATGATTCCATTAGTGAATGCACTTCTTTTGGGAAGTTGCTTGAAGGGAAAAGACGTGATGTGCTTAACTTGTCTTGCCTCATCTTCTTGTGTACTTATGTTTGAGAATAATTTAGATGAGAATGGTGTCCTTAACTCTTTTCTTTTCTATCTCTTTGCCCATGATGATAGCCATGCTTGTGTTGAAATTGCATTGTGTGTAAGCATGGGATGTCTTGAAAGGAAGGGTAATTTGTACCCTAATGACTTGACTACGTCCTTGGTTGTTCCAACTTCTAGTGACTTGATTGCTAGCTTTCTTGAGTACCTTGATACACTTACGTATGGAAACACCTTGGATGAGACTCATTTTCTTCATACCTTTCTTTACTACCTCTTTGCATTTGATGATGTCTGTGTTGATATTGGATTTGTTCTAGATGGAGGTGGGAATCCTTGGGTATGGTCTTATGGTGGCATAAAGAAACACTTGTGTCTTACGACCTTGGTAGTTTCTTTGTTTCATGATGCTTCTAATAGTCGACATCTTTGTGCATTTTATGATGAGTTTGTTTCATTGATAACAAAGGATCGTTGGTTGTATATCAAATGTGTGCCCCCCTGGCATAGAAATATTGTTACTAATACTTGTGCTAACCCTCATGCTTGGAGGATATATTGGTTTCTTGTCCACCTCATGTGTTTTCAGATTTTGGATTCGAGGACGAATCCTTTTCAAGAAGGGGAGGATGATACAATCCAAATCGGCATTGATCTTTTAAGAAGTATAATTCAAGGCCCGCACAAAGGGAACCAAGCCACGCTCATGTCAAGGACACAAGGACACGTTTGGAGGACCCTTTTCAATCCCCCTAGAGTACAATACCAAGTGTGGAGGGTAGCTTGGAGTCAAGGAAGCCTTGGAGAGGTCAAAAGGGAGCGACGAAGAGCTAGGAGATGTTCTGGAGGCACGTGTGAAGTCACCTGCGCCCGCAGGTGGGGAGGTGCGGCCGCAGATGACCATTTTGGCCACTTCCAGAGCCATCTGCGTCCTAACATGCGTGGGCATGTGTCCAATTTGCTGAAACGGGTCACTTTTGAGTCCATAGTTGTAATAAATGGCCCATGACTATAAATAGTAGTTTCTTCTTTATTTTTAGCTTAGATTTTGATGATATTATGAATACACTTGAAAGTGTGAGAGCTAGGATTAGCTTGTGTTGAACAATCGTTTAGAAACGTGGGTTACGTGGGAGATTGATTCCCTCGTGGTTTACGTAAGAGATCGGTGCTTGTTGGTAGTCAAAAGGGAGGTCTTGGATTTAATATATCCATAGGTTGCCCTCTTCTTTATCTTCTTGTGTCTATCTATCCCTCTATCCTTTACTTTCCGTATTTTCGATTCTATCATTTTTCTTATTTTCGTACTTTTTCCCTCTTTTCGTATTTTGGGGGTTATCAGAGTCACAGGACGATGAACAGAAAAGTTTGAATCAATTGATTTCGACTTTCCCTTGCCTTTGTTCGAATTCCTAGATCGACCTATTTTGTTGATAAATTCAACTCGTTAAAGAGAGGCTGAAACCTTAGAGTTAAATGGAAGAGAGAACTCCAATCTCTTGTTTTTGACTGAAACTATTCGTAAGTATTATTCCTCATATCTACCTTTAAATAGGAGTCTTATTACCTCAATAAAAAGCCTAATCCTTGTGAAATTAGGAAACATAAAACCCTATTCTAGAATAATAAATAAAGCTACTTAAATATAAATATATAATAAATAAAGCTACTTAAAATATAAATAAATAATAACCCTTGTTAGAGAATCATAGTCAATTATATGTTTCCTTGTATATAATATTCTAGCTGATTTCTAGGGATTTAGATATCTAGTTACCTTAGTTAGCCTTCTCTTTACTTGTATTTAAATCTCTGTAAACTTTGGATAATAGACAAGCATTTTCTCCTAAAATACCTTGTTCACTAACATGGTATCAGAGCTTTAACTTCGTTTAGCCGGAGGTCAGCTCGGGCTCGCCGGAGTTGGGCCTTGTCTCGCCGGAATCCTTGTCACTTCATAAAATTGTGATCCATTCTTGTTCCAGCTTCTTTCTTTGAGATCTCCTTAAGACTTCCCCGTCCATTTATGGTGGTTCTCTGATAATAGAACCACGTTTTGAAGGAGAATCAACTTTGGATCAGATTTTCATCTGTGTTCAGTCAGGTGATAATCAGACTTGCTATTCTGCTGGGTCAGTTTGTTTGGGATCAGATTCACTTGGTTCTTTGATCTGTTTGACGGGTTTAGTCAGGGAAAGCATCTGACGAAGCAAGAAGTCCTTGAACTCTCCTTATGCCTGTTGATCGGCTTGGAGTTCCATATCTCTGAAGAGTAACTACTAGCGCGCAACGGCTTAACTTGACGTAGCCCAAGCTCTTGCTCAGCACAAATAGTAGCAAGCAAAGGGTTGAGTTATTCATTTCTCAAGTAGAGCTAGCTAGGAGTAGTTCCTCAATAGAAGGTGCTTTACTTCTTAACTTCTAAGCATTGAGCTCTACTACAAAGGTACCTTTCGTTTTCTTATTATTAGTTGCTTGGCTTATAGGTATGGGTATGGCTGGAATTTTATTTCCTTCAAGCAGAGATCTGGTTTGGCTAATTTTAAGTTTTGTAAGATTCTCTATCAATTTATTTTTGATATTGTGAGTTGAGAAAATGACTGCTTCTATTCCATTATCTGATAAAATGGTTTTGGTCTCGACTGAGGATTTCGCTAAATTCTCCGAAGATCAGAAATTGAGGAAATCCACTTCAGTTAATGCCTTTACTAAGAAGGATAAAATATGTCTCATCACCTCTTTAAATAATAAATGGGTGATTGATTCAGGCGCCACAAATCACATGACAGGTAATCCTGATATTTTTTCTAGCTTTCAATCACACAAAACACCCTCTCTAGTTACCGTGGCTGATGGATCAACTTGCCATAGTGTTGGATATGGGACGGTTAGACCAACCTCATCTATTACCTTGTCATCTGTATTAGGTCTGCCAAAGTTGGCCTTTAACTTGATTTCTGTTAGCAAAATTACCAGAGACCTTAATTGCTATATCTCGTTCTTTCCCGATCATTGTTTGTTTCTTAAGACGAATCAGGTTATTGGTAAAGGACATGTATCTGGCGATCTCTACATCCTTGATGAATGGTAATCTCGATTTGTTGCCTGCTCTAGTGTCGTATCTCCGTTTGAAGCACATTGTCGATTGGGACATCCTTCTCTACCTCTGTTAAAGAAGCTGTGTCCCCAATTCCAGAATATTCCTTCATTGGAATGTGAGTCATGTCGATTTGCAAAACATCATCGCAGCTCATTAAGTCCAAGGGTTAACAAGCGGGTTGAGTCAGTTTTTGAGTTAGTTCATTCTGATGTTTGGGGGCCATGTCCCGTCATTTCCAAAACTGGGCATAAGTATTTTGTTACCTTTGTGGATGATTTCTCTCGGATGACTTGGATTTATTTTATGAAGAGTCGCTCAGAAGTGTTTGCTCACTTTTGTGCTTTCTGTGCTGAAGTCAATGTTAGGACTGAAATAATCAGGTGTCATGCGGAAGCTAGCAAAGCAAACCTCGAAAGAACCAAATAATAAGACATGCGAGAAATACACCAAAAGAGACACAATAATTTAACGTGGTTCAGTCAATCGATCTACGTCCACAAAAGGAGATGAGCAATCCACTATATAAACGAGAGTACAAAATATCAAGAGAGACAACCTCACACAATTCACTCAGAATACAAAGAGGTTCACACAAGTGATACGCAACACTTGTGTCTCACAAAGTCTCCCCCCAAACAATACTCTCAAACCCCTAGGACTACATTGTGGATGCTACCAAACTAGAAGAAAGGAGCCTCTATTTATAGAGTCTATAACCTTTTCCTACAAGAATAAGGATTAGTCAAATATGGAGAATTCATGTTTTCCTTTTTCTAAAAGGAAAACCCAATTATGGTAAGAAAATCAGGGCAAATACCAACACTTCTCCCCCTTGGCCTGAATTTCTGACAAAATAAATTTGCTCCACCTTCTTCACGTAGTCTTCAACAAGTTCAATCTCCAACTCCAAAATCTCCTCCATTAAATCTTTGTCTCTACATAGAGTAACACTCTAATAAAATTTCTCTAACCAAAATCTTCATTATCGTCAAATAGGTTGCGACTAGAACTGAACTCGCAAAGATGAACACTCGTTTTAACCTCGCTCTGATACCACTTGTTAGGACCGCAATAATCAGGTGTCATGCGGAAGCTAGCAAGGCAAACCTCGAAAGAACCAAATAAGAAGACATGCAAGAAATACACCAAAAGAGACACAATAATTTAACGTGGTTCAGTCAATCGACCTACGTCCACAAAAGGAGATAAGCAATCCACTATATAAACGAGAGTACAAAATATCAAGAGAGACAACCTCACACAATTCACTCAGAATACAAAGAGGTTCACACAAGTGATACGCAACACTTGTGTCTCACAAAGTCTCCCCCCAAACAATACTCTCAAACCCTTAGGACTACATTGTGGATGCTACCAAACTAGAAGAAAGGAGCCTCTATTTATAGAGTCTATAACCTTTTCCTACAAGAACAAGGATTAGTCAAATATGGAGAATTCATGTTTTCCTTTTTCTAAAAGGAAAACCCAATTATGGTAAGAAAATCAGGGCAAATACCAACAATCAAGACTCAATTCAATGCTTCAATGCGTATTCTGAGGAGTGACAATGCTAAAGAATATATGTCAGAAATGTTTCAGTCGTATATGAGGCAGCACGGTATTCTCCATCAGTCTTCATGTGTTGATACTCCATCTCAAAATGGAGTTGCTGAGAGGAAGAATAGGCATCTACTTGAGACAGCTAGAGCACTTTTGTTCCAAATGAAGGTTCCTAAACAATTTTGGGCGGATGCTGTCTCTACGGCTTGTTTTCTGATAAATCGCATGCCATCTAGTGTGCTTGCTGGTAATATCCCTTACAATGCTCTTTTTCCAAATAAGTCACTTTTTTCGGTGGAACCTAAGGTATTTGGGAGCACATGTTATGTTCGAGATGTTCGACCATCTGTTACCAAGTTGGATCCCAAGGCATTAAAGTGCATTTTTCTAGGCTATTCTCGCCTTCAGAAAGGGTATCGATGTTATTCTTCTGAACTTGGCAAATATTTGGTGTCAACAGATGTAGCATTTTCAGAGGCTACACCATTCTTCTATGCACCTCCTATTTCGACAAGTCAGGAGGAGGAAGATGAGTGGTTAGTCTATCAGGTTACCCGTATTTTGACAGAAAAATCAGATGTTGTCTCTCAATCTCCCAGTTCTTCTATTGAGGGCCAATCGACTACTGTACCATCAACACCTACTCCAGCTGCAGCAGTAAGACCACCAGTTGTTCAAGTTTACTCAAGGAAGCGAGGGATGAATGATACATGTCCTGCATCAGTCCCTTGCAGGTACACGGACTTGCAAATCCACATATTCCATTGCTAATTTTGTTTCCTATGATCGCTTATCTTCTATGTCTAGATCCTTGATTGCTTCTCTCGACTCTGTTAGTGTACCCAAAACCGTGAAGGAGGCTTTGAATCATCCAGGATGGTCAAAAGCAATGCTTGAGGAAATACATGCCTTAAAGGAAAACCACACGTGGGATTTGATGGATTTACCCCACGGAAAGAAACCAGTGGGATGTAAGTGGGTGTTCGCAGTCAAAGTTAATCCAGATGGTTTTGTGGCAAGACTTAAGGCCAGGCTTGTTGCGAAAGGGTATACTCAGACTTATGGGGTGGATTATTCAGACACCTTCTCTCCTGTTGCTAAACTCACGTCTGTTCGCTTGTTTATTTCTCTAGCTGCTTCTGAGAATTGGCCCTTACATCAGTTGGATATCAAGAATGCATTTCTTCATGGTGATCTTCAAGAGGAAGTGTACATGGAGCAACCACTTGGTTTCGTTGCTCAGGGGGAGTATGGAAAAGTCTGTCATTTGAAGAAGTCTTTGTATGGCTTGAAACAGAGTCCTCGAGCTTGGTTTGGCAAGTTTAGTGAGGTAGTTCAAGATTTTGGGCTGAAAATGAGCCAATGTGATCACTCAGTTTTCTACCGGCAATCAACAACTGGCATTATACTTCTTGTTGTATATGTTGATGACATTGTCATCACAGGAAGTGATTATGCGGGTATCTATTCCCTCAAGTCTTTCCTGCATACCAGATTTCATACAAAAGACTTGGGCCAGTTGAAATACTTTTTGGGAGTAGAAGTCAACAGAAGTAAGAAGGGAATTTTTCTATCTCAGAGAAAATATATTCTTGACCTGCTTGCAGACACTGGAAAGCTAGCAGCCAAACCTTGCAGTACTCCGATGGTTCCCAATATGCATCTTATGAAAGATGATGGTGATCCTTTTGATGACCCAGAGAAAATATAGAAGGCTGGGTGGGAAGTTAAACTACCTTATTGTGACTCGTCCAGATATTGCTTTTGTGGTTAGTGTTGTTAGCCAGTTCATGTCCGCACGTACGATCAAACATCGGGAAGCTTTGGAATAGATTTTATGTTACTTGAAAGGAGCTCCTGGACTTGGCATATTGTATAACAATCATGGTCATACTCGTGTGGAGTGTTTTGCAGATGCTGACTGGGCTGGATCCAATATTGATAGAAGATCAACTACAGGCTACTGTGTCTTTGTTGGAGGGAACCTAGTATCATGGAGGAGTAAGAAGCAAGGTGTTGTATCTCGATTAAGTGCAGAATCCGAGTACAGAGCTATGTCACAATCTACTTGCGAGATTATGTGGATGCATCATCTTTTAACTGAAATTGGGCTAAAGCATCATACACCAACAAAACTCTAGTGCGATAATCAAGCTGCTCTTCATATTGCCTCAAATCCGATGTATTATGAAAGAACTAAGCATATTGAGGTTGATTGTCATTTTATTCATGAGAAAATTCAAGAAAATCTGATTTCCACAGGCTATGTGAAGACGGGAGAGCAACTAGCCAATTTGTTCACAAAAGCGCTGAATGGAACTCGAGTTGATTACCTTTGTAACAAGGTGGGCATGATCAATATCTATGCTTCAGCTTGAGGGGGAGTGTTAGAGAATCATAGTCAATTATATGTTTCCTTGTATATAATATTCTAGCTGATTTCTAGGGATTTAGATATCTAGTTACCTTAGTTAGCCTTCTCTTTACTTGTATTTAAATCTCTGTAAACTTTGGATAATAGACAAGCATTTTCTCCTAAAATTCCTTGTTCAGTAACAACCCTATTACACGCATCCCAACTTTCACGCATAAACAACATTAGTCCCCTCACGTTGAAAGAGCTTGTCCTCAAGCTCGAATTTCAGTGCAGTCATGCAGAACTTTTGGAATAGTGTCAACTAAATTATCCAATTTCAGCCAGAAAAGTCGTTTGCACTGGTGAGTTGCTGAATATAGTTCGTCACAATTATAACATAACCCTTAACTCTTCTCTTTGCCATTTTTGCACGAGTTAATCGCTTGACAAAAGGGGTTTGATTGCTGGTTTATGTATTAGTTGAGGTAAATGAGCCGACTAAACTAGTACCAGATTTTGTCGAGTTTGTTGTGCTGCCTAGACTTGTCCGAGACTGCTGCCATGCCCCTTCGCTAAAATTACTTACTTTTTGCAGTTGGTGTTTTTGTTCTAAAGCCCTGGATACACTCATGGCCGCCGATAAGTCAGGTGGTTTGAGTAACTGCACATTCGGTCTGATTGAATCATCCAACCCCACCATAAATATACCCACGTGCAAGTGTTTTGGAATAAACTCATTAGTCCTAGCCAACTTCTCTTGAAACTGACGATGATAAATTTCAATTGAAGCGTGACTAATTTGCCCACCATGTTACTACTTTCAGGAGGTCCACGTCGCTGGAAACAACGTTTCTGAAATTCTTCCTAACTCATTGGGCCCTTTGCTCGTTTAAGATGATAATACCAAAATTGTGCTTCTCCCAACATGTGAAACCCAGCCACTCCAACCTTTTTCACTTCCGTTGTATGTTGATTTTCAAAAACTTGTTCACAACGATGCGCCCAAATTAATGGGTCAATGGTGTCGCCATAAGTAGGAAAATCCATCTTTGCGTATCTTGGTACTGTTGAAGGGGAATTACCTCTTGTTGGATGATTCTGATCGGCAGATTGAATAGGCGGTGTATTGCCTTTAGTCGCAGGAATTGTTGATCTGCCAGTCGTTAGGGCGCTACTCGACTCAGGTCTGTGGGTTGTTGGTTTTGTGGAGCCAATTCCCAAGCTAGACAATTGTTCTTGGATGACTTGTACAATTCTTTCGCCGAGGCGTTGTTCCATTGCTGCAATTTTAGAGTCCATTAGGGTTTCTGTAATCGCACGTTCTTCCTGGAATCTGGAGTTGATCTCATCGCCTATTGTGTTAGGCTCTGATACCAAATAGTTAGGATCTTTTATCGAGTCACAAGACGATGAACAGAAAAGTCTGAATCAATTAATTTCGACTTTCCCTTGCCTTTGTTTGAATTCCTAGATCGACCTATTTTGTAGATAAATTCAGCTCGTTAAAGGGAGGCTGAAACGATAGAGTTCAATGGAAGAGAGAACTCCAATCTCTTGTTTTTGACTGAAACTATTCATACGTATTATTCCTCATATCTACCTTTAAATAGGAGTCTTAATACATCAATAGAAAGCCTAATCCTTGTGAAACTAGGAAACATAAAACCCTATTCTAGAATAATAAATAAAGCTACTTAAATATAAATATATAATAAATAAAGCTACTTAAAATATAAATAAATAATAACCCTATTCCACGTATCACAACTTCCACGCATCCACAACAATACAACTGACATATAGATGCCGACGTAACATCTTTATACAATATGGCAACATACTATAGGTCTATGAAGCCTCTACAAAAAACTAAAAACTGAATACTATTGGGACAGGGCACCTACCCATTATGTCTACATATACATGTAAAGCAAAAAGGGAGTCCTAAACTCGACTTAGCCTCAGATAGAAGTGGAGCTCACCAACTAACAACTGAACAGTGATGCAGATGCCTAGTGGGGTGGTCTGTCACTGTGTGCGTCTGAACTTGCAGTGTGAATGCAGCACTCCGGGCAATAGGGACGTGTGTACTGATAGAATAGTACTCGTATATAAGGCAGACAGAATAACATAAGCCATATAATGAAGCTCTTGTGAAAGGAACATCAAACAAGATCAGCTAAAACATATGAAGTACTAAGAAACATCATATGGAAGTCACCTGCCATACTTACTGTTTCTGATGCATTAAACATGTCTTTTGGATCGTTCATTGTAACATTTGAAATCGTTCATTATGTCACTTGGATTTTTGTACATCTGATACATCCTTATGTTTTAGCATATGCATATGAAAAGAAAGCTATGAGGCCATGCACCATATGAACAAATGAACCATGAAGGTCTCGTGCATGGAATCACATGTGGAGTCTCGTGTTATGCAATGTGTCATGCTCTCGTGCTAGGAATGGTAGCAAGTGTGCCACAAAACACATGAGCACATGAATGAAAATGCAAATGCTGTTACATTAACTTTGGGCTACATTACACATGTTCCATATGATAGTTACACTTGTGGAGATGATTCATTTAGTACACATGGCATAAATAATCCAGACAAGGAACTTAAATATGTCAAACGAGAGATTTGGGACTATATAAGATCATGTAAAAGCTCAACAAAATAGGAGCAATGTCAAATAAAGGATGGTCATGTCACACCCCAAAACTGGATGAGGTGGACAACTACTATAAGAACACATGCTATACAAATGACCTAGGATGAGAAAATGAATCACTATATGAATGGAATGCTAATAAGAAGTATATACAATATGAACCAACTGGCCAAACCGGTACATATGACAAGTGAAACTATGAATACATATGACAGCTTTACGATGTCTAGAAAGCCTCTAATGGAATCCATCTATACAACTATTAAAATATAAGCCAAAGACTTGGCAAAGCCCCGAATCAACCTAGAGCTCACCAGCTACCGCTGAGTGTCCTGTGTTTCTATTGGATAATTCTACTAACTGGGTGATTGTACCTGCAACATGAAATGTAGTGTTCCCCGTGAGGGACGTCAGTACAAAAGAAGGTACTGAATATGTAAGGCATAGAATAGACATATGTAAAATGAGGGCTCAATGAAACCGGGTGTCAGTATGTATGTATAGATAAGGATGCAGAACCACCTTTACTTACACTTGTGGAATCATGTACATTTCATACTTTTCTTCACTTTACCCTTCTTTTCTTTGCTTTAAAATCTTTGTAATTTATGTGATACATATGACCAGCTGATCAGTGGTAAATACAATAATCGGATTGACCCATGCTAGGCTTTTCTTTCACCCCTGGGATACCACCCGTGAATATAAGAATTGGGATCGGCCCATGCTAGGCTTTCGCCCCTGAGCTGCCGCCCATAAGTCCAAGAATTGGGATCGGCCCATGCTAGGCTTTCGCCCCTAAGCTGCCACCCACATATAAATAGATTGGGATCGGCCCATGCTAGGCTTTCGCCCCTGAGCTGCCACCCATGTATAAACATATTTACTTTACTTTATTTCTTTAATCTTTGAGATTGTTATTTTGGTGGCCACAATATTATTGAGCTTTGGAACTGTAGACTAGTATGAAGAAATATGTGAATATGCACTCGAGGCAGTAACAATGATGTAGGAAGTATTTGTAACGGTAATGTAATACTTAGGAGCTGAAATGACATAACCATCACTTTGACATTTCAAATGGAAGCATAGGTGCATAACGAGTGAAGGCATCTAACTCGTTCTAAGAGATAAGTACTCTACACAACGATACGATAGCTAAATACTTAGTAAGTGATATCTAATGAAAGAGCATGAACATGAGAACTGATGAAGCTTGTGGACAGATTTAATTTAGGGACAAATACACATTCTGTGTCAGGTGATGTAAACCATAGAATGGAACAAGTAAGAATTCTATGGGGTAACATTATAGACTATGACAATGGGAGTGATGTCCAATGAAGGGAACGTGTAAATATGTGAGCAAATGAAGTATATTATCAAAATAGACAATTGAAGCAAGTTGGCAGTAAATGGGCAGATTGCATACCTAACACGTGAGTACACTTATCATGTGTAATTTAGGATCTTATTGACACATATAACAGAAATATGTGACAAGAATTTTACTTGAAAGAGTAAACACACCAATCTAGTAATAAACACATATTGAAGTACTTTGACACATTTTTTGAGGTCATAGGGAGTAGGAGCAAGGTCATTAGTGATGCTGAAAATCGTACATCATTTCTATATATCCTTTACTAGGAAGAGCACTTAGGAAGCTCTCTTTGTTGATAGTAACACAAGTATGAGATTTCATGCCAAAGAATATGGAATCGAAGAGCTTTACATACCTTATCTTCCGACCAATATGACTACAACAATTCAGCCTTTCCTAAGTGTAACTCTACAATATAAGTACATAATGAAGATAATATTAGAAGCTAATCACATTATAAGCGTACAAAATAGTATCTAAACACTTGATGGGCAGTAAGATCGTCCAAACCCCCAAACACATGGTGTATCACCACACCCTCCTTTTATACTTCAATAGAACTCCATTTAACCATCCTATAAGGTGACCCACTGCCTCACAACCATAATACATATAAAACAACCCATAAACAGTCCCAAAATCTATAAACCACTAGAATAAGTCCCCAAGTTCACACCTTTCATTTATGCCCCGTAATAATATCAACCAATCATTTTCTAAGGCCAACCACGACTTCCCAAACTTCTCAATACAGTAATACAACCCCAATATCACAATATAAACAGAAAAGTTGAGCTCACAGCTTCCAATTACCCTCCCATGAGTTCCGATACACAAGTATGCCTAGAATGCGCAAATGAGCTAATAATTAGAAGTTGGGGCAGCACCTTACCTCAGATGTCTTAATCTGTTAGTTTCCCCTCAATTACTATTTTTGTAACCTTCTCTAAACCACAAAATAGGAAAGGAACATCAGCACAAGTGTCACATGAAAATAGAACAACAACCCAAGCTTATAGCATGAAATTCTTTCCTTAATCATTGGAAGAGTGGCTGCAACTTGGCTGCCAACACCTATAGTTTCATTCCCCTTAAATAACTCTCTATTATACTTGGAACTATGGAGGAGAGGAGGTGATTTTGTGGGTTGGTTTGCAAGAAATAAGTTGAGGAACATATAGAACCCTAATGAGAAAATAGGGTGGCTGTTTAGAGGATAAGAGAGTGAGATTGAGAGACTTAGAAAACCTGAATTTCATGAGAAAATAATGAGATATTTGCATCAGATTTTTGGCCTTTGAAGGACCCTTTTTGCTGACCCTTTCTTCTCTTTATTTCCAGCCACCATTTGGCTTAATTGGGCCACAAAGGCTAAGTAGGTGATGCACCTTCTTAGGTCATTTAAGCTGGTCAAAAGTCCAAGTAGGTGATGCACCTACTAGGACATTTTAATTACCTCTTTGTGTGGGTGGAAGTGTTGGGCCTTGGGCTGCCATTCTCCTAATTTTCTTTCACTTTGTTTGGGCCTCAAATTAGTCACTTAATATAGGCCCCAAATTGGTCCATTAGTCTAAGTAGGTGATACACCTACTTGTCACCTACTAGGTTAATTAAGTCAAGCAAGCACCTCACTTATTTTATCCTATTTTTCCAACATCTTAATCCCCCTACTCTAACTTAACACTTAACTCTACTTTTAAGCTCAAATACCTCCTTACTAATCTCAAGTCTAAATACTTTCGTCAATGCTAAGTTGGTCATTATATGTTTTGAAACGTACTGGGTGTTACAGGTCAGCACCCTCACTTCTAACCCTAAGGTTGTGAGTTCGAGTCACAAGGGGAGCAAAAAGGTGGGAGCTCCTGGGAGGGGTTAAAAAAAGGACATATGTAGACATGAAGCATACAATGTGAAAGCTGGTAACAACTAGAATAACACGTTTCCATGGAACATATGACTCTAGTGGCTATGTCATTTTGGCATATAAGGCCTCATGAATTCATATAAGAGGTATGTCTGACAGGGAGGTCGTTCTTTAGTGGCGAAGAAAGGATTTAGCCATTACATACCTCAATTCTTGATCAAGAACAACTTATGAAGGATCGACCCTCCCTTTAATATGTTAATCTACAAGGAAGACGGATAATAATCTAACATTAGCAGCTAACCAAGAAGCTCTACCACATATATACAAGATAAGGACATTCGACGAGTGATAAGCTCGTAAAATTCTCAATTCACGACATTTTTCATATCTATGCTATCTCGTTAACAATAATGGCTCAACCACCTCCTACGAGGCATGCCTTTTAGAAAAACACCTCATGGAAGGTTAGGTCTCCATTACCTCAACCTTGACATATTTTTTTATAGTCAAATCAAGATAACGTGACTTTTTTTTTAATTAATTTTTTCTTGATTTATTTCATTATTGGAAATGTATTTCCCCAAAGCTGGCAATCTACATCAATTATAATTTAAACATTTCATTTGGAGATTCATCCAATTACAACTTTTGGCTATTGTCCTTGGCCTCCCAAATCTTAATTCTTTTAACTTAGGGTGTTCTTGATTCACCCGCCATTCCCACTTCACCCATAAACTAATTCATTTGTGGTTCTACAAGATCCATCAATTCATGCAACTACTATTCGTCACCTTCCTAACTCCCAAAACCATTATTAATGCCCCTCCCCGATCTTCCATACAATTATCTTTTTTTTTTTTTGATAACCAATACAATTATCATCTGATGCACTAAAGCTCCCGACCTCTCGCTATGCGCAGGGTCCGTTGAAGGGCCCGACTACAAGAGTCTATTGTACACATCCTTACCTTGCATTTCTGCCAGAGTCTGTTTCCAAGGCTTGAGTAACCTCCTGGTCACATGACATCAACTTTCCCAGTTACTCCAAGGCTCCCCTCTACCAACAACTTTATCAATTACTCGAATCGTATGTACTTATACAACATAAATATATTCCAAGTGGTAGAAGTACCTCTTTGTAGCCCAACTAAAGTTTTTCTCTTTTGAAAGATTCTTGGAAATTTGGGGATTCAAAGTAAGATCCATGAATTTGATAGTTAGCATAAGCATCAATAGAACACAACACCATAGATATACTGATCTTGGGTGAATTTTCCCCTCAAAATGTCAAGCCCTAGCTCTCCCTTCAATTTTTGGACCAAATACCCATTTTGACATCCATTTTATAGCTTAAAAATTGGCTAAGCTTTTGGCGCATTAAGAGCCAAATCGGCTGCCTTCTCTTTGGCAATCCTCACCCTGAAACAAAGCTTGGTGCATATTAGCACTTTGACACTAGTAAGTTGTTAGACTTCCTCCAGACACCCTTCTGTAAAACTCTCATAACTTTGTTAAGAAAATCCCAAATGACGATCCATTAAATCCGTTGGAAACTAGACTTCTGGGACTAAGATTTTGCTTTTGAAAATTCATGGCAAATTCATTACATATCACGAGATGTATATTAAAGTCTTGCCTTATTTCAATTACTAAGACTTTCTTTCCCCTTGCATTAACTCCTCTTGTTCTGAAACTTCCTGCTTAGCTCTAAAACACTTCCATTACATTCCAATCATGTACCAAACATACTTTCGTTGTTCCAATACATTATCAGTTATTAGCTGTTAATCACGTATAAAGTGGGTCTAAACATGTTCGAAATTCTCTGGGCGATAAAATATATTTGTTGTGTGTGTATTGGAACACACAAACAGACACATTTATATACACACATATACATGTCTTCATATATGTGTGTGTGTATATATATATATATAATGTTAGTGCCCAAGCTAGATTTCACACATCTCCTACTACCTCTTATCATCATTGGTACTAGATAACCTGTCCCATCAAAATTTAGACAAATAAGAATTATTCACATTGTATTGCCTCGACTAGGAGTTAAAACATGATTTGAAGGTTGTTTTTCCAATTCTCCACCAAGCCATTCCTTGTAGGGTCGTGCAAATAAATTGCCATTAATAGCTTTCAGGGCTTTCTTTTAATAGATTTCCAATCAGCTCTGTCTCTCTGGATCTGGAGGTAGGTTTTTGCATTTGTTAGTTCATTGTTCAGTTAGCAATGGCAATGACCAAAGGAGATCCTAGACTTGAAAATGTGGACTTGTAGGAAAAGCTAAACTTAGAGGGAAAAAGATGACATAATTAGTGTTGCTAAAGGCTCATTGTGAAGCTTACTTAATATTGTTGCCATGTCTCGATCGAGGCACGTTTAGGGGTTGTTTGGTAGAGTGTATAACAATAATACTGAATATGGTGTATTAGTAATGTTGGAATTAGTTATGCACTAGTAATGCTGGAATTATTTCTTATTCACTGTTTGGTTTGGTGTATTAAGGGCAGTTATGTCTTTAACCATGCTAATCCATGTATTAATAACCCTTGTATTACTAATATCATGGTTTGCTATGTATTAGTTATACACCTTATAATACCGAATAGGGTGTATACCTAATACATGTATTAGTTATACATAGGCCGAAAATCTTACCAAACTAAGGATTAAGTGATACCATGACTAATACATGTATTATTTTCTCTAATACATCCTACCAATCGATCCCTTAAGCCCATATTTTTATGCAAAATTTATGCACTCCACCCCGTTTAAGCTATGCTTTAGTGTAGGCACTAAAACGAGCACCTCATAACTCATGAACTCTATCTTTAAAATAGTGGAACTAAACTATAAATCTTTCACCTAATTGTAGTTTTACGTTCTTTTATCCATATCATTGCTTGTTTGGGTTTGTAGTTATTATTTTCTTGAACTGCATATATATTATTGGTCATTCCCTTCAGTTGCGACTTTCTACATTGAAGTTCATGGTTTATTTGTGCGTTGTGCTTAAAGCTCCAGTAGACCTCAACAACTTTTTTTTTCCCACTTTTCATCTTGGACTACATTGGTGCATAAGACCTAAATTTAGGTGTTGTGCAAGATTGTGGCTTCACTCAACTCACCACGGTCTCTATCTTGAAGAGACATCAATAGTCAATAAATATAGCTTGTGAATTGATACGTGAACTGATAATATATTGTCGTAAATAGATATGTTAGTTGATTAGGACTGGGAAATTATGAAATAAGAACCTAGTCATTAAATTGGAACTAAAAGCTGCCCCAAGGTTTGGTTTAACGATAAAGGTACAATGTTGTATATGTGGTAGACACTCATCACAAGTTTGTATTCTGCTGGTGAGCCATGACTAACATACAAGTGGAGGAGGCCCTACTATCCACAAAATTTTGAAACTACAAATAATGAATTTCTTGATTATAAAAAATAGAATTAGAAGCTGCATCTTTTCATCTGAATAAAACCTTACAAGGTATTTAAACTTAATGACACAATTTTAATGTAAATTGTAGTTTTACAATTCCTTTGTTCCTATAATTGTTGTTTGTTTATACTTATTTTCTCATGCATTACTTTATTGTTCCTATAATTGTTGTTTGTTTATACTTATTTTCTCATGCATTACTTTATATTTCTTCACAAAAGCTCGAGTTTTAGTTTTGCACTTAAAACGGCAGCAAAACTGCTACTTTTCATAGGCATTTCTCCTTTGACAATGCTAGATGTAGTGTAATCATAAGCCATGAGGTCATTTTTGGTAGGAGCATCATTTATTAGAAGAGAATTTCTGGTAAAGTAGCAGAAGCGAGAAATTACCTTGACCTGTGCAAAAGTCTTCAGAACAGGATTTTGGTACTTAATTAGGTAGATACTGGTATGTATTTCTTTTCTTTCTTTTTGGAGTAACATGGAAAGCATTGTGATGAACTAGAAGGCACAGTTGATTTTATTAGCTCTCTCCACAATCTATGAGAGCTACTTTTGGTGTGCTCAGTGGTCTGTATCGACATACTCTTATTGCTGACGCATGTGTGTGTGCGCGTATAAACTGCTAGAATTGGAGTAGGAATAGGAATAGTATATAAAATCTTAATTGGAAAAGGATTTTAATGTAGTGTCCTACTTGGAAAAGGATTGGAATCTAGTGTCTATAAATAGGGTCTCATTGTAATAATGTAGTTACAACAATTCAATAATATTTTTCTCCAATATTTCTCTCATGGTACCAGAGCAGGACCCATCTCACCCAATGTTGGGTCCCCAAATTAAAATTTACTCACGCACCAGATGTCCAGTCCTGGGCGTGAGGTGGAGTGTTGAAGAATGAAAAATGTCCCGCATTGGTGGTTAATGAGATTGGTGGTCTCTTTATAAGGTTTGGGCAATCCTCCTCCGTTTGAGCTAGCTTTTGGGGTGTGAGTTAGGCCAAAGACCTAATTTTACATGGTATCAGAGCCTCTACGATCTTGGTAGAGAATCAAAGAGCTTCTGCTGTTGGCGGGCGGCTATTACCCATATATGCCACCCGTCTGGCCCCCGACCAGTCCTTACGAGTTTTCTTGCAGATATCTTCACCAAGTCCCTCACTGATCCTCGTATTAATTACATCTATAACAAGTTCGGTACATATTGACCTATATGCATCAGCTTGAGGGGGAGTGTTAGAATTAGAGTAGGAATAGGAATAGTAGATAGAATCCTAGTTGGGAAAAGGATTTTAATGTAGTGCCCTACTTGGAATAGGATTGGAATGTAGTGTATAATTAGGGTCTCATAGTAATAATGTAGTTACAACAATTCAATAATATTTTTCTCCAATATTTCTCACATAAACTTTACCTTAACAAAAAGGAATGCTATAGATATTGGTATAATACATAGCTGGGGATAAAACAGCTGCGCTGTTGCCAAAGGAATGATATAGATTCTTGAAAGAGGTCCAGAAGCACTTGCTTGTGCCACTCAAGATTAGCAAACTAACACAGTTTTGATAACAGTTTATTGATGTTCAAACCAAAAACCTGCTAAGGTAGTTTTCTTAAGAGAAACAAATCTTTTTGATCCCAGAGGCTTTTTTCTAGCCTTTGAGGCATCCTGTGTCTTTTTGTTTTTATAAACGTGGTGTACGGGCCAACTTGCGCGCACCTCGACTATACTTGGTAACTTTATCCACCAAGGCTTGGGCAGATAAGAAGAAATCACCTAGAGATTTTTGCCTTTGCTGGGATTTGAACTTAAGATCTCATGGTTCCCTACTAGGGATGGCAATGGGACAGGGCGGGGCGGGTTTTAGGCTATGCGGGCAGGGCAGGGCAAAATAATTTTTTCCTAAGTTGATGCGGGGCGGGTTGCGGGTCTATGCGGGTTTAAACTTGATTTTAAATTTTTACATGTTCTAAGAGTGATAGGACACCCCTCGGGGGTAAGAGTACACAAATATCATTCGAAGTTTTCCCAACTTTTGGCACAATTTTAACTTTCTTACCAAATTCTGTTTTTTTTTTTTTTTTTTTAAAACTACTTTGATAGGAGAATGAACTGATTTAGTTTGATAGCACAATTTTAACTTTCTTTTGGGATTTGTACAGATGATAGCAAAATCGAATTATAATGTATAGTTTTTGAATTAGGCATAAAAATTATAATAAAAAATGAACTGATTTAGTTTGATCGATGTTAAAAATGAAAAATATTTAAAACCTTATGCGGGGCGGGTTGAACATGAAAAAATTTGCTATGCAGGGCGGGGCGGGGCTGGTTGAAATTTTGCGGGTTAAGCTCAAACCCGCCCCGCCCCATTGCCATCCCTATTCCCTATCCACTTCATTGACCACTAGGCCTTACCGTGGGTTCACATGGTTTTTAAATGACAATTTTAGTTAAACACTTGTAGGCTTATTAATCATTATTTTTTTATATTGTTCTTTATGTTGAAGTTTCTGGGAAGACTAGTGTTCTTGCTGTTGTCTTTTTTGAGGTTATAACTTAAATTCTTTAATGTCATTGAATTTTCGTGGGAGTATAACACCAATTTGCTCTCATGTATGTTTTCTGTCTGTAATATGTGCGCGTGTTCCACCTCAACAAGTCTCCTAAGATTCAGTTGAGAATGCCAACCGGATGCAAGCACGGTTTTTACTTTGTTTTTTGCGTTCTGCCTGTCAATAATCCAAATTCACTCAATGACCTTGTAGGTTGCAAAATATAAGGATCCGCGTGATGCTTGTGCTGCAATTGTTGCTGAGTCATACCGTCTTTGGCTACAGTATGAAACTCGCACAGATGATATTACCGTGATAGTTGTACAAGTAAATGGATTGACTAATGTCAGATGTTTTCTTGGCTTTGTTATTCTTTCCGGAATTATTTTATACTTTCTGTAATTTAAGTGTTCACTTATTACATTTAATTTGTTGTCAGGTTGCGGTTGGTCAATCAACAAGTTCTGATGTAGTTTTACGACCACCATTGCCTCAGGTTGTAGAATTATGTGGATCAGAATCTCCATCAGTTATCAACTGGAATTCTAGGATTCAACGTGCCAGACAAGATATATCACGCGCACGACTGCGTGCTATTGAGAGTTCCTTAGAGAATGGGCAGATATGGGTCCCCCCATCTCCAGCCCATAGGAAGACATGGGAAGAAGAAGTAACTCTTCTTTCTTATCTATTTCGGTTTGATGTTCTGTTCTGGAAAAGAAAGAATTTTATAATCCACTTCCTCAATTGTTATCAGTTAAATTGATCTCATGGTTGAAAAGAAAATTTATTATCTCTGCTTCACAGGCACAGATTGAGCGGGTTTTGCATGATCATTTTCTTTTTAGAAAGCTTACAGATTCTCAATGTCAAGTTTTGTTGGATTGTATGCAAAGAGTTGAGGTTCATGTTGGAGACATTGTAGTCAAACAGGTAAATCTTTGTAACAGAGTTTTGATCCAGCAATATGAAATTGCTAAAGAAGCTCCAAAATCAACTGCACAGTTTTCTTATACTTTGTCCTGTATTATTGGTCTTAGAGGATCGCAATTTTTTGTACTTAGGTTTGAGGAAGAAATATAATATCTTAGACTTACAATTTCTTGTGCACTAAATTCTGACATTTTGAGAACTCTAAGTAGTACCAAACGATCAATGTTTTGCAGGGTGGAGAATGTGACTCTTTCTATGTCGTTGGAAGTGGGGACTTTGAGGTCTTAGCAACACAGGTGCGAGTTGGTTTTTTGCTTATTTTGTTTAAATGTCATCAAACTGACTCTGCATGGTTCACCATAGTCTGGCCAAATCTTAAAATTATCAGATTCATTATTATCATGAAAAGATACTTGTCGCAATTAATATCCGTCAGATCTTACTTGAATTCTTCAACTTTAAATTACAAATGCCAGGATGAGAAAAATGGAGAAGTTCCTAGGGTTCTTCAGCACTACACGGCTGATAAGCTGTCATCCTTTGGGGAGCTGGCTCTGATGTAAGATATCTATTCTTTCCATTGGAATTCATTACAACTCAACTTTGGAATCTTTCTTCGAGGGGAAAGTGAAATACCAAGCTAGAGCTCCTATTTGCAGAACTGTTATCTATTCCCCTCTAGTTTTTACTCCCAGATAAAGTCAGTACTGAAAAAATAATGTGGTACCTTGGAGTTTATGTTATGCTGGAGCTGTGCACAGATATACTAGTTTTCTTAGTTCTTTTTGTATCCTCTCTCACAATCTGAAGCAGCAATGGCAATGTCCCTTCTCTTCTTCAAATGAAGTGCTGTTTCCTATCACCTGACTTACCTGTTTGGTGGTTATATCTTTCTTGTGTGGATCATAAATATTGCAACACCATAGTACTGGTTTATTAGTTACAGTTGATTAATCTCTCCGCCCTTTGAATCATGTAGAATTATTTGGGCTATCTCTGTTTTACTACAGGTATAATAAACCACTCCAAGCTTCTGTTCGTGCTGTCACCAATGGAATTTTGTGGGAACTTAAACGAGAAGATTTTAGAGGAATTCTTATGTCAGAGTTTTCTAATTTGTCTTCGTTGAAGCTTCTGCGTTCTGTAGATCTTCTATCAAGATTGACAATTTTACAACTAAGTCATATTGCAGATATGGTTTCAGAAGTTCCCTTTTCAGATGGACAGACGATAGTAAATGAGGTGCCTATTTCAAGCTTCTCCCCTTTCCTGCTCACACTTACCTCCATTTAAAATGTTAATTATTCTTTACGACAATTGCCTTCTGCTTGTGACTTTCTCTTACACATGCTTTGGATGTTTGCAGAAACAGGAACCTTTGGGCCTATACATTATCCAGAAAGGGGTTGTAAAAATTACATTTGACATGGATTTAGTAAAATTTGAAAATGCATCAAGTCTCATTTGTGAAAACCAAAAGCAGGATGATATACAGAAAAAAAAAGGCGTAACAGTTGAAAAGAGTGAAGGGAGCTACTTTGGGGAATGGACACTTCTTGGGGAACACATTGTCTCTTTGAGTGTTATTGCTGTGGGTGATGTGGTATGCACTATCTTAACCAAGGAGAAGTTTGATTCAGTTGTGGGTCCTTGGGCAAAACTCTCACGGGATGACCTTAGGTATATCAAAACTCTAGCGAAACAGAAGTTACCAAAGCAAAAGAAAAAAAGACATTCTTTGTTTTACATTTGGGGTCTGATAGATGTATGATTTAAAGTTTTTGCAGTCTTTACTTTTTCTTCATATTTATGACTAAAAAAATTCTTGCTAACATTTATATAGGGCAAAGGGCGATCAAACAATTCTCTCTTCAGAATCTGTCCAAAGCCTTGACACTTTGATGCTTGCAAGTTTGCAGCTTGCTGATTTGGTGAGGGATTCTTTGTACTTCTTCCTAATGTATATCTGAAAACCTGTTATAAGACAGATGTTTGAATTTATTAGCTATTTGTCCAGGAGTGGCAGACTTGCTTATACTCAACGGACTGCAGTGAGATTGGCCTAGTGCGTCTGAGAGACACAGGTTGTTTTTCTGCACTTCATCTGTTCTTCTGTTATGACATTTGTTAGAATATGAGTAGGAATAGGAATAGTATATAGAATCCTACTTGGAAAAGGATTGTAATGTAGTGTCCTACTTGGAAAAGGATTGGAATGTAGCGTCTATAAATAGGATCTCAATGTAATAATGTAGGTACAAGAACTCAATAATATTTTTTTCCTATATTTCTCACATGGTATTAGAGCCTCTACGATCTTGGTAGAGAATCAAAGAGCTTCCGCTGCCGGCGGGCAGCTATTACCCATATATGCCGCCCGTCTGGCCAATGATCATGTTAGCAAAATATGGGCCACCATACATCTTTTCGGTGACTACTTTCTCATATATAATTCGCATAGCACCGTGCATCTTTTCGGTGACTAGTTTCTCATATCTGATTTGAGTAGCACCTTGCATCTTTCCGGTGACTACTTTCTCATATCTGATTTGAGTAGCACCATGCATTTTTCTAGTGACTTCTCATATCTGATTTGCCTTAGTTTTGTGCGTCTTTTCAGTGACTCCTCAGATCTGATTTGCGTAGGGTCGTGCCATCATTCCGACCCTACCCATATAATTTCTCTTTTTCAGTAGGGTTGTGCCATCATTCCGACCCTACCCGTATAATTTTTCTCTAATTTTGACCACTTTTCAGCTGTCAAATCTAATAATCCGACGGCTTCACCACTGTTCTGGCGATTCTAGGCTTGTTCCAACCAGTTTCTTGAGCAATTCTTTTTATGATAGGTTCGCCCAGTCCTGCGAGCCTTGCGAGCCTTTCCATTAGTTTTGTTTTGGATTTAGATCGTCGGAACCCTAATCTAGCGACCTTTGTCTGTTTTCCAGTGAGATCTGTCAGACCCCTCTCGATTTTTTCAGTGGTTCAGTACAATTTCTGCAAACGTTCATCGCTGATTTTCGGTTTAGTCCTATGATTAAGTCCGCACCCTTAATGATGAGATCAAAAAATTAAACATCACTTTGTCATGAGATGTGCAAAGAGTTTCATCACTGATTACCCAAGTTCATCATAAGAGGACTAAGCACATTGATTACCCAAGTTCATCATAAGAGGACTAAGCACATTGATTGTCACTTTGTCAGAGAAAAGATACTCTTAGGAGATATTGTTACAAAATTTGTGAAGTCGAGTGATCAACTTGCAGATATTTTCACCAAGTCTCTCACCGGTCATCATATTAATTACATATGTAACAAGCTTGGTACCTATGATTTGTATGCACCAGTTTGAGGGGGAGTGTTAGAATATGAGTAGGAATAAGAATAGTATATAGAATCCTACTTGGAAAAGGATTATAATGTAGTGTCCTATTTGGAAAAGGATTGGAATGTAGTTCCTATAAATAGGGTCTCAATGTAATAATGTAGGTACAACAATTCAATAATATTTTTCTCCTATATTTCTCACAACCTCATTAATACTCTTTGTTTTTAATGCTGATCTATGCATAAATCATTCCTTAGGTGGGGGTGGGGGGTGGGGTGGTGGTTCTCTCTTGGTTTTGTTTTCTGTCTGACCAGTAATACGTGTTAGAACAGTTAGTGGACGTACTAGAATTCTTGATCATTGTATTCAGTAAAGGAATGAACAATATTCTCGTTTTTCTACAGACAAACTGCTTAGCTTGAAGAGGTTTTCGAAGCAGAAAATTAAAATGCTTGGGAAAGAAGCACAAGTATTAAAAGAGAAGAATCTATTGAAGCAAATGAATACAGTAGCTTCAGTACCTCAAGTTTTATGTACTTGTGCTGATGAAACTCATGCTGGAATAGTTCTGGACACATGCCTGGCTTGCTCTGTTGTAGCAATACTTCACACACCCCTTGATGAGGAGTCGACACGTTTCTGTGCTGCATCAGTTGTCATTGCTCTGGAAGACTTGCACAATGTTAGTTGACTCCTGGTCCTAGTTATTTTAAGCACATTGTAATTTCAAAATTTAACTCTTTTCCTTTTTCCTTCCGTTATCAGAATGGCATACTTTACAGAGGTGTTTCACCTGACGTACTAATATTAGACCAAACTGGCCATATTCAGGTAAATATTTCTCTTGTAGCATATTGCCTTTAGAGTTCTTATGTGGACCACTATAAATGACAAGGTTCTATTACAATCAAGGCTTGCATGGTTTGCTGTCTAAGAAAAATTGATACCAATCTAGATCACTGCATTATTCCTTTCTGTGTACCTATAGGTCCACGGGTTCGAGCCGTGATTTTTTTCAATTTCTTTGTTCATATATTTTTCATTCATGCTTATAGTTATTAGTCGGAGACTAAACATATATATTTGTATTTTTCTTCCCTTGCGCCTTTTTTCATTAAAGCCCACATTTTATTTGCATTTTGCGCTTGAAGTGTCACGACCCCCCAAAAGTTGAGGTCATGATGACACTTATCTCGGCCCAGCCTTGATAAGTCAAGTTCCCAAAAGTTTAAGAAAATTCGAAAACAGTAATAAAATGGAACAAGATGAGACTTCTAGAACGAAGTCGGGCCATAAATATAGATAAATGCGAAAGTTTGAACAAAATACATAACCATCCCCAAAACTTGGTATCATAAGTACAAGAGCATCTAAACCCATAACCGAATCTGAATAATACATACGTCTGTCTCCGAAAATGAATAAAGACATCACAATAGATAAGATAAGGCCTGGAGTCAGTCAATTCTGATAAGCCTAGAGCGTGCCAGTACCTCGAAATCATCAACTCCACACGCACGAAATCAGCCACCACGTGTCGTACTCGTACTGAGATCTGCACCGAAATGGCACAGTAGGAGTGAGTACGGTCCACTTGTACTCAGTAGGTATCATAGGCCGACTGAGTAAAGTAGAAAATAATACTAGTAAAGAAATACTATGAGCGCCACCTGCAAACAGAAAAGTTCCCAAACGGTAGCTCACACCGTCTCCACGAACAGTTCTAATATAAATATGAAATCAAAGGAAAGCAAGTAATCATGACAGGTAGATAGAACTGATTACACATCAAGCAAACATAAAGATAACTCTGAGTATGCACATGCATATGAGATGCAATGATGATGAAGTGAATGATTTTCTTTTTGAAGGTCATCACATAACCTTCTGCATACACCTATCGAGCTAGCCTCGCTGCTCCCAAAATAGGACCCGTGGGGGGTTCGCAACGCGTATACTATCTCAGAATCTTAACCCACCTCTCCGGCTCGTGTTCACGGATCAAGGTTTTCTCGAAAATATCTCATTTTCTTTCAAAATAGTGTTCCTCAATAGTACCAGCATCTCATGAATGTGTATGTATGAATGAGGATATAATGCTCACAATCAAATCAGTATGAAGATAACAAATCCATTCAATACGTGTATAAGTTAACCCAGAAATCAACTCAATATGTCAACATTTCATGATATCAGTTAGTTTGGCACCATTGGAATAAATATACATGTAAGACATCATTAATATAATATCAACCCATAACTCGGGCATTTTCTATCATGATAAAGGTAAACAATGCTCAACAAGGCCTATAATATCTATTCAAGCCTCCGCTCGGGCATCACAAGGCCAATGATGTCAAATAAAGCCCCCACACGGGCAACACATAATATATGATATTTCAAGTCAACAACAACAAGAATATAGGCCCCCACACGGCCACACAACAGTAATAATAATCTCGAAACACAATTTTCTTCGTTATTCTCCCGAACCCATTGCATGCTTTACTTATTTATTAACTACCCAGCCCAGAAAGTTAAGTCATAACCTACCTCGAAAGGACGAAATTCGAGCCTAAAGTCCTTCAATACGGAGCTTTCCCTTTTCAAACGGTCTCAGAATCAACTAAATCATTCAAATATAGTATCTATGCGTTAAAAGAAGCTAACAATACCCATATTGACCATATTTAAGGCGGGTCCAAAATGGACTTGAAAAACGAGTTCGAAAATGAAAAGTGTAAAATTGAAATTTTATTTTTGAAACACATTCACCAAGATTACAGGAGTCTACAGTTGAAAACCCATGCGAATACGAGTTAAAAACGGGGTCCAAATCGAAGAAAAATCATTTTCAAGCTTTACAGGCAAAACCCCAAAAATCCATTTCAAAGTCGAGGTTAAAAGATGTTTTTGAAGACATAATCAATGGAAAATAATGGGAATATGAGTTCAGAGGTTACCCACACGAAAATCGATGAAGAAACCCTCGAAAATCGCCTTTCCCGAAGCTTGGAGGGCCAAAAATGGAGAATAATGGCAAATTGAAGTATTTATACCATTCACAGAACAGTACCTCGCGAACGCGAAGGGTTGAACATTGACTAGGCCCATAAATGGCCTTCGCTTTCGCGGCCAGGGCTTAGCGTTCGCGAAGGTCCATGACCCTCGCATCCGCGACAACCCTGTCGCGTTCGCGAAGAAGGAACGGACTCGACCCCAATTGTTCTTCGCGATCGTGACTCCCACCTTGCGATCGCGATGAAGGAAGATATCCTTCTCCGCGTTTGCGAAGAGGGAAATGGCCTGCACCAGATATCAGCAATTCAACTGAACATGCAAGTTGAAAAGTTTTCCAAACGGACCCTCGGGATTCGTTCGGGACCCCACAGAAATAAACCATATATGCTACTAGGTTATTTTCAACCTTCCAGACCCAATGGCAACGTCGGATTTTCTAAAAAGGATCGTCTTCAACAAATTAGCCCCCGGGACCCCTCTTTGGCAAATTTCACTAGTTTTCAAATGGAGGGTCGAAATGCAAACTAAAGGTTTCGAACCCTAACCAACCCCGTTACTAACCCAAATTCGACATTTCGGATCTAATGGAGCTGTCCAAATCGCCAACCGACACTCAGAAGATCCAATGTTGACCGAAGTCAATTATAAGACTTTTAAAGTCTCTAACAACCTCAAATTCTCCCAAAACCTTCTCGAAGGCGTTCCCATCCCCATACCCTAAAATAAACATGTAGCAACTACGGGGAAGGGCAAAATGGTCAAATCACATACAAAGTAAAATCTCATGAATCAGGTCATTACAGTATCCACTACTAAGACTCTAGTTTGTCCTTGAACTAAAAGGTGTAAGAAGTACCTGAATCGGTAAAGAGTTGGGGGTTACTACTACGTATGTCGGAATCGACCTCCCAAGTAGCCTCCTCGATGGAACCGTGTCTCCACTAAACTTGAACCACAGGAATCTCTCTAGAGCGCAACTGTCTAACATCCCTGGGTAATATGGAAACTGGCTCCTCAACAAAGGTCAACCTCTAATCCATCTGAACCGAATCCCAACGAAGAACGTGAGACGCATCCGGAATATAGCGCCGGAGCATAGATACATGAAAGACTAGATGAATGGCTGAGAAGTCTGGAGGTAGGGCCAACTCTTAAGCAACCTCCCCAACTGTCCGAAGTATCTCAAAAGGTCCAATGTACCTCAGGCTAAGCTTGCCCCCTTTTTTTGAACCTCATCACGCCCTTCATGGGCGACACGAAGAAAAACCCGATTACCAATCCCAAACTTCAAGGCATGAAGCCTACGGTCGGCATAACTCTTTTGCCTACTCTAGGCTGTCCAAAGCCTATCCTGAATCACCCGAACTCTGTCCAAAGACTCGCGAAGCAAGTCGGTACCACGAGGTCTAACCTCAAAAGTCTCAAACCAACCAATCGGAGATTGACAACGCCTACTATATAACTCCTCGAAAGGTGTCATCTCAATACTCGAATGGTAACTATTATTATAAGCAAACTCCGCCAAGGCTAAATGCTGCTCCCATTGACCCCCAAAGTCCATAACACACGCATAGAGCATATCCTCCAAAACTTGAATAGTCCGTTCCGACTGACCGTCGGTCTGGGGATGAAAAGTTGTGATAAGGTCAACCTGAGTACCCAACTCCTCCTGAAAAGACACGGGTACCCCATGAAGACGAACCACCTCTCGAACATAGATACGAGCTAGCTTCTCGGCACTAGATGAAATCTGAATAGGGATGAAATGAGCTGATTTGGTCAATCAATCTACGATGACCCAAATACTGTCAGAACCACGAAAAGTACGAGGCAATCCACTCACGAAGTCCATGGTGATCCGCTCCCACTTCCAATCAGGAATAGGTAATCTCTGAAGCAAACCACCGGGTCTCAGATGCTCGGCCTTTACCTGTTGACAACACAAGAAACGATCTACAAAATCCGCTACATCCTTCTTCATACCACCCCACCAGTAAAGCTGCTTCAGATCGCGGTACATCTGAGTCACCCCCAGATGAATGAAATATTTGGAACAATGCGCCTCCTCCAAAATCAACTTCACCCATCCACTAACCCTTGGCACACAAACTCGGCCACCAATCCTCAACACACCATCAGAGTCAAGAATTGCCGCCTTAGCCTCACCACACAACACCTTATATCGAATCAACCTCAAGCTATCATCATCAAACTGGTGGGCTCGAATCTGCACCATCAAAGAAGATCTAGCTCCAACGAAGGCTAAGACACGCTCGGGCGATAAAATATCAAGCCTAACCATTTGGTTAGCTAAAGACTGAACCTCTAAGGCTAAGGGCCACACCTGGGTCAAGAGATGAGCTAAACTCCCCATACTAGTCGTCTTTCGGCTCAAGGCATTCGCAACCACATTAGCCTTACCCGGATGATAATGAATAGTGAGATCATAGTCCTTAAGCAACTCAAGCCAACGACGCTGCCTCATATTAAGATCTTGCTGGGTGAAGAAGTATTGAAGGCTACGATGATCCGAGAAAATCTTACAATGGACTCCATACAAGTAATGCCTCCACAACTTCAACATAAACACAACCGCGGCCAACTCAAAATCATGGGTAGGGTAATTCTTCTCACGAGGTTTCAACTGACGAGAAGCATAAACAATCACCTTATCCTCCTGCATCAACACTGCACCCAAACCTACACCTGAAACATCACAAAACACGGTAAAGCCCACGCCCTCCTTGGGCAAAGTCAAGATAGGAGCCGAAGTCAACAACTCCTTGAGCTTTTGAAAGCTCGCATCACAAGCATCCGACTCTGAGTCAACTTGGTCAAAGGAGCAGCAATAGATGAGAAACCCTCTACTAAACGCCGATAATGACCCGCCAAACCAACGAAACTCTGAATCTCAGTAGGAGCAGTAGGTCTAGCCCAATCACAAATCGTCGCAATCTTGGCCGAATCAACCATAATATCATCCTTGGTCACCACATGACCCAAGAAAGATATAGAATCCAACCAAAACTCACACTTGGAGAACTTAACATACAACTTCTCATCATGCAATCTTTGCAGTACAGTCCTCAAGTGTCTTACATGATCGCCCTCATTCTTGGAGTAAACCAAGATGTCATCTATAAATACAATCACAAAGGAGTCGAGATACGGTGGAAATACCCGGTTCATCAACTCCATGAACGCTGCTGGGGCATTGGTCAATCCAAAAGACATGACCAAGAACTCATAATGACCGTATCGTGTCCGAAAAGCCATCTTTGGAACATCCGAAGCTCTAACTTTAACTGGTGATAACCGGATCTCAAATCAATCTTGGAAAACACGGAAGCACCTTGAAGCTGGTCAAACAAATCATCAATGCGAGGAAGAGGATACTTGTTCTTAACCGTCACTTTGTTCAACTGCCGATAGACAATACACATGCGCATAGAACCGTCCTTCACAAACAAGACAGAAGCGCCCCAAGGAGATACACTAGATCTAATGAACCCCTTACCCAACAAATCCTGCAATTGCTCCTTTAATTCCTTCAACTAAGTTGGGGTCATCCTATAAGGAGGAATAGAGATGGGCTTGGTGCCCGACTCCACATCAATAGCAAAATCAATATCACGATCCGGAGGCATACCATGCAAATCCGTAGGAAACACATCCATGAACTCGCCGACAACTCGAATAGAATCCATAGGAGGCGGTGAGGCAACACTAGTATCACGGACACACGCCAAATAAGACAAGCACCCTCTATCAACCATGCGGCGAGAACGTAGAAAAGATATAACTCCCTTCGGACCTGAATTAAGAGTACCCTTCCAAGCTAACCTCGGCACACCTGGCGTAGCTAAGGTCACGATCTTGGCATAACAATCCAAAATAGCATGATAGGGAGTTAACCAATCCATACCCAAGATAACATCAAAATCTACTATATCTAAGATGATCAAGTCTACCTAAGTCTCATGCCCCTCAAAGGTAACCATACAAGTTTGGTACACCCGATCCACCACTAAAGAATCTCCTACGAGGGTAGATACATGAAGAGGCATAGCGAGGGACTCAAGAGAAAACATCAAAACCAGAAGCAAAATATGTAGACACATAAGAGAATGTAGACCGAGGGTCAAATAACACGGAAGCAGATCTGTAGTAAACTGGGACAATACCTTTAATAACTGCATCAGAGGCCTCTGCCTCGGGTCTCCCAAATATAGCATAACACTATTCACGTCCGCTCCCGGACTGAGCAACCACGACTACCACCACGAGCTCCCCTACCTCTACCTCGAGTACTACCTCTACCACTCTGTGAACCACCTCTCACTGCAGATATCGGAGTAGGGCAAAACTGAAGCTGAGAGCCCTGCTGAGTAGGCCCATACACACGCCGGGGACAATTCTTGGCCAGATGGCCAACCTCATCACAAACATAACATCCCCTACGACCTGACTCAATCTGAGGGGGCACAGACGAACTAGGACGATCGTCCTGGGCCGAAGAACTGAAGCTGGAACCCCCACTAGCATGACTTGATACCTGGCTACCTGAAGTCGTAGAACCTGCAGGTCTACTACTTGATCCCTGTAAAGTGGCCTGAATCGGCCTGAACCGGCCTACTATGATAACCATGGGAACCTCTACTCCAGAAATCTCTGCCTCGGGAGGCGCAACCACTAAACTCGCCCTGTCGGCTCACCTTCTTGATGCCTCCTTGAGTTACCTGGGTAATAGACTCGGTCAACTTGGCATGCTCAATAATGCTCTGGAAAGAAGCCATTGAAACAACCATCTGGGCAGTAGCCAACTGATAAGGACCCTCTAACCCCTTCACAAACTTACAAATCTTCTCTGACTCAGTGGAGATGCTGGCGGTTGAATACCTGGATAGAGCATGGAAGCATGCCTCATACTCGGCAACAGGCATTGAGCCCTGCTCTAAGTGATCAAACTCATCCCGCATCTGATCTCTCAAGCTATACGGCACAAACCTCTCTAAAAAGGCCGCAGAAAACTGAGCCCAAGTCATAGCTGGCGAACCCAATGGCCTACAACTAGAAAGCGATCTCCACCAATCTCTAGCCACATCCATCAACTGATAGGTAGTATAAGCAACTCCGTGCCACTCAAGGGATCCAAGATTATGTAGCTTCTCTTGGCAATCAATCAAGAACTCATAGGCATCCTCACCAATCGCTCCACTAAACTTGGGAGGAGCCAAGCGAATAATCCTGTCAAACCTCTTCTGATCATCAGAAGACATCATAGTACCCGAAGCAACCGGAGGGATAGTAAGTCTGGTAGGCAATGAATTCATACACGGGGGTACCATGGATGATGGCTATACCCCTGAAGTAGGAATACCATAAGCAGATGCCGGTACTGACGACGGAATACCACTCGAAGTCTGAGGAATACCAGGTACACTCAAAGGAACACCCTACAAATGGCTCAAGAGGCGAATCAACAGATCCTGAAGCACTGGGGTATCAACTGAACTTTGTGGGACCTGAGCTGGCCGCGCACCCCCTGTCTGATAGTCATCTCTAGCATCCTCAACCTTAAGCTCGGGAGAGGCCTCCTTAGCACGTCCTCTGGCTGGGGCAGCTCCTCGTGCCCGTCCTCTACCTCTGGGCCGGCCACGACCCTTGTCTCGTCCTCGGATCGGGGATCCCATATCGGGTGCCGACTCAGTATCCCTAGCATCCCTGGACCTAGTCCTCACCATCTACGCAGAAAAGAATGGAATAAAAATTTAGAATGTTGGGTATGAACAACCCATACGATAAGGAATCAAATTAGAGAAGTTTTTCCTAAAGACATCTTATAGCCTCTCGAAGATAGATACGGATGTCTACATACCGAATCGCGAGACTCTACTAGACATCCTGCTCTTACACTTATGAGACCGGTGAACCTAGCGCTCTGATACCAATTTGTCACGATCCAAAAGTTGAGGTTATGATGACACTTATCTCGGCCCAACCTTGATAAGTTAGCCAAGTTCCCAAAAATTAAGAAAATTCAAAAACAGTAATAAAATAGAACAAGACGAGACTTCTAGAACGAAGTCGGGCCATAAAGATAGATAAATGCGAAAGTCTGAATAAAATACATAACCATCCCTAAAACTTGGTATCATCAGTACAAGAGCATCTAAAACCATAACCGAATCTGAATAATACATAAGTCTGTCTCTGAAAATGAATAAAGACATCACAATAGATAAGATGAGGCCTGGAGTCAGTCAACTCTGATAAGCCTAGAGCGTGCCAGTACCTCGAAACCACCAACTCCACACGCACGAAATCAGCCACTGCGTGTCGTACTCGTACTGAGATCTGCACTGAAATGGCACAGTAGGAGTGAGTACGGTCCACTTGTACTCAGTAGGTATCATAGGCCAATTGAGCAAAGTAGAAAATAATACAAGTAAAGAAATACTATGAGCGTGTCACCTGCAACAGAAAAGTTTCCAAACGGTAGCTCACACCGTCTCCACGAACAGTTCTAATATAAATACGAAATCAAAGGAAAGCAAGTAATCATGACAGGTAGATAGAACTGATTACACATCAAGCAAACATAAAGATAACACTGAGTATGCACATGCATATGAGATGCAATGATGATGAAGTGAATGATTTTCTTTTTGAAGGTCATTGCATAACCTTCTGTATACACCTATCGAGCCTCGCTGCTCCCAAAATAGGACCCATGAGGAGTTCGCATCCCGTATACTATCTCAGAATCTCAACCCACCTCTCTGACTCGTGTTCACGGATCAAGGTTTTCACGAAAATATCTCATTTTCTTTCAAAATAGTGTTTCTCAATGGTACCAGCATCTCATGAATGTGTATGTATGAATGAAGATATAATGCTCACAATCAAATCAGTATGAAGATAACAAATCCATTCAATACGCGTATACGTGAGCCTAGAAATCAACTCAATATGTCAACATTTCATGATATCAGTTCTAGTTTGGCACCACTGGAATAAATATACATGTAAGACATCATTAATATAATATCAACCCATAACTCGGGCATATAATATCTATTCAAGCCTCTGCTCAGGCATCACATTAAGAATAAAGACATTTAATGCACAAATAAGGCCAATGATGTCAAATAAAGCCCTCGCACGGGCAACACGCAATATATGATATTTCAAATCAACAACAACAGGAATATAGCCCCCCCTCACGGCCACACAACAGTAATAATAATCTCGAAACACAATTGTCTTAGTTATTCTTCCTAACCCATAACATGCTTTACTTATTTATTAACTATCCAGCCCAGTCTGAAGAAAGTTAAGTCATAACCTACCTCGAAAGGACGAAATCCTAAAGTCCTTCAACATGGAGCCTTCCCTTTTTGAACGGTCTCGGAATCAACTAAAACATTCAAATATAGTATCTATGAGTTAAAAGGAAGCTAGCGATACTCATATTGGCCATATTTAAGGCGAGTTCAAAACGGACTCGAAAAACGAGTTCGAAAACGAAAGGGGTAAAATCGAAATTTTAGTTTTGAAACACATTCACCAAGGTTATAGGAGTTTATATTTGAAAACCCACGCGAAAACGAGTTAAAAACGGGGTCCAAATCGAAGAAAAATCATTTTCAAGCTTTACCGGCAAAACCCCAAAAATTCATTTCAAAATCGAGGTTAAAAGGTGTTTTCGAAGACATAATCAATGGAAAATAATGGGAATATGAGTTCAGAGGTTACCCACACGAAAATCAATGAAGAAACCCTCGAATAGTACTGTGAAATTGAAGTATTTATACTGTTCTGTGAATAGTACCTCGAATGCGGTCAACCTTTCGCGTTCGCGAGGGTCAACATTGACCAGACCCATAAATGGCCTTTGCCTTCGCGAAGGTCCATGACCCAGTCCCTCGCGTTCGCGAAGAAGGAACGGACCTGACACCAATTGTTCTTCGCGATCGCGGCTCCCACCTCGCGATTGCGATGAAGGAAGATATCCTTCTCCGCGTTCGCGAACAAGGAAATGGCCTGCACCAGATATTTGCAATTCAGCTGAAAATGCAAGTTGAAACCGAACGGACCCTCGAGATTCCCCCCACAGAAATAAACCATAAATGCTACTAGGCTATTTTTGACGTTTCGAACCCAGTGGCAACGTCGTATTTTTGAAAAAGGATCGTCTTCAATAAATTAGCCCCCGAGACCCCTTTTTGGCAAATTTCACTAGTTTTCAATCGGAGGGTCAAAATTAACTAAAGGTTTCGAACCTGAACCAACCCCGCTACTAACCCAAATTCGACATTCCGGATCGTATGGAGCTGTCCAAATCATCAACCGACACTCAAAACATCCAATGTTGACCGAAGTCAACTATAGGACTTTTAAAGTGTCTAACTACCTCAAATTCTTCCAAAACCCTCCCGAAGGCATTGGGAACAGTGCCAACCATCCCTACACCCCAAAATAAACATGTAGAAACTACGGAAAAGGACAAAATGGTCAAATCACATACAAAGTAAAATCTCATGAATCAGGTCATTACATAAAGTCCCAATGGACCTTGATAACACTGGGTCCAATTCCTCGTTCCACCTTGACCCCCGTACCCTCCCGTCAAAGTTAGACCGGGATAGCCGGGCTTAGTTGACACCCTTACTGCAGAGTAGCCCTTTTGATGAATAACAAAAATAACTTGAACTTATTACATTACCAATCAACAAACAATTTCACCAAACAGTTTACCCGCAAGAATAGTTTACAGGCTCGTTCTATATACAGGGTAAAGAAGCACTTATACCACTGATAGTTCTATTTTTAGTTTAGTTTTATGACCTACTGAAGAAATTTACTTTAGTGATAAGCCAGATAAACTTCACTTCAGGTTCTACGAAATTAAGGTCCTATTGCTTGTCCCGCTTTTTGGGTGAGTCGGGTCAATTGGAGAAGAAAACTGGTAGGTTTTTTGTTTTTTTTTTAAAAAAAAAAATCTGTTGGTAGATAAATGCTTGCAATTCTCCATTAGTTGTGGAGGTTTTCCGTCAGTTTTACATACTTAGCCACTTGGGGATGATTTGTGTTCAGTGGTATTGTGGAGGTTTTCCGTCAGTTTTACATACTTAGCCACTTGGGGACGATTTGTATTCAGTGGTATGTATTAAGGACGAAGATAAACCTACCACTGTACATTGGGGACCATTTGGATTTTTTTATTTTTTTTTTCAAATGACCCTGGAGGGTATCTTTCTGGATAATTACTTTTTTCACTAATGATATTCCTCTATTAATTTTCTGTAGCTAGTGGAATTCAGATTTGCTAAGAAGATTTCTTCTGAGTTGGATGAGAGGACATTTACCATATGCGGAATTGCAGATTCTCTAGCTCCAGAAATAGTCCAAGGGAAAGGCCACGGCTTTGCAGCTGACTGGTAAAATGCTACTCTCATATCGGCCAAAATATGTTCAAGTACTACATATGACTATGAAAAAAGTTAATTAAGTAATTAAAGGATCGCAATTATGGAGATGAAGAATTGGTTATCTTGGACCTATTCTGACGAAACCTAGTTTAGCAGAGAAGTGCAATCGACAAGAGAGGGTTGCTCAGGTGGTAAGCACCCTCCACTGCCAACCCTAAAGTTGTGGGTTCGAGTCACCAAGGGAGCAAAAAGGTGAGAGCCTCCTAGGGGGTGGTATAAAAAAAAAAAAAGAGTACTGCAATAGAGAGAAATTAGTGCAATGTTTTGAAATTGCCCTAATTATTGAAATGCTTAAGAGAAGTTTTACAAAGATGCATGGGATATTCTGCCTATTGTGATGTCAACGAATCAGTTGGTTATCCAAGTGATTCAGTGACTATAATAATGTGATGCAAGCATCACTGACGAGCATCACCAGCCATTTATCCCTCTTACCCTCGGAATATCTTGAAGTTTGAAAGAATTACTGTAGGTTAATGATGCATAAATTACTACCACATCTGATACTTAGTCTGATTAACCTTAAAGACGTGTATGGTTATCATGCTTTGGTAATTATTTTAAGAGGATTGCAATTATCTGGAAGTTGTGAATCTTGAAATGAATAAGTATCCCGTCTCTTCTGACTGTTAGATTACAAATGTGAATCTATGTTTATCTCCTATGTAGTGAGTGGTTCTGTGTTCATGTGTATATATTTTGTGTGATACATCAAAGGGGCAAAGAATATTTTACCCATGGCCTCATGGTCATGAAGTATGAGTTTAGCTTTACAGACTGCAGTTACCGAGCCGTACCCTGAAGACATGCACAATAGGATCTTTGCTGCCTCTAGAATTGTTCTTAATCTAATGATTATTACTAATTCACGACTCACAAGAGAGATTATTCACTCAAGTTAGAGCAGTGTTTGGAAAGCAAACTTGCAGCCAGCTGTCTGGTCTTCTCTTGTTTCTTTTTTGGGATTTGGAATGAGGAGATAATGAAGTTAGGTAGGTTGCTCTTTCATGGTGAAAATCATTTAGAAACAAATCCAAAAGCTTCAAAATGATGAAGGTGTATAATGAAAACATATAGAAATAGTGTAACTTAATTCTTAAAAGCAGTGAAGGAACAATTGTCTCAGGTGGTTAGTTGGTGAAGGGAGAAGCTGGTAGAAATTGAGTAAACTGGAAGACAATGATGAGTGATCGAAGGTCACCTAATCAAGCATTTTCCACTTTTCCTCTGTCTTTCTTCTTGAAGAAAAAATCAAATTTTCTAGTGCTCTCCCCCCTACTCGGGGGGAAAATGAGAACCGAAAAGTCTTCTAACACTTGCATTGACCATCATTCTTTGGAAGCATCTTTCAGTTGTTTCACAAGCTTCTTTTCTCAGCAAGTAACTTTGTAGAGATATCATGCTTCTTCGAGTAATCCTTTACCTTTACTTGATCAAAAAAGAAAATCATGCTTCTTCGAGTCTTCAGCTACATATAGTTTCTGAGAATATCGTGAGTGCTGCTTTTGTGGCAAAAGCTATTTCTCCAAATTGTGGTCTTGACTGACATTTGCTGGTTGAAATCGGCAGGTGGGCATTGGGAACATTGATCTACTTCATGCTACAAGGTGAAATGCCATTTGGATCATGGAGAGAGAGTGAGCTTACATGTGCAAGGATTGCTAAAGGACAGTTGACACTTCCACATGCATTCAGCCAAGAAGCTGTTGATCTCATTACCAAGGTATCACCAGGTCTAAAGGAGTTGATTGATTAATACATAGAGGATTGGAATTGGAAAAATGACAAACTATATTATGACTTAGAAATGCATTACTTTCTTATCCATTCTTTTTGTCCTTCAAACCAACGGCAAGGCTTATTAGTTCTTTATCTTTTTATTATACGAATTCTCCAATTTCTTGGTATCTTTCCTAGTATCTTGACATAAATTTTGTGCCAGTTACTTCAAGTTGATGAAAAGCTGAGACTCGGTAGCCAAGGTGTTGACTCTCTCAAAAGTCATCCCTGGTTTCTTGGAGTTGATTGGAAAGCAGTAGCAGATCATCAAAGTCCTGTTCCTGCAGAGATTCTCTCTCGTATAAGTCAACGCTTGGAAAACCATGGTGATGAGAACATAGTTTCCTTACATTCCCCTATTCGTGACTTGGAGGAGCTTAACACTCCAGAGTGGCTTCAAAATTGGTAGCACGTTTTTATTGGAGTCCGGCCCATCACATTCCTGGATGCTGCTACCACCAAAATTGACCAGCTTATTGTTTCATGACTCTCCCTATTGGAGACTCAATTCAATGAACTGAGTGAGGTGGTGCATCTAGATCATGTTCTCCTGTTCATCAACCATGTGGCCCTCCTAGAGAGAAAATGTCGCGCTGCTTTTCTTGGACATTCATTTTCTTATTCTAGAAGTATTATAAAGTTCATACTTGTGTTCTTTTTGAAAATTTATCATGTCTGTGTAAATACGTAATATGTAAATCAAACAGAGCCCTTTTCTTTTATCTCATCCTAACCAGTCTTCCCATCCCGCCCCATCAAAAAAGAAAAGAAAGGAAAGAGAAAACAGATGTATCTCTTAAGAGTGTCCATGGCTGTGAGAAGTGAAGAGCTTTTTGCTCTGTAAAGTATTAGACTATTCTCCGTATTGGAGCTGTGATGCTTTGTTTTGAACCTATTATTCTAGTTATTTGAGGTTCCTTGTATTGACTATTAAGTATTGCAGATTTCACTGTCTTAGGCCACCAAAAGCATGATATGGGCAATCGACAAATTTCACTTTGATATACTGATTGCATTTTCGTTGGTTGAGAGAACCAACTACAAATTGATTGATGAGCACATTCTTTAGCTCAGCTAACTTTTGCTATATCACTAGAAGCTATTGTAATTGAAATGAGTTATTGTTTGCAAAATAGTCCGTGGTATGATGCTGATGCAATTATAGTAGTTATACTCTTGCTGTAACCCTATTTCTGTTGCTAAGGTTATGGGTAAGGTTATGGGGAAAACCAATTACCCAAGCTCACGAAACTACCTCTGCCTGATTTGGGTTGCCTACTTTCACCAGACCTCATGATCAGACTAGGGTGACCCTTGTCCTCCAAGTTGGATTAGTCAAAGTGAGCACAAGTTGAGTCGAGAAATAAAAAATCAAAAGAAAAGATGGAGGAAGAGCAAAAAATCAAAAGAAAAGATGGAGGAAGAGCAAAAAATGATATTTAACTACTATGACAGGTAGGATGTCAAGTACAACCCTAAAGAATTTCTACTTCATTTTAGGTAATCTAAGTAGGCGTTTGGACATAGATTTGCTTGAATTTTATTTATTTTTTTAAAAAAAGTTTTTGAAGATGAGTTTGGACATAGACTTCACTTGATAAAAGAATGTCTTCCACTCGAAAATATTTAAGTTTTGTGCCTGAAAAAAAAAACTCACTTGAAAAAACTAGTCAAAATCAGTTTTTTCTTTAAGCTATAGTCAGTTTTTTTCAAAGTTGAAAAACTCTTATATACATACTAGTTCGCATATTCGATCATAACTTTATACATGAAAAAAATATACATGTCTACTGAGATGTTGAACTGCATATATGTAGCTCTCGTTAGCTAAACAAAAAAGAATCTACAAGTCTATCATAATTTTAATTTTTCTAGTATGACATTGTATTGGTGTTATCTCTTTTTACCTTCCTCTAATTATATAGCCAAGGAATCAACATAAATAGTGTTTCAGGTAGTTAGTAGTTAACCTTAATTTTTCAGGTACTTGATTCCAAAGTAATTAATCTTAATTTTTCTCCAAATAAATAAAATAAACATTAACTGTAATACAACACATTTATAACACTCCTCCGTAGATATCTCTGTGATAGATAATGTGTCTCGTTAAAATTTTACTAGAAAACCCAATGGAAAAAATTTTAGAGAAAGAAAATAAGTACACAAGTGAAAACTTTTTTTTACTATCGATGTCTACTAGATTAAGTCATTCTTTCATATCACTTGTTTGTTTGTTTTTTCCTTGTGGTCCAGTAATATGTCTGAATCGGAGGAACAAATGATCATAAAGAACAAACGACCTGATGTACAAACTGCACCTAACATTTCAGTAGATGCAATTATATATATGTTGATGTAGTTGCCGCAACATCAAGTAGAAAATGAAGGGATTACAATCAATTCTATTATTTATACAACTCTCAAAGTAGAGGGATTGCTCTGCAACTCAATTGATGATGATCCTTATCAACACCTATGAAACTTCTTGATGGTGTGTGCATTGCATATGCTAGTCCAAACTTCTGAAGAGACTATTAAACTTCATATCTCAAATATTCTCTTGTAGAAGAGACTAGAGCATGGTACCACAGGCCGCCACCAAACTCTATCCACACATGAAATGAGCTTGTGAACATATTTTTACAAAAATGGTTTCCTTTGAGCAAGAAAGTAGAACTGGGGACAACATATTCCACCTTCACCAAATTTCAAGGGAACAACTAACAAGAGCTTGGAAAAGATGTAAATAGTTACTGCTCTAATCAGTTGATCATGGATTTTCTGGAGAAATATTACTTGAGAAGTTCTACTTGGGGTTAGATCCAGTAAACCAATATGTAGCAAATAGTGTGGCTGAAGGGTGCTCAAGCAACTGACCTGTTATATAAAGTCTCAGACTATAGCCTAACATTGCACTCGAGAAATCAAAGGTATATAATTTGATGTGTAGGATGGAGATTGATAGAGTTCAAGCATAATTGGAGAATGATTGAGCCTTGAAGTCTGATAAGAGGCTCAAGGAGTTGATTCGAAACAAGTCCAAAGGTATAAGACCAAGACGGGAGATTATCGACACCAAAAGGAGAATGAAATGTTGCTTTTGCACTGAGGGGATGCTGCGCCGCAGTCAACGCCCTACTGCAACAGGCTGCCTCCTACACGCCCCAAATGAGCTCCTGCCCAAATGGCTTGGGGTGACACCTAGGGTTCATGTTGATGTCTTCATTGACTAGGAATCTTCAGTACATCTTCACTCAGAAAGAGTTAAACCTCAGGCAAAGAAGGTCGTGGCTCGAGTTACTCAAGGATTATGATATGAGCCTCTTTTATCACCCCAATAAGGCAAATATAGTCGATAATATACTTAGCAGATTGTCCATGGAAAGTATTGCACACGTTGAGAGAGGAAAGAAAAAACTCACGAAAGATATTCATCGACTTGCAAATTTAGGAGTCCACCTCTTAGACTCTAAGGATAGTAGTATGGTTGTTCAGAATGTGTCTAAATCATCCCTTGTCGGAAGTTAAGGAAAAGAAAGGCAGTGACCCCATCTTATTCCAGCTAAAGAAAGAAATCCACAAGCATAAGGTTATGGCCTTCAAACAATGGGGAGATGGTATCTTGAGGTACCAATGCAGATTGTGTGTTTCGGATGTTGATGGGCTCCGAGAGAGGATTATGGAAGAAGCACACCATTCTAGGTATTTTATTCACCCACGTTCCACAAAAATGTATCATGACTTGAGAGAAGTATATTGGTGTAACAATATGAAGAAGAACATTGTCGATTTTGTAGCTAAGTGTCCAAATTGCCAACAGGCTAAGGTTGAGCACCAAAAACCCGATGGGTTGGCTTAATATATAGTTTTTCTTGAGGGAAAGTGGGAGATAATAAATATGAATTTCAAAACAGGTTCGCTGCGACCACATCATTAAAATGACTCAATTTGGATAGTCGTAGACCGAATGATAAAGTCAGCTCACTTCTTGTTTATCAATAGAACAGATTCTACAAATAATTGTGCTAAGTTGTATATTCGGAGATTGTCAGATTGCATGGACCCCCCGTTTCCATCATCTTATATAGAGGCACTAAGTTCACATTTCACTTTTGGAAATCTTCTCAGAAAGGTTTGGGTACGAAGATGAACCTTAGCACCGCATTCCATCCTCAAATCGATGGTCAAGAAGATTGTACCGTTCAGACACTTGAGGATTGTTGAGAGATTGTGTCCTAAATTTCAAGTGTAGTTCGGATGACCACCTGCCTCTTATTGAGTTTGTGTACAATAATAGTAATCGCTCCAGTATTCAGATGTCATTGTTTGAGCCCCTGTACAGGCAAAGATATAAATCACCTATAGGTTTATTCGAAGAGGGAAAAGCTAAGTTGTTTAGGCCAAACTTGGTCCACCAAGCTATGGAGAAAGTTAAGATCATTCAGGAAACGTTAAAGACTACATAAAGCCGCTAAAAGTCTTATTCTGATGGGAGACGAAGAGATTTGGAGTTTAGTAGGGACAATTAGGTATTTCTAAAGATCTCATCTACGAAAGGCATCATGCGGTTTGAGAAGAAAGTAAAGCTTAATCCCCGCTATATTTGCCCCTACCAAGTCTTGAGGAGGATTGAGAAAGTGGCTTATGAGTTGGAGTTGCCTGTAGATTTAGCCTCCATTCATCCAGTGTTTAATGTCTCCATTCTAATAAAGTGTGTGGGAGATCCCTCACTTGTGGTCTCTATAGAGAGTGTTGGGGTGAAAGGCTCTTTGACTTATGAGGAAATCCCCGTTGAGATTTTAGATCGTCAGGTTCGCAAGTTGAGAATCAAAGAGATTGCTTCGGTGAAGGTAATATGGAGGAACCAGAAAGTTGAAGTGGCTACATGGGAAGTCTAGGAAGATATTATGAGTAGATATCCTCACCTATTTACTCCTTAAGGGGAAGGTGTTAAAGGTAACAATCCTAATCTATGCCTATGATTTCTATAAATTCATGTCTTACGTTGTTATGTTCATGTCTCATGAAACTCATGTATGTCATGTCTATGTTAAGTCTCCTTTGCTTTATGAACTGTGCCTATATATTTCTCGCATGGCTTTTTATGAAACTCCTTATGTTAATGAAGCTCTCCTTAATTAGGAGATAGTTCGAGAGAGATTAGACCCGTTATTATTTTCATGAAAGTTATTCCTTATGTCGGTAACCTTCATTTATGGAAGAATTGTCCCAAGGGGGAGATATTGTAACACCTCATATCTTAAGTTATATTTTAGGACCCCCATACATGTTTTGAAGCTTCAAAATCAGATTATTGGGTCCAAAAATAAGTTAGAAACTAGGACCAGATGATGTGTACATACTACAGGGGGAATAAGGGGAGGAAAAGCAACCCAAGGTGGTGAAATGCACTATCAAAACACCCCAAACAGTATCCTAGTTGTCATGCCCTATTTTTACCTAGGTTAAACAAAGCACGGCTTATGGACTCTAAAAGAATTGATTTTGTATAGAGTTGCCACCTAATTTTTAAGGAAAATAAGGAAACCTATTTAATTATTGACATGTTTGACTTGTATTTTAATCTGCAAAAACCAGTTTAGATTCTAGGTAAGGGTTTAAATTATTCCGAAGGGAAGGGATTAGGCACCCTTCAGAATCCACAAAAGGTGATACCCGACTAGACTAAATTTATAAAATAGGGAGGAGGTAAAAATTATTTTTTTAAAAAATATGAGTGCATAAAATATGTACTAAAATAATATAAAAATATATGTATAAAAAAAGGGTGTGTCAAGTATTTGAATAAAGTCTATCACTAAATGTATACATAAAAATATGTGTAAAGATATATATAAAGAATGTATAAAATAAGATATGCATGGAAAGAAAAGTGTTCTTTTATACTTTTGTAATGTATGAAAAAGTGTATTGTTTATATTATATAAAATGTTTTCTAATAGTTTTTTAACTTAACAAAATCAATGGAAAAATTGATTGTGAATATTAAAGAAAAATAAAGAGTGTCTTTTTAAAAGAAAGACTATGTAATATTTCTTTTAAATACTTAAACTAATTTATTTTTTCTTATTTAAATATTAACGACCTAAGTTTTGTCTAAGCGCGCAAAAATGAATATGTAAGTAAAGGACATTCCCGCCCAACGCCCCAAAAATAAAGTTTCACTATAATTAACATTTATACAATTGTAAGAATATAAAAGTAAATACAAACAATGAATTTGAGGAGATCTCCTTTTATACATCGTCTTTCAAAAGAGTCTCCGGAAACCTGTATACACACTTGGTTAATATATTAGTAATCAACAAATCGTTATCAAAATCAAATATGTGTATATGTATAAATAAAATGGATTTTTTATTATAAAGTGGGCTCGGATTAAATTTTAGATACGCCATGGCTACGAAGTGATTGCTCGAATTATCGACCATCCTAAATCACCTTGCCATAATACGAAACGTAGAACTTTTGTGTTTTCTTGATAATATAAAGATTTCATCATCGCCCAAATTTATTTATTTATTGTTACGTATTTGTATATGTATGTCCGTCTTTTTATTTGTGGAGGCCTAAAAAATCAACAAAATTTTTTTCTTTGGCCATGTATTAATACCTGAGATAAAATAAGTAAACTTGAGAAAATAAAATCCGTCTTTTGTTACGGGGAGACCTCGAAAATACGACGAAAAGATATTGTAGTTGGCCAACTTTGTTGTCACGCCTCAAATTCCAACGGGGCGGACTGGTACCCGAAGCCATTAAGGCCCAAGAGAACCAATCTTCATTCATGTACGCTCATATGCATGTCACTCAAGGACCATCACTGTCACGTATAGATACAAGATGCTAATGGCGGAAGTCATAGAAAAACATATGATAATATGAAACTTGGCCGTTAGGGCCACCAAGTCAAAATGGACATACATTCTTTCATTCATCTCACCACGTACGTCTACAAAGCCTCTAACAGATGCATATACATAACCAACCTAAAGTCGGGAAAAGTCCCCACTTTATACAATATTTACAATACCAAAACAAATGCACATAGTGACTCGGAAAGCCCCGGACCAACTGGAGCTCACCAAAGATCCGCAAATGACCCGCAACCTACTGTGGAGGTCTACTAGCACCTGTGCCTGCAGCAAGTAAGGTAAGTCCCCCAAGGGATGTCAGTACGAAGAATGTACTGAGTATGTAAGATGGAATAATGATACAATAACCCGAGAGCCTTATTTAGAGACTAGTGGTTGGAGAAAATTTTTGGCAAAAAGCGGCCTGGCAAGCTGCCTGGCGCACCCCTATGCTGCCTGTGCCATAAAAAATTCTGTCAAAAGCGGCCTGGCATGCCCCTGGGCGCGCCTGACACCAAAAGTTTGATTTTCTTCCTTTCTTCGACTTTTTCTTTATGGACATTAGCACAATATCAATAGTCCATCAAAACCAATACAAAATACGCACTTATTGCACTCAAAACTAAGGTAAACATGGGTCAAATAAGGCATATAAATACGCTCGAGATCACCCAAGCAAGTAGGGTCGGAAATGTACGGGGTGTTACATTTGTGTAGTAGATTTTCTTATTACTTACAACATTCAAAAAGTAGTGAAAAGGACAAAATGCCTCCAAAACAGTTTAAAATTCACAGTAACAACAAAGTGCTCCTGGAGTAAATTTTTCGAGCAAAACGAATCATAAAATTAACAAAAAGCATGTCAAAACAGTTCAAAAATATAACAACAATGTATAGTGATAATAGCCCAAATGGAGCAGCAATGTGGAGGGCTGGCGGATTAGATCTGAAAATATAAACACCTACAAATCATATTACAAGTTATCGGAGACAATGAAGAGAGAAGGAAGCGGATGGTGTTGGCTCATCGGAAGCTCTCCGAAGGGACTAGTGAAAGCTCTAAAAGAGCGAACTTTTGGAGAAGAAGAATAAAAATCTGAAAAATTATATCAAGAAGATATATATGTGCTGTGAGAAGAATGAGGTAGAAGGGAGAGAGAATGAAAGGCATGCATGTGTGTGTTTTTCTTGTATTTTTCAAAGAAAGTAAAAAGAGGAGTATTTAAAAAGGAAAATCAATAAATAAATCTTATCAAATCTACACTCTCCCAGTATATCCCTTAGATTTAGGAAAGTAGATGAAGAAAAAGTCAAAAAGTGGAGGGATTTGGTTGGGGGGGGTGGGGTGGGGGAATTAAAAAAAAGATAAGAGAGATGAATAAAAATATGATCTTGTGAGTGTGTGCGTATTGTGTTTGGATGTGTGTTTTGTTTGGCCGGAATTTCACCGAAATTTCATCGGAGAAAAAGTGAAGAGGAAAAAATGGACTGGTAGAGTTGAGGAATAAAGGGAAGGGAGAGAGGGGAGTTTGTTTGAGTAGGAGGAGGGTAAAGACGGATGAAAGTTATCTCAAAGGAAGAGTAAAAAGTATGTATTTAAAAGAGGAGATAAAATCTTATAAAATATATTATCTTCCAAGAAAATCTCCTAAATCAAGGAGAATAGATAAGGAAAAGTAAAAACAATGAATGAGGGGTGTGGTTGAGTTAATTAAGGGATGTACTTTTTAAAGGAGTAGAATAAATGATGTAATATTGGTTAAAAATATAACTAGGGTGTATATAATTTTTAAAGAAATAAAATATATGTTTAAATATACAATAAAAATATAAATACAAAAATGTAAGCCATGCTAGAAAAATCTATTGTATAGTAAAAATTAAAATTGTAGTGCTTCTATTTGTGTATGTGTAGTAAAGAAAAATTGTGGTAAAAAAAATGTCTTCAAAGAACCTAAAAGTAAAGAAAAGAAAAAGGGAGAGGGTTTGTAGTCAAAATATGGTGGTTGAGGAAATCAAAGGATGTGTCCCTTTTCCTTTTTAGAGGAATAAAATAAGAAATATGATTGGACAAGAAGATATTACACATCATGTAATTTTATTTTCGAATAATATACACTGTGTGAGTATTGAAATATCAGTGAATTAACTGTATTTTCTATGTATGGATTGTATCTAAAAATATAGCTAATGTATATATAATTTTAAAAGTATAAAAATAAATGAATTATGTGGTAAAAAATTAAAATTATACTGCACAAATTAAATTGTGTTTGTGCAGATGACTTGTGAATAATTAAAATGACAATAAATTGATAAAAATCCTAATATTTATGAAATTAAGGATAATTATCAATAAATCATGAGAAGTGAAAAATATGACAATAAATTGGTAAAAATCATAGAGTGAGGATAATTATCAATAGATTGTAAAAAATGAAATTTTGTTCTCTTTAACGATTAGAAAGCCTGAAGATGTTAATTTTACGGAGAGCCAAAATTGGGTGTCAATACTAGTCATATCTGTAAAACAGAGGGAGAAGGGTGAGAGTGGCCTTTGGAGCCACTTCTCAAATATCCTAAGGCGGTGCCCCAGGCGACACCTCCAACCATTTTGGGCGTGGCTCAACACTTGCTCACTCTGCGGGAAGTTTCATCCTCCAACTCTTAGGTATCCTTATGATCTTTTAAAAACCTCTTTTTACATATGAAAACACTTAGTATCATACTCTATTCATTCCTCTTCCTCTCCCAACTCAAATCACAAAGGTTTCAAGAAAACTAAGCTAGAAATTCAAACAAGTTTTTTCCTAAAACTCTTCCTCCAAGTTCTTCCTCCTCTCAAGGTATGTAAGGTATCCTAATCACCTTATTCCCATGAATTAACTGAATTATGAGAGGCTAAAGGCCCTTCATCTAGGGTTGTGGACATAATATGAATATCATATTTAATATATTGATTGTTATTGTGGATTCTACCATTACCTTTTGTTCTATTAACCTTGTGATTAATATTTTATCAACTAGTCACCAATGAGAATAAAAAGATAATTTTTAGAGGAACTCGAGAGGCAGAGACTAGAAATAGAATATGAATTAAGGTGAGTGGGATGCTACTATGGATGGACTTATATCTATGATGGAGATATACCTAGTTTTCCCTACATGAATCATATACAAGAAGATATATAGATGAATTCGGATTAGTTTGACTATCCCCGCTCAATGATGTAGTTAGAAGGCTAATCCAGGTAGATGGTTAGAGGATCAAGATATCATGATCATAATATTAACCCTGTGATTCTACAATTCAGTAGATATCTTAAATTATCTTAACAAGTGTATATACCTATGATGGGAAATATACAAGAGTCGTAATCCTAGGTCTTAATAATTATGTGCACAACTCTTTTAATCAAATCACATTTACTATGTTTGCTTTCGTAGTAGTAGTAGAATAAATAAATAAGCACTTCTTATGAAATTGAACAAAACTTTTTATGATAATTATAGCAGAATTAGTTGAGAAATTGTCAGTGCTAAGTCCTTGTGAAATTTGACATTTGATTGCTTACAATCATTATATTACTTGCAACCACGCATATTTGTGACTGTGTTGGGAGGCAACAAGGATTTGAACTGTAAACAAATCTAGGATCCAAAAGTGTGACCGTGAAAGTAAATCATGACCGCAAAGAAAAACTAAGAGGCAAATTTGAAAAAGCATAAAAAGCAATCGATGGTGGCGCAAGTATAATTCATGAACCGTAGACTAGTTGACAATCATGGAGTGGATCACAAAGCATGTCGGTAGTAGAAGTTGATGCTTTTAGGATTACTACTTTTTTTACCATTATAAATAGATATATTAGGTGTCAGTGGTAAGAAATCGAACAAATTTTCATAGTTTTAATTTAGACATAGTTTTTTTGTCTAGTTTTCATAGTTATTAGTTCTTGAACAAATCTTCAACATTCCTTCAAGATTTCAAGATTCATAGTAAGTTATTCATTCTTTCAATTTATATTCTTGTTTTTTGACTATTCGTATGAGTAGTTAAATTCTCAACTGAGGTTGTGAAACCCAATGAGATTCTAGAGTTCATAAGATTTTCATGTGATATGTTTCTGGAGTTGTTAGATATCAAATTTCTTTTCATTCTTAATTAAAAGGTTTAGTGGTTGCAAATATTATCCTATGTCATAATATATTAATCTACTAACTGGGAAGAAGGAGTTGGGATTTGGTAAAAGAAAATTTGCATGAACTCGAGATGTTAAACCTTGTTTCATAAATTCATAGTAAGAATAATAGGGTGTGTGCGTTGCATAAGACATACCATACTTCTAAAGAGTCATATTTTCAAATATTCTCTTGCAGAAGAGGCTAGAGCATAGTAGCATGGGTTGCCACCAAACCTTATCCACACAAGAAATGAGCTTGTGAACATCTTTTTGCAAAAATAGTTCTTTTTGAGCAAAAAAGCATAAATAAGGGACAACATATTCCACTTCTAGAAAATGCCAGGGGAGCAACTAATAGGATCTTGGGAAAGATTTAAACAGTTGCTGCTCAAATCAGTTAATCACATATATCCGATGAAATATTGCTTGTGAAGTTATAATTTGGTTTAGATGCAGTAAACCAATCGGTAACGAACTATGTGGCTGGAGGGTACTTTATGGACAAAACATTCACTCAAGCCACTGAGTAACAAACCATGACCTAGAATGGCACTCACAAAATCAAAGGTATGGATTTTCAAACACATCTCTTTCACTAATGACTTTGTTTAAAGAAAATTGTTACAAAGACAAGTTGATTGCCATGATGACAGTAAATATTGATGTCTTCACTAGAAAGATCACTGAAAGTAGCCGTCAAATAGAAAGAATAAGCAAAATGGGCAACACAAATTCTATCCATACTAAGAAGTTTGAAGTGATGAATTTTATAGGTGATGTACATGATTATAATCAACAATACTATTATCAAGGCGATCCACAACATATCGCATGGGAATCCAAGACAACTATGATTAAAACCTATCTCGACTCCTCAAGACTTCATCTCTTAATCTCTCGATAGTTTATGCCTCCATCTGTTGAGCCTTCTCTGAGCTACAACATGATGGGATCCTTATACTGCCACTATTTTAGCTCTGTAACTAAAGATGACATATTGTATTATGAACTTTAACCCCACTATCACTTGAAACCAATAATCGGACACCCAAACTGGCTAACTAATGCATCTCTTGAGCCAACTCTCTTTTCTCACTCCCTATGTATGATAAGTTGCCCATATACCTACAAATGAGGGAATTAGCTACAAAATTTGCCCTTACCCAATGATACAATATATCCACATCATAGTCCTTCAAGAACTCAAGTGGTCATTGTTGATGCAAGTTTAGTTATTTTTGTTTAAATATATACCGGAGGTTCTTATAATCAATAAAGATATCAACATGAATGTTGAACAAATAGTTCCTCCAGATTTTCAAGGCATTCACCACTAAAGCCAACTCCAAGTTATGGGTCAGGTAATTTTTCTCTTGCTTTCTCAACTGCCTCGAGGCATAGGTAATCACTTTAACATGATACATAAACGTACACCTCATACCAACTCCAAAATTATCACTGTAAATTGCATAACCTTCTGAACCCTTTGGCAAGGTCAAAAATGGTGTTGATGTCAACCTTTCTTTCAACTCTTAGAAGCTCTGCACATAAGAGTTGGTCCACTAAAACTTAGTTGTCATCTAGTCAACTTTGTTAATGGTGCCAAGAGTGAAGAAAAATCTTTCACAAACCTCTAATAGTAACTTTCTGACCCTAAGAAATTGTGAACCTCTGTCAGAGTCATAGGTTTAAGCCATGTCTTCACAACTTTAATTTTCTACAAATCAACCATAATACCTGTATCTGATACAATATAGACCAAGAAAGCCTCAGAGTTTAGCCAAAAATCATACTTAGAGACATTCAATTAAAGCTCCTAATCTTTGAGCACCTGAAGTACTGCTTGCAATTAATCCTGATCTCTCACCTGATGGTACCCTAACTTTAAATTAATCTTTGAGAAATACTTTACACCTTGGAACTGGTCAAACAAATCCTTGATACTCAGAAGTGGGGTATTTATTCTTTATAGTAACCTTGTTCAGCTACCGATAATCTATACAAATCCTCAGCGATCCATCTCTCTACCTTACACACAATACTGGCACACCCCATGGTAAAGCACTAGGCCTGAAAAAGCCTTTATCAAGAAAATTCTTCTACTTCATCTTCAACTCATTTAGATCATCATGACCCATCCTATAAGGAGGAATTGATATTGGTTGGGTACCTGGCGACATATCAATAGCAAATTCAATTTCTCAATTTTGGGGAATACCAGGAAGCTCATTTGGAAACATTTTGGGAAACTCATTAACCACCAAAATAGATTGAAGAGGTGATGGTATTGCATTTACATACCAAAATCGGATAATGTGATAAATAAAACTCTTATCAATCATCCTTCTTGCCTTTAAGTAGGAAATGGGCCTACCTTTCATTGTTTTTACATTAACTTTCCACTTCTGAACTGCCTCTCCAAGAAAATGGAACCTGAAAATCTTCATCCAACACTCAACATTAGTATAACATCATGCTAACCAATGCATGCCCATAATGACATCAAAATCAATCATTTTCTACTCTACTAGTTCTATAAAGGTTGCCAACAATCTCTATTATACAACCTCGATAGATTCTTTTAGAAATAATGGACTCACCAATAGGTGTGGACACAGAAAAAGGCCATTTTAAAGACTCTAGTGTTATATAGAACCTCCCCGCGACAAGTGGGGTAATATAGGACAAAGTATAGCAGGGTCTATCAAAGCATAAACACAATGCGAGCAAACATTTAATGTACTTGTCACAACACCATGATGACTCTGAGTCCTAACGGCCTACTAAAGCATAAAAGCAGTTCTAACACCCACCAAAACTAGATGATCTACTCTTGCCCTAACCCTTTCCTACTGAGCTTTGGGGTCCACAGCTTGAAGATTGTGATGTTGAATATGATCCTACTACTAAACCTGTCAGCTAACTCATACTACCCCGATACCTATTTGGTTAATTCCTCTTTGTATGACCCTCTTGTCTATAGAAGAAAACAAGTTGTCGAGCCCTTTCTACATTCCCCAAAGTGTACCCTACTATAACTATCACAATATAATTGAGCTGATCTAGCCTGATCCAAACCTCTCTACAATTGAGAGCTTGATGCACGTGAACTCTTCCCTAGACCTAACTATCTCGAGATCATACCTACTACTCTAAAACTATTATGGTAGAGGCCTACATGGCCTGTCAAAGTATCATGGCTTGGAACCACCCTGGGACTCTCCTTAATAAACAACAGTCCTAGCCCTCTTATGTTACTCTCTCTTGAATCTCTTGGTCATGTCACACTGATACCGGTGTTCTTTTATGTTTTGAGCAAAAGCATGAATCAAAGAGATGTCCATATCCTTATGTTGTGTGGGCATAGTGCAACCCTCAATAAAATTTAAGGTAAGTCCCATTAAAAATAGTGTACCCTGGCCCATATTATATCAACAAGAAAAGGTGCATACCAGGCCAAGGAATCAAACCACAAACTACACTCTGAACACTTAAACTGGGGCCTGTCAAAAGGCTAAAACCTAATTTACTCGATCCTCCCAGATCTTTTATGGAAAAAATGGTCTAAAAAGGCCTCAGTGGAGCTGTCATAGGTAGTTGGAAGTGCATTTGTCCCTTTGGACCTCTCCTAACTCTCTTACCATAACACAACTATATCACCCAATCGAAAGACTGCCAACTCAACTAACTCAGTTGTCGAAGCATGCATTACCCTCAAGATCCTACAAGGCTTATTTACAAACCGTTGAAGGTACTCTCTATGATCTATCCTAGTAATATGTGTAGGGATCAAGGCAAGGAACACACAAACCCTTGAACTTTGAAACCTTCAAAAAGGTCTGGTGGTACCTGGTGCCCCTATTTGCTGTTGAGTAGCTAATAGTTGTGCCAACATATGTACTACACTTCTAAAATCTTGATTAGATAGAATAGGAGGAACTAGAGGTGGGGCTGAAGATCCTATTACCCTCAAAGGATCATCGGGTGGTGAAGAAGTTAGAGAGGGTTCAAAAAAAACTCTCTCTCTGGGCGTCAAACTGGCATGTCTCCCTAAGTGGCACCTTGCTAGTACCTTCACCCATTGCTATATCAAGCCTATGGTTGGCTATAGTTTTCCGGGTCACGGGTTTCTCTGTATGTAAATATCAAACATAAGCTATAAACTCAACCTTTAAGACTAGGCTTTATAGCACGATTTGAGGGGAAAAAAAAAGTAACCAACCTTACATGTGTTATAGCTTCCTGCCTATAATATTTCATACACAACACACTTATAAACAAAACTCTACTAGAAATGGTTGTAGACTCCTCAAGATATGATGCTGCTCTTATATCAAGTTTGTCACACCCCAAGCTTGAGAGGTACGACTGGCAACTGGTGCCACACTAACAGAAGTAAACATAGCACGGCTAACAGAAGTCAAGGTAGGAAAGGAAATAATTAGAGAATCTTCTAGTGATAATGATTCCAGCTAACACAATAGTTCATAACTGAGAAATCGATCACTATGTGGGCCAAAAAGATCACTATTATATCTATAGCAATAAAAAATACACACAAGGGCCGACGAGGACACATACTGATAATAATAAAGTAGTGAGGTTAATATTACCGAGTAAAACATGCTACAACACAACCCAAGTTTGCAAGCTTCTACTATTATGGTACTTGGCCAGGAAAGGGCCCCGACCTACCCATCAACTATATACAATAAAAGATTTCCACAACTATGAACTTGTCAAAAATGCGAATAGAGGAGAAAGATAAAATATTTTTTTATAATTTTAAAATAATATAATAGAAAAAAATTTCTCAACAAAATAGCCATAAAACCCCCAATAGTTGCTTAAATCTCACCGAAATCCATGGCCACTATGGCCGTTGGATAGCCTCCACAGGTGGAGGCTGCTCAACTACTGACCATACCACCCACCACAACAACCAATAACACTAGAACTTATGCAATAAACTGAATACTGATGTGTCCCAACAACAAAAGGTACCTATGAAGCAACTTCAGTATTTACGTGGAGAGCTAACAATCATATGGGAGGAGGAAGAAGTAGACCAAATACTAATCAATAAGGATTTGCAATATGATGTAATTGGAAAATTCTCATAGGGCTGGCCAAAAATTCAAGATCTGAGAAGGCTAATTCCAAAGTAATGTGATTTAAAGGAGGATGCAAACATAGGGCTTTTGAGTAATAGATATGTACTGACAAGTGTTCCAAATCTGTAGGACTATGTCAATTTGTTATTAAAGCCTTAATTTTACATTACTCATAAGAATTGGGTATACCCTATGAGAACTTGATCCATTGTTTGATTCAGAGAAGAAGACTTCCACTTCTGTTGCCTGGATCTCATTTTCAACTCTACCTCCAAACTTATTTAGAAAAGAAGCAATATTTTCCCTAGCCGTACCAATTGGAAAACCATTGCAAGTTGACATGGCAACATACAACAAGACAAGACCTATTTGTGCAAGGGTCAAAGTTGAAGTGGATTTGCTGGAAGAATTTCCAAAAAGAATAAATGTAGGAGTGAGAAAGAAGTCAGGGCAGTAATGAAGTGAATCCCTAATAAATATGATTATATTCTGAAGTACTATAAAATATAAAAACTTCAAGGGCACAATGATAAGGAATGTTTTATTTTACATTCGTAATGATACCCTAAGGATGATCAGGAGCAAAGGGATGAACAAAGTATAGAAAATAACAAGTTTACGAAAGATAAGAATCATGCCCAACAACAAGAAAAGCAGAAAGAAGGAAAGGATCATGGTGACCAAGTAAAAAAGAAGGATAAAGAAAAATAGAAAGAGGGGGATAGTTTCAACGAACAAAGACAAAAGGGATATAGAAGGGGGAGAAAAAATAACAGATACAGACAGGAATAGAGGTAGAATATAAGGGCACACCAAAAAGAAAAGGGTATGGAAATGGTGAACAAATTTAGAGCTCTAAACAAAGAATCGGAAAAGGTTTTGTTAGAAGGAGAGAATGAAATAATATCAAAAAAGAACAAGGATAATCATCAAAACAATAGATAGAAAACTCTTTTGATGCATAAGGAGAGAAGAAGGGAGATACAACAAAGACAAAAGAGAAGGACTTAAGTGCATACTTGCATCCAAACACAACATCTGATAAGAAAGGTGGAGAAGAAACTAAAGGGGAAGTTGCAGACTCAAGAACTAAAGATAATATAATGAAAAATGAAGGGAAAAATCAAGATACATAAGTAGATCCTTCTCCTATATAAACAATGGATCCAATCCACGAGACCCTCATACTTGGTAATGTTCCACATGAAGACAGCCAACACTGAAAGGAGAATGAAGAGGATGAGGATCTATCAGGAAAGGTTGAGATAATGGCCATCTCTGGAGATCTATCTCTAAGGAAAATAAGCTACTTGAAAGAGAACAATAGAATCATAAAACAAGTAATAATTTTCCCACAAGTATGACTATAAGGAATAAGAATGGTCCGGCTTACTCTATAAGGAAATAAGCTACTTGAAAGAGAACAATAGAAGCATAAAACAAGTAATAATTTTTCCACAAGTATGACTACAAGGAAAAAGAAGGGTCTGGCTTACTCTTTTGATCAATGATTAGCAAAATGATTTTTTGAAATATCAGGTCTGTTAACTCTTAACAGGATTTTGAGAGATTAATGGAACTGAATAGGAGGCATCATTATTCTTATATTGCTCTTTTAGAGCCTTTTCAAAGTCCAATAGAGATAGAAAAGTATAAGAGGAAGCTTGAGATGCATAATTCTATTTCTAATTGTTCAGCTAAGATATGGGTGTTTTAGAATGAGGAATGGAATGGACAAATAGAATCAGAAACAATATAATAGTTAACACTGAATTTCAATCACAATACAAACAACAACATAATGAATATATTAGTTATGTATGCTAGGTGTAGTGCTATGGAAAGACTAAGAGTTATGGGAAAACTTAGAGGAGATTACTTATAACACTCATAATCCTTGGGTAGTTGGTGGGGATTTCAATGTTATTTTGGATGACTTTGGGAAGACATGAGGGTTACTAGTCACTCAACTGAAGACAATAGACTTTTCTCAGTGTTTGAGCAATTGTGCACTTACTGAGCTTAAAGTATGTGGAAGTAAGTTTACTTGGTGGAATAGGCTAGATAGGGTTTTGAGCAACAATGAGTTCAACAATATGTTGCCAAATTGTAAAGTTCATCATTAGATCAGGCAAGGTTCTGACCATTCCCCATTACATGTCACATGCAATTCTAGTCAGGAACAGGTGATCATACCTTTTAGATTATTGAACTTTTGGACTAAGCATACTAATTTTTAAAGGGTTGTTTAGGAGAACTGGAAAGAAGTGGAAAAAGATGAAAGATCACCTTTTGTTCTATTTCATGATAAAATAAAGAGGGTGAAAGAAGCTCTAGCCATTTAGAGTAGAATTCTTTTGGCAGTATTTTTCAAAAAATTTCAACCTTGGAGGACTTGATAAAGGTGAAAGAGGCTCAATTAGATATCTATCCCACAACTTCTAACATGGCTGACTTAAGAAAGGTAGAGGTAGACTTAAAAAGGTTTCTTCATTTGAAGGAGGAGTATTAAAAGCAAAAAGCTAGGATGAGGTGGTTTAAGAATGGAGACAGAAATACAAAATCTGGAATTGCCAAGGTTTATCACGCACACCAATCTAGAATTGATTCCAAAAAAGGAGGTTGTCACTACTTTTGGGGATTTAAGGCCCATCAGCCTTAGCACTTTTAGTAATAAAGTGATATCAAGGGTTCTACATGGACGAGTTGTGGCTATTCTACCTCAGATCATTTTTAGTAACCAGACAGGTTTTGTGAAGGGAAGAAGCATCACAAAAAATCTTTTGTTATCATAGGAGATCATAAGAGATATTAACAAAAGAAATAAGGAGCATAATGTAGTGGTGAAACTAGATATGGCTAAGGCTTATGATAGAGTGGCATGAATATGTTTTACTAAAGTGCTCATGTGTTTTGGCTTTTCTGAAATTATTATACATATGGTGTGGAGGGTACTTTCAAAAAACTGATATCATATGCTTATGAATTGGAGTCTTTTGGCTTGTTCCAGTCTTCTAGAGGATTGAAGCAAGTAGATTTTCTCCAACTATGTTCATACTATCAACTGAGGTTCTTTCTAGAAATTTGAATAGATTGTACAAGGATCCTGAATTCAACGGGTATGGACTTCCTAAATGGAGCTCACCAGTGAACCATCTATCCTATGTAGATGATATGATCATTTTTTATTCTGGAAGTCTAAGGTCAATGAAGAAAATGATGGGAGTGATAAGGAAGTATGAACTGGTTAGGGTAAATGATCAATTTGAACAAGAGTCTATTTTATTTACATAAAAAGGTTTCAATTGATGTGTGCAACAATATAAAGAGGATTTCAGGAGTCAGACAGGGCAATTTTCCTTTTATATATCTTGGCTTCCCAATATTTTATAGAAGAAAAAACAAATCTAATTTTGAGGAGTTGATAAAGATAGTTTTGAAGAGGGTTAGTTCATGGTAGAATAGGCTTTTATCTTTTGGAGAAAGGTATGTTTTAATTTTTCATGTCCTACAGTCAATGCCTATATACCTATTATCTTCTATAAATCTGCCAGTCTATGTGATTAATCAACTACATAGGATATTTGCAAAATTCCTGTAAGGTAATATAACAGGATGAAAGAATAAACATTATGGTGGCATTGTATATATTGTGTCTGCTAAACAATGAAGGGGGAATGTGTCACGCCTCAAATCCCATTGAGACAGACAGGTACCCGATGCCCTAAAGGCCCAAAAGAACTAACTTATGAGTTGTGCTTATTATACATGCAACTATGGCAATTATGAAGCTTTGACGAGTATAAGTAGGATACCTTGATAAAAGACCAGCATAGATAGGGCCAAAATAGATGTACGTGACTTAGCCGTTGAGGCTTTAATTAACAGAAAACAAGATACCACTATGCTTTACTTTGACATTAGTCTACAAAGCCTCCAAAAGAAAGACAACTTACCTTAAGTTATGACAGTACCTCGCCATATCCTTAACTTTAATACAATAACAAAATATATGTTGAAGACTCAGTAAAGTCCCAAATCAACCTAGAGCTCAACAAAAGTTGTTGAGTATTAGGTGCTTCTATTAGAGAGATCTACTAGCTGGAATACCTGAACCTGTGGCATGAAACACAGTGTCCCCCATGAGGAACATCAGTATGAAAGAATGTACAGAATATGTAAGGTATAAAGTAACCATATGTAAAACAAGAGCTCAATGAAATCAGGTACAAATGTATGATAAAAAACCACCTTTGCTTGTACTTGTGGAATTATGTACATTACATTTTTTTCTTTACATTGCTCTTCTCTTCTTTATATCTTTGTAAGGCATATGACATAACACTAGCTGATTAGTGGTAGAAGAGGATAACCCATGCTATGCATTGTAACCCCTGAGATACAGTCCTATTAAATATATGGATTAGGATCGGTTCATGCTATGTATTAAACCCCTAAGCGGCCACCCATAAATACGTCAATTGGGATCAGTCCATGCTAGGTGTTGACACCCAATTTTGACCTCCCGATATCCTTCCAGACTGCTATTTTATCAAAAAATATTAGTTTTGAATTTTTAATTACTATTTTGGTATCAAATAAATCCTGACATTTCGTATTCATGATTTTAAGGTATGCAATTTATTTTTAGCATTTAATTTTATATTCTTATATAATATATATAATTTACAAATTTAAATATAATATTTTTACATAATTTTATAAATATTTATTAAATTATTTCCGCAAATATGCATACTCATAATTTACAGACACGTAGTCTATTATTATTATTATTATTATTATTATTATTATTATTATTATTATTATTATTATTATTATAGTATTTTTAAATTTTGTATTCATAGATGCCTATTCTGTTTCAAATCATTTTGTCGTTGATTCTAAATGATATATTACGTGTCATAATGATTTTATAACATTGATTAATTTTATTAGTATTTTATTATATATTTACTAATTTTATTAAATAACAGTCTAATTTAATTCAATTTTTTTAATTTATTTAAATTCTGGCCATTTTTATACCCAATTGTGTGTCAATTTTAACCCAATTTTTGTTTTAATTTGACCCAAATTAAAATCCCCAATTCCCATGACCCAATTTCTGACCCAATTATAACCCCTGATCCGCCCCATCCTAATTTTAATCATAGTCGTTGATCTCTGAGATCAACGACTGAGATCAAAGCATTGTTTTTCTTTCCATTTCTAATTAAAACTAACCCCCCAAAGAATATTCCCAAAAAACCCTAACATTTTTTCTCCACCAGCCGCACCACACTTTCTCTCTCTCTACCTGAACTCTCTCTCCCCTCGCTATCTCTCTCTCAACACCGGTGACCCCCATCGGTGGACCGAAAACCAGCCAGCACCACCGCCTCCTCCATCTTCCTCACACTCCGATCGCCTCCTACGACCTCCGGCCAGATCTGGCCGAGGAAAGCCACCGACAAACCCCCCACCAAAACAATCGCCACCGGTCATCACTGACCGGTGATCCTCCTCCACCAACTTCGGCCTACACCAGCCGACCCCCTTTCTTCCTCTCTCCCCGAAGTCCCTCTCACCACCGCACCAGTCCACCCGCCGCCTCAACAGGCTCCGACCAACCATGGCCGGCGAAGCTTCATCTCCACTGCTCCCTCACCACGAACCCACCGAGCAACCATGTCCCTAATCAGAATCGAAGAGCCCAAATGAAATTCGTCAAAGAAGAATTGGCAGGGGTGTCAAAGGTTAATTTTAAGGTTCCTATGATGATGTGATGATGAATCCATAGCCGGTACGATCATTCCTGTCCCCATTTTGAAAACTGACGGTTTTTCTTCACCTTTATTCTTAGATATAAAATTCATGATGTCCGGATATTACTTTTGGTTCGAATGTTTCAATATCATGTTTATCTACGTCTTTAGATTGATAAACGTGAAAAGCCCTAATTTCTATCAATCTTGGCTAAGCTCTAATTTTTAAAATCAGTACTGATTAGTCCATGTTTGAAACCTTTGTGTTAATTTAGTCCGTTGTTGAATTCACTGTACTAGGCTAGGCATTGTGTTCTTGGTCGTCTTCATTGGTTAACATGTTTTAAACATCTTTGGTGTAGTTAGTATGACAATTAGAGGATTTTTTATATACGTATGTGACTTCAAAATGCCTACTAGATTTTATTTGTATATTTTTGTATTTGGACGTGATTCTTGCCTCTAATTGATTTTGCTTTATTAATTAATTCCTGGACAGATCTTTTGCCTTTATTTAGCCTAAACTGATTTAGATATTTGTGGAAACTTTAGCATGCCTTCATCTTGTTAATTGATTTTTTCTTCCTTATTTGAATTAAGACAGCCTTGTTGCTTGGATAATTATGGTAAATTTTGATATATTTTTAATTTCATTGATTTAATTTATTCTGGCTAAGGATAATGATTTGAATAATTGATTTTTTCCTTCTCTTTTAATTCCTTTGATTGATTTCGTGAAAGATTGCCCCCCCTACAATAGCTACTGTCTTCTCCCATTATAAAAGGACAGACTTTTAGCCCCTCAGGGGCAGACTCTGAAGGCGGAATCACATACTCTCTCTAGAAAAGATATAGATATATACACGGCAAGTTCTGTCTTGCTTTGGGCTTTGAAAAATTATATTCTTGGTTTCACCTTGATGCACTGGTGAAGGTCTTATTGTTATTATCTGCTTATTCCTCAACCGGTTAGTCCCTATCTACGCATTTTCTTGATACTTATTTGATAGTTTTAATATTAGAGAAAGCTTAAGGGGTCTTACTTGAATTAATGTTGAAATGCTACCCCGTGTTCTTGTATGTGTGTCCCTCTGTGGTTGTATGTTTGTTTTGTTTCTTTGGATATGATTTGATGATTAGCAGGTTCTATTGGAAGGCTAGCATTTCAGAGTCGTTTGAAAAGTTGAAAGGCATTAGGGGCGGCCTAGTCTTGTTCCTTTTCTATTATAGTTAAATTTTTTATTTTTCGTTTATTTATTGATTCTGTAATAAACTTTGTAGAAACTCTATGTATAATAAACATTGGGATGCTATGGGGGGCGGGGATACTATGTGTTTTATCACCTAGAAAATCATGTCTATAGAATTATCTAATAGATCCCATATGTTAGTTAATCGTTTTATCACTTAGGCAACAATTTTAGGGTCATTAGTTAATTGCTTTAAAAATAATAATAATAATAATAATAATAATAATTAAAAAAATCACGTTTTAGGATTAACTTTTGACATATTAAATTAATTTCAAGTATGTCACTGTTTATTTACATATTAACGTCTTAGCATGTTTATTTACTTTCTAGCATGATTAGATAATGTTGGCATGTTTAAACTAATATTTTGTTTTATTTTCAGCATTTTAATAAATATCAGAATGATAAAACTATTTTTTAGAACAATCTTTTTAGTAACCTATGTTTCTAAGCTATCAAAACAATTTTCAGCAAGTTCCTTTAATTTTCAGCATATAGTATTAATTTTCAGCATATTAAATAATTTTCAATAAGTTTATTTAATTTCCAATATATAATAACTGATTTCCAGCATATAAATATTGATTTTTAGCATATAAATATTAGTTTCAGTATATAAATATCAAATGCCAGCAACTTTAGGTTAAATTTCAGCATTAAAGATTTAATTTTCAGCATCTTATTTAAGTTCCAGCACTTTATTATTAATTTCAGCATATTCAAACTACTCTTAGCATCTTAAATTAATTTTCAGCATTTTGAACTAATTTTCAGAATTTTAAATTAATTTCCTGCACAACCAAATTGATTGCTTGCAATTAAATTAATTCCCTGCATAATTAAATTAATTTTCTGCATGTTCAAATTTAATTTTCGGCATATTAAGTTAATTTCCTGCACAACTAAATTAATTTTTATGCATGTTTAAATTTAATTTTCTGCATAATTAAGTTAATTTTTTGTATATTAAATTAATTTTCTGCATATTAAAATTAACTTTTGCACATTTAAATTAATAATTTTTTTGCATCTTTAATATAATTTTCAGCATTAATACGTCTCGTCTAGAAACCATGCCTATACATCTTAATCATGTAAAAACAAATAATTACTTTTTTAAGCATGCTAATCACCCTAATTAACTTTAATTAAATAAGAGACATATTTGAAACATTATGTGCTAAGTATTTAAGCTTTTCTTTTCTTAACTATTATATTTAGTTTTTCTCCCAAACTTATATTGTTATTCACCTTTTTACAACTTTCAATTATCAAAAGCTAAAACCACTGTTTAGTTTTTAACTATTTGAACTGGACAGTGTTGATTCTCTTAAAATCATTAACTACATAAATGCTATCTCCTAACCTATAGTTAGCGGGAAAGTGAAAGGAATTATGAGGTCTAATTCCGGAATTTTTAAACTAAGCCGACGCATCCCCGGGAGTATCATCTACCAAAGCTTTGCAAAAGAGGATATGTGTACTTATATGTAAATATGTTATGTGTTTATATTCAGAACTCAAAAAATTTTCAGTTGTCTTTAAAAATGCTAATATTACTATTTTGTAACTTAAGACCGACCTCCAAATAAAAATGTTGCTAAAGTCAAATGAACGCGATTATTAATATCGTGGCATCATTTCCATAAAGCAACAAATTTTTTATTTCTTCTAAGAAAAATAAAATACTCTTGATTTTATTTAAATTTTGAAGAATTTTAAATTAAGTTATTTACCCTGTTATTTTTATTCCTTTATTGGTGTGGGGTAGTTTAGTTTAATTTATGTTATTAATTAACCGATGTTCCCGCATTTTCATCTCATTTCTCTCTTCTCGCTTATCTAATTTACTTCTTTATTTATCTACATATTTTTGCCTTATCACGCAGTTAGTTATTAATTAGATAGTAATTAAGTTGCATGTGTAATTTGTTCAATATCTTTTTGTCTTTTAAACATTTAGTTATTATTAAGTTAATAAAATAAATCGACCTTTTTGCTTATCACATAGAATTTTCCCACGTAATATATGAGTTCGGCCGGGACCCACATTTGTGGACCTTAAAAGGTGCCTAACACCTTCCTTTTGAGGTAACCTGAACCCTTACCCGAATTTCGGGTTGACATAGACTATTTAAATAAATTCGCAATTTAGTCTAGAATGGTGCCCTAACGCACCTTAATTCGTTAGGTGGCGACTCTTCACCCTTAAATAATCCCAAAAAGAGTTTGTCATGTCGGATCCCGCTTTTCGCGAGAAAAATGGGGCGCGACACTAGGTATTAAACCCCTGAGCTACCACCCATAAATATATTAATAGGGATCAACCCATGCAAGGTATTAAACCCCTGAGCTGCTACCCATAATTATATAGATTCACTTTACCTTATTCCTTTAATCTTTGAGATTGCTCTTTTAGTGGTCGTAACTCTTTTGAGCTTTGGTAGTATGGACCAGTAGTGAAGACATGTGAATAAAATACTTGAGACAGTAACAATGACATAGGAAGTAAAATATAACTTCAATGTGATACTTAGGAACTCGTATGACTTAATGAACCTCATTGGGCACAAAGTATATTCACAAATGGCCATAACGATATGTGACAAGTGAGGACATGAGGACATGTAGCAAATGAGCCATTAAGGTGTAGAACAAGTGAGCAAGTGATCTTATAAAGCATACAACAACTGTGCCAAACTCAAAATGTAGAAATTTAGATATTTTAAATAGGGGTATATGTGCATAGCAAGTGGAGACATATAACTCCTCAACTGAAGAGGTAATAATTGTAGAATAACTACTTCGTAGGCTATGCCAAATGAAAGAATATATGTGTAACACGTGGCAGATTCAACTCTAGTACAAATACATATTAAGTAGGGACATATAAACTGTGTAATAGAATAAGAGCTTTATGAGGTAACATTATAGCCTAACATGATGGAAGTGATATCCAATGAAAGAAACATGTGAATGTGTGAGCCAATGAAATATTTGACCAAATAAACAATTGGAGCAATTTGACAGTATATGGACAGATTGTATATCCAACAGATGAACACTCTTAACATGTGTAATATAGGATCTTATGGACTCATCTAAGAGAAACATGTAACACTTTGACACATTTTTTAGACCACGGGCAGCAGGAAGAGGGGCCATTAACTATAGTGGGAATTGTACACCGTCAGTATGTATCTTTTATCATGAAGATCATCTAGGATGCTCACTTTTTTGGTACACAAGTATAATACTTCATGACAAAGAATGTGAAATAGAATAGCCTTACATACCTTACTGTCCAACTCGAGTGTTACAACAAATTAACCTTCTCCCCTTTGGATTATTAATATATAATGAAATATGTGATAAAACTATTATTAATAGCTAATCAACCAATTTAGGCTATTTGATTTCACCAAAATAGTAACCGGGCAGTAGGCCCATAATTTATCAAATTAAGTTATTTTTTCCTCCCTTTTTCCTTTAATCTTGTCTATAAGGTCCTCCCTAAAACTCCACGGCCTGCATAACACATATAAATCAATATACAAAAGTGTGGTAGGTATCAAGCTCACGTAACACCCAATTAAGTGGTGTATCACCATACCCGGCAATGTTTATGCTCTTTAACATCTCCAGGACTTTTTTATACTTCCAGTCACACCCCTTATCATACAATACACCAAACAGTCCCTAAAAATCACAATGTGGTAGGGGAAGTATGAACTCATGGCCTACTGTAACTATCTCATGAGTTTCGATTAATATTACACTTAAAATGCTCCGATAAGCTCATAATTAAAGATAAAGGGGACACCCCTCCATGTCTATCCCAACACCCATAAACCAGCAGAACATCCTCCCCAAAATTACACCATGTAAAAGGGAACAATCTCCAACCCATCAACACACATCAAATTCCCTAATCAATTCAAGCACAAAAGAGGGATAAAATTTCAGTAGCTTACCTTGCTGGACAGAAATACCACGTGATAAGACTGATTCTTCAAGGATTAGGTTGTCCTCTACAACTTATCTTGAGAAGAAGAGATAGGTTACTAAAATCATCACACCATACTCTTGCTAATTCAAGGTTAGAAAAGAATTAACATGGCAGTAGTTTTACCTTACTTGATGGAGATTTTTATTTCCCCTAACTTCCAATTCTTCAAGAGCTTGAATACTACTTTAACTTGGCTTGAATATAAGTATAATATACCTTAAAGGTATTTGATTGCTTCTATATAAAGCTAAGAGAGAATAACATAGAAAATTCTGGAATTCTAATTTTTTTGCAAGATAGAAATGGGTCAAATGAGCTTGTCTCTAACCCTTTAAAGGGGAATCCTTTTGGCCAACTTTCTTGGCTCATTTTAGGCCATAAATGGTCAAGTAGGTGATGCATCTACTTGGCAATTTAACTTGGGCTTTGGTAGACTCAAACTTGTTGGGCCTTAGATGTCCATTCGTCTACTATTCTTTCACTTAGTTTGGATCAAAATTAATTCAAGTAGGTGGTGGTGTGCTTGGCCTAATAAGCTGGTCAAAGCAGTCTTAGTAGGTTATGCACCTACTTGGTTCTTAGGTTGGTCAATAAGTCAAAGTAGGTGATACACCTACTTGTCACCTACTAGCTTTATTTATGTCAAGCAAGCAACTCACTAATTTTATTCCATTTTCCAAATCTTAATCCTTTCTACTTACTTAACACATATATATACTTGGGCCATTTTGAACCTTAAGCTAGAATGCCACCTTATTATCTCGAGTTCAACTACTTTCGTCGGGGTTAACTTGGTGTACACAAGCTGAAATGTATGGTGTATTCCAATACCATCCAAACCTATTTTTAAACCATCAATCACTTAAGCAACTTGGTCCCTTACCTATACAGTGAGACTACCTCAAGTTTCCATACAACTAGAACAAGTCTAACTAGAATACGGGGTGTTACACTTTAACATCAATACCACCTTTTACCATCTCAAGTTCAAATATTTTTGTTGAGTCCACTTATTCATATATGTATAGGAAGACACGGGGTGTTATATCATCCCCCCTTTGGATCATTCGTCCTCGAATGAGAGGTGTTGCTCAAAACTAGCTCAACTTTGGATACTCTCCTAAATTGCCAGAGTTCTTTTTATAAAATAGGACTATCCAAATTATTTCAATTGACTAGAAACACATATAAACAAGCCTCATGTGGTATTTAAATACGTATAGAACATGAAATAATCAAATCATTCAGTAAGGCTCCTCTAGTCTGCATATAATCAAGTGAAACAATTTCGTTTAACATAATTTACCTTTCTCTCCCTTTTATATACCGACCTGAGGTGAAATACTTGGAATTTGGGAATCACAAGTATGAACTATACCTCTGAACATATGACACATCAACAAGAAAACAAGTTAACTAATGAGCTCCAAACCCATGTACAAGTGAATAAATGCACATGGGACTTATCGTGCAAGAAAGACATATAATATAGGGACCTCTTATATGTTCTTGGAATAAATATGGATACTTAGACTTAATGGAGCCCTTATACTTCTAAGTTGCTTTTTCAATACCCTGACTCCTTTATCATTATGGAGACTACATCTGAACCGGACACTTTCTTTTGCCATCTTTTCTATAGGTAAGGGTTGTGCTAAAATTTACTATATGCCCAACCTTATCGGGATAAATCCTCACTTAATCATGATATGGGGGACTTTATCCCCACACATTTAATAGTTGCGTTAATAAGCACAAAGGAGCATATAACATATAAAAGAACAAGTCACATGAAGTCTACAATACATAGGCAAATAGGCATAGAAGATCACCTAATATGTGTTACTAAGCCACAAGGAAGTGTATTTAGCATATGAACAAGAGTACATAATAGGCATATGAAACATAGGCATTTGAGCTATTAGAACATATGATCGATAGACAAGTAAGTTTAATAGCCTATAATATATGAGCATGTGAACTAAGTGGCGTGTGAGAAAATGAACTATAAGACATGTAGCATACGGGAAGATGAATTACAAATTTTAATACATGAGCAAGTGGACTGTAAAACACGTTGAGCGAATGACCTAGATGAGCACATAACATGTGAGTACTAAAGCTAAGAAAGCCTTTTACATATAAACAAGTGGACTAGACATGTAGTCATATAATAAAAAAAATATGAAATATGAATCACGTGGTTAGGTGGACTATATCACGTGCATAAGTGGACTAACACATGAATAAGTGTACTTTATGAATTATTAGCGAGTGAACATTTGAGATGGAAAAATTAACTATGGGGCATGTAATGCTTTAAAAAGTAGGATATGAGGCATGTAACATATGGGCAAATGGTCTATGAAGTATGTGGATTGACAAATGACTTGTGGAACATATAATCCATGAACCAGTAATTTATAATGCCTATAGCATATGAACCATTAATCTATAATGCATTTAAAATATGGATAAGTGATCTGTGGTAAGTGATTGGTAAAATAGGGTAATGTCCTATGAAATGTATAGCAATAAGTGTGAGTTCTATGAAGCAGATAACAACTATCTACAAGTTCTCCATGATGTATATATCATGTGTGATAATTTCTACACATGGCACATGACCAACAAATAGATGAGCTATAGGACAACATGTATAAATATGTAAGCAACCGGAACCTTTGGAAATTATAGACATCCATAGAACCACTTTGTCATCTCTTAAGTGCAAGTATACTATCTTAGTTCTAACTCATGGGTAGTGTAGTTCTACTCGTGTTTCTTACTCACCTCAAAACATATGCAATTGATTTCCCATGTCTTCTTTAGCTCTTGAGAATTTTTCCCACAAGTGTTCCAACCATTAGGACCGGACAACTTTTTGAGTATATCCAAACATAGAGACAAGGGTATGAGAACCTTATAATGCTTCTATAATAATAGGGGATTGAGGCTAACTATGTCTTTGTTATAGGTCGGTGACACACAATTACACTTAATGTCTGATTCCCTATTAAGATTCAAATAAGCAAATAAACAAGTGAATCTTGAGGACATTATAACCAATGACACACTGCTAATTACACATAATTTCAATTACATGCAAACTCATCTTGTGATATCATAGCACATGAGAAGTAGCCACCTTGGCTCAATAAGTTAGGTTTGAAGAGTCAATATCCTTTTTTTATTACTCCCACATGCTTAATAAGCATTCTCTATAATAAGGGCACAACTTATGTCCCATTTTCTTCTAATACTCATGTACGTCATCTTTTTATACTATCAGGAAACTTTACTCAACTCGTCTCTCCATTTTAGGGTATTCAAATATCATTCTTCTTTATTTCGTATATAACCAAATACTCTCCTACTAGTTATTAATTAACACTATACCTTCCTCTACTCTAAATATTCTAATAGATCATAACTTATATCTACCACCTTAACATTTTCAACCTTAATCTTTAGTCATATTCTGTTCTATAACCAAAACATAGATCACAATCGGACACTATTACACATATAGTCTTATATGAAACAATTAAAACACTTATCCTCATAAATTTTCTATCCACAAAAGGAACACACCTTTTACCCTATTTAGGGTGGTTAGATGCACATATCTTATAATTCCGGCTATAAACATATCCCACATGGTGAGTAAGCAAGTGAGCTCGGTGAGTAAGCAAGTGAGCTCAATCGACCAACTAAGAGTATCTCTAGTCAAATACCATTGAGTTATATTCATTTACTCTATGCTACTGCCATATCCTTTACCTAATACAAAACTAAATCAACAACTTTTATTTCCAATACATGTTATTACCCTAAAGATTTTATAAATATTGTTGACAAAGTTCTAAATATCCTCTATAAGATTAGATCCATCAACCACTGGAGGAGTTATGTCTGAGTAAATCTCAAGCTCATGAACTGGTCACATTCTCCAAAGAAATTGTACTAGGGAATGTTGCAGCCCATCTTTGTGACTAGGTAACCATTTACAATGTTGCATATGAATGACCATGTTATGTCCCTCTATTAACCAAGATAATACAAGATGTACAAATACAACTGTAGATGTAAGTAATACAGAAACCTTAACAAGCCTATCTCTAAATTTTAATAACATGAGACCTTTCTGTAAAGATTGCCTCACGAAAGTACTTATGCAGGCCTTTTGCCACCTTTGATCTTAGCTATAGTAGACATAATATAGATGACATAAATTATAGTATGAGTGGAATAAACTTCTTAAGTTAGCTCTATCGCATACTATAGATTATAAAAAAAAGGTCACATTTCCTAAATATCCAAGCAGCCCCTAATTATAAATGTGGCATGCAACACAATTATAAGTAAGGCTCTACTAGACACAGCTTTGTAGACTCCCTAGGATGACCTTCTCTGATACCACTTTTTTCATACCTCAAATTACATTGATACGAATAGGCACCCGATTTCCTAAAGGCCAGAGAGAACCAACTTATGACTTGTGCTTATTGTATATGAACCTATGGTAATTATGAAGCTTTGACGAGTATAGGTAGGATACCTTGATAAAAGACCAGCATAGATAGGGCCAAAATAGAGGTACAAGACTTAGCTGTTGAGGCTTTAATTAATAAAAAACAAGATACCACTGCGCTTTACTTTGACATTAGTCTACAAAGCCTCTAAAAGAAAGAAAACTTAGTTGTGATATAATACTAGTTGATCAGTGGTAGAAGAGGATGAACCATGCTAGGCATTTTAACCCCTGGGATACGGTCCTCATAAATATATAGATTGGGATCGGCCCATTCTAGGTATTAAACCCCCGAGCTGCCACCCATAAATAGATCAATTGGGATCGGCCCATGCTAGGTATTAAACCCTTGAGCTACCACCCATAATTATATAGATTCACTTTACCTTGTTCCTTTAATCTTTGAGATTGTTCTTTTAGTAGCCGTAACTCTTTTGAGCTTTGGTATTATGGACCAGTAGTGAAGACATGTGAATAAAATACTTGAGACAGTAACAATGACATAGGAAGTAAAATATAACTTCAATGTGATACTTAGGAACTTGTATGACTCAATGAACCTTATTGGCCACAAAGCATATTCACAAATGGCCATAGAGACATGCGACAAGTAAGGACATGAGGACATGCAGCAAATGAGCCATTAAGGTGTAGAACTAGTGATCAAGTGATCTTACATAGCATACAACAACTGTGGCGGAGTCAAAATGTAGAAATTTAGATATTTCAAATGGGGGCATACGTGCATATCAAGTGGAGACATATAACTCCTCAATTGAAGAGGTAATAATTGTAGAATAACTACTTCGTAGGCTATGCCAAATGAAAGAATATATGTGTAACACGTGGCAGATTCAACTATAGGAAAAATACACATCTCAAGTAGGAACATATAAACTGTGTAATAGAATAAGAGCTCTATGAGGTAACATTATAGCCTAACATAATGGAAGTGATATCCAATGAAAGGAACATGTGAATATGTGAGCCAATGAAGTATATGACCAAATACATAATTGGAGCAATGTGACAGTTTTTGATTAGATTGTATATCCAACATATGAACACTCTTAACATGTGTAATCTAGGATCTTATTGTCTCATATAAGAGAAACATGTAACACTTTGACACATTATTTAGACCTCGGGCAGCAGGAAAAGGGGCAATTAACTACAGTGGGAATTGTACACCGTCACTATGTATCTTTTATCATGAACATCATCTAGGACGCTCACTTCATATGTACACATATATAAGACTTCATGACAAAGAATGTGAAATAGAATAGCCTTACATACCTTACTATCCAACTTGGGTGTTACAACAAATTAACCTTCTCTCCTTTGGATTATTAATCTACAATGAAATAAGTGATAAAGATAGTATTAATAGCTAATCAACCAATTTAGGCTATTTGATTTCAACAAAATAGTAACCGGGCAGTAAGTCCATAATTTATCAAATTAAGTTGTTCTTTCCTCTCCTTTTCCTTTAATCTTGTCTATAAGGTCCTCCCTAAATCTCCACGGCCTGCATAACACATATAAATCAATATACAAAAGTATGGTAGGTAGCCAGATCACGCAACACCCAATTAAGTGGAGTATCACCACACTCAGCGATGTCTATGCCCTTTAATATCTCCACGACTTCTCTATATTTCCAGTCACACCCCTTATCATACAATACCCCAAACAGTCCCTAAACATCATAATGTGGTAGTGGAAATGTGAACTCATGACTGTAACTAGCTCATGAGTTTCGATTAATATTACACTTAAAATGCTCCAATGAGCTCATAATTAAAGATAAAGGGGACACCTCTCCATGGATGTCCCAACACCTATAAACCACCAGAACGTCCTCCCTAAAATTACACCCTATAAAAGGAAACAATCTCCAACTCATCAATACACATCAAATTCCCTAATCAATTCAAGCACAAAAGAGGGATAAAATTTCAGTAGCTTCCTTGCTGGACAGAAATACCACTTGATAAGACTTTGATTCTTCAAGGATTAGGTTGTCCTCTCCAACTTAGCTTGAGAAGAAGAGATAGGAAGAGATAGGTTACTAAAACCATCACACCATACTCTTACTAATTCAATGTTAGAAAAGAATTAACATGGCAGTAGCTTTATCTTACTTGGTGGAGATTTTTAGTTCCCCTAACCTACGATTCTTCAAGAGCTTGAATACTACTTCAACTTAGATTGAATGGAAGGATAACATTCAAGAACCCTAAAGGTATTTGATGGCTGCTATATAAAGTTAAGAGAGAACAAGAGAGAAAACTCTCGAATTTTGATTTTTTTGCAAGATAGAAATGGGTCAAATGAGCTGGTCTCTAACCCTTTAAAGGGGACTCCTTTTGGCCAACTTTCTTGGCTCATTTTAGGCCATAAATGGTCAAGTAGGTGATGCACCTACTTGGCCATTTAACTTGGGCTTTGGTGGACTCAAACTTGTTGGGCCTTGAATGTCCATTCTTCTCCTATTCTTTTACTTAGTTTGAACCAGAATTAATTCAAGTAGGTGGTGGTGTACTTGGCCTAATAAGTTGGTTAAAGGAGTCTTAGTAGGTGATGCACCTACTTGGTTCTTAGGTTGGTCAATAATTCAAAGTAGGTGATGCACATACTTGTCACCTACTAGCTTAATTTATGCCAAGCAAGAAGCTCACTTATTTTATTCCATTTTCCAAATATTAATCCTTTCTACTTACTTAACACTTATATATACTTGGTCCATTTTGAATCTTAAACTAGAATGCCACCTTATTATCTCGAGTTCAACTACTTTTGTTGGGTTAACTTGGTGTACACATGCTGAAACATTTGGGGTATTCCAATACCATCCAACCTATTTTTAAACCATCAATCACTTAAGAAACTTAGTTCCTTACCTATACGGGTGAGACTACCTCAAGTTTATATATAACTAGAATACGGGGTGTTACACTTTAACATCAAATACTGCCTTTTACCATCTCAAGTTCAAATATTTTTGTTGAGTCCACATAGTCATAGATGTGTTGGAACATACGAGGTGTTACAGAATGAGTTTTAGATCTCTTCATGATGTCTCCAAAGACTTGTTTGCTAAATTGTAGTGGTGTTCAGAGTTAGTACTTCTTCATTATGGGGTTCATTTATATGGAACAAGTACTGTAAAAGTTGCATCCAGTAATAGTACATAGTAGAGGGGCCTCTCATGTATGGAGGAAAATGATTCTGATAAGTGAATAAATGAAACATAGCATATGGTGGCATATTCAAACAGGGAATCAAGTTTTTGGTTTGAAAACTGGACCAAACAAAGGGATTTGTACTATATTGAAGGAGACAATGTAGGAGAAGAGGAATTGGAGGTAAATGAGTTTATACTTAATGGAGAATGGCAATATCAGAAGCTTAAAAGCATGATCTCATAAGAGATAATAGAGTACATAATTCACAACGTAAAGCCTCCCTCTAGAGAGTCACCCCATGATAAACCTTGGTGGATGGGCAATTCAAAAGGAGTTTTTATAGTGAGTTCTTCTTGGGATATTGTAAGAAAGAGAGAGGAAAGAAGAAGGTGTTTTGAGTTACTATAGGCCAAGAGAGTTCTTTCCAAGATAAACTTCTCCTATAGAGGGTATGGTTAAGAAGAATCTCTACTGATGATAATCTAAAAAGAGTGAGGATCACTACTATTTCAAGATACCACTGGTGCAGTAGCTATGAGAAGGAAACCATGACCCACCTTTTTCTAACAGAGTGGCTATGGAGGCAGTTTGCTATTTTTGTAGGAATCAACATTGATAACATGCATTTATAGCAGGTGATCTTAATATGGTGGAGGATTATAGGTCCAACAAAACTGGTAACCATTTATAGAGCATTACCAACTTTTATAATATGGATACTTTGGAAGAGAAGGAATAATAGAAGGCATAGAGGTGACACTAATTTTCAAGCTATAGTGATACAAGTGCAGAATCTGATATACCAGTTGGTGAAAATGTTGTTTCCATGGCAAAGAGGTGCCTAAGGAGTAGTCACTACTAGTGAAGGTATTGAAGAACTGTAGGCCCAAATTTTATTACCATACTGTATTATGAAAACCTCCTGATGAGGGAATCATTAAATGTAACACACATAGGGTCTGTACAGGGAACCCTGGTCAGAGTTCATATGGTTTTTGCTTGAGAAATAATAAAGAAGATCTTATATATGCTCAGGCAGAAATAATTGGATTTACTACAAATGTGATGGCAGAAGCTAGGGCAATTTATGAGGTTGTATATTTTCGCAAAGGGAAGGGGTTCTCAAGAATTATTATTGAGACAAATTCTCTTAGCATTAGGAATATCATAAAGGAGGTATAAAAAGTTCCATGGGAACTGGAAGAACTAGTGGAGGAAATCAACAACATAAGTCAACAAATGAGCTTAGAAACCTATCATACTTATAGGAAGGAGAACAACCTAGCAGATTCATTGCTAATATAACCTTTAAATATGATAGTAAACAGGAGTTCAAAGTATTTTAGGACCTCGCTACCATTAGTAGAAAGATCTTGAATATGGAAAAGTCAAAAATGCCTAACCTAAGATTAAAGACAAGGAAAATTAACATACAATGAGCTCAGACCAAAGCGTAACATTCATTAACAATAGCATCACAGTCGACAGAAAGAGAAATCCAACAGAAAAGCAGTTAAGGGGAGGGATACACAATAATAGTATTTATAAGATTGTATGCCCAGAAGGAGACATAGTTGTGTACAAACTAGCTTGGCATCTACTATCTAGCTATCAAAATACTTAACCAAAAATGAAGGAGCTTAGTGTTTTGAACATGGATGCAGCTGGCTTAGATCTTCAGAGTGAAAACGACATAGAATCACATCTTCAACACCTGTAGGAATGCAAGTTAGCTAGAAAACAAGTAGATGTGGAAAACCAAGCAAGAATATATGAAGGGGAAGGTCGACCTGAGATCAGCCTAGATAAATACCCATTTCTACTCCAATCCCTTGGGGATAAACCCTAACCACTTGAAGATAAGAAGTAGCAACGAGCAGACAAAAGAAAGAAATAGAGTGTAGACGAAGCTCACCTTGGTACTATGAAGTAGATATCATAGAGGTCACCAACATGAAGATGGGAACAAGAACAAAGAACAACCAAAGTAGCACCATCTAGAGTTGATGGTTTCGGCGGCAACAATCTGAAAACATCTTCATATGGTAAAGAACTCAAAGAGTCAGGTGGAAGTTTATCGAAGAAACTCACACTGTCCGATACTTGATATTTGTTGTATTTCTTAGGTTATTGGGCCGTATCTTTCACCTGAGCCCATTTATTTTTGTTTTTGTTTTGGGCCTTTTGTTACACCCTGTACATTTTCGACCCTACTTGATTGTCTTAACATTTATAAAATTATTTAAACATGAGATAGTTGGTGGATCATGCATTAAATTTGTTGGGCTAAATGAGTCTTGTGCTATTGGGCTCAATTGAGGCCCAAAATGATGCAAAAGACATGGCCCAAAGATGGCAAATGACTCATTCTTGTGTTGACCAAGTAAACATGGCATTTAATGACCAATAATTGGCTAAGGATGACTTGAGGGACTATATAAGGCAAGAAAAATTAGATTTTTATTCATATCAATACACATGCCATTTCTAGACATTTTCAAGATATTTCTTTTATCTTTCAAACCCTAAGCATCACTCCCTTGGACAAGATCATCATCTTGCAAGCTTTGGTAAGTGCTTACTCTCATGGATTAATATATTATATGCTTAATATGGTGCATAAATCATGTTGGTTATGTTGGAAAAGTGTTGGACAGTTCACTATGTGTAAAACTGTCTACTTTTGCAATCGAAAAAGGGTTTTGCCTTATAAACTTGAAAATGGACGTGTGGTCTTGAAAGAAGTGAACTTGATGGATTAAATATTAACATGAAAGATGTGTTTATGTTCTTAACTTGATTTCTCTATGTGTATAACTTGTGGGATTGTTGGTATGAAATTGATCATGGAATTGGTGACGTATTGAAAGGAACATTAAGCCATGAGTGGCTAAAATCGCTTATTCTAGGGATTGAGGCGACGAACACGAATCTTGTGAGTTGAATAGTGTCTTCACATTTATGAAATTATTTAAACAAGATATTGTTGGGATATTACACATCGAATTTGGTGGGCTAAGTTAACATGTGTTAATGGGCTCAATTTAAGGCCCAGAATGGAGTAAAAGGCATGGCCCAAAAAGGCAAATGACCCATTCTTCGATGTTGACTAAGTAAACATGGAATTTAATACCAAGAATTGGATAAGGATGACTTTAGAGAGTATATAAAGGCACAAAAGCGGATTTTTATTCACTATAACTCTCATGTCTTTCTAGATATTTCTAAAACCATTTTTCATCTCACAAACCCTAAAGCAACCATCTTCCTTGGACAAGATTATCACTTTGCAAGTTTGGATAAGTATTTATTCTTGTGATTTAATATATTATATGCATGATAGATGGTGTAGATCATGATGGTTATGTCTAAAAGTGTTGAGTAGTGCACTTTTGGTTTTTGCTACAAGATGTGTCATCCATGTGACTTGAACTTGAAAGGAGACTTGAGGTTTTGATAGAAGTGAATGGTGTGGATGAAATATCAACATGTATGGTGTGGTTATGTCCTTAACTTATTTTTTTTTCTATATGTATAATTTGTGGGATTGTTGCTATGAAACGTATTGAGGTGACTTGAAGGAGTAATTGTGATGTTGTGTTCATGAGGAAGCGTAAAGGATAAAATTGGTGTGAAATGCAATGTTTGTGATGTATTGGTCAATGTATGGAATTTTGTGGTATTTTTTATATGAAAATTCCGTGAAATGACGTTATAGGGAAATCATGTAACTCATTGACGTCTTATGCACTTGTAAGATAGTTAGTTGTTAACGTGAGCTCCATTATGTACTTGTGTTGTAGAGTAAAATGTAAGGAAAGATATGGATTATTGTATTCACATATAGGACTGTGTATTCATATTGGGAAGATAAGGTATGTAAGATTACTCTTTCCGTATCCTTCTGCAGCACATATTGTTCACATTGACATTGTACTTGTTCCATTCCGAAATGTCCAAAGGTATCTCATTTCAGGTTGTCATCTATTGTTATTCATATGTTCCTTATTCATTAATCAATTTTTATTCATGTGTCACGTAATTGTGGACATGGTTCCAAAGTTCCAATAATGATAATGTTAATGTGCCAAAGGTTTAATAATGTTTCAACCACCAATGTATCAATCTCACACAAGTAAAGGTATCAATCTCTCACAAGTAAGGCTCACAAGTAAGGAATGAAGTAATGTCTATATATATATATATATATATATATATATATATATATATATATATATATATATTATGGCCCACCGATAAGGTGGATGATTGTTGATATTATATAATGGCCCACCGAAGAGGTGGATGATTGTTGATATAAACATTATGCTATGTTATGGCCCACCGATAAGGTGGATGATTGTACTATAGCCCACTGATCAACTGGATGAATGGTAATAAGGATAAAGGTAAAAGCAAAGAAGTAAAGTACTCGAATGAAAGTATATCACTTCAAGGAAAGTATATATGAATGATGTTATATGAACGATAATGATATGAATGGATGATCAAAAATGAAAGTAATGAAAGCAATGTACATGGTTCCACATATACAGAACGGAGGTTTATCCATATTGATTATTTCACTTCTACTTGATATCCTTGAAGTACTTATGTATCATGCAGTTTCTTACAGCCTTACATACTAAGTATATTCTTTCTACTGACGCCCCTTGGGGGACTTACCTTACTTGCTGCAGGCACAGGTGCTAGTAGACCTCCACAGTAGGTTGCGGGTCATTTGCAGATCATTGGTGAGCTCCAGTTGGTTCGGGGCTTTCCGAGTCACATGTGTACATTAGTTTTGGTATTTTAAATATTGTCTAAAGCGGGGACTTGTCCCGACTTTAGGTATCTGTTAGAGGCTTTGTAGACGTATGTGGGAAGATAAATGAAAGAATGTATGTTTTTGACATGGTGGCCCTAACGGTCAAGTTTTATATATATCATATGTTTTCCATGACCTCCGCCATTGGTAATTTGTATCTAAATGAGGTAGAGTGTGTTTCTTTAAGGGACATGCATATGAGTGAACATGAATGAAGATTGGTTCTCTCGAGCCTTAACGGCTTCGGGTGCCAGTCCGCCCTATTGGAATTCGAGGCGTGACACCTCCACAGTAGGTTGCGGGTTATTTGCAGATCATTGGTGAGCTCCAGTTAGTTCGGGGCTTTTCGAGTCACTATGTACATTTATTTTGGTATTGTAAATGTTGTATAAAGAGAGGACTTGTCCCGACTTTAGGTTGGTTACATCTATGTATCTGTAGAGGATTTGTAGATGTTGTGGGACAGATGAAGGGATGTAAGAAATTTATGTCCATTTTGACTTGATGGCCCTAACGGCTAAGTTTCATAGATAGCATATGTTTGCCATGACTTCCGCCATTGGTATCTTATAGTTACATGAGATAGAATGATATTCATACAGAGACATACATATGAATGTACATGAGTGAAGATTGGTTCTCTCGGGCCATAACGACTTCGGGTGCCAGTCTGCCCCATGGGAATTCGAGGCGTGACACCTTTGGCTATGTTTTGTAAATAGTATTTGATTTATTAATAAAAGATGGCCACTTACAGTCTAAAATTTACCTAAAAAGAAAACTAAGAACCTGGTAACTCTGAAGGAAATGGAGCTTACCAATCTCCTGGAACTCAACAACACTAATGAGAAGGCCTGTCTACTTGTTTGTCAGGACTTGTAAGCATGAATGCAGAACCTCCAAACAATAGGAAAGTCAGTACAAAAAAATATACTGAGTAAGAAAGGCAATTGAATAATTGAGCAGGTATAAAATATTGAATGTAATAGATAAGGGAGCCAAAGATAATTAGAATGTTCTTACTTTCTCCTAAATTTAATCATATAAATAATATCCAAATAATAACCTAGTCGAGCGATCACAAGCTTGGTAGGTACAATTGGAAATAAATACAACCTACCTGATGCCCCCTAAGACCTGCATGTAAAAATTAATTTATATATCCTTATTGGCACCCCTCTGACCCTATGGGCAATTTGAATACTTGTCTACCTCGTAGGCTCTGTATATCTTAATAGCTCATAAGTAATAGGCATACCATGGCTCTTTTGGGTCATCTTTTCCATGGCTCTATGTGGCTATCAATATAGCTTGTTGATAACGCTCAAGTTATACCTTGAAGGTATAAGTGATCGTCGTCAATATATTTTACCCAACAAGTCGGGGTCGAATCCATAGGGAATGAGATCACGACCTTTAATCTCAAGTGTTATAGGCAACTAGGAGTTGGCTCGTAATGCTATAATAAATAAAATGAGAAAGTAAATTGGGGGAGGGGGTTGGTATTTGAATAATATTTAGTAACAATTTCAATTGTTGTCAACGATTTATTTATCAACCTTTAACTACTCAAAGTTTGTAATCAAGTGAACTAAAGCACTTAGGGTTATGCCTTTATGAGATTGATTCTATGCATGGGTAAGTGAGAATACACCTAAGGTTTGGTTATTAGTTATGATTAGGCATGGTTTTAGATATTGGAAGTGATTTCTCAATTCACAATCAAATTACACATGGATTTCTCTCGAATACCAAAGTGTCTACACTACCAAACAACCATATACCTTGAAATGGGTGATCTATCTCTAGCATCACCACTTAAATGAGTATAACTCAAGTTTCATTAGCCAAATCTCATCACTCTTATACCCTTTTTCAAGCAATACAGGAGATCCAAGCATAGACCAAGTTTGCAACCTCAATCTATAAATTAGCACATAAAAATTTAGCTAAAATCATAACACACAACCCAACACAACGGTAAATAATCACTACCCCCACACAATCAATGCTCAATCATGCATAACCCTAAGTATAGGAAATTAGCTACTCATAACGAAGGGAAAATAAAGTATGCCAAATTCTTCTTCCATATTAGCTAAAGAATCTAAATGCTTTTCACAAAAAGACTCTAAACCCAAGCTAAGAGTAGTATATCCCCAAGATTAGGATTTGATTACAAGCTCAAGCATAAACTAAAAATTGACCAAGATAAGATTTCACAAAACCAAAAAGCCTTAAATAGCATCAGGAAAATTGGGCCACGTATTTACAGAATTGCCACCGCTTGTCAATTTGGCTGAGTACATCCATCGCCGATTGAGTCGGCTCTGCACTGAATTGTACAAGGCTGCACCGATTCATCATGTGATAAGCTCCAGGGGTTTCCATATGTCCCTTTTACCGATGCACGAGTTGGTGCGCCAATCAGTTCGGCGCTTCACCGATTAGTTCAATGCTTCACTATTCTTCTTCTCTTTTTCTTAGAACTTTTCTGTAGCTTTTGGCAATGGATATCCTCTTGTGGCGATGCACCAATTATTTTGTCAATGCGACAAAATGCACCTTTTATGCCTTTGTGTAATTTTAAACTTCAATCTTTCATCTTTTTGCCTCTTTTTGCTATTTTGATCACTTTTAGGCCTCCGTCTGGAAATCAAACCAAATCAACATTAAAAATACTTCAATTTAGCATTCAGGACATGATTTTCTCCCCATTTCTAGGGTAAGCAAGTCGCATTTTACCAACTCATCACTTGTAAGTGAATAGGCTTAACTATGGCTCTCTGGGGTCATCTTTACCATGGTTGTCTAGGGCCATCAAGACACCCCGTAAAAAACAAGCTTTACAATGGAACTCTATGTCCATCTTTACTATGGCTCTCTTTGGCAATCTTTACCATGGCCATCATGACAATCCATAATTGAACATGCTTTACTATGGTACTTTGGGGCCATCTAGGCAACCATAGGGAAATAGTATTCGATCACACAAGGCTCACTAGCCTCTAGGCATCAACAAGTAATCAAGTAGCCCGAAGGAAAAAATAAACTATAAGTGACCTATATAAATTTATAAGTTGTACCTAAGCAAGCACTCGCTATCAAAGGAATAGGAGTCCCCAAAAGGACAAATATATCAACTTGTGGCAGCCATCATAAGCATTTATGGATACGAGTAACTTATCTTAAGCATTCTAATCATATAACACTAAGATATAAAGAAATATGTCAAGAAGAAAATATATACTTAACATACCGTTCTGATCAATTCCAAGTAATCTACTCAATTCTGCCTGCACATGCCCACTACTACACAAGGCATGAGCTAAATCAGCAATCAAGAGTAAGAAGTACTACAAAAAATTGATAAAATATATGAATTTCAATTGTAAAATACTATTCATAGCGTAAAGTGGCTAGAAACCATAATATCATGCATCATCAATCCAACATCCAACTGGCCAGTTCATAGTTTTTTTAAAAAAAAATCTACTTTAATAGAATCCCGATGGTTTTTTAAAAACATCGTGGGGGAGGAAGAAAACGAGGGCCGAATATTTTTCTCATATAGCGCACTAATTTAGTGTGTTATATAAGTCTGCTAACCATAATGGTTATTAAGCCAGCTCTTTATTGAAACTTATATAGCACACTAAAAGACTGTGCTACATGTAGTTTTTTTTAACTTTGTTTTTGCACGTCATTTCGATCACTTTCATTTGTCGTCCATCATTTAGGTTCTGTACACACGTTACAACCCATTAAATCCTATTTAATTTTATTCGAGCAAGCTTAATTAGTAGAGATGTACATAATGGGCAAGCCTATGGTTCTTTTGTATACATGTGAATTTGTTTGTGAGTGCAAAAGTTGTACTTTGATGCTGAGTCCTTAATTTATATTCGATTTTTTATTTGAGCGTGTGGACTACTTATTCTTGTGAGGAAACTTGTTTTGATAGATAGATGATGTTATTAGCTTTTTTGACAAAGTAGGTGGGCGAACATAAATTTGATGAGTTGGAGTCTATCTTTGAGATTAGGAGGTTAGAAGTTTGTTGTTTTATTGAGTTGACTTGTATATTTTGCATGATGGTTAGGAAGTATACTTGATGTTGTGAGTTATTGTATGACCTAATTTTTTATATCATGCAAAGTGGTATTGTTCATAAGCTTGATTTATTAAGATGAATTTTAATGATTGCTCAAGGATGGGCAATAGCCTAAGTATGAGGTGATGATGTTAGGCCGAAAATGCATATATTTAGTCATTGTTTATCTCACGTTTTGTCCTTTTAATCGTTGTTTGAGTATTGATTATATTATTTCATACTTAATATGATATTTTGTTGTATAGGAATAAAATAGTGCAAAGATGAAAAGATCTGAAGTAAAATTGAACAAAAAATGGAAAAAGAAAAGAATGAAAGGAGACAAGAATTAATGGGCAATTATGAAAATTTTGCATCTAATAATTGGTGGAATGAAGATTGAAAAATAACAAGTTAACAACGCAGCTAAAGACTTGACAATTTGTAGAATTAAAACTGACAGTAGACGTTGCTATGCATAACGCATTGCAAAGGTGGCGCAAGTATAATTACACACAGAATTTAAGTTGCTCCTTTGCACCACCCTTTGCGATGCTAGGGTGGCGCGAGAATGATAGAAGTTTCATCTGGTCCGACTTGGATTTGACTTTTAAAAGTGCAGACCTTTTCAAACTCTATAAATACACCCTAAGCACGATTTTAGGACAACTTTTAACACAAAGAGAGCCAAGAGCCGCTGTGATGGTCGGAGAAAATTAGGTCTTACCTTTTCTTCTTCATACTAATCATTTTTATGTTTATTTGACTGATTTATTGTATTTTCTTCATGTCTACGTGGAGTTGAACTTCTTATTCTTAGGTTGTGGTTCTTTTATGAACGTTGTTATTTGGATATTGATTTCAATTAATTAATATATCGTATTGATTTATTTTTTAAATATCACTCTTAATTATTTTACTGTGTAGTTAACAATGAAATAATATTTATGCATCTATATTTAAATACGACAATGAAAATTATAGATTGGATATAGACTTAAACAGAACAGTTCTTAATTCTAATAGGGGATAGCGAACTCGTGATTAGGCTAGACAAGCTAATCATCTCACTTGGTTGCTATACAGGAGATGTAACTGCATTCTCCTTAATACTATTCTGCTAGACATTGAGAGTCAGCTTAACCTGAATAGTCTAGCAATTGTTCGATAAAAAATTGCAAGTAAAATTAACTAACCTTATCAATTAATAAATCAGATAAAGTAATTATTTAAACCAATTGAAGAATACAATGTAATTGTTAGATAACTTGTAATCCTAGATCAATTTCATCTCAGTGATAACATAAGAATCTGTTCTTTCTTAATTGAAGTTCATTATTTATTTATTTTCTATTTTAATAAAATTACAATTACAAATTTTGGATTTTACTTTCTGTTTAGATAATTCGCATTAGTTTAATTTAGCTAATAGTTAATTACTAGTTCTTATGATTCGATATTCGACTTTTAGTCACTTTATTATTTGATGACTGTGTACCATTGCGTATGCATTTGACCGCAACATGTCTTGAGTACTAATATGGAGACAACTTTCAATCATATGTTCAACAATCTTGGTGCTGCATTTTTAGAAACAAAAATATTTTTTAACCCCTGCTTACTTTTACCGCATGGGCTCTAATTTTCAACTCATGCTTTACTTTTAATGCATGAGCTTCAACTGTCAACCCTTTCTAATTTTTAGCATTTGGACTTTTTTCCAACTCATGCTTATTTTTAATACATGGACTCCAATTTTCAATCCGTGCTTATTTTTAATGCATAGGGCTTTAATTTTCAACCTACACCTACTTTTAACCATGACAAACAACAGTGATGAAGATTATGTGGAGAAAGGGAATCAAGATTATTTTGTCAGAAAATTCAGATCCAGAGAATATTTGTTAAGGTTTACCCTGAATTTTTTACCCTATTTGCATTTTACTATAATTGTATTTTACTTCAAAAAGGTTTCTAGTGAAACGGGATTCTTCCACATCTATCATTGCCTTGGAAGAGAAGTTTTGAATTTCTATAAATAGATGATTCTTTCTTCTCATACACAACAAAATAACATCAATTAATCATTAAAAAGTGTTGTTTGGGAGGCGATTATTCTCTCAACATGCTTTATGTTTTTTATTAGTTTTCTTATATGTAGTTTAATTGACCAAATAATATCACTATTATACGTCTTTCGTATATCTTTTCTTTTGTTTTTAATTTATTCTTGTTCAAAATTTGCAATTATTGACTTTCGCACGTTGTGTTGCTATTTTCAACCTCCGCATTAATTACTATAATAAAGTACACCGTAAAAAATAAAGAAGAAAAAGGGTGCCACAAGCTAATTATAAGATTGCGTTTAAGCAATAATTTATTGCCACAAGCTAATTATAAGATTGTGTTTAAGCAATAATTTATTGCTTATTATTTTTAGAACAGTAAGGATGGATGTGAAAAAACAAGGAAATAAATAACTTCTTACTTTCTTAAAATACGAAATATTTTAAAACAAATTCACTTTATTAGAACAACAAATATTTGAGAGCGGTAGATAGTATATTATATAATAATAATAACTTTCTACAATACATATTCTTGGTAACTTGAAGAAAAAGGCAAGTAATATGACATGTAAAGATTCATTGAATTCAAACTTGAAAGAAATTCTCATTTCTTAGAACCTCAAATAATAATTGGTTGGTTCAAGATTTACATAACCTCGAAATTATGGCTTGATTCACAGAAACAAACGAAAAACCAGGGTGTCAGCCGTCTTATTGTCTAATGTTGCTTTCTTTATTATACTTCCTCAGTTTCAAAATAACTAGTTTTGTTGACTTGTCACTCTCCTTAAGAAAATTTTTTTTAGGGATTTATTTTATCAAATAAATCTTATTAATTATATTTTAAAAATATAAATTTGAGTATATACACTTTATTTAGTCATTTAATGATAGGGGTGGTATTGAAAGAACATAATAATATTCTCTTAATTTCATAAAAGGGATAACTAAATTGAAACAAATATTTTTAAAAAAAGAATCAACTATTTTAAAATGAAGGGAGTAATACGGAGTAAATAACTAAACACGCTCAACTTTTAAAATACCACTTTCTCAGGATTGGCAGTTCCATTTGCATGCAAATTGAGCCTGGTGAAACTTAGACAAAATTAACAAAGAAAGGAAAAATATACTTACCATCTAAAGTCAGCTCTTTTGATACAATAAATCATATCCAACAATATCATGTAGAAAATGTTTTTGCATTGATGATGAAAAATTCTATCCTTTTACATTAAATTCTATCCTTTTACATTCTTCCTTTTCTATTCATCTATAGAGGAATGATTCAGGAAATTACATGGAATGTCCTTCATAGTGGGTGACTTTGTATTTTTATCCCCCATAAGAAAAAGTCTTTAAAGATTAGTCTTCCTTCATTTTTATGTATACAACAAGTACATTTTTGCCCCTCTACACCTCAAATGTTATGTTACTCTTTACATGCTCATTTGTCTCTCAACTTTTTTTTCTTTTTTATTATTACTTGATTTTTATTTTTTATTTTCTCTTTTTTTCCTTGTTTTAATTCATTTGTCTCAACTTTTTTTTATTTTTTTCTTCTTTTTTTTATTTTTATTTCTCAAACATTATTTATTTTTTATTTCTCTTTTTTTAATTCATTGTCTCAACCTTTATTTTTTTTATTTTTTGTTTTTTTATTTTCACATTTTTTTAATTTTTCTCAAACTTTATTTTTATTTTATTTTTTCCTCTCATTTTTTTTCTCAACTTTTATTTTTCTCTTTTTTTTATTTTCTTAACCTTTATTTTTTTTCTTCTCTTTTTTTTTCTTTTTTCTCAATCTTTATTTTTTTCCTTCTCTTTTTTCTTTTTTCTCAGGTTCTATTATATTTTGCTAATGAATAGAAAGTTGGATAATCCGCAAAAAAGATCTTCTTTCTTTGACATCAAAGGAAACTTAAGGGCGTGACTTGCCGTTTGGAAGTCCTTTGGGATAAGTATTGTCTCTAAGGAAAGATTTATAGAACATCAACTTATTGTTTGTAAACCCTTGAGCTAAGTCTTGCCTCTAGGGAAAGAATTATAGAGTATCTCATAAATTAAGACATAATGAAATAGTGTTAACTCTTGCCCATGAGGAGTAATTTACTTTTTTGGGAAATTCTTGGGCTAAGTCTAGTTTTAAAGGCAAGACTTATCGAACATTTCATAAATCAAAGACACAATGTGGTAGTGCTAACTTTTGTCCATGGGGGCGTATAACTTATTTTTTGAAAGTATTTGGGCTAAGTCCTACCTCTAAGGGAAGAGTTATAGAACATCTCATAAATTAAGACACAATGTGGTAGTTTCAACTCTTGCCCATGAGACGTAACTTGTTGTTTGAAAGTCCTTGGGCTAAGTCTTGCCTCTAAGGCTATAGTTATAGAATATTTCATAAATCAAGACACAATGTGATAGTGTCAACTCTTGCCCATGGAGCATAACTTATTGTTTGAAACTCATTGGGCTAAGTCTTGCCTCTAAGGCAAGAGTTATAGAGCATTTCATAAGTCAAAACATAATGTGGTAGTGTCAACTCTTGCCCATTGGGCGTAACTTGCTGTTTGAAAGTCCTTGGGCTAAGTCTTGCCTCTAAGGCAAGAGTTATAGAGCATCTCATAAATCAAGACACAATGTAGTAGTGCCAACTCTTGCCCATGGGGCATAACTTGCTGTTTAAAAGTCCTTGGGTTAAGTCTTGCCTCTAAGTCAAAGTTATAGAGCATCTCATAAATCAAGACTCAATGTGGTAGTGTCAACTCTTACCCATGGGGCATAACTTGTTGTTTGAAAGTCCTTGGGCTAAGTCTTGCCTCTAAGGTAAGAGTTATGGAACATCTTATAAATAAAAATACAATATGGTATTGTCAACTCTTGCCCATGGAGCGTAACTTGTTGTTTGAAAGCCCTTGGTCTAAGTTTTGCCTCTAATGCAAGAGTTATAGAGAATCTCATAAATCAAGACACAATGTGGTAGTGTCAACTTTTGCCTATGGGGCATAACTTGTTGTTTGAAAGTCATTGAGCTAAGTCTTGCCTTTAAGGTAAGAGTTATATAGCATTTCATAAGTTAAAACATAATGTGGTAGTGACAACTCTTGCCCATGGGGCATAACTTGCTGTTTGAAAGTCCTTGGGCTAAATCTTGCCTCTAAGGCAAGAGTTATAGTACATTTCATAAATTAAGACAAAACGTAAGGCAAAAGTTATAGAACATCTCATAAATAAAAACACAATATGGTAGTGTCAACTCTTGCCCATGGGGCGTAACTTGTTGTTTGAAAATCCTTAGTCTAAGTCTTGCCTCTAAGGCAAGAGTTATAGAGCATCTCATAAATCAAGACACAATGTGGTAGTGTCAACTCTTACCCATGGGGCATAACTTATTGTTTAAAAGTCATTGGGCTAAGTCTTGCCTCTAAGGCAAGAGTTATATAGCATTTTATAAGTTAAAACATAATGCGATAGTGTCAACTCTTACCAAGGGACGTAACTTGTTGTTTGAATGTCCTTAGGTTAAGTCTTGCTTCTAAGGCAAGAGTAATAGAACATCTCATAAATCAAGATACAATGTGGTAGTGTCAACTCTTGTCTATGGGACGTGACTTGTTGTTTGAAAGGAATCGAAGAAAAGAAAAAAAAATAAAGGTTACGAAAAAATAAAAAACAAATGAAAAATGAAGGTTGTTAAAATTAAAAAAAAAACAAAAAAAATGAAAAAGAGAAAAAGGAAAAAAAAAGTTGAGAGAAGAAAAGTAAAAAAAAAAAAAAAAAGAAAAAAAAAGGTTGAGAAAAAATAAAAATATAAATAAAAAAAGTCAAAATAAAAAATAAAAGAAAATTAAAGGTTGAGAAATAAAAATAAGAAAAAAGGAGAAAAGAAAAAATAAAAACCAAAGAAAAATTAAAAAGAAAAAAAATAGAAGTTGAAAAGAGAAAAAGAAAAAAGAAAAAAAGTAAAGATTAAGAAAAATTAAAAAAAAAAAAGAGAAAATAAAAATAAAAAATCAAAGTAAGATAAAACAGAGAAAAAAAAATTGAAGTTGAAAGATAGATGAGCATGGAGAACTGTTAAAAATATTTAATATATAGAAGGACAAATATCTATTTGTTCCATACATAAAAAAGAAGGAAAGGTAGTTTTGTAGCATTTTTGTTATGAAGAGCAAAAAAACAAAGTCATCCACTATAAAAGCTATTTATGTAGTTTACCCGGAATGATTCCCTCCTTTGAGAACTACCATTCACGTACTATTCCTCCCCCAGGCGATCAAAAATCTCGAGAAAAGTTCATTAACCCGATAAGAACAATCAAAATACTAGGATGCAAGGACGGAGCGAGGGAACACCTATAGCCTATAGGTATAGGTTATACATAAATCCAATAACTTCTATTAAGCCCATGTAGTTGTATTAACAAATTTACATAATATTTATAAATGTTTGCCTATGAGCTTGACTACTTTCAATCGTCCCCCATTGTCCTAACAGCCGATCAAGTAATTAAAGCTACTACTGCTTAATTATTCTTGGGAAACTGAATCAGTACATTCTTTCATTCTCGGTTTAAGTCGTTTGTAACTGAAAACCTTGCTTAAAGAAGGAAATTACAAAAAATAAAAATTAAAAATTATCTGCTTTTCTGAACTAAGAAAATATCATCTATGAAATTCCAAATTTTACCTCCATGTCCGTCTCTGCGTCTCTGCTTCCATGATGCACCAGAAGTCAAGAGAATTAAGATCCCACAATCTTCAGAAAAGTCTATACATTTAGTAGGCGTTTGGACATGTGATATGAATTGTGTAATTTGTAATCATGAGATGAAATCAGCGTTTGGACATGTGATTTCATCTCATGATTTAATATCATGATATGAAATCGCAAATTCTTCAAAAAGTGTGATTTGGGATTTCATATCATGATTTGAGATTTTTTTTTAAATACAAAAGTTGACCCATAAGTTTATATTTTGTAAAAAAAATATCCATAATTTATATCTAACAACCATTTATTTCATATGTAAATAAAATTTATAGTTCATATTATTACTCTTTAAACTATTTATATCTCATATAACTATTACTCTCACCAACATAAAATTTATTATTACTTCAAATCAACTCCCACAATTTACCTATCTGGGAGAATTATATTAAAGAGTAGTACACTACAACTCATGTTCAATTTTACTTTTTTATTGAACTAAAGTTTAATCAATAAATGTTACATTTTTTATAATAGTTTTGTGATAGTGCATTACACTTTGTTATAAATTTTTTCTTATTTGATAAGATTGTATAAAGAATTGAGACAATTTTGATAGTTTTCACAACTTATGAGGTTTTATGTTCGTGAGAAAATATACAACATAAAAAAGTTTAAATTGCATGTCCAAACTAAACTTCAACTTCATCTCATAATTTCATATCATGATTTCATCTCGCATGGTCAAACGGGCCCTTAGTGTTTGTCTTGTGTTTTCTGTCAGTGTTGAGCATCCTGGGAGATGCAATTAAAAGTGACAAATAAGTTTGTCAATTAAGTGAAGGTCCTTCAAGTTTTAAAAATTAGGTAAAAGTGACAAAAAAATTTCAGTTTTTTATTTTCTTACTTTCGCCCCAAAAACTGTAAAAGTTGTTTCAACAACTATAGAAGTTGTTCTACAACTATGCTAAGTTGTTGGACAACTGAATAGTTGTCGAGACAACTAATGCAGTTGTCGAACAACTGTGTGCAGTTATTTGAAGGACTTGACCTACTAATATTGTGGGACCCACTCATCTCTTTTAATTAATTGGAGACTTGAGAGGCATTCTCAACTCATTTTTCTGAGCTGTTTCTGAGCTTCTTTCCCTATTAGCAAACCACTTGACTGTTCTCCTTGCAATTGGAAGCCAAAGCTTCCTTTTCCTTTCCTCTTTCACATTGTTTCGTGGAACTGAAAGCTCTCTATTCCTGTTGTTGATATCTATGAATCTTGGATGCACCATAATTTCTGACATGGATCTCTTCTGATTTTTACTTACTCCTTTAGATGTACTTGGTGATACAGGAACTGCAACAAGACTTTGTGATAAATCATTTTGATTGATTTTGCTCGATTTTGCTCTCAAACAATATTATTCATGCTTGGACCTTCTTCTATAATACTTGTCACCATAGATTGCTCAGTGTTTCTGTCCATTGATGAGAATCTGTTGCTTGTCATGCCATTAAGCATTTCCGAATTCAAGAATATCAGGTCTGAAGAACTCACATTGCTCCAACGATTCTTGAAGACAACATCAGAGACTATGATCCTATGATTGAACCTGTGTAGTGCTTTTCCATTGTTTTCTTGTATTGGCAATTCTTCTTCCTTCTTACCCTTTCAGATTTCCTAAAGCTGCTCCCAATACTAAATCTTGAGGATCCATTTTCCTCCCTTTGAATATAGAGTTCCAAATTTGATTCCTCTCTTATTAGCTCAGACTGACTCCACAAGAATCTCAAACTATCTGAATATGTGAGCAATGAAAGGTCTTCAGAACTTACCTTATGCCTGCAAAGAGGGCAGGTTGAATGTTTTTCCAGCCACTGATCAATACAATCAACATGGAAGGCATGTTTGCACATTGGAAGCAATCTAAGAATTTCAATATCTTCAAATTTTGATAAGCAAACAGAACAATTAAGCCCTTGTTTGGACCCTCTCAGTAAAGAGAATCTGAAGAAGTGAGTGATTCCACCACAGTTTTATCGATACCTGAGGAACGAGACACTGATAGAACAAGTCCCTCCTGAATATGCAGGCCGGTGGTGTTATGGACAGAATAAGATGTCCTATGACAGAACTTGGCATAGAGGAGTAGAAGAAAGTTAGTGAAAACATGATGGAGAGAACACAAATAACCACAGCAAGGCTTGGCTGGAAACTGCTAACAACATCTTGTGAAGACGACAAATCTTCAGATGGAGGCCCTGAGCTTCGACATTCAGTGAAAGCACTGCTAAGATTAGAATAATTGATTGATTCATGAAAAGATTGAACTTCCGAAGAATCCAACTTATTATGTGAATGACATGTTTCCAGCATATACATCTCCTTTGTATTGTGTGTAGAGAGGCTCTGAAACTATGGAGGGTAGTTTGACATTGGTTTGTTGTGGTCTGAATATTTTTATTTATATTTGGAAAAGTGTATCCTCCTGGTTTGTCTGTTTACTTGGTATCTTGTTCTTATGCATCTCTTTATTTGTGGGGGGAAGGGGATGTGGTGAGTACTGCTGCAAGTTTTAAAAAATTTGGAATTATGTAAGTGATGGAAATGTGGAAAGGCTTATACATGAACACATATTCTTCTGACTTGGGGGCTAATAAAAGAATAATATCACTATCTTTTAGCTGCTCAATTTTGAAAGGTTGCAGCCTCTGACGCAAGCACTTCAGCTCAGTCATAGCTAGAGCACAACTAGACAGGACAGAACTTCGGATATTGTTTTTAGACAATCGGTATCTGAGACACACCGACTCAACTAATTTAGATCTGCGCTGGGTAAGTCCACTGAGGGGGTAACACGCTCCCTACTAGGTAGCAAGTTCTCGATTCCTATAACTTGAACCCAAGATATCTTGTAAAAAGAGAAGGTTTCCAGCCATCTGACTACACCCTTGTAATTAGTGTTGAATTTCCTATAATATCTCTAGGCAGCAAAGGCTATCTATGTAAAATAGAAACACAGGAAAATATTTTATGTAATTTGACAGTGTTATTTAGAGACTGTAACATGAATTGGTACTTGTTTTAAGAAAAGATTTGACATGTTGCTGGTGAGAGGTGGCATGTATACCGTGGAATTAGTCAAGAAGTCTGCAACGGGCCCAGACACCACGGTTATAAAAAAAAAGAAAAAGATACGAAACTAGTGTAAACAAATTGACACATCTAAGATGAGGAAAAAGAATTGATTATTGCTTTATCATTTTCATTGTGAAGTTGTAGTTAAATGGGTGAAAATTTACGTTTTCTCGATGAAAAAGAACAGTCGATAAAATGGTTCAAAATTTGTCCAAGAAAAAGAAACAAAACAAACTTTCTTTATACACATACAGAATGTAGTTGAACGCGTTCTTACAGGAATCCAAAAATGTTGTAGACAATAAATAAATAAATAAACATAAAATCCGCATGGTTTTCTACAAAAGCACATGGATTGAATCCTCAAGGATAAAGGAACTTTTTGCGTAGTCAACAGAAATAACAGATAATGCGCATCTGTGCTTATTCGATATGAAATAAAATTATTTTTTGGGTTAGGTTGGATGACGCATGATATTAATTAGTACTCCCTCCGTCCCAATTTATGTGATGTACTTTGACTTGGCACGGAGTTTAAGAAATAAAGGAAGACTTTTGAAACTTGTGGTCTAAAATGAGTTATAGATATTTGTGTGGTTGTAAATCATTTCATTAAGGGTAAAGTGGGTATTTTAAAGTTAAATTGTTACCAAATATAGAAATGTGTCATTCTTTTTGGGACTGACTTAAAAGGAAAGTATGTCATATAAATTGGGACAGAGGGAGTAGCTCTTAAGCACGACTTAATATGATATGAGGCATTACCATTTGGCATGGAGATTAATACTTTATAGTCATTAGAGGTATCCCTCCATTTCATTTTATGTGACCATGTTCAACTAAGTACAAAATCTAATAGAGAGAGAGACTTGAAATTTATCATCTTAGATATGACATGACATTTGTTGGATATAAAATCATGTCATTGATGATAATATGAAATATTTGAAGTCAAATTGTTTCTCAATATACATAATGTTGTTCTTTTTGGAACATATTGAATTGAAACAGAGGAAGTAAATTAGTTCAATGAATTTCTAACAGACATCTTCCTATCGAATTCTAACACATTACCACAGAGGAGAAAGTTCATGTCCATGAATTACATCGAGTTACCGAGGAAATAGTGACAATGATGGTGAAGGTGGAGGAGATGTTAGTGGTGGAAGAACAAGTGAATCGGAGGAGTAAAATGGGTTGAGCGTTGAGATAGCATATCACATGACATTCACCTCATCAAAATGTCAATGTTACATGGGATTGGATGGACACTTATACAACTCTAACGGATGAGGGGTATATCTGAACCATTTAGATAACTGCAAGGAAAGTTTATACAAATAGTATAACAGAAGGTAAAAGTAATCCTTTATGCACAGTAGAGACCAAATTTGACCATTTACCTTTTCACTGCAAAATACTCTATTTAAAAAAAGCACTATTTGCAGGTCGCAGACCCAATTAAAGCTTGACAAATAATCTGAACCGAGTTAGTTTCAATATTACTGGTGCAGGGGAATTTCATTTTTATTTTACATAGTTAAAACTAAAGCAACTCTTCCATAGTGGTCCCCAACAGATATTCACAGCAAACAGTAGCCAGCCCGTGTACATATCATCCTTTGGGGTTTGGGCCATAAACCATTTGCCCGCGAGGCAACTAATTTAACATTTCAATTAAATCTACAATTTCTTTTCTGTTTCCTTTTATAAATAAGGGTAGTGTCCGAACCAACTGGTGCACACCATGACTATTTCATCGGATACCTGCTACCACCCACTAATATATATTACCAAGTAACTCTGCTCTCCAAGAATTGAGCAAATGCAATGAAAAATCTAAGATAAAGAAAGCAACAACGCAAAGCCTTTTTACACAAGGTCGGGCCTAAGAACCAGAACTGTGGATCTCCCAAATTAATGATAGGCCCAAAGGTTGACGACAATGGCCTCTGGAAGCTGACCAGTGACTTTAGTTACATGAAAGAGATGCTCGATGTGGTTAACTGTCAAAAACCTCATACTTACACACTTGCCACCTTGTGACACTCCTTAAGCTTGCACCATAATAACTGGAGCACTAACAATATGAACTATCCTTTTCAACAGGCCTTCCAGTGCAATGAAATGGAAAGCCCCAGCCCCCAAGAGAGTGCTTATGATATGCTTGACAAAGGTCATACTTTATTACAGATATTTGCCTAGCATATCAATTTCAGAGGCTAGACCAACACAATTTAACGGGATATGTGCATATGCATTAAGAAATATGCAGACACTCATTCATTTGAACTATAAATATGCTTCTGCTTCCTACATTTATTTGGAGATACAATGAAAGATTACTTCATTATTCAGCATAGGATTTTATATCCAAAATCAGCTTTGTGCAGAGGCGGCAGGATTGCTACTTGGAAACGATGAAACACCAGCACCACCTTCTTGACTAGTTTGCTCTTCGATAGCATGCCGCACGAACTCTTCCAGTGACATGTGAGACCCATGACAAGCACAAACAATCCTGATTTGGGTGGGACTGTATCTATACGTAACACCAGATATTGTTCTACCATTTGGACCAGGGCCAGTTGTTGAAACCCATGGTAGATTCGGATAGGAACCAGATCCTCCAAATTTCAGATCTGCAGCAAGACCTGGCCTTATTGTTGGAAATTCTGAAGGAACTGCTTCTGCTCTGGGCTGCTCAGGAGGGTCTTTTGCCCTGAAGCTTATGTTGCCACCTTTAACATTTTCTTCCCCTCGAGAAGAGGAAGTTTCTCCCACCTTATGCTGTCTCCCATTGCCTTTCACATGCTCCATTGCCCTCCCATCATATTGTACAGAATCAGATGACTTATGTGGAATAATCGGCAAAGTAGCTATATAAACATAGCAAGTAGAACTTCTTAGTCATAAGGCTGAACAATTATTGAACTAAAAAATCATGCCCATTGATGCAGCAGTCTGCACGCAATTTGAAATGCAAGAAATTTGAAGTTTTAGGGAACTTCTGGGCATCTCATGCAACAAATTAAAACTTATATGAAATTTATGGTAATGCTCGATAAGTGTATAAGAGGAAAGGACAGAAAGATAGATGATCAAGAAGGAAAATGAAAATTTGAATGAGCAAGAACAAGAAATGCCAATGAAGAAGGAAAGGGAGTTTAGGTACTATGGTTGCAGTATAAGTTAAGATAACAAAAGTTGGGCAGTAACAATGAATAGGAAGATCATCTGTTCACTAATTTAGAGAGGGTCAATAACGAGTTTATGTTGATTATGTATGGACTGCGAATATCTGTTTTTGATCTTCATTTACTGCTATGTATACAGGTTACATCCTTGCTGATGCTCTTTTTTTTTTTTTGTCTCTTTTGAGGAAGGTAACCATTTGTATAAACTATAACACCATAACTGGTGCTGAATTAGAACTTTACATCATCAAAAAGACAAAAACAAAGGGGTAAAAACTCCTACCAGATCTGTAATCTTTACACTTTACCGATTAAAGCTACTAAATCTCCTACTCCCCCCCATAAAATCTGTTTACACAAAAAAAAGGAACAAACTAAGACAATTCATCCTAATCTTTTGAATGGAATTGCTAGTATTTTCAAAATGTCTTAGAGTTCCTCTTTCCATATTGTCCACCAAATACATGTTGGGATGATCTTCCACAAATCTTCCTCTCCATTTCTCTTTCCCACATACATCCAATGATTCAAAAGATCCATACTAGAACTAGGCGTAGCCCAATTTATGCCCAGAATACAAAAGAACATGTGCCATAGATTTATTGTTGTCTTACAATGTAAGAAAAGATGTTCATTGCTTCACCCTCCCGACCACATAGTACACACCATGAACAAATATGAAGACCTCTTCTTTGTAGCTTGTCTTGAACTAAACATGCTCTCCTTGCCACCAAAACAAAACAAGATACCTTTATTGGAATTTCTGTTCTCCACACCTCATTCATGGAGCTAGTATGATTCATGAACCAATAGGCTGATTTTACTTAGAAATTAGCTTTGTTACCAAGTCTCCATCTAAGTCTATGCCTGTGTTTCCACCAAAAGTTCCTATAAGTTGAATCATGGTCATAAAACTTACTTCCCAATCATTCAGAACTCACCTAAAGATAAGGTTCCACCCTTGATTCCAAACTTGGTTTATCTGGTTGCGAGTTTGTGAGCTTATAGAGTAGAGATCAGGAGAAGTAGATTTCAAACTACCATCACCAATCCAGTGGTCCTCCCAAAAAGCTGTCTTACTACCATCCCCCACTGCAATCACCACATTCGCTCAAAAATCATTCCACAGATTTCTAATGCTCTTCCATATGCTGCATCCATAAGTACTTGTCACTTATGTGGTGATCCATTGGCATTCCATTTCATATTTCTGATTAATGAAATTCCTCTAAAGTGTAATATCCTCATTATTGTACCTCCATAACCACTTCAGTAATAGGCTCTTATTATGCAAACCCGGGTTTTTTATGCCCAATCCTCCCTTGCTGATGCTCTTATAATGAAATTATTTATCTATTCTAGAAAATAAAAAGACAGAGTAAGGTTTTCCGCAAATAACAGGTGCTCAATATCAACGGTAATAGTAATCTCACAACCCCTAACATCGTAAGTCTTTGAGAAATTAAGTTCATTTACATCAAGGTAGCACTTATTATTCAATTGTAAATAATTTCTTTATAATTTTTTGAACACAAGCTGTGTAGACCCACATTTCCACTTTTCCTTTTTTGAGAAGGTAACAAATTTTATAAATGAGATAAAGTAACCCTTAGCACAAAGGTTGTGCTAAGAATAAAACATAATTACAAGACCCCAAAAAGAGTACAAAAACGAGTCTTGTGGTAATTACAAGGACCCAATCATGTCCACTATAGATTCTGCATCCTCTACGAGGCCTTCTTTACACCAAAAGTGAAACAAAAATATACAATTCATCTTTAATCTGTCGTTCAAGATTTGCTCTATCTTCAAAGCATCTTGAATTCCTTTCCTTCCATATTGTCCACCAGATAAATGCTGGGATAATGCTCCACCATTTCTTCTGCCTCACAAGGATACCTAAATAATTCCAGCATGCTATCATTTCTGCAGTTGTCTTGGGAACTGTCCAATTCAATCCTTTCATACTCGTGAACAAACACCAAAATTGCTGGTTATTTACTGTGTAGAAACAACTGGTGACTGACAATTTGTTTCTATCTCTTATTCACACAAAGAGTATCTAGAGCACAGTTACAGACCTCTCTTTAACAAACAATCATGTGTTAGAACCTCTTTTACCACAAGCGCCAGGAGAAACAAGCCACTTCAAATGGAATTTTCACCTTCCAAATATGCTTCTAGTGCCAAGGCCTAGCGTAAGGAAATATATGTGGACTTCACAGAATGAACTCCTCTACTTTTTTTTCCCACACTAACACTACGTCCTCCTGCTCAAGAGTACCTTTGAAGTTATCCAGCTTTTTGAAAGCGGAGCTACTTTTTCTTTCTTTCATTCCATCAGTCTTGCTTGATTGGTTAATAATTCAGTCACTCTAATTACCTCCAGGTTTTTTTTTTGAGAAACTGTTTTTTTTGTATTCCTCAGCGTTAAGGGTATGCAGGAGACCTCCAAAAAGAACAAAAATATAAAAAATAAATAAAAAGAAATAGAATTACAGAGCTACTAATAAATCTACAACATCATCAACTTCTTCTATACATTGTTCTTTACACTAAAAATAGAAAGATCCAATACAATTCCACTTCACTTTCTGAATGGAATTAGATGTATCTTCAAAACATCTCTCATTTCTTTCTCTCCAAGCTATCCACCAAATACACGAAGGGATTACCCTCCATGTCTTCCGGTTCTTGCTTGCCCCTCTTCTAATCTAACAGCTCAACAAGACAGCAGTATGTTCAGGTATTGTCCATTTAACTTCTATGGGGCTTAAGAACTTTGCCCAGATTTGTGCTGTAAATCTGCAATGGAGAAAAAAATGGCTTTGTCTCTCTTACCTCCATACATAAGAAGCATATGGACACAACAGTTGGACCTTTTCTCTGAAGCACCTCTTGAGTTAGACATGCCCTTCTTGCAACCAACCACTTTGGCTGGTGCTATACTATCCCAGACATTCTTCCATAAACCTAGTCTCCCCACAATATCAACCCTATTGTACAAGATGTTATCTCTTTTTTACAACCTACCAACAGAGAAGACTTCATCACTGTTGTGTCTCCAGCTAATAGCATCAGGCCCATTAGTTGTACCTGTGAAATTCTCAATGTCCTTCAGAAGTTGCCACTCTTCCCACCTCCCAATCATTCAAATATCTCCTAAAAAGAAGATTCTGTCCTTGAGGGGTCCAAATTCATCAATCGTTGCATTCTAATTTGACTATATGGAGAATAAATCAAGGAAGGCCTCATTTAGGAAAGTCAGATGTAACCAAATATCACTCCAGAACTGTATCTTAGAACAACTGCTCACTCTAAGACATGTGTCTTCATTCAGCTTATTCCACAAAGCTCTGATAGTTCTCCAAACTCCCACATCCTATGCACTGTTGACCTCACTAGTACACCAGGGCTTGTGTTGATCATACTTACACTGTACTGCATCCCTCCATAGTGAATATTCTTCCTCATTAAAACCTCCATCGCTACTTCATCATGAGGCTATTGTTGTGTATCCTCAATTTTCTAATGCCCATACCCCCTGTTTCTTGGTTTGTTGAACTATTTTCCATTTAACAGATTATAACCTTCTTTGTTACCTCGCCAGAATCTTAGCTTGTTTAGACTCTTAGTAGGAGGGCAGTGAGTCTAAGAAAGCTTATTAGAATGACGCTGCCCCCTAAAAGAGGATATTGTACCTTCCAATTTGCTAATTTCTTCTTTGTCTTCTCTATAATACCATCCCAGATTTACATTGTCTTATATTTGTAGTCCAAAGGCATCCCAAGGAACACAGTTGGCAAAATCTCTACCACACACCCCAAAATGTCAACCAAACTTTGAATAGGTGGCAGTTCCTTTATAGGAAATAAACTGCTCTTTCTCCGATTAATACCCAATACAGAGGAGACTTCAAAAACAATCAAAATCAGTCTGATGTACCTGATTTGGTCAAAACCAGGCTCAAGAAAATAATTGTCATCTGCATGAAGCGATGACAGATTTCCATATTCTCCTCACCCCTGCTTCCCATTTGGAACCTATCACTCATCCATTCTGGAGTTCAACTTTCATCATAAAATTGAAACCCTCCATTTCTAGAATGGAAAAAAAAGTGATAAAGGATTCCCTTATCTGAATCCCCTTTTTGGGTGAAAGAAGATCACAAGTTCACCATTTACAAACACTAAAAACCGGAGTCTTGATAAAAAAGTTGATCCATTTCATCCCTTTTTCCTCAAAACCCATTTGCCTAAGAATGTGCAGCAAGAAATTCCTATTTACATGATAATATGTTTTTTCTACATCTAGTTTACATATGATCCTAGGCCCTCTCCCCACAATCTAGAATCCACACACTCACTAGCAATGAGAGCAGCATCCATGATATGTCTTCCTTTAATGAAAGTCATCTCGTGTTTATAGACCAAATTGCTTACTACTCTTTTAAATATATATATTTTTTATAACCGTGGTATCCGGGCTAGCTTTCGCGCACCGCGACTAAATCAACGGGAATGCCACCTCCCACCAGCAACAGATACCAGGTAACTTTGTCCACCAAGGCTAGGACAGATGGGAAGAATCACCTAGTGTTTTTTGCCTCTGCTGGGATTTGAACCTGAGACCTCAGGCTCTCAACCCACTTCATTGACCACTAGGCCATACCCTTGGGTGCACTCTTTTAAATATTTCTGCCAAAATCTTTGCAATGATCTTGTACATCCTTCTTATAAGGCTTATAGGTCTGAAGTCTCTAAGCTCTGGTGTCCCCGCTTTTGAATGAGTGCCACAAAAAGGGCATTGAAACTCCTTTCAAAAGACCAGCTGAGAATGGAAATAATGCAAAGTGCTTCTGATGTCTTCCTTTAGCGCCTCCCAAAAGACTAGGAAAAAAATGTCATAAAAGAGCCATCTAGACCATCTAGACCAGGTGCTTTGTCAGAAGCACAAAGTCTGATGCATTCCAATTACTACTTCTTTGAATTGTCCCTCCATCCTCACTAAAAATACTTGCAGCTCCTTGTACCTGGAAATCAAGTCTCCCCTCCTCAATCTCCTTAAAAAGTTGCTGATAAAAATTAAGGATTGCTTCTTTTATCTCTGCAGAATATGTAGTGTTGCTGCCATTAACTTCCAGAGAATCTATGGTGTTATGCCTCGTGTGTTGTAGCAATTTTGTGGAAGTATTTACTATTTAGTGTGTTTATCTTCATTTCTCAACCATTGAACTCTCGATCTCTGCCTACATGCTATCTCCTCCCTTTTGACTACTTCTTCAAACTCCATTGCCAAGTGAGTTTTGCAAAAGTTCATCATCTGTCAAAGCTCTCTGGTCTTGGTGATTTCTGAACTGCTCAGCTAATTGAGAATTTCCCCTTTTTTGAGCTTCGAATTCCCTTTGTTATCCGTACTCCACTCCTTCAATTTTCCTTTGAGAAGTCTCAACTTTGTAGCTAAAACAAAACGAGGTCTGCCAGTTACTGAGAAAGAAGACCACCATCTCTTCACTTTTGTCTTTGAATCCTTCCACCCCAACCACCAATATTCAAACTTGAAATAGGAATTTTGAACTCCCAATTTGAACAAGTCAACATAATTGGGTTGTCATCTGATCCCAATTTGGTAATGAAGTCTACTTGATTTGGATGAATTTTCTTCCCATTCTAAGCAAAACAGGAATCTGTCATTTCTGGAAGGCTGGAAGCACTTTTATGATTAACCCCCTTCTACATGTGAAAGACCATCCAAATAAAGGAGGGTCTATGCAATCTGATCTTTCTGCAGGGTATCTGGTGACATTAAAGTACCTCCAAGTCATTCTTTTTGAAGCTGACATTACAACCTTGCATACTCTGTCCAAGACACAGTAGCTTGAGGTTGTTGCACTAGATGAAAATTATTTGGAAATATTTCTTTAAGAGTTTTGTTCCCAATCCAATCATCATGCCAAAAAGAAGTTTTGACACAATTACCAACTTTGATACATTTATAGATAAAAGTTGGTCATGAGCATTTTCTAAGCTTCCATACACATAAAACCATAAGAATCAGAGATTCTGCCTGTACAACCAAACCCAATTGCCCCCTATTTTTCACTGATAACCTTCCTCCATATAACCTGTCCGTCTAAAGGAAATCTCCACAACCACTTCATTAGTAAGCTCTTGTTATGTTGTCTCAAATTTTTGATTTCCAAGCCTCCTTCCTTTTGCTGCTAACTAGAGTACTCTAGGCAAGACTCACCGGAAAGCTAAGTTGATTGGACTCTTTACTTCCGATGCCGCACCCATGACGACACGACATGGGTGTGGGTGTGAGATCCGTACCTGATCTGGTCAACCGAGTTTGGGTACTTTGACCAAAATTGACGGAGAAATTCCAAACAGATTCAATGATTACTGAAATCAAAACAAAGCGAAGGTGAAATTCAAGAAAATGGAATTCCTTGTATATAGAAATTTCTATATCACTCCTTTTCCTTTTCCAGAATTCTCATATCAATATTTTTTCCTCAAGGTTTCTACATAACATCTCATAATTTATGTTTTTTAACTGTGTTTTAGATATTTGAATTATTTCTAGCCGAAATTCCGCACCCGTATTCATACCTGGATCTGTATCCCCGAATCTTAAAATATAGAACATGAAGGATCCGACCTCTAGATCCGCACATGTATCGGACACCCGCAAGGCCACAATCGAGTCTGAGCAACTTAGCTAGAAAGAGTTTTTGAACTCTATCCTAGGACTCGTGCCTAAGAGAAACTTCCCCATATTTGCACATTTTAATGCCATCTTTACACTACAAAATTCTAAAACAAATTTCCCAAGTTAAAGCAAGACATGATCTAAGAAAGAGTAATGCTTCTAGCATTTAGTAGTTAATGTTTACTGCATAAGCCACCTTACATATCACCCTTTAAAAGAAAGAAGTTTAAAATTGCAGAGCAGGCATAAATTTGTATTAAGAGCTTACTTACACATGCGTTCTTTTACTAGTTTAATCTGACACTAAAGTCTTTCAAAAAACTTACAAATAAAATATGGAGTTATCTTTCCCGAACATTCATGGCCTCTAATGTTTGTTGTCCCAGTGCTTGAATTTTATTCTTTTCCCTTTGGGTAGAAATTGTGAGGGAAATGTTTCTAAATGCAAATCCAACTAAACTTAGCTGACAAGTATAGGGGGTCGATTCCATATTACCACAAATTTGAGGATTACTAATTAATCCAAGTTACTATTATTCAATTTTAATTTGACAAGGATAGTAAAAAGAGTCTCTTGAACAGATGTCCCTGGCCATACCTTTTATCGGGTTAAGCTAGGGGGAATTTTCCATTTCATTAAACCATGTCAATTTAGGATCTTGAATGCAGTGTTATCAAAAGTGAAAAGCGCAAAAAAGCTCTAAGGTTTGTTGGGGCTTAAAGCGCAAAGCGCAAATAAAAGCGTGGGCTTCAATGAAAAAGGCGCAAAGGGAGAAAAAATATAAATATTTATATTTAGTCCAAGACTAATAATTATATGCATGAATAACAAATATATGAACAAAGAGATTGAAAAACAATTATGATAAAGTGAAATATCAATTGTTTAGTGTTGCCTTTTCAGAAGAGGCTCATTGGCAAGGAAAAATATGTCTTAAAAACTTGATGACGACAATGAAGCGCACCTAAAGCGAGGCGAAGCGCTCAACACGTTTTGAGCCTCGCTTCAGGGCTTAAGCGCGCTTAAAGCGCGCCTTTGATATCACTGCGTTGAATGACAGTGTTCCAGGTCTACAACATTTTTTTATAATCAGGGTGTCCATGACAGCTTGCGGGCACCTCAACCAATTCCATAGGGTACTTGGCTACATGGTACCTCCCACCAACATATGTATCAGGTAATTCTGTCCACAAAAACTTGGATACAACAACATACCCAGTGCAATCTTGGGAAGGTAGAGTGTACGCAGACCTTACCTAGGGAGGCAGAGAGGTTGTTTCTAATCGACCCTCAGCTCAAGGACTTGGATAGATGGAAAGAATTCACCTAGTGCTTTTTGCTTCTACTTATGGTTCCCAACCGACTTCACTGACCACTAGATCACACCCTTGGGTTCCCCCAAGACTACAACTGGAAGCATAATACACCCAGTTTTAAAAGAAAGAATTATTGAACAAAAGAAGGTTTAAAAATTACAAAATATCTATTGAACCTAGTCTAGTGCCCGTTGAAGGAAAATATAAAATCACAAATGATTTCAACCTCTAAGCCATACACATCTAAATCATTTGTATTTCTTTGGGAAACTTCCAATGTGGGATGGTCTCTCACAATGACTTATTGAAGTCTTCATAGTCTTCGAATCTCTAAGAACGACCATAAAGTGTAGGTTAACTACGAGTGAAGATTTTATTGCATATACTACAAATATTACTGGGGAATTTCAATGGAATGCAGATTGTTAAAAGAAAACACAAATTCCCCTACCTTTCCTAGGAATCCAACTTGCACTCTTAGCTACTCGGTTTTTCCTCCCTCATCTACCATCAAGGGAAATCATCAATAGGCATATCTTTGCCGTTGATGCAAAACCTTCAAATACGTGGAACATATTGTTATCCTTATTCTTGCGCCAATATATGATGAATGATCTCTATGTAGCTATGTTTGGGAACTATACAGAGAGTCCAACTGCTCAATTAACTTTAATTCTTGTAAGGTAGGATATACTTGCACTTCTATATTTTACTCTGCGTTATATTCAGCTAGTATGAAACAGATTACTTTTCAGTTTGCTTCTATAAACCATTTTTATGCTAAAATTTGAAGAGTAGCTTTCATCTTAGATTAAAGCAGTATTTTTCCCTTTGATTGGTAAGAGCAAAAATGCATATATGGCCTTTTAAACAGTATATGAAAAAGTGGACTAAAAAGAAGAAAACCATAAAGTTTGTCCAAAGTTCCAACGGTATTGCTCACTGGGAGCAATAAAGTTGTCCTCCTGATGAATGTTCAATGACTACAGAAGATCTACATGTCATTTAACCACAGCTTCTCACCACAGGAAAGTATCTTAAAGAGTTTCAGTAAGTAGAATGGACTTCTTAATTAGTTATTATTTCCTAAGCACAAACAGGAGATGCACAAGATCCTAAAGAGTGATTTGATTATTCCAAAATCTTCTTTCTATTTTTGTGAAATGCTATGGGCCCTCCAGTCCACCTAAATAAAATTTGGGTCCAAGCAAATTGTCAAAATGCATTGAAGAAGAAAGAAAACTCATAGAGTTAAAAGGAAAACCTTGCGAAATATTTGGTCCATCTTTGTGCTTATCTGAGGCCAAGGGACTTCGTCCGTAGGAAGGGTAAAGCTGCTGAAGATGAGAAGCTGCACCACGGGAATTATCATTCTCCAATGTTGGCAGCTGTACAGAAGAGTAGCCAAACATTAGTGGCAAATTTGTAGGTATGACAGGCTGGGCTCCTGGTCTATCTCCACTTGTGGTAGCCATTACTTGCATCATGCCAGGAACTGGGTAATCAGTCGTATTTGTTGTATTACCAGGGTTAGAATCTTTCAGAGGCATAGAGTACGGAAGGTTCATGATGTTTATTGATTGGCCTTGGAATGGGATACTATATGGCATATTCCCAAACTTAACATCCTTCTCAGAAGAAATGGTAAACCTTCTTTGTCCAAGTAATTCTATACCACTTGAATCAGAAACACCACGAAGCTCCTTATGAACCTCCGCTAGACCAATACTTCCAACAAATCTCTTAGAGTTTTCATCATGCTGCAAAATTTGCCTGGACGTTGAACCAACAGTTTCAGAATCAGCAACATCTTCATTTTCTGCAGTTGAACCATCATCCGTGGTTATTGAAATGTGTGATGTCCTTGTCTTGTCATGCATATCGGCATGATGAGCTTCTATCTCATGCTTCTTTTGTTGACTCGACTCCTGGAACATATTTTTACGTTTGTCACCCACATCAGTTCTCCTTTCTTCTTCAACTTCTATAGGTCTATTATCATTTGGAACCCAGAATCCTCCACTATTTAACTTTTTAGAAGCATCCACATCAACACTAGTGCTGGAAAGCAAGTTCCCATCATGTTTTGTTGAATCACCTCTCTGAGAACCCACACCACAGTCATGTTTTTGGCTGCTAGTACCTCCATCCAGAAAGTTCTTGAAATCATTGATCACCTTTCCATCTCTATCAACTTCCTCGACCTTAGAATCTGATGAGCTCCCACTTTTACTTTTCTCTGACGCAACCAGTCCACCACAGGGCAGACCCAAGCTTAGATCAAGATCGTTTTCGTCCATTTTGATCAAACACAAAACACATTGACCAGATTCACATGTGAAACTTCAGTTCACTCTGTCGCCAAAAACAAAAAGCTTCACTCGGCAATGTTTTACTGCTTCATCTTGAATGGAAGTAACTTTATTCAAATAGAATACCTGTTGTAATATCTGTTCAAGCGAACCTTGCTTTAGTCTGTCTCAGACAAGAATAAAATACTGTTATCAATCAACCAAGGAAAAAAAAAATTATATGTCAAAAAAAAAATTAGAAGACGAAGCTAACATTTAATAGTGTGAGAAATATTGGAGAAACATATTATTGAATTGTGTATCTACATTATCGCATAGAGACCCTATTTATAGACACCATAATACAATCATTTACCAAGTAGGATTCTATATACTAATAATCTTGTTCCCATTCCTATTCTAATACTCCCCCTCAAGCTGGGGAATACAAGTCATATGTACCTAGCTTGTTACAGATGTAATTAATACGAGGTCCGGTGAGGGACTTGGTGAAGATATCTGCAAGTTGATCACTTGACTTCACAAATTTTTTAATAATATCTCCTGAGAGCTCTGACAAAGTGACAATCAATCTCAATGTGCTTAGTCCTCTCATGAAACGCTGGATTTGATGCGATATGAAGGGCCGCTTGATTATCACACACAAGTTCCATCTGACCGATTTCTCCAAATTTTAGTTCTCTCAACAAATGTTTGATCCAAACTAACTCACAAGTTGCTACAACCATTGCTCGATATTCTGCTTCTACACTAGATTAAGCAACCACACACTATTCCTTACTCTCCCCATAATTTTTCATTCTTCAACGCCCTACCTGACACACGGGACTAGACATCTGGTGCACGGGCAATTTTTAATTTTGGGGGCCCAACACTAGGTGAGATGGGTCCTGCTCGGATACCACGTGAGAAATATTGAAGAAACATACTATTGAATTGTGTACCTACACTATTACACAGAAACCCTATTTATAGACAGTATAACACAATCCTTTACCAAGTAAGATTCTATATACTATTCTTGTTCCTATTCCTATTCTAACAAATTGTGCATAAAGCACAAAGAAGAAGCTCAATACAAAATGCAGAGAATAGCCTGATTGGTTTCTCTTCCAAGTCCTATATGCTATGTTAAGGTCACATAAGAAAGCTGAAAATGTTTATGCAAGTGGTTTATGTCTCACTCTGTGATTATTCAGTTTAGGAAGACCCATTGAAACAAGTGAGATTAATACTCATCTACTCGTAATTGCTAGGGTAGCAATGCAACTCCTCTAAAATCTAAATAGCTAATGACCAGAAATCCAATCTATTCATCCTCAGTTGGTGAGCTTATTTTTTTCCTTTTTTGATAAAGGTGGTGAACTGACGTTTAAAAGGAAGTGGAACTCAAGAGTACAGGAGAAATTGAAGACAGAAATCGTCAAAACAGGACCTCCTTTCACACTAGATTCTATAAACAAGAACATCAAGGAAACTGTAGCAAAACAATCAATAAGGTAAGAAGAATATCCTTTAACTTTTCACAGACTCTGCCTCTGTGAATCATCCATATCTATTCCGCACTATTCTGAGGATTTATCCACTACTACTTCCTTGGCTCTTCAACCTACCACAAACCTCTTCCTTCATTTGGGCTTGGACCACTCATATAGGCAGAGTTGAGAAGTAGCTCTACCCATTAACAGAAGCCATATTTATATCTGCCTAAAACTTCAGAAAATCAACTAGCTCAATTATTCCCAATAAAAATAACAATCAAACGGACCCCAATTCATTTGCACAGTCATTAACTAGATCCCAAAGTCGAACTAAAAGAAATGGAGAGCCTAAAAGATCAAATAAACTAAGGAAAACCAACCAAACTAGCCATTTCTACGGAAAAACAAGACCAATCTATATACAAAGAGATCTGTCTAATACACGTTTTGCACAAAACCTTAATTTCAAGAAAAAATATTTACTTACTGACAGCACAGATGATCAAATGAAAAGGGCTAAAAGTTTTCACTCAAAATAGATTCAAAAATAAAAATATTATGGGAGTAAAGGTTTTTACCTGATGAAAAGAGAACACAAAACCCTAGCAAGGTGAACCACACAGAAAGATGAGAAGAGCACTGTTGAGGAAAGTGGACGTTGGCGCCGCAGTAAGGGCGACGGCTAGCAGTAGGTGGGCGTGTGGGCGGGCGGAGTGAGAAAATGTGGATGCAAACATCTGACTGACCAATCTTCTCTTTGTTTCCTGTTTAACATGGAGTGGTACTTTTTTTTTTTTTTTTTTAGAAAAGAGTAACTATTAAACTTGTTTCAAATTTGTAAAAAAAATTCTTAAAATTTGCGGGATCCTATTATCCCCACTGAACAATTTTGAAGTACGTCCATTTTAGATTAGTTTTAATTTTTAAAAATAAATATTAATCACGCACCAATTCTCATTTGACACTTGTTATTTTTTATTATTTTCATTTTTAATGTGTTTTTTTACTTTTCTTTTTTTTTTTACTTTTCTCTTTCTCCATCCCACTCCCTCTACGATCTTCTTATCCAGTAAACCCTTTCCCTAATACTCCTTTTTTCGTTCTTTCTTGTTTCCATTCCCATATAAATCAAAGCATTTTCTTCATTTTTTTCATATAACATATTCTTTTTCTTTTTTTTTTGTTTTGAGCAAATTCGAAAGTTTGAGATATTATTAATTAATTTATCTCGTTTTTAGTGTAACTTTAGCAAAATTAAAAATCAAAATTTTGAAAAATTGATAAGGATTTGAGTTGAATCTCGAATAAAAAAGTGAAATGATGCTTTTTAATCATGTTAAATTTAATGAATTTTATAAAATTATGCAAAATGTAAAAGAATTTGTTGGATAAAATTTTAAAATTGAAGATAGTTAAAGCAACAATAATAATGAATAATGAGTAAAAATGTGAAAATGTGAATAAGTGATGAAATCGGAAGTGGGTTGGATTGGGATTGGGGGTGAGGGTGGGGAGAGTTGGAGATGAAAAAATGGTGGCATCAATTCTTTGAAGAAAAAAGAAAAGAAAAAAAAAATAAAATAACAACAAAAACATAGAAAATTCTACTCTATAGTAATTTTATTTTTTAAAATAAAATTTTAATCACTTTATCTTGGTTCTTCACTCTCTTAAAGAGAGTGCACACACTCTCCAGGGCAGGTGGCAAAAAATAAATGTAATAATACCCCTTTAAAATTGTTCAATGGGATAATAGGACACCCGCAAACTTTAAGTGTCTTTTTACAAATTCGGGACAACTTCAGTGATGACTTTATGTCTTTTTTGGTGTTTCTTCCTCATGTTATTACTCACTCTATTCCTTTTTATATGCTTCGTTTTCTTTTTTAGAGTCAAACGATACAAACTTTGACTAACATTTTAAGATGTATTTCTTAAAAGGAATGGAAAGAGTATGACTAGTCACGAGTAGCTTAGCGATTGTTGTCAAAGTTATATTTATAAATAATGTTATAAAATATTGTAGTTAATATGGATGTCCACTACCCTTCTCCATGTTGTATAGTTAATTATCCATTACTCCTCACCATTATTGGATTTAACACTCACACCCTTTAACCTCCACCTAACCTTCATGGTTAATGTCATGTGTTTGACAATCTTTTGTATACCTCTATGTAACACTATAAATAGAGGCATAAGAGGTCATATTGTATACACTTGAAAGAAAGCTATCTTATAATATGGTTCCTTTTGTCTTCTATATTTTTCTTATTGTTCTTTACATTGCTATTCTTGTTCTTGATATTAAAACACGTTATCAGCATGAAGACTTAAAGATTAAAGGAAATTCTATAAATATAAATAAGATCCAATTGGCATGGTTAAAAGAAAATTTAAGAGGCTCGAGGATAAGTTTCAGTTTCTTTGGCCTTAGTGCAATTGGTTAAAGATAAGATGGTGGATTCAAGTCCTATCGCACCGAGAGGATAAGACATCGCTTTGAGTATGTCACGCCCCGTATTCCAAAGGGGTGGACTGGCACCCGAAGCCGATAAGGCCCGAGAGAACCAATCTTTACCCACGTCCAATCATATGCATGCCATAAGAAACATCACCACCACGAAAGGATATAAAATGCTAGTAGTGGAAATCATGGAGCATGATATTTATACATACAAGAAACTTGACCGTTAGGGCCATCAAGTCAAGAAGGGCATACACCTTTTACATTCATATACCCATACATGTCTACAAAAGCCTCTATTAGAAATACACGCATAACCATCCTAAATTCGGGACAAGTCCCCGCTTTACAAAACATTTACAATACCAAAATCAATATTCAACTTGAACACGGAAAGCCCCGAACCAACTGGAGCTCACCAAAGATCAGTAGAAAGTACTGAGTATGTAAGGCTGTATCAGTACATAAGAACTTCAATGGAAAATACATTACAAGGGAATGCCCAACTATGGATAAGCCATCAATCTATATATTTGGAACTGCGCGTATTACTTTCGATACTCACTTCGCTTTTGCACCTCTTCTTACTTACTTTCCAGTCATTAATTATATACTGCTTGGGCCCAACTGATCAGTGGGAAAATAATATCGTCATGCAGGTGTACATGTTACCCCATGGATACACCCATAATGTTGGGATAGTCATCATGAAGGTGTGTTCTTTCACCCCATGGATATCGTCATGAAGGTGTTTATTTCACCCCATGGATACACTCATAGTATTAACTTCCTTCTTTAACTTACGAGATTGGTATATTTTGTAGTCATAACCTTATTAGGAGTTTTGGAACATAACATTATTGGGATTTGGAACCATGTCCACAATTATGTCACACATGAGCAACAACGACTAATGAATGAGGATATGTGACTTAACAATAGATAACTACTGGAAGTGAGACGCCTTTGGACATATCGGAATGAACTAGTACAACACTAATGTGAGTATTATGAGCTGCAGAAGGATACGGAAAGAGAAACCTTACATACCTTGTATTCTCAATACGAATATACAATCTTAGATGTGCATACAATAGTTCCGCTCCTTCCTTATGTCTTACTCTACAACACAAATACATAACGGAGTGTACATTAACCATCAACTACCTTACAAATGCATATGACGACCATGAGTTACATGTTTGCCTTAAAAATGTCATTTCCTTCTCTACAATACCATTCGCGGCATTGCCATACCAACAATACCCCAATCATGCCATACATTGACCACAACATCACATACCATTAGTATTTCACAACAAAGTTTCTCCTTTACACTTTCTCATGAACACCATATCACAATTAATCCATCAAGTCACCTTAATACACCTCATATCACATATCGGCCAAAATCCCACAATTTACACTTACAGAAAAATAACAAGTTTAATAACATAACCACACCATACATGTTGATATTTCATCCATACCATGCTCTTTCATCAAAACCACAAGTCATATTTCAAGTTTAAGTTCCATGGATAACACATCTTTTAGCCAAAAAGCAAGAATGCATTATGTACACTTTTTGACATACCCATCATGATCTACATACTCTACCATGCATATAATATATTAATCCATAAGAATAATCACTTACCCAAGCTTGAAAAATGATGATCTTGCTCCAAAAGATGGCTTAGGGTTCTTAGGGTTTGAGAGAAAAATGGTTGAGAAATATCTAAAAGGCATGAGAGTTCCAAATGAATAAAAATCAGTTTTTGGCCCTTTATATAAGCCCTCAATTCATCCTTAGCCATTATTTATAGCATTTAATGCTATGTCTAGAAGGTCAATTGAAGAATGGGTCATTTGACCCATTTTTGGCCCATGTCTTTTCCTTATTTTGGGTCTTTTATTGAGCCCAATTCACTTAACCCACTAAAATCAATAATTTCTCATGTTTAAATCATCTCATACGTATTACGACAATATTCCCACTCACGCGATTTATATTCGTAGCCTCAATCCCAAAAATAAGTGATTCTAGCCACGTATGGCTTATTTTGATCGAAGGGTAAAAACGTCATTTGGATGCCAAATTCGTCCACGAATAATCTTATCAAAATGTAATACCAATATTTCAATTATCCTATGTATAGGCTCGTGGTTGTAGAAGAAATATGGCAAAAAGCGGCCCGGTACATCCCCAGGCACCCTTGGGACTTAGAAAAATTTCCAACTTTTGAAAGGTGCGCACAAGCAGCCTGGCACGCCCTTGGGTGCGCCAACTTGATGCCTGTGCCCAAAAAATTTGGGCAATAAGTGGCCTGGCACGCCCTCTGGCGTGCCTGACCCTTATTTTTTAAAAAAATTTCGTTCTTCGACTTTTCTTTGCGGGTTTGGTTAGATACTTCAAGTTTTATTCTTTAGCGTACTTCTTACCTTTAATACCCTTTGTTTGGAGGTACTCCAAGTCTCATTTTTAACCCCAAAAATGTTTCACAAAGTCACAAAATACCTCCTACGAAGGTCTAACCACATGTACGAGGCCCAATATCAATTATCTCATCAATAACCTTACAAATACATACTTATGGCTCTCGACACCTAAGTAACCATTGTTCAACGTCGTCAAGTAGGGTTGGGAAGGTATGGGGTGTTACATTCTTCCCCCCTTAGAAACATTCGTCCTCGAATGTTAACAATATCGTTTCAATTATAATAAATGCATCTTTATATTAGCATACATATACATAAACACTTAAGGCTCATGGATACTTACTTTTTTATTGCTCCACTTCCACACCTTGAACTACGTCGTCCATTTGAAATAGATGGGGATACTTGGATTTCATCATTTCTTCAGCTTCCCATGTGATCTTCTCTACTTGTTGATTTCTCCAAAAGACTTTTACGAAAGCTATGTCTTTATTCCTCAACCTCTTTACTTGTCGATCTAAGATAGCAATAGGTACCTCTTCATAAGTAAGATCCTCCGTAACTTGGACATCCTCAATGGGAACAATACCAGATGGATCTCCTATGCATTTTCGAAGCATCGAAACATGAAACACTGGGTGGACTGAGGAGAGTTCTTGGGGTAGTGCTAATTCATACGCAACTTGCCCAAATCTTCTAATAATTTCATATGGGCCTATATAACGTGGATTCAATTTTCTTTTCTTTTCGAACCGCATTACCCCTTTCATCGGTGACACCTTTAAAAATACCCAATCACCTATGGCGAATTCAAGTCCTCTTCTTCTAACATCAGCATATGATTTGTGGTGACTTTGGGCCATTTGTAACCGCTGTTGGATCACTTTAACTTTCTCCATAGCCTGTTGAACAAGATCTGGACCAAGTAAAGCAGTTTCACCTGCTTCAAACCATCCAATTGGTGATCTACATTTCCTTCCATACAAAGCTTCATAAGGTGCCATTTTAATACTTGAATGATAGCCATTGTTGTAAGCAAATTCAATAAGAGGCAAATGGTCATCCCAACTGCCTTGAAAATCTAACGCGCACGCTCGTAGCATATCTTCAAGTGTTTGAATAGTACATTTTGCTTGTCCATCTGTCTGAGGATGGAAAGCCGTACTCAAGTTCACCTGTGTACCCAAACTATGCTGAAAAGATCTCCAAAAATGCACAGTAAACTGCCCTGTCTGATATAATGGAGATCGGAATCCCATGTAACCACACTATTTCTTTAACATACAATCTTGCATAATCCTCAGCTGTATAGGTGGTCCTGACTGGTAGGAAATACGCTGACTTGGTAAGCCTGTCGACTATAACCCATATAGAATCAAATTTTCGTAGTGTACGAGGCGAACTTGTGATGAAATCCATATTAATCATATCCCATTTCCAGACTGGAAGATTGATACATTGCATGTAATCCCCTGGTTTCTGATGCTCTACTTTCACTTGTTGACAATTCGGGCATTGAGCGACGAATTCTGCAATGTTCTTCTTCATATTTCCCCACCAATACACTTCTTTTAAATCATGGTACATTTTAGTAGCACCCAGATGAATAGAATAGCGCGAGTGATGCGCTTCTGTCATAATTCATTTTCTCAGCTCATCTACATCCGGTACACATAATCTTTCTTGACATTGAAGTACCCCTTCTTGTGTAAGATCGAAGGCCGCAGTTAGACCTTGTTGTACATTCTCTTTCAACTGCAATAACATAGAATCCGCAAACTGCTTCTCTTTTACTTCAGCTATTAAGGAGGACTCCGCTGCATTTTGTACAATAACTCCATCATCTGAGGATTCAAGAAGACGAACCCCCAAACTGGCTAATTGATATAAATCTTTGACTAAATCCTGCTTTTCTATCAATTGGCCACTAGTACCCCCTATTGCCTTGCGGCTCAATGCATCAGCTACCACATTTGCTTTGCTTGGATGATAGAGAATATCAGTATCATAGTCTTTTAAGAGCTCTAATCACCTTCGTTGCCTCAAATTGAGTTCCTTCTGCTTAAAGATATATTGCAAACTTTTGTGATCAGTATAGATATCAATATGAACTCCATACAAATAATGACGCCATATCTTTAAAGCAAAAACTACCGCTGCTAATTCAAGATCATGTGTGGGATAATTTTTCTCATGTGGCCGCAACTGTCGTGAGGCATATGCTATGACATTTCCGTGCTGCATCAATACACATCCAAGGCCAACCCCGGAAGCATCACAATACACTGCATAACCTTTGGTGCCTTCAGGAAGTACTAAAATTGGTGTGGAGGTTAATTTATCTTTGAACTCTTGAAAGCTTTTCTCACACGCATCATTCCACTGAAATTTAACTGCCTTATGTGTAAGCTTTTTTAACGGTGCAGCAATGGAGGAAAAACCTTCCATAAATCTTCGGTAATAACCTGCTAACCCAAGGAAGCTACGAATCTCTATGGGTGTCGTAGGTCTTGGCCAATTTTTCACTGCTTCAATCTTTTGTGTATCAACCTGTATCCCTTCATCGGATACAATGTGACCCAAGAATGCGACGGATTTTAACCAAAACTCACACTTGGAGAACTTTGCATACAACTTACGCTTACGGAGAATCTGTAACACCTGTTGTAAGTGATTAGCATGGTCCTCTGGTGATCTTGAATAAACTAGGATGTCATATATAAATACCGTCATGAACACGTCTAGAAATGGCTTAAACACCCTATTCATCAAATCCATGAACACAACTGGTGCATTTGTTAGTCCAAATGACATAACTAAAAATTCATAATGGTCATACCGTGTTCAAAAAGCTGTCTTGGGTACATCTTCTTCTCTAACTCTGACTTGATGGTAACCCGACCTCAAGTCAATCTTTGAAAAACACTTGGCACCCTGTAACTGATCAAACAAATCATCAATTCGAGGGAGGGGATATTTGTTCTTGATCGTTACCTTACTCATTTGTCGATAGTCGATGCACATTCTCAACGTGCCATCTTTCTTCCATACAAATAATATCGGTGCACCCCACGGGGACATACTAGGCCTGATAAAGCCTTTGTCCAGCAAATCTTTCAACTGTTCCTTCAATTCACGTAATTCTGCTGGAGCCATTCTATATGGGGGAATAGAGATAGACTGAGTGCCTGGAGTCACATCAATGCCAAACTCTACTTCCCGTTCTTGGGGTAAGCCTGGAAGATCCTCTGAAAATACATCAAGAAATTCATTGACTACTGGAACCGACTGCGGAGTTAGCAGTTCCACATCATTATCTTTCACTCGTACTAAATGACATATGTACCCTTTGGCAATCATTTTCCTTGCTTTCAAATAGGAAATAAATCTTCCTCTTGGTGCCCCCACATTACCCTGCCATTCAAGAACATTTTTCTGTGGGAAACAAAAATGCACCTTCTTGGCCCGGCATCTACCGTAGCATAACAAGAGGCCAACCAATCCATTCCCATTATCACATCAAAATCCACCATGTCTAGTTCAATGAGATCGGCCAATGTATCATGACCACACACAGTTACCACACAATTACGATATACTCTTTTTGCAACAATATATTCACTAACTGGTGTAGACACTACAATTGACTTAATTAATAATTCTGGTGACTTTGCAAATTTCGTAGCAACCAATGGAGTAACATAGGAAAATGTAGAACCTGGGTCAATTAGTGCATATACATTATATGAAAATATGGATAATGTACCTATGACGACATTAGGAGAAACCTCTGAATTCTGTCGGTCCACTAAAGCATAAGTGCGATTCTGGACCCCACTAGTACTGGCTGCTCCTCTGGCACCCCTACCACGGCCAACAGACTGCACACCTCAGCTCAAAGAAGGAACCGATGATGATGACGCAACAGTTGATCCTGTCGTTCGTGCTATACCACCCATGCTCCTCTGGGGACACTCTTTCATCATGTGCCCCGTCATACCACACCAAAAGCAAGCATTTGTCCCCATTCGGCATGTACCTGCATGAATACATCCGCAGTGCTGACACTGCTGACGGGGAAAACCTGCTGCTTGCGATCCGTGAACTCCACTACTCTGCCCAGATGGACCACCTCTAGACCCTCGGAACTGAGAATGAGCACCTGCTGTGGAATAAGAGAATGATGGTCTAGGAGGTCTGGGAAACATCCGAGGCCTAGATCCTCCTTGGGATATCGCACATGGTCCCATAGGTCTAGCCCTTTTGGATTGTCCTCTGTCAAATTCATGTACCCTTCTTCTCTGTCTTTGATCTTCCATTTTCTGGGCGAAGGCTTGTATTTTAGCTATGTCCATATCCTTATTCAAGGCAGCAATGGTGCGATCCCTCACTAAATATGGCTCTAATCTGTCCATGTATCGATGGACTCTATCTGTCATCGTCGCTACCATATTTGGAGCATATCGTGCCAAGGAATTAAATTGTAAACTGTATTCTTTAACGCTCAGATTTCCTTGTTGGAGATTTAGAAACTGATCTGCACGGGCCTCCTGGATCTTATAGGGAAGGTAATGATCAAGGAATGCTGCTTTAAATTCTTCCCAATTTAGTGGCATTGCATCGATACCGCGAGACTTCTTCCAGTCTTCATACCACAATATCGCTTCACCCTTCGATCTATATGCCATAAGTTCGACTGTTTCAACCCCAGTCACGTGCATAACTTCTAGAGCTCTCTGAATTTGATCCACGAAGTCTTGTGGATCTGCTTTCGGATCTGACCCAGTGAATATAGGAGGGTCCAGTTTCAGAAAATCCTGTGTTCTGCGACTCGCCACTCTAGCCGCATCATCCTCATTTGTCGTCGGACCAGCTCGTCCTTGACTTTGTGCTGCCACTAACTGCGTCAATATATGTACTGCATTTCTAAGATCCTAATCCGTGGCATTCATTGGTGGTTCTGCGGGTAATTCTTTACCGATTGGCTCTTCCAGAGCTGGAAAAGTAGAAGAAGACCGCGATTAAATTTCAGCATTTGCTCCACCTTGACTAGCTTGGTTAGGTGGTAATCTACTCATTCCTTCTCCAGCAGGCATATCTACCTGTTTCCCTTTACCTCTACCTCTTCTTGTGATCGGCATTGTTACTATATCAAAGAAAAACAATTACCATGGTCAGAGACAATACCACTTACAACACTGGCTCTATTGGACGATCTAGAAGTGAAGAAAAGAAACTCCTAAATGTCCCGTAGCCTCCTACTTATAAATGTGGTGCACAACACATCGATAAGTAAGACTCTACTCAGACAGGGCTTTGTAGACACCCTTAGAACGACCTGCTCTGATACCACTTTTGTCACGCCCCGTATCCCAACGGGGTGGACTGGCGCCCGAAGCCGATAAGGCCCGAGAGAACCAATATTTACCCACATCCAATCATATGCATGCCATAAGAAACATCACCACCACGAAAGGAAACTTGACCGTTAGGGCCATCAAGTCAGGAAGGACATACACCTTTTACATTCATATACCCACATATGTCTACAAAAGCCTCTATTAGAAATACACACATAACCATCCTAAATTCGGGACAAGCCCCCACTTTACACAATATTTACAATCCCAAAATCAATATACAACTTGAACACGGAAAGCCCCGAACCAACTGGAGCTCACCAAAGATCAGTAGATGTCCTGCAGCTTACTGGGGAGGTCTACTAGTACCTGTGCCTGCCACAAGTAAGGTAAACCCCCCCAGAAGGGGTCAGTACGAAGAAAGTACTGAGTATGTAAGGCTGTATCAGTACATAAGAACTTCAATGGAAAATACATTACAAGGGAATGCCCAATTATGGATAAGCCATCAATCTATATATTTGGAACTGCGCGTAGTACTTTCGATACTCGCTTCACTTTTGCACCTCTTCTTACTTACTTGCCATAATGTTGGGATAGTCATCATGAAGGTGTGTTCTTTCACCCCATGGATATCGTCATGAAGGTGTTTATTTCACCCCATGGATTCACTCATAATATTAACTTCCTTCTTTAACTTACGAGATTGGTATATTTTGTAGTCATAACCTTATTAGGAGTTTTGGAACATAACATTATTGGGATTTGGAACCATGTCCACAATTATGTCACACATAAGCAGCAACGACTAATGAATGAGGATATGTGACTTAACAATAGATAACAACTGGAAGTGAGACGCCTTTGGACATATCGGAATGAACTAGTACAATACTAATGTGAGTAATATAAGCTGCAGAAGGATACGGAAAGAGAAACCTTACATACCTTGTATTCTCAATACGAATATACAATCTTAGATGTGCATACAATAGTCCCGCTCCTTCCTTATGTCTTACTCTACAACATAAATACATAACGGAGTGTACATTAACCATCAACTACCTTACAAATGCATATGACGATAATGAGTTACATGTTTGCCTTAAAAATGTCATTTCCTTCTCTACAATACCATTCGCGGCATTGCCATACCAACAATACCCCAATCATGCCATACATTGACCACAACATCACATACCAATAGTATTTAAAAACAAAGTTTCTCCTTTACACTTTCTCATGAACACCATATCACAATTAATCCATCAAATCACCTTAATACACCTCATATCACATATCGGCCAAAATTCCACAATTTACACTTACAGAAAAATAACAAGTTTAATAACATAACCACACCATACATGTTGATATTTCATCCATACCATGCTCTTTCATCAAAACCACAAGTCATATTTCAAGTTTAAGTTCCATGGATAACACATCTTTTAGCCAAAAAGCAAGAATGCATTATGTACACTTTTTGACATACCCATCATGATCTACATACTCTACCATGCATATAATATATTAATCCATAAGAATAATCACTTACCCAAGCTTGAAAAATGATGATCTTGCTCCAAAAGATGGCTTAGGATTCTTAGGGTTTGAGAGAAAAATGATTGAGAAATATCTAAAAGGCATGAGAGTTCCAAATGAATAAAAATCAGATTTTGGCCCTTTATATAAGCCCTCAATTCATCCTTAGCCATTATTTATAGCATTTAATGCTATGTCTAGAAGGTCAATTGAAGAATGGGTCATTTGACCCATTTTTGGCCTATGTCTTTTCCTTATTTTGGGTCTTTTATTGAGCCCAATTCACTTAACCCACTAAAATCAATAATTTCTCATGTTTAAATCATCTCATACGTATTACGACAATATTCCCACTCACGCAATTTATATTCGTAGCCTCAATCCCAAAAATAAGTGATTCTAGCCACATATGACTTATTTTGACCGAAGGGTAAAAACGTCATTTGGATGCCAAATTCGTCCACGAATAATCTTATCAAAATGGAATACCAATATTTCAATTATACCATGTATAGGCTCATGATTGTAGAAGAAATGTGGCAAAAAACGGCCCCGTACGTTCCCGGGCACCCTTGGGACTTAGAAAAATTTCCAACTTTTGAAAGGTGCGCACAAGCAGCCTGGCACGCCCTTGGGCGCGCCAACTTGATGCCTGTGCCCAAAAAATTTGGGAAATAAGTGGCCTAGCACGCCCTCTGGCGTGCCTGGCCTTTATTTTTTAAAAAAATTTCGTTCTTCGACTTTTCATTGCGGGTTTGGTTAGATACTTCAAGTTCTATTCTTTAACTTACTTCTTACCTTTAATATCCTTTGTTTGGAGGTCCTCCAAGTCTCATTTTTAACCCCACAAATGTTCCACAAAGTCACAAAACACCTCCTACGAAGGTCTAACCACATGTACGAGGTCCAATATCAATTATCTCATCAATAACCTTACCAAATACATACTTATGGCTCTCGACACCTAAGTAACCATTGTTCAACGTCGTCAAGTAGGGTTGGAAGGGTACGGGGTGTTACAGAGTACTGGTGTACCTAAAAAAAATTTTAAGTGTCCAAACTTCGTGATTCTTTTTTTTTCTCTTTCTCCTTCGATTTCTCAACTATTTAACAAGTCACTTGTTAACTAGTTTTAATCATCAAATCATCAAATCAAAATCCTTTAAAGTGATGAACTTCTTCAAGGCGTAAAAAGTTTTCTAAGTGTCCAAATTTCGTGATTCTTTTTGTTCTCTTTCTCCTTCAATTCCATAACTAATTAACATATTTAATTATTCGTTAACTAGTTTAAAACATCAAATCACTTCTTTGATCCTTCAAATTAAGCAACATAAGTAAATTTTCTACTTTTGTTAGTTTTTTTTTTTGAGTCCGTTTTCTTTCGTGCTTCTTTTCTTCAACTTTTCTCATCTTAATTCAATGATAAACTTCTTAATTCAAGTGCTTTTACCTTTAATCGAGTCGTCCTTCTTTCAAGAGTCACAAGAATCCACTCCACCACAAAGGATAGGTGATCTTGAATTGATCAAGCAAAGCTAGTTCACTACCAATTTTGCTTTAGGAGGTGAGTTGAGAGTTTACATACGAGTGACGTGAGGCTTTTTCTACTAATATTGTTTGTTGAGTTTTGTCGGTTGAATGTCTTATCATTTTTCTTGTAACCATGGAGGAAGGAGCTCGGTGAATAACATGGGGACAAATTCCAATATGTCAAGGAGAGTGACCAATGTGAATGAGAGGGTGGTTGAAATAAATGGGAGGTTTGGAGGTATGGAGAAAAGGGTGAAAAGTATGGATAGTATAATTAAAGGAGCTTCCCTATGACAAGTCGAAGTGAAGAAACAAAAAGGGCCTCGAGTCAAGAATCCAACCGATACTACCCCCAACCAAATTGGAACCAAACCTATCCTCAAGTGACATTCCAAATGAACCCGAGCTATGTTAGGCAAGCCACCCCACATACAAATACCCAAACATATCATCCACCACAAAAGAGTCCTTCTTTTGTGAAGACCCAAGTTAGAAGCTAAGCACCTCCACGAAATGTATCACATGCATCCTTGCATGTACCATATGTTCCAACCTAACAACACTACCCACAAGTACCCTACCAAGATATCTATTATTAAAACCCTCTTTATGATGAAATATGTGAAGAGGTTAACCCAAGTGAATAGTGGAAAGAACTCAAAAGCTTTGGTACAAACCTAGGCATAAGATGCCAAGAGAAATGGGATAGTGGAAGTAGGTATAGGGATGAAGGAGGAAGGTGTGAAGATTAAAGTGATCGATATGGTGGTCAAGGTGTTTTGAATCAAGGGATAGGTGACAATATGGTGATTCTTCCAATGTTACAAGATGAAATTCAAGATTTTTAAGATAACGACAACACAAAAGGGGAATACCAAGCTTATGGAGATGATAAGCAATTGGAGAAGGATTTGAACTCTTGTTGTGATCTAAAGCGAATCATGGGGGATCCTTCTAAAGAGGAACTGATCAAAGTGTGAACATATTTCATGTGAGGTTCAAGATGATTGATAGGGTATGTTCTTTGGTCGTTGATGGTAGGAGTAGTACAATGTGGTGAGTTACACTATGGTTGATAGAATGAAGCTTCCTACAAAAAACACCCAAGCCATATAAACTTCAATGGCTCATTGAGAATGATGAAGTAGAGGTAACCAAGCAAGTGGTCGTGAATTTTAGCATTGGAAAGTATCGAGATGAGGTGTTATGTGATGTTTTTCCATTGCAATCTTATCTTATATTGTGTGGAAGACCTTGGCTAGTCGATAGGGATGTTCGATATCAAGTAGAGTCCAACAAATACTCATTTGTATTTGGAGGACGAAACCACACTCTTGTTCCATTAATACCCTTTCAAGTGAGTGAGGACTACAAGATAATGAGAGAGCTCTGGGAAAAACTTGAGAAAGAGGGGAAAAAATTAGCTCAAGAAGGGGAGTTGCCTACCAAGGAACCTCATACAAAGAAGCGGGTGGATGATCTTTGTGAAGTAAATGTACAAGACAAGAAAAAAAGATCCAACCCTTATTCCTAAGATATGTACCTACCCCCTCTTATTCCTAGTGATCCTTGGAGACATGATGATATTTTCCTTATGGTAAGTAGAATTTTGGAAATGAGTGATCCCTTGCCATACCATAAGAAGATTGAAGTCTCCAAGATTCTTTCATGGTTTGTTTCTTTTGTGCTGAAATTATGTGAGCTCCATGTTTTGGATATCAACTATACTTGTTGTTTGGAAAAGAATCCATGGTGCATCCGTGATGCCCAAATTATATGTTCTACTCTGTCACACTTATGTGGTTAGACAAGTTGAGGTGTTAGGATGGATTCTTAGGAGCATGCTTCTTGTGGGAGTTTGTTTTAGGAAGGAAAATGAAGTGTACTTGAAATGCTTAATCTTGTCCTCTTGTGTTCCAAATTGTGAATATTGTTTTGCTAACATTCTTGCCTTAAAGTACGTATTTACAATTGAGAACCTCAGAATGAGTTGAATGCCTTTTATTCCTTTCTTTACTACTTGTTTGCATATGATGACCTTTTTCTCAAATGTAGTCTCGTGCTTGTGGATGCTAAGTTGATTAGTTGTCTTTGGGAGTGTCCATGGATATTGAAAGCTCCTTGTCACCTTCATAGGGTTGGACAAGTTGAAGTTTCAAATGGGACTCTTGGAAGCATGCTTGGTGCTATGATAGGAGGGACCCCAACTCCTTGGGAGTATTATTTGGCATGGAGTAATTTGATTCCTAATAGATCCCTCGACTATTCTAGAATCATGGCTTCATTGGTGCATTTTCTTCCTTTGGAAAGTTGCTTGATAGAGAGGGTTGTTTTGTGCTTAAAATATCTATTCTTATCTACAGGTGTTCTTATCTTTTGGCATGCCCTAGATAAGGATAGTGAGCTTAACACCTTTCTCTACTACCTTTTAACTTATGATGATACCCATGATAGTATGATATTTATTTTGTATAGAGGTAGAGATATGTGGGTCTTTTACTTCTTTGATCCGGATGAACCCTTACGAGTGATTACACCTCTTTTTGTATGGCCTTCTTGCGAGACAATGAAACAATTGTGTCTTATGGCTCCAAAGTTAAATGTGATACCATCTTTTGGAATTCTTGATGCCACGAAGACCTTTGTGTTTGCCTTGTCTCTTGATGTTTATCATAACCAAAACCTTTGCACCTTGTTTGATGAATTGCTTTTATTGGAAGCAAAGGATGTTTGGTTGTATCTCAAATTTATACCTCCTTGGCATGTAGATATTTTTGCTAACCCTTGTACTAACCCTCATGCTTTGAGGATGTTTTGGTTGTTGTCCTTCTTAATTTTTTAAGGTTGGGATTCGAGGACGAATCCTTTTCAAGAAGGGGAGGATGATACTAGCATGGATGACATGGTTGACACAAGCATGGATGGCATGGGTGACACATACGATGTTCATAAAAAGGGAGGCTTAGGAGTTCGTGAAAGTGATGTAGATGAAGAAAAGAGTCCATTTGTGCAAGTTTCCAGGATTTAAATTCAAGAATCCACAAAGAAGACAACTAAACAAGGCCCTTGCCTCATTAAGGTTAATATTGTAAAAAACCAATATCTTCTTATTTCCTTTGGTATAAATAGGATATTTCTTTATTTTACATGGGAGTTTTAATAAATATTGACTATTGAGCTTTGAAGCTTGTAGTTTCTGTCACGCTCGAATTCCAATGGGACGGACTGGCACCCGAAGCCGTTAAGGCCCAAGAGAACCAATCTTTGCTCATGTATATTCATATGCATGTCTCTGTATGAACATCATTATATCTCATGCAACTATGCGAAAGTCATGGAAACATATGCTATATACGAAACTTAGCCGTTAGGGCCATCAAGTCAAAATGGACATACATCCCTTACATTCATATTTCCACATACGTCTACAAAGCCTCTAACAGATACATGTACATAACCAACCTACAGTTGGGACAAGTCCCCGCTTTATACAACATTACAATACCAAACCAAATGTACACATGTGATTCGAAAAGCCCCGAACCAACTGGAGATCACCAAAGATCCGCAACTGACCCGCAACCTACTATGGAGGTCTACTAGCACCTGTGCCTGCAACAAGTAAGGTAAGTCCCCCAAGGGACGTCATTACGAAGAATGTACTTAGTATGTACGGCCATAAGGAACTGCATGATACAGAAGTACTTCAATGATATCAAGTACAAGTGAATAATCAATATGGATAAACCTTCGTTCTGTATATATGGAACCATGTACATTGCTTTCATTACTTTTATTTTTGATCCTTCATTTATATCATTATCATTTATATAATATATTGTTCATAAATACTTTCCTTCAAGTGATATACTTTCATTCAAGTGCTTTACCTTTTTGCTTTTACCTTCATCCTTATTACCATTCATCCAGCTGATCAGTGGGCTATAATATAATATAAATAATCATCCACCTTATCGGTGGGCCATAATATAATATAAACAATCTTCCACCTTATCGGTTGGCCATAATATAATAGAAACAATCTTCCATCTTATCGGTGGGCCATAATATAATATACATATATATGTATATACCTTACTTCATTCCTTACTTGTGAGAGATTGATACCTTTACTTATGTAAGATTGATATATTTGCTTGTGTGAGATTGATACATTGGTGGTTGAAACATTATTGGAACTTTGGAACCATGTCCACAAATATGTGACACGTGAATAACAATTGATCAATGAATAATGAACATGTGAATAACAATAGATGATAACCTGAAATGAAATACCTTAGAACATTTCGGAATGGAACAAGTACAATGACAATGTGAACACTATGTGTTGCAGAAGGATACAGAAAGAGTAACCTTACATACCTTATATTTCCAATATGAACACACAATCCTATATGTGAATACAATAATCCAGCTCCTTCCTACGCTTTACTCTACAACACAAGTACATAACGGAGCTCACGTTAACACTTAACTACCTTACAAGTGCACAAAACGACAATGAGCTACATGACTGCCATATAACGTCATTTCACCCTTTACAATACAATCCACTGCATTACCATGCCAACAACACCATAACATTCCACACATTGACCCAAACATCATAAACCAATAACATTTCACACCAAGTTTATCCTTTACACTTCCTCATTAACACTACGTCACAATTACTCCATCAAGTCATCCCAATACCTTTCACAATAACACATGAACAACAATCCATAATTGATAACATTAAAAATACCTCTGGGATACTCCTTTAAAGTCATTCAAAAGGTACCATAAGTTGATAATTGCATCCAGGAAGGGTATAGGGGTTTTGAGGGATCATCGAGAGACAAAAACATGCAAAACGGGGTCCTGGACTGACCTGCGAAGCCACCTGCGCTCGCAGGTGGTTGAGGTGTGGCCGTAGGTTCCTCCTGGCAGTGTATAGGGGCACCTGCAAAGTCACCTGCGCCCGCAGGTGCCTTCGTCTGCGAGGGCGGGTGCCTATTTCGGCCAAAATGGGTCTCTTTTGGGTTCCTTTTTGTAATGAATGGTCCATGATCATAATTAAACTTCTCTTTTCATATTTGAAGTTATCATGGATTCCAACGAACATCCATGGTTTCACAACGCATATAAACATCACAAAACTACATTTTTCCTTCCAATACGTCATCAATTCCATGCACAATTTCTCAACAACAATTCTAAACGCTATATACAAAGATAAAACAAGTTAAGGATATAAACACATCTTAAATGTTGATATTTAATCCATCAAGTTCACTTCCTTCAAGACCATAAGTCCATTTTCAAGTTTACAAGGTAAAACTCTTTTTCGATTGCAAAAATAGACAGTTTTACACATAGTGAACTGTCCAACACTTTGCCAACATAACCAACATACTTTATGCACAATGTTACACATATAATATATTAAACCATAAGAGTAAACACTTACCCAAGCTTGCAAAGGAGTGATCTTGTCCAAAGAAGTGTAGTTGCCTTAGGGTTTGGTTGAAGAGAAAATATTGTGGAAAAATCTAGAATGAGGCATGTGTCTCTTAATGAATAAAATATTATTTATTTGTGCCTTTTATAGGTCCTCATGGTCATCCTTAGCCACACTTTGACCAATTATTGAGGTTTACTTGGTCAATTCTTAAGAATGAGTCATCTTCCCATTTTGGGCCATGTCTTTTTTATAATTTTGGGCCTCAATTGAGCCCAATGGCACAAGACTAATTCATCCCACCAAATTTAATGTATAATACCCCAACAATCTCATGTTTAAATAATTTCATACGTATTACGGTACGCAATTAGGTTTGGAAATGTACGGGGTGTTACAGTTTCTAGGTGAAGCCTAGCATTTAGCTTTTAGTTTCTAGGTGAAGCCTAGCATTAGTTGGTAAATCTAGTAGTGTGGATCTTGGAATTGTTGTTGAACTTCTTGGTTTGGTTAATCTAAGGTTACTCATTTGTGGTTTCTTGGTTTCGTTTGATTTTCTTAAACTAGGGTTTGTGTTTGAATTGTTGAATTCAATTGGGAGGTGAGGGTATCAAGTCCCTTGTTGTCCATAAATTCAAGAGTTTGAATATTAATCCACATATCCTTCTTTTGTTTTTATTTCCTTCTTGTTCTTTCCTCTTTGATTCTTATCAATAAGCGACTCTTAAGAAATTCTGCCCATGTGGCCGCCATAAACCCTACTCTAATGAAAGATGGGCCTGTATTAAATCGGGTCCAATAGTTGGGACTTATTACTCCTATTACAGTGGAAGAAGTGCAACATGTTATAGGAGATAACAGTGATATAAAGGCCCCAAGACGCGATGGTTTTAATGCCCTCTTTTTAAAAGCGCTTGGCCTTTGGTGGGAGCAGATGCCACTAAAATTGTTCTAAATTTCCTTAAAACCAATGTCATGTTCAGTCCTATTAATTGCACCACGGTGACCCTCATACCAAAAGTTCCAAATCCTACTAAGGTGACTAAATTTCGACCAATTTCTTGTTGCACTTTGCTATATAAGATCATATCTAAAATCTTGACTGAAAGAATGCAAAAGGTGATGGGTATAATAGTTGATAAATGTCAATATACATTTGTGCCCGGTAGAGTGATAAATGACAATATTATTATTAGCCATGAGTTGATCAAAGGCTATAGTAGGAAAGGGATATCACCTAGATGTATGTTGAAGGTGGATATGAAAAAGGCATATGATTTAGTTGAATGGTTATAGTTAGAGCAGGCACTGAGGTCACTATAGTTTCCTAATCAGTTTATGGATTGGATAATGACTTATGTAAGTACAGTATCTTATTCGATAATTATCAATGGAAGACCTGCCCCGCCCTTTCAAGCTAGGAAAGGACTAAGACAAGGCGATCACATATCCCCTTTCTTATATGTGATTGCCATGGAGCACTTGACTAGGCTCTTTAAAGGCCTTAAGAATTAGGGGTGTTTTAAGTACCATCCTAAATGTGCCAAGTTGAACTTAATACAAATCGGATTTGCTGATGATTTGCTTATGTTTTGTAGGGGTGATGTGCCCTCAGTTCAGTTGCTTTTTGAGAAATTTCAGGTGTTCTCTCATACTTTTGGATTAGAGGCAAACACCGATAAGAGTTCCATTTACTTTGGAAGTGTAAAGGATAATGTACAACAGGAGATTATTGAACTGTTAGGTTTTCAAAAAGGTTTGTTGCCTTTTCGATACCTAGGAGTCCCTTTGAGCACCAAAAGAATCTCCATTCTCTAGTGTTTGCCTTTGCTTGATGGAATGTTGGTAGACTTACATCTTGGACCACAAAGTTACTATCATACTCGGGTAGATTACAATTGATTAAAAGTGTCCTTTTTGGCATACAAAGCTTTTGGTCACAGATCTTTGTATTGCTTAAGAAGTTGATAAAATATATTGAAGTTATGTTTAGAAGCTTTCTCTGGACAGAGGGTAAAGAGATATTGAAGAAGGCTCTAATTGTGTGGTATAAGCTATGTCAACCAAGATCAGTAGGTGGTCTAAATATTTTGGATGTGTAGGCCTGGAATAAGGCTGCAATATGTAAGCTATTATGGAATGTTTTCAAAAGGAAGGATAAAATATGGATGCACTGGATACGTACTTATTATGGGAGCAATAGTTCATTATGGGGGGCTATCGCTCCACAAGCTTCTTGGGTGGTTCAAAAAATTTTAAAGGCAAAACAGTATCTTAAAATAGCTGGCTACCAGGAAGATGATATTAGAAACATGGAGAAGTTCTCTATTCACAAGGTATATAAGAGGCTTAGAGGGGATTTTGAGAGAGTCAGGTGGCGGAAGCTTGTCTGTAATAATACTGGAGCTCCTCGATGGATTTTTATTCTTTTTGTTGGACTACATGGGAGGTTGCTCACCAAAGCCAGGTTAGCACGATGGGGATATGTTTAATGTCTTTTGTGTCACATTGAAAGGGAGGATATGGAGCATTTGTTCTTTCAATATGATTTTGCAACATTAATCTGGAACAAACTCTTTGCATGGCAAGGAATTACTAGAGTTGCAATAGGCTGGCAGGAGGAAGAAAGATGGGCTCTAGCTCACTGTAAAGGCAATAGTGCAACTGCTACGATGTACAAGATGGCCTTAGCTAGCTGAGTATACTATGTTTGGCATGAAAGAAACCAGAGGATCTAAAATCATAAGGAGAGGACTAAGCGGGTGCTTACTCGTATGATTGTTCAAAGTGTCCAAGTGCGAGGCTCTATGAAAACTAATTTGTCTAGAAGAATAACTGAATTGAATTTCTATCCCTAAGAGCTTATGGTGGTATTAATCAGAAGGTGTTGTGTCGATAGTGTTGTTGTTAAGGACTAGTAGACTGCCAACCTGGGTCTGTCCAGTGTGGCTTTATTTTCTTAGTACTGCTTTGTAACATTTCCTTTGGTAATAAAGTAATTTACTTACCAAAAAAAGTGATGTTGAGGTGGATCATATTTATATGATAAATGTGAAGGCATGACAATAAGCTTATAATAAAATTTATGAAGCACACAATGAATTAGTCCATTTCTTGAAGAGAATGTGACTTGTGAATGGCTGCCTATTCTTAAAAATGAACATGTCAAGATGTGATAAAAATTATGTATAAAGATGTGCTTATGTATGGTTGGATAAATACCAGAACTCACCTCTTTGGAAGGTTTGAGAGAAAAATGTATTTTGATATTAACAGTCATTGGTCAAGTACTTTTGGTACATTAAAAAATATTGTGGTATGTTTTATTATGAACTACGAAAGGGCAAAAGAAAAAAATAATTCTTTCATATAAAGGTTGTGGCCATGAGCAAAAGTTGCATGTAATGAATTTGACAATGACAATTATAATATAATTTTCTCCTTAAAGGAGATGTTCACCATATGTATAATGTTATGGAATATTCGGCAGTAACAAAATTAATTTGAAGCTAAAGAAGAGCTAATGTTTTACTACCCGAAGGAAATGAAATTGTTCATAATATGAGATTGTAGTAAGTCTTAAAAGAAACTTTTTAAGTTTCAAAGGAATTGACAAGAAAATTGAGATTATAAAGTATGGAAAAATTTAATATCTTGGTATAACTACAATTGAAGAGGGTTTAAATATTTATGAGAAAGGTTATCTGTCTTTTTCTCTTGTTTGTTGATACAAATATGGGCATGGTGATGGAATCACATGTGATAGTAAATTCAAAAGTTTACAGAAAGGATGTCAGTTGGCATGACCGGTTGGCCATCCTGATTCAATTATTATATGAAAATAATTGAGAATTCACATGGTTATATATTAAAGAAATAAAATATACTTCAAGAATTCTCATGTGCTGCTTGTTCTCTTGATAAATCAATTATTATACAAACTAAGGTTGGGATTGATACCCTAAATTTTTGAAATATTTAAAAAGGTGAATATAGGGTCGTTCACTCACCATGTGGATTGCTTACTATTATATGATTTATTAGATGCATCTATGGTATTCACATGTCCTTTGCTATTAATTTGCAATTTGATTTTTGCAAGTGCTCAAATTGTTGAATTAAGAGCATGTTTCTAAAATATAAAATTATATTGATAATGCTGGTTCGCTTAGCAGAAATTATATGCCTCCAATTACAATTAAACCATTGGTTGTGAGAATAAATCTCCCAAATAAATTTGGTATGAGATGTGTTATTTAAATGTAGCAGCACTTGTATGCACCAAGCCAATAAGGTTCCCCTATATTGTTGGTTTAGAGTTAGGAATCAAATAATTTCATCTAAAATATTTGAATGTGCGTTATATGATTTAGTTGCTCCACCACACACAAGGATGGGTCCCCAAAATAAGGATGGGATAAATGTTAGATTTCCTAACATAAGGGGGATGATACAAGCCGAGCTTCATCAATATCATGGAATCAAGAATTGAAGCTCGAGAATATGCAAAAGTGGAAGTACAAGGAAGAAAGGCGAAAAAGAGAGAAAGAGGCTATGGACGCAAAGTAGCTATTCTTGACATGCAAGCCTCATGCTTAGGAGACCCTTATTTCATTAAGGGTATTTTTATAATTACTAGTGTAGGCTATAAATAATGAAGATTAGCTCATTTTTAGACTTAGACTATTTTGATATGATTAATTGGTGAGTGAAAACTATTGTTAGAGTTTAGGCTAAGGTCTTAGTTGCTACAATGTTTGATGGGATTGCTTGCTTGAGGATCATTTCTCTTGAGGGTTTCTCTATAGTATAGGTGCTTGTTTGGATTCTTAATAGGAGGTCTTGGTTTTAATATATCCATAGTTGCCTATTAGATCTCATGCTTGTGTCTTGCTTCTATCTTTTATCTTAATTTGTTGTTCCTAGTGTTAGGATTTTCGATTTCGTGTTTTGTTCATCGTTGTTTTTATTATTCTTTTCCTTTTTGCGTATTCTTTATTGCATCATTTGGTATCAAGATCTTGAATTAGGTTTGTTTCTACAAACCTTAGTATTGGGGTTTTGGTATTTCCAAAAAAAAAAATATCAAAAAAAATCATCCAAAAAATAATCCAAAATCTTTTGTGTTTAATTTCTTATTTTTGACACTATATCCTTGTTCTCTAGTATTTTTTGAGTCAATATCCAAGATTTCGTGTCATTTGGAGTTGGGAAGAAGAATTACCATTGTTGGGTTTTAAAGATTTGAAACTTCGAAGATTTTGAAAATGGGTCTTTCGATTGAGGTTGAATTGGAGCGTAAGCGTAAAAATAAGTGGGGTTTGTTCTCTAGGTCAAGGGGGAGCTAATCCTAAAATTTGAGTCAATTTCGAGTTGATTTGGTGTGTGTTTTTGGTGTTCTTCAAGTGTTGTTGAGAAAGGAGTAAAAAGGGAACAATTGATCCAAAACCCCAACAAAAAGATTGTTAAAAGGTGTTTGTGGTCCTAAAATTAGATAAGGTGGGGCCAAAGAAAAACAAAAAGAATCTGAAAATTTGAAAAAAAAAAAAGATTTTACAACAATGATCCGTTGCCAATCAGAATCTGCCAGCTGGCAGAGGGCCCGCACGCGTTAGCATTGCATCAGCATCATGTCAACTGTAAGTCTAGCCAAGAAGTGTGCCGGCTCCACAAATCTAAGCCGCGTGAATACGGCTTTCGTGTCCAGTCAAGACCCAGTGTCGGCTTTCGTGTCTTCCAGTCATTTCTCAATTAAGGGCCAGGGGTTTATTATCTATAGTGATGCTTCTAAAGTTGGTTTGGGTTGAGTGTTGATGCAGCAGGGCTGAGTTATTGCATATGCTTCTAGGCAGCTTAAGATTCACAAGAGGAAATACCCCACCCATGACTTTGAGTTGGCGGGGGTATTCTTTGCATTGAAGATTTAGAGACACTACGCTCTTTTGATTATTTACCATCTAGGCAAGGCAAATGTGGTAACAGATGCCTTGAGCTGGAAGGCGGTGCGTATAGTGAGTTTGGCATTTCTTGTAGTAGAGGAGCGGCCTTTTGACTTTAGACATCCATTCCTTACCTAAGCGATTAGTTTAGTTTGCTATTTCTAAGCCCAGGTAGGTCGTTGCCCATGTGGAGGCTAGGTTTTCATTATTGGAGTGGATTCGAACACAAAAATTTGAGGATGAGAGGTTGAGGGTTATTTATGATAAGGTGTTGAGGATCTAGGGTTCATAACGCTCAATTACACCCCTAAAAACAATTAGAATGTGTACGTGATCACTAGCAATATATTTACCCAACTATAGAGTCAGGGTCGATCACAGGAGGAACAATATAAGTGGCGATTGAGAAAATAAGAAATTGAAACTACATACTCTCATCCTAACAATTGATACAAGTATTTTTTTTAGGGGGGAGGGAGGGTTAACATAAAATGAACAAGGACAGAAACAATAATAAAACAGATAATTTGATCAATGACTTTCACAAATGATGAAAAAACAAAGGAATTGATTACGTGGAATCAATTCTATCAATGCTCCATTATATTTAACTAATTACTCAATTAATTACGGGATTAACAAATTAGCCTTGGATTCAAAATTACCCATTGTCTTTCGACCATTGTGGGTTTACTCCTCACTTGCTCTTTCGAACCAAGCTAAGAAACATTAATCACAAAACCAATTTGGGCTATAATAGGATTTTACTATTTCTAGCTCAAATCCATTAGATGAGACATACGCCCAAAATCATGCTAAATTAATCTTTCCCAACCTTAATTAACTCTTTCAAACCAAATTGAACTAAATAGGCAAGTCCAAGAGTTGATCACTTCCAAATTGAGTCATATTTCATAATCCACACTATCACCACCTAATGAGTTAAGAGTCATAAAAAGAGTCAAAGAGTTGTCACTAACATAATTCACTTCCATGAAACTTGTTTTCACAATTTTTTTGAGAGGTGTGCTTAATTCAATATTTCACAATGCTTGACTAACTCTATTAGTACCAAACAAGTCACAATCCAACATTTTAACTCAAAATAGGCAATAAATACCATGGTTACTCAGACTTCACCATAATTCACATTAAGTTTGCCCACTCAATCTCAAACCACAAGGATACTTAGACTTCTCCAAAAGAACACCAACGCCTAAAAACGACGATTTTCCCTTAAGAATGTCGTCACTGAATCCATCATTAGGAAAAGTCGCTAATAAAACTATTGCCAAAAGAAAAACTAAAAGAAGCTAGAAATAAAAAAAATAAAAGGAGTAACTAATCCACAACTCAATCAGCCCCAAAACAAGCCCGACAAAGGCACCACATCCACACATCAAGAAAAACAAGCCCAAAAAGGGCACAATAATCCAAACTAAATAAGTCAAGCCCAGTAAGGGCACAAAATAAAGCATAACAATAATAAAGCTTAACAAGGGCACAAGTCAAGGAATCAAAATGAAACCACAATACAAAACCAAGCCCATCCCCATCAAGGGCACAAAAGTATCAAAATTGAATAGTAACACTACAGACCCAATCATCATAACTATAAGCCACACCACCCCCAACTAAAAAAATTAGCATTGTCCCCAATGCATACATAAAGTAGAGAAGGAGGTAGTGCGCTCCCTGAAGTCTGCATCAGACTAGCAGACTACGGATGGGATAATCACAGCTGGGTTGAGTACTGAGCCTCATCATCACTTTTATCACTACCTGAAATGAAAGAGTACTCCTCGCTATCATTTGTATCATCGACTTGTATCTTTTTACTTGGCTGACCCCATTTGAAAATGGCTTTGATGTCTCTCCATATCTTTATCATGAATTCGCTCTTCTTCTTGTTCTTTTCTTTTTCAACTTTGTAATCTGCATAGAGATCAGTATGGGCCTTGGCCATATTACCATATGTCATCTCAATCATGGTCATAAAATCTTCCATCTTGGTATAATCATCGACCTACTTTTTCTAGGCATCTAGATAAACCTGAATCTCCTTTGGTGAAGTACTCGGGCTATGAAGATGCTAGAAGCTATGACATTAACTCTCAAATTTGGTCTAAATGAGAGATCATCACCCTAAAGGGTCCCTCAAGCTGTGTATGTGCTCCTTGGGAGGAGGCATCCTGCTCCACTCTAATTTTTATCTTTATTTTCTTGTTTGGCATAATATCTCACCTCCTTGTACTTGTAATGGATAAATAGTCTGTCAGGTTGTATCCAATGATCGGGGGGTTGTACCTCAACTTCAACCCATTTTGCACAATTCTGTGATCAAGAAAGGGAACATCAATGTCTTTCTATCCTGATCCAAGTACTCCTTCAACTCTAGCAAAATGTAGTGACCAACATTCATAGGAATATTGTTGAAAAGGTAGGTTATCATGCAGTCCCTGAGAATCGAGACGTCAGAAACATTTCCAGAAGGACTACGACGAATGATTTTCAACCAGATCTTTACCTCTGCAATGAAGTCACCACCATTGATGCCCCTTAGTGTTCTTTACCATCGCACAGTCACTCCCAGAGGACAAATCTTTGACACTATCCAATGATCTGCATCGTGTTCCTTGGCTCATATTTTCTTGTGTGGATGATTAGGCACCCCATACACCTTGTTTATCTGCAATGGCCTAAACTTCACTCTTTTTTCTTATGATGAGATCGAGATTGTTGAAATCTGTGTTCTCGAGGTTCACATAGAATTACCTCACCCATTGCTCATTAGCTAAATAGGGGGCAGCCATGAAACAAATCCAGCCAGTAGCCTCTAGCCGGCCATAAAAATATGGGAGCTTTTCTGCCAAACGTTCCTCTTTTATCCCTCTTTCCGGCTTGATCTTTTTGTCAAATAAGTTGTTGTAGTATCACCGATGGAAATCATGAGACATAAACCTCATTTCATCATAATGTTCATCCTCAGCCTCTCTTTTGATCTCATTAACCAATTCGATATTTTTGCTAAGGTTTTGAGCCATTTTTATAATTCAAAGTACCTAAAAATGCAAGACCAAGTTAGGAGAAGCGTATACTCATGTTAACCAATTCGAAACACAATATTTGATCCAATGAATCAAGCCAAAAAGGCTCAAGAAGCTTCAGTTGCAAAGCCACTATTTTGCAGATAATTCTGCAGTAGCCACTTATGTGATGCAACTATCGCTTAAGCAGAAAAAATGTCATTTGTATGAAAGAATGTTATAAGGGAAAGCTTCGCTTATGTGTAGAATTACTCACAGGAGTGAGTTTACATAGGTGAAACAAGTTCACTCAAGCAACTTCTTCATCACAACAGCCCTAAAAATTCATTAGAATCTAACATGGTTTGAAGAAAAATTTGTACTTAGATATCCAAATTTTTACTACAAATCAACCACATATGTTCACAATTCCGGGATTTACAAACTTTAAGAACCAATTCGTTTGCTTTTGTCACTTAAAAATTCCAAACCTAACTTGAAATATTCATAAAACTTTTAACTAAACTTAAGAAACCTAGAGATAGTATGATTCTATCTTGCTATTGCATCCAAAACTTAGTAAATAATAAAAATCATACCTCATTTCAGGCAATCAAGATTGAAGTTTCTGACTCCTTTTTCTCCTCTTTTGAAAGTTTCCTTTTGTGGTGGTGAGGTGATTTTCTCAACTATCTTGGTGTTATGCAGTGTGTAGTGTGTGAGAGTGATGTAGTTGAGATTTTGACAGTAATATGTGAAAGATGGAAGCTTAGAGGTTGAAATACGTTAGTGATAAGTGAGAAAGTGAAGCGGTGGAAAGAGTTGAATTCACTTTACCTTCTAAATTTAATTTCACTCGCTTAAGAGGAAGTATTCTCTCATAGGCGACGTCACATGAGGAGTAAAAGTACCACATTTGTGGTTCTCATCAATTTTAGTTACCCTCACTTAAGTAGACAATTTCCTTGCTTAAGCTGTACTGCTCAAGCTACCCATGTATCTCTTAAGCAACATCCCTACACTAGATTTCACGTACATACTAGCTTAGGTGATTCTCATGTCAACATTGGAGATCTACCAATGAGTTTAGTATCCAGACACTCCAAAATAGTATTCCAACCCTATTTTCAAAGTAGTACAACCTCGAACTTCATTCCAATCAAATCCAAACCTGTTTAAATCACTTCCAAAAATTCTAAAATTTTATGGATTAGTCAAAATATAAAATCCTAAGCTATTCTAAAAATCAAAATTTCAAAAGTAGATTCAATTTTTTTGGAAAATAATGGGTTACGTCCCATCAAGTGCTTGATTTAACGTCGCGACATGACACAAGTAACCTTACCATTTATCTCTCAATTTGGAGGATATGAACCTTCTCCCCAATTTTAAGTTAATATTTCAATGAGGCTTGTGGGGAAAAGGTAAGGAAGCAATGAGGCCAACTCTATCTCTCCATTTGGAGGATTTGAATCTTTTACCCAACTTCACATCAAAATTTCGTTGAGGCTCATTGGGCAATGGCACAAAAATTAATAGTCCAACTCTTGAATGTTGCATTTTGCACTTTTTTGGCCTTCAAATGAGGAACGTTAGCTTGCCTCCTCAGTATGATAAACTCTAAAATATAGGGACTTTGTCCCTCATCTCCAAAATTCTTCAAAGGACTGGTTGTTTCAATTTCTATCTCATCAACCAAACATAATATCAAAAAAAGGTTGGAATGCAATCTAAGACACTACATTTCCAAATTTGTACCTTTGTTGACATCCTTACCCCAAATAAACTCGAGTCCTCAAAATTATTTGATTGAATTTTTCTTGCAATTCTAGTATCATTTCATCAATTTCCTTAGCTTGAAAGATTTTGGGCTCAGTTGGTTGAAAAATTACCATACTTCATGAACATTGATCTTGACCACTTCATCTTTAGAACTCATCTCAAAACCATTATTCTTGACCATTTGAAAACGAGCATCACATTCCCCAATCTTTGCATTTACATTGGCCTTCAAATCATAGATAACACGTTCAAGTTGGATCGCTTCTTGAAATTGATCAATATGCATTTTGAAGTATTCATCCTTCATTGGGAATATTCCATCACGTTGTTCCCCATAGGCTTCAAGTTGTTGAGCTTGGCTCAAGAGCCACTCTTGGCTCATAATTTCCATTTTGTCAAGATTTTCTTCATTTTGGGAGGCATTTTCACAAGGGTCTTCTTCTCTTTCATGTTCCATTCTAGATTCCACCTTCGATTGATGCATGAGAAGTACCTCCTCACCCATTTTAGACACCTGGTCCAAGTTAGATTGAAGCATTGATTGTATGCCTTCATGATCGTCTCTTTGCTTTTCCATTTCCATGTTATTGCTCCTATCAAACTCAAAAGCACAACTAGAAAATTCCTTAGAACTTGGGGAGGGGTAAAAATTATTATCATAGTTATCACAATGTCCACCTTGACCACCACATTCACAACAAGTAGCCATATAGGGTTGAGATAGTACACACACCTCTCTTCCGAGAGCATCTTCACAATTTTACCAAAAGTGAGGTCCTCCATAATACGAACATGGGTCATCAACGTATGACTTGAAACCACCAAACTCTCTTTCATCCCAAGATGCCATAGTAACAAGAATAACAAAATAAAATCTAGCTAACATAAGAAACAAAAGAAAATCAAAAATGCATATTCACAAGTTTGAATCAAAGTAAGTAAACTCAAATTCCAAACTAACTCAATATGCTAAATTGTTCCTCGACAATGACACCATTTTTGATAACACTCAATTACACCCCTAAAACCAATTAGAAAGTGTACGCAGTTGCTAGAAATATATTTACCTAATTATAGAGTCAGGGTCGATCCCATGAGGAATAATATAAGTGGAAATTGAGAAAATAAGGGATTAAAACTACTTACTCTAATCCAAACAATTGATACAAGTAATTTTTGGGGTATTTTCAACAAAAAATCGAAGAAGGATAGAAACAATAATAAAATAGATAGTTTGATCAATGGCTTTCACAAATGATGGAAAAACAAGGGGATTGATAATGGAGAATCAATGATCCATTGTATTTAACTAATTACTCAATTAATTAAGGGATTAGCAAATTAGCCTTGGATTTGAAATTACCCACTAATGTCTTTCGATCATTATGAGTTTAATCCTCACTTGCTCATTTGAGCCAAGCTAAGAAGCATTAATCACAAAACTAACTTTGGGCTATACTAGGATCTTACTATTTATAGATTAAATCCATTAGATGAGACATACGCCCCAAATTGAGCTAAATTAATCTTTCACAACCTCAATCAACTTTTTCAAGCCAAATTGAAGTAAATGGGCAAGTCCTAGGATTGATCACTCTCTTTGGAAACACAATTAAAGCATGAGATTCATTTAGACAAATAAAACCCACTCATAAATAAAAGAGTATTCAATTGAAATAAAAGCAAATAATATAAATCAAAACCCAATTATTATTATGTCTCTAAATCATTATTAAAAACCAAAATTGACAACTATACCCAAATATAATCTTTCTAAAACTAGGAGTGAAAGAAAGGATTTAGAGATTTATCACTAAAAAGCTTCAAAATCTTCACTCCAAGGGTGTTGGTTGAAGAACCCTAACCTCAAAGCTTGAGAAAATAGCCAAAGATGATTTGCCTAGAAGTCGGAATCAATTTTATGTGTTTTAGGATCAAGCCAATATGAAATTCCATTTATGCCCTTGACTGTAGTCCATCAGTCGCTTAAGCGATCCTTGATCCTTTTATCATTTAAGTAGGCTCGTTTAGGTGGAAGGTTGCTCGTTCATGCGAGACATTAACTTTGACTAATTTATTGCCTAAGGGGTCATTCAATCGCTCAAACGAGCTCGCTTAAGTGGAAGAATCTATGCTCAAGCTATAGATTGACTTTGAATGGATCGTTGCCTAAGTGATCTCTTAGTTACTCATACGAGACTGCTTAAGCGGTAATTCTTCCACTTGAGTGATAATATTTGCAACTCACTTCCTCCTTCATGCTTATTTGCTCCAATTTTGGTTTCTTTTATTCCAATTCAATTCATGCTCCATCACACCTAAAATATATACAATTAAAATGAGAATTATAATAGATTATCAACACAAAATTATAAGAAAAGAGACTCAAATAAGTGGTAGAATCACCACTTATGAAGGGTCGTATCTGCATTCCTAGAGTTGGAGATTTGATTAGGTTGGTTTTAGAAGAGCCTCATTATTCAATATATTCTATTCATACAGGACCAGCTAAGATGTATTTAGATTTTAGGTAGTATAACTAGTGGAACATGATGAAGTTCGAGCTCTTGAGGCCTAGTGTTTAACCCAAATGTTACCTATTCCAGATTATAAGTAGGGGCAGATAGCTATAGATTTAATGATTGGGTTGTTACATACTTTTTGGGGGTTTGGTTCTATTTGGGTCATAGTTAATAGGTTGACTAAGTCTGCTTACTTCCTACCGATGCAGTTTTCTTATAGTTCAGAGAGGTTAGCTTAGATTTAAACCCGTGAGGTAGTCCATTTGCATAGGGTGCCAATTTCTATTCAATTTGACCATGGTGCTGAGTTCATATCATTATTTTAGAGGTCTATTCAAAGAGAGTTGGGTACTCGAGTTGAGCTTAGCATATCTTGTCACCTTCAAACTGATGGTCAGCCTGAGCAAACTGTTCAGGTTCTTGAGGACATGCTTCATGCCTGTGTTATTGATTTGGGGGGGGGGGTCAGTGGGACCAGTTCTTAGCCTTGTTAGAGTTTGCATACAATAACAGCTACTATTCAAGTATTCAAATGGTTCTATTCAAGACATTGTATGGTAAGAGGTGTAGGTCTCCAGTAAGCTGGTTTGATGCTTTTGAGGTTAGACCATATGGAACCAATGTGTTGTGTGATTCTTTGGATAGAGTTTAAGTGGTTCAGTGGAGAATTTGTATAGCTCAGAGTAAGCATAAGCATTGCACCAATCGTAAGATGCGAGACTTAGTGTTTTTAATTGTAGATAGGGTGTTTATGAGGGTATCACCTATGAAGGGCATGATGAGGTTCAGGAAGAAGGGAAAGCATATCTCCCAAATTACGCCTCTAAGAAAGTATAAAGTGGTAACTATTCAAATAGAGAACCCAACTGAGGTTGGGGTTGATCCAACGAGGAATAGGTTGAAATCCAATCAACTTTGTTTGTTTGAGTTACTTGGTAAGTAAGCAAATAAGTAAAAGGGTTTTTTATAAAGTAAACTAGTAATCATTTACTGAGGTTGAAATCAAGATGAGAAAAGCACTAGGATTGTGTTCCCCAATAACTTTATAACTTCATAGGTTCTCCATACTTAGTGTTCTTTTCAGGTATCCAACAAGCAGAATCGATAGGCTATGTATCATCTAACCGACTATGTTATGCCCCTTATAGACGACTATACTCAAGCACAAAGGTTAATGCATCATAAGTGGTACTATGCTGCCCCTATCATTGATCCCAATACAACATTTCCTGTATCACGACTCAAAGCTGATTAATGAAGATAACTCTGAGTCTTGTTATTGAATCGCTAGTCCTATCATACTACCCTTGTAATAGTCCAGGGTAGAGATAGAATAAATCCCAACGCGTGCACTTATCAGAAAGCAATCACTTTAATAGAAACAACAATACTTGCCCTAATACCCTTCGGGAAATACCTTGTACTTCGAACTCTACTTCGTTAATCCACAACAATTTCGACAACCCTAGTTATGGGGTTTAGTTACTCATGATTGTATGAAAAAATAATTTTTCATGAATGAAAACATTAATTGAAATATACAAGAATGAATAAACTCCAAAATCTCAACTTTAATTAAAACCGTAAAAATCATTATTCGTGAAATCCAAGAAAGCGCCTTAGAATCCGACAAAATAGTGTTATAGAATAATAATAATGTCTTACTCATAAAAATAACCCTAAAAGAGTATTTATGTAACACCTCGTATATTTTCGAACTTATTTGACTACCTTAACATTTATGAAATTATTTAAACTTGAGATAGTTGGTGTATTACCCACTAAATTTATTGGGCTGAATTAATATTATGCTAATGGGCTCAATTGAGGCCCAAAATTAAGTAAATAAGACATGGGCCCAAAAGGATATGATCCATTTAAAAATGGACCAAGTGTACACATCATTATACTTGGACTTTTTGACCAAATAATTGGCTAAGTATGACTAGAGAGAGGCGGTTTAGAGGGACTATTTAAAGCTGAAATTCAGCTCATTTTTCTACACAATACACTTGCAAAAAATTCAGATTTTCAATCAAACATTTCTCCTCTCTCAAAAACCCTAGCCGCCGTAATTTTCCCTAAGGATTTTTGGATAAATCTTCCACTTGCAAGCCTTGGTAAGTGTTTACCTTTATAGTTTAATATATTATATGCATAAGAGGTTGTGTAAATAATGTTGGTTATGTTTAAAAAGTGTTGAGCAGTCCACTTATTGTGAAACAGTCTACTTTTGTTTAATCGCTAAAAGATTTACCTTCTATGTGGTTTAAACTTGAAAGGGGACTTAAAGTCTTGAAGGAATTGAATTAGATGGATGAAATTTCAGCATGTTAGGGTGTGGTTCTGTCCCTAACTCGTTCCCCTTGTGTATGACTTGTGGAAATGTTTATACGTAATTGTGCATGGAACCTGTGGTGTAGTGGAAAGAGAATATTTTCTTGTGATATTGATGTGAATTTTGAAACCATTGTGGACTATTTTTGGTGTGTTGTTGTTAAAGGTATTTATGTGATTTGATGGAATAAACATGTGACGTTGTATTAAGGTGGAAATGTAAATTATAAACTTGGTGTAAAATCCTATCGGTTTGTGACATCTATGTTGATGTGTGGACTGTTTTGGTATTGTTGGTGTTGTGAGGTAGTAAATTGTATTGTAGGAGGGTGGAATGAATTTATATGGTAGTATAAAGGAAGATGGAATAATATACCATGTGTTTGGAATGTTGGACAGTTTTTTCTTCCCGTCAAGTAGCTAATTATCACCTTGTGAACTTGTAATGTAATTGGCTTTTAATGTGAGCTCCATTATGTATTCATATTGTAGAGTAATGCTTTAAGGAAGAGCTGAATTGTTGTAGTCACATGTTGTAAAGATAAGGTATGTAAGGTTACTCTTTTCCGTATCCTTTGGCCACACCTATTGTTCACATCGTTACCGAACTTGTTTCTACTCTGAAATGTTTTAAAGTATCTCATTTCAGGTTTGTTAGCAATTGTTATTCACGTGTCTCTATTTGTTGACTATTGTTCCAAAGCTCCAATAATGTTATTTCCACCGATGTAACAATCTCACAAAAATATTAATTAAAGAAATGAAGTAATGCATATTTGGTTTTGTACGGGTGGTAGCTCTGGGGGCGAAAGCCTAGCTCGAGCCTATCCCGATGGATTGTTGGATACAGGGGGTAGCTCTGGGGGTGAAAACCTAGCTCGAGCCAAACCTGATTTATTGATTTATGGGTGGTAGCTCTGGGGGCATAAGCCTAGCTCGAGCCGATCCCAATGTTATTTACCACTGATCAATTGGTCCCGGGTATTGTATGATGTCTATTGATATGAAGGTAAAAGGAAAGAAATGAATGTAATGTACATGGTTCCACATATACAGTACGGTGCTATATCATATTATCTATTTACTTGTATTTGATTCCATTTGAGTTCCTATATTTCATACAGTTACTTATAGCCTTACATACTCAGTACATTCTTTTGTACTGACGTCCCTTGGGGGACCTTCCTTACTTGCTGCAGGCACAGGAGCTAGTAGACCTTCACAGTAGGGTATGGGTCATCTGCAGGCTATTGGTGAGCTCCAGGTTGATTCGGGGCTTTTTGAGTCATTTGTATATATTTTTGGTACTGTGTAGTAGTTGTATAAGGTGGGGACTTGTCCTGACCTTAGTCATAGTTATATATCTTTTAGAGGCTTTGTAGATATTTTAAAGTCAAATGTAGAAGTGTCTTACCTTTTAGACGTTGTGTCCCCAACGACCAAGTCTTGTATCTATTTTGTACGTCTTTACATGACTTCCGTCATCGATATATTATATCTGCATGTGGTAGAATTTTTGTTCACTTAATGACATACATATGAATGTACACGATCATAGGTTGGTTCTCTCGGGCCTTTACGGCTACAGGTGCCTGTCCGCCCCAATGGGATTTGAGGCATGACAAAAGTGGTATCAGAGCAGGTTGTCCTAGGGTGTCTACAAAGCCGTGTCTGAGTAGAATCTTGCTTATGGATGTGTTGTACACCACATCTATACATAGTAGGCTATAGGACATTTAGGAGTTGTCTCTTTTCTTAATTTCCTAGATCGTGCAATAGAGCCAAAGTTGTAGGTGGAGTCAAATTTAACCACTGAATTTGTTTTATGTTTTTTTGTTTCCTCAGTATAGCAAAATGCCGTTTACAAGGAGAAACAAGGGTAAAAGTAAGAAGGTACACATGATTGCCGGAGAAGGGACCAGTAAATCACCACCTAAACAAGCTAATCAAGGTGAGACTGAAGACGAGTTTGCATTGCGGGCTTCTTCTACTCTTCTACTTCTAGGAGAGACAAGAAGGAGAGGAGTACCCCCAGAATCACCTGTTATTGCTATTGAGCAGGATTTAAGGAATGCGGTGTAATTGTTGACTCGTATTATTGCTGTACAAGGTCAAGGACAAGCTGGTCCAACTACAGGTACCACTGGTGTAGATAGGGCAGCTAGTTTTCGGACACAGGATTTCCTTAAATTAGATCATCCCACATTTATTGGATCAGATCTTAATGAAGAGCCGCAAGATTTTAAGGATCAAAACTAAAGGGCTTTGGATGTTATGCATGTATCTTTGCAGAGACAGTTGAACTTACAGCGTGTAAATTAAAAGGGGAGGCTATTTTATGGTATGAAGATTGGAAAAGATCTAGAGGTACCGGTGCACCTTCAACTAGTTGGGAAGAGTTTAAAATGGTATTCCTTGATCATTATCTTCCATTTGAAATCCGAGAGGCTCATACAGATCAGTTCTTAAATCTTCGCCAAGGTAATATGAGTGTGAGGGGGTAAAGTCTTCGGTTTAAATCTTTGGCTAGGTATGCTCCTATTGTAGTAGCTACTATGGATGATAGAGTTCATCGATACGTGGATAGACTGGATCCGTATTTGGTTCGAGATTGTCCTATTGCTGCTTTGAATAGAGACATGGATATAGCAAGGATACAATCTTTTGCACAGAAAATGGAGGATCAGAGGCATAGGAGAAGAGCACAAGAATTGAAAAAGGACCTTCTAAGAGGGCTAAACCTATGGGGCAGTTCATGGCGTCCCAAAGAGAGTTTAGGCCTTGGGATTTTAGTAGACCGCCTAGACCATCATTTTCTTACTCTACAGCAAATGTTCCACCCCGATTCCAAGGGTTTAGAGGAAACCAATTCGGGCAAAGAAGTAAGATTCAGGGTTCACGGATAGCGGGGTATCAAGCACAAGGAAGTATGAGCCAATCCAGACCTCCTCATCAGCCATGCAAGCAATGCAGAAAACTTTATTTAGGTGCATGTCGGCTTGGGACAGATGCTTGCTTTTGGTGTGGTATATCGGGGCACATGATGAGAGAGTGCCCATAAAGGGGCAAGGGTAGTATGGCGCGACCTACTGGATCAGCCGTTGCATCATCCTCGTTGGGTGTACAGCCTACTAGGCATGGTATAGGTGTTCGAGGAGCAGCTAATTCTAGTGGAGTAACCATACCTATGCTTTAGCAAATCGGCAGAATTCAGAGGCTTCTCCTTATGTGGTTACAGGAACATTATCCATCTTTTCACATAATGTATATACATTAATTGATCCGGGCTCTACCCTATCATATGTCACTCCATTGGTTGCAGGAAAATTCAAAAGAACACCAGAATTATTAGTTAAGCCATTTGAAGTATCTACACCAGTTGGCGTGTCTATTGTAGCTAAGAGAGTCTATCGTAATTGCATAGTGACTGTTTGTGATCATGATATATTGGCTAATCTTGTTGAGCTAGAGATGATACATTTTGATGTTATAATGGGTATGGATTGGTTGGCTTCCTGTTATGCCATAGTAGATTGCCGAGCCAAGAGGGTACATTTCTATTTTCCACAAAAGACAGTCCTTAAATGGAGGGGTAATGTTGGAGCACCAAGAGGTAAGTTTATTTCTTATCTTAAGGCAAAGAAAATGATATCCAAGGGGTACACATGTCATCTAGTAAGGGTGAAAGATACAGATGTGGAGCCACCAACTCTTCAATCCGTTCCAGTGGTGAGTGAATTCCTTGATGTATTTCCTGAAGATCTTCCAAGTTTCCCTCCAGAAAGAGAAGTAGAGTTTGGTATTGATGTGGTCCCAGGTACTCAGCCTATCTTTATTCCCCCATATAGAATGGCCCGGCAGAATTATGGGAATTGAAGGAGAAATTAAAGGACTTGCTAGAAAAGGGATCATAAGGCCTAGTATATCCCCGTGGGGTGCACCAGTGTTATTTGTATGCAAGAAAGATGGCACATTGAGAATGTGTATTAATTATCGGCAATTAAATAAGGTGACAATTAAGAACAAATATCCCCTCCCTAGAATTAATGATTTGTTTGATCAATTACATGGTGCTAAATGTTTCTCAAAGATTGATTTGAGGTCGGGGTACCACCAAGTAAGGGTTAGAGAGAAATATATACCCAAGACAGCTTTTCGAACACGGTATGGCCATTATGAGTTTTTAGTTATGTCATTTGGGTTAACGAATACACAAGCAATTTTTATGGATTTAATGAATAGGGTGTTCAAGCCATTCTTAGATTTGTTCGTGACAGTGTTTATAGATGATATTTTGGTTTATTCAAGATCAAAAGAGGACCACGCTAATCACTTATAACAGGTGTTACGAATTCTCCGTGATCGTAAGTTATATGCAAAGTTCTCTAAATGTGAATTTTGGTTAAAATCTGTAACATTCTTGGGTCATATTGTATTTGATGAAGGAATAAGGGTTGACACTCAAAAGATAGAAGCGGTGAAGAACTGGCCAAGAACTACAACGCCTACAGAGATTCATAGTTTTCTTGGGTTGGCAGGTTATTATAGAAGATTTATTGAAGGGTTTTCTTCCATTTTGGCACCTTTAACAAAGCTAACACACAAGGCAACCAAGTTTCAGTGGAATGATGCATGTGAGAAGAGTTTCCAAGATCTGAAGGATAAGTTGACTTCTGCACCTGTATTGGTACTTCCAGAAGGCACAAAAGGGTATGCGGTATATTGTGATGCTTTAGGAGTCGGCTTAGGATGTGTATTGATGCAGCACGGTAATGTAATAGCTTATGCCTCAAGACAGTTGCGACCATATGAGAGAAATTATCCAACACACGATCTTGAGCTAGCAGCAGTAATATTTACTTTAAAGATATGGCGCCACTATTTGTATGTGGTTGATGTTGACATATATACCGACCATAAGAGTTTGCAATATATCTTTAAGCAGAAGGACCTAAATCTGAGGCAGTGAAGGTGGCTTGAACTACTAAAAGATTATGATATCGATATCTTATAGCATCCGGGAAAAGCAAATGTGGTAGCCGATGCATTAAGCCGCAAAGCAATAGGAAGCACTGATGGCTAGCTCACTAAAAATCAAGGTATAGTCAAGGATATACATCAACTAGATAGCTTGGGGGTTCGTCTTCTTGAAACTCCAAATGAAGGAATTATGGTGCAAACTGCGGCAGAATCTTTATTAGTAGCTGAAGAGTATGAGAAATTGTATATTAAAGAGATAGTTCGACTACACGGAGTTCCAATCTCTATTACATCTGATAGGGGAGCTCAATTTACTGTAAATTTTTGGAAGTTTTTTTAGAGGAGTTTGGGTACACAAGTGAATTTAAGTACAACTTTTCACCCTCAGACGGATGGACAGGCAGAGCATACCATACAAACACTTGAAGCTATGCTACGAGCTTGCGTGTTGGACTTTAAAGGTAGTTGGGATGATTATTTATCTCTTATAGAGTTCGCTTACAATAATAGCTATCATTCAAGTATCAAGATGTCACCTTATGAAGCCTTATACGGGAGAAAATGTAGGTCACCGATTGGGTGGTTTGAAGTAGGTGAGACTGTTTTATTTGGACCAGATCTTGTTCATCAAGCCATGGAAAAGGTTAAGGTGATACAATAACGGCTAGGAATAGCCCAAAGTCAACACAAATCATATGCCGATGTTAGAAGAAGGGGGCTAGAGTTTGCTATAGGTGATTGGGTATTCTTGAAAGTATCACCAATGAAAGGGGTAATGAGATTTAGAAAAAAAGGAAAGCTAAGTCCGTGTTATATAGGGCCTTATAAGATTATCCAAAGATTTGGCCAAGTCGCATATGAATTGGAGCTACCCCAAGAACTCTCCATAGTGCATCTAGTGTTTCATGTCTCAATGCTTCGAAAATGCATAGGAGATCAGCTGACGATATACAAGTTACGGAAGATCTCACCTATGAAGAAGAACCTATTGCTATTCTGGATCGACAAGTTAAGGGGTTTAAAAATAAAGAAGTAGCTTCTGTAAAAGTGCTTTGAAAAAATCAGCAAGTAGAAGAAATCACATGGGAAGCCGAGGAAATAATGAAGTTTAAGTACCCGCATTTATTTCAAACTGAAGAGAAAGTTCAATATGCGGAATTAGAGCAATAAAAAGTAAGTATATATAAGTATTATGGGTATGTGATAATATGAAGAATGAACTTAGACTTGAACTTGTTTAGATTGGATAATGTTACTAACATTCGAGGACGAATGTTCCTAAGGGGGGAAGGATGTAACACCCCGTATATTTTTGAACTTATTTGACTACCTTAACATTTATGGAATTATTTAAACTTGAGATAGTTGGTGTATTACCCACTAAATTTATTGGGCTGAATTAATATTATGCTAATGGGCTCAATTGAGGCCCAAAATAAAGTAAATAAGACATGGGCCCAAAAGGAGATGATCCATTTAAAAATGAACCAAGTGTACACATCATTATACTTGGACTTTTTGACCAAATAATTGGCTAAGGATGACTAGAGAGAGGCAATTTGGAGGGACTATTTAAAGCTTAAATTTAGCTCATTTTTCTACACAACACACTTGTAAAAAATTCAGATTTTCAATCAAACATTTCTCCTCTCTCAAAAACCCTAGCCGCCCTAATTGTTTCTAAGAATTTTTGGACAAATATTCCACTTACAAGCCTTGGTAAGTGTTTAACTTTATAGTTTAATATATTATATGCATAAGAGGTTGTGTAAATCATGTTGGTTATGTTTAAAAAGTGTTGAGCAGTCCACTTTTGTTTAATCGCTGAAGGATTTGCCTTCTATTTGGTTTAAACTTGAAAGGGGACTTAAGGTATTGAATTAGATGGATGAAATTTCAGCATGTTAGGGTGTGGTTCTATTCCTAACTCGTTCCCCTTGTGTATGACTTGTGGAAATGTTCATACGTAATTGTGCATGGAATGTATGGTGTAGTGGAAAGAGAATATTTTCTTATGATATTGATGTGAATTTTGAAACCATTGTGGGATGTTTTTGGTGTGTTGTTGTGAAAGGTATTTATGTGACTTGATGGAATAAATATGTGACGTTGTATTGAGGTGGAAATGTAAATTATAAACTTGGTGTGAAATCCTATCGGATTGTGATGTCTATGTTGATATGTGGATTGTTTTGGTATTGTTGGTGTTGTGAGGCAGTAAATTGTATTGTAGGAGGGTGGAATGAAGTTATATGGCAGTAGAAAGGAAGGTGGAATAATATACCATTTGTTTGGAATGTTGGATAGTTTTTACTTCTCGTCAAGTAGCTAATTATCACCTTATGAACTTGTAATGTAATTGGCTTTTAATGTGAGCTCCATTATGTATTCATATTGTAGAGTAATGCTTTTAGGAAGAACTGAATTGTTGTAGTCATATGTTGGAAAGATAAGGTATGTAAGGTTACTCTTTTCCGTATCCTTTGGCTGCACCTATTGTTCACATCGTTACCGAACTTGTTTCCACTCCGAAATGTTTTAAAGTATCTCATTTCAGGTTTATTAGCAATTGTTATTCACGTGTCTCTTATTTGTTGACTATTGTTCCAAAGCTCCAATAATGTTATGACCACCAATGTAACAATATCACAAAAAAATTAATTAAAGAAATGAAGTAATGCGTATTTGGTTGAGTACAGGTGGTAGCTCTGGGGGCGAAAGCCTAGCTCGAGCCAATCCCGATGGATTATTGGATACAGGGGGTAGCTCTGGGGGTGAAAACCTAGCTCGAGCCAAACCTGATTTATTGATTTATGGGTGGTAGCTATGGGGGCATAAGCCTAGCTCGAGCCGATCCCAATGTTATTTACCACTGATCAATTGGTCCCGGGTATTGTATGATGTCTATTGATATGAAGGTAAAAGGAAAGAAATGAATGTAATGTACATGGTTCCACATATACAGTACGGTGCTATATCATATTATCTATTTACTTGTATTTGATTCCATTTGAGTTCCTATATTTCATACAGTTACTTATAGCCTTACATACTCAGTACATTCTTTTGTACTGACGTCCCTTGGGGGACCTTCCTTACTTGCTGCAGGCACAGGAGCTAGTAGACCTTCACAGTAGGGTATGGGTCATCTGCAGGCTATTGGTGAGCTCCAGGTTGATTCGGGCCTTTCCGAGTCATTTGTATATATTTTTGGTATTGTGTAGTAGTTGTATAAGGCCAGGACTTGTCTCGACCTTAGTCATGGTTATATATCTTTTACAGGCTTTGTAGACATTGTAAATTCAAACATAGAAGTTTCTTACCTTTTAGACTTTGTGTCCCCAACGACCAAGTCTTGTATCTATTTTGAACGTCTTTACATGACTTCCATCATCGATATATTATATCTGTATGTGACAAAATTTTTGTTCACTTAATGACATACATATGAATGTACACAATCATAGGTTGGTTCTCTCGGGCCTTTACGGCTATAGTTGCCTGTCATCCCCAATGGGATTTGAGGCGTGACAATTTATAGACTTAACAAATCCTATCCTAAACAAAACAGGAAACTAGTGTCGGCTGCCTGCCTCGCATGAGAAGAACATATCGTGGGTTGATCTTACGATTGTGGATTCCTGTTATCTGATCCTTGTGCTAAAAGTCCTGCAACTCTTCAAATATGGATCTACTTCCCATGATCACATTGTACGATCGTGTAATCAACTCACGATCATGGGATTGATCGTCTGATCCTGCTAGACTTGACTTCTACAGGTTCAACTCTCCTACATGTCAAGATCTCAAGGTACGATCGTGACATGATCCTACGATCGTTTAATCAAGTTGTCTAATGGACTCCTGAGTATGGCATCTCTGATTCAATCCTACAATAGCCTACCCACGATCATGGTTTGAACCCACGATTATGACATGGCTCATCTGATGCCCCTTTCTGTCCAATTTTCACCTTATTCTTCTTTGAGTCCTTTAGGCCTGCAAACAACAAACACATTAAATCCACAAAACATACCCTTAAACTTGCAACTATCCCTTGTTTTAAGCTTCTTAAGTGCCTTAAATTTGCGGTACATCAACACCCTCAACTTAGAACGTTTGCATGTCCTCGGGCATACAAATTCCTAACCAATCTAGGACACTTAACCTAGAGTACAATAAGGGTCACTATGGCAGTCAACTTCCTTAAAGTATGCATGTAAACCAATACATTTGTTCAACTCTCTCCATTCTCATAAAAAACAACCAATGCAGTGTATGTGCTATACAAGTACTAAAACACAACAGGATCAGGATATGGCAGTACATTGTAACTAGGCCATCTAACACAGTGACCAATACATTACCTACACAACCAACAACTAAATTATAGCCCCTATGCCCTCCCAACAAAGAAGTCCCAAATCACTCAGTATATGTAATAAAATATACACCAGGACTTTAATCAAATCTCTCACTCTCAAAAAAAGTCCGGTTGTGCGCAATTTGATACCATAGGCTTGCCCTTATTTTCTATGCTTCAGCTTTTGGATGTCGAGTTAGGATCACTATAGGTCTTTCTCGGCTTGTAATATAGGCTTGGGATACACATCATTATTTTTGGCTCCACTTTTCCTTATCTTCTTTATTTACCTCCATTTTCTCCATTTATTTCATTTTCTTTTTCAGACCGCAGGTTTTTCATTACTTTACACCGTTCGCAACTATTATTATTTATTTATTTATTTATTTTTTCCTTTTTTTTTCTTACCGCACCCACGTTCTTTTTCTTTCTTTTCACTGCTTAAACTTCATACCTAATTTTTACGTACCTCTATACAATAGCCACCCTCAACTTAGGCGATTTGCCTGAGTTGAGATGCATAGTATCCAAGGAGGGACCAGGGCCAAAGAAGGTTCATTGTAAAAATGGGAAAGTGTCGTGGGTAGTTTCAAGAAACAGTCTAAGGCTCAACATTTGGGTTCAAGGGATACACATCGTTTGGTAGGTCATCTAGGGTAAAGTAGGCTACTTCAAACACGACCTATGATCCTTTCTTCACCTTTAATCCTATAGCTTTTAGCGAGACTAATCGGGCAAGTTCTAGATCGCACATAAACACCGACTAGGTAATACATCTCACTCATTCATGGCTCAGGGCTGTTATCTAAGTTGCTACCTATTCAGTTCATGTAACGCCGATCAGGTTGTCCTATTTATAATCCTAATGCCATAGATCCTAACATCAATTTCAGTACAGGCTATGCAAACACTATATCACAAAAAACATATTTTTAGAGGGGTATCATTTAAAACAATTTGAAAATAGGTAAGCATGCTTAATTTAGCCAAACCACACCAAATTTTCTCTTTTATTAGTCTAAGTTACACTACAATGACTAAACATAACACAATAACAATTTTAAACATAAAAACACCTAAACATGTCGGTTCTAACTAAGATAGCACAGCAGAGGGAAAAGAAACACGACAACAAAAACCCTTGGCTGTGGTATACCCCCACCCCCAACTTTGAAATCATTTGAAATCATGCTATGTCCCCATTGCACAAAATCACATAAAAAATTAAAACTAGGGTAAAGGGCATACCTGGGGTGCTCTAGGCACCGATGAAACTCGAGTCACGTGGGGATACGACTGTGTCCCCTATAGTGATATCAGCAGGAGTAGCCTCGGCCGTGGTTGCGGTACTCACAGTCTCATAGGCCCCACTAGTAGACGGGGCACTCAAATCAATATTGGCCCCAACGGTGGTCGGGGCACTAAAAAGAATAGATACGGGGGCCGTCTTCGAACCCCCTCCTGTAGTCTCACCCTCTGGAATAACTCCCTCAGAAGGTATCCTCAGTAACTCTCTCCTTCCTTCTTCTCTTCTTGAAAGATGTCTCTCTTTTCTTACCCAGTTCAGACACATCCTTCCTCAGCCTCTTCCTAGGCTCAAGACCTCCGTCCTCCTCCTCCTCCTCATCTAGCTCAATCTGCAAAGTGGGAGGAATGTAGAATGGGGTGACCAGTAAGGAAATATCCACCTGAATAGATATTGTAGAAGGCATAAGTGGTAGTGGAGATGTAGGTGCCATGGTAACTCGCGTAGCTAAGGTTTAGACCGCTTCCTTCAACTCGGTCAACTTTGTTAGGATAGACACCATATCAGATGGCTGGATTGCATCAATTCGGGTCATGATTCGACCTCCATACTATCCATCCGGGTCTGAACCACTTGTACAGCCACCCGAATCTCATCAGTAACATAGGGCTTGACCCCTGCTTCCAAATTTCAGATCTGGGCATCGTGTAAGACTTGGTTCCCGAGAATCTCTTCCAACTGAGGGATAAAATCAAAGTGTACCCTGTCGAAACCAATGTCCTAGGATGAGAACCTGCTGGTACGGACGAATGTGAAGCACCTGTATCTGAAGCTGCCAGTATATCACCACTCGGGGCATCCCCTCCTACCTTCGCGATCCCCAACCCTCGAATCGGGGCTGTGGGGTTGTGCATGTCTTTTATCATGGCCAGATCCACAGTCTTAGTGGGATGAAGAAATTTAACCATTAGAATAATTTGTGGCACCTCTGCATTTTGCATCATCTGAGTGTTTCTGATCTCTTGCACAATAATACGTAGTATGTTCAACTTTAACCCTACTATAAATGAGGCTACCAGGCAAGCATTAGTCGCACCCAACGTGTTATCATTTGCTGTGGGTGCTATCCAGTGCCTCACAATGGACCACCATACCTTGGTAGAAAACTTGAGACTCTTCTTAGTAATATATGCCACATTCATCCAAGAGGCATTTATGCCAGCCTCAGCAATATGTCCCGCTATCCAAGTGCAGTGCATTTTCTTATCCTCGATGGATAACTTTTTAACCTTCTTCAATTTCGACATCCGATAATCATACTCCAGAGTCTCTACAGGTGGTGTAAAATCTGCTTCAAATAATACCCTAGAAATAGCCTCAACCAAAATATCAACTTCCCTTTCCTGCACCATTATCCTATCCAATCGGGGTTGCTTCTTCATATCCTTATCCTTGCCGAAGGGAGTCATATTTTTGAGGATCGCAACATAGTTTGCATAGAGCTCCCTCACAATCTCTCTACTATAAATACAGAGTGACATTATCATTCACCCCAACTGGTACCGCTAAAAAACTTGTACTACCTCTGACATTCTTTGTAAAAACTCATTCAATAAGAGTGGTTCCTCTTGAATGCTCCTCTGTTGGTTCCCATTATCCTTAAGAGCAACCCAGTCCACATAGTATTGGCATGCATTTGGAACAACCCAACGTCATGGATTGAGCCCCCCCTGACTAGCTTCTGTCAGAGGATCAGTGTTTGAATTTGCCGAGTCTATCGCCTTGTCATCCTCCATATATTGGAACTCATGATCATCATCCTCACTTTGTCCTGTTGGGTATCTTCTAGTCCCTCTTCAAACTGGGGAACGTTGACGGGAGTGGCGGCTTCAACAATGACCTTGGAGGTTGTAGCCTCTTTGGCATTTTTCTGGTTCCTTGTTTCCCTAGTTGTGACTTGGTCATTGGAGGAGCTAATGTCATACTTCTCCTCTGACCTACTAGCGCTTGACCCACTATCTGAGGTAATTGGTGGGTCCCTCTCCTTGAAATTCATTCTCGGAGAGCCTTGTCGGAAGTAGCCTTGGACTTGGGTGCCATGGTACCTGTATTTTCAAAACCTGTTAGCTCATAGTGAAGTATATGTATAGGTTCAGATTCATAAATGAACTATCTAACCTATGATCGTGCAATAAACGTACAATTGTGCCTTCTGATCGTGGGTTGATCCAGTGAAATTTGACTTGCGGTATACCTATCAGACGATCATAACCTACTATCGTGCAATAAAGGTACGATCGTGCCTTCTGATCGTGGGTTTGATCCCTAAAACCAACAAAGTCATGACACATCAGATAATCACATACCGTGATCGTGTGTTGATGTTACGATTGTGGGATGGGTTTGTTTAATGAACTCCTAAAGATCATCAAATAGTATCCTACAACTATCCAACTTACGATCGTAAGTAGAACTCATGATCATGGGTTGTGTCGTGGGACCTCAAACACTACCAGATTTGACCACTTAGTATTTGGACCCATAATTTGACCCTTTTTGACTCCACTTTTGGCTAGAATTTTAAAGTGGGTAAACACAACCGGGTACTCAGACTTCCGCAGTGTTATTATAACCAAACATACCCATTTTTTATCTTTCCCCATTTAAATCAAAACAACCCATCGATAATACTTAAGAAAATATCCAAAAATTTTGGTTTAATAAGTGATGTGCACTTAAAGTGTGAGATGAGAGTTTTGAAAATGGAGGAAATGATGAGATCTGAGTTGAAATCAAAGGTAATCATCTTTTTTAGCCTTTAAAATACTTAGGGTTTGCTATATTTTCTCAAGAAACCGCTTTGAAATTGTAAGAAGAGGCCAAGGGATGGTTTCAACATGTATTTATAACTTTAACCCTTATTTTTAGGTCGGGTCGGGTTGCGACTTTTAAACTGTTTGGATTTTCAGACAGAGATATCGTACGATCGTGGTTTGCTTCTATAATCATACACTCCTGTTGTGGATTAATGAAATCATAAAACTTACCTGAGAACATATGATCTCCAAGTACAATAGTGGGTTGTACTCACGATCGTGACTCAAGATTATGTGATTGATGCCCTATTATGAAGGTTTACAGGAGTATCGTCAGACGATTAAGACCACGATCGTGCCTTCATGTTACGATCGTGATACCCTATCATGGGATGACTCCTTAACTTGTTACCTTGTAGAACTCCCATCAGACGACTGAACCCACGATCGTGTATTCAAGTTACGATCATACAAACCTATCGTCGGTTCAGTATGGAGTTCAGTTCAGCTCCAATTTTTTTTTCTATAGTTTCTTGCATCAAAATAAACGTTACCCTATAAATTTAAAGTACAAAGCATAAGTTGCCTCCCATGAAACACTTGATTTAACGTCGCGGCACGCTGTGACTATGTCGATTACTCAAACTTCAGCAACAAGCCCATAGGTTGCCTCCCATTAAGCGCTTGATTTAAGGTCACGACATGACTCAGGATGGCTTGATTACTCGAGCGTCCGCATCACAAATCATTCGGGCCTCCTTTCCTTCGCCCATATATTGTTTCACCCTTTTTCTATTGACTTTAAATTTCTTTTCATCCTTATTCTCCGATTCAATTGCACCATGGGGGAACACCATGACCACTCTATATGGTCCATTCCATTTTGATCTTAGTTTTCTAGGAAAAAACTTCAGCCTTGAGTTAAACAATAGTACCAAGTCGCCCGTAGCAAATTATCTTCTTTCAATCTTGTGATCATGATACAATTTCATCTTTTCCTTGTACAAGGCTGAGCTCTCATATGCATGAAGACGAAATTCATCCATCTCATTCATCTGCTCAAGTCTCAATTTGGATGCTTCTTGCCATTCTACATTCAACGGCTTTAATGCCCACAATGCCTTGTGCTCCAGTTCAACCGGCAAGTGGCATGCTTTGCCATACATAAGGTGATATGGATATTCATGGATTGGTGTTTTAAATATTTTCTTGTATGCCCATAAGCCATCATCCAATCTTCTAGCCCAATCAGTCTTATTGGTATTCACAGTCTTCTCCAAGATGGACTTAATCTCTCGATTTGAGACCTCAACTTGCCCACTTGTCTGAGGATGGTAAGGTGTTACCACCTTGTGTTTTACCCCATATTTCTCAATCAAGGCTTTGAACAATCGATTGCAATAATAGGAACCTCCATCACTAATGATAATCCGAGGTGTTCCAAAATGTGAGAATATGTTCTTTTTTAGAAAAGCAGTGACACTCTTACCTTTATTATTGGGAAGCACAATTGCCTCCACACACTTTGATACATAGTCCACAGCTACCAAGATATACTTCATACTATGAGAACTCATGAATGGATCCATGAAATCAATATCCCAAATATCAAACAATTCGAGCTCAATGATCGCAGTCATTGGGAGTTCATGTCGTCTTGAGATATTTCCTTGCCTTTGGCATTGGTCACATACCCTAGCATAATCATGAGCATCCTTATGAATGGTAGGACAATAGTAGCCATATTTCAAGATCTTATGCGCAGTTCGTAAACCTCCATGATGACCCCCAACTGGAGACGAGTGACATGCTTCCAATATACTCATCATCTCGACCTCAGGAATACACCTTCAAATCAGACCATCCGCACACACCCTGAACAAATAAGGCTCATCCCAGAAGAATTTTCTCACCTCATGTATGAAATTTTTTCTCTACTGATATGTCATATCTTCTGAAACTAGATCACTTGCCAAAAAGTTGGAAAAATTTGCAAACCATGGGATTAAGTCTTGTGATGCTGCCAACACCTGCTCGTCTGGAAAAGTATCATCAATATCAAGGTCATCCCTCAGTTTTAGCATGGCCTCCTCTTCAAGGTGTGATAAATGGTCGACAACCTGATTCTCTATCCCTTTTCGATCCTTTACCTCAAAATCAAACTCTTGTAACAGAAGTACCCATTTAATCAACCTTGGATTGGCATCCTTCTTTGCCATAAGATATCTCAGAGCTGCATGGTCAGTATGCACAATCACCTTGTGCCAATTAAGTAACACAAAAATTTCTCGAACGCAAAGACCACCGCAAGCAGTTCTTGCTCAGTTATCGTATAACTCTTCTCGACTGGATTAAGTACTTTGATAGCGTAGTAAATAGGATGCAAAATCTTCTCTCGCCTTTTGCAAAGGACTGCACCTAATGCTACCCTACTAGTATCACATATGACCTGGAATGGTAAGGTCCAATCTGGCAACACAGTGATGGGAGCTAAATTTGACTTCTCTTTTAGACACTCGAATGCCTTTAGGCATGCATCATCAAACACAAACTTCACCTCTTTCTATAAGAGCTTGCACAATGGATATGAAATCTTAGAAAAATCCTTGATGAACCTTCTATAGAATCCCGCACGGCCTAAAAAACTACGAATACCTCTCACAGAAATAGGTGGAGGTAACTTTTAAATTACCTCAATCTTTGCTTTATCGACTTCAATCCCATTCTTCGAAATCCGATGTCCCAGCACTAAGCCTTCTTTTACCATAAAATGGCACTTTCCCCAGTCAACACTAAATTGCATTCTTCACACCTTTGCAAAACATTAGCAAGGTGTGCTAAGCATGCATTGAATGAGTCACCCATAATAGAGAAATCATCCATAAATACCTCAATAGTGTCATCCACCATGTCGAAGAATATAGACATCATGCAACGTTGAAAAGTGGTTGGTGCGTTGCATAGACCAAATGGCATCCTCCTGAATGCGAACGTCCCATATGGACAAGTGAAAGTGGTTTTCTCTTGGTCTTTAGCGGTGATGGAAATCTGATTGTACCCTGAATAACCATCAAGAAAATAATACCATCCTATACAAGTAAGACGGTCTAACATCTGGTACATAAAAGGCATAAGAAAATGGTCCTTTTTGGTTCAAGAGTTCAGCTTTCAATAGTCCATGCAAACTCTCCATCCGATAATATCACACCTCAATCCCATGGGGGTGGATAGGCACCCGTAGCCGTAAGGGCCCAAGAGAACAAACCTATGACCATATACTTCTTATGCATGTAATTAAGCTAACAAATGTGCTTCAGTGTATGGACATGATGTATCGATAAAGTAAAAAGTACATAAATACAAAATAGGCATACAGGACTTGGCCGTTGGGGCCACAACTTCTAAAAGACAAGACACTATCATGCTTAACTTTACAATATCTAAAAAGACTCTAAAAGATACAAAAGGTCGGGACAGGTCCCCGCCTTACACATAACCACTACACAATACCAAAAATGTATACAACTGACTCGAAAAGCCCCCAATCAACCTAGAGCTCACCAATAGCCTTTAGATGTCCTATACTCTGACTGGATAGCTCTACTAGCCCTTGTGCCTGTAGCATGAAAGGTAGGTCCTCTAAGAGGGACGTCAGTATGAAAAAATGTACTGAGTATATAAGGCTAAAAGCAACTGTACATAATCCAAAAGTTTAAGTGACATAAAGTAAAAGTGTATAGATAATGTTAATAACCCACCTTAGCTGGTATCTGGGGAACCACGTACATTACATTCTTTACTTTATAATCTTTAATAAGCCATGTAGTACAAATGACCAACTGATCAGTGGTAAACAAATCGGGATCGGCCCATGCTAGGCTTACGCCCCTGAGCTGCCACCCATATATAAATAAATAGGGATCGACCCATGCTAGGCTTACGCCCCTGAGCTGCCACCCGAATATAACCAGATTTGATTTACTTAATTTATTTAATATTTGAGATTGTTATGTTGGTGGTTATAGCATTCTTGGACTTTGGAATAACAGTGCCCTAGTAAAAGGCACGTGAATAAACACTTGATGTAATTTCCATAAAGTAAAGAATAATTGTACACAATTGAAATGCTTAGGATCCAAACTAATGGATAGATCCTAGTTGACTAAGATGGGAATACCAGAAATTGGTTAGTGTAGGTAGACATGCCAACTTGACAATAAACATATATTGAGCTAGGTTAAGACATTTCAAAATGGAAACAAGGTCGTTAACTACGTGGACATTTTATGCTGCCAAAGGATATGAAAAAGAGTAACCTTACATACCTTATCTTACCACCACATGCCCATAACAATTCATCTCTTCCTTTAAGTGTTAATCTATAATTTAAGTACATAATGGAACTAACATTAAAATCTAATTACATTACAAGTTTACAAAACGGTAATTAGTTACTTAAAGGCAAGTAAAAACTGTTCAAATTCCTAAACACATGGTGTATCACCCCCCCCTTATTTATAATGACATATAGCCTTATTCCACATCCTTACACTATAACTTACTACCTCACAACAAAAATACCACCAAAACAGTCCACAAACCAACACAAATGTTACAAACCGATAGGATTTCCTACCAAGTTCATACTTCACATTACCACCTCACTACAACTCCACATATTTATTCAATCAAGACACCTAAATGCCTTACACAACAACATACCAAAAACAGTCCACAATGGTTTTAGAATTCACTTTAACATAACAAGAGAGTATTCTCTTTTCACTACACCAAACGTTTCATATATAAACACGTATAAACATTTCCACCAAGCTATACATAAAGAGGAACGAATTAGGGGAAAAACCACACCCTAACCTACTGAAATTTCATCCCTCCAACTTAATTTCTTTAAGCCTTAAGCTCCTTTACAAGTTTAAACCACAAGGAAGGCAAATTCTTTAAAACTAAACACAAGTGGACTGCCACCAAAAAAAGGGACTGCCCTATAACTCTTAAACATAACCAACATGATTTACACAACCTTTTATACATATATTACATTATGCTATAAGGGTAAACAGTTACCAAGGCTTGCAAAGTGGAGGATTTGTCCAAGAACCCTAGGGGAAATTCGGGGCGGCTGGTGTGATGCTTGAGAGAAAAGTGAGAGAGAGATGGAGTTAAATCAGAATTTGTATGTTAAAATGAGTAAAGATATTAGACAATATTGATCTTATAATGAGACTTCTAGACTACCTCCTTTTAACTCATTTCCAGCCACATATTGGTCAAACATAGTCCAAGTAGGTGATGCACCTACTTGGCTCTTTAAGCTAGGTGGTGCTTAGGTATTGGGCTGGTCATCTTTCCCATTTTGTGTACTTAGTTTTGGGCCTCAATTGAGTCCATTGACATATATCCAAATGCAGCCCAATAGCTTAAGTAGGTAATACGCCTACTATTTTTATTAAGTCACGGAAGCACCTCGCTTATGTTCTCCCCTTTTCCAAATTCTTAATCCTTCTACCTTAATTCACCACTTAACTTTAACTTTATGTTTAAATACTTTTATCCATGCTAGGTTGGTCGTATAAGTTTTGAAAATGTACGGGGTGTTATAACTTTGCATAAAAAATATATCTAGTCCATTACCTACTACCACAAGTCCGTACCTAGTTCCATATAAGTAAGAGTAGTGTCTATAGAATACGGGGTGTTACATCCTTTCCCCCTTAGAAACATTCATCCTCGAATGTTAATATCATCACTACTCAGCCGAAACAAGTTCGAGCCTATGTTTAATATTTATGCTACCACATAATACTTATATATATACTTACTTGTTGTTACTCCAATTCAACATCTAAGGCTTACTCTTCGCTTTCAAATAATTGAGGATACTTAGATTTCATCATTTCCTCAGCTTCCCATGTGATCTCTTCTACCTGCTGATTCCTCCAAAGTACTTTTACGAAAGCTACTTCTTTATTTCTTAGCTTCTTAACTTGTCGATCCAGAATAGCAATAGGTACTTCTTCATAGGTGGGATCTTCCTATGCACTTTCGAAGCATTGAGACTTGAAACACTGGATGAACTGTGGAGAGTTCTTGGGTAGTTCCAACTCATATGCAACTTGGCCAAATCTTCAGATAATCTTATATGGTCCTATATAACATGGGCTTAGCTTTCCCTTTTTCCCAAATCACATCACCCCTTTCATTGGCGACACTTTCAAAAATACCCAATTACCTATAGCAAACTCTAGCCCCCTTCTTCTAACATCGGCATATGATTTGTGTCGACTTTGGGCTATTCCTAGCCATTGTTGTATCACCTTAACTTTTTCCATGGCTTGATGAACAAGATCTGGTCCAAATAAAATAGTCTCACCTACTTCAAACCACCCAATCGGTGACCTACATTTTCTCCCGTATAAGGCTTCATAAGGTGCCATCTTGATACTTGAATGATAGCTATTATTGTAGGCGAACTCAATAAGAGGGAAATGATCATCCCAACTACCTTTAAAGTTTAATACACAAGCTCGCAGCATATCTTCAAGTGTTTGTATGGTACGTTCTGCGTCCATCCGTCTGAGGGTGAAAAGCTGTACTTAAATTCACTTGTGTACCCAAACTCCTCTGAAAAGACTTCCAAAAGTTTGCAGTAAATTGAGCTCCCCATATCTTTAAAGCAAATACTACTGCTGCTAGCTCAAGATCATGTGTCAGATAATATTTCTTATGAGGCCGCAATTGTCTTGAGACATAAGCTATCACTTTACTATGCTGCATCAATACACATCCCAAGCTAACACCTTAAGCATCACAATACACCGCATACCCTTCTGTGCCTTCTGGAAGTACCAATACAGGTGTAGAAGTCAACTTAGTCTTCAGATCTTTAAAACTCCTTTCACATGCATCGTTCCATTAAAACTTGGTGTCCTTGTGTGTTAGCTTTGTTAAAGGTGAAGCAATAGAAGAAATTCCTTCAATAAAACTTCTTTAATAACCTGCCAATCCGAGGAAACTACGAATCTCTGTAGGCGTTGTAGGTCTTGGATAGTTCTTCACAGCTTCTATCTTTTGAGTATCAACCCTTATTCCCTCATCAGATACAATATGACCCAAGAATGCTACAGATTTTAACCAAAACTCACATTTAGAGAACTTTGCAAATAACTTATGATCACGAAGAATCTGCAACACCTGTCGTAAGTGACTAGCATGGTCCTCTTTTGATCTTGAATAGACAAGAATATAAAACACTATCACGAACACGTCTAAAAACAGCTTGAACACCCTATTCATCAAATCCATAAAAGCTGCTGGTGCATTTGTTAGCCCGAAGGACATAACTAAAAATTCATAATGACCGTACCGAGTTTGAAAGGTTGTCTTGAGTATATATCTCTCTGACCTTTACTTGATGGTAACCCAACCTCAAGTCAATCTTTGAGAAATATTTAACACCTTGTAATTGATCAAACAAATTATCAATTCTAGGGAGGGGATATTTGTTCTTAATTGTCACCTTATTCAATTGCCGATAATCAATACACATTCTTAACGTGCCATCTTTCTTGCGTACAAATAACACTGGTGCACCCCACGGGGACATACTAGGCCTTATGAATCCCTTTTTTAGCAAGTCTTTTAATTGCTCCTTTAATTTTTGTATTTCTGCCAGGGCCATTCTATATGGAGGAATAGAGATAGGTTGAGTACCTGGAATCACATCAATACCAAACTCTACTTCTCGTTCTGGAGGCAAACCCGAGAGATCTTCAGGAAATACATTAAGAAATTCATTTACCACTGGAATAGATTGAAGAGTCGGTGGCTCCACATCTGTATCTTTCACCCTTACTAGATAACATATGTACCCCTTGGATATCATTTTCTTTGCCTTAAGATAAGAAATAAACTTACCTTTTGGCGCTCCAACATTACCCCTCCATTCAAGGACTACCTCCTTTGGAAAATGAAAATGTATCTTCTTCGTTCAACAATCTACTGTGGCATAAAAAGAAGCCAACCAATCCATACCCATTATAACATCAAAATCTATCATCTCTAGCTAAATAAGATCAGCCAATGTATCATGATCACAAACAGTTATTATGCAATTATGATAGACTCTATTAGCTACAATAAATTCACCAACTTGTTTAGATACTTCAAATGGCTTAACTAATAATTCTGGGGTTCTTTCAAATTTTCTAGAAATCAATGGAGTGAAATATGATAGTGTCAAACCCAGATCAATTAATGCATATACATTATGTGAAAAGATAGATAATGTACCTGTAACCACATCCGAAGATGCCTCCTAATTTTGTCGATCCGCTAAAGCATAGGTACGATTCTTGGCTCCACTAGAACTAGCTGTTCCTTTACTACCTCTCCCATGACCAGTAAGCTGTACACCTCTACCTAAGAAAGGAACCGACGATGATGATGCAACGATTGATCCAGTAGGTCACGCCATACTACCCGTGCCCCTCTGTGGGCACTCTCTCATCATATACCCCGCCATACCACACCAAAAGCAAGCATCCATCCCAAACAACAAACATTTATCCAAAATCAACATACACCTAAATGAAGCTTCCCGCATTGCCTACATGGCTGATGAGGAGGTCTTAAATGGCTCATACTCCCTTGTTCTTGATACCCCATTGTCCGTGAACTTTGAATTTCACTTCTTTGCCCAAATTGGTTGCCCCTAAAGCCTTGGAATCGGGGTGGAGCACTTGCTGTAGAGTATATAAGTGATGGACTAGGCGTCCTATTAAGAAACCGAGGCCTAAACTCTCCTTGGGATGCCATGAACTGCCCCGTAGGTTTAGCCCTCTTGGAAGGTCCTCTTTCAAATTCCTGTGTTCTTCTCCTTTGCCTTTGATCCTCTATTTTTTGTGCAAAAGCTTGTATTCTTGCTATAGACATGTCTCTATTCAAAGCAGCAATAGTACAATCCCTAACCAAATACGGATCCAATCTATCCCCATATCGATGAACTCTATCATCCATAGTAGCTACTATATTAGGAGCATACCTAGCCAAAGAGTTAAACAAAAGACTGTACTCCCTCATGCTCATATTACCTTGATGAAGGTTTAAAAACTGATCTGCATGAGCCGCTCGGATCTCAAATGGAAGGTAATGATCAAGAAATGCCGTTTTGAACTCTTCCCAACTAGTTGAAAGTGCACCGGTGCCTCTAGATCGTTTCCAATCTTCATACCATAAGATAGACTCTCCTTTTAATCTATACGCTGTAAGTTCAACTGTTTCTGCACCAGATACATGCATGAAATCCAATGCCCTTTGGATTTGATCCATAAAGTCTTGTGGGTCTTCATTAAGATCTGATCCGGTGAATGTGGGAGGATCCAATTTGAGGAAATCCTGTGTCCGTAGACTAGCTGCCCTATCCGTACCACCCATACCTGTAGTTGGACCAGCTTGTCCTTGACTTTATGCAGCAACTATACAAGTCAATAATTACACCGCATTTCTTAAATCTTGCTCACTAGTATTAATAGGTGATTCTGGGAGTGCTTCTCTCCTTCTTAGCTCTTCTGGAGATAGAAGAGTAGAAGAAGTCCGGGATACAAACTCATCATCAGCTTCACTTTGATTAGTTCATCTAGATGGTGACTTGCTGGTCCCTTCTCCGGCCGCCATGTCTACTTTCTTGCTTTTATTCTTACTCCTTCTTGTAATCGGCATCTTCACTATAATGAGGAAAGTAAGAACAACAACAAATTCAATGGTTAACTATGACTCCACCTATAACTTTGGCTCTATTGCACAATCTAAGAAATGAAGAAAAAGAGACAACTCCTAAATGTCCTGTAGCCTCCTGTTTATAGATGTAGTGCAGAACACACCCATAGGCAAGACTCTACATAGACACGGCTTTGTAGACTCCCTAGGATGACCCGCTCTGATACCACTGTAAATGACCAACTGATCAGTGGTAAACAAATAGGGATCGGCCCATGCTAGGCTTACGCCCCTGAGCTGCCACCCGAGTATAACCAGATTTGCTTTACTTAATTTATTTAATCTTTGAGATTGTTACGTTGGTGGCTATAACATTCTTGGAATTTGGAATAACAGTGCCCTAGTAAAAGGCACGTGAATAAACACTTGATGTAATTGCCATAAAGTAAAGAATACTTATACACAATTGAAATGCTTAGGAGCCAAACTAATGGATAGATCCTAGTTGACTAAGATGGGAATACCAGAAATTGGCTAGTGAAGGTAGACATGCCAACTTGACAATAAACATATATTGAGGTACGTTAAGACATTTTGGAATGGAAACAAGGTCGTTAACTACTTGGACATTTTATGCTGCCAAAGGATACGAAAAAGAGTAACCTTACATACCTTATCTTCCCACCACGTGCCTATAACAATTCAAATCTTCCTTTAAGTGTTACTCTATAATTTAAGTACATAATGGAACTAACATTAAAAGCTAATTACATTACAAGTTTACAAAATGGTAATTAGTTACTTAACGGGAAGTAAAAACCGTCCGACTTCCTAATCACATGGTGTATCACTCCCCCCTTATTTATACTGCCATATAACCTTATTCCAACTCCTTACACTATAACTTACTACCTCACAACAACAATACCACCAAAACAGTCCACAAACCAACACAAATGTTACAAACTGATAGGATTTCCTACCAAGTTCATACTTCACATTACCACCTCAATGCAATTCCACATATTTATTCAATCAAGACACCTAAATTCCTTCCACAACAACATACCAAAAAAGTCCACAATGGTTTTAGAATTCACTTTAACATAACAAGAGAGTATTCTCTTTTCACTACACCAAACGTTCCATATATAAACACGTATAAACATTTCAACCAAGCTATACATAAAGAGGAACGAATTAGGGGAAAAACCACACCCTAATCTACTAAAATTTCATCCCTCCAACTTAATTTCTTTAAGCCTTAAGCTCCTTTACAAGTTTAAACCACAAGGAAGGCAAATTCTTTAAAATTAAACACAAGTGGACTACCACCAAAAGAAGGGACTGCCCTATACCTCTTAAACATAACCAACATGATTTGCACAACCTTTTATACATATATTACATTAAGATATAAGGGTAAATAGTTACCAAGGCTTGCAAAGTGGAGGATTTATCCAAGAACCCTAGGGAAAATTTGGGGCAGCTGGTGTGATGCTTGAGAGAAAAGTGAGAGAGAGATGGAGTTAAATCAGAATTTGTATGTTGAGTAAAGATATTAGCCAATATTGATCTTATAAGGAGACTTCTAGACTACCTCTTTTTAACTCATTTCCAGCCACATATTGGTCAAACATAGTCCAAGTAGGTGATGCACCTACTTGGCTCTTTAAGCTAGGTGGTGCTTAGGTATTGGGCTGGTCATCTTTCCCATTTTGTGTACTTAGTTTTGGGCCTCAATTGAGTCCGTTGACATATATCCAAATGCAGCCCAATAGCTTAAGTAGGAAATACACCTACTATTTTAATTAAGTCACGGAAGCACCTCACTTATGTTCTTCCCTTTTCCAACGTCTTAATCCTTCTACCTTAAGCCACCACTTAACTTTAACTTTACGCTTAAATACATCCTCATTATCTCAAGTTTAAATATTTTTATCCGTGCTAGGTTGGTCGTATAAGTTTTGGAAATGTTCGGGGTGTTATAACTTTGCATAAAAAATATATCTAGTCCATTACCTACTACCACAAGTCCGTACCTAGTTCCATATAAGTAAGAGTAGTGTCTATAGAATACGGGGTGTTACAGATAACCGACCTCTTTGGGATCAACTCATTTTTCTCATTGAGAACCATAGTGATCCCAACCTTTTTTGGCACACATTGGATCGGGCTCACCAACTCGCTATCCACAATAGGGTAAACCACACCTGTATCTAACCACTTAATGATCTCTTTCTTCATAACCTTTTGCATGGGTGGATTGAGACGATGTTGATGTTCAATGCTAGGTATACAGTCCTGCTCGAGCTGGATTTTATGTGTGTAAATTTTGGGTGGAATCTCAATGATATCAACAATATTCCAGCCAATGGCCCCCTTAAATCTCTGCAAGACAGAAGCCAAGGTCTCAACTTGCCACTCTAATAAGTCTGCTAAAATGATAATAAACAATTGTTATTAGCTCCCAAGAAAGCATAATGGAGATGGGAAGGAAGAGCCTTAAGTTCTAAGATGGGAGGCTCCTCTATAGAAGGAAGAGCCGGTGGGGTCACTCTATTCTTCAGATCAAGATCAAGCTTCTTTGGTGCATAAGTGTAGGAACCCATACCAACAAGTGATTTTACTGTCTTATCGTACTTATCGATACCATTACTATCAAAGTTCATGATCATGACTACAAGTGCTTCAACCCCCAATCTCTCCTTAATAGGTGCGACAAAATCATCCTCGTCGACCGTATCTATCACAAAAATTACACGCATATTTTTTGGTTGCTTCATGGATTGGAATATATTGAAAGTAACTTGGTCTTCATTCAGTCTAAACTTCATCTGCCTAGTTTCTGTATCAACCAATACAAGACCGGTAGCAAGGTATGGCCTTTCTAAGATAATGAGAACTTTAAAATCAACTTCACAGTCCAAAATCACAAAATCAGCCAGAAAAATAAAAGACGCCACCTTTACCAAAAAATCATACAAAATTCCTACAGACTTTTTCACAATCCGATCAGCCATGAGAAGCCTCATAAAAGTCGATTTAGGTGATCCCAATCTGAGCTGTTTGAAAATGGCTAGCGCCATCAAGTTAATGCTAGCACCCAAATCACATAGAGCCTTTGTAAAATTGTAAGACCCGATAGTACAAGAAATCATGAATGCTCCCGAGTCTTCCTTTTTCTCAACAAGGGAATGAGAAGATATTGCACTATAATGATGCAAGTTATCAGTAGGCTCAAAACTAACGGTTCTCTTCTTCGTCACTAAATCTTTCATAAATTTTGCATAACCTGGCATTTTCTCTGAAGCTTCAACAAGAGGTATATTCACTTATAATTCCTTAAACATTGAAATTAACTTTTGATATTTTACCTCCTTGTCTTTCTTCTTCAACCTTTGTGGAAAGTGAGAAGGAGGTCGTGGAATAGGCTTTAATACTTTAGAGGCCTCTTTCACCTTCCCTTTATCAGACAACCTCCTTTTCGGCAACTCGAGGCTCTTGAGCTGCTTTGTCTTCAACCACCAAGTTTTCAGTTTCATTCATATTCTCATCATCATGTACTATAGGCTTATCATCAAGTACTGCAGGGATAGGTGGATCAATAGTAGTCTTACCACTTCGAGTAGTTATAGCTAAGAAATGGCCACCATTTTTGATATTTTGGACAGTGTTACTCGAAAGAGTGCCTGGTTGACTCTGATTTAAGGTGGTAGACATCTGCCCAAATTGCTGCTCCAATTGTTTAATAGCGGTCACATGAGATTCCACCTTTTGGCTTATCCCTGAAATGTCTGCTCTAATCCCCTTAAGACAATTTCCTTGATTCTCCGACCCTTTAACAAGTTTTGCAAGCATGGTTTCCATCCTTGAATTTCTGGACTAAATATCACGATTCTTCGGTGCAACATACAAGCCACTCTTGTCCTTATAATTATCCTTTTGCCTCCAATCACCATCACAATACCTGTCTCTGTCTCTATACCTGGACTTGTTATAGTTGTCTCTATAATAGTTTCGACCTTGATTCCCTTGCCTCGAGTTCCAATTGTCTTGATTAGACCCTTGGCCCTTGGCTCAGAAACCCTCCACTTCTCTATTTAAGTACTTAGCCTCCTCTTCCAAATCAGATTCCTCATACCTAGGTGCTCTGCCTTGGGCACCTATAATATTAATCTTTTTGCACCTTCATCTGAAATCTGTTTGGCTAGTAAGCCAATTTCTATTCTTAGTTGTGCTACCTCTTAAGTCATAAATTCATCCAAAGCCCTTTGTTCTACCGAATCTCCAATAATGTATGTACCCGTGGGTCTTTCTGCTTCCTAAGTATGCCAACCTCGGCTGGTTTTAGTGATCCTATCTAGAATATCCGATACGTGCTCCCAACACAAATTCATAAATGCACCTCCACTGATGGTGTCTGCTACAACCTTAGCATTTATATTTAAAGCTCTGTAGAAGATCTCAAGTAGATTTCAACCACTCATTCTATGGTTTGAAACATTCCGCAATTTCTTCTTGAACCCCAGCTATGTTTCGTAAAGTGCCTCTGAATATAGCTGTTTGAAGTTATAGATCTCATCTTTCAATTGGAATATCTTAGAAGGCGAAAAGAATCATTCTTGAAACTGATTTCTTAACTCTTGCCAATTGGTAATAGAACCTCGTGGTAATTTAGCCAACCATAAAGTTGTCTCCCCCGTAAGAGAGAACGGAAATAGCCGCACCCGAATTGCCTCTTGACTTACTCCAGGTAGATTGTACAAAGTGCAGATTCCCACAAAATTCACCACATGCATGTTTGCATCATCAGTAGAGAGGCCAGCAAAAACCCCTTTTAAGTTTAAGAGGTGAATCATAGCACTTATAATATCAAACTTAGTTCCTTCAGGCAGTTCAGATGGGATAGTGGCTCCAGTCTCCATCGGCTCCAAATTCATAGATCAGGGGTTTTTGCACTCTAGGTCTTCTTTGTCTTTTATTAAGTGCAGCAAGACACTGCGCTACCTCTTGTATTGCTTGATAGTCTCTGTCTACTTGTCTAGTAGCTGCTTGTCTTGTATTTTCATCAACCATCAACCAAGCAGTTATTTTTCCCATAGTCTCCTGACCAGCCAAATTAAGTGGTGGCTGATTATGAATGTCACCCACAGCTGCAGGATCTTGAACTCCTTCATTATTCACCATTCTCAATTATTCCTTAGAGTTCTTTCAATTTCTTGGTTAAGTGCAATTAGGGGGTTACCTTGACTCCGAGTATTGGGCATACACCAGCATATGACCTCAGAAAATCAGAAAAGTAACTGAAGTAACCACAACAAATCAACTCTAACAAGAAAAATCAATCAACACTGTAACCGTATTCCTCGACAATGGTGCCAAAATTTGATATCACCTAAATTTTACCTATAACAAAGTATAAAGCAGTTGCTGTTCAAATATAGAATCCAACTGAGGTTGGGGTCGATCTCATGAGGAATAGGTAGAAATCTAATCAACCTTGTTTGTTTGAGTTACTTGGTAAATAAGCAAATAAGTAAAAAGGGGGTTTTATAAAGTAAACTAGTAATTATTTGCTGAGGTTGAAGTCAAGATGAGAAAAGCACTAGGATTGTTTTCCCCAATAACTTCATAACTTCATAGGTTCTGTGTACTTGGTGTTATTTTCAGGTATCCATCAAGCAGAATCAATAGGCTAAGTATCGTCAAACCGACTATGTTACTCCCCTTGTAGATGACTATCCTCAAGCACAAAGTTTAATGTGTCATGAGTGTTACAATGCCGCCCCTATCATTGATGCCAATACAACCTTTCCCATATTACGGCTCAAAGCTGATTAAACGAAAATAACTTCGAGTCTTGTTATTGAATCGCTAGTCTTATCCTACTACCCTTGCTATAGCCCAGGGTTGAGATAGGATGAGTCCCAAAGCGTGTAATTGTCAGAAAGTAATAACTTCAGAAGAAACAACAATACTTGCCCTAATACCTTTCGGGAAACACCTTGTACTTCAAACTCTACTTCGTTAATCCACTAAAGTTCCCATAACCCTAGTTATAGGGTTTAGTTACTCATGACTGTATGAACAAAATAACCGTTCATGAATGAAAACATTAATTGAAGCATATAAGAATGAATAAACTCCAAAATCTCAACTTTAATTAAAACCGTAAAAACCAATATTCGTGAAATCCAAGAAAGCGCCTTAGAATCTCACAAATAGTGTTATAGAATAATAATAATGTATTACTCATAAAAATAACCCTAAAAGAGTATTTGTATACTTAACAAACCTTATCCTAAATAAAATAGGAAACTGGTATCGGGCTGCCTCGGACGAGAAGAACATACGATCGTGGGTTGAGCCCATGATCGTGGCTTCCTATTGTCTGATCCTTGTGATAAAAGTCCCGTAACTCTTCAAATTTGGATCTGCTTCCCATGATCACATTATAGGATCGTGCAATCAATTACGATCGTTGGATCTATCGTCTGATCCTGTTGCAATTGACTTCTGCAGGTTCAATTCTCCTACATGTCATGATCTCAAGGTACGATCGTGACATGATCCTATGATCTTATAATTCAGTCTTCTAATGGTCTCCTGAGTATAACATCTCTGATTTAATCCTATGATAGCCTACCCATGACCGTGACATGGCTCGTCTGATGCCCCTTTCTATCCAGTTTTCACTTTATTCTTCTCTGAGTCCTTCAGGCCTGCAAACACCTAACAAACACATTAAATCCATATAAAGTACCCTTAAACTTGCAACTATCCCTTGTTTTAAGCATCTTAAGTGCCATAAATCTGTGGCACATCACATAGACCTAGGTTCATTGGCCCATTTGAGATACTATAATGTATTATTGATATGGCATATGAGTTATCTTTTCCTTCAGCTCTTTTAGGTGTTCACCTAATGTTCTATATATCTATGGTGAGGCGATATGTTCCTGATAAGTCTCACATACTTCAGTGGGATTCAGTTCAGTTGGATTTGAGTCTAGCCATCGAGGAAGAGCCAATTGCAATCTTAGATAGGCAGGTCAGGAAATTAAGGACTAAGGAGATTCCATCCATTAAAGTTAAGTGGATACAATATCCCATCGAGGACGCTACCTAAGAGACTGAGCTGTACATAGGGTATAGATATCCTCACTTTTTCTAGCCTTCAAGTACCCTCTATTCCTTAAATTTTAGTGATGAAAGCTCTTTTTAGTAGTGGATGATGTAATGACCCTCCAGGTTATTTTCAAAATATTTAGGCTTTTTTCCTATTTTGACCCTTCTGGTAGTTGCTCAAGAGTATTCATGATCTGCTAGGAGGGGTGGTTTGGTTCCTGGGGAGTTTGGAGCTTTTGAAGTTGAAAAGTTTGACTTTGGTCAACATTCTTTGTAAGTAGACTCGGATGAGAATTTTGTAAACTCTATAATCGCCGAACATGGATTTTAGGAGAGGACCTTTGGTTTGGGTCTCGAGGATTTTAGACTCATTTTGGATGCTTGGGTGGATTTTTAGTAAAACTAAATAAGTGTTGACTTCGGCCAATATTTCATTAAGACGACCTCCGTTGGTTGTTTTGATATTTCTGTTGAGTTCAAAATTCCCTTTCTAATCAGCTATCATATTTGGTTTGCATGTACGTAGTTCTGAATAAATTCAAAGGGTCTAGTCAAAACTTGTTTTTTGTTGCACAATTGCTGGCTTTTAAAGTTGGTGGTACAAGCCTATTTTACTTATCGTTATCATGATATGGCCTTCTTGATTATGAAGGGTAAGGTTGCTTGGTCATCATAATTGCTTGGTGGGAGTCGCAGTCACGATGAAGGGTTCATTGGTTTGGGTTTGGACTACTCTTCACGATTGTAAGAAAGACCATCACGATCATGATGGTCTGGACTAGTGGAGTCCTATGATTGTAAAAGAGGTCCCCGCAATTGCGATGAAGGACCCCCTAGGAAGTATAAATTTCCCAACTTTGAATTTTCAGTTCATTTTCATTATTTGAATTTCTTGGGAGCATTAGTAGCTAAATTCTCGTGGGATTTTTATCGTATGAGTGTAAGGTAAGTTCCTTATGCCTCCCTCAAAATTTTCTCGTTGGTCTTACATATTTTTCTATTCTAATTCCATCTAATTCTAACAAAAATTCTTGAATTTCTCTCTTGGATTTTGAGACTTTCTGGGATGTTTTAAAGCTGTATTCTGTTTTTGTCTTAACCAAAATTTTAAGCATGGGCTCCTTACTGTATGGGTAAGGTAATTGTGGAATTTATATATGTTTTCATCAATTGGCCGTGAGGGTCAAATAGTTCGATTTGAGGTTTCAACCCTGAGGTACGTTACAACTTTTTTTCCTAGACTTAGCTCGGTTAGACTCTATATAGTATAAGTTACTTATCAGTTAGGAGAATTTATTAGTTAGGGTTAGGTTGTTTTGAATTTCCAAGTTGTGAGGTTTATTTCAAGGATTCTACAGTTGGATTCCTGCTTGAGCCTTTGTTTAGATTACTAGCCTAGTTCTAGGAGTAGATTAGGGATCCTTTGTATAGTTGCGGAGTAGTATTTTATGGTATAAGGGTGTCTTTATTGATCAAATTACCCTTTTAGTCTTGGTTGGGGTAAAAATTAGGTATGAACTTATCAAAAATCCTTGAAGTTGTTTATTTCAGCTTTTATTTCCCTAATGAGGTGAGGTTGTGGGGTCTACTAGTCATGGATTGTATTGGATGGGGTCCCATTTGGTTATGATATTGGTGTGGAGGTAATTTTCTCTACTTTTCATGCATACTTTTATTTATAGATTTATATGGTATAATTGCTTGAATCTGCACAAACATTCTCATATTCATACATATATTCTCATGGAACATGGTTGGAATTGAGGAAAAACACGAATTTAGCTTTAAAATGAGGATGGTGACATTTTTACATGGATTTTCAGTTTTAAAAGAAATGGTTGAAAGGAAATAAATGATTTTAGTCCTGATTTGATTCTGGGTCATTATTATAATTATGTAAGTCCCGATTCGAGTTCGAACATTGTGCATGGACTTCACGAGTCCCACATGTAACCTACCTCTGTAACGAAAGACACTAGAGGAGATGTATAAGGTAGGCATCGTCCAATGCATCATTCCATACTGCATAGCATCTCCGCACCTTTCATTTTTATATATTCTGTGTATTTTATTATTATTATGTTCATTTTATCCTTGTTATACTTTAGACTGCTAGGTTACCCTTCAGCGATGTCTATCAGTGTATTATTTATCTATGCATTATCATCTTTTAGTGATGTAGATCCTAGCTTGGATTACCGCTGTTGATTCCCTACTCGATCAGAAGCTATTTGATCAGGATTTGGGGTAAGTTTTTGGTGTTTGGAGCTGATCCATTTCCATCTTGCAATCACTATCTTCATTGTGTACATTTTGGGAAAATCTTGTATATATATGTACTTATTTAGTACTACTCCCTGCATTTAGTAGCTCTTGTACTGGTGGCACCAGGTATTGAGGAGATGGTTTGTACATTTTGTTAATTTTTTCAACTACTTATAGGCCTTTATTATCTGTATCTATCTATATAGTTGTTACACCCAAATTACAACTCCTTTAAGAAGTTCAAGCGGCCGTTGTCAAATATATAACCCAACAAAGGTTAGGGTCGAATTCCACAGGGAATATGGTGATAACTAAGTCGTATGCAATTTAAATGACTGTTAGTCCACGATTTCCATGAAATGTAGGTTTTATAATAAGTGTTTTGAAATTAATGTCCAATTTGTTACCAGTAACCAGTATTAAATTTACAAAGTGATAATCGATAGAGAAGACAAACTAGGTTGTGTTCACCATGGCTCTTTATTATTGTCGGGCTAATGTCTATAATGATTTTACTTTACATAATTGAATGTCGGGCAATTGAACTTAATTATTTACCTAAATGTTTCTCAACCCATTTAGATAACCATTCCTTTAATTCTTTCGATAAAGTGATGAAAATCATAAACTTAATTTAAACCCCAAGTTAATTAATCTAGTTAGGGCATTACTCATTAGACGAAGGTTAGAAACTTTGAATCACCATTGTTAAACTCTTTTCCTGATTTTAACTTCTTATTCCAAGCAAGTTAAACTTAAGGCTCAATCCAATGTTTGCAACAATTAGACATTCATTAAGATGAAGAGAGTAACAATTAATTCATTTCATAAATTCGTACAAACATTAACCCTAAAATTGTTAATGAGCCATGGGATTTTACAACCCTAGTTATAGGGTTTTTAGCCACTCATAGTGATTAAGAATATTAAAGCAATATATTTCATAATTAAAAGACAAAGTTTTATAAAGATGAAATCCAAGCCTTCAATTCTTGACACAAAGAGCAAGTAACGTTTGAAAACCCTTCAAAATATTTCTCTAGAAAAAACAAGACATAAAAATAATCTGAATGTCAAAAGATACCTATTCTAAACCCTAGGCTAGGTATTTTTAGTTTCCAGGATAGTAGGAATTTAAAATTCAAAACTGGGTTATCGCTTCCACTCTGAAGGTTCACCTGAAGGTTCGCTGGATACGTGACGGTTCATTACCTGAACCGTCAGTAGACTTCAACTTGACATCATTCTGCTTAGCTCTAATGGCAGAGCTGACGATTCAGTAGCCTCTTGGTGTATCATCAAAATGTTCCGTCATCCATGATTCTGAATCAATCCAATCTATTTTATCCTGACGGTTGGAGTGATGGCTCGTCAGATCTTTGACGGATCGTCAGTTGTGCCTTCACCCTGAATTTATTCCTCCCTTGATTCTTTTTATAGCTGACGGTAGGCCTAACAGTCAGTCACTCTTCTAGCGGTTCGTCAGATGAACCGCCACTTGATGTTAATTTCCCATATTTACTCCTTTTTGCCCTAGAGTTGGTTTCCTATTATTAAAACACAAAAAAACATCAAAACTAACAAAGGTTGCTTAAAAACTCACGATTATTCTCGATTAAAAGTGCAATATGTGCCGTTCATTAGCTGGCACATAAACACCTTCAACTTAGAATGTTCTCTTGCCCTCAAGCAACAAAACAACAACAAACTAAACAAACACTTTAAACACACGACAATTAAGCTAAACGGTAGCAACCAATTTACAATTTTCTGTTCTTTTTAAAATTCACCCTATTTTTTTTATCATCTTTCAATCAAGCACAAAACAATCATCCAACATGTCAACAATTCCAGATCTAAGCATGTCATCACAATATCAACAAATAATTTGCACACACAATAACTGCTACCCTAATAGTTAGTGATCAACTGTGTCTTTATGGTGCCCCTACTACATAAAAGTCCTCCCCACACATGCAAATTCAATCAGGGATTGGGAAAAAAATTCACTCACACTCACAAAGAAAGTTTCCAACGATGCACATACGAACCCATAGGCTTGCCTTTACTATCCTGACTCAGTTTTCAGAACATTGATTAAGATTACTACAAGGCTTTTCTAGGCTTGTAATGAGGGCTTGTGTGTTGGTAGGACGCATTTGGGATTAGTGACTCAGCCCTCCTTGATGTGAACGATATCTATTTCTACTTGACTTGAGGGTCTGCCCTTATTTACCTTTTTCTGTCAATCCCTCCTATTCCTGTGTGCAGTAATTCTTTTGGGTCTTTTCTATTTCTTTCTTTTTATTTTTCTCTTTTTTTCTTTCTTTTTCTTTCTTTTTTCTATCTTTTTATTTTGTTCACATACATAGGATCTTCTTTATTCACACCATCTCTTTTCATACCTTTTTTCACTTATCATATACTTCTATAGTAGCCACCCTCAACTTAGGCAATTTGCATGAATTGAGGTGCACGATGTCCAAGGAGGGACCAGGGCCAAAATAGAGGTTCAAAGATACAAAAAGAAAGGTGAACAGTTATTGGAAAAAGAAGTCTAAATAGATTAAAACAGGGATCAAGGGGATTGTTACATCATTTGGACATTCTCTTTAGGATAAGTGGACTAGATTCAAACAGCCTATGATCCTTTCCTAATCAACGACTTACAACTTAAACAACATAGACCAGGCAAGTTCTAGGTGTGTGCACAAAGTCAGAAAAACTACAAAATAGGTTAACCCACACTTGGCACCAAAAAACACTTGTTAATACTCACTATCATAATGACAATTATTCTTAAGCAATATTTTTCCATCCATATATACTAATGACATCCAAAGATCCGAAAAGTTAATAATATGAAAACATCAGTGCTCAAAACAAGTTAAATTTGAAGGGATCCCCATTTTCCACAAAATCCACAAAAATCACAAAATTCAAACAATTGATTATTAACAGTTTAACTTAACAACACACCAAAGTAATAAACCTAAACATAATGGTTCTACTTGATAGCACACCCAAGGGAAAAAAAAAACACGACAATAAAAACCCTCAGGTGGTGACAGACTCACAGGTACCCCAACTCCCATCAAAAGAAACAAGCACTGTTCTTAATGCATGAATATGCTAAATAAAACTCAAAGGAAGGAATACCTGTGAAGCCCTTAGGCCTCAGAGTCTGGAAAATCTTTGGAGGCCTATGTGGTCTTAGAATATGGAATGGTGACACTTGTGTGAACTAGCATACTCATATCATCAACAACATCCTTGGTCACTAGAGTAGGAGTAGGAAACATATATAGTGTGGGCCCAAATCCAAGTGACTAGTTGGAAGAAACACTCGCTAGCTGGTCCTGCTCATGCTTCTGCCTCAGGTCTTCATGTTTCTTTGAGGTCTTCAGTGCTTTTCTTATTTTTTTTCTTCTGGCATCTCATCCTGATGCTTTTTTTTCTCCACCCTCAACTGGTTTTCTACTGCTATCTTTGAGAGGTTTGCCCATCAAATCTAGAATAGTATCATCATTCTGTATCTCCACTATTTCTAGATTGGGGAATCCAAAAGAGGGACCCTTTTTCAGTATGGCGATTCAGCTTGGGCCTTCTTATGTTCTGCCATGAACTTGGCCAAATTTGGGACCGACAACTCTCTCAACTTGTTGTTCACCTGTAGCTCCATTTAATTCATGTGGGAATGCATATTTTTATATGGCTTCAGTGCCTCCTTAATTATTTAATCCATGAAGGGTTGGAACTCCTTATCCCATTCTCGCAATTGCCGCTCAAACCTTTTTTTGCTTCTTGACCATCCTTATGAAATTCTGGAGAGTTAACTGGAAATCTGAGTATGTAGGTGGCATCGATGCTGTGTCTACTATATCAGTAGTTGGGGAAGCACCATCATCCCCAGATGCAGTGGATGCCCCCTATGGATCAATAGTCACCATAGCCAAAGGTGTAGCTAAAGGCGTACCAGACATCTCAGGAGTAGTCTGTAAGTGAGGTATTTATGACGGAGGCCTGTGGACCCTCAACTAAACTTATCATCATCCCATATCCTATAGATGTCCTGGGTATGTATGACTTCCACCTCATCATCGACCCCACTCAGAATCGGTACCTTTGTAAGTCTACACAGCTCGATCACCAAGCAAGGAAATGGTAGTGATGTTGCAGTCTTAGTGGCCCTTGCATGTATTTCAACTGTAATCACTTATACAAAGTTTAACTTGAAGCCTTCCATCATAATGGCAACCAAAATGACCCTTATCTCATCTACATTTGCATCGTCACCTGTAGGCATTAGTCGCAGCCGGACCACTGCCTACCAAAATTTTTCTGCGAAGCTCAATGAGGACTTGGCCATCCTTTCCTTCTTATTTATCTACCATGAGGGCTCACCACCCTCTGTTAATATCTTTGCAAACCAAGGTCCTTGTATGGATTCCGATATAATCCAGTGCTCATACTCTGGGGTGATAGAGGGAGGTTTATATAGTTGGCCAAAGAGGATCCAGTTGACGGTATGTGTGGAGATGTCCAATAAAACCCCACAAACTGGGAGACTAACCAATAATTTTATATCAGAATCTTTTTACCCTATTTTACATTATTTTTTGAGGATTGCCAAGCAGTTCACGCAGAATTTTCCAACCATGGCAGGGTAGTACCTTCTAGGAGGTGTGCTCATCCAACCCAAATTTTAATTGTCGAATCGTCTCTCAATGTTCTGGTACTCTGGTAGTTAAGTTGTGATAATCTAAACTTGTTTAGCAAATGGTATCTTTAAACTTCTTGTCTTTGTCAAGAGGAGACTATCTTGGTAGTGCTTTTCTGCCCCCTTAATCTTCCAATGAATAGACTGTCTAACCTCCAGAGCCTTGGCTTGGATCACTGCAACCCTTTCCTATTCAAGTTCTAATTCTGGACTTTTGGTGGCTTCAACACCATCTTTCTTATTGGGCCCCGAGATTGAACTGTCACTGCTCACCCCATCACTACTAGATTCCTCACTTGATGACTCATCCTTCTCATCAGATTGAGCGGCATGAGTACATTTTTTTTTGTTTTTTCTAGTGCGGTAAGCTGGAGCCTCAACTTTCTTAACCTCATTTTCTAGTTCATCTCTATGCCTCGAGGTTGTGGTATCCCTTACTTAACTTTTCCGTGCTCCTCCTCTGGTTGTTTGTAACTTTTGAGACATTGTACATGTAGAGAAAACCAATTAGTTACTATACAAAATAAAAACCAAAAGTGAAATACATACAGTGAAACTGTTTGGACCTGACGGGAAGGGGTGACGATTTGTCAGAGTTGTGATGGTTTGTCAGCCCTATACGTTAGTCCTTTCCAGTGTTTCAATCACAACTAATGGCTTATCCTAATAGTTCTTCACAAGCATGATGGGTCGTCAGGTGAACTTTCAGGCATACACATAATACAAAGAAATTTTCATTCTTATGACGGTTTGAATTGGCGGGCCATCAAATTTGTGTCGCCTTGTCACACCAGCCTTGAGGGCTGACCAGACAACCTTTCTTTCATTGAGACATTTTATCAAACACTTTGGGCTCATATTTGTGAACTCCTATACCTTTTTGAAAATGCCTCGACTTGGGCCCATATAACCAAACATATCCAAGACATTCTCGGGTTACTCAGACTGCACCCTCAAAATTATATATTTACATTATGAATTGGAGAGAAACCCCACCCACTGAATTTGAATTTAGTTGTTCCAAAGTTGTGTTCTTTCCATATTCAAGTCTTTAACATCTCATAATACCCAAACAACAAAATAACACTAAACTAAGGATTCAAAATGTGCTTTTGAGCACACCTGAATAGACACTACATAAAAGAGAGAACACTTCTAGTGGTGTACGTAACAATCATGGGTTTGCCGAGGGTGGATGAGGTTCGGGGGATTAGGTATTGGTGATTATTGAGGTGTTGAAGACAATGATTGATGTAGTGATGAAGAGTAGGTAATGGAGTTAATAGCTAAAGAACGTGGGTTATGGAAAGAGTAATGGATGTGAGTAGTGGGTGATTAAAGTCGAAATGGATTATACGTGGAGTAGTAACTGATTGATTTGAATTCAGACTCTTAAATGTAGTGGGTTTTAATTAGATTTGGGTCGAATTTTAGGTTTTGGTTTTGTTGGATCGGGTAGGGTCACTCAAAATTAAAAAGGAATCAGTAAACTTACTTGCGACGCGTTGCCTGATGGTTCCCCAAGAGCTTGGCAGTTTGTCAGGTGAATCGTCAAACTAAAATTGATTGTATCCAACTTGAGTCATAACTGATATTCAGGTTGACGGTTCATCAACATGTTGATGGCTCGTCACATGAACCGTCAACCCTTAACCAGAATGACTCATGTCCTTATCAGTTGTGATGGTTAGGTTAACGGTTAGTCAGAGCCTTGATTGCTCATCAAATGGCCCTTCAGACCTTAACCAGAATGAGTGATTTTCTCATTCTTTGTGGTGGTTCAGGTTGATAGCTCGTCAGGTCTCTGACGTGTCGTCAAGTAAATCTTCAACCTTGACCAGATTGTAACCTTCCACCTCTTTACTTGCAATTTTTTTTCCTGCACACTTAGCACATACATCAACCAAGCTCAACAATGAAAACCTACACTAAAATTATAGTACAACAACACAATGTGGGTTGCCTCCCACTAGTGCTTGATTTAACATCGCGGCATGACTCGTGTATCTTGACTACTCAGACTTCATCTAGATACACTAGTGATAACATTTTTACCTCTTATGGAACTCCAAAGAATTATTTGACTCATTGGCCATTCACTTTAATCAGCTTCCCATCTTTGTTTTCCAACTCCACTATTCTCGATTGAAACACTTGAGTAACCTTAAACGGTCCGGACTATTTTGATTTCAGCTTGCCCGGAAGTAACTTGAACCTTGAGTTGAATAATAGGACCAAGTCATTCACTTTAATTTCTCTCTTCTCTATCCTCTTATCATGGTACAACTTTATTTTCCCTTTGTAGATGTCAGGTCTGTCATACGCTCACAATCGAAACTCATCTAGCTCATTCAATTGCTCCAACCTTAAATCTGCAGCCTCATTCCAACTCAAATTTAGCTTTTTTAAGAGCCCCAAGGGATTGTTCTTAAGCTCTATCGGCAGATGACAAGGTTTACCAAAGACAAGTTGGTAAGGAGACATACCTATTGGTGTTTTGAAAGCAGTGATATAGGCCCATAGAGAATCCTTAAGTTTTCGAGACCAATTGCTTCAGTTAGCATTCGCAGACTTAGCCAGTATCATCTTAATTTATTGGTTTGACACCCCCACTTGCCCACTAGTTTATGGGTGATAAGGAGTGTCCACCTTGTGCTGTTTCACTCTAATTTAGCTAGGGTCATGCGGAACACCTTATTACAGATATGGGATCCTCCATCGCTTATGATCGTGCGAGGAGTGCCAAACCTGGAGAAGATGTTCTTCTTCAAGAACATTACCATATTCTTGCCTTCATTGTCTTCTAAATCCACTGCTTCTACCCATTTGGACATACAGTCCACTGCCACCAATATATACTTGTAACCATACGACTTCACAAATGGCCCATAAAATCAATGCCCCATACATCAAACAATTCTATCTCCAGCATTTTGGATATGGACATTTCTTAATTTTGGGAGATCGAACCCTACCTTTGACACTAGTCACATGCCTTTGCAAAGTCATGGACGTCTTTATGGATGGTGTCCAATAATACCCACACTGCAGTATCTTCCTCTCCGTGCAATCACCCACATAATTTCCCCCTACTGGAGAGGTGTGACAAGCCTATAGAATACTCAACATTTCTACCTCTGGCATATATCTCCTGATAATATTGTTAGCACATAGTATAAATAGAGAGTACTCATCCCAAAAGTAGCTGCTCACATTATGTAGGAATTTCTTCCTTTTATGGAAGCTTAAATCTTCTGGTATCATGTCTCTGACCAAGTAATTAGCAAAATCAGCGTACCAGGGTTCAAGATCAAGGGAAGTAGTAAGTACTTGTTTATATGGAAATGAGTCATCAATCTCCAGCTCATCCGGCTTCCTTTCTTCATTCTCGAGTCTAGAAAGATAATCTGCTACCTGATTTTCACACTTTTTTGGTCTTTGACTTCAAAATCAAACTCCCGTAGTAGTAACACCAATCTAATCAACTGAGGCTTGGCATCTTTCTTTTCTATCAAGTATATCGACGCAACAAGATTAGTGTGTGAACCTTAGTACCTTGTAAATATGCCCAAAACTTCTCAAAGGCATAGACAACAACAAATAGCTCCTGTTCAATCACTTTTTAGTTCTTTTGTGCCCCATTTTATGCCTTACTAGCATAGTAAATGGGATGAACAATCTTATCTTATTTCAGCCTAAGAGAATCTCCAAATGCAACCTCACTTGCATCACGCCTAAATTCAAACGGTTGAGACCAGTCTGGGGCAAAAATTATAGGAGCAACTACCAATTTTTCTTTAAGGAATTCAAATGCCTTCAAATAGTTACCATCAAACACAAACTTCGCTTCCTTCTCCAAAAATTTGCACAATGGATTTGCAATTTTGGAAAAGTCCTTAATGAACCTCTGATTAAAACCTGCATGACCAAGAAAGCTTCGAACTCCCTTCATCAAGATTGGTGGATGTAGTTTTTCAATCACCTCAATTTTAGCATTGTCTACCTCAATTCCTTTTTCAGAGATCTTATGTCCCAATACAATGCCCTCCTTAACCATAAAGTGAAATTTCTCCCAGTTAAGCACAAGATTAAACTCTTCACATCTTTGCAAAGCATTACTGAGATTTGCCAAGTAGTTTTCAAAAGTATCACCTACCACAGAAAAGTCATCCATAAACACCTCCAAAGTGTCTTTCACCATATCAGAGAAAATCGACATCATACACCTTTGGAAGGTTGTAGGAGCATTACATAACCCTATGGCCATCCACGTAAAGGCGAATGTCCATAAGGGAATTTTAATATGGTCTTCTCTTGGTCTTCAAGTGCAATGGATATTTGATTATACCCTGTGAAAGATGTACCAACTTCTTCCTGTGATATGAACCAAAATACGATAAAGAAGATTTAACTACGAAATTGAGGTAACAAGTGAAATAAAGATAAAAGATAATGAGATAGACACAAAGAGATAGAAAAAGAGATAGGAACTATTGAATATATGAATTCAAAACCCCTAAATCTACTATCCAAAGCACCTAATATATATATGAAATAAGAGGGCGTCTAAACTCTCTCAAAACCTCATTTCTAAGCAAAGATTCAACACAAGCTTCACCACACTCTTTCACAAGAGAAGTATTCATCAAAATTCAAAGATAACTAAGCAAATTGAAACCCTACTTAAGCTATTTAAAGTGTCATTACAAAGGAGGCCCAAAAGTGACCTTTAAGCATTTAAAGACAAGTCCAGGTGGACTGTTTTGGTGGTGATGACCACTGTGATTGGCCGTCATTAAGCTGGTGGACCGTCCCCCTAGCCTTGCTATAAAGCAGTAACACATTTAGCTGGCCTTTGCTTGGTGGACCATGGGACGGTCCATAGCACACTTGGTGGATTGTTACTCCTCCCATCATTGTAAGGCAGCATCTAAATTCTTCACTTGAAGCTCCCAATTTGACCCACAACTTATAGAACCCTTTTGATGGGGTTAACATAGACTCCAACACTTCACTTTTGATGAATAATGCTTATGTTCCTTGAAGTTCTTGAGTTTGGCTCCTTATGAATGGTCTCGAGGATATTTGAATCACATCATCCTCTCCATCTTGAGAGGAATTTGTCCTTAAATTCATGACTTTATAATCATATCGAGCCTCAAAGAGAGAGAGATCACACACGTTGAAAGTGTTGTGCACTTGATATTCTGGTAGAAGGTCAATCTTGTATGTATTGTCATTTATCTTCTCAAGCACTTGGAACGGTCCATCACCTAGTGACAACAACTTTGCTTTCCTTTGGATTGGGAATCAGTCCTTTCTAAGATGTACCCATACCCAATCGCCCAGTTTAGGCACGAGTTTTTTTTCTTCCTTTGTTCACCTTCTTTGCTACCTCTTGATTGTTTTTCTCAAGGCGAAGTCATCGTCAAATGCATCTTTTTCATTGATTCATCCCTCTTGTTTCCATATAAACTAATCACAACATTACTAGACAAGGGAGTGAGATCTAAAGGGGTGAGAGGGTTAAAATCATAAACACACTCAAAAGGAGTCATACTAATAGTCGTGTGAATAACTCTATTGTAAGCAAATTTGACTAAAGGTAAGTGATCCTCCCAAGAAGTTAATTTTCCCTTAACCAAGGTGCATAACATAGTACCCAAGGTCTTATTCACAACCTCAGTTTAACCATCGGTTTGTGGGTGGCAAGACATGGAGAAAAGCAATTTGGTACCAAGCTTACCCCACAAGGACCTCCAAAAGTGACTAAGAAACTTAGATTCTCTATCACTCACAATGATCTTGGGAATTCCGTGGATCCTAACAACATGTTTAATAAATAAAGAAGCCATACTAGGAGCATCATCACTCTTGTGACATAGGATGAAATGTGCTATTTTTGAAAATCGATCAACTACAACAAAGATGTTATCCTTTCCTCTCCTCATCTTAAGCAAATCCAATACAAAGTCCATAGAAATATAAAGCCATGGGTTTAGGGGAGTAGGAAGTGTTGTGTATAATCCTTGAGAAATAGTGTGAGATTTTTCACTTTTACAATCCATACATTGACCACAAGTTCGAGCAACATCAAGACGCATCTTGGGCCAATAGAATTGCTCCTTTAGGAATCCAAGGGTCTTGCTAATTCCAAAGTGACCCATTATACCACCATTATTTTCCTCCCTCACAAACAATTCTCTCCAAGAACTAGAGGGCACACACAATCTCCTTTCTTTGAATAGGAAACCATCAAACTTAGAATAACGTATAGAATTTCTATCCCTAACCCACCTTTCCCTTTCCCATTCTTCACAATCTTTGAAGATTAGAGCGAACTTGGATTCTTCGGGATATAATGTCTTTAAGAATTCAAAGACAATTAATTTAGAAGACAAGGTATTAAGCAAAATATGTTTTCTGGTTAAAGCATCGGCCACAACATTCTCCTTCCCCTTTTTGTATTGAATTACATAAGGGAAAGTCTCTAAGAATTCAATCCACTTGGAATGGCTTTTGCTCAATTTATCTTGGCCTCTAAGGTGTTTTAAAGATTTATGGTCAGTTTGAATCACAAATTCCTTAGGCCAAAGATAGTGTTGCCAATTTCCTAAAGCTTTAATCAAGGAATACAACTCAAGATCATACGTGGAGTAGTTCAAGGTTGCTCCTTTGAGCTTTTCACTAAAGTATGCAATGGGCCTTTGGTCTTGCATTAAGACGGCTCCAATGCCTACCTTACTAGCATCACATTCAATTTCAAACATCTTCTCAAAATTGGACAATTGTAACAACATAACGGAGCTAAGCATTGTTTTCAATGTTTCAAATGCCTTTGCTTGCTCTTCTCCCACTTAAAAGGTTGATCCTTTTGGATTACCTCGGTCAATGGGGCAGCTATGGTGCTAAACCCTTTGACAAACCTTCTATAAAAACTAGCCAATTTGTGAAAACTTCTCACATCACTAATGGATTGTGGATTTGGACAATTTCGTATAGCATCTATCTTGGATTCATCCACTTTAACACCCCGGGAACTCACAACAAATCCCAAAAAGTTGACCTCATTAACACCAAAAGAACATTTCTTAAGATTAACATACAATTGTTTTTTTCTAAGCACATCAAACACAAATTTCAAATGCATCACATGGTCATCTAGGGACTTGCTATAAACAAGGATATCATCAAAGTATACCATGACAAACTTCCATATGAATGGCTTCATCACATGATTCATTAGCCTCATGAAGATACTAGGAGCTTTGGTGAGTTCGAATGGCATAACCAACCATTCATAGATACCAAATTTAGTCTTGAAGGAACTTTTGCAGTCATCTCCTGGGTTCATTTGAATTTGGTAATACCCACTCCTAAGATCAATTTTCAAGAACACAGATGAACCATTCAACTCATCTAGCATGTCATCTAATCTAGGGATAGGGTGGCGATACTTTACCATTATCTTGTTGATCACTCGACAATCCACACACATGTACCAAGTCCCATCTTTCTTTGGTACCAATAATATCGGAACCGCATATAGGCTCATGATCTCCTTGATGTATCCTTTGTTGAGGAGTTCCTCAAATTTTTTTGAAGCTCCTTGGTTTCTGTTGGGTTACTTCAATAGGCTGGCTTGTTTGGCAATTGTGATCCCAGCACAAAGTCTATTTGATGCTCAATTCCCCGGAGTGGGGGTAATTCCTTCGGAAATTCCTGAACACATCTTCATAACCCTACAAAATAAGAGAAATAGAATGGGGAATAGAAGTTGTAGAATGGTTAGTGTGAAAAGCATGTGCTAGGGGTAGCATAGGCTTCCTTTCATCATGTTCCTTGAAAAGATCCTTGTTTCTAGCCAACATCACCATTTGGCTCTTTCCCTTCAACTTCTACCTTTCTTCTCCTTCATCATTCTCCTTTTCATGGGATCCTTCCTCCCCTTCCTTTCCTTCCTTTCCTTCTTTCTCCTTTAACTCTCTCATCCTTTGATGCATCTCATTCACTTGTGATGGTGAAAGATGATGGAGGGTAAATTTCATACTATTCAATTCCAGAAAATATAGATTGGTCCTCCTATCATGTTTGGTTGAACGATCATATTAAAATGGTCTTCCAAGCAAGATATGACAAGTTTACATAGGGATTACATCACAAAGCACTTTATCATGGAAGTTCCCAATCTTGAACTGGATTATAACTTGTCGAGTCACCTTCAATTATCCACTCATTTAACCATTGGAGCTTATATGGTATGGCATACTGGTTGTACGAAACTTTAAGAAATTAACCATCGTGGCACTAGCAACATTAGCAAAACTTTTACTATCAATGACCAAAGAACACACACTTTTCTTAATAAGACATTTAGAGTGAGATAGATTCTCTCTATGACTTGGATCATCAAATGTCTTACTAATTATTACTCATCTTACCATAAAGTTTGGGACCTTGAACTCTCCATCTTGAGTCCAAGAATCCTCATCACCTTTCTCTTCTTGGTCATCTTACTCAACCCTCTCCCCTTCTTGAACTTCACCTTTATTGTCCTTTTCTAGACCCACCTCATCTCTAAGGTAATACAATCTTTCTTTCCTAAGGATTATATTTCTCCTCTTGGGACATTCATTGGCCTTGTGTTCCTAACCTTGACATTTGAAACATTGGAAACCCTTAGAATTAGGAGTTGGATACTTATTACCTTCATCCTTGACGGGTACTTGGGAATGGTCTTCTCTATGGCCTTTCTTTCAAAAGGTTTGGCAACTTTCTTGTTCCTGTTCCACCCCAAATATGGTTGAGCTACTTCTTTGTTCTTACCCCAAGGGTTAGTGGATGAGTACCCTTTGGGCTTAAATGATGACGTTTCCTTGATATCCCTCTCAATATCCAAGGCCACTTGAAATATGTATTCTACGGTAGTGAACCTATGTCAAGTCATTGAAGAGGCAATCTCCTTGTTAAAACCAATCTCGAAATGGATGACGACATGTTCCATGTTCTTATGAAGCTCAAGCTTCAAAACCAATTATTGGAACTCATCATAATATGTCAAGACACTTTTTTTCCCTTGCCTTAGATTGTACAACTTGGCAAGTAACTCATGCCTATACCTTTCCGGTATGAACTTTTGTCTCATGAGGCCCTTCAAAGCATTCCATGGTGGAGGTTGCCTTTCATTTAGAACTTTTTGAAATATCTCTGCATATTCCCACCACATAACGGTAAACCCCTCAAATTGGGTTATGGCATAGCAACTCTTCTTTACCTTGGTGAGATCATTGACTTGAAAGATTCTTTCACAAGTGGACTGCTATGTAAGATAAGCCTTGGGATCACTCTCTCTCATAAAAGTTGGAATACTAGTATTAATAGAATTGATCCCTACATCCTGACCTCTATTGCCACCTTGATTATCATTATAGTTCCATGGAGCTTCAACATGGGGTCGATTTCCTAAGTTTTCTCTATCGTAAGGTGTTGGACCAAATCTTCTTCCTCGACCTCAAAATCCTTATTGAGGCAATGGTATATGCCTCCAATACTCTGTATTCAAGGCCTCTTCTTCGTACCCTTCAAACTCAACTTGTGGATCCTCTCCTCCTTCTCCCTCAACTTGGACGGGTTGATTTTGGTTACGTGGTATTTGGAGTAGGGGATTTTGGTTTAGTGGAGCTTGAGCTGGTGGGTTTTGGTTTGGTGATGCTTAGGATTGGCCTTGGTTATGAGGTATTTGGTGAGGTGGGTCTTGGTCTTGTGGTTCTTCTTGGTTGACTTGGGGTTATAGTGGACGAAAAAGATTTCGGTTATGTGGATAGATAGTGGCTTGGGTAATGGGGGCTTGTGTTTGTCTCTGTGGATTAAGCATTTGGTGGAGTGTCTCCAGGGAGATAGTAGTGGATGCGTCTTGAGCATGCCCGCTCGATGATGCATGGTAGTTTCGGGGAGTGGATTGGGTGGATTTTAGATGACCTTTCATATTAACTATCTTTCCACCCATGGTTGATACACTTCCTTAGAGCATGGTTATGTAACCTTCCATGGATTCCAATCTATGACCCAAAGATTCAATTTCGGCCAAGATCGTATTCAAAGTATTGACATCCATGGATAGTGGTGTTTCTCCTTCCTGGGCTATTGTACCTATTTAGAGTCACTAAACACAAACAACAAACAAGTTAACGTTAAGAAATAACCTCACAACTCTATACACCTTTGTAAGCCTCACACTTGGATCGAAAAATGTTGAATGATAGCTTATACTCCGATGGTAGTTGAGGTGTGGATCAAAACTCTAGTCTGGAATGGATTCTTATTTGAAAGACTCAAAGAAATCACGTACGGACTTGAGCCAAGAAGTTACAATGAAAATAAAATGAGAAAAGCACTCAAAAAAGTGGGACGAAGAAAGAAACGAATTCAAGAACTAATTCACAACTAAGTAGGTTGATTACTAGTTGTTAATTAGTGTTAGAATCAAGTAAAAATGATTAAGAATCAAAAGAAATGAAACTAGGAATCTAAAATGAGCTTACGAAAGTTTTCTGAAGTTGACTGACTTTGTGACTGACTGTTACCTTAGTGACTGACCGTCTCAATGGCCGTCACACCTTATCCAGAATATAGGTTAAGCTTGGTGTTGGTGACTAACTTGGTGATTGACCATCGCAATGGCCGTCACACCTTTTGAGCTGAAATTCTTGTGGGCCTTTGTACTTTCTATGGAATATTTTTGGCACAAACAAGTACACCTTTTTTTTTCCTTGATATTTTTGGATCAAACCCTTCTTTTTGAGTGTTCTTCTTCAACAAGACATGAAGAATATGAAAAGCATTCTAAATTTGAACCTTAAGCAAATGAACTCATAATTTGATGAAATTCGAAACCCAAGCTCCCTTCGAGCCCACGAACGTAACTCAAGTGATATTAAAGCTCAAAATGCACCCAAAACTTTTCAAATTTTGAAACCCACTTCACTTTTCTTCAAACTCAAGCTTCAACATTGGTAGAGCACTCAAACCTTGACGGATTAAGCTCAATTTTTAGATATTGACTCACTAGACACTAGAGAACACAATTCTTGCATCAAAAACACAAACAAGACTCAAAATCAAAAACCTAAAATTTCAAAAACTCTCAAAACATGAATAGTACTTTTTTGTGTGATTTTCTAGATACCAAACCCAAGACTAGAATAATAGGAATGATTCTAAGCTCAGCTCTGATACCATATGATATGAACTAAAATATAATAAAGAAGATTTAACTACGAAATTGAGGTAACAAGTGAAATAAAGATAGAAGATAATGATATAGACACAAAGAGATAGAAAAAGAGACAGGAACTATTGAATATGTGAATTTAAAACCCCTAAATCTACTATCCAAATCACCTAATCTATACGTGAACTAAGAGGGCATCTAAACTCCCTCAAAACCCCCATTTCTAAGAAAAGATTCAACACAAGGTTTACCATACTCTCTCACAAGTGAAGTATTCATCAATATTCAAAGATAACTAAGCAAAATGAAACCCTACTTAAGCTATTTATAGTGTCATTACAAAAGAGGACCAAAAGTGACCTTTAAGCATTTAAAGACGAATCCATATGGACTATTTTGGTGGTGACATCCACTGTGATTGATCGTCACTGAGCTAGTGGACCTTCACCCTAGCCGTCCCACAAGGCACTAGCTCATTTGCCTAGCCTTCGCTTGGTGGACCATGGGACAGTCCGTTGCATATTTAGTGGACCGTCGCTCCTCCTGTCACTATGAGGCAACATTCAAATTCTTTACTTAAAGCTCCTAATTCGACCCTCAACTCATAGAACCCTCTTGATGGGGTCAACATAGACTCCAAAACTTCACTCTTCATGAATAATGCTTGCATTTCTTGAAGTTCTAAAGCTTGGATCCTTATGAATGGTCTCGAGGAGATTTGGATCAGATCATCATACCAACCTATCAAGTATTTGGTCCATAAATTTCATTAGAAAGTAATCTTGGAGAGTCCAAGAATTAAGCTTCCGGTAATCTATGCAAACCCGCCAACCAGTGACTGGCCTTAGTGGAATCAACTCATTTTTCTCATTAGCCACCACCGTCATGCCCTCTTTATTTGGGACACACTGAATCGGACTTACCTACTTACAATCGGAGATTGGATAAACAACTCCTACATTCAGCCACTTGATTATCTCTTTCTTTACCACCTCTTACATTAGTGGATTAAGACTTTGCTGATGTTTATTGGTGGGAACACTTTTCTTTCAACTGAATCTTATGCGTACATATGACCGGTGGAATTCCAATAAAGTCTGAAATTATCCAACCAATAGCCCATTTGTATTTTTACAACACAGAGACAAGTGACTCTACCTGCCATTCTATCAAGTCAGCAGCTATAATCACAGGCAATGTGTTCTTATCACCCAAAAATATGTATCTCAAGTGGCCTGACAACTCTTTATGTTCTAACACCGGTGGCTCCTCTATAGATGGTTTTACTAGAAGAGTTGGCCTATTTTTCAAATCCAGGTCCAACTTCTTTGGAGCATAAGAATACGACCCCATTCAAGCCAATGCACTAATGGTCTCATCATAATCTTTGTTGTCCTCTCTATTAAAATTCATCATCACAGCAACCAAGGTTTCCACAATAAACCTTTCTTCAATAGGCACTTCCATATCAACTTTATCAATAATTTCAATGACTGAAACAATACTCATGTCGCTCAATTGCTTTATCGATTGACATACATTAAACTTCACCTCCTCATCATTTAGCCTGAATTTCAACTCATTGCATTCCATGTCAACCAACACTCTTCTGGTGGCTAAAAATGGTCTACCTAAGATTATGGGTACTTCAAAGTCCACCTCATAATCAAGAATCACAAAATCCGTTGAAAATATAAAATTTGACACCTTCATAAGCATATCATATAAAATCCCTACTGGCCTTTTGACTGAACGATTAGCCATTAATAACTACATAGACATTAGTTTAGGGGTTCCTAAATCCAGCTATTGATAGATAGCTAGCGACATCAAGTTGATGCTAGCTCCAAGGTTGCATAATGCCTTAGCAAAGCTGAATGCACCAATTGTGCATGAAATAGTAAATGCCCTTAGATCAGATTTCTTTTGGACTAACAATCGTGAAACAATTGCACTGCAATGGTTGAGATTGTCCACTAGCTCATAACTTATGGTCCTCTTTGTTGTGACTAAGTCCTTCATGAACTTAACATATCTTGATATTTATTCAAGGGCCTCAACTAGTGGGATATTTACCGACAACTGCTTCAAAATGGATAGAAACTTGTGAAACTTACCATCCTCAACTTTCTTCTTTATTCTGTGTGGGAATGGAGGAGGAGGTCTAGGAATTTGATTTAGAGGTTTTGAAACCTCTTTACCATTCTCCTTATTCAAAACACCATTATCTTTTACCTTGGTAGACTTTTCTGCATCTACCTTTTTATCATTAACACTTTTCTGCTTCTCAGACTCAGCCATAATCTCATCAATACCAATATTATCATCCACCATCTCATAATCAGCTGCTATATCATCCACTTGTGTCTGAACTATCGGGTGGGCTTCAGGTAAGATTTTACCACTCCTAGTTGTGATAGCCATGTAGATCCCATCATTTTTAGGATTCTGGATAGTATCACTAGGTAAAGTACCACTCTTTTTCTGATTGAATGCCGCAGACAATTGGCCCATGTGGTACTCTAATTGTTTGATAGAAGTCAAATGTGAATCTATAAGTTGACTTATTAAATATAAGTCATTCTTTAATTCTTTCACTCCTGCATCAGTTGCTTCCACACTCTTCAACACCTTCGCCATCATCTCTTCCATTTCTGACTTTCTTGAAGAGTTGCTACCTCGATCATAATTTCCTGGCAATACAAATAAACCACTTTTGTCATTCTTACTTTTCCAGTTCCCTTGGTCATGATCCTTATAGCCAGCCTTATCATAATAGTTATCCCGTGGATAGTTCCGACCTTAGTTTCCTTGGCCATTGACCCGGAAACCCACCATCTGGTTGTTCAAATAATTTGTTTCCTCTTCTAAATTAGACTCAATTGACTTTCCCTATGAACCAACAACATTCACCTTCGCTACACCACCTGCCAACGAATGCTTAGTTAATAAATCCATTTGAGTTTTCATGTGTCCCATGTCTTGGTCACGTTCTTCCTCTCTTCGATATTACTCGACTGACATCCCCATGGCATAAGTGCTGCTTGATACCTCTGAATCCCTGGTATACCAAGCTCTGTTAGTCTTAGTCATCCTCTCTAAAATCACAGTTGCTTCTATAAAAATCAACCCCATTGTTGAGCTTATGTTCTTGAACTTGAAGAAAAAAGAGAAGTGAGTTTTTAGATCTTGTTGATTTTTGTAGATTTGAGGGTTGAAATTGTTAGAAAAGTGTTTCTCACTTTGAAGGGACTCTAGATTTGTAGTTTCATGGATTTTTGAGCCAAAATAAATTAGTTAGGAAATTTAAAGTTCTTGGTGTTCTTGAGGATCTTCAAATCTTCAAGAAGAAGAATTATTAAAATATGTTTGATCCAAGAAAGAAAGAGAAAGAAAAGAAAAAGTTGTCAGTACAAAGAAATATCCCAAAAGAAAAGGAAATATCCTAGGAGAGAGTGTGCAAAAGGGACCACAGAAAAGGAAAATTTAGAGTTTTCGGCTAGTCAGCCAGGGCCACCTGGGCCCTCACCTGCACATGTAGGTGGTCACCTGTTGCCACATAGGGCCAACACAGGTTACATGGGAGATTTTTTTTTTTGACCTACGACCCTCACCTGCGAGGGCATGTCGTGATCTACACCCCATGGTCATTTAAACACTCCTCAATGGTTTTGAAGGTCATTTTGCTCAAGTTCCACCATCTTAGTTTCATTTCTTGATACCTTATTTCATTTATTGATTTCTAAACTAATTATCAACGGGTAATTGTCCTTACTTAATTGATTGATTAGTCTTTGAGTTCATTTTTCTCTCTTAGTCCTTTTTGTGTGTGCTTTTCTAGTTTTCATTTTGTAGTTAGCTTCTTTATTCAAGTCCATATTTTTTTATTGGAATCATCTATTCTTTTCAAAACAAGAATCTATTCCAACCACAAGCTACAACTGGCACCACATCTTCCATTAGAAGAAAAACGATCTTTCAACACTAACGACTCCTATTATGAGGCATACAAAGGTGAGAATCTTACTAGTGTAGTGAGGAGCTTTTACTACTTACCTTGTTTGCTCATTTTGTAGGTACAAAGGACCTATAAGGAAGTATGTCCTCGGTAGCCTCGGATACTTGCAACTATGACATATGAGACTATGATTATGGTAAAGAAGGCTATGGCTATGACGAAGATAGAGATTATGGAGGCTACTAATATATCCATGATCAAGAGTCATGTGGGCATGAGAGCTACTATCTCAGAGAAAGATATGAGGCAAATGGTAAGTCTAGATCTTATGGTGAATATGGAGAGGATGATGAACCATGTGGTGGTTCTTATGAGAATGATGGAGGTATATGAAGAGTCTTCTACTTCCCACTCCAGGCATGAAGAAGATGCGAGGTATAATCCTTTCTCGTATGCACCTTATAGGAGTCATAGTGGGAATGTATGTGAGACTTGTGAAAATTCGTATTCCTCGTCTTGTAGTACTTTTTATCCTAGTCAAATGGGTGTGAGTGGTTATACTACCTTTAGTAGAAGCAGTCCAATGGGAATAAGAGAGTTTACACCTCCAAGATCAAAGGAAACTATATCATATAGTTCTCATTCTAATGCACAAATGTCAGGATATAGGGGCTAAGGTTGGCTTGAGAGGATTGGTAGAGGTCTTGAAGCTATTAAGGTCACCCTTTCTATTTTCAAAGGAGAGTTTTATTTTGAGACTTATCTTGATTGGGAGTGGTAATATGAGTTGGTTTTCCAAGGCCATAACTTGAATGAATATGAGAAGACCCACTATGCCATTGAACACCTTAAAGGGAGTGCTTCCGCTTAGTGGAAAAGCTATAGTATGAGTCTATGGCTAGTGTATCGTAGTGTAAAGAGAGTAACATGGAAAGACTTTAAGGGTTTCCTTAGAAGCCAATATGTTTTGAAAGGATACTTGAAGCTTTACAATGGTGACCCTAGAAGACAAACTCTTAACATGAAAGTTGCTCTTTGTGGAATTACGGGGTTTGATCTTACTTTAGATGATTGGTATTATGGAAATTACATCACTCCTTCTATAGTAGAATAATTAGGAATGCCACGACTGTCAAATCATCAATCATACACCATAGATGGATATAAGGTCACCGAGAGTGTGAAGGTCTCTTTCACTAGTAAAAGGTATTATGAGGAGGTTCGGTGTGAGGTACTCCCCATGAACTTTGGTCATTTGTGTTTGGATGCCAATTGATTTTTTAAGACATAGATTTCCAAATGAGCAAAATTAGCCTAAGATTATAGTGGACCAATGGGGTAAACATCTCTTTCCACCTACCCTTTCTAAGCCTCAAAGAAATATTGTCACGCCTCGAATTCCAACGGGGTGGACTGGCACCCGAAGCCGTTAAGGCCCGAGACAACGAATCTTCATTCATATACACTCATACGCATGTCACTCAATAAGCATCACCATCACATAGATATATAAGATGCCAATAACGAAAGTCATGGAAAAATATGTGATATATATGAAACTTGGCCGTTGGGGCCACCATGTCAAAAGCATACGTTCCTTACATCTCCTTCATTTGTCCTAAAAAATCTACAAAGCCTCTATAGATACATGGACATAAACAACCTAAAGTCGGAATAAGTCCCTGCTTTATACAATATTTATAATACCAAAGCAAATGTACACATGTAACTCGAAAAGCCCAGAACCAACTAGAGCTCACCAAAGATCTGCAAATGACCCGCAAACTACTGTGGAGTTCTACTAGCACTTGAGCCTGCAGCAAGTAAGGTAAGTCCCACAAGGGACGTCAGTACGAAGAATGTACTGAGTATGTAAGGCTATATGAAACTGCATCATAAATAGGAACATCAATGGAATCAAATATAAGCGGATAGTCAATATGGATAAACCATCGCTCTATATGTGAGGAATCATGTACGTTATATTCATTACTTTCTTTTCCTTTTTGTTCATTCATCATTCTATGACCAACTGATCAGTGGTAAAAGAGGATAACCCATGCTAGGTATTTTAACCCCTGGGATGAGATTAACCCATGCTAGGCTTCTTTGTCGCCCCTGGGATGTTACTGTGATAACCCATGCTAGGCTTTTTGTCGCCCCTGGGATGTTACTGTGATAAACCATGCTAGGTTTTTATGTCGCCCCTGGGATGTCATTCAAGATTATACAAACAATTATACATTACTTCATTCATTCGTTAGAAGAGTGATACATTGGTGATTATACATTATTGTAACTTTGAAACATTAGTCAATGAACATGAGACATGTGAATCACAATTGGTCCTGTGAGTAATACTATATGACAATACCTTCAGACATTTCAAAATGGAACAAGTACAATATCAGTGTGAACAATATGTGCTGCAGAAGGATACAGAAAGAGTAACCTTACATACCTTATCCTCGAAATATGAATACACAGTCCCATATGTGAATACAATAATCCAGCTCCATCCTTATGTTTTACTCTACAATACAAATACATAACGGAGCTCACGTTAACAACTAACTACCTTACAAGTGCATAAGACGACAATGAGCTACATGATTGCTCTATAACGTCATTTCACCCTTTTACAATACCATTCACGGCATTGTCATACCAACAATACCACAACATTCTACACATTGACCAAGATATCATAAACCAATAGCATTTCGCACCAAGTTTCTCCTTTCCACATCCTCTTTAACACTACGTCACAATTACTCCATCAAGTCACCTCAATACGTTTCATAACAACAATCCCACAACAATCCCACAAGTTATACACATAGAAAAAAAAACAAGTTAAGGACATAACCACACCATACATGTTGATATTTCATCCACACCATTCACTTCCATCAAAACCTCAAGTCTCCTTTCAAGTTCAAATCCCATAGATGACACATCTTTTAGCAAATAGCAAAAGTACACTACTCAACACTTTTAGACATAACCATCATGATATACACCATCTATCATGCATATAATATATTAAATCACAATAATAAACACTTACCCAAGCTTGCAAAGTGGTGATCTTGTCCAAAGGAAAGGGTTGCCTTAGGGTTTGTGAGATGAAAAATGTTTTTAGAAATATCTAGAAAGGCATGAGAGTTATAATGAATAAAAATCAGCTTTTGTGACTTTATATAATCTCTCAAGTCATCCTTAGCCAATTCTTGGCATTAACTGCCATGTTTACTTGGTCAACATGGAGGAATGGGTCATTTGCCCTTTTGGGCCATGTCTTTTACTCCATTTTGGGCCTTAAATTGAGCCCATTAACACATGTTAACTTAGCCCACCAAATTCGATGTGTAATACCCCAAAAATCTCTTGTTTAAATGATTCCATAAATGTGAAAACACTATTCAACTCACGAGATTCGTGTTCGTCACCTCAATCCCAAGAATAAGCGATTTTTTTTAGCCACTTATGGCTTAATTTAACATAATTTGATACATTAATTATGAAGAAGAATTAACCCCAACTTGGATGCCAAAATCGCCCAAGAGTAGTCCTACTAAGATGGAATAATGATCCAATAACCCAAGAGCCCTATTTATAGACTCATGATCGGAGAAGAAATTTGGCAAAACGCACCCCGACACGCCCCTGGGCGCGCCTGGGACTTAGCCAAATTTCTGCACTTGAAAGGGTGAGCATGAGTGGCCTGGCACACTACCTGGCGCGCCCCTCTGCTGTCCATGGCACAAAAATTTTGGCAAAAAGCGGCCTGGCATACCCCACACTTAAATTCTGATTTTCTTCTTTTCTTCGACTTTTCTTTGCGGATACTAGCACAATATCAAATACTCCATCAAAGCAATACAAAATACGTACTTAGTTCTCTCAAAACAAAGGTAAACATGGTTCAAATAAGGTATAAGTAGGGTCGGAATGGTACGGGGTGTTACATCCTTCCCCCCTTAGAAACTTTCGTCCTCGAATGTTAAAACAAATGCACCTTCATGTTATCATATATACATATACACATAATGCTTATAGATACTTACTTGTTATTGCTCTACTTCGGTATTTTGAACTTTTTCTTTCGTGTGAAACCAATACGGGTACTCTGACTTCATCATTTCTTCAGCTTCCCATGTGATCTTTCTACTTGGTGATTTCTCCAAAGTACCTTTACGAAAGCAACGTCTTTATTCTTTATCCTCTTCACTTGTCTATCCAAAATAGCAATAGGTATCTCTTCATAGGTGAGATCCTCCGTAACTTGTATATCTTTAATGGGAGCGATACGAGATGGATCTCCTATGCACTTTTGAAGCATCGAAACATGAAATACTGGATGAACTGTGGAGAGTTCTTGGGGTAGTCCAATTCATATGCAACTCGCCCAAATCTTTGGACAATTTCATATGGCCCTATATAACGGGGACTCAATTACCCTTTCTTTCCAAATCGCATTACCCCTTTCATCGGTGACACCTTCAAGAATACCCAATCACCTATGACAAATTCGAGCCCTCTTCTTCTAACATCGGCATAGGACTTGTGTCGGCTTTGGGCTATTTGTAGCTGCTGTTGGATCACTTTAACTTTCTCCATAGCTTGGTGAACAAGATCTGGCCCAAGTAAAGCAGTTTCACCTGCTTCAAACCATCCGATTGGTGATCTACACTTTCTTCCATATAAAGCTTCATAAGGTGCCATTTTGATTCTTGAGTGATAGCTATTGTTGTAGGCAAATTCAATAAGAGGTAAATGATTATCCCAACTGCCTCAAAAATCTAACGTGCAAGCTCGTAGCATATCTTTAAGTGTTTGGATAGTACGTTCTGCTTGTCCATCTGTCTGAGGATGAAAAGTCGTACTCAAATTCACTTGTGTACCCAAGCTCTTCTGAAAAGATCTCCAAAAATATGCAGTAAATTGTGCTCCCCTATCTGATATAATGAAGATCGGAATTCCATGTAATCGTACTATCTCTTTCACATACAATCTTGCATAATATTCAACTGTATAGGTGGTCTTGACTGGTAGAAAATGCGTTGACTTGGTAAGCCTGTCAACAATTACCCATATAGAATCAAATTTCCGCAGTGTACGAGGCAAACCTGTGATGAAATCTATATTAATCATGTCCCATTTCTAGACTGAAAGATTGATACATTGCATGTAACCTCCAGGTTTCTGATGCTCTACTTTTACTTGTTGACAATTTGGGTATTGAGCTACAAATTCTTCAATGTTCTTCTTCATGTTTCCCCACCAATACATTTCTTTCAAGTCATGGTACATTTTGGTAGTTCCCGAATGAATAGAATATCGTGAATGATGCGCCCCTATCATAATTTGTCTCCTCAGCTCATCTACATCCGGTGCACATAATCTACTTTGGCATTAAAGTACTCCTTCTTGCGTAAGATCAAATACCTTATTCAGACCCTCTTGTACATTCTCCTTCAAGAAGACAAACTCCCAAGCTGGCTAGTTGATGTAGATCTTTGACTAGGTCTTGCTTTTTCGTCAACTGGCCACTAGTGCCTCCTATTGCCTTGTGGCTTAATGCATCGGCTACCACATTTGCTTTTCCTGGATGATATAGGATATCAATATCATAGTCTTTCAATAGCTCAAGCCACCTCTGCTCAGATTTAAATCCTTCTGCTTAAAGATATATTGCAAACTTTTGTGATCAGTGTAGATGTCAACATGAACTCCATACAAATAATGGCGCCATATCCTTAAAGCAAATACCACGGCGGCTAACTCAAGATCATGTGTGGGATAGTTTCTCTTGTATGGCCGCAACTGTCATGAGGCATATGCTATTACATTACCGTGCTGCATCAATACACACCCTAGGCTAACTCCGAAAGCGTTACAATATACTGCATACCCTTCTGTACCTTTCAGAAGTACCAATACCGGTGTAGAAGTTAATTTATCTTTCAGCTCTTGGAAACTTTTCTCACATGCATCATTCCACTGAAACTTGACTGCCTTGTGTGTAAGCTTCGTTGAAGGTGCAACAATGGAAGAAAACCCTTCAACAAACCTTCGATAATAACCTGCCAACCCAAGGAAGCTATGAATTTCCGTAGGCGTCGTAGGCCTTGGCCATTTTTTCATTGCTTCAATCTTTTGTGTATCAACCCAAATTCCTTCATCTGACACAACGTGACCCAAGAATGCCATGGATTTGAACAAAATTCACATTTAGAGAACTTTGCATACAACTTACGCTCACGAAGAAGTTGTAACACCTGTCATAAGTGATTAGCATGGTCCTCTTGTGATCTGGAATAAACCAGGATGTCATCTATAAACACCGTCACGAACACGCCTAAAAATGGCTTAAACACCCTATTCATCAAATCCATGAAAACAGCTGGTGCATTTGTTAGTCCAAACGACATAACTAAAAATTCATAATGGCCATACCGTGTTTGAAAAGCCGTCTTAGGTATATATTTTTCTCTAACTCGGACTTGATGGTAACCCAATCTCAAGTCAATCTTTGAAAAACATTTGGCACCCTGTAACTGATCAAACAAATTGTCAATTCTGGGGAGGGGATATTTGTTCTTGATCGTTACTTTATTCAATTGTCGATAGTCAATGCACATTCTTATGTGCCATCTTTCTTTCGTACAAATAATACTGGTACACCTCACGAGGACATACTAGGCCTGATGAAGCCCTTGTCTAGCAAGTCTTTTAATTGCTCCTTCAATTCACGCAATTCTGCTGGAGCAATTCTATACGGAGGAATAGAGATAGGCTGAGTGCCTGGAATCATATCAATACCAAACTCTACTTCCCATTCTAAGGGCAATCCTGGAAGATCCTCAAGAAATACATCAAGGAATTCATTGACCACTGGAACCGACTGAGGAGTTAGTGGTTCCACATCAGTATCTTTCACTCTTACTAAGTGACATATGTACCCCTTGGCTATCATTTTCCTTGCTTTAAGATAGGAAATAAATTTCCCTCTCGGTGTCCCTACATCACCCTTCCATTCTAGAACATTCGTTTGTGGAAAATAAAAATGTACTTACTTAGCTCGACAATCCATCATGGCTTAACAAGAAGCCAACCAATCGATACCCATTATGACATCAAAATCCACCATTTCTAGTTCAATAAGATCATCCAGTGTATCATGACCACACACAGTTACCACAAAATTACGATATACTCTTTTTGTAATAATAGATTTACCAACTGGTGTGGATACTTCAATTGACTTAATTAATAATTCCGGCGTTCTTTCAAATTTTGCAGCAATCAATGGAGTAACATATGACAATGTAGAACCCGGGTCAATCAATGCATATACATTATACAAAAATATGGATAATGTACCTATGACTACATCAGGAGAAGCCTCCGAATTCTGCTGGTCCGCTAAAGCATAAGTGCGATTCTGGGCTCCACTGGAACTAGCTGCTCCTCTAGCACCTCGACCATAACCAACAGACTATACACCTCTGCCTAGGGAAGGAACTGATGATGATGATGCAACGGCTGATCCCGTAGGTCGTGATACACCACCCGTGCCCCTTTGTAGGCATTCTCTCATTATGTACCCCGACACACTGCACCAAAAACAAACATTTGTCCCCGACTGGCATTCACCTAAATGATACCTTCCGCAGCGCTGTCATGGAGGATGAGTAAATCTTGCTATTTGTGAACCTTGAAGCCCACTACTCTGTCCAAAATGGTTGCCAAATCCCTGGAATTGGGATGAAGTACCTGCTGTAGGGGAAGAAAATAATGGTCTAGGCAGTCTAGGAAAAATTTGAGGCCTAGATTCTCCTTGGGACACCATAGTCTGTCCCATAGGTCTAGCCCTCTTTGACGGCCCTCATTCAAATTCGTGTACCCTTCTTCTTTGCCTATGGTCCTCCATCTTCTGTGCGAAAGCCTGAATTCTGGCTATATCCATATCTCTATTCAGAGCAGCAATAGTGTAGTCCCTTACCAAATAAGGCTCCAATCTGTCCACATATCGATGGACTCTGTTTGTCATCGTGGCTACTACATTCAAAGCGTATCAAGCCAAATAATTAAATGACAGACTGTATTCTCTGACACTCATATTCCCTTGATGGAGATTTAGAAACGCACGTACCTCTTGGATCTCATATGGCAGATAATGATCAAGGAATGCCATTTAAATTCTTCCCAACTAGCTGGAATTGCACCAATACCCCTCGATCGTTTCTAATCTTTGTACCACAATATAGATTCTCCTTTCAATCTATAGTCCGCCAGTTTAACTGTTTCTACCCAAGTCACATGCATAATATCTAGAGCCCTTTGGATTTGATCCACGAAATCCTGTAGAACTGCTTTCGAATCTGACCCAGTGAACGTGGGAGGGTCTAATTTTAGAAATCCTGTGTCGGCCGACTAGTTACTCTAGCCGCATCATCCTCACTTGTCATTGGACCAGCTCATCCCTGAGTTTATACAACAACTATCTAAGTCAACATATGCACTGCAGTTCATAAATCTTGTTCAGTGGCATTCATAGACGGTTCTGCATGTACTTCTCTACCTCTTGGCTCTTCCAGAAATGGAAGAGTAGAAGGAGCCCGTGATACAAACTCCTGTTCAGCTCCACCTTGACTAGCTTGGTCAGGTGGTGATTTATTCGTATTTATTCGTTCCTTCTCCGGCAAGCATATCTACCGGCTTAGCTTTACCCCTCTACCTCGTCTTGTAATCGACATTTTACAATAATAAAGAAAACCAATTCCAATGGTTAGATACGATTTCACTTACAACATTGGCTCTATTGCATGATCTAGAAATGAAGAACAAAAACAACTCCTAAATGTCCCGTAGCCTCCTACTTATAAATGTGGTGCACAACACATCCATAAAAAGACTCTACTCAGACACGGCTTTGTAGACACCCTTAGGACGACCTTCTCTGATACCACTTTTGTCACGCCTCGAATTCCAATGGGGCGGACTGGAACCTGAAGCCGTTAAGGCCCGAGAGAATCAATCTTCATTCATATACACTCATACGCATGTCACTCAATAAGCATCACTATCACATAGAGATATAAAATGCCAATAGCGGAAGTCATGGAAAAACATATGATATATATGAAGCTTGGCCGTTGGGGCCACCATGTCAAAAGCATACATTCCTTACATCTCCTTCATTTGTCCCACAACATGTACAAAGCCTCTATGGATACATAGACATAACCAACCTAAAGTCGGGACAAGTCCCCACTTTATACAACATTTACAATACTAAAGAAAATGTACACATGTAACTCGAAAAGCCCTGAACCAACTGGAGCTCACCAAAGATCTGCAAATGACCCGCAAACTACTGTGGAGTTCTACTAGCACTTGAGCCTGCAGCAAGTAAGGTAAGTCCCATAAGGGACGTCAGTACGAAGAACGTACTGAGTATGTAAGGCTATATGAAACTGCATCATAAATAGGAACATCAATGGAATCAAATATAAGAGGATAGTCAATATGGATAAACCATCGCTCTATATGTGAGGAATCATGTACGTTATATTCATTACTTTCTTTGCCTTTTCGTTCATTCATCATTCTATGACCAACTGATCAGTGGTAAAAGAGGATAACCCATGCTAGGTATTTTAACCCCTGGGATGAGATTAACCCATGCTAGGCTTCTTTGTCGCCCCTGGGATGTTACTGTGATATCCCATGCTAGGCTTTTCTGTCGCCCCTGGGATGTTACTGTGATAACCCATGCTAGGCTTTTTGTCGCCCCTGGGATGTTACTGTGATAAACCATGCTAGGCTTTTATGTCGCCCCTGGGATGTTACTATGATAACCCATGCTAGGCTTTTATGTCTCCCCTGGGATGTTATTCAAGAATATACAAACAATTATACATTACTTCATTCGTTCGTTAGAAGAGTGATACATTGGTGATTATACATTATTGGAACTTTGAAACATTAGTCAATGAACATGAGACATGTGAATCACAATTGGTCCTGTGAGTAATACTATATGACAATACCTTTGGACATTTCGAAATAAAATAAGTACAATATCAGTGTGAACAATATGTGCTGCAGAAGGATACGAAAAGAGTAACCTTACATACCTTATCCTCCCAATATGAATACACAGTACTATATGTGAATACAATAATCCAGCTCCGTCTTTATGTTTTACTCTACAATACAAATACATAACGGAGCTCACGTTAACAACTAACTACCTTACAAGTGCATAAGACGACAATGAGTTACATGATTGCTCTATAACGCCATTTCACCCTTTTACAATACCATTCACGACATTGTCATACCAACAATACCACAAAATTCTACACATTGACCAAGACATCATAAACCAATAGCATTTCGCACCAAGTTTCTCCTTTCCACTTCCTCATTAACACTACGTCACAATTACTCCATCAAGTCACCTCAATACGTTTCATAACAACAATCCCACGACAATCCCACGACAATCCCACAAGTTATACACATAGAAAAAAACAAGTTAAGGACATAACCACACCATACATGTTGATATTTCATCCACACCATTCACTTCCATCAAAACCTCAAGTCTCCTTTAAAGTTCAAATCCTATAGATGACATATCTTTTAGCAAAAAACAAAAGTGTACTACTCAACACTTTTAGACATAACCATCATGATATACACCATCTCTCATGCATATAATATATTAAATCACAATAATAAACACTTACTCAAGCTTGCAAAGTGATGATCTTGTCCAAAGGAAAGGGTTGCCTTAGGGTTTGTGAGATGAAAAATGTTTTTAGAAATATCTAGAAAGGCATGAGAATTATAATGAATAAAAATCAGCTTTTGTGACTTTATATAATCTCTCAAGTCATCCTTAGCCAATTCTTGGCATTAAATGCCATGCTTACTTGGTCAACATGGAAGAATGGGTCATTTGCCCTTTTGGGCCATGTCTTTTACTCCATTTTGGGCCTTAAATTGAGCCCATTAACACATGTTAACTTAGCCCACCAAATTCGATGTGTAATACCCCAACAATCTCGTGTTTAAATAATTCCATAAATGTGAAGACACTATTCAACTCACGAGATTCGTGTTCGTCGCCTCAATCCCAAGAATAAGCGATTTTTTTAGCCACTCATGGCTTAATTTAACATAATTTGATACATTAATTATGAAGAAGAATTAACCCCAACTTGGATGCCAAACTCGCCCAAGAGTATTCCTACTAAGATGGAATAATGATCCAATAACCCAAGAGCCCTATTTATAGACTCATGATCGGAGAAGAAATTTGGCAAAAAGCACCCCGACACGCCCTTGGGTGCGCCTGGGACTTAGCCAAATTTCTGCACTTGAAAAGGTGAGCATGAGCAGCCTGGCACACTACCTGGCGCACCCCTTTACTGTCCATGGCACAAAAATTTTGGCAAAAAGCGGCCTGGCATACCCCACACTTAAATTCTGATTTTCTTCTTTTCTTCGACTTTTCTTTGCGGATACTAGCACAATATCAAATACTCTATCAAAGCAATACAAAATACGTACTTAGTGCTCTCAAAACAAAGGTAAACATGGTTCAAATAAGTCATAAGTAGGGTCGGAAAAGTACGGGGTGTTACAAATATGACCACTTACTCTAAGTCCTCTAATAATGATAGACAAAAGAATGAGTGTAGTAAGAGAGTGCTAAGTGGTAACCCAAGAGTAGAAAAAGGAGAGGTTGTGCAGAGTGAAGTGAGGGGGTTACCACACACACAATCTAACTTTGTTTGTCCTTCTTTTACCAAGGACACTTGTGCAGGTACTAATGATGCAAATGGAGGAGGAATACAAGCTTCAAACATAGGGTCTAATAAAAAAGATAGGGAGATTAGTTTGGACCTATGCCTCAAACCATATGAAGAGTATTCTGACACTTTGAAAGGAACCTTGCACCAAGGTAACGAAGAATCTTCTCATTAGCTTCAAGGTAACAATGTTAACTCTTGCACTTTAGTAAATATGAAAGATCCGTGTGTGGCTCATAGCTAATTAAGTGTGAGTAATAGATTATCTATATGTGATCCTAATAATTCTTTGCCTCTGTTGATAATGTACATGTTGAGAGTGTGGATACACTAGTTAATCCTATTGATGACCAAATTGACTCTTCATGTAAGATCGATTTGAGTTCACCTAGTGTTGAAGCCTTTGTGTTGAATGATAGTACATTGTCTTGTAAAAATGGTGTTGATCAACTTGTGTGTGAATCTAGTCCACTACTTGAGGGTGTTTGTGATGTGATTAGTGAACCTCAGATTAGTAATAATATTGACAATGTTGATCATTTGTATAGGAGTGACCCCTTGAGCATGCCTTTAAATGAAAATTCTATTACTTGCTTGGCTCATAGGGATGATCATGTGTGTGAAACTTCTTTGAAATTTAATAATTGTCTTTTTGAGAGTGAACTTATATGTTCTAATCCTCCTTCTTAGATTGATCCTTCTCTCTTTAAGTACAATTTCTTATTTGAGGATGATGAAATCACTCCTAGTGAATTACCTAGTGGTGTGGATCATGTTCGTGATGTAGTTCTTCTTGAGAGATATTCTCTATATAACAACCCACTTTGGTGTGACAACATTCCTCCTAAAGATGAAAATCTCTTCTTAGAAGATGAGAGTACTCTTTTGGGAAAGGATTGTGAAAAAATGAAAGGTGGTCTTTCTGTCCCAATCATTTCTTCTTCTTTGGGTGTTCCAATTATTGAGCATACTCTTGATAATGTTCTTGTACATATTAGTGAGCGTGCACTTGAGGATACCTCAGATGAAATTAATTTGCGTTACACCTTTCTTTACTCTCTATTTATCCATGAAAGCACTTATGCTTGTGAAGAGAGTATACCTTTTTGTGTTGGTGGCACCTTTGGGGAAAAAGAGTGTTTTCTAAACCCATGTCTATAGCCACTCTATACATTTTACCCTGGTGACCAATTGGAATGTGGTGGTTGTAAGACACCCCACTTGGTGCTTGGACAAGATGACAAGTAAGATTTGGTTGGAGTTGTTGGTACTAATCCCTATGATGGAAAATCTTTCTTGAGGATTTCTAATCCACTTGAGTAACCCAAGTTGTGTAGGGGAAATATCTCCAACAAGGATGAATGTTCTTTAAAGAAAGTAGCAATGAAAAGATCCAAGAAAATTCACCATTGTGTGTTTCCATTCTTGACCAAGGTTTTATGACTTTTAGGTCGGAAAGTGAGTCTTGTCTTGAAAACACATTGGATGAATTCCATTTATGTGATACCTTTCTTTATTACCTTTTTGCATATGATGTTATTCTTGACCATGTTGAATTAACATCTTATATGAAAGTGAATTTCTTAGAAGGGAACACTATTGTGTGCCTAAATGCTTTGACTCCATCCTTGTGTGCATTGTTTGCTAAATCTCTTGAGACTAGTGGCATTCTTGTAGATGGAAATACCTTGGATGAGATCCCTATGCTTGATTCCTTTCTCTACTACCTCTTTGCCTATGATGACATCCATGCCAGTTTTGGAATTATTTTATTTGGAGGTAGGAAGCCCTTTGGTTGGTCCACTTGTTTGAGTGATAATGCAATGTGGGTCTCTCACATCTTTGACCCCGAGAAACTCTTATGGATTTTTGAGCCATTAGTGGCGTCACTTTTGGTATGGTCTCTTAGAGAAGTAATGAAATAATTGTGTCTTATGGCTACTACAATGAATGTGGTCTTACCTTTTTGGTTTGTTGATGCCATTATGACCTTTGTGGTTTCTATACCTCTTGGTATTTCTCATAGTCGGTTCCTTTGCAACTTTTTCACTAAGTTTTTCATGTTAAACACCAAGGACCATTGGCTGTATTTTAAGTGTGTGCAACCTTGGCATGATGATAGGAACGGTTTTGCTAACCCTAACCCTTATGCCTTGAGGATATTGTTGTTTCTTGTATTCCTTATGATTTTGAAAGGTTTGGATTCGAGGTCTAATCCTTTTCAAGAAGGGGAGGATGATTTAAACTAAATCAGCATTAACCATTTAACACCCATAATTCAAGGACTACACAAAAGGTTCTAAGCCAACATCATTTCATGGATGCAAGGATGTATTTGAAGGACCCTTTTCAAGCTCCCAAGAGTACAATACCACGTGTGGAGGTAGCTTGGAATCAAGCTAGAAAATCTTCTAGAGACTCCTGCACCCTGACCTGCGGCTGCAGGTTACCCACCTATGCCAGCAGGTGGCCATTTGGCCCCTTTCAGTGGCACCTGCGCCCTGACATACACCAACAAGTGCCCCATCTGTGTGGGCGGGTGCCCAATTTGCTAAAATGGGTCACTTTTGGGCCCATAAATGTAATAATAGGCCCAAGGCTATAAATATTAGTTTCCTTCTTTCATTTCCTTAGTTTTTATTGAATTATGATAAAATATACACTTGAGAGTGTGAGAGCTAGGATTAGCTTATTTTGAACCATCGTTTTAAAATATTTGGTTATGTGGGAGATTGATTCCCTCGTGATCTAAGTAAGAGAATTGGTACTTTATAGGATTAATTCAATAGAGGTTTTAGGGTTTGAAACACTCTTAGGTTTCTTTGATTTTCCTATCTTTGTGTCATTCTATCTATCCTTTATTTTTTGCATTTCTATTCTATCATTTTCTTTGTTTTCGTGTTTTGTTTGTCATTTCATATTTTGTCTGTTATCATTTCCCTTAATTGTAGCATCCTGAAAGGTGAAAAGAACCTTTCTAGGAAAGCTTTTTTTAGTTGCCTCCAGTTTGTTATAGAATTGAGCGCTAGATTAGTCAACCATAATGTTGCCTCCCAAAATAGAGACATTGGAAATAACCTTAACCGAATAGTATTTTGGCTAACTCTTGAAAAATCAAAGGACTTGCAGATTCCTATGATATTCATTGAGTGCATATTTGGATTATCACCAGCCATCCCTCCAAATAAACCTTTGAGATTCAACAATGGGATCATGGTGGTAGTGATGTCAAACTTTGGTCTAGGAGCTAGTGGTGGAAGAATAATAGCCCTAGTGGCACCAACTCGATCCAAATCAGCATCATCTTTCTCATCGAGGTCAAATTGCATAGCAGGTTGTCATCGACCTCTACCTCTTTGCTGTTGAAACTGGTTAGCTGGAGTGACATTGCCATCAAGTTGTACATCCTTATTGTCACCCAAATTAACATTATCTGGTAGATTACCAGGTGCATTCAGATTTTGTTGATGTAATTAGCCAGCAGTAAGTGCAACAAGCCTTGCTGCCTCCTATTGTGGTGCTTTTATGTTCCTTCTCAAAGTTCTTGCAAGGTTGGGGTTGAAAGGTAGTAATGGTTCACCCAAACATCGAGTACATGGCATGCACAACTAGTTACCTGCAAATAACAAAAACAACAAATAAAAGTAAAGTTAGGAAATAGGACTAAAAGTCAAATAAACATAACTTAATTGACAACCGTATTCCCCGACAATGGTGCCAAAATTTGATACTCCTAAATTACAACTCCTTTAATAAACGTAAGTGGTCGTTGTCAAATATATAACCTACTAAAGGTTGAGGTCGAATCCCATAGGGAATTTGATGATAACTAAATTGTATGCAGTTTAAATGACCGTTAGTCGATGATTTCCATGAAATGGTTTTTTTTATAATAAGTATTTTGAAATTAATGTCCAATTCATTACCAATAACTAGTATTAAATTTACGAAGTGATAATCAATAGAGAAGACAGACTAGGATTGTGTTCACCATGGCTCTTTAGTATTGTCGGGCTAATGTCTATAACGAATTTGCTTTACTACAGGTGAATGTCGGGCAATTGGACTCAATTGTTTACCTAAACATTTCTCAAGCCAATTAGGTAATTATCCCTTTAATTCTTTTGAAATTAAAGTGATGAAAATCATAAACTCAATTTAAACCCCAAGTTGATTAATCTCGTTAGAGCATTACTCATTAGACAAAGGTTAGAAACTCCGAATCCTCATTGTTAAACTCTTTTCTTGATTTTAACTTCTTATTCCAAGAAAGTTAAACTTAAGGCTTAATCCAATGTTTGCAACCATTAGACATTCATTAAGATGAAGAGAGTAATAATTAATTCACATGTATTTCACAAATTCGTACAAACATTAACCCTAAAATTGTTAATAAGCTATAGATTCCACAACCCTAGTTAAAGGGTACCCTAAAATTGTTAATAAGCTATGGATTCCACAGCCCTAGTTAAAGGGTTCTTAGCCACTCATAGTGATTAAGAAGATTAAAGCAATATATTTCATAATTAAAAGGCAAAGTCTTACAAAGATGAAATCCAGGCCTTCAATTCTTAACAAAAAGAGCAAGTAGCATTTGTAAACCCTTTAAAACGTTTCTCCAGAGAAAACAAGACATGAAAATAGTCTGAGTGTCAAAATATACCTATTTTAAACCCTATACCAGGTATTTATAGGTTTCAGGAAAGTGAAAATTTAAAATTCAAAACTGGGTTGCCGCTTCCACTCTAATGGCTAACCTGATGATTAGCTGGATACATGATGGTTCATCACCTGAACCGTCACTAGACTTCAACTTGACTTGCATTTTACTTAGCTTTGTTGGCAGAGCTGGAAGTTCGTCAGCCTCTTGGCGGATTGTCAAAATGTTCCGTCACCTATGAGGTTAAATCAATCCAATCTATTTTATCCTGACGGTTGGAGTGATGGTTTGCCAGATCCTTGATGGATCATCAGTTGAGCCATCACCTTGGCTTTATTCCTCCCTTGATTTTTTTAAGAGCTAATGATAGGCCTAGTATTCGATCATTCTTCTGGCGGTTCATCAGATGAACCGCCACCTGATGTTAATTTCCCATAGTTACTCCTTTTTTATCCTTGAATTGGTTTCCTATTATTAAAACACAAAAAGACACTAAAATACCAAATGTTGCTTAAAAACTCACAATTATTCTTGATTAAAAGCGTAACATGTGCCGTTATTAGCTGGCACATCAATAGTTGGCCTAGTTTATCCTGTAGTTCCTTATTTCTTCTACTAGATTGTCGCTTATTGTATTTGTCTATAGGGTTCGACTTACCTATAAAGGGGTTATAGTACGTCTCATTATGGCCTGATTTTGGATCGTGACAACTATAGAGGGCAAAAATTTGGTTCCAACAATGAGTAATAATTGCAAGTGTTGGAATGGGCTGTTGATCTTGGGCCAAAGTAGCATGTGTTTATACCATCTATGAGAGATAAAACAAAAATTTAGTAATCAATGAAATCAAATTCGCAGGATAAGAAATAAATAATGGAATTTTCCTTAAGTCCCATAGACTCTCGAAGATGGGTAATATATATCTCCACACTAACCTTAAGACTTTACTAGAATCGACTTGGACTTGCGAGATCTATGCACTTAGGGATCTGATACAAACTAGTAATAACTGGAATCCAGGGCTATGATGGTATATACCGAACCCACTATCGGTAAGCCAGTGATGTGTGTCTAAGTTACACTAATTTCACTACTTTTTACCCATATTTAACCCTTATTTTAGGAAATTCTTGTTTTATTCTTGTAGTACATTATTGATTTAATGATTTGGTATTTATATGAGGTATTTTATGCATTTTAGGTGGAAGCATCCAAAAAGGAATGAAAAAGAAGTATTAACCGACAATTTTCACAAAGTAATGTCCTAGAGTAATGTAAGATTTTTGTAGATCGAGTTCCACAGTGAAGTGAGGTAAAAAATACACCCCCTCTGAAGCTGACACCCTAAAAAGGTGATTTTGGTGTATTTATCCATTGTAATGCTTCTTTTCAACCATATTTTAGCTTAGTTTGAGAAATAACTCATGTATATTCATGTAAATTTTGAATAAATTGTGTCAAGGGACTAATATATCTGATTAGTCTATTTTTAGGATGAAATGCAGCTGGAAAGAGCAAAAATTGAATAAACATGCAAAAGGCGGGATCAATGGATGTTAGACTCTTGCAAAGTGGTATAGAAGGAAGGTTTCATGCCATGGAGAGATTTCAGTGCGTTGCAACTGTGCCATGGGGAAATGGTCTGAGATTGAAATGTTGAGGAGGTCAAATAGTAGCCTGGCAAGCCTATACCATGTCATGCTTTAAGGTTGGCGCGCCCAGGGCCGTGTCACGCCTCAATGTTGGCATGCCCAAAGTTGTGCCATGCCTGAAGGGCATTTCGCTTGCAATTTTCAAGCCTTAGTATAAATAGGACACTTAGGAAAATTAAAGCATTATTGAGTACAACTTTGGAGCATAAAGCATGAGAGAAGCCTCTGCATTAGGGTTCTTTTGTTTTCTTCTTCTTCTTCACTCTTTATTTTTACATGAAAAATATCAAATTTTGTTATTGAGAACATGATTGGCTAATATCCCTTGTTCTGGGTTGAGGCTAAATGCATGATTGCATAGTATATTATGGATTTGGTTAAGCTTATTGGTTGTTCCTTCACTCTTGTTTTTACTATTTGGATGTTTGTCCAGCATTGGAATACAATTATAGTGTTTGTTTGAATCTCAAGCAGAATCATTAAGATAGAACAAAAAGTATAGGGAGTGAGATCATTTTTTGAATAAAATAAAGAATTAATTTGTGACTAGGATAGGAATATACCTAGAATGCCTCACTTGGTTATGAAATGGGAAGATATTTTCATGCATCTAAATTGGGTTATCACATCTCCTCTCAACGATGTAGTTGGGAAGTTAATTTAGATAGATGATTAGAGGCCCAAAAGACCATGATCATATTATCAATCCCGTAAACCAACAACTAGATAGACAACTTTGCAAATGAAAAAGAAATTCTATACATGATTGTAAGTGATGCCGAAATCCTGGAATATCTCCTCAATATTAATTACAACCCTTTTAATTATTTTTTTTATTTTATTATTAAGTCTAGATTCATAAAAACATACTTATTTGGTTACTTATTCACTTGCTTAACATCGTAGTAGTAATTGAATTGGATATATTGGTAAATCACAAGTTCTTATGGGTTCGACATCCGGCTTGAGAGAGCTACTATATTTCTTGTATGACTGCGTACACTTGTGTGTGCATTTAGGCACAATAATTTTTTGGCGCCATTGCCAAGGACTTAGAAATTAACAAATTTCTAGGTTTACTTTTACTATTTTACTGTGCTAGTGTTGACAACTTGATCTTAGTCACTAATTTTGCAGGTACAAACTTGTCTTAGCAACAAGCTAGCATGAAATAGAGAGTTGGTTGAACCACATCCTGAACCTGAACAATGATTTCATCATCATAGAAGGTAGTTTGTACTTCTTTATTGAATTCACCAAATCCATCCAGCTCAGCAGGATGAGATTGTTTATGTAGAAATCGTAGTAAGACTAGTTTGTGAAGTGGTATCCCACTCACTAAAAATCGTACCACCAACATTCGCAGACCAAAAGTAGGAGGAAGATTTGAGCTGAGACAGAACATCGTGCAACTTTTGTTCACTAGCAATCAATTCATAGGTCTCCCACATAGGAAACCACAATAGCATATTCAAAACTTCATGGAGATCAGTGACACTTACATTCCCGCGAGAGTCTCCGAAGACTATGTGAGACTCATTTTGTTCTTATTTTCCCTTTTGGGGGAAGCAAATAGATGGTTGAAAGCAGAGCCACCAAACTCCATCAGCACATAGAATGACCTTGCAAGAAAGTTATTGATTCATTTCTTTCCATCTGGAAAGACTACAAAGTCAAGGAGTGAAATCCTGAGTTTCAACAGAGGTCAGATTAAAATCTATAGCAAGCATGGGAGAGGTTTAAATCACTTCTCAGAGATTGTCCTCATCATCATCAGACAAATAATGTTTTGGAACACACTTTTATAGAGAGTCTTAACCCACATACAAAGATATTACTACAGAAGGTGGTCAAGCCCTAGAAAGATTTATGGTGAATTATACACTCTACTCAACCAAATAGCATAGGGTAATTTGGAGTGGAATGGAGATACTTATTAGACTGCTAGGGAAGAAGACTGTTGGGATGTTAGAAATTTATAGGTTGACAATGATAGCTGCATGAATAGCTTCTCTTCAAAATTAGATGAACACTTACTTCAACAATCTGAGCATAGGACAACAGTAAGCCCCAGTTAATGCAGTTCAACAGACTCAATCTTGGTGTGAGATTTATGGTTGTAGTGACCATTCTGCACAATAATGCAGTATAAATCTAGATTTAGTCAACTTTGTGATTAATGCACAACGAAGCAAAAATTAGAATTCGGCAGCACCTATAACACTAACTGGTGGAATCACCCCAACTTCTTATGGTGTGGTAATCAAGGGTAGAACTCAAATCAAAATCAGTACATGAATAAAAGGTGAATAAGAATTATTAGCAACAGTCTCAAAGAAATCAATCCAATGCTCAATATTAAAGAGATATTGAATATGATCATGGCTAACTTAGTGCAAATGGATGCAGACATATAAAATTAGCAGCTAGCCACAAAAACTTTAGAGGTACAGATGGTTCAGTTAGTGGGAGCTCAAAATAGAAGGCCTCAAGTAGGCTTACCAAGTGATACCGACTCTAACCCAAAGCATGTGGATGCAGTCACTACTTATAGTGGTAGAGAGTTAGAGGAATTGGTTACAAAAAAGGTAGCCCAAAAGATTGTTGTTATTGAGGATGATAAAGAGGATCCCAAAAAAGATGCAAAAGTAGACAATGTGTTAGCTAGTTTGAACCCCCCCCCCCCCATTCCCACAGAAATTAAAGAAACAGAAAAAGGATGCATGTTTTAAGAAATTCATGGAATTATTGAAATAGGTGCACATTAATCTACCTCTTATTGGTGTCTTACAGGGAATTCGAAAACATGTGAAGTACATCAAGGACATAGTGGCAAACAAGAATAGGCTGACAAAATATGTTATAGTTGTACTACCAAGGAATGCACTTTAAGGATACCGAACAGGCTGCCAACAAAGCTGAAGGATCCAGGTAGCTTCACCATTTAGATTACCATTGGCCAGTTCATCATTACTCGTGGATTATGTGATCTTTTGTCCAACATCAATTTTTTGCCCACATTTTTTTTTCAAGAAGATGGGTTTGGGCAGTCCAAGGCCCACCACTATTATTTAGTAATTAGTTGATCGTTCATTAGCAAAGTCGGATGGTAAAGTTGAAGATGTGCTGGTGCAAGTGGGTTCTCTCATCTTTCCAATGGATTTATATTTTTGGACATCTTTTTTTGGCTATAGGACATGCTTTGATAGACGTAGCTGCAGGGCAGCTATCAATGAAAGATCATGACAAGGTTGAGGTGTTTGACTTGCCCAAAGCCATGAAGCTACCTGTAATGTATGAAGAGTTGTCTGCTATTATTGTAATTGATATTGAGTTAAAACTCTCTCTCATCACATCCAAGGACCCTCTAGAGAAAGCACTTGTGGGTCATGATATTTGTGGTGATGTAGATGCTCATGAAATAGTTAAGATATTAGATATTTCAGCCATTCACTTCTACAATGGTAGCTTTGAGCCTCTTAGTAGACCTCTTGGGCCTCATCCCAAGCCTTTTATTAAGGAAGCTCCCATGTTAGAGTTAAAGGTGTTACCCCCACATCTTAAATATGCATTCTTGGGGGATGATAATAACTTAGGGGTGGGATCTATAGGGTTATGTGATGTGCATGTTGGAGAAGCTTTGGCAGTGCTAAAAAGGAGGAAAAGAGATATTAGATGGTAGATTTCTAACATCCATGGAATTAGTTCTATATTTTGTATGTAAAAGATCTTTATGGAGGAGGGATTCAAGCATAGTGTCCAGCATTAAAGAAGGTAGAATCTGATGATGAGGGATATGGTGCAACAAGAAGTAATCAAGTGGATTAATACAGGTATTGTGTACCCTATTTCTGATAGCAAGTGGGTCAGTTAAGTGCAATGTGTCCCTAGAAAGAGAGGGATGACGGTAGTCACTAATTTGAGGAATGAACTAATTCTAACACGTATAGTTATTGGATGACAAATTTGTATGGACTATATCGAGTTGAATGAGGTCACTAGCAAGGATCACTAACTTATTCCATTTATAGATCAGATGTTAAACAGATTGGCTGACCAAGAGTACTATTGCTTCTTGGATGGGTATTCTAGATACAATCAAATAGTCGTTGCTCCAGAAAATTAGGAGAATACAATATTTACCTATCCATATAGTACTTACACTTTCAAGCGTATGCCTTTTGGACTCTGTAATGAACCCATCACTTTAAACCATTGCATGATGGCAATATTTTATGACAAGGTGGAGGACTTCATAAAGGTATTCATGGATGACTTTTTGTATTTGGTAACTATTTTGAAGTTTGGTTGTGGAATCTTGATAGAGTGATAGTTCAATGCGAAGAGATGAATTTAGTGCTTAACTGGGAGAAGTGCCACTTTTTGGTCAAGGAAGTCATTGTCATTGGTCATAAGGTGTCACAAAAAGGTCTGGAAGTAGATCGCACCAAGTTTTAAATGATAGAGAAATATCCATCGCCAGTATCTATGAAGGGTGTTCACAGTTTTCTTAGGCACAAGGGTTCTTATAGGTAGTTCCTTCTCAAAAAAATCTAGACCCATGTACAATTTTCTAGAGAAGGAGGTAAAATTTTAGTTTTATGGTGATTGTGTAAAAGCCTTTGTGTTATTGAACAAGAAGTTGATTAAAGCTACGATATCAATTGCTCCCGATTGGGAGTTGCCCTTTGAATTGATATGTGATGCAAGCGATATAGCTATGGGGTCTGTTTTGGGGCAATGAAAAGATAAGTTGTTTCATTCTATTTACTATTCTAGAAAAACTCATGATACAACTTAGATGAACTGCTGTAATAGAAAAAGAGATGCTAGCACCGATATATGCTTTTGATAAATTTCGATCCTATCTTGTGGACACGAAGGTGATTGTTCATATGGATCATGCTGTCATCCATTATCTATTTATCAAGAATGACTCAAAAAAGAGGCTTATTAGTTGGATTTTATTGCTGTCACGCCTCGAATTCCAATGGGGCGGACTGGTACCCGAAGCCGTTAAGGCCCGAGAGAACCAATCTTTATTCATGTACATTCATATGCATGTCTCTAAATGAACAACATTCTCTCCCATGTAATGACAAGATACCAATGGCAGAAGTCATGGAGAAACATATGATATATATGAAACTTGGTCGTTAGGGCCATTAAGTCCAAATGGACATACATGTCTTACATCCCTTCATCTATCCCAAAATATCTACAAGCCTCTACAGATACATAGGCGGGACCAACCTAAAGTCGAGACAAGTCCCTGCTTTATACAACATTTACATAATATCAAAACAAGTATACACATGTGACTCGAAAAGCCCCGAACCAACTGGAGCTCACCAATGATCTGCAAATGACCCGCAACCTACTGTGGAGGTCTACTAGCACCTGCACCTGCAGCAAGTAAGGTAAGTCCCCCAAGGGACGTCAGTAAGAAAAATGTACTGAGTATGTAAGGCTATAAGAAACTGCATCATACATAAGAACTTCAATGGAATCAAATATAAGAGAATAGTCAATATAGTTAACCTATCGTTCTGTATGTTTGGAACCATGTATATTTCTTTCATTACTTTCTTTGCTTCTTTGCTTCTATGCTTATTCATCATTACCTGAATCATATCGTACCCAAGCCCCAACTGATCAGTGGGTCTTAATATAACATAACGTTATTTTGGGATCGGCCCGTGCTAGGCTTATACCTCTAGAGGTGCCACCCATAGATCAATATATCAGGTTCGACTAGAGCTAGGTTCTTACCTCTAGAGCTGCCACCCATAGACCAATATATCAGGTTCGGCTTGAGCTAGGTTCTTACCTCTAGAGCTGCCCCCTTTCAGGTTCGAACCGAGCTAGGCTTATGCCTCTAGAGCTGCCCCCCGATCCAATAATCTCGGGTTCGGCTCGAGCTAGGCTGATGCCTCTAGAGCTGCCACCCACACTCTTACAACCCACAACTATGCATTACTTCATTTCTTTACTTTTGAGAGATTGATACATTGATATTCATAACATTATTCGAGCTTTGGAACATCAGTCCATGATTAAAAGACATAAGAACAACAACATGTGATAACTTGACATGAGATACTTTCAGACATTTTGAAATGAGAAACAAGCTCGGTAACAATGAGGACAATAGATGTTGCTAAAGGATACTGAAAAGAGTAACCTTACATACCTTATCTTCCCAATATGAATACACTGTCCTATATGTGAATACAATAATCCAGCTCCTTCCTTATGTGTTACTCTACAACACAAGTTCATAACAGAGCTCACATTAACAACTAACTACTTTACAAGTGCATAAGACGACAATGAGTTACATGACTGCCCTATAACGTCATTTCACCATTTACAGTACAATTCACTGCATTACCATACCAATAATACCATAACATTCCACATATTGACAAAGACATCATAAACCAATAGCATTTCACACCAAGTTTAACCTTTACGCTTCATCATTAACACTACGTCACAATTATTCCATCAAATCATCTCAATACCTTTCATAACAACATATTAACAACAATCCATAATTTATATAATCCAACATGCCTCCAAACGACCCCTTAAAGTCATTCAATAGGTATCATAAGTTGATAATTACATCCAAAAAGGTTATAGGGGCCTTCGGGGATCCAAGAGAGACAAAAACATACAAAACAAAATTTTGGACTGGGATGTGGAGCCACCTGTGCCCGTAGGTGGATGACATGTGGCCACAGGTGCCCCTCTTTCCTTGTCCAGATCCACCTGCGTTGGCATCTGTGCCCGCAGGTGCTCCAGACGCGAGGGCGAATGCCCGTTTGAACCTCCAGGGGTCATTTTAGGGTCCTTTTTTTGTAATAAATGGTCCATGGCCATAAATAATATTCTTTTTACATGTTTTAGGTCAAATTGGATGCCAACAAACAACCATGGTTTCACAACACACATGAAAAACACCAAAATTACATTTTCCTTTCAATACGTCACCAATTCCATGGTCAATTTCATACCAACAATCCCACAAGTTATACACATAGAGAAAGCAAGTTAATAACATAAACACATATTATGTGTTGATATTTAATCCATCAATTTAACTTCCTTCAAGACCACAAGTCCACTTTCAAGTTTATAAGGCAAAACCCTTTTTCGATTGCAAAAGCAGACAGTTTTACACATAGTGAACTGTCCAACACTTTGCCAACATAACCAACATGATTTATGCACCATATTAAGCATATAATATATTAAACCGTGAGATTAAACACTTACCAAAGCTTTCAAGATGATGATCTTGTCCAAGGGAGTGATGGCTTAGGGTTTGTGAGAAATGAGAAATGTTTTGGAAAATTCTAGAAATGGCATGTGTGTTGTAATGAATAAAAATCAAATTTTTGCCTTTATATAGTCCCTAAAGTCATACTTAGGCAACATCAAATGTGTGTTTACTTGGTCAATGGTATAATGGATCTTTTCTCCATTTTGGACCATGTCTTCCTTACTAATTTTGGGCCTTATTTGAGCCCAATGACACAAGATTAACTTAGCCCAACAAATTTAATGTGCAGTACCTCCACAATCTCATGTTTAAATAATTCCATGAATGTTACGTGTAACACCCCGTATACTCCCAACCCTATGTGACGATATTGAACAATGGTTACTTAGGTGTCGAGATGCCATGAGTAAGTAATTTGTAATGTTAGTGATGAGAAAAATTAAAATTTGGCCTCGTACATGTGATCAGCCCTTCGTAGGAAGTATTTTGTGATTTTCGTGGAGCATTTGTGGGGTTAAAATGAGGCTAAGATGACCTCCAAACAAGGTATATTAAAGGTAAGAAGTAAGGTAAAGCATAGGACTTGAAGTATCTAACCAAATCCGCGAAGAAAAGTCGAAGAAACAAAAATTTGAAAAACATTGGAGTGGGGCGCGCCAGAGGGCGTGCCAGGCCGCTCTGGGCCAAAATTTTTAGCCCATAGGCAGAAAGCTGGCGCGCCCAAGGGCGTGCCAGGCTGGTTTTGGCCATTTTTTTAAAAGTTGGAAATTATTTAAGTCCCAAGGGTGCCCGGGGACGTACCGAGCCAATTTTTGCCACGTTTCTTCTACAACCTCGAGCATATACATGGAATTATTGAAGTATGATATTGGTGTGGTAAAATTACTCGTGAACTAATTTGGCATCAAAATGACGATTTTACCCTTTTGGTCAAAATAGGCCATACATGGCTAGAATTGCTTGTTTTTGGGATTGAGGCCACGAGTATAAATCCCGTGAGTGGGAATATAATCATAACACTTATGAAATGAGTTAAACATGAGAAATTGTTGATTTTATTGGGTTAAGCGAATTGGGCTCAAAAAGGGCTCAAAATGAGAAGAAGACATGGGCCAAAAATGGGTCAAATGACCCATTCTTTCCTTGACCTTCTAGACCAAACATTTAATGCCATAAGAGTGGATAAGTATGGAAATTGAGGGCCTATATAAAGGGGCAAAAATCTGATTTTTAATCACTTGCAACTCTCATGCTTTCTAGATATTTCTCAACTTATTTTCTCTCAAACCCTAAGAGTTCAAGGCCAACTTTTGGAGCAAGATCATCATTTTTCAAGCTTGGGTAAGTGATTATTCTTATGGATTAATATATTATAGGCATGGGAGAGTATGTAAATCATGTTGGTTATGCTTGTAAGTGTTGAACATGGTACTTTGTGGTTTTATAAAAGATTTGTTATCCATGGGATTTAAGCTTGAAATATGACTTGTAATTTGGATGAAAGGACATGGTATGGATGAAATACGAACATGTATGGTGTGATTATGTTATTAAACTTGTTATTTTCATATAAGTGTAAATTATGGGATTTTGGCCGATTTGTTGTTGTGAGGTGTATTGAAGTAATTTGATGGAATAATTATGATGTTGTGGTGATGAAGAGTGGAAAGTATGAACTTGGTGTGACATGCTAATGGTTTTTGATATTTTGGTCAATGTTGGGAATATTGTGGGATTATTGGTATGATAATTTCATTAATGGTATTGTTGGTGTGATAGTTTCACACATGGTATTGTCAAGAAGGAAATGACATGTTAAAGCCAAACATGTAACTCATTGTCGTTATATGCCATTGTAAGGTAATTGGTGGTTAATGTAAACTCCGTTATGTATTTGTGTTGTAGAGTGAAACATAAGGAAGGAGCGGGACTATTGTATGCGCATTTAAGATTGTATATTCGTATTGAGAATACAAGGTATGTAAGGTTCCTCTTTTCGTATCCTTCTGCAACATATTGTTCATATTGATATTGGGCTTGTTTTAATTCCGAGGGGCCTTGAAGTATAGTAATTCAGGTTGACGTATATTGTATCTATATGTGTCCTATTCTTAGATGACTTATGATTCACTTATCTCTTATTCATTGATTGAAGTTCCAAATATGTCATAACGTGGTAATTCCTAAAAGGGACTATCTCAAGAGAGTAATAACATAAGAGAATCTATTTATCCTTGAAAAGCATTTACCAATCATGTCATGTTCCAAAGTCCAATAATGTGATGATTATCTTTATACCAATCTTTCACAAATAAAAGTACCAATCTCATAAGAGTAATAAGAGAGGTGATGTGGAAGTTAATATATCTATTTATCATAAGTGAAGATGTCAATCTCATGAAGTAAAGGAGTGAAGTAATATATATATATGTATGCTTCAAATCATGTCATGATCCTCATTGTATCACTCTGAAAATGGAAGTAAGAATATAAGAGATGTATAAGAATATAAGAAATGTATAATTAATAAGTAATCATGGGTGGTATCCCAGGGGTTAAAATACCTAGCATGGGTCGATCCCAATAACACGGGTGGTATCCCAGGGGCGACAGCAAAGCCTAATCCCAGGGGCGATAGAAAAGCCTAGCATGGGTTATGACGGTACATCCTAGGGGCGACACGAAAGTCTAGCATGGGTTACGATAACATCCCAGGGGTCACAGTACCTAGCATGGGTTAATGACATCCCAGGGGCGACACGAAGGCCTAGCATGGGTTACGATAACATCCCAGGGGTCACAGTACCTAGGATGGGTTAATGACATCCCAGGGGTGACACAAAAGCCTAGCATGGGTTCAAATAACATCCCAGGGGTCAAAGTACCTAGCATGGGTTAATCTCATCCCAGGGGCGACAGAACCGCCTACCATGGGTAGAACAAATAAGATAAAAGTATGCAAAGACAAGAGGAGTAAAGAACATAATATACATGGTTCCCCACATACAGAAAGAGAGTTTATTCACGTTCATTAATTCTTTTATATTGATTCCATTATTGTTGTTATTATGTATGATGATTTCTTATGAGCCTTACATACTCAGTACATTCTTCATACTAACCCCCTCGGGGGACTTACCTTACATGTTGTGGGTGCAGGCATTAGTAGACTTCCTCTGTAGACTGGGAATTATTTGCGGAGTTTTGGTGAGCTCCACTTGGTTCGGAGTTTTCTGGGTCATAGTTGTACATTTGTTTTGATATTGTAAATATTGTATAAGGCGGGGACTTGTCCCAACTTTAAGTTGGTCTTGTTAATGCATATGTTAGAGGATTTTGTAGACATATGTGGGTATATGGATATAAGAGATGAATATGTAAAAGACGAATGTCCGTTTTGACTCGATGGCCCCAACGACCAAGTTTCCTAAATATATATAAAGATAGCATATGTTTCCATGATTCATATCTTCTGTATAGTTGCATGAGGTATAATAACATTCATACAAGGATATGTATATGAATGTTCATGAGAAAATATTGGTTCTCTCGGGCCATATCGGCTTCGGGTGCCAGTTCGGCCCGAATGGGATTTTGGGTCATGACATTAAGGTAACCAACTAGGTTCGGAAACATACAGGGTGTTATAGTTGCTATAAGAGTTTGATCTTAAAATTCGAGATAGAAGTGCGACCGAGAACCAAGTAGAAGCATACCTATCTAGATTGGAAAATTTGTCCCATATGACCAAAGTGGTCAGATTTGTGAGGAGTTTCTAGGTGATCAACTCCTTGCCTTGAGAATTTTAGAGCTATCGTGCTATGCACATATATGAATTTGCTGGTGAGTGGAGTGTATCCACCTGAAACTAACAGTCAGTAGAAGAAAAAGCTTTACTATGATTCACGTTTCTATATCTGGGATAAAATGTATTTGTTCAAACAAGGTTTGAATCAGATGATTTAAAGATGCGTTATAGAATGTCAAAAGAAGCAAATATTTAAATGTTATCATTCATCTATTTACGATGAACATCATGGAGGAAAGAGACAACCTATAAAGTGCTGCGATTAGGCTTCTATTGTCCTGCATCATTCAAAAGTTGTGATCACTGTCAGAGAATGGGAACAATTTCTAGGAGGCATAAGATGTCGTTGAACAATATTATTAAGGTGGAGATCTTTGATATGTGGGGCATCAACTTTATGAGGCCTTTCCCACCATCCTTTATGTAACACGTACATTCCTAATGCAGTTGATTATGTGTCTAAGTTGGTAGAAGCAGTGGCTCTTTCCACCAATGATGCAAAAGTAGTGGCAAAGTTTGTAAAGAAGCATATCCTTAAAGGGTTCAGAACTCCAAGAGCAATCATTAGCGATGGTGAATCACACTTCATTAACAATTGGTTCCAAAATTTATCAGCTAAGTATGGGTTGAAACAGAAGGTAGCCATAGCTTACCTTCCCCAAACTTGTGGCTAGGTTGAAATGTTGAATCATGAGGTAAAGTAGATTCTCTGGAAGACAATTAATGCACAAAGAAAAGATTAGTCTCTCAAGATTGATGATGCATTGTGTGATTACAAAACAACATACAAAACACCTATTAGGACCTAACGTTATCAGCTGGTTTTTAGTAAAGTATGCCATCTACCTGAGGCATTGGAGCATCAAGCCTATTAGGAAGTAAAACAACTAAATCTTGATCCTGAAATGGCGGTACAAATATGAATATTTAAGTTGCATGAGCTTGAGGAGTTAAGGTTACATGCATATGAGAATGCAAAGCTGTATAAGGAGAAGGCCAGGAGATGGAACGATAAGCACATCACACCTCTTTCATTTGAGCCAGGCCAGAAAGTGCTATTGTTTAATTTAAGGCTGAGGCTTTTTCCTAGAAATATTAGATCAAAATGGTCAGGTCTATTTGAAGTTGTGAAGATGACTCCACATAGAGTAGTTGAGTTGTGGAGAGCAGATAAAAGTTTGACATTCTTGGTAAATTGGCAAAAAGTAAAGCACTATTGGGCAAAGGATGAAGATAGGCAAAAGACTTCAATCACATTATCAAATGATTGATTTGAGATGCGTCATTCCATAACATTAAATCAGGCGCTGCTCACGAGACAACCTGTGATTGTAATGTAATAGTTTTAAAATATAAAGAAAAAAGAAGAAAAAATAAATAGAAAAAAAAATACAAAAAGAAGGCCATGCAATGACCAAAATTAAGGTGCTTGGTAGGTGGTAACCCACCTTTCTCACTTATTTTGTTGTTTTTATAGTGAATTGCAGGAAATATGTGGCTAATGAAGGTGGGATAAGCTAATTTTGGTACGAAATTAATAATGTAAGGTTCTGCACCAACCAGTATGTCATGCCTTAATGGGCTATCCTTGTGGCATCAAAATAGTGAGCATATGAATTGATAGTGTGCCATGACTTGTGTGCTCTATTCTAGGGAGCATGACACAATAAGGAGCCCAAGCTTGCAAGGCTCAAATAGTGAGCCTCCATGCTAGTAGAGTGCCACAAATTTTGTGCTACACGTTGGGGTTGTAATACTATAACGCCCATTTTGGGTGAAAATTATCTTACACACAGAGATCAAACCTAACCCAAAACACCCTTTTTTAAATACCAAAACCCTTATTTCCATTTCAATTCCTTACCCTAGCCGCGCCTCACCTCTATTTCTCTAGAAAAACAACGTGATACGCCCCATCTCTCCCTCAAATCTTCTCATTTTTTCACTCAATTAAGTTTCGAAGATGAGAATTCATGATATCACTCTTTATTTTTATTAATCTTGGTGCCTAAATTCGTTCAAATGCACTGTTAGAACAAAATCATGAAAGAAAATTAAAAATTCTATAAGTATAATTCTTGAGTTATTTTTATGTTCTTGTGTCATGGGTGCAATATGGCATATGATAAACTAGTGTGAACTTGAATGAGTACCGTAAAAATAATTCATTGTTAAATTGTGGGGAGCAAACAATGAAACCTTTTGGATGGTTTGAAATAAAGTGTGGTTAGTGTGTGGCTTTTGAACGTGAAACTTTTGAATTTCTATGAAATTGTTTGAATTGTTCGGACTAAATTGGGATAATGAGATACTTAATCCAAGCTTAAAATTTGGATGAAGTCACATGGTGTTAAGATTGTTTGAATAATTGATTGAATCAAATTGCGAGCATAGTATTGTTTTAATAATTGTGGACTGGAAGTGAAGTTGTTGTGAAAGAAAAGGGAATGTATATGTTCCTATGCCTTAGAATGTAAAAAATGTTTGAGTATACTTATTTGTAGGAGTAACTAGTCAATGAAACTTGTGAGTAGGGGAAGTATGAGTACCCAATAATTTAGACTAGTGAACCCATGCTAGAAACTAAGAGTAGGGTGGCCTCTAAAGCCGTCCAAACTTAGTTTTTCTAGACAACTTGAATCTTGACCTAATTGAACTCTTGTAAATGGAATTGACAGGTACCATGCCTCCAAAACCAAGCAAAGGAAAGTTAGTAGCTTCTTCAAGTGGAGGAAGAAAGACGATCCATATAGGTGCACTTGTGTTGCCAGGCCCACTAGTTCCTAGGGGGAACAAGAGGAGGTTTGGCACAACATGGGTGGTAGAAGAAGGGAAAAAATGGTACCAAGCTAACAAGGAATCAAATGATTGCCCGAATGAGAAGATTGATAAAAATAGATTGGCGAGGAGTTCCCACATATCATGGAAAGGATACACACTCTTGGCATGGACTTTATCATTGATGAGCCTGGGGAATGAAATCTTCACATGAGCTCCGAAGCTATGATGTAAAAATTTGTGGCCAAGTGGTTACCTTTAATGCATGAGATTTGAATGCAATTTTGGGCACACCCAATTTGGATCCTCACTCACTCAGGAAGCTAAACATTACACCTCCCTATGCTGACATACGCCACACTGTATGAGGTAAAAAGTCCCCTGCTAGACAGACCCATAACAAAGAGAAAGGGCATTATTAATTATTTCCATTCGTACATATGAGTAGGGAAGCCAGGGTATTGTTGAAGATCGTATGCAGTTGTCTTATTCTAGGTGCTCATTTGATGAACATTACATAAGAAATAGTGTTCTTGGTGTATGATTTGATAAAGAGAATTAATATCAATATGGTAACGATGATGAGGAGGACTGATGACTAGGTTCTTGAGAGAGTGTGATATTAATGAAGAACCGTTGGATTATAAGACATTGTAAGATATGCAACCTGTGGATGCAACCAAGATGAAGGACCTAGACACTTCACATGGCCCTATTTTGTCACTTGCTGAGCAAAATGCTCAAAATAAAAGTTATGTTGCTTACATGTTTGGCTTACAAATGTTGAAATTTAGGATTAGTGGCCGATCAGCTACAGATGAGGAGTTGTGGAAAGTGAGGAGGGATTACCCTCTAAGTGATAGTGTTAAGGCACTATTCCATACAGGGCTAGCTTTTGAGGAGCCTATTAACAATGATATCCTTTCTGATGAGGAGCGATATAGGATATACTCAGACATTGAGTCTAATATGGAGGAGGAGGAAGAATCTGACATAGGCGATGAGGCTTATGGACCGTATGTTCATGATAGTACAGAGGAATTACCAAGGAGTTTCTTCACCTCACTTTTGTTCCTTATTTTACTCTTTTAATTACTGGGACAATGCTTGTGCTAAGTGTGAGGTGGGGGGAAGTTCCATTGTTGGTTTATTATTTTGTGTGTTGGATTTGATGCTGGTTGGTTAAAGTTGAAGACTTTTATTTGACGTAATAATTAGTAAGTGGTATGATGGTTTGTGGATTCTAAGACAATTGTTCGGTCTGGAATAGTTAGTAAGTGTTACTTATTTTGTTTGAGTTTGACGTAATAGTATATGTGTTGGTTATTTCCCTTATGCCCTATATTGTAATTGTTTATTTTTAGTTTGGGTTCCTCAACTTTTGTTTTCGGTGCTTTTCCCATGGATAGTTGTCACGACCCGAAATTTCAGGTCATGATTGCACCTACTAAACCCACTAGTAGGTAAACCAAACCCCATAGCCTAGAATAGTAAGAAATGTGCTAATAGCAAAAAATAGCAGAAAAGAACAAATCATGGAACCTGTGTCCTGGATATAAGTACAACACAAAAAATGGGGCCCATAAAATATACACAAAAAGGTTGAAGGAACAAAATACACCCTAAAACCTGGTATAGTAGATACAAAAGTTGCTAAATACATCAGGAGCACTACCTAGATAGAATGTGTGCAGAACTATCTTCGAATATACAAAACAAAGATTAGTCCAACAAAATAGAGGGAGAAGGAACAAATCTGGACATCAGGAGGTCACCCCAAGTCTTTGATCCATGATAATTCCATACGAAGTACACGTCACCGGCGACAACTCGTACTAGGATCTGCATCAAGGGAAAAAATGTAGAAGTGTAGTATGAGTCCCAATACATATGGTACTCATTAGGCATCATAGGTTGATTGACCTCAACAGATAAATGCAAGTATAAATAACATAAAAGGAGATAATGAACAATATAAGTAACATGAAAGAGATGATATACAAACTAGGTAACCAGAAATAAGGTACTTACCTGCAGAAGCTAGGCTAACAGTCTAACATAACCAGAATCGTATTAAGGAAGAAAGTCAATAGTAGTATACGTAGAATGTCTACCCAAAGTAAGAGAAACAACAAGATAATCTAACAGTAGAGCTGGTAATGCTAAAGAAAAGGATTTCATAAGACATACCTAGACCACGAGTACATGTCAGTAACCAACCTTTACTTAACCAGGCCTCATTAGCCCGGAAGGTACACATCAATAGACAAAACCCAATCAGCCAACATAAGCATGGCCAGTACAAATAGCAAGTATAACCCAACCGACTCCCATAAACATGAAAGGTACAAAATATAAATCATACTAGCGATTGCAGTGCATATAAATAGATAAGTTCGATGGAAATCAAGTGATGCAATATGAAATGAGTGCCATACCCAATCATATTGTATACACCTCCTCTAGCCTTGTGGCTCGTAAAGGCAAGACCCATGGGGAACACCCTCCTCTAGTACTGTGGCTTACACATAAAGGGACCCATAGGGGACTTGAGATATCCATATACACTCTTCGGTCCCAAACTGGGACTTTCAAGTAATAATCCATAATAATTATTAATATGATATGTGCCTGGAATCAAAACGAGGCTAAAATGATCTATTTTTTCCCTTGTTAAAACCAATGCATCGATAAAATCTTTTCAAATACCATATCAAAGTCGAAATTAGTGGGTGAAAATTAGCAGGGATCATCTCCAGAAAAATGATAGAGAAAATTAGTAGTAAGATGTAAATATAGCCAATGTTCGGACTTTAAACGGAGCGTAGATAATGCATTTTAGTCTTAAAAACCATCATTCAACAGTAAGAGTGGTACAATTTCCATTTTAAATTCAGTTTAGAGTGGAAAATTAGAATAAATCCCTTTTTGAAAATAGTAGTGAAAATTAATGTTTTGCAATGGAATCGTACCACAATGCATGCACGTGCTAGTGTGAATGTATACATGACATCACCAGTATACAAAAAATAAGAGCATAATCACCGAAGTATCCATAAACATAGATCATTACTCTCCAAGAGCTAGAAGCGCTAATGTCACGACCCGAAATCCCATTCGGGCCAGAATGGCACCCGAAGCCGATAAGGCCCGAGAGAACTAATCTTTGTTCATGCCCAATCGTATGCATACCATAAGAATCATCACCAACTCGTAAAGACATAAGAGGCTAAGTGCGAAAATCATAGAACATTATATACATATAAGAAACTCGGCCGTTAGGGCCATCAAACCAAAATGAGCATACATATCTTACATTCTGTTCCCACATAAGTCTACAAAGCCTCTACAGATACATAGCTATGACAAACCTAGAGTCGGGACAACACCCCGCTCTATACTCATATACTATACCAAAATACATGTACATAGCAACTCAGAAAGCCCCGAACCAATTGGAGCTCACCAAAAGTCTGCAAAAGATCTGTAACCTACTGTGGAGGTCTACTAGTACCTGCGCCTGCAGCAAGTAAGGTAAATCCCCCAAGAGGGGTTAGTATGGAGAATGTACTGAGTATGTAAGGCCATATGAAACTGTCACAAATACGTCAATAGAATCAAAATGTAATAGGATAGTCAATATGAATAACCCATCGATCTGCATATGTGGAACCATGTAGCTTACATAAATTAAGTTCTTCTCTTTATTATTTATTCCTCATCGCTCATATCATATCGTACACGGGCCCCAACTGATCAGTGGGTCTTAACATAACATAAATTTATGTTGGGATCGGCTCGAGCTAGGCTTATGCCCCTAGAGCTGCCACCCTAGAATCAAAGCATTGGGTTCGGCTCGAGCTAGGTTATTACCTCTAGAGCTACCACCCATAAACCAACATATCAGGTTCGGCTCGAGCTAGGATTATACCTCTAGAGCTGCCCCCTGTCAGGTTTGGTCCGAGCTATGCTTAGGCCTCTAGAACTGCCCCCTGATCCAACAATCTTGGGACCGACTTGAGCTAGGCATTTTTCCCCCAAAGCTATCACCCATACTTGATCATTAACCACCAACAAAGATGAATTACTTTATTTCTTACTTTTGAGAGATGTACTTGCGAGAGATTGACTAATGAACATTATTGGAAGCTTAAGAACACAACATTATTGGGACTTTTCGAACATGTCCATCATTATGCAACTCATGAACAACCATGACTAATGAATGAGGAGTATGTGACTTAACAATAGATAACATTATTGAAACCATTAGACACAAGTCAATGAACAAGAGGTATGTGTATAACCACTATTGGCACTTTGGGACATAACCTTTTTTGGGCTTTTGGAACATTGACCAACGAATATGAGACATACAATTCACAATTGATCAATGAGTAGGAAATATATGATAATACGATAATAACCATTGCTAACCGGATATAGGATACCTTAGCACATTTCGGGATGGTACAAATGTAATGTCAATGTGAATACTATTTGCCGCAGAAAGATTCGGACAGAGTAACCTTACATACCTTGTATTCTCAATACAAATATACAATCTTAGATGTGCATACAATAGTCCAGCTCCTTCTTTATGTGTCACTCTACAATACAAATACATAACGGAATTCACATTAACCACCAACTACCTTACTAATGCATATAACGTCAATGAGTTACATGTTTTCCTTTAAACATGCCATTTCCCCTTGACAAAACCATTGATGAAATTATTATTCCAAAAATCCCACAATATTCCCAACATTTACCAATACATGATATTCAATACATTTCACCACAACACTTCTCCTTTACACGTTCTTATCCACACCATATCACAATTAATCCATCAAATTACCTTAATACACTTCATAGCACATATCGGCCAAAATCCCACAATTCACACTTATAGAAAAATAACAAGTTGAATAACAAAATCACACCATACATGTTCATATTTTATCCATAACATACTCTTTCATCAAAGTTACAAGTCATAATTCAAGCTTGAAGCTCATGGATATCACATCTTTTACCAAAAACACAAAGCACCATATTCAACACTTCCAAGCATGAACAACATGATTTACATACTCTCCCATGCATATAATATATTAATCCATAAGAATAATCACTTACCCAAGCTTGGAAATTGATGATCTTTCTCCAAGAAGTGCCTTAGGGTTTGAAGTTGAGAGAAAAAGCTTGTAGATAATTCTAGATTTGGCATGAGAGTGTCATGTGATAAAAATCTGATTTTGTCCCCTTTTTATAGGCCTTGGGGTCAGCATTTAATGCAATGTGAGTCTTAGTCAATGGAAGAATGGGTCATTTGACCCATTCTTGGCCCATGTTTTCTTTCTCATTTTGGGCCCTTTTTGGGCCCAATTCACTTAACCCAATAAAATCAATAATTTCTCATGTTTAATTCATTCCATACATGTTACAACAATATTCCCACTCATGAAATTCATACTCGTAGCCTCAATTCCAAAAACAAGCGATTCTAGCCACGTATGGCTTATTTTGACCACAAGGGTAAAATCGTCATTTTGATGTCAAATTTGTTCACGAATAATTTTATCATACCAATATAATATTTCATTCATTTCATGTATATACTCATGTTTGTAGAAGAAACGTGGCAAAAATTGGTTCGGTACGTCCCCGGGCACCCTTGGGACTTAAGAAAATTTCCAACTTTGAAAAGTGGCCAAAACCAGCGTGGCACGCCCTTGGGCATGTCAGCTTGCTGCCTCTGGACTAAAAATTTTAGCCCAAAGCGGAATGGAACTCCCTACAGCGCGCCCCTTACTTAGAATTTTCAAAAAATTTATTTTTCGACTTTTCTTCGCGGGTTTGGTTAGATACTTCAAGTCCTATTCTTTAACTTACTTCTTACCCCTAATATCCTTTGTTTAGAGGCCCTCTTAGCTTCATTTTGAACCCCACAAATGCTTCATGAAAATTGAAAAACACCTCCTACGCAAGGTTAATCACATGTACAAGGCCAAATTTCAATTTTTCTCATCATTAACATTACAAAATACATACGTATGGCTCTCGACACCTAAGTAAACATTGTTCAACGTCGTCAAGTAGGGTTCAGAAGATACGGGGTGTTACAACTAACATGCTATCCAGCTAGTTTGTATCCAAGACCTCCAACCCACCAATGTACAAAATAATATGTGTATATATCAATAGGGAAATAGAGTAAATGGGGGTGTCCATGTTAATAAATAGCAGCCAACTGCGGAATACTTGTCCCATTTTGAAGTACTATCCCTAACCTACAATAAAGGTTGCTAGGCTAATCCTAACACCCCAGAAACATATAAATATCCCTACCCTAGTCCTACTGCTATAACAGGCACACAAATACCCCTATTCTAATTCTAACGCTATAACAAGCATATAGAACTAAGGCACAAGCTGATGGTCTACTCTAAGATTTTCCAAAGAAGGTCCGAAATGGAAAAAATGCTAAGATAGTCTAAAGTCTTTCCTAATACCCCTACCCCACATGCAATTTATACTATACATAATCTCATAGAGCAAATTCTATGAGAAGGTAAACCGTAGCCTACCTGGATGCCAAATAGCAGCTTCAAACTGACCACGAGCTGCCCACCCCTTGTATTCGACCTTAAAAAATCCACCATCCTATAAAAAGGCAATGTACACATTAATACAAGGAAAAACAAAACCCATGTTGCAATTATATATTCTGGGCCAACAATCGACCTTTATGACCCACTAATGAAATTTGAAAATTGAACCTGTCACTAGGCCCCTCGCAACACTAAGATGACATGGTTAACATTTGAGCATGATATGAGCTTAAATCAAAGTTTAAAACAGCCCCGCAAGTTCAAGAAATCAAAAATCCAAAACCAAGAATTTAGACGGAATCAGGGCAAATTTATACGAGAAAATCAATGGAAAAAGGTCAAGGAAGGTACAAGCATCATACATGAGCTTATCTGGAAGAAATTTCACAATTTCCAAGATTCAAGGTTCCATAATTGAGGTTAATCTAGATAAATAGGGAAAAAGATGAAGTCCCACATATATATAATTGCCAGGTGACCGTAAAAGCGGTCATTGGCCACATAAGTTGTCCCTAGCTGCATAAATAATGACCACTAAAGAGGTCAAAGGTTTCATAAGTAGCTTCCTCCATAGGGGTACTGGTCAGTAAAAGTGGCCTATATATAGCTTAAGCGGTGTCCGCAAAAGTTGATAAGTACAACAAAAGCGATCCCTCAGGCACCATATGCACCAATAACTCTATAAGTTAGAAATTCTCTGAATGGGACTTCGTGATTCATTCAGAACCCCATGAATAAAATATAAATATTCAACCCTACTGGAGATGGCATTCCAGACTTAATAAAAGCGACAAGATTCTCAATCGAGGTAATTTTGACGAAAAGTGTCCCCCACACCCAATCTTCCATTTTAACTAAAACCAACAAATAGCCCAAAATGAGTCTAGAGCCTTGAGACCTAAACCAAAGGTCCCCCTAGCCCAAAATCCATGTCTTGAAACTAACGAAAATGTGGGAATTCTCATCCGAGACTTTTTTCTAGGTGTTTTTTCCAAAGACCAATTTCTCAACTCCAAAATCTTTAAAATAGAGAAATTGGTATATAAACTAAACGAACTACCCAAGAACTAAAACCACTAGTTCCAGCAAGTCATAAATGACCTGGGACAGCTATAGAAAATCTCTAAATGTAGAGAATGCATAAAATGAAGAAAATGACATGGCAAATCATTACAATAGTCCCTTTGAACCAAATAGGACCTATTTTTTTAGAATATTATTTGTTAGGATTTTGTTTTAGGATTATATTGTTTATTTTATTCATATTTAGGGATTTTTCCTTATGATGGTTGGGTGAAAACTATCTTAAGGGAAAAATTAGTCATAGGTGATAAGTAGGAAGTAGAAATTTCATTACCTACTAAAAATCCAAATTCTTCACCCTTAGTATCCCAATTGACTGAACCTTCTTTAGGCAAAGACGGAGATGTTACAATTTTTTCTTGTGAAGATAAAGCAATTACTTTCGACTCCTTAAATAAACGTGTGAAGTGACGTCTAAAAATAAGTTAGAAGTCTCAAATGTGGAACAGAGAACTGAAGCTACAAGTCAGAAATTGGACTCCAAAAATGCCTACGAGTGAGGATGCTCTAGAAAATATTGAATCCATTCTTGATACCACTCAAATATTAGAACCTGGTGAGTCTTTTGGTTAATCTAATATTTGTACTACTGAAGTTGAAATTGGTTTAGATAAAGGTAGATCTAAAGAAGGAATGGCAGTTGTTTTTGGCACTAGTGAGATTTCTTTCCAGGATACTCAATTAGTGGAAGAGTTTGCCACTGTCATGGTCTTAACCAAAGAGAATGAGAACCTCCCAAATAGTGAGTCTACTCCATTTGAGACCAGAGAAAATGTACTTTTTCCTGCTCCTCTTAATGTCTTTAATGAAGAAAAAAATGAGGAAGAAATGTCTCTTGATGCTGTTTTTAAGAGAAAGTATACATCATCCTCAATCCCTATTGATAAAGACCCTGCGAAGGGACCTTCTAATACTACTAGGTATACTGTTCATAAACTCATGGAGGATGCTATGCTGTAGAATCAGAAATCTACCTCCAAAAGAAGAATATTGAAAAAGAGTATTGTTGAAAAGGAAGTTTTCACTTCCAAAGTAGTAAAGTTAGAAGAAGAAGGTGACTCACAAACTGAGGAAGAATTAGTGATTCCTGGTAAGGAATCTAAAAGAAGCAAAAGCGTTCAAAAAATGGATCCAAGAAAGGAAAACTATATGAAGGGTCATCTGAAAAGACTCCATCTAAGGAGACTCTAAAGAGGAAAAGGATTTAAGTATCTGAGGAAGGAACTATATCAAAATCAAAGAAGAAAAAATGTGTTCAATGTCCTTCTGAGGATCCACAGTTTGAAGATAAAAGTGAGAAAATTTGAACTCAAAAGGTTCTAAATGGTCGTGTTTTTGATCCTATAATATTTGATGAATTTGGAATGAAGTCTTTGGTTGCTACGGTTGAGGTACAGAAGTGGAAACACCTATTTAAGAAACTGGGTATGCTGTATGAGAAAGAAGTTTAAGACTTCTACACTGATCTCTTCATCTCTAAAAAAGAGGGTAGTCTTGTTGCAACTATGAACGGTGTGAAATTTGTTCTCATCGAATCAATTTTAGGAGAAATTTTAAAAGTGCCTACAGTTGGGATTGATATAGTGGTGAAAAAATTTGCATCAGTGGAATTTCTTAACAAAATTTCTAGATTAAAGAGGACTCTTGGTGGTGAAAGAATACATAAAAAGTAAATGAAGCCTGAATACTAGGTACTTTGAGTTGGTAAACAAAGTGATACTCCCCAGAACTGAAGGCAGAACTATTGCCTCAATTGTTGATATGTTATTTATAGAGACTCTTAACTCATATGCCCCAATCAATCTACCAAAGATAATGATTGAGCACATTATTAAGATATGTGCTATGGTGGAACAAAATTATGGGTTAGGGTATGGGTTTTTGCTCTCAAAAGTGTTTGAATATTTTGAAGTAAAGCCTACCTCACGGACTTACTCTACCAAGAAATAAAACTTCACTAATACCACTCTAGAGGAATGTGAGTGTGTCGAAAAGAAAGAAGTTGTAGGTTCAACCTCTATTGTGTCATATTGATCACTGCTCAGGAGAAAATCACTTTGGAGTTAGAAAAAATGACTACCTTAGTGGATGAAAAGGACTCTGAAATTGCAGTTCTTAAGGTTCAAATTCTTCAGGCTACCAAGGAACTTGGTACAACTTTAGGTGCTTCAGCTACTCTTAAGGCCCAAAAGGATCAACTTGAATCTGAAATTGCTAAGCTAAAGAAGAAAGTTGCTGATCTGAATCAGCAAATTATTGGTGACAATCATGCTGCTCTGAGATGTATTGATCAATTCATATCCAAACCATCCTCCTTCCCCTCCTCTTAAAATCCTCTATTTCCTTTTTTTGTTTCAACATGGTTTTAATTCTGGCTGTGTACTATTTTTGATTTTTTTCTGTAAAACTTGGATATTAACAGTGTTTTTGTGTGTTTTAATCAAATTCTCCTTGTTTTTCTCTGATTCTGTGTTTTCCTTATGTATGTTAGCTTATGCTTCTTGAGCTATCACTACTTAGACCTTACTTTGTTTTACTGTTTAACCTTTTTAGTGATGCCAAAATGGGGAAGAATATGGAAAGGAGGAACTGGTGAAAGGGAATTGATAAAAGAGGGAACTGGTGATTGTGGGTTGGTAAAGGGTAAAAAGGGGAACTGGTAATAGTTGCATGGTGAAAGGGGGAACTTGAAAGGGGGAACTAGTGAAAAGAGTTGCATGGTGCAAGGGGGAACTGGTGAAAGGGGAAAGTGGGGGAACTGGTGAAAGTGGGAAGTGCTACAAAAGGATCTATGTTTGTTAGCATCAAAAAGGGGGGCAATGTTGGGTTCCAACCTCTTATTATGCGTATGTTTTGATGATTGACAAACTTCATCACTGGAACCTAGTCCGTTCCCGTCTTTCGTGATTTTTGTTTTGGTGATTGTCTAACCTAGTAGAAGGACCAGTTACGTTAACTGGTGTACCAGTGTGCAGTTTTACAGTTGCATACATTTGTCTTATGTGTCAGCTATCCAGTACTCTGTGGACAGTGTTAGCACATTATTGGGATGAATCCTCAGTAGTCCTTCTTTAGCATACACCAATGAGGAAGCTTCTCTCCCAATGCTCATCATATATATATTCATCATCCTTGAGGAGAGAAGCTTAAGCTTTTGCACAAATTCAAAAATAATTTTCTCAACCAAAGACTTCAGCTAATATTACAGGACTCAACAATTTAGAAACTCTTTTGCTCACAACATGTATGTTTTGTTTCTACATTGATTGAGTTTTTGTTTTTAGTCTTACAACTATAAACTCATGTCTCATTCTAGAGATTTCAGTGAGTAGTTTGTTTAAGCTTTATTTGTTCAAATCTGAGTTATTTTGTAGCTGGAGGTAGCTATGGATTCTCATAGTAGAGTTATTACAAGGGTGTGTTTGTAATAGAGTTATTGTAAAAAGATAAGAATTATAAGGTTAATTCCTAAGTTATAATTGAAGGTTGCTCGGTGTTTAGTAAAAATTGTTGGTGAAATCCTACTAGGGTAGGTCGTGGTTTTTCTCCCTTAAGCATGGAGGTTTCCACGTAAACATCTCTTGTTATTTGTTTTCCTATAAATTCTCTTTGTATTTTTACTGTTCTTTAATTACCTCATATAGGTACCTAAGATTGAATCAGGTCTTTTTGTATAGTGGTGGACTATTATGAACCATCAAAAACTCTATTGAAACACATAAAGCTCTTAAACTTGACTCTAAAATAAGAAGATGGGCTTAATTACGCATGACATTCACTGTGGTTATGTTGTGTGAATTGAGTTTAAGTTAGCCATTTTTGAACCATCGAGCCATGTGTGGTGAGTACTTGTTGTATTTCTTGCGTACTAGACATCTAAAACCTACCCCGTGTATGCGAAATATTTGAACTTGGTGTTGGAATCATAGGACATGATCAAGACATTTCTTTGTGAGCCAAATTTTTCATCATTATTTGTACCTACCCTTGAATTATCCTTAGTAAACCCTTTGTGCCTTTAAGCTTGATTCTTTAAAAAAAATTGCTCTATTTAGCCAAATCCCCTTTGTTCAAGCGGTCTCATGATTAATTTGATCCAAATATGTTCTAATGCACTTTATTGACAATGTGTTGTCAAGAAAAGGTGATCAAAAAGGAGGGTGACTAGTGTGGTAAGACAAATAATAGCATGCGTGTTCCCATTTGCTTGATATGTTTTAGAAAAAATTATGAATGAAAGAAAAAAGATAAAAAAAAAGTGCAGGTGAGTTGATTAGCTAACAGTTGTGTTAAGGACAACAAAAAAGTGCACACTAAACCAAAGAGAAAATAAAAAGAATTTTATTTCCTGGGAAAAGTATGGAATAATGTGGGAGAATAAAGCGCTGAAGAATAGTGTCAATAAGAATGAAGAACGTAATTATCTTAAAGTGCATAGGGATGATAGTCACTACTAGACAAATAGATCCTACCCATCCTTTAGACGACATTACTACCATAAAAAGTCCTTTTAATCCTACTAATTGATGCTTTGTTTGATTGAGTAGTACAGTAAAGACAAGCCTATGGTATGTTATATGTGTTTGAGACTTTCTTCGGAGCATGAATGAAATTGTTGGGAATGTGCCTCAATATGATAGCATGAGTGTGTGATGTGAGATTTTGGGCACTAATTAAAAGTGAGGACATATGATGGTGAGAACTTGGTGAACTAACAAACTCATTACTAGCACGTAACCATGTTGGCCCCATTTGTTTGCTTGAAGGGTCAATTTTAGATGATGTGTAGTTCTATTTAGGGATACTTTAAGTTGAAAAATATAATTGATTGAATGGATTGCATATTATGATTAAAAGTGTTTAGCTAATCTGAGTGTGAGTGGTCTAGTTCAATTGGTGATGTTAAGGCTTAAATCATGCTAGGATGTTTATAAGGGTTGTTTGAGGACAAATAAAGCTTTAAGTGTGGAGTTATGATATTGGGGGTATTTATACATCCAAATGCCACTTTCCCCCATATTTTAGCTTAGTTCGATAACTAACTCATTTATATTCTTGTAAATTTTTAATAAATTGTGTCAAGGGACTAATATATATGATTCAGCTATTTGTTGGACGAAATGTAGTTGGAAGGAGCAAAAATTGAATAAAAAAATAAAAAATGGGATCAATGGATGTTAGATGCTTGCAAAGTGGTATAAAAGGAATGATTTGTGCCATAAGAGATTTCAGTGCGTTGCATCTGTGACACTGAGAAGTGATTTGGGATTGAAGTATTGAGGAGGCGAAAATAGTAGCTTGGTGAGCCCATACTATGTCACGCTTCAAGGTTGGCGCGCCCAAAGCCATGCCGTACCTGAAGGGATTTTCATCTGCAATTTTCAAGCCTTAGTATAAATAGGAAACTTAGGAAAATTAAAACATTTTTGAGTAGACTTTAGAGCATAAAGCACGAAAGAAGACTCTGCATTAGGGTTCTTGTTTTTCTTCTGCTTCACTCTTTACTTTTACATGAACAATATCAAATTTTGTTATCATATTGAGAACCTGAGTTGCTAAAAAGCCTTAATATGGGGTTGAGGCTGAACGCATAATTGTATAGTATATTGTTGATTCCGTTAAGTTTGATCTATCGTATTAGTTGTTCCTTCACTTTTGTTTTTACTATTTTGATGTTTTAATAGCTTTAGAATACATTTATAATCTTCGTGTGAACTTGGAAGGAGAAGCATTAAGATAGAACAAAGACTATAGGGAGTGAGATCATTTATTGAATGAAATAAATAATTGATTTGTGACTAGGATAGGAATATACCTAAAACGCCTCACTTGGTTATGAATCGAGAAGATATTTTCATGCATCTAAATTGGGTTATCACATCCCCGCTCAACAGTGTAGTTGTGAGGTCATCTTAGGTAGATGATTAGAGGCTTGGAAGACCATGCTCATATTATCAACCCCATAAACCAACAACAAGATAGACAACTTAGTCGATGAAAAAGAAATGCTATACATGGTTGTAAGTAATGTTGAAAACCTGGAATATATCCTCAATATTGATTACAACCCTTTTAATCATTTCGTTGCTTTTATTATTAAGTCTAGAGTCATAAAAACAACAACTTATTTGGTTACTTTTTCACTTGCTTAACATCGCAGTATTAATTGAATTGGATATATTGCTAAAGCACAAGTCTCTGTGGGTTTGACATCTGGCTCGGGAGAGCTACTATATTGCTTGTATGACTGTGTACACTTGCATGTACATTTTGATGCAACAAAAGGAAAAACTAAGTCTAGTAGCAAGAGATCATAATGCAAACTCTAGAGCGAGCTAATGGAGCTCGCATTGTGAGCAGATGCATCTCGAAAAAATTTTGCTCCACTTATTCCAGTCCAATTTGGAGGGGTCTCTTAGGTAGTTTTAATTGTTATCAATACCCTCTTAGGTAGTTTTACACATAGTTTTCAATGGTTTTAGTTTGGAGAAGCAGAGAAAAGACTAAGGAGATCAAAGCTTCGACTCTACTATTAGAGTTATCTCTATACTATTTTAATTAGCTTATTTACATTATTATTATTACACTATTGCTTTGTATTAGAATTATGATAGTCCAAAGTCCCTCTTTCTAGGGTTATGGCCATAGTATAAATATCGTTATATTAATATAGTTTGCTTTTTCAGAATTTACTATTACAGTTTGATCTCTTTATGTTGTGAGTAATATTTTACTATTTCACGACCATTTAAATGAATGGATAATTTCTAAAAGAACTCGAGATAGAGAGACTAGAAATAGAACATGGGTAAAGGTAGTAGGATGCATCAACTGGCATATTTGTAGCTAGGACAAAGACGTAGCTAGATCGCCTTACATGGGTTGAATACTAAAAGATTACTTAATGCATTTGAATTGTTTTACCTATCTTTGCTCAACAATGTTGTTAGGAGTCTAATTAGGGTAGAAGGGAAGGGGGGAAAGAGCACATAACCATAATATTAACCCTGTGTTTCATTAATTCGGTAGATACCTTAATCATGCTTAAATAACTATATGAATACGATGTGAATATGCTAAGAACCATAAACCTAGGTTTTAATAACTCTACGAACAACTACTTAACTTTAATTCAAAATTTCTTTAAATTCATAAGTAGAATTATAACCAAAATCTTATCCTTAAAACCAGACAATACTTATTTCTACAAACATAGTATCATATCCCTAACTTGTCATCACAAGTACTAGTGGGATCGATAACCCTTATTATTTCACAATCACCTTATTACTTGTGACCACGTATGCTTTTGTAGGAGTTGGTGGCCATACTACTGGATAAAATATTCTTGTCACCATTGAAGGGACTTACGTATTGATAAGTTAGGGTTTGCTTTTGTATTTGTTTATGTAAGTGTTAATAACTTGATCTTAGCTTATTATTATTATAGGCTACATGTTTATGCAAAGTTCTAACAGTGCGAATCAGGACCTTCTAGAATAAAAAAGAATCTAATAATGTTCAAATCAAAACTCAAAAGGTTCTTACAGTGATGGTAGAGAAAGCAAGCTTTGTTGCAAGCATGGGTGAACTAGTTGCTTGCAAAAATGGCAGAAAATGTGGAATCAAACCTATCACTAGCTCCAGTTATTATTCACAAAGTGGTAGTCCCACTCGCTGATAATATAACTTCAGTATTGTAAAACCAGATATTACTAGAAGGTAGGAGCTGAAACAAAATATGGTGCAACTACTACACTTAAGTGGAAAGTTTACAGCTTTACCACATAAAGATCCATAAGTGCATCTCTAGAATTTCTTGGAGATTGATGGCATACACATCACTGAAGAAGTCTCATCAGACTATGTGTGAGTCACCTTGTTCCCATATTTGTTACTAAGGGGAGCTAAAAGATGGCTAAAAGCCGAGCCTCCAAATTCGATCACTTCATGGGATGACTTAGCCTAAGATTCATCACATGACTCTTTCCATCTAGAATGTCTGACAAGATGAGAAGTGATATTTTAGGGTTTATACAAAAGCAAGAAGAAAGCTTACCTCAAGCATGTAAACAATTCAAGATGTTGTTGCTGAGTTTTTGTCACTGTAGATAAAACCAGGAAGTTTTAACACATGTTTTCATTAAAAGTTTAGATATTCATCTAAACTATTTCTTCATTTAGCTGCCGGTGGACAAGCTTTGGAAATTACTTAGGATGATTTAGTTCTTTTGCTTAATAGGTTAGTAGCTATCAATCCGGAGTGGACCATTGAGTCCAATAAAAGTGCTATAAAGAAAACTGCAGGTTTGTTGGAATCCAATGGGATAGCTATCATGACCTGAGTCTACACGTTATATGAGACACAATACTTAGAACCACAAGTCATTTCAAGCAAATCCTTGGTATTGGCATATTACTAAGATTATATACTTAAATACTGAGCAGAAGCATAAAATGCAACTGATATGGGCAATCTATTAAAACAAACTTAAAATAACCAACACACTGAATTGCTTATGTTTGAAATAAGTCTCTACTACTGAATAAGAGGAGTTTCTAGGATAGGATCCCCAACTAACTCTAAAACAACTGAAAACTGAAGACTAACTATGTCTATAAATGAAAAGAATATTAGTCCACTGCTATCCTTCAATGAAGAGGACTCACGAAATCTAGGATGGAAAATCTGAAAGTCCAGTCTAGCCATAAGTCTGGAAATGTGCACCTGAATCTATATTGATAGGATTTAGAACAAAAGAAAGTATGCAGTCAATACTACTAAATGTACTGAGCATGTGAGATATGCAATTTCATGAATAATACTTAAAATATTCTTTAAAATGGGTTTGGATGCAATAAGAAAAATTAGATAAAGTATCAAAACTATAGCACAATGACTCAAAATTGTAATCATAAATTGTAAGCATGAAGTATATCTGTAAATCATGAAATTGCTCAACTAAGATAAAAACTATAAGTCTTGTACAAATGTCATGTTTAAATCATTTCTGAGGGGGAGTTTCTTACAACCGACAAAAACTATGTAAGGAACATGGAGTCCAACATACAACCCCTATTGGGAGGATGCCCTAAACCTTGACAAGCGAACATAACTTGTCTAATGTGGATCCACTAACTGAGCCCATTGGACTAAAGGTGTCAATCTCAACTGGTGAAAGATCCTTGTCCTATGGTGGTGATGTAGTTCTGGGACTTGGGCTATCTAGAACCCGCAGTTGATTGGTGCTAAATATTAATCCAAAACAATATTACAGTTTACTCGTAATAGATAAACCATGTCTCAAAATAAAGCATGAACTAGTTCAAATTTACTGTCTTTATTGAAGTTTTGGAATACTGAAACTATTCATGTTAAATTTATTGAATTCTGAGATCATGTGTTCATAACATGCCAAGTAGTACTAAAATAGGTTGAAATCTATCAAATCATGCATAGTTATTTTCCAAGTATAATAACTGAATTGGAACTATTAGAAATCATGCATAGTCATTTTTAACAAGCACCATAATCATAAAATATCATAAGAAAACTGAATTTCAAGAAATATGCATAATTAGGTGTACACCCTAAATCATGACGTCATGAAAATCATAATGAAAATCTGTAGTTTTTAGGCATAAGGATAAAAGTAAACCCTTAATGAACTCCCATAAACCTGATAGCCTAAGAAATCTAGGCTAGAAGTTGGAGAATCGAACTTGGAGAAGAACCTTAGGTCTTCACTGCCTGAGAGAGTTTTTCTGAGTTTCTAAATGTTGGAGCGTGAGAATGAGTTCATAACTGATGATAAACTCTTAAACTCAAATGATTGTATTGAAACAACATAGTATTGAGGTTTAAATGGTAAGAAAAGACTAATTTACCCCTTTGAAAAATGTTTAGAATTTTTGGAAATAGGGTCTCACGAGTCGTTGTATGACTTGATCAATCAAACCATGGATCGTGGTTTTTCTCGTGAGTCCTGGACTGATAATGAATAGTTTCTAGAAAGGCCACCTATGAGTCATACAATGACTCATACATTTATACCATGAGTCGAACCTTGACTCATGGTTACTGGAGCCAAATTTTTGAGTCTTCTGTTCAAGGAACCACGAGTCCTCAGTACAACCCGTACTCTGATACTCGACTCCTATGTTGAGTCGTGGTCCCTAAGATGATTTTTGACAACTCACTGGAGTGGTACATGTCTCAATAATATGGCTTATCATCCAAATAACGAGTCATACTATGGTCCATGGTAACCTAGAAGGTTACTAAATAAGGGACTCCATACCACGAGTCCTTCCACAACTCATGAGCTGGTACCAGGAGTCATTGTCTGACTTGTGGTTTACTGGGACTTGAATTCTAGAGTAGTTGTTTTGCACTAAGTCTGATTTTAATTAGGAAAAGATGTGGGTGTTACAGTAACAAGTTGCAAGCGCAAATGGCCATAATGAACAACAACTTTACAAAGTTGAGTAATCATATTACGGGGAAAGTGCAACCATAAGCTCAAACTCAACAAGTTCATTAAGTTGCATTATTTTGTGAGGTCTACGGAAGTTACCATATGTATGATGAGTGTGTAGACAATCCGGAATCCATGTATTCATGGGACATACAGGAAAATGTAGAACAAATCAAAACATCAGGAATATCTAAAACCCAAATTTGAGAAACTATCTAAACTCTTCATGGGGTGGAAAATTCATAACTAGAATAAATACAAGGTATAAGGTCAGCAACAAGGGTATCATCAGAATTAAAATAGTGCACTACATGGCTCATTTGATGAGCTAAAAAATTAGGAAATCGTATGCAGAAGCTTGGAGCTAGTCACTAAAACATTGACTTAGTAATCTGAAGTCTTGAAAGAAAAATGGGTTAATAGGCTAAAGCTAAAAATATCAGACCCCTTACAGGTTTACCTGGTGATGTGGATCCCAATGTGAAATTGGTAATTATGATTTATGAAAAGATGGTGAAGAGTTGATAGATACTAAATTAGAAAAGGTGGCAAAGATGGTAAGTAAGAGTCAAAAGAATAAGACTCTGAAGAAATATAGATTTGAAAACTTACCCCTACTATTCCTAGATAAACATATTCATTACAAAGAGGAGATGGAATGTACTATGTTCCTTGAGCACTTGAAGTAGGTACTACTAACTTACCTCTTGTTGAAATGTTGCAAGGTATTCCCAAATATACAAGGTGCTTGAGAGAAATGGTGGCTAAGAAGAAGAAGGTGCTTGAGGGTTCTTCTTTAGCACCTATTGAGCAATGTTCATCATGGAATGCAATGTAGTGATATGAGATGCAAAATACACAATATAATAAACAATATTCAATCACCATAAGACAAAAAGAATGGCAATAATCGGACACAATATCAATCACAAAAAACAATGCAATGTAGTGGAATATGATGGTATGGTGTGTATGCAATGATAATATGTTTCACCTCGTATACACCTTTTGAGCTTTAAGCTACCAGGAGAGGACTAATAGGGGGGTTCGTAACCCAAATACTATCACAATCTCATCAATCAACCTTACCGGCACATCCCTCGGCTAAGGCAATTTATAAAATGTCTTATTTTCTTAAAAAATTAGTATTTCTTTTTGGTACCAGTTCCATAAATAGGAATGAATGAATGAGTATGCATGCTCATAACCAGCTCAACAACATACAATAATCAACTCAATAGTGGTATAAATGAGTTCAAGTCGCCCCAAACCTCAATAATCATGATACAAGCTCCTCATGGCAACATAAAGTTAAAGAAATCATGTAGACACCGATAATAGGATCAACACAAGCCCACACTCGGACATCACAATAGTAATAAACTCTCAAGTAAATAATATAGTCAACAATAGCCCCACACAGGCATCACAATAATGATAACCAATCCAAATTAGGAAAACATAGAGAATTTACTTAAACAATAACATGCTTTACACGATAAGTTTCCTACCTCCCCAATTATTCCACAATTAGAATCTAATACTCATAATGGGAAATGTATTCGCCAAAAAACATGTTTAAACGTTCACTTTTATTCACATTACATAGAAATTAAGCCAAGGTTCCTCTTCTTAATCATTATTTATGACAACAGTCTATTTATATCCTAAATGATTACTAAACCCCAATCATTCCATCAAGTAACTACAATATATTTATACCCTAAGTGATTACTTAAACCCCAATCATTCCATCAAATGACTACAATATATTTATACCCTAACTGATTACTAAACCCTAATCATTCCGTTAAATAACTATGATATATTTATACCCTAAGTAATTACTAAACCCCAATCATTCCATCAAAATACACTAAACATGATTCAAACTATTAAATTGATACCCAAAATCAATTTACTCAAGTTCAATAAGTCATCTATCCATAATTACCATAAATATTTCAACAAGTAGGCAGAATGGTCAAGATGTCCATTTTATTACTTTACCCCATCAATAGACTCTGGTACCCGTGGAGATGCTTACCATCTCACCTAAAAACCATTAGAGATTCACAAAGCATAAGAAATAAGAACATAACACATAAACACCACAGAAAAGAGTCAAGGTAGATCTCAACTTGCCTTAAAGAAGACCAGCAAAACAACATCACAAACCGAACAATCAAACGGAAGATCTACTCCCTCGAATCACCACCAAATGCATCCAATCTAATCAAATACGATATCTATATATAAATACAAGACCAATGATACCTATATTGATATACTTTTGTTGTGGATAAAAAATCACTTAGAAAATCAACCCCAAAAATAAAAGAGTAAAACTGGAATTTTTGTAGAAAATTACTTTACCCGTAATCTAAGGTCTCAAATCTAAAATCCCATCAAAATGGAGTTGAAATCAAGTTAGAAATAACTAAAATATTGCTTTTTCACTTTACCAGAAAAATGCAAAAATCTCAAGTTTAAAAATCATGATTTGAAAGTGAAAACACAAATTAATCAATAGGATATGATGAAATACTAGTTTAGAAACTAACCTAAAGTTCAAATCTTGAAAAACCACTTTAAATCTCTCAAACACAAACTTGGAAGCTTTGAGAATAGTGGAATGTGATTTTGTTGCGAAATAATGAAATAAAAAGGCTGCTAGTTGCTGCTAAAGCGGCTAAATGACAGCTAAAGTAGACACATAACTGCTAAACTGGCACCGCTAAACTGGTTCATTGACTGCTAAAGCGTCCATCTCTAAAGCAGCTAAATGAATGCTAAAGAAACTGCACCAACACTAGCACTTGCCAAAAATATCCAAAACTTGGTTTTGACCCTCGGAACTCACCTGGAAATCCTCGGACACAAACTAACTATGCTACTAGTCCAATTTTGATGATTTGAACTCAATGAAACCATCAGATTTATCAAAGGAGGTTGTTATCAACAAGTTACCTCCAAAACTAACTTTATACCAATAAAACAAGTATTTTAACCAAACACTCAAAAATTACAAAAAGGGTCTTAAAACCCGAACTAACTATGCTATTAACCCAAAATAGACATCCCAGATCAAATGGAACTGACAGAATCATTGTTCGATACTTGAATAACAGAATGTTGACCAAGTCAACTATATCACTTTAAAGGCTACTCAAAACCACAAGCTCATACAATTCATTCCCAAATGTTTCAGGAATCATGCCAACTATCCCCATAACTCATAAGAAATATAAAGCAACAATGGGGAAGGACAAAATGGTCAAAAATAAAACAAAGCTAAAAATCAACACGAGGGTTGTTACATTATCCACAACTAAAACACACATTCATCCACAAATGTAAAGGCAAATAAAAGCACCAAAATTCATAAGTAACCAAAAATACCCCTGAACACCTCATGCAAGTACTATCAAGTGGAGTCACATCTATAGTACCACCGGTTTCACTATAGTAACCAAAAATCTCTTCACATATAACTCTTAAAGTTTGTGCCCCAAATTTCTCAATGGATCTGATTTTTCTTTATTTCTGAACTATTTCTATACTCAATAACTGAGTTGACTGCATTAGAGGTTCTGAACATACATAATTTACCTGAATCTATAATCGATGCCATAAGTCGCTATCTGTACCATAGCACTGATGTCGTCACTATACCAACAAAATATGCAAGAACCCATGAAGCCATATTTTCACTCTCCATGATTCTAAATCATGCCTCCCTCTATCTCAAAAGAACTTTTTTTTATTTTCAAGCCCACTTTACACCTTTTTTGACTTAATCACACTTACCCAAGGCTGATACCATAAATGTTGAACCATATAGTATTGTCTCCTTAAGCTGAAACAATGGAGTTAGAAATTGATATCAATTCCACACAAATTCTCCAATGTCATACCTAAATCATCATTCAAATAGTCATATTCTCATGCTCAACCCTTGAAGAAAATTGCAAATCTCTATAAAACTCATCATACCATAACAAGTACTTTTTATACATCACCAAACTCTCACACAACCTAGCACATTAATCTATGAAGTTCTCATCACCCATGTAGTTTAATCAACCCAAAGTCCTCAATAACCTGACAGAATGGAAAGCTTTTTCAGTCATAAACATGTAAGCATCCCATCATATCATGAACAATTTGACCCAGAGTAGAGGTGCATGGTAATCTATACTGTTAGGAATTCAGATTTCCAACTCTTACCCATAACACCATTCTGAAAACCTCAAAAATTTGCTATGTACAAGTTTTTCTTAACTCATTCCCATTTTTGTATTCTTTCACAAGAACCATGAAATAATATTGCATACTCTAAATCAAAACCCTTGAGTATAATACTTCATTAAGCCCTTTAACTTCCAAAGTAATAAATTCTACAACCCATGTGCTTTTTCATGCATAAGCCCTTTAAAGTCCTCTAAAACCAGCATGCGTAATATTTCTTATCTTTCCAATCAATACTATAACATAATCGACCACCACAAGATAGCCTTACTACAAAAACCCAAAATTCTAACCTTGACCCATGTAGACAACTTTCTTTATCGACCAATCATAACCCATTCAAAACACAAAGAAGTATCATCCTAATCTGAACCAAACGCAAGTAACCATGCTACTTCGGTGCAAGTCCCGATCCTTGGATATGAACAAATAACCTTCTAAATCAAAAGTAACTATCCTTATTAGTTGAATTTCTTCAAGTCTACCCGAGGAATGTTTCAAAACTCTATAAGTCTTTCTATGCAAGCCTAGCTAATCACCAAGGAAGTAATAAATTGCAAGGCCCGAATATCTGAAAATCTTCCCTTATCTAACTATAATCTTTTAATTGCAATCTTTTTGAGTTTATCGTATCACAAGTCCAAGCCCAAATTTGATTAGTAACCCTAGTCATCCCACATGTCCTATCTCATTGACAATGCGCTAACCCAAACCTCAAATGTACCAATGCAATCCCATAAAATAAATAATCCACGTACGCACCTTTCTAATGACATCTTTGGATAACTTCACACAAGTATACCAGATGTAAGCTTTCTCTATTCACAACTCATCATCCCAATAATCAAATCACTTTCTTAATCCTAACTGATATCACGACCCTCAAGTAAACTTCAGAAATACATCCCATAGTCTAAACATACCAATACTTACCATTGATCCACAACTATTCCATAATATAACCATCAAGAAGATCATACCCAAATCATACCAAAAGCCATAATATATAGAGAAACCAAATCTAACTCAATGATATACTCTAAATGAGTAATAACACAGGATCAACACACCTGATCTACCACCAAAATCACCTATAGGGGTAGTAATATGAATAGGCATGGTAAGAAACTCATGAATCACATCAAGATCTAATGCAGAATAAGTAAGCACATAGGAGAATGTTGAACCACAATCAAACACTTATAAGCCTCAACACTGGGATCCCTATTAAACTAAAGGGGATCCATTCTCATGAATTCCATGAACCTACTTTTCCCCTCTATAGACATAGCAAGTAAACTCACTAGATGTGGGGCAATGCCCGACAGTACCACATCAACACTAGGGAAATCTATAGTAGTAGCTAACTGTGTATCTGGAGTCTGAAGCTTTGATGTAGTGCACTAAATGAAAACATGAGCAATCTCCTTAAGGAAACCCAACACCCGTACCAAAAAATCCTCAAGCATAGATATAAAATAAAAATAGGTGGTGTCTGAACTAGGTTCAACCCCTCTATCTCAATAGACCCATCAACATAAGCAACTCCTAAACTTGAGGAAACAACCTCAGACTGAACTCTAACTTGTACAGATGCTCTAGTACTACCACTCTCACAACCTCTATCTTGACTACGTACAAGGGGAATGGGCTCTAAGTCTCTAGCCAAAGAAGAATTGGTCTTCACCATCAATGAAAGAGCGAATAAGAGATTTTTAAGTCACATTAAGCTATGCACGCATGACATAGAATGAAGAAGTGGATTTTGCCTAAAGTTCTATCGCCTCTCAAAGATAGATAGTGGACGTCTCTACACCGATCCACAAGACTCCACTAGACTCGGCTTATACTTGTCAAACCAATGAACATGAGGCTCTGATATAAATTTGTCACGACCCAAAATAGAATCTGTGATGGCATCTGTCACACCCTTTAGTATAGGTAGGCCTATCCCAACCCAACATGATAATAAAAAATAAAATAGGAGTAGAAGAAGTATGACATAGAGACAAACCCCAAATGATATAAGAAAAGTTTAATCTCAATGATGCATCCCAGGTTTGGTTATCACTAGTATAGGCCTCTAATATAGAATATGATCAAATAATCCAAAGTATCTTAAATGTGTATAAAGCATAAGATAAGGTAAGGAGAGATTTAGGTAAACTCTGAAACCCATTAGCCGCTACCTCAATCTTTGTAAAGACAACACTGGGAGAACACAATCTATGCTCCACTACTCGAGTCAATACATGCACATTGTGTAGAAAAGGGAATTAAAAAGCAAGAGTGAGTATTAAATGTTGTACTCACCAAGAATCACTGATAATCTACCCTAATCCAAAGTAATGGAAAGAACCACCACCCCAGATAATCCTGCAACCAGTAAATACACCACCCTTATCTAGCAGGGTGATCCAACCAAAATAGCTATTGGAATATAAATACATATGGTAGGCAAAATAGTCTAGGTGAGTCAACACATATCGTTTTAAGATCAACAAAAATAAAGAAAATCACTTTGGGAGAAAATATCACCTACACAGTATATTATGACCAATCACCATGCCCAACGAACAATCTAAGGTAAGATAGAGAAAATATGTATCATGCAACCAATAGGTGTGACACAGCAGTCTTAATGGATCAAGCCTTAATCAAATCCACAACATATAATAATATCTCAACCACAATATCAACCAAGAGAAAGTGCAATGCAATGTAGTAATATGTGATACAAAATACACAATATAATAAACAAGATTCAATCACCATAATACAACATGAATGGAAATAATCAGACACAATATCAATCACATAATTTTTTTTGATAAAGTGCAATATGATGGTATGGAGTGTATGCAATGATCGTATGGTTTACCTCTTATACACCTTTCAAGCTTTAAGCTACCAGTAGAGGACCCATGAGAAGTTCACAACCTATATATTATCACAATCTCATAAATCAACCTTATCGGCACAAAATAGGATCAACACAAGCCCCCACTCAGGTATCACGGTAATAATAAGCTCTTAAGTCAATAATATAGTCAATACAAGCCCCCACGCGGGCATCACAATAATGATAACCAATCCAAATAAGGTAAACATAGAGAATTTACTCAAACCATGGCATGCTTTACACGATAAGTTTCCTACCTCCCCTGATTATGTCACAATTAGACTCAAATACTCAAAAGGAAAAATATATTGGCCAAAAAGTATGTTCAAAGGTTCACTTTTATTCACATTATGTAGAAGTTAAGCCATGGTTCGTCCTCTTAATCCTTATTTATGAATACAATCTATTTATATCCCAAATGACTACTAAACCCCAATTATTCTATTAAGTAACTACAATATATTTATGCCTTAAGTGATTATGAAACCCCAATCATTCCATCAAATAACTATAATATATTTATACCCTATATGATTACTAAACCAAAATCATTCCATTAAATAAGTATGATATACTTATACCCTAAGTGATTACTAAGCCTCAATTATTCCTTCAAAATCCAATAAACATGATTCAAACTCTTAAATAGATACCCAATATCAATTTACTCAAGGTTAATAAGTCATCTATCTACAATTACCATAAACATGTCAACAAGTAGAGAGAATAGTACAGCTATACATTTTATTATATCACCCCATCGATAGACTTTGGAACCCGCCGATATGCTCGCCAACTTTATCTTAGGCGTATTTATACCTAAGTGTCATTATCTACGCGCGTTTAGCTTAGTTTTAAGGATAACTTAGTGTGTTTATGTGTGTATTTAGTGATAACTGTGTAAACTGGTGCTAAGGTTTATGTTCATATGGTTTTAGGTGTAATTGATCCAAAACAAGAGCCCAAATAATCAAATAAGGATTTGATGAGATAACTAGTCAAGCCGGCCTAAGTTATGCTTGTTCTAGTGTGCTTTTGATGAGCTTTATTGTATTGTATGGATTAATATTTGTTATGATATGTTGTATAAAAACATTGGAGCTGATTTAGGTGATAAATGAAGCAGCACATTATCCATATTGGTTGAGGAAATAAGAAGCAAGCTTGATAAGAAGCATAGAGTGAAAACCGGGTGAAATTAAGTTGTTTTGCATCTTCCTCCACGCCGCGCAGCCTCTACCCTACGTTTAGCTAGGCCACGTGCAACATGTTAAGGTTGGACACTCGATTGGAATAAAAAATATCCAAGTTACGCGCCCCCTACTGCCAGTAATGGTCTCCGCAATGCGCACTCCCTCTAGACGGGCAAAAAGTGGTTCCTAGTCCTAGATTGAGTGGGAAACAAGTTTGTAACCTAATCCTTTTGGGACTTTGTTATCATGAATTTGAGGCTATATAAACACCTAAACACAAAGAAAATAGGGGGATAACATGTTGGGGAATCCCACAACACGAAATCACAATACACAACACAAACAACACATTTAAGGAGACTAAAACTTTGTTTTCTACTTGATTTACGTTGAGGGAAAGTTGGTCAATGCATATATTTCAAGTGGGACAGATCATGGAAGACTTTTAAGGTTATATAAAGAGCACTTCGCGACAATTATAGACCATCTTTTGGATCATATACAAATTGGAGAGCAGACAAGACTTCAAGGAGCTCAAACTAGGGTCTTTGTTCTTTAACTTTTCTTTATTGTAGTTTTACCTTATGAATTCGTTAATGGTAATTATTTGTAAACCTATGAGTGGTTAAACACCCTAGTTATTGGGTTGATCCAATAACATGGTTGCTTAATTATGGTTTTATAGTTTAGTTTATATGTATATCATGTCATGTGATTGTTCTTGCGTTCTTGCTTTACTATTCTAAAGAGTCATGAACTTTAGGATAAATCCAAGTCTCAAAAAGAATTGACCATAAGAGTGGAGTGATGGAAAGAAGAACATAGGGAGTATGGATCTTATCTTTACTCAAAGGAGGATTTGTGATGTCGCCCAAAATATACCTCTGGAAAAGTATAATGCGGTCGCTGTATCAAATATAGAACCCAACTAGGTTGGGGTCAATCCCACATGGAATATGTCGAAGTTATGTAGAATGCTAGTCTGAGTGACTGGTGAGTAAGTAAAATTGGGGGGGTTTTGTGGATAAATAGTAATAGTAACGATTTCTGATTATAGAATTTGTAGACAATATGAGAAATACACTAGGACTGTGATCCCCAATGATTCCTTAACTCCACCGGTTACTTGTGCTGGCGAAAATGTCCCGCTGCGTTGCATGAAAAATCTAAAAATATATGTTCATATAAATGTCTCTTGACCTTGGTTAGACAAATTTCACTCTTATCCTCTCGATCTTCGAGTGTCGTACTACTAACCCTTGTCCTGTATCTCAGATAATTATTCCTGCTAAGGTTCAAGTTATTAGATGAAGGTTGATAGCTTCAAATCTCTGTTGTTATTCTATTTTCCCAATCTCTACCCCTCTCTCAAGCAAGTCTAGACTACAGGCAAGTTTCTAACGTTTGCAGCCATTAGAAGATCAATCACAACGAAGGAAATAACAATACATGCATTCACACCGATTCAGAATTACTTTGCACTTAACCCGTTTCGTTAATTCCTCATGGTTCACACAACCCTAGTTGATGGGTTTAGCTACTCATGTTTGCAAGAGCACAACAAGAATTCGAGGATAAAAACATAATTGTAAACTCACAATACTGAAGAAACTCTGAAATCTCAATTATGAATAAAACCCTAGAATTGATATTCCAAGATTACAAAATTCAACAATGTGTTTATGAACTCAAAATAATGAAAAACTATCTTAAAATAATGTAATGGCTCCCCCTTTGAACGTAGGATAATAATGGGGTATTTATAGATATAAGACAAATCCTATCCTAATTAAAATAGGAAAACAGAGTCGGCAACCTTTCATGGTATCGTGACTTGGTGTCATGGAACCAAGTCACGTCACGTGGGTCCAGTCATGGAAATCAGACACATTGAACATTATCTGAAGTTGACTCACGGCAGCCACTCACGTCACGTGAGTGGACTCACGACACGTGAGTCCTGTCGTGAGTCACCTTTATGGTGCAGATCCTGGTTCTTTTATCTTCAGCTACTTCGTTCTCAGGCGTGATTCTTCCTTTTTGTCCATGTTGCCTCCAATACCTAATTTCCTGCAATGTAGAACAAAAAACACATCATACCAACCAAACACACCCAAGTAATTGCATATTTTCCTTGTTTTAAGTATCGAAAGTGTCATGAAACCATGACACATCAACACCCTCAACTTAGAACGTTTGTATGTCCTAAGGCGAACAAAATAAAATAAACACATACAATGCTTAACTACGAGAAACCTAAGAGACCTACGGAGTCGACTCATTGCTTTTGGCACAAAAACTTTTCCGACCCCTCCTATTTGGAAATCAAAACCACGGTGTATAGATATGCAACATATTATCATGACACAGAAGGGATCAAGTGATGGCATCAGATAATGAACAAACAACTAAGAATATATGCAAATGACATTATACGAACAAATAGCAGCTAACAATGCAACCCATGTACTCTCACAATAAAGAAGTCCCATACATACACAGTATACTAATGAATATCAAAGTAGGGACTAGGTCAAAACACTCACTCTCACAAAGAAGTTCAAACAGTGTGCATGAAATACCATAGGCTTGCCCTTATTTTCTATGCCTTAGTTTTTCGGATAGTTGTACTAGGATCACTATAGGACTTTCATCGGCTTGTAATGTAGGATTAGAGACGGGTATGGTACAAATGGATATGGTGACTCAACCTCCTTGACTCTACACTATTTTTGGCTCCATTTTCCAACCATTCTCCTCTTTATTTTCCCTTATTCTCCTTTATTTATTTTCAGATTTTGGGTGTGATTTCTTTTTATAATTTTAAAACACAACTTTTTTCTTTATTTTTCTTTTTTTTTCCACCCAGATCTGTTCTCTTTTTCTTTTACTAACCCCTTCTTCATACTCAAATTAATCTACGCACCCCTATAATAGTCACCCTCAACTTAGGTGATTTGCCTGAGTTGAGGTACACAATGTCCAAGGAGGGACCAGGGCCAAGACAGGTTCATTATAAATCAAAATGGGAAGGTGAATAGGCTACTGAAAGAAATAGGTCAAGTAAGGCTCAAAATTGGGTTCAAGGGATATTCATTGCATATTTTGTCAGGCATTTAGGCTAAAAATGGACTTATTCAAAAACGGCCTATGATCCTTTCCTAACCACTATCCTATAACCTAGGCAAGACTAACTGGGCAAGTTCTGGATTGCACACATGGAGTGAACTAGGTAATGACCTCACACACACATAGCACGGGGTTACACTATCAACTACTATCTATCCAATTCATACAATGCTAGCTACAGTTATTCTGCCTATAATACTAATGCCATAACAAGATCCGACAGTTGTCCCATACTAACATACTACACACACCACTTAAAAACAAAAATTTCAGAATGGGTATCCTTTAGATAATCAAAAAGCATCTTTAACATTCAAAATACATTCAAAATTGGACTGCACTAAGGTTCCCTTATTTTTTCTCCTAATTAAATCATGAAAACACAACAAAAACCTAAACATGCCTGTTCTACTATGATAGTACTTGAGGGAAAAGAAACACGGCAACAAAAACCCCTAAGAGGACATCAAAACCCACAAGTAATCACACCCTCAACTTATAAGCATGCATTGTCCCCAATGCACTAGACCAAAGTAAAACAAGGGAGTTAGGAACATACCTGTGGCACCCTAAGTGAGCGGTTTTAATGTCGATCAAAATAACAAAAATCAAAGAAAATGTAGAAATAGCAAGACACCTTGGGTTGCCTCCCAAGCAGCGCCTGATTTAACGTCACAGCATGACGCGGGTGTCTTGATTACTCAGACTTCATCAAGATATCCCTTGGGTTTGCCTCCAGGGTCATCTAAAATATTTATTTCAAAAACCACCCTCATGTCCTTTGGTTGCTTCATAGTTCTGCAAACATTGAACGTAACTTCCTTATTATTCAACCTAAATTTTAGCTCACCCCGCTCCATATGTACCAATGCTCTGCCGGTGGCTAAAAATGGTCTCCCCAAAATTATGGACATCTCAAAGTCGACCTCATAGTCCAATACAACAAAGTTAGCAGGAAAGATGAAGTTTTAAACCTTGACCAAAACATCAAATAATATTCCTATAGGTTTCTTGATCATACGATCCGCCATCAACAATCACATCGTTGTTGGCTCGAGGGTTCCCAAGCCGAATTTCTTGAATACTACCAGCGGTATCAAGTTAATGCTTGCACCAAGGTCACACAAAGCTCTGGCAATGTTAACTGACCCAATTATGCATGGAATTGTGAAGGCACCAAGATCATATTTCTTTTGCACAAGAAAACGGGATGCAATTGCACTATAATGGTGTAAGTTATCTGCCGGCTCAAAACTGACAGTTCTCTTCTTTGTGACCAACTCTTTCATGAACTTTGCATATCCCGACATTTGTTCCAGCGCCTTCACCAATGGAATGTTTATCGAAAGTGGCTTCAATATGGATAGGAACTTATGAAATTTTTCATCCTTCATTTTCTTCTTCAAGCTCTGAGGGAATGGAAGTTGTGTCTTAGGAATGGGTTTGAGCATTTGGGAGGCTTCCTTTTCTTTCTCATTTTCCGTATTCATCTTATTTTGATGAGTCTGAGGCTTTTCAACTTCTTTCATGATCTCCCCACTAACAATTTTATTTTCATTCACTTTTTTCTTGAGACGTTGAGGGGAAGGTGGAGGAAGTTTTGGGAATGAAACATACTTCTTTAAAGCTTTCTTTACCTTTTTCATGACATTCGTCTACTCTTCCAGTGTAGCATGATCACCCTCAACTTGTTTGGGTACCTCAATGAGAGTCTTTCCACTTCTTGTTGATAGCCATACAATGAGCATCATTTTTTGGGTTCGGGATGGTGTTTCTCGAAAGTGTACCTAGTTGACGTTGGTTCAATTCCATTGATATCTACCCGAATTATTGCTCCAGCTGATTGATAGCTGTTGAGTGAGACTCAACCTTTTGACTTATTCCCGAAATATCTGCCCTAATCTCTTTTATACAATTTTCTTGGCTCTCTGACCTCTTGAACAGTTTATTAAGAAGGTCTTCAATCCTTGAATTTACAGACTCATCATTACGGTTCCCTGGTGGTACATATAGTCCACTCTTCTCTCTATAATTATCCTTTCGCCTCCAATCACCGTCACGATCTCATTCTCTATCTCTATATCCCGACTTGTTGTAATTATCTCCATAGTAGTTTTGACCTTGATTCCCTTGCCTTGAGTTCCAAGAGTCTTGATTAGACCCCTGGCCCTTGGCTCGAAAACCCGCCACTTCTTGATCCAGGTACTTAGCCTCCTCATCAGATTCACTATCATCATGCCTAGGTGTTTTGCCTTGTGCACCTATGACATGCACCTTCTCAGTATCTCTGGCCGCAATCTATTTAGCTAACAAATCAATTTCTATCCTCAGTTGTGCGACCTCTTGAGCTACAGATTCGTCTAAAGCTCATTGTGCTGCTGAGGCTCCAATAGCATATGTGCCAGCAGGCATTTTTGCCTCCCGAGTATGCCATCCTTGGTTGGTCTTGGTGATATGATCTAATATCTCTAAAGCTTGTTCTCATCTCGGACTCATGAATGCTCCACCAGTGATAGTATCTGCTACAACCTTCGTATTGGCATATAAAGCCCTGTAGAAGATTTCAAGTAAATTCCTACCACTCATCCTATGATTTGGCACATTCTGCAGCTTCTTCTTGAACCTTAGCCATGTCTCGTAAAGTTCTTCAGAATGTAGTTGTCTGAAGTTGTAAATTTCATTCTTCAACTCTAGCATCTTGGAAGGTGGAAAAAATCTTTCCAAAAATTAATTTCTTAACTCTTGCCAAGTAGTGATGGAACCTCGTGGTAATTCTGCCAGCCACAAAGTTGCTTCTCCTGTTAGAGAGAATGGAAACAATCTCAACCGAATAGCCTCTTGGTTAACTCTAGGCAAATTATATGAAGTACAGACCCCCACAAAATTCATCACGTGCATATTTGGATCATCAGAAGGAAGACCAGCGAACAAACCCTTCAGGTGTAGTAGGTGAATCATGGCACTTGTAATGTCAAACTTAGTGCCCTAAGGTAAATCTGGTGGAACAATGGCACCAGTCTCAACCTGCTCGAAATAAGCTACATCCTCTTCTTCTGGATCATCATAAATTGGAACATATTGTATTTGAGGCGGTTGTTACACCCTCAGTCTTCTTTTCCTTTCTTGAGCATCAGCCAGATGTTGTGCTTCCTCTTGCATTGCTCGATTATCTCTATCTGCTTGCCTAAGACCAGCTTACCTAGCTTGCTCTTTCCATGTTAATCGAGCGGTAATTTTCTCCACTATTTCATGACCAATGGGCTGATCATGAATATCTCGCACGGCTATGGGATCCTAAACTCCGTCGGTATTCACCATTCTTCTATTCGCTCTAAGTGTTCATTTTTTTCAGTATAAAGTGGAATCAGGGGATTGCCTTGACTCCTAGTGTTGGGCATACACTGGCGTGTGCCCTTCAGAAAAGTATGGAAAAATAAAAACAATCAACTTTAACAAACAAACTAATCAACTCCGTAACTTTATTCCCCGACAATGGTGCCAAAATTTGATGTCGCCCAAAATATACCTCCGGAAAAGTATAACGCGGTCGCTGTATCAAATATAGAACCCAACTAGGTTGGGGTCGATCCCGCAGGGAATAGGTCGAAGTTATGTAGAATGCTAGTCTGAGTGACTAGTGAGTAAGTAAAACTGGGGCTTTTTTGTGAATAAATAGTAACAGTGATGATTTCTGATTATAGAACTTGTAGACAATATGAGAAATACACTAGGAATGTGATCCCCAATGATTCCTTAACTCCACTGGTTACTTGTGCTGGGGAAACTGTCCTGCTGCGTTGCATGAAAAATCTAACAAGATATGTTCATCTAAACGTCTCTCGACCTTGGTTAGATGAATTTCACTCTTCTTCTCTCTGTCTCTGAGTGTCGTACTACTAACACTTGTCCTGGATCTCAGATAACTATTCCTGCTAAGGCTCAAGTTATTAAATAAAGGTTGATAGCTTCAAATCTCTACTGTTATTCCCTTTTCCCAATCTCTACCTCTCTCTCGAGCAAGTCCAGACTACATGCGAGTTTCTAACATTTTCAACCGTTAGAAGATCAATCACAACGAAGGAAATAACAATACATGCATTCACACCGATTCAAAATTACTTTGCACTTAACCCATTTCGTTAATTCCTCATGGTTCACACAACCCTAGTTGATGGGTTTAGCTACTCATGTTTGCAAGAGCAAAATAAGAATTCGAGGATGAAAACATAATTGTAAACTCACAATAATGAAGAAACTCTGAAATCTCAATTATGAATAAAACCCTAGAATTGATATTCCAAGATTACAAAATCCAGCAATATGTTTATGAACTCAAAATAATGAAAAACTATCTCAAAATAATGTAATGGCCCCCCCTTTGAACGTAGGATAATAACAGGGTATTTATAGATACAAGATGAATCCTATCCTAATCAAAATAGGAAAACAGAGTTGGTAACCTTCCACGGTATCGTGACTTGGTGTCGTGGAACCAAGTCACGTCACGTGGGTCCAGTCGTGGAAATCATACACATTGAACATTCTCTGAAGTTGACTCACGACAGCCACTCACGTCACATGAGCGGACTCACGACACGTGAGTCCTGTCGTGAGTCACCTTTCTGGTGCAGATCTTGGTTCTTTCGTCTTTAGATACTTCATTCTCGGTCGTGATTCTTCCTTTTTGTCCATGTTTCCTCCAAAACCTAATTTCCTGCAATGTAGAACACAAAACACATCATACCAACCAAACACACCCAAGTTATTGCATATTTTGCTTGTTTTAAGCATCGAAAGTGTCATGAAACCATGAAACATCAATTTGTAGTTAGGATAGAGATATACCTAAATGCCCCACTGAGTTAATAAATGGGAAGATAACTTAATGCATTCAAATTAAAGACTCACATCCCCGCTCAACGATGTAGTTGTGAGACAAATTTGGGTAGACGACTTAGAGGGTGATCATCCTCGAGTTATAATATCAACCCCGTAGATCAACAATCACGATAAACTCCAACACCAGCAAGAAACTATAGTTATGCATGAATGTGAAGTAGATTCCTCAACCTTAGAAACTCTCCATAGATTGTTTACAATCCCAATTTCATATCGTTGTTATTTTTATTTGTTACTTAGTTTATATTTACAATTCTTATAATCTTGTTATAAACTCGCACTTGTAAAATTTATAAGTATAATTGGAACTAGAACTGAACTAACTTCATAGTCCCTGTGGGTTCGATAGTCGATTCGACGTAACTCCAGTTCATTCCTTCGAAATCGGTAGTCGATCCTATTTCCAATAGGGGCAGTTGAGAATTGAAACCGATTTTGACCATTATTTTCATATCCGTAATAGTACAAAAAGAAGGCCCAACTTAAGTTGTTCAAGAATAGTGGCGTTGAGTTTCTCGACCCTTTGACTTAGGATTAGTCAATTCTATTTCTCGATGGGGAGGGGAAGGGATATAACTTAGCGGTAGAGTGTCACCTTGACATGGTCGAAGTCATCAGTTCGAGCCTGATTATCCCTAAGCCCAATGTGAGTTTTTCTAGTTGGATTTGCTCCCCTTCTATCGTACAATGAGAATGGATAAGAGGCTTGTGGGATTGACGTGAGGGGGCAGGGATGGCTATATTTCTGGGAGTGTACTCTGGGCGAATATGAAGCACATGGATACAAGTTATGCCTTGGAATGAAAGACAATTCTGAATCCACTTTGTCTATGAACAAGGAAGCTATAAGTAATACAACTATGAATCTTATGGAGAGTTTGATCCTGGCTCAGGATGAACACTGGCGGCATGCTTAACACATGCATGTCAGACGGGAAACATGGGAAACGGTGTTTCCAATGGCAGATGGCTGATTAACGCGTAAAAACCTGCCCTTGAAAGGGGAACAACAGCTGGAAACGGCTGCTAATACCCCATAGGTCCGCCCGAGGAGGGGCTTGCATCTGATTAGCTTGTTGGTGAGGTAATATCTTACCAAGGTGATGATCAATAGCTGATCTGAGAGGATGATCAGCCATACTGGGACTGATACACAGTCTAGACTCTAACAGGAAGCAGTAATGGGGAATTTTCCACAATGGGCGAAAGCCTGACAGAGCAATTTCGCGTGGAAGTAGAAGGATCATGAGTCGTGAACTTCTTTTCCCGGAGAAGAAACAATGACGGTATTTAGGGAATAAGCATCGGATAACTCTGTACCAGCAGCTGCAATAATACAGAGGATGCAAGCATTATTCAAAATGATTTGGCATAATACAGAGGATGTAAGTCTGCCGTCAAATCCCAGGGCTCAACCCTGGACAGGCGGTGGAAACTACCAAGCTAGAGTACGGTAGGGGCAGAGGGAATATTTGGTGGAGCAGTGAAATGTGTAGAGATCAAAAAGAACACCAACGACGAAAGCACTCTGCTGGGCCGACATGCGGTGGACCGTAATAAGATTTTGGCACCGTTGCCAGGGACTTAAAGATTAGTAAATTTCTTGTTTTAAGTTTACTATTTTATTTGATAAGTGTTAACAACTTGTTCTTAGCTTCTCATCTTGTAGGTATAGATTAGTGAAGCTAGTAAGCTGGCAAGAGATAAGGATTTGGTCCAACCGGATCCTGAACCTGAGCGTCTCTTACGCCGGTTGAGAAGAAAATCAACACTTCTCTACCCAATACTCAGGTTGAGCAGGATCAACAAGTCGAGGTTATTCTTGAAGTCATGGTAGTGCGCGATGTGGCAATCCCACTTGCAACTAATATTACCTCTATCATCCGCAAACTGGAACCTGGAGGTAGATTTGAGCTGAAATAGAACATGGTGCAATTATTTCATACGAGTGGACAATTCACTGATCAGACTCATGAGGACCCACAAGTCTATCTTCAGAATTTTCTAAAGATCAATGATACACTCATTCCTGCAGGGGTCTCCATAGATTATGTTAGGCTTAAACTTTTCCCATTATCACTTTTAGGAGAAGCTAAAAAGTGGTTAGATAGAGAGCCTGTGGATTCCATCACATAAAGGGATGATATTGCAAGAAAGTTCCTCATCAGATTCCTCCTATCTGGTAAGACTACAAAATTGAGAAGTTAAATCCTTAGCTTCAAGCAGGAGACCGAAGTGAAATTGTACCAGGTGATAACACTCAAATACACTCTCGATTATGAATGTACTCGGTCGTTAACAATATATTTTACCCAACTAGGAGTCGAGGTCGAATCCACAGGGAATTAGAGCGCTAGTTTCACTCTTAAGTGACACAAGCCTACTCTACGCTTGCACACAATGTTAAAATTAAATATAAAAGTAAAATAGGGGGAGTTGTTTGATTAACTTTTTAATATCAAGTTAATAATTTCAATGATTGGTTTGCCAAAGCAAAATACAACGAGATTGTATTTAATTGAATTAAAGCACTTGGGGTTATGCCGTCTCGAGAATGGTTATATGTGTGGGTAAGTGAAAATACACCTAAGATTCAATTTCTAGTTATGATTAGTCATGATTTTAAATATTGGAAATGATTTCTCAATCCACAACCAAATCTCACATGGGGTTCTCTCAAACACCCAAGTGGTCTACACTACTAAAGAACCATTATCCTTGAAGTGGATAATCTATCGCTAGCATTACCACTTAAATAAGTGTAACTCAAGTTGTGTTGGCTAAATTTCATCACTCTTGTATCCCCTTTCAATCAATACAAGATATCCAAGCATAGACTAAGTTTGCAACCTCAATCTATAAGTTAAGACAAAGAGATTTAGCTAAAATCATAACATACAATCTAATTCAAAGGTAAATAATCACTACCCACACACAATCACTACTCAATAATGCATAACCCCAAGTATGAGAAATTAGCTACTCATAACGAAGGCACAAGAAATTATACCAAATGCTTGTTCTATATCTGCAAAAGAATCCAAATGTTTCAAAAGAAAACTCTAAATTCCAAGCTAAGAGTAGTAAATCCCAAGATTATGGTTTGATTACAAGCTCAAAAATATGCAAATTTGACAAAATATAGGGTTTCTAATGACCAAAAAGGCTTAAATAACATTAGGAAAAGCGGGCCACATAATTATAGAACTGCCATCACTTGACAATTTGGCTGAGAAGAATCTATCGTCGAACAAGATCATCATGCACCGAATTGTACATGGCTCACCGATTCGTCAACATAGCAAGTTCTAAGGGTTGGCTTCTATTTCTTTTGGCGATGCTATACTTGGTTTGCCGATATGTCCATTGCTTTGCTGTTTTGTTTCTTTTTTTCTTGGCCTTTTTGGTCAGATTTGGCAATGGAGATGCTCAATTGGCGATCCGCCACTCACTTCGGCGCATCGCTGAAGTGCCTCTTTTATGCCTTTGTTCAATTTTTACTTTATTCTTCCATCCTTTCGCCTCTTTTTGCTCCTTTTTGCTATTCTAATCACTTCTAGGCCTTTACACTGAAATCAAACCAAATCAACATTAAAAATGCTTCAATTTAACATTGAGGACATGTTTTCTTCCTAATTTTAGGGCAAATGAGGCACAACTTATTTACTCATCAACACCCCCAACTTAAACCTTTTACTCATCCTTGGGTGAATCAATGCACACACAACAAAACAACCATTTCCTACAAATAGTACAACTTTGGAGCTTAGACACACACTTCTTTTATGAAAACACTTTGCCCTCAAAATTTTGAAATCCAAGGCCCATGTTTAGCCTATCAAGATCTCAATTTGTCAACAAAAAGGTAGGGAAGGTTAATGTTATAGTGACTCTACCTCAACAAAGCATCTAAAGAGACCTCAATCCACCTATTTTCCCAAGGTTAGCTCTTTATAACACTTTTAGGACCAATCTTTCAAAACCTTTCAAACTACTTTCCTCTTTCTATCCTTTAAAAATTTTAATAACTACAAATATTTATAACAAGAAAGAAATTACAAATTCTCCTTCTTTTTTTATTTTATATATATAGATCAACCAAGGATACAAGGATAATTGGAAGAGGATGTTTACATTCCCCACATTTATGAACTACCAAGTACATGCGAATTTCGAGATATCCTCCACCCCCAACTTAGGCTTTTGGCCTAGTTAGTCTTTAAACTCACCTAGACACTTTGAAGAGGTTTGGTTCAAGAGAGGTATTTGAGAGAAGAGGGTTTCGGCTTGTAATAAGGTTATTCAAGAAAATGGGTTCCAAGGCTCAATAGGGGACAAAATTAGTCACTCTACTTACCAAGGGATGGCTCAATTTAGGTTTAATGACCTAAGATTATATCTCTAATATCGTACACTCTTTTATATAGGCCATTTGTACTATCCTAATAATGCTAGCCTGTGTCAATGGGGCCTTCGAGGAACCCACAGTAGTGAAAGGTTGAGAAGGGGGGCCACTAGGTCTAGGTAGCTGAGGAGATGTGCCCGTAGCTGGGGCAGTAGTAGAGGGAGTGGGAGTGGACTCTGAAGGAGTTAAATCTAGAATAGACATAGGAGTGGGATGGATGGCATCACTTTCAGAAGTCAAATCAATCACCAGGGCACCTTCCTCCTGGGCATTCTTCTTTTGAGTCTCATCAACCGACTGTATCCAGAGGATATCAACTGTAGAAATAGGTGATCTAACGCGTATTTATATGCCTTATTGACGACTTTAACCTATGTTTACCTTAGTTTTGAGAGCAATACGTATGTATTTCGTATGGTTTGATGGAATGTTTGATATTGTGTTAACAAATGTGATTAGACTCTTGTAGGTGGAATTTGCGACTATTTGGAGCGTCTTTGGCATGGAAAATGAGGATTGAAGGAGCTACGAGTGAAGGATATTGAAGATAGAAGGCAAGCTAAAGATTTGAAATTGAAAATTCCAACCAAATCCGCTAAGAAAAGTAGACGAAAGGAAGAAAATCTGAGTCTAAGGGCCTGGCGCGCCAAGGGGCGTGTCGGGCCTCTTTTGGCAAAAATTTCTATTCAAGTGGGCAGCAGAGGGGCGCGCCCAAGGGTGTGCCAGGCTACTCAGGTGCACCTATTCAGAGGCAAAAAAATTTCTAAGTCCCAAGGGCGTTTCGGGCCATTTTTTGGCAAATTTTTGCCCCGAGTTTTTATCTATAAATAGGGCTTTTGGGTTATTGTATCAGTATTCCATCTTCACTAGACTACTTTGGGATTTTTTTGGCATTGAAATTAGGTTTCATTCTTCTTCTTTTCAGTTTTTATTTCTTTTTATGGTATTTTATCACTTTATGATGTTAATTTAAGTTATGAGTGGTTAAAATCCCTCTTTCTTGGGGCTGAGGCTATGAACATGAATATCTTGAGTTGAATTTTATTGGTTTTTGCTGAAGTTTATCATGAATTGGTTATTCTTATATTCTTAATTTTACTATTTTAATGCTTGATCACCATTGAAATAAATCCCTTGTCTTGAGGTGAGCTCGAGAGAGAAACTAAGAGATAGAACGTGGAATATAAGAAGCATGATCTTTACTCGCGGAAGAGATTCCAAGAGATTGATATGAGGTTAGGACTGAGAGGTACCTAATCCGCCGCGCTTGTTCAATTACGAGAAGATAGCTTAAAGGCATTAGAATTGATTAAACTTATCACCGCTCAATGATGTAGTTAGGTTTCCAATTTCTAGTAGAGGGTTATAGTTTGGAGACGAATATAATTGTAATATTAACCTCGTGATCAATAACCAAGATAAATGACTCAAATTGCTTAAACCAGTAACAATTACACTCAAGAGATGACGTTTGGAGTGCCTTGACCTTGGGAATTTACTTTTTATTGACTTTTAAATCATATTTGCAAAAACTAAAGTTACGGTAGCAAAGATAGTAGTTTATAGTCCGCAATCATCTAATTTTTAGTAACAAATCCCGCTTTCTTTTTGCAACACTAGTTTTTAATTACTGTTTGACGCCTAAAATTGACTTCTGTGATGAAAGTCCCTTGGGTTCGATATCCGGCTCTTTTAAAGGAGCCATTATATTACTTGAATGATCATATACACTTGCGTGTATAGCTGGGTAGCAATAAGTTTTTGGCGCCGTTGCCGGGGACTATCAAATAGATAGATTTCAATTATTGATGTTTTTACTTTAATTTTCAGCTAAGTGTTGACAACTTGTTCTTAGCTATCCTATTTTGTAGGCTTACTTTATCTAAACACTAGCAAGGAACAAAAATTTGGTAACCTCTCAGTCTGAACCTGAGAGGTACTTCCATAGGTTAAGGAGACAGGCTGCAGATTACCCAATCCCACAAGTTGAACTGGCGGATGAAGGCATACGGGTTGATCCCGTAAGAATTGAAGACCCAGTTGTGGATAGATGTGAGTCGGTAGTGATGGCAGCTAGGATAGTTCGCGATGTGGCAATCCCACTCGCTGCTAATGTGACCTCTAGTATTCAAAAATCGGCAGCTGAAGGTAGATTTGAGCTTAAATAGAACATGGTGCAACTCTTGCACTCAAGTGGACAGTTTACAGGTCTTGCTCATGAGGACCCACAAAGGCAAATCCGTAATTTTTTGGAGATCAGTGACACATATATTCTTGCATGTGTGTCTTCGAATTATGTGAGACTAACTTTGTTCCCATTTTCTCTGTTGGGGGAAGCAAGGAGGTGGTTAGATGCAGGGCAAGCTAATTCTATCACTACTTGGGATGATCTTGCTCGAAAATTCTTGATAAGGTTCTTTTAGTCTGGAAAGATAGCAAAGCTGAGGAGTGAGATATTGAGTTTTAGACAGAGAGATGATGAAAATATGTACCAAGCCTGGAACCGATTCAAATCCATGTTGAGAGATTGTCCCCATCACCACCAAGCTAATGAAGTGTTGGTGCATACTTTTATTGAGGCTCTCGACCCCAACACTAAAATTCTACTTGATTCAGCTGCAGGTGGACAAGCTTTAGATAAGACCTACGACGAATTATATGCTTTGTTGAATCATATTTCGTAGGGAAATCCAGATTGGCATGGTGATAATTCTAGGAATTCTATAAAGAAGTGTAACACCCCGTACATTTCAGAGTCTAGCTGACTACCGTAACAATTATGGGCAAATGGAAACATGAGAGAATTGATGAATTATGTATTAATATGTGGGCATTAATAAGTCCTATACAATTGGGACCAAAATGAAGCCCAAAATCATAAGGGAAGACATTGCCCAATATGAGATTTTTGACCCATTCTTCCCATTTGCTCCATTTGACTAAATCAACTCTTGCATTTAATGCCAAGGAAGAGATAAGAGAGAATTGATGGATTATATAAAGAGAGAAAAAAATCATATTTTAATACCATTGAACTCTCATGCCTTTTCTAACTTTTCCACATTTTTCTCTCAAATAGACAAACACTAAGCTCTCATCTCTTTGTGGCCAAGATCATCAACTTGTAAGACATGGTAAGTGTTTCTTATGATGGTTTAATATATTTTATGCATGAGATATGGTTTATATTATGTTAGTTATGTTGGTGGAGTATTGAGAAGCTCACAAGGTGTGAAATGTTACATGTTTGCTAAATCGGAGAATGGTTTGTCTTGTAAACTTGAATATGCACTTGTGGTCTTGAAGGAAATGAACTTGGTGGAGTAAATATTTACATGTGAGATGTGATTATAGTCTTACTTGATTAATCCTTATGTATAACGGTTGGAAATGTTATTGTGAAATTGGTTATGATTTTGGTGCCGTATTAGCCGTGAAATGTAGTTTTGGGTGTTGTTATGTGTGTTGTGAGACCATGGATGAATGTTGGTGTTTAAAATGATCAAAAATATGTCAAAATAAGTTTGGTTATGATCATGGACCATTCATGGCATGAAAAGACCCAAAAGAGGCCATTTCGGACCAAAACGGGCATCCGCCCTCGCAAACGAGGGCATCTGCGGGCGCAGATGCCAACGCAGATGCCCCTGGAATTATCCAGAGGCCATATGTACGTGCACATCATCCACCTGAGGGCGTAGGTGGAAATTCAGGTCATCCCAGTTTTCCATTTTGAGTGGTTTCGTTTCTAGTTGATCCCCGAAGGCCCCTATACCCTTTTTGGATGTAATTATCAACTTGTGTGTCGTTTTAATGAATTTGAAGTATCGTATGGAGGTGTTTTGGACTGTATTAAGTATGTATGGTTGTTAATATGTTGTTATGAAGGATTAACTATGACGTAATGATAAAGAGAAAAGCGTAAAGGGTAAGTGTGGTGTGAAATGCTACGATGTATGATCTCTTGGTCAATGTGCATAATGTTATGGTGTTGTTAATATGATAATGCCTTGTATTGTATTGTAAGGGTTCATGACGTTATACGGCAGCCATATAGTTTATTGTCGTCTTGTACGCTTGTATAGTGACTAGTTGCTAATGTAAGTTCCGGTATGAACTTGTATTGTAGAGTAAGACGTAAAGAAGGAGCTGGACTATTGTGTTCATACATAGACTTGTGTATTCATACTTGGAAGTGCAGGTATGTAAGGTTACTTTGTCCATATCTTTCTGCAGCTTATAGAATTCATATTGACGTCACATTTGTCCTATTCCGAAATATGTTAAGGTATACTATTCCCGGTTACCAATGGTTATTATCACAAGTTTTCGAATTATTGATCAATTATAAATCATAGGTCTCCTATTCATTGATAAATTTCCAAAGTTCCAATATTGTTTATGCTCATGTATCTCGTTCATTGATCATTGTCCAATGGTTCCAATAGTGTTATGTTTCCCAAAAGGCTAAACTTCCAAATAATGTTATTTTCACGTCTCTTACTTATTGGTTAATGATCCAAAGCTTCACATAATGTTATGATTATCATTGTATCAATCTCAAAGTAATGAATAAAGTAATACATATGTGGTTAATGATCAAGTATGGGTGGTAGCTTTGGGGGCGAAATGCCTAGCTCAAGCCGATCCCAACATTGTTAGATCAGGGGGCAGTCCTAGAGGCCTAAGCCTAGCTCGGACCAAACCTAACAGGGGGAAGATCTAGAGGTATAATCCTAGCTCGAGCCAAACCTGATATGTTGGTTTATGGGTGGCAGCTCTAGAGGTAATAACTTAGCTCGAGCCGAACCCAATGCTTTGTTTCTAGGGTAGAAGCTCTAGGGGCATAAGCCTAGCTCGAGACGATCCCAACATAGCGATACGTGATGTTTAAAACCCACTGTTCAGTCGGGGCCCGGGTATCACAGTTCACAGGCAAAGATGAATAACCATAGAATCAAAGAAACAAAGAAAGTAAAGAAAGCAATATACATGGTTTCTAAAGTACAGTATTGACTTATCCATAATGATCATTTATTGTATTTGAGTTCATTGATATGTCTACATATCATACAAGTTTCTTATGGCCTTACATACTCTGTACATCCCTCGTACTGACCCCTCTTGGAGAATTTACCTTACTTGTTGCAGGCATAGGTTCTAGTAGGCCTCCACAGTAGGTTGCCAGTTCTTGCCGATCATTGGTGAGCTCCAGTTAGTTCGGGGCTTCTTCGATTCATAGTTGTACATATGTTTTGGTGTTGTACATGTAGTATAAAGCGGGGACTTGTCCCTATTTTAGTTCATTTTGGTCAATGCACTTGTTAGAGGCTTTTGTAGACAAATGTGGGTGTATAAATGTTAAAGGTACATGTCGTTTTTGACTTGATGGCCTCAACGGACAAGTTTTATTTATATATATATGCCATGTGTTCCATGAATTTTGTTGTTATCATTATAAGCCCTTACGTGATAAGGGTGTTTCTGATGGCATGCATATGAATGAACATAAGTACAATTTGGTTCTCTCTGGCCTTATCGGCTATGGGTGGCAATCATGTCCCAATGGGATTCAGGGTGTGACAAAAGTGGTATCAGAGCAGGTCGTTCTAAGGGTGTCTATAAAGCCGTCTCTGAGTAGAGTCTTACCTATCAATGTGATATGCACCACATTTATAAGTAGGAGGCTATGGGACATTTAGGATGTTGTATCTCTTCTTCAATTCTAGATCGTGCAATAGAGCTGGTGTTGTAAGTTGAATTGAAATCTGACCATGGTAAATATTTCTCTTTGATATAATAACCATGCCAATGATGAGAAGAGGTAGAGGTAAAGGAAAAAAAGTAGATATGCCTGCTGAGGAAGGGATGAGTAGACTACCACCTGACCAAGCTAGTCAAGGTGGAGCAAATGCTGAGATATCCTCGCGGTCTTCTTCTACTTTTCCAGCTCCGAAAGAGCCAGTTGGTAGGGAAGTACCCGCAGCACCACCAATGAACACCACAGATCAGGATCTTAGAAATGCAGTACATATGTTGACCCAGTTAGTGGCAGCCCAAAGTCAAGGACGAGCTGGTCCAATGACACATGATGATGATGCGGCTAGAATGGTGAGTCGCAGAACACAGGATTTTCTGAAACTTGACCCTCCTATATTCACAGGGTCAGATCCGAAAGCGGATCCACAGGACTTTGTGGATCAAATTCAGAGGGGCTTGGAAGTTATGCACGTGACGAGGGTAGAGACAGTTGAACTTGCTGTGCATAGATTAAAAGGGGAAGCGATATTGTGGTACGAGGATTGGAAGAAATCCCGTGATATTGGTGCAAGTCCACCTACTTGGGAAGAATTTAAAACGGCTTTTCTTGATCATTATCTTCCTTATGAGATCCGTAAGGCACGTGCGGATCAGTTTCTAAATCTCCGTCAAGGAAATCTGGGTGTTAGGGAGTACAACTTGGAATTTAATTCCTTGGCTCGATATGCGCCGAATGTTGTGGCTACGATGACAGATAGAGTCCATCGATATGTAGACAGACTAGAGCCATATTTGGTAAGAGATTGCACCATTGCTACCTTAAATAAAGATATGGACATCGCTAGAATACAGGCCTTCGCCCAGAAAATGGAAGATCAAAGACAGAGAAAAAGGGCACATGAATTTGATAGGGGGCAAAACGGGCTAGACCTATGGGATCATCTGCTATGTCTCAAGAGGGATCTAGGCCCCGTATGTTTTTGAGACCACCTAGACCATCATTTTCTCATTCCACAGCAGGTGTTCACTCTCAGTTTAGAGGGTTTAGAGGTGGCCCAGCTGGGAAGAGTAGTGGAGGTCACGGATCACAGGCCGCAGGTTTTCCTCGTCAGCAGTGTTAGCACTACGGGTGTATTCATACAGGTACATGCAAAGTGGGGACAAATGCTTGTTTCTGGTGCGGCATGACAGGACACATGATGAGGGAATGTCCCCAGAGGAGTATGGGTGGTATAGCACGACCGGCAGGATCGGCCATTGCATCATCAGCATCGGCTCCTTCTTTGGACTGAGGTGTGCAGCCTGTGGGCCAGGGTAGAGGTGCCAGAGGAACAGCCAGTACTAGTGGGGTCCAGAATCGCACTTATGCTTTGGTGGATAGACAAAATTCAGAGGCTTCTCCTGATGTCGTCACAGGTACATTATCCATATTCTCAAATAATTTATATGCATTGATTGACCTTGGTTCTACATTTTCCTATGTTACTCCATTGGTTGCTGCAAAATTTGCAAGGGCACTAAAATTATTAATTAAATCAATTGAAGTGTCTACACTGGTTGGTGAATGTATTGTTGCAAAAAGAGTATATCGTAACTGTGTGATAACTGTGTGTGGTCATGATACATTGGCCGATCTCATTGAATTAGACATGGTGGATTTTGATGTGATCATGGGAATGGATTGGTTGGCCTCTTGTTATGCTACGGTAGATTGCCGGGCCAAGAAGGTGCATTTTTGTTTTCCGCAAGGAAATGTTCTTGAATGGCAGGGTAATGTAGGGGCACCACGAGGGAGATTTATTTCCTATCTGAAAGCCAGGAAAATGATTGCTAAAGGTTACATATGTCATTTAGTACAGGTGAAAGATAATGATGTGGAGCCACTAATTCCGCAGTCGATTCCAGTGGTCAATGAATTTCTTGACGTATTTCCAGAGGATCTTCCAGGCTTAACCCCCAGAAAGGGAAGTAGAATTTGGCATTGATGTGATTTCGGGCACTCAGCCCATTTCTATTCCTCTATATAGAATAGCTCCAGCAGAATTGCGTGAATTGAAGGAGCAATTGAAAGATTTGCTGGACAAAGGCTTCATTAGACCTAGTGTGTCCCCGTGGGGTGCACCGGTATTATTTGTACGAAAGAAAGATGGCACATTGAGGATGTGCATCGACTATCGGTAATTGAATAAGGTAACGATCAAGAACAAAAATCCCCTCCCTCGATTTGATGATTTGTTTGATCAGTTATAGGGTGCCAGGTGCTTTTCAAAGATTAACTTGAGGTCGGGTTACCATCAAGTCAGAGTTAGAGAGGAAGATGTACCCAAGACATCTTTCCAAACACAGTATGGCCATTATGAATTTCTAGTTATGTCATTTGGACTAACAAATGCACCAGTTGTGTTCATGGATTTGATGAATAGGGTATTTAAGCCATTTCTAGACGTGTTCGTCACAGTTTTTATAAATGAAATCCTAGTTTATTCTAGAACACCGGAGGACCATGCTAATCACTTACGGCAGGTGCTACAGATTCTCCGTGAGCAAAAGTTGTATGCAAAATTCTCGAAGTGTGAGTTTTGGTTAAACTACGTCCCATTCTTGGGTCATATTGTGTCAGATAAAGGGATACAGTTTTATACACAGAAGATTGAAGCAGTGAAAAATTGGCCAAGACCTACGACACCCATAGAGATTCATAGTTTTCTTGGACTGAAAGGTTATTACCAAAGATTTGTGGAAGGTTTTTCCTCTATTACTGCACCGTTAATAAAGCTTACACACAAGGCAGTTAAATTTTAGTGGAATGACGTGTGTGAGAAAAGTTTCCAAAAGTTGAAAGATAAATTAACCTCCACACTAGTTTTAGTACTTCCTGAAGGTACTGAAGGTTATGCAGTGTATTGTGATGCTTCCGGGATTGGCCTCGGATGTGTATTGATGCAGAACAGTAATGTCATAGCATATGCCTCATGACAGTTGCGACCACATGAAAAAAACTATTCCACACATGATCTTGAATTAGCAGCGGTGGTCTTTGCTTTAAAGATATGGCGTCACTATTTGTATGGAGTTCATGTTGATATCTATACGGATCACAAGAGTTTACAATATATCTTTAAGCAGAAGGAACTCAATTTGAGGCAACGAAGGTGGTTAGAGATTTTAAAAGACTATGATATTGATATCCTTTATCATCCAGGCAAAGCAAATGTGGTAGCCGATGCATTGAGTCGCAAGAAAGTAGAAAGCACCAGTGGTCAAGGGATGGAAAAGAAAGAGATACTCAAAGTTATACATCAATTAGCCAGCTTGGGGGTTCGTCTTCTTGAATCCTCAAATGAAGGAGTTATTGTGCAAAATGCGGCTGAATCTTTGCTAATAGATGAGGTGAAAGAAAAGCAGTTTACAGATCCTATGTTAATGCAGTTAAAGAAGAATGTAGAAAAGAATTTGACAAAGGCATTTGATCTAACACAGGAAGGGGTGCTCCAATGCCAAGGTAGAGTATGCGTTCCAGATGTAGATGAACTGCGGAAATGAATTATGACTGAGGCGCATCATTCGCGCTATTCTATCCATCCGGGTGCTACTAAAATGTATCATGATTTAAAAGAAGTGTATTGGTGGGGAAATATGAAGAAGAATATTGCAGAATTTGTCGCTCAGTGCCCGAATTGTCAACAAGTAAAGGTAGAGCATCAGAAACCAGGAGGTTACATGCAATGTATTAATCTTCCAGTCTGGAAATGGGATATGATTAATATGGACTTCATCACAGATTTACCTCGTACACTGTGGAAATTTGATTCTATATGGGTGATCGTGGACAAACTTACTAAGTCAGCGCATTTTCTACCAGTCAAGACCACTTATACAGTTGAGGATTATGCAAACTTATATGTGAAAGAGATAGTGTGGTTGCATGTTATTCCACTTTCCATTATATCAGATAGAGGAGCACAGTTCACAGCGCACTTTTGGAGATCTTTTCAGCAGAGTTTGGGTACACAGGTGAATTTGAGTACGGCTTTCCATCCTCAGACTAATGGAAAAGCAGAACGTACTATTCAGACACTTGAAGATATGCTATGAATGTGCACGTTAGATTTTCAAGGTAGTTGGGATGACCATCTGCCTCTTATTGAATTTGCTTACAACAATCGCTATCATTCAAGTATTAAAATGGCAGCTTATGAAGCATTATCTGGTAGAAAATATAGATCACCAATTGGGTGGTTTGAAGCAGGTGAGACTGCTTTACTTGGGCCAGATCTTGTTCATCAGGCTATGGAGAAGGTTAAAGTGATTCAACAACGATTACAGACGTCCCAGAGTCGACACAAGTCATATGCCGATGTTAGAAGAAGAGGACTTGAGTTTGCCATAGGTGATTGGGTATTTCTAAAGGTGTCACCAATGAAAGGAGTAATGCGATTCGGAAAAAAAGGGAAATTGAGTCCACGGTATATAGACCCATATGAAATTATTAGAAGATTTGGGCAAGTTGCGTATGAGTTGGCGCTACCCCAAGAACTCTCCACAGTTCATCCAGTATTTCATGTGTCGATGCTTCAAAAATTCATAGGAGATCCATCTCGTTTTACTCCTATTGATGATGTACAGGTTACAGAGGATCTTACCTATGAGAAAATACCTATTTCCATTCTGGATAGACAAGTGAAGAGGCTGAGGAATAAAGATATAGCATCCGTAAAGGTACTTTGGAGAAATCAACAAATAGAAGAGGTCACATGGGAAGCTGAAGAAATGATGAAATCCAAGTACCCTCATTTGTTCCAAAGGAAAGAATGACAAGTAAGTTTATAAGCTTTGAGTATATCTCTCTATGATGACATGAAGAATTCTCCTATACTTGTAATTGTTTACTTTGAATAATAACACTAACATTCGAGGACGAATGTTCCTAAGGGGGGGAGAATGTAACACCCCGTACGTTTCGGAGTTTAGCTGACTACCGTAACAATTATAGGCAAATGAAAACATGAGAGAATTGATGAATTATGTATTAATATGTGGGAATTAATAAGTCCTATACAATTGGTCCCAAAATGAAGCCCAAAATCATAAGGGAAGATATGGCCCAATATGAGATTTTTGACCCATTCTTCCCATTTGCTCCATTTGACTAAATCAACTCTTGCATTTAATGCCAAGGAAGAGATAAGAGAGACTTGAAGGATTATAAAGAGAGAAAAAAAATCATATTTTAATACCATTGAACTCTCATGCCTTTTCTAGTTTTTCCACATTATTCTCACAAATAGACAAACCCTAAGCTCTCATCTCTTCGTGGCCAAGATCATCAAATTGTAAGACTTGGTAAGTGTTTATTATGATGGTTTAATATATTTTATGCATGATATATGGTTTATATTATGTTTGTTATGTTGGTGGAGTATTGATAAGTTCAAAAGGTGTGAAATGTTACATATTTGCTAAATCGGAGAATGGTTTATCTTGTAAACTTGAATATGCACTTGTGGTCTAGAAGGAAATGAACTTGGTGGAGTAAATATTGACATGTGATATGTGATTATAGTCTTACTTTGTTTAATCCTTGTGTATAACGGTTGGAAATGTTATTGTGAAATTAGTTATGGTTTTGGTGTCGTATTGGCCGTGAAATGTAGTTTTGGGTGTTGTTATGTGTGTTGTGAGACCATGGATGAATTTTGGTGTTTACGATGATCAAAAATATGTCAAAATAAGTTTGGTTATGATCATGGACCATTCATGGCATGAAAAGACCCAAAAGAGGCCATTTCGGACCAAAACGGGCATCCACCCCCGCAGACGAGGGCATCTGCGGGCGCAGATGCCAACGCAGATGCCCATGGAATTATCCAGAGGCCATATGCGCGTGCACCTCAGCCACCTGCGGGCGTAGGTGGCAACGCAGGTCAGCCCAGTTTTTCGTTTTGAGTGGTTTCGTTTCTAGTTGATCCCCAAAGGCCCCTATACCCTTTTTGGATGTAATTATCAACTTGTGATTTCGTTTTAATGACTTTGAAGTATCGTATGGAGGTGTGTTGTACTGTATTAAGTATGGATGGTTGTTCATATGTTTTTATGAAGGATTAATTGTTACGGAATGATAAAGAGAAAAGCGTAAAGGGTAAGTGTGGTGTGAAATGCTATAGATGTATGATCTCTTGGTCAATGTGCATAATGTTATGGTGTTATTGATATGATAATGCCTTGGATTGTATTGTAAGGGGTGACATGATGTTATACGGCAGTCATATAGTTCATTGTCGTCTTGTACGCTTGTATAGTAACTAGTTGTTAATGTAAGTTTCGATATAAACTTGTATTGTAGAGTAAGACGTAAAGAAGGAGCTGGACTATTGTGTTCATACATGGACTTGTGTATTCATACTTGGAAGTTCAGGTATGTAAGGTTACTTTGTCCGTATCTTTCTTCATCTAATAGAAATCACATTGACGTCAAATTTGTCCTATTCCGAAATGTGTTAAGGTATACTGTTCCCGATTACCAATAGTTATTATCACAAGTTTCCGAATCATTGATCAATTATAAATCACATGTCTCCTATTCATTGATAAAGTTCCAAAGTTCCAATATTGTTTATGCTCATGTATCTCGTTCATTGATCATTGTCCAATGGTTCCAATATTGTTATGTTTCCCAAAAGGCTATACTTCCAATTAATGTTATTTTCACGTCTCTTACTCATTGGTTAATGATCCAAAGCTTCACATAATGTTATGGTTATCATTGTATCAATCTCAAAGTAAAGAATAAAGTAATGCATATGTGGTTAATGATCAAGTATGGGTGACAGCTTTGGGGGCGAAATGCCTAGCTCAAGCCGATCCCAACATTGTTAGATCAGGGGGCAGTCCTAGAGGCCTAAGCCTAGCTCAGACCGAACCTGACAGGGGGCAGCTCTAGAGGTATAATCCTAGCTCGAGCCAAACCTGATATGTTGGTTTATGGGTGGCAGCTCTAGAGGTAATAACCTAGCTCGAGCCGAACCCAATGCTTTGATTCTAGGGTGTCAGCTCTAGGGGCATAAGCCTAGCTCGAGCCAATCCCAACATAGCGATATGTTATGTTTAAAACCCACTGTTCAGTCGGGGCTCGGGTATCACAGTTCACAGGCAAAGATGAATAACCATAGAATCAAAGAAACAAAGAAAGTAAAGAAAGCAATATACATGGTTTCCAAAGTACAGTATTGACTTATCCATATTGATCATATATTGTATTTGAGTTCATTCACATGTCTACATATCATACAAGTTTCTTATGGCCTTACATACTTAGTATATCCCTCGTGCTGACCCCTCTTAGGGAATTTACCTTACTTGCTGCAGGCGCAGGTTCTAGTAGTACTCCACAGTAGGTTGCCAGCTGTTGCGGATCATTGGTGAGCTCTAGTTAGTTCAGGGCTTCTTTGAGTCACAGTTGTACATATGTTTTGGTGTTGTACATGTAGTATAAAGCGGGGACTTGTCTCGATTTTAGTTCATTTTGGTCAATGCACTTGTTAGAGGCTTTTGTAGACAAATGTGGGTGTATAAATGTTAAAGGTACATGTCGTTTTTGACTTGATGGCCTCAACGGTCAAGTTTCATATATATATATATATGTCATGTGTTCCATGAATTTTGTTGTTAGCATTATAAGCCCTTACGTGATAAGGGTGTTTCTGATGGCATGCATATGAATGAACATAAGTACAGTTTGGTTCTCTCGGGCCTTATCGACTACGGGTGCCAATCATGTCCCGATGGGATTCGGGGTGTGACAAGAAGGTTGCTGGGAAACTAGATGTGGATGCAGTCACGACATTATCTACCCAAATTTCAGCTATGCAAAACATGATGAACATTTACTTCAGTAGTTTGAATTTGGGGCAGCAACAAGCTCCCATAAATGTAGTACAACAACAGGTTTCTGTGGTGTGCAGTGTATTTGGAAACGGGGACCATACCAGCGAGTTGTGCAGTGTAAATTCGAATTTCGTGAATTTTGTGGGTAATACCCAAAGAGGAGTTGAAGCATAGAATTATGGAAATACTTATAATGCTGGGTGGAAGAATCACTCGAACTTATCTTGGGGAGGTAATTAGAATCAATATAAACCTCAAGGATATGCACCACAATATAACCAACAGCAGGGTCAAGGCAATCAAGTGGGTGCTAAGCCTAGAGATATGGGAGTGGAAGATATGCTGAAGCAAATTATGGTAGAGCAAGTTACGCTGGCAGCAGATGTGAAGAACAATTAGTTGGCTACTCAAAATTTGGAGAAGCAAAGTGGTTAGTTAGCAAATGCACAAAATACAAGGCCTCAAGAAGGTCTTCCAAGTGATACCGATCCTAACCCGAAGAAGGTGAATGATAATGTTACTTGTAGCGGTAAGCAGTTAGAGGATATAGTTTCACCAGAAAAAGAATTGGAGCCGAAAGAAGTTGTGGTTGAATACAAACAAGTTGAGGCTGCCAAAAGCTCCAAAGATGATAAAGTGATCCATAGTGTAAAGTTGCCTCCTCTTTTTCCCTAGAAGTTCAAGAAGAAGAAGGAAGATGAATGCTTTGGTAAGTTCATTGAACTACTTAAACAAGTGCGCATTAATTTGCCTCTTGTGGATATCTTATAGGGTATTCCAAAGTATGCTAAGTTTGTAAAAGATATTGTGGCAAACAAGAGTAAATTGACAGAGTATGCCACAGTTGCATTGACTGAGGAGTGTAGCTCTCGCATTCAAAATTGGTTACCCACCAAGCTGAAGGATCCTGGAAGCTTCACTGTAAAAATTACTCTGGGAGATCATGTTTGTGTTCATGGGTTGTACGATTTAGGGGCTAGTATAAATCTGATGCCCACTTCAGTTTTCAAGGAGTTGGGTTTGGGTCGTCCTAAACCTACTACTATTATTTGGCAGCTTGCAGACCGATCCGTGACTAGACTTGATGGTATTGTTGAGAATGTTCTAGTTCAAGTGGGTTCGTTGATCTTTTCGGTTGATTTTGTGGTGCTGAATTTTGAGCCTGACCCAGAAGTCCCATTTATTTTGGGTCATCCATTTCTGGCCACAGGAGGTGCGATCATTAACGTAGTAGCAGGTAAACTGACTATGTGAGCTCATGATAAAGTTGAGGTTTTTGATGTTTATAGGGCTTTGAAGCTACCAAGAATTTATGAGAACTTGTCAGCTATTACAGCTATAGATTTGGTGGCTGAAAACATCCACACTTTGTGTACAGATCTTTTGGAAAAAGTTTTGATGGGGCAAGATATTTTTAGTGATGCAGAAGCTATTGATATGGTTCAAGTTCTTGATCTTATGGGTATCTATGCTAAAGAGGGTGGATGGGAACCTTTAAATCGTCCACTCGGTCCTCCAACCAAGCCATCAATTGAGGAGGCACCGAAACTTGAATTGAAAGAACTTTTGTCTCATCTTCAATATGCTTTACTAAGTGATAATGAGACCCTTCCTATTATTCTTGCAGCAAATTTATCAAGGGAACAAGTTGATGCAGCATTGGTGATACTCAAAAGAACAATAGAAGGCTATTGGTTGGCAGATGTCTGACATCCATGGTATTAATCCCGGTTTGTGCATGTATAAAGTTTACATGGAGGAAGGGCATAAGCCGAGTGTGCAACACCAAAGACGCTTGAATCCAGTAATGAAAGAAGTTGTAAGGAAAGAGGTAATTAAGTGGTTAGATTTGGGCATTTTCTAACCTATCTCTGACAGTACATGGGTGAGTCCAGTACAGTGTGTCTCAAACAAGAGTGGTATGACGGTGATCACGAATGATAGTAATGAGTTGATTCCTACAAGAACTGTGATTGGGTGGCGTATTTGCATGGATTACCGAAAACTAAATGATGCTACAAGGAAAGACCATTATCCAATCCCTTTTATTGATCAAATGGTGGATCGTTTAGCCGGGCAGGAATATTATTGCTTTCTTGATGGGTATTCCGGGTATAATCAAATTGCGATAGATCCTCAAGATCAAGAGAAGACTACATTCACATGCCCTTATGGCACTTACGCTTTCAAGCGTATGCCCTTTGGATTGTGCAATGCACCGGCTACTTTTCAGTGTTGCATGATGGCTATTTTCTATGACATGGTGGAGGAGTTCGTAGAGATTTTTATGGATGATTTTCAGTCTTTGGTAACTCTTTCGAGGTATGTTTGCAAAACCTTGATAGAGTCCTTGCGCGGTGTGAAGAAACTAATCTTGTTCTCAAGTAGGAAAAATGCCATTTTCTTGTGACGGAAGGTATAGTTCTTGGACATAAAGTGTCAAAGCAGGGGCTCGAAGTTGATAGAGCAAAGATTGAAGTTATCAAGAAACTACCTCCACCGGTGTCGGTGAAAGGGGTGCGTAGTTTCTTGGGACATGCTGGGTTATACAGACGGTTCATTAAAGATTTTTCCAAGATTGCACGCCCCATGTGCGCGCTCTTAGAAAAAGATGTTAAATTTGTATTTTGCCAGTCATGCGTGAAGGCATTTGAGATTTTGAAGAAGAAGTTGGTGGAGGCACCTATCCTTATTGATCCTGATTGGGCTTTACCATTTGAGCTCATGTGTGATGCAAGTGATATTGCAGTGGGTGTAGTTCTTGGGCAGCGGAAGAACAAGATATTTCACTCTATTTATTATGCGAGCAAGACCCTTGATGCAGCCCAAGTGAATTATACGGTGACTGTAAAGGAGATGTTATCTTTGATATACGCATTTGATAAATTTAGATCATATTTGGTGGGCAATAGCGTCATTGTATTCACAGATCATGCTGCAATACAGTATTTTTTCAATAAAAAGGATGCTAAGCCGCGGTTGACTAGATGGATTTTATTGTTACAAGAGTTTGATTTGGAGATTAAAGACAGGAAGGGGTCAGAAAATCAGATTGCCAACCATCTTTCTAGACTTGAAAGTTCAACACATGTAGTTGATGATGGGCAAATTGGTGAGGAATTTCCAGAAGAGCAATTATTGGTTTTGGGGGTTGATGAGTTGCCATGGTATGCAGACATTGTAAATCTATTGGTAAGTGGGCTATTTCCTCCTGATTCAAGTCCTCAACAAAAGAAGAAACTGTCATATGAGGTACGTTCTTATATTTGGGACGAGCCTTATTTATTCAAGTAAGGGCCTGATCAAGTAGTAAGAAGATGTATTTCGGATGCGGAGGTGAAAAAGGTGTTGGAGAGATACCACGCCTCACCTTATAGTGGTCATCATGGTGGTGAACGCACAACCCAAAAAATTATGCAATCAGGTTTCTTCTGGCCTTCTCTATTTAAAGATGCTCATGCATTTGTGAAGAGTTGTGACCAATGCCAACGTATGGGGATGATTGCAAAAGCGACATGAGCTGTCGTTAACTAATATCCTAGAAGTTGAAATCTTTGATGTATGGGGGATAGATTTTATGGGCCCTTTCCCGAAGTCGAATGGGAATCAATACATACTTGGCAGTGGATTATGTGTCTAAGTGGGTAGAGGCTGGTGCTCTTCCTACGAATGATTCCAAGGTTGTGGTGAAGTTCCTTCAAAAACATATCTTCACAAGATTCGAAACTCTAAGAGCTATTATTAGCGATGGAGGTTCACACTTTATAAACTATTGGGTGAAGAGTTTGTTGGCAAGGTTTCAACAGCATATCATCCCCAAACAAGTGGCCAAGTGGAAGTGTCTAATCGCGAGATAAAACAAATCTTGCAAAAGATAGTGAATACTTATAGAAAAGATTGGTCGCTCAAGCTAGATGATGCTCTTTGGCTATCGAACTGCATATAAAACACCTATAGGGACTTCCCCATATCATCTTGTCTTTGGGAAAGCATGTCACCTCCCGGTTGAACTTGAGCACCGAGCATATTAGGCGGTGAAGAAGTTGAATCTAGATCCGAAGTTGGCTGGTAACAGAAGGTTGTTGTAACTCCATGAGTTGGAAGAGTTTCATTTCCATGCATATGAAAATGCGAAGATCTACAAGGATAAAATGAAGCGATGGCACGACAAGCACATTCTCCACCACACTTTTGAGCTAGGCCAGTTGGTACTCCTGTTTAACTCGAGACTTAGGTTATTTCCGAGCAAGCTAAGATCTAAGTAGAGTGGGCCTTTTGAGGTAAGTCACACAACTCCTCATGGTGTGGTAGAAATCTTGAATAAAGATGATGGTACTAGATTTCTTATAAATGGCCAAAGATTGAAGAACTATTTTGGTGAAGAAGAGAAGCAGAAGGAGGACGTACTTCACCTTGATAATAATTGAGCTGAGTGTGGTCGAGCCGCAACATTAAACCAGGCACTACATGGGAGGCAACCCATGGATGTATTGTAATAGTTAGGAATTATAAAGTAAAAATACAAAAAGAAGAGTCGTGCCACGACCAAAACTAAGGCGCTTTATGGGAGGCAACCCATCTCTTTTAAAATTTTGTCTTTTCTAACTTAGTTCTAGGATTTATTGTTTATGCAGAGACACATGGAGTATTTTTCCATGGAAATCCAAGAGAAAAAGGTAAATTGGAGATAGATGATCTTTTGAAGGTGCCGGGAAGGTAGGACATGTTTTGGAGTGAAGTTTTGCATCATGGGACTTGTAAAAGCCCCAAAATTATGAGAAAAATGTGGAAAAATGCCCAGGTATGATTTTAAGTGAGGAGCATACCAGGAAGCCTGCCAGGCTGCTCCTGGCAAAAATTCTGTGTGCCTTGGCAGTGAGCAGGCGCGACACCTAGCGTGCCAGGCCACTCTTGCCCAATTTTTTGTGGCTTTGGCACTGTGCAGGCACGACACCTAGCATACCAGGTTGCTCCTGCCGTAAGTCTTTGGGCTTCAGGCAGTGTGCAGGTACGACACCTAGCGTGTCAGGCCGCCCCTGCCTTAAGTCTTTGGGCTTAATTTTTTTTAAAGGGTCACTCAACCACCCTACCCACCCCACCCCTTATCCTTTAAATCCCCAATTTTTTGTTTATTTCTCATAAATCTTCTCTAATTCCCCACCAAAGACCTAATTTTTCTCCCACAACATCAAAAAATTTCTCTTACGTTTCTCTTCTCTTGCCCACACATAGCACAATTTCTTACCTTCTCCTCTTTGGGTTGTGATTACAAGACTCCATTCAAGCTATCAATGTCTGTTTATGTAAGCTTTCTCTCTCTATATTTCTATGAGCATGTTGAAATTGGGGGAATTCAAGCAACTCAAATTTGTGATGCCCCATTTGTCTTTGTAGTTTGACTTGCTTATTATGTTATTGTTGGAAATTATGGGGTGTCCTGAAGATGAACTTGAAGTACAAGTGCAATTGTCTTATTAATCTTGTTTTTATTTGAAGGAATTACGAGTGGGTTTAGCTTATATGGTTGTAATTGATACAATTGTTTGTTGTAATTACTTGTTATAACCCATATATTGTTGAAAAAGCATGGATCTTGTTTGAATTCTTGAGTAAAACAAGTAAGCCATTCTATGGATAATTATGGGAATGTGAAATTTGTGTTAGGAAGGTTGACTTTGGATATGGGTTGGACTTTGTTTTGGGCATTAAGTGATGAGGGGAAGTCTGAGTACCCTTACACCCATATATTTTGACTTAGTGCTAAGCAACTAAGTGTAGGGTGGCCCTTAAAGCCAACGTACATTGAGTTGGTTAGCTATCTTTACGTGGGAAATTTACATACTTGTGGAACTTTGTTATAGGTACAATGTCAGAATCTAATGTGGCTGCTTCCAGTTCTCACAAGCGAAGACGGTCAGAAAATAAGGTCCCCGCGGCTCCCCCAGTCCCTAAAGGCCAGAAACGAAAGTATGGGCTAAATGCTGTATCGAGTGCCGGTAAAAATTGGTATAAAAGTCACCCTGAAGCCAAATACTTTGCGGATGAGTGTATTGATAGGGCCAGTCTAGCTCAGACTTACCCTAAAATATTGGCTCAAATTGTGCAAGTGGGTCTGGGTTTCATCTTTGACAAACCAACGGATTGTAACCTTCATCTTGTGAGGGAATTATATGCTAATTGGAACTCGGATGCACCTACCATCTCGGTGGTTGTACGTGGGTCAGATGTTATACTTGATTACTAGGGCCTTAATGGATTATAGGGAGTAAACACTCGGGCTAGTCCCCATGAACTACTCAAGCTGAATGCTAGGCCTCCCTATGTAGAAATTCGACACACTCTTTGCGACCAACGTTCGACAGCGAGATGGCTTTGCCATCACAAAAAAAGGTACCACATGAGTCTACCCTATGTTCATTTCAATAAAGAGGCACGGATTTGGTTGAAGATTGTGTGTTGTTGCTTGATTCTGGGTAGCCACATGACGGAGGTCACTAGGGACAGTGTCTGTCTGGTGTATGCTTTAATGACCGATGTGGAAATTGATGAGGTTCTGTGGCGCTGTTGGCTATGCGTCAAGCTCGTATACAAAGAGGTCTTTGATATGATTTTGGTGGTATATTGACTAAATTAATGAGAGCATTCGAAGTGCCCGAAGAAGTATTTGATTATCATCCTCCTTTGGTGCCTACACCTGTGGATGTCACCCAAACCAAGGCACCTAATGCACTCAGCCCCACTCTTACCTTAGCGGAGCGTCATGCTCCAAATGATGGGATTTTAGCCCGTATGTATGGTTTGGAGATGCTACGACATAGGACTGGGGGTAGGCCTTCTACGGTGGAAGAGCTGAGCCAATATGAGAGGGATTATCCTCTTAATGAGTATGCCATGGCATTGTTGTGAATTGGGCCTGATTTTGTTGAGCCTGTGGATGATGATGTCCCCACAGATGGGAATGACTGCCAGACCAATTCCGATGATGATGAGGTGGAGGCGGATGACACACCGCTAGCAGTTCGCAGGGCGGAGGATGATGATTTCCTTGACTGACCAGGGAGCTCCTTACACCCTACTCTTGCCTTGTTTATTTTTTGTAGCATTGGGGACAGTTCTAATCTTTTAAGTGTGGGGTGGGGTGTTATGGGATTCCTTTTTATGTATGTATATGTGTGTTTCTGTATGTTTCTAGTTGTTTTATTTTGGGTTCCTTAGCCTTTGTTTTCGGTTCTTTTACTAAGGATAGTCCCTTTGAACCGTAGAAAAACACAAAAATTGTTTTTTTTTTTAGTTTGAGTCTCTTTTAGTCATAGAATTCGGAGATTTTCTCTATAACGGATGGATGACGACCGTCTTAAGAGCAAATTAGTCATGTTATTGGTAGGTGTTCTTGATTTCTATACAATTGTGCATACACATCCAGTATGATGGTGGAACATGCTAAGATATACAATAGCAAGTGTTGAGACATCTAGTGCTCACTTAGTCGACTTGATAAGTTGCTTAATATTGAACTCGTGCATGACTTCGTATAAATTGTATGGTGAGCCTGCTTGAGTTAAACATGTGCCATGTGTGAGTGAGGTTGTTATATTATTCCATGTGCATAATGATGTCTAGAACTGCCCGGTGTGTTTGCAAAGCGAAATAAAAGGTGTTGAGTTTAGGAGATGATATAGGCATTTCTTTGATAGCCATGATTTATACCTACTTTATCTACCCTTTTTGCATGATCTTAGCTAGCCCCGTTGAGCCTTTAGCCTATTCTTTGGTAGCCTTATATGTAGCTTAATCCTTTTTTTCAATTAACCAATTTGATCTAAAACTCCTAAGCACTTTAATTGAGAAATTAAGATGTTAAGGAGAGTAAAAATTGAAGAAGGAAAAAGTGAAGTTGAAGCCCCAAGTAAATAGCTTTTGGGTGTGTGAAAAAGTTTATGTGTTGTTGGTAGGGAGTAATGTAATGAAAAAAAAGAGAAAAAAAAAAGAAGTGAATCATTTGTTGATAGCAGTTACTCCTTGCCTAATATGCTTAAGCTAGCTTAAAAAGATGGGACAAAACAAAAGAGAATGGGGAAGACAAAAGTGGTGGAAAATAGGTTGTTGAAGGTGGTCTTAATGTAATTTGTAGTGTATTAAAGCGCTTAGGGAAGATAGTCACTATTCTTGACCAAATAGTTCCTACCCGTCCCTTAGCCTACATTACAACCTTTAAAGTCCTACTTGATCTTTAGCTTTAACATTTTGACATTAGTGGCGTACTACACTAAGGGAAAGCTTATGGTTCATCTTGTGTTTCAGGTGAATTCTTTTCGAGAGTGAGTGAACTTTTATTCATGCACCCATTTAATAATTACTTTGTGTGAAATATTGGGTGATTCTCTTGTGGTGAGGGCGCATATTTAAAAGTATGGTGATCTATTGGTAACGTGTCATGCATGAATTCGCAACTAGTAAAGTTGTTTTGTGAGGATAGGTTGTTTCCATTTACTATTCACTTTTTGGTGATACTAGCATGTTAGTGCATAATTTGATGAATGTGGTTGTGTAGCTATGCAGGAATACCTATTGTGTGTCGGTTGTCTTAAGTCGCCTGGGTTTGAGTATGGTTATTGTTCGAGGACAAACAAAGGTTCAAGTGTGGGGTGGTGATCTAAGGCATATTTATAAGCCTTATTGCCGACTTTAACCCATGTTTACCTTAGTTTTGAGAGCAATACATATGTATTTTGTATGGTTTTGATGGAATGTTTGATATTGTGCTAACAAATGTGATTAGACTATTGTAGGTGGAATTTGCGACTATTTGGAGCATTTTTGGCATGGAAAACGAGGCTTGAAGGAGCTACGAGCGAAGGATATTGAAGATAGGAGGCAAGCTAAAGATTTGAAATTGAAGAATCCAACCAAATCCGCGAAGAAAAGTCGATGAAAGGAAGAAAATCTGAGTCTAAAGGCCTGGCGCGCCAAGGGGCGTGCCGGGCCGCTTTTGGCAAAATTTCTATTCAAGTGGGTAGCAGGGGGGCGCGCCCAAGGGTGTGTCGGGCCACTCAGGCGCACCTATTCAGAGGCAAAAATTTGCCTATGTCCGAGGCACGCCCAAGGACTGCCGTGCCACTTTTTGGCAAATTTTTGCCCCGAATTTTTGTCTATAAATAGGGCTTTTGGGTTATTGTATCAGTATTCCATATTCACTAGACTACTTTGGGCATTTTTTGGCATTGAAATTAGGTTTCATTCTTCTTCTTTTCAGTTTTTATTTCTTTGTATGGTATTTTATCACTTTATGATGTTAATTGAAGTTATGAGTGGCTAAAATACCTCTTTATTGGGGTTGAGGCTATGAACATGAATATCTTGAGTTGAATTTTTTTGGTGTTTGCTGAAGTTTATCATGAATTGGTTATTCTTATATTCTTAGTTTTACTATTTTAATACTTGATCGCCATTGAAATAAATCCCTTGTCTTGAGGTGAGCTCGAGAGAGAAACTAAGAGATAGAACGTAGAATATAAGAAGCGAGATCTTTACTCGCGGAAGGGATTCCAAGAGATTGATATGCGGTTAGGACCAAGAGGTACCTAATGCGCCGTGCTTGTTCAATTACGAGAAGATAGCTTAAAGGCATTAGAATTGGTTAAACTTATCACCGCTCAATGATATAGTTAGGTTTCCAATTTCTAGTAGAGGGTTATAGTTTGGAGACGAATATAATTGTAACATTAACCTCGTGATCAATAACCAAGATAAACGACTAAAATTGCTTAAACCAGTAACAATTAAACTCAAGAGATGACGTTCGAAGTGCCTTAACCCTGGGAATTTACTTTTTATTGACTTTTAAATCATATTTATGAAAACTGAAGTTACGGTAGCGAAGATAGTAGTTTATAGTCCGCAATCATCTAATTTTTAGTAACAAATCCCTCTTCCTTTTCGCAATACTAGTTTTTAATTACTGTTTGACATCTAAAATTGACTTCTGTGATGAAAGTCCCTTGGGTTTGATATCCGGCTCTTTTAAAGGAGCCATTATATTACTTGAATGATCACGTACACTTGCGTGTATAGCTGGGTCGCAACAATAGGGGTGTGATCAAAATCCTTCTTCTTATTTAACGACACTTACACACGGAGACATAACTCAGTAATCAAGAAAGGGAAAGCCAAAGAAGTCTGCTTTTGCTGAGCCCGGCTAGCAATGTCCGAGACTATGAGCAATCTCAAATTCAAGGCCTCTTTGGCAATAATTGAGCCGACAAGAAGCTCTCGATGATTCACAAGAATAGATTGATTCTGAGTGGGAGAGATATTGCAACAAACAAAGCTCAACCAATACTGACTTTCTAAGTGAATAGCTGTCTTATAGATTGGTAAAGCAGGATTAAGCCACTTGGGCGTGATATCACTTAGAAATGGGTCTAACTAGGCCCGTACATCCTTCTCTGGGTCTTTCTCCCAGGGAAAAAAGGCAGTACTCACTGATCTTCTTACAACCCAACACCTCATTATTCATCTTCATATCACAAATCATATCAATACCTCTCAACCTCACAACATCCTTTATCATTTGAGGTCCTCTCCTCTTTCTTTTCTGTAATAACTTCCCATATGCATCATAGAACTCCCTAACCCAAGTCTCAATATAAGGTTTGAGGGGTATAGTATATACCTGAAAATTATGATAGTGAAGTGTTGAAAGGACACTCAGATGTTTACCCTCAAGACCACACAAGCTCAGACGCTGCTCTTCTATGATAGTGCATCGGTGTTGCACTTTTAGATGATTTAGCACATGCTTGGCCTCCGTGACTGTGCACAAAATGTATAGCTGAAGTAGTAGGGGATTTCTCTACTCCATTTCTTTTTACCGGTGCTGCTTCGAGAGTGCAAAGAGGTACATGAATGGGTTTGGTATTGCCTTCCTCCGAGGAATTAATACTGTCCCTCTCAGAGTTTGAGCTATGTTCCAAACTACTTTCCCCAACAACCTGGGCCTTAGACTAGCCATATCATCCCTCTTATGCTTAGTAATCTTCTTTGGCCTTTCGGCCTTTCTAATCATGACCACTTTTGCCATTATCGAGGTGGGAGGAGGGGACTTGGTTTGTTTCTTAGAGGCACGCTTCATTCGAGGAATTTCTGCACATGAGAGTAGCAATGGGCTTGGCCCGTGTTAGCAAAACAACACAATTTTCAAAATCCCAGTTATGCATCACTGAGCAAATCAGCACATCACCAATCGAATCGGTGATGCAAGGGGTTATTACCGAAATAGATAGGAAATTTAGGGACAAGTTGGCAAAGTAAGTTGGGAAATTGGTGATATGCCAAAGGATTCGGCGATACTCTTCTAGCATTGCTGATTCGCTAAGGTATCATCGATTTGCACCTAAGTTATCCTACTATTTGGTAACTTTCGAAGACAAGGGGAGCACTTCGACGATGCACTATACAGTTTAGCGTATCGCTAAAGTTCTCAACCCTTTACTGAATAGTCATCTTCCCCAAGCTCCAAATCGCGATCTTTGTCCTTTAATGGAGATTTTTCAAACTTTTCAACCATGGGTACTCATAATTCCCCAGGTTTCATTATGTACCTACCCATACGATGATTTTTCCCTTTAGAACGACATCACCTAAGCTATCATTGGGAAAAATCAGTCGACTTAAAGATCAATTTCACAAAAATATTAACTAATTACTTCAAGCCCAAAGCAACACAATTAAAAATCATGCCAACGATTTCCATTTTCAACACATAAGCGTTAATCATAAATCAAAAACAAACATTATGCAAATTTTCAGTAACAAACAAGAATTAATCTATGTATGTGTAAAACCCCGTACCTTCCTAACCCTATTTGATGACATTGAATAATGTTTACTTAGGTGTTGAGAGCCATAAGTATGTATTTGGTAATGTTAATGATGAGAAAAATTGAAATTTGTCCTTGTACATGTGATTAACCTTGCGTAGGAGGTGTTTTGCGATTTTCATGGAGAATTTGTGGGGTTCCAAATGAGGCTAAGAGGACCTCTAAACAAAGTATATTAGGGGTAAGAAGTAAGTTAAAGAATAGGACTTGAAGTATCTAACAAAACCCGCGAAGAAAAGTCGAAAAATAAAATTTTTGAAAATTCTAAGTATGGGACTCGCTGGAGGGCGTGCCACGCCACTATGGGATAAAATTTTTAGTCCAGAGGCAGAAAGCTGGCACGCCCAAGGGTGTGCCACGCTGGTTTTTGCCAGTTTTCAAAGTTGGAAATTTTCTTAAATCCCAAGGGTGCCCGGGGACGTACCGGGCTGATTTTTGCTACGTTTCTTCTACAACCATTAGTATATACATGAAATGAGTGAAGTATTATATTGGCATGATAAAATTACTCGAGAATGAATTTGGCATCAAAATGACGGTTTTACCCTTTTGGTCCAAATAAGCCATACGTGGCTAGAATCAATTGTTTTTGGGATTGAGGCTACGGATATGAATGGCGTGAGTGGGAATATTGTTTTAACACGTATGATATGATTTAAATATGAGAAATTATTGATTTTATTGGGTTAAGTGAATTGGGCCCAAAAAGGACCCAAAATGTGAAAGAAAACATGGGCCAAATGGGTCAAATGACCCATTCTTCCTTTGACCAACCAATTATTGATCACAAATGGATAAGGATGAATTTAAGGTCCTATAAAAGGCACCAAAAATCAGATTTTATTCATTTAAACACACAAGCACTTCTAGTATTTTCCAAGAAACCAAAGGAGATATTTCTCATATCTTAAAAACCCTAAGCCAACTCTTTGGACAAGATCATCATTTGGTAAGTCTTGATAAGTGTATATTATTATGATTTAATATCTTATATGCATGAGAGACTATGTAGATCATGTTGGTTATGCTTGAAAGTGTTGGATATGGAACTTGTGGTTTTTGCAAAAAGATGTGCATCCTTGTGAATTAAACTTGAAATATGACTTGTGGGTTTGATGAAAAGGATGGTATGAATGAAATACCAACATGTATGCTGTGATTATGTTATTAAACTTGTTATTTTCATATAAGTGTAAATTATGGGATTTTGGCCGATTTGTTTTTGTGAGGTGTATTGAAGTAATTTGATGGCATAATTGTGATGTTGTGGTGATGGAGAAGTGTAAAGTATGAACTTGGTGTGACATGATCATGTATTGGTCAATGTATGGAGTATTGTGGGATTATTGGGGTAATAAATTCATAAATGATATTTTGGTCAATGTTGGGCATATTGTGGTATTATTGATATGACCATCCCGTAAATGGTATTGTAGAGAAAGAAATGACATTTTAAAGCCAAACATGTGACTCATTGTTATTATATGCCATTGTAAGGTAATTGATGGTTAATGTTGGTTCCGTATGTACTTGTGTTGTAGAGTGAAACATAAGGACGGAGCGGGACTATTGTATGCACTTAAGATTGTATAATCGTATTGAGAATACAAGGTATGTAAGGTTACTCTATCCGTATCTTTCTGCAGTAAATAGTATTCACATTGACATTACACTAGTCCCATTCCGAAATGTGGTAAGGTATCTTATTTTCAGTTTCCAATGGTAGTTATCATATGTTTCTTACTCATTGATTGGTTATGAATCACATGTCTCATATTCATGGCTAATGTTCCAAAATCCCAATAAGGTTATGTTCCAATGTTTCAATAGTGATTATACTTATGTCTCTTGTTCATGGATTATTGTCCAATGGTTCCCATGGTGTTATGGTTCTAATAATGTTATGCTGCTAAGTTATTCACATGTCTCTCACTCATTGGTTAATGATCTAAAGTTGCAAGTAAAGTTATGACTTTCATGGTATCAATCTCAAAGTAATAAACAAAGTAATGCATATGTGGTCAATGATCAAGTATGGGTGGCAGCTTTGGGGGCAAAATGCCTAGCTCAAGCCGATCCCAAATTAGGGGGCAGTCCGAGGGGCATAAGCCTATCTCGAACCGATCCTGACAGGGGTCAGCTCTAGAGGTAATATCCTACTCGAGCCGAACCTAAAATATTGGTATGGGTGGCAGCTCTAGAGGTAATAACCTAGCTCGAGCCGATCCCGCTATATATATTGATTCATAGGGTGGCAGCTCTAGGGGCATAAGCCTAGCTCGAGCCGATCCCAATATAGCATGATGTTATGCTAAAACCCACTGTTCATTTGGGGCCCGGGTATCATAGGTCACAGACAAAGATGAATAATCATAGAAGCAAAGATACAAAGAAAGTAATGAAAGCAAAATACATGGCTTCCAAAGTACAGAATAGTGACTCACCTACATTGTGACTTATCTATAATTGGTTTTGCATTTGAACTTGAGCTCTTTGACATATTTACATATCTTACAAGTTTCATATGGCCTTACATACTCAGTACATTCTTCGTACTGACCCCTTTTGGGGGATTTACCTTACTTGCTGCAGGCGCAGGTACTAATAGGCCTCCACAGTAAGTTGCCAGTGTTGCAGATTTTTTGGTGAGCTCCAGTTAGTTCGGGGCTTCTCCGAGTCACAATGTGCATATGTTTTGGTGTTGTACATGTTGTATAAAGCGGGGACTTGTCCCGACTTTTAGTTCATTTTGGTCAATGCAATTGTTAGAGGCTTTTGTAGACGGATGTGGGTGTATAAGTGTAAAAGGTAAATGTGATTTTTGACTTGATGGCCTCAACGGCCAAGTTTCGCATATGTATATATTTCACATGTTCCATGAATTCCATTATTGGTATTTAAAGCTCTTACGTGATCATGGGTTTCTTATAGCATGCATATGAATGAATAGAGGCAAAGCTTGGTTCTCTCGGGCCTTGTCGGCTACGAGTGCCAATCCATCCCGATGGGATTCGGGGCGTGACAAAAGTGGTATCAGAGCAGGTCGTTCTAAGGGTGTCTACAAAGCCGTGTCTGAGTAGAGTCTTGCTTATGGATATGTTACGCGCCACATTGATAAGAAGGAGGCTACGAGATATTTAGGAGTTGTTTCTTTCCTTCACTTCTAGATCGTGCAATAGAGCCAAAGTTGTAGGTGGACAGATATGTACGTATTAACATTAGTTTTCGTTTGTATAGTCAAATATGTATTATCAGGCAAGATAAGGGCAAAGGTAAGTAGGTTGATATCCCTGCCGAAGAAGAAATGAGTAAATCACCACCTGACAGAGCTAGTCAAGGTGGGGCTGACATAAAATTTGCAATACGGGTTTCTCTTAGACAGAAGGTAGAAACGTATTCACAGAACCACCTATAAATGTTACTGAACAGGATTTAAGAAATATAGTGCATATGTTGACTCAGATAGTTGTTGTACAATGTCACGGGCGAGATGGCCCAATGATGAGTAATGATGGTACGGCTAGGGCAGCTAGTCGTCAAACACAGGATTTTCAGAAATCAAACCCTCCCACGTTCACCGGGTCGGATTTGAACGAAGACCCATAGGACTTTATGGACAATCAAAAAGGGTTCTAGATGTTATGCATATGACTGGTGTATTGATGTACTTCCAACTAGTTGGGAGGAATCTAAAACGACAATCCTTGATCGGTACAGCCCATACGAGGTCTGAAAAGCTCATGTTGACCAATTGTTAAATCTTTGCCAAAGGACTATGAATGTCAGAAAGTACAGTTTTCAATTTAATTTTTTGGCTAGGTATGCTCCAAATGTGGTAGCTATTATGACCGATAGAGTGCATCGGTATGTAGATAGACGGATTGTACTATTGCGGTCTTGAAAAGAGGTATGGATATAGCCAGAATATAGGTTTTTGCATAGATAGTGATGGACCAGAGGCAACAGAAAAGGACATAAATATTTGAAGAAGGGTAGTCAAATAGGGCTAAACCTATGGGACAGTTCACAGCATCACAAGGAGAATTTAGGTCTCAAGTGTTTAACGGACCGCCTAAACCATTATTTCCTTAATTTATAGTAAATGTTCTACCTCGATATCAAGGGTTTAGATACAATCGGTTTGGCAAAGAAGCGAGATTCAGGATTCATGGGCAATAGGGTATCAAGTATAAGAACGTAAAAAATCGGAACCAACCGAAGTCCCCTCGTCAGCCGTGGTAGTGCTGTGGAAGTTATCATCTAGGTGAATGTCAGGTGGGGCCAAATGTTTGTTATTGGTGTGATACGTCTGCTCACAAAATGAAGCTTCCCCTGATGTAGCTACAGGTATTGTATATGTATTGATTGACCCATATTCGACAATAGCATATGTTTTTTCATTAATTGCTGAAAAAAAATATTCAAAAGGACACCAGAATTACTAGGTATGTCACATGAAGTCTACACATCAGTTGTTAAATCTATTGTAGTTAAAAGAGTATATCATAAGTGCATAGTCATTGTTTGTGGTCATAAGACACTGGTTGGTCTTATTGAGTTGGAAATAGTGAATTTTAGTGTTATAAAGGGATTATGCCATAGTAGATTGCCGAACTAAGAAGTTATATTATCGTTATCCTCAAAAGAACGTTTTTGAATGGCCAGGGAAATGTGGGGGCACCAAGAGGAAAATTTATTCCCCATCTTAAAGCAAGGAAAAGGATACTCTAAGGGATATATATGTCAATTAGTGATAGTGAAAGATACTGATGTGAAGCCACCAACTCTTCAATCAGTTCTAGTGGTAAATGAATTCCTCGATGTATGAGCTGATATTAATGTGGTGTCAGGTATTTAGCCTATTTTTATTTGTTCATATAGCATGGCCCGTTAGAGTTACGGGAATGAAATGAGAGAGTAAAAGATGTGTTGAGTAAGGAATTCATAAGGCCTAGTACGACCCCTTAGGGTGCATCAGTGTTCATAGTACAAAAAAAAAAGGAAGAAAAGATGATATAGTGAGAATGTATGTTTACTATCGGCAACCGAATAAGGTGACAATGGAAAATACATGTCTTCTCCCCGGAGTTGATGACTTATTTGATCGGTTATAGGGTGTCAAATTCATCATAGAGATTGACTTAAGGTCAGGAGATCATCAAGTAAGGGTCAGAGAAAATAAAGATACCAAATAGAGGTATGGTCGTTATGAATTCGTAGTTCTGCCATTTGGGCTAACAAATACACCAGCTACATTGATGGGTTTGATAATTAGTGTGTTTAAGCCATCGCTAAGCGTATTTGTGATAATGTTTTAGAGGTTACACTAGACTACTCAAGATCACAAAAGGACCATGCTAAACACTTGCGACAGGTGTTACGGATTCTTCAGGACCGTAAGATATATGCAAGCTCTTTAACCGCAAGTTTGGTCATAATCCGTATTGTTCTTAGGACACATTGTATAGAATAAGGAAATAAGGATTAATGCACATAAAAGAAGTGGCCAAGGCTTACGACGCCTACGGAACTTCGTAGCTTCCTTGAGTTGACCAGTTATTATAGAAGAATTGTTAAAAAGGGCTTTCTTCCATCACCCTTAACGAAGCTAACACACAAATTAACTAAGTTTCAGCGAAATGATGTATGTGAGAAAAGTTTGCAAGAAATGAAAGATAAATTGTCTCCTACACCTTTACTAGTACCTCCCAAAGGCACAGAAGAGTATGCAGTGTATTGTGATGTTTTAAAAGTTGGTGTGGGATGTGTATACATGCGGCATGACAATGTGAAAGCGTATGCCTTAAGACAATTGCGTCCACATAAGAGAAATTATTCCACATATGATTATGAGTTAACAGTTGTGACAATTGCTTGTAATAGATAGCACCACTACTTGTATAAAACTTCAGGTGAAAGAATTATAATGTCAAAAGTAGCCGAATTTTCATTGGTATCTGAGATAAAGGAAAAATCAATGTGTAAGTCATATTCTTAGTTCAATTGAGAAAGAAAAATATGTGCAACGAAGTTCGACGAAGGTATTTGAGCAAACACAAGAGGGAGTACTTTAACGCTAATGTGGATTATGCGTACTGGGTATAGACGAGTTAAGACAATGAATTATGATAGAAGAACATCGTTCACGATATTTTATTTATTTGGAAGAAATCAAAATATACCATGGTTTAGCAGGGAAGCATTTGTAGCTCAATGTCCAAGCGGTCACTGATTTACAGTATGGCATCAGAAATCTATGTGTTTTATGTAATGTATTACCCTTCCAGTTTTGGAATGGAACATGAGTTACATGGATTTAATCACAGGGTTGCCTTGTACACTGCGAAGGTTGATTCTATATATGGACAGGCTTACCGCGTCAGCATATTTCCTACCAGTTAAGACCACCGATACAGCAGAACAGTATGCAAGGTTGTGTGTAACAGAAATAGTACGATTACATGGGATTCCACTCACTATTATATCAAACAGGAGAGCTCACTTTATTGCACAGTGTTGGAAGTCTTTTCAGTAAAGCATGGGTACACAGGTGGATGTAAATACGGCCTGTCATCCTCAGATGCATGGACAAATAGAACATATTATATGAACATTTGAAGATATGCCACAAGTTGGTATATTGGACCTTAAAGTTAGTTGGGATGAACGTCTATCGTTTAGTGAAATGGCTTACACTAAAAGTATCAAAAGGCACCTTACGAAGCTTTATGTGAAAAAGAATATAGATCATCAATTAGATGGGTTATAGCTGATGAAATTTGCTTGGCTCGAGTCAGATTTTGTTCATCAAGCTATAGAAAAGGTGAAGGTGATATAACAGCAGTTACAAATGGCCCAAAGTCGATATAAATCATATGCCGATATTAGAAGATTTGAATTAAACTATGTCATAGATGATTAGATACTTTTGACCGGGTCACCAATGAAGAAAAATGATGAGATTCGAAAACAAAGGGGAAATTGTCCAAAGATTTGGGCAAATTGCGTATCTATTAGCACTAGTCCAAGAACTCTTCACAGTTCATTCAATATGTTATATTGATTTGAAAGTGTATAGGAGATTATCTCGTATTGCTTCTAGTAGAGATGTGCAAGTTATGAAAGGTCACAAATGTGATGGGGTATTGCCTACTATTCTAGCTCGATGAGCTAAATCAATAAGCAATAAAGAAGTAGCTTCCGTAAAGGCGCTATTGGAGATATTAGTACATAAAAGAAATCACAAGGAGACCAAAGAAATGATGAAATCCAAGTATCCCCATCTATTTCAAATGGACCAAGAAATACAAAGCGAGGATGTGGAGCCAAAAAAAAAAGTAAGTATCCATGAGCCTTTAGTGTTTATGTATATGTGTGCTAAGGTAGAGATGCATTTGTAGTAATTGAAGCGATATTGTAAACATTTGAGGACGAATGTTTCTAAGGAGGGAATAATGTAACACCCTGTACCTTCCTAACCCTATTTGAAGACATTGACTAATGTTTACTTAGGTGTTGAGAGCCATAAGTATGTATTTGGTAATGTTAATGATGAGAAAAATTAAAATTTGTCCTTGTACATGTGATTAACCTTGCGTAGGAGGTGTTTTGCGATTTTCATGGAGCATTTGTGGGTTCCAAAATGAGGCTAAGAGGACCTCTAACCAAAGGATATTAGGGGTAAGAAGTAAGTTAAAGAATAGGACTTGAAGTATCTAACCAAACCCGCAAAGAAAAGTCGAAAAATGAAATTTTTGAAAATTCTAAGTATAGGGTGCGCTGGAGGGCGTGCCACGCCGCTCTGGGATAAAATTTTTAGTCCAAAGGCAGCAAGATGGCGCTCCCAAGGGCGTGCCATGCTGGTTTTGGCCACTTTTCAAAGTTAGAAATTTTCTTAAATCCCAAGGGGCCGATTTTTGCCACGTTTCTTCTACAACCATTAGTATATACATGAAATGAGTGAAGTATTATATTGGCATGATAAAATTACTCGAGAATGAATTTCACATCAAAATGACTGTTTTACCCTTTTGGTCCAAATAAGCCATACGTGGCTAGAATCACTTATTTTTGGGATTGAGGCTACGGATATGAATGGAGTGAGTGGGAATATTTTTGTAACACGTATGATATGATTTTAAAATGAGAAATTATTGATTTTATTGGGTTAAGTGAATTGGGCCCAAAAAAGACCCAAAATGTGAAAGAAAACATGGGCCAAATGGGTCAAATGACCCATTCTTCCTTTGACCAACCAATTATTGATCACAAATGGATAAGGATGAATTTAAGGTCCTATAAAAGGCACCAAAAATTAGATTTTATTCATTTAAACACACAAGCACTTCTAGTATTTTCCAAGAAACCAAAGGAGATATTTCTCATATCTTAAAAACCCTAAGCCAACTCTTTGGACAAGATCATCATTTGGTAAGTCTTGATAAGTGTATATTATTATGATTTAATATCTTATATGCATGAGAGACTATGTAGATCATGTTGGTTATGCTTGAAAGTGTTGGATATGGAACTTGTGGTTTTTGCAAAAAGATGTGCATCCTTGTGAATTAAACTTGAAATATGACTTGTGGGTTTGATGAAAAGGCACGGTATGGATGAAATACCAACATGTATAGTGTGATTATGTTATTAAACTTGTTATTTTCATATAAGTGTAAATTATGGGATTTTGGCTGATTTGTTTTTGTGAGGTGTATTGAAGTAATTTAATGGCATAATTGTGATGTTGTGGTGATGGAGAAGTGTAAAGTATGAACTTGGTGTGACATGATCATGTATTGGTCAATGTATGGAGTATTGTGGGATTATTGGGGTAATAAATTCATAAATGATATTTTGGTCAATGTTGGGCATATTGTGGTATTATTGATATGACCATCCCGTAAATGGTATTGTAGAGAAAGAAATGACATTTTAAAGCCAAACATGTGACTCATTGTTATTATATGCCATTGTAAGGTAATTGATGGTTAATGTTGGTTCCGTATGTACTTGTGTTGTAGAGTGAAACATAAGGACGGAGCGGGACTATTGTATGCACTTAAGATTGTATAATCGTATTGAGAATACAAGGTATGTAAGGTTACTCTATCCGTATCTTTCTGCAGTAAATAGTATTCACATTGACATTACACTAGTCCCATTCCGAAATGTGTTAAGGTATCTTATTTTCTGTTTCCAATGGTAGTTATCATATGTTTCTTACTCATTGATTGGTTATGAATCACATGTCTCATATTCATGGCTAATGTTCCAAAATCTCAATAAGGTTATGTTCCAATGTTTCAATAGTGATTATACTTATGTCTCTTGTTCATGGATTATTGTCCAATGGTTCCCATGGTGTTATGGTTCTAATAATGTTATGCTGCCAAGTTATTCACATGTCTCTCACTCATTGGTTAATGATCCAAAGTTGCAAGTAAAGTTATGACTTTCATGGTATCAATCTCAAAGTAATAAACAAAGTAATGCATATGTGGTCAATGATCAAGTAGGGTGGCAGCTTTGGGGGCAAAATGCCTAGCTCAAGCCGATCCCAAATCAGGGGGGCAGTCCTAGGGGCATAAGCCTATCTCGAACCGATCCTGACAGGGGGCAGCTCTAGAGGTAATAACCTAGCTTCAGCTGAACCTAAAATATTGGTATGGGTGGCAGCTCTAGAGGTAATAACCTAGCTCGAGGCGATTCCGCTATATATATTGATTCATAGGGTGGCAGCTCTAGGGGCATAAGCCTAGATCGAGCCGATCCCAACATAACATGATGTTATGCTAAAACCCACTGTTCAGTCGGGGCCCGAGTATCACATGTCACAGACAAAGATGAATAATCATAGAAGCAAAGATACAAAGAAAGTAATGAAACCAAAATACATGGCTTCCAAAGTACAGAATAGTGACTCACCTACATTGTGACTTATCTATAATTTGTTATGCATTTGAACTTGAGCTCTTTGACATATTTACATATCTTACAAGTTTCATATGGCCTTACATCTCAGTACATTCTTCGTCCTTACCCCTCTTGGGGGATTTACCTTACTTGCTGCAGGCGCAGGTACTAGTAGGCCTCCACAGTAACTTGCCAGTGTTGCAGATTTTTGGTGAGCTCCAGTTAGTTCGGGGCTTCTCCGAGTCACAGTGTGCATATGTTTTGGTGTTGTACATGTTGTATAAAGCGGGGACTTGTCCCGACTTTTAGTTCATTTTGGTCAATGCAATTGTTAGAGGCTTTTGTAGACCGATGTGGATGTATAAGTGTAAAAGGTACATGCCATTTTTGACTTGATGGCCTCAACGGCCAAGTTTCGCATATGTATATATATCACATGTTCCATGAATTCCATTATTGGTGTTTAAAGCTCTTACGCGATCATAGGTTTCTTATAGCATGCATATGAATGAATAGAGGCAAAGCTTGGTTCTCACGGGCCTTTTCGGCTACGAGTGCCAATCCGTCCCGATGGGATTCGGGGCGTGACAGTATGCACCAGGAATTCAACAAAAAAATACTATGAATACGAGTTATATAAATAATTATAACCAATGCTTGCAAAAATGAACTCTAACCTTTCAAATTTTATGATGAAATGGATGAAAAACTTCAAGAACAAGGACCTAACCTAAGGTGCGTGTGTGATGTTGGAATTGAGATTTGAAGAATTGAAGTGTGTGTGTGTGTGTGTGTACGATTTGATGAAATGAGAGAGTGAATAGAGAGAGAAGAAAGTGAGGAAAATTAAATGAATTTTAATAAATACCAAGTGTCAAGGGGTAATGGAAAGTCAAAGGTCAAGAAATTCAAATCATCACTTTAAAACCCACTCAAGTTCAGCGTAACATTTTCATCGCGGACTGCAACGGCGATGCGCCGATATGGAGCTCCATTCCAATTTTAATAGATTATTCTAAGTTGGGAATCCCCTTCGGCGAGGGACTTTGGCAATGCACCGATTTTATTGGCACATTACCAACACCTCCTCATTGGAGCTTGGCACACTAATTCCTAACTTTTTCTTCTCCAATTTGGTTCACATTAAATTTCCCATATTTTAACTCCGTCATTCACCTACACAAGTCAACAAACATTATTCAAAATGACAAAAACTAAACTTGGGTTGCCTCCCAAGAAGCACCTTAGTTATCATCGTGGCACGATGTTGTGCATTATCCATGTAGCATCAGCGAAGTAGATCACCTCCAAGAAATTTGCCTTTGAGAGTAATCTACAGTGATGTTTAACTTGTTGCCCATTCACGATAAATTGGGACCCCAAATCATTCTCAAATTCAACTGCTCTGCTAGAAAAATACCTCACCACTTTGAATGGACCCGACCACCTTGTTATGAGTTTTTCCAGAAACAACTTATAGCTTGATTTGAACAACAAGACATCATCACCCACCTTGAACTCTCTTTTTAGAATCTTGGCATCATGTCATCGCTTTATAGGCTCTTTGTAGTGAGTAGAAATTTCATAGGCTTTCAAACAAAACTCCTCTGTTTCATGGAATTGGTCTACCCTAACTTTGGATGCCTCCTTCTAATCAATATTTAATCTCCGCAAGGCCCACAATGCCTTATGTTCAAGTTCGATGGAAAGGTGGCAAAATTTTCCAAACACCAACTTATAAGGAGACATGCCAATGGGGGTTTTAAATGCGGTTCTATTGGCCCATAAAGCATTATCAAGTTTTTGAGCCCAATCCGTTTGACTATTATTTAAGGATTTTGCCAAAATCTCCTTTATCTCTCGATTAGACACTTCTGCCAACCCATTGGGTTGAGGGTGATATGGGGAGCCACCTTATGCGTGACCCCATATTTTGTAAGCAAGGACTGAAAAGATTGATTACATAAATGAGAACCCCCTTCACTCACAATAGCACGAGGAGTTCCAAACCGGGTAAAAATATATCTCTTTAGGAATTGAGTAACACTCTTAGCTTTATTGTTTGGTAAGGCAATGGGTTCCACCCATTTAGAAACATAATCAACCGATACCAAGATGCAATGATTACTATACGAGCTCATGAAGGGTCCCATGAAGTCTAAACCCCAAACATCAAACAACTTAACATCTATACTTGGTTGCAAGGGCATTTCATGTCGCCTCGAGATCCCTCCTTGCCTTTGACATTGCTCGCACGCTTTCACCAACTCATAGGAATCACGGTACAATGTTGGCCAATAGAAGCCATTTTGGAGGACTTTTGATGTCGTATGAATAGCACCATGATGGCCACCAACTGGTGATGAATGTCATGTCTCAAGGATAGGCATCATTTCTTCTTTTGTAACACAATAGCGGATTATGCCATCCACACACTCCCTAAAGAGATATGGCTCATCCAAATAATAACTACTCACATCATAGAGGAACTTCCTCTTTTGGGCATAACTCAAGTCATCGGGGAGTGCTCCACAAACTATGTAATTTGCAAAATCTACGTACCAAGGCACAACCTTCCCTGAGAGAGCCACGAAAATCTGATCATGAAACTCGTCATTGATCTCCAATTCCTTCATCCTCACATCATTTGATTCAAGGCATGACAAGTGGTCCGCCACTTGATTATCACATCCCTTTCAATCTTTGACATCAAAATCAAATTCTATCAAAAACAAGTTCCACCTTATCAACCTTGGCTTGGCCTCTTTTTTTGCCATTAAATTTCACAAGACGACATGATCGGTATGCACCACAACTTTTGTGCCCAACAAATATGCTCAAAATTTCTTAAACCTATAAACTATGGCTAGTAATTCTTGCTTCGTAACGGTGTAGTTCCTTTGGGCATCATTCAATGATTTACTCACATAGTAGATAGGATGAAAAAGATTCTCTTTTCTTTGACCAAGTACGTCCCCCAAGGCAAATCCACTAGTATCACACATGAGTTCAAAAGGTTGTGACCAATTATGTGCCACAATAATGGGAGCGAAGACAAGTTTCTCCTTGAGTCAATTGAATGCCCTCACATATTCTCCATCAAATTCAAACTTCACCTCTTTCTGAAGAAGCTTGCACATCAGATGAGCAATCTTGGAGAAATCTTTAATGAACATCCTATAAAAACCCGCATGGCTAAGAAAACTCCTCACGCCCTTGATATATATTGGAGGGGGTACTTTGGAGATCACCTCTACTTTAGCTTGATCAATATGGATCCCTTGGCCCAAGATTTTATGTCCAAGGATGATCCCTTCTTTCACCATGAAGTGGTACTTTTCCCAATTCAAGATGAGATTGTTTCCTACACACCTTTCAAGGACCTTTTACAAATGCTCAAAGCACCCTTCAAACGTATCACCAACAACTAAGAAATCATCTATAAATACATCCATTGAGTCTTCTATCATGTCCAAAAAGATAGAAAGCATACACCGTTGGAACGTGGCGGGTGTATTGCATAGCTCAAAAGGAATGCGCTTGAAAGTAAAAGTTCCATAAGGATAAGTGAAGGTAGTTTTTTCTTGATCTTTGGGTGCTATTGAAATTTGATTGTAACCCGAGTATCTATCGAGGAAACAATACCAATCTCTTCCCGCTAGAGCATTTGGTCCATAAAGGGCATGGGGAAGTGGTCCTTCTCCTTCCATGAATTCAACTTCCTATAATCTATAACACTCTCCAACCTATGACCGGACGAATGGGTATAAGATCGTTGTTCTCACTCGGGACCACTGTGATACCACCTTTCTTGGGAACACATTAGATGGGACTTACCCAAGTACTATTAGAGATAGGATAGACTACACCTGTGTCTAGCCATTTAATGATTTCCTTTTACACAACCTCTTGTATGGGAGTATTTAACCTTCTTTTATGCTCAACACTAGGCATAAAATTGGGATCCAACTTTATCTTATGGGTACAAATATCGGGTTCAATCCTGATATTATCAGCTATAGTCTAACTAATAGCCCTTATATATCTTCTCACCACTGAATTCAATGCTTCAACTTGCCATGGCATCAAATCTCCTGCAATGATGATGGGTAAGGTGTTATACTCTCCTAAGAATACATAATGTAGGTGTGATGGTAGCAGTTTGAGTTTGAGTTTCAGTGGCTCTATAATTGAGGGCTTAGCAGGAGGACTCTCCCAATTTTTCAAGTCAAGATCAAGATTGCAAGGGTTCATGCTGTAAGAAGCAAGACCTTGCAAAGAGGCCACAACTTCATCATATTCCTCGATATCATCACTTCTATAGTTCCACAACACTCCCACTAATGGCTCACTAATAAAGTTCATTTTCATGGCCTCGGTCACTTCATCATTTATAAAATCAATTATGGAGATGACTTGTAGGTCCATGTGGTGCTTCAATGACTTACACACATTAAATAACACTTCATTGTTGACCCAAAACTTCATCTCACCACACATGACATAAACCAAAGCCCGACCGGTAGCTAAGAATGGCCTACCAAGAATAATAGGGACCTCATGGTCAATTTTACAATCTAGAATCCAAAAATTCTCCAAAAATATGAAATGGCCCACCTTTACAAGTACATCATACAACATACCCACAGGCTTCTTAATAGAACAATCATCCATCAAAAGCCTCATTATGGTTGGCTTGGGAGCACCCAACCCTAGCTTGTGGTATATGACTAATGGCATCAAATTAATACTTGCCCCAAGATCATATAGTGCTTTTCCAAACTTGTATACCCCAATAGTGTATGGAATGGTAAAAGCTAGGGTCATTCTTTTCACAGCCATTTGGCTAGTCATGATCGCACTATAATTATGAGTCACTTTAATTGTTTCAAAATCCATAACTCATTTCTTTGTGACCAAGTTCTTCATGAATTTAGCATACCCAGGAATATTTTGTAAAACCTCTAGCAATGGAATGTTTATCGATAGGTTGCTAAACTTTGCTAGAAATTTCTTAAACTTGGAATCATCTTCTTTATTCTTAAGCCTTTGTGGAAATAGAGGAGAGATTTTGACTTGCGGCTTTAAAATCACTGGGTTTTCATTCGATTTTGAAACATTACTTACAACTGCTTATGGTACTTGTTCATCTATGACCTTCTCTTCCACTTTTGCTGACTTTTCAACATCCAGCTCATCTTATGACTTATTAAGCTGTTTTCTCTTTCCGCTCACTTGTTTCTCAACATCCTTATAACTAGGGTTATCTTCAAGATTCACCTCATCGTGTCCAAGAGATATCCCACTTCTAGTAACAATTTCTATGATGTGAGCATATTCTTATGGTTTGACACCATATCACTAGGAAGACCTCCTTTTTGCATTGCATTCAAATAGGAGAAAATTTGACCCAATTGGGTTTTGAGTTGTTTGATTAAGGCCGAGTACGAAGTGACGGTTTTGTTGAGTTGTGAAAAATCACTTTTTATTTCTCTTAACATCTTATCACTTCCTTCAACCCCCATGAGGATGTGAGCAAGTAAATCTTCATTCTTATACTTATCAGGATCAATTGATAAGGTTTGTTTACTCTTGGCCAGATCATGTGGAGGAATGTACATATCATACTTCTGATCCTTCTCTCTCTAATCTCAGTCTCTATCCCTTTTCTTATCCCTCAAATCTTTGTCTTGATTGTGATCTTTCCAATCATGGTCTTTCTAATTGCGGTCTCTATCCTTCCAACCTTGATTCCCACCTTGCCTTTGATATATAGGTCAGGAACCCCCCATTTGATTTGACATAAACTAGATTTATTCATCAAGAGCTTTGGTCTCATATTCACTATTTGCTTTAGCACCCTTAGAAGCCACGACATTTACAACTTTTGGAGTTTAACCCATTACATGTTTGGTGGGGAGGTCTAATTGCATCCTCACTTTTTTCATATTCTTATCTCTCTCCTCATCCTTCTTCCTTTACTCTTGGCTCACAAAAGATGTGGAGGGATCCTCCATGGCCACCTCAGAATATCTTGTATTCCAACCTCGACTTTGCTTGGTTACTTTATCCAATAATGTCGATGCCATACCATAAGTTTGCTTCACTATAGACCCTCCGACCGCATTATCCACAGTTTTCTTATTCAATTGATCCAATGCTCGATAAAATATTTGAATGAGCATCTTGCTCAGGACCTCATGATTCAGACATTGCAATAATTTCTTGTTAAACCTTTGCCAAGACTCATGTAATGGTTCACCACTTGATTGACGAAAGTTAATAATCTCATCCTTCAATTGTAACATCCGAGATGATGGAAAGAATCAATCCAAGAATGCTTCTATCAAGTCCACCCATGTAGTTATTGAACCCGCAGGAAATTGCCGCAACCACAATATGGCCTCCCCTATTAAAGAGAAAGGAAAAAGTTTCATCCTGATGGATTCTTACAAAAAGTGGGCAATATCAAACGGAATGCACACATCAATGAAATTTGTCAAATGAAGGTTGGTATCTTCATGGGCTTGAACCCAAAATAAACCCTTTATTTAAAGTAGATGGAGCATTACACTGGTAACATGGAACACTCCATTGCCTTACGCGGGTGGGATGCGGATGACACTAGCTCTCCTAGTGTCTCCCAAATAGTCTTCATCATCTAGATATCTGTCAAAAGAAGCAGCATTGCTATTGTTTTGACTCATTGATTCATGAAGACTTTGATCTTCACCAAAAGAAAATAAAAACAACAAACAAAGTAAAAAAAAAATTACACTATGGCTAACTCAAAGTAACTTATAACACTAAAGAGAATGAACGCTACGTTTCATTCCCCTACAATGGCGCTATTTTTGATAATGCTCAAATACACTCTCGATTATGAATGTACACAATCGCTAACAATATATTTTACTCAACTAGGAGTCGTGATCGAATCTACAGGGAATGAAAGCGCTAGTTTTATTCTTAAGTGTCACAAGCTACTCTACGCTTGCACGTAATGTTAAAATTAAACATAAAAGTAAAACGGGGTGTGTGTGTGTGTGTCTTTGAATAACCTTTTAGTATCAGGTTAATAATATCAATGATTGGTTTGCCAAAGCAAAATGCAATGAGATTGTATTCAATTGAATTAAAGCACTTGGGGTTATGCCTTCTCGAGAATTGTTATATGTGTGGGTAAGTGAACATACACCTAAGATTCAATTGCTAGTTATGATTAGGTAAGATTTTAGGTATTGGAAATGATTTCTCAATCCACAACCAAATATCACATGGGCTTCTCTCGAACATCCAAGTGTCTACACTACTAAACAACCATTAGCCTCGAAGTGGATAATCTATCACTAGCACTACCACTTAAATGAGTGTAACTCAAGTTTCGTTAGCTAAATCTCATCACTCTTGTATCCCCTTTCAAGCAATACAAGATATCCAAGCATAGACTAAGTTTGCAACCTTAATCTATAAGTTAAGATAAAAAGATTTAGATAAAATCATAACATACAATCTAATTCAAAGGTAAATAATCACTACCCACATACAGTCACTACTCAATAATGCATAACCTAAAGTATGAGAAATTAGCTACTCACAACAAAGGAGCAAGAAATTATACCATATGCTTCTTTCATATCTGCCAAAGAATCCAAATATTCCATAAGAAAACTCTAAATTCCAAGCTAAGAGTAGTAAATCCCAAGATTAGGGTTTGATTATAAGCTCAAGAATACGCAAATTTAACAAAATATAGGGTTTCTAATGACCAAAAAGGCTTAAATAGCATCAAGAAAAATAGGCCGCATAATTATAGAACTGCTACCGCTTGACAATTTGGCTTAGCAGAATCCATCATTGAATGAGACACTGATGCACCGAATTGTACATGGGTCACCGATTCATCAACATAACAAGTTCCAAGGGTTGTCTTCTATTTCTTTTGGTGATTCTACACTTGTTTCGCCGATTGGTTCGGCGATGCGTCTATATGTCCATTGAGTTGTCGTTTTGTTTCTCTTTTCCTTAGCCTTTTTCTGTCAGATGTGGCGATGGAGATGCTCAATTGGTGATCTGCCACTCACTTTGGTGATGCACTGAAGTGCTTCTTTTATGCTTTTATGAAATTTTTGCTTCATTCTTCCATCTTTTCGCTCTTTTTTGCTATTTTGATAACTTCTAGGCCTTTACCTTGAAATCAAACCAAATCAACATTAAAAATGCTTCAATTTAGCATTGAGGACACATTTTCTTCCTAATTTTAGGGCAAATGAGGCATAATTTATTGACTCATCTCTAGGCTTGGGAGAGGTTCAAAGGTCTTCTTAAATATTGCTTACATCATCAGCAATCCAATGAGATATTAGCTCAAATTTTGTTGAAAGTCTTGACCCGTACATAAATATTTTGTTAGATTCAGCTACTGATGGTCAAGCTTTGGAGACAACATATACAGAGCTGTACATTCTATTGAACAAAATTGCACAGAATAATCCAAATTAGCATAGTGATGCCTCAAGAGCTGGAGTAAAAAAGATTTCAGGCTCATCAGAAGGGGATACGATCACAGTATTGGTTGTATAAATTTCTACTTTTCAAAACCAAATAACGATTCAACTTAATGAGTTGAGTATGTCTTAGGGCCAAGCTCCAACTAATATGGTTCAACCTGTTCAACAAGTGCAGGTTTGGTGTGAAGTCTGTAGAGGTAGTAACCATTATGCAGCCCTATGTGGAGCAAATCCAGAGTTAGTAAATTTTGTGGGAAATGCACAAAGGGGAAATCAAAATTTTGGTAACTCCTACAATCGAAATTTGTAGACTTAGCCCAGCTATTCATGGGGTGGAAATCAGGCACAAAATTTTTAGCAGCAAGCTCAATCTTGATATGTTGAAGAAATCCTCAAAAAGACTATGGTTGAGCAAGAAAAGATGGATGCAGACCTAAAAAGTCAGCAACTTGCAACTCAGGCTTTAGAGAAATAAATGAGCCAGATAGCTTAGGCTCAGAATAAAACACCTCAAGGGGGTTTGCCCAGTGATAAAAAGAATCCTAAATAGGTTATGGCAATCACTTTCAGGAGTGGTAGAGTCTTGACAGATGCACCACCAAAGCATAGTCATGAGGTGCAAGTAGAGGTGATAAGACCGATACCTACAGAAAAACAAGTCCCAAAAAAATGGGTAAAAAGAAGAAAACTGAACAGGTTGAGTATGAATCAAAGAGACCACCACCACCATTCCCTCAAAACTTTAGAAAGCCAAAGAGGATGCTTGTTTTATGAAGTTCTTTGACATGTTCAAAGAACTTCACATTAACCTTCCTTTGTTAGATATTTTGCAGGGAATGACAAATTATGCTAAGTACTTGAAGGATGTGGTAGTGAACAAAAAGAGGCTTGGTGATATTAAGACTGTGGAACTTATTGAAGAGTGCAGTTCTGTGGTTATAAGCAAGATGCCCAAAAAGTTCAAAGAATCTGGGAGTTTCACTCTCCCCATACAAATTAGTGAAATTGATTTTGTTCAAGCTATAAGTGATTTAAGGGCAAGTATCAACTCGATGCCCCTTTTAGTGTTTAATACTCTTGGTTTGGAGAAACCAAGGCCCACCTCAGTTATGCTACAAATGGTGGACAGAACTAGAGTGGTCCCCAGAGGAATTACAGAGGATGTTCCCATTAAGTTTGGTAAGTTCATTATTCCTGTTGAATTTATTATTATTGATTATGATGTAGATGACAAGGTATCAATCATATTAGGACATCCATTCTTAGCTATCGGTGCAGCTTTGATAGATGTTAGAGAGGGCACACTCAAGATGAGACTAAATTATGAAGAGGTGGTCTTTAGAATGTACAAAGCACTCAACACACCCTTATACTATAAAGATCTATGCATGATCACAGCTATGGAAGTGGATAAGTATAGGGAAGAGAAGTGTAAAATTCCCATTACCTCTTCGAACTCTCTCATAGAGTTGCACAAATTGATGACTAAGCTTGAGCCTGAAAAGCTTGAATGGAATCCTGAAAAGGTAAATGTGAGAAAAGCAGGAGAACTGGAGTGTGAGCACTCAAGAGTTCAGAAAAGAAGGAGAAGATGGGCCCAAAAAGGGTGGAAAAGGATGAGAGACTATAGATGACAGATAAGATGTATGTAGTTCTACAAAAATAAATCAAACACTGCTTGGGAGGCAACCCAAGTTAAGGTAGTTTGTTTTTATTATTTTAATTTTTTTAATTTTTTTTGGGTATCACCTTTGGTTTTTTGTTTTTGTTTTGTGTTGATAGGTTGAAGGAAAGTCTGAGTACCTGAGATCTAAGCTAAAGAGTATGGAAGAAACCAAGCGTGGGGTCTTTCGGACCTCTTTTGATGGATATGATGTTACTAGCAAGGTCAAGAGGCCTCAGGGAGCATTTTTTTTCTTCATTCTTAAATTGTACTTTGGGGACAAAGTGTGATTTTAAGTGTGGGGTAGGGAATCTTCTGATAAATGTTTAGGGTGTAGTGTGCTATAGGAGTCTTTTGGTTTTTTGCTTATGTTGCTGAAAAATTTGAAATTACAAAAAGATTTTCCTTTAGTAGTTTTTAGTTTTATTTTCTTTTTATTTTTTTAGGAGCACACTTCATCTTCTCAGTTTTTATTTTTGATTCTTTTCTGAGGGGGTGCTCTTTGAACTGACTACAAACCAAACGCAATGCCCATCTTCCAAATAAAAAAGGGCTCGTTGGGAAGAAAGATTACGTGCGGCCTGTAGAGCACATGTAAGACTAGTTTTTATTTTTCGATTCTTTTCTGAGGGGGTGCTCTTTGAACCGATTATCCCTTTTTATTTTTTAGGAGTAATTTTAAAAAATTAAGTCATAGGTTGGGGACTTTTCCCGATGATAGATGGATGACGACTGTCTTGAGGGAAAATTAGTCATCAGGATTTAATAAGTAGAACCCTTTCACTGATTAGATAATAGGTGCTCTTGTTAGGCTATATGAATACATGATGCAAGTGTTTTGAAGGTGAAAGCATGCCAAAAATTGGTTTGAATGACTATTTTTGAGACACCTAGGTTCATTTTGTGCCTCTTGTTTGATTTTAGGTTAAATTTAAATTATTGCAATTGCTTGATTGAGAATCTATAGGGATCCTTCTTGAGTTGAACATGTGCCATACGTGTGATGTTTTTTGTCATATTCCAGGCTTTCATATTGATGTCTAGAACTTGCCCGGTGTGTTTGCAAAGGGAAATGAAGATTGTTGAGTTTAGGAGATGATATAGACATTTGATAGCCAAGTTTTATCCCTTGCTTTATCTGCCCATAATGCATGATCTTAGTTAGCCCCGTTGAGCCTTTAGCCTATTGTTTGGTAGGCTCATATGTAGCTTATTCCTTTCCTTTTAATTGACCGTAATTTGATCCAAAACTCCTAAGCCCTTGTTGAAAAATTAAGATGTTAAGAAGTATAAAACTAAAGAAGGAAAAAGTGAAGTTGAATACCCAAAGTAATAACTATGAATGTGTTTAAAAAGTTTATGTGTTGTTGGTGGGGAGTAATGTAATGAAAAAAAAAATTGATCAAAAGAAGTGAATCATATGTTGTTAGCAAATACTCCCTACTAAATATGTGTAAGATAGCTTAAAGAGATAGGGCAAAACAAAAGAGAATTGTTACGATAAAAGTTGTGAAAAATAGGCTGGTTTAAGATGGGCTTAATGAAAGTGTTGTGTATTAAAGCACTTGGGAAAGTTAGTCACTATTACTGGCCAAAATAGTTTGTATCCGTCCCATAGCCTACATTACAATCCTTAAAGTCCTATTTGATTTTGAGCTTTTATATTCTTATATTAGTGGAGCACTACACTAAGGGAAAGCTGATGGTTCATCTTATGTGACATGTGAATTCTTTGTGAGAGTAAGCGAAATTTGATTCTTGCACCCATTCTTGTGTTAAATTGCATATTAGTGAGTGATTATGGGTAACTCTCTTAGTGTGAGGGGCACATGTTTGATGAAATATGGATAAATTATTTGATTCCTTAGTTGAGTAATTTCATGAGTTTGCGAATATTATAGAGTCAATTCATGAGGTCGGGAAGTCTTGAATTAGTATTCATGTATTTTCAATTGTAATGTAACAAGCTTAATGTAGAACTTGCTAATTGTATAGTCATTGTAGTTCTAGCTTGAGTGTCTTAGTTCAAGTAGTGATGTTAGAGTTTTCCTTGATTATGATTAGTTTAAAGAGTTGTTCGAGGACGAACAAGGCTTTAAGTGTGGGGCGGTGTTCTTAGGCATATTTATACACCTCTGTGTCATTATCTACGTGCGATTAGCTTACTTTTGAGGATAACTTAGTGTGTTTATGTGTGTATTTAGTGATAATTGTGTAAACTAGTGCTAAGGCTCATGTTCATATGTTTATGTGTAATTGACCCAAAACAAGAGCCAAAATGATCAACTAAGGATTAGACGAGATAACTAGTCACGCCGGCCTAAGCTATGCATGTTGTAGTGTGCTTTTGATGAGCTTTGTTGTATTGTATAGCTTAATATTTGTTAAGAGATATTTTAGGAGACCATTTAAGATACTTTAGGTGATAAATGAATCTGCACATTAGCCACAATGGGTGAGGATATAAGAAGCAAGCTTGACGGGAAGCATAGAGTGAAAACCGAGCAAAATTATGTTGTTTTACAGCTTTCGCTTCACTGTGCAACCTCCACCCCATGTTCATCTAGGCCACACACCACCTTTTAAGGTTGTACACTGGATTGGCATCAAAATTATCAGGCCATGTGCCCCCTACTGCCAGTTATGGCCTCCGCGATGTGCACCCTCTTTAGACGGGCAAAAAGTCGTTCCTAGTCCTAGTTTGGGTGGGAAACAAGTTTGTAATTGTAACTTATCCTTTTGGGACTTGGTTATCAATAATTGGAGGCTATATAAACACCTAAACAATAAGAAAAGAGGTGTATAACTAGTTGGGGCAGTCCACAACACGAAATCACAAAACACAACACATTCAAGGAGGCTAAAACTTGGGTTTCTACATGATTTAAGTTGAGGGCAAGTTGGTCAATACATATATTTCGTGTAGGACAGCTTATGGACAACTTTTAGGGTTATATAAAAATCACTTAGCCGCAATTACAGATCATCTTTGTATCATGCATTAATTAGAGAGCAAACAAGACATCAAGGAGCAAACTAGGGTTTTTTGTTCTTTAACTTTTATTTCTTGTAGTTTTACTTTATGAATTCATTAATGGTGATTCTTTGCAAACCTATGAGTGGCTAAAACCCCTATTTCTAGGGTTGAGGCTACAACATGATTATTTAATTATGGCTTTATAGTTTGGTTTATATGTTTATCATTTCATGTGATTGATCTTGTGTTCTTGCTTTTCTATTCTAAAGAGTCATGGACTTTAGGAAAAAGCCAAGTCTCAAAATGAATTGACTATAGGAGTGGAGGGACGGAATAAAGAATGTAGGGAGCGTCGATCTTATCTTTACTTTGTTAGAGGAGGATATGCAGTTAGGATAGATAAATATCTAAATGCCCAACTGGGTTAATAAACGGGAAGATAGCTTAATGCATTCAAATTAGAAACTCTCATCCCCGCTCAATGATGTAGTTGTGAGACTAATTTGGGTAGACGAATTAGAGGGTGACCATCCCTGAGTTATAATATCAACCTTGTAGATCAACAATCACGATAAACACACACACTGGCCAGAAACCATAGTTATGCATGAATGTGAAGTAGATGCCTCAACCTTGGAAACTCTCCATATATTGTTTACAATCCCAATTTCATACCGTTGTTATTTTTTTTACTTAGTTTATATTTACAATTCTCATAATCTTGTTATAAACTCGCACTTGTTAAATTGATAAGTATAATTGGAACTAGAATTGAACTAACTTCATAGTCCCTATGGGTTTGATATCCGACTCGAAAGAGCTTCTCTATTACTTGCTACCATCATGTGCACTTGCGTGTGTGGTGGACCACAACACATCTCACCTAGACGGGACACCTAAAAACCCTTAGTGATTCACAAAGAATAATTAATAAAAACATAACACATAAACACCTTAGAAAAGAGTCAAGGTAGATCTCAACTTACCTTTAAAAAGATCCGCAAAGCCCTATAACAGCCTGAAAAATAAAACAAAAGCTCTATTCCCTTGAATCACCACCAAATACATCCAATCTAATCAAATATGACATCGATATGCATATTGAAATACTTTTATTTTGGATCCAAAATCACCTCAAGAATCTTTCCCAAAAATAAAAAGGTAAAAATGGATTTTTTTTTAGAAAATCACTTTATCCATAATCTATGGGTCTCAAATCTAAAATCTCATTAAAAATGGAGTTGAAATCTAGTTAGAAATGAATAAAATATCACTTTTTTACTTTACCAAGAAATCCCAAAATATCAAGTTTACAAACCATGATTTGAAGGTGAAAACACAAACTAATCAATGGAAAATGATGAAATACTAGTTTAAAAAATCACCTAAAGTTCAAATCTTGAAAACCCACTTTAAATCTCTCAAAAACGAGCTTGGAACCTTTGAAAATGGTGGAATGGGAGTTTTGTCCCAAAATAATGAAATAAAAAGGCTGTTAGGTGCTGCTAAATGACCGCTAAAGAATCCACCACTAAAATGGATACCACTAAAGTGACTCATTGACCTCTAAAGCGGCCACCACTAAAGTGGCTGCACCAGCACCAACACTTGCCAAAAATTTCCAAAACTTGGGTTTGACCCTCGAAATTCACCCAAAACTCCCCGAATAGAAATCAACTATGGTACTAGGTTATTTCGATGTTTTGGATCTAATGGAATCATTGAATTTATCAAAGAAGGTCGTTATCAACAAGTTACTTCCAAAACCAACTTTAGGCCAATAAAACAAGTATTTAAACCGAACACTCAGATATTACAAAAAGGGTCTCAAAATCTGAACCAACTATATTACTAACCCAAAATGGATGTTTTGGATCTAATGGAACTAACAGAATAACCATCCAATGCTCGGATCAAAGAATATTGACCAAAGTCAACTATATCACTTTAAAGGCTACTTAAAATTATAAACTCATAAAAGTCATTCTCGAATGCTTCGGGGACCATGGAAATCATCCACATAACTCATATATGATATAAAACAATAATGGAGATGGACAAAATGATCAAAACATAAAAAAGCTAAAAAGTCAACACACAGGTTGTTACAATAAATAGATTTAAATTGGGAATTAAATCAAAACAACTTATCATTCAAACATTAACCTTCATGTTTAACACAACCCTATATTCTAATGAGTTTACCTTCTCATAAACTAATTACAAAATACAGAGTTCATGAACAAATAGAAATTCAATGACTAAAAGTATTAAATGAGAGGCAACACCTAAGTAGAGACGTTCCTCCAAAGTTACGAGTGTTTACCTCTACTTATCCTTGGTTCATACCTAAAAAAATGAATAAAAGTAGTAAATATAGGGCTTTGGGGGGGTTCTGGGCCAGATCCAAGTTTCCTGGATTGAACTAGGACAAAGTTGACCTGGAAATGTACCGGGGCAGTGCCTAAGGTAATAACATAGTGCATTTGGGTAGTCCCTTTTCCTGCAAGACTTGGGAGATCCATTTTGCATTGTGAGAGCATCTAGGGCGGCGCATCTTTGGACAGGCTTTGGATCATCTTCCTTAGCTCCTACTCAGACATCAAAGCTAAATTATCACTGTAATATGCTTCATATCCATGCAAATTCCTTTGTTCTTCAATCTACACACAAAGACAAGACACATAAGCATATTTCATATAAAGTAAGCTCAAAATTATATCAAAACAAGTAAAGTGTGAGGCAAACTATAGTATAAAATAATGACTTTGATCCTCACATCACCTATCCTTGCATGTTATCCATAGCTAAGACCATTTTAGCATTTAGCCTAATTATTTGATAGCCACATATGTAGCTGTATCTTCTTCATTCTTAATCCATAAATATTTGATAAAAAAATATCCCCAAAAGGCACTTGATCTAGTGTTGAGCACTTGAAGGAAGTTAAAAAAATTAAAGGAGGTTGATTAGCTATTTGAGCTAAAAACTCATTGTAGTATTAGTAAGAAATGGGTATGAAAATAAAATATATTGAAAGATAACCCTTTCTAGTATTCTAATTGTATGTTGCCTAATGAGTAAGGGAGAAAAAAGAGTTGGTGAAGAAAAGAGGTAGAAAGCAAAGGAAAAATGAAAAATAGTTAGTTGAAGGATGAAATTGCTATGCCATAAATAAGTGATGTCTTAAAAGTGCCTTGGGATGTTAGTCATTGTTTTAGCCAAAATGTTCATACCTATGCTTTGGCCAAAATTACAATCAAATTAAGACCTACTTGATCCTAGATACAAACTTTCTTGAATTAGTAGAGCAAGTACACTGAAGGAAAGCTTATGGTTCATCTTTGTCACATGTGAATTTCCTTGTGAGTGTGAGAATTTGATGATTTGTGTTCCCATATTTGAATATTTCTACGTGAGTGAGGGAAATTTCCTTGACGTGAGGGTACATGTTTAGTACAATATGATTGAATGTTTGATCTTCTATGTTGTAATCTCACTAAGTTTTAGTGCATGCTTACCTGAATATTTTTTTGAAGTTGGGATGTCTTGGGAAGGTTGTTGTGAGTCCTATTTTTAAAAAAAATGCAAAATCATGAAAAGAGGCTTGATGTTCATAGTGTGATATTCTTGATTTGAGTGGACTAGTTCAATTGAGACTAAAAAGTTGTAGTTATAAGTGTATAGCTTACTCGAGGACTAGCAAGAGTTTAAGTGTGGGATATGAGGCTAAAACTCATGCATTTATACTATCGTTTGCCTCACATTATACCTCTTTATATTATGATTTTGAGTTCATTTTATATGAATTACACTTATGTAGATTATTTTGATGTATACGATGAATATGAATGCATTTTACATGAATTTGGAGCATAATGGATTATAAAAAAAGCTTTAAATTCTGAGTAGGAGACAAGGAAGATGGTTTAGAGTAAGTCCAAAGTTGTTATATCAAGATGAGTGCTTAACGGGAGCAAAACAAGAAAAGGGCACCACCAATGTGCTAAGGGGTCCCTTGGGTCACTGCGTTAGCAGAATCTTGTTCCCTCAACTTGCCTCAACATGTGGTCTGACCAAATGGCCTATGGCGCCACTCTGCAATAATTCAATTCCGGGATAATTTTGGCCTGAATCATTTTTAATGAGCCGGATCCAACCCAAACCCTTTTAGAACTCTATAAATGCTTATTTTAGTCAATATTAAGGGGGGAGGGGGAGTATATAACTTTAGAGAGAAGATATGGAACTTTTGCAGTTAAATTTTGTTACTCTTTCTTACTTTTAACTATTGAACCTTTGTTTATTCATGAATTCATTCTCTTGTAATCAATTCATAAGTACCTAAACTCATAGCATCTAGTATTATGGTTGAACATGAAGGTTGAAGTTTGAAGTTAATGTAGTTTAATATCTATTTTTATTATAGAGTTATTTATCATTTCTTTCTCTTAATTATTTGATTATCTGGCCAATTCTCAAATATGATCTATGATGCATAAGTTGAACTTGGAATAGGTAATTTATGTACACAATAAGAAAAGGTAGGGCTTGGTATTGAACTCTATCGGAAAGGAAGAATGATTCAAATGTGTATAGGAATATACCCATTAGCCTTGCTTAGTTGATACCGAAGAGAAATCACATGCACTTCACTATCAATTGATGATTATAGGAATATAGGTGTTAGGAATAATCAAGTAGGCATAGAGTTTGTTTGGAAAGATGTTCAACATCACAAATGTCAATCCACAACTAATAACTCAGGAAATCATTTAATCTAGTTAACCGTTAACTTAACTGGATTGTCACAATACCACAATCCTGGATAAATTGTCATATGTGAAGTCACAAACCAAACTTACAATTGTTTTACTTTCTCGACATCTTAATTAGTTTAGATAGTTTATTAATCTCTCAAACACCTTATATTTTTTGTTTATCCACTAAATAGTAAAATATGATTTCAATCTAGTCACCAATTTATCAATTCCCTGTGCGATCAATATCTCGAATTACAAGTCCTATATTACTTGTCAGACCGCTTGGAGTTACGTGTGTTGGATGCAATAAATATAAATGTTGATTATTCCAAAATATCCATCAAATATTAAACTACTTTTAAACCCATATAAATTCTCATCCTATTTCTATTTGAACAAACTTACATTAGAATTGTTTTTGTGACAAACCTAATAATAATGTAGATTTAGAGTATTAAGAAAAAAGAAGAGTTGATGAATGATTTGTGTAAGAAACGTGAATCGGAGTTGGAGTAATAATTTAATATGACCAAATATTTTATAGTCTATCATTACAAATAAGAAAGAAACTAATAATGATAGAAAAATATATGACTGGTTCATTATGAAATATTCTGTTATTTTAGTGATAAGAAAATATATAATAATATCAAAAACTTTGCCTAATTAATATGAATTTGCATGAGATTCTAATTTTAATCAAGTTCAAATTATATGTCCCTGTCAGTACAAATGACACCAACTCCTATGTGGAATTTAGGTTGGCATATAACTCTGAAACCATTTGCTTGCAACTGATCATTAAAAGGTTCTGCTTATTGGCAATGAGAATACGTGTAATCACTCTCTTTGCTCTTACAATATTTTGGGTAGTAAATCTGCTCTTGTTTCAGGAGTTGATTTTGTATTTTCTTTATTAGTATCAGTTGCTTTACTTGGTTAATTTCCCCATGGAAAATTGCAAAGCTATTTTATTTCATATTGCTATCTCTTGCAAGTCAAGCGTAACAACCTACATGGTTGTTTTATTCTTTTAAACCTATTTCCCTAACTTGAACCTTCTATTAGCCTTAATATGTTGTTTATAACTTATGAGAATGGGTGACATAATTCTCAAGGTGACCGGATGCACTTAGAGAAAGATTTCTAGTTTTAGAAGTTGAGAAGTTGTAAAGTTTGACCAAAGTAAACATTTTGAGTTAACATGGTTAGTTATGAGTTTGAATAGTTCCATTAGGTCCGAAAGGTAAATTTAAACTTAGTTGGATGGTTGGTATTGGTCCCGAGGTGTTTGAGAGTAATTTTAGAAGTTGGTTAGATTTTTATGTCTTACGGAAGCTTAGGATGGGGATTTAATAATTATTACAGGTCCAAAATATGTTTTATTTGCTGTAAATTATATGTGGTAGTGTGGATGCCCCGTCATTGTTGTAAATTATATATGGTAATGTGGATGTCATGTCATTTACTCCTGTAGCAATGACACTACTCCAAGTAAATTTTGGCCTATAAAAATAAGTCGTTGCCCACAACAATTATGCACACTAAAAGGCAAAAACAAAAATTACGTCTTACTATTTCCTTTGTCTCTCCCTCTCTCTCTCTCTCTTCTATTTTTTTACTATTCATGTCACGACCCAACCGGTCATGATTGGCACCCATCCTAACCTATGGTGGGAGAACCTTGGTTAACCTAATCCCCAAGTAACCAAAGCCATATTTACGTTCACTTTACACTAACTTCATCATTAAACAAGTCTAAACATATCTTTAACAAATTTCTAAGAAATCAACACCAATAAACAAAATTATCCAACCACTAATAGAGTGCGAAAACCTCTATTTATTACAATTCCTGAAACCTGAAGTCACCATACAAGAACATCTAAAAAAAATCAAGTCTAAAAGCTAAATGATTTTCCAAACAAGGAATGAATTAGAATGTCTTAGACCTAAACAAGGGACGTGAACAGTAATTAGAAGATGCAAAGGCCGCCCGGTCATGGTGCTCACCCTTGAAACTGAGTTTGGAACTGCTAGCTAAAGGTGAGGTCTTGTATCAAAAGCTAGAATACTCTCTGCACTCAATAAAAAGAAGAGCACAGATAGTATCAGTATAACACATATTGGTAGACATCATAGGTCGACTCAACCCGATACCATATGAATAAGCAAATCAAATAGATATAAAGTGATCATCATAGAACTCACAATCAAAGATAAATAAACAATCATGGCTTTTCACTTTAAGGGAAAATATAAACTCATACTCATGTAACTTACACTTAGTCATATTCAGCAACAAGTTGTAAAATATAATACAAATATAAGTGGTCATTTAATGCACATGAATGAATACATGAATACAAGATGTGCGTACCATCTCTTTCTCTTCTCATTCTCATCAACATCAACATCATCTCATCAATATTATTATCATCTCATCAACATCACAATCATTACCAACCTCATGAACATCATGGGTTTCATATCAACATCATTACCATCACCATCAACTCATCTATATCAATATAAATGAATATGCAATGCAGTCAATAATCATAAGTAGTGCGTGAAAGAACTACAATAAACTATAACCTACCTTGAATCCTTGTTCAAAGTCTCTTTTAAGCCACACGTTTGCCTTTTTCTTCCCGTTCAACTTGTTCTTGATCTATAATAGTAAGATCACACACTCATTTCATTAATTCATCCCCTTCATATTACTAGGGATTGAAAACCATTGATTTTAACCATAAACTTGCCCTATTTCATCCACTTACGGTTTTATACCCCTAAAATATCATAAATCCTACTTGAATTAGCATGAACTACAATAATTCTACACCTATTAGTGTTTTCTAATAACCTTGGATCATTATCTACTGTTTTACACTCATTCCCACCACTTTACCCCAATTTCATAAATTAGGGCTAAACCTCAAATTCCATCATGAATCTGTTTCCTAATAATTTTAAGAGATTATGAGAAGTAATTCAAGTTTGGAATGTAATAACTTACCTCTAAAGATGAAAAACTCCTAATTTTTGTAGAAAATCCCCTTCCCTAGAGCTCCTTGGCGTTTTTCAAAAAGTGGAGAATGATTTTTTTTCTAAATTTTAAAACTGTCAGATACTACGTGTTACCGTTGTAACGATTAAACTACTGCTGCAGCAGTTCGCGACTTAAATGGGTATCCGCTGCGGAGTTACAACTGCAGCGATTACTTTTTCCACTATAGTGGTCCAAGGTAGAAACTCAAGACCCTTCTTTAGTTATGCCTATTTTACAATACACTCTTTGGAAGATGACATTACAAACCAATCCCTCCATGGTAAACTCTATAACTGGTTTAGGTGTTGAAAGTTGTTACGACTTCCTAAACTAGTGATCTATCTAGATATCAAGTCAAACATCACTACCAATACTCACATTAATACCATATTTTCCCAAAGTAGTACACCCTCAAAATTCATCCACTACTAGACTAGCCTGAATTTCTTAAAAATAGCTTAAGGAAGGACTAGGTGTAAATTTTACCTCCTAATTCAGCCTAACAATGATTTGGGTGATCATATTAGAAACCAATTAACCATTCGTTCATCCCTAAATGACAATTATACCCAAACACATGGCTAAGTGAGGAACAGTACCTGGACCAATGAATAAGTGTGAATATCTCTTACGCATGTTTGCCTCTGTCTCCCAAGTTCCTTCCTCGATAGTACGATTCCTACATTGGACCTTTACATACGAAATGACCTTAGTCCTCAAATTCTTCACATCTCTATCTAATATGGAAATTACTTCCTCCTCATAGGACAACTCCTTATCAAATAATTTTGGGTCCCAAGGAATAATGTAGTCATCATCCCCATTATATTTCTTTAGCATAGACACGTGAAACATCGAATGAACACCAGACATACTAGGAGGCAAGGACAACTTGTATGCTACTGACCCCACTCCCTTTATAACCTTAAAGGGTCCAATGTATCTTAGACTCAACTTGCCCTTCTTACCAAACCACATTATACCCTTCAGGGGTGACAATTTCAAGAGTACCTTCTCCCCCGTTTCAAACTTCATATCTCTCACTTTATTTTCTACGTACTTTTTTTGTTGGCTCTAAGCTGCTATGAGCTTTTCCTATACAAACCTTACCTTCTCCATCGAATCCTTGAGCATGTCAGTGCCCCAGGGTCTCACTTCATATACATCAAACCACCCAATTGAAGACCTATACCTTTTACCATATAAGGCCTCAAAAGGAGCCATATCGATGCTGAAGTGGTAGATATTATTGTACGAAAATTCACACAGCTGTAAGTATTGGTCCCACTGACCCCCGAAGTCCATAACACAAGCCCAAATTATATCCTCAAGCACTTGAATAGTTTACTCCGACTGAATGTCGACTTGTGGATGGAAAGTTGTACTTATGTCCAACTTAGAACCCAGTTCTGACTGAAACTTCTCCCAAAAATTGGAGGTGAACTAAGTACCTCTATTTGACATAATCAAAATAGGTACCCCATACAGTCTTATAATCTCCTTCACATAAATCTCGGCCAACTTAGATAAATTATAATCTATTCTTACCGAATGAAGTGAACCAACTTGGTCAACTATTCTACAAAGACCCATATAGAGTTGCACTTCCTCAATGTCTTAGGGAGACCAACCAAAAAGTCTATGGTTATTCTTTCCCATTTCTATTTCAAAATAGGCATTCACTAAAATGTATCACTAGGTTTTCAGTGTTCATATTTGACCTGCTGACAGTTTTGACACTTGGTTACAAAATCCATAATGTCATGCTTCATTCTTTACCACTACTAATGTTGCCTCAAATCTGTATACATCTTATTGACACATGGATGTACAGTGTACTTGGAGTTGTGATCTGATGCTAGAATAACTGACGTCAAATTGCCTACCCTAGGGTACGCACAAACATCCTTGAATTCTCAAAACTCCCTTCTCATCAAGAACAACTTCTCTAGCCACACCCCATAACACTTTTTCCCTAAGGTTGCTTAACTTCTTGTCTTTGAATTGCCTGCTTTTAATTTTATCAAAGTACATGGACCTGACTTCCACATGTGCTAATATCCTCCCTTCGCTAGTCTCCTACAATCTCAGAAAACCATTAGCCAAGGACTGTACCTCTCTCGCCAATGGGCGCCTTGACACTTCCAGCCATGCTAAACTTCCCATGCTCACTGGTTTTTGGCTTAGTGCATCCGCCACCACATTGGACTTACCCGGATGGTATAGGATTGAGATATCATAGTCTTTGATCAACTCTATCCACCTTCTCTACCTCAAATTTAGGTCTTTCTGAGTGAATACACGCTGCAAGCTACGGTGGTTTGTGAACACTTCACATTTCACCCCATAGAGGTAGTGTCACCAAGGCTGCCAGCTCTAAATCATATGTGGGGTAGTTTTTCTTATAAGGCTTCAGTTGTTTCAAAGTATAAGCAATCACGTTTTGATCTTACATCGAAATAAAACCTAAACCCAACCGTGAGGTATCACAATATATAATGAAATCCTTACCCTTAATAAGCAACGTGAGAATTGTGGCTGAGGTTAACAAAGTTTTGAGCTTTTGGAAGCTCTCTTCACAGTTGTCATCCCACACAAATGGGACTTCCTTCTGAGTAATGCGGATCATATACGAAGCAATAGCAGCAAACCCCCTACAAATCGATAATAATAACTGGCCAGCCCCACAAAACTCTAAATTTTTGTCACATTCGTGGGCCTAGCCCAATTCTTAATAGCTTCTACCTTCTGCGGGTCTACCATAACCCCTTTTTTAGACACCATGTGCCCCAAAAAGGACGCCGAAGACAACTAGAACTCATAATTGGAATATTTAGCATATAGTTGCTTCTCCTTAATCAACCCCAACACTGTACGCAAATGAGTTTCATGTTCTTATTCACTCTTGGAGTAAACCAATATGTCATCAATAAATACAATAACAAATGAATCCAAAACTGACTTGAAAACCCCATTCATCAAACTTATAAAAGCAGCTAGTGAAATGGTGAAACCAAATGACATAACTAGAAACTCATAGCGCCTATAATGGGTTCGTAAGCAGTTTTTGGGACATCCTCCTTCCTAATCTTGAGTTGGTGGTAGCCCGATCTCAAATCTATCTTGGAGAACACTGTAGCTCCCTACAACTAGTCAAATAGGTCATCTTTTGTAGGCAAAAGATATTTGTTATGAATGATCACTTTATTTAATTGGTGGTAGTCTATGCACATTATCATGCTACTATCTTTCTTTTTCACAAATAACACAGGCGCACCCCCAGGGGAAATAATTGGGCAAATAAAACCCTTTTCTAATAATTTCTATAACTGAGATTTCAACTTTCTCAACTCTGTTGGTTCCATACGATAAGGAGGGATAGAATGGGTTGAGTTTCAAGATCTAAATCTAGATAGAAATCAACCTCTCAGTCTGGAGGCAAACGTGGTAGGTCATTAGGAAATACTTTTAAGAAATCACACAACACAGGGCCTGACTCTATAGGAGGAACTACAAATTTAACTTCCCAAAGTCGGGCTAAAAACACCCTACACCCCCTCTTTACTAGCTTCTGGGCATGAAGAGCTGACACTATTCTCATAGGAATAGGCTTAAAAGTACCCTCCCACTCTAACTTTTCCATTTCGAGCATCACTACAGTGATGGTTTTGGCATAATAATCAAGAATGACAAGATAAGGAGACAACCAACTCATCCCTAAAATGATATCAAATTTCTTCATATCGAGAATCACTAAGTCTGCCAAGGTCTTAAACCCCACAAACATCACAGGACATGCACTATACACCTAATCAACACATACAGAAACCCCAACTGGCCTAGAAACATATATAAGAGTATCAAGATATTCATAGTCTAAGTCCTAGCCCAAGGAAAATTTCACAGACACATAAGAGAAAGTGGAACCAGGATCAAACAATATAGAATCCATATGATCACAAACAAGGATAGTACCTGTGATCATAGTATCAGATGCTTCTGCCTCAGGATGAGCCAGAATATTATTAAGATGAGCCTTATCACCACCCTGACCACCACCTCTACCAGCTTGAGCACCATGCCTACCAACTTGTCCTCCACCTTGGTTGGATTGGCTTCTACCCCTTCCTGCAGCCTGGCCACTATGCCCACTTATGGACGACCCTTGTCATTTTATCCACCACCACGATCTGCCAAAACTAGAGCAGTAGAAGCCAACTACTGAGTCAACTGACCTATAGATAATAAATTAGGACAATACTTTCTGATATAGCCCAAACCCCCACACTCATGGAACCTAATGCCCAAAGTAGGCCTCTAAACTGACAAGGATGAAGGTCTGTAGCTGTCTATTTGTGAAGGCTGATAACTGACCCAGATGGGCTCTATAAAGACACTGACATGTTCAAATTATAAGGCTTAGAAGAACCATGCCCCTTCAAAAAAGTACCGCTGAACTAGCCTGAGGTCCATATCTTCTTCTCTTCTACTCTTATCTCTCCCTTTTCCTTAAGTGCTTCATCCTTCTTGGCAAACTCTACTATCTCTTGAAAGGACTTACCAGACATAACCATAGATAAGGTATCTAGCTGAATCCCAAAATTCAAACCCTTCACAAAGTACTTGATTCGCTCTTTTTCTGAGGTGATCAATTGCAGTGCATAAGGAGACAAGACATGAAATTTGGCCTCATAGGCTGCCACAGACATGTTACCCTACTCCAACCTCAAAAACTCATCCTTCTTCTAATCATATAAGTACGAGGAACATATTTCTCAAGGAATACATTCTAAAATTACAACCAAGTAAGCAGAGGTAAGGCAAACTTACATTCTACAAATGACCTCCGTTATTGCTTTGCTTCGGCCTGCAGCTGAAAAGAAACAAACTTTATATCATACCTTTCAATAATACCCATCTTGTGTAGGCAGTCATGATAATCTATCAAAAATTTGAATGCATCCTCAGACTCTGTACCTTGGAATACTGGGGGCTTCTTCTTTAAGAACTTGCTGAATAATCCATATATTCATCATCAGTCATTACTGGCCAAAGTACCTATTGGGGATACACCTCTATTTCTAAACCTTCGTCCATCCTTGGTGCTACCGTAGCAGCATGTTGCAAGGCTAGGGGCAGAAATGCCGAAAAAACTAGAGTGTGTCCAGTGCTACCCAAGCTACTTAAAAATGCCAACACCTTTTAAATTACTTCCGTATACAAAGGCACCAGGCTGCACCATTCGGCGATGGAACCATATTTTCTGGGGGTACTATCTCTTCTTCCTTAGCTACCAGTTCTTTATTCTTATTAATATCTGGAGTATTCTATTGTGGGGGAGGGGACAGTGATCTTTGTCGTACGGGTCCACCTGCTTTCTGGGCTCCAAAATAGGTGATGCCCTCCGTCCTCTCTTTCTAGCTCTGCCCCTAACTCCAGGACTTCCCTAGACTGTGGCTCCAGTAGTCGGGGCGGGTACTGTTGCTGGTGCTGCTGTGGGTGTGACTGTTTCTGCTCAAGTGAAATGAGTAATTTACCATCTGTGAACAATAGTGAATAGATTAGATACAAATTTGGATCGCGAGATACCAATTGGAATCAAGTAATAGCACGAAATAAAGAAAGCAAGAAAGAAAAGAATTCATTCCTAAAGTCCTATAGCCTTCCAAAGAAAAGTACAGACGTCTCTGTACCATTCTACCGTACTCTACTAGACCTATTCTTCTACTATGAGATCTACGAACTCAATGCTCTGATACCATCTTTTTCATGACCCAACCAATCATAATTGACAACCACCCTAACCTATGGCGGGAGAATCTTTCTTAACGAATCCCCAAGTAACCAAACACCACGTTTATATTCACTTTACACTAACTTCATTATTAAACAAGTCTAAACATATATTTATTAAATTTCTAAGAAATCAACACTAATAAAAAAAATTATCCAACCATTAATAGAGTGTGGAAACCTCTATTAATTTTAATCCTCGGGACCTGAAGTCACTATACAAGAACATCTGAAAGAAAATCAAGTCTGAAAGCTAAATGATTATCCAAAAAAAGAATGAATTAGTCCTTAAACAAGGGATGTGAACAATGATAAGAAGATCAAAAGGTCGCCCGGTCATGGTGTTCACCCTTGAAATTGAGTTTGGAACTGCTAGATAAAGGACATGTCTTGTCTCAAATGCCGAAACATGCTCTACACTCAACAAAAAGAAGACCAAAGGTAGAATAAGTACAATACGTACTAGTAGGACTCATAAGTTGACTCAACCCGACACCATACAAATAAGCAAATCAAATAGATATAATGTGATCATCACATAACTCATAATCAAAGATAAATAGGCAATCATGGCATTTCACTTTAACAAAAAATATAAACTCATACTCATATAACTTACTCTTAGTCAAATTCAGCAACAAGTTGCAACACATAATACGATTACAAGTGGTCATTTAATGCACATGAATGAATACATAAATGCAATATGTGCGCACTATCTCTTTCTCTTCTTATTCTCATCAACATCAACTTCATCTCATAAACATTATTATCATCTCATCAACATCACAATCATTACCAACCTTATGAACATCATGGGTTGCATATCAACATCGTCACCATCACCATCAACTCAGCAATATCAACATGAATGAATATGAAATGTAGTCAATAATCATAAGTAGTGCTCGAAAGACATCACAACATTCAATTCACATATAAGCACAGAATCAAGCAAGGCTAATTGCTACAATAAATAATAACTTACCTTGAATCCTTACTTAAAGTTGCCTTTAAGCCACAGGCCTGCCTTTTCCTTCTCGTTCAACTCATTCTTGATCTATAATAACAAGATCACACACTCATTTCATTAATTCATTCCCTTCATATTACTAGGAATTGAAAATCATTGATTTTAACAATAAACTTGCGCTATTTCATCCACTTAGATTTTCTACCCCCTAAAATATCATAAATCCTACTTGAATTAGCATAAACAATCATAATTCTACACCCATTAGTGTTTTCTAACACCCTAGGATCATTATCTACTAATTTTACATTTATTTCTACCACTTTACACCAATTTCATGAATTAAGGTTAAATCTCAAATTCCACCATGAATCCGTTTCCTAATGATTTTAAGTGATTATGAGAAGTAATTCAAGTTTAGAATGTAATTATTTACCTCCAAAGATGAAAAACTTCTAATTTCTAAAGAAAATCTCCTTCCTTAGAGCTCATTTGTATTTTTCAAAAAATGGAGAATGAAAAACATTTTCTTGATTTTAAAATTGCCAGCTACTGCGTGTTACCGTTGTAGCGGTTAAACTACTGCTGCAGGAGTTCATAACTTAAATAGGTATCCACTACGGCTGTACCACTGCAGTAGTTACTTTTTCCACTGTAGTGGTTTGAGACAGTTGGGACCCCTCTGATAAGAATCAAAGATGAGAAAAGAAAATAAAGAAAAGGGGATATGTGGATTAATACCTAAGCTATTGAAATTATGGGCAACAAGGGGATAAAACCCTCACCTCCGAATTGATTTCAACAACTTAAACAAAAGTCCTAGTTTGAGAAATCAAAGAAAACAAGAAAACCACAAATGGGAAACCCTCGATTAATCAAACCAAAATAAGTTCACCAACAATTCCAATATTCCACATAACTATTTACCACTAATGCTAGGCTTCACCTAGAAACTATAAGTTAAATGCTAGGCTTCACCTAGAAACTACAATCTTAAAGTTCTCAAATATTCAATATTTATCAAAGTCTCCTCTTCTAAATGACAAAGATCTTATTTATACTAAGAAAACAAAGAAGGCATTGGCTTTTAAAATATTGCCCTTAATGAGACAAGGGCCTTGTTTGGTTGCCTTCCTTGTCAATTCTTGGATTTAGGAGGTAGCCACTTCTACAAATAGCCCCTTTTATTCATCCTCTTCACTCCCACGAACTCCCAAGCTTTACTTTTCATGAACATAGTACGTGACATCCATGTCATACAATCTATGGTCGTCCATGCCATCCATGCTAGTATCATCCTCCCCTTCTTGATAAAGATTCATCAACGAATTCAAACCTTGAAAACATATGAGAAGGATAAACAATCAAAATATCCTAAAGGCATGAGGGTTAGCACAATGGTTAGAAACAATATTGCCATGTGAAGGAGGCACAAATTTGACGTACAACTAAATATTGTTTGCTTCCAATTAAAGCAACACATCATTCAAGGTGAAAATATTTTGATTATGATAAACATCAAGAGACAAGTAAAAGACATAGGTCTTGGTGGAATCAAGAATTATCACATTTAACTTTGGAGCCATAAGACACAATTATTTTATCATCTCGCAAGAAGACCACACAAAAAGTAGTGCAATCACTCATAAAAGCTTATCCGGGTCAAAGAAGTGAAAAACCCATATACCCCTACCTCTATAGCAAATAAATCTCATACCAACATGGGTTTTATTGTAAGCAAAGATGTAGTAGAAAAAGGTGCTAAGCATGCTTCCAAATCAAACATGCTTTCGAGAGTCCCATTTGAAAATTTGACTTGTCCAACCCTATAAAGGTGACAAAAAGATTTCAATACCCATGGACTCCCTCACAAATAAATAAAACACTTAGCATTCCCTAGTTGTAGGCCATACAACTCAGCACAAGCTTGTCAAACAAGGATGCAAGTGTATATAAAACTTCCAAAAGAGGCAATGACATATTTTCCTTGAGGATCACAAGCATAAGACCACATTTGATCAACGGATCATCATGTGCAAACAAGTAATAAAAAAAGAAGTGAAGTACATTTAACTCATCCTAAGGGTTCTCACTTGCAAATACACACTTTAAGGCTAGAATATTAACAAGAAGGTATTCACAATTCGAATCACAAGGGGACAAGATTAGGCATTTCAAGTACACTTCATTATTCTTCCTCAAACAAACTCTGACAAGGAGTGGATCAACAAGTGGAGGCATGCTTCTTGAGAGATTGAAGGAATTATAGGATGCACTTCCTATGTTCACTAACCTTAGCTTCACCCTAAGAATCCATCCTAATACCTCAACTTGTCTAACCACATAAGTATGACAAAGAGTAGAATACATAAATTGGGCATCACCGATGCACCATGGATTCTTTCCTAAACAACAAGTATAGTTGGCATCCAAAACATGAAGTTCACATAACTTAAGCATAGTCAAAACCAACCATGAATACATTGGAACTATATCATCACTCTCATGGTAGGATATGAGATCATACAATTTCAAGAACCTACCTACCATCGGGAAAATATCATCATGACTCTAAGGATTGCTTGAAATAAGAGTGAAAGGTTACATATCTTGAAAATGGGCCTTTGATCTTGCATTCTTGCCCACCAAACTTGGTTTTCCAAAGCTCTCCCCCAATGCATAATCTTGGACCTATAGACTTGGTCCATTTGTCTTTTATTAGGAATTTTCTTGGTACGTAGCTCCATCATTAGTCCTTCCACCCTTTGTTCATGAGGAACTTTATTTGGATCCTCCTTTGTAAATAATTGTACATAAAACTGCAAAAAAGAAGGGATGGTAAAAGGCAAAATACTAGCACCATGATTAGTAGGCAACACTGGATTGGTATTGGCAAGTCCAACAATTGAGTGTTCCTTTTCCACCTCTTTCAAGTCACTTCTTGGCTCACCAATCTCATACAATTCCTCTTCTTAAGCCAATTCCTTCTTCTCCTACTCAAGTTCTTCTCTTTTAAGTACTTCCCGAAGCTCTTTCATTATTTTGTAGTCCTCACTCACTTGATAGCGTGTTAAGGGCAGAAGAGTGTGTTTTCATCCTTCAAATACAAGTAAGTATTTATTGGAATCTACTTGATATTGAAAATCCCTACTGATTAGCTAAGGTCTACTAAACAACATATGGCAAGATTGCATGGGCAAAATATCACATAACACCTCATCTCGATACTTGCCAATGCTAAAATTCACAACCACTTGCTCGGTAACCTGTACTTCATCATTCTTAATAAGCCATTAAAGTTTGTATGGGTTGGGGTATCTTTGTGTAGGAAGTTTCATTCTATCAACCATAGTGCAACTTACCACATTAATACTACTCCTACTATCATTGACTAAGGAGCACACCCTATCCATCATCTTAAACCTTGCATGGAATAGGTTCACACTTTGATCAAGCTCCTCTTTAGAAAGATCCCCCATGATTCACTTTAGATCACAAGAAGAGTTCAAACCCTTCTCCAATTGTTCATTATCTATATTCGAGGTCACTTAATCATGCCTAGCCTTAGGCTCTTCACAAACATTCCTAACCTCACACTCTATCATATTTTTAGCAAAAGGTCCATCACATAAGATCACATTTGACCTCCTTTTTTAACATTCTCTAGCATTATGTCCTTCGCCCTGATATTTAGAACATCGAATGATAGAAGGAGAAGAAGGTTGAGTTATATTATAATTACCTCCATAGGCTTGGTATTCTCTTTTCGTGTTGTAGTTAGCTTGAATAGATTGGCTTTCATATTGGAACATTGGAAGACTCACCATGTTGTCACCCATCCCTTGATCTGGAACACCTTGACCACCATATCGATCATTATGATCTTTACACCTTCATCCTTCAAACCTATACCTACCTCCACTATCATATTTCCCTTGACATCTTATTTCTTGGTTCATACCAAAGCCTTCGAATCCTTCCTACCATTCATTCAGGTTATCATCTTCACACATTTTATCATAAAGAGGGTTTTGATAATAGATATCTTGGTAGGGTACCTGTGGGTAGTGTTGTTTGGTTGGAACATAGGATACATGCAAGGGTGCATGTGATGTATTTTGTTGAGGTTATTGTCATCTAACTTGGGTTTACACAAAAAAAGGACTCCTTTGTGGTGGATGATATGGTTGGGTATTTGGATGTGGGGTGACTTGCCTAATATAGCTCGGGTTCATTCGGAATGTAGCTTGAGGGTAGGTTTGGTTCCAATTTGGTTGGGGGTAGTATATGTTGGATTCTTGACTTGAGGCCTTTCTTGTTTCTTCACTTCGACTTGTCATAGGGAACCTCCTTTCAATCATACTATCCATCCTTTTCACCCTTTCCTCCATACCTCCAAACCTTTCATTTGTTTCAACCACCCTTTCATTCACATTGGTCAATCTCCTTAACACATTGTCATTTGTTCCCATGTTGTTCACCGAGATCTTTCCTCCATGGTCATAAGGAAACTGATTAGACATTGTACCTACAAAAATCAACAAATAATATTAGTGGTAAAAGCCTCACATCACTCCTATGTAAACTCTCAACTCACCTCCTATAGCATCGTCTCAAAATTGATAGTGAACTAGCTTCACTTGATCAATTCAAGTTCACCTATCCTTTGTGGTAGAGTGAATTTTTGTGACACTTGAAAGAAGGACGACTCAATTAAGGTTAAAAGGACTTGAATCAAGAAGTTTATCTATGAATTAAGATGAGAAAAGTCGAAGAAAAGAAGCACGAAAAAAATCAAACTCAAAAAAAAAATTATCTAACAGAAGTAGAAAAATTACTTGTGTTACTTAATTTGATGAATCAAAGAGATGATTTGATGTTTTAAAATTGGTTAATAAGTGATGTTAATTACTTGTTAAATAGTTGATAAATCTAAGGAGAAAAATTTAAAAAAAAGAATCACGAAGTTTGGACACTTAAAATTTTTTTGAAGCCTCAAAGAAGTTCATCACTTTAAAGGATTTGATTTGATGATTTGATATTTTAAAACTAGTTAACAAGTGATTAAATATGTTAATTACTTGTTAAATAATTGAGAAATGGAAAGAGAAAAGTTTAAAAAAAGAATCACGAAGTTTGGACACTTCGAAAATTTTTTGGGTCCCAACTTTGACTTGAGAATTTTTTGCTCAAAGTGTACTTTTTTTCTATCTCCTTCTTCAAGAATAAGATGAAGAAGCTCAAGAACACCACAAAACCCCAATCTTAACAAATTCATAACTCCTTCATTTTAACTCCAAATTCAATGAAATTTTCACCCACGCGCTCCTTTCAACACCATGAGCAAACTCCACTAATTTTTAGCCTTTAATTCCAAGCAAAAATAAACTCACTTTTTAAAATTGATAAAGTTTCAAAAGCTTCAAACCCTTTAATGGTAACTCCACTTCTACATCACCAAATCAAATGAAATTAGAGATTTAGGCTCAATAAACACTAGGGAATCAAGATCTAGTGTCAAAAACAACAAATCAAAATGAAAATTTTCTAGATCATTTTTGGGATTTTTGGATTTTTGAAGAGATCAAGATTTGTGAAAACAAACCTAAACCTAGGCTCTTGATATCAAAATAATAAGAATCAAAGACAAGAAAAGAAAAATAAAGAAAAAGGGATATGTGGATTAATACCTAAGCCATTGAAATTATGGTTAACAAAGGTCTAAAACCCTCACCTCCTAATTGATTTCAACAACTCAAACAAAAACCCTAGTTTGTGAAATCAAAGGAAACAAGAAAACCACAAATGGGCAACCCTCGATTAATCAAACCAAAATAAGTTCACCAACAATTCCAAGATTCCATACAACTAATTTCCACTAATGCTAGGCTTCACCTAGAAACTACAAGCTTAAAGCTCTCAAATATTCAATATTCATCAAAGTCTCCTCTTCTAAATGAAAAAGATCCTATTTCTACTAAGAAAACAAAGAAGACATTGGCTTTTTACAATATTGCCCTCAATGAGACAAAGGCCTTGTTTGGTTGCCTTCCTTGTCAATTCTTAGATTTAGGAGGTAGCCACTTGCACAAATGACCCTTTTTCTTTATCCTCTTCACTCCCACGAACTCCCAAGCTTCCCTTTTCATAAACATCATACGTGTCATCCATGACATCCAAGCTAGGGTCGTCCATGCTATCCATGCAAGTATCACCCTCTTTAGTTATGCCTATTTTATAACACACTCTTTGAAATATGACATCGCGAACAAACCCCTCCACGATAAATTCTCTAACCGGAGTTCTACAACTCCATTTCGGGTGTCGGAAGTTGCTACGGTTTTCTAAACTCGTTATCTTTCTGGATGTTAAGTCAAACATCACCATCAATACTCACATTAATACCAGATTTTTCCAAAGTAGTACACCCTCAAAATTCGTCCAATACTAGAGTAACCCTGAATTTCTCAAAAATAGTTTAAAGAAGGACTAGGTGCAAATTTTACCTCCCAATTCAGTGTAACGATGATTCTAATTGTTATAATTCAATTTTATTTTTGTGTCTTTATTTTACAACACGTTATCAGCACAAAGCTCTTTCAGGTATATTTTCTTTCACTATTTCTTAAGGATTGTTTTATCTTTCTTCTTGCTATTAAGGTTTTAAGGCACAATTTTTTTGTTTCTAATCAAATATTTATCTCTAAGTTATATAGTGTTAAAATATGTACCTACTATCAAGTTTTTTATTAAAAGGAAAATCAACTTAGATATTAATCCTTTTTGTTTCTGATTATTCAATTGCACATGCTTTTTTGTTTGTGTTAAGTTTTTATTTCATGATTTAAGTTTTTATTTCATGACCTTTTCTTTCGGCGTTATTTTACCGTACTAGTAAATATACTTGTGAAATTATAATATACTAAAATTATATATCAAAAGTGAGGAGAGAGGAAAGGGAAATATATATAAGAGAGAGAGAAATAAGGGAGCAGTAGTTTTCTATTATTTTTATTTGCATATTTTTGTATCATTCAAGTATTTTTTAGAATCAAAATGAATAGCTGTAGTACTAACTACGAACTAAAATATCCGACCCCAACAAAGCTTATTCATAGTACTTCTGTTAAATTGCTTTCTGAAATTGATAGAGCTGATTCAACCATGAGATTGGAATATTTAATATAATGTTCTATGGTGATAATAGGATAAAGAAATTTTACATATAAATACTTTATTCTTTTTCTCACAAATTTAACTATAAAATCTAAGTTATTATTATCCCATTATTATAAATTCTTTATTAGTAATAATTCTCATCTTTTTATGATAGTATCACTATGTCAAATTTATCGAAACTTGAGTTTGTGGCACTGGACATTATCGGAAAGAATTATTTATCATGGGTCTTTGATGCTGAAATTCACCTTGATGCTAAAGGTCTTGGGATACTATTAAACAAGAAAATAACGCATCACCTCCATGAAGGATTAAAAACTGAATATTTAACTATGAAAGATCCACTTGAATTATGGATCAACTTGAAGAACCGATATCACCAGCTAAAATTAACGTTATTACCAAAAGCTAAATATTACTGGATACACCTTCAGTTTCAAGATTTTAAAACCGTAGTTGAGTATAATTCTGCTATTCACAAAGTAATTTCCATATTAAGATTGGATGGAGACACTATCACTTATGAGGACTTACTGGAGAAAACCCTTTCCACTTTTCATGCTTCTAATATATTGCTACAATAGCAATAACTTCAAAAAGGGTTTAAGAAATATTCTAAATTGATTACATGCCTACTTGTGGCAAAGCAAAATAGTACTTTATTGATGAAAAATCATGAAGCTCGTTCCACTGGATCTGCTCCATTATTTGAAGCGAATGCTATAGCAGATCAACCTGAAATAAGGCAAAATTACTACCGCAGTCGTGGTCATGCCCATGATCATGGACGTGGGCGAGAACCTGGCAGAGGATGAAATAATTATCGTCACCATGGTGAAAATAAATAGGAGAACAATAAAGGTCCTCAAAATAATTTTTCAAGGGGTAAAATTAACATTTTCCACCGTTGTTGTATGAAAGGACATTGGGCATGTGCTTGTCGTACGTCTGATCATTTTGTCAAACTTTATCAAGATTCCCTCTAAAGGAAAGAAAATAATGTGGAATCGTACTTAACTTTTCGAGGTGATGATGATGAAGCAATTCCGTCAAACACATATAATGATATTGAGGCGAATCTTTCTTATAAGGATGATGACTTTAAAGGCCTCGCAAATATCACTCATTTGGAAGCTGAAGATTTCTACGAGGATATTAATTGATAAACTGATCATCTTATAGAGGAATAAAGTTTATGAAGAAAATTGTTGTTTTTTTTACTAATGTTTTCTTAAGTACTATGTATTTTTAATTTCTATATCTCTAATGCAATTTCTGACAATAGTTTTTCACATTTCTTATAATGTACTTTTTATTTTATGAAGAATATGGAAATTTTCCAATCACAGTTGGACCCAAAATCAATTACGGTGATATATGTCTTATAGATAATGCTACAACACATACTACTTTAAGAGATAAGAAACATTTCTCTTATTTGGTGATGAAAGAAGCCAATGTAAATACTATATATGGTAGAACAAAATTAATTGAAGGCTCCAAAAAAGTTAACTTATTACGTACCGGAGGAACAAATTTTATAATTGATGAAACATTATATTGTAGTTAGTCTCAAGGAAACTAATTATATTTCAAACTTATTATGTTTCAAAGACATTGTCACGACCCAATTTCTTAGGTCATGATGGAACCTACTCTAACCTACCAGTAGGTAAGCCAAACCATAGCATGTAACAGCAAGTAAAGGCCAACAGGCAGAAGATAAGGAAACGAACATACAACATAAATGATAAGCAACTAAAATAGTGATATATAGATATAACCACTCTATACAATAGAGGGAAGAGGACAAAATATACAAAATGAGTTCCCTTAAGACCTAGTAAGGTCAGTACAAGAGCCACTATACCAAAAGAGAGTACTAGACAATGTTAAAATATACATCATAGTCTCCGAATTTACAAAATAAGACCACCAAAAATACCAAAAGGAGGAGGATCAACTTTGGACTCTGAAAGCTCACCCTATCTTCGAACATTAGTACAGCTTGAGGATGTCGTCAATGGCGGTGAATCATACTCGGATCTGCATCAGGGGAAAAATATACAGATGTGCAGTACGAGTACCAAAACTATGGGTATCCAGTAGACATCATAGGCTGACTGAGCTAATTTACAGTAAAAGAATCAATAAAGTGTGAGTATGTAAACCTAAGTCAATAATAAAGGGGCAAAAATGGAAATAATAGGCTGTACTAGGCAAATGCGATAAGTAGAAAGTGAATAACTCTAGAGTGATAGTAAAAGCCTGGCTATAACCTACCTAGACCTCCATAAGCCCAAAAGGCACAAACAAGAAGAAATAAACCCAACCGAGCCCCCATAAGCACGATGGATTCAAGCGAAAAGTAACACTAATATAAGGTTGGAATAGCAACAATAATGAATGTAAAATGAGTCGACATGAGAAATATGCGTACCTGATACTCCTTTCAAGCCATAACCACAAGTCTTACCAGTCTCTACCAGATTTCCAATCCCAAATCTGTATTCATAAAAGTAATAAACATTGTACTCGAACTGAAACTAGAGAGTAATGTCATAATAGTAAATGCCAGACTTGAACTGGAACTGATGAATAATAATAATGTGCCAGGCGCCGAACTCGAACCAGAGCTACTAAGTAAGAATAAAGAAGTAACATCCCAAAATTATGGTCTATCCCAAGTATTTTGAATATAAATTCCAATTCTAGGCAGCTAAAACTCTTAAAGCAAAAGGGGGTCCCAATTATTAAGTCGAAGGGTGCGGTTTTAAGGCCAAATACTATCCCACTCGGGTAACAAGGATACATAAGCTTATAAAAGTGACTAAGATAGCCCAAAACCTAAGGATTAGCCTAAGAAAGCAGATAGTGGTAATTTAGGTAAGCATGGAACTATTCTAAATATTCTATCTTATAAAGGATCGGTGGGGCCCACTTCTAATTTCGAAAATCCAACCTAAGGCAAGCATCTACCCGAACCTAGGCTAAGGCTTCTCAATTCCATCCCAATACACTAAGTAAACTAATACCAGTCCTAAAGGATAATCATAAGCTATCATAAGGGAATATGGGGCCAAAATATACCCGTTAAGGCCCCTAATCGGCTAAAATAAGACACAATTGTAAAAGGGATATCCAGGCCATAAGAACCCACACCTTACTAGAACATTAACATTATAATACTATAATCAAGTAAAGTCTAGAGGAAGGGTATGCCTAGCCTACCTGGACGCCGCTGAAAGCACGTAGAATTTTCTACACCGGAGCTTTTCCCTTTCAAGAAGTCTCTGACTGCTACCATGCTATCAAAATAATATTCTACATGTTAAGATGAGAATATTGATACCCATATTTTTTATATATGCTTCGGGTTAAAAATGGACTAAAAATCCCCTGTAGGACCCGTTTGTGGAATCATAAAATTGAAACCTTCATAGCATCTCTCTCAGCTCAAGGATTATTTGCCCCACAATTGGGCGTAATCCGAGCTCAAAATAGCCTAACAACAGTCCCAATAATTTGAAGAAACAAGAATAAAAAATGGAGAATTATGCGGGATTTAAACAGAGAACTTATGAGAAAACGATGATAAAATAGTCACTAGGACGTTTCTAACTCTAACCAACTTCAATTGTTGATTCCCACGCTAATATCGAGCTCCCAAGTCTCACAAATAGTGTTTTAGGACTTAAAATAATGGCTGAAGATGAAGTGAAATATTTATATATTGCCAGGGGTCATTTATGATCGTGGGACCCCCATCGCGAATGCAGGAGCTGACAGAACAGGCCTTCACGAACGCAGCCGGTCCATCAGAATTATGATAAAAAAGGTTGGATTGGCCAGGCTGGCCTCCTCTTTGCAAATGTGAAGGCTGGCCCACAAACATGGAGATCAAGACTTATTGACCCTCACAATCGAGGCTAAGGCCACATGAACCCGAAAGATAATTTTGGCCTGCATCAGGTGCATTAGCACCAATAATTTTGCGAAGTTGTAAATTCTCTAAACGACCCCTCAAGATTCATTCTGAATCCCGTGAAGAAAAATAAATTATGCTATCCTACCAGATTAGGCATTTTTAACTTAACAAAACCGTCAAAATTTTCATCTGAGGTAATTTCAACAAAAAGTGGACCCCACACCCAAGGGTCCATTATAACCAAAATCCACCTAATAGCCCAAAATGAGTCTGGAAGTCTTGGGACACAGACCAAGGGTCTCCCTAGTCTAAAATAGACATTCTAAAGCTAAAAAAACCATCAGAATTGTTATTTGAGGCCATTTACCTAAAGTTTTGGCCCAAGACCATATTCTCAACTTCAAAAGCTTTAAAATAGGGAAATGGCTCTAAAAACCAAACAAACTATCCGGTAACTATACTATCAATTCCAGCAAGTCATAAATCACTTGGGACAACTATGGAAAGGCTCTAAATGTATAAAAAGCACAAAAACACAAATTGTGGAACACAGTCCTCAAATGTTGCTTGTGTTCCCCCTGCCCCTCGAATAGACAAAAATGTAATTGTTGGGTTCCAGCATTGTTCTTATTATGCTCATATTTTGATGATTGAAAAACTTCATCACTAGAACCTAGTCCATGCTCGTCCTTCATGATTTATGTTTTAGTGATAGCCTAACCTAGTGAAAGAACCAGTTATGTGAACTGCTGTCCCAGCGTGTAGTTGTATAGTTGTACATATTTTTCCTATGTTCCAGCTATCCAGTACTCTCTAGAAAGTGTCAGTACATTAGTGGGACAAATTCTTAGTGGTTCTTTTTCAGCATCCACCAATAAGGAAGTTTCTCTTCCAATGCTCATCATATATATATACATTATCCTTGAGGATAGAAGCTCAAGCTTTTGCATAAATCCAAAAAGAATTTTCTCGAGAAAAGGCCTCAGTTGATATTACAAGACTTAATAATTTAGAAACTCTTGCTCATAGTGATATATGTTTTTTTGGTTCTTAGGTTGACTGAGGTTTTATATTAAACTTATAATTGTAAACTTATGTCTCTTTCTAGAGATTCCAGTGAGTATTTTTTTTAGCTTTTTTTGTTTAGATTTGAGTTGTTTTGTAGCTGTAGAAAGCTATAGAGTCTCACGGTTGAGTTATTATGAGGGTGTTTTTGTAATAGAGTTATTGCAAGGAGATAGGTATCAGAAGGTTAATTTCTAGGTTGTAATCGAAGGTTACCGTGTTTAGTGAAAGTTGTTGGTGAAATCATACTGGGGTAGGTTGTGGTTTTACTCCCTTGAGAAAGGGGGTTTTCACATAAATATCTCTTGTTATTTATTTTCTACAAATTCTTTTTGTGTTCTTACTATTCTTTAATATCCTCATAGAGGGACCTGGTATCGAATCAGGTCTTAGTTACAGTGGCGGACTCTTACAAATCGTCAATTGGTATCAAAGAAGTTCTTCCTATAATGTTAACACCTAGGAAAGATCCTTTTAAAAATAGCAGCTCCACCCAGTCTCGAGGAAGGACAATGAACTATTCGACCCCCAAGGTTCAATGGGCAATTCTATAGTTGGTGGAAAACTAGAATGCATGTTTTTATCATGGTAGATGATAGTGAGTTGTGGGGTATTATCTATGATGGTCCCTATATCCCAATGAAAGCATCTAAAGAAGGAGATACCTCTTAACCTATCCTTAAAAGTAAAAGGATTATACTGAAGTTGATCGAAAGAGAATTAAGAAGAATTACAAAGCAAAGAAAATCCTTGTCTATCGGATAAGACCTGATGAATACAACCGGGTCTTTGCTTATGAATCTACCAAGGAAATATAGGAAGATTTGCAGAATGCTCATGAGGGAACAAGCCAAGTGAAGCAATCCAAGATTGACATGTTTACAACTCAGTATCTCAATTAAGACTCTTTCCATTTTCTTCGACAGGTGATGAAGTATTGTGGTTACGGGAATTACCCGCGGGTTTTATAACTTCATGGGTTGAGTTGACGGAAGCATTTTTAGACCAATTCTTTCTACCATCTTTTTTTCTCCAACTGTGGGATGAGACCATAAACTTTCGATAATTGAATGGTGAGTCATTGCCTGAGGCATCGCAAAGGTTCAATAAGAGGTTGTTGCAATGCCCAAACCATTAGGTTCTGGAAAAGATGCTTCTCCAAATCTTTTATAGGGCATTAGAGCAATTGAACAAGATGGTAGAGGATAATGCAGCTAGAGGATCTATCAATAAACAAACTTATGGAGTTGCGTCGGCTTTATTGGATCAAGTGACAAAACAAAATTGAGCATGGCACATAAGAGATACTGAGGTGGCCGTGGGGGCTCCCTTTGCATCTTTTGTAAGCCAAGAACAAAGGAAGTAGAATGAGGAGAGAGATGCAAATATGGCCTAGGTAATGACACAAATAGATCTCCATACTAAACATATAATGGGTTCAACTCCAAAGGCATTCAATGTCGTTTCTTCTAAGGGCACTAAAGCATATGAAGATAATGATGCAGAGGCACTTGATGAAGAAATTTGGTATTTTTCAAACCAAATGGAAAACACCTCATAGCACATTTCGGCCAAAATCCCACAATTTACACTTTTAGAAAATTAACAAGTTTAATAACAAAATCACACCATACATGTTCATATTTTATCCATACCATGCTCTTCCATCAAAGTCACAAGTCATAATTCAAGCTTGAATCTCATGGATCACAAATCTTATATAAAAACACAAAGTACCATGTCCACCATTTCCAAGCATAACCAACATGATATAAATAATCTCCCATCCATATAATATGTTAAACCATAATAATAAACACTTACCCAAGCTTGAAAAGTGATGATCTTCTCCAAAAGTTGACTTAGGGTTTTGAGAGCTAAAGGGGTTCTCTTGAAATTTTCTAGAAAAACATAGAAATACATGTGTGTTTGTAATGGATAAAAAATCAGATTTTTACCCCTTTATATAGGCCCTCAATTTCCATCCTTAGCCACTCTTGGCATTTAATGCAATGGTCCCTTGGTCAAGTGGAAGAATGGGTCAATTTGCCCTTTTGGGCCTTGTCTTTTATTCCATTTTGGGCCCTAATTTTGGGCCCAATTGCACATGTAGCTTAGCCCATCAACTTTCATGTATAATTCACCATATATCTCGTGATTAAATAATTCCATAATGTCACGACAATATTCGTTTACGAGATTCTCATTCGTCGTCTCACTCGCAAAAATAGAAATTCTAGTCGCCCATGGCTTCACTGAACATTTTTGATAATTACTTGTGTTTCATGGTTTGATCATGTAGAAGTATGTAGGAGTGTATTGAGGTATTTGAAGCTTTAACAATGCTCAAAGAACTCCAAAGAACCAAAAGAAACCATATAAGAATCGACGTAGAATTACGTTGCGAAACGATCCAGGAGCAGTGGCGCAAGAAATGAACCCCCTATGAATCAGGTGGCTTGCGCCACACCCCCTGAAACAGGGAGTGGCGCAAGTCTTGGTACTTTGCTGAATTCTTCGACCTCTTTTCCAACACTTGCATATCATCCAATACCCTATCAAAACACTACAAAATACTTACTTAGTGATCTTAATCATCAAGTAAACATGACTCCAAGTCACCAATTGAGGTTGGAATGTGTACGGGGTATTACACAAATGCTCCACGAAATCAGAAAACACCTCCTACGAAGGTCTAATCGCACAAATTAGGTCTGATATCAAATGTTTCACCAATGACACTATAAAACACATACCCATGGAAATCTCAACACCAAGGTAGATATGAACCCAAGGTATCAAATGAGGTTAGAAAAGTACGGGGTGTTACATTCTTCCCCCCCTTAGAAACATTCATCCTCGAATGTTAACAACATCGTTTTATGTACAACAAATGCATCTCTATATTAACATACATATACATATACACATAATGCTCTTAGATACTTACTTAGTCTTTCTCCACTTTCGCACTTTGCATTGGTGACACTTTCAAGAGTATTTACTCAGCTATGACCACAACATCTTCTATACCATTACGATGTGTTCTTTTCACTGTACTAATCTCACCAACAAGTGTAAATATTTCCATTAACATAACTCATAACCCCAATGTACTATTAAATTCACGGTAGTCGATGGACTAACATACGATAGGGTAAAGCTCGAATCAACCAATACATAAAAATATGGTAATATACCTGTATCCTCATCAGGAGTCGCCTCTTCATTTTTTCGGTCTACTAGAGCATAGGTGCGATTTTGGGCTCCACTGGAACTAGGTTCCCCTCTAAAATCTCTACCACGACCAATAGACTGACCGTCTCTGCCTGGGGAAAGAACCAATGCTGATGATGCAACAGTTGACCCCGTAGGTCATGCTATACCACTCGCACCCCTTTGTGGGCATTCTCTCATCCTATGCCCCTCTACGCCACACCAAAAACAAGCATTTGTCCCTACTCGGCATATACCTGCATGAACACGCCCGCAGTGCTGACACTGCTGACGAGGAAATCCTACTGCCTGTGAGCCTTGCTCTCCACTACCCTGTCAAGAAGGAATACCTCTAGACCCTCGGAATTGAGAGTGAGCACCTGCTGTGGAATGAGAGAATGAGGTTCTAGGTGGTAACATTCAAGATCTAGATTCTCCTGGGGACACCATAGATTGCCCCATAGATCTTGCCCTTTTTGATGGCCCTTCCTCAGATTCCTGTGTCCTTTTCCTCTGTCTTTGATCTTCCATTTTCTGGGCGAATGCTTGAATTCTCGCTATGTCCATATCCTTGTTCAAGGCAGCAATGGTGCAATCTCTTACTAAATATGGTTCTAATCTGTCCACGTATCGATGGACTCTATCTGTCATTGTAGCCACCACATTTGGCGCATATCGATCCAAGGAATTAAACTGGAGACTATATTCCCAAACACTCATGTTCCCTTGGAGTAAATTCAGAAACTGATCTGCACGTGCCTCCCAAATTTCATAGGGGAGGTAATGATCAAGGAATACTGTTTTAAATTCTTCCCAACCAGCGGGGAGTGCGTCAATACCCCTTGATCTTTTCCAGTCCTCATACCACAATATTACTTCGTCTTTCAGTCTATAGGCCGCAAGTTCCACCGTTTCAACCCCAGTCACGTGCATAACTTCGAGAGCACTCTGGATTTGATCCACGAAGTCCTGTGGATCTGCTTCCAAGTCTGACCCAGTGAATATAGGAGGATCCAATTTTAGAAAATCCTATGTTCTGTGACTTACCACCTAGCCACATCATCATCATGTGTCAGTGGACCAGCTCGTCCTTGCCTTTGTGCTGCCACTAACTGTGTCAACATATGAACTGCATTTCTAAGATCCTGATCCATGGTATTCATTGGTGGTCCTGCAGGTACTTCTCTACCTCTTGGATCTTCTGGAGCTGGAAAAGTAGAGGAGGACTGCGATGTAATTTCAGCATTTGCTCCACCTTGACTAGCTTGGTCAGGAGGTAGTCTACTCATTCCTTCTTCATCAGGCACATCTACCTGCTTCCCTTTACCTTTCCCTCTCATCATGATTGGCATTTTGACTATACAAAAGAAAAACAAATACCATGATCAGATTCAATTCAACTAACAACACTGGCTCTATTGCACGATCTAGAAGTGAATAAAAGAAAAAACATCCTAAATGTCCCATATCCTCCTACTTATAAATGTTATGCACAACAAATCGATAAGTAAGACTCTACTCAGACACGGCTTTGTAGACACCCTTAGAACGACCTGCTCTAATACCACTTTTGTCACGCCCCGAATCCCATCGGGACGGATTGGCACTCGTAACCGATAAGTCCCGAGAGAACCAAGCTTTGCTTCTATTCGTTCATATGCATGTCATAAGAAACACCATTACCAAGTAAGGACTTTAAAATGCTAATAACGGAACTCATGGAACATTGGAACATAATCTTGTTGGGCTTTTGGAACATTATTCATGAATATGAGACATGAGATTCACAATTGCTCATTGAGTAGGAAATATATGATGATGACCATTGATAACCGGATATAGAATACCTTAGCACATTTTGGGATGGAACAAGCGTAATATCAATGTGAATACTATTTGCCGCAGAAAGATACGGACAGAGTAATTACATACCTTGTATTCTCAATATGAATATACAATCCTAGAGGTGCATACAATAGTCCCGCTCCTTCTTTATGTGTCACTCTACAACACAAAAATATAACGGGATTCACATTAACCATCAACTACTTTACAAATGCATATAACATCAATGAGTTACATATTTGCCTTTAAACATGCCATTTCCCCTTGAAAAAACCATTGATGAAATTATTATTCCAAAAATCCCCCAATATTCCCTACATTGACCAATACATGAGAATCAATACATTTCACCACAACACTTCTCCTTTACACTTTCTTATCCACACCGTATCACAAATAATCCATCAAATTACCTTAATACACCTCACATATCGGCCAAAATCCCACAATTTACACTTTTAGAAAATTAACAAGTTTAATAACAAAATCACACCATACATGTTCATATTTTATCCATACTATGCTCTTCCATCAAAGTCACAAGTCATAATTCAAGCTTGAATCTCATGGATCACAAATCTTATATAAAAACACAAAGTACCATGTCCACCATTTCCAAGCATAACCAACATGATATACATAATCTCCCATCCATATAATATGTTAAACCATAATAATAAACACTTACCCAAGCTTGAAAAGTGATGATCTTCTCCAAAAGTTGACTTAGGGTTTTGAGAGCTAAAGGGGTTCTCTTGAAATTTTCTAGAAAAACATAGAAATACATGTGTGTTTGTAATGGATAAAAAATCAGATTTTTACCCCTTTATATAGGCCCTCAATTTCCATCCTTAGCCACTCTTGGCATTTAATGCAATGGTCCCTTGGTCAAGTGGAAGAATGGGTCAATTTGCCCTTTTGGGCCTTGTCTTTTATTCCATTTTGGGCCCTAATTTTGGGCCCAATTGCACATGTAGCTTAGCCCATCAACTTTTATGTATAATTCACCATATATATCATGTTTAAATAATTCCATAATGTCACGACAATATTCGTTTACGAGATTCTCATTCGTCGTCTCACTCGCAAAAATAGAAATTCTAGTCGCCCATGGCTTCACTGAACATTTTTGATAATTACTTGTGTTTCATGGTTTGATCATGTAGAAGTATGTAGGAGTGTATTGAGGTATTTGAAGCTTTAACAATGCTCAAAGAACTCCAAAGAACCAAAAGAAACCATATAAGAATCGACGTAGAATTACGTTGCGAAACGATCCAGGAGCAGTGGCGCAAGAAATGAACCCCCTATGAATCAGGTGGCTTGCGCCATACCCCCTGAAACAGGGAGTGGCGCAAGTCTTGGTACTTTGCTGAATTCTTCGACCTCTTTTCCAACACTTGCATATCATCCAATACCCTATCAAAACACTACAAAATACTTACTTAGTGATCTTAATCATCAAGTAAACATGACTCCAAGTCACCAATTGAGGTTGGAATGTGTACGGGGTATTACACAAATGCTCCACGAAATCACAAAACACCTCCTACGAAGGTCTAATCGCACATATTAGGTCTGATATCAAATGTTTCACCAATGACACTATAAAACACATACCCATGGAAATATCAACTGAGGTAGATATGACCCCAAGGTATCAAATGAGGTTAGAAAAGTACGGGGTGTTACAATTTATTTATCTCTACATTGGATTTCTCTTAAATATCTTTAGGTAAGATTATTCATGTATAAGTTTAATTCTCTTCTCTCTTTGATTTCAATCACGTAATTGTTTGTTCAAATTAGGAAATTACAAATCTATATTTGTTGGTCTCTAATTTACTTCAATTTTGGGTTTGTTTCTTTCTTTCTTCTCTATTTCGCCTCTATTTATTTATTATCTCTTTATCTTTTATCTCATTTACATCACTAGGTATTCATTCCCCACAAGGCTCCACAGAAATTATCTTGGACAAATCATCGCCTCCACAAAACCTTAGATACAGAAATCCCCTCGACTTCAACTTTCTTGCTTCTCTGCTCAAAATAACAACCAAGTCCTCCTTGAATGCCAACTCCCATTTAATTGAACCGTACCCTCAAAGAAGTACATGAGACCCATCTAAAATATATCGATGTTGCATAGATATAAGAAACACAGAGTGAATGTCCGACAAGGCTACATGTAAGCTAACTCAAAACTATATCACCAGCCTTAAAATCTAAGTCTAGCATCCTCTGTCATCATAAGACTTCTACCTGCTCTGAACTACACAAAATCTCTCTAGAATCATCTGAATCCTAGCCGCATAATAATAAAACCACCAACCTCATAAGGATAAACCCAATCTACCATAGATTTGCACGACCTAACATATGTACAATGTCTCGAAAGGATCCACCTTTAAAACATGAATAGTCTGCTCTAAATGATCATCGATCCATGGGTGAAAAGTTACACTATGCTCAACTCGAATATTCATCTCTCTCTGAATGGACTTCCAGAAACCTAATAAGAATTGAAAAACAAAGTGATATATGGTAGAAAATGACACCCAGTACAAATGGACCATTCCTCAAATACAAATATTAGTTAAATGAAGATTGAATCAGTAGGTAACGAGTAGTCCTATCCATCCTATCACCAATACCCCCTAATGGAATCAAATCCCTGAAATGTACAAAAAAACAAGACATAAAATCCATAGCTATTCGCTTAGAATCTGATCCGAACCTCAAGTGTCCAAACTATACCCATTGATAAGCAAGCACCTAAATACAAGATTATCACACACCTAAACCCTCATTTGGAAGAGTCAAAACTAGAATTAGGGCTAATAAGGCCTTTAGTTCTACTAGTCCCACCTCATACTCATAGATTTACTGGGATGGATATCTCTGTATCAATCTGATCAACCATGATGCCAAAGAAGAAACACCTCAATCAATACATCTAGTATAACCTGCTAACCTGATGCACAACCATCCTCAAAAGGAGAAATAAGCCTAGCCCTTACCACAAATGATACGACACAAAACACGAAAAGACGACAAAACTACGAACACAAGGGTAAAATAGGAAATACAAAAATATGAGATGAAGAACAAGGGAAAAACAAAGACAATAAAGATAAAGTATAGATAGATAGACACAATGAAATAAAGAGGGGACAACAAGAGAGTATATTAAACCCTCAAACCTTCCTTTCGATTACTTCAAAGAACCAATCTCTTACAAAGAACGAAGAGGAATTGGACCTCAACAACCATCGTTTCTAATCAATAAGGAAAGCTCCCAACAAGCCAACATAAACACTCTCAAGTGTAACATTCATCATCAATAATCATCTAACCAAAAAATGAAAAGAAAGCTAACTATTTATAGTCATGGGCCTTATTACATAATGGGCCTAAAAGTGACCCACAAGACAAAGTGGCCCATTAGGCTCTTTTAACAATGCACCTCATATGCTCCAAGCTATATTCCAAACACGATGTTGCTCGATGGGCCCTTGTAGTGTATCATCGGATATATTTCTTCTCGGGTGCCAAGCTATCATCCAAATACGTATTTGCCCCCTTAAGTTGGTCATAGCTTGGACTCCCTTGAGTTGACCTCGGGGTATAGGCCTTAGGAGATTGGTGCCGATTCGGTTTGTATCATCCTCCTTCTCTTGAAAAGGATTCGACCTCGAATCCAAATTTTTTGTCGTCTTTTCATCACACTTTCCAAGTTTGGAATCCTTGGGAAAGAACTCCGTTAGGTCTTCAAGCTTATTTTCATAAGGCACTCGCCTTGCTTCCTCCTTTGGATGTGTTTGTTCATGATCCTGCACAAGAGAAGGAGTGATACTAGGTAAAATGCTAGTATCGTGGTTAGTGGACCTAAGATGAAAAGGGTCTTTGCATAATTAGATTTGGAGTGGTCGAACAACATTTTGTGGAGCTAGATTCATATTGGATTGGGGTGATGGAACATGCAATGGAACATGTTCTTGATGTCTTGGAGCACAATTTTGGTGGACGAACCCCGGTGTAGGGATGGTAGTTTGGGCATGAGGTAGAAGAGTTAAATTAGAGGCCCTTAAATGATCCCCAGCATTTTCCATCCTACTATCATTACATGACAACTTCTCATTCATGGGTGACATTCATCCAATAATTTGATCCATATTTCGTTGTATTCTTAGGATTGCCTCCAAGATGGTATCAAGGGTTGCTCCACCCATTGTCTTAGTACAATTGAGAAAAAGGGATGAAAAAAATATGGATGACTCAATTAAGAGTAAAATGAAAGACTCGATTGAAATCAAAAGACTTGAATCAAAGAAGTTAACTAAGAAAGAAAAACGGACTCAAAAACAAAGTAACAAAAGTAGAAGAATTACTTGTTGTCACTTAGTTTGAAGGAACAAAGAAGAGGATTTAATGTTTAAAACTAGTTAACAAGTGATTAAATATGTTAATTACTTGTTAAATAGTTGAGGAATTGAAAGACAAAGAGAACAAAAAAGAATCACGAAATTTGGACTCTTAGAGAAAATTTTAGGTTCAAAAAACTTTAGGACCCCAAAAAAAAACTAAGTGTTGGAAACCTGAGATTTTCAGCTCTCTGAAACTGTGCCCCACGCTCCTGCTGATGTGGCATGCTGACATGGATTTTTATTAAAAAAAATTATTTTTTTTTGACCTACAAACACTTTGCCCAACTTTGACTTCAAACTTTTTTGGATCAAAGTGTACCTTCTTATCTTCTTCTTCAAGAACAATATGAAGGTGTTCAAGAACACCAAAAACACACACCAAAACCTAGCACACCCAAATCAACTCGGAATTGGATCAAACTTTAGGAGTAGCTTCCCCACAACTTAGAAAACAAACCCTAATGAATTTTAAGCCTCAATTTCTCCTCAATCAAAAAATCCACTTTCCAAGTTTTGAAAACTCAAAAGCTTGAAAAACCCTTTAATGGTAACTTCACTTTTCAAACTCCGATTTGAATGAAATTTGAACTCTAAGCTCTCCTTGTCATGGGTAACAACTTCCAACAACTTTAAGCCTTCAAATCCACACCCAAAATTCCATATTTGAAACCCACTTCACTTTAGTCAAAAAACTCAAAGCTCAACAATGGTAGAGGCTTCAAATCACCTCCGATTAAGCTCAAATTTGAGATTTAGACTCTAATATTGTTAAGGAACAAGAATCTAACACCAAAAACACAAGAAAACAACAAAATCAAAAACTCAAAATTTGGGCTAGCCCCAAAAACGTGAACACCAGCTCCCAACAAGCCAACATAAACACTCTCAAGTGTAACATTCATCATCAATAATCATCTAACCTAGAAATGAAAAGAAAGCTAACTATTTATAGTCATGGGCCTTATTACATAATGGGCCTAAAAGTGACCCACAAGACAAAGTAACCCGTTAGGCTCTTTTAACAATGCACCTCATATGCTCCAATCTATCTTCCAAACACGATGTTGCTCGATGGGCCCTTGTAATGTATCATCAGATATAGTTCTTCTCAGGTGCCAAGCTATCATCCAAACACGTATTTGCCCCCTTAAGGTGGTCATAGCTTGGACTCCCCTGAGTTGATCTGGGGGTATAGGCCTTAGGAGATTGGTGCCGATTCGGCTTGTATGAGCAAACTACTTTGATCCTCGCCGAACACCATGTGCCCCTAGAATATCATGGACACAAGCTAATCTCACTTTTAGCAACTTAGTATATAACTGTTGATCCTATAGAGGATGAAGCTAAGGCACTGTCAATGATCACCGTCAGAAACAAGTCCAATCAAGGCCTAATCCCAGACCCAACAAACCCATACCTACTACAGAGCACTGCAAAACTAAAAACATAGTCAAGAACTCATACTGGCTGCAAAAAGTCCTAATGGTAGTCAGACCTCAAGAAAACTCAGAAAATAGGTTGTACCTTGAAGCTGGTCGAACCGATCCCCAATACATGGCATAAGATACCCACTCCTGATAGTCAATAGGCAAAGCACAAGTGCACGAAACCATCTCACTGTTGAACCTAATGAAATATCCCACAGAGACACACCTGGCCAAGTAACACCATAATTAGAAGATCATAAATATATCCATTTTAACTTCTCCCAATTCAACTAAAGCCATTTGGTATGACATATCATAACTTAGTACCCGACTCATTAACAACACCAAAATCAAGATCACGATCGAGCAGCAAACCAGCCAAACAAGGAGAACTGCATTAATAACTCACCAACCTTAGGAAATGAATAGAGCAAAGGATTGCTAAAGCCTCGACCCTAGCCTGCTCAAAGAAACACATAACTGATTGTGTCTGTTCATAGACTGAGCATCAACACAACCACTAGAACCACCTGGTTGTGAATCACATCTAACACTCTTGGGACCATCCTTAATAACCTAGGCACCAGCTCCGACAGATGCCATCACAATCCCAAGAGGCTGATATGGATGTACTAACTGCTTAATGATCCCCACGTCGAGACGCTCTCTATAAAAATGACAAATCTTTCCACAATAATAACAAAACCCAGAAGCCCTACGCTGGCAAGAAACACATGCTGACCCTGACTAGATGACAAACTCATGCCTAGGGAACTCAATGGAATAGTGCCCAAAATCACCATAATAAAATCAAACTTTGCCCGCCGAATACCCAGATCGAGAACTCCATGATTTATGATCAAAACTCTAACTGTCATAACTATTAAGACTTATCTGACCCCCACCTAAGATCTGAGGCACTGCTTGCTTGGTCCTTCTAAGCTGAGAGTGATGGTGACCTCTACTAGAAGAATCCCCACCTCGAGATGAAATACCATTAAAACTGTACTAATGGCGAGGCCTCTTACTGCCACCTCTATAGGTCTTGAGACATGCCCACCTTATAGGCCTTGCTTGATCAACAACCTGAAGAAAAGGAGATCCAGCTACTACTAAAGGCTCTAATGCCAAATGGAGTGGTAAGATCAATCCTTTAACAAACCTCTTCACCTCTCATGCTCTATAGGAACAATCATAAAAGCATGTCTGGCCCACTCAAAAAAACTAAACTCATACTCTAAAACTAATGTAGAACCCTATTGAATACCTACAAACTCATCTCTGGGCTAAAAACCACTCAGTGTATCGGGTACGACCCATGCTTGTGATGTACACCCAAAAAGTCTTGAAATCCTTACCATGGTACCTTGAAAAATCGGCACGATCACAAGTCATTTGGAGTCAGGGCTATCCCAAGACCCTCTAGCTAATGTTGTAAATCCTCCACATCAAGTTCTGTCCCCACTGACTACTCCCTGACCTTCCCCTATATTGAGAATCTAGCAACATATGTAGGATTCCCATCCTTGCTATCCAACAATCTCATACAATCCATCTGAGAAAGAGCGGAACCCAAAAGAATTTTTTTTTAATAAGTTGACAAGTGGAGAATTAAGAAATGGTATTTTCTGAAGAATGTCCTATACCCTCTCGAAGATAGGATATGAATGTCATCATACCATTCCACAGGACTCTACTAGGAACTTGCTCTTATACCAACGATACTGGTGAACCTGACTCTGATACCAAACTGTCATGACCCAAAATTTTAGGTCATGATGGCACCTACTAAACCCACTAGTAGATAAGTAGAAATCCATAGCCCAGAATAATAAGTAATAGGTTTATAGCAGGAATGAAAAAATCATGGAACAGGTGTCCCAGATATAAGTACAACACAGATAATAGGGCCCATAAATTATACATAAAAAGGTTGAAGGTAATACACCCAAGACCTAGTATAGTCTATACAAAAACTATTAAATGTATTAGGAGCACTACCTAGATACAATATTTGCAAGAGCATCTCCGAATATACAAAACAAACATTATTCCAACAAAATAAAGGAAGAAGGAACAACTATGGACGTAAGGTGTTCACCCCAAGTATTCGATCCAAGATAGCCCTCGATGAAGAACACGTCAGTGGATACAACTCATACTAGGATCTGCATAAGGGAAAAAAGAATGCATTAGTGTAGTATGAGTACCAAAACACACGGTACCTAGTAGGCATTATAGGCCGACTGATTTTAACAGATAAATAAAAGTATTGGATAAGTGTAGTATGAGTACCAAAACGCACGGTGCCTAGTAGGAATTATAGGCCAACTAATTTCAACAGATAAATACAAGTATATATAACCTGAAAGGAGATAATGAACAATGTAAGTAATAGGAAAGAAAATGATATACAAACTAGGTAACCAAAAAGAAAGTACTAACCTACAAAAGCTAGCCTAATAGTCTAACAGAGCGAGAATCGCATTAAGGAAGAATGCTAATAGTAGTATACTCAGAATGTCTACCCAAAGTAAGGATAAACAACAAGATAATCTAACACTTTAGTTGTTAATGCTAAAGAAGGGGATTTGAAAGACATAGCCATACTATGAGTACACACCATAACCAACTTGTTGCGATCTATACAGTAATAATCAAGCAATAACCTAACCAAGCCCCTAGAAGCCTAAAAGGTACACATCAACATAATAGGTACAAACAACAAACATAACTCAACCGGTACCCATAAGCGTAGGAGGTACCAAATAGTAATCAAACTAGTGATGGCAGTGTATATGAATAGATTAGTGTGATGGATATCAAGTGATTTAATATGATATGAGTGTCACGTCCCACCATAGTTTATACACCTTCTCCAGCCATGTGGATCATAAAGGTAGGTCCCATGGGGAACACCCCTTCTCCAAAATTGTGGCTCATAGACAGAGGGACCTATAGAGGACTTGGGATATCTGTATGCACTGCTTGGTCCCAAATCGAGACTTTTAATTAATAATCCATAATAATGATGAATACGACAGGTTCCTAAAATCAAACAAGGACTAAAATTATCCATTTTTTACCTTGTAAAAACTAATGTATCGATAAAAATCTCTCCAAATCCTATGTCAAAGTCAGTGTTATTAGGTAAAAAATCAGGATAGTACGTCTCCAATAAATGATAAAGTAAATCAGTGATAGGATATAACTACCACAAGTGCTCAGACTCAAATTAAAGCATAGATAATATATTTTTGTCTTAAAAATTGTCATCCGACAACAAGGGTGGTTCAATTTCCATTTTAAATTCATTTTATGAGTAGAAAAATGAGAATAAATCCCTTTTTGAAAATTATAGTAAAAATCAATGTTTTTCCCATAGAATCATACAACAATGCATGCACGTGCTCATGTGAATGTATGCATACCATCACCAGTATACAAACAATAAGATCATAATCACCCAAGTATCCATGAACAAATATCACCACTCTCCTAAAGCAAGAAACACTAACCTGATATCTAACTGGTTCATATCTAAGGCCTCAGGTCCGCTAATGTACAAAATAATATGTATATAAAGTAAATAGGGAAAATAGAGGTAAACAAGAACATGATACTAACAAGAGTCAACCGAGAAATACCATCCGTATCAAAAGGTACTACCTTAAACCTACACTAAAGATCGCTAATCTAATCCTAAAATCATAGCATGTATATAGTTATTCTTATCCTAATCTTAAACTACAGCAGGTATCATAAACTAAGTCTCAAGCTAATATTAAGTTCAAAGATCCCTCAAAGGAGGCCAAGAGCGGCGGAAATAATAAGGTAACGTAAAACCTATACTATGAATCCCTACCATGCATGCAATTTATAACATACACATTCTCATAGAAAAAAGTCTATGAAAAAGTAGATTGTAGTCTACGTCAAAGCCGAACAACAACCTCAAACTATCCATGAGCTACTCATCCCAGCTACTTGACCTCAAAAAGTTGTTGCGCTATCAAAATCATAATCTACACGTCAATATAAGTAAAATAAGACCAATATTACAATTATAAATTCTAGGTCAATAATGGACTCTTGAGACCCATGGATAAAAATCAAAATTAAATATGTAATTATCTTCCCAAAAGGGGTATTAAAACCATGCCCAGAAGTTGGGCGAAGAAGAATTCAGATTCATACCTCATTTAGGCCAAAAAGTTCACTTGGTCTAGGAAGAAAACCAAGAATTTGACAAACAAATTACGGATAAAATGCGGAATTGACACTAGGAAAGAGGATAGATCACAATTATGAAGGAAAGTAGCTTACCTTTTGAAGAACTCACCGAGAATCATCGAAATACACCCTTAACTGAGCTCCCAAACTGATAACTAATCAAAGAGGGAAGGACAAGAAGAAAGGAAAACAAAAGAAGGATATGTGGATTAATATCTAAGTATTAAAATTATGGGCAACAAGGGGCTTGATACCCTCACCTCCCAATTGATTCCAACACCCAAACACAAACCCTAATTTGAACAAATTAAAGGAAACCAAATACCACAAATGGGTAATCCTCAAATTAATTCAAACCAAAGAAGTTCAACACCAATCTCAAGATTCCACCAACTAAACACTCACTAATTAACCACTAATTCCTTAAGGGAATATGCTAAGAAGAAGGCTAAATTTAACAATATTGTTCAATATTCATCCAAATCTACCATGCCAAATAAGGAATTACCCTATTTATACTAAAGAAATAAAGACAACTAGTTATTACAAATATTCCCTTAATGAGAGACAAGGGCCTTGTTTGGGTCATCTTGTTGTGAATTCTTGAATTTAAAATCTAGCCACTTGCACCAATGACCCCCTTTTCTTCATCCGCTTCACCCCTTTGATTCTTTCACACATTGTAGATTCTCCATTGACAATCTTCGGGCTTCTCCCAAGTCCCCTTTTGCATAATCATCATTTGTAGACCTTGGAGTTCCCTTGCTTTGCTCCGTGTGAAAGGACGTGTGCCCTCCATGCTAGCATCATTCTCCCCTTCTTGAAAAGGATTCGTCCACGAATCCAAAGGTTCACCTACAACACAAGGAGATAGATCACTAACATTAAACACATTATGAACATTGTACTCACCCGGTAAGTCAACCATGTAGGCATTATCATTGATCCGCTTGAGCACTTTGAAAGGGACATATCCCCTTGGACTTAGCTTCCCTCTTCGGACTTATGGGAACCTTTCCTTTAGAAAATGGACCCTTACCTAATCATCCGGGTTGAAGATCACCTCCGTTCTCCTGCGATTCTTCCTCATGGCCACTTTGGAATTGTTATTTTCGATGGCCTCTCTTACCTTGGAATGAATGTTCATCATCTCTCTTGCCCTTTGTTTGGCATCTAGGCTTACAACAACATGACTAGACAAAGGAGTCATGATTAATGGAAACAAAGGATTAAAACCATAACAAGCTTCAAATGGGGACATTCCAATAGAGGATTGGAAAGACCGGTTATAGGCAAATTCAATCAAGGGTAAACGGTCTTCCCAAGTAGTTGGGGTTCCTTTAATCATACGCCTAAGCATGTTACCAAGAGTCTGGTTGACTACCTCGGTTTTCCCATCCATTTGGGGGTGGCAAGAAGTAGAAAACACAAGTTTGGTACCAAGTGTACCCCAAAGACTCTTCCAAAAATGGCTAAGAAATTTGGAATCCCTATCACTCACAATGGTTTGAAGGACTCCATGCAATTTAAGTACATGAATGACAAACAAGGAGGCAACATGAGATGCATCATCATACTTATGGCATGGAATAAAATGAGTCATTTTAGAAAATCTATCCACTACCACGAATATGCTATCATGTCCTCTCTTAGTCCTAGGAAGTCCTAATACAAAATCCATAGAAATGTCCATCCATAGACCACTAGGAGTAGGAAGAGGAGTGTACTTACCTTGAGGCCGAGTTGTGGATTTGGCTATCTTGTAATCTAGACATTGTCCACAAATTTGCTCCACATCATGCTTCATATTGGGCCAATAGAATTGCTCCATGAGAATGTCAAGTGCTTTGGGTACCCCAAAGTGTCCCATCAAACCACCACTATGTGCCTCTTTGACGAACAACTCTCTCCATGAACTCATGGGTACACAAACCCGCCCATCTTTGAATAAAAAACCATCAACCAATTGAAACCTATCAACCCGCTTCCCTTGATGAAGACTTTCAAAAGTATCCTTAAAGTCGGAATCCATAGTAGAGAATCCCTTCAAGCTTTCAAATCCCATCATCTTAGAAGCTAAAGCATTGACCAAAACATACCTTCTTGATAGAGCATCCGCCACCACATTCTCCTTTCCTTGCTTGTAGTTGATCACATATGGGAAGGTTTCAAAAAACTCAACCCATTTAGCATGACGCTTATTCAAGTTGGATTGCCCCTTAAGGTGTTTTAAGGACTCATGATCGGTCCTTATTACTAATTCTTTGTGCCACAAGTAGTGTTGCCAATGAGCCAACACCCGCACAAGGGAATACAACTCCTTGTCATAAGTTGAGTTCCTACGAGAAGCCCCCTTTAGTTTTTTGCTAAAGTAAGCTAATGGTTTCCCTTCTTGCATCAATACACCACCTATACCAACACCCAAAGCATCACATTCAATCTCAAAAGCTTTATCAAAGTTGGGTAGTTGAAGTAATGGTGAGGAACTCAACATCAATTTTAAGGCTTGAAAGGACTTCTCTTGCTCATCCCCCCCCCCACCACACACAAAAGGTACATCTTTTTTGATCAATTCGATCAAAGGACAAGCAATTGAACTAAAGCCCTTTACAAATCACCGGTAAAAGCTTGCCAACCCATGAAAACTTCTTACCTCAGTTGCATTAGTTGGAGTTGGCCATGACTTGATGGATTCTACCTTTTATTCATCAACTTTAATACCATTTGCACTAACCACAAAACCTAAAAAGACGATTTTCTCAACACAAAATAAGCACTTGTTGAGATTAGCAAAGAGCCTTTCTTGTAGCAAAACATCAAACACTTGCCTCAAATGGATCACATATTCTTCAATTGTCTTACTATACACAAGGATGTCATCAAAATATACCACCACAAACTTTTTAATGAAAGGTTTGAGAACATGGTTCATCAACCTCATGAAAGTGCTTGGAGCATTTGTCAACCCAAATGGCATGACAAGCCATTCATACAACCCAAACTTTGTCTTGAAAGCCGTTTTCCATTCATTACCCAGTTTCGTGCGAATTTGATGATAGCCACTTCGAAGATCAATCTTTGAGAAGACACTTGAGCCACACAATTCATCTAACATGTCATCAAGTCTAGGAATTGGATGCCTATACTTGATTGTAATCTTGTTCACGGCTCTACAATCAATGCACATCCTCCAAGTGCCATTCTTTTGGGGAACAAGGATTACCGGTATGGCACAAGGACTTAGGCTTTCTTTGATCAACCCCTTATTAAGAAGTTCTTCCACTTGCCTTTGTAGTTCCTTGGTTTCTTTCGGATTGCTTCTATAGGCCGGCAGGTTTGGAATTTGTGATCCAGGTACAAAATCAATTTGGTACTCAATTCCCCTCAAGGGTGGTAATCCCTTAGGCATCTCCTCCGGAAATAGATCATTATAGTCCTATAAAAGAGAAGAAACAATACTAGGCAAAGTGCTAGTATCTTGATTAGCATGCTACAAAATATTGGTGTTAACAAGGCACACTAGAAAGCGTTCCTCATCCACACCCTTGAGACACTTGCTTGGCTTGGCTATCATACACATGTTCTTCTTGTTCTTAGCCAAGTCACTTCCTTCCTTTGGAACAGTGGTGGAGCTTTCACCCTCACTCCTCGCCTCATCCACCCTTATCCTCTCCCGAAGTTCCTTCATAGCCCTATAGTCCTCACTCACTTGATATGGAGTGAGAGGTGCGAGCACATACTTCTTACCTTCCATCACAAAAGCATACTTGTTGGATCTTCCGTGGTGCACAACATCTCTATCAAATTGCCACGGTCTTCCCAGAAATATAGGACAAGCCAACATAGGCAGAACATCACAAATCAACTCCTCATTGTACTTGCCCACACTAAATTGGATACTTGCTTGTTTGAGGACTTTTATCTCACCACTTGGACTCGCATTCGACATGGTACCTACAAAACTCAATAAACAATATTAGTAGAAAAAGCTCACGTCACTCGTATGTAAACTCTCAACTCACCTCCTAAAGTGTTGTCTCAAAATTGGTAGTGAACTCTAGCTTTGCTTGATCAATTCAAGATCACCTATCCTTTGAGGTAGAATGGATTCTTGTGACTCTTGAAAGAAAGACGACTCGATTGAAGGTAAAAGGACTTGAATCAAGAAGTTTATCAACGAATTAAGATGAGAAAAGTTGAAGAAAATAAGCACGAAACAAAATGGACTCAAAAAAACTAAGTAACAAAAGTAGAAAAATTACTTGTGTTGCTTAATTTGATGAATCAAGGAAATGATTTGATGTTTTAAAACTAGTTAAAAAGTTATTAAAGATGTTAATTACTGTTAAATAGTTGAGAAATCGAAATAAAAAAGCGTAGGAAAAAGAATCACGGAGTTTGGACACTTAGAAAAAATTTTGGGTCCAAAAAACTTTGGACCCCCCAAAAAAACTAAGTTTTGAAATTCCTACTCTCTGAATCTGAGAGCCACGCGCTGCAGGCTTTGTGTGGGCTGATTTTTCTGAGTCAGCTGCTGGCGTGGCTGGCTGGTGGCTCTGCATCAGCGTTGACCATTGACCGGCTGATGTGGCTGCTGAAAGTATACTTTTTCTATCTTCTTCTCCAAGAACAAGATGAAGATGTTCAAGAACACCAACAAAAACCCCAATCTTCACAACCTCATAACTTCTTCATTTCAACTCCAAATTTGATGAAATTTTCGCCCACGTGTTCCTTTCAATGCCACGAACAAACCCCCCTAATTTTTAGCCTTCAAAACCAAGCCAAAAATAAACTCACTTTTCAAAATTGACAAAGTTTTAAAAGCTTGAAACCCTTCAATGGCAACTTTACTTCTACAACTCCGATTTGAACGAAATTTGAAATCTAGACTCACAAGACACTAGGAAATCAAGATCTAGTGTCAAAAACAACAAATTAAAACAAAAAAAATTCCAGATTTTTTTCTTTTTTTTCGAATTTTTGGATTATTTTTTTATTTTTTTGGATTTTTGGATTTTTTAAGAAATCAAAATCCCAAGATTAAGATTTGTGAAAACAAACCTTAACCTAGGCTCTTGATACCAAAATGATAACTAATCAAAGAGGGAAGGACAAGAAGAAAGGAAAACAAAAGAAAGATATGTGGATTAATATCTAAGTATTGAAATTATGGGCAACAAGGGGCTTGTTACCCTCACCTCCCAATTGATTCCAACACCCAAACACAAACCCTAATTTGAACAAGTTAAAGGAAACCAAATATCACAAATGGGTAATCCTCAAATTAATTCAAACCAAAGAAGTTCAACACCAATCTCAAGATTCCACCAACTAAACACTCACTAATTAACCACTAATTCCTTAAGGGAATATGCTAAGAAGAAGGCTAAATTTAACAATATTGTTCAATATTCATCCAAATCTACCATGCCAAATAAGGAATCACCCTATTTATACTAAAGAAATAAAGACAACTAGTTATTACAAATATGCCCTTAATGAGAGACAAGGGCCTTGTTTGGGTCATCTTGTTGTGAATTCTTGAATTTAAAATCTAGCCACTTGCACCAATGACCCCCTTTTCTTCATCCGCTTCACCCCTTTGATTCTTCCACACGTTGTAGATTCTCCATTGACAATCTTCGGGCTTCTCCCAAGTCCCCTTTTGCATAATCATCATTTGTAGACCTTGGAGTTCCCTTGCTTTACTCCGTGTGAAAGGACGTGTGCCCTCCATGCTAGCATCACAAACACTTAGCATAAAATGGCTAAGTATTTGGAGAAGAAGAGATAAAATACCCCCAATATCCACTTAACGGTGATTTTGTCACAAAAGTGGCTCTCTTAAGCGGCAAAACATCACTTAAGTGGAAGCCACTTAACATGTGAGCCTCTACATAAGTGGCGTTGCTTAAGCAGGAAAGGTTCCGCCTAAGCGAGAGGTGTTGAAATCAGTGGCCTCAACTTAAGCAGCTAGCCTTCCGCTTAAGCAAGCAAGGCACCGCTTAAGTGGCTACACCAAAAAATCAAGCACCAGGGAAATTCCTAAGTTGGAATTTCCTTCGAACGGGACCTTGGGATTCATTTAAAACCTATGTCAAATGATACAATCTTTTAAAATAAAATTATAAATGAAAATCCTTTCCTCGAGGACCTAGTCTAGATAATGTACAAGAGATTCTAATAAATAAACAATAATACAAAGGACACAACTCCCACCATAGGAATGAAATGAGTAGAAACTGTTGGAGATCACTATTCACATCACCTGACAAACATCAACTTATCCTGCAAACAGACTATACCCCAAAAAGGATATAGCAAGTGTAGCATTAGAACAAATAACACGTACTGGTAGACATCATTGACCGACCAAGGTTAAAGCACATAACATATAATACAGAAATTCAAGATAAATCACGTACATATAATGTGACAGTTTAACTTCCCTCAGTATACAGTTCATATCATCACTTAATAAAAGTAACTTTCATTTTCTTCTTAAATATACCAGCCTTTAGATCTCCAGCCTAGGCCAAATATGAGAGCACATAACTCTACATTCGAGCTAGGACTACTAGGATTAACTAGCCAATATTTTCTTAACCTTCATTATTCTTAAATCATCTCTCTCAAACAATTTGTTCATTCAACCCCACCAACACTCCAGTATCCAATTATCACTTTATTCACTTCCTTAAAAATTTAACCAATTTTATTTATTTATAGCCACCATGGGTTTTGTACAGCTAGTTAGCCTTTTTTTAGGACATAAACTCTTTTACCATCATAAAATCATTGTCAATTACACAGTTAAGGTTCAATTTATCAATATCAAGTGAAACCATTATTATCATCTCCACTTACTAGATTATAGAAAACAACAATAGCATATAATTCAAATAATCAACAACAATGTCTACACTTAGACCGATATACACCCAACTAAAAGTTAACACTCAAGACTATTTTACAACCAACTCTAGTTGTTATTTATTTCATGAAGTCCTGTTCAATATCTAAATTACAATTCTCATCATGGCAAGGATAATTATAAGGCAAGGAAATCAGTTCACACTAGAAACTCAAGTTCAATAGCAAGTTGGAATAACAATTCAACATTTCACACAAGGAACTAACTCAATAATATCAATAATATTTCCACACAATGAACACCACATATATATATCATGTAAACCGGACCTCACAAGCATTCCAAATATCATTATCACTAATCAGACCACACAAAGATCCCAAATATCATTATCATCAACTAGATCACTCAAGGTTTCTGTCAAACACTCCAAATAATCAAGTGTACACACATGCTATGGGTCTTATATTTTCCCACTAGCCATGACCTGCAGGGGACGAGCTCTGTCCATGTACCAAACCATAACCGGTATCCAGTTCCATAAATAACCAGCAACTAAGTTCTACATCTACCTACATTAAGTGTTGACCATCATTATCCCAACTCGGTGATATACCCCTCTTATGCCCTATGGTGTTATGACACCCTTATTACACATCCCCCTCCCCCTTATATCATCGTTAACCACCAATTCAATCACATACCAAGCAAATAATATTAGCCATTTCACAACCACAATCACAATTAGTCAACCATGCAGCATAAACAATCACATCAATCATAGAATGGGTCAAGTTCACTCATCAAGAAAGTTTGTAAATATTATCACTTGAACAACAATGCAATCCTTATCCAGAAGTATAGTGATTTCATTATTCAACAACATTTGTGATAAATTATTTAGCATGCTTAATAGCTTCTCAAGAAAAATCAAGTATTCATATTTACTAGCATGCAGTGCAACCAATGATCAAGCATTTATTTAAATATGCTCATTTATAGATAATTATCCTTAATTCAATTCTCAATAATTATACAATTATGACAATGCTTTAGCATAAACTAATTCATCACGAAACTTCCCAATTATGATTATAATCTATCAATTCCACAAAACTTTCCAACTTATTCACTACCATTCCTACTCCACTATAATCAGTTTACATCAACACCTTCCAATTTAAAACACTATATTACTAGGTACTAGTTTTCACAACCCATAGTCCATAATCGGACACAACCATACATATATTCCCACGAATTATCATAAATAATACATAATCCACAAAATCATCAAAGAATTTCCCCAAAATAATAATTATACTAAATTATATTCAATTCATGTTCACATTTTGATTATTACCAACCATTCACTGTTCCTGCATGCCTACGCATAAAATCTCCTGTCAAAATTACAGTCTTAACCAAGATCTACTACATATTAAACCTACCCTACCTGGAAACCAAGTTGCTACAACAAGTAAGTTATAACATGGATGCTCTTCCTTTTCCTTCAAGTTTCTGAATACTAAATTATCTAATAAACAAGCAATTATAAGAGTAATTAATCAACTACTCTTTAAAAAAATACTTTGGGAACTCAAACCCACTAGTTTTACCCTTATTCATAGTCTACATTATTACCCAAGGGTCAATCAATAATTAACTAATTCAATCATATTCAACCCATCTTCATTAATAGAGTTTTAAAGCTAAATGTCCCATCTTTATTGAATTCAAATTCCCCAACCATCAAAATTCATGTTAGGAGTCATTAGCTAACAATCTAGAAGTAATTCTATGTGAAAATACATATACTCATAGGTTTTCCCCACAATGTCATGAGTCTAGAGTTCTATCCCACAAGAATTTCACCATAATTCCCCATTCTAATTATTTTAGAAGAAAAATAGATTAATCAATGTTAAAAGGGAGTAAATATCTCACCTCAACAAAACATTTCCACTCCAGCCTTGAGAAAATATCCCCTCTAAGGCTTTAGAATGAAATTTTGGAGTTTGTAAACAGAAATTCAGCCAAAATAGACTTATATACTATCATCGTCTCGCTATAGCGGCCTTAGCTTTTTAAGCATGAACTGTCTTCAGTAAAACAATCATAATATTTTACTCTGCTATCGAATTAGTAAATAGTTTGTAGCATTGGAAAGAAGACTCAAATATCTTTAATTTGGTGGTTATTGGCCCCCATAACTCTTTATATTCTAGGAGGAGTGCTTTTGTAAAGTTTGCCCTAGTTTAAACTTAGCCCTAAACTCAATCGGTAAGGACACTTCCAACTTAAATTTATGCTAGGTGCATTGCATGACCTTAATTCATATTGAATACACTCTCATACTAAAGAATTTATCCTAAAACCTACAAATAATGAGATTCTTAAGCCTTTACCACAAATATTTTTAGTAAAAATGGAATGGGTCGTTACACCTTGTAGCCTCTTAAGAATTTGATATGAACGTCAACACACCAATCGGCAAGACTCTACTAAACATTTGCCCTTGTATTAGGAGATCGATAACCCTGACTCTGATACCAACTTGTCGGGACCCAATTCACGGATCATACGGGCACCTACCCAACTCTACCTTAGATCAAAAAGCCTTAAGAATTAGTAAATAATAACTCTTCCTTTTAAAACAAAAATGATTACAAAAATATATTATGGAAATTAATTAAGCAACCCACCAGAACCTAGTCTAAATAAGTACAAGAGTACAAAACAATGAAGGACGACTCTAGAAACAACATCCATGTGAGAATAGAACAATAGAAGTTGTTGAAGAATAATAACTGCTGCACCTATAGAAACTCCAACTGAACTACAATATGACTATATCCCCAAAGAAGATATAGTAAGTGGAGTATCAGTACAACCACATGTACTGGTAGGTAACATTGTCCGACTAGGGTTAGAAATAAATAATAGCAACAAAAATTATTTAGGGATCATGACAGTAATAAATACTTAAATAACTTAACCTTGCTAAAATCTCTCAACATTTCCCAACTCCCAACCTTGCCACCCTATCTTTTAATGATAGCCTTATTTATCTTCAAATAAAAGATCAAGTAACCACAACCCCATAGCACTACCAATGTCCATATTATTTATGCACTTACCTTCCTTAAACAATCTCTAATATCCCACACTTACGATAATTTTGACCCACTACTTTATGTCCAAATACCAATGACAATGCAACTACTCTCGCTCTAAAGTAGATAGTCACAATCTATATAAAAGGTAACATAGTGCCCTCACATATAAATAACATACATATAGGAAATAATATCTACATACATCGAAGACATACATTATGTCCACACATGTCCATCACTTATGCTCAAGCAATTCAGTCAATAATAATCAAAGACAAGCCTATGTACAAATATGATAAAAATTGTATGCATGCAAAGTATACACACATACTAAGGTCAGTAGGGACCCTCAGTATAACCTACAGGGGAAAAGCTCAGTCCATGTACCAGTTTTAGCATGACACCTGATCTAATAACAGTGTCAGCATGACACCCAATCCAAATAATAGTGTCTATGTGACAACTGATCCAAATATATTATTTCACTAATTAACCTTAAATACAATGTTCATTGCCTAATGACAATCAAAAATCACAAGTAATACCTAAAACATAGTCACAAACATTCAACTCACATATAAGCATAGAGTCAAATCAAGTTTATAACTATATTTAAACTACTCATAAGTTCCCAAACATCAAGGATCATTACCAACCAATTTCCTTCTATACTTATGTCGACTCCCATAACTACTTAAGGACATTATAACCCTGCTTATTTCCCCCTTTTTAATACAATACTATCAATTCTAGTACAAGTGACTAACCCTATTTGGTTTCACACACCCACAACCTTTATTTATTACTCTTAACATCACCATGACTATCCTTTAATCTACCGACTCTTCCCTCCAACCTCAATGTCATCCCTACCCTCTGTGTTTTACTTCGTTGAGGGGCTTCGATGATGCACCAATTTGCTTTGTGCATCGCCAATGCATCCTCCATGGAGCTTTATGTATGATTTCCCAACCTTTTCTTCTCCGACTTGGATTATGTTATGTTTTCTATTTTTCAACTCCATCATTTACCTACATAAATCAACAAACGTTATTCAAAATGACAAAAAGTAAACTTGGGTTGCCTCCCAAGAAGCGCATTAGTTATCGTCGTGGCACGATGTTGTTCTTCATTCTTTATGCATCATCGAGTTAAATCACCTCCAAGAAATCTACCTTTGGGAGTAACCTATGGTGATGTTTAACTCGTTGCCCATTCAAGGTAAATCGGTATCCCAAGTCATTCTCCAATTCAACCGCTCCACTAGGGAAACATTTCACTACCTTAAAGGGGTCCGACCACCTAGTTTTGAGTTTACCCAGAAAAAACTTATATCTCGAGTTGAACAATAGGACATCATCACCTACCTTGAACTCCCTTTTTAGAATCTTGGCATCAAGCCACCTTTTTATTCGTGACTCGTAGAGAGTAGAGCTTTCGTAAGCCCTCAAATAAAATTCATCTATCTTTTAAAGTTGGTCTACACTCAACTTGGAGGCATCCTCCCAATTCATATTCAATCTCCACAAGGCCCACAACGCCTTGTGTTACAACTCGACGGGAAGATGGCAGGCTTTCCCAAACATCAATTGATATAGAGACATGCCAATGGGGGTTTCAAATGAGGTTTTATAGGACCATAAAGCTTTATCAAGTTTTCGTGCCTAATACAATCTACTCGCATTCATGGCTTTTATTAAAATTTCCTTTATCTCTTGATTAGACACTTTTGCCAACCCAGGGTGATATGGAGAAGCCACCTTATGCTTGACTCCATATCTAGCAATCAAGGACCCAAATGATTGGTTGCAAAAATGAGAACCCCCATCACTTACAATGGCACGAGGTGTCCCAAATCGGGTAAAGATGTACCTCTTCAAGAATTGAGTAACGCTATTAGCTTTATTATTCGGCAATGCAATGGCTTCGATCCACTTAGAAACATAATCAACCGCTACCAAGATGTAATGATTTCTATATGAACGAATAAAGGGTCCCATGAAGTCCAACCCCCATACATCAAACAATTCCACATGTACGCTTGGTTGCAAGGGTATTTTGTGTTACTTTGAATTCCTCCTTGCCTTTGGAATTGCTCACACCCCCGTACCAATTCATGTGCATCACGATACAAGGTCGGCCAATAATATCCACTTTGGAGAACCTTTGCAGCCATACGTAATCTCTCCCTCCATGACACAACGATGAACCACTCCATCTGTACACTCCCTAAATAGATAGGGTTCATCCTAATAATATCTTTTCACATCATGGAGGAACTTTTTCTTTTGACCATAATTCAAATCATCGGGTAGTGCTCCACACACTATATAGTTTGCAAAATCCACATACCCAGGCACTATCTCCCCAAAAAATGCCATGAAAAGCTCATCGGGAAACTCATCATTGATATCCAATTCCTTCATCCTCACATCATTAGATTTAAGGTGAGACAAGTGGTCCGCCACTTGGTTTTCAAATCCTTTTCGGTCTTTGACTACAAATTTGAATTATTGCAATAGAAAATCCACCTTATCAATCTTGGCTTGTCTTCCTTCTTCACCATCAAATATCGTAAGGCAGTATGATCAGTGTGTACAACAACCTTCGTGCCTAACAAGTAAGCAGAATCATAAACTACCTCTAGCAATTCTTGCTCTGTAACCATATAGTTCCTTTGTGCATCATTCAATGATTTACTAGCGTAGTAGACATGATGAAACAATTTCTCCTTTCTTTGACCAAGCACCGCACCTAATGCAAACCCACTTGCATCACATATAAGCTCAAAGGGTTGTGACCAATTAGGGGCTACAATAATTGGGGCTGAGACAACCTTCTCTTTGAGGTAATTGAATGCTCTTACACACTCACTATCAAACTCATATTTACTTTCTTCTCGAGAAGCTTCCACTAGGGTGAGCAATTTTAGAGAAGTCTTTAATGAACCTCCGATAAAATCCCGCATGTCCAAGAAAGCTTCTCACAGCCTTGATAGATAGAGAAGGAGGTAAATTGGAAATAATCTCCACTTTGCTTGATCAACTTGGATCCCTTGGCCAGAGATCTTATGCCATAGAACCATCCCTTCCTTCACTATAAAATGGCATTTATCCCATTTCAAAAAGAGATTGGTTTCCACACACCTGTCAAGCACCTTCTTCAAATGTTCAAGGCAAGCCTCGAACGTATCCCCAAAAACCAAGAAATCATCCATAAATACTTTCATTGAGTCCTCCACTATGTCCAAGAAGATAGAAAGCATACACCATTACAAATTTGTGGGTGTATTTCATAACCCGAAGGGCATGCACTTAAAGGAAAATGTTTTTTAGGGACATGTGAATGTGGTATTTTCTTTTGTAGCCTGAGTATCTATCAAGGAAGCAATACCAACCCTTTCCCACTAGTCTATCAAGCATTTGATCCATGAAGCGCATGGGGAAGCGGTCCTTCTCCATCCATGAATTCAACTTTCGATAATTAATCTTAACTCTCCAACCCGTGACCGAACGGATGGGTATAAGATTAATATTATCATTTGGAACCATTGTGACACCACCTTTCTTAGGAACACATTGAACCATACTTACCCAAGTACTATCCGAGATATGATAGATAACACCGACATTAAGCCACTTGATGATTTCTTTATTTACAACCTCTTGCATGGGAGGGTTTAACCTCAGTTGATGTTCTACACTTGCTATAAACTCGGGCTCAAGCTTGATTTTGTAAGTGCATATACCAAGAGGAATCCGGGTAATATCGATTATGAACTATCCAAGAGATCTAATATACCGCCTCACTACTGATTTCAAGGTCTCAACTTGCCAAGATAAAAAGTATCCTGCAATAATAATAGGTAAGGTTTCACCTTCCCCTAAAAACACATAAGGAAGATGAGGAGGCAATGGTTTGAGTTCATGTTGCGGTTGATCTTCAGTTAAAGGCTTTGAGAGGGAGTGTCCCAATTTTTCAAGTCAAGGTCCAACTTGTAAGGACTTCTAGTATAGGACCTAAGACCTTTCAAAGATGCAACTATTTCATCATATTTTTCAATCTCCTCGCTCTCGAGGTTCGACAAGACTCCCACCAAAGGATCACTAACAAAATATTGCTCCATAATACTAATCACTTTGCCATCAATTATGGAGATGACTTGCAAATCCATAGGTTGCTTCATGGACTTGCATACATTGAATGACACCTCTTCATTGTTTACTCGGAATTTTATTTCACCACACTCAACATCGACTAAAGATCCTGCGGTAGCCAGGAATGGCCTACCAAGAAAATAGGGACCTCATAGCCAATCTCACAATCTAAGATCACAAAATCAACCAGAAAAATAAAATGATCCACCTTCACAAGTACATCATACAACACTCCCATGGGCTTTTTGATAGAATGATCGGCCATTAGAATCCTCATTGTACTCAGCTTACGAGCACCCAAACCTATCTTTCGAAACACAGGTAATGGCATCAAATTAATACTTGCCCCGAGGTCACATAAAGAATTTCAAATTTGTATACCCCAATAGTACATGGAATGATGAATGCTCCCGGGTTTTCCTTCTTCACAACCATTGTGCTAGACATGATAGCACTACAATTATGTGTCACTTCAATTGTTTTGAAATCCATGACTCGCTTCTTTGTTACCAACTCCTTTATGAATTTAGCATACCCGGACATCTCTTGCAAAGCTTCCAAAAATGGTATGCTAACCAATAGGTTGCTAAATTTTGAAAGAAACTTTTTGAACTTTGAGTCATCCTCCTTCTTCTTGAGCCTTTATGGAAATGGAGGAGAGATTTTAATTTGCAGCTTTGAGACAATTGGGTTGTCATCTGATTTTGAAACATTACTATCAACCGCTTACAGTGATTTTTTCTTTCAAATTTATCCTCCGCTACTTTTGGCTTCTCAACACTTGGCTCATCTGGAAGAGTGACTTCTTCATTTAAATTATCAAGCCATTTTCTCTTTCCACTAGCTTGTTTATCACCTCCCTTCTCATTAGGGTCTTCATCAAGACTCACCACGTCATTACCAAGAGTTCTACCACTCCTAGTAACAATTTCCATGACATGAGCATCATTCTTCGGGTCTGATACCGTATCACTAGGAAGGCCTCCTTTTTACCTTGCATTCAAATGGGAAGAAATTTGACCCAATTGGGTCTCAAGTTGTTTGATCGAGGCCCAGTGTGAAGTGACCATTTGATTTAGTTGTGAGAAGTCACTTTTTATCTCCCATAACATCTTATCACTTCCTTCAACCCCTATGAGGATACGTACAAGCACATCTTCATTCTTATACTTCTCCGAATCAATGGAGGTTGCCTCTTTACCCTTGTCTTGATCATGTGGAGGAATTTATCTATCACGGTCACGCTCTTTGTCTCTCTAATCGCGGTCCTATCTCTCTCTTTATCCCTCTAATCTCTATCACGATTTTGATCTCTCCAATTACGGTCCCTTTCCTTCCAACCTTGATTTCCGCCTTGCCTTTGATAGGTAGGTCGGTAACCCCTTATTTGGTTTGATAAATACTGGATCTCTTCATTAATATCCTAAGCGTCATCATTTTCATACACTTTAGTACACTTAGAATCAACGGCACTGACTGCCTTTGGAGTTAAGCTCATCATATGCTTAGTAAGGAGGTCTAATTTAGTCATTACCTTAGCCATATTCTCATCTATCTCCTCATCCTTCTTCCTTTGTTCTTGGCTCACAAAAGATGTGGAGAGAGCCCCCACAGACACCTTGGTATCTCTTGTATACCATGCTCGGTTTTTTTTTTCACTTGATCCAATAGGGTCGATGTAATTCCATAAGTTTGCTTAGTGATAGATCCTCCGACTGCGTTATCCGCCACCATTTTTTTCAATTGATCTAAATCTCTATAAAATACTCGAAGAAGCATCTTATTAGGGACCTCATGATTTGGGCAATGCAACAACTTCTTATTAAACCTTTGTCATGCCTCATGCAATAGTTCTCCACTTAGTTGTCAGAAGTTAATGATTTTATCTCTCAATTGAAGAATGCAGGATGGTGGAAAAAATCGGTCTAGAAATGCTTCCATCAACTCAAGCCATAAAGTTATAGAACCCGCGAGCAACTCCCACAACCACAAAACTATATCACTCTTCAACAAAAATGGAAAGAGTCTCAACTGGATGGACTCTTGCGAGATATGAGCAATTTATAATGGGACACACAAATCAATAAAATTCTTCAAATGAAGGTTGGCATCTTCATGGGCTTGACCACCAAACAAACCTTTCATTTGAAGGAGATGGAGTATCACACTAGTTATATGGAACACTCCATTACCCTCTGCAGGTGGGATATGGATTGCACTTGCTCTCCCGGCATCCCCTAAATGAAACTCATCGTCTAGATACCAAGAGAAAGTATCGCTCTTGTTTAGACTCATTGTTTCATAAATATTGTTAACTGAACAAAGCAAAAACAACAAACAAAGTAAAGTTTACACTACGGCTAATAAAAGTAACTTATAACACTAAAAAGAATGAATGCTACATTTCATTCCTCGGCAATGGCGCCATTTTTGATAACGCTCAAATACACTCTAAGAATTGAATGTATGCAGTCGTTAGCAATACTTTTTCCCAACCTAACAGTTAAGGTCAAATCTACAGGGAATGAGAGCAATAGCTTCACTCTCAAATATCACAAGCAACTATAAGTTGGCATGCAATGCTAAGAATTTAAACAATAAAGTAAAATGGGAGGTTTTGTTTTGAACAACTTCGTATCAAGTTAACAGATTCAACACAAGTTTTTCAAATTGAACGTGTTAAGATTGTAACCACTACGTTAAAGCACTTGGGGTTATACCTTCTTGAGAGTGATTATATGCATGGGTGAGTGAGCATACACCTAAGATTCAATAGCTAGTTATGATTAGGCATGGTTTTAGGTAGTGGTATTGATTTCTCAATCTACAACCAAATTTCACATGGGTTTCTTCTGAAACCCCAAGTGTCTAAACTACTAAACAACCAATAGCCTTAAGATGGGTGATCTATTACTAGCATCACCACTTAAATAAGTGTAACTCAAGTGTTGTTAGCTAAATATCATTACTCTTGTATTCTCTTTCAATCAATATAAGAGTTCCAAGCATACACCGAGAGTGCAACCTCAATCTATAAATTAAATCATAGAGATTTAGCTAATAACATACAACCTAATACGAAGGTAACTAATCACCACCCACACAACAATCAATACTCAATAATGTATAACCCTAAGTTTGGGAAATTAGCTACTCATAAGATAAGAAAAAGAAAATATACCAAATTCTTCTTCCATATTTGCCATAGAATTCAAATAATTCATAATAAATATCCAAATTCCAAGCTCAAAATAGTTAATCCCACTAGGGTTTGATTACAAGCTTAAAATTCATAAAATTGACAAAACATAAGGTTTTTAATGGCCAAAAAAGCTTAAATAGCAGATAGGAAACTGTGCTACATAATTACAAAAATACCACCGCCTGACAATTCAGTTGGGCAATGTCCATCGCCGAACGAGTCGGCATAGCATAAAATTGCTTATGGCTCGCTGATTCAGTCAACATATCAAGATCCATAGGTTGGCTTCTATCTCTTTCAGCGATGAGGAGTGAGGTCCACCAATTAAGTCGGTGATGCATCGAACTACTTCGTGTGTCACCATTTTGTCTAACTCCTGTCCTGGCTTGAATTTTTTGAATTAACAATAATTGAGTTGTATCGGCGATACGCAGGATATATTGGTGATGCGCAAATTGTCCATTGCATTACCTTTATGAATTTTTAGCTCCAATTTTCATTCTTTTTTCTCCTTTTAACCTCCTTTTGATATTCCAATCACTTTTCAAACTTAACCCTGAAATTAAACCAAAACAACATTAAAACACATTCAATTTAGCATTGAGAACATGTTTTCTCCCTATTTTTAGGTCAAATGAGTCACAATTTGCTGACTCATCAATCACCATACCATAAAATAATAAAAAAGTACTAAAACATCACAAAACTGATAAAGGAAGTCTTTCCCCCCACCCTACACTTAAGAATAAGCATTGTCCCCAGTGCACACAAAATGTAAGAGCAAACAAAAAGATGGGGATAAAGAACTCCCTAGGCACTACTCATCATCCTCTTCCTTATCCTCGTCATCATCATCATTAGACTCTGACTTTGAGTCAACATTAGAATCCACTCTTCTCTTGTCCTTATCAGTAGGCACATCATCATTTAATAGTTCCTGAAAGTCTGGTCCAATGCGGCACAGAATTTTAGCATGCCCGCTCAACGAGTAATCTTCATCAAGCCTTCTCAAATCCTTAGCTATAGGGGGTAGGCCTCCATACATCATAGTCAAATATTGCATGCCATACATATAGCTTGAGTCAATGCAGGTCCAAAAGTAGACTCGGGCTCTTTTACCTTTGAAACATCAATACCCCTCAAAGACCGGGGAGGCTTGTAGTCAGTGGGGTCGTCTTCCACCCCATAACCATTCAAGAATTGTGTCATTAGGCCACCAAAATTGTACTTGTAAGCACTCTTCACCCTCCCCTTTCTCATTGAGGATCTTAGAACTATACCAACATTAATATCTTTATTAGTCATTAAAGAATAAACTAAAATTACCCAATCACGAGTGATATTGGACAAGTGGGAGACTGGGATCAATCAAGAGCATACAATCCTCAACCAAACTCTAGCTTCCTTATTCTAGTGTGCATAGGGGAAGGTGTTGTGATACCCCTTATCTTTGTGGTGCGACAACCTTGCTATGGAATTTAGGTTACAAAGAGTATGGCGAATAACACAGTAGGGTGACCTATTATACAATGCCCTTAAACCACCATGATCCATATTTGTTATTCCAAGAAAAGCATTCAATGATGCCACATCAAAATTTAGGCCCTAACTATGAATATGAACCTCGTTTCCCCTCTTCTTGGGAAACCAATTAGAAAAGAACTCTCAAAGCATATCCAAGCTGCAATCACCCCAGTCATTGAAGGTGAAGTCCATTTGTAACTGATAAATACTTTCCACAATATTTGGGTACTCGACATTTAAACGCTCCCTGTCGGTCCTCTCCATGGGCATGTACTTCTCCTCATTATTATTCTTGTACCATTTGTGTCCTTCCTTATCAACAGATTTCAATCCAAAGTAGCATCGGGGCACACAAGGGGCTGTGGGTGGTACAACTTGGCTAGTGCGAGCCCTTTTTACCTTGGCTAGAAGTGGATGCCATCCCCTTTTCTTTGCTAGTTTTTGGTTCCATGAGACCTGTCAAACAGCACAATTTAAAAGATTAGTACAGCCCCAAGTAGCTAACCACAATTAATCTTAACGGTGGTCGAAACCACCCCATACTTAATTTATTAGCATACGCCAACTAGTCTCTGTTTTTAGGTACTCAGAATTCCCTTACTCACCATCATTGACTAGTGCACATGATTCATGGTTCAATTGGATTCCCACAATCCTATATTCCAATCATTAGCACATATGACTGGTGTTCAAACTCAATTTAAGTACGCATGATGTCACGTGCTTAAGTTCACAAGGCACCAACATATGTAATTAGCATCACACTTTCAAGAAACAATAGGAACAAGGCTAATATATCTACAATCACAACCTTCCATTAACATCCATGCCCATTCATACAATTTACACATAATTCGAGCCAAGTCAATCACCAACACATTCTTTTTCAACCAACAATCGGTAATATACTAAGAGTAATGCTCAAACTTCAACTCATGTACTAATATACCAAAAAGACATGGTTATTTTTACAAGAAAGTTCAAACATAAGGTTGAAGCCCATATTTCACATCATTTCAATGGAATAACAACAAACCCACATGAGTTTCTATGCACATCACCATTTTCGTAGCGTAAAATTGAGTTCTAACTCCATGGTTTCGTGAAATAAAAGACCATTCATCACAATGAATCAAGAATTACAAAATTTGCACCTCAAAGTTTGGATTATTGAGTTTTACAAGAGAAAATTTGGAATTTTCACGCAACAAATACACTGCAAAGCTAAAGAATCATGAAATCTTACCTTGTTCATGTTGATGAAGTGAAAAAGAGAAGAAACTTGGCTATTTTGGGTGCGTCGTGATCTTGGGTTGAGAGAAAGGGGGTGTACGGTGCTTTATGGTGTAAAAAAAAGGGTTTTTTGGGTTGGGGGTTTAAATAGAATACCTACCGGGTCGGGTTGACCCGATCAAAATTTTAAAAAAAATTGGAAAATTAGGATAAGGCGTGATGCGCGAGCCAATGTGGGAGGCAAGCTTTGTGGCACCGAGCTCGGTGAGCATCCTTTCCAGTGGCCTCCACCAACTTGTTCCATGGCGTAGGGCTCAAAGTGGGGGTTGGGTTCTACATAGTCGAGCCCCAAATACCTGTATCGAATTTACCTTAGTGTAACTCCACTCTAAATTTTGCTTCTTACACGCTCCCCAGCCCTTTACTCCCTGAAAATCACTAGAAAAACAACAAAAACAGTTATAAAAATGGGTTGCTCCCACCAAGCACCTTAGATTTGATCGCGGCACGACTCATCTTTTTGTATTTTTATTTTTCTTAATTTTTCTTTTTCCCAATAAAATTCCTATGTTATTACATTACATTCATGGGTTGCCTCCCATGTAGCACCTGATTTAACATTGCGACATGACTCAGCTCCCATTCACTCATCTGATAGTGCCACGGATATCTACTGTCGTTCTGCGTCTTTGGTCCAATAATGTTTAACATTTTGTCTATTCACCGAGAACGTCTTACCTTTTTCTTTATCTAACAGTTCAACAGCTTCATGTGCAGTCATCCTTACCACTTCAAAAGTGCTATACCACTTGGACTTGAGCTTTCCAGGAAACAATTTCAATCAAGAATTAAACACCAATACCTTCTGTCCGGGCCCGAACGTGCGAGATACAATATGTTTATCATGCCACCTCTTAGTCTTCTCCTTGTAAAGCTTTGCATTATAAGTAGCATGCAACCTGAATACCTCAAGTTTGTGCAACTGTAGCCCTCATTTTTAGCCCTCCATATCAGTATCAAGGTTTAATTTCTTCAACGCCCAATAAGTTTGATGTTCTAACTCAATAGGAAATGACATGCTTTGCCAAAGACTAACCTGTAAGGTGACGTCCCAATGGGCGTCTTGTACGCTATTATGTATGCCCATAATGCATCATCAAGCTTCATTGACCAATACATACATTGTGCATTAACTATCTTTTGCAGAATCTGCTTCACTTATCAATTTGAGATCTCAACTTGGATACTAGTTTTGGGATGATAGGTTGTGGCAACCTTGTATCTCACCCCATACTTAGCCAATAAATTTCTAAACCAATTATTGACAAAATGTGACCCTCCATAACTAATAATGGCCAGTAGTGTCCTAAATATTGTGAATATATACTTCTTTACAAACTTCACCACCATTTTCGAGTTATTGGTGGGAAGCGCCACTGCTTTCACCTACTTGGAAACATAATCAACAGCAACAAGAATGTATGTGTTTCCAAATGAAAGAGGAAAAGTGTAACACCCCGTATCTACCAAACCCTACGTGACGATGTTGAACAATGGTTACTCAAGTTACGAGAGCCATAAGTATGTATTTGGTAATGTTAATGATGAGAAATTTGAAATTTGGCTTCTTACATAAGAGTAGCCCTTCGTAAGAGGTTGTAACACCCAGTACGTTCTGGGTCTAGTTGACTATCGTAACATTTATGAAAATATGGAAACATGAGAGAATTGATGAATTATGCAGTAATTTGTGGGCATTAATAAGTCTTACACCATTGGGCCCTTAATGAAGCCCAAAGTGAACAAGAAGACATGGCCCAACATGGAAATTTGACCCATTCTTCCAATATTTGTCCATTTGACCAAGCCACCATGCATTAAATTGTATAAGGATGACCATTTAATACCATATAAAGCAAGAGAAAAATCAGATTTTATTCAACAACAATACACATGCCTTTTTCTAGAATTCTCTCAAGCATTCCTCTTTCACACAAACCCTAAGTCATTCCTTTAGCCAAGATCATCTTTGTACAAGGCTTGGTAAGTGTTTATTATGATGGTTCAATATATTTTATGCATGAGATATTGTGTATAATATGTTTGTTATGTTGGTGAAGTATTAAGAAGTGCCCAATGTGTGAAATGTTATATGTTTGCTAAATCGGAGGATGGCTTGTCTTGTAAACTTGACTAAGCACTTGTGGTTTTGAAGAAAGTGAATTTGGTGGAATAAATATTGACATGTGAGATGTTATTATATTATTTCCTTGTTTTTTCATGGTGTATAATGTTTGGAATTTCTATTGTGAAATTGGTTATGGTTTTGGTGACGTATTGACCGTAAAGTGTCGTTTTGGTGATGTTATTGTGTGTTGTGAGACAATGGATGATTGTGCGTATTCAATATGATCAAAATATGTCAAAATAAGTTTGTTTATGATCATGGACCATTCATTGCATTAAAAGACCCAAAAGAGACCATTTCGGACCAAAACGGGCATCCGCCCCAAGAGACGGAGGCACCTGCGGGCGCAGATGCCAATGTAGATGCCTATGGCTACTGCCATATGGCATATGCACATGCGTATCATCCACCTGCGGGCACAGGTGGCAGCGCAGGTCACCCCCAGATCCAATTTTGTATGTTTTCGTACCTAGTCGACCCCCGAAGGCCCCTATACCCTTTTTGGATGTAATTATCAACTTGTGATGCCGTTTGAATGACTTTAAAGTGTCGTATGGAGGAATATTGGACTGTATTAGGTATGTATTGTTGTTCATATGTTTTTATGAGGCAAGTTGATAGGAGAAATTGTGACGGAATGCTAATGAGAAAGCATAAGGGTAAGTGTGATGTGAAATGCTATTGATGTGCGATATTTTGGTCAATGTGTGGAATGTTATGGTGTTGTTAGTATGATATTGCAATGGAATGTATAAGGGAGTTGGTTGTTAACATGAACTTTGGTATGTGTTGGTATTGTAGAGTAAGACGTAGGGAAGAAGCTGGACTGTTGTGTTCATATATAGACTCGTGTACTCATACTTGGAAGTGAAGGTATGTAAGGTTACTCTTTCTGTATTTTTCTGCAGTATAGAGTATTTACCTATTTATGGTACTTACTCATGTCCGAAGTGTTCTAAAGTATCCCAGTTCAGGTTGAGGTATATTATTATTCATATGTATCCTATTCTTAGACGAATTATGTTTCAGTTATCTCTTATTCATTGACTGAGGTTCCAAAGATGTCTTGACATTGTAATTTCTAAAAGAACTATCTCAAGAGAGTAAGATATAAAGAGAATCTATCTATGCTTGAAAAGTATTTTCCAACCAAGTCATGTTCCAAAGTATAATATCATGATTATGTTTGTACCAATCTCTCATATATGTAAAGGTACCAATCTCGTAAGATCTCATAAGAAGTAATGAAGAGGTAAGGTGCGAGCTAATATATCTATTCCTCCCAATTTAAGATATCAATCTCATGAAGTCAAGGAGTGAAGTAATTTATGTGTGCTTCAAATCATGTCATGATCCTCAATATGTCAATATCTCATAAGTGAACATATCAATCTCTCAAAAGTGAATATGTCAATCTCTCATAAGTGAATGAATCAATCTCTCACAAGTAAAGGTGTGAATCTCTCAAAATTAATGGAAGAAAGTAATGAGAACGGGGACGACTCAAAGGGGTACATAAGCCTAGCTCAAGCGGACCCTAATACTACCCACAATAAAGTGGATGCCCACCAAAGAGTGGATGACTACCCACAATAAATTTGATGCCCACCAAAGAGTGGATGACTACCCACAATAAAGTGGATGACTACCCACAATAAAGTGGATGCCCACCAAAAGGTGGACGATCATAAAAACCCACCAATAAGGTGGATGACTAATAGAGATGATGAATGTAAGTAAGGAATATAATAAGCATAAGGCACATGGTTTCACATTCCGAACGAGGGTTTATCCGCTTTAACTAGTTCTCTTATATTGTTTCCATTGTTGTTATTACATATAATGAAGTTTCATAATATCCTTACATACTTAGTACATTCTTCGTACTGACCCCTCTTGGGGAATTTACCTTACTTGCTGCAGGCACAGGTATACCTCCACTGTAGGCTACGAGTTATCCGCGGATCATTGGTGAGCTCCAGTCGGTTCGGGGCTTTTTGATTCATATGTACATGTATTTTTTGTATTGTAAATGTTATTTACAGTGGGGACTTGTCCCGACTTTAGGTTGGTTATGTTCATATAATTATTAGAGGCTTTGTAGACATGTGTGGGAAGATGAATATAAGTGATGTATGTTCATTTTGACTTGATGGCCCTAACGGCCAAGTTTCATATATAAATTATTTTCCATGGCTTTCGCATAGTTGCATGAGACATAATGATGATCATACGAGGATATGCATACAAAAGTACTTGAGTAAAGATTGGTTCTCTCGGGACACATCGGCTTCGGGTGCCATTCCGCCTCATTTGGATTCGGGGCGTGACAAAAGTGGTATCAGATCATGTCGTTCTAAGGGTGTCTGCAAAGCTGTGTCTGAGTAGAGTCTTGCTTATGGATGTGTTGTGCGCCACATTTATAAGTAGGAGGCTACGGGACAATTAGGATGTTGTTTCTTTTCTTCACTTCTAGATCGTGCAATAGAGCCAGTGTTGTAAGTTGAATTATATCTGACTACAGTGATTGTTTTTCTTTGGTCTAGTTAAAATGCCAATCACGAGTAGAGGTAGAGATAAAGGTAAGCAGGTAGATATGCCTGTTGAAGAAGGAATGAGTAGATTACCACCTGACCAAGTTAGTCAAGGTGGAGCTGACGCTGAAATTGCATCGCGGTCTTCACCTACCTTTTCAGCTTCGGAAGAGCCAAGAGGTAGAGAAGTACCCGCAGCACCGCCAATGAATGCCACAGATCAGGACCTAAGAAATGCAGTACATATGTTAACTCAGTTAGTAGCTGCACAAGCACAAGGACAAACTGGTCCAATGGTAAATGAAGATGACGCGGCTAGAGCAGCTAGTCGGCGTACACAGGACTTCCTAAAATTGGACCCTCCCATATTTACTGGGTCAGATTTGAAAGCAAATCCACAAGACTTTGTAGATCAAATTCAAAGGGCCCTAGAGGTCATGCACGTAACTGGTATAGAAACAGTTGAACTTGCGGCCTATAGATTGAAAGGTGAAGCTATATTATGGTATGAAGACTGGAAAAGATCGAGGGGTATGGATGTACTTCCATCTAGTTAAAAGGAATTTAAAACGGCCTTTCTTGATCACTACCTCCCATATGAGATCCGACAAGCTCGTGCAGACCAATTTCTAAATCTCCGTCAGGGAAATATGAGTGTTAGAGAATACAGTCTTCAGTTTAATTCCTTGGCTCGATACGCCCCAAATGTAGTGTCCACAATGGAAGATAGAGTCCACCGATATGTGGATAGACTGGAGCTATACTTGGTAAGGGACTGCACTATTGCTGCTTTGAACAGAGATATGGACATTGCTAGAATTCAGGCCTTTGCACAAAAGGAGGTTACATGAATCTGAAAGGGGGCCTTCAAAGAGGGATAGACCTATGGGACAGTCTATGGGGTCCCAAGGAAGATCTAGGCCTCGGAGTTCTCATCGACCCCCTAGACTATCATTTTCTTCCCCTACAGTAGATATTTCATCACAATTTCGAGGATCTAGAGGCATTCATGCAGGGCAAAGCAGTATGGGTCGAGGTTCACAGATAGAAAGATTTTCTCATCAACTGTGGCAGCACTGCGGGAAGTTTCATTCAGGCGAATGCTAGTATGGACCTAATGTTTGCCTGCGGTGCGGTATGTCGGGACATCTGATGAGAGAGTGTCTACAAGAGGACACGGGTAGTATGGAGCGACCTACGGGGTCAGTCATCGGGGCATCATCGTCTGGTGTACGACCTGCTGGTCGAGGTAGAGGTGCTAGTGGAGCAGTTAGTTCCAGGGGAACTCAGAACCACACCTATGCGTTAGTCGACCGACAGAATTTGGGAGATGTTCATGATGTGGTTACAGGCATAATATCTAAATTTTCACATAACGTATATGCATTGATTAATTCAAGCTCTACCTTATCATGTGTTATTCTATTGATTGCTGCAAAGTTTGAAAGAACCCCAGAATTACTAGTTATACCATTTGAGGTCTATGCACCAGTCAGTGAATTAAAGAGAGAGAAATTTTCCAACACATGACCCTGAACTAGCAGCTGTGATAATTGCTGAAAGATATGGTGTCATTATGAGTAAGGGATTCATGTCGACGACATATAGATTGGCCATAAGAGTTTGCAATATATACTTAAGCCGAAAGACTTAAACCTGAGGTAGAGAAGGTGGCTGGAACTACTAAAAGATTATGACATTGGTATCTTGTAACATTTGGGAAAACAAACGGGGTAGCTGATACATTAAGCTACAAGGCAATAGGAAGTATTAATGGTCATCTCACCGAAAAGAAAGATATAGTCAAGAAATCTTGACACTCTAGATGAAAGAACTATAGTGAACAATGCGGCCAAAAAAAAATCTTCATTTGTAGCCACGAGAAGAAACAATATGCAATTCTATTTTCTTCAATTGAAAAAGAATGTATAATGAAGTTCGTCAAAGGTATTTGAGTCTACACAAGAGGGAGTACTTCAATATCAAAGCAGATGTTGCATACTAAATATAGATGAGCTAAAGAAATGAATTATGATGGAAGCACCTAATGTACCATGACGTGGAAGAAAAATGTTGGTGAGGCAATATAAAGAAAAGGAACATTGTAACAATTCGTACTCCATTATCTGAATATTCAATAGGAAAAAGTAGAGCATTGGAAAGATGAAAGTTATATCCTACGAAGTTTTATAGGAAAGTTGGCCTACATAATGTGCCAAACAAGGTTACCCGAAGATTTGGGTAGGTGGAATATACATTCGCACTACCCCAAGAACTCTCCACAATTCATTCATTCCATGTTCGATGTTTTAAAAGTATAACAGGGGATCCATCTCGTATTGTTGGCAGTGGAGATGTACAAATCACGGAGGATCTCACATATGAAATGGTACTTATTGTTACCTATTGTTGTTCTAGATTGATAAGTGAAAAGATTAAGAGAGGCAAAAGTAGCTTCCGTAAAAGTCCTATTGGAGAAATTAGCATGAAGAAGAAATCACAAGGGAAACCGAAGAACTAATAAAATCTAAAGTACTCGTAATTGTTATACATGGAAGAGAAATTCCCAGATACAGGATTGGAGTTATAATAAGAAAGTCCTTACAAGTATTACATGTCGATGTGATAATGTGAAGGATTCACTCCGACTTAAGTCGTTACAGTGAAACAATGTTACTAACATTTGAGGACGAATGTTCCTAAGGGGGGGAGAATGTAACACCCCGTATCTACCAAAACCTACATGACGATGTTTAACAATGTTTACTTAAGTGACGAGAGCCATAAGTATGTATTTGGTAATGTTAATGATGAGAAATTTGAAATTTGGCTTCGTACATGAGAGTAGCCCTTCGTAAGAGGTTGTAACACCCCGTACATTCTGGGTCTAGTTGAATATCGTAACATTTATGGAAATATGGAAACATGAGAGAATTTATGAATTATGTAGTAATTTGTGGGCATTAATAAGTCTTACACCATTGGGCCCTTAATGAAGCCCAAAGTGAACAAGAAGACATGGCCCAACATGGAAATTTGACCCATTCTTCCAATATTTGTACATTTGACCAAGCCACCATGAATTAAATTGGATAATTATGAAAATTTAATACCATATAAAGAAAGAGAAAAATCATATTTTATTCAACAACAATACACATGCCTTTTTCTAGAATTCTCTCAAGCATTCCTCTATCACACAAACCCTAAGTCATTCCTTTAGACAAGATCATCTTTGTAAAAGGCTTGGTAAGTGTTTATTATGATGGTTTAATATATTTTATGCATGAGATATGGTGTATAATATGTTGGTTATGTTGGTGAAGTATTAAGAAGTGCCCAATGTGTGAAATGTTATATGTTTGCTAAATCGGAGGATGGCTTGTCTTGTAAACTTGACTAAGCACTTGTGGTTTTGAAGAAAGTGAACTTGGTGGATTAAATATTGACATGTGAGATGTGATTATAGTATTTCCTTGTTTTTTAATGGTGTATAATATTTGGAATTTCTATTGTGAAATTGGTTATGGTTTTGGTGACATATTGACCGTAAAGTGTCATTTTGGTGATGTTATTGTGTGTTTTGAGACCATGGATGATTGTGGGTATTAAATATGATCGAAAATATGTCAAAATAAGTTTGTTTATGATCATGGACCATTCATTGCATTAAAAGACCCAAAAGAGACCATTTCGGACCAAAACGGGCATCCGCCCCAAGAGACGGAGGCACCTGCGGGCGCAGATGCCAATGTAGATGCCTATGGCTACTGCCATATGGCATATGCACATGCGTATCATCCACCTGCGGGCACAGGTGGCAGCGCAGGTCACCCCCAGATCCAATTTTGTATGTTTTCGTACCTAGTCGACCCCCGAAGGCCCCTATACCCTTTTTGGATGTAATTATCAACTTGTGATGCCGTTTGAATGACTTTAAAGTGTCGTATGGAGGAATATTGGACTGTATTAGGTATGTATTGTTGTTCATATGTTTTTATGAGGCAAGTTGATAGGAGAAATTGTGACGGAATGCTAATGAGAAAGCATAAGGGTAAGTGTGATGTGAAATGCTATTGATGTGCGATATTTTGGTCAATGTGTGGAATGTTATGGTGTTGTTAGTATGATATTGCAATGGAATGTATAAGGGATTTGGTTGTTAACATGAACTTTGGTATGTGTTGGTATTGTAGAGTAAGACGTAGGGAAGAAGCTGGACTGTTGTGTTCATATATAGACTCGTGTACTCATACTTGGAAGTGAAGGTATGTAAGGTTACTCTTTCTGTATTTTTCTGCAGTATAGAGTATTTACCTATTTATGGTACTTACTCATGTCCGAAGTGTTCTAAAGTATCCCAGTTCAGGTTGAGGTATATTATTATTCATATGTATCCTATTCTTAGACGAATTATGTTTCAGTTATCTCTTATTCATTGACTGAGGTTCCAAAGATGTCTTGACATTGTAATTTCTAAAAGAACTATCTCAAGAGAGTAAGATATAAAGAGAATCTATCTATGCTTGAAAAGTATTTTCCTACTAAGTCATGTTCCAAAGTCTAATATCATGATTATGTTTGTACCAATCTCTCATAGGTGTAAAGGTACCAATCTCGTAAGATCTCATAAGAAGTAATGAAGAGGTAAGGTGTGAGCTAATATATCTATCCCTCACAATTTAAGATATCATTCTTATGAAGTCAAGGAGTGAACTAATTTACATGTGCTTCAAATCATGTCATGATCCTTAATATGTCAATCTCTCATAAGTGAACATATCAATCTCTCAAAAGTGAATATGTCAATCTCTCATAAGTGAATGAATCAATCTCTCACAAGTAAAGGTGTGAATCTCTCAAAATTAATGGAAGAAAGTAATGATAATTGGGAAGACTCAAAGGGGCACATAAGCCTAGCTCGAGCGGACCCTAATACTACCCACAATAAAGTGGATGCCCATACCAAAGAGTGGATGACTACCCACAATAAATTTGATGCCCACCAAAGAGTGGATGACTACCCACAATAAAGTGGATGCCCACCAAAGAGTGGATGACTACCCACAATAAAGTGGATGCCCACCCAAGAGTGGATGACTACCCACAATAAAGTGGATCCCCACCAAAAGGTGGACGATCATAAAAACCCACCAATAAGGTGGATGACTAATAGAGATGATGAATGTATGTAAGGAATATAATAAACGTAAGGCACATGGTTTCACATTCATAACGAGGGTTTATCCGCTTTGACTAGTTCTTCTTTATTATTTCCATTGTTGTTATTACATATAATGAAGTTTGATAAGAGCCTTACATACTCAGTACATTCTTCGTACTGACCCCTCTTGGGGAATTTACCTTACTTGCTGCAGGCACAGGTATACCTCCACTGTAGGCTATGAGTTATCCGCGGATCATTGGTGAGCTCCAGTCGGTTCGGGGCTTTCTGAGTCATATGTACATGTATTTTTTGTATTGTAAATGTTATTTACAGCGGGTACTTGTCCCGACTTTAGGTTGGTTATGTTCATGTAATTATTAGAGGCTTTGTGGACATATGTGGGAAGATGAATATAAGAGATGTATGTTCATTTTTACTTGATGGCCCTAACGGCCAAGTTTCATATATAACCTGTTTTCCATGGCTTCCGCATAGTTGCATGAGTCATAATGATGATCATATGAGGATATGCATACGAAAGTACTTGAGTAAAGATTGTTTCTCTCGGTCCACATCGGCTTCAGGTGCCAGTCCGCCTTATTGGGATTCGGGGCGTGACAAAAAGGTCCCATGAAGACTATTCCCCACACATCAAAGATCTCCACTTCTAAAATGTTATTCAAAGGAATCTCATGCCTTTTAGAGATAGAACCCATGCGCTGACATTGACCATATTTTTTGTAAATACGGCAACATCCTTGAATAAGGTGGGCTAAAAGAAATTGGATTGTAACACTTTATGAGTTGTACGCTCTCCACCGTGATGACCTACATAAAGAGATGAATGACAACTTTCTAATACCTACTTGGCTTCATATTCCAGAATACATCTTCTAATTACTCGATCCGGACCCTGTTTGAACAAGTAGGGCTCATCCTAAGTGTAAAAATGAGACTCATAGTAAAGCCTCTTCCTCTGCTAATGAGTAGCCTCAGATGGATACACTGTACTCACTATGATGTTTATGATATCCACATACCAAGGTAGCTCTGTAATACTCAATGCTAAGAGTTATTAATCAGGAAACTCTTCTCAGATACTCGCATCTTTTGGAACATGTGACCAACTCTCTAGCCTAGATAAATGGCCAGCTACTTGGTTTTTTGACCCCTTCCAACCTTTAACTTCTAGTTCAAATTCTTACAGTGATAGAATCCACCTAATGAGCTAAGGTTTAGCATCCTTCTTATTGAACAAGTACCGAATAGTTGCATGATTTGTGTAAACAACCACCTTGGTACCCACCAAATATTACCTAAACTTGTCAAATGCATACACCAACTCCAGCATCTCTTTCTCTATAACAGTATAATTATCTTGGGTTGCATCAAGATTTTTTCTTGCATAATATATAGAATGAAAGATATTCTCTTCAGGCCCAATATTGCTCCCACAGCCACATCGCTAGCGTCATACATCAACTCGAATGGCAACTCCTAGTTGGGAGTAATTAATATTAGAGCCTCAATCAACTTTGTTTTCAATGCCTCAAAGAATTTTACACATTCACCATAAAACTAAAATTTTAGCTCTTTATTAAGAAGTTTGCACATGGATCTCGAGATTTTGGAAAATTCTTTAAAAATCACCTGTAAAACCCCGCATACCCAAGAAAACTGCACATACCCTTCACAGATACTAGTGGCGGTAGCTTCTCTGTCACCTCGATCTTGGCACGATAGACTTCCAAACCTTTTTGTGACACTTTATGACCAAGGAAAATACCTTCCCTGACTTAAAAGTAGCATTTCTCCCAGTTCAGTACCAGATTCATTTCTTCGCAATGAGTAAGCACCCTATCAAAATTCTACAGACAGACTTCAAAAGAGTTGTTGAACATAGAAAAATCATCCATATATACCTCTATGAAGTCCACCACCATATCATAGAATATTGCCATCATGCAGTGCTGGAAAGTGGTGGGTTCATTCATAGCCCGAAAGGCATGTGCTTGAAGCCATAGGTACCATATGGACATGTGAATGTCATCTTCTCCTGATTTTCTGGAGCAATGGATATCTGATTGTAGCCTGAATACCTATCGAAGAAACAATAGTATTCTTGACCTGCAAGCCTATATCGCATCTAATCAATAAAGGGAATCGGTTAGTGATCCTTCTAGATGGCCTCATTAATCTTACGGTAGTCCAAGCAAAGTCTCCAACTTGTGACTGTCCGAGTTGGGATCAACTCATTCTTGTCTTTAGTAACCACTGGCATGCCTCCCTTTTGGGGACGCATTAGACTAGACTGATCCACTTGCTATTGAAAATTAGATAGACAATGTCTGCATCTAACCACTTGATCATTTATTTCCTCACCACATCTTTTATTACTAGATTTTGTCTCTACTGATGTTGTACACTTGGTCTGTACCCTTCCACCATGAATATTTTATACATATAATAGGCAGGGTTTATTCCTTGAATATCTAACATCTGTTAGCCCATTACCTTTTTTCTCCATTTTAAGATTGTTAATGTTTCTCCAACCTGTGCCTTAGAAAAACCTACAGAGAGAATAACTCGTAAGGTATCATTTTCCCCCAAGTATGCATACTTGAGGTATGATGGCGACGTCTTCTTCTCTAGTTTCGAGGCTTCCAAAATAGATGGCTTGGGGGGTGGACCAAGAGGTCTATTTAGAGGTTCAAATTCCCCAGTACGAATAAATATACTGGCCAAATCTATAATCTAGATCATATCATAAGCATTTGCATCTCCAAAAATATCATGCCCCCACTAAAGCTCTCTCTAAAGGATCATTTGAAGTAATCAGTGGAAGCTCCAACTAAAGATCACTTATTGTGATTGCAGATAACTCCTTATAGATAACCAGCAGCTTCATTGCTTTGTAGACATCAAATACTTCAACTTTTCCATATGTCCTCATCATCAACTGCCCAATAGCTACATCTATTAAAGGTAGTCCAGTAGCCAAAAATAGACGTCCCAAAATAAATGAGACTTTTGTATCTGCATCAAAGTCTAAGATAATAAAATCCACAAGGAAAATAAGTGACCCCACTTGTATCAACAGATCCTCAACTATCCTATAGGGCCTTGCAAGTGAACAATCAGCTAGCTGCAAATGACTGTGGCGTGCCTTAGACTTCCCAACCCCATCTTTTTGAACAAAAAAGTAGGCATCAAGTTAATGTTAGCCCCCAGATCACACAAAACTCACGTATTGATAGACTTCCTAATGGTGTTCTGGATAGTGAAACTTCTCGAATCTTTGAGTTTTGTTGGTAGTCAATTTTGAATTCATGAGGTGCACTCTTTACTAAGTGTGATAGTAGCATACTCCATTAATCTGTTCTTGTTTGCCATGATGTCCTTAATGTACTTGGCATACTTAGGAATTCCCTGCAAAACATCAATAAGAGGAAGATTAATGTGTACTTATTTCAGTAAATCAATAAACTTTTAAAAACATGCTTCCTCCTTTTATGTTTTTAGCCTTTGTGGGAATGGGGGAGGTGGCTTCACACTATAGTATTCTCACTATTCATATCTTTTTTAGCCTCTTCTTACTTCTCATCTCTTACCACAGCCCTATGAGTTGCTTTTATCTAACTCCTCCAATTGTCTATCACTTCAAGTGGAAACTACATTAACCTCCTTGGGATTTGGATCTGTATCACTTGGTAGACCTCCCTGAGGTCTAGTGTTTTATGCGCTAACAAGTTGTCCCATCTGAACCTCTATAGTCTTTGTGGCTAATTGATGATTTTTATGTCAGTATCAATTTGTGCTTGGTTAGCCATAATCTGCTTTAACATCTCCTCAATATTGCTAGATTGAGCATTAGAGTGACCATCCTGAGCCTATTGTTAAAGATTTTGATTCCCCACTTAGTTTCTATACTGATGTTTGTTGACATTATGTCCCTGATTTCTGCTCCATGAGAGGTTGGGTGATTCTACCAACTTGGGTTATAAGTTTTGCCAAAATTTTGATTTCCTTGGCATTGATCATTACCCGCAAAGTTTACTGATTTTGGATTCTCTCCGCATGCATTTGCTGAGTTATTACTGTTACCACATACCTCATATCAAGTCTGAGTTGTTGTACTATATTCATAGGAGATTACTGATGTCCCAAATTCAGGTCGTTAAATTGAGTGTTCATTTGATTCAGCAAAGAGGCAATCTATGTTGCTATGGCTGTCAATTGATCCACTTCTAATAACCCTACAGCGTTCTTCATGGTGCTTCTCAAAACATCAACTTTCCATTCCAGAGTTCCCTATGATATGTGATTCAGAAGCATATACAGCTTATTATATGTTTTTTCCAATGGTTGTCCACCTGCTGCTGAATCCAGAAGAATTTTTGTGTTAGGCTCAAGTCCCTCTATAAAAGTATGCATCAAAACCTCATTAGTCTGATGGTGGTATGGGTAGTCACGAAGCATTAACTTTAATCTCTTCTAGGCTTGATATAGATTCTCAATATCCTTTTGTTTGAAGCTTAAGATCCCACTCCTTAATTTTGTAGTCTTTCCAGATAGAAAGAAATGAGACAAAAACTTTCTGGCCAAATCATCCTAGGTGGTGATGGAACTAGGTGGTTCTACCTTCGACCACCTTTTTGCTTTCCCTAATAGAGAAAAAGGAAAGAGTGTAAGTCTTACATTATAACACCCCGTACATTTCCAAACCTATGTTATTACCGTAACATTTATGGAATTATTTAAAAATGAGATAGTTGGTATATTATTCATGGAAGCTATTGGGCTAAACAAACCTTGTGCAAATAGGCTCAATTTACAGCCCAAAAATTAGGTAAAAAACATGGCCCAACAAGAAGGAAATGACCCATTCATATTTTGACCAAGTAAACATGATATTTATTGATCATAAGTGGATAAGGATGACCATTAAGGGGCTATAAAAGGCACCAAAAATCAGATTTTATTCACTTCATTACACTTGCCAAATTCTAGAGTTTTCCAAGGAGATATTTTCTCTTCTCTCTCAAACCCTAAGGCAACCACTTGTTTGAAAAAGATCATCACTTTTCAAGCTTGGGTAAGTGTTTACTCTTGTGGTTTAATATATTATATGCATGAGATATTGTGTAGATCATGATGGTTATGTCTAAAAGTGTTGAGTAGTGCACTTTTGCTTCTTTGCTAAAAGATGTGTCATCTTTGTGATTTGAACTTGAAAGAAGACTTGAGATTTTGATGGAAGTGAATGATATGGATGAGATGTCAACATTTTAAGATGTTTTTGTTAACATTAGGATGTAGTTATGTCCCTAACTTGTTCTCTCTTTGTATGCGACTTGTGGAAATATTGTTGTGTAATGGTATAATGGAAGGAGGGTATAGTTTTTGGTGGTGTTCATGTGCATGTTGAAACCATGATTATTCATTAGCATCAAGTTGACCTAAAATAAGAAAATAGAAGCTTAATTATGACCATTCATTGCGAAAAAGAACCTGAAAATAACCCTTGGAGGCTGAAATGGGCATCCGCCTTTGCGGATGGGGCACCTGCCGGAATAGATGCCAACGCAGGTGGACCTGGACTAGGCCAATGGTCACCTGCGGACTCACCTCACCCACCTGCGGGTGCAGGTGGATTCGCAGGTCAGTCCAGAACTCCATATCGATTTTTGTTTGCATCTCTTTGACCCCCCAAGGCCCCTATACCCTTCTTGGATGCAATTATCAACGTATGGTACCTTTTGAATGGCTTTAAGGGGTCGTTTGGAGGCATGTTGTTTTATATCAATTATGGATTGTTGTTAATGTGTTATTGTGAAAGGTATTTAAGTGACTTGATGGAGAAAAGGTAATGTAGTGTTGAAGGAGAAGTGTAAAGTATAACTTTGGTATGAAATGCTATCGTTTTAGGATGTCTTGGTTAATATGTGTAATGCTGTGGTGGTGTTGGTGAGGTGATGTAGTCTATTGTATTGTGAAGGGTAAAATAATGTTATATGGCAGTCATGTAGCTCATTGTAGTCTTATGCACTTGTAATGGAGTTAGTTGTTAACGTGAGCTCCGTGATGTACTTGTGTTATAGAGTAACATGTAAGGATGGAGATGAATTATTGTATTCACATATTGGATATGGCAGTCATGTAGCTCATTGTCGTCTTATGCACTTGTAATGGAGTTAGTTGTTAACGTGAGCTCCGTGATGTACTTGTGTTATAGAGTAACATGTAAGGATGGAGATGAATTATTATATTCACATATTGGATTTTGTATTCATATTGGGAAGATAAGGTATGTAAGGTTACTCTTTTCGTATTCTTCTGCAGCACATATTGTTCACATTGTCATTGTACTTGTTCCATTCCGAAATATTCAAAGGTATCTCATTTCAGGTTGTCAAATATTGTTATTCACATGTTTCTTATTCATTAACCAATTGTTATTCATGTATCACATAATTTTGGACATTGTTCCAAAGTTCCAATAATGTTTCAACCACTAATGTGTCAATCTTATAACAAAAGAACGGAAGTAATGCATAATTGTTTGAATAATCTTGGGTGGCATCCCAGGGGTGAAAGTATCACCTAGCAAGGATCGATCCCAATATAACTATATTCTTGGGTGGCATCCCAGGGGTGGAAGAAACACCTAGCTTGGGTTGATCCCAATACTATGGGTGGCATTCCAGGGGCAAAGGAAAAGCCTAGCTCGGGTCGATCCCGATTATTATGTTATTCTCCCACTGATCAGTTGGGCCCAGGTATATTATATGAATGAAAGTATATATGAATGAAGGTATATGAATGGTAATGGTAGGAATGATATTATATGAATGATATTGATGAATGATAATGAATGAACGTAAAAGCAAAGAAAGTAACGTACATGGTTCCACACATACAGAACGGTGGTTTATCCATATTGATTACTCACTTGTATTTGATTCCATTGAGGTTTCTATGTTTCATGCAGTTTCTTATAGCCTTACATACTCAGTACATTCTTCGTACTGACGTCCCTTGGGGGACTTACCTTACTTGCTACAGGCACAGGTGCTAGTAGACCTCCACAGTAGGCTGCGGATCATCTACGGATTATTGGTGAGCTACAGTTTGGTTCGGGGCTTTCTGAGTCATGTGTACATTGTTTTGGTACTGTGTAACAAATGTTGTATAAAGCGGGGACTTGTCCCAACTTTAGGATTGGTCATGTATCTATTAGAGGCTTTGTAGACGTTGTATAGTGGAGTGAAGGAATGTCTTATCTTTTGACTTGATGGCCCTGACGACCAAGTTTCATATATATCACATGTTCTCCATGACTTCCGCCATTGGTTTCTTGAATTTAAATGAGTAGAATGTTGTTCACTTAGGGACATGCTTATGGAAGTACATGAATGAAGATTGGTTCCATCGGGCCTTAACAGCTTTGGGTGCCAGTCCGCCCCGTTGGAATTTGAGACGTGACACACATAGTCAGATGAGACTCCTACGGGAATATATGTGTCACTAATCTCAAGAAAGTTCTACAAATGTTGTTGTGGATCCTCATGAGATAGACCAGTAAAGTGTCTGTTGGTGTGTAGTAGTTGCACCTATTATGTTTAAGCTCAAATCGACCTCCTGCTTTCGTTCTGGGAATGCTGGAGTTGACATTATTGGCGAGTGAGATTGCCACCTCACGAATTGATCTTGCTGCCATTTCTACAGGAGCAACGCCTTTCTAATGAGCAAACTGAATCTACTGAATTGGATATTAAAGAGAAGCTTCTCTTCTCCGCTAATGAAATGCTAATTCGGCTCCAACTATGGTTCAACTAATTATCTTTCTCTTTCCAACTTGAAGAATAGATTGTACCTGCAAACGTAGCCACTAAGATCAAGTTTTAACACTTTTACAATATTAGTCAAAAATAAAATTTAGAAAATCACTAATTTTCTAAGTCCCTGGCAACGGTGCCAAAAACTTGTTACGGTCTAGCGCACACAAAAGTGCATGTGATCATATTCAAGTAATTTAGAATCTCTTTCGAGATTATGTGCTTAGCAATTCACTTAATTTAATTCTGATAATATTTTAGACAAGTGTTGTGATTTATCAAGAAAATTGGTGAAATTATATCATTCTAAGTGTTGCAAAAGTAATAAAGTAAAACACTGACAATTTGAGCAAAGGTTGTAAATAATATCACGGGAAATTCCAGGGCTATGGTATTTTCCACAATCCTGTATAGCATTTATCCATTTCAATGAACTTTAATTCTCGAATTGCTGATTTCGGGGTTAATTATACAATTCGAGAATGGTCATCCTCTAAATCACCTGTTTAAACTAGCCTCACAACTACATCATTGAGCGGGGATGTGAGTTTCTAATTCAAATGCATTAATGTTTTCATCCCGTTCGTAACCAGATAAGGTAGACTAGGTATATTGCTATCCTAGTTGCAAATCAATGTTAAGCCAGAGATGATCTCATCCCCCATGTTCTTTGTCCTATTCTTATGTTCCTATGGTCAGTTCATGTGAGAATTACACATTTATTCTAATATTGGCCAGACACTAAAATAGTAAGCATAAGAACATGAGAGCAATTAAATGACAAACAAGATTCATTGATTCAAATAAAATACTACACAGTCATGTCCTAGCCGTAACCCCAGAACAAGGGTGTTTAGCTACTCATAATCGGAAAGGGAATACAAGAATTAATGTTCATCATACCAAAGTAATGAGTAGTAGAATTTAAACATGAAGAACCCTTGTAAAAACCCTTGTGCTCTCTATTTTGCTCTCAAAAATTGTAGGTAATTAACTGCAGGTCTTCCTTGGGGTATTTATAGAGGTGGGCCCTTAAAAACCCAAGCCCATTAGTAGTTGGCCAATAATTTGTTGAAATTCCATTGGAAAAAAAAAAGCTTCATTGTGCCGAGGGCAACACAAGGCTCTAACTGCACGGCGTGCCCCTCTCAGTGTTGGCCTTCTAGTAGCTTCCTTGTCTGTGTTTCATGGTGCAGGGCTGGCTCTGTGCTGCCCGGCTGCGCAGTGCGGAAGCTCTTTTAGCTGTAGAAATTCTCTCATATCCCAAATCACACTTGTTCATGCTTCTCCTATCATTTTGGTTTCCTTCCAGCCGCATTTTAGCCTAAAATATGCTAATCACATTTTTTAGTTCATCCATATCAATATAGCATAAAGCATAACAAAATATACGCATTTGTTCTAAAAACTAAGCTAAGATATGGGTAAAGTGCAGTACTTGGGTGTATAAATACGCCCAAGATCAGGGACTTTGCATCCTTTGCCTTTGTCAACTTCGAACTTGAACTTCACCTCTAATTTGCATATTTCCAGCACACTCAAGGAGGTTGGGCTACGAGAGAGGTAGTGAATGTAAGCACTCAGAAGGGTATAGGCTAAGATATAATTGTCCAAAGAATAGACTTAGGCTCAAAATGGGACATGCTAAGGATTAATGTCATTTGGCGGGCATGAAAGGCACAATGGGGGTCAAAGAAGGCTTACGATCCTTTCACAAACTAAGCATTACCCAGGATTTTACCTCGACAAATATTCACGTCAAGTTATAGATAGTAATGCAATGTGATTGAATTAAATCTAAAACTCTCCGCACAATGCACATGAAATAATGAGGTCGGTTTCATTCTTATCTTGACTATATGCAAGGAATATTTTTGAGTGTCATAAAAGTGCGATGAGAGGTACCAAAATAATCTATGGTTCACCACGAAGTCAGTCCTCTCTATCAAATCAATTATTTTTGTTTTTCCATATGCATGTTCCTAACCATGTTGGCACCAACCAGGTCAAAGACATGATCCTAAAAAAAATTTGATTGATTAATTTTTTTGAATAAAAGGTACTGAACACCAGGAGGGCTGCCTACATATCTCACTTCAAAGGATGAGAATCAGGTGTGTGTAGTTAGTGAAGATATGACAAATATATGTACAAAATAATGTAAAGGTATCGACAAACTAAAAGTGGTGCCTCCTAAGCTTGATATTTTCAGCCAAAAGGTGTCCACCGGTCACCTGCAAGGATTGTTGGGGTCTCCAAATTATCTTATGGGGACCATTTGTTCTCGTGATCGTTACCCATTATTTTGAGGGATGACATTAAGTGGCCTCTCCATTATCTATGAGGACACTTGTTGTTGCTTTGTGTAAGGATGGCTTTTTGATTGCTTACAAAAAACACTTGTTGTTTATGTTTTATCCTAGAATATATTTGGAGATTATGGGGGTTTTCGAACACCTACGGGAATGGTATATTATTGTTGACCATCTTTGATCATTGGTGAAAACGGCCCTCCTGTAAAGAGACAAGAAATGAGTGAAAGTAGGAAAGTCATAAAAGTAATAGAATGGAAGGGTGTAGTCAGAGACTACCCTGATTCATCTTCCCAATTAGATGTTGGTGCCTTGTATAATTCAAAGGCAAATGTCACCTCTCTTGAATTTCAAAGATCATGTCTTACAAAATTAAAAGAACAATATTAGAATCCTTCTTGGATCATAAAAATAAAATCAGAAAGGATTAGAGTTAGGGTTTGGCCAAGAGATTCGTTAAATAGCAAATCCTTATGATTCTCCCACGAGTTTCGAGGATGATGTTGTTTCTCCTGCATCTAAAGAAAACTTCTTAGTGTAGGAAGGGTTTTTGACTTCTACGGACTTTGAGATTTTAAGTCTCTTCATCTGTGCAATGCCCCATAAAGAAAAATTGACTTTCACTGAACCCTACATTCAAAGAAAAATTCTTACTTATAAGAGACTGATTGTGTTGGCTTTGCCTTGCCGTCCTATTGCTCCTCCCAATGCTTAGCTTGCAAACTCATCTGGCCTCGAAGCGTAACCTTGGTGGAATTTTTTAGAATTTTTCTCAAAAATTTCTGCCTCAAATTAGAACACAAAGGAACCATTTGACACTCTTGTATTTTGCGATACTACTTTGTATGGAACTTTTAAGATCATCTCAAAAGTTCTTCCTCTATCCAATATTCAGCATGCTCTTGTATTCAACCTTGTAGAAAATGTTGTTTGTTGTGGAATTTTTTAGATCTTCTCAAAAATTCTGCCCCAGTTTCCATTTGTAAAGGGAAATGAAATCTTACGGGGAATATGACCAAAGCCGACACAAGCCGCCTACGTATCTCATTCTAAAGAATTCAGGTCAAACATAGTTTAGGTTAAGTAAAATTGTGATTACAAAGAAATTAAACCATAATATGTGATTACAAGGAAATTAAACCATAATGTGTGATTACAAAGTGAAAACAATGAAGTGTGATTACAGGGGAAAAAAGATATAAAGTGCAATTACAAGAAAGAAAGCAATAATCTTAAGATTGAAAGATGCCAAAAGTGCGACTTCCAGAAAACTTCATTCTTCTTCGTAACCAGTTACACCAAAAGCTTACTTCTGTGGTCGAGCTGCGGGTTGTTGTCAAACTTGGTGGAGCTGCTACAAGAGGTATTACCTTATTGTCAATTAGGTCCTTCACTTTGTTCCTGAGGGTGACACATTTCTCGGTATCATGCCTAACTACTCTTGAGTGATAGGCACATCATTTGTTTGGATCATACCGCTTGGCCAAAATATTCATAGACTTTGCTTTTATTGGATGCAGGATCCCTGCTACTTTTATCTTTTCATAAAGTTGAGCCAATAGTTCTGCTAGTGGAGTGAAAGCTTTGGAAGGCTTTATTCAAAGCTGGGACGACAAGGCACACTATTTTGAGGATTTTTTGGTGATCCTAAAGAATGATATACCGGATATAGGCAATAGACAGGGCACATCATTTGGGAGATTGAGGTTGACATGCTGACGTAGTAGGGTAATAAGGGCGTGGAGAATATTGACCAAACTAAACATTGGGTTGGTACTGTGATGATTGTCGATGATATGATGTACCTCCTCGTGTCATCGATCCCATAATCTCTTTCACTTTTGTCTTTTTATACTCAAGAGAGCCAACTTGAAAGGCCTTTCTAGGGGATTATAATGTTGCCAGACTTGTTATTTTTCTGGTCCTGAGGCCATCTTCGATTCTTTCCCTACCTTGATAACTTCATTGAAGGGTTTTGTGCCCATTACAACCATTCATTTGTAGTAGTCTGAGTCTTGTGCTTGAATGAAGTCAGTAATCATATCTTGTTCATCCATGGGTGGATGCACCTTAGATGCTCTTTCCTTCATTGTATAGCATATTCTCGGAAGAGTTCAAAGGAATTTTGCTTGAGCTTTCTAATCGAGACTCTATCATGTGTTATCTCAGCATGGAATCTGTATTTGTCCGTAAAAGCTTTTGTCAAATAATCTCAGGCATGCCACTTGGTCGCATCTTGCTTAGAATACCACTCTAAAGCTTTGCCACTCAAGCTTTGATTGAACAGTTTAATTCTTATCCTTTCGTTCTCTCCCACACTAATCAATTTTCCATAGTAAGCTTCCAAATAAGAGCAAGGGTTTCCCGATCCATCAAACTTTTCAAACTCTAGGATCTTGTATCCTGGCAGCAACTTTGATTTCACCGTTCTTTATACTTCACACTTTGGTTGATATTGAACCCACAATGACCTTTCACCATATCTTCTAATTCTTTGAGCTTCTTGTCCACCGTCTTATTATCAGTAGTCTTGGCATCTCTTTTAGTCTTACCATAAGGATTATTATCTAGACAACTCAGTCGTTGAATTTGTGCAGCAACATAAGTATGGACAAGTGGAACATGGTGTGTCATTGATACATTCTGCGCATTTGGGGAAGAAAACGCTTTCACAAGGGGAGCATATTGATTTGAGTGAATGAGCCGATCATCTTGGATTTATTGGGAAGTAGTGAAATGATATCCCTTATCAACTTCCTCTAAAAGTAGCATGGGCCCCTTTTAACGAACATCAGGAACTGTGGTCGTGCTTGGCAGGATCTAAGAAGATGCATCGTTTTGAATTATCATGAACCTTAGTTCTACCACTTGCTTTTCAAGAAGGGTAATGGCCTCCAAGTATGCTTCTAGTTCCGTTGAGGTGGGAGAGTCAGTTGTGACAGGCACATTAGAGAATGAATTAGATAAAGTATTTGTGTTGACCAAACTGGCATCCATGTTGAAATGAGTCTTTGAAACTGCTTCGCTTCGATCATTGGTTACTAACACAAATCAATCTCTCTAAGAAAGAAGAATAACTCAAACGATAAAAAATTAGTTTGTTGATTACAATAATTAATCCCAAGATAATGTATAAAGCAGACAACACTTGTTTGGCTTAAAATAGTAGACTCATCCAAAATTCAAAGAACGAGGCACCTCAAAAAGAGAAAAGAATGGACAGGATTTTGACTATTTGACATGTTTTGGGACTTTGTTAAGAAGTGAAATGAATCGTACGATTGAAGAAAGACATGAAGACTAAACCGACTTTTGGATTTGTATCGTTTGGAAATGATGGAGTATAAATTGTTTGGACATTTGGTTAACTGACCATGATCGGACACTTAGAAGCACACGTGGTCAACGTGAATTGGACGATGGCCTTTTTTTTTGAAGTATATAAGAACTAAGTGATTTTGAAATGAATTTGAAGATGATTTTTTAAAAGGATTTTGGGAACACTCAAATTTTGAGTTTATTTGTCTGATGGTGTTCTACGGCTTCGTAATGAAATAATGGACAGATAGTGTTTAAAGCAAAACATGTGTCTTAAATACAAAACTAGATAAGAATGAATGAAGCAAATCATACAAAATATAAATAGTATATAACTGTCACACCCTGAACCCCAATGAGGCGTGATTGGAACTCGTAACCGTAAGGCCCAAGAGAACCAAGCTTTGCTTCTATTCATTCATATACATGTCATAAGAAACACCATTACCAAGTAAGGACTTTAAAATGCTAATAACAGAACTCATGGAACATGTGATATATATATATATATATATATACACACATATGTGAAACTTGGCCGTTGGGGCCATCAAGTCAAGACATCATGTGTCACCTTACATCCATACCACCTACATACATCTACAAAAGCCTCTAACAAATGCATTTACCAAAACCAACTGAAAGTCGGGACAAGTCCCCGCTTTATACACTATGTACAATACAGAAATATATGAACAACTGTGACTCGGAGAATCCCCGAACTAACTGGAGCTCACCAATGATCCGCACACAACTAGCAACTTACTGGGGAGGCCTACTAGTACCTGCGCCTGCAGCAAGTAAGGTAAATCCCCCAAGAGGGGTCAGTATGAAGAAAGTACTGAGTATGTAAGGCTCAAATGAAACTGTATAATACATAAATATTTCAATGAACTCAAATGCAAATGACTAATCAATACGAATATGTAAATGTTCTGCACTTTGGGAATCATGTGTTTTGCTTTCTTTTCTTTCTTTGCTTCTTTACCTCAATGCTTATTCATCTTTGACTGTGCTATACTGTACCCGGGCCCCAACTGATCAGTGGGTCTTTACATAACGTAACGTTATGTCGGGATCGGCTCGAGCTAGGCTTATGCCTCTAGAGCTGCCACCCTGGGTTCGACTCGAGCTAGGCTTATGCCTCTAGAACTGCCACTCATAAATAAATATAGTAGATTCGTCTCGAGCTAGGTTCTTACCTCCAGAGCTGCCCCCTGTCAGGTTCGGTCCGAGATAGGCTTATGCCTCTAGGACTGCCCCCTGATCCAAAAATCTCGGGATTGGCTTGAGCTAGGCATTTCTCCCACAAAGTTGCCACCCATACTTGATCATTAACCACATATGCATTACTTTGTTCTTTACTTTGAGATTGATATCTTTACTTGTGAGAGATTGGTACATTCACTTGTACATTACTTCTTTCATTACTTTTGAGAGATTGGTACTATGATAGGCATAACTTTATATGAAACTTTGGATCAATAATCAATGAGTGAGAGACATATGAATAGACATTGTTGGAAACATAGCCTTATTGGAAACATAACACCATTGGAACCATTGAACAATAATCGATGAACAAGATACATGAGTATAACCACTATTGGAACTTTGGAACACAACCTTATTGGACTTTTGGAACATTAGTCAATCAATATAAGACATGTGATTCACCATTGATCAATGAGTAGGAAACATGTGCTAATGACAATTGATAACCGGGTATAAGATACCTTGGGACATTTTGCAATAGGACAAGTGTAATGTCACTGTGATTACTATTTGCTGCAGAAAGATACGGACAGAGTAACCTTACATACCTTGTATTCTCAATGCGAATATACAATCCTAGAGCTGCATACAATAGTCCCACTCCTTCTTTATGTGTCACTCTACAACACAAATATACAACGGGATTCACATTAACCATCAACTACTTTACAAATGCAAATAACATCAATGAGTTACATGTTTGCCTTTAAACATGCCATTTCCCCTTGACAAAACCATTGATGCAATTATTATTCCAAAAATCCCCCAATATTCCATACATTGACCAATACATGATAATCAATACATTTCACCACAACACTTCTCCTTTACACTTTCTTATCCACACCACATCACAAATAATCCATCAAATTACCTTAATACACCTCATAGCACATATCGGCCAAAATCCCACAATTTACACTTTTAGAAAAATAACAAGTTTAATAACAAAATCACACCATGCATGTTCATATTTTATCCATACCATGCTCTTCCATCAAATTCGCAAGTCATAATTCAAGCTTGAATCTCATGGATCACAAATCTTATATAAAAATACAAAGTACCATGTCCACCATTTCCAAGCATAACCAACATGATATACATAATCTCCCATGCATATAATATATTAATCCATGAGAATAAATACTTACCAAGGCTTGGAATAGGATGATCTTGTCCAAAGAAAAGGGCTTAGGGTTCTTAGGGTTTGAGAGAACCAAAAGGAAATGTCTTGTAAATTCTCAAAATGTGTTGTGTGTGTTTAGGAATAAAAAATCTGATTTTTGGGGCCTTTATATAGTACTCAATTCATCCTTATCCATTTTCTTGCATTAAATGCAATGGTTGTTTGGTCAAAGTGGAAAAATAGGTCATTTGCCCCATTGGGCCTTGCCTTTTTGGCTTCATTTTGGGCCTTAATGTCATGCCCCAAATCCCAACGAGGCGTGATTGGCACCCAAAGCCGATATGGCCCGAGAGAACCAATCTTTCCTCACGTTCGTTCACATGCATGTCTCTTTATCAATAACATACTATCTCATGTAACTGATGAAATATAAAATGCCATTGGCGGAAGTCATGGAAAACATGTACATTATATAATACTATGGCCATTAGGGCCATTTCGTATTATACACCTCTTACATTCATGTACCCACGTATGTATACAAAATCCTTTAGCAGATGTAACTACCAACACCAACTGAAAGACGGGACAAGTTCCCGCTTTATTCAACATATACAAAATCAAAACACATGTACAACAGTGACTCGGAGAAGCCCCGAACTAGCTGGAGCTCACCAATGAACAGCGAACAACTGGCAATTTACTGTGGTGGCCTACTAGTACCTGCGCCTTCAACAAGTAAGGTAAATTACCCAAGAGGGGTCAGTACAATGAAAGTACTGAGTATGCAAGGCTCATATAAAACTACATGAGATAAAAATACTGCGATGGAAACAAATGTAAGCGAATAATCAATGTGAATAGGTCACCATTCTGCATATGTAGGGAACCATGTACATTCCGTTCTTTCTTTCTCTTGCCTTTACTTTACTTTACTTTTACATCATTCATATACTGTTTGGGCCCTCATCATGCATGTGTTCTTTTCACCCCATGGATAAAATAGCATCATCATGCAGGTATTCTTTTAACCTCATGGATAAGATCATATCATCATGCGGGTGTTCTTGCACCCCATGGATAAATGAACATCATCATGCGGGTGTTTGCACCCCATGGATAAATGAACATCATCATGCGGGTGTTTGCACCCCATGGATAAATGAACACAATCAATATGCATTACTTTATTCTTACTTCATTTCTTTACTTGTGAGATTGATACATTTACTTGTGAGATATTGATACTTTTGCTTATGAGAGATCGATACAATGATAGTCACAACTTTATTTGAAGCTTTGGATCAATAATCAATGAGTGAGAAACATGCAAATAAACATTATTGGAAACATAGCCTTCGTGGAAACACAACACTATTGGAACCAATGGACAATGATTATTGAACAAGATACATATGTCTAACCACTATTGAAACTTTGAAACATAACCTTATTGGACTTTCGGAACATTGCCAATGAATATGAGACATGTGATTCACAACCGCTCAATGAATAGGAGACATATGAGTAACACTAGTCGACTACCAGATTCGGAATACCTTAGAGCATTTCGGAATCAAATGAGTACTATGAAAATGTGGAAACCATATGCTGCAGAAGAATATAGAAGAGTAACCTTACATACCTTGTCTTCTCAATACGATTCTACAATCTTAAGTGTGCCTACGATAGTCCCGCTTCATCCTTATGTTTCACTCTACAACACAATTACATAACGGAACCAACATTAACCACCAAATACCTTAAAATGGCATACATTAACAGTAAGTCACATGTTTGGCTTTAACATGTTATTTCTTTCTCTACAATACCATTTACGGCATGGTCATATCAATAATACCACAACATGCCCAACATTGACCAAAGTATCATAAACCACTAGTATGTCACACCAAGTTCATACTTTCCACTCTCCATCATCACAACATCATAATTATACCATCAATTCACTTCAATACACTTCACCATAACAAATCGGCCAAAATCCCATAATTTATATGTATATGAAAACAACAAGTTTAATAAATAAATCACACCGTACATGTTCATATTTTATCCATACCATGCTCTTTCATCAAAGTCACAAGTCATAATTCAAGTTACAATCCCATGGATAACACATCTTTTTCACAAAACCAAAAGTGTCATGTCCAATACTTCCAACCATAACCAACATGATATACATAATCTCTCATGCTTATAATATGTTAATCCATAAGAATAATTACTTACCTAATCTTGAAAGATGATGATCTTTCTCCAAGAAGTGCCTTAGGGTTTTGGGAGCCAAAGAAGCTTTCTTGAGAATTCTCTAGAAAAAGATAGAAAAAGCATGTGTATTTCTCTTGAATAAAATCAGACTTTTGCCCCTTTATATAGGCCCTTAATTTTCATCCTTATCCACTCTTGGCATTTAATGCAATGTGTTGCATTAGTCAATGGAAGAATGGGTCATTTGACCCATTCTTGACCCATGTTTTCTTCTCATTTTGGGCCCTATTTTGAGCCCAATTCACTTAACCCACTAAAATCCATAATTCCTCATGTTTAATTCGTTTCATACACATTACAACAATATTCCCACTCATGCAATTCATACTCGTAGCCTTAATTCCAAAAACAAGCAATTCTAGCCACGTATGGCTTATTTTGGCTACAAGGGTAAAATCGTCATTTTGATGCCCAATTTTTTCTCGAGTAATTTTATCATACCAATACAATACTTTACTCATTTCATGTATATGCTCATGATTGTATAAGAAACATAGCAAAAATCGGCTCGGTACGTCCCCGGGCACCCTTGGGACTTAGAAAATTTCCAACTTTCGAAAAAGTGGAAAAACCACCCTGGCATGCCCTGGGGCGCGCCAACTTGCTGCCTATGGGCTAAAAATTTTAGCCCAGAGCGGCCTGGCACTCTCTCTAGCACTCCCCACACTTAAACTTTTCAAAAATTTCATTTTTCGACTTTTCTTCGCGGGTTTGAGTAGATACTTCAAGTCCTATTCTTTAACTTACTTCTTAACCTTAATATCCTTTGTTTAGAGGTCCTCTTAGCCTCGTTTTGAACCCCACGAATGTCCCACGAAAATCACAAAACACCTCTTATGAAGGGCTAATCTCATGTACGAAGCCAAATTTCAATTTTCTCATCACTAACATTACAAAACACATACTCATGGCACCTCGACACCTAAATAACCGTTATTCAACGTCATCACATAGGGTTAGGAAGGTACGAGGTGTTACACTTAAGTGAGCCCAATGACACATATCCATTTAACCCATCAAATTTAATATGTAATCCATCATATATCTCATGTTTAAATAATTCCATAATGTCACGACAATATTCGTTTACGAGATTCTCATTCGTCGTCTCACTCGCAAAAACAGAAATTCTAGTCGCCCATGGCTTCACTGAACATTTTTGATAATTACTTGTGTTTCATGGTTTGATCATGTAGAAGTATGTAGGAGTGTATTGAGGTATTTGAAGCTTTAACAATGCTCAAAGAACTCCAAAGAACCAAAAGAAATCATATAAGAATCGACGTAGAATTGCGTTGCGAAACGAGCCCGGAAGAGCACATTTTTTGTGCCTTGCGCCACTGCTGCAAAGCAAGGCTGTGACACAAGAAATGAACCCCCTCTGAATCAGTTGGCTTGCACCACACCCCTTGAAACAGGGAGTAGCGCAAGTCTTGGTACTTTGCTGAATTTTTCGGCTACTTTTCTAACACTTGCATATCATCCAATACCCTATCAAAACACTACAAAATACTTACTTAGTGATCTTAATCATCAAGTAAACAAGACTCCAAGTCACCAATTGAGGTTGGAATGTGTACGGAGTATTACACAAATGCTCCACGAAATCACAAAACACCTCCTACGAAGGTCTAATCGCACATATTAGGTCTGATATCAAATGTTTCACCAATGACACTATAAAACACATACCCATGGAAATCTCAACACCTAGGTAGATATGACCCCAAGGTATCAAATGAGGTTAGAAAAGTACGGGGTGTTACAATAACGTATCCTAACATACATGTGACCTTTTGAGCCAAAAGTAGGCCTAAGGATTGAAGGATATGTATATCATTTGTGAAACGTTCCATTGCGGCCAAAAAACATGTTTATACAAACTTTTGGATGAATTAAATGGGGATACAAAATGAGGGAAAGGAGTGTACAAATAACTATTAGTCTCACGCAGGAGTATAATTCTAAACTGAACCACCGTGGGAGGTCCTTCATTCTCGAGCTTCTTGGAACTCCATACACCATTTCGGATGAAGATCTTCAAATTATGAAAATATCTAAATAATTCTCGACCCCGAGGGATAATGGACCATACAAATTGACATCACATCCTTCAATCAAAACAAATAAGAGATGATTGTCTTTTCAAACCGGGGGCCCTTTTCCGCACAAGGTGATCTCACTAATAGACCCTCTAACGCTTAGGTATCGGATCACTTAGGTCAGAATGCTTATTCAACAGGATTTGGTTTTCTATATCCTAGTTAATGTCACGCTCTGAATTACAATGAGGCGGACTGGCACCCGAAGCCGTTGAGGCCCGAGAGAACCAATCTTTGCTCATGTACATTCATACGCATGCTACTCAATATACATCACCACCACAAATGGATATAAGATGCCAATAGCGAAAGTCATGGAAAATACATGATAACTATGAAACTTGGTCGTTGGGGCCATCAAGACCAAAATCATACGTTCCTTACATATCCTTCATTTGACCCACAACATCTACAAAGCCGCTACAGATGCCTAGACAAAAACAACTTAGAGTCGGGACAAGACCCCGCTTTATACACATATACAATACCAACACAGTACCAAAACAAATGTACATATGTGATTCAGAAAGCCCCGAAGCAACTGGAGCTCACCAATGCTCTACAAATGACCTGCAACCTACTGTGGAGGTCTACTAGCACCTGCACCTGCAGCAACTAAGGTAAGTCCCCTAAGGGACGTCAGTACGAAGAATATACTGAGCATGTAAGGCTTATATAAAACAAGATCATACATAAGGACTTCAATGGAGTCAAATAACAAATGGAAAGACAATATAGATAAGCCACTATTGTGCATATGTTTGGAACCATGTACATTTCATTCATTGCGTTCTTTGCTTTTATATTTGTTTACCATTATTTGATTCATATCATACCCGGGCCCTGACTGATCAGTGGGAAATAACATACTATTGGGATCGTTCCAGCCAGGCTTATGCCCCTTAGAGTGTGATCCATACCAATAAAATCGGTTCATTCCGACCAGGGTTTTCACCCCTCTGGATTGCCCCATGTGCTCAAATAGTAAACAACTAAGCATTACTTTATTCCTTTACTTTCGTGAGATTGATACATTGATAATGGTACATTATTGGAATTTTGAAACATTAGTCAATGACTATGAAACATGTGAACCACAATTGACCCTGTTAGTAATATGATATAACAACTTGAAATGAGATACCTTTGGACATTTCAAAGTGAAACAAGCACAATGTCAATGTGAACAATATGTGTTGAAGAAGGATACGGAAAGAGTAACCTTACATACCTTATCTTTCCAATATAAATACACAACCCTATACGTGAACACAATAGTCCAGCTCCTTCCTTACGTTTCACTCTACAACACAAGTACATAATAGAGCTCACGTTAACAATCAACTACCTTACAAGTGTATAAAACGACAATGAGTTACATATTTACCTTAAAATGTCATTTCCCCCTTTACAATACCATTCAAGGCATTGCCATACCAACAATACCACAATATTCCACATACTGACCAAAATATCATAAACCAATAGCATTTCACACCAAGTTTATCCTTTACGCCTCCTCATGAACACCATGTCACAATTACTCCATCAAGTCACCTCAATACACTTCATAACAACATATCAACAACAATCCCACAATTTACACTCATAGAAAAATAACAAGTTAAGAAACATAACCACACCATACATGTTGATATTTCATCCATACCCTGCACTTTCATCAAAACCTCAAGTCTCCTTTCAAGTTTAAATCACAAAGATGGCACATCTTTTAGCAAAAAGCAAAAGTGCCCTATTCAACCTTGCCAACATAACCATAATGATATACACAATCTCTCATGCATATAATACATTAAATCACAAGAATAAACAGTTACCCAAGCTTGTAAAGTGATGATCTTGTCTAAAGTGTCCAAAAAAAATGGTTACCTTAGGGTTTGAAAAATAGAGAAATGTTTTTAGAAATATCTAGAAAGGCATGAGAGTTTGTGTGAATAAAATCTGACTTTTCCTTGTCTTATATAGACCTCAATTCATCCTTATCCAAACATTAATTGTTATGCTTACTTGGTCAAAGCAAGAATGGATCTTTTCCATTTGGGCCATACATTTTGGCTTCATTTTGGGCCTCAAATTAGGCCCACTAACACATGTTAACTTAGCCCACAAAATTCAATGTTTAATCCATCATATATCTCATGTTTAAATAATTCCATAAGGTCACGACAATATTCACTTACGAGATTCATGTTCGTAGCCTCAATCTCAAAAATAGAAATTCTAGCCACTCATGGCTTTATTGAACATAATTTGATAAATACTTGTGCTTCATGATTTGATTATGTAGGAGTGTATTGAGGTATTTTAAGCTTTAACAAGAAGAAAAATAGCACCAAGGAACCAAAAGAACCATGGAAGAATCGACGTTGCAATGCATTAAAAAACGAGCACGGAAGGGCCAAACCATTTGAGCCTTGCGCCACTGTTGCAAACCAAGCAGTGGCGCGAAAATGGCATGGGCTCTGAATCTGCAGGCTTGTGCCACACCCCCTAAAACAAGGATTGGCGCGAGTTTTGCTATTTTCCTAAATTTTGACTGCTCCTTGCAAACACTAGCATACCATCCAATACCCCATCAAAGAAATACAAGATACGTACTTATTGCTCTCAACACTAAGGTAAACATGGCTCAAATTTGTCACGTAAGGTCGGAAATGTACGGGGTGTTACATTTTTTCCCCCTTAGAAACATTCGTCCTCGAATGTTAACAACATCTTTTCAATTAGAACAAATGCATCTCTATATTAACATATATATACACATACACTTAATACCCATAGATACTTACTTGTTATTGCTCCACCTCCATACTGTGAACTTTTTCTTCCATTTGAAACAGATGAGGGTATTTGGACTTCATCATTTTTTCAGCTTCCCATGTGATCTCCTCCACTTGTTGATTCCTCCAAAGGACTTTTACAGACGCTACGTCTTTATTTCTTAACCTCTTCACTTGTCTATCCAGAACAGCTATAGGTATCTCTTCATAAGTAAGATCCTCTATAACTTGAAAATCGTCAACGGGAGCAATACAAGATGGATCTGCTATGCATTTTCGAAGCATCAAAACATTGAATACTAGATAGACTGAGGAGAGTTCTTGGGGTAATTTCAATTCATATGCAACTTGCCCAGATCTTCTGATAATTTCATATGGACCTATATAACGTGGACTTAACTTTTCTTTCTTTCCAAATCTCATTACCCCTTTCATTGGGGACACCTTCAAGAATACCCAATCACCTATGGAAAATTCGAGCCCTCTTCTTCTAACATTAGCATATGACTTGTGTCGACTTTGGGTTGTTTGTAGCCGCTGTTGGATTACTTTAACTTTCTCCATGGCTTGGTGAACAAGATCTGGCCCAAGTAAAGCAGTTTCACCCACTTCAAACTGTAACACCCCGTACCTTCCTAACCCTACTTGACGACATTCAATAACGTTTACTTAGGTGTCGAGAGCTATACGCATGTATTTTGTAATATTGATGAAGAGAAAATTTAAATTTGGCCTCGTACATGTGATTAGCCTTTCATAGGAGGTGTTTTGTGATTTTTGTGGAGAACTTGTGGGGTTCAAAATGAGGCTAAGTGGACCTCTAAACAAAGTGTATTAAGGCTAATAAGTAAGCTAAAGAATAGGGCTTGAAGTATCTAACCAAACCCGCGAAGAAAAGTCGAAAAACAAAATTTTTGGAAAAATTAGGGCCCAGGCGCGCCAGAGGGCATGCCAGGCTACTCTGGGCCAAATTTTTGTGCCCATAGGCAGAAATATGGCTCGCCCAAGGGCGTTCCAGGATGGATTTTTCAGTTTTTCGAAAGTTGGAAATTTTGTAAGTCCCAAGGGTACCCGGGGACGTACCGAGCCGATTTTTGCCATGCTTCTTCTACAACCATGAGTATATACATGAGATGAGTCAAGTATTATATTGGTATGATAAAATTTCTCTAGAACGAATTTGGCATCAAAATGACGATTTTACCCTTTTGGTCAAAATAGGCCATACGTGGCTAGAATCACTTGTTTTTGGGGTAGAGGCTACGGATATGAATAGCGTGAGTGGGAATATTGTTGTAACACGTATGAGATGATTTAAACACGAGAAATTATTGATTTTATCGGGTTAAGTGAATTGGGCCCAAAAAGGACCCAAAAATGAAAAGAAAACATGGCCCAAGAATGGGTCAAAAGACCCATTCTTGCCTTGACCTTCTAGAACACATATTAAATGCTAAAGAGTGGATAAGGATGGACTTGAGGGCCAAAGGGCAATAAAATCTGATTTTTATTCTACACAAGTCTCATGCCTTTGTATACCAAAAGAAAACATTTGCTCTCAAGCCTTAAAGAACTCAAAGTCAATTTTGGAGCAAGATAATCACTTTTCAAGCTTGGGTAAGTGATTATTGTTATGGATTAATATATTATATGCATGGGAGAGTATGTAAATCATGTTGGTTATGCTTGGAAATGTTGGACATGGTACTTTGTGTTTTTATATAAGATTTGTGATCCATGAGGTTCAAGCTTGAATTATGACTTGTTCCTTGATGAAAGAGCATGGTATGGATAAAATATGAACATGTATGGTGTGATTTTGTTATTAAAATTGTTATTTTTCTATAAGTGTAAATTGTGGAATTTTGGTCGATATGTGCTATGAGGTGTATTAAGGTAAGTTGATGGATTATTTGTGATGTGGTGTGGATAAGAAAGTGTAAAGGAGAAGTGTTGTGGTGAAATGTATTGATTATCATGTATTGGTAAATGTTGGGAATATTATGGGATTTTTGGAATGGTTTTGTCAAGGAAAAATGGCATGTTTAAAGGCAAACATGTAACTCATTGACGTTATATGAATTTGTAAAGTAGTTGGTGGTTAATGTAAATCCCATTATTTATTTTTGTTGTAGAGTGACACATAAAGAAGGAGCGGGACTATTGTATGCACATCTAAGATTGTATATCCATATTGAGAGTACAAGGTATGTAAGGTTACTCTGTCCATATCTTTCTGCGGGAAATAGTATTCACATTGACATTACGCTTGTTCCATCCCGAAATGCCTAAGGTATCCTATATCCGGTTATCAATGGTAATTATCATATATTTTCTACTCATTTATCAATTGTGAATCTCATGTCTCATATTCATTGACTAATGTTCCAAAAGCTCAAATAAGGTTATGTTCCAATGTTCCAATAGTGATTGTACTTATGTCTCTTATTCATGGATTATAGTCCAACGGTCCGGTCCCCATGGTGTTATGGTTCTAATAATGTTATGTTGCCAAGTTATTCGCATGTCTCTCACTCATTGGTTAATGATCCATAGTTTCAAGTAAAGTTGTGACTATCATTGTATCAATCTCAAAGTAATAAACAAAGTAATGCATATGTGGTCAATGATCAAGTATGGGTGGCAGCTTTGGGATTCGGGGCGTGACACAAACCATCCAATTGGTGATCGACATTTTCTTCCATATAAAGCTTCATAAGGTGCCATTTTAATACTTGAATGATAGCTATTGTTGTAGGCCAATTCAATGAGAGGAAGATGATCATCCCAACTACCTTTAAAGTCCATTGTACACGCTCGTAGCATATCTTCAAGTGTTTGGATAGTACGCTCCGCTTTTCTATCTGTCTGAGGATGAAAAGTCGTACTTAAATTCACCCTGTACCCAAGCTCTTCTAAAAAGATTTCCAGCAATATGCAGTAAATTGTGCCCCCCTGTCTGATATAATGGAGATTGGAATCCCATGTAATCTTACTATCTCTTTAACAAACAGTCGTGCATAATCTTTAGCTGTATAGGTGGTCCTGACTGGTAGGAAATGTGCTGACTTGGTAAGCCTGTCAACTATCACCCATATGGAATCAAATTTTCGCAGTGTACGAGGCAAACCTGTGATGAAGTCCATATTAATCATGTCCCATTTCCAGATTGGAAGATTGATACATTGCATGTAACCTCCTGGTTTCTGATACTCCACTTTGACTTGTTGGCAGTTTGGACATTGAGCTATAAATTCTGCAATGTTCTTCTTCATATTTCCCCACCAATACATGTCTTTCAAATCATGATACATTTTGGTGGATTCCGGATGAATAGAATACCGTGAATGATGTGCCTCTGTCATAATCCGCTTCATCAGCTCATCTACATCCGGTAAACATAATCTCCATTGGCATTGAAGTACTCCTTCTTGTGTAAGATCAAATGCCTTGGCCAACTCTTGCTGCACATTCTCTCTCAACTGCAATAGAATAGGATATGTATACTGTTTCTCCTTTACCTCAGCTATTAAGGAAGATTCTGCTGCATGTTGCACAATAACCCCTTCATCTGGAGATTCAAGAAGACGAACCCCCAAGCTGGCTAGTTGATGTAGATCCCTGACTATATCTTGCTTTTCCCTTAACTGACCATTGGTGCTTCCTATTGCTTTGCGACTTAGTGCGTCAGCTACCACATTTGCCTCCCCTGGGTGGTATAAGATATCGATATCATAGTCTTTTAAGAGCTCTAGCCACCTTCGTTGCCTCAAATTGAGCTCCTTTTGCTTAAAGATATATTGCAAACTTTTGTGATCAGTATAGATATCAACATGAGCCCCATACAAATAATGGCGCCAAATCTTTAAAGTAAATACCACAGCTGCTAACTCAAGATCATGTGTGGGATAGTTTCTCTCATGTGGCCACAACTGTCGTGAGGCATACGCTATTACCTTACCATGCTGCATCAATACACATCCGACGCCAACCTTGGAAGCATCACAATACACTGCATAACCTTTGGTGCCTTCGGGAAGTACTAAAACTGGTGTGGAAGTTAATTTATCTTTCAGCTCTTGGAAACTTTTCTCACATGCATCGTTCCACTAAAACTTAATTGCCTTGTGTGTTAGCTTCATTAATGGTGCAGCAATAGAAGAAAACTCTTCCACAAATCTCCTATAATAACTCGTCAATCCAAGAAAACTACGAATCTCTATAGGTGTCGTAGGTCTTGGCCAATTTTTCACCGATTCAATCTTTTGAGAATCAACCTGAATTCCTTCATCTGACACAATGTGACCCAAGAATGCTACGGATTCTAACCAAAATTCACATTTGGAGAACTTTGCATACAACTTACGATCCCGGAGAATCTGTAACACCTGCCGTAAGTGATTGGCATGGTCCTCTTGTGATCTCGAATAAACCAGAATATCATCTATGAACACGGTCACAAATACATCCAAGAATGGTTTGAACACCCTATTCATCAAATCCATAAAAATAGTTGGTGCATTTGTTAGTCCAAATGACATAACTAAGAATTCATAATGGCCATACCGTGTTCGAAAAGCTGTCTTGGGTATATCGTTTTCTCTAACCCTGACTTGATGGTAACCCGACCTCAAGTCAATCTTGAAAAACACTTGGCACCCTGTAACTGATCAAACAAATCATAAATTCTAGGGAGGGGATATTTGTTCTTGATCGTTACCTTATTCAATTGCCGATAGTCAATACACATTCTCAATGTACCATCTTTCTTCCGTACAAATAATACTGGTGCACCCCATGGGGACATACTAGGCCGTATAAACCCCTTGTCTAGCAAATCTTTTAGTTGCTCCTTCAATTCTCGCAATTCTGTTGGAGCCATTCAATATGGAGGAATAGAGATAGGTTGAGTGCCTGGAATCACATCAATACCAAACTCTACTTCCCGTTCTGGGGGTAGGCCTGAAAGATCATCAGGAAATACATCAAGAAATTCATTGACCACCAGAACCGTTTGAGGAGTTGGTGGTTCCACATCGATATCTTGCACTCAGACCAAATGACATATATACCCTTTGGCTATCATTTTCTTTGCTTTAAGATAGGAGATAAATTTTCCTCTCGGTGCCCCCACATTACCCTGCCATTCATGAACATTTCCTTGTGGAAAATGAAAATGCACCTTCTTGGCCCGGCAATCTACCGTGGCATAACAAGAAGCCAACCAATCCATTCCCATTATTACATCAAAATCCACCATGTTCAATTCAATAAGATCGGCCAAGGTATCATGATCACACACAGTTACCACACAATTATGATATACTCCTTTTGCAACAATGGACTCACCAACTGGTGTAGATACTTCAAATGACTTAATTAATAATTTCGGCGTTCTTTTTAATTTTGCGACAATCAATGGAGTAACATATGATAATGTAGAACCCGGATCAATCAATGCCTACGAAAATATGGATAATGTACCTGTGACTACGTCAGGAGAAGCCTCCAAATTCTACCAGTCCACTAGAGCATAAGTACGATTATGGGCCCCACTGGAACTACCTGCTCCTCTAGTACCTCTGCCACGACCAGCAGGCTGTACACCTCTGCCTAGGGAGGGAACCAATGATGATGATGCAACAGTTGATCCCTCGGGTCGTGCTACACTACCCGTGCCTCTTTGTGGGCAGTCTCTCACTATGTGCCCAAATACCACACCAGAAGCAAACATTCATCCCAACATGGCATGCGCCTAAATGATACTTCCCGCAATACTGACACGGCTGACGAGAAGATCCCACTGTCTGTGATCCTTGCATCCCACTACTCTGCCCACTGTGACTGCCCTAAACCCTCGAAATTGGGGTTGAGTGCCTCTTGTGGAATAAGAGAATGATGGTCTAGGCGGTCTAGGAAACATCCGAGGCCTAGAGTCTCCTTGGGACACTATAGACTGTACCATAGGCCTAGCCCTCTTTGAAGGCCCTCTTTCAAATTCATGTACCCTTCTTCTCTGCCTCTGGTCTTCCATCTTCTGTGCGAAAGCCTGAATTCTGGCTATGTCCATATCTGTGTTCAATGCAGCAATGGTGCAGTCCCTTACCAAATATGGCTCCAATCTATCCACATATCGATAGACTTTGTCTGTCATTGTGGCCACTACATTCGGAGCATATCGAGCCAAAGAATTAAACTGGAGACTATATTCTCTCACACTCATAGTCCCTTGTCAGAGATTTAAAAATTGGCCCGCACGAGCCTTTCAGACCTCATATGAAAGATAGTGATCAAGGAAAGCCGTTTTAAATTCTTCCCAATTAACTGGATTTGCACCAATACCCCTCGATTTTTTCCAATCTTCATATCACAATATAGCTTCCCCCTTCAATCTATAGGCCGCAAGCTCAACCGTTTCCACACCAGATACATACATCACCTCCAAAGCCCTTTGGATTAAATCTATAAAATCTTGTGGGTCCTCATTAAGATTCGACCCGGTGAATGTGGGAGGATCTAATTTGAGAAAATCCTGGGTCCGTCGACTAGCTGCCCTAGATGCACCATCATCACTTGTCGTTGGACCACCCGTCCCTGAACTTGTGCGGCAACTATTCGGGTCAACATTTGCACCGCATTCTTTAAGTCCTGGTCAGTAGCATTTACTGGTGGTTCTGCAGGTATTTCTCTTCCTCTTGGCTCCTCTGGAAATGGAAGAGTAGAAGAAGCCTGTGATGCAAACTATAACTTTGGCTCTATTGCACTATCTAGAAATGAAGGAAAGAAACAACTCCTAAATGTCTCGTAGCCTCCTACTTATAAATGTGGTGCACAACACATCGATAAGTAAGACTCTACTCAGACATGGCTTTATAGACACCCTTAGGACGACCTGCTCCGATACCACTTTTGTCACGCTCCGAATTCCAACGAGGTGGACTGGCACCCGAAGCCGTTGACTCATGTACATTCATACGTATGCTACTCAATATACATCACCACCACAAATGGATATAAGATGCCAATAGCGGAAGTCATAGAAAATACATGATAACTATGAAACTTGGCCGTTGGGGCAATCAAGACCAAAAACATACGTTCCTTACATATCCTTCATTTGACCCGCAACATCTACAAAGCCGCTACAGATGCCTAGACAAAAACAACTTAGAGTCGGGACAAGACCCCGCTCTATACACATATACAATACCAACACAGTACCAAAACAAATGTACATATGTGATTCGGAAAGCCCCGAAGCAACTGGAGCTCACCAATGCTCTGCAAATGACCTGCAACCTACTGTGGAGGTCTACTAGCACCTGCACCTGCAGCAAGTAAGGTAAGTCCCCCAAGGGACGTCAGTACGAAGAATGTACTGAGTATGTAAGGCTTATATAAAACTGCATCATACATAGGGACTTCAATGGAGTCAAATAACAAATGGAAAGACAATATAGATAAGCCACTATTGTGCATATGTTTGGAACCATGTACATTACATTCATTGCGTTCTTTGCTTTTGCATTCATTTACCATCATTTGATTCATATCATACCCGGGCCCCGACTGATTAGTGGGAAATAACAAACTATTGGGATCGTTCCAACCAGGCTTATGCCCCTTAGAGTGCGATCCATAATAGCATAATTTTGGGATAGTTCCAGCCAGGCTTATGCCCCTTAGAGTGCGATCCATACCAGTAAAACAGGTTCATTTCGACCAGGGTTTTCACCCCTCTGGATTGCCCCATGTGCTCAAATAGTAAACAAGTAAGAATTACTTTATTCCTTTACTTTTGTGAGATTGATACATTGATAATGGTACATTATTGGAATTTTGAAACATTAGTCAATGACTATGAAACATGTGAACCACAATTGACCCTGTGAGTAATACGATATGACAACTTGAAATGAGATACCTTTGGATATTTCGGAGTGAAACAAGCACAATGTCAATGTGAACAATATGTGTTGAAGAAGGATACGGAAAGAGTAACCTTACATACCTTATCTTTCCAATATGAATACACAACCCTATACGTGAAAATAATAGTCCAGCTCCTTCCTTACGTTTCACTCTACAACACAAGTACATAACGGAGCTCACGTTAACAATCAACTACCTTACAAGTGTATAAAACGACAATGAGTTACATATTTGCCTTAAAATGTCATTTCCCCCTTTACAATACCATTCAAGGCATTGTTATACCAACAATACCACAACATTCCACACATTGACCAAAACATCATAAACCAATAGCATTTCACACCAAGTTTATCCTTTACGCCTCCTCATTAACTCCATGTCATAATTACTCCATCAAGTCACCTCAATACACTTCATAACAACATATCAACAACAATCCCGCAATTTACACTCATAGAAAAATAACAATTTAAGAAACATAACCACACCATACATGTTGATATTTCATCCATACCCTGCATTTTCATCAAAACCTCAAGTCTCCTTTCAAGTTTAAATCACAAAGATGGCACATCTTTTAGCAAAAACCCAAAGTGCCCTATTCAACCTTGCCAACATAACCATCATGATCTACACAATATCTCATGCATATAATACATTAAATCACAAGAATAAAGACTTACCCAAGCTTGCAAAGTGATGATCTTGTCCAAAGTGTCCAAAGAAAATGGTTGCCTTAGGGTTTGGAAAATAGAGAAATGTTTTTAGAAATATCTAGAAAGGCATGAGAGTTTGTGTGAATAAAATCTGATTTTTCTTGTCTTATATAGACCTCAAGTCATCCTTAGCCAAACATTAATTGCTATGCTTACTTGGTCAAAGCAAGAATGGATCTTTTCCATTTGGGCCATACATTTTGGCTTCATTTTGGGCCTCAAATTGGGCCCATTAACACATGTTAACTTAGCCCACAAAATTCAATGTGTAATCCATCATATATCTCATGTTTAAATAATTCCATAAGGTCACGACAATATTCACTTACGAGATTCATGTTCGTAGCCTCAATCTCAAAAATAGAAATTCTAGCCAATTATGGCTTTATTGAACATAATTTGATAAATACTTGTGCTTCATGATTTGATTATGTAGGAGTGTATTGAGGTATTTGAAGCTTTGACAAGAAGAAAAGGAGCACCAAGGAACCAAAAAAAACAAGGAAGAATCGACGTTGCAATGCATTGCAAAATGAGCACGGAAGGGCCAAACCATTTGTGCCTTGCGCCACTGTTGCTAAGCAAGCAGTGGCGCGAAAATGGCATGGGCTCTGAATCTGCAGGCTTGCGCCACACCCCCTAAAACAAGGAGTAGCGCAAGTTTTGCTATTTCGCTGAATTTTGACTGCTCCTTGCAAACACTAACATACCATCCAATACCCCCATCAAAGCAATACAAGATACGTACTTATTGCTCTCAACACTAAGGTAAACATGGCTCAAAGTTGTCACGTAAGGTCGAAAATGTACGGGGTGTTACAGTTAACTAGAGTGGTTTGTTCGAATTAACTGGGAACCCGAAATGGACTTCTCGGGATAACACACCAAGTGACTGTTGACCGACTCGAATCAATTACTTCACTTGGATGTTCAAGTAAGCAAGGTTTTACAGTGAAAGGCGATTGTGAATACTCACATAACCACTTTTTTTCCTAATGCCTAATATTTTGTCAAAGAGGCAGAAGATGCCATGAAAATGCAACAATTTAATAATTGCAAAATTAAACAAGTAGGCAAACAAAATAATTAAATGCTAATTATTACAAAATTCAAATAGTCAAACAAGAGTTTGTTTCAAAACATTTGGTTGGAATCTAGTTGAATCCCCAGCAGAGTCATTATTTTTGTTTTATGGGAAAATGGTTTGACTTCAAACTTATTTCAAAAACTTGTTCAAATTTCCAAAACAAGTTTTTAGAAAAAAGCAAAGAGTCGCCTCTTAATTTAATTAAAAGGAAAATCAAGATAACCTTTGGAAAAACTTAAGAGACTTCAAACAAAAAAAGCTTAAAGTTTTCAAAAATCCGAATAAATGATTCCTATTAATACTCTTGAAAGTTTGTTAAGGAACCAAGAGCATCTGCTAACTTGTCTGTTTAAAAAAACCCTTTTTGAACTAACTTTTTTTAAAAAGGGAGAAAGGCTTTTATTAAGTCCAAAATTCTCATAAGTATGAAAAAGTCGTTCAAGGATCCAAATTTTAAGGACGGAGAGAAGACATGATTCAAAAGAAATTGTGGCAAACGCTTCTATTTTTAGCCAAGTTGCAAAAAATCAAGTTTTGAAACTGTGACAACTTTTATTAAATGACTAGGTTATAGTTTGTCAAAACTTGTAGAACATAAAATGGCTAACTTGTAAAACAAAAGAAAATCAAACTCAAGTAAATAATTAAACTAACTAACCAAACTCATGTGAAAGAGAATGAATTTATTTTGAAAATTAACAACACTTTAGGGAATCCAACTAAGTTAAATTGTAAAGAAAGAGTGTTGCATTCAAACAAGATCCTTACAAATACTAATGAATAAATAAATAAACAAGTTAAAAGAGGAAGTGAACTTGAGCCTCTTGTGCCCTTGGCCCACTTATACTAAAACTACATTGAGCCTTTGAGGCCCACGTACCTGTCCTAAAACTAAAAAATTAGGCTTTAGGCACATAACAGCTGTTGTCCCTGTCCTTAAGTCTAACAATTGGGCCTTTGGCCCTTGTAAAAATTACTTTTAGACATTTTAAGTCTCAAGACATTTGCTGCCGATTCAATTTCCTGTGGACTCTGGCCGATGAACTTCAAATCTTCTTCTTTTGCACCTGTACGCCATATACGCCTGTTGTATACTGATTGTATACCACTTCAAATCAGTCCCTTTGGACTTGAAATTGAAGGCTCGGACTCGACAGATATAGGCCTCATTGGCCCATTATGCGAATGCAAGGGAAACGAGTCCACTTGGACCCTAAGATGGATTCACATGCAAAAGAAAAAGATGAGAAAATTAATACATGTTCTAAATTTGGTAATTAATAAACCATGATAACATGAAGGCATGCCTATGCACAAAGGGAAGAAGAAACACTAGGTCATACTTTTGGGGACACATGGTGGTTTGGAAACTTAAGACTACTAAAAGGGACAAACAAGACGAGAGATCTCAACAAATATTATCAGGTTAAACAAGCATTTTGCATTTCAAATACCATCAAGCGACTCAATAAAACAGAAACAAACAGGTGAACAAATCAACTTGAAAAGAAATCAATATGGGCAAAGGGACGAAGGGAAATAACAGACTCAAGCATAGTTAGAACATAAAGATCAAATAGACTTAAAAAAACAAGAGGTTTCACTATTAGACGGATCATTGTTCCTTAGCTAAGTTCAACATGACCTTAGCTTCTCAATAATCATAGAGAAGAAAATAGAAAGAGATGGTTTAGACAGACCAATCACTGATTCAAGCCAAGACTCATCCGTTGAAGCATAATCACACTTTGGATAAGGTAGCTCTCAGTATCTTTAGAGGGACACAAGCATTGTTTGTCCTTATATTGATTTGCAACTCTTATCGTTAGTAGTTTTTAAGCTTTAACAGATGGTTTTTGAAAGAGCAAGATAAAAAATAACTAGTAAGGAACATGAATCAAAAGGGACATCAGGTTAAGCACTTTTAACACACACACAAGACTCTAAAGATGACTGAAAATAGTGTATAAGAGATGGAGAAAAGGTTTGAAATTAAAGGAACAAGCAGTTTCAAGATTACACAAGAATAGATCCAGCAAATCCAAGCAATCTCACATAACAAAACCTGAGCAAACACATAAGAAAGCATACTGTTTTGATCATCTATATTCACCCTATCCTTGTCATGACAAGTTCAAAGAACTTTTGAGTCAAAATGCATCCTAGAAGGGTCCAAGGATTACTTGAAACCAATGTGACACACTCCATGTTCATTATTGACCTTATGAGTCTATGGAAACTTTAGGAGTAGCGCCATTCAACATACACAACCAGCCATAAGACAAGACTCAAAAGACTTATACAACGAAAAACCACAGATTTCATAAAGGAAATACAATAACATACCACGTTCTCATCCTCATCCTCATCCTCTGTTGGACAAGCTCAAGATAAGCTTTTAATAGTTGAGATGGTCCTTGAGGATTCATAGGACTAATGATTTTACTCTTGGACATGTGCTCATCATTCCTTTGGCACTTAAGAGCCAAAGAAACTCAAGAGGTAGTCCCATTAGCACACTACAAACTAAACAGAAAACCAAAAATATCACAAGTAATATCAAGCTAGGACAGAGAAACAAAATCCCAATAAGCAAAGTTCAAGCTATAACACTGAGAGCTAACGGCTAAGCCAAAAGGTATTGAATCAAGCCAATTAATCAAACCACGACAAAGCAAAACACTAAACCAAAAACAGTGGACTAACTGAAACAAGGTAACATTGAGCTAAAGCAAAAGGAGAAACTGAAGGAAGAGGTGTTTAACTAAGAGAAAACAGTGGATCGAACCACAACCAGGAAATTTGTTAAAAGAAAGTAGGCTAAGAAATACAAACAACATCAAGATGAAACATTAATTTTTGAAGAAAACGCTAAAACAAGAATTATAAAGTTAAAACAGTGACTAACGGCTAAGACAAGAATATCAGCTCAAATAACAAACATAGTCTTCATCACAAAAATCTTAAGTCCTTCAAGACCTCTACATCATACAATCTCAATTCTCACTTAATGTGAGATTCCAACTAACAAAAACTACTACATTACGACTATATTATATCTAAAAAAAAAAGTACTATGCCACTAACGCGAAGAAGAATCACTAACAGTGACTAAAAAAAGAATGAAAGAAAGAGAGGTGTTTACCTTTTTTGTTGAAGCAAAACGAGACTTCGAGCTTACGTCGGAGTTCTCGAGCCACCACCGGAACACCACTAGCAATCAGGAACCCTAAGCTTGGAAATGAGACTCACAAGGCTCCCGATTAGGAAAAAAAATTAAACAAGAGGGGAATCCTCTTTCAATTCAGAAATCCCCAACTCTTTGCTCAGAATGATTTTTTTTATTCCAAGACTTGTCTCTCCACCAAAACAGTGGAGGTATTTATGGGATAAGATTGGGTCGATGTGGGATTAGGATTTCTGAGGGGCTTTTCAGAGAATTTGCTTGAGGATAAGCTCTGAGTGAGCTGGAATCATACTATTTCAATACGAAAATTCGAAATTCGAATTTGGTATTTTCGGAATTTGGGAAAAAGGCTGCTTCTAGAGGGTTCTCGCACCCTCCGTAGTACAGACCTCGCGTGCTTAGGGTTTTTTGTGTTGTGGTTGCTGATGTTTATATAGTTGGTGTTTTGTGAGGAAGAAGGGTTTTAAAAGGGGTATGGGCCGGTTCGGGTATGGTATAGGTGGGCTGGGTCGGGTTGTTTTAGTTAGAAGAATGGAGCTTGGGTTGGTTAGGATTTAGGCAACGGGTTTTAAATTAGGCTATTTATGAAATAACCTACTCTCTCCGTTTGAAAAAGAATGATCTAATTTGACTTGACACAGAGTGTAAAATAATAAAGAAGACTTTTGAATCTTGTGGTCCTAAATTAAAGTTATGACAAATGTACCAAAATGTCTTTTAATCTTGTAGTCTTAAACATGCCATGTGGAAAGTTGGAATTAAAGTGTTGCCAAAAAAGAAAAGGGTCATTCTTTTTTAAACAGACTAAAAAAGAAAGTAGGTCATTCTTTTTGAAACGGAGGGAGTAATAGGTTTAGGAGTTAGTCAATTATTTGAAAATCAATTGGCCAATTATATTGCAATTGTGACCAATTGATTTCAATTACGATCAAATTTAATAAATTGACTAAATTGAATCAGAATTTGAAACGAATTACCAACCGATTTAATCCCAAGCTTCTTGATTTAATAAAATCGAATAAATATTTTTCCGAATGCTTTATTTTCAAGGTGAATTACATTTAGATCAGAATTTTTTTCTTCCGAACAAAATTTCAAGACGAGTCTTGATTTAGAGCCGATCTTTGACAAAAGAATTTATTTAAATAACAAAAATATAAGATCCCGTATATTTGAATACAGAAATGGATAATTGTTATTTCAAATGGTAAATTAAATCAGAAATCATTTTAGAAAATTTTTTATTTTGATAAAATAAATATTTTAATTTCATTTAAAGCTAAAGAATCTCAAGAATTAAATTAAATTAAATTATGGAGGACAAAAATTAGGTGTCTAATACCTGATAAGAAAATATAAGCTTATACCCGTAAAAAGCTTAGTTGAGCAAAAATTAAAAAATCTTCACAAAATGGGAAAAAGTGCCAATGAACCCTCAGGAAGTTATTTTTGCACGTCACAGGCATGACCCGACAAACTACCACGTTGCCGGGTCCTAAACACCAACTATATAAGTTATACGCCCCCATGGACAAAAGTTAGCACTACCACATTGTGTCTTTGATTTATGAGATGCTCTATAACTTTGCCTTAGAGGCAAGACTTAGCCCAAGGACTTTCAAATAACAAGTTATGCCCCATGGGCAAGAGTTGACACTACCACGTTTTGTCTTAATTTATGAAATGCTCTATAACTCTTGCCTTAGAGGCAAGACTTAGCCCAAGGACTTTCAAACAACAAGTTATGCCCTATGGGCAAGAGTTGTCACTACCACATTATGTTTTAACTTATGAAATGCTATATAACTCTTGCCTTAAAGGCAAGACTTAGCCCAATGACTTTCAAACAACAAGTTATGTCCCATAGGCAAAAGTTGACATTACCACATTGTGTCTTAATTTATGAGATGCTCTATAACTCTTGCATTAGAGGCAAAACTTAGACCAAGGGCTTTCAAACAATAAGTTACGCTCCATGGGCAAGAGTTGACAATATCATATTATATTTTTATCTATGAGATGTTCCATAACTCTTGCCTTAGAGGTAAGACTTAGCCCAAGGACTTTCAAACAACAAGTTATTCCCCATGGGTAAGAATTGACACTACCACATTGAGTCTTGAGTTATGAGATGCTCTATAACTTTGACTTAGAGGCAAGACTTAACCCAAGGACTTTCAAACAACAAGTTATGCCCCATGGGCAAGAGTTGGCACTACCACGTTGTGTCTTGATTTATGAGATGCTCTATAACTCTTGCCTTAGAGGCAAGACTTAGCCCAAGGACTTTCAAACAGTAAATTACGCCCAATGGGCAAGAGTTGACACTACCACATTATGTTTTGACTTATGAAATGCTTTATAACTGTCACGCCCCGAACCCCCACGAGGCGTGATTGCCACCCGAAGCCGACAAGGCCCGAGAGAACCAATCTTTGCTTCTATTTATTTATATACATGACATAGAAAACGCTACTATCACATAGAAACATGAGAGGCTAAAATCGGAAAGCATAGAACATGTGACGTATATACATAGGAGAAACTTGGCCGTTGAGGCCATCAAGTCAAGATTTCATCTATCATCTTATACACATACACCCACATACGTCTACAAAAGCCTCTAACAGATGCATTGACCAAAACCAACTGAAAGTCGGGACATGTGCCCGCTTTATACACAATGTACAATATCAAAGCATATGAACCATTGCGACTCGGAGAAACTCCGAACTAACTGGAGCTCACCAATGAACCGCAAACAGCTGGCAACCTACTGTGGTGGCCTACTAGTACCTGCGCCTGCAACAAGTAAGGTAAATTCCCCGAGAGGGGTCAGTACGAAATAAGTACTGAGTATGCAAGGCTCAGATGAAACTGTACAATACATGAATATTTCCATGAACTCAAAACATATGAATAATCAATGTGAATAAGTCACCATTTTGCATTTTGGGAAACCATGTGAATTGCTTTCATTACTTTATTTGCTTTCTTTATCTCAATGCTTACTTGTCATTACATGTGTCACAATGTACCCGGGCCCCTACTGATCAGTGGGTCTTTACATAACATATCATCATGTTGGGATCAGGTCGAGCTAGGCTTATGCCCCTAGACCTGCCACCCATAAATCAATGCATCAGGATAGAGTCGAGCTAGGCTTATGCCCCTAGACTTGCCACCCATAAATCAATACATCGGGATCGAGTCGAGCATCGGGATTGAGTCGAGCTAGGCTTATGCCCCTAGACTTGCCACCCGTACTTGATCATTGACCACATATGCATTACGTTGTTCTTTACTTTGAGATTGGTACTTTGATAGTCATAACATCACCTTGAACTTTGGAACATAGCATTGGTGGAACCATGGAATCTTTGGAACATTAGTCAATGCTTATGAGACATGTGAATGACAATTGATCAATGCATAAAGAACATGTGAGGAACCATAATTGATACCCGAAAATAGGATACCCTTGGCTTATGAGAGATTGATACTTTATAGCCATAACATTGTTGGAAGCTTTGGAACAATAAACAATGAACAAGATACATGAATATAACCACTATTGGAACTTTGGGACACAACCTTATTGGGCTTTTGGAACATTATCCATGAATATAAGACATGTGATTCACAATTGATCAATGAGTAGGAAACATGTGATAATAATCATTGGTAACCGGAAATAGGATACCTTAGCACATTTCGGTATGGACAAGTGTAAAGCCAATGTGAATACTATGTACCGCAGAAAATTACGGACAAAGTAACCTTACATACCTTGTATTCTCAATACGATTCTACAATCTTAAGTGCATACAATAGTCCCGCTCCGTCCTTATGTTTCACTCTACAACACAAGTACATATGGAACCAACATTAACCACCAATTACCTTACAATAGCATATCATAACAATGAGTCACATGTTTGGCTTTAAAAAAATGTCGTGTCTTTTCGCTACAATACCATTTTCGGCATGGTCATATCAATAATACCACAACATGCCCAACATTGACCAACATATCATTTATGAATTTATTATTCCAATAATCCCACAATATTACATACATTGACCAATACATGATAGCCAAGATCATGTCACACCAAGTTTATACTTTACACTTCTCCATCACCACAACATCACAATTATGCCATCAATTTACTTCGATACACCTCACAACAACAAATCGGCCAAAATTCCATAATTTACACTCATATGGAAATAACAAGTTTATTAACATAATCACACCATACATGTTGGTATTTCATCCATACCATGCCTTTTCATCAAACCCACAAGTCATATTTCAAGTTTAATTCACAAGAATGCACATCTTTTATCAAAAACCAAAAGTGCACTATTCAACACCTCCAAGCATAACCAACATGATTTACATACTCTCCCATGTACTTAATATATTAAATCACAATAATAAACACTTACCCAAGCTTGCAAAGTGATGATCTTGTCTCCAAGAAATGGTTGCCTTAGGGTTTGTGAGTTGAGAGAAAAAGCCCTTTTTGTAGAAAAAAATCTAGAAATGTCATGTGTGGTTCCTTGAATAAAAATCTGATTTGGGTGCCTTTATATAGGCCTTGTGGTCATATTTAGCCACAATTTGGCATTAAATGTCATATTGGCTTGGTCAAAGTAGAAGAATGGATCATTTTTCCCCTTGGGCCTAAGCATTTTGGCTTTGTTTTGGGCCTCAAATTGGGCCCAATAACATATATCCACTTAACCCACTAAATCCAATGTATAATCCACCATATATCTCATGTGTAATTAATTCCATAATGTCTCGATAATATTCACCTATGAGATTCTCATTCGTCGTCTCCATCGCAAAAAATAGAAATTCTAGTCGCCCATGGCTTCATTGACCATTTTTGATAAATTCTTGTGTTTCATGATTTGATCATGTAGGATTATGTAGGAGTGTATTGATGTATTTGAAACCTTAACAATGCTTAAATAACTCCAAAGAACCAAAAGAAGCCATATAAGAATCGACGTAGCATTGCGTTGCGAAACAGACACGGAAGGGCAAAATCCTTGTGCCTTGCGCCACTAGCTGCAAAGCAAGCTTGTGGCGCAGGAAATGACATCCCTATGAATCAGAGGCTTGCGCTACCCCCCCTGAAACAGGGAGTGGCGCAAGTCTTGGTACTTTGCTGAATTTTTCGGCCACTTTTTTCAACACTTGCATATCGTCCAATACGTTATCAAAACACTACAAAATACTTACTTAGTGATCTTAATCATCAAGTAAACATGACTCCAAGTCACCAAATGAGGTTGGAATATGTACGGGGTATTACACAAATTCCCCACGAAATCACAAAACACCTCCTACGAAGGTCTAATCGCATGTATGTGCCTAAATTTTAATTTTTCTCATCATTAGCATTACTAAATACATACTTAAATCTCTCGACACCTAAGAAAACATTATTCAGCGTCATCAAGTAGGGTTGGGAAGGTACGGGGTGTTACAATAACTCTTGCCTTAGAGGCAAGACTTAGCCCAATGAGTTTCAAACAACAAGTTATGCCCCATGGGTAAGAGTTGACACTATCACATTGTGTCTTGATTTATGAAATGTTCTATAACTCTAGCCTTAGAGGCAAGACTTAGCCCAAGGACTTTCAAACAACAAATTACGTCTCATGGGCAAGAGTTGAAACTACCACATTGTGTCTTGATTTATGAGATGTTCTATAATTCTTTCCTTAGAGGTAGGACTTAGCCCAAAGACTTTCAAAAAATAAGTTATACGCCCCCATGAACAAAAGTTAGCACTACCACATTGTGTCTTTGATTTATGAGATGCTCTATAACTTTGCCTTAGAGGCAAGACTTAGCCCAAGGACTTTCAAATAACAAGTTATGCCCCATGGGCAAGAGTTGACACTACCACGTTTTGTCTTAATTTATGAGATACTCTATAATTCTTGCCCTAGAGGCAAGACTTAGCTCAAGGGTTTACAAACAATAAGTTGATGTTCTATAAATCTTTCCTTAGAGACAAGACTTATCCCAAAGTACTTCCAAATGACAAGTCACGCCCTTATGTTTCCTTTGATGTCAAAGAAAGAAGATCTTTTTTGCGGATTATCCAACTTTCTATTCATTAGTAAAATATAATAGAACCCGAGAAAAAAGAAAAAAGAAAAGGAAAAAAATAAAGATTGAGAAAAAAGAAAAAAAATAAAGGTTAAGAAAATAAAAAAAAGAGAAAAATAAAAAAAATAAAAAAATAAAAGTTGAGAAAAAAAATGAGAGGAAAAATAAAATAAAAATAAAGTTTGAGAAAAATTTAAAAAAAATGTGAAAAAAAACAAAAAAATAAAAAAATTAAAGGTTGAGACAATGAATTAAAAAAAGAGAAATGAAAAATAAATAATGTTTGAGAAATAAAATAAAAAAAAGAAGAAAAAAAAATAAAAAAAAGTTGAGACAAATGAATTAAAATAAATACAAAAAGAGAAAAGAAAAAATAAAAATTAAATAATAGTAAAAAAGAAAAAAAAAATTAAGAGACAAATGAGCATATAAAGAGTAACATAATATTCAAAATATAGAGAGGCAAAAATATACTTATTATATACATAAAAATAAAAAAAGATTAATCTTTAAAGATTTTTTTTATGGAATACAAAAAACATTTGTACTGATCTGTGTCCCGACTATAAAAAAGCAAGAGATGTGTTCAAATACTAAGTGCAACCATGGAGATTTATAGAGTCCACAAACATTCCCTCCTCCAAGTTTCATGCCCTATTCTATAACTAAGCATCAATATTAATGTTTTATCCCACATATTCAACCTCCATTCTGCACAAAACTAGTAATTAATCATAATCTGGTATCAGACCATACCCATGGATAGGTGCTGCTAGGCGAAGCAGCCCCTGAACTGCTACATTGGCAACTCTGGTCTTCATCCTCGAAAAGGGTTGTCAAATCTCAAACCCTGAGACCCTTTTCCCGCAGAATTCAAAATCAACTCCCAGACTCAGAGTTTCAAGGTAAGGCATTTCTTGAAATTATACCAAGAAACATATATTTCTCGTTCTGTGTCCTTTTCTTTACTGCATAACCCAGAAACTATTATCCATGAACCATTTGCAGAAACTGACAACTGCATTAATTCTCAAATGGGTTTCTTCAGATTTGGTTTTTAACAATTCTAAAGCATCAAAAACGATTCTTTGGGCAAGTCGATCGTCTTTCCACATTGCCGAAAAGGTTAGGTTTAATGCAACTAAAAAGATTGCTAAATCTAAATTAGAAGAAAAACATATGCCTCGTGCAATGAGGAAAGAAGCACAAGCTGCTTTGCTAGAGTACTTGCATTCCACTAGAAGTTTGCAGTTTGTGCATGCTGAACATATGAGTAAAAACTCACCCTTTTTTCTTTTCAAGTTATTAGAAAGAGTGGATAATGACACTGATATCCGACGTTCTGTAACTCGTTTCTTGCGATACCATCCAATCAATGAATTTGAACCATTCTTTGAGAGCATTGGTCTCAAACCTTCTCAGTACTTGGCATTTCTTCCCAGAGATCTGATGTTTTTGAATGATGATCAGAGGTTGTTGGATAGCTATCATGTCTTGTGTAATTATGGTATTTCATGAAATAAGATAGGAAGGATCTTTGCTGAAGCTCCAGAAGTTTTTAGATGTGATCCTGGAGTTCTCTACTTGAAACTTCGTTCTTTTCACGGGATTGGGCTAGATCAGTCTGCTGTGGTTAAGCTTGTTAGTGCAAGTCCACATCTTTTGCTTGGAAATGTACACACGGAAATTTTTGAAGTTGTTGAGAAATTAAAGAGGATGGGAGTTGAATACAGGTGGATTGAGGAGCAATTGAATGGAAATTCTATCAATTGGAGCCAGTTATTCGATCTTATGTGTTTCTTGAATGGGTTGGGGTTGACTGATGAACAATTAGGAAAAGTAATTTGTCAAGTTCCTGGTCTTCTGTTTGATTGTTCTGGACGTCCTACATTTTCGCTAATTGGATTCTGGTTGAAATTTGGTTTTGAGAAGACTAGATTACTTGATGTATTTCTACACTTACCACAAATTCCAATATCGGCATTTGTTTTCAACATGAGGCAATGCTGCCAGTTCTTGATTGAAATTGAGATGCCTGCCCAAGAGATAAGAAATATCGTTCATTCATACCCTACATTGCTAGGCTCTAGTGTATTGAAGAAAGCTACAAGCTTGCTATTTATCCTGAATATGGGGAAGAAGCGACTTTGTAGTGTGATCAAGGAGAATCCAGAATTTTTGAGGAATTTGGTTCGTGGAGCCAAAGTTGAAAGATTACCAGTAGCCGAGGAGGAGCTAAGATCCAAAATGAGGAAAACTAAGTTCCTTTTGGACTTGGGTTTTGCTGAGAACTCGAGCGAAATGGAGAAAGCTCTCAAAGTATTTCGAGGAAAAAGGGTGGAGCTCCAAGAGAGGTTTGATTGTCTGGTAAATGCTGGTTTGGATCGAAAGCATGTTGCTTTAGTGCTGAAAATATATCCGCAAATACTCAACCAAAGGAAAGAGGTACTTGAGGCAAAGATTGATTTTCTAGTGAATAGATTGGGTTATCCACTGTCTACTTTAGTTCCGTTTCCATCTTACCTCAACTACACAATTCCAAGAATCAGGCTTAGGCTTTCAATGTATAATTGGCTCAGATATCAAGGAAAAGTGGACGCAACATTGGCTTTGAGCACTATCATAGCTTCCTCAGAGAAATTATTCATGAAGGCTTATGAAAGTCCTCATCCCAAAGGCCTTGAAGTCTGGCAAGATCTGAAAAGAGAGATATATCCTGTATAAGTGAGATATCATGAGTCGTTCCATCTTGTTACATTGGCAGCGGAAAGTTTAAAGCTTGAGGTCTATTTAAAGCGCAGTCTCCTGCTTAAGTTAAGATGAGTACCAGTTCTAAATGGGTTAACTTTGAGTGAAACGAAAAAGAGAAGGCATCCAGGTAATGGCCTTTCTAGTTATATCATACTTGGATGTTCCTATTACTGATCCATTCAACTAGATGAAGGATTTTAATGTCCATGTTTGCTCTTGATGTCCACTATCCTTGATTCACCTGTCTTTTCCAATGACAATATATCTTAACTGTTTTACTTGCTACTGGTAAAATTTTAAAATTCTTTGTCTTTTTTAGGGATTGTCTTCTTTATAAACTGGTCTACCCCTTAGCATTGACGTCTCACTTGTTTATATGATTGGTAAAGTGAACAAAGTACCGTCTTACTACTAAAAAAATTGTGTTTAATGACGGATTTTAGCAACAAGCCAACTTCCGTTGCTAAGTAGTGACGGATTAGCGACGGAATTACAATTAAAGCAAAAATAAAATTGACATCTAAAATAACTATGGATTAGTGACAGAAATATATATCCGTCGCTAAATATTGGCGCGACATTTGCGCACCTTCGTCTTAGCGACAAAACTTGGGTGACAAAATTTAGCAACGAAAATAACGACGGATATGCCGTCGCTAGTCATATTTAATTTATTAAAATCATATCAAAAATAAAAATGTCAGAGATTATAAGTAATACCTTATCAAAAAAAAAAAAAAAGATTCTAAGTAATGATGAATTAATTCCGTCGCTGCATATGCTTTAAGAGCTTATTCTAGGGCATAACAAGTCCAAAACATATGCCTCATCTCGGTCTCTTCATCCTAGGGAAAAGTGGCCTCTTTACGGCAGCTCGTCTTCCCAGGCAGTGCTCCTTCTCCCGCAGCTCGTCTTCTCCGGCAACAATCCCTCTCCGGCAACTCGCCCCTCTCCGCCAGCTGTCCCTTCCTTTGTTGAAGCCACAATTTGGGCTTAAATACAGCTTGAGTTGGGCTGTATGAAGAGGTCTTCTCAGGTAAAAAATCCCTCTTCTTCTCACTAAAAATCAGTTACAAAGTCATTGTTTAAGCTTTTTCATTCCTTCAATTTTTCACATAACAGCAAGTCATTCTGAGCGGAGTCAAAGCAGACTAAAGACTCGACAACGATGACTCACCTCAGCCGCTGCCCAAAAATAGATTTGTAAAATCCTTCCTCGTATTTCCTCTTATCTTTCCGAATCGATTATGTGATTTTTTAATTTAGTCGCTAGCTCTGGGTCTGCATTAGTGTTCTGAAATATCTGTTTGCTATGAGAGTTAGCTAGAAACAACTAATATGAACTAAAATTGAAAGAATGGACTATGGGCGTGTTAGAACAAGCTTGCCAAACATGTATTTATTTAGTTACTTAGTAAAATTTTATTTGTACAAGTTCTTTTGAGATCAATGGTGGATTTAATAGGAACTTTTTTTTTTTGAACTTGGTAACTTTGTATTATATCACAAAACAGTACATGGGTTGTACTGAAACCTTATATACAAGTGGTCCCCAAATCTTACTGCTCTATGACTAAATTGAGTCTAAAACATCAATTATAGAGACAGTATCATTTGAGCAAAACTGATTACACCAAAAACATAATAGCAGAATGCAGTTAAGCTTCACATTCTGCACACTATTCTCCAAGCTCTCAAAACACCTAGAGTTCCTCGCTTTCCATATTGCCCACCATATAGCAGCAGGGATAAGTCTCCATCTGTCTCTGTCCTTTGCCTGTACTCCTGCTTCCTCCCAGCTCTTTAAAGCTTCAGAGACTTTCCTGGGCATAGTCCAGGAAATGCCTTTAAGACTAAAAAAATTTCTCCATAGTTGTTGAGTGTACTTGCAGTGTAGAAACAGATGGTTAACAGTCTCAAATGTTTCCCCACAAAGAAAGCATCTAGAGCATAAGGTTATCCCTCTCTTCATGACATTGTCTTGAGTCAGGGCTATTTCTTTGGTCAACAACCAGACAAATCATGATACTTTATAGGGTATTCTACTTTTCCAGATTTGTTTCCATGGCCAATTTGTATTCTGTTGGTTTGTCTGATCCATCAACTTATAAGCTCTATTGACTTTGTATACTCCTCTATTGTTTCCTGTCCACCAGGATTTAATAGGAACTACGATCTCAAGAATGGTAATAAGTGATTGATTATGACTTAGAATGTGAGTGTGATTTGGTTTTATGGCTGGCTATCCTGTTTCTTGTTAAATATGTACTCCTATTTAATTGTGAGATCATGGTTCAGGATAAAATCATCTTTTGGTTTGAGTATCAAGATTGTTCTTTGAACGATTAATAAGGATCTGAAGCGAACTCTCTGTTTCTATGACATTTATTGTGTGTTTTGGTCCTTTGAGGTATAACGAGCCAACTAATTCTTTCAATGAAGAAGAACTAGTTTTTCGAATCTGTCAGGCTTCTATTTTTGAGCCTCATTTCTTGAGAATATTTGCCACATTGAATTTTTTTATTTTTTAAATTAATCCATCACCATTAGGTTGTGATCCTAAGGTGTGGGGGGTTTGGCTTGTCCCCTACCATGTAATATATAAGAATAAGCTTACAATGATTAGAGAAGGACATGGAACCTTGCCTCTAATCTACAAAAAAGATTGCCAAATCAATCTACAGAGGTAGGAGATAGCCAACAAACATTTTCCTACCCACTAAAAGAGAGAGAATTAGCTAACTAAGAAATTACACTTCTCATACCACCTTCTAAAGGAGGGGATCTATTGCTTATCAAGTTGAATTAAGCCCTTTGCTTCTCTAGGTAATCTAAGAAGAGAAGTATTTAAGGTCCTCCTTCCACTCTTTGTTGTATTATTAGCAAAAAATCAGCCACTTTGTTGGCCTCCCTGTAACAGTGAGAAAATTGAACTGTACTACTTCCACTGAGAAGCCTGGAGATCCTGTTGATGATGTATTTGAGTTTCAAATTCACAGTATCCCTTTCAATCTACATATTGGTACGTGTATATAGTTGATCCCATTCTGTACACACCATCTCGCACCAAATTCAGCCGCAAAGGCCTCAGCCTGATTGTTGCTTTCACATTCAACATAGTAGGAGAAAGCAATGATAAAGTCACCACTCTCATTTCTGAGTATGCCACCAATACCTGCCCTTTTATTTTGTTCCACATAGCTACCATCCTTATTGAGTTTAGCCACATTGAAGTTATCAACCAAGTATTATTTTAGCTTCTGTATTTCTATAAAATGCTCTAAATCACTTCTAAACACATGTTATGAGATGTGAAAGATAAGTATACTTTGAAAGAGTTTATCTTATTATCTTGAAACTTTTTGTAAAGCTATTTTCACGTACAACTTGTCAAAACATTACAAGCTTTATGTAATTTCAGCATGAGTAAAATCTATCTTAAGTAGTTTTCTTGATTGAACCTTCTCTATTCTATTGTCCTGCCATAACTGTTGAACTTAAAATTTTCTCTCTCTTTTTAAGTTCATTACGGAATATAGTAGTCGAAGACTTGATTTAACTGTTTGGTTCTCTGCCTTGCGGGCTTGCACATGTGGTTTTGAGACTCCCTGTTTCTTGAGAAATCATCTGTTGAATTTAGTACTGTCAAGATTTGTTTCTTAAACCAGTCATAACGTTAAGTTGATTTTCTTTTTCTCTGGCAGTTGCATCAAGAGACTAGTAAATTAATTTTCTTTTAAAAGGGGGTCAAGTCAATTGGGTGGATTGATTGTTTTACCAAATTCTGAATGGTTATTGGCTTGGTTTGAAATCTTGTACGCTTGGCTATGATTTGTTTACTGATTGAAATTAGTTGTAGGATTTAACATGATCACACTCATGTTTAGCATAAATATCATGAGCTGAGCTTTTGCAAGTTTTTTCTCCTCATTGTTCTCAACTTCCCTTGGAGTTGGTATTATAAAATGAATCTGTTTGTCCACGTTATAAATCTAAGAGTTTATTATGTTGAACTTTTAAACCTACAAGAGTCTTAATATGATATTGAACTAGCTAATGTTGAAATCCATGTTACTCCAGAGCAATGGTTCAGTAAATAAAACATTGTTCGAATATTAACTGCAACACGTGATCCTATCTAAATATGCATCCCAATCAATATGTAGATTCCTTTACTCATATACTAATTTCTACCCTCTTTTCTTTCTTTGGCGTAACATGTGTATATTTGAGGATGTCAACTGCTAAAGTAAGCAGATTACTGTTGAACTCGAAGTTAACTGATGTTGCGACTGATATACTACATTTGAGGTCATGAGTTGCTACCATGAGTTGGCTACTGCCTTAGTTCTAAAGGAGAACAGGGTGCTATTTTGGAGCTGTTGAACCTGAGATAAGGAACTACTCTACCTGGCCTGCTATTGTTGCACTTTGGGCAAGTTTAAGTTGCGCTTCTGCTGTGCTTTCGGGCCAAATTTGAATCTGTCGCAGCTATAGGTTGAGCTAAACTTTGCTCCACTTTAAAGTCGGTCAACTGCTGCATTTTTTGCCCAAAAATTGCTGCTATAAATGCTGCACTTTGGGCAGAATTTGAGGCTAAAGGACCGTTGTATCATTTAGCAGATTTGAGTTCATTATTGCTGAGTTTTTGAGACGAACCACTGCTACATTTTGGCCAAACTGTTGCTGCATTTTTGAGCTGATTGGAGTTCATTATTGCTGCGTTTTTGGTAAAAAAAATTTTTGTTGGTTTAAGGCCGTTTGAAACAGCTGTTACATCTCAATATTTTCAGTTACTGTACTTTGGTGTTTTAGGTACTGATATTGTGCTTTTTCATGAAAAGTGGTAAGAGTGTTGGAAACGTCGATACTAATCAACTCAAAAACACCATGGCTACTATATCTCTCAATGAGCGTTTTATAGCTGCCGCAGCTGTTACTACTGATGTCAAGGTGATGTGCTATATCTCCCAAATGGGCATAAAATAACATTACTGCTTTAAGGCTGTTTGAAACAACTACTTCATCTTAATATTTCTATAGACTGCACTTTAAATATTTGACTGCTTCATCTTAGTAGTTACAGATACTGCGCTTTAAATATTTAACTGCTTCATCTCAATATTTACAGATACTGCTTTGGTGCTTTAGGTACTGATATTGTGCTTTTTCACAGAAAAAGTGGCAAGATTGGTTGGAACGTCGATGCTAATTAACTCAAAAGTAACATGGCTACTATATTCTCCCAGTGGACGTCTTATAGCTTGATAAAAATCAAAGAGGGAAGAACAGGAAGAAATGAAAAACAAAAGAAGGATATGTGGATTAATATTCAAACTCTTGAATTTATGGGCAACAAGGGGCTTGATACCCTCACCTCTCAATGAATTCAACAATTCAAACAAAAACCCTAGTTTGAAAAATCAAGGAAACAAGAACCACGAATGGGTAATTCTTCGATTAATCAAACCAAATAAGTTCACAACCAATTTCAAGATCCACACTACTATTTACTCACTAAACTACTCACTATGAACTGCACTAATGCTAGGCTTCACCTAGAAACTACAAGCTTCAAAACTCAACATTCAATATTCATCAAAACTTTCATGCAAAATAAAGAAATATCTTATTTATAGTAAGAAAATAAGAAGACATTGACTTTTTACAAAATTGCCCTTAATGAGGTAAGGGCTTTGTTTGGTTGTCTTCTTTGTGGATCCTTAAATTTAAGGTCTACCCACTTGCACAAATGACCTCTTTTCTTCATCCACATCACTCATACTTGTCATCCATGCTAATATCATTCTCCCCTTCTTGAAAAGGATTCTTCCTCGAATCCAAAACCTTGAAAACATATGAGAAGGACAACAACCAAAATATCCTCAAAGCATGAGGGTTAGTACAAGGGTTAGCAACAATATCATCATGCCAAGGAGGCACAAATTTGATATACAACCAAATATCCTTTGCTTCCAATAAAAGTAGCTCATTATACAAGGTGCAAAGGTTTTGGTTAAGATAAACATCAAGAGACAAGGAAAATACAAAGGTCTTTATGGCATTAAGAATTTCAAAAGGTGGTGCCACATTTAACTTTGGAGCCATAAGACAATTGTTTCATTGTCTTGCAAGAAGGCCACACCAAAAGTGGTGCAATCACCCATAAAAGCTCATTCGGGTCGAAGAAATGCAAGACCCACATACCCCTACCTCTATAGTAAACAAATCTCATGCCAACATGAGTGTTATTGTAAGCAAAGAGGAGTAGAGAAAGTTGCTAAGCATGTTTCCAAGAGTATCAAGCATGCGTCCGAGAGTCCCATTTGAACATTCGACTTGTCCAACCCTATGAAGGTGACAAGGAGCTTTCAATACCCATGGACTCCCCCACAAATAAACAAACCACTTATCATTCCCTAGTTGTGGGCCACACAACCTAAGCACAAGTTTGTCAAACAAGGATGCAAGTGTATATGAAACTCCCAAAAGAGGCAATGACATATTTGCCTTGAGGTTCACAAGCATAAGAACACATTCGATCAAAGCATCATCATATGCAGAAAGGAATAAAGTGCATTCAACTTATCCCAAGGGTTCTCAATTTCAAATACACACTTTAAGGCTAGAATGTTAACAAGATGGTATTCACAATTTGGAACACAAGGGGACAAGATTAGACATTTCAAGTACACTGCATTGTTCTTCCTCAAACAAACTCCCACAATGAGCGGATCAACAAGTGGAGCCATGCTTCTTGAGAGATTGAAGAAACTATAGGATGCATTTCCTATGTTCACTATTCTTAGCATGCTCCTAAGAATTCATCCTAACACCTCAACTTGTCTAACCACATAAGTGTGACAAGGAGTAGAATACATAAATTGGGCATCACGGATGCACTATGGATTCGTTCCCAAACAATAAGTATAGTTGGCATCCAAAACAATAAGTTCATACAACTTAAGCATAGCCAAAACCAACCATGAATACATTTGAACTATATCATCACTCTCATGGTAGGGTATAAGATCATACAATTTCAAGAATCTACCTACCATAGGAAAAATGTCATCATGACTCCAAGGATTGCTTGGAATAAGAGGGAAAGGATACATATCTCGAAGACGGGCCTTTGAGCTTGCATGCTTGCCCACCACACTTGGTTTTTTGATGTTGTCCCTCCAATGCATCATCTTGGACCTATAGACTTGGTTCATTTGTCTTTTCTTAGGAGTTGCCTTGGTAGGTAGCTCCATCATTAGGCCTTCAACCCTTTGTTTGTGAGGAACTTTGTTCAGATTCTCCTTTGAAAATGATTGTACATGAACCTACAAAAGAGAAGAGATGGTACTAGGCAAAATACTAGCACCATGGTTAGTAGGAAACAATGGATTGGTATTGGCAAGTCCCACAATTAAGTGTTCCTTGTCCACCTCTTTCAAGTCACTTCTTGGCCCACCAATCTCATATAACTCTTGCTCTTAAGACAATTCTTTTTTCTCCTTCTAAAGTTCTCTTTTAAGTACTTCTCGAAGTTCCCTCATTATCTTGTAGTCCTCACTCACTTGATAGGGTGTTAAGGGCACACGAGTGTGCTTTCTCTTTCAAATACAAAAGAGTATTTGTTGGACTCTACTTGATATCGAACATCCCTACCGACTAGTCAAGATCTACCAAACAACATATGACAAGATTGCATGGGCAAAACATCATATAACACCTCATCTCGATACTTGCCAATGCTAAAATTCACAACCACTTGGTAACTGCTACTTCATCATCCTTAATGAGCCATTGAAGTTTGTATGGGTTGGGGTGTCTTTGTGTAGGAAGTTTCATTCTATCAACCATAGTGCAACTCACCAAATTAACACTACTCCTATTAATGACCAAGGAGCACACCCTATCTATCATCTTGAACCTTGCATGGAATAGGTTCACACTTTGATCAAGCTTCTCTTTAGAAAGATCCCCCATGATTCGCTTTAGATCACAAGAAGATTTTAAACCCTTCTCTAATTGCTCATTATCTACATTCGAGGTCGATTCATCATGCCTAACCTTAGGCTCATCACAACCATTCCCAACCTCACACTCTATCACATTTTTAGCGGTCCATCACATAAGATCACACTTGACCTCCTTTGTGGACATTCTCTAGCATTATGTCCTTCGCCTTGACATTTAGAGCATCAAATGATAAAAGGAGAAGAAGTTTGAGTTATATCATGATTACCTCCATAGGCTTGGTCTTCCCTTTTTATGTTGTAGTTAACTTGAATAGCTTGACTTTCATCTTGGAACATTGGAAGACTCACCATGTTGTCACCCATCCCTTGATTCGGAACACCTTGATCACCATATCGATCATTTCGATATCCATACCTTCCTCCTCTGTCCCTATACCTATCTCTACTATCCCATTTTCCTTGACGTCCCATGCCGTGGTTAGTACCAAAGCCTTCAGGTCCTTTCCACCATTCATTCGGGTTATCCTCTTCACACATTTCATCATAAAGAGGATTTTGATAATAGATATCTTGGTAGGGTACTTGTGGGTGTGTTGTTGGGTTGGAACATAGGGTACATGCAAGGGTGCATGTGATACATTTCGTAGAGGTGCTTGACTTCTAAATTGGGTTTCCACAAAAGAAGGACTCCTTTGTGGTGGATGAAATGGTTGTGTATTTGGATATAGGGCGACTTGCCTAACATAGCTCGGGTTCATTCGAAATGTAGCTTAAGGGTAGGTTTGTTTCCAATTTGGTTGGGGGTAGTGTAGGTTAGATTCTTGACCCGAGGCCCTTCTTGTTTCTTCACTTTGACTTGTCATAGGGAACCTCCTTTCAATCATACTATTCATCCTTCTCACCCTTTCCTCCATACCTCCAACCCTTCTGTTTGTTTCAGCTACCCTTTCATTCACATTGGTCACTCTCCTTGACACATTGACATATGTCCCTATGTGGTTTACCGAGCTCCTTCCTCCATGGTTATAAGAAGAGTGATTAGACATTGTACCTACAAAACTCAACAGACAATATTAGTGGTAAAATCCACACATCACTCATATATGAACTCTCAACTCACCTCCAATAGCGTCATCTCAAAATTGGTAGTGAACTAGCTTCGCTCGATCAATTCAAGATCACCTATCCTTTGTGGTGGAGTGGATTTTTGTGACACTTGAAAGAATAACGACTCAATTGAAGGTTAAAGGTCTTGAATCAAGAAGTTTATCAACTAATTAAGATGAGAAAAGTTGAAGAAAAGAAGCACGAAAGAAAACAGACTCAACAAAAAACAAACTAAGTAACAAAAGTAGAAAAATTATTTGTGTTGCTTAATTTGATGAATCAAAGAAGTGATTTGATGCTTTAAAACTAGTTAACAAGTGATTAAATATATTAATTAATTGTTAACTAATTAGGAAATTGAAGGAGAAAAAGTTTAAAAAAAGAATCACGAAGTTTGGACACTTAGAAAAATTTTGAGGCCTTGAAGAAGTTCATCACTTTAAGGGGGTTTGATTTGATGATTAAAACTAATTAACAAGTTATTAAAGATGTTAATTACTTGTTAAATAGTTGAGAAATCGAAAGAGAAAAAGAATAAAAAAAGAATCACAAAATTTGGACATTGAGAAAAAATTTTGGGTCCCAAAAAACACTAAGTGTTGAAACTGCAGGAATTTGGCCTCTGAATCTGCACTGCACGCGCGTGCAGGCGCTAGAGGGGAAGGAGCTGGTCACCTGTGCTGACGCGACTGGCAGCGTGGCTACTGCGTTGGCCGTCAACATTGACTTTGATCGTTGACTGCTGACGTGGCCTGTCCACGTGGAATTTTAAGATTTTTTTTTTCTTCAAATTTTCACAAATGGACCCACTAACACTTGACCAACTTTGACCTCAAAAATTTTGGATCAAATTGTATTTTTGCTATCTTCTTCTTCAAGAACAAGATGAAGAAACTCAAGAGCAACAAGAAGAAACCCTAATCTTCAAGAGTTCATAGCTCCTTCGTTTTTGCTCCAAATCAATGAAATTTTCACCCACACGCTCCTTTCAACGCCATGAACAAACCCCACTAATTTGTAGCCTTCAAAACCAAGTCAAAATTAAACCCACTTTTCAAAATTGACCAAGTTTCAAAAACTTCAAATCCTTTAATGGTAACTTCACTTCTACATCCTCAAATCAAGTGAAATTCGAGATTTAGGCTCAAAAAACACTAGGGAATCAAGATCTAGTGTTAAAAATAACAAATCAAAATAAAAAAAAAAATGATTTTTTTTTGGATTTTTGAAGAGATCAAAATCCCAATATTAAGATTTGTGAAAACAAACCTTTACTTAGGCTCTTGATACCAAAATGATAAAAATCAAAGAGGGAAGAACAAGAAGAAAAGAAAAATAACAGAAGGATATGTGGATTAATATTCAAACTCTTGAATTATGGGCAACAAGGGGCTTGATATCCTCACGTCCCAATTGAATTCAACAATTCAAACAAAAACCCTAGTTTGAAAAATCAAGGAAACAAGAACCACAAATCGGTAATTCTTTGCTTAATCAAACCAAATAAGTTCACAACCAATTTCAAGATCCACACTACTAATTACTCACTATGAACTACACTAATGCTAGGCTTCACCTAGAAACTACAAGCTTCAAAGCTCAATATTCAATATTAATCAAAACTCCCATGCAAAATAAAGAAATATCCTATTTATACTAATGAAATAAGAAGACATTGACTTTTACAAAATTACCTTTAATGAGGCAAGGGCCTTGTTTGGTTGTCTTCTTTGTGGATTCTTGAATTTAAGGTCTAGCCACTTGCACAAATGGCCTCTTTTATTCATCTACATCACTCCCACGGACTCCTAAGCTTTCCTTTTTACGAACCTCACACGTGTCATCCATGTTTGTGTCAACTATATCATCCATGCTAGTATAGCTACTGCAAAACATATGTCAAATATGTCAACTAAATTGGGATAAGTTATGGAGGAAAAGTAGGTCATCATGTCTTTTTAACAGGTTTGGGAGATTTTGTACTCCAAAGATCTGTAAAGGAGGTCTCAAAGATTATGGAGCTCAAAGGTCATAAGGTAAATGAATTCTTGTACTATGAAAGTTTATTTTCATCTTCTCTTTTTCTATCCTTCTCTAGAGTTCTGATCAATATGAGCTGAGTTCAGGTGGGTCTGATGACGTTTTCTAGTGTGAACAAGATATGAACAAGCTTATTATTGTCCTAATTTGTACTTGGGTGAATTTTTTTTTTAACTATTTTAAGTTAGCACATTTTCTTATTTGCATATTTATAAACACAGGGTAATGGCGGAAAATATTATCTTGTGACTGATCTCGGATTGTAAATGTAAGTAAAATATTATGTGATCTTATTGACCTTATAAATGACAATATTCATAGCCATTTGCAAGATAAATTAAATGTACCAAACTTTTTAGAATTATCAGGTACCTTTATTTTACAGGATATAACTCAAGAATTGATAGAGAAACATTGATCACAACAACAATTACAATAGGATGAGATGGAAGTTACAACTCAAACGAATAATGACATCGGGGGAGGAGAGATGAAGAGAAGAGTTGATTACCTTAGGTCTCAGGGGAAACATGATTAAGTGTGATGCTGTCCTACTTCAGATCATGATGAACACCATTCTCAAGCACCACATTAGTTAATTTTTTCGTGTAGACTCTATTCTATTAATTGAAGAACAATTATAAGTGTTGTTGATATTTTAGGATTTATGTATTTTTGGGTTAATCTTTAGATTACTTCTCCTATATTATAAGTAAGAGTGTAGCACTTAAGCAGGGATGTCATGGTCGACATGCTTTCTTAGCAAAAAGGACATTTTGGTCATTTGCCATATCTCTTTTATAGGTTTTGTTCCCCCGACCTGAGTCTATACCTTATCCATAGGCTTCGTTTCTATCTGTTAATACCACTTTTCCTTTCTGCTTTTCTTCTTCGACAGAATTTTGCAATGACTCATCTTTCATTTTTCCTTCGATTGGTGCTATCTCAACAGAATAATAGAGGCCTATTTACTACTTCAGCTGATTTGCCTGAATCTTTTTGTTATGTTTTTGTTTCTGGCGAGGTAATTGCATCGCAACCATTTTTTTTAAAATTCTGATTCCGTAAAAAGTTCCACACCATAGAGACATGAAACTCTCTGTCCCACTTATATGATTTGAAGAAGTACTCTAAAACCTAACGTTGACTGTATCCCCTATACTGTCTTTTTATCTTGAAAAAAAAGACGAAAAATAATTTTAAAAAAGAAGACGAATTATCTGAGGGTATGGCCTAACAATAACACGAGTTTACTCTATTACTTCTAACTAGTTTAGGGTACGTGCATTGCACGTATGTTTTCCGTTAGTACAAAAGATTGCATACCAAAAGAATGAAGTATATTACTATATTATATACTCCCGACTCTGGACCCGACCCTGAGCTTTGCCCCAAGACCCGACCTCGACTACTGATCCCAACACCCAGCCCAGGATTTGATCCCGACTCCTAACCCGAGACCCAATTTCAGCACCTAACTTGAGACCCTATCCCGACACTCGACCCAGGATGTGACACCAACTCTTGACCCGGGACCCGACTCCTAACCCCACACCTAACTCGGGAACAGACTCCGACACTCGATCCAGGACTCGACCTTGACTTCCGACCCCAACACCCAACTTGAGACCTAACCTTGACTCTCAACCCGAGACTCGATCTGAGATCCGACCCCGACTCTGGATCTGAGACCTAGACCCCAACCTGACTCCCAATTCGAGATCCAACCGACTCCTAATCTTGGACCCGACTCTGACTCCCAATCCGAGACTTGATCCCGCAATCGATTCGGGACCCACCTCGAATTTTCAAAAATATTGGCATTAAACTCTAAACCTTAAATCATACAACTAATATATCTTCTTTCTTTTTCCTTTTTTTCCCTAATTCTTTCTCCCTTATTTATTTTTAATTTTTGTTGCTCCTACCTTTACTCCTCTAATATGTCCTTATCCTTAAATTAAGTTTTAACACTTAACTCTATTTTCTTAAAATACTAAGTTTGACTAAGAACTGATGAACCAATTAGAGTTTTTTTTTACAGCATGAAAGTCTTATTTGGTTGATTAGTACGAAACTGATATTAATATTTCATCACATACACAACAATATTCTACCAATGTGAACTAAGACCAGAAAAAAGTTTGGTGCCAATAGACCACCAGCAGAATCTCGACAAAAATCAAAAAGCCCATAACAAACAGGGCAGTCGAAATCAACATTGAAGCATTTAATATGGGTAAATGTAAGGTTCGTAAAGTGTCTCCGGTGAAACGAAAGAGAGAAAAAGACGAACCTAAAAAGTTCTTAGCGCCAATCTATAGTGTTAATAATTTCAATTGAAGATCTTTGAGATCATTTTCTGTGAAAGAAGGTGATTAATTTACCAACTTAAAAACAATAGAGAATAGGAGAGGCTATTCACCAAGAAGATCCTTTGATTTTTCTATTTACTTCATGCGGTAGCAACATGTTTGTTTCGTCCATTTTTTCGATCATAATTTTTTAACTGAAAGAGAAAACACGAAAATTTATTAAAATAGGAGAATCCATTGATTAGGCATAATTAATTCATATATGAGGTTCAAAGATATCAACAAAAAACAAGACTTAAATCAAAATCAAAATTAAGAAAAATCATGACGAACTAAACCAAGAAAGAAAATTACAACACATAAGTATAGCTTAAAAAATTCACCTGCTGAGGGGCATTCGATATGTTTTAAACCCTCTTAAAAGGTATATTAAATACTACGTAATAAATTTCCTACCTATTATATTGTTCTTTTTTCCTTTTGAATCGAAGCCAATTTGACTTCTGCTAAAATAGGTATATTCTAATAAGTTTTCTACTTGTAATACATAATAATTTATTATTGTAAACATCAAGAATATACTAAAATTTTAGAAAACATACCTTAAAGCACAAGAAAATTTATCTCTTCAACCATAGATACTATCAAGATTTTAAAAAAATAATTCTCAATTAGCAATTGTCTATCAAGAATAAATATTTTAAAATTCTAGAAACGTAAACTGAATTAAACAAAGAAAAAGACACAACATAGATAAATATTAATTAGTTGGTACTTGGTAATATAAAAGAATCCTAAACTTACAATAGTAACTAAGAACCTACAAAATAATTAACTTTATCATTTGCGATAGCAAAATCCTAAACCGACAACAAGAACAAATCTAATACACGAAAACCATAAAGAAGCCTAAACCTAAAGGAAAGTATATTATTAGGTAAAATAATAACGTGTTTAGTGTTTACATAATTTAAGTCTGGAAATATTTGAGATAAGGTAGAATCTTATTTGGTTTTGAATTACAATATTATTTTTTAAAATAATAAAGTAATAATTTTAGGAACCTATTGCGGAGACTTTTAATGGAGGGTAAAAAGTTCAAACAACATTTCTAAAACCCTTCACACTTTTAATATAATAGAGATTTACGTGATATAATTTGATATGATACAAAATTTGAGAGAAGATAATATGAAACCTTTAGGACAGCCTAACAATAACACGAGTGAAAATAGAGTGTAGCAGCTTAAGCAGGCATGTCATGGTCGACATGCTTGCTTAGCAAGGAGGGTATTTTTGGTATTTCATATATTTAGTGCTTTAGGGTAGTTGTACTGATGGGTCTGCTGCTTGTATTATTTGCTTTTTGGATAAAATAATCCCGCTGCTTTAACTTTATATGCGGGCCCCACATAACTTTCTTTGCAAAATTTCTTGTTGTTCCTTTCTGCTCATGCACAATACTTGCTACAGCTGTCAAAAAGGAAAAAAACCTGCTACTCTCAGGGGGTCCCATATGACAACTACTACTTTCTACATTTTATACTTATTACTACTTTGCTATGCTATTAAATGCTAATTTATTTGGTTTTCAACCAAAGAAAAATGGTGGGTATCCAAAAAAAAAGGTGGGTATCTTAAAAATTCAGATTAGGTACAAGTAATTTAATCTTTCATTTGAGTAGCTTTTAAAGTTGAATCTTAACATTTAACATTTAAGTTTTTAAAGTTGTGATATTTGAAATTTTATGTTGTGTTTGAACATGTAATTTACTTGAATTTTTTTTAAATATGTGCATATTTAAGAATTTATCAACTAAACGGATGGAGATTCTAAAATATAAATGATAGAATTATGCATATTTTAGAATTATCAAGCATCAACATTGGGCCCATGCGCAGCGTAGATATGAGTAGCCTTCTTACTACTGTTAATAAGCAGGCTTTTCTGTGTTGTTATTCTTCTTTTTTAAGTTTTTTAAAATTTCCACTTTATTATTTGTTTAGCTCGATTGGTTATTAATATGAATTGCTCTTCCATAGGTGTGTTTAGCTTTTAAGTTTTGAGTTGGTGTTTGTAGATGTTTAGTCCTAAAGAGAAAGGAAAACGTCAATGCTCTGAAGAAAGCTCCGCCCAAAAAAAAATATAGGCATCGTGAAATATATAGAGTTGTGTTGGCTGAAAAAAAAGAAATAAACTTACTGCAATGGCGGACGTCTCGCATTCGTTCTACAACACAAAATCCAATGAATAATTTCAATGTAGTGTTAAGTTCCTGCGAGTTTAATGTAGCGGCGGTTGAGCAAGGACATGAAGCAATCACCCCCCTCCCCCCCGTGCCCTCAAATAGGTTAGACTCTTCAACATTTTTGGCTCCTCAACCTTGCATTGATGTTTCTTATTTTGGCATGTCTTAGCAACTGCGTCCACAGGGCATGGTAATATCGTTCCTAATAACAACAAAAATACAACTGTTGCGCCTTCCATTTTTGAAATTGGTAAGTTCGAACTGTGATGTCCAAATTTGTGGATTTTCCCTTAGGACCCAAAATTATATGAAAATTCCTTATTTGTAGGATCCACATCAGGAACATCCCCCTAACAATATAATATCAACTTGTGTGGCAGCACAAATAAAGGTTATGTTCACTTTATATTTAAAATCAGTGTAATGACCCTCCAGGTCATTTCCTTAATTTTTGTGCATTGTTGATGCTTCGTACCTTCCCATAGTGGCTACAGGTCATTTATGACTTGCCGGAATCATCGATTTGATTTTTGGGCAGTTCGTTTAAGCTTTAAGCCCATTTCCCTGTTTTGGAGCTTTTAAAGTTAAAAAATTTGTTTCGGACCAAAAATTCTAGTAAAAAACCCCGGATGAGAATTTCGACAGCGGTGTTAGCTCCGAAACATGGATTTTAGTCTAGGGGGACCTTTGGTCCTGGTCTCGAGGCTTTCAGACTCGTTTTGGGCTATTGGGTAGATTTTAATAAAAATGGAACTATGGGTGTGGGACCCACATTTTATCAAAATGAACCCGGTTGGAAATTTTGATGGTTCCATTGAGTCTGAATGTTGAATTTGGTATGGTCACATAGTTTTTTTGTGCGCATGGGTTTCCGAACGAATCCCGAGCACCTAATCGAAGTCCTTTGGACTTAGCAATTTTGTTGATTTTCCAACATCTGGTGCAACCCATTTTTGTTCTCCGTGCTTGCGAGGTCCAGGCCGTGTTCACGAAGGGTCAAACTCTTTACTGTCACGATCGTGAGCCTTTCCTCTCGCGTTTGCGATGAAGGGTCAGGCTGACCCGATCCCTCTTCTTTTTTGCATTTGCGATACTTACCGTCGCATTCGTGATGGGTTATTCTCTCAAGCGTTGCGATCGCTGTCAAGGATCATCGCGATCACAATGAGTAACCCCTGGGCCTATTTATTGCAATCTTCCTTGATTTTTCTCCCATTTTTGTCAACCCTAACTCGCCATTAATGGACCATTGAGCAAGGGAATTTGTTGGAAATCGTCCTTGGAGCTAAGGTAAGTTAATTTAACACCACTTGATCTTTTCCCATTGTTTTTCCCTATCAAATTCTGTTCGTTTTCTTATTTAATTACTAGAAATTAGTTTCGAGTCCCTCAACTTTGTGGGCTGATTTGAGCCCCAAATTGCGCTTCGTTTGTGCTCAAATTTCGAGCACACATTCTTTGTCTTTCGAGGTACCTCATGCAGGATTCAATTTTGAAATTCCATTAGCGAGCCCCACGGGCCTATTTTTGACCCGATTTTGGGTCCAAAGTTTTATATTGCAATATGGGTATCGTTTTACTCATATTAATGCCTAGATTATGATTTTGATAGTGTGACAATATTTTGGGATCGTGGGACAAAGACGAGCAATTTGTGGACGGTTCAAGATTGCGGTTCGACTTTGAGGTAGGCTACAGTCTACTCTTCTCTTAAGATTGTGTATTGTATAGGTCGCATGCTAGGTAGGGATTATAGGGTAGGTTTATACTTAGTTATATCATGACTTGACCTACTTAGGGGATTTAGAACAGAAATGTGACCCGAACCTTAACATAGAATACACATTATAGTTGTAGGATCTTATTATCCTTTATTATAGACTTGTTTTACTATAGATTGACATGAAGGATCTTTTAGTATAAGATTTACCATATTAATAAGTGAATTGGATGGTATGCCCAAATTAGATTCTTCTAGTAGCTTTATGCCCTTATTTACCTTATTCCTTCAGTATTATGATGTTTTTGTCACACCCCAAATCCCATTTGAGGTGTGATTGGCACCCGAAGCCGATATGGCCTGAGAGAACCAATCTTTGCTCATATACATATGCATATCCTCGTATGAACATCATACTATCTCATGTAACCGATAACATGTAAAATGCCAATGACGGAACTCAAGGAAAACATGTACAATATGAAACTATGGCCGTTAGAGCCATCAAGTCAACATGAAGATACGTCTCTTGCATTCCCATACCCACATATGTCAACAAAGACTCTAACTGATACATTTACAAGACCAACTAAAATTTGGGACAAGTCCCTGCTTTAGACAACATTTACAACATCAAAACAACTGTGACTCGGAAAGTCCCAAAGCAACTGGGGCTCACCAAAGACCTGCAATTAACTGTCAACCTACTGTGGAGGTCTACTAGTGCCTGCACCTGCAACATGTAAAGTAAATCCCCCGGGGGGGGGGTCAGTACGGAGAATGTACTGAGTATGTAAGGCTCGTAAGAAAACTGCATCAATACATAAGAACTCCAATGGAAATAATTATAAGAGAAAACTCTATATGTGGAACCATATACCTTTCCTTTATTATTATTATTTTCGATCATTCAACCATATCCTTATCATTCATATAATATCTTTCATAATTACTTTCATTCAAGAGAATTACTTCCAAGAGATTGACTTTATTCACGAGCTTCCTCTACACAAATGATTCTTTCTTTTCGAGAGATTCTTAACATACATCCACTCTTTGGTGGGTCAACATACATCCACTCTTTGGTGGGTCAACATACATCCACTCTTTGGTGGGTCAATAACATACATCTACTCCATGGGTAGGTTAACATACATCCACTCTATGGTGGGTTAATAACATACATCTACTCCATGGGTAGGATTAACATACATCCACTCTATGGTGGGTTAATAACATACATCTACTCCATGGGTAGGTTAACATACATCCACTCTATGGTGGGTTAATAACATACATCTACTCCATGGGTAGGATTAACATACGTCCACTCTATGGTGGGTTAATAACATACATCTACTCCATGGGTAGGATTAATATATCATTACTTTCTTTTCTTTCATTACTCTTTCTTTCATTCCATGAATGATACCTTGATTATAGAAACATTCTTGAAACTTGGAACACAAACGTACATTACTTCACGTCTTTACTCTTGTAAGATTGATATCTCTACTTGTGAGGGATTGAAACATTAACTTGCACATTACTTCTTTCATTACTTTTGAGAGATTGGTACATTTACTTGTGAGAGATTGATTCATTCACTTGTGAGAGATTGTTATATTCACTTGCCATAACATTATTTAAACACAACATCTTGGAACCATTGGAACAATAGTCAATGCATAAGAGACATGTGTATAACTCTATTGGAACTTTGGATCATGATATGATTGGAATAATGCTATTCAAACTAAACAAGCCCTCTTTACCTTATTACTCTCGTTGAGATAGTTCTCTTAGAATTTACAATATTATGACAGCTTAGGAACTTCAGTCAATGAATAAGAGATAAGTGAATCGTAATTCATCTAGGAGTAGGACACTTGTGAATAACAATATATGTCTACCTTAGTTAAAATACTATAGGACCCCTTTGGAATGCAACACTTTTGAAACCTTAGGATAATGATCACTAAATACGATGCATGAGGGTATCAACTGTTCACCAACCTGAGATGCAATACCTTAGAACATTTGGGACTTTTGACATGTTAGCCAATGAACAAGAGTCAACCAATGGACATGAGTCATATAATTCACCATTAACTAATGAGTAGGAAACATGTGAGTAACATTAGCCAACTACCGAATACGGAATACCTTAGAGCATTTCGGAATCAAATGAGTACTATGACAATGCAACCACCACATGCTGCAGAAGGATATAGAAGAGCAACCTTACATACCTTTACTTCCAAGTATGAGTACACAAGTCTATATATGAACACAACAGTCTAGCTTCTTCCTTATGTTTCACTCTACAATACAAGTCCACAATGGAACTCTCATTAATAATTATTTACCGTACGAGTGTACAAAACAACAATGAACCATATGACTGCCATATAACTTGCTTTCACCCCTTAAAATACAACTCACTGCATCATCATGTCAATAACACCATAACATTACACACATTGACCAAGATTTCATACAACAATAGCATTTCGCATCACACTTACCCTTTATGCCTTCTCATTATCATTCCATCCCATTTACTCCTTTATAAAAACATATGAACAACCATCCATATTTAATACAGTCCAACATACCTCCATACGATACTTTAAAGTCATTAAAACAACATCACATGTTGATAATTACATCCAAAAAGGGTATAGGGGCCTTCGGGGATCAACTAGAAACGAAAACATACAAAACTGAAATCTGGGCTGACCTGCACTGCCACCTACGCCCGTAGGTGGATGAGGTATGCGTGCATATGCCCTTTGGAAGCAGCCAGAGGCATCTGTGTTGGCATCTGCGCCCGTAGGTGCCTCCGTCTGCGGGGGTGAATGCCCGTTTTGGTCCGAAATGGCCTATTTTGGGTCTTTTCATGCAATGAATGGTCCATGATCATAAACAAAATTATTTTAACATATTTTTGATCATCTTGAATACCAAAATTCAGCCATGGTCTCACAACACACATAACAACACCAAAATTACACTTTACGGTCAATACGTCACCAAAACCATAACCAATTTCACAATAGAAATTCCAAACATTATACACCATGAAAAAACAAGGTAAGACTATAGTCACATCTCACATGTCAATATTAACTCCATCAAGTTCACTTCCTTCAAGACCACAAGTGCATAGTCAAGTTTACAAGACAAACCATCCTCCGATTTAGCAAACATGTAACATTTCACACCTTGTGAACTTCTCAATACTCCACCAACATAACCAACATAGTATAAACCATATATCATGCATAAAAATATATTAAACCATAAGCATGAACACTTACCAAGTCTTGAAGACGAGTTGATCTTGCCCAAAGAGGATGATAGCTTAGGGCTTGTGTGTAGATAGAATTGTGGAAAATTCTAGAAAGTGGCATGTGTCTATTTATGAATAAAAATCTGATTTGTAGCCTTATATAGTGCCTCATGGTCCTCCTTATCCATCCACTTAGTCAATAATTGAGGGTCTTCTTTGGTCCAAGCAAGAATGGATCTTTTTTCCATTTTGGGCCATGTTTTTCTTGAAATTTTTGGGCCGTATTTAGGCCCAATGACACATGACTCCTTTAAGCCTCAACAATTTAATACATAATTCACCAATTCTCTCATGTGTAAATATTTCCATGAATGTTACGGTAATCAACTAGACTCAAAAACGTACGGGGTGTTACAGTTGTTATCCTGGAATATAGTATATAATAGGACCTAAGGTCGTGGTTACGAGATCGGTTGGACACCAGGTTGGTTCTATGTCCTTTGATAGGCCGTGGTCCTAGTTGATAGACGCTTAGATGCTTAGATCTGTATTGTTTGAATACTGGTGATGACATGCATACATTTAGGCACATTTATACTTATTTCGTGGTACGATTCCAACTAGAACCTTGGTTTTACTGTTGTTTTCTAAAAAGGGATTTATTCCCACTTTTCTTAACTTCAAAATTGATTCTTTAAAAATGAAAGTCGTACCACCCTTATTATTAGATTATGACATTTTAAACTAAACATAATTACTTTGAAAATTAGACCGAGGTTAATTCCAGTGCATTTTGATTCACTCTCTTTTACTACTACTTACTTCACCACGGTGAGGGAGATTCTGACCCTTTCCACATTATTATACCATTTTAGTCCTGAATTTGATCTCAAGTAATGGATTTATAGATTTATACTGATTTAGTCTCGGTTTGATTTCGAGCATTTATTATATTCTTATATCTCTCCAGTACTGGATGGAGTTGATTTGTCATGATGTATTATGGAAGTTCTGGTTTGGGACCAAGCAGTGTATACAGATATCACGAGTCCCCTATGAGTCCCTTTATTTGATGAGCCACAGTACCGGAGAAGGATGGTTATCGTAAGTCCTGCCTTTGTGAGCAAATGAGTTGGAGGAGGTGTATACAATTGGTACATTATGACACTTGATTGGTTGATGGTACTGGATTATCCTTGCATTCATTCAGTAATATACATTGCCTATCACCGGTATAATTTTTTGACGCTTGTATCTATCGGTCTTATGGGGGCTGTATAGATACAAGTTATGGTTGTTGTTTATTGATTGCTTTCTTATGCCTCTTCGGGCTTATTGGGGCCCGATTGGGGTTATTGGTTGTCCGATCTATCCGATTACTTATTGTTTGGTTATTATTGCATAGCTCATGACAGGTTGGTTATGGATTGGTACCCGAGGTTGTCTGTATGTTTCTGATCCCTTTTCTCATATTATGGTGAGGTTTATTATTGTTAGATCATCTTATGATTACACATTTCAGTTAGAAACCCTGATTATGCTAGAGTTAGCTTCCTTATTCTTTATGATCCCAATGACGTAGACTAGTTCCCTCAAGGTAGTACCCTTATGTTTTGTTATCAATATAGCGCGACTTTATATCATTTCTTCCCTAGCTATTATTTGTATATCATATCTTTTCTTCCTACTACTATTGTATAATGTATATCTCTTTCTTCATTCTACTATTTTATATTGGCCAGCTATTGATGGTATCGCGCTTTCGTCCCTGATTACGGGTAGAATAAGATAGTTTATCCTTATTGCTTCATCAGTATTATCATGTTTCTCTCCCTAAAATAGTTGCTTGTAGCATATATTCCTGCTTTACATATTATTTATATTTGCATTATATTTGGAGCTTAGTCGGCTGATGCCTATTGAATACCTCGTGTTTGGTACTCATACTACACTTCTGCAGCCTGCAGATCACAGTACAGGTCCTCTCCGTTGATGTGTGAATCGTGTGGAGAAGTCATGGATTGGAGACTTGGGGTGAGCTCCTGACGTTCAGAGTTATTCCTGCTCTCCCTCTTATTGTTGGAATGATCTCTATTTTGTATTTTAGAGACGGCTTTGTATATATTTATTTTGTATTTTACTTTATACTTTTGTTGTATTAGAAGCTCTTACACTGACTTCACTAAGATTAGGGATATATTTATTTTCTTCTTTCCTTCTTTCTCATTGTTATTGAGTTTTGCTTATACCTTTCTTATTAGTCCGTTATTAGTTATTCCAGACTATGGGTTGGCTTACTGACTGGTGGATTATGGTAGGTGCCATCATGATCTGATAAATTGGGTCGTGACAAATTGGTATCAGAGCATAGGTTCATCAGTGTTGTTGGTACAAGAGCTTAGTGTCTAGTAGAGTCCTGTAGATTGGTACGGAGACGTCTGTATCCTATCTTCGAGAGGCTACAGGGCATTCTATTCTTTACTTCTTGACGTGTGTTTATACTTCTATGAACCTCTAAGTACTACTCTTGACTCCACTCTTTCCCAGATGGATAGCACGAGGTTGTCGATAGATGCGGATGAGAGTTCTGTGCGTGCTCCCAGAGTTTCAGCTCAGCGTCGGGATAGGGAGTTAGAGATTGATATTGAAGATCTTCAGCTTTGGCCAGAGGGTCTAGGTCCAGCCAAGGCTCCGAGAGAGTTTGTGACTGCCTCAGTTTTTCAGGATATCCTGTTGGGTATTCTGAGTCTTCTCGTGGATACTTCATAGTCAGTTATGGTGATCGATACATCGAGTGGTTCTCAGGCCAAAGTTGGGTTTGTTGGTGTTCACTAGGGCTCTTTATCAGTTTCAAAATATGATATTGGGTTTCTCGAGTGTGCCAGACATACTTCTACATTATATCCTATAGAGTATGAGATGGTGCGTGGATTTGTCATAGGGTTAACTTTACCACTCTATTTGGCATCGAAGCATTTGATAGCAGTCAGAACTACTTTTCCTCAGGTTGTTAATCATACGAGGACTACAAATAGGGCATGTCTTGAGACATACGGAGGTGGAGGTAATAGGCCATGTCAGCAGCACAATATTAGGGGTATTCCATCCAGAGGTAGGGATTTTCCCAGCAGAGGTCAGCATCACTTGCAGCCTTTTAGGTCCATACAGGTAGCACCTAGGAGTATAGGTGGCTCTCAAATAGGTCATAGTGGTTGATCTTGGGCATATTTATACACCCAAATGCCATTTTTGCCCATGTTTTTACTAAGTTTGGAGAGCAAATTATCTTTGTTAAGTTTGTTCTGTTATACTTTTTATATAAATGAGCTAACATACATGATTAGCATTATTTCAGGAGTAAATGAGGCATGTGAAGACTCAAGATAGCTAAAGATGATAAGTGACAAAGTTAAGAGAGCCAGAAGTGGACAAACAAAGGCTACAACTAGGCTGTGCGCCGCACCCCTTGGGGCGTGCGTTTGGCTTTGTACCGCACTCCTTGGGCCATGCGGTGCGGGTCCCTTCTTTGTGGAATCTTGTTCTTTTAATTCAGTCCAAGGGCTTTGGGTAATTTCACAATGCATTTATAAATACCCCAAGCACGTTTTGAAGGAGGGGAAGCATTATTTTTCAGAGAAAAAAAGAGAGGCTAAGGGTTTTACTAGGGTTTATCTTTTGTAAACTCTACTACTCAATTTCTTTTGGTATGAATATCAATTTCTTTGTTGTTTTATATCCGACTATGAGTATCTAATACCCTTGTTCTAGGGTTACGGCTATAACATGATTGTATAGTATCTTATTTTAATCAATGAAGTTTGTTTCTCATTCGATTGTGCTCGTGTTCTTGAATTTACTATTTTAGTGTTTGGCCAAAATTAGAATAAATGGGTAATTCTTGCATGAACTGACCATAGGATTGTAAGGATAGGACGAACAACATGAGGAATAAGATCCTCTCTTACGAAAGTTAGGGTTGATTTGCAACTAGGATAGATGTATGCCTATGTTTGCCTTATTTGGTTATGAACAGGATTAAAAGGTAAAGCACTTGAAGTAGAAACTCACATCTCCGCTCAACGATGTAGTTGCGAGACTAATTCAAGTAGGTGATTTAGAGGATGACCATTCCCGAATTGAATACTTAACCCTGAAACCCATAATTCAAGAAATAAAGTTCATTGAAACGAATGAATATTATGCATGATTGTGATAAATGTCGTAGCCCTGGAATTTTGCCAAATATTGTTTACAACCTTGCTTCATAATTGTGATTGATTTATTTTATTCTTTTTGCACACTATAGGAAATTATAAATTCACAAACTGTCTTAATAACTTTCATCACTTGTATGAAATACAATTGGAATTGAATTACGTAAATTGATAAATAATTAGTCCCTGTGGGTTCGATATCCGGCTCTTAAAGAGTCACTATATTACTCTCTAGACCACGTACACTTGCGTGTGTAGTAGGCCGCAACAAATTTTTGGTGACGTTGCCGAGGACTTCAGTATTAATTGTTTAGCTAGATTAGACTTTTTCTCGTTATTTGTTTGAGTTGTACATAGTTTATTTTTTGTACATAGTTATCTTTTTATTTTCTTTTACTTTTCTATCACTCTTCTTGATATGTCAGCCTAGGATATATGGTGATCGAATGGTTATGATTCTTGTTGTTTTTGTGGAGGACCCCATCGAGATAGTAGTTATCAAAAATTTTAGGGGAGCGAGTGGTGTGCACCTACACAATCTGCTGAATTGGATGTATACATTAAATGTGGTGGTCAGGATAGTTATTGGAATGGCTGTCCCAACTTTTATTTCCCTCCCCTGAACCTCTATTATGATCAGGTAGTTTGTGATGTTGGCAGGAAAGCAAATGAAGATTGGCTAATGGAACAAGAGCAGCAAATCAAATTTCATATGTGTCTCCGGGATTGTCTCACAATCATGGTGGCCCAGATGAATAAGGGGAGAGATGAGCTCATACAATAGGTTGAGCAATTTGGCTTAGATATCTTACACTTAGAGGCCCAACTGAATAAAAAGATTGAGATGTCTGATGTCCAATCACCAATAGTGCTTGATACTAGCTAGCCTGTGGACAGAGAAGAAGAATTCCAACCATTCGACTACCATTCTTTGATTAATGCTGACATTGAGAAGGTAAATAAGAGTGAGCATGTTGTGGATGGTGTAAGTTTGAAAGTGGGATGTGTTGGGTCTCATTCAAAGCACTTTTCTACATTATGTTTAGATGATGCCATGTCTTTTGAGTCATCTGAACTAATGAAGCAGTATGCAGATGAGGAACAAGAATCTTACATTCTTAAATTTGCAACAGACAAGCAACAGAACAACATGTCTCACCTTAGGGCCAAGAGGTTTAATATGCACCATCTATTACTTGGTTCAACCATTTTCTTATCACCACCATGTGAAAGAAACAGAAAAATGGATGCAATGTTGGGAGTAAAATTCATATCCTAGAGGTGGAGGAAAAAGTTGATGGGTCATGCCGCGACGTTAAATTAGGCGTTTGTTGGGAGGCAACCCAACATGTAGTAAGTAGTTTTTATTTTTATTTTTCGTTTTTATTTTAGTGTCATTTTTTTTTGTTTTTGTTTTTGCAGATTTAGGGGAAGTCTGAGTACCCAAAATTTAAAGCTAAGGAGCACGTTTGAGCTTAAATGTGGGGTGCATACGACCCTTGTTGAAAGTGAAGAAACTTGCTTCTAGCTAGGCCCTAGAGGGTCTCAGGGAGTATCTTTAACCCTTGTTTTACTTTATTTATTGCTTTAGGGACAAAGCATGATTTTAAGTGTGGGGTGGGATGTCTTCCAATATTTGTTTAGGGTGAAGTATTCTATAGGATTTTCTTTTATTTCTTTTAGTTGCTTGCTTTAAGGAAAGAAAAAATAAATAAAAAAGTTTAAAAACACAAAAATATTTTTATTTTATTCTTTAGATTAGATTATTTTTTGTTGGTTTTTAGCTTGTTAGTCTTTATTAGAGAATACTTTGTCCATCCTTTGGTTTTTCTTTTACGTTCTTTCCGAAGGGGGTCCCTTTGAACCGAGTATTTTTTACTTTTTAGGAGTAAATTTTATTTTTATTTTTCTTGGAGAGAAAAGAAAAGACCACATTTTTTACTTGTGCGATACTGGCAATTTTGGCCTGATCTTGAGTAGAACTTTCCGGTGAGTGCTTGAATGTAAATAAAATAGCAGATTTTTTTTACACCTAGGCTCATGGTTGTGACTCTGCATATAGCTTTTCTTATTTTGTAGTTTGTTATGACTTTATATATCTTAGAAGTGGAATTGATCCATCTTAAGTGATACTTGTGCCATGTGTGGTGAGGTTTGTATATATTCCATGGTTTGCATCTTAGTCTAGAACTTGCCCTGCATGTTATTGAAGCAAAATAAAAGTGTTCCTCTGTTTAGAAGATGATATAGGCTTTCTTTGATTTGTCTTGAGAATTTTAGTCTTTTCAGATATTATATCACTAGTTAACCTCTTTGAGCATGTAGCCATTTATTGGTAGCCATATTTTTGTCTTGACTCTTTTGTTGAATCCCTAGTTTTTGCACCCTACTTCCTTGAGCACTGTGGCATAAACTTGTTATTATTGTTAATTCTGAAGAAAAGGGATAATTGAGTGTAAAAGGTGACCAATGATAGCTACAAGGTGATGAAAAGACCCTCTTAAAAAGAATGAGACATGAAAAAAAAAAGGAAGAAAAATAAATTGCTTGAAAAAAAAAAAGTGAAACATTCTTGATAAGAGATGAGAATACTAGTGAAAATAATTGTTGAAGATAGGGCTAAAAATAAAAGAAGAAAATAATGGGTGATGAAGTCTAAAAGTACAAAGTGCTTAGAGAAGTGTAAGTCACTATTATATAGCTTTTTTACCCGTCCCCTAGCCTGTATTACAATCTGTTAAAGTCCTATTTGATTATATTCGAGCATGCTTAATTAGTAGAGATGTACATAATTGGAAAGCCTATGGTTCTTTGTGCACACATGTGAATTCTTTTTGAGTGTGAGAGTTGTTCTTTGATGTTAAGTTCTTAAATTATATTCGATCTTTAGAATTGAGTGTGTGGACTATTTTTTCTTGTGAGGGCACCTATTTCTTGATAGATAGGTGATGTTAATAGCTTTCTTGGACAAGAGTAGGTGAACAAACTTAAATTTGATGAGTTAGATTCCATCTTGAGGTTAGGAAGTTAGAGGTTTGTTGTTTATTTGTATATCTTGCATAATGATTTGGAATTGAACTTGATGTTTTGAATTGCTATATGGCCTGATTGCTTGTATCAGCCAAAGTGGCGGTATTCCTAGTTTGATTTATTGAGATGAACTTTAATGATTGCTCGAGGACGAGCAAGATTCTAAGTGTGGGTTGGTGATGTTAGGCAAAAAATATATATTTTTAGTCATTATTTGCCTCATATTTAGTATTTTTATTATTTCTTTTTTAGCATTGATTTTATGAATTGTGCTTAGTATTATATTTGATGTGTAGGATTAAAATGGTGTGAAGATGAAAATATTTGGAGCCAAAACGAATTAAAGATGGAAGATTATAGAAGGAAATCAAGCAGACAGCTGGAATAAATATTTTTAAAATAATTAAAAGTGACCTTATTGAATTGTAAATTGTCGCATGACATTCCAGTGGTTTTTCGCGTTTTGTCTCGCGGTACGGAGGCAGGCCAGTCCGATTTCAATTTATCCCAGTCCATTTTGGACTCAGTTATTTTATTTGGGCATTTTTCCTACACCTATAAATATTCCATAAAATCAGTATTGATATAATTTTTGACCTAGAGAGAGCAAGGAACCGCTGTGGAGGCCGGACAAAATTGATTTCATCTTTTCTTCTCCTTTATTATTTAATTTTACGTCTTCTTTGGATGATTTGTTGTAATTGCTCCATGTCTAAGTAGAGTTAAACTTCTCTTTTTAGGATTATGGTAGCTAATTAAATGATTGTTTAGTAATTCTTGATTTGATTTGTTTGATTAACAAAATTATTGTTCTTATATTCTTGTTTTACTATTTTAATGATTCGCGACCATTAAAATAAATCTATAATTTCAAAGTGAACGGACCAAGGGAACTGAGGGATAGAACAAAGAATATAGGGAGTAAGATCTCTTCTTTAGTAAAATAAGAAATTGATTTGTGTCTAGGATAGGAATATCCCTAGATCATCTTACTTGGTTTAGAACGGGAAGATAAGTAAATGCGTTTGAATTAGCTTCTCACATTCCCGCTCAATGATGTAGTTGTGAGACTAGTTTGAATAGACGATTAGAGGATAACCATTTTTGAATCATAAAATCAACCCCATAATCAACAATTGGATAATCAAATAAGTTGATGAAATTGATACTAAACATGATTGTTAGCAAAATCATAATCCTAGATCGATTCATTCATTGATTTCGTAAAATCTGCTCTTCTCTTGTTTAATTGTTCATTAGTTATTTTTATTATTATTATTTTTAGTTTAGTTAATTCATAAATACATCTTTTGGAATTTAATTCTTGAATAAATAATAAGGATTAGTCTAATTTAGTAAAATAGTCAATCGACAAGTCCCTGTGGGTATGATATCTGGACTTAAAAATCCAATATTACTTGTACGATCGCATACACTTGCATGTGCATTTGGATTGATTCATTCATTGTACGATAGCTAAAGCATGGGCAAAAACTTATTGCGGCTTACCGCACACGCAAGTGTACGTGATCTAGCAAGTACTATAGTGACTCTTTTAGAGCCAGATATCAAACCCACAGGGACTAATTATTTAGCAATTTACGTAATTCAATTCCAATTGTATTTCATACAAGTAATGAAAGTTATTAAGAGAGTTTGTGAATTTATAATCCCAATAGTGTGCAAGAAGAATAAAATAAATCAATCACAATTATGAATCAAGGTTGTAAACAATATTTGGAGAAATTCCAGGGCTACGACATTTATCACAATCATGCATAATAGTCATTCATTTCAATGAACTTTATTTCTCGAATTATGGGTTTCAGGGTTAAGTATTCAATTCGGGAATGGTCATCCTCTAAATCACCTACTTGAATTAGTATCGCAACTACATCGTTGAGTGGAGATGTGAGTTTCTACTTCAAGTGCTTTACATTTTAATCCTGTTCATAACCAAATAAGGCAAACATAGGCATACATCTATCCTAGTTGCAAATCAACCCTAACTTTCGTAAGAAAGGATCTTATTCCTCATGTTATTCGTCCTATCCTTACAATCCCATGGTCAGTTCATGCAAGAATTACCCATTTATTCTAATGTTGGCCAAACACTAAAATAGTAAATTCAATAACACGAGCACAATCGAATGAGAAAAAAACTTCATTGATTAACATAAGATACTATGCAATCATGTTCTAGTCATAACCCTAGAACAAAGGTATCAGCTACTCATAGTCTGAGATAAAACAACAAAGAAATTGATATTCATACCAAAAGAAATTGAGTAGTAGAGTTTACAAAAGATAAACCCTAGTAAAACCCTTAGCCTTTTTTTTCTATGAAAAATAATGCTTCCCCTCCTTCAAAACGTGTTTGGGGTATTTACAAATGTATTATGAAATTACCCCCAAGCCCTTGGACTTAATTAAAAGAACAAGCTGCCACAAAGAAGGGACCCGCACTGCATGGCCAAATGCGTACCCCAAGGTGTGCGGCGCAAGGCCAAACGCACGCACTAAAGGGTGTAGCGCAAGGCCAAATGCACCCCCCAAGGGGTGCGGCTATCACGCCCAGAATCCCATCGAGACATGATTGGCACCCGTAGCCGATAAGGCCCGAGAGAACCAACCTTTGCCTATGTTCATTCGTATGCATATCTTCGTATGAACCTTTTTCAACCTTATGCAAGTATGCGGAAAACATGAACATGGTAACATATGCTATATACATATTTAGGAAACTTGGCCGTTGGGGCCATCACATCAAACGAACATTTATCTTTTACATTCATAACCCACACATGTCTACAAAAGCCTCTAACAGATGCATTTACCATACCAACTAACAGTCGGGACAAGTCCCCGCTTTATACAATATTTACAACATCAATATAATTGTACAGCTATGACTCGAAAAGTACCGAAGCAACTGGGGCTCACCAAAGATCCACAATCAACTATCAACCTACAATGGAGGTCTACTCGTGCCTGCACCTGCGACATGTAAGGTAATTCCCCCGAGGGGGTCAGTACGAAGAATGTACTGAATATGTAAGGCTCATAAGAAATTCATCATACCTAATAACAACAATAATGGAATCAATATAAGGAAACATAAATTTGAATAAACTCTCCTTCTGTATGGGGGAGCCATGTATTTTACGTTCTTTACTCCTCTTGTCTTCATCTTTTATTCATCTTTATTGTTCTACCCATGCTAGGCTATTCTGTCGCCCCTGGGATGAGATTAACCCATGCTAGGTACTTTGACCCCTGGGATGTTATGTGAACCCATGCTAGGCTTTGGTGTCGCCCCTGGGATATCATTAACCCATGCTAGGCTTATCGCCCCTGGGATGTTATATTAACCCATGCTAGGCTTTTGTGTCGCCCCTGGGATATCATTAACCCATGCTAGGTACTGTGACCCCTGGGATGTTATTGTAACCCATGCTAGGCTTTCGTGTCGCCCCTGGGATGTATCGGGATCGACCCATGCTAGGTACTTAACCCCTGGGATACCACCCATTAAACCTTACTTCTTTCTTTCATTACTCTTTCTTTCATTCTAAGAGAGATACCTTGGTGATTGAAATATTCTTGAAACTTGGAACACATATATACATTACTTTACGTCTTTACTCTTGTTATTCTTACTTCCATTCTTAAGAGTGATACATTGAGGATCATGACATTATGTGAAGCACACACATATACACATTTCACTTCACTCATTATTTCATGAGATTGACATCTTCACTTATGAGAAATAGATATATTCACTTGCACATTACCTCTCATTACTCTTAGGAGATCTTGTGAGATTGGTACTTTTACTTGTGAAAGATTGATACAACGATAATCATCATATTATTGGACTTTGGAACATGACATGATTGGGAACATGCTATTCAAGAATAAATAGGTTCTCTTGCATCTCACTCTCTTGGGATAGTTCTTTTAAGAAAATATCACGTTATGATGTCTTAGGAATTTCAATCAATGACCAAGGTATAAGAATAGGGTACATATGAATAACACAATATACTTCACCCTGAATTGATGTACTTCAAGTCTCTCGGAATAGAACCAAGCCCAATGTCAATAGGAACAATATCTTGTAGAAGGACACGGATACGAAAAGAGTAACCTTACATACCTTATCTTCCCAATGTAAGTACACAACCAAATATGTGAGCGCAACAATTCCGCTCCTTCTTTATGTTTCACTCTACATCACGAGTACAATGGAATCAACATTAACCACCAACTACCTTACAATTGCATACAATAACAATAAGTCACATGTTTGGATTTATCATGTTATTTCTTTCTCTACGATACCAGTTACGGCATGGTCATATCAATAATACCACAACATGCCTAACATTGACCAAAGTATCATAAACCACTAGTATGTCACACCAAGTTCATACTTTCCACTCTCCACCATCACAACATCATAATTATACCATCAATTACTTTACATAAGATCAATGAGTTACATGTTTGCTTTTAAACATGCCATTTCCCCTTGACAATACCATTTATGAAATTATCTTACCAAAAATCCCACAATATTCACAACATTTACAATACATGATAATCAATACATTTCACCACAACACTTCTCCTTTACCCTTTCTTAGCCACACCACATCACAAATAATCCATTAACTTACCATAATACATCTCATAGCACATATCGGCCAAAATCTCACAATATACACTTATAGGAAATAACAAGTTTGGGACCATAATAACACCATACATGTTGTTATTTTATCCATACCATGCTTTTTCATCAAGACCACAAGTCATAATCCAAGTTACAATACCATGGATTTCACATCTTTTACCAAAACACAAAACACCATATTCAACACTTCCAAGCATAAAAAACATGATATACATATTCTCTCATGCTCATAATATGTTAAAGTACAATAATAATCACTTACCCAAGCTTGGAATATGGTGATCTTGTCCAAATATGCCTTAAGGTTTTTGGGAGTCAAAGAAGTGTTCTTGAGATTTTTCTAGAAAAAGATAGAAAAAGCATGTGTGTTTTGCTTCAATAAAATATGATTTTTGCCTCCTTTTATAGACCTCTAAAGTCATGCTTATCCACTCTTGGCATTTAAGGCTTAGTCAATGGAAGAATGGGTCATTTGACCCATTCTTGGCCCATGTTTTCTTTCTTATTTTGGGCCCTTTTTGGCCCAATTCACTTAATCCAATAAAATCAATAATTTCTCATGTTTAATTCATTCCATACACATTACAACAATATTCCCACTCATAAAATTCATACTCGTAGCCTCGATTTCGAAAACAAGCAATTCTAGCCACGTATGGCTTATTTTGGCTCCAAGGGTAAAATCGTCATTTTGGCTCCAAATTCATTCTCGAGTAATTTTATCATAACAATATAATATTTCACTCATTTCATGTATATTCTCATGGTTGTATAAGAATCGTGGCAAAAATCGGCTCAATACGTCCTTGGGCACCCTTGGGACTTAAGAAAAATTCCAACTTTTGAAAAAATGCAAAACCCAAGGTGGAACGCCCCTGGGTGCGCCAACTTACTGCCTCTGGGATAAAAATTTTAGCCCAGAGCGGCGTGTCACGGTCCCAAACGCGCCCCATACTTAGATTTTTCGAAAATTCCATTTTTCGACTTCTCTTCGCGGGTTTGGTTAAATACTTCAAGTCCTATTCTTTAACTTACTTCTTACCCTTAACATCCTTTGTTTAGAGGTACTCTTAGCCTTATTTTGAACCCCACAACTGCGCCATAAAAATCACAAAACAACTCTTATGAAAGGCTAATCACATGTATGAAGCCAAATTTCAATTTTTTTCTCATCTTTAACATTACCAAATTCATGCTTATAGCTCTCGACACCTAAGTAAACATTATTCAATGTCATCAAGTAGGGTTGGGAAGGTACGGGATGTTACAGCGGTTCAAGGCCAAATGTACCCCCAAGGGGTGCGGCGCAAGGCCAAATGCACCCTTAAAGGGGTGCGGCGCAAGGCCAAACGCACGCCCCAAGGGGTGCGGCACACAACCTAGTTGTAGCCTTTGTTTGTCCCCTTCTGGCTCTCTTAACTTCGTCACTTATCATATTTAGTTATCTTTAGTCTTCACATGCCTCATTTACTCCTAAAATAATGCTAATCATTTGTGTTAGCTCATTTACATCAAAAGTATAACAAAACAAACTTAACGAAGATAATTTGCTCTCCAAACTTAGCTAAGGCATAGGCAAAAATGGCATTTGGGTGTATAAAGAAATTAGAAATTTCCTGAACTTTCTTGTCAATTATATTATACAAGTGTTGACAACTTGATCTTAGCATCTGAGTTTTGCAGGTCTAATTTGTGCTTCAAGCTGGCAAGAGACGGTGAATTGGTTGAGCCGTATTTGAAATCGAAGCGAGTATTTTATCTACGGAGGAGACCAGCTGCTCTTCAGTATCCAATTTAATAACTTCAGCTGTTTGGTCCGGTGGAAGTTATTCCTATAGAAATGGAAAATACTAGACCAGTCCGCACTGTGGTAATCCCACTCGCCAATAATGTTACCAAAAACATTCACAAACTGGATGCGGGAGGTAGATTCAAGGTCAAGTAGAATATGGTGCAACTTTTGCACCAGCGGGCAATTTACAGGGTTGTCTCATGAGGATCTGCAACAACACTTGTAGAGTTTTCTTGAGATCAGTGACACTTATATTCTCGCGGGAATCTCGTCTGACTATGTGAGGCTCACACTCTTTCCCTTTTCTCTATTAGGGAAAGAAAAGAGATGGTTGAAGGCTGAACTACCAAATTCCATCACCACTTGGGATGATTTGGCTAAGAAGTTTCTAATCCGTTTCTTTCCATTAGGAAAGGATGCAAAGTTGAGAAGGGAGATTTTGAGCTTCAGACAGAAAGATGGTGAGAACTTGTATCAAGCCCGAGAGAGATTCAAGTCCATGCTTTATTATTGCCCACACCACCATCAGACTAATGAAGTCTTGGTGCATATTTTTATAGAAGGACTTGAGCCTAACACAAAGATTTTGTTGGACTCAAAAGCTGGTGGACAAGCACTAGAAAAGATATATGATGAGTTGTATACACTTCTAAATTGTATATCACAGGGAAATCCATAATGGAATATAGATGTCAAGAAGCATCCCAAAAAAGGTTGCAGGGTTACTAGAAGTTGATCAGTTGACGTCTATTACAATACAAATTTCTGCTCTACAAAATCAGATCGACACTCTATTTAGTAATTTGAATTTAGGAAATCAACAAGCATCTCCCGTAAACATGGTGTAGTAGACTCAGATATTTTCTGAGGTATGTGGTAATGGAGATCACTATAGCACCTCGTACCTACCAAACCCTACTTAGCGACATTGAATAATGGTTACTCAAGTGTCGAGAGTCAAAAGTATGTACTTTTTAAGGTTATTGAAGAGATAATTGATATTGGGCCTAGTACATGGGATTAGACCTTTGTAGGAGGTGAAACACCCGTATGTTGTCGAATCTATACGACTACATGTACACTTATGGGATTAGTTAAACATGAGAGATTTTATGAATTATACATTAATTTGTGGTCATGAAAAAGTCTTGTATCATTGGGCCCAAAATGAATCCCAAAATTAACAAGAAGACATGATCCAACATGGATATTTGACCCATTCTTTCAATATTTGTCCCTTTGACCAATCAAACTTTGTATTTAATGTTAATAAAGGGATAAGAGTGACTTGATGGGTATATAAAGCAAGAAAATCTGTTTTTTTATTCAATTGGACTTTCATACTTTTTCTAGAAATATCTCAACATTTCTCATATCATACAAACCCTAAGCCCTCATCTTTGTGGACAAGATCATTTTTGCACAAGGCTTGGTAAGTGTTTATTATCATGGTTTAATATATTTTATGCATGTAATATGGTTTATATCATGTTGGTTATGTTGGTGAAGTGTGAGAAGTTCACTATGTGTAAAACAATTTGTGTTTGCTAAATCGGAGGATGGTTTTGTCTTGTAAACTTGAACATGGACTTGTGATCTTGAAGGAAATGAACTTGATGTATTCAATATTGACATGTGAGATGTGAATATAGTCTTTCCTTGTTTTACCCTTGTATATAATGTTTGGAATTGTTGTTGTAGATTTGGTTACGGATTTGGTGGCGTATTGAAAGGAAAGTGAGGTTTTGGTGATGTTTTTGTGTGTTGTGAGACCATGGATGGTTGTTGGCATGTAATATGATCAAAAATATGTTAAAAGAAGTTTAGTTATAATCATGTACCATTCATTTCATTAAAATACCCAAAGAGACCATTTCAGACCAAAACGGGCATCCGCCCCCGCAGACGGAGGCACCTGCGGGCGCAGATGCCAACGCAGATGCCTCTGGATGCTGCCAGAGGGAATCTACACGTGCACCTCAGCCACCTGCGGGCACATGTGGCAGTGCAGGTTAGCCTCCAGGTCCGGTTTGTATGTTTTCGTATCTAGTTGATCCCTGAAAGCCCCGATACCCTTTATGGATATAATTAGCAACTTGTGATGTCGTTTTAATGACTTTAAAGTGTTGTATGGAGGTACGTTGGACTGTATAAGTGGGTATTGTTTTTCATATGTTGTTATGAGGCCAATTTGATAAGAATAAATGTGACGGAATGATAATGAGAGAGCGTAAAGGGTAAGTGTGGTGTGAAATGATATTGATGTATGATATTTTGGTCAATGTGTGTAATGTTATGGTGTTGTTGATATGATAATGCAGTGGATTGTGTTGTAAGGGGTGAAATGAAGTTATGAGGCAGTCATATAGTTCATTGTCGTTTTATACACTTATACGGTGAATGGTTGTTAACGAGAGTTCCATTATGGACTTGTATTGTAGAGTGAAACATAAGGAAGAGGCTGGACTGTTGTGTTCATATATAGACTTGTATACTCATACTTGGAAGTGAAGGTATGTAAGGTTACTCTTCTATATCCTTCTGCAGCATATGGTGTTCACATTGTCATAGTACTCATTTGATTCCAAAATGCTCTAAGGTATTCCGTATTCGGTAGTTGACTAGTGTTACTCATATGTCTCCTATTCATTGAGAAGTTGTGCACATGTCTCATATTCATTGGCAATGTTCCAAAAGTCCAATAAGGTTGTGTTCCAAAGTTCCAATTGTGGTTATCATTCATGCGTCTTGTTTATTACTTATTGTCTAATAGTTCCAATGGTGTTATGTTTCCAATAAGGCGATGTTCCAATAATGTTTATTCACATGTCTCTCACTCATTGATTATTGATCCAAAGCTTTAAATAAAGTTGTGATTATCATTGTATTAGTCTCTCATAAGCAAAGTATCAATCTCTCACAAGTAAAGGTATAGATCTCAAAGTATCAATCTCAAAGAAAAGATCAAAGTAATGCATATGTGGTTAATGATTGAGTATGGGTGGAAGATTTGGGGGTAACATGCATAGCTCAAGCCGATCCCGAGATTATTGGATCAGGGGGCAGCTTTGGTGGCGAAATGCCTAGCTCAAGCCAAACCTGACAGGGGGCAGCTCTAGGGGCATAAGCCTAGTTCGAGCCGCTTGCTCGAGCTGATCTCGATATATTGATTTATGGGTGGCAGCTCTAGGGGCGCAAGCCTAGATTGAGCCGATCCCAATATAACGATATGTTATGTAAAAACCCACTGATCAGTTGGGGCCCAGGTACAGTATAGCACAGTCAAAGCTGAATAAGCACAAAAGTAAAGATACAAAGAAAGTAATGCAAGCAATATACATGGTTTCCAAAGTACAACATAGTGACTTATCTATATTGGTCATTCATTTATATTTGTGTTTATTGACATATTTACATATCATACAGTTTCATTTGAGCCTTATATACTCAGTACATTCTTCGTACTGGCCCCCTCGGGGGACTTACCTTAAATGTTGCAGGGGCAGGCACTAGTAGACCTCCACAGTAGGTTGACAGTTAATTGCGGATCTTTGGTGAGCCCCAGTTGCTTCGGGACTTTCTGAGTCACATTTGTACAGTTGTTTTGGTGTTGTAAATGTTGTATAAAGCGGGGACTTGTCCCGACTTTTAGTTGGTCTTGTAAATGCATCAGTTAGAGGCTTTTGTAGACATATGTGGGTATGGGAATGCAAGAGGCGTATGTTCATTTTGACTTGATGGCTCTAACGACCATAGTTTCATATAATGTACATGTTTTCCATGTCTTCCGCCAAGGGCATTTTATATTTCATCAGTTACATGAGATAGTATGTTATTCATAAAGAGGCATGCATATGAATAGACATGAGTAAAGATTGGTTCTCTCAGGCCATATCGGCTTCGGGTGCCAGTACGACTCGAATGGAATTTCGGGTCGTGACAATCACTCAGTGGATGCTTGTGCAGCTAATACAGAATCAGTGAACTTTGTGGCTAATGCTTAATGTCAAGGTGATCAAAATTTTGGAAACATATATAATGCAGGTTCGAGAAATCACCCCAATCTCTCATGGGGTGGAAATCAAGGGAAAAATATCAATCAGTATAGAAATCAAGTGGTAAAATCAGAATCTTCAACAACAGAACCAAGGTAGTAACGCCAATGCTCAATCCAACAATAACATTGAGGTGATGTTGAAGCAAATCATAGCTACTAAAGCACAGATGGCTGCTAACATAAAAAATCAGCAGTTAGCCACAAAGACTCTTGAGAAAGAAAGTAATTAAGTGGTTAGATGTAGGCATTATCTATCCTATTTCAGATATCAAGTGGGTTAGTCCAGTCCAGTACGTCCCCAAAATAGGTGGCATGACAGTGTTTACCAATGAGAAGAATGAGTTGATCCCAACTCGAACAGCTATAGGTTGGAGAATTTGCATGGACTACTACAAGCTCATTGAGGCCACTCGAAAAGATCATTATCCTATTCCTTTTATTGATCAAATGCTAGACAGGCTTACAGGGTAGCAACATTATTGCTTCTTAGATGGTTATTCAAGGTATAATCAGATAGCCATTGCTCCTGAAGATCAGGAGAAGATGACATTCACATGACCATACAGTACTTATGCTTTCAAGTACATGCCTTTCGGGCTGTGTAATGCTCCTGCAACCTTCCAACACTGCATGATGGCAATCTTCTGTGATATGGTGGAGGACTTTATAGTGAGGTATTTATGGATGAATTCTCTATTTTTGGTAACTCATTTGAAGTATGTTGCAGAATCTTGATAGGGTGCTTGCAAGATGTGAAGAGATGAATCTGGTACTCAACTGGGAGAAGTGTCACTTCTTAGTTAGGGAAGGCATTGTCCTTGGCCATAAGGTGTCTCGAAGAGGTCTGAAAGTTGATCATGCTAAAATCGAGGTTATAGAGAAACTTCCCCCACTCGTGTCTGTGAAGGGCGTTCATAGTTTTCTTACGCATACTGGCTTCTACAGGAGGTTTATCAAAGACTTCTCAAAAATCTCACGACCAATGTGAAAACTGCTTGAGAAAGAGGTAAAGTTTCAGTTCTGTGATGAATGTGTGAAGGCTTTTGAGGCCTTGAAGATAAAATTGATTGAAGCACCTATATTGATTGCTCCCGATTAGGAATTACCATTCGAGCTGATGTGTGATGCTAGTGATGTGGTTGTGGGAGCCATATTGGGTTAGCAAAAAGAGAAGGTCTTCCATTCAATCTATTATGCAAGCAAGACTCTTGATGTAGCCCAAGTTAATTTTATTGTTATAGAGAAAGAGATGTTAGCCTTAGTGTATGCATTTGACAAATTTCGATTCTATTTAGTGAGTGCAAGGGTGATTGTGTACACAGACCATGTGATACACCCCGAATTGGCCAAAGGATCTTCAAACAAGGCAATTGGCGCCCCTTTAGAGATGGGAAAGAGTATTGCGACCCACCATGATGATGTTGGGTGTTGAAGGATGAGTATTTGGTGCATTGGGTCACTTTTGGGCCCATATGGCATTTAGGGTCATTTTTGGGCCCATTATGTAATAAGGCCCATGGCTATAAATAGTTAGCTTTCTTTTCATTTTAGGGTATATGATTATTGATGATGAATGTTACACTTGAGAGTGTTTATGTTAGCTTGTTGGGAGCTTTCTAGATTGTGAGAAACGTCGATTGTTAGAGGTCCATTTCCTCTTTTGGTCTTAGTAAGAGATTGGTGCTTATGGTAATTTAAAGGAAGGTATTTGGTTTGAAATACCTTTGGTTGTCCTCTTTTATTATATTGTGTCTATCTATCTATATTTTTCCTTTTATTGTCTTTGTTTTCCTTTTGTTCTTCGTCTCGTATTTTTGTATTTTCCATTTTACCCTTGTCTCCGTTGTTTTCGTGGTTTCTTCATTCTTTTTGTATTTTGTATCGTATCATTTGGTATCAAAGCCGAGCTTGGATTTGTTTCCACGAATTCAATCTTCGGTGTGCTATCGAAAGAAAAATCAAAAATCACAAAAAATTGGTGTTTCACGTTTTTGGGGTTAGCCCAATTTTTGAATTTTTGATTTTGGTGTTTTCTTGTGTTTTTGGTGTTAGATTCTTGTTCCCTAACACTATTTGAGTCTAAATATCAAATTTGAGCTTAATCGGAGGTGATTTGTAGCCTCTACCTTTATTGAGCCTTGAGTTTTTGAAGAAAGTGAAGTGGGTCTTCAAATCTGGAATTTTGGAAGTGGAATTTAAGGCTTAAAGTTTTTGGAAGTTGTTATCCATGATGAGTAGAGCTTATATTTCAAATTTCGTCAAATTTCGAGCTAAAACGAAGAAGTTATGAATTTTTAAAGTTCATCTTGTTCTTGGTGTTCTTCATAAATTCATATCTTGTTGAAGAAGAATCTTCCAAAAGGGTGTGTTTGATCCAAAAAGTAAGAAATATAAAGGTGTTTGGGTGTTAGTACAAAAGAATATCCAAAAGAAAAAAGAATATTCTAAGAGAGAGAGTGCAAAAAGGGCCCACAAGAGCTGAAAATGTGGAGCTTCAATTGTGCTGTCCAGGGGCATCTACGTCCGAATCTGCCCACGCAAGTCAATACCTGCGGCCGCAGTTCATCAATGCAGGCCAGTAGGAAGCCTTCAGTTTTCACCTGCGAGGGTAGGTCCCCAGGTGCGTCCGCACCTCACCAAACGCAGGTGAACAACTCAAAATCACACCCTTCTCTAGTTCTAACCTTCTAGTTTCATTTTCTTGATTCCTAATCACTTCCTTTGATTCTTAACAACTAAATTTCAGCTAGTAATCACTCTACTTAGTTGTGATTAGTTCTTGGGTCCATTTTCTTTCGTGTTCTTTCTCTTTGTGTGCTTTCATCGTTTCTTTCTTATTTAACTTCTTGAGTCAAGTTCTTTTGTGTTCAAAATCGAGTCATCATTTCTTCTCTCAACAAGAATACTTTTATCCAAGGACATCCAATTGAAACTTCCTATACCAACGTGAACAAGCAAGACTAACAAGTTGAGATAATTGTGAGGCAATCCAAGTGTGAAAGCACTAGTGATTGCGAGTTTGCTAACGTTAGCCTTGTTTGTTAGTTGTGTTGAGTGTCTTGTTAATAGGTACCATGGATTCGGGAGATGAAATTCAACCTACTTCAGGTGGAACCAATCTTGATACTATATTGGAGGCCCTCATGGGGTTGAGTCAAAAGGTGGATGTGATAACTGATAAAATGTCGGGCAAGGATGAGAGAGTATCAAACATGGAGGGAAGGATGGTGAATGTGGAAGGGAACCTCAACTCTTCAAATGCAACCCCTCAAAACAATCTCCAAGCTTCCTCAAGTGGATAAGTCCAAGAAAATTCGGCTACCGTCTCTCCTAGGACTCTCCACAACATGTTTTACCCTCCCCAACAAGGTAATGTTTCCTTACCTACTACTACGGTTGATCAAACTCCATGACATGTAGCCCGACCCCTACAATTTAACCCACCTCAACAAATGCCCCAACCTCCAGCTCTACAAATGCCCGCTCCACCCTATTAAGCACCACAAAACCAAGTCCCAAACAACCAAATGCCATAAGGATTCAACCCACAAGGTCTCAATCCACCCTACTACCTACCCTATCAAGTACCCCAAGCCCAAGTACCACACTATCAAATACCCCAAAACCCAAACCCACCTTACCAAGCTCTACTTAACCAAATGCCACCCAACTAAGCCCTAGGAGTCCAAGGAGAGTTTGAGGAACAAGTAGAAGGAGGATATGGGTATGGTGCCCAAGGATATGGACCAAGAGACCAAGGCGGTCTCAACTCTATCAAGGTCACTCTTCCTAGTTTTCAAGGAGGTAGTGATCCCGAAGGATACCTCAAGTGGGAGTCGCAATGTGATAGGATCTTCCAAGCAAATGACTTGCCCGATGTTAAGAAGACTACCTATGTCATTGCCCTATTTAAAGGTTATGCATTGACTTGGTGGGAGTCGGCTAAGAGAATGCAAGGGGTTCTTCATAGAGGTAATTATCCACCATGGGAAATGATGAAGGCCCTTATGAGAGCCAAGTATGTGCCGGAGAGGTATAGACAAGGGTTGCTTTCCAAGTTGTATAATTTGAGACAGGAAGACAAGAGTTTTGAAGCATACTATGATGAATTCCAAAATCTACTCTTGAAGCTTGATTACAACGAGGATGAAGAGCACACCAAGATTCGATTCAAAGTGGGATTGAATCAAGAGATTACCTCTAGATTGTCAATACATAAGTTTTCCCAGATGGATGATCTTTTAGAAGTGGCTATTGATGTTGATCAAGATATTAAGTTGGAGAAAGCCATCCACCCCAAGGCGGGAAATCAAGTGTCATCAACATGGACTCAAGGTTCCGAATTCAAGAGATCTTTTGACAAGAAGCCCTTTGAGAAGAATTCTCCAAGATATCCCCCTAGAGAAGGAGGTAATCCTAATATTAAGGGTACTTAATTCTTTAAGTGTCAATGATGGGGTCACCGAATGAGTGATTGTCCTACCCAGAGAGTCATCATACTTCGGGAAGGTAATCCTTACTACAAAGATGAAGTGGAGCAAGAAGAGAAACTCATAGAAGGGGTTGATAATGTTGATGAAAATGTGGAGGGTGAAGGAGATCCATGTGATGGGTATATCACCGTCCCAAATATGCTAGCCAACAAAGTACCCACTGAAGAGGTTTGGCCTCAAGAAGGAGAGATTAACATTCCACTTTTCTTGGCTAAGTGAGTTAAGAACTCTCCCAATTTCAAAGACTTTCTTGGGGATCTTGGGCTTGAAAATGATGTTTTCTCAGTTTTGAGGACAAATCCTCTTCAAGAAGGAGAGGATGATACACCCCGAATTGTCTAAAGGATCTTCAAATAAGGTAATTGACGTCCCTTTAGAGATGTGTAAGAGTATTGTGACCCACCATGATGATGTTGGGTGTTGAAGGATGAGTATTTGGTGCATTGGGTCACTTTTGGGCCCATATGGCATTTAGGGTCATTTTTGGGCCCATTATGTAATAAGGCCCATGGCTATAAATAGTTAGCTTTCTTTTCATTTTAGGGTATATGATTATTGATGATGAATGTTACACTTGAGAGTGTTTATGTTAGCTTGTTGGGAGCTTTCTAGATTGTGAGAAACATCGATTATTAGAGGTCCATTTCCTCTTTCGATCTTCGTAAGAGATTGGTGCTTATGGTAATTTAACGGAAGGTCTTTGGTTTGAAATACCTTTGGTTGTCCTCTTTTTATCATATTGTGTCTATATATCTATCTTTTCCCTTTTATTGTCTTTGTTTTCCTTTTGTTCTTCGTCTCGTATTTTTGTATTTTCCATTTTACCCTTGTCTCCGTTGTTTTCGTGGTTTCTTTATTCTTTTCGTATTTTGTACCGTATCATCATGCAGTTATTCGATACTTGTTCAATTAAAAAGATGCCAAACCTCAGCTCATTAGATCAATTTTGTTACTACAAGAGTTTGATCTAGAAGTTAAAGATCAAAGAGGGATGGAAAACCAAGTGGAAGATCACCTCTCCAGGTTAGAGAATTGGGAACATGTTCTAGAGGATGGTGCTATTCGAGAAGAGTTTCCAGATGAACAAATCTTAGCAGTGAACGATGCAGCACTACCATGGTATGCAAATATTATGAATTTGATAGTGAGCGATGTGTATCCACCCGAAGACACTAGTCAGCAGCAAAAGAGGCTCTACCATGAGTTTCGTTTCTACACATGGGATGACCCTTACTTGTTCAAGTAGGGCCCGACTGAGTAATTAGAAGATGTATTCTGAGATATGAGGTGAAACAAATCTTGGAGGGGTATCATTCTTCTCCTTATAGAGGCTATCACGGTGGTGAACGGATAGCTTACAAGATAATGCAATCCAATTTCTTTTGGCCTACCTTATTCAAGGATGTAGTCAAGTTTGCAAAAGAATGTGATCAATGTCAGCGGATGAGGTCAATCTCTAAAAGGCATGAGATGCCTTTGAACAATATATTAGAAGTTGAAATCTTTGATGTGTGGAGAATAGACTTTATGGGCCCCTTTCCACCTTCTTGGGGAAACATTTAAATTTTAGTCATAGTGGATTATGTCTCAAAGTGGGTGGAAGCAACAACTTTTCCCACTAATAATGCAAAAGTGGTAATTAAGTTTGTAAAGAAGCAGACATTCACAAGGTTTGGGACACCAAGAGTATTATCAGTGATGGTGGTCCACATTTTATCAACAATTGGTTCAGAAATTTACTGGCCAAGTATGGGGTACGACATAAGGTTGCCACAACCTATCATCCCCACAACTAGCGGCCAGGTGGAGTTGTCAAATCACGAAGTGAAGCATATTTTACAAAAGACTGTGAATGCACAACATAAAGATTGGACGTTGAAACTTGATGATGCATTATAGGCATATCGGACAGCATACAAGACTCCCATTAGGACATCGCCCTACAGGTTGGTGTTTGGGAAGGCATGCCATCTACCGGTTTAGCTAGAACATCAAGTGTATTGGGCAGTCAAGAAGTTGAACCTTGACGCTGAGTTAGCAGGCCAAAAAAAATGCTACAGCTGCATGAGCTTTAAGAATTTAGGTTGCATGCCTACGAGAATGCAAATCTCTATAAGGAGAAGACAAAAACGTGGCATGACAAACATGTTGTGGCACACACATTTGAGCCTGGGCAAAAGGTATTGTTGTTCAATTTGAGGTTGAAGTTATTTTCTTAGTAAGCTGAAATCCAAGTGGTATGGTCCTTTTGAGGTGGTAAAGATGAGTACCCATGGATCTGTTGAACTAATTGATAAAATGGACAAAGAGTTAAGCACTATTTGGGCTAAGAAGAGGACCGACAGAGAATTTCCATCGAGTTGCAAATGAATGATGGTGAGCCGAGTCCAACTGTGGTGGTAAATTAGGCACTACATGGGAGGCATCCCATGAGTGTAATGTAATAGTGTAGGATTTCTATTCAAAAGAAAAGCAAAGGAAAAGATAAAATGAGAAAAAAATAAAAATACCAAAAAGATGTGTCGAGCCACGACCAAAACCACGGTGCTTGGTGGGAGGCAACCCACCCTTCTATTGTAATTTAACTGGTTTTACAGGAATTTTTACGTGGTATGGAGCCTAAAATGGTCGGTTGGAGTAAGAAGGATGAACATATGAATGAAAAAGGTAAGTGTTGGGGGTGAAATAACACCCCGTGCGCCGTACCATCGCTGCTAGACGATATCCTCGCGCTGCACTACATAGCGCGAGTACTCACTGCCTCGGTCACACGATAGCCCTGCATTGCAGGGGCTCTGTCACATATTAGGGCTGCATCCCAGGCTCCTATCCTTGCTCTAGCTCTACGCCGCGACCCCCTCCCCCCTCTCTCCCCCTCATTTTCCCCCAAATTTTATTCTCAATTACAGGGTTAACCCGACCCGGTAAGTTAAAAAAATAAATACCCTCCTCTAAATTTTCCCCTCATTCTTTCCTTACTTGCTCCACTCATTATCCCTCTCTTACACATGGAGTACGATGCACCACCCCCACCCGATTTTTTTCCTCTCTTTCAACCAACTCTTTACTCCATGGTATGTTTTCATGAACACTTAAGTTTATTTTGTTGACACGGGTGAGATTGGGTTGATGCCCTTGCTTGCTAAAGATGTGAATATCTGAAATGAATTAAATTTTGAAATTTTGTTAACTTGGGTTGATGAACACCATGATTAAGGGTAGTGGGTGATTATAGGCATCCAAAATTTAATTTGAAACTAAATTAGAGAGTTGTTATGGGACTGTTTGGGTTGAAATGGGTAGTTGTATACTTAGGTTGGTTAATTTATCCTTGCTTTAACTATTATTTGCCTATGAGAAAGCTCATGCTAAAATGTCATACTGCATGTTAAAGTTAAGCTATTGCTACGTGCTTAATTGGATACCTTATGAGGAAAATAGTGAATTAGGATGAAAAGTGTTCTAATGGTAAGGGAGTTGTATTAGTTATGCATATCTAGCTAAGTTGGTATGACTTGTTTGTGCACTATGGTGGTGCTCATCTAGAACACTTTGTATCGTACTGGTTGTACATTGATGCTTTCTAATGGATTCAGAGTCGGGGAAGTCTGAGTACCTGAAAATTTTGAATATGCTAACAAATTAAGTGTGGGGTGGTTCCAGTGACCCCAAAACTTAATTATGGTTAGCCATTTGGGAATAAACTAATGCTTGTTGTTGATGTTGTGTTTAACAAGACTCATGGCTCTTAAAACAAACAAGCGTAAGGGAGTTGCTTCCACCTATCGATAAGGTCAGAAACAAACTCGAATGAGGCAGCCAACAACTGCAACTCCAGCTGCCCCGGCAGCTTCTCAAGATGCACGTCGGAGGTTTGGATTCAAATGGGTTGAGAAGGAAGGCATGAAATGGTACAAAGACAATAAAGAGAGCAATTACCAACCGACCAAGCATATTGATAAAGTTGCTTGGAGGTCAATTACCCACAGATAAGGCAAGGATTCGCCAGTTGAATATAGAGTTCATTTTTGATGATATGGGTGAATGAAACCTAGACTTGGTGAGGGAGTTATTTGTTAATTGGTTCCCTAATACTCAAGGCAACAGTGTCAAGGTTCGTGGGAAGATTATCAAATTAAATGCACCAGCATTTAACACTTTCATTCAAATACCAGATGTTGATCATACTAGACTGAAGGAGCTGTACAACCGACCATCATATCAAGCTATCTGTCATATACTTTATGGGACCAGATCCATTGCTAGATGGTACCACCACAGATATAAAGGATATTACATAACCTACCCTTATGCTCATTTTAACAAAGAAGCTCGAATGTGGATGCAGATTATTAGCGCTTGCTTGATTCCAGGGACCCATTTCACTTATGCCACACATAATCGGGTATGTATAGTTTTTTTTTTAATGAATGATGTTCCTATTAATGTCGGTGTAGTGCTTAGATCAGCTATGCGGAAAGCCTGAGTTCACAATGAATATACATGTAAAAGATATATGTAGAGTGGGTCAAACATTTGCAGAGCCCATGGATGACGATGTTCCTATAGATGATGAGTACCTGCTAGTTGATTCTAATGTGGAGATTGATTCTGATATGGAGGATTCCAAGGAAGCATATCTGAGTCCTGGCGTGGAGGAGGATGATGACTAGGCCCAAGAAGTTCTTTTCCCCATCTTTTGTTTATATTTTATTTTTATTGTGCACTGAGGATAGTACATGGTCTAAGTGTGGGGTGGGGGTAAAAGTGTTCCTTGGGTTGTTTAATTTCTTTATGTTTGCTAGTTGAATTATTTTGGTTTGTAATAAGTAGTAATATGCACTTGGTTGACTCTTGTGAGTTGGTCGTAGTAATTTTTTTGGTATTAGTTGTTTTGTTTTTGGGTTCCTCAACTTTTGTTTTTGATTCTTTTCCCGAGGATAGTCCCATTGAACTGAGTAGGATCAAAATTTTATTTTTAGGGATAAGTATGTGTTTAAGTCATAGTTGAGTACTTTTCTCAATGATGGATGGATGACGACCGTCTTAAGAGAAAATGAGTCATAGGTAGAGAGTAAGAAGTGAACCTTTTCACTAATTTGGGATTAAGTACTCTTGTAGGATCTATGACTATATGACTCAAGTGTGGTTTAAATCAAATGTATTGTTATGGATGAATGACTACTTTTGGAATGCTTATGCTCATTTATGTGACTCTCTCATGACTTTAGCTTAAAGTTGAATTTATGTCGTTGCTTGGTTAAGAATCTATAGAGGTCCATCTTGATTTGAACATGTGCCTTTTGGGTGTAAGATTTAGTTTATTCCATGTTTACATATAGGTGTCTAGAACTTGTCTGGTGTGTATGCAAAACGAAATAAAGAATGTCGAACTTAGGAAATGATGTAGGCATTTCTTTGTTAGCCATATTTGATACCCTCTTTTACCTACCCATAATGCATGACCTTAGTTATCCCCTTTGAGCCTTTATCCTATTCTTTGGTAGCCTAATGTGTAACTTATTCCCTTTCTTTCTATTAACCTTAACTCAATCCAAAACTCCTTTAGTTTAAAAATTAAGATATTAAGCAGTATGAAAATGAAGAAAGAAGAAAAAGTGTCGTGAAGCCCCAAAAGTAGTAGATATAGGTGTGTTGTGAAGTTTCTGTGTTGATGGTGAAAAGTAGTGTATTGAAAAAAAAACAGAGAGAAAAAAAGTACTCCCGGCCAAAGAAGTGTAAGCTAACTTAAACAAAAGGGGCAAAACAAAAGGGAATGTGAAGATAAAAGTGGTGGAAAACAAGTTGGTTGAAGATGTGCTTAATGAAAGTGTGATGTATTAAAGAGCTTAGGGAAGTGAGTCACTATTTCTTACCAAAATAGTCCCTACCCGTCCCTTAGCCTACATTACAACCCTTAAAGTCCTACTTGATCTTAAGCCTTGATATTCTTATATTAGTTGAATATTACACTAAGGGAAAGCCTATGGGTCATCCTATGAGCATGTGAATTCTTTGAGAGAGTGAGCAAAATTTCATTCTTACACCCGATCTTGTGTTAAATTACATGTTGGTTAGTGATATTGGTGACTCTCTTATTGTGAAGGCACATGTCTAATGATAGATAAGCGACTTATATGACTTCTTGGTTGGGTAATGTGCATAAGTTTTCTAATTTTAGAGAGTCAATTCTTGAGGCTAAGAAGTTTAGAATGGTTGATTCATGTGCTTGCATGACATGCTTTGTGTAGAACTTGTTGCTCATTCTAGTTGTGTGGTTCTTACTTGAGTATCTTGTTTCAATTGGTGACATTAGTGCCTTGGTAGTAAACATGATGCATAGAGTTGTTTGAGGACGAATAATGCTTTAAGTGTGGGGGGTGATCTTGGGTGTATTTATACACCCAAATGTTATTTTTGCCCATGCTTCAGCTAAGTTTGGAGAGCAAATTATCTTCTTTAAGTTTGTTTTATTATACTTTTGATGTAAATGAACAAACATACATGAATAACACTATTTAAGGAGTAAATGAGGCATCTGAAGACTCAAGATAGCTAAAGATGATAAGTGACGAAGTTAAGAGAGCCAAAAGCAGACAAACAAAGGCTACAACTAGGTTGTGCGCCGCACCCCTTGGGGCGTGCATTTGTCCTTGCATCACACCCCTTGGGGCATGTATTTACCCTTACACCGCACCCCTTGGGGTGCGCATATGTCCATGCAGCGCGGGCCCCTTCTTCGTGGCAGCTTGTTCTTTTAATTTAGTCCAAGGGCTTGGGGTAGTTTCACAATACATTTATAAATATCCCAAGAACATTTTGAAGAAGGGGAAGCTAAGGGTTTTACTAGGATTCATCTTCTGTAAACTCTACCACTCAATTTCTTTTGGTATGAATATCAATTTCTTTGTTGTTTTATCTCAGTCTATGAGTAGATAATACCTTTGTTCTGGGGTTACAGCTAAAACATGATTGCATAGTATCTTATTTTAATCAATGAAGTTTTTTTCTCATTCGATTGTGCTCGTGTTATTGAATTTACTACTTTAGTGTTTGGCCAACATTAGAATAAATGGGTAATTCTTGCATGAACTGACCATAGGATTGTAAGGATAGGATGAAGAACATGAAAAATAAGATCCTCTCTTATGCAAATTAAGGTTGATTTGCAACTAGGATAGATGTATACATATGTTTGCCTTATTTGGTTATGAACGGGATGAAAATGTAAAACACTTGAAGTAGAAACTCGCATCCCCGCTCAACGATGTAGTTACGAGACTAATTCGAGTAGGTGATTTAGAAGATAACCATTCCCGGATTGAATACTTAACCCCAAAACCCATAATTTGAGAAATAAAGTTCATTGAAATGAATGAATATTATGCACGATTGTGATAAATGTCATAGCCCTGGAATTTCGCCAAATACTATTTACAACCTTGCTCTATAGTTGTGATTGATTTATTTTATTCTTCTTGCACACTATTAGGAAATTATAAATTCACAAACTCTCTTAATAACTATCATCACTTGTATGAAATAAGATTGGAATTGAATTATGTAAATTGCTAAATAATTAGTCCCTATGGGTTCGATATCCAGCTCTTAAAGAGTCACTATATTACTTGCTAGACCACGTACACTTGCATGTGCGGTAGGCCACAACAGTGGTCCTAGTGGACAGAGTTCTGGTTAGATATTATAGGGTATTTGATCTAGGTCTTTGGGTCAAGACGGCTATTTTGGGTCAGTAGGTACAATGCATCAGAGAGATTTAGGGGCATATTTTGACTGTGGCTAGATTGGTCATTGGTCTAGGGAGTGCCCCAGGGACGTTGGTCAGCCAGTTGGGATCAACTCGTGTTTCTCACTATGTTAGAGCTTCAAGAGTTTGTTATGACTGTAGGGAGGCCGGACATTGGTCCAGAGAGTGTCCCGGACATGAGATTATTGAGAAGTCAGTGTGGCCATACCAGTCTCTCAGAGATATGGTACCTTCGAGCGAAAGTAGTGCACTTAGCATTTCAGTTGATTGTTCAGATGCTAAGTCCAGACTTGGACACGTTCAGATTTATACTTCTTCGGGTAGGTCAGGGCCTATGACGTTGGATTCCATCATATAAGTACGATTTTGATTTACTATATTTTGGTGTCTACTTGAATTGAGTTGGGGTTATCATACCCATCGGTGTTTATATGCCTTAATGTTGCAATATTAATTGTTGTAATCCTTTGTGTAGATTTTATACATGTTTGACTTCCCCCGTAGATATTTGTTTTTAGTATGGATTGAGTGGATCAGTATTATGATTTCCTTGGGGTGTAGCACTTGTGTTAAAGTCCCTTTCCTATGGGATATTGGCCTTGTTATTGTACTAGAGTGGTGTTGGTTGTTATTTTTCATTTTTGGTGCCACCTGCACTTTATCATGTCATTAATGTTATTGTTTTGATGTTGGTTGATTCTTACTTGATAGACGGCTAAACTAGCATTGCCTAGTTAGTATCCCTTTCTTGCAATTCTTTCCCTTGGCTTAGATGGCTACCTTGGTTGGTTGGTTTTCCCTACTGTTAACAAGGTTAGGTTGTTGAGGTTTTATGGGATGAAAGGTTTGTCCTTCCATTGTTTGGTTGTAATTCTAGTAGTGGCGACCCTTATTTTATGGCTCGTTCCTAAGATTGGTAAGTTGAGGTTGTTCTTTCGATTAAGCTGGTTCATCACCTGGTTGTCGTCTTGATCTTGGTTTTAGTGTTGAGATGGGTACTTCATTCTTTCTTCGATGTCATTTGCGGTTTAGTTGAGCTGAGGGAGGTTTAAACTGGTGAATTCAGAAATCCTCATTTCGGGACTTGTTTGGCCTAATATGCCCTCGTGGTATGCTTTTGCTTGGTGGTATGTTCTTGGGTATTAGTTGTCAGTAACCAAAGTGGATGTCTTTTAGGAGTAAGTATTCTTTTCCATGGATTGAGTGTCAATTTGACTAGATTTAGGCTAAGATCGTATTTTTCTGAATTGCTCGAGATTTGGCTCCCATTGGTATTCTTTGCAGCCATGGTGAGTTCTTGGTTATACCCTTATGTGTTATGCCCTTAGCGGATGTGGATTTGATAACTCGTATCTTTAGCTTGTGGTTTTCCTCAGTTGTGAGTATATTCTTTGGCACCATTTTAGCTTCAGCCATTACGGGAATCGTTGGGTATATGCTTGATTTTTTATAGAGAGATCGATTCGGGTATTTGACTTTAGTGAAGACTTGTTGGCTCCAGTTGTAATTTTTGACTCTTTTGAATGACGTTTTGGAAGTTGCGATAGATTTTGGAATATGGGTGCTTACTCATTAACAGGATTGGTTTGGATAGTTGAGATCGAGTAGTTTAACTTTAGAGTTGAGATTATGGCTATGGATTGTGTAACTTGGTTGCAGCCTAATTTTGAGGTTTTGATTCAGTTGAGCATTTGTTGATAGACTGACTAGGCCTACTCACTACCTATCGAAATTTTGACTCAAATAGATAATTGAGGGATAGCCCATTGGTACATGGTGTTGGTTTCTTCTGGTTTTGACCTTTGTACTCAGTTTTTGTTAGAAATATTATATGAGTACTCAGTAGAAGAAGTGTACTCGAGTTGGGCTTATCATGGTTTAACCCACAGTTAGTGGAGTATTTTGGAACGATCGCTTTGTTTAGAGAGGTTGTGCTCCGAACTCATGCGTTTCTAGTTTTGAGGGTCATCCGGATTGGCTATTGGCTTTGGTAGAGGTTGCAAACTTCAGTTATCACCATTTGGGTATTCAGGTCGAACCTTATGGGTTTGTTCTTATGTTAGTTCGTGCGAATTTTCTATGGGTCAGCTCCAGTTTAGCAAGATTAGTGTGGTGTGAATGCACGGATACAACTCGGGTGATGTTGAAAGTATTTGTGTGGCTCGAAGTAGATAGCAGGTTCGAAAAGGCAGGAGAATGTTAGATTTGGAATTTGTAGTTGGTTGTATGATTCATGCCCTAAGGTTGACTTTAGCTTGTTCAAATATCTATTTGGATATGTTGTATCAGTGTGATGTCAGTATGATGTGGTTTTGATTTACTTGTTTTAGTCGTGTTCGGTTCAGTTAGAGGCCAGATGATTGTTAAGGATGAGCTTTTGGCTATTTGGAAAGTGAAGTAAGGATGTGAAGAGAAAAGGGATACCTTTACCAAAATCTCTTAGAAGCGTTGTTTTGATTGAGAGGTTATCTGGGGAGTCTTGCTCGGAGCATGCAAGCCCAGTACCTAGTCCCTTCAATCTTTTAATTTTTTTTTAATCCATTGACTTTCGAGGATGAAAGTCCTTTTAGTAGTGGATATTGTAATAATCCTCCTGGTCATTTCCTTGATTTTTGCATGGTCTCGATATTTTGTGCCTTCCCATAGTGGCTACAGGTCATTTATGACGTGTCGAAACAGTCGGTTCAATTTTGGGCAGTTCGTTTGGGTTTTAAGCCCATTTCCCTGTTTTAGAGCTTTTATAGTTGAGAAATTGGTCTCAGACAAAACTTCTAATAAACAAACCCGGATGAGAATTCCGACAGCGGCGTTAGCTTTGAAATATGGATTTTAGGCTATGGGTACCCTTGGTCCAAGTCTCGAGGCTTTTAGACTTATTTTGGGCTATTAGGTAGATTTTAGAAAAAGTAGAACTATGGGTGTGGGGGTACCTTTTATTGAAACGACCTTGGTTGGAAATTTCAATGGTTTCGTTGAATTCAGAATGTCGAATTTGGTATAGTAGCATAGTTCATTTGTCCTCATGGGGTTCCAAACTAATCCCAAGCACCCGATAGAAGTCTGTTGGACATAGCATTTTTGCCTGTTTTCCAGCATCTGGTACAACCCATTTTTCTTCTTTGCGTTCGCAAGATTTAGGTCGTATTTGCAAAGGGTTAAACTTTTGTCTGTCGCGATCGCGAGACTTTTCTCTCGCATTTGTGATGAAGGGTCATGCCAACTCAGTCCCTCTTGTTTTTTGCATTCGCAACACTTGCCGTCATATTCGCGATAGGTTATTCTCTCGAGCATCATAATCGCGGTCAGGGATCATCGCTATTGCGATGAGTAACCCTTGGGCCTATTTATGGCAATCTTCCCCAATTTTTCTCCTATTTTTCTCAACCCTAACTCGCCATTAATGGACCATTGAGCAAGGAAATTTATAGGAAATCGTCCTTGGGGCAAAGGTAAGTTAATTTAACACCTCTTGATCTTTTCCCCTTGTTTTTCCCTGTAAATTCCGTTCTTTTCCTTGTTTTATTCCTAGAAATTAGTTTCGAATCCCTCAACTTTGTGGGCTGATTTGAGCCTGAATTGCGCTCTATTTATGCTCAAATTTCGAGCACACATTCCTTTTGTTTCGAGGGATCTCATGACAGATTCAATTTTGGGATTCCATTAGCGGGCCCTATGGGTGTATTTTTGACTCAAGTTTGGGCCCAGAGTTTTATATTGTTTTATGGGTATCATTTTACTCGTATTAATGCCTATATTATGAATTTGATAGTGTGAAAATATTTCGGGATTATGGGATAAAATGAGCGATTTATGAACAATTCGAGATTGCAGTTCAGTTTTGAGGTTGGCTACGGTCTACTCTTCTCTTAAGATTGTGTATTGTATAGGTCGCATGCTAGGTAGAGATTGTAGGATAGGTTTATATTTATTTATATCATGACTTGACCTATTTAGGGGATTTAGCACAGAAATGTGACCCGAACCATAACATAGAATACCAGTTATGGTTATAGGATCTTATTATCCTTTGTTATAGACTTGTTTTACCATAGATTGACATGAAGGATCTTTTAGTATAAGATTTACCATATTACTTAGTGAATTGGACGGTATGCCCAGATTAGATCCTTCTAGTAGCTTTATGCCCTTATTTACCTTATTCCTTCTGTATTATTATGTTTTTATCCTGGTATATGGTATATTGTTGGGCCCATTGGTTATGAGACCGATTGGACACTGGATTAATTCTTTGTGTTTTGATAGGACATGGTCCTAGTTGATAGATGCTTAGATGCTTAGATCTGTATTGTTTGGATACTGGTGATGGCATGCATACATTTAGGCGCATTTACACTTATTTCGTGGTACGATTCCAACTAAAACCTTGGTTTTACAACTGTTTTCTAAAAAGGTATTTATTCCAACTTTTCTTAACTTTAAAATTGATTCTTTAAAAATGGAATTTGTACCACCCTAATTATTGGATTATGACATTTTAAACTAAACATAATTACTTTCAAAATTAGACCAAGGCTAAATTTCGGTCCATTATTGATCCACTCTCTTTTACTACTTTAAAGCCTTCTGTGGGAGTCTCGTGGAACTTTGAGACAAAGGAGATTGAAGAATATGTTGAAGTAGTTGTATCTTTGAAATGTCTTGGGTCCTACACCAAATATCCTTGCAAGTTGGACCTTGCTTTTAAAGATTGGGAAACTCCTATCGTGAAGCCTTCAGTTGAAGATCCACTACGACTTATGCTCAAACCATTGCGACCTCATCTTTGTTACGTGTGTTTGGGAGAAGGTGAGACCTTACCCATTATTATTGCGGGAGACTTGTTGTTTTGGCAAGTTGAGGAATTGAAGTCAGTGGTGAGATAATATATTAGGGCTCTTGGATGGACCATAGTCGATATTATTAGGATTTCCCCAGTATATGCACCCACAAAATTAAACTTGAGCCAAAGTTTGTAGTAAGTGTAGAACATCAATGGAGGTTAAACCCTCCTATGCAAGAGGTTTTGAAGAAAGAAATCATCAAGTGGCTTAACACAGGTGGTGTCTATCCTATCTCAGCTAGTACTATGTGGGTAAGCCCAATTCAATGTGTCCCCAAGAAAGGTGGTATCACGGTAGTCCCAAATGAGATCTACTCAATAGGTTCACCCATTAACATACTATTGTTAACACACTCGTGATAACCATTATTTACCAACCTACTCCTAGTTCCATAGAAGAATCATAAATTTCAAAAATCTAAGGTTTGACATAGTTCATTAACTCGACATGCACTACCAAATTTATCAGTTCATTATCATAAGTTCAGTTTGTTATCAAATCCATCCAAACTCCAAGCTCGTAGGCCTAGGCATAAAATCTCCCATCATAATTACAGTTATTAGATTTATCTAGCCTGATTCTACAATAATTAAACCATAACCTACCTTATGGATGAGCTTTGCTGCTATAAAAAGTGAAGAGTCTTTCCTCACTTGTCTTTCTCTCTCTAATTGATTAGACTCTTTACAGGGAATGCTTGGAAATTACCCTATTAGAGTTTGGCCTCTAAACCTTGTTATTCTAATAATAGGGTTCATCTAGGGTGTTTTTGAAGGAGGAAAATAAAATAGGAGGCCTCATCTGGGGAAAGGGTTAGATAAAAGCCTGGGTGGTTTACTGCCTCGCCATCACTGCGACGATGAAAGTGATGCTGCAGCAATGTTGTTGTAGTGACAAATCTATTGTTGTAGCAATAAGTAGATAGGTCTGGCCTAATATTTGAGAAACTGACCCAATTTAATTTGGGTCGTGGACCCTTTTCCTAGAAAATTAATTTTAATAGGGTTTGAACGAAATATGATTTTTAGCATAATACTGATTTGGGCCATTACAGTCAGAATTTCAATAATTAATTTTGAATGTGAACTGAACAAAACATTCTGGGAAATTGAATGAAAGTTATTAAAATAACAGCATGAAAAAACTTCTTTGAATTTTAAAAAGAAAAAGAAATTTATGTATTTCATTTATTATCAAACTCAATTAAAAAAGAATTTTAATGTGATACTTAATTATTATTATGAAAAATGAAAAAGAATTTTATGAATTTCATTTTAGTATCAAACTTAATTAATAAATAAAAAGAATTTAAGAATTTATGTGAGGCGGGGTTATGTAGAGTGAGTTGGAGATAGAATTATTTGCTATGCAAGGTACTATGAAGTATGTTGGAGTCATTATAAATTTATGTGGGTTTTACGCTATTGCAACTAGGACTGTGCATGAATCAATTTAGTTTGATTTTGATCATCATCAAATTGAAATTTTAAATTTCAATTTGTTGAAATCTTTGTCCCATATTCAAAAGATGCATGTCATAAATATGAGTATGTTGAGATGGATGGTTGGGCATACTAGGTGTGATAGAATCAGGAAGGAGGCCATTCGAGATAATGTGAGAGTGGCTTCTATAGTGGATAATATGAGGGAAGCAAGATTGGTTGGACATATGATGAGGCGAAGTTCTGACACATTAGTGAAGAGGTGTGAGAGGTTGGATATAGTGGGTATGAAGAGGGGTAGAGGTAGGCAAAAGAAGCATTAGATAAAGGTGATTAGATAAGACATAACATATATTCAGATTACCAAGGACATGACCTTAGATAGAGAGATGTAGAGGACGTGTATTAGAGTAGAAGATTAGTCGTGTAGGAGTGTTGTAGTGCGCTAGTCATAGTATGGTAGTGTAGGATTTAGCTATAGCTATCTGTCATTGTTGTCATTTATTGTGTTTTGATTTTTGCACTTTTTTTGGCTGAGTATTATTTTTATGGTAGATTCTGCACTATCTCGTGTTTCCATATTATCTTTAATATATTTCTTTTCTTTATACCTGGATATTCTACACTTGAGCCAAGGGTCTTTCAAAAACAGCCTCTCTACCTCCCCAAGATAGTTGTAAGGTCTGCATACACTTTACCCTCCCCAGACCTCACTTGTGGGATTTTATCGGGTATGTTATTGGTTTTATTGTTGTTGATTCGGATTTATAAATAGATTTGTTGGATTTTGAAATTTTAATAAGCAACTATTTTCATAATTTCTTACATTGGAATGAATTATTATATCAATAATATCAATTAAGAAAATAATTTCTCACCTTGCTGGTGAAAGAGTGAGACTGAAAAATATAAAAGTGAGACGGTCTATGGAATATTGGGAATTTGGGAGTGAAAGAGTGAGATTGAGAGAATTGAAAGGAAAAATGGTTGAAGAGAGGTCCATAAATATGTAATGAGAGATGCATTACGTAAAAGAATTGAAATAGTCTAAATTTGGATCTGGGCCCTAAGCATACCTAGTTACGTATCGTATATATGCCTCCTATAGTAATATAACTTAATTTTGAACTCTATATATATGTGTGTATATACACACACATATATATATATGTATATATATCAATTTTTCAAATCGATTCAGATTGTAAACAAACCGAACCATATCCAAATTGAAAAATCATAATATTTTAAAATTGAATTTGTAAATAAATTTGAGTTGTATAATCCAAATTTCTTTAAATTGGTTTGGAAATTTGAGTTGATTCCACTTGTGCACATCCCTTCTGCATCATCCAGTACTATTATTCATCTTACTAGGATGTAATGACCCTCCAGGTCATTTTTTGTATTTTCATGTCTTTTCTTTGTTTGGAGCTTTCCTATAGTTGCCCCAAGTTATTTATGACTTTCTGAGACTGATAGGCAGTTTATTTGGTTTTTAGAGCCACTTTATTGTTTTGGAAATTTTAAAGTTGAGAAATGGGTTCGGGGCAAAACATCAGGTAAACGGCCTCGGATTCCAATTTTGACAGTTTCATTATCTTCAAAATATCAATTTTAGACTAGGGGACCAAGAGTCCCAAGGCTTTCGGACTCATTTTAGGCTATTGGGTGTATTTTGGCAAAACCCAAAACCTTGGGTATGGGATCCACATTTTGTCGAAACAACCTCGGATGGAAATTTTAATGGTTTTGTTGAGTCTGGAATGCCGAATTAGATAGGATAGCATAGTTCGTTTGCATTTACAAGGTTTTAAATAAATCTCAAACACCCTATCGGAGTTCGTTGGGACTTAGTAAATTTACTGGTGCCAATGATGCTGGTTCATCCGCTTTAGCGGCCTACAGACATATTTAGTGGTAGCCACTTAAGCAACTACAAACCACTTTAGCGGTGACTGGCCAACTAAGTCAGGGTCGCTTAAGCACCCACCTCATCTTTTTAGCGGTGATCGCTTAAGCGGTCATTTGGCCGCTAAAATGGCCATCACTGGCAGTTTATATATATATTTCATTCCTTAAATTCTACCTTCTAGTAATAAGTGTAATCCTCCATTAGAGAGAGAGTGAGAGCTTCAAATTTGTGGGAAATCACAAATTGAACGTGCTTCTCAAAAGGGAACAACTTTGGTGTAGAGGATTTAACGTGCTTTTGGTGGCGTCCAAGTAGGCTATGCTTATACTTCTTCTAGAATTTGCTTGATCATAGTATTATAATGTTAATGTGTTATCCATGAGTGGTTTTTTATTGCCCGTATATCCTTTTTTGTGATTGTTGCTTATTTTAGCAGATTAGGACCCTTTCGGGTATATTTCGGCCCCATATTCCCTTATGATAGCTTATGAATATCCTTTAAGACTAGGCTTAGTTTACTTAGTGTGTGGGACAGAATTGAGATGCCTCAGCCTAGGTTTGGGTAGGTGCTTGCCTTAAGTTGGGTTCTCAGGATTGGTAGTGGTCCCCACCAGCCCTTTTCAAGATAGAATGTTTAGAATAGTTCCTTGCTCACCTAAATGACCACTATCCACTTCCTTATGCTACATCTTTGGGTTTTTGGATGATTTATCACTTTTATAAGCTTATTTAGCTTTGTTACCCATGTATGGTAGTATTTGGCCTTAAACTTCACCCTTTGACTTAATAATTGGGATCCTTTTTGCTATAGGACTGCCTAAAATTGGAATTTATGTTCAAAGGACTAGGGATAGACCCTAATTTTGAGATTTTACTACTTTTGGCTTACTCAGTATCTCCAATTCAAGTCTGTCACCTAGCACCTTGTTATTATTTATCAGTTCCGGTTCGAGTCTGACATTTACTATCATGACATTACTCTCTAGTTCTAGTTTGATTCTGGTATTTATTACCTTTACAACTACTAATTTGGGATTGAAATCTGGTAGAGATCAGTAACACTTACGGTTATGGCTGAAAAGGAATATCAAGTACGCATAATTCTCACGTCCGCTCATTTTACATTCATTATTATTGCTATTCCGACCTTACTTAATGTTACTCTTTGCTTGTACCCACCGTGGTTATGGGAGCTTGGTTGGGTTTCTTTTTTTTTATTTGTGTCTTCTAGGCTTATGGGGTTCAAGTTAGATTATAGCTAGGCTTTTATTATCGGTCTCGAGTTATTCACTTTCCACTTATCGTATTTACCTAGTATAGCCTATTATTTCCATTTCTGCCCCTTTATTATATATGTAGGTTTACATTCTCGCACTTTACTTATTCTTTTACTATAATTTAGCTCAGTTGGCCTATGATGCCTATTGAGTACCCATGGTTTTGGTACTCATAATACACTTTTGTTGTAGATTTGAGTACGAGTCAATGCCATTGATATAGATCTGAGTACGAGTCAACGCCGTTGATGACATCCTCGGGGTGTGATGTAGTTCAGAGATTTGGGTGAGCTTTTAGATTCCAAAGTTAATCATTTTCCTTATGTTGTTGTGATGGTGTTATTTTGTATATTCTGAGACTACCACGTATATTTGACACTGTCTAGTACACTTTTTGGTTTTAACGGCTCTTGTACTGACTTTACTATGTCTTGGGGGAACTCATTTTTGTATATTTTCTCCTCTTCCCTCTACTATATAGCATGTTTATATCTATATATTGTTATTTTCATTGCTTATTATTTTTGTTGTATGCCTGTTTCTTTATCTTCCATATTTTGGCCCATTACTTATTGTCTCGACTATGGTTGGGCTTATCTACCAAGGGTTTAGACTATGTGTTATCATGCCCTGAGAAATTAGGTTGTGATAGTTTGGTATCAGAGCATGGGTTCACCAGTATTGCCGGTACAAGAGCAAGTGTCCAGTAGAGTCTTATGGATTGATACAATGACATCTGTGTCCTTCTTCAGGAGGCTACAAGAAATTCTTAGGAAAATCCCATCTTTTTGGTTCATTTTCGTGCATTGAGTTTATATTGTTTTCTAGGGTCTCATTTGTTTCACTCTTTTGCAGATGGATAGGACGTTGGTTGTGGAAGCTAGAGATGGAGACCCTGAGCCTGTAACTAGGGCCCTGATTAGAGGCAGGGGTCGACCAAGAGGTAGAGGCCAGGCCAAGAAGCCTTCACCAGATCTTATTATTACTCCTGACCTAAAGATAGCACCAGTGGGTCAACAACCACAATAGCAGGTGGGCCAGAAGGCAGCCCAGGCCCCACCTGGATTTATATCTTCTTCAGTTCTCTATGATGCTTTGGTATAGCTATTGGGCTTTGTAGGTCGACAGTCGACAGACGGGGGCCATATAGAAGCTCGGGGTGGTCTTGGTTTAGGAGATCATCCTGTAGCTACAACTCCCAGAGTAAAGGTCCCACCAGTATCGATGATCCCACAACCATCAGTAGCCCAACCAGTTATGACTTTTGAGGAGCAGAAGATGCTGGGCCAGTTTTTAAGATTAGCTCCTCCAAGATTTGTAAGGCCTCCAAATGAGGATGCTTTTGAGTTCCTTACTAGTTGTAAGGAGAGGTTGCATAATTTGGGATTGGTAGAGTCGTATAGTGTGGATTACACTACTTTTCAATTTGATCGAGCAACCAGACATTGGTGGAGAGGGTATTTTGATTCTATTCCAGTTAGATCTCATTCTATGACTTATACTTCATTCTCCGAGGCTTTCTTGGAGAAATATATACCTCACAGCTTGTGCGAGCATCTAAGAGAGCAGTTTACAGGATTGCAGTAGGGTTTTATATCTATGGTAGAGTATGAGGCAATGTATCAGGAGTTAGCCAGACATGCCACTATGATTCTACCTACTGAGTATAAGTGAATTTGATATTTTGTTAGAGGGCTGAGACTCCCACTTCACTTGGATACTCAGAGTATGGTAGTTGTAGGCAGATTTTTTTATGGATATTGCTGACTATGCTCAGGCTATGAAGGATATACATCACAAGGCCCAAGGTGGAAGCAGTAAGATACCTCATCAACAAGGCAGTTATAATGGGAGCCACAACAATACACAATTCAGAGGTAGAGATTATCAGGATAGATACCCCAACATCAGCCTTATCAGCATCAGGGTCAGTCAAGTAGGCCCATTCATGCAGTGCTTCAAATTTTTTATGGGGGTCAGTCGGGTTATAGTGACGTCAGCTGATAAAGCGGCGGTCAGTCTTTGAGGGGTGTTCATTCAGTTTCTTAAGACCAAGGTGTCCATTTCAGATCGGTTGGACCTTCTAGACAGAGAAAAGATCCTGGGGCATGTTATGCTTATTGTATTATAGGTCATTTCACCAGAAAGTGTCCCTAGTGTGGGATGATTGAGCCAGTCACACAGAGTGTTCCACTAATCAGATCAGTATTGCCTCTCTCTAGGTATAGTGTATAGAGTCATAGGGGTGGTCCCCATCATTCTATAAGAGGTCCTTAGACAAGTTGGCCAGGTGGTCCGGTATGCACCTAATCCAGAGTTAGACGAGGTCATTTATATGTTGTTCCTAGTAGGCCAGAGGATGAGGCTTTGGATGTTGTTATTACAGGTACGATCTCAGTCTACCTTCATCTTGCTTCTACTTTATTTGATCCATGCTTCACCTATTCTTATGTGTTTTCTTATTATGCACTGCGGTTGGGGTTGTCTTGGAAGCCTTTATCTATGTCTTTACATGTGTCTACTCTCGTGGGTAATTTTTTAGTAGTGGATCGGGTTTATAGATTATGTGTTATGATTGTACGGGAGTATGACACTCAGGCTGACCTTATTGTGCTAGACATGGTGGATTTTGATGTGAATTTAGGCATGGACTGGTTATCCTATCATCTGGTTCCAAGACCGTTACCTTAGCCATGCCTGGCATACCCCTGGTTGTATGGTAGGGTTCTTATAGTTGCGCACCGATGGGGATTATTTCTTATATTCAAGCTAAGAGGTTGGTATCGAAGGATTGTATGGATTATTTATCTTATGTTCTTGATGTCAGTGATGAGAGTCCATCACTTGACTCTATTCCAATAGACCATGAGTTTTCTAATGTATTTCCTACCGACCTACCTAGACTTTCTCCTGAATTTAATATAGAGTTTGTTATTGATCTTGAGCCAAGCACCCGACATATTTCTATGGCACCTTATCATATGGCTCCTGCCGAGTTAAAGGAGCTAAATATTTAGCTTCTGTATCTTCTAGGTCAGGGGTTTATTAAACTAAGTGTATCACCTTGGGGTGCTCCAATTCTGTTTATGAAGAAGAAAGATGGTTCTATGCGTATGTGTATTAATTATTGGCAGCTGAATAAGGTGACAGTGAAGAATAAGTGTCATATGCCTCGTATCAATGATCTTTTTAACCAACTTCAGGGTGTGACAGTGTTTTCTAAGACTGAATTAAGGTTTGGCTACCATAATTTGAGTATTAGGGCAAAGGACATGTATAAGACAGCCTTCAGGACTCGTTATGGCCATTACGAGTTCCTGGTGATGTCTTTTGGGTTGACCAATTCCCCAGCAGCATTCATGGACTTGATGACTCATGTTTTTAGGCCTTATCTGGACTCCTTTGTGATCATTTTCATTAATGATATCCTTTTCTATTCAAGGAGTAGGGAGGAGAATGAGCTGTATTTGATGACTATGCTCCACACTTTGAGAAATCATCGACTTTATGCCAAATTCTCAAAATGTGAGTTTTGGATTGAGTATATAGCATTCTTGGGGCACGTGGTGTCTAAGGACTGGATTATACTAGACCTTATGAAGATTGAGGCCATTCGTGATTGGGCTAGGACTACATCTCTAATCGAGGTTCGTAGTTTTATTGGGTTGGCAGGCTACTACAGGCAGTTCATTGAAAGATTTGCCATTATTGCAGCACCTATGACCAGCGTAACTAGGAACAATCTATTTCAGTGTTCTAATGGCAGTGAGATGAGCTTTCTGATGCTCAAGGACTTGCTCACCTTAACTCCTATTCTGACGCTTCTAGTTGAGGGCGAGGGGTTTACTATATATTATGATACTTCTGGTGTTGGTTTAGGGTATGTTCTGATGCAGCGAGGCTGAATTATTACATATGTATGTAGACAACTGAAGGTGCACGAGCGCTACTACCCCACTCATGACTTGGAGTTGGCAGTGTTAGTTTTTGCGCTTACGATTTGGAGGCATTAGTTTTTGGTGTTTTCTGTGTGATATTTATTAACCATCGTAGTCTTCAGTACATTATGACCCAAAAAGAGCTTAATTTGAGATAACACAAGTGGATTGAGTTGTTGGAGGACTATGATCTCTCTATTCTATACCATCTGGGAAAGGTGAATATGGTAGCAGATGCCTTGAGCCAGAAGGTAGGGAGTATTGTAAGCTTGGCCTTCCTTTCAGTTTCGGAGCAACCATTAGCCTTGGACATCCATTCCTTAGCCAATATGATGATTCCATTTGATATTTCAGATCCTAGGAGGATCCTTGCTAGTGTTGAGGCTAGGTCTACCTGATTGGACCAGATTTAGGGCCGATAATTTGAGAATGGTGGGTTGAGTGGCATTCAGGATCAAGTGTTGAGAGGTGTGTACAGGAGAGCTACCTTAGACTCTGAGGGAATTTTGAGATTCGATGGTTGCATTTATGTTTCAAGGGTAGGAGGTTTAATTCAGTTGATACTCCAGGAGGCTCATACCTCCAGATATTCGATTTACCCCAGGATAGCTCATATGTATAGAGATTTGAGGTAGCATTACTGGTGGAGTAGTATGAGAAAAGACATAGCAAATTTCGTAGCTTAGTGTTTATGTTGTTAGCATGTGAAGGACGAGCATCTGAGACTAGGTGGTTTGCTTTAGAGGCTACCCATTCCTAAGTGGAAATGGGAGTGAATTACTATGGATTTTATAGGTAGTTTACCTTGGAATTCTGATGGTTTGATAGCATTTGGATCATCATGGATCGATTGACCAAGTCTGCCTATTTCATCCCTAGTTAGACTTCCTACAGTGTCAAGAGGATGGCTCAGATTTATGTCCAAGAGGTGGTTTGCCTTCATGGGTACCCATGTCTATTATTTTAAGTAGAGGTTCTCAGCTCACTTCTAGCTTCAGGAGGGCATTTCAGTAGGATTTGGGTACCCAGGTTGACCTTAGCACCACTTTTCATCCCCAGACTGACATACAATCGGAGCAAACTATTCAGGTTTTAGAGGATATAATTCGAGCATGTGTCTTGGATTTTAGAGGTTAGCAGGAGTAGTTTTAAGCCTTAGCAGAGTTTGGCTATAATAATAGCTACCATTTGAATATTCAGATGGAAACATTTGAGGCATTTTATGGAAGGCATTGCCGATCTCTGGTTGGTTGGTTTGATACTTCAGAGTCTAGGCCACGAGGTACAAGCTTGCTATGAGAGTCATTGGACAGAGTTTGGGTGATTCAGGATAGGTTGTAGGAGCTTAAAGCAGGCAAACAAGTTACGCTAACCGTAGGCTTTGTACCTTGAGATTTGGAGTTAGTGATCAGATTTTCCTCTGAGTGTTGCCCATGAAGGGCGTGATAAGGTTCAGGAAGAATGAAAAGCTCAGTCCCAGGTATATTGTTCCATTTGAGATCCTTCAAACAGTTGGGGAAGTCATTTATGAGCTGGCTTTGCCTCTAGCCTTTTCAGCTATTCATTAATTTTTTCATGTATCGATGTTGCGGCGCTATATTTCGGATGAGTCTCGTATGCTTCAGTGGGACTTGATTCAGTTGATGACAGGTTGACCTTTTGTGGAGGAGCCAATTTCTATTCTAGCTAGAGATGTCAGATGTTGCTTTCTAGAGATATTACTATGGTTAAGTTTCAGTGGAGACACCGTCCGATCAAGAAGGCTACCTGGGATATCGAGAATGATATGCGGAATCAGTATCCTCACCTATTCGAGCCTTAGGGTACTTCATAATATTTTACTTTCACGGACAAGTCTTTTTAGTAGTTAATGTTGTAATGATCCTCCAGATTATTTTCTGTGTTTTCATGTCTTTTCTACATTTAGAGATTTCCTATAGCTGCCCCAAGTCATTTATGACTTGCTGGGACAGATAGTTAGGTTACCAGGTAGTTCGTTTGGATTTTAGAGCCATTTCTCTATTATGGAGCTTTTGAAGTTGAGAAATGGGTCTCGGGCTAAAACATCAAGTAAATGGCGTCAGATACCAATTCTGACAGCTTCATTAGCTTCAGAATGTCGGTTTTAGTCTAGGAAAACCTTTGGTTTGGGTCTTGAGGCTTCCAGACTCATTTTGGGCTATTGGATGGATTTTGGTAAAACCCACAACCTTGGATGTGGGACCCACATTTTGTCAAAACGACCTCGGATAGAAATTTTGATGATTTTATTGAGCCCAGAATGCCGAATTTGGTAGGGTAGCTTAGTTCCTTTGCATGCACGAGGTCTAAACCAATCTTGAGCATCCAATTGTAGTCCGTTAGAACTTAGAAAATTTTTTGGTGCCAAACCTGCTGGTACAACCGCTTTAGTGGCCTAGAGACCACTTTAGTGGTAGCCACTTAAGCAGCTCAGGACCACTTTAGCAGTGGTTGTCCAGCTAAGGCAGAGTTGCTTAAGCGCCTATCTCGCCACTTTACCGGTGACCGCTTAAGCTGTCATTTGGCCACTAAAGCGGCCATAGCTGGTAATTTATATATATTTCATTCCTTAAATTCCAACTTCTAGTGTGAAATGTAAACCTTCATTGGAGAGAATGAGAGTTGGGATTGTGTCGGACGCGCCTTTGTGATCATCTTCTCATGACTAATCTCGTAAGTTTTCAGCTAATTCTCTGTTTAGTTCTCTGTTCTACTCGTGTCTTCCTTGTTGATGTTTATAGTTTTATGGGACTATTTTGAGCTCGAATATGACCAATTTTGGGGCAAATGATCCTTTAGTTGAGAGGGACGTTGTGATGATTCAATTTCGTGATTCCGCAAGTGGCTCCCAGGGGGGATTTTAGCTTGGTTCTTGACCTGTAGCGTAATTTTTCATTATGGGTATCAATTTTCTCATCTTGACATGCAGAGCATTATTTTGATAGTGTGGCAACAATCGAAGGCTTCTCAAAAGAAAAAAAGCTCCAGTGTAGAGGAATTTACGTGCTTTCGGTAGGGTCCAGGTAGGCTAGGCTTACCCTTCTTCTCGACTTTTCTTAATTATAATATTAGAATTTTAATGTATTAGCCATGGGTGGGTTCTTATGGCTCGGATATCCTCTTTTTATGATTGTTGCCTATTTTAGCCGATTAGGGCCCTTTTGGGTATATTTCCCGTAGTCCCTTATGATAGCTTATGATTATCTTTTAGGACTAGTCTTAGTTTACTTAGTGTCGTGGGATGGAATTGAGAAGCCTTAGCCTTTTGGGTAGGTTCTTGCCTTAGGTTGGGTTCTCGAGATTGATAGTGGGCCCCGGTAATGTTTTTCAAGATAGAATGTTTAGAATAGTTCCCTACTTACCTAAATGACCACTATCCACTTCCTTAGGCTAAATCCTTGGGTTTTGGGCTGACTTGTTCACTTTTATAAGCTTATTTAGCTTCATTACCTGGGTAGGGTAGTATTTGGCCTTAAAACCACACCCTTCGACTTAATAACTGGGATCCCTTATGCTATAGGAGTTCTAGCTGCCTAGAATCGGAATTTATGTTCAAAGGACTTATAATAGACCATAATTTTGGGATGTTACTACCTTTTGCTTACTTAGTAGCTCTGATTTGAGTCTGGCACCTGGTATATTATTATTATTTATCAGTTCAGGTTCTAGTCCAGCATTTACTATCATGATATTACTCTCTAGTTCTGGTTCAAGTCCAACATTTATTACCTTTACAAATACTGATTTGGTATTGGAAATTCAGTAGAGACTGGTAAGACTTGTGGTTATGGCAGGAAAGGAGTATCAGGTATGCATATTTCTCATGTCGACTCATTTTACGTTCATTATTCTTGCTATTCCGCCCTTATATTAATGTTACTCTTTGTTTGTACCCATCGTGCTTATGGGGGCTCGGTTGGGTTTATTTCTTCTTGTTTATGCCTTTTGGGCTTCTAGGGGTCCAGTTAGGTTAGCTAGGCTTTTATTATTGCACTCGAGTTATTCGCTTTCCACTTATCGTATTTGCCTAGTATAGCCTATTATTTCCATTTCTTCCCATTTATTATTGACGTAGGTTTACATTCTCACACTTTACTTATTCTTTTACTATAATTTATCTTAGTCGGCCTATGATGCCTACTGAGTACCCATGTTTTTTGTACTCATACTACACTTCTGAATCTTTTTCCCTCGATACAGATCCGAGTACGAGTCACCGCTATTGACGACATCCTCGGGCTATGTTGCTGTTTGGAGATTTGGGTGAGCTTTAATAGTCCGAAGTTTATCCTCCTCCTTCTGCTATTATGATGGTCTTATTTTGTATATTCTGAGACTACCATCTATATTTGACACTATCTAGTACTCTTTTTGGTTTTAGTGGCTCTTGTACTGACCTTACTAGGTCTTGGTGGAACTCATTTTGTATATTTTGTCCTCTTCCCTCTACTATATAGCATATTTATATCTATATATCACTATTTTCGTTGCTTATTATTTCTATTGTACGCTTGTTTCCTTATCTTCCGCCTGTTGGCCCATTACTTGTTGTTCTGGGCTATGGTTGGGCTTACCTACTGGTGGTTTAGAGTAGGTGCCATCATGACCTGAGAAATTGGGTCGTGACATAGGATTATAATTCTGGCATTATAATTCCTAGTCTAATTTCTCCTAAATGGGAGATGGATAAAACCAAATACATTATAAATTTTATTTCAAGCTTAGTTATGAAATATCCACCTCACCAAATGATCCTTTAAAATTGAAATTATAGCTGGACGTATCTTAGGAGGATTAAGTAAGGGCGAAAAAAAACTTTAAAATTTAAATTGTAGCGACTCAAGTTATTCTTATTGAGTAGAGGTGAAACAAATTAGATTAGTGATTAATAAATTTTGACTCATGTTTGGGAGTCACCCTCAAGATATTTATTTTACACTTTTGCCCATCTTTTATAAGACCCTAATTACCTAAAAAGCAGGGGGGGGGGGATGGATTGCTTCTTCTTCTCTCTTCTCTTCAAACCACAAAAATTTCTCTCTTCTTTTTGTTGCTGCTTTTTTTATTCTTCTCTTCTCTTAGCTTTTTCTCGTCCTCTTCTTTTCTCTGAGCTTTTGTTCTCCTCTATTGCTCCATTTGTTCTCCTCCATCATCTACTTCCTCTTCTTCTTTCAGCTGCTCTAATTTATGCAATTTCAGGATCAAATTAGTTCCTGGAGCATTGGGCATTAATTATAGGTGATTTAGTAAGTAAAATAATGCCTCTTTAATTCAATTATTTATCTGGGTATACCCGCTCATTTTTCAATAATTCACAGTTGCATTTACAACAACTGTTGCAATTAGTTACAACTGTTATTGGATAGTTTCCACTGCTGTTGAAAATTCACCCAGTTGATCCAGTGGGTTAGTCATCTATTACAGTAAATATGAAATCTGTTGCAGCAGATGACTAACCTATTTGAGTACTCACAACATAGTTAACATTTGTTGCAACAGATTTTGAACATCTATTGAACTTAATTTTTAACATCTGTTGCATAAGTTTTCAAAATTTGAACATAAAATATTGATATGAACTATAAAATATAATTCATCACAAAAATTTGAACATCCATCAAAACATAAAATATAAAAAAATATTCTAATCACAAATTCATTAAAAACATTAAAATGAAAAAGTGTTTGGTGTTCGAACAAACAATTTCCAAATAAGTAATCACAAACCTACCTTAGGGCTTCAAACTTTTGCATACCACCACAACAGCCCATACATCCTGCATTCTTGACACTGTATTGCCATTCATCCAATTGCCAGGATTTGTCACACTGGTTTCGATTATCAAATACTCAATAAAGACAAGTGACCATGAACACACGTGCAACCAGTCTCATTTTTGGGAAGATTAACTTTTCACCCATTAAAACCCCATCATTCATGGAGCACTTTTTTGGGAAGTGATCAAACATGTCACTCTACTTCAATAACTATAGGAACAACTCCAAGACACACTCAATGAGAAAATCGAAATCCCCATCTTTGTAAACTAGTATATTGCAATCATACACATTTATGACTCCCTCCTCAATGATAATCTCAAGAGTCACGAAGTGTTTTTACCCAAGTTCATCAGAATCACAATCCTTTGAGCACCTATCCATGGCAAGCCACATAGGTATGGTCTCTTACCTCTACAATAATTGAACATATCATCATCCTATTGAAACTCAACAAGTAAAGGCTCAAACTTTTGCCACTAGGCATTGTCGTTTCCTCACCTAATTTTTATACTTATCAAGGATGTTACTAAAGAAGTTAAGATCCATAATTCTATCTTTGAAATAATAATTTATGTGCCAGCTTTTGATGGAACATTTGATGCTTTTGACCATGAATTATTGCAAGTTCTTAAGTAATTTTTTTTGGATTTGATCGCTTTTATGTTATATGTGAAGTATAATAAGCTGCAGTGAAAAATGTGTTGATTTTACTGAAAAAAAGGATGGATGGTCCAGTTGTTGACCTGTCAACCTCTTTATGGACTTTCACTATAAACGTCGAGCTAAATCAGTGTACAATGCCAGGCGTAAAAGTATTGATGAAACACATGATGGACTGTAACCAACTCGATGGACCATAATAACCACTGTAGCTCGTCAATAGTTAGGAAGTTTTACAAGATCTTTTCTGAGTTTAATTAAATTTCAAATTTCTCTGAACTATAAATAGCTACTATTAAAGTTTATTTTAATCTTCTTCCATTTTGAGAGAAAAGACAATTGTTCTTACATTTTTTGTGGAATTGTATCAATTCACTTGGGTTTTTGAATACAATTAAGCTCTGGTGATTTCATTTGTGAAATTTTATTCTTATCTTATAAATTATATGGCTTTATTTGTTCCTAAAGCTATGAGTGGTGAAACCCCACAACTAGGGTTATGGGAGCCATGGTGAATTGACATCTTTTGGGTCAATAATGGTGTAGATTCACATAGTGTTATTGCTTGTGCCGTTAATTCTTTCATCTTGTATGACTTCTAATGGTTGCAAATATTAGAACCCGCCTTAGGTCTAACTTTCTTGAGAAAAGAAGTTAAGACTAGAAAAAAGAGTTAATAACAAGGATTTAAGGTTTCAACCCTCATCTAACGGTTAATGTTGTAATAATATTGGCCGACTTGAGGCAATTATTGTGCTTCGTAGTTCCTTCACTCTTAGTCTGAGAAGATTTGAATGAAAATCATCTGAGTAGGTTGAGAAACACTTATATGAATTATAGTATCATAGCTTTGCAACCATAGTGCTAGAAGAGTCTACCATCATTAGCAACTCATTTGTGTTATGAAACAATGGTGAACACAAACTTAATTCTCTCTCTTAACTGAATTCATTTTCTATAACATTATTATTGTTACTTACTCAAAATTGAGATTGAAACAATATCATTTTACAACCCCCCCCCTTTTATGAAAATAATTGGCTAATATGGAAATAATTGGCTAAAAGTGAAATAACTGCATATAGCTTAGTTTTCACCTTATTCTCTGTGGGATTCGGCGTATCAAATTTTGGCGTCGTTGTCGGGAAATACGATTGTAGATTAAGTTAAGTATGTTTATTAACTCTTAGTCTTATTTCCTAATTTTAATTTTTTTGTTTTTATGTTTTCCTTGGGGTATAGGTTAGTGTATGCCCAATACCCGTAGTCGGGGTGAACCTTTAATTCTTATAACCTTGGGCTTAAAAATACTTTGAGAAGGATAATGAATAAATAAGATATGGAAATATCAAGGCTATAATAGCTTGCTGATGCTCAGGCTAGAGCAAACAATCTAAACACATCCAACAATAACAATGAAGGATTTGTTGGTGATGAAGTCAATAATCTTAATGTTGGCAATGTTAACCCTGCAATTAATCCACATGAACCCTAAAGAGCTAGGGGACAATAGTAGAGACTGGTTATTCCTTATGATATCGATGATGAAAATGATACTGATTTGGATGGAATTAGTGCCACTGGGGCCATCATCCCTCTACCACTAACTCTTTCAGCTAAGTTCAATACCACAAGCACTATGATTCAGTTATTGAACCTAAAAGGGTTATTTAGAGGTAAGAATAGAGATGATTCAAACCTCCATTTGATGAATTTTGTTGGGATTTACAAGTCATATGAGCTACTTGGAATCAGCGAAAATGCTATCTGATTACAACTGTTCCCTCTCTTATTGTCTGAGGAAGCAACCTTATGGTTAAATGAGTTTCCACACAACTCCATCACTAATTAGAGGGAGTTAAAAACTACTTTTTTGGAAAGTTTCTTTCCACCCTCTAAAATATTGCAGCTGGGAGATGAGTTTAATAACTTCAGGTAATTTCCTGGAGAAGCATTACACTATAATGACCCTATAGCTCATTTTCCTTATTTTTGTGCTTTTTCTTCATTTAGAGATTTTCTAGATCTTCCCTAGATCATTTATGACTTACTAGGACTAACATTTTGTTTACCTATCAGTTCGTTTGATTTTTAGAGCCATTTATCTATTTTGGCGCTACTAAAGTTGAGAAATAGGTCTCGGGACTAAAACTCAGGTAAATAGCCTCGGATGCCATTTCTGATAGACTCATCAACTCTAAAATGTCTATTTTACTCTAGGGGGACCCTTGGTATGAGTCCCGAGGCTTTCAGACTCATTGTGGGCTATTACATGGAATTTGGTTAAAACGGCTCCTTGGGGTGTGGGACCCCCCTTTTTATCTAAATAACCCCCCGAATGGAAATTTCTATAGTGCCGTTGAGTCTATAATTTTGAATTTGGTAGGGTAGCATAGGTTGTTTGTGAGTATAGGATTTCAAGCCAATCTCGAGCACCCGATCGGAGTCCGTTGGGACTGGCAAAACTTGGTTGGTGCCAAGTATCTGGTGCAGCCGCTTAAGCGGAAAGGGGACCACTTTAGCTACCCTTGCTCTCTTTAGTGGTATCCACTTTAGCGGACCTAGATTGCTTTAGCGGAGCTTGGCCAGCCTAAGCCTGGCCGCTTTAGCGGCCCTTGGGCACTTTAGCGGTGACCGGTTTAGCGGTCATTTGGCCGCTAAAGCGACCATCACTGGCACCTTATATATAATCTTGTCTTTTACTTTCGTCCTTACTCCAAGTATAACCTATCATTTCTAGACATCCCAAGCTCAATTTTAGCGGGGTTTTGACCGTGTGAGCCTGGTTTTTAGCTCGGGATTGTGGTTTTAAGCCTATAACATCTATATATTATAAGTAATTCGATAAAATCTCCATTTAGTTTGTACTTAGATTTTTATTTCTAAGATTTATTATTGGGATAGATTTCTGCTATTGTTGAGCCCGAATTTAGCCAAATTTTTATGGCCTTTGATCCTTGAGCTGCGTGAAATGCTGTGACAATTTTAATTTTGTGATTCTGCAAGCAGGCCCTATGTGGGATTTTCATTCTGATTTCTGAATCGAAGCATTTATATGCAATATGGGTATTATTTTACTCATCTTGATGCATAGATCATTATTTTGATAGTGTGGCAACTCTTGGAAGCCTCTTAGAAGGGGAAAGCTCCAATTTAGAGGATTGGGTGGCATACAGGTAGGCTAGGCTTATGCTACTTTTAGATTGAGCTTACTTATTGTATTATTGTACTATTGTGCTAGTTTTGGGTTGGTAGTTTTAGCGTGTGTACTATTTTCGTAATTTACGCCTTATTTAGCCGGTTATGTCCCTGTTTCAATAGATTTTAGGCCCGTTCTTCCCTAGTATAGTGTGTTATTATCCTTAAGACAAGGTTTTAGTATCTTGGGATGGGGTGGGAAGCCCTAGACTATACTCAGGTAGATTCTGGGTTAGGTTTTGTTATCGGGACCCTATAGTGGGCCTCATCGCCCTTTTTAGATAATGTATTATGGCATGAAAACCCTTTAGGCTCAGTTAGAGTCTTGACTACCATTTTAGTCTATCTGCTTGGGATGGGTTGACTTAAACTTGGATTTTAGCCTATATTATCCCTTTTTTCCTGGGTAGAGTAGTCATTGACCTGGACTGCCCTTCCTTGACCTAGTATTTAGGACCCGCCTTGCTATAATGGACTTATCTGCTCGAGATTGGTATTTATGACCTTAAGGTCAGAAGATAGGCTTGGAAACCTTGATTTTTCTTCCTATAGGTAGATATACTTATTTTTATAAAATTACATTTCAGTTTCGATTTGAGTCCGGTATATGCTTTATTGTTACTATTATTATGAGTTCTGGCACTATTTTGAAACTGGTTATGGTTATGGTTATAGATATGGTTACTATGTAAGAGCCCTGACATGGTTTTTGTATCAGTTACAGTTGATATTGACTACTTATGGGATTACTTCATTCTAGTCACGGTATGGTTACTATGAGTTTTGATTCGAGTTTGGCATCTGTTCATGATTACGGTTGGGAGTTTTGGCAGTGATACTGAGTTTTGTTTCACATGAATCATGTGGCCTCTTGTTATTATCCACTATTTTTGGTTCGAATCCAGTATCTGGCCTCTCGTTATTACCTATTGGTTTCAATTTAGCCCGATACATATCTAGATATTTCATCTTGGATTGGGATTTGGAGGTTACTTGGGATCAGTTCAGGCACTGGATTGTTTATGTTTTTTGTATTATTTTCCTATTGTCTGCACCCACCGGCTTATGAGGGCTTGGTAGGGCAAATTGCTTTCTTGTGTCTGCCTTTTGGGCTTATGGGAGCCCAGTTAGGTTGTAGTTAGTGTATTTCTTTCATTTTTGAGTTATTCATATCCTATATTGTTCTCATTTATTTCTTTTATCGCACTTGCCTAGTTCAGTAGATATTTATATTTCTACCCCTATTACGTTTGACTCAACTTATATATTTGTATTATATTTATGTTTTTACTATATTTGAGCTCAGTCGGTCGATCATGTATACTGAGTACCCGTTGCTTCTATACTCATACTGGACTTCTGTATCTTTTTCCTAATACAGATCCGAGTACGAGCCACCAACGTTGATACTATCCTCTGGCCCAACTACTAATCCAGTGATGAGGTGAGCTTTGTAGAGTTCAAGGACGATCCTCCTCCATCTATTTCAGTTATAGTCTTTTGCATTATAAGACTACTATGTATATGTATATATTTGGATACTGTCTAGTACTTTTCTATTGGTTATAGTTGCCCTTATATTGACCTTACCAGGGACTTGGGAAGGATTGTTTTGTATATTTTGTCTTCTTCATTCTCATGTACGATATACTATGTACATATATTCCTTTTCTTTTGCCTATATTATTGTCGTTGTTGTTTTTCCTTCTTATTTCTATTCATCTTACTCTCGTTAGCACGTTACTTGCCATTTTAGGTAATGGCTTGGCTTACCGACTGATGGGTTGAAGTAGGTGCCATCATAACTTGAGAAATTAGGTCGTGACAGCTTGGTATCAGAGCCTAGATTTCACCGGTATTATTGGTACAAGAGCTAATGTTTAGTAGAGTCCCACGGATCGGTACATAGATGTTTGTATCATATCTTTGAGAGGCTACGGACATTTTTAGGAAAGTATCATCTTTTGATTCACATTTGTACGCTATGTCTGTATTGGTTTCTAAATCATCATTTGATTCACTTTTTCGCAGATGGCTAAGATTCAGGGTACGACATCCAGAGATCAAGACCCTGAGTCGGCTGCTAGATCTCTAGCTAGAGGAAGAGGTTGACCCCTAGGTAGAAGGCAGGCTAGAACTACCACCCCAGTTCAAGATCAGGCTAGGGAGCCATTGCCAGACTCCATTATAGCTCCCAAGCCTAAGATAGCTCCAAAGAGTGCACTGCCACAGTTGCAGGTAGGCTAGGGGGTAAGCCCCTATGCAGGTTTATATCATCTTTAGTTCTCCATGATGCATTGGTTAAGTTATTAGGTTTAGTTGGTGGTCCACCGACTAATGGAGCTCATACAGCGGCACAGGGTGGTATTGGTTTAGGGGTGCAGTCCACAGTTGTGGCTCTTAAACTTTAGAGTCCGCCAGCACCAATTGTTCCGCAGTTGATAGTGGTCCAGCTAGTTATATCTGCGAAAGAGCAGAATATGCTAGGCCAATTTATGAGATTGACCCTACCAAGTTTGTCGGGACCCCAGGAGAGGATGCTTACGAGTTTTTTACTAATTGTAAGGAGAGGTTATATAATTTAGGGCTGGTTAAGTCTCATGTAGTGGATTTTTTTGATTATCAGCTAGACATAGCAGCAGGGAGGTAGTGGAGAGGTTATCTTGATTTCAAGCCAGTTGGATCTCCACTTGTGACTTGGACCCAATTCTCCTATGCTTTCTCTGGGAAGTATATACCTCATAGCATACGCGAGTGCCTGAGAGATGAGTTTTATTTTTTGAGATGGGGTTCTATTTCTGTGGTCGAGTATGTAGTGAGATTTCCTGAGCTATTCAAACATGCCACTATGATTCTACCTATAGAGTATGAGCAGATTCGATGCTTTACAAGGGGTTTGAGACTGCCACTTCACAGGGCTACTCGGAGTTTGGTGACTTTAGGGAAGGTTTTTTCTGATATTCCTAAGAATGTTTGTTCTATTGAGGAGATGGATTGCGAGGTCCAAGAGGTAGTTATAAGAGAACTCACTATCAGGCAGTTACAGTGGAAGCCACAACTACTCACAGTTTAGGGGTCAAAAATTTCAGGGTAGGTACTTCTAGCAATAGCCTTATCAGCATCAAGGTCAGTCTAGTAGGCTTTTTCAGGTAGCATTTCAGATATCAGATGGGGGTCAGCCCAGTTATAGTGGTACCGGTGGTCAGGGAAGTAGTCAGCCACAGAGCGTTGTTTAGTCAGAGTTGACGGGCTGAGGTATCCATTCTGAATCAATCAGACCTTCTAGACAGAGTAGAGTGTCAGGGTCATATTATGATTGTGGGTTTATTTGTCACTTCACTCGAGAGTGTCCCCTTTGTGAGATTATTAAGTATTCAATTCAGGGTGCTCAACCTATCTTATCAGTGTCGCCTCCAGTAAGGGGTAGTGCACAGGGTTGCAGGGGTGTTCCCTAGGGTTTTAGAAGTTGTCCTCAAGGAGGTAGGATAGGTGGTCGAGCAAGAACCTAGTCCGATATCGAGCAAAACCATTTGTATATTGTACCGGGTAGGCCAAGGGCTGAGGAATTAGATTCTGTGATCACAAGTATGATTTCAATATGCCATCATCTAGCTTATGATTTATTTGATCTGGGCTCCATAATTTCATATGTTTTTTCTTATTATGCACCACGATTGGGTTTGTCTTCGGAGTCTTTATCTATGCCATTGTGTGTAGCTACCCCCGTGGGTGATTCCTTAGTTGTAAATCAGGTATATAGATTATGTGCCTCCGTTACCTTTTGGGAGGCCTACGCCCCATAGAAACTGTCTACCTGAGACTGTCCCTTGGCCTTTGATGACTGTTAAAGAGTATGATACTCGTGTTGATCTTATTGTGTTAGTTATAGTGGATTTTGACGTGCCTCTGGGCATGGATTGGTTATCCCCCTACCATGCGGTCTTGGATTGCTTCGCAAAGATAGTTACCTTAGTCATGCCTGGCATACCTCTGGTTATGTGGTAGGGTTCTTTTAGCCATGTACTAATGGGGATTATTTCTTATGTGTGGTCTAGGAAACTGATATCGAGGGGTTGTGGGTCATTTTTTGCTTATATTTGGGATGTTAGTGTTGTGAGTCCTTCACTTGACTCTGTTTCTGTTGTTCGTGATTTTCCTGATGTTTTTTCTATTGACCTACCTAGCCTTCCCCCTGAGTAAGACATTGAGTTTGCTATTAACCTTGAGCTAGGCACCAGACCTATTTCTATGGCTCCCTATCGTATGACTCCTGCCAAGCTAAAGGAGCTAAATATTCAACTTCAGGATCTTTTGGGTAAGGGTTTCATCAGACTGAGTGTATCGCCTTAGTGTGCTCCAGTTCTATTTGTGAAGAAAAAAGATGACTCTATGCCTATGTATATCAACTACAGGCAGTTGAATAAGGTGACGGTGAAGAATAAGTATCTTATTCCTCGTATCAATGATTTTTTTGACCACCTTCAGGGTGCGACAGTGTTTTCTAAGATTGATTTGAGGTATGGTTACCATCAATTGAGGATTAGGACTGAGGACATCACTAAGACAGCCTTCAGGACTCATTACGGCTATTATGAATTATTTGTGATATCTTTTGGGTTGACTAATGCCCCAGCAACATTTATGGATTTGATGAACTATATTCATGGTTGGGCTAGGCCTACGTATCCTACTAAGGTTCACGGTTTAATTGTGTTAGTAGGCTATTACAGGTGGTTCATCAAGAATTTTGCTACTATCGCATCCCCTATGACTAGATTGACTAAAAAGGAGGTTCCATTTCAGTGGTCTATGAGTTGTGAGGTGAGCTTTATTAAGCTCAAGGACTTTCTCACTTCAGCTTCTATTCTGATTCTTCTAGTTAAGGATGAGGGGTTCACCGTCTATTGTGATGCTTTTGGTATTGGTTTGGGGTATGTTCTGATGCAGTGTGGTCGTGTTATTGCATATGCATCGAGGTAGCTAAAGGTGCATGAGCGCAACTACCCCACTTATGGGTTGCGGTAGTTTTTACGATTAAGATTTGAAGGCATTCCCTGTATAGTGTTCGTTGCGAGATTTTCACTGAGCATCATAGTCTTCAGCAAATCATAACCTTTAGGGAGCTTAATTCAAGGTAGCATAGCCAAAGGGCAGTGAGTATAGGTAGCTTGGCTTTCATTTTAGTTTCAAAGGTGACTTTGGCTTTGGACATCCAGTCCTTAGCTAAATTGATGGTTTGACTTGATATTTTTGGTCCCAGGAGGATCCTAGCTAGTGTTGAACTAGATCCACCTTGTTGGAGCAGATTTGAGGTTGACAGTTTGAGGATGAAAGGCTTTGTAGAATTCGAGATCAAGTGCTCAAAGGTAAGTCCAGGAGGGCTACCTTAGATTCATAGGGTATTCTGAGGTTTGATGGTCGTATCTGTGTTTTTTAAGATTGGAGATTTGATATAGTTAATTCTTAGAGAGGCTCACATATCTAGGTATTCTATTCACCCAAGGAAAACTAAGATATAAAGGGATTTGAGGTAGTATTACTAGTGGAGTGGTATGCGAAGTGATACAACAGAGTTTGTGTCTTGTTGCCTTTGTTATCAACAGGTAAATGCCAAGCATCAGAGACTCTATGGATTACTTCAGAGACTACCCATTCCTGAGTGGAAATGGGAGCAGGTTACTATGGACTTCATAGGCAGTTTGCCTCTCACTTCTCTTGGTTTTGTTAGCATTTGGTTCATCATGGATCGATTGACCAAATCTGCCATTTCATCCCAAATCAAACTTCCTATAGTGCCTATAGTTTAGCTCGTATCTATATTCGAAAGGTGGTTCGCCTTTACGGGGTGCCCATGTCCATTATTTCAGACCGAGGTTCTTAGTTCACTTCTACCTTATGGAGGACATTTTAGGAGGAGCTGGGCACCCAGGTTGACCTTAGCATCGCATTGCATCCCCAGACTAATGGGCTGTCGGAGCAGACTATTCAAGTTCTTGAGGTTATGCTCCGCGCTTGTGTGTTGGATTTTAGGGGTAAGTGGGATCAGTTTTTAGCTTTGGTGGAGTTTGCATACAATAACAGCTTTTATTCGAGTATTTAGATGGCCTTATTCGAGGCATTATATGGTAGGCGATGTTGGTCTCCGGGTGGTTAGTTTGAGATTTTTGACGTTAGGCCCCGTGGTACAGATTTACTTCGCGAGTCATTGGATAGGGTTCAGGTGATTCAAGATAGGATTCGGGCAGCTCAGAGAAAGCAGAAGAGTTATGCTGACCGTAAACTTCGTTCTTTAAGGTTCAGAGTTTATGGCCAGTCCTTTCTGCGAGTATCACCCATAAAGGGCGCGATGAGGTTTGGGAGGAGGGGTATGCTCAGCCTCAGGTACATTAGGCCATTTGAGATCCTTTGAACAGTTGGAGAGGTTGCATATGCGATAACTTTCTGTCCAGCCTTTTTAGCTATTCACCAGGTGTTTCATGTGTCTATTATCCGATGGTATATCCCAGATGAGTCTCACGTGCTTCGATGGGACTCGTTTCAGGTGGATGAGAGGTTGACATTTGTAGAGGAGCCTGTGTCTAATTTGGCAAGAGATGTCAAGCTATTGCGCTCTAGGGACATTCCTATAGTTAAGGTTCTGTGGCATCACCATCTAGTTAACAAGGCTACCTCGGAGACTGAGCATAATATGTGGGCCCAGTATCCCTACCTGTTTGAGCCTTCAGGTACTTCTCGATCCTTTACTTTTTGGATAAAAGTCCTTTTAGTAGTGGATGTTGTAATGACCCTCCAGGTCATTTTCCTCATTATTTTCTTTTTGTGAGTTTAGAACTTTCCTAGAGTTGCCCCCAGGTCATTGATGACTTGATTGGATTTACAGTTCGGTTATCGAGCAGTTCGTTTGGTTTTTAGAGCCATTTCCCTATTTTGGAGCTTTTAAAGTTGAGTAATGGGTCTCGGGCCTAAACCTTAGGTTAATGGCCTTGGATGCCATTTCTAACAGTCTTATTAGCTCCAAAACTTTGATTTTAGGCTATGGGGACCCTTGGTCTGGGCATCGAGGTTTCTGAACTAGTTTTGGGCTATTGTGTGGAATTTGGTTAAAATGGCTCCTTAGGGTGTGGGACCCCTTTTTTATCAAAATGACCCCAAATAGAAATTTTAATGGTGCCGTTGAGTCCAAAATTTTGACTTTGGTAGGGTATCATAGTTCATTTGTGAGCACGGGATTCTGAGCCAATTCTGAGCACCCGGTTGGAGTCCGTTGGGACTGGCTAAACTTGGCTAGTGCCAAGTATCTGGTGCAACAGCTTAAGAGTCTAGAGGACCGCTTTAGCGGTGCCTGCTGTAGCGGTATCTGCTTTAGTAGGCTTGGACTTCTTTAGTAAAGCTTGGCCAGCCTAGGCTTGGCCGCTTTAGCGGCCCTTGAGAGTTTTAGCAGTGACCGCTTTAGTAGTCATTTGGCCGCTATAGCGACCATCGCTAGCACATTATATATATTCTTCTCTTTCATTTTTTAGCCTTAACTCCAAGTACAACCCACCATTTCTAGACATCCCAAGCTTAGTTTTAGCGGGATTTTAAGCTTGTGAGGCTGGTTTTTAGCTCGCGATTGTGGTTTTGAGCGTGTAGCATCTATATTTTTAAGTAATTCAGTGAAATCTCCGTTTAATTTAGTACTTAGATTCTTGTTTCTACAATTTGTTGTTGGGCTTGATCTCCGCTGTTGTTGTGCTCAAGTTTAGCCAAATTGTTATGGCTTTTGATCCTTAAGCTGCGTGGAATGCTGTGACGATTTCAATTTCGTGATTCCACAAGCAGGCCTTACATGGGATTTTTAGTCCAATCCTGACTCGGAGTGTTTATGTGTAATATGGGTATCATTTTACTCGTCTTTGTGCATAAATCATTATTTTGATAGAGTGGCAGCTCTCGGAGGCCTCTCAAAAAGGGAAAGCTCCGATTTAAAAGATTCGACGAGCGTTCGGTGGCGTCCCGGTAGGCTAAGCTTACCCTACTTTTAGATTGAGCTTACTTATGGTATTATTGTACTATTTTGCTAGTTTTGGGAAAGTAGCTTTAGCCCGAGTATCGTTTTGGTATTTTACGCCTTATTTAGCCAGTTATGGCCCTGTTTCGATGGATTTTGGGTCCGTTATTCCCTAGTATAGTGTGTTATCATCCTTTAGGGCTAGGTTTAGTTCTTTTAGTACCTTGGGATAGGGTGGAAGCCCTAGACTAGACTCGGGTAGGGTCAGGGTTAGGTTTGGTTATCGAGACCCTATAGTGGGCCCCATCGCTCCTTTTAGATAATGTATTATGGTATGAAAACCCTTTTGGATCTGTTAGACTCTTGACTACCATTTTAGGCTATCTCCTTGGGATGGGTTGACTTAGACTTGGATTTTGGCCGATTTTATCCCCTTTTCCTGGGTAGAGTAGTAATTGAATTGAACCGTCTTTCCTTGACCTAGTATTTGAGACCCACCTTGTCGTAATGGACTTATCCACTCGAGATTGGTATTTATGACCATAGGGTCTGGTGATAGGCTTGGAAACAAAGATTTTTCTTCCTATTAGCTAGATTCACTTATTTATATAAAAATGCATTTCAGTTTCGGTTCGAGTCCGGTATATGCTTTATTGTTACTATTATTATGAGTTTTGGCACTATTCTGACACTGTTTATGGTTATGGTTATAGAGATAGTTACTATGTAAGAGCCCCCCCGCATGGTTTTTGTGTCAGTTATGGTTGAGATTTACTACTTATGGGATTACTTGGTTCTGGTTACGGTATAGTTACTATGAGTTTCGATTCAATTTCGACATCGGTTCATGATTATGGTCGGGAGTTCTGGTAGTGGTATTGAGTTCTGTTGTACATAATTCATGTGTCCTCTTGTTATTATCCATTATTTTTGGTTCTAATCTAGCATCTGGCGCGTCTGGCCTCTCATTATTACCCATTGGTTCTGGTTTAAGCCCGGTACATATCTGGATATTACATTATAGATTGGGATTTGGAGGTTACTTGGGCTCAGTTCAGGCACTGGATTGATTATGTTTTCTTTCTTAGTTTTATATTGCCTGCACCCACCGGCTTATGGGGATTTGAAAGGGTTAATTGTTTTCTTGTGTGTGCCTTCTGGGCTTAAGGGGGCCCGGTTAGGTTGTAGTTAGTGCACTTCTTTCATTTCTGGGTTATTCATCTCCTGTATTGTGCTTATTTATTTCCTTTATCGCACTTGCCCAATTCAATAGATATTTACTTTTCTACCCCTGTTACATCTGACTTAACTTATACACTCGCATTATATTAATGCTTCTACTATATTTGAGCTCAGTCGGCCTATTATGTCAATCGAGTACCCGTTGTTTCAGTAATCATACTGCACTTCTGCATCTTTTCCCTGATGCAGATCCGAGTATAAGCCATAGGCGTTGACTCTATCCTCAGGCCCAGCTACTAATCCAGAGATGGGGTGAGCTTTCTAGTGTCCGAGGTTGATCCTCCTCTATGTATTTCAGTTATAGTCTTTTGCATTTCGAGACTACTGTGTATATGTATATATTTGGATACTGTCTAGTACTCTTCTTTTGGTTATAGTGGCTCTTGTATCGACCTTACCAGGTCTTAGGAGGTATTGTTTTGTATATTTTGTCCTCTTCCTTCTCATGCATGGTATACTATATACGTATATTCGCTCGCTTCCGCTTATACTATTGTTGTTGTTGTTTTTCCTTCTTGTTTTTGTTCATCTCCGCTCGTTAGCCCATTACTTACCGTTCTGGGTTATGGCTTGGCTTAACTTCTGGTGGGTTGAAGTAGGTGCCATAATGACCTGAGAAATTAGGTCATGACATGCACGAAGCATGGTTGCAGTTCAACAAGAAGTGGAAAAAATGTCCCAACCATAAGTTACGGGATGAACATTTGATGGAGACATTTTATAGGGCCTTGAACTGTGTGACCAAATTAATAGTTGATACTATCACTGAAGGATCATTCATGTCATAGACTGATGATGATGCGGCAACAATATTGGATAGAGTTACTAAAACCAATAGGGCTTGGCATACTAGGGACTCTGTAGTTGCAAGTAGTACTCATTCTATAGTCATGATAGTTGGGCAGCACCACAAGGAGGAAGAGAGAGATAAGGAGATGGGACACATGAAAATGAAAATGACTTGCTCACTAAACATTTGCTTATAGGTGGTTCTTAAAGGGTGAACAATGTTGGTTCACAAGGTAAAGAAGTGAGACATGAGGGGCTTGATTCTGATTCAGTGGAGGAGGGCAATTATCTAAACTACCAGGGGTTTTCGGGCCAACGTCAAGGAAACGATGGTCAAACATATTAGAAAGATAACTATTATGACAGGGTTGGTTATAAAGATAGAGATTATGGCAACAAGAAGAACAAATATAGTTACAAGAATGATAGAAGTGGTTTATATATGCCTCCCAAAAGTTATGATTGGACTAGTAATGATGCAAGAAGTTTAAGGATGGAAGATATGGTTTAAGGATGGAAGATATGCTGGCTAAGGTTTTGCAAAGGGTCGAATCTACCGATTCCGGTACTAAAAAGATGAAGGGTGATATCTCCAATATTAGTCAACTTATGGACTCACACTCCACTTCCATAAAGCATCTCGAGTATCAAATGGGGCGCATGTCAATGGCCCTGAATCAGCGACAAATGGTACATTGCCCAGTGACACTGTTTAGAATCTAAGAAATGATGGCCAATGCATTGCTTTCATAACCAAAGGTCGAAAAGTATTGCTAGAACCGATACCTATTATTAATGAATAGGTGGAGGATGTAGGCTCCAATTCAGGAATTGCAATTGAGGACTATGTTGAACAAGGAGTTTCGGCTAACTTTGAAAAGCCAGCTGCTATTGATGATATTCATGTAGATGCAAAAAAATCTACAAGTGTTGAATAAGGGCTTTCTGGCGTTAAATGGAAAAGGAGGGAGGCTTCAAAATCTTTGACTCCAATTCCTACACCCCCACCTTCTTTTCCGCAAAGATTAAAGAAGAAGATGGAAGATGACAAATTTCATAAATTCATTTCTATGCTCAAGCAATTGTTGGTGAATATTCCATTCGTAGAGGCACTAGAGAAAATGTAGTGCTATGCAAATTTTATGAAAAACATGGTCACCAAGAAGAGGACTGTCAGCTTTAAGCTAACTTACAACTTGCACCATTGTAGTGCCTGTTACGACCCATTTTTAAAACTAGTTAAAAACGTTCAGTAACTTGGCTATTTATTTTTTAAAACATAGAAAAATAAAAAGAGTCGCCACGTAATTTTTAGGAAATTAAGAAAACTATTAAGAGGCAAATATGCGGTGATTGATATGATTGATGATGAGATTGCCAATGCAATGAAGGTGGATTTTATAAGTGATCCATTAGCAACGGTCTTGTGGAACTACAAGAGTGAACATGTTGACAAATATGATGAGGTTGTAGGTTCTTTGACCAGCCTTGGCTCTTACAATAAGAACCTGCATAAGCTTGACATTGACCTAAAGAATCGGGAGAGTCCTCCTGTCAAGCCATCAATAGAGAAGCCTTCACAACTTGAACTCAAGCCGCTCCTTCCTTACCTTCGCTATGTATTCTTTGGGAAAGACAATACCTTGCTCGTTATTATTGCGGGGGACTTGTTGGTGTGGCAAGTCAAGGTGTTGAAATTGGTATTAAAGAAATTCATAAAGTCTATTGGTTGGACTATAGCCGACATCATCTGGATCTCTCTCGATATTTGTACTCATAAAATCAGGTTGGATCCCAAATGTGTGCCAAGTGTGGAACATCAAAGGAGGTTGAACCCTCCAATGCAAGAGGTGGTTAAGAAGGAGATCATTAAGTAGCTCGATATGGGAGTAGTGTATCCAATCTTGAATAGTACTTGGGTGAGCCTGAAGCAATGTATTCCTAAGAAGAGAGGAATTATGGTGGTTCCCACTGAATATAATGTACTTGTCCCCGTTATGCCAGTTATGGGTTGGAGAGTATGCATGGATTATCGGAAATTCAACTCATGGATGGAAAAAGACCATTTCCCTATGATTTTCATGGATCAAATGCTAGATTATTTGGCGGGGTGAGGTTGGTATTATTTTCTTCATGGGTACTCCAGATAAAACCAAATCTCTATAGCCCCCAATAACTAAGAAAAGACCAATTTCACATGTTCGTATGGTACATTTTCTTTCAAATGCATGCCTTTTGGGTTATGTAATGCTCCCACCAACTTTCAAAAGTACATGTTATCAATATTTTCGGACATGGTGGAAGACACAATGGAAGTCTTCATGGATGACTTTTTGGTAGTGGGTGATACATTTGAGGCTTGTCTTGAGCAGTTGGCTAAAGTTCTTCAACAGTGTGTGGAAACAAACCTAGTGCTAAATTGAGAGAAATGCCATTTCATTGTAAAAGAAAGGATTGTACTAGGGCATAAGATATCAGGCCAAGAAATACAAGTCGACCAAGCCAAGGTTGGAGTAATTACCAAGTTTCCCTCTTCAATCTCCGTTAAGGGTATCCGAAGTTTCTTAGAACACGTAGGCTTCTATCGATGATTCATCAAGGATTTCTCCAATATAGCCCATCCAATGTGTAAGCTTCTTGAAAAGGAAGCAACATTTAACTTTGATGAAGATTGTGTGAGAGAATTCAATTGCCTCAAAGAGAAACTTATATCGGCTCCTATCATTGTGGCCCTAAATTGGTCCCTTCCTTTTGAATAATGTGTAATGCAAGTGGATTGGTGTTAGGTGTAGTTATCGATCAAAGGAAGGACAAGTTCTTTCATCCAATCTATTATGCAAGTAAGTCCTTGAATTATGCACAAAGAACTACATGGTTGTGGAGCAAGAATTGCAAGCTGTAGTTTATGCTTTTGTAAAATTCTGTGCTTACTTATTAGGTACTAAAGTTATTGTGCATACTAACCATGCCGCTCTTCGGTATTTGATGGCTAAGAAGGAGGCTAAGCCATAGTTGATTTGGTGGATATTGTTACTTCAAGTGTTAAACTTTGAAGTCAAAGATAGGAAAGGGTGCGAGAACTATGTGGTGGATCATCTATCCCACCTTAAGTGGAACAATGAGAAGATTGGAAAAATTGACATTGATGAAGCTTTTCCCGATGAGCTTGTCATGTCTCTTTCAAGGGGCGTGGAACCATGGTGTGTTGATTATGCAAACTACGTGGTGTGTGGTTTACTACTCGAAGATTTGAATCACTACTAAAGAAAGTGTTTCCTCCATGATGTGAAGAAATATTATTTGGATAAGCCCTATTTATTTAGGGAATGTTCAGATGGAGTGATTTGCATATATGTGATGGAATCGAAAATGCAGCCTATTCTTAAGGCTTGTCACTTTTCTCAATTTGGTGGTCACCATGGTGGTGTGAGACGACTGCTAACGTTCTTCAAAGTGGTTTTTATTGTCCTACACTTTATAAGGATGCTTATGATTTGATTCGATCTTGTGTGTAATGTCAAATGCAAGGAGGCATTTCAAGAAGACATTAGATGCCCTTGAAGCCTAATCTTGAAGTGGAATTGTTTGATGTGTAGGGCATTGATTTTATGGGTCACTTTGTAAGCTCGTATAGGAATAAATATATCTTGGTGTCCATTGATTACGTATTGAAGTGGGTCAAGGCAGTTTCTTTTCTAAATAATGAGGGCAAAAATGTCACATTTTTTTTGAGAAAGTACATATTTACAAGGTTTGAGACTTCTCGAGCAAGCATTAGTGACGATGACTATTTTTTTGGTAATAGAGTGCTTGGTACGTTGCTCTAAAAGTAAGGATTCAAGCATAAGGTAGATACCCCATACCCTCCTCAAATGAGTAGACAAGTTGAAGTATCAAATAGGGAGATCAAAACAATATTGGAGAAAACCATCAATGTGGGACAAACTAATTGGGTGAGGCAATTGGATGACGATCTTTGGGAATTTTGAACATCCTTTGAAATGCCAATTGGAATGTCTCCTTATCAATTTTTTTTAGGAAGGCGTGTCATCTACAAGTTGATCTAGAACATTGGGATCTTTGGGCTTTAAAGAACATTAACATGTATTGGGAGGAAGATTCTAAGTCTAGAGTGGAGCAATTGTAAGAATTCAAGGAATTTCACCTTTTGGCATATGAAAGCTTTGTTCTATACAAAGAGCGTATGAAAAGGTGGTATGATGTCAAGATATTGAAAAGAGAGTTTAGAGTAGGGGATGGAGTGTTGCTTTCTAATTCAAGGTTGAAACTCTTTGTGGGGAAACTCAAGTCCAAATGGTCGGGCCCTTTTAAAGTGGTAAATGTTTATCATAGTGGTGCAATTGAGTTGGAGGACCATAAGAAAAGAAGATTCACTGTGAATGGCCAATGATTGAAGAATTTTCACGTTGGTGGTCCCAGGGTTGCTAAAGTTGAGGCACTCTACTTCAAAGATGTTTGATTGATGAGATACAACATCGTGCCACGATGATAAGTAATGCGCTTCTTGGTAGGCAACTCAAGTTTTACTTTTTGGTTGTTTTAAATAACGTTTGTTGCATGGTGTAGGTGTGTGATGGCATTGAATGTGGAACATATCTAACAGAATAAGTCGGAGCAGAAAAATAAGGGAGATCGTGCATTAAGATCCAGGGAAGTGACTTTGGCAATTCTCCAATCACTTCAGCACATCACCAAAGTCCTTTTCCTTAATCGATCTCCCAAGGTTTCTGAACTATGAAGAAGGGCGATGAATTTCACTATTCGGTGAATCACCAATGAATTTGGCGATGTAGTTGCATATCGCCAAACTTGTTTGCCCAAGTGATCCTCCAAGGTGTAAAAACTATGACATTTGGCGATGCTGGTTCAGTTTGGCACATCACTGATTACTTAGATGATGTTCTTTTATATCGCCGAATCGCTTTGTATTAAAAGAAACAGAAAAGACATAAAATGACCACTGAAGTTGTCCCGAATTTGCAAAAAGACACCTAAACTTTGCGGGCGACCTATTACACCATGAAACTTGTACAAACCCTTGTAAATGTACCATTTTGAATGATTTTGAGCCTATGCGTGTGGTCACACCTATGACGCGTGTGAATGAAGAAAATTGCTGAAACCACCAATTAAAAAATGCCATGTGTAATTAAATTTGTCAATTATTTTAAAAGCCTTCTTCTCCTCCTTAAAACTCTTATTTTCCTAATCCTCCATTGATATAGCCGTTGGAAGCTTGTTAAAAAAAATCGCTCTCTTCTCAATCTCTTCTGAACAAAATCAACCTTAAAAGGTAACATTTTTCCATTTTCGCAACAAATATGTTTTCACCAAAAAATCACAAATAAATAAACAAAACTACATAAATACGGAAAACCCTAACCTGTCAAATCTTTAATTTTTTGTTTAATCAGCTATTTCCCCCAAGAAATTGACCAACAAAGTTCGTAATTACCTACACTATATGCTCAATTTGCCCCTCTCAAAGTACCATTTCAGTCGACAAGAAAAAGAGAGAGTGAAGTGAGAGAAAACAGAGAGAAAAAATCAAGTAAAATGAATAAGAAAGGAAATATCGAATTAAAGGGGGGGAGCTGAGGGATATTGTAACACCCCGTATCCTACGTGTACTAGTTCCACTTATATGTTACTTGATATAGACTTATAGTACGGGTAATAGACTCGATTTTCTATATGACTAGCGAAGATAAGATGGGTTGGAAGGAACTGGTCGTATATTTTAATGTGACACGACTAAGTTAACGTCGATGCAGCTATTTAAAATTGGGAGCGTGAATAGGTATTTGGATCTAAAGTTTAAAGTGACCAAGTGTACACAAGTTGTAATTTAAATTAAAGGGATTAAGAACCAAAATTGGAATTAACTGTTGAGGTACTTGCTTGACTTAATTAAGATAGTAAGTGAATCACCTACTTGAGATATATGGACCAAGTTAATGGAACCAAGGTTATGGATCAGATTTGGGCCAAGTTAAGTGTTCCAAAGAAGTGTATTACCTACTTAAGCTATTGGGCTGCATTTGGACATATATTAATGGATTCAATTGAGGCCCAAAATTAAGTACATAAAATGGGAAAGATGACTAGCCCAATACCTAAGCATCACCTACTTAGACTATTGGACCAAATTAAGGCATATTAATGGATTCATTTGAAGCCCAAATTAAAGGAAAGGATGACCAGCCCAACACCTAAGATTTACTACCCAAACTAAGACACAAAATGGGAAAAATGAACAGTCCAACACCTAAGATTTACTAAGGCCCAACATGACATGATCCAACTAGAAATAGCCCAAATAGGTGGGCTGTTTTGGACAACTTAAGTAGACCAAGTAGGTGCATCACCTACTTGGACTTTTGAGTAGCTTAAAGAGACAAGTAGGAGAATCACCTACTTGGGCTATGTTTGACCAATATGTGGCTGGAAATGAGCCTAAAAAGGTAGTCTAGAAGCCTCCTTATAAGATCAATATTGGCTGATCTCTTTACTCATTTTAACATACCAAATTTTTGATTTAATTCCAAAACTCTCTCCTCTCTCTCAAACCCTAACCAGCCACCCCTATTTACCTTTAGGGTTCTTGGAGCTTTGGTAAGTATTTATACTTTTAGCTTAGTGTAATATTTTCTTAAGGGAGTATAGAAAGCACGTTCTTTATGTTTAAAAAAGATAGGGCAATCCCCTTTAATTGTGACAGTCCACTTGTGTTTAGTTTTAAAGGATTTGTCTTCCTTATGGTTTAAACTTGTAAAGGAGCTTAAATTCTTGAAGAAATTAAGTTGGAGGGAGGAAATTTCAGTAGGTTAGGTTGTTGTTCTGTCCCTAATTGTTCCTTTTTATGTACAACTTGGTGGAAATGTTTATACGCATTTATATGTGGGACGTTTGGTGTAGTGAAAAGAGAATACTCTCTTGTTATGTTAAAGTAAATTCTGTAAACATTGTGGAATTTTTTGGGTATTTTATTGTGGAAGGCATTTAGGTGTCTTTATGGGATAAATATGTGGAGTTTCATTGAGGTGGTAATGTGAAGTATGAACTTGTTAAGAAATTCTATCGGTTTGTAACATTTGTGTTGGTTTGTGGACTGTTTTGGTGGTATTATTGTGGTGAGGCAGTAGGTTATAGTGTAATGGTATGGAATATGGTTATATGGCAGTATAAAGAAGGGGGGAGTGATACACCATGTGATTAGGAGATTGGACATTTCTTACTTTCCGTTAAGTAACTAATTACCATCTTGTAAACTTGTAATGTAATTAGCTTTTAATGTTAGTTCCACTATGTACTTAAATTGTAGAGTAACACTTAAAGGAAGAGCTGAATCGTTATAGGCACGTGGTGGGAAAATAAGGTATGTAAGGTTACTCTTTTTCGTATCCTTTGGCATCGTATACTGTCCACATAGTTAATGACCTTGTTTCCACTATGAAATGTTCTAAAGTACCTCAATACATGTTTATTATCAAGTTCTAGGTGTTCTCTTCTATTGTTCCAAAAATATTCAATAATGTTATAACCACCACTATAACAACTTCGAAGATTAAACATATTAAGCAACTCGATATGGTTGTATGGGTGACAGCTCTAGGGGAGAAAGCCTAGTTTGAGCCAATCCCGATTTGTTATTTATGGGTGGCAGCACCAGCGGCGAAATCCTAGCAAGGGCCAATCCCAGATTATTTACCACTGATCAGTTGGGTACGTTTGGGTTATTAAAGATTTTAAAGGAAAGAAGGAAAAAGGAAAGTAAAGAATGTAATGTACGTGGTTCCCCAAATACCAGCTAAGGTGGATTATTAACATTATCTATACACTTGTTCTTGATGTAACTTAAAATTTTGGGTTATGCACAGTTACTTTTAGCCTTATATACTCAGTACATTCTTTCGTACTGACGTCCCTCTTGGGGGACCTACCTTTCATGCTGCAGGCACAGGAGCTAATATATAACACCCCGTACTTTCCCGACCTTACTTGATGACTTTGAAAATTGTTTACTTAGGTGTCGAGATCCATAGGTGAGTATTTTGTAGTGTCATTGATGAAACATTTGATATTGGTCCTAGTATGTGTGATTAGACCTTTGTCGGAGGTGTTTGTGACTTCGTGGAGCAATTTTGGGGTGAAAAATGAGGGTTGGAGGACTTTCAAGCAATGGATATTAAGGTTAGGAGGTAAGCAAAGGACCTGAACTTAAAGTCTAACCAAATCCGCAAAGAAAAGTCGAAGAACGGAAAAAAATCACATTTTGGGTGTGGGGCGCGCCCAGGGGCATGCCGGGCCGCTTCTGGCCAAAATTATTTTAGCACAGGCAGCCCTGGGGTGTGCCAGGAAGCATTCCAGGCCGCTCTGGGCTGGTTTTTTTGTACCATAGGCAGCAAAGGGGCGCACCAAGTGGCGTACCGTGGTGGTTTTCGCCAAAATTTTTCTTCGACTATTATGATGTATATAAGACCTTTGAGTCATGGTATCATTACCCCCATCATAGTGGGACTATTATTAAGTGCGTTTAGAATCCGAGTTGGGGTTAATTCTTCGTCACAAGTGTTTTAACAAATTATGTTCAAGTAAGCCATGAGCGACTAGAATTTCTAGTTTTGCGATTGAGGCTACGAACGAAAATCTCGTAAGTGAATATTATCAAGACATTTATAGAATTATTTGAACATGAGATATATGGTGAATTATGCATTACATTTGGTGGGTTAAGATGACATGGGTTATTGGGCTCAAGTTAAAGCCCAAAGAAAGACCAAAATGCAAGGCCCAATGGGGCAAATGACCTATTCTTCCACTTTGACCAAGCCAATATTGCAATTAATGCAAGTAAATGGCTAAGGATGACTTGGGCACTATATAAAGGCCCCAAAAATCAGATTTTTAATTCATTGGAACTCTCATGCCTCTTTAGATATTTCTCAACTATTTCTCTCAAACCCTAAGAACCCTAAGGCACTTCTTGGGACAAGATCACTCATTTGCAAGTTTGGGTAAGTGATTATTCTTACGGATTAATATATTATATGCATGGGAGAGCATGTAGATCATGATGGTTATGTCTAAAAGTGTAAGTGGTGCACTTTTGTGTTTTTGTAAAAGATGTGTCATTTTTGTGAATTGAACTTGAAAGGTGACTTAAGGTTTTGATGAGAGTGCATGGTATGGATGAAATATCAACATGTATGGTGTGATTATGTTTCTAAACTTTTTATTTTTCTATAAGTGTAAATTATGGGATTTTAGCCGATATGTTGTTATGAGGTATATTGAGGTGACTTGATGGAGTAATTGTGATGTTGTGGTGATGGAGAAGTGTAAAGTATGAACGTGGTGTGACATGCTATTGGTTTGTGATGTATTGTTCAATGTTGGGCATATTGTGGTATTATTGGTGTGACCATGCCGTAAATGGTAATGTAAAGGGGTAAATGACGTTATAAGGCAAACATGTGACTCATTATTCGTCTTATGCACTTGTAAGGTGGTTGATTGTTAATGTAAGCTCCGTTATGTAATTGTGTTGTAGAGTGAAACGAAGGGAAGGATCTGGAATATTGTGTTCACGTATAGGATTGTATAGTCATATTGAGAAGATAAGGTATGTAAGGTTATTCTATCCGTGTCTTTCTGCAACATATAGTATTCACCTTGTTATGGCACTTACTCATTTCCTAAATGTTCTACGGTATCCTATATTCGGTTACCAATTGTTATTATCACATGTTTCCTACTCATTGATCAATTGTGATTCACATGTCTCATGGTCATTGACTAATGTCCCAAAGGCCAAATAATGTTGTGTTCCAAAGTTCTAATAGTGTTTATACACATGTCTCTTATTCATTGACTATTGTTCCAATGGTTCCAAAGATTTTATGTTTCCAATAATGTTACGACTATCATTGTATCAATCTCAAAAGTAAAGAACAAAGTAATGCATATATGTGGTTAATGATTGAGTATGGGTGGTAGCTTTGGGGGCGAAATGCCTAGATCAAGCCGATCCCGAGATTATTGGATCAGGGGCAGTCCTAGAGGCGTAAGCCTAGCTCGAACCAATCCTGACAGGGGGTAGCTCTAGAGGTAATGACCTAGCTCGAGCCGAACCTGATATGTTAGTTTATGGGTGGCAGCTCTGGAGGTAATAACCTAGCTCGAGCCGATCCCGATGTATTGATTTATGGGTGGTAGCTCTAGAGGAATAAGCTAGCTCGAGCCGATCCCAACATAACGTTATGTTATGTAAAGACCCACTGATCAGTCGGGGCCCGGGTACATAGTGACACAAGTGATGATGAATAAGCATAGAAGTAAAGAAGCAAAGATAAATAATGTAAGCGATACACATGGTTTCCAAAGTACAGAAAGGTGACTTATTCATATTGATTATTCATTTGTATTTCAGTTCATTGAAATATTTATGTATTATACAGTTTCATATGAGCCTTACATACTTAGTACATTCTTCGTACTAACATTCCTTGTGGGACCTACCTTACTTGCTGTAGGTACAGGTGCTAGTAGACCTCTACAGTAAGATGTAGGTCATCTACTGATCTTTGGTGAGATCCAGTTGGTTCGGGGCTTTTCGAGTCACAGTTGTACATTGGTTTCGGTACTATAAAGTTGTATAAAGCGGGAACTTGTCCCGACTTTAGGATGGTTATGTATATACATCTGTTAGAGGCTTTGTAGACAGACGTGGTGAGATAAATGAAAGAATGTATGTCCATGTTGATTTGATGTCCCTAACGGCCAAGTTTCTCATATGTATATATCACATGTTTCCATGACTTCCGCTATTGACATTTATATCTCTATGTGATGGTGCTTCTTTTTGGGTGACATGCATATGAATAGACATGAGCAAAGATTGGTTCTCTCGGGCCTCATCGGCTTTGGGTGCCAGTCCGTCCCGAATGGGATTCGGGGTATGACATAATAGATCTCACCAGTAGGAATACAGGACATCTAAAGGTTTTTGGTGAGCTCCAGGTTGATTCGGGGCTTTTCGAGTCAGTCGTATATATTTTTCGTATTGTGTAGTAGTTATGTGTAAGGCGGGGACTTGTCCCGACCTTAACTAAGTTTATGTATCTTTTAGAGGCTTTGTAGACATTGTAAAGTTAAGCATGGTAGTGTCTTGTCTTTTATAAGTTGTGGCCACAACGGCCAAGTCCTGTATATCTATTTTGTATTTACCTACCTGGTTTACTTTATCGATACATTATGTCCATACACTGCAGCACATTTGTTAGCTCTATTACATACATAAGAAGTATATGATCATAGGTTGGTTCTCTCAGGCCTTTACGGCTACGGGTGCCAGTCCGTCCCAATGGGATTTGAGGCGTGACAAAAGTGGTATCAGAGCGGGTCATCCTAGGGAGTCTACAAAGTCGTGTCTATATAGAGTCTTGCTTATGGGTGTGTTGTGCACCACATCTGTAAGTAAGAGGCTGCGGTACATTTAGGATTTGTTTATTTTTCTTTATTTCTTAGATCGTGCAATAGAGTCAATGATGTAGGTTGATTTGTATTTAACCTTAAATAAAAAAAAATTCTCTATATAGTGAAAATGTTTATTACAAGAAGGAGTAAGAATAAAAGTAAGCAGGTGGATATGGCCGCCGAAGAAGGGACCAGCAAGTCACCACCTAGACGAACTAATCAAAGTGAAGCTGAAGATGAGTTTGTATCCAGGACTTCTTCTACTCTTCCATCTCCAGAAGAGCTAAGAAGGAGATGAGTACTCCCAGAATCACCTATTAATACTAGTGAGCAAGATTTAAGGAATATGGTGCAATTGTTGACTCGTATAGTTGCTGCACAAGGTCAAGGACAAGCTAGTCCAACTACAGGTACAGGTGGTATGGATAGGGAAGCTAGTCTACGGACATAGGATTTCCTCAAATTGGATCCTCCCACATTCACCAAATCAGATTTCAATGAAGACCCGTAAGATTTTATGGATCAAATCCAAAGGGCTTTGGATGTCATCCATGTATCTGGTACAGAGACAGTTGAACTTGTAGCGTATATATTAAAAGGGGAGGCTATTTGGGTAGAGTTTAAAATGGCATTCCTTGATCATTACCTTCCATTTGAGATTCGAGAGGCTCATGCAGATCAGTTCTTAAATCTTTTCCAAGGTAATATACGTGTTAGGGAGTACAGTCTTCGGTTTAACTCTTTGTCTAGGTATGCTCCTAATATAGTAGCTACTATGGATGATAGAGTTCATCGATATGTGGATAGATTGGATTCGTATTTGGTTAGGGATTGTACTTTTGCTGCGTTGAATAGTGACATGGATATAGCAAGGATACAAACTTTTGCACAAAAAATGAAAGATCAGAGGCAAAGGAGAAGAACACAAGAATTTGAAAGAGGACCTTCTAAGAGGGCTAAACCTATGGGGCAGTTCATGGCATCCCATGGAGAGTTTAGGCCTCGGTTTCTTAATAGACCGCCTAGGCCACCACCTACCTACTCTACAGCAAGTGCTCCACTCCAATTCCAAGGATTTAGGGGCAACCAATTTGTTCAAAGTTCACGGACATTGGGGTATCAATAACAAGGGAGTATGAGCCAATTAAGGCCTCCTCGTCGGCTATGTAGGAAGGCGGAAAGCTTTATTTAGGAGCATGTCGGTTTGGGACAAATGCTTTTTTTTTGGTGTGGTATGTCGGGGCATATGATGAGAGAATGACCATAAAGAGGCACGGTTAGTATGGTATGACCTATTGGATTAGCTGTTGCATCATCATCGTTGGTTCCTTTCTATCACACCCCAAATCCTATTGAGGTGGACTAGCACCCGAAGCCGTTAAGGCCCGAGAGAACCAACCTTCATTCATGTACATTCATATGCATGTACCTGAGTGAACAACATTCTATATCATATAGATACAAGATACCAATGGCGGAAATCATGGAAAAACATTCAATAGATATGAAACTTGGCCGTTAGGGCCACCACATCAAAATAGATATTGTCACGACCTGAAATCCCATTTGGTCCGGACTGGCACCCCAAGCCAATATGGCTCGAGAGAACCAATTTTCACTCATGAACCTTCGTATGTATATATTTGTATGAATCTTATTATATCTCATGCAACTATGTGGAAGAAATGAATATGGAAACATATGTCATAGATATATATACCAAACTTGGCCGTTGGAGCCATTACATCGAACTGAACGTACATATCTTACATTCATATACCCACCTATGTCTACAAAAGCCTCTACCAGATGCATCTACAAGACCAAATTAAAGTCAGGACAAGTCCCCGCTTTATACAACATTTACAACATCAAAACAAGTATACAACTATGACTCGGAAAGCTCCAAACCAAGTGGAGCTCACCAAAACTCTGCAAATGAGCCACAGTCTACTGAGGAGGTATACTAATGCCTGCACCTACAACATGTAAAGTAAGTTCCACCGAGGGGGTCAGTACGAAAAATGTACTGAGTATGTAAGGCTCATAAGAAATAACAACATACATAGGAATGTCAATCGAATAAAAATATGAGAGAATAGTCAATATGGATAAACCATCATCTTATATAATATATTTTATAATTACTCTCCTTTATGGGAAAAATTACCTTCACTCAAGAGACTTGCCTTTAATAGATTCTTCTATATGCAAGAGATTCTTTTTTAGCTTCCAAGTTCTTTATCACTATTGTTCATCTACTTGGTTAGTAGGTTGTAAAAGAATAACACTCATCCATATACATCCACTCTAGTGGTGGGGTAATAATATAACATACATCTACTTTATTAACGTACATCCACTCTATTGGTGGTCTAACATACATCCACTCTCATGGTGGTTTAACATACATCCCCTCTCATGGTGGTCTAACATACATCCACTCTCATGGTGGTCTAACATACATCAATCTATTGGTGGGTTAGCATACATCCACTCTCGTGGTGGGTTAACATACATCCACTCTCATGGTGGGTTAACATACATCTACTCTCGTGGTGGGGTAACATACATTCACTCTTGTGGTGGGTTTACATACATCCACTCTCCTGGTGGGTTAGCATACATCCACTCTCGTGGTGGGGTAACATACATCCACTCTCGTGGTGGGGCAACATACATCCACTCTCATAGTGGGGCAACATACATAGGAGAGATTGATATATTAAAGATCATGACACTATTTGAAACACACAATATGCCTTACCTCACTCTTATACTTCATGAGATTAACACCTTAACTTGTGAGGGATAGATATATTAGCTCGCACTTCACCTCTTTCACTATTCTTATGGAATATTATATAAGTAAGCATATGATACCGGGCCTCCACCCTTGGGGGGATATAATAAATAACATAGCATAAGATTGGGATTATTCCATCTTGAACTTATACCCTTTAGAATGTGATCCATACCCAATATAGTAGCTATACGCCTTACTCTTTACAATCTTATACCCTTTACATAGTTATGAGAGTGACACATTAAAGGTTATGACATTAAAGCACACACTTATGTACATATTTCACTTCACTCCTTTAACTCATGAGATTGACATCTTCACTTATGAGGACTAATTCTACTACCTTGCACATCACCTCTCTTATTACTCTTGCGAGATTGGTACTAATATAATCCTCATACTATAGGACTTCGAAACATGACATGATCGGAAAATGCTTTTCAAGAATAACTAGGTCCCCTTACATTGTTACCCTCTTGAGATAGTTCTTTTAGGAATTACAACGTTATGACATCTTTAGAACTTCAGTCAATGAATAAGAGATAAGTGAATCATCATTCATCTAAGATTAGGACACATATGAATAACAATATACGTCAACCTGAGTTGATATACTTCAAGTCTCTCGGAATTGGAACAAGTCCAATGTCAAGGTGAACAACATGTTGCAGAAGGATACGGAAAAAGGAACCTTACATACCTTGTATTATCAATAAGAATATACAATCTTATACGTGCATACAATAGTCCCACTCCTTCCTTATGTTTCACTCTACAACACAAGTACATAACGGAACCAACATTAACCACCAACTATCTTACAATGGCATATAACGACAATAAGTTACATATTTGGCTTTAATATGTTATTTCCCCCTTGATAATACCATTAATGAAATCATCATACCAATAATCCCAAAATATTCCCAACATTTACCAAAATATCATAAACCATTAGCATGTCACACCAAGTTCATACTTTCCACTCTTCATCACCATAACATCACAATTATTCCATCAAATTACTTCAATACACCTCACAACAACAAATCGGCCAAAATCCCATAATTTACACTTATATGAAAATAACAAGTTTATTAACATAATCACACAATATATGTTGTTATTTCATCCATACCATGTCCTTTCATCAAACCCACAAGTCATATTTCAAGTTACAATTCCATGGATAACACATCTTCTAGCAAAAACACAAAGTGTCATATCCAACCCTTCCAAGCATAACCAACATGATTTACATAATCTTTAATGCTTATAATATGTTAAAGTACAATAATAATCACTTACCCAAGCTTGGAAGATGACGATCTTGTCAAAAAATGCCTTAGGGTTTGAAGAGCTTGAGAAATATCTTGTGGAAAATATTGTAGAAATGTCTAGAATAGCATGTGCCTCTTTGAGATTAAAAATCTGATTTTTGGACACCTTTTATAACCTATTAAATACATCCTTATACATTTAATCCAACCTTTGACAAGTCAAGGAAAGAATAGGTCATTTGACCCATTGGGCCTCTCATGTTTTGCTCATTTTGGGTCTCAAATTAGGCCCAATAACCCATATCATCTTAATCCACTAACATCAATGTGTAATCCATCATATATCTCATGTTTAATTCAATTCATATGCATTATAACAATATCCCCACTCACAAGATTCATATTTGGAGCCTCAATCCCAAAAACAAGTGATTCTAGCCACGTATGGCTTATTTTGACCATAACGGTAAAATCATCATTTTGATGCAAAATTCGTTGACGAGTAATTTTACCATTCCAATATAATACTTCACTAATTTCATGTATATTCTCATGGTTCTATAAGGAACGTGGCAAAAATCGGCCCGATACGCCCCCGGGCACCCTTGGGACTTAGAAAATTTCCAACTTTGAAAAATGGCCAAAACCAGCCTGGCACGCCCTTGTGCACACCAGCTTGATGCCTGTGGGCTAAAAATTTTAGCCCAGAGCGGCGTGGCATGCCCTCTGGGGCGCCCCAGCCTTAGTTTTTCAAAAAAAATCCATTTTTTGACTTTTCTTTGCGGATTTGGTTAGATACTTCAAGTCCTATTCTTTACCTTACTTTTTACCTTTAATATACCTTGTTTAAAGTTCCTCTTAGCCTCATTTTGAACCCCACAAATGATCCACGAAAATCACAAAACACCTCCTACGAAGGGCTAATCACATGTACAAGGCCAAATTTCAATTTTCTCATCACTAACATTACAAAATACATACTCATGGCATCTCGACACCTAAGTAACCATTGTTCAACGTAGTCACATAGGGTTGGGAGTATACTGGGTGTTACATATATACATGCCTTCATTTGTCTTACAATGTTACAACGTCTACAAAGCCTCTAATAGATACATAACCAAGCCTACAGTCGGTACAAGTCCCCGCTTTATACAACATTTATATAGTACCAAAACCAATATGTATACAAGTGACTCGAAAAGCCCCGAATCAATCTGGAGCTCACCAACAACTTGTGGATGACCCGTATCCTAATGTGGAGATCTACTAGAACCTGTGCCTATAGTAAGTAAGGTAAGTCCCCTAAGGGACGTCAGTACAAAGAATGTACTGAGTATGCAAGGCTATAAGCAACTGCATGAAATATAAGAGCTTCAATGGAATAAAATACAAGTGAATAATCAATATGGATAAACCACCGTTCTGTATGTGTGAAACCATGTACATTACATTCATTACTTTAATTTATCCTTCTTTGCATTAAGAAATTGTAAAGCATATGATAAACAAATGACCAGCTGATTAGTGGTAAAAGAGGATGACTCATGCTATGTATTTTAACCCCTGGGATACGATCCTCATACATACACAAATCAGGATCGACCCATGTTAGGCTTGATTTTCAGCCCTGGGATACCACTCGTGATATTAGGATCGACCCATGCTAAGTGTTACTTTCACCCCTGGGATACCACCCGTGATATTGGGATCGACCCATGCTAGGTGTTCCTTTCACCCCTGGGATACCACCTAAGAATACACAGATTCTCTTTACATCATTTTTTTCTCTGAGGTAGTTCTTTTGGTGGTCATAACATTATTGGAGCTTTGGAACTTCAGTCAATGAATAAGAGACACGTGAATCAGAATTGGTCAATCAATAAGAAACATGTGAATAACAATATATGACAAACCTAAAATGAGATACTTTGAAACATTTTGAAATGAGAACAAGTCGGTAACAATGAGAACAAGAGATGCTGCCAAAGGATACGGAAAGAGTAACCTTACATACCTTATCTTCCCTGTATGAATACAACAATCCAATATGTGAATACAATAATTCAGCTCATTCCTTACGTGTTACTCTACAACACAAGCACATAATGGAGTTCACGTTAACAAACTACATTACAAACGTACAAGGCGATAATGAGCTACGTGATTGCCATATAATGTCATGTCACCCTCCTACAGTGCACTTTACTGCATAACCATACCAACAACACCAAAACATTCAACACATCAACCTAGATATCACAAACCGATAGCATTTCACACCAAGTTTATACTTTACACTTCCCCTTTAACACTACGTCACATTTACTCCATCAAGTTATCTCAATACCTTTCACCATAACGCATAAAACAAAAATTAATAATTGATACAATTCAAAATACCTCTGGACTACCCCTTAAGGCCATTCAAATGGTACCATAAGTTGACAATTGCATCCAAAAAGGGTATAGGGGCCTTGGGGGGTCAAAGAGATGCAAAAACAATTGAAACAAAGTTCTGGAGGGACCTGAAAAGACACTTGTGCCCTTTGTTTGGTGAGGTACGTCCGAATGTGCCCATTGGACTTGTACAGGTCCACCTGCATTGGCATCTGCGCCCGCAGGTGCCCCATCCGCGAAGGCGGATGCCCGGTTCGGCCAAAATGGGTCTCTTTTGGGTCAATTTTTGTAATAAATTGTACATGGACATAAGTAAGCTTATATTTTAATATTTTAGGTTATCTTGGATGACAATGAACAATCATGGTTTCACAACGCACATGAAGATCACAAAACTACATTTTCCTTTCAATACACCACCAATTCCATGCACAATTCCATAACAACAATTCCAAAAGTTATACACAAGGATAAAGCAATTTAGGGACATAAAAACATCTTAAAGGTTGACATTTAATCCATAAAATTCACTTCCTTCAAGACCACAAGTCCACTTTCAAGTTTAGAAGGCAAAACCCTTTATCGATTAAGCAAAAGTAGACTATTTTACACATAGTGGACTGCTCAACACCTTTTCAACATAACCAACATCATTTATACACCCTATTATGCATATAATATATTAAACCATGAGAGTAACCACTTACCAAATCTTTCAAGAGGATGATCTTGTCCAAAGGAATGGTTGCTTAGGGTTTGGATGAAGAGAAAATATCTTGTGGAAAATTCTAGAATGAGACATGTGTGTTTTGTTGAATAAAATCTGATTTGTTTTCGTTATATAGTCCCTTTAAATCTCATACTTAGCCACACTTTGGTCATAAATGTTATGTTTACTTGATCAAAGATGGAATGGATCATTTTCCCATTTGGGCCATGTCTTGTGGCTTAATTTTGGGCCTTAAATTGAGCCCATAGTCACAAGACTAATTCAGCCCACTAAAATTAATGCATAATACACCAACCATCTCAAGTTTAAATAATTCCATAAATGTTACGGTAATCAAATAGGTTCATAAATGTACAGGGTGTTACACTTTTTTAGGGAGAGGTGTACAACCTACTGGTCGTGGAAGAGGTAGTAAAGGAACAACTAGTTCTAGTGGATCCCAGAATCGTACCTATGCTTTAGCGGATTGACAAAATTCATAGGCTTCTCCGGATATGGTTATAGGTACATTATCTATCTTTTCACATAATGTATATGCATTAATTGATCCGGGTTCTACACTATCGTATGTCACTCCATTAATTGCTGGAAAATTTGAAAGAACACCAGAATTATTAGTTAATTCTACACTGGTTGGTGAATCTATTATAGCTAGAAGAGTATATCATAATTGCATAGTTACTGTTTGTGACTGTGACATATTGGCCGACCTTTTTGAGCTAGAAATGGTGGACTTTGATGTTATAATGGGTATGGATTGGTTGTCTTCTTATTATGCCACAATAGATTGCCGAGCTAAGAAGGTACATTTTCATTTCCCAAAAGAGATAGTCCTTGAATGGAGGGGTAATGTTGGAGCGCCAAAAGGTAAGTTTATTTCTTATCTTAAGGCAAATAAAATGATATCCAAGGGGTACATATGTCACCTAGTAAGGGTGAAAGATACAGATGTGGAGCCACCGACTCTTCAATCTGTTTCAGTGGTAAATGAATTTCTTGATGTATGTCCTGAAGATCTCTAGGGTTTGCCCCCAGAACGAGAAGTAGAGTTTGGTATTGATATGATTCCAAGTACTCAACCTATCTCTATTCCTCCATATAGAATGGCCCCGGCAAAATTATGGGAATTGAAGGAGCAATTAAAAGACTTGCTAGAAAAGGGATTCATAAGGCCTAGTATGTCCCCGTGGGGTGCACCAGTGTTATTTGTACGCAAGAAAGATGGCACGTTGAGGATGTGTATTGATTACCGGCAATTGAATAAGGTGATAATTAAGAACAAATATCCCCTCCCTAGAATTGATGATTTTTTTGATCAATTACAAGGTGCTAAATATTTCTCAAAGATTGACTTAAGGTCGGGTTACCATCAAGTAAAGGTCAGAGAGAGAGATATACCCTAGGTAGCCTTTCGAACATGGTACGATCATTATGTGTTTTTAGTTATGTCCTTCGGGCTAACAAATGCACCAGTAACTTTTATGGATCTGATGAATAGGGTGTTCAAGCCGTTTTTAGACGTGTTCATGATAGTGTTTATAGATGATATTCTTATCTATTCAAGATCAAAAGAGGACCATGTTAGTTACTTCCGACAGGTGTTGCAGATTCTTCGTGATCGTAAGTAATTTGCAAAGTTCTCTAAATGTGAGTTTTGGGTAAAATTTGTAGCATTCTTGGGTCATATTGTATCTGATGAAGGAATAAGGGTTGATACTCAAAAGATAGAAGCTGTGAAGAACTTGCCAAGACCTACAACACCTATAGAGATTCGTAGTTTTGTCGGATTGGCAGGTTATTATAGAAGGTTTGTTGAAGGATTTTCTTCTACTGTTGCACCATTAACAAAGCTAACACACAAGGCAACCAAGTTTCAATGGAATGATGCATGTGAAAAGAGTTTCCAAGATTTGAAGAATAAGTTGACTTCTACACCTGTATTGGTACTTCCAGAAGGCACAGAAGGGTATGCAGTATATTGTGAAGCTTCAAGAGTTGGCTTAGGATGTGTATTGATGCAGCATAGTAAAGTGATAGCTTATGCCTCAAGACAATTACGGCCTCATGAGAAAAATTATCCGACACATGATCTTGAGCTAGCAGTAGTAGTATTTACTTTAAAGATATGGAGCCACTACTTGTATGGGGTTCATGTTGATATATCTATCGACCGTAAGAGTTTGCAATATATCTTTAAGCAGAAGGACCTAAATCTGAGGCAGCGAAGGTGACTTAACCTATTAAAAGACTATGACATTGATATTTTATATCATCTGGGGAAAGCTAATGTGGTAACTGATGCACTAAGTCGTAAGGCAATAGTAAGCACTTATGGCCAACTCATAGAAAGACAAGGGATAATCAAAGATCTACATCAACTAGTTATCTTAGGGGTTCGCCTTCTTGAAACTCCAAATGAAGGAGTTATTGTGCAAAATGCGGCAAAATCTTCATTAGTAGCTGAGGTGAAAGAGAAGAAGTATGCAGAACCTATTCTATTACAGCTTAAGGAGAATGTACAACAAGGTATGACAGAGGTATTCGAGCTTACACAAGAGGGAGTACTTCGGTGCCAAAACAAATTGTGTGTACCTAATGTAGATGGGCTAAGAAAGAGAATTATGATGGAAGCACATCATTCAAGGTATTCTACCCATCTGGGATACTCTAAAATGTACCATGATCTGAAAGGAATATATTGGTGGGGTGACATGAAGAAGAACATTGCAGAATTTGTAGCCTAATGTCCAATTGTCAATAAGTAAAAGTAGAGCATCAGAAGACTGGAGGTTATATGCAACGTATGGATCTTCCAATTTGGAAGTGGGACATGATCAATATGGATTTCATCACTGGTTTGCCTCGTACATTTAGGAAATTTGATTCCATATGGGTGATAGTTGACAAACTTACCAAGTAAGCACACTTCTTACCTGTTAAGACTACTTATACAGCGGGGGAGTATGCGAAGTTGTATATTAAAGAGATAGTTCGACTACACGGAGTTCCAATATCTATTATATCTGATAGGGGAGCTCAATTTACTATAAATTTTGGAAGTCTTTTTAGAGGAATTTGGATACACAAGTGAATTTAAGTACCGCTTTTCACCCTCAGATGGATGGACAGGCAGAACGTACCATACAGACACTTGAAGATATGATGCGAGCGTGTGTATTAGACTTTAAAGGTAGTTGGGATGATCATTTAACTCTTATTGATTTCCCCTACAATAATAGCTATCATTCAAGTATCAAGATAGCGCCTTATGAAGCCTTATACGGGAGAAAATATAGGTCACTAATTGGGTGGTTTGAAGTAGGTGAGGTTGTTTTATTTGGACCAAATCTTGTTCATCAATCCATGGAGAAGGTTAAGGTGCTACAACAATGGCTAGGAATAGCCCAAAGTCGGCACAAATCATATGTCGATGTTAGAAGAAGGGGGCTAGAGTTTGCTATAGGTGATTGGGTAGTTTTGAAAGTGTCGCCAATGAAAGGGGCGATGCGATTTGGGAAAAAGGGAAAGCTAAGCCCACTTTATATAGGACCATATAAGATTATCCAAAGATTTGTCCAAGTCGCATATGAGTTTGAACTACCCCAAGAACTCTCCACAGTTCATCAGTGTTTCACGTCTTAATGCTTCAAAAGTACATAGGAGATCCATCTCATATTTCTCCTACTGAGGATGTACAAGTTACAGAAGATCTCACCTATGAAGAAGTACCCATTGCTATTCTGGATTGACAACTTAAGAAGTTAAGAAATAAAGAAGTAGCTTCCATAAAATTACTTTGGAGAAATCAGCAGGTAGAAGAGATCACATGGGAAGCTGAGAAAATAATGAAATCTAAGTATCCTCTGTTATTTGAAACCAAAGAGGAAGCCATAGATGCTAAATTGGAGAATTAACAAGTAAGTATATATATATAAATATGATGTTGTAACAGGAAGATTAGACTTAGGGTTGAACTTGTTTAGGTTGGATAATAATGCTAACATTCGAGGACAAATGTTCCAAAGGCGGGGAGGATGTAACACCCCGTATCCTACATGTACTAGTTCCACTTATATGTCACTTGATACAGACTTATAATACGGGTAATGGACTCGGTTTTCTATATGACTAACGACGATAAGATGGGTTGGAAGGAACTGCCCGTACATTTTAATGTGACACGACTAAGATAACGTCGATGCAACTATTTAAACTTGGGATCATGAGTAGGTATTTGGATCTAAATTTTAAAGTGACCAAGTGTACACAAGCTGTAAGTTAAATTAAAGAGATTAAGAACCAAAAATAGAATTAACTATTAAGGTGCTTGCTTGACTTAATTAAGCTAGTAGGTGAGTTAAATGTTCCAAAGAGGTGTATTACCTACTTAAGCTATTGGGTTGCATTTGGACATATATTAATGGACTCAATTAAGGCCCAAAATTAAGTACACAAAATGGGAAAGATGACCAGCCCAATACCTAAGCATCACCTACTTAGACTATTGGACCAAATTGAAGCATATTAATGGATTCATTTGAAGCCCAAATTAAAGGAAAGGATGACCAGACCAACACCTAAGGTTTACTACCTAAACTAAGTACATAAAATGGGAAAAATGAACAGTCCAACACCTAAGATTTACTAAGGCCCAACATGACATGATCCAACTAGAAATAGCCCAAATAGGTGGGCTGTTTTGGACAGCTTAAGTAGACCAAATAGGTGCATCACCTACGTGGACTTTTGAGCAGATTAAAGAGCCAAGTAGGTGCATCACCTACTTGGACTATGTTTGACCAATATGTGGCTGGAAATGAGCCTAAAAAGGTAGTCTAGAAGCCTCCTTATAAGATTAATATTGGCTGATCTCTTTACTCATTTTAACATACCAAATTTTTGATTTAATTCCAAAACTCTCTCCTCTCTCTCAAACCCTAACCAGCCACCCCTATTTACCTTTAGGGTTCTTGGAGCTTTGGTAAGTGTTTATACTTATAGCTTAGTGTAATATTTGCATAAAGGATTATAGAAATCATGTTCTTTATGTTTAAAAAGGATAGGGCAGTCCCCTTTAATTGTGACAGTCCACTTGTGTTTAGTTTTAAAGGATTTTTCTTCTTTGTGGTTTAAACTTGTAAAGGAGCTTAAAGTCTTAAAGTAATTAAGTTGGAGGGATGAAATTTCAGTAGGTAAGGTTGTAGTTATGTCCCTAATTGTTCCTTTTTATGTACAGCTTGGTGGAAATGTTTATACATATTTATATGTAGGACGTTTGGTGTAGTGAAAAGAGAATACTCCCTTGTTATGTTAAAGTAAATTATGAAAACATTGTGGACTATTTTTAGTATGTTATTGTGGAAGGCATTTAGGTGTCTTGATGGGATAAATATGTGGAGTTGCATTGAGGTGGTAATGTGAAGTATGAACTTGGTAGGAAATCCTATTGGTTTGTAACATTTATGATGGTTTGCGGACTGTTTTGGTGGTATTGTTGTGTTGAGGCAGTAGGTTATAGTGTAAGGGGGTGGAATATGGTCATATAGCAGTATAAAGTAGGGGGGAGTGATACACCATGTGATTAGGAGGTTGGACAGTTTTTACTTTCCGTTAAGTAACTAATTACCGTCTTGTAAACTTGTAATGTAATTAGCTTTTAATGTTAGTTCCACTATGTACTTAAATTGTAGAGTAACACTTAAAGAAAGAGCTGAATCGTTATAGGCACGTGGTGGGAAAATAAGGTATGTAAGGTTACTCTTTTCCGTATCCTTTGGCATCGTATACTGTCCACATAGTTAATGACCTTGTTTCCACTCTAAAATACCTCAATACATGATTATTATCAAGTTCCAAGTGTTCTCTTTTGTTGTTCCAAAAATATTCAATAATGTTATAACCGCCACTATAAACAACTTCGAAGATTAAACACATTAAGCAACTCGATATGGTTGTATGGGTGACATCTCTAGGGGAGAAAGCCTAGTTCGAGCCGATCCCGATTTGTTATTTATGGGTGGCAGTACCAGGGGCAAAAACCTAGCATGGGCCGATCCCAAATTATTTACCACTGATCAGTTGGGTAGGTATATGGCATGGCTTACTAAAGATTTTAAAGGAAAGAAGGAAAAAGGAAAGTAAAGAATGTAACGTACGTGGTTCCCCAAATACATGCTAAGGTGGATTATTAACCTTATCTATACACATGTACTTGATGTCACTTAAAATTTTGGGTTATGTATAGTTGTTTTTAGCCTTATATACTCAGTACATTCTTTCATACTGGCGTCCCTCTTGGGGGACCTACCTTTCATGCTTCAGGCACAGGAGCTAGTAGATCTCACCAGTAGGAATACAGGACATCTAAGGGCTTTTGGTGAGCTCCAAGTTGATTCAGGGATTTCCAAGTCAGTCGTATATATTTTTGGTATTGTGTAGTAGTTATATGTAAGGTGGGGACCTGTCCCGACCTTAACTAAGTTTATGTATCTTTTAGAGGCTTTGTAGACATTGTAAACTTAAGCATGGTAGTGTCTTGTCTTTTAGAAGTTGTGGCCCTATCGGCCAAGTCCTGTATATCTATTTTGTATTTACCTACCTGGTTTACTTTATCGATACATCATTTCCATACACTGCAGCACATTTGTTAGCTCCATTACATGCATAAGAAGTATATGATCATAGGTTGGTTCTCTCGAGCCTTTACGGCTACGGGTGCCTGTCCGCGCCAATGGGATTTAAGGCGTGACAGATATCAGGTAGGGTTAAAGGGTTAAACCCGACCTTTGTTAAATATTTATTTTTATTAATTAATTAAAAAATAAAGTGACGGAGCCGCACCTCTTTATAGTGCAGGGTTGATAAGAAAATCATTCAAAATGGTGTATTTACAAGGGTCTGTACAAGTTTTATGGTGTAATAGGTCACCCGCAAAGTTTAGGTGTCTTTTTCCAAATTTGGAACAACTTCAGTGGTCATTTTATGTCTTTTCTCTAAAAGAAAAGATGGTTTGAATTTTGAATTATCAATTATTTCTCTTAGTATTCTCCTACTCATTTCCCATTCCCCATTCCCCATTTCCCCTATCTCTCACTTGTGTTGTTCAACACATACAGAGACTCAAAATCTCACTCTAATCGTCACCACCACTGTACACACATCACTGGAGTCACCATCTTCACCACCACACCAAAATTCTAATGCCACTATGCACTTTTCTTGGCTTAGTCAATTTTTATCTCTAAATATTAAGGTTAAAACTCTTGTTTGGCTTTGAATAATGTGTTAGTCGATCGTATTTGTCATTGTTTGTTTTCTATGATGTTTTAGTCATGTTTTGGGATTTAAATTTAGGATTTCGATTGTTGGTAATCTTATTTTTCTCAATTGGTTAATAGGAATTTAGGGTTGCTCAATTTGGGTGAAATTAGGATTTAATTTTGTTCCTATTTTTTGACTTGGGCTTATATTCATGTATGTGGATTGGATTTTGTTCAGTGGGTGCAAATTTTGAATTTATTTTGTGGATTGCACTTTGATGTCGAATGATTTTTCCCAATGATAGATTGGGTGATGTCGTTCTTAAGCGAAAAATCATCGAAATTGTTGTTTTGGTGTTAAAATCTAGGAAAGTCTGAGTATCCATGGTCGTTTTGGACTGAAATCACTATTAAAATAGTTTGTTGGGTCTGAGAAATAGAAAGTTGGGGAATATGACTAAAGGCAAAGGGGTTGAGAACTTTGTTGACGCGTAGAACTTCTTAGTGGATAGCCAAAGTGCTCCCCTTATTGCGGAAAGTAACAGAAGGATTAGTTAATCAAGGTGAAATTTTGGCGATGCCTTACTAGTTGGCGATGCCTTACTAGTTCGTGATGCTCAGAGAGTATCGCCAAACTGTTTGGTATATCTCCAAACTCCAACTTTCCTTTGCCAAACTCTACGCTCCTAACTGTGAACTTTGGCGGTAGAGGTATTTCATTGTCGAACTCTTTGGTGATTCGTCGAAGTATTTTGGTGATACACCTCTGAAATACACTGGGTATGTTGTTGTTGTTGTTGTTGTTGTATTGCTAACCTTGGTCTAATGTGTTGCTTCTTTCATTTGCAGATATGGTTCATCTAAATCACGTAGCCAAGAAAAACAACCGCACTCCTCTTCCCATATCAAATATCACCAAAGAGGTCTTAATTTTGAGGCGTTCACAAACAGACAAAGAGGTTCAAAGGAAGAAGAAAGTAAAAAGGTTCAAAGGAAGAAGAAAGTAGAAAATGAAAAAATAATGGCTCTGGTTACTGAGGAGCAAACCTCAAAGCATAGTTCTAACTCTGAGAGGTATACATAACTAACTCCAAGGAAGGCAACATCACTCTAATTCATGAACCTCCCAACACTCAGGAAGTTGATTCCACCAAGAAAAAGAAGTGGAATGACCAAAACTCCAATATAGCCTCAGCTCTTCAACCCACAGTGGGTCATCGGCTCCTCAATCTTTTCAAAGTTCCCAGAAAATACATAATAACAACAAAGGTTGATCTTGAAAGGGTTGGAGGGAAAGCATCCCAAGGTTTTAGATTTGTTGAGGTATCATAACTTTGAGGTCTTCACTTATCCTCTAAAGCCATATGTGGAAAGTTCAGTATGTGAATTTTATTAAGCCTACAGGGAGTTATTATTGGCTAAGAGAAAGAAGAACAAGCCCCAAGAGAAAAGATTTTGTGAAGGTTCGTGGTGTAAAGGTCAAGTATGACAAAAGCATCATAAATTTGATATATGGTTGCAAGATGGATACTGTACATTACTTTGGTTCCAGGGTGTTGAGATCAGTTGATGAGCTTCAGGGTTGGTTAGCCCCTCTGTTGAGTGATGGTACACCCCTGTGGCTAGCACTGGGGGTCCCTATTGAGAAGACTGATAATAATATTGAAGCCCGATACTGGTTGAGTTTTGTTTGTAGCAACCTCACGCCCTCCCAGAATGGGACAATCCTCGGGCACCCTCGAGAAGTGTTAGTGGGAACAATCATAATGGAAAAAAGGATGAATCTTACCTCTTTAATTGCCCTAGAGATTGCATTACAGGCCCAACAAAAGCAGACTTCCAATTCCTTCTCGTGCCTTATCATGAAATTGTGCCAAAGGGAAAAGATTCTTCTTTACCTGAAGAATGATTTTGAGTACACCCCGACATCCATAGTTTATATTACCAGACTTAAGGTGGTGCAAGAAGTGAAGAAGAAAGAAAGCCCAGGTGAATTCTTCCCCGATGATTGATCTTGATAGTGGTATCAACTAGCCCACTGCTACTACTGCAGTTCCTACCCCTTTAGATTCATCCACAGATCCTTCCTCTTATCCCCCTCAACCTAGTGTCCCCGGTCCTCGACCATCCACTACACCCGACACTTCAGGGGCTCTATTGACTTAGGCGGCCATTATTCAGATAGTTCAATCTATCCTATTCTACTAATGTAAGGTGCATAAGTTGGAGCATAGATACCTAAGATAATTTGAGATGCAATTCAAGAAACTATGGTTCCTATTCATGAGGAAATGAGAGGAATCCGTGAGACTCTGAGAGTCTATGGTTCTAAAATAGATAAGTTGAGAACCCCACAATAGCCCTCAGTTACAGATGTCGAACTGACCAAGATGAAAACTGAGCTCACTTTTTTGCAAACTAATGTGGATGAGCTCTGGTTTCCTGATTTGACATATTTCTGGGCTACATCATCTCAGACCCCAGCTCTATCCCCAGTTCAGGAGAGTGTTCCCATGGCTGATGATGCAGAGGAGGATGATCCTGCTTCAGCTAATAAGAAGAGTGATGAGGTAGAGATATATAGAGACACAGGTGAGAAGATGTAGTTTTATATGAAGGTTGACTTGTAGGCTACTGAGGAGGCCATAGTATAGGCTACGTTGGTGAAATCTACTTAGGAGACTTTATAGATTGATACTAGTAAGTCTATACCCATTGACGAGATCTCTCTCACAGCTGCTGCCACAGAGACAGATGCCATCATAAAATACCCAACCCTAGAGATCATTCTTGGAGCTGAGTAGGGTACTGACACCCAGACAGAGGCTGTTCTACTAGCCAGTCACTACTATAGGCTTAGCATCATTCAAGGGGACCCTTCCACTCATTCTTCTCTATTATCTTAGTCCTATTGCATTAAGTACAATGCTTATATTAGAGTTGGGGGGTAATTTATTTTGGATATGTAATGTTGAGCCTCGCTTTTGATATTTTGCTTGTAATACTTTTTTTTTCTGTGTGTGGTTCTGATTTTTATTTGGATGATGTTTTGGATGTTTAGTTTTGGTTTGAAAAAATTCTAGATGATTTCTACTTTTAAAGGGTTGTGTGTTTTGGGTTGGTTTGAGTGTGTTTAATTTACATCTTCATGTCCTTACCTTTATTTTAGTATAGTAGTTTGTAGTATAGTGATGAATAAAATTCTTTTTGGAACTCATACTTAAGAGAAAAATGTACTAGCAATAGAACACTTTGACTCGAATAGTACTCTTGGGGAGATTTTTCACATGCACGATCTTAAAAATGACAAATCGGTTTGTGAATTGCTCCACTTCTCAAAATGCTCCCCTTTTTTCAAAATTTTATTTGGTTTAGTTGAGCTAGTTAGGCAATCATTTTTGTGAGCACCCGCATCTTGTTTTGACCACTCTAGTACCTTCTTTGACATGTGCTATGAATGTGGTACATCAATTGAGGAAGGGTTGCTCTAGTGTGTGATTGAGTGCTATGTGTGGTGATGTTTCGACTAGATCTTGTTCAATGAGTCCACCTAGAACTTACTCGGTTGCTCTATCACTAAGCAAAGAGCGTTGCTATGTTGGTGAATTGATCTTAGGTCATTAATGAGAGTGAGCTTTCAAATTGACCAAATAGTCATCCCCATTGTGAGTTGAGTGACCAATTTCTTTTCCAATCTATTCCTTGGAACCTATTTCCTGGACAACCTCATTACAAGTGGAAACACGTCTTCCACACTTTCCTTGTTGGAACCAAACCCATTTTGAAGCATTTATGTGAGGTCGTAAACCAACTTAGGCCAAAAGTCTAGGTTGGGGATAAAGGAGCCATCGGGTGAGATTTGTAATCGAAAGTTCATAGTATTGGGGACCATTCACTTCCTCTTCTAGTCATCTTATTATTCCTTGTAAATACTTTTAAAAAGAAAGAAAGAGAGAAAAAGAATAAAAATAAGTGAACAAAGAGTTGCAATAATGTTCTTAGCTTGTAAATATTTGAAGAAGTTTAGTGTTTAAAAAGGATAGGGGGAGGAAAATGGCATAAGAATCCTAGAGAATTGGTCCTTGGTGTGTCGCAAGAAGTAAGCTTTGCGAAAGAAATGTAGTTAAGGTCTCATAAGATGCTTCGAGAGGGTAGAGTCACTATACCCTAATTTGTCCTACCTTACATGTTGCCTACACTACAAGATGAGGCAATACCTTAGTGATCTCCAATGTTGCATGCTTAAGTGTGGTGACGTAGAGAACATGGGCAATCCTATGGTGTGGTACTAGTGTTCATATTTTCTTTGAGAATGAGAGTGAATTGTGGTAGTCCCTTATTTAAATTTTGATCGTATCTTAAGGGAAGGGACCTCTTTGCTATGAGGGCACTTAGTTGCACTACTTGAGCACATTCATTAACCTTAATTAAGGTCTATGAGCATGTGCTTTGTTTGTTAGCAATTAGTCAACACTTGAAGCTTGTGGTTCATGAATTAAGTGTTTGATAGGTGATACTTATGCCAATGTTTTCAAAATCATGAGGGCAAAGTTTTTTTCATAAAAGAAGCATGTGTATAAGCTCCCAAGTAGTACCATTTGTAGACAATGTTGATTTTGTTATGTGTACATTGATTTACTCGAGGATGAGCAAAGGTTTAAGTTGGGGGTGTTGATAAGTCAGCAATTTGCGACTTATTTAGCCTTAAAACAGTGAGAAATCAAGTCTTAGATGCCAATTTGAGTTAGTCTTAATGTTAGTTTGGTTGATTTTGAAGGTTGAAGCCAAAAAGTGGTTGATAGAGCATAAAGAAGCAAAAAGATTGAGAATTGGAGCTAAAAATGAAAAAAAGGGATCGCGCTTGGAGTTTGGCATATCACCAAAGTTGCTGGCGTATCGCTTAAGTTAAAGTTCCATCGCCTAAGTAAATAGATTTTCCAAGTTCCAAATAAAGCAATTCGGCGATGAGTAGAAGTAGTTCAGCGTATCGCCAAACAGTTCGGTGAAGCAACAGTCCATCGCCAAAGTTACCAGATGCCAACCACTAAAGCTCAAGTTCAATGAGTGTTTGGCAATAGTGATGCACTTTGGCGTATCACCGTGGAGTTCGGTGATATTGGTTCTCCTTTAACAAAGTGAGCACAGTGGTATTTTGGTAAACTCCTGACCAATTTTTGCTTCACCTAGAAAAGGCTTTTTAGCAGCTTGGAACCCTATTTTTTGTCAAATTTGAGATCTAAAAGCTTGTAGTTGAAATCCTAAAGCTAGAATTTAGTTTGTTGCTTGTTTTTTTTTCATTGGATTTGGATTTTACTCGTGAATATTTGGATTCAATAAAAGACTTCAATGAGAATATGTGTATAATTACTTTTTCTCTCACCATATATAGCTAAATTCCCCAACTTGGGGTTATATATGATTGAGTAGTGATTATTATATGGGTAGTTTTTATTTTCCTTTTTAATTGATTAATCTTTATTGGTTTGACCATTACTCCATGTTATTAACCTAAAATAATTGGAGGTTCAAACTCTGATTGAGCTTAAATCCTTTATCATCCTTGACAAAGGGGGTAAGGATGGGGAGTAATGGTTAACAATGTCTTGATTTTTATATTTTAATGGTAGATCTTAGAACTAAGGTTATCAAATTAAGGTATTAGGTTGGTCCTGAAGAAATACATATGAGATGTTCGAAAGAACCCACATGTGAAATTGAATGTTTTATTGAAAGATTGTCATTATGATTCAAAACCTATCCTACCCATAACGATTAGTTGAATTTAGGTTGTCACACCTCAAATCCCATTGAGGCGGACTGGCACCCGAAGCCGTTAAGGCCCTAGAGAACCAACCTATGATCATGTACATTCATATGCATGTCCCTAGGTGAACAACATTCAGTCATACAGATATAAGATGTCAAAGATGGAAGTCATGGAAAACATGCAAATAGATATGAAACTTGGTCGTTAGGGCCACCATGTCAAAATGGACATACATTCCTTCGTTTGTCATACAATGTCTACAAAGCCTCTAACGGATACATAACCAAGCCTAAAGTCGGGAAAAGTCCCCTCTTTATACAACCTTTACACAGTACCAAAAAAAATGTATACAAGTGACTCGAAAAGCCCCAAACCAATCTGGAGCTCACCAATAGTCCGTAGATGACCCGTAGCCTACTGTGAAATTCTACTAGCATATGTGCCTTCAGCAAGTACGGTAAGTCCCCCAAGAGACATCAGTATGAAATAATGTACTAAGTATGTAAGCATATAAGCAACTGCATGAAATATAGGAACTCAAATGGAATCAAATAGAAGTGAATAATCAATATGGGTAAACCACCGTTCTGTATGTGTGGAACCATGTACATTGCCTTTATTACTTTCTTTGCTTTAACGTTCATATCATTATCATCATCAATCATATCATGCTCGAGCCCAACTAATCAGTGGGAAATAACATTGGGATCGGCTTGATCTATGCTTATGCCCCCAGAGCTGCCACCCATAACTCAATATATCAGATTTGTCTCAAGCTAGGTTTTCACCCCTAGAGCTTCCCCCTATCAGGTTTGGCTCGAGCTAGGCTTTCGCCCCCAGAGCTTCCCCCTGATCCAATATTCTCAGGATCATCTTGAGCTAGGCTTTCTCCCCCAGATCTGCCACCCGTACTCAAATAACAAACAACTATGCATTACTTCATTCCTTTACTTTTGTGAGATTGATACATTGGTGGTTATAACATTATTGGAGATTTGGAACAATAGTCAATGAATAAGAGACACGTGAATAACAATTTATAACAAACCTGAAATGAGATACTTTGAAACATTTTAAAATGGAAGCAAGTATGGTAACGATGTGAACAATAGGTTCTTCCAAATGATACGGAAAATAGTAACCTTACATACCTTATCTTCCCAATATGTGAATACAACAATTCAGCTCCTTCCTTACGTGTTACTTTACAACACAAGTACATAACTGAGTTCACGTTAACAACTAACTACATTAGAAATGCACAAGACGATAATGAGCTATGTGACTACCATATAACGTCATTTCAACCTCCTACAATACAATTTACTGCATCACCATACCAACAACACCAAAACATTCCGCACATCAGCTTAGTTATCATAAATCGATGGAATTTCATACCAAGTTTATACTTTACACTTCCTCCTTAACATATCGTCACATTTTACACCATCAAGTCATCTAAATACATTTCACCTCAACACATTAAAAACAATCCATAATTGATATAATTCAAAATGCCTCTGGACTACCCCCTTAGAGCCATCCAAAGGGTACCATAAGTTGATGATTGCATCCAAGAAGGGTAGAGGGGACTTAAAGGGTCAATGATATGCAAAAACAAGCAAAACAAACTTTTGGAAGGACCTGAAAAGCCACCTGCGCCCGCAGGTGGTGAGGTGCAGCCGCAGGTGCCTCCTTGGCCCTGTACAGGGCCACCTGCGCCCACAGGTACCTCATCCGCGAGGGCGGATGCCCTATTCTGCTAAAGTGGGTCTCGTTTAGGTTTATCTTTGCAATAAATGGTCCATGGCCATAAGTAAGATTCTCTTTTCATAATTTAGGTTAAATTGGATGCCAACAAATAATTATGGTTTCAAAATGCACATGAACATCACAAAATTATATTCTCCTTTCAATACACCACCGGTTCCATGCACAATTTCATAACAGCAATTCCACAAGTCATACACAAAGAGAAATCAAGTTAGGAACATAACCACATACTACATGGTTACATTTACTCCATCAAATTCACTTCCTTCAAGACCTCAAGTCCCCTTTCAAGTTTGAACCACATAGAAGGCAAGTCCTTCATCGATTAAGCAAAAGTGGACTGTTTTACACACAGTGAACTGCTCAACAATTTTTCAACATAACCAACATAATTTACACACCATCTTATGCATATAATATACTAAACCATAAGATTAAACACTTACCAAAGCTTGCAAAGGAATGATCTTGTCAAAAGGGAATGGTTTCTTAGGGTTTGAGAGAGGAGTAAGTATTTTGGAAAATCTAGAATTTGCAAGTGTGTTGTGGTGAGTAAAATCTGATTTTTGTTTCCTTATACAGTCCCTCATGGTCATCCTTATCCAAACATTTGGTTATAATTAATGAGGTGTTTACTTGGTCAACTTTTGGAATGGGTCAATTTCCTTTTGGGCCATGTCTTCTTGCTTAATTTTTGGGCCTCAATTGAGACCATTAACAAGAGATTAATTCATCCCAACAAAGGTAGTGTTTAATACACCAACCATCTCAATTTTAAATAATTTCATAAATGTTAAGGGAATCAAATAGGTTCAGAAATGTAAGGGGTGTTATATCCTTCCCCCCTTAGGAACATTCGTCCTCGAATGTTAGTAACATTATCCAATCTAAAAAAATTCAAGTCTAAGTTTATCCTTCATGTTATCATATACACATAATGCTTATAGATACTTACTTTTTATTACTCCAATTCTGCATCCTGCACTTGTTCTTTCGTTTGAAATAAATGCAGGTACTTAGACTTCATCATTTCCTCGGCTTCCCATGTGATTTATTCTACTTGTTGATTTCTCCAAAGTACCTTTACATAAGCTACTTCTTTATTCCTTAACCTCTTAACTTGTTGATCCAGAATAGCAATAGGTATTTCTTCATATGTGAGGTCTTTCATAACTTGTACATCTTCAATGGGAGCAATATGAGATTGATCTCCTATGCACTTTTGAAGCATTGAAAAATGAAACACTGGATGAACTGTGGAGAGTTCTTAGGGTAGTTTTGATTCATACGCAACTTGACCAAATCTTTGGGTAATCTTATATGGCCCTATATAACGTGGACTCAACTTTCCCTTCTTTCCAAATCTCATTACCCCTTTAATTGGTGACACTTTCAAGAATACCCAATCACCTATGGCAAATTCTAGCCCCCTTCTTCTAATATCGGCATATAACTTGTGTCGACGTTGGGCCATTTGTAGCCGCTGTTGTATCACCTTAACTTTCTACATAGCTTGATGAACAAGATCTAGCCCAAATAAGGCAGTTTCACCCGCTTCAAACCATCTAATTGGTGATCTACACTTTCTTCCATATAAAGCTTCGTAAAGTGCCATCTTGATACTTGAATGATAGCTATTATTGTATGCAAATTCAATAGCGATTGATGAGCATACCAACTACCTTTAAAGTCCAATGTGAAAGCTCGTAACATATCTTCAATTGTTTGGATAGTACATTCTGCTTGTCTATCTGTCTGAGGATGAAAAGCCATACTTAAATTCACTTGGATTCCCAAACTCTTCTGAAAGGATTTCCAAAAGTGTGCAGTAAATTGAGCTCCCCTGTCTGATATAATAGAGATTGGGATTCCGTGTATTCGCACTATCTCTTTAATATACAACCGTGCATAATCTTCAGCTGTATAGGTGGTCTTGACAGGTAGGAAGTGCGCTAACTTGGTAAGCCTGTCAACTATTACCCATATGGAATCAAATTTTTGCAATGTATGAGGCAAACCTATGATGAAATCCATGTTAATCATGTCCCACTTCCAGACTGGAAGATTTATACATTGAATATAATCTCTAGGCTTCTGATGCTCTACTTTTACTTATTGACAATTTGGACATTGGGATACAAATTCTGCAATATTCTTCTTCATGTTACCCCACCAATATATTTCTTTCAAATCATGATACATTTTGGTGGCTCCCGGATGAATAGAATATCGTGAATGATGTGCCTCTGTCATAATCCGTCTCCTCAGCTCATCTACATCCGGTACACACAATCTACTTTGGCACTGAAGCACTCCCTCTTGCGTAAGATCAAATGCCTTTGTCAAACCTTGTTGTACATTCTCCTTTAGCTACAATAAAATAGGATCCGCATACTGTTTTTCATTTACTTCAGCTACTAATGAACATTCTGCCGCATTTTGCACCATAATTCCTTCATTTGGAGATTCAAGAAGGTGAACTCCCAAGCCGGCTAGTTGATGTAGATCCTTGACTATGCCTTGCTTTTTCGTAAGCTGGCCATTAGTGCTTCCTAGCGTTTTGCGGGTTAATGCATCGGCTACCACATTGGTTTTTCTCGAATGTTATAAGATATCGATATCATAATCTTTTAATAGTTCAAGCCATCTCCGCTGCCCCATATTTAAGTCCTTCTTCTTTAAGACATAATGCAAACTCTTATGGTCGGTATATATGTCAACATGAACCCTATACAAGTAGTGTCGCCATATCTTTAAAGAAAATATCACAGCTGCTAGCTCAAGATCATGTGTTGAATAATTTCTCTCATGTGGTCGCAACTGTCTTGAGGCATAAGCCATTACATTATCGTGCTGCATTAATACACATCCTAGGCCGACTCCTGAAGCATCCCAAATACCGCATACCCATGCCTTGCTTTTTCGTAAGCTGGCCATTAGTGCTTCCTAGCGTTTTGCGGGTTAATGCATCGGCTACCACATTGGTTTTTCTCGAATGTTATAAGATATCGATATCATAATCTTTTAATAGTTCAAGCCATCTCCGCTGCCCCATATTTAAGTCCTTCTTCTTTAAGACATAATGCAAACTCTTATGGTCGGTATATATGTCAACATGAACCCCATACAAGTAGTGTCGCCATATCTTTAAAGAAAATATCACAGCTGCTAGCTCAAGATCATGTGTTGAATAATTTCTCTCATGTGGTCGCAACTGTCTTGAGGCATAAGCCATTACATTATCGTGCTGCATTAATACACATCCTAGGCCGACTCCTGAAGCATCCCAAATACCGCATACCCTTCTGTTCCTTCTGGAAGTACTAATACAGGTGTAGAAGTCAATTTATCCTTCAGCTCTTAGAAACTCTTCTCACATGCATCATTCCACTGAAAATTGGTTGCTTTGTGGGTTAGCTTTGTTAAAGGTGCAGAGATGGAAGAAAACCCTTCGACAAACCTTCGATAATAACCAACCAATCCAAGAAACTACAAATCTTTGTAGGCATCGTAGGCCTTGGCAAATTCTTCACCACTTCTATCTTTTGCGTATCAACCCTTATTCCTTCATCCGACACAATATGATCCAAGAATGCTACAGATTTTAACCAAAATTCACATTTAGAGAACTTTGTATATAATTTACGATCACGAAGAATCTGTAACACCTGCCGTAAGTGATTAGCATGGTCCTCCTTTGATCTTGAATAAACCAGAATATCATCTACAAACACTGTCACGAACACATCTAAAAATGGCTTGAACACCCTATTCATCAAATCTATAAAAACTTTTGGTGTATTTGTTAACCCAAATGACATAACTAAAAATTCATAATGACCATACCATGTTCGGAAAGCTGTCTTGGGTATATCTTTTTCTCTAACTCTTACCTGATGATATCCCAATCCCAGGTCAATCTCTGAGAAGCATTTGGCACCCTGCAATTGGTCAAACAAATCATCAATTCTAGGGAGGGGATATTTATTCTTAACTGCTACCTTTTTCAGTTACCGATAATCAATACACATTCTCAACGTGCCACCTTTCTTTCGTACAAATAACACTGGTGCACCCCAAGGGGACATACTAGGCCTTATGAATCCCTTTTCCAGCAAGTCTTTTAATTGCTCCTTGAATTCCCGTAACTCCACCGGGGCCATTCTATACGGAGGAATAGAGATAGGCTGAGTGCCTGGAATTACATCAATACCAAAATCTACTTCCCATTCTGGAGGAAAACCTGGAAGATCTTCAAAAAATACATCAAGGAATTCATTTACCACTGGAACTGATTGAAGAGTTGGTGGCTTCGCATCGATATCTTGCACTCTCACTAGATGTCATATGTACCCCTTGGATATCATTTTCCTTGCCTTAAGATAAGAAATAAACTTACCTCTCGGTGCTCCGACATTACCTCTCCATTCAAGGACGGTCTTTTGTGGAAAATGAAAATATACCTTTTTAGCTCGGTAATCTACCGTGGCATAACAAAAAGCCAACCAATCCATACCCATTATAACATCAAAATCTACCATCTCTAGCTCAATAAGATCATCCAATGTATTATGATCACAAACAGTTATTATGCAATTACGATAGACTCTCTTAGCTACAATAAATTCACCAACTGGTGTAGATACTTCAAATGGCTTGACTAATAATTTTGGTGTTCTTTCGAATTTTTCAGCAAGCAATGGGGTGACATATGATAGGGTAGAGCCCGGATCAATCAATGCATATACATTATGTGAAAATACGGATAATGTACCTGTAACTACATCAGGAGAAGCCTTCAAATTCTATCGATCTACCAAAGCATCGGTACGGTTCTGGACTCCATTAGAATTAACTGCTCCTCGAACACCTCTACCACGCCCAGTAGGCTATACACCCGATGAGGATGATGCAACAGCTGATCCCGTAGGTCACGTCATAATACTCGTGCCCCTTTGTGGGCATTCTCTCATTATATGCCCCGACATACCGCACCAAAAACAAACATTCATCCCAAATCAGCATTCACCTAAATAAAACTTCCCGCAGTACTGACATGATTGACGATAAAACCTCAATTGGCTCATACTTCCTTGTTCTCGATACCCCGCTGTCTGTGAACCTCAAATTCCACTACTCTGCCCCACGTGGCCGCCTCTAAACCCTCGGGATTGGGATGGAGTACCTGTTGTAGGGTAAGAAAATGATGGTCTTAGCGGTCTATTAAAAACTCGAGGCCTAAATTCTCCTTGGGATGCCATGAACTGTCCCATAGGTCTAGCCCTCTTTGACGACCATCTTTCAAATTCTTGCGCCCTTCTCCTTTGCCTCTGATCCCCCATCTTTTGTACAAAAGCTTGTATCCTGGATATATCCATATCTTTATTTAATGCAGCAATAGTATAGTCCCTCACCAAATATAGATCCAATCTGTCGACATACCGATGGACTCTGTCATCCATAATGGATACTACATTAGGAGCATATCGAGCCAAAGAGTTAAACCAAAGACTGTACTCTCTGACGCTTATATTCCCTTGACGAAGATTTAGGAACTGGTCTGCACGAGCCTCTCGGATCTCATATGGAAGATAGTGATCAAGGAATGCCACTTTGAATTCTTCCCAACTAGCTGGAAGTGCACCGATACCCTAGATAATTTCCAATCTTCGTACCATAATTTAGCCTCTCCTTTCAATCTATATGCCGTAAGTTCAACTGTTTCTATACCATACACATGCATGACATCTAAATCCCTTTGAATTTGGTCTACAAAGTCTTGTGGTTCTTCATTAAGATCTGACTCGGTGAACGTGGGAGGGTCTAATTTTAAAAAATCCTGTGTCAGCCGACTAGCTGCCCTGTCTGCACCGTCATTACTTATAGTTGGACCAACTTGTACTTGACTTTGTGAAGCAACTATACAAGTCAACATTTGCATCGCATTCCTTAGATCCTGCTCAGTAGCATTAACAGGTGGTGCTGAAGGTACTTCTCTCCTTTTTTGATCTCCTGGAAATGGGAGAGGAGAAGAAGCCCGCGATGCAAACTCAGTTTCAGCCCCAACTTGACTAACTTGGTCAGGTGGTGATTTACTAGTTCCTTCTCTGGAAAGCATGTCTAAATTCTTACCTTTGGCCCTACCTCATCTTGTATTCAACATTTTACTATAACAAAAGAAAACCAATTTCAATTGTCAGATATGATTCCACCTACAACTTTGGCTCTAATGCACGATCTAGGAAATGAAGAAAAGAAACAACTCCTAAATGTACTGTAGCCTCCTACGTATAGATGTGGTGCACAACACATCCATAAGTAAGACTCTACTCAGACACGACTTTGTAGACACCCTAGGACAACCTGGCTCTGATACCACTTTTGTCACACCTCGAATTCCATTGAGGCGGACTGGCACCCGAAGCCGGTAAGGCCCGAGAGAACCAACCTATGATCATGTACATTCATATGCATGTACCTGGGTAAACAACATTCAGTCATACAGATATAATAAGTCAAAGTCAAAAGTCATGGAAAACATGCAAATAAATATGAAACTTGACGTTAGGGCCACCACGTCAAAATGGATATACATTCCTTTGTTTGTCATACAACGTCTACAGAGCCTCTAACAGATACATAACCAAGACTAAAGTCGGGACAAGTCCCCACTTTATACAACCTTTACACAGTACCAAAAAAAATGTATACAAGTGACTCGAAAAGCCCCAAACCAATCTAGAGTTCACCAATAGTCTGCATATGACCCGTAGCCTACTGTGAAGGTATACTAGCACTTGTTCCTGCAGCAAGTAAGGTAAGTCCCCCAAGGGACATCAGTACGAAAGAATGTACTGAGTATGTAAGGCTATAAACAACTGCATGAAATATAGGAACTCAAATGGAATCAAATACAAGTGAATAGTCAATATGGGTAAACCACCGTTCTGTATGTGTGGAACCATGTACATTGCCTTCATTACTTTCTTTTCTTTTACATTCATATCATTATCATCATCAATCATATCATGCCCAGGCCTAACTGATCAGTGGGAAATAACATTGGGATCAACACGAGCTAGGCTTATGCCCCCAGAGCTGCCACCCATAAATCAATATATCAGGTTCAACTCAAGCTAGGTTTTCACCCCCAGAGCTTCCCCCTGTCAGGTTTGGCTCGAGCTAGGCTTTCACCCCCAGAGCTGCCCCCTGATCCAATATTCTCAGGATCGTCTTGAGCTAGGCTTTTGCCCCCAGAGCTGCCACCCGTACTCAAATAACAAACAACTATGCATTACTTCATTCCTTTACTTTTGTGAGAATGATACATTGGTGGTTATAACATTATTGGAGATTTGGAACAATAGTCAATGAATGAGAGACACGTGAATAACAATTTATAACAAACCTGAAATGAGATACTTTGAAACATTTTGAAATGGAAGCAAGTGCGGTAACGATGTGAACAATAGGTGCTTCCAAATGATACGGAAAAGAGTAATCTTACATACCTTATCTTGCCAATATGTGAATACAACAATTCAGCTCCTTCCTTACGTGTTACTTTACAACACAAGTACATAACTGAGTTCACATTAACAACTAACTACATTAGAAATGCACAAGACGATAATGAGCTACGTGACTACCATATAACGTCATTTCACCCTCCTACAATACAATTTACTGTATCACCATACCAACAACACCAAAACATTCCGTACATCAACTTAGTTATCATAAATCGATGGAATTTCACACAAATTTTATACTTTACACTTCCTCCTTAACATATCGTCACATTTTACACCATCAAGTCAACTAAATACATTTCACCTCAACATATTAAAAATAATCCATAATTGATACAATTCAAAATGCCTCTGGACTACCCCCTTAGAGCCATCCAAAGGGTACCATAAGTTGATGATTGCATCCAAGAAGGGTAGAGGGGACTTGAAGGGTCAATGATCTGCAAAAATAAGCGAAACAAACTTTTGGAAGGACCTGCAAAGCCACCTGCGCCCGCAGGTGGTGAGGTGCAGCCGCAGGTGCCTCCTTGGCCCTGTACAGGGACACCTGCCCCCGAAGAAGGTGAGGTGAAGCCACAGTTGCCTCCTTGTCCCTGTACAGGGCCACCTGCAATGCCACCTGCTGTCGCAGGTGCCTCATCCACGAGGGCGGATGCCCGGTTCGGCTAAAATGGGTCTCTTTTGGGTCTATCTTTGCAATAAATGGTTCATGGCCATAAGTAGCTTATATTTTCATATTTTAGGTTAAATTGGATGCCAACGAACATTTATGGTTTCAAAATGCACATGAACATCACAAAACTATATTCTCCTTTCTATACACCACCGGTTCCATGCACAATTTCATAACAACAATTCAACAAGTCTTACATAAAGAGAAAGAAAGTTAGGAACATAAACACATCCTAAATATTGACATTTAATCCATCAAATTCACTTCCTTCAATACCTCAAGTCCCCTTTCAAGTTTGAACCATATAGAAGGCAAGTCCTTCACCGATTAAGCAAAAGTGGACTGTTTTACACACAGTGGACTGCCCAACACTTTGTCAACATAACCAACATAATTTACACACCATATTATGCATATAATATATTAAACCATAAGAATTAACACTTACCAAAGCTTGCAAAGGAATAATCTTGTCCAAAGGGAATGGTTGCTTAGGGTTTGAGAGAGGAGTGAATATTTTGGAAAAATCTAGAATTTGCAAGTGTGTTGTGGTGAATAAAATCTGATTTTTCTTGTCTTATATAGTCCCTCATGGTCATACTTAGCCAAACATTTGGTTATAATTAATGAGGTGTTTACTTGGTCAACTTTTGGAATAGGTTAGTTTCCTTTTGGGCCTTGTCTTCTTGCTTAATTTTTGGGTCTCAATTGAGCCCATTAACACAAGATTAATTCATCACAACAAAGGTAGTGTGTAATACACCAACCATCTCAAGTTTAAATAATTCCATAAATGTTAAGGTAATCAAATAGGTTCGAAAATGTACGGGGTGTTACATAGGCAAATGTTCACTTACTTATGTATGTAATCACGCTCATGATAGCATAAACCCAAGTTACTTTAATCTTTGATTACAAATTTCTAGTACTCATTTTGCAAACAAAGCTTACTATTGATAAATTGGATAGAAAAATGTTCGAAATGAAACCCCCCATTTTATTTTTATTGCATTTTACATATTACAAGCAAATATCTAGTGACTTATTACACTCGAAGGTGAACCTATCTCCTTCATTCCCTATGGGATCGACCCCGACTTAAGAGTTGGGTTAATATATTGCATAACGGTCGTATACATCTTTTCTAGAGTGTATTTGAGTGTTATCATTTGGATAACTCTTATTTGTATTAATTATTACTTTCCAAAAATTACTTGGATAAATTTTATAGATACTTTGTCATTTGCACCTCATGGCATATTCGCTTATTTCATATTAAATTTTGAGGGGTTCACAATGTCGTGGCCCCTATTTATCAACACCAATTTATTCTTAGAATGTTGGTAGTTTATTTGATGTTAGGCGTCCAATGGCTACCATATTTCCAACCTAAGTTGTCCACTAGGGACCCAGTCCTTTTTCAAAAGCCTAATCTAGACACATAGGATAGAGCAAAACCAAATCCCATGTAATAGGCATTTTAACCTAACAGACTCGGTACCTTAGACAACAGGTAGCTGAGCTACAGGAAGAAGTGCAATGAATAAAAAAGATAGCCACTAATCAACCACCCGAGAATATGTCATACATTATACCGTAATCAATCCATCATATTCCAAATATTTTCCAAGGTAGAAAAAATCTACAAAACATTCATTGTCCAGCTCTATATAATATACACCTGGTATATTGTATTCAACCAAATCATCAACAACATCCTTCTAACCATATCTTTCAACTTCTCAAAATCAATATCAAAAACATTATGTCTATCACCATAAGCCATCTTGCCCAAATTTTAAAAGAAAGCCTCCTAGCATTTTTACGGTACTGGAAGAATCACAAACTCAACTTTATGACAGGGTAAAAGGAGTAGAGGTACTTTATCCAATAGAGTCAAAGCCCGTGAACACTTCAGCAATTTAGTATGATCTGAACAAGAGATCTGCTTACCACTCTAGAGTTGTTGGGAAAGATACTGAGGAATGTATCACTCTTAAGCATAAACTCTAGGACCTGATTGATAACTGATACAAGCCAAATTGGAGTTAATCTTTCAAGGACAATAATTCAAGGCCGACAAAAAGGGACCCAAGCCACGATTATCTCAAGGATGCAAGGATATGTTTGGAGGATCCTTTTCAATCTCCTAAGAGTTCAACACCACGAGTGGAGGATAGCTTGAAGCCGAGAGCCAAAAATTACCTCAAGACCTCTACTAGAAGGCAAGCACGAGAACTACAAACACTCCAAGGATAATTGATGAATCTAGATGCATTTGAACCCATATTAACACCATTTAATGAGTATTGTGTGTTGCCCAATGCATTCAAGAAGGATTGAAAGCTATTGGAGAGGTCGTCGGAGAGTTAAGAAGAGCCAAATGATGACCTAGAGTCACCTGCACCCTGACCTGCAGCTGTAGGTCATCTATCTATACCAGTAGGTGACCATTTTGGCCCTTCCAGTGGTACTGCGCCTGACATGCACCAGCAGGTGACCCATTTGTGTGGGCGGATGCCTAATTTGCTAAAATGGGTCACTTTTTGCCCATTAAATGTAATAAAAGGCCCAAGGCTATAAACACTAGTTCTACATTCATTTTTAGGAAACTTTTGAAGAATTAAGATGAAATAAACACTTGAGAGTATGAGAGCTAGGATTAGCTTATTTTGAGTTATCATTTTGAAATGTTGGTTACGTGGGAGATTGATTCCCTCGTGGTTTACGTATGTGAATTGGTGCTTGTAGGATTAATTCAATAGAGGTTTTAGGGTTTAAAATATTCTTTGGTTTCCTTCATTTTCCTATCTTTGTGTCATTCACTGTATCTTTACTTTCTTTCCTTGTTATCTTAGTTTGTTTTCATGATTTTTGTACTTTATTTCTCTTCTCGCATTTTGTGGGTTATCAATTGGTATCAAAGCCATGCTTAGATTTGTTCTTATAATTCTAGTCTTGGGTTGTGATATTGAAGAGAATCAAAAAAAATTAGGGTTTCACGTTTTTGGGCCTTGTCCAAATTTTGAGTTTGTGATTTTTGTGTTTTCTTGAATTTCTTATACTAGATTAGTGTTCTCTAGCATAAATAGAGTCTAGATCTAAAATTTGAGCATGTTTGTATTTGATTAGAAGAATCCACCTTTGTTGGAGGTGAAGAACTTGAAAACTTTTCAAGTGGGTTTGTAGATCTACGTGAAATTGGAGACTCTTGAGTATAGGGATTTGTTCTCCTGTACATCTGGAGTTCAAATCTAAAATTTAGGCAAAAAGTAAGAAGGAATCCATTAGGGTTTTGGTTTGGGTGTTCTTCATGTTCATGGAGTTTTCATGACTTGAATAAATTGAAAATGGGTTGAAAAATCTAAAGATTTTGGCTTAGAGTTGAGGGTTAAAGAGTATTGGGGAATGATCCTCATATCAAAAGGAGTATAGATTTCAAATTTCATTGAATTCAGAGCTAAATTGAAGAAGATATAAATTTTTGAAGTTCAACCATGTTCTTGGTGTTCTTCATGAAAGTCATATCTTGTTGAAGAAGAATCTTTAAAAAGTGTTGTTTGATCCAAGAAAGAAAAAAAAAGGAAAGAAAAGTTGTTTGTAAAGAGGAATATCTAATAAAAAGGGAATTTTCTAGGAAAGAGAACCTAAAAAGGCCCACAAAAAGGTGAAAAAATTAGAGTTTCAGTTATTCTGTCAAGGGTACCTATGGCCTCACCTGCCCACGCAAGTCATCCACCTGCCCACGTAGGTGGCAACGAAGATGACTTTCCAACATTCTGTTTTTGACATGTGACCCCCACCTGCAAGGTCATGTCATCACCTGCATCCATAGGTCATCCAAACGCACCTCAATAACTTTGAAACTCATTTTACTTAGGTTCGAATTTCTTAGTTTCAATTTTTCATTCCTAATTTCATTTCTTGATTCCTAAACTAATTATCAACGGGTAATTGTCCTTACTTAGTTGATTGATTAGTCTTAGAGTTCGTTCTCTCTTAGTCCATTTCTTTTTGTACTTTTATCTTTTTGTTTCGTTGTTACTTCTTTATTCAAGTATGTAGTTGTTTGTTTGAGTCATTTATTCTTCTTCAAAACAAGAATCCATTCCGACCATAAGTATCAATTGACACTACATCTTCCATTGGAGTAGAAATGATCTTTCAACGCTAGCGACTCCTATTGTAAGGCATACAAAGGTGAGAATCTTGGGAGTATTGGTGAGGAGTTTTTACTACTAACCTTGTTTGCTCATTTTGTAGGTACAAAGGAGTTATAAGGAAGTATGTCTTCGGTAGCCTCGGATACTTGTGACTATGACATAGGAGACTATGATTATGGTGAAGAAGGCTATGGCTATGACGAAAATGGAAATTATGGAGGCTATGAATATAGCCATGATCAAGATCCGTGTGGGAATGAGAGCTACTATCCTGGAGAAGGATATGAGGTAAATGGTTAGTTTAGCTCTAATAGAGAGTATGGAGAGGATGAAGAGCCTTATGATGGTTCTTATGATGACGATGGAACATGTGAGGAATCTTCCACTTTCCACTCCGAGCATGTAGAAGATGTGAGGTATAATCCTTTATCCTATACACCTTATAAGAATCATGGTGGAAATGTACATAAGCATTGCGAAGATTCATATTCCCCATCTTGTGGTCCTTCTTATCATAGTTGAATTGGTGTGAGTGGTTATACTACCTATAGTAGGAGTCTTCTAATGAGAAAAAGATAGAGTGAACCTTTAAGGTCAAAGGAAACTATATCCTATACTTCTTATCCCAATACCCAAATGTCGGGATGTAGTACCCAAGATTAGCTAGAGAGATTTATAGGGGTCATAAAGCTATCAAGATTACTCTTTCTATCTTCAAAGGAGAGTGTGATTCCGAGACCTATCTTGATTGGGAGTGGCAATGTTAGTTGGTTTTCCATGGACATAACTTGAATGAAGACGACAAAGACCCACTGCATTGTTGAACACCTTAAAGGGAGTGCTTCTTCTTGGTGGAAAAATTATAGTATGAGTCTATGGTTAGTGTATGGTAGTGTAAAGAGAGTACCATGTAAATACTTCAAGGGATTCCTTAGAAGCCAATATGTTCCGAAAGGATACATGAAGCTTTACAAACTCTTAACATAAAAGTTGCTCTTTGTGGAATTTCGGGGTTTGATCTTGCTCTAGATGATTGGTGATGTGAAAATTACATCACTCCTTCTTCGGTAGAATACTTGGTAATACCACAAGTGAAAAATTGTCAACCATATACCATGGATGGATATAAGGTCATCGAGCATGTGAAGGTATCTTTCACTTGTAAAGGGTATTATAAGGAGGTTTGGTATGATGTAATTCCCATAAACTTTGCTCATTTGTTCTTGGGCGCCAATTGGTTTGAGAAACATAGAGTTTCGAAGGAGCAAAATTGGACTAAGACTGTAGTGGACCAATGGGGAAACCACCTCTTTCCACCTACCCTTTTTGAGCCTCAAATAAATGTAGCCACTTACTCCAAGTCCTTTGATGATGAGAGACAAAAGATTTAGAGGTGTAAGGGAGTGCAAAGTGGTAATCCAAGAGTGGAAAAAGGAGAGGTTGTGAGGAGTGAAGTGAGGGGGTTACCACAAACACAATCTAACTTTGTTTTTCCTTCTCTTAGTAAGGATATAAGTGTAGGTACAATGATAGACCATGGAGGAGCACCAACTCCTAAAAAGAAGATTAACTTTGATGAGGTGATGAGTGCCTTAACCAAACTAGGCAAAAGGGTGGACTCTTTAAGTGAACTGCTTGAAATATGTTCCAACACTTTGATGGGAACTACACCCCAAGATAAAAAGGATCTTCCTCATGAGCTTCAAGGTAACAAAGCTAACTCTTGCACTTTAGCAAAATGTGAATTGTATGGCTAGTAGCCAATTGAGTGTGAGTGATATCTTATCTATATGTGAGCCTTATTATTATTTGCCTTTTGTTGATAATTTATATGTTGAGAGTGTGGATACACTAGTTGATCCTATGGATGACTGAATTGACTCTTTTTGTAAGCTCAATTGGAGTTCACCTAGTGTTGAAGCTTTTGTGTTGAATGATAGTACATTTTATTATGAAAATGGTATTGATCACTTTGTGTGTGAATCTAGTCCACTACTTGAGGGTGTTTGTGACGTGATTAGTGAACCTCAAGTTAGTAATGATGTTGATAATATGATCGTTTGAATAGGAGTGACCCCTTGAGCATGCCTTGAAATGAAAATTCTATTACTTGTTTGGCTCATAGGGATGATCATGTGTTTGAAACTTCTTCAAAATTTGATAATTGTCTCTTTGAGAGTGAACCTACATGTTCCAATTCTCCTTCTTGGATTTATCCTTCCCTCTTTAAGTATAATTTGTTATTTGAGGATGATAAAATCACTTCTATTAAGTTACCTAGTGGTGTAGATCATGTTATTGATGTAGCTAATCTTGAGGGCTATACTCTTTATGACAACCCACTATGGTGTGACAACTTTCCTCCAAAAGATGGAAATCTCTTCTTGAAAGATGAGAGTACTCTTATCGGAAGGGGTTGTAAAGACGTAGAAGGTGATCTTTGTGTTCCAATTATTTCTTCTTCTTTGAGTGTTCCAATTCTTAAGAATACCCTTGAAAATGTTCTTGGTCATAATAGTGAGCATGTTCTTGAGGACACCTGAGAGGAAATCAATTTGTGTGACACCTTTCTTTACTCTCTATTTGTTTATAATATTGCCCATGGTTGTGTAGAGAGTATATCTTTTTGTGATCGAGGCACCTTTTGTAACACCCCATACAATTCCAAACCTAGTGGATTACCGTAACCTTTATGGAGTTATTTGGACATGGGAGTTTTGAGGAATTATGCATTTATTTAAGTGGGCTGAATTTAATCTAATGATTTGGGCTCAAGATAAGGCCCAAACAAAAATTAAGTTACAAGACTTGGCCCAACAAGGGAAATTTAGTCATTCTTCCATTGACCCAAGTAACATCTCATCTTTGACTAATACATGGCTAAGTATGACCATTATTAAGGCTGAAAAATCAGCCCCTAACTCACCATATTACACTTTCCATATTCTAGAAATTTCCCAAGAAGATTTTTCTCTCAAACCCTAAGCAACAAACTCCTTTGGAAAAGATCATCCATTTCCAAGCCTTGTTAAGTGGTTATTATTGTGATTTAATATATTATATGCATGGAATATGGTGTATATAATGTTGGTTATGTTGGTGAAGTGTGAGAAGTTCACTATATGTGAAACAATTTATGTTTGCCTAATCGGTGAAGGTTTTTACCTTGTAAACTTGAAAATTGACTTATGGTCTTGAGGGAAATGAACTTGATGGGTTAAATATTGACATGTGAGATTTTATTTTAGCTTCAACTTGTTTTATTATTGTACATAATGTTTGGAATTGTTATTGCAAAATTGTGCATGGATTTGGTGATGTAGTGAAGGAATAATGCGATTTTGGTGATGCTTTTGTGTGTTGTGAGATCATGGTTGTTCATTGGTATTAGGTTGATCAAAAATATGTAAATGAAAGCTTGGCTATGTCCATGTACCATTTAATGCGAAAAAGGACCCAAAAACGAACTCCGGTGGCCGAATTTGGGCATCCACCCATGCAGATGGGCACCTGTGGGCGCAGATGCCAACGTAGGTGGACCTGGAAGTGTCCATAAGGGCACCTGCGGCCATAGGTCACCCACCTGCGCACGCAGGTGTCCCCTCCAGACCCCCCAAGGTCCCGTTTTGCATGTTTTTGTCCCGTAATGAACCCCGGAACTCCTCTAACCTTCTTGAATGCAATTATTAACTTATGAATGACCTTAAAGAAGTACGTTGGAGGTATGGTGAATTATATCAAGTATGTATTGATTTTAATGTGTTGTTGTGAAAGACGTTTATGCGACATAATGAAGTAAACGTAACATAGTATTGAAGGGGAAGTGTAAAGTATGATCTTGGTGTAGAATGTTAGTGATTTATGATATCATGGGTGATGTATGACATGTTCTGGTAATGGTAAAGCAGTACATGATATTGGTCTAAGGTGAAATGGCTTTGTGTGACAATTATGTAACTTATTGTCATGTTATACACTTGAAATGAACTTAGTGGTTAATGTAAGCTTCGTTATGTACTTATGTGTAGAGTAGACGTAAAGGGAAAGATGAAGTGTTGTATTCACGAGTAAGACTGTGTATTCACATTGGGAAGACAAGGTATGTAAGGTTACTCTTTCTGGATCCTTCTGCAACATATTGTTCGTATTGACATTGTACGTATTTTATTCCGAAATGCTCTAAGGTATTCCATTTCCGATTGTTGACTAGTGTTACTCACATGTTCCTTATTTATTGGTCAATGGTGATTCATATGACTCACGTCCATTGATTGACTCATGTTCTTTGGCTAATATGTCAAAAGTTCCAAGATGTTCTAAGGTATCGCATCTCAGGTTGGTGAACAGTTGATATCCACAAGTGTCTTATTCATTGATCATTATCCTAACGTTCCAAAAGTGTTACGTTCTAAAGTCCTAATGATATTATGTTTCAAAGTTCCAACAATGTTATACTTAATGTATCAATTTCTCACAATCTCTCACAAGTAAAGAATAAAGGTGTTATAACTACTAATGTATCAATCTCATGAAAGTAAAGGAATGAAGTAATGTATATATGCGTACCCAATAAGGTTTCAATCACCAATGTGACACTCTCATAACAATGTAAAGGAAGGAAGATTGCAAAGAAGTAATGCACACATGGTTACTTTATGTGTCATTGAATATGGATCATAATCTAAAGGATATACGGTCAGATGGAACAATCCCAATATTATGCTATACATTTATATATTATAGCCCACCAATGGTGGAGTCCCGGTATTATATTTATATATTATATCCCACCAATGTTGGAGGCCCGGTATTATACATTTATATCTTATAGCCCACCAATGGTGGAGGCCCGGTATTATATTGGCCCGGTATTATATATTTATATATTATAGCCCACCAATGGTGGAGGTCCGGTATTATATATATATATATTATAGCCCACCAATTGTGGAGGTCCGGTATTAGATGCTTATTTATTATAGCCCACTGATCAGCTGGATGTCCGGCTTATATTATAGCCCACTGGTCAGCTGGATGTCCGGTAATAATATGAATGATGTTGTGCAAAAGATAATGATAAGGTGGATGATCCCTAAGATATTATGAACCGCTAACTAGTTGGATGAACAGTAATGAAGATAGTTGTAAAAAAAATGAGAGTATACCTCCCTTGCATGAAAATATAAATATGAAGGTTATTATAAGAATGATGATGATACGAGTGAATGATCAAGTAATGAAAATAATAGAAGAAATGTACATGGTTCCACATATACAGAACAGAGAATTATCAATAATGATTACTCACTTGTTATGATTCCAGTAAAGTGCTTATATATCCTCCAGTATCTTAAAGCCTTACATACTCAGTACTTTTTTCGTACTGACCCCTCTTGGGGGACTTACCTTACTTGCTGCAGGCACAGGTGTTAGTAGACCTCCTCAGTAGGCTACGAGATATCCGCATATTGTTGGTGAGCTCTAGTTGGTTTGGGGATTTTCTGAGTTCGTATGTACATTTGTTTTGGCATTTTAAATGTTGTGTATAGAGCGGGGTGTTGTCCCGACTCTAGGTTGGTTATGGTTATGTATATGTAGAGGCTTGGTAGACATATGTGGGATGAGAAATGTAAGAGATGTATGTCCAGTTTCACTTGATAGCCCTACCGGCCAAGTTTCATATATATATATATATATATATATCACATGTTTCCATGACTTCCTCTATTAATATCTTATATCTCCATGTGATGGTACTGCTTATTGAGTGACATACATATGTATAGACATGAGCAAAGATTGGTTCTCTCGGGCCTCATCGGCTTCGAGTGCCAGTCCGGCCCGAATGGTATTCGGGTTGTGACACCTTTGGGGAGAATGAGCATTACATTGACCAGTGTTTATAGATACTTCTCCCATTTGACCCCGGTGACCATTTGGAATATGGTGGGTTTTATACCCCAAACTTGGTGTTTGGTCAAGAGGGTATGAGGATATTGGTCTTGCTTGTTTTCCCTATGATTTTGCAAGGTTTGGATTCGAGGTCGAATCTTTTTCAAGAAGGGGAAGATGATACAAGCCAAATCGGAGTTAACCTTTCAAGGACTATAATTCAAGGTCGACACAAAGGGATCCAAGCCACAATCATCTTAAGGATGCAAGTATACCTTTGGAGGACCCTTTTCAAGCTCCTAAGAGTTCAACACCACATGTGGATGATATCTTGGAGCAGGGAGCCAAAAATCACCTCAAGTCCTCTACTTGAAGGCAAGTATGAGAACTACAAACACTCCAAGGATCATTGAAGAAGCTAGATATGTTTGAACCCATCTTGACACCATTTAAAGAGTGTTGTGTGTTGCCCAATGCATTCAAGAAGGATTGAAATCCATTAGAGAGGTTGTCAGATTATTAAGATGAGCCAAACGATGACCTGGAGTCACCTACGCCTGACTTGCAGCCACAGATCATCCATCTACACCAGCAGGTGGCCATTTTGGCCCTTCCAGTGGCACCTTCCCCCTGACATGCTCTAGCAGGTAATCCATCTGTGTGGGTGGATGCCTAATTTACTGAAATGGGTCACTTTTGGGCCTATTAAATGTTATAAAGGACCAAGGCTATAAATACAGGTTCTTTCTTCATTTTTAGGATGTTATAGACGAATGAAGATGAAATATACACTTGAGAGTGTGAGAGCTAGGATTAGATTATTTTGAATTATCATTTTGAAACATTGGTTACGTGGGAGATTGATTCCCTCGTGTTTTACGTATGTGAATTGGTTCTTGTAGGATTAATTCAATAAAGGTTTTAGGGTTTAAAATACCCTTTGGTTTCTTTGATTTTCCTATCTTTGTATCATTCAATCTATCTTTACTTTCTAGCCTTGTTATCTTAGTTTGTTTTCATGATTTCAAAAAAGTGCTAACACTTACAAAAGTTCCAGCAAATATGAACAACAATCCATTGCCCGATCACAAGAAGTAACGGTTGCATAATAAGTTGCGAAGAGAAATAAAGTTTTCTGGAAGTCGTACTATTGACCTTGTAGTTTGAATTTACTATTTTCTTTCCTTGTAATCGCATTTTCATTAGTTTGTTTTCTTGTAGTTTCACTTTATCACTCTATTTCTCTGTGATTGCACTTTATGGTTTAATTTTCCTATAATCGTACTTTTAGTTGTAATGAACTACATTTGACCTAATTTCCCTACTGGAATATATAGGTGGCCCATATCGACTTCGATCATGTTATCAAAAATATCAATATCCTTTTCGCTTTCATGTTTGAAACTATGTTTGACTTGATTTCTACCTCAACTGGATACATAGACGCCATATCAACTCGGTCATATTCATTGTAAGATTTCCATTTCCCTTTATAATGGAAACTGGGAAAATACTTTTGAGAAGTTCTCAAAATTTCAAAGGCATTTGACATTTGCTACCAGGTTGAACACCAAACTTTGTTGAAATTGAAACTAGGGTAGAATATTTGAGGAGAGCTCAAAATATACCATGCTAAGCTACGTCAAAAAGAACTCAAGGGTTTCACATTCTAGAATGGGGCAGAATTTTTTAGGAAGGTTCTCAAAAAATTCCACTAAAGTTGCATTTCAAGATCAGGCAAGTTTACAAGTCAAAGCATCAGGAAAGCAAGGGAAAGCCAAATCAAATCTGTCTCAAAAACTAAGAATTTTTCTTTGAGTACAGGAACAATGATGTTGTAAAATGTACAATAGTAAGACCACTAGGCATAACAAAGGGATACCAGACCCGCTATGGCCTTGCCATACTAATACAGATAATTTCTCTTATTACTTTATCTCTTGATTTATTCATTTCACTTTTTTATGATTTCTAACACTTTCTCTAAGTTTTGCAGGAAAAATGGTCAGACATAATGACTGGAACTTGGAGATATCATCCAAACCATTATATTCAAATCATTATGAGTCAAATTACTTTATATTCACTATTGTCTATTGTTGTACTCTTTTCTTAATTGCAACAAAACTATTATATTATCAATGATGGTATTTGAGCTATGCATGTAAAATTTTATGGGAAATGGTGGTGAATTCTTTTAAAGTTTAAAGAATCAATCCAGAAGATTGCCAGATACTAAACCTACACAAGTCCTTTAAAGGATTCCCAATGCAAAGGATTTAGTTAGACAAATTAACTTCTACATTTTCTCATATATTGATGAATCCAATCCTTCGTCTCTCTAATCAAATCATACATTATTTGATGATTCTATCAGTTTTAGGCTCAAACTACATCTAATCTAATTCTTGTTCCTGCAAGATACGTAGGCAATCCTACATAAAGATTTGGTTTTCTCACTATTTCAAACTCCAGACCCTCAGAGGAAACTGAGGCATGTCATTGAAACAATCAAATCTTCTTTTGCAAACCATTTTATTTAAGTGCTCTTGAGATGGAAACAAGGGAAATTTTCTGAAATGGTCCAATGATTTCAAAAATCTCTGTTCAACTTCAAAACTTCATATATATTTTCTATCAACAAACCTCCCTTTACAAGAGTCTCCAATTGAAGTAGGGGTAAACCTTATGTTACATCCCTAATCAGCTTTTAGATCCTTCACTCTATATCAGAATCTCTCTCAATATTTTTTCTAGGATCATACACTTTTTATTTACCTAATCATTATGAAGTGTTTATTTGGTTCGATATATATCGATCCCTTTGATTTTGAGAGCATGGCAAGTGTTATTTATTATGTTTTGTCCGCCTTTCAAAAGGACAAGTTAGACTGTCACTTCATTTAAAGTTGACATAGTGATTTGGGTTTCTATCTTTTGAGAAGAACCGTAGGATCATCACTTCCTTCAAAGTGATGCATTATGTTATGTTGGATCATCACCTCCTTAGTTGTGACATATTATGTTATGTTTTATTGTCACCTCCTTAGTTGTGAAATATTATGACATGTTGGATTATCACCTCCTTAGTAGTGACATGTTATGTTATGTGGGATTTACACCTTCTTAGTTGTGACATATTATGTTATGTGAGATTGTAACCTCCTTAGTTGTGACATGTTATGTTATGTTGGATATTCACCTCCTTAGTTATGACATATTATGTTATGTTGGATCTTCACCTCCTTAGTTGTGACCTATTATGTTATGTTGGATCGTCATCTCCTTAGTCATGACATGTTATGTTTGATTATCACCTCTTTAGTTGTGACATATTATGTTATGTTGGATTGTATCCTCCTTAATTGTGACATGGTATATTATGTTGGATCGTCACCTCCTTAGTTGTGACATATTATGTTATGTTGGATTGTCACCTCCTTAGTTGTGACATGTTATATTATGTTAGATTATCGCCTCCTATTTGTGACATGTTATGTTGGATCCTCTCCTCCTTCATTATGACATATTTTATTTGCTACTAATAAGTTTAGTGCATGTGATTATAATACACGTTGGGAACTCACCCCGTTCAAAGTGACATATTGCATAAGGTATGCACTATTCTTAGTCACACGCATTTTGCATTTGCTAATAAGTTTAGTATAGGTGATTATAAGACACGTTGGGAAGTCACCTTATTCAAAATGACATGTTACATAAGGTATGCACTATTCTTAGTTGCCCTTATATTGCATTTTCTACTAATAGGTTTAGTAAAACTGATTATAATACAAGTTGGAAAGTTGCCCTGTTAAAAGTGACATATTGCATAAGGCATGCACAATTCTTAGTTGCCCTTATATTACATTTGTTACTAATAAGTTTAGTGCAGGTGATTATAAGACATGTTGGAAAGTCACCACATTCAAAGTGACATGTTGCATAAGGTATGCACAATTCTTAGTTGCCTTTATATTACATTTCTCACTAATAAGTTTAGTGTAGGTGATTATAAGACACGTTGGGAGGCCACCCCATTCAAAGTGACATGTTGCATAAGATGATTATAAGACACATTGGGAATTAAACCTTTCAAAACAACACATTGCATAAGGTGATTATGAGACGTGTTGGGTCATCACCCCATTCAAAGGGTGACAATACATCCAAGATAAGAAGAAAATTTGATCATCAACTCCTTCAGTGTGACATGTTCAAATAGATTTGCACCAACTATGTTTGTATAATACTACATTTACCACTAACAATCTTGTTTTAGATGTTATCTAGAGCATCCGAAAGATTAAAATTCTCAAATCAATACCATGGGTGCGGATGACTCCAAAAAGGACGCAACACAACACAACGTAGAACTTTTTTGTAGTAGCGAACTGGGACATAGATCAGAGAGGAATATCAAATTCTTCAAACATGATCTGAAGGATGATTTCCACCTCCATCAAACCATACCCCTATCAAAAGGCATGTGCGTATTTTGGGATATTTTCGATTTCAGTTTCACCTCTGGGGTATTTCTAAACTCACACTGAGCTAACTTTATTTTTCTTTCAAATTCGGGTGACAATACACTCAAAGGTTTGGAAATTATGTCTGGGTAAATTATCACCTATAGATGTGAAGAGCTCCACATTCATGGTTAAGAGGTTGCAAGCCTCTTTTCCGTATCTTGATTTATTGTCACTCATCCCAAACCAAAGGTCGTATAAAAATAAAAGACTACATTTTCTACCAATTAAGTTGAACTAAAAGTAGTCTAATTCCGTGAGTCTCATGGATATGTAGGCCTGGCTTTATGTAGAAAACTCAATTGCATTCCACCTCCTCCCTATTTCCCATTTCCAAGCTCTCCGATCTCTCCAAAATTTGAAATTTGGATAGCTTCTAAATTCTTTGAAAATCATGCTTAAAATCAAGAATCTAGAACTACAAGTGGCTTGAGGTTTCATGTAACCTGAGATATGTATGAGACCCGATAACAGGGTCTGGCCATCCTTCATTAAAATTCAAGTGAAAACCAACCTTTTTAGAGAGATGAATTTGTTGTCGGGCAAAATTGGGATTGTCAGATCCCTTTGCCAGGGGTTCCTTAAATCCACCCTACCAAAAGGGAGGGGCATTTGTTGACATTCAATTTTGTCCCTCCACGTTCCAAATTAATTTTGAACTTCTTATATTTTAAACAATTTTGAAATAATTATTTTTATGAATTTATGGTTTTTCCAAATCAATTTCAAGTTAATTTTAAATGAGAATTATATTTCCGTGTTTAAATATATGGAATTATATGATTTTATTTGACAAATATTTTGGAGATTAATTTTGGTTGATTAAAAATTGGGTTTAAAGTAATTAAATTGATTATATCTCCAAAATAAATAAAAATTTGTATTTAAATTGATAATTTAGGTTTTGTTAAAATAAAGAAGCTCATGATTAAATGGATATTAATGTATCTCATTCGAAAATTAATTTGGTCGCAATCGAAATTCAATTTGGCTAGATTTGCAACAGTTTTGGCCATTTTTTTAAACTTAATGTTGATCCTACCTTTAATAGAACTTCAGCCACTCTATTCTATACTTTTGGACCAAAAACAAATCCAAAAATCAGACCAAATTAGCCCAAGAAATTCCTGACCCAGCCTATCTCCCTCATTTTACCCAATACTCTTCTTTCTTTCCATTTCCCTTCAACAAATATACAACACCCAGCTCAGCAAATAGAACCAAAATGCTACCAAGAACCTTAATGCTAATCCTCTCCTCCACTCCTATTTCCTCTCCTACCCTAGTAATTTCAAGCTTAAAATAATGATTGAAGACCGTTCAAGGGTTATTCTCCACAAATCTCGCATTGTACAAACTCAAATGGTAACTTCTTACTCGTTTCACTTTTTTTATTTTTCCTTTTCCTTTTTGATTTTACTCTCCCAATTTCGTACAAATCCAACTCCTAATTTCGAGTCAAAAAGAGTGGTCTAATCATCATCACCAGCGTGTCGTACCGGTTAGCTGCCCAAAAAAAGGTAATATTCCTTCCTCTTTTACAATTTTCATATAATGTGTTATTTGTTTACATTTCAGTATTAGCATGGTCTTAATTTGTTTCTTGTGTAGATAAAGTTTCCTATCTATTTGGATGTAATTTTACTCATCTTAGCCTGTTAATTATTTCTCTAGTTAATCATTCAGTACCTTTACATCTAGCCTTTAAAGTTGTGCTTAAATTTTGTGTTTAAAACTGTTGTGAAGTTGTGAAAATTATAGGATGAGTTTACTTTAGTTGTTTAAATTCCACACTTTATTTAGTTTGTGTTGTTTTATACAATCGTGAGGTATTGGTCTGAAGACAAGAGTGTTAATGTCATGCTTTCTTTGTTGAAGTATTTAGTGTTAAAATCTGAACAAGCCTATTTTTGTGAGTTGTATGATTTAGGAAAAGTCTTTGTGCAATTCTGCTTTTTTCCCTTTCACTATCAAAAAAATCTAGTTCGTGTCCTTTCCAGTTGTTATGGCCGAATTATCATTGCCTTGAGCTATTATTATTTATCAGTAGCTAAGCTGCTGCCTTTGGATGGGTCTGAGGTAAAATAACCACCATGTTTTTCAGTAGATTACATGTTATTTCTTGTCAAAACTTTTTTATTGTGAGTTTGGTGTTTGTTTCATTCATGCTTAAGTTATTGAGAATAGCAAGTAAATCATTTTAGTGTTGTTGGGGTAGCCTAATTAAACTCATTTATGTTGTATGAACCCTCCTTTCATACATGTTTCACAGTCATACTTTTGAATTTTGATTAGTTAAGTCCAGTGGGCTAGTCATGTTTGGTTCTCTAGTTAAAATTCAGACTGCAATATGAAGTGTTGGAATCATTCAAAAATTCAGCTTGTGCTCTTTTGCTTTAAATAATCGTGAGTCATTTTGTTTCCAAAGATATATAATTTTCCAGTTTATTAAAAGTGATGTACAATTATTATCAACTCTCTTTTCTCTAGTTAGTGATGATTTATAGTGAGTTATTTGAGCATGTGATTGAGTTCACTTTAATATGAGCTTGTATTATTTGATTACTGTTTGTCACTAATTTTCTTTTATTTTCTTTCTTTCGCATGAATATGAGTCCAATTAGACTCCCCATTCCCTTGCATTCGATCATCTTTGAGTCAATCTCCATCAATCCTTAGAATGAAAGCTGATATTTTTGGGTTTGAAACTCAAAATGTTTCAAGAACAGCAGTGGCTAACAGTATCAGTAAGCCCACAAGAAAGAGTCGAGCTTATGGGGCTCAATTCAATCCTCTCTTCACTTCTTCATTTTGTGTATTTACTCAATTGTTTAAATACTTCATTTATTTAATTTTATTTAGATGGATCCTCATGGAGTTAGTTTAATATTGGTTAATTCTCTTTTGTTATAGAACTTGCTTTCAAAATAATTTCTCTTATAGCTATCAAATATGAATTACATAGTCAATTGACTTAAGCTAGTAGAATGACTTGGAGAATTTTCTTTATCCCTTCATAGTCATTAAGAAGCTTGAAATTCATGTTTAGTAATTAGGCTAACTATTTAACTCAAAAGCTTAACTCGGATAAAATTATTAAGGATAGAATTAATTTGGAAATTTAGTGCTTACACCAATTCAAAAAAATGAGATTTTCAAATCCAAGTGAAACGAATTATGTCTGTTTCTTCTAAATAAAAATTTAAAAATAATTTCAAGATTTTTACAAAAACTTAAAACAATTTTCCAAGTTTTAGAATAAGATCAATATGCCGATCAACCATGTGTTAGCGGATCCTTTAAGGAGCCTAACACCTTCCTTAGAGGATAACTTGAACCCTTACCCAAAACTTGGGTTTTAAATAAAGGTTCCTTTAAAATTTCCTTTCTTTAAACAGATTTCTTAATTTCCTTAAAAATTAAGGGGTGACTCTCTTTCTTTTTCTATGTTTTCAAAAATAAATAGCCAAGTTATGGAATGGCTTTAACTAGTTTAAAAATGGGTCGTAACAGTGCTAAAATAGCCAAGTTATGGAATGGCTTTAACTAGTTTAAAAATGGGTCGTAACAGTGCTATTGTTTCATGCTCATTAGCTCAAAAGAAAGAAGATGTACCATAGGAGCATTCAAATTTGCCAAGGCATTGTGTGACCTTAGTGCGAGCATCAACTTGATGCCACTCATAATTTATAGGCAGTTGGGCATGGGAGCCCCCAAACCGATAACAATGCAGTTATTGATTGCTGAACGTTTAGTCAAGAAGCCTGTAGGGATCTTATGTGATGTGTTTGTGAAGGTGGAGAATTTTATTTTTCCTGCTGACTTCGTGATTTTGGATTACGAAGTGGATTTTGAAGTTCCCATAATCATGGGAAGACCGTTCTTAGCAACAAGTAGAGCTTTCCTTGATATGGAGAGAGGCAAATGAAGTTTAGATTGAATAATGAAGAGGTTGTAATCAATGTATGCCAGTCCATAAAGCATTCGAGAGATATGAGTGTTATCTCGATAATCAATATTATTGATAATGAGGTTCTTGAGGTACCTATTGAGGAGAGGTTTGCAATTAAAACATTAGTTACAGTTATGATGAATTTAGATGTTGATGACATCAATGATTATGATGAGACAGTAAAGGCCTTGATCGGGATGGGGTCTTATTCTTACGCCCCGAAGAAGTTGGACTTGGACTTAACGAATAGACCAACTCCTCCATCTAAGCCTTTAATTGAAGAACCACCTATGTTGGAGCTAAAAGTTTTGCCTAGTCACCTTCGCTATGTGTTCCTAGGAGCGAATAGCATATTGCCTGTCATTATAGCTACTGACTTGATAGAGTGGTAGGTTGGGGCACTTGTGTCAGTGTTGTGGCTGTTTAAAAGGGCAATTGGGTGGACCATTACTGACATTATTGGGGTCTCTCTAGGGATAAGTACTCATAAAATTCAGTTGGAGGAAAACTTCATTCCAAGCATAGAGCATCAATGCAGACTCAACCAACCAATGCAAGAGGTGGTAAAGAAAGAGATTATCAAGTGGTTAGACGCAGGGGTAGTGTATCCTATTTCGGACAGCAAATGGGTTAGTCCTATATGGTGTGTTCCCAATAAAAGAGGTATGACTATTGTGCCAAATGAGAAAAATGAGTTGATCCCACTTCGACCAGTCATAGGCTAGCGTGTATGTATGGATTACAGGTAATTAAACTCTTAGACACTTAGAGATCATTTCCAATGCCATTCATGGACCGAATGTTGGAGAGTCTAGCAGGCAGAGTTTGGTACTGTTTCCTTGACGGTTATTTTGGGTACAACCAAATTTTGATCGCCCCTGAAGATAAGGAAAAGACTACATTTACTTTTCCTTGTGGGACATTTACCTTCAAACGCATGCCATTTGTGTTCTACAATGCACCCACTGTGTTTTAGAGGTGTATGATAACAATCTTTTCAGATACGGTGGAGGACACCATGGAGGTTTTCATGGATTATTTTTCTATGGTCGGTGATTCATTTGAAGAGTGCTTAGCAAGTCTTGGAAAATTTCTTCAGTGATGTGAAGAGACCAATCTTGTTTTGAACTGGGAGAAATGCCACTTTATGGTGAAGAAGGGAATGTTTTTTAGGCTAGAGATATCAGAAAAGGGTATTGAGGTTGATCGAGCTAAAATAGAAGTCATTGCTAAGTTGTCTCCACCAATCTCTGTAAAAGAGATTTGAAGTTTCCTTGGCCATGCAGGTTTTTCTTAGAGATTTATTAAGGATTTCTATAAAATCACTAATCCTCTGTGTAAGTTGTTGGAGAAGGAAGTGAAGTTTGTGTTCAATGATGTTTTTTTGAAGGCATTTAAATGCCTTAGAAAGAAGTTGACTTTGACTTCCATTATTATTACTCTGGATTGGTCAAAGCCTTTATAGGTGATGTGCGATGCAAGTGGGGTTGCACTTGGGGTTATTTTGGGTTAAAAATGGGAGAAGATCTTTCACCTATTATACTATGCTAGAAAGGAATTGAATGGTTCACAAAAAGATTGTACTGTGACCGAGCAAGAGTTGCTTGCAATTGTGTATTTGAGAACTTTTGGGAACACTTGTTTGGCACAAGAGTTGTCATGCACACCAGTCATATTGCCCTAAGATACCTCATGACAAATAAAGATGCAAAACCACAACTGATCTAATGGGTGCTCTTCCTACAAGATTTTGACTTCAAAGTCAAAGATCGGAAGGGCTACAAAATTTAAGTGGATGACCACTTGTCTAAACTTGAGGAAGAGAGAAGAGCCTTCCTCTCATAATCTCATCCCTCTATTTGTAGATTTTGCTAACTATCTAGTTAGTAACATGATGTAAGAAGACTTGAACTTTCATTAAAGGGAGAAATTCTTTCATGATGTGAATAATTACTTTAGGGATGAGCCATACTTGTTCAGGCTCTGTACTAACAATTTGATAAGAAAATATATCTCAGAAGTTGAGGTATTGAGCATACTGGAAGTATGTCACTCATCTCCTGTGGGGGCATCATGGTGGTGCACGTACGGCTCATAAAGTTCTATAGTGTGGGCACTACTGGCCCACACTCCATAAAGACTTTCAGGATTTTATGAAGGCATGTGATCAATGCCAACAGTAGGGAGCCATATCTCGAAGGCATAAGTTACCCATGACCCAGTCCTTGTGGTTGAATTGGTTGATGTATGGGGAATAAACTTTTTGGGTCCTTTCGTGAGCTCTTATGGCCATAAATACATCTTGGTGGTAGTGGACTATGTATCAAAATGGGTGAAGGCTATAGAACTTCTAGACAATGAAGGAAAGAGTATGATTGTGTTCCTGAAAAGGAACATCTTCTTAAGGTTTGATACTCCTTAAGCAATAATCAGCGATAGGGGTTCTCACTTTTACGACAAAGTATTTCATGCTCTGCTAGCAAAGTATGGAGTGAAGCAACACAAAGTGTCTACCCCTTATCATCTACAAACTAGTTGTCCAATGGAGGTGTTAAACTAGGAAATAAAAACTATTCTTTTGAAGACGGTGAATGCCAATTGAACTGACTAGGATCGGAAGCTTAATGATGCTCTATGGGCATATAGGACGGTATTCAAGACACCTATTGGGATTTCACCTTAACAACTAGTTTTTGGCAAGGCATGTCATTTGCCAGTCGAGCTTAAGCATAAAGCCTTATGGGCGCTCAAGAAGCTCCACTGGAGTTGCAGTGAAGCCTCAAATTTGAGGATTGTGCAAATTAATGAAATGGATGAGTTTCGGCTGCGAGCTTATGAGAGAGATTACCTTTATAAATAAAAATGAAGATATACCATGATTGGAGGATTAAAAGAGAGAATTCAGTCCAAGGGACCTGCTAGTGTTGTTCAATTCAAAGCTCTGGTTGTTTCCCGGCAAACTCACATCCAAATGGTCCTGTCCGTTTACACTAACATAAGTGTTTCCTTCTGGAGTTGTGGAGCTTAAAAATCAAAAAGGGGAACATTTCAATGTGAATGAGCAGCATGTGATATGGTACTTTGGAGTACTTGAGGAGGTAAAACTAATCAAAATGGTGTACCCTGAGAAAGTATAAATAATCAAGGTTCCTGAGTCATGTCACGATGTTAAATCAGGCGCTACTGGAAGGCAACCCATGATTTGTTTTTTGTAATTTTGATTTTGCATTAAGCTTTATATTTTGTATGTGGTTGATGTATGTTGAAGTGTACAGGTATAAGCCTTGAAGGGAGGAAGAAAACTGGATAGGAGAGACAGCTAAAGTGACGGTCCGTCGAGCACATGATGGCCTGTTGATCCAATCATCACTTCTGACCATAAAAAAATTTGATTCTAGATAAGGGTGACAGGTAAACACACGAACCGTAGGGAAATCGATGGCTCATAACCGTAATCATCCCTTGTAGAACAACGAGCTTATATTCTGGATAAGGACGAGGACTCACATGATGGATCATTAAGAACATGACAGCCCATTGACCCAACAGGGCCCAGGTAAGTTTTCAATTTTTCTTTAAATTATCGGACTCAATCGTTACCCAATCACCTTCCAACCCATTCTCAACCAACCCAATGGAATTTTGACCCAAACTGATCAGAACAAATCCTAAAACCTAGTCCAAACCCTAGGGAATTTAAATGAACCATTTCAAATAGTTTGTTTTATTCTCCCCTTTGACCTTTAATCACCCCACGATCAAAGAATTGCTCTTCTACTATAACTCCCATCTTTCACTCTATATAAATCCTTCACCCACTTTAATTGTCATCATCACAATTTTCTCTTATAGTGTTCTTGCTAGCTCAAGTGTTGGTAAAGATTTTATTTTCTTATCCATAGTTCTTTAACAAGGTATGCTTTCTCTTATATATTATGTAAATTATGTGTTTTTGTATTGTACTTTTGGTTTGGGTGTTAATGGTGAGTGAGTTCACTCAGTAAGTCAGAGGGAAACACAATTTTTGAAGTCTGTAATTGAAATATTAGTGAAAATTATATTGCCCACCAATTCAAATTGAAGTTATGGATGGTTAACAAGAGGGTAAAGTCTGAGTAACACTAACTTGTACTGGATAATTGTGAGAGTTTCATCACACGATGAGATTTATGCCTCGTATGAGTTTGTAACCTTAATGGTGTAGTGAAAAGTTAAACAATTAAAAGTTTCGTAGCCATCCATTAACTTAGGTGAAACTCTTTTGGAACGACATCTTGGATGACAGACCGTCGCTCACTTGACGAACCGTCATGCCACCCATCAACTGCTTATATGAAGAAATTGTAAATGGATAGGTGTGATGGTTTGGATGAGGGACCTTCAACTTCTCTAAGAATCTTCACATCTAACCATCAACTGGCACCTATATACTAGATAAGAGCGATGGCTTGGATGATGGACCTTCAATTTCTCGATAGACCGTTGTCTCCAGCTATCACCAGGCTCGTACACACTATTTAATAGCGATGTTTTAGGTGATGGGTTATCATTTACTAGATGGACCATCGTGCCTAGCTGTCATGTACATAAAATAAGATTAAAAAATAGTTTATGTTTTTGTATTTTGTTTTATGCTTGTATATATTCATTCTTGCACTAATAATTTGCCTCGAAAGGTACTTATGGCTCCTAAGTTACATCCCACGCGAGGTGGAGGTTGGAAGAGATATAAAAGGGCCACCTCAACCAGTCAAATCAAGGATCAAAATTTAGAATATGAGAACGAGGTTGAGAAGGTTGAGGAGGCCCCGTCCTACCATACTAGACAAGGTGTGAGATAATAAACTACAACTCCCCCATCTGATGAGAGAGAGGAGTCTTCAGAAAAAGAGTCTAGTACGGAAGGCTTGAGCTCTAATGCAGATAATTGGAGTGGTACTGATGACCAAGAGACCATAGGAGGACCCTGAGCCTGTGAGGGGCGTTGTGATTAAAACCAAACTATGGGGATCCGAGATAGTATCCACTGGCAAGTGAAGGGATTGAATAAATACTTTCAAAAGGGCCTCTCAACAATGAACAAGGGTAACATTAAGAGGAGTATTGCTGAGAAAGTTTGGATTGTATCATTGTATCTTGTAGAGTACCCTTATATTGAATGATGGTTCAATCACTATGGCTTGGGGTGGATGAGCAACGCACCGGGGGACTAATACCCCTATATGGTTTGGAAGTTTTATGTTAACTATACCACCACTCTTGATAATATCTGTAAGAAGAGCAAAAAACCAACAGATTTTCTAACTCTAAATAAAGTTCAGGTTCATACAGTTCCAGTAGATATATTTGATTAGATGATCAACCAGTTTCTATATAGGCCTACATTTCTACCACCAGATAGGACTCCAAATTTTGATCATAGAATGCATGATAGGTTCAATCAGTATGCACGGTTTACACAAGTTTTGATTGATGGTCTTATAATGATCCTAATCGAGGTGACTAAAATTGATATAAAAAATGTGGAATTAAACAACAAAATTAAAGGATAGTTGAGAAATAAGAGATGAAAAGTGACGAAAGAAGGCTCAATTGAACAACAATTAAACCAAGGAAAAAGAGAACTCAATCAAATGCACGAGAAACCAAATTGAATCCACAATATGATAACTCGATGATCAATCAAGCGAAGAAGATAACACAATTAATTCGGGAATCCACCCTAATCACTCGATTTAAGCTAATAATTGGAATTGAACCCAATCACTACCCTAACTTAGAGTAACCAAATATCAAGTCTATTCAAGACAATTCAATCATCCCAAAATTTAAGGAAGAAAATAACTAATGCCACTATTTATAGTTATTGTCTCTACAAAAATATCCTATTTCAAAAATAGCCCAGATGTGACTATTTTACAAATAACTCATAAGGGCCCTTCTTGATTTCCCAAATGGCATCTTGATTGCCCATGATCTTGTGTATTTGTTTCTTCATGCCTTCCTCTAGGCTCCAAGCTATCATTCACATATGGAAGCCCCTCCTAATATGCTCCAAGATAACCATGCCCGTATCATCCTCCCCTTATTCAAAAGGATTCGTCCTCAAATCCAAACCTTGACATAAGAAGGACATATAACCAAACACTTCTCATAGTATGAGGGTTAGCACAAGGGTTAGAAATAACAAATCTATCACAATGCCAAGGGTGCACATATTTAACATATAACCAAGCATTAAACTGAGCCACAAATGGTTTTTAACCCAATAAAACAAGAGATACTTGGCTACATAGGAAACATTGAGAAAGGGGTAAATCAAAAGAGCCATGGTGTTTAGGCAACCACACATGTAAGTCCTCAGTGGTTCTACATTTAGAAAAACACAAATCCCCCTTTAACTCAAGTAACACATGATATCCCACATAGCTAAGTGTCATGTCATTAAAAAAGGTCATCCCAAGTTAAGACTCCACCAAATGCATTAGCTATCTTCCAAAATGGGATTACTCCCAATTCATCACCGGGGTCAAATACAAAGGTATTCCCTATACAAGTTGGCAAATATATCTCATTCAAACCCATAAGATCAAGAAATAACACCAAGCAATAATCACATGAGAGAAAAGAAATATTACTACTATACTTATCACCATGTAAGCCAACAACCTCACTCATAATTTCCTTGTCATTTAGACCAAGCATTTTGTCACCAATGCCACTATTTAAATCATTATCAGGGTCAAAGGGAAAGGAATTCCATAAATATGGGTCAAGAATATACCTATTTTCCCCATTGGCACTTTCACTCTTACACAACATACTCCACTCAAAGGCAAGAGTATCATCATATGCAAACAAATAGTATAGGAAGGTGTCACACAAGTCAACTTTATCCAAGGTATCCTTATAAGAAGGTGCACTCATTGATTCAAGCACATTAAGGCCTTGACCAAGAATAGGAACACATAATGATGAAGGTATAATTGTAGCACATATATCACCTTCCTTTTTCAATAGATGTACTATCATCTTCTAATAAGAGAGTTCCATCTTTGGAAAATGTGTCATCATGCCATAGTGGATTCTTAATCACCTACACTCTATCATGCCAAGACACACCACTATGTATTTTACCTTCATTAGTCATGTCAACCTCAAACAAGGGATTATCCTTTAAAACACATTCCACCTCAAAATCCTCATGAGAAGAATAAGAAATGGAATCACAATTCAAGGATTCATCATTCAGGCGCAATGACTTCACATGACTATCTACATGACTGACTATATCAATGTCATTACTAAATTGAGGTTCCTTAAGTTCATCATAAAACTCCTCATTTAGTGGGTCATAATCACACACAAGTTGATCAACACCAATATCAGTTGATAATGAACTATCATTCAAAGCACATATATTAACACTAGGTGGACACAAATTAATCTTATTAGAAGAATCAATTTGGTCATCAATAGGATCAACTAGTGTATCCAAATTCTCAACATGCACATTATCAAAACATGGCAAAGAATCCCGTGACAATGTACTATTATTCAAGGCACAAGTGTCAATACTAGGTGAACACGAATTGATCTTACATGAAAACAAGCTATCACTTACACTCAATTGGCTACTAGCCACAAAATGATCTTTTACTTTTAACAAAGTGTAAGGTTTAGTTTTGCTACCTTGTAGATCGTAGGAATGATTGTCTTCACCTTGATTTTCAACATTAGAGAACAAATGTTCTTTTGGGAAGCTTTTTAGCGCCTCATGATTCTTCATTAATTAAGATGCCTCACTAGTCTTGCTTTCAAGGATACCTACACAAGAATCAAGACTGCTAGAAAAGGAAGAGAGGTTACAAAAGTTAGTAGAAGGTTGTGACAACTCTCTCACATCACTCCTCTCAATCTCTCTTTTTTCATCTCTCGAGTTATCACTTTTAACACCCTTACTCCTCTCAATATTTTGTCTCTCAAGTTTATAGGAGTTAGAACAAGTGCCAAGAATTACTCAGGAAGGGTTTTGAGATCCCTTTACCTCTAACTCCCACTTTGGGTTGCTAAGATTAGCCTTCCTTTCTTTCATTGGCTCCTCCTCAATCATATTTCCACAAGGATTAGCTTGATTTGCTTTCTACTCTTTGGTTTTAAGCTTGGAGACCATTTAGGAGATCTTGTCAAGTTTTCTTTACGTGAAAGCAAACAATTCATTTTTCCTCAAAGTACTAGGATCCTCAATTAGGAGTGGTTCACTTGTAACCTTTGTTTCAAGAATTCGCCTCTCCCGGTCATACACATCTTGAAACAATGAATTCCCTCAACTTCTATGGCTCATCGATCCTCCCACCCTTTCTCCAACATCATTACCATATGGAGAACTAGTCACATTGGAATGAGGATAAGAAGTATAAGTTCTTGCACCATAAGAAGAAGATAATGTTCTTCGACAATGGTCCACACGATGTCTCCGAATTGGTTCCACCCACACATCTATACCCCCTCGACTAGGGGTGGGCATAAATACCAAAAAATGAAAACACCGAACCGAACCAAATTAATTCAGTTTTTCGATTTTGGTTTTTTGGTTTAAGTTTATTTTTTTATAATTTTGGTATTTTGGTTCGGTTTTCGGTTATTGAGTTTAGGAAATTCGGTATTTTGGCTAAAACAAAATTTATTATATACTTCTAAAAATATTTTTAAAATTTTTATACATATACAAGGTGGATTAGGAGCATAATTCGATTTTCCTTATTAGTTATTACCACTCTTTTCTTCTCCCAAACTTCACTGTTTCTCTTTTGTTTCTTTGTTTGTTTGTTTGTTTTCTCTAACGCAAAACAACAACAATGGCATTCTTGTCTAATGTTCATGTTCTGCAGTTTTGTGCTTGTGTTTTTTCTTGGGCTAATGATGTCATGTTTGTGGAACAAGAAGTAGTGTACAATATGATGGAACAAGAAGTAGTGTACAATATTATTGAGTCCATTAACTCTTTTCTCTTATGGCCTTTGTTCCCCTTCTCCACATAGGGTTCTTTGTGACTACTTTCAAGTTTGAACTCTAAGATAAGTCCAGTACAACATTTACTGCTCATGTAACTGATATTAGTCTTGGTTATGTTTCAAATTTTGCTCCTAAATCCTAATCCACCTTGTACACCTAATGCATTCTGCCTTTGTTTAAATAAACTAATTTTTTAAAGTGTCCTAGTTGGAGACATTCTATGATGTACTAATCTTGTTGTCGGGATCTTTTTCCTCATGCCTTATCTATTCTTCAACATCTATTTGTAATTTTATATCTATAGTAGCATAAAATATTAATAAAGTTATAAAAAAATTTGTTTGTCGAGATAAACCATAGAAGCCTCTATTATATATAGGATGCTGTCGACTTTTGGAAATATTTGATATGCACACTGATCATTTGTCTGATGCATGAATTGATACCTATGTATAAGCTGCTTATTTGTGGTAATTGGTTAAGAATGTCAATATTGCTAGTCTGGCAGACTTTGTTAAAATCTGGCTTAATTTTTTGTCAGTTACATATTAAGTTCAGCACTGAACAATAAGTGATAGATCAATAAAGAGGGATCGTATAACTGAATTGTATTAGTTTGGGGAATTTGACTATTTAAGTTAATTTTAGATATTACAAGTTAAAACTTGTGAGGATGATTATGTTTTTATCCACAGCAGTCTCTATAGCTTAAGTTCATCGCTTCAGCTTTAGCTCTAATCCAGCAATTAAGTTAAAAGTTGTAAAAAGTTATAGTTCAATTTACAAATAGAATTTGGCCCATTAAGCAGGCCCAAAACCAAAAAAACTGAATTTCATAAACCGAAACCGAACCAAACCGAACTTTAAAAAATCAAACCAAATTGAACTAAATTGGTTTAGTTTTATGTACACATATTCCTATACTCTAAAACTGAAAAAAACAAAAAAAAATAAACCAAAACCAAACCAAATTATCGAATGCTCACCCCTACCCTCGACTAGGATAGTAAGTGGCACAAAATGAGGAAGATAATTCATCTCCACAACTTCCCCTTCTATCATAATCCTCCTCAAAGAGTTCATAAGACATATGGGAGAAAGCATCGTACCTCATATCATCCTTATCATCATTGTATGTAATATGAGAACCCTCATACCCTTCATCTTCACTATCGGATTCATCATAAGATACTTCTACTCCTTCATGTTCATCATAAGCTCCATGCATCTCATATTCATTTTTGGTGTAGTAATCCTCATCACCATGTCCATAATAATCTCTTGGACCATCATATCCTTCATAGGATTCACCATCGTACTCATGAGCTTCATTAGTTTTCTCACAAGCACTCAAAGAATCCTCATGTGGCTCATCATCACTATACTCATAGTTCATGTCGCTACAAGCATAGTCACTAATGTCATCTTCACAATATTTCGATGATATGGATAACATTCTCCCTTATATCACCTTTTTTACCTACAAAAATAGCAAGCAAGTTAATAAAAAAAGCCTCACGTCACTCTTTATATGAACTCTCAACTCACCTTCTATGGCTTCTTTTCCAAATTGCTTGTGTTACTAGCTTTGCTCAATCAATTCAAGGTTATCTATTCTTGTGGAAGAATGGATCCTTATGAACTTGAAAGAAGGATGACTCAATTAAAAACTAATGGACTTGAATCAAAAAAATTAACAACGAAATAAAAAGAGAAAAGGACACAAGGAAAAGCACAAGAAAAAAAATCGGACTCAAAGAACTTGATAATATTTAGAAGGGTAATCTACTAATTAAAATCAAGTTATGAAACTAAAAGAAGGTAGAATTAATGAAAAAGAAAATAATTTACTAAGATTTGGGCTTAGAAAATTATTTAGGATGAAATTGGTTTGAAATCCATGGAGAAAAGCTTGAAAAGAGTATAAAACCCTTGAAAATGCCTTAGAAAGGCTTGGCTCTGGCTGCTGAAGCCATCTAAAGGGCTGATGGAACCGATTTGGAGGGTTGGACGTCATTGTCTTGAGAACTGGAGTCGGCTGAAGGGCGGGAACCACTGGCTCGTGTGGAAGCAGACGCTAAGCGGGTGGCGTTGATCAGCGTGTGCGAAAGTCACCTGGTCAATGGCTTGCACGTGGAAGCCACTAGTTGTGGAGATGACATGGCTACCGAGGTAAGATACTATTGGATGTTGGCACTAACATGGAAGGTCCCCACTTGGCTAGCTGGTGTGTCGCTCCATAATTTGTCCATGTGGAGCCGACATAGGATCCGTACAAAGCTGGAATTTTCCTTCTTTTTTTTTAGAAATTTTGTACTCCTTTGGGCCTACAAACACTTTAACACCTTTTTCTTCCTTCATTTTTTGGATTAAACACCACCTTTTTGAAGATTCTTCCTTAGAACATATGAATTTCATGAAGAACACTATGAACATTGATGAATTTCAAATATTCATAACTCGCTCAATTTAACTCCGATCTTCATAAAATTTTAAACACGAGAGCTTTTCAATGCCATGAACAAACTCCAATAATTTCTAACCCTCAATTATAAGCCAAAAATAAACCCATTTCTACCATCTTCAAGCTATGAAGAACACCATAAACATTGATGAACTTCAAAAATTCAGAACTTCTTCGTTTTAGCTCCAATTTCCATAAAATTTGAGATATAGGATCCCCTTGTTATGGAGAACAAATCCCAATGATTTTCAAGATCCTATTTAGCCTCAAATAGCAATTCCACTTCACTTTGTTCAAGCTTTTTCAAGCTCAATAATGTTGAAATTATGAAACAGCTTCAAATTAACCCGAATTTTAGATCTAAACCCCAAAATACTAGAGAAACATGAATCTAGTGTTGGAAACTCAAACAAAAACTGGAATCAAATAATTTTTATTTTTTGATTTTTTTTTCAAATTTTGACCTAATTTTTTTTTTTGAACGATTTTCAGATTTATGAACCTAGGATTAGGAATTGTTGGAACAACTCTTTAACCTAAGCTTTGATAACAAGATGATAACGATCCTAATCGAGGTGACTACAATCGATATCAAAAATGTAAAATTAAATAATAAAATTAAAGGATAGTTGAGAAATAAGAGATGAGAAGTGAAGAAAGAAAGGCTGAATTGAACAATAATTAAATCAAGGAAGAAGAGAACTCAATCAAATGCATGAGAAAGAAAATTGAATCCACAATATAATAACTCTATGATCAATCAAGTGAAGAAGATAACACAAGCAATTCGGGAATCCACCTTAATAATTCGATTTAAGCTAACAATTGGAATTGAACCCAATCACTATCCTATCCTAGAGTAACTAAATATCAAGTCTATTCAACACAATTCTATCATCCCAAAATCTAAGGACAAAAATAACTAAGGCCACAATTTATAGTTATTACCTTTACAAAAATAGCTTATTACAAAAATAGCTCAAAAGTGACTATTTTACAAATAACCCATAAGGGCCCTCCTTGATTGCCCAAATGGCATCTTGATTGCCCATGACCTTGTGTATTTGTTTCTTCATGCCTTTCTATGGGATCCAAGCGATCGTCTATATATGGAAGTCCCTCCTAATGTGCTTCAAGCTAACCATACTCGTATCATGGTCAGTCAGAATAGTTGACAAATGCAAGAGAAAAGATCTAGTTCATCACAAAGTAGTTTTGATGGGCAGTAGTGCAAATCCTCATGGTTCCTACTAGAGGAGAAAATAAATTTAGCAAAGATAGAGTAGTCATGGTGGCCAGTTTGATGTCTAGTTTCAAGTTGAACTTTTGTATCATTATAGCATATGAAATGAAGATTCGAGCAACAAAGCCTACTACTTATTTACCATTTCCATTCCTTAAGACTCAGTTGTATGAAGAAGCCTAAGTTTCGATGTTGGTTAGGATAGATAATGATGTGATAGCATCAAAGAAGCAAGATATTAAAAAGTCTTGAGATGAGATAAAGAGTGAGTTGTGAATGCACAAACCTCTAGTGTTCGAATCTAGTAGTCAGACTGTGGGGGAGCCTTTTGTTCCTATGGAGGCATCAGGAATAACTATATGTATGGAGTTATCCCTCACATCAATTCTGGCTGCTACCTCTACACCCTTTATATCTGGTATTGCCGGCACCACCCCGGCCACTAAGTCAGGCTATACTATATTTTCTCCCAGCCAAAACTCACCCTATCTATTAACTTCGTAGAACTTCATGAGATGGGTAAAGAGATCCAAAAGGTTTGAGCGTCAATTGAAACTATTTGCATAGAAGCTGGGAACATTTATAGATTGAGCCATTTCTGCCGCCCTTATACTATACTAGAACCTTCATGGCTGAATTGATGACATGGAAAAAAGGAAGAATGAGAGGCTGAAGGCTTTGACCGTTCCTAATTTGGCTAAGTTTGCAATTGAATTAGCATTGGCCCAAGATGACATTGTTGAGTTGCAAAATAGACCTATCCAGGTGTTCCCAACCCCTACTATTGAGGTATCAGAGAAGAAGGAGCCTTTCATTTACTTGTTAGGCAGACCTTCCAAAGTCAAAGGAAAGAGGGCATGTTAATAAGGAGAAGATTCAGATAAAGCTGAAAAAAGGGAAAAGAAGAAGTAAAAGAGAGATCTAAAGAATGGCCAAAAACTTTCGATAGTGGCAAGAAATTAAACAGAGGCAGAGTTAAGGGCTCGACTAATCTAGCATGGTACTCAAGGTCACCGGCCAGCACGACAGTGAAGATATGAGTGTGGAGTCTTCCACTCCACTAACTGTTACTCCTGATGATACTTTTAGTACGTCGGTCACCACTTGCGCCATGATTGATGATGATGCGGCTGCATATGCAGCCCACACTATTTCACTGAATTCAAGCACCTAGGGCGTCATAAGTATGTCCTACCTCTATCACTTTATTTTTTTATGATGCATTGGGGACAATGCAAGCCTTTTTTTATGGAAGGTGGGGTACTTGTGGGTCGGTCTTACCACCTGAGGGTTTTTAGTATTGTGTTTCTTTTACCTCAGGTGTGCTATATAGTAGAACTGGCATGTTTAGGATGTTTTAAGTATTTTTTGTGTAAATGTTGTTGTTTTTGTGGTTGTGTTTGTAAAAGAAAAATAGGTGAACTTAGAGCAGTCTATGGCAATAATCTGTTTTGAAAAATGGAGACCCCTCCAAATTTTGTGTGGCATATGTTTATATATTATGATATGTTGACCGGTGTTGCATCCAAACACACATGCAAGTGTATGCGGTTGTTCAAGTAATAAAGTGGCTCTTGCAATCCAAATATCGATCCCATAGGCACTTGGTACTTAGCAAATAATCCGATTCAAGTACTATTATGAAATTTGATAAGCGTGACTGTAACCAAAGAGTTTTTTTTTTTAATTGTAAAATAAATATTACAAGTAAAAATGTAAGTAAATTGGGTTGTAAACAATATCAAGGAGAATTTTTGGTCAAGGCTTAATTCCCTATCATGTATAGAAATAATTTCTTATTGGTTAAGTTATCTATCTTAGTTGTTGATTCACAGGTTTAATATCATGATTATGGTCTTCCAAGCCTCTAATCGTCTATTCAAACTATACTCACAACTACATCGTTGAGCGGGGATGTGAGGGTCTAATTCAAACACATTTATATTTCTTCTCATTTTGTAACCAAATGAGGCGTATTAGGTATACTCCTATCCTAAACGTGAATCCTATCTTTAATTCCTCTTAAAGACAAGAACTCATTCTTTACGTTCTTTGCTCTTAATCTAATATTCCTCCTTATGGGTTCACACAAGATTTATAGATGTATTTTAATGGTAGCTAAGCATTAAAATAGTAATAATAAAAATGTAAGAACAACTAAATATGATAAACAACTTGAAATCAAGTTATATAATCATGTTTGGTAGCCTCAACCTTAGAAAGAGGGTTTTTAGTCACTCATAATATAACTCACAATTACAAAATTAAAGTTTTTAGTCACTCATAATATAACTCACAATTACAAAATTAATGTAGTTTATACATATATTAAGTAATGGAAAAGAGATGAATAAAAACCCTATTTTAAGCCTCCTTTGTGTATTTCCAGCCCCCAAGTCATGTATCCCCCTTACAAAATAACCTAAGTGTTGTATTTATAATGTAATAGGAGTTGTATCCGTGTTGCCCCTCCTCCGTGCCACTTATCCATTGTGGAGCTTAAACTCCGTGGCACTTTGCCAAAGTGGAGTCTCAGCTTTGTGGAACTCTGCCAAAGCAGAGGCTAAGATCTGTGGCACTCCTCCATTATGGAGGTGCACTGCCTAGTAGCCCCAAACTCGACCAAATTTTCTCCTTTGCTCCTTAGCTATATGCCACTTTGTGGATATGGATTCCCACTATTTTGGGCAGCCTCTAAGTTCCAAAAATTCACTCCTTTATAGCCTTGATCCATGCCATGGATTGGGATGTTCCAACACTCTTCCGTGGTGCGGATTTGACCCCAAATGCCATTTTTAGCTCCCCTCGTGTTCCATAATACAAATCATAGCCTTGATATTCAAGCTTAACTCCATTGTCCTCAAACTAAGCTCATTCCACATGCAATGCTCATTTCACATGCAATTCCATCCTACACAAAAGATAATCACATACGTTAGTTCACGAACATCTTTTAATCACAATACATACGAATATAATCAGATTGGTTCTCAAACCAAGCTATAATATAGATAATAAATAACCTATGGATGTATAAATATGCCTAAGATCAATAGCTATGGATCTTTGCATGACATTAGGTAGGATATGACAATTGTTACTTAAGCTAAGGCATAAAATTGATAGTTAGTGGGTGATAGTGTTACTCTGTTCCCAGTGAATGTGAGATACATTCATATCATTCTTACTCTGTATATGCAATCTAGAACTTGCCCAGTTTATCTTGCTTAGGTCATAGGATAGTTGATTAGGAAAGGATCATAGGCCATGTTTGATTTCAGTCCACTCAACCCAAATGACAATCCAAATAATGTAAATATTCCCTTGATCCCTGATTTGGAGCCTAATTGACCTTTTTTATTCATTAGCCTATTCACCTTCTCAATTTTTCTCGGAACCTTTATTTTGGCCCTGGTCCCTCTTTGGACATTGTGCACCTTAACTCAGGCAAATCGCCTAAGTTGAGAGTGGCTACTGTAAAGGTGTATGAAAGGAAGAATGGGGTATGAAAAGAAAAGATTAGTGATAAAAGATAGAAAACAGGTGTGGCATGTGCTAAAAAGGAGAAAAAGAAAAATTCAAAAAGAGTTGAGTCTGAAAAAAAAGTCATACCCATAGTAGAATAAAGAAAATAAATAAAAGGAGAATAAAGAGGAAAAGGATTGATCAGAAGTGGAACAAAGGTAGTGTAGTGTCAAGGAGGGATTATTTAGTATGTCCAAATATACCCATCCCAGAGCCTACATTAAGCCAAGTAAAGTCCTATAATGATCCTAGTCTAACTATCTGAAATCTGAGGCATAGAAAATATGGGCAAGTCTATGGTATTATGCATAGACTATTTAAACTTCATTGTGAGAGTAAGTGTACTTGTACTAGTCCCGGTTTGAATGATTACTGTGTGCATGGGACTTTTTTAAGGTGAGGGCACTAGGGTAATTTGAGGGTGTTGATGTTTCAGATTTTGATGGCATATTTGATATTTTTGACCATGAATAATTGCAAGTTCTTAATTAACTTTGTTGGATTTGATCTCTTTTATGTTATATGTGCAGGAAAATGAGCCACAATGAAAAAAGTGTTGATTGCGCTGAAAAGAAGGATGTGATGGTCCTTTTGATGACCCGTTAACTTCTTAATGAAATATCACTATAAACATTGAGATAAAGCAGTGTACAATGCCAGGTGTAGAAGCCTTGTCAGAACACTTGATGGATTGTCACCATCTCTACGGAACATTATGACAATTGTATCTCATCAATAGTCAAGAAGTTTTATAAAATCCAAGCGATGACTCAGTCGACGGACCATATCCCTGATGATAGGCCATCATCCTGATCGTGGGACTTAAACATAATCAAGTGGATCATCACTAGATAGAGGCAATGGACCGTCACTCAGATGATAGACCATCAACTTAACCATCAGATGTGAGGAGACCTTTTTCTGAGTTTAATTAGATTTCAAATTTCCCTGAACTATAAATAGCTACTGTTAGGTTTTATTTTAAGTTGCTTCCATTTTAGGAGAAAAGACAAGTGTTCTTACATTCTTTTGTGGAATTCTAATGATTTACTTAGGTTTTCGAATACAATTGAGCTCTTGTGATTTCATTTATGTAAGTTTATTCTTATCTTATAAATTTCATGGCTTTGTTTGTTCCTAAAGCTATGAGTGGATAAACTCCACAACTAGGGTTTGTGGGAGCCATGATGAATTGACATATTTAGGGTCAATAATAGTGTAGATTCACATAGTATTATTGCTTGTATCGTTAATTCTTTCATCTTGTATGACTTCTAATGGTTGTAAATATTAGAACCCATCTTAGGTCTAAATTGCTTGAGAAAAAAGTTGAGTAAAAAAGAGTTAATAACAAGGATTAGAGGTTTCTAACCCTCATCTAATGGTTAATGTTATAATAAGACTAGCCAACTTGAGACAATTATTGAGTTTCATAGTGAATTCATGCATAGTTTGAAAAGATTTGAGTGATAATCGTCTGAGTAGGTTGAGAAACACTTAGATGAATTAAATAATCGATATCTTTGCAAGCATAGTGCTAGAAGAGTCTACCATCGTTAGTGAAATAACCACATAAAGCTTAGTTTTCACCTTATTCCCTGTGGGATTTGATTCCAACCTAGTTAGGTTCTATATTTGGCAGAGACCGTTTTATACTTCAATTTAGAGGTGTAATTTGGGCATATCAATAGTACTCAGTAAATTTTACATGTCTCACATGCATGAGAAGTAGGATTTCATCAACATACCAAAATAAAAATAGAATTTACATGCTAGTAACTTTTGTATATAACAAAAATTATGGAATTTATGCAACAGATCATTCATCTGTTGGGGAAAATAATACAGTTTCAATATTGTTTTTATTTTACCCAATAAATGACTCATATGTTGCAACAAAACATTCATATATTGGAAAAAATCAAAATAGTTTGAATGCTATTTTTATTTTACCCAATAGATGAATCATATGTTGCAATGGAATAGTCATCTATTGGAAAAAAATCAAAGTAGTTTCAATATTGTTTTGAATTTTCCAATAGATTAAGTATTTGTTGCAACAAATTTTTCATCTGGTGGAAACATCAAATCAATAAACCAACTATATTACAAAATTATTTTAGCATATTCAAGTTGTTGACGGTTAGAAAAACTTACCCAGTCCTCCCACCATACATTCATGCTAGTCATGGTCTTGAAATCGTCTAAATTGAAGTCATGCATAGAGTAGGGCTTTTCGACATTTCTGCCTTTGAGGAGTGTGTCAACCCCTTTATTTTTGTTTGATACTTACAAGTTGTTACAATCTTGTAAATGTCCACCTTCTTAAGCTGCTATTGCTCTACTAGCCCAACATTATGAGGAAGAGGAGTTGCAATTTTTATTATTTTAATATTAGAAATTGCCCTGGAAATTTCTTTTCTTCTCTTGTTAACCTCCAAAGAAGTGTAAGGCTCTGTAACCCTCTAAGATTGAATCACACCCCTCTTAGATGTCAACTCTTTGACAGCATAAGTTAATACCTTAAGACCATTTATCACTTCATCATGTTTTTTCTAGCATTCTTGGCATTGACATGCAGAACAAGAGTTAGAAAAGGCAACACCATCAAATGATTGTCTATCCATCCTATGTGGGAAATTTATAGTATGCCCACTAAAAAGGGTGTATCCACCACCACCAGTATAACTATCATCATAGTCATCTCTTGTTTCAACAACTGGAAGATGAGCATCAACTAGCCCATCATCTATTACATAACCACAATCAACACTACCAGCAGCACCATCATTAGCACCATAACCACCACCAACACTACAAGTAACAGCAACATCACCAACAACACTAAGAATAAGCTCACTCGCCCTGAGTGCTTTCCTTATAATGGTTGTTGCTCCAAGGAATTCTTCCTTTATCCTATCAATAACCTTCCACAAACCCTAAAGTAATAAGGAATGACATCTGTAAATCTCAGTTAGTTGGAATAAGTCATGGATGCATAATCTATAACGAACAAGTAAATGTATTAAAATGGTGTTTAAATCATTAAAATCAATCATTAATCAACATTACATGCACTATTCAGAATTGATTTTGTTGCCAACACTAGTGAACATGTTGCAACAGATGCTTAATATGTTGCAACATATTATATATCTATTGCATATCTATTGCAATATATGATATATTTGTTACAATAAATCAAACAAATGTGTAATATACAAATTATCAGTTGCAATATATAACACATCTATTGCAGCTAATTTGTTATATGTTAGAAGTAATCAAACAACTTAGACAAATGCTATATTAGATTATACATCTGTTGCAACATATGTGAAATCAGTTACAACAAATGCTTTTATTAATTTTTGGTCTCTTTGTTTCAAACTCGGACATTACATTAGTTTTTGGGGTTGCTTTCCCTCTTTTGACATTTATTAGAGCTTTGATATAATGACTTTCAATTCCCAGGGGATTATTTTCTGTATTATCTATTGTTACCTTTCGGTATGTTATTGGATATTGTTCTTATTCAATGGAATTGGGTTTAGATGCCTATTTTTGGCTAAGTGTTGATTGACTTATGAAGTTGGTTGGTTCTCCCACCAGGGGGTTTAGTGTGGGTGCCAATAATGGCGGGTTTAGGTCGTGACAGCTACTAATGCGAAGAAGAATCACTAATAGTGACTAAAAAGAGAATGAAAGAAGGAGAGGTATTTACCTTTTTTGGAGCAGCAAACTGAAACTTACAATCTTATGTCAGAGTTCTGTAGCCACCACTGGAACACTACTAGGAATCAGGAACCCTAAGCTCAGAAATGAGACTCACAAGGCTCCCGATTAGGAAAAAATTTTAAACTAGAGGGGAAATCCTCTTTCAATTAAGAAATCCCTAACTCTTTGCTCAAAATGACATTTTTGATTCCAAGACTTGTCTCTCCACCAAAATAGTGGAGATATTTATAGGATAAGATTTGGGGTCGATTTTGGGAATGAGTCAATGTGGGATTGGGATTTTTGAGGGGCTTTTTGGAGATTTTGCTTGAGGATAAGCTCTGAGTGAGTTGGAATCATACTATTTTAGTATGAAAATTTGAAAATTGAATTTGGTATTTTGGATTTTGGGGAAAAGGCTTCTTCTAGAGGGTTCTCACACTCTTCGTAGTACACACCTTGCGTACTTCCCACATGTGAGGTATACGAGTGATGGAAGAGGGGAGAGAAATTGAATGGCGGAAAAAGGGAAATTTGGGGCTTAGGATTTTTTGTGTTGTGGATGATAATGTTAATATAGTTATTGTTTTGTGAGAAGAAAGGTTTTAAAAGGGGTGTGGGCCAGTTTGGGTAAACTTAGAAGAATGGGGCTTGGGTTGGTTAGGATTTAGGCAATGGGTTTTAAATTACGCTATTTATTAAATAGCCCAATAGGTTTAGGAACTATTCAATTATATTTAAATTTTAACTAATTTTAAAATCAATTGGACAATTGCATTGCAATTGTGGCCAATTTGATTTTAGTTACGGCCAAATTTAATAAATTAGCTAAATGAGTCGGAATTTGAAACGAATTACCAATTTATTTAATCCCAAGCTTCTTGGTTTAATAAAATCGAATAAATATTTTCATGAATGCTTTATTTTCAAGGTTAAATACATTTAGACCAAGATTTTCTCCATCCGAACAAAATTTCAGGACGAGTCTTGATTTAGAGCCAATTTTTGAAGAAAGTATTTATTTAAATAACAAAAATATATGGTCCCGTATAGTTGAATACATGAATGCATAATTGTTTTTTAAAATGTAAAAACTAAACCAGAAATTATTTTAGAAAATTCTTTATTTGGGCAAAACAAAAATTTTAATTTCATTTAAAACTGAAGAATCTCAAGAATTAAACTAAATGGTGGAGGAAAAAATTACGTGTCAAAAACTGCATCCTCTCTTTGGGTAGGGTGAATTCAAGTAACCGCAAAGGGAGTTTGACGCTCCTAATTTTGCCGAACCATATATTCATTTCTTGAAAGTGGTTGGTTTTTGCACGAATTTTCAAGGAGTTATGTCCAATCTCTGGTATTGGGTTTTCGGCATATCTCAAGTTGCATAAGAATTCAAGCCACTTGTAGTTCATATCTCTTGATTTTAAGCACGACATCTAAAGAATCCACTACTTATTCCAGTTTCAAACTTTAGTGAAAATTGGAAGCTGGGGAATAAGAAAATTGATGTTTGGGATGCAGTTGAGTTTTTAATATAGGGTCCATCCTAACATATCCCAGTATTTAGGGAATCAAACAGCTTATAGTTGACTCGATCATCAGAAAAGGTAGTCTTTTATACTAAAATGACCTTTGGCTCGGGATGGGTGATGGGTAGAGTGAGATATGGAAAAGAGTCTTGTAACCTTGTAACCATGAATGTGGGATTTTTCACATCCATAGGTAAGTTTTTACCAGGACATAATCTCTAAATATTTGAGTGTGTTTTCACCGGATTTGAAGGAAAGAGAAGGTTACCTCCGGTGTGATTCTTAGAAATACCCCAAAAGTGAAACTGAAACCAAAAATATCCCAAAATACCTACATGTATTTTGATAGAGGTGTGGTTCGATGGTGGTAGAAGTCATCCTTTAGTTCACGTACAAAGAGTTTGATATTTCTCCCTGTACTACGTCTGATTTGCTGCTAAGAAAAATTTCCACATTGTGCTACATTGTTTTGGAGTCGTCTGCACCTATGGCTTTGGTTTGAGATTTTCATCCTTCTCGGATGCTCTCGCCAACATCTTGAAACAAGATTGTTAGTATTAAAATTAATTCATGTGGAGAGATAGTGTCTTCACCTCAACTCAGCGGTGTGCTACGTCCCTCTTGGCGCAACCTTCATCATACTATATGTATGACACTGTCACACCTCAAATCCCATTAAGGCGGACTGGCACCCGAAGCCGTTAAGGCCCCGAGAGAACCATCCTACGTTCATGTCCCAGAGTGAACCATATTCTACCACATATAAATACCAGATACCAATAGCGGAAGTCATGGAGAAACATTCAATAGATATGAAACTTGGTCGTTAGGGCCACTATGTCAAAATAGACATACATTCCTTCATTCGTCTTACCACGTCTACAAAGCCTCTAATAGATACATACCCAAGCCTAAAGTCGAGACAATACACCGCTTTATACAACATTTACATAGTACCAAAATAAATATACACATGTGACTCGAAAATCCCCAAACCAAACTGGAGCTCACCAATAATCTGTAAATGACCCATAGCCTACTTTGGAGGTCTACTAGCACCTATGCCTACAGCAAGTAAGGGAAATCCCCCAAGGGACGTCAGTACGAAGAATGTACTGAGTATGTAAGGCTATAAGAAACTGCGTGAAACATAAGAACTTCAATGGAATCGAATACAAGTGAGTAATCAATATGGATAAACCACCGTTCTGTATGTGTGAAACTATGTACATTACATTCATTACTTTATTTGCTTATCATCATATCGTGTCCGGTCCCCAACTGATCAGTGGGTCATAACATAACATAACATAACGTTGGTATCGGTTCTAGCTAAGCTTATGCCCCTTTGAGTTGCCACCCATAAATCAATAAAGCAGGTTCATCTCGAGCTAGGCTTATGTGCCCCTTTGAGCTGCCCCTGTCAGGTTTGGATCGAGCTAGGCTTATGCCCCATTGAGCTTCCCCCTGATCCAATAATCTCGGGATCAGCTCTAGCTAGGCTTATGTTCCCCTTTGAGTTGTCCTTGTTCTCAACAATAAACCATATATGCATTACTTCATTCCTTTACTTTTGTGGGATTGATACATTGGTGGTTATAATATTATTGAAGCTTTGAAACATTGTTCAATGAATAAGAAACATGTGACTAACAATATATGACAAACCTCATCTGAGATACTTTAGAACATTTTGGAATGGAAATAAGTCGGTAACAATGAGAACAATAGGTGCTGCCAAAGGATACGGAAAGAGTAACCTTACATACCTTATCTTCCCAATATGAATACATAATCCAATATGTGAATACAACAATCCAGCTTCTTCCTTACGTGTTACTCTACAACACAGTACATAACGGAGCTCACGTTAACAACTAACTATATTACAAGTGCATAAAAGATAATGAGCTATGTGACTGCCATATAACGTTATTTCATCCTTCTACAATACAACTCACTTCATCACCATACCAACAATACCAACACATTTCACACACTAACCAAGATATCACAACCCAATAGCATTTCACACCAAGTTTATAGTTTACACTTCCCCTTCAACACCACGTCACATTTACTCCATCAAGTCACTTAAATACCTTTCACAATAACACATTAACAATAATCCATAATTTATATAATTCAAAATGCCTTCGAACGGCCCCTTAGAGCCATTCAAAGGGTACCATAAGTTGATGATTGCATCCAAAAAGGGTATAGGGGCCTTGGGGGGTCAAAGAGATGCAAAAACAAGCAAAGGGGAATTCTGGAGGGACCTGCGAAGCCACCTGCACCTAAAGGTGGGTGATTTTCGGCCACAGGTGCCCATATGGCCTTGTAAAGGGCCACCTACATTGCCATCTGCGGCCGCAGGTGCCCCATCCGCGAAGGCGGATGCCCGGTTCGGCCAAAATAAGTCTCTTTTGGGTCTATCTTTGTAATAAATGGTCCATGGCCATAAGTAAGCTTCTCTTTTCATATTTTAGGTTAACTTAGATGACAACAAACAATCATGGTTTCACAATGCACATGAACATCACAAAACTACATTTTCCTTTCAATACACCACCGGTTTCATGCAAAATTTCACAACAACAATTCCAAAAGTCATAGACAAAGAGAAATCAAGTTAGGGACATAACCACATCATAAATGTTGACATTTAATCCATCAAATTCACTTCCTTCAAGACCTCAAGTCCACTTTCAAGTTTAGAAGGCAAAACCCTTTACCGTTTGAGCAAAAATAGACTGTTTCACACATAGTGGACTGCTCAACACTTTGTCAACATAACCAACATGATTTACACACCATATTATGCATATAATATACTAAACCATGAGAGTAAACACTTACCAAATCTTGAAAAGGAATGATCTTGTCCAAAGGGATTAGTAGCTTAGGGTTTGAGAGAAGAGAGAATGTTGTGGAAAAATCTAGAATGAGACATGTGTGTTTTGTTGAATAAAAATATGATTTTTGTGCCTTTATAGTCCCTTTTAGTCATCCTTAGACAAACATTAAGGTGTGTTTACTTGGTCAACTTAAGAATGGGTCATTTTCCATTTGGGCCATGTCTTTTGCTTAATTTTTGGGCCTCATTTGAGCCCATAATCACAAGACTAATTCAGCCCACTAAAATTAGTGGGTAATACACCACCCATCTCAAGTCTAAATAATTCCATAAATGGTACGGTAATCAATTAGGTTTGTAAATGTACAGGGTGTTACAGACACTTTCTTTGATAAATTTGTTGATTTCCTTCGCCTTCTTAGATGATTTTTCTTGGGATAAACCTGTGGTTTTTGGTTTGAAGATTTTCATCCTTTTGGATACTCTCGATAAAATTTGAAACAAGAATATTAGTATAAAACATAATTCATGAAAGGTAGATAGTTCTTTCACCATACCTTCGCATGGATTGATTTTTTAAAAAAGTAATAACATCCTCTCTCATACTTGTTTTTTGGAAGATAACAATTTGTTGCAACAGTATCCCTCTTGGTTTTTGGATATGATGGCCCTCTTGGACACCGACGACATTCTGAGTAAAACGTTCCTTGCAATCGTATGTTCTTCTATTTGATAATGTTTTCTGCAATAGCATAGACACAACAACCCTCCTGGTTATTGAATATCATAGCCTTTTTGGAAATTGAAAATTTTTCAAAATAGGGTGGCCCTCTTTGACACCGATGATATTCTATGTATGACGGTCCTTGCAATCATGTAGTCTAACATTTGATATGACAACCCTATTGGTTACCCATAATGGTGAAGAAACAACAATCCTCTCGGTTGTTGGATATGATAACCCTCTTGGAAATTGAATATTTTCAAATAGGGTGACCATCTTGGCAATGATATGTGATCGCCCTCTCGACAATGGATATGAAATGACCATCTTGTCAATGATATGAATATGCAATGGCTATGCAATGAATATGTAATGAATATGGATTTGAGTATGAATATGTGAATATGGAATGGCCCTCTCAGCAAAATGAATATGAATATGCAATATGAATGTGCAATAGCCCTCTCGGCGAAATGAGTATGAAATGGCCCTCTCCGCAGTTGTACATCAGCCTCCTCCAATTTTGATTCAACTAGAGATAGCCTCAACTCCCGACTCTTTCATCTCTGTGCTATATTAGATATGATATCTAAATATCCTCGATGCCAGACTCTTCCAACTCTGTTCTATATTGGATATGATGAGTCTTTTTGGAAAAATGAAAGAAGGAGATGTGTTTACTTTTTATGGAGCAGCAAAATGAGACTTCAAGCTTATGTCAGAGTTCTCTAGCCACCACTGGAACACTAATAGGAATCAGGAACCCTAAGCTCAGAAATGAGACTTACAAGGCTCTCGATTCGAAAAAAATTTTAAATTAGAGGGGAAATCCTCTTTCAATTCAGAAATCCCCAACTCTTTGGTCAAAATAATTTTTTCAATTCCAAGACTTATCTCTACACCAAAATAGTGGATGTATTAATAGGATAAGATTTGGGGTCGATTTTAGGAATGGGTCAATGGGATTGGGATTTTTGAGGGGATTTTCGGAGATTTTGCTTGAGGATAACCTCTGAGTGAGTTGGAATCGTACTATTTCAGTACGAAAATTAAAAATTTGAATTTGGTATTTTTGGATTTTAGGGAAAAGGTTTCTTTGATCTAAGGCGTATTTATATGCCTTATTGCCAACTTTGAACCATTTTTACCTTAGTTTCGAGAGAAATAAGTATATATTTTGTATTGTTTTGATGGAATACTTGATATTATGCTAATAAATGCGATTAGACTCGTGTAGGTGAAATTTGCAACTATTTGGAGTATTTTTGGCATGGAAAGAAAGGCTTGGAGGAGCTACGAGCTAAGGATATTGAAGATAAGAGGCAAGCCAAAGAGTTGAACTTGAAATATCCAACCAAATCCGCAAAGAAAAGTCAAAGAAAGGAAGAAAAACGGAGTCTAAGAGAGAGTCGCGCTAGGGAGCGTATCGAGCCGCTTTTGACAGTATTTTTTATGGCATGGACAGAAGAGGGGCACGCCAGGCAGCATGCCGGGCTGCTCAGGCACACCTTTCAGAGGCAGAAATTTCTCTAAGTCCCAAGCGTGCCCAGGGGCGTGCCGGGTCATTTTTTGGCAATTTTTTCCCTCAGTTTTTATCTATAAATAGGGATTTTAGGTTATTGTATCAAACATCCATCATCATTAGACTACTTTGGGCATTTTTTTGCATTGACATTAGGTTTCATTCTTCTTCTTTTCATTTTTTATTTCTTTTTATGGTTTTTTATCAATTTATGATGTTAAGTCAAGTTATGAGTGGCTAAAATCCCTCATTATTGGGGTTGAGGCTATGAACATGAATTTCTAGTGTTGAATATTATTGGGTTTTGTGGAAGTTTATCTATTATTGGTTATTCTTATATTCTTGATTTTACTATTTTAATGTTTGATCACCATTGAAATAAATTTATTGTCTTGGGAGGAGCTCGAGAGAGAAATCGAGAGATAGAACTTGGAATATAAGGAGCTCGATCTTTACTCGAGGAAGAGATTCCAAGATATTGAAATGTTGTTAGGACCGAGAGGTACCTAATGCGCCGCGCTTGTTCAAATATGAGAAGATAGCCTAGAGGTGTTAGAATTGGTTAAACCTATCCCCTCTCAACGATGTAGTTGAGTTTCCAATTTCTAATAGAAGGTTATAGTTTGGAGATGAATATAATCATATTATTAACCCCATGATCAATAACCAAGATAAACGACTCAAATTGCTTAAACCAGTAATATTCATGCACTTGAGATGACATTCAAGATGCCTTGACCCTGAGAATTTACTTTTTATTGACTTTTATATTATATTTGCAAAAACTGAAGTTACGGTAGTGAAGATAGCAGTTTATATTCCGCAATCATCTAATTTTTAGTAACAAATCCTTTTTTCTTTTCACAACACTAGATTTTAATTATTGTTTGACATCTAAAATTAATTTCTGTTGACGGAAGTCCCTTGGGTTTGATATCCGTCTCTTTTAAAGGAGACATTATATTACTTGAACGATCACGTGCACTTGTGTGTATAGCTGAGTCGCAACAAGTTTTTGGCGCCGTTGCCGGGGACTTTCAAATAGATAGATTTCAATTATTGACGTTTTTACTTTAATTTTCAGCTAAGTGTTGACAACTTGATCTTAGCTATCCTATTTTGCAGGCTTACTTCACTAGCAAGGAACAAAGATTTGGTAACCCCGCAGTCTGAACTTGAGAGATACTTTCACAGATTGAGGACCCGTAAGACATGAGCCGATAGTGATGGCAGCTAGGACAGTTCGCGACGTGGAAATCCCACTCGCTACTAATATAACTTCCAGTATTCAAAATTCGGCAGCTGGGGGTAGATTTGAGCTTAAACAGAATATGGTGTAACTCTTGCACTCAAGTGAACAGTTTACAGGTCTTGCTCATGAGGACCCGCAGAGGCATATCCAAAATTTTCTAGAGATCAATGACACATATATTCCTACGGGTGTGTCTTCGAATTATGTGAGACTAACTTTTTCCCCTTTTCTCTGTTGAGGTAGGCAAGGAGGTGGCTAGATGCAGAGCCGGCGAATTCTATCACTACTTGGGATGATCTGGCTCAGAAATTCTTGATAAGGTTCTTTCCATCCAAAAAGACAGCAAAGTTGAGGAGTGAGATATTGAGTTTCAGATAGAGAGATGATGAAAATTTGTACCAAGACTGGAATCTATTCAAATCCATGTTGAGGGATTGCCCACATCACCACCAAGCAAATGAAGTGTTGGTGCATACTTTTATTAAGGCTCTCAACCCCAACACTAAAATTCTACTTGATTCCGTTGCAGGTGGGAAAGCTTTAGAGAAGACTTATGATGAATTATATGCTTTGTTGAATCACATTTCATAGGGAAATCCAAATTGGCATAGTGATAATTCTAGAAATTCTACAAAGAAGGTTGCTGGGAAACTAGATACGGATGCAGTCACATCATTATCTGCCCAAATTTCAGCCGTGCAAAACATGATGAACAATCATATTAGCAGTTTAAATTTGGGGCAGCAACAAGCTCACATAAATGCAGTATAGCAACATGTTCCAGTGTGGTGTGATGTATGCGAAAATGGTGACCATACCAGCGAGTTGTGCAGTGCAAATCCGAATTCTGTAAACTTTGTGGGTAATACCCAAAGAGGAGGGGGAGCACAAAATTATGGAAATACTTACAATGCTGGGTGGAAAAACACCCAAACTTATCTTGGGCCAATAATCAAAATCAGTATAGGCCTCAAGGATATGCACCATAATACACCCAACAGCAGGGTCAAGGTAATCAATTGGGTGCTAAGCGGAGAAATATGAGCGTAGAAGATATGTTGAAGCAGATTATAGCAGAGCAAGCTAAGCTAGTAGTAGATGTGAGGAACAATCAGTTGGCTACTCAAAATTTAGAGAAGCAAATTAGTCTGCTAGCAAATGCACAGAATACAAGGCCCCAAGAGGAGGTCTTCCAAGTGACACTGATCCTAACCAGAGGCAGGTGAGTACCATTGTTACTCGTAGTGTTAAGCAGTTAAAGGATACAGTTCCACCAGCAAAAGAGTTGGAGACGAAAGAAGTTGTGGTTGAAAATGAACAAGTTGAGTCTGAAAGAAGCTCCAAAGATGATAAAGTGGTCCAGAATGTAAAGTTGCCTCCTCCTTTTCCCCAGAAGTTCAAGAGGAAGAAGGAAGACGAATGTTTTGGTAAGTTCATTGAATTACTTAAACAAATGCACATTAATTTTCCACTTGTGGATATCTTGCACGGTATTCCAAAGTATGCTAAGTTTATGAAGGATATTGTGGTAAACAAGAGTAGATTGACTGAGTATACCACAATTGTATTGACATAGGAGTGTAGCTCTCGCATTCAAAACCGTTTACCTACCAAGCTGAAGGATCCTGGAAGCTTCACTATAAAAATTACTCTGGGAGATCATGTCTGTGCTTGTGGTTTGTGTGATTTGGGGGCTAGTATTAATCTGATGCCCACTTTGGTTTTCAAGGAGTTGGGTTTGGGTCATCCTAAACCTACTACTATTATTTTGCAGCTTGCAGACCAATCCGTGACTAGACCTGATGGTATAGTTGAGAATGTTCTGGTTCAAGTGGGTTCATTGATCTTTCTAGTGGATTTTGTGGTGCTAAATTTTGAGTTTGACCCAAAAGTCCCATTTATTTTGGGGCATCCATTTCTAGCCACAGGAGGTACGATCATTGATGTAGCAGCAGGGAAATTGACTATGCGAGCTCATGATAAGGTTGAGGTCTTTGATGTATATAGGGCTTTGAAGCTACCAGAAATGTATGAGAACTTGTCAGCTATTACAGCTATAGATATGAAAGCTGAAAGCATCCACACTATGTCTACAGATCCCTTGAAAAAAAAATTGATGGGGCAAGCTATTGAAATGATACAGGTTCTTGATCTTATGGGTATCTATGCCAAAGAGGGTGGATAGGAACCTTTAAATCATACACTCGGAGCTCCACCCAAGACATCAATTGAGGAGGCACCGAAGCTTGAATTGAAAGAACGTCCATCTCATCTTCAATATGGTTTCTTAGGTGACAATGAGACCTTTCCTATTATTATTGCCCTGAATTTATCAAGGGAGCAAGTCAATGCAGCATTGGTGATACTCAAACGAAGGAAGAGGGTTATAGGATGGCAGATGTCTGACATCCATGGTATTAATCCAGGTTTGTGTATGCATAAAATTTACATGGAGGAAGGGCGTAAGCTGAGTGTGCAACACCAACGACGGTTGAATCTAGTAATGAAAGAAGTGGTAAGGAAAGAGGTAATTAAGTGGTTAGATTCAGGCATTGTTTACCCTATTTCTAAAAGTACATGGGTTAGTCCAGTACAGTGTGTCCCAAAAAAAGGTGGTATGACGGTAATCACTAATGAAAATAATGAGTTGATTCCTACAAGAACTGTTACTGGGTGGCGTATTTGCATGGATTATCGAAAACTAAATGATGCCACGAGGAAAGATCATTAACCAATCCTTTTTATTGATTAGATGCTAGATCGTTTAGCCGGGCATGAATATTATTGCTTTCTTGATGGGTATTCCGGGTATAATCAAATTGCTATAGATCCTCAAGATTAAGAGAAGACTACATTCACATGCCCTTACGGTACTTATGCTTTCAAACGTATGCCTTTTGGATTGTGCAACGCACCGACTACTTTTTAGCGTTGCATGATAGAAATTTTCTATGACATGGTGGAGGAGTTCGTGGAGATTTTTATGGATGATTTTTTGATCTTCGGTAACTCTTTCGAGATATTTCTACAAAACCCGGATAGAGTCCTTTCTCGGTGTGAAGAAACTAATCTTGTTCTCAATTGGGTAAAATGTCATTTTCTTGTGACGGAAGGTATAATTCTTGGACATAAAGTGTCAAAGCAAGGGCTCGAAGTGGATATACCAAAGATTGAAGTTATTGAGAAATTACCTCCACCTATGTCGGTGAAAGGGGTGCATAGTGTCTTGGGACATGTTGGGTTTTACAAATGGTTCATTAAAGATTTTTCCAAGATTGCACGCCCCATGTGCACGCTCTTAGAGAAAGATGTTAAATTTTTCTTTTGTGAGTCATGTGTGAAGGAATTTGAGATCTTGAAGAAGAAGTTGGTAGAGGCACCTATCCTTATTGCTCCAGATTGGGCTTTACCATTTGAGCTCATGTGTGACGTGAGTGATGTTGCAGTGGGTGCGGTTCTGGTGCAGCAGAAGAACAAGGTATTTCACTCTATTTATTATGTGAGTAAAACTCTTGATGTAACCCAAGCAAATTACACGGTGACTGAAAAGGAGATGCTAGCTTTAGTGTACGCATTTGATAAATTTAGATCATATTTGGTGGGTACTAGCATCATTGTATACACAGATCATGCTGCAATACGTATGTGTTCAATAAAAAATATGCTAAGCCGCGGTTGATTAGATGGATTTTATTGTTACAAGAGTTTGATTTGGAGATTAAAGATAGGAAGGGGTCAGAAAATCATATTGCTGACCACCTTTCTAGACTTGAGAGCTCGACACATATAGCTGATGATGGGTGTATTTGTGAGGAATTTCCAGATGAACAATTGTTAGTTTTAGGGGTTGATGAGTTGCCATGGTATGCATACATTGTAAATCTATTGGTAAGTGGGCTATTTCCTCCTGATTCGAGTCCTCAACAAAAGAAGAAGTTGTCATATGAGGCACATTCTTATATTTGGGACGAGCCTTATTTATTCAAGCAAGGGCTTGATCAAGTGGTGAGACGATGTATTTCAGATGCGGAGGTGAAGCATGTGTTGGAGAGTTATCACGCATCATCTTATGGTGGTCATCATGGTGGTGAACGCATAGCCCACAAAATTTTATAATCAGGTTTCTTTTGGCCTTCTCTATTTAAAGATGCACATGCGTTTGTGAAAAGTTGTGACCAATGACAACGTATGGGGAAGATTTCAAAGAGACATGAGATGCCTTTAACTAATATCCTAAAAGTTAAAATCTTTGACGTATGGGGGATAGATTTTATGGGCCCTTTTTTAAAGTCGAATGGGAATCAATACATACTTATAGCAGTGGATTATGTGTCTAAGTGGGTAGAGGCTGATGCTCTTCCTACGAATGGTTCCAAGGTTGCGGTGAAGTTCCTTCAAAAACATCTCTTCACAAGATTTAGAACTCCAAGAGCTATTATTAGCGATGGAGGGTCACACTTTATAAACTATTGGGTGAAGAGTGTGTTGGCTAAATATGGTGTTAGACACAAGGTTTCAACAGCGTATCATCCCCAAATAAGTGGCCAAGTTGAAGTGTCTAATCGCCAGATAAAACAAATCTTGTAAAAGACTGTGAATACTCAGAGAAAATATTGGTCGCTCAAGCTAGATGATGCTCTTTGGGCATATCGAACTGTATATAAAACACCTATAGGGACTTCTCTATATCATCTTGTCTTTGGGAAAACATGTCATCTCCCAATTGAGCTTGAGCACCGAGCATATTGGGTGGTGAAGAAGTTGAACCTAGATCCGGAGTTGGCTGGTCAAAGGAGGTTATTGCAACTACATGATTTGGAAGAGTTCTGTTTCCACGTGTATGAAAATGCAAAGATTAACAAGGAGAAAACGAAGTGATGGCATGACAAGCACATTCTCCACTGCACTTTCAAGCCAGGCCAATTGGTACTACTATTTAATTCTAGACTTAGGTTGTTTCCGGGCAAGCTAAGATCTAAGTAGAGTGGTCCTTTTAAGGTAAGTCGTACAACTCCTCATGGTGCGGTGGAAATCATGAATAAAGGTGATGGTACAAAATTTATTCTAAATGGCCAAAGATTGAAGCACTATTTTGGTGAAGAAGAGAAACATAAGGAGGACGTGTTTCACCTTAATAATGAGTGAGCTGAGCATGGTCGAGCCGCGACATTAAACAAGGATCTTGATGGGAGGCAACCCATTAATGTATTGTAAAATCTAGGAATTATAAAGTAAAAATACAAAAAGAAGAGTCGTGCCACGACCAAAACTAAGGCGCTTGATGGGAGGCAACCCATTTCTTTTAAAATCTTTCTTTTCTAACTTAGTTCTAGGATTTATTGTTTATGAAGAGGTATATGGAGTATTTTGCCATGGTAATCCACGAGAAAAAGATAATTGGAGGATTGATGATCTTTTGAAGGTGTCGAGAAGGTAAGATATGCTTTGGAGTGAGGTTTTGTGTCATGGGACTTGAAAAAGCCCAAATTTGGTTGAAAAGTATGGAAAATCGCCCAGGTATTATGTTAAGTATGGAGCGCGCCAGGCCGCTTCTGGCCAAAATTTTGTTTTCCTTGGCAGTGAGCAAGCGCGATACCTAGCGTGCCAGGCCGCTCCTGCCCAATTCTTTGTGGCCTCAGGCAGTGAGCAGGCGTGGCACCTAGCGTGCAGGGCTGCTCCTGCCTAGATTTTTGGTGAGACAGGCAGTGAGGTAGCGCGGCAAAGGGCGTGCCGGGCCGCTACCCCTTTTAATTTTTTTAGCTAAATTTTTTTTAAATGGTAACCCAATACCCCTCTAACCTACCCAAACCACCCCACCCCCTATCTTTTAAATCCCCAATTCCCTTTTAATTCTTCAAAAACCTTATGCCCCAATCTAGATTTTCTCCCCTATACCATCAAATTTTCCCTCTTAATTTTCCCTTCTTTTCCCACACAAAGCACGATTCTCACCTTCTCATCTTTGGATTGTGATTGTAAGACTACATTAAAGCTACCAAGGTATGTTTTCTTTAAGCTTTCTCTCTCTAAATTGCTATGAGAATGTTGAAAATTTAGGGAATTCTTGAATTTCGAATTTTCGATGCCATGTAGGTTATTTGTCGTTTGACTTGATTATTATGCTATAGTTGGAATTTATGGGGTGTCATGAATGAGAACTTAAAGTGCAAGTGAAAGTGTTCTTATTAAACTTGTTTTTAGTTGAATAACTTGCAAGTGGGTTTAGCTTAGATGGCAGTGATTGAGAAAATTTCTTGTTGTAATCACTTGATATAACCCATATATTGTTTAAAATGCATTGATCTTATTTGAATTCTTGAGTAAAAAAAGTAAGCCATTCTATCGATAATTATGGGAATATGGAACTTGTGTTGGGGATGTTGAATTTGGATATGGGTTGGACTTTGTAATTGGGCATTAAGTGATGAGGGGAAGTCTAAGTACCCTTACACCCATATATTTTGACTTAGTCCTAAGCAACTAAGTGTGGGGTGGCCCTTATATCCATCACACATTGAGTTGGTTGGCTATCTTTACATTGGTAATTGACATACTTGTTTGAACTTTGTCATAGGTACCATGTTGGAATCTAACGTGGCAGCTTCAAGTTCACACAAGCAACGACGGTCAGAAAATAAGGTCCCAGTGGCTCCCCCAGTCCCTTAAGGCCAGAAAAGAAAGTATGGGCTAAATGTTGTATCTAGTGCCGGCAAGAATTGGTATAAATGTCACCCTAAAGCCAAATACTTTGTGGATGAGTGTATTGATAGGGCCAGTCTAGCTCTGACTCACCCTAAAATATTGGATCGAATTGTGTAATTGGGTATGGGGTTCATCTTTGAAAAACCAAAGGATTGTAACCTTCATCTTGTGAGGGAATTGTATGTTAATTGGAACCCAGATGTACCTACCATCTCGGTGTTTGTACGAGGATCGGATGTTACACTGGATTCCCTAGGCCTAAATGGGTTATTGGGAGCACACACTAGGGCTAGTCCCTAAGACCTCCACAAGCTGAATGTTAGGCCTCCCTATGCAGAAATTCACCACACACTTTATGGCCAACGTTCGACAGCAAGATGGCTTCGCCACCATAAAAAAAGATACCACATGAGTCTACCCTATGCTCATTTCAATAAAGAGGCACGAATTTGGTTAAAGATTGTGTGTTGTTGCTTGATTTTGGGTAGCCACATAATGGAGGTCACTAGGGACCGAGTTTTTTTGATGTTTGCTCTAATGACCGATGTGGAAATTAATGTGGGTTCTGTGGTACTATCGGCTATGCACCGAGCTCGTCTATAGGGTGGCCTTCAATATGCTTTTGGCGGTGTATTGACAAAATTAATGAGAACATTCGAAGTGGCTGAGGAGGCATTTGATTATCATCTTCCTTTAGTGACGACACTTGTTGATGTCACCCAAACCAAAGCACCTGATGCACTCAGCCCCACTCTCACACCAATAGAGCGGAATGCTCGTGATGACGGGATCTTAGCCTGTATGTATGGTGTGGATATTCTATGGCATAGGACTGGGGGTAGTCCCTCTACGGCAGACGAGCTGAGCCAGGTTGAGAGGGATTATCCTCTTAATGAGCATGCCATGGCATTGTTGCGGATTGGGCCAGATTTTGTTGAGCCTGTGGATGATGATGTCCCCACATATGAGAATGACCGCCAACCCAATTTTGATGAGGACGAGTTAGAAGCGGATGATACACCGCTAGCAATCTGTGGGCAGGAGGATGACGATTTCCTTGACTGACCAGGGAGCTCCTTACACCCTACTCTTGCCTTGTTTAATTTTTATAGCATTGGGGACAGTGCTCATCTTTTAAATGTAGGGTAGGGTGTTATGGGACTCCTTTTTATGTGTATATGTGTGTTTTTAATTATTTTATTTTGGGTTCCTTAGCCTTTGTTTTAGGTTCTTTTACAAAGTATAGTCCCTTTGAACCATAGAAAAACACAAAAAGATTTTTGTTTTAGATTGAGTCTCTTTTAGTCATAGTATTAGGAGCTTTGCTCTATGATGGATGGATGACGACCGTCTTAAGAGAAAATTAGTCATGTTGTTGTCGGGTGTTCTTGCTTGCTATGTAATTACGCACACACATCTGGTATAATTGTGGAACATGCTAAGTCATATGATAGCAAGTGTTGAGACATCTAATGCTCACTTAGTCAACTTGATAAGTTGCTTAATATTGATCTCGTGCATGACTTTGTATAAATTGTATGGTGAGCCTGCTTGTGTTAAACATATGCCAAGTGTGAGTGAGGTTTTTATGTTATTCCATGTGCATATTGATGTCTTGAACTTGCCCGGTGTGTTTTCAAAGCAAAATAAAGGGCGTTGAGCTTAGGAGATGATATAGACATTTTGTTGATAACTATGTTTTATACCTACTTTATCCACCCTTTTTGCATGATCTTAGTTAGCCCCGTTGAGCCTTTAACCTATTCTTTGGTAGACATATATGTAACTTAATCCTTTTCTTTCAATTAACCGTAATTTGATCCAAAACTCTTAAGTGCTTTAGTTGAGAAAATTAAGATGCTAAGGAGTGTAAAAATTGAAGAAGGAAAAAGTGAAAGTGAAGCTCCAAGTAAATAGCTTTTGGGTGTGTGAAATTTATGTGTTGTTGGTAGGGAGTAATGTCATGAAAAAAAAAATGACCAAAAGAAGTGAATCATGTGTTGATAGCAAATACTCCTTGCCTAATATGCTTAAGCTAGCTTAAAAAGATGGGACAAAACAAAAGAGAATGGGGAAGATAAAAGTGGTGTAAAATAGGTTGGTTGAAGGTGATCTTAATGTAATTTGTAGTGTATTAAAGCGCTTAGGGAAGATAGTCACTACTCCTGACCAAATAGTTCTTACCCGTCCCTTAGCCTACATTACAACCCGTAAAGTCCTACTTGATCTTGAGTTTTGACATTCTACTATTAGTGGAGTACTACACTAAGGGCAAGCTTATGGTTCATCTTGTGTTGCATGTGAATTCTTTTCGAGAGTGAGATAACTTTTATTTATGCACCCATTCAATAGTTACTTTGAAAGATTTGTGTGAAATATTGGGTGATTCTCTTGCGGTGAGGGCACATATTTAGCAAAGTGTGGTGATCTATTCATAACGTGTCGTGCATGAATTCGCAACTAGTAAAGTTATTTTGTAAGGATAGGTCGTTTCAATTTTCTATTCACTTGTTAGTGAGGTTAGCGTGTTAAGTGCAATGAATATGATTGTGTAGCTATGCAGGAATACCTATTGTGTGTCGGTTGTCTAAAGTCGCCATGTGTTGAGTATGGTTATTGCTCGAGGACGAACAAAGGTTTAAGTGTGGGGTGATGATCTAAGGCGTATTTATATGCCTTATTGCCAACTTTGAACAATTTTTACCTTAGTTTCGAGAGAAATAAGTATATATTTTGTATTGTTTTGATGGAATACTTGATATTATGCTAATAAATGTGATTAGACCCTTGTAGGTGAAATTTGCGACTATTTGGACCATTTTTGGCGTAAAAAGCAAGGCTTGGAGGAGCTACGAGCTAAGGATATTGAAGATAAAAGGAAATCCAAAGAGTTGAACATGAAATTCCAACCAAATCCGCAAAGAAAAGTCGAAGAAAGGAAGAAAAACTGAGCCTAAGAGAGAGGAGCGTCAGGCAGCATACTGGGCCGCTTTTGACTGTATTTTTGATAGCATGGACAGCAGAGGGGTGCGCTAGGCAGCGTGCCGGGCCGCTCAGGCACACCTTTCAGAGGCAGAAATTTCTCTGAGTCCTAAGGGCGTGCCGGGTCGCTTTTTGGCAATTTTTGCCCTGAGTTTTTATCTATAAATAGGGCTTTTGGGTTATTGTATCAAACATCCATCATCATTAGACTACTTTGGGCGTTTTTTGGCATTGAAATTAGGTTTCATTCTTCTTCATTTCATTTTTTAATTCTTTTTATGGTTTTTTTTATCAATTTATGATGTTAAGTCCAGTTATGAGTGGCTAATATCCCTCATTCTTGAGGTTGAGGCTATGAACATGAATTTCTAGTGTTGAATATTATTAGGTTTTGCTGGAGTTTATCAATTAGTAGTTATTCTTATATTCTTGATTTTACTATTTTAATGTTTGATCACCATTGAAATAAATTTATTGTCTTGAGAGGAGCTCGAGGGAGAAATCGAGAGATAGAACTTGGAATATAAGGAGTATGATCTTTACTTGAGGAAGAGATTCCAAGAGATTGAAATGTTGTTAGGACCGAGAGGTACCTAATGCGCTGCGCTTGTTCAAATACGGGAAGATAGCCTAGAGGCGTTAGAATTGGTTAAACCTATCCTCGCTCTCAACGATGTAGTTGGGTTTCCAATTTCTAATAGAAGGTTATAGTTTGGAGATGAATATAATCATATGATTAACCCCGTGATCAATAACCAAGATAAACGACTCAAATTTCTTAAACCAGTAATATTCATGCGCTTGAGATGACGTTCAGGATGCCTTGACCTTGAGAATTTACTTTTTATTGACTGTTATATTATATTTCTGAAAACTGAAGTTACGGTAGTGAAGATAGTAGTTTATATTCCTCAATCATCTAATTTTTAGTAACAAATCCCTTTTCCTTTTCGCAGCACTAGTTTTTAATTATTGTTTGACGTCTAAAATTGATTTCTATTGACGGAAGTCCCTTGGGTTAGATATTCGGCTCTTTTAAAGGAGCCATTATATTACTTGAATGATCACGTGCACTTGTGTGTATAGCTGGGTCACGACATTCTTCTAGAGGGTTCTCCTACCCTTCGTAGTACATACATTGCGTGCTCCTCACATGTAAGGTATACAAGCGATAGAAGAGGGGAGAGAAATTAAATGGGAGAAAAGGGGAAATTTGGGGCTTAGGGTTTTTTGTGTTGTGTCTGATGATGTTAACATAGTTGTTGTTTTGTGAGGAAGAAGGGTTTTAAAAGGGGTATGGGGCGGTTTGGGTATAGTTAGAAGAATGGGGCTTGGGTTGGTTAGGATTTAGGCAATGGGTTTTAAATTAGGCTATTTATTAAATAGCCCAATAGGTTTAGGATCTAGTCAATTATATTTAAATTTTAACTAATTTGAAAATCAATTGGCCAATTGAATTGCAATTGTGGCCAATTTGATTTTAATTATGGGAAAATTTAATAAATTGGCTAAATTGAGTCGGAATTTGAAACGAATTACCAATTGATTTAATCCCAAGCTTCTTGATTTAATAAAATTGAATAAATAATTTCTTAAATGCTTTATTTTCATGGTGAAATACATTTAGACCAAGAATTTCTCCGTCCGAAAAGAATTTCAAGATGGGTCTTGATTTAGAGCCGATTTTTGACAAAAGCATTTATTTAAATAACAAAAAATAAATGGCCCAGTATATTTGAACATGAATGCATAATTGTTATTTAAAATGGAAAAACTAAACCAGAAATTATTTTAGAAAATTCTTTATTCGGGCAAAACAAATATTTCAATTTAATTTAAAACTGAAGAATCTCAAGAATTAAATTAAATTGTGGAGGGAAAAAATTAGGTGTCAACAACTGCATCCTCTCTTTGGGTATGGTGAATGCAAGTAACCTTGGGAAAAGGGAGATTGACGTTCCTAATTTTGCCTAACCATATATTCATTTCTTGAAAGCAGTTGGTTTTTGACCGAATTTTCAAGGAGTTATGGCCAATCTCTGGTATTATATTTCCTACATATCTTAGGTTGTATAATAATTCAATCCACTTGTAGTTCATATCACTTGAACTTAAGCATGATTTCTAAAGAATCCACTAGCTATTCCAGTTTCAAACTTTAGTGAATAATGGGAAGCTGGGGAATAAAAAGATTGAAGTTTGGGATTCAGTTGAATTTTTAATAGGGTCCATCCTACATATCCTAGTATTTAGGGAATCAAATAGCTTTTAGTTCGACTCGATCGATAGAAAAGGTAGTCTTTTATGCTAAGACGACCTTTGGCTCGGGATGGGTGATGGATAGAGTAAGATATGGAAAAGAGTCTTGTTACCTCTTAACCATTAATGTGGGATTTCTCACATCCATAGGTAAGATTTTACCAGGACATAATCTCTAAAGATCTGAGTGTGCTATGACCCGAATTTGAAGAAAAGAGAAAGTTACCTCCGCTGTGATTCTTAGAAATAACCCAAAAGTGAAACTAAAACCAAAAATATCCCAAAATACCTACATGTCTTCTGATAGGGGTGTGGTTCAACGGTGGTAGAATTCATCCTTTAGTTCACGTCCAAAGAGTTTGATATTCCTCACCGGAGTACATCCAGGTTTGCTGCTAAGAAAAATTTCCATATTGTGCCACATTCTTTTGGAGTCGTCCGCTCCTGTGGCTTTGGTTTGAGATTTTCATCCTTCTCGGTTGCTCTTGCCAATATCTTGAAACAAGATTTTTAGTAGCAAAATTAATTTATGTGGAGAGATAGTGTTTTCACCTCAACTTAGAGGTGTGCTACGTCCCTCTTGGCACAGCCTTCATCATACTTTATGTATGACACTTTCTTTGATAAATTTATTGATTTCCTTCACCTTCTTAGATGATTTTTCTTGGGATGAACATGTGGTTTTTGGTTTGAGGATTTTCATCCTTTTGGATGCTCTCGATAAAATTCAAAACAAGAATGTTAGTAGAAAACGTAATTCATAACAGGTAGATAGTTCTTTCACCATACCTCGCGTGGACTAATTTTTTAAAAAAGTAGTAACATCCTCTCTCATACTTGTTTTTTGGAAGATAATAATTTTTTGAAACAGTATACACAACAAAATTCTTGGTTGTTGTATATGATGGTCCTCTTGGCGATTAAAATTTTTTCAAAATAGGATGGCCCTCTTGGACACCGGTGATTTTCTGAGTAAAACAGTCCTTGAAATCGTATGTTATTCTATTTGATAATGTTTTCTGCAATAGCATAGACACAACAACCCTCCTAGTTGTTGAATATCATGTCCCTTTTGGAAATTGAATTTTTTTTCAAAATAGGGTGGCCCTCTTGGAAATCGATGATATTCTTCGTATGACTATCCTTGCAACCATGTAGTCTAACATTTTATATGGTAACCCTCTCGGTTACCCATAATGGTGTAGAAACAACAACCCTCTCGGTTGTTGGATATGATAGCCCTCTTGGAAATTGAATATTTTCAAAATAGGGTAGCCGTCTTGGCAATGATATATGATGTCCCTCTCAGCAATGGATATGAAATGGCCATCTTGGCAATGATATGAATATGCAATGGCTATGCAATGAATATATAATGAATATGGATATGAGTATGAATATGTAATGAATAAGGAATGGCCCTCTCAGCGAATTAAATATGAATATGAATATGAAAATGCAATGTGAATGTGCAATAGCCCTCTCGGCGATATGAGTATGAAATGGCCCTCTTGGCATGGCCCTCTCAGCAGTTGCACATCAGCCTCCTCCAATTTTGATGCAACTAGAGATATCCTCGACTCCAGACACCTTCATCTCTGTGTTATATTGGATATGATATCTAAATATCCTCGATGCCAGACTCTTCCACCTCTGTGCTATATTGGATATGATGGGTCTTCTTGGAAAAATAAATACACTCAATGCCAGGTTCCTCCATCTCTATGCTAATATTGGATGTACATTTGCAAATATCCTCAATACTTGACTCTTCTGCCTTGGTGCTATATTGGATATGATGCCTTCTTGGAAAAATGAATACCCTTGATGCCAGACTCTTCCGCCTCTATGCTATATTGAAAATAAATCCTCAAATACCCTCGTTTCCAGACTCCTCCACCTCTGTGCTATATTAGATATGATAGGTCTTCTTGGAAAAATAAATACACTTGATGCTAGACTCCTCCACCTCTATGCTATATTGGATATATATTCTCAAATATCCCTGACGCCAGACTCCTCCGCCTCTATTCTATATTGGATATGATTCCCTATCGGTAGTTGCACATTAGCCTTCTCCAGTTTTGATGCGACTTTTGGATACCCTTTTTAACGTCAATCTCTTCTGATTTTGACATGATGAAGATATCACGGCCCTGTAGGTGGTTTCATATCATCCTCCTCTAATTTTGATGTAAGTTTTTGGATACCATTTTTGGTGTCATCCTCCTCCAGTTTTGACGCAATACGGATATCATGGCCTTCTTGGCAGTTGCACATCCTCCTCCTTGATGTGCCATGGTTTTATGGCACTTTTGATGCTTAAAATAGGGATAATATGCAATAACTTGGGTATGTTTTGTGCGTATGATATGCGTTCTGTCCTATTTTGCAGGATAATAGGTTATGGAGGCAAAATGGAGATAAAATGAAGAATAATGCTTGAAAATGGAGTGTCAGAAAATGAGAGATGAGATCTGCACCAGATAGGTGACTCACGACAGCACTCACGTGTCGTGAGTCCACTCACGTTCCATGAGTCCACTCACATGACGTGAGCGGCTGTCGTGAGTCAACTTCAGAGATGATGCAATGATATCTAAGTTCCACGATAGGATTCACGCCATGTGAGTCCACCTACGTGGCGTGACTGGGTGGCATGAGTCAACTTTTGAAGATGTCTATTTGTGCCTGATTTCCACGACACTCACCTATGTGGTGTGACTTGGTTCCACGACACCAAGTCACGGTACCGTGGAAGTTTGCCAACTTTAGTCTCCTGTTTTGACTAGGATAGGATTAGCCTTGTATCTATAAGTACCCCTATATTTTCCTATGTTCAGGAGTTAGTTATTATATTGTTTTGAGATAGTTTTTTATTATTTTTGAGTTCAGAAACACATTATTATTTTGTAATCTTGGAACACTGATTCTAGGGTTTTATTCATAATTGAGATTTCAGAGTTTCTTCATTATTATGAGTTTACAATGATGTCTTCATCTTCGAATTCTTATTGTGCTCTCGCGAATATGAGTATCTCAACTTATTAACTAGGGTTGTGTGAACTATGAGGAATTAACAAAACGAGTTAAGTGCAAAGCAACTCTGAACCGGTGTGAACGCATGTATTGTTATTTCCTTGGTTATGATTGATCTTCTAACGGTTGTAAACGTTAGAAACTTACCTGTATTCTAGACTTGCTCGAGAGAGAGGTAGAGATTGGGAAAAGGAAATATCAATAGAGATTTGAAGTTATCAACCTTCATCTAATAACTTGAGCCTTAGCGGGAATAGTTATCTGAGATCCAGGACAAGGGTTAGTAGTGCGACGCTCAGAAATTGAGAGGAGAAGAGTGAAATTCATCTAACCAAGGTCGAGAGACGTTTAGATGAACATAACTTGTCAGATTTTTCATACAACGCAGCGGACAGTTTTGCCAGCACCAATAACTGGTAGAGTTAAGGAGCCATTCGGGACCACAGTCCTAGTGTATTTCTCATATTGAAAACAACTTCAAAGAATCAACACTTGTTACTAGAACTACTTGTTACAAATATTTCCCCTTTTTTACTTATTTGCCAACTACTTGAATAACCTATGAGGAGTATGAGAGAGCGATTCGACATGATCTTCGAAAGAACCAATAGAGCCAAGGAGCATCCTCGAATCCTGATCAAGCCCCTGAAGCTAGAAGATTGCGCATCCGATCATCGAGCGGCGCATGTACACTCTTTCCTTTTATCCCACCTGATGATTCAACCAATTTTTTTCAAGCAATCGCAGCCACTTTCTTTCTCTTCCACTGCCTTCCCACGAACAACATAAAGCACCGGTTCATATTTCATCGACCAATCCTTCCTAATTCACATCTTTGTTGAAAGAATTTCTTTTGTAATTCCTTCTTACATAAGGACTCAGAAAATATCGGATCGCCACCTACACAAGCAAATTATTGATAAAACTCCAATAACCTCTTGATGGGAAATGGAACTTAGATCACGATGGGAACCTACTAACGAGTGGAATTTCGTTGACAAGCAAATTCCCCAGAAAAAACTACAAACTAGTCAAAGGACAGCCTGCCTTATTCTTCTCCCGTTCGGGACCCCTATTTTCTCGGAGGAGAAAGCCTGGTCTGAGCTAGAACAGCAGATTCGTGAGCAAGAGCGTATTTCACAGCTGATTCAACAACAACCATTTTTTCTGGGGAACTTTCATATGAGTGCACGCTAAGAGAAGAGGAGAGATGTTCGCAATTACTACCACAAGAAAGTCGCCCCCTATCTTTTAAAGGGGCCCGTCACTTCGTTCGTACCTTCTTGGCTTAGGCTTCCAACTAAATAACATGGCCTTGCCGCCCCGCCACTAACTCAACCTACTTTCATCATATTCCCTATGGGATAGACCCCAACCTAGTTGGGTTCTATATTTGATACACAGACCGCTTTAGACTTCTTAGGAGGCATATTTTGGGCAACATCACTCCTCCAGTTTTGATGTGACTTTTTGGATACCCCTTTTTGTCGTCATCCTCCTTCGGTTTTGACACAATGAAGATATCATGGCTCTCTCAGCGGTTACACATCAGCCTCCTTCAGTTTTGATGTGATTTTTTGGATACCTTTTTTGACGTCAGCCTCCTCCAATTTTGATGCAATACGGATATCATGGCATCTTGGCAGTTGCACATCAGCCTCCTCTGATTTTGATGTAACTTTTAGATACTCTTTTTGATGTCAGCCTCCTCCAGTTTTGATGCAATATGGATATCATGGCCCTTTTAGCGGTTGCATATCAGCCTCCTATGATTTTGATGCAACTTTTGGATACCTTTTTTGACATCAGCCTCCTCTAATTTTAACGCAATACGGATATCATAGCCCTCTTGGCGAAATAAAAATGAATATGTTATGAATATGTAATGTCCATCTCAGCAAAAGTAAATATGTGATAACCTGTGTATACCTGCACTTAGAGCATACAATTAGTAGACATACTGTCTCTTTAGCTAGCAACTTTAATCAAAACTAAAGATAGAACTTTAGAAAGATCAATCAAGGAATTAATATCTTCCTATTAAGAGGATTGTTGTGAAAGTGTTGGTCCATTGGAGGGACATATATTGATCCATTGGAAAGATATATATTGGTCCGTCGGAGGGACAATGTTGATCCATCGATAGGATGTGTTGGTCCATCGAAGGGAAAAAGGTTAATCCATCTGTAGGATTTGTTGATCTGCCAGAGGGAAATGGTTGATCCATTGGTAGGATCTATTGGTCCGTCGAAGGGACAATGGTTAATCCATCAGCAGGATCTATTGGTTCGTCGGAGGGACAAAGGTTGATCCATCGGTAGGATCTGTTGATCCGTTGAAGGGACAAAGGTTGATCCATCGGTAGGATCTGTTGGTCCGTCAGAGGGACAATGTTGATCTATCAATAGGATATGTTGGTCGATTGGAGGGACAATATTGATCCATAGATACGATATGTTGGTCCGTCAGAGGGACAAAGGTTAATCCATCGGCAGGATCTGTTGGTCCATTGGGGGGATAATGGTTGGTAGAAACCTTAAAAATTCTACCCCAACCACATTCTTCAAGGAAAGTTCCATGTTGTTGATGCAAGAAAATCGTCATCTTATGGAATCTTTGAGACTTTCAAAGGTTGGCCCCAAATGCATGTTTTGATATGATCTCCAATCTTGGCTTGCTGGAGAAAATTATCTTCTTGTGAATTTTTGAGATCTCCTTAAAAATTCTTCCCTAGTTCATGTTACAAAGAGAAATAGAAATCTCATGGCAAACATGATCGAGCTATTACGGCACCTACGTATCCTGTTGAGCTAGGAATCAGGTCCAACGTAGTTCAAATATTCTGGTGTAAAAACCTGAAATGAAACTATTAGTAGCAAATGCGGTATAAAGATGAATCTAAAAGAAGAGTAACAAGATTTTTCTACTGATAATATTTTTTGGGCGGACGACCCAATTCAGCAAAACAGCATCTTACCCTTGCAAGGTTAGCCTATTGGTCATGTTTTTTAGGGTGGACATCCCAGATAAAATAAAGGCAAATTTTTTAGGGAATACCAAGTTACTTCAATAGATATCAAAGGTGGGCGTCTGCCCATTTTCAAAACAAGTGAAGAGAATCAAATCTCGACTATAATTTGTACCAACTGTTAGTATTTGCATGGAAATTCTTCTCATTTGCTTCTCTTTTAACTAAGACTGCTTCGAGTGGTACCTCAAACACACCTAAGTCTCAACAAGGTTTGTTTGCCTTTCTTCAAATAAAGGTTTTAAATTACACCTATCCCCATGCTTCAAGTGTCCTCACCAAAAATAATGTCCTATTCCACAATCATTTGAAGTATTTGATTTGAGAACTTTTGTAAAGTGCTCTCACACTCAGAAGGATTTTCAAAGCATGCAATGAAGATGACATATGCTTGGCCTTTATGTAAATCTCCACTAATGTGAGAACGCTTGGAATGAGATCATGTTGGGCTTGTTATCAACTTATAATGCATGCTTGGGGACATATAGGAGGGTAAAAGTGACTTAATCCTTTCTTGAACATTGCACCAATTTTGTGCATTTTGATATTCGCTATGCCTTTGGCGCTCGATCTTTTTTGTTGTCTCTTTCTTTTGTATTCTGTTCAGACTTATTTTGAATCTTTGTTTTCTTAAGCCTTTTCTCCTTTCATTTTTGAGAGTTTTTCTCTTTATTTTAAAGTTTCTCCTATTTTGTTGGAGGTTTCTTTCTTCATTTTCATTGAGATTTCTTCATGCTTTTGTGGGGGGTTTTGACTCTTCTTTCTTTTCTTTTGAAGTCGTTTTACATTCTTGACTTCAGGGACTATTGTAGTCTACCGCACACGCAAGTGCACGTGCTCATATACAAGTAATATAGAATCTATTTCGAGTCGGATATCGAATCCACATGGACTAGGCGTTTAGCAATTTACTTAATTTAATTTTTAATAATATTTCAGACAAGTGTTGTGATTTATCAAGAAAATTGGCGAAATTATATCGTTCTAAGTGTTGCAAAGTAATAAAGTAAAACACTAACAATTTGAGCAAAGCTTGTAAATAATATCAAGGGAAATTCCAGGGCTACGACATTTTCCACAATCCTGTATAGCATTTATTCATCTCAATGAACTTTAATTCTCTAATGTTGATCAGGGTTAATTATACGATTAGAGAATGGTCATCCTCTAAATCACCTATTTAAACTAGCCTCACAACTACATCGTTGAGCAGGGATGTGAGTTTATAATTCAAATGCATTAATGTTTTCATCTTGTTCATAACTAGATAAGGCAGACTAGGTATATTGCTATCCTAGTTGTAAATCACCTAATGTTAAGCCAAAGATGATCTTATCCCCCATGTTCTTTGTCCTATTCTTACGTTCCCATGGTCAGTTCACGTGAGAATTACACATTTATTCTAATGTTGTCCAGACACTAAAATAGTAAGCATAAAAACACGAGAGAAATTAAATGAGAAACTAGATTCACTTATTCAAATAAAATACTACACAGTCATGTCCTATTCGTAACCCCAGAATAAGGGTGTTTAGCTACTCATAATCGGGAAGGGAATACAAGAATTAATGTTCATCATACCAAAGTAATGAGTTGTAGATTTTAAAGAAGAAGAACCCTCGTAAAAACCCTTGTGCTCTCTATTTTGCTCTCAAAAATTATAAGTAATTAACTGTAGATCATCCTTAGGGTATTTTTAGAGGTGGACCCCTAAAAACCCAAGCCTATTAGGAGTTGGCCAATAATTTGACCAAATCCCATCGAAAAACAAGCTCCGAGGTGCAGAGGGAAACGCGTGGCTCTTTCTGTATGGAGCACCCCTCTCAACACTGGCCTTCCAGTAGCTTCCTTGTCTGCGCTGTGTGGTGTGAGGTTGGATCAGTGTTGCCCAGCTACATGGCGCAGAGGCTCTTTTAGCTGTAGAACTTCTCTCATATCCCATATCATGCTCGTTCATGCTTCTCCTATCGTTTTGTTTCCCTTCCAGACGCATTTTATCCTGAAACATGCTAATCACATTTTTATGTCCATCCATATCAATCAAAGCATAAGAAAATACACACATTTGTTCTCGAAACTAAGCTAAAATATAGGTAAAGTGTGGTACTTGGGTGTATAAATATGCCCAAGATCACCACCCCACACTTAAATCCTTGTTGGTCCTTGAACAATTCATTAAACAAGCCTTAACAACACCGATTTAGCTCGACATCCCATACATAGTACAACTACACAGTTTAATCATGATCCACCAAGCCATTCAATGAGCAAAATTTTAAAAAATCAAGGTATCTTCACGCAAAATCACACAACCTCTAAGACTGACTCAACATGCAGAAAATAGGGCCAACTTGATTGTATGCCAGGCTCGAATTCTATAAATCACCAAGTCCTTACTATGTTGTGCCCTCACTTTTAGGTATGTGCCTTAAAGCTCACATCATATAATTAGTATAGGAGGCACCTTCAACAGGAAACACACTCACACTTCAAAGAAAATTTAAAACATACACAACATACCATAGGATCAAAAGGACTTTTCATGGTTGTAATGTTGACTAAGGGATGGGTAGGAACCATTTAGCTAATAGCGACTAATATCCCTATGTACTTTAAGACAATTACATCTATTCATTTTAGCACTTGTCTTCTTTCAACTCCTATTCTTCTTAAACTAATCCATACCTTTCTAACCCAAAAAGCTCTTCCCCCCCCCCTTTTTTATGCAATAGTGTACAACCTCGATTATTTTCTTTTCTTTCTCAACTCTTTTTTTCTTTTTCTTTTCTGATTTTTCTCTTTTTCTTTCTTTTTCTTTTTTTTTTATATATAAGCACACTCATGTCACATGGGGGCATACGTATCAATATCTTCTCATCCTTACACTCTCCCGTTATGTGAATCAATTCTTTGGCAGTAAGTGTCAATAAAGTGTACTAGGGCCTATTTGGATCAAATTTATATGGGGCCTCTTGAACAAACCAGGATTGGAAATAGAATACGGATTTTCAAAGAATTTAGGCTTAAACTCACAATGGCGCTTGATATGGATAACACAAAGGTTGGTACACCTAACTATGGTAAAACTAGGCTTACAAAGAAATGCCTTGATCATTTCCTATAAATCCAACACCAAGTCCAAAGTTTTCACACACACGGGGTATGTTCTAGATGCTAGTACATTAAAAACACACAAATGCTCACCACACATGGCACAATGGTTTAAAAATGGCTCCCTCAGCTTTCAATCTACACACACAACCAAGTTGAATGTTTTACATTATTAAGCCTGACCTTTCCATTTTAGAGCCAAGTTTAAGAGCTTATGCATTTCTAAAGAAGTTCCCTACCTTCTATGCTTTTCGAATTTCTCATGAAGTCTAACATGTATCCAAGTATGGTAGGAAACTTTTAATCGGGGAAGGGTTCTACTTCCTACTCACTACCTATGACTAATTTTCTCTTAAAACGGTCATCATCCATCCATCATAGAGAAAGGTACCTAACTATGACTATTATGAGCATCTTATTCCTAAAACAAAAATTCACCCAAAAAAAATTTAAATTTAATCATATTCAGTTCAAAGGTACTACCCTTAGGAAAAGAACCAAAAACAAAAGCCGAGGAAACCAAACACAAAACAATTAATACAAAACACAAATACTACTCCCAAATCATAGAAATAAACAAAGTACGGATTACTAACTATTAAAAATGACAAATATCCAACTGTCATCAAATCACTAAAATATCTATCAAAATAAACTACTTAAACATCACTGATAACACTCAAACACACTCTAGGAATTGAATGTGCATGGTTGTTAGCAATACTTTTACCTAACTTAAGAGTCGGGATCGAATCCACAGGGTATGAGAGCAATAGCTTCACTCTCAAGTGTCACAAGCAACTATAAGTTGGCACGCATTGCTAAGAATTTAAACTATAAAGTAAAATGGGGGAGTTTGTTTCACACAACTTTGTATCAAGTTAACAGATTCAACACAAGATTGTCAAATTGAACGTGGTAAGATTGTAACCAATAGGTTAAAACACTTGGGGTTATGCCTTCTTAAGAATGATTGTATGCATGGGTGAGTGAACATATACCTAAATTTCGATAGCAAGTTATGATTGGGCATGGTTTTAGGTATTGGTAGTGATTTCTCAATCCACAACCAAATTTCACAAGGGTTTCTTTCGAAACCCCAAGTGTCTAAACTACTAAACAACCAATAGCCTCAATATGGGTAATCTATTCCTAGCATTACCACTTAAATGAATGTAAATCAAGTGTTGTTATCTAAATCTCATCACTCTTATATTCTCTTTCAAGCAATATAAGAGATCCAAGCATAAACCAAGTTTGCAACCTCAATCAATAAATCAAACTTAGAGATTTAAATGATTCACAATAAATATCCAAATTCCAAGCTCAAAATAGTTAATCCCATAACTAGGGTTTGATTATAATCTTAAGATTCATAAAATTGACAAAAGATATGGTTTCCAATGGCCAAAAAAGCTTAAATAGCAGCTAGGAAAATGGTTTACATAATTACAGAAATGCCACCACCTGAAAATTCGGCTGAGCAATTTCCATCACCAAACGAGTCGGTACAGTATTGAATTGCTTATCGCTCACCGATTCAGTCAACATATCAAGCTCCATGGGTTGGCTTCTATCTTTTTCGATGATCCAGAGTGAGATCCGCCAATTGAGTCATTGATGCACCGAACTACTTCATGTGCCACCATTTTACCTGACTCCTATCTTGGCATGAACTACTGGAATTAGTGATAACTGAACTAGATCGGCGACACACTAGACATATCGACGATTCACCGATTGTCCATTGCATTACCTTTGTGAAATTTTTAGCTCCAATCTTCATCCTTTTTGCTCTTTTTTACCTTTTTTTCCTATCCCAATCACTTTTAGACCCTAACCCTGAAACTAAACCAAAACAACATTAAAACACATTTAATTTAGAATTGAGGACATGATTTTTCCCTATTTTTAGGTCAAATGAGTCGCGATTTTCTGACTCATCAACATCCCCAGCTTATGTCACAGCTTAAATCCCATTGAGATGGACAGACACCCGACACCCTAAAGACTCGAGAGAACTAACTTTAACATATGCTTACCATGCATATAACTATGAGAATCATGAAACTTTGACACATATATATAAATTATAGTAATGAAAGACCAACATAGATAGACCCAAACCATATACATTACTTGACTGTTAGGGCCACAACTTTTATGAGACTAAACATATTTGAACTTCATACATTAGTATACAAACCCTCTATAGGATAGAAAACATAGTCTAGGTTGGGATAGGCCCCACCTTACAAAATTACTGTACAATACCAAAATACATATATCAAAGACTCGATAAATCCCCAAATCAACTTAGAGCTCACCAATCACAGCTGAGTGTCCTGTGCTCCTATTGAGGAGGTCTACTAGCTGGAGTACCTGTACCTGTGGCATGAAACACAATGTCCCCATAAGGGACGTCAGTATAAAAGAATATACTAAGTATGTAAGGCATAAAGTGACCATAGGTAAGACAAGATCTTAATAAAATCAGATATCAATATATAGTATAGATAAGAATAAAAGACCACTTTTGCTTGTATTTATGGGATCATGTACATTACATCTTTTACTTTACTTTATCCTTCTTCACATTATGAAATTGTAAAGCATATAATACAAATGACAAGCTGATCAGTGGTAAAAGAGGATGACCCATGCTAGGTATTTTAACCCCTGGGATACGGTCCTCATAAATACACAAATCGGAATCGACCCATGCTAGGCTTTCCTTTCACCCCTGGGATACTACCCGTGATATTAGGATCGACCCATGCTAGGTGTTCCTTCCACCCCTGGGATAGCACCCAAGAATATACATATTCTCTTTACATCATTTCTTTAATCTTTGAGAGAGTTCTTTTGGTGGTCATAACATTATTGAGTTTTAAACTATGGACCAATAGTGAGAGACATGTGAATACGCATTTAAGGCAGTAACAATGACATAAGGAGCAAATGTAACATTAATGTATTAGATTTCATGCCAAAGAACATAGAATCAAATAACCTTACATACCTTGATGTACAACTCTGATATTACCCCAAATTAACCTCTTTCCCTTCGGACTACTTATCTCTAATAAAGTAAGTGGTAAAACTATTATTAGTAGCTAATCAACACATTTAAGCAACTTAACCTCACCTAAACAGTAGCCGGGCAGTAATCTCGTAATTAATTTATTCAAGGGTGTTCTTTCAACCCTTACTCCTCCAATTACATTCATATACCATACAAATCCTTATAACGTCCCCCAAAACAACTTTAGCCTCATTACACCCTCAAAATAATATACAAAGTGGAGTGGGCAGTAGGCTTACATAATGTTTAGTTCGTTGGTGTATCACCACATCCTCCGTCTATAATTCAATACAAGTTAGTTACATCATTTCCCAACATCAACCAAATTGTCCCCAACATATTCACATAAAAGAATTCCTAAAACATCCCTAATATCCTTTATCATAGCAAAAAAATATTGAACTCATCATCCCTTGAGTTCTTAACAACAATATATACACAATTCTCCACCAAAATATGTATATAGGAAGGGGGAAAAAATGGGCAGTAGCCATACCTTAATTTTGTGATAATCTATTCTCTTAACTTGTATTTCTTCAATATATTGGTTCCTTCAGACAAAAATCAAAGGAGAAGAGAAAAATCTCTTAATAACCAAGAAAAATGGGACAGCCAAACTTATAGAGAGTTGTCTTATAATTTAAACATGAAAAACATAATTTCCATAGTCTTTTTGAGATAAGCTCATGATTTGTTCACTTACCTTTTGCTTGGAAGGAAGGTAAATCCCAAGAACCCTAATGTAAACATAGGGCTGCTATAGAAGATAAGAGAGAGCAAGAGAGAAAACTCTAGAAGGCTAAATCTTTGTCTAAGTTAAAATGGGTCAAATGAGCTAGTTTCAATCCCTTTAAAGGGAGATGATCTTGGATGAATTTCTTGGATAATTTGGGCCATATTTTATCAGATATTTGGTGCACCTACTTGCCCATTATACTTGGGCCTTTGTGGATCTGAAACTGTTGGGCCTTGGCTGCCTATTCTTCTTATTTTCTCTCTTTTAACTTGGGCCAAAATTAATTCAAGTAGCTGGTAGTGTACTTGGCCCAATAATATGTTCAAAGGATTCTTAGTAGGTGATGCACCTACTTGTTTCTTAGATTGGTCAATAAGTCAAAGTAGGTGATGCACCTACTTGTCACCAACTAATCAATAAGTCAAAGTAGGTGATGCACCTACTTGTCACCAACTAACTCAATTTAAGTCAAGCAAGCAGCTCACTTATTTATTCCATATTCTAAGTCTTAACCCCATATGTTAACTTTATACTTACATTCACTTGGACACTTTAATCCTTGAGGTAGAATACCACCTTACTATCTCGCATTTAAGCACTTCCGTTTTAGTTAACTTGGCGTATACCTGCTAAAATGTTTGGGCCACTATAATATCCTTTAAATCCTCTTTAAACCACCGCTAATAACTTAATAAACTTGGTTCATTACCTATACAACATGGTTACCTCAAGTCCTATATCAATAGAATAAGTACGTACAAAATACGGGGTGTTACATTCTCCCCCTCTAGGAACTTTCGTCCTCGAATGCTAGCATAATTAGCCTGCTTAAACAAGTTCAAGGCCAAGTTTAATCTTTATGTTACCACATAACACTTACACATTTATACTTACTTGTTAATGCTCTAATTCAGTATCTTGGACTTTCACTTCAGATTCGAATAAATAAGGGTACTTGGATTTCATTGCCTCCTCGGCTTTCCATGTGATCTCTTCTATTTGTTGGTTCCTCCAAAGTACTTTTATAGAAGCTACTTCTTTATTTCTTAACTTCTTGACTTACCGATCTGAAATAGCAATAGGCATTTCTTCATAAGTAAGTTATTTTGTAACTTGTACATCTTCAGTAGGAGTAATATGAGATGGATCTCCTATGTATTTTCGGAGCATTAAGACATGAAACACTGGATGTACTATTGAAAGATCTTGGGAAAGCTCTAACTCATATGCAACTTAGACAAATATATGAATAATCTTATATGGCCCTATATAGCGTGGACTCGGTTTTCCCTTTTTACCGAACCTCATTATCCCTTTCATTGATGACACCTTTAAGAATACCCAATCTCCTATAGCAAACTCTAGCCCTCTTCTTCTAACATCTGTATATGATTTATGTCGACTTTGAACTGTCTATAGCCGTTGTTGTATCACCTCAACTTTTTCCATAACTTGATGAACAAGATCTGGCCCAAATAATGTAGTTTCACACGCTTCAAACAACCCAATTGGTGATCTACACTTTCTCCCATATAAAGATTCATAAGGTGCCATTTTGATACTTGAATAATAGCTATTATTATATGCAAACTAAATAAGTGAAAAATGATCATCCCAACTACCTTTGAAGTCCAATACATGAGCTCGCAGCATATCCTCAAGTATTTGGATCATACGTTCTGCCTGACCATCCGTTTGAGGGTGAAAAGTTGTACTTAAACTCACTTGCATTCCTAAACTCTTTTGAAATGACTTCCAAAAGTTTGAGGTAAATTGAGATCCCCTATCAGATATAATAGAAATTGGGACTTCATGTAGCCGAACTATCTCTTTAATATACAACCTTGCATACTCTTCAGCTGTGTAAGTGGTTTTAACCGGTAGAAAATATGCTGATTTGTTGAGTCTATCAACTATTACCCATATGGAATCAAACTTTCAAGGGGAGTGAGGAAAACCAGTGATAAAATTCATGTTGATCATATCTCACTTCCAAATTGGGAGTTGCATACACTGCATATAACCTCCTGGCTTTTGATGCTCTACTTTAACTTGTTGACAATTTGGACATTGGGCTACAAATTCTGCAATGTTCTTCTTCATGTCTCCACACCAATACACTTCTTTCAAGTCATGATACATTTTGGTTGACCCTGGATGGACAGAATATCTTGAATGGTGTGCTTCTGCCATAATCCTCTTTATTAGTCCATCAATATTAAGTACACACAATCTGTTTTGGCACCGAAGTACTCCCTCTTGCGTAAGCTCAAATGCCTTTGTCATACCTTTTTGTACATTCTCCTTAAGTTATAATAGAATAGGATCCGTATACTGCTTTTCTTTCACTTCAGTTATCAATGAGGATTCTACCTCATTTTGCATAATAACTCCTTCATCTAGAGATTCAAGAAGGCAAACCCCCAAGCTAACTAGTTGGTGTAGATATTTAGTTATCCCTTGTTTTTCCATGGACTGCCCCTAAGTTCTTTCCATTGTCTTACGACTTAAAGCATCAGCTACCACATTTGCTTTCCCCGGATGATACAAGATATCAACATCGAAGTCCTTTAATAGCTCAAGCCATCTTCGTTGCCTTAGATTTAAGTCCTTCTGCTTAAAGATATATTGTAAACTCTTATGGTTAGTATATATATTAACATGGAGCCCATACAAGTAATGGCTCCATATCTTTAAAGCAAATATAACCACGGCTAGCTCAAGATCATGTGTTGGATAATTCTTCTCATGTGGATGCAACTGTCTTGAGACGTAGGCTATTACCTTACCATACTGAATCAATATACATCCTAGACCCACTCTTGAAGCATCACAATACACTACATACCCCTCTTTACTTTATGGAAGTACCAATACAGGCGTGAAGTTAACTTATTCTTCATCTCTTGAAAGCTTCTTTCACAGGCATCACTCCATTGAAACTTGACTGCTTTGTGTGTTAACTTAGTTATTGGGGCAGAAATGGAAGAAAACCCCTCAACAAACCTTCTATAATAACCTCCCAAGCCTAGGAAACTACGAACCTCCGTAGGTGTTGTGGATCTTGACCAGTTCTTCACGGCTTCTATCTTTTGAGAATCAACCCTTATCCCTTCATCGGATACAAAATGCCCCAAGAATGCCACTATTTTTAAACAAAACTCACATTTAGAGAACTTTGCATATAACTTACGATCACGAAGAATCTGCAATACCTATCACAAATGATTAGCATGGTCCTTTTTTGATCTTGAATACACCAGAATATCATCTATAAATACTATCACAAACACATCCAAGAATGGCTTGAACACTCTATTCATCAGATCAATGAAAGTTATTGGTGCATTTGTTAGCCCGAATGACATAACTAAAAACTCAAAATGACCATACTGTAATACCCCGTACCTTCCCAACCCTATTTTATGACATTAAATAATGTTTACTTAGGTGTCGAGAGTTATAAGTATGTATTGGGTAATGTTAATGATGAGAAAAATTAATATTTGGCCTTGTACATGTGATTAGCCCTTCGTAGTAGGCGTTTTGTGATTTTCGTGGAGCATTTGTGGGGTTAAAAACAAGGCTAAGAGGACCTCTAAACAAAGTATATTAAGGTTAAGAAGTAAGTTAAAGAATAGGACTTGAAGTATTTAACCAACCCCGCGAAGAAAAGTCGAAAAATAAAATTTTCAAAAAAAATTAAGGTTGGGGCGCGCCAGAGGGCGTACCAGGCTGCTCTGGGCCAATTTTTTGTGCCCAGAGGCAGCAAGCTGGCTCTCCCAAGGGCGTGCCAGGTTGACTTTGGCCATTTTTCAAAGTTGGAAATTTTCTTAAGTCCCAAGGGTGCCCGGGGACGTACCAGGCCAATTTTTGCCACGTTTCTTCTACAACCATGAACATATACATGAAATGAGTAAAGTATTATATTGTTATTATGAAATTACTTGAGAATGAATTTGGTATCAAAATGACGATTTTACCCTTTTGGTAAAAATAAGTCATACGTGGCTAGAATTGCTTGTTTTTGGGATTGAGGCTACCAATATAAATCCCGTGAGTGGGGATGTCGTTATAATTCTTATGAAGTGAATTAAACATAAGATATATGATGTATTACACATTGATGTTAGTGGGTTAAGATGATATGGGTTATTGGGCCTAATTTGAGACCCAAAATGAGCAAAACATGAAAGGCCTAATGGGTCAAATAACCCATTCTTGCCTTGACTTGTCAAAGGTTGGATTAAATGGATAAGGATGACTTTAAGAGGTTATAAAAGGTGGACAAAAATCATATTTTTAATCTCAAAGGGGCACATGCTATTCTAGACATTTCTACAATATTTTCCACAAGATATTTCTCAAGCTCTTCAAACCCTAAGGCATTTTTTGACAAGATCATCATCTTCAAATCTTGGGTAAGTGATTATTCTTGTACTTTAACATATTATAAGCATGAAATATTTTGTAAATCATGTTGGTTATGCTTGAAAGTGTTGGACATGGCACTTTTGGTTTTTGGTTAAAAAGATGTGTTATCCATGGGATTGTAACTTGAATTATGACTTGTGGTTTTGATGAAAGAGCATGTTATGGATGAAATAACAACATGTATGGTGTTATTATGGTCCTAAACTTGTTATTTTTCTATAAGTGTAAATTATGGGATTTCGGCCAATTTGTTGTTGTGAGGTGTATTGAAGTAAATTGATGGCATAATTGTGATGTTGTGATGATGGAGAGTGGAAAGTATGAACTTGGTGTGACATGCTCTTGGTTATCATGTATTGGTAAATGTATGGAATATTGTGGTATTATTGGTATAATAATTTCATAAATGGTACTATCAAGGGGGATATGACATCTTAAAGCCAAACATGTAACTCATTGTTATTGTATGCCATTGTAAGGTAGTTGGTGGTTAATGTTGGTTCTGTTATGTACTTGTGATGTAGAGTGAAACATAAGGAAGGAGCGGTACTATTGTATGCACGTCTAATATTGTATATTCGTATTGAGAATACAAGGTATGTAAGGTTCCTTTTTCCGTATCCTTCTGCAACATGTTGTTCACCTTGGCATTGGACTTGTTTCAATTTTGAGAGGATTGAAGTATATCAATTCAGGTTGACGTATATTGTTATTCATATGTGTCCTATTCTTAGATGAATGATGATTCACTTATCTCTTATTCATTGACTGAAGTTCTAAAGATGTCATAACGTTGTAATTCCTAAAAGAACTATCTCAAGAGGGTAACAATGTAAGGGAACCTAGTTATTCTTGAAAAGCACGTTCCAATCATGTCATGTTCCCATATCCTATAGTATGAGGATTATCTATGTACCAATCTTTCGTATGTAAAAGTACCAATCTCGCAAGGGTAATAAGAGAGGTGATGTGCAAGGTAGTAGAATTAGTCCTCATAAGTGAAGATGTCAATCTCATGAGTTAAAGGAGTGAAGTGAGATGTGTACATAAGTGTGTTCTTTAATGTCATGACCTTTAATGTGTCTCTCTCATAATTTTGTAGAGGGTATAAAAGTGTAGTGAGTAATGCGCATGGCTACTATATTGAGTATGGATCACATTCTAAAGGGTATAAGTTCAATATGGAAAATCCCAAATATTATGCTATGTTATTTATTATAGCCCCCCAAGGGTGGAGGCCCGGTATCATATGCTTGTCTTAAATAAGATCCCATAAGAATAGCGAAGGAGGTGAAGTGCGAGCTAATATATCTATCCCTCACAAGTTAAGGTGTTAATCTCATGAAGTATAAGAGTGAGGTAAGGCATATTTATGTGTGTCAAATAGTGTCATGATCTTTAATATATCAATCTCTCCCATATATGTCGCCCCACCATGAGAGTGGATGTATGTTACCCCACCATGAGAGTGGATGTATATCGCCCCACCATGAGAGTGGATGTATGTTACCCCACCATGAGAGTGGATGTATGTCGCCCCACCATGAGAGTGGATGTATGTTACCCCACCATGAGAGTGGATGTATGTTGCCCCACCATGAGAGTGGATGCATGTTGCCCCACCATGAGAGTGGATGTATATTACCCTACCATGAGAGTGGATGTATGTTGCCCCACCATGAGAGTGGATGTATATTGCCCCACCATGAGAGTGGATGTATGTTGCCCTTTCCCCACCATGAGAGTGGATGTATGTTTCCCCATCATGAGAGTGGATGTATGCTAAACCACCAATAGAGTGGATGTATGTTAAACCACCATGAGAGTAGATGTATGCTAAACCACCAATAGAGTGGATGTATGTTAAACCACCATGAGAGTGGATGTAGGTTAAACCACCAATAGAGTGGATGTTCGTTAATAGAGTAGATGTATGTTATATTATCACCCCACCACTAGAGTGGATGTATGTGGATGAGTGTTATTCTTTTACAACCTACTAACCAAGTAGATGAACAATAGTGGTAAGGAACATGGAAGCTAAAAAGAATCTCTTGCATATAGAAGGATCTATTAAAGGAAAGTCTCTTGAGTGAAGGTAATTTTCTCTTGAAGGAGAGTAATTATAAAAGATATTATATAAGATGATGGTTTATCCATATTGACTATTCTCTCATACTTTTATTCAATTGACATTCTCATGTATGTTGTTATTTCCTATGAGCCTCACATACTGAGTACATTCTTCGTACTGACCCCCTCGGGGGAACTTACTTTACATGTTGCAGGTGCAGGCATTAGTATACCTCCTCAGTAGACTGTGGCTCGTTTGCAGAGTTTTGGTGAACTCCACTTAGTTCGGAGCTTTCTGGGTCATAGTTGTATATTTGTTTTGGATGTTGTAAATGTATTATAAAGCGGGAACTTGTCCTGACTTTATGTTGGTTTTGTTGTTGTATCTGTTAGAGGCTTTTGTAGACAAATGTGGGTACATAGATGTAAGAGACGCATGTCCATTTTGACGTGATGGCCCCAACGGCCAAGTTTTATATATATACGTTTCCATGTCCATGATTTCTGCATAGTTGCATAAGGTATAAGCAGATTCATACGAGGTTATGCATACGAACGTTCATGAGTAAAAATTGGTTCTCTCAGGCCATATCGGCTTCGGGTGCCAGTCCGGCCCGAATGGGATTTTGGGTCGTGACAAAAGTGATATCAGAGCGGGTCGTTCTAAGGGTGTCTACAAAGTCGTGTCTGAGTAGAGTCTTGCTTATGGATGTGTTGCGCGCCGCATTTATAAGTAGGAGGCTACGGGACATTTAGGATGTTGTTTCTTTTCTTCACTTCTAGATCGTACAATAGAGCCAGTGTTGTAAGTTGAATTGTATCTGACCATGGTGATTGTTTTTCTTTGGTATAGTTAAAATGCCAATCACGATAGGAGGTAAAAGTAAAGGTAAGCAGGTAGATATGCCTGTTGAAGAAGGAATGAGTAGATTACCACCTGACCAAGTTAGTCAAGGTGGAGCTGACGCTGAAATTGCATCGCGGTCTTTACTTACCTTTTCAGCTCCGGAAGAGCCAAGAGGTAGAGAAGTACCCGCAGCACCGCCAATGAATGCCACAGATCAGGACCTAAGAAATGCAGTACATATGTTAACTCAGTTAGTAGCTGCACAAGCACAAGGACGAACTGGTCCAATGGTAAATGAAGATGACGCGGCTAGAGCAGCTAGTCGGCGTACACAGGACTTTCTAAAATTAGACCCTCCTATATTCACAGGGTCCGATCCGAAAGAAGATCCACAGGATTTCGTGGACCAAGTTCAAAGAGCACTAGAGGTGATGCACGTAACAGGTGTAGAAACGGTTGAGCTAGCAGCTTATAGACTGAAGGGCGAGGCTATTTTGTGGTATGAGGACTGGAAAAGATCAAGAGGTATTGATACACTCCCAGATGGTTGGGAAGAATTTAGAATGGCATTTCTTGATCATTACCTCCCGTATGAGATTCGGGAGGCACGTGCAGACCAATTTCTGAATTTGCGTCAGGGAAATATGAGTGTCAGAGAATACAATTTTACAGTTTAATTCCTTGTCTAGATATGCTCCAAATGTAGTAGCCACCATGGAAGATAGAGTCCATCGATATGTGGACAGATTGGAGCCTTATTTGGTACGAGACTACACTATTGCTGCCTTAAATCTAGGTATGGACATAGCTAGAATACAGGCCTTTGCACAGAAAATGGAGGATCAAAGGCAAAGAAAGAGGACACAGAAAGCTGAGGAAGGGCCATCAAAAAAGGCGAGACCTATGGAGCAGTATATAATGTCCCTAGAAGAATCTCGATCTCGAATGTTACCGCCTAGACCCTCATCCTCTTATTTCACAACAGGTGCTCATTCTCAATTCCGAGGGTCTAGAGGTGGTTGATCTGAATAGAGTAGTGGGATTCATGGATCACGGGCAACGAGATTGTCTCGTCAGTTCTACCCGCGCTGTGGGAGATTTCATGCAGGTGAATGCTGGTTTGATACGAATGTTTGCTTTGTATGTAGTAGGCTAGGACACATGATGAGAGAATGCCTACAGAGGCCTATGGGTAGTATGACACGACCCACAGGATCAGTCGATGTGGCATCGGCAGCTGGTGTACAGTCTATTGGTCGCGGTAGAGGTACTAGAGGAGCAGCCAGTTCCAGTGGAACTCAGAATCGCACCTATGCTTTAGTGGACCGTCCGGATGCGGAGGCATCTCCTGATGGAGATACAGGTATATTATCCATATTTGCAAATGATACATATACCCTATCGTATATCATTTCATTGATTACTATAAAATCTAATGAGACACCGGGGTCATTAGTTAAGTTGATTGAACTATCTCCACCTGTTGGTAAATTTATTAGAATTCTAGACACATATCGAAATGGTATAGTAGATGTTTGTAAGTCTAGATGAGTACGTACTCTTAAAAGTGTCACCAATGAAAGAAGTAAGGGGATTTGGAAAGAAAGTATGTGAAATTTGCCGAAGGTGCATAAGAGTTTTATTTCATATTGTTCCCATTAAAATATTTATTGTTATTCTAGACCGACAAGTGAAAAGGCTAATAAGTAAAGACGTAAATTTTATAAGAGTTCTTTGGAGAAATTAACAAGTCGAAGAGATCGCATGAGAAGTTGAGAAAACAAAAATGATGAAATCGACGTACCCATATTTGTTTCAAATGGATGAAAAGGTTCAAAATGTGGAAGTGTACCAATACTAAGTAAGTATCCATGAGCCTTAAGTGTTTATGTATATGTATGCTAGTATAGAGATGCATTTGTCGTAATTAAAGTGATACTATTAACATTCGAGGACGAATGTTACTAAGGGGGGAAGAATATAACACCCCGTACCTTTCCAACCCTAATTGACGACATTAAATAATGTTTACTTAGGTGTCGAGAGCTATAAGTATGTATTGGGTAATGTTAATGATGAAAAAAATTGAAATTTGGCCTCGTACATGTGATTAGCCCTTCGTAGTAGGTGTTTTGTGATTTTCGTGGAGAATTTGTGGGGTTAAAAACAAGGCTAAGATTACCTCTAAACAAAGTATATTAAGGTTAAGAAGTAAGTTAAAGAATAGTACTTGAAGTATTTAACCAAACCCGCGAAGAAAAGTCGAAAAACAAAATTTTCAAAAAATTTAAGGATGGGGAGGGCCAGAGGGAATGCCAGGTCGCTCTGGGCCAATTTTTTGTTCCCATAGGCAGCAAGTTGGCGCGCCCAAGGGCGTACCAGGATGGTTTTGGCCATTTTTCAAAGTTGGAAATTTTCTTAAGTCCCAAGGGTGTCCGGGGACGTACCGGGCCGATTTTTGCCACGTTTCTTCTACAATGATGAGCATATACATGAAATGAGTAAAGTATTATATTGGTATGATGAAATTACTCGAGAATGAATTTGGCATCAAAATGACGATTTTACCCTTTTGGTAAAAATAAGTCATACGTGGCTAGAATTGCTTGTTTTTGGGATTGAGGCTACCAATATAAATCCCGTGAGTGGGGATGTCGTTATAATGCATATGAAGTGAATTAAACATAAGATATATGATGGATTACACATTGATGTTAGTGGGTTAAGATGATATGGGTTATTGGGCCTAATTAGAGACCCAAAATGAGCAAAACATGAAAGGCCCAATGGGTCAAATAGCCCATTCTTGCCTTGACTTGTCAAAGGTTGGATTAAATAGATAAGGATGACTTTAAGAGGTTATAAAAGGTGGCCAAAAATCATATTTTTAATCTCAAAGGGGCACATGCTATTCTAGACATTTCTATAATATTTTCCACAAGATATTTCTTAAGCTCTTCAAATCCTAAGGCATTTTTTGACAAGATCATCATCTTCAAACCTTGGGTAAGTGATTATTCTTGTATTTTAACGTATTATAAGCATGAAAGATTATGTAAATCATGTTGGTTATGCTTGGAAGTGTTGGACATGGCACTTTTGGTTTTTGGTTAAAAAGATGTGTTATCCATGGAATTGTAACTTGAATTATGACTTGTGGTTTTGATGAAAGAGCATGTTATGGATGAAATAACAAAATGTATGGTGTTATTATGGTCCTAAACTTTTTATTTTTCTATAAGTGTAAATTATGGTATTTTGGCCAATTTGTTGTTGTGAGGTGTATTGAAGTAAATTGATGGCATAATTGTGATGTTGTGATGATGGAGAGTGGAAAGTATGAACTTGGTGTGACATGCTCTTGGTTATCATGTATTGATAAATGTATGGAATATTGTGGTATTATTGGTATAATAATTTCATAAATGGTATTGTCAAGGGGGATATGACATGTTAAAGCCAAACATGTAACTCATTGTTATTGTATGCCATTGTAAGGTAGTTGGTGGTTAATGTTGGTTCTGTTATGTACTTGTGATGTAGAGTGAAACATAAGGAAGGAGCGGTACTATTGTATGCACGTCTAAGATTGTATATTCGTATTAAGAATACAAGGTATTTAAGGTTCCTTGTTCAGTATCCTTCTGCAACATGTTGTTCACCTTGGCATTGGACTTGTTTCAATTCCGAGAGGCTTGAAGTATATCAATTCCAGTTGACGTACATTGTTATTCATATGTGTCCTATTCTTAGATGAATGATGATTCACTTATCTCTTATTCATTGACTGAAGTTCTAAAGATGTCATAACATTGTAATTCCTAAAAGAACTATCTCAAGAGGGTAACAATGTAAGGGAACCTAGTTATTCTTGAAAAGCATGTTCCAATCATGTCATGTTCCGATATCCTATAGTATGAGGATTATCTATGTACCAATCTTTCGTAAGTAAAAGTACCAATCTCGCAAAGGTAATAAGAGAGGTGATGTGCAAGGTAGTAGAATTAGTCCTCATAAGTGAAGATGTCAATCTCATGAGTTAAAGGAGTGAAGTGAGATTTGTACATAAGTGTGTGCTTTAATGTCATGACCTTTAATGTGTCACTCTCATAATTATGTAGAGGGTATAAGAGTGTAGTGAGTAAGGTGCATGGCTACTATATTGAGTATGGATCATATTCTAAAGGGTATAAGTTCAATATGGAAAATCCCAAATATTATGCTATGTTATTTATTATAGCCCCCCAAGGGTGGAGGCCCGGTATCATATGCTTACTTATATAAGATCCCATAAGAATAGTGAAGGAGGTGAAGTGTGAGCTAATATATCTACCCCTCACAAGTTAAGGTGTTAATCTCATGAAGCATAAGAGTGAGGTAAGGCATATTTGTGTGTGTCAAAAATTGTCATGATCTTTAATATATCAATCTCTCCCATGTATGTCGCCCCACCATGAGAGTGGATGTATGTTACCCCACCATGAGAGTGGATGTATGTCGCCCCACCATGAGAGTGGATGTATGTTACCCCACCATGAGAGTGGATATATGTCGCCCCACCATGAGAGTGGATGTATGTTACCCCACCATGAGAGTGGATGTATGTCGCCCCACCATGAGAGTGGATGTATGTTGCCCCACCATGAGAGTGGATGTTTGTTGCCCTTGCCCTACCATGAGAGTGGATGTATGTCGCCCCACTATGAGAGTGGATGTATGCTAAACCACCAATAGAGTGGATGTATGTTAAACCACCATGAGAGTGGATGTATGTTAAACCACCATGAGAGTGGATGTAGGTTAAACCACAAATAGAGTGGATGTACGTTAATAGAGTAGATGTATGTTATATTATCACCCCACCACTAGAGTGGATTTATGTGGATGAGTGTTATTCTTTTACAACTTACTAACCAAGTAGATGAACAATAGTGGTAAGGAACTTGGAAGCTAAAAAGAATCTATTAAAGGCAAGTCTCTTGAGTGAAGGTAATTTTCTCTTGAAGGAGAGTAATTATAAAAGATATTATATAAGATGATGGTTTATCCATATTGACTATTCTCTCATACTTTTATTCGATTGACATTCTCATGTATGTTGTTATTTCGTATGAGCCTCACATACTAAGTACATTCTTCGTACTGACCCCCTCGGGGGAACTTACTTTACATGTTGCAGGTGCAGGTATTAGTAGACCTCCTCAGTAGACTGTGGCTCATTTGCAGAGTTTTGGTGAGCTCCACTTGGTTCGGAGCTTTCTGGGTCATAGTTGTATATTTGTTTTGGATGTTGTAAATGTAGTATAAAGCAGGGACTTGTCCCAACTTTAAGTTGGTTTTGTTGCTGTATCTGTTAGAGGCTTTTGTAGACAAATGTGGGTACATGGATGTAAGAGACGCATGTCCGTTTTGACGTGATGGCCCCAACGGCCAAGTTTTATATATATATGTTTCCATGTCCATGATTTCTGCATAAGGTATAAGCAGATTCATACGAGGTTATGCATACGAACGTTTATTCTCTTAACTTCTATTTCTTGAATATCTTGGTTCCTTCACACACAAACTAAAGGAGAAGAGAAAAATCTCTGAATAACCAAGACAAATGGGACTGCCAAACTTATAGAGTGTTGTCTTATAATTTAAACATGAAGAACATAATTTCCATAGTCTTTTTGAGATAAGCTCATGATTTTTTCACTTACCTTTAGCTTGGAAGGAAGGTAAATCCCAAGAACCCTAATGGAACTTAGGGCTGTTGTAGAAGATAAGAGAGAGCAAGAGAGAAACTCTAGAAAGCTGAATTTTTGTCTAAGTTAAAATGGGTCAAATGAGCTAGTTTCAATCCCTTTAAAGGGAGCTGCTCTTGGCCAACTTTCTTGGCTAATTTGGGCCGTATTTTATGTCACACCCTGAGTTCCAACGAGGCATGATTGGCACCCGAAGCCGATATGGCCTGAGAGAACCAATCTATGCTCATGTACATTCATATGTATATCCCCGTATGAATCTTATTATACCTCATGCAACTATGCGGAAGTCATGGACATGGAAACATATGCCATATCTATAGATACATGAAACTTGGCCGTTAGAGCCATCAATTCAAAATGATCATATGTCTCTTACAATCACATACCCACATATGTCTACAAAAGCCTCTAATAGATGCATTGACAAGACCATCTAAAAGTCGGGACAAGTCCCCGCTTTATGCAACATCAAAACAACTATACAACTGTGACTCGGAAAGTCCCGAACCAACTGGGGCTCACCAAAGATCTGCGAATACTGCCAATCTACGGTGGAGGTCTACTAGTGCCTGCACCTGTAACATGTAAGGTAAGTCCCCCGAGGGGGTCAGTACGAGGAATGTACTGAGTATGTAAGGCTCATAAGAAACAAAATCATACATGAGAATGTCCATGGAATAGAATATGAGAGAATATTCAATGTGGATAAACCATCATTTTAAATGTGGAAATATGTATATCGCTTCTGTTCTTGTTATTTTAGATCACTCATTTTACATCCTTATCATTCATAGAATAACTTGCATATACATCTTCACTCAAGGGATTCTTCTCTTGTAATCAAGAGATTCTTCTATTCAAGAGTTTTGGATTAATAATATAACGTACATCCACTTTATTGGTGGGATTAATAACATACATCTACTCTATGGGTAGGATTAACATACATCTACTCTATTGGTGGGATTAATAACATACATCTACTCCATGGGTAGGATTAACATACATCCACTCTATTGGTGGGATTAACGTACATCAACTCTTTCGTGGGGTTTAACATACATCCACTCTTTGGTGGGGTTTAACATACATCCACTCTTCAGTGGCGTTTAACATACATCCACTCTTTGGTGGGGTTTAACGTACATCCACTCCATGGGTAGGTTAACATACATCCACTCTATTGGTGGGTTTACATACATCTACTCCATGGGTGGGGAGTGACGGGGTCGACCAATGCTAGGTGTTCTTTTCACCCCTGGGATACCACCCGAGAATTCTTATCAATTAAATCTCTTCTTATTCTTATTCTTCTTGGAAGAGGTTGATTTATTCACTTATGAGAGATTGATACTTTGAGGATCATGATATTATTGGAAACACACATATATGCATTACCTCTTTGCGTTGCTTCTTCTCTTTACTTTTGTTATGAGAGTGGTACATTGGAATATCATTGGGAACACGCATATACATTAATTCATTCCTTACTTTCATGGGATTGATACGCTCACCCATGAGGGATTTATACATTCACTTATGAGAGATTGCTATACTCACTTATAAGAGATTAGTACAAACATGATCATGACACTATTTGAAACACACAAATATATCACTTCACTCCTTGACTTCCTGAGATCAACACCTTAACTTGTGAGGGATAGATATATTAGCTTACCCATTGCCTCTTCACTACTCTTATGAGATCTTATGAGATTGGTACCTTTACACTTGTGAGAGATTGGTACAAACATAATTACAAAATTATAAGACTTTGGAACAAGACATGATTGGAAAATACTCCTCAAGAATAAGTAGATTCTTCTTACATCCTACTCTCTTTGAGATAGTTCTCTTAGATTTTTCAACATTTTGATAGCTTAAGAACTTCAGTCAATGAATAGGGATAAGTGAATCATAATTCGTCTAAGAATAGGATACATATGAATGACAATATAACTCAACCTGAACTAGGATGCTTTAGAACACTTCGGATAGTAGTAAGTACTATAACAGGGTGAATAGTCTATACTGTAGAAAGATACGAAAAGAGTAACCTTACATACCTTCACTTCCAAGTACGAATACACAAGTCTATATATGAACATAACAGTCCATCTTCTTCCTTATGTTTCACTCTACAATACAAGTCCATAATGGAACTCTCGTCAACAACTATTTACCGTACAAGTGTGCAAAAAGACAATGAGCTATATGACTGCCACATAACTTCATTTCACTCTTTACAATACAACCCACAGAATTATCATACCAACAACGCCATAACATTCTACACATTGACCAAGATATCATACATCAATAGCATTTCACACCACACTTACCCTTTACGCTTCCTCATTATCATTCTGTCACAATTACCCTATCAACTTGCCTCATAACAACTTATGAACAATAATACATACTTAAAATAGTCCAACATGCCTCCATACGACATTTAAAGTCATTAAAACGGCATCACAAGTTGAGAATTACATCCAAAAAGGGTATAGGGGCCTTCGGGGGTCAACTAGATGCAAAAACATACAAAACCGGACCTGGGGACTGACCTGCGTTTCCACCTGCGCCAGCAGGTGGATGAGGTGCATGTGCAGGTGCCCTTTGGCAGCAGCCATAGGTATCTGCGTTGGCATCTGCGCCCGCAGGTACCTCCGTCTGCGGGGGCGGATGCCCGTTTTGGTCCAAATTGGTCTCTTTTGGGTCTTTTTATGCAATGAATGGTCCATGATCATAACCAAACTTATTTTAATATATTTTTTATCATATTATATGCCAACAATCAGCCATGGTCTCACAACACACATAAACATCACCAAAACCTCACTTTCTTTTCAATCCGTCACCAAATCCATGACCAAATTTACAACAACAATTCCAAACATTATACACAAGGATAAAAAAAGGTAAGACTATAATAACATATCATATGTCAATATTGAATCCATCAAATTCACTTCCTTCAAGACCACAAGTCTATGTTCAAGTTTACAAGGCAAAACCATTCTCCGATTTAGCAAACACAAATTGTTTTACACATAGTGACCTTCTCACACTTCACCAACATAACCAACATGATATAAACCATCTTACATGAATAAAATATATTAAACCATAATAATATATACTTACCAAGTCTTGGAAGATGATGATCTTGGTCCGAGAGATAAAGGTCTAGGTTTTGTATGATAATGGAAATGTTGTAGAGAATTCTAGAAAAGGCATGGGTGTCCAAATAAATTAAAAATCTGATTTACCTCATATATATAGGTCCCTTTAAGTATCTCTTATCCAACTTTGGCATTAAATGCATGGTTGATTAGTCAAAATGGAAGATTGGATCATTTTTCCCTATTGGGCCTAGTCTTTTGCTCTTGTTTTGGGCCTCATTTGGCCCAATGGCTCATGACTCATTAAGACCCAACAATTTAATGTCTAATTCATCAAATCTCTCATGTTTAACTAATTCCATAAGTTTCCACGTAGTCTTATAGGTTTGACAACATACGGGGTGTTACACCTCCTACAAGGGTCTAATCCCATGTACTAGGCCCAATATCAATTATCTCATTAATAACCTTGCAAAGTACATACTTTTGACTCTCGACACTTAAGTAACCATTGTTCAACATCGTCAAGTAGGGTTTGGTAGGTACGGGGTGTTACATTTTATCAAATATTTGGTGCACCTACTTGCCCATTATACTTGGGCCTTTGTGGATCTGAAACTATTGGGCCTTGGCTACCCATTCTTCTCCTTTTATCTCTTTTAACTTGGGACAAAATTAATTCAAGTAGGTCATAGTGTACTTGGCCCAATAAGATGTTCAAAGGAGTCTTAGTAGGTGATGCACCTACTTGGTTCTTAGATTGGTCAATAATTCAAAGTAGGTGATGCACCTACTTGTAACCTACTAGCTCAATTTAAGTCAAGCAAGCAGCTCACTTATTTTATTCCATATTCTATGTCTTAACCCCTTATGTTAACTTTATACTTACATACACTTGGACACTTTAATCCTTGAGGTAGAATACCACCTTACTATCTCGCGTTTAAGCACTTCCGTTTGGGTTAACTTGGCGTATACCTGTTGAAATGTTTGGGGCATTTTAATATCCTTTAAATCCTCTTTAAACCAGCGCTAATCACTTAAGAAACTTGGTTCATTAACTATACAACAAGGTTACCTCAGGTCCTATATCAATAGAACAAGTACACACAAAATACGGTGTGTTATAGCTTAAACCTTTGCTCGTCCTCGAGTAAATCAATGCAAATACAATAAAATCACCAATGCCTACAAATAGTACAACTTCGGAGCTTAGATACATACTTCGTTTGTGAAAACACTTTGCCCTCATGATTTTGAAAAAAATGGCCCAAGTTTCACCTATCAAGCTCTCAATTTTTCAACAACAAGCATCAAACGTTGGATAAATGTTACCAAGCCAAGCACACGCTCATAGACCTCAACTAAGATTTAAGAATACTCAAGCATAGCAATTAAGCGCTCTCACACAAAGAAGTCCCTTCCTTCAGGACATGATTATCATAAATTTTTGGGACTAACGTGAAATTCTCACTCTCCAAAAGATGATCAAGAGCACAAGTGTCACACCATAGGCTAGCCCTTAAGCTCCATTTCACCATATTCAAGCTTGCTACTTCAAATATCACTTAGGTCTTAGCTCGGCTTGTAGCGCAAGCTATGGGTAAGGTAGGAAAAGTTAAGGTTATAGTGACTCTACCTCCTCAAAGCATCATCGATTTTCCCAAGGTTAGCTCTTGTCATTACTTCATGGACCAATTCATAAAAAAAAAAAAAATTCAAGCTATTTTCCTCTTCCTATACTTCCAAACTTTAAACACTACACATATTTACAACTAGAACCAAACTACAACTCTTTTCTCTCTTTATATATATATATATATATATCTACTTCGATACAAGGATAATTGAAAGTGGATTTTAGCGGTCCCCACATTTATGAACTACCAAGTACATGCAAATTTCGAGGTCTCCTCCACCCCCAACTTAGGCTTTGGCCTAAGTTGTCTTTATCCTCACCTAGACACTTTGAGAAGGTTAGGTTCAAGAGAGAGGTATAAGGAAAAAGGGTTTTGGCTTGTAACTGGGTTATTTAAGAAAGCGGGTTTCAAGGCTCAAATTTAGGAAAAAATTGGTCACTTAACTTACCAAGGGGTGGTTAAATTTTGGTCAAACTGGTGGTTTGCTCTCTATTAATGGCCTAAGATCATATCTTTAATATCGCACACTTTTTGCTTTAGAAGTGGAGAAACCAGGCAAGTTCTAGGTGGACTCAAAGCACAAGATCAATCGAAATCTCTCCCGCACATCACACTCAATCGCATACTCAAAGTACTCTTCCTCAATTTTTGTAACATATTTATTGCACATATCGAGGAAGGTATTCAAGTATCCAAAATGACATACGAGTGTTCACAAAAAATGAGAGCCTAACTAGCTTAACTAAACCAATGGAAAACTTTTAAAGATGGGAACATTTTTGAAAAATGGAGATACATCACAATGGATAATAAATTAAAGAGTCGCGCATGTGAAAAACCTGCCCAAGTGTACCATTTGAGTCAAAGTGTTCTATTGCTAGTACTCTTTCCTCTTGAAAATACATGCCAAAATGAATTTTATTTGCAATAGAGCTAACAACTACTAAGACAAAAATCTAAATAAGGAAATGAAAATCGCACATTACATACCACACACTCAATGAAATCCAAAGCACCAAATAAAATATTACAACCCGAATAAAAATTATCCGAATATCAAATCCACACACCAAAATAAAAATGAAATATCCAGAAATCTCAAACAATGTATTAAAACAAACCGAGCACCAATATTATAGATCCAATAAATAGACACCCCACCCCCAACTAAAAAGTATGCATTGTCCTCAATACAATAGGACTAAATAAAGTAGAAGAGAGTGAGAGTGAGGGTCCCCCTAAATGTGGCTAAGCCTGAGATGGCGACTGGCTCACCAAAGTGGCTAGTGTTTGGGCATCAATGCTCGGCTCTACTCATGTTGTGGTCTATGGGGGTGGATCTAGTATAGGGTCCTAAATCTCTAAGGCAACAACTTAACCTGAGGTCCCAATCTGCATAGTCTGACCAACCGACCTTTCCAATACAGCAGCGACTAGAACATCCCCAGTCTCCTGCCTATATGTATATGCAGCTATCTCAGGATCAACCTGTACGCCAATCTGGCCATGCTCCTCAAAGTAGGCTGCAACCTCAGCATCAGAAGAACGATCATCCTCATCAACCGCATCCTCCTTAATGATAGGGTTAGCAGTATCAGTATGTACAGGAACTTAAGGTGGTATCTCAGATAAAGCTATCCATAGGCGGGTAACATTAGGGAACCAGAACTCATCCATATGCTTCCAAAGAAAAGCTAGCTCACCCTGCATCATGGTCAGACTCTAGGGCATAGCAGGCTGTGGTGCAGCACTTAACTCATCCAATCTCCTCCCAAAAAGCTGAATGGTCTCACGAATCCCTCATATCTCCTCATGTACCCGATCCAATATGGCTATCAGCGCAGCAGCAATTATCCTAGGTATCTCCCTCTCAAGTCTGGCTGACCTAGTATCTTCTGAATAAGCTAACTACCCTATCCGGATAATGTCAGCCAGAGTCAATGGGGCTCTTGAAGAAACCGTAGTAGTGAAAGGTTGAGGACTGGGGCCATTAGGTTTAGGTGGCTGCAATGATGTACTTGAGGGAAGGACTAAAGAGGTATAAGTAGGAACTGACCTAGAAGGGGTAAAAGAAGAATCAAGAGTGGGTTGGTTAGCACCACTATCAATAGAACCAAAATTATCAGCAGGGGGAACAGCTGCCTAGGCATTCTTCTTTCTCACTTCATCATCAAGCTCAATTCTGGTAATATCTACTGAAGAAATGGAGGTATACTTAAATTCCTTCTTCATATGAAAAGGTACCTTTGCACGCTGGCATAACTCTATGATCAAACACGGAAAAGCAAGGGATGTCTACTTTTGCTAGGCTCGACTAGCAATATCCGGGATAATGAGAGACCCAAAATTCAACGCCTCTTTTTCAATGATTGAGCCTATAAGAAACTCCTGAGGACTCATAAAATTGACTGATTTTAGGAGGGCATCAAATTACTACAAACAAAGCTTAACCAATATCTATCCTCCAAATGAATATCAGCCTTTTGAATTTGGACCTCTGGTGCAAACCACGGGGGTATATCATCACTCAGCAAAGGGGCTAACCAAGCCCGCACATCCTCTATAGGCTCCTTAAGTCTAGCAACAAAATGGTGGGAACTAATCCTCGTACACCCTAACACCTCATTAATTTTTGATCCATCACAAGCAACATTCACACCCATCACTTTAACAACATCCCTTGTCTCTTGGGGCCCTTTCTTCCTCCTTTCATGCAAAAGATTCCCAAAAGCTATGTAAAATTCCCTAACCTAATTCTCAACATAAGGTTTCAAGGGATCAGTGCATACCTAGAAGTCATGATAGCACAAAGTTGAAAGTACCCGGGGATGCTTGCCCTCAAACCCATTCAAACTCAACCATTGCTCATCAATGATAGAGCATTGAGTTGGCACCTTGAGATGGTTGAAGACATAGTGACCCCCATATGGGTATGGGCGTTGCTTGGCTACAGTAGTGGAAGGCTGTTCAACCCTATGTTTCTTTACTAGAGCCACTTCAGGAGTACTCAGTGGCTGATGAATAGGAGTGGAGTCCCGTTCCTTCGAAGAATTTAAATTGTACCTCTCAGAGTTTGAGCTATGCTCTGAACTTTCATCCTCAACACTTAGGCCTTTAGACTTTCCCTCATTGCTTCTCTTATGCTTATAAACCTTTGGTGGTTGTTCTCCTTCTCAGATGGCGTCACCTTTAGCAAGCCTTAAGGAGGGGGGAGAAAATTTTGAGTGCTTCTTGGACACTTGATTCTGGAGAGGCATATTAGCACACAAGAATAGCAATGGGCTCGGCCAAAGTTAGCAAAACAAGATGGAATTTTTTTTTTCAGAATGGCATCGCCAAACCAACTGGTTCACCGCCAAACAATTCGGCAATGCATAGTACCACCACTAAATCATATAGAAAAAATGGGATCACTTTGGCAAAGGAAGGTAAGAATTCGGTGATAAGTCGAGGGATTTGAAGATTCTCCCCAAGCATCGCCAATCCACCAAGGCATGGCCAAACCAAACTTAAATTTTCCCTAGTTTACTGTGACTTTCGGTGATTAAAGGAGTACTTCGGATATACACCATGCAGTTTGGCGCATCATTGAGGTTCATAACCCCATCACTGATTGTCGTCATCCCCAAGTTAACTTCACAATTCAAGCACTTCGTTAATGGTGAATTTCCAATTATTTTTAACCATGGGTACTTAGAATTCCCCAGGTTTCACATTTCAATACACTACGATGATTTTTCCCTTAAGAATAATGTCACTCAATCTATCATTGGGAAAAATCATCCAACTTTTGACTAAATCCAATTGAAATTTAAACTAAATTTTTGGCACCCAAAGGTTCGACCAAATAATCCAAGTGCAAGCATGCTCAAATATTCAATAATTAAAGACCAATTTTTATAATATCACTCTAATCTAATCTCATTTCAAATATCAAAACTAACAATTTATCGACTAAATATCTACCATGAACAAACTAGAATTCTAACACAACAGAAAAATTCAATATACTTAATTAATCAAACACAATTCAATTCAAAGTGAAAGACAAGTTCGAACCTTCGAAGCTTGTAGGAGAAATTCGAGGAAGAAGACAACAACTTCACAATCACTGTACGCATGTGGTAGTGGTGCAAAAATCCAACAGAGAGATTTGTGTGTGAGTATGTGAATGCAAAGGTTTATTGAGTTATGTGAGTGAATATAGAGAGGGAAGTGGGAAATGAATGGATTTGGAATAAAACTAAGAGTCTAAAAAAAAGTGAAAGGTCAAGGGTTAAAAAGTCAAACCATCAAAGTTTAAACTCGATCATTTTGGCGATTCATATTTCTTCATGGAACACATCGACGATGCACCAATTTGGAGCTCCTTCATTGAAACTTACAGTTCAGAAGACCTTCGATCATATTTTGGCGGAGCAGATCGACGATGGTCTACCTATCACCGAAAGCAACGACGATGCACCAATTTTCACATAACATAGCCAAATGAGGTAGAATGTTTGAGTTTGGGAAACCTTTTGATGGATTATTTGTGATGTGGTGTGGATAAGAAAGTGTAAAGGAGAAGTGTTGTGGTGAAATGTATTGATTCTCATGTATTGGTCAATGTATGGAATATTGGAGGATTTTTGGAATAATAATTTCATCAATGGTTTTTTCAAGGGGAAATGGCATGTTTAAAGGCAAATATGTAACTCATTGATGTTATATGCATTTGTAAAGTAGTTGATGGTTAATGTGAATCCCGTTATATTTTTGTGTTGTAGAGTGACACATAAAGAAGGAGCAGGACTATTGTATGCACCTCTAGGATTGTATATTCATATTGAGAATACAAGGTATGTAATTACTCTGTCCGTATCTCTCTGCGGAAAATAGTATTCACATTGATATTACGCTTGTCCCATCCCAAAATGTGCTAAGGTATTCTATATCCGGTTATCAATGGTCATCATCATATATTTCCTACTCAATGAGCAATTGTGAATCTCATGTCTCATATTCATGAATAATGTTCCAAAAGCCCAACAAGATTATGTTCCAATGTTCCATGAGTTCCGTTATTAGCATTTTAAAGTCCTTACTTGGTAATGGTGTTTCTTATGACATGCATATGAACGAATAGAAGCAAATCTTGGTTCTCTCGGGACTTATCGGTTACGAGTGCCAATCCGTCCCGATGGGATTCGGGGCGTGACAAAAGTGGTATTAGAGCAGGTCGTTCTAAGGGTGTCTACAAAGCCGTGTCTGAGTAGAGTCTTACTTATCGATTTGTTGTGCATAACATTTATAAGTAGGAGGATATGGGACATTCAGGATGTTGTTTCTTTTATTCACTTCTAGATCGTGCAATAGAGCCAGTGTTGTTAGTTGAATTGAATCTGATCATGGTATTTGTTTTTCTTTTGTATAGTCAAAATTCCAATCACGATGAGAGGGAAAGGTAAAGGAAAGCAGGTAGATGTGCCTGATGAAGAAGGAATGAGTAGACTACCACCTGACCAAGCTAGTCAAGGTGGAGCAAATGCTGAAATTGCATCGCAGTCCTCCTCTACTTTTCCAGCTCCAGAAGAGCCAAGAGGTAGAGAAGTACCTGCAGGACCACCAATGAATGCCACGGATCAGGATCTTAGAAATGCAGTTCATATGTTGACACAGTTAGTGGCAGCACAAAGTCAAGGACGAGCTGGTCCACTGACACATGATGATGATGTGGCTAGGGTGGCAAGTCACAGAACATAGGATTTTCTAAAATTGGATCCTCCTATATTCACTGGGTCAGACTTGGAAGCAGATCCACAGGACTTCGTGGATCAAATCCAGAGTGCTCTAGAAGTTATGCACGTGACTGGGGTTGAAACGATGGAACTTGCGGCCTATAGACTGAAAGACGAAGTAATATTGTGGTATGAGGACTGGAAAAGATCAAGGGGTATTGATGTACTCCCCGCTGGTTGGGAAGAATTTAAAACAGTATTCCTTGATCATTACCTCCCCTATGAAATTTGGGAGGAACGTGCAGATCAGTTTCTGAATTTACTCCAAGGGAACATGAGTGTTTGGGAATATAGTCTCCAGTTTAATTCCTTGGCTCGATATGCGCCAAATGTGGTGGCTACAATGGCAGATAGAGTCCATCGATACGTGGACAGATTAGAGCCATATTTAGTAAGAGATTGCACCATTGCTGCCTTGAACAAGGATATGGACATAGCGAGAATTCAAGCCTTCGCCCAGAAAATGGAAGATCAAAGATAGAGGAAAAGGACACAGGAATCTGAGGAAGGGCCATCAAAAAGGGCAGGATCTATGGGGCAATCTATAGTGTCCCCAGGAGAATCTAGATCGTGAATGTTACCGCCTAGAACCTCATTCTCTCATTCCACAGCAGGTGCTCACTCTCAATTCCTAGGGTCTAGAGGTATTCCTTCTTGACAGGGTAGTGGAGAGCAAGGCTCACAGGCAGTAGGATTTCCTCGTCAGCAGTGTCAACACTGCGGGCGTGTTCATGCAGGTATATGCCGAGTAGGGACAAATGCTTGTTTTTGGTGTGGCGCAGAGGGGCATAGGATGAGAGAATGCCCACAAAGGGGTGCGAGTGGTATAGCACGACCTACGGGGTCAACTGTTGCATCATCAGCATCGGTTCTTTCCCCAGGCAGAGACGGTTAGTCTATTGGTCGTGGTAGAGATTTTAGAGGGGCACCTAGTTCCAATGGAGCCTAAAATCGCACCTATGCTCTAGTAGACCGAAAAAATGAAGAGGCGACTCCTGATGAGGATACAGGTATATTACCATATTTTTATGTATTGGTTGATTCGAGCTTTACCCTATCGTATGTTAGTCCATCGACTACCGTGAATTTAATAGTACATTGGGGTTATGAGTTATGTTAATGGAAATATTTACACTTGTCGGTGAGATTAGTACAGTGAAAAGAACACATCGTAATGGTATAGAAGATGTTGTGGTCATAGCTGAGTAAATACTCTTGAAAGTGTCACCAATGCAAAGTGCGAAAGTGGAGAAAGACTAAGTAAGTATCTAAGAGCATTATGTGTATATATATATGTATGTTAATATAGAGATGCATTTGTTGTACATAAAACGATGTTGTTAACATTCGAGGATGAATGTTTCTAAGGGGGGAAGAATGTAACACCCCGTACTTTTCTAACCTCATTTGATACCTTGGGGTCATATCTACCTTGGTGTTGAGATTTCCATGGGTATGTGTTTTATAGTGTCATTGGTGAAACATTTGATATCAGACCTAATTTGTGCTATTAGACCTTTGTAGGAGGTGTTTTCTGATTTCGTGGAGCATTTGTGTAGTACCCCGTACACATTCCAACCTCAATTGGTGACTTGGAGTCATGTTTACTTGATGATTAAGATCACTAAGTAAGTATTTTGTAGTGTTTTGATAGGGTATTGGATGATATGCAAGTGTTGGAAAAGTGGCCGAAGAATTCAGCAAAGTACCAAGACTTGCGCCACACCCTGTTTCAGGGGGTGTGGCGCAAGCCACCTGATTCATAGGGGGTTCATTTCTTGCGCCACTGCTCCTGGATCGTTTCGCAGCGTAATTCTACGTCGATTCTTATATGGTTTCTTTTGGTTCTTTGGAGTTCTTTGAGCATTTTTAAAGCTTCAAATACCTCAATACACTCCTACATACTTCTACATGATCAAACCATGAAACACAAGTAATTATCAAAAATGTTCAGTGAATCCATGGGCGACTAGAATTTCTATTTTTGCGAGTGAGACGACGAATGAGAATCTCGTAAACGAATATTGTCGTGACATTATGGAATTATTTAATCACGAGATATATGGTGAATTATACATGAAAGTTGATGGGCTAAGCTACATGTGCAATTGGGCCCAAAATTAGGGCCCAAAATGGAATAAAAGACAAGGCCCAAAAGGGCAAATTGACCCATTCTTCCACTTGACCAAGGGACCATTGCATTAAATGCCAAGAGTGGCTAAGGATGGAAATTGAGGGCCTATATAAAGGGGTAAAAATCTGATTTTTTATCCATTACAAACACACATGTATTTCTATGTTTTTCTAGAAAATTTCAAGAGAACCCCTTTAGCTCTCAAAACCCTAAGTCAACTTTTGGAGAAGATCATCACTTTTCAAGCTTGGGTAAGTGTTTATTATTATGGTTTAACATATTATATGGATGGGAGATTATGTATATCATGTTGGTTATGCTTGGAAATGGTGGACATGGTACTTTGTGTTTTTATATAAGATTTGTGATCCATGAGATTCAAGCTTGAATTATGACTTGTGACTTTGATGGAAGAGCATGGTATGGATAAAATATGAACATGTATGGTGTGATTTTGTTATTAAACTTGTTAATTTTCTAAAAGTGTAAATTGTGGGATTTTGGCCGATATGTGCTATGAGGTGTATTAAGGTAATTTGATGGATTATTTGTGATGTGGTGTGGATAAGAAAGTGTAAAGGAGAAGTGTTGTGGTGAAATGTATTGATTCTCATGTATTGGTCAATGTATGGAATATTGGGGGATTTTTGTAATAATAATTTCATCAATGGTTTTTTCAAGGGGAAATGGCATGTTTAAAGGCAAATATGTAACTCATTGATGTTATATGCATTTGTAAAGTAGTTGATGGTTAATGTGAATCCCGTTATATTTTTGTGTTGTAGAGTGAAACATAAAGAAGGAGCGGGACTATTGTATGAACCTCTAGGATTGTATATTCATATTGAGAATACAAGGTATGTAAGGTTACTCTGTCCGTATCTTTCTGCGGCAAATAGTATTCACATTGACATTACGCTTGTCCCATCCCAAAATGTGCTAAGGTATTCTATATCCGGTTATCAATGGTCATCATCATATATTTCCTACTCAATGAGCAATTGTGAATCTCATGTCTCATATTCATGAATAATGTTCCAAAAGCCCAACAAGATTATGTTCCAATGTTCCATGAGTTCCGTTTTTAGTATTTTAAAGTCCTTACTTGGTAATGGTGTTTCTTATGACATGCATATGAACGAATAGAAGCAAAGCTTGGTTTTCTCGGGCCTTATCAGTTACGAGTGTCAATCACGCCTCGTTGGGGTTCGGGGCGTGACATAAATAAACCCACAAAACTCACCAAGAGTCTTCCTCTCAAAATACTGTCTCCTAAAATAATCTCCATCCTATTCTATTTATAGTACTAGGGTTCACTAAGATAAGAAAAGACACAAATACCGCTTGATTACTTATACATCATACTATGAACAAAATTACCCTAAAATATAATGTTAAGCTATTCTTTTATTGGTTCTTAGATTCCATACTACCTTGGAACACTCCAAACTTTTGATGTGAGGTTGAAATCCTTCTATTCACTAAGTACTTCCTGAACCTGCATCATTCTCCCCTTGTTGAAAAGAATTCGAACTCGAATTTTAACCCTGCAAATAATAGAGGAGAATTAGTACCTAAATCAAAAAATAATCTTCCAAATAAGTTACATACATCTTCTAAAAATACACACTTTTGTGATAGAGCCAAGAATCATAAATTTCATAAAAAATCAACTTTTCAAGCATAGTATAAAGAACTTGACTCAAAAGTATACCACAATCATAAAATATGTTAAAGAAACCAATAATTCTACACATTAGAACTTTCAAGTAAAACCTACTTTTTTCAACAACTTGGACCAAATAGTTCCTCAATTCACAGTTTAATTGCACTCTTCTTACCACAAGATTAAGAGAATTATCAATATCATTCATAAACCTGAAATATATGTATGCATTCCCAGGATCAAACACAAACATCAATTCAAAAACTTTCTTGCACTTCTCACATAGTAACTCACAATATAAACCAAGTAACAACATTAAATAATTTTCACTAATTATAACAAAGTCTCTACTATAAAGTTCAAACGCATAGAAATTTACCTTCATGGCTTTGGAAAGTACAAAAATATGCACTAGCCATTCAAACAAATTATTCTTTGTTTTTCAAGACAATGTTACCACAAACTTTTTGGTAGCTCAAGAAAATGCTCCCAATTATCTTACCTTTTTGAAGATCCTTGCTTGATGGTGTTTGACAAATAAATTGTAACTCCCAGTACATTTCAAAACATATATGACCAACTTAGCATAGATGAAAGTATTTAAACTTGAGAGAGAAAGGAGTTATTTTAGCTTAAAGTTAAAATTAAGAGTTAAGTAAAGTAGAAGGAACAATACTTTAGAAAAAAAGGATAAAAAAAGTGAGGTGCTTGCTTGACATAATTAGGCTAGTAGGTGATAAGTAGGTCCACCACCTACTTAGACTATTGGACCAAATTAAGGGCTATATTAACGGACTCCTTTGAGGCATAAATTAAGTAAAAGAAAAAGGGAAGGATGACCAGCCCAATACCTAAATTTGCCTAAGGCCCAATATGGCGTGATCCAATTAGAAATAAACCAAGTAGGTGCATCACCTACTTGGACTTTTTGAGCAGCTTAAAGAGACAAGTAGATGCATCACTTTCTTGGACTATTTTTACCAACTTAAGATATCCAAGCAAGTACATCACCTACTTAACCAAGTTGTGGCTAAAAAATGAAAAAAAAAAGGCGGTTAAACATGCCCCTTTTTAAATTCTAGGATAAGCTCATTATCTTCATTATTCTATTGCAAGAAAATTAGATTTTCCAAGTTCTCTCTCTAGATTTCTCAAAGCTCCTAACAGCAACCCTAAATTTCCATTAGGGTTCTTAAGAATCTCCTCTCCTTCAAAGCTAAAGATAGGTTAATAATTCATATATTTAACTTAATTCTACCATGGGATATTATGGAAATCAAATTATTTATGTATGGAGTGTAGGACAGTCCTCTCCAAGCTTGTCAGTCACACTTTTCCTTAACTTCTAGGAGAATATCTTCTTCTTTTGTTCAAACTTGAAGAGAAGCTTAAGGTCTTAAAGAATCTAAAATAAGAGGATAATTTTTTTAGAATTTTGAGGTAAGGTTCTACCCAATTTCATCCCTCGTTATATATAGTTTGGTGGAGAAATTTGTAGGTATTTTTGTCTAGAACTCTTGGGGTGGTGATGGAATCCTTGAGTTCAATATTCCTATTACGTAAAAATGAATTTTGGAACTATTTTTTGCTTTTTATGTGTGTTGTTGTGGGTAAGTAGTTAGGTGACCTTATATAATAATTATGTGTAGTTGTATTGAGGTGGAAAGTAAGAGTGTGAACTTGAGGGTTATTCTGGTGGTTTATGGATTTTGGGGTTGTTTTATAGGTATTGTTGTTGTGAGGTAATGGGTCACCTTATAGGATGGTTGAATGGAATTATATTAAAGTATAAAATAAGGATGTGGTGACACGCCATGTATTTGGGGGTTGGATATTCTTATTGCCAGTCAAGTCTTTTGCTACAGTTTTACAGGCCTATAATGTGATATGCTTCATTATGTACTTATATTGTAGAATAACACTAAAAGGAAAGGCTGAATCGTTATAGATTGGTCTGAAGATAAGGTATGTAAGTCTATTCAATTCCATATTCATTGGCATAAAATCTCATACTTGTGTTACTACCAACAAAGTGAGCTTCCTAAGTGTTCTTCCTAATAAAGGATATATAGAAATGATGTACGATTTTCAGCATCACTGTTGGCCTTGTTCCTACTCCTTATGATCTTACCAATGTGTTAAAGTACATTAGTGCGTGTTTATAAATAGATTTGTGTGTTTACTCTTTCCAGTCAAACCCTTGTCACATGTTTCTCTTCTATGTGTCAATAAGACCTTAGATTACACATTGCAAGTGTGCTCACATGTTGGGTATGCAATCTGTCCATTTACTGCCAACTTACTTCAATTGTCTATTTGATAATATACTTCATTTTCTCACATATTTACATGTTCCCTTCATTGAAAATCACTCCCATTGTCGTGTTCTATAATGTTACCTCATAGAATCCTTACTTGTTCCATTCTACAATTTATATCTCCTTACCTGGAATGTGTATTATCCTTAAATTGAATCAGTCCCCAAGCTTCATTAGTTCTCATGTTCATGTATCCCTTCATTTGATATTTTTTACTAAGTATTTAGCTATTGCATCACTGTCTAGAGTACTAATACCTTGGATTGAGTTAGATGCCTTCACTTGATATGCACCTATGCTTTCATTTGAAATGTCAAAGTGCTGATTTTATCATTTAAGCTCCTAAGTATTACATTGTTGTTACAAATGTTTCCTACATCATTGTTATTTCTCTGAGTGCATATTCACATGTTTCTTAATAAAGGTCTATAGTCCAAAAACACAATAATATTGTGGCCACTAAAATAACAATCTCAAAGATTAAAGAAATGAAGTAAAGTAAATATGTTTATATGTGGGTTGTAGCTCAGGGGGAAAAGCCTAGCATGGCCCGATCCCAATTCATGGACTTATGGGTGGTATCCTAGGACAGGAAAGAACACCTAGCATGGGTTGATCCCAATATTACGGGTGGTATACCAGGGGTGAAATAAAAGCCTAGCACGGGTCAATATCAATTTATGTATTAATGAAGAATGTATCCTAGGGGTATAATGATTAACATGGGTCATTCTCTTTTACTACTGATTAGATGGTCATATGTATCACATAGCTTATAAAGATTATAAAGCAAAATAGAGTACAAAAAAGAATGTAATGCACATGATTCCACAAGTTTAAGTAAAGGTGGTCTTCATCATTGCCTATATGTTTATGTATTGAAATCTAATTTCATTGAGATTTTGTTTTACATATGGTTACTTCATTCCCTATATATTCAATACATTTCTTCATACAGACGTTCCTCTCGGGGGACCTGCATTCCATGCTACATGTACATATACTCAACTAGTAGATCTCCCCAATAGAAGCATAGGATACTCAGCGGTGGTTGGTGAGCCCCTGATTGGTTCAGGACTTTGCTGAGTCTTTAGCCTATAGTTTGATAGTTGTATAGTCATGGATTTCATTACGAGCTTTGTAGACATTGTAGAATTGTCATATGCATTTATAGTTTCACTTGTCATACTTATTAGTTTGGACAGTTGGCTAGTTTTATATATATGTATATCTTCTCATAAGTAATTTTAATATTGTAAAACATGTGTTCATACGGTACTTGTCTACCTTACCCAAGGTCGGGGTGTGACAAAAGTTGTAGCAGAGCTGTTCATCCTAGGAAGTCTACAAAGTCGTGTCTAGTAGAGCCTTACTTATAAATGTGTTGTGCGCTACATTTAGAATTAGGGGGCTACGTGGATATTTTGGAAATACGAATTTCTTTCATGTTTCAGATCGTGCAATACAACAAAGATAAGAAGTCTATTCCCACTTGTACTCTGATCTATATTATCCATCTTATTCCTATTATGGCTAAGGTTAACGGTGGACAAAAGGCCAACACAGAAGGATTGTATAGGTTTCTATTTTACTTGTATCTAAAGCTGTATTGGTACTATTTGTTAACTTGGTTCAATATAGGGGGATATAATAGATTTACCAATATGTTTACATAATGAATGGTCACTTAGTCATTGAGATAAGCTGTAGCATTTACTTGTACAGCTTCTTAGGAGGATGTGACCGGTTCTTGAATCCAAGCTTTCCTTCGCATAACTCCTCCAATGGTTATAAGATCAAATCTTATGGAGGACATTTAATACTTTATTAGTAATACATATAGCATATTCAGGGATACACATGTATTAGAAATAGAAGTCATTGAACCAACTTTGTATTAGTTGAAGAAGGACAATAGCATGGTTTGATAGGTGAATGCATTAATGCAAAGTAGATACTAGAGATGTCCCTACTTGACCGATTGGGCCTTGACAATTACCAGATATCATTTGGTATATGTTAGTAGTTGTCTTTTAGAAGGTATGTGTATATGACCACCTCGAATAGGTAATAATAGCACATGTGATCCTTTTTGTGGTTAGAAAACTTAGGGTTAGCATTTTATTTTATATAAAAGTATATGTATACTTGTTTCCTATGGCAGTCTATGTTTTGGCTATAGAGGATTAGTATGCGACTACAGCTTAAGGTTGAAAAAGGAAAATTGATTGGTTAGACCAAAGTTATGATCAGTTAGGCTATTTATAGTGGGATCAGAATAGAAGAAGCTAGTAGTTTTGGTTAAGAAGAGTATTTGTTAGATACAAAATAGGTAAGAGTGACATTTAAATTACTTAGGTCGAGTATGCGCGTAGAGCCTATGGTTAGGAAGAAATGGGGTATGTAAAATCCTCTGAAAATAGGAATATGGGTGCTATGAGTTTTATAAGATACTATAGAGAAGTCATTTGAATATCAATGTAAGTTTTGATACCTAGTCTTATTAACTACAAGAATAGAGAGGGCATTCAAAAGATATACATTTGACCTAGCATAATTCCTAGGAAAATGCATCTGTATTGTCACTATTAAAGGAAGAGATAGTCTATTTTGAATATGTATATAGTTCTGATGGCTTATTAAAATTGCCATGAAGTATGACGTAGGATTTGTTCACTTGAATCCCCGATGTTGCAATTCACTTGGTACATAACAACTTATCTAAACTACCTGGCTAAAGGTATTGGATTACCATCGCTTGTTAGCCATAAGTTGTTATCCCTCACTTGCTATGGAAATTTTTTTTAGCATGGACAAACCTATCTAGTTAAGCCCAAAGTGGATAACCCTCAGATATTTTATAATCATGATATAAGTTCACATGTACTTGACATTTATGTGTGACTTGCTGTAGATAAAAGTTTATATGCTATAGTGCCTTTAAGTTTCACTATGCATTTGCTTATTCAATTTTTTTTTTAAGATACTAGACATCGAGTGGAATGATTTATCATAGGTCAATAACAAAGATACGGTTGACCTCGACCTCCTACTTCAAATGAATTATTGAGGATCTCTTTTCTACCTTGGTCTTAGTGTTTTTATATTTACTTAGGACACAACCAAGTTCTAATAGTTTGAACACCTAGAAGAAGAATTCTCGAGAGGTTGAAAAGGTAACATAAGGAAATCAATTGCATGTGCTTTGAGGTGAATAAATAACATGAGCACAATTATCCCACCCATTATTTAGAGCTAACGGTAGTATGCTTGCACTTAATGTAGTAGAGTCATTCCATAGGATTACCTCTAGTTTCCAGATGATCTAGTTTGTTACATAATATACATGCTACATGTTCCATAACTCATCTATTCACATGTCATTTTCCCTTAGTGGATTATTTACTCACTTGTTACGTGTGTCATAGAACACTTGCATGTAGGTGTTACCCATTTCATAGAACCCTTACTTATTACGGATGAGATGCGACTTTCTGCACAGAAGCCCACTACTTCTTTGCCATTTCCATGCCTTGTGACTCAGTTATGTGAATAGGACAACATTCCAGTATTAGCAGGGATAGATAAGGAGGTGATATCTTTTAGAAAGTAGGATATTGAAACGTCCTGAGATAAAATAAAGAATAAGCTGCTAGTGCACAAGTCTTAGGTGTTCGGGTTTGGTAGTCAAACTGAGGGAATAAAGAACATGAGCATAATTATCCCACCCATTATTTAGCACTAGCGGTAGTATGCTTGCATTTAATATAGCAGAGTGATTCCATAGGATGACCCCTAGTTTCCAGAGGATCTAGTTTGTTTCATAATATACATGCTACATGTTCAACAAATTATCTATTCACAGTTCATTTTCCCTTTGTCGATTATTTTCTCACTTGCTACGTGTGTCAGAGAACACTTGTATGTAGGTGTTTCCCATTTCATAGAACCCTTACTTATTGATATATGTTTCATAGGACCTTTCCCGATATGTTATAATTCACATGGGTTACTTGCCACAGATCACTTGTCCATATTTCATACGCATGATAGGTTGATTGAGCATATGCTATAGGCATTATAAATTAGTGATCATGGGTTATGTGTATCATAGATCACTTGTCTACATGTTATATGCTTCACATACCATTTCCTTATTTGTTACATACCTCGTAGCTTACTTGCTTAGCATTACAGGCCTAATAGTTTATTTTCCTATGTGTCATATTCGTACTTCCTCTTATTTCACATGCATACTTGCTGACATGTTAGTCTCCCTATCCATGCGATATACTCCAATTGCTCAACGTGATTTATGTTTCATAGTTCACTTTCTTATATAGCTACATGTTCTATAGTCAACGTGCTTATATGTTATATATGCTTTTATAGTTTTAGTATTCATGCATTATTTGCATCTAGTCCATTTGCTTCAAGTGTTACCCCATTTGCGTGCATACCATAGGACTTATAATTCATCTGCCCACATGAAACATGTCTTATAGTTCATTTTGCTATACGCTACTTTATAGTTTGTTTTTGCATCTAATACAAGCTTGAATACCTTACTTGCACATAAATTACATATTTCTATAGATCAATTGGGAATATGCCATACACTTATTAGGTTTACAATTTTATATGTTAAGTGCCCTATTTGTGCTAATCTCTTTATGTGTCATAGACTCTATATGACATATTTGTCCATATATTATTTGCCTCTTTATGCTTATTGAGTCAAGTATTGAACATGTTGGGGTAAAGTTTCTTTGTATCTTGATGAAGTGAGGATCTTGGATAGAAAAGGGTGGGCATACATGTGAATTTTAGAATAACCCTAGACAGTGACTTATCATAATGCCCTATCAAAAAGTGTGACACAAGACTTTAGAGTTCACATTAATAGCTATATGTTCTTATAAGACTTACCTCTAAAAAGCGTCATAAGATATGAAAGAAGGGAAAGTTGAGCTCCCGGTATGTTAGGCCTATGATTTCATGTGTCCATTCTATAGAATTTTTGGGAGATTCCATAGTCATTCTTGATTGTTACGACTGGAAGTGAAGGACAAAAGAGATAGCCTCCATTAAAGTGTTGTAGAAGAACTGGAATATAGAATAAGCTGCTTAGAAAGCAAGAGATGGTAAGAAGCCTAGATACCAATCCTTATTCCAAACGCCAACAAAAGGATCTTAAATCATGTCTTCCCCTTATATGATCACACATTTCACTAGCATTTGATTGTTTAATATCTCACTCATATTTCATATGTTTAGGTATATGATTCTTTCTTAAATTCCTTAATTTTATGTGTTCTACTAGTCTAAAGAAGAAAATGAGGAAGACAACACAATACTGAAATAGTCTTCACTAAATTACATGTCTAAGAGAGGAGTTTTATTTGTCATATTTTCATTTCATGTGTTATATTTATTGAGATTCCCCGTGAGTTTTGTGTACACATTATTTTGGTTAGCCGATAGATTTTGTATAGTTCTATTTACAAAAGAAACTCTAGCAAACTTTCTTGGGAAATTCCAGGGTTAACCAAGCCATTAGCTACACTTTCATTCGAGGATGAACACTCCAAAAGGGGGATGATGTAACGCGCTGTAAATTTCAAAACATATATGACCAACTTAGCATTTATGAAAGTAGTTAAACTTGAGATAATAAGGAGTTATTTGAACTTAAATTTAAAATTAAGTGTTAAGTAAAGTAGAGGGATTAAGATTTTAGAAAAATAGTATAAAATAAGTGAGGTGATTGCTTGACTTAATTAAGCTAGTAGGTGCACCACCTACTTAGACTATTGGACCAAATTGAGGGCTATTTTAATGGACTCATTTGAGGCCCAAATTAAGTAAAAGAAAAAGGGAAGGATGCCTAGCCCAATACCGAAATCTGCCTAAGGCCCAATATGATGTGATCCAATTAGAAATAAACCAAGTAGGTGCATTACCTACTTGGACTTTTTGAGCAGCTTAAAGAGACAAGTAGATGCATCACTTTCTTGGACTATTTTTACCAACTTAAGATATCAGAGCTGGTGCATCACCTAGTTAACCAAGCTGTGGCTAAAAAATGGAAAAAAAGAGGCGGTTCAACATGCCCCTTTTTAAAGTCTAGGATAAGCTCATTCTCTTCATTATTCTATTGCAAAAAAATTAGATTTTCTAAGTTCTCTCTCTAGCTTTCTCAAAGCTCTTAACAGCAGCCCTAAATTTCCATTAGGGTTCTTTAGAATTTCTTCTCCTTCGAAGCTAAAGATAGGTTAATAATGCATGTATTTAACTTAATTCTACCAAGTGATACTATTGAAATCATATTCTTTATGTATGGAGTGTAGGACAGTCCTCTCCAAGCTTGTCAGTCACACTTTTCCTTAACTTATAGGAGAATATCTTATTCTTTGGTTCAAAATTGAAGAGAAGCTTAAGGTCTTAAAGAATCTAAATATAAGAGGATAAATTTTTTAGAATTTTGAGGTAAGGTTCTACCCAATTTCATCCCTCATTATATATAGTTTGGTGGAGAACTTTGTAGGTATTTTTGTCTAGAACTCTTGGGGTGGTGATTGGAATCTTTGAGTTCAATATTCCTATTACGCCGAAATGAATTTTGGAACTATATTTGGCTTTTTATGTGTGTTGTTGTGGGTAAACAATTAGGTGACCTTATAGAATGGTTATGTGTAGTTGTATTGAGGTGGAAAGGAAGAGTGTGAACTTGCGGGTTATTCTGGTGGTTTACGGATTTTAAGGTTGTTTATGGGTTGTTTTATATGTATTATTGTTGTGAGGCAATGGGTCATCTTATAGGATTGTTGAGTGGAATTCTATTGAAGTATAGAAGGAGGGTGTGGTGATACACCATGTGTTAGGGGGTTTGGACGGCCTTACTTCCTGTCAAGTGTTTAGCTACTATTTTGCAGGCTTATAATGTGATTAGCTTCTAATATTAGCTTCATTATTTATTTATATTGTAGAGTAGCACTCAAAGGAAAGGATGAATCATTATAGTCACATTGGTTGGAAGATTAGGTATGTAAGGCTATTCGATACCATAGTCGTTGGTATGAAATCTCATACTTGTATTACTACAAACAAAGTAGGCTTCCTAAGTGTTCTACCTAGTAAAGGATATATAAAAATGATTTACGATTTTCAGCACCACTAATGACCTTGTTCCTATTTCGTATGATCTCACAAATATGTCAAAGGACTTTAGTAAGTGCTTATTACTAGATTTGTGTGTTTACTCTTTCAAGTCAATCACTTGTCACATGTTTCTCTTATATGTATCAATAAAACCCTAGATTACACACGGTAAGTGTGCTCACATGTTAGGTACGCAATCTGCCCATTTACTACCAACTTACTTCAATTGTTTATTTGATAATATACTTCATTTGCTCACATATTTTCATAATCCCTTCATTGGGCATCACTCCCATTGTCGTAGTCTATAATGCTACCTCATAGAATCTTAACTTATTCCATTCTACAGCTTACATCTCCTTACTTTGAATGTGTATTTTCCCTAAATTGAATCTATCCATAAGCTTCACTAGTTCTCATGTTCATGTATCCCTTCATTTGATATTTTTTACTAAGTATTTAGCTATTGCATCACTGTCTAGAGTACTAATACCTTGGATTGAGTTAGATGCCTTCACTTGATATGCACCTATGCTTTCATTTGAAATGTCAAAGTGCTGATTTTATCATTTAAGCTCCTAAGTATTACATTGTTGTTACAAATGTTTCCTACATCATTGTTATTTCTCTGAGTGCATATTCACATGTTTCTTAATAAAGGTCTATAGTCCAAAAACACAATAATATTGTGGCCACCAAAATAATAATCTCAAAAATTAAAGAAATGAAGTTTGTAAATATGTTTATATGTGGGTGGTAGCTCAGGGACAAAAGCCTAGCATGGGCCGATCCTAATTCACGGACTTATGGGTGGTATCCCAGGGATGGAATGAAAATCTAGCATGGGTCAATTCCAATATTATGGGTGGTATCCCGGGGGTGAAAGGAAATTCTAGCGTGGGTCAATCCTGATTTGTGTAGTGATGAGGAACGTATCCTAGGGATATAATGTCGAGCATGGGTAATCCTCTTTTTCCACTGATCGGACGGTCATATGTATCCCATCGCTTATAAAGATTATAAAGAAAAGAAGTGTATAGAAAAGAATGTAATGTACATGATTCCACAAGTTTAAGTAAAGGTGGTCTTTTATCCTTTCCTATATGTTCATGTATTGACACCTAATTTCATTGAGCTTTTGTTTTACATATGGTTACTTCATGCCTTATATATTCAGTACATTTATTCATACTAAAGTCCCTCACGGGGGACCTGCATTCCATACTGCAAGTACATATATTCAGCTAGTATATCTCCCTAATAGAAGCACAAGATACTCATCGGTGGTTGGTAAGCCCAGATTGATGCGAGACTTTGCTGAGTCTTTAGCCTATATTTTGATAATTGTATAGTCATGGATTCCATTAAAGGCTTTGTAGACATTGTAGATTTTTCATATGTATTTATAGTTTCACTTGTCATATGTATTGGTTTGGTCAGTTGGCTGGTTTTATATATATGTATAGCATCTCGTCAGCAACTCTAATAACACAGTAGTCCATTTGCTCATCATAGGTTGTAAATCATTTGTTCATACGGTACTTGTCCTCCTTACCCATTGTTGGGGCGTGACATAAAACATGAATGTTAGTAAACTCATCTAAAGATGGATTATCACATTTACATTTATAAATATTTGATAATGCTTCAAATAGATGAAGTTTACGTTTCATTTTAGAAGCATTAAAATATTCTATCCAAAAAATATCCTCCAAGGAAAGATTAGAGTAAGTAAATAAACTGACACAAAATTTAGCATCTATCAATTTACTACTACTATCCCTTTCTGACACAAAATTTAGCATCTATCAATTTACTACTACTATCCCTTTTATCTCCCTCATTCTTTGAAGAGAATTCTTCATTTTTAGAGGACATTCCAACATAAGAAATACTTCCAACAAACAATTTGAGAGTTAGCTTGCTAATATCCAAAAAATTAGTACCCTCAAGCAAGTCATAAATGTCATTTTCACAAGTTATGCACTCTTTAAATTTGGGATTATCACTTTCATTGAGTGCCCATGAGTCAATAAAGAATGACTGATTCAATTGGAATTTACCAAATAAAGGATTGTCAAAATTTTTGAAATTTTGACATTCTTTAGACTCAAAAAGTCTATCATCACACTTTCATGCTTCATTTCAAGAGTACTACTACAAAGCATACTTATGTCCTTACAAGATAAATAATAATTACAGTCAAATTCATTTGCAAAGAAACATTCATTATCAATCATCTTTTTAGTGTTCCTAGTAGCTAAAGAAGAATTGCATTCATCTTCATCACAAGAAATAAAGGAAACACCATGTTTTTCCATATTTGACATAACACTAGCTTGACACCCTTTAAGCTCACAATCAATAACAACTTTATCTCCACAATCATATTAAACTAGTGTATGTCCACAATCCAATTGAATATTAACTCAAAGTAAAGAATCATCAACCGCATCAAAAGATGGTTGTAACACCCCGTACATTTCACAACATATACGACCAACTTAGCTTTGATGAAAGTATTTAAACTTAAGATAGTAAGGAGGTATTTGAGCTTAAAATTAGAGTTAAGTGCTAAGTTAGAGTAGAGGGATTAAGATGTTGGAAAATAGGATAAAATAAGTGAGGTGCTTGCTTGACTTAATTAAGCTAGTAGGTGACAAGTTGGTGCATCACCTACTTAGACTAATGGACCAAATTGGGGCCTATATTAAGTGAATAATTAGAAGCCCAAACTAAGTGAAAGAAAATGAGGAGAATGACAGCCCATGGCCCAATCTGTCCAAGCCCATAAAGAGGTAATTAAAAATGTCCTAGCAGGTGCATCTCCTACTTGAACTTTTGACCAGCTTAAATGGCAAACGTAGGTGCATCACCTGCTTAGAATTTGTTGTCCAAATTAGAGCTAAAGGATGGCTGGAAAAAAGAGGAGAATGAGCCAGCAAAGTGAGGCCTTTAAAGATCAAAAATCTGATGTAAACTCTTATATTTTTCTTACCAAATTCAATTTCTCTAAAGTCTTTTAATATCTCTCTTCTATCCTCCAAACAAACTTCCTATTTTTCATTAGGGTTCTAAGTGTTCTTCAAGTTATTTTTTGTAAAGCAGCCCATAAGATCACCTTCTCTCCTCCTTAATTTCAAGTATATTAGAAAGTTATTCAAGGGGAGTGAATATATAGGTGTTAGCAGCCAAGGTACTGCCAATATCTTCCAAAGATTAAGGTAAGAATTTTATGCTATAAGCTTGGGTTGTTGTTCTATTTTCATGTGATGATGTTCTTTTCCTATTTTGTAGTTTAGAAAAGGTTACAAAAAAAAACTAAATTAGAGGAAACTAACAAATTAAGGCATCCAAGGTAAGGTGTTGTCCCAACTTCTATTGTTAGCTCATTTGTACATTCTAGGAATACATGTGTATTGGAACTCATGGTACGGTAATTGGAAGCTATGAACTCAAATTTTCTTATTATATTGTGATGTTAGGCCTGTATTACTATATTGAGAAGTTTGGGAAGTCGTGGTTGGCCTTAGAATGTAATTAGTTAATGTTATTACGGGGAAAAAATAAAGGGTGTGAACTTGGGGAGTTGTTCTGGTGGTTTATGGATTTTGTGACTGTTTGTGGTCTGTTTTATGTATAATTTTGTTGTGAGACAGTGAGTCACCATATCGGATAGTTGAATGGAATTCTATTAAAGTATAAAAGGAGGGTTTGATGATACACTATATGTTTGGGCGTTTGGATGATCTTATTGCCTGTCAAGTGTTTAGCTACAATTTTGTAGGCTTATAATGTGATTATCATCATTATGTACTTATATTATATAGTAACACTTAAAGGAAAGGCTGAATCATTGTAGTCACATTGGTTGGAAGATAAGGTATGTAAGGCTATTTGATTCCATATTCGTTGGTATGAAATCTCATACCTGTGTTACTACTAACAATGTGAGCTTCCTAAGTATTCTACCTAGTAAACGATACATAGAAATGATGTATGATTTTCAGCATCACTAATGTCCATTTTCCTACTCCCGATGATCTCACAAATGTGTCAAAGTACTTCAGTTTGAGTTTATTACTAGATTTGTGTGTTTACTCTTTCTACTAAAACACTTTTCACATGTTTCTATTTTATGTGTCAATAAGACCCTAGATTACATATATTAAGTGTGCTCACATTTTAGGTACGCAATCTGCCCATTTACTTCCAACTTACTTTAATTGTCTATTTGATAATACAGTTTATTCGCTCACATATTTACATGTTCCCTTCATTGGGCATCACTCCCATTGTCGTAGTCTATAATGTTATCTCATAGAATCCTTACTTGTTCCATTATATTATTACATCTCCTTACTTGGAATGTGTATTGTCCCTAAATTGAATCTATCCACAAGCTTAATTAGTTCTCATGTTCATGTATCCCTTTCATTTGATATCATTTACTAAGTATTTAGCTATTGTATCGCTATACAAAGTACTTATCTCTTTGATTGAGTTCGATGCCTTCACTTGATATCGACCTATGCTTCCATTTGAAATGTCAAAGTGTTGATTGTATCATTTAAGCTCCTAAGTATTACATTGTTATTACAAATGCTTCTTACATCATTGTTATTTCCTCTAGGGCATAGCCATATGTTTCTTAATACTGGTCTATAGTCCTAAAGCTCAATAATATTTTGGCCACCAAAATAACTATCTCAAAGATTAAAGAAATGAAGTAAAGTAAATAAGTTTATATATGGGTGGTAGCTCAGGTGCAAAAGCCTAGCATGGGCCGATCCTAATTCATGGACTTATGGGTGGTATCCTAGGGGTGGAAGGAACACCTAGCATGGGTCGATTCTAATATTAAGGGTGGTATCCCAGGGGTGAAAGAAAGTCCTAGCATAGTTCAATCCTAATTTGTGTATTGATGAGGAACATATCCCAAGGGTATAATTCCAAGCATGGTTCATCCTCTTTTACCACTGATTAGATGGTCATATGTATCACATTGGCTTATAAAGATTACAAAGAAAAGAAGTGTACAAAAAAGAATGTAATGCCCATGACTCCACAAGTGTAAGTAAAGGTTGTCTTTCAGCCTTTCTTATATGTTCATGTATTGACACCTAATTACATAGAGCTTTTGTTTTACATATGGTTACTTCATGCTTTATATATTCAGTACATTTCTTCGTACTGAAATCCCTCATGGGGGATCTGCATTCCAAGTTATAGGTACATGTACTCATCTAGTAGATCTCCCTAATAGAAGCATAAGATACTTAACGGTGCTTGGTGAGCCTTAGATTGATTCGGGACTTTACCGAGTCTTTAGCCTTTATTTAGATAGTTGTATAGTTATAGATTCCATTAGAAGCTTTGTAGACATTGTAGATTTGTCATATGTATTTATAGTTTCACTTGTCAAATATATTGGTTTGGTTAGTTGGATGGTTTTGTATATATGTATAGCTTCTCATCAGCAAATCTAATTACACAGTAGTCCATTTGCTCATCATAGGTTGTAAAGCTTTTATTCATATGGTACTTGTCCGCCTTACTCAATGTTGGGACATGATAAAAAACAAGAATCTTAGTAAACTCATCAAAAGAAGGATTATCACATTTACATTCATAAATATCTGACAATGCTTCAAATAGATCAAGTTTACATTTCTTTCTAGAAGCATTAAAAAATTCTATCCAAAAAATATCCTCAAAGGCAAGAATAGAGTAAGTAAGTAAATTGTCACAAAAGTTAGCATCTATCAATTTACTACTACTCTCCTTTTTTACCTCCCTCATTTTTTAAAGAGCATTCTTCATTTTTAAAGGACATTCCAACACAAGAAATACTTCCAACAAACAATTTGAGAGTTAGCTTGCTAATATACAAAAACTTAGAACACTCAAGCAAGTCATAAATGTCATTTTCACAAGTTATACACTCTTTAAATTTTGGATCATCACTTTCATCGAGTGTACATGAGTCAAAAAAGAATGAATCATTCAATTGGAATTCACCAAATAAAGGATTGTCAAAATTTTTGAAATTTTGATATTTTTTAGGCTCAAAAAGTCTATCATCACACTTTCATGCTCCATTACAAGAGTATTACCACAAAGAATACTTATGTCCTTACAAGATAAAAAATAATTATAATCAAATTCACTTGTAAAGAAACATTCATCATAAAGTACATTTTTAGTGTTTCTAGTAGCTAAAGAAGAAATGTATTCATCTTCATCACAAGAAATCAAGGAAACACCATGTTTTCCATATTTGACATAACACTAGATTGACACCCTTTAAGCTTACAATCGATAACAACATTACCTACACAATCATATTCAACAATTGTATGGCCACAATCCTTTTGTATATTAACTCAAAGTAAAGAATCATCAACAACATCAAAAGATAGTTGTAACACCCTGTACATTTCAGAACATATATGACCAACTTAGCATTAACAAAAGTATTTAAACTTAAGATAGTAAGGGGGTATTTGAGCTTAAAATCAGAGTTAAGTGTTAAATTAAAGTAGAGGGATTAAGATATTGAAAATAGGATAAAATAAGTGAGGTTCTTGCTTGACTTAATTAAGCTAGTAGGTGACAAGTAGGTGCATCACCTACTTAGACTAATGGACCAAATTGGGGCCTATATTAAGTGACTAATTAGAGGCTCAAACTAAGTGAAAGAAAATGAGAAGAATGGCAGCCCAAGGCTTAATCTGTCCAAGCCCATAAAAAGGTAATTAAAAATGTCCTAGCAGGTGCATCACCTAATTGGACCTTTGACCAGCTTAAATGGCCATAGTAGGTGCATCACCAACTTAGCATTTATGGTCCAAATTAGAGCCAAAGGGTGGCCAGAAATAAAGAGGAGAATGAGCCAGCAAAGTGAGGCATTTAAAGGCCCAAAATCTGATGTAAACTCTCATATTTTTCTCACCAAATTCAATTTCTCTCAAGTCTTTCAATCTATCTCTTCTATCCTCCAAACAACCTTCCTATTTTTCATTAGGGTTCTAAGTGTTCTGTAAGTTATTTTCTGTAAAGCATCCCATAATATAACCTTTTCTTCTCCTTAATTGCAAGTATATTAGAAAGTTATTCAAGGGAAGTGAATATACATGTGTTGGCAGCCAAGGTGTTGCCACTATCTTCCAAATATTAAGGTAAGAATTTTATGTTATAAGCTTGGGTTGTTGTTCTATTTTCACGTGATGCTTGTTCTTATGTTCCTTTCCTCTTTTGTAGTTTTGAAAAGGTTACAAAAACAATAATTGTGGAAAAACTAATAGATTAAGACATCCAAGGTAAGATGTTGTCTCAACTTCTAATTATTAGCTCATTTGTGCATTTTAGGCATACTTGTGTATTGGAACTCATGGGACGGTAATTAGAAGTTGTGAGCTCAAATTTTATTATTATAAGGTGATGTTGGGGATATATTACTATATTGAGAAGTTTGGGAAGTCGTGGATCGCCATATAAACTGATTTGTCAATGTTATTACGGGGCAGAAATAAAAGGTGTGAAATTGGGGAATTGTTTTGGTGGTTTACGAATTTTATGACTGTTTATGGGCTATTTTTTATATATTTTTGTTGTGAGGCAGTGAGTCACCTTATAGGATTGTTGAATGGAATCCTATTGAAGTATAAAAGGAGGGTGTGGGGATACACCATTGTTTGTGGGTTTGGACGGTCTTACTGCCCGTGAAGTATTTAACTACTATTTTGCAGGCTTATAATGTGATTAGCTTCTAATATTAGCTTCATTATGTACTTATATTATGGAGTAACACTTAAAGGAAAGGCTGAATCATCATAGTCACATTGGTCGGAAGATAAGGTATGTAAGGATATTCGATTCCATATTCTTTGACATGAAATCTCATACTTGTGTTACTACCAACAAAGTGAGCTTCCTAAGAGTTCTACCTAGTTAAGGACATTTAGAAATAACGTAAGATTTCAGCATCACAAATGACGTTGTTCCTACTCCTTAAAATGTCGTAGATGTTTCAAAGTACTTCATTATGTGGTTATTACTAGCTTGGAGTATTTACTATTTCAAGTCAAACCCTTGTTATATGTTTCTCTTATATGAGTTAATAAGATCCTAGATCACACATTATAAGTGTGTTTACAATTTAGGTACACAATCTGCCCACTTGCTACCAACTTTGTTCAATTATCTATTTGATCATATACTTCATTTGCTCAAATATTTACATGATCCCTTCATTGGACATCACTCCCATTGTCTTAGTTTATAATGTTACCTCATAGAATCTTTACTTGTTCCATTATATAGTTTACACTCCTTACTTGGAATGTGTACTTCTCCCAAAATTAAATCTGTCCACAAGCTTCATTAGTTCCCATGTTCATGTAATCCCTTTCATTTGATATAATTTACTGAGTATTTAGATGTCATATTGCTATCTAGAGTATGTATCTCTTGGATTGAGTTAGATGCCTTCACTCTATATGTACTTATGCTTCCATCTGTAATGTCAAAGTGCTGATTGTGTCATTTAAGCTCCTAAGTATTACATTGTTGTTCCAAATGCTTCCTACATCATTGTTACTGCTTCGAGTGCATATTCATATGCTTCTTAATACTGGTCTATAGACTTGTCATATGTATTTATAGTTTCACTTATCGTATGTATTAGTTTGGTCAGTTGGCTGGTTTTCTATATATGTATAGCTTCTCCTCAGCAATTCTAATTGCACAGTAGTCTATTTGATCATCATCGATCATTTGTAAAGCTTGTTTTCATACGGTACTTGTACTCCTCACCCAAGTTTAGGGCATGACAAAAGTGGTGTCAGAGCAGTTTGTCCTAGGGAGTCTACAAAGTCGTGTCTAGTATGTTGTGCATCACATTTATAATTAGGGGGCTGCTTGGATATTTAGGAAATGAGACTTTCTTTCATGTTCCAGATTATGCGATAGAGCAAAGTTAAGAAGACTATTCTCACTTGTTCTATGATCTATACTATCCATATTATGCCTACTATGGCTAAGGTCAACCACGGCCAAAAGTCCAGCAACACTATATTCCAATAGGCAACCTACAGAAAATGGTCTCAAGTTATCAAAATTTAGACTAGATTGAGCTTATTTAGTTCGACCCTCATGGTCCACAATAGAAAGGATTGTAAAGATCTCTATGTTACTTATATCTAAACCTACATTTGTAACATTTATCACCTTGTTTCAATTGACTGGAATTGTAACACACCGTACCTTCCCAACCCTACTTGACAACATTAAATAATGTTTACTTAGGTATCGAGAGCTATAAGTATGTATTTGGTAATGCTACTGAGGAGATAATTGAATTTGGCCCTTGTATATGTGATTAAACTTGTGTAGAAGGTGTTTTGCAATGTTCATGGAACATTTGTGGGATTCAAAATGAGGCTAAGAGGACCTCTAAACAAAGTATATTAAGGCTAAGAAGTAAGTTAAAGAATAGGACTTGAAGTATCTAACCAAACCCGCGAAGAAAAGTCGAAAAATAAAATTTTTGAAAAATTTAAGTGAGGGGCGCGTTAGGGACTGTACCAGGCCGCTCTGGGCCAAAATTTTGTGCCTAGAGGAAGCAAGTTGGCGTGCCTCAGGGCGTTCTAGGATGGAATTTTCAGTTTTTCGAAAGTTGGAAATTTTCTAAGTTCCAAGGGTTCCCGGGGCTGTATCGAGCCGATTTTTGCCACGTTTCTTATACAAACACAAGTATATATATGAAATGAATGAAATGTTATATTGGTATGATAAAATTACTCGAGAACGAATTTGGCATCAAAATGACGGTTTTACCCTTTAGGTCCAAATAGGCCATACGTGGCTAGAATCACTTGCTTTTGGGATTGAGGCTACGGATATGAATAGCGTGAGTGGGAATATTTATATAACACGTATGAGATGATTTATACATGAGGAATCATTGATTTTATTGGGTAAAGTGAATTGGGCCCAAAAAGGACCCAAAAATGAAAAGAAAACATGGGTCAAATGACCCATTCTTTCAAAGACCTTCTAGAAATAGAAATTAATGCTATAATTAATGGATAAGGATGGATTGAGGGCTTATATAAAGGTCCAAAAATCATATTTTTAACACACAAAAGTCTCATGCCAAGTCTAGAAATTTCCCAAAATTATTTCTCTCAACTTCAAACCCTAAGCTTTCTCTTGGAGCAAGATCATCATTTTTCAAGCTTGGGTAAGTGTTTATTACTATGGTTTAACATATTATATGCATGGGATATTATGTATATCAATTTGGTTATGCTTGGAAATGGTGGACATGGTACTTTGTGTCTTTTGTGAAAGATGTGAAATCCATGAGATTCAAGCTTGAATTATGACTTGTGCCTTTGATGAAAGATCATGGTATGGATAAAATATTAACGTGTATGGTGTTATTTTGTTATTACACATGTTATTTTTCTATAAGTATAAATTATGGGATTTTGGCCGATTTGTTGTTGTGAGGTGTATTGAAGTCATTTGATGGAATAATTGTGATGTGGTGGTGATGGAGTAGTGTAAAATATGAGCTTGGTGTGAAATGCTATTGGTTATCATGTGTTGGTCAATGTATGGAATATTGTGGTATTATTGGTATGATGATTTCATGCATGGTATTGTCAAGGGGGGATGACATGTTAAAGCTAAACATGTGACTTATTGTTATTGTATGCCATTATAAGGTAATTGGTGGTTAATGTTGGTTTCGTTATGAACTTGTGTTGTAGAGCGAAACACAAGGATGGAGCGGGACTATTGTATGCACACTTAAGATTGTAGAATCGTATTGAGAATACAAGGTATGTAAGGTTCCTTTTTTCATATCCTTCTGCAATATGTTGTTCACATTGACATTGGACTTGTTTCAATTCCGAGAGGCTTGAAGTATATCAATTTAGGTTGACGTATATTGTTATTCATACGTATCCTATTCTTAGATGAATGATGATTCACTTATATCTTAGTCATTGATTGGAATTTCCAAAGATGTCATAACATTGTAAATTCTACGAGAACTATCTCAACGAGAGTAATGAGGTAAAAAGAGCTTGTTTAGTTTGAATAGCATTATTCCAATCATGTCTTGTTCCAAAGTCCTATAGTATGATGATTATACTTGTACCAATCATTCATAAGTAGAAGTACCAATCTCATAAGAGTAATAAAAGGGGTGATGTGCGAGTTAGTAAAATTATCCCTCATAAGTGAAGATGTCAATCTCATGGAGTAAAGGGGTGAAGTGAGACGTGTATATAAGTGTGTGCTTTAGTCTCATGATCTTTAATGTGTCACTCTCATAACTAAGTGAAAGGTATAAGATTGTAGAGAGGTAATGCACATGGTTGCTATATGTTTCGTGGAGTATGGATTACATTCTAGCGGGTATAAGTTCAATATGGAATAGTCTCAATATTATGCTTTGTTATTTAGTATAGCCTACCAAAGGTGGAGGTCCGGTATCATATACTTACTTATATAAGATCTCATAAGAATAGTGAAGGAGGTAAAGTGAGAGCTAACATATCTATCCCTCACAAGTTAAGGTGTTACTCTCATGAAGTGTAAGAGTAAGGTAAAGCATATTTGTGTGTTTCAATTAGTGTCATGATCCTTAATGTATTAATCTCTCATAAGTTGATATATCAATCTCTCCCATGTATGTTTCCCCACCATGAGAGTGGATGTATGTTACCCCACCATGAGAGTGGATGTATGTCTCCCCACCATGCGAGTGGATGTATGTTTCCCCACCATGAGGGTGGATGTATGTTACCCCACCATGAGAGTGGATGTATGTCTCCCCACCATGAGAGTGGATTTATGTCTCCCCACCATGAGAGTGGATGTATGTTACCCCACCATGAGAGTGGATGTATGCTAAGCCACCAATAGTGTGGATGTAGGTTAAAACCACCAATAGAGTGGATGTACGTTAATAGAGTAGACGTATGTTATATTATTACCCTCACCACTAGAGTGGATGTATGTGGATGAAGTGTCATTCTTTTATAACCTACTAACCAAGTAGATGAACAATAGCGGTAATAAATATAGAAGCAAAAAAAAATCTCTTGGGTATAGAAGAATCCATTAGAGGCAAGTCTCTTGAGTGAAGGTAATTTCCCTTGAACGACAATAATTATGAAATGATGGTTTATCCATATTGATTATTCTCTCATATTTTATTCTATTGACATTGTCATGTATGATGCTATTTATTATGAGCCTTACATACTCAGTACATTCTTCATACTGACCCCCTCGGGGGAACTTACCTTACATGTTGCAGGTGCAGGAATTCGTAGACCTCCTCAGTAGATTGTGGATCATTTGCAAAGTTTTGGTGAGCTCCACTTGGTTCGGAGCTTTCTGAGTCTTAGTTGTATATCTATTTTGATGTTGTAAATATAATATAAAGCGAGGACTTGTCCTGACTTTAAGTTGGTCGTGTTAATGCATCTGTTAGAGGCTTTTGTAGACATATGTGGGTATATGAATGTAAGATATGTACGTTCAGTCCAACGTAATGGCTCCAATGTCCAAGTTTGGTATATATATAATTATGGCATATGTTTCCATTTTCATGTCTTCTGCATAGTTGCATGAGGTATAGTGAGATTAATATGGAGATATACACACGAAGGTTCATAAGCAAAGATTGGTTCTCTCGGGCCATATCGGCTTCGGGTGCCAATCACGTCCCGATGGAATTCGGGGCGTGAGAAAAGTGGTATCAGAGCAGGTCGTTCTAAGGGTGTCTACAAAGCCGTGTCCAAGTAGTGTCTTGTTCATGGATGTGTTATGCACCAAATTTATGAGCAGGAGGCTATGGGGCATTTAGGATGTGGTTTCTTTTCTTCATTCTAGATCGTACAATAGAGCCAGTGTTGTACGTTGAATTGTATCTGACCATGGTGATTGTTTTTATTTGGTATAGTAAACATGCCAATCACGAGAAGAGGTAGAGGTAAAGGGAAGCAGGTAGATATGCCTGCTGAAGAAGGAATGAGTAGGTTGCCACCTGACCAAGCTAGTCAAGGTGGAGCTGACGCTGAAATTCCATCGCGGTCTTCCTCTACCTTTCCAGCTCCTGAAGAGCCAAGAGGTAGAGAAGTACCCGGAGAACCACCAATGAATTCCACAGATCAAGATTTAAGAAATGCAGTACATATGTTGACACTATTAGTGGCTGCACAAACCCAGGTACGAACTGGTCCAATGGTAAATGAAGATGACGCGGCTAGAGCAGCTAGTCAGCGTACACAGGACTTTCTAAAATTAGACCCTCCCATATTCACGGGGTCCGATCCAAAAGCAGATCCACAGGATTTAGTGGACCAAGTTCAAAGAGCACTAGAGGTGATGCATGTAACAGGTGTAGAAACGGTTAAGCTAGCAGCTTATAGACTAAAGGGCGAGGCTATTTTGTGGTATGAGGACTGGAAAATATCAAGAGGTATTGATGCGCTCCCAGCTGGTTGAGAAGAATTTAGAATGGCATTCCTAGATCATTACTTCCCGTATGAGATTCGGGAGGAACGTGCAGACCAATTTCTGAATTTGCGTCAGGGAAGTATGAGTGTCAAAGAATACAGTTTACAGTTTAATTCCTTAGCTAGATATGCTCCAAATGTGGTAGCCACCATGGAAGATAGAGTCCATCGATATGTGGACAGATTGGAGCCTTATTTGGTATGAGACTACACTATTGCTGCCTTAAATCGAGATATGGACATAGCTAGAATACAAGCCTTTGCACAGAAAATGAAAGATCAAAGGCAAAGAAAGAGGACACAGAAAACTGAGGAAGGGCCATCAAAAAGGGCGAGACCTATGGGGCAGTCTATGGTATCCCCAGGAGAATGTGGATCTCGAATGTTACCGCCTAGACCCTCATCCTTTTATTTCACAGTAGGTGCTTATTCTCAATTCTGAGGGTCTAGAGGTGGTCGATCTGAACAGAGTAGTGGGATTCATGGATCACATGCAACGAGATCTTCTCATAAGTTGTGCTTGCTCTGTGGGAGATTTCATGCAGGCGAATTCCGGTTTGATAGGAATATTTGCTTTGTATGTAGTAGGCCAGGGCACCTGATGAGGGAATTCCCACAAAGGCCTACGGGTAGTATGACACGGCTTATCGGATCAGCCGATGTGGCATCAGTAGCTGGTGTACAGTCTGCTGGTCGCGGTAGAGGTGCCAGAGGAGCAGCCAGTTCCAGTGGAACTCAAAATCGCACTTACGCTTTAGTGGACTGGCAGAATGAGAAAGCACCTTCTGATGACGGTACAGGTATTTAGGTATATTACCATATTTTACATGATGTATATGTATTGATTGATTTGAGCTCTACTCTATCGTACGTTGCTCCATCGACTGTCATGAATTTAATAGTACACTGGGGTTATGAGTGAAGTCCATAGAACGATTTCCACCTGTCGATGAGTTTAGTATAGTTAAAGGAACATATCGTAATGGTATAGTAGATGTTTGTGATCATGACAGGTATAATGAAATTCAGAAAGAAGGGAAAATTAACCCTATACAACGTGCCATGTGAAATTGTTGAAAGTGTATAAGAGTTTCCTTACATATTGTTCCCATTGGAAATATACAAAGTTTGGGGGATCTCACTAGGAAAAGATATCTATGGCTATTCTAAAGCGTCAAGTATGAAGGTTAAGAAATAAAGACGTAACTCTCAAAAAAGTGCTTTGAAGAAACCAACAAGTCGAAGAGATACCCATGTTTGTTTCAAATGGAAGAAAAGGTTCAAAAGGTGGGAGTGGACCAATAATAAGTAAGTATCTATGAGCTTTAAGGGTCTATATATGGATAAACTAATATAGAGATGCATTTGTTGTAATTGAAGCGATATCGTTAACATTCGAGGACGAATGTTCCTAAGGGGGGAAGAATGTAACACCCCGTACCTTCCCAACCCTACTTGACAACATTAAATAATGTTTACTTAGGTATCGAGAGCTATAAGTATGTATTTGGTAATGCTATTGAGGAGATAATTGAATTTGGCCCTTGTATATGTGATTAAACCTGCGTAGAAGGTGTTTTCCAATGTTCATGGAGCATTTGTGGGATTCAAAATGAGGCTAAGAGGACCCCTAAACAAATTATATTAAGGCTAAGAAGTAAGTTAAAGAATAGGACTTGAAGTATCTAACCAAACCCGCGAAGAAAAGTCGAAAAATGAAATTTTTGAAAAATTTAAGTGAGGGGCACGTTAGGGACCGTGCCAGGACACTCTGGGCCAAAATTTTGTGCCCATAGGCAGCAAGCTGTCATGCCCCAGGGCGTGCAAGGATGGAATTTTCAGTTTTTCGAAAGTTGGAAATTTTCTAAGTTCCAAGGGTTCCCGGGGCTGTATCGAGCCGATTTTTGCCACGTTTATTCTACAACCACAAGAATATACATGAAATGAATGAAATATTATATTGGTATGATAAAATGACTCGAGAACGAATTTGGCGTCAAAATGATAGTTTTACCCTTTGGGTCCAAGTAAGCCATACGTGGATAGAATCACTTATTTTTAGGATTGAGACTACGGATATGAATAGCGTGAGTGGGAATATTTTTGTAACATGTATGAGATGATTTACACACGAGGAATCATTGATTTTATTGGGTTAAGTGAATTGGGCCCAAAAAGGACCCAAAAATGAAAAGAAAACATGGCCCAAAATGGGTCAAATGACCCATTCTTTCAAAGACCTTCTAGAAATAGCAATTAATGCTATAACTAATGGCTAAGGATGGATTGAGGGCTTATATAAAGGGCAAAAAATCAGATTTTTAACACACAAAAGTCTCATGCCAAGTCTAGAAATTTCCCAAAATCATTTCTCTCAACTTCAAACCCTAAGCTTTCTCTTGGAGCAAGATCATCATTTTTCAAGCTTGGGTAAGTGTTTATTACTATGGTTTAACATATTATATGCATGGGATATTATGTATATCAATTTGGTTATGCTTGGAAATGGTGTACATGGTACTTTGTGTCTTTTGTGAAAGATGTGAAATCCATGAGATTCAAGCTTGAATTATGACACCACATTTTTTCGAATCGAAAGCCCCAACTAGAGATGGAATTCCAGAACCTAAACTTGTGCCTTTGATGAAAGATCATGGTATGGATAAAATATGAACGTGTATGGTTTTATTTTGTTATTAAACATGTTATTTTTCTATAAGTATAAATTATGGGATTTTGGCCAATTTGTTGTTGTGAGGTGTATTGAAGTCATTTGATGGAATAATTGTGATGTGGTGGTGATGGAGAAGTGTAAAATATGAGCTTGGTGTGACATGCTATTGGTTATCATGTGTTGGTCAATGTATGGAATATTGTGGTATTATTGGTATGATGATTTCATGCATGGTATTGTCAAGGGGGAATGACATGTTAAAGCTAAACATGTGACTTATTGTTATTGTATGCCATTATAAGGTAATTGGTGGTTAATGTTGGTTTCGTTATGAACTTGTGTTGTAGAGCGAAACACAAGGATGGAGTGGGACTATTGTATGCACACTTAAGATTGTAGAATCGTATTGAGAATACAAGGTATGTAAGGTTCCTTTTTCCATATCCTTCTGCAACATGTTGTTCACATTGACATTGGACTTGTTTCAATTCCGAGAGGCTTGAAGTATATGAATTCAGGTTGAAGTATATTGTTATTCATACGTATCCTATTCTTAGATGAATAATGATTCACTTATCTCTTAGTCATTGATTGGAATTTCCAAAGATGTCATAACATTGTAAATTCTAAGAGAACTATCTCAACGAGAGTAATGAGGTAAAGAGAGCTTGTTTAGTTTGAATAGCATTCTTCCAATCAAGTCTTGTTCCAAAGTCCTATAGTATGATGATTATCCTTGTACCAATCATTCATAAGTAGAAGTACCAATCTCATAAGAGTAATAAGAGGGGTGATGTGTGAGTTAGTAAAATTATCCCTCATAAGTGAAGATGTCAATCTCATGAAGTAAAGGGGTGAAGTGAGATGTGTATATAAGTGTGTGCTTTAGTCCCATGATCTTTAATGTGTCACTCTCATAACTAAGTGAAAGGTATAAGATTGTAGAGAGGTAATGCACATGGTTGCTATATGTTTCGTGGAGTATGGATTACATTCTAGCGGGTATAAGTTCAATATGGAATAGTCTCAATATTATGCTTTGTTATATAGTATAGCCCACCAAAGGTGGAGGTCCGGTATCATATACTTACTTATATAAGATCTCATAAGAATAGTGAAGGAGGTAAAGTGAGAGATAACATATCTATCCTCACAAGTTAAGGTGTTACTCTCATGAAGTGTAAGAGTAAGGTAAAGCATATTTGTGTGTTTCAATTAGTGTCATGATCCTTAATGTATTAATCTCTCATAAGTTGATATATCAATCTCTCCCATGTATGTTTCCCCACCATGAGAGTGGATGTATGTTACCCCACCATGAGAGTGGATGTATGTCTCCCCACCATGCGAGTGGATGTATGTTTCTCCACCATGAGAGTGGATGTATGTTACCCCACCATGAGAGTGGATGTATGTCTCCCTACCATGAGAGTGGATGTATGTTACCCCACCATGAGAGTGGATGTATGTCTCCCCACCATGTGAGTGGATGTATGTCTCCCCACCATGTGAGTGGATGTATGTCTCCCCACCATGAGAGTGGATGTATGTTGCCTCACCATGAGAGTGGATGTATGCTAAGCCACCAATAGTGTGGATGTAGGTTAAAACCACCAATAGAGTGGATGTACGTTAATTGAGTAGACGCATGTTATATTATTACCCCCACCACTAGAGTGGATGAAGTGTCATTCTTTTATAACCTACTAACCAAGTAGATGAACAATAGCAGTAATGAATATAGAAGCAAGAACGAATCTCTTGGGTATAGAAGAATCCATTAGAGGCAAGTCTCTTGAGTTAAGGTAATTACCCTTGAAGGACAATAATTATAAAATGATGGTTTATCCACATTGATTATTCTCTCATATTGTATTCTATTGACATTCTCATGTATGATGCTATTTATTATGAGCCTTACATACTCAGTACATTCTTCATACTAACCCTCTCGGGGGAACTTACCTTACATGTTGTAGGTTCAAGCATTAGTAGACCTCCTCAGTAGATTGTGGATCATTTGCAGAGTTTTGGTGAGCTCCACTGGGTTCGGAGCTTTCTGAGTCTTAGTTGTATATCTATTTTGTTGTTGTAAATATAATATAAAGCGGGGACTTGTCCCGACTTTAAGTTGGTCTTGTTAATGCATCTGTTAGAGGATTTTGTAGACATATGTGGGTATATGAATGTAAGATATGTACGTTCAGTCCGACGTAATAGCTCCAACGGCCAAGTTTGGTATATATATAATTATGGCATATGTTTCCATTTTCATGTCTTCCTCATAGTTACATGAGGTATAGTGAGATTAATATGGAGATATACACACGAAGGTTCATAAGCAAAGATTGGTTCTCTCCGGCCATATCGGCTTCGGGTGCCAATCACGTCCCGATGGGATTCGGGGCGTGATAGGAATATATTAGGGTTATCCATATATTTACATATTAATAGTTACTTAGTCACTGAGATGGGTTGTAGCATTTCTTTGTACAACTTCTTAAGAGTATGTGACTGGTTCTTGAGTCTGATATTTCCTCCATATTACTTCCAAAGTGGTTATAGGATCTAATCCTATAGAGGACCTATAGTGCTTCATCTGTCATATACATAGATTCTTCAGGGTCTTTCATTCACAAAAAATAGATATTGTTGGACTAGGCTTGAATTAACTAAAAGAGGTGGTAATAGAATGGCCTGAAAGGTGAATCTATCAATCCAATAGTTATACTAGAGATACCCCTAGTTATTTGATAAGTCCCCAAATGCTTAAAGATATCATCTTGAATACTAGGTAATTGTCTTCTAAAATATGTGTTCATATGACCACCCTGAATAAGAAAGAATAACACATGTGATCCTTTTTGGTTAGAAAACTTGGGGATAAGTGTTTTAATTGCTGCATATACAAGTAGATAGTTCCTTATTATGGTCTATGTTTTAGTTATAAAGGGTTTGTATGAGACTAGAAATTAAGGTCAAAGAATATTGAGGGGTTAGACATAAGTTGTGATTCCTTAGGATATTAAGAGCAAAAGTTTACACTAGATTAGTTAATTAATAGCTGGAAAAGTATCTATTATACATCAACAGAGAAAAATGACATTTGAATAACATAGAGCAAGTATGCACATAGCATAGAGCTCCCGTTAGGGAGAGATGGGTGAGTAAATTTCCTTGAAAGTAAGAATATAGCTTATGCTAGTTTTATGAGAGATAGTTCATTTTAAATTGGTATGGAATTCGGATGGCTTATTAAAGTTGCCATAATGTATAAGTATCATTTGTTCACTTGATTCTATGATATTGCAATTCACTTGATACATAACAACTTATTTAAGATTCCTGACTAAAGGAAAGGATTACCATCACTTGTTAAACCCACAATTGTTAACCCTTAGGTGCTATAAAATCATGAGACAAGTTCAATGTACTTGACATTTATGTGCGACTAGCCATACATAAGAGTTAAATATGCTATAATTGTCACGTCCCGAAATCCCATTCGGGCCGAACTGGCACCCGAAGCCGATATGACCGGAAAGAACCAATCTTTGCTCATGAACCTTCATATGTATATACTCGTGTGAATCTTATTATACCTCATGCAACTATGCGGAAGACATGAACATGGAAACATATGCCATAAATATATATACCAAACTTGGCCGTTGGAGCCATTACGTCAAATAGCTCGCACTTTACCTCCTTCACTAATCCCATGCGATCTTATATAAGTAAGTATATGATATCGGGCCTCCACCTTTGGTGGGCTATAATAAATAACATAGCATAATATTTGGGATTTTCCATATTAAACTTATACCCTTTAGAATGTGATCCATACTCAATATAGTATCCATGCGCCTTACTCTTTACACTCTTATACTCTCTACATAATTATGAGAGTGACACATTAAAGCACACACTTATGTACACATCTCACTTCACTTGTTTAAATCATGAGATTGAAATCTTCACTTATGAGGACTAATTCTACTACCTTGCACATGACCTCTCTTATTACTCTTGCGAGATTGGTACTTCTACTTATGAAAGATTGGTACAAGGATAATAATCATACTATAGGGCTTTGGAACATGACATGATTGGAAAATGCTTTTCAAGAATAACTAGGTTCCCCTACATTGTTACCCTCTTGAGATAGTTCTTTTAGGAATTACAACGTTATGACATCTTTAGAACTTCAGTCATTGAATAAGAGATAAGTGAATCATCATTCATCTAAGAATACGACACATATGAATAACAATATATGTCAACCTGAATTGATATACTTCAAGCCTCTCGGAATTGAAACAAGTCCAATGTCAAGGTGAACAACATGTTGCAGAAGGATACGGAAAAAAGAACCTTACATACCTTGTATTCTCAATACGAATATACAATCTTGGACGTGCATAAAGTTGTCCCTCTCCTTCCTTATGTTTCATTCTACATTACAGGTACATAACGAAACCAACATTAAACACCAATAACAATGGCATACAATAACAATGAGTTACATGTTTGGCTTTAACATTTCATATCCCCCTTGACAATACCATTTATGAAATTATTATACAAAAAATCCCACAATATTCCATACATTGACCAATACATGATAACCAAGAGCATGTCACACCAAGTTCATACTTTCCACTCTCCATCATCACAACATCACAATTATGCCATCAATTTACTTCAATACACCTCACAACAATAAATCGGCCAAATCCCATAATTTACAATTATAGAAAAATAACAAGTTTAGGACCATAATAACACCATACATGTTTTTATTTCATCCATACCATGCTGTTTCATCAAAACCACAAGTCATAATTCAAGTTACAATCCCATGGATAACACATCTTTTTAACAAAAACCAAAAGTGCCATGTCCAAACCTTACAAGCATAACCAACATGATTTACATAATATTTCATGCTTATAATAATCTAAATTACAAGAATAATCACTTACCCAAGCTTGGAAGATGATGATCTTGTCCAAAAATGCCTTAGGGTTTGAAGAGCTTGAGAAAGGTCTTGTGGAAATGTCTAGAATGGCATGTGCCCCTTTTGAGATTAAAAATCTGATTTTTTGGCCACCTTTTATAACCTCTTAAATTCATACTTAGCCATTAATTCCAACATTGACAAGTCAAGGCAAGAATGGGTCATTTTGACCCATTGGGCCTTTCATGTATTGTTTATTTTGGTCTCAAATTAGGCCCAATAGCCCATATCATCTTAACTCACTAACATCAATGTGTCATCCATTATATATGTGTTACAACGATATTCCCACTCAAGAGATTTATATTTGTAGCCTCAATCCCAAAAGCAAGCGATTCTAGCCACGTATGGCCTATTTTGACCAAAAGGGTAAAATCGTCATTTCGATGCCAAATTTATTCTCGAGTAATTTTTATCATACCAATATAATACTTTACTCATTTCATGTATATGCTCATGGTTGTAGAAGAAACGTAGCAAAAATCGGATCGGTACAACCCCGGGTACCCTTGGGACTTAGAAAATTTCCAACTTTCGACAAATTGAAAAATCCATCCTGGCACGCCCTTGGGCATGCCATATTTCTTCCTATGGGAACAAAAATTTGGCCCAGAGCGGCCTGGCAAGCCCCCCAGTGCGCCCCTTACTTAGTTTTTCTGAAAATTTCATTTTTCAACTTTTCTTCGCGGGTTTGGTTAGATACTTCAAGTCCTATTCTTTAATTTAATTCATAGACTTAATATAATTTGTTTAGAGGTCCTCTTATCCTCATTTTGAACCCCACAAGTTCTCCACAAAAATCACAAAACACCTCCTATGAAAGGTTAATCACATGTACGAGGCTAAATTTCAATTTTCTCATCATTAATATTACAAAATACATGCTCATGGCACCTCGAAACCTAAATAACCATTTTCCAACGTCATCACATAGGGTTAGAAAGGTACGGGGTGTTACAATAATGCCTTTAAATTTCACTATTTATTTGCTTAGTTGACCTTCATAAGCTACTATACTTCGAGTTTGATTATCACAGGTTAGTAATAAATATAAATGGACCTCAATCTCCTACTCATAAAGATGAACTCTTGAGGATTTCTTCTCTATCTTAATTGTAGTATTTATATTGACCTGGAAGGCAACCAAGTTCTAATAGGAAGAATACCTATAAGAATTCTTAGGAGGCTGAAGAGATTAGATGGGGAAATAAATTATATGTGCTTTAAAGTGAGTAAGAGATATGTGCAAAACTATCCCACCCATGATTTAGCACTAACAACAGTATGTTTGCACTTAATATGGCAGAGTGGTTCTTATGGGATGTCTCCTAGTTTCCAAAGGCTCTAGATTGTTATATAATTATGTATACTACATGTTCCATAACTTATCTATTTGTATTTCATTTTCCCTTTGGGGATTACTTCCTTACATATTATGCATGTCATAGAATGCTTGTATTTAAGTGTTAACAATTTCATAGAACCCTCATTTATTATTGTATGTTTCATAGGACCTTTTTCCTACATGTTATATATTATGTTGGTTTCTTACCACCCATCAGAGTCCATATTTTATATGAATTGTATACTAATTGATCATATGCTATAGGCATTCTAAATTAGTTCTCATGGGTTATATGTATCACATATCACTTGTCTACATATTATATGCTTCATAGACCATTTCATTATATATTACATGACTCGTAGCCTACTTACTTAAGCATTACAGGCATAATAGTTTATCTGCACATGTGTCATATACTCACTTGCTCATATTTCATATGTGTACTTGTTGACATATTAGTCTACCCATCTGTGTGATATAGTTCACTTGCTCAACTTGATTTATGTTTCATAGTTCGCTTTCTTATATAGATACATGTTCTATAGTCTACTTGCTTATATGTTATATATGCTTTTGTAGTTTTAGTATTCATGCATTATGTGCATCTAGTCCACTTGCTCCATGTGTTACCCCACTTGCTTGCATACTATAGGACTTATAATTCATCTGCCCATATACTATATGTATTATAGTCATTTTCTCACATGCTACTTTATAGTTCTCATGTGTATCTGATACATGATTCCATAACTTACTTGCACGTAAATCACATAATTTCTATAGCTCAATTGCCTAAATGTTATACACTTGCTAGGTTCATTAGTTCATATGTTAAGTGCCATTTTTATGCTAATCTACAGATGTGTCATAGACTATATGTGACTTATTTGTCCATATATTATGTGCCTTTTTATGCTTATTGATTTCATTATTGAACATGCTGGGATAAAGTTTCCTCGTATCATGATGAATTAAGGATTTTGGTTAGAAAAGTTTGGGCATATATGTGAATTTTAGCACAACCGTAGACAATGACTTGGCATAATGCCCTATCCAGAGGTACGATGCAAAACTTTAGAGTTCACATTAACAGCTATGTGTTCTTCTAAGACTCACTTATGAAAAGCATCAAAAGATTTAGGAAATAGAGGAAAGTTGATCCCTCAGTATGTCAGGCCTTATAAATTATATAGAGAATTTTCTAGGAAGCTTATGATTTCATGTGTCCATTTTATAAAAATTTGTGGGAGATCCAGTCCTCATTATTCTCTTTAAAGATAATAAAGTAACCAAGGACTTATCATTTAAACAAGTTCCTGTAGTCGTCCATGATTGTTAGGCCTAGAAATTAAGGACAAAAGAGATAGCCTTCATTGAAGTGTTATGGAAGAACTAGAATATAGAACAAGCTACTAAGGAATAAAAAGATGATGAAAAGTTTATATACCTATCCTTATTCCAAACCCCAATGGGAGGATCTTAAATCATGTGCTTCCCTTATATGATCACACATTTCACTAGCATTTGATTTTTTGACATCTCACTCACATGTCATATGTTTAGGTATATGATTCATGCTTAAATTCCTTAATTCTATGTATTCTACTTGTCTAAAGAAGAAAATGAAGAAGATTATGCTATAGTGAAATAGTCATCATTAAATTACATGGACAAGAGAGGAGTTTTATTTGTCATATTCTCATTTCATGTATTATATCTATTGAGATGCCCTGTGAGGCGCATACATGGTTTTATTTAGCTTATAAATTTTGAATAGTTCTATTTACAAGGTAATCTTTGGAAAACTTTTTTAGGAAATTTTAGGTTAGTCAAGCAATTAGCTTTACCTTTCATTCGAGGACGACTGATCCAAGGGGGGGGGGGATGATGTAACACCCTGTACATTTCAGAACATATATGACTAACTTACCATTGACGAAAGGATTTAAACTTAATATAGTAAGGGGGTATCCTATCTTAGCATCACCTACTTAGACTTTTGACTAGCTTAAATGGCCAAAGTATGTGGTTCACCTACTTTGCATTTTTGGTCCAAATTAGAGCCAAAGAGTAGCTGGGAATAAAAAGGAGAATGAGCCAACAAAGTGAGGCCTTTAAAGACAAAAAATCTGATGTAAACTCTCATATTTTTCTTACTAAATTCAATTTCTCTCAAGTTTTTCAATCTATCTCTTCTATCCTCCAAACAACCCTCTTATTTTTCATTAGGGTTCTAAGTGTTCTTCAAGTTATTTTCTATAAAGCAGCCCATAAGATCAACTTCTCTCATCCTTAATTTCAAGTATATTAGAAAGTTATTCAAGGGGAGTGAATATACAGGTGTTGGCATCCAAGGTGCTGCCACTATCTTCCAAAGATTGAGGTAAGAATCTCATCTTATAAGCTTGGGTTGTTGTTCTATTTTCATGTGATGCTTATGCTGATGTTACTTTCCTATTTTTTGGTTTAAAAAAGGTTACAAAAATATTAATTAAGGGGAAACTAACAGATTAAGACATCCAAGGTAAGGTGTTGTCCTAACTTCTAATTATTAGCTCATTTGTGCATTCTAGGCATACTTATGTGTTGGAACTCATGGGATGGTAATTGGGAGATGTAAGCTCAACTTTTATTATTATATTATGATTTTGGGGATGTATTAATGTTTTAAGAAGTTTGGGAAGTCATGGATGGCCTTAGAAGATGATTAGTTAATTTTATTACGGGGCAGAAATAAAGGGTGTGAACTTGGGGAGTCATTCTGGTGGTTTATGGATTTAGTGACTATTTATGGGTTGTTTTATATGTATTATTGTTGTGAGGAAGTGATTCATATTATAGATGGTTGATAGGAATTCTATTGAAGTATAAAAGGAGGGTGTGGTGATACACCATGTGTTTGGGGGCTTGGACGGTCTTACTGCCCGTCAAGCATTTTGTTACTGTTTAGCAGGCTTATAATGTGATTAGCTTCTAATATTAGAATTATTATGAACTTATATTGTAGACTAACACTTAAAAGGAAATGCTGAATCATCATAGTCACATTTGTTAGAAGATAAGGCATGTAAGGCTATTCGATTCCATATTCTTTGGCATAAAATCTGTAACACCCCGTCTATTTCCAAAACTTATACGACCAACCTAGAATGGATAAAAGTATTTAAACTTGAGATAATAAGGACATACTTAAGTGTAAAGTTAAAGTTAAGTGCTGGATTAAGGTAGAAGGATTAAGACATTGGAAAAAGGGGAGAACATAAACGAGGTGCTTCCGTGACTTAATTAAGATAGTAGGTGTATCACCTACTTAAACTATTGGGCTGCTTTTGGATATAAGTTAATGGACTCAATTGTGGATCAAATTAAGTACATAAAAATGGAAATAAGACCATACCAACACCTAAGATTAATTTAGGCCAAACAAGAGATGATCCAAGTAGAAATAAAGTGAGACAATGGACTGTTTTGGATAGCTTGTATAGCCAAGTAGGTGCATCACCTACTTGGACTATTTTTGACCAAGAATTGGATAATAATGGACTAGTGAGAGGTGTATAAGAGTTAGTATATAGATCTTCAATTCAGCTCATTTATCCATTCACTTCACTTGCCAAAAATAGAAAAATAAAAACACTTTCTCCTCTCTCAAACTCCAAATCAGCCGCCCCAAATTTCCCTAGGATTATTGGACTAATCTTCCACTTTGCAAGCCTTGGTAAGTGTTTAATATTATAGTTTAATTTAATATATGTATTATAGGGGGTGGAAATCATGTTGGTTATGTTTAAAATGTATAGGGCAGTCGCTTGTTTTGGTGGCAGTCCACTTGTGTTTAGCTTTAAAGGATTTGTCTTCCTTTTGGTTTAAACTTGTAAACAAGATTAAGGTATTGAATAAATGAAGTTGGAGGATGAATTTTAAGTATGTTAAACTGTGGTTCTTCCCCTGGTTCATTTTTTTTATTTATGGTTTGGTGGAAATGTTTATACGTGTTTGTATATGGAACGTTTGGCGTAGTGAAAAGAGAATACTCTCTTGTTATATTAAAGTGAATTCTTAAACTGTGTGGACTATTTTTGGTATATTTATGTTGAAGGTATTTATGAGAATTGATGGAATAAATATGTGGAGTTGCATTGAGGTAAAAATGTGAAGTATTAACTTGGTGAGAGATCCTACTGGTTTGTAACGGTTATGTTGTTTTGTGGACTGTTTTGGTGGTGTTGTCTTGGTAAAGTAGTAAGTTATAGTGTAAGGGGGTGAAATAAGGTTATATGGCAGTATAAAGAAGGGTGGAGTTATGCACCATGTTTTTAGGAGGTTAGACGGTTTTTACTTCCCGTTAAGTAACTAAATACCGTCTTGTAAACATGTAAAATAATTAGCTTTAATTGTTAGCTTCATTATGTACTTGTGTTGTAGAGTAACACATAAGGAAGGAGCTGAATTGTTGTAGTCACATGGTGGGAAGATAAGGTATGTAAGGTTACTCTTTTCCATATCCTTTGGCAGCATGTAATGTCTACGTAGTTAACGACCTTGTTTCTACTCCGAAACGTTTTAAAGTATTTCATTTTAGGTTTGTTAGCTATTGTTATTCACGTGTCTCTTATTTGTTGACTGTTGTACCAAATATCCAATAATGTTATGACCACCAATGTAACAATCTCACAAAAAGTAAAGAAATGAAGTAATGCATATTTGGTTGAGGACAGGTGGTAGCTCAAAGGGGCGAAAGCCTAGCTAGAGATGATCCCGATGGATTATTGGATATAGGGGGAAGCTCTGGGGGTGAAAATCTAACTCGAGACGAACCTGATTTATTGATTTATGGGTGGCAGCTCTGGGGGCATAAGCCTAGCTCGAGCTGATCCCAATGTTATTTACCACTGATCAGTTGGTCCCAGGCATTGTATGATGTATAATGATATGAAGGTAGAAGGAAAGAAATGAATGTAATGTACATGACTCCACATATACAGTACGGTGGTATATTAGTAGTATCTATTCACTTGTATTTGATTCCAAATTGAGTTCCTATATTTTATACAGTTACTTATAGTCTTACATACTCATTACATTCTTTCGTACTGACGTCCCTTGGGGGACCTACCTTACTTGCTGCAGGTACAGGAGCTAGTAGACCTTCTTAGTAGGGTACTAGTCATCTGCACTATTGGTGAGCTCCAGGTTATTTCAGGGCTTTCCAAGTCATTTGTATGTATTTTTGGTACTGTGTAGTAGTTGTATAAGGCGAGGACTTGTCCCGAACTTAGTCATGGTTATATATCTTTTAGAGGATTATGACCACCGATGTAACAATCTCACAAAAATTAAAGAAATGAAGTAATGCATATTTGGTTGGATACAGGGGGTAGCTCTGGGGGTGATAACCTAGCTCGAGCCGATCCCAATGTTACTTACCACTGATCAGTTGGTCTCGGGCATTGTATGATGTATATTGATAAGAAGGTAAAAGGAAAGAAATGAATGTAATGTACATGGTTCCACACATACAGTACGGTGGTATATCAGTATTATCTATTCACTTGTATTTGATTCCATTTGAGTTCCTATATTTCATACAATTACTTATAGCCTTACATACTCAGTACATTCTTTCGTATTGACGTCCCTTGGGGGAACTTCCTTACTTGATATAGGTACAGGAGCTAGTAGACCTTCACAGTAGGGTACGGGTCATCTGCAAGCTATTGGTGAGCTCCAGGTTGATTTGGGGTTTTTCAAGTCATTTGTATATATTTTTAGTACTGTGTAGCAGTTGTATAAGGCGGGGACTTATCCCGACCTTAGTAATGGTTATATATCTGTTAGAGGATTTGTAGACATTGTAAAGTCAAACATAGAAGTGTCTTACCTTTTAGACATTATGGCCCCAACGGCCAAGTCTCGTATCTATTTTGAACGTTTATAAATGACTTCCATTACCAATATATTATATCTGCTTAGGGCAGCATTTTTATTTACTTCATGACATGCATATGAATGTACACGATCGTAGGTTGGTTCTCTCAGATCTTTACGGCTACGGGTGCCTGTCCGCCCCAATGGGATTTGAGGCGTGACAAATGTGGTATCAGAGCGGGTCGTCCTAGGGAGTCTACAAAGCCATGTCTGAGTAGATTTTTGCTTATGGATGTGTTGCGCGCCACATTTATAAGTAGGAGGCTACGTGACATTTAGGAGTTGTCTCTTTTCTTCATTTCTTAGATCGTGCAATAGAGCTAAAGTTGTAGGTGGAATCATATCTGATCACTGAATTTGTTTTATGTTTTTGTTCCTCAGTATAGCAAAATATCGTTCACAAGGAGAAACAAGGGTAAAATTTAGAAGGCAGACATGGCTGCCGAAAAAGGAACCAGTAAATAACCACCTAAACAAGCTAATCAAGGTGAAGCTGAAAATGAGTTTGCATAGCAGACTTCTTCTACTCTTCTATTTCCAGGAGAACCGAGAAGGAGAGGAGTACCTTTAGAACAATCTGTTAATGCTCTTGATCAGGATTTAAGAATGCGGTACAAATGTTGAATCGTATAGTTGCTGCCCCAAATCAAGGACAAGCTGGTCCAACTACAAGTAATGACGGTGTGGATAGGGCAGCTAGTTGGGGGACACAGGATTTTCTTAAATTAGACCCTCCCACATTCACCGGGTTGATCTGAATGAAGACTCGCAAGACTTCATGGACCAAATTCAAAGGTCTTTAGATGTTATGCATGTATCTGGCACAGAAAAAGTTGAGCTTGAAACATATAGATTGAAAGGAGATGTTATATTATGGTATAAAGATTGGAAACAGTCTAGGGGTGTCGGTGCACTTCCAGCTAATTGGGAATAATTCAAAATGACATTCCTTGATCATTATCTTCAATATGAGATTCCAAAAGCTCATGCAGACAAATTCTTAAATCTTCGTCAAGGGAGTATAAGCGTCAGAGAGTACAGTCTTTGGTTTCACTCTTTGGCTCGGTATGCTCCTAATGTAGTAGCCACTATGGATACCAGAGTCTATCGATATGTGGATAGATTGGATCCATATTTGGTGAGGGATTGTACTATTGCTTCATTAAATAGAGATATGGATATAGCTAGGATACAAGCTTTTGCATAGAAGATGGAGGATTAGAGGCAAAGGAGAAAAATGCAAGAATTTGAAAGAGGACCGTCAAAGAGGGATAAACCTATGGGACAGTTCATGGCCTCCCAAGGAGAATTTAGACCTTACATTTTTAATAGACCGCCTAGACCATCATTTTCTTATTCTACAGCGGATACTCCATCCCAATTTTGAGGGTTTTGATGCAGTCAAATTAGGAAAAGTAGTGGTATTCAAGGATCAAGGACAGCAGGGTATCAAGAGGAAGGGAGTCTGAGACAATCAAGGTTTTGTCATCAGCAGTGTTAGCACTGCGGAAAGCTTCATTTAGGTGAATGCCAATTTGGGACAAATACTTGTTTTTGGCATGCTATGTAGGGGCATATGATGAGAGAATGCCCACAGAGGGGTATGGGTAGTATGGCACGACCTACTGGATCAGTCATTGCATAATCATCGTCGGTTCCTTCCTTAGGCCGAGGTGTACAGCCTGCTGGTCGTGGTAGGAGTACCGAGGAGCAGCCAGTTCTAGTGGAGTCCAGAACGGTACCTATGCCTTAGCGGATCATCAGAATTTGGAGGCTTCTCCTGATGTGGTTACAGGTACATTATCCGTCTTTTCACATAATGTATATACATTGATTGATCCGGGCTCTAACCTGTCATATGTCACTCCATTGATTGCTGAAAAATTTGAAAGAACACCAGAATTATTAGTTAAGCCATTTGAAGTATCTACACCAGTTGGTGAATTTATTATAGCTAAGAGAGTCTATCGTAATTGCATAGTAAATGTTTGTGATCATGATACGTTGGCTGATCTTATTGAGCTGCAAATGGTAGATTTTGATGTTATAATGGGTATGGATTGGTTGGCTTCTTGTTATGCCACAATAGATTGTCGAACGAAGAAGGTACATTTTCATTTCCCAAAAGAGACAGTCCTTGAATGGAGGGGTAATGTTGGAGCGCCAAAAGGTAAATTTATTTATTATCTTAAGGCGAAGAAAATGATATCCAAGGGGTACATATGTCACCTGGTAAGGGTGAAAGATACAGATGTGGAGCTACCGACTCTTCAATCTGTTCCAGTGGTAAATGAATTTCTTGATGTATTTTCTGAAGATCCTCCAGGTTTGCCTCCAAAATGGGAAGTAGAGTTTGGTATTGATGTGATTCTAGGTATTCAGCCTATCTCTATTCCTCTGTATAGAATAGCCCCGACAGAGTTACTGGAATTGAAGGAGCAATTAAAAGACTTGCTGGACAAGGGATTCATAAGTCCTAGTATATCCCCTTAGGGTGCACCGGTGTTATTTGTACGCAAGAATTATGGCACGTTGAGAATGTGTATTGACTACCGGCAATTGAATAAGGTGACAATTAAGAACAAATATCCCCTCCCTAGAATTGATGATTTGTTTGATCAATTATAAGGTGCTAAATATTTCTCAAATATTGACTTGAGGTCGGGTTACCATCAAGTAAAGTTCAAAGAGAGATATATACCCAAGACAACTTTTCAAAAATGGTACGGTCATTATGAGTTTTTAGTTTTGTCCTTCGGACTGACAAATGCACCAGCAACTTTTATGGATCTAATGAATAGGGTGTTCAAGCCATTTTTAGAAGTGTTCGTGATAGTGTTTATAAATGATATTCTTGTCTATTCAAGATCAAAAGAGGACCATGCTAGTCATTTACTACAGGTGTTGCAGATTCTTTGAGATCGTAAGTTATTTGCAAAGTTCTCTAAATGTGAATTTTGGCTAAAATTTGTAGCATTCTTCAGTCATATTGTGTCGGATGAAGGAATAAGGGTTGATACTCAAAAGATAGAAGCTGTGAAGAACTGGCCAAGACCTACAACGCCTATGGAGATTTGTAGTTTCCTCGGGTTGGCAGGTTATTATAGAAGGTTTGTTGAAGGATTTTCTTCCATTGCTGCACCTTTAACAATGTTAACACACAAGGTAACCAAATTTCAATGTAACGATGCATGTGAAAAGAGTTTCCAAGATCTAAAGAATAAGTTGACTTCTACACCTGTGTTGGTACTTCCAGAAGGCACAGAAGGGTACGCGGTGTATTGTGATGCTTCAGGAGTTGGCTTGGGATGTGTATTGATGTAGTATGGTAAGGTAATAGCTTATGCATCAAGACAATTGCGGTCACATGAGAAAAATTATCCGACACATGATCTTGAGCTAGCAACAGTAGTATTTGCTTCAAATATATGGTGCCACTACTTGTATGGGGTTCATGTGGACATATATACCCACCATAAGAGTTTGCAATATATCTTTAAGAAGAAGCACCTAAATCTGAGGCAACGGAGGTGGCTTGAACTATTAAAAGATTATGACATTGATATTTTATATCACCCGGGAAAAGCAAATATGGTAGGTGATGCATTAAGTCGCAAGGCAATAGGGAGCAGTTATGGACAGCTCATAGAAAGACAAAGGATAATCAAAGATCTACATCAAACAGCTAGCTTCGGGGTTCACCTTCTTGAAACTCCAAATGAAGGAGTTATTATGCAAAATACGGCAGAATCTTCATTAGTAGCTGAGGTGAAAGAGAAGCAGTATGCAGACCCTTTTCTATCACATCTTAAGGAGAATGTACAGCAAGGTTTAACAAAGTCATTTGATCTTACGCAAGAGGGAGTGCTTCAGTACCAAAGTAGATTGTGTTTACAGGATGTAGATGAGCTAAGGAGACGGATTATGACAGAGGCACATCATTCACGGTATTCTATTCATTCGGGAGCCACCAAAATGTATCATGATTTGAAATAAATGTATCGGTGGGGTAACATGAAGAAGACCATTGCAGAATTTGTAGCCTAATATCCAAATTGTCAACAAGTAAAAGTAGAGCATTAGAAGCCTTGAGGTTATATGCAATGTATAAATCTTCCAGTCTGGAAGTGGGACATGATTAACATGGATTTCATCACAGGTTTGCCTCGTACACTGTGGAAATTTGATTCCATATGGGTAATAGTTGACAGGCTTACCAAGTAAGCACACTTCCTACCGGTCAAGACCACTTATACAGCTGAAGATTATGCACGGTTGTATGTTAAAGAGATAGTTTGACTGCACAGAATTCCAATCTCTATTATATCAGACAGGGAAGATCAATTTACTGCATACTTTTGGAAATATTTTCAGAATATTTTGGGAACCCAAGTTAATTTAAGTACGGCTTTTCATCCTCAGACAGATGGACAAGCAGAACGTACTATCCAAATACTTGAAGGTATGCTACGAGCTTGTGTATTAGACTTTAAAGGTAGTTGGGATGATCATTTACCTCTTATTGAGTTCGCCTACAATAATAACTATCATTCAAGTATCAAAATGGCGCCTTATGAAGCCTTATATGGGAAAAAATGTAGGTCACCGATTGGGTGGTTTGAAGTAGGTTAGACTATTTTATTTGGACTAAATCTTGTTCATCAAGCCATGGAAAAGGTTAAGGTGATACAACAATGGCTAGGAACAACCCAAATTCGACACAAATCATATGTCGATGTTAGAAGAAGGGGGCTAGAGTTTGCTATTGGTGATTGGGTATTTTTGAAAGTGTGGCAAATGAAAGGGGTGATGCGATTTGGAAAAAAGGGTAAGCTAAGCCCACGTTACATAGGACCATATATGATTATCCAGAGATTTGGCCAAGTTGCATATGATTTGGAACTACCCCAAGAACTCTCCACAGTTCATACAGTATTTCACGTCTCAATTCTTCGAAAGTGCATAGGAGATCCATCTCATATTACTCCTACTGAATAAGTACAAGTTACAAAAGATCTCACCTATGAAGAAGTACCTATTGCAATTCTGGATCAACAAGTTAAGAGGTTAAGAAATAAAGAAGTAGCTTCCGTAAAAGTGCTTTGGAAAAATCAGCAAGTAGAGGTAATCACATAGGAAGCCGAGGAAATGATGAGATCTAAGTATCCTCAATTATTTAAAAATGAAGTGGAAGCCTTAGAAGCTGAATTGGAGCAATAACAAGTAAGTATTAAACTTAAGATTGAACTCGTTTAAGCTGAGTAGTGATGATACTACCATTCGAGGACAAATGTTCCTAAGGGGGGAAGGATGTAACACCCCGTACATTTCCAAAACTTATACGACCAACCTAGCATGGATAAAAGTATTTAAACTTGAGATAATAAGGACATACTTAAGTGTAAAGTTAAAGTTAAGTGGTGGATTAAGGTAGAAGGATTAAGACGTTGGAAAAAGGGGAGAACATAAACAAGGTGCTTCCGTGACTTAATTAAGATATTAGGTGTATCACCTACTTAAACTATTGGGCTCAATTTGGATATAAGTTAATGGACTCAATTGAGGCCCAAATTAAGTACATGAAAATGGAAAGATGACAAGACCAACACCTAAGATTAATGTAGGCCAAACAAGAGATGATCCAAGTAGAAATAAAGTGAGACAATGGACTATTTTGGACAGCTTGTATAGCCAAGTAGATGCATCACCTACTTGGACTATTTTTGACCAAGAATTGGATAAGAATGGGAGAGTGAGAGGTGGATAAGAGGGATTATATAGATCTGAAATTCAGCTCATTTATGCATTTACTTCACTTGCCAAAAATAGAAAAATTAAAATACTCTCTCCTCTCTCAAACTCCAAATCAGCCGCCCTAAATTTCCCTAGGGTTCTTGGACTAATCTTCCACTTTGCAACACTTGGTAAGTGTTTAACATTATATCTTAATGTAATATATGTATGAGAGGGGGTTTAAATCGTGTTGGTTATTTTAAAAATGTAGGCAGTCCCTTGTTTTGGTGGCAGTCCACTTGTGTATAGTTTTAAAGGATTTGTCTTCCTTGTGGTTTAAACTTGTAAAGGAGCTTAAGGTATTGAAGAAATGAAGTTGGAGGATGAATTTTAAGTATTTTAAAGTGTGGTTCTTCCCCTGGTTCATTTCTTTTTATTTATGGTTTGGTGGAAATGTTTATACGTGTTTGTATATGAAACGTTTGGCGTAGTGAAAAGAGAATACTCTTGGTATATTTATATGGAAGTTATTTATGTGACTTGATGGAATAAATATGTGGAGTTACATTGAGGTAAAAATGTGAAGTATGAACTTGGTGGGAGATCCTACCGGTTTGTAACGTTTATGTTGGTTTGTGGACTGTTTCGGTGGTGTTGTCTTGTTAAGGCAGTAAGTTATAGTGTAAGGGGGTGAAATAAGGTTATATGGAAGTATAAATAAGGGGGGAGTGATGCACCATGTTTTTAGGAGGTTAGACGGTTTTTACTTCCCGTTAAGTAACTAATTATCGTCTTGTAAACATGTAATGTAATTAGCTTTTATTGTTAGCTCCATTATGTATTCATATTGTAAAGTAAAACCTTAAGGAAAAGATGAATTGTTGTAGTCACGTGTTGGAAAGATAAGGTATGTAAGGTTACTCTTTTTCGTATCCTTTGGCCGCACCTATTGTTCTTACTCTTGTTCGTATCCTTTTGCCACACCTATTGTTCACATCGTTACCAAACTTTTTTCCACTCCAAAATGTTTTAAAGTATCTCATTTCAGGTTTGTTAGCAATTTTTATTTATGTGTCTCTTATTTTTTGACTATTGTTCCAAAGCTCCACTAATGTTATGACCACCGATGTAACAATCTCACAAAAATTAAAGAAATGAAGTAATGCATATTTGGTTGGATACAGGGGGTAGCTCTGGGGGTGATAACCTAGCTCGAGCCGATCCCAATGTTACTTACCACTGATCAGTTGGTCTCGGGCATTGTATGATGTATATTGATAAGAAGGTAAAAGGAAAGAAATGAATGTAATGTACATGGTTCCACACATACAGTACGGTGGTATATCAGTATTATCTATTCACTTGTATTTGATTCCATTTGAGTTCCTATATTTCATACAATTACTTATAGCCTTACATACTCAGTACATTCTTTCGTATTGACGTCCCTTGGGGGAACTTCCTTACTTGATATAGGTACAGGAGCTAGTAGACCTTCACAGTAGGGTACGGGTCATCTGCAAGCTATTGGTGAGCTCCAGGTTGATTTGGGGTTTTTCAAGTCATTTGTATATATTTTTAGTACTGTGTAGCAGTTGTATAAGGCGGGGACTTATCCCGACCTTAGTAATGGTTATATATCTGTTAGAGGATTTGTAGACATTGTAAAGTCAAACATAGAAGTGTCTTACCTTTTAGATGTTGTGGCCCCAACGACCAAGTTTTGTATCTGTTATGAACGTCTTTACATGACTTCCGTCATCGATATATTATATTTGCATGTGGCAGAATATTTTCTTCACTTAATGGCATGCATATGAATGTACACAGTCATAAGTTTCTCTCGGGCCTTTGCATCTACGGATGCCTGTCCGCCCCAATGAGATTTGAGGCGTGACAAAAGTGGTATCAGAGTAGAGTCTTGCTTATGGATGTGTTGTGCACCACATATATACGTAGGAGGCTACAAGACAATTAGGAGGTGTCTCTTTTCTTAATATCCTAGACCGTGCAATAGAGCCAAAGTTGTAGGTGGAGTCATATTTAACCACTGAATTTGTTTTATGTTTTTGTTTCCTCAGTGTAGCAAAATGCCGATTACAAGAAGAGGCAGGGGTAAAGGTAAGAAGGGAGACATGGATGCCAAAGCAGGAACCAGTAAATCACCACCTGAACGAGTTAATCAAGGTAAGGCTGAAGATGAGTTTGCTTCGCGGGCTTCTTCTACTCTTCCACCTCCAGGAGAGCCAAGAAGGAGAGGAGTACCCCCAGAACTCCCTATTAATGCTATTGAGCAGGATTTAAGGAATGCTGTGCAAATGTTGACTCATATAGTTATTGCGTAAAATCAAGGACAAGCTCGTCCAACTACAAGTAATGACGTACGGATAGGGCAGCTAGTCAGCGGACACAAGATTTTCTTAAATTAGACACTCCCACATTCACCAGGTCAAATCTTAATGAAGACCCACAATACTTTATGGACCAAATTCAAAGGGATTTAGATGTTATGCATGTATCTGGTACAAAAACAGTTGAGCTTGCAGCATATAGATTAAAATGAAAGGCTATATTATAGTGCAAAGATTGGAAATGATCTAGGGGTATCGGTGCACTTCCACCTAGTTGGGAAGAATTCAAAGAAGCATTCCTTGATCATTACCTTCCATATGAGATTTGAGAGGCTCGTGCAGACCAGTTCTTAAATCTTCATCAAGGTAATATGAGCGTCAGAGAGTACAGTCTTCGGTTTAACTCTTTGGCCAGTTACGCTCCTAATATAGTAGCTACTATTGATGATAAAGTTCATCAGTATGTGGATAGATTAGATCCATATTTGGTTAGGGATTGTACTATTGCTGCTTTGAATAGAGACATGGATATAGCCAGGATACAAGCTTTTGCACAGAAGATGTAGGATCAAAGGCAAAGGAGAAGAATGCAAGAATTTGAAAGAGGACCATCAAAGAGGGCTAAACCTATGGGACAGTTCATGGCATCCCAAGGAGAATTTAGGCCTCAGGTTTTTAATAGACCGCCTAGACCATCATTTTCTTATTCTACAGCAGGTACTCTATCCCAATTTCAAGGGTTTAGAGGTAGTCAAGTTGGGCAAAGTAGTGGGATTCAAGGTTCACAGACAAAAGGGTATTAAGAACAAGGAAGAATAAGCCAATTGAGGTTTTCTCATCAGCCATGTCAGCACTGCAAAAATCTTAATTTAGGTGCATGTCGGCTTGGGAAATATGTTTGTTTATGGTATGGTATGTTGGGGCACATAATGAGAGAGTGCCCACGGAGGGGAACAAGTAGTATGGCGTGACCTAATGGATCAGTCGTTGCATCATCCTCATCAGGTGTACAGCCTACTTGGTGTGGTAGAGGTGTTAGAGGAGCATCTAATTCTAGTGGAGTCTAGAACTGTACCTATGTTTTAGCGGATCGGCAGAATTTGGAGGCTTCTCCTGATGTGGTTACAGGTATATTATCCGTCATTTCACATAATGTATATACATTGATTGATACGGGCTCTACCCTATCATCTATCACTCCATTGTTTGCTAAAAAATTTGAAAGAACACCAAAATTACTAGTCAAGCCATTTGAAGTATCTACACCCGTTGGTGAGTCTATTATAGCTAAGAGAGTCTATCGTAATTGTATAGTAACTGTTTGTGAGCATGATATGTTGGTTGATCTTATTGAGCTGGAAATGGTCGATTTTGATGTTATAATGGGAATGGATTGGTTGGCTTCTTGTTATGGCACGGTAGATTGCCGAGCTAAGAAGGTACATTTCTATTTTCCACAAAAGACCATCCTTGAATGGAGGGGTAATGTTGGAGCACCGAGAGGTAAATTTATTTCTTATCGTAAGGCAAAAAAAATGATATCCAAGGGTTACATATGCCATCTAGTAAGAGTGCAAGATACCTATGTGAAGCCCCCAACTCTTCAATCGGTTCCGGTGGTAAATGAATTCCTTGATGTATTTTCTGAAGATCTTCCAGGTTTGCCTCCAGAACGGGAAGTAGAGTTTGGTATTGATATGATTCCAGGTACTCAACCTATATCTATTCCTACGTATAGAATGGCCCCGACAGAGTTACGAGAATTGAAGGAGAAATTAAAAGACTTGCTAGACAAGGGATTCATAAGGCCTAGTATGTCCCCGTGGGGTGCACTAGTGTTATTTGTATGAAAGATGGATGGCACTTTGAGAATGTGTATTGAGTATCGACAACTAAATAAGGTAACAGTCAAGAACAAATATCCCTTCCCCAGAATTGATGATTTGTTTGCTCAATTACAGGGTGCCAAATGCTTCTCAAAGATTGACTTGAGATCAGATTATCATCAAGTAAGGGTTAGAGAAAAATATATACCCAAGACAGCTTTTCGAACACGATATGGTCATTATGAGTTTTTAGTTATGTCATTTGGGCTAACAAATGCACCAATAGTTTTTATGGATTTGATGAATAGGGTGTTCAAGCCATTTTTAGATGTGTTCGTGACAGTGATTATATATGATATTCTGGTTTATTCAAGATCAAAAGAAGACCATGCAAATCACTTACAGTAAGCAGGTGTTACAGATTTTTCATGTTAGTAAGTTATATGCAAAGTTCTCTAAATGTGAATTTTGGTTAAAATTTGTAGCATTCTTGGGTCATATTATGTCGGATGAAGGAATAAGGATTGATACTCAAAAGATAGAATCTGTGAAGAACTGGCTAAGACCAACAATGCCTACAGAGATTCATAGTTTCCTTGGGTTGGCAGGTTATTATAGAAGGTTTGTTGAAGTATTTTCTTCTATTGCTTCACCTATGACAAAGCTAACACACAAGGCAATCAAGATTCAATGGAACAATGCATGTGAAAAGAGTTTCTAAAATCTGAAGAGTAAATTGACTTCTACACCCATATTGGTACTTCCAGAAGGCACAGATGGGTATGTGGTGTATTGTGATGCTTCAGGAGTCAGCTTGTGATGTGTATTGATGCAGCACGGTAATGTAATAGCTTATGCCTCAAGACAGTTGTGACCACATGAGAGAAATTATCCAACACCCGATCTTGAACTTGCAGCGGTAGTATTTGCTTTAAAGATATGGCGCCACTGCTTGTATGGAGTTCATGTTGACATATATACCGACCATAAGAGTTTACAATATATTTTCAAGCAGAAGGACCTAAATTTGAAGCAACGAAGGTGGCTAGAACTACTAAAAGATTATGATATCGATATCTTATAACATCCGGGAAAAGTAAATGTGGTAGCTGATGCATTAAGCCACAAAGCAATAGGAAGCACTGATGGAAAGCTCATGAAAAAACAAGGTATAGTCAAGGATCTACATCAACTAGCTAGCTTAGGGGTTAGTCTTTTTGAAACTCCAAATGAAGAAATTATGGTGCAAAATACGGCAGAATATTTATTAATAGCTGAAGTGAAGGAAAAACAGTATGGAGATCCTATTTTATTGCAACTAAAGGAGAGTGCACAACAATATTTGACAAAGGCATTTGATCTTACGCAAGAGGTAGTGCTTCAGTTCCAAAGTAGATTGTGTGTACCTAATGTAGATGAGCTAAGGAGACAGATTATGACAGAGGCACATCATTTATGGTATTCTATTCATTCGGAAGCCAACAAAATGTATCATGATTTGAAAGAAATGTATTGGTGGGGTAACATGAAGAAGAACATTGCAGAATTTATAGCCCAATGTCCAAATTGTCAACAAGTAAAAGTAGAGCATCAGAAGTTGGGAGGTTATATGCAATGCATAAATCATCCAATCTGGAAGTGGGACATGATCAACATGGATTTCATCATAGGTTCGCCTCATATATTTTGGAAATTTGATTCCATATGGGTGATAGTTGACAGGCTTACCAAGTCAGCACACTTCTTACCGGTCAAGACCACCTATACAGCTGAAGATTATACGCGATTGTATATTAAAGAGATAGTTCGATTACACAGAATTCCAATCTCTATTATATCAGATAGGGGAGCTCAATTTACTGTAAATTTTTGGAAGTCTTTTCAGAGGAGTTTGGGTACACAAGTGAATTTAAGTACAACTTTTCACCCTCAGACGGATGGATAGGCAGAGTGTACCATACAAACACTTGAAGATATGCTACGAGCTTGCGTGTTGGACTTTAAAGGTAGTTTGGATGATCATTTATATCTTATTGAATTTGCCTACAATTATAACTATCATTCAAGTATCAAGATGGCGCCTTATGAAGCCTTATACGGGAGAAAATTTAGTCACTGATTGGGTGGTTTGAAGTAGGTGAGACTATTTTATTTGGACCAGATCTTGTTCATCAAGCCATGGAAAAGGTTAAGGTAATACAACAACATCTAGGAACATCCCAAAGTCGACACAAATCATATACCGATGTTAGAAGAAGGGGGCTAGAGTTTGTTATATGTGACTGGGTATTCTTGAAAGTGTCACCAATGAAAGGGGTAATGAGATTTGGGAAGAAGGGAAAGTTGAGTCCACGTTATATAGGGCCATATAAGATTATTCAAAGATTTGGCCAAGTCGCATATGAATTGGAGCTACCCCAAGAACTATCCACAGTTCATCCAGTGTTTCATGTTTCAATGCTTCGGAAGTGCATAGGAGATCCATCTCATGTTACTCCCACTGAAGATGTACAAGTTACAGAAGATCTCACCTATGAAGAAGTACCTATTTCTATTCTGGATCGACAAGTTAACAGGTTAAGAAATAAAGAACTAGCTTCTGTAAAAGTGCTCTGCAAAAAATCAGCAAGTAGAAAAAATCACATGGGAAGCCGAGGAAATGATGAAGTTTAAGTACCCGCATTTACTTCAAACTGAAGGGAAAGTTCAAGATGCGGAATTGGAGCAATAATAAGTAAGTATATATAAGTATTATGTGTATGTGATAATATGAGAAATGAACTTAGAATTGAACTTGTTTAGGTTGGGTAATGTTACTAACATTTGAGGATGAATGTTCCTAAGGGGGGAAGGATGCAACACCCCGTGCATTTTCAAACATATTTGACTACCTTAAAATTTATGGAATTATTTAAACTTGAGATAGTTGGTGTATTACCCACTAAATTTATTGGGCTGAATTAATATTATGTTTATGGACTTAATTGAGGCCCAAAATTAAGTAAATAATACATGGTCCCAAAAGGAGATGATCCATTTAAAAATGGACCAAGTATACACATCATCTACTTGGACTTTTTGACCAAATAATTGGCTAAGGATGACCATTGAGAGAGGAGGTTTGGAGAGCCTATTTAAGGCTGAAATTTAGCTCATTTTCCTACAAAACACACTTGAAAAAATCAGATTTTATCAGATTTTCAATCAAACATTTCTCCTCTCTCAAAACCCTAGCCACCCTAATTTCCCCTAAGGATTTTTGGACAAATCTTTCACTTGAAAGCCTTGGTAAGTGTTTACCCTTAAATATTAATATATTATATGCATAAGAGTTTGTTTATATCATGTTGGTTATGTTTAAAAAGTGTTGAGCAGTCCACTTTTGCTTAGTTGCTAAAGGATTTGCCTTCTATGTGGTTTAAACTTGAAAGGGGACTTAAGGTCTTGAAGGAATTGAATTATATGGATGAAATTTTAGTATTTTTAAGTGTGGTGCTGTCCCTAATTCGTTACTCCTTGTGTATGACTCGTGGAAATGTTTATACGTAATTGTGCATGGAACATTTGGCATAGTGAAAAGAGAATAATTTCTTGTTATACTAAAGTGAATTCTGAAACTGTGTGGACTATTTTTGGTATATTATTTTGGAAGGTATTTATGTGACTTGATGGAATAAATATATGGAGTTGCATTGAGGTAAAAATGTGAAGTATGTACTTGGTGGGAAATCTTGTCGGTTTGTGATGTCTATGTTGATGTGTGGACTGTTTTGGTATTGTTGGTGTTGTGAGGCAGTAAATTGTATTGAAGGAGGGTGAAATGAAATTATATGGCAGTATAAAGGAAGGTGGAATGATATACTATGTGTTTGGGATGTTGGGTAGTTTTTACTTCCCGTCAAGTAGCTAATTATTGCCTTGTGAACTTATAATGTAATTGGATTTTAATGTGAGCTCCATTATGTATTCATATTGTAGAGTAACGCTTTATGGAAGAGCTGAATTATTTTAGTAACGTGTTGGAAAGATAAGGTATGTAAGGTTACTTTTTTCTGTATCCTTTGGCCGCACCTATTGTTCTTACTCTTTTTTGTATCCTATGGCCACACCTATTGTTCATATCGTTACCAAACTTGTTTCCACTCTAACATGTTTTAAAGTATCTCATTTCAGGTTTGTTAGCAATTGTTATTACATGTCTCTTATTTTTTTACTATTGTTCCAAAGCTCCAATAATGTTATGACCACCGATGTAACAATCGCACAAAAATTAAAAAAATGAAGTAATGCATATTTGGTTGGATACAGGGGGTAGCTCTAGGGGTGGAAACCTAGCTCGAGCCAAACCTGATTTATTGATTATGGGTGGTAACTCTGGGGGCATAAGCCTAGCTTGAGCCAATCCCAATGTTACTTACCACTAATCAGTTGGTTCCAAGCATTGTATGATGTATATTGATAAGAAGGTAAAAGGAAAGAAATGAATGTAATGTACATGGTTCCACTTATACAGTACGGTGGTATATCAGTATTACCTATTCACTTGTATTTGATTCCATTTGAGTTCCTATATTTAATACAGTTACTTATAGTCATACATACTTAGTATATTCTTTCGTACTGACGTCCCTTGGGGGACTTTACTTACTTGCTGCAGGTACAGGAGCTAGTAGACCTTCACAGTAGGGTACGGGTTATCTGCAGGCTATTGGTGAGCTCCAAGTTGATTCGGGGCTTTTTGAGTCATTTGTATATATTTTTGGTAATGTGTAGCAGTTGTATAAGGCGGGGACTTGTCCCGACCTTAGTCATGGTCATATATCTGTTAGAGGCTTTGTAGACATTGTAAAGTCAAACAAAGAAGTGTCTTACCTTTTAGACATTGTGGCCCCAACGACCAAGTCTTGTATCTATTCTGAGCATCTTTACATGACTTCCGTCATCGATATACTATATCTGCATGTGGCAGAATTTTTTGTTCACTTAATGGCATGCATATGAATGTACACGGTCATAGGTTGGTTCTCTCAGGCCTTTGTGGCTACGGGTGCCTGTCAGCCCCAATGGGATTTGAGGCGTGACACAGTGCCTCTCATTCATAAGTGACTCACACCCGTGAACAAAACTCTACTTAAAGTGCCTTTTAGACTCCCTAGGACACATTAAACCTAATGCTCTGACACCAAGTATGTCATAATCCAAGACTACCCCCTAGTCGTAACATGGTGCTTAAGGTCACAAGTTACCCAAAGCTAACCTATGTCCTAGCATGCCGCTAAAGATTCTGTATAAAATGAGAATCACTGAGCAGAAGTTGCAATCTCAATAATAAAATAATATTTAAAAAAATTTCAGTATTTAAGTATAAATGTAAATCCTCTAATAAACCATAAAGCTGAACACACTAGTCTGTCTATCTGAAAGCCACTAATAAGATGAGTTGCTGGGATAAGCCCCCAACAAACTCTAATTGTCTGAAAACTAAATAACTGAACTAAAGAAAGTAAATATAAGTCTAGTCCTCGAAAAATGAGGACTCACAAAAATCTACTTCTGTGGTGATACGGATCATACTAACCATGGGTTGGATGTTGAACGTCTTAACCTATTTTATAAGACAACATAGTGCAAAAGAAAGTATGCTATCAGTACTTTAACATAGTGCAAAAGAAAGTATTCTATCAGTACTTTAAATGTACTAAGCATGTGAGATATGCACTATTCTAAATGGAAACTAGATATGTTGAACATTATAGACTAATCCAAACATGAAACTGAGGAATGTAAACTAATACAATGGCCAAGTCATGAATAGGTAACTAGTTGGTACTATACTGAACTTCTGACAATAGAATATTTGAAACAAAAGTAATACTTATGTATGCTAAGATGCAAAATCCCACCTAGATAATCATAAACATCGAATGCATGAATATTCTGAAATAATAGAGATAGTATGAACTAGGTTGTACTGAGAGTTATGCAAATACATAAGTTTGAAATTATGGGAGATACTATTAACTGACATATAACCATGTTAGCTAATCATGGAGTTCGATGTATAATCCACTTCAAAAAGGGCCCAATATACCTTGCTAGGGTATAAAGGCTGATCTGGCGTAGTACCAATAAACTAAAAAAATGTGAACCTACAGTGGCATGTAGTTCTGGGACTTGGGTATGTTGAACCCTAGTCTAACTCGGTGATAAGTACTATTCCCAACTGAACATAATCGATAACTCAATGCGATGACATATCTGTATGTCAACCTGAGTTGACATACCTGGATGTCAACCTGTCCATAATCATGTATGCCCTACCTGACTGCCATACTACTAGTGAACGTTGCTTTTATAAGAAAACTGATCCACAATCATTGATGGTATTCTGAATACCATACTAATCGTGAAACTTACTTTTGGGAAAAAATGTTCAAAAACATTTATGGCATTTCTGGATATCATGCATGTCATGCATATAACCGTTATGAGCCAAAGCCCTTGGTTATTATAAGAGTATACACACAAAAACACATACACATACATATATATATTATGTATCTTCTAAATTGTGAGACTTGTAAATTTATAGGGGACATGAACTGGCTGGGTAAATGTATAGAAGAAACATATAAGGATTGAGGTTTTGAAGGAATCTATAAGGCTGGACCTGGACACTACATCCTGACTCGTGAAGCTACTAATAATCTATTAGTATTCATTATTTAAAAATAAGGTTTAGAATATAATTTATAGAAAATCACTTTGGAGGTTTGAAAACTGGTAATACGGAATAGTTCACTAATTCTGATGTTTGAGACTACGTGACAGACAATTTATTTGAAAGCATCCTGAAACGTGAGAAACTGAAGGAACGCATGTTCAATTTTCAATGCATGAGAAACTAAGTCATCCGGTGTTCATAACCTTCCTTCTCTGAAGATTACAACTACTCATGACAATTTCTATGATATGAATATGACATGAATTTCCATAAAAATAATTCCAAAATCAAGAATTTGATAAGAATAATGAGGGATTAAATAATTACTCCTTGACAACTCTAGGATTTCAAGGGAGACATGTATTCATGTATTATTCATGATGAGAAATTGAAATACAACAATACCCATATTGTTCATGAAACCCTAACTCTGATGGATTAATTAAATTAAGTAATTGAGTTCACTTAGGGACTCAATGGGAAAAAGGAGCCCATTGATCAAATATCACATTATTGGATATGGAAATTGCTTTGAACTTGGAGCTTAAAATTGAAGAACCATAATTTGCCATGGACGAAGAAGAATCACCCCTTTTTCTGCTTTCTCTCTATGTGTTGACGAAATTTTGAGTTAATGGGGAATTTGAGGTGTTTTAATCTTATATTTCATCATTAGGATAGCTTAAACAATGAAGTTTTGGTGTTAAAAAAGTAGAAAAAGACCAAAATAACCTTCATTAAACGTGTAGTGAAGCTGCTGAAAAATTATAGTAGGAGTTGTCGGTTGGACCGTATGGCTCATACCTCTGACACAGTTTGTATGGAAACTCGTATCCTTGACACAAAGTCCATCAGACTAAGACATAGTCCATATAGATGACACATGCTTTGTATGGATAACACATGGTCCGTATGGATGCTCGTGTGTTTAAACAACCTAATAGTACTTTACTAAAATAGCCATAACTTTTTACTATTGCACCTTATTTACAAATGGCTGGTGGCATTGAAAAGAAGACAAGAAAATATTTCATTTGGTGGGTCTTGAGCCCTAAAAATCTTTATATGCTATGAGTTATGATCGTTTGAAGTTGACTATAGAAAGATCCTACACAAGAATTCAATCTATAAGGAAGCTTTCAACATGGCCATGAGATAATAGTAACTTGAGGCCTTAATACTTGTGAAAATCACTCCTCATACTAACAAAATATGATGTTTGGTTCTACTTGTGCTTGAAGCATGGTTCTAATCTTATCTTGGATTTTTGGGGTGTTACAACATCTCCCCCTTGGGATCATTCGTCCTCGAATGAAGAACAACTAATATGAAGGGGTAGGGAAAGAGATGCAATCCCTATCACTGAGTTTTAAGAGCTAAATATTGAAATGATAACTAAATTTCTAATTTAAACATGGGATGGACTAAGTTCATAAATGCATACCATGACATGGGAGTAACTGAATGACATGAGACTGATAGAAGTAATAAAGGGGGAACTGTAACTTTGAATTGATTTTTGGGTGGGATTAAGATCCAACTATACTAACACACACTACATTGAACATAAGAGCAAATGTGGAAATAGGCACCCACATGGACTCAGGAGAGTATGACTAGAAGGAAGGAGAGATAGTCACTAAGTACTATCCATCTGATCTCTGAATGAAATTACTTGTTATTCAAACTAATCCATACTGAGAGTTTAGAAATCAACTGAAGTATTCATGACTGAAAGATATGCATGGACCTATGAAGCAATGGATACTGCTATGAATTTTCTGATGGTCATTCAGAAAGGAACATTGTTTCATCCAACACTCTTCGTTGGAAATTCTAATGGTAATTAGGAGAAAAAATCATGGGCACAATCTCAGCAATACATACGACTGGAAAATTTTTGATATGGTCTGAGCATTCTGGTATGCTAATCTAAATTCATAGGAAAAAAGAGAGCAATATAGATTTAACCATGAGGCATCGTTACTCTGAAACTTTGTAGCATGAATCAAAAGTTTCCTGGGAAAAAAAGATTGATAGGAAAACTACGCTTTTAGAAAAATGACTAATAACTTACAAATTAGTCTGTCACCAACCCCACTGCCAAAGTATACTAAAAGACATAAAAGGACTCTACTAGAAAAAACTAGAGTAAGAAAAGTATTGCAAAATTGTGATTTAGAGACTCCTATAACCCTTGACACTCAATAGAGGTCTAACGAGTACAATATAGCATGAACAAACTTGTTCAGGAAGTTTGGTATGAGAATATACAAGAAATATGGTAATTTCACTATTCATTGAGAACATATTATGAGTATGCAGGATTGAGCATGTTGGAAAATAATTGGTGCATGAGTCATGAGCTAAATGGTATGAGATTGATTTTCATGGGTTCACGGAGCATGGTTTGGATTTCTGACTGAGACTATTACTCCTTATACTAGGAACTAAGAACAGTCATACATGTGAATGAAGTGCGTACATCAGAATGATGCCAGGCAGGAGTAATGTGTTCTGATGGCATTACTATTTTAAGAAGGCTAGGATAAGAATGGGTCTATACCTCCACTAAGCTCTATTCCAGAACCTACTATCACTACTACTTAAATCTCCAAAATCTGATTGGTTCTACACTCTATTATCTCCCCCTTATTTCAAAGTCACCACACTAAGTTTGCTAGTCTCTATTTTCACTACCCTCTAGATTAAACTCACTCAAATGCTCAGGTCATGGTACTTTAGGATTTTTTCTAATTATGCACTTCCTCATTAAGGCTAAGAATACCCCTCTTCTATAAGCCTCGGTCTTAAACTTTCCATTTCATCAACAAGATAAAGTATGCTACATTCATAGTCTCCACCTATCCCTTATAGTAACCTACCACCCCTATAAGGATTTATTTCCCATAACTCTCTCTTTTTATTATCCGTCAAACTACTACTCTCCACTGTCACAACTTTGTTCTAAACTATAACTACTCACCAGTATAGAGGGATAAGGTCTTGAGGAATATAAATGCATAAAGGAGAAAATCTAGAAACATACCCAATTTGACTTAAGGAGAACCATTCTGACCTAGTTAGCTAGAAGGTGAACAACATTGATTTAAGTTCTGACCATAGCCTGCTCAAGGAGAGGAACCCTGCTGATTTAGATGACCTTGAGGGATATGGAGGAAGTAGGCTAAGCCTGATGGTAAACCTCCCTGCCCTTTGCTAATGCTACTGAACAATTGCTCAACATGTGGCCTAGCTTACCACAGCCAAAACAACCTTTACGGCCTACCTTACACACTCTTTTGTGGTTCTTGCCACACTTTCTACAGGTGGGGTAGGATTTTTCACTTACAAAATTTTTTTGAGGATGAGAGCCAGATGCTCTCCCCTTCTAATCATAATAAGGCCTGCGGCCTAGAGACAAAATACTAGCTGATAATAGAGTTGGACCTGATGGCCTTTGTAGGAAAGAAGATTGATTCCCGCTAGCTATCTTCTGATTGTTAGAGTCACCATTTTCTAGGATGACCCTCTTTCTCTCTCTTTTTCTCTTCTTACCAACAAAATTTTCAGGGACTACCACCTACTAATTGAATTGATTATTCATAGCTTGAGCTAGTAGTTAGATGGCATCATGAAACTCTACACTCGAAATATCAGCACTTGCAGGCTGATAGACTTGTGCGGAAGGGTTACCATTTTGATCACTTTTCTAACTAATAGCTATTTGAGGAGACATACTCTAAACCAATTAAGGAATGAGTTAGAAGGACGAATAGAGTTAAACTCCATTGCACGATATGATCATCGAAGAAGTGAAACCTTTCCTAGAATGTTTCATAGCCTCTCATTCATAAGTGTGGCGCTCTTCACACCCATAAACAAAACTCTACTAAAAGAATCTTTCAGACTCCCTAGGACACTTTAAACCTAATACTCTGATACCAAGTTTGTCACACCCCAAGACTCCCCCCTAGTCGTAATACACTGCTTAGAGTCATAAGTTATTCCAAGCTAACCCATGGCCTAGCATGCAACTAAGAATACTGTATAAAATGAGAATCACTTAGCGGAAGCTGCAATCTCAATAATATAATAATGTTTAAATTAAATTTCAATATTTAAGTTTAAATGGAAATCTTCTAATAAACCATAAAGTTGAACACACTAGTCTGTCTATCTGAAAGCCTCTAATAAAATGAGTTACTGGGACAAGCCCCAACAAACTCTAACTGTCTGAAAACTAAATAACTAAAATGATGAAAGTAAGTATAAAAATGGTCCTCGGAAGATGAGGACTCACTGAACTATGTTGTTGAGGTGATATGAGAACATACAAACCATGGGTTGGATGCTGAACATCTGAACCTATATTATAAGACAACATAGTGCAAAAGAAAGTAAGCAATCAGTATTTTGAATGTACTAAGCATGTAAGATATGCAATATACTATATAGAAACTAGATATACTGAATATAATAGACTAATCTGAACATAAAACTGAGGAATGTAAACTAATACAATGGCCAAGTCATGAATGGATAACTAGTCGATATTATCATGACATGCCGACAATACAATATTGGAAACAAAAGTAATACTTATGTATACTAAGATGCAAGATCCCACCTGGATAAGCATGAACATCAAATGCATGAATATTCTAAGAGAACTGAGATACTGTGAACTAGGTTGAACTGAGGGTTATGCAAATACATAAGTTTGAAACTGTGGGAGATACTATTAACTGACATTTAACCATGTGGGCTAATCATGGAGTTTGATGTATAATCCACATCAAAAAAGTCCCAATATACGTTGTTAGGGTATAAAGGCTGATCTGGCGTGGTACCAATAAAATAAAAAACATGAACATACGGTGGCATGAAGTTCTGGGACTTGGGTATGTTGAACCCTAGTCTAACTCGGTGCTAAGTACTATTAACAACTGAATATAATTGATAGCTCAATGCAATGATATATTTGTATGTCAACGTGAGTTGACATACCTGGATGTCAACTTATCCATAATCATGTATGCCATAACTGATTGTTATACTACTAGTGAACTTTGCTTTTATAAGAAAACTGATCCATGATCATTCATGGTTTTATGAATACCATACTAATCGTGAAACTTATTATTGAGGAAAAATGTTCAAAAGCATTGATGGCATATCTGGATATCATGCATGTCATGCATATAACTGTTATGAGTCGAAGCCCTAGGTTATTATAAGAGTACACACACACACATATCTATCTATCTATCTATCTATCTATCTATCTATATCTATATCTATATATATATATATTATATATCTTCTAAATTGTGAGACTTGTAAATTTATAGGATACATGACGTGGCCAGAGTACATAAAAGAAACATATAAGGACTGAGGTTTGGAAGGAATCTATAAGGCTGGACCTACACCCTACATCCTGACCTAAGAATATGCTAATAATATATTAGTATGCATTATTTGAAAATACGATTTAGAATATACTTTATAAAAAATCAATTTCGAGGTTTGAAAACTAATAACACAGAATAGTTCACTAATTTTGATGTATGAGACTACGTGACAGACACTTTATCTTAAAGCAACCTAAAGTGTCAGATACTGAAGGAATGCATGTTCAATTTTCAATGCATGAGAAACTAAGTCATCGAGTGTTCATGACCCTCCATGTCTGAAGATTACAACTACTCATGACAATTTCTATGATATGAATAGGACATAAAATTCCATCAAAATAATTCCAAAATCAAGAATTTGATAAGAATAATGTGGGTTTATAATAATAACTCCATAATAACTTTGAGATTTCAAGGGAGACATGTATGCATGTATTATTCATGATGAGAAACTGAAATACAACAAAACCCATATTTTTCATGAAACACTAACTTTGAAAGATTAATTAAATTGAGTAATTGAGTTCACTTAGGGACTCAATGGGTAAAAGGAGCCCATTGATGAAATATCACATGGCTAGAGATGGAAATCTTGGTGAACTGTTTGAACTTGGAGCTTAAAATTAAAAACCCTAATTTGCCTTGGAGGAAGAAAAATCGCCTTTTTCTCTGCTTTCTCTCTATGTGTTGACTAAATTTTGAGTTAATGGGGAATTTGGGGTGTTTTAATCTTATATTTCAGCCTTAGGATAGTTTAAACAATGCATTTTTGGTGTTAAAAGAGTGGAAAAAGAACAAAATAACCTTCATTAAACGTGCAGTGAAATTGCTAAAAAATTATAGCAGGAGTCGTGGGTTGGATCGTACAGCTTATGTCTCTGACACAGTTTGTATGGAAACTCGTGTCCTTGACACGTGGTCCATCAAACTAGTACATAGTCTGTATGGATGACACTTGGTCTGTATGGATGACACATGGTCCGTATGGATGCTCGTGTGTTCGAATAGCCTGATAGTGCTTTACTAAAATGACCATAACTTTTTACTATGATATCGTATTTACAAATGGTTCATGGCGTTGAAAAGAACACTAGAAGATATTTCATTTGGTGGATCTTGAGCCCTAAAATTATTTATATGCTAGGAGTTTATGATCGTTTGAATTTGACTATAGAAAGATCCTACACAAGAATTCAATCGGTAAGAAATCTTTCAACTTGGCCATAAGCTAGGAGTTACTTGAGACCTTAATACTTGTCTAAATCACTCATCATACTAACAAAACATGATGTTTCATTCTAAATATTCTTGAAGCATGGTTCTAATCTTATCTTGGATTTTTGGGGTGTTATAATATCTTCCATTTGGGATCATTCGTCCTCGAATGAAGAATAACTAAGATGAATGGGTAGGGAAATAGCTTCAATCCCTATCACTGAGTTCTAAGAGATGAATACTGACATGAGTTGAATTTCTATTTTAAACCTGGGTTAACTGAATTCATGAATACATACCATAATATGGGAGAAACTGAATGACATGAGACTGATAGAAGTAATATAGAAGGAACTGTTACTTTGAATTTATTTTTGGATGGGACTAAGATTCAACTATACTTATACATATCACATTGCACATAAGATCTCATGTGGAAATAGGCACCAACATACACTTAGGAGAGTACGACTAGAATGAAGGAGAGGTAGTTACTAAGTACTAGCTATCTAATCTATGAACGGAATTACTGGTTATTCAGACTAATCCCTACTGAGAGTTTAAAAATCAACCGAAGTATTCATGACTAAAATATATGCGTGGAGCTATGAAGAAGTGGATGCTTGTATGAAGTGGATGATAGTCATTAGGAAAGGAACTTTGTTTCTTCCAACACTTCTCGTTGAAAATTCTAGTGGCAATTAGGGGAAAGAATCACAGGCAAAATCAGAGCAATACATTTGACTGAGGAAATTTTGACATGGTCTAAGAATCTTGATCTGCAAATCTAAGTTCATAGGAAAAAAGAGAACAATATAGATCTAACCATGATAAGTATTACTTTGAAACTTTATAGCATAAAGCAAGAGTGTCCTGGGTAGAAAAGAATGATATGAATACTACGCTTTTAGGAAAATGACTAATAATTTCAAAACTAGTCTGTCACCAACCACACTATCGAAGTATACTAAAAGTCACAGAAGGACTTTACTAGGAAGACCTAGAGTAAAAGGGGTACTGCGTAATTGTGACTTAGAGACGAAGATTACAATATAGTATAAACGAGCTTGTTTAGGAAGCTTGGTATAAGATTATACCTAACATATGGTGATTTCCCTAATCATTGAGAACGTATTATGAGTATGCGGGATTAAGCATTCTGGGAAATCATGGGTGCATGAGTCATGAGCTAGATGGTATGAGATTGATGTTCATGGGTTCACAAAGCATGATTTAGATTTCTAAGAGAGGCTATTACTCCTGATGCTAGGAACTGAGAAACGACATACATCTGAATAAGTGGGTACATCGAAATGATGCCAGGAAAGAGTAAAGCGCTATGATGACATAAGTATTCTGAGTAGGCTAGGAAAATAATGAGTCTCTACCTCCACCATACTCTATTTAGAACTTGCTATCACTACTACTTAAATCTCCAAAACCTTATTGGTTCTACATTATATTATCTCCCCCTTTTTTCAAAGCCACCATACTAAGTCTGCGAGTCTCCTTCTTCACTGCTGCTATACTAAACTCACTCAAATGTTCAAGGCACTCTACTTTAGGATCTATTCTGATTATGCGCTTTCTCATAAAGGCTAATAATATCCATAGTCTATAAGTCTCAATCTTAAACATCCCATATCATCTACGAGCTGAAGTAGGCTATATTCATGGTCTTCTACCTATCCCTTGTAGTAACCTGCCAACCCTATGAGGATCTATTTCCCACAACTCTGTCTTTTTAATATCCTTCATACTACTATTTTGTACTGTCACAACATTATTCTAAATTATAACTATTCACTAGTATATAAGGATAAGGGCTTGAGGACTATAAATGCATGAAGGAGAAAATCCAGAAACATGCCTGACTCGGCTTTAGGAAAACAATTCTGACCCAGTTGACTAGAAAGTGAACGGGATTGATTGAAGTGCTGACCATAGCTTACGCTAGCAGATGCACCCTACTGATTTGGGCGACCTTGAGGGGATGTGGAGGAAGTAGGTTGAGCCTGATAGCAAACAACTCTGCCTTTTGCTGAAGCTACTAGACAATCTCTCAACCTGTGGCCTAGCTTACCATAGTAGAAACAACCTTCACGGCCTGCAATACACTCTCTTATGTGGTTCTTGACACATTTGCTGCAAGTGGGGTGGGATTTTTCCCTTACAAAATTTTTTTGAGGAGAAGAGTCAGATGCTTCCCCCCTTCTAATCATAACAAGGCCTGCGGCCCAGAGATAAAATACTAGCTAATGATAGTGTTGGGCCTGATGAACTTTATGGGAAAAAAGATTAGTTCCCCCTAGCCATCTTCTGTTGGTTAGAGTCAACATTTACTAGGATGACCCACTTTCTCTCCCTTTTTCTCTTCTTACCATCATAATTTTTTGGGACTGCCACTTGCTGATTCAATTGAGTAGTCATAGCTCGAGCTAGTGGTTGGATGGCATCACAAAAATATGCCTTAGAAATTTCAGCACTTGTTGGCTGATCGACTGGTGTGGAAGGGTTACCATTTTGATCATTTTTTTGAATGATAGCTAATTGAGAAGAAATATTCTGAAACACGTAAGGCACGTAAGGCACTAACAAAGCATTATGTTTGGTTCTACATGTACTTGAAGCATGGTTCTAATCTTATCTTGGATTTTTGCGATGTTACAATATCTCCCCCTTGGGATTATTCATCCTCGAATGAAGAATAACTACTATAAAGGGTAGGGAAAGAGCAACAATTCCTATCACTGAGTTCTAAGAGATAGATACTGACATGATAACTGAATTTCTAATTTAAACATGGGATGGACTGCATGACATGGGAGTAACTAAATGACATAAGAATGATAGAAGTAATAAAGATGGAACTGTTACTTTGAATTAATTTTTGACGAGGATTAAGATCCAACTGTACCTATACACACAACATTGAACATAAGACCTCATGTGGAAAAAGGCACCAATATGGACTCAGGAGAGTACGGCTAGAAGGAAGGAGAGGTAGCCACTAAGTACTATCCAACTAATCTCTGAATGAAATTGATGGTTATTCAGACCGATCCATACTAAGAGTTTAGAAATCAAGTGAAGTATTCTTCACTAAAACGTATGCATGGAGCAATAAAGCAATAGATGCTGGTATGAAGTTTCTAATAGTCATTGAGAAAGGACCTTTGTTTCTTCCAACACTCTTCGTTGGAAATTCTAGTGGAAATTAGGGGAAATAATCAAGGTACAATCTGAACAATACATCTGACTGGGGAATTTTTGACAACGTATGAGCATCCTAGTCTGCTGATCTGAGTTCATAGGAAAAGAGGGAACGGTATAGATTTAACCCTGAGACACCGTTACTCTGAAACTTTGTAGTATGAAGCAAAAGTATCTTGGGCAGAAATGAATGATAGGAATACTATGCTTTTAGCAAAATGACTAATATCTTCCAAATTAGTCTGTCACCATCCCCACTACCGATGTATACTAAAATTCACAAAAGGACTCTACTAGAAAGACATAGAGTAAGAGGGGTTCTGCAGAATCATGACTTAGAGACTCCCATTACCCTTGATACTCAACAGGTGTCTAAGGAATAAAATATAGTATGAATGAGCTTGTTCAGGAAGTTTGGTATGAGAATATACCTTAAATATGGTGATTTTAGAAATCATCGAGAATGTATTATGTGTATGCGGGATTGAATATGCAGGGAAATCATGGGTGCATGAGTCATGATCTAGATGGCATGAGATTGATGTTCATTGGTTCACAGAGCGAGATTTGGATTTCTGAGTGAGACTATTACTCCTTATACTAGGAACTAATAATAGACATATATCTGAATAAAGTGCATAGATCAGAATGATACCAAGAATAAGTAAAGTTTTATAATGACATAAGTATTCTAAGTAAGCTAGGATAATAATGGGTCTCTACCTCCACCAAACTCTGTTCTAGAACCTGCTATCACTACTACTTAAATATCTAAAACCTGATTGGTTCAACACACTATTATCTCCCCCTTATTTCAAAGTCACCACACTAAGTCTGCGAGTCTTCTTTTTCACTACCCTCTATACTAAACTCACTCAAATGGTCGGGGAACACTACTTTAGGATCTATTATGATTATACACATCCTCATAAAGGCTAAAAATACCCCTCATCTATAAGTCCCAATCTTAAACTTTCCATTTCATCTATGAGCTAAAGTAGGCTACATTCATATTCTTCCACCTATCCCTTGTAGTAACCTTCCATCCCTGTGAGGATTTATTTCCCACAACTCTCTTATTTTCTTATCAGTCATACTACTACTCTTTACTGTTACAACTTTATTCAAAACTATAACTATTCACCAGTATTGAAGGATAAGGGCTTGAGGACTATAAATGCTTGAAGGAGAAAATTTGGAAGCATACCCGACTCGACTTTAGGAGAACCATTCTGACCCAATTTGATTGAATGTGAGCAGGATTGATTTAAGTGCAGACCATAGCCTACGCTAAGAAATGTACCCTGCTGATTTGGGTGACCTTGAGGGGATGCGGAGGAAGTAAGCTGAACCTAACGGCAGACCTCCCTACCCTTTGTTGAAGCTACAAGACAATCTCTCAACCTGTGGCCTAGCTTTCCACTTACGGCCTACCTTACACTTTCTATGTGGTTTTTTCCACACTTGCTGCAAGTGGGGTGGGATTTTTCCCTTACAACATTTTTCTAACTATAAAAGCCAGATGCTCTCCCCTTTCTGATCATAACAAGGCCTGCGGCCCAGAGACAAATTACTAGTTGATGGTAGTACTGGCCTTGATGACCTTTATGGGATAGAAAATCGGTTCCCACTAGCAATCTTTTGATGGTTAGAGGCACCATTTTTTAGAATAACCCTCTTTCTCTCCCTTATTCTTATAATAGCAACATAATTTTTAGGGACTGCCACCTACTGATTTAATTGAGTAGTCATAGCTTGAGCTAGTAGTTGGATGGCATCACAAAACTCTGTATTAGAAATATCAGCACTTGCAGGTTGATCAATTGATATGGAAGGGTTACCATTTTGATCGCTTTTCTGACTGATCTCTATTTTGGGAGACATATTCTGAAACATGTAAGGGACGAGTTAGAAGTATGCATAGAGTTAAATTCCAACTCACACTATGATCATGAAAGAAGTAAAACATTTCCTAGAACGTTTCATAGCCTCTTATTCATAAATATAGCATGTTTCACACCCATGAACAAAACTTTACTGAAAATATCTTTCAGAATCCCTAGGACACTTTAAAATTGATTCTCTGATACAAAGTTTGTCATTAATCGAGAGTACCTCCTAGTCATAACACGGTGCTTAGAATCACAAGTGACCCTAAGCTAACCCATGGTCTAGTATGACACTAAGAATACTATATAAAATAAGAATCAATGAGCGGAAGCTGAAATCTGAATAATATAATAATGTTTAAAACAAATTTCAATATTTAAGTTTAAACAGAAATCCTCTATAGAAAGATAGGAGTTATGATCATTTGAAGTTGACTATAGAAAGATCCTACATAAGAATTCAATCGATAAGGAAGCTTTCAACTTGGCCATGAGCTAGGAGTTACTTGAGGCCTTAATACTTGTCTAAATCACTTCTCATACTACCAAAACATGATGCTTAGTTCTACATGTACTTGAATCATGGTTCTAATCTTAACTTTGATTTTTGGGTGTTACAGATCCTTAGTGCAGGTTCGGGGTAATATCTTTTGATAAGGATGGTATTCCCTAATTAACTCTTGTTAGTATCATGTTCTATCTCATTACCTTTATTTTCCCTTTTTGATTTATACACATATTATTATGTACATTGGTGGGCCTGAGGCCTTGGATACAAACCAATTAGATATTTGGTCAGTATTTCTTATCCTAGGAGCGCGATGATCTCAATTTATGGATACTTGGGTGATTATGCTCTTATTGTTTAAATACTAGTGATGGCATACATATATTCACATGATCACATGCATGTATTGTTGTACGATTCCATGGGAGAAATATTAATTTTCACTCCTCTTTTCAAAAAGGGATTTATTCTAATTTTTCCACTCATAAACTGAATTTAAAACAAAAATCGTACCACCCTCACTGTTGGATGACAGTTTTTAAGACTAAAATGCATTATATATACTTTGATTCTAGTCCAAACACTTGCGATATATACACCCTATTACTGATTTTCTCTTTCATTTTCTAGAGACGTTCTATCCTTATTTTCACCCAATAACTCCAACTTTGACATGGAATTTAGAGAGATTTTTATCGATGCATTGGTTTTAATATGGAAAAGATGGATCATTTTAGTCCCGATTTGATTTCAGGCACCTTTCATATTCATGATAATTATGGATTATTACTTGGAAGCTCTGGTTCGAGACCAGGAAGTAAATACGGATATCTCAAGTTCCCTATGGGTCCCTCCATCTATGAGCCACAGTGTTGGAGGAGGGGTGTTCCTCATGGGTTCTACCTTTATAAGCCATAAGGATAGAAGAGGTGTATACATTATGTTGGGTGTGACATTTATCTCATATTACATCACTTTATTTCCCTCACACATATCTATTCATATGCACTGTCATCGCCAGTATGATTACTGTTTGGTACCTATCGTGCTTATAAGGGACGATTGAGTTATGTTTGTTATTTGTACCTATCGTGCCTATAGTTTAAGGTCGGGTTTTTGTCTGTGGATATGTATTTTTCAGGCTTATAGGGGTCTGGTTAGGTTATTATTTGAATATTAATGCATATCTTATGCCATGTTGGTTAATGGCGTGTACTCGCAGTCTGGGTATGTCTTGTGAACTCCCCTTCTTACCAGCTCTAGTGTTATATTATCTTGTTATTTCTCCTAACTTTCGATAGATATTCTGAGTATACTACTATTAGAATTCTTTCTTAATGCGATTCTTGTTGTATAAGACTCTTAGGCTAGCTTTTGCAGGTTAGTACTTTCTCTATAGTTACCTAGTTTGTATATCATTTCCTTTCCTATTACTTACATTGTTTATTACCATCTTTCATGTTATTTATACTTGTATTTATCTGTTGAGCACAGTCGGCCTATGATGCCTACTGGGTACCACGTGTTTTGGTACTCATACTAAACTTCTGCATCCTTTTTTTTCCTTATGCAAATCCTAGTACGAGTTATCGCTATTGACATGTTCTTCGTATGAGGATGTGTTGGATTAGAGACTTGGCGTGACCTCCTGATGTCCTGAGTTATTCCTTATCCCTCTATTTTATTGGACTGGTCTTTATTTTACATATTCGGAGATAGTCCTACACATATTGTATCTAAGTAGTGCTTCTGATGTATTTTGGAACTTTTGTGCAGATTATACCAGGTCTTGGCGTGTATTTTGTTCCTTCATCCTTTTTATGTATATTTTATGGGCCATATTATATGTGTTGTACTTATATTTGGGCCACATATTCCATGATTTGATCTTTCCTGCTATGAGCCCATTAGTCACTGTTTGGGGCTATGGGGTTTGGCTTACCTACTGGTGGGTTTAGTAGTGGCATCATGACCACAAATTTTGGATTGTGACTCACAAGTATGCTCGAAGGTCAATTCACAAACATTTAACTTACAAATAGGCATGAAATCCAATCAAGTCTATAACAAAAATTTAAACGATAATCTACCTCAAAACACAAGCCGGAATACTCTAATCCGCTAAAGACTTGCCCTTTCTTACAACTTCAAATCATTCTCGGTCTAAAAATAGTAAACAAAGAGTAATTACCATCCTACACTCTATTTGTAGTCATTAGGAACTAAAACCCATTGATTTTACCCTAGTTCATAGCCTAAAACACCAATTCGGGGTTTTCCACCCATTAATCCACCAAATTTAACAATAATTTATGTTAAAGGGGAAGGATTCTATGTTAGGAAGCAAAGGTTAACAACCTAGAACCATTTACAATTTATTTTAAGACTACCCATAGGAAATTCTTATCATTTCATCAAATTTAGGGTTTAACCCATGAATTTCTTCCTAACTCCTGACTCTAGTGATTCAATAGACAAAATAAATTAATCTATGGTAGAAGGGAGTAATAATCTTACCTTAATATTGAAAACCACCCATGTAATCTGGAAATCACCTCTTTTAAGCCTAGGGACGAGCTTTTTGGAATTTTGGGAGATATAAGGTTAAAAATTAAGAAATTAAGTATATTAACTGCTGATGACTATTGTAGTGGACACCTTCCCACTACAACAGTCCTGTTATAGCGAGCAAGTGCCCGCTATGGTGGTCCCGAGTATTTTCTTATCAATTTCTATGGTGGTGAGCTACCCGTTACAGCGACCCCACTATAGCGAGAAGCTTCCCGCTGTGGTGGTCCAAATAAAATCCTCACAGACTGCTATAACAGTAGGATACCCCCTACAAAAAACCCACTACGCCAAGAGGGATCTTGCTGCAATGGCCATTGGCATATTATTGGGGGAGGTTCTAAAACTCCCTCATTTTGTAATACTCCCTTGGCTTTTCGATATCACAGAAATACCCTACCTCGGCAAAAACCATAATTAGAGTTCTACTAATATAAATACCATTTTGAAAGTTTCTATGGATCACTAAATCTCTTATCTATCATGTCACACTCATAAAACCACCATACGAACAACTACGAGACACAACTAGTCTCTACACCCCACAATCTTTAATTTCTTTCTGAACTCACCCTAGCCTGAGATTTTCACAACCCTCATCCTAGGGAAACCTCTTCCCAAATCTTTCATCGCCAACAATGCTATAACAATGAAATGGGTAATTACATCAGATGCTAATTAAACAATCGTTCATCCCCGAATGACTATATGAATGAAAAGAGGGAAAATAAGAAAGAATTACATGAATTAGTGTATAACTATGGATATCTCTTGTGCTTGTCTGCTTCAACCTCCCAAGTGGCCTCCTCAATAGGACGGTTCCTCCATTGGACCTTTACGAGCAGAATTTCATTGGTTCTCAATTTTGGACATCTCGCTCAAGTATGGAAATAGGTTCATCTTCACAAGAGAGGTTCCCATCAAGCAACACCAAATCCCAATGAATGATATAATCACCATACCTATGATACTTCTTGAGCATCGAAATATAAAACATAGGATGGGCTCCTAACAAACTCAGAGGTAGAGCCAACCTATGAGCCACAGGCCCTACACCCTTCAAGATCTCAAATGGTCCAATGTACCTTCGACTAAGCTTACCCTTCTTCCCAAATTGTATCACACCCTTCATGGGTGAAACCTTAAGCAACACTTGCTCACCTTCCATGAAATGCATATCATGTACCTTACTATTCGTATGCTTATTCTGCCGTCTTTGAGTTGCTACAAACTTCTCTTGTATGAGTCTAACCTTTTCCATTGACTCTTTCAACAAATTAGTGCCCCAAGGTCTCATCTCAAAGGTATCAAACCACCCAATGGAATATCTATACCTTCTCCTAAGCAAAGCCTCAAAAGGAGCCAAATTGATACTCAAGTAATAACTATTGTTATACACAAACTCGTACAAGGGTAAGAACTGGTCCCAATGACCACCAAAATATATGACACATGCCTAAAACATGTCTTCCAACACTTGGATTGTCCACTCAGACTACTTATGAGTCTGAGGGTGAAAAGTTGTACTTAGATTTAATTTAGTGCCCAACTCTTCCAAAAGTTTTTCCCAAAAGTTAGAGGTAAATTGCATAACTCTATCCAAAATAATAGTAATGGGAACCCCATGCAGTCGAATGATATACTTATCATAAATTGTGTCAAACTTGGCAGCATTATAAGTCACCTACACTAGAATGAAGTGTGCATACTTAGTCAACTGGTCCACAATCACCCAAATCGAATCATACTTTACCAAAGTGTTGGGAAGACCAACAACCAAATCAAAGGCTATCCTTTCCCACTTGTATTTAGGAATAGGCATTATTTAAAGGGCACTACCAGGCTTCTAATGTTCATACCTAACCTACTAGAAATTCTAACACTTGGCCACAAAATCCACTATATCCTACTTCATTCGACGCTACCAAAAGTGTTGCCTTAAATCATGGTACATCTTGGTCGCACCAGGATGTATGGAGTACCTCATACTATGTGCCTTATCAAGTATGGTTGGAATCAAGCCATCCACATGGGGTACACAAACTCATCCCCTAATCCCCAAAAAACCCTCATCATCAAGAATGGCCTCCTTGGCCTTACCTTTAAACACCTGGTCGTGGATCTTACTTCACATCCTCAAACTCCCTAGTTTTGATTTCATCAAGAAAAGTAGACCTAGCCTCTATATTAGCTAGCAGTCCTCCTCTCTTGGTCACCTGCAGTCTCATAAAATTGTTAGCTAAGGTCTGAACCTCCCTAGCCAATAGACGTTTAGAAATATCCAAACATGCCAAACTACCCATACACTCCATCTTTCAACTCAATGCATTTGCTACCACATTGGCCTTGTCCGGATGATAAAGAATCAAAATATCATAATCCTTCAGTAGTTCCATCCATATTCGCTATCTCAGATTCATATATCTCTGGGTAAGGATATGTTGCAAGCTACAGTGATCAGTGAATACATCACACTTCACCCTAAAAAAATAATATGCCAATATCTTGAGAGCAAATACCACCACTGCCAACTCTATGTCAAGTGTGGGATAATTCTTCTCTTAAACTTTTAACTGCATGGAAAGATATGCAATCACATTCAACTTTTCCTGCATCAAAATATCACCTAAACCAGAACGTAAGGCATTACAAAACACATTAAAGTTCTTCCCTTCACCGGAATGAAAAGGATAGAAGCTGAAGTCAACAAGGTCTTGAGATGTTGATAGCTCTCTTCAAACTCACCAGTCCATACAAAAAGCACCTCTTTCTGAGTTAATCGAGACAAATGTAAAGAAATTGAAGCAAACCCCTTCACAAACCTGAGGTAGTAACTAGACAACCCTATAAAGCTGTAAATTTTGATCAAAGAGGTAGGCCTAGTCCAATTCTTAACTGCCTCAATCTTTTATGGGTCTACCATAACCCCCTTTTTTCAAACCACGTGCCCTAAGAAGGGCATCGAAGACAACCAAAAATCTCACTTGGAATATAGTTTCTTCTTATTAATCAACCAAACACAATACGCAAGTAAGCCTCATTACTCCTCCTTACTCTTGGAGTACACAAGAATATCATCAATAACAAAAAAATCCAATTATGGCTTGAACACCTCATTCACCACCCCTATAAAAGTAGTCGGGGCATTAGATAAACAAAAATACATCACCCAAAGCTCATAGTGCCCATAATGGGTTCGAAAAACTATTTATGATATGTCCTCAACCCGGATCTTAAGTTGGTGATACCCGAACCTTAAATCAATCAAGGCAAACACTGAAGAACCCTATAACTAATCAAATAAGTTTTCTATCCAAGACAGTGGGTACTTATTATGAATTGTAACCTTGTTCAACTATCGGTAGTCTATGCACATCTGTAGACTACCATTATTCTTCTTAACAAACAAGAAAGGAGCATCCCATGGAGAAGCACTAGGACAAATGAACCCCTTACCTAGCATTTCCTACTATTGAACCTTTAGCTACCTTAACTTAGCTAGTGTTATTCTATAAGGAGGAATAGAGATGGGACAAATGTCTGGATCTAGGCCTATGCAAAAATCTATGTCATGATCATGTGGTATACCAGGTAGATCATTAGGAAACACTTTTAAGAATTCAAATACCACTAGAACTGACACAATAGGAGGGACCTCTACGCAAGTATCCCAAAGATGAGCTAGAAAAGCCCGACAACCACTTCATAACTAACTTCCTTGCATGAATAAATGATACAAGTCTCAGAGGAGCAACATTATAATCACCCTCCCTTTCCAATTTATCCGTCAATGGCATAGCCACTGTTACAATATAGGTATGACAGTCAAGAATCACATGGTATGGAGATAACCAACTTATCCCAAAGATGCTCCCAAAATCCACCATGTCTAGAATTACCAAATCAACCCAAGTCTGGAATCCCAAGAACAATACAAAACAAGCATGATAAACCTGATCAACAACTACCAAAACCCCAACGAGCATAGACATATACATAGAGATAATTTGGATAAGATTAAAAAATATCTTTTCAGCTTAAATGGTTAAAGCTAAAAATAAGTGCTTATAGATTAAGTAGAAAAGTGTTTGGATAGAAGTGTTGAAACTAAAAAAAAGTTGTTGATGTGTTTGGTAAGAAGTGTTGTTAAGAAATTTTTTTCTTGTCAAAATCACTGAAATATCCTTAAAGCTGTTAGCATCATAAATAAGTTGAATTATATGATTTTTAATTCTACTAATTCAAAAAATTATATGTTAATTTACTTTCAACGTTAAGTGATTATGTGAGGTAACTTTATAAATCTAAGTTCATTTTTTATTTTAAAATTTTAAAATATAAATTTTTAGGACATTTTTTATATACATGTAGTATATTGTAACTAAAATCAACCATATCAATTTACTTCAACCAGCTTGGAGATATTGTATGCTTGTAACATCAGCAACGACATTTTCAAATAATTACCTAATTCATTAAACCCAATATTCAGTAAAAACGAATTAATTCATATAACCCACTAGCTTTAGAGATTGATGATAAGTTATTTAATTTCCAAGTGCACATCAGTAACAAAGTAGCAACATCTAAACTGGAATTTTCTCATGTGAATGGACTAGCATGCATTTAGTCCCATAGCTAAGAGACTAAGATAAATGTTTAAACTTTAAACTAGCATCAACAATGTCTGGACTAAAGTACTCATTCTTAGCATTTATATAGATGATGAAATCACTAAAGAACAGAGGATGAAATCACTGAGGGAAAGAGGAGGAAAGGAAAAATGAGACAAACTACTGAAAAAATAGAACAAAAGAGGAGTCAGATACATTTTAGGGATAGAAAATGGAGGTATTTTTGGAGTTAGGAGAAAATATAAGGGATAAAAGAGTAAATGTCTTGGTCAAACTTAAAAGAATTTTAAGCTAAAAGGTAAAAAAGCTGGGGGGGGGGGTACCAACTTATCACTTTTTGTGTTTTTTTAATTAGCTTTTACCCCTTTTTAATAACTTTTAAATTTTACCAAACACCTAAAAAAGCTAAAAAAGAAATTAGAAGCTAGTTTGAACTGCTTTTAATACTATCCAAACAGGCTCATAGGAGTATCAAGCATTTCACAAGCTATATCCATACCCAGAGCAAATTTATTAGAAACATATGAGAATGTGGAACCTGGATCAAACAAAATAGTAGACATGCGATCACACACAAGAATAGTACCTGTGATCACCACATTTGAAGCCTCAGCCTTGGGCCAACCTAAAAAAGCATTGAAGTAGGCCTTATCACCCGTCTGAGTGCTGCCCCTAATGGACTATGCACCACCTCAATCTGTATGCCCACTACCTCAATTTGCCTAGCTTCTATCTCTACCCACCTGGTGACCACCACACCCACCCTGTGGACAACCTCTACTATTACCTCCACCTCTCTAACCTGTTGTAACCAAGGCTCGAAGGTCCGTTGTTGGCTTGACTTACTAGAGTGTCTATAATTAGGATAATTTCTCTGAGTGCAACCAACCCCACTGCACTCTTAGCATATACAGTATAGGGCGGGTTGTTGAGCTGATAATGATGAAGGAACATAACCACCAAAGTTTAAGATGGTTGGCTGGCCCCTGCCAGACGCCCAACAGACATTGGCATTATAGACTAAATGGGACGGGTATGGTAGCCCTACATTCTTTGGACCCGAGAATAAGAACCACTATAATTTCCTACCTTACAGGCCTTCTTTTCCCCTGACTTGGTATAACCATCCTGCCTCACACATTCTTTCTTTTCATAAAATTAATCTTATTATGGAAGGTCTTACATAAAGATGTCATATAAAGTGTAGAAACTTAAAGACCGATATTCAACCCTTTAATAAAAAATCAAATCCTCTCCTCCTCCGTAGTCAACAACTGTAAAAGAATATCTAGATAAAGCATGAATTTTTGCCTTATAGGCCATATCACACATACATCCCTACTCAATTCTATGAACTCATCCTTCTTCTTATTCCTTAGAGTACGAAGTACATATTTTTCCAAAAAGACAGAATAAAATTGAGTCTAAATTAATGAAGGTAAACTTGCAGCTCTACACTCTACATAAGCCCTCGACCACATTTTTTCATCCTCCTACAACTGAAAAGAAACACACTCTACACCATACATCTCTACTACTCCCAACTTTTGAAGACTTTCAAGACAATCGATAATGAATTCCTAAGCATTTTCCATCTCAGTTCTATGAAACAAGAGGCTTCATCTTAAAAAACATATGGAATCAGTCATATTCATCTCCGGTCATCACCAAACCCAAAACCTAACATGAGATAGCACTAGTCTCTAATGCCTCATCAATCCTAGGTGCCGCAATAGTGACATGTTTCAACCTTGTATAATGAACAATCAAAACTGCTGGTGTAGCACCTGTACTGGCTAAACTACTTAATACTAATGATATAATCTCAAAAAATCATCAGTAAAATAAGTGCGAAAAAAAAGTAACTATCTATTACAAGTTCCCAAAGACCCTAAAGTCGACGTACAAGAACATTCTAACCAAAGCTGAAGTCTAAGATAAGTATCCAAAAACAAAATAAAACCAGAGTAACATTGTCTGAAAGAATGGACATGATCTAATGAGATGATCCAATGGCTGCCTAAAGGTAGATGCTTACCCTTGGATCAAAAAGCTGCTAATTAAATAATATATCTAAGGTCTCATCTCAATTGCTGGAACACTGTCTGCACTCAACAAAAAAAGAGTACGTGTAGTATCAATAAAAACACTATGTACTAGTAGGAATCATCGACCGACTTAACTCAAACCCACACTGAAACATAAATCAAATATGAGTAAATTAGCAATCAACACATAACAAGTAATTTCATTCAACAATTATCAATCCACAAATAAGCACTTAGTAAACCAATAACTAAACTAGACCAACCTTTACACACATAGGTTCAACAAAAGGGAGGGTTTATGATTACTTCAAATAACAAAAGTGTAAATACACCAAATCATTTACCACTTAACTATCTCACAAGAGTAGAGTTATGTTACCTCGATTCAACGCAACATATTATGATATGTAAATGAGCAATCAAATGACTATGAACATACAACTATGCATCAAAAACCATTACAACCTCATCTCAATTTGTACATACATACTACAGGGACTTGTCTTCCCAATAGTCATGACCTACAGGGGATCAACTTTGTCATGTATCATATATGCATGGTATCCAACCCTCCAAATATCAATAGTTAAGTAATATGTACCGGTGTGGTACCTGATCCTTTGAATATCATAATATATGAATGTCAGGCCAAATATCAACCAGGATATAATTCAGTGCACAAAATATGCAAGTACACCCTTAATCTAGACACTTAGTCAAATTTTGGTTTATCATTTCATGTATACAAGCAATATCTACCAACTTGCAAAATCACAAGTATTCCCAAGGGCTAATTCACAAGCATTTCACTTACAAATAGTCATGGAATCCAAATCAAGTCTATAACTACAATTTAAATCATAACCTACCTAAAACCACAATGCTCGAATGCTCTAATATGCTAAAGCCTTTCTCTTTCTTGCAGCTTTAGATTGTTCTCTGTCTAAAATAGTAAACAAAGAGTAATTAACATCTTATTTCTAGGCATTAGGAACTAAAACCCATTGATTTTACCTTAGTTCATAGCCTAAAACCCAATTCAAGGTTTTCCACCAATTAATCCACCCAAATTCCCCATAATTCACATTAAAGGGGAAAGCTTCTACATTAGGAAGTAAAGAGTAAAAACTAAAACCATTTACAATTTATTTTAATACTAAACATAGGAAAGTCTCATCAGTTCATCAATTTTCTTGCTTGACCTATGAATTTCTTCTTCACTCTTGATTCTAGTAATTCAATAGATTAAATGAATTCATCGATGTTAGAAAAGAGTAATAATCTTACCTCAATAATGAAAATCACCCAAGTAATCTAGAAATTTCCTCTCTCAAGCCTAGGGACGAGCCCTTTGGTTTTTTTGAGAAATAAGGCCAAAAATTAGGAAAACAGGTATATTAACTGTCAATGACTGCTCTAGCAGACACCTTCCCTATACAAAGGTCCCTCTATAGCAAGAAAATGCCCACTATGATGGTCTTGAGTGTTTTCTCACAAATCGCTACGATGGTCAGCTACCCACTATAGTGGCCCCACTATGGCGAGCGGCTGCCCATTATGGTGGTCCAAAGAAAATCCTTACCAAGTGCACAATGGTCGGCTACCCGCTATAGCAAGCCGGCTATGGTGAGAGGGGTCCCATTATAGTGGCCACTGACATAGAGTTGGGGGAGGATCCAACACTCACCCATTTTGCAACATTCACTTGGTTCTTCAATAACACAGAAATACCATGTCATGGGAAAAACCATTACCAGAGTTCTACTAACCCGAATACTATCCTAAAAGTTTCTATAGATTACTAAATCTCTTATATATCATGCCATACCCATAAACCATCATAAAATCATTATTAGACACAACTAGTCTCTACATTACACAATGTTCTGTATTTGTCTGAACTCACCCTTGCCTGATATTTTTACAACTCTTATCCTAAGGAAATCTATACCCATCCCTTACACTGCCAACAATACTATAACAACTAAATAGGTCGTCCAAAGCTTAAATGATATTATATGATATCCACTTTAATAGGTTCATCTAATATGACGGAACCTAATTGGCTTGAAATCAGTTATGTTTTAGACTTCATCGAACATCAATTTTGTTAAAGTCTTGTATACCCTAAAAAATATGTTAGGGAAAAATTCTTTACATTAAGAATTTGGTTAAAAATTTTGAAAAATAGTTTTTATTTTGTAAAACAAGTTCCTTGAAAATAAGGAAAATAATTTTCTTAAGGAAAGTAGGGAAAACAAGTGTGATTGTCTCCTACCACTCTCAAAATCAACCATCCCTACCTCCACTCCCCCCACCCATCCCCCACCAAAAAAAAAAATTAAAATATTTTTGACTTTACAAACAGCTTGCCCCACCCTCATTCTCCACCTAACCCCACTCCATATAGGGTCATACACAAATGAAACCAACTTGAATTTTCAAACTGATTCAAAGCAATTTGGATTACACAATTCAAATTGATTTACAAATTTAATTTTAAAATATTATGATTTCTCAATTTGGATATGGTTGGGTGTCTTCACAATCTGAACCAATTTGAGAAATAAAATTTATATACATAAATAGTGATGGTATTTACTTATAATAGAGTTATATGGATATAGGCAGCGTATGTAAGGCAAATAACCAGATATAGCCTAGGGCCCAGACCTAAATCTAGACTATTTTAATTTATTGACCTAATGTGTCTCTCATTACATATTTATGGACCTCTCTTCAACCATTTTTCATCCCAATTCTCTCAATCTCACTCTTTTATTCTCGAATTCCCAATATTCCACTCTTTTAATTTGATTCACAAACTGTCTCACTTTATATTTCTCAGCCTCACACTCTCACTCTTTCACTAGAAAGGTAAGAAATTATTTTATTATTTGATATTTATTGATATAATCATTGATTGCAATGTAAGAAATTATGAAAATAGTTGCATGTTGAAATTTCAAAATCAAACAAATCAATTTGAAAAATCAAATAAAAATAATAAAAAATGAATCAAATTAGACCTAGAATGGATCGAGTTAGGATGAGGATTTGAAAAAAAATTAAAATTTGAAATTTCAATTCGATGATAGCCAAAATCGAATCTATTTGGTTGGGATGATTCTTTTTCTCTCATGAAAAACCTAGCAAAAACAACTTAAACACCATATATGGCCTTTGTGTCCAATGGTCCATCTTCTTCTAAGGCTGACTAAACCCTCATTTCAATATCCTTACCCGATTTACTTCATTAACTCTCTCTAAATGATAAAATCCCAATCACATTCTTGTTAACAAAAAATGGACGGTTTAGCAATTTTCCTAATGGGCCTACTAATTTGACTAGCATAACTAAAGATAAACAACATAATATATTAGAACCCATAAATGGAAAATTTACTTCATTGATGAAACCTGCAGTTTTGAATACACCAACAATTAATTGAAAGCCACAAGTTGAGCCTATTCCTATCAAAAAGCTGCCATATAATAATGGTATTCCAAGTGTAATTTGGACTGAAGAGTAGGTGCACAGGATGAATACCATTGAGAATCTCCAATATGTTGATGTTGGGAATTAACATATGGTTGGTCGGCTTTGGTGGATCTGAGGGTACAAATTCCCAAACAATGTGGATTTATAGGTGATTGTTAAATTGGATTTTAAGAAACATACATATACTTATGTGTTTCTCTTTAATTGAGAACTTTGTGAACTTGATGTCCAGGAATGTGTATTATATTATTGTTAAGGATGGTCTGTCATATCAAATATGGCCATTAATTTATAATGCTATCTTCAAGGCAGAAGGATAAACAACCCAGGCCATGGCCTGGATATATTTTCCAGATCTGTTGCCTACTTTCTTTGTGAAGGAAGTATTGTTCACCATGGCTCCAGTAGTAGGCAAGCCTCTACATCTTGATTTGGCCACAATACATAATCCTAGTGTGAAAGAATCAAAGTTCAAGTGGATTTAATGGCTGATTTCCCAAGGTTTGTTGAGATGGAAATCATAAATAATCAGGGATTTAAAGTAGAAAAAATAAAGATTCAGTATGATATGGTCCCTAAATACTACAAAAAATATAGACTACAAGGGCACAATGAAGAGGAATGCAGAGTCCTACACACAAAATTGAGAAAAGCAAAGAAGAATAAAGAAAAATTAGATACAAGAAACATGGAGGTAAACCATGGAAATTCAAATGTTTTAAATAAAGGGAAGACATGATGGAGTAGGAAAAATTAGAATCCTACCAAGATGAAGTTCTCATGGGAAAATTACTCAGAGATATTAATAAGTGATACTGCAGGAATGATCAATCCAGTAGGAGATAACACCAATGCAGAAAATGGAAATGGCATAAAAGAAAAAAAATAAGAAGGTGCAAGCAAATAATGAAGTATAAACTAAAAATGCATTTGCAGTTTTGGAAGAAGGTGATGATACTTATCAGGAGGACAATGCAGAGGTAATGAATGAGTAACTTAATAATCAACATAGTAGAAGAGACACTGAGCATCAGGGTATTTGTTCCAAGTCTAATACTTCCACTAAATAGGGGGCAGCGTTGAGAATGAAGAGGATAAATTGCTGGAGGAAGGAGAGTTCATAGAGGATATCCAGACATTTAAAACTTGATAAGGATTTTATGGTGATGCCACAAGTGGAGACATGAAGAATTGCACTGACATAGTTGTAGCTGCTGCACCTTTAGTTATAGAGCCAATCAATATGGTCCCTACTACCATAACTAGCAAGAAAGAGCAATCGTCAATAAATGAGAAAGTCAAAAATAAATCAGAAGATAAAAACTCAATATAAGATGATAAATACTGTGCTACTGATATAAAGAGATCACCAAGTTGTACTAATGGGTCACAAGAAGATTAGAAGAATAGTCTTTATAGAAATGAAAGGGATGACGTTGAGAAAGAAGGTACAGGACACAACACCAAGGCCATAATTTTGATAAAATACATCACAAGACACAATATTTGATGGTTCATAATAAGAAGGTCACCCCTACCAAGACCTTACATGATCTTGTTACTCACAATATTGCAGAGCCTTAGAGTACTACAGAGATAGAAGTAGAGAAGATTGATAAGGAAGATTTTTTAGAAAATAATTCCAAAATGGGAAACAAGTTACTAAACATGTTGATTTACCTTTTAAGATAGTGAAGAAAGTGCAGAAAAGAGGAAAAAACAAGGTAATAGAGAAAGTCAACTACCTAACCGGGTAGTTCTAAAGAGGCTCACTTCTAATGCTAAATCCAAACGACGAAAGCAATATTTTTGAAGATTACATCAGTTAATACATAATAAGCATTTCACAGGCTATATATTTTTAATAGACATCATAAATTCTTTATGACTGCACTCATGGAACCTTTTCAAAATAGTATAACTATTCAAAGATAGAAGAGAAGGTTAAGGATGGAAACTTCTAGTGCTAATTATGATTAGAAGATTTTTTTCTTTGCACTAGACTATATTGGGTTTGAAGTAATTAGATATACAAATAAAACAATTACCATCAGACTTTAACTCCATGAAAAACAGAAATTGCTAACAAATACCTTGGTTTATGCCAAGTGTGATGCAACTTAAAAAAGAGTTTTGTGGAATAATACATATCACTTTTGTAATAATTTTTTGGATCCTTGGTTGTTAGGAGGGGACTTTAATATAGTGCTAAATGAAGAGGAGAATATAGGGGGCATTTCAATTCAGCCACAAGATTATGAAGATTTTGCCTTTTGTGTAAATTTTTGGCAATGGGAGGAAGTGAATTTCAAAGGTAGCCTTTTTACATAGTAGAATGAGAGAGCATTAGTTGATTGAATTTTTGAAAGTTTGGATAGTATTTTTGTGAATGTAGACCTACAATCATGGTTCACCAATCGAAGTTGAGCTTTTATCTAGAGTTTGATCTAATCATGCACCATTGTTAATCAATTTTTGCAATTAGATTCAGCACATCACTACTTTTTATAAATTACTTCCATTATGGGTTGAACAAGAATCTTTAATGGGCATAGTGAGGTAGAATTGGCACACTGATAAAGAAGGTAACTCCTTCTGGAAAGTCTAGCATAAGATGAAACAGCTAAAAAGGCACTTTTTAAATGAAAAAGAGATACTTTTGGAGACATTTTCAAATAGCTCATTATCAAGTAGGATATTGTGAAGATTTAAGAGAATTTATTTGAATAAAAACCCACACATGAGAATATAGTTGTCCTTCAATATGCTGAAGTTGAAATAAAGAAATACTGCCATTTTAAAGAAGAGTTGTAACGACGGATTCTGTCATTACTGAAAATATATGCAATCAAGGAATGTGTTCCTCATTCATAAAAAGTGTTAGGATTAATTATTTAGTATGGGAGTTTATTTTATATGTACTAATATCATACAATACCCCTAACAGAAAGTTAAGTTGAAAGTTTCCTTACCAATTTAGTTTTGGGTTAAGTTTAAACTATGGTCAACTTAAGACAAGTACTCCTTCTAGAATATAAGGAGTTAGGATTCCTAATACATACCAAATTAAAGATCTCTGAGTCTTATTTCCAACGCAACTAACCATTTGTTAATCTGCGTCCAGAGTAAAAAGCTATGATCATTTTACTGAAGATTGTCTGTGCTGAAAAACTGAAGGAACTGTAGCGGGTCAGGTTGCTATAGCGACATGCACATAAGTTTATAACCAATTTTTGATGGGTTTCAGCCCCTAAACCCTAGAATTTCATTCCTAAGCCCTAGAGGTGAGATTTTCTCTTGGTATGGGTGGAAATTCTTTGTTGAGGTAAGTTTCTTCTGTCATCTTCTTCATTTTTCAATCCTTTAACATTCTAGAATCATTAGACCAACCTTTAATGTTGAAATTCTTGAGGATTTGAACCCTAAGTTGATGATAGTTTTGGGAAAACCTATGGGTCAGGTTCCTAGAATCACTTTTAAATTGTTAATTGATAATCCCTAGTATGAATTAGTGATTCTAAAACATGAAAATTGATAGTTGGGGACCTTGAATTCAATAAAGGTGGAACCTTTAGCCAAAAAACTCCATTAATGGAGTTGGGTTGAGCTTGAAGGAACTATTTTGATGACTAATTGACCCTTAAGTAATATTGTAGATTGTAAATGAGGGTAAAATTAATGGGTTTGAATTCCCAAGGTATTTGTTGGAAGAGTAGTTGATTAATTACTCTTGTAATTGTTGTTTATTAGATGATTTATCCTTTAGAAATGTCAAAAGGAAGGAAGATCATCGACGGTATAGCTTATTTGTTGCAACAACTTGTCATTCAAGTAGGTTATTATGAGTTGTATACTGTAGTTAGTAAAATCATATTCATAATGTATATTTGACAGGAGAAATCATGCTTAGGCCAATGGGCACGGAGTTTGGAGATATAAAATATGAAATAAATGTAATAAAGGCTTAATTGTGTATTAATATGTTAATGTATGAATCTTTAATGGATGTTTTGTGTTTACATGACTTCATGGTGGATTGTAATGTAAATTATGTGAATACAGATGATGATAATGATATTATGGGAGCTTATAATCTAATGACTCATCTTTAATACCTTTAAAAAGGGTGAACTTGTTATTATGTGTGTTTGAAACATAGAATACGCATGTCGGAGTATAGTTAGGAGAATGGATTATGATAAGTGGTTGTAGAATAACTTAAGAGCCTAAAGTTAAGTTAGGTTAAGGGTTAGGAAGTAAAAGGTATAAAGGTGTATGACTAAAACTAGAATATAAGTTGAATAGAGTTGAATGATTAACTATTGAAGTAGGTCTTGAACCTCGTAATGACTTAGATGTAGGGGTTGATGGAAAATAGGGGAAATCCCCAATCTTAGTATAAATAAAGGAAGATTGGAATAGTGAATGAACTTATGAATGTTGAATTAGATTTTAGAATCCTTTGGGTTGCTCTCCTACAATAAGTACTTGGATTTGATGAGTGTGGCTTGATAATGCTTGCTTGCATAAGCTGTGGATTGGACTTTGGACATGTTATAAATTTTGAAACCAATGATTCATATCTACTTGCTATTTGGTATGTTTAAGTATGATTTTTGTTCACCTTAAATAATTAACTCGAGTTGACCAAGTGTTTAGGTGGTTGTCTATTGTTGTAATGAATACTTAAGGAAGGAATGTGATAACTGATATTCTAAGTGTAATCACATTCAATGAATTTATATGTAAAGCTAGTGGTAATTACAAGTGTTGGTTGTTATCATTATTTCCTGTGATTACTATGAGATTATGTTGGTTATTTATGGGATATACCAGTATTGGGACATCTTCACGAGATTTGGTGGAATAAGGTTGTGTCACGCCTCGAATTCCAACGGGGCGGACTAGCACCCAAAGCCGTTGAGGCCCGAGAGAACCAATCTTTACTCATGTACATTCATGCGCATGTCTCTGAATGAATATCATTCTACCTCATGTAACTTATAAAATACCAATGGAGGAAGTCATGGAAAACATATGCTATATATGAAACTTGGCCGTTAGGGCCATCAAGTCAAATGGACATACATCTCTTACATTCATCTTCCTACATACGTCTACAACGCCTCTAATAGATACATGTACATAACCAACCTATAGTCGGGACAAGTCCCCGCTTTATACAAACTTTACAATACCAAAACAAATATACACATGTGACTCAGAAAGCCCCAGACCAACTGGAGCTCACTAATATTCGGCTAAAGATCCGCAACCTACTGTGGGGTCTACTAGCACCTGTGCCTGCAGCAAGTAAGGTAAGTCCCCTAAGGGATGTTAGTACAAAGAATGTACTGAGTATGTAAGGCTGTAAGAAACTGCATGATACATAAGTACTTTAATGGAATCCAACCAAGTGAGAAATCAATATGGATAAACCTCCATTCTGTATATGTGGAACCATGTACATTGCTTTTGTTATGTTCATTTTCGATCATTCATTCATATCATTATCATTCATTCATATATACTTCCTTCAAGTGATATACTTTCATTCATCCAGCTGATCAGTGGGCCACATATATCATTCATCAAGCTGATCAGTGGGCTATAGTACAATCATCCACCTTATCGGTGGGCCATAATATAATATCAACAATAATCCACCTTATAGGTGGGCCATAATATAATATCAACAATCATCCACCTTATCGGTGGGCCATAATCTAATATCTATCTATATATATATATATATCTTCCTTCATTCCTTTACTTATGAGAGATTGATTCATTTACTTGTGAGAGATTGATACATTGGTGGTTGAAACATTATTAGAACTTTGGAACTTAACATTATTGGAACTTTGGAACCATGTCCACCATTATGTGACACATGAATAACAATTAATCAATGGGTAAGGAACATGCGAATAACAATAGATGACAACCTGAAATGAGATACCTTAGAACATTTTGGAATGGAATAAGTACAATTACAATGTGAACACTATGTGCTGTAGAAGGATACGAAAAGATTAACCATACATACCTTATCTTCCCAATATGAATGCACAGTCCTATATGTGATTATAATAATCCAGATCCTTCCTTACATTTTACTCTACAACACAAGTACATAACGGAACTCACGTTAACAATTAACTACATTACTAGTGCATAAGACGACAATGAGTTACGTGACTACTATATGGCGTCATTTCATCCTTCTTCAATACAAATCACTGCATTATCATACCAACAACACCACAACATTCCACACATTGACCAAGACCTCATAAACCAATAGCATTTCACACCAAGTTCACACTTTACCTTTCCCCTTCAATACAATGTCACAATTACCTCACTACATCACGTAAACACCTTTCACAATAACACATGCAAGATAATCCATAATTGATACCACTCAAAATACCTCTGGGACACTCTTTTAAAGCCATTCAAAAGGTACCATAAGTTGATAATTGCATCAAAGAAGGGTATAGGGGTTTCGGGGGGCTCAAAGAGAGACAAAAACATACAAAATGAATTAAGGTGCATTTGCAGGTGACGATTGTCCTGGTCTAGGGTCACCTGCATTGGCATCTGCACCCGCAGGTGCCCCACCTACAAAGGCGGATGCCCGTTTCAGCCTCCATGGGTCATTTTCAGGTCCTTTTTCGCAATGAATGGTCCATGATCATAACTAAGCTTATATTAACATATTTTAGATCTTATTAGATGCCAAAGAACATACATGTTTTCACAACACACATAAACATCACCAAAACTACATTTTCCTTTCAATACGCCATCGGTTCCATGTACAATTTCACAACAACAATTCCAAATGTTACACACAAAGAGAAAGAAAGTTAAGGGAATAACCACATATTAAATTTTGATATTTAATCCATCAAAGTCACTTCATTCAATACCACAAGTCCACTTCCAAGTTTACAAGGCAAAACCCTTTACCGATTAAGCAAAAGTACATTGTTTTACACATAGTGAACTGTCCAACACTTTGACAACATAACCAACATGATTTATACACCATATTAAGCATATAATATATTTAACCATAAGATTAAACACTTACCCAAACTTTCAAAGGAGTGATCTTGTCCAAGGAGATAGTTTCCTTAGGGTTTGGAAGAGAAGAGAAATATCTTGTGGAAAAAATTCTAGATTTGCATATGTGTCTAAATGAATAAAAATATGATTTTTACATATTATATAGTACTTTTAAATATCATCATTATCCACACTTTATCAATAATTTATAGGTTTACTTAGTCAAAGAAAGAATGGATCTTTTTTTCCATTTTGGGCCATGTCTTTCTTGTAAATTTTGGGCCTCAAATTGAGCCCATGAACACATGTGAATTCAGCCCAACCAAATTAATGTGTAAAAACCCAAAAAATCTCATGTTTAAATAATTCCATAAATATTATGGTAATAACATAGGTTCAGAAATGTACGGGGTGTTACATCCTTCCCCCCTTAGGAACATTCGTCCTCGAATGTTAGTAACATTATCTCCTTGAAACAAATTTAAATCTAAGTGTATCCTTAATGTTATCATATACACATGATACTTTTAGAGACTTACTTGTTATTGCTTCAATTCTGCACCTTGAACTTTTTCTTCTGGTTACAACAAATACGAGTACTTTAGATTTCATCATTCCTTCGGTTTCCTATGTGATTCCGTCTACTTGATGATTTCTCCAATAGTACCTTTCCAGAAACTACTTCATTATTTCTTAATCCTTTGACTTATCGATCAATAATATTAGTAGGTACCTCTTCATATGTGATATCCTCCGTAACTTATACATATCTCCCATGCATTTTTGAAGCATTGAAACATGGAACACTGAATGAACTGTGGGGAGTTCTTGGGGTAGTTCTAATGTATATACAACTTACCCAAATCTTCGAGTAATCTCATATGGCACGTTTTATAGGGTCAACTTTCTTTTCTTTCCAAATCTCATTACCCCTTTCATTGGTGACACTGCCAAAACTATCCAATCACCTATGGCCAATTCTAATTCCCTTCTTCTAATATCGGCATATGACTTGTGTCGACTTTGGGCTGTTTGTAGCCATTGTTGTATCACCTTGACTTTCTTTATATCTTGATGAACAAGATTTGGCCTGAGTAAAACAGTCTCACTTGCTTCAAACCATCCACTTGGTAAACTACACTTTCTCCCATATAAGCTTCATAAGGTGTTATTTTGATACTTGAATGATAGCTATTATTGTAGGCAAATTTCATAAGAGGTAAATGACCATCCCAACTACTTTTAAAGTTCAATATGCAAGCTCGTAACATATCTTCAAGCGTTTGGATGGTACGTTTTGTTTGTCTATCTGTCTGATATAATAGAAATTGGAATCCTATGTAATCGTACAACCTCTTTAACATAAAACCTTGCATAATTTTCAACTGTACAAGTGGTCCTGATAGGTAAAAAGTGTGCTACTTGGTAAATCTGTCAACTATCATCCACATGGAATTAAATTTCTTAAATGTACGAGGCAAACTTGTGATAAAACCCATGTTAATCATATCCCTCTTTTCAAACTGGAAGATTTCTGTATTGCATATAACCTTCAGGTTTTTGATGCTTTACCTTTACTTGTTGTCAATTTGTTCACTAAGCTACAAATTCTGCAATGTTCTTTTTCATGTTACCCCAGCTGCAAGTGAAGATTCTGCTGTATTTTACACTATAATTCTTTTATCTGGAGTTTCAAGAAGCCGAACCCCATACAAATAGTGGCGCCATATTTGTAAAGCAAATATCACGACTGCTAACTCAAAATCATCTGTTGGATAATTTCTTCCATATGTACGCAATTGTCTTGAGGCATAGACTATTACCTTACCATGCTACATCAATACACATTCAAGGCCAACCCCGAAAGCATCACTATATACGGTATATCCTTCTGTGCCTTCGGGAAGTACTAAAACTGGTGTGGAAGTTAATTTATCTTTCAGATCTTGGAAACTCTTTTCACATGCATAATCCCACCGAAACTGGGTTGCCTTATGTGTTAGCTTTGTTAAGGGTGCAGCAATTAAAGAAAACCCTTCCATAAATTAGCTTTGTTAAGGGTGCAGCAATTAAAGAAAACCCTTCCCTAAATCTTTTGTAATACCCTGCCAGTCCAAGAAAACTACGAATCTCTGTAGGTGTCGTAGGTCTTGGCCAATTTTTCACCAGCTCAATCTTTTGAGTATCAACCCGAATTTCTTCATCCGACATAATGTGACCCAAGAATGCTATGGATTTTAACCAAAATTCACACTTGGAGAACTTTGCATAAAACTTATGATCCCGGAGAATCTGTAACACCTGCCGTAAGTGATTGGCATGGTCCCCTTGTGATCTTGAATAAACCAGAATATCATATATGAACACGGTCACAAATACATCCAAGAATGGTTTGAACACGCTATTCATCAAAACCATAAAAATAGTTGGTGCATTTGTTAGTCCAAATGACATAACTAAGAATTCCTAGTGAACACACCATGTTCAAAAAGTTATCTTGGGTATATCTTTTTCTCTAACCCTGACTTGCTGGTAACCCGACCTCAAGTCAATCTTTGAAAAAATATTTAGCACCCTGTAATTTCGGGGAGGGGATATTTATCCTTAATTGTCACCTTATTCAGTTGCGGATAGTCAATACACATTATCAACATGCCATCTTTTGTTTTTCGTACAATTAACACTGCTACACCAGAAAGGGATATACTAGGCTTTATGAACCCCTTGTCCAGCAAGTCTTTTAATTGCTCCTTCAATTCTAGCAATTCTGCTAGAATATTTTATACGGAGGAATAGAGATAGGCTGAGTGCCTGGGATCACCTCAATACCAAACTCTACTTCCTGTTTCGGAGGCAAACCCGGAAGATCTTCAGGAAATACCGCAAGAATTTCATTTACTATCATAACCGATTGAAGAGTTAGTGGCTGCACATCAATATCTTTCACTCTTACTAAGTGACATATGTACTCCTTTGGGTATCATTCCCCTTGGAAATAAAGTTACCTCCCGGTACTCCTATATTACCCTTCTATTCAAGAACATTCTTTGTGGAAAATGAAAATGTAACTTCTTAGCTCGGGAATGCCAACCAGTGTATCATAACCACAGATAGTTACAATACAATTACGATATACTCTTTTAATTACAATGGATTCACCAACTGGTGTATAGACTTTGAATGCCATAACTAGTAGTTCTGGTGTTCTTTAAAAATGTTTTGCGCAATCAATGGAGTAGCATATAATAATAGAGAATACGGGTCAATCAATGCATATACCTTATGTAAAAATATGAATAATGTACCTGTATCTACATCAGGGGAAGCCTCTGAATTCTGTCGATCCGCTAAGGCATAGGTACAGTTCTGGGTTCCACTAGCACCAACTGTCCCTTTAAAACCTCTGCCATGCCCTGTAGGTTGTACACCTGACGAGGAGGATGCAACGGCTAATCCCATCGGTCGTGCCCTACTACCTATGCCCTTCTGTGGACACCCTCTCATCTTGTGCCCTAACACACCACACCAAAAGCAAACATTTGTTCCCAACAAGCATTCACCTAAATGATACCTTCCGCAGCACTTATACGGCTGATGAGGAGACCTCAATTGTCTCATACTTTCTCGGGCTTGATACCCCACTGTCTGTGAATCCTGAATCTCACTTCTTTACCCAAACTGGTTACTTCTAAACCCTCGGGATCGAGGTAGAGCATTTACTGTAGAATGAGGGAATAATGGTATAAGCGGTCTGTTAAACACCCAAGACCTAAATACTCCTTAGGACGCCATAAAATGTCCCATAGGTCTAGCCCTCTTTGACAACCCTCGTTCAACTTCTTGTGCCATTCTCCTTTGCCTCTGATTCCCCCTCTTCTGTGCAAAGGCTGGACCAACTTTTCCTTGATTTTGTGCAATGACTATCTGTGTCAACAGGTGCACTGCATTCCTTATATTATGCTCAGTAGTATTAACAGGTGTTTTAGCAGGGTCTTCTCTCCTTCTCAGCTCTTCTAGAGCTGGAAAAGTAAAAGAAGCCCGCGATGCAAATTCAGTTTTAGCCCCACCCTGACTATCTTAGTCAGGTGGTGATTTACTCGTTCCTTCTCCGACAGGAATATCTACTTGCTTACCTTTGCCCCTATCTCATCTTGTCATCGGCATTTTATTATAACAAAGAAAATCAATCACAATGGTCAGATATGATTCCACCTACAACATTGACTCTATTGCACGATCTAGAAATGAAGAAAAGAAACAACTCCTAAATGTCCCGTAGGCTCCTACTTATAAATGCGGTGCACAACACATCCATAAGCAATACTCTACTCATACACGACTTTGTAGACACCCTTAGAACGACCTGCTCTGATACCACTTTTGTCACTCCTCGAATTACAATGGGGTGGACTGGCACCCGAAACCGTTGAGGTCCGAGAAAACCAATCTTTACTCATGTACATTCATGTGCATGTCTCTGAATGAATATCATTCTGTTTCATGTAACTTATAAAATACCAATGGTGGAAGTCATGGAAAGCATATGCTATCTATGAAACTTGTCCGTTAGGGCCATCAAGTCAAATGGACATACATCTCTTACATTCATTTTCCCACATATGTCTACAAAGCCTCAAACAGATACATGTACATAACCAACCTATAATCAGTATAAGTCCCCTCTTTATACAAACTTGACAATACCAAAACAAATATACATATGTGACTCGAAAAGCCCTAGACCAACTGGAGCTCACTAATGTTCGGCAAAAGATCCGCAACCTACTGTGGGGGTATACTAGCACCTGTGCCTGCAGCAAGTAAGGTAAGTCCCCTAAGGGACGTCAGTACAAAGAATATACTGAGTATGTAAGGCTGTAAGAAACTGCATGATACATAAGTACTTTAATGGAATCCAAACAAGTGAGAAATCAATATGGATAAACCTCCATTCTGTATATGTGGAACCATGCACATTGCTTTCGTTATGTTCATTTTTGATCATTCATGTTCATTTTCAATCATTCATTTATATCATTATCATTCATTCATATATACTTCCTTCAAGTGATATACTTTCATTCAAGTGCTTTACTTTCTTTGCTCTTACCTTCATCCTTATTATCATTCATCCAGATGATCAGTGGGCTACATATATCATTCATCCAGCTGATCAGTGGGCTATAGTACAATCATCCACCTTATCGGTGGGCCATAACATAATATAATGTAAAATATCAACAATAATCCACCTTATAGGTGGGCCATAATATAATATCAACAATCATCCACCTTATCGGTGGGCCATAATATAATATCAACAATAATCCACCTTATCGGTGAGCCATAATATAATATCTATATCTATATCTATCTCTCTCTATATATATATTCCGTCATTCCTTTACTTGTGAGAGATTGATAGCTTTACTTGTGACAAATTGATACCTTTACTTGTAAGAGATTGATACCTTTACTTATGAGATATTGATACCTTTACTTGTGAGAGATTGATATGTTGGTGGTTGAAATATTATTGGAACTGTAACACCCCGTATCCTACGTGTACTAGTTCCACTTATATGTCACCTAATACAGCCTTATAGTATTGGTAATAGACTTTGTTTCCTATATGACAAGTGACGATAAGATGGGTTGGAAGGAACTGTCCGTACATTTTAATGTGACACGACTAAGTTAACATCGATGCAACTATTTAAAATCGGGATCGTGAGTATGTATTTGGATCGAAAGTTTAAAGTGATCAAGTGTACACAAGCTATAAGTTAAATTAAAGGGATTAAGAACTGAAAATGAAATTAACTATTGAGGTGCTTTCTTGACTTAATTAAGCTAGTAGGTGACTCACCTACTTGAGATATATGGACCAAGTTAATAGACCCAAGATTATGAATCAGATTTGGGCCAAGTTAAATTTTCCAAAGAAGTGTATTACCTACTTAAGCTATTGGTCTGCACTTGGACATATATTAATGGACTTAATTGAGGCCCAAAATTTAGTACACAAAATGGGAAAGATGACTAGCCTAATACCTAAGCATCACCTACTTAGACTATTGGGATGAATTAAGACATATGTTAATGGACTCAATGGAGGCCCAAGTTAAATAATTAAAAAGGGAAGGATGATCAGCCCAACTCCAAGTTTAATTAAGGCCCAAAACTAAGGTGATCCATCTAGAAATAAACCAAGTAGGTGCATCACCTACTTGGACTGATTTGGACAGATTTAATAACCAAGTAGGTGCATCACCTACTTGGACTATGTTTTGACCAAAATTGGCTAAGGATGGCTAGAAAAGAGGCGGTTCAAGGAGGTTGTATATATACATAATTTCAGCTTGTTTTTCCTCACAATACACTTGAAAATTCCATCTTTAAACAAAACACTCCCAACCCCAAAAATCAGTCGCCCCTAATTTCCCTCTAGGGTTCTTGGGTGAATCCTCCACTTTGCAAGCCTTGATAAGTGTTTACCCTTGTATATTAATGTAATATATGTATAATAAAGTGTGTAAGGTAGGTTGGTTATGTTTAAAATTTATAGGGAGGTCCCTTAATTAGTTGGCAGTCCACTTGTGTTAGTTTTTATGAATTTGTCTTCCTTGTGGTTTGGGCTTGTATAGGGGCTTAAGGTGTTGAAGAAATTAAGTTAGGAGGATAGAATTTCAGTATATTAAAGTGTGGTTCTATCCCTAAATCATTCCTTTTATGTATGACTTGATGGGAATATTCATACGTATATGTAAATGGAACGTTTGGTGTAGTGAAAAGAGAATACTCTCTTGGTATGTTAAACTGAATTTTGGAACTATTGTAGACTGTTTTTGGTATGTTATTGTGGAAGGCAGTAGGGTGACCTTATGGGATGAATATATGGAGTTTCATCGGAGTGGAAATGTAAAGGATGAACTAGGTAGGTAATCCTATCGGTTTGTAACGTTTATGTCAACATATGGGCTATTTTGGTAGCATTGTCATTGTGAGGCAGTGGGCTGCTGTGTAGGAGATGGAATAGAGTTACGTGGAAGTATAAAGGTGGTTGGAATTATATACCATGTGTTGGGGTGGTCGGAAAGATTTTATTTTTCGTTAAGTAGTTAGTTACCGCCTTGTAAACCTATAATGTGATTAGCTTTTAATGTATCTCCATTATGTACTTATATTGTAGGGTAACACATAAGGAAGGAGCTTAATTGTTGTAATCACATGGTGTGAAGTTAAGGCATGTAAGGTTATTCTTTTTCGTATCCTTTGGCATCGTATACTGTCCACATAGTTAATGACCTTGTTTCCACTCCGAGATGTTCTAAAGTACCTCAATACATATCTACTATAAAATTTTAGATGTTCTCTTTTGTTGTTCCAAAAAGGATCCATAATGCTATAACCACCACTATAACAACTTCAAAGATTAAATAAAGTAAGCAACTCAATATGGTTATGTTCGGGTGGCAGATCGAAGAGGCTTATAGCCCAGCATAGAGACGATCTTGATTTATTATGTATGGGTGGCAGCTCGAGGGGGCTTATATCCCAGCATAAAGACGATCCCAGATTATGTTACCACTGATCAGTTGGGTATATGTATGGCATGCCTTATAAAGACAATAAAAGTAAAGAAATAAAAAGGGAAGTAATGAATGTAATGTATACGGTTCCACGATTACAGTAAAGGTTGTTTATCAGTATTATCTATTCACTTGTATTTGATTCTTTTTGAGTTCCTATATTTTATGCAGTTGCTTATAGCCTTAAATACTCAGTACATTCTTTAGTACTGACGTCCCTTGGGGGACTTACCTTACTTGTTGTAGGCACAGGTGCTAGTAGACCTCCACAGTAGGATAGGAGTCATCCAAAGATTGTTAGTGAGCTCCAGGTTACTTCGAGGCTTTTAAAAGTCATTGTATATTTCTTTTGGTACTGTGCAGTAGTGGTATAAGGCGGGTACTTTTCCCGACCTTAGTTTTTGTTATGTACATCTTTTAGAGGCTTTGTAGACTATGGTAAAGTCAAATATGGAAGTGTATTTTCCTTTTTGACGTTGCGGCCCCAACGGCCAAGTCTCATATTTATTTGAATATCTTTTCCATGATTTTCGTCCTTGACATATTGTATCTGTATGATTGGATATTGTTCACTCAGGGACATGCATAAGATATACATGATCATAGATTGGTTCTCTCGGGCTTTAATGGCTTCGGGTGCCAGTCCGCCTCAATGGGATTTGAGGCGTGACAAAAGTGGTATTAGAGCAGGTCACCCTAGGGAGTCTAAAAACCTGTGTCGAAGTAGAATCTTACTTATAGATGTGTTGTGCACCACATCTATACGTAGGAGGCTATGGGATATTTAGGGGTTGTTTCTTTTTCTTCATTTCTTAGATCGTGCGATAGAGCTAATGATGTATTTAAACTTACATAGTTTTTTTTTCTATATAGTGAAGATGCCGATTACAAGAAGGAGTAAGAAAGAAGTAAGCAAGTGGATATGGCTGCCGGAGAAGGGACCAGCAAGTCACCACTTATACAAGCTAATCAGAGTGAGACTCAGGATGAGTTTGCATCAAGGACTTCTTCTACTCCACCATCTCCAGAAGAATTAAGGAGGAGAGGAGTACCCCTAGAATCACCTATTAATGCTACTGAGAGAGATTTAAGAAATGTCATGCAATTATTAACTCGTATAATTGCTGGACAAGGTCAAGGAAAAGCTGGTCTGACTATGGGTACTAGTGGTGCGGATAGAGCGGCCAGTCTACGGACACAAGATTTCCTTAAATTAGATCCTCCCATATTCACTGGGTCAGATCTTGACGAAGACCCATAAGACTTTATTGATCAAATCCAAAGGGCTTTGGATGTTATGCATGTGTCTGGTAAAGAGATGGTCGAGCTAGCAGCATATAGATTAAAAGGGGAGGCTATCTTATGGTATGAAGATTGGAAATAATCTAGAGGCACCGGTGCACCTTCAGCTACTTGGGAAGAGTTCAAAATGGAATTTCTTGATCATTACTTTCCATTTGAGATTTGAAAGGCTCGTGCAGATCAATTTTTAAATCTTTGTCAGGGTAATATGAGCACGAGGGAGTACAACCTTCGATTTAACTCTTTGGCTAGGTATGCTCCTAATGTGGTGGCTACTATGGATGATAGAGTTTATCGTTATGTGGATAGACTGGATCGCTATTTGGTTAGCTATTGTACTATTGCTACTCTAAATAGAGATATGGCTATAGCAAGGATACAAGTATTCGCACAAAAAATGGAAGATCAGAGACAAAGAAGAAGGACACAAGAGCCAGAGAGAGGGTACTCCAAGAGGGCTAGGTCTGTGGGGCAGTTTATGCCATCCCAAAGTGAGTTCAGGCCTCGATTTTCCAATAGACCACCTAGGCCACCATCTTCCTACTTTACAGCAAGTGCTCTACAGTGATTCCAAGGGTTTAGGGGCAACCAATTTGGTCTAAAGAGCGAGATTCAAGGTTCACAGATAGTAGGGTATCAAGGACAAGGGACTATGAGTCAATCAAGACCTCCTCTTCAGCTATGTAGTCAATATGGAAAGATTCATTTAGGTGCATGTCGGTTTGGGACAAATGTTTGCTATTGGTGTGGTGTGTCGGGGCATATGATAAGAGAGTTCCCACAAAGGGCTACGGGTAGTGTGACACGACCTACAGGATCAGCCGTTGCATCATCATCATTGGTTCCTTTTCTAGGCAGGGGTGTACAACCTACTGGTCATGGTAGAGGTAGTAAGGGAGCAACTAGTTCTAGTGGGGCCCAGAATCTTACCTATGCTTTAGAGGATCATCAAAATTCAGAGGCTTCTCCGGATGTAGTTACAGGTACATTATCTATCTTTTCACATAATGTATATGCATTAATTGATACGGGCTCTACCCTATCGTATGTTACTCCATTGATTGCTGAAAAATTCAAAAGAACACCAAAATTATTAGCTAAGCCATTTGAAGTATCTACACCAGTTGGCTAGTCTATCGTAGCTAAAAGATTCTATCGTAATTGCATAGTAACTATTTGTGATCATGATACGTTGGTTGATCTTGTCGAACTAAAAATGGTAGATTTTGATGTTATAATGGGTATGGATTGGTTGGCTTCTTGCTATGCCACAGTAGATTGTCGAACAAAGAAGGTACATTTTCATTTCCCAAAAGAGATAGTTCTTGAATGGAGGGGTAATGTTGGAGTGCCAAAAGGTAAGTTTATTTCTTATCTTAAGGCAAAGAAAATGATATCCAAGGGGTACATATGTCACCTCCTAAGGGTGAAAGATACAGATGTGGAGCCACCGACTCTTCAATCTGTTCCACTGGTAAATGAATTCCTTGATGTATTTCCTGAAGATCTCTCGGGGTTACCTCCAGAACGAGAAGTAGAGTTTGGTATTGATGTGATTCCAAATACTCAACCTATCTCTATTCCTCCATATAGAATGGCCCCAACAGAATTACGGGAGTTAAAGGAGCAATTAAAAAACTTGCTAGAAAAGGGATTCATAAGGCCTAGTGTGTCCCCGTAGGGTGCACCATTGTTATTCGTACGTAAGAAAGATGGTACATTGAGGATGTGTATTGATTACCGGCAGCTAAATAAGGTGACAATTAAGAATAAATATCCCCTCCCTAGAATTGATGATTTGTTTGATCAATTACAAAGTGCTAAATGTTTCTCAAAGATTGACTTGAGATCGGGTTACCATCAAGTAAAGGTCAGAGAAAGAGATATACCCAAGATAGTTTTTCGAACACGATACGGTCATTATGAGTTTTTGGTTATGTCCTTAGGGATAATAAATGCACCAACAGCTTTTACGGATCTGATGAATAGGGTGTTCAAGCCATTTTTAGACGTATTCGTGATAGTGTTTATAGATGATATTCTTATCTATTCAAGATCAAAAGAGGACCATGCTAGTCACTTACGACAGGTGTTGCATATTCTTCGTGATCGTAAGTTTTATACAAAGTTCTCTAAATGTTAATTTTGGTTAAAATCTATAGCATTCTTGGGTCATATTGTATCTGATGAAGGAATAAAGGTTGATACTCAAAAGATAGAAGCTGTGAAAAACTAGCCAAGACCTACAACGCCTACAGAGATTCACAGTTTCCTCAGGTTGGCAGGTTATTAGAGCAGGTTTTTTGAAGGATTTTCTTCTATTGCTGCACCTTTAACAAAGCTAACACATAAGGCAACCAAGTTTTAATGGAATGATGCATGTGAGAAGAGTTTCCAAGATCTGAAGAATAAGCTAACCTCTACACCCGTATTGGTACTTCCAGAAGGCGCAGAAGGGTATGCAGTGTATTGTGATGCTTCAGGAGTTGGCTTGGGATGTGTATTGATGAAGCATGGTAAAGTGATAGCTTATGCCTCGAAACAATTGCGGCCTCATGAGAAAAATTATCCGACACATGATCTCGAGCTAGCAACAGTAGTATTTGCTTTAAAGATATGACGCCACTACTTGTATGGGGTTCATGTTGATATATATACCGATCACAAGAGTTTTCAATATATCTTTAAGCAGAAGGACTTAAATTTGAGGCAGCAGAGGTGGCTGGAATTATTAAAAAATTATGACATTGATAGTCTATATCATCTGGTGAAAGCAAATGTGGTAGCTGATGCTTTAATTCGTAAGGCAATGGGGAACACTTATGGCCAGCTTACAGAAAGACAAGCGTTAATAAAGGATCTACATCAATTAGCTAGCTTAGGGGTTCACCTTCTTGAAACTCCAGATGAAAGAGTTGTTGTGCAAAATGCGGCTGAATCCTCATTAGTAGCTGAAGTGAAAGAAAAGCACTATGCAGATCCTATTCTATCACAGCTTAAGGAAAATGTACAACAAGGTATGACAAAGGCATTTGAGCTTACGCAATAAGGAGTACTTCAGTGCCAAAACAGACTATATGTACCTAATGTAGATGAGCTAAGGAGAAGGATTATGGCAGAGGCATATCATTCCAGGTATTCTATTCATCCGGGATCAACTAAAATGTACCATGATCTGAAAGGAGTATATTGGTGGGGTGACATGAAGAAGGACATTGCTGAATTTGTAGCCCAATGTCCAAATTGTCAACGAGTGAAAGTAGAGCATCAAAAGCCTGGAGGTCATATGCAATGTATAGATCTTCCAGTTTGGAAGTGGGACATGATTAACATGGATTATCACTGGTTTACCTTGTACACCTCGGAAGATTGATTCCATATGGGTGATAGTTGACAGACTTACCAAGTCAGCACACTTCCTGCCGGTTAAGACTACTTATACAGCTGAAAGTATACGAGATTGTATATTAAAGAAATAGTTCGACTACATGGAGTTCCAATTTCTATTATATCTGATAGGGGAGCTCAATTTACTGTAAACTTTAGGAATTCTTTTAAGAGAAGTTTAGGTACGCAAGTAAATTAAAGTACAGCTTTTCACCCACAAACAGATGGACAGGCAAAACGCACCATACATACACTTGAAGATATGTTGCGAGCTTGTGTATTAGACTTTAAAGGTAGTTGGGATGATCATGTACCTCTTATTGAGTTCTCCTACAATAATAGCTATCATTCAAGCATCAAGATAACCCCTTATGAAGCTCTATACGGGAGAAAGTGTAGGTCACCAATTGGGTGGTTTGAAGTAGGTGAGACTATTTTATTTGGACCAGACCTTGTTCATCAAGCCATGGAAAAGGTTAAGGTGATACAACAGCGTCTAGGAACAGCACAAAGTCAACACAAATCATATGCCGATGTTAGAAGAAGAGGGTTAGAATTTGCTATCGGTGATTGGGTATTTTTGAAAGTGTCACCAATGAAAAGGGTAATGAGATTTGGGAAGAAGGGAAAGATAAGTCTACGTTTATAGGTCCATACAAGATTATCCGAAGGTTTGGCCAAGTCGCGTATGAATTGAAACTACCCCAAGAACTCTCCACAGTTCATCCAGTATTTCACGTCTCAATACTTTAAAAGTGTATAGGAGATCAATCTCATATTATTCCTACTAAAGATATATAGGTTATAGAAGATCTCACCTATGAAGAAGTACCTATTTCTATTCTGGATCGACAATTTAAAAAGTTAAGAAATAAAGAATTAGCTTCCGTAAAGGTACTCTGGAGAAATCTGCAAGTAGAAGAAATCACACGGGAAGCCGAGGAAATGATGAAGTCTAAGTACCCACATTTATTTCAAACTGAAGAGAAAGTTCAAGTTGCGGAATTTGAGTAATAACAAGTAAGTATATATAAGTATTATGTGATAGCATAAAGATTAAAGGTACGCTTGAACTTGTTTAAGCTGTGTAGTGATGGTACTAAAATTCGAGGATGAATGTTCTTAAGGGGGGAAGGATGTAACATCCCGTATCCTACGTGTACTAGTTCCACTTATATGTCACTTAATACAGCCTTAGAGTATGGGTAATCGACTCGGTTTCCTATATGACTAGTGACGATAAGAAGGGTTGGAAAGAACTTTTCGTACATTTTAATGTGACACGACTAAGTTAACATCGATGCAACTATTTAAACTCGGGATCATGAGTAGGTATTTGGATCTAAAGTTTAAAGTGACCAAGTGTACACAAGCTATAAGTTAAATTAAAGGGATTAAGAACTGAAAATGAAATTAAATATTGAGGTGCTTGCTTGACTTAATTAAGTTAGTAGGTGACTCACCTACTTGAGATATATGGACCAAGTTAATGGACCCAAGATTATGGATCAGATTTGGGCCAAGTTAAATATTCCAAAGAAGTGTATTACCTACTTAAGCTATTGGGCTGCACTTGGACATATATTAATGGACTTAATTGAGGCCCAAATTTAGTACATAAAATGGGAAAGATGACCAGCCCAATACCTAAGCATCACTTACTTAGACTATTAGGCTGAATTAATACATATGTTAATAGACTCAATGGAGGACCAAGTTAAGTAATTAAAAGGGGAAGGATAATAAGCCCAACTCCAAGTTCAATTAAGTCCCAAAACTAAGGTGATCCATGTAGAAATAAACTAAGTAGGTGCATCACCTACTTGGACTGATTTGGACAGATTTAATAACCAAGTAGGTGGATCACCTACTTGGACTATTTTTTGACCAAAATTGGCTAAGGATGGATAGAAAAGAGGCAGTTCAAGGACATTGTATATCTACATCATTTCAACTTGTTTTTCCTCACAATACACTTGCAAATTCCAGCTTTAAACAAAACACTCCTAACCCCAAAAATCAGCCGCCCCTAATTTCCCTCTAGGGTTCTTGGGTGAATCCTCCACTTTGCAAGCCTTGTTAAGTGTTTACACTTGTATATTAATGTAATATATGTATAATAAAGTGTGGAAGGTAGGATGGTTATGTTTAAAATGTATAGGGCAGTCCCTTAATTAGTTGGCAGTCTACTTGTCTTAGTTTTGATGAATTTGTCTTCCTTGTGGTTTGGACTTGTATAGGGGCTTAAGGTGTTGAAGAAATTAAGTTAGGAGTATAGAATTTCAGTATATTAAAGTGTGGTTCTTCCCCTAAATCGTTCCTTTTATGTATGACTTGATGGGAATGTTTATACGTGTTTGTAAATGAAACGTTTGGTGTAGTGAAAAGAGAATACTCTCTTGGTATGTTAAACTAAATTTTGGAACTATTGTGGACTATTTTTGGTATGTTATTGCGGAAGGCAGTAGGGTGACCTTATGGGATGAATATATGGAGTTTCGTCAGAGTGTAAATGTAAAGGATGAACTAGGTAGGTAATCCTATCAGTTTGTAACGTTTATGTTAACATATGGGTTGTTTTGGTAGCATTGTCATTGTGAGGTAGTGGGCTACTGTGTAGGAGATGGAATAGATTTACATGGAAGTATAAAGGAGGTTGGAATGATATACCATGTGTTGGGGTGGTTGGAAAGATTTTATTTTCCGTTAAGTAGTTAGTTACCGCCTTGTAAACCTATCATGTGATTAGCTTTTAATGTAGCTCCATTATGTACTTACATTGTAGAGTAACACATAAGGAATGAGCTGAATTGTTGTAATCATGTGGTGTGAATTTAAGGTATGTAAGGTTATTCTTTTCCGTATCCTTTTGCATCGTATACTGTCCACATAGTTAATGACCTTGTTTCCACTCCGAGATGTTCTAAAGTGCCTCAATACATATCTACTATCAAATTTCAGATGTTCTCTTTTGTTGTTCCAAAAAGGATCCATAATGTTATAACCACCACTATAACAACTTCAAAGATTAAATAAAGTAAGCAACTCAATATGGTTATGTTCGGGTAGCAGCTCGAGGAGGCTTATAGCCCAGCATAGAGATGATCCCGATTTATTATGTATGGGTGGCAGCTCGAGGGGTTTATAGCCCAGCATAAAGACGATCCCAGATTATGTTACCACTAATCAGTTGGGTATATGTATGGCATGCCTTATAAAGACAATAAAAGTAAAGAAAGAAAAAGGGAAGTAATGAATGCAATGTATACGGTTCCACGATTACACTAAAGGCGGTTTATCAGTATTATCTATTCACTTGTATCTGATTCCTTTTGAGTTCCTGTATTTTATGCAGTTGCTTATAGCTTTACATACTCAGTAAATTCTTTCGTACTGACGTACCATGGGGGACTTACCTTACTTGCTACATGCACAGGTGCTAGTAGACCTCCATAGTAGGATAATGGTAATCCACAGATTGTTGGTGAGCTCCAGGTTACTTCGGGGCTTTTCGAGTCATTGTAAATTTATTTTGGTACTGTGCAGTAGCGGTATAAGGCGGGGACTTGTCCCGACCTTAGTTTTGGTTATGTACATCTTTTAGAGGCTTTGTAGACTATGGTAAAGTCAAATGTAGAAGTGTATTTTCCTTTTTGACGTTGCGGCCCCAACGGCCAAGTCTCATATCTATTTGAATGTCTTTTCCATGATTTTCATCCTTGAAATCTTGTATCTGTATGACTGGATGTTGTTCACTCAGGGACATGCATAATAATGTACATGATCATAGATTAGTTCTCTCGGGCTTTAACGGCTTCGGGTGCCAGTCCGCCTCAATGGGATTTGAGGCATGACAGGAACTTTGACACTTAACATTATTGGAACTTCGGAACTATGTCCACCATTATGTGACACATGAATAGAAAATTAATCAATGGGTAAGGAACATGTGAATAACAATAGATGACAACCTTAAATGAGATACCTTAGAACATTTTGGAATGGAACAAGTAAAATGCCAATGTGAACACTATGTGCTGCAGAAGGATACGGAAAGAGTAACCTTACGTACCTTATCTTTCCAATATGAATGCACAGTACTATATGAGATTACGATAATCCATCTCCTTCCTTAAGTTTTACTCTACAACACAACTACATAACAGAACTCACGTTAATAATTAACTATATTACTAGTGCATAAGACGACAATGAGCTACGTGACTGCTATATAGCGTCATTTCGTCCTTCTTCAATACAACTCTCTGCATTATCATACCAACAATAGCACGACATTCCACACATTGACCAAGACCTCATAAACCAATAGCATTTCACACCAAGTTCATACTTTACCTTTCCCCTTCAATACAATGTCACAATTACCTCACTACATCACGTAAACACCATTCACAACAACACGTGCAAGACAATCCATAATTTATACCACTCAAAATACCTTCGGGATACTCCTTTAAAGTCATTCAAAAGGTGCCATAAGTTGATAATTGCATCAAAGAAGGGTATAAGGGTTTCGGGGGGGGGGGGTCAAAGAGAGACAAAAACATACAAAATGAAGTTCTAGGCTGACTTGTGAAGCCACCTGTTCTCGAAGGTGGTTGAGGTGTATCCGCAGGTGACCATTGTCCTGGTACAGGGTCACCTGCATTGTCATCTGCGTCCGCAGGTGCCCTACCTGCGAAGGTGGATGCCCGTTTCAGCCTCCGTGGGTCATTTTTTGGTCCTTTTTCGCAATGAATGGTCCATGATAATAACTAAGCTTATATTAAAATATTTTAGATCATATTTTATGCCAACGAATATACATGGTTTCACAACACACATAAACATCACCAAAACTACATTTTCCTTTCAATACGCCACTGGTTCCATGTACAATTTAACAATAACCATTTCAAATGCTACACACAAAGAGAAAGAAAGTTAAGGACATAAAAACATATTAAATTTTGATATTTAATCCATCAAATTCACTTCCTTCAATACCACAAGTTCACTTCCAAGTTTACAAGGCAAAACCCTTTACCGAGTAAGCAAAAGTACACTGTTTTACACATTGTGAACTGTCCAACACTTTGCCAACATAACCAACATGATTTATACACCATATTAAGCATATAATATATTTAACCATAAGATTAAATACTTACCCAAACTTTCAAAGGAGTGATCTTGTCCAAGGAGATAGTTGCCTTAGGGTTTGGAAGAGAAGAGAAATATCTTGTGGAAATTTCTAGATTTGCATGTGTGTATAAATGAAAAAAAATCTTATTTTTTCACTTTATATAGTCCTTTTAAATCTCATACTTATCCACACTTTATCAATAATTGATAGGTTTACTTAGTCAAAGAAAGAATGGATCTTTTTTTCCATTTTGGGCCATATCTTTCTTGTAAATTTTGGGCCTCAAATTGAGCCCATGAACACATGTGAATTCAGACCAACAAAATTAATGTGTAAAACCCAAACAAATCTCATGTTTAAAGAATTCCATAAACGTTATGGTAATAACATAGGTTCAGAAATTTACGGGGTGTTACAGGTCGGTAGGCACTTGATGGTTGGGTTTTGGTATATGGACAAAGCTCTTCCCCTACAGGTCATGAATAGTGAGTAACCATAAGACCCTTAGCATTTATGTACAAGGTATGAATGAGTGTGATGATTCCTTGAGTGGATCGGGTATATGATTATTATTATTATTGCTATTTATATTAGTTCCATGAGTGGACCAAGTGTTATTGTGATTGTTGTTGTGGGTTCCTTGAGTGAACCAAATTTGATGTTGCTTGATATATTTGAGATTCTTGTGTTGTTGACTTGCTCATGGTTTGACTTGACTTGTTATCTCTTGACTTGTACTTGACTGAAGCGTTTGAGTTACTTGAAAAGGCTAAGTATCATAAACTTGAGGTATTTATCATAATGTGTGTTCATAATTGTACTTGTTACAAGTTGATGATTATTGGTTTTCAATTATCATTGAGGTTAAATGGGGCATAAGTGAAATAAATTAACTTATAATAACTATTGGGGTTAAACTCTTAGAGTTAGGATGGATGAAACTTTATGTGAAGGTGATGAATGATCAACGAAAATAAGAATGGGAATACTCTTAGGTAACACAAGTGGGTAATAGTGTTGTGGATTAAATTTTTATATAAGTTGTCATGTTTTCTTTTGTGATTTCTATATTATGTTTACGTTATCTAACCCTTGTCGGGTGATGATACCTACCAGTACGTGTTGTTTGTGCTGATACTACTTTTACAATACCCTTTTTGAGGTATAGTCTGGTTGCCAGTTCAGTTAATGGTTCACTAATGATGTGCCTAGTGGTCTCCAACAGCTTCTACTCCCTCTCATTCATGGTGGAAGTTGTGTCCAGTTTTATCATTCTTAATTTAGAAGCTCTTGTACCTATTTAGACTAGGTCCTTGGGTTGTTTTCATTTTCCACATATATAGTTGTAAAATCTTTTGCAATATGGATTTGGTATTATGTTACTTAATTTAAGACTTCCGCATTTATTATTAAAAGAGTGGTAAAGGTTCTCTTATCTAGGTGGATAAGAGAAGGTTCCCACAGGATTCGGTAATTTGGGTCGTGACAATTTGGTATCAGAGGCTAGGTTACCGGTCTCCCAGTACTAGATCAAATGTAGAGTAGAGTTTTACAGATTAGTGTGTGATGCGTCATGGTTACATGGAACTTTTGATGCTTGAAACAAGCAAAATATGCAATAAATTGGGTGTATTTGATTGGTATGATGTGGTTTTTGTCCTATATTACTGGAAAATAGGTTTTTGAAGGCAAAATGATCAAAAAGGAAGAATCAAGCCCGAGAACGAAGTGTCTAAAGATGAAAGAACAAGAATATGCACTAGATACGGAGTCAATACACCACTCACGTGGCGTGAATACCACTCACGTGACCTGAGTGGCGCTGTGGGTCCACTTCCAGTGTGAAAAAAGGCCTGATTTCCAAGCCAGGCATCCACGTGGAGTAGGTACACCTACGTGGCATGGAAAGGTGGAATGACGCAACTTCTAAATACGTATAATTGAGCCTGATTTCCATGACACCAACCTACATGGCGTGACTTGGTTCCACGACACCAAGTCACGATACCGTGGAAGTTGCGGACTCTGTTCTCCTATTTTGATTTGGATATGATTCGCTTTATATCTATAAATACCCTTGTATAGTCCTATGTGCGGGAGTTAGTCATTACATTGTTTTGAGAGATATTTTCTACTATTTTTGAGTTTATAAACATATTATTTGTTTTGTAGTTACAAACCCTAATTCGAGTTTTATTGATAATTAAGATTTCAGTTTTTCTTCATTATTGTGAGTGTACAATTATTTTTTAATCTCTGAATTCTTCTTGTGTTCTTACAATTTTGAGTAGCTAAACACATCAACTAGGGTTGTGTGAACCATGAGGAATTAACAAAACAAGTTAAGTGCAAAGAAATTCTGAACCGCTATGAATGCATGTATTGTTATACCCTTAGTTGTGATTGATATTCTAAGGGTTGCAAACGTTATAAACTCGCCTGTATTCTAGAATTGCTTGAGAGAGAGGTATAGATTGGGAAAAGGAGATAACAACAGAGATTGAAAACTATCAACCTTCATCTAATAACATGAGCCTTAGCGGGAAGAGTTATCTGAGATCCAGGACAAGGTTTAGTAGTGCGACACTCGGAGACCAAGAGGAGAAGAGTGAAATTCATCTAACCAAGGTCGAGAGACATTTCGAAGAACATATCTTGTCTGATTTTTCATGCCACAGAGCGGGACAGTTTTGTTAGCACAAGTAATCGGTGGAGTTAAGGAATCATTGGGGATCACAGTCTAAGTGTATTTCTCTTATTGTCTACAAACTCGATACAACCAACAATCATTACTGTCACTATTTATTCACAAACCCCCCCAGTTTTACTTGATTTCCAATTATTCCATCTAGTACTCTACACAACTTTGACCTATTTCCTGTGGGATCGACCCCAACCTTTGTTGGGTTCTATATTTAACAGTGACCGCTTTATACTTTTCTGGAAGTATATTTTGGGTGACATCAAATTTTTGTGCCATTGTTGGGGAATACGATAATGGAGTTGATTAGTACTGGTTGGAGTTGATTGGTTTTGTTTTTACATACTTTTAAGGGTACACGCCGGTGTATGCCCAATACTAGGAGTCAAGGCAATCCCCTGATTCCACTTGATCTTGAAATTGAAAAGACTCTGAGAGCTAATCGAACAATGGTGAATACCGAAGGAGTTTAGATCCCACCGTCGTGGGAGACATTCATTACCAACCAATTCAGCCAGTTGGTCATGAAACAATAGATCAAATTACCATTAAATTGACACAAGAAGAGCAGGCTAGGCAAGATGCTCTTAGGCAAGCAGAAAGAGATAATCGAGCAATGAAAGAAGCAGCACAGTGTCTGGCTGATGCTGAAGAGCGACAGAGAAGACTTAGAGAGCAACAGAGACCATATATGCCTATTTATGATGATCCTGAAGAAGAAGATATGGATTATCTTGAGTCAGTTGAGACCGGTGCCATCATTCCACTAGAGTTACCTCCGGGCACTAAATTTGACATTACCAGTGCCATGATCCATTTGCTAAATTTGAAAGGTGTGTTCGCCGGCCTTCCTTCAGATGATCTAAACATACACGTGATGAATTTTGTAGGGGTATGCACTTCTTATAATCTACCTGGAGTTAACCAAGAGGCGATTCAGTTGAGATTGTTCCCATTCTCCCTAACAGGAGAAGCGACATTATGGTTGGCAGAATTACCACGAGGTTCTATCACTCCTTGGCAAGACTTGAGGAATCAATTTCTAGAAAGATTTTTTCCACCATCTAAGATGTTGCAGTTGAAGGATGAGATTTATAATTTTAGACAACTACATTCTGAAGAACTTTATGAGACATGGTTCAGATTCAAGAAGAAGCTGCAAAATGTGCCGAATCATAGGATGAGTGGTAGAAATTTGCTTGAAATTTTCTACAGGTCTTTGAATGAAAACACTAAGGCCGTAGTAGATATTATCACTGGTGGAGCATTCATGAGTCTGAGATGGGAAAATGCTTTAGAGATATTAGATCGTATCACTAAGACCAACCGAGGGTGGCATACTTGGAAGGCAGATACGCCGGCTGTCACATATGCTATTGGAGCCTCAACAACATATGTTATTGGATGAATTTTTGGCTCAAGAGGTCGCTCAGTTGAGGATAGAAATTGGTCTTCTGGCTAAATAGATAGCAGCCAGAGATGCTGAAAAGGTGCATGTTGTAGGTGCACAAGGTAAATCGTCTATGCATGATAATAGTGAGTCTGATGAAGAGGCTAAGTACCTAGATCTAGAAGTGGCGAGTTTCCGAGCCAAGGGCCAAGGGTCTAATAAAGACTCTTGGAACTCGAGGCAAGGGAATCAAGGTCAGAACTATTATGGAGATAACTATAACAAATCAGGAAATGGAGATCGAGAAAGAGATCGTGATGGTGATTGGAGGTGAAAGGATGATTATAGAAAGAAGAATGGTCTTTACGTACCACCAGGTAGCCGCGATGCTGAGTCTGGAAATTCAAGAATTGAAGGCCTTCTGAATAAACTGGTTACGAGTTCAGAAAGCCAAGAAAACTGTCTAAAAGAGATCAACACAGATATTTAGGGAATAAGTCAGAAGGTAGATTCCCATTCGACTGCCATTAAACAGTTGGAGCAACAGTTTGGGCAGATATCATTGGCACTGAATCAACGTCAGTCAGGCACCCTTCCAAGCAACACTGTCCAGAATACAAAGAATGATGCACATTGTATGGCTATCACAACAAGAAGTGGAATGACTCTCATTGAGGAACCCAATCAAGTTGAGGGTGTTCATGCTCCACTGGAAGAGCAGACTAAGGCCACAAAAAAGGTAAAGGAATCCCTACAGAAGTATGTTCCATTTCCAAGACCTCCTCCACCTTTCCCTTAACGTCTCAAGAAAAAGGTGGATGAAAATAAAATTATTAGTGGGGAGATCACGAAAGAGGTGGAAAAGCCTTAAACTGATGAAAATAAGGTAAATGCTAAAACTGAGAAAGAGAAGGATGCCCCACAAGTGCTAACCCCCATTCCTAGGCCGCCACCTCCATTCCCTCAGCGATTGAAGAAGAAGAAAGAGGATGGAAAATTTAAGAAGTTCATGTCCATATTGAAGAAACTTTCGATAAACATCCCTCTTGTTGAGGCATTGGAGCAGATGCCAGGTTATGCGAAGTTCATGAAGGATTTGGTCACCAAGAAAAGGACTGTTAGTTATGAGTCTGTTGATAATTTGTACCATTGTAGTGCAATCGCATCCCGTTCTTTTGTGCAAAAGAAAGATGATCCAGGTGCCTTCATAGTTCCATGCACAATTGGGTCAGTTCACTTTGCTAGAGCTTTGTGTGACCTAAGTGCGAGCATTAACTTGATATCACTGACAGTATTTGAGAAATTAGGTTTTGGAAGCCCCGAGCCAACAAAGATATGATGTTTTGGTCAAGGTTGAAAATTTTATCTTTCCTGCTGACTTTGTTGTCTTGGACTGTGAGGTCGATTTTGAGATGCCCATAATTATGGGAAGACCATTTTTAGCCACCGGCAGAGCATTGGTAGATATGGAGCAGGGTGAGCTGAAATTCAGGCTGGATAATAAGAAAGTCACATTCAATGTTGCAAAACTATGAAGCAGCCAAAGGACATGAGGGTGGTGTCAAAAATAAATATTTTCGATGACCCTGGAGGACAACCCATTGGGGATATTTATGAAGTCTGACTAATCAAGATACCCGCATCGTGCCGCGACGTTAAATCAAACGCTACTTGGGAGGCAACACAAGGTGTCTTACGATTCCTACATTTGCTTTGATTTTTGATTTTGATCGACATTAGACCCATGCACCTAGGGTGCCACAGGTATTTTCCTAACTCCCTTGTTTTATTTTAGTCTATTTCATTAGGACAGTGCATGCCTTTTTGGTGGGGGCGGATGTATTTGTAGGTCTATATGTCCTCTTGGGGGTTTTTGTTATCGTGTTTCTTTTCCCTCAAGTGTTATCTTAGTAGAACTGGCATGTTTAGTTTTTTATTATTATGTGTATTCGTGTTTAATTGGGAGAAAAATAGGGGAACCTTAGTGCAGTCCAATTTTGAAGTTGATGATTTTTGATTATCTAAAGGATACCCCTCCTGAAAATTTTTGTTTTGAATTGTGTGTGTAGTATGTTAGTTTATGATAGTTATTGTATCTTTTTATGGCACTAGGATTATAGGTAAATAACGGTAGCTAGCATTGCATGAACTGGATAGGTAGTAGTTGATAATACAACCCTGTACTATGTGTGTGTGAGGTCAGTACTTAGTTCACTTTGTGTGTGCAATCCAGAACTTGCCCGATTGGTCTTGCCTAGGTTAGAGGATAGTGGTTAGGAAAGGAATAGGCCATTTTTGAATAAGTCCACTTTTAGACTAAATGCCTGACCAAATGAATAAATATCCCTTGAGCCTAATTTTGAGCCTAAATTGACCTATTTCCTTCATTAGCCTATTCACCTTCTCAATTTAGTTACAATGAACCTGTCTTAGCCCTGGTCCCTCCTTAGACACTGTGTACCTTAACTCAGGCAAATCACCTAAGTTGAGGGTGACTATTATATGGGTGTGTAGATTGAGTTGGGTATGAAGTAGAGGTTAATAAAAGAAAAAAAAAAAGAAAATAGGTTTTGGGTGTGAAGAAAAAGAAAAAATAATATAGAGTGAAAAGAAGAGAAATTGCAAAGAGAAAAAAAAAGAGAATAGAAAATTTTGTTTTGAAAGTGAGGAAAATCACACCCAAAATCTGGAAAATAAAAGAAAGGAGAATAAGGGAGAGTAAAAATGAAAAAGGTTGGAAGTTGGAGCCAAAAATAGTGCAGTGTCAAGGAGAGTTGAGTCACCATATCCATATGTACCATACCCGTCCCCAAGCCTACATTACAAGCCGAGTAAAGTCCTATAGTCATCCTAGTCCAACTGTCCAAAAATTAAGGCATAGAAAATAAGGTTGCCTATGGAATTTCATGCACATTGTTTGAACTTCTTTGTGATAGTGAGTTTTTTGATCGAGTCCCTAATTTGAGATTTATTAGCATGTTGTGAGTACATGGAACTTCTTTTATTGTGAGAGTACATGAGTTGCATTATTAGCTGCTATTTGTTTGAAAAATGTCGTTTGCATATGTGCTTAGTTATTTGTGCATAATCTGGTGCCATCACTTGATCCCTTCTGTGTCATGATAATATGCTGCCTGTATACGTGCTTAAGTTTTGATTTGCAAATAGGAGGGGTGGGAAAAGTTTTATGCCAAAGGCAATGAGTCGATTGCCATAGGTCCCTTAGGTTTCTCTTGATCAAGCATCGTATATATGTGTTTTTGTTTTGTTCTCCTGAGGACATGCAAACGCTCTAAGTTGAGGGTGTTGATGCATCATGGTTACATGGCACTTTTGATGCTTAAAACAAGGAAAATATGCAATAACTTGGGTGTATTTGGTTGGTATGATGTGGTTTTTGTCCTACATTACAGGAAAACTGGTTTTTGAAGGCAAAATGATCAAAAAGAAAGAATCAAACCCGAGAACGAAGTGTCTAAAGATGAAAGAAGAAGAATCTGCACCAAAGAGGGAGTCAAGACACAACTCACGTGGCATGAATGCCACTCACATGACGTGAGTGGTGCCGTGGGTCCACTTCCAGTGTGAAAAAAGGGCTGATTTCCCTCGCCAGGCATCCACGTGGCGTGGGTACACCTACGTGGCATGGAAAGGTAGCGTGACTCAACTTCTGAAGACGTCTAATTAAGCCTTATTTACACGACACCAACCTACGTGGCGTGACTTGGTTCCACGACACCAAGTCACGATATCGTGGAAGTTGCCGACTCTGTTCTCCTATTTTGATTGGGATAGGATTCGCTTGGTATCTATAAATACCCCTATATAGTCCATGTGCGGGATTTAGTCATTACATTATTTTGAGAGATATTTTATCATGTTTTTGAGTTTATAAACATATTCTTGGTTTTGTAGTTACAAACCCTAATTCGAGTTTTATTGATAATTGAGATTTCAATTTTTCTTCATTATTGTGAGTGTGCAATTATGTTTTTATCTTTGAATTCTTCTTGTGTTCTTACAATTATGAGTAGCTAAACTCATCAACTAGGGTTGTGTGAACCATGAGGAATTAACGAAACAGGTTAAGTACAAAGAAATTTTGAACTGCTATGAATGCATGTATTGTTATCCCATTCGTTGTGATTGATCTTCTAATGGTTGCAAATGTTAGAAACTCGCCTGTATTCTAGACTTGCTCGAGAGAGAGGTAAAGATTGGGAAAAAGAGATAACAACAGAGATTTGAAGCTATCAACTTTCATCTAATAACTTGAGCCTTAGCGGGAAGAGTTATCTGAGATCTAGGACAAGGGTTAGTAGTGCGACACTCGGAGACCGAGAGGAGAAGAGTGAAATTTGTCTAACCAAGGTCGAGAGACGTTTAGACGAATATATCTTGTCAGATTTTGCATGCCACATAGCGGGATAGTTTTGTTAGCACAAGTAACCGGTGGAGTTAAGGAATCATTGGGGATCACAGTCCTAGTGTATTTCTCTTATTTTCTACAAACTCGATACAACTAGCAATCGTTACTGTCACTATTTATTTGTAAAAACCCCTAGTTTTACTTACTTTCCAATTATTCCATCTAGTATTCTACTCAACTTCGACCTATTCCCTGTGGGATCGACCCCAACCTTTGTTGGGTTCTATATTTGATAGTGATCGCTTTATATTTTTCTGGAGGTATATTTTAGGCGACATCAGTGTGTTGACGTCCACATCCAATCTTCAAAAAGCTATGTGGCATTCTGGGAAATTATTGCACTTCTTTCTTTCCTTTCATGCAATTTGCATAGTTGCTTGTATGGGTTGAATCCAATTAGTATCTCTTGATTCCAATTGGTATCTCTATAGTAAAAATTAGAATCTAGTCAATTCCAATTGGTGTCTTTAGGAGTTCGCAATTGGAACCTAGTTGTTTCCAATTGGTATATTTCTATAAGGGCTGAAACTTATGATTGTCATATGAATTATGATGAAATTGGTTGGTTGTGACTTTGTTGGTGTAATATAAGATGTGTTTGTGATTTATAGTTGCTTGATTAACTCTGAATCTGTGATGGGTGAATGTTGCAAGTTTCTATGTATTGTGTGGTGTGTGATAGAATTTGACTATGATTGTTGCTCTTCTTATTAGTAGTAACATAAAGGATTAAATTAGTGCATAAGGTTAATGACTTGGTACTTATGTAAACCGTAGTTGGTTGAAGTATTGTAAATTTTGTGAATTGTGAAAGGTCATAACTTGGTTATGTGTTAATGGTTAAAGAAAACTATTGTTATGTGATTTAAATGGAAAATAGTATGCTAAATACTAGACATAATCTTATCATTGGTAGAATGGTAAGGGAAAAATAGTACAGAATTATGGAAAATCTTGTTTCAAACAGTTGGTAAGTGAATAAGTACCATGGAAAAAGGGCTATTTTGCTTGACAACGAAAATTGCAGTAAGAAAATTTTTGTAGTAATTCATGAGCAAGGATTGGTTCTCTCAGGCCATATCGACTTCAGGTGCCAATCCCGCCTCAATGGGATTTGGGGCATGATAAAAGTTGTATAGAGCAGTTCATTCTCAGGGTGTCTACAAAGCCGTGTCTGAGTAGAGTCTTACTTATCAATGTGTTGTGCACCACATTTATAAGTAGGAGGCTATGAGACATTTAGGGTGTTGTTTCCTTTTCTTCACTTCTAGATCGTGAAATAGAGCCAATGTGGTAAGTGAGACCGTATCTAATCATTGGTGCTTGGTTTTCTTTGATATAGTAAACTGCTGATGACAAGAGGAGGTAAAGACAATGGTAAGCAGGTGGATATGCATGTCGATGAAGGAATGAGTAAATCACCACCTGGCCAAGCTAGTCAAGGTGGAGTTGACGCTGAAATTGCATCGTGGTCTTATTTTACTTTTCCAGCTCCAGAAGAGCCAAGAGGTAGAGAAGTACCTGCAGAACCACCAATGAATACCACTGATCAGGATTTGAGAAATGCAGTACACATGTTGACCCAGTTAGTGGCTGCACAAGCACAAGGACGAACTGGTCCAATGGTAAATGAAGATAACGCGGCTAGAGCAGCTAGTCGGCGTACATAGGACTTCCTAAAATTAGACCCTCCCATATTCACAGGGTCATATACGAAAGCTGATCTGCAGGATTTTATAGACCAAGTTCAAAGAGCACTAGAGGTGATGCACGTAACAGGTGTAGAAACAGTTAAGCTAGCAACTTATAGATTGAAGGGTGAGGCCATATTATGGTATGAGTACTAGAAAAGATCAAGGGGTATTGATGCACTCCCAGATGGTTGGAAAGAATTTAAAATGGCATTCCTTGATCATTACCTCCAATATGAGGTTCGGGAGACACGTGCAGACTAGTTTTTGAATTTACGTCAAGGGAACATGAGTGTTCGAGAATATAGTCTTCAGTTCAATTCTTTGGCTAGATATGCTCCAAATGTGGTAGCTACACTGACAGACAGAGTCCACCGATACGTGGATAGGTTAGAACCATATTTGGTAAGGGATTGCACCATTGCTGCCTTGAATAAGGATATGGACATAGCTAGAATTCAGGCCTTCGCGTAGAAAATGGAGGACCAAAGGCAAAGAAGAAGGACATAGAAATCTGAGAAAGGCTATCAAAAAGGGCTAGACCGATGGGGCAGTCTATGGCGTCCCAAGGAGAATCTAGGCCTCTGATGTTTCCTAGACCACCCAGACCATCACTCTCCTATTCCACAATAGGACCACACTCTCAATTTCAAGGGTTTAGAGGTAGCCAATCTGGAGAGAGTAGTGGAACTCAGGGATCACAGGCAAGAAAATTGTCTCATCAGTTGTGCCAGCGCTGCGGGAGATTTCATTAAGGAGAATGCCGATTTGATACAAATGTTTGCTTTGTGTGTAGTCGACCAGGACACATGATGAGAGAGTGCCCATAGAGGCCTACGGATAGTATGACAATACCTACAGGATCAGCCATGGTGGAATCGGCGGCTGGTGTACAGTCTGCTAGTCATGGTAGAGGTGCCAGAGGAGCAGCTAGTTCTAGTGGAAATCAAAATCGCACCTATGCTCTAGTGGACCGGCAAAATGAGGGGGCACCTCCTGATGAAGGTACAGGTACATTACCATATTCTCACATGATGTATATGCACTGATTGATCTGAGTCCTACCCTATTATATGTTACTCCATTGATTACTGTGAAATATAATGGGACACCGGGGTTATTAGCTAAGTTAATTAAAGTATGTCCACCTGTCGGTGAATTTATTATAGTTAAAAGAGAATATCGTAATGGTGTAGTAGATATTTGTGATCATGTTGAGATGGTTGATCTTATAGAGATAGAAATGAAGGATTTTTAATGTTGAAATGGGTATGAAGTGGTTGGCTTCTTGTATGTCACGAAGATTGCCAAGCAAGAGATACCTATGGCTATTCTAGATCAATAAGTGCAAAGGTTCGTAAATAAAGATGTAACTTTCGTAAAAGTTCTTTGGAGAAATCAATGAGTCGAGTAGATAACCTAAGGAGCTGAAAACAAATGATGAGACCAAGGTACCCCAATTTGTTCCAAACAGAAGGAAGGAGTTCAAGAGTGTGAAAGTGGAGAAAGACTAAGTAAGTATCTATATGAGTATATGCATAGAGATGCATCTGTTGTACATGAGATGATGTTGTTAACATTCGAGGACGAATGTTCCTAAGGGGGGAGAATATAACACCCCATACCTCCTAAACCCTATGTGACGACGTTGAACAATGGTTAATCGAGTGTCGAGAGTCAAAAGTATGTACTTTGTAAAGTTATTGATGAGATAATTGATATTGGGCCTAGTACATGGGACTAGACCTTTGTAGGAGATGAAATACCCGTATGTTGTCGAACCTATACGACTATGTGTACACTTAATTGAATTAATTAAACAGGGGAGTTTTGAGGAATTATACATTAATTTGATGGGCCAAAATTAATCTTGAACTATTGGGCTCAATGGAGGCCTAAAGAGATGTGCAAGACATGGCCCAAAAGGGGTATTTGACCCATTCTTGACCATTCTTGTGAGACCAAGTTGTTCTATCATGATTGGACCAAGTGTTTGGCCTAAAATCACCATGAGGGGCTATATAAAGAAAGGAAAATCAGATTTTAAGCTATATAAAGAAAGGAAAATCAGATTTTAATTCATTTTGGACACCCATGCCTTTTCTAGAATTCTCTACAACATTTTTCTCTCAACTCAAACCCTAAGCCCTCATCCCCTTGGACCAAGATCAACTCTTCTTCAAGCATTGGTAAGTTTTTATGCTTATGGTTTAATATATTTTATGCATGGAAGATGGTTTGTATCATGTTGGTTATGTTGATGAAGTGTGAGAAGGTCACTATGTATATAACAATTTGTGTTTGCTAAATTGAAGGATGGTTTTGTCTTGCAAACTTGAACATGGACTTGTGATATTGAAGGAAATGAACTTGATGGATTCAATATTGACATGTAAGATGTTATTATAGTCTTACCTTTTTTTATCCATGTGTATAATTTTTGGAATGGTTGTTGTAAATTTGGTCATGGATTTGGTGACGGATTGAAAAGAAAGTGTCGTTTTGGTGATGTTTATGTGTGTTGTGAGACCATGGCTGATTGTTGTCAGATAATATGATCAAAAATATGTTAAAATAAGTTCGGTTATGATCATGGACCATTCATTGCATTAAAAGATCCAAAAGATGACATTTTAGACCAAAACGGGCATCCGCACCCACAGACGGAGGCACCTGCGGGCGTAGATGCCAACGCAGATGCCTATGGCTACTTCCAAAGGGAATCTGCATGTGCACCTCAGCCACTTGTGGTTGCATGTGGCAGCGCAGGTCAGCCCCAGATTCGGTTTTGTATATTTTTGCATCTAGTTGACCCCCGAAGGCCCCTATACCCTTTTTGGATGTAATTATCAACTTGTGATGCCGTTTTAATGACTTTAATGTGTCATATGGAGGCATGTTGGACTTTGATAAGTATCTATTATTGTTCATAAGTTGTTATGAGGCAAGTTGATAGGGTCATTGTGATGGAATGATAATGAGTAAAGCGTAAATGTGGTGTGAAATGCTATTGATGTATGATATCTTGGTCAATGTGTGGAATGATTATGGTTTTGTTGGTATGATAATGCAGTGGAGTGTACTGTAATGAGTGAAATGAAGTTATGTGGTAGTCATATAGCTCACTGTTATTTTGTACACTTGTACGATAAATCGTCGTTAATGAGAGTTCCATTATGGACTTGTATTATAGAGTGAAACATAAGGAAGAAGCTGGACTGTTGTGTTCGTATATAGACTTGGGTACTCATACTTGGAAGTAAAGGTATGTAAGGTTACTCTTTCCGTATCCTTCTGCAACATATTGTTCATATTTACATTGGGCTTGTTTCAATTTCGAGGGGCTTTGAAGTATAGCAATTCAGGTTGACGTATATTGTTATGCATATGTGCCATATTCTTAGATGACTTATGATTCCTTTATCTCTTATTCCTTAACTGAAGTTCCGAAGATGTCTCGACGTTGTAATTTCTAAAAGAACTATCTTAAGAGGGTAAGATATAAAGAGAATCTATTTATGCTTGAAAAGCATTTTCCAACCATGTCATGTTCCAAAGTCTAATAATATTATGATTATGTTTGTACCAATCTCTCATAAATAAAAGTACCAATCTCATAAGATCTCATAAGAGTAATAAGAGAGGTGATGGGTAAGCTAATATCTCTATCCCTCAAAAGTTAAGGTGTCAATCTCATGAAGTCAAGGAGTGAAGTAACTTTTGTGTCTTTCAAATAGTGTCATGATCCTCAATGTATCAATCTCTCATAAGTGAGTATATCAATCTCTCATAAATGAATAAATCAACCTTTTCCAAGAAGAATAAGAATAAGAAGAGATTAAATTGATAAGAATTCTCGGGTGGTATCCCAGGGGTAAAAAGAACACCTAGCATGGGTCGATCTCATCATAACCCCACCAAAGAGTGGATGTATGTTAAACCCCACCAAGAGTGGATGTATGTTAAACCCCACCAAAGAGTGGATGTATGTTTAACCCCACCAAAGAGTGGATGTACGTTAATCCTACCCTTGGAGTAGATGTATGTTAAACCCCACCAAAGAGTCCATGTACGTTAATCCTACCCATGGAGTATATGTATGTTACTAATCCCACCAATAAAGTGGATGTACGTTATCTTATTAATCTAAAACTCTTGAACTGAAGAATCTCTTGAATAGAAGAATTTCTTGAGTGGAAGAATTTCTGGAATAGAAAAACCTCTTGGAGGTAAGTCTCTTGAGTAAAGGAAAATTCTCTTGAATGAAGAGGTGTATGAAAGCTATTCTATGAATTAGAAGAATGTAAGTGAGTGATCTAAAATAACAAGAACAGAAGAAATATACATGTTTTCACATTTAAAATGATGGTTTATCCACATTGAATATTCTCTCATAGTCTATTTCATTGACATTCTCACGTATGATGTTATTTCTTATAAGCCTTACATACTCAGTACATTCTTCGTACTGACCCCCTCGGGGGACTTACCTTACGTGTTGCAGGTGCAGGCACTAGTAGAACTCCATCGTAGGTTGACAGTGATTGCAGATCTTTGGTGAGCCCCAGTTGGTTCAGGACTTTACGAGTCATAGTGTACAGTTGTTTTGAAGTTGTATAAGGTGGGGACTTGTTCCAAATTTTAGCTGGTCCTGTAAATGCATCTGTTAGAGGCTTTTGTAGACATATGTGTGTATGTCAATATAAGAAATGTACGTTCAGTTCGACGTAATGGCTCCAACGACCAAGTTTTGTATATATGTTCATGGCATATGTTTCCATGTTTATGATTTCCACATAGTTGCATAAGGAAGAATAAGCTTCATACGAGGTTAGGCATACGAGTGTTCACGAGCAAGGATTGGTTCTCTCGGGCCATATCAGCTTCGGGTGCCAATCACGCCTCAATGAGATTTGGGGCATGACAATAAGTCTAGCTAGAACCGATCCCAAGATTATTGGATCAATGGACAGCATCAATGAGGCACATAAGCCTAGCTCGAACTTATCCTAATGTTATGATTATGTTATGACCCACCGATAAGGTGGATGGTTATGATAGGTCACTGATAAAGTGGATGATTATGCTATGACCCATTAATCGATGGATGAATATTAATGATGATGAACGTAAAGGCAAAGAAAGTAATGAATGTAATGTACATGGTTCCACACATCCAGAACGATGGTTTATCCATATTGACTATTCTCTTATATTTGATTCCATTGAAGTACTTATGTATCATGCAGTCTCTTATAGCCTTACATACACAGTACATTCTTCGTACTGACGTCCCTTGGGGCACTTACCTTACTTGTTGTAGGCACAGGTGCTAGTAGACCTCCATAGTAGGCTACGGGTCATCTACGGATCATTGGTGAGCTCCAGTTCAGTTCAGGACTTTTCGAGTCACATGTGTATACTGGTTATGGTATATGTAAAGGTTGTATAAAGCGGGGACTTATACCGACTTTAGGATTGGTTATGTATTTGTTAGAGGCTTTTGTAGACATTATGGGACAAATGAAGGAAAGTAAGGAATGTACATTTTTGACTTGATGGCCCTAACGGCCAAGTTTTATATATATTATATGTTTTTCCATGACTTCCGCCATTGGCATCTTATATCTATATATGATAGAGCGTTGTTCATTAGTGAGATGCATATGAGTGTACATGAATGAAGATTGGTTCTCTCAGGCCTCAACGGCTCCGGGTGCCAGTCTGCCCCAATGGGATTTGAGGCGTAACAAAAGTGTTATCAGAGCAGGTCATCCTAAGGGTGTCTACAAAGCCGTGTCTGAGTAGAGTCTTGGTTATGGATGTGTTGTACACCACAATTATAAGTAGGAGGCTATGGGATATTTAGGAGTTGTTTCTTTTTCTTCATTTTTAGATCGTGCAATAGAGCCAATGTTGTAGGTGGAATCATATCTAACCATTGTAATTGGTTTTCTTGTTATAGTAAAATACCGATGACAAGACGAGGTAGGGGAAAAGGTAAGCAGGTAGATAGGCTTGCCGGAGAAGGAACTAGTAGAGCACCACCTAAGCAAGCTGATCAAGGTGGGGCTGGAAATGAGTTCGTATCGCAGGCTTCTCCTACTCTTCCATTTACAGAAGAGCCAAGAATGAGAGGAGTATATTTGAAACAGCCTGTTAATACTATCGAGCATGATTTAATGAGTGCAGTGCAAATATTGACCCATGTAGTTGCTGGACAAGCTCGAAGACAAGATTTTGCATAGCAGATGGAGGATTAGAGGCAAAGGAGAAGGATGCAAGAATTGGAAGGAGGATCGTCAAAGAGGGCTAAAACCATGGGACAGTTCATGGCGTCTCAAGGAGGATTTGGGCCTCGAATTTTTCACAAACCGCCTAGGCCATCATTTCCTCATTCTACAGCAAATGCTCACCCTCTATTCCAAGGGTTTAAAAGCAACCAGTTTGAACAAAGAAGTAAGATTCAGGATTCACGGACAGTGGGGTATCAAGAACAAAGAAGTATGAACCACTTGAGGTCTTCTCGTCAGTTGTGTCAGCGTTGCGGGAAGTTTTATTTAGGTGAATGCCTGTTTGGAATGAATGTTTGCTATTTTTATGGCGTGCCAGGGCACATGGTAAGAGAGTGCCCACAAAGGGGCATGGGTTGTATAGCACGACCTACGGGATTAACCGTTACATCATCATTATTGGTTCCTTATTTAGTACAAGATGTACAGCCTGCTGGTCGTGGTAGGGGTGCCAGAGGTGTAGCCAGTTCTAGTGGAGTTCAGAACCGTAACTATGCCGTAGTGAATCAGCAGAATTTGGATTCTTCTCCTGATGTAAATACAGGTACATTATTCATATTTTCACATAAGGTATGCATTGATTGATCCGGGTTCTACCCTATCATATGTTACTTCATTTCTTGCATAAAAATTTGAAAGAACATCAGAATTACTAGTTAAACCATTTGAAGTCTCTACACCATTTGGTGAATCTATTGTAGTTAAAAGAGTATATCGTAATTATATAGTAACTGTCTGTGGTTATGATACAATGGTTGATCTTATTGAGTAGGAAATGGTAGATTTTGATGTTATAATGGGTATGAATTGGGTGGCTTCTTGTTATGCCACAGTAGATTGCCGAGCCAAGAAGCTACATTTTCATGTTCCATAAACGAATGTTCTTGAATGGAAGGGTAAGGTCGAAGCACCGAGAGAAAAATTCATTTCCTATATTAAGGTAAAGAAAATGATATCGAAGGGGTATATATGCCACCTAGTAAAAGTACAGGATACCGATGTGAAGTCACCAACACTTCAATCGGTTCCAGTAGTAAATGAAAAGTTTTGAGGTATTTCCCAAAGATCTTCCGAGTTTACCCCCAGAACGGGAAGTAGAGTTGGTATTGAGGTAATGCCAGGTAATCAGTCTATTCCTATTCCTCCGTATAGAATGGCTCCAGCAGAGTTACAGGAATTGAAGGAGCAATTAAAAGACTTGTTGGACAAGTGATACATAACATCTAGTATGTCCCCTTGGGGTGCACCCGTGTTAAATTGTACAAAAAATAAAAATTAAAAAAAATGGCACATTAAGAATGTGTATTGACTATCGGTAACTAACTAAGGTGACAATCAAGGATAAATATTCCCTTCCCAGAATTGGTGATTTATTTGAGTAGTTACAAGGTGCAAAAGGTTTCTCAAAGATTAACTTAAGATTGGGTTATCATCACGTAAGGGTTCGAGAAAAAGATATACCCAAGACAGCTTTCCGAAATAGTATAGTCATTATGAGTTTTTAGTTATGTCATTTGGACTACCAAATGCACCTGCAGTTTTTATGGATTTGATGAATAGGGTGTTCACACCATTTTTAGATGTGTTCGTGACCCTGTTTAGAGATGATATTCAAGATCACAACAGGACCATGCTAATCACTTATGACAGGTATTACGAATTCTTCGTGACCGTAAGATATTTGCAAAGTTCTCTAAATGTGAATTTTGGTTAAAATTCGTAGTATATTTGGGTCACATGGTATAGGATGAAGGAATAAGGGTTAATAAACAAAAGATAGAAGTGGTGAAGAATTGGCCAAGACCTACGACGCCTACAGAGATTCGTAGTTTTCTTGGGTTGGCGGGGCTATTACAGAAGGTTTGTTGAAGGGTTTTCTTCCATTTCGGTACCCTTAACAAAGCTAACACACAAAGCAACCAAGTTTCAGTGGAATGATGCATGCAAGAAGAGTTTCCAAGAGCTGAAAGATAAATTGACTTCTACACCTATGCTTCCCGAAAGCACAAAAGGGTATGTAGTATATTGGGATGCTTCATGATTCGGCTTAGGATGTGTATTGATGCAACACGGTAATGTAATAGCATATGCCTCACGACAGTTGCGACCACATGAGAGAAATTATCCCACACATGATCTTGAGTTAGCAGTCGTGATCTTTGCTTTAAAATATGGTGCCACTACTTGTATGGTGTTCACGTTGATATATACACCGATCATCAAAATTCGAGGTATATCTTAAGCAGAAGAACCTAAATTTGAGGCAGCGAAGGTGGCTGGAACTATTAAAGATCATGATATTGATATCCCATCAGTGAAAGAAAATGTGATAGCCGATGCGTTAAGTCACAAGGTAATAGGAAGCACTAATGGTCAGTTGACGAAAAAGCAATGCATAGTCAAGGATGTACATCAATTAGACAGCTTGGGGGTTCGTCTTGTTGAATCTCCAGATGAAAAAAAAATTATAGTGTAAAATGCGGCAGAGTCTTCACTTGTAGCTTAGGGAAGGAAAAGTAATATGCAAATCCTATTTTATTTCAGTCGAAAAAGAATGTACAACAAAGTTCGACAAAGGTATTTGAGCATACAATAGAGGGAGTATTTCAATGCCAAGATAGATTTTGTGTATCGGAGATATATGAGCTAAGGAAATGAATTATGATAACAGCACATCATTCACAGTATTCTATTCATTCGAGAGCAACCAAAATGTACCGTGCTTTGGAAGAGATGTATTGGTAAGGTTACATGAAAAGAACATTGCAAAATTTGTAGCTCATTGTCTGAATTGTCAACAGGTAAAAGTAGAGCGTCAGAAACTTGGAGGTTATCTGTAGTGTAGGAATCTTCCAGTTTGGAAGAGGGATATGATTAACATGGGTTTCATCACAAGTTTTCCTCGTACATTTTGGAAATTTGATTCCATGTGGGTGATAAATGACAGGCTTACCCAGTTAGCACAGTTTTTACCTTTCAAGACTACTTATACAGCTAAAATTATGCAAGGTTGTATGTTGAAGAGGTAGTGCGATTACATGAGATTCCAATTTCTATTATATCATACAGGGGAGCCCAACTTACTGCATATGTTTGAAAATCTTTTCAGGAAAGTTGGGAACCCAAGTGAACTAAAGTACGGCTTTTTCATCCCTGAACAGATGGACGAGCAGAACATAGTATCCAAACACTTGAAAATATGCTACGAGCTTGCACATTGAACTTTAATGGTAGTTGGGATGATTATTTGCCTCTTATTGAATTTGCCTACAATAATAGTTATCATTCAATTGTCAAAATAGCACCTTATGAACCTTTATACGGAAGAAAGTGTAGATCACCAATTGGGTAATCACCAATTGAAAGTGTCACCAATGAAAGGGGTAATCATATTTGGAAAGAAAGGAAAGTTGAGTCCATGTTGTGTAGTTCCATATGGAATTGTCCGATGATTTAGGCAAGTTGAGTATGAATTGGAACTACCCCAAGAATTCCCCATAGTTCATTCAGTATTTCATGTTCGATGCTTTGAAAGTGTATAAGAGATCCATCTCATATGGCTTCCATGGAAGTGGTATAAATTGTGGAGGATCTCATCTGTGAAAGAGACACCTATTTCCATTCTGGATCGACAAGTGAAGAGGTTAAGGAATAAATAAATAGTTTTATGAAAGTACTTTGAAGAAATCAATAAGTAGAAGAAATCACATGGGGAATTGAAGAAATTATAAAGTCGAAGTACCCATATTTGTTTCAAATGGAAGAGAAAGTTCAAGGATTATGTGCATATACATGAAGGTGCATTTGTTGTAATTGGATAATGTTACTAACTTTCGAGGGCGAATGTTCCTAAGGGGGGAAGGATGTAACACCCCGTACATTTCTGAACCTAGTTGATTACCGTAACATTTATGGAATTATTAAAACATGAGATTGTTGGTATATTACGCATTAAATTTGTTGGGTTGAATTTAGTCTTGTGCCATTGGGCTCAATTGAGGCCCAAAATGATGCAAAAGACATGGCCCAAAGATGTCAAATGACCCATTCTTCAATGTTGACCAAGTAAACATGGCATTTAAAGACCAAGAATTGGATAAGGATGACTACAAGGAATATATAAAGGCACAAAATCAGATTTTTTATTCATTACAACTCTCATTCCATTTCTAGAATTATCCAAGACATTTCACACTCATCACAAACCCTAAGCCATCACCCCCTTGGACAAGATCATCCTCTTGAACGCTTTGGTAAGTGTTTACTTTCATGGTTTAGTATATTATATGATTAATATGGTGTATAAAACATATTGTTTATGTTGGCAAAGTGTTGGACAGTTCACTATGTGTAAAACAGTTTACTAATGTTTAATCGGTGAAGGGTTTTGCCTTCTAAACTTGAAAGTGGACATGTGGTCTTGAAGAAAGTGAGTTTAATGTATTAAATATCAACATGTAAGATGTTTTTATGTCCTTAACTTGTTTTCTATTTGTGTATAAGGTTTGGAATTGTTGTTATGGAATTTTGCATGGAATTAGTGACGTATTAAAAGGAAAAATATGGTTTTGGTGATGTTCATGTGTGTTATGAAAACATGATGGCTCATTGGCATCCAAGTGACCTAAAATATTAAAAGAGAAGCTTACTTATAGCCTTGGCCCATTTATTACAAAAAAGGACCCAAAAGAGACCTTTTTTAGCCGAACTGGGCATCCTCCCTCGCGTCTGGAGCACCTACGGGTGCGGGTGCCAACGCAGGTGGCTCTGGATAAGTCCAGAGGGGAACCTGCGGCCATACCTCATCCACCTGCTAGCACAGGTGGACCCACAACCCAGTCAAGAATTTTGTTTTGTATGTTTTTATCTCTCTTTGATCCCCGAAGGCCCCTATACCCTTCTTGGATGTAATTATAAACTTATGGTACCTTTTGAATGGATTTAAGGGGTCTTTTGGAGTCATTTTGGATTATATCAATTATGGATTATTGTCAATGTGTTATTGTGAAAGTTATTGAGATGACTTGATGGAGTAATTGTGACATAGTGTTAATAAGGAAGTGTAACGGATAAACTTTGTGTGAAATGCTATTGGTTTATGATGTCCTGGAAAATATGTGGAATGTTGTGGTGTTGTTGGTATGGTAATGCAGTGAGTTGTATAGTAGAAGGATGAAATGATGCTACATAGCAGTCACGTAGCTCATTGTCGTCTTATGCACTTGTAAGGTGGTTAGTTGTTAACGTGAGCTCCGTTATATACTTGTGTTGTAGAATAACATGTAAGGAAGGAGATAGATTATTGTATTCACATATAGGACTGTGTATCCATATTGCGAAGATAAGGTATGTAAGGTTACTATTTTCGTATCCTTTGGCAGCACCTATTGTTCTCATTATTACCGACTTGTTTCCATTTTGTAATGTTCCAAAGTATCTCATTTCAGGTTTGTCATATATTGTTATTCACATGTCTCTTACTCATTGACTAATGCTTTAAAGCTCCAATAATTTTATAACCACCAATGTATCAATCTCACAAAAGTAAAGGAATAAAGTAATGCATATATGGTTTATCGTTTGAGAATCGGGACGGCTCAAAGGGGTACATAAGTCTACAAAGAACCAATCCCGAGAATATTAGAGCAATGGACAGCATCAAAGGGGCACATAACCCTAACTCGAGCTGATCCTAATGTTATGATTATGTTATGACCCACCGATAAGGTGGATGGTTATTATATGACCCACCGATAAGGTGGATGATTATGCTATGACCCACTAATCAGTGGATGAATATTAATGATGATGAACGTAAAGGCAAAGAAAGTAATGAATGTAATGTACATGGTTCCACACATTCAGAACGATGGTTTATCCATATTGACTATTCTCTTATATTTGATTTCATTGAAGTACTTATGTATCATACAGTCTCTTATAACCTTACATACACAATACATTCTTCGTACTGACGTCCCTTGGGGCACTTACCTTACTTGCTGCAAGAACAAGTGCTAGTAGACCTCCACAGTAGGCTACGGGTCATCTACGGATCATTGGTGAGCTCCAGTTTGGTTTGGGGCTTTCTGAGTCACATGTGTATACTTGTTATGGTATATGTAAAAGTTGTCTAATGCGGGGACTTTTCCCAACTTTAGGATTGGTTATGTATTTGTTAGAGACTTTTGTAGACGTTGTGGGACAAATAAAGGAAAGTAAGGAATGTATGCTTTTGACTTGATGGCCCTAACAGCCAAGTTTTATATATATTATATGTTTTTCCATGACTTCCACCATTGGCATCTTATATATATATATGATAGAGTGTTATTCATTAGTGACATGCATATGAGTGTACATGAATGAAGATTGGTTCTCTCGGGCCTCAACGGCTCCGGGTGCCAGTCCGCCCCATTGAGATTTGAGGCGTGACAATTGGATTAGTGAATTAACTTATGAATGTTTAATTAGAGTTTAGGCTTCTTTGGGTTTAAGGTTCTCTCCTAAAATAAGTACTTGGATGTAATGAATATGGCTTGATAATGCTTGCTTGCATAAGCTGTGGATTGGTTTTAGGAAATGCTATAATTGATGAAACCAATGATTCATATCAACTTGTGATTTGGTATGTTTAAGTATGATTTATGTTTACCTAAAATAATTAACTCAAGTAGACCAAGTGTTTGGGTGGTTGTCTGTTGTTGCAATGAATACTTAAGGAAGGAATGTGATAACTGATATTCTAAGTTTAATCTCATTCAATGAATTTATATGTAAATCTTGTAGTCATTACAAGTGTTGGTTGTTATCATTATTTTCTATGATTGTTGTGATATTATATTGGTTATTTGTGGGATGTACCGGTATTCAGACATTTTCATGGGATTTGGTGGAACAAGGTTGGCAGGTACTTGATGTCTTGGTTTTGGTACATGGACAGAGCTCATATCCTGTAGGTCATGACTAGTAGTCAACCATAAGGCCCTTAGCATGTATGTACAAGGTATGTATGAGTGTGACGGTTTCTTAGCGGACTGGGTATATGATTATTAGTTTCGTTGTTATTTATATTTGTTCCATGAGTGGAACAAGCTATATTGTGGTTGTTATTGTGGGTTCCTTGAGTGAACCGGATTGTGATGTTGCTTGATATATGTCGAATTCTTGTGTGGTCCTGTTACTTCGTATATATTTTGGGATTCTTGTTGTTAGAGTCAGGGTTTTTGACTTGGTCATGGTTTGACTTGACTTTTTGTCTCTTGACTTGTACTTGACTGAAGTTGTAGAGTTACTTGAAAAGGCGAAGTACCGTAAACATGAGGTATTTATCATATTATGTGTTCATAATTGTACTTGTTACAAGGTGATGATTATTGGTTTTCAATTATCATTGCGGTAAATTTAGACATAAGTGAAATAGATTATTAGGGTTAAACTCTAAGAGTTAGGATGGATGACACTTAATGTTAAGGTGATGAATGATCAATGGGAATAAGAATTGGAATACTCTTAGGTAAAACAAGTAGGTAATAGTGTTGTGGATTAAATTGTTATACAAGTTGTCATATTTGCTTTTGTGATTTCTATATTGTGTTTACGTGATCTAACCCTGGTCAGCCAATGATACCTATAAATACATGTTGTTTATGCTGATACTACTCTTGCTATACCCTTTTTAGGGTATAGTCTTGTTACAAGATCAGTTGATGTTTCACAAATGATGTGGATAGTGATCTCCAACAGCTTCTACTCCACTCATTCATGGTGGAAGTTGTGTCTAGTTTTATAGTTCTTAATTTAGAAGCTTTTATACCTGGTAAGACTAGGTCCTTAGGTAGTTTTCATTTTTCGTATTTATATAGTTGTAAAATCTTTTGTAATAAGAATTTGGTATTATGTTACATAATATAAGACTTTCGCATTTATAGTTGAAAGGGTGGTAAGGGGTTTGCCTGTCTAGGTGGATCAGAGTAGATACCCCCACGATCTAGTAATTTGAGTTGTGACAAGAGTATTAGAGACAAAATACAAATATATCTTAGTTTGCTGAAGGGGATAAGAACACAACCTAATGCACAATGTAGTGAAAGGCAAAAGAAAGAGGCTACAAGTAATCATGATTTAAAAGGAGGGTGGGAAAATGACAGAAGATCAAAATCAAATTGCAGAGGAAGCTGTTAAGTTATATAGGAAACAGTTCACTCAAGAATAAGAAGGAAATGACTTTACTCTATTGAATCACATCCCAGGGGTGTTTAATTTATATAATAATAGAAGTCTTTGTATACCTCCAAGTGTTAAAGAAGTGAAATATGTCATTTTTACCCTTAAGGGTTCTAGTGCTTGTGGACCAGATAGACTTTTAGGGCTTTTCTACCAACACTATTGGGACATTGTGGGACAAGATGTGGTTGAATTGGTAAAGGATTTTTTGCTAGCAATTCTTTACCAAAGTCAATTACTCATACCAACTTAGTATTATTGCCTAAAAAACATCTAGTGGAATCTTTTTCTAATCATAGACCAATTAGCCTAAGTAACTTTATTAATAATGTTATCTCTATGGTGGTCCATCATAGATTAGAGAGACTCCTTCTAGACCTAATTTCTCTTAATCAATATGGGTTTGTAAAAGGAAGGAACAACATTGGGAATTTTTTCTATCTCAAGAAATTGTGGGAGATATCAGATTAAGGGGCAAGCCAACTAGTATTGTCATCAAACTTGATATGTCCAAAGCTTATGATAGAGTAAACTAGTTTTACCTCACTAGGGTTCTATGAAAGATAGGATGTCGAGAGATTTAATAGATTTAATATAGAGGTTAGTAGATAACAATTGGTACCTTGTGTTCCTCAATGGCCAGTCTCATGATTTTTTCCACTCTTTCAGGGAGTGAAGCAGGGTGACCCACTCTCACTAGCTTTATTTATTTTAATAGCTGAGGTTAGATCTTAGTGCCTTATTTTATAATGGTATGTTCAAAAGTTACGGATTGACTAAATGGAGAAGGAATCTTAATCACTTAGCTCATGCAGATGATAACATCATTTTTTATTTAGCTGACAAAGTATATCTGGGAAAGATTATGTAAGTTCTAAGAAAACATGAAAGTGTGTCTTGGCAAGTTATCAATGATTCAAAAAGTTATTTCTACAAGTATAAGAAGGTAACATCTAATCTTATGGAAGAGGTGAATGAATGGGGTTCAATCAGGGATAGTTTCCATTCATATCTCTTGTTTGTCCAATAACTCATGCAAAAAAAAAAAAAAGAAAGATGACTATAATGAGATTCCTAAAAAATGAGAGATAGACTACAAAATTGGAAGGGTAAATTGATCTCATTTGGAGGTAAAATTATGTTGATTAATAGTGTTCTGCAGAGTATGTCCATGTACCTAATTTCTAAAGTTGTACCTCCTTAGTTCATTTTGTATGAAATTCATAAGATGTTTAATAGATTCGTGTGGAGTACAAAAGAAGAAAAAAATAAGCACTGGGTTGCTTGGCTGAAGATGTGTTATCCTATAAGTGAAGGCGGTGTGGGATTTAGAGCTCTTTTTGATGTCTCAAAAGCCATATTTGCTAAACTTTGGTGGAAGTTTAGAACTTATAGGTCTTTATGAACTGACTACCTATGGAATGAATACTGTAAGAAGTTATATTCAAATGTGGTGCAGTAGAAATGAGGCTCTAAAGTATGGAAGAAGATGTTAGAGGCTAGAGAACAAATTAAACAAGAGATTTGGTGGCAACCTACTAAGGATCCCCTAATGTATGGTTTGATAATTGGACTCAATTGGGATCTCTAAACTATGTAGTTGAGCCCAATTTCCCTATTAATGAAGGAATTGAATATCTGGAGTATTTCATGAATCAGAACACCTGGAACATCAATATATTACAATAGCATCTCCCAATTAGTATTGTTGGTCATGTTAGAAGCAACCTTTATATTTGTGTTTAAGAGAGGTAATGAGATTTACCTAGGTGGATGTCTAATAGAAATGGGAAGTTCAATGTGAAGGATGCTTGGCATTTACTTAGACAAAGATTAGATTCATTTGAGTTACTAAGTAAAATATAGACCAAAGGTATGCCTTTGAAAATTTCCTTCTTCTTTTGGAGATTGTGGAAATTTAAATTTCATATTAATGAGATTGTGGCTAGATATGGAATTGAAATGGTTTCTAAGTGTAGATTTTGTTTGCTACCTCAAAAAGCAACAATACACCATCTCTTTATAATTAGTGATTTTGCTAGAAGGGGGTGGAACTACTTCAATAGAGTTATAGGTATTTTGGGGCCTTTCGTTGAAGTACATCAAACTATAGTTCAATTATGGAACATTGTTTGTTCAGAAAAACAAAAGCCTCTAGTACAGGCTGTTCCTGCATAGATATATTGGCAAATATGGAAATGGATAAATTCTATTATTCATGGACAAACCATATCCTTGAATTGGATAATATGTATGATTAACCAAAACCTATTCAATTTGGCTAAAATCATATATCAATGGTTGGTAGATATTCCTATCACATGGCCACATATCATTAATTATATGGAAAATCTCATGTGTCAGTTGATGTGCCGACATTTGATGGCACACTTAATACTTTTGACCATGAATTTTTGCAATTTTTTCAGTAAATTTTGTTGGATTTGATGGCGTTTTTATTTCATGTGTAGGAAAATGTGCCAATGAGAGAAATAATGTTCAATATACTAAAAAGAGTGGAATGATGGCCCACGTGATGAACTGTCGACCCCGTAATAAGTTGTCATCCCAAGCGTCATGGTAAAATGGTTTTTGAGACCAAATGTAGAAGATCTGATGAATCACTTGATAGGCCATCACCCCTTGATAGACCGTCACGGCAAATATGGTTCACTAAATAGTCAAGGATATTCACTGGTTCCAAGTGACGATTCACCCAACAAACCATCACTATGATGACGAACTGTCAACTCGATCATGGGACTTATGAAAACTTAAGGGATCTTCATGGATAAAGACGCTATTTAAGGCAACGGGTCATCATTCGGGCTATAGACCATTAACTTAATAATGGGACACGAGGAAGAAATTTTATGATGCTAATTAGTGTTTGAAAATTCCATGGATTATAAATAGCTATTGTTAGTGTTTAATTTACTCTTCGCTTTTGAGAAAAATAAAGACCAGTACGATGAAGTTCTTTGTGGTTTTTAGAAATTAACTCAAGCTTTTCAATAGAAATCCAATTCTTGTGATTTTGTTTGTTAAGTTTCTACTACTATTATAATTTCTATGGTTTTTTTTAGCATAAACATATGAGTGGCTAACCCACAAAACTAGGGTTGTGGGGTCCATTATGAATTAACACTTCTAGGATTAGAGATGGTGGAGATTCATATATTGCAAATTCTAATATTGTTAATTCCTTCATCTTGATTGATTTATAATGGTTGCAAACATTAGAACTTGCCGTAGATCCAAACTTGCTTGTAAAAAGAGGGTAAGGCTAGGAAAAGGATGTAATAACATGGATTCGAGGTTTCTAACCCTCGTCTAATGGTTGAAGTTGTATTTAGATTGACCAACATAGGGAAATTATCGTGTTTCATATGATAATCACTCTTAGTCCGATAGGATTTGAGGGATAATCATCTGATTAGATTGAGAAACACTTAGATGTAGCAATTTCAACGATAGCCTTGCAAGTATACCATAGAATAGTCTACCAATGTCGATGACCCAGTTGTGTTATCAAACCATAGTGAACACAGACCTAGCTAGTTCTCTCTTATCACTGGATTTATTTTCTGAATATTGCAATTTAAACTTGTCCACATTTGACATTAAAATGATACCACACTTTTAAACTCCCCTTTCATGGAAGTGATTATCTATTAGTGAAATGAATACATTGAGCTTAGTTTTTGCCTTATTCCATGTGGATTCGACCCCAACCTTGTTGGGTTCTATATTGACAATGCCGCTTTATACTTCACTTAGAAGTGGAATTTGGGCATATCAAATTTCGGCGGTATTGCCCTGGAATATGGTTGTAGATTAAGTCAAGTGTGTTTATTTGACTCATTGTCCTTATTTCCTAATTTTACTTTTATTTGTTATTTCTATTTTTTCTACAGGGTACAACTCAGTGCATGCCCAATACCCAAAGTTGGGGTGAACCTTGACTCCCTTTGTCCTTGATCTTAAAATCACTCTTAGGAGGATGAATGCATAAGATATGGAATCATCAAGGCAACAACAACTTCTTGAGGCTCAGTATAGGTCTTACAATTTTATTTCTAGGAATACAACCAATAATAACAATGCAGGAATTATTTGTGATGAAGCCAATAAGAAGAATTTTGACAATGTTGTAGCTGCAAACCATCCTCATTTCCCCAGATACATAGAGGTCAACATTAAATATTGGTTATTCCTCACAATGTTGATGATGAAGATGATGGTTATTAAGATGGAATTGGTGCCACTTAGGCCATCGTCCCTCCACCAATATCTATAATGGGGATTTGGAGTTACCTTAACCATGCAGGTTTTTATTAGAGATTTTTTAAGGATTTCTCTAAGATTGCTTATCCTCTATGTATGCTGTTGGCGAAGTAAGCAAAGTTCTTGTTCGATGAGGCTTGTTTGAAGGCATTCGAATGCCTTAAAGAAAAATTAACTTTTTCTCCCATCATTGTTGCTTCGAATTGGTCTAACTATTTGAAGTGATGTATGATTCAAGTGGAGTTGTACTTGGGGATGTCTTAGGAAAAAGGTAAATTAAGATATTTCACCTAATCTACTACGCTAGTAGGCACTAAATAGGGCACAAAAGAAATACACTATGACCAAACAAAAGTTACTTGTCGTTATTTATACCTTTGAGATATTTAGGGCATACTTACTTGGCATGAGAGATGTTGTGCACACCGATCATGTAGCCTTGAGGTACCTCCTAGGAAAGAAACATGCTAAACTAAGATTCTCTTGCTACAAGAATTTTATTTTAAAGTTAAAGATCAGAAGGGTTGTAAAAATCAAGTGGCAGAACACTTGTCTAGGCTTGATGAAAAGGGAAGACCAAAATATTAGATAGAGATAGAAGACTCCTTCCCAGATGAACAAGTATTGGCTGACTGTCAAGATCTAATCCCATGGTTTACCAATTTTGCTAACTACATAGTCAGTGATATGATGCCAAAAAATTTAATTTTTCATTTAAAAAAAAAATTCTGTATGATATGAGTAACTACTTTTGGGATGAGCCATACTTATTTAGGGTTTGTGCAGACAATTTGATTAGAAGGTGTGTTTCAAAAGTTGAGTTATTGAGCATACTTGAGGCATGCCATTCTTCCCTATGGGAGGTTATCATGGTGGTGCACAGACAATACAAATGATTTTGTAGTATGGGTACTACTGACCTACAATCCATCAAGATGCCCATAATTTTGTGAAGGCATCTATTCAATGCCAGAAAAGGAGCTATCTCTCGAATGGATCAACTCCCTATGAGTTTAGTCCTTAAAGTTGAGTTGTTTGAAGTCTGGGGCATATACTTAGTGGGTGTTTTTGTGATAACTTATTGATAGAAGTACATATTGGTTGCAGTTCATTATTTATCGAAGTGGATGGAAGGCATGGTTCTTTCGAACAACAAAGGTAAGAGTGTGACTAAATTCCTGAAAAGGAACATCTTTTCAAGGTTTGGTACTCCTCGAGCGATAATCAGTGATGGGGTTTTACACTTGTGCGATAAAGTGTTCAGTGCATTACTATCAAAGTATGGCGTGAAGTAGCACAAAGTGGCTACCTCCTACCATCCTCAAACTAGTGGTCAACTGGAGGTATCAAATCGAGAGATTAAGGCTGTTCTAGTAAAGACGGTGAATGCTAATAGGACAGACTGGTCTAGGAAGCTTGATGATACCTTATGGGCATATGAAATAGCATTAAAAATACCTAGGGCATGTCTCCTTACCAGCTGGTTTTTGGCAAGGCATGTCACCTATCAGTTGAGCTTGAGCATAAGGCCTTATGGGTGCTCAAGAAACTTAACCTGAGTTGGAGTATTGCCTCAAATTTGAGGCTTAAGCGGATTAATTAGATGGTGAGCTTTGGTTGAAGGCTTATGATAGAGCAGCTCAGCTCTCTACAAAGAGAGAATAAAATTGTACCATGACAGGAGAATTGAGAAGAGGGAATTCAATGCAAGTGATTTGGCATTGCTGTTTAATTCTAGACTACCTTTTTTTCTAGGCAAGATTAGTTCTAAATGGCCTGGACATTTTAAAGTGACACATATATTCCCTTCTGGAGCTATGGATCTTGAACATAAGAAAGGGGAATGTTTTTAAGTAAATAGGCAGGATTGAAGCATTACTTTAGAGTGTCGGATGAGGTAAAGTTGTTGGAAATGGTATACCTTGATGAAGTTTGAGTAATCAAGGTACTAGAGTAATGCCGTAATGTTAATCCAAGTACTTTTTAGGAGGCCACCTATGATTGTCGTATGTAAATTTTGTTTTGCATTAGCTCTATATTTTTGATATGGTTGATGCTTGTTGAAGTGTATAGGTACATTCCATAAAAAGAAGGAAACAACCATCACTCACTAGATATAAGTAATGACTGTTATGACAGACTGTCAACCATTTGATGGCCCATTAAGCTAATCATCACTTCTGTCCATAAAATGTTTTGATTTTGGATCAAGACAAATCATCGAGCAATAGATAGTCCGTCACCTTAACCATCACTTTTTGAACAAAATAAGTAACATTCTGCATAGATATGATGCTTTGTATGCGGTACCATAGAGCAAGTGATGGCCCATCAATCTTTAATAGGGGCCCCAAGTAAATTTTCTATTTTCTTTAATATACCGACCCAATCTTTACCTAATCACCCTTCAACCCATTTTTCAACTTTCTAATGAAATTCTGACTCGACCGAAACCAATTTCACCCTGATCCAAACACTTACTAACCCAATCCAACCCTAGGATAAACTTAACGAAAACTATTTCAAAGTTCAAAACCATTCCCTGGTCCCATTTTCATCACCCACGTTCTAAGAACCTTTTTTCTAACATAACTTCTATTCTCCTCTCCATATAACTCTATTGTTTCCTTTAAATTAGCATCATCACTATCATTTTTCACTAATTTTGTCAAAATCAAGTGATTTCGGCTAAGTTTATCTACTTCCTCCATATTTCATTAGCAAGGTATGCTTTCTCTTGTAGATTTTGTAAACCATGTATTTTGTATTTAGTGTTTAGTTTGAATGTTGATTATAGTGATTTCACTTAATGAGTCAAAGGGCATCATGATTTTAGAATCCCGAAAAAAAATTCTATTGGAGATTTTGTTGCCCACCAACTCTAATTGATAATATAAATGATAAACAAAAAAGGTGAAGTCTGAGTAACCCTACGTTATTGTGGATAATTGTGAAAAATTCATTGCACGATGAGATTTATGCTACCTATGAATATGTAACCTTAATGGTCTAATAAAAAGTTAAATAATTTGAATGATGTTAACATCCATATTGTTTGCTAAAACTGCCTCAAGACGATGGGTGAGTCCACTGAATATTACCTGGTCCACAGATCGTCAACTCACCCATCATATCCATATATCTAGAGGTTTGTCACTAAATATATATATAGTTTGGCTGATGGACCATTAACTTTATAACATATCAGCACCACCATCCGTTAGGGTTCAGTGTTAAGGGTTTACACACTAGATAAGATCAACGATAATTTCTTTTTTAGTTTTTTTTTTTTTTTTTTCGTGCTTTAGTATATTTAATTCTTATACTAAAAATATGCCTCAATAGGTACTTATGGCTTCCAAATTGGAAAAAACACAAGGGGGGACTTGAATGGGATCCAAGTAAGGCACCTTAACCTGTCACCTAAAGGATCAACTTTCAGACTCTAAAAATGTGGTTGAGGAGGCCCCAACTTACCATACTAGACAAAGTGTGAGACAATAAGCTACTACTTCCCAGTCTGATGAGAAAGAGGAATTTTTTGAGAATAAGTCTAGTACGGGAGGCTCAAGCTTAGAGTTGGATGATGAGAGTGGTACTGATGCAACCAAGAGATCAGATTAGGATCCCAAGCCCATCAGGGGTCATGTGATTAAAAGTAAAACTATAGGGTTTTAAGGTAGTATATAATGGTAAGACAAGAGGTTAGATAAACATTTTAAGAGGGCATCTCGACAATAGGCAAGGGTAACATAAACTGGAGTATTGTTGAGGAAGTTAAAATTGTCACATCTGATCTTATAAAGTACCCCGAGATTGAATGAAGGTTCAATCACTATGGCTTAGGGAAGAAGAGAAATGCATCAGGGCACTTTTACCCCAATATTGTATGGGAGTTTTATGTGAATTATTCCACTACTCTTGACAGCAACTACAAAAAAGGACAGAAACTAAAAGACTTGACAACTCTAACATTCAGTTCTGCAGGGTTACAGTTTATATATCTAATCAGGCAGTCAATAGGTTTTTGTATAGGCCCACTTTTATGCCACTAGCTAGTACTCCGTATTATGATCACAAAATACATGACAAGTTCAATCAACATTTGTGGTTGGCATAATTTTAGACTGATGGTCAGCTGTTGTGGTTGACAAATAAGAAAGAAGACAAATAAGAAAGAAAAGATCTATAAGTCAGCATTGACCTTCATAGCAAAGTTTTGATGGGTAGTAGTGAAACATTGCTTGAGTCTTACTGGAGTGGAAAATTAATAGAATGAGGAGAGAGCGATCCTGGGGACAAGTTTGATGTCCAATTTTAAGTTAAACTTTGGTATTATTATAGAGGATGAGATGCAACTTTCAGCATAGAAGCCCACTATTTCATTGCCATTTCCATGCCTTGTGATTCAGTTATGTGAATATGACCACATTCCAGTATTAGTAGGTATAGATGAGGAGGTGATAACTTCTAGAAAGTAGGATATTAAAAAGTCCTGAGATAAAATAAAGAATAAGTTGCGAGTGCATAAGTCTCAGATGTTTGGGTTTGGTAGTTAAACTGAGGGGGAGCCTTCCGCTTCTATGGAGGAATCAGGAGGACCTACATGTTTAGAGTTAGTTCTTACATTAGTTCTAGCTACTATATTACGTCCTCTACATCCGGTTGTGTTGCCACCACCCCAACCTTGGAGTCCATCGATACTATTTCCAATGCATCCCAGGCCTCAGCTTATGCATTTACAACACAGAACATTATGAAGTGAGTGAAGAGGTCCGAGAGGTTTGAGCATCAATTGAAGTTATTTTCAGAGCAGCTAGGAAAATTTATAGATTGGGCCATTTATGTTGTACTTGCACTATATTTGATAGTTAATGGACAAAAAGATGACAGAGATGCACAAGTAAATGAGAGGTTAAAAGTTATGACCATTCTTGATTTGGCTAAGATTTCTACTGAATTAGAAAAGGGCTCAGATGGCATTGTTGAGTTGCAAAATTGATTTGTCCAGTTGTTCCAAACCCTACTTTTGATGAGTTAGAGGAGGAGGAACCTTTGCTTAATTTGTTAGGTAAACCTTCCAAAGCCTTAAGGAAGAAGGTGTGTGACAAGGTAGAGGATACAAAGAAAGATAAAAAGAGCAAGGAGGAATGAGAAGGAAGACTTTAAGAAAGCACAACAACTTTCAAAAACTGTGAGAGACAGAGAAGAGAAGAAGATGAGGGCTTGGGTTATTGGAGGCTCATCTATCATGGAACCTGAGATCACTAGCCTGACTAAAGGAGCAAACGTGAGTATTGAGTCTTTGACTCTTCAAACAACCACCATTAAGAAGGATGTTATGTTGATTTCTCGAACTACTAATAAGACTTGGGCTACTGCGTCTGTAGACCACACACCAGCTGAGAGCAAATGAAGTGCCACAGGTAAGTTTCCACATTTATGGCTTCTCCTTTATATGCATTAAGGACAACACTTGTCCTTTTTATTGGGGGTGGGAGCTAATGTGTATACTACCCATGGGTTTTTCTTATAGTGCTTGTTTTCCTGAGTGTGTTTAAATTATGTTGAATGGACATGTTTAGATTATGACGTTTGCTAAGTTTTTTTGTGTGTAAATGTTATCATTTTTGTGTTTGTAAAAAAAAAAATAAGAGATAATAGCACAATCTATGGCACAAGAATCTGTTTTGAAAAATGGAGACTCCTCCAAATTTTATATGAATTCTTTATCTTCTTTGATAGATTGACTGCTATAGATATTTGCATGACATGATGTACATAGATGTGATAATTATTGCTTAAGCTAGGTCATAAAACTTAATAGTTAGTGGTTGATGGTGTAACTATGTGCCGAGTGTGTGTGAGCTGCTTTTGTATTATTCTTATTCTGTGTGTGCAATTCAAAACTAGCTCAATTAGTCTTGCTTAGGTTGTAGGATAGTTGATTAGGAAATAATCAGAGTCCATTTTTTATTTCAGTCCACTCAGCTTAGATGACAATCCAAATAATGTAAGAGTCCCTTGATCCCTGATTTTGAGCCTGAATTGACCCTTTTTATTCATTAGCCTATTTACCTTCCTGATCTTTTTTGGAACCTTTGTTTTGGCCCTGGTCTCTCCTTGTACATTAGGCAAATCACCTAAGTTGAGGGTGGCTACTGTAAAGGTAGATGAAAAGAAAAATGAGGCACGAAAAGAAAAGAGTAGTGTTAAAAAAAGGGGACAATGGGAGTGGCATGTGCTAAAAAAAGAAAGTTGAATCTGAAATAATGCCACACCCATTACAAAAGAAAAAAATAAAATAAAATGAGAATAAGGAGAAAAAGGTTTGGCCAAAAGTGGATTAAAGATAGTATAGTACCAAAGAGGGTGTGATCACTATTTCCAAATATATCATACCCATTCCCGAGCCTATATTTCAAGCTGAGTAAATTCATATAGGGAGCCTAGTCCAACTGTTCAAAATTGAGGCTTAGAAAATAAGGTCAATTCTATGGTATTATGCATGCATTGTTTCTTAATGTGAGTGAGCATATTTGTACTAGTGCTGATTTGAATGATTATTATGTGTGTGGGACTTTTTTATTGTGAGGGCACTAAGGTAACACTATTGATTACTGATTGTTAGGTTAACTATCTTCTGCGTATGTAAAATTGTCCATTGATATCATAATGTCGTTCATAGATCCCCTGTGTCAACTTGATAAGTAGTGTATGCACAGTTGTTTGGTATCGAGTAAGAAAATGGGAGGAATCAAACTTATGAGATGACCTATCAAAAACCTTGCGAGTGTCATAGTTTTCCTAGGTTTCTTTTGCTTCTGTGGCATATTAGTATAGTCTTGTTTTACTACTTAAGGACAAGCTAATGTTCTATGTTGAGTGTATTGATATGCTGGCATTTGATGACACATTTGTTTCTTTTTACCATGAAACATTGCAAGTTCTTAAGTAACTTTTGCTGGATTTGATGGTGTTTTTGTTTCATATGCAGGAAAATGTGCTAAGGAGAGAAAAAGTGTTGAATGTACTGAAAAGAGGGACATGACAACACACTTGACAAACCGTCAAACCTGTGATGGGCCATCGTCCCAAGCGTCATGGTAAAACAATATTTGAGACCAAGTGTAGAAGATCTGATGAATCACTTGACGGGTTGTCACGACCTCGATGGACCATCACGACAAATGAGATTCACTAAAAAGTGAAGGATTTTTATTGGTTCCAACAGAAGGTTCACCCTACAAACCATCGCCATGATAACAAACCGTTAACTCAGTCATAGAACTTCTGGAGACTTAAGGGATCTTCATTGGATAGAGATAATGGTTAAGGCAATGGGCTATCACGTTGAGGATGGACCTTTGACTTAATTGTGGGACACGAGTTGGAAATTATCTGATTCTAATTAATATATGAAATTTCCATGGGCTATAAATAGCTGTTGTTTGGGTTTATTTTATTTTATTTTCATTTTTGAGAAAAAAAGACAAGTATTTTTATATTCTTTGTGGTTTCTAGTGATTAACTCAAGATTTGCAATAGAAATTCAATTCTTGTGATTTCATTTGTGTAAGTTTCTAATTCTATTATGATTTCTATGGATATATGTGTTAGTTAATCTATGAGTGGCTAAACCCCACAACTAGGGTTGTGGGATCCATGGTGAATTGACACTTTTAGGGTAAAAAATGGTGTAGATTCGTATATTGTGAATGCTAGTATCGTTAATTCCTTCATCTTGATTGATTTCTAATGGTTGAAAATATTAGAACTTGACTTAGGTCTAAACTTACTTGAGAAAAGAAGTTAAGGCTAGGAAAAGGATTTAATAGCAAGGATTCGAGGTTTCTAAACCTTGTCTAATAGTTGATGCTATAATTAGATTGGCCAACTTGGGGTAATTATCGTGTTTCATGTGATAATCACACTTACTCCGATAGGATTTAAGGGATAGTCATTTGAGTAGGTTGGGAAATACTTAGGTGTAGTAATGTCATAGATAGCCTTGCAAGTATAACATTAGAAGAGTATACCAACATCGATGACCCATTTGTGTTATAAAACCATGATCAATAGAAACCTAGTTCTCTCTCATCACTGAATTCATTTTCTAAATATTAAAAAGAAACAACACTTATAAAACCCCACCCCTCTTCATGGAAGTTATTGGCTATTAGTGAAATAACCACATTGAGCTTAGTTTAACCTTGTTCCCTATGGGATTTGACCCCAATCTTATTAGATTCTATAGTTGACAGCGACTGCTTTAGAATTCACTTAGAGGTCTAATTTGGGCGTATCATCAGTTGAGAACCATGATAGTGGTATGGAATTATCCTCTTATAAGTTGGTTCAAATGTAATTCTGATAGTGCCTCATGATGAAACCCCAGCCCCAGTTCTAGTGCATTTAGTATTAGGGACCATAATGGTGATTTAGTGTATGCTAGCCATTCTCATATCCCAAATTCAACTAGTCTTGTAGCAGAAGCTCGTGCTATTCGAAAAGGTGTCAAATACTTTGTAGATAATTAGCTACTACCAGTGATAATGGAAATTTATTCAATCACAATGATGAAAATTATGAAGGAGGAATGGGAGGTCCCTTAGAGCATATGTATGATTGTGGGATAGATTAAAGAATGGAGGGCACAAGGGGAGATAAAATTCAGACACACACCTTCAGAGGAGGCAACATAGCTGCAGATCTTTTTAACTAATGAAGCTTTTATTTTTGTAGGTATAAGAACTTATCTATCATTTCAGGAACTACCTATTGAAGCTGGGAGGATAATCAATATAGATAAGCAACAAATTCCTCAGTTGAGGTTCAGACAAATAAATAGAAGAGCACCTATAGCTACATCAACACAAGACACACATCACAAGCAACACAACATCACAAATTAGGAACAATACATACATAACAAATCTCAATAAAGTTGCAGATTCATTTCCAATATCTCAAGTTACATTAACAAAGGCTTGAATATGATTAATCCTAGATTGGTTTCTCTCTTTAAGGTGGTATTATCTCTTTAAGATTCATTCATTTGGAGAGATATTAGTCAAAGATTCCATCATTAACATAGATAAGCCTACGACTTGTAGAAATTTGATAAGATTTACCTTTTAACCATATAAGATTTACCTTTTAACCATACTTTTAAGAACCTGAGATTATTTCAATGCTTGAAACTGGTCATTCATGCTTCTGATTTCATAGCACCTATGAGAATTTTAGGCGACTTGAAATAAAATTACCTACAACTCAGAATATCTTGAAAAGGTTAATATTAGCTAAATTAAAGGGAAATATAAGAAAATAGACACAAGAATGTACGACGGTTACATGATAAAGATACTTGGGGATGAGTCACAATGTCTAATATGAAGAACGTAGCTCTGAGTTTATCGTCTTTGTGGTGGTGAAGATCTGTGAGTTATCAACAAAGTATAGATCTAGAGTTATACAATTGAAAACTCATCAGGAAGGTGCAAAGATCTCGAACACTCTTGTTCACTTGTTCTCACTGGAACTCTTAGGTGATGACAATGAGGACAAGAAGAGGAAAGCTTTTCTAGCACCTTAAAATAATGAAGTTTACTTTTCCTTTTCATTAGATATTTTATTAAACTCGGGTTGGGCCTCTTGGGCCTAATCTATTATTGTTTTGTTTTGTTTTGTACATAGCTTGGCCTTTTGGGCATTTTATTAATAAAACCCATTCGGACACCATTTTAATCTAAAAAAGAACCAGTTTGGTTCAATTTTTGTCATCAACAAATTGAAATTTCAAATTTTAATTTGTTAAAATCCTCATCCTAACTCGATCCATTCTAGGTCCACTTCGCTTAATTTTTTATTATTTCGATTCATTTTTACAAATCAATTTTTTTTATTTTGAAATTTTACGAAGCAACTATTTTCATAATTTCTTACATTGCAATGAATGATTATATCAATAAATGTGAAATAATAAAATAATTTCTTATCTTGCTGGTGAAAGAGTGAGAGTGTGAGACTGAGAAATATCAATGTGAGACGATCTATAAATCAAATTGAAAGAATGGAATATTGGAAATTCCGGAGTGAGAGTGAGATTGAGAGAATTAGGAGGAAAATAGTTGAAAAAAGGTCCATAAATATGTAATGAGAGACGTATTAAGTCTATAAATTTAATAGTCTAGATTTGGATATAGGCCTTGTGCTATACCTAGTGATCTGTTGTATATACGCCTCATATAGCCACATAACTCGATTATAAATAAATACCATTACTATATGTGTATACAATTTCTGTTTTTTCGAATCGGTTCTTATTACAAACATACCCAAACATATCCAAATCGAAAAACTGTAATATTTTAGAATTGAATTTGTAAATTAATTTGAATTGTATAATCTAAATTGTATTATCCAAATTGCTTTGTATCGGTTCGAAAATTCGAGTTGATTCCATTTTTTCCATATCCCTAACCTACCCCCAATTTCTTTTAAAAAATTTCTACCATCTCCACCTTACCCCACCCCACCTCAACTTCCTCTCCCCTCCACCCCAAAAAAAATATTTATTTTTTATTTTTTTTCCCACTCCACCATCCAACCAACCACAATTGTTTTTTAAATTTTTTTCTACCCCAACCCCCACTGTACCCCTCACCTACCCTATCCCCATCTTACCCATCACAACCCTTTATCCTCTCCATGTCCCACAATAATATCCATCACTCTATCCTTATCATATCTCATTATTTTGTGTTAGATATATGCAAATACTTTTAGAATAACATTTTCTTATTTCCATATCAAATTTCACAACAAAATAAGTATGGTTTTCCATGGTAAACATTTTTCTCCATATCCATGGAAGACATTTTTTTCATGACCCAACTTCTGAGGTTATGATGGCACCTACTTTAACCCACCTGTAGGTAAGCCAAGCCATAACCCAGAGTGGCAAGTTAAAAGCTAAGGGGTGGAAGATGAAAAGAAAAAAGAAGGAAAACCAACAGCGACAATAATATAAGCGGAAGAGAAGGAATATACGTACATAGTATACCGTACTTGAGCAGGAAGAGGACAAAATATACAAAACAATACCTCCCAAGACCTGGTAAGGTGGATACAAGAGCCACTATAACCAAAAGAAGAGTACTAGACAGTATCCAAATATATATATACATACAGTAGTCTCATAATACAAAGATTATAACTGAAATAGATGGAGAAAGATTAGCCTCGGACTCTTCAAAGTTAAGATATATTAAGGTGATATAACAGCGGCTACAAATGGCCCAAAGTCGACACAGGTCATATGCCGATGTTAGAAGAAAGGGGCTAGAAGTTGCCATAGGTGATTGGGTATTCTTGAAAGTATCACCCATGAAAAGGGGTAATGAGATTAGGAAAATGGGCCCTATATAACGTGTCGTATAAGATTGTCCGAAGATTTACTCAAGTTGCGTACGAGTTAGCACTACCCCAAGAACTCTCCACAGTTCATCCAGTGTTTCATGTTTCGATGCTTCGAAAATACATATGAGATCCATCTCAAATTGCTCCCATTGAAGATGTGCAATTTATGAAAGATCTCACATATGAAGAAATACCTATTGCTATTCTGGATTGACAAGCGATGAGGTTAAGGAATAAAGAAGTAGTTTTTGTAAAAGTACTTTGGAGGAATCAACAAGTAGGAGAAATCACATGAGAAGCCGAAGAAATGATGAAGTCTAAATACTCGTATTTATTTCAAAACGAAGAGATAATCCAAGACACTGAATTGGAGCAATAACAAGTAAGTATATGTGAGCATTATAGGTACCTCATAATATGAAGAATGCAATTAGACTTGGACGTGTTAGACTGAATAACATTATTAACATTCGAGGACAAATGTTTCTAAGGGGGGAAGGATGTAACGCCCCGTACATTTTCGAACCTATGTTATTACCATAACATTTATGGAATTATTTAAACATGAGATAGTTGGTATATTATTCATGGAAGCTATTGGGCTAAACAAACCTTGTGCAAATGGGATCAATTGAGGCCCAAAATGATACAAAAGACATGACCCAAAGATAGCAAATGATCCATTTCAATGTTGACCAAGTAAACATAACATTTAATGACAAAGAATTGGCTAAGGATGACCATAAATAAGGCTACAAAATCAGATTTTATTCATTACTTTACACTTGCCATTCTAGACTTTTCCATAAAAGGAGATATTTTCTCTTCTCTCTCAAACCCTAAGGCAACCACTTGTTTGGACAAGAACATCACTTTTCAAGCTTGGGTAAGTGTTTAATCTTGTGGTTTAATAAATTATATGCATGAGATATTGTGTAGATAATGATGGTTATGTCTAAAAGTGTTGAGTATTGTACTTTTGCTTCCTTGCTAAAAGATGTGTCATCTTTGTGATTTAAACTTGAAAGGAGACTTGAGGTTTTGATGGAAGTGAATGATATGTGTGAGATTTAAACATGTTAAGATGTGGTTTTTAAAATTAGGATGTGGTTATGTCCCTAACTTGTTCTCTCTTTGTATGTAACTTGTGGAAATATTATTGTGTGGTGGTATAATGGAAGGAGAGTATAGTTTTTGGTGGTGTTAATGTGCATGTTGAAACCATAGTTGTTCATTAGCATCAAGTTGACTTAAAATATGAAAATATAAGATTAATTATGACCATGTACCATTCATTGCGAAAAAGGACCCGAAAATGACCCCTGGAGGCTGAAACGGGCACCCGCCCTCGCGGGCGGGACACCTGCGGGTGCAGATGCCAATGCAGGTGGCCTGGACATGGCCAAGGGTTACCTTTGTCCTCACCTCACACACCTGTGGGCTCAAGTGGCTTCACAGGTCAGTCCAGAACTCCGTTTCGATTGTTTTTGCATTTCTTTGAGCCCCCAAGGCCCCTATACCCTTGTTAGATGCAATTATCAACCTATGGTACCTTTTGAATGGTTTTATGGGGTTGTTCGGGAGGTATGGTGGATTATATTAATTATGGATTGTTGTTAATGTGTTATTGTGAAAGGTATTTAAGTGACTTGATGGAGAAAAGGTAACGTAGTGTTGAATGGAAGTGTAAAGTATAACTTTGGTGTGAAATGCTATCGCTTTATGATGTCTTGGTTAATGTGTAGTGTGTTATGGTGTTGTTGGTATGGTAATGCAGTGAATTGTATTGTGAAGGGTGAAATGACGTTATATGGCAGTCAGGTAATTCAGTGTCGTCTTATGCACTTGTAATATAGTTAGTTGTTAACGTGAGCTCCGTGATGTAATTGTGTTGTAGAGTAACACGTAAGGAAGGAGCTGGATTGTTGTATTCACATATAGGGTTGTGTATGCATATTTGGAAGATAAGGTATGTAAGGTTACTCTTTCCGTATCCTTCTACAGCACATATTGTTCACATTGTCATTGTAGTTGTTCCATTCCGAAATGTTCAAAGGTATCTCATTTCAGGTTGTCATATATTGTTATTCACATGTTTCTTATTCATTGACCAATTGTTATTCATGTGTCACATAATTGTGGACATTTTTCCAAAGTTCCTATAATGTTACGTTCCAAAGTTCCAATATTATTTCAACCACCAATGTGTCAATCTTATAACAAAAGAACGGAAGTAATGTATAATTGTTTGAATAATCTTGGGTGGTATCCCAGGGGTGAAAGTATCACCTATCAAGGGTATATCCTAATATCCCTATATTCTTGGGTGGTATCCCAGGGGTGGAAGAAACACCTAGCTCTGGTTGATCCCAATACTATGGGTGGCATCCCAGGGGCAAAGGAAAAGCCTAGATCGAGTTAATCCAAATATTACGGGTGGTATCCCAGGGGCGAATGAAAATCCTAGCAAGGGTCGATCCCGATTATTAAGTTATTCTCCCACTGATCAGTTGGTCCTGGGAATATTATATGAATGAAAGTATATAAACGAAAGTATATATAAATGAAGGTATATGAATGGTAATGGTAGGAATGATATTATATGAATGATATTGATGAATGATAATGAATGAACGTAAATACAAAGAAAGTAATGAATGTAATGTACATGGTTCCACAAATACAGAATTGTGGTTTATCCATATTGACTATTCTCTTATATTTGATTCCATTGAAGTACTTATGTATAATGCAGTTTCTTATAGCCTTACATACTCAGTACATTCTTCGTACTGACGTCCCTTGGGGGACTTACCTTACTTGCTGCAGGCACAGGTGCTAGTAGACCTCCACAGTAGGCTATGAGTCATCCGCAGACTATTGGTGAGCTCCAGACTAGTTTAGGGCTTTCCGAGTCATTATGTACATTTGTTTTGGTATTGTTTAAAGGATTGTATAAAGCGGGGACTTGTCCCCACTTTAGGTTGGTTATGTATATGTATCTGTTAGAGGCTTTGTAGACGTTGTGAGACAAATGAAAGCATGTACGTCCATTTTGATGTGGTGGCCCTAATAGCTAAGTTTCATACTTATTGAATGTGTCTCTATGACTTCCACCAATTGGTATTTTGTATTTATATGTGCTAAAGTCTTGTTCATTTAGTGACATGCATATGAGGGTACATGAATGAAAATTAGTTCTCTCGGGCCTTAATGGCTTCGGATGCCAGTCCGGCCCGTTGGAATTCGAGGTATGACAGGGCCCACTTGTGGAATTACAAAATTTAAACCATCACAGTGTTCCATGTAGCTCAAGGATAAAAAGCCATTACAATTTGGATAAATTTAGGCTCAACGATAGCAGAAACAAGAATCTAATTACCAAATTAAGTGCAGATTTCTAATTACTTACAAGATATAGATGCTATATGCTCAATACCACAATCTAGAGCTAAAAACAGCCTCACACACTCAAAACCCCACAAAAATCGAGCTTGGGATGTCTAGAAATGTTATGTTGTGCATGAAGTTAAGGCTGAAAAAAGAAGAAGAATATATATAAGGTGTCAGCGATGGTCGCTTTAGCATCCAAATGACTACTAATGTGGTCACCACTAAAGTGCCTAAGGTTCGCTAAAGAAGCCTAGCCTAGTCTTGCCAAGCTTCACTAAAGCGGTTTAGGGCCACTAAAGCTGGTGCCACTAAAGGGCCCAATGGCTGCTAAAGTGGTCCCCTGGCTACTTAAGTGGCTATACCAGATACTTGGTACCAATCAAGTTTAGCTAGTCCCAATGGAGGTTTATATAATTTGGAGGTGATTGGAGATTAAACCAGAAGAAATCACATGAAAAATGAGTCAAAATGGAGCACTAAATCAGGATGCACTAAATCAGCTGTAAATGCAAAGGTCAATGATCAATGACCCTTCACGCACGTAGTGGACCGGTTGCACACACGTAGAAGGATTTTGTCTGGCTTCAGGGGTAGTTTTGGAATTTCACAGACTTCATCACAAAATACAAAAAACTCAATTCTAGCCTCTAATAAACTCATCTTTGGCTATTTTGTCAATGTTAGAGGCTAGGGTTCTTCAATCAACACCCTTGGAAGAGAAGATTAGAGAACTTTATCGAGAAATTCTAAACCCTTTCTTCAATTCCATGCTTTGTAGTGACTATATTTGGGTATAGATGTTAAATTTTGGTTTTGAATATTGTGTTTGATACAAAACAATATTTTTTAAAATTTATATCTTTTTATTTTGTATTAATTTAAGACTATCTATTTATGAAATATGTTTGTATTTATGTCATTAATTTTCATACTTTAATATTTTTTCAAAGGGAGTGATCAACCCTAGAACTTGCCCATTTACTTCAATTAAATTGAGAGAGGAAATTGAGGTTGGGAAAGATTAATTAGCGCAATTTAAGGCTTTAAACCTAATCTAATGGATTTGATCTAGATATAGTTGAATCCTAGTATAGTCTATAATTGGAATGTCTTCATTGTCACTTACCTAGGATCAAGAGAACCTAGTTAAGAAATATTCACTTTTGTTTGAAAGACATTAGTAGATGATTAAGATTTCACGGTTAATTTCTTAGCCCGACAATAATTAGTGAGTAATTAGTTAAACACAATGAATCATTGTTATTAATTGATTTCCCGTTAACAATTCCCTTGTTTTCCCTCGCTTGTGATGGTCATCGATCACTTCTATTCTTTTTAATTACTTCTATATTTGTGTGTATGTTTTATATCAAACTCCCCCCCCCAACCAAAAAAAAAAATACTTGTATCAATTGTTCAGATTAGAGTGAGTGGTTTGTAATTCATTATCTCCTCAATCACCCCTTACATCGTTCCTTATAGGATCGACCCTGACTCTTTAGTTGGGTTAATATATTGCATATGATCTTCTACATCACCTTTTGAGAGGTGTCTTGAAATTAAACTCCCGAAATAGTAAAATATTGAAATTTACTCCCAAAGTACTAAGACTTCAAAATTTATTCTTGAGGTAGTAAGACTTTGAAATTTTCTCCAAAAAATAGAAAGACTTTGAAAGTTACTCCTGAAGTAGTAAGATTTTGAAAGTTACTCCTGAAATAATAAGACTCTGGATATATGACTCTGAGAGATCATTTGTTACAAGGGATAAGGGATACTAATCTCGAGCGTAATTCAGAATGAGCTTATTCTATGTTTGGTTTGAATAAAATGCATGGAATAGCTCATCCTCTGATTAGTTATCCTGATATTATAGTGTTATTTTTATTCCACCTTAAGGCTGGGATAACTTGTTTCTAACCAAACAACCCCTGAGATTTACTCCTAAGGTAATAAGACCCTAAGATTTACTCGTGAAGTAATAAGACTCTGAAATTTACTCCTGAAGTTGTAAGACCCTAAAATTTACTCCTGAAATAGTATGAATATAACATCTTCTCTCAAAATAGTCGGAATCTGAAATTCACCCCCAAAGTATTAGAACTTCAAAGCTTACTTCCTTAGTAATAGAACTTTGATCTTTACTTTTGAAGCAGTTGAACTGTTAAATTTACTCCCGAAATGGTAAAACTTTGAATGTTACTCTTGAAATAGTAAAAATTTCAATATTTCTCCTGAAGTAGAAATAATTCAGAAAATATATCCGACTTTTGCTTGAGCAAAATAATAAACTATTGATGAATGTTGCATTTCAAGCACATTCATATAATTAGGTTTTGTTTCTCGAAGCGAATGAAAGTAATACCACAACTTCCCTTCCAAACAAATAGAATTAACAAAGGATAAATATGTTATTTGGTGTAATGAAAGTCATTGCAATCGTAAATGTCAAAAGTAGAAGAATCTTGAATAATTTATTAAAGTATCATTTAAGAAAAAATAGAGCAGAGTTGAATGTTTTTTACTGCACCCACATTGTTACGTTATGGTTGGTTGTTATTGATTTCCTCAAAGAAAATAACGATTAATGTATTTTTTTTCCTGTAGGACATGATCATCATGTGGTTTTCAATATGATGAAAAATATTCAGTTGTTTATTACTAATTTGAATTTCTCAAGTTTAAAACTTAATATTTACTTTTCAGAATTTATAAATTTAAAATTGTCTTTAATTGTTCATTTGATTACTATTTATTTTATGACACTAGCAGTGTCTAACTAAATTTTCTTTTGTGATGCAAGTAGTGTCTAAGCAATATTTGATAGTACAAAAATTAAAAGTTTCATAGGAGCTAATGGTTTGTCTACAAGTATCATGACACTAGTAATGTCCAATCATTATCTTACTATGAAAAATAAATCGAAAGATTCCAAAGAGTTTATTTAGTAGTATGTCATTCATCCTATATCATATATACAAAGTTCTTGTGATCGATATACATGTTAAACATGAAGTTTACTAGCAATAAAAATGGTTATCTTATTGATAATACAAATAATTGAAAGATTAAATATATTCAAAATCATAGTGCGTAATAATTATGTATGTGAAAGTGCCACGACCTAAAATCTAGATTGTGATGGCAACTCCCCAACCCAGCTTTGGTAGGTAAGCCAACTCTCTTGCACAACAGGAACATCAATAAAATGGATAATAAAGAAAATAAAACATCGAATGAATCTCCAAAAATGACTTCCAAACATTTAATATAATAAACATGCATACAACTCAACAAATCCCCATGACTCAGTATCACATGTACAAGAAGAGCCTACTACAAAAATTAAGGCAATAATACTGAATTAGTACATCATTATCTGAAACATGAAAGAATAGTAAATGATATAAAGAAGGAAATAGTTAAATCTATGGAGGCTATACCTCAACACGAATCCAAGTAGTCCTAACTACGAAGGAGGAACTTGAAGCCATGTTGGAAACTCGTACTAGGATCTGCATTAGAAAACATGTGAAAAACGTAGGTTGAGTACAAACAACTAATACTCAGTAGACACCATAGGCTGATTAAGACGAAGTAGTCACTAAGTCAAATAAAGTATATAAAAAGTAACCCTGCAAGCAGAACGGTTACATCAGTTCAATATTACAGTCAATATGATACAACAAGGTATAAAAATGATAGAAAGCGTGATGTAGTGCAATTTTTAATGCCTATCAATATACAACCAGTCCATTGTGGAATGATGTAAGGTGGGATCCATGAAGGATTCGTTAGATCCATATATCATTCTCAAACTTAAATTGGAACTTCATCTTACCTTACCTAGACATGAACCAATACTAAAATCAATAGCACTTGTAGGACTCAAACCGAGACTTTAGTAAGTCTTGCCTGGACTCGAACTGAGACAAAATCAATAATTTCCTTTCAACTATTATATTATATATGAGAATGAATGTATATATATGATCATGATGATAAGATGAATGCAAAGGAAACATATATTGTTTACAATGTATTTCTCAACTAACAACACAAGCTACAAGCCTCAAATTAATATAATGCCTTAATCTTGATCATAGGCTACACTTTCTTAATAATCTTATTTACTTTTCATATTGTGTCCATCATGGCATTAATCTCGCATATTCTCAAGAATATATGAAACAACCGAAAACACAATGTATAAAAAAGTATTTCCAATTCTCAAGCCATTCATTAATGTAAACCCAAATTTGGGCATCGGAATATCAAATCATCACATTGACTATTTCAACCCAATATTTTTTCCAACCTATAATATTATTTACATGATAAATTTCCAGATTAATTTAATATAAAGAAGAGTGAACTATTACCTACCTCGAAGATAAACTACAAGTCCACATGATCACCTAATGGCCTTCCGCTTCTGAATGGTCTTAGAACGCTCATAATATATCAAACAATTATTCTATAGATGAATAAAAATCCATTGGTAACTATATTATAATATACAAATTTCCGGTCAAACTTGGGTCAAAAAGTGTCACGCTCCGAATCTACACCCTAGACATGACAGGCATTCAGAGCCACTACTAGCCCAAGTAGATGTAGTGACCCTCCAAGTCATTCTTTAATTTTTGTGCTTTTCCGACATTTTGAGATTTTTTATAGTTACTACCCATCATTTATGACCTGTCGGGATAGGTGGTTCAATTCTTGGGTAGCTTATTTGAGAATTTTAATAATACCGAATGTGTTCTAGAATATTTAGATTAAATTAGAATTTGGTAAAAGATATATTTTATTACCTTTCTAAAATATTTTAGATATTTGTAAAAAATCTTTAGTTATGATATACTTATATTATTTTATAATAGTTTTCTAATTTATTAATATTTTAAATAAAGAAAGTGAGTTTAGCTATGTAGAAATTTTATTATTATATGATATAGGCTTTATTCAAAATAATTTTCTATTAATTATGGTACATTAAAAAAATTATATTTATTTTACCACAAACCTATGAAATACTCGAGTATTAAAGTAATAGATTAAAAATGATATTGTCACGCCCCGAATCCCATGGGGACGTGATTGGCACCCGAAGCCGATAAGGCCCGAGAGAACCAATCTTTGCTCATGCTCATGTACTCTCATATGTATGTTCGCGTATGCATATTATCTTATTTCATGTAATTAAATATCAATAGCGGAAGGCAGGACAACACATAAACATGAGAGAGTATGTATATCATGTTGGTTATGGTTGGAAGTGTTGGATATGGCACTTTTGGTTTTGTGAAAAAAAAGATGTGTTATCCATGGGATTGTGACTTGAATTATGACTTGTAGTTTTGATGAAAAAGCATGGTATGGCTAAAATATCAACATGTATGGTGTTATTATGGTCCTAAACTTGGTATTTTTCTATAAGTGTAAATGATGGAATTTTGGCCGATTTGTTGTTATGAGGTGTATTAAAGCAAGTTAATGGAATAATTGTGATATGGTGCTTATGAGGAAGTGTATAGGAGAAACCTTATGGTGACATGCTATTGGTATGAGATGTTGTGGTCAATGTATAAAATGTTATGGTATTGTTGGCATGAAAAGGGCCATGAATGGTATTGTAAAGGGTGAATAGGGAACTCACGTAACTTATGGTTGTCTTATACACTTGAAATGTAACTTGTGGTCAATGTATGACATGAATGGGACATTGTTGGTATGTTAATGCCGTCAATGGTATTGTAGAGAAGGAAATGCCATTTTGAAGATAAACATGTAACTTATTGTTGTCATATGCATTTGTAAGGTAGTTGGTGGTCAATGTTGGTTCCGTTGTGTACTTGTGATGTAGAGTAAGAAAGGAGCCGGATTGTTGTGCTCACATATTGGATTGTGTATTTACATTTGGGAAGATAAGTTATGTAAGGTTTTCCCTTTTCGTATCCTTCTACAACGTGTTGTTCACATTGACTTTAGGCTTGTTCTATTCTGAAATGTTCAAAGGTATTCCATTCCCGGTTATTGAATTGTATTACTCATACGTCCCTTATGCATTGGTCAATGATGATTCACCTAACTCATATTCATTGGTTAGTAATCCTAAGCTCCAATCATGAGATAAGTTCCAATAATGTATCTATCTCAAGGGAAGTATCCGTGCATAGAGAATCTATTTCTTTTGAATAGCATTTCTTTCCAATCATGTCATGTTCCGAAATCCAATTATGACTACCAATCTCTCACAAGTAGAAGTACCAATCTCATAAGATCTCATAAGAGTAATAAGAAAGGTGAGGTGCAAATTAACTAATTATTTTCCTCATAAGTGAAGATGTCAATCTCATGTAAGGATGTGTGCATAGGGTTCCTTTATGTTTCATTGAGTATGGTTCACAAATGAAAGGGGTATAAGTTAAGATGGAACAATCTCAATACTATACATATACATATATATATGATATCCCATCAAAGGTGGATGCCCGGTACTATATCCCACCAAGATGGATGCCCGGTACTATATACATATATATATTAAATCCCATCAAAGGTGGATGCCCGGTACTATATCCCACCAAGATGGAGGCCCGGTACTATATACATATATATATTAAATCCCATCAAAGGTGGATGCCCGGTACTATATCCCACCAAGATGGAGGCCCGGTACTATATACTTATTTATCATATCCCATCAAGGTGGATGCCTGGTACTATATATCCCACCAAGATGGAGGCCCGGTACTAAATATATATATACATTATATCCCACCAAAAGTGGACGCCCGGTACTAATATAAGATGATGATCCGTAAGGTGTTATGAATCACTAACTAGTTGAGTGAATAATAATAAAGATAGTTGTAAAAGAGATGAGAATATATCCCTTGCGTGTATATCTAAATATGGATGTTATGATAAGAATGATGACGAGGCGACTGAATGACCAAGTAATAAAATAATAGACGTAATGAACATGGTTCCACATATTCATGACTGAGGTATATCCCACCCTACAGTGGGTACTCCACCTCCATTTCGAGGGTCTAGAGGCACTCCGATTGGGCAGAGTAGTGGAATACGGGGTTTACAGATAGCGGGCTCTTCTCATCAATTATGCCAACGCTGCGGAAAGTTTCATTCAAGTGAATGCTGGTTTGAGATGGATGTTTGCTTACGGTGTAAACAGCCAGGACACGTGAAGAGAGACTGCCCACAGCGGGCCTCGAGTAGTATGACACGACCTACGGGGTCAGCAGAATTTGGAGGCTCTCCTTGATATGGTGACAGGTACGTTATTTATATGTTTACCTAATGAATATATGAGCTAAAGAAATGCATTATGGTAATGCACACCACTCACGATATGCTATTTAGTAGGGAGTACTCAATAAGTACCATGATTTGGAAGCGACTTATTGATGAGATCACACGAAAAGAATATTGTAATAAATTATACTTCAGTAAGCGAAGTGATAACGAGTAAAGGTAAAGTGTGTGGAATCTGAAGGTTATAGATTATGTAGCGATTCTTTTTAGTTAGAAATAGATGTCATGCCATATGGGTAATACTTGATGGGGTTACCAAGTTAACACAGTTGTAGAAATGTTTTTGGGAACCCAAGTGAATGCAGGCAGGGTTTTCGTCTTGACAGAGGAACAAACAAACTGTACTGTTTAAGCATGAGAAGTTAGTTCTATATAGCGTACCTTATAAGATGGCTCGAAGATGTGGTCAAGTTTTATATGACGTTGAGGTATCCCAAGAACTCTTTACAGTGCATGCAGTATCTCATAAGCGATGCTTTAAAAGTATGTTTGAGATTATCCCATGTTGCTCCCAGTGGAAATCCACTAGTTATGGAAAAATCTCATATGTGAAGAAGTACGTCTTACTATTCTAGTTCGATAAGCGAAAGTAATAAGAAGTAAAGAAGGAGCTTTCGTAAAAGCACAATAGGAGAAACGAACACGTGGAAGAAGTTACAAGGGAGACCAGAGAAATAATGAAATCTAAAGTAATAGTAAGTTTTGGACACAAAAGCAAAGTTCAGGATATGGAATTGGAGTCAGAATAAGTAAGTCTTTACAAGTACTCTATATGTATATGATAATTGAAGGATCCACTTCGGCTTAAGTTATTACGATGAGACAATGTTACTAACATTCGAGGACGAATGTTTCTAAAGGGGGAAGAATGTAACACCCCGTACATGTTTACCTTAGTTTTGAGAGGAAAAAAAAAGTGTTTTTGGGTGGGGCACGCCCAGGGGCGTGCCACGCCGCTCTGGGCTAAAATTTTTAGTCCAGAGGCAGCAAGGGGGCACGCCAGGCAGCGTGCCATGCTGGAAATTCCACTTTTTCAAGGGTATCCGGGGACGTTTTGAGCTGATTTTTACCACATTTCTTCTACAACCATGAACATATACATGAAATGAGTAAAATATTATATTGGTATGACAACATATCTCGAGAATGAATTTGGCAACAAAATGACGATTTTACCCTTTGGGTCAAAATGAGTCATACGTGGCTAGAATTGCTTGCTTTTGGAATTGAGGCTTTGAGTATGCATTGCATGAGTGGGAATATCGTTGTAACGCGTATATTATGGATTACACATTGATGTAAGTGAGTTAAGATGATATGGGCTTTTGGGCTTAATTTGAGGCCAAAAAGGAAACAAAACATGAAAGGCCTAATGGGTCAAAATGACCCATTCTTGCCTTGACTTGTCAAAGGGTGGATTAATGGCTAAGGATGACCTTATGATGTTATAAAAGGTGGCCAAAAAATCTGATTTTTATTTCATTAGACACACAACACATTTCTCTCATTTTCTAGAATGTTCTCAAGAGGACTCTTGGTGGCTCTTCAAACCCTAAGGCATTATTGGAAAAGATCATCATCATCCAAGCTTGGGTAAGTGATTATTATGGTACTTTAACATATTATAAGCATGAGAGAGTATATATATCATGTTGGTTATGGTTGGAAGTGTTGGATATGGCACTTTTGGTTTTGTGAAAAAAAAAGATGTGTTATCCATGGGATTGTGACTTGAATTATGACTTGTAGTTTTGATGAAAAAGCATGGTATGGCTAAAATATCGACATGTATGGTGTTATTATGGTCCTAAACTTGGTATTTTTCTATAAGTGTAAATGATGGAATTTTGGCCGATTTGTTGTTATGAGGTGTATTAAAGCAAGTTAATGGAATAATTGTGATATGGTGCTTATGAGAAAGTGTATAGGAGAAACCTTATGGTGACATGCTATTGGTATGAGATGTTGTGGTCAATGTATAAAATGTTATGGTATTGTTGGCATGAGAGTACATGAGCATGAGCAAAGATTGGTTCTCTCGGGCCTTATCGACTTCGGGTGCCAATCACGTCCCGATGGGATTCGGGGCGTGACAAAAGTGGTATCAGAGCGGGTTGTTCTAAGGGTGTCTACAAAGCCGTGTATGAGTAGAGTCTTGCTTATGGATGTGTTGCGTGCCACATTGATAAGTAGGAGGCTACGGGACATTTAGGAGTTGTTTCATTTCTTCATTCTAGATCGGGCAATAGAGCCATTGTCATAGGTGGGATTACATATGACCATTGTAATTGGTTTTCTTTGGTATAGAAAAATGCCGATTACAAGACAAGGTATGGGTAAAGATAATCAGGTTGATATGCAAGCGGGGGAAAGAATTGGTAGATCCCCACCTAACCTAGCTAGTCAATTTGGGGTTGAAACTGAGTTTACATCACGAGCACCTTCTCCTCCCCCTTCGTCAGGGAGGCCACAAAGGAGGGAAGTATCCCCAGAATCGCCTGCTAATGTTACTAGGCAGCAGTTCCAGGATTTGAAAAATACGGTGCAAATGTAGACTCAGATAGTTGTTGCCCAGAGTCAAGGACAAGTTGGTCCAGTGATAAGTGATGATGGTGCGGCTAGGATAGCTAGTCGGAGAACACAGGATTTCCTAAAATTGGATCCTCCCACATTCACCGGGTCCGATCTTAATAAAGATCCGCAAGACTTTATAGATCAAATTCAAAGGGCTCTCGATGTTATGCATGTGACTGGTGCAGAAACAGTGGAGCTTGCAGCATATATACTAAAAGGAGAGGCTATATTATGGTACGAAGATTGGAGACGATCCAGAGGTATCGGTGCAACTCCATCTAGTTGGGAGGAATTCAAGGTGGCATTCCTTGATCATTATCTTCCATCTGAGATCTGCGAGGCTCGAGCGGATCAGTTTTTAAATCTTCGTCAAGAAAATATGAGCGTCAGGGAGTACAGTCTTCGGTTTAATTCATTGGCTAGATATGTTCCTCATATGGTAGCAACTATGACCGATAGAGTTCATCGGTATGTGGACAAATTGGAGACATATTTGGTAAGGGACTATACTATTGCTGCATTAAATAAAGACATGGACATAGCCAGAATACAAGCCTTCGCACAAAAGATGGAGGATAAAAAGCAAAAGGGACGGATACAAGAATCTGAGACAGGGCCGTCAAAGCGGGCTAGACCCATGGGACAGTTCATGACATCCCAAGGAGGATTTAGGCCTCGGGCTTTCCCTAGACCACCTAGACCATCATTTTCTCACCCTACAGTGGGTACTCCACCTCCATTTCGAGGGTCTAGAGGCACTCTGATTGGGCAGAGTAGTGGAATACGGGGTTTGCAGACAGCGGGCTCTTCTCATCAATTGTGCCAGCGCTGCGAAAAGTTTCATTCAGGTGAATGCTGGTTTGAGATGGATGTTTGCTTTCGGTGTAAACAGCCAGGACACGTGAAGAGAGACTGCCCACAGTGGGCCACGAGTAGTATGACACGACCTACGGGGTCAGCAGAATTCGGAGGCTCTCATTGATATGGTGACAGGTACGTTATTTTATTATTATTCTCTTACACTTCATTTCTTAGAAGTACTTATGTGCTATTCTAGTTTCATATGGCCTTACATACTCAGTACTTTTTTGGTACTGACCCCTTTTGGGGGACTTACCTTACATGCTGCAGGCACAGGTGTTAGTAGATCTCCGCAGTAAGTGGCGAGATATCCGCAGATTGTTGGTGAGCTCCAGTTGCTTCGGGGCTTCCCAAGTCACCTGTGTATAGTAGATTTTGGCATTTGTAAATATTTTATAGACATGGTCATGTATCTTTTAGAGGCTTTGTAGACATATGTGGGGTGTCATGAAGGTAAAAGATGTACGTTCATTTTGACGAAATGGCCCTAACGGCTAAGTTGCATATATTGCATGTGTTGTCCTGCCTTCCTGATACGGTGAACCGCTAACCAACTCCACTAAAAGCTATAGCTGGTAGTGGAAGGCGTAACCCACACATATACACCCTGAATCAGGGGGGACGAACCCGATCCACACCCCCACCAAGGCCAACCCGGGACACACTACCCTCTCCCCTTTGGAAAGGTGCGTCCTCGGACCTGCGCATGGTGTAAATGGAATTCGAACCCGCGACCTCTGCTCTGATACCAAATGATACAAGATCAAGTCCACGACACACAATATGCAACAACCAGCCACGAAATCAGCCAACCAATACAAGATTAACAAGTTAAACAACAATGCTAGTGAATCGAAAGAGCCCCACACGGCTTCACTAGACTTCAAGATCTCAAACACAACAACAACAAGATAATAAAAAGATAGTTAACTTGACATATAATATTCAAGAGACTAAGAACCCTAACATCAAGAAAGGACCCTAAGACTAATGAATATAAACACCAAGTTCTTACTTAGACCAAGAGGAACTCAATGACCTCAAGATCCTTGTTTCTAGCCAAAATGCAACACAAGTGTCTCTCTTCTTGTGGGCTGTTTTGAGAGAGAGAGAGAGAACCTAAAATATTACAAGTCTTGTGATTCAAAATATTAATGGAAGAACTACTCAAAATAACCCTAATGTGTTCTATTTATATTACAAGGTAAAATGAAGCCAAAAAGACTAGTTTGCCCTTCTCTAATCTGCCGCCCCCTTGGAGTGTAAGTTTATTACACTCCAAGGTCTCACTTCACACTTAAAACATTTAGATCCTTTGGGGGTTCAATGACCAACTCACACACGGCCATTTGCATGAACAAGGCTTGGAGTTTTTGTAACTCCCGAGCTTGGCTTCGTGTGAAAGGTCGTGTACTTGTGGAGCTTTTCCCACCCGTATCATCTGGTATCAGAGGGTAGTGTGTCCCGGGTTGGCCTTGGTGGGGGTGTGGATCGGGTTCGTCCCCCCTGATTCAAGGTGTATATGTGTGGGTTACGCCTTCCACTACCAGTTATAGCTTTTAGTGGAGTTGGTTAGCGGTTCACCGTATCATTTGGTATCAGAGCAAGACCGGTTGTGTTCCAACACAACCCATCTTGGGCTTGTTCTCGAATTAAAAAAAAAAAAAAAAAAAAAAATTCTGAAATCTGTCTATTGAAGATAAAATCGAGAATGTTGTTGTATGTTTAGATATAAAGTGTCTAGATCTAAAAGTTGAGCTTGAAAACTTGACCATTGTTGTGGTGACTTGAAGTGGCTGAAAGTTGTATGTTGTTGATGACAAAAATTGGTGGTTGTGTGTTATGTGCTTGAAGAAGTTGATGAAGGTTGTTGAGGTGTTCATCTTTTAAACTTGTTCATCTTGTTGTGTTCAAGTTGCAACACAAGTCATAAAGTTGTTGGTGAAAGACTTGCACCCATCTCTTCCAAGACTTGACAACCACTTTTCCTTAAAACACGGAACCTTGTTTTGTGGGATTAGCCTAGTCAAATCTTACCTTTTTGAGTTTGAAAGGTTGAAAGACTACAAGACTTTTACTTTCCCTCCAAAACACATTTTCATCTATAACAAGTTGTGTGAGTATTGAAAAATTTCAGCTTTGAGATAAAAAAAAAAAAAAAAAAAAAAGGGAACAAGGAAGAAGCAAAAACGTGTGGGACCACTTACATGCTGCCACATCACTATAAGCTCAATTTTGGATATTATTCTAGTTGCTAATTGTTGATTCTTAGTTTCCTTTACTTGGTTCTAGAACTAATTAACAAACTAGTACATTCCTACTAGGTTGTCGATTAGTCCTTTGAATCCGTTTGTTCGTGTCAACGATTACTTGAGTGCCTTTTATATTTTGAATACGTTGCTATTTTTGGTTCTAGTCCGACAAGAATTCTTTGAGTCTTCAAACAAAAATCCACTCCGGATAAGAGCTTACTCATACCTTAAAGGATTCACGGTTACTAGCCAATTTACAACACTTGTGGAACTCAAGCGTGTGGTGATCTAAAGAGTATAATACCTTGACAATGGAAGGGACCACGTCCCATAACGTGGATACTAATGTACTTGAATCTATGAGGGTCACTCTTGAGGCCGTTACTCGGACACTTGAGAGGTTGAATTCGGAATTTGAGGCCGTGAGAGGGGACTTGGCAGCAATCAAGGGAGAGGTGTCGACTATTAGTGGGAGATTAGAACAAGTGGAGAGTCAAAGGAACTCTCGTCCTTCTACTCCTCTACATGTTTCTACCAATGGGCATGATCGGACTTCCTCCACAACCATCATCCCCGAAACAGTCCACGAAATGCTAAATGCACCTCAAGCTCCACTAAATGCCGCAAGCCAAACCACCTTTTTCCCTCCAAACCGTGACCCCACTAGACCAATACATTTCCAAGATCCTCAAGTTACACAAGAGGGATTTGGACGTCAAGTACCTCCACTAAATTCGAACCCTCCATTCCAAGCTCCATTAAACCAAAGGCCACCAAATCCAATTCCTCCGAATCAAAATGCCCAAGACCGACCAGCCCACTTTGAAGGATATGGTAGAGAGGAGTATGAAGGATATGGAGCCTTTGATGATGCTTACATGAGGGAGGAGGAGATAAGAGGGGGTCGAGGAGATCCAAGGAGATACCGAGGGTATAAAGATAGGGGAAACCGACACCAAGAGAGAGATGTAGGCATCAACACCATCAAGTTGAACCTACCCATCTTTAAAGGTGAAAGTGACCCCTAGGCTTACTTAACTTGGGAATTGGCTTGTGACAAAGTTTTCCAAGTTAATGATATCTCGGAGGAAAAGAAGGGATGCTATGCTATAGCTCATTTCGAGGGTTATGCTAACACTTGGTGGGAGTATGTCAAGCGGTTTGGTAATGAACTAATTGATGGGCAGCCACCACCTTGGTATCGGTTGAGGTACTTGATGAGGCAACGATACCTTCCCGAGAGATATCGCCATGAGTTTCTTGATAGATTGTATGGCTTGCGTCAAGGTAACAAGAGTGTGATGGCATATTTTGATGAGTTTCAACAAATCATGTTGAAACTTGATCATCGTGGGGAGCAAATCAGTCACGACATCATCCGGTTCAAGTGTGGGTTGAACAAAGAGATCTCCACTCATTTAACCCTTCACAAGTTTGAAACCGTTGACGGTATTTTCCAAGCGGCTCTTGAGATTGAAAGAGAACTTAAAGAGAGATCATCCTTCAAGGCAAGGGGACAAGCCCCCTAGGGTTGGCCCAAAAACAAGGACCAACCCGCCACTACAAGGCTGCCCGAGCCCAAAACAGTCCACAAATTCCCTCCGAAACCGGAGGCTCACAAGTATCCTAACCCAAAGGGATTCCAATGTTTCAAGTGCCAAGTTTGGGGGCATAAGGCCAATGAATGTCCAAACCGACGCAATGTGATCCTATGGTAAGGGAAAGTGTATTACCTTGGTAAGGAGGTGGGTCCCAAAAGGGGAGAAGATGAGGCCGAGCCTCAAGATGGAGAGGAAACCGATGATGGACCACATGATGATGATGGTGATGATGGTGAAGATGTTTACCCGCAAGAAGGGGAGTGTGTGGTTCCAAACTTTGTGGTTAGGCGCATCATGATTAGTAAGGCAATAGATGACCCAAGCCAAAGGGAAATCTATTCCATACTAAATGTCTTGTAATGGGGAGTGTGTGTACCTTGGTGATCGATAGTGGTAGTTGTACAAATGTTGTAAGTCATGCTATGGTAAATTTCTTGAAGTTACCAACTACCCCATACACTAGTCCTTACAAGTTACAATGGTTGAATGATTGTGGTGAGTTAAGGGTTGCAAGGCAATGTGTGATACGGTTTAAGGTGGGAAACTACCACGATGAAGTGCTTTGTGACGTGATACCAATGCAAGCATGTCATTTGTTACTAGGTAGACCTTGGCAATATAGTAGGTCTACTAAGCACGATGGGAGGTCGAATCGGTATACACTTGAGAAGGATGGCCGAAAGGTTACTCTTCATCCGCTTTCACCTTCCCAAGTAAATGAGTGGCATCAAAGGATGAAGGAATTGAAGTAAAAGGGAAAGGAATCCGAAAAGGGAGAAAAGGGAGGGAATTCGGTAGGTGGGGCAGTGGGGTCATCCAAGGCTGCCCCAACGTCAAAAGGGCCGGAAAACATGGTGATGTTAGTTAGGAGGAAGGAACTCTTCGTGGATCATGATGAGGACACGCCTATGTTACTCTTGGCTCATTGTTTTAATGCTAACCCCACTAATTCTTCCATTTCCCCTTTGATTTCTTGTGTGTTACAGGATTATGAGGATGTATTTCCTAAGGAGCTTCCGCAAGGATTGCCCCCGCTTCGGGGAATTGAGCACCAAATTGATTTTGTGCCGGGATCACAATTGCCAAACAAGCCGGCTTATAGGAGCAATCCTACAGACACCAAGGAATTGCAACGTCAAGTTGAGGAGCTCCTCAACAAAGGGTATGTCAAGGAGAGCATGAGCCCGTGTGCTGTTCCGGTGCTATTAGTGCCCAAAAAGGACAGAACGTGGTGCATGTGTGTGGACTGCCGGGCCATCAACAAAATTACGGTAAAATATCGCCACCCTATTCCTCGGTTAGATGATATGCTAGATGAGTTGAATGGTTCATGTTTGTTTTCCAAGATTGATTTAAGGAGTGGCTATCACCAAATAAGAATGCAACCCAGTGATGAATGGAAAACCGCCTTCAAGACCAAGTCTGGTCTCTATGAATGGATGGTTATGCCATTCGGCCTCACAAATGCTCCAAGTACTTTTATGAGGCTAATGAATCATGTGATGAGGCCATTTATTGGAAAGTTTGTTGTTGTCTACTTTGATGATGTCTTGGTGTATAGTAAGTCTTTAGAAGAGCATGTGATGCATTTACAATGTGTGCTTGATGTCCTTAGAAAGGAAAAATTGTATGCAAATCTGGAAAAGTGCTCTTTTGGCGTTAATGAAGTTATTTTCTTGGGTTTTGTTGTTAGTTCAAGAGGGTTCGAAGTGGATGAATCCAAGATAAATGCTATCAAAAATTGGCCAACCCCACAAACCGTTGGAGAAGTAAGAAGCTTCCACGGGTTGGCTAGTTTTTATAGAAGGTTTGTCAAAGGATTTAGCACCATAGCAGCCCCCTTGACCGAGGTCATTTGGAAAGAACAACCCTTCAAGTGGGGTACCGAGCAAGCTAAGGCATTTTAAGCCTTGAAAGCGATGCTCATCTCCGCACCCTTGTTACAATTTCCCAACTTTAATAAGACCTTCGAGGTCGAGTGCGATGCGAGTAAAGTAGGCATAGGGGCTGTTTTGATGCAAGAATTGAAACCCATTGCTTACTTTAGCGAAAAGCTCAAAGGAGCAACTCTAAATTACTCCACGTATGATTTAGAGTTGTATGCATTGATTAGAGCCTTGGCCACTTGGCAACACTACTTATGGCCTAAGGAGTTCGTGATCCGAACAGACCATGAATCCTTAAAGCATCTTCGGGCCCAAGACAAGCTTAACAAACAGCATGCCAAATGGATTGAGTTCCTTGAGACCTTCCCTTATGTTATCCAATACAAAAGGGGTAAGGACAACGTAGTAGCCGATGCTTTGTCTAGAAAACATGTGCTTGTGTCCACTTTGTCAACCAAATTGATGGGTTTTTAGAGTTTAAGAGAGTTGTATCCCAAGGACCCTCACTTCGCTCCTATCTTTAGGGAATGCGAAGACTTGGGTAGGGACAAGTGGGAATCGGCTAGGGGTTCAAATCCCTATGCCAAGTTTGATGGTTACTTATTTAAAGGTAGACGATTGTGTGTGCCTTCTAGCTCTTGGAGAGAGTTGTTTGTGAGGGAAGCACACGATGGCGGTCTAATGGGTCATTTTGGGGTCGAAAAGACCGTCGAAATATTAGAGGAGCAATTCTATTGGCCCAAAATGCGCAAGGATGTGGCTAGGATTTGTGGCCAATGCGTAGAATGCAAGAGAGCCAAATCTCGGCTCCTCCCTCACGGGTTGTACACCCCGCTGCCCACTCCTCTACGTCCTTGGCTTGATATATCTATGGACTTTGTGTTGGGGCTTCCAAGGACTCGACGAGGTCGGGATAGTATTTTTTTTGTAGTCGACCGGTTTTCTAAAATGGCGCACTTTATTTCTTGCTCTAAGTGTGATGATTCCCCTAGCGTGGCCTCGTTATTTGTTGATAATGTTGTTAGATTGCATGGTGTCCCGAGGACCATTGTGAGTGATAGGGACTCTAAATTCCTAAGCCACTTTTGGAAGTCTATGTGGGGTAGGCTTGGTACCAAGTTGTTATTCTCTACGTCTTGCCACCCTCAAACCGATGGCCAAACGGAAGTAGTAAATAGGACTTTGGGTGCTATACTACGTTCCATGGTTAAGGGAAAAATGACTTCTTGGGAAGAGCACTTGCCATTGATTGAGTTTGCCTATAACTGTGTCATACACTCAAGTACGGGAATGACTCCCTTTGAGTGTGTATACGGCCTCAACCCCCTCACCCCTTTGGATTTAACGCCTTTGCCAAGTGATCTCATGATTAGCTTAGATGGAAGCAAGCGGGCATATTCTATGAAGAAGTTACATGAGAAGGTGCGGCTTCAACTTGAGAAGAAAAACCAAGACATGGCAAGGAGGGCAAACAAGGGAAGAAAGGAATTCATTCTTGAACCGGGAGATTGGGTGTGGGTGCATCTTCGGAAGGATCGGTTTCCATCTCAAAGAAAGTCCAAATTGATGCCTAGGGGTGACGGGCCTTTCCAAGTACTTGAGAAGATCAATGACAATGCCTACAAGATTGACCTTCCACCGGAATATCAAGTGCTCCACACTTTCAACGTTTGTGATCTCTCTCTCGTGAGTGCGGTGGACGATGACCAAATGATGAATTTGAGGTCAAATTCCTCTCAAGATGGAGAGGATGATACGGGTGGGACAAGCTCCACAAGTACACGACCTTTCACACGAAGCCAAGCTCGGGAGTTACAAAAACTCCAAGCCTTGTTCATGCAAATGGCCGTGTGTGAGTTGGTCATTGAACCCCCAAAGGATCTAAATGTTTTAAGTGTGAAGTGGGACCTTGGAGTGTAATAAACTTACACTCCAAGGGGGCGGCAGATTGGAGAAGGGCAAACTAGTCTTTTTGGCTTCATTTTACCTTGTAATATAAATAGAACACATTAGGGTGGTTATTTTGAGTAGTTCTTCCATTAATATTTTGAATCACAAGACTTGTAATATTTTAGGTTCTCTCTCTCTCTCTCAAAACAGTCCACAAGAAGAGAGACACTTGTGTTGCATTTTGGCTAGAAACAAGGATCTTGAGGTCATTGAGTTCCTCTTGGTCTAAGTAAGAACTTGGTGTTTATATTCATTAGTCTTAGGGTCCTTTCTTGATGTTAGGGTTCTTAGTCTCTTGAATATTAAATGTCAAGTTAACTATCTTTTTATTATCTTGTTGTTGTTGTGTTTGAGATCTTGAAGTCTAGTGAAGCCGTGTGGGGCTCTTTCGATTCACTAGCATTGTTGTTTAACTTGTTAATCTTGTGTTGGTTGGCTGATTTCGTGGCTGGTTGTTGCATATTATGTGTCGTGGACTTGATCTTGTATCACTTCTGCTATTGATATTTAATTACATGAAATAAGATAATATGCATACGCGAACATACATATGAGAGTACATGAGCATGAGCAAAGATTGGTTCTCTCGGGCCTTATCGGCTTCGGGTGCCAATCACGTCCCGATGGGATTCAGGGCGTGACAGATATAGTGGCGGCAATATTGCCATGTGGTAGGATGAGAGTGTGGAAGCTAATGTATTTAAACTAGGAGGCATCATTTCTTTGCAAAGTGAACAACTCCTATATTTAAATTGTAAGTAGTATATAGAATTAATTATTGATCAACTCGTCACTTTCCCGTAAAACTTTCCTTTACATTCCTAAATAGCACTTTTGCATTGACTTTTAACTTTAGGAATGTTCTTATTAAATTCACTTCAAAATTCTCTTCACTTTCAATTAATTAGAACAACAAATTGTGTACCATCCTTTGCTACAAATACATATATGCGTATATATATAGAATGTTGAAGAGGGATTTTGTGGGAAAATATTTTGCCATGTTATTCTATCACCAAAAGAACTGATTATCTACATCAAGTTATTCAAGTTCAGATTCGAGTGTAAAGCTCGGACCTAGGCAAATTTTACTTGATTCTTGGAGGTTCTTGATGCGGCGGTTTCTAAGGTTGAGTGGAGAGAATTAGCAGCTCGTGGTCAGTCCGAGAGTATTATTCATCTTTAAGGCAGGCTACGGACTACCTTATTTTTCTAGATTTTTCTCTACAAGATTATGTAGTGTATAAACTACATGCAGGGATAGGGGGTTTGAGACAAATTTAAGGTTATCTTCCATTTCGCCATTTTTGGCCTTTATTAGGAGCCTTAGACTAGATGTAATGATCCTCTAGGTAAATTTTGCCACGCCTCAAATTCTATTAGGGCAGACAGGCACCCATAGCCGTAAAGGCCAGAGAGCACCAACCCATAACCTTGACCTTACCATGTATTTCCATGAACATTTAAAGGTACTGTCAAATATGGAAATTAAGATTTAATTAAAATAAACCACGTAGTCAAGCCCAAAACTATATATATATGACTTGGCCGTTAGGGCCACAATGACTAGAAAACAAGGCACAACCACACTTTACTTACCGTCTACAAAGCCTCTAAAAGAGATATAAACTTAGTTAAGGTCGGGACAAGCCCCCACCTTACACTTAGCTACTATACAATAACAAAATATATGTAAGAGACTCTAAAAGCCCCGATTCAACCTGGAGATCACCAACAGCTGTTGGATGTCCTGTACTCCAACTATAGGGGTCTATTAGATGAAGTACTTGTGCCTGTAGCATGAAATGCAGGTTCCCCCATGAGGGACATCAGTACTAAAAAATGTACTGAATATGTAAGGAAAAGAGTAACTAATATGTAAAGTTAGAGCTCATATGAAATCAGAACACATGTAAACCATAATAGACCACCTTTGCCTAAATCTGTGGAATCACGTATAGTAAATTCTTTTCTTCAATTTACCTTCTTACTTTATAATCTTTGTAAGCCATGTGATACAAATTACCAACTGATCAGTGATAAATACACAAGTTGGGATCGACCCATGCTAGGCTTACACCCCTGAGTTGCCACCCATATATAAATGAATTGGGATCGGCCCATGCTAGGCTTACGCCCCTGAGTTGTCACCCGTACATAATCAAATTTGCATTTCTTAGTTTATTACCTTTGAGATTGTACTTTGATTGTCATGACATTATTAAGCTTTGGGACAGTAGTCCACCAGTAAGAGACATATGAATAAACACCCGATACAGTAACAATGAGGTAGGGAGCAATTTGTACACAAACAAAATGCGTAGGAGCTGAAATAACACATAAATCTTAATTAACTAAATGGACAACTCCTAAAAATTGCTTGTGAAACTAGATGTGCAGACTTAATAATAAGCACACATTGAAGTATTTTAACATGTTAGGGTGTGGGAACAAGGTCGTTAGCTACATGGGAGATCGTACGGTGCCACTATGTATCATTTACTATAGGATAACTTTGGAAGTTTACTTTGTAACACAAGTGTTGGATTTCATGCCAAAGAATACCGAATAGATTAGCCTTACATACCTTGTTGTATGACTCCGGTATTACCCCAAATTAACCTCCTTCCTTTCAGATTACTGATCTACAATACATGGTAAAACTTGTATTAGTAATTAATTAACAAATTTGGGCTATTCAACTTCACTCAAAACATTAACCGGGCAACATGCCCGTAATTCACCAATTGAGAGTGTTCTTTCAACCCCTTCTCCTCTAATTACATTTGTACAACACACAGATTCATAGAAGATCCCCGGAGACTCCTTTGGCTTCATAACTTGTACAAAACAGTCTATAAAGTATGATAGGAAGCATGCTTAAACAATATCTAATTAAGTCGTGTATCATTACACCCTCCTTTTATATGTCAAAACCAACCACTCACATCCGTTTTTCAGATCAACCAAGCTGTCCCCAAATATAGACACAAAACAGCCCCTAAAATAGTCCTAAAATCCTTTATTATAGCAACCCAATATTGAACTCATTATCCCTTGCATTCTTAACAATAATATATACACAATTCCCCACCAAAACATGTATATAGAAAAGGGAAAAAATGGGTAGTAGCTTTACCTTAATTTCTTGAATGTATCAACTAAATTTGCACTTCTTTCAAGAGCATGAATTATCCTTCAAAGTTAACCAACAAGAGAATAAGGCCTCTTAATAACCAAGTGACATGGGCCAGCTAACATGGAGGAAAGCAGTCCCATACTTTTAAGCATGACCAACATGATTTCCTAGTTTCCAATAGAAGAATCCAGCTAAATCCATAAGTATTTTCATTTACCTTAGCCAACAAAGGTGAGGGTTCCTTTAAGAATCCTAGGAGGAAATTGAGGTGGTAGTACTAAGCCTTGAGAGAAAGAGATATAACTTGAGAGGGAAAATCTAATTTTTGTAACTTCATAATGAAGGAAATGACCAGCAACTTGGTCTTATAAGTGCCCTATTTTTGGCTTCCTCTTTTGTTGTATTTTGGACCACAAATTTGTCAAATTGATCCAAGTAGGTGATACACCTACTTAAGTGTTCAAGTTGCTCAAAAGGTCAAAGTAGGTGATGCATCTACTTGTATTATTTATGTTTGAAATGGGCCTTTACACATTGGGCTTTTGGGACAGATTTTTGGTGTTGGGTTGCCCATTCTCTTCCCCTTTGATTTTACTTAGTTCGGGCCTTAAAAGAGCCCATTAATATAGGCCTTAATCTAATCCATTAGCTTAAGTAGGTAATACACCTCTTTGGCACATTTAACTTGGCCTGAATCTGATCTATAGCCTTGGGTCCATTAACTTGGTCCATATAGCTCAAGTAGGTGATTCACCTAGTACCTTGATTAAGTCAAGCAAGCACCTCAATAGTTAATTCCATTTTCAGTTCTTAATCCCTTTAATTTAACTTTTAGCTTGTGTACACTTGGTCACTTTAAACTTTAGATTCAAATGCTTACTCATGATCCCAAGTTTAAATTATTCCATCGACGTTAACTTAGTCATGTCACATTAAAATGTACGAGCAATTCTTTCCAACCCATCTTACCATCGCTAGTAATATAGGAAACCAAGTCAATTACCTGTACCATAAGGCTATATCAAGTGAAATATAAGTAGAACTAGTAAACATAGGATACAGGGTGTTACATACTCCCTCCCTTAGGAATATTAATCCTCAAATGTTAGCATGATTATCCAACCTAAAGAAGTTCAAGCCTAAGTTTAATCTTTCTGTTACAACATAATATTTATATATATATACTTATTTATTATTTCTCTAATTCAACATCTTGGACTTTCTTTTCAGATTCCAATAAACGAGGGTACTTAGATTTCATTGCTTCCTCAGCTTCCCACGTAATCTCTTCTACTTGCTGGTTCCTCCAAAGTACCTTTATGGAAGCTACTTCTTTATTTATTAACTTCTTAACTTGTCGATCCAGAATAGTAATGGGTACTTTTTCATAAGTGAGATCTTCCATAACTTGTACATCTTCAGTAGGAGTAATACAAGATGGATCTCCTATGCACTTTCGTAGCATTGAGACGTGAAACACCGGATGAACTATTGAGAGCTTTTGGGGTAGCTCGAACTCATATGCGTCTGGGCCAAAACTTTGAATAATCTTATATGGCCCTATATAACGTGCACTTAGGTTTCCCTTTTTACCAAACCTCATTAACCCTTTCATTGGTGACATCTTTAAGAATACCCAATCTCGTATAGCAAATTCAAGCCCTCTTTTTCTCACATCTGCCTATGATTTGTGTCTACTTTGAGCTGTTTCTAGTCGTTGTTGTATTACCTTAACTTTTTCCATAGCTTGATGAACAAGATCTGGCCCAAATAAGGTAGTTTCACCCGCTTCCAACCATCCAATTGGTGATCTATGCTTCCTTCCATATAAAACTTCATAAGGTGCCATATTGATACTTGAATGTTAGCTATTATTGTAGGAAAATTAAATAAGTGGCAAATGATCATCCCAACTACCTTTGAAGTCCAATATACAAGCTCGCAGTATATCTTCAAGTGTTTGAACGGTACGTTCTGCTTATCCATCCGTTTGAGGTGAAAAGTTGTACTTAAATTCACTTGTGTTCCCAAACTCTTTTGAAATGACTTCCAAAAGTTTGCAGTAAATTGAGCTCCCCTATTAGATATAATAGAGAGTGGGACTCTGTGTAGCTGAACTATCTCTTTAATATACAATTTTACATACTCTTTAACTGTATAAGTGGTCTTAACTAGAAGGAAGTATGTTGATTTGGTAAGTCTATCAACTATTATCCATATGGAATCAAACTTCCGAATTATGCGAGGCAAACTAGTGATGAAATCTATGTTGATCATGTCCCACTTCCAAATTGGAAGATCCATATGTTGCATATAACCTTCGAGTTTTGGTACTCTACTTTAACTTGTTGACAACTTGGACATTGGGATACAAATTTTGCAATGTTCTTCTTCATATCGCCCCACCAATACACTCCTTTCAAATCATGATACATTTTAGCTGACTCCGGATGGACGAAATACCTTAAATGATGTGTCTCTGTCATAATCCTCTTTCTCATCCCATCTAGATTAGGTACACATAATCTGTTTTGACACTGAAGTACTCCTTCTTGCGTAATCTCAACTGCCTTTGGCATACATTGTTGTACATATTCCTTAAGGTGTAATAGAATAGGGTCTGCATACTGCTTCTTTTTCACCTCAGCTACTAATGAAGATTCTACCACATTTTGCACAATAACTCCTTCGTCTAGAGATTCAAGAAGGCGAACTCCCAAGTTAGCTAGTTTATGTAGATCTTTAGTCATCTCTTATTTTTCCGTGGACTTCCCATAAGTGTTCACCATTTCCTTACGACTTAACGCATCAGCTACTACGTTTGCTTTCCCCGGATGATAAAAAAGATCAATGTCATAATCTTTTAATAGTTCAAGCCACCTCCGCTGCCTCAAATTAAGGTCCTTCTACTTAAAGATATACTTCAAACTCTTATGGTCAACATATATGTCAACATGAACCCCATACAAGTAGTGGCGCCATATCTTTAAAGCAAATACAACCACTTCTAACCTAAAATCATGTGTTGGATAATTTTTCTCATGTGTCCGCAATTGTATTGAGTCATAAGATATTACTTTACCATGATGCATCAATACATATACCAATCCAACTCCTGAGGCATCATAATACACCTCATACCCTTCTGTATCTTTTGGAAGTACCAATACGGGTGTAGAAGTCAACTTATTCTTCAGCTCTTGGAAACTCTTTTCACATGTGTCATTCCATTAAAACTTGGTTGCTTTGTGTGTTAACTTTGTTAAAGGTGCAGAAATAGAAGAAAACCCTTCAACAAACCTTCTATAATAACCTGCCAACCAAAGGAAACTACGAACCTCCCTAGGTGTTATTGGTCTTGGCCAGTCCTTCACGGCTTCTATCTTTTGAGTATCAACCCTTATTCCTTCATCAGATACAATATGGCCCAAGAATACTACAGATTTTAACCAAAACTCACATTTAGAGAACTTTCCATATAACTTACGATTACGAAGAACCTGTAACACCTACCACAAATAATTAGCATGGTCCTCTTTCGATCTTAAATATACCAGAATATCATTAATAAATACTATCAAGAACACATCTAAGAATGGCTTGAATACCCTATTCATCAAATCCATAAAATTTGCTGGCGCATTTGTTAGCCCAACTGACATAACTAAAAACTCATAATGACCATACCGTGTTCAAAAAGATTTCTTGGGTATATCTTTCTCTTTGACCCTCAGTTGGTGGTAAACCGACCACAAATCAATCTTTGAGAGGCACTTAGCACCTTGTAACTGATCAAATTGATCATCAATTCTTGGTAGGGGATATTTGTTGTTAATAGTGACCTTATTCAATTGCAAGTAGTCAATACACAATATCAACATGCCATCTTTCTTACGCACAAATAACACTGGTGCACCCCAAGGGGACATACTAGGCCTTATGAATCCATTTTCTAGCAAGTCTTTCAATTTCTCTTTCAACTCCCTTAATTATGTCAAAGCCATTCTATACGGAGGAATAGAGATAGATTGAGTATCTGGCATCACATCAATACCAAACTCTACTTCTCATTTTGGAGGCAAACCTAAAAGATCTTCAGGAAATACATCGGAAATTCATTTACCACTAGAATCGATTGAAGAAATGGTGGCTCCGCATCTATATCTTTCACTCTCACTAGATGACTATGTACCCTTTATACATCATTTTCTTTGCCTTAAGATAAGAAATAAATTTGCCTCTTGGCGCCCCAATATTACCCCTCCATTCAAGGACTACCTTTTTTGGAAAATGGAAATGCACCCTATTAGTTCTGCAATCTACTGTGGCATAACAAAAGGGCAACCATTCCATACCCATTATAACATCATAGTCTACCATTTCTAGCTCAACAAGGTTGGCCAATGTGTCATGACCACAAACGGTTACTATGCAATATGTCATGACCACAAACGGTTACTATGCAATTATGATAAACTCTTCTACCTATAATAGACTCACCAATCGGTGTAAACACTTCAAATGGATTAACCAGTGATTTTGGTGTTCTTTTAAATTTTCACGCAATCAATAGAGTGACATATGATAGTGTAGAACCTGGATCAATTAATGCATATACATTATGTAAAAAGACGGACAATGTACCTGTAACCACATCAGGAGAAGCCTCTAAATTTTGTCGACCCGCTAGAGCATATGTACGATTCCGAACTCCGCTAGAACTAGCGGACCCTTTAACACCTCTACCATGACTTGTAAGCTATATAATCCTACCTAAAGAAGGCACCGATGATGAAGATGCAACGGTTGATCCAGTAGGTCGTTCCAGACCACTCATGTACCCTGCATACCACACCAAAAGAAAGCATTTGACCCAAACCAGCATGCACCTAAATGAAGCTTTCCACATTGCCTACATGGCTATCAAGGAGGTTTTAATTGGTTCATACTCCCTTACTCTTGATACCAAATTGTCCGTGAACCTTGACTATCATATTTTCCCAAACTGGTTGCCCCTAGGGTGGAGAACTTGCTGCAGAGTAGGAAAATGATGGCCTAGGCGGTCTAGTTGAAAATTGAGGCCTGAACTCACTTTGGGATGACATAAAATGCCCTGTAGGTCTGGCCCTCTTCGGATGCCCTCTTTCAAACTCTTGTTTTCTTCTCCTTTGCCTTTGATCCTTCATTTTTTGTGCAAAAGCTTGTATCCTTGCTATATCCATATCTTTATTCATAGCAGCAATAGTACAATCTCTAACCAAATATGGATCCAATCTATCCATATATTTATGAACTCTATCATCCATAGTAGCTACTACATTAGGAGAATATCTAGCCAAAGAGTTAAATCAAAGACTACACTCCCTCATGCTTATATTCCCTTGATGAAGATTTAAAACTTGATCTGCATGAGCCTCCCAAATTTCAAATGGAAGGTAATGATCAAGAAATGCCTCTTTGAACTCTTTCCAACTAGTTGAAGGTGCACCTGTACCCCTAGATTATTTCCAGTCTTCATACCATAATATAGCCTCCCCTTTTAATCTATACGCTGCTAGCTCGATGATTTCTTTACCAAATACATGCATGACATCAAAATCCCTTTGTATTTGATCAATAAAGTCTTGTGGGTCTTCATTAATATCTAATCTTGTAAATATGGGAGGATCCAATTTAAGGAAATCCTGTGTCCGTAGACTAGCTGCCCTATCAGTACTACTTGTACCTGTAATTGGACTAGCTTGTCCTTGACTTTATCCAGCAACTATACGAGTCAACAATGGCACCATATTGATTAAATCTTGCTCAGTAGCATTAATAGGTGATTCTGAGGGTACTCCTCTCCTTCTTTGCTTTTCTGGAGATAGAGAAGTTGAAGAAGTCTGTGATGTAAACTTATCTTGAGCCTCACTTCGATTAGCTTGTCTAGGTGGTGACTTGCTGGTCCCTTTTTTGGCATCCACATCTACTTGCTTAATTTTATTCTTACTCCTTCTTGTAATCGCCATATCTACTATAATGAGAGAAAAAAAACAAATTCAATGGTTAAATATGACTCCACCTACAACCTTGGATCTATTGCACGATCTAAGATATGAAGAAAAAGGGACAACTCCTAAATGTCCCATAGCCTCTTATCTATAGCTATGGTGCACAACACACCCATAAGCAAGAATCTACATAGACACGACTTTGTAGACTCCCTAGGATGACCTACTCTAATACCACTTTTGTCACGCCTCAAATCCTATTGGGGAGGACAGGCACCCGTAGCAGAAAAGGCCCGAGAGCACCAACCCATAACCTTGTACACCATGTATTGCCATGAACATTTAAAGATGCTGCCAAATATGGAAATTAAGCTTTAATGAAAATAAACCACATAGTCAAGCCCAAAACTATATATATATGACTCGGCTATTGGGGCCACAATGACTGGAAGTCAAGGCGCAACCACACTTTACTTTACCATATACAAAGCCTCTAAAAGAGATATAAGCTTAATTAAGGTCGGGAGAAGCCCCTGCCTTACACTTAGCTACTATACAATACCAAAACATATGTAAGAGACTCGCAAAGCCCCGAATCAACCTGGAGCTCACCAACAATTGTTGGATGTCTTGTACTCCTACTAGAGGGGTCTACTAGCTGAAGTGCCTGAGCCTGTAGCATGAAATATAGGTTCCCCCATGAGGGACATCAGTACAAAAGAATGCACTAAATATGTAAGGCAAAGAGTAACTAATATGTACAGTGAGAGTTCAAATGAAATCAAAACAAGTGTAAACCATAATTGACCACCTTTACCTGGATCTATGGAATCATGTATATTACATTCTTTTCTTCAGTTTACTTTCTTAATTTATAATCTTTGTAAGCCATGTGATACAAATGGCCAACTGATCAGTGGTAAATACACAAGTTGGGATTGTCCCATGCTAGGCTTACACCCCTGAACGGCCACCTATATATAAACGAATTTGGATCGGCCCATGCTAGGCTTAAACCCCTGAGTTGCCACCCGTACATAACCAGATTTGCGTTTCTTAGTTTATTACCTTTCAGATTGTTACTTTAGTGGTCATGGCGTTATTGAGCTTTGGGACAGTAGTCCACCAGTAAGAGACATATGAATAAACACTCGATGATGTAACAATAAGGTAGGGAGCAATTTGTACACAAATAAAATGCTTAGGAGCTGAAATAACACATAAATCTTATTTAACTAAAAGGATAACTCTTGAAAATTTCTAGTGAAAGTAGACGTACAGACTTAATAATAAGCACATATTGAAGTATTTTAACATGTTAGGGAGTGGGAACAAGGTTGTTAGCTACATAGGAGATCGTACACTGCTACTATGTATCATTTACTATAGGATAACTTTGGAAGTTTACTTTGTAACACAAGTGTTGGATTACATTCCAAAGAATACGGAATAGAGTAGCCTTATATACGTTGTTGTATAACTTTGGTTTTACCCTGAATTAACCTCCTTCCTTTTAGATTACTTATCTATAATGAAGTACATGGTAAAACTAGTATTAGTAATTAATTAACAAATTTGGGCTATTCTACTTCACTCAAAATAGAAGCCGGGTAGCACGCCTATAATTTAAGAAATCGAGGGTGTTCTTTCAACCCCTTCTCTTTTAATTACATTTGTACAACACACGGATTCATCTAAGATCCCCGGAGACTCATTTGGCTTCATAACATGTACAAAATAGTCCACAAAGTATAATAGGCAGCAAGCTTATATAACATCTAATTAAGTCGTGTATCATTACACCCTCCTTTTATATATCAAAACCAACAACTCATATCCCTTTTTCAGATCAACCAAGCTGTCCCCAAATATAGACATAAAACAACCCTTAAAACAGTCCCAAAATCCTTTATTATTGCAACCCAATATTGAACTCATTATCCCTTGCATTCTTAACAACAATATATACACAATTCCCCACCAAAACATGTATATAAAAAAGGGCAAAAATGGCAGTAGCTTTACCTTAATTTCTTGAATTTATCCACTAAATTTGCACTTCTTTCAAGAGCTTGAATTATCATTCAAAGTTAACCAACAAGAGAATAAGGCCTCTTAATAACCAAGGGACATGGGGCAGCTAACATGGAGGAAAGGCAGTCCCATACTTTTAAGCATAACCAACATGATTTCCTAGTTTCCAATAGAAGAATCAAACTAAATCCATAAGTATTTTCACTTACCTTAGCTAGCTAAGGTGAGGGTACCTTCAAGAACCCTAGGAGGAAATTGAGGTGGATGTACTAAACCTTGAGAGAAAGAGAGATAACTTAAGAGAGAAAATCTAATTTTTGTAACTTAATAATGAAGGAAATGACCAGCAAATTAGTCTTATAAATGCCCTATTTTTGGCTGCCTCTTTTGTTGTATTTTGGACCACAAATTGGTCACATTAAACCCAGTAGGTGATGCACCTACTTAAGGGTTCAAGCTGCTCAAATGGTCAAAGTAGGTGATGCACCTACTTTCTTTATTTATGTCTGAAATGGGCCTTTACTTATTGGGCTTTTGGCACAAATTTTTGGTGTTGGGCTGACCATTCTCTTTCCCATTGATTTTACTTAGTTTGGGCCTTTAAATATCCCATTAATATAGGCGTTAATCTTGTCCATTAGCTTAAGTAGGTAATACAACTCTTTGGCATATTTAACTTGGCCCAAATTTGATCTATAGCCTTGGGTCCATTAACTTGGTCTATATAGCTCAAGTAGGTGATTCACCTACTAGCTTAATTAAGTCAAGCAAGCACCTCAATAGTTAATTCCATTTTTAGTTCTTAATCCCTTTAATTTAACTTATAACTTGTGTACACTTGGTCAGTTTAAACTTTAGATTCAAATACCTACTCACGATACAAAGTTTAAATAGTTGCATCAATGTTAACGTAGTTGTGTCACATTAAAATTTATGGGTAGTTCTTTCAAACCCACCTTACCGTCGCTAGTCATATAGGAAACCGAGTCCATTACCCATACCATAAGGCTATATCAAGTGACATATAAGTAGAACTAGTACACGTAGGATATGGTGTGCTACATTTTCTCCATTTTCATGCATTGTTTGCATTTCGTGCTTTCTCATTACGGCTATAAGTCATTTATGACTTACCTAGACCGTCGGTTCAATTTCGAGTAGTCCGTTTGGGTTTTAAGACAATTTTACTATTTTTAGAGATTTTAAAATTTAGAGATTGGTCTACAGCCAAAATATCTAGTAAAAGGCCTCGGATTAAATTCTGATAGTCCTGTTAGCTCCGAAACATGGATTTTATAATAAGGAGACCCTTGATTTGGGTCTCACAACTTTCGTACTCATTTTGGGCTATTGGATGGAATTTGGGAAAAATAGAACTGTGGGTGTGGGACCCACATTTTGTCAAATTGATATTTGTTAGAAATTTCAATAGTTCTGTTAAGTCTGGAATGTTGTTTTTGGTAGGGGAGCATACTTTGTTTGAATTCACGGGGTTTCGATCAAATCTCAAGGACCAATTTGGAGAAATTTCTAACTTAGCATTTTTGTTGGTTTTTTCAGTAGTTAATGCACAGTTGACCTTCGCGTTCGCGATGGGAGGGTTGCATTCTCAAAGGGTTAAGTCCTTGACCATCGCATTAGAAAGCCTATCCTAGAATTTATGAAGAAGGCCAGTCTGGCCAGCTCATCTCTTCTCTTTGCAATCGCAATGAACCGACCATGTTCCTGAAGGCCTAGCCCAATTAAGAATTGCAAAAATTTATATTCTCCCTCCTCACAATTTTTAGCCATTTTCAAAGCAACATTTTTCCATTATTGGAGCTTGGAGTGTGGGAAACTATGGGAAATCATCTATTGAAGTTGAGGTATATTAATTCAACACCTCTTGATCATTTTCTATTGTTTTCCTCGTAAATTCTGTCCAAATTTCATTTAATACCTAGTATTAGGTTCCTAGATTCTTAAACTCTTTGGGGATAATTTATGCCCCACTTGGGACTCTCTTTGTGCTCATTTTTTGAGCACATATTCCTTGTGCTTCGAGGGACCTAATAACAAATTCAATTTATAAATTCTTCATGTGAGTCTCACGGCCTTTTTTTTCCTGATTTTTGGCTTAGAGTTTATTATTACAACATGTGTCTCATTTTTCTTGTAATAACTTGTAGATTATATTTTTGATAGAGGTGCAGTCTTTTGAGATTGAGTAAAGGGATCGAGTAGCTCGAGGACGATTCGAGCTTATTATTGGACATCCAGGTACTCTACTGTCTACTTTTCTCTATGAGATTTTGTATTCTATAGATTGCATGCGTGGTGGGGGTTTATTGGATAGGTTTAAGGTTATCTTATCACTTTTATCGTCTTTGCCTTCCTTGGGAAAATTTAGTATTGAACATCATCTTGAGCCTTAGTTAGAGTGCCTGCTATAACTGCAGGATTGTGTTAGGATGACTTATATATCTGTTATGACCTTAGGTTGATATTAGTAATCCTTAGTGTAGGATTTCGGGTAGTACATTTCTATCAAGACATTATTCCTTGGTTAAATTCTCCCAGTAGTAAAAAAACATTTTTATAAATGCTTAGACTCTCATTGTTTGGATACTAGTGATGACATTAATACGTTTATATTCATACTTTGTGGTATGATTCTAAGGAAAAATATTGTTTTTACTACTACTTTAAAAAGGGATTTATTTCCACTTTTCTCTCTTCAATTGGTTAGTAATGCATGTTGATAGTGTTCATGGGTGTTATCCATGGGGTACAAATACCCGCATGATGATGATAGTTTATCCATGGGGTACAAATACCCGCATGATGATGATAGTTTATCCACGGGCTGCAAATACCCGCGTGATGATGGCCATTTATCCATGGGGTGCAAGAACACCCGCATGACGATATGATCTTATCCATGGGGTGAAAGAATACCTGCATGACGATGATATGTTATCCATGGGGTGAAAAGAACATCTGCATGATGTGGGCCCAGAAAGTTCATGAATGATATAAAAGTAAAGTAAAGTAAAGGCAAGAGAAAGAACGTAATGTACATGAATTCCAAAAGTACTGAATTGTGACTTATCTATATTTGTTATGCATTTGAACTTGAGTTCTTGACATATTTCCATATCTTACAGTTTCATTTGAGCCTTACATACTCAGTACATTCTTCGTACTGACCCCCTCAGGGGATTTACCTTACATGCTGTAGGCGCAGGTCCTAGTAGGCCTTCATAGTAGATTGTCAGTGTTGCAGACCTTTGGTGAGCTCCAGTTAGTTTGGGGCGTCTCCAAGTCACTGTTGTACATGTGTTTTGATTTTGTACATGTTTTATAAAGCGGGGACTTGTACCGACTTTTAGTTCATTGGGTCAATGCATTTTGTTAGAGGCTTTTGTAGACGGATGTGGGTGTATAAATGTGAAGGTACATGTCATTTTAACTTAATGGCTCAAACGGCCAAGTTTTACATACATAGCTATGACTTATGTTTTCATGTCTATGACTTCCGCATAGTTGCACAAGGTGTAATAAGATTCATATGAGATTATGTATGTGAATGTTCATGAGCAAAGGTTGGTTCTCTCGGGCCATATCGGCTTCGGGTGCCAATCATGCCTCGTTGGGATTCGGGGCGTGACATAGGAACTACTTGACAGGGCTGACTCAGAAGGAAGTGCCATTTGTTTGGTCAAACCAATGTAAGGATAGCTTCCAAAAGCTCAAGACACTCTTGATTATAGCTCTTATCCTGTCATTAACGGTTGAAGGTAAGGACTTTATATAGTTTTGTGATACTTTACTTTTGGGCTTGGATGTTGTGTTAATGTAGGATAGGAATGTCATTACTTATGCTTCGAGAAATTTTAAGCCTTATAAAAGGAATTACCCAACCCATGACTTGGAGTTGGTATGGGTGGTGTTTGCAATAATGATTTGGAGTTACTATCTTTATGTTGTCAAGTGTGAGGTCTTCACATACCACTGTAGCTTGCAACGTGTGTTTACTCAAAGAGATTTGAATCTAAGGGAGTGGAGATGGATGGAATTATTGAAGGATTATGATGTGACTATTCAGTACCACCCAGGTAAGGCCAATGTGGTGGTAGACGTATTAAACCAGAAAGCTGTAAGTATGGGTAGTTTGTCATTCTTGAGGGTGTCCAAACGACCTTTAGTTAGAGAGTTTCAAACTCTAGTATCTCAGAGTATGCAATTTGGTACTTCAGACAGGGGTGGAGTGTTGGCTAATGTTGAGGTAAAGTTAAAATTTCTTGATCAAATTAAGGCCAAGCAATTTGAGGACCAGAAGTTGAATGCACTCCAGGTTAAAGTGGGACGTGGGCAGAAGCCACTCTTTACGCATGTGGGGTGTTATGGTTTAAGAAAAGATTATGTGTTCCTTAGGTTGGTGATTTTATTCGTGATGTACTTTCAGAAGCCCATTATTTGCGTTATTCAATTCATCCAGGTACAACAAAAATGTACCATGACTTAAGGCAGCTTTATTGGTGGCTCGGGTTGAAAAGGGACATAGTGGATTATAAGTCCAAGTGTCACAATTATCAGCAAGTGAAGTATGAACATCAAAGGGCTACAGGGTTGCTACAGAGAATGTCTGTACCTATATGGAAATGGGAGAACATTGCTATGGATTTTGTGGTGGGGCTTCCTAAGACCTTGGGAAAATATGACTCCATTTGGGTAATAGTGGATCGGCTGACGAAATGAACTCACTTTTTGCCGGTTTGGGTAGACTACAACTCCCAGAAGTTTGCTAAAATCTATGTCAAGAAAATAGTGAGGCTTCATGGTGTGCCCCGTACCATCATTTCTGATAGAGACACAAAATAACACTTCTAAATTTTGGGATAGTTTGCACGAGGAGTTGGTCACCAACCTCACCTTTAGCACTACTTTTAGTTCTCAAACTGATGGGTAGTCAAATAAGATGATTTAAGTGCTAAAGGACATATTGATGGCCTGCATGATTGACTTTGGTGTTTATTGTGACCAATTTCTTCCATTGTGTGAGTTTTCATACAACAACAGCTATCACTCAAGCATCGATATAGCACCATTCGAGGCACTCTATGGAAGGAAGTGTAGGTCACCTATTGGGTGATTTGAGACAGGAGATGTTAAACCTTTGGGCACTAACTTGGTGAAGGAGGCTCAAGATAAAGTAAGGTTCATTCAAACTAGGTTGTTGGCTGCTTAAAGTAGACAAAAAAAATATGCCTATTATAAGGTAAAAGACATGAACTTCAAGGTTGGTGAGCAATTTTTGCTTAAGGTGTCCCCCATGAAGGAAGTCATGAGGTTCTACAAGAGGGGCAATGTCAACCCTCAGTATATTGGTCCTTTTGAGGTTTTTGAGAATGTGGGTCCGATTGCATATAGGTTAGATTTACCGCTGGGGTTGTCGGGAGTCCATCCGATATTTCATGTCTCCATGCTTAAATAATACTATGGGGATGGAGAATACATCATTAAGTAGGACTGAGTTCTGTTAGATAAGGATTTCACTTACGAGGAGGAACCTATAGCGATTCTAGATAGGGATGTATGGGAGTTAAGGACGAAGGAAATTTATTTGGGTAAGGTTCAATAGAAGCATGTCTGGTTGAGGAAGATACTTGGGAAACCAAGAAGGACATGCTGGACAAGTACCCTCAATTGTTTGAGGATACAAGTACTCTCTTCTTTCTTTATTTTGGCCTATTTTCTCATTTAATCATTCGGGGATGAATGATGGGTAAATTGGTATCTATTGTAACGACTATTTTTATCGTTACATATAAGTCTTTTGTTTAAAATTCTATGTTAAAATTCTTCCTAGATTTAAAGTTATAAATTTTAGGCTAGGCTAATTTTAGATGAAATCTAAGTGAGGTATGGTCTAAGGAAATCCAAAAATGAATTTGGAAAGTTTGGTGGGGTTTGATTTGATTCCTAGTTATCCAATACGATAAGGAACTCGTAGGAATTTATAGAATTAAATTTGGGTGAGTAAAACACCCGAAATCAAACTTAGCATAAAGGGCATTATTTGGAATGTCCCAGATTAAAGGTGTGTTGTAATTTTTTGTATTTTGGGTTACTCAGGACTTTCTGTCCAATCAATGTTGCTACAGTGATGTGCATGTCACTATAGCGATATATCGCTATAGTAGAGAAAATCCCGATATAGCTACGGTCAACCCGGTCAACAACCGCTATAGCGACAGGTGTCTCTATAGCGACGAAAGTCACAAATTTATTTTAAAAATTCCCTAAGATAGATTATTTTTCTAAAACACATTTTGGGGCAAGGAAGAGGCGATTTTGGGTGATTTTCACCAGATTATCATTGCTCGGCTTCGTTAAAGTAAGGATTTCATTGTCGTTAACTAGTAATTGAAAATTTAGCCTTAGAATTGCTAATTTATGGAGTTTGGGGAGGGATTAGGGCTGATTTTAGTCATTTTTCTAGAGCAAGGGAATAAATTAGGTACAAAGTTAATGGATTTTGATTATTAATGGTTAATTTACCTTTGTATTCCGTTAATTCACAAATTAATCCATGGAATTGGTAGTTTAATGTGAATTACGGTAGAAAAGCCCTAGGATGGGGAGGGAATGATCATGATCTTGGCCTTACAGGTTGGATGTGAGTTATAATTCCCAATGTGGTAGGCCATTTCATTAATTATATATTTGTATGTATTTTCTAGATCGACACCAAGTGGAAATTGCACGGAAAGGCAAGGGTCAGACTTAGTTGAGTTGTGCAAGCTTGGATTAACGTGGTGATGGTATGTGCATGTTAACTACTTCATAGTGTGTCTTGTTAATGCATGTTGCTGGCATGGTCAAATCAAATGATTTTCTTTGGTGTATGATTTTGACCTACCTTATTGATTATTATGGAATGTCTTGGTATTTGGGACATTCTCACAGTTTGTTGGTGGAATAAGGTTGGCAGACACTTATGTCTGGGAATTAGGTACATGGACGGAATTTATCCCCGGTAGGTCATAGCTTGAGAGTGGTTAGGATACCCGTAGAGTGTATGTACGTGACTCAGGTGAGTTTCACGATTCCATGAGTGAACCGGGGAATATAATTATATATATGTTTAATATTTGCTTAAGTTGTATTGACTTGTTTGACTTGGTTGAAAGTGTATTGACTTGTTGCTTGTAAGTATAAATTGCTTATTTGATGCGTGTTGTGCTAGGTGTTGGTTGATTGAGCATACATTAACTTGTTATACTATGTTTTAGTTAAGTGCTCATATTCTCATCTTGGGTTGGCCAAATGACCCTGCCAGTACACTGTTGTTTTCTTGTGTGCTGATACTACACCTTCTCTTACTTTTTAAGTGCAGCGCATATTCTAGCGGCTCCTATAAGACCTCACTTATGACTCTAGTGTTGGACTTTGGATACAAGGGTAAGCAGTATGTTTTGGGTTACAATGAATCCTTCTTGGATAACAGATTCTTAATTTCTGGACTTAAGTTTTTCATTTCAGTTTTTGGGGTTGCATCCCTTCTTCACAATCTTTAGTAGTTTTGGTATGGACGACTTTCGGGTCCTAGGGATGGTTTTTGATTAAGTAAAATGTTCCACCTTTAAGTTGTACTTATGTTTTGTTTCTAGACTTGATATTTTATTGATGGATCAATTCTATTGATTTCCTCTAAGAATTGATCATGGGTTTAGTTTTTGGGGCTCTTGGTTCTCCCACTAGATGAATAGTATGGGTGCCACTCACGACGGATTTGGGTCGTGACAATAGTCCTTAAGCTTCGTCTGTTCCCAGGTGAGTTTTCTAAGTCTCTAAGGAATGATGGCATGCAACGATTATTGCATGAACCAATGATCCAAAGTACAAGCCGCTTGTTGGGTATTATAATTTATTTTTAAATTTTACCCGACTCAACTCGGCTAGCCCTTTTAATCCCTAAATACACTACCCGATGACCCGATAGACTCCCATATTTATTCAAACTCGAAAATTCACCCTAAGTTGCTCTATAACTGCACAAAACAAAGCAACAACTAAAATTACTCTTAATTTTGAGTTCCTTCACCTGCTATTAGGGCATACTCACTCGAATTCACAAACTCCAAACTCAACTGTCATCTCCAAGCACTTTCAATCTCAATTGTAGTAAGTCATGCTACTTATTTATGTTTTTCTCATGTTTAATTGATAAATTTATTTTGGATAGGGTTACACATACCTTGTATACACTATGCATTTTCATAATTGAGTTTAGAGAAGAGTTTGTATTGCACCCTTTGTTTGTTGCTTGTCTGTTGTTTTATTTTTTGAATAATGGGTGTGGTAGGGGTGAAGTTGGAGTAACCCCTTAGTTCAAAATAAGGTTAAAATTTTGAATTTAAACTATTTCAAGGTGGTGCACACTCAATGATTCAACCAACGATTGTTGTTTCTATAATTGATCATTGGTTGGATCATTGTGGGTGCCAAAATATAAGGTTACAACATCACTGTGGATGCCAAAATTAGAGGAGAACTTCCAATGATCGTTATTTCTACCAATGAGTCATTTGTAGTCTTCGTCTGATAGGAATACCCTCAGGAAATCTAAGAGGGTCTTCCAATAACCCAATGGTTGATCACCCTTTCATACACTGGTTGTCCTATAGGTCATCTATAGATATTGTTTAGTCCTTTTCTTGTGATTAGAATTTAGACTAACGGTTTCTTCCACAAGTACTATGGAACAAAGTGATCAAGAAGAAAAAAAATGAGGTTGCCCACAAGGAGAAGCAAATAAGCAGGCACTAATGGACCAACCTTTGGTCTCGGAGACTGAATTTGAGGAATCTAGTGGTTCATAGGTCGAGTAATCTACAAGTGAAGCTGATGACCAACATGAGCCTCAAACCACTATGTCAAAAGCTTCAAATTCCAAGCCTACACAATCTCCAACAATGGTGCCCGTAGCCACTCCTATTGTGCCTTTCAAGTCTGATAAGAGAGGTTAAGCTTCAAATCCAAATGGGAGTAAGTCTAAGGCTGATGAAGTTGATGATTAAGGGGAGTCAGAGAATTATGCGGATGGTTCTGGTAGTGCTAATCTGGAAGCCTATGAAAGAGCTGTTATTGAGGTTACGCCTGTAAGGAGACAAACACGAGGTGATGGGGTGTTCTAAAGTCCCGAGCATATTATAATAATGGTCTATCCCTTAACAGTAAGGGGAATGTCAAAAGAAATATCCAAAAAGAGCCTTACTTACTTCCCGAGGCACTACAAAAGGTTTTTGAACTACGCTGGAAAAATATGGGTTGAACTAGATGATGAAACCTATGGATAGCTACGGTGTTGAAATGGTTCGAGAGTTTTATGCCAACTATACTACAACACTAGAGAATATGACTCCTTCGAGGAAGGGTAACGTTATGAAAAAGCACTTGCACTTGGATAAGGTGCTGGTTCAAGGTACGGATATTGACATATCTGAGAAGGCCATCTCTGAGATTCTATTTGGTGCAAATTTTATACTACAAACAGAAACATCAGAATTTGAATGCCAAATGGTAGACTTAAAAATTAAAACAGTTAAGTCCAGAAGATAAGCTGATTCACTTCAAGTGGTTGGCTTTCCATATAGCTGAAGCAAAGGATGAAGTAGACTGGGTTACCAATGGCACAACAATCTACAAGTACAAACTGAATTTCCTTGCTTAGTCCTGGTGGTCCATAGTCAGGCATTATATAGCACTGACAGGTAATGATAATGTGCTAAGTGCTGACAAAGAAGGGGTGGTGGAAACCTTTTTAGTAAAGATGGAATTGAACATTCCAGATATGATTGTAGATGTGATTGGGGAGTTGGTACTTATGTATCACACTACTCTCCCATTCCCTAGTCTTGTGACCAACTTATGTTGGAAGTCTAGTATGCCGTCCATACCCGTTGTCGTCGACCAATTTCTCAGGACAACCAAGACAGTTGATAATGCATTAATTAAAGATCATATGAATCTGGTTTCCCAAGCTAGATGCCCGATGCCAAATTTAGCACCATGAGCAGCTGAGGGGGATCTACCACTCTATAAATATTTTAACTACTAAAACTCGTGTCATATCCTCATCTTTGCAGCTATTTGCAGTGCCTTCTGGTGCCCTTCAGCCTGTTTCCAAAGGATATGCTTTGGTATCGAAAGAGTTTCTTGAAAAAATCTTAAAAGGTTCGCTATCTCTAAAGCAAAGACTGAAATATTAGAGAAAAGGGTCAAACAGTTTGTAGAGGATGAGATTAAGGGGGATAAGTGGTTATATAGGCCAGATTTGATAGTTTTAAGGCGCGGATGATAGACTACTTGGAGACTGTTCAAGCTCCTGACTTAAGTAAGATCATAGCCGAGCTTACCTCCTTTCATATAGTAATGAAGGATCTCACTGAGTGATAGTTTATGGCTGTTCTGCCTTTGCCCATGATGATCATTGAGGAGATATTTGATATTAAGGTCCCAAATTTCTACATCTAGGCCTTGACAGATGGGGCCAAAGGTAAAGAAATAGATAATATAGCAGAAGACGAGAAGCCTAGAAAGAAGATGAAGATGAGATACAAGAAAGCAATGACAAAGGTGTTAGGAAAGAGAACATAGGCCTCCACAGACCATTTATCAGAGATACATGAGAGGGGATGAGGAGCTAGTTATTCTAGAGAGTCGAGAACCCCAAGAGTTGATGATGTTGATACTACTGTTGGAGGTGAGGGCATGATGGTTACCCCCATCTATTATATACCTTTGAGTGTCATCGCCACCGTCGAGGCCACGAGTGAAGAGTATAGAGGGGTTGTATCTGTGACCCCAGCTGATCAGTCCAAGATAGACGCCTAGTACTATCACTCCCCAAATCCCATTGAGGCAGACTGGCACCCTAAGCCGATATGGCCTGAGAGAACTAATCTTTGCTCATGTACATTCATATACATATCCTCGAATGAATCTTATTATACCTCATGCAACTATGCGGAAGTCATGGACATGAAAACATATACCATATATATATTTATAAAACTTGGTCGTTGGGGCCATCAAGTCAAAACGGACATTCATCTCTTACAATCATATACCCACATATGTCTACAAAAGCCTCTAACAGATGCCTGTACATAACCATCCTAAAGTCAGGACAAGTCCCCGCTTTATACAACATTTACAACATCAAAACAAATGTACAACTGTGACTCAGAAAGCCCCAAACCAACTGGAGCTCACCAAAAATCTGTAAATGATCCACAGCTTACAGGCACCTGCGTCTGCAGCAATTAAAGTAAGTCGCCCGAGAGGGGTCAGTACGAAGAATGTACTGAGTATGTAAGGCTCATAAGAACTGTATCATACATAATAACAACAATGGAGTAAATATAAGAGAAATAGTGAATGTGAATAAACTCTCTTTCTGTATGTGAGGAACCATGTATATTACGTTCTTTACTTCTCTTGTCTTCACATATGCTCATTTTTATTGTTCTACCCATACTAGGCTGATCTGTCACCCCTGGGATGAGATTAACCAATGCTAGGTACTTTGACCCCTGGGATGTTATTTTAACCCATGCTAGTCTTTCGTGTCACCCCTGGGATGTTATTAACCCATGCTAGGTACTGTGACCCCTGGGATGTTATAGTAACCCATGCTAGGCTTTCGTGTCACCCCTGGGATGTTATTAACCCATGCTAGGTACTGTGACCCCTGGGATGTTATAGTAACCCATGCTAGGCTTTCGTGTCGCCCCTGGGATGTTATTAATCCATGCTAGGTACTGTGACCCCTGGGATGTTATAGTAACCCACGCTAGGCTTTCGTGTCGCCCCTGGGATGTACTGTGATAACCCATGATAGGCTTTTATATCACCCCTGGGATGTATCGGGATCGACCCATGTTAGGATTTTCTGTCGTCCCTGGGATACCACCCAGGTTATTGGGATCGACCCATGCTAGGTATTTTAACCCCTGGGATACCACCCATGAATACTCATCAATTATATCTCTTATTATTCTTACTCCTGTTCTAAGAGTGATACATTGAGGAACATGACATTATTTGAAGCACATATATATATATATATATTACTTCACTCCTTTACTTCATGAGATTGACACCTTTACTTGTGAGGGATAGATATATTAGCTCGCACATTACCTCCTTCATTACTCTTATGAGGTTGGTACTTCTACTTGTGAGAGATTGGTACAAAGATAATCATAATATTATTGGACTTTGGAACATGACAGTACAATGTCAATGTGAATACTATGTGCTGCAGAAGGATATGGATAGAATAACCTTACATGCCGTATCTTCTCAATATGAATACACAGTCCTATATGTGGATACAATAATCCAGCTCCTTCCTTATGTGTTACTCTACAACACAAGGACATAACAAAGCTCATGTTAACAACCAACTACCTTACAAGTGCATACGAAGACAATGAGTTACGTGACTGTCGTATAATGTTATTTCATCCTCTTACAATACCATTTACTGCATTATACCAACAACACCATAACATTCCACACATTGACCAAGATATCATACTTCAATAGCATTTCACACCACACTTACCCTTTATGCTTTTTTATTATCATTCCGTCACAATTACCTTATCAACTTGCCTCATAAAAACTTATGAAAAACAATACATACTGAATATAGTCCAACATACCTCCATACGACCCTTTAAAGTTATTAAAACGGCATCACAAATTGATAATTACATCCAAAAAGGGTATAGGGGCCTTCGGTGGTCAAATAGATGCGAAAACATACAAAACCGAACCTGGGGCTGACATGCGAAGCCACCTGCGCCATCAAGTAGCTGAGTTTCCCCCGCAGGTGGCCTTTGGTAGATTTCATAGGCACTTGCGTTGGCATCTGCGCCCGCAGGTGCCTCGTCCACGGGGGCGGATGCCCGTTTTGGTCCAAATTGGTCTCTTTTGGGTCTTTTTATGTAATGAATGGTCCATGATCATAACTAAACTTCTTTTAACATATTTTTGATCATCTTGAATTCCAACCATCAGCCATGGTCTCACAACACACATAAACAACACCCAAAACTATACTTCTCGTTCAATACGTCACCCAATCCATAATCAATTTCACAAAAAAAATTTCAAACATTATACACAAGGATAAAACAAGGTAAGAATATAATAAAATCTCACATGTCAATATTGAATCCATCAAGTTCACTTCCTTCAATACCACAAGTCCATGTTCAAGTTTACAAGGCACAACCTCTTCCGATTTAGCAAACATGTAACTTTACACACATAGTGAACTTGTCAATACTCCACCAACATAACCAACATCATATAGGCACCCTTTAATGCACATAATATATTAAACCATAAGCATAAACACTTACCAAGTCTTAAAAGATGATGTTCTTGGCCAAAGGGATGAAGGCCTAGGGTTTATGTGAGATAAGGAAATGTTTGAGATAATTCTAGAAATGGCATGGGTGTCACAATGAAATGAAAATCTGATTTTGCCCTTTTATAGTCTCTTTAAGTCTCTCTTATCCAATTCTTGGCATTAAATGCAATGGTTGTTTAGTCAATGGAAGAATGGCCCATATTTGCCCCATTGGGCCAAGTCTTTTTGCTCTAGTTTTGGGCCTCAATTAAGCCCAATGGCTTAAGCCCACTAATTTTAATGTATAATTCATCAAGTCTCTCATGTTCAAATAATTCCAAGAATGTTATGGGCAATTAACTAGGTTAGTAAACATACGGGGTGTTACAAGTACTCCACAGGTAAGTCCCTACCCTAGTTTTTTATTTTTACTATGTTGTGCATTAAGGACATTACATGATCTCCTAGTTGGGGGTGGGTGTATACAAATATTTGAGGCTTTTTTTTACAACATTTATTTTCCCTCGAATGTTATATCTAGTTAGAATCAACATGTTTAGGGACTAATTTATGTTTTTAGTGTGTTTTTGTTGTTATTTGTGTTACTAGGAGAGAAATAAGAGAACTTGGTGCAGTCAAAATAAAAAGATCATGTAACCTGTGTTTTTGTGTTTAAATGTTTCATTGATACCCCTCTAAAAAATTTTAAGATGTGTTGTGTGTTTACTATGAGTTGTGACCATTGTGGATATCGTTATGGCATTAGGATTATGGATGTTATAACTGTAGACTAACTCTACATGAACTGGATAGGTAGTAACCGCTAACGTAGCCCTGAGCAATTTGTGTATGATGTACTTACCTAGTTTAGTAGTATGTGCGATCTAGAACTTGCCTAGTTAGTCTCTCCAAGGTTATATGATAGCTGGTTAGGAAAGTATCATAGGTCATTCTTGAATTGTCCACTCTGAGCATAAAAGCCTTACCAAATAGAATGTGATATCCCTTTATCCCAATTTTTAGCCAAAATAGGCCTTTTCCTTGAACAAGCCCATTCATTTTCCCGATTCTATTACAATGAACCTGCTTTAGCCCTGGTCCCTCCTTCGACACTGTGAATCTCAACTCAAGCAAATTGCCTAAGTTGAGGGTAGCTATTGTAGGGGTGCGTAAAGAAAATTAGGTATATAGAAGAAGTTAGTAAGAGAAAAAGGATTCGGGTGCGGTATTGTATGAAAAGAAATAAATGAATAAAGTTTGAAAAAGTAAAAGAAAAAAAAAAAGAAAAGAGAAAATTACAAAAAGAAATCACACCTGAAGTCTGAAAGTCGAAAGGAAGAAAAAGAAATAAATAGGGTTGAAAAGTGGATCTAGAAGTAGTGTAGTGCCTAGGAGGAAAGAGTAACTCAATCCATATTTACCATACCTGTCCCCGAGCCTAGATTACAAGCCAACAAAGTCCTATAGTGATCCTAATCCAACTGTCTAAAAAACTAAGGCGTAGAAAATAAGAGCAAGCTATGGTATTTCACACGCACTGTCGAAACTTCTTTGTAAGAGTGAGTGCTTCAATTTAGTCCCCGGTCTGAGATTCATTATGTATTTTAAGTGGGACTACATTGATGTGAGGGCATAGGAGTTGTATCGTGGTTGCTATTTGTTCGGGTAGTGTCATTGGTATATGTTCTAGGTTGTCTGTTGATAATGTAATGACATTGTGTGATCCCTTTATACCATGGTTAGTAGTTTTTATGCACACAACAAAGTTTCTTTTGATTGTATTGGAGAGGGTCGAAAAGGATTAAGGTATATGTGTGCTAAATCTAATTCTTGATAAAGTGACTACCATAGGACTCCTAGGTTTCTCTTAGTTAAGCGTCGTGTGTTTTGTTGTTTAGTTTAGTTTTAGTTTGCTCGCCTGAGGATATGCAAATGTTCTAAGTTGAGTGTGTTGATGTGTCTTGGACTTACAACACTTTCGACACTTAAAACAAGGGAAATATGCTAGTTCAAAGGCATATTTTTGTGGATATGATGTGCTTTTGTGGTTTTGTAGGTTAAATATGTTCAGAGAAGTGAAGTGCAAAAATTGAGACTTAAGGCCACCATACGAGCCATCCAACGACTATTGGAGTTGATAACAGTCGTCTCATGCTACTTTTGAATGAAGCAGAGAAGGTGAAACATGAATAACAATAGAAGAGAGATCCCACGATCATTAGAGGCAACAATAACCTCATCCTGAAGATCGTGGGAAGGTGTTCCTATAAACTAAAAAAAACTCAAGAAGGAAACAAAGACAAGAACCGATGGTCGTCCTTGAAACAACAAACTAGTACTACGTATCATCCCAACAAACATCTAAAAGCTGACCAAGAAGCATCCATCCAACAATGAGTACAAGGAACGATCATAGGTTCACACCAAAATCGTCCAATCTTTCATCTGAGTATCATGGGTTCACACCAAAATCGTCCAATCTTTTATCTGAGGTGCCGACACTGCAATCCAATTTAGTTTAGGACAGGATTTGTTTTATGTCTATAAATACTCCTAATAGGTTTTATGTTTTAGTTTACGTTCTACTAGTACTTTCAAGGCATATTGTTGTTATGTTTTAGTTTACGTTCTACTAGTACTTTCAAGGCATATTGTTGTTCTTAAAAGTTGTAAACATTTATTTGAGGGTTTTGATTAATAATTGAGATTCGTGTTTTTCATCTTTTTCTTCGTAAGTGCATGATTATGCTTTTTTTCAAGAATTATTATTGTGTTCTTATGATCATAAGTAGATAAACACCACAACTAGGGTTGTGGGAACCATAATGGATTAAAAAGTAGGGTTCAGAGTACAAGGTGATTCTTAAAGGGTGTTTGGCGTATATTATTATTCTTTTCGCTTTGATTGATTTCTGACGGATACCTGCATTAGAACTCACCTTATCCTTACTCGCAACAAAAGAAGATGTAACACATGGTAAAAGGTAATTAACAACAAGACTTAGAGCTATCAATTTGTACTTAATAGCTTGAGCTGTTAAATCGGGATAACTAATCTGGGATCCATGATAGGGGTTAATAGTGCAAAACTCATTAGACATAATACATAATTGAGGATAGTCATCCAATAGGGGGTAAAGTTGTTTAGATGAGCATAACCTATCAATTTTCTATGCCAAGAACCAGGAGAGATCGACTTTATAAAGTTATGGGGAACATTTACCTAGTGCTTCTTATCTATTAACATAACTCGACGAAATTAGCAATTGTTACTTGTTGAAATCATAATTCCCAAAAACCCCTTTTACTAAAAATTATTTACTAGTTGATTGGATAAACACTTTGATAGATATTTTGGCCTATTCCTGGTGGGACCGACCCCAACCTAGTTTGGTTCTATATTTGGTATAGTGACTGCTTTATATTTCTATTGGAAGTGCAATTTGGGCGACATTTAATATACAGAATTGTCTCCAAAGATACAAAATAAAGACTAGTCAAAAGGTAGAGGGAGAAGGAACAACTCTAGATTTTAAGATCTCACCCTAAGTATCAAATCCAAGATAGCTTCGCATGAAGTACACATTAGCGGTGAGAACTCATACTAGGATCTGCAATAGGAAAAAAGATGCAAAAGTATAGTATGACATCATAGGCTGACTAAGATCAAAAAATAAATAAAAAGTATAAATACAAAAATAGATGATTGCTAAAAACTATGTTGGGTTGCCTCCCTTTAGCATGTTATTTAACATCGTCGCATGGTGAAAGCCACTTAATTTCCCTTAGCTCCATAATGGAGGTAAGTAACTTATCCCCAACACACTTGAGAATCCATTCTTCCTTCCCTTCACTAACTTCTATCATTAAGTTTTTGAACTTGTAATTTCATGTTTGGCCATATTTTGTAGCAAACTCATGAATGAGATAAATGAAGCTTTATCCCACCACTTACCAATCCCCATTTCCATAATTGATTTGTTGACATGGTATAGTTCTTGATAGAAAGTGTCTAGCATTATCATGTTAGAGAGTACAAAAAATCTAGATACCCCTCATGTCAGATGATGATCTATTCTAGATATCTAACCTTAAAGAAGAAGGAGTCAACGTCATCTCATATGCAGATACCCCTCATGTCTAATTAGAGATCTATCCATCAAAGTGGGACACACCGAGTCAGGTTATTTCTTTCCTGTACAAAGGTGCAGAAACTTCATGCTCAACCCTGCTAACTGATCTTAGGCGTATTTATACTCCTAAGTGTCATTATCTGTGCACGTTTAACTTAGTTTTGAGGATAACTTGGTGTTATTAATGAAGTTAATAGTGTTATTTGTTTATTTGTGTTCTAAGATACATGTTTGGAGTGTTTAAGGTACATTTGAAACAATTCAAGAGTCAAAAGGATCAAATAGAGCTTAGACAAGAAAACTAGTAGTGCTAACTTGAGATATGCTTGTTCTAGTGTATTTTGATGAGATTTATTGTGTTGTATAGACTAATTTTTGTTATGAGATGTTGTAGGAGACCATTGGAGGATCTATGAAAGCTAAATTAAGCCTATAAACAAAACACACAAAGTGGGGAACCAAGGAATGAGTGCACGAGGAGAAGAGAGCAAAAATGCGATGAACCCTTACACCATGGGAGTGGGCGTGCCATGGGGCACACTTCGCACCCCCCCAAAGCATGGGAATGGGTGTTTTCCACACCACCTAGTGTGGGTAGCTACTGGTTTGGGCATGCTTTTACTGTGCGCCGTACCTCTCTTGGCGTGCAATGAGCCATGCGGCGCACCATCCCTCCCTCTCCCCGCCCCCCCCCCACCCCCACACCCAATTAGATCCCAAAGTTATTTTTTCACTTGTTTAAGTTGGGGGAAAGTTGGTTAATATCTATGTTTCGGTTGGGGAAGCCTATGGAAACACTATATAAGGAGAACTTAACAACATTTACATAGAACTTTTGGAACAACACAAGATTGGAGATAGGAGAAAGCATCAAAGGTTCTACACTAGGGTTTTTCATTCTCTACTTTTTCTTCTTTGTAGTTTTACTTTATAAACTCATCTATGATGATTCTTTGTATGACTATGAATGGATAAAAACCCTATTTCTATGGTTAAGGCTACAACATGATTGCTTAATTATGGTTTGATTGTTGGTTAATGTGTTTATCAAGTAATTGATTATTCTTGAGTTCTTATTTTACTATTCTAAAGCGTCATGAACTTTAGGATAAATCTAAGTCTCAAAATGAATTGACCATAGGAGTGGAGAGATGGAATGAAGAACGTAAGGAGCATGGATCATGTCTTTAATTATTAGATACTAATTATTAAAAGATGATTTGCGATTAGGATAGAGATATACCTAAATGCCCCACTTGGTTAATGAAATAGCTACATAGTTTAATTCATCTGAATTAAAGACTCACATCCCTACTTAATATTGGAGTTATGAGATTAATTTCAGTAGATAACTTATAGGAAGACCATTCCTAAGTTGTATTATAAACCCCATAAATTCATAATCACGATAAACATTAACAACAACTAGAAACCATAGTTATGCATGAATGTGAAGTAAATACCTCAACCCTGGAAATCTCCATCTATTGTTTACAATCTAAATTTCATACCGTTGTTATTTCTGTTCATTAGTTATAAAAACAAACTCAATCTCTTTTGGTTACAAATCGCATTTATTTAACTTCAATAATAATACTTAAATTGGATAGGCTGTTAAAAACCAAGTCCTTGTGTGATCAATATTCGGCTTGCAAGAGACACTTTATTACTTGCACTACCACATACACTTGCCTGTGCAGTTGGAAGCAATAAGTTTTTGGTGCGGTTGTTGGGGACTTAAAAAAAATTAGCGACCTTCTAATTTTTAGTTTTACTATTGTTATTGATAAGTGATAACAACTTGGTCTTAGCTACTCATGTTGTAGGTACAGGTTTGTGAAGCTAGTAAGCTGGCAAGGGATAAGGATTTGGTCTAACTAGATCTTGATCCTAAGCATCACTTACACCGATTGAGAAGAGAATCAACACTTCTTTACCCAATACCACACGTTGAGCAGGATTAATAGGTAGAAGTTTTTCCTGAAATCATGGCAGCACCAAGGATAGTGTGCGTTGTGGAAATCCTACTCACAACTAACGTTACCTCCGTTATCCGCAAAATGGAATCTGGAGGTAGATTTGAGCTTAAATATAACATGGTGCAATTGATGCATACAAGCTAGCAGTTTACAAGATTGTCACATGAGGATCCATAGGTCCATCTTAAAAATTTTCTTGAGATTAGTGACATATTTATTCTGGTGGTAGTCTCCACAGATTATGTGAGGCTAACTTTTTTCCCATTCTCACTTTTGGGAGAAGCAAAGAAATGGTTGAAGGCAGAACCTTCAAATTCAATCACAACTTAGGACGACTTGGAAAAGAAGTTCCTCATTCGATTCTTTCCTTCTGGCAAAACTGGAAATTGAGGATGGAGATCTTAAGTTTCATGCAGTAGCCAGACAAAAGTCTCTATCATTCATATGAGAGATTCAAGTCTCTTCTCAGAGATTGCCCATATCACCAAAATAAAAATAAGGTACTAGATCATACTTTTGTTGAAATTCTTGACCATAACACAAAAATTTTACTAGATTCAGCGGCAGGTGGTCAAGTGTTGGAGAAAACTTATGATGAGTTGTATACTCTCCTTCATCATATTGGGATAAGGTAATCCAAAGTGGCAGGGTGTTGCATCTAGAAGTGTGGTGTAGAAGCCTGCAGGTATGCTTGACGTAGATAGTGTCACAGCATTGGCTGTACAGTTAGCCTCTTTTTAGAACCAGATGATGACTCAGTTCAATAAGTTGAGTATGGATCAACCTCAGGATCACGTTAATGCATTGTAGCAGGTTTAGACTCGGTGTGAAACCTGTGGTAATACTGGTCATTCTGCAAACTTATGTGCAACAAATTTGGAGTCGGCAAATTTTATGGACAATGCACAAATAGGTAATCAGAACTATGGTAATGCCTACTACCGCAACTGTTAGAGTCAGCCCGACTACTTTTGGGACAATAATCAGTGTCAAGCTCACCAATTTCAGCCGCAGCAAGGTATTCAAAACAACACACAGGACAGTAATATAGAACAGACTTTGAAAAAAAAATTTGGCCAATCAAGAACAAATGGCTGCAGAGATAAAAAAATCAGCTATTGGCTCAAAAGAATTTAGTGATGCAAATGGGTCAATCAGCTCAGGAATAAAATACAAGACCTCAAGGGGGTTTACTTAGTGATGCAGATCAAAATCCAAAGTAGGTTATGACAATCACCTTGAGGAGTGGTAGAGATTTGATTGATGCATCTCCAAAAAAAAAATCATAAGGTGCAAACAGAGTTGATCATACATAAGCAGACAAAAAAACAAGCTGAGTCCAAAGAAGCTGACAAAATAGGGAAGTCTGAGTACCCTAATAGACCACCACCACCATTCCCTCAAAAGCTTAAGAAAGCCAAAGAGGATGTTTGTTTTAAGAAATTCTTTGATACATTCAAAGAACTTCACATTAACATCCTTTGTTAGATGTTTTGCAGGGAATGCCCAAGTATACTACGTACTTAAAGGCTATGGTGATGAACAAAAGAAAGCTTGGTGATATAGAGACTGTAGCACTTACTGAAGAGTGTAGTTCTATAGTTATGAGTAAGATGCCTAAAAAGTTTAAGGACCCTGGGAGTGCAGTTCTGTGGTTAAGAGCAAGATGCCTAAAATGTTTAAGGACCCTGGGAGTTTTACTCTCCCCATAAAAATTGGTGAAAGTGATGTGGTTCAGGCTTTAACTGATTTAGGGGCAAGTATCAACTTGATGCCCTTTTCAGTGTGTTTAACACTCTTAGGTTAGGAAAGCCAAGGCCTGCATCAGGTGTGCTCCAAATAGCGGACAGAACTAGAGTGGTTCTCGAAGGAATTATTAAATATGTTCTCATTAAAATTAGTAAGTTTATTATTCCTACTGATTTTATTGTTCTTGATTATAATACAGATAATAGGGTACCAATCATATTGGAACGTCCATTTTTGTCTATTGATGGAGCATTGATAGATATGAGAGAAGGCACACTCAAGATGAGATTAAATGATGAAGAGGTGGTTTTTAGAGTGTACAAAGCACTCAACACACCCTCACACTATACAGATCTATGAATGATCACAATGATGGAAGTGGATGAGTATGGGGTGGAGGAGAGCAAACCTCCTATTACCTCTTTGGACTCTCTCATAGAGTTGCCCGAATTGATAGATAAGCATAAGTTGGAAGAACTTGAAGGGAATCCTAAAAAGATAAGTGCAAGCAAAGCTACAGACTTCAAGTATATGCACTCGAGAGGTTAGAAAAAAAGAAGAAGATGGGCTTTGAGTATGCGGAAAATGATGAGAGAATTTGGATTATAGTTGTGATGTGGGTTGTGCTGCGACAATAAATCAGGCGCTGCTTGGGAGGCAACCTAAGTTACGGTAGTTATTTTTATTTTGTAGTTTTTTTTAGTATTACTTTTGGTTTTGGTTTTGTTTTGTGTTGACAGGTTGAAGGAAAGTCTGAGTACCTGAGATCTCAGCTAAAGAGAATGGAAAAAACTACGTGTGGGGTCCTTCGAACCCTTTTGATAAATATGATGATACTAGCTAGTGCTAGAGGCCTTAGGGAGTATTTCTATTCTTCATTCTTTTGTTTATACTTTGGGGACAAAGTGTGATCTTATGTGTAAGGTGGGCAATTTTCCAATTTGGTTAGGGTGAAGTGCGCTATAGTATTTCTGTTTTGATTTATTTGCTAGTTTTTATCTAAATTGAAAAAATTACAAAAAGATTTAACCTTTGGTTATTTTTAGTTTTTGTTTTTTTATCCATTTAGTAGAAGCATACTTCACCCACCCCTTGGTTTTTCTTTTCAATTTTTTCTGAGGGGAAGCCCATTGAACCCAGTATCCTTTTTGATTTTTAGGAGTAATTTTAAAAATTTTGTCATTAAGAATAAATAGAGATACACTTGCTAGGTGCTACATATGATTACTTGATGCAAGTTAGTGTTGAATTCTAAGGCGTAATGTGAAAAAGTGAATGACTTCTTTGAGACACCTAGGCTTGTTTATTCGACTCTTATGTAATGTTGGCTTAAATTTAAATTCATATGATTTCTTGGTTGAGAGTCTATAGAGATCCTTCTTGAGTTAAACATGTGCCATGTGTGAGTGAGGTTTTTGTTATATTCCATATTTGCATATTGATGTCTAGAACTTGCCTGGTGTGTTTGCAAAGCAAAATAAAGAATGTTGATTTTAGGAGATGATATAGGCATTTATTTGATAGCCATGTTTTATACCTGCTTTGTCTACCCTTTCTGCATGACCTTAGTTAGCCCTGTTGAGCCTTTAGCCTATTTTTTGGTAGCCTTATATGCATTTTAATCCCTTTCTTTCAGTTAACCATAATTGAATCCAAAATTCCTAAGCACTTTAGTTAAAAAATTAAGATGTTGAGGAGTGGAAAAATAAGGAAGGAAAAAGTGAAATTGAACCCCCAAAATAGTAGATATTGGTGTTGTGAAATAGTTTATGTGTTGTTGGGAGTAATGCAATGAAAAAAAATTGATCCAAAGTGAATCATGTGTTGATAGAAAATACTCCTTGCTAAAGATATGTAAGCTAGCCTAAAGGGATGAGCTTAATGGATAATGTGATATATTAAAGTGCTTGGGAAAATTAATCACTATTCGTGACCAAAATAATTCCTACCCGTTTCTTAGCCTACATTATAACCCATAAAGTTCTACTTGATCTTGAGCTTTGATACAATATTATTAGTGGAGTACTACACTAAGGGCAAGATTATGGTTCATCTTATGTGACATGTGAATTCTTTGTGAGAGTGAGCGACATTTGATTCTTACACCCATTCTTGTAATAAACTGCATAATTGTGAGTGAATATGGGTAACTTTCTTATGGTGAGGGCGTATGATTAATGATGGATAGGTAACTTATATGATCTCTTTTTTGAGTAATATTCATGGGTTTGCCAACTTGGTAGAGTCCATTCTTTAGGCTAGGAAGTTTTGAAATAGTATTCATATGGGTTAAATTGTAAGATGCCATGCTTAAAGTAAAACTTGCTATTCATGTAATCATCGCAATTCTAGCTTGAGTATCTTAGTTAAGGTAGTAAAGTTAGAGTCTTACTTTATAGTGAGTATTGTAAAGAGTTGTTTGAGGATGAACAAGGCTTTAAGTGAGGGGTGGTGATCTTAGGCGTATTTATACTCCTAAGTGTCATTATCTACGCTCATTTAGCTTAGTTTTGAGGATAACTTGGTGTAATTAATGAATTTAATAGTGTTTTTTGTGTATTTTTGTGCTAATTTACATGTTTGGAGTGTTTAAGGTACATTTGAAACGAGTCAAGAGTCAAAAGGTTCAAATAGAGCTTAGACAAGAAAACTAGTGGTGCTAGCTTGACCTATGCTTGTTCTAGTGTACTTTGATGAGATTTATTGTGTTGTATGGACTAATGTTTTTTATGATATGTTTTAGGAGAAAATTTTAGGATATATAAAAGCTAAATTAATCCTACAAACAGATACGAGGTGGGGAAATATGGAATGAGTGCACGAGGAGAAGAGACAAAAAATCGGATGAACCCTCACACTATGGGAGTGGGTGTGCCCCGCACCCCCCAATGCATGGGAATGGGTGTGTGACACACCTACTAGAAAAATTATCTACTTTTTTTTGTGTGCATTTTCCGTGTGCCGTACCTCTCTTGGAGTGGGATGAGCCACACGGCGCACCCCCCCTCCAATTACGTCCCAAAGTTGTTTTTTCACTTGTTTAAGTTGGGGGCAAGTTGGTAAATATATATGTTTGGGTTGGAGAATCCTATGGACGACCTAAAACACTATATAAGGAGTAATTAGCCACATTTATAGAGAAAATTTTGAACAACACAAGATTGGAGAGAGGAGAAAACATCAAAGGCTCTACACTAGGGTTTTTCATTCTCTACTTTATCTTCTTTGTAGTTTTACTTTATGAACTCACCTATGGTGATTAGTTGTATGACTATGAGTGGATAAAAACCCTATTTATAGGGTTGAGGCTACAACATGATTGCTTAATTATGGTTTGATTGCTGGTCAATGTGTTTATCAAGTAATTGATTATTCTTGCGTTCTTGTTTTACTATTCTAAAGCGTCATGAACTTTAGGATAAATCTAAGACTCGAAATGAATTGACCATACGAGTGTAGATATGGAATGAATAATTTAAGGAGTGTGGAACATGTCTTTAATTGTTAGATACTAATTTTTAAAGGATGATTTATGGTTAGGATAGAGATATACCTAAACGCCCCCCTTGGTTAATGAAATGGGAATATAGTTTAATGCATCTGAATTCAAGACTCACATCTCCGCTTAATGATGTAGTTGTGACATTAATTTTGGTAGATTACTTAGATGATGACTATTCCCAAGCTATGCATGAATGTGCAGTAAATGCCTCAACCCTGGAACTCTCCATCTATTGTTTGCAATCTGAATTTCATACCTTTGTTATTTCTGTTATGTAGTTATAAAAACAAAATCAATCTCTTTTGGTTACAAATCGCATTTGTTTAACTTCAATAGTAACACTTAAATTGGATAGGCTGTCAAAAACCAAGTCGTTATGAGATCGATATTCGACTCACAAGAGCCACTTTATTACATGCATGACCATGTACACTTGCGTGTGAAGTTGGATGCAAAACTGTCCTTCCTAAAGATTAATGAATTCCTCATTTTAGTAATTTCAACACTGTGTCGAAAGGAATCTTGACCTCTAGACTTTTCATAAACATCTGATCATGATGGAATTCTTCCTAGGAGTCCAGTTCAAAACTAAATTACTTAGTTCCAATGTCCTAGGGAAAGACCTCATCATTAGGTTTGATATCTACAAGCAACTCAAGGATCAACATAAAATTAGAACCTAAGGAATAAATTCCAGAAACCAATTCAAGTCATATACTAAAATCTTAAGGTTATTCCAAATCACTAAAAAGGAACAAATTAAGAAGATTGAACATCAATTGGTAGAGGAATAATGTACAGAATCTCACAAAGAGTTAATAAATAAAATTTATAATCCTATGTGGCTAAATTATTCATCAGACTCCCTTTAAAAAATAATTAAAATGTCTACCCCATAAGGGAAAGCCACTAAGGCATGAACCCAGAACATCTTCAGCTTGCAAAGAACGAATATGAACACCTTTTCAAATTTTGACTACTCAAGCGATCTGATTCCTAATGGAATTGTGCATCCTATTTGTAATGACCATTTCCTTTATTATGGGTAAGTCTAGCATGCCAAATTTTAGGTTAAGGTGTTCCCCGAATTGAGAGTTAGAAATTTCAGGCTAGGCTAGCCTTGGACAAAATTTGAGCATGGTATAGTCTAGGGTAATCCTATAATGGATTATCTAAATGTTATATATATTGCATTTATTTTATGATAGCAAAGAAACTAAGAAATCCATAGTAATTTTTGAAAGTAAATTCAGATGAGTAGAACTCCCGATATCGAATTTGACTTAATAGGGTTGGTTCAGAATGTCAAAATCTGAGGGTGTGTTGCAAAAATGGCAAAATTCCAAGAAATCTTGAGTTTCTGCCTCACCTACCATGCTATAGCGGGTGGCCAGCCGCTACCACTTGCCTCTATAGTGAGAATTTTCCTACTATAGAAGGAGTCAGCTTTGGTCAATCTCGCCATAGCAGGCGGATCCCACTATAGAGAGGCCTCTATAGTAGGATAGGGCCACTATACCAGAATATATGTTTATTAATGCTGAAAATACCCCAAAAATTTTATTTTGGTTCCACATTCATCTAAGGGCTGGTAGAGGAAACTTTGGGTGAATTTCACCTAAATTCCATCATTTGCTTCATAAAGGTAAATTAATCCCATTCTATTAATTAGTTTTTGAATTATTAATCCTTATAATCACTAGTTTACGGGCTTTGGGGATGATTTAACTTCACCTAGGTGATTTTTTTTGGTGCAAGTAGGTGAATTGAGTAGAAATCTTTTAGGTTTTGGTTAAAAATAGTTAATTTACTATGGCATGCTTAAAATTTACCGTTAAATTCATGAAATTAGTAAAATTAAGGTGGAATGATGATAGAAAACCCTAGAATGGGAGGACTGATCATGATTTTTTTCTTAAATGGACCTAACCCATGGATCTCACCCCCCAAGGCAGTCAGGGGTTGAGCCACACACCCTCAAGCCTTAACATAAATAAAATAATAAAAATACAGGGAGGACATAAACCTTACCTCCGATCCTATGGTGGTTCAAGAGTCAACTATCCTACTAAGGCCGGTCAAACCATCCCCAATACTAGGAAATGAAAAACTAGTTCTAAAAACCTAAAAGAGAGGACTTCTGTGAGTACAAAAAAACTAGGAAAACATAAATGAGGGAGACTCTCCCCTTGCACAGTAAGAAGATAACCTAACAAAACTAGAAATCTTCATGAAAGATATACTAAAACAAATATAGTCTAAATGAATATGATAATAAGGAAATAAATTAATGATGAACAAGTGGTGACATGTTCAAGGCTCGGATAAACCAAAACCATCTATGGTGGCTTCTTTATTCTCTTTAACTTTCTTCTTCTGACACTAACCATCCTTACTTTGTCAAGAGTGTAGTTACCTTTAGTGTCGTAAGGGAGTTAATGGTAGGTGTAGTACTGCTAAGATTAATCTGACAAGTGACTATGCTTGGAAAGAGTGTTGGCTGGAAAATTTGCTTCTCTATAGATATTTTTGCAATGAAAACAATCAAGTAGTTTGATATAATCTTAAATCTAAATAATGTAGATGTGAAGTATCCATGGAGAGGTTATGGTCTACTTGATCCACTTAACTAGTAACTCAAAATCAACCTCCAAGATAACCCTACTATAACCATATTAGATGCACCTGATAACTTCATAAGTTGCAGCTTGAATCTCCGCCTGGTTATTAGATCCCATTCTAAGAGGTGTAGCAAAGGCATAAATTAAGTGACCCTTGTGATCTCTAATAATACCTCCAGCTCCTATCTTTTTGCTATTATCAAGAGCACTACCATTTATATTAATCTTGACCATAGACGGAGGGGGTTTGATCCATTTAACCTGTATCACTCTTAAATCATGTTGAAAACTCTCCACCAGGTAAATTAGGTCCTTATATTTGTTAGGACATTGGATGTAAGGGTAAAAAGTAGATAAAAACATACTCAACTTCTTGATTATAGAGAATTTTACCATTGTAGCACTAGAAGGCTTACCCTATACTTACTTGCACATCTATTTTTTCGCAAGTTCCAACAAATAAAGATTGGCATAATCGAAAGAATGAGTTTACAAATATCTTTAAGAGGTTTAACTATCCACCACTTTATAATCAAGTTTCTCAAGGGAGTGATAGTATTTTCAATCCCCAAACAATTTGAAAAATACTTAAACACATGCTTTGCAAAGTTACCTGAGACAAAAATATGATCAATAGTATCAAGCCGGGTCTATGGAAACATGGGAAAGCTACTGTATCATGCCCAAAGGAGGTGATATTTTCATTATTAGGAAGTTTCCCTCTAAGAGCTCTCCAAAGAAGAAAAGAGATCTTGAAAGGGTCTTGCTTGTGCCAAATGAGAGTATCAATCATATACTTGTTTTTATTTTTTTCTAACCAACTCCAAAGCTGAAGAACAATTCAAATTCCCACTAGTATTAAGCTTCCAAATAGGTTGATCAAGAACACCATATTGATACTCAGAAAAAATGTTGAGAATTTTCTGAACATAAGTTTAAGTGCATACTCTCGAACCTTGTCTTCATCCTAATTACCATTGAATAAGAGCTGTGAGAATGTCATGTTGTTGAGCCTAGGAAGATAAGCATTTTGATAAGTAAAAGGCCCCATTCCTACCCAATCATCCCACTAGAAGGAGAAATTGTCAAAATTTAGGGTCCACTAAATATGGGCTTCAATAATAACCTTATTGTTCGTTATGTGTTTCCAAGTGAGAGATTGATCAGTAACCTACTTTTTATGACTAGGTTAGATCTTTGACAATATCTGGCTTTTGAGGAAGTCACTACAAAGTGACTTTATGGATCTGAAAGTCCATCACTATTTGTATTAAAGAGCCAGACATATGTCATTAAGATGTTTAATACCTATTCCACCTTCTTCATATGGAAAACTTAGAGTTTCCTAAGATTCCCAATGGTATTTCTTATTCTCATGCGTCCAACCCAAAAAGAAATCAATAATAAGACCCTTAATTTACTTGAGAGTTATAGAATTAGGAGTGATAGTTGAGAGTTGATGTATTGGAAGAGATTGAAGTACTGATTTAACAAGAGTAACTCTGCCCCCATAGCTTAACATCTTTGTCTGCCACCCTTTGATTTTTGAAATTACCTTAGCCACCATATCTGTAAAATAAATGATCATTTATCTTCCAATGTAAAGTGGGCATCCAAGATAAGTAATGGGACTATCTTTCTGACAAAAACTAGTAACACTTTTAATTCTATACACCACATCTTATGGTGTTTTAGAAGTAATCATGAAGTGGCTCTTATCTATGTTGATGAGTTTCCCAGAAATGACCTCACAAGTATGCAAAATCTTCATAGTAAGTTGTAACAAATATTTGCAAGTAGAGGTGTAAATGATAACATCATCAGCAAAACTTAAGTGATTCACCTAATGACCTCTTTTTTCCATATAAAAACCTTGATAAAGATAGTGATCCTAAACATTATTCATCAACCTAGAAAGCACGTTTTCTCCCAGGATAAAGAGAGCTGGAGAAAGGGGGTCACCTTGCTTAAGGCCCCTAGTAGAATGAAAAAACCCATGTCCGGAGCCATTAACAATGACATCATACCAATTATTAGACATTATCCTCCATATCAGGTCAATAATAATTTCACAAAAACCCATTCTTCTTAATAAAAGACAAATATAAGACCATGAGACCCTGTCATAGGCCTTTGCCATGCCTAACTTGATACCCATATTATCCCCTTCTTTGGGTTTTTTGATTCTATGAATGATCTCTTGAGTCAACATGATATTTTCAGAAATGTTTCTTTCCTTAATAAACCCTGACTAATTGCCAGATATAAGTTATGGAAGAATAGGAGCAAGTCTCAAGCAAATCAATTTGGAGATCACTTTGTTGGTAAGATTACTTATAGATATAGGCCTGAATTCAGATAAATTATTAAGATGGTTTACTTTAGGAGTAGGACCAAATAGGTATGAGAAAATTACTTGGGCATAGAGTGACCACAAAAGAAGTAATGCACCACCTCCAGCAGATCCTTACCAATAATCTCCCAACAAGCTTGGAAGAATTTCCCACTCATACCATCAGGACTAGAAGCAGATGTAGAGCTCATAGAGAATACAACATTCTTCAATTCATCTAAAGTAGGCAACTCTTGCAATATTTGATTTTGATTATTAGTAACCATTCTTGGAATACAAGCTAACATTTGTTCATTTATCACCATGTCTGCACCAGTAAAGATACCCTTAAAGTGTTCACAAGCAACTCTAGCAATATTTTTATCACCTTGAATGTAATTACATTGATCATCACTAATTTTGTGAATGAACAACCTTCTCCTCTTACCTCTGATTATAGCATGGAAGTACTTAGAATTAGCATCTCCATCCTTAAACCAATGTTGTTGAGTCATTTACTTGAGAATAGATTATTCTAACTTAAGGTATCTAATGTATTGAGTATTAATGCAGTGCAAGTTGGCTCTATTTTCCTTAGTGTTGGTATTGAGAATATTTTCTTCAGTAATTCTGACTTTTTCTTCATATTCTTTTACTGTATCATAGATATCCCCATACTTATTTCTGGACCAGTTACTTAAAGTATTGGCTATTCTCTTCATTTTCATATGGAATGACCACATAGGATTTCCATCAATTGGTCTGATCCACCATGCTCTGACAGTGTCAAGAACGGTTGGATTGTCAACTCAACAACATAAAATTTGAAGTATTTCACACATTTTCATGTCTTTCAGTAATTTCCAGCAATAAAGGATAGTAATCAAACCCTATAGAAGGTAGATAAGTGAAGAAAGTGAGGCATATTTTCCAGCCACATGTCATTAACCATGACTCTATCAAGTCTCTTCTAAATTCCTGCATCAATAGCTCTGTGATTGCACCAGGTGGACTTTTGACCATAAATGCCCAAACTAGTAAGTCCACATGCTTCAATAGCTCCTATAAACTCAAAACTCTTGTTCATATTATAAGGATGGCTCCCCATTTTCTCATCAATGTCAATAATTACATTGAAATCTCCTATAGTACACCAGGGCTTGTTGAAACTAGAGAAATACATCATTTTGTCCCAAAGAGGTCTTCTCAAATTATTTCTGCATTTAGCATAAACAAAAGTACTGAGCAAGACAGCAGGATTAGTCACATGCTTAATCTCACAAGTTATTTGTTGCTCATCATGATCCACTACTTTGCAGTACATATCCATGTTCTAAAATAATAAAATTTTTCCATTAATGTTGTAGGCAACTTTGTCCATAATAAGCTGAATTTTATGAAACTCTAATTTAAATTTTTCAGTAAAAGGTTCAAGAATAACAATTGTTGAAAGATTGTGGAAATTCTTGAGTTTTTGAAGTATTTCCGTGGCACTATGAGTATTAATACTCCTTGCATTCCAAGACAATGTATTAATCATCAAGAATCTTGGATTGGGACCTAGTTTTGATTCTGTCAACAATGACATAGGTACTTATGGTTGCATTTTTGTTGGCTTTGGTTCTTTTCTTTTGAGCCCTTGGAGATAAACCATGTTCCTCAGTAGCTCATTAAACTTCATCTAGAACATTTTCATCAAAAGATTAACCAAAAGCTTTGATTAAGTGATCACTAGTTTCATCATCTTCATCTTGTTCTTCTAACAATTGATCTTTGTAAAATTCATCCTCTAAGTTGATCACCCTACATTCATCATTGATATCACCTGAGACAACTCTTTTGTTTAGCACCCAAGGATCTTTGTGATTATCATGAACTTGTAGTGGAGAAGCAGTAATTCCAGCTTGCTCAGTAACCATAACACAATTTTGTTCACCCTTATGTACATTTCAAGCTTGACCTTTTTGTTATCTTTCTTGTTTTTTCTTGATAGTATTTCTTTTTTTCTGACTCAAAGCAAGAGTGGACTTGTTGTTGAGATGGAAACTTTCCCTATTTCTTGAAGTACTTAAAGTCTGATTTTTGATTAGAGGTGTGGTATTAGTGGAGGAATAATTCTCATCAGTAAACACCTGGCTAGTACTTTCCTTCTGCATAAATTCTAATCCCCTATTTTTAACACTAGTAACAAGATTACCACCAGTACCCTCTTTTTACAAAAATCCTGACCCTTCTTTATGAAAACTAGTAGCAAGATCACAACTAGTCGGAGCATTTGTAACACTTATTAATATCATCACTCTGAGTGGTAGCAGGGGTTCTAGAATCAATCTAGGGTCAACCAAGATCTTATTATCATCATGAGCCAAAATTCCCTCTCTTTTGGACTCCCCTCCTGCAAGGTAGTAATTTTCTCCTTTGTCCCTCCATCCATACCTTTATTAACTTTAAATTCAGAAAATATACTAAAAGAATTGAGGTGGGGTTGATGGAGCATTGAGTTAATACCTGAAGTCCTTTTTTGTTGGACATTATCATCAGTTGTCAACACATTATTAGGGTGGGGTTGATGGAGCATTGAGTCAATACCTAAGGTCCTTTTTTGTAGGACATTATCAGCAGCTGCAGTATCATTTTTATTATTCTTGAGATTTTTTTCAACTTGGGAATTTCTAGCTACTTTCTTTTGATCATTGCATATCTTTGAGCTATTCATTTTGTTGGGATTTTAGGGAATTAGATTCACATAAACATTCATAATATTAAGAAGTTGAGGAGGTTGACTCTGGAATCCAGGGTCAACATTACAATTTTTGGGATTCTGAGTAGTAGAACTAGAAGATATACCTGTTTGTTGTTGTTTTATAGCTTGTTATTCGTTTTCTTCTGAGCCTGAGGTGATCTTGGCCTGTAGACTTGCTTAATTTTACCTTATTTATAGTAATATTATGTTCCTTTGTCTTGTTGATGAGTAGGTTGTTGTTGATTATTTCTTTTCCTACTCCTTCTTTGCTGAGTTTGCCACTGTTCTTATTCAGGAATATGCTCAAATTCCATGTTGTTATTCTCATATTTTAGCTAGTTAGGAACCTGCTAATCTTGCACCTGTATATCTCTACCATCTTCTTTGTTGGGTTGCATCTGATTGTGTTTTTAAGCTTCTTCTTATTCTTTTCTTCTTCTATTTTTATCATCTCTTTTCTTTACAGTGTATCTCACTATATGGCCTTGGTGTTTAGAATACACACAATTGGAGTTTTGAATTTTGCTATACTACCTCTAGTCTTTTTTGTAGGTATCTAAGTCTAAGAATAGAACTTTCCCAATTGGAGACAATAAAGGAGTAATCACTTCCAACCAATAGCAATGCCAAGGAAGTTCAGGTAAAATAGCCCAAATAGGAACCTAAGGGGATTTTTCCTCAGGTTTAAAAGTAAGAGTCCATAATTGTAACCTCATGAGTTGACCCTAAATAAACATCTTACCTTTAGACCACATAGTAGAATGGTCAAACTCATTCTCCAGATCAATGTACAAGTGCCTAGCGTTAAAGTGTGTAAGTTTCACCCCCACCTCTAAGTTCAGTTTGTAGGATGAATTCTTTTCTAATGAACTCCATTTTGGGCATGGTATTGGTAAACTTACCAATCAAAGTGAATTTGCATCTCTCAGCCAACTTAACCTTGAAATCATTAGGATTTCAAACAACTATAGGTAGCCCTTGCTTGGTAGCTATTTTGGGAGGTATGATATCAATATAAGCATTTTTTAATGGCTCAAGATCTCTCAATTTAGTCACCATAGTATGAGGGATGATAGGAAGTGGTAGAGTTGGAACTTTAACAGGTTTAGGCTTAGCTTAATTCAAATTTTTTGGACTTTGTTGTGATTGATATCATTTTCCTATGGCTCAGTGTATCTGGTTTGGAACTATTTGGTTCAAAGGATTTAAAGTTTTTAGAAACCTATAAAGGTGTAGAATTAGGCACATAAAGTATTTGAGTTTTGGTAGTAGGTTGTTTGGTCATCTTTTGCTGGTTGAGTTTTGGTAGTAGGTTGTTTGGTCATCTTTTGCTGGTTTTCATTTGGTACCTTGGTTTTTTCTTTTGTCATAAATAACATCAACATTTTCAGAATTCTTCCCTTTCCCCTTATTCTTACTGTTATCAACCTTGTGCGGACTAGAATCCTTATCTCTAAGCAAATGATCATAAGTAGGATTAGGATTGAGAGACTCACTAATGTGTGCATCCATAGAAGACTCAAAACTATCATCATTAAGCTCCTCAGACTCAGTAATTTTATCATCCGAGTCCTGCACATCAAGCAGAGAACCTATAACCCTAATTTTCAAATTGGATATGCCTTGAAGATAGTTTGAATGAGCTTTTATGGAATCAACAATCCCCACATAATCTTTAGTACCTTGGTAATGACTCTTTTGATTTACATTGACCGGAGTACCATCTCATACCAAATCAACTTATTTTCCTCTTTAGAGTTGAAATTTGTTGAGTTTGGCTCCAAATTTGATGGGGCTTTTTGCATTTCTAGATTTTCCTTCTCAAATTGAACCTCTTCGCATTGACAATTTTGATTTTGTCCCAAAAAATTTTGATCATTATTTAATTTCTGTAATTTAGGGCTCAAAACCCTAATTTTAAAATTTGAATCAATCGGCTCCAAACTAATTTGGGGTATTAGTTTAGCATCATTGTGGATATCCCCTTTAGTTGATTGACATTGACTTTACTCCAAAATTCTAGTAGAAACAGTATTTCTAGAATTTTTCAACTCGCCGGTATGACCTCTTTCCCTATGTGATTGGAATTAGCACCAATAGGTGTACTTTAATCCCATCTATCATCCCCTTTCTTTGAATTTGATCGAATCAGCTCTGAATTAGGACAAATTTGAGTATGTATATTTTTTGAGTTATTTGTAATAGTCTTGAAAATGCCTAATTGAGAATTCTCAATTAGAGTGATAATATGGTCTTAAAAATTGGTAGTAGATAGATCTTGGGGTGGTGTAACATCTCCATGGATTGGAATTACACGAATATCACCTGAACTCAATTGAGAAATAAAACTTTGTACCCAGCTCCACTATTCATCTGAAATCGCCTTAGAGACCACTTCCTTTTTTGTCAATTCCTCAACTTTATAAATAGAATTTGTTACTGAATCTTTTTGGAGAGGGTACACATCATCTAAGCTCTTATGTTTAGATTGGTATGATAGCTTGTGAGGCCCTACTGGCAGCTGTGAAGCTATTTCGGCAGAGAACAGTGGCTAAATCACCTAGAGAGAAGGTACAACATTTTTTAGAGAGAGAAATTATTGCTATTACTTATGGGATTAGGTTATAATCCTTGAATATACAAGGTGACTATCTGAATTGTGATCATATTATTATAGTTAGACCACAACTAAGCAAGAATTGCATTGAAAGGAAAGGTTCAAGTTCAATAGAGTGGTGCAAGCTTAGATTGAGGTAGGTGATGGTTTAACAAAGTTGAAATCCAACTTGATTTATGTGTACATGTTAAGTGTTTCTTCGTATACTTATTATAATGCATTTTCAAAGAAAGTGAATGGTTAAATGATATCCTAAGTGCTAATCATATACAATAGGTTGTACTAAATGACTTGTTGAATGTACAAGTGTAGTTGTTATTTCCATTGTGTTTGTGATTGTTGTGATATCCTATTGATTATTATGGGATGTATCAATATTTTTACATCTTAGAGGGATTGGTGATATAAGGTTGGCCAGCACTAAATGTCTAGAATTATTGATAAATGGACAAGAGCTTGTACCCTAGAGGTCATGGCTAGTGGGCGACCATAAGGCCCTTAGAATGCATGTAAAAGGTATTAGTGAGAGTGACGGTTCCTTGAGTACATTGGATTATATGTTGACTTGTTATATTTGGTTTTTTGAGTGAATCAAAAGTTATGATCGTTAACATTGCTGTTGGAATGAATCCTTAAGTGGTACGGGCTAAATTACAAATGATTTTCATATCTTTTTATTTATGCATCTACTTATGTATTTGAGACATGGTTAGCATATTATTCAGTGATTGTTTGTTGACTTGGATTCTTGCTAGTAGTCATGGTCTTGACTTGAGTTGTTGTCTGTTTTGACTTGTACTTGATTGAATTCTGAGGTGTTTTTGAACAAGTTTAAGTGTCATATGCTTGAGGTAAATTTATATGGTATGTTTCATGGTTGTTCATGATTTACTAAGTTATGGTTGCTTGTTCACATTTCTTTTTTTTGGGCTGGCCGATGACCCTACTAGAAAACCGTTATTCTTGTGTACTGATACTACACGTGCTCTTTTTTTTGTTGAGTGCAACACATTTTCTAGTGATTACATCGAGACCTTTGCTTTAGAGTAGATTGTATTCTGACCCAAGAGTGAGCTACATCGTCCAGGCAGCCATGAGTCATCTACTTAGTTTCTGGTCCATTTATTTTGAATTCAGATATTTTCAGTTGTTTTAGGTTGAACCTTTTTATTGACCTTTGTAGTAGTTTTAGTACAATTGCTTTTAGATTCTAGGGGTTGTATAGTCTTTTTCTTAATTTCGCATTTGATATTGCTATTTGAAGAATTTTGAGATATTGGATTATTTAATAAAGTAACTAGTGTATGTTGAAAATTTGACTAAGTTGTTGTTTTGAGTAATTGGGTTAAATGGCTCTCCTGTCGAAGGGTCAGTGTGGGTGCCACTCGCTATAGGTTTGGGTCATGAAAAATTAGGTATCAAAGCCCCAGGTTTGTTGATCTTGTTGTATCATAATTGGTCCAATAGATATTACGGAATGGTACGGCAATGTTTGTACTTGTCTTTGAGAGGCTATAGAACTTTAGAAAACTATCACTTTCTTTCTTCTTTCATGCTATAATATGATTCCAATTCGTATCTGATGATCTAACTTGGCATCTGACCCTCCTCATTCTTTTGTCCATAGATGGTGAACACTAGAGCTAACGAAGCCTGAGCAGCAGCCCCTGCACCAGTAGGTCCACCTATACAATCGGCCATTCAAGGACGGGGTAAGGGAAGGGGAAAAGAAAATCAATACCGCTAGGAGTGGAGCTCAAACAAGAACTAATTAGGCCTGTTAGAGGTTCGTAAAACCCACCCTAGGATCAGTATAAAGAGGTTTAGGTTAGAATGAGGATGTTGTATAATATGAGGAGGTGACACCTATTAGGAGTACAACTCTTCCTCCGATATCGTCTGAGATGATTCAGTAGCTACTTTCTTTTATTAATGGTTTGGCTGGTACTGGGACCACTCCTGTTATGCCTGCTTATCAGTTTTCGTGTTTTCAACCAACTGCCACCGTTGCTCCTTGAATGGGTGGGGCCTTGGGGATTGAGATTTTCCCTCATCTGGTATTAGGTCCTGTTATGACCGGTACATAACATGGCATGCTAACTAAGTTCTTGAAAATAAAACCACCTACTTTTGTTGGCTTTGAGTCTGCTGATGTATTTAAGTTCATTGTTTATTGCTCTAAGGGGCTACATAAAATGGGTATTGTGGAGCAGCATAGTGTTGAGTTTGTTACCTTCCAAATGTAAGGTGATGGCAAACAGTGGTGGAAGACTTATGTGGAATGTCGATCACCACCTTTACTTCCATTGACATGGGCTTAGTTCCACACCTTATTTTTGGAGAAGTATGTACCCCATAATCTTTATAATCACAATAAAGACAAGTTTCTTGCCCTTGAGCAGGGTAATATGGCTGTTGCGGCCTCTGAGGCAAAGTTTCATGCTTTGTCCCCTTATGCTACTCAGTTTCTTAGTAAAAAAGATGAGAGGATTTGGTTGTTTGTGAAAGACTAGAACACTGACTTGCAGGTTTTGAATGTTCATATGAATGATGTCGAAAAGATCTTCAATAAGGTTGTTGATTATGTGAAGAAGGTAAAAGGGGTCAAGCAAGTTGGTCAGGCAAAGGTTTTAGCACAGAAGTCCCGAAATGTGGGTAACTTTGGTGGTTCTTATCCAGGAACCATAACAATCAAGACTATTCGGCTCTCCCTATTCAATTAGCTTTGCTAGCTTCTACAGTGAGTCAGTCAGGGGGCACTTAGCAACCCTCAGTTGCTTGAAACCAAGGGGCTTCTTACTCTTCTGCTAACAAGCCTTCTCTTTCGCAAGGTTGCTATACTTGTGGTGATACGGGACACTCTAAGACAGAGTGTCCTTAAAGATAGGCTAGTTTTCAGCTGTAGCAGCAGGATAAAGTTGTGGTTCCTACTGGTAGATGTGTTGGACGTAATGGTAAGGGTTGTCTATATTATGTGCGGGGTAATCATCAGGGATGCCGTGGTGGAAACTGAGGTGGTGCTAATGCATGGAGAGGTAGAGCACAACTTGCAAGAGAGGTTGCCCAGAGTGATGATAAAGCTTATTGGTATTCCTTCCTAAGCAAGACTGAGATCGAGGCTTCTGATGCCATCATTACAGTTACTATTTGCGTGTGTGATCAGATGGATACTATTTTGTTTGATTCAGGTTCCACTTATTCTTATGTATCTGTTAGATTTTCCTTAGAATTGGACTTGATTTTGATATACTTGACTCTCCTATATATGTGTCTACTCTGGTTGGATACTCTGTGGTAGTGACCTATGTGTATCATGCTTGTTTTATCTTGTTTAGAGGTTTCCAGACTTGGATAGATGTTATAATCTTAGATATGCTAGATTTTGACATCATTCTGGGAATGACTTGGCTATCTCTGCATCATGATATTCTTCTTTGTAATGCTAAGATAGTGACTTCAGAGATGCCTGGGATGGATAAGTTAGAGTGGGAAAGTGTGTATAAATTGAGACCTGTAAAAATTATATCTTTCATTCAGGATAAAAAGTTAGTTGGGTGAGGTTGTTTGGCCTTTCTAGAAAATCCCCAAGATGTTGGTACTGCGTTCACTTCTATTGAGTCAATTCTTATAGTGTCAGAATTTTAGAAAGCATTTCCCACAGACTTGCCGGGTATGCCTCTTGACCGAGACATTGACTTTTATAATGATTTAGAGCTGAACACTCACCCTATTTTAATTCCTCCCAATCGAATGGCTCCAGCTGAGTTGATAGAACTAAAGATTCAGTTGCAGAAGTTACTTGATAAGGGATTTATTAGTCCTATTACTTCACCTTAGGGTGCTCCAGTGTTGTTCGTCAAGAAAAACGATGGTGGCATGAGAATGTTTATTGACCACAAGCAGTTGAATAAGGTTACCATCAGGAATAAGTACCCTTTGCCCCAAATAAATTATCTTTTTAACTAGTTACAAGGTACTTTAGTTTTCTCCAAGATAAACTTGAGGTCGAATTATCACCAGTTAAAAATTTGGTCTGAGAATATACCTAAGATAGCTTTCAGGACTTGGTATGGGCATTACGAGTTCCTGGTTATGTCATTTGAGTTGACTAATGCACCGACAACTTTCATAAGCATGATGAATGGTATCTTGAAGTCTTTCTTGGATTCGTTTGTGATTATTTTTGTTGATGATATTTTGGTTTACTCCAAGAGTAAGGAGGAACATGCAGGTCAACTTTGCATAGTTTTGGGGATTTTGAAGGAGATCTAAATATGAATTTTGGTTGTCTTCTATTGCCTTTTTAGGGCATGTGGTTTTAGAAAAGGGGGTGATGGTAGATCCCCAGAAGATTAAGGTTGTTAAGAGTTGGGTTTGGTCTAGCTCTATGACTGAGGTTAGAAGTTTTGTGGGTCCTGGTAGTTATTATCACATATTTGTCATGAATTTTGGCTCCATTTCTATTCATTTGACAAGGTTAACCAAGTAGGAGGTGCCATTTGTATGGTCTAGTAAGAGTGAGGAGAAATTTCAAAAGCGCAAGTCTTTCTTGACTACATCCCCCATTCTTGCCTTGCCAATTGAAGGTAAGGACTTAATTTTGATTTGTGATGCTTCATGCTCTGGTTTGGGTGTTGTGTTGATGCAGGATAGGAATGTGATTATCTATACTTCCAAGTAAATTGAAGCCTCATGAGAAGAATTATCCAACCAATTATTTAGAGTTGGCAACAGTGGTCTTTGCACTAAAGATTTGGTGACACTACCTATATGGTGTCAAGTGTGAGGTGTTCACAGACCATCACAATTTACAACATCTTTTTAATCAAAAGGATTTGAACTTGAGGTATAGAAGGTGAATGGAATTATTGAAGGATTATGATGTGACTTTCAATACCATTTGGGCAAGGCCAATGTGGTGTCAAACGCATTGAGCCAAAAATTGATAAGTATGGGTAGTCTTGCTTGTTTTAGAGTGGTGAGGCAACCTCTAGCTATAGAGATTAAAAGTCTAGCGTAACAGTTCATGTATTTTGATGTTTCAAAAAGAGGAGGAGTGTTGGCTAGTGTTGAGGTAAGGTCAACATTACTTGATCAAATCAAGTCCAGACAGTTTAAAAATATGAATATGAATAAACTTCATAACAAGGTAGTGAGTGGTGAATCTTATGAAGCCACACTTAATGCGTGTGGGGTGTTGATAGTGAGTGGGTGTGTGTATGATTTATTTTAGTGGCCACTAAGATAACTTCTTTTCGTTGTGTGAATTTTCATACATTAATTGTTACTATTATAGAATCGATATGGCTCCATTCGAAGCACTCTGTGGCAAAAGGTGTAGATCACCCATAGGATGGTTTGAAGTTAGTGATGTGAAGCCTTATGTCACAGACTTGGTTAAGGAAGCTAAAGAGAAGGTGAGATTTATTCAAGAAAAGTTGTTAGCCCTCCCAAAGTAGGAAAAAGGAGTATGTGGATATCAAGGTAAGGGACATGTCTTTCACACCCGGTGAGAAAGTGTTGTTGAAAGTATCTCCTATAAAGTGAGTTATACGGTTTGGCAAGAAGGGTAAGCTTAGCCCTTGATATAATGGTCTTTTTGAGGTTCTTGATGATGTATGTCTAGTAGCTTATAGGTTGGCATTGCCACCAAGCCTGTCAGGGGTTCATTCGGTGTTCCAAGTGGCAATGCTCAAGAAATATCATGGAGATGGTGATTATATCATCAAATGGGACACAATGTTACTTTATAAGAATATTGCATATGCAGAGGTGCCGATTGTAATTCTTAACCAGGATGTTTAGAAACTGAGAACCAAGGAAATTTGGTCAGTAAAGGTTCAGTGGAAGCATCTTCCTATTGAGAAAGCGACTTAGGATATCGAGAGAGACATGCGAGAAAAGTACCCTCACTTGTTTAAGGATACAAGTACTCCCTTTCTTCTTTCTTGACTTATTTTTCTTATTTGATCATTCGGGGACGAATGATGACTAAATTGGTAATGACCCATCCATCATTATGGGTAAGTCTAGCGTGCCAAAGTTTTGGTTAAGGTTTTCCCTGGAGTGAGAGTTATAATTTTTAGGCTAGGCGAGTCTTGGATGAAATTCGAGTGTGGTATGGTCAAGGGTAATATAGGAATGGATTAGCCAAAGGTTAGATATTCTGAGTTAATTTTATGATAGTTAAGATGATAAGGAATCCGTAGGAATTTTTGAAGTAAATTCGGGTGAGTAAACCTCCCGATATTGAATTTGACATAAAGAGGTTGGTTTAGAATGTCAAAATCTGAGGCTATGTTACAATAATGGCAAAATCGGGAGAAATCCCAAGTTTTTGCCTCACCTACCCCACTATAGAGGGTGGCATACCGTACCACTGTGTTGCTATAGCAAAAACTTTTCCACTATAGCAGGAGTCAGCTTTGGTCAATCCCGCCATAGCAGTCGGATCCCCCTATAACGAGGTCGTTGTAGTGGGATAGGGCTGCTATAGCGGGATATGCACTGATTAATGCAGAAAATACCCCAAAAATGTTCTTTCATTCCATATTTGTTTAAGGGAAAGGAGAGGCAATTTTGGGCAAATTCAACCTAAAGTCCATCATTTTCCTTCGTAACGGTAAGTTAATCCCTTCTATTAACTAGTTTTTTAATTATTCATCCTTAGAATCACTAGTTTACGTGTTTTGTGAAGGATTTAACTTGACCTAGGTGATTTTTCTGGTGTAAGTGGGTGAATTAAGTAGGAAACCTATGGGTTCTGGTTTAAAATAGTTAATTTACTATTGCATGGCTCAAATGTACCATCAAATCCATGAAATTGATTAAATTAAGGTGGAATAATGATAGAAAACCTTAGAATTGGAGGAATGATCATGAATTTGACCTTAGGGTTATGGGATTAGGTTGCAATCCTCAAATATACAAGGTCATTGTCTGAATTGTGTTCACGTTATTATTTTTAGACCACAACCAAGTGGAAATTTCATGGAAGGGCAAGGCTCATGTTCAATGGAGTGGTACAAGCTTGGATTAAGGTAGGTGATGATTTAACATAGTTGAAACCCAACTTGATTTATGTGTACATGTTAACTATTTCTTCGTATACTTGTTTCAATGCATGTTCAAAGAAAGTGAATGGCTAAATGATATCCTAAGTGTTAATCACATGCAATGGGAAGTACTCAATGACTTGTTGAATGTACAAGTGTAGTTGATTTTTTCATTATGTTTGTGATTGTTGTGTTATCATAATGATTATTATGGGATGTATCGATATTTGGATATCTTCACGAGATTGGTGATATAAGGTTGGCCGGCACTAAATGTCTAGAATTATTGGTACATGGACAAGAGCTTGTACCCTAGAGGTCATGGCTAGTGGGCGACCATAAGGCCCTTAGAATGTGTGTAAAAAGCATTAGTGAGAGTGAGGGTTCCTTGAGTACACCGGGTTTATGTGTTGACTTGTTATATTTGGTTCCTTCAGTTAACCGGGATTTATGATGGTTAACTTTGCTAATGTTGGAATGGATCCCTAAGTCGTTCGAGCTAAATTACAAATGATTGGAATATCTCTTTATTTTTCCATCTACTTATGTATTTGAGTCATGGTAACCATATTGTTGTTGAATCATGGTTTGTTGACTTGGATTCTTGCTGGTAGTCATGGTCTTGACTTGAGTTGTTATCGATTTTCACTTGTACTTGATTGAATTTTGTGGTGGTGTTGAACAAGGTTAAGTGTAATATGCTTGAGTTAAAGTTATATGGTAGGTTTTCATGGTTGTTCTTATTTTACTAAGTTATGGTTACTTGTTAACATTTCTTTGGGTTGGTCAATGACCCTACCAGTATGTTGTTGTTTTTGTGTACTGCTACTACACATGCTCTTCTTTTTGTTTAGCGTAGAGTATTTTTTGACGATTACATCGAGACCTCATATTAGAGTAGACTATATTCCGACTCAAGGGTGAGCTACATCTTTCAGACAACCATGAGTTATCTACTTAGTTTCTGGTCCATTTGTTTCGAATTCAGATATTTTTAGTTGTTTTAGGCTTATCCCTTTTGTTGACCTTTGTAGTAGTTTTCGTACAATGACTTTCATAATCTAGGGGTTGCTCTGACTTTTTCTTAATTCCGCATTTGATATTGCTCTTAGAAGTATTTCGAGATATTGGATTATTTGATGAAGTAACTAGTTTATGTTGAAATTTTGATTAAGAGTTAGGTTAAATGGTTCTCCCACCTAAGGATTATTATGGGTGCCACTCATGATGAGTTTGGGTATTGACACTTTTATGTCAACAAATAATCTAAACAAACAATAGGTAAACTCTGATTAGTCATCAATTACTAATCTCTTAACCATTTCCTTCTAAATGATAAACTTTCCATCTCAAAAATGCTAACCCTATTCTCACACTTGGCCAAAGACACTCACTTTTCCATGTTTGATCTTAAATCGAGTTTTGGCAACTACTCATATGCCCAGATGAAAGAGGCAAAGTGGCTTTATGCATACCTAATCACCATTACTAATGGAAAGTTAAGTCTTTTAGACTCTAACTTGCACCCTCTCTATTCCAAAGGCCATGGTCAGAATTTTCCAAACCATCCTCCACACATCACTAGTTTACATTGATAACATATTATTGTACAATGATACTTTGGAGGAGCACTTTATCCTTCTTCTCCAATTTCATGACCTAGTGAAGAAAGAAGACTCTTGTCAAAGATGAAATTTACTTCATGGGAATGAATTTTGTTCATGGATCATATAGTCAAGGACCACATATTTGCTAGGAGTTACTCTAGTTTCGAGACACTAACTTCATAGTAAAATAACTCTAACAATTTTTAATTGTGATTAATTATGTTAGAGATTTTATTACTAATGTCTCTACATATATTTCTGCCCTTAAAAAACACTCAATAAGAATGCTCCAATTTGGGGAGATGATCAGGATGATGCAGTTAAAAAAAATAAAAGAATTATCCAAAGATGTCAATACTCTCCACATCCTTTCCAATGGAAATAAGATATTGCAAATGGATGTCGGTAATGACTATTTGAGTGCATTCCTTTTAGAGAAAAAAGATGGCCAATGAATGATATGAGTGTATGCCAGTGGATGATTCAAAGATGTTGAACAACACTATCATTCCACATTTAAGGAGATTTTTGGTGTAAAGAATAGAATCAAGACGTCCAATTTCTTTTTGATTCACACTGAGTTCCTAATCAAGATAGATTTGAAATCTTTTCCAAAGATGATTCAGTTATGAAATCGCAGTTTGCAGTATATTTTTACTCAAAAGGATTTGAACTTAAGGTAGAGAAGGTTAATGGAATTATTGAAGGATTATGATGTGACTATCCAATACCATTTGGGCAAGGCAAATGTGGTGGCAGACGCATTGAGCCAGAAATTGATAAATATGGGTAGTCTAGCTTGTTTTAGAGTGTTGAGGCAACCTCTGGCTAGAGAGATTTAAACTCTAACATCACAGTTCATGTAGTTTGGTGATTCTGAAAGGGGTGGAGTGTTGGCTAGGGTTGAGGTAAGATCAACATTCTTTGATCAAATCAAGTCCAGACAGTTTGAAGATATGAATTTCAATAAACTTCATAACAAGGTAGTGAGTGGTGAATTTTATGTCACCACACTTGATGCGTATGAGGTGTTGATAGTGAGAGGGTGCGTGTATGATTTATTTTAGCGGCCACTGAGATAACTTTTTGTCGTTGTGTGAGTTTTCATACAATAATAGTTACTATTTTAGCATCGATATGGCTCCATTCGAAGCAATCTATTGGAAAAGGTGTAGATAACCCATAGGATGGTTTGAAGTTGGTGATGTTAAGCCTCAGGTCACAGACTTAGTGAAGGAAGCTCAGGAGAAGGTGAGATTCACTCAAGGCAAGTTGTTGGCAACCCAAAGTAGGCAAAAAGGGTATGTGGATCGTACGGTAAGGGACATGTATTTCAAACCCGGTGAGCAAGTGTTGTTGAAAGTATCTCCTATAAAGGGATTTATGTGGTTTAAGAATAAGGGAAAGCTTAGCCCTTGATATAATGGTCCTTTTGAGGTTCTTGATGATGTGTGTATGGTAGTTTATAGGTTGGCATTGCCACCAAGCCTGTCAGGGGTCCAATCGGTATTCCAAGTGGAAATGCTCAAGAAATATCATGGAGATGGTATTTATATCATCAAATGGTACTCAGTGTTACTTTATAAGAATATTGTGTATAAAAAGGAGCCAATTGCAATTCTTGACTGAGATGTTTAGAAATTGAGAACAAAGAAATTTGGTCAGTAAAGGTTCAGTGGAATTATTGTCATGTTGAGGAAGCAATTTAGGAAATCGAGAGGGATGCAAGAAAAGTACCCTCACTTGTTTAAGGATACAAATACTCTCTTTCTTCTTCCTTGCCTCATTTTTCTTATTTGATCATTCAGGGACAAACAACGGCTAAATTGGTAATGACCCTTTCCATTGTTATGGGTAACTCTAGTGTGCCAAAATTTGGGTTAAGGTTTTCCCTAGATTGAGAGTAAAATATTTTAGGCTAGGCTAGTCTTGGATGAAATCCGAGTGTGGTATGGTCTAGGGTAATATAGGAATGGATTATCTAAAGGTTAGATATTTTGAGTTGATTTTATGATAGTTAAGACGATAAGGAATTCGTAGGAATTTTTGGCAGTAAATTTGGGTGAGTAAAACTCTCGATATTGAATTCTACGTAATGGTGTTGGTTTAAAATGTTGAAATCTGAGGATGTGTTGCAAAAATGACAAAAATGGCAAAACTGGGAGAAATCATGTGCTTTTGCCTCACCTGCCCCACTATAGTGGGTGGCATCCCGCTACCAATATGCTGCTATAGAGGGAATTTTCCCTCTATAGTGGGAGTCAGATTTGGTCAATCCCTCCATAGCAGGCGAATCCCGCTATAGCGAGGCCACTATAGTGGGATAGGGCCGCTATAGCGGGCTATGCACTAATTAATGTAGAAAATAGCCCAAAAATATTCTTTTTATTCCATATTCGTCTAAGGGATAGGAGAGGCAATTTTGGGCAAATTCAACCTAAATTCCATTGTTTTCCATCGTAAAGGCAAGTTAATCCCTTCCATTAACTAGTTTTTTTATTATTAATCCTTAGAGTCACTAGTTTACGTGTTTTGGGAAGGATTTAACTTGACCTAGGTGATTTTTCTGGTGTAAGTGGACGAATTGAGTAGAAAACCTATGGATTTTGGTTTAATAGAGTTAATTCACTATTGCATGCCTAGAATTCACCATTAAATCCATGAAATTGATAGATTATGGTGGAATGATGATAGAAAACCATAGAATGGGAGGAATGACCATGAATTTGCCCTTAGGGTTATGGGATTAGGTTGTAATCCTCGAATATACTAATTATCTGAATTGTGATCGCATTATAATTTTTAGACCACAACCAGGTGGAAATTGTATGGAAGGGAAAGGCTCATGTTTAATGGAGCGATACAAGCTTGGATTAAGGTAGGTGATGATTTAACATAGTTGAAACCCAACTTGATTTACGTGTACATGTTCACTATCTCTTCATATACTTGTTTCAATGAATGATCAAACAAAGTGAATGATTAAATGTGTAACACCCCGTACATTTCCGAACTTATTTGACTACCTTAAAATTTATGGAATTATTTAAACTTGGGATAATTGGAGTATTACCCACTAACTTTATTGGGCTGAATTAATATTGTGCTAATAGGCTCAATTGAGGCCCAACAATTAAGTAAATAAGACATGTCCCAAAAAGGAAATGATTCATTCAAAATTTGACCAAGTAAACACCTCATCTTTGATTGGCTAAGGATGAAATAAAGAGAGGTGGTTTAGAGGGACTATATAAGGCTGAAAATCAGCTCTTATTCACCATAGAACACTTACGAAATTTCAGATTTTTGCGAAAGATATTTTCTCCTCTCTCAAACCCTAAGCAACCACCCCTTTAGACAAGATCTTTCCATTGCAAGCCTTGGTAAGTGTTTACTCGTATGGTTTAACATATTATATGCATGAGGGGCTGTGTAGATCATTTTGGTTATGTTTAAAAAGTGTTGAACAGTCCACTTCTTGTGAAGCAGTCCACTTTTGCTTCTTTACTAAAGGGTTTGCCTTCTATGTGGTTTAAACTTGAAAGGGGACTTAAGGTCTTGAAGGAAGTGAAGTAGATGGATGAAATTTAAACATGTTAGGATGTGTTTATGTCCCTAACTTGTTTCCTTCTTGTGTATGATTTGTGGAAATGTGGTTATGAAATTGTGCATGGAACCTGTGGTGCAGTGAAAAGAGAATATAGTCTTGTGATGTTCATGTGAATTTTGAAACCATAATTGTTAATTGGTATCAAAGTTAACCTAAAATATGTAGGGAGAGGCTTACTTATGGCCATGGGCCATTTATTACAAAAATGACTCATTTCAGCCAATTCGGGCATCCGCCTTCTCGGATGAGCCACCTACCAGCGCAGGTCACTTCGCAGGTGGCCATGGATAGGGCCAAAAGGGAACCCGCGGCTTCACCTCACTACCTTCGGGCACACGTTCCTTCGTAGGTCCTTCCAGAACCTCATTTAGCTTATTTTTGCTTCTCTTTGACCCCCCAAGGCCCCTCTACCCTTCTTAGATGCATTCACCAACTCATTGTACCCTTGGAAAGCTCTAAGGGGGTAGTTCGGAAGCATTTTGGATTGTACCAATTGTGGATTGTTTTTAATATGTTGTTGTAAAAGGTATTTAGGTGACTTGATGGAGTAAATATGACGATGTGTTGAGGAGGAAATGTAAAGTATAAACCTGGTGTGAATTCCTATCGGTTTGTGATATCTAAGTTGATATGCAGACTGGTTTGGTATTGTTGGTATGGTGAGGCAGTAAATTGTATTGTAGGAGGGTGGAATGAAGTTATATGGAAGTCGAGTAGTTTATTATCACCTTTTGAACTTGTGATGTAGTTGACTTTTAATGTAAGCTCGATTATGTATTCATATTGTGTAGTAACGCTTTGAGTAAGAGCTGAACTATTGTAGTCACTCTTTGGAAGGATAAGGTATGTAAGGTTACTCTTTTTCATATCCTTTGGAAGCACCTATTGTTCACATTGTTACTGAACTTGTTTCCACTCCAAAATGTTCTAAAGTATCTCATCTCAGGTTGTTAGCAATTGTTATTCACGTGTCTCTTATTCATTGACTATTATTCCAAAGCTCCAATAATGTTATGACACCCAATGTAACAATCTCACAAAAAGTAAAGAAATGAAGTAATGCATATTTGGTTGAGTACAGGGGGCAGCTCTGGGGGCGAAAGCCTAGCTCGAGCCAAACCTAATTTATTGGATACAGGGGGCAGCTCTGGGGGTGAAAACCTAGCTCGAGCCGAACCTGATTTATTGATTTATAAGTGGCAGCTCTGGGGGCATAAGCCTAGCTCGAGCCGATCCCAATGTTAATTTACCACTGATCAGTTGGTCCCGGGCATTGTATGATTGATGTTGATATTGATATGAAGGTAAAAGGAAAGAAATGAATGTAATGTACATGGTTCCACATAGACAGTACGGTGGTTTATCAATATTGTCCATTCACTTGTATTTAATTTCTTTGGAGTTCTTATGTTTCATGTAGTTACTTATAGCCTTACATACTCAGTAAATTCATTCGTACTGACGTCCCTTGGGGGACCTACCTTACTTGCTGCAGGCACAGGAGCTAGTAGACCTTCAGAGTAGGACACGGGTCATCTGCAGGCTATTGGTGAGCTCCAGATTGGTTCGGGGCTTTTCGAGTCACTTGTATACACTTATTTTGGTTATGTGTAATAGTTGTATAAAGCGGGGACTTGTCTCTACTTTAGGCATGGCTATGTATTTGTTAGAGGCTTTGTAGACGTTGTAAGAAAAACAAAGGAATGTATGACCCTTTTGACGTGGTGGCCCTAACGACCAAGTTTCATATCTATTTGAATTTCTTTCCATGACTCCCGTCATTGATATCTTGTATCTATATGTGACAAAATGTTTTTCATTTAGTGGCATTCATATGAATGTACTCGATCATACGTTGGTTCTCTCGGGCCTTAACGGCTTCGGGTGCCAGTCCGCCCTAATGGGATTTGAGGCATGACAAAAGTGGTATCAGAGCAGGTCATCCTAGTGTGTCTACAAAGTTGTGTCCGAGTAGAGTCTTGCTTATGGATGTGTTATGCACCACATTTATAAGTAGGAGGCTATAGGACATTTAGGAGTTGTTTCTGTTCTTCATTTCCTAGATTGTGCAATAGAGCCAAATCTGTAGGTGGAATCAAATCTGACCACTGAAATTGTTTTTCTTTCGTTATAGAAAAATGCCGATTACAAGAAGAGGTAAGGGTAGAGGTAAGAAAGAGACATGATTTCCGGAGAAGGAACCAGTAAATCACCACCTGAACAAGTTAATCAAGGTGAGGCTGAAGACGAGTTTGCATCGCGGGCTTCTTCTACTCTTCCCTTTCCAAGAGAGCCAAGAAGGAGAGGAGTATCCCCAGAACCACCTGTTAATGCTACTAAGAAGTATTTAAGGAATGCGGTGCAAATGTTGACTCATATAGTTTCTGCACAAAATCAAGGACAAGTTGGCCCAATGACAAGTAATGACAGTGCAGCTAGTCGGCGGACACATGATTTTCTGAAATTAGATCCTCCCACGTTTACCGGGTCAGATCTTAATAAAGACCCACAAGACTTCATGGACCAAATTCAAAGGGATTTAGATGTTATGCATGTATCTGGTATAGAAACAGTTGAGCTTGCAGCATATAGACTAAAAAGAGAGGCTATTTATGGTATGAAGATTGGAAATGATCTAGGGGTATTGGTGCATTTCCAGCTAGTTGGGAAGAATTCAAAGCGGCGTTCCTTGATCATTACCTTCCATATGAGATCCGAGAGGCTCGTGCAGACCAGTTCTTAAATCTTCATCAAGGGAATATGAGCGTCTGAGAGTACTGTCTTCGGTTTAACTCTTTGGCCAGGTATGCTCCTAATGTAGTAGCTACTATGGACGATAGAGTTCATCGGTATGTGGATAGATTGGATCCATATTTGGTTAGGGATTGTAGTATTGCTTCTCTAAATAAAGACATGGATATAGCCAGGATACAAGCTTTTGCACAGAAAATAGAGGATCAGAGACAAAGGAGAAGAAAGCAAGAATTTGAAAGAGGACCGTCGAAGAGGGCTAAACCTATGGGACAGTTCATAGCATCCCAAAGAGAATTTAGGCCTCGAATTTTTAATAGACCGCCTAGAACATCATTTTCTTATTCTACAGCAGGTACTGTATCCCAATTTTGAGGGTTTAGAGGTAGTCAAGTAAGGCAAAGTAGTAGGATTCAGGGTTCACAGACAGTTGGATATTAGGAACAAGGAAGAATGAGCCAATCGAGGTTTTCTCGTCAGGAGTGTCAGCACTGCAGGAAGCCTCATTTAGGTGAATGTCGGTTTGGAACGAATGTTTGCTTTTGGTGCGGTATGTCGGGACACATGATGAGAGAGTGCCCACAAAGGGGCATGGGTAGTACGACGCGACCTACGGGATCAGCCGTTGCATCATTATCATCGGGTGTACCTCCTATGGGGCATGGTAGAGGTGCCAGAGGAGCAACTAATTCTAGTGGAGTATAGAACCATACCTATACTTTAGAGGATCGGCAGAATTTGGAGGCTTCTCCTGATGTGGTTACAGATACATTATCTGTCTTTTCACATAATGTATATGCATTGATTGATCCGGGCTCTACCCTATCATATGTCACTCCATTGATTACTGAAAAATTCAAAAGAACACCAAAATTATTAGTTAAGCCATTTGAAGTATCTACACCCATGGGTGAGTCTATTATAGTTAGGAGAGTCTATCGAAATTGTATGGTCACTGTTTGTGATCATAACATATTGGCTGATTTTATTGAGCTAGAAATGGTAGATTTTGATGTTATAATCGGTATGGACTGGTTGGCTTCTTGTTATACCACGGTCGATTGCCGAGCTAAGAGGGTATATTTCGATTTCCCACAAAAGACCGTCCTTGAATGGAGGGGTAATGTTGGAGCAACGAGAGGTAAATTTATTTCTTATCTTAATGCAAGGAAAATGATATCCAAGGGGTACATATGCCACCTATTAAGAGTGCAAGATACCAATGTGAAGCCACCAACTCTTCAATCGGTTCCAGTGGTAAATGAATTCCTTGATGTATTTTCGAAAGATCTTCCAGGTTTGCCTCCAGAAAGGGAAATAGAGTTTGGTATTGATATGATTCCAGGAACTCAGCCTATCTCTATTCCTCCGTATAGAATGGCCCCAACAGAGTTACGGGAATTAAAGGAGCAATTAAAAGACTTGCTAGAAAAGGGATTCATACGGCCTAGTATGTCCCCTTGGGGTGCACCAGTGTTATTTGTACGAAAGAAATATGGCACATTGAGAATGTGTATTGATTATCGGCAACTGAATAAGGTAACAGTCAAGAATAAATATCCCCTCCCCAGAATTGACGATTTGTTTGACCAATTACAGGGTGCCAAATGCTTCTTAAAGATTGACCTGAGATAGGGTTATCATCAAGTAAGGGTCAGAGAAAAAGATATACCCAAGTCAACTTTCCGAACACGGTATTGTCATTATGAATTTTTAGTTATGTCATTTGGGCTAACAAATGCACCAGTAGTTTTTATGGATTTGATGAATAGGGTCTTCAATCCACTCTTAGATGTGTTCGTGACAGTGTTTATAGATGATATTTTGGTTTATTCAAGATCAAAAGAGGACCATGCTAATCATTTAGGGCAGGTGTTGCAGATTCTTCGTGATCGTAAGTTATATGTAAAGTTCTCTAAATGTGAATTTTGGTTAAAATTTGTAGCATTCTTGAGTCATATTGTGTTAGATGAAGGAATAAGGGTTGATACTCAAATGATAGAAGCTGTGAAGAATTGCCCAAGACGTACGAAACCTACAGAGATTCATAGTTTTCTCGGGTTGACAGGTTATTATAGAAGATTTGTTGAAGGGTTTTCTTCCATTTCGACACCTTTAACAAAGTTAACACACTAGGCAACCAAGTTTCAGTGGAATGATGCATGTGAGAAGAGTTTCCAACATCTGAAAGATAAGATGACTTCTGCACCTGTGTTGGTACTTCCAGAAGGCACAGAAGGGTATGCGGTAGTCGTCTTAGGATGTGTACTGATGCAGCACGGTAATGTGATAGCTTATGCCTCAAGACAGTTGCGACCACATGAGAGAAATTATCCGACACATGATCTTGAGCTAGTAGCCATGGTATTTGCTTTAAAGATATGGCGCTACTATTTGTATGGGGTTCATGTTTACATATATACTGATCATAAGAGTTTGCAGTATATTTTCAAGCAGAACGATCTCAATTTGAGTCAGTGGAGGCGGCTAGAATTACTAAACGATTATGATATTGATATCTTATACCATCCAGGGAAAGTAAATGTAGTAGCCGATGCATTAAGCCGTAAAGCAATAGGAAGCACTGATGGCCAACTCATGGAAAAGCGAGGTATAGTCAAGGATCTACATCAACTAGACAGCTTGGGGGTTCGTCTTCTTGAAACTCCAGATGAAGAAATTATGGTGCAAAATGCGGCAGAATCTTCATTAGTAGCTAAAGTGAAGGAAAAACAGTATGCGGATCCTATTTTATTGTAGCTAAAAAAGAATGTACCATAAGGTTTGACAAAGGCATTTGATCTTATGCAAGAGGGAGTACTTCAGTGCCCAAGTAGATTGTGTGTACTTGATATAGATGAGCTAAGGAGATGGGTTATGACAAAGGCACATCATTCACGATATTCTATTCATCCTGGAGCCACCAAAATGTATCATGATTTGAAAGAGATTTATTGGTGGGGTAACATGAAGAAGAACATTGCAGGATTCGTAGCCCAATGTCCAAATTGTCAACAAGTAAAAGTAGAGCATCAGAAGTATGGAGGTTATATGCAATGTATAAATCTTCAAATCTGGAAGTGGGATATGATCAACATGGATTTCATCACAGGTTTGCCTCGTACACTTCGGAAATTTGATTCCATATGGGTAATAGTTGACAGGCTTACCAAGTCAGTACACTTCTTACCGGTCAGGACCACATACACAACTGAAGATTATGCATGGTTGTATGTTAAAGAGATAGTTCGACTTCATGGAATTCCAATCTCTATTATATCAGACCGGGAGCTTAATTTACTGCACACTTTTGGAAGTCTTTTCAGAAGAGTTTAGGAACACAAGTGAATTTAAGTACAACTTTTCACCCTCAGACGGATGGACAGGCAGAGCGTACCATACAAACACTTGAATATATGCTACGAGATTTCACATTGGACTTTAAAGGTAGTTGGGATGATCATTTAACTCTTATTGAATTTGCCTACAATAATAGTTATCATTCAAGTATCAAAATGGCGCCTTACAAAGCTTTATATGAAAGAAAGTGTAGCTTACCAATTGGATCATTTGAAGCGAGTGAAACTGCCTTATTTAGGCCATATCGTATTCATCAAGATGTGGAGAAAGTTAAGGTAATACAACAACGGCTACAGACAACCCAAAGTCGACACAAGTCATATGAAAAGAACGTAATGCACATGGTTCCCCACATACAGAAAGAGAGTTTATTCACATTTGCTATTTCTCTTATATTGGTTCTATGATTGTTGTGATCATCGTAAATGGAAATAATAGAAGAACTGTTCATACTTCCGCACGTTGAGTTTCTTCTTATAATTATTTCCATGGAAGTTCTTACGTACTAATGTAGTTTTCTTATGGCCTTACATACTCAGTACATTCTTCGTACTGACCCCCTTGGGGGACTTACCTTACATGTTGCAGGTGCAGGCATTAGTAGACCTCCTCAGTAGACTGTGGATCATTTGCAGAGTTTTGGTGAGCTCCAGTTGGTTCGGAGCCTCCTGAGTCATAGTTGTATAATTGTTTTGATATTGTAAATATTGTCTAAAGCGGGGATTTGTCCCGACTGCTAGTTGGTCTTGTAAATGCATCTGTTAGAGGCTTTTGTAGACATGTGTGGGTTATGAATGTATAAGATAAAAGTCCGTTTGACTTGATGGCCCCAATGGCCAAGTTTCATAAATCTCTATATATATCGCATATGTTCCATGCTCATGTTTTACAAATAGTTGCTTAAGGCTTAAGAACATTCATACGAGGATTTGCATTTGAAGGTTCATGAGCAAAGATTGGTTCTCTCGGTCCATTTCGGCTTCGGGTGCCAATCACGCCTTGTTGGAAGTCGGGGCGTGACAAAGTGGTATCAGAGCAGGTCATCCTAAGGGTGTATACAAAGCCGTGTCTGAGTAGAGTCTTGTTCATGGATGTGTTGTGCACCACATTTATGAGCAGGAGGCTATGGGGCATTTAGGATGTGGTTTCTCTTCTTCATTTTAGATCGTGCAATAGAGCCAAGGTGGTAAGTGAAACTGTATCTAACCATTGGCGATTGATTTTATTTGATATAGTAAACTGCCGATGACAAGAAGAGATAAAGGCAAAGGTAAGCAGGTGGATATCCCTGCCGATGAAGGAATGAGTAAATCACCACCCGACCAGGCTAGTCAAGGTGGAGCTGACACTAGAATTACTAGTCAAGTCCTTTGACGTCTTTACATCAGTTGGTGAATGTATTATAGTTGAAACGGCATATCGTAATGGTATAGTAGATGTTTGTGATCAAGTTATGATGGTTGATCTTATGGAGATGGAAATTAAGGATTTTTAATGTTGGAATGGGCATGAAATGATTGGCTTCATGTATGTCACAAAGATTGCCAAGCAAGAGATACCTATTGTTATTCTAGACCGACAAGTGAAAAGGCGAATGAGGAAAGACGTACATTTTGTATGAATTCTTTGGAGAAATCAACAAGTCGAAGAGATCGCATGAGAAGTTGAGCAAACAAAATAGAATGAAATCGACGTACCCATATTTGTTTCAAATAGAAGAAAAGGTTCAAAGTGTGGAAGTAGACAAATAACAAGTGAGTATCTATGAGTTTTACGTGTCTATATATGGATAGGCCCATATGGAGATGCATTTGTTGTAATGGAAGCAACATCGTTAACATTTGAGGACAATGTTTCTAAGGGGGAGAGAATGTAACACCCCGTACCTTCCTAACCCTATGTGATGACGTTGAACAATGTATACTTAGGTGTCGAGAGCTATAAGTATGCATTTGGTAATGTTAATGTTGAGGAAATTGAAATTTGGCTTCATACATGTGATTAGCCCTTCATAAGAGTTGTTTTGTGAGTTTTATGGCGCAGTTGTGGGGTTCAAAATAAGGCTAAGAGGACCTCTAAACAAAGGATATTAAGGGTAAGAAGTAAGTTAAAGAATAGGACTTGAAGTGTCTAACCAAATACGCGAAGAAAAGTCGAAGAAACAAAAATTTTGAAAAAAAAGAGGTGGGGCACGCCCAGGGGCGTGCCGGGCTGCTTGTGCGCACCTTTCAAAAGTTGGAAATTTTCTTAAGTCCCAAGGGTGCCCGGGGACGTATTGAGCCAATTTTTTCCACGATTCATCTACAACCACGAGTATATACATGAAATGAATGAAATATTATATTGGCATGATAAAATTACTCGAGAACGAATTTGGCGTCAAAATGACGATTTTACCCTTATGGTCAAAATAAGCCATACGTGGCTAGAATTGCTTGTTTTTGGAGTTGAGGCTACAAGTATGTATTGCGTGAGTGGTAATATTGTTGTAACGAGTATGAGATGATTTAAAAACAATAAATTATTGATTTTATTGGGTTAAGTGCATTGGGCTCAAAATGGGCCCAAATTATGTAAGAAAACATGGGCCAAGAATGGGTCAAATGACCCATTCTTCCATTGACTAATGCAACACATTGCATTAAATGCCAAGAGTGGCTAAGGATGAAGGTAAGGTCCTATATAAAGGGTCAAAGTGCTGATTTTATTCAATAGAATACACATGCTTTTTCTATCATTTTCTAGAAAATTCTCAAGAAAGCCTCTTTGGCTCCCAAAACCCTAAGGCACTTCTTGGAGCAAGATCACCATTTTCCAAGATTGAGTAAGTAATTATTCTTATACTTTAACATATTATAATCATGAGAGAATATGTATATCATGTTGTTTATGCTTGGAAGTGTTGAATATGGTGTTTTATGTTTTGGTAAAAGATGCGAAATCCATGGGATTATAACTTGGATTATGACTTGTGGTCTTGATGAAAATCATGGTATGGATGAAATAACAACATGTATGGTGTTATTATGGTCCTAAACTTATTATTTTTTCTATAAGTGTAAATTATGGGATTTTGGCCGATTTGTTGTTGTGAGGTGTATTGAAGTAAATTGATGGCATAATTGTGATGTTGTGGTGATGGAGAAGTGTAAAATATGAGCTTGGTGTGACATGCTATTGGTTATCATGTGTTGGTCAATGTATGGAATATTGTGGGATTATTGGTATGATGATTTCGTAAATGGTATTGTCAAGGGGGAATGACATGTTAAAGCTAAACATGTGACGTGTTGTTATTGTATGCCATTATAAGGTAATTGGTGGTTAATGTTGGTTTCGTTATGCACTTATGTTGTAGAGATAAACACAAGGATGGAGCGGGATTATTGTATGCACACTTAAGATTGTAGAATTATATTGAGAATACAAGGTATGTAAGGTTACTCTTTCCGTATTCTTCTACAACATATTGTTCCTATTGACATTGGGCCTGTTTCAAATTCCGAGAGGTTTGAAGTATCTCAATTCAGGGTGACGTATATTGTTATTCATATATACCTTATTATTGATCTATTGTTGTTTATGTGTTACATAATTATGGCTCATGGTTCCAAGGTCCAAATAATGTTATGTTCTAAAACTTTCAAATCATGTCATGATCCTCAATGTATCAATCTCTCACAAGAAAAGGTACCAATCTCTCAAAAGTAAAGAACTAAAGTAAGAATAAAGTAATGCATATTGATTGTGTTCATGGGTGTTATCAATGGGGTACAAATACCCGCATGATGATGTTAATTTATCCATGGGGTGCAAACACCTGCATGATGAAGTTCATTTATCCATGGGGTGCAAGAACACCTACATGATGACATGATCTTATCCATGGGGTACAAAGAATACCTGCATGACGATGATATTTTATCCATGGGGTGAAAGAACACACCTGCATGATGTATCCATGGGGTGAAAAGAAACCTGCATGACAGTATATGAGTAACGTAAAAGTAAAGTAAAGGCAAGAGAAAGAAAGAACGTAATGCACATGGTTCCCCACATATACAAAGAGAGTTTATTCACATTTGCTATTTCTCTTATATTGGTTCTATGGTTGTTGTGATCATCGTAAATGGCAATAACAGAAGAATTGTTCATACTTTCGCACGTTGAGTTTCTTCTTATAATTATTTCCATGGAAGTTCTTACGTACTGATGTAGTTTTCTTATGGCCTTACATACGCAGTACATTCTTCGTACTGACCCCCTCGGGGGACTTACCTTACATGTTGCAGGTGCAGGCATTAGTAGACCTCCTCAGTAGACTGTGGATCATTTGCAGAGTTTTGGTGAGCTCCAGTTGGTTCGGAGCCTCCTGAGTCATAGTTGTATAATTGTTTTGATATTGTAAATATTGTCTAAAGCGGGGATTTGTCCCGACTGCTAGTTGGTCTTGTAAATGCATCTGTTAGAGGCTTTGTAGACATGTGTGGGTTATGAATGTATGAGATAAAAGTCCGTTTGACTTGATGGCCACAATGGCCAAGTTTCATAAATCTCTATATATATCGCATATGTTCCATGCTCATGTTTTATAAATAGTTGCTTAAGGCTTAAGAACATTCATACGAGGATTTGCATTCGAAGGTTCATGAGCAAAGATTGGTTCTTTCGGTCCATTTCGGCTTTGGGTGCCAATCACGCCTTGTTGGAAGTCGGGGCGTGACAAAGTGGTATCAGAGCAGGTCGTCCTAAGGGTGTATACAAAGCCGTGTCTGAGTAGAGTCTTGTTCATGGATGTGTTGTGCACCACATTTATGAGCAGGAGGCTATGGGGCATTTAGGATGTGGTTTCTCTTCTTCATTTTAGATCGTGCAATAGAGCCAAGGTGGTAAGTGAAACTGTCGATGACAAGAAAAGATAAAGGCAAAGGTAAGCAGGTGGATATCCCTGCCGATGAAGGAATGAGTAAATCACCACCCGACCAGGCTAGTCAAGGTGGAGCTGACACTAGAATTACTAGTCAAGTTCTTTGACGTCTTTACATCAGTTGGTGAATGTATTATAGTTGAAACGGCATATCATAATAGTAGTTGTATAATTGTTTTGATATTGTAAATATTGTCTAAAGCGGGGATTTGTCCCGACTGCTAGTTGGTCTTGTAAATGCATCTGTTAGAGGCTTTTGTAGACATGTGTGGGTTATGAATGTACGAGATAAAAGTCTGTTTGACTTGATGGCCCAACGGCCAAGTTTCATAAATCTATATATATCGCATATGTTCCATGCTCATGTTTTACAAATAGTTGCTTAAGGCTTAACAACATTCATACGAGGATTTGCATTCGAAGGTTCATGAGAAAAGATTGGTTCTCTCGGGCCATGTCGGCTTCGGGTGCCAATCACGCCTCGTTGGAAGTCGGGGCGTGACATGCCGATATTAGAAGAAGGGGGCTAGAATTTGCCATAGGTGATTGGGTATTCTTGAAAGTGTCACCAATGAAAGGGGTAATGAGATTTAGGAAGAAGGGAAAGCTGAGTCCACGTTATATAAGGCCGTATAAGATTGCCCAAAGATTTGGTTAAGTTGCGTATGAATTAGAACTACCCCAAGAACTCTCAACGGTGTATCCAATGTTTCATGTTTCCATTCTTTGGAAGTTCATAGGAGATCCAACTCTTATTGCTCCCACTGAAGATGTACAAGTTACGAAAGATCTCACCTATGAAGAAGTGCCTATTGCTATTCTGGATCGACAAGTTAAGAGGTTAAGAAATAAAGAAGTAGCATCTGTAAAAGTGCTTTGGAAAAATCAACAAGTAGAAGAAATCACATGGGAAGCCGAGGAAATGATGAAATCTAAGTACCTGTATTTATTTCAAACTGAAGAGGAAGTTCAAGATGCGGAATTGGAGCAGTAACATGTAAGTATATATAAGTATTATGTGTATGTGATAATATGAAGAATGAACTGAGATTTGAACTTGTTTAAATTGGATAATGTTACTAACATTCAAGGACGAATGTTCCTAAGGGGGAAAGGATGTAACACCTCGTACATTTCCGAACTTATTTGACTACCTTAACATTTATGGAATTATTTAAACTTGGGATAATTGGAGTATTACCCACTAACTTTATTGGACTGAATTAATATTGTGCTAATGGGCTCAATTTAGGCCCAAAAAGGAAATGATCCATTCAAAATTTGACCAAGTAAACACCTCATCTTTGAACAAAAGTTTAGCTAAGGATGACATAAAGAGAGGTGGTTTGTACGGACTATATAAGGCTGAAAATAAGCTCTAATTCACCACAGAACACTTGCAAAATTTCAGATTTTTGCAAAAGATATTTTCTCCTCTCTCAAACCCTAAGCAACCACCCCTTTAGACAAGATCTTTCCCTTGCAAGCCTTGGTAAATGTTTTCTCTTATGGTTTAATATATTATATTCATGAGGGGTTGTGTAGATCATGTTGGTTATGTTTAAAAAGTGTTGAACAATCCACGTATTGTGAAGTGGTCCACTTTTGCTTCTTTACTAAAGGGTTTGCCTTCTATGTGGTTTAAACTTGAAAGGGGACTTAAGGTCTTGAAGGAAGTGAAGTAGATGGATGAAATTTCAACATGTTAGGATGTGTTTATGTCCCTAACTTGTTTCCTTCTTGTGTATGATTTGTGGAAATGTGGTTATGAAATTGTGCATGGAACCTGTGGTGCAGTGAAAAGAGAATATAGTCTTGTGATGTTCATGTGAATTTTGAAACCATAATTGTTCATTGGTATCAAAGTTAACCTAAAATATGTAGGGAGAGGCTTACTTATGGCCATGGGCCATTTATTACAAAAATGACTCATTTCAGCCAATTCGGGCATCCGCCTTCTCGGATGAGCCACCTACCAGCGCAGGTCACTTCGCAGGTGGCCATGGATAGGGCCAAAAGGGAACCCGCGGCTTCACCTCACTACCTTCGGGCACACGTTCCTTCGTAGGTCCTTCCAGAACCTCGTTTAGCTTATTTTTGCTTCTCTTTGACCCCCCAAGGCCCCTCTACCCTTCTTAGATGCATTCACCAACTCATTGTACCCTTGGAAAGCTCTAAGGGGGTAGTTCGGAAGCATTTTGGATTGTACCAATTGTGGATTGTTTTTAATATGTTGTTGTAAAAGGTATTTAGGTGACTTGATGGAGTAAATATGACGATGTGTTGAGGAGGAAATGTAAAGTATAAACCTGGTGTGAATTCCTATCGGTTTGTGATATCTAAGTTGATATGCAGACTGGTTTGGTATTATTGGTATGGTGAGGCAGTAAATTGTATTGTAGGAGGGTGGAATGAAGTTATATGGAAGTCGAGTAGTTTATTATCACCTTGTGAACTTGTGATGTAGTTGACTTTTAATGTAAGCTCCATTATGTATTCATATTGTAGAGTAACGCTTTAAGTAAGAGCTAAACTATTGTAGTCACTCATTGGAAGGATAAGGTATGTAAGGTTACTCTTTTCCGTATCCGTTGGCAGCACCTATTGTTCACATTGTTACCGAACTTGTTTCCACTCCAAAATGTTCTAAAATATCTCATCTAAGGTTGTTAGCAATTGTTATTCACGTGTCTCTTATTCATTGACTATTGTTCCAAAGCTCCAATAATGTTATGACCACCAATGTAACAATCTCACAAAAAGTAAAAAAATGAAGTAATGCATATTTGTTTGAGTACAGGGGGCAGCTCTGGGGGCGAAAGCCTAGCTCGAGCCAAAACTGATTTATTGGATACAGGGGGTAGCTCTGGGGGTGAAAACCTAGCTCGAGCCGAACCTGATTTATGGATTTATGGGTTGCAGCTCTGGGGGCATAAGCCTAGCTCAAGCCGATCTCAATGTTATTTACCACTGATCAGTTTGTCCTGAGCATTGTATGATTGATGATGATATTGATATGAATGTAAAAGGACAGAAATGAATGTAATGTACATGGTTGCACATAGACAGTACGGTGGTTTATCAATATTGTCCATTCACTTGTATTCGATTCCTTTAGAGTTCTTATGTTTCATGCAGTTACTTATAGCCTTACATACCCAGTATATTCTTTCGTACTGACGTCCCTTGGGGTACCTACCTTACTTGTTGCAGGCACAGGAGCTAGTAGACCTTCACAGTAGGACACGGTCATCTGCAGGCTGTTGGTGAGCTCCAGATTGGTTCGGGGCGTTCCAAGTCACTTGTATACACTTATTTTGGTACTGTGTAACAGTTGTATAAAGCGGGGACTTTTCCCGACTTTAGGCATGGCTATGTATTCATTAGAGGCTTTGTAGACGTTTTAAGACAAACGAAGGAATGTATGACCCTTTTGATGTGGTGGCCCTAACGGCCAAGTTTTATATCTATTTAAATGTCTTTCCATGACTCTCGTCATTGATATATTTTATCTATATCTGATAGAATGTTGTTCATTTAGTGACATGCATATGAATGTACTCGATCATAGGTTGGTTCTCTCGGGCCTTAACGGCTTCGGGTGCCAGTCTGCCCCAATGGGATTTGAGGCGTGACAAAATGATATCCTAAGTGTTAATCACATACAATGGGGTTGTACTCAGTGATTTGATGAATGTACAAGTGTAGTTGTTGTCTTCATTGTGTTTGTTATTGTTGTGATATCATAATGATTATTATGGGATGTACTGGTATTTTTACATCTTTATGGGATTGGTGATATAATGTTGGCTGGTATTAAATGTCTGGGATTTTTAGTACATGGACAACATCTTGTCCCCTGCAGGTCATGGCTAATGGGCAACCATAAGACCCTTAGCATATGTGTAAATGGTATTTGTGAGAGTTACGATTCCATGAGTACATCGGGTTTATATGTTGACTTGTTATATTTCGTCTTGAGTTAATCAGGAATTATGATTGTTAACATTGCTATTGTAGGCATGGATCCTTAAGTGGTCCGGGCTAAATTACAAATGATTGGCATATCTCTTTATTTTTCCATCTACTTATGTATTTGAGACATGGTTAGCATATTTTTATTGAGTCTTGGTTTGTTGACTTGGATTCTTGCTGGTAGTCATGGTCTTGACTTGAGTTGTTATCTATTTTGACTTGTTCTTGATTGAATTCTATAGTAGTGTTGAACAAGGTTAAGTGTCATATGCTTGAGTTAAAATTATATGGTAGGTTTTCATGGTTGTTCTTGGTTTACTTAGTTATGGTTACTTGTTAACATTTCTTTGGGTTGGTCGATGATCCTACCAGTATGTTGTTGTTCTTGTGTACAGATAATACATATGCTTTTCTTTTTGTTAAGTGCATCATATTTTTCAGTGATTATATCGTGACCTCAGATTTAGAGCAGATTGCATTCTGACTCAAGAGTGAGCTACATCATACAGGCTGTCATGATTCATCTACTTAGTTTCTGGTTCATTTATTTCGAATTCAGCTATTTTGAGTTGTTTTAGGTTGAACCCTTTTATTGACCTTTGTAGTAGTTTTGGTATAATGACTTTTATATTCTAGGGGTCGTTTAGTCTTTTGCTTAATTCCACATTTGATATTGCTATTAGAAGTATTTCATAATATTGGATTATTTAATGAAGTAACTAGTTTATGTTGAAAATTTGATGAAGTGTTAGGTTTGAGTAGTTGGGTTAAATTGTTCTCCCACTGAAGGGTTAGTGTGGGTGCCACTCCCAGTGGTTTTGGGTCATGAAAAATTTGGTATCAAAGCCCCAGGTTCATTGATCTTGTTGTACCAAAATCAGTCCAGTAGATATTGTGGAATGGTATGGAAACGTTTGTACTTTTATTTAAGAGCCTATAGGACTTGAGGAAACTATGACTTTCTTTCTTCTTTCGTGCTATAATTTGATTCCAATTGGTATCTAGTTATCTAAATTGGTATCTGACCCTCTTTATTCTTTTATCCATAGATGGTGAACACTAGAGCTAACGGAGCGAGAGCAGCAGCTCCTGCACCAATAGCTCCGATTGCGGAATCAGTTATTTAAGGACAAGGATGGGGTAGGGAAGGGGGAGAAGTAGAGCAATACCCGCTAGGGGTGAAGCTCGATCAACAGTTAATCAGGCCCATTAGAGGTTCATGAAACCTCTCCCACCCTAGGATCAGTATGAAGAGGTTGAGGTTATGAATGAGGATGTTGTAGAATAGGAGGAGATGGCACTAGTTGGGGGTGCAGCTCCTCTCCCGAGGTCCTATAAGATGATTCAACAACTACTTTCTTTTTTGAGTGGGTTGGCCAGTACTAGGACCACTCCTTCTATGCCTGCTTATCAGATTCCAAGTGTTTAGCTAACTGCCACTATTTCTCCTTGAATGGGTGAGGCCTTGGGGATTGAGATTTTCCCTAGTCTGGTATTAGTTTCTGTCATGACCGAGAATGAACATGACATGCTGACTAAGTTTCTGAAAATAAAACCTCCTACTTATATTGGCTCTGAGACTGAGGACACATTTAAGTTCATTGTTGATTGTTATGAGAGGCTGCATAAAATGGGTATTGTGGAGCAGCCTAATGTTGAGTTTGTTACCTTCCAATTGCAAGGTGATGCAAAGTAGTGGTGGAAGGCATATGTGGAATGTCGATCACCAGCCTTACCTCCATTGACATAGGCTCAGTTCCATACCCTATTTTTGAAGAAGTATGTACCCCTTACTCTTTGTGATTGCAAGAAAGATGAGTTTCTGGCCCTTGAGCAGGGCAATATATCTGTTGCGGCCTATGAGGCAAAGTTTCATGCGTTTTCCCGCTATGCTACTCAGTTTCTTGGTATAGAAGATGAGAGGATTTGGTTGTTTATGAAAGGCCTGAACACTAACTTGCAGATTTTGTATGTTCATATGACTTATGTTACAAAAACCTTCAATGAGGTTACTTATTATGTGATATCAGGCTCCTCTGTCTGATATAATGGAAAATGGAATACCATGCAATTGTACTATCTCTTTCACATATAACTTCCCATAATCCTCAGCTGTATAGGTCGTCTTGACCGGTAGAAAATGCGCTGACTTAGTAAGCCTGTCCACTATAACCCATATAGAATCAAACTTCCGCAATGTACGAAGCAAACCTGTAATGAAATCCATATTAATCATATCCCATTTCCAGACTGGAAGATTGATTCATTGCATGTAACCTCCTGGTTTCTGATGCTCTACTTTCACTTGCTGACAATTCGGGCATTGAGCGACAAACTCTGCAATGTTCTTTTTCATATTTCCCCACCAATACACTTCTTTTAATTCATGGTACATTTTAGTAGCACCTGGATGAATAGAATAGCGTGAATGATGCGCCTTTGTCATAATTCGTGTCCTCAACTCATCTATGTCCGGTACACATAATCTCCCTTGACATTGGAGTACCCCTTCTTGTGTAAGATCAAATGCCTTGGTCAAATTCTGTTGTACATTTTCCTTTAGCTGCAACAACATAGAATCCACAAACTGGTTCTCTTTCACTTCAGCTATTAAGGAGGATTCCACTGCATTCTGCACAATAACTCCATTATCTGAGGATTCAATAAGTCGAACTACCAAGCTGGCTAGCTTATATAAATCTTTGATTATCTCCTGCTTTTCAGTCAACTGGCCACTAGTACTTTCCACTGCCTTGCGGCTCAATGCATCAGCTACTATGTTTGCTTTGCCCGGATGATAAAGAATATCAATATCATAGTCTTTTAAGAGCTCTAACCACCTTCGTTGCGTCAAATTGAGTTCCTTCTACTTAAAAAGATATTGCAAACTTTTGTGATCAGTATAGATATCAACATGAACTCCATACAAATAATGTCGCCATATCTTTAAAGCAAAGACCACAGCTGCTAATTCAAGATCATGTGTGGGATAATTTTTCTCATGTGGAAGCAACTGTTGTGAGGAATATGCTATGACGTTACCTTGTTGCATCAACACACATCCGAGGCCAACCCTGGAAGCATCACAATACACTACATAACCTTCGGTGCCTTCGGGAAGTACTAAAACTGGTGTGGAGGTTAATTTATCTTTCAACTTTTGGAAGCTTTTCTCACACGTATCATTCCACTGAAATTTTACTGCCTTATATGTAAGCTTTGTTAACGGTGCTACAATAGAGGAAGTAGAAATTGTTTGTCTGTTTGTCTATCTGTTTGATATAATAGAAATTGGAATCCCATGTAATCGTACTATCTCTTTAACATAAAACCTTGCATAATTTCCAGCTGTACAAGTGGTCCTGACAGGTAAAAAGTGTGCTACTTGGTAAGTCTGTCAACTATCATTCACATGGAATCAAATTTCCAAAATGTACGAGGCAAACTTGTTATAAAATCCATATTAATCATATCCCTCTTTTCAAACTGGAAGATTCCTATATTGCATATAACCTTCAGGTTTCTGATGCTCTACTTTTACCTGTTGACAGTTTGAACATTAAGCTACAAATTCTGTAATGTTCTTCTTCTTTATGTTGCCTCACCAATACATCTCTTCCAAACCATGGTACATTTTGGTAGCTCCCGAATGCATAGAAAACCATAAGTGATGTGCCTATGTCATAATTCATTTCCTTAATTCATCTATATCCGGTACGCACAATCTTCTTTGGCCCTGATTCACTCCCTCTTGCGTAAGATCAAATGCCTTTGTCAAATCTTGTGTGCATTCAATTTCAGCTGCAATATAATAAGGTTCGCATATTGCTTTTTCTTCACTTTACAAATGAAGATTCTGCCTCATTTTACACTATAATTCATTCATCTGGAGTTTTGAGAAGACAAACTCCCAAGCTGGCTAATTGTTGTAACTCTTTGACTATACTTTGCTTTTCAGTCAACTGGCTACTAGTGCTCCCTATTGTTTTGTGACTTAACGCATCGGCTATTACACTTGCTTTTCCCGGATGTAATATCAAAATCAGCCACCTTTGCTGCTTCAAATTTAAGTATTTCTGCTTAAGGATATATTGCAAACTTTTATGATCAGTATATCTATGTCAACATGAACCCCATACAAGTAGTGGCGCCATGTGTTTAAAACAAATAACACAACTGCTAACTCAAGATCATGTGTTGGATAATTTCTTTCATATGGACACAATTGTCTTGAAGCATAAGCTATCACATTGTCGTGCTGCAGCAATACACTCGTGAAGAACCACAATATACTACATACCTCGCTGTGCCTTCGGGAAAGTACTAATACAAGTGTAGAAGTCAATTTATCGTTCAGCTCTTGGAAACTCTTCTCACATGCATCATTCCACTGGGACTTGATTGCCTTGTGTGTTAGCTTTGTTAAAGAAAAATCCTTCACCAAATCTCCTATAATAACCAACCAAATCCAAGAAAACTATGAATCTCTGTAAACGTCGTAGGCCTTAGCCAATTTGTTTTCACCACTTCTATCGTTTGTCTATCAACCCTGAGTCCTTCATCCTATACAATGTGGCCCAAGAACGCTATGAATTTTAACCAAACTCACATTTAGAAAACTTTGCATATATCTGTCAGTCATGAAGAATCTGTAATACCTACCGTAACTGTTTAGCATGGTTCTCTTGTGATCTTAAGTAAACCAAAATAGCATCTCCAAACACGGTCACGAACATATCTAAAATGGCTTGAACACCCTATTTTTCAAATCCATAAGGACAGCTGGTGCATTTGTTAATTCAACTGACATAATTAAAAACTCATAATGACCATATTGTGTTCGAAAAGCTGCCTCGGGTATATCTTTTTCTCTAACCCTTACTTGATGATAAGCCGATCTTAATCTTTACGAAGCATTTGGCACCCTATAACTGATCAAATAGATCATCAATTCTGGGGAGGGAATATTTATTCTTGACTGTCACCTTATTCAAGTGCCAATAACTATTACACATTCTTAACGTGCCATCTGTCTTTCGTACGATTAACACTGGTGCACCCCAAGGGGACGGTCTTATGAATCCCTTGTCCAACAAGTCTTTTAATTGCTACTTTAATTCCCATAACTTTGTCGGGGCCATGCTATACGGACGAATAGAAATAGGCTGAGTGCATGGAATCACATCAATACCAAACTCTACGTCCCGTTCTGGGGGGAAACCTGAAACATCTTCAGAACATTTCTCAAGAATTTCATTTACCACCAGAATCGATTGAAGAGTTGGTGGCTTCACCTCAGTATCTTTCACTCTCACTAAGTAACATATGTACTCCTTTGGGCATCATTTTCCTTATCTTAAAATAGGAAATAAAGTTACCTCTCGGTGCTCCCACCTTACCCATCCATTCATGAGCATTCTTTTTATGGAAAATTAAAATGTAATTTCTTAGCTCGTTACTCTACTGTGGCCTAACAAGAAGCCAACCAGTATATCATAACCACAAACAGTTACTATATAATTACGATATACTCTTTTAACCACAATAGTTTCACCAACTGGTGTATAGACTTCAAATGGCGTAACTAGTAATTCTGGTGTTCTTTAAAAAAAAAAAAATTCCGCTATCAATGGAGTAACATATGATCATGTAGAATACGGGTCAATCAATGCATAGGTCGTATGTAAACATATGAATACTGTACCTGTGTCTACATCAGGAGAAGCCCCCGAATTCTATCGATCCGCTATGGCATACGGTTCTGAATTCCACTAGAACTAGCTGCTCCGCTAGCACCTCTGCCATGACAAGCAAGTTGTACACCTAGCAATGATAACGCAACGACTGATCCAGTAGGTCGTGTCATACTACCCGTGGTCCTCTATGGGCATTCTCTCATCATGTACCCTGACTCACTACACCAAAAGCACACATTCGTTCTAAACCAGTATTCACCTGAATGAAACTTTCTGCAGCGCTGGCACAGCTGATGAAAAGACCTCGATTGGCTCATACTTCCTTGTTCTTAATACCCTACTGTCTGTGAATCCTAAATCTCACTTCTTTGCTTAAACTGATTGTCTCTTAACCTTCGAAACTGAGGTAGAGCATTTACTATAGAATGAGGAAATAATGGGCTAGGCGTTCTGTTAAAGACCCGAGACCTAAATTATCCTTGGGATGTCATGAACTGTCCTATAAGTCTAGCCCTCTTTGACGACCCTCTTTCAAATTCTTGTGTCATTCTCCTTTGCCTTTGATTCCCCCTTTTCTGCGCAAAGGCTTTTATTCTTGCTATATCCATGTCTTTATTTAACGCAGCAATAGTACAGTCCCTCACCAAATATGGCTCCAATCTACTCACATACCGATGGACTCTGTCGGCCATTGTGGCTACTACATTTGGAGCATATCGAGCTAAAGAATTAAACTGCAGACTGTATTCTCTGAAACTCATGTTCCCCTGATGGAGATTTAAAAACTGATCCGTACGATCCTATCAGATCTCATATGGGAGATAATGATCAAGGAATATCGTTTCAAATTCCTCCCAACAAGTTGGAAGTGCACTGATACCCCTAGATCGTTTCCAATCTTTGTACCATAATATAGCCTCGCCTTTTAGCCTATATATTGCAAGCTCCACTTTTTATATACCAGTCACATGCATAACATCTACAACCCTTTTTATTTGGTTCACGAAATCCTGTGGATCTTCATTCAGATCTGACCCGGTGAACGTGGGAGGGTCTAATTTCAGAAAATCCTGTGTCCTCCGACTAGCTGCCCTAGCCTCACTGTCATTACCTGTCATTGGACCTACTTGTCCTTGATTCAGTGCAGCCACTATACGAGCAACTACATGATTTAACATATGCACTGCATTTCTTAAATCCTGCTCAGTAGCATTAACAGGTGTTTCGACAGGGTCTTCTCTCCTCCTTGGCTCTTCTGGAGCTGGAAAAGTAGAAGAAGCCCGCGATGTAAATTCAGTTTCAGCCCCACTCTGACTAGCTTGGTCAGGTGGTGATTTACTAGTTCCTTCTCTGGCAGGCATCTCTACCTTCTTATCTTTGCCCCTATATTGTCTTGTAATCGGCATTTTACTATATAGAAGAAAACCAATTTCAATAGTCAGAAATGAGTTCCACCTACAACATTGGCTCTAATGCACGATCTAACAAATGAAGAAAAGAAACAACTCCTAAATGTCACATAGCCTCATACTTATAAATTTGGTGCGCAACATATCCATAAGCACGACCCTACTTAGACACGGCTTTGTAGACACCCTTAGCACAACCTGGCTCTGATACCACTTTTGTCACGCCCCGAATTCCAACGAGGCAGACTGGCACCCAAAGCCGATAAGGCCCGAGAGAACTAATCTTTACTCATGGACGTTCATATGCATGTCCCTATATGAATATTGTTCTATCTCATGGAACTAATAAATACTAATGGCGGAAGTCATGGAAACATATGCTATATATGAAACTTGGCTGTTAGGGCCATCAAGTCAAAATGGACATACGTCTCTTACATTCATCTTCCCAAATACGTCTACAAAGCCTCTAACAGATGCATACACATAACCATCTTAAAATTAGGAAAAGTCTCTGCTTTATATAATATTTACAATACCAAAACAAATGTACAACTGTGACTCAGAAAGCCCCGAACCAACTAGAGCTCACCAATGATCCGCAGATGACTCGTAGCCTACGGTGGTGGTCTGCTAGCACTTGTGCCTGCAGTAGGTAAGTCCACCCAAGGGGGATCAGTACGAAGAATGTACTGAGTATGTAAGGCCATATGAAACTGTAAGACATATAAATATTCCAATGAACTCAAATATAAAAGAATAGTCAATATGGACAAACCATCATTCTGCATATGTGGAACCAAGTACCTTATATTCATTAGTTTCTTTTGCTTCTAATGTTTATTCATTATCACTTATCTCATATCGTACCCAGGCCCTAACTGATCAGTGGGTCTGAACATAACATAACGTTATGTTGGGATCGGCTCGAGCTAAGCTTATTCCTCTAGAGCTACCACCCATAAGTCAAAATATCGGGCTCAGCTCGAGCTAGGTTATTCCCTCTAGAGCTGCCACCCATAAACCAATATATCAGGTTTGGATCAAGCTAGGTTCTTACCTCTAGAGCTACCACCTGTCATGATCGGTCCGAGCTAGGCGTATGCCTCTAGGACTATCCCCTGATCCAATAATCTCAGGATCGGCTCGAGTTAGGATTATGCCTCTAGAGCTACCACCCATACTCTTACCACCAACAAATATGCATTACTTTATTTCTTACTTTTGAGAGATTGATATGTTGATAATCGCAACATTATTGGAGTTTTGGAACATCAGTCCTTGATTAAGAGACATATGAACAACACTTGATCCATGAATAAGGAACATAAGAATAACAATACATGACAACCTGTAATGAGATGCCTTAGACATTTCGGAATGGAACAAGTATAATGACAATGTGAATAATATGAGCTGCAGAATGATATGGTAGGCGTAACCTTACATACCTTATCTTCCCAATATGAATATACAGTCCTATATGTGAATACAACAATCCAGCTCCTTCCTTACGTTTTACTCTACAACACAACTACATCACGAAGCTCCCGTTAACAACTAACTACATTACAAATGCATAACTTGACAACAAGTTACGTAACTGTCATACAATGTCATTTCACCCTCTTACAATACCATGTACTGCCTTACCGTTACCAATACATGTCACACACCACCCAAGATATCATAAATCACTAGCATTTCACACCAAGATTATACTTTACATTTCCCCTTCAATACAATGTCACGTTTACGTCGTTACGTTGCCTAAACGTCTTTCACAATGACACATTAAAACCAATCCATACTTGATATAATTAACAGTACCTCCAAATTACTCCTTTAAGGTCATTCATAAGGTAATAATTGCATCTAAGAAGGTTAGAGGGGTTTCGTGGATCAACACGAGACAAAAACATGCAAAATGGGACCTTGGGGGGTCTGGAGTGGTCACCTGCGCCCGCAGATGGGTGAACTATGGCCGCAGGTGCCCTGCTGGACAATTCCAGGGTCACCTGCATTGGCATCTGTGCCCGCAAGTGCCCCGTCTGCGAGGGCGAATGCCCGGTTTCGTCTCCAAGGGTCTTTTTTGGGTCCTTTTTCACCATAAATGGTTCATGGCCATAAGTAAGTTTTCCTTTACATATGTTTGATCAACTTAATGCCCATGAACAGCCATAATTTCACAATACACATAAACATCACCAAAACCATCTTTTCATTTCAATACGTCACCCCTTCCGTACACAATTTCACAACAACAATTCCAAAAGTTACACACCAAGAGAAATCAAGTTAGGGACATAGCCATAACCACATTATACATTTTAATATTCAATCCATCAAACTCACTTATTTCAAGACCACAAGTCCACTTTCAAGTTTAAGTCACCAAAATGACAAAACTTGTATCACATAAGCAAAAGTGCACCACTCAACCCTTGCAAGCATAACCAACATGATCTACATAATCCTTCATGCATATAATATATTAAATCATGAGAATAAACACTTACCAAGTCTTGTAAAATGATGATCTTTTCCAAGGAGATGACTTAGGGTTTGAGAGCTTGAGAGAAAATATCTCTTTTTGTTTCCTTGGAAAAGTCTAGAATGGCATGTGCCTTTTTATGAATAAAATCTGATTTCTGGTGCCTTTTATAGGCCATTGAAGTCATCCTTAGCCACTTTGATCAATAATTGATTAGTCAAAGAAAGAATGGGTCATTTGACCCATTGGGCCATGTCTTTTGGCTTCAGTTTGGACCTCAAATTGAGCCCATTAAAATATATTAATTTAGCCCACCAAATTCAATGCATGATCCACCAACTTTCTCATGTTTAAATAATTCTGTAAGTGTTACGGTAATCAAATAGGTTCAAAAATGTACGGGGTGTTACAGAACCATTGCATGAAGCATGGCTAAGGTTCAGTAAAACGTTGTTCCAATGTTCAAATCATGATGTTCCAGATAATATGCTTCTCCAAATTTTCTATAGGTCATTAGATCAATTGAACAAGATGGTGGTGGATAATGGGGCCGAAGGATCTATAATTAAACAAACTTGTGGAGTTGCTTTGGGGTTGTTAGATCAAATAATAAAGCAAAGTAAAGCATGGTACAAAAGAGTTACTGAGGTGGCCATGAGGGCTCCCTCTGCATATTTTGTGAGTCAAGAATAAAGGAAGAAGTATGAGGAGAGAGATGAAAACATGACCAAAGTGATGACACAATTAGATTTCCTCACAAAACACATGATGGGTTCAACTCCAAAGGAGGTCAATGCTATAACTTCAAAGATCACTAAAGAGTATGATGATGATGAGGCGGAGTCTCTTGATGAAGAAATTAGGTTCATGTCAAACGAAATAGGGGGTTCCCAACCTACCTATCAAAGGCAAGGCGGGAATCAAGTTTGGAAGGAAAGGGACCATGATTGGAAATACCACGATTGGAAGGATCGTGATCGAGATAGAGATTGGAGGGATAAATAAAGAGATAGGGATTAAGATTGGAGAGAAAAAAAATGTGACCGTTATAGATACATTCCTCCACATGATCGGGCCAAAGGTAAGGAAGCGATTGATCCAGAGAATTATAAGGAAAAAGATGTGCTTGCTTATATCCTTATAGGAGTTTAAGGAAGTGATAAGATGCTAAGATAAATGAAGCGCGACTTCTAGCAACTCAATCAAATGGTCACTTCACACTCGGCCTCCATCAAACAACTTGAAACCCGATTGGGTCAAATCTCTTCCATTTGAATGCAAGGAAAAAAGGAGCCCTTCCTAGTGACATGGTAGCAAACCCAAAAAATAATGCTCATATCATGGCAATTTTCACTAGGAGTGGTAGGACTCTTGGTAATGATGTTGTGAATTTTGATGAAGACCCTAACAAAAGGGGTATTGATGAACAAGTGAGTGGGAAGAGAAAGCGACTTGATAAGTCAAATAAATATGTCACTATTCCAAATGAGCCGTGAGAAGCTGAGAGTGTTGGAAAAGAAGGTTAAAGGTGAAGAAATACCACAAGTGGTTGATGGTAGTATTTTAAAACTAGAGGAGAGTCCATTTGTCACAAAGCTGAAAATTAAAATACCTCCACCATTCCCGCAAAGGCTTAAGAAGAAGGAGGATGACACAAAATTCAAGAAGTTCCTTTCAAAGTTTAGCAATCTATCAGTCAATATCCCGTTGGTGGAAGCATTGCTAGAAATGCCCGGGTACGTTAAATTTATGAAGGCTTTAGTGAGAAAGAAAAGGACTATGGATTTCAAAATAGTGGAGTCTCGTATAGTTGTAGTGCCATAATGTCAAGCAATCTTACAGTTAAAAAAAAAATTCCTGGTACATTCACCATCCTGTGCACCATCGGGATATGCAAATTTGGAAAATCATTATGTGATCTAGGAGCAAGTATCAATTTGATGCCTCTAGAAATTTTCAAAAAGTTGGGATTGGGATCACCAAAATGGATGACATTGAGGCTATTGATGGCTGACTGATCCATTAAATGGATAGTGGGGATTCTTCATGATGTCTTTGTTTGTTTTATAAGTTTTTATTCCCTACCAATTTTGTAATACTCCATTGTGAGATAGATTATAAAGTCCCAATCATACTAGGGACACAATTCCTTGCTACCAGAAGAGCATTGGTTGATGTAAAATGTGGTGAGATAAAATTCTGGGTTAAAAATGAGGAGATAATATTTAATGTGTGAAAGTCCATGAAGCAACCAAAGGACTTGCAAGTGATCTCTGTGATTGACATAATTGATGACATGGTAGCCGATACTACGGAGGTGAAATTTATTAGTGAGAGTGTTGTGGAACTACAAAAGTGATGACATTGAAGAAAATGATGAAGATGTGGCCTCCTTGAAAGGTTTGGTTTCTTTCATAAATAATCCATGCAAGCTTGATCTTGATTTGAAGAGTCGGGCGAGTCCTTCTGCTAAACCCCTCAATCATAGAGCCATTACAACTTAAGCTTAAACCTCTACCACCACACCTACGTTCTGTATTCTTAAGGGAAGGTAACACGTTACTTATCATCATTGTAGGAGATTTGATGCTTTGACAAGTGGAAGCATTGAAATCAGTGGTAAGAAAATATATACGGGTAATTGATTAGACCATAGTAGATATTATCAAGATTGCACCCGATATTCGCACTCACAAGATAAAGTTAAAACCCAATTATAGACCATGAGGTTAAACCATCCCATGTAAGAGGTAGTGAAAAAGGAGATAATCAAGTGGTTAGATATGGGTGTGGCATATCCAATCTCAGATAGCACGTGAGTATGCCCAATTCAATATATCCCAAAGAAAGGAGGCATCACGGTGGTCCCAAGTATGAACAATGATCTTATACCCATCCATCCGGTTATGGGTTGGAGAGTGTGTATTGATTATAAAATGTTAAATTCATGGACAGAGAAAGATCACTTCCCTATGCTATTCATGGATCAAATGCTTGATAGACTAGCGGGAAGAGGTTGCTATTGTTTTCTCGATAGATACTCGGGCTACAATAAAATTTTAGTAGCCTCCGAATAAAATTTCACATGTCCCTATGAAACATTTGCCTTTAAGCACATGCCATTTGGGCTATGCAATACACCCACTACTTTTCAACGGTGTATGCTTTCTATCTTTTTGAACATGCATATTGGAGGACTCAATGGAGGTATTTATGGATGATTTCTCAGTTGTTGGTGATACGTTTGAGGGTTGCCTTGAATATTTGGGGAAGGTACTTGAAAGGTGTGTGGCAAATAACCTTGTTTTGCATTGGGAGAAATGTCACTTTATAGTGAAGGAAGGGATTTTCTCAGATATAAAATCTCGATCAAGGAATCCAAGTTGGTCAAACAAAAGTGAAGGTCATTTCCAAGTTACCCCCTTCGATATCTATCAAGGGTGTGAGAAGTTTCCTTGTCCATGTAATTTTTTATAAGAGGTTCATTATAGACTTCTCTAAGATTGCTCACCCCATATGTAAGATTCTCGAGAAGGAAGCAAAGTTTGAGTTTGATGGGAAGTGTGTGAGGGCATTCCATTGCCTTAAAGAAAATTTTGTCTCAGCTCCCATTATTGTGGCTCCTAATTGGTATGTGCGGATGGAGTGATATGTTATTGTATTATATAGGAAGAGATGAAACCTATTCTTGAGGAATTCCATTCATCGCCGATTGGTGACCATCATGGTGGTGTGCATACAGCTATAAAGGTCCTCCAAGTGGATTTTATTGACCAACTTTGTATCGTGATGCTCATAAGTTAGTACGGGCATGTGAGCAATGCCAAAGGCAAGGGGATCTCAAGAAGGCATGAGATGCCCTTAAAACCAAGTGTGGATGTGGAGTTGTTTGATAATTGAGGGTTGGATTTCATGAGACCTTTTGTTAGCTAGTATGGGAATCGCTACATCTTGGTAGCGGTTGATTATGTTTTCAAATGGATTGAGGCCATTTCATTGCCGAACAATAAAGCTAAGAGTCTAACTCAATTCTAGAAGAGGTACATTTTTACCCAGTTTGGGACTCCTTATTCTATCATAAGCGATGGGGGTTCTTATTTTTGCAACCAATCGTTTAGGTCTTTGCTTTCTAAATATGGAGTTAAGCATAAGGTGGCTTCTCCATACCATCCTCAAGCTTATGGGTTGGCGGAAGGGTCAAATCAAGAGATAAAAGAGATTTTGGGAAAAGCCACTAATACGAGTAGAACAAATTGGGCACAAAAATTTAATGATGCTTTGTGGGCTATAAGACCGTATTTCAAAACCCCATTGGCATGTCACCTTACCAATTAGTGTTCGGTAAAGCTTTCCATCTCCCTGTCAAGTTAGAATACAAGGCGTTGCGGGCCTTGCTGAGGTTGAATATGAATTGAGAGGATACCTCCAAGTCAAAAGTAGATCAACTTCAAGAGATTGATGAATTCTGCTTGAGAGCTTACGAGAGTTCTACCCTCTACAAGGAGCGTATGAAGAGATGCATGATGCTAAAATTCTATAAAGAGAATTCAAGGTTGGTGATGATGTCCTATTATTTAACTCAAGCTATAAGTTGTTTCCAGGTAAGCTCATGACGAGATGGTAGGGTCCCTTCAAGGTAGTGCAATGCTTCCCTAGTAGAGCAGTTGAGTTGGAGAATGACACAGGATCACACTTTACCGTGAATGGGCAATGAGTTAATTATCATCATAGGTTGTTGCCAAAGGTGGATTTCTTGGAGGTGTTCTACCTCGATGATGCATGATTAATGGAGAATAATGTCATGCCACAATGATAACTAAGGCGCATCTGTGTAGGCGACCCAAGTTTATTTTTGTTGTTTTGAATAACTTTTGTTGATTTTTGTAGGTATATGATGGAGTGAGAAGTGGGAAACATGACATAACACAAGTTGAAGAGGAAAAATTTCTGAGATCATGCATAAAGCTCTAGAGAGGAGGCTTTGGCGATGCGCAGAGCAATTTGGGACATCGTTGAAGCCGCTCACCCAAAGATATCTCCCAATATTAAATAAAACGTCAATTTTTGGAATGGTAAGTGCAGATCGGTGGATCGCCACCAAGTTCGGTGAAGGACTGAACATCGTTAAACTATTTTGCCAAAAACGGATCCCTATGCTTTGCAAACTATAACATTTAATGACATAGCTACAATTCGGCGTATTGCCGATGAGTTCCATGATGGAATAGAATCGCTGAAATGGTCGGGCTTAAGAGATGACGATTTGACTTCTTGACCCTTGACCTTTCATTTTCTTTTGATCTTTAATCTTATTCAAACTCTCCCACTTCCCCATTTCCCTCTCTCTCTTCACTCTATCAAATCAACTCTCTTGCACTCATACACCCACATACTAATACTTTCCTTGCATCTCACCACCACCACACGCGTACAGTGTCATCAGAATTCCATCAATCTCTCATCTTCTTCGTTGAGTCTTTCTACACACTTGAAGGTTAGAAATCGAATTTCACTTTAATTGATTTTTGGTTTAATCAATTATTTGTTTAGTGTTGATAAATTTTTTTATCTTTCTTGTTTTGTTAATGGTGGTTTTGATATTAATGAGTTGTTATTGCCTTGAAAATTGAAATCTTGTTAGCATAGGGTTATGTTGTGAAAATTTGGTCCTCAAACTTTGAATAATTGGACATGCTTGCGCTGTGGGTGATTTGTTTATTCTTCGGGCATCAAAAATAGTTGTAATCTTAGTGGGTGTAGTTTGAAATTGATTGATTTTTCCTAATGATAGATTGGGTGATGTCATTCTTAAGGGTAAAATCATCATAGTATTGTTCAGATATTGAAACCTGGGGAAGTCTAAGTACCAATGGCCTAATGGATCAAAAATCGCCATTAAAACTGCTTGGAAATCATGATTAAGTTGGGAAAGATGAACATCGATGATGGGTTAAGAACTTTAGTGATGTGATGAACTATGTGGCGCATCGCTGAAGTGCTCCCCATATTGCCGAATATCACAGAAGGTTAGGGTAAGTAAGGCGCAAATCGGTTATGCCTTGGTGATTGGGCGATGCTCAGGGAGTATCGTCGAATCCTTCAGTGTATGGATGAATTCACACTTTCCTTCACCGACATACCCAATGCATTATTGTGTAATTTAGCAATAGTACTTTGCATCTCCGATCTGATTGGCTATTCGCTAATTTGTTCGGTGATACTTTTTTGGAAATTTTTTTGCATTTTGTTTTGATAACGTTGGATGAGGCCATTGCTATTCTTGTGTGTAGATATGCCTTCCAAAAAGCACATATCCAAGAAACAAACCAAATCTTCTCCTCCTACGTCGAAGCTTGCAAAAGGGATAACAATTATGGATAGAGATAGGCCAGAAAGGGTGTTCAAACGTAAGAGGGTTGAGGAGGGAAAGTCCAAAGCCTCGGTAATTGAGGAAGAGAACTCATCACATAGTTCTAAATCAGAGAGATATTACCTTGGTTCCTTGGAGAAAGGGAACTCAACCCCGATCCATGAGCCATTATATAATCCCGAGGTTGCACCTTCAAAGAAAAAGAGGGTCAAACAACCCTTGACTGTTGCAGCAAAGACTCCACCCCATCCTCACGGGGTCTATCATGTTCTAAATTGCTTAAAGGTGTTGGGTAAGTGCACAATTATGGAGGAGCAAAGGATGAGCTTGAATGGATTGGAAGGCAAGCACCTAAGAGTCCTAGCTGTAGTGCGGTATCATGACTTTAGGTATTCCTCAAACCCTTGAATCCTTATGTTGAGAATTGGGTGAGGGATTTTTATAAGGTGTACAGGAATGTTTTTTGTCTAAGAAAGCAAGGGGGAAGAAACAAGAAACTAAGGATATTGTGAGGGTCTGTGGTGTAGATGTGTGTTGTGATGAGTCAACTATTAGTGAGATATATAGAAGCCAAACATTGAATGTCCACTACTTTTCCATGATACTTAAGGATCCGGTTGAACAGTTGAGAGCTTGGTTAGCTCCATTTCTTAGTGATGGTGCTCCTCTGTGGCTTGCACCGAAGGTTCAGATTCAAAAGGCGGATATCCATTTGGAAGCTCGATATTGGTTAAGCTTTGTGTGTAGTAATTTTTTGCTATCACATAATCAATCCATCCTTGTTAGCCCTAGGGATGTGCTTGTTCGAATGATCATTTCTAAAAAGAGGTTCAATATGGCTTCTATCATCACCCCGGACATTGCTTGTCTGGAACAACAAAAGCAAACGTCTCTATCTTTCTCATGTTGGATCACCAAGTTATGTCACAATGCAAAGGTCCCCTTTAATAAGAAAAAGTATTTTGAGTACACTTATATTTCCATCGTTGACATCACAAGAATTGAGACTATTCAAGAAGTGAAGAAGAAGAAAGCTCGGGTGGATGATTCCCCGACAGTTGACTTTGGTTCCTTTGATAGTGGTGCCAACCAGCCCACTCCTATTAATAGTATAGTTTCTACCCCTCCTGGGTCTTCTACAGCTCTACCTCCGTCAGTCCTACCTTCGAGTACATCATTACAGCAACCTCGACCTAGTGCCCCCAGTCCTCAGCCTTCCACTATTTTGGGTTCTTCAAGAGCCCTGTTGACTCAGGCTGACATTGTCAGGATGAGGCAGTTAGCGTATTCTGGTGCTATGAGATCAGCTCGATTAGAGAAAGATATATCTGGAATAATTTTTGTCGCGGTGAAAGCTGTTATGGATTCGGTACATAAAGAGTTATGGGGTGTTCGTAAGACCCTGTGACTTTTTGGCAGGAGATTAGATAAGTTCAGTGCCCCTCAACATCTTATAGTGCCCGAGGCAGTGACTACGATACAGGAGGATCTAGCTTCCCTTCTGAAATATGTTGGTAAGCTCTCACTTCCCAGACCTGTCATATTTATGGGGAACCACTTCTGAGACACCAGCTCCAGCTCCCGTACCTGTTCATGATGAGGATCCAACAGCTGAGGAGAAGGAGATAGGTAAGGATGATCATGCTTCAGATGATGAGGTGGATGATTCCAAGATTGCTGGTTACATTAAAGAGAAGGGCTAGGTTGGTATACAGGATGAGTCTCAGGTTGAGACACAAGTTGATGAGCAGACTGACAGGCAAAAGACAGAGGATGCTATACTTACTTCCACATTGGATAGGTTAGCTCGTGAGACGACACCAATCTGGACCTCTAGTTCAGCTGCTGCTACGGAGACTGAGGATCATGTACCTAATCTAACCCCATAAACACTTGGAGTTGAGCCAGGCACTGATGCCTCGATAGTGGTCACTTTAGTAAGCTAGTCGTCACCACAGGCTTAGCCGTGTTTAGGGGGACCCTTACTCTCATAGTCCTATAATTATTTAGTCTTATTGCATTTAGGAAAATACATACTTTTTAGTTAGGGGTGGGGTGTTTAATTTGGATCTGTAATATTTGGGACTTGGTGCTTAGTTCTATTATACAGTGTTTGGGATATTTCTGGATATTTATCTTTATTTTGGTGTGTGGTGATGACTGCAATTCAAATATTATTTTGATATTTCATTTGGGTTGTAATAATTGAGTGCGTGGTATATGATTCTCTAGTTTTATTTATTTATTTATTTTATTATTTTCTGCTTAACTTTGTAGCCCGTAGTTTTTCACAAATAAATTTCTTTTTAGCATGTGTACTTAAGAGAAAAAGTGTTATTATTATTTTCTTCTTAGCTTTGTAGCCTGTAGTTAGTCGCAAATAAATTTCTTTTTAGCATGCATACATAAGAGAAAAAGTGTACTAGAAATAGAACACTTTGACTCAAATAGCAATCTTAGGACGATGTTCACATGTTCAACTCTTAAATAGGATAAATCCTTGTGCATTGTGCTTCATTTTTCAAAACGTGCCCCTTTTTAAAAAATTTCTTTGGTTTAGTTTAACTAGATAGGCCCTTATCATTTGTGAACACCCACATCTTACTTTAACTACTTTAGTACGTTTCACAACATGTGCTATGAATGTGGTACATCAATGGAGAAAGGATGTTTTGGGTATGCAAGTGAGTGTCATGTGTGGGTGAGAGTTCAGATTGATTGTACTCATTGATTCCACCAAGAACTTGCCCGATTGCTCTAATTCTAAAACTAAGAGTGTCCAATGTAGGAGAAGTGATCTTAGGCCATTAATTAAGTGTGAACCTCCAATTTGACCAAAATATCCACCCCATTGTAAGTTGAGTGATCAATTTTGTCCCAAATTCTAGCCTTAAAACTTTTTTTCTTAGATAACCTCATTACAAGCCGAAATCCATCTTTCAAAGTCCCCTCTTTTGAACCTAACCATTCTTGAAGCATTTAGGTTAGACTGAAAACCAACTTAGGTCAAGAACCTAAGTTGGGGGTGATGGAGATCCTGGGTGAGACTTGTGATAGAAAATTTGTTGAGTAAGGACCAATGCTCTTGCCTACCTCCTAAGTATCCTAGTATTCCTTATGAATAGTAAAAAAAAAGAGAAAAAGATTTGAAAAGGTGTTTAAAGTGTATTAGGGTGATAGTAAGAAGTTTTTGTAATTGAAAGAAAAGGAAGGGAAAAATAGCATGATAATATTTGAGAATTGGTTCTGGATAGGTTTGAAGAGTAAGTTTTGGAAAATATGTGTGATTGAAGTCTCCTTAGATACTTTGAGAAGGTAGAGTCACTATAACCTTAACCTTCCCTACCTTGCCCAATCCCAGGTTACAAGACAAAGCAGGACCTTTGTGATCTCCAAAGTAGAACATTTGTATGTGGTGAAATGGAGCTTACGGATAAGCCTATGGCGTGGTTTTCATGTGCATGATTATCTTTCTGAGTATGAGTGATTCGTGATAGTCCTTTGTTCAATATTGATGTGTTCTTGTGGGAAAGGAGTTTTTTGTGTGAGGGAACTTAATTGTATTACTTGTTTTCTCTATAACTTTGGTTTGGGTCTATGAGCATGTGCGAGGTATGATGATATTTAGTCAATATTTGAGGCTCGTCATTCACGATATGAGTGTTTGATAGGTGAGACTTATGCCATTGTTTTCAAAATCGATAGTGCAAAGTGTTCTCACAAAAGAAGCATGTGTCTAAACTCCCTATTAGTATCGTTTGTAGGCATTGGTGATTTTGTTGTGTGTGCATTAATTTACTTAAGGAAGAGCAAAGATTAAAGTTGGGGGAGTTGATGTAATGGTAATTTGGTTTAATTTTAGGGTTAAGCCAAAAAGTGGTTGAAATAGAAAAAGAAGCAAAAAGATGGAAGATCGAAGCAAAAAGTGCACAAAAGCATCGCAAGTTTCATTTGGTGTATCGCCAAACCTCTCGGTACATCGCCGAAGTGATAGTTCCATTGCGATTTCCAACAGTTTGGGCTAGTTCAACTCTTGATAGAACACTGACGTGAGAGATGATTCACCGCATCGCAGAACCAATTGGCGAAGCTAAAGACTATTGCCAAAAGTGACAGATGCCAACCACTGGGGCTCAAGTTTGAGCACAAATCGGTTAGTGTAGGGCAATTCGGAGCATCTTCTACTCGTTTGGAAATAGAACAATGCTCAATCGAATTGGATGCGGTGGTATTTCTTTAAATCTGAGGCCTATTTTGCTGAAACTATTTAAGCCTTTTTGGCCATTTGGAACCCTATCTTTTGTCAATTTTCTGAAACTTAAACTTGTAATCAAACTCTAGTTATGAGATTAACTACTTTGTGCTAGGAATTTGGTTTTTTCTGGTGAAACATTTCATTCTATGGCGAATATGGAAGAAGAATTTGGTATATTTCCTTTTTCTTGTCCTATGATATAAGTAGCTAATTTTCCAAACTTAGGGTTGTGCATTATTGAGTATTGATTGTTTTTTGGGTAGTGATTTTTTACCATTGTATTTGATTGCATGTTATGATTTTAGCTAAATCTCTATGTTTAAATTTATATATTAAGGTTGCAAACTTAGTCTGTGTTCGGATCTCTTATCTTGCTTGAAAGAGAACAAAAAAGTAATGAAATTGAGTTACACTCATTTAAGAGGTGATGTTAGGAATAGATTACCCATTTTGAGGTTATTGGTTGTTTGGTAGTGTAGACATTTGGGTGTTCGCAAGAAGCTCATGTGAAATTTGGAGGATTGAGAAATTACCACCAATACCTAAAGCCAAGATTAGTCATAACTAGTAATCAGATTATTTTAGGTGCATTTTCACTTATCCATACGTATAATTATTCTTAAGAAAGCATAACCCCAAGTGCTTTAATCTATTGATTACATCCTCTAACATTCAGTCTTGACAATTCAAAGTGATATTTGATACTCTTAACACGAAAATGATTTTTACAAAAAAAAACGATTTTACTTTCTTGCAAGATTTTAAACATTACGTGCCAACTCATAGTCACTTGTGGCACTTGAGAGTGAAGCTATTGCTCTCACTCATTGTGGATTCGATCCTGACTGCTAAATTGTGTAAAAGTATTGCTCACGATTACGTACATTGATTTCCTAGAGTGTATTTAAGCGTTATCAAAAATCAAAGTCAATGTTTTTCCTTAGATCATACCTCAATGTATGTGTGTGTAGGAGTAAATGTGTACATGCCTTCACCAGTATACAAATAATAAGGACACAAACATACAAATATACACAAGCAGGTAATATCTCCCTTCAGAGCGATGTAACACTAGCCTGGAGTCCAACTGAGTTACATTCACAGCCACGTACCCACCAACATACGATACAATATAAAAATAAGAGAAACGAGAGCAAACATAATACAAAGTAAGAACTGACCAAGGAATATCAATATTATCATGAGATACTACCGCCAACCCTATACTAAGGATCTCTAACCCAATCCTTATACCCTAGTGAGTGTATAAGTATCTCTAACCTAATCCTAACACTACAGCAGGTCTTCGAATCTATGACTCAAGTGCATATCCTACTCTAAATTCCCCAATGTAGGCGCCAATAATATCAAAATAATGAATTAAACTTAAGCCTACCCTATAAATCCTTACCTTGCATGCAAATTTACGCCACACCGTATCTTGTAGAGTAAAGTCTAGAATGAAGTAGACTACAGCCTACCTCGAAGTGAAAGAGAAGTCTCAAACCGACAATGAGCTTTTTGCCCACTCAATTGGACCTCATAAAGTCGCCACATCAAGAACTTCCAAGAATCAAGAAAAATCCTCCTAGGTCCAAGCTTCACACTGAAATTCGAGCTTGAATAACTTGATGTATAAAATTGATTTCCCATCGTTGATCGATTGAATTATAAAAATGGCTTCCCCTAAAATCTCCCCCATAACGTGAGTTATGCAGCATATCATAATAAATAGTTTTAGCTTGTTGGAGAAAATGAACGACATAGCAATGTGGTGTACATATATGCACACCACCACTAACGTGCAGTAACCTAAAAGAGAAGTGAATGATTCTAAGTAATTATATTAAAAAAGTAATTGATGCCTTTATGATTAATTTAATAAAGTAGTGATGATAGGTGATAGGAACAATTGTATGCCACCATATTAGAATTAATGGTGTTGTACACTTTCCCCACCTCCACGTCAATGACTTGGTGTCAACACCTCAATCTATCTCTATCTGCTTTATTTATGTACTAGGATATTGCATAAGTTTGTCGTAAAATAAAAACAACTTTTTAAATATACCACAATTAATAGAAATTATTTTGAATAAAGTCTACCTCTCATAATAATAATTTATCAACGTAATTAAATTTACTGTCTCTGTTATGATGGTAATATACTATAAAAATCTTTTAATATAAGTACATACACAAATATATCATAACTAAAAAAAATTATAAATATTTAAAATATTTTACGAAGGCAATAAAAATATAACTTTACCAAATTCTTTTTTAGATAAAATATTTTAGAACACATTTGGTAGCAATGAAATTCTCAAATCTAGTCTCATAAGCCTTCGACAAGGGATGAAGGACACCGTAAGCACCCTAGCGCAAAAGCAGCAAATCTGGTGCTACTACACCAAAAATTTCCCAAGTCTAAAATACATTAAACGGGTTCTCAAGATTCATTTTGGATCTCGTGCTCGCAAATCAAATATGCTACCCTATTAGTAACAACATTTCAAACTCAATGGAATCAACGAACTTTCCAACGGAAGTTGTTTAGACAAAATGTGGGCCTAAGCCCATTTGTTCTTTTTTTAACAAAAACCACTCAATAGATCAAAATGAGTCTGGAAGCCTCGGGACCCAAATCAAAGGTCTACCTAGCCTAAAAATGCACGTTCTGTAGCTAATGAAACTTTTAAAATTCTCATCCGCGGCTTTTTACTAGAAGTTTTGATCGAAGACAATTTATCAACTTATTCTAAAGCTCCAAAATGAAGAAATTGGCTTAAAACCTAAAGAACTACTCGAGAATTGAACCACCTATCCCGACAGGTCGCAAATGACGGTTAGCAACTATGGAAAGACACAAAATGCACAAAAATAGAGAAAATGTCCTGGAGCGTCATTACAAGAAGAGGGTAAAGGAATATAAATGAAGTCTTGGGAAGGTGAAAAGTTGGATGTACAGAGGGATTTGACATATGGAAAGAAATCAAATGAAAATATTTGAAAGACAATAAAAGGAAAGAAAATATATTAGGAACTCAAAATGAAAGAAAAAGAAAATATAATAAAATAAATTAAAAATAGCACATATTAATCTTTAAAAGAAGTTATACCAATGCAATCACGAAGAAAGCATAATATTATGATTTATATCTATATATTTTGCCCTAGAATGATTCACAGTATATTTAGACAAGCTAATTGCATAAAATAAGCATATGTTCGTAAGATAAATCATAATCAAGTAATTGATTTATTATCCACAGTAATTGAGTACCGCAATTACAAACAGCTAAGTACTCAAATTTAGTGGATAAAAGACGTCCTAAAAATTAGTAGCACAAGTTCAAGAAGCCCCATACAAATAAAACAAACAAGTGAATGGACATTTATGGATCATACTATTAAACGACTGGATGAATTTACTCGATCAAAAGAAAAAATAAGATGAAATATTCCCAGTTACTACTAGTGAAACACCAGTCAATCATTTTCCCGACTTTTCAACGAGGAGTCAGACATATTAAAATTTCCTGAACTCTTTTATTTTTATCAAAGTGACTAAGAAAGATCTATCAAAACAAATCTCGATTTATGAAAAATTTTAAAACTAAGCAGGCATTCGCAAACATAAGTCCAAGAATAAATTTTAATTGTTGATGATTTATTCAGATCCATAAAAGCTACTGTCTCAAAAGGTAATTAACCCTAAAATAATTTGAACTCAAATCTACAAGTCAAGATTACCCACGTACAAGTGCAAAAAAACATTTCAAACAGATAAGAACACTCTGAAGACTTCTATAAAAGTAAAACAGTGCAAAAATTGAGGCAAGAGAATAACCCAACCAAATTTAAGTGAGTTATACGCCAAGAAGGCTACAAAACACTCAAAGCTATCACAAAATGCAAAATATAGAAGATTATAGGCTAACAAAACTTAACATTTGGATGACATTACTATCTTAAAGTATTACATCACCCCCATAAGGGAACATACAAAAAACTCCTGAATATAGGACATGACCTCAGGAAACCTCCTACTAGATTCCCAAAAGAGTGACACCGATAGATAAATCCCACTACTCCAAGTTCACCACCCTTTTCAAACGTCACAAGGTACTAACCCCATTCACTGTACCAAGGACATTCGACCTCTACATGATGGTAGAAGAGCAAAAAAAAACACATGCCCAATACCAGGCCAGATAAATCTTGGAAGTAATGTGCAGGACATTGTCTCACCCCATGGATCCAGGTTACCACCCAAATGAGGTAACAAAGAAACGTGTTGCTCATGTATTGAGGAGACAAAAACTTTCCAGACATATAAACATGTATTTATATGCTAGAAGCAAGAAAAAATTATAGAATTGGGAAATGAGTCAAAAATTTCCCTAAGAATTTTTAGAAAATCACAACAGAAAAAGGACAATGATCTCAGAACTGCCCAAAAGGATGAGATGTTTCTAGTTATATGAAACCACCAATCTCATCCTCAATTTTATCTTTTCTACTCCCTTGCCCGTATCAACAACCTTCCACGATTAACAAAGACAACAAAAGAGGCGGAGACAAGGACAAGACAGAAGTTGAAAGAAAAACAAAGCATAAGCCATAAGTTCGGCCATAAAATCAAAGGAAGGAAAATCCATAAAATAGAACTCCTTTCTTCTTTGGAAAACATTGTATAGGGAAGATTTTCTTTTTTACTAAAGATAAGTATGAAGAAACAAAGGTATATATAGCAAAACATCAGAGAGGATCAACTCCCAAAGGATACCTCAGAAAATAGAAAGGCTCCTTAATAAAGAAAAAGAACATAGAAAGAAAAGATCCCATCAAAGATCTTCTACCCAATCGGTAAGACCTTAAAAGAAAAAAAATATGAAGAAAGAAGGTGAGATATTTTTTGTGTTGCTTTGTGAACCTTGACCACCCTTAATACTTAATCACGTAAGGACACATGGTGTCAAAAATATTTGAAAGAATAAGTTATATACAAGAACTAAATGCAAATGATGCTTCAATTTCTTCATCCATAAGATTCTATTTGAAGTAAAATTATGGATTTGATGTGCCGTGAAAATCAGGGAAGTAATTCATTTATGTTACTCAGACATAAGATAATGCCTGAGAAATGTGAGAATTATATGTCTAGGATAAAAATAATCTGGACACATAGATACTCAAAAATGTGACACGTGGGATGACTCGATCACCAACTAGACATAATCTAATGATAAGTCACAACTATGTTGACTGAGACAACTAGAACAAAAAATCACAGATCAAACATCAATTGCACTGCAAAGTTTCATCCACCACGTTAGGAGGACATCTTAGCTTGGAGAAAAGTTAATTAGCTTACGCTAGTCGTTGGCATATTCTACTTGTATACAACACTGGGAAATTACTTCTTTATTATATATGACATTTAATTAGACGTTAATGAAGGAATTTAAAGCATAGTCTCCAATAGTTAGAGTTGTAACCCGGTATAAGATCATGTAATCATCTTTCTCAATCATGTAATCATCTTTCTCAAAAACAGTTCCAATCACCAGAATACAAATCAACCATTTTAGCTTAAGTTTATTGTCTGAAGCAATATTTCTCTTTTCTTTACTATTAAATATCTTAGAAATCCTTACGAGCATATCATCTCTGACTCCAACTCTAGCTAGGCATTCATCAGGCCACTTGCGATCCTCTTCAATCCATAGGCCCTTATTAGCTTTGATTTAATTGATCCTCATTTTATTTATAGCTTATATTTCTCTTACTTTACTTTATAGCATTACACTTCATTTCTACTACGACCGACAAAATTAGGACTTCTTATCCTTTAAATCTCACTAACAATTTTAACTATACCTTTTTCTGGGTAAACACCAAAGAGGCTTCTTTGGCCTCTGAACCTTCATCCTGATGTCTCTGGTTTAAGCTATCTCACTTTCAGTTATGGCTCATGCTTGGTCAGCAAGCATTGCCAATAAACTATTGAATTATTATTGAGTTTGCTCTTGCATCCTAGATCTTTTAGATTTTCTAGAAGTAATAATACTTCTATCGATACTTTTTCCTTTTTTGGAGGCATTTTACATGTAAATGATATTAAAAATCATCAATTGATGTCATCAATTATTCAAAATAAATACATAAAAAACTATTGTAGTTGATAAAACAAGTACATCAAATATTTTTTCAACAGCTGAGTGAGTTGTGGTGGCAACTTCAATAACTATTTTACAAAATCAAGCATTTGATGAGATTGGTGTGATGAATTATAAATTTTATTGCAACAATCTCATTAGTTTTTGATTTATTCAAACATGTGTTGAAGTTGCAACAACAACAATCTTAGCTATGGGAAAAAATCAAACAGTTGCACACCCAATTTCCTAAGTCATGGAATGATAACGAATGCAACAACAATAAAAAAAACAGAAGATTTTTCTACATATGATGCTATTTAAAAATACTCAAGCATAACAAGAAGAACAAATACAACAAATAAAAGTTTTATTAAGCATGCAATAACAAAATATGCAAACATATGTTCTTCTTCTTTAATCAAAATTACCAATTTCACTTCAAGAAATTAAAACTTAAATTTTCACAATGAGTTGTTTGACATAAGTAAGAGAAAAAATTACCTTTGAGAATAGTAGTAACAACGAAGATTAGCAGCAACAGTGATGGGGAGCAGTAGAGGCAACATCGATGGGAAGATAAAATGAAGAAAATAAGGAAGAAGAAGCAACGTATGAAAGAAAAAACATACAAGCGATAGTTTGACTGTTTTTGCAAAGAAAAAGTTATGATTTTGAAATAAATATATTGAATGGAGATTTGAATTTAATTGTAGGGTTTATGTTTTTTAGATTTTTTATATAAGTTAAATAAATTTAAATATCATATTTTAGTCCTTATTTAACTTAGTCCCAAATTAAGTGAAGCTTCTGACCAAGATTGATCAAATTTGTCAACTTTTTTTTTAATTTAAGAAAAAAAGGTCAAAATACCTCTATTATTTCATTTATTAGCCAAGTGTCATAATCCAAATTATGAAATCATGTGGGCATCTATTCTATTCTAACTAGAAAGAAAAATCCTTTACCACCCAATTATTGATTATGCGAAATTTCTGGAATACAACATGTTTATAATGGGCAATTCAATTAAAATACATAATCAAAATAAAATCATATAAATCTTTACAAGCTTCCAACTTAGCATATTATGTTGTTTCCCAAGGACCTAGTATAGATATGTATAAGAGCTTATAAAATAGATTAAGGACAAGAAATAAAAGACACACCTTCTTCCTGAGGAATGAGATGTGCATAAATTGATGTTAGATACTCGCCACTTTAACTATGGAATTTCAGCCAACCTACAAACACACCTACATCCAAAAAAGGATGTCGAAAAAATAGTATTAGTACACTATATGTAATGGTAGGTATCATCAGTCGACCAAGATTAGTTCATGTAGCACTATATAAAAACAACAAAATTATTCATAAAAATCTCACATAACAGTTTAGCACCAAGTTCACATCCCTTTGAAATGACCCTCCAGGTCATTTCCTACGCTTTCATGGTTTTTCTACATTTAGAGCCTTTTCATAGCTGCCCCAAGTCATTTATGACTTGCTGGAACTGACAGTTTGATTACCGGGCAGTTCCTTTAATTTTTAGAGTCATTTGTCTGTTTTGGAACTTTTGAAGTTGGGAATATGGTGTCAGGCCAAAACTTTAATTAATCGGCCTTAGATGCCGATTTTGATAGTTTTGTTTGCTCTATAATGTCAATTTTAGGCTAGTGGGACCCTTGGTCCAGGTCCCAAGGCTTCCGAACTCATTTTGGTTTATTGGATGGATTTTGGTAAAAATTAGAACCATGAGAGTGGAACCCACATTTTGTTGAAATAACCTCGGATAGAAATTTTAATTGTTTTGTTGAGTCCAAACTACTGAATTTGGTAGGGTAGAATAGTTCATTTGTGTTCATGGGGTTCTGAATGAATCTAAAGCACCTGATCAGAGTCTGTTGGGACTTAGTAAATTATTGGTGCTTGACGTATTAGCGGTAGCGGATTTAGCGGCTCATGGAGAATTTAGCAGTAGCCAATTTAGCGGATCATTATGGATTTGCGGTTGCTGGTCAACTAAGGTTGGGTGGATTTAGCGCCCACCTTGCTTATTTAGCGGTGACTGCTTTAGCGGTCGTTTAGCCGGTAATCAGTCATCACTGGTATGTTATAAAATATTTCTTTATTCCTCAAAAAACCATCTGTATTTCACTAAGTGTAAAACATCATTAGAGCTTTTGAGAGATCAAAAACTCCTGGGAAAGCATTAGTTGAAGCTGGGCTCGAGTTGGATGTCCCTGTGATCATTTTATCTTCATTTTCTCATAAGTTCTCAATTTAAAATCGACTAAATTCTCTATTTTCGATTCTTGTTTTTTCGAGTATGTTGGGACTATTATTAGAATTATTGGGGCTCAGATTACACTGATTTTTGGGGTCAAATGATCCTTGAGCTAAGAGAAAGTTGTGATGGTTTTAATTTCATAATTTTACAAGTGGGCCCCCAGTGGGATTTTTAGTCCAATTCTCAGAGTGTTAATATGCAATATGGGTATAGATATTCTCATCTTGATGTGTAGAATATTATGTTGATAGCGTGTCGGTGGTCGTAGGTTTCTCAAAAGGGAAAGCTCTAGAGTAGAGGATTATATGTGCTTTCAGTGGCATCTAGGTAGGCTAGGCTTAACCCTTCTTCTAGACTTAGCCTTCTTATGGTATTAGTAGGATATTTTCTATCTATGGGTGAATACTTGTGGCTCAGTTGTTATTTTAGCATCCATTGTCTTAATGAGCAGGTTAGGGTCCCTTTTTGGTAGAATTCGGCCCCATTTTCCCTCATATTAGTCTATGATTATCCCTTAGGACTAGTCTTAGTTTTTTAGTGCCTTGGGATGGTATGGAGAATCCTTAGCCTAGGTTTGGGTAGGTGCCTGCCTTAGGTCAGGTTTTTGAAACTGGTAGTGGGCCCCATCGGACCTTTTTAAGATAGAATGCATAGAATAGCTCCTTGTTGACCTATGTAACCTCTATCCATTCCCTTAGGCTAATCCTTGAGTTTTAAGTTGACCTAGTCATTTTAATGGGCCTATTTAGCTTTGTTACCTCGGTTAGGGTAGTATTTGACCTTAAACCACACCCTTCGGCTTAGCAATTAGAGCCCGTATTGCCTTAAAAGACTTGACCACCTGACTTCGGAGTTTATGACTGATTGGACCTAAGTGGAGCTATATTCCTGAAACATTACTACTTTTAGCTTATTTATCAGTTCTGATTTTATTTCGACACCTAGTAGCATCATTGTTATTACTTATTAGTTCTGGTTCAAGTAAGACATTTTACTATTATGATATCATCCTCTAGTTCGGCTCAAGTCCGACATTTATTACCTTTATTGATACTTATTTAAGGTTCAAAATCTGGTAGAGACCGGTAGGACTAGGGATTATGGCTGGAAAGGAGTATCAGGTATGTTTATCACCTGATGGCTTATTTTACGTTCATTATTGTTGTTATTCCGTCCTTATATTAGTGTTTGATGGTTTGTAAGAGTCCACCACTATAGCAAAAGACCTAATTCGATACCAGGTACCTATATGAGGATATTGAAGAACAGTAAGAACACAAAGCGAATTTGCAGGAAAGTAAATAATAAGAGATGTTTATATGGAAACCTCCTTGCTCAAGGGAGAAAAATCATGACCTACCCTAGTAGGATTTCACCAACAGTTTTCACTAAACATCGAGCAACTTTTGATTACAACCTAGGAATTAACCTCTTAATTCCTATCTCTTTTCAATAACTCTATTGCAAGCATACCCTTACAATTACTCTACTATTAGACTTCATAGTTACCTCCATCTACAAAACAACTTAGATTTGAACAAACAAAGCTTAAACAAACTACTCACTAAATCTCTAGAATGAGACATGAGTTTACAGATGTAAGACCAAAAAAAAAAACTCAATCAAACTAGAAACAAAACATATATCACTGTAAGCAAAAGAGTTTATAAATTGTTGAGTCTTGTAATATTAGCTAAGGCCTTTGCTTGAGAAAATTCTTTTTGGATTTGTTAAAAAGCTTCAGCTTCTTTTCTCAAGGATGATGAATATATGTATGATGAGCATTAGGAGAAAAGCTTCCTCATTGGTGGATGATAAAGAAAGACCACTGAGAATTTATCCCACTAATGTGTTGACACTATCCAGAGAGTACTAGACAGCTGGCATATAAAACAAATATGTGCAACTACCAAATTGCATACTAGGACACCAGTTAACGTAACTGGTCCTTTCACTAGGTTAGACAATTACCAAAATTAAAATTACGAAATATGGGCATGGACCAGGTTCCAGTGATGAAGTTTTTCAATAATCAAAACATGCGCTTAATAAGAACAAGGCTGTAACCCAATATTTCCCCCTTTTTGATGATTACAAACATAGATCCTGTTGCAGCACTTCCCCCTTTCACCAGTTCCCCACCTCCCTCTTTCACCATGCAACCTTTTTCACCAGTACCTCCTTTCAAGTTCCCCCTTTCACCCTTCACCAACCAACAATCACTAGTTCACAAGTTCCCCCCTTTTATCAGTTCCCTTTCACTAGTTCCTCCTTTCCTTAATCTTTTCCTCTTTTGGCATCAATAAAAAGGTTAAGAGGTATAACAAATATCTAGGCAGTGATATCTCAAGAATCATAAGATAACATACATAAGTAAAACACAGAATCAAAGGAAAACAAGGATAATTTGATTAAGATACATAAAAACCACAGTTAATATCCAAGTCTTATAGAAAGAAAATTCAATAATAGTACACAGTACTAGAATCAAAACCAGGCTGAAACAAAGAAAGGACATAGAGGATTTTAAAAGAATAAAGAGGATGGTTAGGACATAAATTAATCAATATGTCTCAGAGCAGCATGATTGTCATCAATAATTTGTTGAGTCAGATCAGCAACCTTTTTCTTTAGCTCTCTAATTTCAGCTACAAATTGATCATTTTAGGCCTTAAGAGCTGCTGAAGCACCTGATGTTGTACCAAGTTCCTTGGTATCCTGAAGAAGTTGAGCCTAAAGAACTGTAATTTCAGAGTCCTTTAAATCCACTAAGGTAGTCATTTTCTCTAACTCTAAAGTGATTTTCGCCAGAGCAGTGATTAAACATGACACGATAGAGGTTGAACCTATACCTCCCTTCTTTTTAACACGCTCACATTACTCTAGAGTGTTATGAGTGAAGGTTTGTTTCTTGGTAGAGTAATTCCATGAGGTAGGCTTTATTTTAAAATAGTAAAGAACCTTTGAGGGCAAAAACCCATACCCTAACCTATGATTCTATTCCTCTATAGCACATATCTTAATAATGTGCTCAATCCTTTTCTTTGGTAGATTGATTGGGGGCACATGAGTCAAAAGACTCCATAAGAATAGATCATAAATTAAGGAAACAACTCTGCCTTCAGTTCTAAGGAGTAGCACTTTGTTTACCAACTCAAATAGTAGCTCGTATTCATGCTTCATTTTTTTTGTAGTCTTTCACCACCAAGAGTCCTCTTCGATCTAGAAATTTTGTCAAGAAATTCCATGGATGAAGATTTTTTCACCACTGTATCAATCCCAACTATAGGAATTTTTAAAATTTCTCATAAAATTGATTCAGTGAGAACAAATTTCACACCGTTCACAGTTGCAGCAAGACTATCTTCTTTTTTAGAGATGAAGAGATAAGCGTAAAAGTATTGAACTTCTTTTTTATATAGAATACCTGGTCCCTCAAATAGGTGCTTCCACTCTTGTACCTCAACCATAGCAACTAGAGACTCCATTCCAAATTCATCAAATATTGTAGGACAAAAAACACGACCATTCAGAACCTTTTGATTTCAAAGTTTCTCACTTTTCTCTTCAAACTAGGGACCCTCGGGAGGACATTGAACACCCTTCTTCTTCTTTAATTTTGATGCAGTGCCTTCCTCAGCTACTTTAGTTCTTTTTCTCTTTGGAGTCTCATTAGAAGGAGTCTTTTCAGAGGACCTTTCAGATAGTTTTCCTTTCTTATATCCTTTCTTTTGAATGATTTTGCTTCTTCTTCATTCATTACCATGAATCACTAATTCTTCCTCAATTTGTGAGTCACATTCTTCTTCCAACTTTACTACTTTGGTGGTGGAAATTTCCTTTTAAACAACACTCATTTTCAACATTCTTCTATAGGAGGTAGATTTCTGATTCTGCATCATAGCATTCTTCATGACTTTATGAACAGTGGACCTAGTAGTATGAGAAGATCCTTTTGGATGGTCTTTATCACTAGGGATATAGGATGATGTAGACTTTCTCTTAAACACAACAGTAAAAGACATTTCTTCCTCATTTTCTTCTTCATTAAAGACATTAAGAAGAGCAGGAAAAGACTCATTTTCTCTGATCTCAAATAGAGTAGACTCAAGGTTAGGGAGGTTCTCCTTCTCTTTGGTTAGGACCATGACAGTTTCAAACTCTTCCTATAATTAAGTATCCTAGAAAGAAAACTCACTAGTGCTAGAAACAACTACCACTCTTTCTTCAGATTGACCTTTATCCATACCAATTTCAACTTCAGTAGTACAAATATCAGACGGACCAGAAGACTCACAAGGTTCTAACACTTGAGTGGTAGCAGGAATGGATTCAATATTTCTAGAGCATCCTCACTCGTATGCATTTCGTAGTCCAATTTCTAACTTATAGCTTCAGTTCTCTGTTCCTTATTTGAGACTTCTAGCTTATACCTAGATGTCACTTCACAACCTTCTTTCAAGGAGTTGGAAGTAATTGTTTCATATTCATGAGAGAAAATTGTAACATCTCCTTCTTTAGGCAAGGAAAGGTCAGTTGATTTTGATACTAAGGGTGGAGAATTTAGATTTTCAGTAGATAATGAAATTTTTGGAGTTAGGGTTTAACTTGGAGAGACGACTGAGGACACGAGGACAGAGGAGAGTATAGATGACATAGTAGATATATCTTGATCAAAAGACATTTTTTAGAGATAATAATTGTAGGAACGACTCGGACACCTGAAGTGAAGAGCGCACTGTGAAGGAGGATACTTTTTGTATTGAGAGAAGGGTTGTTAACAATTTTGGAGAGTAAGAAGAGAGTAGAAAGTAAATGAATGGGTAGGATGAATTTTAAAGAAGGCTTTAGTGACATGTCTTTTCAGGAGAAGAAGATGTCGTTTCAAGTGAAAGTAGGAAAAGGCACCACCTTTTGGTAAGAAGCGGGAACACTGATATGACCTGGCACACGTGTACAGTTTTATTTTCTAAAGGTAAGACAAGAATACTAACCTGTGTAGGAGACCATGTCCCTCATTGTTTGCTTATCCATTATATCATTAAAAAACATTCTCCTTGTTTTGATCAAAACTATGTTCCCCACATTTGTGTACTTATAAAGGTACATGGATTGAATTAAACACTGTAAAAGACCTTATTTCATATACCTGCCTTCTATTCATAGCCATTGTAAGGGAGAGAAATTAGTGCAAATTTTCATCACATGATTCTTGCTCTAAATTTTTTTTTTCTCATCTCAGAGCATCAACAGGATATCAACAACATGGTATTCTATTTGGAAGTCAACACTATTCCTTATTTCAATCCTTATTTTACATCTCCAAAGGACACACTTATATTTTGTAAATGCTTCAGTAAGAGGATATCCTCAGTTCTACTAATCATGTTCTTTGAGCATCCTACTTTCCATGAACCAAATTTTGATCTTATTGACTGCTTCCCTCTCACTCCTACCTGTATACATAATCATTTATTGATCTTAGGAACCCACATGAGTTTGGTTCCCTTTGAGTGAGTAAATGGATGGATAAGATTTTTTCTTGTCCTTGCAGGAAAAAATATTTTTTTTCTTTTGGAGACCAGGTCCCTTGAAGCTTCAGATGACTTGAGCAAACTTCAAATATGCTCTTTGTGCTTTGAGAAGGACCTGACAGCTTTCCTTATAGTGACCATTCTTACTACAATGAGTGCATAACCTTTTATCTAAATCAAATACATACCCATTTTGAGGATTGAAGGAAGTATAATCTTTCTCAAAACCAATTCCTTCTCTAAAGTTGGACTTCATGCTACTCAACTTCAAAAATGAGAAGAAGACAAGAAGAAAGTAAACATTTCCCCCCAAAACCTAGTGAGGTTAGTACAAGAGCCACAATCAATCAAGAGTACAAGGTGAACATAATATATATATATATATATATATATATATATAGAATGGCTCTGAAATGCAAAAAATATAGATCAGTCCAATAAAAGAGGGAGAGCAAGAACAACTTTGGACGCCAGGAGCTCACCCCGAATCTCCAATCCATGGCAGCTCCACATAATACACACGTCAGCGATGAGAACTCGTACTATAATCTGCAGGGTGCAGAATTGTAGTATGAGTACCAACACAAGGTACTCAGTAGGCATCAACCGAAGTATAAATAGCATGTAAAGTAGAAATATACATTATAGATAACTATCTAAAAAATGAGACATAATAATACTAATGAAAAAGTAAATATAAACTATCATACCCTACAAGTAATGGACAAAGGTGCAAAACCATACATAACTATTCAATACACAAATGAAGAGTGAAAGAAGGATATATAGTTTAATACGAGGCAAGAAGGGTATATACAATAATAATAGATAAGGAAGAAAAGGGATATACAATAATTCTATATATAGGGCTGAACACGAAGGCACTAACCTGAGGGAGCTAGCCTAACATCTCGAGGATCATAACCAAATAGGGGATCTAACTCTAGCATAATCAGAATCTCTAACCAAAATGTGAATAATCATAAGATAGTCTATCAATAATAAATCTTACCATAATAAGGAGTAAAGGAACTCAGAAGCGTACCTACAACCTTGGGTACCAGTCCATAACCAGCCTGCCACAAACTATACAATAATAACGAAACAATAATGTAACTGGCTAGTCTGGACAAACCATAACCTAATTGGGCCCCCATAAGCCCGGAAGGCACAAGCAAATAACAACCATAACATGTACCTATACAGCCCTCCATAAGACTAAAGATGTAATTGCCAAGCAATTATACGAGTGATAGGTGATGCACACAAATTAATGAAAGTTATGAAAAGAACTAGATGATGCAAGATAAACCAAGTACCATAACCAACATAAGCATATATACCTCCTCCAGCTCAGTAGCTCGCAAAGGCAGGACCTACAGCGACCATTCTTCTCTGGTATTGTGGCTTATTGAATGAAGAGGGCCCCATAGAGAACTCAAGATATTTGTATACATTGTCTGGTCTCAAACCAGGACTTTCATAATCCATATCCATAACATTAGTGATAACAAGAATTGGATTTGAACCGAAACAAGTGGATTATATAAGAGGTTAGATAATCCATAACTATACAATAACGATAACCAGATTCAAACCGACACCATTGGGTAATAATAAGAGTCCTGATGATCCATTTATAATAGCTGGAGGTCCCAAATAAGAACCATACACAACTTCTAGAAAACCTAAGCATTAACCATAACCGAGTGCCAAAGCTCCCAAACTGGAACAATAAATAGATGTTGCACACGAACTGGAACTCATAAGCATGACATAACTAGCGGTAATACATGATTCCTAAACCCATTACTAGTCCATTTAATCATAAAATTTAGTCTCAGACTATCAAATCCTCTAAGGCCAGGTGGGTTCTAATTATTAGATCAAAGAGGTATGGTCAAAGATCAGTAACTACCCTCCCTAAGGGTAATGAAGCTAAAAAAGGTGTGAAATCAAGTCTAAGTCAACACAAACCCAAGGTAATTGTCACGCCCCGAATCCTATCGAGACATGATTGGCACCCGTAGCCGATAAGGCCCGAGAGAACCAACCTTTGCCTATGTTCAATCAAATGCATATCATAATCATAACCACCACTGTGTAAGAACATGCAAGACGAATAAAGGAAAACATGGGACATAGTCATACATGTACATGAAGTTTGGCCGTTGAGGCCATCCAGTCAAAATAACATATGTCTTTTACACTAATACACCCACATCCGTCTACAAAAGCCTCAAACAAGAGCATTGACCAATACAAACCAAAAGTCGGGACAAGTCCCCGCTTTATATAACATGTACATCATCAAAACACATAGCTACTCTGACTCGGAGAAACCCCGAATTAACTGGAGCTCACCAAGGAACCGCTAACACTGGCAATTTACTGAGGAGGCCTACTGGGACCTGCGCCTGCAGCAAGTAAGGTAAATTCCCCGAGAGGGGTCAGTACGAAATAAGTACTGAGTATGTAAGGCTCAAATGAAACTTTGAAACACATGAACATACCAATGAACTCAATACAAATGACTAGACAATGTGAATAAGTCACCATGTTGCATTTTGGGATCCATGTGAATTGCTTTCATTACTTTCATTACTTTCTTTACATTCAATGCTTGCTTGTCAATACATGTGTCATAACGTACCCGGGCCCCTACTGATCAGTGGGTCTTTCCATGACTTATCGTCATGTTGGGATCGGGTCGAGCTAAGCTTATGCCCCTAAGACCTGCCACCCATATATCAATGCATCGGGATCGAGTCGAGCTAGGCTTATGCCCCTAGACTTGCCACCCATAAATCAACACATCGGGATCGAGTCGAGCTAGGCTTGCGCCCTAGACTTGCCACCCATAAATCAACACATCGGGATCGAGTCGAGCTAGGCTTATGCCCCTAGACTTGCCACCCATACTTGATCATTGACCACATTTGCATTACTTTGATCTTTACTTTGAGATTGCTATTTGATAGTCATAACATCACTTTGAACTTTGGAACATTGGCAACTTTGCACCATTAACCAATGAGTGAAAGACATGTGAATAACTTGGCAACATAACATTATTAGAATCATAACACCATGGGAACTATGGGACAATAATCTATGAACAAGAGGCATAAGTAATATCACTAGTGGAATATTGGAACATATCCTTATTCGAGCTTTTGGAACATTAACCATAATTAGGAGACATGAGACTCACAAATGATCCATGAATAGGAAATATATGACAATGACTATTGATAAACGGATATAGGATACCTTGGCACATTTCGAGGTAAGACTAGTGAAATCGCAATGTGGGTACGTTTTGCCGCAAAAAGATACGGACAGAGTAACCTTACATACCTTGTACTCTCAATACGGATACACAATCCTAGATGTGCATACAACAGTCCCGCTCCTTCTTTATGTGTCACTCTACAACACAAATACATAACGGAATTCACATTAACCACAACTACTTCACAAATACGTATAACGTCAATGGGGTACATGTTTGCTTTAAAATATGTCATTTCCCCTTAACAAAACCATTGATAGCATCATTATTCCAAAAATCCTCCAATATTCTCAACATTGACCAATACATAATAATCATTGCATTTCACCATAACAAATCTCTTTTACACCTCCTTATCCATATCACATCACAAACAATCCATCAATTCACCTTAATACACTTCATAGCACATATCGGCCAAATTCTCACAATTTACACTTATAGACAAGAACAAGTTTAACAACAAAAATAACTCCATAGATGTTCATATTTTATCCATACCATGATTTTTCATCAAAGGTACAAGTCCTAATTCAAGTTCAAACCCCATGGATCACACATCTTATACAAAAGCACAAAATATCATATCCAACATTTCCAAGCACAACCAACATGATTTACATACTCTTTCATGCATATAATATATGAATCCATAATAATATTCACTTACCCAAACTTGTAAAGGGATGATTTTGCTCCAAAATTGCCTTTTGAGTCTTTAGGGTTCTTGAGAGAATAGTGTAGAATGTGTGAGAAAATGTCTAAAAAGCATGAGAGTTTAGAATGAATAAAAATCTGATTTTGTGGGTCTATTTATAGTCCTTGAGTCATCCTTAGCCTCTCTTGATATTTAATGCCTTAATTGACCAAGTCAAATGAAGATTGGGTCATGTGACCCATGTCTTTTATCACATTTTTGGGCTTTTATTGAGCCCAAATCACTTAACCCAATAAAATCAATAATTTCTCGTCTTTATACGTATTACAATAATATTCCCACTCATAATATTCATATCCGTAGCCTCGATCCCAAAAACAGGTGATTCTAGCCATGTTTGGCTTATTTTGACCTTAGGGACAAAACTGTCATTTTGACCCCAAATTCGTTCTCGAGTAATTTTTATCATACCAATGTAATATGTCATTCATTTCATGTATATACTCTTGGTTGTAGAATAAACGTAGCAAAAATTGGCTCGGTACGTCCCCGGATACCCTTGGGACTTAGAAATTTCCAACTTTCGAAAAAGTGGAAAATCCAAGGTGGCACGCTCCTGGGCGCGCCAACTTGCTGCCTCTGGGCTAAAAATTTTAGCCCAGAGCGGCGTGGCACGGTGCCAAACGCGCCCCTCTTTAATTTTTTTCCGAAAATTCCATTTTTCGACTTCTCTTCGCGGGTTTGGTTAGATACTTCAAGTCCTATTCTTTAAATCACTCCTTAACCTTATTATACTTTGTTTAGAGGTCTTATTAGCCTCATTTTGAACCCCACAAATGCGCAATGAAAATTCCATGCAAGTTTAACCACATAACAAGAGCCAAAAATTCAATTATCTCATCAATAGCCTTACCAAATGCATACTCATAGCTCTCGATACCTACGTACATATTATTTAATGTCGTCAAGTAGGGTTGGGAACGTACGGGTTGTTACATTCTTCCCCCCTTAGGAACATTCGTCCCCGAATGTTAACAATACCGTTTCATTGCAATCAATGCACTTCTACCTTAGCATACATATACATAAACGTTTAAGGCTCGTGGAGACTTACTTGTTATTGCTCCACTCCCGTACTTTGAACTTCTTGATCCATTTTAAATAGATAGGGATATTTGGATTTCATCATCTCTTCCGCTTCCCATGTGACCTCCTCTACTTGTTGATTCCGCCAAAGAACTTTCACGGAAGCTACGTCTTTATTCCTCAATCTTTTTACTTGTCGATCTAGGATAACAATGGGTATCTCTTCATAAATAAGATCCTCTGTAACTTGAACATCTTCAATGGGAACAATACGAGATGGATCTCCTATGCATTTTCGAAGCATGGAAAAATGAAATACCGTATGGACTGAAGAAAGTTCTTGAGGTAGTGCTAATTCATAAGCAACTTGCCCAAATCTTCCAATAACTTCATATGGGCCTATGTAACATGGACTCAATTTCCCTTTCTTTCCGAACCGCATTACCCCTTTCATTAGTGACACCTTTAAAAACACCCAATCACCTATGGCGAATTCAAGACCTCTTCTTCTAACATCCGCATATGACTTATGACGACTTTGAGCCGTTTGTAACCGTTGTTGGATCACCTTAACCTTTTCCATAGCCTGATGAACAATGTCTGGCCCAAGTAAAGCAGTTTCACCTGCTTCAAACCATCCTATTGGTGATCTACATTTCCTTCCGTACAAAGCTTCATAAGGTGCCATTTTAATACTCGAATGATAGCTATTGTTATACGCAAATTCAATAAGAGGCAAATGGTCATCCCAACTGCCTTGAAAATCTAACGTACAAGCTCGTAGCATATCTTCAAGTGTCTGAATAGTACGTTCTGCTTGTCCATCAGTCTGAGGATGGAAAGCTGTACTCAAATTCACCCGTGTACCCAAACTCTGCTGGAAAGACCTCCAAAAGTGCGCTGTGAACTATGCTCCTCTGTCTGATATAATGGAAAGTGGAATACCATGCAATCGTACTATCTCTTTCACATACAACTTCGCATAATCCTCAGCTGTATAGGTCGTCTTGATCGGTAGAAAATGCGCTGACTTGGTAAGCCTGTCCACTATAACCCATATAGAATCAAACTTCCGCAATGTACGAGGCAAACCCGTAATGAAATCCATGTTAATCATATCCCATTTCCAGACTGGAAGATTGATACATTGCATGTAACCTCCCAGTTTCTGATGCTCTACTTTTACTTGTTGACAATTCGGGCATTGAGCGACAAACTCTGCAATGTTCTTTTTCATGTTGGCCCACCAATACACTTCTTTCAATTCATGGTACATTTTAGTAGCACCCGGATGAATAGAATAGCGCGAATGATGTGCTTCTGTCATAATCCGTGTCCTCAGCTCATCTACATCTGGTACGCATAGTCTTCCTTGACATTGAAGCACCCCTTCCGGCGTAATATCAAATGCCTTGGTCAAATTCTGCTGCACATTTTCCTTTAGCTGCATTAAAATAGAATCCGCAAATTGCTTCTCTTTCACTTCAGCTATTAAGGAGGATTCTGCTGCATTCTGCACCATAATTTTATCATCTGAGGTTTCAATAAGGCGAACTCCCAAGTTGGCTAATTGATTCAAATCTTTGACTATCTCATTCTTTTCATTTAACTGACCACTAGTGCTTTCTCCTGCCTTACGGCTCAATGCATCGGCTACTACATTTGCTTTGCCTGGGTGATAAAGAATATCAATGTCATAATCTTTTAAAAGCTCTAACCACCTTCGTTGCCTCAAATTGAGTTCCTTCTGCTTAAAAAGATATTGCAAGCTTTTGTGATCCGTATAGATGTCAACATGAACCCCATATAAATAATGACGCCATATCTTTAAAGCAAAAACTACCGCTGCCAATTCGAGATCATGTGTGGGATAGTTTTTCTCATGTGGCCGCAATTGTCGTGAGGCATATGCTATCACCCTACCATGCTGCATCAACACACATCCGAGACCAATCCCGGAAGCATCACAATACACTGCATAGCCCTCTGTGCCTTCAGGAAGTACTAACACTGGTGTGGAAGTCAACTTATCCTTCAATTTTTGAAACCCTCTTTCATATGCATCATTCCATTGAAACTTAATTGCCTTGTGAGTTAACTTTGTTAATGGTGCTGCAATAGAAGCAAACCCTTCTACAAATCTCCGGTAATAGCCTGCCAAACCCAGAAAACTGCGAATCTCTGTGGGTGTCGTAGGTCTTGGCCAGTTTTTCACTGCTTCAATCTTTTGGGTATCAACTTGTATGCCTTCATCTGATACAATGTGACCCAAGAACGCGACTGATTTCAACCAAAACTCATATTTGGAGAACTTTGCATACAACTTCCGTTCACGAAGAATCTGTAACACTTGTCGTAAGTGATTAGCATGGTCCTCTGGTGATCTTGAATAAACTAGGATGTCATCTATGAATACCGTGACGAATACGTCCAAAAATGGCTTAAACACCCTATTCATCAAATCCATGAACACAGCTGGAGCATTTGTTAGTCCAAATGACATAACTAAAAATTCATAATGGCCATACCGTGTTCGGAAAGCTGTCTTGGGTACATCTTCTTCTCTAACTCTGACTTGATGATAACCTGACCTCAAGTCAATTTTTGAAAAACACCTAGCACCCTGTAACTGATCAAACAAATCATCAATGCGAGGGAGGGGATATTTGTTCTTGATCGTTACCTTATTCAATTGCCGATAGTCAACGCACATTCTTAAGGTGCCATCTTTCTTTCGCACAAATAAGACCGGTGCGCCCCACGGGGACATACTAGGCCTAATGAAGCCCTTATCTAGCAAGTCCTTCAATTGCTCCTTTAGTTCACGTAATTCTGCTGGAGCCATTCTATATGGAGGAATGGAAATAGGCTGAGTGCCTGGAATCACATCAATGCCAAATTCTACTTCCCGTTCTGGGGGTAAACCTGGAAGATCCTTTGGGAATACATCTAGAAATTCATTGACCACTGGGACCGATTGCGGAGTTAACGGTTCCGCTTCGGTATCTCTCACCCGTACTAGATGACATATATAACCTTTAGCAATCATTTTTCTGGCTTTTAAATAGGAAATAAACCTTCCTCGTGGTGCCCCTACATTACCCTGCCATTCTAGAACATTTTCTTGCGGAAAACCAAAGTGTACTTTCTTGTTCCGGCAATCTACCGTAGCATAACAAGAGGCCAACCAATCCATTCCCATGATCACATCAAAATCCACCATGTCCAGTTCAATGAGATCGGCCAATGTATCATGACCACACACAGTTACCACACAGTTACGATACACTCTCTTTGCAACAATATACTCACCAACCGGTGTAGACACTTCAATTGATTTAATTAATAATTCTGGTGCCTTTGCAAATTTCGCAGCAATCAATGGGGTAACATAGGAAAATTTAGAACCTGGATCAATCAATGCATATACATTATGTGAGAATATGGATAATGTACCTGTGACAACATCAGGGGAAGCCTCTGAATTCTGGCGGTCCACTAAAGCATAAGTACGATTCTGGACCCCGCTAGTACTGGCTGCTCCTCTGGCACCTCTACCACGGCCAATAGGCTGTACCCCTCGGCCCTGTGAAGGAACCGATGCTGATGACGCAACAGCTGACCCAGCTGGTCGTGCTATACCACCCATGCTCCGCTGTGGACACTCTCTCGCTATATGCCCCGGCATACCACACCAAAAGCAGACATTCATCCCTGACCGACATGTACCTGTGTGCATACGCCCGCAGTGCTGACACTGCTGACGAGGAAAACCTGCTGCCTGGGACCCATGAACTCCGCTACTCTGCCCTGATGGACAACCCCTAGACCCTCAAAACTGTGAATGAGCACCCCCTGCAGAATAAGAGAACGACGGTCTAGGTGGTCTAGGAAACATGCGGGGCCTAGATCCTCTATCGGACATCATAGGTGGTCCCATAGGTCTAGCCCTTTTGGACTGTCCCCTATCAAATTCATGCACTCTTCTTCTCTGTCGTTGGTCTTCCATTTTCTGAGCGAAGGCTTGTATTCGAGCAATGTCCATATCCTTATTCAAGGCAGCAATAGTGCAATCCCGTACCAAGTATGGCTCTAGTCTGTCCACATATCTATGGACCCTGTCTGTCATCGTAGCCACAACATTTGGCGCATATCGAGCCAAGGAATTAAATTGCAAGCTATATTCCCTCACGCTCAAATTTCCTTGACGGAGATTTAGGAACTGATCCGCACGTGCCTCACGGATCTCATAGGGCAAGTAATGATCAAGGAAAGCAATTTTAAACTCTTCCCACGTAGGTGGAGTTGCACCAATATCACGGGATTTCTTCCAATCCTCGTACCACAATATTGCCTCTCCTTTCAGCCTATATGCAGCAAGTTCAACTATTTTGACTCCTGTCACATGCATAACTTCCAAGGCCCTCTGAATTTGATCCACGAAGTCCTGTGGATCTGCTTTTGGATCTGACCCAGTGAAAATAGGAGGGTCAAGTTTTAGGAAATCCTGTGTCCTACGACTCGCCATTCTAGCCGCATCATCATCATGTGTCACTACACCAGCTCGTCCCTGGCTTTGTGCCGCCACTAACTGTGTCAACATATGTACAGCATTCCTAAGATCCTGATCCGTGGCATTCATCGGCAGCTCTACAGGTACTTCTGTACCAATTGGCTCTTCCGAAACTGGGAGGGTAGATGAAGACCGCGATGATATTTCAGCATTTGCCCCACCTTGACTAGCTTGGTCAGGTGGTAATCTGCTCATTCCTTCTCCAGCAGGCGCATCTACCTGCTTCCCTTTACCTCTACCTCTCGTGATTGGCATTTTGACTATACCAGAGAAAAACAAAATACCATGATCAGACACACTTCAACTAACAACACTGGCTCTATTGCACGATCTAGAAGTGAAGAACAGAAACAACATCCTACATGTCCCGTAGCCTCCTACTTATAAATGTGGTGCACAACACATCGATAAGTAAGACTCTACTCAGACACGGCTTTGTAGACATCCTTAGACCGACTACTCTGATACCACTTTTGTCACGCCCCAAATCCTATCGAGACATGATTGGCACCCGTAGTCGATAAGGCCCGAGAGAACCAACCTTTGCCTATGTTCAATCAAATGCATATCATAATCATAACCACCACTGTGTAAGAACATGCAAGACGAATAAAGGAAAACATGGGACATAGTCATACATGTACATGAAGTTTGGCCGTTGAGGCCATCCAGTCAAAATAACATATGTCTTTTACACTAATACACCCACATCCGTCTACAAAAGCCTCAAACAAGAGCATTGACCAATACAAACCAAAAGTCGGGACAAGTCCCCGCTTTATACAACATGTACATCATCAAAACACATAGCTACTCTGACTCGGAGAAACCTCGAATTAACTGGAGCTCACCAAGGAACCGCTAACACTGGCAATTTACTGAGGAGGCCTACTGGGACCTGCGCCTGCAGCAAGTAAGGTAAATTCCCCGAGAGGGGTCAGTACGAAATAAGTACTGAGTATGTAAGGCTCAAATGAAACTTTGAAACACATGAACATACCAATGAACTCAATACAAATGACTAGACAATGTGAATAAGTCACCATGTTGCATTTTGGGATCCATGTGAATTGCTTTCATTACTTTCATTACTTTCTTTACATTCAATGCTTGCTTGTCAATACATGTGTCATAACGTACCCGGGCCCCTACTGATCAGTGGGTCTTTCCATGACTTATCGTCATGTTGGGATCGGGTCGAGCTAGGCTTATGCCCCTAAGACCTGCCACCCATATATCAATGCATCGGGATCGAGTCGAGCTAGGCTTATGCCCCTAGACTTGCCACCCATAAATCAACACATCGGGATCGAGTCGAGCTAGGCTTGCGCCCCTAGACTTGCCACCCATAAATCAACACATCGGGATCGAGTCGAGCTAGGCTTATGCCCCTAGACTTGCCACCCATACTTGATCATTGACCACATTTGCATTACTTTGATCTTTACTTTGAGATTGCTATTTGATAGTCATAACATCACTTTGAACTTTGGAACATTGGCAACTTTGCACCATTAACCAATGAGTGAAAGACATGTGAATAACTTGGCAACATAACATTATTAGAATCATAACACCATGGGAACTATGGGACAATAATCTATAAACAAGAGGCATAAGTAATATCACTAGTGGATTATTGGAACATATCCTTATTCGAGCTTTTGGAACATTAACCATAATTAGGAGACATGAGACTCACAAATGATCCATGAATAGGAAATATATGATAATGACTATTGATAAACGGATATAGGATACCTTGGCACATTTCGAGGTAAGACTAGTGAAATCGCAATGTGGGTACGTTTTGCCGCAAAAAGATACGGACAGAGTAACCTTACATACCTTGTACTCTCAATACGGATACACAATCCTAGATGTGCATACAACAGTCCCGCTCCTTCTTTATGTGTCACTCTACAACACAAATACATAACGGAATTCACATTAACCACAACTACTTCACAAATACGTATAACGTCAATGGGGTACATGTTTGCTTTAAAACATGTCATTTCCCCTTAACAAAACCATTGATAGCATCATTATTCCAAAAATCCTCCAATATTCTCAACATTGACCAATACATAATAATCATTGCATTTCACCATAACAAATCTCTTTTACACCTCCTTATCCATATCACATCACAAACAATCCATCAATTCACCTTAATACACTTCATAGCACATATCGGCCAAATTCTCACAATTTACACTTATAGACAAGAACAAGTTTAACAACAAAAATAACTCCATAGATGTTCATATTTTATCCATACCATGATTTTTCATCAAAGGTACAAGTCCTAATTCAAGTTCAAACCCCATGGATCACACATCTTATACAAAAGCACAAAATATCATATCCAACATTTCCAAGCACAACCAACATGATTTACATACTCTTTCATGCATATAATATATGAATCCATAATAATATTCACTTACCCAAACTTGTAAAGGGATGATTTTGCTCCAAAATTGCCTTTTGAGTCTTTAGGGTTCTTGAGAGAATAGTGTAGAATGTGTGAGAAAATGTCTAAAAAGCATGAGAGTTTAGAATGAATAAAAATCTGATTTTGTGGGTCTATTTATAGTCCTTGAGTCATCCTTAGCCTCTCTTGATATTTAATGCCTTAATTGACCAAGTCAAATGAAGATTGGGTCATGTGACCCATGCCTTTTATCACATTTTTGGGCTTTTATTGAGCCCAAATCACTTAACCCAATAAAATCAATAATTTCTCGTCTTTATACGTATTACAATAATATTCCCACTCATAATATTCATATCCGTAGCCTCGATCCCAAAAACAGGTGATTCTAGCCATGTTTGGCTTATTTTGACCTTAGGGACAAAACTGTCATTTTGACCCCAAATTCGTTCTCGAGTAATTTTTATCATACCAATGTAATATGTCATTCATTTCATGTATATACTCTTGGTTGTAGAATAAACGTAGCAAAAATTGGCTCGGTACGTCCCCGGATACCCTTGGGACTTAGAAATTTCCAACTTTCGAAAAAGTGGAAAATCCAAGGTGGCACGCTCCTGGGCGCGCCAACTTGCTGCCTCTGGGCTAAAAATTTTAGCCCAGAGCGGCATGGCACGGTGCCAAACGCGCCCCTCTTTAATCTTTTTCCGAAAATTCCATTTTTCGACTTCTCTTCGCGGGTTTGGTTAGATACTTCAAGTCCTATTCTTTAACTCACTCCTTAACCTTATTATACTTTGTTTAGAGGTCTTATTAGCCTCATTTTGAACCCCACAAATGCGCAATGAAAATTCCATGCAAGTTTAACCACATAACAAGAGCCAAAAATTCAATTATCTCATCAATAGCCTTACCAAATGCATACTCATAGCTCTCGATACCTACGTACATATTATTTAATGTTGTCAAGTAGGGTTGGGAACGTACGGGTTGTTACAGTAATAGCCTAAGGAAGAATTCATAAGCCAACCTAAGCTTAAAAGGAAGTCATTCAAAGCATTTTATTTAAAAAGGGAAATGGGACCCATAACCGAACCCTGATAACAAAACCTAAGGCAAACACTTACCTGAACCTAGGCTAAGGGTTATCAATCTCATCCCAAGGCACTAAAAGAGCTAAGTCTAGTCCTAAAGGTGAATCATATACTAGCCTAAGGGAAAATAGGCCTGAATTCTAGATAAAATGGGCTTTAGACGGCTAAAATAAGCTTAAGAACACAGATAATGTATGCATGCCATCACCAGTATCCAAACAAACCAAAAATTAAGCGCCTAAGAGTCTATAAAATAAGACACAATTATTTTAAAGCATAAAGAACTAACCTGGTGTCCATGGTCTCTTAACCAAGGCCTCAGGCCTAATAATGTTAATATATAGAACAATAAGAATATATAAGCATAGGTAGAAAGTCGGAAGCGGGATCAACGAGAGGCATCATTCTTCCAAGTGAATTTAATCGAGGAATATCATTGAAATGGATAAGTACTACCATGACTCCTACACTAAGGATTACTCGAGTCAACCTAAGGTCCTGACAGGTATATAGGTTATCCTAATATAATCCAACAGTTATGGCAAGCATTCTAAACTAAGGGTCAAGCTGCTATTTTATACTAAAGTTTCCCAAGGAAGGCCAAGTCTATAAAAAGGCAATAAGGTAACCTAAAACCTATTCCTCTGAACCCTACCCCACATGCAATCAATATGATACAGAATCTCATAGAGAAGAGTATACCGAAGCCTACCTCAATGTAAAACCGCAGTCTTGAACTATCCACGAACTACCTGTCTCTACTCCACAATCACTGAATGATGTCACACTTTCAAAATCATCATCTTGACATTAATACGAGTAAAACAAGACATATATTGCAATACAAAACTATGGGCTAAAAATTGGGTCAAAAATAGGCCCGTATGGCCCGCAAATGGAATTCTAAAAATTAAATCTGCCATGAGGTCCCATGAAGGATAAGGAATACATGCTCGAAAGTTGAGCACAAACGGAGTCTCAATTGGGGATCAAATTATCCCCAAGAGTCAGGGGGAAACAAGAGTGAAATTGAGAATTTAACGGAGAATTAGGGGTGAAACTTACAAAATTTCGACGGGAAAAAGATCTCCTCAACGTCTCCAACCCAAACCCAGCTTCAATCGAACAATCTCCTACTTAATTTGAGCTCCTACAAGAGGAAATATAGGTTTAAAGCTTGGAACAATGGCTTAAATTTTGAGGAAATGAAATATATATGAATGCCAGCAATGGCCACTAAAGTGGTCAAATGACCGCTAAAGTAGCAAGGTGTGCACTAAAACGACCATGCCTTGGTTGGCCTGCCACGGCTAAAGTAGTTATGGGTGGCCGCTAAAGCCGTCATGGGCCTCTAAAGCAGTCATTTGGCTGCTATAGCGGCTGCACCAGCAAATTTGCTAAGTCCCAACGGACTCTGATCAGGTGCTCGAGAATTATTCAAAACCCCGTGCATGCCAACAAACTATGCTACCCTACCAAATTCAACATTCTGGAATCAACGAAACAATCCAAATTTCCATCCGAGGTCGTTTTGACAAAATGTGGGTCCCACACCCACTATTCCATTTTTCATTAAATTCCACCCAACAGCCCAAAATGAGCCAGAAATCCTTGGGACTAGGACCAATGGTCCCCCTAGCCTAAAATCCATGTTTTGGAGCTAACGAAAATGTTAGAATTCTCATTTGGGAAATATTTCTACAAGTTTTGGTCCAAGACTAATTTCTCAATTTCAAAAGCTCTAAAACAAGAAAATCAGCTTAAAACCCTAAATAAACTATCCGAAAATCGAACTAACGGTCCCAACAAGTCATTTTATGACTTGTAGCAGCTATAGGGAGACATGAAACACGAAAAATGCACAAAAATAGAGAAAATAACCTAGAGGGTCATTACAAAGAATGTATGAACTTAGTTGATCATGTAATTTACTAGCTAATTCATTAAAAATGCAATTGAAGTTATTAATCGATAATTAATTATAGTTAAATAACTTTGTTTATTACTAATCATGGTTTAATGTAACAATTCACATCAAATTAGTCAATTGATCACTCCATTCAGGAGTAATACACTTAGTCGATCATGTAATTACTATCTAATTCATTAAGAATGCAATTGAAGTTATTAATCCGTAACTAATTATAGTTAAATAACTTTTTTTTTATTACTAATCATGATTTAATGTAGAAATTCACATCAAATTCGTCAATTGATCACTCCATTTAGGATGAATACACTTAGTTGATCATGAATTACTATCTAATTCATTAAGAATGCAATTGAAGTTATTAATTCATAACTAATTATAATTAAATAACTTTTTTTATTACTAATCATGGTTTAATGTAGCAATTCATCTGTTGCAACATATGTAGAGTATTTTAGAAGCAACAAAACATTTCATTCATCTGCTGCAACCATCTTTGAAGTTGGCTATTTGATGGGCCAATAACATGTTCCCCAAGTTGATGTACTTTGAAGTTTGTTTTTTCATTGTAGGAACAAGTTTTTTTAGTGAGTTGACCAGCTCCATACGCCTATCATAAAATAAATTTATAAACCTCATATTTATTTCGTCAACTGGAGTGGCAATGGGAATTCTCTTTCAACCTCAAACATTGCATTCACCGACTCAACAATGTTTGACATCATAATATTAGACCTATACAAATAAAAATCACTTAGTAAGACATAAAATTACAATAAACTCAAACAAGACACTCAATTTATAATATTGTACTTATTTCCCGAGCAGAATGCCCTATTCCATCTGTTGAATCCGACACATTCGAGATGTTCAGCTGCCTTGGGGTACCATATCCCTTATTTGATTGAAATGGTCATTGAACTCATCTCTATAATACACTTTCGTTGCTTTATAAAAATGAGATACAACTTTTAAATTATGGAACTTGTTTCGACTATTTTCTCTAAGGTGCCTCATGCAATAACCTTAATGAGCTAAAGGGTAGATAATTGAAACCATCTTCCGGATACTTGAATGCCTATCATAAATTATACACAACTCATCGGTATCATATACATAGCTTCTCAATTGTTCAAAAAAATATTGATATGAGGCATCACATTCCTTGTCCACTACACAAAAAGCCACTGGAAAAATATGATTCTCCACAATTTGTGCCACCACCGATAGCAAAACTTCTTCATACTTTCTCTTCAAGAATGTCCCGTCGATGGCTATGAATTTTCTCATTTGTTTAAAACCAAGAATCCAAGCCACATAGGATACATAAAAGTACTTAAACTTTCCATTTTCATTAACCTGCAATGTCGTCTTACTTCCTGAATTTGCAGACTCAAACATATAATGGTACGCATCAAGCACTACATACCCGTGCTTATGTGTTCTCGTAACCAAAGACTTTGTAATCTCCATTCCCTTATAAATCTTCCAATAACTTACCTTACAACTAATTTTGTAAGGAGTTGATTGGCTATATCTCTTGTAGATAGGTCTTTATAATTGGGGAAGCTATTTTTCAAGTATTTTTCAATGAACTTTGTCGTGGCATATGGATTTTGGCTCATAATGCTCTCCGAATCATATGTGTGATTCTTTTCTTAGGTTCTAATACAGAATCTGTCAGAACTTATGAATTTCACAATCCTCAACCACCACTTGCACTCTAGATGTGTACATTTAAAATAATAACAGTATGCGAATTAATCACCTTCTTGAGTCTAATATCTTTTTCCAAGAAAGTAATTTTCAATGAAGTTTCTAGTTCATCCTAATTATTGAATGTCATTCCCTTATAAAAACCTATTTCATCATCTTGAATATGGCTTGACTGTGTTGATTGATAACTGTCCACTATATTGCTTACAACAACAGGTGTAGGTATTTTTTCCTCCCCACAATCCTGCACATCCACTTCATCTCTACTCTTATTATGTAGAATGTTCATGTCCACCCTATCAAATTCATCATTTAACATATCTTGTTAGTCTTGTTCTAAATTCTGGTTCTCTATCGGTTTTTCAACCACGTACACCCTTAAGATAGGCCTAGCTGCATCACTCAAATAAGCACGCAAATGAACCTGATCGCTTATCTTAAATGATAGGACCCTCTAATTTTTAAAAGAGTTGTGCATGCAACTGATGACAAGATCTTTTAGTATGCAATTTAGTCCACGATAGCTGATGATTAAGTTCATAAAATCATCATACAAAACATCTCTTTGGACAATCATCGCTATTGTCTCTAACATGTCACCATCCTTCCAGCACCAAATAAATCGATTATTCTTCTCGATCCATTCACCATGACAATCAACACCTATTGTTATTGATTCCTCTATTAATGGTACCTAATTTGTTATAAAAAAAGTTAATAATGATAGTATAGTAAGTTGAGTGGCTATATACAACAATAAAATTATATGTAACAACAGAACACTTTTATGTTGCAACAGATGACTAATCTGTTAGATATAGCATGACAACTGATATAATATGTATCCAACAGGTTACTCATTTGTTGCAGGAGATGAGTCATCTATTTTAACATATCACTATTATGTTGCAACAGATGACTAATTTGTTGAATTCAGCTTTTAGTTCAATCCCAATACTGACTCCTATTATAACATGTATCAAACAGGTAAGTCATCTATTGCAACAGATAACCTACGTGTTGCAATAGATGACTTATCTGTTGGATTCAGCTTCTAGTCTTGTCCCAGCTTTGATAGAAGCTATCTAACAGCTAAGTTATCTATTGCAACAGATTACTAATCTATAGGATTGGCATATGTTGCAATAGATTTCCTATTTGTTGCAACATATGACTTACCTATGAATACTGTAGAGGGTTGAGGACAAAAGCATCAAAATGAATTCCCCCACAACCTGGTAAGATCCGTACAAGAGCTACTAATACAAAAAAAAAGTACTAGACACTGCCAGAATATACATCATATAGAATATACATTATTGTATTTAAAATACAAATAAGATTACAAAAATAGAAGAAGGAGGAGGATCAACTCTGGACTATAAAAGCTCACCCTATCTCCGAGCAGCAATACATCCTGAGGAATGTCATCAGCAGTGGTGACTCATACTCAGATCTACATCAGGGAAAAAGATGCAGAAGTGTAGTATGAGTACCAAAACAATGGGTACTCAGTAGGCATCATAGGCCAACTTAGCTTTAATATAATAAAAGTATAAGTAAAGTGTGAGAATGTAAACCTAAGTCAATAAATTAGGGCAGAAATAGAAATAATAGCCTAAACCAGGCGGATACGATGTACATAAGATAAGCAACTTGGAAGCAGAAATAAAAGTCTAACTATAACCTAACTAGGCCCTCATAATCCCAGAAGGTGCACACCAAGAAGAATAAATCCAATCGAGCCCCCATAAGCATGGGGAGTACAAACAAAGGATAAAGCTAAAGTAAGGACAAAATATTGCAGTAATAAACGTAAAATGATCCAGAATATGGGCCATTGTAAAACCCTGTACCTTCCCAACCCTATGTGACGACGTTGAATAATGGTTACCTAGGTGTCGAGAGCTATAAGTATGCATTTGGTAATGTTAATGATGAGGAAATTGAAATTTGGCCTCGTACATGTGGTTAGCCCTTCGTAGAAGGTGTGTTAGGATTTTCGTGGAGCATTTGTGGGGTTCAAAATGAGTCTAATAGGACCTCTAAACAAAGGATATTAAAGGTAATAAGTAAGTTAAAGAATAGGACTTGAAGTATCTAACCAAACCCGCGAAGAAAAGTCAAAAAACAAAATTTTCAAAAAAATAAAGGATGGGGCGTGCCAGAGGATGTACCAGGACACTCTGGGCTAAATTTTTTATCCCATAGGCAGCAAGCTGGCGCGCCCAAGGGCGTTCCATGGTGGTTTTGCCCATTTTTCAAAAGTTGGAATTTTTCTAAGTCCCAAGGGTGCCCGGGGACATACCGGGCCGATTTTTGCCACATTTCTTCTACAACCATGAGAATATACATAGAATAAGTGAAATATTATACTGGTATGATAAAATTACTAGTGAACGAATTTGGCATCAAAATGATAATTTTACCCTACTGGTCAAAATAAGTCATACGTGGCTAGAATCGTTTGTTTTTTGGATTGAGGCTACGAATAAGAATCCCGTGAGTGGGAATATTGTCGTAACACATATGAAATGATTTAAATATGATAAATTATTTATTTGGTTGGGTCAAGTGATTTGGGCTTAATAAAGCCCAAAATGAAGAAGAAAAACATGGGCCAAGAATGGGTCAAATGACCCATTCTTCTTTTGACTAAGCAATAATTGAGCAAAGGACTTCAAGGGTCTATAAAAGGGAAGCAAAAATCAGATTTTTAACCCACAAAAACACACATGCTTTTCTTACTTTTTCTAGAATTTTCAAGAGAACACCTCTTTTGCTCTTCAAACCCTAAGTCATCTTTGGAGCAAGATCATCATCTTCCAAGCTTAGGTAAGTGATTATTCTTATGAATTAATATATTATATGCATGGGAGAGTATGTAGATCATGTTGGTTATGCTTGTTGAACATGGCACTTTGTGTTTTTGTAAAAGATGTGCCATCTATGGAATTTAAACTTGAAAAATGACTTGTGGTTTTGATGAAAAAGCATGGTATGGATAAAATATCAACATTTATGTTGTGATTATATTTCTAAACATATTATTTTTCCATACATGTAATTTATGGGATATTGGCCTATTTGTTGTTGTGAGGTGTATTGAAGTGAATTGGTGGAATCATTGTGATGTTATGGTGATGGAGAAGTGTAAAGTATGAATTTGGTGTGACATGCTAGTGGTTTATGATATTATGGTCAATGTTGGGAATTTTGTGGTATTGTTGGTGTGATAGTTTCATACATGGTATTGTCAAGAGGGAAATGACATTTTGAGGCCATGGTGTAGCTCATTATCGTTATATGCATTTGTAAACTAGTTGGTGGTTAATGTAAACTCCATTATGTATTTGTGTTGTAGAGTTAAACATAAGGAAGGAGCAGGACTATTATATTCACATATAGGATTGTATATTCGTGTTGAGGAGATAAGGTATGTAAGGTTACTTTGTCCGTATCTTTCTGCAGCACATATTGTTCATATTGTCATTGTCCTTGTTCCATTCCGAAATGTTAAAACGTATATCATTTCAGGTTGTCATATGTTCTTATTCTCATGTTTCTTAATCACGGACCAATCATGACTCATAGGTCTCTTCATCATGGATCGAAATTCCAAAGCTTCCATAATGTTATAATTATTACCAAGTATCAATCTCATGAACATAAAAGACTGAAGTAATGCATTTATGTGTTTCCAATAAGGTTATGATCCCCAATGTATCAATCTCATAAAAGTAAAAGGGAGAAGTAATGCAATGAAGTAATGAAAGAAGTAATTCCCGTATGGCCACTTTATATTTTCCTTATGGTTACTTTATATCTTCTTTATATTTATTGAGTACGGGTGATAGCATTGTGGGGGCGCAAGCCTAACTCAAGACGATCCCGATATTGTTGGATCAGGGAGAAATCTTAGTGAAGCAAAAGACAAACTTGATGCCGAACCTGCTTCACTGATTTTCGAGTGATGGCAGGGGGGAAGCTTAGTGGGGTAAAAGCCTAACTTGATGCCGAACCTGACAGGGGGTAGCCCTAAGGGCCAAACCTGCTTTATTTATTTATTGACGGTTGCATATTGACAGTTGCATATTGACGGTTACTTTTATTGACGGTTGCATATTGATGGTTATACATTATTGACGATTATATATTGACGGTTCTAACTACTAACGGTAACGGACATAAAGGCAAATGGAATAATGAATGTAAGGTACATATTTCCACACATACTGAATGATGATGATTTATCCACATTGACTATTCTCTTGCAATCAAGTTCATTGAGGTTTTTAAGTTTCATGAAGTTTCTTATAGCCTTGCATACTCAGTACATTCTTCGTACTGACCCCTTTAGGGGACTTACTTTATTTGCTGCAGGCACAGGTGTTAGTAGACCTCTACAATAGGCTACGAGTCATCCGCGGATCATTGGTGAGCTCCAGTTGGTTCGGGACTTTTCGAGTCATATGTGTATATTGTTTTGGTATTGTAATTATTGTATAAAGTGGGGACTTGTCCCAACTATAGGTTTTCGTCTTCATGTATCGGTTAGAGGCTTTGTAGACATATGTGGGAAGCTGAATGTAAGAGATATGTGTTCTGTTTGACTTGATGGCCCTAACGGCCAAGTTTCATATATTGTATAATTTTTCCATGACTTCTGCATAGTTGCATGAGGTGTAATAAGATTTATACGAGGTTATGCATACAAATGTTCATGAGCAAAGATTGGTTCTCTCAGGCCATATCGGCTTCGGGTCCCAGTCCGCCTCATTGGTATACGGGGCGTGACAAAAGTGGTATCAGAGCAGGTCGATCTAAGGGTGTCTACAAAGTCGTGTTCGCATAGAGTCTTGTTCATGGATGTGTTGTTCACCACACTTATGAGCAGGAGGCTATGGGCCATTTAGGAGTTGTTTCATTACTTCATTTTTAGATCGTGCACTAGAGCCAAGGTTATAGAATTGTACCTGACCATTGACTTTTGTTGTGTTTTATTATAGTAAGAATGCCGATTACAAGAAGAGGCAAGGGTAAAACTAAGAAGCTAGACAGGATTGGCGGAGAAGGAACTAGTAACTTACCACCTGAACGGATTGAGCAAGATGAAGCTGAAAGTGAGTTTGCATCGTGGGCTTCTTCTACTTTTCCAGCTCCAAAAGAGTCGAGAAGGAGAGAAGAACCTGTTGAGCCACCTGTTAACGTCACTGACCAGTATTTGAGAAATGCGGTATATATGTTGATTCAGCTAATTACAGCACAGAATCTAGGACAAGTTGGTCCAACGACAAGTAATGACAGTGAGGCTAGGGCAGCTAGTCGAAGGACGCAGGATTTCTTAAAATTAGACCCTCATATATTCATTGGATCGGATCTTAATGAGGACCCACAAGAATAGGCCCATGTGGCCCACAAATAGAATTCTAAAAATTAAATCTGTCACGAGGTCGGTCCCTCGAAGGACAATGAATACATGCTTGAAAGTTGAGTACAAACGGAGCCTCAATTGGAGATCAACTTATCTCCAAGAGTCAAGGTGAAACAAGAGTGAAATCGAGAATTTAACAGAGAATTAGGGTGGAAACTTATGGAATAATGACGAGAAAAAGATCTCCTCAAAGTCTCCAACCCAAACCCATCTTCAATCCAAGGTTCTCCCACTTAATTTGAGCTCCCACGAGAGAAAATGGTGGTTTAAACCTTGAAACAATGGCTGGAATTTTGAGAAAATCAAAATATATAAAAGTACCAGCAATGGCTGCTAAAGGGGTCAAATGGCTGCTAAAGCGGTCAAATGACTGCTAAAGTGGTCACCGCTAAAGAGGCGAGGTGTGAACTAAAGCGACCGTACCTTAGTTGGCAAGCCACCACTAAAGAAGTTATTTGGTAGCTAAAACGGCTATCGCTAATGCAGTCATGGGCCGCTAAAGCGGTCATTTGGATGCTAAAGTGGCTGCACTAGTGTCACGCCCCGACTTCCAATGAGGCATGATTGGCACCCTAAGCCAATAAGGCCCGAGAGAACCAATCTTTACTTATGTTCGTTTATATGCATGCAATAAGAAATACCATTACCATATAAGAACTTATCATGCTAAAAACGGAATTCATAAACCATGTGATAAATATATACATATGTGAAAACTTGGCCGACAGGGCCATCAAGTCATCATGGACATACACCTCTTACATTTGTCTTCCCAAAACCGTCTACAAAGCCTCTACAGATACATGACCATGTCTATACCATATTTACATAATACCAAAACCTAGGGTACACATGTGACGTGGGAAGACCCGAAGCAACTGGAGCTCACCAAAGATCTGTATATGGTCCGCAGCCTACTGAGGAGGTCTACTAGTACCTGCGCCTGCAGCATTTAAAGTAAATCCCCCCAAGAGGGGTCAGTACGAATAATGTACTGAGTATGTAAGGCCATAAGAATTACATCATACATAATTACAACAATAATGGAATCAATATAAGAGAAATGGTAACTATGAATGAACTCTCTTCTGTATTTGGGGAAACCATGTACATTATGTTCTTTACTTCTCTTGTCTTTTCATATGTTCATCTTTATTGTTCTACCCATGCTAGGCTGTTCTGTTGCCCCTGGGATTAGATTAACCCATGCTAGGTACTTTGACCACGGGAATATTATGTGAACACATGCTAGGCTTTCGTGTCGCCCCTGGGATGTCATTAACACATGCTAGGTACTGTGACCCCTGGGATGTACTGTGATAATCCATGCTAGGCTTTCGTGTCTCCCCTGGGATGTACTTATGATAACTCATGCTTGGCTTTTATATCGCCCCTGGGATGTATCAGGATCGACCCACGCTAGGATTTTCTGTCGCCCCTGGGATACCACCCGTGTTATTGGGATCGACCCATGCTAGGTATTTTAACCCCTGGGATACCACCCATTAATACTCATTATTTTGATCATATTACTTGCCAAAAACCATCCATGTTCTGACAACACACAAAAACATCACCAAAACCTTACTTTCCTTTCAATACGCCACCAAATCTGTAACCAAATTTACAACAACAATTCCGAACATTTTATTCAAGGGTAAAACAAGGTAAGACTATATTAACATCTCACATGTAAATATTGAATCCATCAAGTTCATTTCCTTAAATATCACAAGTCCATGTTTAAGTTTACAAGACAAAACCATCCTCCGATTTAGCAAACACAAATTGTTTTACACATAGTGAACTTCTCACACTTTACCAACATAACCAACATGATATAAACCATATTCCATGAATAAAATATATTAAAACATAATCATATACACTTACCAAGTCTTGCAAGATAATGATCTTGGTCCAAAGGATGAAGGTCTAGGGTTTGTGTGAAATAAGAAAATGTTGTAGAGAATTCTAGAAAAGGCATGGGTGTTACAAATGAATAAAAATCTGATTTCCATCATATATATAGGTCCCTTTAAGTCTCTCTTATCCCATTCTTGACATTAAATGCATGGTTGATTTGGTCAAAGGGAAGATTGGATCATTTTGTCCCATTGGGCCAAGTCTTCCATGTGATTTTGGGCCTCATTTAAGCCCAATGGCTCATGACTCATTAATACCCACCAAATTAATGTCTTAATTCACCAATTCTCTCATGTTCCAATAATTCCATGAACGTTATGGAATTTAATTAGGTTCGACATCATACGGGATGTTGCACCTCCTACAAAGGTCTAATCCCATGTACTAGGCCCAATATCAATTATCTCATCAATAATATTACAAAATACAAAATTTTGACTCTCGACACTTGAGTAACCATTGTTCAACGTTGTTAAGTAGGTTTTGGTAGATACAGGGTGTTACATTCTCCCCCCCTTAGGAACATTCGTCCTCGAATGTTAATAACATCGTCTCATGTATAACGAATGCATCTCTGTATTAGCATCTCTATACATATACTCATATAGGTCCTTGTATGGTCCCAATGAAAGCAATATGAAATGAAACTCTTATGCATATTTTTTTTCCAAACCCTATTACTTTTTTCATTGGTGACACTTTCAAGAGTACTTACTCATCTATGATCACAACATCTACTATATCATTACGATATGTTCTTTTCACTATACTAAACTCACCGACATGTGGAAATATCGTAACTCATAATTCCAGTGTACTATTAAATTCATGGTAGTCGATGGAGTAACATACTATAAGAGCTCGAATCAATCAGTACATATACAACCTGTAAAAATATGGTAATATACCTGTATCCTCATCAGGGGTCGAATCTTCATTCTGCCGGTCTACTAGAGCATAGGTGCAATTTTGGGCTCCACTGGAACTAGTTTCCCCTCTAAAATCTCTACCACGACCAATAGACTGAACACCTCTGCCTGGGGAAGGAACCGATGTTGATGATGCAACGGTTGATCTCGTAGGTCGTGCTATACCACTGGCACCCCTTTGCGGGCATTCTCTCATCATGTACCCCTTTATGCCACACCAAAAATAAGTATTTGTCCCCAACCTGCATTCACCTAAATGGTACCTTCCGCAATGCTGACACAGAGGACGACAAAATCCTACTGTCTGTGAGCCTTGCACTCCACTACTCTGTCCAGATGGACCACCTCTAGACCCTCGAAATTGAGAGTGAGAACCTGCTGTGGAATATGAGAATGAGGGTCTAGGCGGTAACATTCGAGATCTAGATGCTTCTGGAGACACCACAGATTGCCCCATAGGTCTCGCCCTTTTTACTGGCCCTTCCTCAGATTCCTGTGTCCTTCTTATTTTCCTTTGATCCTCCATTTTCTGCGCAAAGGCTTGAATTCTAGCGATGTCCATGTCTCGATTTAAGGCAACAATAGTGCATTCTCGTACCAAATATGGCTCCATTCGATCCACATATCGATGGACTCTATCTTCCATGGTGGCTACTACATTTGGAGAATATCTAGCCAAGGAATTAAACTGAAGACTATATTCTCGAACACTCATGTTCCCTTGACGTAAGTTTATAAATTGATCCGCACGAGCTTCACGGAACTCATAGGGAAGATAGTGATCTAGGAATGCTGCTTTAAATTCTTCCCAATTTGGTGGCATTGCACCAATACCACAAGACTTCTTCCAATCTTCATACCACAATATCGCCTCTCCTTTCAATCTATAGGCTGCCAACTCAACTGTTTCCACCCCGAACACATGGATAACCTCCAAAGCTCTCTGTATTTGATCCACGAAGTCCTGTGGATCTTCTTTCAAGTCTGACCCAGTGAATATAGGAGGGTCCAATTTTAGAAAGTCCTGTGTTCTGTGACTCGCCACCCTAGCCGCATCCTCTTCATTTACCATTGGACCAGTTCGTCCTTGTGCTTGTGCAGCCACTAACTGAGTCAACATGTGTACTGCATTTTTTAAATCCTGATCAGTGGTATTCATAGGCGGTTCTGTAGGTACTTCTCTACCTCTTGGCTCTTCGGGAGCTGGAAAAGTAGAGGAAGACTGCGATGCAATTTCAGCATTTTCTCCACCTTGACTAGCTTGGTCAGGTGGTAATCTACTCATTCCTTCTCCAGCAGGTATATCCACCTGCTTACCCTTGCCTCTACCTCTTCTCGTGATCGGCATGGTTACTATATCAAAGAGAAACATTTACCATGGTCAGATTCAATTCAACTTACAACACTGGCTCTATTGCACGATCTAGAAGTGAAGAAAAGAAACAACATCCTAAATGTCCCATAGCCTCTTACTTATAAATGTGGTGCACAACACATTGATAAGTAAGACTCTACTCAGACGCGTCTTTGTAGACACCCGTAGAACGACCTGCTCTGATACCACTTTTGTCATGCCCCGACTTCCAATGAGGCATGATTGGCACTCGAAGCCAATAAGGCCCGAGAGAACCAATCTTTGCTTATGTTCGTTTATATGCATGCAATAAGAAATACCATTACCACATAAGAACTTATCATGCTAATAACAGAATTCATGAAACATGTGATAAATATATACATATGTGAAAATTTGGCCGACAGGGCCATCAAGTCATCATGGACATACACCTCTTACATTTGTCTTCCCACAACCGTCTACAAAGCCTCTACAGATACATGACCATGTCTATACCATATTTACATAATACCAAAACCTAGGGTACACATGTGACATGGGAAGCCCCGAAGCAACTGGAGCTCACCAAAGATCTGTATATGGTCCGCAGCCTATTGAGGAGGTCTACTAGTACCTGCGCCTGCAGCATTTAAAGTAAATCCCCCCAAGAGGGGTCAGTACGAATAATGTACTGAGTATGTAAGGCCATAAGAATTACATCATACATAATTACAACAATAATGGAATCAATATAAGAGAAATGGTAACTGTGAATGAACTCTCTTTTGTATTTGGGGAAACCATGTACATTACGTTCTTTACTTCTCTTGTCTTTTCATATGTTCATCTTTATTGTTCTACCCATGCTAGGTTGTTCTGTTGCCCCTGGGATGAGATTAACCCATGCTAGGTACTTTGACCACGAGAATGTTATGTGAACCCATGCTAGGCTTTCGTGTCGCCCCTGGGATATCATTAACACATGCTAGGTACTGTGACCCCTGGGATGTACTGTGATAACCCATGCTAGGCTTTCGTGTCTCCCCTGGGATGTACTTATGATAACCCATGCTAGGCTTTTATATCGCCCCTGGGATATTTCGGGATCGACCCATGCTAGGCTTTTCTGTCGCCCATGGGATACCACCCGTGTTATTGGGATCGACCCATGCTAGGTATTTCAACCCCTGGGATACCACCCATGAATACTCATTATTTATACATTACTTCTTTCTCTTGTTATTCTTACTTTCATTGCTTAGCGATACCTTGTGACTTGGAACACATACATACATTACTTCACGTCTTTACTCTTGTAAGATTGATACCTTTACTTGTTAGGGATAGATATATTAGCTTTCACATTACTTCCCATATTACTTTGATGAGATTGGTACTTTTACTTGTGGGAGATTGGTACAAAGATAATCATCATACTATAGGACTTTGGAACATGACATGATTGGAACAATGCTATTCAAAATAAATAGATTCTCTTTACATCATTACTCTCTTTTTGTATAGTTAGCTTAGAATTTACCACATCATCACAACTTAGGAACTTCAGTCAATGAATAGGAAATATGTAAGTCATAATTCATCTAAGAGTCGGACACATGTGAATGACAATATCGCTCAACCTGAACTGATATACCTTTGGACATTTCGGACTGGAATAGATGTAATGTCAATATGTTCCGGAAGGATATAGAAAGAGTAACCTTACATACCTTCGCTTCCCAGTATGAGTACACAAGTCTATATATGAACACAACAGTCCAGCTTCTTCCTTACATTTTACTCTAAAATACAAGTACATAACAAAGTTCATGTTAACAACCAACTCCCTTACAAACGTATAAATGTCACAATGAGTTACGTTACTGCTACATATCATCATTTCATCCTTCAAAGTACATTTTATTGCATTATCATACCAACAAAACCATAACATTCCACACATTGACCAAAATATCGCACATCAATAGCATTTCACATCACACTTACCCTTATGCTTTCTCATTAGCATTCCGTCTCAATTTCTTCTATCAACTTGCCTCATAACAACATGTGAAAAACAATACATACTTAATAAATTCCAACATGCCTCCATACAACACTGTAAAGTCATTAAAATGACATCACAAGTTGCTAATTATATCCATAAAGGGTATATGGGCCTTCGGGGATCAAAGGGGGACAAAAACATGCAAAACGGGGTTCTGGAAGTGACCTAGGAAGCCACCTACACCCGTATTGGCTGACCTTCATCCGCAGGTTCCCTTTGGAAGTATCCAGGGGCATCTGCGTTGGCGCAGGTGCCTCACCTGCGAGGGCGGGTGCCCTTTTTTTGGCTAAATTGGTCTCTTTTGGGTCTTTTTATGCAATGAATGGTCCATGATCATAAATAAACTTATTTTAACATATTTCTGATCATATTACCTTCCAACAACCATCCATGGTCTCACAACACGGAAAAACATCACCAAAACCTCACTTTCCTTTTAATACGCCACCAAATCCGTAACCAAATTTACAACAACAATTCCAAACATTATATACAAGGGTAAAACAAGGTAAGACTATATTAACATCTCACATGTCAATACTGAATCCATAAAGTTCATTTCCTTCAAGATCACAAGTCCATGTTCAAGTTTACAAGACAAAACCAACCTTCGATTTAGCAAACACAAATCGTTTTACACATAGTGAACTTCTCACACTTTACCAACATAACCAACATGATATAAACCATCTTCCATGAATAAAATATATTAAAACATAATCATATACACTTACCAAGTCTTGCAAGATAATGATCTTGGTCCAAAGGATGAAGGTCTAGGGTTTGTGTGAAATAAGAAAATGTTGTAGAGAATTCTAGAAAAGGCATGGGTGTTACAAATGAATAAAAATCTGATTTCCATCATATATATAGGTCCCTTTAAGTCTCTCTTATCCCATTCTTGACATTAAATGCATGGTTGATTTGGTCAAAGGGAAGATTGGATCATTTTGCCCCATTGGGCCAAGTCTTCCATGTGATTTTGGGCCTCATTTGAGCCCAATGGCTCATGACTCATTAATACCCACCAAATTAATGTCTTAATTCACCAATTCTCTCATGTTCCAATAATTCCATGAACGTTATGGAATTTAATTAGGTTCGACATCATACGGGATGTTGCACCTCCTACAAAGGTCTAATCCCATGTACTAGGCCCAATATCAATTATCTCATCAATAATATTACAAAATACAAAATTTTGACTCTCGACACTTGAGTAACCATTGTTCAACGTTGTTAAGTAGGTTTTGGTAGATATAGGGTGTTACATTCTCCCCCCCTTAGGAACATTCGTCCTCGAATGTTAATAACATCGTCTCATGTACAACGAATGCATCTCTGTATTAGCATCTCTATACATATACTCATATAGGTCCTTGTATGGTCCCAATGGAAGCAATATGAAATGAAACTCTTATGCATATTTTTTTTCCAAACCCCATTACTTTTTTCATTGGTGACACTTTCAAGAGTACTTACTCATCTATGATCACAACATCTACTATATCCTTACGATATGTTCTTTTCACTATACTAAACTCACCGACAGGTGGAAATATCTTAACTCATAATTCCAGTGTACTAGTAAATTCATGGTAGTCGATGGAGTAACATACTATAAGAGCTCGAATCAATCAGTACATATACAACCTGTAAAAATATGGTAATATACCTGTATCCTCATCAGGGGTCGAATCTTCATTTTGCCGGTCTACTAGAGCATAGGTGCGATTTTGGGCTCCACTGGAACTAGTTTCCCCTCTAAAATCTCTACCACGACCAATAGACTGAACACCTCTGCCTGGGGAAGGAACCGATGTTGATGATGCAACGGTTGATCTCGTAGGTCGTGCTATACCACTGGCACCCTTTTGTGGGCATTCTCTCATCATGTGCCCCTTTATGCCACACCAAAAATAAGTATTTGTCCCCAACCTGCATTCACCTAAATGGTACCTTCTGCAATGCTGACACAGAGGACGACAAAATCCTACTGTCTGTGAGCCTTGCACTCCACTACTCTGTCCAGATGGACCACCTCTAGACCCTCGAAATTGAGAGTGAGCACCTGCTGTGGAATATGAGAATGAGGGTCTAGGTGGTAACATTCGAGATCTAGATGCTTCTGGATACACCACAGATTGCCCCATAGGTCTCGCCCTTTTTACTGGCCCTTCCTCAGATTCCTGTGTCCTTCTTATTTGCCTTTGATCCTCCATTTTCTGTGCAAAGGCTTGAATTCTAGCGATGTCCATGTCTCGATTTAAGGCAACAATAGTGCATTCTCGTACCAAATATGGCTCCATTCGATCATTTTGCCCCATTGGGCCAAGTCTTCCATGTGATTTTGGGCCTCATTTAAGCCCAATGGCTCATGACTCATTAATACCCACCAAATTAATGTATTAATTCACCAATTCTCTCATGTTCCAATAATTCCATGAACGTTACGGAATTTAATTAGGTTCGACATCATATGGGATGTTGCACCTCCTACAAAGGTCTAATCCCATGTACTAGGCCCAATATCAATTATCTCATCAATAATGTTACAAAATACAAACTTTTGACTCTCGACACTTGAGTAACCATTGTTCAACGTTGTCAAGTAGGTTTTGGTAGATACGGGGTGTTACAACCAGCAAATTTGGCACCAGCAAATTTGCTAAGTCCCAATGGACTCTAATCAGGTGTTCGAGATTCGTTTGGAACCCCGTACACGCAAACGAACTATGCTACCCTACCAAATTCAACATTCTAGAATCAACAAAACCATCGAGATCGAAAGCCTCGATACCCAGACCAAGGGTCCCCCTAGCCTAAAATCTATATTCTGGAGCTAACATTGCTGTCAAAATTCTCATCCAAGACCATTTTCTAAAAGTCTTGGTCCAACACCAATATCTCAATTTCAAAAGCTCTAAAATAGGGAAATGGGCTTAAAACCCCAAATAAATTATACGGGAACCGAACCAATGGTTCCAACAAGTCATAAATGACTTACAGCCTCTATAGGGAGACATGAAACACTAAAAATGTACAGAAATAGAGAAAATAACCTGGAGGGTCATTACAAAGAAAGTATGAACTTAGTTGATCATGTAATTTACTAGCTAATTCATTAAAAATGTAATTGAAGTTATTAATCCATGACTAATTATAGTTAAATAACTTTATTTATTACTAATCATGGTTTAATATAGCAATTCACATCAAATTAGTCAGTTGATCACTCCATTTAGGACTAATACACTTAGTTGATCATGTAATTACTATCTAATTCATTATGAATGCAATTGAAATTGTTAATTTATAACTAATTATAGTTAAATAACTTTGTTTATTACTAATCATAGTTTAATGTAGCAATTCACATCAAATTAGTCAGTTGACCATTTATTTACTATCTAATTCATTAAGAATGCAATTGAAGTTATTAATTCATAACAAATTATAATTAAATAACTTTATTTATTACTAATCATGGTTTAATGTAGAAATTCATCTGTTGCAACATATGTAGAGTATGTTAGGAGTAATCAAACATATCATTCATCTGCTGCAACATATGTGTATATCTGTTTGATTATTTCCAACAGATTATCCATATGTTGCAATATATGTAGAGTATGTTGGAAAAAATCAAACATATCATTCATCTGCTGCAACAGATGCCTATATTTGTTTGATTATTTCAAACAGATTATGCATATGTTGCAACATATGTAGAGTGTGTTGGAAATAATCAAACATATCATTCATCTACTACAACAGATGTCTATATCTGTTTGATTATTTTCAACGTATAATTCATTTGTTGCAACATATGTAGAGTGTATAAGACATGAAACACTAAAAATGTACAGAAATAGAGAAAATGACATGGAGGGTCATTACAAAGAATGTATGAACTTAGTTGATCATTTAATTTACTAGCTAATTCATTAAAAATGCAATTGAAGTTATTAATCCATGAATAATTATAGTTAAATAACTTTATTTATTACTAATCATGGTTTAATGTTGCAATTCACATCAAGTTAGTCAGTTGATCACTCCATTCAGGACTAATACACTTGGTTGATCATGTAATTACTATCTAATTCATTACGAATGCAATTGAAGTTATTAATTCATAACTAATTATAGTTAAATAACTTTATTTATTACTAATCATAGTTTAATGTAGCAATTCACATCAAATTAGTCAGTTGATCATGTAATTACTATCTAATTCATTAAGAATGTAATTGAAGTTATTAATTCATAACTAATTATAATTAAATAGCTTATTTATTACTAATCATGGTTTAATGTAGAAATTCATCTGTTGCAATAGATGTAGAGTATGTTAGAAGTAATCAAACATAGCATTCATCTGCTGTAACAAATGTGTATATCTGTTTGATTATTTCCAACAGATTATCCATATGTTTCAACATATGTAGAGTATGTTGGAAATAATCAAACATATCATTCATCTGCTGCAACAGATGCCTATATTTGTTTGATTATTTCCAACAGATTATCCATATGTTTCCACATATGTAGAGTGTGTTGGAAATAATCAAACATATCATTCATCTACTGCAACAGATGTCTATGTCTATTTGATTATTTCCAATATATTATTCATCTTCTGCAACAGATGTCTATATCTGTTTGATTATTTTCAATGGATAATTCATCTGTTGCAACATATGTAGAGTGTGTTGGAAATAATCAAACATATCATTCATCTGCTGCAACAGATGTCTATATCTATTTCATTATTTCCAACAGATTATTTATTTGTTGCAACAGATTATTCATCTATTGAAACATCGGTTGAGTATGTTGGAAATAATCAAACATATTATTTGGGCTGCAACAGATGTCTATAATATGTTTGATTTTTTATAATAGATCATTCATCTGTTGCAACATAATTCATTATTCCAACTAATTTTACATCTGTTGCAATAGATATAACATATGTTGCAACAAAAGTTGTTCCTACACATACAACAACTGTTGGGCCATAAATAAAAATATATTATATATAAATAAAAACAAAGTTTACTAACATAACAGAGATCACCAACTAAAATTATCAAGTTCATAATGAAACCAACAATAACACTAATTACTATTACAATTATTATGGAGCTTTTCAATCTGGAAATATAGTTCTTTTGTGTCCAACTGTCTTATATGTGGAGCACTTATTTTTTCTCATTGGAAATGACTCCTCGACTCCATGACTCTTCTTCATTCACCTTCTTCCCGATTTGCTTGGGTCAGCATATGGAGGAGGTATTTCTCCCTCTAAAATCATTAAAGGAACAATCCAAGAATCTTTAAGTTGCACCGGATTAATTTTCTCACAATATGCAATTATGTATTTTTCCACCACATTACCTCCGAGCTAGTTATGGGAAATACTATTTATGATTTGAAGAAGTCTTCAACGAGATTGAATTCATGGTATCAGTGAGAATTTTTTATGCCCAAATGAATGTCGCTCAAGCTCGATAATTGTGTACTCCCATAGTAGCTTTGAGTATAGATCATCTAGATCGTGTGGTGGAGCTATTGACCAGAGCTTCAAAGGCACCGGAGTTGGATCGAAGATGTAGCCATGGATCCAGAGTAGCTCATTTGTTCTTCGAAACTTTCCTTTTCTTGGTGTAAATATTTTTTGTTTCTTAGGTGTGAACTTTGTTTTTCTTTTGTCTTGCTTTATTTTTTTGTTTTGGGCTTTGGCCACTTTTGGGCCTTTGCCTTTTTTGTTAAGACTTTGCATTTTTGGATGAATAAATAGGTAGTTGGCCCGTATTAAATTAAAAAAAAAAGTATTTTCCACCTCATAATATGGAGATAATTACTCATAAATCTGGTTTTCAAATTATGCACAATATTAGGCTCGAAGAACAGCCATAGCATATGGACAAGGTATTTTGTCCAAGTAAAAAACTCTATATGTACATGTTCTTCTTTGAAGATCGACCATGGCAACATCACCATAATCGGTGATAATGAACTTGTAGTTGGCTATTTGATCAGCCAATAACTTGTTCCCAAGTTGATGTACTTTGATGTTTGATTTTTCATTGTAGAAACAGGTTTGCTTAGTTATTTTACCAACTCCATACGCCTATTATAAAATAATTTTGCAAACCTCATATTTATTTCATCAAATAGAGTGACAATGGGAAATTCTCTTTCAACCTCAAACATTGCAGTCACCGACTCGGCAATGTTTGACATCATAATATTATACCTATATAAAAAAAATACTTAGTAAGAAATAAAATTACAATAAACTCAAACAAGACAGTCAATTTAAAATATTGTACCTATTTCCCCAGCAGAATGCCCTTCTCTATGTATGGAATCCGACTCATTTGAGATGTTCGGCTACCTTGGGTACCATATTCCTTGTTTGATTGAAATGGCCATTGAACTCACCTTAATAATACGCTTTCGTTGTTTTATAAAAATGAGATACGTTCTTTGAATTGTGAAACTTATTTCGAATATTTTCTCCAAAGTGCCTCATGCAATAACCATAATGAGCTGAAGGGTAGATAATTGAAACCATCTTTCGGATACTTGGATGCCTATAAAAAATTATGCACAATTCATCCGTATCATCTATATAACTTCTCATTTGTTCAAAAAAATATTGATATGAGGCATCACATTCCTTGTCCACTACACAAAAAGCCACTGGAAAAATATAATTCTCTGCATTTTGTGCCACCGTCGATAGAAAAACTCCTTCATACTTGCTCTTCAAGAATGTCCCATCGACGACTATGACTTTTCTCATTTATTTAAAACCAACAATCAAATCTGCAGAGGATACAAAATAGTACTTGAACTTTCCATTTTCATCAGCCTACAATGCCGTCTTACTTCCTGGATTTGTAGACTCAAGTATATAACGGTATGCATCAAGCACTGCATACCCGTGCTCACGTGTTCCCATAACTAAAGACTTTGGAATCTTCATGCCCTTAGAAATCTTCCAATAACTTACCTTACAACCCAATTTTGTATGGAGTTGATTGGCGTTATCCCGTGTAGATGGGTCTTTATCATTGGGGAAACTATTTTTGAATTATTTACTGATGACCTTTGTCGTGGCGTGAGGATTATGGCTCGTAATATGCTATGAATCACATGTGTGATTATTTTATTAGGTTCTGATACAGAATCTGTCAGAACTTATGAATTTCACAAACCTCGACCACCACTTGCACTCTGGATGTGTACATTTACAACAATAACACTATGCAAATTAATCACCTTCTTGAGTCTAAATTTTTTTTGCAAGCAAGTAATTTTCAATGAAGTTTCTAGTTCTTCCTTATTATTAAATGTCATTCCTTTATAAAACCTATTTCATCATCTTGAACATGGATTGACTGTGTTGATTGAGAACTGCCTACTGTATTGCTTGCAACAACAGGTGTAGGTGTTTTGTCCTCCCCACAGTCCTGCACATCTACTTCATCTTCATTCTCACTAAGTATAATATTCATGTCCACCCCATCCAATTCATCATTTAACATATCTTGTTGGTCTTATTCTAAATTTTGGTTCTCCAATTCATCATTTTACATAACTTGTTGGTTTTGTTCTAATTTCTGGTTCTTTATCGGTTTTTCAACCATGAACACCCTTAAAATGGGGCTAGCTGCATCCCTCAAATAAGCACGCAAACAAACCCGATCGCTTATCTTAAAAGGTAGGACCCTCTGATTTTTAAAGAAGTTTTGCATACAACTGATGACAAGATCTTTTGGTATGCAATTTGTCCACGATCGAAGAAGATTAAGTTAATAAAATCATCATACAAAATATCTCTTTGGACAGCCATCGTTATCGTCTCTAACATGTCACCATCCTTGTAGTACCAAATAAATCGATTGTTTTTCTTGATCCCTTTACCATGACAATCAACCCCTATTGTTATTGATTCCTCCATTAATGGTACCTAAAGAAATTTATTATAAAAAAATTAATAATGATAGTATAGTAAGTTAAGTAGCTATATACAACAATAAAATTATATATTGCAACAAATCACTATTATGTTGCAATAGATGACTAATCTGTTGGATATAGCATGACAACTGATGTAACATGTATCCAATAGGTTACTTATTTTTTGTAGCAGATGAGTCATCTATTGTAACATATCACTATTATGTTGCAACAAATGACTAATCTGTTGAATTTAGCTTCTAGTTCTATCCAAATACTGCCACCTGTTATAACATGTATCAAACAAGTACGTTATATGTTGTAATAGATGAGTCATCTATTGCAACAAATGACCTACCTATTGCAACAGATGACTTATCTATTGGATTCAGCTTCTGGTCTTGTCCTAGCTTTGATAGAAGCTATCTAACAGCTAAGTTATTTGTTGCAACAGATTACTAATCTATTGGATTCAATTAAGACATATGTTGCAATAGATTTCCTATATATTGCAACAGATGACTTACCTGATGGAACTACTTTTAATAGTAGTGGAAACTATCCAACAACTATAAAGTAATGCCCAGTGATATACGAACAAAATTTGGTCCAAAAATTTCAAGCAAGAAGAAGAAAAAACAGTAGCAACATAAATAACAATGGCAAGAAGAAGTAGTAATAGCAACAACAACAACAACAAGAAAAAACAAAACCAACAACAATGAAGAGGGGAAAATGTACGAGAAAGAGAAGAGAGAAGAAGCGACCAATTTTTTTCCCTCCCTTTTTCAGTTACAATTAGGTTTTTATAAGATGGGGTCCAAAGTGTAAAATAATAAACGTGAAGGCAAATCCCACACATAAGTCAAAATGTCCTGACTCAAAACCTCGGGCCATGATGGCACCTACTTTACCCACCAGTAGGTAAGCCAAACCATAGCCCAAAATGGCAAATAACGGGCTAATCAGTGAAAGACAAGAAAATAAGGGAAATAGGCATACAATGGAGATACTAAGTAACAAAAATAGTGATATATATATATATATATATATATATATATGCGAATACTATAAAGTATAGGGTAGAGGACAAAAGCATCAAAATGAATTCCCCCACAACCTGGTAAGATCAGTACAAAAGCTACTAATGTAAAAAAAAAAGTACTAGACACTGCCAGAATATACATCATAGTCTTTAAAATACAAATAAGATTACAAAAATAGAAAAACGAGGAGGATCAGCTCTGACTATAAAAGTTCACCTTATCTCCAAGCAGCAACACAACCTGAGGAATGTTGTCAGCGGTGGTGACTCATACTCGGATTTTGATAACGAATCAAAGAGGGAAGAACAAGAAGGAAAGAAAACAAAAGAAAGATATGTGGATTAATATTCAAACTCTTGAATTTATGGGCAACAAAGGACTTGATACCCTCACCTCCCAATTGAATTCAACAATTTAAACACAAACCCTAGTTTGAGAAAATCAAAGGAAACCAAGAAACCACAAATGAGTAACCTTCGATTAACCAAACCAAAAGGTTCACCAACAATTCCAAGATCCACACTACTAAAATTACCAACTAATGCTAGGCTTCACCTAGAAACTACAAGCTAAATGCTAGGCTTCACCTAGAAACTACAAGCTTCAAAGCTCAATGTTCAATATTCATCAAAAGTCCCATGTAAAATGAAGAACTATCCTATTTATACTAGAGAAATAAAAGACAACTAGTTATTACAAATATGCCCTTAATGAGAGACAAGGGCCTTGTTTGGTGACTCTTATTGTGAATTCTTCAATTTAAAATCTAGCCACTTGTACAAATAGCCTATTTTATTTATCCACATCACTCCCATTGACTCTTAAGCTTTCCTTTTCACGAACATTTACGTGTCATCCACGTTATCCATGCTCGTGTCAACCATGCGATCCACGCTAATATCATTCTCCCCTTCCTGAAAAGGATTTGTCCTCGAATCCAAACCTTGCAAACACATGAGAAGGACAAAAACCAAAGCATCCTCAAAGTTTGAGGGTTAGTACAAGGGTTAGCAACAATATCACCATGCCAAGGAGGCACAAATTTGAGATACAACCAAATATCCTTTGCTTTCAATAAAGCCAATACATCATTCATGGAGCAAAGGTTTTGGGTATGATAAACATCAAGATACAAGGCAAACACAAAGATCTTTTTGGCATCAAGAACTCTAAAAGATGGTACCACATTTAACTTGGGAGCCATAAGACATAATTGTTTCATTGTCTCACAAAAAGGCCACACCAAAAGTGGTGTAATCACTCACAAGGGTTCATTCGAGTCAAAGAAGAAAAAGACCCATATATCTCTACCTCCATACAAAATAAATTCCATACCATCATGAGTATTATCATAAGCAAAGAGGTAGTAGAGAAAGGTGTTAAGCTCACTATTCTCATCTAGGGCGTACCAAAAGGTAAGGTCACCGGTAGATAAGAAGAGACATTTTAAGCACCAAACAACCCTCTCTATCAAGCAATTTCCTAAAGAAAGGAAGTGCACCAATGAAGCCATGCTACTAGAATAGTCGAGGAATCTATTAGAAGTCAAATGACTCCATGCTAAATAATACTCCCAAGGAGTTAGGGTCCCTCCTATCATAGCACCAAGAATGCTTCCAAGAGTCCTATTTGAAACTTCAACTTGTCCAACCCTATGAAGGTGACAAGGAGCTTTCAATATCCATGGACTCTTCCAAAAACAAATGATCAACTTAGCATCCACAAGAATGAGACCACATTTGAGAAAAGGGTCGTCATATGCAAACAAGTAGTAAAGAAAGGAATAAAGGGCATTCAACTCATCCCAAGGGTTCTCAATTGTTAATACGCACTTTAAGGAAAGAATATTAGCAAAATGGTATTCACAATTTGAAACACAAGAGGACAAGATTAAGCATTTCAAGTACACTTCATTGTCCTTCCTCAAACAAACTTTCACAAGGAGCATGCTCCTAAGAATCCATCCTAACACCTCAACTTGCCTAACCATATAAGTGTGACAAGGAGTAGGACACATAATTTGGGCATCACGGATACACCATGAATTCTTTTCCAAACAACAAGTATAGTTGACATCCAAAACATGATGCTCACACAATTTAAGCATAAAAGAAATAAACCATGAAAGAATCTTGGAGACTTCAATCTTCTCATAGTATGGTGAAGGATCACTCATTTCCAAGATTCTACTTTCCATAAGGAAAATATCATCATGTCTCCAAGGATCACTAGGAATAGGAGGGGGTAGATACATACCTTGGGAACAAGCATTAGAGATTGTTTTCTTGTCTTGTACACATGCTTCACAAGGATCGTCCACCCGCTTCTTTGTAGGAGGTTCCTTGGTAGGTAACTCCCCTTCTTGAGCTAATTCTTTCTCCTCCTTGGTAAGTTCTTCTCTCTTAAGTTCTTCCCGAATCTCTCTCATTATATTATAGTCCTCACTTACTTGATAGGGTGTTAATGGAACAAGAGTGTGCTTTCGTCCTCGAAATACTAATGAGTATTTGTTGGACTCCACTTGATATTGGACATCTCTATCGGCTAGCCAAGGTCTACCAAACAACATATGACAAGATTACATGGGTAAAACATCACATAACACCTCATCTCGATACTTTCCAATGCTAAAATTCATGACCACTTGTTTGGTTACCTCTACTTCATCATTTTTACTAAGCCGTTGAAGTTTGTATGGCTTGGGGTGTCTTTGTGTAGGAAGCTTCATTCTATCAACCATAGTGCAACTCACCACATTAGTACTACTCCTACAATCAATGACCAAGGAACATACCCTATCAATCATCTTGAACCTTGCATGGAATAGGTTCACACTTTGATCAAGTTCCTCTTTAGAAAGATCCCCCATGATTAGATTTAGATCACAAGAAGGGTTCCAATCCTTCTCCAAGTGCTCATAGTCTACATTCAAAGTTGTGTCATCATTCCTAACCTTAGGCTCATCACAATCATTCTCAACCTCATACTCTATCACCCTTTTAGCACAAGGTCCATCACACAAGATCACATTTGACCTCCTTTGTGGACATTCTCTAGCAATATGTCCTTTATCTTGACATTTATAACATCGAATGATAGATGGAGAAGAAGATTGAGGTACATCATGCTTACCTCCATAGGCTTGATCTTCCCCTTTTGTGTTGTAGTTAGCTTGAATAGCTTGACTACCATCTTGGAACATTGGAAGACTCACCATGTTGTGACCCATCCTTTGATTTGGAATACCTTGACCACCATATCGATCACTTCGGTCTTCACACCTTCCTCCTTCATCCCTATACCTATCATCACTATCCCATTTCTCTTGATATCTCATGCCTTGGTTCGTAACAAAGCTTTTGGGTCCTTCCCACCATTCATTCGGGTTAACCTCTTCACACATTTCATCATAAAGAGGGTAGTGTAGTTTGATTGGAACATAGGGTACATGCAAGGATGCATGTGATACATTTCGTGGAAGTGATTGGCTTCTAACTTGGGTCTCCACAAAATAAAGACTCATTTGTGGTGGATGATATGGTTGGGTATTTGGATATGGGGTGACTTGCCTAACATAGCTCGGGTTCATTTAGAATGTAGCTTGGGGGTAAGTTTGGTTCCAATTTGGTTGAGGGTAGTATAGGTTGGATTCTTGACCCGAGGTCCTTCTTATTTCTTTACTTCGAATTGTCATAGGGAACCTCCTTTCAATCATACTATCCATACTTTTCACCCTTTTCTCCATACCTCTAAACCTCCCATTTGTTTCAACCACCCTTTCATTCACATTGGTCACTCTCCTTGATACATTGGAATTTGTCACCATGTTGTTAACCGAGCTCCTTCCTCCATGGTTATAAGAAAAATGATTAGAAATTGTACATACAAAACTCAACAAACAATATAAGTGGTAAAAGCCTCACATCACTCATATGTAAACTCTCAACTCACCTCCTAAAGTGTCGTCTCAAAATTGGTAGTGAACTTTAGCTTTGCTTGATCAATTCAAGATCACCTATCCTTTGTGGTGGAATGGATTCTTGTGACTCTTGAAAGAAGGACGACTTGATTGAAGGTAAAAGGACTTGAATCAAGAAGTTTATCAACGAATTAAGATGAGAAAAGTTGAACAAAAGAAGCACGAAAGAAAACGGACTCAAAAAAAACTAAGTAACAAAAGTAGAAAAAGTGCTTGTGTTGCTTAATTTTGATGAATCAAAGAGATGATTTGATATTTAAAAACTAGTTAACAAGTAATTAAATATGTTAATTACTTGTTAATTAGTTATTAAATCAAAGGAGAAAGAGAACAAAATAAGAATCATGAAATTTGGACACTTAGAAAGTTTTTGAGGCCATGAAGAAGTTCATCACTTTAAAGGGGTTTAATTTGATGATTTGATGATTAAAACTAGTTAAAAAGTGATTAAAGATGTTAATTACTTGTTAAATAGTTGAGAAATCGAAGGAGAAAGAGAACAAAAAAAGAATCACGAAGTTTCGACACTTAGAAAAAATTTTAGGTCCAAAAAACTGAGACCCAAAAAAAAAACTAAGTGTTGAAACCTGAAAATTTCAGCTCTCTGAAGTTGACTTGCACGCGCCACGTGGCGCGAGTGGGCTGGTGGATGCTGAGTTGGCTGCTGCATGGCAGTCAACGGTTGATTTTGACTGTTGACTGCTGACGTGGCAGATGACATGGCAGTCCATGTGGAATTTTTTTCCAATTTTTTTCTCAGATTTCGAATATTTTTTATTATTTTTTTTTTCAAAATTCCACAAATGGACCTACTAACACTTGACCAACTTTAACTTTAAAATTTTTGGATCAAAGTGTACCTTTTTATCTTTTTCTTCAAGAACAAGATGAAGATGCTCAAGAAATCCAACAAAAACTCCCAATCTTCACATCCACATAACTTCTTCGTTCCAACTTCAAATTCGATGAAATTTTCACCAACGTGTTTCTTTTCACACCACGAACAAAACCCACTAACTCTTAGCCCTCAAAACCAAGCTAAAAATAAACCCACTTTTCAAAATTGGCCAAGTTTCAAAAGCTTCAAACCCTTCAATGGCAACTTCACTTTTTCAACTCCGATTGAATGAAATTCGAGATTTAGGCTCAAAAAACACTAGAGAATCAAGATCTAGTGTCAAAAACAACAAATCAAAACAAAAAAATTTTTTTTTTTTTTTTTTTTAGAGATTTTTGAAGAAATCAAAATCCCAAGATTAAGATTTGTGAAAACAAACCTTAACCTAGGCTCCTGCTACCAAAATGATAACGAATCAAAGAGGGAAGAACAAGAAGGAAAGAAAACAAAAGAAGGATATGTGGATTAATATTCAAACTCTTGAATTTATGGGCAACAAGGGACTTGATATCGTCACCTCCCAATTGAATTCAACAATTTAAACACAAACCCTAGTTTGAGAAAATCAAAGGAAACTAAGAAACCACAGATGAGTAACGTTTGATTAACCAAACCAAAAAGCTCACCAACAATTCCAAGATCCATACTACTAAAATTACCAACTAATGCAAGGCTTCACCTAGAAACTACAAGCTAAATGCTAGGCTTCACCTAGAAACTACAAGCTTCAAAGCTCAATGTTCAATATTCATCAAAAGTACCATGTAAAATGAGGAATTATCCTATTTATACTAGATAAATAAAAGACAACTAGTTATTACAAATATGCCCTTAATGAGAGACAAGGGCCTTGTTTGGTGACTCTTGTTGTGAATTATTCAATTAAAAATCTAGCCACTTGTACAAATAGCCTCTTTTATTTATCCACATCACTCTCATGGACTCTTAAGCTTTCCTTTTCACGAACATTCTACGTGTTATCCACGTCATCCATGCTCGTGTCAACCATGCGATCCACGCTAGTATCAGATTTGCATCAGAAAAAAGATACAGACGTGTAGTATGAGTACCAAAACAATGGGTACTCAGCAGGCATCATAGGTTGACTTAGGTTTAATATAATAAAAGTATAAGTAAAGTGCGAGAATGTAAATCTAAGTCAATAAATTAGGGTAGAAATAAAAATAATAGCCTAAACCAGGTGGATGCAATGTACATAAGATAAGCAACTTGAAAATGGAAATAAAAGTCTAACTATAACCTAACTGGGCCCCCATAAGCCCAGAAGGCGCACACATAGAAGAATAAACCCAACCGAGCCCACATAAGCATATTGAGTACAAATAAAGGATAATGCTAAAGTAAGGACAAAATATAACAGTAATGAACATAAAATGATCCAGAATATGGGTCATGCATACATAATGCTCCTTTTCCCAGTTATAACCTTTATTTTATCGATATTTACCAGTTTCTTAAGCCCAGATCAGTAATAGAAAAGATAATAAATACCAAACTTGAACCAGAACTCATAGATAGTAATGATATATAGATGCTACACTCAAACCAAAACTCATAAGTGGAAGTAAATAGATTTATACTAGACCCAAATTAAAACTAATAAGTAATAATAATATAGAAATTGTCAGACTCAAACCGGAACTGTTGAACATGAAATTAATTGTGAAATCCCTAGTTTTTAACCTATCTCAAGTCCATTTAGTCAATATAGTCCAATTTTAGGTGGTCAAATTCTTTAAAGCAAGCGGATTCCAATTATTAAATCTAAAAGGTGCAGTCTAAGGTCAAATACTACACTATTTGGGTAACATAGCTAAATAACTATAAAACAAAGCCTAAGTCAACCCTCGAACCCAGGTAATAGCCTAAGGAAGAATCTAAGTGATTGCTAAGGTCAAAAGGGGTTATTCTAAACGTTCTATCTTAAAAAAGACAGGGGGCCCACTACTCACACCCCAAAAACTCAACCTAAGGCAAGCATCTACTTGAACCTAGTCTAAGGCTTCCCAATCCCATCCCAAGGAACTCAAACAACTAAGTCTAATCCTAAAGGATAATCGTATACTAATATAAGGGAAAATGAGCCAGAATTTTATCGAAAAAGGCCCCTAACCGGCTAAATAAAGAACTAAATGATAAAATAACAATCGAGCGATAAATACCCACCCATATCTAGCATAATATCACACTAATATTATAATAAATTACATTCTAGGAGAAAGGTAATCTAGCAAAGTCCTCTACAATGGAGCTTTTCTTTTCTAAAAAACCTCTGACCACTGCCACACTATCAAAATAAGGTTCTATATGCCAAGACAAGAATATTGATACCCATATTGCGTATTTACACTCTGGGTCAAAATCGAAATCCCATATGGGGCCTGCTTATAGAATAATGAAATTAAAATCGCCTAGGGTCTCTCTCAGCTTAAGGATTATTTTGCCCCAAAATTAAGAGTAATCCAAGCCCAAATCAGCCTCTAAACAGTCCCAAACATCGATGATAAAGACACAAATAAATCAAATAATTTAACTTGAGATTATATTGAGAACTTACAGGATAAGGGATGAGATGATAATCACAAACACGTTTTCAAGATAATCCCAGCTCCAATTCAAGACTAATCCACTGATTTTAAGCTTTTAAGGCCTTTCATGGAGGTTTAAACATAAGAAATAAATGTTGAAAATTGAGGGGAAATACACATATATAACTACCAGTGATGGTCACTTAAGCGGCTAAATGACCGCTTAAGCGGTCACCACTTAAGCATCCAAGGGCCGCTTTGGCAGACCCTGCCAAGCTGGCAGCCTCCACTTAAACCACTGCTTATCTACTTAAGCGACTACCTCTTAAGCGGTCCTCAGCCTCTGAAGCAGCTGCACTAGCCAAGTTTGCCAAGTTCTAACGAACTCCGACCAGGTGCTCGATATTCGTTTAGGACCCCGTACATGCAAACAAACTATGCCACCCTACCTAATTCAGTATTTTGGACTCAATTAAAACATAAAAATTCTCATCCGAGGTTGTTTTGATAAAATGAGGGCCCCACACCCAAGGATCCAATTTTTACCAAAATCCACCCAATAGCTCAAAATGAGTCTAGAAGCCTTGAGACATAGACCAAGGATCCCCCTAGCCTAAAAGAAACATTTCGGAGCTGATGAGACTATCAAAAATGGTATTGAAGGCCATTTACCTAAAATTTTGGCTCGAGACCCATTTCTCTACTTCAAAATCTCCAAAATAGGAAAATGGCTCTAAAAACTAAATGAACTGTATGGTAACCAAACTGTCAATCCCAGCAAGTGACAAATAACTTTGGACAGCTATAGGAATGCTCTAAATGTAGAAACGACATGAAAATGCAGAAAATGACCTGGAGGGTCATTACACAAAATCTCTTAATCCTTAATTTAATTTTTGTTACCCTTACTCAATAATTAAAACTTGACTCATCATAATTTATTTTGAAACTTTTGTGTCATCCTTAATTTATTTTCCCAGGTAATATTGTGTACATCAGAACACTTGAAAGAATAACTAGTATTCATACCCACGCGATGCACGGTTGTTAAAAGAAATTAGTTATTCAAAATTATTATCTTATTTTTTTATTAAATTGATTTTTTTTAATAAAATTGTAATTGTGAGTTTTCTTCCTATGCAATGTAATCTAAAATTTTAAAAAATTATAAAATTGAAGATAGTAAAAACTTCCTATATTTTATACCAAACTAATAAATACATTACATGTTCTTCATATAGGTTCTTATAACTAAAAATTAGTAATTATACTTCTTATCACAAATCACTTGATCATTGCTTATTCCGGCATTGAATGAAGCTATACGAAGATTTAATAACAAATATGTCGGTTGATAATTTTAGATACATGTAATGCAATCATCACAATCTTTATGGAATATATCAAAGTTCGATGCAGGAGAGTGAATTTTTTTTTTCTATAGTAGTGTTCCCCTGGACGTATGAAGATACTCTCATTTGATATATGCTTGTAGATTTGTGCAGTGATTGGATATTAAATGGACATCTTTGAGACATGTGTACTCTCAAAAATATCTCCTCTTCCCTTAAGTCATCTAATAGAAGTAGCACCACTAACAAACAACAACCTTGTTCCACAGATCCAGATATCGTCTTTCATTTTCCTGTCAGTTTGCTTTTTGGATAACTAAAAAGGAAATCAACAACAAAATATGCAAAGGAAAAACATGCTAGATATAAAACCAACATGACACATTGCGGATCGAAGATATCACTAAGGAGTTTTGTTAAATGAAAATGTATTGTTTGAGATTTGAACTTGAAACCTCAAAGTAAATTTTGAACTCCAAAACTATTAAGCCAACATCTACTCTTGTATTTAGAGGAATCAAAACCTACATATATACATAAAAAAAAATCCAAAAATTTCCTTTAAAGAGGGATCCAAGAACTACTTATAATGTAGGACAAAAATCAACTAATAATACATGTTGGTAGTGTTTTGACCATTATATTGCTTACACTAAAGTGTAACAACCATAGTTGTGATCTTTCCCTTTTTTGTGTTTTGATGATTTTTCACTCCCTTGTAGTTGCTACATGCTATTTGTGAGTTGTGGGGATGGTTGGCACAGTCTTTGTTGTATTTGAGACTGATTTGGGAGAGTTTGAGACTCTTAGAGGCTTTAAAAGGCATGAGTTTGACTTCGACCAACATTTTGTATTTAGAGCGTCGGATGTCGATTTGGACAGTTCTATTAGATCCAAAATGTTGATTTTAGTTTAGAACCATAGTTAGTTTGGTTCCCACGCCTTTATTTTGTATTTCAACCCTTCTTTTGAAAAACTAGTTACAATAAGCTTTTAGGGGTCCCCGGGGGCTAATTTATTGTAAATGATCTCTTTTCAAAAATCTAATAATACCATTAAGTCTGAAACATTGAAAATATCCTAGTCGCATATCTGTAGGGTTCTGAATGAATCTTGAGGGTCCATTTGGAGGTTTTAGAAACATGCATTCTCAATTATTTTGTTGGTTTTGCTGCAGCCGCTATAGAAGTCACTTGGTCGCCATAGTGATGTCACCTAGGCGGGCCTAGGATCACCTTAGTGGAGGCCCATCTCTCTCAGACATCACCTTAGCGACGTCTTCCATCTTCTAAGCAATACTGCCTTAGCGGTAAATAGGGTTCCTTAGCGGTCACCTGCTTGAAAAGCGACTACTGCCTTAGTGGTAGTCTAGATGCCCAAGCAATGTTGCGAAGGTGATGATCGTACTGCCTAGGCGACATCGCTGGTCTAAAATCCCAACTTTTCACCTTTTTTCCTTTATTCTTCTATTTCCAAGTGTTGGAGCATCAATTTTTGATGATTTTGAAGGTCTTTCTTCATCAATCTTACGTAGGTAATCTCTAAACTCCTATTTTTCATGATTTCCATTGACTCTATCCTCAAAATGACCTTTAAATATTGATTTCAAACTAGAATTTGGGGATTTTCCTTGGTAAACTATTAAAATGGTTTTCCCTCGATTTGAACACCGATTTCAACTCATTTGAAATGTGTTTTCACATATAGACTCTTACATATATGGAAAACATGTTTCTAAAATAAAATTCTGATTTTAACCCCCTTTAATTTCGAACTTATTTTTTGAACCCATTTTTGGACACATTTTAAATATAATTGATATGGATATTGTTAGCTTTCTTTTAATGCGTAGATTATTTTTTTTGATAGAGTTATCTCATTCCGAGTCCATTCGTGAGGAAAAGGCTCCGCGTTGAAGGGTCTAGGCTTGGAATTTGGCTCTTTGAGGTAAGTTTTGCCTTAACTTTCTTCAGACTGGTTAGGTAGTTAACCATCCTTGTAAAGCATACCATGGTTGAGGAAATTAGATGGGAAATCATATTTTGAGCTTATTATTGTTATCGTGTTGCCTGTATGGGTTTATTTGCATATTGTTGTTGACTTGAAAGTTAAATTAGTGGTGACGCTCGAGTGGGGGATTTATTTGACATCTTAGTCCTTATTTTTGCATTACATGCCATTATTATTATTGTGACACACGTGGTTGGGGTCTTGAATCGATATTATATGCCTTACTTGAGCATGATTTACCTCATTCATGATAGTGACACCCGAGTGAGGGGTTTTGATCTGATAATTTTGATATCTTACATGACTATTTATCTTAGTTATGTCGAGCAAGGGCTTATATCATAAATTATTGATATTTGAGTTGATTCTGAACTTATTTATACCTATATTAAATTGATTATCATCTTCATACTGATTTAGATATGAGTATTACATCCTCATATCATTTGTATCATATTCATGAGACATTGGTACTGCTGAGAAATACTAAATTTAGAAAGAAAATGAAACACTTTTGAAAAACCCTTGGCCGAGGTCATTTACCGGCAAGTTTGATTATAATATTTGGGAACCCTTGGCCGAGATCATTAGCTGGCAAGGTTTAGTTGATATATGAGAAAGTACATGGGTTGCAAACCCCCAATGGGTCCAATCCTAAAGCACCGAGGCTTGGAAGGTGTATACAAAAGTTCCACCATTATTGTACTGCATTTGCATCTCTTGTATATTTTCCTATGTGTTTGTTGTTGTGTACTTAGTTTTCTAATATATGATTCATGTGTAGTTGTTCCATGTTTATTATATTATAAAATTGTTAGTGGAGATGTTGTAAGCTGCCATTTGGAAACTCTTTGGTATGCAGGTGAAGTGCTCATAATGTTTTTTATTTGTTTTATTTTCTACTTTGCTCAGTTGGCCAATGATACCTATTGAGTACAAGTGGATCATACTCACACCTACTTATGTACCCTTTTGGTGTGGATTTCAGTTTGAGTATGACCTGCGGTGGCTGATCTTATACTATGATAGCTAGATTCTTGAGGTACTAGTGCACTCTAGAGTTCGGGGCTGATTTCATACCTCTTCTTATTTTTATCATCTCATTACTTATATTTTGAGATGAGACTATTGTACTTCATATTTTAGACTTTGTATTAGATGCTCCTTCGACTTCTGACACCAGTATTTTGGAATTTATTTTATTCTGTTCAAAGTTTATGTTATTTACATATTTAACTTGACTCCATTCTAGGAGTCTCCGTAATTGAAGGGTTTTCTTTCATATTTGTATTTCCCTATCTCATGTGGGAATTGGCTTACCTACTAAGGCTAGTTTGAAGTAGGTGTCATTATGACCTTAATTTTTGGGTTGTGACAAATTGGTATCAAAGTGCTAGGTTCACTGGTCTCATAAGTGAAAGAGCAGAATATCTAATAGAGTCTCGCAGACCAATATGTTGACGTCCGTATCTATCTTCGAGAGTCTATAGGATATCTTTTGGATAAACTTCTCTAATTTAATTCCTTATTGTGCGTGTTGTTCATGCCTAATATTCTAAACTTGTATTTTATTCTTCTCTGTACAGATGGTGAGGTCTAAATCCAGAGATATTGAGGACAATAAGCCAGCACCCGCTGTTAGGACCCCAGTCAGGGGATGAGATAGTGGTTGTGGTTGACCCAGAGGTAGAGGACAAGAACTAGGAGCTGCCCTAGTTAGAAGACGTGCTAGGGCAACCTCTCTTGAGCCTAAGATTAACTATGTTAAGGATGATTATCAGATAGAGGATGTAGGCCAGCTTAGGTCCCATAAGTTTCAGTTGTTACCCCAGTGTCGTAGGATTTATTGATTCATCTGTTGAGTCATCTGGATGGTGCTTCCATACTGGTGTTCCTTTGAGTGTGTTGGGTATTCTTTAGACTTTAGAAGGTATTTAGCTGTCAGGGTATCCTCCTACTTATGGTTTTTTGACTTTAGGGTACAATTATCTTCTATGGTACCCCCACGTATTAATTTAATGCCTACTAGACATGATGTTTCTCCTATTACTTTGGGTCCTATGATGTCTTCTGATGATCAGGAGAGGTTTGAGAGGTTCATTCGCTTGGCTCCTCCCAATTTTAGTGGTGCCATTAGAGAGGACGCCTATGAGTTTTTTCTTGACTATCAGGAAAAGTTGTATAACCTCAGATCCCTTGAGAGCCCTGGTGTTGCTTATATGACTTATCAGTTAACTAACGTGGCTAGACATTGGTGGAGGTATCTTTCTAGCTGTATACAATTGGGGTCGCTTGCTATGACTTGGACCTAATTTTCTGAGGCTGTTCTAAAGAGGTTCGTGCCTTATAGTTTGAGGGATCAGATAAGAGATGAGTTTGATCACCTGAAGCATGGATCCATGACTATTGCTAAGTATGAGGCATGTTTTCATGCATTATCCAGATATTCCACTGCTAATATCTCCACCAAGTCTGAGAGAACTAGGAAGTTTGTCAAGGGTTTGGTAAACTTTTATCAATTGTCTACAGCTTAGATGATGGTGTCAAGGGCTTGTTTCTAGAGTATAGTTGAGCATACCAAGATGCTTGAGTCAATTCATCATGGTAGTCAGAGTGGTGGTGGTACTAAAAGGGATTTCTTTGACATATATCTCGATGAAGGGATTTCTTTGATAGAGGTGCTCACGGTGTTCATGGTTGATTAGTTCAGGTAGCCTTACAGAGTTTGGATAGTAGGTCTGTGGTTTTTATAGCTCCAAGTTGCTAGGAATCAGGTCATGCGAGTAGAGGCTCTAATTTTAGTTTATCAAGTCAGCACGAGTGTTTTGGCTCTTCTGGGCCCTCTCAATGTGATGCAAGTAGCAAAAAGTATTTCATATGTCAGGAGATCGATCATTATTTGAGGGACTATCCTCGGAGTGTATTGGGTCTTACCTAGTAGGGTTCTTAGCTTCAGCTTTGTCCTACTCCTATTTCTATGGTTAGAGGTGGTTCATAAAGTGGTAGAGGTAGTACTAGAGGTGCTCGAGGTAGAGCTTAGGGAGCTCATGTTGGTGGATGTGGGGTTGCTCAGTCTGGGTAGCGGGCATGGTCATTGCTATACTATACCTGGAAGACCTAAGGTGGAGGCCTCTGATGCTATTATCACAAGTATTATCCCGATATGCCATCATTCTACTTCTGTGTTATTTAACCCTGGGTCTATATTCTCCTATATATCTACATACTTTTCTACTGGTTTTGATGTTGCATATGAGTATCTTGTTGTACGTATTCATATTTCTACCCTAGTAGGAGATTCTTTAGTAGTGGATCGGGTGTACAGATCTTGTGTAGTGACCTTTGCGAGGTGCAAGACCTAGGTAGACTTGATCATCCTAGATATGGTTAATTTTGATGTTATCTTAGCTAAGGATTGGTTAGCTCTCTATCATGTGATTCTGGATTATTTTCCCAAGATCAAGACTTTAGTTATTCTAGGTGTGCCAAGGTTAGCATGCAAGGGTGTGCCTAGTTCAGGTTTGAAGGGAGTTGTATCTTTTCTACGTGCTCGTCGCATAGTAGAAAATGGGTGTTTGTCTTATTTGGCCAGTGTATGCAATACTAGTGTTGTTTCACCGCCTCCTTTTGATTTTGTTTGGGTTGTTAGCTAGTTTAAGGATGTGTTTTCTACGAATTTACCTGGTAAGCCTCCAGACCATGATATTTATTTTGCTATTAATGTTGAGCCGGGCACTAAGCTAATTTCCATTCCTCCCTATAGAATGGCCTCGACCGAGTTGAAGGAGCAGTTGCAAGATATATTGGGTAAGGGATTCATTAGGCCTAGCATGTCTCCTTAGGGTGCCCCATTCTTGTTTGTGAAGAAGAAGGTGACAGTCAAGAATAAGTACCCTCTTCCTTGCATTGATGATTTAGCTTACTAGCTTCAGGGTTCTTCGATATTTTCCAAGATTGACTTCAGTTCCAGTTATCATCAGTTGAGGATTATAGCTTTGGATTTTCCGAAGATGGCTTTTCAGACTCGATATGGTCATTATGAGTTTTTGGCCATATATTTTGGGCTGACCAATGCTCCAGCATCATTCATGGAGTTGATGAACTGAGTATTGCAAATGTATCTTAATTCCTTTGTTATTATATTCATAGATGACATCTTGGTTTATTTTAAGAATGAGGTTGACCACGTGAGACACTTGAGGATTGTACTTCTGAGATTGCGAGATGAGAAGCTATATGCCAAGTTCTCCAAGTGTGAGTTTTGGTTGGACTCTATCTCTTTCTTGGGTCATGTAGTGACCAAGGATAGCATTATCATTGATCTGACCAAGGTAGCGGTTGTTCGTAATTTGGCTAGGCCCAGTTGTCCTACCAAGATTTGGAGTTTTATTCGGATAGAGGGGTATTATTGATGCTTTGTGGAGGGTTTCTCTTCTATTGTGACTCTTTTGACCAAGTTGACTCAAAAAAATATTGTATTTTAGTGGTACGATACTTGTTAGAAGAGCTTTCAAAAGCTAAAGGAGTTGCTGACTTCGGCCCCTATCTTAACCTTGCCCAAGGAGGGAGTAGGTTTTATAGTGTTTTGTGATGCTTCTGGGTTGGTTTGGGTGGTGTTTTGATACAAGATATTAAGGTGATTGCATAAGTTTTTTCATTGATTGAAGCCTCATAAGAAGAATTACCATACCCATGACTTGGAGTTGGTCACAGTTGTCTTTGTATTGAAGTTGTGGTAACATTACTTGTATGGAGTCCATTGTGAGATTTTCTCCGATCATCATAACCTTCAGTACTTCTTCACTCAACAAGATTTTAATATGAGACAATAAGATTGCTTGATTGCTCAAGGACTATGATCACACTATCCTCTATCATTTGGGCAAGGCCAATGTAGTAGCGGATGCCTTAAGCTGGAAGGCGGCGAGTATGGGGAGTTTAGCTCATCCTTTAACTCAGGAGAAACCTTTAGCCTTGGAGGTTTAGTCTTTAGATAACCTATTGGTTAGGCTTGATATTTCGACACTCGAGCATGTATTAACCTTTGTTGCGGCTAGATCTTCTTTGATGGAGAAGGTTTGAGCTCATCAGTTTGATGATGACAAATTAAGGGTGATTCGTGATAGGGTATTAAGTGGTAAGGTAAAAGAGGTATCTCTTGTTTCTGATGGTGTGGATTAGTGGCCAAATTTGTGTGTCGAGGGTTGGTGGATGGGTTAGATTGATCTTGGAGGAGGCTCGTTGCTCCAAATGTTCCATTCACCCATGGGCGGATAAGATGTGTCATGACCTAAGGTAGCATTATTAGTGAGGTGGTATGAAAAAAGATATCATGGAGTTCGTGTCTAAGTGCCTAAATTATCAGCAGGTGAAGTATGAGCATCAACGACTGGGTGGTAGGATGCAGAGGATGCCCATTCCCAAGTGGAAGTGGGAGAAGATCAGCATAGATTTCATTATTGACCTACCTCCGACCTTGGGGAAGTTTGACTCTATTTTTGTGATTATAGACAAATTGACCACATCAGTGCAGTTTGTACCTATGAGAGAAAATTATAATACAGAGAAATTAGCCAAGATCTAGATTAGAGAAGTTGTTTGATTGCATGGTGTCCCAGTATCCATTGTATCTGATAGGGGTAGGGTACTCAATTTACCTCAATTTTTTAGAGTACTATACAGAGTGAGTTGGGTACTCAGCTTGATTTGAGCACAACATTCCATTCTCAAATGGATGGTTAGTTTGGGAGGACTATTCAGGTGCTTGAGGACATGCTTTGAGAATGTGTTATGGATTTTGGTTGTCATTGGGACCAGTTCTTACCGTTAGCAGAGTTCACTTACAACAATAGCTACCATTTCAGCATTTAGATGGCGCCTTTTGAGGCTTTGTAGGGGAAAAGATATAGATCTCTTGTGGGATGGTTTGACTCATTTAAGGTGAGGCCGGTACAAATTTGTTAAAGAACTTGATAAATAGAGTGAGATTGATCCAATATAGACTAGTGGTTGTCCAGAGTAGGCAGAAGAGTTATGCCAACCGTTGAGCCTATGATGTTGCATTCATGAATGGATATCGAGTTCTATTAAAGGTTTCACCCATGAAGGGTGTGATGAAGTTTGGAAAGAAAGGGAAGCTTAGTTTAAGGTTCATTGGCCTTTTGAGATCCTTGAGAAGTATGGTGATGTGGCTTATAGGCTAGCTTTGCCTCCACATCTGTCAACTGTGCATCTTATATTCCACATTTTCGTGTTGAAGTTATACTGTCAAGATGATGCACATGTGATTCAGTGGGATTCTGTTGTATTAGATAATGATTTACCTTCGAGAAGGAGTCCATTTCTATCCTTAACATGCAGACTAGGAAGTTGAGGTCTAAGAATATTGATTCAGTGAAGGTCTAGTGGATACATCCCCTTATTGAGGAGGCTACTTTAGAGGTTGTGTCCGATATGAGGTGTAGATACCCCCAGCTTTTTACTGCTTTAGGAATTTTATTTGTTTTTTAGTTTGAGGACAAACTAGTGATTTAGTTCTGGATAATGTAACAATCATAGTTGTGATCTTTCCCTTTTTATGTGTTTTGCCCATTTTACCCTTCCCTATAGTTGTTACATGCTATTTGTGAGTTGTGGGGATGGTTGGCAGGGTCCCCGATTCATTCAGGAGAGATTTGGGAGAGTTTGAGACTTTTATAGGCTATAAAAGCCATGAGTTTAACTTCGGTCAATATTTTGTGTTTCAAGTGCCGAATGTTAATTTCGGAAGTTCCATTAGATCCAGAATGTCGATTTTGAGTCAGGTGTATAGTTAGTTCGGGTCCCATGCCTTTATTTTGCAATTCAACCTTTCTTTCGAAAAACTAGTTAAAGTAAGCTTTTAGGGGTCCCGAGGGCTAATTTTTTGTAAACGATCTCTTTTTGAAAATTCAACGATGTCATTGAGTTTGGAACATCAAAAATATCCTGCTAGCATATTTGGGTAACTTTTGCAGGGTCCCAAACAAATCCCGAGGGTTCATTTGAAGGTTCAGAATCATGCATTCTCAACTGTTTTGTTGGTTCTAGTCCAGCCGCTATGGCAGTCACTTGATATCCTTAGTGATTGCCTAGGCGAACCAAGGATCGCCTTAGTGGAGGCCTATCTACCTCAGGCATTGCCTTAGCGACGTCTTCCACCACCTTAGAGGTAGATAGGGCGCCTAAGCAGTCACCAGCGTGGCAAGTGACTACCGCCTTAGCAGTAGTCTGGCCGTCTAGGGGACGTCGCTAAGGTGACGATCGTACCGCCTAGGTGACATCGCTGGTATTATCTCCCAATTTTCACCCTTTTTCCTTCATTCTTCCATTTCCAAGTGTCGGATCCTTAATTTTTTTGACGATTTTGAAAGGGTTTCTTCATCAATCTTACGTGGGTAATCTCTAAACTCCCATTTTTCATGATTTCCATTGATTCTATCCTCAAAATGACCTTTAAATCATGATTTCAAACTAGAATCTGTGGATTTTCCCCAGTAAAGTATTAAATTAGTTTTTCATCGAGTTGAACACCAATTTCAACTCGTTTTTACTTGGGTTTTCAAATATAGACTCCTATTTATATGAGAAACATGTTTCAAAAATAAAATTTTGATTTTACCCCCTTTTAATTTTGAAGCCGTTTTAAATATAGTTGATATGGGTACCGTTAGCTTCCTTTTGATGCGTAGATTATGTTTTTGATAGAGTTAGCTCATTGCGAGATCATTCGTGAGGGAAAGGCTTCGCATTTAAGGGTCTAGGCTTAGATTTCAGCACTTCAAGGTAGGTTATGGCTTAACTTTCTTCAGACTGGGCTGGGTAGTTAACCATTCTTGTAAAGCATGCTATGGGTGGGGGAAATTAGATGGGAAATCATATTTTTAGTTTATTATTGTTATCGTGTTGCCCGTGTGGGCGCTTATTTGCATATTGTTGTTGACTTGAAGTTACATTGGTGTTGACTCTCGAGTGGGAGTTTTATTTGATATGTTAGGCCTTATTTGTGCATTACAACTTTCATATGCTTAATAATTTTGTAATTCAAAAACTTATTTCACTTACCTCTTTATCTGCTACAATAGATGATACATCTATTACAACAGATTACCTATCTGCTGCATAACTTACAGTAGATGGGTAATCAGTTAACAAGTTCAAAGATAAGTGCAGTAGATGTCTCATCTATTACAATAGATTACCCATCTGTTAAATAACTTGCAGTAGATGGGTAATCTTTTAACAAGTTTAGATATAAGTGCAACAAATGTCTCATCTATTGCAATAGATGGGACATCTATTGCAACAGATTACCCATTTATTGCATATTTTAAATTTTTATTATATATATTTATGTAAATTCTATTTTCATTTCAGTATGTTGATGAAATCCTTCTTCTCATGCGTGAGAGGCATGTAAAATACTCTAAGTACTATGATTTAAAATATAGAATCAAGGATCTCAACTTCTACGGTAACTTCCTATCGAGATACAATGAGCTGACCAAGGAAGCAATAACCCTAGGTGGAAAGCCGCTTGAGTAATTACTTACTGATTTCAAATGGGATGGTGATATGCTCAATTACTGTAGAGGTAAGAGTCCCTACCCAGGTGCCTTACCCTAGACAGGTGCTCAGAGGATTTTCGCTATGATGAACCTTGACCAACAAAACTTTGTGACTCTTGAGATAATTATCAAGGAGGGAGTCATAAACATGTTTGACGAAAATATTCTAGTCTATGAAGAAGTGGCTTTCTTTTGTCTAATTGAATATGACTTGGAGTTATTTCCCAAGTTGTTGAAGCAAAGTTGCATGTTTGATCACTTGCTAGAAAAGTTGCCCAATGAACGTTGGGTTTTTAGTGGGAGAAAATTGAATCTACCCAAAAATAAAACTGGTTGTGAGTGCGCGTCATACTCCCTTGACTTCATAGAGCATTTGAAAACCGCGACTAATGTGACGACTCCGTACACTTTAACGTGTGACAATTCTGTTTCAAGGATGCATGTTGTATGGGCTGATGGTGTAGTATGCAAGAACTTGGAGACCTAATCAAACAATTTGTAATTTCTGATGGCTTGGATTTCTATGTAATTGGTGGTTCTGACAACATAATAACTTTTATATTTTTATATTTTTGTTGAATTATTTTATGTAATTTGTGATGGCTTGGATTTATCTGTTTAATTTTTTTGTTATGAATTTTATTTTGTTATGATATTTTCTTAGATGTATAAACTTAGAGCATTATTTCCAACAGACTCTACAATTGTTCCAATAAATGTGTATTCTAATGCAATAAATGTATATTGTTGGAAATAATCAAGCAGATATAGACATCTATTGCAATAGATTTCACATATGTTGCAATAGATGTCTATTTCTGATTTATTATTTCCAACATACTCTACATACAATCAAACAGATATAGAATCTGTTGCAACAGATGTTTATATCTGTTAGATATAATCAAACAGATGTGTCATCTGTTGCAATAGATCTATTATTTGTTTGATTATTTCCAACATATTCTTCATCTGTTCCAACAAATCTATTATTACACATCTGTTGCAACCTATTCAACATATTTTAAGAAATAATTATGCTAATGTGAATCTAATTCATTGAGGATACTTTTTAGAGTCAATTTATGACACATACACTTAGTTGATCATCTATAATAATGAAATAACTATCTAATTCATCGAGAATGTAATGAAACTTATTAATTGATTACTATATATAGTTAAATAACATTGTTTATAACTAAATATAGTTGAATGAGGCAATTCACATCAATTAGGACAATTGATCACTCAATTTAGGACGCATACACTTAGTTGATCATCTATCACAATGAAATCACTATCTAATTCATCGAGAATGTCATGACCCTATTTCTCAGATCATGATGGCACCTACCATAACCCACCAGTAGGTAAGTCAACCCTCAGTGGGGAACAGCTAGTAGTTGACTAATAAGAAAAGCGAAAGTCAAGACTAATAAAATGAGAAGAAGACAAGAAGAAAGTAAACATTTTCCCCAAAAAACTAGTGAGGTTACTACAAGAGCCATTATCAATCAAGAGTACAAGGTGAACACAATATATATATATATATATATATATATATATATATATATATATATATATATATATACAGAACGGCGATGGACAAGAGTCCATAACCAGCCTACCATGAACTATACAATAATTATCGAACAATAATGTAACCGACTAGCCTGGACAAACCTTAACCAAATTGGGCCCCCATAATCCCGGAAGGCATAAGCAAACAACAACCATAACCTGTACCTATACAGCACTACATAAAACTAATAGATACTAGCAACAAATGATTGTACGGGTGATAAGAGATGCATGCGAATAAATGAAAGTCATGAAAAGAACTAGATAATGCAAGATATACCAAGTACCATAAACAACACAAGTGTATACACCTCCTCCAGCTCAGTAGCTTGCAAAGGCAGAACCTACATCAACCATCCTTCTCTGGTATTGTGGCTTATTGGATGAAGAGGTCCCATAGAGGACTCAGGATATCTAATACATTGACTGGTCCGAAACTAGGACTTCCATAATCCATATCCATAATAGTAGCAATAACTAAAAACTGGATTCGAATCGAAACCGGTGGATAATAACAAGAGGCCAGATCCATAATTGTATGATAACAAAAGCCAAATTCGAATCGGCACCATTAGGTAATAACAAGAGGCATGATGATCCATTCACAACCGCTGGAAGTCCCAGACAAGAACCATACATAACTTCCACAAAGCCCAAGCATTAACCATAACTAAGCACCAGAGCTTCCAAACTGCAACCATAAATAGATGTTGGACTCGAATCGAAACTCATAAGCATGACATAACTAGCTGTAATCCAGGGTTCCTAAGACCATTACCAATCTATTTATTCATAATATTCAGTCTCGGGTGGTAAAATCCTCTCAGGCCAGGCGGGTTCCAATTATTAGATCAAAGAGGTGTGGTCAAAGATCAGTTTCTGCCCTTCCTAAGGATAATAAAGCTAAAAAGGTGTGCAATCAAGTATAAATCAACCCAGACCCAAGGTAATAGCCTAAGGAAGCAGTCATAGGCCCATCTAAGCCTAAAGAAGAGTTATTCAAAGCATTCTATCTAAAAAGGGCAATGGGAGCCACTACCAAACCTTGATAACCCAACCTAAGGCAAACACTTACTCGAACCTAGGCTAAGGTTTATCAATCTCATCCCAAGGCACTAAAAGAGCTAAGTCTAGTCTTAAAGGCAGACCATATACTAGTCTAAGGGAAACCAGGCCTAAATTCTAGGGAAAAAGGGCCTTAATTGGCTAAAATAAGTATGAGAATGTGGATAATGTATGCATGCCATCACTAGTATCCAAACAAAGCAAACGTAAGCGCCTAAGCATCTATAAACTAAGACACAACTACTTTAAACCATAGAGAACTAATCTAGTGTCCATGGTCTCTTAACCAAGGCCTTGGGCCCAACAGTGTAATATATAGGACAATAAGAATATATAAGCATAGGTAGAAAGTCGGAAGCGGGATCAACGAGAGGCATCATTCTTCCAAGTGAATTTAATCGAGGAATATCATTGAAATGGATAAGTACTACCATGACTCCTACACTCAGGATTACTCGAGTCAACCTAAGGTCCTGACAGGTATATAGGTTATCCTAATATAATCCAACAGTTATGGCAAGCATTCTAAACTAAGGGTCAAGCTGCTATTTTATACTAAAGTTTCCCAAGGAAGGCCAAGTCTATAAAAAGGCAATAAGGTAACCTAAAACCTATTCCTCTGACCCCTACCCCACATGCAATCAATATGATACAGAATCTCATAGAGAAGAGTATACCGAAGCCTACCTCAATGTAAAACCGCAGTCTCGAACTGTCCACGAACTACCTGTCTCTACTCCACAATCACTGAATGATGTCACACTTTCAAAATCATCATATTGACATTAATACGAGTAAAACAAGACATATATTGCAATACAAAACTATGGGCTAAAAATTGGGTCAAAAATAGGCCCGTATGGCCCGCAAATGGAATTCTAAAAATTAAATCTGCCATGAGGTCCCATGAAGGATAAGGAATACATGCTCGAAAGTTGAGCACAAACGGAGTCTCAATTGGGGATCAAATTATCCCCAAGAGTCAGGGGGAAACAAGAGTGAAATTGAGAATTTAACGGAGAATTAAGGGTGACACTTACAAAATTTCGACGGGAAAAAGATCTCCTCAACGTCTCCAACCCAAACCCAGCTTCAATCGAACAATCTCCTACTTAATTTGAGCTCCTACAAGAGGAAATATAGGTTTAAAGCTTGGAACAATGGCTTAAATTTTGAGGAAATGAAATATATATGAATGCCAGCAATGGCCACTAAAGTGGTCAAATGACCGCTAAAGTAGCAAGGTGTGCACTAAAACGACCATGCCTTGGTTGGACTGCCACCGCTAAAGTAGTTATGGGTGGCCGCTAAAGCGGTCATGGGCCTCTAAAGCGGTCATTTGGCTGCTATAGCGGCTGCACCAGCAAATTTACTAAGTCCCAACGGACTCTGATCAGGTGCTCGAGAATTATTCAAAACCCCGTGCATGCCAACAAACTATGCTACCCTACCAAATTCAACATTCTGGAATCAACGAAACAATCCAAATTTCCATCCGAGGTCGTTTTGACAAAATGTGGGTCCCACACCCACTATTCCATTTTTCATTAAATTCCACCCAACAGCCCAAAATGAGCCAGAAATCCTTGGGACTAGGACCAATGGTCCCCCTAGCCTAAAATCCATGTTTTGGAGCTAACGAAAATGTTAGAATTCTCATTTGGGAAATTTTTCTACAAGTTTTGGTCCAAGACTAATTTCTCAATTTCAAAAGCTCTAAAACAAGAAAATCAGCTTAAAACCCTAAATAAACTATCCGAAAATCAAACCAACGGTCCCAACAAGTCATAAATGACTTGTAGCAGCTATAGGGAGACATGAAACACGAAAAATGCACAAAAATAGAGAAAATAACCTAGAGGGTCATTACAAAGAATGTATGAACTTAGTTGATCATGTAATTTACTAGCTAATTCATTAAAAATGCAATTGAAGTTATTAATCGATAATTAATTATAGTTAAATAACTTTGTTTATTACTAATCATGGTTTAATGTAACAATTCACATCAAATTAGTCAGTTGATCACTCCATTCAGGAGTAATACACTTAGTCGATCATGTAATTACTATCTAATTCATTAAGAATGCAATTGAAGTTATTAATCCGTAACTAATTATAGTTAAATAACTTTTTTTTTATTACTAATCATGATTTAATGTAGAAATTCACATCAAATTCGTCAATTGATCACTCCATTTAGGATGAATACACTTAGTTGATCATGAATTACTATCTAATTCATTAAGAATGCAATTGAAGTTATTAATTCATAACTAATTATAATTAAATAACTTTTTTTATTACTAATCATGGTTTAATGTAGCAATTCATCTGTTGCAACATATGTAGAGTATTTTAGAAGCAACAAAACATTTCATTCATCTGCTGCAACCATCTTTGAAGTTGGCTATTTGATGGGCCAATAACTTGTTCCCCAAGTTGATGTACTTTGAAGTTTGTTTTTTCATTGTAGGAACAAGTTTTTTTGGTGAGTTGACCAGCTCCATACGCCTATCATAAAATAAATTTACAAACCTCATATTTATTTCGTCAACTGGAGTGGCAATGGGAATTCTCTTTCAACCTCAAACATTGCATTCACCGACTCAACAATGTTTGACATCATAATATTATACCTATACAAATAAAAATCACCTAGTAAGACATAAAACTACAATAAACTCAAACAAGACACTCAATTTATAATATTGTACTTATTTCCCGAGCAGAATGCCCTATTCCATCTGTTGAATCTGACACATTCGAGATGTTCAGCTGCCTTGGGGTACCATATCACTTATTTGATTGAAATGGTCATTGAACTCATCTCTATAATACACTTTCGTTGCTTTATAAAAATGAGATACAACTTTTGAATTTTGGAACTTGTTTTGACTATTTTCTCTAAGGTGCCTCATGCAATAACCTTAATGAGCTAAAGGGTAGATAATTGAAACCATCTTCCGGATACTTGAATGCCTATCATAAATTATACACAACTCATCGGTATCATATACATAGCTTCTCAATTGTTCAAAAAAATATTGATATGAGGCATCACATTCCTTGTCCACTACACAAAAAGCCACTAGAAAAATATGATTCTCCATAATTTGTGCCACCACCAATAGCAAAACTTCTTCATACTTTCTCTTCAAGAATGTCCCGTCGATGGCTATGAATTTTCTCATTTGTTTAAAACCAAGAATCCAAGCCACATAGGATACATAAAAGTACTTAAACTTTCCATTTTCATTAACCTGCAATGTCGTCTTACTTTCTGGATTTGCAGACTCAAACATATAATGGTACGCATCAAGCACTACATACCCGTGCTTATGTGTTCTTGTAACCAAAGACTTTGTAATCTCCATGCCCTTATAAATCTTCCAATAACTTACCTTACAACTAATTTTGTAAGGAGTTGATTGGCTATATATCTTGTAGATAGGTCCTTATAATTGGGGAAGCTATTTTTCAAGTATTTTTCGATGAACTTTGTCGTGACATATGGATTTTGGCTCATAATGCTCTCCGAATCATATGTGTGATTCTTTTCTTAGGTTCTAATACAGAATCTGTCAGAACTTATGAATTTCACAATCCTCAACCACCACTTGCACTCTAGATGTGTACATTTAAAATAATAACAGTATGCGAATTAATCACCTTCTTGAGTCTAATATCTTTTTCCAAGAAAGTAATTTTCAATGAAGTTTCTAGTTCATCCTAATTATTGAATGTCATTCCCTTATAAAAACCTATTTCATCATCTTGAATATGGCTTGACTGTGTTGATTGATAACTGTCCACTATATTGCTTACAACAACAGGTGTAGGTATTTTTTCCTCCCCACAATCCTGCACATCCACTTCATCTCTACTCTTATTATGTAGAATGTTCATGTCCACCCTATCAAATTCATCATTTAACATATCTTGTTAGTCTTGTTCTAAATTCTGGTTCTCTATCGGTTTTTCAACCACGTACACCCTTAAGATAGGCCTAGCTGCATCACTCAAATAAGCACGCAAATGAACCTGATCGCTTATCTTAAATGATAGGACCCTCTAATTTTTAAAAGAGTTGTGCATACAACTGATGACAAGATCTTTTAGTATGCAATTTAGTCCACGATAGCTGATGATTAAGTTCATAAAATCATCATACAAAAACATCTCTTTGGACAATCATCGCTATTGTCTCTAACATGTCACCATCCTTCCAGCACCAAATAAATCGATTATTCTTCTCGATCCATTCACCATGACAATCAACACCTATTGTTATTGATTCCTCTATTAATGGTACCTAATTTGTTATAAAAAAAGTTAATAATGATAGTATAGTAAGTTGAGTGGCTATATACAACAATAAAATTATATGTAACAACAGAACACTTTTATGTTGCAACAGATGACTAATCTGTTAGATATAGCATGACAACTGATATAATATGTATCCAACAGGTTACTCATTTATTGCAGGAGATGAGTCATCTATTTTAACATATCACTATTATGTTGCAACAGATGACTAATTTGTTGAATTCAGCTTCTGGTTCAATCCCAATACTGACTCCTATTATAACATGTATCAAACAGGTAAGTCATCTGTTGCAACAGATAACCTACGTGTTGCAATAGATGACTTATCTGTTGGATTCAGCTTCTAGTCTTGTCCCAGCTTTGATAGAAGTTATCTAACAGCTAAGTTATCTATTGCAACAGATTACCAATCTATAGGATTGGCATATGTTGCAATAGATTTCCTATTTGTTGCAACATATGAATTACCTGTGAATACTGTAGAGGGTTGAGGACAAAAGCATCAAAATGAATTCCCCCACAACCTGGTAAGATCCGTACAAGAGCTACTAATACAAAAAAAAAAGTACTAGACACTGCCAGAATATACATCATATAAAATATACATCATTGTATTTAAAATACAAATAAGATTACAAAAATAGAAGAAGGAGGAGGATCAACTCTGGACTATAAAAGCTCACCCTATCTCCGAGCAGCAATACATCCTGAGGCATGTCATCAGCGGTGGTGACTCATACTCAGATTTACATCAGGGAAAAAGATGCAGAAGTGTAGTATGAGTACCAAAACAATGGGTACTCAGTAGGCATCATAGGCCAACTTAGCTTTAATATAATAAAAGTATAAGTAAAGTGTGAGAATGTAAACCTAAGTCAATAAATTAGGGCAGAAATAGAAATAATAGCCTAAACCATGCAGATACGATGTACATAAGATAAGCAACTTGGAAGCAGAAATAAAAGTCTAACTATAACCTAACTAGGCCCTCATAATCCCAGAAGGTGCACACCAAGAAGAATAAATCCAATCGAGCCCCCATAAGCATGGGGAGTACAAACAAAGGATAAAGCTAAAGTAAGGACAAAATATTGCAGTAATGAACGTAAAATGATCCAGAATATGGGCCATTGTAACACCCTGTACCTTCCCAACCCTATGTGACGACGTTGAATAATGGTTACCTAGGTGTCGAGAGCTATAAGTATGCATTTGGTAATGTTAATGATGAGGAAATTGAAATTTGGCCTCGTACATGTGGTTAGCCCTTCGTAGAAGGTGTGTTAGGATTTTCGTGGAGCATTTGTGGGATTCAAAATGAGTCTAATAGGACCTCTAAACAAAGGATATTAAAGGTAATAAGTAAGTTAAAGAATAGGACTTGAAGTATCTAACCAAACCCGCGAAGAAAAGTCAAAAAATGGAATTTTCAAAAAAATAAAGGATGGGGCGTGCCAGAGGATGTACCAGGCCACTCTGGGATAAATTTTTTATCCCATAGACAGCAAGCTGGTGCGCCCAAGGGCGTTCCATGGTGGTTTTGCCCATTTTTCAAAAGTTGGAATTTTTCTAAGTCCCAAGGGTGCCCGGGGACGTACCGGGCCGATTTTTGCCACATTTCTTCTACAACCATGAGAATATACATAGAATAAGTGAAATATTATACTGGTATGATAAAATTACTAGTGAACAAATTTGGCATCAAAATGACGATTTTACCCTTGTGGTCAAAATAAGTCATATATGGCTAGAATCATTTGTTTTTTGGATTGAGGCTACGAATAAGAATCCCGTGAGTGGGAATATTGTCGTAACACATATGAAATGATTTAAATATGATAAATTATTTATTTGGTTGGGTCAAGTGATTTGGGCTTAATAAAGCCCAAAATGAAGAAGAAAAACATGGGCCAAGAATGGGTCAAATGACCCATTCTTCTTTTGACTAAGCAATAATTGAGCAAAGGACTTCAAGGGTCTATAAAAGGGAAGCAAAAATCAGATTTTTAACCCACAAAAACACACATGCTTTTCTTACTTTTTCTAGAATTTTCAAGAGAACACCTCTTTTGCTCTTCAAACCCTAAGTCATCTTTAGAGCAAGATCATCATCTTCCAAGCTTAGGTAAGTGATTATTCTTATGGATTAATATATTATATGCATGGGAGAGTATGTAGATCATGTTGGTTATGCTTGGAAGTGTTGAACATGGCACTTTGTGTTTTTGTAAAAGATGTGCCATCTATGGAATTTAAACTTGAAAAATGACTTGTGGTTTTGATGAAAAAGCATGGTATGGATAAAATATCAACATTTATGTTGTGATTATGTTTCTAAACGTATTATTTTTCCATACATGTAATTTATGGGATTTTGGCCGATTTGTTGTTGTGAGGTGTATTGAAGTGAATTGGTGGAATCATTGTGATGTTATGGTGATGGAGAAGTGTAAAATATGAATTTGGTGTGACATGCTAGTGGTTTATGATATTATGGTCAATGTTGGGAATTTTGTGGTATTGTTGGTGTGATAGTTTCATACATGGTATTGTCAAGAGGGAAATGACATTTTGAGGCCATGGTGTAGCTCATTATCGTTATATGCATTTGTAAACTAGTTGGTGGTTAATGTAAACTCCATTATGTATTTGTGTTGTAGAGTGAAACATAAGGAAGGAGAAGGACTATTATATTCACATATAGGATTGTATATTCGTGTTGAGGAGATAAGTTATGTAAGGTTACTCTGTCCGTATCTTTCTGCAGCATATATTGTTCATATTGTCATTGTCCTTGTTCCATTCCGAAATGTTAAAACGTATATCATTTCAGGTTGTCATATGTTCTTATTCTCATGTTTCTTAATCACGGACCAATCATGACTCATAGGTCTCTTCATCATGGATCGAAATTCCAAAGCTTCCATAATGTTATAATTATTACCAAGTATCAATCTCATGAACATAAAAGACTGAAGTAATGCATTTATGTGTTTCCAATAAGGTTATGATCCCCAATGTATCAATCTCATAAAAGTAAAAGGGAGAAGTAATGCCATGAAGTAATGAAAGAAGTAATTCCCGTATGGCCACTTTATATTTTCCTTATGGTTACTTTATATCTTCTTTATATTTATTGAGTACGGGTGACAGCTTTGTGGGGGCGCAAGCCTAACTCAAGATGATCCCGATATTGTTGGATCAGGGGGAAATCTCAGTGAAGCAAAAGACAAACTTGATGCCGAACCTGCTTCACTGATTTTCGAGTGATGGCAGGGGGGAAGCTTAGTGGGGTAAAAGCCTAACTTGATGCCGAACCTGACAGGGGGTAGCCCTAAGGGCCAAACCTGCTTTATTTATTTATTGACGGTTGCATATTGACAGTTGCATATTGACGGTTACTTTTATTGACGGTTGCATATTGATGGTTATACATTATTGACGATTATATATTGACGGTTCTAACTACTAACGGTAACGGACATAAAGGCAAATGGAATAATGAATGTAAGGTACATATTTCCACACATACTGAATGATGATGATTTATCCACATTGACTATTCTCTTGCAATCAAGTTCATTGAGGTTTTTAAGTTTCATGAAGTTTCTTATAGCCTTGCATACTCAGTACATTCTTCGTACTGACCCCTTTGGGGGAATTACTTTATTTGCTGCAGGCACAGGTGTTAGTAGACCTCTACAATAGGCTACGAGTCATCCGCGGATCATTGGTGAGCTCCAGTTGGTTCGGGACTTTTCGAGTCACATGTGTATATTGTTTTGGTATTGTAATTATTGTATAAAGTGGGGACTTGTCCCAACTATAGGTTGTCGTCTTCATGTATCGGTTAGAGGCTTTGTAGACATATGTGGGAAGCTGAATGTAAGAGATATGTGTTCTGTTTGACTTGATGGCCCTAACGGCTAAGTTTCATATATTGTATAATTTTTCCATGACTTCTGCATAGTTGCATGAGGTGTAATAAGATTTATACGAGGTTATGCATACGAATGTTCATGAGCAAAGATTGGTTCTCTCGGGCCATATCGGCTTCAGGTCCCAATACGCCTCATTGGTATACGGGGCGTGACAAAAGTGGTATCAGAGCAGGTCGATCTAAGGGTGTCTACAAAGCCGTGTCCGCATAGAGTCTTGGAAACGAGCTAGCTGGGAAGAATTTCAAATGCCATTCCTGGATCACTACCTTCCATATGAAATTCGAGAGGCACGCGCAGACCAGTTTCTAAATCTTTGTCAAGGGAATATGAGCGTTCGGGAGTACAGTCTTCAGTTTAATTCTTTAGTCCGATATGCTCCCCATATGGTAGCCACTATGGCTGATAGAGTTCATCGGTATGTGGATAGATTGGATCTATCATTGGTCAGAGACTGTACCATTGTTGCTCTGAACAGAGATATGGATATATCCAAAATATAGGCTTTTGCATAGAAGATGGAAGATCAGAGGAACAGAAGAAATATGCACAAAGCTGAAGAGGGGCCATCAAAGAAAGCTAGACCGATGGGACAGTACATGGTGTCCGAAGGAGAATTTAGTAGATCTCCGAGACCATCACTTTCTTATCCTATAGTAGGCACTCAACCCCAGATCCAAGGGTTCAGAGGCGGTCACGTTGGACAAAGTAGTGGAATTCAAGGTTCACAACCAGTGGGGTATCAAGAGCAAGGAAGTATGAACTAATCGGGGTTTCCTCGCCAGTCGTGTCCACACTGTGGAAAGCTTCATTTAAAGGAATGTCGGCTTGGGACCAATATTTGCTTTTGGTGCAGTATGTCTGGGCACATGGTGAGAGATTGCCCAAGAAGGGGCACGGGCATTATTATGCAGCCTACGGGATCAACCGTTGCACCGTCATCATCGGTTCCTTCCTTTGTCCAAGGTGTGCAGCAAGTTGGTCGTGGTAACGGTACTAGAGGAGCAGCCAGTTTTAGTGGAATACACGACCGTACTTATGCTCTAGCAGGTCAACAGCATGTGGAGGCCTATCCTGATATAGCTATAGGTATATTATCTGTTGTTTTCCTAAATATCTATTGCATTGATCTGGGTTCTACAGTATCATTTGTCACTCCATTGACCGCTACGAAATTAGACCATCTGGAGTATTTACACCTGTTGTTGAATCTACTATAGTTAAAGGAAGTACCTCGTAACTGTATAGAACCTGTTTGTGAGTATGCTATGGTGGATTGCCGAGCTAAAAAAGTCCATTTTCATTTCCTATAAAAGACCATCCCTGAATGGAGGAGTAGTATTGGCGTATCGAGGGGTAAATTTATTTCATATCTTAAAGCAAGGAAAATGATATCCACAGGGATTTATAAGGTCTAGTATGTCCTCTTCGGATACACCAGAATGATGTGTACGGAAGAAAGCCGGCACGTTAAGAGCATGCATGGCTTATTGGCAACTGAATATGGTGACAATCGAGGATAAATAGTCCCTCCCCAAAAACTGATGATTTCTTTGACAATGGTAGGGTGCCAAATGTTTCTCACAGGTTAACTTGAGATCGGGATATCATCAGGTAAGATTTGGGAAAATAATAAGATGTCAAGCCATTCTTGGGTATGTATTGATGCAGCATGGTAACGTACTAGCTTATGCCTCAAGATAGTTGTGACCACCTAGAGGAATTAGCCAACACATGATATGGAGTTAGCAGATGTGAGAGTTGCTTGAGAAAACCAACTATATATATAAAGGGAACCTTATGGAGCATTATATGGAAAGAAAGGAAAAATTGAGTCCATGTTATATAGGTCATATGAAATTATCAAAAGGATTCTAGATCGACAAGTAAAAAGGTTGAGGAATAAAGATGTAGCATCCGTAAAAGTCCTTTGGAGAAATCAACAAGTAGAGGAGATCACATGGTAAGCTAGAAAAATGATGAAATTGACGTACCCATATTTGTTTCATACAGAAGGAAAAGTTCAACATGCGGAAGTGGACCAATAACAAGTAAGTATCTATGAGTATTAAGCGTATATGTCTACGTATGCTAATATAGAGATGCATTTGTTGTAATTGAAGGGACATCGTCAACATTCGAGGATGAATGTTTCTAAGAGGGAGAGAATGTAACACCCCGTACCTTCCCAACCCTATGTGACGACGTTGAATAATAGTTACCTAGGTGTCTAGAGCTATAAGTATGCATTTGGTAATGTTAATGATGAGAAAATTGAAATTTGGCCTCGTACATGTGGTTAGCCCTTCGTAGGAGGTGTTTTGGGATTTTTGTGGAGAATTTTTGGGGTTCAAAATGAGGCTAAGAGTACCTCTAAACAAAGGATATTAAAGGTAATAAGTAAGTTAAAGAATAGGACTTGAAGTATCTAACCAAACCCGCAAAGAAAAGTCAAAAAATGGAATTTTCAAAAAAATAAAGGATGGGGCGCGCCAGAGGGAGTGCCAGGCTGCTCTGGGATAAATTTTTTAGCCTAGAGGAAGCAAACTGGCATGCCCAAGGGCGTGCCAGGATGGTTTTGCCCATTTTTCAAAAGTTGGAATTTTTCTAAGTCCCAAGGGTGCCCGGGGACGTACCGGGCCAATTTTTGCCATGTTTCTTCTACAACCATGAGCATATACATGGAATAAGTGAAATATTATATTGGTATGATAAAATTACTCGTGAATGAATTTGGCATCAAAATGACGATTTTACCCTTGTGGTCAAAATAAGCCATACGTGGCTAGAATCGTTTGTTTTTGGGATTGAGGCTACGAATAAGAATCCCGTGAGTGGGAATATCGTCATAACATGTATGAAACAATTTAAATATGAGAAATTATTGATTTGGTTGGGTCAAGTGATTTGGGCTTAATAAAGCCCAAGCCAAGAATGGGTCAAATGCCCCATTCTTCTTTTGACTAAGCAATAATTGAGCAAAGGACTTCAAGGGTCTATAAAAGGGAAGCAAAAATCAGATTTTTAACCCACAAAAACACACATGCTTTTCTTACTTTTCTTATGTTTACTTTATATTTTCCTTATGGCTACTTTATATTTTCCTTATGGTTACTTTATATCTTCTTTATATTTATTGAGTACGGGTGACAGCTTTGTGCGGGGCGCAAGCCTAACTCAAGCCGATCTCGATATTGTTGGATCAGGGGGAAAGCTCAGTGAAGCAAAATCCAAACTTGATGCTGAACCTGCTTAACTAATTTTCGAGTGATGGCAGGGGGGAAGCTCAGTGGGGCAAAAGCCTAACTTGATGCCGAACCTGACAGGGGGTAGCCCTAAGGGCTGAACCTGCTTTATTTATTTATTGACGGTTGCATATGGACGGTTACTTTTATTGACGGTTGCATATTGTTGGTTATACATTATTGACAGTTCTAACTACTAACGGTAACGGACATAAAGGCAAATAGAATAATGAACGTAAGGTACATATTTCCACACATACTGAATGATGATGATTTATCCACATTGACTATTCTCTTGCAATAAAGTTCATTGAGATTTTTAAGTTTCATGAAGTTTCTTATAGCCTTTCATACTCAGTACATTCTTTGTACTGACCCCTTTGGGGGACTTACTTTATTTGTTGCAGGCACAGGTGTTAGTAGACCTCCACAATAGGCTACGAGTCATCCGCGGATCATTGGTGAGCTCCAGTTGGTTCGGGGCTTTCCGAGTCACATGTGTATATTGTTTTGGTATTGTAATTATTGTATAAAGCGGGGACTTGTCCTGACTATAGGTTGTTGTGTTCATGTATCGGTTAGAGGCTTTGTAGACATATGTGGGAAGCTGAATGTAAGAGATATGTGTTCTGTTTGACTTGATGGCCCTAACGGCCAAGTTTCATATATTGTATAAGTTTTCCATGACTTTCGCATAATTGCATGAGGTGTAACAAGATTTATACGAGGTTATGCATACGAATGTTTATGAGCAAAGATTGGTTCTCTCGGGCCATATCGGCTTCGGGTTCCAGTCCGCCTCGTTGGGATACGGGGTGTGACAGCCATGCATACTTGATGCTCCTTTTCCCAGTCATATCCTCCATTTTATTAGTATTTATCAATTTTCCAACCCTAGATCAGCAATAGGAAAGATAATAAATGTCAAACTCGAACAAAAACTCATAAATAGTAATGATATATATATCCCAAACTCAAACCAAAACTCATAAATGGAAGTCAATGTATGTATACTAAACTCGAATTGAAACTTATAAGTAATAATAATATAGAAATTGTCGGACTCAAACTGAAACTGTTAAACATGAAATTAATAGTGAAATCCCTAATATTTATCCTATTTCAAGTTCATTTAGTCAATATAGTCTAATTCTAGACAATCAAATCCTTTTAAGCATGCAGATTCCAATTTTAAGTCCGAAAGGTTCAATCTAAGGTCAAATACTACATTACCTCGAGTAACAGAGCTAAATAACATAAAATAAAGCCTATGTCAATTCTCAAACATAGGCAATAGCCTAAGGAAGCAGCTAGGTGATTGCTAAGGTCAAAAGGGGTTATTCTAAACATTTATCTTAACAAGGGCAAGGGGCCCACTTCTCAAATCCTAAAAACCCAACCTAAGGCAAGCACCTACTTGAACCTAGTCTAAGGCTTCCAAATCCCGTCCCAATGCACTAAAAGAACTAAGTCTAATCATCAAGGATAATCATATACTAATGTATGGGAAAACGGGTCTGGGCCCGAATACTATCAAAAACAGCCCCTAACCTGCTAAATAAGGAACTAAAAGCTAAAATAACAATCAAGCCATAAATACCTACCCACATCTAGCATAATATCACACTAATATCGTCATAAAGCACAGTCTAGGAGAAAGGTAAGTCTATCCTACCTGGATGTTGTCGAAAGCTAGCAAAGTTCTCTACAATGGAGCTTTTCCCTTCTGAGAAGCCTCCGACCGCTGCCATACTATCAAAATAAGGTTCTATACGTCAAGTAAATAATATTGATACCCATATTGCATATTTTACACTCTGGGTCAGAAATTGGACCAAAATCCCATGTAGGGCCTACTTGCAGAATAACAAAATTAAAACACCAAGCATCTCTCTTAGCTCAAGGATCATTTTGCCCCAAAATTAGGAGTAATCCGAGCCTAAATCAGCCCCAAACATCAACGATAAAGACACGAATAAATTGAATAATTTAACTTGAGATGATACCAAGAATTTATGGGATAAGGGATGAGATAATAATCACAAACATGTTTTCAAGCTAATCCCAGATCCAATTCAAGACTACGCCACTGATTTTTAGATTTTAAGGCCTTTAATGAAGGTTTAAACTTAAGAAATAATTTCTGGAAATGAGGGGAAAGGCACATATATAACTACCAGCGATAGCCGCTTAAGCGCCAAAGGGCTACTTTAGCAGACCCTGCCAAGCTGACAGCCTCCGCTTAAGTGACTACTTGGCTGCTTGACTACCGCTTAAGTAGTCCTCAGCCGCTAAAGAGGTTGCACCATCCAAGTTTGCCAAGTTCCAACAAACTCTGACCAGGTGCTCGGGATTCATTCAGGACTTTGTGCATGCAAAGAAACTATGCCACCCTACCTAATTAAGCATTCCATACTCAACTAAAACATCAAAATTCCCATCCGAGGTTGTTCTGACAAAATATAGGTCCCACACCCAAGGTTCAATTTTCACCAAAATCCACCCAATAACCCAAAACGAGTCTAGAAGCCTCGAGACCAGGACCAAGGATCTACCTAGCCTAAAATCAACATTTCAGAGCTGATGATACTATCAAAAATGGCATTTGAGGTCATTTACCTAAATTTTTGGCTCGAGAACCATTTCTCAACTTTAAAAGCTCCAAAATAGGGAAATGGCTCTAAAATCAAATGAACTTCCTGGTAACGAAACTCTCAGTCTCAAAAAGTGATAAATTACTTGGGGCAGCTATAGAAATGCTCTAAATGTAGAAAAGGCATGAAAATATAGAAAATGACCTGGAGGGTCAATACACAAACTCTATTAATCCTTAATTTAATTTTTGTCACCCCTACTTAGTAATTAAAACATGAGTCACTATAATTTATTTTGGAACTTTTGTTTCATCCTTATTTTATTGTCCTAGGTAATATTGTATACATCAGAACACTTGAAAGAATAACTAGTATTCATACCCGCGCGATGCGTGGTTGTTAAAAGAAATTAGTTATGTAAAATTATTATCTTATTTGTTTATTAAATTTATTTGTTTTAATAAAATTGTAATTGTGAGTTTTCTTCCTATGCAATGTAATCTAAAATTTTAAAAAATTATAAAATCAAAGATAGTAAAAACTTCCCGTATTTTACACCAAACTAATAAATACATTACATGCTCTTCATATAGGTTCTTATAACTAAACATTAGTAAATTATACGTCTTATCACAAATTACTTGATCATTGCTCATTCCAGCATCGAATAAAGCTATAAGAAGATTTAATAGCAAATGTGTCGGTTGATAATTTTAGATACATGTAATGCAATCATCACAATCTTTATGGAATAATTCAAAGTCTGGTGCAAGAGAGTGAATTTTTTTTACTATTTTAGTGTTCCCCTGGATGTATGAAGATACTCTCATTTGATGTATGTTTGTAGATTTGTGCAGTGATTGGATTTAAAGGAACATCTTTGAAACATGTGTACTCTCCAAAATACCTCTTCCATATAATATAAGTAGCACCACTAACAAACAACAACCTTATTCTACAGATCCAGATATCATCTTTCATTTTCCTATCAGTTTGCTTTTCGGATAACTGAAAAGGAATCAACTACAAAATGTGCAAAGGAAAAACATGCTAGATATAATATCAACATGACACATAGCGGATCAAAGATTTTCACTAAGGAGTTTTGTTAAATAAAAATGTATTGTTTGATATTTGAACTTGAAACCTCAAAGTAAATTTTGAACTCCAAAACTATTCATCCAACATCTACTCTTGTATTTAGAGGAATCAAAACCTACATATGTACATAAAAAATATCCAAAAATTACCTTTAAAGAGGGAGCCAAGAACTACTTATAATGTAGGATAAAAATCAACTATTAATACATGTTGGTAGGGTGTTGACCATTAAATTGCTTACACTAAAGTGTAACAACCATAGTTGTGATCTTTCCCTTTTTTGTGTTATGACTATTTTTCCCTTTCCCATAGTTTCTACATGCTATTTGTGAGTTGTGGGGATAGTTGGCATGGTATCTGTTGCAATCATCACCATCTTTATGGCATAAATCAAAGTCTGGTGCAAGAGAGTGAATTTGTTTTATGATTTTAGTGTTCCCCTGGATGTATGAAGATACTCTCATTTGATGTATGTTTATAGATTTGTGCAGTGATTGGATATTAAAGGAACATCTTTGAAACATGTGTACTCTCCAAAATACTTCTTCTTCCCTTAAGTCATCTAATATAAGTAGCACCACTAACAAACAACAACCTTATTCTACAGATCCAGATATCATCTTTCATTTTCCTATCAGTTTGCTTTTCGGATAACTGAAAAGGAATCAACTACAAAATGTGCAAAGGAAAAACGTGCTAGATATAATATCAACATGACACATAGTGGATCAAAGATTTTCACTAAGGAGTTTTGTTAAATAAAAATGTATTGTTTGATATTTGAACTTGAAACCTCAAAGTAAATTTTGAACTCCAAAACTATTCATCCAACATCTACTCTTGTATTTAGAGGAATCAAAACCTACATATGTACATGAAAAATATCCAAAAATTACCTTTAAAGAGGGAGCCAATAACTACTTATAATGTAGGATAAAAATCAACTATTAATACATGTTGGTAGGGTGTTGACCATTAAATTGCTTACACTAAAGTATAACAACCATAGTTGTGATCTTTCCCTTTTTTGTGGTATGACTATTTTTCCCTTTCCCATAGTTTCTACATGTTATTTGTGAGTTTTGGGGATAGTTTGCATGGTATCTGATGCATTCGATAGTGATTTAGGAGAGTTTGAGACTCTTAGAGGCCTTAAAAGATATGGGTTTGACTTCGGTCAACATTTTGTATTTAAAGCGTTGGATATCGATTTGGACAGTTGTATTAGATTTAAAATGTTGATTTTGGGTTAGAAGAATAGTTATTTTGGATCCCACACCTTTATTTTACATTTCGACTCTTCTTTTAAAAAACAAGTTAAAATAAGCTTTTAGGGGTCGTCCCGGGGGCTAATTTATTCTCGAGGGATAATTTATTGTAAATTATCTCTTTTCAAAAATATAATGATGTAATTAAGTCTAAAACATTGAAAATAGCCTAGTACCATGTCTGGGTTACTTCTGTATGGTCCGAATGAATCTCGAGGGTCCATTCAGAGGTTTTTTAGAAACATGCATTCTCATTGTTTTGATGGTTCTGGTGCAGCCGCTATAGCGTTCACTTTGTTACCTTAGTGATGTCACCTAGGTGGGCCAAGGAGCGCCTTAGTGGAAGCCATCTCCATCAGACATTGCCTTAGCAACGTCTTCCACCCTTTAGTAATACCACCTTAGCGGTAGATAGGGCATATTAACAGTCATCTGCGTAGCAAGTGACTACCACCTTAGTGGTAGTCGGGCCTCCTAAGCAACATTGCTAAGGTGACGATCGTACCACCTAGGCGACATCACTAGTCTAAAATCCCAATTTTCACCCTTTTTCATTTATTCTTCCATTTTAAAGTGTTGGAGCATCAATTTTTGATGATTTTGAAGGGGTTTCTTCATCAATCTTATGCAGGTAATCTCTAAACTCCCATTTTTCATGATTTCCATTGATTCTTTCCTCAAAATGACCTTTAAATCTTGATTTCAAACTAAAATTTAGGGATTTTCCTTGCTAAACTATTAAATTGGTTTTCCCTCAATTTGAACACCATTTTCAACTTGTTTTACATGGGTTTTCAAATATAGACTCTTATATATAAGGAAAATATGTTTCTAAAATAAAATTTTGATTTTACCCACCCTTTAATTTCGAACCTATTTTTTGAATCCATTTTTGGACACATTTTAAATATAGTCGATATGGATATCGTTAGCTTTCTTTTGATGCATAGATTATTTTTTTGATAGAGTTATCTCATTCTGAGACTATTCGTGAGGGAAAGGCTCCATGTTGAAGGGCCTAGGCTTGGATTTTAGCACTTTGAGGTAGGTTATGGCTTAGCTTTCTTCAGAATGGGTTGGGTAGTTAACCATTCTTGTAAAACATGCTATGGGTTGGGGAAATTAGATGTAAAATCATATTTTAAGCTTATTATTTTTATAGTATTGCCCATTTGGGGCTTATTTGCATATTATTGTTGAAGTGAAAGATACATTGGTGGTGATGCTCCTGTGGGGACTTCATTTGAAATCTTAGGCCTTATTTGTGCATTACATGCCATTATTATTATTGTGATACCCTTGATGTGGGTCTTGAATCGATATTATAGACCTTACTTGAGCATTATTTGCCTTATTCATGATAGTGATACCCGAGTGAGGGGTTTTGATATGATAATTTTGATGTTTTACATGTCTATTTATCTTAGTGATGCCGATCAAGGGCTTATATCATGAATTATTGACATTTGAGTTGATTCTGAACTTATTTATACATGTATTAAATTGATTATCATCTTTATACTGATTTGGTTGTGAGCATTACATCCTCATTTCATCTGTATCATATTCATGAAATACTGTACTACTGAGAAACACTAAATTTAGAAATAAAATGAAACACTTTTGGAAAAACCTTGGTCGAGATCATTTGACGGCAAGGTTGATTATGATATTTGGGAACCCTTGGCTGAGGTCATTTTTCGGCAAGGTTGAGTTGATATTTGAGAAAGTATATGGGTTATGAACCACCCATGGGTCCTGTCCTGAAGCGCCAAGGCTTGGAAGGTGTATACAATAGTCCCACCATCATTGCACTGCATTTGTATTGCATTTGCATCTCTTGTATATTTTCCTATGTGTTTGTTGTTGTGTACTTAGTTTACTTATATATGGTTCATGTGTAGTTATTCCATTTTTACTATATTGTAGAACTGTTAGTGAAGATGGTGTGAGCTACCATTTGGAAACTTTTCTATATGCAGGTGACGTGCTCATAGTGTTTTTTACTTGTTTTGTTTTCTGCTTTGCTCAGTCGGCCTATGATACCTATTGAGTACCAGTGGACTATACTCACTCCTACTTCTGTCCCCTTGTGGTGTAGATTCCAGTTCAAATATGACCCGCGGTGGCTGATCTCGTGTCGCGGTAGCTGGATTCTTGAGGTACTAGTGCACTCCAGAGTTTGAGGTTGAATCTGTTCCTCTTCTTATTTTTATCATGTCTTTACTTATATTCGGAGATGATACCATTATACTTCATATTTCAGACTTTGTATTAGATGCTCTTTCCACTTATGACACTAGTATTTTGGGATTTATTGTACTCTATTCGAAGTTTATGTTATTTATATATTTAGCTTGATTCCATTCTAGAAGTCTCACAATTGAAGGGGTTTTTTTTTTCATATTTTGATTGCCCTATCTCTTGTGGGAATCGGCTTACCTTCTAAAGCTAGTTCGAAGTAGGTGTCATCATGACCTCAATTTTTGGGTCGTGACAAATTGGTATCAGGGTGCTAGGTTCTCCCGGTCACATAAGTGAAAGAGCAGGGTGTCTAATAGAATCTCACGGACTGATATATTGACATCTGTATCTATCTTTGAGAGGCAATAGGATATCTTTTAGATAAACTTCTCTAATTTAATTCCTTATCATGAAGGTTGTTCATACCTAATATTCAAAACTTGGATTTTATTTTTCTCTACGCAGATGGTGAGGACTAGATCTAGATATATTGAGGACAATGACCCATCACCCGCTGTTAAGACCCCAGTCAGGGGATAAGGCAGTAGTCGTGGATGACCCAGATGTAGAGGATGGGCAAGAGGAGCTTCCCTAATTAGATGACGTGCTAGGGCAGCCTCTCTCGAGCCCGAGATTGACAATGTTGAAGATGATTATCGGATAAAGGATGTGGGGCCATCTCAGGTCCCATAGGGTTCAGTTGAGACCCCAGTGATACAATATTTATTGATTCATCTGCTGAGTTATCTGGATGGTGCTCCCAGACTGGTGTTCCTTTGAGTGTGTCAGGTATTCCTCAGACTTTAGGAGGTATTTAGCTTCCAGGGCATGCTTCTACTTATTTTTTTCCTACTTTAGGGTACAATTATGTTTTGTGGTACCCCCACGTATTGATTTACTGCTTACTAGACTGTTTGTTCCTCCTGTTACTTCGGGTACTATGAGGTCTTTTGATGATTAGGAAAAGTTTGAGAGGCTCATTCACTTGGATCCTCCTAAGTTTAGTGGTGCCATTGGAGAGGACACCTATGAGTTTTTTCTTGACTGTTAAGAAAGGTTGTATAACCTCAGATCCCTTGAGACCCATGGTGTTGCTTATATGACTTATCAGTTGACTAACTAGGCTAGACAGTGGTGGAGGTATCTTTCAAGTTGTAGACCATTAGGGTCGCCTGCTATGACTTGGACCCAGTTTTTTTAGGATTTTCTAAAGAGGTTCATGCCTTACAGTTTGATGGATCAGATGAGAGATGAGTTTGATCACCTGGAGTAGGGCTTAGGGCTCTATGACTATTGCTAAGTATGAGGCACATTTTCATGCATTATCCAGATATTTTGCTGCCAGTATCTCCACAAAGTTTAAGAGAATTAGAAAGTTTGACAAGGGTTTGGCATATTTTATCAGTTGGCTAAAACTCAGATGGTGGTGTCAGGGGTTTGTTTCTAGAGTATAGTTTACCATACCAAGATGCTTGAGTCAATTTTTCGTGGTACTCAAAGTGGTGGCGGTACTAAAAGGGTCCGTCGACAGGGTGAGTTCAGTGGACATGTATCTTAAGGTAGGGATTTCTCTGGTAGAAGTGCTCATGGATATCATGGTAGACTAGTTTAGGTACCCTTATAGAGTTTGGGTAGTAGTTTTGTGGTTTTTACGGCTTCAGGTTGCCAGGAATCAGGTCATGTGAGTAAAGGCTCTAGTTTTAGTTCATCGAGTCAGGGCGAGCGTTTTTATTTTTTTGGGCCCTCTCAATGTGATGCAGGTAGCAGAAAGTGTTTCGTATATCAAGAGATTGGTCATTATGTGATATACTATCCTCGGAGTGCATTGGGTCCTTCCCAGTAGGGTTCTTAGCTTCAGCTTTGCCCTACTCTTATTTCTCTAGTTAGAGATGGTTCACAAAGTGGCAGAGGTAGTACTAGAGGTGCTCTAGGTAGAGCTTAAGGAGCTCGTATTGGTGGACATGGGGTTGCTTAGTCTGGGAGTTAGCATGGTCAGTGATATGTTATATTTGGGAGACTTGAGACAGAAGCCACTGATGATGTTATCACAAGTATCATCCTGGTTTGCCATCATTCTGCTTCTATGTTATCTGACCCTAGGTCTACATTCTCCTATGTGTCTATATATTTTACTACTGGTTTTGATGTTGCATATGAGTCTCTTGTTGTGCCTATTCTTATTTCAACCCCAGTAGGAGATTCTTTAGTGGTGGATCAGGTGTACAAATCTTGTGTAGTGACCTTTGTGGGGTAGAAGACTTAGGAAGACATGATCATCCTAGATATGGTTAATTTTGATATTATCTTGGATAAGGATTGGTTAGCTCTCTATCATTCGATTCTGGATTGTTTTGCCAAGACCGTGACTTTAGCTATTCTGGGTGTGCCAAGGTTAGCATGCAAGGTTAAGCCTAGTTTGGGTTTGAAAGGAGTTATATCTATTCTACGTGTTTTTCGCATGGTAGAAAAGGGGTGTCTGTCTTAGTTGACCTATATCTGCAATACTAGTGTTGCTTCACCGCCTTTCTTGGATTCTGTTTAGGTTGTTAGCGAGTTTAAGGATGTATTTCCTATGAATTCGCCTGGTATACCTCCAGACCATGATATTGATTTTTCTATTGATGTTGATCCAAGCACCAAGCCTATTTTCATTCCTCCCTTTAGAATGGCCCCGGCTAATTTGAAGGAATTAAAGGAGGAGTTACAAGATATGTTGGGTAAAGGGTTCATTAGACCTAGTGTGTCTCCTTAGGATGCCTCGGTTTTATTTGTGAAGAAGAGGGATGGATCTATATGTTTGTGTATTGACTATCGACAATTGAACAAGGTGACGGTGAAGAATAAGTACTCTCTTCCTCGCATTAATGATTTATCTGACCATCTTCAAGGTGCTTCAGTATTTTCCAAGAATGACTTAAGTTTCGGTTATCATCAATTGAGGATTATAGCTTTGAATGTTTCGAAGATGGCTTTTTGGACTCGGTATGGTCATTATGAGTTTTTGGTCATGTATTTTGTGCTGACTAATACCCCAGCAGTTCATGGAATTGATGAATCGAGTATTTTGATTCCTTTGTGGTATTCATAGATGACATCTTGGTTCATTCCAAGAATAAGGCTGACCACATGAGAAACTTAAGGACTGTACTTCAGAAATTTGTGAAATGAGAAGTTATATGCCAAGTTCTCCAAGTGTGAGCTTTGGTTGGACTTTATTTCTTTCTTGGGTCATGTAGTGACCAAAGGATGGAAATATGGTCGTTCCAGCCAAGGTAGCGGCTGTTCGTGCTTGTCTAAGCCCACTTGTCCTATCGAGATTTAGAGTTTTATTGGGATAGTGGGGTATTATTGGCGCTTTATAGAGGGTTTCTCTTCTATTGCGACTCTTTTGACCAAGTTGACTCAGAAAAAGATTGTATTTCAGTAGTAGGATGCTTGTGAGAAGAGCTTTCAAAAGCTCAAGAAGTTGTTGACTTCGGCCCATATCCTGACCTTTCCTAAGGAAGGAGTAGGTTTTATAGTGTTTTGTGATGCTTTTGGGGTTGGTTTGGGTGGTTTTTTGATGTAAGAGGGTAAGGTGATTGTGTATGCTTCACGTTGATTGAAGCCTCATGAGAAGAATTATTCTACCTATGACTTGGATTTGGTCGCGGTTGTTTTTGTATTGAAGTTGTGGCGACATTACTTGTATGGAGTCCATTGTGTGACTTTCTCCAATCATCGTAGCCTTCAGTACTTCTTCACTCAGCAAGATCTTAATATGAGATAGTGACATTGCTTGAGTTGTTCAAGGACTATGATCACACTATCCTCTATCATTCAGGCAAGGCCAATGTAGTAGCAGATGCCTTAAGCCTGAAGGCGGTGAGTATGGGGAGTTTAGCTCATCTTTTGACTCAGGAGCAACCTTTGGCCTTGGAGGTTTAGTTATTAGCTAACCTATTGGTTAGGCTTGATATTTCAACACTCGGGCATGTATTATCCTTTGTTGAGGCTAGATCTTCTTTGATGGAGAAGGCTCGTGCTCATCAGTTTGATGATGACAGATTAAGGGTGCTTTGTTATAGGGTATTGAGTGGTGAGGCAAATGAGGAATCTTTTATTTTTGATGGTGTTTTGAGGATTAGTGGACAAATTTATGTATTGAGGGTTGGTGGATGGGTTAGATTGATCTTAAAGAAGGCTCATTATTCCAAATATTCCATTCACCCAAGTGAGGCTAAGATGTATCATGACCTAAGGCAGCATTATTGGTAGGGTGGTATGAAAAAGGATATCATGGAGTTCGTGTCTAAGCGTCAAAATTGTCAGCAGGTGAAGTATGAGCATCAGCAACTAGGTGCTATGATGCATAGGATGCCCATTCCTGAGTGGAAGTAGGAGCGGATCACAATAGATTTCATTATTGGCCTACCCCGACCTTGGGGAAGTTTGACTCTATTTGTGTAATTGTAGACAGATTGACCAAATCAGCACATTTTCTACCTGTGAGAGCAAATTATAATATGAAGAAGTTGGCCAAGATCTAGATTAGAGAGGTTGTTCGTTTGCATGGTGTCCCTGTATCCATTATATCTTATAGGGGTACTCAGTTTACCTCAATTTTTTAGAGTACTATACAGAGTGAGTTGGGTACTCATCTTGATTTGAGCACAGCTTTCCATCCTCAGACGGATGGTCAGTCTGAGAGGACTATTCATGATGTAAGAAAGAAGATGCGGAAGACTTTAAAGAAACAAGAAAACAAAAAAACAAGATAAACAAAGATAAAAGGGATAGAAAGGTAGACACAAAAGTGGAATCAAAGGCAACCAATTCTATAAAAAGAAAAGACCTCCTTTAAATATCCAAATAAGCACCTAAACTTATGAGAAAGACCTCAAGGGAATTAGATTCCCAAGCAACCCTCCTTTCTAAACTTGAAACAATCAAAAGCTTCAACAAGCTCTCAAACTCTCCAAAGAGTATTTAATATTCAATATTCATCAAGATAATCTACCCTAAAATGAGCTATGCTCCCTTATTTATAGCCTACACTAATAATTATAAAAATATCCTTAATGAAATAAGGCTCTTCTTTAGCATGAGGCTTGAATATCAAGAATAACCATTTTACGTCTATAGCCTCCTTCTTCCCTTTTTGCCTTTCTTTCTTGTACTTCCACTTTAGCATATTCTCGAGCTTCAACTCTTCATTCCATGATATTGATGAGGATCGGCTTGCACCATTCTCCCTTTATTGAAAAGGATTCGTCCTCAAATCCAAACCTAGCAAAACCATAAGGAATACAAACAAGAACAAGGGCCTCATAACATGAGGATTAGCACAAGGGTTAATAAATTCACCAACATGCCAAGGATGTACAAACTTGTTATATAACCAAACATCAACTAGTCTCATGAAGAATAAATCTTCACATGCAGCACAAATTACTTGGCTAGTCCAAGGATCAATAAATAAAGATATCATCAATGAACCAATAGGTTTGAAACACCAACTAGGTACGCACACATTGGTTCTATACACAAAGCACAAACGATCTTCTATTTCAAGATAAAACCATTTTTGAGATGGATCCATGGCCAACTCCCACACATGCAAAGTGTCACCGGGGTCAAAAGGAAAGATTACTCATGCATCTTGATCAAGAAAACAACCATTTGTCCCAAATAAACTCATATCAACATATGACGTACCCTCCCCACAAGAATGAGCATCATCATATGCAAATAGATAGTAAAGAAATGTATCATGCAAAATAACTTCATCTAAGGTGTCCTCACGTGTAAGATCACTAGAAGACCCAAGAATATCAAGTATACTATCAAGAATTGGAACACTCAAAGAAGAAGTAGTAATTGATGAACACACATCACCTTCCTTCTCAACATCCTATAGTGGGTTATCATACAAAGTATAGCTCTCATGAATAGCTACATTACAATCACTATTCACACCACTAGGCACCAAACTAGGAGGGATCTCATCATCATCAAACAAGACATTATACTTAAAGTGAGAAGAATCAATGAAAGATGGAGAATTAAAGCATGTAATCTCATTCGCAAAAAGACAAATGTCATCTTTTAAGGCGGTTTCAAGCACATGAGTTCTATGAGCAAAACAAGCAATAGGATCTTCAATAAAAGATATGCTCAAAGAGTCACTCTTACTCAATTGATCAACTTCATCAATATTACCACTAACTTGACGATCAATAAGAACATCACAAGATCCCTCAAGTAGTGTAGCAAAAGCTAGTTGATCAATACCAATATCACTTGATAATGAACTATCATTCAAAACACATGTATCAACACTAGGTGGACACAAATTGATCTTACTAGAAGAATCAATTCGGTCATCAATAGGATCAACTAGTGTATCCACATTCTCAACAAGCACATTATCAAAACATGGCAAAGAATCACATGACAATGTACTATCATTCAAGTAACAAGTGTCAACACTAGGTGGACACAAATTGATCTCACAAGAAGAATCAATTCGGTCATCAATAGGATCAACTAGTCTATGAACACTCTCAACATAAGCAAAGAATTATTAAGTTCACATAAAGACAAGCTATCACTTACACTTTGTTCATTTGAAAATTCAAAAGTGTCAAGTTTAGCTATTTTACCTTGAAGCTCACAAGAAAGGTCTTCTTTACCTTGGGATGAGAATCCCCTCAATGCATTGGTACACTCTTCAAGTCCTTGATGAGGATTAGGGAAAGTTGGTGGAAAGATAAGTTACAATCGATTAATTGGAGTACTCAACCGATCCAACCGTCCTTCCATTCTGGTAGAGAGGGTGGTGAACAAGTTTAACAATTCACCCAAAGTGGGTTCCCCGATGGGAACTTGGTTTTTCTTTTCATGACCTTCCATTGTTACCTATTAAATACACTCAACCAAAAAAAACAAAAACATGTTAGGTTAGTTAAAATAGACTCACAATCACTCAAGAATCGCACCTTTATTTGCCTCACAAATTGGTTTGGCCAATGATTGCATCTTGTTTAGTCCAATGAGTTGCAAGGGTCCAATATCTACTTGAGATCAAGAATGGATTCTTGTTGACTCAAGAAAGAAAGTGCAAAAGCTAAGGACGAGAACCAAGAAGTTTTCAAGAGAAAATAAAGAAGAAAAGCTAAAAGAAAGTAGCATGAAAAAAAATTGGACTCAAAAACAAAGTAACAAAAGTAGAGAAGGAATTACTTGTTGTTACTTAGTATGAAGGATAAAAGAAGAGGATTTGATGTTTAAAACTAGTTAACAAGTGATTAAAGATGTTAATTACTTGTTAGAGAACAAAACAAAAATCACGAAATTTGGACACTTCAAAAATTTTTGACGCCTTAAAGAAGTTCATCATTTTAAAGAATTTGATTTGATGATTAAAACTAGTTAACAAGTGATTAAATATGTTAGTTACTTGTTAAATAGTTGACAAATCGAAAGAGAAAAAGAACAAAAAAAGAAACACGAAATTCGGACACTTAGAAAACTTTTTAGGTCCAAAAAAACTTTAGGACCCCCCCCCCCAAAAAAACTAAGTGTTGAAAACCTGATTTTTGCTGACTGGGCAGTTGACTGCTGATGTGGCAGTTGATTGGTGATGTGGCAATTTCGATTTTTTTTCAATTTTTTTTTTTTAAGATTTCAATTTTTTATTTTTTTTCAACTAATTGCCACTTGGACCCACAAACATTTTTGACTTGAAGATTTAGGATCAAAGTAACTCTTTCTATCTTCTTCTTTAAGAACAAGATGAAGATGCTCAAGAACACAAGAAAAATCTCAATCTTCAAATACTCATCATAACTTCTTCATTTTTGGTCCAAATTCAATGAAATTTTCGCCCACGAGCTCCTTTCAACACCACTAACAATCCCCAATAATTTTTATCTCTCAACTTCAAGTCAAAATTAAACCCACTTTTCAAGTTTCAAAAACTCAAAAGCTTAAAAACCCTTTAATGGTAACTTCACTTCTACAACTCCGATTTGAATGAAATTTGAAATCTAGACTCAAAAAACACTAGGAAATCAAGATATAGTGCCAAAAATAACAAATCAAAACAAAAAAAATTCCAATTTTTTTTTTTTTTTTTTTGGATTTTTGGATAATTTTTTTTTTTTTGAATAGATCAATATCCCAAGATTAAGATTTGTGAAAAAAAATCTTACCTAGGCTTTGATACCAAATGATGCAAGAAAGAAGATGCGGAAGACTTTAAAGAAACAAGAAAACAAAGAAATAAGATAAACAAAGATAAAAGGGATAGAAAGGTAGACACAAAAGTGGAATCAAAGGCAACCAATTCTATAAAAAGAAAAGACCTCCTTTAAATATCCAAATAAGCACCTAAACTTATGAGAAAGACCTCAAGGGAATTAGATTCCCAAGAAACCCTCCTTTCTAAACTTGAAACAATCAAAAGCTTCAACAAGCTCTCAAACTCTCCAAAGAGTATTTAATATTCAATATTCATCAAGATAATCTACCCTAAAATGAGCTATGCTCCCTTATTTATAGCCTACACTAATAATTATAAAAATATCCTTAATGAAATAAGGCTCTTCTTTAGCATGAGGCTTGAATATCAAGAATAGCCACTTTACGTCTATAGCCTCTTTCTTCCCTTTTTGCCTTTCTTTCTTGTAATTTCACTTTAGCATATTCTCGAGCTTCAAATCTTCATTCCATGATATTGATGAGGCTTGGCTTGCACCAATTCAGGTGCTTGAGGGCATGCTTCGAGCATGTGTTATGGATTTTGGTTGTCATTGGGACCAGTTCTTGCCCTTAGCAGAGTTCACCTACAACTACAGCTACCATTCCAACATTCAGATGGTGCCTTTTGGGCATTTGTATGAGCGGAGGTATAGATCTCCCATGGGATAGTTTGACTCATTTGAGATGAGGCCCTGGGATACAGATTTATTGAGGGACTCGATGGATAAAGTGAGGCTGATCCAATATAGTTTTTTGGCTGTCCAGAATAGGTGGAAAAGTTATGCCGATCGTCGAGCCTGCTATGTTGGATTCATGATTTTAGATCTAGTTCTATTAAAGTTTTCACCCATGAAGGGTATGATAAGGTTTGGGAAGAAAGGAAAGCTTAGTTTGAGGTTCATTGGCCTTTTTGAGATCCTTAAGAAGTATGGTAATATGGAATGGAGGCTAGCTTTTCCTTTACATCTGTCAGTTGTACATCCTGTATTCCATGTTTTTATGTTGAAGAGATACCTTCCATATGATGTACATGTGATTCAGTAGGATTCTGTTATATTACACAATGATTTACCTTCGAGGAGGAGCCCATTTTGCTTTGTAATCATACAGACTAGGAAGTTGAGGTCTAAGAATATTGATTCAGTGAAGGTCGAGTGGAGACATTACCCTATTAAGGAGGCTACTTTGGAGGTTAAGTCTGATAGGAGGCGTAGATACACCCAATTTTTTACCGCTTCAAGTAGTTTATTTGCTTTTTAATTCTAGAACAAACTAATATTTTAGTGGTAGATAATGTACCAACCATAGTTGTGATCTTTCCCTTTTTATGTGTTTTGCTCATTTTGCCCTTTCCCGTAGTTGTTACATGCTATTTGTGAGTTGTGGGGATGGTTGGCATGGTCCCCAATGCATTCGGGAGTAAATTGGGAGAGTTTGAGACTCTTATAGGCTTTAAAAGCCATGAGTTTAACTTTGGTCAACATTTTGTGTTACGAGTGTCGAATGTCAATTTGGGCAGTTCAATTAGATCCGGAATATCGATTTTGGGTTAGGAGCATAGTTAGTTCAGGTCCCATGCCTTTATTATGCAATTCAACCTTTCTTTTGAAAAACTAGTTAAAGTAAGCTTTTAGGGGTCCCAAGGGCTAATTTGTTATAAACAATCTCTTTTTGAAAATCCAATGATTCTATTATTTTTGAAACGTCAAAAATACCCTATTAGCATAACTGGGTTACTTCTGCAGGGTCCCTAACGAATCTCGAGGGTCCATTCGGAGGTTTCAGAAACATGCATTCTCAGTTGTTTTGTTGGTTCTAGTTCAGCCGCTATAGGAGCCACTTGGTCTCCTTAGCGATATCGCCTAGGCAGACCAAGGATCACCTTAATGGAGTCCCATCACCCTCATACATCGCCTTGGCGACGTCTTTCACCGCCTTAGGAGTAGATTAGGCGCCTTAGCGGTCACCTGCGTGGCAAGTGACTACCACCTTAGCAGTATTCTGGCTGTCTAGGGGACATTGTTAAGGTGATGATTGTACTGCCGAGGTGACATCGCTAGTATAAACTCCCGATTTTCACCCTTTATCCTTCATTCTTCCATTTCCAAGTGTTAGAGCTTTGATTTTTGATGATTTTGAAGGGGTTTCTTCATCAATCTTACGTGGGTAATCTCTAAACTCCCATTTTTCATTATTTCCATTGATTCTATCCTTAAAATGACCTTTACTTGATTTCAAACTAGAATTTAGGAATTTGCCTCAATAAATTATTAAATTGGTTTTTCATCAATTTGAACACCAATTTCAAATCGTTTTTACATGGGTTTTCAAATATAGACTCCAATATATATGGAAAACATGTTTCCAAAATAAAATTCTAACTTTACCCCCTTTTAATTTTGAACCCATTTTATATATAGTCGATATGGGTATTGTTAGCTTTCTTTTGATGCGTAGATTATGTTTTTGATAGAGGTATCTTATTGTGAGATCGTTCATGAGGTAAAGGCTCCACTTTGAAGGGTCTACGCTTGGATTTTGGCACTTTGACGTAGGTTATGGCTTAACTTTCTTCAGACTAAGCTGGGTAGTTAACCATTCTTGTAAAGCATGCTATGGGTTGGGGAAATTAGATGGGAAATCATATTTTTAGCTTATTATTTTTGTCATGTTGCCTGCATGGGGGCTTATCTGCATATTGTTATTGACTTGAAAGAAACATTGGTGGTGACGCCCGTGTGGGGCTTTATTTGACATCATAGACCTTATTTGTGCATTACATGCCATTATTATTGTTGTGATGCTCGTGGGGGGCGTGAATAGATATTATAGGCCTTACTTGAGCATTATTTACCTCATTCATGAGAGTGATACCCGAGTGAGGGGTTTTGATATGATAATTTGATGTCTTAAATGACTATTTATCTTAGTGGTGCCGAGCAAGAACTTATAGCATGAATTATTGACATTTGAGTTGATTCTGAACTTATTTATACCTGTATTGAATTGATTATCATCTTTATACTGATTTGGTTGTGAGTATTACATCCTCATTTCATCTATATCATATTCATGAGATATTGGTACTGCTGAGAAACACTGATTTCGAAAGAAAATAAAACACTTTTGAAAAATTATTGGCTGAGGTCATTTGTCGGCAAGGTTGATAATGATGTTCGAGAACCTTTGGCGAAGATAATTTGTCGGAAAGGTTGAGTTGAGATTTGAGAAAGTATATGGGTTACGAACCCCCCATGGGTCCTGTCCTAAAGCGCCAAGGCTTGGAAGGTGTATACAATAGTCCCACCATCATTACAGTGTATTTGCATCTCTTGATATTTTCCAATGTGTTTGTTGTCTTGTACTTAGTTTCCTTATATATGATTCGTGTGTAGTTGTTCCTTTTTTACTATATTGTAGAACTGTTAGTGGAGACGGTGTGAGCTACTGTTTGAAAACTTTTCTGTATGCAGGTGACGTGCTCATAGTGTCTTTTACTTATTTTATTTTCTACTTTGCTCGGTTGGCCTATGATACCTACTTAGTACAAGTAGACCGTATTCACTTTTACTTTTGTTCCTTTTTGGTGCATATTCTAGTTCGAGTGTGACCCGTGGTGGCTGATCTCGTGCCATGGTATTTGGATTCTCGAGGTACTGGTGCGCTTCAGAATTCGGGGTTGATTTTGGACCTCTCTTATTTTTATCATGTCTTTACTTAAATTAGAAGACAAACTACTGCACTTCATATTTCAGACTTTGTATAAGATGCTTCTTCCAATTATGACACCAATATTTTGGGATTTATTGTATTCCGTTCGAATTTTATGTTATTTACATATTTGGCTTGACTCCGTTCTAGGAGTCCCGCAATTGAAGGGTTTCTTTTTCATATTTTGATTGCCCCATCTCATGTGAGAATTGGCTTACCTATTATGGCTAGTTTGAAGTAGGTGACATCATGACGTTAATTTTTGGGTCGTGCAATAAAGTTCATCAGGGGAGTTTAGACCATGAAGCTGCAATACGATGTATTAGTCTTTTGAGTCTGGTCACATCTGTATTTTGTCATTTGCTTGCAGTATTCTTGTAACACCCCGTAAATTTCCGAACCCAGTTGACTGTCTTAACATTTATGGAATTATTTAAACATGAGATGGTTGGTGTATTACACATTAATTTTCGTGGGCTGAATTAGTCTTGTGCTAATGGGCTCAAAAGAGGCCCAAATATTAAGCAAAAGACATGGCCCAAATGGAAAAATGACCCATTCCACCTTTGACCAAGTAAAAATATCAATTATTGACTAAGTTTTTGGCTAAGTATGACCATGAGGCACTATATAAGGCAAAAAATCAGATTTTAATCAACAAAACACACGTCTCATTTCTAGATTTTTCCACAACATTCTCTTCTCTTACAAACCCTAAGCAACCATTTCCTTTGGACAAGATCATCCTTTTGCAAGCCTTGGTAAGTGTTTACTCTCATGGTTTAGTATATTATATGTATAATATGGTGTGTAAATCATGTTGGTTATGTTGACCAAGTGTTGAGCAGTCCACTATGTGTGAAACAGTCTCCTTTTGCTTAATCGGTAAAGGGTTTGCCTTATAATAAACTTGAAAGGAGAATTGTGGTCTTGAAGGAAGTGAATTTAATGGATTAAATGTCAACATGAATGATTTGGTTACATCCCTAATTTGTTTTCTCTATGTATATAACTTGTGGGATTGTTGTTATGAAATTGTGCATGGAACCGGTGGCGTATTGAAAGGAGAAAATAGTTTTGGTGATGCTCATGTTCATTTTGAAACTATGGTTGATCATTAGCATCAAAGTTTACCTAAATTATGAAAAGATAAGCTTACTTATGTCCATGGACCATTTATTCCAAAAAGGACCAAAAAGAGACCCATTTTGGCCAAATCGGGCATACACCCTCACAGATGGGGCATCTGCGGGCGCAGATGCCAATGCAGGTGGCCCTGGACAGGGCCATATGGGCACCTGTGGCCTCACCTCACCCACCTGCAGGCTTAGGTGGCTCCACGGGTCATTCCAGAATTTCATTTTGTTTATTTTTGCTTCTCTTTGACCCCCAAGACCCCTATACCCTTTTTGGATGCAATTATCAACTTATGGTACCATTTGAATGGCCCTAAGGGGTAGTCCGGAGGCATTTTGAATCGTATCAATTATGAATTATTGTTTTATGTGTTATGGTGAAGGGTATTGAGATGACTTGATGGAGTAAATGTGACGTGGTGTTAATGAGGAAGTGTAAAGTATAAACTTGGTGTGAAATGTTATTGGTTTATGATGTCTTGGTTAATGTGTGGAATGTTGTCGTGTTTTTGGTATGGTAATGCAGTGAATTGTATTGTAAAGGGTGAAATGACGTTATATGGCAGTCATGTAGCTCATTGTTGTCTTATGCACTTGTAATGTAGTTAGTTGGTAACGTGAGCTCCGTGATGTACCTGTGTTGTAGAGTAACATGTAAGGAAGGAGCTGGATTATTGTAGCATAGAATTGTGTATTCATATTGGGACGATAAGGTATGTAAGGTTACTCTTTTCATTATCCTTTGGCAGCACCTTTTGTCCTCATTGTTACCGACTTGTTTCCATTCTGAAATGTTCTAAAGTATTTCATTTTAGGTTTGTTATCAATTGTTATTCACGTGACTCTTATTCATTGACTAATGTTTCAAAGCTCCTATAATGTTATAACCACCAATGTATCAATCTTACAAAAGTAAAGGAAATAAGTAATGCATAGTGTTTACTGCTTGAGTACGGGTGGAAAGCTCAAAGGGGCACATAAGCCTAGCTAGAGACGATCCCGAATGATTATTGGATTTATGGGTGGAAAGCTCAAAGGGGAACATAAGCCTAGCTAGAGACGATCCCAATGTTATGATATGATTATGACCCATTGACCAGCTTGGGGCCCCGACTTTATATGAATGAATGAATAAACGTAAAAGTAAAGAAAGTAATGAATGTAACGTACATGGTTCCACACATACAGAATGGTGGTTTATCCATATTGATTATTCATTTGTATTTGATTCCATTTGAAGTTCTTGTATTTCAAGCAATTAATTATGGCCTTACATACTCAGTACATTCTTTCGTACTGACGTCCCTTAGGGGCTTACCTTACTTGCTGCAGGCACAGGAGCTAGAAGACCTCCATATTAGGATTCGGGTCATCCGCAGACTATTGGTGAGCTCCAGCTTGGTTCGGGGCTTTCCAAGTCACCGTGTACATTGTTTTGGTACTGTGTAACAAATGTATAAAGCGGGGACTTGTCTCAACTTTAGGCTTGGTTATGTATCTGTTAGAGACTTTTGTAGATGTTGTGGGACAAATGAAGGAATGTAAGAAATATATGCTTTTGATGCAATGGCCCTAACGGCCAAGTTTCATATCTATATGAATATATTTCCATGACTTCCATCTTTGACCTCTTGTATCTATAAGTGTTGTTCATTGAGTGAGATGCATATGAATGAATGAAGGTTGGTTCTCTCGGGACTTAACGACTTTGGGTGCCAACTCGCCTCAATGGGATTTGGGGCGTGACAAAAGTGGTATCAGAGCAGGTTGTCCTAGAGTGTCTACAAAGCCGTGTCTGAGTAGAGTCTTGCTTATGGATGTGTTGCGCGCCACATTTATAAGTAAGAGGCTACGGGACATTTAGGAGATTGTTTCTTTTCTTCATTTCTTAGATCATGTATTAGAGCCAATGTTGTAGGTGGAATCATATCTGACCATTGAAATTATTTTCTTTCGTGATAGTGAAATGTCGATTACAAGACGAGGTAGGGCAAGGGTAAGAAGGTAGACATGCTTACCGGAGAAGGAACTAGTAAATCACCACCTGACCAAGTTAGTCAAGGTGGGGCTGAAACTGAATTTGCATCACGGGCATCTTCTCCTCTCCAATTTCCAGGGGGACCACAAAGGAGAGAAGTATCCCCTGAACCACCTGTAAATGCTACTGACTAGGATTTAAGGAATGCGGTGCAAATGTTGAATCGAATAGTCCCTGCATAAAATCAAGGACAGGCTGGTCCAATGACAAGTCATGACGGTGCGGATAGAGCAGCTAGTTGTCGGACACAGGATTTTCTGAAATTAGACCCTCCCACCTTCACTGGGTCAAATCTGAATGAAGACCCACAAGACTTTATGGAACAAATTCAAAGGTATTTAGATGTTATGCATGTAACTGGTATAGAAACAGTTGAGCTTGCGGCATATAGATTGAAAGGGGAGGCTATATTATGGTATGAAGATTGGAAACGATCTAGGGGTATCGGTGTACTTCCAGCTAGTTGAGAGGAATTCAAGATGACATTCCTTGATCATTACCTTCCATATGAGATCTGGGAGGCACGTGTAGACCAATTTTTAAATCTTCGTTAAGGGAATATGAGCGTCAGAAAGTACAGTATTTGATTTAACTCTTTGGCTCGGTATGCTCCTAATATAGTAGCCACTATGGATGATAGAGTCCATCGGTATGTGGAAAGATTGGATCCATATTTGGTGAGGGATTGTACTATTGTTGTGTTGAACAGAGATATGAATATAGCCAGGATACAGGCTTTTGGAAAAAAGATGGAGGATCAGAGGCAAAGGTGAAGGGCGCAAGAATTTGAAAGAGGGTCGTTAAAGAGGGCTAGACCTATGGGACAGTTCATGGAGTCCTAAGGAGAATTTAGGCCTCGGGTTTTTAATAGACTGCCTAAACCATCATTTTCCTATCTTACCACAGGTACTCCATCCCAATTCCGAGGCTTTAGAGGCAGTCCCATTGGGAAAAGTAGTGGGATTCGAGGTTCACAGACAGTAGGATTTTCTCATCAGCCGTGTCAGCACTGCGGAAAGTTTCATTTAGGTGAATGCCAATTTGGAATGAATATTTGCTTTCGGTACCGTATAACGAGGCACCTGATGGAAGAGTGTCAACAAGGGGGCACAGGTAGTATGACGAGATCTACGGGATCAGTCGTTGCATCATCCTCGTCGGATGTACAACCTACTTGTCACGCCCCAAATCTCATTCGGGCCGGACTGGCACCCGAGGTCGTTGAGGCCCGAGAGAACCAATCTTTGCTCATGTGCATTCGTACGTATGTACATGAGCAAAGATTGGTTCTCTCGGGCCTCAACGGCCTCGGGTGCCAGTCCAGCCCGAATGGGATTCGGGGCATGACAAAAGTGGTATCAGAGCAGGTCGTCCTAAAGGTGTCTACAAAGTTGTGTCTAAGTAAAGTATTGCTTATGGATGAGTTGCGCGCGACATTTATAAGAAGGAGGCTACAGGACATTTAGGAGTTGTTTCTGCTCTTCATTTTTAGATCGTGCAATAGAGCCAATGTTGTAGGTGGAATCGTATCTAACCATTGGAATTGGTTTTCTTGTTTATAGTAAAATGTCAATGACAAGAAGAGGTAGAGTCAAGGGTAATCAAGTAGATATGCTTACCGGCGAAGGCACAAGTAAATCGCCACCTGACCAAGCTAGTCCAGGTGGGACTGACACTGCAATTGCATCGCGATCTTTATCTACTTTTCCAGCTCCAGAAAAGCAAGAGATAGAGAAGTACCCACAGAACCGCCTATGAATGCCACTGACCACGATTTAAGAAATGCAGTGCATATGCAGACTCAGCTAGTTGCTGCACAAACTCAGGGACGAGCTGGTCCAGCGACAGGTGATGATAGTGCAGCTAGGGCAGCTAGTCGCAGAACACAGGATTTTCTGAAACTAGACCCTCCCACATTCACTGGGTCGGACCTTAATGAGGATCCGCAAGATTTTATTGATCAAATCCAAAGGGCCTTGGAGGTTATGCATATATCTTGTATGGAAACGGTTGAGCTTACGGCCTACAGATTGAAAGGGGAAGCTATATTATGGTATGAAGATTGAAAAAGATCGAGGGGTGTTGGTGCAGATCTAGTTAATTGGGACAAATTTAAAATGGTGTTCCTTGATCACTATCTTTCGTATGAGGTCCGAGAGGTTCGTGCGGACCAATTTGTAAATCTCCGACAAGGGACTATGAGTGTGAGAGAATACAGTCTCCAGTTTAATTTATTGGCTCGATATGCTCCGAATGTAGTGGCCACAATGACAAACAGAGTCCATCGATATGTGGACAGATTAGAGCTATATTTGGTACGGGACTGCACAATTGCTGCATTGAACCGAGATATGGACATAGCCAGAATTCAGGCTTTCGAACAGAAGATGGAAGACCAGAGGCAGAGAAGAAGGGTACATGAATTTAAAAGAGGGCCTTCAAAGAGGGCTAGACCTATGAGATAGTCTATGGTGTCCCAAGGATACTCTAGGCCTCGGATGTATCCTAGACCGCCTAGACCATCATTCTCTTATTCCACAGCAGGCACTCAACCCCAATTTTGAGGGTTTCGGGGCAATTACAGTGGGCAGAGTAGTGGTATACAAGGATCACAGACAGCGGGATCTTCTCTTCATCCATGTCAGCGTTATGGGAAGTATCATTCAGGCGCATGTCGTATTGGGATGAATGCTTGCTTTTGGTGCTGTTTATCGGGGCACATAGTGAGAGACTGCCCACAAAGGGGTACAGGTGATGTAGCACGACCTACGAGATTAGCTGTTGCATCATCATCATCGGTCCCCTCCCTAGGCAGGGGTGTACAGCCCGCCGATCGTGGCAAAGGTGCTAGTGGAGCAACTAGTTCCAGTAGAGCCCAAAATCATACTTATGCTCTAGTGGACCGACAGAATTTGGAGGCTTCACCTGACGTAGTCACAGGTACATTATCCATATTTTCGTATAGTGTATATGCATTGATTGATCCGGGTTCTACATTATCATATGTTACTCCATTGATTGCCGTAAAATGTAAAAGAACGCCGGAATTATTAATTAAGTCGTTTGAAGTATCCACACCAGTCAGTGAGTCTATTGTTACAAAAAGAGTATATCGTGATTGTGTGGTAACTGTGTGTTGTCATGATACCTAGGCCGATCTTATTGAACTAAACATGGTGGATTTTGATGTAATAATGGGAATGGATTGGTTGGCTTCTTGTTATGCCACGGTAGATTGTCGGGCCAAGAAGGTGCAATTTTATTTTCCACAAGGAAATGTTATTGAATGGCAGGGTAATGTGGAGGCACCGAGAGGAAAATTTATCTCTTATCTTAAAGCAAAGAAAATGATAGCCAAGGGGTATATATGTCATTTGGTCTAAGTGCAAGATATCGATGTGGAACCACCAATTCCTCAAACGGTTCCGGTGGTCAATGAATTTCTTAATGTATTTCTCGATGATCTTCCAGGACTACCCCCAGAACGGGAGGTAGAGTTTGGTATTGATGTGATGCCAGGCACTCAGCCTATCTCTATTCCCCCGTATAGAATGGCTCCAGCAGAGTTGAGAGAATTAAAGGAGAAACTAAAAGATTTGCTAGACAAGGGGTTTTACAACCTAGTATGTCCCCGTGGGGTGGACCAGTATTATTTGTACTGAAGAAAGATGGCACATTGAGGATGTGTATTGACTATCGGCAATTGAATAAGGTAACGATCAAGAACAAATATCCCCTCCCTAGAATTGATGATTTGTTTGATCAGTTATAGGGTGCCAAGTGTTTTTCAAAGATTGACTTGAGGTCGGGCTACCATCAAGTCAGGGTTAGAGAAAATGATATACCCAAGACAGCTTTTCGAACACGGTATGGCCACTATGAATTTTTAGTTATGTCATTTGGACTAACAAATGCACCAGCTGTTTTCATGGATTTGATGAATAGGGTGTTTAAGCCATTTCTGGACGTGTTCATGATGGTGTTTATAGATGACATCTTGGTTTATTCAAGATCATAAGAGGACCATACTAATCACTTATGACAGGTGTTACAGATTCTTCGTGATCGTAAGTTATATGCAAAGTTCTCTAAGTGCGAATTTTGGTTAAAATCCATAGCATTCTTGGGGCATGTTGTGTCAGATAAAGGAATTTGGGTTGATTCTCAAAAGATTGAAGCAGTGAAAAGTTGGCCTATACCTACAACACCTACAGAGATTCGTAGTTTTCTTGGACTGGCAGGTTACTATCGAAGGTTTGTTGAAGGGTTTTCTTCTATTGCTGCCCCTTTGACTAAGCTAACACACAAGGCGATCAAGTTTCAATGAAATGATGCATGTGATAAAAGTTTCCAAGAGCTGGAAGATAAATTAACCTCCACGCCAGTGTTAGTACTTCCTGAAGGCACAGAAGGTTATGCAGTGTATTGTGATGCTTCCGGGGTTGGCCTCGGATATGTATTGATGCAGTATGGTAAGGTAATAGCATATGACTCATGAAAGTTGTGGCCACATGAGAGAAACTATCCCACATATGATCTTGAGTTAGTAGCTGTAGTATTGGCTTTAAAGATATGGCGCCATTATTTGTATGGGGTTCATGTTGATATCTATACTGATCACAAAAGTTTGCAATATATCTTTAAGCAGAAAGAACTAAATTTGTGGTAACGAAGGTGGTTAGAACTCTTAAAAGACTATGATATCGATATCTTATACCACCCAGGGAAGGCAAATGTGGTAGCTGATGCACTAAGTCGCAAGGCAATAGGAAGCACCAATGATCAGTTGAGGGAAAAGAAAGATATAGTCAGGGATCTACATCAACTAGCCAGCTTTGGGGTTCGTCTTCTTGAATCTCCAGATGAAGGGGTTATTGTGCAACATGCAGCAGAATCTTCCTTAATAACTGAGGTAAAGGAGAAACAGTATACAGATCCTATTATATTGCAGTTGAAAGAGAATGTGCAGCAAGAGTTGACCAAGGCATTTGATCTTACACCAGAAGGAGTACTTCAATGCCAAGGGAGATTATGTGTACCGGATGTAGATGAGATAAGGAAGCGGATTATGACAGAGGTACACCATTCACGGTATTCTATTCATCCGGGATCCACCAAAATGTATCATGATTTGAAAGACATGTATTGGTGGGGAAATATGAAAAAGAACATTGCAGAATTTGTAGCTCAATGTCCGAATTGCCAACAAGTCAAAGTGGAGCATCAGAAACCAGGAGGTTACATGCAATGTATCAATCTTCCAGTATGGAAATGGGACATGATTAATATGGACTTCATCACAGGTCTGCCTCGTACACTGCAGAAATTTGATTCCATATGGGTGATAGTTGACAGGCTTACCAAGTCAGCACATTTCCTACCAGTCAGGACCACCTATACAGCTGACGACTATGCACGGCTGTATGTTAAAGAGATAGTGAAATTACATGGGATTCTAATCTCCATTATATCAGACAGGGGGGCTCAATTTACGGCACATTTCTGAAAGTCTTTTCAGAGGAGCTTGGGTACACAGGTGAACTTAAGTACGGCTTTTCATCCTCAGACAGATGGACAAGTAGAGCGTACTATCCAAACACTTGAAAATATGCTACGAGCATGTACAATGGACTTTAAAGGTAGTTGGGATGATCATCTTCCTCTCATTGAATTCGCCTACAACAATAGCTATCATTCAAGTATTAAAATGGCACCTTATGAAGCTTTATATGGAAGAAAGTGTAGATCGCCAATTGGATGGTTTGAAATGGGTGAAACTGCTTTACTTGGGCCGGATCTTGTTCACCAAGCCATGGAGAAAGTTAAAGTGATCCAACAAAGGCTACAAATGGCCCAAAGTCGACACAAGTCATATGCTGATGTTAGAAAAAGAGGGCTTGAATTTGCCATAGGCGATTGGGTATTCTTAAAGGAGTCACAAATGAAAGGGGTAATGAGATTTGGAAAGAAAGGAAAGTTAAGTCCACGTTACATAGGTCCATATGAAATTATCAGAAGATTTGGGCAAGTTGCATATGAATTGAAGTTACCCCAAGAACTCTCCTCAATCCATCCAATATTCCATGTCTCGATGCTTCGAAAGTACATAGGAGATCCATCTCGTATTGCTCCCGTTGACGATGTACAAGTTACCGAGGATCTCACTTATGAGGAGATGCCTATTGCTATTTTGGATAGACAAGTGAAGAGGTTGAGAAATAAAGATGTAGCGTCCGTAAAAGTCCTTTGGAGAAATCAACAAATAGAGGAGATCACATGGGAAGCTGAAGAAATGATGAAGTCCAAGTACCCCCATCTATTTCAAATGGAAGAAAAAGTTCAGAGTGCATAAGTGGAGTGTCACGCCCCGACTTCCAACGGGACGTGATTGGCACCCGAAGCTGATACGGCCCGAGAGAACCAATATTTGCTCATGAACCTTCGTATGCATATTCTCGTATGGATCTCATTAAACCTTATGCACCTATACGGAAGACATGATCATGGAACATATGCTATATATATGTATATTAATGAAACTTGGCCGTTGGGGCAATTAAGTCAAAACGAACATTTATCTCTTATATCCATATACCCATATATGTCTACAAAAGCCTCTAACAGATGCATTTACTAGACCAACTAACAGTCGGAACAAGTCCCCGCGTTATACAATATTTACAATATCAAAACAAATATACAACTATGACTCAGGAGGCTCCGAACCAACTGGAGCTCACCAAAACTCTGCAAATGATCCACAGTCTACTGAGGAGGTCTACTAATGCCTGCACCTGCAACATGTAAGGTAAGTCCCCCGAGGGGGTCAGTACGAAGAATGTACTGAGTATGCAAGGCTCATAATAAATAGCATCATACATGAGAATGTCAATAGAATAAAATATGAGAGAATAATCAATGTAGATCAAGATCATTTTATGTAACATCTTTTATAATTATAGTCCTTCAAGGAATTTACCTTCACTCAAGAGACTTGCCTCTAATAGGTTCTTCTATACCCAAGAGATTCGTTCTTGCTTCTCTATTCATTACAGCTATTCTCCATCTACTTGGTTAGTAGGTTATAACAGAATAACACTTCATCCACATACATCCACTCTAGTGGTGGGGGTAACAACATAACATCCATCTACTCTCTTAACGTACATCCACTCTATTGGTGGTTTTAACCTACATTCACTCTATTGGTGGTTTTAACCTACATCCACTCTATTGGTGGGGCAACATACATCCACTCTCATGGTGGGGTAACGTACATCCACTCTCATGGTGGGGTAACATACATCCACTCTCATGGTGGGAGAACATACATCCACTCTCATGGTGGGAGAACATACATCCACTCTTATGGTGGGAGAACATACATCCACTCTCATGGTGGGAGAACATTCATCTATTCTATCAACGTACCTCCACGCTATTGGTGGTTTATCCTACATCCACTCTCATGGTGGGAGAATCATACATCCACTCTCATAGTGGGACAACATACATCCACTCTCATGGTGGGGAGCCATACATCCATTCTCATGATGGGGTAATATACATCCACTCTCATGGTGGGGTCAAATACATCCACTCTATTGTGGGAGAAATTGGTATATCAACTTATGAAAGATTAACACATTAAGGATCATGATACTAATTGAAACACACAACTATGCTTTACCTTACTCCTAAGCTTCATGAGATTAACACCTTAACTTATGAGGGATAGATACATGAGCTCGCACTTTACCTCCTTCACTATTCTTATGAGATCTTATGTAAGTAGGTACATGATACCGGGCCTCCACCTTTTGTGGGCTATAATAGATAACAAAGCATAACATTGGGACTATTCCATATTGAACTTATACCCTCTATAATGTAATCCATACTCCATGAAACATAAAGCAACCATGACCATTACCTTTTTACAATCTTATACCTTGTATTTAGTTATGAGAGTGACACCTTAAAGATCATAAGGCTAAGCACACACTTATATACACGTCTCATTTCACCCCTTTTTCCTCATGAGATTGACATCTTCACTTATGAGGCATAATTTTACTAACTTGCACATCACCTCTCTTATTACTCTTATGAGATTGGTACTTCTACTTATGAATGATTGGTACAAAGATAATCATCATACTATAGGACTTTGGAACAAGACATGATTGGAATAATGTTATTCAAACTAAACAATCTTTCTTTACCTCATTACTCTCGTTGAGATAGTTCTCTTAGAATTTACAATGTTATGACATCTTTGGAAATTCCAATCAATGACTAAGAGATAAGTGAATCATCATTCATCTAAGAATAGGATGCGTATGAATAACAATATACGTCAACCTAAATTGATATACTTCAAGCCTCTCGAAATTGAAACAAGTCCAATGTCAATATGAACAACATGTTGCAGAAGGATATGGAAAAAGGAACCTTACATACCTTGTCTTCTTAATACGAATACACAATTTTAGACGCGTGTACAATAGTCCCGCTCCTCCTTTATGTTTTCACTCTACAACACAAGTTCATAATGAACCAACATTAACCACCAATTACCTTATAATGGCATACAATAACAATAAGTCACATGTTTAGCTCCAACATGTCATTTCCCCCTTGACAATATCACTTATGAAATCATTATACCAATAATACCACAATATTACATACATTGACCAACACATGATAACCAATAGCATGCCACACCAAGTTCATATTTTACATTTCTCCATCATCACAACATCACAATTATGCCATCACTTTACTTCAATACACCTCACAACAACAAATCGGCCAAAATCCCATAATTTACACTTATATGAAAATAACAAGTTTAGGAAAATAATAACACCATACATGTTGTTATTTCATCCATACCATACTTTTTCATCAAGACCACAAGTCATAATTCAAGTTACAATCCCATGGATTTCACATCTTTTTCACAAAACCAAAAAGTGTCATGTCCAACATTTTCAACCATAACCAACATGATATACATATTATATCATGATTATAATATGTTAAAGTACAATAATATTCACTTACCCAAGCTTGGAAGATGATGATCTTGCTCCAAGAAGTGCCTTAGGGTTTTGAAAGCCAAAAAGATGTTCTTGGGAAATTTCTAGAAAAAGATAGAAAAGGCATGGGTGTTTCTCATGATAAAATCAGATAATTGGACCCTTTTATAGACCTTGAGTCCATCCTTAGTCATTAATATGGTATTCTAGAAGGTCTTGGCAAGAATGGGTCATTTGACCCATTTTGGGCCATGCTTTTATTTCATTTTTGGGTCCTTTTTGGGCCCAATTCACTTAACCCAGTAAAATCAATAATTTCACGTGTTCAAGTCATCTCATACATGTTACAACAATATTCCCACTCATGTTATTCATATCCGTAGCCTCAATCCCAAAAACAAGCGATTCTAGCCACGTATGGCCTATTTTGACCAAAAGGGCAAAATCGTCATTTTGACCCCAAATTCGTCCTCGGGTAATTTTATCATAAAATATAATATTTCACTCATTTCATGTATAGTCTCATGGTTGTAGAAGAGACGTGGCAAAAATCAGCTCAATACGTCCCCGGGCACCCTTGGGACTTTAAGAAAAATTCCAACTTTGAAAAGTGACCAAACCCAGCGTGGCAAGCCCTTGGGCGCGCTAGCTTGCTGCCTCTGGGCACAAAAATTTGGCCCAAAGCGGCGTGGCATGCTACCCATCGCACACTTTTTTTTTTTTTTTTTTTTACTCTCAAAACTAAGGTAAACATGTACGGGGTGTTACATGGAGTAATAACAAGTAAGTATCTATGGGCATTAAGTGTATGTGTATATATGCTACTAATAGAAATGTATTTATTGTAATTGAAAAGATGTTGTTAACATTCGAGGACGAATGTTCCTAAGGGGGAAAGAATGTAACACCCCGTACATTTACGACCCTACTTGACAACTTTGAACAATGTTTACTTAGGTGTCGAGAGCCATAAGTATGTATTTTGTAGTGTCATTGATGAAACATTTGATGTTGGGCCTAGTACATGTGATTATACCTTTGTAGGAGGTGTTGGTGACTTTGTGAAGCATTTGTGGGGTGAAAATGAGGCTTGAAGGACTTCCAAGCAATGTATATTAAGGTTAGGATGTAAGCAAAAGACTTGAACTTGAAGGATCTAACCAAATCCGCAAAGAAAAGTTGAAGAAAGGAAATTTTTCGAAAATTTTGGGTAAGGCGCGCCCAGGGGCATGCCAGGACACTCTGTCCTATTTTTTTTGTGCCACAGGCAGCAACGGGGCGCACCAGGCAGCATGCCAGGCCTCCCCTGCACACCCTTCCAAAGCTGAAAAAAAATTTTAAGTCTTAGGGGCACCCGGGGCCGTGCCGTGCCGCTTTTTGCCGAACTTCTTCTCCAACCACGAGCCTATAAATGTGATTCTTGGGTTATTATATAATTATTCCATCTTGTTAGAACTATGCTTGGACGATGTTGGCATCCAAATTACATTTCTACCCTTTCATATTCAATTGAGCCATAAGTGACTAGAATTTCTTATTTGGAGATTGGGGCTACGAATATGAGTCGCGTAAGTTGAATATTGTCATGAAACTTAGGAAATTATTTAAACATGATAAATATGATGGATTACACATTAAATTTGGTGGGTTAAGATGACATGTGTTATTGGGCTCAATTTAAAGCCCAAAATGAAGCCAAAATGCATGGGCCCAAAGGGAAAAATGACCCATTCTTCCAAAAATTGACCAAGAAACATGGCATTTAATGCCAAGGAATGGCTAAGGATGACTTGAGGGCTATATAAGGAACAAAATCTGATTTTTATTCATAAAAACTCTCATGCCTTCTAAGATATTTCCAAACCTATTTCTCTCAACTCAAACCCTAAGGCAACCCTTTCTCTTTGGTAAAGATCATTACTTTGCAAGCCTTGGTAAGTGTCTACTCTCATGGATTAATTTATTATACGCTTAAGATGGTGTGTATATCATGACGGTTATGTTGTCTAGGTGTTGCATAGTGCTCTTGTGTTTTTTTTGCTAATAGATGTGCCATCTATGTGAGTTAAAATTAAAAAGAGACTTGAGGGTTGAATAAAAGTGAGTGGTATGGATGAGATATCAACATATATGGTTTGATTATGATCCGTAACTTGTTATTTTTCTATAAGTGTTAATTGTGGTATTATTGTCGATATGTGGTTATGAAGTGTATTGAGGTGACTTGATGGAATCATTGTGACGTGATGTTAATGAGGAAGTGCAAGGGTTACACGTGGTATCAAAATGCTATTGGTTTATGATGTTGTGGTCAATGGGTGGAATTTTGTGGTATTGTTGGGGTGACGATGCCATGAATTGTATCGTAAGGGGTGAAATGACGTTATAGGGCAATCATGTAACTCATTGTCGTTTTATATACATGTAAGGTAATTGGTTGTTAACGTGCTCTCCGTTATATACTTGTGTTGTAGAGTGAAACGTAAAGAAGGAGCCAAACTATTGTGTTCACGTATAGGATTGTGTATTCTTATTGGGAGTATAAGGTATGTAAGGTTACTCTTTCCGTATCCTTCTGCAACACCTGTTGTTCACATTGACATTGTACCTGATTCATTCCGAAATGTCCAAAGGTAGATCATTTCAAGTTGTCATATCATATTACTCATAGGGTCAATGGCGTTTCACATGTTTCATAGTCATTGACTAATATTTCAAAATTCCAATAATGTACCATCCCCAAAGTACCAATATCATCAAAAGTAAAAGAATCAAGTAATGCCCAGTTGGTTACGATTTGAGTACAGGGGGCAATCCAGAGGGGTGAAAACCCTGGTCGGAATGAACCTATTTTGTTGGTATGTATCGCAATCTAAGGGGCATAATCTTGGATGGAACGATCCCAAAACCATGTTATGATGGATCTCAATCTAAGGGGCATAAGCCTGGCTAGAACGATCCCAATAGGATGTTATTTTCCCACTGATCAGTTGGGGCCCGGGTATGATACGAATCAATGATGGTAAATGAATGTAGAAGCAAAGAACGCAATGAATGTAATGTATATGGTTTCAAACATATGCACAACTATAGCTTATCTATATTGTCTTTCCATTTGATATTTGACTCCTTTGAAGTCTTTATGTATGATGCAGTTTTATATAACCTTACATACTCAGTACATTCTTCGTACTGACGTCCCTTGGGGGACTTACCTTACTTACTGCAGGCGCAGGTGCTAGTTGACCTCCACAATAGGTTGCAGGTTATTTGCAGAGCATTGGTGAGCTCCAGTTGCTTCGAGGCTTTCCGAGTCACATATGTACATTTGTTTTGGTGCTGTGTGGGTACTGTATATGTGTATAGAGCGGGGGCTTGTCCTGACTCTAAGATTAGTTTTGGTTATGCATTTGTAGAGGCTTTGTAAATGTTGTGGGACATATGAAGGATATGTAAGGAACGTATGTTTTTGTCGTGATGGCCCCAACGGCCAAGTTTCATAGTTATCATATATGTTTCATGAATTCCACTATTGACATCTTATATCCATTTGTGGTGGTGCTGTATCCATTTGTGGTGGTGCTGTATATCGAGTAGCATGCGTACGAATGCACATGAGCAAATATTGGTTCTCTCGGGCCTCAACGGCCTCGGGTGCCAGTCCAGCCCGAATGGGATTCGGGGTGTGACACTCTTGGGCATGGTAGAGGTGTTCGAGGAGCAGTTAACTCGAGTAGAGTCCAGAACCGTACTTATACGTTAGCGGATCGTTAGAATTCAGAGGCTTCTCTGGATGTAGCTATAGGTACGTTATCCATCCTTTCACATAATGTATATGCATTGATTGATCCGGGTTCTACCTTATCATATTTTACTCCATTGGTTGCTGAAAAATTTGAAAGAACACCTGAAGTACTAGTCAAGCCATTTGAAGTATCTACACCAGTTGGTGAATCTATTGTAGCTAAAAGAGTATATCGTAATTGTATAGTAACTGTGTGTGTTCATGATACGCTGGCTGATCTTATTGAGCTAGAGATGGTAGATTTTGATGTTATAATGGGTATGGATTGGTTGGCTTCCTGTTATGCCAAGGTAGATTTCCGAGCTAAGAGGGTACATTTTCATTTTCCACAAAAAACCATCCTTGAATGGAGGGGTAATGTTGGAGCACCGAGAGGAAAGTTTATTTCCTATCTTAAGGCGAGGAAAATGATATCCAAGGGGTACATATGTCATCTAGTAAGAGTGCAGGATATCGATGTGAAGCCACCAACTCTTCAATCGGTTCCAGTGGTAAATGAATTTCCTTGATGTATTTCCTGAAGATCTTCTAGGTTTACCTCCAGAACGGGAAGTAGAGTTTGGTATTGATGTGATTCCAGGCACTCAGCCTATCTTTATTCCTTCGTATAGAATGGCCCCAGCAGAGTTACGGGAATTAAAGGAGCAATTAAAAGACTTGTTGGACAAAGGATTCATAAGGCCTAGTATGTCCCCTTGGGGTGCACTGATGTTATTTATACGGAAGAAAGATGGCACATTGAGAATGTGTATTGATTATCGGCAACTGAATAAAGTGACAGTCAAGAATAAATACCACCTCCCCAGAATTGATGATTTGTTTGACCAATTATAGGGTGCCAAATGTTTCTCAAAGATTGACCTGAGATTAGGATATCATCAGGTAAGGGTTAGAGACAAGGATATACCCAAGACAGCCTTCCGAACGCGGTATGGTCATTATGAATTTCTAGTTATGTCATTTGGACTAACAAATGCACCCGCAGTTTTTATGAATTTGATGAATAGGGTGTTCAAGCCATTTTTAGATGTGTTCGTGACCGTGTTTATAGATGATATTCTGGTTTATTCAAGATCACAAGAGGACCATGCTAATCACTTACGGCAGGTGTTACAGATTTTTTGTTATCGTAGTTATATGCAAAGTTCTCTAAATGTGAATTTTGGTTAAAATCTATAGCGTTCTTGGGACATATTGTGTCAGATAAAGGACTACGGATTGATACGCAAAATATTGAAGTGGTGAAGAATTGGCCAAGACCTACGACGCCTATAGAGATTCATAGTTTTCTTGGATTGGCAGGTTATTATTGAAGGTTTGTTGATGGGTTTTCTTCCATCGCTGCACCTTTAACAAAGCTAACACACAAGGCAACCAAGTTTCAGTGGAATGATTCATGTGAGAAGAGTTTCCAAGAGCTGAAGGATAAATTGACGTCTACACCTGTACTAGTACTTCCAGAAGGCACAGAAGGGTATGCGGTGTATTGTGATGCTTCAGGAGTCGGTTTAGGATGTGTATTGATGCAGTACAGTAATGTAATAGCGTATGCCTCAAGACAGTTGTGGCCTCATGAGAGAAATTATCCAACACATTATCTTGAGCTAGCAGCGGTGATATTTGCTTTAAAGATATGGCGCCACTACTTGTATGGGGTTCATGTTGACATATATACCGATCATAAGAGTTTGAAATATATCTTTAAGAAAAAGGATTTAAATTTAAGGCAACGGAGGTGGCTTGAACTATTCAAAGATTATGATGTTGATATCTTATACCATCCGAGAAAAGCAAATGTGGTAGTTGATGCATTAAGCCGCAAGAAATAGGAAGCATTAGTGTCCAGTTGGCCAAAAAGCAAGATATAGTCAAGGATCTACATCAACTAGCCAGCTTGGGAGTTCGTCTTTTTGAATCTCCTGATGAAGGGGTTATTATGCAAAATGCGGCATAATCTTCGTTAGTAGCGGAAGTGAAAAAGAAATAATATGCGGATCCTATGTTATTGCAGCTGAAGGACAATGTACAACAGGGTTTGACAAAGGCATTTGATCTTACGCAGAAGGGAGTACTTCAGTGCCAAGGTAGATTGTGTGTACCAAATATAGATGAGCTAAAGAGAAAGATTATGACAGAGACACATCATTCACGGTATTCTATTCATCCGGGAGCCACCAAGATGTATCATGATTTGAAAGAAATGTATTGGTGGGGTAACATGAAGAAGAACATTGCAGAATTTGTAGCCCAATGTTCAAATTGTCAACAAGTAAAAGTAGAGCATCAGAAGCCGGGAGGTTACATGCAATGTATTAATCTGCCAGTTCGGAAGTGGGACATGATCAACATGGATTTCATCACCGGTTTGCCTCGTACACTGCAGAAATTTGATTCCATATGGGTAGTAGTTGACAAGCTTACCAAGTCAGCGCATTTCCTACCAGTCAAGACCACCTATAGAGCTGAAGAGTATGCACGGTTGTATGTTAAAGAGATAGTGAGATTACACAGGATTCCAATCTCTATTATATCAGACATGGGAGCTCAATTTACCGCACACTTTTGGAAATATTTTCATAAGAGTTTGGGAAGTACGACTTTTCATCCTCAGACAGATGGACAAGCGGAACGTACTATCCAAAAACTTGAAGATATGCTATGATCTTACACATTAGACTTTAAAGGTAGTTGGGATGATCATTGATCATTTATTGAGTTTGCCTACAATAATAGCTAATCATTCAAGTATCAAAATGGCACCTTATGAAGCTTTATATGGAAGAAAGTGTGGATCACCAATTGGATGGTTTGAAGTGGGTGAAACTACCTTACTTGGGCCAGATCTTATTCATCAAGATATGGAGAAAGTTAAGGTGATACAACAGCGGCTACAAACGGCCCAAAGTCGACACAAGTCATATGCCGAAGTTAGAAGAAAGGGACTAGAATTTGCCAGAGGTGATTGGGTATTCTTGAAAGTGTCACCAATGAAGGGGTAATGAGATGCATAGGAGATCCATCTCGTATTGCTCCCATTGAAGATGTACAAGTTACGAAGGATCTCACCTATGAAGAGATACCTATTGCTATCTTGGATCGACAAGTGAAGAGGTTAAGGAATAAAGAAGTAGCTTCCGTAAAGGTACTTTGGCGAAATCAACAAGCAGAAGAGATCACATGGGAAGCCGAGGAAATGATGAAGTCTAAGTACCCGCATTTGTTTCAAACAAAATAGAAAGTCTTTACAAGCATTGTGTGTATATAGTAACATGAAGGATAAACTTGAACTTGAATATGTGTAAATTGGATAAGTTACTAACATTCGAGGACGAATGTTCCTAAGGGGGGAAGGATGTAACAACCCGTACATTTTCGAACCCAGTTGAGTGTCTTAACATTTATGGAATTATTTAAACATGAGATGGTTGGCGTATTACACATTAATTTTCGTGGTCTGAATTAGTCTTGTGCTAATGGGCTGCTCAAAAGTGGCCCAAATATTAAGCAAAAGACATGGCCCAAATGGAAAAATGACCCATTCCACCTTTGACCAAGTAAACATATCAATTATTGACTAAGTGTTTGGCTAAGGATGACCATGAGGCACGATATAAGGCAACAAATCAGATGTTAATCAACAAAACACACATGTCTCATTTCTAGATTTTTCCACAACATTCTCTTCTCTTATAAACCCTAAGCAACCATTTCCTTTGGACAAGATCATCCTTTTGTAAGACTTGGTAAGTGTTTAATCTCATGGTTTAGTATATTATATGTATAATATGGTGTGTAAATCATGTTGGTTATGTTGAAAAAGTGTTGAGCAGTCCACTATGTGTGAAACAGTCTCCTTTTGCTTAATCGGTAAAGGGTTTGCCTTATAATAAACTTGAAAGGAGACTTGTGGTCTTGAAGGAAGTGAATTTGATGGATTAAATGTCAACATGAATGATTTGGTTACATCCCTAATTTTCTTTCTCTATGTGTATAACTTGTGGGATTGTTGTTATGAAATTGTGCATGGAACCGGTGGCGTATTAAAAGGAGAAAATAGTTTTGGTGATGCTCATGTGCATTTTGAAACTATGGTTGATAATTAGCATCAAAGTTTACCTAAATTATGAAAAGAGAAGCTTACTTATGGTCATGGACCATTTATTCCAAAAAGGACCCAAAAGAGACCCATTTTGGCCAAATCGGGCATCCGCCCTCACAGATGGGGCACCTGCGGGCGCAGATGCCAATGCAGGTGGCCCTAGACAGGGCCATATGGGCACATGTGGACGCAGGTGTCTCCACAGGTCATTCCATAATTTTTTTTTGTTTGTTTTTACTTCTCTTTGACCCCCCAAGACCCCTATACCCTTTTTGGATGCAATTATCAACTTATGGTACCATTTGAATGGCCCTAAGGGGTAGTCCGGAGGCATTTTGAATCGTATCAATTATGAATTGTTGTTTTATGTGTTATGGTGAAGGGTATTGAGATGACTTGATGAAGTAAATGTGACGTGGTGTTAATGAGGAAGTGTAAAGTATAAACTTGGTGTGAAATGTTATTGGTTTATGATGTCTTGTTTGATGTGTGGCATGTTGTGGTGTTTTTGGTATGGTAATGCAGTGAATTGTATTGTAAAGGGTGAAATGACGTTATATGGCAGTCATGTAGCTCATTGTCGTCTTATGCACTTGGAATGTAGTTAGTTGGTAACGTGAGCTCCGTGATGTACTTGTGTTGTAGAGTAAAACGTAAGGAAGGAGCTGGATTATTGTAGCATAGGATTGTGTATTCATATTGGGAAGATAAGGTATGTAAGGTTACTCTTTTCATTATCCTTTGGCAGCACCTTTTGTCCTCATTGTTACTGACTTGTTTCCATTCTGAAATGTTCTAAAGTATTTCATTTCAGGTTTGTTATCAATTGTTATTCACGTGACTTATTCATTGTCTGATGTTTCAAAGCTCCTATAATGTTATAACCACCAATGTATCAATCTTACAAAAGTAAAGGAAATAAGTAATGCATAGTGTTTACTGCTTGAGTACGGGTGGAAAGCTCAAAGGGGCACATAAGCCTAGCTAGAGACGATCCCGAATGATTATTGGATTTATGGGTGGAAAGCTCAAAGGGGCACATAAGCCTAGCTAGAGACGATCCCAATGTTATGATATGATTATGACCCACTGATCAGCTTGGGGCCCGGGCTTTATATGAATGAATGAACGTAAAAGCAAAGAAAGTAATGAATGTAACGTACATGGTTCCACACATACAGAATGGTGGTTTATCCATATTGATTATTCATTTGTATTTGATTCCATTTGAAGTTCTTGTATTTCAAGCAGTTAATTATGGCCTTACATACTCAGTACATTCTTTTGTACTGACGTCCCTTGGGGGACTTACCTTACTTGCTGCAGGTACAGGAGCTAGTAGACCTCCACATTAGGATTCGAGTCATCTGCAGACTATTGGTGAGCTCCATCTTGGTTTGGGGCTTTTCGAGTCACTTGTATACATTGTTTTGGTACTGTGTAACAAATGTATAAAGCGGGGACTTGTCCCGACTTTAGGCTTGGTTATGTATCTGTTAGAGGCTTTTGTAGACGTTGTGGGATGAATGAAGGAATGTAAGAAATGTATGCTTTTAACGCAATGGCCCTAACGGCCAAGTTTCATAGCTATATGAATATCTTTCCATGACTTCCGTCTTTGACCTCTTGTATCTATAAGTGTTGTTCATTGAGTGAGATGCATATGAATGAATGAAGGTTTGTTCTCTCGGGCCTTAACGGCTTCGGGTGCCAGTCCGTCTCAATGGAATTTGGGGCGTGACAATTCTGCTAAGTGATAGAATTAGCAAATAAGCCATGGAAAATTCATCCACAAAATCATTCAAATTATTTGTAAATATCTAACCTTATTTTTCTAAAAATCCTTGGGTATGATTATGTTTTAACATAATAAAGAAACTCATAAGTTTCTTCAAGTAATGAAGATTGCAATGTTTCTTGATCTTTGGTAATAGATCATCTGCACAAATAAAGTTCATTGATTCAGATGCCATAAACAAAATATGCTTAATCTATAGACTGCAAAAACAAAGATCATATGTTCCAATAGACTGCAACTTTCCTTCACCCTGATTCTTCTTAGACACAGAAGCATTAACAAAGGAACTATATCCACAAAAATTACACCCAGTTTTAAAACTTTCAGTTCAGTACATTAAATAAATAATTGTAATTTACATACAACTATACGAAAATCATTTACTTGTAAAGGGTGAAAAGCATGTTTTCTCATATTCAAGCTTTTAAGATGCATGAAAAAAATAGCAGTTAGAATTGAGTTTAGGTTGGACAATTTATTATTGATAAATAGTGCAGACGTTTGAAGTATGTAGTTTTATGTTTTGTTTTGTCAGATAATTAAGTGCATGGAATAAATAGAGGGCAAGAAAAAGACATGATGTTATAAGAAAGGGAAGTTACAACGTTTGGTCATTTTTGGTTTTTTGTTTTTGAAAAAAGTTTGGTCATTTTCTAATTAAACTTTAAAAATAGAAAAATGGAGAGAAAATAGGAGTAGTTGCAACTTTTTTTAACCTTTTTCATACACTGGACAATAAAGAATTTTTTGTTAAGCGAAAATAAAGACTATAGCAAAAATAAGAAAAAGATAAGTTATATAGGGTTTTTTTAAAAATAAGTATTGAAAACACCCCTAAACTTGGCGCGAATTATTAATTTATTCCCAAAATTATTGACAGTCTTAAAAATACCCTTCTACTTGATTAAGTGAATTTAAAAACACCCCTCTTATGTCACGCGCGCATATATGTGAAATTTTCTAGTAATGTGGCATACACATAGATATATATAGTAAAAAAAAATTAAAAAGTATATTTTTCTAAAAAAAATTAAATTTTTAAAATTATTTTTAAAACAAAATTAATTTTTTTTCTTGCCCCATCCCCTTACTCCTGGCCACTCCAAGCCACCCCAGCCCCCTAAAAAAATATTTTTTAACTTTTAAAATTAGAATATTTAAAAAATATATTTAAAATTTAATTTAATTTTAAAAATAATTTTAAAATTAAAAAAAATTGGGGGGGGGGGGGGGGGGGGTTGGGATACTGGGTAGGGGATGGGATGGGGTAAGAAAAAAATTATTTTTTTTTTTAAAAAAAAGAGATTCTTCTTCTCTTTTATAATTGCTAAATTCTTATAATTTAATTTTTTAAATGTGTTTCTTTTTTTACTATATATATCTATGTGTATTTCACATCAATAGAAAATTCCACATAAACGCATGTGTGGCATAAGAAGGGTGTTTGTAAATTCATTTAGTCAAGTAGAGGAGTGTTTTAAATGAAATGTAAGAATAAGTATGCAGAAATAAACCATCCCTAGAACCTGAAAGTCATCGTACTAAAACTCTACTCTAATAATTGTCAAAAAGAAGGGGATGCAACCCCGAAACCATTGTAATATATAGGTTCAAAACAATGGATCAGAAAACTTATGAAGAAATCATGGTAGCCCGAAAGATGCAGATCACCCTTGAGTTCGAATACTGTCTGTCTCAAGTAGAGGTCTCGAAACAGTCGCCTGAATATGCTCTGCACTCAACAAAAAAAAAAGCATGTGTAGTATCAGTACACAAGAAACAACGGTGTACTGGTAGGGTCATCGGCCAACCCAAAATGAGAAATATGAACACATAACCATAACCTAGTACAACAATACAACCATGAACCCTATCATGCAACTCTACCCCAAGTTCAAAACACTTAACCTTGTAACAAGTACAACATGAAGTTCAGTCAATATGAGCTAACAAGGATAGTAAGTCAAGTTAAACTATGATACCAACAGGACTCCAAGTCAACAACCATGAGTCAATAATCACATAAATCATGTCTCAATTTCACAAGTAATAGCCAACAAAGAGTTATGTCACAAATTGCAATTAACTCGGACCACTCAAGGATCCACAAGACAACAACTATGGCAATTAATATGCATCGGGTTTACATAAAGAAACCACCTTTAGCAATTAATAACATAAACTTGGTTCATGCAAGGAACCAACATAATAATTACAACACTTAAGCCCCGGTTCACTCAAGGAATCAATATAATCAAGAAAATACATAATCTCTGGTTCATTCAAGAAACGGTCACACTCACCAAATACCTATACACACATGCTAAGGATTCACCCACTAGTCATGACCTGCGGGGGATGAGCTCTTGTCCATGTACCAAATCCCAGACATCAAGTGTCTACCAACCTTATATAAATCAATCCCGTGGAGATGTCCAAATATCGGTACATTCCACAATAATGACAGATATCACAACAATCACAACTACAATAATAACAGAAACAACACTTATAAAAAAACCCAACAAGTTTTCATTTAAATTCATTGCATGTTAACACTGAGGATATCAAACAGTCATTCACTTTTCTTGAACATGCATTATGCAAGCAATACTAAAATGCTCTACTGAACCTGAGTTTTCCCTTGTCTTGCAACCTCGGCTTGATTATGGTCTAAAAATAAGAATATAAACACATAATCAATCAAATGACCTATAATATCAAGGATTACAACCTAATCTCGAACCCAAAGGCCAATTTCATGATCATCCCACCCATTCTAGGAATTTCCCACCATAACTTCACCCTAAAACTACCAATTTCATAGGTGTCATGGTATACCTGAGAGACCTGAGGTGGAGGCCTCTGATGCAATCTTTACAGGTATCGTCCCGGTTTGCTACAGATCTACTTTCGTGTTATTTGACCCTAGATCTACATTCTCCCATGTCTCTGAATATTTTGCTTCTGGTTTTGATGTTGTATGTGAACCCCTTGCTATGCCTCTTCATGTATCTACCCCCATAGGAGATTTTTTAGTGGTGGATCGGGTGAACCGATCTTGTGTGGTTACCTTTGCAGGTCATGAGACTTGGATAGATTTGATTCTCCTAGATATGGTTGACTTTGATGTTATCTTGGTTATAGATTGGTTAGCTCCCAATCATGTTATTTTGGATTGTTATACCAAGATCATGACCTTATCTACGCCTGGTGTGCCAAGGTTAGCTTGAAAGGGTATGCTTAATTTGGGTTCGAAGGGAGTTATATCTTTTCTATGTTCTTGTCGCATGGTAGAAAGGGGTTGTTTGTCTTATTTGGCTCATGTTCGTGATACTAGTGATGCCTCACCGCCTCCTATGGATTCTATTCGAATTGTTTGCAAGTTCATGAATGTGTTTCCTATTGATTTGCATGGTATACCTCCGGATCATGATATTGATTTTGATATTAATGTGGAGCCGGGCACCAAGTCCATTTCTATTTCTCCTTATAGGATGGCCCCGGCTGAGTTGAAGGAATTGAAGGAGCAATTGCAAGATTTGTTGAGTAAGGATTTTATTAGACCTACTGTATCTCCTTGGTGTGAGCCTGTATTTTGTGAAGAAGAAGGATGGCTCTATATGTACGTGTATTGATTATCGGTAGTTGAACAAAGTGAAAGTTAAGAACAAGTATCCTTTTCCTCTTATTGATGATTTGTTTGACTAGCTTCAGGGTGCTTCCATGTTTTCTAAGATTGATTTGAGGTCCGCGTATCACTAGGTAAGGATTAGAGCTTTTGATGTTTCAAAGACAGCTTTTCGGACTCGATACGGTCATTATGAGTTCTTGGTCATGTCATTTGGGTTGACCAATGCCCCAATAATGTTCATGGAGTTGATGAACCGGGTGTTTAAATCGTATCTCAACTCTTTTGTAATTGTATTTATAGATGACATCTTGGTTTATTCCGATGATGAGGCCGATCATGTAAGACACTTGAGGACGGTACTTCAGAGATTGTGTGATGAGAAGTTGTATGCTAATTCTCCAAGTGTGAGTTTTGGTTGGATTCTATCACTTTCTTGGGTAATGTGGTGACCAAGGATGGTATTATGGTTGATCCAGCCAAGATTACAGTGATTCATGATTGGGCTAGGCCAACTAGTCCTACCAAGATTTGGAGTTTTGTTGGCTTGGTGGGTTATTAGCGGCATTTTATGGAGGGCTTCTCTTCTATTGCAGCTCTTTTGACCAAGTTGAATCAGAAAAAGATTACCTTTCAGTGGTCAGAAGCATGTGAGAAGAGCCTTCAAAATCTCAAGGAGTTGTTGACTTCGGTTCCTATCTTGACTTTACTCAAGGAGGGCATTGGTTTTACCGTATTTTTGGTGTTGGTTTTGATGTAGTGTTGATGCAAGAGGGTAAGGTGATTACTTATGCTTCTCATCAGTTGAAGCCTCACGAGAGGAATTATCCTACCTATGACTTAGAGTTGACCGCAATTGTGTTTGTTTTGAAGTTGTGGAGGCAATACTTGTATGGAGTTCTTTGTGAGATTTTCTCGAATCATCATAGTCTTAAGTATTTTTTCACCCAGTGAGATATTAATATGAGACAGCTGGTTTAAGTCGCCTAAGGATTAGACATCACTATTCTATATCATCCGGGTATGGCTAACGTGGTTGTGGATGCCTTGAGTTTGAAGTCAACTAGTATAGGGAGTTTAGCTCATCTCTTGACTCAGGAGTGGCCTTTAGCCTTAAAGGTACAGTATTTAGCTAACCAGATGCTTTGTCTTGATATTTCAACACCTGGGCGTGTTTTAGCCTTTGTTGATGCTAGATAGTCTTTGATGGAGCAGATTTGAGCTCACCAATTTGACGATGATGGATTGAGGGCAATTCTTGATAATGTGTTGGGTGGTGAGGCCAAGGAATCTTCACTTGATCCTAATGGTATTTTGAGGATTGGTGGCCTAGTTTGGGTGCCGAGAGTTGGTGGATGGGTGAGATTAATTTTAGAGGAGGCGTATTGTTCCAGATATTCCATTCATCCTGGGGTGATGAAGATGTATCGTGATTTGAGGAAGCTTTGCTGGTGGTGTGGTATGAAAAAGGATGTAGTGGATTTTGTGTCTACTTGCTTGTGTTGTCAGTAGGTGAAGGTCGACCATCAGAGACCGGGTGGTTTGCTTTAGATATTACCCATTTTAGACTGGAAGTGGGAGAGGATCACTATGGATTTCGTGAATGGATTGCCTCATACTTTTTGTGGTTCTGATAGAATTTGGGTCAATGTGGATCAATTGACCATATCAACCCATTTCATCCCTATTCAGATTTCATCCAGTGCCGAGAGGTTGGCCCATATCTGTGTTCGAGAGGTAGTTCGCCTTCATGGAGTGCCCATGTCTATTATTTCAGACAGAGGTTCAGTGTTCACTTCTAGCTTTTGGAGGATGTTTTAGGAGGAGCTGGGTACTCAGGTTGACCTTAACACAACTTTTCACCCCCAGACTGATGGTCAGTCGGAGTGGACTATTTAGGTTTTGGAGGATATGCTCTGCGCGTGTGTTATGGACTTTGGAGGTCAGTGGGAGCAGTATTTATCATTGGCGGAGTTTGCTTATAATATTAGATAACATTTGAGTATTGAGATGGCACCTTTTGAGGCATTGTATGATAGGCGTTGTCGATCTCCTAATGGTTGTTTTGAGACTTCAAAGGCTAGACCCCGTGGCACCGACTTGCTTTGCGTGTCTTTGGATAGAGCTTAGGTGATTCAGGATAGGCTTCAAGTAGCCCAGAGTAGGCAAAAGAGTTATGCTGATCGCAAACTTTGTGCCTTGAAGTTTGGTATTGGAGATTAGGTTTTCCTTCGTGTGTCCCCAATGAAGGGCGTGATGAGGTTTGGGAAGAGGGGCAAGCTTAGCTCGAGGTATATCAAACCTTTTGAGATTCTTCGGATAGTTGGAGAGGTTACTTATGAGTTGGCTCTACCTTTAAATTTTTCAGTCGTTCATCCAGTTTTCATGTATCTATGCTCCGACGCTATATTCAGAATGAGTCACATGTGCTTCTTTGGGATTTAGTCCAGTTGGATGAGAGGTTAACCTTTGTTGAAGAGCCAGTCTCTATTTTAGCCAGGGATGTTCGACGGTTGCATTCTATAGATATTTCCGTAGTTAATTTTTAGTAGAGACACCATTTCATTGATGAGACAACTTGGGAGATCGAGTTCGATATGCGTAGTAGTTACCCTTAGCTTTTCACCGATTTAGGTATTTCTTTGATTTTTAGTTTGGAGACGAACTAGAGTCTTAGTGGTGGATATTGTAAAGACCTGTTTTATGAAACTTGTCTTTTTCATGTTTGAGCATTTTTCCCTTCCCCATAGTTTCTACATATTGGTTTTGGGGTGTGTGGATGGTTGGTATGGTTCCCAATGCAATCGGGAGTGATTTGAGCGAGTTTGATGTTGTTTTGAGGTTGTATGAGCTAATAGTTGACTTCAGCCAACATTTCATGCTTCGAGTCTCGGATGATGATTTGTACTACGCCAGCAGGTCCAAAATATCTAATTTGGTTTAATAACGAGGTTGGTTTGGGTTTGGTACCTTTATATCTCATTTGAACCATCGTTTGAAAAATAGTGAAAATAGGGTCCCGGAGGTTAATTTATTGAAAATAATCTTTTTTTCAAAAATCTGACATTGTCATTGAGTCTGGAATGTCGAAATTAGCCTAGTAGCATATATGGTTTACTTTTGTCAGGCCCCGAACGAATCACGAGGGTCTATTTAGAGAATTCGAAAGCATGTAAAATCAGCTGGTTTGCTAATATCTGGTGCATGCCAGTTCCTTCTTGGCAAATATGGGCCCCTGGTCACGATCACGAAGAAGGAATTTTACCTTCATCGCGATCGCGATGTGGTGGTCGTGATTGCGAAGGGCATTCGGGTGGGGTCGGATCTATTCTTCTTCACAAACGCGACGAGGCTGTCGCGAATGCGAAGGACTGAGTTATCACCCTTTGCGAATGCGAAGCCTTGGCCTCGAACGCGAAGGTTTTATGGACGGTCAATGTTGACCCTCACAATTTTGAGGTGGGGTCCGCGATTGCGAGGCACTGTTCACTAAACAGTATACATTCATCATTTTTATAATTTTACTCCATTTTTGAACCTCCAAGCTTCGGGAAAGGCAATTTTTGAGGGTTTCTTCATCAATTATCATGTGGGTAACTTCTAAACTCATAATCCTTCTATTTTCCATTGATTTTATCTTCGAAAACCCCTTTTAATCATGATTTTGAATGGATTTTGAGGGGTTTTACCGGTAAAGCTTAAAAATAGTTTTTCTTCGATTTGAACCTCGTTTTAAGCTCCTTTTTTCTTGGGTTTTATTCTATAGACTCCTATAACCTGGGGGAATGTGTTTCTAAAGAAAAATTTTGATTTTACCCTTCTCGTTTTTGAACTCATTTTACAAGTTCGTTTTGTACCCGGTTTAAATATGGGCAATATGGGTATTGTTGACTTTTTTTTAATGCGTAGATGCTATATTTGTATGTTTTAGTTAATTCCGAGGTTGTTCAAAAGGGGAAAGCTCTGTGTTGAAGGACTTTAGTCTCGGATTTCATCTCGAGTTAGGTTATGGCTTAACTTCTTTCAAATTGAGTTGGGTAGTTAATAAATAAGTAAATCATGCTATGGGTTGGGGAAAATAACTAAGGGTTTTGTGTTTCAAGATTATTATTACTGTTGTGTGCCCGAGTGGGGGCTTATTTTCGGTGCTTGTTGACTTGTGATATCTGATATTGTGTGTTGCCAGAGTAGGGGCCTTATTTGACATCATTGGCCTTATTTGTACATTTATATGCCTAATTCTAGATATGACGCCCATGCGGGGACTTAAATTATTATTATAGGCCTTATTGAGCATTAATTACCTTTATCATGATAGAAAAACCCGAATTAGGGGTTGATATGATATAATGATGTCTTACATGCATATTTATTCTGATGGTGCCTAATTAAAATTGATAATCATGAATTGTGGACATATTGAGTTAATTCTGGGCTCACTTATATACATGTATTGAATTGATTGGATATCTTCATACTGATTTGGTTGTGAGCATAACATCCTCATTCCATATATATATATATGTTCATGAGATGCTAGTATCATTGAGGAACATTGTTTTTGAAAGAAAATGAGACATTTTTATAAAAACCCTCTCCATGAACACGAGCTGGAGAGGTGGGTTAAGATTGAGCTATGAGTTATAGTATATGGGTTGCGAACCCCCCATGAGTCCTATTACGAAACTGCGAGCTCTGTACGTGTATACAAAAAGCCATGTGATGACTTTCACTGTTCCAACCCAACATCATTATTGCATTGTATTGCATATGCATCTTTTGTGATTCATCTAGTTTTCCTTGACTTGTGTTTAGTTTTTATATCTTTTCGAGTATTTCTGAGTTGTTTCAATTCAGTATTATATTAGAACTGTTAGTGAAGATGGTGTGAGCTACCGTTTGGGAACTTTTCTGTTTGCAGGTGACGTGCTCATAGTCTTCTTTGCTTATATTATTGTCTACTATGCTCAAGCGGCCTATGATTCCTACTGAGTATATGTGGACCGTACTCACCCCTACTGTGTCCTTTCAATGTAGTTCTAGGTACGAGTATGACTCGTGGTGGCTGATCGTGCTTTTTGGAGACTGTGATCGAGGTACTGGGTTGCTCTATGGACCATAATTGACTTTCAGACCTCCTCTATCCTATCTTATGTCTTTATTTTCTATCAAAGACAGACTTATGTAGTATTTTCAGATGTTTGGATTTGTATTAGATGCTCTACACTTTTGACACCAGATTTGAGAGATTTGATGCTATTTTTTTCAGACTTACTTATATTATGTCTCGTGTCGGTCTGACTGCTCTCCAAAAGTCGAGTCTTAGTTTATTTTCCTTAATTGTTCGTATTCTTTTCATTTTGGGTGATCGGCTTACTTATCAAGGTTGGAATAATCTTCCAAGCGGACAGAGACCTAAATTTCCATTAGATTCATTCCTAAGCTTGCTTTGTTGCAGCAAGATGATCAGTCCGAGAGTGCTGGAGAGATCTTTCTATCAATAGATAGGAATGAGTGTTCGATATAGGGGATAGGATCCATCTGCTCTTTAATCTAAGTGCCATCATGACCTAGTTTTTGGGTCGTGACAGTGTCATAATATGAGAAATCATTATTGAGTTTTTTCTTGATTTTTTAATTGTCTAACTAATTTTTTTAAAAAAATAAAAACTACGAAATGGGGAGGAAATTACAAAGTAGAGAATCAAACCTTAACGAACAAGGTGAGAGTTCACGCTGCCAATTAACTGATTTATTTAGATTCCTCTATTGTTTAACTAATCGGTAAATCTTTTAACTAATTGTATAAGGTTACAACTTATATTTATTTCTGATGAACTGTGTATGGTTGTCAATATTTCCTAATTATTTTTTTATGAATTGATAGAATGTATTTATGGATAATTTTATCTTGCTTTTGAAATTATCAATAAAATATTTCAAATATTAAAGTTGAAATTATTGATAAAGTTAAAAATGAAGGTAGTTCTATCAATTAAGATCAAATTATTATTAAAATACCTTTTTGATTAATTGAGAATTAATATTCTTAAGCATAAACTATATATAAATAACTAATAGATTCTCGAGGTTCAGTTTGATGAATTTAGTTTTTTCCCCTAAATTTAATGTAAAACTAACTTAAATTACCATATTAACTAGCGTAAATTCTTGCCCGTGAAATTATGAATAAATTAAGGCTTAATAAATATCCAAAGAAATATATTTCTATCTATAGCTATAGAATAAATGTTCATAAACTCATAAGAATGCTAATGTTTTTCAATTTATTATCTTTGCGAGTTGTAATTATTTGAAATATTTTAAATCATATTATTATATAAAATATCAAATTACTTGAGTTTGGGCCCGAGCTTAGCACGAACCTTATTAAACTAGTATATATATAAAAGGGAGAATGAAGAGCTTTTGTAGTACTCACAAGGTTATTTCGTCAATTTCATAAAATTAGTGTTCTTTAATAAGTGACATGTGTTGTTATCTAACTTTAAAATTTTGCTTTATTACTCTTTTATGTCATCCCTTGTTTAGTTAAATAGTACTTCAATTGTCTTCACATAATATGATAAATAAGAAAATTTTAAAGATGTTTTGCAAGACTTAAATTGAATTTCTAACCCCCCCCCCCCCGGTTACGGGTTAAAGATATATGTGTTGCAAGTATTTATTTTTTTATAAATTTTGGAGAAAAAAAATTAATCTCAAAACATATATTGATTCACATAGGATTGCAACTATTCAAGAAATTAATCTAACATATGATTAAGTTCAATTTGAATTATTGGATGCTATAACATTCGATGAAAACAATTTTTATATTATGTATCGATTTGAAAATACAAAAAAGTTTTTCTTTAACTTGTAAATACTTTTAATACAATAATTTAATTTTTAGGGATTTTCGAAAATCTCGAACTACTCTTTCAATAACTTAATGTCACAAAAAGCGAAAGATAAAAAAACAAATTTAACTTCTTATGTTAGTTTTGAATCTAGGCTATAAGCGTGGGTCAAATGCAAAACTTTAATAGTTATAAAAATTAATCGACAAGATATGATTAACCTGAATAATATTAAATTAATTATGTAGTTGAAAAATATGGAACAAATTATACTTATTTGATAAATTTCATACTTTTTTATATTTTGAGGTAAGCCCGGGCCACATGGAACTAGTTAGTATTTATAAGCAAGAAACATGTTTTTCATTTATTTTATTATGTTTGGATTTTTTATTTTATTTTAAAGTTGAAAGTAAGCCATTGTTTTTTAAAAAATGTTTCCAAGCTTCATATATTAATATGCTTTTTCCTTCTCTTTTAATTATATATAGATAGATAATTTTTAAAAGTTTTTTTTGCTTAGTGATTTGATTTTTTGTTTAAAAAGAAAGGTACCAAAAAAATAGAATAACAAATGCTATTTTAAAAAAGAGGGGGAAAATCCTAAAAAGAATTACCCATTACCCCCCCTCCCCCCAACCACCACCACCACACACACACACTTTTATTTTTCTAATTAATCAATTTATATTATTTTGGTTCCGTAACATGGTTTAAACCTGGCTTTTCATGAATATGGAACCTCATCCACCCCCACAAAATCATTTTAATGCTTTTATATTTTATTAAATATTTGATAATTAATTTTTAAATATAAAATATTATAACTAATAAATAATATTTCTATTTCTTTCATTTTTTTAATGTACAATTTATATAGGGGTAATTAATGTGCAGATTAGTATAGATTTTTTTATTTTTGATTATCTTTATTTAATATTTAAATTGGATTTTATTTTTTTAAATAGGATTTTTCTGGTGTTGACAATTGTCAGCTTAATAGTGTTTTGCCTCTCCAGTTAAATATAGACTAGTATAGGTACCCACACGATGCGCGAAACCTTTTTTTAAAAATATTCATGAAAAATGTTAGCTTATTCACTTTAAAATAATAAAATTAATCAATTTTTATTGCATCACATTAACAAATTTTAAATTGATTATGAACTATTAAAAATGATTATTATAGTTAAATTACTAGTATAAGTACCCGTGCAATGCACGGATAATGTTAAAATATTATTTCCAATCATTTTATATTAGAATATCTCATTCGAGCATGTTAAATCATATTAACTTAAAAAAGTTCAAGTATCATATTATTTCTCGATGAAATGCGAAAAAAAAATATTTTTCTACCCCCAAACTCACCCACCTTCCACCTCCACCCCCACACCCCCACCCTTCAATTTTAAAAATAAAAAATAAAAAAAATCTATCCCCCTCCCCACACACCTCCACCCCCAATCACCTCACCTCTAATCAAATCTATACGAAAGAACAATCATGTAATTGTAAAAAAAAAAAAAATTATGCTTCAAATTTTTATTTATTATACTATTCACAATTTAAAGATATTATGTTAATATTTCCATCCCTCCCCCTTCCCCCCTTCTCGGTTTTCCATCTCTAACCAAATCTATATGAGTAAAATCAATCATGTAATTGCAAAAAAAAATTATGTTTCATTTTTTAAAATTATATTATTTACAATTTAAAGACTTCAGATTGTCAAAAAGAATTTAAATTTTTTACTCTACTGTCTCCCCCACCCCCCACAGTTTCTTCCGTTATAAATTTATAAATAATAATATGTATATTATCTAATTACTTTATTATATTCTTAAAATTAATTCAAATTCCCTCCCCATCCCCCTCCCCCCCCCCCTCCAATCATTGGTGTATATTTTTTTCTATTATATTTTAATTACTTTATTTTTCTCTAATTTAACTTTGAATGAAATTATTTTTTTCCATATATAAGCAGTTGAGCTTTCTTTTGTCATTTCAAAAGAACATGTTTTTATTGAAATAAATTTTTCAATAAAGATAAAGTCAAAAATATATTTTATTAAATTTAAATTTTTTTTAACTATCCATATGGTTGAAAAGTTGAAAGAGCTTTAAATTTAAAATTATAAATAATATTTATTTAAATTTCAAAATAATGTACAAAATCTTCTTCTATTTGATTTTCAATACTGTCAAACACATGTAAATTTAAATTGTTTTGAATGACAATAACAAAGCATCATCACAAATAATAGTCCAATCATTATCTGAAATAAGATTTGAATACTTAAAAGCGTATGTTGTTAATGTCTCTGTACCTATAATTGAAATTTTGAAAAAGTTTATAAATAAAAATAATTGATATACGTTACTTCCTTTTCCACCAAGGATTAGGTACAAAATATACATAGTACAAAAAAAATCATTGATAAAATGATCTACGTCGGATAAGATTATCAAAATTTAAAAGAGTTTAAATCTAAATACAAATTTATTATATATTTTTCTAATAATAAACTATTAAATGTATTATCCTTTTAAAACAATTTATGTATATTAACATTATCCTCCTCATCACTTAGATGATTTTTATTTGAAGAGAAATTCAAATATAGAATACATATTTCATTAAATTACTATATATAATCTGATTATAGAATGCATATTTCATTAAATTTCAATACAAAAATTATATATATGAAAAATACCTTAAACATATTAAATTGTTAAACATATTAAATTGTTAATATTGATTGTTTTTACTTTAAATTTTTTATTCTATTGTTTCCATCTCTTCCATTTTGAATTTTTGAATAGTAATATATGTATTATATAATTACTTCATTATATTCATAAAATTAGTTCAGATCCCCCCCCTCCCCCCTCCCCCCTCCCCCCCCCCCCTCCTCCTCCTTCCACCTCTAACTAAATCTATATAAGTAAAAATAATCACGTAATTGCACGAACCCATGCGATTTGCAGACGAAAGTATTATTATTTCTACTTTTTTCGGATTGTGATGTCTTGTTTGAGCATGTTAAATCATATTACCTCATTGGTTCAAATTTATCTCATATTTCAAAATTTTATTTTTTTATTCAATTTTAAAATTTTATTGACTTTGTCCCAAGAGTTATAAGGAATTCAATAATGTGAGGAAATTTCTTGAATATGAATTTAAAAAACAAAGGTCAAAATAAAAAAAATTATTCTATACAAAAAAAATAATTATGTAATCTGAGTACATCATGTTAATTTATACTCTAAGCTATTATATTAAATATTTACCTTTTAAGGCTATGATTAATCTTTGTGTTTTTTATATTCTTTTTTTATATTCTGAAACTAAATGACGCTCAAAATTACTACAAAAAAATTGTAGATAAATGTAAATTTGCAAGAAAAATTAAAAGAAAATAAATAAATAAAAATATCTATAAATTTGTTTTATAATCCTCTTAAAAAAGTAAATATGTGAACGTAATGTTTAATAAAGAAATCGGACAATTATGAATTGCATACAATTGAATTAAATACAGAAAAAATATGAAATAAAATAATATTAAAAATAAGAACAATACTATCAAATACATATTTTGAAAATCTTAACCTCGTCAATTATACCAAAAGAATTTCATATTTCTGCAGTTATCTATTATTTTTCTTCTCTTCATTCTTCTTTATCTCTTCTGCAAGTCAACAATAACAACAAAATTATCACTAAAAATTAGAATAAACTTTCAAGGACACTTCTTCATAAATTAAACAATAGGAACAATATTAATTTGAAATCGATTTACCTATGAATCTTTTACTTATCGAAATCGTGTCATTTCAATCATTACTGATTTCTTTTTCTCCATATCTTCTTGGAAGGCTTTACTATTTGTAGTAAGAGACGAAGAACCGCGAGAAGTAGATGGAGATAACATCAATGGATGCGAACTTTTTTCTCTTTGTTTACATTAACAAAGGAAGGTGAAGATGAAAGAGTCATATCATTTCTGCATATTAAAAAAGAAATTAAATCAAAAATATTTTTTTATAAAATGAAGAATATAAAGAATGCAGTAAACAAATTCACCAATAAAACTAATGATATAAGAGTAAATATAAGAGAGGCGAAGAATCTAGAATTCTATTACAATTCAGATTTTATTTAAATTCAAATTTCAAATATCATTAATTTGTTAAAAGAAGATTAGTTTGTTATTCTTTCTTATCCATACTTTTTTCAAATATGATGTATATTTATCTAATAATTTATATATTTGAATTGAGATAAATATTTGAAACCAATGAGATAATAATTATTATCATTATTTTTTTTACTACTATTATTATAAACATTTTTGACAAAATAAGGATTCAATAATAATTATTTACCTGGTATAAGATTCAAAAAGAGTCCAATAAGAACTCTTTACAACCAATCTATGATAAGTTAGAACCCCTTAAAGGATGGCATAAACATAAAACAACAGTTACAATAGAACTAATAGATCAAAATAGTATAATAACCCAAAAACCATTAAAATATAACTTTGATGATTTAAAAGAATTTACCTTACACATAGATGAATTACTTCACAATAATTACATTCAAGCTAGTAATAGTAAACATACTAGTCCAGCCTTTATTGTTAACAAACATAGTGAACAAAAAAGAGGAAAAAGTAGAATGGTTATTGATTATAGAAATCTAAATGCCAAAACTAAAACCTATAATTACCCAATACCAAATAAAATATTAAAAATTAGACAAATCCAAGGATATAATTATTTTAGCAAATTTGATTGCAAATCAGGATTTTATCATTTAAAATTAGAAGATAACTCTAAACATTTAACAGCATTCACAGTACCCCAAGGATTTTATGAATGGAATGTTTTACCCTTTGGATATAAAAATGCACCAGGTAGATATCAACATTTTATGGATACATATTTTACACAATTAGAAAATTGTATTGTATATATTGATGATATATTGTTATACTCAAGAACAGAAGACGAACATATACAATTACTAAATAAATTTATCAACATTATAGATACAGCAGGAATTAGTTTAAGTAAAAGCAAGGCAGAAATAATGAAAAACCAAATAGAATTTCTCGGTATACAAATAGATAAGAACGGAGTAAAAATGCAAACACATATAGTACAAAAAATTATAAATTCAAATGAAATACTAGATACAAAGAAAAAATTACAATCCTTTTTAGGATTAGTAAACCAAGTAAGAGAATATATACCAAAGTTAGCAGAATATTTAAAACCATTACATAAAAAATTAAGAAAGGATATTGAATATCATTTTGACCAAACAGATAGAAAACATATACAAAAGGTTAAAGAATTATGTCAAAAGTTACCAAAATTATATTTTCCAGATATAACAAAAGAATTTATATATATAGTAGAAACAGATTCAAGTAACCATAGCTACGGTGGAGTATTAAAATATAAGTATCTTGATACAAAAATAGAACATCACTGTAGATATCACTCAGGAACATATACGGAACCTCAAGATAAATGGGAAATAAATAGGAAAGAATTATTTGCCTTATATAAATGTTTATTAGCATTCGAACCATATATAGTTTACAACAAATTTATTGTCAGAACAGATAATACACAAGTAAAATGGTGGCTAACAAGAAAATTGGACGACTCAGTTACAACAAAAGAAATAAGAAGACTTGTCTTAAATATACAAAATTTTACATTTACAATAGAAGTGATCAGTACTAACAAAAATATCACTGCAGACTACTTATCAAGACAAAGCTACTCAGACAGATCAAGATAGCCAAATGGATATTTTATTAAAAGCCATGACTACACTTTGCTTAAAAGTGGACAGTTTTGAGCTAGAATTAAAAGAGCTAAAGAAGGAAAGAGCTACAAGTCAGCCGCATGACTCAAAATATGCTGAACTATGTCGATCGGAAGACATTAAAAATCCAGAACTAGAAGGAGACGTTGAGAAACTCCATAAAACTCATAACAAGTTTGTTAATGCAGCTACAGGAAAAGCATCTACGGAAGCAAGCAGCTCAAATACAACCAGCCAACCTACAAAAAGACAAAACCAAAATTTAAATAGCCAGTTTACAAAAACCTTTATCAAAAATAAACAACCCATAAATCTATCACATCCGACTATACCAAGTCCACAAACATCCACATATGCCGCAAGCCTAAACCAAAATAAACAAGTATATAACCACATTTCCAGAGCATACATCCAAAATATCTATAAAACCCAAACATTTTTGAATTTACATCCAAGATCTCAGACGACCAATGACCCTCAAAAAGATTTTATAACTCAAAAACTACAAGGATATAATAAATTAATTGCCCAGCCTGGCACCAGTGCAAATTTAGTACGTACATGCTACGAATATGGACTACTTTCAACAGTATATACAGCAGATGGAGCAGAACTACAACAAATACCAGACTTATATAATGCTTTTACAATATACAAAAGAATTACAGACGGATCATTCTTTTACATACGATGTTATTCAGCACCAGCAGAGATATTATACAATGAGATAAAACCACTCATCCAAGTAGTAAAAATTGGACTTACCAGAGATATGATTATCCCAGAGGAAATAGAAAAACAACCAGAAATACCAGAAGTTGATATACCAACATTCTTTGCTACAAAAAGATTAATAGGACTACAAGTAATTATTCAAGAACTAGTCAACAACTACACCAATGGACATAATATATGGAAATATCATTGTAGAGACCATGCCATGATCTATGCAAATTCAAGAGTACTACGCCAAGAAGATATGGAAGAAGTACGTAGTTGGATATGGACATTATTAAGACCTGAAGATACCCCAACAACAAGAGCTATCAAAAAGGATTTTATTTCAGAAAATTTATTGGTTAAATACTGCCAGTATTTAGGACCGAAATACCCAGATCACCATTGTTCAAAATGCAGTGGAGGAAATACCACAACTATACCAGAAGTAAATCTAGAATGAAGACAAACGGACAAGCTACAAACAAAAAGAGCTACAGACAAAGACATAATCATAAATAGTTCCTAGTTTATTTTATTATGTAAATTATTGCAGAGGAATCTTTACTTTTTCTTTCTTCTTAGCATTAGTCAAAAAGTGGGAATAGTAAGAAACCCCACACGTTTTCTTTCAATAATGTAAAATAGTAGGACACGTTTTTTTTCTCTTTTTCAAAAGTCGTAAAGTACACAGTGACTAGCACTGTGCATTTACGCGTTTTTCCTTTATTACGCGGTTTCCACTATTGAGACGCGTTTTCTTGTAATATAAATAGAGACGAACAGATGAGAAAGAAGGCAAGCAATTTTTTGCTAACCTACTCTCTCATGTGTTGAGACTCACCATAAATAAAAAATATTTTAGCAAAAAAAAAATAAAAAATATTTTAGTTTATATATATAGCATGGAGGAATCCAATATAGAAACATCTATATCACATACTACGGAAGAGATAACAACAAAGGTATACTCATATTTACATATGTGTAACTAATCTATCATATTCCTAATAATCTCTATTAGCTTATTATTATTTATCATGTTATAGTTTGATTATGTTAACATTATCCTTATTAGTTTGCTATGGTTAGGAAGCTGAGAGTAAGTTAGACCCAGACTAAGCTTTTCCAAAATGGTTGAACCCAGAAGAAGGCTAGAAATGCCGTGAATAGGGTAGTAAACCAAATGAAGTAAGCAGTGTTAGGGCAAACTGATTAAAGCTGGAACCCATAGTAGTGACCAACCGGATAATTAAACATACTGGACTATTCGATGATAAAGGTAATAATATAAGCAGAGGTTAGAAGGAATAATTTGATTAAACACAGAAGTAAGAAATGACAGAATCTAGTTATATGAAACCCGATATAGCAGAAACTAGTAACCTTAAACAAACAGAAGATGTAGAAAAATATAAAACCCCAACACCTAAATATTTGATAAATGAAGACAAGGACTACAAAATATTAATCTTATATATATTAAAAACTTTAGATACAGAAATAATACAAAACATATATAATCTATTATTTACTCATGAACTTATAGACCTAATGAAAGAATCATGGTTAGATACAATATTAAACAATGATAGTGATGATGACTCTAGAAATAATGATATATACCTAGATATAGATACAGAAGGATATCTAGATTATTATTAAAATGAACCAACAACATTTAGAAAATTGGCAACGAACTATAGATGAGCTAAGAGACAGAGAAACTTTAATCCAATATAACCTAGATAAATATGTACAAACACAAAATAGTGGTTATTTAGATCTAATAGTAAGAGATATCAATATCATATTAAGACTAATTAGAGAACGAGATAACTACTATAATTCCGCATTTAGCTAAAATGACCCAAGAAGCAAAGATCATAGGACCACCCCCACAATTGGTATCAGAGCATAGGAATAAAGAACATAGGAATAAAGAATATAGGAATAAAGAGCATAGGAACAAAGAACATAGAAATAAAAAATATAAAAATAAAAAAGATGTCATACCAAATAAGATAAGTACCAACAATATTTATAAAAATAGAATAAGGAAACATAGTAAAAAACAATTTATAATGCAAACAGAAAACATGAAAGGAATTGAATATGGAGAAGATCTACCAGATGAACATCCTAGATGTATAAGATTAGATAAACAAATAAATATAGCAACTAAAATACAAAAACTACGACTAAATTTAGATAACTTATATGAAAAATACGAATACACAAAAATACCTGAATTAATAGATACAATTTCCTATACTGAATACGAATATATAAGACAACTCATAAAACAACAAGAATATAAATATGATGAATTATAATGTATAAACGACAACAATCAAAAGTAGTTAGAAAAATAAAAATACACTATTCAACAAAAAGAATTGAAAAACAGAGTAAAATAAAAAGTCAACAAAAATATAACCTACGAGAAGTTACACAAATAATTAAAGAAATAGATAACTTATATAAAGTAATGACAAGATTAGTCAAAGCATTAGATAAAATAACTATATCATTAAAACAAACTATAAATGGATAAACCAGAATCAAGTAACCCCGTATATATATATCCAGAAACACCAAAAATAATAAGAAAAATGGAATTATTAAGAAAATTTATTGACATTAAAGAAGAACTTAATATTAGAAAAGAAAGATTAAATTACAATATATTTGCAGGAGTAGCTAAGAAATCAATTGAAGCACAAAAACAAACTATACAAGAATTAGAATTACAAAAAGATATAATGGAAATTAAATATACTTATGAATAAAGAAGAATATCCAGTGGAAGAAAAAACATTTTTAGGAACAGATGGAACACAAATAACAATAACACACTCAAATTTAGGACGACGATATAGAAAAATAGGTACAAAATTACATTTAATGCCAGATCCAATATCAGCTAAATTAGAAGATAGCTTAACAGAAATGATAAGATTACAAAAGGAAAATACTGAAATAGATCAAAAATTAGAAATTGAAAAAATACGATTAGAAGCCAGAAAAGAAATCGAACAACTAAAAAACCAACAAGTAAAACAAAACCCTCCTCAAACACCAGTTAAACCTATACCACCTCAAGAACCAATCCCTGAATATACTGAACCAGAACCTGAAACATCCGAATCATCTACAAAAATACAAGAAATGGAAAAAGAATTAGCAATATTAAAACAAATATATACCCAGAAAGTACAAGCAAGATTAGCAAAACAAAATGAAAAAATAAAAAAAGAAAAAGAAAAAAAGTTAGCAATGGAATTAGAAAAGTTAAAAGAACAAATACACTTAGAAGAATTAAACCCTGACGAAGAATCTCCAAATATAAGTATTGATAACATCACAATAGACAATTTAACTATAGATAATATAACCATAAACGAACCCGAATCCGAAATAAATTCAGACAATGATGACAATAATGATGAAAACAGTGAAACATACACCCAAATAATGAACCAAATAACAGATTTAAATATAAATACAACAAATGCTAAACCAAATATAAATACCATAAAAAATGAACAACCAAGTACAAGTAGAACATATGATAAAAGAAGATATGACAACCCTAGAACAACTGGACCAACTTATTATACAGTAACAGATGATAATAGATATGAAGCACTATGGCAAAGTAGATTAAATAAATGGACACCAAATAAACCCCCAGAATCTTCACAATTTTTAGATTTAGATTGTGTAACAGATGTAAATAAAACAATACAAGTATGGATAGGACAAATAGCAAAACAATTAATCGATAATAAAATATCAGTAGCAGATACACCAGGATACATAGAAAGAACACTAATAGGAACAGTAAAATTATGGCTACATAACATAACAGCTGATGGTAGAGCAGCTTTAAGAAATAATAAAGATAGTAGTGGAACAATTACAACATCAAGCATAGCTATATTAGACAAATACGAATTTGGAATTAGAAATGAATTTGGAAGTATGACAACAGAATTAGCAGAACAAGAAAAAGATAAAAATCTAAATAGACAATTAATGAATAAATTATCAATATGCAATATGTGTTATATAGATGAATATACATGCGCTTTTAAAGATTACTATTATAGAGCAATATATACTCATGAAGAAGCTATAGCAGTTAGAAGAACATATTTTACAAAATTACCTGAACCATTTAGTACAAAAATTATAACAGCATGGGACGCAGCTAGTTTAACAGATACATTAGGAGCTAGAATAAAATATTTACAAACATGGTTTATAGGACTATGTGATGAATATAAAGATAAACAAAAATTAGACAAAGTATTAACAAAAAACATGTCGTGTTGTACACAAAAGATAGCACCACAATTTGGTTGTAAAACTAAGAAAAATAAGTTTAGATATAAAAAACGATTTAAAAAATATAAATCTTTTAAATCTAAATATAAGCATAAAAATCCAAGAAAAAGATATTATATAAAAAATTATAAAAGAAAAAGACCTTACCGACCTAAGAAAAAATTATCAGAATGTAAATGTTATAACTGTGGAAAATTAGGACACTTAGCTAAAGATTGTAAAATACCTAAAGATATAAAGAAAAAACAAATTACCGAAGTAAGAATAGAAGAAAATATTTACACAGAATTACCATACATAGATTATGATTTAGAAAGTAACGATAGTATTTATGAGCTAGATGAATTGCCAGATATAGAAATAAACAACTCAGACTTAGAACTAAATAATGATGATGCTAGCGATATAAACCTATCAGATACAGAAAACGAAATTGATGACTGAATCAGGAATAATAGAAAAAGAAAATTACCAAACTGAAGATAGTAATAACCAGAAAATAATATTTGACTCAAATATATACAAACAAATCACGAAACAAGAAATAACTTTAAAAATAGATAATGTATTAGATGTACCAATGGTAAAATATTGGTTTAAAAAACCCAAAGAAGAATATTATATAATAAGCCAAAAAGAACATACAGTAGACTGTAAATACGCACAAGGTAGTGCAATGGTACCCATAATAAGTAAAAGAGAAATAACTAAAGAAATACAAGCATTAAAACCAAAACCAAAAAACGAAATAACTCATGTACACTTAGGAGCAATACAGATATTAATAAAAGCATGTTTTAAGGAAGGAATAAATACACCTATAGAGTTATACTTAGCAGATGATAGAATTAAGTACCCAATTGAACAGAGTATAATTAGTGCAGTAAAAGGAAATTTAATATACCAAAAATTTAAGTTTACAGTTAACCCAAATTATACAGTAGCAATAAAAGATAGAAATATAGATAAATCTCTAGTATTATATTGGAAGTTATCAGGAATAGAACTAACCCCTGGAAGTAAAATATTTACAGCAAGATGCAAAAATTTATATATTTTAACTACTAAACATATGGTACAAGCAACTAACAAAATTGATAAAATCAATATAGAATCCCCATTTGACAATATATTAACAGTCATAGATAATAATGATTATAGTTATGATGAATTAAATATGAATCAAGAATTAGATATAGTAAAAGAAAGAATAGGAACGACATCAAAAAGACAAATAGATGCCCCTTCATCCTCATCAAGAATGAGCACATCTAGAAGAATAGAATATGAAATACCCAATGAAATAATAACAACACAACATCCCTATTATATAACAGGAATATTAAATCAACGAAAATATTTAATCTTAATCAACACAGGAGAACAAGATAATTGGATAACCAGAGAATTAATTACAGAAGATGATATTATAATACAAGAACAAGAAATACCCGATTTACCAATAGAACTAAAACAAACAAAGGAAATAACTATTCAAGAATTAATTATAGGCGGAATACCTATAAATATACAATTTACAATAGGACAAATAAATCCAAATATAGTTTTAGGACTACAATGGCTAGAACAAGTAAAACCATATAAGTTAGAAGATAAAAGATTGATCATTCATTACCAAAATAAAAATGTAATAATCAATAGGACAAAATCAATACTATAAAAATACCTTAACATGAAAGTATATATACTAGCAAAAATAATTGTAGAAGGATATAATAGTAGATATTATACACCAATGATAGACACAGGCTCAGAAGCAAATTTATGTAGATACAATTGTTTACCAGAATCTAAATGGCAAAAGATAAAAAATCCAACTGTATTCACCGGATTTAATGACGAAGGAAGTATGGTAAAATATTACGCAAAAGATGTAAAACTACAAATATATGATAAAATACTAACAATAAAAACAATGTATAACTATGATTTCACAACGAGAGCAGCTTTAATCAGTTTGCCCTAACACTGCTTACTTCATTTGGTTTACTACCCTATTCACGGCATTTCTAGCCTTCTTCTGGGTTCAACCATTTTGGAAAAGCTTAGTCTGGGTCTAACTTACTCTCAGCTTCCTAACCATAGCAAACTAATAAGGATAATGTTAACATAATCAAACTATAACATGATAAATAATAATAAGCTAATAGAGATTATTAGGAATATGATAGATTAGTTACACATATGTAAATATGAGTATACCTTTGTTGTTATCTCTTCCGTAGTATGTGATATAGATGTTTCTATATTGGATTCCTCCATGCTATATATATAAACTAAAATATTTTTTATTTTTTTTTTTGCTAAAATATTTTTTATTTATGGTGAGTCTCAACACATGAGAGAGTAGGTTAGCAAAAAATTGCTTGCCTTCTTTCTCATCTGTTCGTCTCTATTTATATTACAAGAAAACGCGTCTCAATAGTGGAAACCGCGTAATAAAGGAAAAACGCGTAAATGCACAGTGCTAGTCACTGTGTACTTTACGACTTTTGAAAAAGAGAAAAAAAACGTGTCCTACTATTTTACATTATTGAAAGAAAAACTATTAATAAATACCTACTACTTTTTGTTAACTATTATTATTATTATAATAATAATAGATTTTATCTTTCATTTAATATTTAATCTAATGTATTTAAATGTAATATATTACTACTTCCACTACTAGTGCCACTATTAGTACGTAAATAATAATTCTTCTTCTTCTTCTATTATTATTATTACTATTATTATTATTATTATTATTATTATTACTATTATTACTATTATTACTATTATCACTATTATTATTATTATTATTATTATTATTATTATATTGATTCAAATATAATATACTGTTTCTACAACTGCTACTACTACGTATGTTACCACTACTATATTATTATTATTATTATTAGAGTATTTACTAAGTACTATTACTATTACCACCACATATGAACTACTATTATTTATTTATACGTTATTATTATTATTATGATGATGATGATGAAATAGTTAGAGTTTGTTTAGAACTCTTCAACTATAGATTTCTAGTTTTAAGCTAATGAAAATTAATTTTTTTTTCTTAAAAAAGTCAAATATTTTTAAATTCAACTATTCTTTATCTTTTAATTCAAATTTTTTATTACAATATTATTAACATTGTCCTAAAAACTGACACATGGCTTCTCAATAGCCTGCCACTTGGCTAATTGTGGTGCTTCGTCCTCTGCTTTATAATATATATAGATAACTAATACTTAATAAATAATCACAATTGCAATTGTTTTAGATGTTTTGATATGAAAAGAACAAGATTAGTATTTTCTTTAATCATATTCACTGGCTGATTTTAAAAAATAATAAATGTAAAATATTAAATAATTATAAATTTTGTTGTTGGACCTTTAACTATATATTTTTAATCTATTAAGACATGTAATTACAATCATTACCTTCTATTTCAATTTTTTTGTCTATCTATACAACTTTAACAATTAACTACACTCTTTTTAAAAAGTTCCATCCTTCAACTCCATTTCAAACACTAAAAGTATTTAATTGTATCAATTACAAAACATTCTAATTCCAAATTTTAAATTTCACCGCTCACAGTTCAAAAACTAAGCACATATAATTTATTATTTTATTTTAAATATTCAGAGTTTGTTCTATTTTTCATAATTTTTTCATTGTTTGATTTTATTATTAATATATTAAAGTATTTTATTTATACTTATTATTATATCTTCTAAATTAATTCAACTAAGATATCTCAAACGAGTCACAAAATCACCCACTCACCCCCCTCCCAGTTTTTTTTAAAACTTTTTAACATTTTTCTTTAATAAAAAATTCTTACCTCACCCACCTCCTACCCCCAAACCGCCTCCCCCAACAAAAAAAAAAATTAAATTTTATTTTATTTTTTAAAAAAAACTATATTTTTATCCCACCTACCCTCCCCCCCTCCACCATCCAACCTGACCCTTTACCTAACCCCCAAAAAATTAATTTTTTAATTTTTGAAAAAGCTTTTTAAAATTTCTTTTTCTTACCATCCCCCTGCCCTGACCCAAAAAAATTTTAAACTTTTATTTTTCATTTTTTGACTTTATTATTAATATCTATAAGTATTTTATTTATTCTTATTATTATATATTCTAAATTAATTCAATTAACATCTCTCAAACCACTCTCAAAATTAATCATCCACCAAATCCCACACCCATCCACCCTCCCAAGTTTTTAAAACTTTTTAATAATAATAAAAATTCTTACCTCACCCACCTCCTACCTCCAACCCTCCCTCCCCCAACAAAAAAAAACAAATTTTATTTTATTTTTGAAAAAAACTATTTTTTACACCACCTATTTCCCCTCCCCACCACTTAGCCCGACCCCTTACCCAACCCCCCCCAAAAAAAATTTTATTTTAAAAAAACCTTTTTTAAATTTCTTTTTCTTACAATCCCCCTGCCCTGTCTCGAATTTTTTTAAACTTTTTATTTTTTCTTTAAAAAAATATTTTTTCCTAACCCCAGCCCCAACCCCCACCTACATCCACCAGCCCGCCTACCTTACCCAACTATCCCACCCCTACCCCGCCGTAGCCATCACAATCCCCTACGTGCTCCCTCCTCCATCACAATATGTGTAACTCTATTTCTACCCATTTTTATTGTTTTGTGTTAGACATACACAAATGCTTTTAAAAAAATATCTTTTATTGTACTGGTAAAATATCAAGTATGAATTTATTTTAGCATATCTACTATTATTAATACCGAATAATCACATCAAATAAAGTTATTTATTCTTAAAGCTTAGAATCAACAATAGCTACTCAATAGTATCTTCATTACCTAAATAAACAAATCGCATGATTAAGTTCAATCATTTTATAGCCCTCCAAATACATTCTACCGTTTTGTTTTCTATTGAAAATGATTTGAGATATAGTGGATTAGTTCCTCATCGAATGAAGCAAAACATATAAACATACTCAATTAAAGATGATGATAAATTTATATACAAAGATTTAGAATAAACATTCACTAATATATTTTCAAAGAAACCTTTGTGATAGAATCGATACGTGAATTCAGATAAAGAAATTGTCACAAACTTTAACAAACATGAAAGTAATAGAAAGAAATATGGCGGAGATACATGATTATGGTGAAAAAAAAGAAGTGGTAACAACAATATTACTCCCCAAATTGAAACATCAAAAATAAGGGATACCGATATCAATATATTGATGGACCTTGAACATTAACAAAGAAAGATGAAGATGCAAATGTTATATCCTTGCTGCATATAAAAAGAAAAAATGTTAAATCAAAAATAGTTTTAAAAAAATGAAGAATGAAAAACAAAAAAAAATACAACAACATACCCAGTGTAATCCCACAACGTGGGGTCTGGGGAGGGTAAAGTGTACGCAGTCCATACCACTACCTCAGATGAAGTAGAGAGACTGTTTCCGATAGACCCCCGACTCAGGATAAAAAATAAATACAATAAGTGATAAATTCATGAATAAAGCTAATGATATAGGAGTATATATAAGAGAGATTATAAGTGATAGAACTTCATTCCAATTCAAATTTCATTTAAATTCAAAATTCAAATGTCATATAGATTTGTTAAAAGGAGATTAGTTTATTATTCTTCCTTATCCTTACCTTTTTCAAATAAAATGCATATTTATTTTATCTATATATATTTAAGTTGAGATAAATATTGAAATCAATGAGATTATAATAGAAATAATTTTATTTATTTATTTGTTATTGTAATGACCCAAATTGTTGTTACACTGAAAGAGGGGGTAAAATTCGCACTTTGCCTTCCCTTAGCCGAATTTTGAGAAATTCATGGCTAGTCTAAAATTGGATGATTTTTTAGGTGTATTAGTAAAAGGAAATCTGGTACTAATCTGGTAGTTGGTAGCGATGTTTGATGCAATAATTGGATAGGCAACAAGTTTAGAAAGCCGTAGCAACTTTCGGCACCTGAAACAAAGTTATAGAACTTCGGTTATAGAGTTTACCATGGAGAGGTTGGTTTGCGATATTATGATTTGTGGTGTGTGTTGTAAAATGAACAAAAGTGAGAAGAGGTCCCGAGTTTCTTCCTTGGACAGATGCAACAATAAAAGTAACCGCTGCAGCGGTAATGGGAACAACAGTTGCGACCTCTATGTAAAAGGCATGAACCGTTGCAGAAGAACTTTAACCGCTGCAGCTGACTGCAGCGGTAATTATCCGCTACAGCGGTAACACGTAGTAAAATTATAGTTAAAAAACCAAGAAACGTTTTTCATTCCCCACTTTTTCAAAAAACGCAAGGGAGCTCTGGAGAAGGCAATTTTTAGAGGGTTTTTGGAGTTTTTCATATTTAGAGGTAAGGAATTATATTCTATAGAAAATTAGTAGACGCGGATTAATAATGGAAATTGGGGTTTAACTATAGTTCAAGGAAATTGATGAAAAGTGGTGGTAATATGTATAAATTCGGTATATAATGATTCCTAGGGTGTTAAAAAAAACTAATGGGATTAGAATTACGGTTGTTCATGCTAATTCAAGTAAAATCCATGAGGTTTAAGAGATAGAAAACCCTAAAATAGTGAAATAGGGTGAATTTATGGCTAAAATCAGTGATTTTTGATCCCTAATAGTTAAAAGGGGATAAATTATTAAAATGAGTGTATATTCTTGTTGTTATAGATCAGGAACGAGATCCAAAGGGCAAAAGTATGGCTTAAAGGTGACTTTGAGAAAAGGAATTGAGGTAGGCTATGGTTTTGTTGTAGCACTTAGACTTTCTTGGCTTTGTGTTTGTTTGTAAACTGAACATCTATGATTTCCATCTAGCATGGCTTCTGATTTATGGACTGCATTTCATTTCATATGCATTGTGATGGTGTTGGATGATAAAAAGGTCAGGTACCACGCCTGTACAGTTATGATATGATTGTGATAAAGGGTTGGGTGTCACGCTGGTACAACATGATGTGTTGATGATGAGGAGAAGAGTAAGAGATGATGCGCATGCATGCACTCATTCATATGCATTGAGTGCCTTTATAATGAATATATGTGATGATTAGTTGTTGTTGAAAGTGACTAAGTGTAAAAGCTTGTGGAAGTGAACTTGTGAATTTTCCTTATATGATGCCTTTAGTCGTTGATGTCTTGATTATGAGTTTTTTTATGATCGCTTTTATACATGTATGGCTTGCTTACTTGTACATTATTGAGTTAGTTGACCTATGATGCATACCAGAACTTGTGGTTGTACTGATGCTACCTGTACTCTTCATCTTGTTGAGTGTAGAACATCTTTCAGCTATTAACACATGACTTCGGCTTTAGATAGTGGTTCAGACATGATTTTAAGGTGAGCACCATGACCGGGCAACCGTCGGATCTTCTTGTTGATGTTGACGTCCCTTGTTTTGGGAATAAGATGATTTCCATATTTCTTATGGTTTGGCTATTGTGTTGTTGTTCTAGACTTTGTTTACTCTTAGATGTTCTTGTATGGTGACTTTAGGTCCTGGGGATGTAATAAGTAGAGGTTTCTGCACTCTATTGTTAAAAATTGATGTTGGTTGACGAGTGTTTTAAATTTATTAAATTAACTTCCTTTTTGCACTTGAATACAAACTGAAAATTAATATAAGTGAATGCAAGAGTAACACTCAAGAAGGTAAGGGTGAGATTAGCATGGTTCTCCCACTATATGTTAGGGTGGGTTCCTATCATTATCGATTGGGTCATGACAGAGATAGTATCAAAGCACTGGTTTTACAGATCTCATCGTACAAGAAAAGGTCTAGTAGAGTCCCGTGAAATGATACGGAGACGTCTGTACTTTTCTTTGAGAGGCTATAGGACTTTAGGAATGAATTGCTCTCTTTCCTTCTTTCGTGCTATGACTTAATTCCAATTGGTATCTGGCGATCCAAATTGGTATCTAATCCTTTCACTCTTGCTTACAGATGGTGACTACTCATTCTACCAGAGCAGCAGTAACTACAATAGTCGCACCCATAGCACCGCCCGCACATGCCGTTAGGACCACAGTTTGGGGCAAGCCTCGGGCTAGGGGCAGCATTAGACGAGGAGGATGAAGGGCAACACCTATTATGGGTAGAGCCCAGGTAGTCAGAAGGCCGGCAAGATAGAGATCACCATCCCCTCCCCCACAGCTGGATGCCCCGGACCGTGCCCAAATGAAAAGTAGGTAGTTGAGGCAGAGGAGATGGTACCTCCAGAGAATGAGGTACCAACTCTAAGTGGTGCAGCTCCAGTGCCTTTGTATGCTGAGGTGATTCAATATGTGTTGGGATTAGCTTGGTTAGCACAGGATATACTCCAGTCATTTCGAATGTTTCCCCAAAGCCTTACAACATGCCGCTGCTGTAGCACCAAGGATGGATGCAGGCTCTAAAATAGGAGTGTATCCCCAACATGTACTTAGACCAGTGATGACAGATTTTGAACATGGGTTATTTTTCAAATTCATAAAAATAAAACCTCCGGTATTCCAAGGTACAGAGTCCAAGGATGAATTTGAGATTTTGATAGATTGTCATGAACATCTACACAAGATGGGTATTGTTGAGAAGTATAGTGTGGAGTTTGTTTTTTTCAGCTGCAGGCCAAAGTCAAGCAATGGTGGAGGTCCTTTGTAGAGTGTAGATCTGCTTTACCTCCACTTACCTAGGTTCAATTTCAAAATGTTTTCCTGGAGAAATATGTTCCCCGCACCTATCGTGATCAGAAGAAGGATGAGTTCTTGAGATTGGAGTAGGGTAATATGTCTGTGGCAGCCTATGAGGCCAAGTTTCACGCCTTGTCTCATTATGCACTACAACTAATCACCTCAGAGGAAGAGCGAATTAGGTACTTTGTGAAGGGTCTGAATTCTGGGATTCAATTAGCTATTTATCTGTGGTGTTGTCTAGTAAGTCTTTACAGGATGTTGAATTTGACAAGAAGGCCGAAGCAATTAAGAAATAAAAAGAGGTAAAAGCAGAAGAGAAGAAGGCTCAAACCTTGGGCCAATTAGTGGCTCCTTCTCAAAGGGGCGTGGTTCTTCTAAGCCCTATTATTCGGCTATGCCAATATTCACAGGGGCCCCGTCTGGGGTCAGTTATCAGCCTCTCGAACCAACAACTATTCACCTTTATCCTTTTCAATTTAGAGGCCTACTTTAGGACCCAAACACTTTGAGTGGGGAGGGGGGGGGGGGGTTTGGGACACGTCAGGAGGTATTGTCCTAACTTCTTATCTACAAGTCAGTTGACTCATCAACCGAATTTTACTGCTGTAGTTTCAGCAGGTTGTGATGGTGAAGAAAATGGTAGGGGTTATTCACAAGGTAAGCATGGTGGCCAGGCTAGGGGTGTTAACCTGGCCAACTGAGGTGGAGGACAAGTTGGTAGAAATGGAGCTCAGGGCGAAAGAGGTAGCGGTCAGGGTGGTGATAAGACACATGTTTATGCATTCTTGGCACATCAAAAGACAGAAACTTTTGATGTTGTGATCACAGGTATTATTCTTGTCTGTGACCATATGGCTTGTGTATTATTTAATCCCGGTTCTACCTTCTCTTATATGTTTATGAAAGTTGCTTTGGGCTAGGACTTAGAGTGTTAGTATCTTGATGCACCTATGTATGTGTATACACCAGTTGGGGTGTCTGTACATGTTGATCAGGTGGATCATGCATGCTCTATGATGTTTATGGGGTTAAGAATTTGGCAGACCTAGTTATTTTAAATATGGAGGAGTTTGATATTATATTGGGGATGAGTTGGTTGTCCCCTTATCGTGCCATTCTGGATTGTTATGCCAAAACCATCACTATAGTGATGCTTGGGATGGATAAGTTAGAGTGGGAGGATAATTTTAAGCCTAATCCTATGAGGGTTGTGTCAGCAATTCGTGCTCAAAAGCTAGTGAAGAAGAGGTGTAGGGCATTTTTGGCCCATCTCCAGAAAGATAAATCTGTGGTCCCTCCTATGGCGTTAGTCCCAGTGGTATGTGAGTTTGTATAAGTGTTTCCTGATGTTCTTCCGTGTATGCCTCTAGACCAAGATATTGATTTTTGTATAGATTTAGAGCCAGGGACCCACCCTATTTCTATTCCCCCTTATCACATGGCACCAGCAGAGTTGAGGGAGTTGAAATCTCAATTGCAAGAATTGTTAGAGAAGGGTTTTATTAGCCCAAGTGTTTCTCCTTAGGGTGCACCTATGTGTTTATGAAAAAGAAAAATGGCACTATAAGGATGTGCGTAGATTATCGCCAGTTGAATAAGGTGACCATTCGTAACAAATATCCCTTGCCTAGAATAGACGACCTATTTGACCAACTACAGGAAGCTGCAATTTTCTTTAAGATTTATTTGAGGTCGGGCTATCATCAACTTAAAATCAGGGAGGAGGATATCCCAAAGACTGCATTCCAAACTCGTTATGGTCACTACGACGTCTTAGTTATGTCCTTTGGTTTAACCAATGCCCCGGCTGCTTTTATGAGCCTGATGAATGGAGTTTTTAAGTTGTTTTTAGATTTATTTGTTATTGTGTTTATTGATGATATATTAGTTTTCTCCAATATTGAAGAAGAGCATGAAGCCCATTTGCGTACGGTGTTGGGGTTACTCTAGGAGAAATAGTTGTATGCTAAATATTCTAAGTGTGAGTTCTGGCTCTCTTCAATGTCCTTTTTGGGGAAAATTATATCTAAGAAAGGGGTTATGGTAGACCCGCAGAAGGTTGAAGCTATTAGGAATTGGGCTAGACCAACAAATGTGATAGAAATTCAGAGTTTTGTAGGACTGGCTAGTTATTGCCATTGATTTGTTAAAGGATTTACTGCTATTGCTTCGCACATGGCTCACCTTACTTAGAAGGAAGTCCCATTTGTGTGGGATGATAAGTGTGAGAAGAGCTTCCAAAAGCTCAAAACGTTGTTGACCTCAGCCTCGATTCTCATGTTGCCCATTGAGGGTAAAGATTTCATTGTATATTGTGATGCCTCACGGTTAGGTTTAGGTGTTGTTTTGATGCAAGATCAGTACATGATTGCTTATGTCTCATGGCAACTGAAACCTTATGATAAAACTATCCCACGCATGATTTAGAATTGGTCGTTGTGGTATTTGCTTTAAAAATTTGGAGGCACCATCTCTATGTGGTGAAGTGTGAGGTGTTCACCAACCACCGCAGCCTATAATATGCGTTCACCAAAAGGATCTGAATCTGAGATAGAGAAGATGGATAGAACTGATTAAACACTATGACATCTCAATTTTATATCACCCAGGTAAAGCTAATGTGGTGGCGGATGCGCTGAGCTGAAAACCAATGAGCATGGGAAGTTTAGCATTGCTGGAGGTGTCCAAGCACCCATTGGCAAGAGAGGTACATTCTTTGGCTAACATTTTTTTGAGATTACATGAGACTAGCGAAAGAAGGGTGTTAGCATATGTGGAGGTCAAGTCCACATTCTTTGATCTAATCAAAAGTAGCTAGTTAGAGGAAAAGAAGTTAAGAAACCTCAGAGAAATGGTGTTACAAGGTGATGCAAGAGAGGCCATTCTAGATGATGAGGGAGCATTGAGGATTCGGGGGCACTTGTGCGTACCCCAGGTAGGAAATTTGATTCCAACTAATCTGGCGGAGGCTCACAATTCTAAATACTCTATACATCTGGGTGCCAACAAGATGTATAGGGACTTGAGACAATATTATTGTCGACGAAGAATGAAATGGGACATTATGGATTTTGTAACCAAGTGTTAGAATTTCCAGTAGGTAAAGTACGAACGCCGAAAGCATGGTGGTACATTTCAGAGAATGCCTATTTCAGAGTGGAAGTGGGAAAGAATAATGATAGATTTTGTAGTTGGACTTCCAAAGACACTGAGTAAGTGCAACTCTATATGGGTCATTATAGATCGATTGACTAAGTCGGCTCATTTTGTCCTGATAAGAGTCGCTATAATACGGCCAAGTTTAAGATTTATATGAAAGAGATAGTATGATTACACAGGGTACCGATTTTGATTGTGTCATACAGAGGTACTCAGTTCACCACCAATTTTTGGGAGAAATTTCAGTCAGAGTTGAGGTCTAGGTTGGACCTGAGTACAACTTTCCATCCACAAACCGACGGTCAGTCAGAGTAAACGATTAAAGTGCTTGAAGAAATGTTTTGAGCTTGTGTTATGGACTTCGAGGGTCAGTGGGACTAATACTTACCACTGTGTGAATTAGCCTACAATAATAGTTACCACTCTAGTATTGACATGGCCCCTTTTGTGGCCTTGTATGGTAGGAGGTGTAGGTCTCCATTTAGGTGGTTTGATACATTTGAGGTGAGGCCTTGGGGTACTGACCTACTTAAGGATTCAATGGAGAAAGTAAGGTTCATTCAGGAAAAGCTCATAGCTTCCCAGAATCTACAAAAAGAGTGCACGGATAATAAAGTGAGAGATCTGAAGTTCGCAGAAGGAGAATGGGTACTTCTAAAGGTGTCACCCATAAAAGGTGTAATACGGTTTGGCAAGAAGGGCAAGTTGAGCCCAAGATACATTGGACCCTTTTAAATTTTGAAGAAAATGGGGTCAGTGGTGTACAGACTGGCCTTACCCCCTAGAATGTTTAGATTTCACCCAGTATTCTATGTGTCTATGCTAAAGAAGTATCATGGGGATGGTGATTACATCATTCGTTGGGACTCCAAATTATTTGATAAGGAGTTATCTTATGAAGAGGAACTAATTGCTATACTAGCTAAGGATGTGAGGAAGTTGAGAACCCGAGTCATTCCTTGTGTGAAGGTTCAATGAAGGAACCGTACTATTGAAAAAGCTACTTGGGAATGGAGGCAGACATGCGCAAGCGATATCCGCACGCGATATTCACACTTATTCATTGGTAAAGGTACCTTTCTTTACCTTGCTATATATTTTGGGAGATAATTGTCATTCGGGGATGAACGAGGGGTAAATTGCTATCTAATGTAACGACCCAAATTGTCGTTACGCTGAAAGAGGGGGTAAAATTTGCACATAGCCTTCCCTTAGCCAAATTTTGAGAAATTCAAGGCTAGTCTAAGATTGGATGATTTTTTAGGTGTATTAGTAAAATAAAATCTGGTACTAATGTGATAGTTGGTAGTGATATTTGATGCAATAATTGGATAGGAAATGAGTTTAGGAAGCCATAACAACTTCCAGTACCTGAAATGGAGTTATAGTACTCCGATTATACAGTTTACTGTGGAGGGGTTGGTTCGTGATGTTACGATTTATGAAGTGTGTTGTAAAATTAATAAAACTGAGAAGAGGTCTCGAGTTTCTGCCTTGGACCGCTGCAGTAAAAAGGTAACTGCTGCAGCAGTAACGGGAACTGCAGCGATGACCTCCGTGTAAAAGGCACGAACTCCTGCAGTGAAACTTTAATGTAATATGCAGTAAAATTACAGTTTAAAAACCAGGAAGCGTTTTCACTCCCCACTTTTTAAACAGATGCATGGGAGCTATAGGAAGGCGATTTTTAGAGGGTTTTTGGAATTTTTCATATTTGGAGGTAAGTAATTACATTCTAAACTTGAATTTACTCCGTTTAACCTTAGAAAATCACTAGACATGAATTAATAGTGGAAATTGGGATTTAACCCTAGTTCAAGGAAATTGATAAAAAATGGTGGGAATGTGTATAAATTCGGTATATAATGATTCGTAATGTATTATAAAAAACTAATGGGATTAGAATTACGGTTGTTCATGCTATTTCAAGGAAAATCCATGAGGTTTAAGAGATAGAAACCCTATGATGGTTAAATAGGGTGAATTTATGGCTAAAATCAGTGATTTTTGATCCCTAATAGTTAAAAAGGGATGAATTATTGAAATGAGTGCATATTCTTGTTGTTATAGATCAGGAACGAAATCAAAAGGGCAAAAGTATGGCTTAAAGGTGACTTTGAGCAAAGGAATTGAGGTAGGCTATGGTTTTGTTGTAGCACTTAGACTTTCTTGGCTTTGTACTTGTTTGTAAACTGAACATCTATGATTGCCTTCTAGCATGACTTGTGATTTGTGGACTGCATTTCATTTCATATGCATTGTGATGGTGTTGATAATAGAAGGGTCAGGTACCACGCCGGTACAGTTATGATATGATTGTGATAAAGGATCGGGTACCATACCGGTACAACATGATGTGTTAATGATAAGGAGAAGACTAAGAGATGATATGCACATCTTGCATTCATGCACTCATTCATATGCATTGATGACTTTATAATGATTATATGTGATGATGAATTGTTGTTGAAAGTGGCTAAGTGTAAAAGCTTGTGGAAGTGAACTTGTGAATTTTCCTTATATGGTGCCTTTAGTCATTGATGTATTGATTATGAGTTCTACTATGATCACTTTTATACTTGTCTGGCTTGCCTACTTGTACATTGTTGAGTTAGTCGACCTATGATGCTTACCAGTACTTGTTGTTGTACTGATGCTACCTGTACTCTTTTTTTTGTTGAGTGCAGAACATCTTTCAGTGGTTGACACGTGACCTCAGCTCTAGATAGTGGTTCAGACTTGATTTTGAGGATAAGCACCATGACCGGGGAACATCCCTTGTTTCGGGACTACTACGATTTCTGTATTTCTTATGTTTTGGATATTTGTCTTGTTGTTCCATACTTTGTTTACTCTTAGATGTTCTTGTACGGTGACTTCAGGTCCCGGGGATGTAATAAGTAGAGGTTTCCGCACTCTTTTTAAATTGATGTTGGTTGACGAGTGATTTAAATTTATTGAATAAACTTCCTTTTTGCACTTGAATACAAACTGAAAATTGATATAAGTGAATACAAGAGTACCACTCAAGACAGTAAAGGTGAGATTAACATGTTTCTCTCGCCATAAGTTAGGGTGGGTGTCAATCATGACCGGTTGGGTCGTGACAATTATTATTATTATTATCATCATCATCATCATCATCATCACCATCAGTAGAAGTACTAGTACTTTTTCTTTTTTAAATTAAAAGTACTGCAACGTGTGTATTACTACTACTACTACTACTACTATTATTTATTATTATATTATTATTTATTATTATTATTATTATTATTTATGTTATTATATTTTATTTAATATTTGAATATATTTTAAAATATTGATAGGAATAAGTTTATGAATAGTAAGAGTTCATTTAGAACTCGTCAATGTTAGGTTCCTAGTTTCAAGCTAATGGTAATCTTTTTTTAAAAAAACTTAATATTTTCAAATTCAATTATCTCTAATCTTTTAATTCAAAAGTTTTATTACAATGTTATTAACCTTGTCATAAAACTACCAAGTGGCTTATTCCTATACCGCCGCTTGACTTCTTCTGGTGCTTTTGCTTTTGCGCTTATATATACTAGTGTCATAACCGCGCAATGCCCGGACTTTATTAAATTAAATTATGATTTTATTTGCTTCAAGAAAAAGATAATACTCTCTTGTAATTCTCTTCTTGCTTGATCTATTTTTTTCCTCCTCCTCATAGAGTGAGAAGTAAAATAAACATAATTCAAAAATTGATAGGGTTATTACTTTCTTTTTTTATTTAAACATAAAATAAAGTGTTTTACATTCTCATATGGATTAAACGCAAACCTTCAAGAAGCGTTAACTGTTTGTCACGATAAAAACTAATCCTAGAGATTAGTATTTTAATTCTTTTTTCAAAAGTAAAAGATAAAAAAGATGTAGAAATGTATATTTGTACTTCAATTTTTCTCTATTGCCATAGGCTTTTAATATGTGTATTGAAAAAAAAGGCTTTTTATATACAATTGTGACATTGAACAATAAAAGTATAAGTAGTAATATTTAAGTATCTTCATCTCAATTTACTTGTCACATTCTCATTTTAGGCCATCTCAAAAGGGTACTATTTCAAAAGTTTTGTAGTAAATGTTTGAAAATGTTTACACATAAAATCTAGTTTAGCGGTTAGTTACTACTTAATAACAAAGTGAGAAAATAGACATATATACAATAAATGATCATAGAAAATTATCTGTGTTTAACAAACTTTTGAAGAAAGTAGATTGTTGCCAATTTATATTTCAAGCACACTACAATTGGCTAAATCTATCTCCATAGTCCAACGACTAACAGGTCCTTACTAACGAATTTAGCAAGTGTCAGTGAACAAAGCGTTAAACCAGGAAGCAATAATTTTGAAGATTAGGACAACTGGATAGATAATTCTATTATATGTCTCTATCTTTCTCTTAATACATTCTTTGCCTTATCTACTCCCCTATATATTTTGTAACGGGTCACAATTAAAAGAGTCTTTTGAGATAAAATTTTATCTATTTTTTTAAATCTTTGTCCACATTTAGAACTTAAACACATCAAATTCAAAAGTTTTACTTCAATTTAAGTGGTGGTAAGTTCATAATGCCCAACTCAAATGAAACACAATGTTATTGTATGTAATAATTAACTTGATCTTTGGAAACGTACCTAACTTAATATTAAAAATTAAACTATATCATTCAATTCCAATCTTTGTATATTTGAAATTATTAGGAGTCAAATATGTTTGTATTTTTAAATCCTCAACAAAATTTCATTTATCTTCTAACATAAAAGTTCATTATATTAGATACTAAACAACAGTAATTTCATTAAAATAATTATAGGTAGATAACATAAATTTCAAGTGATCAAGATATTTCCTCCAACGGATGAAACCACTAACAATATAATTCATGACCTACAACATAAACATAAGGAGAAGCGATTTACTAGCAAATAAGCCATGGAAAAGTCATCTACAAAATCATTCAAATTATCTGTAAATATCTAACCTTATATTGCTAAAAATCCTTGGGTAAATGATTACGTAGTAACATAAGAAAGAATCTCATAATTTTCTTCCAAGTAAAGAAGATTGCGATTTTTCTTGATCTTTGGTAATAGATCATCTGCAAAAATAAATTTCATTTATTCAGACACCATAAACCAAAAATGTGAAATCTATAGACGACAAAAACAAAGTTCATATGTTCCAATAGACTGCAACTTGCCTTCACCCTGATTCTGCTTAGACACAGAAGCATTAACAAAGGAATTATGTTGTAATAACCCTCCAAGTTATTTTCTATGTTTTCTATGTTTAGAACTTTCCCATAGCTTCTCCAAGTCATTTATGACTTACTGGAACTGACAGTTCTGTTATTGGGTAATTCATTTGATTTTTAGAGCCATTTCTCTGTTTTGGAGCTTTTGAAGTTAAGGAGTGGGTCTCGGAATAAAAAATTAGGTAAACAACCTCAGATGCCATTTCTGACAGTCTTATTAGCTCCAAAATATCGATTTTAGACTATGGGACCCTTGGTTGGGTCCCGAGGCTTCTTGACTCGATTTGGGCTATTGGGTGGAATTTGACTAAAATGGCTCCTTAGGGTGTGGGATCCACTTTTTATTGAAATGACCTTCGATGGAAATTTTGATAGCACCGTTGAGTTTGGAATACGAATTTGGTAGGGTAGCATAATTTATTTGCATTCACAGGATTTCAAACAAATCTCGGGGGCTGGATTAGGATAATTGCAAACTTACCAAATTTCTGGTGCATCAACACCTGGTGCAAGCCCAGGTTCTTCATCACTATCATGATGAATATCCCCGGGATCATGATGGTTCATGATCCTAGTCATCCTGATCACAAGGGTTGAGGGCTCGCGACCCTGATGAAGGAGATCGTGGGGCTGGGCTAGCTCATTCATCGCGATCGCATGGCTAGGTCACTGCTATCGCAATGGTCCTGTTAATGGGTGTCACTACCACAACTAAAGGACCTCATGATAGCAATGAGAAAACCTCTGGCAGTATATATATCTTCACCTTTGTTTTTCCCTCATATTTTTCTAAGTTCCAACACCATTATAGACTAGTGAAGCTTGTAAATTGAAGGAGGATCATATAATTGAGCTAGGATTAGCTAGGGGGCGTGTTTGTGAGCACCTTAACATCGTTAATCCGTAAGTCTTTCATTAATTTTCCATGTAATTCTCTGATTTAGTTCTTAAATTCTCGATGGTGTTGGTACTGGTTTCGATACTATTTGAGCTATGAATAAGTTATATTTTATATGGCAATTGATCCTTGAGTTGCATGGGATGCTATGAAGGTTTCAATTTTGGGATTCCGCAAGCGGGCCTCGTGTGGGATTTTTAGACTGATTTTTGACCTCGAGCATTTATATGTAATATAGGTATTGTTTTACTCATCTTGATGCATGGATTATTAATTTGAGAGCGTGGCAGCTTTCAAAGGCCTTTTGGAAGGGGAAAGCTCCGGTATAGAGGATTCGACAAGTGTTTAACGGTGTCCATGTAGGCTAGGATTACCCTCCTTTAAGATTGAGAATAATTAAGGTATTAGTGTACTATTGTGCTAGCTTTGGGCATGTAGTTTTAGCCTGATTATTGTTTTAGCATTTTTATGCCTTATTTAGCCGGTTAGGGCCATTTTTGGTAGATTTTGAGCCCGTTCTCCCCTAGCATAGTGTATTATCATCCTTTAGGACTAAGATTAGTGCTTATAGTACCTTGCGGAGGGAATGGGAAGCCTTAGACTAAACTCGGGTAGGTTTTGACCTAGCTTGGGTTATTAGGACCCCGTAGTAGGCCCCACTCCCTTTTTAGATAGTATACTTGATATAAAGCTCCTTTAGGCTTAATTGGACTCCTGGCTACTACTTTAGGCTATTACCTTAGGTCGGTTTTAACTTAGAATGGATTATTGGCTTGTTTAGCTTCTTTTCACCCGAGTAGAGTAGTAACTGACCCTAGACCGTACCTCTTTGACCTAGTATTTAGGACCCACCTTGCCTTAGTGGACATAACAACTCGAGATTAATTTTATGACTTTATGGTTTGGAGATAGGCTTTAAACCCTTGAATTTCTTCCCACTAGCTAGTTATGCTTATATTTATATAAATGCAATTTAGTTATGGTTATGGTTATGGTTACTATTAACGAGTTTCAATATGAGTTGACATCAGTTTACAATCGAGGTTGGATTATTATGGGTTCATCAGTTTTTGAATGCGGTTTGGTTACTATGAGTTTCGGTTCGAGTCCGACATCTATCTATGATTATGGTTGGGATTTTTTGGTATTAATTATGGTTGTTGTGGGGAGTTCTGGAAGTGCTACTGGTTCAATTGTGTATGCACCATTTGGCCTCTCGTTATTATCCGCTATTTCTGGGTTGAGCCCGGTGTTTGGCCTCTTATTACTATCCATTGGTTTCGGTTCAAGCCCAGTACATACCTAGATTTTCATCATGGATTTGGGTTCAAAAGGTTACTTGAGATTGGTTTAGTTGAAGGTTGTTTATGTTTCTTACATTAGTTTCTTCTTGTCTATACCCGCCGGCTTATGGGGGCTCGATTGGGTTAATTGTCTTCTTATGTGTGTCTTCTAGGCTTATGGGGGCCCAATTAGGTTGTAGTTAGTTATTTTCTCTTATTTCTCAGTTATTTATTTCCTTTATTGCACTTGCTTAGTATAGTAGATATTTATATTTCTACCCCTATTAATGTTGACTTAGCTTACACTCTCGTATCTTATTATGCTTTTACTATATTTGAGCTCAGTCGGCCGATGATGCCTACTGAGTACCCATTGCTTTGGTACTCATACTGCACTTTTGCATCTTTTTCCCTAATACAGATTCGAGTATGAGCCACCGGTGTTGACCTTATCCTCAGGCCCTGCTACTGACTTGGAAACGGGGTGAGCTTTCTAGAGTTCGAGGCTGATCCTTCTCCCTCTATTTCAATTATAGTCTTTTGTATTTTCGAGACTACTGTATGCATATGTATATTTTTTATACTATCTAGCATTCTTGTTTTTGGTCATAGTGGCTCTTGTACCGACCTTACCAGGTCTTGGGAGGGAATTATTTTGTTCATTTTTTCATTTCCCTTTCTTGTACAATATGTTATATTTATGTATATCTCTTCTGCTTCTGCCTATGTTATCATTGTTATTGGTTTCATTCTAGTTTTCTTTTATCTTCCACCCGTTAGCCCATTGCTTTCCATTCCGGGCTATGGATTGGCTTAACTACTAGTGGGTTGAAGTAGGTGCCATCGTAACTTATGAAATTAGGCCGTGATAGATTGATATAAGAGCCTAGGTTCACCAATGTTATTGTTACAAGAGCCAATGTTTAGTAGAGTCCTGCGGATTGGTACAGTGACGTTTGTATCCTATCTTTCGGAGGCTACAGGTCATTTTTAGGTAAATCTAATCTTTTTGGTTCACTTTCGTGTGTTGTGTCTATTTTGGTTTCAAAATTCTTATTTTGTTTCACTCTTTTGTAGATGGTTAGGACGTGGGGTACGACAACTAAAGATCAAGACCCCGAGCTTGCTACTAGAGCGCCAGTCAGGGCGGAGGTCGACCTAGAGGTTAAGATCAGGATAATAAGTCATTGGCAGATCATATTATTGCTCCTAAGCCAGAGATAGCGCCAGAGATTCTACAGCCATAGCAACAGGTAGGCCAGGGTATAGCCCAGGCCCTACTCGGGTTTATAAATTCCATAGTTCTCAAAGATACATTGGTTCATTTATTGGGGTTAGTTAGTAGTCCACCGACAGATGGGGCTTAGACAACAACCTAGGGTGGCATTGGTTTAGGTGTGCAGCCTACAACTATGGCTCCCAGAGCAGAGGTTCTGCCAGCCCGGATAGTTCAGCAGCCGGTAGTAGCCCAACCACTTATGACCGCGGATGAGCAAAAGATGTTGGGATGATTTCTGAGATTTACTCCACCCAGATTTGTCAGGGCCCCAGGAGAGGATGCTTATGAGTTCCTTACCAGTTGTGAGAAAAAGCTGTATAATTTAAGGTTGGTTGAGTCGTGCGTAGTGAATTGTACTACATATCTACTTGACAGGGCTACGAGACAGTAGTGGAGAGGTTATCTTGATTTTGAGCCAGTTGGATCTCCTCCTGTGACTTGGGCTCAGTTCTTTTAGGCTTTCTTGGAGAAGTATATACCTCGCAGTATGCACGAGCACCTTAGAGACGAGTTTTCTTGATTAAGGCAGGGTACTATGATAGTGGCCAAGTATGAGGCAATGTTTCATGAACTAGACAGGCATACCACTATGATTCTACCTATAAAGGTACGATAGGATTTAGTGTTTTGTCAGAGGGTTGAATTTACCATTTTAAAGTGCTACTCAGAGTTTGGTGACTTCAGGGAAGTCATTTACCAAGATTTTTGACCACGTCTATACTATAGAGGAGATGGATTACAAGGCCAAAGGGGGCAGCAATAAGAGACCTCGTTATCAAGGTAGTTACAGTGGGAGCCACAATGACTCACAGTTCAGAGGTCGAGGATTTCAGGGTAGGTACCCCTAGCGACAGCCTTATCAGCACCAAGGTCATCCTAGTAGGCCCGTTTAAGAAGCCCTTTAGATCTCACATGAGGGTCAGCCCAGCTATGGTAGTTCGAGTAGTCAGAGCAGTAGTCAGCCAGTGAGGAGAGTTTAGTTAGGGTTATTAGGTCAATGCGGCCATTCCAGATCAACCAGACCTTGTAGATAGAGTAGAGTGCCCGGGGCTTGTTATGAGTGTGGGGTCATCATTTATTTCTCTCAAAAGTGTCCCTAGTGTGGGATGATTAAGCCTTTAGCCCAGAGTGCTCAGTTGATCAGATCAGTGCCGTCGCTAGTTAGGGGTGGTACTCAGGGTCACAAGGGTGGTCCCCAGGGCTCCAGAGGTAGTCCTCAGGCAGGTAGGACAGGTTGTCGGGTAAGTACCCAGTCCAGTAGTGAGCAGGGTATTTGTATGTTGTTCTTGGTAGGACTAAGTCTGAGGCTTCGGATTTGTGATCACAGGTATGATTTCAGTATGCCATCATCCAGCTTCTGCTTTATTTGATCCTTGCTGCATATTTTCATATATTTCTACTTAGTATACACCTTGGTTGGGTTTATCTTTGAAGCTGTTATTTGTGCCATTACGTGTAGCTACCTCCGTAGGTGATTCTTTAGTAGTGGATTAGGTATATAGATCATGTTTGGTGACTGTTCGAGAGTTTGACACTCAAGTTGATCTCATTATGTTAGATATGGTGGATTTTGATAAGATTCTGGACATGGACTGGTTATCCCCCTATCATGCAGTCTTGGATTGCTTTGCCAAGTCCGCTATCTTACCCATGCCTGGCATACCCCCGGTTGTATGGTAGGGTTTTTTTAGCCACATACTAACAAAGATTATTTCTTATATTCATGCTAGGAGGATGGTATCGAGGGGTCGTGAGTCATTCCTTTCATATGTTTGGGATATTAGTGTTGAGAGTCCTTCGCTTAACTCTATTCCTATTATTTGTGATTTTCTCAATGTTTTTCCTACCGACCTACCTGGCTTTCCTCCTAAGCATGATATAGAGTTTGCTATTGACCTCGAGCCAGCCACCTGACCTATTTCTATGGCTCCTTACTGTATGGATCCCACCAAGATAAAGGAGCTAAATATTCAGCTTCAGGATCTACTGGATAAGGGTTTCATCAGACTGAGTGTATTGCCTTGGGGCTGCTCCAGTTGTATTTGTGAAAAAAATAATGGTTCTATGTGTATGTGCATCGACTACAAGGAGTTAAATAAGGTGGTAGTGAAGAATAAGTATTATATGCCTCGTATCGATGACTTATCTGACCAGCTTCAGGGTGCAGAAGTGTTTTCTAAGATTAATTTAAGGTCTGGTTACCTTTAGTTGAGGATCAAGGCCGAGAACATCCCTAAGACAGCCTTCAAGACTCATTACGACCATTATCAATTCCTAGTGATATTTTTGGGTTGACCAATGCCCCAATAACATTTATGGATTTGATGAACCGCGTCTTCAGGCCTTATTTGGACTCCTTTGTGATCATTTTTATTGATGACATTCTGTTATATTTGAGGATTAGGGAGGAACACGAGCAACATTTGAGGAATGTGTTCCACACTTTGAGAGATCATAGGCTTTATGCCAAATTCTGAAAGTCCTAGTTCTGGCATGAGTCTGTAGCTTTCTTGTGGCATGTGTTATCCAAAGATGGTATTATGGTAGATCCGGCAAAGATTGAGGCTATTTGTGATTGGTCTAGGCCTACATCTCCTATTGAGGTTCGCAGTTTCATTAGGTTAGTAGGCTACTATAGTGGCCCACGAGTTATGAGGCGAGCTTTCTTAAGCTTAAGGACTTTCTCACTTCAGCTCCTATTCTGATCCTTCCAGTTGAGTACGAAGGGTTCACCGTCTATTGGGATGCTTTTAGTGTTGGTCTGGGGTATGTTCTAATTCATCGGGGCTGTGTTATTGCATATGTGTTAAGGCAGCTAAAGGTTTATGAGTGAAACTACCCCACTCATGATTTGAAGTTGGTTGTAGTAGTTTTTGTGCTTAAGATTTAGAGGCGTTTCTTGTATTGTGTTTGTTGTGAGATTTTCACTGACCATCGTAGTCTTCAGTACATTATGACCTAGAGGGAGCTTAATTTTAGGCATCGTAGATGGATTTAGTTGCTAAAGGACAATGATATCTCTATTCTATACCATTCGAGTAAGGCGAATGTGGTAGCGGACGCCTCAAGCTGGAAGGTAGTGAGTATGGGTAGCTTGGCCTTCATTTCAGTTTTGCAGCAGCCGTTGGCTTTGGATGTCCAGTCCTTAGCCAACATGATGGTTCATCTTGATATTTCTGACCCCAGGAGGATTCTTGCTAGTGTTGAGGCCAGATCTACCTTGTTGGAGTAGATTCGGGGTCGTCAATTTGAGGATGATAGTCTTTGTAGCATTCGAGGTCAGGTGTTGAGGGGTGAGTCTAGGAGGGCTACCTTGGATTCTGAGGGTGTTCTGAGATTTGATGGTTGGATTTGTGTTCTGAGGGTAGGGTCAGAAATTTGATTCAGTTGATATTTCGAGAGGGTCATAGCTCCAAATATTCTATTCAGCTCGAGACAACTAATATGTATAGGGATTTGAGATGGCATAACTGGTGGAGTGGTATGTGTAGAAATATAGCAGAGTTTATGGCTCGGTGCCTATGTTGTTTGTAGGTGAAGGCGAAGCATCAAAGACCTGATGGATTGCTTCAAAGGCTACCCATTCTCGAGTGGAAATGGGAGCGGGTCACTATGGACTTTGTAGGTGGTTTTTCTCGTACTTATCATGGTTCTAATAATATTTGGGTCATCATGTATCGATTGACCAAGTCTGTCCATTTCATCCCTATTCAGACTTCCTTCAGTGTCGGGAGGTTGGCCCATATCTATATTTAAGAGGTGGGTCCTTCATGGGGTATCCATGTCTATTAATTCAGATCGAGGTTCTTATTTCATTTCTAGCTTCTGGAGGACATATCAGGAGGAGTTGGGTACCCAAGTTAACCTTAGCACCACTTAGCACCCCTAGACTGATGGGCAGTTGGAGCGGACTACTCAGTTTTTGGAGGATATGCTCTGTGCTTGTGTGTTGGATTTTGGAGATCAGTTGGACTAATTTTTAGCTTTGGCAGAGTTTATATATAATAACAGCTACCATTCGAGTATTCAGATGGCACCATTCGAGGCGTTGTATGGCAGGCGTTGTCGATCTCCAATTGGTTGGTTTGAAATTTCTGAGGTTAAGTCCAGTGGTACACATTTTCTTCGTGAGTCTTTGGACCGAGTTCAGGTGATTCAGGATAGGCTACGGGCAGCTCGGAGTAGACAGAAGAGTTATGATATTCGTAGACTTTATGCCTTGAAGTTCAGAGTTTATGATCGAGTCTTTCTACGAGTATATCCCATGAAGGGCATTATAAGGTTCGGAAGGAGGGGCAAGCTCAGCCCCAGGTATATCAGACCATTTGAGATCCTACGGACAGTTAGGGAGGTAGCCTATGAGTTAGGTTTGCCTCCAGCCTTTTCAGTCATCCATCCTATTTTTCATGTATCTATGTTATGGCACTACATTTTGGATGAGTCTCATCTGCTTCGGTGGGACTCGGCTCAGTTGGATGAGAGGTTGACCTTTACAAAAGAGCCTGTGTCTATTTTGGCCTGAGATGTCAAGCAGTTGTGCTTCAGAGACATTCCTGTGGTTAAGGTTCAGTGGCGACACCATCTAGTCAAGGAGGCTACTTAGGAGACCAAGCATGATATGCGGACCCAGTATACCTACCTGTTCAAGCTTTCAGATACATCTTAATCCCTTACTTTCACGGATGAAAGTCCTTTTAGTAGTGGATATTATAATGACCCTCTAGGTCATTTTCTATGTTTCCCTGCTTTTTTTGCATTTAGAGCTTTCCCACAGCCGCCCCAAGTCATTTATGACTTGTTGGGACTGACAGTTCGGTTACCGGGCAATTCATTTGGTTTTTAGAGCCATTTCCCTATTTTAGAGCTTTTTAAGTTAAGGAATGGTTCTCGGGAAAAAAACTCAGGTTAACAGCCTCAGATGCCATTTCTGACAATCTCATCAGCTCTGAAATGTCAATTTTAGGCTGGGGGACCCTTGGTCTGGGTCCCGAGTTTTCTGGACTCATTTTGGGCTATTGGGTGGAATTTGGCTAAAATAGCTCCTTGGGGTGTGTAACCTACTTTTTATTGAAACGACCTCGGATGGAAATTTTGATGGAGTCGTTAAGTCCAGAATGTCAAATTTGGAAGGGTAGCATAGTTCGTTTGGGTTCGTGGGATTCTGAATGAATCTTGAAGGCCCGATCAGGATAATTACAAACTTGCCAAATTGCTGGTGCATCAACACCTGGTGTAGGCCTAGGTTCTTCATCGCTATCACGATGAAGACCCCCGCTATCACGAGGGTCTGTGATCTTAGTCATCACGATCGCGAGGATTGAGGGCTCGCAACTGCGATAAAGTAGGTCATGAGGCCAAGCCAGCTTGTTTATCGCGATCGCGTAGCTAGGCCACTGCGATCGCAATGGTCCTGTTAGTGGGATATTGTGACCGCGACCAGGGGACCTCACGACAGCGATGAGGAAACCCCTGGCAGTATATATATCTTCACCTTTATTTTTCCTTTATATTTTTCTAGTTCCAATACCATTATAGACTAGTAGAGCTTGTAAATTGTGGGAGGATCATATAATTGAGCTGGGATTAGCTTGGGGGCGTGTTTGTGAGCACCTTAACATCGCTAATCCGTATGTTTCCCGTTAATTTTCCATGTAATTCCCTGATTTGATTCTTAAATTCTCGATGGTGTTGGGACTGGTTTTGGTACTATTTGAGCTCAAAATTAGCTATATTACATGTGGCAATTAATCCTTAAGTTAGAAGAGATGTTTACAAGAAATGTTGTGACGGTTTCAAATTTGGGAATTCGCAAGCGGGTTCCGCGTGCGATTTTTAGATCGATTTTTTATCCGAATTATTTATATTCAATATGGGTATCATTTTTTTGGTATTGATGCATGGATATTGTTTTGATAGAGTGGCAGCTTTTGGAGGCCTCTCAAAAGGGAAAAGCTCTGGTATAGAGGATTCGACGGCATCCAGGTAGGCTAGGTTTACTCTCCTTTTAGATTGATATTAATTATGGTATTAGTGTACTATTATGTTAGGTTTGGGCAGGTAGTTTTAGTTCGGTTATCGTTTAAGCATTTCTATGCCTTATTTAGCCGGTTAGGGCCCCTTTTGGTAGATTTCGGGCCTGTTCTCCCCTAGCATAGTGTATTATCATCCTTTAGGACTAAGATTAGTGCTTATAGTACTTTGAGGAGGGAACAGGAAGCCTTATACTAGACTCGGGTAGGTTCTGACCTAGCTTGGGCTATTGGGTCCCTATAGTGGGCCTCACTGCCGCCCTTTTTAGATAGTATACTTGATATAAAGCTCCTTTAGGCTTAGTTAGACTCTTGGTTACTACTTTAGGCTATTACTTTGGGAATGGATTATTGTCTTGTTTAGCTTCTTTTCCCCCGAGTAGAGTATTAACTGACCTTGGACTGCACCTGCTTGACCTAGTATTCCGCCTTGCCTTAGTGGACTTAATCGCTCGAGATGGTTTTATAACTTTATGGTTTGGAGATAGTCTTTAAACACTTGAATTTCTTCCCTATATCTAGTTATACTTATATTTATATAAATGTAATTCAATCCGATTCAAGTCTGGTACAAGCGTTATTGCTATTATTATGAGTTCTGGCATGATACTGGCATCTGTTACTGCTATAGTTATGGTTATTATTTATGAGTTCCATTATGAGTTGGCATTTATGGTCGATGTTTTCTTCTCAAGGGTTCATCAGTTTTTGGTTATGGTTTGGTTACTATGAGTTCCTGTTCGAGTACGACATCTGTCTGTGATTACGGTTGGGATGTTCAGTTATTAGTTATGGTTGTTACAGGGAGTTCTGGTAGTGGTACTGGTTTGGTTGTGTATGCACCATTTGGCCTCTCATTATTATCCACTATTTCTAGTTTGAACCCGGTGTTTGGTCTCTTGTTACAATCCATTGGTTTCGATTCAAGCCCGGTACATACCTAAATTTTCATCATGGATTTGGGTTCAGAAAGTTACTTATGATCGTGTAACACCCCGTACATTTTCGAACCCATGAGACTACCTTAACATTTATGAAATTATTTAAACATGGGAGAATTGGTGAATTATGCATTAATTTGTTGGGCTTAAATGAATCTTGTGCTATTGGGCTCAATTGAGGCCCAAAATTAGACAAAAAGACATGGCCCAAGTGGAAATGACCCATTCTTGGCATTGACCAAGCAAGCATAGCATTTATGATTAATGTGTGGCTAAGGATGAGACTAAAAGGGACTATAAAAGGGCACAAAAATCAGATTTTTATTCACCAAGACACACATGCCATTTCTAGACTTTTCCAAAATATTTCTCATCTCACACAAACCCTAAGTCATCACTCTTTTGGACAGGATCACTCTCTTGCAAGTTTTGGTAAGTACTTATTCTCATGGTTTAGTATATGATATGCTTAATATGGTGTATAAATCATGTTGGTTATGTTGGCAATGTGTTGGACAGTTCACTATGTGTAAAACTGTCTATTTTTGCAATCGGAAAAGGGTTTTGCCTTGTAAACTTGAAAATGGACTTGTGGTCTTGAAGGAAGTGAACTTTATGGATTAAATATCAACATCTAAGATTTGGTTATGTTCTTAACTTGCTTTCTTATAACATGTGGGATTGTTGTTATGAAATTGGTCATGGAAATTGTGGTGTATATTGAAAGGAAAATGTGGTTTTGGTGATGTTCATGTGTGTTGTTAAACCATGATGGTCCGTTGGCATACAAGTGACTTAAAATATGTAAAGAGAATCTTATTTATGGCCATGGACCATTTATTACAAAAAAGGACCTAAAAGAGACCCTTTTTGGTCGAAACGGGCATCCGCCCTCGCGTCTGGAGCACCTGCGGGCGCAGATGCCAACGCAGGTGGCTTTGGACAAGGACAGAGGGGCACCTGCGGCCGCATTTCATCCACCTACGGGCGCAGATGGCTCCACAGCCCAGTCTAGAATTTTGTTTTGTGTGTTTTTGTCTCTCTTTGATCCCCGAAGCCTCCTATACCCTTCTTGGATGTAATTATCGACTTATGATACTTATTGAATGACTTTAAGGGGCCGTTTAGAGGCATGTTGGGTTATACCACTTATGTATTGTTAATATGTTGTCATGAAGGGTATTGAGGTGACTTGATGGAATATTTGGGACGTAGTGTTAATAAGGAAGCGTAAAGGGTAAACTTGGTGTGACATGCTATTAGTTTATGATGCCTTGGTCAATGTGTGGGGTGTTGTTGGTATGGTAATGCAGTGGATTGTATTGTAAAGGGTGAAATGACTTTATATGGCAGTCATGTAACTCATTGTCATTTTATGCACTCGTAAGGTAGTTGATTGTTAACGTGAGATCCATTATGTACTTGTGTTGTAGAGTGAAACATAAGGAAGAAGCTGGACTGTTGTATTCACATATAGGATTGTGTATTCATAGTGAGATGACAAGGTATGTAAGGTTACTCTTTCCGTATCCTTCTGCAGCACATAGTGTTCACATTGATATTGTACTTGTTCCATTCCGAAATGTTCTAAGGTATTTCATTTCAGGTTGTCATCCATTGTTAGTCACATGTTCCTCATTCATTGATCAAATGTTACTCATGTGTTACATAATTTGCGGACATGTTCCAAAGCTCCAATAATGTTATGACTATCATTGTATCAATCTCTCAAAAGTAAAGAAATAAAGTAATGCATAGTTATTGGTTACAAGAGTACGGGTGGTAGCTTTAGAGGCATAAGCCTAGCTCGAGCCGATCCCAAGATTATTGGATCAGGGTATCCCTAGAGGCATAAGCCTAGCTCGATCCGAACCTAATAAATTGGTTTATGGGTGGCAGCTCTAGAGGTAATAACCTAGCTCGAGCCGAGCCCGGTATATTGATTTATGGGTGGTAGCTCTAGAGGCATAAGCCTAGCTCGAGCCTATCCCAATATAACGTTATGTTATGGTAAGAACCACTGATCAGTTGGGGCCCGGGTACATTGTGACACAGGTGATGATGAATAAGCATAAAAGCAAAGAAGCAAGGAAAGTAATGAAAGCAATACGCATAGTTCCAAACATACGGACCGATGGTTTATCCCTACTAGCTATTCTCTTATAGTTGATTCCATTGAGGTTCTTATGTATTGATGCAGTTTCTTATAGCCTTACATACTCAGTGCATTCTTCGTACTGATGTCCCTTGGGGGACTTACCTTACTTGCTGTAGGCACAGGTGCTCATAGACCCCCGCAGTAGATTGCGGATCATTTGGCGATCATTGGTGAACTCCAGTTGGTTCGGGGTTTTTCGAGTCACATGTGTACATTTGTTTTGGTATTGTAAAGTTGTATAAAGCGGGGACTTGTCCCAACTGTAGGTTGGTTATGTACATGTATCTGTAGAGGCTTTGTAGACGTATGTGGGAAAATGAATGTAAGAGATGTATGTCCATTTTGACTTGAAGGCCCTAACGGCCAAGTTTCATATATAGCATATGTTTCCATGACTTCCACCATTGGTATCATATAGTTACATGAGATAGAATGATATTCATACAGAGACATGCATATGAATGTACATGAATGAAGATTGGTTCTCTCGGGCCTTAATGGCTTCGGGTGCCAGTCCGCCCCGTTGGAATTCGAGGCGTGACAGATAGGTTTAGTTATAGGTTATTTATGTGTCTTACCTTAGTTTCTTTTTGACTGTACCCACCGGCTTATGGGGGCTCGGTAGGGTTAATTGTCTTCTTGTGTGTGCCTTCTGGGCTTATCGGGGCCCAGTTTGGTTGTAGTTAGTTCTTTTCTCTTTTTTTTGAGTTATTATTTCCTTTATTGCACTTGCGTAGTATAGTAGATATTTACATTTCCACCCCTATTACTATTGACTTAGCTTATACTCTCGCATCTTATTATGCTTTTACTATATTTGAACTCAGTCCGCCGATCATGCCTACTGAGTACCCATTGCTTTGGTACTCATATTGCACTTTTGCATCTTTTTTCCTGATGCAGATTAAAGTACGAGCCACTGGTATTGATGTCATCCTCAGGCCCTGCTACTGACCTGGAGATGGGGTGAGCTTTCTAGAGTCTGAGGATGATCCTCCATCTATTTCAGCTACAGTCTTTTGTATTTTCGAGACTACTGTGTACATATGTATATTTTGAATACTATCTAGTACTCTTGTTTTTGGTCATAGTGTCTCTAGTACCGACCTTACCAGGTCTTGGGAGGGAATCATTTTGTTCATTTTGTCCTCTCCCTCTCTTGTAGAGCATGTTATATTTATGTATATCTCTTTTGCTTCCGCCTATGTTATCATTGTTATTGGTTTCATTCTTGTTTTCTTTTATCTTCCACCCGTTAGCCCATTGCTTACCATTCCGGGCTATGGCTTGGCTTGCCTACTGGTGGGTTGAAGTAGGTGTCATCATGACCTGAGAAAGTGGGTCGTGACATATATCCACAAAAATTACACCCAATTTTAAGACTTTTAGTTCAGTACATTACATAAATAATTATAATTTGCATACAACTATACGAAAATCACTTACTTGTAAAAGGTGAAAAACATGTTTTAGCATATCCAGGGTTTTAAGATGCCTGAAAAAAAATAAAAATAATACAACCTCAATAGCAGAGCGGTTAGGATTGAGTTTAGGTTGGACAATTTATTATTGATAAATAGTACAGACGTTTGAAGTATGTAGTTTCAGGTTTTATTTTGTCTCATAATTATGTGGATGGAATAAATAGAGGGCAAGAAAGATACGTGCGGTTATAAGAAAGAGAAGTTACAACGTTTGGTCATTTTTGTTTTTTGTTGTTGAAAAAAGTTTGGTTATTTTCTGATTAAACTTTAAAAATAGAAAAGTGGAGAGAAAATAGGAGCAGTTGCAACTTCTTTTAATCTTTTTTATACACTGGACAATAGAGAATTTTTTGTTAAGCAAAAATAAAGAATATTGCAAAAATAAGAGAAAGATAAGTTATTTGTAGGTTTTTTTTAGATAAGTATTGAAAACACCTGTGAACTTGGCGCGAATTATTACTTTAGTCCCCGAATTATTGAAAGCCTTAAAAACACCCCTCTACTTGACTAAGTGAATTTATAAACACCCCTCTTATGTCACGCATGCATATATGTGAAATTTTCTACTGTGTGGCATACACATAGATATATATATAGTAAAACAAAATATTTTAAAAATTTATTCTTTTAAAAAAAAATTAAATTTTTAAAATTATTTTTAAAACAAAATAAATTTTTTTTTCTTACCCCATCCCCTACCCCTGGCCACCCCAGCCCACCCTACCCCCCTAAAAATATATTTTTTAACTTATAAAATTAAAATATTTTTAAGAAAAAAAAAATAAAAAAATTTCCTACCCCTACCCCGACCTACATACCCCTAACCCCTCCTCCAAAAAAAAAAAAAGTCCTACCCTACTACTCTGTCACGACCTAAATCCACCGTGAATGGCACCAACACTAAGCCCCCCGGTGGGAGAACCGACTAACCTCATAACCCAATCAACACTTAGCCAAAAATAGGCAACTAAACCAATCTCATTAATCAAACCAATAATCCATTTTTTAAATGAAAAGTAAGAATAAGTATGCGGAAATAAACCATCCTTAGAACCTGAAAGTCATCGTACCAAAATTTTAATAATTGTCAAAAAAGAAGGGGATGCAACCCCGAAACCAATGTAATATCTAGGTCTGAAACAATGGACTTGAAACAAATAAAGAACTCATGGTAGCCCAGAAGATGCATCTCACCCTTGAGTTCGAATATTGTCTGTCTCACAACGGAGGTCTCGAAACTGTCACTGGATTATGCTCTGTACTCAACAAAAAAAATAGCACTGTAGTATCAGCACACAAGAAATAATGATGTATTGGTAAGGTCATCGACCAACCCAAAATGAGAAATATGAACACAACCATAACATAGTACAACAAGACAACTATGAACCCTATCATGCAACTCTACCCCAAGTTCATAACACTTAACTTTGTAACAAGTACAACATGAAGTTCAGTCAATATGAGTCAACAAGCATAGCAATTCAAGTCAAACTATAACCACCAACAAGACTCCAAGTCAACAACCATGACTCAATAATCACATAAATCAGGTCCCAATTTCACAAGTATTAGCCAACACAGAGTTATGTCACAAATTACAATTAACCCATACCACTCAAGAATCCACAAGAAACAACTAATATGCATCCCGAATTAGATAAAGAAAGCAACTTTAGCAATTAAGCACACAAACCCAGTTCACTCAAGGAACCAACATAATAATGACAACACTTAAGCTCGGTTCACTCATGGAACCAATATAATCAAGAAAACACATAATTCCCTATTCTCTCAAGGAACCATCACACTCACCAAATACCTGTACACACATGTTAAGGGTCTTATGGTTTTCTACTAGCCATGACCTAAAGGGGACGAGCTCTTGTTCATGTACCAAATTCTAGACATCAAGTGTCTGCCAATCTTATATCATCCAATCCTGCGGAGATGTCCAAATACTGATACATTCTATAATAATGACAGATATCACAGCAATCACAACCAAAATGATAACAGAAACAACACTTGTAAAAAAACCGACAAGCTTTCATTTAAATTCATTACATGTGATTAACACTTAGGATATCAAAGAGTCATTCACTTTCCTTGAACATGCATTGTGCAAGCAATACTAATAAATAGTCAACTTGCACACATAACACAAATTAGGTTTAAACTATATTTAAACCATCACCTACCTCAATCCAAGCATGAAGTTCTCTACTGAACCTGAGCTTTCCCTTTTCTTACAACCTCGGCCTGATTGTGGTCTAAAGATGGGAATATAAACACATAATCAATCAAATGCCCTATAATATCGAGGATTATAACCTAATCCTGAACCCCAAGGCCAAATTCATAATCATCCCTGATACAATCCAAAATGGCACCAAACCTTTTGAGACCATAAATCAAGGTCAACACATGGAGATCCAAGCCAAGATTATTATAAGGACACAAGTACATGAGTGGAGGACCCTTTTTGAACTCAAATTAGAGAAATACTATTTATAGTTGATAGCTTGGAGCTTGAAATACACTTGGAAGGGGCCAAAAGGCTAATTCCTTGGCTTGGCGGACCACCAAGGCCTTGACGGCTCACTTGGCAGTCAGTCAAGAGGCAACAAATCCCAGGAGAGTTACCGCCTCAACTTGACAGAGGGTGTAGCGGACACACTCAAAACAATCCACTTAGTTTAGGCTATTTTCATAAGTTGGTCCATGGGTCACTTTTGGGCCAAATGTAATAACTTAACCCTAGACTATAAATAGATTAGCTTAGTTCATTATTTTAGAAGTCATCTTTTGATATTGATTGAGAATGAAAACTCTTGAGAGAGTGTTTGAGAGCTTGGAATGAATCTTGTTGCATTTGTTGTGGCCAAATACACACGCAAATGTACGTGGTTATACAAGTAATATAGTGGCTCTTTCAAGCTGAATATCGATCCCATAGGGACTTGGTGATTAGCAGATGATCCAATTATAGTGTTACTATTAAAGTTAAACAAATGCGTATTGTAACTAACAAGAGTTTTGAGTTTAGAAACTAAATACTAGAAATAACAAAAATATGAAATTCAGATTGTAAATAATATATGGAGTGTTCCAGGGTGGAGGCAATTACCTCATATTCATGCATAACTATGGTTTCTAGTCGATATTGGTGCTTATCGTGATTGTTGATCTACGGGGTTGATATTCAACTTGGGAATGGTCATCCTGTAAGTCATCTACACAAATTAATCTCACAACTACATCGTTGAGAGAGGATGTGAGTATTTAATTCAAGTGCATTAAACTATCTTCCCATTTCATTAACCAAGTGGGGCGTTTAGGTATATCGTTATACTAACCACAAATCATCCTTTAACAATTAGTTTATAAAAATTAAAGACATGATCCACCCTTCTTACATTCTTCATTCCATCCCTCAACTCCTATGGTCAATTCATTTTGGAACTACAATTATCCTAAAGTTCATGACGCTTTAGAATAGTAAAACAAGAACGTAAGAACAATCATATGACTTGATAAACAAATATACCAACTAGAAAACCATAATTAAGCAATCATATTGTAGCCTAAACCCTAGAATGAGGGGTTTTATCCACTCATATTCATACAAACAATCTCCATAAAAGAGTTCATAACTTCAAACTACAAGAATGAAAAGTAAAAGAAGAAATAACCCTAGTTTGATATCCTTGACGTTTCCTTTGCAATCCAATTCGTGTGTAATCCCAGAGATTTCAAATATGTGAATAAATTTGGCTAATTACTCCTTTTATAGTTCTTTAGGTCATCCATCAGGTTCCCCAAATGAATCCCATGCATTTACAACTTTGCCTGCACTTAAAAACAAGTTAAAAACCAACTTTGGGTCGGATTTGGGGGTGGTGCGCCGCGTGGGTCATCGCACACAAAAACCAGTAGCATGGTGAGATACATGGTGCGGATAACGCCCTAACACATTACTTGGTATGTTCATCACATGTACCCCTCCCATGCTTTGGGAGGTGCGGCGCATGGCTCCCTCCAAGGTGTGGTGGTTGCGGCCGTTCCTTCTCGTGCTTTCGTTCCTTGTTCCCATTCATCTTGTGGCTTGTTTGTAGGATTGATTTATATTCCATAGATACATTGGTATCCTACAACATATCACAACAACCATAAGTCCATGCAACACAATAGAACAAACCAAAGCACACTAGAACAAGCATAGTTCAAGTTAGCGACACTAGTTTCCTCATCTAAGTTCTATTTGAACTTTTTGACTCTAGACTTGTTACGAATGCCCCTTAAAAACTATGAACATGTAATTTAACACACAAATACACATATAAACACTTAACAACTCAATAATTACATCAATTTATCCTTAAAACTAAGCTAAAACTGCATAGATAATGACACTTAGGAGTAGAAATATGCCTAAGATCACCACCCCACACTTAAATCCTTGTTCGTCCTCAAACAACTCTTTACACTAATCACCATCAAGGAATACTCTAACATTATTACTACAACTAAGACACTCAAACTAGAACTACACAGACCACATGAATAGCAAGTTCTTCATTCGACATGTCATATTACAACTTTGAAACACATGAATACTACTTCAAAACCTCCTTGCATCATGCAATCATACGTAGCATCTAACTAGAGCATCTCTAAAATTTTAAAATTACTCCTAAAAATCAAAATGGATACTGGGTTCAAAGGGATTCCCCTAAAAACAAAACCGAAAAGAAAAACCGAGGGGTGGATAAAGTGTGCTCCTAAATAAAACTAAAAATTACTAAAAGAAAATCTTTTTGTATTTTTCAAATTTTCAGCAACCTAAGCAAAAAGCAACTAACCAAATAACCAAAAGACTCCTATAGCACACTCCACCCTAACCAAATAGGAAGATTTCCCATCCCACACTTAAAATCACACTTTGTCCCCAAAGTATAAATTAAAAGAAAGGATAGAAATACTCCTTGAGGCCTCTAGGCCTAGACAATAGAATCATATTCATCAAGGAGTTCCAGGGGACCCCACACTCAGTTTTTGCCCTGCTCTTTAGCTAAGATCTCGGGTACTCAAACTTCCCCTCAACTTGTCAACTCAAAAAACACAAAAACAAAGGCGATACTAAAGAAAACTAAAAAAATAAAATAACCACCTTAACTTGGGTTGCCTCCCAAGCAGCGCGTGATTTATTATCGCGGCATGACTCACATCATAACTTCATCATCCACATTATCTCATTCTTTTCCTCCTACTTGGATCCCATCTTCTTTTTCTTTTTTAACCTCTCAAATGCTCATGATCAAGGTCTGCAACTTTTCTTACACCTACCTTTTCAGGATTCCATTCAAGTTTTGTGAGTTCAGGCTTATTTGTCAACTCAGGAAACTCCATGAGAGAGTATGAAGAAGTAATTAGTAGTTTGCACTCTTTCACCCCACACTCATCCACTTCCATAGCTGTGATCATGAATAGATATCTATAGTGTGAGGGTGTGTTAAGTACTTTGTACACTCTGAAAACCACCTATTCGTCATTCAATCTCATCTTGAGAGTGCACTCTCTCATATCTATCAATGCTCCACCAGTAGCTAAGAATGGACATCCCAATATGATTAGTACCATGTCATATATATCATAATCAAGAACTATAAAGTCAGCAAGAATAATGAACTTACCAACCTTAATGAGTATATCCTCTATGATTCCTTCAGGGACCACTCTAGTTTTGTCCACTATTTGTAACACCACTGGGGAGGGCCTTGGCTTTTCCAAACCAAGAGTATGAAAAACTGAAAGGGGCATCAAGTTGATGCTTGCCCCCAAATCACTCAAGGCATGGATGATTTCATTTTCACCTATTTGTATAGGGAGGGTGAAACTCCCAGGGTCCTTGAGCTTTTTGGGCATCTTTCTCATGACCACAGAACTGACTACACTCTTTAGTAAGTACTACAGTCTCAATATCACCAAGCCTCCTTTTATTGGTCACCACGTCCTTCAAGTACTTAGCATACTTTAGCATTCCCTGCAAAACATCTACAAGAGGAAGGTTAATGTGAAGTTCTCTGAATATATCAAAGAATTTCTTAAAACAAGTATCCTTTTTGGCTTTCATAAGCCTCTGACGGAAAGGTGGTGGTAGCCTATTTTGAGGTTGCTTAATAGGCTTTTCATTAGGGTACTCAGACTTCCCCTTTTTGTCAGCTTCTTTGGGATGAGTTTGCTTCTCTGTTTGCTTCGGTGTGGTTAATTCTGCTTGCACCTCATAATTTTTCTTTAGAGGTACATCAATCAAATCTCTACCACTTCTCAATATGATTGCCATAACTTGCTTAGAAGCTTGATCTGTATCACTAGTTATACCCCCTTAAGGTCTTGTGTTGTGCACCTGAGCTAACTGACCTGTTTGTATCTCCAAATTCTTTTGGGCAATTTGTTGATTTCTAATTTCTGCAACCATTTGTTCTTAGTTGGCCAGTATTTTTTTTAAAGTCTCTTCTATATTACTGGCCTGAGTTTTATTTTGAATACCTTGCTACTATTGAAATTGCTGAGGTTGAGTTTGATTATTGCCCCATGAGTAATTGGGCTAACTCTGCCAGTTGTGGTTGTAGGCATTACCATAGTTTTGATTACCTCTCTGCACATTGCCTACAAAATTCACAGACTTCATATTTGCTGCACATAAGTCTGAGGAGTGACCACTATTACCATAAGTTTCACACCAAGTCTGAACTTGTTGAACTGCATTAACCTATGCCTGAGGTTGAGCTACACTCAACTTGTTGAACTGGGCCATTATTTGATTCTGAAAGCTGGCCAATTATGCTGACAATGTTGTGACACCATCTACCTCAATCATACCTATAGGATTATTCACCATGCTTCTAGACATATCACCACTCCAATCTGGGTTACTTTGTATAATTCTATTTAGGAGATTGTACATCTAATCATAGGTTTTCTCTAAAGGCTGACCACCTGCCACTGAATCTAACCAAAATTTTGTATTAATGTCAAGACCTTCAACAAAAGTATGAGCTAATACCTCATTGGTCTGTTGGTGATGTGGACAATCTATGAGAAGTGACTTGAATCTCTCATATGCATGATAGATATTCTCATCTGGCTTTTGCTTGAAACTCAGAATCTCACTCCTTAACCTTGCAGTTTTTCCCGAAGGAAAGAATCGGATGAGGAACTTCTTTGCCAAATCATCCCAAGTTGTAATTGAGTTTGAAGGTTCTGCCTTCAACCATTTCTTTACTTCTCCCAAAAGTGAGAATGGAAAAAGTGTGAGCCTTACATAGTCTGTGGATACTCCTGTAGGGATGAAAGTATCACTAATCTCCAAAAAGTTTTATAGATGAACCTGTGGATCCTCATGTGATAAGCCTGTAAACTGTCCACTTATGTGCAACAACTGCACCATGTTCTATTTCAGCTCAAATCTATCCTCTGTGTTCGTCTTTTGAATACAAGAGGTCATATTAGTTGCGAGTGGGATTGCCACATCGCGTACTATCCTGCGGGGTGCTTGTTCATCACCCATTACTGCAGGAATAGTTTTGCCTTCTTGCACTTACGGGATTGGATAAAGAAGTGATGCTTCTCTCCTCCATTAGTGCAAACTCGCTCAGGTTCGGGATATTGCTCAACCAATTCCCTCTTCCTTGCCAGCTTACTCAACATTCAAACTTGTACCTGCAAATTTAGTAGCTAAGAAAAAGTTGTTAGCACTTATGAAACAAAATAGTCAAACTGACAATTAGAAGGTCGCTAATTTTCAAGTCCCCAGCAATGGCTCCAAAAACTTGTTGCAGCCAACTGCACACGTCAGTGTACGTGGTCATGCAAGTAATGTAGTGGCCCTTTCAAGCCGAATATCAATCCCACAGGGACTTGGTGATTAGCAGATGAGCCAATTATAGTGTTACTATTAAAGTTAAACAAATGCGTATTGTAACTAACAAAAGTTTTGAGTTTTAGAAACCAAATACTAGAAATAACGATGATATGAAATTTGGATTGTAAACAATATATAGCATTCCAGGGTGGAGGCAATTACTTTACATTCATGCATAACTATGGTTTCTAGTCGGTGTTGGTGCTTATCGTTATTGTTGATATACGGGGTTGATATTCAACTTGGGAATGGTCATCCTCTAAGTCATCTACCCAAATTAATCTCAAAACTACATCATTGAGCGGGGATGTGAGTCTTTAATTCAAGTGCATTAAACTATCTTCCCATTTCGTTAACCAAGTGGGGCGTTTAGGTATATCGCTATCCTAACCATAAATCATCCTTTAACAATTAGTTTATAACAATTAAAGACATGATCCACACTCCATACATTCTTCATTCCACCCCTCAACTCCTATGGTCAATTTGTTTTGGAACTACAATTTATCCTATAGTTCATGACGCTTGAGAATAGTAAAACAAGAATGCAAGAACAATCACATGACTTGATAAACAAATATACCAACTAGAAAACCATAATTAAGCAATCATATTGTAGCCTCAACCCTAGAATGAGGGTTTTTATCCACTCATATTCATACAAACAATTTCCACAAAAGAGTTCATAACTTCAAACTACAAGAATGAAAAGTAAAAGAAGAAAGAACCCTAGTTTGAGCTCCTTGATGTCTCCTTTTCTCTCCAATTCGTATGTAATCCCAGAGATTTCAAAGATGTGAATAAATGTTGCTAATTACTCCTTTTATAGTGATTTAGGTTTTCAATGAGGTTCCCCAAATTAATCCCATGCATTAACAACATTACCCCCACTTAAAAATAAGTTAAAAACCAACTTTAGGTCGGATTTGGGGGTGGTGCGCCGCTTGGCTCATAGCACACACAAACCAGCAGCATGGTGTGATACATGGTGTGGTGAAAAACATCCCACATGACTTGGAAGGTGTGGAACATGGAACCATCCCATGATTTGGGAGGAGTGGCGCATGGCCCCTTCTCATGCTTTGGGAGGTGCGGCGCATGGCCCCTCCGTGTGGGGTTGCGTCCGTTCCTTCTCATGCTTTCGTTCCTTGTTTCTATTCATCTTGTGGCTTGTTTTTAGGATTTATTTAGCTTCCATATATCCTCCATTTGTATTCTAAAACATCTCACAACAACCATAAGTCCATACAACACAATAGAACAAATAAAAGTACACTAGAACAAGCATAGCTTAAGCTAGCGACACTAGTTTCTTCATCTAAATTCTATTTGATATTTTTGACTCTTAACTTGTTTAAAATGCCCCTTAAACAATATTAACATGTAATTTAATACACAAATACATATATACTGTAACACCCCATATACTCCCAACCCTATGTGACGACGTTGACCATTGGTTACTTAGGTGTCGAGATGCCATGAGTATTATTTTGTAATGCTAGTGATGAGAAAATTGAAATTTGGCCTTGTAAATGTGATTAAACTTGCATAGGAGGTGTTTTTTGATTTTCGTGGAGCATTTGTGGGGTTAAAAATGAGGCTAAGAGGACCTCTAAACAAAGGATGTTAAGGGTAAGAAGTAAGTTAAAGAATAGGACTTGAAGTATCTAACCAAACCCGCAAAGAAAAGTCGAAAAATGGAATTTTTTGAAAAAATAAGTGTGGGGCGTGCTTTAGGGCGTTCCAGGCCGCTCTAGGCCAAATTTTTGTGCCCAGAGGCAGCAAGCTGGCGCGCCCTTTCCAATTTTTCGAAAGTTGGAAATTTTCTAAGTCCTAAGGGTGCTCGGTGATGTACCGAGCTGATTTTTGCCACGTTTCTCCTACAACCATGAGTATATACATGAAATGAGTCAAATATTATATTGGTATGATAAAATTACTCGAGAACGAATTTGGCATCAAAATGACGGTTTTACTCTTATGGTCAAAACAGGCCATACGTGGCTAGAATCACTTGTTTTTGGGATTGAGGCTATGGATATGAATAGAATGAGTGGGAATATTGTTTTAACACGTATGATATGATTTAAACATGAGAAATTATATATTTTATTGGATTAAGTGAATTGGGCTCAAAAAGGGTCCAAAATGTGAAAGAAGACATGGGCCAAAAATGGGTCAAATGACCCATTCTTCCATTGACCTTCTAGACATGAGTGAATATTGTCGTGAAAATTATGGAATTGATTAAACATGAGTTATATTATGGATTACAAATTATTTTTGTGGGCTAAGATAATATGTGTTAATGGGCCAATTTGAGGCCCAAAATGAAGCCAAAATGCATGGGCCCAAGAGGAAAATGATACTTTCTTCCATTTGACCAAGAGTATATGGAATTTAATGCCCAAGTATTGGATAAGTATTACTTGAGTACTATATAAAGGCCAAAAGATCAGATTTTTATTCCATTCTAAGTCTTATGCTTTTCTAGACATTTCTTGAAGATATTTTCTCTCCTTTTCAAACCCTAAGACATTTCTTGGAGCAAGATCATCATTTTTCAAGCTTGGGTAAGTAATTATTATTATGGATTATCATATTATATGCATGAGAGAGTATGTAAATCATGTTGGTTATGCTTGGAGGTGTTGAACATGGTACTTTGTGTTTTTATATAAGATTTGTGATCCATGAGATTCAAGCTTGAATTATGACTTGTGACTTTGATGAAAGAGCATGGCATGGATAAAATATGGACATGTATGGTGTGATTTTGTTATTAAACTTGTTATTTTTCTATAAGTGTAAATTGTGGGATTTTGGCCGATATATGCTATGAGGTGTATTAAGGTAAGTTGATGGCTTATTTGTGATGTGGTGTGGATAAGAAAGTGTAAAGGAGAAGTGTTGTGGTGAAATGTATTGATTATCATGTATTGGTCAATGTTGGGAATATTGTGGTATTTTGGAATAATAATTTCATCAATGGTTTTGTCAAGGGGAAATGGCATGTTTAAAGGCAAACATGTAACTCATTGACGTTATATGCATTTGTAAGGTAGTTGGTGGTTAATTTAAATCTCGTTATGTATTTGTGTTGTAGAGTGACACATAAAGAAGGAGCGGGACTATTGTATGCACATCTAAGATTGTATATCCGTATTGAGAGTACAAGGTATGTAAGGTTACTCTGTCCGTATTTTTCTGCGGCAAATAGTACTCACATTGACATTATGCTTGCCCCTTTTTGAAATGTGCTAAGATATCCTATATCCGGTTATCAATGGTCATTAGCATATATTTCCTACTCATTGATCAATTGTGAACCACATGTCTCATATTCATGGTAAATGTTCCAAAAGCTCAATAAGGTTATGTTCCAATGGTCCAATAGTGATTATACTCATGTCTCTTGTTCATGGATTATTGTCCAATGGTTCCAATGGTGTTATGTTTTCAATAAGGCTATGTTTCCAATAATGTTTTTTCACATGTCTTCTATTTTGGTTATGGTTCCAAAGCTTCCAAAAATGCTATGTCAAATGAATGTATCAATCTCTCACAAGTGAATGTACCAATCTCTCACAAGTAAGGGTATCAATCTCTCAAAAGTAAAGAAGTGAAGTAATGCATATATGGTTAATGATCAAGTGGGTGGCAGCTTTAGGGGCATAAGCCTAGCTCAAGCTGATCCCAGGATCAGGGGGCAGTCCTAGAGGCATAAGCCTAGCTCGGACCGAACCTGACAGGGGGCAGCTCTGGGGGTAATAACCTAGCTCGAGTTAAACCTGACATATTGATTTATGGGTGGCAGCTCTGGGGGTAATAACCTAGCTCGAGCCAATCCCGATATCTTGATTCTTAGGGTGGCAGCTCTGGAGGCATAAGCCTAGCTCGAGCTGATCCCAACATAATGATATGTTATGTAAACCCACTGATCAATCGGGGCCCGGGTATCACAGGTCACAGACAAAGATGAATAATCATAGAAGCAAAGAAAGTAATGAAAGCAATATACATGGTTCCCAATGTTCAATATAGTGACTTATCCATATTGGTTATGCATTTGAATTTGAGTTCATTAACATGTTTACATATCGTATAGTTTCATTTGATCCTTACATACTCAGTACATTCTTCGTACTGACCCCTCTTGGGGAACTTACTTTAAATGCTGCAGGTGCAGACACTAGTAGACCTCCGCAATATGTTGACAGTAATTGCAGATTTTTGGTGAGCCCCAGTTGGTTCGGGACTACCCAAGTCGCAGTTGTACATTTATTTTGATGTTGTAAATATTGTATAAAGCGGGGACTTGTCCCGAATTTAAGTTGGTCTTGTATATGCATCTGTTAGAGGCTTTGTAGATGTATGTGGGTATATGGATGCAAGATATGTATGTTCACTCGACTTGATGGCCCTAACAGCCAAGTTTCACATATTGTACATGTTTTCCATGACTTCTGCCATAAGCATTTTATATGTTATCAGTTACATGAGATAGTATGATGTTCATGAGCAAAGATTGGTTCTCTCGGGCCATATCGGCTTCGGGTGCCAGTCCGGCCCGAATGGGATTTCGGGTCGTGACAAAAGAGGTATCAGAGCAGGTCGTTCTAAGGGTGTCTACAAAGCTGTGTCTGAGTAGAGTCTTACTTATCGATGTGTTGTGCACCACATTTATAAGTAGGAGGCTACGAGACATTTAGGATGTTGTTTCTTTTCTTCCTTCTAGATCGTGCAATAGAGCCAGTGGTGTAAGTTGAATTGTATCTGATCATGGTAATTATTTTTCTTTGGTATAGTCAAAATGCCAATCACGAGAAGAGGTAGAGGTAAAGGGAAGTAGGTAGATGTGCCTGTTGGAGAAGGAATGAGTAGACTACCACCTGACCAAGCTAGTCAAGGTGGAGCAAATGCTGAAATTTCATCGCGGTCTTCATCTACTTTGCCAGCTCCGGGAGAGCCAAGAGGTAGAGAAGTACCTGCAGAACCGCCTATGAATGCCACTGACCAAGATTTGAGAAATGCAGTACATATGTTGACACAGTTAGTGGCTGCACAGACACAGAGACAAACTGGTCCAATGATAAATTAAGATGACGCGACTAGAGCAGCTAGTCGGCATACACAGGACTTCCTAAAGCTAGACCCTCCCATATTCACAGGGTCATATCCAAAAGCGGATCCACAGGACTTTGTGGATCAGATTCAGAGGGCTTTGGAAGTTATCCATGTGACGGGGGTAGAGACAGTTGAACTTGCTGCGTATAGATTGAAAGGAGAGGCGATATTGTGGTACGAGGATTGGAAGAAATTTTGTGATATTGGTGCAAATCCACCTACGTGGGAGGAGTTTAAAGTGGATTTCCTTGATCATGACTTGCCTTATGAGATCCGTGAGGCACGTGCGAATCAGTTTCTAAATTTGCGCCAAGGAAATCTGAGTGTGAGAGAGTACAGTTTACAGTTTAACTCATTGGCTCGATATGCTCCAAATGTGGTGGATACAATGCTTGACAGGGTTCATCGATATATGGACCGATTAGAGCCATATCTAGTGAGGGACTATACTATTGCAGCATTGAACAAAGACATAGACATAGCTAGAATTCAGGCATTTGCACAGAAAATGGAGGACCAAAGGCAAAGAAGAGGGACACAGGACTCTGAGGAAGGTCCATCAATAATGGCTAGACCAATGGGGCAGTCTATGGTGTCCCCAGGAGAATCTAGATCTCAAATGTTACCGCCTAGACCCTCGTTCTCATATTCTACAGCAGGTGCTCACTCTCAGTTCCGAGGGTTTAGAGGTGGTCTATCTGGGTAGAGTAGTGGAGTTCACGAATCACAGGCAACAGGTTTTCCTCATCAGCAGTGTCAGCACTGCGGGCGTACTCATGCAGGTACATGTCGAGTGGGGACAAATACTTGTTTTTGGTGTGGCACAGCAGGGCATATAATGAGAGAATTCCCACAAAGGGGAGCGAGTGGTGTAGCACGACCTACGGGATCAGCCGTTACATCATCAGCATCGGTTCCTTCCCTAGACAGAGGCGTTCAGCCTATTGGTCATGGTAGACATATTAAAGGAGGAGCAGTTAGTTCCAGTGGAGCCCAAAATCGTACCTATGCTCTAGTGGACAGGCAGAATGTGGAGGCATCTCCTAATAAAGATACATGTATGTTATCCATATTTTCACATGATATATATGTATTGATCGGTATGGGCTTTACCCTATCGTATGTCACTCCATTGATTACTATGAATTTAATGGGACACTGAGGTTATTAGTTAAGTCAACTGAAAAATCTCCACCTGTCAGTGACTTTATTAGAGTTAAAAGAACATATTGTAATGGCATAGTAGATGTTTGTGGTCACGGATAATTAAGTACTCTTAAAAGCGTCCCTAATGAAAGGGGTAATAGGATTTGGAAGGAAAGAAAATTGGCTCTACACAACATGCTATGTGAAATTACCGGAAGTGCATAAGAGTTCCATTTCATATTACTCCCATTGAAAATATACGAACTACAGAGGATGTCACTAGGAAGAGCTACCTATTACTATTCTAGATCAATAAGCCGAAGAGGTCACCTGGGAAACTAAAGAAATGATGAAATCAAAGTATCCATATTCATTTCAAATGGACGGAAGATTTCATAGTATGGAAGTGATTTTTTTTTTTATAATAAGTAAGTATCTATATGAGTATATGTATAGAGATGTTAATATAGAGATGCATTTGTTGCACATGAAGCGACATCGTTAACATTCGAGGACGAATATTTCTAAGGGAGGGAGAATGTAACACCCCGTATACTCCCAACCCTATGTGACGACGTTGAACATTGGTTACTTAGGTATCGAGATGCCATGAGTATGTATTTTGTAATGCTAGTGATGAGAAAATTGAAATTTGGCCTTGTACATGTGATTAAACCTGCATAGGAGGTGTTTTGTGATTTTCGTGGAGCATTTGTGGGGTTCAAAATGAGGCTAATAGGACCTCTAAACAAAGGATGTTAAGGGTAAGAAGTAAGTTAAAGAATAGGACTTGAAGTATCTAACCAAACCCGCGAAGAAAAGTTGAAAAACAAAATTTTTTGAAAAACTAAGTGTGGGACGTGCTGTAGGGCGTGCCAGGCCGCTCTGGGCCAAATTTTTGTGCCCATAGGAAGCAAGCTAGCGTGCCTAAGGGTATGCCAGGATGGATTTTCAAATTTTTCGAAAGTTGGAAATTTTCTAAGTTCTAAGGGTGCCCAGTGACGTACCGAGCCGATTTTTGCCACGTTTCTTCTACAACCATGAGTATATACATGAAATGAGTCAAATATTATATTTGTATGATAAAATTACTCGAGAAAAAATTTGGTATCAAAATGATGATTTTACCCTATGGTCAAAATAGGCCATATGTGGCTAGAATCACTTGTTTTTGGGATTGATGCTATGGATATGAATACCATGAGTGGGAATATTGTTGTAACATGTACGAGATGATTTAAACATTAGAAATTATCAATTTTATTGGATTAAGTGAATTGTGCTCAAAAAGGGCCCAAAATGTGAAAGAAGACATGGGGCAAAAATGGGTCAAATGACCCATTCTTCCATTGACCTTCTAGACATGAGTGAATATTGTCGTGAAAATTATGGAATTCATTAAACATGAGTTATATGATGGATTACACATTGATTTTTGTGGGCTAAGATAATATGTGTTAATGGGCCAATTTGAGGCCCAAAATGAAGCCAAAATGCATGGGCCCAAGAGGAAAATGATCCATTCTTCCATTTGACGAAGAGTATATGGCATTTAATGCCCAAGTATTGGGTAAGTATGACTTGAGTACTATATAAAGGCCAAAAGATCAGATTTTTATTCCATTCTAAGTCTCATGCTTTTCTAGACATTTTTTGAAGATATTTTCTCTCCTTTTCAAACCCTAAGACATTTCTTGGAGCAAGATCATCATTTTTCAAGCTTGGGTAAGTAATTATTATTATGGATTAATATATTATATGCATGAGAGAGTATGTAAATCATGTTGGTTATGCTTGGAGGTGTTGAACATGGTACTTTGTGTTTTTATATAAGATTTGTGATCCATGAGATTCAAGCTTGAATTATGACTTGTGACTTTGATGAAAGAGCATGGTATGGATAAAATATGGACATGTATAATGTGATTTTGTTATTAAACATGTTATTTTTCTATAAGTGTAAATTGTGGGATTTTGGCCAATATGTGCTATGAGGTGTATTAAGGTAAGTTGATGGATTATTTGTGCTATGGTGTGGATAAGAAAGTGTAAAGGAGAAGTGTTGTGGTGAAATATATTGATTATCAAGTATTGGTCAATGTTGGGAATATTGTGGGATTTTTGGAATAATAATTTCATCAATGGTTTTGTCAAGGGGAAATGGCATGTTTAAAGGCAAACATGTAACTCATTGACGTTATATGCATTTGTAAAGTAGTTGGTGGTTAATGTAAATCTCGTTATGTATTTGTGTTGTAGAGTGACACATAAATAAGGAGAGGGACTATTGTATGAACATCTAAGATTGTATATCCGTATTGAGAGTACAAGGTATGTAAGGTTACTCTGTCCGTATTTTTCTGTGGCAAATAGTACTCACATTGACATTACGCTTGTCCCTTTCCAAAATGTGCTAAGATATCCTATATCCGGTTATCAATGGTCATTAGCATATATTTCCTACTCATTGATCAATTGTGAACCACATGTCTCATATTCATGGTAAATGTTCCAAAAGCTCAATAAGGTTATGTTCCAATGTTCCGATAGTGATTATACTCATGTCTCTTGTTCATGGATTATTGTCCAATGGTTCCAATGGTGTTATGTTTTCAATAAGGCTATGTTTCCAATAATGTTTATTCACATGTCTTCTATTTTGGTTATGGTTCCAAAGCTTCCAAAAATACTATGTCAAATGAATGTATCAATCTCTCACAAGTGAATGTACCAATCTCTCACAAGTAAGGGTATCAATCTCTCAAAAGTAAAGAAGTGAAGTAATGCATATGTGGTTAATGATCAAGTGGGTGGAAGCTTTAGAGGCATAATCCTAGCTCAAGCTGATCCCAGGATCAGGGGGCAGTCCTAGAGGCATAAGCCTAGCTCGGACCGAACCTGAAAGGGGGCAGCTCTGGGGTTAATAACCTAGCTCGAGTTGAACCTGACATATTGATTTATGGGTGGTAGCTCTAGGGGTAATAACCTAGCTCGAGCCAATCCCGATATCTTGATTCTTAGGGTGGCAGCTCTGGAGGCATAAGCCTAGCTCGAGCTGATCCCAACATAATGATATGTTATGTAAACCCACTGATCAATCGGGGCCCGGGTATCACAGGTCACAGACAAAGATGAATAATCATAGAAGCAAAGAAAGTAATGAAAGCAATATACATGGTTCCCAATGTTCAATATAGTGACTTATCCATATTGGTTATGCATTTGAATTTGAGTTCATTAACATGTTTACATATCGTACAGTTTCATTTGAGCCTTACATACTCAGTACATTCTTCGTACTGACCCCTCTTGGGGAACTTACTTTAAATGCTGCAGGTGCAGACACTAGTAAACCTCCGCAATATATTGACAGTAATTGCAGATTTTTGGTGAGCCCCAGTTGGTTCGGGACTACCCAAGTCGCAGTTGTACATTTATTTTGATGTTGTAAATATTGTATAAAGCGGGAACTTGTCCCGAATTTAAGTTGGTCTTGTATATGCATCTGTTAGAGGCTTTGTAGACGTATGTGGGTATATGGATGCAAGATATGTATGTTCACTCAACTCGATAGCCCTAAAGGCCAAGTTTCACATATTGTACATGTTTTCCATGACTTCCGCCATAAGCATTTCATATGTTATCAGTTCCATGAGATAGTATGATGTTCATGAGCAAAAATTGGTTCTCTCGGTCCGTATCGACTTTGGGTGCTAGTCCAGCCCGAATGGGATTTTGGGTCGTGACATATACACACTTAACAACTCAATAATCACATCAAGTTATCCTCAAAACTAAGCTAAAAGTGCATAGATAATGACACTTAGGAGTAGAAATACGCCTAAGATAAGAATCATGTTTAGAAATGGTGATTGTAAGGGCATTTTGATTCCCTTGCAGCCAACGTAAGAGATTAGGTGCTCTTGGATGTTAGAATTAGGAGTTTTGAATTCAATATGTTCAATAGTTCCTTTTTTCTTCTATCTTCTTTGTGTCTATCTATTTATCCTCTTTATCTATTGATTGTTTTTCTTTGATTTTGTAGTCAAATTCTCATATTCTTAATTTGTCTTGTATCATTTGGTATCAGAGCCAAGCTTAGAATCGTTCCCACGATTCTAGTCTTGGGATTGTTATATTGAAAATCATTAAAAAAGAAAGTTTGATTCACGTTTTTGGAGTTTTTCAAATTTTGAGTGTTTAATTTTTAGGTCTTTTTGTCTTTCGAGTACTAGAATCTTGTTCCCTAGTACTAATAGAGTCAAGATCTAAAGTTTGAGCTTATTCCGACAAGATTTGAGCATTCCACCATTTTTGAAGTTTGAGTTTGAAGAAATTTGTGGTGAGTTCTCAAATCTAATTTTTGTGGTTGAATTTTTGAGCTTAAAATTGCTTGGGTTGTGTTCAGGATCTCTAAGGGAGCTTGGATTTCAATTTTTATAGAATTCTGAGTTTGTTTGCTTATGGGTCAAAATTTGAATGTTCTTGTATTCTTCATGTTCTTTATATTCCTTTTTTGAAGAATATTCAAAAAGGGTGTGTTTGATCCAAAAGGAATGAAAGAAAAAGGAGGTGTACTTGTTTATGCCAAGGAATATTCCCAAATTCCAAAAGAAGAAATGATAAGGTTAGTACAAAAAGGGAATATTCCAAAAAGAGGGGGGGAGACAAAAATAGAAGGGACACAAAGAATTCAAGGCTGCCAAAAGCTTGAAGGATCCATTGAAGAACAACAAGTCCTTGATTAACCTTCAAAACACTCTGTCAACACCTTCAAGAGGAGGACAATACATTGATTTTGCTTGACAGACAGCTGGACCCCCCTCCACTCTCTGACGACCCTCCACTCTCTTGACGGCCCTCCACACCACTTCTTCACACAAGAAAGCTCTTGAAGCACACACTGGTTCAGTGTGACGGTCCCATTGACGATCCACCAAAGATGTGACGGTCCACCAACTAAGCCGTTACCAAGACCAAGCTAAGAACATCTTCTGTTAAGCCTTTACGGCCTTCCCGATAGCCCACCACCAAGGTGACGGTCAATCACAAGAATCTTCACCATGAGGAAGTTTACACCACACTCTGGAATTTGGTGACGGGGACCCTGATGGACCACCACTAGCCTGACGGTCCGCCAACCAAGCAGTCACTATGAAGTCAAAAATCAGTGAGCTCATTTTAGAGTCTGAGTTTATTTTCTTGATTCTTAATCATCATTTCTTTGATTCCTAAGCTAATTAACAACTAGTAATCACTCTACTTAGTGTGATTAGTTCTTGAGTTCATTTTCTTTTTATTCCTATTTCTTTGTGCTTTTCTAGTTTTTATCTCGTTGTAACTTCTTGATTCAAGTCCATAAGTATTTTATTTGAGTCTTTCATACCAAAAAATCTATTCTGGTCATGAGTAGCAATCGACACCTTATGTACCACCAAAGTATAAACAACTTTCAACATTAGCCTATCCAATTATGAGGCAATCAAAGGTGTGTAAGCACAAATGATTGTGAGCTTTTATTTTGATAATGCTAACATTGTTTATTGTCTTTATTGAGTATTTTAATTGTTAGGTACAATGGCTTCGGAAATAAAACACCAAACTATAAGGGAGGTGTTACTTTGGGACCCGTAATGGAGGTGGACTTGAGCTTATCTTTTGATTTAGGGCAAATTATGGGAGACCTTGTGAAAAAGGAACTAGACCAAAGTGTGAATTTGTTTCATATAAGGGTTAAGATGATGGAGACCCTGTGTTCCTTAGTCATTGATGGGAGGAGTAGCACTAATGTTATGTCTTGCAAATGTGTTGATTTCTTGAAACTCCCTACACAAAGGCACCCAAAGCCATACAAGCTCATGTGTTTTGATGAGATTGGTCCAATAGAGGTGACCAAGCAAGCGGTCATTAGTTTTAGCTTGGGTAATTTTTAAGATAAAGTGTGATGTAATGTGGTTCCCTTGCGATGTTGTCATATATTGTTTGGTAGGTCGTGGCAAGATGATAGGGTTTTTTAATATCAAGAGAAGTACAATAGGCACTCGATTATGTTGGGAGGATGAAAGATTAACATCATACCCTTAACACCCGAGCAAGTGAGTTGGCACTATGAGATCATGAAAGGGTTTTGGGAAGTATTGAAGAAGGGAGAGGTTGAGAAGAGGGAAAGTGAATCTTCCCTAGTACAAGGAAAGAAAGACTTGTCTCAAAGAGGAGAGTTGACTAAGAGTGATGAGCCAAGAAACTATTTGAAAGAAGTGGACAAGGAACACTTAATTGTGTGACTTGTCAACATCGATTCCTTGCTACCTACTAATCATGATGCTAGCATTTTACCTAGTATCACCCCTTCTCTTGTGCAGGTTCATGAACTTTCAAAGGAGGACCCAAAGAGAGTTCCTTGCGAATGCATGCTTGATGTCCTAACGGAGTTCTTATCTAAGAATTCCAACTTTGAAAAGAGTAATGGGAAGTTGACTCAAGAGAGTAGAATTGACAAACGACCATGTGATAAGAGATTTCTAAAGGAGTAAATGAGCTCTCATATTGAACATCAAGGTGATGACCATACTTTGTATAAGCTACAAGGTAATAATGCTAACCCTTACACTTCTCTAAAATTGAAATGTCATGATGTGGCTAGTAGCCAAGTGAGTGTAATTGATGGCTTGTCTAATGTAGAGTCTCATGAGTCTTCCATTTGCAATACACTTGGTAATGCTAAGTTGCATGATGGTCTAGTTCTTGTTGTGAGTTTACAAATACTAGCTAATCCTTTAGATGACCAAATTAACTCTTCTAGCAAGATCGATTTATGTCCACCTAGTGCTAGCACTTGTAACTTGAATAAGGTCCCATTGCCATGTGATAAGAGTATTCACACACTATTTGACCCTTGTGAAAATCAAGGTGAGTCTATGTTGGCATGTGAATTGCCTACAACTAGTGAAGGTATGTGCATTGATCAACTTACTTGTGAATCTACTCTACTACTGGAGCATATTTGTTGTGTGCTTGATGAGTCTCAAGTTAGTGATGATGTTGCTAGAGTTGATCATGTGAATAGAAATGATTCTTTGAGCATATCGTGTGATGCAGACCCTATTATTAGTTTTGCTCATAAATATCATGTGAATGAAGATGTTGTGAAAAATGACATGTATCGTTTTGATAGAGAACTTTCATGCTTTAAGTCTTTACCTTTGGTTGTTGAATCTCTCTCAAAAAAAGATGTCTTGTTAGAAAATAGTAAGATCACTCCTTGCTTGACACCTAGTGATGTACCTTTTAGTGTTCTTAAAAAGAGGGATGGTATGCTTAAGATTCACATGTTATTCTATTTCTTGAAATCCATTAAGAATATAGGATTGAGTGAAGATTGTACTAACTATCCAATTCTTGATAGTGATCTCTCACTTGTGAAAAAGAATGATCAATTGGGTGATGATAAATTTGATTTGCTTGAATATTTGAGAAACCCAACAAGTGATTGTTCTTATGAAAATAATTTTGGTTGTGATCCTTTGTATGACACCCCACCCTTGTTTGATGAATATGAGGATGAATTGCTTGATTCTCGGGGTGACTTGAGTCATTATATCCTTGATGCTGGTAGTGGTTTGTGTCTACTTGAGGATTTTTCCCGAGAAAAAGAAGGTGTTATTTGCTTAGAAATTGCTTCTACTTCTTCTTTGTGTGCTTCCTTTATTGAGGATACTCATGGTGATGATCTTGAATCTAATAGTGAGTACATGCATGAGGACACCTTAGTTGAAGTTAACTTGTGTGACACTTTTCTCTACCCTCTCTTTGCTTATGGTATTATCAATGGTAGTATAGAGGGTACGTCTATTTATGAGGGTGGAACCTTTGAGGAAAATGGGTATTCCCTTGACCCTTGTTCTTGGATACTTTTCCCATTTGACCCTGGTGACCTCTTGGAGTGTGGTGACTTTTATACACCCAACTTGGTGCTTGGTCAAGACGACAAGTAGAGTTTGAATGAGGTTGTTGGTATCCTTTCCTATGTGGAATGTCTTTCTTGGGGATTCATAATCCACTTGATGGACCAATGTTGTGTAAGGGAGAGATCTACAACAAAGATGAGTGTTCTTTAAAGAAGAGGAGCAAAGAAAAGGTCCATGAGAGTTCACCATTGCGTGGTTCCATTCTTGACCAAGGTTTTATTACTTGTAGGTCAAAGAGCGAGTCTTCTCTTGAAAACACTTTGGTTGAATTCCACTTATATGATACCTTTCTTTATCACTTGTTTGCAATTGATGACCCCTTTCTAAAAGGTGGTATCATTCTTGAGGACCCTAGGGCAAATATGTCATTGCCTTTTTTGGGTGTTGCTTATATGCTTGCCTTCTTATTTGATACGCTTGTGCTTAAGTTGTGTGGAACATAACTTGTGGATGCTAATTTGATTACTTATTTATGGAAGAGTCCATGGTTGTTAAAGACTTCTTGTCACCTTCATAGGGTTAGACAATTTGAAGTGTCAAGTAGGACTCTTGGAAGTTGCTTGAATAAGATAGGTTTTATGTGCTTGAAATGTATCTTTCTCTCCTTTTGTGTTCCTACCCATGAGTGTACCTTGGAATAGAATAGTGTCCTTAGCACCTTTATTTATTACCTTTTTGCATATGATGTTATTCATAACCATGTTGAATCAACATCTTATGTGGGCATGAATTGCTCAGAAAGGAAGATTGTGGTATGCCAAAATGATTTGACTCCATCTTTGAGTGCATTGTGTGCTAAATCTCTTGAGGCCAATGGAATCCTTGTAGATAATAGCACCTTGGAGGAGACTTCTATGTTAGATTCTTTTCTATACTACCTTTTTGCCTATGATGATTTCCATGCTAGTCTTGGAATTGTTTTATTTGGAGGTAGGAAGCTTGTTGGTTGGTCCACTTGGTTGAGTGATAATGCTATGTAGGTCATTTACATCTTTGACCCCGGAAAACCCTTATGGAGTAGTTTCTTGAGAGATAATGAAACAATTGTGTCTTATGGCTCCTCAAATGAATGTGATCTTACCTTGTCCGTTTGTTGATTCCATTATGACCTTTGTGGTTTCCTTGTCTCTTGGTATTTTTCATAGTCGGTTCCTTTGTACCCTTTTCAATAAGTTTTTTATATTAAAAACAAAGAACCCTTGGCTATATGTTAAGTATGTGCAACCTTAGCATGATGATAAGATTTTTTTTGCTAACACAAACCTTCATGCCATGAGGATATTGTGGTTGTTTGTTTTCCCTAGGATTTGCAATGTTTGGATTTATGATTGAATCCTTTTCAAGAAGGGGAGGATGATACAATCCAAAATGGCACCAAACCTTTTGAGCCCATAAATCAAGGTCAACACATGGACAACCAAGCCATGATCATTATAAGGACACAAGTACATGCGTGGAAGACCCTTTTTGAACTCACATTAGAGCAACACTACGTGTGGTTGATAGCTTGGAGCATGGAATACACTTGGAAGGGGCCAAAAGGCTACTTCCTTGGCTTGACGGACCACCAAGGCCTTGACGGCTCACTTGGCGGTCAATCAAGAGGCAACGAATCCCAAGAGAGCTACTGCCTTAACTTGATGGAGGGAGTGGCGGACCACCAAGCCAGTGACGGTGCACTTGGCGGATCATCACACTCAAAATAGTCCACTTAGTCTAGGCTATTTTCTTTAGTTGGTCCATGGGTCACTTTTGGGCCCAATGTAATAACTTAACCCTAGACTATAAATAGATAAGCTTAGGTCATTATTTCAAAAGTTAGCTTTTGATATTGATTGAGAATGAAAACTCTTGAGAGAGTGTTTGAGAGCTTGGAATGGTTCTTGTTGTATCTTGTTTAGAAACGATGGTTGTAAGGGAGTTTCAATTCCCTTGCAGCCAACGTAAGAGATTAGGTGCTCGTGGATGTTAGAATTAGGGGTTTTGAATTCAATAATTCATTTTTTCTTTTATCTTCTTTGTGTCTATCTATCTATCCTCTTTATCTATCGATTTTTTTTCTTTGATTTCGTAGTCAAATTCTTATCTTCGTAATTTGGATTATATCATTCCCACCCATTCTAGGGCTTTTCCACCATAAATTCACCCTAAAACTACCAATTTCATGGTTACATTAGTGAATTATAGACATGCAATATTAAATAATCAACCTTCAACTAAAACCCAAAGGTTTTACACCAAATTTACCCCCTTGCACCAGAAAATACAACAAGGTCAATTTAAATCCTTCTCAAGACCCATAAACTAGTGATTCTAAGGTCAAAGAATTGAAAAACTAGTTAATAGGGATAAATAACTTACCTTTACAAAGAATTTTGGTGCAAAATAGGTGAAAATTGCCCCAAATCGCTTGAGCCCTCCCCAAATCGTGTTTAGAAATAATATACCATTTTTGAAGAAATTTCTGCATAAACATCTATTTACCCCTCTATAAAGACTCGATCCCTCTATAGCAGCATCGCTCTAGCGGCATCTGCCCGCTATAGCGGAATTGACCGACTTTGACTCCCGCTATAGTGGAAATTTCTCTGCTATAGCGGCAGCCCCATAGCGGTCTACCACTCATTATAGTGGGTGTGGCAAGGTATAAACTCGGTATTGCTCCCAGTTTTCCCTTTTTTGCAACGCACCCTCAAACCATGACATCCCGGAGTAACCGCTTTGCGTCAAGTTTGATATCTAGAGTTCTACTCACCCGAATTCACTTCCGAAAATTCTTATGGGTTCCTTATCATCTTAGCTAATATAAAATCAAGCTAAACTATATTATATTTATAGAATCCATTCCTGAATTTTCCTAGACTATACCTCACTCGAATTTCGTCCAAGACTAGCCTAGCCTGAAAATTTTAACTTCAAATTCGGGAAAAATCTTTACCCAAATTCTTTACACAATTGACTCACCCTTAACGACAAAATGGGTCGTTACATACTCCCACCCTCTTTAAAAAAATTATTGTTTTATTTTTTTATATCTAACACAAAATTTTAAAAATAATCTTTAAGAGGGTGGGGTAGGAATTTTTTTATGGGGGGGGGGGGAAGTAGGGAGTGGGGATGAGATTTAAATTTTGTTTTAAAATAATTTTAAAAATTAAATGTCACGCCTAAAATTCCAACGGGGTGGACTGGCACCCGAAGCCGTTAAAGCCCAAGAGAACCAATCTTCATTCATGTACATTCATATGCATGTCTCTGTATGAACAATATTCTATCTCATATAATTATAATATACCAATGGCGGAAGTCATGGAGAACATATGCTATATGTGAAACTTGGCCTTTAGGGCCATCAAGTCAACACAGACATACATAACTTCATTGTCTGACAACGTATACAAAGCCTCTAACAGATACATTTACATAACCATCCTAAATTCGGGACATGTCCCCACTTTGTACAACATCCATACGCTACCAAAACCAATATGTACACATGTGACTCGAAAAGCCCCGAACCGAACCAGAGCTCACCAATAATCAGTAGATGACCCGTAGCCTACTGTGGAGGTCTACTAGCACCTGTGCCTGTAGCAAGTAAGGTAAGTCTCCCAAGGGACGTCAGTATGAAGAATGTACTGAGTATATAAGGCTATAAGAGACTGCATGATACATAAGTACTTTAATGGAATTAAAACAAGTGAGTAATCAATATGGATAAACCACCATTCTGTATGTGTGGAACCATGTACATTACATTCATTACTTTCTTTGCTTTTACGTTCATTCATTCATTCATTCATTCATCGTTCATTCATATAATGCCCGGGCCCCAAGCTGATCAGTGGGAAAATAACAATAGTCAATCGGGATCGACCCATGCTAGGATTTTACTCCTGGATACCACCCATGGTTGTGGGATCGACCCATGCTAGGTGTTTTTTTCACCCCTGGGATACCACCAGAGATATTGGGATTGGCCCATGCTAGGTGTTGTTTTCACCCATGGGATACCACCCAAGAATAAAGACATTCATTATATCACTTCTTTAATCTTTGAGATAGTTCATTCGGTGGTCATAACATTACTGGGACTTTGGAACAATGATCAATGAATAAAAGACATGTGAATAACGATTCATAACCAACCTGTAATGAGACACTTTAGAACATTTTAGAATAGAAATCGGTTCGGTGACAATGAGAACAATAGAAGCTGCCGAAGAAATACAGAAGAAGTAACCTTACATACCTTATCTGCCCAATATGAATACACAAGCCTATATGTGAATACAACAGTGTAGCTCCTTCCTTACGTGTTACTCTACAACACAAGTACATAACGGAGCTCACGTTAACAACTAACTACATTACAAGTGCATAAGATGACAATGAGCTACATGACTGCCATATAACGTCATTTCACCCTTCATAATACATTTCACTGCATTACCATACCAACAACACCACAACATGTCACACATCAACAAAGACATCATAAACCAATAGCATTTCACACCAAGTTTATACTTTACACTTCCTTATTAACACCACATTACATTTACTCCATCAAGTCACCTCAATACCTATCACCATAACATATTAACAACAATCCATAATTGATATAACCCAACATGCCTCTGAACGACCCCTTAAAGTCATTCAAAAGATACCATAAGTTGATAATTGTATCCAAGAAGGGTATAGGGGCCTTGGGGGGTCAAAGAGAAGCAAAAACAAACAAAACAAAATTCTGGACTGGGCATGGAGCCACCTATGCCCGCAGGTGGATGACATGTGGCCGAAGGTGCCCCTCTGGCCTTGTCCAGAGTTACCTGTGTTGGCATCTGCGCCCGCAAGTACTCCAGACGCAAGGGCGGGTGCCCGTTTCAGCCTCCAGGGGTCATTTTAGGGTCCTTTTTTGTAATAAATGGTCCATGGCCATAAATAAGCTTCTCTTTAAATGTTTTAGGTCAACTCAGAGGCCAACAAACAACCATGGTTTCACAACACACATGAACATCACCAAAACCACATTCTCCTTTCAATACACCACCAATTCCATACCACAATCCCACAAGTTATACACATAGAAAAATTAAGTTAGGGACATAACCATATCATACATGTTGACATTTAATCCATAAAATTCACTTCCTTCAAGACCACAAGTCCACTTTCAAGTTTAGAAGGCAAAACCCTTCACCGTTTAAGTAAAAGTAGACTATTTTACATATAGTGAACTGTCCAACACTTTGCCAACATAACCAACATGATTTATACACCCTCTCATGCATATAATATATTAAACCATAAGAATAAACACTTACCAAAGCTTGCAAAAGAGTGATCTTGCCTAAAGAGATAGTTGCTTAGGGTTTGTGGGAGAAGAGAAATATTTTGGAAAAATCTAGAAATGGCATGTGTGCTTTTGTGATTAAAAATCTGATTTTGCCCCTTATATAGTCCCTTTTTGGTCATCCTTAGCCATACACTTGGGCATCATTAATGTGTGTTTACTTGGTCAACTTAAGAATGGGTTATTTTCCCATTTGGGCCATGCCATTTGCTTAATTTTTTGGGCCTTAAATTGAGCCCATTAGCACATGTTAATTCAACCCAACAAATTAATGCATAATTCCTCAACAATCTTATGTTTAAATAATTCCATGAATGTTACGGTAATGAGCTAAGTTCGAAAATGTACGGGGTGTTACATCCTTCCCCCCTTAAAAATATTCGTCCTCAAATGTTAGTGACATTATCCAATTTAAACAAATACAAGTCTAGGATCATTCTTCATGTTATCATATATATACATAACGCTGATAGATACTTACTTATTATTGCTCCAATCCCACATCTTGAACTTTCTCTTCTGTTTGAAACAAATGAGGGTACTTAGACTTCATCATTTCTTCAGCTTCCCATGTGATCTCTTCTACTTGTTGATTCCTCCAAAGTACCTTTACGGAAGCTACTTATTTATTCCTTAACCTCTTCACATCGATCCACAATAGCAATAGGTATCTCTTCATAGGTGAGATCCTCCGTAACTTGTACATCTTCCGTGGGAGCAATACGAGATGGATCTCCTACGCACTTTCGAAGCATCGAAACATGAAATACTGGATGAACTGTGGAGAGTCTTGGGGCAATGCTAATTCATACGCAACTTGCCCAAATCTTCGAACAATTTTATATGGCCCTATATCACGGGGACTCAACTTCCCCTTCTTTCCAAATCTCATTACCCCTTTCATCGGTGACACCTTCAGGAATACCCAATCACCTATGGCAAATTTGAGCCCTCTTTTTCTAACATCAGCATATGAATTGTGTCGACTTTGGGCCATTTGTAGCCTTTGTTGGATCACTTTAACTTTCTCCATAGCTTGATGAACAAGATATGGACCAAGTAAAGCAATTTCACCCACTTCAAACCATCCAATTGGTGATCTACACTTCCTTCCATATAAAGCTTCATAAGGTACCATTTTGATACTTGAATGATAGCTATTATTGTAGGCAAATTCAATAAGAGGTATATAATCATCCCAACTACCTTTAAAGTCCAACATGCAAGCTCGTAGCATATCTTCAAGTGTTTGGATTGTACGTTCTGCTTGTCCATCTGTCTGAGGATAAAAAGTCGTATTCAAACTCACTTGGGTTCCCAAACTCCTCTGAAAAGATCTCCAAAAATGTGCAGTAAATTGAGCTCCCCTGTCTGATATAATAGAGATTGGAATCCTATGTAATCGCACTATCTCTTTAACATACAACCGTGCATACTCTTCAGCTATATAGGTGGTCTTGACTGGTAGGAAATGCGCTGACTTGGTAAGCTTGTCAACTATTACCCATATGGAATCAAATTTCTGCAGTGTACGAGGCAAACCTGTGATAAAATCCATGTTAATCTTGTCCCATTTCCAGACTGGAAGACTGATACATTGCATATAACCCCCAGGCTTCTGATGCTCTACTTTTACTTGTTGACAATTTAGGCATTGAGCTACAAATTCTGCAATGTTCTTCTTCATGTTTCCCCACCAATACATTTCTTTCAAATCATGGTACATTTTGGTTGCTCCCGGATGAATAGAATACCGTGAATGATGTGCCTCTGTCATAATTTGTTTCCTTAGGTCATCTATATCTGGAACACATAATCTACCTTGGAACTGAAGTACTCCCTCTTGCGTAAGATCAAATGCCTTTGTCAGACCCTGTTGTACATTTTCTTTCAGTTGAAATAACATAGGATTCGCATGCTGCTTCTCTTTCACCTCAGTTACCAATGAAGATTCTGCTTCATGTTATACAATAACCCCTTCGTCTGTACATTCAAGAAGACGAACTCCCAAGCTGGCAAGTTGATGTAGATCCTTGACTATATCGTGCTTTTTCGTCAACTGGCCACTAGTACTTCCTACTGCTTTGCGGCTTAATGCACCGGCTACTACATTCGCTTTCCCTGGATGATATAAGAAATCAATATCATAATCCTTTAATAGTTCAAGACACCTCCGCTGCCTCAGATTTAAGTCCTTCTGCTTAAAGATATATTGCAAACTCTTGTGGTCAGTATAGATGTCAACATGAACCCCCTACAAATAGTGGCTCCATATCTTTAAAGCAAATACCACAGCTGCTAACTCAAGATCATGTGTGGGATAATTTCTCTCATATGGTTGCAACTGTCGTGAGGTGTACGCTATTACATTACTATGCTGCATCAATACACACCCTAGGCCAACTCCGGAAGCATCACAATATACTGCATACCCTTCTGTGCCTTCCAGAAGTACCAATACCAGTGTAGAAGTCAATTTATCTTTCAGCTCTTGGAAACTTTTCTCACATACATCATTCCCCTGAAACTTGATTGCCTGGTGTGTAAGCTTTGTTAAAGGTGCAGCAATGGAAGAAAACCCTTCAACAAACCTTTGATAATAACCTGCCAACCCAAGGAAGCTACAAATTTTCGTAGGCATCGTAGGCCTTGGCCAATTCTTCACCGCATCGATCTTTTGTGTATCAACCCTTATTCCTTCATCTGACACAATGTGACCCAAGAATACTATAGATTTTAACCAAAATTCACTTTTGGAGAACTTTGCATACAACTTATGCTCACGAAGAATCTGTAACACCTGTCGTAAGTGATTAGCATGGTCCTCTTGTGATCTTGAATAAACCAAGATGTCATCTATAAACACCTTCACGAACACATCTAGAGATGGCTTAAGCACCCTATTCATCAAATCCATGAAAACAGCCGGTGCTTTTGTTAGTCCAAACGACATAACTAAAAATTCATAATGGCCATACCGTGTTCGAAAAGTTGTCTTGGGTATATCTTTTTCTCTAACTCTGACTTGATGGTAACCCGATCTCAAGTCGATCTTTGAAAAAAATTTGGAACCCTGTAACTGATCAAACAAATCATCAATTCTGGGGAGGGATATTTGTTCTTGATCGTTACCTTATTCAATTGCCGATAGTCAATACACATTCTCAATGTGCCATCTTTCTTTCATACAAATAATACTGGTGCACCCCACGGGAACATACTAGGCCTTATGAACCCCTTGTCTAGCAAGTCTTTTAATTGCTCCTTCAGTTTTCGCAATTCTGCTGGAGCCATTCTATACAGAGAAATAGAGATAGGCTGAGTGCCTGGCATCACATCAATACCAAACTCCACTTCCCGTTCTGGAGGTAAACCTGGAAGATCTTCAGGAAATACATTAAGGAATTTATTGACCATCGGAACCGATTGAGGAGTTGGTGGCTTTACATCAGTATCTTGCACCCTTACTAGATGACATATGTACCACTTGGCTATCATTTTCCTTGCCTTCAGATAGGAAATAAATTTACCTCTCGGTGCCCCAACATTACCCCTCCATTCAAGGACATCCTTTTGTGGAAACTGGAAATGTACTTTCTTAGCTCGGCAATCTACCGTGGCATAACAAGAAGCCAACCAATCCATACCCATTATAATATCAAAGTCTACCATGTCTAGCTCAATAAGATCATCCAACGTATCATAACCACAAATATTCACTATGCAATTACGATATACTTTTTTAGCTACAATAGATTCACCAACTGGTGTAGATTCTTCAAATGGCTTGACTAGTAATTCTGATGTTCTTTCAAATTTTTCAGTAATCAATGGAGTTACATATGATAGGTAGAACCCGGATCAATCAATGCATATACAATATATGAAAAGACGGATAATGTACCTGTCATTACATCAGGAGAAGCCTCCATATTCTGCCGATCCGCTAGAGCATAGGTACGGTTCTGTACTCCACTAGAACTGGCTGCTCCTCTATCACCTCTACCTTGACCAGCAGGCTGTACACCTCGACGTACGGAAGGAATCGATGATGATGATGCAACGGTTGATCCCGCAGGTCATGCCACACTACCCAAACCTCTTCGTGGGCAGTCTCTCATTATATGCCCCATCATACCACACCAAAATCAAACATTTGTCCCAAGCCGGCATTCACCTAAATGAAATTTTCTGCAGTGCTGACACGACTGACGAGAAAATCCTGCAATTTGTGAACCTCGAATCCCACTATTCTTCCCAACATAGCTTCCTCTAAACCCTCAAAATTGGGATGAAGTACCTAATACAGGGGAAGAAAATGATGGTCTTGGCGGTCCAGGAAAAATTTGAGGCCTAGATTCTTCTTGGGATGCCATGGACTGTCCCATAGGTCTAGCCTTCTTTGACGGCCCTCTTTCAAATTTGTACGCCCTTGTTCTTTGCCTCTGATCCTCCATCTTCTATGCAAAAGCCTGTATTCTGGCTATATCCATATCTCTGTTCAACGCAGCAATAGTACAATCTCTTACCAAATACGGATCCAACCGATCCACATACCGATGAACTCTGTCGGCCATAGTGGCTACCACATTGGGAGCATATCTGGACAAAGAGTTAAACTGCAGACTGTACTCTCGGACGGTCATATTCCCTTGACGAAGATTTAAAAATTGGTCTGCATGAGCCTCTCGAATCTTATATGGAAGATAGTGGTCAAGGAATGCCGCTTTAAATTTTTCCCAATTAGGTGGATTTGCACCGATACCACGAGATTGCTTCCAATCTTCATACCATAATATCACCTCTCTCTTCAATCTATATGCCGCAAGCTCAACTGTTTCTATACCAGTCACATGCATAATATCTAAAGCCCTTTGAATTTGGTCCACAAAGTCTTGTGGGTCTACATTCAGATCTGACCCAGTGAAGGTGAGAGGGTCTAATTTCAGAAAATCCTGTGTCCTCCGACTAGCTGTGTACCACCCCGTATATTTTTGACCCTACTTGATTGGTGTTCTAGGACATTTAACACCCCATACACCCCATAGGAAGCTTACACACAAGACAATCAAGTTTCAGTGGAATGATGCCTGTGAGAAAAGTTTCCAAGAGCTGAAAGATAAATTGACTTCCACACCTGTATTAGTACTTTTGAAAGGCACAGAAGAGTATGCAGTATATTGTGATGCGTCCGGAGTTGGCCTAGGATGTGTATTAATGCAGCACGGTAATGTAATAGCATATGCCTCACGACAGTTGCGACCATATGAGAGAAACTATCCCACAAATGATCTTGAGTTAGCGGTTGTAGTATTTGATTTAAAGATATGGCGCCATTATTTGTATGGAGTTCATGTTGACATCTACACTGATCACAAAATTTTGCAATATATCTTTAAGCAGAAGGATTTAACTCTGAGGCAGCGGAGGTGGCTTGAGCTATTGAAAGATTATGATATTGATATCCTATATCATCCAGGAAAAACAAATGTGGTAGCTGATGCGTTAAGCCGCAAGGCAATAGGAGGCACTAGTGGCCAGTTGACAAAAAAGCAAGACCTAATCAAGGATCTACATCAACTAGCCAGCTTGGGGGTTTGTCTTCTTGAATCCTCAGAAGAAGGAGTTATTATGTAGAATGCGGCAGAATCTTTATTAATAGCTGAAGTGAAAGAGAAGCAGCATGCGGATCCTATGTTATTGGAGATGAAAGAAAATGTACAATAGGGTTTGACAAAGGCATTTGATCTTACGCAGGAAGGAGTACATCAATGTCAAGGTAGATTATGTGTACCGAATGTAGATGAGCTGAGGAGATGCATTTTGACAGAGGCGCATCATTCACGATATTCTATTCATCCGGGAGCTACTAAAATGTACCATGACTTGAAAGAAATGTATTGGTGGGGAAACATGAAGAAGAACATTGCAGAATTTGTAGCTCAATGTCCAAATTGACTATAAATAAAGGTAGAGAATCAGAAACCTGGAGGTTACATGCAATGTATCAATCTTCCAGTCTGGAAATGGGATATGATTAATATGGATTTCATCACAGGTTTGCCTCGTACACTGCTAAAATTTGATTCCATATGGGTAATAGTTGACAGGCTTACCAAGTCAACGCATTTCCTACCAGTCAAGACCACTTATACAGCTGAAGATTATGCAAGGTTGTATGTTAAAGAGATAGTGCGATTACATGGAATTCTGATCTCCATTATATCAGATAGGGGAGCTCAATTTACTGCACATTTTTGGAGATCTTTTCAGAAGAGCTTGGGTACACAAGTGAATTTGAGTATGACTTTTCATCCTCAGACAGATGGACAAGCAGAACATACTATCCAAACACTTGAAGATATGCTACGAGCGTGCACGTTGGACTTTAAAGGTAGTTGGGATGATCATCTACCTCTTATTGAATTTTTCTACAACAATAGCTATCATTCAAGTATCAAAATGGCACCTTATGAAGCTTTATACAGAAGAAAGTGTAGATCACCATTCGGATGGTTTGAAGAAGGTAAAACTGCTTTACTTGGGCCAGATCTTGTTCACCAAGCTATGGAGAAAGTTAAAGTGATCCAACAGTGGTTACAAATGGCCCAAAGTCGACACAAGTCATATGCTGACGTGAGAAGAAGAGGGATCGAATTTGCCATAGGTGATTGGGTATTCTTGAAGGTGTCACCGATGAAATGGGTAATACGATTTGGAAAGAAAGGGAAGTTGAGTCCCCTTTATATAGGGCCATATGAAATTGTTCGAAGATTTGGGCAAGTTGTGTATGAATTGGTACTACCCCAAGAACTCTCCACAGTTCATCCAATATTTCATGTTTCGATGCTTCGAAAGTGCATAAGAGATCCATCTCGTATTGCTCCCATTGAAGATGTACAAGTTACGGAGGATCTCACCTATGAAGATATACCTATTGCTATTCTGGATAGACAAGTGAAGAGATTAAGGAATAAAGACGTAGCTTCCGTAAAGGTACTTTGGAGAAATCAGCAAGTACAAGAGATCATATGGGAAGCTGAAGAAATGATGAAGTCAAAGTACCCGTATTTGTTTCACACGAAAGAAAAAGTTCAAAATGCAGAAGGAGAACAATAACAAGTATATATAAGCATTATGTGTAAATGTATATATGCTAACATAGAGGTGCAATTGTTTTAACATTCGAGGACGAATGTTTCTAAGGGGGGAAGGATGTAACACCCCATACATTTTCGACCCTACTTGATTGGTGTTCTAGGGTTTATATGCCTTATTTGAACCATGTGTACCTTAGTTTTAAGAGCGAGAAGTGCATATTTTGTAGTTTTTTGATGGATTATTGATGTTGTGCTAATGTCCGCAAAGAAAAGTTGAAGAAAGGAAGAAAATCACATTTTAAGTGTGGGCGCGCCCAGGGGCGTGCCAGGCCGATTTTGGCCGAATTTGTTTTGGCAAAGGGGGGCGCCAGGAAGTGTGCCAGTACGCTTTTGCCAGATATTTTTCTGGTATAGACAGCATAGGGGCGCGCCAGGCAGTGTGTCGGGGTGCTTTTTGCCAACAATTTTCTCCGACCATTAGTCTATAAATAGGACTCTTGGTTTATGGTATCATTATTCCATCGTAGTAAGACTACTCTTGAGTGAGTTTGGCATTCAAGTTGGGGTTAATTCTTTTTCATAATTATTTTATGAATTATGTTAAATTAAGCCATGAGTGGCAAAAGTCGCTTATTCTTGGGGATGAGGCTAGGAACATGAATCTCGTGAGTTGAATGTTGTCTTCACAATTATGGAATTATTTAAACATGAGATAGTTGGTGGATCATGCATTGAATTTGTTAAGCCAAATGGGTCTTGTGCTATTGGGCTCAATTGAGGTCCAAAATGAAACAAAAGACATGGCCCAAATGGGGCAAATGACCCATTCTTGTGTTGACTAAGTAAACAAAACATTTAATGCCCCAAGTGTGGCTAAGGATGGCCATGAGGGGCTATATAAAGGGGAAAATCATATTTTTATTCATTTAGACACACATGCAAATCTAGAAATTTCCATAAGATATTTCTTTAAGCTCTCAAACCCTAAACCATCTCTTTGGACAAGATCACTCATTTGCAAGCTTGGGTAAGTGTTTATTCTTGTGATTTAATATATTATATGCATGAGATATTGTGTAGATCATGATGGTTATGTCTAAAAGTGATGAGTGGTGTACTTTTGCTTTTTGCTCAAAGATGTGTCATTTATGGGATTTGAACTTGAAAGGAGACTTAAGGTTTTGATGGAAGTGAATGGTGTGGATGAAATATCAACATGTATGGTGTGGTTATGTCCTTAGCTTGTTTGTTTTTCTATGTGTATAATTTGTGGGATTGTTGTTATGGAACATATTGAGGTAACTTGATGGAATAATTGTGATGTTGTATTAATGAGGAAGTGTAAAGGTTAAACTTGGTGTGAAGTGCTATTGGTTTATGATGTCTTGGTCAATGAATGGAATGTTGTGGTATTGTTGGTATGACAATGCCGTGAATGGTATTGTAAAGGACGAAATGACGTTATAGGGCAATCATATAACTCATAGTCATTATGCGCTTGTAAGGTAATTAGTTGTTAACGTGAGCTCCGTTATGTACTTGTGTTGTAGAGTAAAATGTAAGGACAGAGATGGATTATTGTATTCACATATAGGACTGTGTATTCATATTAGGAAGATAAGGTATTTAAGGTTACTCTTTTCGTATCCTTCTGCAGCATATATTGTTCACATTGATATTATACTTGATCTATTCCGAAATGTCCTGGGTATCTCATTTTCGGTTGTCATATAGCATTACTCACAGGACCAATTATGATTCACATGTCTCATGTTCATTGACTAATGCTTCAAATCTCCAATAATGAACAATCACCAATGTATCACTCTTATAATGAAAGTATGAAGTAATGTATAATTTTTTGTATATTCTTGAGTAACATCCCAAGGGCAACAGAAAAGCCTGGCATGGGTTATCCCAGTAACATCCCAAGGGTGATAGAAAAGCCTAGCATGGGTTAATCACATCCTAGGGGTTAAAATACCTAGAGTGGGTTAATCTCATCCCAGGGGCGATAGAAAAGCCTATCATGGGTAGAACGATAAAGATGAATCAACGTAAAGGCAAAAGAAGTAAAGAATGTAATGTACATGGTTCCACACATACAGAATGGTGGTTTATTCATATTGACTATTCTCTTATGTTTGATTCCATTGGGGTACTTATATATCATGCAGTTTCATATAGCCTTACATACTCAGTACATTCTTCGTACTGACGTCCCTTGGGGGACTTACCTTACTTGCTGTAGGCACAGGTACTAGTAGACCTCCACAGTAGGTTGTGGGTCATTTACAGATCTTTGGTGAGCTCCAGTTGGTTTGGGGCTTTTCGAGTCACTATATACATTTGTTTTGGTATTGTAAATGTTGTATAAAGCGGGGACTTATACCAAATTTTGGTTGTTTTTGTCCATGTATCTGTAGAGGCTTTATAAATGTTGTGGGACAAATGAAGGAAATGTAAGAAACATATGTTTTTGACATGGTGGACCCAACGACCAAGTTTCATATATATCACATATTTTTCCATGACTTCCGCTATTGGCATCTTATATCTCTATGTGATGGTGATGCTTATTGAGTGACATGCGTATAAGTGTATATGAATGAAGATTGGTTCTCTCGGGCCTTAACGGCTTCGGGTGCCAGTCCGCCCCGTTGGAATTCAGGGCATGATAAAAGTGGTATCAGAGCAGGTCATCCTACGGGTGTCTAGAAAGTCGTGTCTACGTAGAGTCTTGCTTATGGATGTGTTGTGAACCACATTTATAAGAGGCTACGGGACATTTAGGAGTTGTTTCTTTTCTTCACTTCTAGATCGTGCAATAGAGCCAATGTTTTAAGAAGAATCGTATCTAACCATGGGAATTGGTTTTCTTTGTTATAGTACAATGTTGATTACAAGATGAGGTAGGGGAAAAGATAAGCAGGTAGATATGCTTGCCGGAGAAAGAACGAGTAAATCACCACCTGACCAAGCTAGTCAAGGTGGAGCTGACACTGAATTTACATCGCGAGCTTCCTCTACTTCTCCAGCTCCAGAAGAGCCGAGAGGTAGAGAAGTACCTGTAGAACCTCCTATGAATGACACTGACCAGGATTTAAAAAATGCAGTGCATATGTTGACTCAGATAGTTGTTGCACAAACTCAGTGACGAGCTGGTCCAATGACAAGTAAGGATGATGCGGCTAGAGTAGCGAGCCGACGGACATAGGATTTTCTGAAATTAGACCCTCCTATATTCACTGGGTCAGATCCGAAAGCAGATCCACAGGACTTCGTGAACTAAATTCAAAGGGCTATGGATGTTATGCATGTGACTGGTGTAGAAACAGTTGAACTTGTGGCCTATAGATTGAAAGGAGAATCTATATTATGGTATGAAGATTGAAAGAGATCTCATGGTATTGGTGCAATTCCAGCTAGTTGGGAAGAATTTAAAACGACATTCTTTTATCACTATCTTCCCTATGAGATCCGAGAGGCTCGCACGGATCAGTTCTTAAATCTCCATCAAGGAAATATAAGTGTCAGAGAATACAGTCTGTAGTTTAATTCTTTGGCTCGATATGCTCCGAATGTAGTGGCCACAATGACAGACAGAGTCCATCGATATGTGGACAGATTGGAGCCATACTTGGTGAGGGACTACACTATTGCTGCTTTGAATAGAGATATGGATATAGCCAGAATACAGGCTTTTGCACAGAAGATAGAGGACCAGAGACAAAGAAGAAAGGTACATGAATTTGAACGAAGGTCGTCGAAGAGGGCTAGACTTATGGGACAGTCTATGGTGTCCCAAGGGGACTCTAGGCCTCAAATTTTTCCTAAACCGCCGAGATCATCATTTTCTTCCCCTACAGTAGGTACTTCATCCCAATTTTGGGGATTTAGAGGCAGTCACTTTGGGAAGAGTTGTGGGATTCAAGGTTCACAGACAGCAGGATTTTCTCATCCTTTGTGTCAGTGCTGCGGAAGGTATCATTTAGGTGAACGTTGGTTGGGGACAAATGTGTGTTTTTGGTGTAATATGATGGGGCACATAATAAGAGAATGCCCACAAAGGGGCACGGGTGGTATAGCATGACCTACGGGATCAGCTGTTGCATCATCATCATCGGTTCCTTCCCTAGGTAGAGGAATGCAGCCTATTGGGCATGGTAGAGGTGCTAGAGGAGCAGATAGTTCCAGTGGAGCCCAGAATCGTACTTATGCTCTAGTGGACCGGCAGAATTCGGAGGCTTCACCTGATGTAGTCACAAGTACACTATCCATATTTTCACATAATGTATATGCATTGATTGATCTGGGTTCTACATTGTCATATGTTACTCCATTGATTGCTGTAAAATTTGAAAGAACGCCTGAATTATTAATTAAGTCAATTGAAGTATCTAAACCAGTTGGGGAATCTATTGTTGCAAAAAGAGTATATCGTAATTGTGTGGTAACTATGTGTGGTTATGATACACTGGCTGATATTATTGAACTATAAATGGTGGATTTTGATGTCATTATGGGTATGGATTGGTTGACTTCTTGTTATACCACGATGGATTGCTAAGCTAAGAAAGTACATTTTCATTTTCCACAAACGAATGTTCTTGAATGGAAGGGTGATGTAGGGTCACCGAGAGGGAAATTTATTTCCTATCTTAAAGCAAGGAAAATGATATCCAAGGGGTAATTATGTCACTTAGTAAGAGTGAAAGATACTGATGTGGAACCACTAACTCCTCAGTCGGTTCCAGTAGTCAATGAATTCCAAGATGTATTTCCTGAGGATCTTCCAGGATTGCTCCCAGAATGGGAAATAGAGTTTGGTATTGATGTGATTCCAGGCACTCAGCCTATCTCTATTCCTCCGTATAGAATAGCTCCAGCAGAATTGCGTGAATTGAAAGAACAATTAAAAGACTTGCTGGACAATGGATTCATCAGGCCTAGTATGTCCCCGTGGGGTACACCAGTATTATTTGTACGGAAGAAAGATGGCACATTGAGAATGTGCATTGACTATCGGCAATTGAATAAAGTAACGATCAAGAAAAAATATCCCCTCCCCAGAATTGACGATTAGTTCGATCAGTTACAGGGTGCCAAATGTTTTTCAAAGATTGACTTGAGATCGGGTTACCATCAAGTCAGAGTTAGAGAAAAAGATATACCCAAGACAGATTTTCGAACACGGTATGGCCACTATGAATTTTTAGTTATGTCATTTGGACTAACAAATGCACCAGCTGTTTTCATGGATTTGATGAATAGGGTGTTTAAGCTACTTCTAGATGTATTTGTGATGGTGTTTATCGATGACATCCTGGTTTATTCAAGATCACAAGAGGACTATGCCAATCACTTATGGCAGGTGTTATAGATTCTCCGGGATCGTAAGTTGTATGCCAAGTTCTCTAAATGTGAATTTTGATTAAAATTCATAGCATTCTTGGGTCACATTATGTCAGATGAAGGAATTCAGGTTGATACGCAAAAGATTGAAGCAGTGAAAAATTGGCCAAGGCCTACGACGCCTACGGAAATTCGTAGCTTCCTTGGGTTGGCAGGCTATTATAGAAGGTTTGTTGAAGGGTTTTCTTCCATTGCTGCACCTCTAATGAAGCTTACACACAAGGCAATCAAGTTTCAGTGGAATGATGCCTGTGAGAAAAGTTTCCAAGAGTTGAAAGATAAATTGACTTCCACACCTGTATTAGTACTTTCGGAAGGCACAGAAGGGTATGTAGTATATTGTGATGCATCCGGAGTTGGCCTAGGATGTGTATTGATGCAACATGGCAATGTAATAGCATATGCCTCACGACAGTTGCGGCCACATGAGAGAAACTATCCCACACATGATCTTGAGTTAACAGTTGTAGTATTTGCTTTAAAGATATGGTGCCATTATTTGTATGGAGTTCATGTTGACATCTACACTGATCACAAAAGTTTGCAATATATCTTAAAGCAGAAGGATTTAAATCTGAGGCAGCAGAGGTGGCTTGAGCTATTAAAAGATTATGATATTGATATCCTATATCATCCAGGAAAAGCAAATGGGGTAGCTAATGCTTTAAGCCGCAAGGCAATAGGAGGCACTGGACAGTTGATGGAAAAGCAAGACCTAATCAAGGATTTACATCAACTAGCCAGCTTGGGGGTTCGTCTTCTTGAACCCTCAGATGAAGGAGTTATTGTGCAGAATGCGACAGAATCTTTATTAATAGCTGAAGTGAAAGAGAAGCAGCATGCGGATCCTATGTTATTACAGCTGAAAGAGAATGTAGAACAGGGTTTGACAAAGGCATTTGATCTTACGCAGGAAGAAGTACTTCAATGCCAAGTTAGATTATGTGTATCGGATGTAGATGAGTTGAGGAGACGCATTATGACAGAGGCCCATTATTCACGATATTCTATTCATCCGGGAGCTACTAAAATGTACCATGACTTGAAAGAAATGTATTGGTGGGGAAACATGAAGAAGAACATTGCAGAATTTGTAGCTCAATGTCCAAATTATCTACAAGTAAAGGTAGAGAATCAGAAACCTGGAGGTTACATGCAATGTATCAATCTTCCAGTCTGGAAATGGGATATGATTAATATGGATTTCATCATAGGTTTGCCTCGTACACTGCTAAAATTTGATTCCATATGGGTAATAGTTGACAGGCTTACCAAGTCAACGCATTTCCTACCAGTCAAGACCACTTATACAACTGAAGATTATGCAAGGTTGTATGTTAAAGAGATAGTGCAATTACATGGAATTCCGATCTCCATTATATCAGACAGGGGAGCTCAATTTACTGCACATTTTTAGAGATCATTTCAGAAGAACTTGGGTACACAAGTGAATTTGAGTACGACGTTTCATCCTCAGATAGATGGACAAGCAGAACATACTATCCAAACACTTGAAGATATGCTACGAGCGTGCACGTTGGACTTTAAAGGTAGTTGGGATGATCATCTACCTCTTATTGAATTTTTCTACAACAATAGCTATCATTCAAGTATCAAAATGGCACCTTATGAAGCTTTATACGGAAGAAAGTGTAGATCACCAATCGGATGGTTTGAAGCAGGTAAAACTGCTTTACTTGGGCCAGATCTTGTTCACCAAGCTATGGAGAAAGTTAAAGTGATCCAACAGCGGTTACAAACGACCCAAAGTCGACACAAGTCATACGCTGATGTGAGAAGAAGAGGGCTCTAATTTGCTATAGGTGATTGGGTATTCTTGAAGGTGTCACCAATGAAATGGGTAATGCGATTTGGAAAGAAAGGGAAGTTGAGTCCCCGTTATATAGGGCCATATGAAATTGTCTGAAAATTTGGGCAAGTTGTGTATGAATTGGCACTACCCCAAGAACTCTCCACAGTTCATCCAATATTTCATGTGTTGATGCTTCGAAAGTGCATAGGAGATCCATCTCGTATTGCTCCCATTGAAGATGTACAAGTTATGGAAGATCTCACCTATGAAGAGATACCTATTGCTATTCTGGATAGACAAGTGAAAAGTTTAAGGAATAAAGACGTAGCTTCCGCAAAAGTACTTTGGAGAAATCAGCAAGTGGAAGAGATCACATGGGAAGCTGAAGAAATGATGAAGTCAAAGTACCCGTATTTCTTTCACAAAGAAGAAAAAGTTCAAAATGCAGAAGGAGAACAATAACAAGTAAGTATCTATAAGCATTATGTGTAAATGTATATATGCTAACATAGAGGTGCAATTGTTTTAACATTCGAGGACGAATGTTTCTAAGGGGGAAGGATGTAACACCCCGTACATTTCCGACCCTACTTGATTGGTGTTCTAGGGTTTATATGCCTTATTTGAACCATGTGTACCTTAGTTTTGAGAGCGAGAAGTGCGTATTTTGTAGTATTTTTGATGGACTATTGATGTTGTGCTAATGTCCGCAAAGAAAGGTCGAAGAAAGGAGGAAAATCACATTTTAAGTGTGGGGCGTGCCTTGGTCGAAATTTTTTTGGCAAAGGGGCGCTCTAGGCAGCGTGCCATGCCGCCTTTGCCAGAAATTTTTCTGGCATAGGCAGCATAGGGGCGCACCAGGCAGCGACCGGGGTGTTTTTTGCCAAATTATTTCTCCGACCATTAGTCTATAAATAGGAATCTTGGGTTATGGTATCATTATTCCATCGTAGTAAGACTACTCTTGAGTGAGTTTGGCATTCAAGTTAGGGTTAATTCTTTTTCATAATTATTTTATCAAATTATGTTAAATTAAGCCATGAGTGGCAAAAGTTGTTTATTCTTGGGGATGAGGCTACGAAGATGAATCTCGTGAGTTGAATGTTGTCTTCACAATTATGGAATTATTTAAACATGAGATAGTTGGTGGATCATGCATTGAATTTGTTAAGCCAAATGGGTCTTGTGCTATTGGGCTCAATTGAGGCCCAAAATGAAACAAAAGACATGGCCCAAATGGGGCAAATGACCCATTCTTGTGTTGACTAAGTAAACACAACATTTAATGCCCAAAGTGTGGCTAAGGATGGCCATGAGGGGATAGATAAAGGGGAAATCAGATTTTTATTCATTTAGACACACATGCAAATCTAGAAATTTCCATAAGATATTTCTTTAAGCTCTCAGACCCTAAACCATCTCTTTGGACAAGATCACTCATTTGCAAGCTTGGATAAGTGTTTATTCTTGTGATTTAATATATTATATGCATGAGAGATTGTTTAGATCATGATGGTTATGTCTAAAAGTGTTGAGTGGTGTACTTTTGCTTTTTGCTCAAAGATGTGTCATTTATGGGATTTGAACTTGAAAGGAGACTTAAGGTTTTGATGGAAGTGAATGGTGTGGATGAAATATCAACATGTATGGTGTGGTTATGTCCTTAACTTGTTTGTTTTTCTATGTGTATAATTTGTGGGATTGTTGTTATGGAACATATTGAGGTGACTTGATGGAATAATTGTGATGTTGTGTTAATGAGGAAGCAAAAAGGATAAACTTGGTGTGAAGTGCTATTGGTTTATGATGTCTTGTTCAATGTATGGAATGTTGTGATATTGTTGGTATGACAATTCCGTGAATGGTATTGTAAAGGATGAAATGACATTATAGGGCAATCATGTAACTCATTGTCATTATGCGCTTGTAAGGTAATTAGTTGTTAACGTGAGCTCTGTTATATACTTGTGTTGTAGAGTAAAACGTAAGGATGGAGCTGGATTATTGTATTCACATATAGGACTGTGTATTCATATTGGGAAGATAAGGTATGTAAGGTTACTCTTTTCGTTTCCTTCTGCAGCACATATTGTTCACATTGATATTGTACTTGATCTATTCCGAAATTTCCAAGGTATGTCATTTCCGGTTATCATATAGCATTACTCACAGGACCAATTGTGATTCACATGTCACGACTTGAAATCCCATTCGGGTCGGACTGGCACCCAAAGCCAACATGGCCCGAGAGAACCAATATTTGCTCGTGAAACATTCATATGCGTAACCTCGTATGAATCTTACTATACCTCATGCAACTACGTGGAAGTCATTGACATGGAACATATGCTATATAAATATATATTTCTGAAACTTGGTCGTTGGGGCCATCAAGTCAAAACGGACATTTGTCTCTTACATCTATATACCCACATATGTCTACAAAAGCCTTTAAAAGATGCATCTACAAGACCAACTTAAAGTCGGGACAAGTCCCCGCTTTATACAATATTTACAACATCAAAACAAATATACCACTATGACTCGGAAAGCCCCAAACCAACTGGAGCTCACCAAAAATCTGCAAATGATCCACGGACTACTGAGGAGGTCTACTAGCACCTGCGCCTGCAACCATTAAAGTAAGTCCCCCAAGGGGTTCAGTACGAAGAATGTACTGAGTATGTAAGGCTCATAAGAAATTCATCATACATAATAACAACAACAATGGAGTCAATAGAAGAGAAATAGTGAATGTGAATAAACTCTCTTTCTGTATGTGGGGAACCATGTATATTACGTTCTTTACTTCTCTTGTCTTCATATTTATTCATCTTTATTGTTCTACCCATGCTAGGCTGTTTTGTCACCCCTGGGATAAGATTAACCCATGCTAGGTACTTTGACCCCTGGGATGTTATTTGAACCCATGCTAGGCTTTCGTGTCGCCCCTGGGATGTCATTGACCCATGCTAGGTATTGTGACCCTTGGGATGTTATCGTAACCCATGCTAGGCTTTTGTGTCGCCCCTGGGACGTACCATGATAACCCATGCTAGGCTTTTATATCGCCCCTAGGATGTATCGGGATCGACCCATGCTAGGCTTTTATGTCACCCCTGGGATACCACCCGTGTTATTGGGATCGACCCATGCTAGGTATTTTAACCCCTGGTATACCACCCATGATTACTTATTAATTATACATTACTTCTTTCTCTTGTTATTCTTACTTCCATTCTTAAGAGTGATTGAGACATTGAGGATCATAACCTTATTTGAGGCACACTCATATACACATTTCACTTCACTCCTTTACTTCATGAGATTGACATCTTTACTTATGAGGAATAAATATATTAACTTGCACATCACCTCTCTTATTACTCTTATGAGATTGGTACTTTTAATTGTGAGAGATTGGTACAAAAATAATCATAATATTCTTGGACTTTGGAACATGACATGATTGGAAAAATGCTTTTCAAGGATAAATAGATTCTCTTATGTTATTACTCTCTTGAGATAGTTCTTTTAGGAATAACAACGTTATGACATCTTTGGAACTTCAGTCAATAAATAAGAGATAAGTGAATCATAAGTCATCTAAGAAAAGGACACGTATGAGTAACAATATACAACAACCTGAATTGCTATACTCCAAAGCCCCTCGGAATTGAAACAAGCCCAATGTCAATAGGAACAATATGTTGTAGAAGGATACGGAAAGAGTAACCTTACATACCTTGTATTCTCAATACAAATATATAATCTTAGACGTGCATACAATAGTCCCGCTCCTTCCTTATGTTTCACTCTACAACACAAGTACATAACGGAGCCAACATTAACCACCAACTACCTTACAATGGCATACAATAACAATGAGTTACATGTTTGGCTTTAACATGTCATTTCCCCCTTGACAATACCATTTATGAAATTATCACACCAATAATCCCACAATATTCCCAAAATTGACCAAAATATCATAAACCATTAGTATGTCACACCAAGTTCATACTTTCCACTCTTCATCACCACAACATCAAAATTATTTCATCAATTCACTTCAATACACCTCACAACAACAAATCGGCCAAAATCCCATAATTTACACTTATGGAAAAATAACAAGTTTAGGACCATAATAACACCATACATGTTGATATTTCATCCATACCATTCACTTTCATCAAGACAACAAGTCATCTTTCAAGTTTAAATTCCATAGATGACACATCTTTTACAAAAACACAAAGTGCCATATTCAACACTTCCAAGCATAACCAATATGATCTACATAATCTCTCATGCATATAATATGTTAATCCATAAGCATAAACACTTACCCAAGTTTGTAAAATGATGATCTTGCTCCAAAGATGACTTAGGGTTTGAAGAGCCTAAAGGGAGCTTTCTTGAGAATTCTAGAAAAAAGATAGAAAAGCATGTGTGTTGTTGTGTATTAAAAATCTGATTTTTGCCTCCTTTTATAGACCTTTTAAGTCATGCTTATCCACTCTTGGCATTTAATGCTATGTGTGGCTTAGTCAATGGAAGAATGGGTCGTTTGACCCATTCTTGGCCCATGTTTTCTTCTTCATTTTGGGCCCTTTTTGAGCCCAATTCACTTAACCCAATAAAATCAATAATTTTTCATGTTTAATTCATTTCATATGCGTTACGAAAATATTCCCACTCACGGAATTTATATTCGTAGCCTCAATCCCAAAATCAAGCGATTCTAGCCACGTATGGCTTATTTTGACTACAAGGGTAAAACCGTCATTTTGATGCCAAATTCATTCTCGAGTAATTTTATCATACCAATATAATACTTCACTCATTCCATGTATATGCTCGTGGTTTTAGAATAAACGTGGTAAAAATCGGCCCGGTACGTCCCCGGGCACCCTTGGGACTTAGAAAAATTCCAACTTTTGAAAAATGGGCAAAACCATCCTGGCACGCCCTTGGTCGCACCAGCTTGCTGCCTCTGGGCTAAAAAATTTAGCCCAGAGCGGCCTGGCACACCCTCTGGCGCGCCCCACCTTAATTTTTTTCAAAATTTTGTTTCTTCTACTTTTCTTCGTGGATTTGGTTAGATACTTCAAGTCCTATTCTTTAACTTACTTCTTACCCTTAATATCCTTTGTTTGGAGGTCCTCTTAGCCTCATTTTGAACCCTACAAATTCTCCACAAAAATCACAAAACACCTCCTACGAAGGGCTAATCACATGTACGAGGCCAAATTTTAATTTTCTCATCATTAACATTACCAAATACATACTTATAGGTCTCGACACCTAAGTAAACATTATTCAACGTCGTCACATAGGGTTGGGAAGGTACGGGTGTTACATCACATGTCTCATGTTCATTGACTAATGCTTCAAAGCTCCAATAATGAACAATCCACCAATGTATCACTCTTATAATGAAAGTATGAAGTAATGTAGAATTGTTTGTATATTCTTGAGTAACATCCCAGGGGCGAAAGAAAAGCCTAGCATGGGTTATCCCAGTAACATCCCAGGGGCGACAAAAAAGCCTAGCATGGGTTATCCCAGTAACATCCTAGAGGCGATAGAAAAGCCTAGCATGGGTTAATCACATCTCAGGGGTTAAAATACCTAGCATGGGTTAATCTCATCCCAGGGGCAACAGAAAAGCCTAGCATGGGTAGAACAATAAAGATGAATAAATGTAAAGGCAAAAGAAGTAAAGAATGTAATGTACATGGTTCCACACATACAGAATGGTGGTTTATTCATATTGACTATTCTCTTATATTTGATTCCATTGAGGTACTTATATATCATGCAGTTTCATATAGCCTTACATACTCAGTATATTCTTCGTACTGACATCCCTTGGGGGACTTACCTTACTTGTTGCAGGCACAGGTGCTAATAGACCTCCAGAGTAGGTTGTGGGTCATTTGCAGATCTTTGGTGAGCTCCAGTTGGTTCGGAACTTTCTGAGTCACTATGTACATTTGTTTTGGTATTGTAAATGTTGTATAAAGCGGGGACTTATCCCGACTTTAGGTTGGTTATGTCCATGTATCTATAGAGGCTTTGTAGATGTTGTGGGACAAATGAAGGAAATGTAAGGAACGTATGTTTTTGACATGGTGGCCCCAACGGCTAAGTTTTATATATATCACATGTTTTTCCATGACTTCCGCTATTGGCATCTTATATCTCTATGTGATGGTGATGCTTATTGAGTGACATGCGTATGAGTGCATATGAATGAAGATTGGTTCTCTCGACCCTTAACGGCTTCGGGTGCCAGTCCACCCCGTTGGAATTCAGGGCGTGACAAGCTGTCCTAGTCGCACCATCATCTCTTGTTGTTGGACCAGCTCATCCTTGACTTTGTGCAACAACTATCTAAGTCAGCATTTGCATCGCATTTCTGAGATCTTGGTTAGTAGCATTAACAGGTGGTTCTACAGGTTCTTCTCTCCTTCTCAGCTCTTCTGGAGCTGGAAAAGTAGAAGAAGCCCGCGATACAAACTCGGTGTCAGCCCCACCTTGACTAGCTTGGTTAGGTGGTGATTTACTCGTTCCTTCTCCGGCAAGCATATCCACCTGCTTACCTTTGCCTCTACCTCATCTTGTAATCGGCATTTTACTATTCAAAAGAAAACCAATTTCAATGGTCAGAAATGATTCCACTACAATATTGGCTCTAATGCACGATCTAAGAAAGGAAGAACAGAAACAACTCCTAAATGCCCCATAGTCTCCTGCTTATAAATTTGGTGCACAACACATCCATAAGCAAGACTCTACACCGGACACGGCTTTGTAGACACCCTAGAACGACCTGCTCTGATACCACTTTTGTCACGCCTCGAATTCCAATGGGGCGGACTGGCACCCGAAGCCGTTAAGGCCCGAGAGAACCAATCTTCATTTATGTACATTCATATGCATGTCTCTGTATGAACAACATTCTATCTCATATAATTATAAGATACCAATGGCGGAAGTCATGGAGAACATATGCTATATGTGAAACTTGGCCGTTAGGGCCATCAAGTCAACACGGACATACATAACTTTATTGTCTGACAACGTCTACAAAGCCTCTAACAGATACATTTACATAACCATCCTAAAGTCGGGACATGTCCCCGCTTTGTACAACATCCATACGCTACCAAAACCAATATGTACACATGTGACTCGGAAAGCCCCGAACAGAACTAGAGCTTACCAATAATCAGTAGATGAACCGCAACCTACTGTGGAGGTCTACTAGCACCTGTGCCTGCAGCAAGTAAGGTAAGTCCCCCAAGGGACGTCAGTACGAAAAATGTACTGAGTATGTAAGGCTATAAGAGACTGCATGATACATAAGTACTTTAATGGAATCAAAACAAGTGAGTAATCAATATGGATAAACCACCATTCTGTATGTGTGGAACCATGTACGTTACATTCATTACTTTCTTTGCTTTTACGTTCATTCATTCATTCATTCATTCATCATTCATTTATATAATGCCCGGGCCCTAAGCTGATCAGTGGGAAAATAACAATAATCAATCGGGATGGACCCATGCTAGGTGTTTTTTTCACCCCTGGGATACCACCCGAGATATTGGGATTGACCCATGCTAGGTGTTGTTTTCACCCATGGGATACCACCCATGAATAAAGACTTTCATTATATCACTTCTTTAATATTTGAGATAGTTCATTCGGTGGTCATAACATTACTGGGACTTTAGAACAATGATCAATGAATAAAATACATGTGAATAATGATTCATAACCAACCTGTAATAAGACATTTTAGAACATTTTGGAATAGAAACCGGTTCGGTGACAATGAGAACAATAGAAGTTGCCGAAGAAATACGGAAGAAGTAACCTTACATACCTTATCTGCCCAATATGAATACACAAGCCTATATGTGAATACAATAGTGCAGCTCCTTCCTTACGTGTTACTCTACAACACAAGTACATAACAGAGCTCACATTAACAACTAACTACATTACAAGTTCATAAGACGACAATGAGCTACATGACTGCCATATAACGTCATTTCACCCTTCACAATACATTTCACTGCATTACCATACCAACAACACCACAACATGTCACACATCAACCAAGACATCATAAACCAATAGCATTTCACACCAAGTTTATACTTTACACTTTCTTATTAACACCACGTCACATTTACTCCATCAAGTCACCTCAATAGCTATCACCATAACATATTAACAACAATCATAATTGATATAACCCAACATGCCTCTGAACGACCCCTTAAAGTCATTCAAAAGATACCATAAGTTGATAATTGCATCCAAGAAGGGTATAGGGGCCTTGGGGGGTCAAGAGAAGCAAAAACAAACAAAACAAAATTCTGGACTGGGCTGTGGATCCACCTGTGCCAGATGGTGGATGACATGCGGCTGCAGGTGCCCCTCTGGTCTTGTCCATAGCCACCTGCATTGGCATCTGCGCCCGCAAGTGCTCCAGACGCGAGTGCGGGTGCCCGTTTTAGCCTCCAGGGGTCATTTTAGGGTCCTTTTTTGTAATAAATGGTCCATGGCCATAAATAAGCTTCTCTTTGCATGTTTTAGGTCAACTCGGAGGCCAACTAACAAGCATGGTTTCACAACACACATGAACATCACCAAAACCACATTCTCCTTTCAATACACCACCAATTCCATACCCAATTTCATAACAACAATCCCACAAGTTATACACATAGAAAAATTAAGTTAGGGACATAACCATATCATACATGTTGACATTTAATCCATCAAATTCACTTCCTTCAAGACCACAAGTCCACTTTCAAGTTTAGAAGGCAAAACCCTTCACCGTTTAAGTAAAAGTAGACTATTTTACATATAGTGAACTGTCCAACACTTTGCCAACATAACCAACATGATTTATACACCCTCTCATGCATATAATATATTAAACCATAAGAATAAACACTTACCAAAGCTTGCAAAAGAGTGATCTTGCCTAAAGAGATAGTTGCTTAGGGTTTGTGGGAGAAGAGAAATATTTTGGAAAAATCTAGAAATGGCATGTGTGCTTTTGTGATTAAAAATCTGATTTTGCCCCTTATATAGTCCCTTTTTGGTCATCCTTAGCCATACACTTGGGCATCATTAATGTGTGTTTACTTGGTCAACTTAAGAATGGGTCATTTTCCCATTTAGGCCATGCCTTTTGCTTAATTTTTTGGGCCTTAAATTGAGCCCATTAGCACATGTTAATTCAGCCCAACAAATTAATGCATAATTCCTAAACAATCTCATGTTTAAATAATTCCATGAATGTTACGGTAATGAACTAGGTTCGGAAATGTACAGGGTGTTACATTAAAGGGGGGGGGGTACTGGGTAGGGGATGGGATGGGGTATGAAAAAATTAATTTTTTAAAAAAAAATATGAGATTGTTCTTCTCTTCTTTAATTGCTAAATTCTTAGCATTTATTTTTTAAATGTTTTATCTTCTTTTTTTTTGACTAGATATATCTATGTATACATCAACAAAAAATTTCACATATACGCACGCCTGGCATAAGAAAGGTATTTTTTAAATTCACTTAGTCAAGTAAAGGGGTGTTTTTAAGGCTGTCAATAGTTCGGGGACTAAAATAATAATTTATTCCAAATTTAGGGGTGTTTTCAATACTTATCTCTTTTTTTTAAAAAAAATTAAGTAGATCCTTTTTTGTGAGTTTAGATAACTTTCTCTCATTAGTAGTGGGTGTCTTTATTATAGAAACTCTAAAGTAAGAGGCAATTACATTAGTATTTAATTACTATTATATATAAGTGGGAATAAAAAAAAATTGTTGTCCTCACATCTACAGGGCACCATAGATATTGCTACACGTGCAGGTGGGCAGCTATTGCTTTTTCCTTGTGGTTTTCTTTTTCTTCCCCTCATTAATTTGCTTTAAACCATTTCAACCTGGGCTTTTACAATTGGTTTAGAGTGAAACTTTTTTCAGATTTTTTTGGTCCCCTTTTTTTTGGTAATTAAAGGAGTTTTATTGATTTAATAACCAAGTACTAGGTTAATTTACATCAGAGAGTTCTGGGAGAACAGCATTCCTATACTTAATTACAAAATTACAAGTAGAGCTAGAGACATTTCTACTAGTAGAGCTACCATTACTATCTGCTACTAAGTTATATAGTGTCCCAGGGGAGGCTCCAAAAGGATTAAGAGATCAGTAGTAGTATTTCTTCGAGCTTCGACAGCTAGGAGGTTAGCAACTTTGTTTCCTTCTCTGAAGTTGAACCGAATTGGTGGATTCCATAGATTCCTCAGTAAACATCACTAATAGAAAACATCATCAAAGATAGGGTCAGAGTTATTCATTAGTAGTAAAATTACCGGCATGGAATCAGTTTCGATCTCCAGAGGTGTAAGGCGATGATGGAGAGATATTTCAATACCTTTGAGGAGAGAAAGTAGTTCTATATGTGTAGAATTAAGACCTTTTTGTTGTAGATGATAATTGACCTTCAGTGACCAAGGTAATTACGGAAAACACCAACAATACAACTAATATAATAATGGGTATCAAAGGAGCCATCAACATTGAGCTTATAGTGATTAGCAAGGGGGCGTCCATTTGATTTGAAGAGTGATTTGGGGATTAGTATGCCTAATGAGGGAGTTGGAGTAGTAGGTAAATTTAATAGTACTTTGGATGATATGATTTACCTGGACCAACTTTGTGGAGCTGTTGAAAGTGTTATGATTACGGTTTAGCCAAAGGTACCATATACTGAATGGGAGAAGGATGTCCCAAGATACTAACTGATTCAAGAGGAGATGATAGAGATTATTAAGTTCAAGGAAACAGTTAGAGTCATTATCAGGAATGGAGGTGGTAGAGATCCTAAGACTTTTCCAAAGGGATTGGGCAATGTGACAGTCATTGAAAACATGCTTAGCAATTTCCACAGAAGAGTTACAAATTTGACACAAATTATGAGGCACGATATTGAATCTAAAGAGATAGGATTGAGTGGGAAGACGATTATAGTAGCACTGCTAGAAAAGGAATTTATTTTCGGAAAGGTATTAAGGTTCCAAATCCAAGGAAAACATTTGGTGTTGGGAGGTACAGGGTTGAGAATTTTAAGCACCGAGCTAGTACTAAATCTGTCGTTATTATTAAGCATCCAAATAGGAGTATCTTTAACGAGATTGGAAAGAAGAGGAGTAGATTCAATTTTTTGAAGGAAATCATCTGGGAATAAAAAGGAGTAGGGGGTGAAATTCCAGCGATTATTTATTCGAAGATCCTCAACCTTAATATTGATATCTTTATAATGGAGGGGATTTTCGATGAGGTTTCGGAGGTTAGTAGCAGAAGTAATCCAATTATGATTCCAGATATTAATGTGATCACCCTTAGAGATAACCCATTGAAGGCCTTTTGCACAAAAACTCCAGCCCAAAAGGATATTGTTCCAAATGAAAGAACAATTCTTGGTTTTGGGTTTATGACTATAGAGATGGGCTAGACATTTGGCCCAAAGGGTGTTGGGGTTAATGATAATTCTCTAAACAAAACTTGTTAGCATGGATTTATTCTTATTGCTAGTAGTAGGAATGCCAAGGCCTCTACAATCTTTATGAGTAGTGGTCATATTCCAACTAAGGTAATGGAGTTTCTTCCTATTAGACGAGCTACCCCAAATAAAGTCTCGTTGAATCTTATCAATTTGGTGAAGAGTACATTTGGGAAGTTGAAAGTATTGTATAGGGTAGTTTGGGATAGAGTTGAGGGTTGACTTGACAAGAGTGGCTCTACCCATTTTTGGTCCCTTTTAAAGTTACTTTTTACATTATTTTTCCCTTTTAATGTTACTTTTTACATTATTTTTCTTACTTATACATATTGGTAAATTTAGTCAACTTTAGAGCCAAATTTAGGGAGTACGGAAGTTCATTGCATTTTCTTTTTCATTAAAGAAGAGAGCTAAAATGGATATGTAAAGACTGTTATACAATTTACTATGAATCAAAACTTATGGTGATGAGAATTAAAAAAAAAAGCAATTTACAATAACACATTTTCCATTCAACTCGAAAAAATTAAGATATCGTTTAGTTCATGATTATTAATTTAACTATTAATAATCTTTTATTTTTATTATTAAGTTACCCAGTAAGATTATAACTAATGAAAGGTTAACTAAATAGCAAAAATTTTTAATTATGTAAAAACATTGAAATACATAAAAAAAAAAAAAAAGGAAAAATTTCAATTATATACAGAAAAATAAGGTATTTACCAAAAAAGTAACCCACTTTTCATTTACAGAAAACATAGCCAAAAATTAGGCCACAATAAATACACCCAGCGTCTTTTTTGCATTCAAAATGGCAACAACGTAATGGAGAATATTTCTCTCTGATACAAACTCTCTCAAAATCGCTAGTTTTAGGGTTGATTGTCAGAGTAAAACTTGATTTTCAGTTGTTTCTTCAATTTTGGAGGTGAATCTTCATCAATTTTTAATAGATTGTTCTTTAATTTTGCAGAATATATCAATTTTAGAGGTGAATCTTCATCAATTTTCAATAGATTGTTCATCAATTTTGCAGCATACATCAATTTTGGAGGTGTTTCTTCATCAAGTTCGAATTGAACTCATCAATTTTTGTTAATTTCTCCGGTAATCAATTCAATTATATTAGATTCATCATTCTCATGGCTACTTATACCTTTCTAATTCAACACAAAGGAAACTGGGATACTGATAATAGGTATGTCAATTATAACGTTGATGTTGCTGCAATTAATTCAGATTGTGATTTGAAGATTTATCTGATATTGTTTCTAGATAAATTGGAGTTGATACTGGCGTAAACTTCATAGAAATGAAATATGTTCTAAATGATAACTGTCCTACTATTTTGATACATAATACCATGAGTGTTCGTATTTATATTGAGTTGAAAAAGAAAAATTTTGAAATCACTGCTTATCCACTGTCTGTCACTGTAAAAGAGAAATTTGTAGACAATATACATGAGTTATACAATCCAGATACAATCCAGATGATAGAAGGTGGAACCATAGAGAATGGGGAGGTAATGGAAGAGAATGTAGGTGATATCATTGATAATCATTTTCACCTAGAAGTTGAGGTAGATCAGAATTATAAGGACAAGATGACCATTGTGAAAGTTATGAAGAACTATTCAGTTCACAACCACTTTTGAACTAGGGTCGAAAAATCAAGTCCAAACAGGTATAACTTTGTATAATAATGTAAATTAACTGCATAATTTTGTTTAGTGTGTGTATATGCTTGTTTGTGTTGCATTACCAGGAATTACCTTCGTTGTATCGATGAAAATTGCAAGTGGTTTTTTTGCTCTGCAAACCTACACCACTCTAATGTGTTCTAAGTTCGAAAGTTCAATAAAGTTCATACTTGCAACATGCTGGAATTGTATATAGCACAGATTCAAGCTAATTCAACCATTATCACAAGTTTGGTGATGGAAAAATTTAGTGACCCAAAGACTGTTTATACACTTCATTACATAATAAGAGATATTCTGAAAGAATACTCCATTGAGCTCACATATATGCAGGCATGGAGGGCAAGAGAAAAGGTAATTGAATTGATAAGAGGGCATCCTTCAGATTCATACTGTAAAATACCAATGTACTTGTATATATTATGGCATACAAATCCAGGATCGATAACAAGATTGCACAAGTCAGAGGATGATCGGTTCCTTTACTGTTATGTCTTACTTCGTGCGTCTATCAAGGGATGGGAGTTCTGCAGACCTATAATGGTTGTAGATGGGATCTTTCTGAAAGCACCATATAAAGGGACAATTCTTATTGCTTAAACGCGGGATGCAAATGGTAATTGGACTTTGAATACAGACTTTAAGCTTGATGTATAATAATGCATATGGACTGTTATTTGTCTATGTTTAATAATGTACATATTTCTTCATTTCTTGGCTTGCAGGTCATATTTTTCCTCTTGCCTATGCACTAGTTGACTCAGAAAATGATGCATCTTGGCAGTGGTTCTTTGAGCAAATTAAGGACACTTTTAGGGTTCGAGAAGAAATGTGCATAATATTGGATAGGCATGAGAGCATAGTGAAGGTGGCTGCTACTGCTTATCCAATAGTTCCACATTGTATATGCATCTACCACTTGTGGAACAACATCAAAACTAATATTAGAAAAAACCAAGCCAAGATCAAATAATTATTTTTTGACATGGCCAAAGCTTATACAACAAGATGATTTGATCATCTGATGGCAGAGGTGAACAAAATTGACTCTAGAGTGTCAACATACTTAATGGAAATTGGATATGACAGGTGATCTAGAGTGCACGCAAGAGCCAACAGGGGTTTCTTATGACTTTGAACATAACAGAGTCTGTTAATATTGCAAATAAGGTTGGAAGAGATATGCCAGTACTGCGTCTGTTAGAATTTATGACAATCGTGATTCAAAAGTGGAATTGCTCAAACAAGAGCATTGCAACAAACACAACTACATACCTTTCTCCCAGATACCACCAAATCCTAATAGAGAATATGAAAGAATTGGTACAGATGAAGGTAAAACACAATTTCTTAACTTATTTGTATATGTACTATATGACGAATATATAACTAGTGTAATCAATGTTGTTACCCATGTTTAACTACTATATCTTTTCACTATGTTTCTAAAAATTTCTAGGTGATACCTTCAAGTGAGTACTTGTTCACTTTGATCGACAAACTTAGGCGCTACATTGTGTGTTTGAAAGAAGGAACATGTAGTTCACAGATATTCCAGATGAGAGCACATCGGACATTCTTCAAGAGGTCTTAGAAGAGGTTGTGTGACCACCAATAGGGAAAAGATATGCAGGAAGGCCAAAAAAGAAAAAGGGTGAAATCATGTGGAGAAGGTAAGAAAAAGAGGTCAAGGACTTCATGCGGGCCATGCGGGGTAAAGGGGCATAATAGGAGGTCGTGCAAGAACATCCCACCTTGAAGTTGTAAACTCAATATTAGTTTGTTAATTGTTGAATAAGTGACGGTACTTGTTCCTATGTTGGTGAATTTGGTTTGGAAAACAGTTGATGCTTCATGTATTTCTGCTTTTGAGGTTGTAAAGTTGTTGATACTTCATGTGTGTTTTTGATTTGGATCATGAATAAACTGTTTACTTTAGTCTAACTGTATTACAATTGATGGTTGTAAATTACTACTGTTGTGATGACATATAAAGTGATTTGTGGCTCTTCTATTAAGTGAATGATGTTGTAATGAATAGAGAGAGTATATCCAGTGAATATGAAATATATACTTCATGTATCATGAATGTATATCCTTGTATATTTAAAGTACATATGACTGTCACTTAATATGTAATGACATATATACTTCATGTTTCATAGCATATATAAAGCACATGACTATCACTTAATATGTAATCACATAAAAGAAACCAAAACCAATATGAACAACAATCACAATAGTTTGATTCGAATTAAGATATAAAATTTGTTCAACATAGACATACTAAATTGTGAGCATACTACAAATAACTAGAAAATGTTTGACTATATAACAAAATAACTACAACCATGACTTTAAAGTCGACAAAAATCCAAAATAGAAACTACATAACTACTTTTTCTTTCTCTTTTTGGCCTTCCCATCATCATTTTGTGCTCCTTTTTGTGTTCATTTACCCTTTGGATGCTTTTGTGCTTCTCTTCTACCCTTTGGATGATTTTCTGCTTCTTCACCTTCTGGATTAATTTCTACTACTTTATGCTTTGAATCGATTTCTGTTTTTTGATTGTTTTTTTAATAAAATCTGCCAGTTTGCTCTGACTCACTAATTGCACCACCTGCATCTTCTTTTCCTTTTGCATAGTCCCATAACACAACAGTATATCTTACACGAACCACCTTAATATTTAATTTCTTTGGAATAGGTTTGTCCATGATCAGATACTTAGCAAAGGTTGCTACATAAGCACCACAATCCCTACAAGTATTATTCAACAAAAAATGCATCAAACCTAAAAGTAAAAAAACATGACTCAAAGAAGTTGTGTAAATTGAAAGATAGCTTACATGGTGCACTGTTGTGGAAACCCATCAAAAAACTTGATCATCAAAGGTGTAAACAGATTTTGTTCAAAATATGCATCACTGAGCCAGTCAATGCCATCTTTTTCTTGTAAAATTTTGTCTTCTCTAGATAAAGTGGTATCAATTCGGCATAGGATGCCAAAGTATCTAGAACAAATCTATCATTGACGACTCCACGCTTAGAATCATACACATAAATGCACCTGTCCTTCAATGATACCACAGCCAATACCCAATGCCAACGAATAGCTACATGTATTGGCATTAACACGTGATTAATAGTATGCCAAGGGAAACTACAATCCATAAGGAAGCCAAGAATATACTCAGTGATTATGTGATTATCCTCAAGCACACTTTTATCTTCAAGAAACTTCTTATGCAGATCTGTCACCGCATTGTGGAAAGGAAAGTCTGTCGTGGTGAACTTCACTAGGACATTAGGATCATACTTTCTCTTCTTCCTTAATTAGTAAAAGATCACATCAAGATGCTGAAAATAACAAAATAAGAAGCATATAAGCACATACTTATACACTGCCTATATACTAAAAGTACACTACAAAACACATTACTTATACACTGCCCATACAGTCATATACAGTGGAATACCTAAATAGACACAACCTAAAAACAGTGGCTACCCATGAAGATGAATTTCCTAGACACTGGTTATCCATGAAGATACATTTACCACACACTTACTATACATTAAGATACCCTAAAAAGGAAACTACATATCTATTGCTATACATAAATGATGCACTACTATAAGTAAAGTCACAATCACCCAACAACAGAAACACAAAAGACAGGAAATAGAACATTTGAAAAAAAAATTAAAAAAGAAAGAATGAAACATACAGTGTTGGACGATCCATCTCCAAGGGTATACAACTTTGAGAACCACGACTTCTTATCAAAAGTGTAAATTCCAAGATCAAGTTGAATAGTCCTGTAAACTCATTAAGAAAAGAATCAAATCACTAAATGCATTTACTAAATACAATGCAACAACTTTAGAAAAGAGAAACTTACTCATTTCGACATTTAAGCCATGTTGTAAAGGACTGCAACACTTCTAGCTGAATAGGCATATCAATAAGACTCTTAAAGGGATATTTTTTTCCAAAAATAACACTTTGGGTCACTACCGGCAAACTACTCGTGCCTGAATAAAAATCAGATACAAATGGAGACTTGTAAAGAGTCCCTAGAAGCTTCACTCTCCCAGCGTTTTCATGTGTTAGGGCATCAATCACTCTTTCAGAATCGTTTGTGCTTGTCAAGACTATTTTTTCAGGCAATGACTCTGGAGTCTAAGCTAGTCCATCTTTCACAGCACCACAATATTCAGGAACTACAGAAGGATAGGGAAACATGAAAGTATGCACTTTCTCATCACGCGAGTGCTCGTCAGCTTCACTTTTTCCAGTTTTATTATTATTCATGAGTTTGAAAAGTGACTCAAATGAAGAAACAACAAAATCATTGAGCCTTGTAACTCGATCATTAAGCTACAAGGAAAAAGTAAGAGGATTAAAGATAGAATACCTACATGCATATATTTAACAAAAAAGGAAATTAAAAGTTGTATACTGTTCCAACTTCACTCCGTAGGGATGAAAGCTAAGAGCTCAAATAATCCAGATTAATAGGGAGGTCCTCTTTGGTGATTGTATCTACTTGGACCCTGATAGTTTGAGGAGGTAGATTCATAGGGGGGTTCTTTTTGGTGACTGTATGACCTTGCACCCTAACAGTTTGAGGAGGTAGATTAACAGAGGGATCCTTGTTTATGACTGTATATTGCACCCTAACAGTATGACGAGGTGGGATACTAAAATCATCAGTATGTACAGTATGTCCACGAGATGACGATTTGAGCATATCTCCGACAGCATCATAGAACCCCTAAAGATACGACTCTAATTTCTCTTCAGGAGTAGGACAAATATTTCTCACCTTCTACTAAGAAATAGGAAAACATTTAAAAAGATACTAAAAGTACAGGGTCTAATTTCACAACATCACTGTCTAATTTCCAACTCTTCTCCACAAAGTATTGTAGCACCACAGACTGATGTACCTTTTCAGCACCACAAAAATATGTCTCTAACAAATGATTTTTCTCTGGAATATCATACACAGTCACGCTTTAATCGTCAACAAAGCACTTCAAACCCGTCATGATTGCAAATTCTTTAAGACCAGAAGTCAATACCGCACTATTAATCTTGACACAAAGCTTATTGGGCTCGTCTGGAATGACCTCCTTATGCAGCAAGGCATGGATGAACTGATTTTGAATAAACAAAGGACGCAGCTCAAGAAAATGTCCAAAACAAGTAGCTTTAAACATTTCTAATTGGTGCTTCTCCAATTGATTCAACATAGTAACAACATCGGCACTAGTGTGCACACTTAGCCTAAGATGAAATAATTTCTTTCGAGCAATATAGAACTAGCCTACACTCTGCATTAACAATTAGTTACAAATTGTTAAACCAAGATACAGTACATATACATACCAAATAAATGTAACACTTTAACTGAAATCAGAAACTACCTTTACCACATCTTTAGATTTTCTTGTTTTCTTTTTCTACTTTGGATTAGCTTCTAAACCTTCATCATTTTTAACACTTCTTTCTCTTTTGTTCTTCCCCGGTACAGGCTCTTTTGTAGTGGGACTTTTCAATTGGGAGCGTGTTACTCGAGTGTAATTCGGTTCTACCTTCGGATCAACACTACTAATCAGGATTATTTTAATCGGTTTGGAATTCTATTTCTTAAATGAAATAGAGAGTTTAGAAAATGTTTTTGTTGGAAAAAGATATGCGGCACCCGCAACAGATAGAATGTCTTGTTGATGCATAACAAACATTGGACTTGGACTTGGACTTTCAATTGGAATGGGATCAATAACTCTACAAGTTATATTTTCCATAGGATCAGGCATTGCACTCGCAACTGAGATAACGTTAGCAGGTACATCATCAGAAACAACACCTAGAGTCACCATATCTACCTTTATACCCTTCCCAAAAACTTTGCCAAGTGCAAGATGAACAATTTTGATACGTATAAACTTCAAAAACACACAAAAAGAGGAACGATTATATACACAAACAACACAGTCTAACCAACTGAAAGTACATAATCTAAATAATCAAAATACACTAAAAATAGATACATGTAAGTAAATAATCTAACCTGCAATGTATTCTAAGTGAAAGAACAAAAAAAAATACAAAAATAACCCTAGGATTCAACTTAGAAGGAACTAAATGCACCTAAAAACAAACTATCAAAATGAGAGCAAAATGCACCTAAAATTGAAGCAGAATACAGATTAATAACATCAATTAATCAATAAAAAAGAAGGAATCTAACTACGGGGAAGCTCACATAAGAGAAAAATGGAAATTAACAACACATAAAAAGCAACCAAATCAGAACAAAATACTCATAAATTAAGGCTTAAATCGAAGCAAAATACACATAAAAACAACAAATAATCAACAATGTAGAAGAAAGGTACTTACGTTGAAGCTCAAATTGAAGAAATCTACAGAGAATTTGAAGAAAAAAAATAAAAAAACTAAAAGGGGTAAGCTAAGAGAGAAGTGAGTAGCGTGTAAGAAAGTAATGGATAATAAATGGTTTTAATTACCGAAAATATATAAAATGGGCTGTTTCGGTAATATTTGTAAAGTTGGGCCATTTTAGTGGTAAATAATTGTAGTGGACTGACATTCTGCATAATTTTCCCAAAAAAAAAAAACTTTATTAGGTGACTTCACTAAAATAGTATTTAAATTGTTTTAATAATGTAAAAATATTTAAATACAAAATCTTTTATTGGGTGACTTCACGGTGTAAGTTAGGAAGTTAACAATAGTTAATGCCTAAGTTGAGATGTTAATTTAGAACCTAAAATAACATTTTCCAAAATAAAAAATTTAATAGTGAAATCTACTAGAATTTGAAGTGCACATATAGGTATCTCGTCATATTATTACTCCCTCCGATCCTAAATAAGTGCATGTTTTGGATTTGGCACACCCTATAATAAACTACCAACTCCTAAAAAATAAAATATAATTTTACTAACTTACCCCTACATAAAATTTAGATCTCTTTTCAAGTTGACATTGATTACATTTAAAATGAGAGTTAGACATTAATGGTACATGCGCATATTAGGAAGATTATGGTCAAAATAATCTCGAAGGCTTAAACATGCACTTATTTAGAAACAGAGGGACTATCTCTATTTGTTTTAAATCTCCAAAGTATTGATTCTGTCGCTAGCTCATATGCTTTTATAAAGATATGTTCGAGATCATTTTTCAGATATAACGTTATAGGTTTATTTGGACTCAAAATTAAGGTTATAACTATTAATATAAACTTGAAATCATTAAAAAATTTATTATGTTATTTGATGATTTTTGAAGATGAAAACATGGCTCTATAGCTAATACAATTAAACTAAGAATACATTATTAAAAACTTGAATAAATTCACCATAAGCAATAAGTAATAGAGTTAAGTGATTCCATCAATGATGAAATTAAATGCCTAAGAAGGGTTAATTAAAATTAGTTTGATCGAGTGAGTTATTAACTAATGACATAAAAAATGTGTGATGTTTAGAAAATATGGCAACCCTCGCGCATGAGAAAATAGTGAGATGAGAATGACTAGCTGAGTGATCTCAAGAACTTACCTCTTGAATTTGGGGTCGGGCTTAGCACAGGCCTCCGGCAACTAGTATATATAAGGGAGAAAATCAACTTTTTGTAGTCCTCACAAGGTTACTATAGTAATTTTAATAAATTTTTTAATCCTCTAAAATTATGGCATGTGGTTGATAAAGATGAAGTATTTCTGTAATGACCCTCCAGGTTATTTTCTCGATTTCCATGCATTTATGGTATTTTAAGCCTCCCCATAGCGGTAATAGATCATTTATGACTTGTCGAAACTGTCGGTTTGGTTATCAGACAGTTTCATTTGAATTTTAGACTTATTTCCCTATTTTGGAGCTTTTGCTATTAAGTAATTGGTCTCAGACCAAAACTCCTAGTAAATGACCTTAGATGGAAATTCTGACAGTTCCATCAGCTCTAGAACATTGATTTTAGGCTAGAGAAACCCTCGGTTCACGTCTTCTAGACTCGTTTTAGGATATTGGGTAGATTTGATGAAAAATAGAACCATGGGTATAGGGCCCACATTTGATCAAAACGATCTCGAATGAAAGTTTTGATGGTTCCATTGAGTTCAAAATGTCAAATTTGGTATGGCAACATAGTTCAGTTGCACACACGGGGTCTCGAATGAATCTCGAGCATCCTGTCAGATCCGTTTGGACTTAGCAAAACTCTGGTGCCTGATATCTAGTGTGACCTCTTTAACGGTCGAGGTCCACTTAAACGGTCATCGCTTTGCGACCTCGATCCACTTTAGCGGCCGTTTAAGTGCCCCTTTGTCCGCTTAAGCGGACATCGCTTTAGCGGCCACTCACCTTTGGCACTGGCCGCTTTAGCGGTGGGTAGCCACTTAAGCAGCACCTATAGGTGTTATGTTAAATCCCCTTCTTCACCCAATTTTTCATTCATTTCTCAACCATATTTTCCTCATTTTTGAGAGCTTGGAACGAGGTAAAGTGTGGAAAATCATCCATTGAAGCTAAGGTAAGCTAACCCAACACTCCTTGGTCATTTCCTATTATTTTTCCCCATTAAATTCCATCATTTCCATTGTAAATTCTTCAAAATTAGGTCTTTGGTTCATAAGCTTTAGGGTCTGATTTGAGCCCCAATTTACGCTCCGTTTGTGCTCAACTTTTGAGCACACATTCCTTGTCCTTCGAGGGACCTCGTGACGAATTCAATTTTGTATTTCATTTGCGGGATCCACGGGCCCATTCTTGACCCAACTTTTGACCCAACCTTTTATAGAGAAATATGAGTCTCGTTTTACTCGTGATGATGGGTAGAGTATTATTTTAATAGTGTGGCGGCATTTCAGGATTGTGGAGCAAAGACGAGTAAATTATGGATGATTTAAGACTTGCGGTTCGACATCGAGATAGGCTTCGGTCTACTTTTTCTCTATGAGATTATGTATAGTATAGATTGCATGTTAGGTAGGGATTATAGGATAGGAATGTGACTAGTATATCATGATTTAGCCAATTTGGGGAATTTGGGATAGAAATAAGGTTGATACTTGTTATGACCTTAGAATCCTACTATCATTGATTATAGGCTTGTTTAGTCATGGATTGGAATTATGGATCCTTTAGTATAAGGTTTACCATTTTACTTAGTGATTTGGGTGGTATTCCTCCGATTAGATCCTTGTACTGGCTTTATGCCCTTGATTATAGTAGTTTCCTGTGTTATGAGGTTTAATTATGTATTGTTGGGCTCGAGGTTGTGGTTACGATACCAGTTGGACTCCAGGTGAGTATTTTATTATAATAACCCTCCAGGTCATTTTCTCAATTTCTATGCATTCTAGCATTTCAAACCTTCCCACAGTGGCTACAGGTCATCTATGACTTATCGAAACTGTCGGTTTGATTATCGAACAGTTCATTTGGGTTTTAGACTCATTTCCCTGTTTTGGAGCTTTCGCTGTTAAGGATTTGGTCTTGGACCAAAACTCCTAGTAAAATATCTCAGATGAAAATTTTAACAGTTCCATCAGCTCCAAAACATTGATTTTAGGCTAGGGGGACCCTTGGTCTGGGTCCCGAGGCTTCCGAACTCATTTTGGGCTAATGGGTAGATTTGGTGTAAAATGGAACTATAGGTGTGGGGCCCACATTTAATCGAAATGACCTCTAATGGAAATTTTGATAGTTTCATTGAGTCCAAAATGTCGAATTTTGTATGGTAGCATAGTTCGTTTGCACCCACGGCATTTCAAACAAATCTCGAGCACCCGGTCAGAATCCATTTTGGACTTAGCTAAAATCTAAAACCTGATATCTGGTTTGACCGCTAAAACGGTCAAAGAGCCGCTTTAGCGGTAGTCACTTTAGCGACCCTGAGCCACTTTAGTGGCCTTGGCTATTTGGCTGAGGTCCGCTTTAGCAGTCAAGGTCTGCTTAAGCGGACGATGCTTTAGTGCCCAAGTCCCACTTAAGCGGCCTCTGTTTTTCCTTGCCTGACCTCTTTAGCAGTCATGTACCGCTTTAGCAGTAGCTGCTTAAGCGGCCAGGTGACCGCTTTGGTTATTATATCCCCTTCTTCACCCGAGTTTCTCCCATTTTTTCAACCCTTTTCCCCCATTATTGAGAGCATGAGGAGTGAGAAAGAGTGGGGATTCGCCCATTGAAGCTAAGGTAAGTTAGCTCATCGTTCCTTGGTCCTTATTCATCATTTTACCCATTGAATTTCATTCCATTTCATTGTAAATTCTTAGAAATTAGGTCTTTAAATTCTTAACTTTGGGGACTGATTTGTGCCTCGATTACCCTTATCATTCGAGGAACCTCGTGATGGATTCAATTTTGGAATTTGATTAGCGGGTTCCATGGGCCCATTATTGACCCGACTTTAGGGCCAGAGTATTATATTGTAATATGGGTATCAGTTTACTTGTAATGATATATAGGTTACTATTTTGATAGTGTGACATCGATTCGGGATCTTGGAGCAAGGAAGGATGAATTATGGATAATTCAAGTATTGTGGTTCGGCATCCAGGTAGGCTTCGGTCTACTTTCCTCTATGAGACTGTGTATGGTATGGATTACGTGCTAGGTAGGGATTACAGGATGGGATTATGGTTAATGTAGCATGACTTAGTCAATTTAGGGAATTCGAGGTATAAATGTGACCCGAACCTTAGCATGGTTTCTTGTTATGGACATAGAATCCTATTACCCTTGATTATAAGCATGATGACTATAGTTGATGATTAAAGATCCTTTAGTATAAGGTTTACCATTCGACTTAGTGAATTGAGTAGTATTTTTCTCCAATTAGATCCTTTAGAAACTTTACGCCCTTATTTATCGTAGTTTCCCGAGTTATGAGGTATTATTATGTCGATAATGTATTATTGGGCCTGAGGCCATGGTTGCGATGCCAGTTGGACTCCAGGTAAGTATTTTATCCCTAAAAGGGGGCATGATTCTAGATTACAGACGCTTAGGCATTTATAGTGGTATTGTGTGGATACAAGTGATGGCATGCATACTTCTAGGTGCATTCATGCTTACTTAGTGGTATGATTCCAACCAAAACCTTGATGTTACTACTATTTCTAAAAAGGGATTTATTCCCACTTTTCACTTAAATATGGATTGTTTTATATCGGAAATTGTACCACCTTATTTACTAGATTATGAGCTTTTGTAACTAAAGAAGAGGTTTTAGAACTTCGAACGAGGATGATTACGGTCCATTACTTATCCACTCATTTTACCAGTACTATTTACTTTGGTCGAGAGATATTTTGACCCTTTGTACATGATTATGATGATTTAGTCCCGAGCATGATCTCGGGTAATGGATTTATGAATTTACATCCTTTTAGTCACGGTTTGAGTTTGTGCACTGATTATATATATATATATATATATATATATATATATATATATATGGTACTGGATGGAGTAGATGGATTATGATGATTATTGGAAGTCCTGGATCGGGATCAGGCAATGTATACGGATTTCCCAAATCCCCTAGGGGGGCTCTTCGTCTGAGAGCCATCGTGACGGAGAAGGATGGTCGCTATAGGTACTTTCTTTGTGAGCTAAGTAAGCTGAAGAAGGTGTATATACTGGTATGGTATGGTACTTGGTACTTAAGGGTTGAGTTTATGGACTCGATTCTATTCTGGTGTCTACGATAGGGTTATGGTATTTCAGTTTATTTTGCATTCATCCATTCATATGCCTTGTCTATCACCATTATGATTGTTTAGCGCTTTTATCTATCGGTCTTATGAGGGGCTATATAGGTACAGGTTATGGTTGTTGTTTGCTGAGTGCTTTCGTGAACCTTTCGGGCTTATAGGTGTCCGGTTAGGTATTTGTGTGACTGGACTAGCTGGTTACTTTATTATTTATTATTATGGTTAGTTCGTGGCAGGTTGGTTGTGCACTGGTACCTGAGATTGGAGGTAAATTTCTGTTTCCTTTATCTTCTCAGTGAGTTATATTGTTTATCCTTGGATTTGTCACCCCCTTTGGGTAGAGGCTTGATGATGCTAAGTGTAGCTCCTTTACTTAGCTAGGGACCTCGAGATGTTAGGTTGGCTCCTTCAGGTAGTTACCTTTAAGTTAGCCCTATATGTATATTTATATGTATGGTATCACCATATATCCCTCTCTTTCCTTATCTATTTACATTGTATATGTATTTTTTATCCTTGTACTACTATTATATATCCTTCTTTCACTCTTCATTTGTATATTGGTCAGTGATATACGGTATTGCACTTTAGTCCTGGATTACTGTCAGGATAGGATAGTTATGCCTATTTCTCTATTAGCATTGTTATGCCTAGTTCCTTGGATAGTTTCCTGTAGTCACTTTTATGCCTTCATGTTATTTATGCTTACATTATTTTTGGAGCTCAGTTGGTCATTACCTACTGAGTAACACGTGTTTGGTACTCATACTATACTTCTGCAGCCTGCAGGTTATAGTACGAGTTATCACCGTTGATATGTGTGTATCATACGGAGCAGCTATGGATCAGAGTCTTGGGGTGAGCTCCTGATGTAAACCGTTCCCTCTTATTGTAAACCATTCTCTATGTTGTATTAGAGATGACTTGTATATGTACACTCTTTTCTTATAGTTCATTTGTACTCTTATTGTATTAGAAGCTCTTGTACTGGCTCCACTAGGTTTTGGGGTTATATTAGCCTTGCTATTATATTTATTCTGTTGTTTCCATTATTTCTATCAGTAGTCCATTACTAGTTGTTCCGGACTACGAGTTGGCTTAACTACTGGTGGGTTATAGTAGGTGCCATCATGACCTGAGAAATTAGGTCATGACAAATTGGTATCAGAGCATAGGTTTACCGGTATTATTCGTACAAGTGCTAAGTGTTTAGTAGAGTCCTGCGGATCGGTGCGAAGACGTCTGTATCCTATCTTTGGAGGGCTACAGGGCATTCTTAGGAAATTCTATTCTTGACTCATTGTCATGTGTCTGTACTGTTATGAACCTCTAAGTACTTTTTTTGACTCCATTCTCTATCAAAGGGATAGCACGAGATCATTGATAGATGCGGATGGTATTTTAGTGCATGTTACCAGAGTTTCAGCTCAGCGTCAAGCTAAAGAGTTAGATATTGATATCGAGGATCTTCAGCGTCAGCCAGATGGTCTGGGGTTAGCCCAGGTTCCGACAGAGTTGGTGACTGCCTCAGCTTTTCAGGAATCGGTGTTAGGGGTTTCGAGTTTATTTCTGGATACCTCCCAGCTAGAGGTGATGTCGAGTCCATCGAGTAGTTCTCAAACCAGAGTTGGATATATTGGTGTTCAGCAGGGTTCTCTATCTGTTTCAGAGTATGAGATTGGGTTTCTCGAGTGGGACAAACATACTCCTATGCTATTTCCTACTGAGCATGAGATGGTGCAGAGATTTATCAGAGGGTTGACTTTACCACTCTGTTTGGCTTCGGAGCATTTAACAGTAGATGGGTCTTCTTTCTCTGAGGTTGTTGATCACACGAGGGCTATAGAGAGGGCTTTCTTTGAGGCGTACGGAGGTAGCAGTAATAGGCCATATCAGCAGTTCAGTGTTATGGGTATTATGTCTAGAGGTTGGAATCTTCCCAACAGAGGTCAGCATCATTTGCAGCCTATTAGGCCCGTACAGATAGCACCTCAGCTTATGGGTAGCTCTCAGGTAGATCGCGGTGATATCAGTGGAAAGAGTTTTGGTCAGGCAGTACAGGCTATTCGGTCTAGGTTTCCAGGCCGTGGCAACCATTTTGGAGCAGTGGGTACAGTACCTTAGAATATTTCAGGAGCATGTTTTGATTGTGGCAGGATTGGTCATTGGTCTAGAGAGTGCCCCAGGCGTGAATCAGTCAGCCAGTTGGGGTTAGCTCGTGCTTCCCTCTAGGTGAGAGCTTCAAGAGTTTGTTATGACTGCAGAGAGACCAGTCGCTGGTTCAGAAAGCGTCCCAACGCGGGATTATTAGTCATTCAGTTCATCCTGATAAGTCTCAAATTATTATGGCACCTTCAGTTAGAGGTAGTGCACCTAGTGCCTCAGGTGGTCATTCAGACGCTCAGTCCGGGTTCGTACATGCTTAGATTCATACTTCTTCAGGCATTCCAGGACTATGACTTCAGATTTTCAATCGCGATGGGTGCGTCCTTTATTTTTTATCCCTTAATATTTTTTGGATTATGTTGAGTTTTCATACCCTCGATGATTATATGCTGTGGTATTTCCATATTGACTGTTGTATGCCTTGGTGTTTTCATAGTGATTGATGTATGCCTTTGTGTAGGTTCATGCATATATGACTACTCACGTAGATGATTCTTTAGTAGTGGATTGAGTGGATCAGTGTGGTATTATCCTGGGGGTGTAGCATTTGGCTTAAAGTCCCATTTTTCCTTAGCATATTGGCCTTGTTATGGCCTTAGAGTGGTATTTGTTATTGATTTTCATTTTATTACCACCTGTATCTTATGCTATTGATATTATGGTCATTGTTTGACATTGACTGATTTTCATTTGATAGGCAGCTAGACTAGCGTTATCTAGTTAGCGTATTTCCTTTCTTGTGATTCTTATTTCATTGGCTTAGATGGCTACCTCGGTTGGTTCGCCTTCCTTTTTGATGTAAGAAAGAAGATGCGGAAGACTTTAAAGAAACAAGAAAACAAAGAAACAAGATAAACAAAGATAAAAGGGATAGAAAGGTAGACACAAAAGTGGAATCAAAGGCAACCAATTCTATAAAAAGAAAAGACCTCCTTTAAATATCCAAATAAGCACCTAAACTTATGAGAAAGACCTCAAGGGAATTAGATTCCCAAGCAACCCTCCTTTCTAAACTTGAAACAATCAAAAGCTTCAACAAGCTCTCAAACTCTCCAAAGAGTATTTAATATTCAATATTCATCAAGATAATCTACCCTAAAATGAGCTATGCTCCCTTATTTATAGCCTACACTAATAATTATAAAAATATCCTTAATGAAATAAGGCTCTTCTTTAGCATGAGGCTTGAATATCAAGAATAACCATTTTACGTCTATAGCCTCTTTCTTCCCTTTTTGCCTTTCTTTCTTGTACTTCCACTTTAGCATATTCTCGAGCTTCAACTCTTCATTCCATGATATTGATGAGGATCGGCTTGCACCATTCTCCCTTTATTGAAAAGGATTCGTCCTCAAATCCAAACCTAGCAAAACCATAAGGAATACAAACAAGAACAAGGGCCTCATAACATGAGGATTAGCACAAAGGTTAATAAATTCACCAACATGCCAAGGATGTACAAACTTGTTATATAACCAAACATCAACTAGTCTCATGAAGAATAAATCTTCACATGCAGCACAAAGTACTTGGCTAGTCCAAGGATCAATAAATAAAGATATCATCAATGAACCAATAGGTTTGAAACACCAACTAGGTACGCACACATTGGTTCTATACACAAAGCACAAACGATCTTCTATTTCAAGATAAAACCATTTTTGAGATGGATCCATGGCCAACTCCCACACATGCAAAGTGTCACCGGGGTCAAAAGGAAAGATTACCCATGCATCTTGATCAAGAAAACAACCATTTGTCCCAAATAAACTCATATCAACATATGACATACCCTCCCCACAAGAATGAGCATCATCATATGCAAATAGATAGTAAAGAAATGTATCATGCAAAATAACTTCATCTAAGGTGTCCTCACGTGTAAGATCACTAGAAGACCCAAGAATATCAAGTATACTATCAAGACTTGGAACACTCAAAGAAGAAGTAGTAATTGATGAACACACATCACCTTCCTTCTCAACATCCCATAGTGGGTTATCATACAAAGTATAGCTCTCATGAATAGCTACATTACAATCACTATTCACACCACTAGGCACCAAACTAGGAGGGATCTCATCATCATCAAACAAGACATTATACTTAAAGTGAGAAGAATCAATGAAAGATGGAGAATTAAAGCATGTAATCTCATTCGCAAAAAGACAAATGTCATCTTTTAAGGCGGTTTCAAGCACATGAGTTCTATGAGCAAAACAAGCAATAGGATCTTCAATAAAAGATATGCTCAAAGAGTCACTCTTACTCAATTGATCAACTTCATCAATATTACCACTAACTTGACGATCAATAAGAACATCACAAGATCCCTCAAGTAGTGTAGCAAAAGCTAGTTGATCAATACCAATATCACTTGATAATGAACTATCATTCAAAACACATGTATCAACACTAGGTGGACACAAATTGATCTTACTAGAAGAATCAATTCGGTCATCAATAGGATCAACTAGTGTATCCACATTCTCAACAAGCACATTATCAAAACATGGCAAAGAATCATATGACAATGTACTATCATTCAAGTAACAAGTGTCAACACTAGGTGGACACAAATTGATCTCACAAGAAGAATCAATTCGGTCATCAATAGGATCAACTAGTGTATGAACACTCTCAACATACACATTATCACTATGTGGCAAAGAATTATTAAGTTCATATAAAGACAAGCTATCACTTACACTTTGTTCATTTGAAAATTCAAAAGTGTCAAGTTTAGCTATTTTACCTTGAAGCTCACAAGAAAGGTCTTCTTTACCTTGGGATGAGAATCCCCTCAATGCATTGGTACACTCTTCAAGTCCTTGATGAGGATTAGGGAAAGTTGGTGGAAATATAAGTTACAATCGATTAATTGGAGTACTCAACCGATCCAACCGTCCTTCCATTCTGGTAGAGAGAGTGGTGAACAAGTTTAACAATTCACCCAAAGTGGGTTCCCCGATGGGAACTTGGTTTTTATTTTCATGACCTTCCATTGTTACCTATTAAATACACTCAACCAAAAAAAAAACACATGTTAGGTTAGTTAAAATAGACTCACAATCACTCAAGAATCGCACCTTTATTTGCCTCACAAATTGGTTTGGCCAATGATTGCATCTTGTTTAGTCCAATGAGTTGCAAGGGTCCAATATCTACTTGAGATCAAGAATGGATTCTTGTTGACTCAAGAAATAAAGTGCAAAAGCTAAGGACGAGAACCAAGAAGTTTTCAAGAGAAAATAAAGAAGAAAAGCTAAAAGAAAGTAGCATGAAAAAAAATCGGACTCAAAAACAAAGTAACAAAAGTAGAGAAGGAATTAGTTGTTGTTACTTAGTATGAAGGATCAAAGAAGAGGATTTGATGTTTAAAACTATTTAACAAGTGATTAAAGATGTTAATTACCTGTTAAATAGTTGAGGAATCGAAAGAGAAAGAGAACAAAAAATGAATCACGAAATTTGGACACTTAGAGAAAATTTTAGGTCCAAAAAACTTTATAACCCAAAAAAAAACTAACCAAAAAACTTTATAACCCAAAAAAAAACTAAGTGTTGAAAACCTGAGATTTTCAGCTCTCTGAAACTGTGCCCCACGCGCCTGCTGATGTGGCACGCTGACTAAATACGCAAAAGCTAAAAAGAAACCCTAAAATCTAAGAACACGAAATTAAAGATAGAAGATCGACATAAAATGGAAAAGAAATGAGAAAAATGGCTATATCAAAACCAATACCCTCAAATACATAGTCCAAAAAGTACCAAATCTATAAAAGCAAGACACAAGTATGAGATCTAATAGGCAACCAAGGCTATACAAAAACCAAGACCTCCTATTAAGAATCCAAACAAGTACTTATACTATCGAGACACCCTCAAGAGGAATGGTATCCTCAAGCAAGCAATCTCATCAACATTGTTTAGCAACAAAGGCCTTAGCCATACCTCACAAGAGTTTCACTCTTTCAAAATATCATATCAAAATCATCTAGCTAAAGTGAGCTCTTCTCTCTTATTTATAGCCTACACTAGTAATTACAAAAATACCCTTAATGAAATAAGGGTCTTCTTTAGCATGAGGCTTTAATGTTAAGAATAGCCACTTTTGCATCCATAGCCTCTTTCTTTTTTTTTTTTTTTTTTACCTTTCTTCCTTGTACTTCCACTTAAGCATATTCTTGAGCTTCAATTCTTCATTCCATGGTATTGATGAAGCTTGGCTTGCATCATTCTCCTTTTCTTGAAAAGGATTTGTCTTCAAATCCAAACCTAGCAAAACCATAGGGGAAACAAGCAACAACAAGATCCTCATGGCAGCCTTGATTTCCTTGTGGTCCCTTGTATTTTTGTCCTTTCCTCTTTTGGAATATTCCCTTTTTGTACTAACCTTATCCTGCTTTCTCTTGGAATTTTGGAATATTCCTTGGCATAAACAAGTACACCTCCTTTTTCTTTCACTCCTTTTGGATCAAACACACCCTTTTTGAATATTCTTCCTCAACAAGATATGAAGAACATGAAGAACACAAGAACATTCAAATTTTGACCCTCAAGCAAACGAACTCGGAATTTGATGAAATTCGAAACCCAAGCTCTTGTCAAGCTTCCAAACAAACCCCAAACATTTTTAAGACCAAAAACTCAACCAATAATTTCAGATTTGAGAACCCACTTCAAATTTTCTTCAAACTCAAGCTCCAATAATGGTGGAATACTCAAATCAACCCGAAATTAGCTCAAATGTTAGATATCGACTCAAATAGTACTAGGGAACAAGATTCTAGTACTAGAAACACAAAAAGACTCAAAAATCATGAACTCAAAAATCTCAAAAATGTTTTTTTGACACTTTTTTTTTTTGGCTTTTCAGATTCTTAATACCACAACCCCAAGATAGATTCGTAGGAACAAATCTAAACGTGGTTCTGATACCAAATGATATGAGACAAAATACGCAGAAGCTAAAAAGAAACCCTAAAATCTAAGAATACGAAATTAAAGATAGACGATCGACACAAAATGGAAAAGAAATGAGAACAATGGCTATATCAAAACCAATACCCTTAAATACATAGTCCAAAGAGTACCAAATCTATAAAAGCAAGACACAAGTATGAGATCTAACAGGCAACTAAGGCTATACAAAAACCAAGACCTCCTATTAAGAATCCAAACAAGCACCTATACTATTGAGACACCCTCAAGAGGAATGGTATCCTCAAGCAAGAAACCCCATCAACATTGTTTAGCAACAAAGTCCTTAGCCATACCTCACAAGAGTTTCACTCTTTCAAAATATCATATCAAAATCATCTAGCCAAAGTGATCTCTTCTCTCTTATTTATAGCCTACACTAGTAATTACAAAAATACCCTTAATAAAATAAGTGTCTTCTTTAGCATGAGGCTTTAATGTTAAGAATAGCCACTTTTGCATCCATGGCTCTTTCTTCTTTTTTTTTAACCTTTCTTCCTTGTACTTCCACTTAAGCATATTCTTGAGCTTCAATTCTTCATTCCATGGTATTGATGAACCTCAGCTTGCATCATTTTCTGTTAGAAAGGTTGGTTGTTGATCGAATTATGGAAATGAAGGTAAGTTTGACCTTTCAGGGCTCTGTTATGACTTAAGCATTGGTAGTCTTCTTCCATGGCCCATTTCTGTTGATGATACCTTGAGACTTGACTCTGCCAATTTGGATAGTTCATCGCCTATTGGTGGCCTTGATCTTGATGATTGATGTTTAGTTGGTGTTGGCATGTCGATTCTATTGCCCATATCTGATGATTGGGAGGCCTGAGGCTTCCCTTCTGATTGTTATGTTTGTCTTCTGGTGATAGGTTTGATCTTGGTATTAGTGTGGATTTGGATACTCCGCTCTTCCTGTGATGTGGTTCATGTTTCACTCAAGTCAAAGACAGGGTAAATGGGTGATTTTGGAAATTCCCATTTCAACTCTTGTTCGATCGATTATGGCTTCGTGGGATGCTTCTACTCAGTGGTGTGTTCTTGGTTATCATTTGTTGGTTATCAAAGAGGGTATCTTTTGGAGTGAGTATTTGTCATCGTATATTGGCTATTGGATCGGCCAAATGACGGTTGAGTTGTACATTTTGAGTTGCTCGAGTTCTGGCTATCACTAGTACTATTTGCAGCCTCGGCGTCACACTCACTTGTACCTTGTACATACATGCTAAAGGTCTTATGTGTGCGCCCATTAGTCTTGACCTGCAGGGGATGAGCTCTTGTCCATGTACCAAATTCCAGACATCAAGTGTCTTCTAACCTTATATCAACCAAACCCATGGAGATGTCCAAATATCGACACATTCCATAATAATGACAGATATCACAATAATCACAACCATAATGATAATAAAACAACACTTCTAAAATCCAATAAGTTTTCATATAAGTTCATTGCATGCGATTAACACTTAGGATATCAAACAGTCTTTGACTTTCCTTGAACATGGACTGTACAAGCAATACTAAGAATCAGTTATCATACACACATTACACAAATTGGGTTTCAACTACATTAAAAATATCACCTACCTCAATCCAAGCCTAAAATACTCTAACGAACTTAAGCTTTCCCTTTCCTTGCTACCTCGACTTGATTGTGGTCTAAAAATATGAACAAAATATATAATCAACCCAATAACCTACAATGTCGAAGATTATAACCTAATCCCAAACTCCAAGGTCAATTTCATGATCATTCCCCCCATTCTAGGTTTCTCTACCATAATTCACCTTAACACTACCAATTTCATGGTTACAGCAGTGAATTATTATCATGCAAGAGTAATTTAACTATTAAAAACTAAAGATTTTACACCTAATTTACCCTCTTGCACTAGAAAATCTGCTAAGTCAAGCTTAAACCCTCCCCAAGACCCATAAACTAGTGATTCTAAGGTTAATTAACTAAAAAACTAGTTAATGAGGATGAATTACTTACCTTTACGAGGAAAATCGATGGAAACCTGATGAAAATCACCTAAATCGCCTTATCCCTTCCCCAAAAATGAGTTTAGAATAATGAACCCTTTTTACGGAAATTTCTACATTAACAGCAATTTACCCTGCTAAAGCAACCCAATCCCACTATAGCGACATTGCTATAGCAGAATCCACCCATTATAGCAGGATTAACCATCTTTCACTCCCGTTATAGTGAAAATTTCTCTACTATAACGGCAGCCCCATAGCGGACTGCCCCCCGCTATAGCGGGTATGGCGAGGTAGAAACTCATAAAAGCTCACAGTTTTGCCTTTTTTCCAATGCACCCTCAAACCATGGCATTTCGAATTAACCCATTTGCGTCAAGTTCGATATCGGGAGTTCTGCTCACCTAAATTTACTTTGAAAAAGTCCTACGGATTCCTTATCGCATTAGCTAACATAAAACAATGCTAAACTTTATTACATTTACCCAATCCATTCCTGGATTTCCCTAGACCATACCTCGCTCAGATTTCATCCAAGACTAGCCTAGCCTGTAAATTTTAACTTTCAATATGTGTAAAATCTTAACCCGTAATGATAAAAAGGGTCATTACAACAGATACCAATTTACCCATTATTCATCCCCGAATGATAAACAAGAAAAATGAGACAAGTTAAGAAGAGAAAGAATACTTGTATCCTCAAACAATTAAGGGTACTTGTCCAGTATGTCCTTTTTGATTTCCCAAGTGGCTTCTTCAATCGGACGATGCTTCCATTAGACCTTTACCAATTGAATCTCCTTTGTCCTCAACTTTCGAATATCCCGATCAAGAATGGCAACAGGCTCCTCCTCATAAGTGAGATCCTTATCTAGCAAAACTGAATCCCACTTGATAATGTAATCCACATCCCCATGGTATCTCTTAAGCATGGATATATGAAACACCAGATGGACCCCCAAAAAGCTTGGCGGTAATGCCAACCTATACGCTATCATCCCTACATCGCCAAGAACCTTGATGGGCCAATATACCGAGGGTTAAGCTTGCCCTTCTTACCAAACTTCATGACTTCCTTCATAGGTTACACTTTCAACAAAATTTATTCACCAACCTTGAATGACATATCCCTCACCTTACAGTCTACATGTTTCTTTTTCCTACTCTAGGCTGCCAACAACTTGGTTTGAATGAACCTCACCTTTTCCTGAGCTTCCTTCACCAAATCAATGCCCAAAGGCTTCACATCACTAGTCTCAAACCATCCTATGGGCGATCTATACCTTTTCTCATAGAGTACCTCGAATAAGGCCATGTCAATGCTAGAGTGATAGTTGTTGTTGCATGAAAACTCACACAACGACAAGAACTGGTTCCAATAGCCATCGAAATAAATCACATATGCCTTCAACATGTCCTCAAGCACCTGAATCATCCTCTCTGACTGTCCATCAGTCTGAGGATGAAAAGTTGTGCTAAAAGTGAGTTGAGTACCCAACTCTTCATGCAACCTTTTCCAAAATTTAGAAGTGAATTGCGTACCTCTATCTGAAATAATGGAAAGGGGCACCCCATGCAGCCTCACTATATCTTTGACGTAGATCTTGGCCAACTGCTTAGAGCTAAAATCCACTCTAACCTAAATAAAATGGGTTGATTTAGTCAGCCTATCCACTATGAACCAAATCGAGTCATGCTTTCCCAAGGTCAGACCTACCACAAAATCCGTAGCTATCCTCTCCCACTTCCACTCAGGAATGGGTAACCTTTGGAGCAATTCCGCAAGCCTTTAATACTCATACTTTACCAACAGACAATTATGGCATTTAGATACATATTCCATTATGTCCTTCTTCATCCCAGGCCACCAATAAAGCTGCCTTAAATCACGGTACATCTTGGTTACACCTGGATGAATAAAAAATCGCGAACCATAAGCTTCCACAAGTACATTCTAAATTAAATCACCAACCCGAGTAACACATACCTGTCCTCTAAACCACAATGCTCCACACGCATCAAGTATGGCGTCTGAAGCCTCTCCAGACACCACCTTGTCCCAGAGTTTATTCAATTCCACATCCTCAAACTATTTGGCCTTGATTTCGTCAAGGAATGTTGACTTTACCTCAACACTAGCCAACACTCCACCCCTTTATGAAACACCAAACTGCATGAACCGTGATGCTAGATCTTGAAATCCCTAGCCAAAGGTCTCCTCGACACCCTCAAACAGGCAAAACTGCCCATACTTACCGCTTTCTGGCTCAATATATCTACCACCACATTAGCCTTACCCAGATGATACTGGATGGTCATATCATAGTTTTTCAATAATATCATCCATCGCCTCTGTCTCAAATTCAAATCCTTTTGCGTGAACACAGGCTGCAGGCTACGATGGTCTATGAATACCTCACACTTGACACCATACAGGTAGTGTCTCTAAATCTTAAGTGCAAACACCACCGTTGCCAACTCCAAGTCATAAGTTGGGTAATTCTTTTTATGAGGCTTCAACTACCTCGAAGCATAAGCAATGACATTCCTGTCCTATATCAACACAGTACCCAAACCCAAGTGTGACGAATCACAAAATACAACAAAATCCTTACCTTTAATCGATAATGAAAGAATAGGAGTTGTAGTCAAAACTGTCTTGAGCATTTGGAATCTCTCCTCACACTTATCCGATCATACAAATGGCACCTCTTTCTGAGTCAACCTTGTCAAGTGCGTAGCAATAGAAGCAAAATTCTTGGCAAACCTGCGATAGTAACTAGCAAGACCCACGAAGCTCCTAACCTCAGTCACAGAGCTAGGCCGAACCCAACTCTTAATCGCCTCAATCTTCTGGGGATCTATCATCACCCCCTTTTTCGAAACTACATGCCCTAAAAAGGCAATCGAAGACAACCAAAACTCGTATTTCAAGAACTTTGCATATAACTCTTTCTCCTTCAAAATTCCCAAGATAATGCGAAAATGACCTGCATGGTCCTCCTTGCTCTTGGAGTAAACCAAAATGTCATCAATAAACACTATTAGAAAAGAATCCAAGAAAGACTTGAAAATATTATTCATCAAGCTCATGAAGGTTGTTGGAGCATTGGTTAACCCGAAAGACATCACTAAGAACTCGTAATGCCCATACCGAGTCCTAAAAGTTGTCTTGGGTATATCCTTAGGCTAAATATTTAGCTGATGGTAACTCGACCTCAAATCAATCTTAGAGAATACCAAAGCACCCTGCAACTAGTCAAAGAGATCATCTCTGTGGGGCAAGGGATACTTATTCCTGATGGTAACCTTGTTCAACTGCTTGTAATCAATGCACATCCTCATGCTACTATTTTTCTTTTTTATGAACAAAACTAGAGCACCCCAAGGTGAAGCACTAAGATGAATAAATCCCTTATCAAGCAGTTCCTGTAACTGAGTTTTGAGTTCCCTCAACTCTATCTGAGCCATTCGATAAGAAGGAATAGAAATTGGATGAGCGCCCGGCTCCAAATCAATACAAAATCAATATCCCTGTTTAGAGGCATACCAGGAAAATCCTTAGGAAATACCTCCTGAAACTCAGAAACCGCAGGAATAGACTCAATAGAAGGAGACTCTATACTAACATCCCGAAGATGAGCCAGGAGGGCTGAACACCCCATCCCCATTAACTTTCTAGCCCGAACAAAAGATATGATTTTCACCAGCTTAGACTTATACACTCCCTCCCACTCTAGTTTACCCACACCCGGTATTTCAAGAGTCACTATCTTAGCATTACAGTTCAAGACAGCATGATATGGAGACAACCAAGTCATACCCAGAATAATGTCTTAATCAAGCATGTCTAAAATGATCAAGTCTACCCAGGTCTAAGAACTCATAAACAAAACAAAACAAAACATGCACTATAAACATGGGTCACCACCACAGAATCTCCAATCGGAGTAGAAACATATACAGGAGAATCGAGTACATCACAGACCAAGCCCAGACCCAAAACAAATCTAACAGATACATAAGAGTAAGTGGAACACGGATCAAACAAAATAGTAGTAGCCATCCGATCACTGACCAGAATAGTACCTGTAATGACGGCATTAGATGCCTCAACCTCGATCTGGCCTTGGAAGGGATAACAGTGAGCTCTATCATCAAGCTAGACAACCTTCCTAGCAGGCTGTACTCCACCCTTCCCCGCATTACCATTACATTTGTTTCCACATGACCTATCTGATTATACCCTATCCATATTGCGGACGACCCTTACCATTACCACCTCTACCTGCTGGAACCACAGCCCTGGTCTGCTGCTCTGTCTGCTTATATCTCCACCTCAGGGGACACTCTCTCTTAAAGTGCCCCACAACACCATAAGTATAACACCCTCGATCAAGAGAATACATGTTGGCCGAAAAATAGGAAGCCCCTTGGCCTCTAGCAACTGGAGGTTGCTGAATAGCCCCCGAACCACGTGTAGAGGCTGGCAAAGCTGACTGAATGGGGTGATCCAAATAAACCTGTTGGTTGTTACCCCTGGAATAAGAACCACTAAAGTTGCCTGCATTCTGGGACTTCTTGGCTATGCTTTAGCCTAACCAGCCTGCTGAACTCCCTCAAGTTTTTTCACATAATCAGATACATCATTGTAGCCATTTCCTATAGAAGTCATATGAACAGACAAAACCTGAAGATCGGTGTTCAAACCTTTAACATATAATCGGATCCTCTCCTCCGCAGTGCCCAATAACTTGGTAGTATATCGAGATAGAGCATGGAACTTGACCTTATAGGCCACAATCGACATACTGCCCTGTTCAAGGGCCAAGAACTCATCCTTCTTGTGGTCACGAAGAGTATGAGGCATATATTTCTCCAAAAATAGGGCATGAAACTGAGCCCAAGTCAATGGAGGCCAAACTAGTAATTGACACTCCACATAGGCTCTCCATCACTGCTTGGCATCCCGTTGTAGTTGGAAAGTCACGAACTCAACACCATGCTGTTGCACAATCCCCAACTTGTGAAGGCTCTCATAGGAATTAATGATAAACTCAAATGCATCCTCAGTCCCAGTACCATGAAATGAAGGAGGCTTTATTTTTAGAAACTTGGTCAATAACTCATGCTCTATCCCGGTCATAACGGGGCCTAACACAGGACGGGTAGCCCAAAAGATGCATCTCACCCTTGAGTTTGAATATGGTTTGAATCACAGTTGAGGTCTTGGAATAGTCCCTGCAATATGCTCAACACTCAACAAAAGAAAAGCACATGTAGTATCAGCACACAAGAAACAACGGTGTGCCGGTAGGGTCATCGGCCAATCCAAAATGAGAAATATGGACACATAACCAAAACGTAGTACAACAAGACAACCATGAACCCTATCATGGAACTATCTTTCAAGTTTATAATACTTAACCTTGTAAACAAATATAACATTAAGTTTAGTCAAAAAGAGTCAACAAGGATAATCAGTCAAGTCGAACTATGACCAATAACAAGACTCCAAGTCAACAGCCATGACCCAACTATCATATAGATCATGTCCCAATCACACAAGTAATAGACAACACAGAGTTATGTCACAACTTGCAATCAACCCGGACCACTCAAGGATCCACAATAACAACAACAATAGCAAATATAATGCATCCTGGTTTACACAAAGAAACCGCCTTTGGAATTAAGCACAGAAAACCTGGTTCACTCAAGGAACCAACATATAATGACAACACTTAAGCCCGGTTCACTTAAGGAACCAATACAATCAAGAAACATGTAATCCCTAGTTCACTCAAGGAACCATCACACCCACTTATACCTTGTACACACATGTTAAGGGTCTTATGTGTGCGCCCACTAGCCATGACCTGCAGGGGACGACCTCTTGTCCATGTACCAAATTTCAGACATCAAGTGTCTGCCAACCTTATATCAACCAAACCTGTGGAGATTTTATATTTTTTGCTTATATTTTGTTTTTCTAAATACAGTCAGACCTCTCTATAATGTCAGTTCATTATAACGACATTATAGCGGTACACTCTTTGTAAAATTACCTCTCTATAACAGCATACTCAAATATTATGTAATAATATTTTGGAACAAATGTCTTATGTACAAAATAAAATATTAAATATTTATGGTAATCAACATTAATATCATGCACACAGTAAATTTTAAGTACGAATATCTTATTTAAATGAAAAAATTATATTAACTGGTGCATATCAGTTATTTTATAACTTCAAGAGGAAAAAACTACTAATATTTGCCCTTTTTATATTCAAGCTCTTTCTAATTTTGTATACTTTTGTTTATAACAGCTAAATGAGATTTCAACGTCAAATGTCAGTATACATATATAACAGCACCTCTCTATAGTAGCTATGAAATTCTCGGACAAATGTTGTCACTATAGAGAGGTTTGACCGTAGAATTTTTCTTGAGATTACACTAGTCATCTTAGAAGTGATTTGCCTCTCTTCTTATTATATATTCAATATATTAGAAGAGCCACCTTCAACATGTGTGTTGTCAAAAAAAATTATTCTAAGGCTTTATTGTCAATTCAAAAAAGCTTGTGCATTGTTGGATTGTGATGTAGCTTTAAAAAACAAGAACATAAATGTCTAATGACAAAACAACCAAATAGCTTTCTCTAAATACCAATTGTATGCCCTTTCCAAGTGATGTAATCTTACACGTGGTGGACCCCATGATCCCAAGCACAACTCCTCCTTATTTTTTTTGAAAAACCAACTCCTCTTTAAATGCATATTCTCTTTTTATATGAGTAGTGCAAATACTCATTTATGTTTTTCTTTTATGGGATAAAAAATAATTTTATTTTTTATTTCAATTTTTTATGCATGTTTAAATAACTTTTCTAAATTTAATATAATTAAGTAATTTTAAACAAATCATAATTTATATTAATTAATCATAATTAAATTTTAAAAGTTATAAATGTCATATATTTATTGTTAATTTGTCTCTTATATTAAAAATAAAATGTCAAATTTAGATTTTTAAAATATAGTAATAAAACTAATTTAGTAAAGTAAATTTTTTATAAATATTTTTTAAGACCCGTGTCAAATCAACATGGATCAAGTAAAAAAAAATTAAAAAAATATTTATTAAGTCGGCGTAAACTCCTAATAAGATTTTACCTTTGCAGGGGGTAAACATAATTTACTGTTATATCAAAAGAAAATTTATCAAGTATATAGTAATAAAATTTATCAACACTAAAAAGATACGGACTTATGACATGTTTAGTTTTTTAAAAAAATAATTAAGATGACGTTATAAAAAGAAAGAGCAAGAGCACAAAATCACATGTTTTTTCATTTAGATTTATGTGATGTACTTGATTAAAAATATATTTAGTTCATTTATATGGTTTGATTTGACTAAATATTGACGTACAATTTTTTCACTTTTTCATATATATACTAGAGAATTTTATTTGAAAAAAAAGTTATGTATTAACATATTTGAGCCCATAACCGCGGTAGTGGTATGGATTGCGTACACTTTACCCTCCCTAGATCCCACTTTATGGGAATACACATAGTATGTTGTTGCTGTAATCCATAACTATAGGTTTTAACATACAAGATCGTAGTGAAATAAATTTTTTAAAGTTTAATTATTTTTAAATATAAATAATAACTTTTTTAAAATTGAAAAAAATAATATCCTATAAAATTAAATGAAAAAAAGTAATAAATTGACTTTTTACTCTTGGGAGAGAATCAATGGTCAAAACATTTTCTCCTTAATATACTCCTTTGATAATTGAGAGCTTATAATTTAATTAGAATATTAATAGATTGTGCATTTATTGAACTAAAATTAGACTGCATATTTTTATCCTAACATTTGTTATTTTGACAAAAATATATTATTCCATGCGTTTTATTTTATTTGATCTTTGTTGACTTGCCCTTAAGAGAACTTTTATTAGTAGTATATTTTACTAAATTAACTTTATTAAAAACGCTTAGGAACTCCAAATTAGACTATTGTTACTTTATATAATTATTAAATACTAAGGGTAGAAAAGAAAAAAATATAACAAAATTTTTGTTATAAATGTATTTACATTATAGTGAATGTCTATCAAGATATAGTGAATATCTATCAAGATATATTGAGTATCTATCAAGATATTGTAAATTTTTATCAAGATAGAGAATTTCTATCTCTCGGAGATATTAGGAGGAATTTTTCCATATAAATAGAGAGGTTTTATTTATTGTAAATCATCTCGAATCCATCCCCCATTCCTCAAGAGAAATAAAGAAGTCTCCTCTCTTCTCTCTCTTATTCTCCTTGTTTCTTGTAATATTAGTTTATAACATGTTATCAGCACGAGATTCTACCATCATAAGAGAATATTTTGAAAACATCCACAACGGAGGACAAGTCGGCAAAATAGGTTTTGAATCTACTTCTTGCCGTGAGCAGTTTGTTAAATTCCAACCCCTTTCATAATACTACCAAAGTAAAATCCTTTCACTGCTCATAATAAGATAAGTATAAGTATTATTTTATTCATAAGATTGAGTAATCACAATGTTCACATCATAGTATGTCCGTTTGACTTATATATATACCTTTAGTTTGCTTCTTTTCTAATGTTGTTTTCCAGATTAGCAGGTTGAAAATTGTATGGACCTGGATACATGGTTTTTACATAGCGCGGCCTTGGATCTTACGGGTCAAGAATGAGACGTGGGTTCAAGTCCCATTACACAAAATTGTAATACATCGGGTTTGAGTTCCGATGCATCATAATGATAAGATGTTGGGTTCAGGCCCATTGATCTATGGCCTAAGATGCCTTTTATATGGATGAGAGGTTGAGTTTGAATCTCAGTGCACCATATCGATGATATTATGATGACTAAGGCAAAATAATGAGTTTTTGGTGAAAGGTCATGAAACCTGTCCCATTGAATATGCTCCATTTTCTGAAGTGAATGTGGTAGCAGTATATGATAAGTCTGAAAGATGACAAAATAATTATTGTGATCATAAACAAATATATGTTAGAGAAAATTCTCTACATTATTTGTATGCCTCGATTTGCTCCCGAAGTAGCAATATCTTGAAAGAGGTTCTAAGCTATCATAATTTGATAGGCTTAAGGCACGATTATATTCCATTCCTGGGGAATGAGAATTTGCTTGTTATAAATACAGATCTATACCCTAGGGGTGAATGTAACTGTATTTAGTAAAACTTATATATTCGAACGTGTTCTTAGTTGTGAAGAGATCACAATCCACCTCTAGAAAAGGTAGAAAAATTGGAAGATTGAATATCTCCAAGTTACTATGGTAAGAAACATGAATGTGAAAAGTTACCAGAGCATGATGAGATCACATATCATAATAAAATATGAGTTTATTAATATAAAATTCATGTCATAGTAAATCAAAAGTTTATTAAAGCAAAAATCACATGTTATGGTAAACTTGGAGTTTACTAGTATAAATAAGTTCATAAGTTGACATGAACTATTATAACATCCCGAAGATGTGCATATTGAGTATTGTACAAGTAATGAAGAACTAGAATATTCTTCAACAATTCTTTATGTTGCTTGTTCTCATGATATGTTGGTTGGACCAACTAACGTTGGGGTTGGATCCCTTAAAATCTGGAAAGTATAAAAGGTGAATATGGGCCTATTCACCTGTCATGTAATATATTAAATAGATACATCGATAATATGATCACATGTACATTTATTGTCAACCTGCAGTTTGACATTTGTAATGTTGCTTGCTCAATATAAAGTAAGTTGAGCAGAATTTTCAGATTGTGTAATCAAGCCATTAATGTTGGCTTATATTCAAGCTGATTTGGCGTTGAAGGCCTCTTATAAACAGCTGAACCATTGCTTATGAGAGTAAAGCTTCATGTATTCGTCTGAAATATGATATACTGCATACAATAACACTTGTATGTATTGGATCAATAAATTATGATTATTCCTCCCTCTCAATTGGTTCAAGGTCAGGAACCAAATATTCCATCTAGTAGTTTTTGATATGCGGTATACGATTAATGGATATACCATGATGCACAAAGATGGATTCTCTAAAGTAAATTGAAATGTATGTTAGTTTTTCTAACATAAAGGGGAGATAATAAGAAATTATGAAATATGTTAGGAATTGTCATCAGATCCTCATTCAAAAGATAATTCAAGTCAAATGCTAGAAGCATTTGCTGACCCAAAATTAATTTCATAATTAGCTTTAATTGCTCCTATTGAATGTCCATGAAGGAAAAAGTCTACGGCATGCATAAAGTATGGTAGACCAATCGGTTCCAAATGCAATAATTCTTGAAAAAGAGAAAGGAGCAAATGATCATAATAAGGAGGCAATGTGTTCTTAAAGAGCCTACGACATAACACTTCATGAAACCTCATGAGAGGTTCAGGTACCTGAAAATAATGAAGTGATGAGATCTCAAAATGTTATGTCACATTGTGAATCGATACAAAATGATATATCGTCGATGATATCTTTAATACAATATGGTGCAATATTGTAAAAGATTATGAGGATCTAAATTCTACGTTTATTTAAGCATGTTGGCATAGAAATATTATCAAGTGACATGGAAGGATGCATCTTGGTAAGCATAAAGCCTATTTGATTTGCAGTCCAGACATTAGAAGATGTCACACATGAAATATTGAATATTGTCATTTGACAAAATCGATATGAAAATTCCCAAAGGATTCAAAATGCCTGAAGCATATAAAAGTTTCTGGGAAACTTATTTATAATCCTTATAAGGGATAAATTGATGATTTGAATATTATTGAAACTCTTGAAAAGTTTTTCAAAAGCAATAGATTATTTGCTTAAATAAGAAATATGTAGAATTGGATTGGATCCTGAAGTACCATATCTTGTGCAATTGATGCATTTATACATCTTGCTACAACTATGAGCATGATAGAGTTTACTCCTACATGGAGATAGTGAAGTAGATCACTTGCATATTGCAATTGAAAGCCCTTGTATGAATGTGTTTATACTAACACATATTGTCAAGTTTTTGAATATACATGATATTCATATGATTGACATAATGGTTCGATACAAACATATTACCTATTGTCATGAAGGGTTACTGTCATACCATGTATATATGACATTCATATTATGCTATGATGATAGTTATTCATAAAGCAAGTCGAGAATGTATGTGGCTGAGGTCAATGATACATCTCATTCAAGAAAAATGTGGTTTGAATGTGACAAAGTACCCACGATTTTACATAAAGATAATGCAACATGCATAACACAACTCAAGGAAGGATTCATAAAAGGAGATAGAACGAAGCACATTTCGCTAAAGCTTTTCTGCATACATGAGCTCCAAATGAATGGTGATATCAACATGTAATAAATTCGTTCTAGTGATCATATGACTAATTTATTCACAAAGTCTCTGTCAACTATAACTTTCGAGAAGATGATGCACAAGATTGGAATGTGAAGATTCAAGATTCGAAATTGATGTTCTCGTCAGGGGGAGCCAATACGCGTTGTACTCTTTTTTCCTTTCAAGGTTTTGTCCCACTGGGTTTTCCTTGTAAGGTTTTTAATGAGGCAGCCAAAATGCGTATTATTTGAGATGTGTACTCTTTTTCCTTCACTAGATTTTTATCCCACTGGATTTTTTCTAGTAAAGTTTTAACGAGGCACATTATCTATCAATTAGGCATTTAAGGGGGAGTGTTATAAATGTATTTACATTATAGTGAATGTCTATCAAGATATATTGAATATCTATCAAGATATATTGAGTATCTATCAAGATATTGTAAATGTTTATCAAAATAGGGAATGTCTATCTCTTGGAGATATTAGGAGGAATTTCCCCCTATAAATAGAGGGATTTTATTCATTGTAAATCATCCTGAATCTAGCCCCTATTCCTCAAGAGAAATAAAGAAGTCTCCTCTCTTCTCTCTCTTATCAAAATAGGGAATGTCTATCTCTTGGAGATATTAGGAGGAATTTCCCCCTATAAATAGAGGGATTTTATTCATTGTAAATCATCCTGAATCTAGCCCCTATTCCTCAAGAGAAATAAAGAAGTCTCCTCTCTTCTCTCTCTTATTCTCCTTGTTTTAGTAATATTAGTTTACAACAATTTTCTTAATTTCAAAAATTGGACAAGTTTGGAACAACTATTTTTAATATAAAAGTCAAGTAAGATAAAACAGAGAGAGTAACATTATTTCTTTTCTAGAAAAGGCTCAAATATGCCATCGAACTATTAGAAATGACTCATCTATGCCATCCGTTAAAAGTTTGGCTCGTTTATGTCATCGCCATTATAAAACAGGCTCATTTATGCCATTATTTTTTAATGATTGTTTTGCAAAACCACCTTTGCCACGTGGCCTCTTATTAGAGGTCCATGTCACCAAATCGGACCTACTGAAAATCTGACCCACTAAGAAAAACCCACCCACACCCATACCTTGTTCCATTTTATTCTACCTAAGTCGATTACTTCGTCTGTTCTCATCTTCTCAAATCATGGAGTATTTCAGTCTTCCTTTTTGAATTTGGCACATAGGTGTGATAGAAATGGGTCATGTGATAAATAATCATGTTTTAGCATTATATGAACGACAAAAATATGATTCCAAGCTTCCACAAGACCAAGGGAGGAAGAAACACTCTAAATTCAATCTTGTAATGAGATAGGAATTATTACATATGCAAGGGTCAATTTTTTGCACTGTAACCTGTAAAAACATGAAATTGCTAAACGATTATACGTATGTGTAATAATTTTACTGCAAGAATAATCATTGATCGAATTGTATGTGTAGCAATGTTAAAAGAATATGATATTTCACTGCAAGTATTTCTTTGGGCTAACAATTGAGTGCGAAATCAGAAACGAGATCAGTTTGGGAGAAAATATTCATTGCCAGTGAAGAGAAACCAAGGATAGATAGGGTGTGGGTCGGGTTAGGGAAATGGGTAGGGTGTGGGTGGGTTTTTCTTAATGAGTCAGATTTTCAGTGGGTCTGATTTGGTGACGTCTACCTCTAATAAGAGGCCACGTGGCAAAGGTGGTTTTGTAAAACAACTGTTTAAAAATAATAGCATAAATGAGTCTATTTTATAATGATGATAATATAAATGAGCCAAATTTTTAATAAATAATATAAATAAGTTATTTTTTATAATTTGATGACATATTTAAGCTTTGACATTCTTTTCATAATGTTGGCCCTTGCTAGTATGGGGCATTCCCCTCCAGTAGATAGATATAGATAGATTGTGTCCTAATTTCTTGTCTACTTTCTCCTTTGGTATTGTTAATTTTAGTTTATAACAATATGGGTATTTTTTCCCTTTTTTCCCTTAATTTTAAGACTTCATCTTCATCTTCTTCTAGCAAAACTTTGTGAAATGTGTTCAAGAACCCTAATTCAATTCCCAATTTTCTCACCACCAGCTCCAACACACAACCACCGTCCGGCGTCTGAAGTTCGTTTCTCACGGTGGAACAACGCGAATGCTGAAAAATTCATCCGCCATGAACGAACTCAGAAGGAAATCGAAGATGAAATCCGCTTCCATAAGCGCTTCGATTCTGCACTCAACATTGCCAATAATTACAACCCTCCCTCCATCACCAATCACAGAAAAATCTTCAAATCCATTGGCACTCCTTCAACTCCTTCTTCACCTTCCATCCCAGGAAAAAATCCAAGTATTCCAGAAATTTCCAGAAGAAGCCTCGTCAAATACACCCCGCATTTAAACCTTTGGTTAGACCCCGGAAGATTCCAGAAGAAACCCAAAAGCATAATAAAAGTTATTCTGATGAAACAGGAGGAAAATCAGCTATTGATATCAAAGTTGATGAAAATGGGTCTGTTATGAATTTCCAGAAGCCCCGTTTGTATATCAATATAGTTACACTGAAACACCAAAGTTGAAGCCTAATAAGTTGCGAGAGCCGTTAGTGTCACCATTTGGCCCCAAGTCAATGCGGAGACCGTGGACAGGTCGGAAACCGTTGCCACCGAGCAAGAAGAAGCTTCCAGACTTTGATTCATTCCAGTTACCGCCGCTCCATAAGAAAGGGGTCAAGCCGGTTCAGGCTCCTGGACCATTCTTGGCGGGTTCTGGGCACAAGTATGTTAAGTCTAGAGAGGAGGTATTGGGAGAGCCATTGACCAAGGAGGAGATGATGGACCTTATAAATAGTTGTAAGAAAACAACAGGGCAATTGAATATAGGTATATCATTATTTGTTGATCATCGTGAATTGCATTATTTTTAGAAGACTTGGGAGATTTTGTATTACTGTGAATTTGTTGTAGAATGTGAATTCTTTAGGGACAAAAGTAGAAACTTTTCGAGCTTGAAGGGCTAGTTAAATTTTTCTTGCAATGTAGAGCATTTGGCACATCTAATGTCATTGAAGGATTAACTGTGCCTTAATCCCAGTTGTCATCCATTTCATTCTGATACCGAATAATGCAGAAGGATACCTTGGATCATGTACTAATATTAATTTTTTATTTTAACTGAACAGTTCAACAACTTGTTTTGGAAACATGCAACCACTTGGGACATGTCTCATTCTTACTTTTCTAATCCCCTTGATTGATTCCAAGTATATGCAAATTCTTCTAGTTCTGCAAAGCCTATTTGGTGTTGTGCGAGTAATTTTTCCTGTTTTCTTGTTTCTATGGGATTGACTGCTTGAGGAGAAAGAGAACAAAGGAGGGAGTTTTGGCTGTATGTGTGCGTTTTCTGATGTATATAGATTACTATAAGGATGATTTGATTCATTCTTGGAAACGTTTATCTGGGTTCAATGTGAATAAATCAATTCTCATTAAAAGGCTTCTTCTGACCAAAGGTTTTCCCTTTTCTTAATTTCAGTTCACTAGTGTTGGTAGTTGGATTTACATTAAGGTATTAATGGTCCTTATGAAGTTCATAAAATGCTCTTTATCGATTTGCTCCTCTCGATTCATGTAAAAAAAGAATATGCTGACTGTGAATTTTTCTCTCTTAGACTGTCAATACCTTTCTGTTTCCAGGACGCGATGGCTTAACACATAACATGTGAGAGAACATCCATGCTCACTGGAAGCGGAAAAGGGTGTGCAAGATAAAATGCAAGGGGGTGACCCTGTAAGTTGAAGCTTGATGCACAGAATCAGATATGTTATTTTCTTTTTCTGTGAAGAATCTGCACTTTTCTTGAGAAGGTAACAATTTGTATTAAAAGCAAAAAGGCTATGCAGACCATAATTACAGAGAGAGAACCAAAAGTATACGGAAAAATTCTATCATCCTACTGAGAACCTAGAGCATCTATTATAGTTTCAGAGGCCAATGAGTATTCATGTTTACAAATGAAATAGCATTAGACAATTCATCTTTAGTTACGTGATACCTGCAATACCTGTTGTTGGTGGTAGGTGGTAGGTATCCCATGGAATTAGTCGAGGTGTTGGCAAGCTGGCCCGGACACCACGGTCATCAAAAATAAATCTTGAGTTCCTTTCTTTCCAAACAGTCCACCATAGGCAAGCAGATATCAAATCCTGATACAAGCTGAATCGGCGTTAACCTCCTAAGGTCTATACCCCGAGGTCAACACAAGGGAGTCCAAGCTATGACCACCTCAAGGGGAAAAATACTTGTTTGGATGATAGCTTGGCACCCGAGAAGAACTATATCCGATGATGCACTCCAAGGGCCCACCGAGCAACATCGTGTTTGGATGATAGCTTGGAGCATAGGAGGTGCATTGTTAAAAGAGCCTAATGGGCCACTTTGTCTTGTGGGTCACTTTTGGGCCCACTTTGTGTTTAGGGTCACTTTTGGGCCCATTATGTAATAAGACCCATGGCTATAAATAGTTAGCCTTCTTTTCATTTTAGGGGGAAGTTGATGAATGATGATGTGAGTTTACACTTGAGGGTGTTTATGTTAGCTTGTTGGGAGCTTTCTTTGTTGATTAGAAACGTTGTGTGTTTGAGGTCCAATTCCTCTTTCGGTCTTCGTAAGAGATTGGTGCTTTGAAGTAATCGAAAGGAAGGTTTGAGGGTTTGATTTACTCTCTTGTTGTCCTCTATTTTATTCATTGTGTCTATCTATCTATCCTTTTTACTTTCTATCTTTGTTTTCTTTGTTTTCGTAGTTTCTTCGTCTTTTCGTATCCGTGTTTCCTTGTGTTCGTAGTTTCTTCATTTCTTCGTATTTTGGTTTGTATCAAACCCCGACTATTCTTTTGAGCTGCAGGTCTTCTCTCCTTTTTTTCTAGCATGACAACATATCTATATTGCTATTTGGCATGACCCAATATGTCCCTGTTAGTGCTAGTAAAATATTCCCGCCCTAGACAGTCACTGTACAGTGAAGGAACAAATGACCGATAGTTTCAGCCTCTCTACCACATAGGTGACATCTAGAATATAGTCGTAACAAATGACTGATAGTTTCAGTTTCTCTACCACATAGGTGACATCTAGAACATAGTTGTACTCCCTTCTTCATTGGATTATCCTGAGTGAAGCAGACATTCCTAGCTACCAACCAAACAAAGCAAGCCACTTTGTACGGGACTTTCACTTTCCAAATATTTTTCTAGGACCAAAGATCAGTCATAGTATTGGTTTGAATTATCATCGGATAGGAAGCTTTGACAGAAAATCTACCTGAGCTGTGACCAAACCACCATGTCTTATCATCATTCTGACTAAAAAGTAAAACCTGTGAACTGATTGAGTGTATTGTAGAATTCAGCAAATCTAGTGATTTCCCAGTCATTTAGGAATCTTCTATAGCTAAGGTTCCACCTTTGAGCTGACCAGACTTCATAGATGGTAGCCTTCTATTGCTGATTTATAAAGAAATGGTCAGGAAACTTTGTCTTCAGAACCCCTGTCCCAGCCGGTTGTTTTCCCAAAAAAGGAGTGTTCTGCCCATTGCCCACTCTATAGCTGCTATTATCACTGAAGATTTGCTAGGGAGTTTTGATTGACTTCCAAACATTTACCCCATATGTAGTGGAAATTACCTGTGTTTTCCAGGGCCTTTCCTCGCCATATTTGTCTTTCATTACCATCCTCCATAAAGAGTGTTCATTTGTATATCTCCACAACCATTTCATGAGAAAACTCTGGTTTTGTTGCTCAGGTTCTCTTGCTAAGTGTGACAGTTTTCTATTTTACTAAATGACTTCTTTTTTCGTTTTACCTTGCCATAGAAAGTTCCTCCTTAGGGCATCCATTCTCCTTTCTATTTTAGGTGGTATAGGAAACAAAGACATCATAGCTTCCAATACACTATTAATGAGCACTAGCCTGCCTCCTAAAGAGAGGTATTGACTTTTCCTTCTAAAGTGAAGAATCTGCACTTTTTGCTGAAGAAGTTCTCTTGACTAGAAAATACACCTGCCATTCTAACTATTTCTCACATTGTAGGCTAAATAGAACGAAGATCTTCTTTCCTACATTCTCTCTCTCTCTCTCTAACGGCTCCTTACTCTCTCTCTCTCTCTAACTACTCTTTGACCGGACCACTTTTCAAATCGTCGACTCCGGCGGCCTACTATTCCGGCGACAGGTAAGTAGCTTTCTTTCAACCCTTCCAGCTCTCTCTCCCTCTCCTTCTCTCTCAGTCTTCGGTCGTTCTCAGACAGACGAGCTCCGATCGCCGGGGAGTTTGTGCTTAAGCCACCAAAACTCCGGCGACGGCAAGTCGGCGAGTCGCAACAGACCTCCTTCTTCCCGTAAAAGTTTCGGAGCGGGCTGGATAGGCGATCTCCGGTGGTTTTCAGAAAACCAGATCTGAACGCCGACGACTTTCCGACGAAACTCCGGCGACCAATTTCTGCACTAAGCCTGAACCCAACAAAGCAAACAAGAAAGAGTTCGAAAGCTTGTATGCGGGATTAGAGGAGAAAGGCGGGGAAAAGAAGTTGTATCGGCTGGCCAAGGCGAGGGAGCGAAAGGCCCGTGATCTTGGCCAAGTGAAGTGCATCAAGGGGGAAGATGGCAGAGTATTAGCAGAGGACGCCCTCATTAAGAGGAGGTGGCAGTCGTATTTCCATAGGCTCTTGAATGACGATGGGGACAACGGTGCTGTGTTGGGGGACCTGGAGCACTCAGAGGGATGCCGCGATTACAGTTATTGTAGACGTATTAAGGTTGAGGAGGTCAAAGAGGCTATTCGTAGGATGCGACGATGCGTAGGGGTATGGCGACTGGGCCTGACGAGATCCCGGTGGATTTTTGGAAGAGCACTGGCGGGCCAGGCTTAGGGTGGCTAACCCAATTTTTTAACGGAATTTTCAGGACGGTGAAGATGCCCGAAGCTTGGCGATGGAGTACGATGATCCCGCTATACAAGAACAATGGTGACATCCAGAGTTGCGACAACTATAGGGGTATTAAGTTGTTGAGTCACACTATAAAGGTATGGGAGAGGGTGGTCGAGATGAGGTTGAGGAAGATAGCATTTATTTCTGAGAACCAGTTTGGATTTATGCCAGGTCGCTCGACGACAGAGGCGATTCACCTCGTGAGGAGATTAGTAGAGCAGTATAGAGAGAGGAAGAGGGACTTACATATGGTATTCATAGATCTAGAGAAGGCGTACGACAAAGTCCCTAGGGAGGTTCTTTGGAGGTGCTTGGAGGCGAGAGGTGTCCCCGTGGCATACATCAGAGCGATTAGAGCATGTACGATGGAGCGAAGACTCGTGTGAGGACGGTGGGCGGAGATTCAGAGCACTTTTCGGTGTTGAAAGGGTTGCATCAAGGATCAAATCTTACTCCATTTTTATTTGCCTTGGTGATGGATGTTTTGGCGCGACATATTCAAGGGGAGGTGCCTTGGTGTATGTTATTCGCGGATGATGTAGTTCTGATTGATGAGTCTCGGAGAGGTTTGTGTTAATGATAAATTAAAGGTTTGGAGAAAAATCCTGGAGTCTAAAGGGTTCAGGTTGAGCAGGACCAAGACGGAATACTTGGAGTGCAAGTTCAGTGATTCGACGCATGAGGACGAAGTGGTAGTGAAGCTGGATTCCCAGGCTATTCGAAAGGGAGATACTTTTAAGTATCTGGGGTCTGTGATTCAGGGAAATGGTGAGATTGACGAGGATATCACACACCGTATGGGGGCAGGGTGGATGAAATGGAGGCTCGCCTTTGGAGTTCTATGTGATAAGAAGGTGCCTCCTAAGCTTAAAGGCAAGGTTTATAGAGTGGCAGTCCGACCGGCCATGCTGTATGGAGCGGAGTGTTGGCTAGTCAAGAACTCCCACATACAAAAGTTGAAGGTGACGGGAATGAGGATGTTGCGGTGGATGTGTGAACTTATAAGAGGAGATAGGGTTAGAAATGAGACTATTTGGGAGAGGGTGGGAGTGGTTTCGGTGGAAGACAAGATGCGGGAGGGGAGGTTGAGATGGTTTGGGCATGTGATGATGAGGAGCACGGATGCCCCGGTTCGGAGGTGTGAGAGGTTGGCTATGGATGGTTTCAGGCGGGGTAGAGGTAGGCCGAAGAAGTATTGGAGGGAGGTGATTAGACATGACATGGAGCAGTTACAGCCAGTGTTATTGGATGCGCTCGCATCAGCGCTTAATGCGCCGATGCGATGCGATGCGACCCACCAGCGACTCGAGTTCTTGAGGCGACACCATCTGGGAGAAGCGGGTGCATCCACCCCTGATGCGTGATGCGGCCTGATGCGTGATGCGATGCGATGCGGTCGCATCCTGTTTTTTTTTTTTTTAATTTTTTTTAGGGGCCTATTTTTAAATAAAAAAGAGTTGGGTTAAATTTTTTAGTTTAAGAAAAGTTACTTTTCACATATATGATCTTTTAGGGTTTTTTATCACATTCCAAACTTTACAAGAGAAGCTTCGACCTTCTCTCTTCTTCACTGAAGAGGCGACACTGACAGAGGCGACACTGCTGCTTCTTAGCAGTGAAGGTAAGTAAATTTTTTCTTCTTCTTTCTTCTTCTTCTTCCTTCTTTCTTCTTCTCCCTGCTCTGTTTTTTAAAAAAAAAAAACTAATGCTCTGTCTTTTTTAAAAAAAAAACTGATGCTCTGTTTTTTTTAAAAAAACTGATGCACTGTTTTTTTAAAAAGAAACTGCTCTGATGCTCTGTTTTTTTAAAGAAAAACTGATGCTCTGTTTTTGTTAAAAAAAACTGATGCACTGTTTAAAAAGAAACTGCTCAGTTTTTTTTTTTGAAAAACTGCTCTGTTTTCTTTTTTTCTGCTTCCTTAATTTTTTTTTCTCAATTTGTTGAACACTGTTTTTTTTTCTTTTTGTTGTGACTTTTGTTTGAATTGTTTCTTATGCTTTCTTTATAGCGATTCTAAATGTCTGATCCGGCTTGGAAATATGGTAAAAAGGCAAGTGAGACCAATAGGAACAAAGTTACATGTATTTTTTGTGGCTTGACGTTTAATGGTGGAGCTTTTCGCCATAAACAACATCTTATGGGTAATTGTAGTGATGTGCAACAATGTAAAAAGTGTCCTGATGCTGTGAGAAAAGAAATTAAAGAGTATGTTGATCAAAAAAAGAACCTGAAACGTCAAATGTTATCTCCACCACAAGTTACTAATCTTGTTGACGATGATGATGAAATGGAAGAAGGGGAAGCTGCTGATTTGTCACAATCTTCAAAATTACAAAAACAATCACAAAATGCATCTATTTCTTCAAGTTATGGATCAACCGGCACAAAAGGTCTAATAGATTGTTACTTTCCATTGAAGCCAGGAAATGATTCAGGAAAAAGTGGTAAGAATTTGCAGGCTGTGGCCAAGGGAATTTTGAGGGATCGTGCTGTTGCGGCCTTTTCATGGTGGTTGTATGATGCAGGGCTACCCTTCAATTGTGTCAATTACGGCACTTTTGGAGACACGATCGAGGCTATAGGCCAACATGGTCCAGGGATGAAGTCACCCACTTATCATGAGGTTAGTGTCACTTATTTAAATAAAGAAGTGGAAGAGACACAAAAAATTGTAGAGGAGCATCGGGTGGAATGGAACAAGTTCGGATGTTCCATTATGATGGATAAGTGGACAGCAAGAACCGGAAAAATGATCATAAATGTGTTGGTTAATTCTCCGAGAGGAAGCTTATTTCTTGAGTCCATTGATGCAAGTGACTCGTCCACTGATTCCATCAAAATGTTCTCTTTGTTTAAGAGTACCATAGAGAAGATTGGACCAGAGAATGTTGTTCAAGTGGTTACAGATAATGCAGCTGAAAATGTTAAGGCAGGTGCTATGATGATGGGAGTGTTCCCGCACGTATATTGGACTCCATGTGCAGCCCATTGTATCAATTTAATGTTCGGGGATATTTTCAAGGAAAGACCCTTTCAAGGTGTTTTCAGTAAGGCAGTTAAGGTACATTCTTACATTGTTCAAAGGCCTTTGTTGTTGAATATGATGAGAAGATTCACTAATCAAAGAAACTTGGTGAAACCGGGCAAGACTAGATTTGCTACTGCTTTCCTGACCTTGCAGAGGATGTTGAAACAAAAGAAAAATTTGAGAACCATGTTCATTTCAGAAGAATGGAATAACAGTAAATTTGCAAAAGAAGTGCTAGGAAAAGAAGCTGCACGAATAATGCTTTCTTACCACTTTTGGAACAATGTTGTTTATTCTCTTAAAGTATGTGGTCCCTTGGTTACAGTTCTTCGTTTGGTAGATGGTGAGGCAAAACCATCAATGGGTTACATTTACGAAGCGATGAGTAAGGCTAAGGATGTTATTAAAAGTTTTTTTACTGAGGAGCATAAATATGCAAAGGTCTTTGAGATCATCGATAAAAGGTGGAGTGATCAACTCCACAAACCATTGCATGCGGCTGGTAATATCTTGAACCCATCAGTCTATTATAGTCGTGAGGATGATTTATTGAATAAGAGTCTGATGGTGGGATTCCATACTTGCATTGGAAAGATGGTTGATGAAGATTTGCAAGATAAAATAACTGATCAGATTAGTATTTATCAAAGTGCTGAGGGACTTTTTGGAATACCAACTGCCATAAGACAAAGAGACAAAAAGTCACCAGGTGACTGACTACTTTTATGTTTCTATTAAATTCAGACTTTAAATTATTTCTTTATAGTTGCTAATTTTGAATAATTACTTTACTTTAATAGTTGAATGGTGGAGGCTTTATGGTTCAGAAACTCCAAAATTACAAAAGTTTGCCATCAGAATCTTGGGTCTAACATGTAGCTCATCTGGGTGTGAAAGAAACTGGAGCGTGTTCGAACACGTAAGAATTAAAGAAAAGGTTTAGTATATTGAGATAAGATGTTATATCTCAAGTGTCTTGACTTTATACTTGCAATATTTATTTGCAGATCCATACCAAGAAGAGGAATAGACTAACTATAAAACGCCTCAGTGACTTGGTGTTCATAAAATACAACAGAACTTTGAGGCGTCGTTACAACACTCGCAATGCTCGCAATGGATTTGATCCTATTAGCTTGGACAATATTGATGATGCCAATGAATGGCTAACCGGGATTGAAAATGCTGAAGATGAATCAATTTTTGATGGAGATATTGATTTCACTTGGGGTGTTGTCGCCGAGGCAAGTGGAGTTGATGAGCGTCGTTATGGTTTAAGAGGGAGTACTTCAAGCTCACGTAACAAGGGAAAAGAAGTTGTTAATTCAAGAGGAGATGAGGAAGATGAGGAAGGTGAAGATGATGAGCATTATGATGATGATGAAGGAATACAAGATTTGGACAATCTTGATGAACTAGAAGAGCTTTAGATTGAAACATTATTAATTTAGATTTGTTTTTTCTTCCTTTTTCTAGTGTGTTCTGTTATTTTGTTGAACTTCTTTATTTGCTATTGTGTTTCAGTGCTCAAACCTTTGATTTGTGTGTTTCATTTAAACTTTTGCTTATATATATTGTCTTTGTTGTTGATTATATAGTTGTTGTGGTGTTTTCACTTATGATTTACAGTTTTTGATGCTATATTAGGTCTTTTTTCATTTAAATTACGCATCACTTCAATGATGCGGTCGCATCGCTTCACGCATCGCTTAATGCGTGATGCGGAGCCTTGTCGCTTTTTTCCGCATCACGCATCCCTGAACACTGGTTACAGCTTACAGAGGACATGATCCTAGATAGGAAGGTGTGGAGGACGCGGATTAGGGTAGAGGGGCTAGTTTCTTTGGAGTGGGGCCTGGCTAGTTGATAGGGTTGCTTGGTTGGAGCCAGGCTAGTAGTCGCAGTGCTTGACATGCACCGTGGAATTCTTTGTTCGTGGGGTTTTGGGTGTTTTAGGTTAGATCTTGTATAGTAATACTCTATGGCGTCGTTTGGTAGGGAACAACTTATCCCGGGATTAACTATCCCGGGATTAGTTATTCTGGGATAAGTTATCCCACCATGTATGTGAGATAACTTTTCCCATCACTAAGGCAAAAGTGGTGAGATAAATAATCTCAATCCCTCACACCAAACAACGGATAAAATTATCCTATATTTTATCCCGGGATTATTTATCCCAATCCCTCACACCAAACGACCCCTATGGGTGTCTTGTTTCTGTTTTCTGTTTTCTGTTTTCTTATGTGGGTGTTATGTCATCTTGTTTCATGTTTTACTACGCCTTTATGTACTTCTTTCCTGTCCTGAGCCGGGGGTCTATCGGAAACAGCCTCTCTACTTCTTCGGAGGTAGTGGTATGGATTGCGTACACTTTACCCTCCCCAGACCCACTTTGTGGGAATACACTGGGTATGTTGTTGTTGTAGGCTAAATAGAACTTCCGGAAATACCAAAGTTAATCATTTATCTTGCTTTCTCTCAAGTACAGGCTGTTCTTTTTCTTACAAACCCCTCACCCAGTTATGTGACACGGTTTCATTTTTGGTATCCTATATGTACAGGAGAAGACAGGTGGGAAAATTATCTATAATAAAGGCGGTTTGATTTGCCTTTTCCGTGGTCGAAACTACAACTACAAGACTCGGCCACTCTTTCCTCTCATGTTATGGCGGCCGGTAACTCCTGTCTACCCAAGGTTGGTTCAACGAGTTCCAGAGGGTCTAACTTTAGAGGGGGCAACTGAAATGCGCAAAAAAGGACGTAATCTGGTACCTATCTGCAAGCTTGGTCTGTTTCCCTTTTATTTTTGCTACTCGTGGTTAACTCGACAAGAAATTTCTCTGGTAATGTCTTAAATGTTTTGCAGCTAAAAATGGGGTGTATTGTGACCTTGCAAAGAATGTCAGAGAAGCATTTGAAGCTTGTGAATTAGTGAGAATAAATTGTCAAGGATTGAACCCAAGTGACTATAGGAAGATAGGTGCCAAGCTTAAGGTAAAGTTATTTCCAGCTATGTTGCTCTGACTCTTCGAAAATGTTGATGGGTGCGTGTCGGATCATTCAAAAAACGGGTGCGGGAACATTTTTGGAGAGTTCGTGCACTTAGATTTCCAGTACTAGTAAATGCTATAGTATGCACACGCAAATTACTTTTAGGAAAGAAAAAGAAGTGCATGAAATTATATGACGTTATTGTAAGTTGTTTTCTCTAAACTGTAGGATCTTGTCCCATGTGTGTTAATCTCTTTTGAGCAAGAGCACATACTCATGTGGAGAGGACGGGATTGGGTATCCTCTCTACCTGAAGACACAGACAATCCTGAGAGAAGGAAGGGTTCGGAATCTGATAATGCTGCTACGACTAACCGATCCTTTGAAGGCCAAGTGGTTCCATCTACTTATGGAAGTCCAAGCTTACCAATTACAGAAATGAATCCTTGCAATCTCAGTGCTAACACTTCTCCTCTGGGCCAGGAAGATGCAGAATATGTTAGAAGCGACGAAACAAAGGAAGATAGGTCGGAGGATCAGTATTTGGAATCTTCCAATAAGGTTCCTTTAGATATTTGTGCTGTTACAAAAACGGAGATAAGTGAAAGCGAAATCCCTTTGGTGTATGCAGGAGATACATGTGACAGTTCTAGAATTCTGAGTGACTGCCATGAATCCAAAACAAGGTTGAATGATTCAGTGGTGAATCGAGAACGTGAGTTGGGGAGCGCTTCAGATGATGTAGAAAACAAGTCTGATCCCTCAGGCTATTGAAAGTGGGAGTGCAGATCTATTAGATGGTTCTACTATCGATGCTGACATTGTGTATCAAAGGGCAGTTGCTCTCTCTAAATCTGCCCCACCTGGACCAGTTTTTCAGCATCAACCTAAGTGTCAGTTCAAAGGCGTGGGGAAGAAGAAACTGGTGATTTGGAGGTAGGATGCACCAAAGACATGCTAGCTTCTTCAAGAAAAGAAACTGCTGTTTCAGGTAGTAAGGCCAATTCAACAGAGAGTACGAGAAAGGAGAAGTTGAAGGGTATTAGAGAAAATTATCTAAATGTAGTACCAAAAGGAAGCTTAGGAGTAGATGAGCTTGCCAAATTACTAGCTTAGCTTGATAAATGACAATATTTGAAGGATCAAGTCGATTATTCTTTCTATAATGTCAATGTCATGGTATGTCTTTCTGTAATTTTCCTGTATACATCAATGTACTTCTTTCCTTTTTGTTCTTTATTCATGTTGATTCTCTTTAAATATCTCTTTAAATATTTCTGCCATTTGATAACTTGTAAATCCATGTATAAGCTTAATTACATGGTGATAAGATAATTTTGGTGTTCAAGACTTTAAACATGATAATAAATGATATTTGGAGAGTGTTGAAAAAAATATGAAGAGATCTTCATATAGTCTTCATTCTGAAGGCATTCACAGTGCATTTACTCTAGTCGTAGGTGTGGTATTTTCTTTGAAGAATGTCCACTTCATTTGCTCATGGAACAAATCAATCAGAAAGCCCATCTCCATTCTCTGGAATCCGAGTTCACTTAGATTGGTGGTAGGGACTTCCTGTCCAATTCATGTTCATTCTCCTCTGGGGTGCAGTATCTTTTCCAGAACCAATGATTTTGCCAAAGAAGATATATTTCCTCTATCGGAACCTGCTTTGTCTCGGGCAAGAGGAAGAAGATGAAGCAGCTCATGATGCATATCAAACCCGCGAACAGCAGAAAAATTCCATATTTGAGGTGGCAGAGAGACACAAGGAAGCATTGGGCAATGAGGGCTGTGAAGATCATATTGACACAGACTACCATGCTCTGTCCTGCAGATCTTGTTTCCAGGGGAAACAATTCGCTTGGTACTAGCCAACCTAAGGGACCCCAAGACCTTCCATAAGCGAGGACAAATATGCAGATTATGACTACCAGGAAGATGCCAATTCCTTTTGGGAGCTCTTCACCTTCTCCAAATTTCAAAGCTAGAGTAACAGCAACTGCTACCTGTGGAACAAACATTCGGTTAAGTATATGCTATAAAAAAAGCTTGTTTCTTTTCTATCTTTTGTTAGGAAGAACTTGAAAGTAGAAATTACCAAGACACATATCATTTCAACTCCAGCTTCCAGAAAGAAAGCTCTTCTTCCAAACTTGTCAACAAAAGCCATTGAAATGAATGTAGCTAGAACAAGTGCACCACTGGTGATAGCAGATGAATACAATGATGCTCCTGAGCCAAATCCTAAGCTCTGAAATATGACAGGGGCGTAGAAGAGAATGGAGTTCATGCCAGTGAGCTGTTGGAATGCTGGGATCCCCAAAGCTGCTATTACCAATTGGGGACGGTTCTTCCTCTTGAGGAGATTCCTGAATGGATCTTTTATAGCTCTCGCAGCATCACTTGCATCTTTGAGATCAGAAAACTCTGCATCAACTTTTGTGGTACCTCTAACTTTCTCTAAGACTTCTCTTGCTTCCTGTAATCTACCCTGCTCTACGAGACTGTTTGGGGTCTCGGGAAGAAAAAGCCCACCAATAAACATTATTGTAGCAGGAACTGTGGCTAAGCCAAGCGATAATCTCCATCCCCATGGATGGATTTTATCAGTTGCATAATTGATAAAGTTGGCTATCAATATCCCCAAGCAAGTTGTGAGTTGAAAGAGTTGGTTAACTGCTCCTCGGACTTTTGCAGGTGCCATTTCTGAGAGATACAGAGGGACTGCCTGCAGAAAAACAGAACTTGAATACGTCTGCAACTTCTAATGTCCAGCTAATTGTTGAACATACAATTAGAATTGGCTCTATCCATTTACCTGGTTGCCAAATCCAATGCCAACTCCAAGAAGACATCGACCAATTATCAGCATTGCGATGTTCTTTGCAAAAGCATTAAATATTGCACCAAGAAAAAAACTGACTGCTCCACAAAGTATACTGGTTCGACGGCCTTTGTTCCGGGTAACATGTGAAGCACCAAATGTGGAAACAAGTGCAGCAAAGTACAAAGAGGAAGTAAAAAGTGTGAGTATCTGATTGTCATATTTACAGTAATCAGTTTCTTTGAGATGTGCATGCTTCCTTCTGTACACTTTGGGGAAGAACTCTTTCAAGAAATCATCCATGGAAGTCACCCCACCTGAAAAAACAGATAGTACCATCCTTATATAATACAAAATTTCATTGTTATATTCTCACACAGAATCAGAATTTTTCTTTGTACTATTAGGCGATATTGTTGGCCAGCTACCGTTATCTTTTGTTCCTTCTTTTTCAATTTCTAGATTAAACTGTTTTCGATGCGTATCTAACTACCTTTATGCTTAGTGATTCCTAAAACAAAACAGGCACAAAGGATGAAGGTACAACTTCAATCAATTTACTGCATCGGATATGATATCAAATATCCGACAGCCCAACTGGATACATTGAAAAGCTCTATTTTTTGAACAGAGGAGGATCTAGAATTTACTACTATCGATGCTCATCAACTAAAATCTTTTTTTTTTATCAGGCCAAACTCACAGTCCTTATTATCCCCAACCAAGTGAAGCATAGGTATCTAAGAGTACTAATTGCCCTGCTAATTTCATATAGGTATCTAAGAGTACTAATTGCCCTGCTAATTTCATTTGGAATAACAAAAAAAATAAATTGTTGCCAGATTTTCTGTTTGAAAGAAGAGAATATTCTCCAAGCAGAAATTGCACGGCCGGCAGAACTAATTTTCTTGAAAAATATAACTTTTATACACAAACAAACATGTATACAGGTAAAAATTCGCTCTCACGCTATGTAATTCTCACTTAATCTTATGACTGCTAAGATTACTGGTACATATTAGTCTTGAATTTAATGGATATTCTTTACAGTACTACAAGGGTTAACACCTATGATTTAAACACTCAATTTCACATGATTGTTGTAGAGTTTCAACCTGCCTTTTACCTAAACTGAGAACTCATAGCTTTATGTATGAATTTTTATTCCCATACTTCTCGTTGGTCAACAACAAATTTAGGTGTTCTATACTTATGCAGTATACTCCTTAAAGATAATGAGATAGGAAGAGAACAATGGCACAAGTGACTTGAATAAAGCAAGGTAGATTTTTCAATCCAAACAGATGCCATAAGTATTTCATATCAGAAAAAAATAAAAAAGAGTGTTTGAGTAATACTCACCAGAAACACCAAGATCGTACCCAAAAAGAGATCCTCCCATTGCTGCAACCACACAAGCAAAAATAAAATACCCAGTAATCCTATACTCATAAAGATGAGCTCTTCTCCCTCCCTTGTCATCAACAAATCCTCCAGCAGCCATACCTTTACACTTTCCTTGATCTCCTTCTCTGCGTGTCTTCAAAAAATTAGAAAATAATGTACTGCTATTTATGCATATCTTCTGTTGATCCACTTGTAGTCTGCAGCCTAAAGGATAACACTAAACTAATGGAAACTTCACAACTTGATGACAGCAATGGCAAATCACTCCCCAGTTTTTTGGTCAAAGTGTTTACTAATACTATTAATTAATGTGTAGGAAAGAAAAAATGGCAGGTTACGTTGCTCTCTTTATTTTCTAAGACAAGTTGGTATTAGTTTAGTTTCCTACCATTTTTGTCGCTATACGTTGACCCCAACTGTCCTAACAATAGAAAACTGCTGGCGCTCTTTACGGACTATATACTCACCTTCCTTTTATGACTCTATTATTCACATGTAATGACGCTTGGGTTGGGTGTATTATGAGATGTTTGAAAGTTTGATACTTAGGGTGTGTTTGGTATGAACGTAAAATGTTTTCCAATTCTCTGGGAAAATATTTTTCAAATGAATTTATTTTTCTCAAATTTAAGAAAAATGACTCAACTACATTAACTAAGGAAAATATTTTTCAAAACTCTCTTTGAACATCACCACCCGACCTGAGACCTAGGATCCGACCTTGATTTGGGATATGCCTCCCTATCTCGACTTGAGATCAGACCTGATTCAGGACCTAACTCTGACTCTCCGGTCAATGTGGAGAGTCGGGTCCGGGTCAGGATCGAGAGTTGGGTTTCTGGTTTTAGCTCTCGGGTTGGGTAGGGGAGTCGGGTCCCTGATCGGGGTCGAGTATCGGGTCATGAGTCGGGTCTTAGGTCAGAGTCGAGAGTCCTGTCATGAGTTGTGTCTTGAGTTGAGGTCCGGAGTTGGTCCCGCACTCTAGGATCGGGACCCGACTCCCTATCCTAACTTGGGTCCCGACTTCGAATCACGACTTGGGACTTGAGTAATGACCCAGATCTGGGACCTGGGACCCAGGATCTATCTACTTGACTTCTACCTTGACCTAGGATCCGATCTCGACTCGCAGCTTGACCTAACATCGACCCACTCGGAGTCTGGGTCCCGTGTTAATGGATGGAAATTCGGGTTCGGTGTTATAGTATTTTCCTAGATTACATCTAAATGTTCTTGGGATAAAATTTCTTCTTATTAATCAAACACCACAAACCAAGTAAGAAAATCACGTTTTTTTTTAAATGGGAAACTATTCTTCTTCGTAACAAATACATCTTTAGTCAAAACTCTAAGATTGAGATTCAAACATGAACTTAACCTTTCTCTAGAAAGCATTTTAATCCATGCCCTTAGTGGATGTATCTATCTTAGTGCAAATTTGAATTAGTTTGTTCTGTCTTAAAACTTTGAATATCGGACAATTAAAAAAAATATTTCCTTAAACTATGTCCAAAAAGAAAAAAAATAAATGCTCCTTAAGTTATCAAAACACGGAAAAAGTATTTTGCGGTGTTGAGAAAATATTCATTGCTAGTAATAGACATAGGAATTATTCAGATAAGTATAATTTATTTTAGGTAGATTGTTATATTTGAGAAAATATTCATTGCTAGTAATAGACATAGGAATTATTCAGATAAGTATAATTTATTTTAGGTAGATTGTTATATTTTTTATACCAAGTTTAGTAATGTAATAAACGTATCGATAGCTTTTACGTAAAAAGAAAAATAATTGTTTTAATTATTATTAATAGAGAGTCGGCTGACATGGTATGAAAGATAAAATGAATGATGAAATCTTCTGAGAAATTATTAGTTAAATATGAAAAAGTCAACAAGATTACCCTTATTCAATGTACACCTCAAATAGATAATGTGTCATGATTTTTTTCTAAAGTTCGGGTGGCCATTGACATAGCTATTTAATGCCGATAAATTTTTGATTAAGGGTATTGCAGACTTTGAAGTAGTTATGCAATGTGTACTTTAACCTCTAAAACCACTACCAATATTTAAGTTTTCACTTTTAGTCTTACATGCTTCCAAACTATTCCAGAAGTGTGAAGCCACTCAACCATGGAGTTTTGTTCAACTTTCAAATTCAACTCATTAGTCTCTCAATCTCATCTTCATTGTCGAACTTTAAAAAAAGGGTAAAAACTAAAAGTTTTAATTACGATTTAAGATTTCATGTTTTAGCAGCTGCTCTGAATTCAAAAGGGCTTGCTTAAAATCGTCCATAAAGATACCTCAAAGAATTAACAGAGCATAAGGATTGTCTATTTTTTAACATCGTTGTTCTACCTATTGTAATTTTTTTTCTTTCAGATTATATATTTCAGTCGACTGACATTTCAAGATACTTACAGTAACATTATTCTTATCCATAGCTTCTCATGAATCTATAAATTTCATAGGATGATCTATTTCTGTCTTCATTTTTTAATTCTTTATTTATATATTTTTTTAGTTAGCATATTGTTACTACAAAAATTAGATATATGAAACTGGCAAGAGATAACTGAGACTCTTCCTTTCTCTCTAGAAGAGGTTTTTGTTTTAGCCAATAATGTAGATTGAATTTTATATTTCTTAATTTTTTCATTTACTATGACTAGGTTAGTTTGGAGTCATAAAGGTGTATAATAATATAATTGATGCTTTTTGAAGGATAAATTTGATTGTGCCAAAAGAATAAGAAGATGGTTAGGTTGGGAAGATCTGAGAAGACTTTCTGGAATAAAAAAAGAATCCTCATAGTGGGTCATTGGTTGAAAATTTAAATTTAGTAATAGCTACTAATAACTCTTTCTGAATTCTTCTCCTCCTGTTGTGCTTCTGGATTATTAGTACATCACCAATTTCTATCCAGTGAGTAGCTGAGCTTGGCTCAAGAATTAATTTCTAAAATATGAAAAGAATGGTAAGAATTTTTTCTGACGACGAAGATATTGTCACTCTTATAATTTATATAGCATGATATGTTTAATGTTCAGCCAAATTGTAACAACGGTTTGATTTGCAGTAGTTGTTGCTAATAGTTGAAAAACATTTCATTTTTGAACAAATGATACTTTATGTGCTGTCATTGTTTAGATGAAATGTGCTAATTAACCTATTAGAGTATATTATCTTACATTTGAAGAGTTAAATGTCTGCTCTATGTGGGATATGAGTCGGATAACTAAAGATGACTTTTGTGCTTCTCTTTTATTTTTATGCGCTATTAGCAATATGGATAAGAGATGCCTATAAATTTTATGTAACTCTTCTATTTTTGAATCAAAGGAAGGGACTTATATGGACTAATATTAGTAGGATTAGAAATTTGGGTGAATCTATTTGAATATCAAATTCCTAAAAGATTAAAAAAGATGGAAGGTGAACATCGCCTACAGAGGTGCTAAATATTTGACAAAGTTCTGATCTATGAATGAATTTATTTTTGTAATTCAATGAAATATATTTTTCGCTCTTTACTTGATTTAAGTGTTAATATTTGTGAAATCATCACCAGGTGGAGATTTAAAAAATGACATTCTGGAGTCTTTTACCGCATTTTAGATGTCGTGTGGAAAGCTAAAGTAGAGAAAAAGAAGAATTCTAGCATGTTATATAGATATAAAATGGTGTACTGATTGTTTGAGCTGAAATTAAGTTTAAATTATAATCATTTTTCTCATTGGTAAAACAGATCCAATGTCTCACTTGACTTCTTGTTCAATTTTTTTGTTTATTTATATTTAGTTTTACTAAATGTCAGAACTCTTTTGGTCAACTTTTCTTACACTTCGTTTAATTGCTAGGCTGAAAGAAGCAGAAAACCATTTCAAAGCATATAACACAATCACTGCAAATTTGTAATAGAGTATGAAATGAAATTTCTATCGCGAGTCGTGTAAGAGTATTATGGCTATGATCTGGAATTGCCATAATTTTCAAGTACACTGATTTGAAACATACTATTTGTCACTATTCTCATATCTATGTCACTTATTCCTTATCAATTTGGCTTCTTGTATTTTTTGAAGTTAAAAAGTGTTCTAATGACTAACTATGTCTAATGTTGTTGTTATAGGTTGCATTTCTTACTATCAATACTACTGAACTCCTCATTTTTTCATCAAAAGTGAACTTTTTTTTAAAGTCAAAGTGGCCCAATTTGGCCCATTCATTAAAAAAGAGATCTACACAAAATAATTAGGCTGGCTGCCCCAAGCCCAATCGAAAATAAACAAAATAATAAAACATCAAAAAAGAAAAAGTCTACATGTAGAAGCTACGAAAGAGGAAAGTGAAAAGTGGAGTGTTAATGTCTCATCGTCTCTGATGCTTCATTCTCTTCGCCATCATCCTCTTCTCCGATGCCAGCATCTAATTCATATACATGTAAGTTCAAATTGCCTATTCCTCTTCTTGTTGAGCTCAAAATCAGCTCCTAATTGTTGTGGAAATCTGACTGTCACCTGATCTAAAACAAACTTAAAAGTTGATTTGGATCGAACATATCTTAAGTCACCTTAAACTCTCACCAGATGCTATGTATTCAAATTCTATTGAAGCTAACTCCAAGCTTTACTTTTTTATTTTTCAGGTCAGGTGAAACCAGATCTGTAAATGGAGACAAGATTCTTTAGGTACACACTTAATACCTCCGTCGATCATCTGCAAGGGGTTGAATCCTATTCGAGATTGATACCAGCCTTTTAGAGTCTAAACAAAAGTATCAATATGTCCCTTATTCCCTTTTTCCAGATGAGTTGTTGTGTATGTGCCTGTTTTGAATTTATATTTACCAGATTTGATGCTCACATCTTTTATGCTGCATTTACTGAGAGTGATATCTGTAACTACTATCTGCAAGTGATCTTCAGTCTGGTGCCTTTTCCTTTATTTTCTTTATTCTCATGTGTGGAACCTACTGCTTGTCTAGAATTAATATGCCTTTTGTCTCTCTTGGTAGTTCTGAAAATGTGTTGTAGCTCTATGTACCTGCAAAACTAAAACACCAGTTAGTTAAAAAATCTGTCATTTTAGTGCTCTCCTTGAATGTGTGCTGGATTTGAATTTGTGTCACGACCCAACCAGTCATGATTGACACCCACCCTAACCTATGGCGGGAGAACTATTCTAACTCCAACCCTCTTTAGTCAAGTCCAACAATTAACATTCACTTCCTATTTTTATGACCACTTAACAGTTCTAAGTTCTCATACTTGAATAAATTAAGATAATGTCAACTAGCATAATCATCAGTAAACCAATAGAGTGCAGAATCCTCTACTTATTACATCCCCGGGACCTGAAGTCACCGTACACGAACATCTAAAAGAAAACTGAGTCTAAAATATAAATGTCTATCCAAAATAAGGAATAAATACGAATGTCTTAGTCCCGAAACAAGGGACGAGAACAATGATAAGAGGATCCAAAGGCTGCCCGATCATGATGCTCACCCTTGAAACTGAATCTGGAACTGCTAGCTAAAGGGGAGGTCTTGTCTTAAATGCCAGAACACGCTTTGCACTCAATAAAAAAAGAGCATAAGTAGCATCAGTACAACAACATGTACTGGTAGACATCATAGGTCGACTCGACCCGACACCATACGAATAAATAAATCTAATAGATGTAAAGTGATCATCACAAAACTTATAATTAAAGACAGTCAATCAATTATGCAATTCACTTTTTAGGGAGAATACAAGCTCATAATCATGTATATTTACACTTAGTTAAATTTGGCAATAAGTTCATCACAACATAAGATCATAACTGATCATTCAAAGCATGTGAATGAATGTATGAATGCAAGATGTGAACATCATCTCTTTATCTTCTCATTCTCATCTACATCAACATCATAATCATTACCAACCTCATGAACATCATGGGTACATATCAACATCATCACCATCACCATCAACTCAACAATATCAATATGAATGAATATACAATGCAATCAATAATCATAAGTAGTGCTCAAAGACGTCACAACATTCAATTCACATAAAAGCACAGAGTCAGGCAAGTCTTAATTGCTACAATAAACCATAACCTACCTTAGATCCTTGCTCAAAGTCACATTTAAGCCACACTTTTTCCTTTTTTCTTCTGGTTCAATTTGTTCTTGATCTATAACAACAAGAATACACACTATTTTAATAATTTATCCCCTTTTAACTACTAGGAATCAATATCCACTGATTTTAACTATAAACTCACCATATTTCATCAGTTTAGGATTTTCTATCCTTTAAACCTCATGAACCCTATTTGAATTCACATGAACAACCATAATTCTACACCCATTAGTGTTTTATAACACCTTAGGATCATTATTTACTGATTTTATGCTTATTCCCACCACTCTACCTCAATTTCATGAACTAGGTGTAAACCCTAAATTCTACCACGAATTCATTTTCTAGTGATTTTCCAAGATTATATGAAGTAATTCAAGTTTAGAATGTAACAACTTACCTCCAAAGATCAAAAACTCCAAAATCCCTCAGAAAATCACCTTCTCCAGAGCTCCTTTACTTTTTTTAGAAAATGGAGAATGAAAAACATTTTCTGAGTTTTAAAACTGTCAAACACTGATGTTACCGCTGCAGTGATTTATTACCAGTACAGTGGTACCGCTACAGCGGTTAAATTACCACTGCAGTGGTTCACGCCTTAAAATAGAGGTCTGCTATGGAGTTACCTATTTTCTCTACAGCGGTTACTTTTTCCATTGCATCGGTCTGAGGTAGAAACTCAGGACCTTTCTTCAGTTATGCTCATTTTACAACACAATTCATAAACTGTGACATCTCAAACCAACTTTCTCTTTAATAGTACGGTTCCTCCATTGAACCTTCACACAAGAAATGGCTCGGGTCTTCAACTTTTTCACATCCTTAGCTAATATAACAATTGGTTCCTCTTCGTAGGACAGCTCCTTATGTAACAATTCAGGGTCCTAACGTATGATTTAATCACCATCCCCATGATACTTCTTTAGCATAGACACGTGGAATATCGGGTGAACCCCGGACATACTAGGAGGTAAGGCCAGTCAGAATGCTATCGACACCCCACCTCTTCAAAACCTCAAAGGGTCCAATGTACCTTGGACTCAACTTACCCTTCTTGACAAAGTGCATTACACCCTTCATGGGTGACACTTTCAAAAGTACTTTCTCCCTCTTCTCGAACTTTACATCTCTCACTTTTTTATCTGCAAATTATTTCTATCAGCTTTGAGCTGCTATGATCTTCTCCTGTATGAATCTCAGCTTTTCTATAAAGTCTTTGATCATGTCGGTGCCCCAATGCCTTACCTTGAATACATCAAATACCTTCACCTTCTACCATATAAGGCCTCAAAAGGGGCTATGTCGATACTAGAGTGGTAGATATTATTGTAGGCAAATTTGCATAGCGGTAAGTATTGGTCCCACTGACCTCCAAATTCCATAACATAAACCCGAAGCATGTACTCAAGTACTTGGATTGTTTGCTCAGATTGACAGTCGGTCCGTGGGTGAAAAGCTGTGCTTAGGTCCAATCTAGAACCTAATTCCGATTAGAATCTTTCCCAAAAGTTAGAGGTGAACTTAGTACCCCAGTCTGAAACAATCGACACCGGTACTTCGTGCAACCTTATAATTTTCTTCACATAAATCTTTGCCTTGATTTGGAAATTTCCAACACACTTGCACAGTCCTCACAGTAGGTCTATAGTTTTGAAAATAGTCCACCAGTAAAGGCCATTCTTTTGGTAGTTCCTTTATCCAAGGTTATAAGACAAGGGATAGGTAATGCATACTTCTTGAAATCTCATAAATCACTCTCCTCCAATAGGTAATGCATACTTCTTGAAATCTCATAAATCACTCTTCTCCAATTCACAGTACCCCCATGATTCAACTTATTCCTGTTTTTCCATATGTGCCAAAATATCATTCTAGGAACTGCTTGAATGATTGGCTTTAATCTGCTGGGACACTTAACTTTCCACTATTTCTTTTGTGTTTGATGACATTGCACCAAAGGACCCTCCATACCTGAACATATTGCAAAATAATTCCAAATCCTTTGAGTAAAATCACTACCGATAAAAATATGATGGTATGTTTCTAGATGAGGTATCTCCCAAAATATGCATCTTAAAACCAATTAAATGCCACATCTTTGTAAAATATTGTCAATAGGGAGCTTAAAATTCCACAGCCTACACAAAAAGAAACTGTTCTTGGAAGGAACCCCCTTACTCTATAACCTCTGCATAATATCTGATGGCTCTCTTCTCTGTCTAAATAAGGAAAATGTACTTGCAACTGTGAATCTTTCATTAGTTGTGGGAATCCACCAAGGCAAGTCCTATAGTGATGCATGCCTGCTGATACTAATATTCTCATGTACATGTTGGACTGTCTCTTGAGGTATGATCTGTAATATCTTCTGTTCATCCAAACTATCATCAGTCATAAGAGAGTTAATATCACCTATTTCATCAATTATCACATAATCCTGATCTACAACAGGATACAATGCCCCCAATTTAGACCAGTTATCAAACCATATGCTAGAGGAACCCGCTGTGGGCTCCCACTATATATCTTGTTCCATTGAGTCTCTTGCTTCAAATATTTTTTTCCATATCTAAGAACTATTCTTCTATTCTACTAATGTGGGAATAATCCTTTTACAGTATTTATTTCACATATAATCTGTCCAGATTGACCTTGTAGTTCTGAATATCCACCAAATTTTAGTATATATGGCTTTAGATATATCAAATAATGATATAAACCCTAAGACCTCTGCCTCTTTTGGGTAACATATCTTGTCCCATGATACCCAATGCTTGCTCTTGTCTTTATCTTTATTGGTCCAAAGGAATCTATTGAAAATCTTATGCAATTCATACAAAATAAATTTAGGGGGTACCATAGCAGACAGTAAATAAAGAGGAATGCTTTGCAACACATTATTAATTAAAACTTCCTTACCACCATAAAATAGTAATTTGCCCTTCTAATTCTGAAGCCTCCCCTTCACTTTCTTGATCAGTTCATTGTAGTATGCTTTTCTCTTTCTTGCATGGGTGATGGGGTAGCAAAGATTTAAAAAAAGGAATTCTCCTTGATTGAAACTTATTATCACTTTCACTTCATTCTGCAAATCATTAGACACCTTTTGTACATATAGAAACTACTTTTATGATCATTAACATGCCCTGACAGCTATTGATAGCCTTTAAGTACTGCCATTACATTCTTTAATGACCCTTTATCTGCTGAGGTAAATATGATAGTATAATTTGCATATGCCAAATGATTAATTTCTCAACTCCATTTTGGAAGCCTATATCCTTTGTATCTACCTCTTCAAAGAGAGCATTAAGAGCTCTAGGGAGAACCTCTACTGTAAGTATGAATAGAGTAGGTGATAAAAGATCACTTTGCTTAATTCCTCTGGTAGAGTGAGAGTAACCTTGTGATTTTCCATTAATAATAATGGAATACCAACTATTAGATACCAATCTCCAGATCATATCAATAATCAACTCATTAAAACCCATCTTTCTCATGACTCTTGTCAGAAAGAGCCAAAAAACCCTGACATAAGCTTTTGACATATCCATTTTTATAACAACATTAGCTGGCTTTCCTCTCAATCTTATATCAATGATAATTTCCTGAGTAAGTAGTACATTTTCTATAATACTCCTTCCTTTAATAAAACCTAACTGATTTTTGGATATCAATCTAGGCAGCATACCTTCCAATCTCCCATGTAACACTCTGGATATGACTTTATTAATAAAGTTGCTGTGACTGATAGGCCTCATATCTGTAAATCCTTCTACTAGCTCCTTCTTTGGAATTAGTAACAAATTGTTATAAGTAATGCTTTTGGGAAGAGTATTACCTTCAAAGACGTCTTTCACCATATTATATACATCCTGCTTCACTATATCCCAGTAATGTTGATAGAAGAGGCCTGGAAAACCATTTGTACCACAAGAACTACTACTTTTTAAACAAAAAACACCATGTTGAACCTCCTCCATAGTAGGCCTTTCTCCCAATATTCTATTATTCTCAGCTGTTACCATTTCTGGTAAGTGATTCAGAACATTAAAATTGGAACCCTCTTCCTTTTGAGTGAATTGTGCTTTATTAAAATTAACTACTTCATCTGTTATCATCTCTGCATCCTCAATCCAGTTACTTTCCACATCTGTGATTCTGGTGAGCTGAAGCCTCTTTCTTCTTCCCTTCATAAGGTTATGAAAGAACCTTGTGTTTCTATCTCCCTTCTCAAACCATGTTATTCCAGCCTTTTGCCTCCAAAATTCTTCTACAAAATGAAGGTATTTCTTCACCTCTGCTTGTGCCTTCTGCAAAACCATCCTATTAGCATGTGATTGATCTTCCTCAAACAATTGCTCCTTTAGGTTCACAATTTCTTCTCTAATTACTAGCTACTGAAAAATATCTCTAAATCTTTCTTTTCTCCAAAATCTCAAAGCCTTCTTAATTGTTTTAACTTGTGCTTAAAAATCCAGCAACTATTACCTCTCTTAGTATTGTACCAGTTCTGACTAACCATAGCTTTCAAAGACTCATCTTCCACCCAAAAAGCCAAAAACTTGAATGTCTAATAATGGATTGCTCTTCTGTATTCATTGTCAGGGAGAGTGGTTCATGGTTTGAAACAATTCTTGGCAAATGTTCCATTTCCATTGTAGAAATCCATTCCAGCAGTTTAGAGTTGACCATTAATCTATCTAGCCTCTCAAAAATGCAATCAACTCTTACTCTTCCATTCCACCAAGTAAAAAGGCTTCCTTTAAAAGGAATTTCTTCAAGCTCACAAGAATTAACACAAAATACAAAATCCTCTAGCTCTTGTTGAGTGACTGGTAGCCCCCTAATCTTTTCTTTCTCATTAAGTATAACATTAAAATCACCTTCCATCAGCCAAGGGTACATAGTCTCTCCACCTCTATAAATATCATTCCACAATACAATTCTATCCCCTTTTGTACACTTAGCATAGACCATGGTAATCAACATATATGTCTGACTCTCTAAGAATATTGACTTTATAGTAACCTACTATTCTGCATCACTGATTATCTCAATATCAATCCTTTCTCTAACAAAAAAACAAATCTTATTATTTACATTTGCTCCTTCCATGTTCATGTTCAACTTTTTTTTATATCCCTGCATACGTCTCTTATTTTAAAATGGCTCCATGAGAGATATTAGAAAATATTTATGATGTCTAGCATTTGCAACCTATTAAAGTCTTGCTGTGTGTTAATAGACCTAATATTCCAAAATATAGCCTTCATCATCATCTAATAGGCTTATTTGGAACCCCTCTTTTTGACACTACCCTTTTTGTTGGATAGTTCTCTATATCTACTTGCTCCTTTTCGTTTCTCATATTTCTTCTTATTGTCTTTGGATATAAATCTCCTTTTTTACCTACATGCTCCCACACTGACTTATCCTCTTCTTTATCCTCTGTTTCACCCTCTGCTGATTGTACTGTATCACCTTATCTATGTGTATCTTTTATATCTTCTACCTGATGTGTATCTATGTCATGCAAAGTTTGAGTCGGGCTTTTATGTTATGGATTTTCCTCCAGCTATAATAATCTGTCTTTTTCACTTTGCCCTGTGTCCTTAATTTCTTTCATATTTTCTTGTGCAACTTCTGTCCCTAATTCATCCAAGTACTTTGTTGAGATACCTGTATCATCATTAACTATGGACAAAGCTATAGGCTGTGAAGAGATTATAATATCTTTCCAATTCAGGTTTGCTCCTCCAATTTCTATTTCTCCTTCTTCCATTTCTATATCATTCTTCTTATCCATTATATCATCCTATTTAGTAGTCATTGCTTCCTTTTCTTGTTCTTTTTTATTCCTGTCCTGTCTGCCAGGTGATATACTATTGATTGTTTTCTTTGGTGAAGAGTTATTGGCTGCTTTCTTTGGTGATTCATTGTTGACTGCTTTCTTTGGTGAAGGGGATTTCTGTGAACTGGTACTGTTTGTGAATATCTTATCCACCCATTCCTTTGTATTATCTTCATTATTTTTTCTCTGCTTTGCTGCACTATCATCTTATTTATTGTCTGTTTCTTACATTGCTTCTTGCATATTCTCTGCTAAAACGTCAAATGGATTGAAAGTATTAATGTTGTCACTCTTTTCTACTGCTTTGTCACTCATGAGTTCATCATTATTCTTTGTGAAAAATCTTTTTGTAGGATTCCACCTGCTCACCATTGCACATTTACCATATCTCTTCTATTATTATTGATCATCTGCTATCACTTTCTCAGATTTATCTAAATTCTTTTTCAACTCTGAATCAAGCCCTCTCATCTTCACTATGGCCCTATTGCTTGCACTTCTTACAGTAAGTTGGGATGGAATCATATTGTATTTTTACCTTCACAGTCCTTTTTGTATTGTTCACCTCATCTTCAATCTCCATCTGAACAAATTGTGGGTTGTCTGCAAGTAGTTCCAATTACACTTTCACCCTTGCACTACTAGGGCATGTTTTGTTCACAGTTCCAATATCCAGGTGCGATGGCTTTCCAACAGCAGAAGCCAAAGAGAAAATGGCTTTCTTTACAAAGAAAGTAGGGAGAAAATCTGGAAAAGATATCCAAGCTGTCGTTTGAGATGTTTCTTCCCCCATTTTGAATTTTGCATCATATATTAGAGGGCGTATTTGATATGAATATCCATCCTTAGCAACAATGTATTAGGCATCTTTAGACATAATGTTTATGAAATCTTCAACTAGTTTAAATCTGTTTCTCAAAAAACCTATTTTACAATCACCTTTTACTCCACACTGCTTGGGGATTATTTTTCTTAATTCAGCTAATTCAGTTCATCCGTATGAAAAATTACCAACCACATCGTATTGTAAATTTTCAATTATATTCATCCTATTAACCTTTTGTTCAGTTCACTTCACCACAGGAATTCCATCTATAATATCTTCTTCATTGAAATAAGTTCCATCTCTATCTTAGGGTTGGACACCTTGTTGTTGGATAACATGGAGTTAGTGATTGTTACATAAGTGCCTATAGGTTTGGGGTTCTCAATAGTGTTTTTAGGGTTAAGTGTAGGGTTATTCAAGGGGTTCAATGGAGAAAAATGTGATATGGAAGCTACTGGAGGGACCGGCCAACCATCGTAGGTGGTTGGCCACCGTCTGGCATCATTTTAGGATTGAAGGATCTAGGGTTTTGGTCATATATTATGAGAGAGAAGAGAGAATTTCATCAAAAGTGAACTAACGCTTTAGCATCAAAAGAATTTGGTATAGAGGTAGATAGTAGCAAAAAATTAATGTACCAATTATTATTTCATTATTTGTATAGGTTCATGATGATTACTAAGAAAATATCATTGTGAAGGTGGATAGACCCGTAGAAGAAATTGTACTTGAGCCAACAGAAGTAGTTAGAGCTTAAATATCTCGTGATTTCATAATTTGTTTTGTGAACTTCTTGCTTAAATTTTTTTTACCTTTAAATGAATCAGTTGGTTATGTTCATGTACTTCTCATTTGTTTCTTGAGAATTCATGAACAGATTCAGAAGTAATCTTATACTATATTATGATGTTTCTCACTCTTAAGATATTTTTTCATTTTCATTAGATGAAACTGTAATTTCAGCTTTTAATATTTTACCTTTCACTCAGCCCCTGATACATTGTTATTTCTTAATCCTTGCGTCCAGGCGAGAGACCCCTGGACATACATTTAAGTCTAAAGTTCAAATGATATTATCTTATTATTTAGATAGATCGATCATACATTTAAGTCTAAAGTTCATAAGTTTTTATTGAACCCGCTATTTAAACTATACTATTGGCATTCATATGAAGTGTTTGGTTGTGAGTGAAGCATTGAGGTTTAAAAGAAAAAGAGTGGGCATCGATTAATTTAAAAGGTATTTTCATAATTTAACTTTCAAGTTAAGGAGATCATTCTTTTAAAGTAGTGTAGATAGATATAAATAGATAGATAGATATAGATATAAAGTTATAGATAAGTGGTCTTCATGTAAATTTCTATTAAATGTAATCATGATTGATTAAGCTTTATGTTTATACTATATGAGTAGCTCCATACTGATTCATGAAATATATTAGTAATCTTATGAAAAGTGGTGAAACCCTTTAAATCTAGATGATGACAAAGAAAAATAAGAACATATATCTGGTCAGGAAAAAATATTGTATAGTTTATATAGCGGGTTCTATAAAAACTTATGAACTTTAGACTTAAATGTATGGTCGATCTATCTAACATAGTACAACTGCCTATGATGTAATCATAGACTTAAATGTATGGTCGATATATTTTCAAATAAATTATCTTTCGCAACAAGAGAAGTCAAAAATTCATAAGTTTTTATAGATCCCCCTATATAAACTATACAATATTTTTTCCTGACCAGATATATGTTCTTATTTTGCTTTGTCATCATCTAGATTTAAAGGGTTTCACCACTTTTCATAAGATTACTAATATATTTCATGAATCAATATGGAGATACTCATATAGTATAAACATAAAGCTTAATCAATCATGATTACATTTAATATAAATCTATATGAAGACCACTTATCTATAACTTTATATCTATATCTATCTATCTATTTATATCTATCTACACTACTTCAAAAACATGATCTCCTTAACTTGAAAGTTATATTATGAAAATACCTTTTAAATTAATCAATGCCCACTCCTTTTCTTTTAAACCTTAATGCTTCACTCACAACCAAACACTTCATATGAATGCCAATAGTCACGATTCTCTTGACAACAAAAAAAAAACTAACGCTTAGGAGAAGAGCAGAAACGCTGTAGAATGCTTAAGAGAGGAGCAGTTAATGGAGATTTAGTAAAAGCAAACTTCAAAATCAAATATTCGCATGATATTTCCAGATGTACTGAGCAAGAAAAAATACAATCTTATTTTACCAATAAACTAATGGAGGAATTATTGATTGAAATTCATGTCATACATTCAGCCAACAACGAATTAAGTAGATGCAAATAGGTACGCAAGGCTGATTTTCTCTTATCTCTACTAATTATTTTTTCACCTATTTTGTCTCTGTGCGAAATAATAATAAAACTCTCCCATTTACCTATGTTTTAAATAATCTATATCATATAGGATATAATACGAAGTATTTAATGATAAAATTTTTTCCACATAATTGGTATCTTTAATTCTATTTAGTTTAAGATCTACAAAGGAACCAAAATTACGTTACATGCATCTCCAAGGTTCAAGTATTTATTCAATTAAATTTATACTACTATGTCCATTAATTATAGTTTGAAACTGTTTTATACTATTATACCTTCGCGCCTTAGCTTGGTTTTATGTCTTTTTAAGTCAAAATTTCAAAAGAAAATTGGGGTTAGTAAATACATATAATTTTTTATATTAATTTTTGTACAGAAAATTCTGCCATCATTCATATTTGAGTAATGAGAATGCTTTTTGTCTTCTGAAACGAATTTTTTTTGGGCCAATTAGTGGACTGAATATAAATTAAAAAAACTTTACTTTTGGTTCTTCTAACTTTTGTAAATATATTGTAACAACCCGTATAGTAATTTTTGGATTTTTATGTATTTTGACTATTTTAACCCTTTTCGTAATTGTACTATGGTATTTGTCGTCTGCGAGAGTGGGTGATATGATTCTAGAGGCGTTTGGTTGTAAATTATGCAGGTTTTTTTTTATTTTTAAAGGTTGTGAAGTTGATAGGTTGACTTTGGTTGACATTTGAAGATTTATACGTTTTATGCAATATTCGTTAGTTCCATTACCTTAACATTGTTGATTCAGATTCTGAGGCATTCAGATGCATTTTGAGTTGTTGGTTGGAAAGTTGGAGAGTTTTGGCATAGCGTTGAGTATGATTAATTATTCATTGATAATGACCTCCATTATTTAATTCAACGATTCCATTGAGTCCGGAATATCGATTTTAGTCTAGTAGCATGTTTTATTTGTGTTCATAGAGTTCTGGATGAGTTTCAAGAATTCTTTGGGGAAAAATTGGAAGTTTTTGATCTGCTATCTGCTGATATTTGGTGCCTTCTTTGCGTTCGCCAGAAGGTACCGCATGTACAATAGGTGTTGCGGATTGGCCTTCACATTTGTGACAGGTTGTTTGCATTTGCAAAAGGTTAATATGGGCCTCAGTCAAAACGTTACTCATTGTGTTAGCGATGGTGGGCTCACGCTTACGAGGGTAGTGAGTTAGGTCAGTCGTATTCTGGATAGGCCCGCTGCCTTCACGAAGAAGAATATGCTTGGACAGTTTTAAAATGCCATTTTCTAATATCAAACCCCATAACTCCATTTTGAAGCTTTGGAACTCATTTTGGGGAGAATCAAACAGGAGTTTCCAGATTTCTTGATCGGGTAAGTTTCTAAATCATTATTTTAACATTCCCCAATTATGATTTCACTATTTCACCTTCAAATCTTGGTTTTCAACTTGAAATTTTAGGATTTTTCCGGTAAGGTTAAAGATTAATATTTTGATGATTTTAAGGTTGATTTTAACTCCATTTTTAATGAAATTTTAGATTTAAACTCCTTAAGTTATGGGTAAACCTTGGGAGCTTAGGGTTGACTTTTGGACCTAGAATAGAAGTATAGAAATATGGTTATCATTAGACTTGTATTTACACGTAGAACTCCTTCTTGATAGATTGGGAGCATTCTGAGATTATCCAAAAGGAGAACGCGAGTTTGTGATTGTTGGAGACTCGTGGTTTGGCTTTGAGGTAGGTTATGACTTGACTTCTTTCAGACTTGCTTGGGTGAAGACTTATTGTGTAAATTTTTCTATGGGTTGAGTGAATTTGTGGATTTTGAGTACTGAATGAGATGGGTTATTGTTTTGATCTCAAATTAGAGCATATAATGTTTTAGTTATATGGAACTTGGATTCTTATCTTGATATTGAGGCTTGATCCTGTGTTTATGAGTTGAGTGTTATCTTGAGAGTATATACATGTCTGTAATTTTTGGTTTCATCTTATTATCGTGATCTTGCATACTCTCTCATCTATTGGATCATTGGATTGTACCATCGGATATACAGACTTGCAAAAGAAAATGAACCATACTTTAATCATTTAGTTTGATGTAGGATTCCTTTCATGCATAGAGTCTACACTCTGAATGAGATACAGTACTTAGAACCACAAGTGATCCTAAGTTAACTCTTGATACTGACATGCTACTAGAATTATTAATGTAAATATTGTATGGAAGCATAAATCATAAATTAGTAGGGAAGATTTGTAACTGAATATCCCAAACTGAAATATACTGAAGTAAGCTACTGTGTCTAAAAGCCTCTAAAAACTGAAGATGAATTACTTGTAACACCCCGTATTCTAGAAACACTACTCTTACATATATGGAACTTGGTACGGACTTATGGTAGTAGGTAATGGACTAGATATATTTTTTATGCAACATTATAACACCCCGTACATTTCCAAAACTTATACGACCAACCTAGCATGGATAAAAGTATTTAAACTTGAGATAATGAGGATGTATTTAAGCGTAAAGTTAAAGTTAAGTGGTGGATTAAGGTAGAAGGATTAAGACATTGGAAAAAAGGGAGAACACAAGCGAGGTACTTCCGTGACTTAATTAAGATAGTAGGTGTATTACCTACTTAAGCTATTGGGCTGCATTTGAATATATGTCAATGGACTCAATTGAGGCCCAAAACTAAGTACACAAAATGGGAAAGATGACCAACCCAATATCTAAGCATCACCTACTTAGACTATTGGACCAAATTGAGGTTATTAATGGACTCATTTGAGGCCTAAATTAAAGGGAAGGATGACCAGCCCAATACCTAAATTTGTCTAAGGCCCAATATGATGTGATCCAATTAGAAATAAACCAAGTAGGTGCATCACCTACTTGGACTATGTTTAACTAATATGTGGCTGGAAATGAGTTAAAAAGAGATAGTCTAGAAGTCTCCTTATAAGATCAATATTGACTGATCTCTTTACTCATTTTAACATACAAATTCTGATTTAACTCTCTCTCTCTCTCACTTTTCTCTCAAGCATCACACCAGCTGCCCTAAATTTCCCCTAGGGTTCTTGGACAAATCCTCCACTTTGCAATCCTTGGTAAGTGTTTACCCTTATAACTTAATGTAATATATGTATAAAAGGTTGTGAAAATCATGTTGGTTATGTTTAAGAGGTATAGGGCAGTCCTTTTGTTTGGTAGCAGTCCACTTGTGTTTAGTTTTAAAGGATTTGCCTTCCTTGTGGTTTAAACTTGTAAAGGAGCTTAAGGTCTTAAAGAAATTAAGTTGGAGGTATAAAATTTCAGTAGGTTCGGGTGTGGTTCTTTCCCTAATTCGTTCCTCTTTATGTATAGCTTGGTGGAAATGTTTATACGTGTTTATATATGGAACGTTTGGTGTAGTGAAAAGAGAATACTCTCTTGTTATGGCAAAGTGAATTCTGAAACCATTGTCGACTGTTTTTGGTATGTTGTTGTAGAAGTCATTTAGGTGTCTTGATTGAATAAATATGTGGAGTTGCATTGAGGTGGTAATGAGAAGTATGAACTTGGTAGGAAATCCTATCGGTTTGTAACATTTGTGTTGGTTTATGGACTGTTTGGTGGTATTGTTGTTGTGAGTAGTAAGTTATACTGTAAGGAGGTAGAATAAGGTTATATGGCAGTATAAAGAAGGGGGGAGTGATACACCATGTGTTTAGGAAGTTGGACGGTTTTTACTTCCCGTTAAGTAACTAATTACCGTTCTGTAAACTTGTAATGTAATTAGATTTTAATGTTAGTTCTATTATGTACTTAATTTGTAGAGTAACACTTAAAGGAAGAGCTGAATTGTTATAGGCACGTGGTGGGAAGATAAGGTATGTAAGGTTACTCATTTTCGTATCCTTTGGCAGCATAAAATGTCCACGTAGTTAACGACGTTGTTTCCATTTCGAAATGTCTTAACGTACCTCAATATATGTTTATTGTCAAGTTGGCATGTCTACCTTCACTAGTCAACTTTTGGTATTCCTATCTTAGTCAAATAAGATCTATTTATTAGTTTGGCTTCTCAGCATTTCAATTGTGTACAAGTATTCTTTACTTTATTGGCAATTACATCAAATGTTTATTGGCGTGTTCTTTTTTACTCGAGCACTGTTATTCCGAAAATTCCATAATGTTATAACCACCAATATAACAATCTCAAAGACTAAATAATGTAAGCAATTTAAGGCTGGTTATGTGTGAGTGGCAGCTCAGGGGCAAAAGCCTAGCATGGGTCGATCCTGATTGATTTGTGTGGGTGGCAGCTCAGGGGCGTAAGCCTAGCATGGGCTGATCCTGATTTGTATACCACTGATCAGTTGGTCATTTGTACCTTATGGCTTATTAAAGATTATAAGGGAAAGAAGAAAAAAAAAAAAAAGTAAAGAATGTAATGTAAGTGGTTCCCAAGATACCAGCTAAGGTGGGTTATTAACATTATCTATACACTTGTACTTGATGTCACTTAAACTTTTGGGTTATGGATAGTTGCTTTGAGTCTTATATACTCAGTACATTCTTTCGTACTGACGTCCCTGTTGGGGGACCTACCTTTCATGCTATAGGCACAGGGGCTAGTAGATCTCTCCAGTAGGAGTACAGGACACCTAAAGGCTATTGGTGAGCTCCAGGTTGATTCGGGGCTTTCCAAGTCAGTTGTATATATTTTTGGTATTGTGTAGTGGTTATGTATAAGGTGGGGACCTGTCCCGACCTTAACTAAGTCTTTGTATCTTTTAGAGGCTTTGTAGACATTGTAAAGTTAAGCATGGTAGTGTCTTGTCTTTTAGAAGTTGTGGCCCCAATGGCCAAGTCCTGTATACCTATTTTGTATTTACGTACTTGGTTTACTTTATCGATACATCATGTACATACACTGCAACACATTTGTTAGCTTAATTATATGCATAAGAAGTATATGATCATAGGTTGGTTCTTTCGGGCCCTTATGGCTACGGGTTCCTGTTCGCCCCCATGGGATTGAGGCTTGAAATTACTGGGACAAGTCCCCAGCTAACTCAAATACTAGAAATTGAAAGTAATTTCTGACATGAATAAAGGATAACTAAAACTGAACTACATCCTCGGATGATGAGGACTTACCACATCTGCTGAAGGTATGAGCTGGAAGCAAACTAGTCACATTGATGGGAATGATCACATGAACCTATATTATGATAGGATAATTTCAAAAGAAAAGTATGCGGTCATTACTATAGGATGTACTAAGCATGTGACATCTACAAGTCATGTAATAAAATAGGTAAAACTTTCTGAAAGCTAGAATCATGATTATATAAATAAATCATTTAAAACATGTATAAATTTATCAACAATGATGCACAATTTATGTGATTCATGTTGGAGAACTGAAATATGTAAATAAGTCATTACTATCATATCAATGCTGAAAACTAGTGGATCATGTACACTTGATATACTTAATCATTTTTGTGGGAGTTTCTATTAACTGACATAAATCATGTGAGCTAACATGGAGTGTAATATACAACCACAGTTAGGAGGGTGTCCTATACTTGGCTAAAAGTATAGAACCTGTCTAGTGTGGCTCCACTAACTGAGCCCATTCGGGCTAAAGGTGTCACTCTCAACTAACAAGGACCCTTATCCTACGGTGGCAATATAGTTCTACGACTTGGGTTATCTGGAACCCATATCCTCTTGGTGCTAAATACTACTAACAAAACCATATATACTATTAGATCATAATAACTGAACTGTATGAAAATAAGCATGAACTATTTTAATTCATTTGTCTAGTTGGAATTCTAGAAATACTGATTCTTTTCATGCTTAATTTACCGAAAGTTTGTGATCAAAGATCAGTTCATGCTAAAATTGTCTAAATTATGCTCAATTATGTGTAAAACATGCTAAATCATGTATCAAGTACTTGGATTGTTTGCTCAGATTGACAGTCGGTCCGTGGGTTATCTGTATAGGTCTATAAAATCATGTATAAGAGTATTGGATAAGATAGAAAATCATTAGAAACATATTAGGACTAAAAATTATTACAATTAATATAATTGGGTATAAACCCTAAGTTACAAATCAGGAAAATAATAATTTAAAAGCTGAGGTTTTAGGAATAAGGGTGAAAATAAACCCCTATTAAATACCCACATACCTATTTGATGGAGAATCTTGAACTAAAAGCCTTGAACTTAGAATTTGAGGGATAAACCCTAGACTTGGCTTGAGAGAGTTTTTTTGAGATTCTAAGTGTTGGAGCGTAAGAATGAGAGTTTAATTGGTTTTTTAAACTTTAGTCTCCCTTGAAAGAGTATGAAACGACATATTATAGGGCTTAGAAGCGAGGGAAAAGACTTATTTTCCCTTTTGAAACGTAACTAAAATTTCTGGAACTGCATCCCATAAGTCAAGCTATGATTCACACTGTGGTACCACGAGTTATGGTTCCTGAGACCATTGGACTGTTTATCGAATGGATGGGTACCTATGAGTCACTTTATGACTCGTAAGTTAATACTATGAGTCATACTGTGAGTCTTGGTCTCCTAGACCTGAGCTTGTTGGGTTCTAGAAAGGGACTCCACGAGTCATGGTACGACTCATACCTCGATACCATGACTCATACAGTGAGTCGTGGTCCCTGGGTTAAGTTTGAAAACTCTCTGGTCCCTATTAGTATGAGTCACTGTATGACTCATACTCTTATTCCACGACTCGTGGTCTAACTCATGGTGACTAGAGTTCTTGGGAAATTCTGGTCAGCTTACCACAAGTCATAGTACGACTCATGATCTCATTGTACGATTCATACAATGAGTCGTACTGGTATGAAACTTTGATTTCTAGCTGGTTTTCTGATCTAAATCTAAGTTTTAGCATGGGAAACCTTTGGGGTATTACAATATCTCCCATTGGGATCATTAGTCCTCAAATGAAGACTGAAGCTGAGCTGGACTGATAGGGAAGGAGTTACTAACATAAAAAACTAATTTTCCGAATCTGAATGCATAACATGACTGGGACTTATTTAGATTAAGAGTAGGGACTCAGCTAAAACATATAAAGCATGAATATGTATATGAAATCATGAATAACTGAAAAGAGCATGAAACATGGAGGAGTAATTAAAGATGAAAGATCACTACCTCTTGCCATCCTGATGCTAGGAGGGAAAAAATGAGGGTACTTGGCCATCATATCTGCTTCTGCTTCCCAATAGCTCTATTAACCAACTGAATCTTCCATAAAACCTTAACTGAAGAAACCCCATTATTCCATAACTTGCGAACCTGCTTATCAAGGATCTCAACTGGAACCTCCTCATATGAAAGACTATCCTTCACCCTAACACTCTCCAAAGGCACAACCAAAGACGGATCACCAACGCACTTCTTCAACAAAGACACATGGAAAACCAAATGTACTGCTGCTAACTCTGCAGGTACTCTTAACTCATAAGCCACATTACTAATACACCTCAAATTCTTTGGGACATTTCCCACTAGCGATTTATATGAATCATCAATTTTCCTTTCATGGAGTTTCTCCCTATTTATATAATTTTATATTTTTAAAAAAGGTTTTAATTTAAGTAAAATAACTGGACCAAGTGCTATTTTTACCCAGGGCTTTTCTACTTCAAGTATTTTAACTGAAATACACCAATATGGAATATTAGTACTAGCTCTTCAATCTGAGTGGTTAATAATGCATGTAAGTATGATAATGTTGACCGATATACCGGGGAATAAGCTTTCCCTTCTTACCAAATCTCATCACCCCTTTCATGGGAAAAACTTTCAAGAACACCCAATCATCAACAACAAACTCAAGCACTCCCCTCCTCACATCTTCATAAAGCTTCTAACGATTCTGAGCAATTTTCAATCTCCCCCTAATCAATTGAACTTTCTCCATAGCCTCATGGACTGAATCGGGCCCAATAAAAATAGCTTCACCTACCTCAAACCAACCAACAAGAGAACTACATCTTCACCTATAAAGTGCTTTAAAAGGAGCCATTTGGATACCAAAATGGAAGCTGTTATTATATGCAAATTCTATAAGGGGTAAATGATCGTCCCAATTACCTTTCAAGTCAATTTTACAAGTCCTCAATCGATCCTCTAAGGTCTAAATAGTGCACTCTGCTTGACCATCTGTATGCAGATTAAATGCTACTGAGGTCTACTTGGTTACCAAGACCCTTCTTGAATGACTTCCAAAACTGAGATGTGAACTGAGTACCCCTATTTGAAATGATAAACAAGGAAACACTATCAAATCTCACCAACCCATAGATGTAACGTCTGGCATAGTCCTCTGCTGAATCTGTAGTCTTAACTGGGAAAAAACGAGCTAATTTAGTCATTCGGTTCACTACAACCCATATATGATCATGCCACAATGCGTACGAGGAAAACCTGTGATGAAGTCCATGTTAATCATTTCACACTTCCAAGTGGGAATGATAATATCCTGAGTCATACCTTCCGATCTCTAATGTTCTACTTTCACCCACTAGCAATTAGGACACTTAGCCATAAAATCTTCAATGTCCCTCTTCATGCCATTCCACTAATAGACTTCACATCGATCACGATACATCTTGGTGGTACTTGGATAAATGTAATAATTAGAGATGTGAGCCTCTATCAAAATATGCTGCCTCAAATCATATACGCCTGGAACACATAAAGACCCTGATAACGAAGAACAACATCTTCCTCTTGGGAGAAAACCTCCAACTTCTGATTGTAGAAAGCTTTTTCATACACCCAAATTACACCTCTAAAATAAATTATAAAGCGAGCACTATTCAAATATAGAACCCAACAAGGTTGGGGTCGAATCCCCCAAGAAATAAGGTGTGAAGCAACCTCAATGTGGTTATTCCACTAATAGTCCCATAAAAAGGGTTTTTTAAGGTAGAATGACATTTCAGTGTTTGATGTAAAAAAGTAAAAATCACAATGTTTAATGAAGTAATTTAGTAAGGAGAGATGACTAGGTTTGTGTTCCCTATAGTTTTATAACACAAATGGGTCATTGTCAATCGTCATTCCTTTTAATGTTATCTAAGTGTTTCTCAACCTACCCAGATAATTATCACTCAAATCCTTTTGGACTAAGAATGATTACAATAAGCATTATGATAACTGCCTCAAATTGATTAACCTAGCTACAACCTTAAGCATTAAACGAGGGTTAGAAGCCTCTAATCCTTGTTATCAGTCCCTTTTCCTAGCCTTAACCTTTTTTATCAAGCAAGTTTATACCTAGGGCAAGTTCTAATGTTTGCAACCATTAGAAAACAATCAATACAAAGAAACTAGTAATGCTTGTGATAATATGAATTGAAATTACACCATTTGTGACCCAAAATGTGTTAATTCACCATAGTTCCCACAATTGTGGGGTTTAACTACTCATGACATTGCAAATAACACCAACAAGAGAATTCATAATCAAATAAAATACTTACAAGAACAAAATTAATAGAAACCAAAATTGAATTGCTAAGATGTCAGGAAATCTCCAAAACCAAATGAACATAAGTACTATCACTTTTTTCTTCTCAAAACATGAAATGTCTGAAATAAGACCTAAAAAAAAGTATATATAGTCAGTATAAATTTAAATCCTAATTAGACTAGGAAAACTTTGCCACATCATATCCCACAATTGAAACCACAGTTCGTTGCCTAAACTATGGTTCATTAGGTGAATCGTCATCTTGTTCTAGTGATTGTCACTTAACTGCTTTTGTCCCACAATTAGGTCGATGTTCATCGAGCATCTGACAACCCATCATATGACTCATCGACTCAATATACCTTATTCTTGTTCACTTTTTAGCTCTATGGATAGAATAAGGACTCATTGGAGGGTCGACGGTTCATCCCACAGTTTGTCCACGGCTCGTCATAACACTCTTTTCAGTAGATTCCAAGACTTTTACATCTTTGGCTTGTTTTCCTGCACTTGTAACACAAAAATGATCAAATCCAACAAAATTAACTTAACAAACTTACAATAAGTCATGGTCAAAGCATCACATGTGCAGTTAAATGCCTGCACATCAACACTCCTAACTTAGAATTCTTGTTTTTCCTCAAACAACTAAAATAAGACTCAATCTATGTAAACAACTAGGCATCAAACAATCTAGAAATCTATAATAGTTCTATTAAGCATTAATCAGTCGAGCATCCACAAATAGGTGTCCCACTATGCTTTCAAAATAGTGTGTACACATCCAAGGCTAAATAAGCTAATATTGCAGGATCAAATACTGACATCATGTGATTAGTAGACAACTTTGTATCGAACCAGTATCACATGAGATCTCAACCAATAATTTCTAAATATCACCCCTTGTCTTCACAAAAAAAGGTACCTTTGTAACACCCCGTACCTTTCCAACCCTACTTGATGACATTGAACAATGTATACTTAGGTGTCGAGAGCTATAAGTACGCCTTTGGTAATGTTAATGTTGAGAAAAGTGAAATTTGGCTTCATACATGTGATTTAGCCCTTCATAAGAGTTGTTTTGTGATTTTTGTGGCGCAGTTGTGGGGTTCAAAATGAGGCTAAGAGGACCTCTAAACAAAGGATATTAAGGGTAAGAAGTAAGTTAAAGAATAGGACTTGAAGTGTCTAACCAAATCCGCGAAGAAAAGTCGAAGAAACAAAAATTTTGAAAAAAAAAGAGGTGGGGCGCGCCTTGGGCGTGCCGGGATGCTCTGGGCTAAATTTTTTAGCCCACAAGAATCAAGGTGGCACGCCCTTGGCTGCTTGTGCGCACCTTTCAAAAGTTGGAATTTTTCTGAAGTCCCAAGGGTGCCCGGGGACGTATTGAGCCGATTTTTGTCATGTTTCTTCTAAAATCATGAGTATATACATGAAATGAGTAATATATTATGTTGGTATGATAAAATTACTCGAGAAAGAATTTGGCGTCAAAATGACAGTTTTACCCTTTTGGTCCAAATGAACCATACGTGGCTAGAATCACTTGTTTTTGGGATTGAGGCCATGGATATGAATAGCGTGAGTGAGAATATTGTTGTAACATGTATGAGATGATTTAAACACGAGAAATTATTGATTTTATTGAGTTAAGTGAATTGGGCCCAAAAAGAACCCAAAAAGGAAAAGAAAACATGGCCCAATGGGTCAAAATGACCCATTCTTGCCTTGACTTGTCAAAGGGTGGATTAAATGGCTAAGGATGACTTTATGATGTTATAAAATGTGGCCAAAAAAATCAGATTTTTATCTTATTAGACACACATCTCATTTCTCTCATTTTCTAGAAGTTTTCAAGATAACTCTTTTGGTGCTCTTCAAACCCTAAGGCATTTTTGGACAAGATCATCCTTTTCCAAGCTTGAGTAAGTAATTATTCTTGTACTTTAACATATTATAAGCATTATAGATCATGTATATCATGTTGGTTATGGTTGGAAATATTGGACATGACACTTTTGGTTTTGTGAAAGAGATGTGTTATCCATGGGATTGTAGCTTGAATTATGACTTGTGCCTTTGATGAAAGATCATGGTATGGATAAAATATGAACGTGTATGGTGTTGTTATTAAACATGTTATTTTTCTATAAGTCTAAATTATGGGATTTTGGCCGATTTGTTGTTGTGAGGTGTATTAAAGTAATTTGATGGAATAAATGTGATGTGGTGGTGATGGAGAAGTGTAAAATATGAGCTTGGTGTGACATACTATTGGTTATCATGTGTTGGTCAATGTATGGAATATTGTGGTATTATTGGTATGATGATTTCATAAATGGTATTATCAAGGGGGAAATGACATGTTGATGCTAAACATGTGACTTATTGTTATTGTATGCCATTATAAGGTAATTGGTGGTTAATGTTGGTTTCATTATGAACTTGTGTTGTATATCAAAACACAACGATGGATCAGTACTATTGTATGCACGTCTAAGATTGTGTATTCGTATTAAGAATACAAGGTATGTAAGGTTCCTCTTTCCGTATCCTTCTACAACATATTGTGCCTATTGACATTGGACTTGTTTCAATTCCGAGAGGTTTGAAGTATATCAATTAAGGTTGAAGTATGTTGTTATTCATATGTTTCCTATTCTTAGATGACTTATGGTTCATTTATCTCTTGATCATTGATTGAAGTTCCAAAGATGTCATGAAGTTGTAATTCCTAAAAGAACTATCTCAAGGAGTGTAAGATGTAAAGGAATCTATTTATTCTTGAAAAGCATGTTCCAATTATGTCATGTTCCAAAGTCCTATAGTATGATGATTATTCTTGTACCAATCTTTCATAAGTAGAAGTACCAATCTCATAAGATGACGTGCAAGCTAGTATAATTATTCCTCATAAGTAAGGATGTCAAACTCATGAGGTAAAGGAGTGAAGTGAGATGTGTATATAAGTGTGTGATGTAATGCCATAAACTTTAACGTGTCATTCTTATAACTAAGTAGAGGGTATAAGATTATAAAGAGGTAAAGCACATGGTTGCTATATGTTTCAGTGAGTATGGGTCACACTCTAGAGGGCATAAGTTCAACATGGAATAATTCCTAGATTATGATTTGTTTTTTATTATAACCCACCAAAGGTGGAGGTCCGGTATCATATACTTACTTATGTAAGATCTCATAGGATTAGTGAAGGAAGTGAAGTGCGAGCTGATAGATATATCCCTCACAAGTTAAGGTGTTGGTCTCATGAAGTATAAGCGTGAGGTAAAGTATATTTTGTGTGTTTCAAATAGTGGCATGATCCTTAATGTATTAATCTCTCATAAGTTGATATGTCAATCTCTCCAGTGTATGTTCTCCCACCATGAGACTGGATGTATGTTGCCCACCATGAGAGTGGATGTATGTTCTCCCACCATGAGACTGGATGTATGTTGCCCCACCATGAGAGTGGATGTATGTTCTCCCACCATAGAGTGGCTGTATGTTCTCCCACCATAGAGTGGATGTATGTTGCCCCACCATAGAGTGGATGTATGTTCTCCCACCATAGAGTGGATGTATGTTGCCCCACCATAGAGTGGATGTATGTTGCCCCACCATAGAGTGGATGTATGTTGCCCCACCATGAGAGTGGATATATGTTGCCCCACTAATAGAGTGGATGTACGTTAATAGAGTAGATGTATGTTATATTATTACCCCCACCGCTAGAGTGGATGTATGTGGATGAGTGTTATTCTTTTACACCCTACTAACCAAGTAGATGAACAATAGTGGTAATGAATATAGAAGCAAGAAAGAATCTCTTGGGTATTGAAGAATCTATTGGAGGCAAGTCTCTTGAGTGAAGGTAATTTTTCCCTTGAAGGAAAATAATTATAGAAGATATTATATAAAATGATGGTTTATCCACATTGACTATTCTCTTGTATTTTATTCTATTGATATTCTCATGTATGATGATATTTTTATGAGCCTTACATACTCAGTACATTCTTCGTACTGACCTCCTCGGGGGACTTACCTTACATGTTGCAGGTGCAGGCATTAGTGGACCTCCTCAGTAGACTGTGGATCATTTGCAGAGTTTTGGTGAGCTCCAGTTGGTTCGGAGCCTCCTGAGTCATAGTTGTATATTTGTTTTGATATTGTAAATATTGTATAAAGCGGGGACTTGTCCCGATTGTTAGTTGGTCTAGTAAATGCATCTGTTAGAGGCTTTTGTAGACATATGTGGGTATGTGGATGTAAGAGATAAATGTCCGTTTTGACTTAATGTCCCCAACGGCCAAGTTTCATTAATATATATATAGCATATGTTCCGTGATCATGTCTTCCGCATAGTTGCATACGGTTTAATGAGATTCATACGAGAATATGCTGTAACACCACGTATCTTCCCAACCCTATTTGATGATGTTGAATGATGTTTTCTTAGGTGTCAAGAGATATAAGTATGTATTTGGTAATGCTACCGACGAGAAAATTGAAATTTGGCCACGTACATGCAATTAGACTTTCATAGGAAGGGTTTTGTGATTTCGTGGAACATTTGTGTAATACCCCGTACACATTCTAACCTCATTTGGTGACTTGGAGTCATGTTTACTTGATGATTAAGATGACTAAGTAAGTATTTAGTAGTGTTTCGATAAGGTATTGGACGATACGCAAGTATTGGGGAAGTGGCCGAAAAATTCAGCTAGGTGCTGAAACTTGGCTGTTTCAGGAGTGTGGCGCAAGCCACTGATTCAGAGGGGGCTCAATTCTTGCGCCACTGCCTTGCTTTGCAGCAGTGGCGCAAGGCACAAAAAATGTGCCCTTCCGGACTCGTTTTGTAATGCAATTCTACGACGATTCTCGGATGGTTTCTTTTGGTTATTTGGAGTTCTTTGAGCATTGTTAAAGATTCAAACACTTCAATACACTCCTACATACTCCTACATGATCAAATCATGAAAAATGAATAGTGATCCAAAATGTCTAATGAAACCATGGGCGACTAGAATTTCTATTTTTGCGATTGAGGCGATGAATGAGAATCTCATAAGAGAATATTGTCGTGACATTATAGAATTATTTAAACATGAGATATATGGTGAATTATACATGGAAGTTGATGGGTTGAATGGATATGTGTTATTGGGCCCAAATTAAGGCCCAAAAGTGGAAGAAATATATGGTCCAAATGGGTCAAATGACCCATTCTTCCATTTGACCTTCTAGAACACTATATATTAAATGTTAAAGAGTGGCTAAGGATGGACTCAAAAGTTTATAAAGGGCCAAAAATCTAATTTGTTATTCATTACAAACACACATGTTTTCTATCTTTTTTTCTAGATATTTCCAAGAAATCCTCTTTTGCTCTCAAAACCCTAAGTCAACTTTTGGAGAAGATCATCACTATTCAAGCTTGGGTAAGTGTTTATTATTATGGTTTAACATATTATATGCATGGGAGATTATGTATATGATGCTAGATGTGTTGGCAAGGTGATGAATAGTGTATTTTTGCTTTTGGTGAAGGATGTGCTATCTTGGTAATTTGAACTTGAATTAGGCCTTGTGCCTTTGATGAAAAAGCATGGTATGGACAAAATATGAACATGTATGGTGTTATTTTTGGTATTAAACTTGTTCTTGTCTATAAGTGGAAATTGTGGGATTTTGGCCGATATGTGTTATGAGTTGTATTAAGGTAATTTGATGGATTATTTGCGATATGATATGGATAAGAAAGTGTAAAGGAGAAGTGTTGTGGTGAAATGTATCAATTATCATGTAGTGGTCAATGTTGGGAATATTATGGAATTTTTGGAATAATAATTTTGTCAATGGTTTTGTCAAGGGGAAATGACATGTTTAAAGGCAAACATGTAACTCATTGATGTTCTATGCATTTGTCACGTAGTTGATGGTTAATGTGAATCTCGTTATGCACTTGTGTTGTAGAGTGACACATAAAGAAGGAACGGGACTATTGTATGTACCTCTAGGATTGTATATTCGTATTGAGAGTACAAGGTATGTAAGGTTACTCTGTCCGTATCTTTCTGCGGCAAATAGTATGCACATTGACATCTCACTAGTCCTATCCCGAAATGTGCTAAAGTATCCCATATTCGGTTATCAATGGTCATTGTCATATATTTCCTACTCATTGAGCAATGGTGAATCTCATGTCTCATATTCATGGTTAATATTCCAAAAATCCCAATAAGGTTATGTTGCTATATTCCAATAGTAGTCACACTCATGTCTCTTGGTCATTGATTATTGTTCCAATGGCTCCAATAGTGTTATGTTCTTGATGATATTGTGTTTCCAACGATGTTACTCATATGTCTCTCACTCATTGGTTAATGATCCAAAGTTTCAAATAAGGTTATGGCTACCATTGTATCAATCTCTCAATCTCTCCTAAGCAAAAGTATCAATCTTTCACAAGTAAAGATATCAATCTCAAAAGTAATTAAATGAAGTAAGAATAAAGTAATGCATATTGATTGTGTTCATGGGTGTTATCCATGGGGTACAAATACCCGCATGAGGATGTTAGTTTATCCATGGGGTACAAATACCCGCATTATGATGGCCATTTATCCATGGGGTGCAAGAACACCCGCATGATGATATGATTTTATCCATGAGGTGAAAAGAATACCTGCATGATGATGATATGTTATCTATGGGGTGAAAAGAACACCTGCATGATGAGGGCCCTAACAGTATATGAGCAATGTAAAAGTAAAGTAAAGTAAAGACAAGAGAAAGAATGAATGTAATATACACGGCTTCCAAAGTACAGAATAGTGACTCATCTACATTGTGACTTATTTACTTTGGTTATGCATTTGAACTTGAGTTTTTGACATGTTTTCATATCTTACAAGTTTCATATGGCCTTACATACTCAGTACATTCTTCGTACTGACCCCTTTTGGGGAATTTATTTTACTTGCTGCAGGCGCAGGTACTAGTAGGCCTCCACAGTAAATTGTCAGTGCTGCAGATCTTTGGTGAGCTCCAGTTAGTTCAGGGATTCTCCGAGTCACTATTGTACATGTGTTTTGATTTTGTACATGTTGAATAATGCGGGGACTTGTCCCAACTTTTAGTTCATTTTGGTCAATGCATTTTGTTAGAGGCTTTTGTAGATGGATGTGGATGTATCAGTGAAAAAGGCATATGTTGTTTTGACTGAATGGCCTCAACGACCAAGTTTCAGATGTATGTATATATATATGTCGTATGTTTTCTGTTATTCGTCTTTCACGTTCTTACGTAATGGTGGTGATGCTTCTGTGATGCATATGATTAAATATAGACAAAGGTTGGTTCTCTCAGGCCTTATCGGCTACGATTGCCAATCATGTCTCGATGGGATTCGGGGCGTGACAAAGTGGTATCAGAGCAGGTCGTTCTAAGGGTGTCTAGAAAGTCGTGTCTGAGTAGAGTCTTACTTATCGATGTGTTGTGCACCACATTTATAAGTAGGAGGCTACGGGACATTTAGGATGTTGTTTCTGTTCTTCACTTCTAGATCATGCAATAGAGCCAGTGTTGTAAGTTGAAGTGTTTCTGATCATGGTACTTGTTTTTCTTTGGTATAGTCAAAATGCCAATCACGAGAGGTAGAGGTAAAGGGAAGCAGGTAGATGTGCCTGCCGAAGAAGGAAGGAGTAGACTACCACCTGACCAAGATAGTCAAGGTGGAGCAAATGCTGAAATTTCATCACGGTCTTCGTCTACTTTTCCAGCTGCGGAGGAGCCAATTGGTAGAGAAATACCCGTAGAACCACCGATGAATTCCACGGACCAGGATCTTAGAAATGCAGTTCATATGTTAACACAGTTAGTGGCAGCCCAGAGTCAAGGACGAGCTGGTCATATGACACATGATGATGATGCGGCTAGAGTGGCAAGTCGCAAAACACAGGACTTTCTAAAATTGGACCCTCCTATATTCATTGGGTCAGACGTGCAAGCAGATCCACAGGACTTCGTGGATCAAATCCAGAGAGCTTTGGAGGTAATGCATGTAACAGGAGTAGAAACGGTTGAGCTAGCAGCTTATAGGTTGAAGGGCGAGGATATATTGTGGTATGAGGACTGGAAGAAAGCTCGAGGTATTGGTGCAAACCCACCTACGTGGGAAGAATTTAAAGCGGCATTTTTGGATCACTATCTTCCCTATGAGATCCGTGAGTCTCGTGCGGATCAGTTTTTAAATTTACATCAAGAAAATATGAGTGTTAGAGAGTACAATTTGCAGTTTAATTCCTTGGCACGATATGCTCCAAATATGGTGGCCACGATGGAAGATAGAGTACATAGATATGTGGACAGATTGGAGCCTTATTTGGTAAGGGACTATACTATCGCTTCCTTAAATCGAGATATGGATGTAGCGAGAATTCAAGCCTTCGCGCAGAAAATGAAAGACCAAAGGCAAAGAAAAAGGATACAGAAATCGGAGGAAGGGCCAGTAAAACGGGCAAGATCCATGGGGCAGTCTATAGTGTCCCCAGGAGGATCTGGATCTCAAATGTTACTGCCTAGACCCTCATTCTCTTATGCTATAACAGGCGCTCCATCTCACTCTCGAGGATTCAGGGGCAGTCATATTCGGCAAAGTGGTAGGATGCCAGATTCATAGACAACAGGGTCTTCTCGCCCACTGTGCTAGTTTTGCAGACGATTTCATGAAGGTGAATGTCGGAGGGGAACGAATGCTTGTTATTGGTGTGGTATGCCATGTCACATAATGAGAGACTGCCCACGACGAGGCTTGGGTAGTATGGTACGACCTGCGGGGTCTACAGCTGCATCATCAGCATCGGTTCCTTCTTTAGGTTGAGGTGTGCAGTCTGTTAGCCGTGGCAGAGGTGCCGAAGGAGCAGCCAGTACTAGTGGGGTCCAGAATCGCACTTATGCTTTAGTGGACCGGCAGAATAAGGGAATATCTCCTGACGACGATACATGTATTTAGGTATATTACCATGATGTATATGCATTGAATGACCCGTATTCTCCCTTATGATATGTTACACCATTGATTGTGGAACGAATTTGAAAGCAACCAGAATTACTAGCTATGTTAATTGGAGTCTATACACTAGTTGGTGAATCTAAGATAAAAGAGTATATCGTAATGGTATAGTAGATTTTTTTGATCATGTTATGATGGTTGATCTTATGGAGATGGAAATGAAGGATTTTTAATGTTGTAATGGTTCTGACGTGGTTGACTTCTTGTATGTCACGAAGATTGCCAAGCTACGAAAGTATATTTCTATTTTTCTTCCACAAAAGACTGTCCTTGAACGGAAAGATAAAATTCAAGTATCCAAAAATGGTACCTTACAAAGGTTTCTATGGACGAAAGTTTAAAGCAATAGGAACTACCGTACTTGGGGGTTAGATTTTGTTCACTAGGCTAGAGAGAAGATTAAGGTGGTACCATAGTAGCTACAAGCTAATAAAAGTCATATGCCGAGATCCATTACTTTTGTTGAAAATGTGCAAATTATGGAGAATCTTACTTCTTAAGAGATATATATTGCTATGCTAGAGGGGTAAGTGAAAAAAAAGATTAGGAAAGGTACGACATAGGAATTGGTAAATAGAAGAAAGCACGTGGAAAGCCAAAGAAAAAATAAAGTCGGAGTACCCGTAATGGTTTCAAACGGAAGAGAAAATGCAAAGTATGGAATTTGAGAAATAACAAGAAAGTATCGGGAAGTAGTATGTGTATATGTATATAGGGGAATATATAGATGCATGGGATGTACACGAGACGATGTTACTAACATTCGAGGATGAATGTTTCTAAGGGGGGAAGAATGTAACACCCCGTATCTTCCCAACCCTAATTGATGATGTTGAATAATGTTTTCTTAGGTGTCAAGAGATATAAGTATGTATTTGGTAATGCTACCGACGAGAAAATTGAAATTTGGCCACGTACATGCACTTAGACTTTCATAGGAAGAGTTTTGTGATTTCGTGGAACATTTGTGTAATACCCCGTACACATTCTAACCTCATTTGGTGACTTGGAGTCATGTTTACTTGATGATTAAGATCACTAAGTAAGTATTTAGTAGTGTTTCGATAAGGTATTGGACGATACACAAGTATTGGAGAAGTGGCCAAAAAATTCAGCAAGGTGCTGGAACATGCGCCACTACCCTGTTTCAGGGGTGTGGCACAAGCCACTGATTCATAGGGGGCTCAATTCTTGCGCCACTGCCTTGCTTTGCAGCAGTGGCGCAAGGCACAAAAAATGTGCCCTTCCGGACTCGTTTTGTAACGCAATTCTACGACGATTCTTGGATGGTTTCCTTTGGTTGTTTGGAGTTCTTTGAGCATTGTTAAAGATTCAAACACTTCAATACACTCCTAAATACTCCTACATGATCATATCATGAAAAATGAATAGTGATCCAAAATGTCTAATGAAACCATGGGCGACTAGAATTTCTATTTTTGCGATTGAGGCGATGAATGAGAATCTCGTAAGAGAATATTGTCGTGACATTATAGAATTATTTAAACATGAGATATATGGTGAATTATACATGGAAGTTGATGGGTTAAATGGATATGTGTTTGGGCCCAAATTAAGGCCCAAAAGTGGAAGAAATATTTGGTCTAAATGGGTCAAATGACCCATTCTTCCATTTGACCTTCTAGAACCCTATATTAAATGTTAAAGAGTGGCTAAGGATGGACTCAAAAGCTTAAAAGGGCCAAAAATCTGATTTGTTATTCATTACAAACACACATGTTTTCTATCTTTTTTTCTAGATATTTCCAAGAAATCCTCTTTTGCTCTCAAAACCCTAAGTCAACTTTTGGAGAAGATCATCACTATTCAAGCTTGGGTAAGTGTTTATTATTATGGTTTAACATATTATATGCATGGGAGATTATGTATATTATGCTAGTTGTGTTGGCAAGGTGATGAATAGTGTATTTTTTTGCTTTTGGTGAAGGATGTGCTATCTTGGTAATTTGAACTTGAATTAGGCCTTGTGCCTTTGATGAAAAAGCATGGTATGGACAAAATATGAACATGTATGGTGTTATTTTTGGTATTAAACTTGTTCTTGTCTATAAGTGGAAATTGTGAGATTTTGGCCGATATGTGTTATGAGTTGTATTAAGGTAATTTGATGGATTATTTGCGATATGATATGGATAAGAAAGTGTAAAGGAGAAGTGTTGTGGTGAAATGTATCAATTATCATGTAGTGGTCAATGTTGGGAATATTATGGAATTTTTGGAATAATAATTTTGTCAATGGTTTTGTCAAGGGGAAATGACATGTTTAAAGGCAAACATGTAACTCATTGATGTTCTATGCATTTGTCACGTAGTTGATGGTTAATGTGAATCTCGTTATGTACTTGTGTTGTAGAGTGACACATAAAGAAGGAGCGGGACTATTGTATGCACCTCTAGGATTGTATATCCGTATTGAGAGTACAAGGTATGTAAGGTTACTCTGTCCGTATCTTTCTGCGGCAAATAGTATGCACATTGACATCTCACTAGTCCTATCCCGAAATGTGCTAAAGTATCCCATATCCGGTTATCAATGGTCATTGTCATATATTTCCTACTCATTGAGCAATGGTGAATCTCATGTCTCATATTCATGGTTAATATTCCAAAAATCCCAATAAGGTTATGTTGCTATATTCCAATAGTAGTCACACTCATGTCTCTTGTTCATTGATTATTGTTCCAATGGCTCCAATGGTGTTATGTTCTTGATGATATTGTGTTTCCAATGATGTTACTCATATGTCTCTCACTCATTGGTTAATGATCCAAAGTTTCAAATAAGGTTATGGCTACCATTGTATCAATCTCTCAATCTCTCCTAAGCAAAAGTATCAATCTTTCACAAGTAAAGATATCAATCTCAAAAGTAATTAAATGAAGTAAGAATAAAGTAATGCCTATTGATTGTGTTCATGGGTGTTATCCATGGGGTACAAATACCCGCATGAGGATGTTAGTTTATCCATGGGGTACAAATACCCGCATTATGATGGCCATTTATCCATGGGGTGCAAGAACACCCGCATGATGATATGATTTTATCCATGAGGTGAAAAGAATACCTGCATGATGATGATATGTTATCCATGGGGTGAAAAGAACACCTGCATGATGAGGGCCCTAATAGTATATGAGCAATGTAAAAGTAAAGTAAAGTAAAGGCAAGAGAAAGAATGAATGTAATATACACGGCTTCCAAAGTACAGAATAGTGACTCATCTACATTGTGACTTATTTACTTTGGTTATGCATTTGAACTTGAGTTTTTGACATGTTTTCATATCTTACAAGTTTCATATGGCCTTACATACTCAGTACATTCTTCGTACTGACCCCTTTTGGGGAATTTATTTTACTTGCTGCAGGCGCAGGTACTAGTAGGCCTCCACAGTAAATTATCAGTGTTGCAGATCTTTGGTGAGCTCCAGTTAGTTCGGGGCTTCTCCGAGTCACTGTTGTACATGTGTTTTGATTTTGTACATGTTGTATAAAGCGGGGACTTGTCCCGACTTTTAGTTCATTTTGGTCAATGCATTTTGTTATAGGCTTTTGTAGACGGATGTGGGTGTATCAGTGAAAAAGGCATATGTTGTTTTAACTGGATGGCCTCAACCGCCAAGTTTCAGATGTATGTATATATATATGTCCCATTTTTTTGTTATTCGTCTTTCACGTTCTTACGTAATGGTGGTGATGCTTCTGTGATGCATATGATTGAACATAGGCAAAGGTTGGTTTTCTCGGGCCTTATCGGCTACGAGTGCCAATCATGTATCGATGGGATTCGGGGCGTGACAAAGTGGTATCAGAGCAGGTCGTTCTAAGGGTGTCTACAAAGCCGTGTCTGAGTAGAGTCTTACTTATCGATGTGTTGTGCACCACATTTATAAGTAGGAGGCTACGGGACATTTAGGATGTTGTTTCTGTTCTTCACTTCTAGATCGTGCAATAGAGCCAGTGTTGTAAGTTGAAGTGTTTCTGATCATGGTACTTGTTTTTCTTTGGTATAGTCAAAATGCCAATCACGAGAGGTAGAGGTAAAGGGAAGCAGGTAGATGTGCCTGCCGAAGAAGGAAGGAGTAGACTACCACCTGACCAAGATAGTCAAGGTGGAGCAAATGCTGAAATTTCATCACGGTCTTTGTCTACTTTTCCAGCTGCGGAGGAGCCAATTGGTAGAGAAATACCCGTAGAACCACCGATGAATTCCACGGACCAGGATCTTAGAAATGCAGTTCATATGTTAACACAGTTAGTGGCAGCCCAGAGTCAAGGACGAGCTGGTCATATGACACATGATGATGATGCGGCTAGAGTGGCAAGTCACAGAACACAGGACTTTCTAAAATTGGACCCTCCTATATTCATTGGGTCAGACGTGCAAGCAGATCCACAGGACTTCGTGGATCAAATCCAGAGAGCTTTGGAGGTAATGCATGTAACAGGAGTAGAAATGGTTGAGCTAGCAGCTTATAGGTTCAAGGGGGAGGATATATTGTGGTATGAGGACTGGAAGAAAGCTCGAGGTATTGGTGCAAACCCACCTACGTGGGAAGAATTTAAAGCGGCATTTTTGGATCACTATCTTCCCTATGAGATCCGTGAGTCTCGTGCGGATCAGTTTTTAAATTTACGTCAAGGAAATATGAGTGTTAGAGAGTACAATTTGCAGTTTAATTCCTTGGCACGATATGCTCCAAATATGGTGGCCACGATGGAAGATAGAGTACATAGATATGTGGACAGATTGGAGCCTTATTTGGTAAGGGACTATACTATCGCTTCCTTAAATCGAGATATGGATGTAGCGAGAATTCAAGCCTTCGCGCAGAAAATGGAAGACCAAAGGCAAAGAAAAAGGATACAGAAATCGGAGGAAGGGCCAGTAAAACAGGCAAGATCCATGGGGCAGTCTATAGTGTCCCCAGGAGGATCTGGATCTTAAATGTTACTGCCTAGACCCTCATTCTCTTATGCTATAACAGGCGCTCCATCTCACTCTCGAGGATTCAGGGGCAGTCATATTCGGCAAAGTGGTAGGATGCCAGATTCATAGACAACAGGGTCTTCTCGCCCACTGTGCTAGTTTTGCAGACGATTTCATGAAGGTGAATGTCGGAGGGGAACGAATGCTTGTTATTGGTGTGGTATGCCATGTCACATAATGAGAGACTGCCCACGACGAGGCTTGGGTAGTATGGTACGACCTGCGGGGTCTACAGCTGCATCATCAGCATCGGTTCCTTCTTTAGGTTGAGGTGTGCAGTCTGTTAGCCGTGGCAGAGGTGCCGAAGGAGCAGCCAGTACTAGTGGGGTCCAGAATCGCACTTATGCTTTAGTGGACCGGCAGAATAAGGGAATATCTCCTGACGACGATACATGTATTTAGGTATATTACCATGATGTATATGCATTGAATGACCCGTATTCTCCCTTATGATATATTACACCATTGATTGTGGAACGAATTTGAAAGCAACCAGAATTACTAGCTATGTTAATTGGAGTCTATACACTAGTTGGTGAATCTAAGATAAAAGAGTATATCGTAATGGTATAGTAGATTTTTTTGATCATGTTATGATGGTTGATCTTATGGAGATGGAAATGAAGGATTTTTAATGTTGTAATGGTTCTGACGTGGTTGACTTCTTGTATGTCACGAAGATTGCCAAGCTACGAAAGTATATTTCTATTTTTCTTCCACAAAAGACTGTCCTTGAACGGAAAGATAAAATTCAAGTATCCAAAAATGGTACCTTACAAAGGTTTCTATGGACGAAAGTTTAAAGCAATAGGAACTACCGTACTTGGGGGTTAGATTTTGTTCACTAGGCTAGAGAGAAGATTAAGGTGGTACCATAGTAGCTACAAGCTAATAAAAGTCATATGCCGAGATCCATTACTTTTGTTGAAAATGTGCAAATTATGGAGAATCTTACTTCTTAAGAGATATATATTGCTATGCTAGAGGGGTAAGTGAAAAAAAAGATTAGGAAAGGTACGACATAGGAATTGGTAAATAGAAGAAAGCACGTGGAAAGCCAAAGAAAAAATAAAGTCGGAGTACCCGTAATGGTTTCAAACGGAAGAGAAAATGCAAAGTATGGAATTTGAGAAATAACAAGAAAGTATCGGGAAGTAGTATGTGTATATGTATATAGGGGAATATATAGATGCATGGGATGTACACGAGACGATGTTACTAACATTCGAGGATGAATGTTTCTAAGGGGGGAAGAATGTAACACCCCGTATCTTCCCAACCCTAATTGATGATGTTGAATAATGTTTTCTTAGGTGTCAAGAGATATAAGTATGTATTTGGTAATGCTACCGACGAGAAAATTGAAATTTGGCCACGTACATGCACTTAGACTTTCATAGGAAGAGTTTTGTGATTTCGTGGAACATTTGTGTAATACCCCGTACACATTCTAACCTCATTTGGTGACTTGGAGTCATGTTTACTTGATGATTAAGATCACTAAGTAAGTATTTAGTAGTGTTTCGATAAGGTATTGGACGATACACAAGTATTGGAGAAGTGGCCAAAAAATTCAGCAAGGTGCTGGAACATGCGCCACTACCCTGTTTCAGGGGTGTGGCACAAGCCACTGATTCATAGGGGGCTCAATTCTTGCGCCACTGCCTTGCTTTGCAGCAGTGGCGCAAGGCACAAAAAATGTGCCCTTCCGGACTCGTTTTGTAACGCAATTCTACGACGATTCTTGGATGGTTTCCTTTGGTTGTTTGGAGTTCTTTGAGCATTGTTAAAGATTCAAACACTTCAATACACTCCTAAATACTCCTACATGATCATATCATGAAAAATGAATAGTGATCCAAAATGTCTAATGAAACCATGGGCGACTAGAATTTCTATTTTTGCGATTGAGGCGATGAATGAGAATCTCGTAAGAGAATATTGTCGTGACATTATAGAATTATTTAAACATGAGATATATGGTGAATTATACATGGAAGTTGATGGGTTAAATGGATATGTGTTTGGGCCCAAATTAAGGCCCAAAAGTGGAAGAAATATTTGGTCTAAATGGGTCAAATGACCCATTCTTCCATTTGACCTTCTAGAACCCTATATTAAATGTTAAAGAGTGGCTAAGGATGGACTCAAAAGCTTAAAAGGGCCAAAAATCTGATTTGTTATTCATTACAAACACACATGTTTTCTATCTTTTTTTCTAGATATTTCCAAGAAATCCTCTTTTGCTCTCAAAACCCTAAGTCAACTTTTGGAGAAGATCATCACTATTCAAGCTTGGGTAAGTGTTTATTATTATGGTTTAACATATTATATGCATGGGAGATTATGTATATTATGCTAGTTGTGTTGGCAAGGTGATGAATAGTGTATTTTTTTGCTTTTGGTGAAGGATGTGCTATCTTGGTAATTTGAACTTGAATTAGGCCTTGTGCCTTTGATGAAAAAGCATGGTATGGACAAAATATGAACATGTATGGTGTTATTTTTGGTATTAAACTTGTTCTTGTCTATAAGTGGAAATTGTGAGATTTTGGCCGATATGTGTTATGAGTTGTATTAAGGTAATTTGATGGATTATTTGCGATATGATATGGATAAGAAAGTGTAAAGGAGAAGTGTTGTGGTGAAATGTATCAATTATCATGTAGTGGTCAATGTTGGGAATATTATGGAATTTTTGGAATAATAATTTTGTCAATGGTTTTGTCAAGGGGAAATGACATGTTTAAAGGCAAACATGTAACTCATTGATGTTCTATGCATTTGTCACGTAGTTGATGGTTAATGTGAATCTCGTTATGTACTTGTGTTGTAGAGTGACACATAAAGAAGGAGCGGGACTATTGTATGCACCTCTAGGATTGTATATCCGTATTGAGAGTACAAGGTATGTAAGGTTACTCTGTCCGTATCTTTCTGCGGCAAATAGTATGCACATTGACATCTCACTAGTCCTATCCCGAAATGTGCTAAAGTATCCCATATCCGGTTATCAATGGTCATTGTCATATATTTCCTACTCATTGAGCAATGGTGAATCTCATGTCTCATATTCATGGTTAATATTCCAAAAATCCCAATAAGGTTATGTTGCTATATTCCAATAGTAGTCACACTCATGTCTCTTGTTCATTGATTATTGTTCCAATGGCTCCAATGGTGTTATGTTCTTGATGATATTGTGTTTCCAATGATGTTACTCATATGTCTCTCACTCATTGGTTAATGATCCAAAGTTTCAAATAAGGTTATGGCTACCATTGTATCAATCTCTCAATCTCTCCTAAGCAAAAGTATCAATCTTTCACAAGTAAAGATATCAATCTCAAAAGTAATTAAATGAAGTAAGAATAAAGTAATGCCTATTGATTGTGTTCATGGGTGTTATCCATGGGGTACAAATACCCGCATGAGGATGTTAGTTTATCCATGGGGTACAAATACCCGCATTATGATGGCCATTTATCCATGGGGTGCAAGAACACCCGCATGATGATATGATTTTATCCATGAGGTGAAAAGAATACCTGCATGATGATGATATGTTATCCATGGGGTGAAAAGAACACCTGCATGATGAGGGCCCTAATAGTATATGAGCAATGTAAAAGTAAAGTAAAGTAAAGGCAAGAGAAAGAATGAATGTAATATACACGGCTTCCAAAGTACAGAATAGTGACTCATCTACATTGTGACTTATTTACTTTGGTTATACATTTGAACTTGAGTTTTTGACATGTTTTCATATCTTACAAGTTTCATATGGCCTTACATACTCAGTACATTCTTCGTACTGACCCCTTTTGGGGAATTTATTTTACTTGCTGCAGGCGCAGGTACTAGTAGGCCTCCACAGTAAATTGTCAGTGTTGCAGATCTTTGGTGAGCTCCAGTTAGTTCGGGGCTTCTCCGAGTCACTGTTGTACATGTGTTTTGATTTTGTACATGTTGTATAAAGCGGGGACTTGTCCCGACTTTTAGTTCATTTTGGTCAATGCATTTTGTTATAGGCTTTTGTAGACGGATGTGGGTGTATCAGTGAAAAAGGCATATGTTGTTTTAACTGGATGGCCTCAACCGCCAAGTTTCAGATGTATGTATATATATATGTCCCATTTTTTTGTTATTCGTCTTTCACGTTCTTACGTAATGGTGGTGATGCTTCTGTGATGCATATGATTGAACATAGGCAAAGGTTGGTTTTCTCGGGCCTTATCGGCTACGAGTGCCAATCATGTATCGATGGGATTCGGGGCGTGACAAAGTGGTATCAGAGCAGGTCGTTCTAAGGGTGTCTACAAAGCCGTGTCTGAGTAGAGTCTTACTTATCGATGTGTTGTGCACCACATTTATAAGTAGGAGGCTACGGGACATTTAGGATGTTGTTTCTGTTCTTCACTTCTAGATCGTGCAATAGAGCCAGTGTTGTAAGTTGAAGTGTTTCTGATCATGGTACTTGTTTTTCTTTGGTATAGTCAAAATGCCAATCACGAGAGGTAGAGGTAAAGGGAAGCAGGTAGATGTGCCTGCCGAAGAAGGAAGGAGTAGACTACCACCTGACCAAGATAGTCAAGGTGGAGCAAATGCTGAAATTTCATCACGGTCTTCGTCTACTTTTCCAGCTGCGGAGGAGCCAATTGGTAGAGAAATACCCGTAGAACCACCGATGAATTCCACGGACCAGGATCTTAGAAATGCAGTTCATATGTTAACACAGTTAGTGGCAGCCCAGAGTCAAGGACGAGCTGGTCATATGACACATGATGATGATGCGGCTAGAGTGGCAAGTCACAGAACACAGGACTTTCTAAAATTGGACCCTCCTATATTCATTGGGTCAGACGTGCAAGCAGATCCACAGGACTTCGTGGATCAAATCCAGAGAGCTTTGGAGGTAATGCATGTAACAGGAGTAGAAATGGTTGAGCTAGCAGCTTATAGGTTCAAGGGGGAGGATATATTGTGGTATGAGGACTGGAAGAAAGCTCGAGGTATTGGTGCAAACCCACCTACGTGGGAAGAATTTAAAGCGGCATTTTTGGATCACTATCTTCCCTATGAGATCCGTGAGTCTCGTGCGGATCAGTTTTTAAATTTACGTCAAGGAAATATGAGTGTTAGAGAGTACAATTTGCAGTTTAATTCCTTGGCACGATATGCTCCAAATATGGTGGCCACGATGGAAGATAGAGTACATAGATATGTGGACAGATTGGAGCCTTATTTGGTAAGGGACTATACTATCGCTTCCTTAAATCGAGATATGGATGTAGCGAGAATTCAAGCCTTCGCGCAGAAAATGGAAGACCAAAGGCAAAGAAAAAGGATACAGAAATCGGAGGAAGGGCCAGTAAAACGGGCAAGATCCATGGGGCAGTCTATAGTGTCCCCAGGAGGATCTGGATCTTAAATGTTACTGCCTAGACCCTCATTCTCTTATGCTATAACAGGCGCTCCATCTCACTCTCGAGGATTCAGGGGCAGTCATATTCGGCAAAGTGGTAGGATGCCAGATTCATAGACAACAGGGTCTTCTCGCCCACTGTGCTAGTTTTGCAGACGATTTCATGAAGGTGAATGTCGGAGGGGAACGAATGCTTGTTATTGGTGTGGTATGCCATGTCACATAATGAGAGACTGCCCACGACGAGGCTTGGGTAGTATGGTATGACCTGCGGGGTCTACAGCTGCATCATCAGCATCGGTTCCTTCTTTAGGTTGAGGTGTGCAGTCTGTTAGCCGTGGCAGAGGTGCCGAAGGAGCAGCCAGTACTAGTGGGGTCCAGAATCGCACTTATGCTTTAGTGGACCGGCAGAATAAGGGAATATCTCCTGACGACGATACATGTATTTAGGTATATTACCATGATGTATATGCATTGAATGACCCGTATTCTCCCTTATGATATATTACACCATTGATTGTGGAACGAATTTGAAAGCAACCAGAATTACTAGCTATGTTAATTGGCGTCTATACACTAGTTGGTGAATCTAAGATAAAAGAGTATATCGTAATGGTATAGTAGATTTTTTTGATCATGTTATGATGGTTGATCTTATGGAGATGGAAATGAAGGATTTTTAATGTTGTAATGGTTCTGACGTGGTTGACTTCTTGTATGTCACGAAGATTGCCAAGCTACGAAAGTATATTTCTATTTTTCTTCCACAAAAGACTGTCCTTGAACGGAAAGATAAAATTCAAGTATCCAAAAATGGTACCTTACAAAGGTTTCTATGGACGAAAGTTTAAAGCAATAGGAACTACCGTACTTGGGGGTTAGATTTTGTTCACTAGGCTAGAGAGAAGATTAAGGTGGTACCATAGTAGCTACAAGCTAATAAAAGTCATATGCCGAGATCCATTACTTTTGTTGAAAATGTGCAAATTATGGAGAATCTTACTTCTTAAGAGATATATATTGCTATGCTAGAGGGGTAAGTGAAAAAAAAGATTAGGAAAGGTACGACATAGGAATTGGTAAATAGAAGAAAGCACGTGGAAAGCCAAAGAAAAAATAAAGTCGGAGTACCCGTAATGGTTTCAAACGGAAGAGAAAATGCAAAGTATGGAATTTGAGAAATAACAAGAAAGTATCGGGAAGTAGTATGTGTATATGTATATAGGGGAATATATAGATGCATGGGATGTACACGAGACGATGTTACTAACATTCGAGGATGAATGTTTCTAAGGGGGGAAGAATGTAACACCCCGTATCTTCCCAACCCTAATTGATGATGTTGAATAATGTTTTCTTAGGTGTCAAGAGATATAAGTATGTATTTGGTAATGCTACCGACGAGAAAATTGAAATTTGGCCACGTACATGCACTTAGACTTTCATAGGAAGAGTTTTGTGATTTCGTGGAACATTTGTGTAATACCCCGTACACATTCTAACCTCATTTGGTGACTTGGAGTCATGTTTACTTGATGATTAAGATCACTAAGTAAGTATTTAGTAGTGTTTCGATAAGGTATTGGACGATACACAAGTATTGGAGAAGTGGCCAAAAAATTCAGCAAGGTGCTGGAACATGCGCCACTACCCTGTTTCAGGGGTGTGGCACAAGCCACTGATTCATAGGGGGCTCAATTCTTGCGCCACTGCCTTGCTTTGCAGCAGTGGCGCAAGGCACAAAAAATGTGCCCTTCCGGACTCGTTTTGTAACGCAATTCTACGACGATTCTTGGATGGTTTCCTTTGGTTGTTTGGAGTTCTTTGAGCATTGTTAAAGATTCAAACACTTCAATACACTCCTAAATACTCCTACATGATCATATCATGAAAAATGAATAGTGATCCAAAATGTCTAATGAAACCATGGGCGACTAGAATTTCTATTTTTGCGATTGAGGCGATGAATGAGAATCTCGTAAGAGAATATTGTCGTGACATTATAGAATTATTTAAACATGAGATATATGGTGAATTATACATGGAAGTTGATGGGTTAAATGGATATGTGTTTGGGCCCAAATTAAGGCCCAAAAGTGGAAGAAATATTTGGTCTAAATGGGTCAAATGACCCATTCTTCCATTTGACCTTCTAGAACCCTATATTAAATGTTAAAGAGTGGCTAAGGATGGACTCAAAAGCTTAAAAGGGCCAAAAATCTGATTTGTTATTCATTACAAACACACATGTTTTCTATCTTTTTTTCTAGATATTTCCAAGAAATCCTCTTTTGCTCTCAAAACCCTAAGTCAACTTTTGGAGAAGATCATCACTATTCAAGCTTGGGTAAGTGTTTATTATTATGGTTTAACATATTATATGCATGGGAGATTATGTATATTATGCTAGTTGTGTTGGCAAGGTGATGAATAGTGTATTTTTTTGCTTTTGGTGAAGGATGTGCTATCTTGGTAATTTGAACTTGAATTAGGCCTTGTGCCTTTGATGAAAAAGCATGGTATGGACAAAATATGAACATGTATGGTGTTATTTTTGGTATTAAACTTGTTCTTGTCTATAAGTGGAAATTGTGAGATTTTGGCCGATATGTGTTATGAGTTGTATTAAGGTAATTTGATGGATTATTTGCGATATGATATGGATAAGAAAGTGTAAAGGAGAAGTGTTGTGGTGAAATGTATCAATTATCATGTAGTGGTCAATGTTGGGAATATTATGGAATTTTTGGAATAATAATTTTGTCAATGGTTTTGTCAAGGGGAAATGACATGTTTAAAGGCAAACATGTAACTCATTGATGTTCTATGCATTTGTCACGTAGTTGATGGTTAATGTGAATCTCGTTATGTACTTGTGTTGTAGAGTGACACATAAAGAAGGAGCGGGACTATTGTATGCACCTCTAGGATTGTATATCCGTATTGAGAGTACAAGGTATGTAAGGTTACTCTGTCCGTATCTTTCTGCGGCAAATAGTATGCACATTGACATCTCACTAGTCCTATCCCGAAATGTGCTAAAGTATCCCATATCCGGTTATCAATGGTCATTGTCATATATTTCCTACTCATTGAGCAATGGTGAATCTCAAGTCTCATATTCATGGTTAATATTCCAAAAATCCCAATAAGGTTATGTTGCTATATTCCAATAGTAGTCACACTCATGTCTCTTGTTCATTGATTATTGTTCCAATGGCTCCAATGGTGTTATGTTCTTGATGATATTGTGTTTCCAATGATGTTACTCATATGTCTCTCACTCATTGGTTAATGATCCAAAGTTTCAAATAAGGTTATGGCTACCATTGTATCAATCTCTCAATCTCTCCTAAGCAAAAGTATCAATCTTTCACAAGTAAAGATATCAATCTCAAAAGTAATTAAATGAAGTAACAATAAAGTAATGCCTATTGATTGTGTTCATGGGTGTTATCCATGGGGTACAAATACCCGCATGAGGATGTTAGTTTATCCATGGGGTACAAATACCCGCATTATGATGGCCATTTATCCATGGGGTGCAAGAACACCCGCATGATGATATGATTTTATCCATGAGGTGAAAAGAATACCTGCATGATGATGATATGTTATCCATGGGGTGAAAAGAACACCTGCATGATGAGGGCCCTAATAGTATATGAGCAATGTAAAAGTAAAGTAAAGTAAAGGCAAGAGAAAGAATGAATGTAATATACACGGCTTCCAAAGTACAGAATAGTGACTCATCTACATTGTGACTTATTTACTTTGGTTATGCATTTGAACTTGAGTTTTTGACATGTTTTCATATCTTACAAGTTTCATATGGCCTTACATACTCAGTACATTCTTCGTACTGACCCCTTTTGGGGAATTTATTTTACTTGCTGCAGGCGCAGGTACTAGTAGGCCTCCACAGTAAATTGTCAGTGTTGCAGATCTTTGGTGAGCTCCAGTTAGTTCGGGGCTTCTCCGAGTCACTGTTGTACATGTGTTTTGATTTTGTACATGTTGTATAAAGCGGGGACTTGTCCCGACTTTTAGTTCATTTTGGTCAATGCATTTTGTTAGAGGCTTTTGTAGACGGATGTGGGTGTATCAGTGAAAAAGGCATATGTTGTTTTGACTGGATGGCCTCAACCGCCAAGTTTCAGATGTATGTATATATATATGTCCCATTTTTTTGTTATTCGTCTTTCACGTTCTTACGTAATGGTGGTGATGCTTCTGTTATGCATATGATTGAACATAGGCAAAGGTTGGTTCTCTCGGGCCTTATCGGCTACGAGTGCCAATCATGTATCGATGGGATTCGGGGCGTGACATATGCATACGAAGGTTCATGAGCAAAGATTGGTTCTCTCGGGCCATATCGGCTTCGGGTGCCAATCATGCCTCGTTAGAAGTCGGGGCGTGACAAAAGTGGTATCAGAGCAGGTCGGTATAAGGGTGTCTACAAAGCCGTGTCTGAGTAGAGTCTTACTTATCAATGTGTTGTGCACCACATTTATAAGTAGGAGGCTACGGGACATTTAGGATGTTGTTTCTGTTCTTCACTTCCAGATTGTGCAATAGAGCCAGTGTTGTAAGTCCAATTGTATCTGACCATGGGAATTGTTTTTCTTTGGTATAGTAAAATGCCAAGCTCAAGAGGTGGTAGAGGCAAAGGTAAGCAGGTAGATATGTACTGATTAATTATTGACAATTATGAATATGACGGGACATCGGGGGTTATTAACTAAGTTAATTGAAGTATTTCCACCTGTTGGTGAATTGAGTTGAAAGGGCACATCGTAATGGTATAGTAAATGTTTTTGATCAATGGGTATGAAGTGGTTGACTCCTTGTATGTCACGAAGATTGCCAAGCTACGAAAGAATAAAGCTACAACCAAAGAAATGATAAAGTCGGAGTTTGAAGAGAAAATTCAAAGTGCGGAATTTGAGCAATACCAAGAAAGTATCGAGGAGTAGTATGTGTATATGTATATATATGTGCATGTATAGATGCATGGGATGTACATGAGACGATGTTACTAACATTCGAGGATGAATGTTTCTAAGGGGGGAAGAACGTAACACCCCGTACCTTCCCAACCCTACTTGATGACATTGAACAATGTATACTTAGGTGTCGAGAGCTATAAGTATGCCTTTGGTAATGTTAATGTTGAGGAAAGTGAACTTTGGCTTCATACATGTGATTTAGCCCTTCATAAGAGTTGTTTTGTGATTTTTGTGGCGCAGTTGTGGGGTTAAAAATGAGGCTAAGAGGACCTCTAAACAAAGGATATTAAGGGTAAGAAGTTAAAGAATAGGACTTGAAGTGTCTAACCAAATCTGCGAAGAAAAGTCAAAGAAACAAAAATTTTGAAAAAAAAAGAGATGGGGCGCGCCCAGGGGAGTACCGGGCCGCTCTGGGCTAAAATTTTTAGCCCACAGTCAGCAAGGTGGCGCGCCCAAGGGCGTGCCGGGCTGCTTGTGCGCACCTTTCAAAAGTTGGAATTTTTCTTAAGTCCCAAGGGTGCCCGGGGACGTATTGAGCCGATTTTTGTCACATTTATTCTAAAATCATGAGTATATACATGAAAAGAATAAGATATTATGTTGGTATGATAAAATTACTCGAGAACAAATTTGGCGTCAAAATGACGGTTTAACCCTTTTGGTCCAACTGAGCCATACGTGGCTAGAATCACTTGTTTTTGGGATTGAGGCCATGGATATGAATAGAGTGAGTGGGAATATTGTTGTAAAACATATAAGATGATTTAAAAACGAGAAATTATTGATTTTATTGGGTTAAGTGAATTGGGCCCAAAAAGAACCCAAAAGGAAAAGAAAACATGGCCCAATGGGTCAAAATGACCCATTATTGCCTTGACTAGTCAAAGGGTGGATTAAATGGATAAGGATGACTTTATGATGTTATAAAAGGTGGCCAAAAAAATCATATTTTTATCTTATAAGACACACATCTCATTTCTCTCATTTTTTAGAAGTTTTCAAGATAACTCTTTTGGTGCTCTTCAAACCCTAAGGCATTTTTGGACAAGATCATCCTTTTCCAAGCTTGAGTAAGTAATTATTCTTGTACTTTAACATATTATAAGCATGATAGATCATGTATATCATGTTGGTTATGGTTGGAAATGTTGGACATGGTACTTTTGGTTTTGTGAAAGAGATGTGTTATCCATGGGATTGTAGCTTGAATTATGACTTGTGCCTTTGATAAAAGATCATGGTATGGATAAAATATGAACGTGTATGGTGTTATTTTGTTATTAAACATGTTATTTTTCTATAAGTCTAAATTATGAAATTTTGGCCGATTTGTTGTTGTGAGGTGTATTAAAGTAATTTGATGGAATAATTGTGATGTGGTGGTGATGGAGAAGTGTAAAATATGAGCTTGGAGTGACATACTATTGGTTATCATGTGTTGGTAAATGTATGGAATATTGTGGTATTATTGGTATGATGATTTCATAAATGGTATTGTCAAGGGGGAAATGACATGTTGATGCTAAACATGTGACTTATTGTTATTGTATGCCCTTATAAGGCAATTGGTGGTTAATGTTGGTTTCGTTATGAACTTGTGTTGTAGAGCAAAACACAAGGATGGAGCGGGACTATTGTATGCACGTCTAAGATTGTGTATTCGTATTAAGAATACAAGGTACGTAAGGTTCCTCTTTCCGTATCCTTCTACAACATATTGTGCCTATTGATATTGGACTTGTTTCAATTCCGAGAGGTTTGAAGTATATAAATTAAGGTTGACGTATGTTGTTATTCATATGTTTCCTATTCTTAGATGACTTATGGTTCATTTATCTCTTGATCATTGATTGAAGTTCCAAAAATGTCATAAAGTTGTAATTCCTAAAAGAACTATCTCAAGGAGTGTAAGATGTAAAGGAATCTATTTATTCTTGAAAAGCATGTTCCAATTATGTCATGTTCCAAAGTCCTATAGTATGATGATTATTCTTGTACCAATCTTTCATAAGTAGAAGTACCAATCTCATAAGAGTAATAAGAGAGGTGACGTGCAAGCTAGTATAATTATTCCTCATAAGTAAGGATGTCAAACTCATGCGGTAAAGGAGTGAAGTGAGATGTGTATATAAGTGTGTGATGTAATGCCATGAACTTTAGCGTGTCATTCTCATAACTAAGTAGAGGGTATAAGCTTGTAAAGAGGTAAAGTGCATGGTTTCTATATGTTTCAGTGAGTATGGGTCACACTCTAGAGGGCATAAGTTCAACATGGAATAATTCATAGATTATTATTTGTTATTTATTATAACCCACCAAAGGTGGAGGTCCGGTATCATATACTTACTTATGTAAGATCTCATAGGATTAGTGAAGGAAGTGAAGTGCGAGCTAATAGATCTATCCCTCACAAGTTAAGGTGTTGGTATCATGAAGTATAAGTGTGAGGTAAAGTATATTTTGTCTGTTTAAAATAGTGGCATGATCCTTAATATATTAATCTCTCATAAGTTGATATGTCAATCTCTCCCATGTATGTTCTCCCACCATAGAGTGGATGTGCGTTCTCCCACCATAGAGTGGATGTATGTTGCCCCACCATGAGAGTGGATGTTTGTTCTCCCACCATGAGAGTGGATGTATGTTACCCCACCATGAGAGTGGATGTATGTTCTCCCACCATAGAGTGGCTGTATGTTCTCCCACCATAGAGTGGATGTATGTTGCCCCACCATAGAGTGGATGTATGTTCTCCCACCATAGAGTGGATGTATGTTGCCCCACCATAGAGTGGATGTATGTTGCCCCACCATAGAGTGGATGTATGTTCTCCCACCATAGAGTGGATGTATGTTCTCCCACCATAGAGTGGATGTACGTTCTCCCACCATAGAGTGGATGTATGTTGCCCCCACTAATAGAGTGGATGTACGTTAATAGAGTAGATGTATGTTATATTATTACCCCCACCACTAGAGTGGGTGTATGTGGATGAGTGTTATTCTTTTACACCCTACTAACTAAGTAGATGAAAAATAGTGGTGATGAATATAGAAGCAAGAAAGAATCTCTTGGGTATAGAAGAATCTATTGGAGGCAAGTCTCTTGAGTGAAGGTAATTTTTCCCTTGAAGGAAAATAATTATAGAAGATATTATATAAAATGATGGTTTATCCACATTGACTGTTCTCTTGTATTTTATTCTATTGATATTCTCATGTATGATGATATTTTTATGAGCCTTACATACTCAGTACATTCTTCGTACTGACCCCCTTGGGGGACTTACCTTACATGTTGCAGGTGCAGGCATTAGTAGACCTCCTCAGTAGACTCTGGATCATTTGCAGAGTTTTGGTGAGCTCCAGCTGGTTCGGAGCCTCCTGAGTCATAGTTGTATATTTGTTTTGATATTGTAAATATTGTATAAAGCGGGGACTTGTCCCGACTGTTAGTTGGTCTAGTAAATGCATCTGTTAGAGGCTTTTGTAGACATATGTGGGTATGTGGATGTAAGAGATAAACGTCCGTTTTGACTTAATGTCCCCAACAGCCAAGTTTCATTAATATATATATAGCATATGTTCCATGATCATGTATTCCGCATAGTTGCATACGGTTTAATGAGATTCATACTAGAATATGCATACGAAGATTCATGAGCAAAGATTGGTTATCTCGGGCCATATCGGCTTCGGGTGCCAATCACGCTTCATTGGACGTCGGGGCGTGACAACCTTACACAAGAAAATGATTAGATCTAGATCGTAATAAGAAACTCTCACACTTACAAAGAACACCAGATGCTGTCAGAACAATACCATAAGCTTGCCCTTATTTTCTATGCTTACCGTTGTTGGAAAACTAGGATAGGATCACTATAGGGATTTTATTGGCTTGTAATGTTGGCTTTGGGATGGGTAAGGTACATTTGGTATAGTGACTAAACCCTCCTTGAACACTACACTTCTCAATTTTATTCAGCCCTACCTTTTTTTCTATGTTGCTTCTTTTATTTCCTTCTGGGTGTGGTTTATTCTTTCTACTACACATTCTCTTTCATATTATATATATATATATATATATATATATATATATTACATACCTATTTACATACCACACCTACTTTTTCACAAACTAGTTACAAAACCTTTTCACTCATACTTTCAACTTGTTCTCCCAATCCTTACCACCCCCTAGTGATCATGGAGGGAAATGGTATAAAATAAGAGTTCACTTGAAGAATGAAGAGTATTAGGTCCTTTGTCTACTCAAGAAAAAGTCTCACGGCTCAAATTCAAATAACTAGGGATGATGTACACATTAGGTAGGCCTTTTTAGATCTAAATGTGATTTAACAACGAAGGATTATGATCCTTTTCAACCTAGCTTTTCCTCCAACAGTTTTAGCAAGACTAACCTGACAAGTTGTAGATCAAACCAACAATACAGAAATCAACGAGTACCTTACACAAAATGGCAAAGGGTTCTATCACTAACCATCAGTCAATCAAATAGTGAACTAGTCTAACTACACAAATTATCAGTACCAATATCATTATGACATCACAAACCAATCCATACATGTCAACAAGTAAAGCAATAATACACGTAGCATAATGTTGGAGGGTTTAGCATTTTACATACTCCATGCACATCTAGTTGCTATAATGTGACCACAAAAGTCTCCCCAACTATCATCTACCTATTTATAGACTCAACAAAACATGAAACATACTTAAAAACCAAACACAAAACATACTATTCTAGATATACTGGTTCAACATAAATAAAACACCATCGGGGAAAACAATACAATAAGAAAAACCCTCGGGTGACACATACAATAGCCTCCGCCCCTATAAGAAGAACATGCATTGTCCCCAATGCATGAAAATACAAAATAATAGATGTGAGAACTTACATGTGGTGCCTCATACTCTATCAGTTGGTATGTGTGCTATAAATGCAACCCTAGTATTATTAGTAATCAGAGTAGTGTCCTCCTTAGTAGTGGTGGTCTGTGTAGTGGGTTGTAGTAGAGGAATCAACACATCATCCTCCCCAGTAGTAGTCGATAGAGTGGTAATCAGAGTAATGTCCTCTTCAATAGTGGAAAGGCAATAGAGTCAAAGACTCTACACTCATATCAACTCCTCTGGTATAGATGACATCCTCATATGCCACACTCGAAGAGGACCCACTAACTTGGGCCCTCATAATCTTCTCTAATTCTTAGTGCTTATCCCTCTAATTCCTAAGGGATTCCTTTATTACTTTTTTATTTTTATTTTTCACCCTTTTTGTGTACCTCTCATCATTATCATCATTCTCATGAGCTCTCTTCCCCACAGGCTTGGGAGGCTTGCCTAAAGAGTCAAGCAAAGTCTCCTCCGACTCCTTTAGCACCTATGTAGGAATAGATGAGTGTAATTGGACAGGTCACAACTGCAACTCAGCAATCTCATCTTATACATATTCCAAATCCTCAACAAACTTACTCATGTCAGATGCAACAATGGCTTGTAATTCTTTTATTGATCCATGCCTCCTTGTCATCAATTCAACTATGCAGGGTCTAGAACAGAGTAAGTGTAGTAGTGATTGCTTGTTCCACGAATGGTCCAAACTTTTGTGCAAAAAACTTCATCTATCAGTCTTCCCTCTCAGTCCTCCTGACCCACTTTATGTCATTTTTGAGAGTAATGGCATAGGAAGAGGCCTAGGCTAGAGTAGAGGTAGTGATTGTAGTAGGAGTAAAAGTAGTGTATAAAGAAGTAGCAGGGGTGGCAGTAGGAGTCGGAGCTAATATGGGAGCTATATTAGTGTGGTGGCTGTTCTTGATATCTCTGAAGTAATAGCAAGCTCCTCTGCTATAGTGGTGGCAATAGTGATCTCGATCTAACTACTAGACCCAAATACCTGGGTCACTGTCTTATAGGCTCAAAGCTTATGTTTCATCTCACATCTCGACTTCTCAATGTAGTGAGTCCTAGAAGTTGTCATTGGGTCATTTATCCCTGCTAAAATATACACTCTAGCCTTCTAGGACAAATGGGTCCAAAGGCATGGAAAAATCAATAAAGTGTTAGGACTTTGTGCCTGAGCCCTTATCTCATCTGCTATAATCTAGCCAATGTTCAACCTATATTCGCACATGAGGTTGGAGACTAGAATAACTTTCTTATCATTTAGCTGATTATCTCCCACTATTGGTACTGATCTGAGATGTACTATTGCCCAATAAAGTTTTCCCTTGAAGTTCAGTGTGGCTTTATATCTTTTTACTTTATCATTATTTAGCCATAATAGTACAACACTGGTTATAACCTGCGAGCCTGTTCTGTTGGTTGTTTTTCTCTTCTATCTTGTAATCATAGTTTGGAGTTATTTCTAGTGCCAAATAAGTGGTCCCATATAGAAACCCAGTTATTGTACATGTCAAAATGTCTCCTGTAACCCCTCAGACTTGGATAGTCTCAAGACTTGGTAGGTCTTTTGCCTTATGCCTTTTTTTGCAGTTGTTGTCCTGAGTAGCTGCATAGTTGGTGTAGAAATCACAAACCATATAAGGGTAGTAGTGCTTAGTATACTGACTCATACACCCCAACCAATAGTGTGTGAACATTCATTCAATCTCAGGGTACTCAAATAGTTCTAAATAGTTGATTCTAACTCCCTCTCCTACGTTCCTCTTCATGTTGCCTTTACCCATGGTGGAAAGGCTATCTTGGAAATAATCTTCTATCCCCTTAACTTTCCATAAAAAGCTATATCTAAACTCTAGATTTTTGCCTTTAATGATTGGACCCCTCATGGGTTCAGGAACTGCTTCCAGGCTCTCGATAGCATCAGTGAAACTCTCATCATCAAAATTGGAGCCTTCCATACTAGACTCCTCCAAAGATTCTCCTCCATCATTAGACTAGGGAGCAGTGGCCTATTGCATGTTTCCTAGTGCTTAGTCTAGTATGGTAAGTTATATCTTCCTCGACCTCCTGAACTCGGGCTCAAATTTGGAAGGCTCATATTAGAGTTGGCTATTTGGAGCGGCCTTTTTGGGTTTTTTGTGAGCACCACCTCTCATTGGTTGTAACTTTGGATCCATTAGTACCTATTGATGAGTATTATCAGTACATGAAATAATATACAAAAGCATGAAACAAAACAGAAACTTAAAACTTTTTTATATATATACACCACGGACCGTCGAGTGAACGACGAACCATGGGATGAGTCATCGTCTAGATGATGCTTCACGAAATGAACCGTGGGACCAAAACAGTGAGATCATGTAATATGAAAGATGAACTCGATAATATATTGAGTAGACAATAGTCTGGGGATCATTCGTCAGGCCATTCCAGTGAATTATCAAATTTATCTTGAAAGTGACGGGTGAGTTGACAATCCGTGGACCATTCAATGGTCCATAGACTCACCCATTGCCTTAAGACAGTGGTACCAGTTATCAAAATTGTTCATGATGGGCCACCCTATGACTTATGGGTCCTCACAAGGTTTGTGGGGTGGCTCATCGATGCTAAACATCATTCAATTATTATACTCTTTAATCCACAATTAAGGTTATAAACTCAAGTGTGGCATAAATCTCATTGTGTGCTGAAACATTCACAATTATTCACAACAAACAAGGGTTACTCAGACTTCAGGCTTATGTTTAACATCCATAACAGTTTTTAGAGTTGGTGGGTAACAATTTTCATTAGAACTTTGTTTTGGAAATTCAAAAATTGCTATGCCCTCTGACTCAATAAGTAAACTTGACTCAAAATCAATACCCATATCAAAAACGAATCACAATAGGCACATTATCTAATCAAAAGCAAAGTTTTAACTCAATTTTAAAACCAAGCCCATATGCATAATAAATATAAATTCGACCTAGGGTTCCCATTTTTGGATCAAATTAAAACAAGGACACCCAAATTCTTGCCCTCAAGATATAGTTTACCAAAAATTTAAAAAGTGTTAAGTTTTCCTTTTTGGAGAACTATGGGAAAGAGAGGAGAATTAACCAAATTTCTTCTTGAACTTGCATAAATTTTTGGTGAGGGATGATGATGATTGTGGTAAATGAAGGTGAATAAGGGAGTTATATGGAAAGAGAATAAGAATGGTTATGGAAGTGGAAGAGCTTTAGAATGTGGGTATGAGAAGTTGGAAGAGAGAATGTTAAACTTTGAATTAGGTCCTTGTATTAGAGTCAATTGGAGTTGGATCAAATTGGATCAGTATAGGCTGAAAGGGCAATGAATATTGATCTAGTCGGGTCGCCTATAGAAAATAAGAAAATTTACCTGTGACCATAATTTGAAATCATACTAACCATCAATTACTCAATGGTCTGTTATTTAATTCATGGGTACAGTTCCATGAAGACTGTTTCCAACAGTTACCATGACAACCCATTGACTGACGCATATTTGTCAAGTTGCCCGTCGCCTCATTCCAGCAGCTCAATTTTTTTGTTCAAAGATGATGGTGGTATCACAGATTATCATTTCCCTGCGATTTACGGCTTCAATCATGGTGCCTTTCCAGTGAGTGCTATTGTATTTCCCTTTTTTAATGAGTGCAACCACGGACCGTGGGTTGTTGCATGGTCCGTCGAGGGATCCGTGCTTGCATTGTTTTGCTGCAACACTTATAGCCATTTCTTCCTCGTTGGAATTTGTACTTGTACACTTCAACACACATAAAAAAATATCCAAAACATAAAGCAAATGTAAAACAAGATTCTACATACAACAATCTTGGGTTGCCTCCCAAGTAGTACCTGATTTAACGTCACGGCATGACTCGGGTACCTTGATTATTCAAAATTCATCAAAGTACACTGCTTCTAATAACTTTTCATCCTTCAGAGCTCCAAAATAATACTTGACACGTTGCCCATTCACCTTAAATTGATCCCCTTTCTAATTTTCAAGCTCTATAGCTCCTGAAGAAAATGTTTAAGTCACCTTGATAGGATCAGACATTTGTATCTAAGCTTGTCCCGAAACAAGAAAAGCCTTGAGTTAAACAACAACAACAAATCCCCTGGAATAAATTCCCTCTTATCAATCCTCCAGTCATGGTATAGCTTCATTTTCTCTTTGTAGATGGATCCTCTCTCATACGACCTAAGCCAAAATTTGTACATCTTATTGCTCTGCTCAAGCCTCAAATTAGCCATACCATTCCAACTCAGGTTTATTTTGTTAAGCGCCTGTAAAGTCCTATGCTCAAGCTCTACCGGCAAGTGACATGCCTTTCCAAAAATCAACTAGTAAGGAGACATACCAATAGGTGTTTTAAATGCAGTCCAATATGCCCATAGGTCATCATCTATCTTCCCAACCTAGTTCTTCCTATCGACATTCATAGTCTTAGCAAGAATAGTTTGGATATCACGGTTTGACACCTCAACTTGTTCACTGGTTTGAGGATGATACTAGGTAGCCACCTTATGATGCTTTACTCCATACTTAGCTAACAAAGCACAAAACACTTTATTACAGAAGTGCAAAACCCCATCACTGATTATTGTCCATGGAGTACCAAACCTTAAGAAAATATTCCTTTTTAGGAACACAATCACATTCTTACCTTCATTATTCGGAAGTGATAAAGCTTCTACCCATTTTTATACATAATCAACTACAACCAATATGTACTTCTGGCCATACGAACTCACAAATGGTCCCATAAAGTCTATTATCCAAATGTCAAATAACTATACCTCAAGGATTGGAGTCATAGGAAACTCATTCCTAAGAGATATAACTCCTTGTTTTTAGCATTGGTCACATGCCTTCACAAAATAGTGGGCATCCTAGTGGATGGTGGGCCAATAGTACCCACACTGCAAAACTTTTTATGTTGTATGTGTGCCACTATGATGACCTCTAAAAGGGGACAAGTGGCATGCCTCAAGTATGCTCATTATCTATACTTCTGTAACACACCTTCTAATTAGATTGTCAGTACAAAGCCAGAATACATATGGCTCATCCCAAAAGTAGTTATTAACATGCACAAATTTCTTCCTTTCATGAAAGTTCAAATCTTCTGACATCCTATCACTGACTAGGTAGTTGGCAAAATAAGCAAACCATGGTAATAGATCATGAGAGACAACTAATACCAATCTATCTGGAAAGAAGTAATCTATCTCCAGCTCATTCTTCGATCTTCCTTCTTCAGCAAGCCTAGACAAGTAGTCATCCACTTGATTTTCATAGCCCTTCCGATCTTTGACTACAAATAAAACTCCTATAGCAAGAGTACCAATACGATTAATCTCGATTTTGTATCTTTATTGGCCATGAGGTATTGCAGAACTGCATGACCAGTGTGCACAAAAATTCTCATTCCAAGAAAATATGCCCTAAATTTCTCAAAGGCATAAACTATCGCCAATAATTCTTGCTCGGTCACAATGTAGTTCTTTTGAGCACCATTAAAAGCCTTAATAGCATAGTAAGTTGGGTGAAAGATCCGGTCTCGCTTTTGACCTAGGTCAGCCCCTAGCCCCACTCTACTTGCATTGCATATCACGTCAAATAACTTTAACCAATTCAGAGCATTTATAATTGGAGCAGAAGTCAACTTATCTTTAAGGCACTTAAATGCCTTCAAACATGCCTCATCAAACAAGAAATTCACTTTTTTCTTAAGCACCTTACACAAATGATTAGTAATCTTAAAGAAATCTTTGATAAATCTCTGATAAAAACCTGTATGGTGTAAAAAACTATAAATCCATGAGATTGGTGGAGTTGGTTGAGAGATAACTTTAATCTTCGCTCTGTCTACCTCAATACCTTTCTCTAAAATTTTGTGGCCCAGAAAATACCTTCTTTCACCATAAAGTGGCACTTCTCCCAATTCAACACCAGGTTTGTCTCTTTACACCACTGAAGAACTTTGCCGAGACAGGATAAACAATCTTAAAAAGAATCACCTACCGCAGAAAAATCATCCCTGAAGACTTTCATGTTGTCCTCCACCATATTAGAAAATACGGACATCATGCACCTCTAGAAAGTAGAAGGTGCATTGCACAACCCGACTGGCATACACTTGAAGGAAAATGTCCCATAAATACAAGTGAAGGTAGTCTTTTCCTAATCGTTGGGGGCAATAGAAAGCTGGTTGTACTCAAAATAAATGTTAAGAAAATAGTACCACCATATGTCTGCTAACTAATCCAACATATGGTTCATAAATAGCATTGTAAAATAGTCTCTAAGTGTCCATATGTTTAGATTCCTGTAATCCATACATATGTGCTAGCCTATGACCGGCCGAAGCGGAATCAACTCATTTTGCTCATTCAGAACCACAGTCATGCCTCTCTTTTTGGGTACACACTGCACCAGAATCACCCACCTATTGTATGAAATGGGATGCACTACAACTGTAACACCCCGTACCTTCCCAACCCTACTTGATGATGTTAAATAATGTTTTCTTGGGTGTCTAGAGATATAAGTATGTATTTGGTAATGCTAAGGACGAGAAAATTGAAATTTGGCCACGTACATGCGATTAGACCTTCGTAGGAGGTGTTTTGTGAGTTCGTGGGGAATTTGTGTAATACCCCGTACATGTTCCAACCTCATTTGGTGACTTGGATTTATGTTTACCTAATGATTAAGATCACTAAGTAAGTATTTTGTAGTGTTTTGATAAGGTATTGGAATGCAAGTATTGAAGAAGTGGCCGAAAAATTCAGCAAGGCATGAAAACTTGCGCCACTGCCCTGTTTCAGGGGGTGTGGTGCAAGCCTTCAGGTTCAGAGGGCAAGGAAATCTTGCGCCACTGCCTTGCTTGCAGCAGTGGTGCAAGGCACAACAAATTGTGCCCTTCCGCGCTCGTTTTGTGACGCAATTCTACGTCGATTCTTTTATGGTTTATTTTGGTTCCTTGGAGTTATTTAAGCATTGTTAAAGCTTAAAATACCTCAATACACCACTACATACTTCTACATGATCAAACCATGAAACACATGTAGTTATCAAAAATGTTCAAGGAAGACATGGACGACTAGAATGTCTATTTTTGCGATTGAGACGACGAATGAGAATCTCGTAAGAGAATATTGTCGTGACATTATGGAATTATTTAAACATGATATATGTGGTGAATTATACATGAAATTTGGTGGGCTAAGTTGAGATATGTTATTGGGCCCAATTTAAAGCCCAAAATGAGCCAAAAATAAGAGGCCCAAAAGGGTCAAATGACCCATTCTTGTGTTTGACAAGTAAACACAACCTTTTTGACTAATTAGATGGATAGAGATGAGAATGAGGGCCTATATAAAGGCACCACAAATCATATTTTTATTTCTTAAAACACACATGCCTTTTTGGAGATATTTCCAACATATTTCTCTCAAACTCTCAAACCCTTGGTTCCATTCTTGGGCAAGATCATCATCCTACAAGTATTGGTAAATGTTTATTTTTATGATTTAATATATTATGTACATGAGAGGTTATGTATATCATGGTGGTTATGTTGGCAAGGTGTTGAATAGTGAACTTTTGCTTTTGTTCAAGATGTGCCATTTTTGTGAATTGCACTTGAAAAGTGACTTGTGGTTTTGGTGAAAATGCATGGTATGGGTTAAATATCAACATTTATGGTGTGATTATGTTCCTAAACTTTTTATTTTCACATAAGTATAAATTATGGGATTTTGGCCGATTTGTTGTTGTGAGGTGTATTGAAGTAATTTGATGGCATAATTGTGATGTTGTGGTGATGGAGAAGTGTAAAGTATGAACTTGGTGTGACATGATCTTGGTTATCATGTATTGGTCAATGTATGGAATATTGTGGGATTATTGGGATAATAAATTCATAAATGATAATTTGGTCAATGTTGGGCATGTTGTGGTATTATTGATATGACGATGCTGAAAATGGTATTGTAGCGAAAGACATGACATTTTCAAAGCCAAACATGTGACTCATTGTTATTATATGCCATTATAAGGTACTTGGTGGTTAATGTTGGTTCCGTATGTACTTGTGTTGTAGAGTGAAACATAAGGACGGAGCGGGACTATTGTTTGCACTTAAGATTGTAGAATCGTATTGAGAATACAAGGTATGTAAGGTTACTCTGTATGTATCTTTCTGCGAAAAATAGTATTCACATTGACATTACGCTTGTTCCATCCCGAAATGTGCTAAGGTATCCCATATCCGGTTATCCATGGTCATTGTCATATATTTCCTACTCATTGATTATTGGTGAATCTCATGTCTCATATTCATGGTTAATGTTCCAAAAGCTCAAATACGGTTATTTCCCAATGTTCCAATAGTGATTATACTCATGTATCTTGTTAATTGATTATGGTTCAATGATTCCAATAGTGTTATGTTTCCAAGAATGTTATATTTCCAAGTTATTCATATGTATCTTACTCATTGATTATTGATCCAAAGCTTCAAGTAAAGTTATGACTATCAAAAGTATCAATCTCTCACCAATCTCTCACAAGTAAAGATATCAATCTCAAAAGTAAAGAAATGAAGTAAGAATAAAGTAATGCACATTGATTGTGTTCATGGGTGTTATCCATGGGGTAGAAATACCCGCATGATGATGTTACTTTATCCATGGGGTGCAAAGAACACCCGCATGATGATATGATCTTATCCATGGGGTGAAAAGAATACCTGCATGACGATGTTCATTTATCCATGGGGTGCAAGAACACCCGCATGATGATATGATTTTATCCATGGGGTGAAAAGAAAACCTGCATGATGAGGGCCCAGACAGTATATGAGTGATGTAAAAGTAAAGTAAAGTAAAGGCAAGAGGAAGTAATGAACGCAATAAACGCAATGTACGCAATATACATGTTTCCAAATGCTTATAAAGCAATGGTTTATTTACTTTGACTACTCACTTGTGTTTAACTCCAATGAAGTCTTTATGTTATATACAGTTTCATTTGAGCTTACATACTCAGTACATTCTTCGTACTGACCCCTCTTGGGGAATTTACCTTACTTGCTGCAGGTGCAGGTACTAGTAGGCCTCCACAGTAGGTTGCCAGTGTTGCAGATCTTTGGTGACCTCCAGTTAGTTCGGGGCTTCTCCGAGTCACAGTTGTACATATGTTTTGGTATTGTACATAATGTATAAAGCGGGGACTTGTCCCGACTTTTAGTTCGTTTTGGTCAATGCATCTGTTAGAGGCTTTTGTAGACGTATGTGGGTGTATGAATGTAAGAAGGTACATGTCATTTTTGACTTGACGGCCTCAACGGCCAAGTTTCGCATATGGGTATATATATATCACATGTTCCATGAGTTCCGTTATTAGCATTTTAAAGTCCTTACTTGGTAATGGTGTTTCTTATGACATGCATATGAACGAATATAAGCACAACTTGGTTCTCTCGGACCTTATCGGTTACGAGTGCCAATCACGCCTCATTGGGATTCGGGGCGTGACAACACCTGCATCTAGCCACTTCATAATCTTCTTCTTTACCACCTCTTGCATTGGTGGGTTAAGCCCGTATTGGTGTTTAATGCTTGGAATACACTCCTCTTCTAACTGAATTTTATGTGTTCATATTCCTAGAGGGATCCCAATAATTTCAACAATGGTCCAACTAATTGCCTTTTTAAAGAATTTCAATATTGATACGAGGGCCTCAAGCTTCTATTCAATTAAGTCAGTTGCTACAATGACTAGTAACATTCTATTTTCTCCTAGGAACACATAGCGAAGGTGATTGAGAAGGACTTTTAGCTCTAACACAAGTGGTTCTTCAATTGAGGGCTTAGTTTGTGGAGTTTTTCTATTCCTTAAATCCAAATATAACTTCTTAGGGGAATAAGAATAATACCTCAACCTCGCCAAAGCTTTCACCATATCGTCACAATCTTTAATATCCTCACTATCAAATTTCATCATAACTGCAGCTAGAGTCTCTACCACAAATAAACACAAAGGTAAATTTGCAAGAAAGTAACTATAAGGGATTTTTACGTGGAAACACTTTGCTCAAGAGAGAAACACCACAACCTACCCCCAGTAGGAATTTACCAACAAATATCACTAAAATAAGAGCAATGGTTGGATTACAGACTCTCTCTCATAATCCTATGGTTAACCTCTTAACCCCATCCCCTTGAGCTAATGACAATATTGAGCCACGCTAGAGTATGCCAACTATAGCCCACAGTCAACTAAATTTAGTTGACATACCTTGGTTAACTCTAGCCCAACTATCAACTACCTCTAGTTGATACACTTCTTCTTGAGAAAAAGGTCAAATTATGACACCTACACTTATTTCTCATAGGAGAAGTAGGTTTACAATTTAGCACAATCATAAAGACTCAAACAACAATAGACTAAGAATGACTATCTTGAGTAAAAGCAGGTCCCTCATTGTAAGAGCTTTGAGCTTGAAGAGAAGTGGTTGCTTTTACTATAAAAATTGATCTATTTTGAGTATTTGTAAAAACTAAACTTTTCTTCTAAAGATGACGAATATATAGGATGAGCATTCGAAGAGAATCTTTCTCATTAGATGCTGAAGAAAAACCACTTAAAATTCACCCCACTAATGTGCTGACATTGTCCTGAAAAGTACTAAAAAACTGGTACATAAGACAAATCTTTACAACTGCAAAACGGCATACTGGGACACCAATTAATGTTCCTGGTTCTTCCACTAGTTTTTTCAATCATAAAAATATGAGCATAATAATATGGGCTTTGATGATGAAAACTATAGACTCACACATCTCCTTTCATCAGTATACAACATACCAGAAGTTCCCCCTTTACCATGTTCCTCCTGACTCCATTCCCAATTTATTCCACATAATGATCTATATATATATATATGAAACAAATAAGAGGGAAAACCTTAAATGTTTCTCATGGGTCGAGGTTGGAAAGCCTTCTTCTCCTATGCTGATGTGCCACTAACTTTTTGTAAAACGGACAACTGACATCTATATTGTTGACTACCAAAAAGTTCAACGACCGATGGAACTGGTCCCTATGAAACAAGATCTCTCTGCTGAAATAGTTCCTCTTGAATGATCATTATATAACTTGACCCCCTGAGATCTTGATTACCTTGTTGCTTCTAAGAGTGACCTAGTGTGTGTATGGTTCCTTATCTGGTCCTTCAGTAGGTTTGTCAAATCATCAAAACAACAAGTACATCATTATAACCTCTTAATTATTTAATCTGAACATCAGCTCACCACTCTCTACATCGATAAAAGCTCTACTAGTAAACAAGAAAGGCCATCCCAAGATTATGGGAACTTCAAAATCAACTTCACAGTCTAATATCACAAAGTCGGCAGAGAAAATAAAATTCTCCACGTTCACTAACACATTACATAATACCCCCACCGATCTCTTAATGAATGATCAACCATCAAAATCTGCATTATCGTCAGTTTGGGGGTTCCTAAGCCCAACTACTTATGCTATCCTAGATAGTGATGCATTACTGTTAATAGAATTTTTTGAGGCTATATCTGGAAAAAGAAGGGATGGACCTTCTGTGCTGCCTGTTCACCCTATGCAAGTATCCATTATGTGTGTAGGAAAGATATACAAAGGATTTCAAGTCTATAGTGGAGGATTTGAGCAGGGTTTGATAAAAGAGAAGATCAGTTCCCTAAAGAGAAAGTTATTCCAGTCTTCCAAGATGAATAATGAAAGTTTGTGTCAAAAGGAAAGAAAAGAAAAGGTGCAGTTATCCTAGAGTTAGAGTCTAAGATTGAGAAAAGAGATTATGGCATTTGTAATCAGACATTGCTCTTTGAAAGAGTATTTGATCCTACTATTACAACCAAGTTTGGGATGAGTTCCCTCATTGCTCTTGTTGATGCTCAAGCATGGATGCATTTGTTTGACTCTATAGGTATTGTGTATGTCAGTGAGGTTAGAGACTTCTATAATGATCTGATTTTCATAGAAAAAGAGTTGTCTATTGATGCCACTGTAAATGGAATCAAGTTTACCCTAACAACCTCACTACTTGAAGAGATTCTTGGGGTGTATACTTTTGGGTTGGATACTGTGAAGGACAAATATGCCTCAGAGGCCTTCCTTGACAATATTCTCAAATCAAAGCGACTATTGGGGAGTGTTAGATTCCTCAAACAATAAAATAAAGCTTGAATTTCAACTCCTTTTAAAACTGGTTAGCAAAGTGCTACTTCCACGAGCTGAAGGTCGATCATCTAGTTCTATTCTAGATCTCTATCTAGTGGAAGCTCTTAACTCATGCACTTCAATTAGTCTGCCTAAAATCATGATTGATCATATCATTAAGATCTGTATTTTGAAGGAAGTCAATCATGGTTTAGGTTATGGATTTCTCCTTACAAAAGTTTTTGATCACTTTGGGGTAAAACCAAGATCTGGTTCCCGCACTGTTGGAGAAAAAAGGAAAAAATTAACACTCACTACCCTTGCAGAGTGTGAGTGTTCTACAAAGAAAAGAGGAGTTGGTTCTAAGTGTTACGCCTCAAATCCCATTGGGGCGGACAGACATCCGTAGCCGTAAGAGCCCGAGAGAGCCAACCTGTGACCACATACTTCTTATACATTTAATTGAGCTAACAAATGTTCTGCAGTATACAGACATGATGCATCGATAAAGTGAACCAGGCAGGTAAATACAAAATAGATATACAGGACTTGGCCGTTGGGGCCACAACTTCTAAAAGACAAGACACTACCATGCTTAACTTTACATTGTCTACAAAGCCTCTAAAAGATACAAAGACTTAGTTAAGGTCGGGACAGGTCCCCACCTTACACATAACCACTACACAATACTAAAAATATATACAACTGACTCGGAGAGCCCCAAATCAACCTGAAACTCACCAATAGCCTTTAGGTGTCCTGTATTCCTACTAGATAGATCTACTAGCCCCTGTGCCTACATCATGAAAGGTAGGTCCCCCAAGAGGGATATCAGTACAAAAGAATATACTGAGTATATAAGGCTAAAAACAACTGTATATAATCCAAAAGTTTAAGTGACATCAAGTACAAGTGTATAGATAATGTTAACAACCCACCTTAGTTGATATCTGGGGAACCACGTACATTACATTCTTTACTTTCCTTTTTCCTTCTTTTCTTTATAATAATAAGCCATGTAGTACAAATAACCAACTGATCAGTGGTAAATAAATCGGGATCGGCCCATGCTAGGCTTACGCCCCTGAGTTGCCACCCATATAAATCAGTCGGGATCGGCCCATTCTAGGCTTACGCCCCTGAGCTGTCACCCATATAAATCAGCCGGGATAGGCCCATGCTAGGCTTTCGCCCTTGAGCTGCCACCCGCACATAACCAACTTTAAGTTGCTTACTTTATTTAGTCTTTGAGATTGTTGTATTGGTGGTGATAACATTATGGAATTTTTTGGAATTACAACACTCGAGTAAAATAAAAAAAAGCACGCAAATAAACATTTTATGTAATTGTAATAAAGTAAAGAATACTTGTACACAATTGAAATGCTTAGGAGCCAAACTAATAGATAGATCTTAGTTGACTAAGATGGGGATACCAGAAAATGGCTGGTGAAGGTAGACATTCCAACTTGACAATAAACATATATTGAGGTACGTTAAGATATTACGGAGTGGAAACAAGGTCGTTAACTACGTGGACATTTTATGCTGCCAAAGGATATGAAAAAGAGTAACCTTACATACCTTATCTTCCCACCACGTGCCTATAACGATTCAACTCTTTCTTTAAGTGTTACTCTACATTTTAAGTACATAATGGAACTAACATTAAAAGCTAATTACATTACAAGTTTACAAGACGGTAATTAGTTACTTAACGGGAAGTAAAAATTGTCCAACCTCCTAAACACATGGTGTATCACTCACCCCTTACTTATACTACCATACAACCTTATTCCACCCCCTTACACTATAAGGGGTCGTTTGGTAGGATATATTAGAAAAAATAATGCATGCATTAGCTCTGGGTACTGCAAATACCTTGTTTGGTACACTTTTTCAATCTATGTATAACTAATGCAAGCATTAGTTACACACTCTAGTATGTATTATGCTATGCATAACTAATACATGGGAAATCCATGGTAAGGCAATGCAAGGGACTTTAATGCATGCATTAGCATGGGTAAAGACACAATTGCCCCTCAAAACCTTTTTCACATCATTTTAATTATATTTGTGGAGGGTATTTTTGTAAATAATTTTTTTTATTTAAAAATATGCAATGTAAGTTATTTTTAACACACCACACCAAATACTGCATAAGAAATAGTCTCAGCGTAACTAATGCAAGCATAACTAATACTTGCATTACTAATACATGCATTACTAATACAACATATTTTGCACTATTCTTATACACTCTACCAAATGACCCCTAACTTACTACCTCACAACAACAATACAACCAAAACAGTTCACAAACCAACACAAATGTTACAAACCGATAGGATTTCCTACCAAGTTCATGCTTCACATTATCACCTCAATGCAACTCCACATATTTATTCAATCAAGACACCTAAATGCCTTCCACAACATCATACCAAATACAGTCCACAATGGTTTCAAAATTCACTTTAACATAACAAGAGAGTATTCTCTTTTCACTATACCAAACGTTCCATATATAAGCACGTATAAACATTTCCACCAAGCTATACATACTAAGAAATGAATTAGGGGCAGAACCACACTTTAACATACTGAAATTTCATCCTTTTAATTAATTTCCTCAAGACTTTAATCTCCTTTTCAATTTTAAACCATAATGATGGCAAATCCTTTAGAAACCAAGTAAAAGTGGATTGCCACAATTAAAGGGGACTGCCCTATCCTTTTTAAACATAAAGAACATGCTTTCTATACTCCTTTATGCAAATATTAAACTAAGATATAAGTGTAAAAACTTACCAAGGCTTGCAAGGTGGAGGATTTATCCAAGAATCCTAGGGGAAATAGGGGCGGCTGGTTGGGGTTTGAGAGAGGAGAGAGTTTTTAATTAAAAAGTTAGAATTTGGCAAGTGAAATATGAAGAAAATAAGCTGAATTTCAGATCTATATACTCCCTCTTTGAATCGCCTCTTTAAGGCTATACTTAGCCTAATTTTAGTCATAAATAGTCCAAGTAGGTGATGCATCTACTTGGCTATACAAGCTGCTCAAAAAGTCCAAGTAGGTGATGCACCTACTTGGTTTATTTAAGCTGTCCAAAACAGCCCACCTACTTGGGTTATTTTTAGTTGGATCATGTCATATTGGGCCGTGATTAATCTTAGGTTTTGGGCTGGTCATCCTTCCCTTTTGCCTTTACTTAGTTTGGGCCTCAATTGAGTCTATTAACATAGGCCTCAATTCAACCCAATAGTTTAAGTATGTGATACACCTACTTTCTTAATTAAGTCACGGAAGCACCTCGCTTATGTTCTCCCCTTTTTCCAACGTTTTAAATTCTTCTGCCTTAATCCACCACTTAATTTTAACTTTACGCTTAAATACGTCCTCATTATCTCAAGTTTAAATACTTTTATCCATGCTAGGTTGGTCGTATAAGTTTCAGAAATGTACGGGGTGTTACATCATTCCCCCCTTAGGAACATTCGTCCTCGAATGTTAGTATCATCACTACTCAGCCTAAACAAGTTCAAGCCTAAGTTTAATCTTTATGCTACCATATAATACTTATATATATATACTTACTTGTTATTGCTCCAATTCAGTATCTAAGGTTTCCTCTTCGGTTTCAAATATTTGAGGATACTTAGATTTCATCATTTCCTCAGCCTCCCATGTGATCTCTTCTACCTGTTAATTTCTCTAAAGTACTTTTACGGAAGCTACTTCTTTATTTCTTAACTTCTTAACTTGTCGATCCAGAATAGCAATAGGCACTTCTTCATAGGTGAGATCTTCCGTAACTTGTACATCCTCAGTAGGAGTAATATGAGATGGATCTCCTATGCACTTTCGAAGCATTGAGACGTGAAATACTGGATGAACTGTGGAGAGTTCTTGGGGTAGTTCCAACTCATATGCAACTTGGCCAAATCTTTGGATAAACTTATATGGTCCTATATAACGTGGACTTAGCTTTCCCTTTTTCCCAAATCTCATCACCCCTTTCATTGGCGTCACTTTCAAAAATACCCAATCACCTATAGCAAACTCTAGCCCCTTCTTCTAATATCGGCATATGATTTGTGTCGACTTTGGGATGTTCCTAGCAGTTTTTGTATCACCTTAACCTTTTCCATGGCTTGATGAACAAGATCTGGTTCAACTAAAATAGTCTCACCTACTTCAAACCACCCAATCGGTGACCTATATTTTCTCCCGTATAAGGCTTCATAAGGCGCCATCTCGATACTTGAATGATAGCTATTATTGTAGGCGAACTCAATAAGAGGTAAATGATCATCTCAACTACCTTTAAAGTCTAATACACAAGCTCGCAACATATCTTCAAGTGTTTGTATGGTACGTTCTGCCTGTCCATCCGTCTGAGGGTGAAAAGTTGTACTTAAATTCACTTGGGTACCCAAACTCCTCTGAAAAGACTTCCAAAAGCTTGCAGTAAATTGAGCTCCCCTATCAGATATAATAGAGATTGGAACTCTATGTAGTCGAACTATTTCTTTAATATACAATTTTGCATACTCTTCAGCTGTATAAGTAGTCTTAATAGGTAAGAAGTGTACTGACTTAGTAAGTCTGTCAATTATCACCCATATGGAATCAAATTTCCGAAATGTACGAGGCAAATTAGTGATGAAATCCATGTTGATCATGTCCCACTTCCAAATTGGAAGATCCATACATTTCATATAACCTAAAGGCTTCTGATGCTCTACTTTTACTTTTTGATAATTTGGACAAAGGGCTATAAATTCTGCAATGTTCTTCTTCATGTCATCCCACCAATATATTCCTTTCAGATCATGGTACATTTTGGTTGATCCTGGATGGATAGAATACCTGGAATGATGTGCCTCTATCATAATCCTTCTTCTTAACTCATCTACATTAGGTACACATAATCTGTTTTGGCACTGAAACACTCCCTCTTGCGTAAGCTCAAATGCCTTTGTCATACCTTGTTGTACATTCTCCTTAAGCTGTAATAAAATAGGGTCTGCATAATGCTTTTCTTTTACTTTAGTTCCTAACGAGGATTCTGCCGCATTTTGTACAATAACCCCTTCGTCTGGAGATTCAAGAAGGCGAACTCCCAAGCTAGCTAGTTGGTGTAGATCTTTAGTCATCCCTTGTCTTTCCGTGGACTGTCCATAAGTGCTCACCATTTCCTTACGACTTAACGCATCAGCTACTATATTTTCTTTTCCCGAATGATATAAAATATCAATATTATAATCTTTTAATAGTTCAAGCCACCTCTGCTGCCTCAAATTTAGGTCCCTCTGCTTAAAGATATGTTGCAAACTCTTATGGTCGGTATATATGTCAATATGAACCCCATACAAGTAGTGGCGCCACATCTTTAAAGAAAATACTACTGCTGCTAGCTCAAGATCATATGTCGGATAATTTTTCTCATGTGGCCACAATTGTCGTGAGGCATAAGCTATCACTTTACCATGCTGCATTAATACACATCCCAAGCCAATTCGTGAAGCATCACAATACACCGCATACCCTTCTGTGCCTTCTGGAAGTACCAATACAGGTGTAGAAGTCAACTTATTCTTCAGATCTTGGAAACTCTTTTCACATGCATCGTTCCATTGAAACTTAGTTGCCTTTTGTGTTAGTTTTGTTAAAGGTGCAGCAATAGAAGAAAATCCTTCAACAAACCTTCTATAATAACCTGCCAATCCGAGGAAACTACGAATCTCTGTAGGCGTTGTAGGTCTTGGCCAGTTCTTCACAGCTTCTATCTTTTGAGTATCAACTGTTATTCCTTAATCAGACACAATATGACCCTAGAATGCTACAGATTTTAACCAAAATTCTCATTTAGAGAACTTTGCAAATAACTTACGATCACGAAAAATCTGCAACACCTGTCGTAAGTGACTAGCATGGTCCTCTTTTGATCTTGAATAGACAAGAATCTCATCTATAAACACTATCAAGAATACGTCTAAAAATGTCTTGAACACCCTATTCATCAGATCCATAAAAGTTGTTGGTGCGTTTGTTAGCCCGAAGGACATAACTAAAAACTTATAATGACAGTACCATGTTCGAAAAGCTATCTTGGGTATATCTCCGTCTCTAACCTTTACTTGATGGTAACCCGACCTCAAGTCAATCTTTAAGAAACATGTAGCACCTTGTAATTGATCAAACAAATCATCAATTCAAGGGAGGGGATATTTGTTCTTAATTGTCACCTTATTCAATTGCTGATAATCAATACACATCCTCAACGTGCCATCTTTCTTGCATACAAATAACATTGGTGCACCCCACGGGGACATACTAGGCCTTATGAATCCCTTTTCTAGCAAGTCATTTAATTGCTCCTTCAATTCCCATAACTCTACCGGGGCCATTCTATATGGAGGAATAGAGATAGGTTGAGTGCCTGAAATCACATTAATATCAAACTCTACTTCTCATTCTGGGGACAAACCCGAGAGATCTTCAGGAAATACATCAAGAAATTCATTTACCACTGGAACAGATTGAAGAGTCGATGGCTCCACATCTGTATCTTTCACCCTTAGTAGGTGACATATGTACCCTTGGATATCATTTTCTTTGCCTTAAGATAAGAAATAAACTTACCTTTTGGCGCTCCAACATTACCCCTCCATTCAAGGATTGTCTCTTTTGGGAAATGAAAATGTACCTTCTTTGTTCGGCAATCTCCTGTGGCATAACAAGAAGCCAACCAATCCATACCAATTATAACATCAAAATCTACCATCTCTAGCTTAACAAGATCAGCCAATGTATCATGATCACAAACAATTACTATGTAATTACGATGGACTCTCTTAGCTACAATAAATTCACCAACTGGTGTAGATACTTCAAATGGCTTAACTAATAATTTTGGTGTTCTTTTAAATTTTCCAGCAATCAATGGAGTGACATACGATAGTGTAGAACCCGGATCAATTAATGCATATACATTATGTGAAAAGATGGATAATGTACCTGTAACCACATTCGAAGAAGCCTCCGAAATTTGTCGATCCGCTAAAGCATAGGTATGATTTTGGGCTCCACTAGAACTAGCTGTTACTTTACTACCTCTTCTACGACCAGTAGGCTGTACACCTCTACCTAAGAAAGGAACCGACAATGATGATGCAACGGCTGATCTAGTAGGTTGTGCCATACTACCCGTGCCCCTTTGTGGGTATTCTCTCATCATATACCCCGACATACCACACCAAAAACAAGTATTTGTGCCAAACTAACATGCTCCTAAATGAAGCATCCCGCATTACCTACTTGGCTGATGAGGAGGTATTAATTGGATCATACACCCTAGGATGACCTGCTCTGACACCACTTTTATCACGCCTCAAATCCCATTGGGGCGGACAGGCACCCATAGACGTAAGAGCCCGAGAGAACCAACTTATGACCACATACTTCTTATGCATATAATTGAGCTAAAAAATGTGTTGCAGTGTATAGACATGATGTATCGATAAAGTGAACCAGGTAGGTAAATACAAAATAGATATACAGGACTTGGCCGTTGGGGCCACAACTTCTAAAAGACAAGACACTACCATGCTTAACTTTACATTGTCTACAAAGCCTCTAAAAGATACATAGACTTAGTTAAGGTTGGGACAGGTCCCCTCCTTACACATAACTACTACACAATACCAAAAATATATACAATTGACTCGAAAAGCCCCAAATCAACCTGGAGCTCACCAATAGCCTTAGATGTCCTATAGTCCTACTGGAGAGATCTACTAGCTCCTGTGGCAGCAGCATGAAAGGTAGGTCCCCCAAGAGGGACGTCAGTACGAAAGATGTATTGAGTATATAAGGCTAAAAACGACTGTACATAATCCAAAAGTTTAAGTGACATCAAGTACAAGTGTATAGATAATGTTAACAACCCACCTTAGCTGGTATCTGGGGAACCACGTACATTACATTCTTTACTTTCCTTTTTCCTTCTTTCCTTTATAATCTTAATAAGCCATGTAGTACAAATGACCAACTGATCAGTGGTAAACAAATTGGGATAGGTTCATGCTAGGCTTATGCCCCTGAGCTGCCACCCATATAAATCAGTCGGGATTAACCCATGCTAGGCTTTCGCCCCTGAGCTTCCACCCATATAAATCAGTCAGGATTGACCCATGCTAGGCTTTTGCCCCTGAGCTACCACCTACACATAACCATCTTTAAGTTGCTTACTTTATTTAGTCTTTGAGATTGTTGTATTGGCGGTGATAACATTATGGAATTTTTTGGAATAACCGCGCTCGAGTAAAATAAAAAAAACACGCGAATAAACATTTGATGTAATTGCCATAAAGTAAAGAATACTTGTACACAATTGAAATTCTTAGGAGCCAAACTAATAGATAGATCTTAGTTGAATAAGATGGGAATATCAGAAATTGGCTAGTGAAGGTAGACATGCCAACTTGACATAAACATATATTGAGGTACGTTAAGACATTACGTAGTGGAAACAAGGTCGTTAACTACGTGGAAATTTTATGTTTTCAAAGAATATGAAAACGAGTAACCTTACATACCTTATCTTCCCAACACGTGCCTATAATGATTCATCTCTCTCTTTAAGTGTTACTCTACATTTTAACTACATAATGGAACTAACATTAAAAGCTAATTAACAAGATGGTAATTAGTTACTTAACGGGAAGTAAAAATCGTCCAACCTCCTAAACACATGGTGTATCACTCCCCCCTTCTTTATACTGCCATCCAACCTTATTCCACCCCTTACACTATAAGTTACTGCCTCACAACAACAATACCACCAAAACAGTCCACAAACCAACACAAATGTTACAAACCGATAGGATTTCCTACCAAGTTCATACTTCACATTACCACCTCAATGCAACTCCACATATTTATTCAAGCAAGACACCTAAATGCCTTACAAAACAACATACCAAATATAGTCCACAATGGTTTCAAAATTCACTTTAACATAACAAGAGAGTATTCTCTTTTCACTACACCAAACGTTCCATATATAAACACGTATAAATATTTCGACCAAGCTATACATAAAAAGGAACAAATTAGGGCAAGAACCACACTTTAACATACTAAAATTTCATCCTTTTAATTAATTTCCTCAAGACCTTAAGATCCTTTTCAAGTTTAAACCATAAAGAAGGCAAATCCTTTAGAAACCAAGTAAAAGTGGACTGCCACAATTAAAGGGGACTGCCCTATCCTCTTTAAACATAAAGAACATGCTTTCTATACTCCCTTATGCAAATATTAAACTAATCTATAAGTGTAAACACTTACCAAGGCTTGCAAGGTGGAGGATTTATCCAAGAATCCTAGGGGAAATAGGGGCGGCTGGTTGGGGTTTGAGAGAGGAGAGAGTTTTTAATTAAAAAGTTGGAATTTGGCAAGTGAAATATGAAGAAAATAAGCTGAATTTCAGATCTATATACTCCCTCTTTGAATCGCCTCTCTAAGGCTATACTTAGCCTAATTTTAGTCATAAATAGTCCAAGTAGGTGATGCATCTACTTGGCTATACAAGCTGCTCAAAAAGTCCAAGTAGGTGATGCACCTACTTGGTTTATTTAAGCTGTCCAAAACAGCCCACCTACTTGGGTTATTTTTAGTTGGATCATGTCATGTTGGGCCTTGATTAATCTTAGTTTTTGGGCTGGTCATCCTTTCTTTTTGCCTTTACTTAGTTTGGGCCTCAATTGAGTCTATTAACATATGTCTCAATTCAGCCCAATAGTTTAAGTAGGTGATACACCTACTATCTTAATTAAGTCACGGAAGCACCTCGCTTATGTTCTCCCCTTTTTCCAATGTTTTAAATTCTTCTGCCTTAATCCACCACTTAATTTTAACTTTACGCTTAAATACATTCTCATTATCTCAAGTTTAAATACTTTTATCCATGCTAGGTTGGTCGTATAAGTTTTGGAAATGTACGGGGTGTTACACTAAGTCTACAGTGTCAAATCTCATTACTGCTTAGGAGGTGAGTAATCTGAAGATGAATGAGTTGCCAACCATGGTTGTAGAAAAGGTAGATGAAATTGAAGCACTGAAAGCTCAACTGATTAAAGTCACAGAAGGAACTGGTCCCCCACTAGGGGCCTCAATTCATGCTAAGATTGAATTCTTTCAGTTAAAGGGGGAGAATGCACAACTCTAGAATGAGAATGCTCAGCTGAAAATCAAGAAAGAGGCATTGATTGATGATAATCGCACCGCTATGAAATATTTTGATCACCTCTTTTAAGGTTGTCTCCCTACTTCCCATCCTAGTTGATCCCTTCTATCCGTCCCTTTACTCCATACTATTACCTTCCTCATGTTTTGACACCAGTGCATAATTAATTTCTTTTTATAGAACTTGAACCCAAACTTGTCAAATGATTATAAATGCTTGCTTGAATATGAATATGTTCCTATCCTATCTTTGTTGTGATTTCTTCTGATGCATAGTGCCTAATTTTTTTGTGATCCTTGTTAATAATGCCAAAATGGGAAAGATTAAGGAAATAAAAAGGAGAACTAGTGAAAATAGGGAACTGGTAATTGTGGATAGTTGCATGAACTGATAATTATGGATAGTTTCATGGTGAGGGGGAACTTTTCAAATGATGGATTGATTAGTGATGCTGGTGACAGAGGGAAGTGATGTATGGATGGCTGCTCTGAGAAGTCTCGAAGTCTAGGTTTGTCATCGTCAAAAAGGAAGAAAATGTTGGCTTCCAGCCTTGTTCTTATTATGCTTATTATGTTCATGTTTTGATAATTGACAGACTTCATCACTAAAACCTGGCCCATGTATTTCTAATTGTTATTCATGTTTAGATGTTTGCCTAACCTAGTGGAAGGACTAGTTATGTGAACTGGTGTCCCAGTGTGCAGTTTTGCAGTTCCATGCATTTGTCTTATGTGCCAGCTATTTAATACTTTTTTGGAAAATGTCAGCAATTAGTGGAATGAATTTTTAGTGGTCCATTCCAGCTTCCACTAATGAGGAAGCTTCTCTCCCAATGATTATCATATATATACATCATCATTGAGGAGAGAAGCTCAAGCTTTTGCACAAATCCAAAAGAATTTTTCTCAAGCAAAGGCCTCACCCGATATTACAAAACTCAATAATTTAGAAGCTCTTTTGCTCATAGTGATATATGTTTTTTTTCTAGGTTGATTGAGGTTTTGTTTTGGTCTTACAATTGTAAACTCACGTCTCATTCTAGAGATTTCAGTGAGTAGTTTGTTTAGTTGTGTTTGTTCAGATTTGAGTTATTTTATAGCTGAGGTAGCTAATGGAAAGCTCACAGCAGAGGTATTGTGAGGGTGTGCTGTAATAGTGTTATTGCAAATTTGTAGGAATTAAAAGGTTAATTCCTATGTTGTAATCATCGAAGGTTGCTTAATGTTTTAGTGAAGGTTGTTGGTGAAGTCCTACTGGGTTAAGTTATGAATTTACTCCGTTGAGTAATGAGGCTTTCACGTAAGCATCCTTTGTCATTTACTTTTCTGTTGCTTTCACCGTGTTCTTAATTGTTCTTCCATATCCTCATAGAGGGAACTGGTACCGAATCAGGTCTTAGTTATAGTGGTAGAGTCTTATGAACCATCAACTCCCGTGTGACTTACAACCTGATGCCTTAATGTTTTAATCTTATCTGGGTTTGGTAAATAAAACACTAGTTGATGAAGGCGCTGGTACTGGTGATCTCTGTTGCAAAGAGGATTGGTTCCCACCACCAGACCTCTACTAGCTGTACTCAAAGTTACTTGTCCGGGCCCTCTTATTCTCCTTTTCCCTTTCTTTAAGTTTATTATCCTCACTCTGTTGGGCATGGGTCATCAATCTGGAGATATCCATAACCCTATTCAATATAACTATCTTACACTCCATATTCACCAAGTCTAAAACTACAGAAACAAACTTGCTTATCTAAGCTCTCGACTCAGCCACCATCTCAAGAGCATACCTGGATAGCTGAGTAAGCTTTAAACCATATTCCTTCACTGACATTGAAACTTGCCTCAAGTTCACGAACTCCTCAAATTTAGCCTCCCTTAACTCCCTCGGGAAGAACTGATCAAGAAATGCTACAACAAACTCATCCCAAGTTATAGGAGCCGCATTCTGCCACAACTGTCTTTCCACTGAGTGTACTAGATGTGAGCCACATCCTTGAGCTGATAGGATGCTAACTCAACACTTTCCACATCATATATCTGTATAATATTAAAGATCTTCTTCACCTCATAAATGAAATTCTGTGGGTCTTCCTCAACCTTCAAACAAAAGAACTCTAGTGGGTTCATCCTAGCAAAATATCTAACTGGGGCCGTAGTTGACCCATCATTTGGATTAGCAGGAACTGCTGCCTACTGATTAACTTGTGTAGTCTTGGATTATGCCAACATCTAAATGGCATTAAGAAATTCAGCATTAGTGACATTATTATTCACTGGAGCAGGTGGAATAGCATTGTGACCATTTCCCCATCCATTGTTTTTGTATGTAGGCTGAAACACATAAAGCATGAAGTAGAGAGATAAATAGAGTTAAAATATATCGCATGATATAGAACATTAAAGAAGGGATATGTTTCCTAAAACGTCTTGTAGCCTCTCCCTCATAAGTGTTGCATGCTTCACACTCATGAAAAAGACTCTACTAAATGTGTCTTTTCAGACATTATAGGACTCTTAAACCTATTGCTCTAATACCAAGTTTGTCACGCCTTGAGTCTATACCTTAGATGAGACAGGATACTTAGAACCACAAGTGATCCCAAGCTAACCCTTGATAGTGGAATACTAGTAGAATCATAAATGTAAATACTGTGCAGAAGCATAAACCATAAATAGGTAGGGAAGATTTATAACAGAATATCCCAAACTGAAATATACTAAAGTCAACTAACTGTGTCTAAAAGCCTCTAAAAAATGAAGATGAGTTACTGGGAAAAGTCCCCAGCTAACTCAAATACTAGAAATTAAAAGTAATATCTGACATGAATAAAGGAAAACTAAAACTGAACTACATCCTCGGATGATAAGGACTCAGCACGTCCGCTGAAGGTAGGAGCTGGAAGCGAACTTGTCATGTGGATGGGAATTATCGCTTGAACCTATATAATTTTATAATTAAATCCGGGCTAAGAGGCCCTTTTATTCCCAAAATCAAAATATGTACAAGGCATAGCCCAAAAGTGGCAAGGCCAGAACTAACGGTCCAAAAAAATAGGAAAATAAAAGTCAAAAGACAAAAGCAAAAAGGAAAGAGCAAAAATCTAGAAACTCTAAGAAGGGAAAGGAGACTCTTCATTATCTTATTCATCAACACTATCGAGATATCAATCAACACCTGAAGAGTCCCCGTCGATAAGCTGAGACAAATTAACTATCTCATCTCCAACTCTAAACTAGCTTCATAGCTAAATGAGTTTGGGTGGATTCCTCAAGAGACATTCAAGATTTTCACAAATGCCTAGTTAATACGATACCTTTGACGACTTCTTCTTTCTATCAAATTTAGATCTCGTAAGTGTAGAAGCAGATAACTTATTTATCTCCTTCATCCTATAATCATACTAAAGAGCTCACCAATCTACACCATTGACCTTGTTGTTACCATTTTCCTCAACTATGGTATTTATATCTGTTGAAGTTTACCTTATTTTGATCATTTTCAATTATCTAGATTTTTGTTAGTCGACTAACTATATTCCTTTTTTCCTTTGTACATTGAGCATAAATCTAATACACATCATAAGAAGTCAATAACAAGGTAAATTGGCCAGCTAAAAATCTTTCTCTTTAGGCTTTATTAGAGCTTGTCTCTGAATCTCTGTCTTTTTGCTTGATCTTCTTTGAACTTACTTTCACAAGGATTTTATGATGCTGTTGTAATATTGAAAATCCCATTTTGGCATTTTTTGATTCTCAAATTTGGAATTATTGATTTATCCATATCTAGAATTACTTTAGCTTCCTTTGGTAGGTCATGAACTGTTGTATATGTTATTGACTGTGCTTTTGTAAAAAAGAAAATATGGTTAGTAAAAAAATTGGCAAGAAGGTTGCCTTATCTGAATGTGTGCTCCACCCTCACCACTTCTCGAGCCATTAACACTTAAATTTTCTTTAATTCCATCGAAATACACCAAGGCGCCTCCCAAATACCATCCAAGACCTTTTTAATAATCAGTGAATCAGTCTCTAACACCAGTGGTAGAAACTAATTATTTAAGTAGTATTCTAGTCCTAGTCTTAATGTTGTAGCTTCAGCAATAATAATAGGACCATCTTCTAGCTTTTTTTCTTCTACAAAGATATTTGCTTCTACAAAGATAAACTTCCCTACACAATCTCTAATACAGAATGCTCCTGAACTGTCATCTACAATTTCTTTAGTAGCTACATCAGAGTTGCACTTATAAAAGTCTCCCTCAGGTGTCTTCCACACCACCACCTTACATTTAATGCTAGGAACATATTATTCAAAAAACTAAATTATCAAAGGCCAAGTAGATGGTATGTACAACAACCAGGGATACCTGACTTTAGCCAAAAGGAAAATATTATTGTTAACCTCCATTACCATTCCCTAGTAAGACTTCTTTCCACCATGGTAAATGACATTTCTAGCTTTTCGTATTTGCTAAAGTATAAACATATGCATAGTTTGATATAGAGGCTTTAACTTTGCAGAGCAATATGCTTTCCACCACTTGTAAATAGTAAGTTTTAATTGTAAGAAAGGTCCACTTACCCCTGCAGCATTAGCCTAAGTCTGCCACATTTAGCAGCTAAAGGACATTTATAAATAGATGCTCCTAGGTTTATAGAACCCTCTTATCATAGCATCAACATAAAACATCACTTGAATTTCCCATACTACTAGTAACCTCACTAATGAAAAGTCTCTTCTTGCAAAGTCTCCAAAAGAAAAACTGGCCTTAAAAGTACCCCTTTGATCTAGAGTTTCTTATAATCTTCATTCTCATCATCTTTTTGTCTAATCAACTCCCAAGCACTCCCCACTAAAAATTTGCTAGAACTGTTCATTATCCACCAAGAAATATCCCATTCTTTAAATTCATCTATCATCCCAATCTTTCTATAAATGTGCTGACACACCTTTTCTAGGAATAATTGAGATAGTAGCTCCTCATTCCACCCTCCATCTTGTCTCAGTTGTTTAACCTCTTCCAATTCATAGTTGACTAGAAACAAACAGATAATAATAAAGAGCACCTAGCTTGGTCTAATTGTCACACGAGATACTAGAGTGCCCACATCTAGGCTCCCACCAGATTTCTTGATCTATGTTGTCTCTTACTTCTATCATGTACTTCCAAGTTTGAAATCCTCCTCTACACTCTACAATCTGAGGTCTTTTCCTTTTATAGTATTTGTCCCACAAAAAGTTAGTCTACATGGACTTTTTAGTTCTGAAAATCCACCATAACTTAGTAAAAAGAGCCTTGGAAACATAAAAAATATATTTGAACCCTAATCCATCCTTTTACTTAGGAAAACATATATCATACCAAGCCACCCAATGCCTGTTTCTACCTACCTCCTTGAAATTCCATAGAAATCTGGAAAATATTATGTGTAGATCATAAATGACACATTTTGGAGGACTTATGACAGAAAGTAGATTAATAGGGATGTTTTGTAGCACACTATTTATTAATACATACTTACCTCCAAATGATAAAAGCTTCACTTTTCATGCCTGTAACTTATTTTGTATTTTTTTTATCAATTCTGAGAAGTGGCTCTTTCTTTTCCTAGCATGTCCGATTGGACAACCTATATGAGTGAAGGGGAACTTACCTCTTGTAAAACCAGTGCAGTACTCTATCTATGGAGCAGTAACTCCAGCAGTCTTCTTATACACATAAAAGAAACTTTTCTTTGTTGATCTTCTATCCTGACTGCTTTTTATAAGCTCACAAGAGTTGACATGAAAAGCAAAATCTTCATACTCTTATGGGTATACAGGGAGACCACCAATTTTGTTTCAGCATCAAGTATAATATTGAAATCTCCTCTAACCAACCAACCAAGGCAATAGCATACTAGGACTTAAAACATATATATCACCCCATAGACTCAATCTCTATGTAGCATCACATTTTGCATATACAATTGTAGTTACTACAGACTGACCAATGTCTTGAAACTCTATATGCAAGGTAATTTATTACTCTGCATCTGCTAATACATCAACTTGAATGTTATCTTGCATAAAAATCCATATCTTTACATTTATATTACTGTTAGCATATTCCATTCCTAATTTTTTTGTATTTCTGTAATTGTCTAGCTTATTGAAAAGGCTTCATCAGGGCAATGATACTAAACTTATGGTGTCTGTGCAATATTTGTACATTATGGAAAGCATTATTAGTCCTCACAGACTTATATTCCAAAATAAGGCTTTCATTATCGTTTATCAGATGACTTTACCCCTCTCTTAAGCACCACTCTTGTAGGCCTCTGCACTTCTGATTTGCCTTTGGTTCTGTTCTTCTTGGACTTTGCTTGTGGTGATAAACCAACCTCTTTCATAACTTTCTATAAGTTTTGTTGATTATCTTTCTCTTCTTTATCTTCAAAGTTACCTTTATTACTGCTTGAATCCTGGACTATCTCCTTTGTCTCTTGACATTGGTGAGACACAATATCATGTAATTTTCTCACAGGGGACACTTGCTTGCTTTCTTGGATAGGCTATGGGACAAAGACAATATTTTGCACTATATTAGGTGGTTTCAGTTCTAATATCTTTCCTCTATTGTGGGTGTATAACTCCTAACAGAATCATCTATTTTTGTCCTTATTGTGTCCATATTCAAAGGTGTATGTCACGACCCGACCTCCCATTCGGGCCGGACTGGCACCCGAAGCTGATATGGACCGAGAGAACCAATCTTTGCTCCTGAACCTTCGTATGCATATCCCCAAATGAATCTTATTGAACCTTATACAACTATATGGAAAACATGAACATGGAAACATATGCTATAAACATATATATCAAACTTGGCCGTTGGGGCCATTACGTCTAACCGAACGTACATATCTTACATCCATATACCCACATATGTCTACAAAAGCCTCTAACAGATGCATTTACCAGACCAACTAAAAGTCGGGACAAGTCCCCGCTTTATACAAAATTTACAATGCCAAAACAACTATACAACTATGATCTAGAAAGCTCCGAATCAAGTGGAGCTCACCAAAACTCTGCGAATGATCCCCAGTCTATAAAGGAGGTCTACTAATGCCTGTACCTGCAACATGTAAGGTAAGTCCCCCGAGGGGGTCAGTACGAAGAATGTACTGAGTATGCAAGGCTTATAAGAAATAACATCATACATGAGAATGTCAATCTAATAAAAATATGAGAGAATAGTCAACGTAGATAAACCATCATTTTAAATGTGGAAACATGCATATTGTATTAATATGTTAGATCACTCACTTAACTCCTTATTAGTCATATAATATCTTTCATACACATCCTCATTCAAGAGATTGTTCCTTCACTCAAAAGACTTACCTCCAAGAGGTTCTCCTATTCCAGAAATTCTAGAGGTTCCTCTATTCCATAGATTCCAGAGATTCTTTCTTGCTTCTATGCCTACTACCATTAATAATCATCTCCTTGGTTGGTCGGTTGTAAAAGAATAACACTCATCTACATACATCCACTCCAGTGGTAGGGTAGAGAATTAATAATATAACGTACATCCATTCTATTAACGTACATCCACTCTATTGGTGGTTTATCCTACATCCACTCTCATGGTCGGAGAATATACATCCACTCTCTTAACGTACATCCACTATTGGTGGTAATTTAACTTATGCGTACACCTTTCTTCATTTCTTACTTTTGAGTGATTGATAAATGGTCATCATAAAGATGTGTTCTTTCACCCCATGGATGCACTCATACTATTAGGATCGTCATCAGACATAATAACAACAATAGTGAAAAGAATTAATGAATGTGAATAAACTCTCTTTCTGCATGTGGGGATCTATGTAAATTACATTCTTTACTTCTTTTGTCTTCATATTCATTCATCTTTATTGTTCTACCCATGCTAGGCTGTTCTGTTGCCCCTGGGATGAGATTAACCCATGCTAGGTACTTTGACCCCTGGGATGTTATGTGAACCCATGCTAGGCTTTCGTGTCGCCCCTGGGATGTTATTAACCCATGCTAGGCTTATCGCCCCTGGGATGTTATGTTATGTGAACCCATGCTAGGCTTTCGTGTCGGCCCTGGGTCATTAACCCATGCTAGGCTTATCGCCCCTGGGATGTTCCATCATAACCCATGCTAGGCTTTTATATCACCCCTGGGATGTATCGGGATCGACCCATGCTAGGCTTTTCTGTCGCCCCTGGGATACCACCCGTGTTATTGGGATCGACCCATGCTAGGTATTTTAACCCCCTGGGATACCACCCATGATTACTTCTTAATTATACACCTCGTATTTCTCTTGTTATTCTTACTTCCATTCTTAAGAGTGATTGAGATATTGAAGATCATGACATAATAGGAATCACACATATATATATTACTTCTTCACTTTTGCTTCATGAGATTGACATCTTCACTTATGAAGAATAGATATATTAGCTTGCACATCACCTCTCTTATTACTCTTATGAAATCTTATGAGATTGGTACTTTTACTTGTAAAAGATTGATACAAAGATAATCATCATAATTGAGGACTTGGAACATGACATGATTGGAAAATGCTATTCAAGAATAAATAGGTTCTCTTATGTTATTACTCTCTTGAGATCGTTCATTTAGGAATGATAACGTTATGACATTTTTGGAACTTCACTCAATGAACAAGAGACAAACGAATCATCAGTCATTTAAGAATAGGACACATGTGAATAATAATATACGTCAACCTGAATTTGAGATACTTCAAATCCCTCGGAATTGAAACAAGTCCAATGTCAATGTGAACAACATGTTGCAGAAGGATATGGAAAAAAGGAACCTTACATACCTTGTATTCTTAATACGAATACACAATCTTAGATGTACATACAATATTCCTGCTCCTTCCTTATGTTTCGCTCTACAACACAAGTTTATAACGAAACCAACATTAACCACCAATTACCTTATAATGGCATACAACAACAATAAGTCACATGTTTAGCTTTAACATGTCATTTCCCCCTTAACAAAACCATTGATAAAATCATTATTCCAAAAATCCTCCAATATTCCTAACATTTACCAATACATGATAATTAATACATTCCACCACAACACTTCCCCTTTACACTTTCTTATCCACACCACATCACAAACAATCCATCAATTCACCCTAATACACTTCATAGCACAAATCGGCCAACATCCCACAATTTGCACTTATAGAAAATATTAAATAACAAAATAACACCATACATGTTCATATTTTATCCGCATCATGATCTTTCATCAAAGGCACAAGTCCTATTCAAGTTCAAATCCCATGGATCACAAATCTTATACAAAAGCACAAAGTGCCATGTCCAACCATAACCAACATGATATACATATTCTCTCATACTTATAATATGTTAAAGTACAATAATATTCACTTACCCAAGCTTGGAAGATGATGATTTTGTCCAAATATGCCTTAGGGTTTTTGGGAGTCAAAGAAGCCTTCCTGAGATTTTTCTAGAAAAAGATAGAAAAAGCATGTGTGTTTCTCTTCAAGAAAAATCAGCATTTTCCCCCTTTATATAGGCCCTTAAGTTCCCTCCTTAGTCACTCTTTAGCATTAAATGTTGGGTTCTAGAAGGTCCAAGCAAGAATGGATCTTTTGACCCATTTTTTGGGCCATGCTTTCTTTTCATTTTTGGGCCTTTTTTGGGCCCAATTCACTTAACCCGTTAAAATCAATAATTTCTCGTGTTTAAGTCATCTCATATGTATTCCAATAATATTTCCACTCATGCTATGCATATCCGTAGCCTCAATCCAAAAACCAAATGATTCTAGCCACGTTTGGCTTATTTTGACTACAAGGGTAAAATCGTCATTTTGGCTCCAAATTCGTTCTCGAGTAATTTTATCATACCAATATAATATGTCATTCATTTCATGTATTTACTCATGATTGTATAAGAAACATGGCAAAAATCGGCTCGGTACGACCCCGGATACCCTTGGGACTTAGAAATTTCCAATTTTCGAAAAAGTGCAAAACCCAAGGTGGCAAGCCCTGGGCGCGCCAACCTACTGCCTCTGGGCTAAAAATTTTATCCCAGAGCGGCGTTGCATGGTCCCAAATGCGCCCCTCCTTAAAATTTTTGAAAATTCCATTTTTCGACTTCTCTTCGCGGGTTTGGTTAGATACTTCAAGTCCTATTCTTTAATTCACTTCTTAACCTTATTATACTTTGTTTAGAGGTCTTCTTAGCCTCATTTTTAACCCCACAAATGTTCCACGAAGATCATAAAACACCTCCTATGAAGGGTTAATCACATAATAAGAGCCAAATTCAATTATCTCACCAATAGCATTACCAAATGCATTACTTATAGCTCTCGATACCTAAGTACATATTATTTAGTGTCGTCAAGTAGGGTTGGGAACGGACGGGGTGTTACAGTGTATGGTAAGTAGCATTGGCCAATTCCAATTCCTCATCAATATCTGCATATACAATCTCTTGCCTATTAAATCTTTCCTTCAGGGATTCATCAGTAACCTGCTAATTCTCATTACTGCAGGTGATGCTCAGTTCCAGTAACTTGTCCTCTTTTTTGGCCATATTATTATCCACCTATAAGCCGGATGTATCAATTGTGTCTGAATCATCACTTTTGTTTGTACCTTCTTTATGACTACAATTGTTCCTTTGTATTTCTCCAGTGTTGCTAATGTTATTTGTTTTTACCCCTTTTTCTGCATCATCATTTTTCTCGTTTCTATTGTTGTATGTGGCTTATTAAATAGCACATTGGAGTTATGTAGGACTTGGTTCTATCTTCTTGTTGCTCTTAGTTGTTGTATCTATCTTATCCTATAATTTATTATTATGAACTTTATTCTTCTTCTCTGTATTCTCTTCTGATTTATGCATTTCACCAACAATATCTACATTATTCTCTTTGTGTTATTTTTGGACATGATATAATTCATTACATAACAGTAATTTTTGATTGTCACTTTGCTGAGATGGAATCTCAGTTGACTTCCCACTGTCTATCTGCTTCTCATTATAATCCTCTTCTCTGTTATCTTTTCCTTTCTCTTCCAACATATCAAAAGGGTTTGCAGTACTAACTCCTTTGTTGGATGGTGTGTTTTCATCTGTAGCCTCACTCAGAAATTTATCAGATCCCCTTTTCATCTTAAATCTTCTCTTTATTGGATTCCATTTTGTAAGAACCACCTTTCCATTTATGTATCTTATTTGCACAGGTGTATCATCATGCTCCTTATTGTTGTTACTCTCTCCTTCTTATTTATCTTCCATCTTTTGCTTTCTCAATTCTAGGTGTAAGCTTCTAAATTCTTATTCCTCAAGTCCTTAAAGTTTGCATGTCTGACAATACTTAGACAACATGTCATATTGGATCTTAATTTCTTGTATTCTTATTTCCTTAGTCTTATTATTCACTACCTCGATATCAACATATTGAGTTAATTTAGTAGCCAGGTCAACTTGCACTTTAACTCTCGCACAACTAGGGTGAGTTTTATTAATAGTAGCCATGTATAAATGAATTGTCTTTCCAACTGCAGTAGCCAAAGAAAACAAAGATTCCTTCACAAAAAATGTAGGTAATAGATTCAGGAAAGAAATCTATGCCATGGCTTGGGTGGTCTCCACATCCGATTAAATTTGGAATCATAAATGAGTGGTTTCATTTTATAACCATCCTTTGCAATTATATAATAAACATTTTTTTAACAATATGTTTACGAAATCCTCCATCAAATTAAACCTCATCAAAATATGTCTATTTCTTAGAAGTCTAATTTTGCAATCTCCATTCACTTTACATTGCTTTGGTGTTTGAATTCTACATTCCTCCAGTTCTGGCCAACCATAATAAAATTTCCCAATCACTGCAAGTTGTAAATCCTCTAGAACATTCATCTTTTGTACCTCTTGTTCTGTCCATGTCACTCTGGACACTCTGTTGTTGTATTCCACATGTTTAATCGCAATTGTATCTAAAATGTCCTTTTTACCTTATTGTTGCAAGGCTTCAATCCACAAACTTCATTTTATTCTTGTTTGTTTCATCATCATTCACCTCAATGTTAGGCAAAATAGTAGGCTCGGAAGGCAAATTAGGTATTTTGGGTGATATAATTCTGGAAAATTAGAAGGTGATATGAGTGAGTGTTGTTGGCCAACCCCTTAAGGCTGACTAGTGGCCGAACAGGCCATACCGGTGGTAGTAGGGCTAGGAAATTTAGGGTAATTTTAGGGTTGGTGGGGGAATCTGATTTAGGATTAGAGAGGCTTTGGAAATTTCCGTCTGAACATCTATCATGAATGGATATAGTGCAAAATAAAAGATGTGGTCAGTATTATAGGATGTACTGAGCATGTCAGATATGCAAGTCATGTAATAAAATAGGTAAAACATGCTGAAAGATGGAATTATGATGAAATAAACAAATCATTTAAAACATGTACAAATTTATGCTTAGTGACCCAAAATTTATGTGATTCATGCTGGAGAACTGAAACAAGTAAATAAGTCATAACTATCATATCAACGCTGAAAACTAGTGGGTCAGGTACACTTGATATACTGAAATCATTTCTGTGGAAGGCTCTATTAATCAACATAAACCTTGTGAGCTAACATGGACGTCAACATACAACCCTAGTTGGGAGGGTGCCCTATACTCGACCAAAAGGATAAAACCCATCTGGTGTGGATCCATTAACTGAGCCTATTCAGGCTGAAGGTGTCACTCTCAACTGGCGAGGACCTTTATCCTATGGAGGCAATGCGATTCTGGGACTTGGATTATCTAGAACGCATATCCATTCGGTGCTAAATACTAGTAACAAAACCATATATACTATTAGCTTATAATAACTTAACTTTAGGAAAATAAGCATGAACTAGTTTACATCATCTGTCTAGTTGGAATTATGGAAATACTGATTCTAGTCATGCTTAATATACTAAAAGTTGTGATCAAAGATCAAAATTGTCTAAATCATGCTCAATTATGTGTAAATCACACTAAATTATATATCAAGGTTATAAATCATAAGTAAGTCTATAAAATTATGTATAGCAGTATTGGACAAGATAGAAAATCATGAGAAACATGTTACGACTGAAAATCATTACGACTAATACAATTGGGTATAAACCCTAAGTTAGAAATCATGAAAATCAAAATTTAAAAGATGAGTATTTAGGCATAAGGGTGAAAGGAAACCCTTATTAAATACCCACATACCTATTTGATGGAAAATCTTGAACCAAGAACCTTGAACTTGGAATTTGAGGGATGAACCCTAGACTTGGCTTGAGAGAGTTTTTATGAGCGTAAGAATGAAAGTTTAATTGATTGTTTAACCTTTAATCTCCCTTGAAAGAGTATTAAATGACATAGTATAGGGATTATGTGTCATGCCTCAAATCCCATTGGTGCTAACAGGCACCCGTAGCCGTAAGGCCTGTGAGAACCAACCTATGATCATGTACATTTATATGCATGCCATTAAGTGAACAAAACTTCTGCCACATGCAGATATAATATTTCAATGACGGAAGTCATGTAAAGATGTTTAAAATAGATACGAGAATTGGCTGTTGGGGCCACAATGTCTAAGAGGTAAGACACTTCTATGTTTGACTTTACAAGGTCTAAAAAGCCTCTAAAAGATACATAACCATGACTAAGGTCGGGACAAGTTCCTGCCTTATACAACTACTACACAGTACCAAAAATATATACAAATGACTTGGAAAGTCCCGAATCAAGCTGTAGCTCACTAACAGCCTGTAGATGACCCGTACCCTACTGTGAAGGTCTACTAGCTCCTGTGCCTGCAGTGAGTAAGGAAGGTCCACCAAGGGACGTCAATACGAAAAAATGTACTGAGTATGTAAGGCTATAAGTAACTATATGGAATATAGGAACTTGAATAGAATCAAATACAAGTGAATAGATAATACTGATATACCACCGTACTGTATATGTGGAACCATGTACATTACATTCATTCCTTTACTTTTACATTTATATCAATATACATCATACAATGCCCGGGACCAACTAATCAATGGTGAATAACATTGGGATCGGCTCGAGCTAGGCTTATGCCCCAGAGCTACCACCCATAAATCAATAAATCAGGTTCGGCTCGAGCTAGTTTTCACCCCTAGAGCTACCCCTACATCCAATAATCAATCGGTATCGGCTCGAGCTAGGCTTTCGCCCCTAGAGCTACCACCTGTACTCAACCAAATATGCATTACTTCATTTCTTTAATTTTTGTGAGATTGTTACATCGGTGGTCATAACATTATTGGAGATTTGGGACAATAGTCAACAAATAAGAGACACGTGAATAACAATTACTAACAAACCTGAAATGAGATACTTTAAAACGTTTCGGAGTGGAAATAAGTTTGGTAACGAATTGAACAATAGGTGCGGCCAAAGGATACAGAAAAGAGTAACCTTACATACCTTATCTTTCCAACAAGTGACCACAACAATTCAGCTCTTCCTTAAAGCGCTACTCTACAACACTAGTACGTAATGAAGCTAACATTAAAAGCTAATTACATTACAAGTTCAAAAGGCGATAATTAGCTACTTGACGGGAAGTAAAAACTATCCAACCTACCAAACACATGGTATATCATTAAAAATTCCTTTATACTACCATATAACTTCATTCCACCCTCCTACAATACAATTTACTGCCTCACAACACCAACCATACCAAAACAGTCCACACATCAACATAGACGTCACAAACCGACAAGATTTCCCACCAAGAGCATACTTCACATTTTTACCTCAATGCAACTCCACATATTTATTCCATAAATTCACATAGATACCTTCCACAAAAATACACCAAAACAGTCCACACAGTTTCAGAATTCACTTTAACACAACAAGAAAGTATTCTTCTTTCACTACTCCAAACGTTCCATGCACAATTACGTATAAACATTTCCACAAGTCATACACATGGAGTAACAAATTAGGTACAACACCACACTTAAAAATACTTAAATTTAGTCCATATAATTCAATTCCTTCAATACCTTAAGTACCCTTTCAAGTTTAAACCACATAGAAGGCAAATCCTTTACCGATTTAGCAAAAGTGGACTGTTTCACAATAAGTGGACTGCTCAACACTTTTTAAAAATAACCAACTTGATATACACACCCTATTATGCATATAATATATTAATATATAAGTGTAAACACTTACCAAGGCTTGCAAGTGGAAGATTTGTCCAAAAATCCTTAAAGAAAATTAGGGTGGCTAGGGTTTGAGAGAGGAAAAAGTATTTCTTTTAAAATCTGATTTTTTGAAAGTGAGATATGTTGAAAATGAGATGAATTTCAGCCTTAAATACTCCCTCTTAAACGCCTCTCTCAATTCTATCCTTAGCCAAATTTTTGATCAAAAAGTCCAAGTATAATGATGTGTAGACTTGGTCCATTTTTTAATGGATAATCTCCCTTTTTGGCCCATGTCTTTTTACTTAATTTTGGGCCTCAATTAGGTCCATAAACATAATATTAATTCAGCCCAAGAAATTTAGTGGGTAATACACCAACTATCTCAAGTTTAAATAATTCCATAAATGTTAAGGTAGTCAAATAAGTTCAGAAATGTACGGGGTGTTACATCCTTCCCCCCCTTAGGAACATTCGTCCTCGAATGTTAGTAACATTATCCAATATAAAAAAGTTCAAGTCTAAGTTCATTCTTCATATTATCACATACATATAATACTTATATATACTTACTTGTTATTTCTCCAATTCCGAATCTTGAACTTTCTCTTCAGTTTGAAATAAATGCGGGTACTTAGACTTCATAATTTCCTCGGCTTCCCATCTGATTTCTTCTACTTGCTAATTTTTCCAAAGAACTTTTACAGAAGCTACTTCTTTATTTCTTAACCTCTTAACTTGTCGATCCAGGATAGCAATAAGTATTTTTTCATAGGTGAGATCTTCCGTAACTTGTACATCTTCAGTGGGAGCAATACGAGATGGATCTCCTATGCACTTCGAAGCATTGAAACATGAAACACTGGATGAACTGTGGAGAGTTCTTGGGGTAGTTCTAATTCATACACAACTTGACCAAATCTTCGGATAATCTTATATGGCCCTATATAACGCAGACTTAGCTTTCCTTTCTTTCCAAATCTCATTACCCCTTTCATTGGTGACACTTTCAAGAATACCCAATCACCTATGGAAATTTCTAGCCCCCTTCTTCTAACATCGGTATATAACTTGTGCCAACTTTGGGCCGTTTGTAGCCGCTATTGTATCACTTTAACCTTCTCCATAGCTTGATGAACAAGATCTGGCCCAAATAAGGCAGTTTCACCCACTTCAAACCATCCAATTGGTGATCTACACTTTCTTTCATATAAAGCTTTGTAAGGCGCCATTTTGATACTTGAACGATAGCTATTATTGTAGGCAAATTCAATAAGAGGTAAATGATCATCCCAACTACCTTTAAAGTCCAATGTGTCGTAGCATATCTTCCAGTGTTTGTAGAGTACGTTCTTCTTGTCCATCTGTTTGAGGATGAAAAGCCGTACTTAAATTCACTTGGGTTCCCAAACTCTTCTTAAAATACTTCCAAAAGTGTACAGTAAATTGAGCTCCCGTGTCTGATATAATAGAGATTGAAATTCTGTGTAGTCGAACTATCTCTTTAACATACAACTGCGTATAATCTTTAGCTGTGTAGGTGGTCTTGATCGGTAGGAAGTATGCTGACTTGGTAAGCTTGTTAACTATTACCCATATGGAATCAAATTTCCGAAGTGTATGAGGCAAACCTGTGATGAAATCCATGTTGATCATGTCCCATTTCCAGATTGAAAAATCTATACATTGCATATAACCTCCCGGCTTCTGATGCTCTACCTTTACTTATTGACAATTCGGACAATAAGCTACAAATTCTGCAATGTTCTTCTTCATTTTACCCTACCAATACATTTCTTTCAAATCATGATACATTTTGGTGTCTCCCGGATGAATAGAATACCGTGAATGATGCGCCTCTGTCATAATCCATCTCCTTAGCTCATCTACATCCGATACACATAATCTATTTTGGCACTGAAGCACTCCCTCTTGCGTAAGATCAAATGCCTTCGTCAAACCTTGTTGTACATTCTCTTTCAGCTGCAATAAAATAGGATCCGCATACTATTTTTCCTTCACTTCAGCTACTAATGAAGATTCTGCCGCATTTTGCACTATAATTCCTTTATTTGGATTTCAAGAAGACGAACCCCTAAGCTGGCTAGTTGATGTAGATCTTTGACTATACCTTGCTTTTCCGTGAGCTGGCCATCAGTGCTTCCTATTTCCTTGCGGCTTAATGCATCGGCTACTACATTTGCTTTCCCTGGATGATATAAAATATCAATGTCATAATCTTTTAATAGTTCAAGCCACCTCCACTGCCTCAGATTTCGGTCCTTCTGCTTAAAAATATACTGCAAACTCTTATGATCAGTATATATGTCAACATGAACCCCATACAAATAGTGGCTCCATATCTTTAAAGCAAATATCACAGCTGCTAGCTCAAGATAATGTGTTGGATAATTTCTCTCATGTGGTCGCAATTGTCTTGAGGCATAAGCTATTATATTACTGTGCTGCATCAATACACATCCCAAGCCGATTCCTGAAGCATCACAATACACCGCATACCCATCTGTGCCTTCTGGAAGTACCAATATGGGCGTAAGTCAATTTATTCTTCAGATCTTGGAAACTCTTTTCACATGCATCGTTCCATTGAAACTTGGTTGCCTTGTGTGTTAGCTTTGTTAAAGTTGCCGAAATGGAAGAAATCCCTTCAAAAAATCTTCTATAATAACCTGCCAACCCGAGAAAACTACGAATCTCTGTAGGCATTGTTGGTCTTGTCCAGTTCTGTAAAACCCCGTACCTTCCCAACCCTACTTGAAGACGTTGAACAATGTTTATTTAGGTGTCGAGAGCCACAAGTATGTGTTTTGTAATGTTATTGATAAGATAATTGATATTGGCCCTCGTACATATGATTAGACCTTCGTAGGAGGTGTTTTGTGACTTTGTGGAACATTTGTGGGGTTAAAAACGAGGCTTGGAGGACCTTCAAACAAAGGATATTAAAGGTAAGAAGTAAGTTAAAGAATAGAACTTGAAGTATCTAACCAAATCCACAAAGGAAAGTCGAAGAACAAAATTTTTCAAAAAAATTAGGGCCAGGTGCGCCAGAGGGCGTGCCAGGCCGCTAATTGCCCAAATTTTTTGGGCACAGGCAGCAAGGTGGCGCGCCCAAGGGCGTGCCAGGCTGCTTGTGCGCACCTTTCAAATGTTGGAAATTTTTCTAAGTCCCAAGGGTGCCCGGGGGCGTACTGGGCCGCTTTTTGCCACATTTCTTCTACAACCACGAGAATATACATGGAATGATTGAAGTAATATATTGGTATTCCAATTTGGGTAAAATTATTCGTGGACGAATTTGGCATCCAAATGACGTTTTTACCCTTTTGGTCAAAATAAGCCATACGTGGCTAGAATCACTTGTTTTTGGGATTGAGGCTACGAATATAAATCGCGTGAGTGGTAATATTAGCATAACACATATGAAATGATTTAAACATGAGAAATTATTGAATTTTATTGGGTTAAGTGATTTGGGCTTAATAAAAGCCCAAAATGAGGCAAAAGACATGGGCCAAATTGGTCAAATGACCCATTCTTCCATTGACCAAGCCAAACATAGCATTTAATGCAAGGTAATGGCTAAGTATGACTTAGGGATTATATAAAGGGCCAAAAATCATATTTTTATCACACAAAAGTCTCATGCCAAATCTAGAAATTTCCCAAAGCCTTTTCTCTCAACTTCAAACCCTAAGACACTTCTTTGGGCAAGATCATCATTTTTCAAGCTTGGGTAAGTGATTATTCTTATGGTTTAACATATTATATGGATGGGAGTGTATGTAAATCATGTTGGTTATTCTTGGAAGTGTTGAACATGGTACTTTGTGTTTTTGTAAAAAGTTCGTTATCCATGGGTTTTAAACTTGAAATATGACTTGTGGTTTTGATGAAAGAGCATGGTATGGATGAAATATCAACATGTATGGTGTGGTTATGTTATTAAACTTGTTATTTTTCTATAAGTGTAAATTATGGGATTTTGGCCGATATGTTGATATGAGGTGTATTGAGGTGATTTGATGGAATAATTGTGATGTTGTGGTGATGAAGAGTGTAAAGTATGAACTTGGTGTGACATGCTATTGGTTATCATGTATTGGTCAATGTATGGAATATTGTGGGATTATTGGTATGATAATTTCCTCAATGGTATTGTCAAGGGGTAAATGACATTTTTAAAGGCAAACATGAAACTCATTATCGTTCTATGCATTTGTAAGGTAGTTGGTGGTTAATGTAAATTCCGTTATGTACTTGTGTTGTAGAGTAAGACGTAAATAAGGAGCTGGACTATTGTATTCACATATAGGATTGAGTGTTCATATTGAGACGATAAGGTATGTAAGGTTACTCTTTCCGTATCCTTCTGCAGCATATTGTTCATATTGACATTGGGCTTGTTCTATTCTGAGGGGTTTTGAAGTATATCAATTCAGGTTGACATATATTGTTATTCACATGTGTCCTATTCTTAGATGAATTATGATTCACTTATCTCTTATTCATTGACTGAATTTCCAAAGCTGTCATAATGTTGTAATTTCTAAAAGAACTATCTCAAAGAGAGTAAGATGTAAATAGAATCTATTTAATCTTGAATAGCATTTTTTCCAATCATGTCATGTTCCAAAGTCTAATAATATTATGATTATCTTTGTACCAATCTCTCACAAGTAAAAGTACCAATCTCATAAGATCTTATAAGAGTAATAAAGGAAGTAATGTGCAAGCTAAAATATCTTTCCCTCACAAGTGAAGATGTCAATCTCATGAAGTAAAGGAGTGAAGTAATATCTATGTGTGCTTCAGATAATGTCATGATCCTCATTGTATCACTCCCAGAACGGAAGTAAGAATAATAAGAGATATAATTGATAAATAACATGGGTGGTATCCCCGGGGTTAAAATACCTAGCATGGGTCGATCCCAATAACATGGGTGGTATCCCAGGGGCAACAGAAAAGCCTAGCATGGTTCGATCCCGATACATCCCAGGGGCGACACGAAAGCCTAGCATGGGTTATCACAGTACATCCCAGGGTTCACAGTACCTAGCATGGGTTAATAACATCCCAGGGGCGACACGAAAGCCTAGCATGGGTTAATATAACATCTCAGGGGTCAAAATACCTAGCATGGGTTAATCTCATCCCAGGGGCGATAGAACAACCTAGCATGGGTAGAACAATAAAGATGAATAAGTATGAAGACAAGAGAAGTAAAGAACATAATATACATGGTTCCCCAAATACAGACAGAGAGTTTATTCACATTGAATATTTCTCTTATATTGACTCCATTGTTGTTGTTACTATGTATGATACAGTTCTTGTGAGCCTTACATACTCAGTACATTCTTCGTACTGACCCCTCTCGGGGGACTTACTTTACTTGCGGCAGGCGCAGATGCTAGTAGACCTCCCCAGTAGATTACCGGTTATTTGCAGATCTTTGGTGAGATCCAGTTGCTTCGGGGCTTTCCGATTCACAGTTGTATATTTGTTTTGATGTTGTAAATGTTGTATAAAGCGGGGACTTGTCCCGACTTTAGGTTGTTCTTATAGATGCATCTGTTAGAGGCTTTTGTAGACATATGTGGGTATATGAATGTAGAGATGAATGTCCGTTTTGACTTGATGGACCCAACGGCCAAGTTTCATATATATATATATATAGCATATGTTTGCATATCCATGACTTCCTCATAGTTGCATGAGGTATAAAAGATTCATACGAGGATATGCATACGAATATTCATGAGCAAAGATTGGTTCTCTCGAGCCATATCGGCTTCGGGTGCCAGTCCGCCTCAATGGGATTTGGGGCGTGACAAGTTCTTCACAACTTCTATATTTTGAGTATCAACCCTTATTCCTTCATCTGACACAATATGACCCAAGAATGCTACAAATTTTAACCAAAATTCACATTTAGAGAACTTTGCATATAATTTACGATCACGAAGAATCTGTAACACCTGCCATAAGTGATTAGCATGGTCTTCTTTTGATCTTGAATAAACCAAAATATCATCTATAAACACTGTCACGAACACATCTAAGAACGAATTGAACACCCTATTCATCAAATCCATCAACTTGGGTAATGTCATTAACATTCGAGGAAGAATGTTCCTAAGGGGAGGAGAATGTAACACCCCGTACCTTTCTGATCCTACTTGACAACCTTGAAACATGTTTACCCTAGGTTCGAGAGCAATAAGTAAGTATTTCGTGTTGTTATAGATGAAACATTTGATATTGTGCTCGTGAATGTGACTAGACCTTTGTAGGAGGTGTTTGTGACTTTGTGGAGCATTGGTGGGGTGAAAAGAGAGGTTTAAGGGACATCCAAGCAAAGGATCCTAAAGGTAAGAGGCAAGCAAAAGGTTGGGACTTGAAAGATCCAACCAAATCCGCAAAGAAAAGTCAAAATCAAAATTTTTGTATGGGGCGCTGCAGGTGGAGTGCCAAGCCTCTTCTGGCTGAATTTTGTTTGGCACAAGAAGCAAGGGGGTGCACCCAGGGGCGTTCTAGGCCGCTCCTAGCCATCTTTCCAGAGCTAAAAATTTTTCTAAGTCTCTAGGGCGCCCGGGAGCGTGCTGGGGTGTTTTTTGCCCGATTTCTTCTACGATTATTAGTCTATAAAGAGGACTCTTGGGTTATGGTATCATTATTCCATCATAGTAGGTATACTCTTGAGCAAGTTTGGCATGCGAGTTGGGGTTAATTCTTCGTCACAAGTGTTTTATCAAATTATGTTCGATTAAGCCATGAGTGGCTAGAATTTCTTATTTTTGAGATTGAGGCTACGAACATGAATCTCGTGAATTGAATATTGTTATAATATTTATGGAATTATTTAAACATGAGATAATGGGAGTATTACACATTGAATTTGGTGGGCTAAGTTAATATGTGTAAATGGGCTCAATTTAAGGCCCAAAATGGACTAAAAGACATGGCCCAAAAGGGCAAATGATCCATTCTTCCACTTTGACCAAGAAAATATGGCATTTAATGCCAAAAAGTGGCTAACTATGACTTGAGGGGCTATATAAGGTGGAAAAATCATATTTTTATTTCCACAAAGCACACATGCCATTCTATACATTTCCACAACATTTCCACAAGATATTTCTTCAAGCTCTCAAACCCTAAGCCATCTCTTTGGACAAGATCACTCATTTGCAAGTTTGGGTAAGTGATTATTCTTATGGATTAATATATTATATGCATGGGAGAGTATGTAGATCATGATGGTTATGTCTAAAAGTGTAAGTAATGCACTTTTGCTTTTTGCTAAAAAATGTGCCATCTTTGTGATTTAAACTTGAAAGGAGACATGGGGTTTTGATGAAAGTGCATGGTATGGATGAAATATCAACATGTATGGTGTGGTTATGTTCCTTAACTTGTTATTTTTCTATGAGTATAAATTGTGGGATTGTTGTCGATATGTTGTTATGAAGTATATTGAGGTGACTTGATGGCGTAATTGTGATGTTGTGTTGATGGAGAAGTGTAAAGTATGAACTTGGTGTGACATGCTATTGGTTTATGATTTATTGGTCAATGAATGGAATGTTGTGGTATTTTTGGTAGGACCATGCCGTGAATTGTATTGTAAAGGGGGAAATGATGTTATAAGGCAATTATGTAACTCGTTGTCATTTTATGCACTTGTAAGGTAGTTGGTTATTAATGTGAGCTCCGCTACGTACTTGTGTTGTAGAGTGAAATGTAAGGAAGGAGCTGAACTATTGTATTCATGTATAGTATTGTGTATTCATATTGGGAAGATAAGGTATGTAAGGTTACTCTTTTCGTATCCTTCTGCAGCGCATAGTGGTTACATTGTCATTGTACTTATCCCATTCTGAATTGTTCCAAGGTATCTCATTTCGAGTTGTCATATATATTGTTGATCACATGTACCTTATTCATTGACCAACTATTATTCATATGTCATATAATTATGGACATGGTTCCAACGTTCCAATAATATTACGTTCCAAAGTTCCAATAATGTTATGTTCGAAAGTTCCAATAATGCTATGACTACCAACGTATCAATCTCATAGACGTAAAGAAATGAAGGAATGTATTACTCTTATAATGAAAGAATAAAGTAATGTATAATTGTCTGTATATTCTTGATTAACATCCCAGGGGTGATATAAAAACCTAGCATGGGTTAATCACATCCCAGGGGTTAAAATACCTAGCATGGGTTATCACAATCACATCCCAGGGGCGCTATAAAAGCCTAGCATGGGTTATCATAATCATATCCCAGGGGTGACATAAAAGCCTAGCAAGGGTTAATTACATCCCAGGGGTTAAAATACCTAGCATGGGTTATCACAATCACATCCCAGGGGTTAAAATACCTAGCATGGGTTAATCTCATCCCAGGGGCGACAGAAAAGCCTAGCATGGGTAGAACGATTAATCTCATTCCAGGGGTGACAGAAAAGCCTAGCATGGGTAGAATGATAAAGATGAATAAATGTAAAGGCAGAGAAAGTAATAAATATAATGTACATGATTCCTCACATATATAACGATGGTTTATCCACAATGACTGTTCTCTTATATTTGGTTTCGTTGATGTTCTTATTTATAATGCAGTTTCTTTTAGCCTTACATACTCAGTACATTCTTCATACTGATGTCCCTTGGAGGACTTACCTTACTTGCTGCAGGCACAGGTGCTAGTAGACCTCCACAGCAGGTTGCGGGACATTTACAGAACATTGGTGAGCTCCAGTTGGTTCGGGACTTTCCGAGTCATTGTGTATATTGGTTTTGGTACTGTCATGTTGTATAAAGCAAGGACTTGTCCCGACTTTAGGTTGGTTATGTATATGCATCTGTTAGAGGCTTTGTAGACGTATGTGGGAATATGAATGTAAGGGATGGATGTCCATTTTGACTTGATGGCCCTAACGGCCAAGTTTCTTATATAGCACATGTTTCCATGACTTCCGCTATTAGCATCTTGTATCTATACGTAATGGTGATGTTTCTTGAATGACATGCATATGAATGGACACGGATGAAGATTGTTTCTCTCGGGCCTTCTCTGCTTCTGGTGCCAGTTCGCCCCGTTGGAATTCGAGGTGTGACATCACATCAATACCAAAATCTACTTCCCATTCTGGAGGCAAACCTGGAAGATCTTCAGGAAATACATCAAGGAATTCATTTACCACCGGAATTGATTGAAGAGTTAGTGGCTTCCCATCGATACCTTGCACTCTTACTAGATGGCATAGGTACCCCTTAGATATCATTTTCTTTACCTTATAAGAAATAAATTTATCTCTCGGTGCTCCAACATTACCCCTTCATTCAAGGACGGTCTTTTATGGAAAATGGAAATGTACCTTCTTAGCTCGGCAATCTACCGTGGCATAACAAGAAGCCAACCAATCCATACCCATTATAACATCAAAATCTACCATCTCTAGCTCAATAAGATCAGCCAACATATCATGATCACAAACAGTTACTATGCAATTACGATAGACTCTCTTAGCTATAATAGACTCACCAACGGGTGTAGATACTTCAAATCGCTTGACTAGTAATTCCGGTGTTCTTTCAAATTTTTCAGCAATGAATGGAGTGACATATGATAGGGTAGAGCTTGGATCAATCAATGCATATACATTATGTGAAAAGACAGATAATGTACCTGTAACCACATAAGGAGAATCCTCCAAATTCTGTCGATTTGTTAAAGCATAAGTACGGTTCTGGACTCCACTACAATTAGTTTTTCCTCAAACAACTCTACCACGTCTAGTAGGTTGTACACCTGTAACACCCCGTACATTTCCGACCCTACTTGATTGGTGATTTAGAGTTATATGTCTTATTTGAACCATGTTTACCTTAGTTTTGAGAGCAATAAGTGCGTATTTTGTATTGGTTTTGATGGACTATTGATATTGTGCTAATGTACGCAAAGAAAAGTCGAAGAATGGGAAAAAAAATCAAAATTTAAAGTGTGGGGCGCGCCCAGCCACTTTCTGCCAAAATTTTTATGGCACAGGCAGCATAGGGGCGCGCCAGGTAGCGTGCCAGGACGCTTTTTGCCAAAAATTTTCTCCTACCACTAGTCTCTAAATAGGGCTCTTGGGTTATGGTATCATTATTACATCTTAGTTGGACTACTCTTGGACTATTTTGGCATCCAAATGAGGGTTAATTCTTCGTCCTTTTTATTTTTGATAATTTTTATCAAATTATGATAAATTAAGCCATGAGTGGCAAATATCGCTTATTATTGGGGTTGAGGCTACGAACATGAATCTAGTGAGTTGAATATTGTCGTAACATTTATGGGATTATTTAAACATGAGATAGTTGGTGGATCATACATTGAATTTGGTGGGCTAAGTTAACATGTGTTAATGGGCTCAATTTGAGGCCCAAAATGAAGCCAAAATGCATGGCCCAAATGGAAATGATCCATTCTATCATTAACCAAGTAAGCATAGCAATTAATGTTTGGATAAGGATGACTTGAGGGGCTATATAAGACAAGGAAAAATCAAATTTTTATTCACATAAACACACATGCCATTCTAGACATTTTCAAGATTTTCCTTTTAGCTCTCAAAACCCTAAGCCATCTCTTTGGACAAGATCATCATTTTTCAAGCTTGGGTAAGTGTTTAATCTTGTGATTTAATATATTATATGCATAAGAGATTGTATATATAATGATGGTTGTTTCAAAAAGTGTTGAGTGGTGCACTTTTTCGTTTTGCTAAAAGATGTGTCATCTATGTGACTTGAACTTGGAAGGAGACTTGAGGGTTTGATAGAAGTGAATGGTGTGGATGAAATATCAACATGTATGGTGTGTTTATGTCCTTAACTTGTTTTTTTATATGTATAACTTGTGGGATTGTTGTTAAGAAACGTATTGAGGTGACTTGATGGAGTACTTGTGACGTAGTGTTAATGAGGAAGCGTAAAGGAGAAACTTGGTATGAAATACTGCTATTGAAATACTATTGGTTTATGATGTCTTGTTCAGTGTGTGGAATGTTGTGGTATTGTTGGTATGACAATGCCGTGAATGGTATTGTAAAAGGGTGAAATGACATTATAGGGCAATCATGTAACTCATTGTCGTCTTATGCACTTGTAAGGTAGTTAGTTGTTAACGTGAGCTCCGTTATGTATTTGTGTTGTAGAGTAAAACGTAAGGAAGGAGATGGATTATTGTATTCACATATAGGACTGTGTATTCATATTGGGAAGATAAGGTATGTAAGGTTACTCTTTTCGTACCCTTCTGCAGCATGTATTGTTCACATTGCAATTGTACTTGTTCCATTCCGAAATGTTCTAAGGTATCTCATTTCAGGTTGTCATCTATTGTTATTCACATGTTCCTTATTCATTGATCAATTGTTATTCACGTGTCACATAACTGTGGACATGGCTCTAAAGTTCCAATAATGTTATGTTCTAAAGTTCCAATAATGCTATGACTACCAACGTATCAATCTCATAAAAGTAAAGAAATGAAGTAATGTATCACTCTTATAATGAAAGAATGAAGTAATGTATAATTGTCTGTATATTCTTGAATCACATCCCAGGGGCGACATAAATGCCTAGCATGGGTTAATCACATCCCAGGGGCGACATAAATGCCTAGCATGGGTTAATCACATCCCAGGGTTTAAAATACCTAGCATGGGTTATCACAGTCATATCCCAGGGGCGACATAAAAGCCTAGCTGGGTTAATCACATCCCAGGGGTTAAAATACCTTGCATGGGTTATCACAGTCACATCCCAGGGGAGACATAAAATCCTAGCATGGGTTAATCACATCACAGGGGTTAGAATACCTAGCATGGGTTAATCTCATCCCAGGGGCGATAGAAATACCTAGCATGGGTAGAACGATTAATCTCATCCCAGGGGCGACAAAAAAGCCTAGCATGGGTAGAATGATAAAGATGAATGAATGTAAAGGTAAAGATAGTAACGAATGTAATGTACATGTTTCCACACATACAGAACGATGGTTTATCCACATTGACTATTCTCTTATATTTGGTTCCATTGATGTTTTTATGTATGATACAGTTTCTCATAGCCTTACATACTCAGTACATTCTTCGTACTAACGTACCTTGGGGGACTTACCTTACTTTCTCCAGGAACAGGTGCTAGTAGACCTCTACAGTAGGTTGCGGGTCATTTGCAGATCATTGGTGAGCTCCAGTTGGTTTGGGGCTTTCAGAGTCACACGTGTACATTTGTTTTGATATTGTAAATATTGTCTAAAGCGGGGACTTGTCCAGACTTTAGGTTGGTTATGTAGATGTATCTGTTAGAGGCTTTGTAGACGTATGTGGGAAGATGAATGAAAGAATGTATACTTTTGACATGGTGGCCCTAACGGCCAAGTTTCATATATATCATATATTTTCCATGACTTCCGCCATTGGTAATTTGTATCTAACTGAGGTAGAATGTGGTTCTTTTAGGGACATGCATATGAGTGAACATGAATGAAGATTGGTTCTCTCAGGCCTTAACGGCTTCGGGTTCCTGTTCGCCCCATTGGAATTCGAGATATGACAAAAGTGGTATCAGAGCAGGTCGTCCTAAGGGTGTCTACAAAGCCGTGTCTGAGTAGCGTCTTACTTATGGATGTGTTGCATGCCACATTTATAAGTAGGAGGCTACGAGACATTTAGGAGTTGTTTCTTTTCTTCATTTCTAGATTGTGCAATAGAGCCAATGTTGTAAGTGGAATTGTATTTGACCATTGGAATTGGTTTTCTTGTTTATAGTAAAATGTTGATTACAAGACAAGATAGGGGCAAGGATAAGAAGGTAGAGATGCTTGCCGGAGAAGGAACTAGTAAATCACCACCTGACCAAGCTAGTCAGGGTGGGGCTAAAACAAAATTTGCATTACGGGATTTTTCTACTTCTCCAGCTCCGGAAGGCCCGAGAAGAAGAGAAGGCCCTGTCGAAACACATGTTAATGTTAATGCTACTGAGCAGGATATAAGGAATGTGGTGCACCTGTTGACTCAGATAGTCGTTGCACAAAATCAAGGACAGGTTGGTCCAACCTTTGCATAAAAGAGGGGTAATCAAAGGCAAAGGAGAATGGCACAAGACTTTGAAAGAGGGCCATCAAAGAGGGCTAGATCTATGGGACAGTTCATGGCGTCCCAAGGGGAATTTAGGTCTCGGGTGTTTAACAGACTGCCTAGACCATTATTTCCTCATTCTATAGTAAATGCTCTACCTCGATCCCAAGGGTTTAGAAGCAACCAATTTGGGTAAAGAAGTGAGATTCAGGATTCACGGACAGTGGGGTATCAAATACAAGGAAATATGAGCCAATCGAGATCTTTTCTTCAGCTGTGCCAATGCTGCGGGAAGTTTCATTCAGGTGAATGCTAGTTTGGAACAAATGTTTGTTACTGGTGTGGTATGTCGGGGAACATAAGGAAAGGGTGTCCACAAAGGAACACGGGTGGTATGGCACGACCTACGGGACCAACCGTCGCATTGCCATTATTGATGCCTCCTCTAGGTCAAGGTGTGCAATATACGGGGCGAGACAGAGGTTCTAGAGGGACAGTTGGTGCTAGTGGAACCCAGAATCGTACCTATGCCATAGCGGATCGACAAGAATCGGAGGCTTTTCCTGATGTGGATGCAGGTACAATATTCATATTTTTACATAAGGTATACACATTGATTGATCCGTATATACGCATTGATTGATCCATATTCTACCTTATCATATGTTGTTACTCTATTGATTGCAAAACAAAAAAAATAATTTTTGAAAGAACACCAGAATTACTAGTTAAGCCATTTGAAGTCTCTACACCAGTTGGTAAATCTATTGTAGTTAAAAGAGTATATCATAATTGTATAGTAACTGTTTGTGGTTCTGACACACTGATTGATCTGATTGAGTAGGCGATGGTAGATTTTGATGTTATAAAGCGTATGGATTGGTTGGCTTCTTGTTTGGCCACAGTAGATTGTCGAGCTAAGAAGTTACATTTTCATTGCCCACATGGAAGGGTAATGTGGGAGCACCGAGAGGAAAATTCATTTCCTATATTAAGGTAAAGAAAATGATATCCAAGGGGTCTATATGCCACCCAGTAAAAGTACATGATACTGATGTGAAGTCACCAATACTTCAATCGGTTCCACTAGTAAATGAATTCCTGGATGTGTTCCTGAAATGGAAAGTAGAGTTTGGTATTGATGTGATTCCAGGCATTCTAGTCCTCCGTATAGAATGGCTCCAGCAGAGTTACAGAAATTAAAAAGATCAATTAACAGACTTGTTGGACAATGGATACATAAGATCTAGTATGCCCCCTTGGGGTGCACATGGCATATTGAGAATGTGTATTGACTATCGGCAACTGAATAAGGTAACAACTAAGAATAAATATTCCCTCCCCAGAATTGATGATCTATTTGATCAGTTATAAGGTGCCAAATGTTTCTCAAGGATTAACTTAAGATTGGAGTGTCATCAAGCAAGGGTTAGAGAAAAAGATATACCCACGACATTTTTTCGAACACGGTATGGTCACTCTGAATGTCTAATTTATGTCATTTGAACTAACAGATGCACCAACTATTTTTTATGGATTTGATAAATAGGGTGTTCAAGCCATTTCTAGACGTGTTCGTGACAGTGTTTATGAATGATATTTTAGTTTACTCAAGATCACAAGAAGACCATGCTAATCACCTACGACAGGTGTTACGGATTCTTCGTGATCGTAAGATATATGCAAGGTTCTCTAAATGTGAGTTTGGTTAAAATCCGTAGCATTCTTGGGTCATATTGTATAGGATGAAGGACTAATGGTTGATACACAAAAGATAGAAGCGATGAAAAAATTGGCTGAGGTCTACGATGCTTACAAAGATTCATAGTTTTCTTGGATTAGCTGGTTATTATAGGAGGTTTGTTGAGGGATTTTTTTTTTCTATCTCTGCACCCTTAACAAAGCTTACACACAAGGCAGTCAAGTTTCAGTGGAATGAAGCATGTGAGAAAAGTTTCCAAGAGTTAAAAGATAAATTAACTTCCACACCCGTATTAGTACTTCCAGAAGGCACAGAAGGGTATGCAGTATATTGTGATGCATTCGGAGATTGGCCTAGGATGTGTATTGATGCAGTACGGCAATGTGATAGCTTATGCTACAAGACAATTATGTACACATGACAGAAATTATCCAACCCATGACCTTGAGTTAGCAGTCGTGATATTTGCTTTAAACGCATGGCGCCACTACTTGTACGGGGTTCACGTTGACATAGATATACTGATCATAAAAGTTTGCAATATATCCTTAAGCAGAAAGACTTAAATTTGAGGCAGCGGAGGTGGATGGAACTCTTAAAAGACTATGAATTATACCATCCAGGGAAAGCGAATATGGTAGCTAATGCACTAAGTCCCAAAACAATAGGATGCACTAATGGCCAGTTGACGGAAAAGCAACATATAATCAAGGATCGACACTAATTAGACAGCTTGGGGATTCATCTTCTTGAAACTCCAGATGAAAGAATTATAGTGTAAAATGCGACAGAGTCTTCATTTGTAGCTGAGGTGAAGGAAAAGCAATATGCAAATCCTATTTTATTTCAGTTGAAAAAGAATGTACAGCAAAGTTCGACAAAGGTATTTGAGCATACGCAAGGGGGAGTACTTCAATGCCAAGGTAGATTTTGTGTACCGGATATAGATGAGCTAAGGAAATGAATTATTACAGAAGCACATCTCTACTCATCTGGGAGAAACCACAATGTACCATGGTTTGGAAGAGATGTATTGGTGAAGCAACAAAAAGAAGAAGAACATTGCAGAATTGGTAGCTTATTGTCTGAATTGCCAACCAGTAAAAGTAGAGCATTAAAAAAAAACCTGGAGATTATATGCGAAGTATCAATCTTCCAGTCTGGAAGTGGGACATGATTAACATGGATTTCATCATAACTTTTCCTCGTACACGGCGGAAATTTGATTCCATATGAGTGATAGTTGACAGGCTAACCAAGTCATCGTATTTTCCACCAGTCAAGACCACTTATACAACTGAAGATTATGTAAAGTTGTATGTTAAAGAGATAGTACGATTACATGGGATTCCAATTTCTATTATATCAAACATGGGAGCTCAATCTACTGCATACTTTTGTAAATCTTTTCAGAAGAGTTTGGAAACCCAAGTGAATTTAAGTACGACCTTTCATCTTCAGACAGATGAACAAGTAGAACGTACTATCCAAACACTTAAAGGTATGCTACGAGCTTGGACATTGGACTTTAAAGATAGTTGGGGTGATCATCTATTGCTTGTTGAATTTGCCTACAATAATAGTTATTATTCAAGTATCAAAATGGCCCCTTACGAAGCTTTATATGACAGAAAGTGCAGATCACCAATTGGGTGGTTGGAAGCAGATGAAACTACTTTACTCGAGTTAGATCTTGTTCATCAAGATATAGAGAAAGTTAAGGTGATACAACAGTGGCTACAAACGACCCAAAGTCGACACAAATCATATATCAATGTTAGAAGAAGAGAGTTAGAATTTCCCATAGATAATTGAGTATTCTTGGAAGTGTCACCAATGAAAGGGATAATGAAATTTGGAAAGAAAAGAAAGTTGGCCCTATATAACGTGCCATATGGAATTGTCCGAAGATTTGGGTAAGATGCGTATGAATTGGTACTACCCCAAGAACTCTCCACAGTTCATCCAGTATTTCATGTTTCGATGCTTCGAAAGTGTATAGGAGATCCATCTCATATTGCTCATATGGAAGATGTACATGTTACGAAGGATCTCACTTATGAAGATATACCTATTGCTATTCTGGATCGACAAGTGAAGAGATTAAGGAATAAAGACGTAGTTTTCGTAAAGGTACTTTGGAGAAATCAACAAGTAGAAGAGATCACCTGGGAAGCTGAAGAAATGATGAAGTCGGAGTACCCGTATTTGTTTCACACGGAAGAAAAAGTTCAAAATGCCGAACTTTATGTGCATATGTATATATGCTAACATGAAAGTGCATTTGTTTTAACATTTGAGGATGAATGTTTCTAATGGGGGAAGGATGTAACACCCCATACATTTCCGACCCTACTTGATTGTTGATTTAGAGTTATATGTATTATTTGAACCATGTTTACCTTAGTTTTGAGAGCAATAAGTGCGTATTTTGTATTGGTTTTGATGGACTATTGATATTGTGCTAATGTCCGCAAAGAAAAGTCAAAGAATGGGAAAAAAAATCAAAATTTAAAGTGTGGGGCGCGCCCAGGGGCGTGCCAGGCCACTTTCTGCCAAAAGTTTTATGGCACAGGCAGCATAGGGGCGCGCCAGGTAGCGTGCCAGGACGCTTTTTGCAAAAAAATTTCTCCTACCACTAGTCTCTAAATAGGGCTCTTGGGTTATGGTATCATTATTACATCTTAGTGGGACTACTCTTGGACTATTTTGGCATCCAAATGAGGGTTAATTCTTCGTCCTTTTTATTTTTGATAATTTTTATCAAATTATGATAAATTAAGCCATGAGTGGCAAATATCGCTTATTATTGGGATTGAGGCTACGAACATGAATCTAGTGAGTTGAATATTGTCGTAACATTTATGGGATTATTTAAACATGAGATAGTTGGTGGATCATACATTGAATTTGGTGGGCTAAGTTAACATGTGTTAATGGGCTCAATTTGAGGCCCAAAATGAAGCCAAAATGCATGGCCCAAATGGAAATGATCCATTCTATCATTAACCAAGTAAGCATAGCAATTAATGTTTGGATAAGGAACTTGAGGGGCTATATAAGACAAGGAAAAATCAAATTTTTATTCACATAAACACACATGCCATTCTGGACATTTTCAAGATTTTCCTTTTAGCTCTCAAAACCCTAAGCCATCTCTTTGGACAAGATCATCATTTTTCAAGCTTGGGTAAGTGTTTAATCTTGTGATTTAATATATTATATGCATAAGAGATTGTATATATAATGATGGTTGTTTCAAAAAGTGTTGAGTGGTGCACTTTTTCGTTTTGCTAAAAGATGTGTCATCTATGTGACTTGAACTTGGAAGGAGACTTGAGGGTTTGATAGAAGTGAATGGTGTGGATGAAATATCAACATGTATGGTGTGACAGAAATGCCTAGCATGGGTTAATCTCATCCCAGGGGTTAGAATACCTAGCATGGGTTAATCTCATCCCAGGGGCGACAGAAATGCCTAGCATGGGTAGAATGATTAATCTCATCCCAGGGGCGACAGAAAAGCCTAGCATGGGTAGAACGATAAAGATGAATAAATGTAAAGGCAAAGATAGTAATGAATGTAATGTACCTGCTTCCACACATACAGAATGATGGCTTATCCACATTTACTATTTAAATATATTTGGTTCCATTGAGGTTTTTATGTATGCTACAGTTTCTTATAGCCTTACATACTCAGTACATTCTTCGTACTGACGTCCCTTGGGGGAATTACCTTGCTTGCTTTAGGCACAGGTGCTAGTAGAACTCCACAGTAGGTTGCGGGTCATTTGCAGATCATTGGTGAGCTCCAGTTGGTTCGGGGCTTTCTGAGTCACACGTGTACATTTGTTTTGGTAATGTAAATGTTGTCTAAAGAGGGGACTTGTCCCGACTTTAGGTTGGTTATGTACATGTATCTGTTAGAGGCTTTGTAGACGTATGTGGGAAGATGAATGAAAGAATGTATGCTTTTGACATGGTGGCCCTAACGGCCAAGTTTCAAATATATCATATGTTTTCCATGACTTCCGCCATTGGTAATTTGTATCTAACTGAGGTAGAATGTGGTTCTTTTAGGGACATGCATATGAGTGAATATGAATGAAGATTGGTTCTCTCAGGCCTTAACGGCTTCGGGTTCCAGTTCGCCCCATTGGAATTTGAGACGTGACAACACCCAACGAGGATGATGCAACGGCTGACCAGTAGGTCGCGCAATACTACCCGTACCCCTCCGTGCGCACTCTCTCATTATGTGCCTCGACATACCACACCAGAAACAAACATTTGTCCCAAGCCGACATGCACCTAAATAAAGCTTTCCACAGTGCTGACACGGCTGATGAGAAAACCTTGATTGGCTCACTCTTCCTTGTTCTTGATACCCTGGTGTCTGTGAACCTTGAATCCCACTACTCTGCCCAACTTGACTGCCTCTAAACCCTCAAAATTGGGATGGAGTACTTGTTGTAGAATAATAAAATGATGGTATAGGCGGTCTATTAAAAACCTCAGGCCTAAATACTCCTTGGGACGCCATAAACTGTCCCATAGGTTAGCCCTCTTTGAAGGTCCTCTTTCAAATTCTTGCGTTCTTCTCCTCTGCCTCTGATCCTCCATTTTCTGTGCAAAAGCTTGTATCCTTACTATATCCATGTGTTTATTCAAAGTAGTAATAGTACAATCCCTAACCAAGTATCGATCCAATCGATCCACGTATCGATGGACTCTATCATCCATAGTAGCTACTACATTAGGAGCGTACCTGGCCAAAGAGTTAAACCGAAGGTTGTACTCTCTGACGCTCATATTAGCTTGACGAAGATTTAAGAACTGGTCTGTATGAGCCTCTTGGATCTCATATGGAAGGTAATGATCAAGGAATGCCACTTTGAATTCTTCCCAACTTGCTGGAAGTGCACTGATACCCCTAGATCATTTCCAATCTTCGTACCATAATATAGCCTGTCCTTTTAATCTATATGCTGCAAGCTCAACTGTTTCTGTACCAGATACATGCATAACATCTAAATCCCTTTGAATTTGTTCCATGAAGTCTTTTCGGTCTATATTAAGATCTGACCGGAAGAATGTGGGAGGATCTAATTTAAGAAAATCCTGTGTCCGCCAACTAGCTACCCTATCCGCACCGTTATTACTTGTCGTTGAACCAGCTTGACCTTGATTTTATTCAGCAACTATACGAGTCAACATTTGCACCGCATTCCTTAAATTCTGCTCAATAGAATTAACAGGTGGTTCTGGGGGTACATCTCTCCTTCCAGGATCTCCGGGAGGTGGAAGAGTAGAAGAAGCCCGCGATGCAAACTCGTCTTCAGCCTCACCCTGATTAGCTTGTTTAGGTGGTGATTTACTGGTTCCTTCTCCGACAATCCTGTCTAGCTTCTTACTTTTACCCTTGTTTCTCCTTGTAAACGACATTTTGCTATACTGAGAAAATAAAAACATAAAACAAATTCAGTGATTAAATATGACTCCACCTACAACTTTGGCTCTATTGCACGATCTAGGAAATGAAGAAAAGAAACAACTCCTAAATGTCCCATAGCCTCCTACTTATAAAGGTGGTGCACAACACATCCATAAGTAAGACTCTACTCATACACGACTTTGTAGACACCCTAGGACGACCCGCTCTGATACCACATTTGTCACGCCTCAAATCCCATTGGGGCGGACAGGCACCCGTAGCCGTAAGGCCCGAGAGAACCAACCTATGATCATGTACATTTATATGCATGCCATTAAGTGAACAAAAATTCTGCCACATGCAGATATGATATATCGATGACGAAAGTTATGTAAATACGTTCAAAACAGATACGAGACTTGGCCATTGGGGCCACAACGTCTAAAAGGTAAGACACTTCTACATTTGACTTTACAAGGTGTACAAAGCCTCTAAAAGATACATAACCATGACTAAGGTCGGGACAAGTTCCCGCCTTATACAACTACTACACAGTACCAAAAATATATACAAATGACTGGGAAAGCTCCAAATCAACTTGGAGCTCACCAACAGCCTGCAGATGACCCGTACCCTACTGTGAAGGTCTACTAGCTCCTGTGCCTGTATCGAGTAAGGAAGGTCCACCAAGGGATGTCAGTACGAAAGAATGTACTGAGTATGTAATACTATAAGTAACTATATAGAATATAGGAACTCGAATGGAATCAAATACAAGTGAATAGATAATACTGATATACCACCGTACTGTATATGTGGAACCATGTACATTACATTCATTTATTTCCTTTTACATTCATATCAATATACATCATACAATGCCCGGGACCAACTAATCAGTGGTGAATAACATTGGAATCGGTTCGAGCTAGGCTTATTCCCCCAGAGCTACCACCCATAAATCAATAATTCAAGTTCGGCTCGAGCTAGGTTTTTACCCCCAAAGCTACCCCCTATATCCAATAATCAATCGGGATCGGTTCGAGCTAGGCTTTCGCCCCCAGAGCTACCACCCGTACTCAACCAAAAATGTATTACTTCATTTCTTTAATTTTTGTGAGATTGTTACATTGGTGGTCTAACATTATTGGAGCTTTGGGACAATAGTCAACAAATAAGAGACACGTGAATAACAATTGCTAACAAACCTGAAATGAGATACTTTAAAACGTTTCGGAGTGGAAACAAGTTTGGTAACGATGTGAACAATAGGTGCGGCCAAAGGATAAGGAAAAGAGTAACCTTACATACCTTATCTTTCCAACAAGTGACCACAAAAATTCAGCTCTTCCTTAAAGCGCTACTCTACAACACAAGTACGTAATGAAGCTAACATTAAAAGCTAATTACATTACAAGTTCAAAAGGCGATAATTAGCTACTTGACGGGAAGTAAAAACTATCCAACATCCCAAACACATGGCATATCATTAAAACTTACTTTATACTGCCATATAACTTCATTCCACCCTCCTACAATACAATTTACTACCTCACAACACCAACAATACCAAAACAGTCCACACATCAACATAGACGTCACAAACCGATAAGATTTCCCACCAAGTGCATACTTCACATTCTCACCTCAATGAAACTCCACATATTTATTCCATCAAGTCACATAAATACCTTCCACAACAATATACCAAAACAGTCCACACAGTTTTAGAATTCACTTTAACACAACAAGAAAGTATTCTTCTTTCACTACGCCAAATGTTCCATGCACAATTACGTATAAACATTTCCACAAGTCATATACAAGGAGTAACTAATTAGGTACAGCAACACACTTAAACATACTGAAATTTAGTCCATATAATTCAATTCCTTCAAGACCTTAAGTCCCCTTTCAAGTTTAAACCACATAGAAGGCAAATCCTTTACCGATTTAGCAAAAGTGGACTGCTCAACACTTTTTAAACATAACCAACATGATATACACACCCTCTTATGAATATAATATATTAATATATAAGGGTAAACACTTACCAAGGCTTGCAAGTGGAAGATTTGTCCAAAAATCCTTAAAGAAAATTAGGGTGGCTAGGGTTTGAGAGAGGAAAAAGAATTTCTTTGAAAATCCAATTTTTTGCAAGTGAGATATTTTGAAAATGAGCTGAATTTCAGCCTTAAATACTCCCTCTTAACCGCCTCTCTCAATTCCATCCTTAGCCAAATTTTTGGTCAAAAAGTCCAAGTATAATGATGTGTAGACTTGGTCCATTTTTAATGGATCATCTTCCTTTTTGGGCCCATGTCTTTTTACTTAATTTTGGGCCTCAATTAGTTCCATAAACATAATATTAATTCAGCCCAAGAAATTTAGTAGGTAATACACCAACTAGCTCAAGTTTAAATAATTCCATAAATGTTAAGGTAGTCAAATAAGTTCGAAAATGTACAGGGTGTTACATTATGAGAGGGGGAAAATTGATTTGCCCTTTTGAAATGTAATTGAAATTTCTAGAACTGCATCCCACAAGTCAACCTACAACTCATACTGTGGTACCACGAGTCGTGGTCCCTGAAACCTATTGGACTATTTCTAGAATGGCTACCTATGAGTCACTGTATGACTCATAGGTTGATACCATGTGTCGTACTGAGACTCATGGTATCCTAGACATGAGTTGGTTGGGTTCTAAAAATGGAATCTAGGAGTCGTGGTATGACTCGTACATCAATAGCATGACTCGTACAGTGAGTCACGGTCCCTAGGGTGAGTTAGACAACTCTCTGGTCCCCATCAGTACGAGTTACTGTACGACTCATACTTTCATTCCATGACTCATGGTCTGAGTCGTGGTGAGTGGAGTTTTTGGAAAATTCTGGACAGTTTACCACGAGTCATAGTACCACTCATAATCTCATTGTATGACTCCAATAATGAGTCCTACTAGTTTGAACACTTTGATTTTTAGCTATTTTCTAATCTATGTCTAGGTTTAAGCATGAGAAACTTTGGGGGTGTTACAATTCCAGACATAATTATTTGATATTTTATTGATCTACGTCTGAGGTAGGATTCTGGGCAGGGTATATGGACCTCGCAAGCTTTCCATGGGTCCCACTTTTAAGCAAAGACTGAGAATGGGGTATTTACCGGTAGGTATGGACATTGTATGTCATCCCATATCACTGCATTGCATTAGCAATTGGAATATTGTTGTGATTGAGATAAACAATGTAATTTATTGATATTAAATTGTTGGAACTTTTCTGTGTGCATAGTTGATTTAGTATTTTTTTTATTCGATATAGTTCTGCTTAAGCTCAATCAGCCTATGATGCCTATTAAGTACAAGTGGACTGTGCTCACTCCTATTTTTGTACATTCTTTTGATACAGATCTATTTTTGAATGAACCTTACGGTTAGAGTTCATGTTTTCTTGTCACGACACAAAAATTCAGGGCATGATGACACCTACTAAAAACCCACCAGTAGGTAAGCCACATCCCCTTAGCCCAGAACAACAGGTAACTAGCCAAAAGAGTAAGAAAAATTTATAAAGTAATTAGGCCAAGAATATAAATTAACACAAGTGATAGGGCCCACACGAATATACAGAGAAAGTAAGGGAACAAAATATATAAAATGACCCTAAAGACCTGATATCCGTCAGTACATGAGCTAGTACACGTAATAAGAGTATTGAATTGATACAATATGCACAGAACCGTCTCAAAATATACAAAATAAAAATCAATCCAACAAAATAGAGGAAGAAGGAACAACTCTGGATGTTGAGAAATCACCCCAAATCTCTGATCCACAGCAGCTCCGTACGACGTACATGTCAGCAGCAAGAACTAGTACTAGGATCTGCATCAGGGAAAAAAATGCAGAAGTGTATATGACTATCAAAACATGTGGTACCCAGTAGACATCATAGTCCGACTGAGCTCAAAAGATAATATAAAGTACAAATAACATGAAAAGGGATAATAACACGTAATAGGTAACCTGACAATCTAATAGGGCAAGAATCAAGCTAAAATGGTAATAGTAATATACACAAAATAGCTAACCAATTAGAACAAACAAGCAGGATAATCTCACCGATATGTATGGAGATGCCAGAATGTGAGTCTATAAGGCATACCTAGTCAATGAGTGAAATCATAAGTAACTATCCTACAATAGGCTATGCAATAATAATCACCAATAACCTAACTAGGTCCTCATAAGCTCGAAAGGTACAAACAACAAACAATAGCCCAACCTGCCCCTATAAGCAAGACAGATACAAATAACACGCAATACTGGTGACAGGTAGTGCATATGAATAGATGAGTACAAATAAAATCATGTAATGAAATATGAGATAAATGCCATGTCCAATGATAACGTATACTCCTCCTTTAACATCCGTGTCTAGTAAAGAAGGACTCATGGAATACTCCTCCAACACCTGTGGCTCGTAAAGGAAAGGACCCATAGAGGACTCGCAATATCCGTATACACTACCTAGTGCCGAATCGGGGCTTCCATGAGATAATTTGCCATAAGTAAATAAATAAGCTAGAGATGGACCAAAATTCTCATTGGCCCAAACTTTTAAGGAGGTACTATTTCCTTTTAAATTCAGGTTTGTGTGTGGAAATTAGAACAACTCCTTTTTAAGAAGGCTAGTAGAGAAAATCAGTGTTAAAAGTATGGAAAATAGTAGGGAATATTAGTATTAAAAGTGTTGCAAGTCCTTTGAAATCCTTAGAAATCTGTAGTAATGATGGTATATTTTAGTCTTAAAAACCTTCAATCGGTAGTAAAGGTGGTACGATTTCTCTTTTCATTTAAAAGTCCAATATTTGTATTTTTCCCCGGAATCGTACAACAATACATGTGTGTACATGTGTGAATGTATGTATGCCATCACCAGTATACAAATAACAAGAACATAATTATACGAGTATACAAAAATAGGTATCACCACCTTTCAAAGTAAAGTAACACTAACCTAAAGTCCAACTTATCCATATCCACAACCTCAAGCCCACTAACGTACAATATAATATATAAAAAATAGGAAAGATGAGAGTAACCATGATGCTAATTAGAATCTTTCCAGGAATACCAGTCTTATGGAAAGATACTACCCCAAACGTATACTGAGGATCACTAACCTAATCCCAAAAACACTGCTGGCATACATTTATTCCTAACCTAATCCTAACACTACAACATGCATTCTAAACTAACACTCAAGCTAATATTCAACTTCTAGATTCCCCAAAGAAGGCCATGAATGGTGGAAAGGATAAAATAATCTTAAGCCTATCCTATAAACCCCTACCTAACATGAAATTTATACCATACATAATCTCATAGAACAAAGTCCATAAGAAAGTAGACCTTATCCTACCTCAAAACCGAACAACAGCCTTAGACCGACAACAAGCTTCTCTTTCCTTCTACTCAACCTCAGAAAGTCACCGCGCTATCACAAATATACTCTATATGTCAATATAAGTAAAATAAGACCCATGTTATAATTTTATACTTCAGGCCAAATATCTGGTCAAAATTGACCTGCGGGGCCTGCTAGCAATACTGAGTGAACACCGGACAAGGCTATAGGCAAGCTAATTCATACACCATGTTACCAAACCCAAACTCTAAGTATCACATCCTTCGATCACCATAACCCTTATGTCTACTCTAAGTTACAAGAAATCTCTCTGAATTATCTCACTCTATCCATCAAACCATTTGCCATCTCGATGCCCATGGCCTAACTCGAAGGAATAAAACCAACCCACCAGAGGCCTGCACTGCATAACATATGTACAATTCCCCCAAAAGATCCCCGTGAATACCCAAATAGTAATGGCTATTAGATGCAAACTCTTCCAAACCCAAGAGTTGGTTGGTCCTAATGACCCTCAAAATTAATAACACAGGCTCAAATCATGTCCTCCAAAATCTGAATAGCTCGCCTTAAAGGTCCATCATGCTATAGGCGAAAAACCATGCTAAGCTCAACTCGAATACCCATCTCTCTCTGAATTGACTTCTAGAAACCCAATGTTAACTGAGAACTAAGATCACAAGTGGTAGAAACTGACACGCTGTACAAATGAACCATCCTTCAAATATAAATCTGTGCTGAAGAAAAACTAAATTGGTAGGTAGTGAGTAGTCTTAGTCAACCTATTAGCAATGCCCTGAATAAAATCAAATCCCTAAAATGCACACCAAAAATAAGTTACGAAATCCATAGCTATCAGCTTAGCATAAGAGCTCGACCACTGGGCTTTGAGTGTGCACTGCATCTACATCAGAAAAAGCCTCTGATTCCTGCCGATCTGCTATGGCATAGGTACAGTTCTGGGTTCCACTAGCACCAACTGTCCCTATAGAACCTCTGCCATGCCCCGTAGGTTGTGCACCTCAACCTAGAGGAGGCATCAATGATGGCGATGCGACGGTTGGTCCCGTAGGTCGTGCCATACCACCCGTGTTTCTTTGTGGACACCCTTTTCTTATGCGCCCGACATACCACACCAGTAACAAACATTTGTTCCAAAACAGCATTCACCTGAATGAAACTTCCCCCAGTGCTGGCACAGCTAACAAAAAGACCTTGATTGGCTCATACTTCCTTGTGCTTGATACCCCACTGTCCATAAATCCTAAATCTCACTTCTTTGCCCAAACTGGTTGCTTCTAAACCCTTGGGATCGAGGTAGAGCATCTACTGTAGCATGAGGAAATGATGGTCTAAGTGGTATGTTAAACACCTAAGACCTAAATTCTCCTTGGGACGCCATGAGCTGTCCCATAGGTCTAGCCCTATTTGGCGGCCCTCTTTCAAAGTTTTGTGCCATTCTCTTTTGCCTTCGACTCCCCCTCTTCTGTGCAAAGGCTGGACCACCTTGTCCTTGATTTTGTGCAATGACTATCTGAGTCAACAGGTGCACCGCATTCCTTATATCCTGCTTAGTAGCATTAACAGGTGTTTCGGCAGGGTCTTCTCTCCTTTTTGTCTCTTCTGGAGCTGGAAAAGTAGAAGAAGCCCGCGATGCAAATTCAGTTTCAACTCCATCCTGACTAGCTTGGTCAGGTGGTGATTTACTAGTTCCTTCTCCGGCAAGCATGTCTACCTTCTTACCTTTGCCCCTACCTTGTCTTGTATTCGGCATTGCACTATACAAAAGAAAACCAATTTCAATGGTCAGATATGATTCCACCTACAATATTGGCTCTACAGCACGATCTAAGAAATGAAGAAAAGAAACAACTCCTAAATGTCCCGTAGCCTCCTACTTATAAATGTGGCGCGCAACACATCCATAAGCAAGACTCTACTCAGACACGGCTTTGTAGACACCCTTAGGATGACCTGCTCTGATACCACTTTTGTCACGCCTCGAATTCTAACGGGGCGGAATGGCACCCGAAGCCGTTGAGGCCCGAGAGAACCAATATTTATTCATGTACATTCATATACATGTCCCTGAGTGAACAACATTCTACTCATGTAAATTCAAGATACCATTGGCGAATGTATGAATAACATGTGATATATATATGGAACTTGGCCGTTAGGGCCATCAAGTCAAAGCATACATTCCTTACATTTCCTTCATTTGTCCCAAAACATCTACAAAGCCTCTATAGATACATAGACATAATCAACCTAAAGTCGGGACAAGTCCCCGCTTATACAACATTTACATAATACCAAAACGAGTGTACACATGACTCAAAAAGCCCCGAACCAACTAGAGCTCACTAATATTTCGTAGATGATCTGTAGCCTACTGTGGAAGTCTACTATCTCCTGTGCCTGCAGCAAGTAAGGTAAGTCCCCCAAGGGACGTTAGTACGAAGAATGTACTGAGTATGTAAGGCTATATGAAACTGCATAATACATAAGTACTTCAATGGAATCAAATATAAGAGAATAATCAATACAAATAAACCACCGGTCTATATATGTGGAACCATGTACATTACGTCCTTTACTTCTTTTGCCTTTACATTTATTCATCTTTATCGTTCTACCCATGCTAGGCTTTTCTGTCGCCCCTGGGATAAGATTAACCCATGCTAGGTATTTTAACTCCTGGGATGTGATTAACCCATGTTAGGCTTTTCTGTCGCCCCTGGGATTTTACTTGTGATAACCCATGCTAGACTTTTCTGTCGCCTGTGATAACCCATGCTAGGCTTTTCTGTCCCCCCGGGATGTTATTATGATAACCCATGCTAGGCTTTTCTGTCGCCCCTGGGATGTTATTATGATAACCCATGCTAGGCTTTTTTGTCACCCCTGGGATGTTACTCAAGATTATTCAAACAATTATGCATTACTTCCGTTCTTTCATTATAAGAGCGATACATTACTTCATTTCCTTACTTCTGAGAGATTGATACATTGGTAGTCATAACATCATTGGAACTTTAAAATGTAACATTGTTGGAAATGCTACTCAAGAGTGAATAGATTCTCTTTACATCATTACTTTCTTTGAGATAGTTCTTTTAGTAGTTACAACATTATGAGAGCTTTGGAACTTCAGTCAATGAATAAGAGACATATGAATCACAATTGGTCTAAGAATGAGAAACATATGAATAATAATATATGTCAACCTGAACTGGGATACTTTAGAACACTTCGGAATGGAACAAGTACAATGTCAATGTGAACAATATGTGCTGCAGAAGGATACGGAAAGAGTAACCTTACATATCTTATCTTCTCAATATGAATACACAATCCTATATGTGATTACAATAATCCAGCTTCTTCCTTACATTTTACTCTACAACACAAGTACATAACGGAACTCACGTTAACAACTAACTACATTACAAGTGCATAAGACGACAATGAGTTACATGACTGCCATATAATGTCATTTCACCCTTTACAATACCATTTACTGCATTACCATACCAACAACACCACAACATGCCACACATCAACCAAGACATCATAAACCAATAGCATTTCACACCAAGTTTATACTTTACACTTCCTCATTAACAACACGTCGCATTTACTCCATCAAGTCATCTCCATAGTTTTCACAATAACACATTAAAGACAATCCATAATTGATACCATTCAAATACCTTCGGTCCACTCCTTTAAATTCATTTAAAAGGTACCATAAGTTGATAATTGCATCCTAGAAGGGTATAGGGATTTTGGGGGATCAAAGAGAGACAAAAATATGCAAAATGGAGTTCTGGTCTGACCTGCGAAGCCAACTGCACCCGCAGGTGTTTGAGGTGCATCCGCAGGTGACCATTTTCCTGGTCCAGGGTCACCTGCATTGGCATTTGCGCCCTCAGGTGACCCACCGGAGAGGGCGGATGCCCGTTTCAGCCTTCGGGGGTTATTTTAGGGTCCTTTTTCGCAACGAATGGTCCATGATCATAACTAAGCTTTTCTTAACATATTTTAGATCATCTTAGATGCCAAATAACATCCATGTTTTCACAACGCACATAAACATCACCAAAGCTACATTTTCCTTTCAATACGCCACCGATTCTATGTACAATTTCACAACAACAATTCTAAATGTTACACACAAAGAGAAAGCAAGTTAAGGACATAACCACATCTTACATTTAATCCATCAAAGTCACTTCCTTCAATACCACATGTCCACTTCCAAGTTTACAAGGCAAAACCCTTTACCGATTAAGCAAAAGTACACTGTTTTACACATAGTGAACTGTTCAACACTTTGCCAACATAACCAACATGATTTATACACCATATTAAGCATATAATATATTGAACCATAAGAGTAAACACTTACCCAAACTTGCAAAGAGATGATCTTGTCCCAAAAGATGATTGCCTTAGGGTTTGGAAGAGAAGAGAAAATATCTCTTTTGTGGAAAATTCTAGAACTTGGCAAGTGTAATGAAATGAATAAAAATCAGATTTTTGGTGCCTTTTATATCCCCTTAATTGTCACCCTTAGCCAACTTTTGGTCAATAATTGATGTGTTGATTTGGTCAAAAGAAGAATGGATCATTTCCTTCTTGTTGGGCCATGTCTTTTACCTAATTTTGAGCCTTAAATTGAGCCCATTTGCACAAGGTTTGTTTAGCCCAATAACTTCCATGAATAATATACCATCTATCACAAGTTAATTAATTCCATTAACATTAGGGTAGTCACGTGAGTTCACAAAGGTACGGGGTGTTACACAAACCTTGTTGTACATTCTCCTTCAGCTGAAATAAAATAGGATCTGCATACTGTTTTTCCTTCACTTCAGCTACTAATCAAGATTATGCCACATTTTGCACCATAATTCCTTCATTTGGAGTTTCAACAAGACGAACCCCTAATCTAGCTAGTTGATTTAGATCTTTGATTATCTCTTGTCTTTCTGTGGACTGGCCATGAGTGCTCCCCATTACCTTGCGACTTAATGCATCATCTACCACATTTGATTTTCCCAGATGGTATAAGATATCGATATCATAATCTTTTAGTAGTTCCATCCACCTCTGCTGCCTCAAATTTAGGTCCTTCTGCTTGAAAATATACTGTAAACTCTTATGATGGGTATATATGTCAACGTGAACCCCATACAAGTAGTGGTGCCATATCTTTAAAGAAAATATCACAGCTACTAGCTCAAGATCATGTGTCGAATAATTTCTCTCATGTGGCCGCAACTGTCTTGAGGCATAAGCTATTACATTATCGTGCTGCACCAATACACATCCTAAGCCAACTCCTGAAGCATCACAATATACCGCATACCCTGCTGTGCCTTCTGGAAGTACCAATACAAGTGTAGAAGTCAACTTACTCTTCAGATTTTGGAAACTCTTTTCACATGCATCGTTCCATTGAAACTTGGTTATCTTGTGTGATAGCTTTGTCAAAGTTGTAGCAATTGAAGAAAATCCTTCAACAAACCTTCTATAATACCCTTCCAACCCAAGGAAACTACGAATCTCTATAGGCGTTGTAGGTCTTGGCCAGTTCTTCACAGCTTCTATCTTTTGAGTATCAACCCTTATTCCTTCATCTGACACAATATGACCCAAGAATGCTACAGATTTTAACCAAAATTCACATTTAGAGAACTTTGCATATAACTTAAGATCACGAAGAATCTGTAACACCTGCCGTAAGTGATTAGCATGGTCCTCTTGTGATCTTGAATAAACCAGAATATCATTTATAAACACTGTCACAAACACATCTAAGAACGGCTTGAACACCCTATTCATCAAATCCATAAAAACTGCTGGTGCATTTGTTAGCCAAAATGACATAAATAAAAACTCATAATGACCATACCGTGTTCGAAAAGCTGTCTTGGGTATATTTTTTTCTCTAATTCTTACTTGATGATAACCCTATCTCAAGTCAATCTTTGAGAAGCATTTGGCACCCTGTAATTGATCAAACAAATCATCAATTCTGGGGAGGGGATATTTGTTCTTGGCTGTTACCTTATTCAGTTGCCGATAATCAATACACATTCTCAACGTGCCATATTTCTTTTGTACAAACACTGGTGCACCCCACGGGGACATACTAGGCCTTATGAATCCCTTGTCCAGCAAGTCTCTTAATTGCTCCTTCAATTCTCTTAACTCTGCCGGGGCCATTCTATACGGAGGGATAGAGATAGGTTGAGTACCTGGAATCACATCAATACCAAACTCTACTTCCCGTTCTGGAGGCAAACCTGGAAGATCTTCAGGAAATACATCAAGGAATTCATTTACCACCGGAACCGATTGAAGAGTTGGTGGTTTCACATCAATATCTTGCACTCTTACTAGATGGCATATGTACCCATTGAATATCATTTTCTTTGCCTTAAGATAAGAAATAAATTTACCTATCGGTGCTCCAACATTACCCCTCCATTCAAGGACGGTCTTTTGTGGAAAATAGAAATGCACCTTTTTAGCTCGGCAATCTACCGTGGCATAACAAGAAGCCAACCAATCCATACCCATTATAACATCAAAATCTACCATTTCCAACTCAATAAGATTAGCCAACATATTATGATCATAAACAGTTACTATACAATTACGATAGATTCTCTTAGCTATAATAGACTTACCAATGGGTGTAGATACTTCAAATGGCATGACTAGTAATTTTGGTGTTCTTTCAAATTTTTCAGCAATCAATGGAGTGACATATGATAGGGTAGAGCGCGGATCAATCAATGCATATATATTATGTGAAAAGACGGAAAATATACCTGTAACCACATCAGGAGAAGCCTCCAAATTCTGCCGATCCACTAAAGCATAGATACGATTCTAGACTCCACTAAAATTAGATGCTCCTCGAACACCTCTACCACACCCAGTAGGCTGTACACCCGACGAGGATGATGCAACGGCTGATCCAGTAGGTCTCGCCATACTACTCGTGCCCCTCCGTGGGCACTCTCTCATTATGTGCCCCGCCATACCACACCAGAAATAAGCATCTGTCCCAAATCGACATGAACCTAAATAAAGCTTTCCGCAGTGCTGACACGGCTGACAAAAAACCTCGATTGGCTCATTCTTTCTTGTTCTTGATACCCTGCTGTCTGTGAACCTTGAATCCCACTACTGCCTCTAAACCCTCAAATTGGGATGGAGTACCTGCTGTAGAATAAGAAAATGATGGTCTAGGCGGTCTATTAAAAACCCAAGGCCTAAATTCTCCTTGGGACGCCATGAATTGTCCCATAGGTTTAGCCCTCTTTGACGGTCCTCTTTCAAATTCTTGTGTTCTTCTCCTTTGCCTCTGATCCTCCATCTTCTATGCAAAAGTTTGTATCCTAGTTATATCTATGTCTCTATTCAAAGCAGCAATAGTACAATCCCTAACCAAGTATCGATCCAATCGATCCACGTATCGATGGACTCTATCATCCATAGTAGCTACTACATTAGGAGCGTACCTAGCCAAAGAGTTAAACCAAAGGTTGTACTCTCTGACACTCATATTACCTTGACAAAGATTTAAGAACTGGTCTGCATGAGCCTCTCGAATCTCATATGGAAGGTAATGATCAAGGAATGCCGCTTTGATTTCTTCCCAACTAGCTGGAAGTGCACCGATACCCCTAGATAATTTCCAATCTTCATACCATAATATAGCCTCTCCTTTTAATCTATATGCTGCAAGCTCAACTGTTTCTGTACCAGATACATGCATAACATCTAAAGCCCTTTGAATTCGGTCCATGAAGTCTTGTGGGTCTTCATTAAGATCTGACCCAGTGAATGTGGGAGGATCTAATTTAAGAAAATCCTGTGTCAGCCGACTAGCTACCCTATCCACACCGTCATTACTTGTAGTTGGACCAGCTTGTCCTTGATTTTGTGCAGCAACTATACAAGTCAATGTTTGCACCGCATTCCTTAAATCCTGCTCAGTAGCATTAACAGGTAGTTCTGGGGGTACTCCTCTCCTTCTTGGCTCTCCTGGAGGTGGAGGAGTAGAAGAAGCCCGCGATGCAAACTCATTTTCAGCTTCACCTTGATTAACTCACTCAGGTGGTGATTTACTGGTTCCTTCTCCTGCAATCCTGTCTACCTTCTTACTTTTACCCGTGTTTCTTCTTGTAAATGGAATTTTGTGATACTGAAGAAACAAAAAATAAAAAAAATTCAGTGGTTAAATATGACTCCACCTACAACTTTGGCTCTATTGCACGATCTAGGAAATAAAGAAAACAAACAACTCCTAAATGTCTCATAGCCTCCTACTTATAAATGTGGTGCACAACACATCCATAAGCAAGACTCTACTCAGACATGGCTTTGTAGACACCCTAAGATGACCCACTCTGATACCACTTTTGTCACGCCTCAAATCCCATTGGGGCGGACAGGCACCCGTAGTCGTAAAGGCCCGAGAGAACCAACCTATGACTGAGTACATTCATATGCATTCCATTAAGTGAACAAAAATTTTGCCACATCCAGATATAATATATCAATGACGGAAGTCATGTAAAGATGTTTAAAACAGATACGAGACTTGGCTGTTGGGGCCACAAAGTCTAAAAAGGTAAGACACTTCTACGTTTGACTTTACAAGGTCTACAAAGCCTCTAAAAGATACATTACCATGACTAATGTCGGGATAAGTCCCTGCCTTATACAACTACTACACAGTACCAAAAATATATACAAATGACTCGAAAAGCCCTGAATCAACCTGGAGCTCACCAATAGCCTGCAGATGACCCGTACCCTACTGTGAAGGTCTACTAGCTCATGCGCCTGCATCAAGTAAGGCAGGTCCCCCAAGGGACGTCAGTACGAAAGAATGTACTGAGTATGTATGGCTAAAAGTAAAGGTATGAAATATAGGAACTCAAATGGAATCAAATACAAGTGAATAAATAATACTGATATGTCACCGTACTGTATATGTGGAACCATGTACATTACATTCATTTCTTTCCTTTTACCTTTATATCAATAGATATCATACAATGCCCGGGACCAATTGATCAGTGGTAAATAACATTGGGATCGGCTCGAGTTAGGCTTATGCCCCTAGAGCTACCACCCATAAATCAATAAATCCACCTTCCTTTATACTTCCATATAACTTCATTCCACCCTCCTACAATACAATTACTGCCCCACAACACCAACAAGACCAAAACAGTCCACCCATCAACATAGACGTCACAAACCGACAAGATTTCCCACCAAGCGCATACTTCACATTTTTACCTCAATGCAACTCCACATTTTTATTCCATAAAGTCACATAAACACCTTCCACAACAATATACCAAAAATAGTCCACACAGTTTCAAAATTCACTTTAACATAACAAGAAAGTATTCTCCTTTCACTACGCCAAATGTTCCATGCACAATTACGTATAAATATTTCCACAAGTCATACACAAGGAGTAACAAATTAGGTACAGAAACACACTTAAAAATACTGAAATTTAGTCCATGTAATTCAATTCCTTCAAGACCTTAAGTCCCCTTTCAAGTTTAAACCACATAGAAGGCAAATCCTTTACTGATTTAGCAAAAGCGGATTGTTTCACAATAAGTGGACTGCTAAACACTTTTTAAACATAAAAAACATGATATACACACCCTATTATGCATATAATATATTAATATATAAGGGTAAACACTTACCAAGTCTTGCAAGTGGAAGATTTGTCCAAAAATCCTTAAAGAAAATTAGGGTAGCTAGGGTTTGAGAGAGGAAAAAATGTTTGATTGAAAATTTGATTTTTGGCAAGTGAAATATGTTAAAAATAAGCTGAATTTCAGCCTTATAAAGGCCCTCCAAACCGCCTCTCTCATGGTCATCCTTAGCCAATTATTTGGTAAAAAAGTCCAAGTATACTTGGTCCATTTTTAAATGGATCATCTCCCTTTTTGGGCCCATGTCTTTTTACTTAATTTTGGACCTCAATTAAGTCCATAAACATAATATTAATTCAGCCCAAGAAATTTAGTGGGTAATACACCAACTATCTCAAGTTTAAATAATTCCATAAATGTTAAGGTAGTCAAATAAGTTCAGAAATGTACGGGGTGTTACAGATGCCCTATAGCCTCCCAGGAAAGAATACAACCGTCATTGTACCGATCTGTAGGAGTCTAATTGGCATTTTCCCTTGAACCAACACTATCGGTGAACCTAGGCTCTAATACCAATCTGTCATAACCCAAAAATTTAGGTCATGATGGTACCTACTAAAAATTCACCATTAGGTAAGTTGTATCCCCTTAGCCTAGAATGATGGTACCTACTAAAAATCCACCATTGAGTGAAATCATAAGTAACTATCCTACCACAGGCTATGCAATAATTATCAATAATAACCTAACAACGCCCCTGTTGACATCTAATTTTGACTCTCCGTGCTTAAAATTTACGGCCTTAGGCTTCCTGATTATTAAAGAGCACAACATATAATTTTCACCCATTTATTTTAACTTATTGACAATTATCCTTATTCAAGGATTTTTACCAATTTATTGTCATATTTTCACTTTTCACAATTTATTGATAATTATCCTTAATTTCATAAATATTAGGATTTTTATCAATTTATTATCATTTTAATTCTTAAGAGTTATCTGCACATACACAATACGAGCAGTATAATTTTTATTCCTTACCACACAATATTTTCACATTTTTTATATTTATATTAACATTTTAAAAATTATATATATACATTAGCTATATTTTAAGACACAATCCATACATAGCAAATAAAGTGAATTCACTGATATTCAAAACTCACACTGTGTATATTATTCAAAAATAAAATTACACGATGTGTAATATCTTCTTGTCCAAACATATTTCTTATTTTTTTTTCTCTAAAAAGGGAAAGGGACACATCCCTTGATTTCCTCAACTACCATATTTTGACTACAAACCCTCTCCTTTTTCTTTACTTTTCTTTCCTTATCCACACACACAATAGTAAATTTTTGCTCCCTTATTTTAGGCTTTTTTAAAGATATTCTTTTTACCACAATTTTTCTTTATCTACACATACACAAATAGAAGCACTATAATTTTAATTTTTACTATACAATAGATATTTCTAATGTCGCTTACATTTTTGTATTTTATTTTTATTGTATATTTATACCTATATTTTATTTCTATAACAATTATATACACCCTAGTTATATTTTTAACTAATATTACATCATTTATTTTACTCCTCTAAATAATAGAAAAAAACACATTCCTTAATTTTCTCAACCACCATTTTGAAAGAAGAGGTAAAGATTTTTTTTCTTTCTCTTTCTTTTCCCTCTTTTCCTTTCCACGGGCCCCACTCTTTTCCTTCTTTATTGAATTTCCTATCTACCCAGCCTAAACTTATGGGATATGTTTTTGACATTTGAGTTTTCATGAGATTTTTCTTCCTCTTTAAAGACTTTAAAATAACTCCTAAGGTGTAATGACCTTCCAGGTCATTTTCTCGATTTTCATGCATTTTGGCATTTTGAGCCTACATGTTATTTATGACTTTTCGGAACTATCAATTTGGTCATCGAATAGTTCGTTTGGATTTTAGGCTCACTTTCTTATTTTAGAGCTTTCGCTGTTAAGGAATAGGTCTTGAACCAAAACTCCTAGTAAATGGCCTTCAGCTCTGAAACATTGATTTTAGGCTAGGGGGACCCTTTCTTTAGGTACCGAGGACTCCAGACTCATTTTGGGCTATTGGGTAGATTTTCTGAAAAATGAAACTATGGGTGTGGGGCCTATATTTAATCGAAATGACCTCGGATGAAAGTTTCAATGGTTTCATTGAATTCGAAATGTCGAATTTAGTATGGTAGCATAGTTCATTTATGCGCATAGGGTTCCAAACTATTCTCGAACACCCGGTCGGAGTCCATTTGGACTTAGAAAATCTGATGCCTCAAAGTATCTAGTGCAGCCGCATAAGCGGCCGAAGGACCTCTTAAGTAATAGTTGCTTTAGTGACCTTGTGCCACTTTAGCGGCCTTAGCTACTTGGCTGAGGTCCGCTTTAGCAGTCAAGGTCCGCTTAAGTGGACGGCGCTTTTACGGCCAAGTTCCACTTTAGCGGCCTCCACCTTTCTTTGCCCGACCGCTTTGGCGGTCAAGTACCGCTTTAGCGGTAGCCTCTTAAGTGGCCAAGTGACCACTTTAGCGATACTTGGGGGTTTTATATCCCCTTCTTCACCAGATTTTCCATTTATTTCTCAACCCTTTTCTCCCATTTTTGAGAGCTTGGAAAGTAGGAAAGTGTGGAAAATCATCCATTGAAGATAAGGTTAGCTAGCCCAACACTCCTTAGTCATTTTCCATTATTATTCCCATTGAATTCCATCCCTTTTAATTGTAAATTCTTAGAAATTAGGGCTTCAAATCTATAGTCTTTAGGGGTTGATTTGGGCCCCAATTTGTGTCCCATTTGTGCTCAACTTTAGAGCACACATTCTTTGTCCTTCTAGGGACCTCATGACGGATTCTATTTTGGATTTCATTTGCAGGCCCTGTGGGCCCGTTCTTGACCCAAATTTCAACCTGACATTTCATAAATCAATGTGGATCTCATTTTACTCGTATTAATGTGTAGATGATTATTTTGATAGCATGGCAGTATTCCGGGATAGTAGAGCAAAAACGAGCGAATTGTGGACGATTCAAGTTTTGCGATTTGGGATCGAGGTAGGCTTCCATCTACTTTTCTCTTTGAGATGGTGTTATGTTGGATTGAATGCTAGATAGGGATTATAGGATAGACTTATGACTAGTATATTATGACTTAGTCTTTTTAGGGTTTTCGGGCTAGAAATGTGATCCGAACCTTAGCATTGGATACCCGTTATGGCCCTAGAATCCTATTACCCTTAATTATAAGAATGTTTATCATAGTTTGATACCAAGGATCCTTTAGTATGAGACTCACCATATTGCTAAGCAAATTAGACAGTAGTTTCCCAGATTGTAGTGATATTATTACACTAATGATGTACTATTGGGCCTGAGGCTGCGGTTATGATATCAGTTGGACTCCAGTTGAGAATTTTACCCTTAATGAGGGCATGATTCTAGTTTATAGATGCTTAGCCTCTTATGGTTGTATTATTTGGATACTGGTGATGGCATGCATACTGTTAGGTGCATTCATGCACCATGATTTTACTACTATTTTCAAAAAAGGGAATTATTCCCATTTTTCACTTTTAAAATGGTTTTTTTTACAATGAGAATCATACCACCTTATTTATTAGACTATGAGCTTTAGCAACTAAAAGTGATGTTATGGAAATTAGACTGAGGTTGATTTCGGTCCTTGGATTATCCACTCTTTTACCACTACTATTTACTTTGGTATACGAAAATTCTAACCCTTTCTACATTGTTATGATGATTTAGTCCCAAACTTGATCTTGGGCAGTGGCTTATAGATGCATACACTTTTAGTCACGATTCGAGTTCATGCACTTATTATACGATGTACACTCTTTTAGTCACGGTTCTAGTTCGTGCACTTATTACATATGTACATATATATATATATATCTGGTACTGGATGGAGTAGATGGATTATGATGATTATTGGAAGTCCTAGTTTGGGACAAGACAGCATATAAGGATATTCCAAACCCCCTATGGGCCCCTTCGTCCGTATGCCGCAATGGCGGAGAAGGATGGTCGTTGTAGGTCCTAATTTGTAAGCTCTGGAGCTGGAGGAGGTGTATACACTTGGTAATTATGGAACTTGGATCTACATTCATTCATTCATGTGCATTGACTATCACCATTATGATTGTTTGGCACTTGTATCAATCGGTCTTATGGGGGTCGTATAGGTATACGTTTTGATTTTTATTTGTTGTGTGCTTCAGTGAACCTTTTGGGTTTATAGGGGCTCGGTTAGGTAATGTTTGCCCGTACTAGTCGGTTACTTTATTGTTGATTATTATGGTAGTTCGTGGCAGGATAGTTATGGGCTGGTACCCGAGGTTGTCGGTATGTTTCTTATTACTCTTTCTTTATGATACTGGGATATTTCATTGGTAGGTTTCTTTATGATTAGTCACCCTTGATTAGAGGCTTGAGCAAGCTAGTATTAGTTTCCTTTCTTGGCTATGATTTTTGAAATATTAGGTAGGCTTCCTTAAGTTATTACCTTGAGTCTAGTCCTATGCGTATATGTATATATATATCGATATGGCATTATCGTAAAGCCTTTTCTTTCCTTATCTATTCATATTGTATATGTATCCTTTGGCATTTATACTACTATATATCTTTCTTCCACCCTTTATTTGTACATTGGCTAGTGTTATACGGTATTGCACCTTAGACCCTAGTTACTGTTAGAATATGATAGTTATCCTTATGGCTTCGTTAACATTATTATGCCTAGTTTCTTGGATAGTTGCCTGTAGTTACATTCATGCCTTACACGTCATTTTATGCTTACATTATTTTTGGAGCTCAGTTGTTCAATGCCTACTGAGTACCACGGTTTGGTACTTATATTACACTTCTGCAACCTGTAGATTATAGTACGAGTTATTGTCGTTGTGTTGTGTATCATGCGGAGCAGCTATAGATTGGATATTCGGGGTGAGCTCCTAGCATTTTAGAGTATGTATGCTCTCCTTCTTATTATTTGACTATTTCTCTATGTTGTATCAGAGACGGCTTGTATATATACTTTTCCTGTATTCCACTTGTACTCCTATTGTATTAGAAGCTCTTGTACTGGCTCCACCAGGTTTTGGGACTATATTAGTCTTTTTATAATATTAATTCCACAGTTCTTTTTATTTCTCTTGGTAGTCCGTTACTAGTCGTTCCAGACTATGGGTTGGCTTACGTAATGATGGGTTATAGTAGGTGCCATCATGACCTGAGACATTGGGTCATGACAAATTAGCATCAGAGCTTAGGCTTACCGGTGTTGTTGGTACAAGAGCTTAGTGTCTAGTAGAGTCTTGTGGATCGGTACGTAGACGTCTGTTTACTATCTTTGGGAGGCTATAGAGCATTCCTAGGAAATTCTTTTCTTGACTCTTTTTTGTGTGTCCACACTTTTGTGAACCTCTAAGTACTTTTTTTGACTCCACTCTCTCCCATATGGATCGTACGAGATTTTTGATAAATGCGGACTATACTTCTGCGTGTGTGACCAAAGTTTCAATTCAACGGTATACTAGAGAGTTAGAGATTGATATATAGGATCTTCAGCATCAGACAGAGGTTGTGGGGCCAGCTCAAGCTCCGACAGAGTTTACGACCAACTCAGTTTTTTGGGATTCTATGTTAGGGATTTTGAGTCTTTTTATAGATGTTTCACAGTCAAGGGTATTGCCTGGTACATTGAGTGATTCTCAGGCCAGAGTTGGGTTTATTGGTGTTCAACAAGGTTCCTTATTATTTTTTTAAGTATGAGATTGGGTTTGTTGAGTGGGCCAGTCAGACAGCTATGTTATATGCTACTGAGAATGAGATGGAGCAGAGATTTATCAGAGGATTAGCTTGACCACTCCATTTGGCATTAGAGCATTTGATAGCAGTAGAATCTCCTTTCTCTGAGGTTGTTAATCATGCGAGGGCTATAGATCGGGCTTGCTTTAAGACATATAGAAGTGGCAGTAAGAGGCCATGCCAGTAGTTAAGTGTTAGTGGTATTTCGTCCGGAGGTTGGGATCTTCCCAGCAGAGGTCAGCATCACTTGCCACCTATTAGGTCCATTTAGGTAGCACCTCATCTTGTGGATAGCTCTCTAGTAGATCGTGGTGGTATCAGTGGATAGAGTTTTGGTCAGGCAATATGGGTTATCTAATCTAGGTTGTTAGGCCGTGGCGGTCGTCCTAGGTTTGTAGGCATAGTACATCAGAGTATTCCAGGAGCTTGTTTTGACTATGAAGAGGTTGGCCATTGGTCTAGAGAGTACCCCAGACGTGAGTTGGTTGTCCAAACAGGGTCAGCATATGTTCCTCCCTAGCCTAGAGCTCCCGAGGCATGTTATGATTGCGGGGAGGATGGTCACTTCAGTAGAGCATGTACTCGACATCAATTGGTTAGACAGTTGGGGCCAGCTAGTATTTCTCGCCAGATTAGAGATCAGGGATTTTTTATGACTGCAGAGAGATCGATCACTGGTCCAAAGACTGTCCCCAACATAGGATTATCAGTTATTTAGCTCATACATATCAGTCTCATGGAGTTGTGGCACCTTCAGGTAGAGATAGTGCACTTAGTGCCTTAGTTGGTCATTCAAACACTCAGTTCGAGTTTGGACATGCTCAGATTCATACTCCTTTGGGCACGTCAGATTTATGATTTCAGATTTCCATCATGATAGGTGTGCCTTTGATTTTCTGCCTTTAGTTTCTATTTTGAATTATATTGGGTTTTCATACCCATCGATGATTATATGTCGTGGTATTTCTATATTGGGTGATATATGCCTTGGTGTAGATTTATGATTAATTGACTACCCCGTAGATGATTTCTTTTAGTAGTGGATTGAGTGGATTGGTATGGTATTTTAAAGTCCCATTTCCTTTGGCATATTGGCCTTGTTATAGCCTTGGAGTGGTATTTGTTGTTGATTTTCATTTTAGTACCACCTGCATATTATGTTGTTGATATTATTGTCATTGTTTTGATATTTATTAATTCTTATTTGATAGACGGCTAGATTAGCGTTATCTAGCTAGCATTCTTCCCTTCCTTGTACTTCTTAATTTGTTGGCTTTGATGGCTACCTTGATTGGTTAGCCTTCCCTTTCTGTTAGCAAGGTCGGTTGTTGATCAAATTATGAAAGTGAAGGTAAGGTTGACCTTTGATGGCTTTGTTGTGATTTTAGCACTGGCAGTCTTCTTCCATAGCCCATTTTTATTGATGATGTGTTTGAGATGTGACTCTATCGATTTGGATAGTTTATCGCCCATTAGTGGTCTTGATCTTAATGTTGATTTTAAGTTGGAGTTGGCAATTTGGTTCTATTGCCAGTTTCTGGTATTGAGAAGCCTAAGTCTTGCTTCTTTAGTATGTTATGTTCATCTCTTGGTGATTGTTTTGATCTTGGTTTTGGTGTGGAGTTGGATAATCCATTCTAGCTGCGATGTGGTTTATGGTTCAGCAGAGTTAAAGTTGGTATAAATGGGTGATCTCAAAAAATTCTCATTTCGGCTCTTGTTCGGCCTAATATGACTTCGTGGGATGCTTCTACTCAGTGGTATGTTCTTGATTATCAGTTGTTGGTTACCAAAGAAGGCGTCTGTGGGAGTGAGTATTTGTTGCCATAGATTGGGCATTGGATTGGCCAGATGTCCGTTGAGTTATACATTCGAGTTGGTCGAGTTCTAGATACCATTGGTGATTTTTCAGCTTTGGTGAGTTCTTGGTTATGCCTTGTTGCATTATGCCCTTTAATAGTTGTGGAATCGATTACTTGTGGTTTCAGCCGGTAGTTTTTCCTCCATTATAATTATGCTCTACGGTGATATTTTGACTTGAGTCCTTTCGGGGACCGTTGGATATATGCCTGATTTTCGATAGTGAGGTTGATTTGGGGTATTTGACCTTAGTTTAGACTTATTGGCCCCAGTCATGATTTTTTTGAACTTTTTGGATGACGGCTTGGGAGTTGTGATGGGTTTCGGTATGTGTATGCTTACTCATTGTCACGCCCCAAATTCCAATGGGACGGACTGGCACCCGAAGCCGTTAAGGCCCGATAGAACTAATCTTTACTCATGTACCCTCATACGTATGTCTCTGTGTGAATAGCATTCTTTCACATGTAACTTATAAAATACAAATGGCAGAAGTCATGGCAACATATGCTATATATATGAAACTTGGCCGTTAGGGCCATCAAGTCGAAATGGACATACATCTCTTACATTCTTTTTCCCACATACGTCTACAAAGCCTCTAACCAATGCATGTACATAACCAACCTACAGTCGGGACAAGTCCCCGCTTTAATACAATATTTACAATACCAAAACCATGAACACATATGACTCAGAAAGCCCCGAACCAACTGGAGCTCACCAATGATCCGTGTATGACTCGTAGCCTACAGTGGAGATCTACTAGCACCTGTGCCTGCAGCAAGTAAAGTAAGTCCCCCAAGGGGAGTCAGTACGAAGAATGTACTGAGTATGTAAGGCTCATATGAAACTGTATGATACATAAATACTTCAATGAACTCAAATACAAATGAATAACCAATATGGATAAGTCACCACTCTGTACGTTAAGAACCATGTGTATTGCTTTCATTATTTTCTTTGCTTCTTTACTTCTATGTTTGTTCATCATCACTTGTGTCACTATGTACCCGGGCCCCGACTGATCAGTGGGTCTTAACATAACATAACGTTATGTTGGGATAGGCTCGAGCTAGGCTTATGCCTCTAGAGCTACCACCCATAAATCAATATATCAGGCTCAGCTCGAGCTAGGTTATCACCTCTAGAGCTGCCACCCATAAACCAACATATCAGGTTCGGCTCTAGCTAGGTTCTTACCTCTAGAGCTACTCCCTGTCAGGCTCGATTTGAGCTAGGCTTATGCCTCTAGGACTACCCCCTGATCCAATAATCTCGGGATCGGCTTGAGCTAGGCTTACGCCCCCAAAGCTACCACCCATACTCAATCATTAACCACATATGCATTACTTCATTCTTTACTTTTGAGACTGATACATTGATAGTCATAACATTATTGGAAACATAACATTATTGGAATCTTTGGAACATTAGTCAATGAACATGAGACATGTGAATCAAAATTGATCAATGAGTAGGAAACATGTGATAATAACAATTGGTAACCGGATATAGGATACCTTAGAACATTTCAGAATGGAACAAATAAAATGTCAATATGACTACTATGTGCTGCAGAAGGATACGGATACAATAACCTTACATACCTTGTCTTCCCAATATGAATACACAGTCCTATATGTGAATATAACAATCCAACTTCTTTCTTACGTTTTATTCTACAACACAAGTACATTACGAAGCTCATGTTAACAACCAACTACCTTACAAGTGCATACGACAATAATGAGTTACGTGACTACTATATAGCGTCATTTCATCCTTTACCATACAATCCACTGCATTATCATACCAAAAACACCATAACATTCCACACATTGACCAAGACATCATAAACCAATAACATTTCACACCAAGTTTACCCTTTACACTTCCTCATTAACACTACGTTACCTTTTCTCCGTCAAGTCAGTCGATAGCTTTCACAATAACACATTAACAATAATCCATATTTTATACCATTCAAAATACCTCAGGGATACTCCTTTATAGTCATTTAAAAGGTACCATAAGTTGATAATTGCATCTATGAAGGGTATAGGGGCTTCGGGGGGGGTCAAAGGGATGCAAAAACAAGTAATTCGGGGTTCTGGGCTGACCTAAAAAGCCATCTACACCATCAGGTGTCTGATTTACACCCTCAAGTGACCTTTGGCAGTAGCCAGAGGCACCTGCGAAGTCACCTGCGCCCGCAGGTGCTTCGTTTGCGAGGGCGGGTGCCCATTTCGGCCAAAAAGGGTCTCTTTTGGGTCTTTTTATGCAATGAATGGTCCATGATCATAACTAAACTTCTATTGACATATTTTATATCATCTTGGATGCCAAAAATCAGCCATGGTTTCACAACACACATGAACATCACCAAAACCACACTTTTCCTTCAATACGCCACCAAATCCATGCACAATTTTGCAATAACAATTCCAAACATTATGTACAATAATAAAACAAGTTAAGGATATAATCACATCTCATATGTCAATATTAAACCCATCAAGTTCACTTCCTTCAAGACCACAAGTCCATTTTCAAGTTTACAAGGCAAAAACCTTCACCGATTAAGCAAACATAAATTGTTTCACACATAGTGAACTTCTCACACTTCTCCAACATAAAAAACATGATATACACCATCTTCCATGCGTATAATATATTAAACCATAAATATAAACATTTACCAAGGCTTGAAAAATGATGATCTTGCCCAAGAGTTGATTGCATACGGTTTGAGAGATAAGAACTAACTTTAGGAAATGTCTAGAAATGGCATGTGTGTTTTGTGGATTTAAAATCTGATTTTCCACCTTATATAGTACCTTAATGGTCCTTCTTAACCACACACTTGGTCCAATAACGAATATGGTGACTTGGTCTCACAAGAATGCGTCAAATACCCTTTTTTGGGCCATGTGTTTTGTGTCTCTTTTTGGGCCTTAATTGAGCCCAATGGTTCAAGATTAATTTGGACCATTACATTTGATGTATAATTCCTCAAAACTCCCATGTTTAAATAACTCCATGAATGTTACGGTAATCAACTAGGTTTGGAAAGGTACGGGGTGTTACACTCATCAACAGGATCAGTTTGGACAGTTGAGATCGAGTAGTTCAGCTTCAGTGTTGGGATTTTGGCTTGGGTTTGCATAACTTGGTTGCAGCCTTTTTTCCAGTTTTGCTTCAGTTGACCATTTATTTATAGGCATACTAAGCCTACTCCTTGCCTACTAGTTCGGTTCTTTTCAGTCCAGATAGACTGTGCTTGATTGATGCTCGAAGGATAGTCCATTGGCACATGGTATTGGTTTCTACTGCTTTCGACCTTGGTTCTCAATTTCCATCAAATCTTGGATTGTCTGCTCAACAGAAAGAGTATGTTTAAGTTGGGCTTAGCATGACTTCATCCACAGTTGGTGGGACATCCTGGAGTGGATGGTCCAGTTTTGAGAGCTTGTGCTTCGGGCTCATGATTATTGGTTTTGAGGGTCATTCGGACCAGTTGTAGCTTTGGCTTAAGAGTGCAGACTTTGGTCACTACTGTATCCAGGTAGCACCTCATGATTTATTCGTATGCTTGCCATTATGGATTTTTAATATACCAGTTTCAGTCTTTTGAGGCCAATGTGATGTGAATGCGTGGATAGGACTCAGATGATATTTTGTATGGTTCAGAGTAGGTAGCAGGTTTGGAAGGGCAAAATAAGGTTAGATTTAAAATTGGAGTTGGTTGCATGATTCATGCCTTGGTTTGCCTTTGGATTGGTTGAATTACTGTCGGGTTAGGCTTGTATTGGTGTGTTGTCAGCATGTTGTGGTCTGTATTTGCATGCTTCAGTCATTCTTAGTTCAGTTCAAGGTCATTTGGTTGTTGAATTTAAGTTTTGGTTTTTTGAAAAGTGAAATAAAGAAGTTAGTTGGAAAAAGGATACCTTCGGCAAAATCCCTTGGAAGCATTGTATCTTCTTTGAGGTTGTCTGGGGAGTCATGCTCGAGGCATGCGGTCTTAGTACCTCGTCCTTTCGAGCGTTCGAGCTCTTTCTATCCATTGACTTTCGCAGACGAAAGTCTTTTTAGTAGTGGGAATTGTAATGACCCTCTAGGTTATTTTCTCAATTTCTGCACATTCTAGCATTTTGAGCCCACCCATAGTGCCTACATGTCATTTATGACTTGCTGGAACTATCGATTCGGTCATCAGATAGTTTGTTTGGATTTTAGGCTCATTTCTTTGTTTTGGAGCTTTCGTTGTTAAGGAATAGGTCTCGGACCAAAACTCCTAGTAAATGGCCTCAGATGAAAATTCAGACAGCTTCTTCAGCTCTGAAATGTTGATTTTAGGCTAGGGGCACCCTTGCTTCAGGTCTCGAGGTTTCTAGACTCATTTTGGGCTATTGGGTAGATTTGATGAAAAATAGAACTATGGGTATGGGGCCTATATTAAATCGAAACAACCTCGGATGAAAGTTCTGATGGTTCCATTGAGTCTGGAATGTCGAATTTGGTATGGTAGCATAGTTCGTTTGCGCGCATGGGGTTCCGAATGAATCCCAAACACCTAATCGGTGCTCAACTTTTGAGCACACATTCCTTGTCCTTGAGGGACCTCATTACAGATTCAATTTTGGATTTAATTTGTGGGCCCCCTTGGGCTCATTCGTGACCTAAATTTTGGCTCGACCTTTCATATATCAATATGGGTCTCATTTTACTCGTATTGATGTATAGATGATTATTTTGATAGTGTGGCGACATTTCAGGATCGTGGAGCAAAAATGAGTGAATTGTGGACGATTCAAGACTTGCGATTCTACATTGAGGTAGGCTCCGGTTTACTTTTCTCTATGAGATGGTATTATGTATGGATTGCATGCTAGATAGGGATTATAGGATGGACTTATGACTAGTATATCATGAATTAGTCTATTTAGGGTTTTGGGGATAAAAATGTGATCTGAACCTTAGCATTAGATACCCATTATGGCCCTGGAATCCTATTACCCTTAATTATAAGCATGTTTATCATAGTTTGATTTTAAGGATCCTTTAGTATAAGACTCACCATAGTGCTAAGCAAATTGGACAGTTGTTCCCCAGATTGTAGTGATATTATTACATTAGTGTTGTACTGTTGGGCCTGAGGCCGCGGTTATGATATCAGTTAGACTCCAGGTGAGCATTTTACCCTTAATGAGGGCATGATTCTAGTTTATATACTCTTAGGCGCTTATGTTTATATTGTTTGGATACTAGTGATGGCATACATACTATTAGGCTCATTCATGCTCACTTAGTTGTACGATTCCAACCCCAAACCTTGATTTTACTACTATTTTCCAAAAAGAGAATTATTCCCACTTTTCACTTTTAAAATGGATTTTTTACAATGGGAATTGTACCACCTTATTTATTTGATTATGAGCTTTTAGAACTAAAAGTGATGTTTTGGAAACTAGACCGAGTTTGATTTTGGTCCGTGGGTTATCCACTCTTTTACCACTACTATTTACTTTGATCGATGGAGTTTCCGACCCTTTCTACATTGTTATGATGATTTAGTCTTGAACTTAATCTCGAGCAATGGCTTACAGATACATACTCTTTTAGTCACGGTTCGATTCCGTGCACTTATTATCCGATGCATACTTTTTAGTCACAGTTCGAGTTCGTGCACTTATTATACGATGTACACTCTTTTAGTCACGCTTCGAGTCTGTGCACTCATTACATATGTACATATATATATATCTCCGATACTGGATGGCGTAGATGGATTATGATGATTATTGAAAGTCCTGGTTTGGGACTAGAGAGTGTATACGGATATCCCAAACCCCCTATGGACCCCTTCATCCATGAGTCGCAGTGCCGGAGAATGATGGTCACCGTAGGTCCTGCCTTTGTGAGCTCTGGAGCTAGAGGAGGTGTATACACCTGTTACTTATGGCACTTGGATTGGATGTGGTACTATGGTTTTACGTTACATTCATTCATTCATGTGGATTGCCTATCACCAGTATGATTGTTTGGCACTTGTATATATAGGTCTTATAGGGGGCCGTATAGGTATAGGTTGTGATTGTTGTTTGTTGTTTGCTTCAGTGAACCTTTCGGGTTTATGGTGGCCCGGTTAGGTAATGTTTTCCCAGACTAGCCAATTACTTTACTGTTGATTATTATGGTAGTTCGTGGCAGGATGGTTATGGACGAGTACCCGAGGTTATCGGTATGTTTCTTATTCTCTTTCTTTATCATGCTGGGATATGTCGTTGGTAGGTTGCTTCATGATTAGTCACCCTTGATTAGAGGCTTGAGCATGCTAGTATTAGTTTCCTTTGTTCGCCATGATCTTCGAGATGTTAGGTAGGCTTCCTCAGTTTATTGCCTTGAATGTAGCCCTACGCGTATATATATATATATATATATATATATATATCGATATGTCATTACCGTATATCCCTTCCTTTCCTTATCTATTCATATTGTATATGTATCATTTGGCCTTTATACTACTATATATCCTTCTCCCACACCCTTTATTTGTATATTGACTAGTAATATATGGTATTGCGCCTAAGACCCTGGTTATTGTTAGAACAGGATAGTTATCCTTATGGCTCTGTTAACATTATTATTCCTAGTTCCTTGGATAGTTGACTGTAGTTACATTCATTCCTTACATGTCATTTTATGCTTACATTATTTTTAAAGCTCAGTTGGCCAATCCCTACTGAGTACCATGTGTTTGGTACTCATACTACACTTCTGCAGCCTGTAGGTTATAGTACGAGTTATCGCCGTTGATGTGTGTATCGTGTCGAGCAGCTATGGATCGGAGATTCAGGGTAAGCTTCTGGCATTTTGGAGTATCCCTGCTCTCCATGTTATTGTTAGAATGTTTCTCTATGTTGTATCAGAGACAGCTTGTATATATACTTTTCCTGTATTTCACTTATACTCTTGTTTTATTAGAAGCTCTTGTACTGGCTCCACAAGGTTTTGGGACTATATTAGTCTTTTTATTATATTTATTCCATAGTTCTCTTTATTTCTCTTGATAGTCCGTTACTAGTCATTCCAGACTACGGGTTGGCTTACCTATTGGTGGGTTATAGTAGGTGCCATCATGACCTGAGAAATTGGGTCGTGACATAAGGAGCATCTTCTCTTTGGCTCTCCTCTCCTCTTTCTATATCTTTCATTTCTCATATACTCCTCTCTTCTCTCCATCACACCAACCAACAACAGCAACACCACAAACAGCCCTCTCTCATTTCCCCCTCCCTTTTTATTCTCTTAATGATCCCTTCTTTCTCCATTATTTTTTTCTTTAAAGAAGGAAAATAGTATTGCACATTCTTTAGAGCTCTTCTTTTACTCTTAGGATCACAATTATTTCTCCTTTCATAAACCTTGTCTTTCTTCTCCAATGGACAACTATCCAACTCCAAAAAAACCCCACTTCATGACTGTGACCATTTTTATGTATATATGTTTTTATTGAATCTTGCTTCTTATTGTTTTGCTACTGATATTGCAATCTTTGTCCAAGGTTTTGCAGGTCTCCAGCGGCCAATTTTTGTTGATAATCTTGCTTAAGCGTTTTGCTATGACTTTCTTCTAGCTGCTAACTTTTGGGCTAGTTATGTTTTTTTTTTGACAACTCTAACGATGCTTGTTTGTTGTCCTAATTTTTTTATGCTACCCTGTTTGTCTATAATGATTTTTTTGGAACATTTTTTTTCCTTAACATTTAATTAAATTAGTAATGAGCAAATACTACATTATTTGGCAAATGACAATATCTCTCCGTTGGATTTTTGAGGCCTCCCCATAGCAAAAGACGGATTTTATTTTTCAAGTTAAGTCATTTTATATAAAATATCAATATATGGCCAATGAAAAAAAAATCGTCGATTTTTGAGGCCTCCACAAATAAAAAAACGGACCTACATATACATATACGTAACAAAAAAAGAAATATTTGGGAGATGACAAAATCTTTATATAATCACGACAACACAAAAATTTTACGATTCATATCTTAGCAAAGTGATTTAGAACGGCTGATAATTCGAGCAACCACTTCATAGCCATGGCGTATCTAAAACTTCATCTGAGCCCACTATAAAATGAAATACTATTTTTCTTTTATATATACATTTATATACATATATGCACACATATTTTTTCTTGGATAATTATTTGTTCATCATTAACGTTTCTACTAAGCGTTCATACAGGTACTTGGAGACACTCCCCTAAAATGGCATTCAAAAAAGGGAAATTTAAACTCTATCTTTGTATTTTTAGTTCTTATTCTTTTAATGGTTTACAAAGATAAAAGTATAGTGAAAACTTTATTTTAGGGACATTAGGCGGGGATGTTCTTTACTTACGTAATAATCACCACGCGGTTAAGCAAAACTTAGGCTGTTTTAATTTATATAAAAGAGTTAAATTGATTTAGGTATTTAATCAATTAATTCACACTTTTACATTAGAAAATATTGTGTAATCTTTTCTTTTAAAATAAATTTTTATTTTATTTAATCTTTTCTCTTCATGATTTTTGTCAATTAAAAAGTATTATTTCAAAATATTTTTCCTTTATATAATACAAAAAATACCTTTCTTTCATTACATAAAGTTCTTTCCTTTTATAAAAAATATTTTTCTCTTTCATATATATTCTTATACAATTTTTATATTTCTTATATATCTTTACATACCTCTATACATACATTTTACGACAATATCTTTTACTTGTGTAATTGATACACACTCTTCACATAAGCTTTTTATATTATTTTTTAATACATATTTTATACATTTATACTTTTAAATGATTAATTTTTATCTCCTCCCTCTTTTGATAAATTTAGTCTAGCCGGGTACCACATTTGTGGATTCTGAAGGATGCCTAACTTCTTTCTTTCGGAATAAATTGAACCCTTACCTAGAATCTAAATTGATTTTTGTAAATTTAAACTCAATTCATACATGTCAATAATCAAATAGGTTTCCCTATTTTTTCCTTAAAAAACAGGTGGCGACTCTGTACAAAAATTTAATTCTTTTAGAGTTCATAAGTTGTGCTTTGTTTAAACCTCGATAAAAATAGGGTATGACAGAATGGAGACTCTGCTGGGGATTAGCAGGTTCTAACCATGATAAACTCAATTTGTCAATGGAGAAAGTTATTTTTATATTTTGCATATGCTAATTATTTAATTCTTTGATTCTTTATTTATTTCACATACTGCAGATTGTGTGAATTATCTGTGTTTTGCTCATAAATTCTTTACATTATTTGCACAAATAATTTCTATAGTCTTATCAATTCTTTGATTTATTATTTGTTTAATACATTGTATCTGTATATTCTGAAAACCACTACACTTTATTTTCACTTTATTTAATCATAATCACGATTCTATAGAGTTTTCGTTGTACACTATCACATACTGAACACGCAAGTTGTGTATTGCACTTCTCCAAAATTCTATTCAAAACTCTTTAGTTTTAGAGTCGGGGCATTTAGATTACCACGCACCTTCTCACAGTTGTCCGAATATTCTCTACCAACCTAGGCGAATGTACTCTTAGAATCCGTAGGTCGTTTGTATACGCGATTTTGATCATCATTTTAGCCGCATGAATTTCTATTATTTATTTGGTATAAGTTTTTCATTTGATACATGTTCTTCGTTCATCGTATATTACACATTTTTTATATTCACTGCACATTCTTTAGCTGTGCCAAAATCTGTAAGATTGATAGAAAAGAAATTTATTCAGACTTGGAATCAATAAAATCCATAGAAAGTGAAGACTTCTATGAAGAACTCTTCGAAGAAATCTCAGACTCAAGCTATGATTCAGAAGAATGAATCAAGAAATTGAGGAAAGAGAAGATGATGTTGTTCAGATAATCGAATTTGAAGAAGATCATAGGGGTTACACTCTAAAAGCAACATTTGATGGAGAAATGTTGAAAAGAATCCAAGGCTTAAGAAATGTACAAGCCATTTTCCATGTTTCTTCTGATGCTGTGAACTTATGAAGCTCGAAGTCCAGTACCTTCTCCATGAGAAGCCTTGATTTGGTTTTATCTTTCGTAATAAGTATCCTATTGGAATCATTATCAAGAACCTTGTAATTTTCATTTACAAATTTCTTAATAATATGATATAATGCCTTCACTATTAAGGCTCTTCTGGTTTGAATCCTTCCTCTCCACATTTATAGCATTTGAATTTTTCAGAGGTTTTTCTTCTGAAGTCATTTCTCCATTTGTAATACCTTTTTCTTGGTATGTAATTTTTCTTGGAGATGTTTCTCCTTTTTATTAAACCCTTCTTTTCCACCTTTCTCTTCTTTTTGTAGGGTTTTTCTTCACATCCCCACTGAGTTACTGCGTCTGTGTCCTTACAGCAAATCTGGGTGTTGATTCTTTTGGCTTTCCTCTGTATGTTGTGAAGCATACAGAGTTTTCTAAGCCTAATAGGGGGGTTGTGCTGTTAATTCAAAGATTTTCTTAAAATCAACAAGGTAAATAAGTGTGGAAGACTTACTATTAATATGCATAGACATGATAGTTATACACATGCATATGCGTATGAGTAATTATACAGTATGTATGAACAGAGTCCTTGATTTTAATATCCCTATAAGTACTTAGTATCTATGGTAATTATGAGAATATGTAGTTTAATAATATGAATAGAGATTTTAATCTATGCTAATAATATTATGGAATAGAAGTTTTGTGTATACCTTTCTTCTCCTCTTTAAGGAGTGGCCTTATCACCACCGCATCGGTTCTCCCCTAAAGCTATGAACAGTTTTTTGCCTTCACGACCACCTTTCTATCGGCTACTTTACACTGTTCTTCTTTGTGGGTGGAAGATTCGAAACCTTCACTTTGAACTCACTCTTTAAAGTAGAAAAGATTGTACAAAACAACCTTTTATTCCATAATAATATTACATAGAGAAAAATCTTATTCAGATTATTCTCCTACATATCTACTAATTATAGAATAGATACTTTTCCCTGATGGGAGGAGTTTCTCACTCACTCTGGATGCCTATCATACTAATAAAGTTTTCTATGCCAGATGTAGGCCATCTCTCTAAGTGTATTCGCCCTCCTTTTATAGATGCAAGGATGAGCCTTTTACAAAGAAATAAAGAAAACGCGTGAAGAGATAAGATTCTTTTTCTTTCATTGTTTCCTTTTTGTATTTTTTGCTGACGTAAGTACTTACATTTTTGTTGCATTATTGCCTTTGATGACGTAAATGCTTACGTTCTTACTGCATTATTGCCTTTCTACATCTTCGCAGATAATGGATGTTGTTGTCTGATTTAGCCCTCTCAGCTACTTTCTGACATATTGTCATCCTGTTCATTATTGCTTGACTCTCCATCTGGAGACTGGTGTTTATGGCCTAGAAATTTACAAGCCATGTTGCATGTTTCTTCTGATGCTGTGAACTTGTAAAGCTCGAAGTCCAGTACCTTCTCCATGAGAAGTCTTGATTTGGTTTTTCCTTTCGTAATAAGGATCCAATTGGAATCATTATCAAGAACCTTGTAATTTTCGTTTACAAATTTCTTAATAATATGATATAATGCCTTCAACTCCAATTGCACTGACATTAAATTTCTTTAATTTCTCCACCGAGATTTAACTAATAGTAGGAAAATAAAGCTGTTCATCCTAAAATTCAAGGGCAATACTGAAGAATCTACAATAGACTCCTTCTCCTTCAACATAATTTTTTATGGAGGACACCAGTTGTGATGGTAACTCCATGAGTTCAAATAAATTCGGTTTGTTGTATATTCTATCCAGATATCCAAATTTATATAGTTTGGAGGTAAATTTTGCTGGTCCTCCAGGAAATACTGATATTCATGGGTGTAAGTTGGTCCCCAAAACTCCAAATGTTTCTCTGCTTTCGACTGGGAGATTGTAAATCTTTTTATTAAAAGAACGATATTCTTATTCTTTTGGATGGCATGCTCCAACATGAAAAGAGGCAAACTTTTTCCCTCCAATTTTGTTAGTTTTATTTTCTAGTTTCCCAAACATAATTTTTTCATCCTTGGCTGATTCATTATCAATAGGGTGTTTTCCCTCTGCTCGGTTTTTACCTTTGTCCAAAGACTCAGGTTTTGGCATATCCAAGCTTACCGATGAGATATTTTTGGCACTAGGTGCTAGTGGGACATCTTCGGCCACTTTGTTGGGATTGATATTCCCCTTTGGACGTGTGTCCAAATGTTCATAGAGGAGTTGGAATTCCTCCATATTTTCAGCTTGATCAGTATTGAGTTGGTTTAACTCATACTGTAATTTTATTATCTTTTTAGATAGTTCATGCTTATTGTCTCGAATATTAAAGAGCTGTTGAATCTTGTCATTGATAGCTTCATCAATTTTATTCATCTTCTAAAAGATTCTATTGATCAGGGTCTGCGTTCTATCGCCTATATTCGACGTTTCTTGTGAGAAAATCTGCAAAAGAATTGTCAAATCCTTTAATATTCTCAATTTTAAAAGAATAAAATGACAATAATACCTTCCATCTATCTAACCTTGTATATTGTGGCTCAGAAGGGAGTTTATTAGATATCAAACCTGATACCTGTGTATTATCAGTCCTGATAGTAAATTGTTTCGTTAATAAGAAAGCTGAAAACTTTCTAATTCCTCGTTCAATAGCTAAAAGTTCTTTTTAATTAGTGGAATATCTCACTTTAGCTTCGTTGAAAGTACCAATAGTATATCTATAGATTTTGTTTAAATCTATTTATCATAATGCTCCCCAATGATAGTCGGACGCATCTGGTTGTAGAGCCAAATTATCTTCGATTTCTGGTAATCTAAGCTTTTGTAGCTTAGAACATTATTCCTTGAGACTTTTAACACATTGTGTGTTATTCAATCCATCCAAGTCTATTAGACTTACGCATAAGTTTTGGAGAAGATTTCTTTTCTTTGCAAGATCTGGGATGAATTCTCCTGCATAGTTTAACCAATCAAGAAACTCTTGTTTAGTTGTTAGTTTGTTAGAAATTCAATAATCTTTCTGGAAATATGAGCCTGTAACTCAATTCCATTTTTTGAAATAATCATTCCTAGGAATTCTATTTCATTTTTGTTTATTTCAGTCTTTTTTTGGCTTCAAATAATACCATTTTCGACACATAGCTCGGAAAATATTTTCAAATGTGTCAAATGTTCTTGATATGATTTTGAGCATACCAAGATATCGTCAATGTAGACAATTAAAAATTCTTTTTCAGAAAATATTTTATCCATTTTTCTCTGAAAGATTTGTGGGGCATTCTTTAATCCAAACGGCATTACTATCCATTCGGAATGTCCATTGGGAGTACTAAATGTTGTTAAAGGGATTGAATCCTTTGCTAATTTTACCTGCCAAAAACCACTTTTACAATCGAATTTTAAAAAGTAAGTTTTTCCTTTAGCAAGGTTAATAAAATTGTTTTTGTTTGGAATAAAGTATCCATCAAAAACACAGTTTGGTTTAAGCTCTTTGTAGTTAATGCCCATACGAGCTTTTCCTCTTTTTACCTATGCGTGATTCCTTACCATAAAGGCTGGACTGTTGTGAGGACTTTTGCTTGGTCTGATTAATCCTAGATTAATCAGTTCTCGAATCTGTATTTTGAATTCAGCTTTGTCTTCTTCATTATAGTGCATTAGTCTTACTCTGATGATAAGTCTTTAAGGAGAAGAGTATCCTCTTCATGATTCTTTTCCCATTTTTCTAAAGGAATTTTCTCCATATGATTTCTGTAAATTCTCCTTAATTCACTCAAGATTGAGACATTTACAAGAATAAATTTTTGGATTTTCCAAAAACTTTTGTTTGAAAAACCTATTTTCTTTTATTAAAATATAAGGATTATGTTTCCTTGGAATTTTGATAAAATAATTACATGGAGTTTTAAAGCTTACCATGTAAATAGTCTGATGATAATCCTGAAAATGTTGGGTAAAATCATTTTCAATTAACAAATCAGATTCTAGTTTATCAGAGGCGTACACATTTTTTATAGAAACAATTTTTGAACCCAAAATTATTTCTACATTTTCCTTTGAATGTGTCAGCTTTTCTCTGTCACCTGTAATACCAACAACTGAAGCGTTAGTAGTATTAATTTTCCAATCTTTAAAAAGGAAAGATTTTGCCAAACTGGCTTCAAAACCATTATCAATTTGACAACAAGTTGTCAATTTTGTATCATAGGTAGTGAATTCTATGAACACTGAAACTCTAGAAGTTTCTTTAGGCATTTATTTTGGGAATAAAACAGGTCTTGTTTTCCCAAGTAATTTCAATGACTTCTTTTCCTATATTATAGTTGTCTAGACTATTTAGGTATAAATCTCCTATAAGTATATTATAATCATTTTCATGATTAGTCACATAACATGGTACAGTGATTCTGATTCTGTTCAGTTGTATTGATAATTTTACCATTCTCTTGCAACTGTAATTATTACCTTCAGAGGTGTTATAGGTATATGGAGTACCTTGACATATTGTTTATCCGTCTAAGATTCCTTCTTTGACATGATTAGCTGTTTTTCCTGTTTGAATCAGGATGTTCTGTTTGCTCCAATCACTTCCATTATAGAATCTACCTGTAACCTGGGTGAATTTGGCCTTTTCTAATTTCAGAGGATATCTTTGAGATATACTTTTTCTTATGGAATTTCTTCCATATTCCAAAGTTTGTCTAGGATTTGCACTTGTGCTTCCTATATCTTGTGTTTTTCCAAAATAAATTTCATATTCATCTGGAATATCTACTTGTTGAATTTCAGATTTCACAATCCTGGCAATTCCTGCACATTCTTGATCTATTCAACCAAACTTTTATTTTTATAGACATTTTCATAATTTGAATTAGTAACAGTATAAAGAGCATGATAATAAATGCTCATTCTAAGGTTACCTGGTTTGAAAAGATCCTTCCTTTTTACCTGAAAATGCAAACTTTAAAAATCATTGAAATTAGAATCTTTAAGTGAAATGCAATACCTGGGATAATAGGTAAATAGGAGTTTGATGTAGGCCAAGTTTCCTTCAACTATTCCTAGATTACCTTCTTTGGCATTTATGAATCTTTCATCTTAAAGGTTGATGACGATTGGGCAATTTATCCCTTCTTTAAATGTTGATTTAACCAAGATTTGGATTCCTCCAAGATGGACATAATTCATCTTTTTCCTTTTTCTTTCTGGAATTTTTCTTAATATTTGGTCAATCATAGGTTTTGTTAAAAGATTCAACTTATGTCGTCCATCTGTTTGGGTGATTTCTATAACTTTCTTAACTTCTTCATACTCGTGATATGAAATCTTGTTTCTTGCAAACATTCTTTGTATTATGCTGAAGATATTGTCCTCAATTCTTAGATTAAAGCCTTGGATTCTTTTCAACATTTCTCCATCAAATGTTGCTTTTAGAACATAACCCCCCTGATCTTCTTCAGATTTGATAATCTGAACAGCATCATCTTATCTTTCCTCAAATTCTTGATTCATTCTTCTGAATCATAGCTTGAGTCTGAGATTTCTTCGAAGAGTTCTTCATAGAAGTCTTCACTTTCTATGGATTTTATTGATTCCAAGTCTGAATCAATTTCTTCTCTGTCAATCTTAGAGATTTTGACCCTTTTTTTGTTACATTCGTAACATTTATGAACTTCCTCTTCATAGTTATAGCATTTGAATTTTTCTGTGGTTTTTTTTTTTTCTGAAGTCATTTTTCCTTTTGTAATACCTTTTTCTTGGAGATGTTTCTCCTTTTTTTCCACCTTTCTCTTCTTTTTGTAGGGTTTTCTTCACATCCTCACTGAGTTGTTGCGTCTGTGTCCTTACAACAAATCTGGGTGTTGATTCTTTTGGTTTTCCTCTGTATGTTGTGAAGCATACAAAGTTTGCTAAGCCTTTAATTCAAAAAAGTGATTCTTTTTCCTAGAGAATCATTTTCCTGATCTTCTTTTGCGTATTCTTCCCTAAAATAGCTAACCCAAAAGCCAGGTAATTTATGGAAGTATTTATCCATATATAGTCTCATATATTTCTTGCTATCAAAGATATTGTAATAGTATTCCTCAAATTTACAAGTGTATTCTTGGATAAAACTCATTTTAAAAATTCGGAGTTTTTCTAATAACTCAGAAGCTTGTGTTCTTAAGCTATCTCTTCCTTGCTCAAAATTTCCTTGATTGCCTATAAATTCATATCCTATGAATTGTAAAACGCAATTTATTTCTTCATTGACTGAATTTTTAAAGCCATCAATGACTCTATGTTTGAGGATCCCTTGTGCTTCATCGGATAATCCTCTATACCAATTGTTTATCTTTCCTAAAAAGGTATTGGTAGAAATTAGAAATTTCTCTTCTTCACTATAAGTAGTTCCTTTACTTAATAGGAAGAATAATTTCAGGTTTTGTGCCCAAATATCTAAGACCATTCCTTGGTCTAATTTACAGTCCAAGTCGAGAAACTGGGTTGATCCCGAAACTCCTAATGGAAATTTGTTAGGCGTATATTTAGTCTTATTATCATTGAAGTAGTTTTTTTATAAAATCCTTCTTCTTGTTGGATCTTGGCAGTAGATTTTCCCTAAAGTCTTTTTTTAAAAAAGTTTGGGAAATCATTAGATTCTTTCCTTTCGTTGGAAGTTGAGGCTTCAGGAATTTCAGTTTCTTTTTTGAATTCTCCCGGAGGTCCTCCTGTTTCTCCCTTGTTGGTAAGAATTCTAAGATTTTGGTCAGAAAGATCCAAATCTTCTAATGCATAGACTAATTTGTCTAGGTCATTCATCCTTCTTCTAAAGATTCTCCAATAACTAGTTTAGGAGCTTCTATTGCTTTTGCCTTTCTAGATTTTTCTAGATCCTCAATATCTCATTATTTCCTTAGAAACTCTAAAATGATTTTTTCATCAAGGCTTCCCTTTTGGTAAGGAATGTTTTTTGAGAGTCTTTCAAGAAAGATCTCATCCTTCATTCTTTGTCCTTCACCTTTATCAAGCTTTTCAGCTTTTTCTATAAGACCAGTGATTTTCCCTGGTAGGTTATCTTTAATAGACTTTACTTCTAGTTCTATGACCTTAATTCTAACAAATAATTGTTTGTGCATCTTTATGAGATCTTCAAGCTTTTGCAAATTGATATTCGTGCTCATGTTGATTTAAAACAGATCATGCTGATATTTAAATTCCAAATTTTGTATTTTGAGTTCTAAATCAAAAATTATTTTCTTTTGAGAAATCAAAGATTTTTTGCAAACTCCTGCAAATACATTTTTCGAATATCAGTCTTTTCTTATTTGATGTTCTTCTTCTAATTAAAAGATAGTTTCATAAAGATTTTATTTATCCATATTTTCTAAAATATTAGAAATAAGTCATTCGCTCTGATACCAATAGGGGGGTCGTGCTGTTAATTTAAAGATTTTCTTAAAATCAACAGGGTAAATAAGTGTGGAAGACTTAATATTGTAATAGTATTCCTCGAATTCCTCGAGGATGTAGTCTATCTCTCTGAGTGTATTCGCACTCCTTTTATAGATGCAAGGATGAGCCTTTTACAAAGAAATAAAGAAAACGCGTAAAGAGATAAGATTTTTTTGTTGTTGTTGTTTCCTTTTTGTCTTTTTTGATGACGTAAGTGCTTACATTTTTTTGCATTATTTCCTTTGATGATGTAAGTGCTTACGTACTTACTGCATTATTGCCTTTCTACATCTTCGCAGATAATGGATGTTGCTGTCTGATTTTGCCTACTTTTTGACATATTGTCATCTTGTTCATTATTGCTTGACTCTCCATCTGGAGACTGGTGTTTATGGCCTAGAAATTTACAAGCCATTTTCCATGTTTCTTCTGATGCTGCGAACTTATGAAGCTCGAAGTCCAGTACCTTCTCCATGAGAAGTCTTGATTTGGTTTTTCCTTTCATAATAAGGATCCAATTGGAATCATTATCAGGAACCTTGTAATTTTCATTTACAAATTTCTTAATAATATGATATAATGCCTTCATTCCTAAGGCTCTTCTGGTTCGAATCCATTTTGATTTAAATATGGAAGCTTCTTGTCAACTCCAGTTGTACTGACATTAAATTTCTTTAATTTTTCCACCGAGATGTAACTAACAGTAGGAAAATAAAGTTTTTCATCCTAAAATTCAGGGGCAATTCTGAAGAATCTACAATAGACTCCTTCTCTTTCAGTATAATTTTTTATGGAGGACACCAGTTGTGATGGTAACTCCATGAGTTGAGATAAATTTGGATTGATGTATATTTTGTCCAGATATCCAATCTCATATAGTTTGGAGGTGAATTTTGCTGGTCCTCCAGGAAATACTGATATTCATGGGTATAAGCTGGTCCCCAAAACTCCAAACGTTTCTCTGCTTTCGACTGGGAGATTGTAAATCTTTCTATTAAAAGAACGATATTCTTCTTCTTTTGGATGGCATGCTCCAACATGAAAAGAGGCAAACTTTTTTCCTCCAATTTTGTTAGTTTTATTTTCTAGTTTCCCAGACATAATTTTTTCAGCCTTGGCTGATTCATTATCAATAGGGTGTTTTCCCTCTACTCAGCTTTTACCTTTGTCCGAAGCCTCAGGTTTTGGCATATCCAAGCTTACCGATAAGATGTTTCTGGCACTAGGTGCTAGTGGGATATCTCCTGCCACTTTGTTGGGATTGATATTTCCATTTGTACATGTGTCCAGGTGTTCACAGAGAAGTTGGAATTCCTCCATATTTTCAGCTTGATCAATATTGAGTTGGTTTAATTCATACTGTAATTTTCTTATCTTTTCAGAAAGTTCATGCATATTATCTCGGATATTAAAGAGCTTTTGAATCTTGTCATTGATAATTTCTTCAATTTTATTCATCTTCTGAAAGATTCTATTGACCAGGGTCTGGGTTCTATCGTCCATATTTGACGTTTCTTGAGAGAAAATCTGTAAAAGAATTGTCAGATCCTTTTATATTCTCAATTTTAAAAGAATAAAATGACAACAATACATGTCATCTATGCAACCTTTAATATTGTGGCTCAGAAGGGAGTTTATTAGATATCAAACCTGATACCAGCGTATTATCAGGCCTGATAGTAAATTGTTTTGGTAATAAGAAAGCTGAGTATTATCAGTCCTAATAGTAAATTATTTCGGTAATAAGAAAGTTGAAAACTTTCTTGTTCCTCTTACAATAACTAAAAGTTCTTTTTCATTAGTGGAATATTTCACTTCAACTTCGTTGAAAGTACCACTAGTATATCTACAGATTTTGTTTAAATCTATTGTAATCAGTGTTTTCAAAAACGTTTTCGGGGCGAGTCTCAGGGCGAGTCCCGAGGCGGGGCGTACCAAAAACGCTCTGGGACACAATTGAAAAACGCAGATCCATAGGGCGTAAGTCCTAGAATTTGGGGCGTAAGTCCCGGGCGTTAATTTTGATTTTTTTAATCTTAAAAGTATTTTTGCTACGAATCATATTTTTTTAATTATTGGTGTAATGATATTTTTTTAATTATTGCTATATACTTTATTTAGAAATTATTGAAAATTGTACTTTTGCTTATTTTCTTAGTAATAAAATTATAAAATTGAAGATATCTAAGATACGCCTCGTAGATCCATGGGACTTACGCCCCGTGTTTCAAGACTTACGCCTCGCCCCATGTTATGCAAAACGCCTCGCCCCACGCCCCCGCCTTTTAAAACATTGATTGTAATAATGCTCCCCAATGGTAGTCGGACGCATCTGTTTGTAGAACCAAATTATCTTCGATTTCTGGTAATCTAAGCTTTGGTAGCTTAGAACATTCTTCCTTGAGATTTTTAACGCACTGTGTATGTTCTTCAGTCCATCCAAGTCTATTAGACTTGCGAATATGTTTTTGAAGAAGATTTCTTTTCTTTGCAAGATCTGGGATGAATTCTCCTGCATAGTTTAAACAACCAAGAAACTCTTGTTTAGTTGTTAGTTTGTTAGGAAATTCAACAATCTTTCTGGAAATATAAGCCTGTAACTCAATTACATTTTTTGAAATAATCATTCCTAGGAATTCTATTTCATTTTTGTTTATTTCAGCCTTTTTTTTACTTAAAATAATACCATTTTCGACACATAGCTCGGAAAATATTTTCAAATGTGTCAAATGTTCTCGATATGATTTTGAGAATACCAAGATATCGTCAATGTAGACAATTAAAAAATCTTTTTCAGAAAATATTTTATCCATATTTCTCTGAAAGATTTGTGGGGCATTCTTTAATCCAAACGGCATTACTAGCCATTCGTAATGTCCATTGAAAGTATTAAATGTTGTTAAAGGGATTGAATCCTTTTCTAATTTTACCTGCCAAAAACTAGAGATTTGGGATCAACCCAGTTTCTCATCTTGGATTGTAAATTAGACCCAGGAATGGTCTTAGATATTTAGGCACAGAACATGAAATTATTCATCCTATTAAGTAAAGGAACTACTTATAGTGAAGAAGAGAAATTTTGAATTTCTACCGGTACCTTTTCAGGAAAGGTAAACAATTAGTGTAAAGGATTACCCGATGAAGAACAAGGGATCCTCAAACATAGAGTCATTGACGGCTTTAAAAATTTAGTCTATTAAGGTTGTAGAACGAATCTCTAAGATTAACAGAAAAGAAATTGATTTAGACTTGGAATCAATAAAATTCATAGAAAGTGAATACTTCTATGAAGAACTCTTTGAAGAAATCTCAGACTCAAGCAATGATTCAGAAGAATGAATCAAGAAATTAAGAAAAGAGAAGATGATGTGGTTCAGATTATCGAATCTGAAGAAAATCAGAGGGGTTACGCTCTAAAAGTAACATTTGATGGAGAAATGTTGAAAAGAATCCAAGGCTTAAGGATTAATCTAAGAACTGAGGACAATATCTTCAGCAGAATGCAAAGAATGTTTGCAAGAAACAAGATTTCCTATCACGAGTATCAAGAAGTTGAGAAAGTTATATAAATCACCCAAACAAACGGCCGACATAAGTTGAATCATTTAACAAAACCTATGATCGACCAAATATTAAGAAAAATTCCAAAAAGAAAAAGGAAAAATATGAACTATGTCCATCTTGGAGGAATCCAAATCTTGGATATATCAACATTCAAAGAAGGGATAAATTACCTAATCGTCATCAAACTTTCGTATGAAAGATTAATAAATCCCAAAGAAGGTAATCTAGGAATAGTTGAAGGAAGATATTATAAGAGTATTCCTAGAAGGTTTTAATAAAAAGGAGAAACATCTCCAAAAAAAATTACAAACCTGAACTATGTCCATCTATCGGTTGATCCCGAATCTCCTAATGGAAGCCTGCTAGGCGTATATTTTGCCTTATTATCATTGAAGTAGTTTTTCATAAAATCCTTCCTCTTGTTGGATCTTGGCAGTAGATTTTTCCTAAATTCTTTTTCTAAAAAGTTTGGGAAATCATTAGATTTTTTCCTTTCGTTGGAAGTCGAGGTTTCAGGAATTTCTGTTTCTCTTTTGAATTCTCCCTGAGGTCCTCCTGTTTCTCCCTTGTTGGTAAGGATTCTAAGATTTTGGTCAGAAAGATCCAAATCTTCTAATGCATAGACTAATTTATCTAGGTCATTTATCATTCTTGTAAAGATTCTCCTATAACTAGTTTAGGAGCTTCTACTATTTTTGCCTTTCACAATCATGAAGAGGTTACTCTTCTCCTCAAATACCTGAGTATTATCATCAGAGTAAGAACAATGCTCTATAATGAAGAAGCCAATCCTGAATGATCCTCAATATATCGTTGTTTCCTTAGAAACTCTAAAATGATTTTTTCATCAAGGCTTCCCTTTTAGTAAGGACTGTTGTTTGAGAGTCTTTCAAGAAAGATCTTATCCTTCATTCTTTATCCTACACCTTTATCAAGCTTTTCAGCTTTTAATATAAGACCAGTGATTCTCCCTGATAGGTTATCTTTAATAGACTTTTCTTCTAGTTTTACAACCTTAATTCTAACAGATAATTGCTTGTGCATCTCTATGAGATCTTCAAGCTTTTGTAAAATGATATTCATGCTCATGCTGATTTAAAATAGATCATTCTGATATTTAAATTCCAAATTTTGGATTTTGAGTTCTAAATCAAAAATTATTTTCTTTTGAGAAATCAAAGATTTTTTGCAAACTCCTGCAAATACATTCTCCGAATATCGATATTTTCTTATTTGAAGTTCTTCTTCTAATTGAAAGATAGTTTCAAAAAGATTTTGTTTTTTCATATTTTCTAAAATATTAGAAATAAGTCATTAGCTTTGATACCAATAGGGGGTCTGTGTTGTTAATTCAAAGATTTTCTTAAAATCAACAGGGTAAATAAGTGCGGAAAACTTAATATTAATATGCATAGACTTGATAGTTATACACATGCATATGCATACGAGTAATTATACAGTATGTATGAATAGAGTCCTTGATTTTGATATTCCTATAGGTACTTAGTGTCTATACTAATTATGAGAATATGTATTTTAATAATGCGAATAGAGATTTTAATCTATGCTAATAATATTACGAAATAGACATTTTGTGTATACCTTTATTCTCTTCTTTAAGGATTGGCCTTATCACTACCGCACGATTCTCCCCTAAAGCTATGAATAGTTTTTCACCTTCGCGACCACTTGTGTATCGGCTACTTCACACTGTTCTTCTTTGTGGGTGGAAGATTCGCAACCTTCACTTTGAACTCACTCTTTAAAGTAGAAAAGATTGTACAAAACAGCCTTTTATTCCATAATAATATTACATAGAGAAAAATCTTATTCAGATTATTCTCCGACATATCTACTAATTACAGAATAGATACTTTTCCCTGATGGGAGAAGTTTCTCACTTACTCTGGATGCCTATCATTCTAACAAAGTTTTCTATGCCAGATGTAGTCCATCTCTCTAAGTGTATTTGCAGATCGGGAAAATGATTTTTTAGGAAAAAGAATCTCCTTTCTGAATCAAAGGCTTAGCAAACTTTGTATGCTTCACAACATACAGAGGAAATCCAAAAGAATCAACACCCAGATTTGTTGTAAGGACTGAAGGTAATCTAGGAATAGTTGAAGGAAACTTTGCCTACACCAAGCTCCTATTTACCTATTATCCCAGGTATTGCATTTCACATAAAGATGCTAATTTCAATGATTCTTTAAGTTTGCATTTTCAGGTGAAAAGGCAGGATCTTTTCAAACCAGGTAACCATATAATGAGCATTTATTATCAAGCTCTTTATACTCTTACTAATTAAAATTATGGAAATGTCAATAAAAATAGAAGTTTGACGAAATAGATCAAGAATGTGCAGGAATTGCCAGGATTGTGGAATCTGAAATACAACAAGCAGATATTCTAGATGAATATGAAAACTATTTTAGAAAAACACAAGATATAGGAAGCACAGGTGCACATCCTAGACAAACTTTGGAATATGGAAGAAATTCCATAAAAAAAAGTATATCCCAGAGATATCCTCTGAAATTGGAAAAGGCCAAAATCACCCAGGTTGCAGGTTGATTTTACAACGGAAGTGATTTGAGAAAACAAAACATCCTGATTCAAATAGGAACAACAACTAATCACGTCAAAGAAGGAATCTTAGACGGATTAACAATCTATGAAGTTACTTCATATACCTATAACACCTTTGAAGGTAATAATTACAATTGCAAGAGAATGGTAAAATTACAAATACAACTGGACAGAATCAGAATCACTATCCCATGTTATGTGACTAATCATGAAAATGATTATAATATAATTTTAGGAGATTTATTCCTAAATAGTCTAGACAACTATAATATAGGAAAAGAAGGCATTGAAATTACTTGGGAAAACAAGACCTGTTATATTCCCAAAATAAATGCTGAAAGAAATTTCTTTTAGAGTTTCAGTGTTCATAGAATTCACTACCTATGATACGAAATTGACAACTTGTTGTCAAATTGATAATGGTTCTGAAGACAGTTTGGCAAAATCTTTCCTTTTTAAAGATTGGAAAAATAATGCTACTAACGCTTCAGTTGTTGGTATTACATGTGACAGAGAAAAGCTGATACATTCAAATGAAAATGTAGAGATAATTTTGGGTTCAAAAATTATTTCTATAAAAAATGTCTACGCCTATAATAAACTAGAAACTGATTTGTTAATTGGAAATGATTTTATCCAACAGTTTCAGGGTTATCATCAGACTATTTAGATGGTAAGCTTTAAAACCCCATGTAATTATTTTATCAAAATTCCAAGGAAACATAATTCTTATATTTTAAAAAAAGAAAATGGGTTTTTCAAACAAAAATTTTTGGAAAATCCAAAAATTTATTCTTGTAAATGTCTCAACCTTGAGTGGATTAAGGAGAATTTATAGAAATCATATGGAGAAAATCCCTTAGAAAAATGGGAAAAGAATCATGAAGAGGTTGCTCTTCTCCTCAAAGACCCGAGTATTATCATCAGAGTAAGACCAATGCTTTATAATGAAGAAGCCAAAGCTTTATTCAAAATTCAAATTCGAGAACCGATTAACCTAGGATTAATCAGAACAAGCAAAAGTCCTCACAGAAGTTCACCCTTTATGGTAAGGAATCACGCAGAGGTAAAAAAAGGAAAAACTTGTATGGTCATTAACTACAATGAACTTAACAAAAACAGTGTTTTTGATGGATACTTTATTCCAAACAAAAACAATCTTATGAACCTTTCTAAAGGAAAAACTTGTGTTGAGCTTAGAATATTGTTAATTTCTCACACTCATTTTTGATCTCTACGACCTTTCTTCACCGTCATATCATTTCACACCCATTTTCGATCTTAACAATCATTCTTTTGAACTTTATCATCTTTTTCAAGAATTATTAACACATTCTTGTACATTCTTTTCATTCTTTGGACATATTTTTTGAATCCAAACTCCCATTCATAACACATTTATTTTACAAACCATCAATATCTGTGTATCCGTCTGAACTAAGTTTTGACCTAATTCTTGTGCTGACAAGATACGTAGGCAATCCTGCATAAAGGTTCGGTCTCTTCACTGTTTCAGAATAATTTCTCCGATATTTAAATTGGGGTAATTTTTTAGGAACAATTCAAATACGCTCTCCAAAGGTCTTCTAAGAGCGCAAATCAATAACCTCCACAAATCCAAATCTCAATAACATTAGTGATTAGCTGGCCTACCTCCAAATATCCACTTGATTTTGGTTTGAGAATATCAATCCTTCTTCTTCCAAACATCGTAAACCATTAAATTTATGGCGCATCAATCCTCACTTTCAAAAGCAAAGGTTCAACACCCTTTCAGCCATAACAATTTTGCCAACTGTGGTGAAGTAATGTCAAAGCTTCTCCAATGCCCGACCTTCTCCATCTTGTCATTATACTGAAGTAGTGTCAAAGATCTGTCTACGAACATCCATGCTCTCAATCGTCTAACAAGAAGAACTTTAATGTTTTGTGCCTACAAGCAGTTCCCTCTCGGCCAGCTCTCACACCATTTTCAAGGAAGACCACCACTTCATGACAATCATACATGCCACATACAAATTCACAAGTTTGCTCGAACGACGTTCTAACTTGATTCCCATTTCGATTCATCCTGATAAGATAGCAGGCAACCCTACATAAGGGTTCGATCTTTCTACTATTCTGAAATAATTTCTCCAAGACTCCAAACTGGGGTAAATTTTTGTAACAGTCCAATGATACTATAAAAATTCTCAAAAGCACCGACCATTCTCCTTAAATCCAAAATTCAAGAATATCAATGTCAATTTGATCACAATATCCATCTGACTTAAATCTCAAAATCTGAGACATAAGTCTTTCCTCAAACCTCCATCATTACATTCCATTTTCCCCTCCAGTCGAGGGCTTTTACATTCAAGCTGCCTCACCAGTCAAGGACCTTTACATTCTAGCTGCCCCACCAGTCGAGGTCATTCACGTTTGAGTCACCCCACTAGTCGAGGGACTTTACATTTTAGCTGCTACACTAGTCGGTCAGTCGATCAGTCATAGATCCTTACATTACATGCCATAGGTCAGAAACTATGGTGAATCACTTCCACTCTATCAATACTAAGAGTTCAACATTATTCAACCTGTTTTCTTTACAGGAGCAATATAGCTCTGGGGAAAGGCAATTTTCAGAGAGTTATTGAAATTTTTCATCTTTGGAGGTAAGTAATTACATTCTAAACTTGAATTTACTTCATTTAATCTTAGAAGATCAATAGAAATGGATTAACGGTGGAATTTGAGGTTTAACCTTAGTTCATGGAAATTGATGAAAAGTGGTGGGAATGTGTATAATTTTAGTATATAATGATCCTAGGGTATTAGAAAATACTAATGGGTCTAGAATTACAATCATTTATGCTAATTCAAGTAGGGTTCATGAAGTTTAAATGATAAGAAAACCCTAAGATGATGAAATAGGGTAAGTGGATGGATAAAATCAGTGATTTTTGATCCCTAATAGTTAAAAAGGGATGAATTATTGAAATGAATGTATATTCTTGTTGTTATATATCAAGAACGAGATCGAAAGGGCAAAAGTGTGGCTTAAAGGTGACTTTGAGCAAAGGAGTTGAAGTAGGCTATGGTTTTGTTGTAGCACTTAGACTTTCTTGGCTTTGTGCATGTTTGTGATTTAGACATCTATGATTGTCTTATAGCATGACTTGTGATTTAATGACTGTATTGCATTTTCATTGCATTGTGATGATATGATGAGATGATGGGTCGGCTACCATGCTGGTACGATATAATATGTTGTGATAATAGGTCGGGTACTACACCAGTACGATATGATACATTGTGACAATGGGTCGAGTACCATGTTGTACATTATGATATTGTTGATGGGGATGAGAAGAGTAAGATAAGATGCGCACATCTTACATACATGCACTCATTCACATGCATTGAGTGTTTTTATGATGATTATATATGATGATGAATTATTGATAAAAATGACTAAGAATGAAAGCCTGTAATTGTATGATGATACATGATGTGTTCGTTTGATTTATATCACTAGTTATAAGTTTTGTATGATCACTTTTATACTTGTTCAACTTGCTTACTTGTACATTGTTAAGTTAGTCGACCTATGATGCTTACTAGTACTTGTTGATGTACTGATGCTACCTATACTCTTTTTTTTTTGTTGAGTGCAGAACATTTTCCAGTAGTTGACACGTGACCTCGACTCTAGTTAGCAGTTCAGACCCGATTTTGAGGGTAAGCACCATGTCCGGGCAACCTTCAGATCTTCTTATGATGCTGATGTCCCTTGTTTTGGAACTAAGACGATTTCTTCTTGTTATAGTTTTGGGATATTCTAGTTATTTCCAGACTTAGATGTTTTTAGATGTTCTTGTACGGTAACATCGGATCCTGGGGATTGTAATAAATAGAGGTTTCCTCACTCTATTCGCCTTATGTATGATAATATCTTTGGAGGATTATGTAACAGCCCATACATGCCCGAACCCATGAGACTACCTTAACATTTATAGAATCATTTAAACATGAGAGAATTGGTGAATTATGCATTTATTTGGTGAGCTTAAATAAATCTTGTGCCATTGGGCTCAAATGAGGCCCAAGATCATAAGAAGACATGGCCTAAATGGAATTTGACCCATTCTTCAAGTTGACCAAGTAAGCCCCTCATTTAATGTGGTGTATTGGATAAGGATGACCATTAAAAGAGGATATTTAAAGGGACTATATAAGGTGGGTAAAATCAGATTTTTATTCATTTATGCACACATGCATATCTAGAAATTTCCACAAGATATTTCTTATCTCAACTCAAACCCTAAGCCTTCATCCCTTTGGACAAGATCACTCTTTGAAAGCTTTGGTAAGTATTTATTCTCATGTGTTTAATATATGATATGCTTAATATGGTGTATAAATCATGTTGGTTATGTTGGCAAAGTGTTGGGCAGTTCACTATGTGTAAAACTGTCTATTTTTGCAATCAGAAAAGGGTTTTGCCTTGTAAACTTGAAAATGGACTTGTGGTCTTAAAGGAAGTGAATTTCATGGATTCAATATTGACATGTGGGATGTGATTATAGCCTTAACTTGTTTTATCCTTGTATATAATGTTTGGAATTGTTATTGTAAAATTGTGCATGGACTTGGTGTGTATTGAAGGAAAAGTGTGGTTTTGGTGATGTTCATGTGTGTTGTGAAACTATGGGTGTTTGTTGGCATAAAAGTGACCAAAAATATGTGAAGAAAAGCATACTTATGGCCTTGGACCATTTATTACACAAAATGACCCAAAAAATACCCTTTTTGGCCGATTTGGGCATCCGCCCTCGCAGACGAAGGCACCTGCGGGCGCAGATGCCAACGCAGGTGCCCCTATACAGGGCCAAGGGTCACCATCAGCCACATTTCAGCCACCTGTGGGCGCAGATGGCTTCGCAGGTCAGCCCAGAATTTGGCTTTTATGTTTTTGTCTCTCTTTGATCCCTAAAGGCCCCTATACCCTTTTAGGATGTAATTATCAACTTATGATACCTTTTTAATGACTTTAAGGGGTCGTATGGAGGCATGTTGGATTATATACACTATGTATTGTTGTTAATATGTTGTTATGATGAGAATTGATGTAGTAATTTTGACGTAATGATAATAGGGAAGCGTAAAGGGTAAACTTGGTGTGAAATGCTATTGATTTATGATTTCTTGGTCAATGTGTGGAATGTTATGGTGTTTTTGGTATGGTAACGCAGTGGATTGTATTATAAAGGGTGAAATGACGTTATATGGTAGTTATCTTGTACACTTGTACGGAAAATAGTTGTTAACGAGAGTTTCATTATGTACTTGTATTGTAGAGTGAAACGTAAGGAAGGAGCTGGACTATTGTGTTCATATATAGGATTGTGTATTCATACTTGGAAGTGAAGGTATGTAAGGTTATTCTATCTGTATCCTTCTGCAGCACATAGTATTCACATTTACATTGTGTTTATTCCATTCCGAAATGTTCTAAGGTATCCTATTTTCGGTTATCAATTGTTATTATCACATGTTCCCTGCTCATTGATCAATTGTGATTCACATGTCTCATGTTCATTGACTAATGTTCCAAAGGTCTAATAATGTTATGTTCCAAAGTTCAAATAATGTTATGACTATCATTGCATCAATCAATCTCAAAAGTAAAGAATGACGTAATGCATATAAGGTTGATGATTGAGTATGGGTGGTAGCTTTGGGGGCGAAAGCCTAGCTCAAGCCGATCCCGAGATTATTGGATCAGGGGGTAGTCCTAGAGGCATAATCCTAGCTAGTACCGAACCTGACAGGGGGTAGCTCTAGAGGTAAGAACCTAGCTCGAGCCAAACCTGATATATTGGTTTATGGGTGACAGCTCTAGAGGTAATAACCTAGCTTGAGCCGAGCCCAATGTGTTGATTTATGGGTGGTAGATCTAGAGGCATAAGCCTAGCTCGAGCCGATCCCAACATAACGTTATGTTATGTTAAGACCCACTGATCAGTCGGGGCCCGGGTACATAGTGACACAAGTGATGATGAACAAACATAGAAGTAAAGAAGCAAAAAAAGTAATGAAAGCAACATACATGGTTCCCAACATACAGAATGGTGACTTATCCATATTGGTTATTCATTTGTATTTGAGTTCATTGAAGTACTTATGGATCATACAGTTTCATATGAGCCTTACATACTCAATACATTCTTCATACTGACGTCCCTTGGGGGACTTACCTTACTTACTGCACGTGCAGGTGCCAGTAGACCTCCACAGTAGGTTGTCGGTCATTTGCAGAACTTTGGTGAGCTCCAGTTGGTTCGGGGCTTTCCGAGTCACAGTTGTACATTTGTTTTGCTATTGTAAATGTTGTATAAAGCGGGGACTTGTCCCGATTTTAAGATGGCTATGTGTATACATCTGTTAGAGGCTTTGTAGACGTATGTGGGAATGAGAATGTAAGAGATGTATGTCCATTTTGACTTGACGGCCCTAACGATCGAGTTTCCTATATGTATATATCACATGTTTCCATAACTTTCGCTATTGGTATCTTATATCTCTATACGTGATGGTGGTGTTTCTTATGACATGCAAATGAATGGACATGAGCAAAGATTGGTTCTCTCGGTCCTCATCGGCTTCGGGTGCTAGTCCACCTCAATGGGATTTGGGGCGTGACAAAAGTGGTATCAGAGTCAGGTCATCCTAAGGGTGTCTACAAAGCCGTGTCTGCGTAGAGTCTTGCTTATGGATGTGTTGTGCACCATATTTATAAGTAGGAGGCTACGGGGCATTTAGGAGTTGTTTCTTTTCTTCACTTCTAGATCGTGCAATAGAGCCAATGTGGTAAGTGGAATTGTATCTAACCATTGGAATTGATTTTCTTTGTTATTGTAAAATGCCAATGACAAGACGAGGTAGAGGCAAAGGTAAGCAGGTAGATATGCTTGCTGGTGAAGGAATAAGTAAATTACCACCTGACCAAGCTAGTCAAGGTGGAGCTAACACTGAAATTGCATCGCGGTCTTCTTCTACTTTTTCAGCTCCGAAAGAGCCAATAGGTAGAGAAGTACCCACAGAACCGCCAGTGAATGACACTGACCAGGATCTAAGAAATGCAGTGCATATGTTAACTTAGTTAGTTGCGGCACAAAGTCAAGGACGAGCTGGTCCAACGACAAATGAGGATGATGCGGCTAGAGTGGCGAGTCGCAGGCACAGGACTTCCTGAAATTAGACCCTCCTATATTCACTGGGTCAGATCCGAAAGCAGATCCACAGGACTTTGTGGATCAAATCCAGAGGGCTCTAGAAGTTATGTACGTGACTGGTGTTGAAACAGTTGAACTTGTGGCCTATAGATTGAAAGGTGAAGCTATATTGTGGTATGAAGACCGGAAAAAGATCGAAGGGTATTGATGCACTTCCAGCTGGTTGGGAAGAATTTAAAATGACGTTCCTTGACCATTACCTCCCATATGAGATCCGGGAGGCACGTACAGACCAGCTTCTAAATCTACGTCAAGGGAACATGAGTGTTAGAGAATATATTCTTCAGTTTAATTCCTTGTCTCGATGTGCTCCGAATGTAGTGGCTACAATGACAGACAGAGTCCATCAATATGTGGACAGATTAGAGCCATATTTGGTAAGGGACTGTACCATTTCCGCCTTGATATAAAGATATGGACATAGCCAAAATACAGGCCTTCGTACAGAAAATGAAAGATCAGAGACAGAGAAGGAGGGTACATGAAGCTGACAAAGGATAGTCCAAAAGAGCTAGACCTATGGGACAGTCTATGGTGTCTCAAGGAGAATCTCGGCCTCGGATATTTCCTAGACCGCCTAGACCCTCATACTCTTATTCCACAGCAGGCACTCAAGCTCAATTTTGAGGGTTTAGAGGTAGTCAATCTGGGCAGAGTAGTGGAATTCACGGATCACAGGCAGCAGGATTTTCTCGTCAGCACTACGGGCATACTCATTCAGGTACATGCCGGTTAGGGATGAATCCTTGCTTTTGGTGCGGTATGTCGGGGAACATGATGAGAGAGTGTCCACAGAGGAGCATGGGTGGTATAGGACAACCGACGGGATCAGTCGTTGCATCATCATCATTGGTTCCTTCCTTAGGCCGAGGTGTACAGCCTGCTGGTCGTGGTAGGGGTGCCGGAGGAGAAGCCAGTTCCAGTGGAACCCAGAATGGTACTTATGCTCTAGTGGACCTGCAGAATTCAGAGGTCTCTCCTGATGTAGTCAAAGGTACATTATCCATATTTTTCGTATAATGTATATGCATTGATTGATCCGGGTTCTACATTGTCATATATTACTCCATTGATTGCTGCAAAATTTGCAAGAACACCGAAACTATTAACTAAGTCAATAGAAGTAGCTACACCAGTTGGTGAATATATTGTTGCAAAAAGAGTATATCATAATTGTGTGGTAACTGTGTGTGGTCATGATACACTGGTCGATCTCATTGAACTAGACATGATGGATTTTGATGTGATAATGGGAATGGATTGGTTGGCTTCTTGTTATGCCACGGTAGATTGCCGGGCCAAGAAGGTACATTTTCATTTTCTGCAAGAAAATGGTCTTGAATGGCAGGGTAATGTGGGGGTACCAAGAGGAAAATTTATTTCCTATCTGACAACAAGGAAAATAATTGTCAAGGGGTACATATGTCACTTTGTACGAGTGAAAGATACTGATGTGGAACCACAAACTCCTCAGTCGGTTCCAGTGGTCAATGAATTTCTTGATTTATTTCCAGAGGATCTTACAGGTTTGCCCCCAGAACGGGAAATAGAATTTGGTATTGATGTGATTTCATGCACTCAGCCTATCTCTATTCCCCCGTATAGAATGGCTCCAGCAGAATTGCGTGAATTGAAGGAGCAATTGAAAGACTTGCTGGACAAGGGCTTCATCAGGCCTAGTATGTCCCCGTGGGGCGCACCGGTATTATTTGTATGGAAGAAAGATGGCACATTTAGAATGTGCATTGACTATCGGCAACTGAATAAGGTAACGATCAAGAAAAAATATTCCCTCCCTCGAATTGACGATTTGCTTGATCAGTTACAGGACGCCAAGTGTTTTTAAAAGATTGACTTGTAGTCGGGTTACCATCAAGTCAGAGTTAGAGAAAAAGATGTACCCAAGACAGCCGAATCGAACACGGTATGGCCATTATGAATTTTTAGTTATGTCATTTGGACTAACAAATGCACCAGTTGTGTTCATGGATTTGATGAATAGGTTGTTTAAGCCGTTTCTAGACGTGTTTGTGACGGTATTTATAGATGACATCCTGGTTTATTCAAAGTCACAAGAGGACCATGCTAAGCACTTACGAAAAGTGTTACAGATTCTTCGTGAGCGTAAGTTGTATGCAAAGTTCTCTAAATGTGAATTTTGGTTGAAATCCGTAGCATTCTTGGGTCACATTGTGTCAGATGAAGGAATTCGAGTTGATACACAGAAGATTGAAGCGGTGAAAAATTGGCCAAAGCCTACGATGCCTACGGAAATTCATAGCTTTCTTGGGTTGGCAGGTTATTATCGAAGGTTTGTTGAAGGGTTTTCTTCCATTGCTTCACCTTTAACGAAGCTTACACATAAGGCAGTCAGATTTCAGTGGAATGATGCATGTGAGAAAAGTTTTCAAGAGCTGAAAGATAAATTGACTTCCACACCCATATTAACACTTCCGGAAGGCACCGAAGGTTATGCAGTATATTGTGATGCTTCTGGAATTAGTCTAGGGTGTGTATTGATGCAACACGATAATGTCATAGCATATGCCTCACGACAATTGAGGCCACACGAGAGAAACTATCCCACACATGATCTTGAGTTAGCAGCGGTGGTATTTTCTTTAAAGATATGGCGTCATTATTTATATGGAGTTCATGTTGATATTTACACTGATCACAAGAGTTTGAAATATATATTTAAGCAGAAGGAAGTCAATCTGAGGCAACGGAGGTGGCTTGAGCTATTAAAAGACTATGCTATTGATATTCTATATCATCCAGGAAAAGCAAATGTGGTAGCTGATGCATTGAGCCGCAAGGCAATAGGAGGCACTAATGGCCAATTGACAGAAAAGCAAGATTTAGTCAAAGATCTACATCAATTAGCCAGCTTGGGGGTTCGTCTTCTTGAATCCTCAAATGAAGGGGTTATTGTACAAAATGCGGTAGAATCTTTATTAATAGCTGAAGTGAAAGAGAAGTAGTTTGCGGATCCTATGTTATTGCAACTAAAAGAGAATGTACAATAGAGTTTGACAAAGGCATTCGATCTTACACAAGAAGGAGTACTTCAATGCCAAGGTAGATTATGTGTACCGGATGTAGACGAGCTGAGGAAATGAATTATGACAGAGGCACATCATTCACGATATATTATTCATCCGGGAGCTACTAAAATGTACCATGATTTAAAAGAAGTGTATTGGTGGGGAAATATGAAAAAGAACATTGCAGCATTTGTAGCTCAATGCCCAAACTGTCAACAAATTAAAGTGGAGCATCAGAAACCTGGGGGTTACATGCAATGTATCAATCTTCCAGTCTGGAAATGGGACATGATTAATATGGACTTCATCACAGGTTTGCCTCGTACACTGCGGAAATTTGATTCCATATGGGTCATAGTTGACAGGCTTACCAAGTCAGCGCATTTCTTACCAGTCAAGACCACCTATACAGCTAAAGATTATGCAAGATTGTATGTTAAAGAAATAGTGTGATTACATGGGATTTCGATCTCCATTATATCAGACAGGGGAGCTCAGTTTACTGTGCATTTCTGGATATCTTTTCAGCAGAGTTTGGGTACACAGGTGAATTTGAGTTCGGCTTTTCATCCTCAGATAGATGGACAAACAGAACGTACTATTCAAACACTTGAAGATATTCTACGAGCTTGTACGTTAGATTTTCAAGGCAGTTGGGATGACCATTTGCCTCTTATTGAATTTGCCTACAACAATAGCTATCATTCAAGTATCAAAATGGCACCTTATGAAGCTTTATATGGAAGGAAGTGTAGATCACCAATCGGATGGTTTGAAGCGGGTGAAACTGCTTTACTTGGGCCAGATCATGTTCATCAAGCTATGGAAAAAGTTAAAGTGATCCAACAGCGGCTACAAACAGCCCAAAGTCGACATAAGTCATATGCTGATGTTAGAAGAAGAGGGCTCAAATTTGCCATAGGTGATTGGGTATTTTGAATGTGTCACCGATGAAAGAGGTAATGCAATTCGAAAAGAAAGGAAAATTGACTCCACGTTATATAGGCCCATATGAAATTATTAGAAGATTTGGGCAAGTTGCGTATGAGTTGTCACTACCCCAAGAACTCTCCACAGTTCATCCAGTATTTCATGTTTCGATGCTTCGAAAGTGCATAGGAGATCCATCTCGTTTTACTCTCATTGAAGATGTGCAAGTTACGGAGGATCTTACCTATGAGGAGATACCTATTGCCATTCTGGATAGACAAGTGAAGAGGTTGAGGAATAAGGACATAGCTTCTGTAAAGGTACTTTGGAGAAATCAGCAAATAGAAGAGATCACATGGGAAGCTGAAGAAATGATGAAGTCCAAGTACCCTCATTTGTTCCAAAGGGAAGAACAAGTTCAAGCTACGAGATCGGAACAATGACAAGTAAGTATTTATAAGCATTAAGTATATATATGATAACATGAAGAATGATCCTATACTTGCATTTGTTTAACTTGAATAATGTCACTAACATTCGAAGACGAATGTTTCTAAGGGGGGAAGAATGTAACAGCCCGTACATGCCCGAACCCATGAGACTACCTTAACATTTATAGAATCATTTAAACATGAGAGAATTGGTGAATTATGCATTTATTTGGTGGGTTTAAATAAATCTTGTGCCATTGGGCTCAAACAAGGCCCAAGATCATAAGAAGACATGGCCCAAATGAAATTTGACCCATTCTTCAAGTTGACCAAGTAAGCCCCTCATTTAATGTGGTGTATTGGCTAAGGATGAACATTAAAAGAGGATATTTAAAGGGACTATATAATGTGGGAAAAATCAAATTTTTATTCACACATGCATATCTAGAAATTTCCACAAGATAGGTCTTATCTCAATTCAAACCCTAAGCCTTCATCCCTTTGGACAAGATCACTCTTTGAAAGATTTGGTAAGTATTTATTCTCATTTGTTTAATATATGATATGCTTAAGATGGTGTATAAACCATGTTGGTTATGTTGGCGAAGTGTTGGACAGTTCACTATGTGTAAAACTGTCTATTTTTGCAATCGGAAAAGGGTTTTGCCTTGTAAACTTGAAAATGAACTTGTGGTATTAAATGAAGTGAATTTGATGGATTCAATATTTACATGTGGGATGTGATTATAGCCTTAACTTATTTTATCCTTGTACATAATGTTTGGAATTGTTATTGCAAAATTGTGCATGGACTTGGTGTGTATTGAAGGAAAAGTGTGGTTTTGGTGATGTTCATGTGAGTTGTGAAACCATGGGTGTTTTTTGGCATCCAAGTGACCAAAAATATGTGAATAAAATCTTACTTATGGCCTTGGACCATTTATAACACAAAAGGACCCAAAAGAGACCCCTTTTTGGCCGATTTGGGCATCCGCCCTCGCAGACGAAGGCACCTACGGGCGTAGATGCCAACGCAGGTGCCCCTGGACAGGGACAAGGGTCACCTTCGGCCACATTTCAACCACCTGTGGGCGCAGATGGCTTTGCAGGTCAGCCCAGAATTTGGTTTTTTATGTTTTTGTCTCTCTTTGATCCCCGAAGGCCCCTATCCCCTTTTAGGATGTAATTATCAACTTATGATACCTTTTTAATGACTTTAAGGGGTCGTATGGAGGCATGTTGGATTATATCCATTATGGATTGTTGTTAATATGTTGTTATGAGGAGAATTGATGGAGTAATTGTGACGTAATGATAATGGGGAAGCGTAAAGGGTAAACTTGGTGTGAAATGCTATTGGTTTATAATTTCTTGGTCAATGTGTGTAATGTTATGGTGTTTTTGGTATGGTAACGCAGTGGATTGTATTATAAAGGGTGAAATGACGTTATATGGTAGTTATCTTGTACACTTGTACGGAAAATAGTTGTTAACGAGAGTTCCATTATGTACTTGTATTGTAGAGTGAAACGTAAGGAAGGAGCTGGACTATTGTGTTCATATATAGGATTGTGTATTCATACTTGGAAGTGAAGGTATGTAAGGTTATTCTATCTGTATCCTTCTACAGCACATAGTATTCACATTGACATTGTGTTTGTTCCATTCTGAAATGTTCTAAGGTATCCTATTTCCGGTTATCAATTGTTATTATCACATGTTCCCTGCTCATTGATCAATTGTGATTCACATGTCTCATGTTCATTGACTAATGCTCCAAAGGTCCAATAATGTTATGTTCCAAAGTTCAAATAATGTTATGACTATCTTTGTATCAATCAATCTCAAAAGTAAAGAATGATGTAATGCATATATAGTTGATTATTGAGTATGGGTGGTAGCTTTGGGGGAGAAAGCCTAGCTCAAGCCGATCCCGAGATTATTGGATCAGGGGGTAGTCCTAGAGGCATAAGCCTAGCTCGGACCGAACCTAACACGGGGTAGCTCTAGAGGTAAGAACCTAGCTCGAGCCGAACCTGATATATTGGTTTATGGGTGGCAGCTCTAGAGGTAATAACCTAGCTTGAGCCGAGCCCGATGTGTTGATTTATGGGTGGTAGCTCTAAAGGCATAAGCCTAGCTCGAGCCGATCCCAACATAACGTTATGCTATGTTAAGACCCACTAATCAGTCAGGGCCCGGGTACATAGTGACACAAGTGATGATGAACAAACATAGAAGTAAAGAAGCAAAGAAAGTAATGAAAGCAATATACATGGTTCCCAACATACAGAATGGTGACTTATCCATATTGGTTATTCATTTGTATTTGAGTTCATTGAAGTATTTATGGATCATACAGTTTCATATGAGCCTTACATACTCAGTACATTCTTCGTACTGACGTACGGGGACTTACCTTACTTGCTGCAGGTGCAGGTGCTAGTAGACCTCCACAGTAGGTTGCCGGTCATTTGCAGAACTTTGGTGAACTCCAGTTGGTTTGGGGCTTTTCGAGTCACAGTTGTACATTTGTTTTGGTATTGTAAATGTTGTATAAAGCGGGGACTTGTACCGATTTTAAGATGGTTATGTGTATGCATCTGTTATAGGCTTTGTAGACGTATGTGGGAATGAGAATGTAAGAGATGTATGTCCATTTTGAATTGACGACCCTAACGGCCGAGTTTCCTATATGTATATATCACATGTTTCCATAACTCCCGCTATTGGTATCTTATATCTCTATATGTGATGGTGGTGTTTCTTATGGCATGCAAATGAATGGACATGAGCAAAGATTGATTCTTTCGGGCCTCATCGGCTTCGGGTGCCAGTCCGCCTCAATGGGATTTGGGGCGTGACAGATTATTAGTTTATAAATGAGACCTTTTTAGAACTGTTTAAAAACATGCGAGTTAATACTACTATGAAGGTGAGAATAATGCTTAAGTGAGTAAGAGTAAGATTAGTATGGTTCTCCTACCATAGGTTAGGGCGGGTTCCAATCATGACCGGTTGGGTCGTGACATAAGGTGACCAAATGGCCTCTTTGGTGGTTGCACCAAAAACCTACTGAAATATTGCTAAGTAAAAATGACTCCGAATGGACCCTGGAGATTCAATCGAGAGCCCATAAAAATAATTCAATAATGTTACTAGACTAATTTCGACGTTTCAGACTCAATGGAACTATCAGATTTACCAAAAAAGGTCGTTATCAATAAGTTAACCCCTGAGGTCCCTCTTAGGCTATTTTAACTAGTGTCTCATCAAAGAGGTCAAAACTCTAAATAAAACCTAGGAACCCAAACCAACCATGCTACTAACTTAATAATCTAACCAAATCACCATCCGATGCTCGGATCACAAAATATTAATCAAAGTCAAACTAATCACTTATAAGGCTACTGAAAACCTCAAACTTATTCAAATCAATCATGAATACTTCGAGGACCATGTCAACTATCCCCACAACTCATAAATAGCATATAGTAACTACGGAAGGGCAAAATGGTCAAAACACAAAAAAAAAACTAAAAATCACAACTAGGGTTGTTACAATATTAGATGCATTTTGAATTCGTATGAGGAAGTTATGCCCTTTTTAGTGAAGTTTGTTGTTGTTGGTTCAATAATAACTTCCAAATACTACTTTTGAAAATAAATGAAAATGATCGTTTGTAATATGTTAACCCAACTAATGAGTCCAAAAATATGCAGGAATTTTTGCACTTCATCAAATTAAAGGTATTTGTTGACACCCAATTTTGACCTTCCGATATTCCTCACAGGCTGCTATTTTATCAAAAATATTAGTTTTAAATTTTTAATTATTATTTCGGTATCAAATAAGTTCTGACATTTCGTATTCATAATTTTAAAAGTATGCAATTTATTTCTAGCATTTAATTTTTTATTCTTCTTATATAATATATAATTTTACTAATTTAAATATAATATTTTACATAATTTTATAAATATTTACCAAATTATTTCCATAAATGTGCATTCTCATAATTCCAAATACACGGTCTATCACTATTGCTATCATCATCATCATCATCATCATCATCATCATCATCATCATCATCATCATCATCATCATCATCATCATCACCATCACCATCACCATCACCATCACCATCACCATCACCATCACCATCACCATCACCATCACCATCACCATCACCACCACCACCACCACCACCATCACCATCATCATCATCATCATCATCATCATCATCATCATCATCATCATCATTATTATTATTATTATTATTATAGCATTTCTTAAAATTTGTATTCATAATTTGTAGGAGCCTAATTTATTTCAAGCTATTATTATCGTCGATTTCAAATAATATATTATGACATCGATCTATTTTGTTAGTATTTTATTATACATTTACTAAGTTATTATGGTATCTACTAAAGAGCAGCCTAATTCAATTTAACTTCCCAATTTTAGTGTAATTCTATCCTATTTATGTCAATTCTAGCAATTTGGTACCCAATGTTGTGTCAATTTTAGCCTAAATTGAGCTTAATCTGGCCCAATTTTAAATCCCAATTCTATTTCAATTGAACCCAATTAATTTTGACCCTTTTTGTAATATTCAATCTCAGTCGTTGATTAACATTGATCCAACGGCTGAGATTAATTCCCCTCTTTCTTTCTTTTTAACCAAATAACCCCCACCAAACCCTAACTTTCACACACACACCTACCACTATACCAATTCAGCCCCCCCCCCCCTCTCTCTCTTCCCTCTCGAGTTCTCTCTTCTCTCCCGATCTCCCTCATCTCTCAAACCTCCACGCCGCCGCCGCATCCTACTCCAATCGACGAACCCCAAGCCGGCAAACTAATACCTACGAACCAGCCAACCCCGATTGACACCTCCACCACCGACGAACACCCACAGTCAGCAAATCCCATCCAGCCGCCTCCTCAACTCCCTCTCCTTCTCCGATCTCCTCTCTCTGTCCCGATCATCTCTCTTAATCGCCGGCCAGACCCCAACTCCGGCCAGCAGCCACGAAACACCGCCCAGACTCTCCGCTCTCACAGCCAATATACTCCCTCACCCGACCCTCTCGTTCTTCCTCTCCTCCGGTGAACTCCACTACTACCGCTCCTCCACCAGCGAGCCGACCTCGTCGCCCTACCTCTCTTCTCTCTGATTTCCTCTCCAACAATAACACCACGCGCCACCGGAGAGTCCCACTGTAAGCTGCCATTAACGATGCCACTAAGCAGACCCGATTGGAGTCCGTCAAAAGGCAAACCCCGTACGAGTGTCAAAGGTGTAATTTCAAGGTTCTTCTGTCGATTTCATAATGAAATCATCTCTGGTATGCTTCTAATAAACTCATGGTTGCTATATCTATTATTTGGATTCATCATTTTTCTTTGTTTTTTCTTTAAAATAGTTTTCTTAGATTTAAAATTCATTATGTTTGACTTTGAATTTCAATCCGTTTCCTTCAATTTCATGTTTACCTGTCCCTGTGGATTGACATATGTGAAAAGCCCCAATTTTTCATGATCCTTATTTAAACCCTAATTTCTTAGGCGTGGATGCTGATTTATACATACGTTTGGAGAACTCTTTATTTTGATTTTTATTCTATTGGTCTCGTGTTGAAACACCTTTATTTATTTATTTATTTATTTTTACAAGCTTTGATGTAAATTCTAAAATCTGTGTATTTATGTGAAATCTTTGCTGACTGGTTGAGGATTTTGCTGCATAAATGCTATGTGACAAACCGAGGCTTTAATAATTATGGTAAATCGGATTGGCGTTAATTGTTTGATTGCTTGATTCTTGGTAAAATCTGAATATTTGATTTACCCAGTATGTCCATATCCTTATTTGATCTTTTCTCCCCAATTGAAATAATAGTAGATTTTTTATGGTATATTTCGATTAGAATTAATTGATTATTAATACGGTTAATGCATTCACCTTACTTTCTAACCTTTGTGACAACTCCTGCATTTAGCTCTTTATGGTCAATTTCTTGCTTTGATTACTCTTCTTCCTAATTTGAACAAATCTTTTACTTGCTTATTTATGGCAAAAAATTATATTCTTTCTTGACTAAATCAGTGTAGTATTCTTTATTTTAGGGAAAATGATTTCCTTTAATTAATGGGAGAATATTCTCCCTTCCTTTTACTTTCATGACCATTTCCACTCTCCAACTATTTAAAGGGGGCCTTTCCCCATTATTTAGGACAGACTTTCGGTCCCTCACTAAGATACTCTTAAGGCTGAATCACATACTCTTTCTAGAAAAAAAATAAATATATGTATATATATATACACACACACTGCAAGTTCTCTGTTTTGCTTGGGTTTTTGAAAAATTATATTCGTGGTTTCACCTTGCTGCACTGGTGAAGGTCTTATTGTTATTATCTGCTTATTCCTTAACCGGTTAGTCTTTATCGACGCATTTTCTCGATATTTATTGATAGTTTTAATATTAGATAAAGCTTAAAGGATCTTACCTGAATTAATGTTGAAATGCTATCCCGTGTTCTTGTATGTGTGTCCCTCTGTGGTTGTATGTTTGTTTTGTCTCTTTGGATACGATTTGATGATTAACAGGTCCTATTGGAAGGCTAACATTTCAGAGTCGTTTGAAAAGTTGAAAGGCATTAGGGGCGGCCTAGTTTTGTTCCTTTTCTCTTATAGTTAAATTTTCTATTTTTGTTTATTTATTGATTCTGTAATAAACTTTGTAGAAACTCTATGTATGATAAATATTGGGATGCTATGGGGGCGGGGATTCTATGTGTACTGTCACCTAGAAAACCATGTCTATAGGATTATTTGATCTCATGTATTAATTAAATTACTTTGTCACTTAGGCAAACAACATAGGATAATGAATTAATTATTTTATCACTTAGAGAATCATGTCTTTGGGACCATTAATTAACCTTCGGCCTATGAGATTAATTTTGAACATGTTAGTCAAATTTAAGCCCGTCCAATAAACTTTTGGCATTTTAAAATAATTTTCAGCATATCTTTAAATTTTCAGCATTTATATATGATTTCACACACTCAAAATTTAATTTTCAGTATATTTTAACAATTTCCAGCAACCTTTAAATAATTTCCAGCAGTTAAAAATTTAATTTTCGTCATATGAAAATAATTTCTAGCATGTTCATTAATTTCCAGCATTTAAATTAATTTCTAGCAACTGTTTTAATTAATTTTTCAGCATTCTTAATTAATTTTCAGCACATACATAAATTATTTTCCGGCATTTAAACTGAAATTTCAGCATATTTCAGCAATTTCCAGAGTATTAAACATAATTTCCAGCAGTTAGAAAATTTAATTTTCAGAAATATTAAATTACTTTACAGCATAATAATAATTTTCAGTATATCTAAAACAATTGCCAGTGATTTTTTTAAAAAAATATTTTTAGTAAGTTTTAAATAATGTTTAGTATTTAAAAATCATTTTTAGTAATTCCAGCAACTTAAAAAAATAATTTTTAACAAGTTTTAGATAATTTTCAACATTTAAAGAAAAGTCATTTTCTTTGTCTATTCTTAATAATTTCCATCAACTTAAAAAATATTTTTTTAGCAATTTCTATTATTTTTCAGTATGTTTAAAATAATTTCCAGCAACTTAAAAAAATAATTTTTAGCAGGTTTTAGATAATTTCCAGTAACTTTTTAAAATATTTAACAGATTTTAAATAATTTTCAGCACTTAAAAAGTCATTTTCAGTATATTTAAAATAATTTGCAGCAACTTTTAAAATATTTTGAGCAAGTTTAAATGATTTTCAGCACTTAATAAATTATTTTCAGCAATTTTCAGCATTATTAAATTTATTTTTTCAGTATTCTTTTTTAAGTTTCAACACTTCTAGTTAACTTTTCAGCATTTTTATTAATTTTTTGTAACTCAAAATCAATTTCCAACCTTATTAAATTTATTTTTCGGCACTTTTAATTAAGTCTCAGCATTTGTAACTAAGAAATTTAATTTTCGGCACCTCAATTAATACGCTTCGCCTAGAAATCATGCCTATAGGTCGTAATCATGTAAAATAAATAACTATCTTTCAAGCATGTTAACCGCTTAATAGACTTTAATTAACCAAGAGGATTGTTTGAGACCTTTATGTGTTATGTGTAAGTCCTATTTGTTTACGTAAATTCCGCGTCTAATTAGGAAGTCTGAGATTCTCTTTGCGTCTAGATCCCTATCCAAAGTAGGTCGTCCAACGCCTCTTGGGCATTAAGTTGGGACGGGTAGGCATTTTAGGGAATGTTAGCTTTATCATTTTCTCTAGAACATCCTTAGGCTTAATAACCAAATTAGGCGGGGTGGGTAGAACATTTGAAAATGATGAAAGTTGACCCGAGCAGAATCCGACAATGTGATATGAGACATTGTCATCCGTTAACAAGCCGGGCGCTGATCCGAATAAAATAAAATTAACCATTGTACAAATCTTTTTAAAAACTTCGGTTATATATTTTACTCTTTGCATGTTCTTTTTTGCTTTGGGGTAGTTTAGGTTCACTTTCTAAATAAAAATTTCCTTTTATATAAATTGTGTCTCTTCTATCTTCTTGCTTATCTGATTTACTTTTACATACTGTATTATGTTATCACTTAGATAATTGCTAAAAAAATTAAGATGTATGTTTAGTTTATTAATTATTTATTTTAACACTTAGTTATTATGCAGTTAATAAAAATAATTGACCTTTTGTTTATCACATAGAATTTCCCCACGTAATATACGAGTTCGGTCGGGACCCACATTTGTGAACCTCGAAAGGTGCCTAACACCTTCCTTTTGAGGTAACCTGAACCCTTACCCGAATTTCTGGTTGACATAGGCTAATAATTAATTAATCTTACTTAGTCTAGAATGGTGCTCTAACACACCTAAATTCATTAGGTGGCGACTCTTCACTCTTTACATCCCAAAAAGAGTTTGTCACGTCGAATCCCGCTTTCGCGAGAAAAATAGGGCGCGACAGTATTTATGTCCTAGGGATTTTGGATATTCTTCATACACGTCTTAAAACCTTCTTTAGCAGATGAAAACACTTAGTATCATACGGTATTCATTCCTTTTCCCCCTTCTCAACTCCAAACACAAGGGTTTCAAGAAAAACAACACAAGAAATTTAAGCAAAGTCCTTCCTCAACTCTCCCTTCAAGTTCTTATTCTTCTTCTCCCTTTCTCAACTCCTACTCATATTGATTCCCGTGAATTTCACTCCCTTGATTATGAGTAATTCTCATGAAAAGGTTAGGGTTAGGGTTAAAACTCTCATGACGTTAAATCTCTTTAATTCCTCAAGTAAATCACATGATTATCTCTACACATGTTTCCTATTTCATGATAAACCTAATCTATGGATTTGCTGCAATATAAACTCATGAAGCTATGAATTCCATGAAATTTAGAATGAATCTTTCTTATCTATGCTCCCAATATGATGATGTGAATCCTTCATGACTTATGATATAATTTTTCCAAATTCTTCATAACTTATGATAATGTGAATCCTTCTTGACCATGCTTTTTGTATATGATTATATGAATTACTCAACAACAAATTATGCTAAAACAACATGAATACCCCAAAATATTACTCTCCACAAAGTTATGAAAATTCTTATCTTATGAATCATGGCAAAATGAATTATGATACTACTTTTCATGAGCCTAAAGAGGCTAATCTAGGAGTATGAGCCTAAAGTTGCTAACTAATGAACATGAGCCTAATGTGACTAATTTATGAACATGAGTCGAAAGGGACTAAAACAGAATTTTTATGAGCTTAAGGGAGTTAGTTGCCTAAACAAGAAGGCATAATTCTAAATGACAAATGACCGAAACTATATTTGCCAACATAGGTTATACATTATTCCGCAAGTCAGATGACTCTTTTCATGTTACCAAAATGGGCTTATTATGAATTTTTTCTAGCAAATCATGTCATGTATGTCTTATGTACGGCAAGGTATAGAATGACTTAGCTGATCTAGATGAGATCAGGCTCGATTAGGCTCCATTAGCTCACATGGTGGTTTATGTTGGTTTACCACTTACTCCCATAATGAATTAAAAGAGGACTAATGTACTTAACTGCCACAGGTATGATTTAAGCCTATGTTTTCATCATGTCCTAATTATATCTATTTGATTGTACCTGTTATATATGCATATGCTTTTTCATGTTCCTTCTTGCCGTTTTATGTATCGTACATTCAATCCTCTGACTTTATTTGGTGCTGCATCATTTTACAATGCAAATTTAGGTACACAGGTTCGTGATCAGGCGCGTCACTAAGTTCATCATTCTCAGCTATTGGTGAGCCTCCTTACTTTCTAGGGGCCTAGTCTAGAATCTTTTTAGATTGATCTCAGTTATTAAGGTATGTTTAGGCCTTGTCTTGGTAGACATTATTTTTCTTCTATTTAGAGGCTTCATAGACAGTATGGATGTAAGACTCTTGTTGTCTTAAGTTTTTGACTTTTATGTCAGCTTGTTATGGAACTATATTTTCTTATTATTATTTAGGGAAATTCTACTTTCCATTAAAGAATGTCTTCATGCTCTATTTATGAAGTTCACATCATGTACTAGGTAAATGCTCATGCTCTATGCTAGGCGGTGTCCAGGGTCTATGCTTGAGGCATGACATTGAGATGGATTAGCTGATTAGACTGAGATCAAACTCAATATGCTCACATAGTGGATTATATCGGTTAAACTATGAAAATCCCATAATGAATTTAACGATATGAAAGAAGAAAAACAATAAGGTCAACCCCATGATTTGAATCATTTGATTCCACTCTATGGCTTACTTGTGTTTCTTTGGCTACCCTTCTATTTCATGTCTCCATTATGTTCCATTCCATGCTATTTTACATATGAATATTGCTCCATACGTACTTACGTTCCTTTTGTCTGAGGGATGGGGAGAAAAAGGCACTACATTTCACAATGCAGGTTCAGACACGTATCACGATCAGACTATTCAATAGGATTTTTCATCTATTAGTTATTGCTATGGCATACATTATTTCTGGGGGCATGATCATTTATGTCAGCTTTCTAGTTACAGGTACGTTGGGGCCTTATCCCAATATACATTATTACTCCGATTGTGATAGAGGTTTCATTGACCGATTAAAGCTAATGTCCATGTTCATGAAATGTTTTTCAGTTTTGACCTATGCGTCATTATATTTTGCAAACTCAAGTTTTATTTTTGGAAATTATTTCTTTTAATGATTATTATGTTTTATGAATGAAAATTGTCTTCAAATGCTTTATTTTACGAATCTATTCCATCGTATTTTTCATATATCTCAAGTATAATGTCATTCTAGTGATTTGCTCAAGCAAATTAAAGCATCAAATGTCGGTCCCACCTAGACCCAAGGTTGAGTTGTGACATAATCTTTTCTTTTTTTTTTATTTAATTTTAAAACATAAAATTTATGAAATTGGATTTCTAGATTTTTCTTGTGTTTTTAGATTAAATTATTGCTTTTTGTTTGGATTTTTGTATCTGGGCCACTTTTGGGCCTGTACCTTTTTTTGTACATAGATTTTTGAAAAAAGTACACTAAATAATCTAAAAATCTAAACTAATTACACCCAAATATCCCCTCCCTAACTAATTTCTAAACTACCCGTTCGCCAAATACTAATTACCCGACATGCCCCAAAACTCTTCAGCCTTCTTTTGCATTAATTAGAGGCACTGTTTTTTTTTTCTTTCCAGTGAGCATTAATTACCCCACAGTTCTTTAGCATTTGCAGTTATTTTGTTTCAAATAGACCCGTTCTTTTCTTCTTCCTTTTTCCCTACACTTTCATACTTATTTTTCTTTTTGTCTTATTTATGTTTCTTTATTTAAATATAATAGCTAATTATTTTCTGACTAATTAAAATATTTTAAAAAATAGACTATAATGAAAAGTAATTAAAAAAAATATTAAATTTGCTAGTTTATTTATTAAAATCTAAATTAATAAAACTATATTTCTTATTTTTTATTAGATTATCTTCATTTTTATCCATTTCTATTTAAAGATAAAATAATATATAAAGATATTATCGACCTATTTTAGATTAATAAATCACAAAAATAAATAATTAGAATGACTATTTTTATTATTTGTTTCCACTTTTTTATTGCATTTTATTTTCTTTTTTATCCTTTTTTTTCTCTTTTTTGTTAGTTATCTTCTCTATAATTTTTTGTCTCTTTCTATATTTTTGTTTTTTTAAAAAATAAAACAAAAATAAAATACAAAGATAAAAATATTAACTAACTACTTTTAGATTGATAAAAATAAAATAATTAAATAACTAGACCATAATAAGCAATAAAAGCATATTAAAGTACACTAACTTATTTATTAAATTATAAATTACTGAAATTTATTATTTTTTCCGCTTTTGCAAATGAAAAAGAAACATATTCTCCCTTCATTTCAATTTGTTTGTCATGTTTTGACTTGGCACGGAGTTTAAGAAAGTAAAAAACAAAAAATGAATCTTGTGGTCTATTAAAGAACTGAAGCATAGCCTCAATAAACCATGTCAGTATATAGATATACTATGATAGTATCATGAAGGTCTCACGAAAAGACTGAAACAGACATCAATGATACCATTACAATATATAGATATACTATGATGGTATCATGAAGGATTGAGAACTGTTTTATTGATGATTTGAAGCAGTCCTCCATGATACCATGCATATATAACATTGTGATGGTATCATGAAGGATTGAGAAGTGTCTCATTGAAAGAGTATATCATGCCAGTATACAGATGTATTATGGTGGTATACTGCAGAGTGTCTCATTGAAGGATTGAAGAAATCCTCAATGATACCATCACGGTATATAGATATACTGTGATGATATCATGAAGGAGTGTCTCATTGAAGGATGATACCATGACATTATATAGATATACTATGATGGTATCATAGTATACTAAGGAGTGTCTCATTGAAGGAGTAAAGTCGTCCTCCATGATACCATACTAGTATATAAATATATTATGATAGTATCATGAAGGATTGATGAATGTTTCATTAAGGATGATATCATACCACTATATAGATATAATGTGATGGTATTATGGAGGAATAAAGAGTGTCTCATTGAAGGACTGAAGCAGTCCTCCATGATAATATGATAGTATATGGATATATTACGATGATATCATGGAGAATTGAGAAGTTTTTTATTGAAGGACTGAATTAGTCCTCCATGATACCATGTTGTATATAAATAATATACTGTGATAGTATACGGAGTAGTGTCTCATTTAAGAATAAAAATAGTCATCCATGATACCATGACAATATATAGATATATTGTGATGGTACACAGAGGAGTGTCCCATTGAAGGACTCAAGTAGTCCTCCATGAAACCATCACAGTACATCGATATACTATGATGGTATCATGGAGGATTGATGAGTGTCTCATTGAAGGATGATATCATGTTAGTATATGGATATACTAAGATGGTACTATAGAGGTTTCACTAAAGGATTGAAGCAGACATTAATGATACCATGATAGTATATAAATATACTATGATGGTATCATTATGAACTGAAGCAAACCCATTGATACCATGTCAATATATATATATATATATATACTGTGATGGTATCATGGAGGTCTGACTGAAGGATTGAAGCAGACATCAATGATATCATGACAATATATAGATATATTAAGATTGTATCATGGATATCTCATGGAAGGATTAAAGCAAACATCAATGATACCACGACAGTATATAAATATACTGTGATGGTATCATTATGGACTAAAGCAAACCTTAATAATACCATGCCAGTATATAGGTATACCGTGATGATCATTGAGGTCTCATTGAAGAATTGAAGAAGAAATCAATGATACCATGACAGTATATAGATATACTATGATGGTATAATTACAGACTGAAGCAAATAAAAAAAAGCAGAAATAAAAAAAGAAAAGAAAATCATATAAAATTACAAAAGAAAAGAAATAAATAAAACAAAAATAAAAAAGGACAAAAAAATATGAAATTAGCTTGTGATGAAAAAATAAAGAATATTATGATTTGAGAAAAAAATGAATGAAAAAGGAGAAAAAAAAATAAAGAATAAGAAAATAAATAAAGAATAAAAAAGAAAAGGAAAGGAACAAGAAATAAAGAAATTGAAATATAAAGAGAAAATAAAAAATAAAAAACACAAAAATAAAGGAACCAATAAAGAAAAAAAAGATAAAAATAAAAGCAGAAAAAAAGAAGTAAAGAAAAAAATAAAGAATAAAGAAATAAACGGAAAAAAAAAGAAAAGGAAAGGATCAAGAAATAAAGAAATTAAAAAACAAATAGAAAATAAAAAATAAAAAAAATGCAAAAATAAAAAGAACCAATAAATAAAAAAAAGCAGAAAAAAATAGAGAAATAAATAAATAAAGATATAAATGAGAAAAAAAAAAGGAAAAAGAAGAAGAAAAAGAATATATAAAATAAAAATTGAGTGTAAATTAGATTATGGTGTAAAAAGAAAATAAATAATAAAATAATTTTATGAAAAAAATAAATGAACAAAGAAGTATAAAAAGAAAAAAAAGAAAAAAGGAAACGAGGAAAAGAAAAGAAAAGAAATAGAAAAAAATAAAAAGGAAAAGAATTAAAAGAGAGATAAATAACTAAAGCTACAAGGGAAAAGGACATTTTGTATATAATTAGTTAAGAGGACATTTTATGTTAGGAAGCACTTAGTCGTAAATGGTTTGCTCCTGCGGGACATGCATGTACTTTTCCTAGATTTTTTATTGTTAAAAGGCCTTTTGGCTGGTTTTTAATTAAAAAAAATATGTTATTTCTAGCTGTTGCAATTCCTTCTTAGTAAGTCTTCCAAACTTATCAAAAGTCCTCACCCAAAGTTCTCTAAAAACGAAAAAAATAAAAAAATTAGAAACATTTTCTCCTCTTAGTTATCCATTTTCCGTTTGCAAAAAATTGGTTAAATTCTCATTTAAGCATTTTCCTCCGCGACCCACTGATTCTTTCCCATTATGGCCCGAAGATTTAAGTGTGGACAGGTGTCATTAAATTAGAAATGCACCAGAGGAACTGGACATAAAACACACTGGAGGGGAGCCTCGTCCCATCCTCACGAAATTAAGTTATAGAAGCGCTCTAAATTCATGGAGAGCATTAAATTGCGTTTGTCAGCATGAACACCAATGAAATCAAGAATCCATGTGTACTTTCCTTTCTTACAAAGCAATCAAAGTTGACAGCTTTAACGGGTGAAAATCATTTACACTCCCTAATTATACTTTAAAAATCAAACTCCCCCTCAGCTTTGAAAATTAATTATTCTCTCTCTTTTTTCATAATTTACTTTTTTAAATGTCTAATTTACCATTACATTATCAATATTTATTTATTTATTATTTACTTCCTTAAAATCAGTATTCTATAAAAATTAATATCGTCAAAAAAAGAAAAGTGAGAAATATTGATTAAGTATATAAGTTAATGTAGTTCTCTAGTAAAACAAAACTAAACAATAATCAAAATTAATGTTAATGAAATCTATAATGTGATAACCTTATAAATATATTTCAACGCAAGAAATACAAAATAATTAATAAAAATAAAGGTATAATTCATAATAATTTATCAAAAGATTATCTATTTATATTGTAAATAAATTTAAATTATAATTTAAAAAATATTTCATTAGTAACAATCATAATTTGTTTATCTATGTAGATAATAAAGAATAAAAGATAAATGAAACTTAAATATGCACCCATATAATACATACATACATAATTCATGCAGTGACAATTCTATGTACAAAAAAAGAGTCACTTGAATCTGTGGTCATCCGATTAAACTCGACATATGTAACACCCCGTATCTACCAAACCCTACTTGACGACGTTGAACAATGGTTACTCAAGTGTCGAGAGTCAAAAGTTTGTATTTTGTAATGTTATTGATGAGATAATTGATATTGGGCCTAGTACATGGGATTAGACCTTTGTAGGAGGTGAAACACCCGTATGTTGTCGAATCTATACGACTACGTGTACACTTATGGAATTAGTTAAACATGAGAGATTTGATAAATTAGACATTAATTTGTTGGGTATTAATGAGTCATGAGCCATTGGGCCAAATGAGGCCCAAAACAAGAACAAAAGACTAGGCCCAATGGGGCAAAATGATCCAATCTTCCATTTTGACTAATCAACCAAGCATTTAATGTCACACCCCGAACCCCATTCGGGACGTGATTGGCACCCGAAGCCGATATGGCCCTAGAGAACCAATCTTTGCTCACGTTCATTCACATGCATGTCTCTTTATGAATAGCATACTTTCTCATGTAACTGATGAAATATATAAGATACCATTGGTGAAAGTCATGGGAAACATGTACATTATATGCAACTATGGCCGTTAGGACCATTCCGTCTAAATGACTATACACCTCTTACATTCATATACCCACATATGTCTACAAAGCCTCTAAATAAATACACGACCATTTCATAACATCTACAACATCAGATACAATGTATAACTATGACTCGAAAAGTCCCTAACCAACTGGGGCTCACCAAATATCTGCAAATACTGTCAACCTACTACGGAGGGCTACTAGTGCCTGCACCTGCAATATGTAAGGTAAGTTCCCCCGAGGGGGTCACTACGAGGAATGTACTGAGTATGTAAGGCTATACGTAAATATATGAGATATAGGAACTTTGATGAAATTAAGTACAAGTGAACACATCATGTGAATAAATTACCATAAGAATACATGTGGAATCATGTGCATTACTTTCTTTACTTCATTTCACTTTCCTTTACTTCTTCATCATTCATGTGATCATCAATCATGTATGCCCGGGCCCAACTGATCAGTGGGAAATAACATTGGGAGCGTCTCTAGCTAGGCTTATGCCCCTTTGAGCTGCCACCCATAAATTAATAAAGCAGGTTCGTCTCTAGCTAGGCTTATGCCCCTTTGAGCTGCCCCCTGTATCCAATAATCATTCGGGATCGCCCCTAGCTAGGCTTATGCCCCTTTGGGTTGCCACCCGTTCTCAACAAGTGTTCATTACTTCAATTTCTTTACTTTTGAGATCGATACTTTAACTTGTGAGAGATTGGTATATTTGCTTATGAGAGAGTAATACCATAATAGTCACAACTTTCTTTGAAGCTTTGGATCAATAATCAATGAGTGAGAAACATGTGAATAAGCAGTATTGGAAACATAACCTTCATGGAAACATAACACTGTTGGAACCATTGGACAATGATCAATGAACAAGATACATGAGTATAACCACTATTGAAACCTTGGAACATACCTCATTGGACTTTTGGAACATTGCTAATGAATATGAGACATGTATATAACTCTATTGGAACTTGGACCATGACATGATTGGAATAATGCTATTCAAACTAAGCAAGCCCTCTTTACCTCATTGCTCTTGTTGGGATAATTCTCTTAGGATCTACAACAAATGATAACTTAAGAACTTCCGCCCATAAATAGGAGACAAGTGGATCATAATTCATCTAAGAATAATACACCTATGAATAACAATATATATCAAACTTCGTTGGAATACTATAGATCCCCCTTGGAATAGAACACATTTGAAATCTTAGGATAATAAGCACTAAACACGATACATGTGGATTTCAACTGTCACCAACTAGAAATGTGATACCTTAGAACCTTATAGGACCTTTAATATACTAGCCAATGATCATAAGTCAACCAATGGACATGCGTCCATCAATGAACATAAGTCAACCAATGAACATGAGTCATACGATTCACCATTGACTAATGAGTAAGGGACATATGAGTAACTCTAGCCAACTATCAGACACAGAATACCTTAGAGTATTTCGGAATCGAATGAGTACCATGACAATGTGAACACCATATGTTGCAGAAGGAAATAGAAGAATAACCTTACATACCTCTGTGTCTCACTATGAATACCTAAGATTATATGTAAATACAATAGTCCAGCTCTTTCCTTACGTCTCACCCTACATCACAAGTACATAATGAAGCTTATATTAGCAACCAACTACCTTACAATTGCACAAGATGACCATGAATCACATAGTTACTTTATAACGTCATTTCGTCTTCTTAAAATGTCATTTATCATATCAACATGCCAACACTACCATAACATTCCACTCATTGACCAAGATTTCATACGACAATAGCATTTCGCATCACAATTACCCTTTATGCCTTCTCATTATCATTTCGTCATATTTACGCTTCTCAATTGGCCTCATAACAACATATGAACAACCATACATACTTAACATAGTCCAACATGCTTCCATACGACATTTTAAAGTCATTAAAACGACATCCCAAATTGATAATTACATCCATGAAGGGTATAGGGTTTTCGGGGGGCCAAAGGGATGCAAAAACAAGCAATTCGGAGTTCTGGACCGATCCGCTAAGCCACCTGTGCCCACAGGTGGATGACCTGCGTCCGTAGGTGACCTTTGGCAGTATCCAGAGGCACCTACGTTGGCACCTGCGCCCGCAGATGCTTCGTCTGTGAGGGCGGGTGCCCGTTTTGGTCCGAAATGGTCTTTTTGGGGTCTTTTTATGCAATGAATGGTACATGATCATAACCAAAATTATTTTAACATATTTTTGATCATCTAACATGCCAACAACCAGCCATGGTCTCACAACACACATAACATCACCGAAACGACACTTTACGGCCAATCCGCCACCAAAACCATAACCAATTTCACAATAGAAATTCCAAACATTATACACAATGACAACACATGGTAAGGATATAATAACACCTCATATGTCAATATTTAACCCATCAAGCTCAATTTACTCATGACCATAAGTCCATGATCAAGTTCATAAGACAAAACCATTCTCCGATTGCAAAAATAGATAGTTTTACACATAACACACTGTCCAACACTTTGCCAATACAACCAACATGATTCATACATAATATTACACATATAATATACTGAACCATGAGAATAAATACTTACCAAAGTGTGATCTTGGCCCAACAAGTAGTTGCCTTAGGGTTTGTATCTTAAGAGATAATGTTTGAGAAAAATGGCAAAAAGGCATGTGTATATCTAATGACCAAAATCTGATTTTTCCTAATGTATATAGTCCCCTAATGGTCCTTGATTTACCACACACTTGGTCCAATCATATTGTAACAATTTGGTCTTGCAAGAATGGGCCAAGAATGGGTCATATACCCCTTTTGGGCCATGTCTTGAATATCTTTTTGGGCCTCCATTGCCCAATAGGTCAAGATTAACTTGGACCATCATCTTTAATGTATAATCCCTCATAAATATATTTATATATATATCTCAAGTCACTCTTATCCATCTCTTGGCATTAAATGCATGATTGATTAGTCAAATGGAAGATTGGGTCAAATGGTTATCTTGGGCCATGTCTTCTTATTAATTTTTGAGCTTTAGTTTGGGCCCAATGATGCAAGATTTATTCATCCTCACAAATTAATGTATAATTCCTCAAATTTCCCATGTTTTTTCTAATTCCGTAAGTGTACACGTAGTCGTATAGATTTGACAACATACGGGTATTTCACCTCCTCCAAAGGTTTAGTTCCATGCACTAGGCCCAATATCATTTATATAATCAATAACATTACATAATATATACGTTTAACTCTCGGTACTTGAGTAACCATTGTTCAACGTCGTCAAGTAGGGTTGGGTAGGTACGGGGTGTTACATTTAACGCCAAAATTGGATAAGAGAGACTTAAAGGGACCTATATATATGAGGGAAATCAGATTTTCTTTCATTTGGACACCCATGCCTTTTCTAGAATTCTCTACAACATTTTCTTATTTCACACAAACCCTAACTCTTCATTCCTTTGGCCAAGATCAACATCTTGCAAGACTTGGTAAGTGTTTATGCTTATGGTTTCATATATTTTATGCATGGAAGATGGATTATATCATGTTGGTTATGTTGGTGAAGTGTGAGAAGTTCACTATGTGTAAAACAATTTGTGTTTGTTAAATTGGAGGATGGTTTTGTCTTGCACACTTGAACATGGACTTGTGATCTTGAAGTAAATGAACTTGATGGATTCAATATTGGCATGTGAGATATGATTATAGTCTTTCCTTGTTTAATCTTTGTGTATAATGTTTGGAATTGTTGTTGTAAATTTGGTTATGGATTTGGTGACGGATTGAAAAGAAAGTGAGGTTTTGGTGATGTTTATGTGTGTTGTGAGGCCATGGATGATTTTTGGCATATAAGATGATCAAAAATATGTTAAAATAAGTTTGGTTATGATCATGGACCATTCATTGCATAAAAAGACTCAAAAGAGGCCAATTTGGCCGAAAATGGGCATCCGCCCTCGCAGGTGAGGCACCTGGACACTGCCAAGGGCCTTCTGCGGCCGTAGTTCATCCACCTGCGGGTGCAGGTGGCTTCGCAGGTCCCTTCCAGAACCCCGTTTTGCATGTTTTTTTCCCCCTTTGACCCCCGAAGGCCCCTATACCCTTTATGGAAATAATTAGCAACTTGTGATGCCGTTTTAATGACTTTAAAGGGGAATATGGAGGCATGTTGGACTATGTTAAGTATGGATGGTTGTTCATATGTTGTTATGAAGGAGTAATTGTGACGGAATGATAATGAGAAAGCATAAAGGGTAAGTGTGGTGCGAAATGCTATTAATGTATGATCTCTTGGTCAATGTGTGTAATGTTATGGTGTTGCTGATATGAAAATGCAGTGGATTGTATTGTAAGGGGTGACATGACGTTATACGACAGTCATATAGTTCATTGTCGTCTAGCACGCCTGTATCGTAACTAGTTGCTAATGTAAGCTCTGATATGTACTTGTATTGTAGAGTAAAACGTAAGGAAGAAGCTGGACTGTTGTGTTCATATATAGACTTGTGTACTCATACTTGGAAGTGAAGGTATGTAAGGTTACTCTTTCCTTATCCTTCTGCAGCATGTATGTTCACATTGTCATAGTACTTATTCGATTCCGAAATGCTCTAAGGTATTCCATATCCGGTAGTTGACTAGTGTTCCTTACTCATTGGTCAATGGTGAACCATATTACTTATGTCCATTGGTTGACTCATGTTCATTGGCTAATATGTTAAAAGTTCCAATGTGTTATAATTCAAAGGGGTTCTATAGTATTCCAACTAGGGTTGACATATATTGTTATACATATGTGTCCTACTCTTAGATGAATTATGACCCACTTATCTCTTATTTATTGACGGAAGTTCCTAAGTTGTCATGATATTGTAAATTCTAAGAGAACTATCTCAACGAGAGTAATGAGGTAAAGATAGCTTGTTTAGCTTGAATAGCATTGTTCCAAAAGTCTAATAACATTATGATTATTTTTGTACCAATCTCCCATAAGTAAAAGTACCAATCACATAAACATAATAAGGGAAGTAATGTGCAAGCTAATGTATCTATCCCTCACAAGTAAAGGTATCAATCTTACAAGAGTAAAGACGTGAAGTAATGTATGTATGTGTTCCAAGTCACAAGGTATCGCTAAGCAATGAAAGTAAGAATAACAAGAGAAAGAAGTAATGTGTAAGTAATGAGTAATCATGGGTGGTATCCCAGGGATTAAAATACCTAGCATGGGTCTATCCCAATAACACAGGTGGTATCCCAGGGGCGATATAAAAGCCTATCATGGGTCGATCCCGATACATCCCAGGGGCGATATAAAGGCCTAGCATGGGTTATCATAGTACATCCCAGGGGTGACACAAAAGCCTAGCATAGGTTACGATAACATCCCAGGGGTCACAGTACCTAGCATGGGTTAATGACATCCCAGGGGCGACACGAAAGCCTAGCATGGGTTAATATGACATCCTAGGGGGCAAAACACCTAGCATGGGTTAATCTCATCCCAGGGGCGACAGAACAGCCTAGCATGGGTAGAACAATAAAGATGAAGAAATATGAAGACAAAAGAAGTAAAGAACGTAATGTACATGGGTTCCCACATACAGAAAGAAAGTTTATTCACATTGACTATTTCTCTTATATCGATTCCATTGTTGTTGTTATTATGTATGATGTAATTCTTATGGCCTTACATACTCAGTACATTATTCGTACTGACCCCTCTTGGGGGACTTACCTTACATGTTGCAGGTGCAGGCTTTAGTAGACCTCCACAGTAGGTTGACAGTATTTGCAGATCTTTGGTGAGACCCAGTTGGTTCGAGACTTTTCGAGTCACAGTTGTACAGTTGTTTTGATGCTGTAAATATTGCATAAAGCGGGGACTTGTCCCGACTTTAGTTGGTCTTGTAATGCATCTGTTAGAGGCTTTTGTAAACATATGTGGGTATATGAATAAAAGAGATGTACGTTCACTTCGACTTGATGGCCCTAACAACCATGTTTCATATATTGTACATGTTTTCCATGACTTCCATCATTGGCATTTTATAGTTTATCAGTTACATAAGATAGTATACTATTTGGTATGAGACATGCATATGAACGGATATTAGCAAAGATTGGTTCTCTCGGGCCTTATCGGCTTCGGGTGCCAATCACGCCTCGTTGAAACTTGGGGCGTGACGAAAGAGGTATCAAAGCAGGTCGTTCTAAGGGTGTCTATAAAGCCGTGTCTGAGTAGAGTCTTACTTATCGATGTGTTGTGCACTACATTTTTAAGTAGGAGGCCGCGGGACATTTAGGATGTTGTTTCTCTTCTTCACTTCTAGATCGTGCAATAGAGCTAGTGTTGTAAGTTGAATTGTATCTGACCATGGTAATTATTTTTCTTTGGTATAGTAAAATGCCAATCACAAGAAGAGGTAGAGTCAAAGGTAAGCAGGTGGATATGCCTGCCGATGAAGGAATGAGTAAATCACCACCTGACCAAGCTAGTCAAGGTGGAACTGACGCTGAAATTACATCGCAGTCTTCTTCTACTTTTCCAGCTCCGAAAGAGCCAAGAGGTAGAGAAGTACCTGCAGAACCACACACGAATGCCACTGATCAGGATTTAAGAATTGCAGTACACATGTTGACTCAGTTAGTGGCTGCACAAGCACAAGGACGAACTGGTCCAATGTTAAATGAAAATGACACGGCTAGAGCAGCTACTCGGCGTACACAGGACTTTCTAAAATTGGACCCTCCTATATTCACTGGGTCAAACCTGAAAGAGGATCCACAGGATTTTGTGGACCAAATTCAAAGAGCACTAGAGGTGATGCACGTAACAGGTGTAGAAACAATTGAATTAGCAGCTTATAGACTGAAGGGTGAGTCCATATTATGGTATGAGGACTGGAAGAGATCAAGGTCCATTGATGCACTCCCAGCTGGTTGGGAAGAATTTAAAACAACATTTCTTGATCATTACCTCCCATATGAGGTTCGAGAGGCATGTGCAGACCAGTTTCTAAATTTATGCCAAGGGAACATGAGTGTTCGAGAATATAGTCTTCAGTTCAATTCCTTGGCCCGATATGCTCCAAATGTGGTAGCTACAATGACAGACAGAGTCCATCGATATGTGGACAGGTTAGAACCATATTTGGTAAGGGATTGTACCATTGCTGCCTTGAATAAGGATATGGACATAGCTAGAATTCAGGCCTTCACACAGAAAATGGAGGACAATAGGCAAATAAAAAGAACACAGGAATATGAGGAAGGGCCATCAAAAAGGGCGAGACCTATGGGACAGTCTATGGTGTCCCCAGGAGAATCTAGATCTCGAATGTTACCGCCTAGACCCTCATTTTCTTATTCCACAGCAGGCACGCAACCCCAATCCCGAGGGTTTAGGAGTAGTCAATCTGGACAGCATAGTGAAGTGCAAGGTTCATAGACAACAGGATTTTCTCGTCCTCTGTGTCAGCATTACGGAAGATACCATTTAGGTGAATGTCGGTTGGGGACAAATGCTTGTTTTTGGTGTGGCACAGAGGGGCACCTAATGAGAGAATGTCCACAAAGGGGTGCGAGTGGTATAGCACGATCTACGGGATCAACCGTTGTATCATCAGCATCGGTTCCTTCCCCAGGCAGAGACGTTCAGCCTATTGGTCGTGGTAGAGATATGAGAGGAGCAACTAGTTCTAGTGGAGCCCAAAATCGCACCTATGCTCTAGTGGACCGGCAGAATGAAGAGGCATCTCCTGATGAAGGTACAGGTATATTATCATATTTTCACATGATGTACATGTATTGGTTGATTCGAGCTCTACCCTATCGTATGTTACTCCATCGACTACCGTGAATTTAATAGTACACTGGGGTTATGAGTTAAGTCAATAAAAATATTTCCACCAGTCGGTGAGTTTAGTATAGTGAAAAAAACATATCGTAATGGTATAGTAGATGTTGTGATCATAGATGAGTAAGTACTCTTGAAAGCGTCACCAATGAAAAGGGCAAGTGGATTTGGAAGGAAAGGGTATGAAATGTGCCGGACGTGCATAAGAGTTTCGTTTCATATTACTCCCATTGGGACTATACAAGTATCTATATGAGTGTATGTATAGAGATGCTAATATAGAGATGCATTTGTTGCACATGAGACGATGTTGTTAACATTCGAGGATGAATGTTTCTAAGGGGGGAGAATGTAACACCCCGTATCTACCAAACCCTACTTGACGACGTTGAACAATGGTTACTAAAGTGTCGAGAGTCAAAAGTTTGTATTTTGTAATGTTATTGATGAGATAATTGATATTGGGCCTAGTACATGGGATTAGACCTTTGTAGGAGGTGAAACACCCGTATGTTGTCGAACCTATATGACTACGTGTACACTTATGGAATTAGTAAAACATGAGAGATTTGATGAATTAGAGATTAATTTGTTGGGTATTAATGAGTCATGAGCTATTGGGCCAAATAAGGCCCGAAACAAGAACAAAAGACTAGGCCCAATGGGGCAAAATGATCCAATCTTCCATTTTGACTAATCAACCAAGCATTTAATTCCAAAATTGGATAAGAGAGACTTAAAGGGACCTATATATATGAGGGAAATCAGATTTTATTTCATTTGGACACCCATGCCTTTTCTAGAATTCTCTACAACATTTTCTTATTTCACACAAACCCTTACTCTTCATTCCTTTGGCCAAGATCATCATCTTGCAAGACTTGGTAAGTGTTTATGCTTATGGTTTCATATATTTTATTCATGGAATATGGCTTATATCATGTTGGTTATGTTGGTGAAGTGTGAGAAGTTCACTATGTGTAAAACAATTTGTGTTTGTTAAATCGGAGGATGGTTTTGTCTTGCACACTTGAACATGGACTTGTGATCTTGAAGGAAATGAACTTGATGGATTCAATATTGACATGTGAGATGTGATTATAGTCTTTCCTTGTTTTATCTTTGTGTATAATGTTTGGAATTATTGTTGTAAATTTGGTTATGGATTTGGTGACGGATTGAAAAGAAAGTGAGGTTTTGGTGATGTTATGTGTGTTGTGAGTCTATGGATGATTCTTGGCATATAAGATGATCAAAAATATGTTAAAATAATTTTAGTTATGATCATGGACCATTCATTGCATAAAAAGACCCCAAAGAGACCAATTTGGCCGAAAATGGGCATCCGTCCTCACAGGTGAGGCACCTGCGGGCGCAGGTGCCAACGCAGAGGCCCTTGGACACTGCCAAGGGCCATCTTCGGCCGCAGGTCAGCCACCTGTGGGCGCAATTGGCTTCGCAGGTCCCTTCCAGAACCCCGTTTTGCATGTTTTTGTCCCCCTTTGACCCCCGAAGGCCCCTATACCCTTTATGGATATAATTAGCAACTTGTGATACCGTTTTAATGACTTTAAAGGGGTGTATGGAGGCATGTTGGACTATGTTAAGTATGGATGGTTGTTCATATGTTGTTATGAAGGAGTAATTGTGACGGAATGATAATGAGAAAGCATAAAGGGTAAGTGTGGTGTGAAATGCTATTGATGTATGATCTCGTGGTCAATGTGTGTAATGTTACGGTGTTTTTGATATGAAAATGCAGTGGATTGTATTGTAAGGGGTGACATGACGTTATACGGCAGTCATATAGTTCATTGTCGTCTTGTACGCCTGTATCGTAACTTGTTGCTAATGTAAGCTCCGATATGTACTTGTATTATAGAGTAAGACGTAAGGAAGAAGCTGGACTGTTGTGTTCATATATAGACTCGTGTGCTCATACTTGGAAGTGAAGGTATGTAAGGTTACTCTTTCCGTATCCTTCTGCAGCATGTATGTTCACATTGTCATAGTACTTATTCGATTCCGAAATGCTCTAAGGTATTCCATATCCGGTAGTTGACTAGTGTTCCTTACTCATTGGTCAATGGTGAACCATATAACTCACGTCCATTGGTTGACTCATGTTCATTGGCTAATATGTCAAAAGTTCCAATGTGTTATATTCCAAAGGGGTTCTATAGTATTCCAACTAGGGTTGACATATATTGTTATTCATATGTGTCCTACTCTTAGATGAATTATGACCCACTTATCTCTTATTTATTGATGGAAGTTCCTAAGTTGTCATGATATTGTAAATTCTAAGAGAACTATCTCAACGAGAGTAATGAGGTAAAGATAGCTTGTTTAGCTTGAATAGCATTGTTCCAATCATGTCATGTTCCAAAAGTCTAATAACATTATGATTATTTTTGTACTAATCTCCCATAAGTAAAAGTACCAATCACATAAACGTAATAAGGGAAGTAATGTGCAAGCTAATGTATCTATCCCTCACAAGTAAAGGTATCAATCTTACAAGAGTAAAGACGTGAAGTAATGTATGTATGTGTTCCAAGTCACAAGGTATCGCTAAGCAATGAAAGTAAGAATAACAAGAGAAAGAAGTAATAAATAAGTAATGATTAATCATGGGTGGTATCCCAGGGGTTAAAATACCTAGCATGGGTCTATCCCAATAACACAGGTGGTATCCCAGGGGCGATATAAAAGCCTATCATGGGTCGATCCCGATACATCCCAGGGGCGATATAAAAGCCTAGCATGGGTTATCATAGTACATCCCAGGGGTGACACAAAAGCCTAGCATAGGTTACGATAACATCCCAGGGGTCACAGTACCTAGCATGGGTTAATGACATCCCAGGGGCGACAAGAAAGCCTAGCATGGGTTAATATGACATCCTAGGGGGCAAAGCACCTAGCATGGGTTAATCTCATCCCAGGGGCGACAGAACAGCCTAGCATGGGTAGAACAATAAAGATGAAGAAATATGAAGACAAAAGAAGTAAAGAACGTAATGTACATGGGTTCCCACATACAGAAAGAAAGTTTATTCACATTGACTATTTCTCTTATATCGATTCCATTGTTGTTGTTATTATGTATGATGTAATTCTTATGGCCTTACATACTCAGTACATTATTCGTACTGACCCCTCTTGGGGGACTTACCTTACATGTTGCAAGTGCAGGCTCTAGTAGACCTCCACAGTAGGTTGACAGTATTTGCAGATCTTTGGTAAGCCCCAGTTGGTTCGGGACTTTCCGAGTCACAATTGTACAGTTGTTTTGATGCTGTAAATGTTGCATAAAGCGGGGACTTGTCCCGACTTTAGTTGGTCTTGTAATGCATCTGTTAGAGGCTTTTGTAGACATATGTGGGTATATGAATGAAAGAAATGTACGTTCACTTTGACTTGATGGCCCTAACGGCCAAGTTTTATATATTGTACATGTTTTCCATGACTTCCATCATTGACATTTTATAGTTTATCAGTTACATGAGATAGTATACTATTTGGTACGAGACATGCATATGAACGGATATGAGCAAAGATTGGTTCTCTCGGGCCTTATCGACTTCGGGTGCCCATCACGCCTCGTTGGAACTCGGGGCGTGACAATATATTACTTGTATAATCTTAAAATATATCAAATATTATCTGAAGGAACCAATGATCAAAAAAGGTTGAATGGTGCACTGTTGAGAGCTACTCGTTGCTTCTTCAGGTCAAGGGATAAAATTTCACTTATTATTCTTGTTAAGTTTTTTTCCCTAGAGGAGTCATGTCTCTGCATTATAAATACGCAAATTAAAAATGTCATTTTAAAAAAGTAATGGTGCACCTGTCATTTTGAAAATCTAAAATCGCCTCTGAATACATGTAATATTAAAATAATAATCATAAAAAAAAATATCATTAGATTTTGCAACAAACTTATAAAAGGATTATTCTAATTGTAATATTAATGAACTTAAATAAAAATTTATAAATACATAGATTAAAAAAAAATTTAAAAAATATTACATAAATGGAGAATTGAAAATAATAAAAATAAAATAGATATTGCATATGATAAAGAGGGAAAGAATGATTAATTTTTAAAATTAAGGATAGAGTTTAATTTTTAAAGTTAAGGGGAGTGTGTAATTTTTAAAATATAGTTGAGGAATGTAAACGATTTCGCCCTAACTTTAATTGGTCCCATTATTCACCTTGCTGACTGCTCAACTCTCCATCACACGTGTCCTCTCAGATCCTCACGCTGTCCCAATTACCACTGCTTTTCAGTTGCACATCACTTTTTTCACCCTTTTTTTTTTTTTACAGTTAACAAGGTCGGTTAAATTTCATTTTGTATTTTTGATTCGAAATCAGGATAGGGCTTTTTTGTAAGATTAAAGAAAACCCATTTTATTCACTGAAAGTGGACGGCAGTGGGCCATCATGTTGCAGCTTCTGGATAAAGACAGCTTGGTTCATCCACATAACAATTTATAACTCCAATCAATGGCGTCCTATTTTATTCAGTTCGTTTTTCTTTTTCTCTTTTCTATAGAAATAAATTCACAAGTAGATTGTGATTAGTACTATTATTAATTTATATTTTTGGTAATTTATGCTTTATTGGGAATAGGGATAGATGTAGATTTTGCCATTTGCTTTGGCTATATTTATGGGGTTGTCATGCTGCCAAAAATTAGGATGCTTTTGGGTTTGTGGGCTCAAGTTTTTCTTTGAATGTGAGACTTTGATTCTCACATCTCACTGTAAGTTCGTCTCTGCTTTGTGGGTCTTGTTACCTTACGTTAGGAATTTGATTGCATGCATTTTAATTCTACTGATTCTGGCCTGTTTTACGTATTAGAGTCTATTTTGGGATTTAGGAAGCATTCGCTTTTATTGCGCTGGGAAGATCTGTCTGTTAGTACCATTAATGAAAACCCATCTGGTTATGCTTAATTTGAATATCTCTTTCAGATTATATTACTTATGGAAGATGTCATTTATATGCTTGTCAAAGAGCTATTCTGTTCCAAGGGATTGAAAGTTTGTGAGATTAGGTGCTATCTATTTCTCTTGAAAGATGGGGCAAGAACTATCATTTACCATGCTTACTTGGTTGCTTGTAGAAATTAAAACATTGGTGCCCTTCCCTTCTTAGTTTTATTGATAAAGATTAGTGTTTGAACCTAGTTGCGCAGACTCTTCACTGTCGGTGCAGCACTCGTGTCAACAAGACATGGGTGTTGCTGTGGAATCCGTACCAGATATGGTCAATCAATTTTGGGCACTTCGACCAAAATCTATAGAGAAATTCGAGACAGATACAATGTTTACTGAGATCAAAACAAAAGTAGGCTTATGTTTTTTTATCATCAAAAGATATTTTGTATTATAAAGTCGGCAACCAGAAGTTGCTTTACTGTTGAATGTGCCATGAACTCAAGAAGTATCTCATGACCTCTATATGTTTAAATAGCCATTTTGCATCAAAAGAACAGTACGCAGATGCTTTGTACTTAATAATTACAGATTCAAATTTTCCCTTAAAAGTGCCTGCATTTCTTTCCCTCCAAATAATCCATCATAATTTGGTGCATAGTTTTATAGCTGTATTTGTAGATATTTGCATTATTTTTAGCCGAATCGCGGCAACCTTATAGATACCTAGATCTGTACCCCGAATCTTAAAATTTAGATCATGAAGGATCCGACCTCTAGATCTGCACCCGTATCGGACACCTGCACCTGAGTCCGAGCAACTTAGGTTTGAACTGATGAATGTTGAGGTTAAAGAAACAGAAGTTTACCTTTCCTCATTCATAACCATTCTTGTGTTGAAATGAACCTATCTTCCCTCACATATGTTGAACTCATTTCTGTTGTAATTTTAAAAGAGGTCATAGTCCGCTCTATTTGAGTTGAATGTAGTATGGAAGGTTAGTATATCTATGGAGAAATCAACAGTGTTCCCTGAGCAGTAAGTGTGAAGTGCGTTCTACTCATTATTTAATGTCATCTTTGACTTACGTAAGTGTCCATATGTATTAATCACAGCCGAGGCTTTATGCTGTTTATTGCTTCAACATGTTTCCTGAGCTCACATATATAGAGAGAGCTGTCTTGATAAACGTTTCTGAGTTTAAACTTTTTTATCTTCCTCTCTAATTTAGAGAATTGTGACGACCGTACATATTTGATCTTTTCTTCTGCAGATATGTCTTCTGCTGCTTTAATTCCCTGATCTGATTTGGTGGTCCTTTGCAGGTTTCTTCTGTACTTGATCATGGTATTTCATAAACAGAAACATCTTGATTGATTTCTCTTCTGATGCAACATGGAGGATCCCTTTTTACATCTTGCAAGCTTAAGTTCTTATATAGCACAACAATTTATTCAATTTATTGGTGAGTCTCTTAAAAATTATGCATGTGCAAAATATACAGTCCCTGAACAGCTATTGTTTTGTATTCCCTGTCTATGGCTTCCTATGTGATAAAGGTTGCTCTATGTTTGATTCTATTGCAGAGGACCTTATCTGCAGAGATATCCCTGGGTGGTCAGAATATTTAGTTGACTTTGGTGGTCTGCTTGTAAACTTTACAAGTGACGGGGGTTGTAGAACTGTTCCTGAGGCTTGCTCATTTCCCTCAAGAGTTTCTGACACAGGAACGAGCTTTAGATTTTGCACACGAAGATCCTCCAACCTTAATGATAACTTGCCTGTAAATTCAATATTAGAAATTGTAAGAAGTACCCAAAGTTATGGAGGTTTCAGACTCATTTTTGAAGGGTAATCTTTTCATTGTATGCTTTTCTTATCCTCCTTCAAGGTCACTTTGCAGGATCTCTATGGACTACTTGATTTTCAGAACCAGAATTAGAACTCCAAACATAAGAAATCAACTTGTCTTGGTTTTATTTTTCTATTAGCACATATCTCTTTCCACCATTACATAGTCATCCCTGTCCTAATTTATTCTGCCGTTGGTTGATCTGGTTGTAGGTTGATGCTTCCTGTATATGGTCTGACATTTACTTGGAAACTTACGTTTGCCTCTTGGAGGTGTTTCATATGTCATATCAGATGTGCTCTAGTTCGAGTTCAGCGGTTAGTAATTGCTTTCTGACTGTCGGTAAATAATAAACATTTGAAGTCTGATGAGTATTTTAGATAATTTCTTCCATTTGACATCCACCTTAGCACCTTTACTTTTTGTTTCATATTACTTACTCTTCACTAATCTCCAGCGTTATATCCCGTGTACGTAAAACCTTGTGTGGGTCTTCTGATGACATTGGGTGGTTGCAACAAGCTCCAGAAATGGCTCCTGTTGTTGATGGTTCAGCTAGATTTAGAGAACTACTACAAGATATTAGGTAAAATGTTGGATCTTACTTGTCATTTCGGAAATAGAAACAAAGTCAGCTACTATCTTTGAAAAATGCAGTCTCCCAAAATAACGAGCACATATCTTGTCAGTGGTGAGTTCTTGGTCCTTTTTCCATTTTTTATCAATTGAGATAGGTGCTGAATAATTTGAATATGAAACCACACCAACTGCACCCAATTAAACCATCAAGAAAGGGTTCTGTGTTTGGCTGATGAGATTCTTTCCTAGGTGTTGCCATGTTTCATGGTGCTGAGCTGGTCGGTTGTTAATTTTGAGCTTATTGTTTTACTGGACCAACTTAGAACCCCAGGACTGATGACTTATATTGCTCGGAATGTCTGGATTCTTCTACCCTTTTTTGGTACTTGTGTAGGAATGAAAGAAGTTATCTGTAACTTCTTAAAGTGATAATAGTGACATTAACCTTTTTTTTTTTTTGAGAAGGTATCGTGACATTAACTTTGTTCCAGTGATACTCCTGCCAATTTGAATGAGATCAACCAAACAATGTTATGTGCGTGTCATTTTGCTGATTCTCTATGTTATAGATTGACACAGTCATTTTGAAATATGGTACAAAACAATTTTAAAAACTATGTTTCAGCAATACAAATTATAACCTTCTACTTTACGGTTTAGGAACAAAACTTATCTGATTACGATGTCTTGCAATATGACTAGTCATGAAACACCATTCTTGTTTCAAGTCTTAACCAAAAAAAAAAAAGGGCCTTAACGCTGAGTGGTATTATTCTATACCCATTATCTTTTGCCTTCCCCTAAGGATTTTTTAGGAACTAGATATAAAGTATGGGACCAGGACATTTTATTTTGCATTTTCTTTTTGGCCTGTTAATGTTTGGGGGAAATGCTTTGCTTTTGTGTACTTACTAGTTGCTAACATTGAAAATCACTTTGCGCTCTCTGTGATTTTCCTTCATAAATAACCTGAAAGATTCATGTTTTAATCAATATAGCTGAGGATATATAAAGTCCATTGTATATATATTGTCTAACCATTTATTCCTTTGCAAGTGGCTTTTGTTACTGAAGTACATGTGAAACATTTGAAGATTATCTTCACTTCTCTTGACTTTTTTTGGTCTACATTCTTTTGGAGTCCTATACCACAATACAACTGCGTTAACCAACAGGATTATCTCTAGTTATTAGTGAAATTTAGTCCTATTATTTGGGTGAGTGTTTCTCAGATAACTATCTGTTGTTCAGTGTTTAAATTAACTCGAATATTTCGTTCCAAATGCTTAACTGCCAATTAATGAAAATCTTCTTTTGACTTTTTTTCTTCCTTTTTTTAGGAATGGAAAGCACACACTGCCCGATTCTTTTGTTTATCTACTAATTCCAGGTTTAATAAATCTCCTGCTGGATACTACTATAACCAGATTGTCAATATGTTCTGAATTTCGTTCTCTTATGAGCTTTTCTTTTGATGACATAATTTTATCAGGTTTTTTCAGCAATCACGGTCCCTTATATTTTGTGAGCACTAAGAAGTTCTTTTCGAAGATGGGGTTAACTTGCCATATTGCTAAGATTCACAGTGAGGTATGTACGAGTGGATAAACAAAATCGAGTCTGCTAACATATGAATTTGCTCTCTGGAAGCTCTTCTAATGTTCTTCAAACTATGCTTCTCTGTTACTGTTGGATCATTTATCACCAAATGAAGGCATCCGTGGAACAAAATGCGTGGGAACTGAAGCAATACATCGAGGAGTTACACTGGGGGTCAGGAAAACATGTCATGCTGCTTGGCCACAGTAAGGGTGGGGTTGATGCTGCCGCTGCTTTGTCAAAATATTGGCATGATTTAAAGGATAAAGTTGCAGGACTGGCATTTCTGCAGAGCCCTTATGGTGGAACACCTGTTGCATCAGATATTCTTCGTGACGGACAGATTGCTGACAAGGAAACACGAAGGATCATGGAGTTTTTAATATGCAAGTTAATTAAGGTAATTCTTTGGTCTGCAACTATTTTGGTGTTAGTTAAAAACTATATTGCTTGAAGTGTCCAACTCTTTTCAATGTTGGGATGTATAGCCAAGTAAGTGCTTTGTTTTAGCACTAGTCTTGCAGCCAGTTTGCCAAACATTGGTGTTCTTGACTTATACCTTAGAATTTTGTAGTGCTACAAGGTAACACTGTCCTTTTAATGCATACTTATAAGTTTTCGAATACCTAAATTTGCCTTAGAGCTTAATACATCAAAATCTTAAAAATGAACATCTTCTGGAAACATCCCATTTAGATTTTTAACAGATATCAACACACTTTATTCACAAGTTAAGTGAACATACTGGATATGAGATGTCTATTATTTACAACTTATAATTATTTTCCAAGTTGTCTGGTTCTTATAGTAAAGGACTAGAATATAAAGAAAAGGAAATTGTGTAAGTTAAAAAATAAAAGATAAATTCTATCAATTCAGGATGCACGAGGCATTTTGAAAAGCATTTGTGAAATGGCTTATTAATACTTCTATTACTGGACAAATTTGCTGAATGGGGTAAATTTTTGTCGTGACTATAAATGATCGATATACTCTTTCATGTCTCTTCTACATATACCCATCGTATACCTGTTTCACGTTTCTCTTTCACTTTGTTGAGCTTTGTTTTCTTTTGTACATGCAAGTTTATGTTGCTTGCACGTATATGCCCAATATTTTAAACATGCCTTGGCAAATGTCTCTGAATATGTGTGTTGTTTTGATTGACCAATTTAAAATTTTCTGTATTAGGGTGATATACGGGCATTAGAGGATCTCACATACGAGAAGCGAAAGGAGTTTATAAAAAACCATAAGCTTCCTGATGATATTCCTCTCATCTCCTTCCATTCTGAAGCCAGTATAGCACTGAATGTAATAGCAACAATGTCCCATATAGCACATGCAGAACTTCCCTGGCTACCTTTGCACGGATTTGGTGACGATGACTCGGAAAATGTCATCAAAGCAGGCTGCAAGGTGCCTGTCATAGTTCCTGTTTCGGCTGCACTGGCTCTTTGTGCACTCCACTTGCAACTAAGATATGGAGAGAAGAGTGATGGTCTAGTGACCTGTCGTGATGCTGAAGTTCCCGGCTCAGTGGTGGTAAAACCAGACATGAAGCTTGATCATGCTTGGATGGTATATTCCTCATGGAGGAAGGACCCAAATGAACCGGACGCTAGTGAAATGTGTGAAGCTCTCTTAACTATGCTTGTGGAACTCGGTAAGAAAAGAAAGAAGCTTTGTTAACTATAGATCAAAATCCTTTGAACAATCAAGTTCCAATAACTAGATGGAACTGGAATATTAGATGTTTCTTTCCTTCATACTCTGAGTTCCTTTTTCAATTCCCCCCCCCCCCCCCCCCCCGATCTTGTGTGGCACCTCAGAAAAAAAGAAATTTGAAAGACAAGAAAAAAGAATTAAAAAAGAAGGATTGAAGATGCAATCATCTGGATGCTAAATCTTTAAGTTGCAGAGTTGCATTTGAAGAGCAATGGCGAGGAGCCTCTTTGGTTCTGGAGTTGAGATAGGGGACAGAAACAGAGGAACCAGTATTAAAGAACAAGTTATTGACACTTAAAAGAAAGGCAAAATGGTCTAATAGACCACATACTTGTATGTGTTTGTATTCTGGAACCCTTAAAATTGGTCAAAAAAAGATTTTTAAACATCTCTTACCATGTGTATAACTCACTCGCTCTCAAATAAATGACATGTCAAAAAATTAATGCCATGTCATAATTATCTTAACTATTTTTTAAAATTATTAATCAGCAATGGTAAATAAAAACAAAATAATAAGTTAGAAATTTATTTTTTAAAATAAAGTTCATATTTCTCTCACCTAATCACCTTTCCTCCACCTCCCCCAATCCACACCCACCATCTCCGCCTTTCCCAACCCACAACCATCGACACCACCATCCCCACAACCACCAATTCATATTTCTCTGACCTTCCTCCACCTCACTGATTTTGAACTTCAAAATGCGCAACCAAACACAACCAAAAAGAGCATCATCGTGCTCTATTTTCGTCCATTAACGACGAGTTCCATCTCCGACGAAGCTCTCCAACTACCACAGTTCACCACCATCGGAAAAGCTTCAAGCTCCCATAAACATAACCAAACAGCCCCCCACTCTCTGTTTCTCATCACAACGACAACATACCTCGTTTTCCCTTCCACTCCTTTCTTTCTTCTTCATCAAAATCCACCACCACCCTTCTTTCAATTTTTTTTTCCAGACATTAACTGTTTTTGGTGGTGAAAAATGGAGAAACATGGAGGGTGTGTGTGTAGTTTCTTCTTTGGTTTGAGAAGATTTTCTAATTCTTTTCTCAATTGAAATTTTTTGGTGGTGAAAAATGGGGGAAAATGAAGGGGCAGGGTGGGTGGGGGCAAAGAAGAAAGGAATGGTACATTTCTTTCTCTTTTTTTAAAAAAATTATTTTTGATTAAAAATTTTATGAGTACGTGTCCTATATGCGTGAAATCACGCGTTTGATCCAACTCACCCATTAAGTTGCCACCTGGGCTTGGTCAACGTTCAAAGCGGTTTAAAATATTGTGATTCATTAGGTTTAAGGGTTCAACTGACAAAGGGGCGAGTAGGAAGGTCCAAAATACAAACTCGTACAAGCACAAGGGTCCAACAGACCATTTTGCCCTTAAAAAATCCTAGGAGTTGTCAAGCTTATGTCTATAGGCATATAACAACTAATTTCCAACTGATTAAGGACTTGCACTTTGGAAGATAAAGTATACTTTTCCAATCCTAGTGGCACGCAATGCAGATTGGTGTTTTCTTCTGTAAATTAGTAAGAAAAAGATCCCAAGCCATGAACTAATCATGTTTTCATTAGAGGAAAGGCAAAATATGAGCGAAAAATATGCTCTTTGTGTTTATCTTGGTGGCTAGGAGAGAATGAAGAAAAAAGAGGATTGCAGTTCTCTTTCTTTTGAAGCTTCCAAAGAAAAAGAAGCTGAGGATCAGATAGAGTGCAAATATGGATCATTAAGGTTAAAATTGAGAGAAGTTGTGGCGTGGGGGTGGGGGGTTGAGGAACTTACTTAATATGGATTTGGAACAATGTTTTTACACATCATGATAATAAAAAAAGAGACACGAAAACTGGGGAATATCGAAAAGATGGAGAAATTTTTTTTGATAGAAATTTCAATTAGTTAGTTGGTTTTGAATCATGTATATCTATTTGTTGTGCTTTCTTGAGCTGAATATCAATCCAAGATCATATGATGTTTTGACGATTGACAAATAATATATAGTTGACAAACAAAGTTCAAACATGATGGACATACATAAAAATCAGGTCCTTAATAGATCTGCTAAAGGAACTGGTAATGTTGGTAACAAGATTGCACAAACACCACAAGAGTCAGGTCCTTTGCAAACTGGAGATTGTTTGATCCAAGTTGGAAAGTGGTTCCGTACCTGAGAAGAATTTATTGAGAAATTGAGTAGGGCTTAATCCAATAATACAAGGAATACAAGTTTAAGACATGAAAATATTACAATAATTACACACATGGAAATAGCTTTGGAAAGGAGTAACTCGTAGGAGGCCGACGTGAAAAACCAAATCCAACAAGGATTAGATTCTTCGTTTCTTGAACTAAGTTTGGTTTGATACTGGAGAATAAATCAAGGAGGATACAACCATTCCTACTCCGATAAATAGCACCACATGCTATAGAAGATGAGAGACAATACTGCATAAATACAAAATATATCTATTGAGTGTTATTAAGAGTGAGTCAACTGCAAAGAAGAAGATTTATATTACAGTTCTATGATTTATAATAGTTAGATCATTTGGTATGAATTGTAAACCTATTTATTTTACTTAGAGTTATATAATAGGTGTTCCATCAAGTTGTAAGGGACTTTTTTTGATTGGGTAGTTCGAAGAAGTTAGCTATAATTACTGAGAATTGTATAGGGAGGAAGGTACTATAGTGGTTAGTTCCTTAGATTATTGGAGTTGTAACTTTAAAACTACTAGTGTGAAAATCCCATTGGAGATAGGTTGTGGTTTTTGCCTCCCTTGAATGTGAGGAGTTTTCTACGTAAAATTCCTTATGTGATTTACAATATCTCAATTTACTTCTTGTTTACTACTGAAGAGAATCATCTTCCAGGAGTTAGATGGAAATAGAAAATAACATCTTTGGAACAAACTAAATCACATAAACAAGAAATAGGAGTATGTTATTTCTCTCTTAAACCCTCAGTTACAGGGTTGAGGCATACAAGCCATAAACACACATGTGTACAATCAAACTATCTCGATATTGTAATTGAAATGCAGCACGACATTGTAACAACTATCAAATCCATTTCTTTCTATGAAAATCTCATTTATTTGCACTTAATAAAGATACAAGTCTTAATCATTCATTTTTTAGCCAGCAAGTGCTTTTGGTTTTTAAGTTTAAATTTAATCATACGAATCTCAATCATTAAACAAATTTATTTATTTTTATAGCCACTTAATAGGTTTGAATATATATGAATGATTAAAACCTATAACAAAGTCTTTTATTAAGATGATATCCATTCAAAGATTTATCCAAAGAAAATATTTCACCACTATCCACCACGGCTACGACTGCTAACCACTATTAACTACCACTAACCACCATCACAACCAACACCAATCACCAAAGTCAGTCATCACCACTACTGGCCACCATTTTATAATCATTATCACTGATGTGCCTTGGAATTAGAGTACATCCTATGTCTTTTTTACTTAAGGTTTTACCTTTTATTATACTTTGTTTTATGTATTTCTTATTAGAATGTTGTTTTATAGATTTGTAGTTGTCAAAATGGCTAAAAAGAGGGAAAGATAAAAATCTGCTAAGAAAAGGGTGATTTGTGGTTGCAGAATAAACCACTGACAGCAGATCAGGCAGTGAAAAATATCAGAGAACATCTCAAATAGGACCCTACAAAAGTTGTCAAATCACAAGGCAACATACGACCATGAATCCAATCTACGACTTGTACATCAATAAGAAGACCAACTATGAGAGGAACCTACAGCTAGAAAGATGACATGACACCGAATCAGTTTATGTTCGCAAAGTCCATTCACGATGCAGAGATCAAAAATCCTAAAAGAGAAATCAATAATGGTTTAAAAATCAATCTACTACCGTGTAACACCCCTGTACGTTTTAAAACATATAATGACCAACTTAGCATTGACGAAAGTATTTAGACTTGAGATAGTAAGGAGGTATTTGAGCTTAAAATTAGAGTTAAGTGTTAAGTTAGAGTAGGGAGATTAAGATGTTGGAAAAATAGGATAAAATAAGTGAGGTGCTTGCTTGACTTAATTAACCTAGTAGGTGACAAGTAGGTGTATCATCTACTTAGACTAATGGACCAAATTGGGGCCTATATTAATTGACTAATTTGAGGCCCAAACTAAGTGAAAAAAAATTAGGAGAATGGCAGCCCAAGGCTCAACATTTTCAAGCCCACAAAGAGGTAATTAAAATGTCCTAGCAGGTGCATCACCTACTTGGACTTTTGACCAACTTAAATGACCTAAGTAGGTGCATCACCTACTTAACCTTTATGGCCCAAATTAAGCCAAATGGTGGCTGGAAATAAAGAAGAGAAAGGTTCAGCAAAAAGGGTCCTTTACAGGCCAAAAATCTGATGCAAATATCCCATTATTTTCTCATGAAATTCAGGTTTTCTAAGTCTCTCAATCTCACTCTCTTATCCTCCAAACAACCACCCTATTTTCCCATTAGGTTTCTACATGTTCCTCAACTTATTTCTTGCAAACCAACCCATAAAATCACCTCCTCTGCCCCATAGTTTCAAGTATAATAGAGAGTTATTTAAGGGGAAAGAAGCTATAGGTGTTGGCAGCCAAGTTGCTGCCACTCTCTTCCAAAGATTAAGGTAAGAATTTCATGCTATAAGCTTGGGTTGTTGTTCTATTTTCATGCAATGCTTGTGCTGATGTTCCTTTCCTATTTTTTTAGTTTAAAGAAGGTTACAAAAATAATAATTGAGGGGAAACTAACAGATTAAGACATCTGAGGCAAGGTGCTGCCCAACTTCTAATTATTAGCTCATTTGTGCATTCTAGGCATACTTATGTTGGAACTCATGGGACGGTAATTGAAAGCTGTGAGCTCAATTTTTCAGATTATATTGTGATATTGGGGCTGTATTACTGTATTAAGAAGTTTGGGAATGTCACGCCCCGAATTCCAACGGGGCGGACTGGCACCCGAAGCCGTTATGGCCCGAGAGAACCAATATTTACTCATGTACCTTCATATGCATGTCTCCGTATGAATATCATGCTATCTCATGTAACTATAAAATACCAATGGCGAAAGTAATGGCAAACATATGCTATATATGAAACTTGGCCATTAGGGCCATCAAGTTAAAATGGACATACATCTCTTACATTCATCTTCCCACATAAGTCTACAAAGCCTCTAACAGATATATGTACATAACCAACCTACAGTCGGGACAAGTCCCCGCTTTATACAATATTTACATAATACCAAAACCAATATACACATGTGACCCGAAAAGCCCCGAACCAACTGGAGATCACCAATGATCCGCAAATGACCCGTAACCTACTGTGGAAGTCTACTAACACCTGTGCCTGCAGCAAGTAAGGTAATTCCTCCAAGGGGCGTCAGTACGAAGAATGTACTGATTATGTAAGGCTATAAGAAACTGCATCATAAGCAGGAACATCAATGGAATCAGATATAAGAGATTAGTCAATATGGATAAACCATCGAGCTATATATGTGGAACCATGTATATTACTTTCATTACTTTCTCTGCTTCTATGTTTGTTCATCATCACTTGTGTCATATCGTACCTGGGCCCCAATCGATCAGTGGGTCTTAACATAACATAACGTTATGTTGGGATCGGCCCGAGCTAGGCTTATGCCTCTAGATCTGCCACCCATAAATCAATATGTCGGGTTTGGCTCGAGCTGGGTTTTTACCCCTAGAGCTGCCACCCGTAAACCAATATATCAAGTTCAACTCGAGCTAGTTTTTTTTTTTACCTCTAGAGCTGCCCCCTGTCAGGAATGGCCCGAGCTAGGCTTATGCCTCTAGAGCTTCCCCCTGATCCAATAATCTCGGGTTTGGCTTTAGCTAGGCTTATGCACCCAAAGCTGCCACCCAAACTCATACAACAAACAACTATGCATTACTTCCTTTCTTTACTTCTATGAGATTGATACATTGGTGATTGTACATTATTGGAACTTTGAAACATTAGTCAATGATCATGAAACATATGAATCACAATTGGTTCTGTGAGTAATACTGTATGACAACCTGAAATGAGATACCTTTGGACATTTTGGAATGGAACAAGTACAATGTCAATGTGAACAGTATTTTCTGCAGAAGGATATGGAAAGAGTAACCTTACATACCTTATCTTCCCAATATGAATACACAACCCTATATGTGAGTACAATAATCCAACTCCTTCTTTACGTTTTACTCTACAACACAAATACATAACGGAGCTCACGTTAACAACCAACTACCTTACAAGTGCATAAGACGACAATGAGTTACATGATTGCCTTATAACGTCATTTCGCCCTTTACAATACAATTCACGGCATTGTCATACCAACAATACCACAACATTCCATACATTGACCAAGATATCATAAACCAATAACACTTCACACCAAGTGTATCATTTACACTTCCTCATTAACACTATGTCACCATTACTCCATCAAGTCACCTTAATATGGTTCATAAAAATAATCCCACAACAATCCCACAAGTTAGATCCACAAGTTATACACATAGAAAAAAAACAAGTTAAGGTCATAACCACACCATACATGTTGATATTTCATCCATACCATTCACTTCCATCAAAACCTCAATTCTCCTTTCAAGTTTAAATCACATAGATGACACATCTTTTAGCAAAAAGCAAAAGTGCACTAATCACACTTTTAGACATAACCATCATGATATACACCATCTCTCATGCATATAATATATTAAATCACAAGAATAAACACTTACCCAAGCTTACAAATGAGTGATCTTGTCCAAAGAGATGGTTTAGGGTTTGAGAGCTTAAAGAAATATCTTGTGGAAATGTCTAGAATGGCATGTGTGCTTTGTGGAAATAAAAATATGATTTTTTCCACCTTATATAGCTCCTCAATTCATCCTTAGCCAACTCTTGGCATTAAATGCCATGTTTACTTGGTCAACATGGAAGAATGGGTCATTTGCCACTTTGGGCCTTGTCTTTTGCATAATTTTGGGCCTCAAATTGAGCCCATTAACACATGACTCATTTAGCCCAACAAATTTAATGTGTAATCCCCCAAAATCTCATGCTTAAATTGTAACACCCCATATGTCTCGGAGTCTAGCTGACTACCGTAACATTTATGGAAATATGAAAACATGAGAGATTTGATGAATTATGTATTGAATTGTGGGCATTTAAAAGTCTTGTACAATTGGGCCCTAAATGAGGCCCAAATATCATGAGAAAGGCATGGCCCAAAAGAGATTTTTGACCCATTCTTGCATTGCTCATCCATTGACCAAGTAAACCCACCAAGTGTGTGGATAAGGATCATTCAAAAGTGACTATATAAACCCATAAATCAGATTTTTATTCATTAGATACACACATACCTTTTTAACATTTTTCTTAAACATTATCTCTCACACAAAAACCCTAAGGCAACTACTTGTTGGGCCAAGATCATTCTTTGGTAAGTATTTATTCTCATGGTTCAGTATATAATATGTTTAAGATGGTGTATAAATCATGTTGGTTGTGTTGGCAAAGTGTTGGACAGTGTGCTATGTGTAAAACTGTCTATTTTTGCAATCGGAAAATGGTTTTGTCTTGTGAACTTGAACATGGACTTATAGTCATGAAGGAATTGAACTTGATGGATTAAACATTGCCATGTGATATCTTATTATATTCTTACCTTGTTTTGTCCTTGTGTATAATATTTGGAATTGCTATTGTGAAATTGATTATGGATTTGGTGACGTATTGACCAAAAAGTGTCGTTTTGGGTGTTGTTTATGGGTGTGGTGAGCCCATGGATGATTGTTGGAATTCAAATGATCACAAATATTTTAAAAGGAGTTTGGTTATGATCATGGACCATTCATTGCATAAAAAGACCCAAAAGAAACCATTTCGGACCAAAACGGGCATCCGCCCCCGCAGACGAGGGCACCTGCAGGCGCAGATGCCAACGCAGGTGCCTCTGGCTGCTGAAAAAGGTCACCTGCCTGCAGGTGGCAGTGCAGGTCAGCCCAGGTTTACGTTTTATGTGTTTTCGTCTCTAGTTGATCCCCGAAGGCCCCTATACCCTTTTTGGATGTAATTATCAGCTTGTGATGTCGTTTTAATGAATTTAAAGTGTCGTATGGAGGTATGTGTAACACCCCGTATGTTTCCGAACCTAGTTAATTCCCGTAACATGCATGGAATTATTTAACCATGATATTGTTGAGGACTTATGCATTCATTTGGTGGGCTAAAGTAATCTTGTGCTATTGGGCTCAATAAAGGCCCAATAATGTTGCAAAGACATGGCCCAAATGAGAAATTTGACCCATTCTTTCATTTCTCTTTTATTGACCAAGTAAACCATTAAGTGGTTGGATAAGGATGCTATATATATGCTCAAAAATCAGATTTTTAATCATTCATTCCACCTTTCCATTTCTTGAAAAATCTAGATAATTCCAAGAGACCACAAAGAACCCTTCTCTAAGCCAAGGCAACTACACTTGTTTTGAGCAAGATCATCACTTGGTGAGTATTGGTAAGTGTATATTCTCATGGTTTAATTTATTATAGGCATGGAATATTGTGTAGATGATGTTGGTTATGTTGGTGAAGTATGAGAAATTCATTATGTGTAAAACAACTTGTGTGTGCTAATCGGAGGATGATTTATGGCTTGAAAACTTGAACATGGGTTTGTGATCTTGATGAAAATGAACTTTATGGATTCAATATTGATATATGAGATGTTATTATAGTCTTGACTTGTTTTATACTTGTGCATAGTGTTTGGAAATTTCTATTGAGAAATTGGTTATGGTTTTGGTGGCATGTTGGCCGTAAAGTGTCGTTTTGGTGATGTTTGGTGTGTTGTGAAATCATGGCTGGTGTTTGGCATGTTAAATGATCAAAAATATGTTAAAATGAAGTTGGTTATGATCATGGATCATTCATGGCATTAAAAGACCCAAAACGGAGCCATTTCGGACCAAACGGGCATCCGCCCCCGCAGACGAGGGCATCTGCGGGCGCAGATGCCAACGCAGATGGCACTGGCTGCTGCCAATGGACATCTGCATGCGCAGGTGTCTGACCTGCATGCGCAGGTGGCTGCGCAGGTCAGCCCAGAATTGAGTTTTGGTTGCTTTCGTGTCCCTTTGATCCCCGAAAGCCCCGATACCCTTTTGGGATGTAATAATCAACTTGTAATGTCATTGTAATGACTTTGAAGTGTCGTATGGAGGTGTTTTGGACTATGTTAAGTATGTATGGATATTTATATGTTGTTATAAAGGCATCATTACGACGGAATGATAAAGGAAAAAAACGTAAAGGGTAAGTATGATGTGAAATGCTATTGTTGTATGAAATCTTGGTCAATGAGTGGAATGTTATGGTAGTGTTGGAATGTTGATGCGATAAATGACATTGTAAGAAGGTGAAATGACGTTCTAAAGTAACTATGTGATTCATGGTCATCTTGTGCACTTGTAAGGTAGTTGGTTGCGAATATAAGCCTCGTTATGTACTTGTGATGTAGAGTGAGACGTAAGGAAGGAAGCTGGACCATTGTCTTCCCAGATAAGCCTGTGTATTCATAGTGAGACACAAAGGTATGTAAGGTTACTCTCTCCGTATTCTTCTGCAGCATGTATGATTCATATTGTCATAGTACTCACTCGACTCCGAAATGCCCTAAGGTATTCCGTCTTCGGTAGTTTACTAGTGTAGCTCATATGTTCTTTACTCATTGGTAAATGGTGAATCATACGACTCATGTACATTGGTTGATTTATATTCATTGATCGACTCATGTCCATTAGTTGATTTATATTCATTGATTGACTCATGTCCATTGGTTGATTTATACTCATTGATTGGCTCATGTCCATTGATTGACTTACGTTCATTGGCTAACAAGTCAAGAGTTCCAAATAGTCTAAGGCATCGCATTCCTAGTTGGTAAGAAGTTGACATTCACATGCGTCTTAATCATTGTTCATTATGCTAAGGTTCCAAAAGTGTTCTATTCCAAAGGGGTTCTATAGTATTCTACCTAAGGTTGATATATACATGGTTATTCATATGTGTTTTACTCCTAGACGAATCATGACCCACGAGGTTCTTATTTATGAACGGAAATTCTTAAGTTGTCATAGGTTGTTAAGTCTAAGAGAACTATCCCAACAAGGGTGATGAGGTGAAGAGGGACTGTTTAGTTTGAATAACATTATTCCAATCATGTCATGATCCAAAGTTCCAATAGAGTTATACATATGTCTCATATTCATTAGTAATTTTCCAAAAGTCCAATGAGGTTATGTTCCAAGGTTTCACTAGTGGTTATACTCATGTATCTTGTTCATTGAATATTGGTCCAATGGTTCTAAAGATGTATCCTTTGCAAGTAGAGATGTCAATCTTACACGGGTAAAGACATAAAGTAATGTATGTCATGTTCCGGAGTCTAAGAATAGTATGACTATCCTTGTACCAATCGTTCACATGTAGAAGTACCAATCTTATAAGAGTAAGAAGGGAGGTGATTCCTCGTAAGTGAAGATGTGTATACATATGTGTGAGCTTTAGCGTCATGATTTTTAAGGTATCACTCTCATAAGGTTAAGGAACTAAGTCATGCAAATGGTTACTTCATGTTATGTTTCATTGGATCACAAAGAGGTATAAGTCCAAGGTGGAATAAACCCAATAGTCTATGATACTTATATTATATATTATAGCCCACTGATCAGCTGGATGTCCGGTATATTATATAGCCCACTGATCAGCTGGATGTCCGGTACTTATATTATAATATATTATAGCCTACTGATCAGCTGGATGTCCGGTATATTATATAGCCCACTGATCAGCTGTATATCTTTAAGAAGAAAGAACTCAATTTAAGGCAAAGAAGGTGGCTTGAGTTATTAAAAGATTTATATATTGATATTCTGCGGGTACTTCTCTACCAACTGGCTCTTTCGGAGCTGGATAAGTAGACGAAGACCGCGATGAAATTTAAGCATTTGCTCCACCTTGACTAACTTGGTCAGGTGGTAATCTACTCATTCCTTCTTCCGCAGGCATGTCTACCTGCTTGCCTTTACCTATACCTCTTCTTGTCATTGGCATTGTTACTATACAAGAGAAAAACAATTACCATGGTCAGATACAATTCAACTTACAACACTGACTCTATTGCACGATCTAGAAATAAAGAAGAGAAACAACATCCTAGATGTCCTGTAGCCTCCTACTTTTAAATGTGGTGCACAACACATCGATAAGTAAGACTCTACTCAGACACTGCTTTGTAGACACCTTAGAACGACCTGCTCTGATACCACTTTTGTCACGCTCCGAATTCCAACGAGGCGTGATTGGCACTCGTAGCCGATAAGGCCCGAGAGAACTAACCTGTACTTATGTTCATTCATATGCATACCATCAGAAACACCCTTATCACGTAGGAGCTTATAATGCTAACAACAAAATTCATGGAACATGTGACATATATACATATATGAAACTTGGCCGTTGAGGCCATCAAGTCAAAAACGACATGTACCTTTTACATTTATACACCCACATCTGTCTACAAAAGCCTCTAACAAGTGCATTGACCAAAATGAACTAAAAGTTGGGACAAGTCCCCCACTTTATACAACATGTACAACACCAAAACATATGTACAACTATGACTCGAAGAAGCCCCGAACTAACTGTAGCTCACCAATGATCGGAAACAACTGACAACCTACTGTGGAGGCCAACTAGAACCTGCGCCTGTAGCAAGTAAGGTAAATCCCCCAAGAGGGGTCAGTACAAAGAATGTACTGAGTATGCAAGGCTCAAATGAAACTATATGATATGTGCGTATGCCAATCAAATCAAATTCAAATGCATAACCAATATGGATAAGTCACTATACCGAACTTTGGAAACCATGTGTATTGCTTTCTTTACTTTCTTTGTTTCTTTGATTCTATGATTATTCATCTTTGCCTGTGAACTGTGATACCCGGGCCCTGACTGAACAGTGGGTTTAACATAACATAATGTTATGTTGGGATCGGCTCGAGCTAGGCTTATGTCTCTAGAGCTTCCACCCTATGAATCAAAGCATTGGGTTCGACTCGAGCTAGGTTATTACCTCTAGAGCTGCCATCCATAAACCAACATATCAGGTTTGGCTCGAGCTAGGTTTATACCTCTAGAGCTGCCCCCTGTTAGGTTTGGTTTGAGCTAGGCTTATGCCTCTAGGACTACCCCCAGATCCAACAATCTTGGGATTGGCTTGAGCTAGGCATTTCGCCCCCAAAGCTGCCACCCATACTTGATCATTAACCACATATGAATTACTTTATTCCTTACTTTGAGACTGATCAAAGATAGTCATAACTTTATTGAAGCTTTGGATCATTAACCAATGCGTGAGAGATATATGAATAAACATTTTTGGAAACATAGCCTTATTGGAAACATAACACCATTGGAATCATTGGACAATAATCAATGAACAAGATACATGAGCATAACCACTATTGGAACATTGGAACATAATCTTATTGGGATTTTGGAAAACTATCAAGGAATATGAGACATGATATTCACAATTGATTAATGAGTAGGAAACATGTGATAACAACCATTGATAACCGGGAATAGGATACCTTAGCACATTTCGGAATAGGACAAGTGTAACGCCAATATGAATTCTATATGCTGCAGAAAGATACGGACCAAGTAACCTTACATACCTTTACTCCCAAGTACGAATACACAAGCCTATATATGAACACAATAGTCCAGCTTCTTCTTTACGTCTTACTCTACAATACAAGTACATATCGCAGCATACATTAGCAACTAGTTACTATACAGGCGTACAAGACGACAATGAACTATATGACTGCCGTATAATGTCAGGTCACCCCTTACAATACAATCCAATTCATTATCATATCAACAACACCATAACATTACACACATTGACCAAGAGATCATACATCGATAGCATTTCACACCACCCTTACCCTTTACACTTTTCTCTTTATCATTCCGTCACAATTACCCTATCATAACAACATATGAACAACCATACATACTTAATACAGTCCAACATACCTCCATACGACACTTTAAAGTCATTAAAACGACATCATAAGCTGATAATTACATCCAAAAAGGGTATAGGGGCCTTCGGGGATCAACTAGAGATGAAAACACACAAAACGGAAACCTGGGCTGACCTGATCTGCCACCTTCACCCAAATATGGATGAGGTGCACGCACAGGTGACCTTTGGCAGCAGCCAGAGGCACCTGCGTTGGCATCTGCGCCCGCAGGTGCCCTCGTCTGCGAGGGCGGATGCCCATTTTGGTCTGAAATGGTTTCTTTTGGGTCTTTTTATGCAATGAATGGTCCATGATCTTAAAAAAACTCATTTTAACATATTTTTGATCATTTGAATTCTAAAATTCAGCCATGGTCTCACCACACCCATAAACAACACCCAAAATGACACTTCTTGGTCAATACATCACCAAATCCATAACCAATTTCACAATAGCAATTCCAAACATTATACACAAGGAAAAAACAAGGTAAGACTATAATAACATCTCACATGTCAATATTTAATCCATCAAGTTCAATTCCTTCATGACTGTAAGTCCATGATCAAGTTCACAAGACAAAACCATTTTCCGATTGCAAAAATAGACAGTTTTACACATAGCACACTGTCCAACACTTTGCCAACACAACCAACATGATTTATACACCATATTAAACATATTATATACTTAACCATGAGAATAAATACTTACTAAATCTTACGAAAGAATGATCTTGGCCCAACAAGTAGTTGCCTTAGGGTTTTTGTGTGAGAGATAATGTTTAAGAAAAATGTTAAAAAGGCATGCATGTATATAATGAATAAAAATATGATTTATGGGTTTATATAGTCCCTTTTGAATGATCCTTATCCACACACTTGGTGGGTTTACTTGGTCAATGGATGAGCAATGCAACAATGGGTCAAAAATCTCTTTTGGGCCATGTCTTTCTCATGATATTTGGGCCTCATTTAGGGCCCAATTGTACAAGACTTTTAAATGCCCATAATTAAATACATAATTCATCAAATATCTCATATTTTCATATTTCCATAAATGTTACGGTAGTCAGCTAGACTCCGAGACGTACGGGGTGTTACATTCTTCCCCCCTTAGAAACATTCATCCTCGAATGTTAGTTTTATCATTTCAAAGTAACCAATTACAAGTTTAGGAGAATTCTTCATGTCATCATATAGAGATATACTCAAATCTTATAAATACTTACTTGTCATTCTTCCTTTTGGGAACAAATGAGGGTATTTGGATTTCATCACTTCTTCAGCTTCCCATGTGACCTCTTCTATTTGCTGATTTCTCCAAAGTACCTTTACAGATGCTATATATTTATTTGTCAATCTCTTCACTTGTCTATCCAGGATTGCAATAGGTATCTCTTTATAGCTAAGATCCTCTGTAACCTGTACATCATCGATAGGAGTAAAACGAGATGGATCTCCTATGCATTTTCAAAGCATTGAAACATGTAATACTGGATGAACTGTGGAGAGTTCTTGGGGCAGTGCCAACTCATACGCGACCTGCCCAAATCTTTTGATAATTTCATATGGGCCTATATAACGTGGACTCAATATTCCTTTCTTTCCGAATCGCATTACCTTTTTTATTGGTGACACCTTCAGAAATACCCAATCACCTATGGCAACTCAAGTCCTCTTCTTCTAACATCGGCATATGACTTGTGTTGACTCTGGGCCATTTGTAATTGTTGCTGAATCACTTTAACTTTCTCCATAGCCTGATAAACAAGGTCTGGCCCAAGTAAAGCAGTTTCACTTACTTCAAACCATCCAATTGGTGATCTGCATTTCCTTTCGTACAAAGCTTCACAAGGTGGAATTTTAAAACTTGAGTGATAGCTATTGTTGTAAGCAAATTCAATAAAAGGCAAATGGTCATCCCAACTTCCCTGAAAATCTAACGTGCATGCTCGTAGCATATCTTCAAGTGTCTGAATAGTATGTTCTGCTTGCCCATCAGTCTGAGGATGGAAAGTCGTACTCAAATTCACCTGTGTGCCCAAACTCTACTGAAAAGATCTCCAAAAGTGCGCTGTGAACTGTGCTCCTCTGTCTGATATAACGGAAAGTGGGATACCATGCAATCGTACTATCTCTTTCACATACAACTTCGCATACTCTTCAGCTGTATAGGTGGTCCTGACTGGTAGGAAGTGTGCTGACTTAGTAAGCCTGTCCACTATAACCCATATAGAATCAAATTTCCGCAGTGTGCGAGGCAAACCTGTGATAAAATCCATATTAATCATATCCCATTTCCAGACTGGAAGATTGATACATTGCATGTAACCTCCTGGTTTCTGATGCTCTACCTTTACTTGTTGATAATTCGGGCATTGAGCGACGAATTCTGCAATGTTCTTTTCATATTTCCCCACCAATACACTTTCTTTAAATCATGATACATTTTAGTAGCACCCGAATGAATAGAATAGCGCGAATGATGCGCCTCATTCATAATTCGTTTTCGCAGTTCCTCTACATCTGGTACCCATAACCTACCCTGGCATTGAAGTACCCCTTCCTGTGTAAGATCAAATTCCTTTGTCAAATTCTGTTGTACATTTTTCTTTAGCTGCAACAACATAGAATCTGCAAACTGCTTCTTTTTCACCTCAACTATTAGTAAAGATTCAGCCGCATTTTGTACAATAACTCCTTCATCTGAGGATTCAAGAAGACGAAACCCCAAGCTTGCTAATTGATATAAATCTTTGATTATCTCTTTCTTTTCCGTCAAGTGGTCATCAATGACTCTGGTTGCCTTGCGGCTCAATGCATCAGCTACCACATTTGCTTTTCCTGAATGGTATAGAATATCAATATCATAATCTTTTAATAACTCAAACCACCTTCTTTGCCTTAAATTGAGTTCTTTCTGCTTAAAGATATACTGCAGACTTTTGTGATTAGTATAGATATCAACATGAACTCCATACAAATAATGACGCCATATCTTTAAAGCAAAAACCACCACTGCTAATTCAAGATCATGTGTGGGATAGTTTCTTTCATGTGGCCGCAACTGTCGTGAGGCATATGCTATGACATTATCGTGCTGCATCAATACACATTCGAGGCCAACCCCAAAAGCATCACAATACACTGCATAACCTTCTGTACCTTCAGGAAGCACTAAAACTGGTGTGGATGTTAATTTATCTTTTAACTTTTGGAAGCTTTTCTCACAAGTATCATTCCACTAAAATTTTACTGCTTTGTGTGTAAGCTTTGTTAACGGTGCAGCAATAGAGGAAAAACCTTCCACAAATCTTCGGTAATAACCTGCCATTCCAAGAAAACTATGAATTTCTGTGGGTGTCGTAGGTCTTGGCCAATTCTTCACTGCTTCAATCTTCTGTGTATCAACTTGTATCCCTTCATATGATACAATGTGACCAAAGAAGGCAACTGATTTTAACCAAAACTCACACTTGGAGAACTTTGCATACAACTTACGCTCACGGAGTATTTGCAACACCTGCCATAAGTGATTAGCATGGTACTCTGGTGATCTTGAATAAACCAGAATATCGTCTATAAATACTGTGATGAACACGTCCAGAAATGGCTTAAACACCCTATTCATCAAATCCATGAACACAGCTGGTGCATTTGTTAGTCCAAATGACATAACTAAAAATTCATAATGGCCATACCGTGTTCGAAATGCTGTCTTGGGTACATCTTCTTCTCTAACTCTGACTTGATGGTAACCCGACCTCAAGTCAATCTTTGAAAAACACTTGGCACCCTATAACTGATCAAACAAATCATCAATTTGAGGGAGGGGATATTTGTTCTTGATCATTACCTTATTCAATTGCCGATAGTAGATGCACATTCTCAACGTGCCATCTTTCTTCTGTACAAATAATACCGGTGCGCCCCATGGGGATATACTAGGCCTGATGAAGCCTTTGTCCAGCAAATCTTTCAATTGCTCCTTCAATTCACGCAATTCTGCTGGAGCCATTCTATAAGGAGGGATAGAAATAGGCTGAGTGCCTGGAATAACATCAATGCCAAATTCTACTTTCTGTTCTGGGGGTAAGCCTGAAAGATCCTCCGAAAATACATCCAGAAATTCATTGACCACTGGAACCGACTGCGGAGTTAGTGATTCTACTTCAATATCTTTCACCCGTACTAAATGACATATGTAGCCCTTAGCAATCATTTTCCTGGCTTTTAGGTAAGAAATAAATCTTCCTCGTGGTGCCCCTACATCACCCTTCCATTCAAGAACATTCATTTGTGGGAAATGAAAATGTACCTTCTTGGCTCGGCAATCTACCATGGCGTAACAAAAAGCTAACCAATCCATTTCCATTATCGCATCAAAATCCACCATGTCAAGTTCAATAAGATCGGCCAGTGTATCATGACAACACACCGTTACCACACAATTATGATATACTCTTTTTGAAACAATACATTCACCAATCGGTGTAGACACTTCAATTGATTTAATTAATAATTATGGTGCCTTTGCAAATTTTGCAGCAATCAACGGAGTAACATAGGAAAATGTAGAACCTGGATCAATCAGTGCATATACATTATATGAGAATATGGACAATGTACCTGTGACAACATCAGGAGAAGCATCTGAATTTTGTCGGTCCACCAACGCATAAGTACGATTCTGGACCCCACTAGTACTGGCTGCTCCTATGGCACCCCTACCCTAGCCAACAGGTATGTAAGGCTATTCAATTCCATATTCTTTGGCATGAAATCTCATACTTGTGTTACTATCAACAAAGTGAGCTTCATAAGTGCTCTTCCTAGTAAAGGATATATAGAAATAATGTACGATTTTCAGCATTACTAATGACCTTGTTCCTACTCCCTATGATCTCAAAAAATGTGTCAAAGTACTTCAATATGTGTTTATTACTATATTGGTGTGTTTAATCTTTCAAGTCAAATCCTTGTCACATATGTCTCTTATATGTGTCAATAAGATCCTAAATTACACATGATAAGTATACTCACGTGTTAGGTATGCAATCTTCCCATTTACTGCCAACTTGTTTCAATTGTCTATTTTGATAATATACTTCATTTACTCACATATTTACATGTTCCGTTCATTGGACATTACTCCCATTGTCATAGTCTATAATGTTACCTCATAGAATTCTTACTTGTTCCATTCTATGGTTTACATCACCTAACACAAAATGTGTATTTGTCTCTAAATTAAATTTGTCCATAAGCTTCATTAGCTCTCATGTTCATGCTCTTTCATTAGATATCATTTACTAAGTATTTAGCTATTGTATCGCTGTATAGAGTACTTATCTTAGATCGAGTTAGATGCCTTCACTCGATATGCACCTGTGCTTCTATTTGAAATGTCAAATTGCTGGTTATGTCATTTAAGCTTCTAAGTATTACATTGCCGTTACAAATACTTCCTACATCATTGTTACTGCCTTGAGTGCATATTCACATATTTCTTAATACTAGTCTATAGTTCCAAAGTTCAATAATATTGTGGCCACCAAAATAACAATCTCAAATATTAAAGAAATAAAGTAAAGTAAATATTTTTATATGTGGGTGGCAGCTCAGGGCAAAAACCTAGCATAGGCCGATCCCAATCTATTTATATATGGGTGGCAGCTCAGGGGCGAAAGCTTAGAATGGGCTGATCCCAATTCTTGGACTTATGGGTGGCAGCTCAGGGGCGAAAGCCTAGCATGGACCAATCCCAATTCTTATATTCACGGGTGTTATCCTAGGGGTGAAAGGAAAGCCTATCATGGGTCAATCTCAATTATTATATTTACCACTGATCAGCTGGTCATATGTATCACATGGATTACAAAGATTTTAAAGCAAAGAAAAGAAGGGTAAAGTGAAGAAAAGTATGTAATGTACATGATTCCACAAGTGTAAGTAAATGTGGTCCTGCTTCCTTATCTATACATACATACTGACACCCGGTTTCATTGAGCCCTCATTTTACATATGTCTATTCCATGCCTTACATATTCAGTACCTTCTTTTGTACTGATGTCCCTCACGGGAGACACTGCATTTCATGCTATAGGTACATGCACCCAGTTAGTAGAACTAACCAATAGAAGCATAGGATACTCAGTGGTAGTTGGTGAGCTCTAGGTAGATTCGGGGCTTTGTCGAGTCTTTGTCTTATATTTTGATGGTTGTATAGATGGATTCCATTGGAGGCTTTATAGACATCATAAAGCTGTCATATGTATTCATCGTTTCACTTGTCATATGTACCAGTTTGGCCAGTTGGTTCATATTGTATATACAACTTCTTATTAGCATTCCATTTATCTAGTGATTGATTTTCTCATCCTAGGTCATTTATATAACATGTGTTCTTATAATAGTTGTCTGCTTCATCCAGGTTTGGGGTGTGACATACCGCAAGTTAATTGACGGATGTAGATTAGGTCACAGATCATGTCGGAGGACTAATTTGATACTTTTAGGATTCCTACTTTGTTGATCATTATAAATAGACATTTTTGGTTTCTTTTGTAAAGAGTTTCACTTTTAGTTTTTGTCGCCTAGTTTTGGACATGTTCCAAAGTTTTTCTCTTTTTAGTTTCTTGAACGAAGAATGTCATTAGTCTTTCAAGCTTTAATATTCAAAGTAAGTTTATGAATTCATTTTATTTATATTCTTGTTGTTTTCTCTTTAGTAGGAGTAGATAAATCTTCTACTAAAGTTGTAAAACTCAATGCAATTGTAAAGTTATAAGGTTTTCGTATGTTACACAATATTAGGGTATGAGATATCAAACTTCTCCTCGTTCTTACTTTATTGGTTGATTGTTGCAAATATTAATATGCGTCATAGTAAATTGATTTTTCTTGAGAAAGCAAATTAGGGGTTGGTAGCAGAAGATTTGCATCAACTCAAGGCGCTAACCTCGTTTGATAAATTCTTATTAGGGATAATAGAATTTACTTGGCATAGTCGGTCTTTCTTAGATAAATAGCTCATATAGTTGTGGAACATCATATGTAGATAAATAGTTAACTCTTGGAAAAGATTGAGCGATTGTGTATCTAATACTCCAAATATTTGTAATTGCATAAAACCAATGAACTATGCATTCCATTATGGGGATACAACTTTAGTATTTTAGTCTCATACTTTACAATCTTATTCATTTACTGTATTATTTTAGTTTTAGTCTACAAAAATATATTAAACTCTTATAGAATATAAATTCACTCTTAATTTGAACCCAGTTGTATGGATTTTTCTCAACTCCCTATGGGATTCGAACCCAACCTTGTTGGATCACTATATTTGCGTACGACCACTTACAAAATCCAAAGGTGTCATTTGAGCATATCAAATTTTGGTGTTGTTTCAAGGGAATACGGTTTGAAAAACTTACTATTGGTGTTTACTATTACTAAGTCTTTTTTTTTCATCACACATTTATTATTTGTGTTGTAAAACACGTTATCATGGAACAAGCAGTAACATAGTGAGTAGAAGCTATACAACTTGCTACAGAAGCAGTAGCCACCTCTGTATAAACAAGGCTGCAACAAATTGAATAATAAGAATAAGAAGAGTTCAATGAGTTTGTTGACCTTCATCGGGAAATTGACTATGCTAATGCCATAGTGACACCCAAAGTGAATGCTATAGACTTCTCAAGGTGGATGGAAATATCTATACAATGCTCAATACTAAGAGGCTATTTTGACTACTGATGTCGCCCAAATTACACCTCGCAATGAAGTATAAAGTGGTCGCTGTAAAATATAAAATCCAACTAAGGTTGGGGTCGATCCCACAAGGAGTATGGTTAAAATTCTATTAAGTGTTTGTCCAAGTAACTGGCAATTAAGTAAAAGAGGGTGGTTTTGTGGAACTAAAGAGCAACAGTAGCAAGTGTTAATTTATTGGATTTGTAATCACTATGGAAAAGGCACTACGACTGTGTTCCCCAATAACTTCATAACTCTATAGGTTCTCCATACTTTAGTGATCTCTTATGGTATTCGGCATGCAGAATCGACAGGTTAAGTATCATCTAACCGATTATGTTACACCTCTTGTAGATGACTATCCCCAAGCACAAAGGTTAATATGTCATGAGTGTTGCATTGTTGACCCCTCTCTATGATCCCAATATAGCCTTTCACATTTATCGGTTCAAGGCTAATTAAATGAAGGTAACTCCAAATCTTGTTGTTGATTCACTATTCCTATCCAATTACCCTTGCTACTGTCTAGGGTAGAGATAGGATGGTTCCCAACACATGCACTTGTTGAAAAGAAATCAAACCATAAGAAACCACAATACATGCCCAACTACCCTTCGAGAATCACCTTGTACTTCAAACACTACTTCGTTAATCCGTCATGGTTCCCACAACCCTAGTTGTAGGGTTTAGCTACTCATAATTGCAAGCACAAAAGAAGATTTCATAGATAAATGCACAAATTTGGACTTACAATAACAAGAAAACTCCAAAATATCAACTTGAATAAAAATCGTGAAACCAATATCCGTGAAATCCCAAGAATAGGTCTTAGAATCCCACAATATAATATTGTAAAATATGAAATAGTGTATTTCGTACAAAAAACCCTATAAGAGTATTTATAGACAAAGTTAATCCTATCCTAAATAAAACAGGAAATCTGGGTCAGTTGGCTCGAATGACAGAAAGATACGATCGTGGTTAGATACCACGATCGTCTTTTGATGCTCGTGGTTTCATCATGGACTTTTACCTCTACAGTTCTTCAATGGTATGACACTCAGTACGATCCCGTGGTATCATCATATGACCGTTTGATGCCATCGTCTGATCTCTTTTTACCTTAACTTCTGCAACCTTCATATCTTTGCCTTCATCCTACGATCTCATGGTACGATCATCATATCAAAGCACTATCGTTACTTGTTCTCATCTGATTATCCCACACTTGGGTCCTGCAGCCTTTACTTCAAGCCTTACTCCTACGATAGCATGGTACGATCGTGACTTAATGGTACAGTCGTGGGAGGGTCTCGTTTGGTCACCTCCTGAGGATGATTCTCTTGTTCAAGGCACAATAGCCTTGGTACGATCATGGTCAGATCCCATGGTCGTCATTCCTATCGTCTGATCCTCTAAGTCCATTTTTAGCAATTTCTTTTCCCGATCCTGTTCACCCTGCATTCATACCAAAACCCCATCATATCCACATAAACATACCTTTGAACTTGTAAATATTCATCATTTTAAGTGTCTCAAGTGCCGCAAATATACGACACATCAACACCCTCAACTTATAACGTTTGTATGTCCTCAGGTAAACAAAATTAACTAAACTAACTACGACGCTTAACTTAGAGCAAAAACAAGATCACTATGGCAGTCACGTTTGCAAAACTAAATTTTCCACTTGTAAACAACATAAGTATTTTCAACACCCTCCTAGTTTAGCAAAACCAACCAATGCAGTGTGTATACAAAACAAGTACCCTAACACAGTGGGATCAGGACATGGCATTACATTGTGAATTGACAACCGAACACTTAAACCAATGCACTACCCAAACCAAGCAACAACTAGACTACAAACCCTATGCCCTCACATCAAAGAAGTCCCCAATCACTCAATATATGAAATGAATTTACCAAACTGGGACTAAATCAAATCTCTCACTCTCACAAGAAAGTCAGGTCATGTGCATTTGATACCATAGGCTTGTCCTTATTTTCTATGCTTCAGATTTTAGATAGTCTGGTTAAGGTCACTATAGGTCTTTTCTAGGCTTGTAATGTAGGCTTAGGGATGGGTATGGTATATTTGGGCACAGTGACTCAATCCTTCTTGGAACTACAATACTTTTGGCTCCACTTTTCCTACTTTCTCTTATTTTCCTCCCTTTTTTTCACCTTTTTATTGCTTTTGGACCCCGGGTGCGGTTTTATTTTCAGAACTACTCATTATTTTCTTTTGCTCTTACTGCACCCGAATCCCTTTTCCTTTTTACTACAAACTCTACATACCCAATTTCTACGCACTCCTACACAATAGCCACCCTTAACTTAGGCGGTTTCTCTGAGTTGAGGTACACAGTGTCCAAAGAGGGACCAGGGCCAAAGAAGGTTCATTGTAAAAATTGGGAAGACAAATAGGGTAATTCAAAGAAAAGGTCTATTTAGGGTCAAAATTCGGATTCAAGGGATACATGATTATTTGGTAGGTTATTTAGGCTATAGTGGACTTTTTCAACATGGCCTATGATCCTTTCCTAACCTCCTCTCCTACAACTTTAGCTAGACTAACCGGGCAAGTTCTAGATCGCTCGCACATATCGACTAGGTAGAAAATTTATTCACTCATGGCTTAGGGCTTTTGTCTACGTTACTACCTACTTGGTTCGTGCAAGGTCAGCCAGGTCATCACACTCTCAATCCTAATGCCATAGCTAGATCCAAGCATTGGTCATAGCATAGTACATGCAACCACATATCATCATAAAACAAAACAAAATTTTTCGAAGGGGTATCATTTTAAAACATTCAAAACAAAACAAGTTTGTATGCTTTATTCATTTTGACTGCACCAAGTTTTTTAAAAGGCTGCACAGCAGTACTAGGGGCGTTAAGACTGAAGCTTTTTGTAGTGCTAGCAGGAATGCAAGTGAATGAATCCCATCCCCTAGCGAGTGAAGTGCTTACGCCCCTTTAGAGATAGGGGCGAGCAAAAGAGCTCGTTCTTCCATTTTGAGATCTGTAGATTTGTAAGATCATAATAGAGTCCCTTTACTTTCTATTATATTAGTCAAGCGCTAGCGCCCTACAACTAGTATAGTATAGCAGAGCAGCCAGCTTCAAAGCTTACCTGAAGCAAATAAGAAGTATTCTAAAAAAAGAGAAAGGTTAGGGGGCTGAGAAGCTCTTGCTTGATGCTTGCTGTCTACTTCGCGAGCCTTCACTGCCCCATTCTGTAACTTCCCTTCTTTCGTCCATCCACGAGGCTGTAAAAAGAGAGAAAGGGGCGGCTATCTAGCGGGAGTCATTTCGGTTGTATTCCATGAGGTCCCTATGGACAAGGGGACAAGTGAATCATCGCTTTTGGGCACAGGCAGCCCTCTACCATCTATCCCATTGTATTCCATCATCTCGTATTGTACTGTGCCGTATCAGACCAGATAGATCTATTGAGTGAGAGAAAGGGAGAAAACTCTAATTAGATATTCTTTTTATATTGATAGGGATCCCCATTCATTCCTAGATTCCCGTCACTACGGACTTATTGTCCCTACCTAACTACATGGTAGTGGTCTAGGGAGCACAATTGCTAGAGCACGGGAGAATGTTGAGTAATGATTTCAGCAAGAGCAGCCAGACGGACTACTATAGTGAGTCTAGTGACTACTAGAGTAGAGTTAAGTCAAAAGGTATGGTATAACAGCCTTTCCGAGCGAGCCTATGGGATCTCCTGTAAACCCCCATGATGTGGTAAAGGGAGGATATTAGGGGAAGCAGTGAGTGGAGATTCCCCTGCAGAGAGCCGGATGAGGGGAGACCCTCACGTCCGGTTCGGAGGGCAGGGATATCCCGACCCTACTATCATTATGCCTTTGCAATGTTACTTGGTTCAACTCTATTTGTGACCTTTTCTCGTATGTGGGACTCTCTATCTTCTTGGGTAGATAATCGATCGTATTTCATTTGGATAGTGAGTAGTTTTTATAATAATAAGTCAAGTCAATAATAATAGAACTGGAGGAGTGAAAGCCACTTGACTGGTTGGAGAGAAGCGAAAAGCCAGGATGGCTTGGTAAGCAAGCAATCCGTTATGTGGGCGCCAACTCCAAGTTTCTTCTCGTCTTTCTTTTTTCAAGTCACGATCAGAATGATGACATTCTTTTTTGCTTTAGAAAGGAGAAGGGAAAAGGCCAATTTGCACCACCATCCTTCCCCAAAGATTCGGTTAGTGTGCCTCCCCCTCTATGCCTTGCGATAATGATTTCTCTAGCATTACGACCTTTACCATAACGACGCTGTCCATAGATCAAATTATTTCGTGGATTGGATTTCACTTGACTGTCTACGGTTCCATTGTGTGTGCTCGGGGTAGAAATTTTGTATAAATGTATCGCCATGCTATTAAGTATTTTTATTGTTGTTGTCGCTGAGGGACAACACTAGGAGTTCCCCTCTGGGCCGTAGAAGGCTAGCTTTCAAAATAAGAAAAGGCACCTTATTAGCACGATAGGGAGATGCTTAGACAAGCAAAAAGAGGAGGATTTATCTTATGTCTTATAGAATACTTCAATTTGGAACCCTAAGCCAGTTAGCCTTTGACAGGCTTTCCCATGCAAAAGAGTTCGTCCAAGCTTCTGACCAAAGAGAGAACGTTGGTTGTACAGTCTCCTATACAATACAATAGAGAGCTAGCTTCTGACCACGATTCTAAAAGAAAAGATTGGTCGTACAGTCGTTAGCAAAAGAGCTAGCCGCATTTATGGAAATGTTGGAGAAGGCAAATAGAATAGAACAAAGTTAGGGGGCGAAGCGGTTCCTGGCGTGAAAACTCCCAATTGAAAGTCAGATTTCAGGGGGGCCTTTCTAGTATAAGGGAAATAGGCCGAATCAATAAAGGGGCTTAGAATAGTCAAAGGTATCTGCTGCGCACCTCTATTCCTCTTCTTCCGCTTATTCATCTTCTTTGGAGGATACATATATAGATAGTGAGTAGGCATGGCAGGAAAGCCAGTAAGAGCACCAAGCTAATTCCCAATTCCACTCCTTCAATTCATTCGAATTCATTGGATCCTTTTACACGTTCGAGAACCCTACCTCATTTGCCCAGGCCTGCCGGCACAATAAGAGAATGAGGGAGCTAATCTGTTTGCTTATATAGGTGAGGACCACTCGGTTAGGGCGCGCCAGAGGTGGCCCTTGGGCCACTTGACTGGTTGGAGAGGAGCGAAGTAACTCGACTGAAAGGAGAAGAGCAAAAAGCCAGGAAAGAAGCGAGGAGGAAGCGAAGCTGTCTACGAAGCTTTGCTTCTCCCCCTGTAGTCGTAATACTCGGCTTGTCGCTACTTTGATTCGAAAGGTAACCGACGGTTCCCGACTTTCTCTTCTTTTCGCAACCGTAACCACTTGTCATTCCGATTACTTCATCCATAAACCTTTTTTTTATTTCAAAATAGCGATACACTCTAAAAAAGTCAAGGAGAAGCTTCCATTCTAGAAGCGATAGCTTCCCACCTCCCTCGGGGTGAGAAGTTCCATTCACTTTTCTAAAATGCCTGAGTGGTCTGCTAAGCAAACGTACAAAGTGGACCGCAGTTTGGCTGACCCTCTTCTTCCCATTCGGGTTGGGTTGACCCAGAAGTACAGTAAGAAGGAATGGAACCACTGGAGAGTCGTCTTTGCCCAAGTGTGAACTGCAGAAGACTGACTTTGGAAGCATGTCCTGAACCGCACCTTCGACATAAACTTGGCATGCTAAGGTACTTCTTGGACACAGAGGTTTTCAAAATCTATAAGAAGTAGAGCCATTTCTCAAATTATGTCCTTGATTTGAAGAAAACAGAGATATTAGGTTGCAAGGCCGCAATTAGCCTAATAGAAGAAAATCATAAGCTTGAAGAAAAGAGAAAAGAACCCTTGGATGATGCAGGCATCAGAGGCTTGTGGGAAAACTTAGATAGCTTACTATCACTAGACCTGAAATTACCTATGCTGTGGGGTTGGTAAGCCAGTATATGCATGCTCCTTGTCAAGCACACCTACATGTAGTATACAGGATCTTGAGGTACCTCAAAGGTCTCATGGTTTTTTGGGACCAAGTTTTTACCTGTTGAAAGGGAACTGAATGCTTAAGTATAAGGAATATGCCCCCATCGAAAGAGCTAGACAAATAGGAGAAAACCGTACTATTGTGAGAAGGAAAGCTTCGTGCTTTTTCTGTGCTCTCGAGAAGCTTCCCCCCTTGTCCCCCTCTCCCCCCAATACTTTGGGGATACCCTCTAATTCCATTATTCCGGCGCCTCCCCATTCACCTTCTTCATCGGGAATGTCTTTCATAAATGAAATTCTCTCTCCGTACACCGAAAGAAAGGTATGTGAAGCACAAGGGAGAATAGAGGAGGAAGTCTCAAGCATTGGAAATGCAAATGGGATCACTTTGGATGAGGAAGCGCCTTACTCTAAGTTATACTAAAAACAACAAACAAAATACGAAAAATCAATTAAAACACAAAAACATGCCAGTTCTAACTATGATAGTGTAGACGAGGGAAAAGAAATATGGCAACAAAAACTCTCGACTGTGGTACACCCTCACCCCCAACTTAGAAATCATGAAATGTCCCCATTATATAAAATAAGAGAATATAAAAACTAGGTTAAGGGACATACCTGCGGTGCTCTAAGAACCTATCAAACTCTGATCACTGGGGGATCCAGGTGGGTCCCCAATGGTCTGCTCCACTCTAGTGGCCTTCACTATAGCTGAGGTACTCTCAGATATGTGGGCATCGGTGATGGTCGGTGCACTCAATGTATCAACTGTGGGGGCCATATATGTGACCCCTAAACTCTGCTCCACCACCATAACTGTCGGTGGTACATCAGCTTCCTCTGGCATCATTCCTTCAGAGGTATGAGCATCTCTCTCTCTCTTATTCTTTTTATTCCTCTTCTTTCCCTCTTTGTAAGTGTCATCACCTCTCCTTCTCTTTCGAGTCTCCAAAGCTCCATTAATCTTCTCACTATCTATCTCCTTAATATCTGGGGCTGGAATATAGAAATCTGGGACTAAAGAGTTCACATCTATAGCTAACTACTCTAATGAAGGCATCACAGGAGAAGGAAGAGGTGAAAATGGAATGGTCCATGTTGTGAGAGTCTGGATTGTTTCTTTCAAGGCAGCCACATCATTTGTAATGGCTCTTATGTCCGAAGCCTGAATCAAATCCACCTTAGCCATAATCTGACTCTCAAATCTATCAAAGCGAGTCAGCACCTCCCGCACTGCTATCCTAATCTCATTCGCCATATCAGGCTTAACCTCTACCTCCAATTTCTTAAGTCGAGCATCATATAGTACTTGTATCCTCAAAATCTACTCTAGCTGAGCAGTTGGTATCAATGTGTAGCCAATAGAAGCATGTGTGTATGCACCCAATAGTACTGTACCCGGCTGTGAGGAGAATGAAGCAGCATCGACTTTAGATGCTAGGATCTCACTAGCGGGGGTACCTCCCACAACTTCTGGTACCTCTAGAAAGGGACCTCAAATTGGAGCAACCGAGATCCTAAAGTCCTTGATCATTGCCAAATTCACAGTCTTAGTTGAATCTATTTGTCGACTACTGGAATGGATGGCACCTCAGAATTTTGTAGCAGCAATGTGATCAAGCTCGGGAATGGCAGGTTTATTCTAACTCTAAGACCCTATCCTGAATCTCTTCCGTAATGATCCACAGAATGTTCAAATCTACCTCTGCCACAAAAGCTGCTATAAGTCCCACATTTGTGACACCCAATGTGTTGTTATTTTCCATGGGTATGATGTCGTGCATCATAATGGACTACCATGCCTTGGCGGTAATGTCACACCCCGAGTCCCAACGAGGCGTGATTGGCACCCGAAGACGATATGGCCCGAGAGAACCAATATTTGCGTATGAACACTCACATGCATCTCCTCATATGGACCTTATGAAACCCCATGCAACTATGCAAAAGTCATGGATATGGAAACGGATATGAAAACATATGCCATATATATATATATATATATATATCAACTTAGCCGTTGGGGCCAACAAACCAAATTGAGCATACATATCTTACATTCTATTCCCACATAAGTCTACAAAAGCCTCTAGCTGAAATATATGACTATGCAAACCTAGAGTCAGGACAACACCCCGCTCTATACTCATATACAATACCAAAATAAATGTACATGGCAACTCAGAAAGCCCCGAACCAAGTGGAGCTCACCAAAAGTCGGCAAAAGATCCGCGGCCTACAGTGGAGGTCTACTAGTACCTGCGCCTGCAGCAAGTAAGGTAAGCCCCCAAGAGGGGTCAGTACGGAGAATATACTGAGTATGTAAGGCCATATGAAACTTGTCATAAATACATAAATAGAATCAAAATGTAATAGGATAGGCAACATGAACAACTCATCGATTTGCATATGTGGAACAATGTAGCTTACATAAATTAAGTTCTTCTCTTTATGATTTATTCCTCATCGCTCATATCATAATGTACCCGGGCCCCGACTGATCAGTGGGTCTTAACATCACATCATGTGATGTTGGGATCGGGTCGAGCTAGGCTTATGCCCCTAGACCTGCCACCCATAAATAAATACATCGGGATCGGGTTGAGTTAGGCTTATGCCCCTAGACCTGCCACCCATATATCAACATATCAGGTTCGGGTCGAGCTAGGCTTATGCCCCTAGACCTGCCCCCTGTCAGATCGGTCCGAGATAGGCTTATACCCCCAGGACTGCCCCCTGATCCAATCATTTCGGGATCGGCTTGAGCTAGGCGTTTTTGCCCCCAAAGATGCCACCCATACTTGATCATAACCATCAACAAATGTGTATTACTTTATTCTTACTTTTGATAGATTGATACTTATGAGGAATTGATTCATCCTCTTATGAGAGGGTGATACAATCAGTGATGAGAGATTAACGTATGTACATAGCCACAACATTCTTGGAAACTCAAGAACACAACATGATTGGGACTTTTGGAACATGTCTATAATTATGTAACCCATGAACCACAATAACTCATGAATGAGGAGTACAGGACTCAACAATAGATAACATTATTGAAATCATTAGACACAAGTCAATGAACAAGAGGTATGTGTAAAGCCACTATTGGCACTTTGGAACATAACCTTTTTGGGCTTTTGGAACATTGACTAACGAATATGAGACATACAATTCCCAAGTGATCAATGAGTAGGGAATATGTGCTAATAACCATTTCTAACCGGATATAGAATACCTTAGCACATTTCGGGATAGGACTAGCATAATGCCAAAGTGAATACGACGTACCGCAAAAAGATACGAACAAAGTAACCTTACATACCTTGTATTCTCAATACCAACACACAATCTTAAATGCGCATACAATAGTTCCACTCCTTCCTTATGTTCCACTCTACAACACAAATACACAACGGAGCCAACATTAACCACCAACTACTTTATAATGCATATAATAAGTATAATTCTCATATTTGCCTTTAAACATGCCATGTCCCGCTTGACACAACCATTCATGAAAGTATTATTCCAAAAATCCCACAATATTCCCAACATTGACCAACACATGATAATCAATAGCATGTCATGCCAAGTTCACACTTCCCACTCTCCATCATCACAACATCATAATTATGCCATCAATTTCCTTCAATACACCTCACAACAACAAATCGGCCAAAATCCCATAATTTACACTTATATGAAAATAACATGTTTAAAAACAAAATAACACCATACATGTTCATATTTTATCCATACCATGCTCTTTCATTAAGACATCAAGTCTCTTTTTCACCTTCAATTCACAAAGATGGCACATCTTCCACCAAAAGCAACAATACACCATTCACCACCTTGCCAACATAACTATCATGATATACATAATCTATCATGCATATAATATGTTAATCCATAAGAATAAATACTTACCAAGTCTTGGAATAGGATGATCTTGCTTCAAGAGTTGCCTTTGAGCTTCTAGGGTTTAAGAGAAAATATGTTGAAAAACAGACCAAAAGGCATGAGCTTCCAAATGACCAAAAAACCAGAGTTTTGGTCCCTTTTATAAGAATTTATGTCCATCCTTATCCACTTCTAAAGCATTAAATGCTTGGTCTAGAAGGTCTTGAAAGAATGGGTCATTTGACCCATTTTGGGCCATGCATTCTTTTCATTTTTGGGTCCTTTTTGGGCCCAATTCACTTAACCCAGTAAAATCAATAATTTCTCATGTTAAAGTCATCTCATACATGTTACAACAATATTACCACTCATGTTATTCATATTCGTAGCCTCGATCCCAAGAACAAGCGATTCTAGCCACGTATGGCCTATTTTGCCCAAAAGGGTAAAATCGTCATTTTGACCCCAAATTCGTTATCGAGTAATTTTATCATGCCAAAATAATATTTTACTCATTTCATATATGTTGTATAATATACATGGCAAAAATTGGCTCGGTACGTCCCCGGATACCCTTGGGACTTAGAAATTTCCAACTTTAAAAAAAAGTGGAAAACCCAAGGTGGCACGCCCAACTTACTGCCTCTGGGCTAAAAATTTTAGCCCAGAGCAGCGTGGCAAGGTCCCAAATGCACCCCTACCTTAATTTTTTTACAAAATTCATTTTTTGACTTTTCTTCGCGGGTTCGATTAGATACTTCAAGTCCTATCCTTTAACTTACTTCTTAACCTTAATACACTTTGTTTTGAGGTCCTATTAGCCTCATTTTGAACCCCAAAAATTCACAATGGCAATTTCAAAACACCATCTATGCAAGATTAATCACATAACAGGAGCCAAATTCAATTATCTCGCCAATAACATTACCAAATGCATACTTATAGCTCTCGAGACCTAAGTACATCTTATGTAATGTCGTCAAGTAGGGTTAGGAACGTACGGGTGTTACAGGTAAACTTGAGGGTGTTCTTATAAATAGTCGCCCCGTTGATCCATGGGGCATTTTCTCCTGCTTCTACAATGTAGTTCGCCAACCACCTGTAGTGTAGGGCTTTGTCGTCAATGGATAATTTCTTTACCCTCTTCAAATCATTCATCCAAAAATCATATTCGGGGGTATCTTCAACTGGTATAAACTCTTATCCAAACAATACATTAGAGATTGCCCTGATTGATATATCAACTTCTTTGACCTAAACCATTATAGTGTCCAATCGTTGGTGCATTTTCATATCTCTTACCTTCCCAGAAGAAGCCACGTTCTTCAAAGTTATGGCATAATTAGTCGAACTCCCTTACTAGTTAGACTCTGTATATCCCGAGGGGCCTAGTCATCCAACCCAGTCTGTACTTCTTAAATACCCAGACCACCTTTGGGACTTTTTGTAGTGACTCAAGCAATAAACGAGGTTCTTTTTGGACACTCCTCTTCTGATTACCGTTGTCATTCAAGGACACCTCATCCATATAGTGCTCTCTGTAGTTTGGCACCAACCATCTTCTCGGATCTTCCCCTCACAGAACAGGAGCTGCAATTGCTCCCTCAGAGGAGTCGGGATTGGATTCCTTTTCCCCCGTCGAGGAGCTTATCTCCTCATCATCAGCAGTAGTGTCAACCCCGTATTTCTTTCCCTCTTCAAACTGGGGAAGGTTAATGGGTTTAGGCACTTCTACCGAGGACGTAGATATGGTGGCCTTGGCCTTCTCCATCTCCTTAGCCTTGCCCCTCGTGGTCCGAGAAGAGTGTTGTTTAGCCGAGGGGATGGTGGAGTACTCAACCTCTATCCCACTTGAGCTATTGGACTTACTCTCCGAGGTTCTAGGTGGGGCCTTATCCTTTGTAATCTTCGCTCAGAGAGCCTTATCCTGTGTAGTCTTTGATTTAAGAGCCATAGTACCTGCATTGAAATGATGAATTTGATTAAGTACAAAATAGTGAATATGAGAAGAATTAAAAATAGATGACCTTACCCATGATCGTGCACTGAAGGTATGATCGTACCTTCTGATCGTGGGTTGGGTTTTCTAAAAGTACTAGGGTAAGATTAAAGCAGACGACTAGTTCCTATTATCGTTTAATAAAGGTACGGTCGTACCTTATGATCGTAGGAACACCCCTTAAAGTACTGGGGTTAGCTCATATCAGGCGACCACCTACCACGATTATAAATTAATGTCACGATCATGAGATGTGTTCGTCTGATGAACTCCTGCGAATGAATAACTGGTACCCCACAATGACCCAACCTATAACTGTAGGTAGATCGCATGATTGTACATTGTGTCGTGGAATACATTGGTACAAATAATAAAAAAAATCAAACTTTGACCTTGACCCTTTTTAGACTCGATTGAAACTAATATTGACCACTATTATGCAACAAATGGGTACTCAGACTTCCCCTGTGCTTTCAATGTCTCAAAAACCAAAACTAAAACCGATTATGAACTCACCCATAGCAAAGATCAACTCAAAAATTTCTATCCCTATGTATAATTATTATCAATTTTAAGAATTTGTTGGAACACTTACAAGTTTGGGTGCAAATGGAGAAAATACAGGAAGTGTTACTTCAAATTAAAGGTATCACACTTGATATTTGCCTTTGGGATCAATTTTGGTATGTTGTATGCTTTAAAAGCTTTGAAAAGGAAGAAGGGGGAAATCAGGTAGAGTTCTGAGGCTTTTATACATTAAAAACCTAGATGGGTTGGGTAGGGTTACAATTTTATTAAATAGATAGGCTCTACAAACAACTGGATAGTACGATCATGGTTAGGTTCCATGATAGTGGTTTCCTCTCGTTGCAAGCGGTTCAAGAAGAACTTACCTGGGAACCTACGAAGCTTAAGGAAGATCATGGTATGTAACCATGATCGTTCTTTACAATCGTATGTTCGATTCCCATTTTTGTACATCTGCAGGAGTCTGGTCAGACGATGGATACCATTATAGTTATATCTAAGTATTATTGTGATGACCTATCATAGGATCACTCCCAGATTTTCTTTCTGTAGGACTATGATCAACTGAGCTCAGAAGACTGAAATCACGATCGTGGGAACATCCCACGATCGTACCATCCTCTCGTGGATTAAGTACTGAGTCCAGTTCTGCATCTCTTTTTTCTTGCACAATCCTTGCACCAATAATACACATTACCCTATAAAATATAAAGTACAAAACATAGGTTGCCGCCCTTGAAGTGATTGATTTAACGTCGCGACACGATGTGGCTACGTTGGTTACTCAAACTACACCAACAAGCCCATGGGTTGACTCCCATGAGGCATTTGATTTAACGTCATGGCACAACTCGAGTTGGCTTGATTTCTCAAGCCTTCTTTAAATCCACTTCACAAATCAACCTCAAGTCCTTGCTTTCACCCATGTAGTGTTTCACCCTTTGGCCATTGACCTTAAATTTCTTCCCATCCTTATTATCAAGCTCAATTTTGCTATAGGGGAACACTTTAACCACTCTATATGGTCTAATCCATATCGACCGTAGCTTCCTAGGAAATAGCTTCAGCCTTGAATCATATAGTAGTACCATATCCCCTATGGTGAATTCTCTTTTCTCAATCTTGCTGTCATGATACAACTTTATCTTCTCCTTATACAAGGATGATCTCTCATACACATGAAGTTGGAAATCATCCATCTCATTCATCTGTTCAAGCCTCAACTTCGCTGCGTCTTTACATTCTAGATTTAGCCTCTTCAATGCCCATAATGCCATAAACTCAAGTTTAATAGGCAAGTGACATGATTTACCATACATAACCTGATATGGAGATGCGCCAATGGGAGTTTTGAGTGCTGTTCGATATGCCAATAGTGCATCATCTAACTTTCTTGCCTAATCTATCCTATTGGTATTCACAGTCTTCGCCAAAATGGACTTGATCTCTCAATTGGAGACCTCAACTTGCTCGCTAGTTTGAGGATGGTAAGGTGTCACTACCTTGTGTTTCACACCGTATTTCTCAAGTAGGACCTTAAATAGACGATTACAAAAATGGGAACCTCTATCACTAATGATAACCCAAGGTGTCTCGAATCTGGAGAATATGTTCTTTTTCAAGAATGCAGTGAACTCTTACCTTCGTTGTTAGGAAGTGCAAATGCCTCCACCTACTTTGAAGCATAATCGATAGCCACCAATATATACTTCATCCTATGAGAGCTCACAAAGGGGCCCATAAAGTGAATACCCCATATATCAAACAACTAAAGCTCAAGGATAGTAGTCAATGGAAGTTCATGTCTCCACGAGATGTTACCTTGACTTTGACTTTGGTCACAAGTATTTGCATAGTCATGGGCGTCTTTGTGAATCGTGGGCCAATAATATCTGCATTGCAAGATCTTATGTGCAGTCCACGCACCTCTATAATGGCACCCAACTGGCGACGAGTGACATGCCTCTAAGATGCTCATCATCTCGACCTCAGGAACACACCTCCAAATCACACCATCTGCACAAACATAAAACAAGTATGGCTCATCCTAAAATAATTTCCTTACCTCATGCATAAACCTCTTTCGCTGTTGAAATGACATATCTTCCAAGACTAGATCACTCACCAAATAATTGGCGAAATCTGCAAACTAAGGGATTAAGTCATGTGATGCTTCCAACACCTGCTCATCTGGAAAAGTATCATTAATCTCAAGCACATCCTTTAGTTTTAGCATGACCTCCTTCTTGAGGCATAATAAGTGGTTGACCACTTGATTCTCAGTCCCTTTTCGATCCTTGACTTCAAAGTCAAATTCCTGTAGCAAAAGTACCCATCTAATAAACCTTGGATTTGCATCTTTCTTCTCCATGAGGTTTCTAAGAGCTGTATGATCAGTATGGACAATCACTTTTATGCCAAGTAAATAAGATCAAAATTTCTCAAATGCAAACACAACAACAAACAACTCTTGTTCAGTCACGGTGTAATTCTTCTGAGCAGGATTAAGTTCTTTGCTAGCATAATAGATGGGATGTAAGATATTTTCTCAACTTTGGTCTAGGACTGCACCTAGCATCATGCCACTAGCATCACACATAACCTCAAATGGCAAGGTCCAATCTGGAGATACAATAATAGGGGCTGAAATCAACTTCTCTTTCAGACACTCAAAGGCTTCCAGACATGCATCATCAAATACAAAATTCACCTCCTTCTCCAGAAGCTTACACAAAGGATTAACATTCTTAGAAAAGTCTTTGATGAATCTTCTATAGAACCTTGCATGCCCCAAAAAGTTATGAATGCCCTAAAAAGTTACGAATGCCCTTCACAGAGGTAACTTTTCAATCACCTCAATCTTCACCTTGTCAACTTAAATCCCTTTCTTTGAAATCCAGTAACCGAGCACTATTCTTTCTTTCACTATAAAGTAGCACTTCTCCCAATTCAATACCAATTTACATTCCTCACATCTCCTCAGAACATTGGTAAGATGTGCTAAAAATCATCAAATGAATCACCCACAATTGAGAAGTCATCCATGAAAACTTCAATAGTGTCCTCCACCATGTCAGAAAAGATGGACATCATACAATGCTGAAAAGTTGCGGCAACATTATATAAACCAAAAGACATCCTCTTGAACGCGAACATCCCATGTGGACAAGTGAAAGTGGTCTTATTTTAGTCCTCGGGAGCAATAAAAATCTGATTGTACCTCGAATAAGCTTAAAAAAAATAATACCATCCTTTACCCGCAAGACGATTTAACATCTGGTCCATAAAAGGCATAGAAAAGTGATCCTTCTCGGTCCATGAATTCTATTTTCTATAGTTCATGTAAACTCTTTATCCAGTGACTGGTTTCATAGGAATCAACTCATTTTTCTCATTTGGAACCACCGTGATTCCATTCTTTTTCTGCACATATTGGATCGGGCTCACCAATTTGCTATCGATAATATGTTAAACTACACCTGCATCTAACCACTTAATGATCTCCTTATTTATAACCTCTTATAGGTTGGGTTCAACCTACGTTGATGCTCAATGTTGGGTATACAATCTAGCTCGAGTTGGATTTTGTGGTTGTAAATTCTAGGAGAAATTCCAATAATATCAGCAATGAACCATCCTATAGCCCATTTGAACCTCTGCAAGATGGAAACTAAGGCCTCAACTTGCCATTTTGATAAATCAGCAGTGATGATAACCGGGAAAGTGTTATTGGCCCCCAAAAATGCATATCAAAGTTGAGACAGTAGAGCTTTGATTTCTAAAATGGGAGGCTCATCAATAGAAGGTTGAGCCGGTGGGGTCACTTTATTCTTAAAATCAAGATCGAGCTTCTTTGGTGCATAATTTTATGAAACCTTACCTACAAGTGCATTCACCAGCTTATCATACTCATTAATACCGTCACTGTCAAAATTTATGATAACTGCCACGAGGGCTTCAACATCGAGTCTCTCCATAACAGAGGCAACTAAGTCGTCTTCATCAACTGTATCTATCAAAACAATCACACACATATCTTTCAGCTGCTTCATAGACTAGCATAAATTAAAAGTGACCTGCTCATTATTCAATCAAAACTTCATCTGTCCAGTCTCCATATCAACCAAAGCACGTCCTGTTGCAAGGAAGGGTCTTCCCAAGATAATGGGAACCTCAAAGTCAACCTCACAGTCAAGGATGACAAAATCAACTAGAAAGATAAACAATGCAACCCTCACCAAAACATCACATAAGATACCCACCGAATTCTTCACAGTGTGGTCCGCAATGAGTAGTCTCATCAAAGTCAGTTTGGGCGACCCCAACCCCAACTATTTGTAAACTACTAGCGGCATCAAGTTAATGCTAGCACCCAAATCACATAATGCCTTTGCAAAATTGAAACACCCTATAGTGCATGGGATTGTGAACGTGCCTAGGTCTTCCTTTTTCTTAACCAATAATCTAGAAACTATGGCAATACAATGGTGCACATTATCCACAGGCTCAAAGCTTACAGTCTGCTTTTTTGTCACTAAATCTTTCATAAATTTTGCATAGCCTGGCATTTGTTCTAAAGCTTCCATAAGAGGGATGTTCACTGACAACATCTTCAACTTTGGGATAAACTTTTCATATTTTTCGTTTTCAGTTTTCTTCTTTAACCTTTGTGGAAAAGGCGAAGTAGGTGGTGGAATGGGCTTTAATAATTATGTGACCTCTTTTTCCTTCCCTTTGTCAGATTTAACCTTTTTTAGCACTTAGAGGCTTTTGAGATGCATCATTATCTACCACTAAATTTTAGTTTCAGTCTCATTTACATCATCCACAATTTCAGGCCTATTTTTCTCGTCATCAACCACAGGCATAGGTGGGTTAGGAGTAGTCTTCCCACTTCTAGTAGTAATGGCTAGGAAATGGCCATCATTCTTGGGGTTTTGGATTGTGTTGCCAGGAATAGCACCCGATTGATGCTGATTCAATGTAGCAGACATCTGTCCAAATTGTCGCTCAAGCTGTTTGATGGCGGTCGTATGAGACTTAGCTTTTTGGCTCATTCCTGAAATGTCTTCCCTAATCTACTTAAGGCAATTTTCTTTGCTCTCTAACCACTTATCAAGTTTTGCAAGTAAAGCTTTCATTCTTGAACTGCCAGAATTGGCATCTCGATTCCCCGATGGAACGTAAAGGCCACTATTTTCCTTATAATAATTTTTCCACTTCCAATCACCATCACTATCTCTATACCCCAACTTGTTGTAATTATCTCTATAGTAGTTCCAACCTTGACTCTCTTGCCTCGAGTTCCAATTGTCTTGGTTAGACCCTTGGCCCTTGGCTCAAAAACCCTCTTATCTCTCTATCAGATATTTATCCTCTTTCTTAGAATCTGAGTCTTTATGCCTAGGTGCCTTAGTTTATGCACCTACCGCATTTACTTTTTCTGCCCCAGCAGCTGCAAATTGCTTAGCAAGCAATCCAATCTCAGTCCTCAGCTGTGCTACCTCTTGAGCCACTGTCTCATCTAGTGCTCTCTGCTCTGCTGATGCTTCAATTATATAAGTACCTGCGGGACTGTCTACCTCCTGAGTATGCCAACCTTAGTTGGTTTCAGTAATCTAATCAACAATCTCTGAAGCCTTCTCCCAACGTAGACTCATGAATGCGCCACCTGTTATAGTGTCTGCTATAGCCTTAGTATTCACATTCAAGGCCCTGTAGAAGATTTTGAGCTAGTTTTGACCAGTCATCCTATGGTTTAGGACACTGCAACTTCTTCTTAAAACTTGACCAAGTCTCGTATAATGCCTCCTAATGTAACTATCTGAAGTTGTAAATCTCATTTTTCAATTACAGCATTTTGGAGGGTAGGATAAATCAACCCAAAAATTGGGTCCTCAACTCGTTCAAGTTAGTAATAGATCCACATGGTAATTCAGCCAACCACAGAGTAGCTTCTTCCGTTAGAGAGAATGGAAATAACCTCAGTCTAATTGCCTCTTGACTCACCTGGTATATTGTACGATGTGCAAATTCCCAAGAAATTCATCACATGCATGTTCGTATCGTTAGTAGGAAGTCTAGCAAATACCCCTTTTAGGTTCAGCAAGTGAATCATAGCGCTCGTAATATCAAACTTAGTCCCTTGAGGTAATTTAGGTGGGATGATAGCCCCTGTCTCAATTGGCTCAAAATAATCCAAATCCTTGTCTGGATCTTCATACACCAGAAGATAATGTTGTATTGGTTGCTGCACCCTTGCCCTTCTCTATCTTTCTCGATCTTCAAGTGAAGCACACCGATTAGCTTCATTTTGCCTTGCTCTTTCGTCCTTAGTTGCCTGCCTGGTAGCCTCTTGTCTGGCATTTTTTTAGCCATTAACTACGCAGTGATTTTCTCTGTAATCTCATGGCCAACTGGATGAAGTGCTAGCTTGTCATGAAGTTCATCACCCCCGTGAGCACCTTCTAGCTAGGCTGCTGGATTATGAACTTTGTCGTTAACCTTTCTTTAATAATTTCTTAGAGTTCTTTTTCGAGTGGAATCAGGGGATTGCCTTGACTCTGAGTACTGGGCATACACCGGCCTGTGCCCTAGAAATAGCAAAAAAGAAAAATCAAAAAATAAATTAAACAACTCGAAAAACATAATCAATCACTCCGTAACTATATTCCCCGCCAACGATGCCAAAATTTGATGTCGCTCAAATTACACCTCATAATAAAGTGTAAAGCAGTCGCTGTCAAATATAGAACTCAAGCAAGGTTGGGGTCGATCCCACGAGGAATATGGTTAAAATTCTATCAAGTGTTTGTCCAAGTAATTGGCAATTAAGTAAAAGAGAGGGGTTTTGTGAAATGAAAGAGTAATAGTAACAAGTGTTAATTTATTAGATTTGTAATTAATATGAGGAAGGCACTAGGACTGTGTTCCCCAATTACTTCATAACTTTATAGGTTCTCCATACTTTAGTGATCTCTTATGGTATTCGACATGCAGAATCAATAGGTTAAGTATCATCTAACCGACTATGTTACGCCTCTTGTAGATGACTGACTATCCCCAAGAACAAAGGTTAATGTGTCATGAGTGTTGCATTGTTGACCCCTATTTATGATCCTAATATATCCTTTCCCATTTACAGGCTCAAGGCTAATTAAATGAAGGTAACTCTAAGTCTTGTGGTTGATTTTCTATTCCTATCGAATTACCCTTGCTATAGTCCAGGGTAGAGATAGGATGAGTCCAAATGCGTGCACTCGTTGAAAAGCAATTAAACCAAGAAACCACAATACATGCCCAACTACCCTTTGAGAATCACCTTGTACTTTGAACACTACTTTGTTAATCTGTCAAGGTTCCCATAACCCTAGTTGTAGGGTTTAGCTACTCATAATTGTAAGTATAAAATAAGATTTCATAGATAAACGCATAAATTTGGACTTACAATAACAAGAAAACTCCAAAATCTCAACTTGAATTAAAATCGTAAAACCAATATCTGTGAAATCCTTAGAATACGTTTTAGAATCCCACAATATAATGTTGTATGATAGAGTGAAACTTCGTATAAAAAACCCTATAAAAGTATTTATAGACAAAGTATATCCTATCCTAAACAAAACTGGAAATCTGGGTCGATTGGCTCGGACGACAGGATGGTACGATTGTGGTTAGATACCACAATCATCTTTTGATGCTCGTGGTTTCATCATGGACTTTTTCCTCTTTAGGTCTTTAATGGTATGACACTCAATACGATCCCGTGGTATCATCATACAACCATATGATGCCGTCATCTAATCTTCTTTTACCTGAACTTCTGTAACCTTCGTATCTTGGCCTTCATCCTATGATCTTATGGTACGATAGTCATATCAAAGCACGATATGGCTTGTTCTTATCTGATTATCCCACACTTTGTTCCTACAGCCTTGTCTTCTAGCCTTCCTCCCACGACAACATGGTACGATCATGACTTGATGGTACGGTTATGGGAGGGTATCATTTGGTTACCTCCTAGGGGTGTTTCTCTGGTTCAAGGCATGATAGCCTTGGTACGATCGTGGTCAGATCCCACGATCGTCGTTTCTGTCATCTGTTCCTCTAAAAGTCCTTTTTCAGCAGTTTCTTTTCCCGATCCTGTTAACCCTGCAATCATACCAAAAACCCATCATATCTACATAAACATACCCTTGAACTTGCAAATATTCATCATTTTAAGTGTCTCAAGTACCGCAAATCTATGGCACATCAACTACTAACGATGATCCCAATCGTCACTTAAAGAATTTCATTAGGGTATACATGATGCATAAACAAGCTAATGTACCTGACAACGCTATTAGACTGAGTGTATTTATACTCTCTCATTGGAGAAACAGAAAATTGGCTCCATAGCTTGTCACCAAACTCCTTCACTATGTGTGTAGCGTTAGTCAGCGTATTCTTAAAGAAATGTTTCCCTCAAGCAAGAAAGTAGAATTGAGAGATAAAATCTTTCATTTTAAATAGGTTTTTATGGAATAGTTATATGAATCATAGGATCAGTTCAATACTATATTCAAACGTCACCAAAGCACGGGTTTCTAGAGAGCACTCTTCTTGAAAATTTTTATATGGTTCTTGACATTTTGAACCAATATGTAGCTAATAGTGCGACTAGGGGATGTTTTGTGGACAAGTCTTATGATCATGTATATGAGATAATGAATAGGGTGACTAGGCACAATCAAGCATGACACTCATCATACAACAGTGGTAGTATTTCTATGGTAACCCCTTAATTACAACACTTATCAAAGAAAATGAGAAAAGAGGTCAACTGATCTCTAATATGACAACAAACATAGAACGATTGACCAAGAGGTTTTCTAAGAACAATCTAAATAAGGTTAAAACTATGAAAGACATGTAGGTTGTGTCCCAGGTAATTTATACCCAATAAATGATGCACTATCCATATGCACTGCCAATACAGTTTGAGGAATCTAACTATGAGAGCAACGCTTAAACAGATATCAATGCTAGAATTACCAAGGTCAAAACTATCAGAACGAATGGTGACCATAGTCATAAAGTCAATGTAACCAAGGATAAAGTATTAAAACCAAGGTAATTAGAATCAAGGTAACTTGGGCAACAATAATAACTCAAAAATGAGAATGTAAATTCATATGAACCTCTCAGAGGCTAGAAATCCAACTTGCGAAAATGGCGATTGGGTCTTTCTTATAAGTAAAACAACTCTAAATTAGAAAGTATGCTTGAGAAATGTTTACAAAATTAGGATAGTACCAACATTACAATTTGCACCGTGTCTGAGATGGTGGGCTCCCATACAACCTCTATTTAGAAACTTGAGATAAAAATGAGAGATATCTTAAGATAGAAAAATACATCTCAAAATAGGCAACTTACTAGTAACACTATTGATCCAAAAAGCAGTGGAAGTGGATCTTTGTTTTTGCTCCATCCATAGAGCATATGAATTTCTTGAAATATAGATAGACCAAAAGAGGTAATGAAGGGATAGGAATAAGAATTATAGTACTATTGGAAAAAAAGGCACATGTGGGAACATCACTATTGACAGACCATTTCAATAGTACGGGTGCTATCATGGCATGAGGCACGATCATGAAAGTAATAAAAAAGAAAAAGATATGTAGTTGGAAAAAGATATGTAGTTGGACCATCTATTCTATTCGTTCGAGTTTTGATTCTCTAGGGAAGATGAGAGGCTAAAAATAAAAGTGTTCGCAACACTTTGCATGACAATCATTACTAGGAGCAGTAAGTTGCTCACTGACTAGAGTTTCTAAAGACAGATTTTTTGTTCCAGCGAATATGCAAGAAGAGAGTGGTTCCATTTCCAAGGAGGAAGTTGTGGAGGTACAAAAACCTCTACTTCCTCTTCCTAAATCTATCCATTATTTTCTTCAGAGATTCATTAAGAAGACCAGGGAATCCATAATAGAAAAGTACACTAAAGTTATAAAGTAAGCAATGTTGAGCATCTAATTGATGCTATACAGGATATGCTAGAATTGTGAAGTATTTAAAAACCATGTTTTTCAAGAAAAGAGACGCACGAAGAAGAGGTAAAAGTTACTAACTTATTAGTTCTGTTGTTTGTGCAGGTGAAGTTAAAAAGAAGGAAGATCTAGGAGCTTTCACCATTCCTTATACCATTAGTCATCATGAGTTTTCTAGTTCCTTATGAGATTATGGGGTAACATCAGTTTGATGGCATTTTTATCTACAAGAAGTCTGGGCTAAGTAAGCCAATACCTAAGCATGAGGCTGCATATGGCTGACAAAATTATAAAAAAGGTCAGTAGGGTAGATGATGATGTGCTAGTAAAAGTGGATAAAATTCACGCTACCAGCTCACTGTTTCATCCTAGATTGCACGGTTGACAAAGAGATCTCTATTATCCTTAGGAGACCTTTTTTGGCAATAAAAAGTGTTTTCATGAACTCGAAAAACTACAAAATAAAATTCTGAGTCAAGGGTGATAAAGTTGTCTTTAGAGTTGGTAGAGATTTGTAAATTCCAAGGGCCTATGCAACAATTTTGGTGATTAACATAGTAAAATACATAGAAAAGCTCTGGAGGCAAAACCACAACAAGTAGAGATGAGAAGGATCATCTCATCATCATTGACTAATTCTGAGAAAGGGAAGCTAATGGAACTACTTTAGAAATACAAGAATGTGATCAACACTAAAAATGGTAAATAAAAACCTAGCTTATTAGGCAACCTTGATGAAATCTGATAAAAATATGACATTCATCTGGTTGAACGTTAAATCAAGCGCTACTTGGGAGGCAACCCAGGCCAATATTTTTTCTTTTTCTTTCTTTTTTCCCTATTCTCTTTCTTATAGTCTTTAAAGTTTTTAGAATATACTTTTGATTTTAATGTGTGTTGTGATGCCAGATTAATAGAAAAGGAAAATATCATACAAGAATACAAAAATGTGATCTAAAAAATTTTGTGGGAACATATAGATGAATATTTCATGAGCAATAGTGTGGTCTGTAGATGGATTCATGGGCCTAAGCATGATCAAAAGTTGGGAACACAAACTCATAGTACAAGTATGGATCCATGAGTTGTGAATGGAATCACGATCTATTCACAATCATGGATTAAACTTAACTTAACTGAAGGCCTAGTACCTTCTGCAAGTCATATTTTGGAACTTAGTTCCATTCACTAGCGTGGATGAGTTCTTAGATTGGGGATGGTTATTAAAACCACTTTGACCCCACATTATAGTCCCATCTTTTAAAATTCCCACCTTTTTATCTCCTTTCCATAATAGTAAAAAAGATTCTTCACTTTTCCTCCTTTTCTATATGTAAACACACATGCATATACACTCTTATACTCTCTCTCTTAATCCTCTATCTGTCTTCCTCTGTTCTTGTTCACTTTGGTGCACAAACTTATTCCTCTTTATTTCCAGATTTGCTCCACTCTCAAAGATAAAGGTAAGATCCAAGTTAATCTTCGTACTAATGTATAAAATCAAGAGGTTAGCCACCTCAGTTATTATTTACTATCATCCATAGTACTAAGAAAAGGGAAAAAATCTCATGGGTATCATGATCCAATTTCTCAAGTCATGATGACACCTAGTTCAACCCACTAGTAGGTAAGCATAACCATAGCTCAGAACGATAAGTAACGGGTTAACCTGCAGAAGATAAGAAACTAAAAAAAATGGCATACAATGGAAATATTAAGAAATGAAAAGTAGTGCTATATATAAATATATACGTACTATACAATAGAGAGAGGAGGAAAAAATATACAGAATGAGTTTCTCCCACGACTTGGTAAGGTAGGCACAAGAGCCACTATAATAACAGAGAGTACTAGACAATGTCAAATATACATCATAGTCTCATAATATACAAATAATACTATCCAAAAATAGAAGAAGAAGGAGGATCAATGTCAAACTCTAAAAACTCACCCTAACCATCGAACTCTAAAACTCACCCTATCTCTGAACAGTAGCACAACCCAAGGATGTCATCAATGGTGGTGACTCGTACTCGAATATGCATCAAGGAAAAAGATGCAGAAGTACAGTATGAGTACCAAAACAATGGGTGCTTAATAGGAATCACATGCCGACTGATCTAAATTATTGTAATAGCATGAATAAAATACGAGGATGTAAGCTAAAGTCAATAATAAAGGGTAGAAATGGAAAAACTAGGGTAAACTAGGCAATCAAAAAAAATGGAAAACAAATACCTCAAAAGAGATAACAAAAGCCTAGATATAATCTAACTATAACCCGACTGGGCCCCCATAAGCCCAGAAGGCACAAACAAGAAAAAATAACCTAATTGAGCCCCTATAAGCACGGTGAATACAAGCAATGAGTAACACTGATATGAAGATGGAATAACAACAATAATAAACATAAGATGAGCCAATGTGTAATAAGTGTACCTTATACTCTCTTTCAGTTATAATCCCAAGTCTCATCAGTCCTTATTGAATTTCCAATCCCAAATCAGTATCGATATTGATCCTAAATGCTAGACTCGAACCAAAACTAGAGAATAATATTATAATAGTAAATGTTGGACTCAAACTAGAACTGATGAATAATAATAAAGCTGCTAGTTGCCAGACTCAAATCAAAACTGATAAATAATCTAAAAGTAGAAACCATCCAGGATTATAGTTCCATTTAAGTCCAATTAGTCATAAACTTCAAAATCAGGTGGTAAGTCTTTAAAGGAGATATGGGTACTAATCACTAGGTCGAAGGATGTGGTTTAGGGCCAAATATTACCCCACCTGGTATGGGTTAGTGATTAGGACCCGTATCGCCTTTAAAGACTTGACCACCTGATTTTGAAGTTTATGACTAATTGGACTTAAGTGAACTATAATCCTCAATGGTTACTACTTTTAGATTATTTATCAGTTTTGGTTCAAGTTTGGCATCTAGTAGATTTATTATTATTTATCAGTTCCAGTTAGAGTTTGGCATTTTACTATTATGATATTATTCTTTAATTCTGGTTTGAGTTCGATATTTATGATCTATATGGATATTGATTTGGGATTGGAAATCTGGTAAGGACGATGAAACTTGGGATTATAACCGAAAGGGAGTATCAGGTACGCTTATCACACATTGGCTCATCTTATGCTTATTATTGTTGTTATATTATCTTCATATTATTGTTACCCATTTCTTGTACTCACTGTGCTTATGGGGACTCGATTGGGTTATTTCTTCTTATTTGTGCCTTTTGGGATTATGGGGGCCCAATTAGGTTATAGTAAGGTTATAGGTAGGCTTTTATTATTGCTTATGAGTTATTCATTTTCCATTTATCTCGATTGCCTAGTTTAGCCTTTTTTTCCATTTCTGCCCTTTATCTGACTTTAGTTTACATCCTCGTATTTTATTCATACTATTATTGTAATTTAGCTCAATTGGCCTATGATGCCTTCTGAGTACCCATTGTTTTGGTACTTATACTGCACTTCTGCATCTCTTTTCTTGATGCATATTCGAGTATGAGTCACCACCGCTGATGATGTCCTCGGTTTGTGCTACTGTTCAAAAATAGGGTGTGCTTTTAGAGTCTGGAGCTGATCCTTCTCGTTCTGTTGTTTTTGGATAGTCTTATTTGATTATTATGAAACTATGATGTATATTTGACATTGTCTAGTACTTTCTTTTGGTATAGTGGCTCTTGTACCGACCTTATCAGGTCGTGGGGGAAACTCATTTTGTATATTTTGTCCTCCTCACTCTATTGTATAATATATTCATATATATATATATATATATATATCATTACTTCTCATTGCTCAATATATCTATTATATGCCTATATCCTTTATTTTCTTATCTTCTGCCGGTTAGTCTGTTACTTGCTGTTTCGGGCTATAGTTTGGGTTACCTACTGGTGGGTTAAAGTAGGTGTCGTAATGACTTGAGAAATTGGGTCATCAAACCCAGAGTTTATCCAAAAATAAAAGCATGAAAACCCTTTATTTTACATAGATGTTTACAAAATAGTTATTTTTATCAAAATAGGCACCTCACTTATGGGTGTGTTTGATATGTTGAACAAGATCACTTTTACACTCTATACGTTATCTAAAATCATAAAAGTTAGCCTTCATCAGTACAAAGAGCTTAAAGATGTAAAAATTTGCTTAATGTGATGAAGTAGACTTAAATCAACGAAGGGATTCACGGTTGTGAAGTGATTCAGAAGCTGCTTATCTCAACATAAACAACTGTTAGGACTAATGTTAGGATCTTACTAGTTTGTGAGATAAGTTATATGTGTGAAGTCATTCACGACCCATAAACCAACTCACTAGAAGTTTCATAGACTACTTTTTAAAGATTTTTGATTTATGAAGCAATTGGAGTAATGAAAAAATTCATGGTCCATTAGTCACTTTGTAGAGAACTTTAGCTGCATAATTGACAAGAGATAATCTTGACAAAATTTATCCGTAGAGAAATATAAGGTCATAAATACAATTTATGTCCAGTGAATGGTTTTCCCAATCAACTCTTGAGAAATTATGAGGACATTACAACTGAAGTGTGCACCTTATGTATACTTCTTCGTCATTTTTGAAAATTCTTAAGCACTAATAATACTTGGTTACAAGTGAGGATTCTAAAGCAAGTTATCAATGAAGGCAGGAAAACAATGTCTAAATTATAAAAAAGGGCCATCTTAAAAAGAGAAATCAAGGCTACAAGAGGTGTTTAAAAGATCATACATGGAATGACAATATAACAAAATTAAGGCTAAATAACTACAATCAAAAAAGAAAAACTCTCTTAATTCCTGACTTAATACTCTGGGAACCGCATCACCCATTCCCGCAGACCAAAAACACCCTATAGAAGCTACAAGAAAGCGTAGAAATAAGAAACAATGTGAAAACATAAAAATAACCAGGAGGGAAATTATACCATTCACAACTAAAAATAGACTTTTGTCCTTAAAAGTAGAAGGATAAAAGGTACCTGAATGCTAAAAAAGCTTGGGGTACTGGTCCACATGTCCAACTCAATCTCCTAAGTAGTGTAATAAGCCTCTAGATCATTTTCCTTATTTTCACATATATTTGGTGTTTAGAGCTTTCCTATAGCTTCCCCAAGTCATTTATGACTTGCTGGGACTGGTAATTTGGTTCCTGAGAAGTTTGTCTGGTTTTTATGTCATTTTCACCATTTTAGGCTTTGAAAGTTGATAAATTGGTCTTTAGCCAAAACTATAAGTGAACAGCCTTGGATGAGAATTATGACAGTTTCGTTAGCTCTGAAATATGGATTTTAGGCTAGAGGGATCTTTGGTTTGTGTACCAAGGTTTCCGACCTTATTTTGAGCTATTGGTTGGAAATTGGTAAAAATGAAATAGTGGGTGTGGGGCCTATATTTTGTCGAAATGACCTTTTTTGGAATTTAAACGGTCTCGTTGAGTTTGAAATACCATTTCTGGTAGGGTAGCATATTTGGTTTGCATGCATAGGGTCCCAAACAAATCCTGAGCACCCATTTGGAGTTTTTAGATCTCAGATAAAAATTTTGGTGTATGGTAGCTAGTGCAGCCGCTTAAGCGGCTTGGGAGCCGCTTTAGTAGCTGGGTGCCGCTTTAGTGGTAATTGGCTACCTGGCAGGGGGAGGGACTAAACTTGGCTACCTGGCAGGGGGTCCTTAGTCTTGGAATCATTTCTCCTTTAGGATATGGCGTAGAGCATATAGTTTCTTTGGGATTAGAGTAAAATGCCTTAGTCTTGGCAGGGGTAGCTGCTTGCCTTAGGTTGGGTTCCTCAAGGCTTATAGCTAGTCTTACCGCTCTTTTACGATCATTATCCTTAGGATAGCATATTTTCCTATTGTAGATGATTGTAAAAAACCTAGGTTTCATATTGGTGGACTGATAATTGATATTTGATTGTTTTTTTTAAACTTTTTTTATACTTGTTTGATTTTATATCTTTGGCATATGGGTATTTTTGGCCTAAAAACCCTGTTTTTTGACTTGAAAATGGGATTTTTGAACACTTTAAATGAATTTGGTTTTCAAGAAAAGAAAATGGACTATTTATCCTTGATTCAATTCCAGGCACTTGATTTTTACTGTTTATTACATATTTAGCCATGTTTCAATTCCAGGCTTGCATTATATTGATTTCTGTTTGGAAGTTTGGTTTGATTCCGAGCAAGGTTTATGGATATGGCTGGCGGAGGAGTATAAAATATGGTTATTGCATACTATGGCATTCTTTCATATTTAATTACTTTCATGCTTGGTTTACATTTAGTATTGCTTGTTGTCTGTATCAATTATGCTAAAGAGGGCTGGTTGGGTTTAGTTATTGTTGTACGTACCTTCCAGGTTTATGGGGGTCCAGTTAGGTTATAGTTAGATACTTTATGCTTTTCTAGTTATTTACTTACATATCTCGTAATTGTCAAGCTTTAGCCTACTACTCTCTTTCTGACCCTTCTTTTCTTACCCTTAACATATATTCACACTTTATTATACTTTTATCTTATTTGAGCTCAGTCGGCCTATGATGCCTACTGAGTACCATATGTTTTGGTACTCATACTACACTTTTGCATCTTTTTCCCTGATACAAATCCTTGTATGAGTCATCATTGCTGACTTTATTCTCATGCAGAGCTGTTGATTGGAGATATAGGGTAAGCTTTTGGTTACATGGAGCTGATCTATCTCCTTATATTTTTGGATTAGTCTTATTTTGTACTTTTGGATACTATTCTATATATATTACACTCATCTAGTACTCCTTATCCTATAGTGGCTCTTATACTAACTATACTAGGTCTTGGGGGATACTTATCGTATATTTTTTCTTTCCCCTCTCTATTTGTATGTATGTTCTGTCTATTTCTTTATTAGTCGCTTTATTTAGTGTTGTTCCCTTATTTTTCTCTCTTCCACTCATTAACCCGTTACTTGCCATTTCGAGCTATAGATTTGGCTAACCTACTGGCAAATTATAGTAGGTGCCATCATGGCCTGAGCTTTTGAGTTCTAACAGTTTGGTATCAGAGCCTAGGTTCATCGGTATTGTTGGTATAAGAGGAAGTGTCTAGTATAGTCTCGCTGATTGGTAAGATGACTTCTGTATCCTATTTTTGGGAGGCTATATAACATTTTTTTAGTAAAATCTCACCTTTTGATTCTTTATCGTACGTTATGTCCATGTTAGTTTGTAGATTCTCGCTTGTTTCACTCTTTCACAGATGGTTAGGATGAGGAATATAACTGGTGAGGGTGAGGCTCCTGCACCTGCAGCTAGGGTCCCCACTAGGGGCCAAGGTCGGGGATGACCATGAGGATAGGGCAAGGGTAGAGCGCCAACACTGGAGCTAGTTGTTGCGCCAATGCTCGATATTGCACCAAAGCCCACTGTCAATCCACAACTAGAACTATCAGATCTACCATCAAATCATCTAGTGGTCCAGGGAACAACCCCTGTTCCACCCAGATTTATAGCCACGACTGTTCTACGGGATGCTCTAGTCTAGTTATTGGGTATGATTGGTGGTCAGCCTATAAACGGGGACCAGAAATCCGCTCAGGGGGCAGCATATAGTGGACCAGGTACAGGAACACAACCTGCAGTTATGTCTCCTCGAGTAGAGATGTTACCAGTATTAATGGTAGCTCAATCGATAGAAGCCCAACCAACCATGACTTCTGAGGAGCAGAATTTGTTGGATCAGTTCCTTAGGTTGGCTCCTTAGAGATTTACAGGTGCTCCAGAGAAGGATGCACATGAGGTCTTTACCAGATGCCAGGAGAGGTTACATAATCTTGGTCTTATCGCTTCTCGTGGTGTGGATTACCTCAGATTTCAATTGGATGGTTTAATAAGGCATTGGTGGAGGGTGTATATTGAGTATAGACTTGATTGGTCCCCTTCTATTATTTGGGAGCAGTTCTTTGAAGATTTTTTGGGGAAATATGTGCCTCCCATTGTTCGTTAGTGACTAAGGGATCAGTTTTGAGGTTGGAGTAGGGTTCAATGATCGTGTCTGAGTATGAGACTAGATTTCATGAGTTAGCCAGGAATGCCACAATGATTTTTCCTACTGAGAATGAGAACATGCATTAATTTGTCAGGGGATTGAGACTCCAACCCCATATAGCCGCTGAGAGTATAGTATCTTTGGGTCGGTCATTCTTGGATAATGTTGATCATGCTCGTACTATTGAAGATTTGCATTACGAGGCTTATGGGGGAAATATAAGAGACCCCATTATTAGGGTAGTTACAGTGGTAGTCACAGTGGGTCATAGTTTTGAGGTAGGGGATTCTTGGACTGGGTTTTACTACAGTATCATTATCTTCATCAGCGGTATCAGTAACATGGTTAGTCTAGTTGGCTCATTCAAGCATCACTTCAGATTATCATTGGGGATCAACCTGGTTATCGTAATTTCAATGGTCAGAGCTCTGGCCAGCATTCACAAGGTTCTCATTCAAGGTCTTCAAGCCATGGTGGTTAGTTCAAAGCAGTCGCTTTACCTTGTCAGGGTTGGACACCTAGGGCTTGTTATGATTGTGTTTTTTTTTGGCCATTTTTCCATAGAGTGTCCTCGGTAAGGGATAATCGAGCCTTCAACATAGGTAATACAACCTCTTAGATCAGTGGCACCACTGGCTAGTGGTGGTTCCTAGAGTGGCAAGGGTAGTTCTCAAGGTTCTTGGGAAAGTGGCTATTCGGGTAGGACATGAGATTGGTTAGGTTCTCAGTTTGGCAGTGGGCACGAACAGTTATATGCCATTAGACTCAGTGATCATATGTATGATTTTAGTGTGCCGATAGTCAGCTTTTATGTTATTTGATTTGGGTTCCACTTATTCTTATGTGTCGGTATATATACTTCTTGATTGGGGATGATTAGCGAGCCTTTATCTATGTCCATGCATGTAGCTACTCTAGTAGGTAATTCTTTAGTAGTGGATCAGATTCTGAGAACCTATTTGGTGACTATCGCGAAGTAAGACACTTGCACTGCTCTTATTTTTCTTAATATGGTTGACTTTGATGCTATTCTGGGCATGGACTGGTTATCCCCTTACCATGCAGTCTTATATTACTTCGCCAAGACCGTTACCATAGCCATTACTAGTATTCCCCCAATTATGTAGTGGGATTCTGATAGTCATATACCAGTAGGGATTATTTCTTATATTCAGGCTAGGAGGATGGTTATGAAGAGGTGTTTGGCTTATCTTGTTTATACCCGTGATACTAGTGCCGACATTTCTTCCCTAGGTTCTATTCCTATGGTTCATGAGTTTGCTTATTTCCTTCCTACCGACTTACCTGGCCTTTCGCCTAAGCGTGATATTGACTTTACTATTGATGTTGAGTCAGGAATCAGACTAATTTCTATTCCCCCTTACCGTATGACTCCTACAGAGTTGAGAGAGCTTAATGCTCAACTTTAGGATTTTTTGGGTAAGGGTTTCATCAGACTAAGTGTTTCTTCTTGGGGTGCTCCTATTCTATCTATGAAGAAGAAATATGGTTCTATGCGTGTGTGTATTGATTACCAGCAGTTGAATAAGGTGATTATAAAGAATAAGTATCCAATGCCGTGTATTAATGATCTATTTGACCAGCTTCAGGGTGCAACCATATGTTTTAGGATTAACTTGAGATCTAGCTACCATCAGTTGAGAATTTGTGTTATGGACATTCCTAAGATAACCTTCAGGATTCACTATGACCATTACGAGTTCCTAGTGATGTCTTTTGGATTGAATGATTCCCCAACAACATTCATGGACTTGATGAACTGCGTGTTCAGGCATAATTTGGACTCTTTCATAATAGTATTCATCTATGACATCTTTATTTACTTGATGAGTAGGGAGGAGCACGAGCAACATTTGTGAATTGTGCTCCACACTTTAAGAGATCGGTGGCTTTATGTCAAGTTATCAAAGTTTGAGTTACGGCTTGAGTCTGTAGCATTCTTAGGGAATGTGGTGTCCAAGGATGGGATTATGGTAGACTCATTAAAGATTGAGGCAATTCATTCTTGGTCTATGATACTTCTCTTATCGAGGTTCGCAGTTTTATTAGGTCGGTAGGTTACTACAAATGATTCATTGATGGGTTTTCTTCTATAGCAGTGCCACTGACCAGATTGGCTAGGAAGCATGTCCCATTTCAATGGTCCATCGAGTGTAAGGCGATATTTCTGAAGCTCAAAACCTTACTCTTTTCAACTTCAATTTTGACTCTTCAGTTAAGTGCCAAGGGTTTTCAGTTTATTGTGATGCTTCATGTATTGGTTTGGGTTGTGTTCTGATACAGCAGGGCCAAATGGTTGCGTATGCTTCTAGACAGCTAAAGGTGCATGAGCGCAACTACCCCACACATGACTTGGAGTTGGCGGTGGTAGTTTTCGTGCCTAAGATTTAGAGGCATTACTTTTATGGTATTCATTGTGAGATATTCACTGATCATTGTAGTCTTCAGTACATTCTAAGTCAGAAAAATCTTAATTCGAGGCAGTGCAGGTGGCTAGAGTTACTAAAGGACTATGACATTTCTATTTATACCATCTAGGCAAGGCAAATATGGTAACAAATTCCTTAGCTGGAAGGCGGTGAGTATTGGGAGTTTGGCTTTCCTCTCTGTTTTGGAGCAACTGTTGGCCTTGGACATCCAGTCTTTAGCCAATAGGTTGGTTCGACTTGATATTTATGAGCCCAGGAGGATTCTTACCCATGTTGATGCTCATTCTACTTTGTTGGAGCAGATTCTGGAGAGGTAGTTTGAGGATAGTAAACTATATGGTATTTGAGATCAGGTTTTGAGGGGTGAGGTAAGAAGGACACCTTGGATCCAGAAGGTGTCTTGAGATTCGAGGGTCATATCTGCATTTTGAGGGTTGGCAATTTGATTCAATTGATATTGCACATTGTTTTAGATATTCCATTCATCCTGGTGCAACCAATATGTATAGAGATCTAAGGCAACATTACTGGTGGTGCAGGATGAAGAGGGATATAACTAACTTTATATTTTGGTGTTTGTGTTGTCAGCAGGTAAAGTTCGAGCATTTGAGACCTGGTGGTTTGCATCAGAGGCTACTTATTCCTGAGACGAAATAGGAGCGGATTGCTATGGATTTTGTGATTTGTTTTCTACGCACTTATTGAGGATCTAATTGCATTTGGGTCATTGTTGGTCGGTTGACCAAGTCTACCCAGTTCTTACCCGCTCAATTTACCTACAAATTGGCTCAGATCTATGTTCAAGAGGTGGTTCGTCTTCATGAGGTGCCAGTGTCCATTATTTTTGATAGAGGTTCCCAATTCACCTCAAGCTTTTGGAGGGGTTTTCAGGAGGATTTGGGTACTCAAGGAGACCTTAGAATAACTTTTCACCCCCAGATTGATGGTCAGTCAAAGTGAACTATTCAGGTTTTGAAGGACATGCTCCAAGCATGTGTTATGGACTTCGGAGGTTAGTGGGACCAGTTTCTAGCCTTAGTTGAGTTTGCCTATAATAACAACTACCTTTCGAGTATCCCAATGGCTCCATTTGAGGTGTTGTACGGTAGGCGGTGTAGATCTATTGTCAGGTAGTTTGATGTTTTCACGGTAAGGCCACAGGGTATTGTTTAATAAGGAGTCATTAGATAATGTTCGGGTGATTCAGGATAGACTTCGGGCAACTTAGAGCAGGCAAAAAAGTTATGCTGATCGTAGGCTTCGTGTATTGGAGTTTGGAGTTGGTGAGCGTGTGTTTCTTTGAGTGTCACCCATGAAGGGCGTGATGAGGTTTACAAAGAGGGGTGTAACGATCCAAATCATAAGACATGCGGGCACCTACCCAACTCTGCCCTAGATAGGATAACCCATACCACCCAACTTTAATCATAGTGGAAAAAATTGTTAAAACCTCAAGCATAAGTAATTAATAAACTTTTCATTTAGAAACAAAACTCGTTGCAAAGTACATTACGGAATTTAACAACACAACTCCCCAGAACCTAGTCTAAACAAGTACAAGAGCATTAAAAAATGAGGGACAACTCAAGACTCAACATCCATGTAAGAGTAGAATGACAGGAGCTGCTGAAGAATAATTGCTGCTGCACCTATAAAAACTCCAACTAACCTGCAACATGGCCATATCCCCTAAAAGAAGATATAGTAAGTGTACTATCAATACAACCACACGTACTGGTAGGTATCATCGGCCAAATAGGGTTAGAAACAAATAATAAACATATGGGAATGAAGGAGAGACCATGACAGTAAAATAATACTTAACAACTGAACATTTCCAACATCCTTAAGCATTTTTCACACCTCCTTCTTACCCAATTCTCTTTTTATGAAAGCACTATTAATATTCCTTAGAGTGACTAAGTAACCACAAATCCCCTAGAACCACCAAGTCCATATTCCTATGCACTCACCTTCCTTAGACAACATATAGTATCCCTTACTCATGATAATTCTGACTCGCTACTCTATAACCTAATTCCAATGATAATACTACCACTCCAGCCCCTAATAGACATACATAATTATGCAAGAAAGATAGTACAATATCCTCACACATATAATATACACACAGGAAATAAGATCTACACACAACCAATATGTACCGTATATCCAAGTATTCATGTCCATTACTTATACTTAGGTAATTTAGTCAACGATAGTCAACGGCAACCACATGTGCAAATATAATAATGAATGAATGATTGCAAGGTGTACACATACACTAGGGTCAGCAGGGACCCTTAGCTATCACCTGTAGGGGACGAGCTCAGTCCATGTACCAGTACCGGTGCGGTAACCAATCAAAATATCAATCCATGTCGGTGTGACACTCGATCCCAATATCAATTTGTGTCAGCATGGAACTCAATCCCAATATCAATTCGTGTTGGCTTGACACCTAATCTCAACATCAACTCAATGAATAATCTCAATACAATGCTCAATACAGAATGACAATCAACAGTTACAAGCATGCCCGAAGGCTAGTCACAAATATTCAACTCAAATATAAGCACATAGTCAAATCAAGTCTATAACTACATTTAACTTAACCATACATACCCAACTATAAAGAATAATTACTAATGGATTGTCTTCTATCTTTATCCAGATTTCTGCATTTACTTAAAGAAGCTATAACCCTACCCCTTTCTCCTTTTATTATACTAACGTATACCTTAGTATGAGTGACTAAAACCAATTTGGTTTAACACACAACCTTCTTCTACCATTCTTAACACCACCATTACTATTCTCAAATCTACCAACTCCTCCCTCATAATCAACTCGACTCCATGTACTCACACTCTATTGTCAACTTGAACACTCATAAGGTAATTCCACGTTTACCTAATAAGTTCACCCATTAACCTACCCTTTTTAACAAACTCATAAACCCCCCCATTTATTGACCTACCTCTAATTCATACTAGTATCATAACTTCCCAACAACTAAAGAGTTAACACAATTCATTAACTTAATATGCATCACCAAATTCATCAATCCATTAACCTAGGTTCAGTTTATTATCTGATCCATCCAAGCTCCGTGCCTATAGGCCTAGGCATGCAGTCTCCCATAAAAAATATAGTTATTACATGCATCTAACCCAACTCTACTATAATTAAACCATAACCTACCTCATGGATGAGTTTTACTACTTCAGAAAGTGAAGAGTCTTTTCTTGTATGACTTTTGCTATCTAATCCATCAAAATCTCTGTAGAGAATGCTTTGGAAATCACCCTCCAGGAGTTTGACCTCTACATCTTTGCCATTCTAAGCCTAGAGTTTATTTGGGGCATTTTAAGTGGATGCAAACAAAATAATAGGCCACAGTTGGAAGAAGGGTTTAAACAAAACTCGGCTGGTTTATTACCTTACCATTACTGCGATAATATAATTATTGCTGCAACGGTTCTACTACGGTGATAGACCTATCGCTTAAGCAATGGGTCGACAGGCCTGGCACAATTTTGAGAATTTTGCCCAAATTAATTTAGGCCATGGACCTTCTACCAAGAAAATTATTTTTATTTGGGTTCCAAGTGAAAATTTTGATCGAATAATTTTTCTGAGATGATTTCTAACGTAAAGACCAAATAGGTCAATACAATAGATACCAATTTACCCATCAGTTATCCCAAAATGGGTATGAGAATCTAGGAGGAGGGTCCTTTCCATGATTCTCAGAACCCAACATACATAACGGTTAATTTTACATGACCTTCTTCCTATTTTAATTATCTCGATAACACCTGATCTTAGGCCTATTTATACACCTAAGTGTCATTATCTACGCATGTTTAGCTTAGTCTTGAGGATAAATTGGTGTGCTTAATGAATTTAGTAGTTTTCTTTAAAAATTTACGTGCTAAGTTGCATGTTTAGAGTGTTTAAGGTGCATTTTAAACAATTCAAGAGTCAAAATTATCAAATAGAGCTTAGACGAGAAAATTAGTGTTGCTAGCTTGAGCTATGCTTGTTCTAGTGTACTTTGATGAGCTTTATTATGTTGTATGGACTAATGTTTTCTATGAGATATTGTAGGAGACCATTAGAGGATCTATGAAAGCTAAATGAAGCCTACAAATAAGACATACGAAGTGGGGAAACAAGGAACAAGTTGTAACACCCCGTAAGTTTCTGAGTCTAGTTAATTCCCGTAACATTTATGGAAATAATGAAACATGGGATCTTTGATGATTTATGTATTTAAAATTTGTGGGCTTAAGTTATTGGGCCCAAATGAAGCCCAATAGGAATAAGAAGACATGGCCCAAAAGGGGTATTTGACCCATTTTTTGATCCATTCTTGTGAGACAAGTTGTTATATTATTATTGGACCAAGTGGGTGGTTAAATAAGGACCATTAGGGGACTATATAAGGTGAATAAATCAGATTTTATTGAATAAAAATCCTCATGCCAATTTTAGAAATTTCTACAACATTTTTCTCTCAACTCAAACCCTAAGCCCTCATCCCCTTGGTCAAGATCATTAACTTGTAAGACTTGGTAAGTTTTTATTATGATGATTTAATATATTATGTGCATGATAGGGTGCATATATGATGTTGGTTTTGTTGGTGATGTATTGAGAAGTCACTATGTGTGTAATATTGCATACTTGCTAAATCGGTGAAGAGTTTTGTCTTGTAAACTTGAACATGGGCTTGTGGTCTTGAAGGAACTGAACTTGATGGAGTTAATATTGACCTGTGACATGTAATTATAGTCTTACCTTGTTTTATCCTTGTGCATAATGATTGGAATTGTTATTGCAAAAGTTAACATGGATTTGAGGACGTAATGTAAGGAAAGTGTCGTTTTGGTGATGTTATTGTGTGTTGTGAGACCATGACTGGTTGTTGGCATGTGATATGATCAAAAATATGTCAAAATAAGTTTGGTTATGATCATGGACCATTCATTGCATTAAAAGACCCAAAAGAGACCCGTTTTGGCCAAAACGGGCATTCGCCCCCGCAGACGGAGGCATCTGCGGGCGCAGATGCCAACGCAGATGGCTCTGGCTGCTGCCAAAGGCCATCTACGGTCATAGGTGGCTGACCTACGGGTGCAGGTGGCAGCGCAGGTCAGCCCAAATTTTTGTTTTGTATGTTTTCGTCTCCCGTTGGTCCCCCGAAGCCCCCGTACCCTTTATGGATGTAATTAGCAACTTGTGATGTCGTTTTAATGAATTTAAAGTGTCGTATGAAGGAATATTGGACTGTATTAAGTATGTATTATTTTTTATATGTTGTTATGAGGCAAATTAATGGGAGTAAATGTGACGGAATGATAATGAGAAGGCATAGAGGGTAAGTGTAATGCGAAATGCTATTGTTGTATGAAATCTTGGCCAATGAGTGGAATGTTATGGTAGTGTTGGCATGTTGATGTGATAAATGACATTGTAAGGAGACGAAATGACATTCTAAAGTAACTATGTGATTCATGGTCATCTTGTGCACTTGTAAGGTAGTTGGTTGCTAATATAAGCTTCATTATGTACTTGTGATGTAGAGTGAAACGTAAGGGAGAAAGCTGGACTATTGTATCTTCATATAAGCGTGTATGCATAGTAAGACAAAAATGTATGTAAGGTTACTTCTCTATATCATTCTGCAACATATGGTATTCACATTGTCATAGTACTCATTCGATTTCAAAATACTCTAAGGTATTCCGTATCTGATAGTTGGCTAGAGTTAGTCATATATTCCTTACTCATTGGTCAATGGTGAATTATATGACTCATGCCCATTGGTTGACTCATGTTCATTGGCTAGTATGTCAAAAGTTCCAAATGTTCTAAGGTATTGCATCTCAGGTTGGTGAACAGTCGATATCCACATATATCATATTTAGTGATCATTATCCTAAGATTCCAAAAGTGTTACATTCCAAAGGGGTCCTATAGTATTTTAACTAAGGTAGACATATATTGTTATTCACAAGTGTCCTACTCCTAGATGAATTACGATTCACTTATCTCTTATTCATTGACTAAAGTTCCTAAGTTGTCATGATATGGTAGATCCTAAGAGAACTATCCCAACAAGAGCAATGAGATAAAGAGAGCTTGTTTAGCTGAATAGCATTGTTCCAATCATGTTATGAGTACAAGTTCCAAGAGAGTTATATACATGACTCATATTCATTAGAAATGTTCCAAAAGTCCGATGAGGTTATGTTCCAAGGTTTCAATAGTGGCTATACTCACTTATCTTGTTCATTGATCATTGTCCAATGGTTCCAACAGTGTTATGTTTTAATGCTTATTCACATGTTTCTTACTCATTGATTATGGATCCAAAGCTTCAAACAAAGTTGTGACTATTATTGTACCAATCTCTCAAAAGTAATGAAAGAAGTAGCGTGCAAGTTAATATAATTATTCCTCACAAGTGAAGATGTCGATCTCATGAAGTAAAGGAGTGAAGTAAAATGTGTATATAAGGGTGTGCTTAAGTAATGTCATGATCTCTAATGTGTCACTCTCTTAGCTATGTTAAGGAAATAAGATTGTAAAGAAGTAATGTGCATATGGTTACTTTATGTTACATTGAGTATGGATCACAATCTAAAGGGTATAAGTCAAAGAGGGAATAAATCCCAATATTATGCTATGTTATATATTATAACCCACCAAAGGTGGAGGCCCGGTATATATGATTATCCACCTATAAGGTGATGAACGGTATATATATGATTACCCACCTATAAGGTGATGAGTGGTATATTATTATTATCCACCTATAAGGTGATGAGCGGTATATTATTATTATTATCCACCTATAAGGTGATGATCAGTATTATATTGAGATCTACAGAATAAAGATAGTTGTAAAAGAAATAATAGAAGTTGTATATCCCGTGCATGAATACAAATATGGAGGTTATTATAAGAGTTATGATGATAAGAGTAAATGACCAAGTGATGGAAATAATAGAAGTAATGAACTGGGTTCCACATATTTTGCAGACGAGGTATATCCATATTGATTATTGTCTTACGCTTAATTTCCTTGAAAGTACTTATGTATTTTTGTACAGTTTCATATGGCCTTAAATACTCAGTACATTCTTCGTACTGACCCCTCTTGGGGACTTACCTTACATGTTGCAGGTGCAGGCATTAGTAGACCTCCCCAGTAGGCTGTGGAGTATTTGCAGATCTTTGGTGAGCCCTAATTGCTTCGGGACTTTTTGAGTCACAGTTGTACAGTTGGTTGATGTTGTAAATTTTAAATAAAACGGGGACTTGTCCCGACTTTTAGTTGGTTTTGGTAAATGCATCTGTTAGAGGATTTTGTAGACGTATGTGGGTATGTAAATGTAAGAGATGAATGTCCGTTTCGACATAATGGCCCTAACGGCCAAGTTTCATAAATGTATATATAGCATATGTTTCCATGTCCATGACTTCCGTATAGTTGCATGATGAATAATAAGATTCATACGAGGATATGCATACGAATGTACATGAGCTAAAATTGGTTCTCTCGGGCCATATCGGCTTCGGGTGCCAGTCCGACTCGAATTGGGATTCGGGTCGTGACACAAGTGTACGAGGAGAAGAGAGGAAAAATCAGACGAACCCTCACACCATGAAAGTGGGCATGCGCTGCACCTCCCAATGCATGGGAATGGGTGTATGCCACACCTCCTAGTGTGGGCAGTTACTATTTTAGGTGTACGATGGGAGTGCGCCACACCCCTCTTGGTGTGCGATGGGGCACGCATTGTACCACCCCCAATTACATCTAAAAGTTGTTTTTTTGCTTGGTTTAAGGTGGGAGCAAGTTAGTAAATGTATATGTTTTGGTTGGGTAAGACTATGGATGGCGTAAAACACTATATAAGGAGTACTTATCCACATTTACAACAAGCTTTGGGGAAATACAAAATTGGAGAGAGGAGAAGGCATCAAAGGCTCTATTCTAGGTTTTTTCTTCTTTCAACTTTCGTTTTCTTGTAGTTTTTACTTATAAATTCATTAATGGTGATTCTTTGTATGACTATGAGTGGCTAAAACCCCTATTTCTAGGGTTGAAACTACAACATGATTGCTTAATTATGGTTTTATAGTTGGTCTATATATTTATCAAGTTATATGATTATTCTTGCATTCTTGTTTTACTATTCTAAAGCATTATGAACTTTAGAATAAACCTTAGAATCAAAACAAATTAACCATAGGAGTTGAGGAACAGTGTGAAGAACGTAGAAAGTGTGGATCATATCTTTAATTAGTTAGGGCCTAATTGTTAAAGGATGATTTGTGGTTAGGATAGAGATATACCTAAACGCCCTACTTGGTTAATGAAATGGGAAGATAGTTTAATGCATCTGAATTAAAGACTCACATTCTCACTAAATAATGTAGTTGTGAGATTAATTTTTGTAGATGACTTAGAGGATGACCATTTCCAAGTTATAATATCAACCTCGTAAATCAACAATCACGATAAACAACTTAACCGGCTGGAAATCATAGTTATGCATGATTGTGAGTATGTCTTAACCCTAGAATCCTACTTGATATTGTTTCAACCCACGTTTATCATTTTTAGTACAATTTACTGCTTAGTTTTATCATTTAAACTTCATATATCTTTAGTTCTATCGCTTGAATAAATAATAAGAATTGGTTTGGTCTAAGTGAATAGTTAATTGACAAGTCCCTGTGGGTTCAACATTTGGCTCATAATAGACACTTTATTACTTGCACGACCACGTACACTTGCATGTGTAGTTGGAAGCAACAAGTTTTGGCTCTGTTACCGGGGACTTCGGTGTTAATTATTTATCTAGATTAGACTTTTTTTTTGTTTGTTTGAGTTATATATAGTTTATTTTTCGTACAAAGTTTTGTTTTACTTTTCTATTACTCTTCTTGATATGTCAGGCTAGGATAAATGGTGGTTGAATGATGATAATTCTTGTTGTTTTTGTGGAGGACCACACTTGGATGATAATTGTCATGATGTTCAAGAGAGAGGGTTCTGTGCACCTACCTAATCTTTTGAATTGAATATATGTCATATGTGTGGTGGTCAGGATAGCCATTGGAGTGACTATCCAAACTATTATTCCCCTCCCCTGAAACCCTATTATGATTAGTCTGTTGTTTGTGATTTTGGCAGGGCTAAGGGAGCTAATGAGGTAGAACATAAGTCTCACCTCATAGATATGCTGAAGCAGATACTGGAGCTGCAAGAACAATTATTAAAACAACAACGAGAAACCACTGATGATAAGATGAGTTCCCAAATCATAGAGCTACAAGCGAGGGCTGAAACTTGTGTTAATCAGCAAGTTACAGTCTTATCCAACACTCAAGAAGAACCCCTGATTGATGAAAAAGGGAGGCACTAGTAGAAAAAAGTTGTGATGAAGCAGACACAGTAAGCCAAGATTGGCTAATCGTAGAATGGCAAATTAAATTTCAAAAGTGTCTTTAGGATGGTCTCACAATCATGGCAACCCAAATAAGCAAAGGGAGAGATGAGCTCATGCAAGAGATAGAGTCATTTGGCCTAGATATCTGTGACTTGAATGACCAACTGACTAAAAAGATTATGATATTTGATGTCTAATCACCTATAGTTATGGATATTAGCCAGTCTGTGGAAAGGGATGAAGAATTTCAACCATTCGATTACTATTCTTTGATTGATGTTGACATTAAGAACGTGAATAAGAGTGAGCATGTTGTGGATTGTGTAAGTTCGAAAGTGGGATGTATTGGGTCTTATTCAAAGAACTTTTCTAAATTGTGTTTAGATAATGACATGTCTTTGGAGTCATCTGAGCTAGTGGAATAGTGTGTAGATGAGGAACAAGCGTCCTACATTCTTAAATTTGCACCAGACAAGCAATATAATAATATGCCTCACTTCAGGGCCAAGCAGTTTAAGAAGCACCATCCATTACTTGGTTCCTTTATCTCTGTACCACCACCCTATGATCAAAGCAAAATATGGATGCAAAGTTGTGGGTGAAATTCAAATCCTCAAGGTGGAGGAAAAAGTTGGTTGGTCATGCCGCGACGTTAAATCAGGCGCTTGTGGGAGGCAACCCAATGTTTTGTCAGTAGTTTGTTTTTATTTATTTTTTTAGTATCACTTTTGTTTTTGTTGTATTTTATATTTACAGGTTAAGGAGAAGTCTGATGTACCCTAAATCTGAGCTAAGAAGCATGGAAAAGATAAAGTGTAAGGTTCTCCAAACTCTTTTAATGTATATAATGCTACTAGCTAGGCCTAGTCCCCACGGGGAGTATTTCTATTCTATATTCATAAATTTTTCTTTGGGGACAAAGTATGATTTTAAGTGTGGGGTGGGGAATCTCCCGATTTGTTTAGGGTGAAGTACGCTATAGGATTTTTATTTTTATTTATTTGCAAGTTTTTGACTAAATTTTAAAAAAAATTACAAAAAGGATTTTATCTTTGGTTATTTTTAGTTTTAGTTCTCGTTTAGTAGAAGTACACTTCACCTACCCCTCAGTTTTTCTTTTTGGTTCTTTTCCGAGGTGAAGCACTTTGAACTCAATATCTTTTTTGATTTTTAGGAGTAATTTTAATTTTTTTTTAGTCATTAGGAATAAATAGAGATGCTCTTGCTAGGTACTATATATGATTACTTAATGCAAGTAAGTGTTGAATTTTATGACATGATGTGAAAATTGAATGACTTCTGTGAAATACTTAGGCTCTTTTATTTGACTCTTGTGTAATTTTGGCTTAAAACTGAATTCATGTGATTGCTTTGTTGAGAGTCTATGAGTATCATTCTTGATCGGAACATGTGCCATGTGCGCCGAGGTTTTTGTATATTCCATGTGTGTATATTGATGTCTAGAACTTGCCCGGTGTGTTTGTACAGCGAAATAAAGAATGCTGAGTTTAGGAGATGATATAGGCATTTCTTTGATAGTCATGTTTACACCTACTTTATCTATCCGTTATGCATGACCATAGTTAGACCTGTTTAGCCTTTAGCCTATTCTCTGGTAGCCTTATATGTATCTTATTCTCTTTCTTTCAACTGACCAAAATTTGATCCAAAACTCCTAAGCGCTTTAGTTGAAAATTAAGATGTTAAGGAGTGGAAAAATAAAGAAGGAAAAAGTGAAAGTGAAGCCCCCAAATAATAGATATTGGTGTTTTGAAAAAGTTTATGTGTTGTTGAGAGTAATGTAATGAAAATTAAAATTGATCCAAAGTGAATCATATGTTGATAGCAAATACTCCTTGCTAAAGATGTGTAAGCTAGCTTAAAGAGACGGGGCAATACAAAAGAGAGTTGGGGAAGATAAAAGTGGTGAAAAATAGGTGGTTTGAAATGAGTTTAATGTAAATTGTAGTGTATTAAAACGCTTAGGGAAGATAGTCACTATTACTAGCCAGAATAGTTCCTACCTATCCCTTAGCCTACATTGCAAACCGTAAAGTCCTACTTTATCTTGAGCTTTGATATTCTGATATTAGTGGAGTACTACACTAAGGAAAAACTTATGGTTCATCTTATGTGACGTGTGAATTCTTTGTGAGAGTGAGCGGAATTTGATTCTTACACCCATTCTTGTGATAATTTATATACTTGTGAGTAAATATGGGTGAATCTCTTATGGTGAGTGTAAAGATTTGTTTGAGGACGAACAAGGCTTTAAGTGTGGGGTAGTGATCGTAGGCATATTTATACACCTGAGTGTAATTATCTACGCGTGTAATCAAGGAGAGATTGATGAGATTTATTGTATTGTATGGCCTAATGTTTGTTATGAGATGTTATAGGAGACCATTGTAGGATCTATGGAAGCTAAATGAAGCCTACAAACAAGCCATGCAAAGTGGGGAAACAAGGAACAAGTGCACAAGGAGAAGAGAGGAAAAATCGAACGAACCCTCACACCATGGAAGTGGGCATGCGCCGCACCCCTCAAAGCATGGGAGTGGGCATGTGCTGCACCCCTCAACGCATGGGAATGAGTATGCTACGAACATCCTAGTGTGGGCAGCTACTGTTTTGGGTGTACGATGGGCTTGCACTGCATCCCTCTTGGCATACGATGGGGCATGCTCTGCACCACCGCCAATTACGTCTAAAAGTTGTTCTTTTGCTTGGTTTAAGTTGGGGGAAAGTTGGTAACTATATATGTTTCGGTTGGGGAAGCCTATGGACGACCTAAATCACTATATAAGGAGTACTTAGCCATATTTACAACAAACTTTGGGGCAACACAAGATTGGAGAGAGGAGAAGGCATCAAAGGCTCTATTCTAGGGTTTTTCTTCTTTCAACATTAGTTTTTATTTTGTAGTTTTTAATTATGAATTCATTAATAGTTAGTCTTTGTATGACTATGAGTGGCTAAAAACCCACTTTCTAGGGTTGAGGCTACAACATGATGCTTAATTATGGTTTTATAGTTGGTTTATATGTTTATCAAGTTATGTGATTATTCTTGCATTCTTGTTTTACTATTCTAAAGCGTCATGAACTTTAAGATAAATCCAAGTCTCAAAACAAATTGACCATAGGAGTTGAGGGATGGAATTTAGAACATAGGGAGTGTGGATCATATCTTTAATCGGTTAGGGCCTAATTGTTAAAGGATGATTTGCGGTTAGGATAGAGATATACCTAAACGCCCATCTAGGTTAATGAAATGGGAAGATAGTTTAATGCATCTGAATTAAAGACTTACATCCCCACTAAACAATGTAGTTGTGAGATTAATTTGGATTGATGACTTAAAGGATGACCATTCCCAAGTTATAATATCAACCCCGTAAATCAACAATTACGATAAACAATTTAACTGGCTAGAAATCATAGTTATGCATGATTGTGAGTATGTCTTAACCCTAGAATCCTCCTTGATTTTTGTTTCAACCCCAAGTTTATTATTTTTAGTATAGTTTACTGCTTAGTTTTATCATTTAAACTTCATACATCATTGGTTCTATCGCTTAAATAAATAATAAGAATTGGTTTGGTCTAAGTGAATAGTTAAACTGAAAGTCCCTGTGGGTTCGACATTCGGCTCGTAAGAGCCACTTTGTTACTTGCAAAACCATGTACACTTGCGTGTGCAGTTGGAAGCAACAACACCTCACCAAATCCTCATCTTAAAATTAATATAAAAATGCTATTTGCCCTATTTGTGCATTGTAAGTCACTATGCTCTAGGCACAACTTATGATTACTATAACCCAAGAGGTATGATTCGTAATAAAAATTATGTAATAAGTCATCTAAAAATACCACACTATATTATGACACACAAAAACTTGGAATGAAATGGAACTTTACCCCACCCGTTGCTACAGTGATGGATCTATCGCTGCAACAATGTCACTACAATGACAAATCTATTACTACAGTGATGGACCAGTAGTTTTAAGAAGGGGAAGTGGGATTCATTTGTTCTCACTTTCCAACTTTCAAATTCTCTCAAACTCTCTCAATTTCTCTCTAGCAATCCTTTTCCAAGCGTCAATACTAAGGTGATTCTTCATCCCTACTATGTTACTTTCATATTTAACATCATAGCATCATAGAATTTAGGATGGAACATTGGATTTATGATGGGTTTTGTGAAACTTTGGGAAATTTGAATTTTTTCATCCCTTTAAACAGGTTAACGAAGTATGCTAGTCTATTTTACGTTATCAACATTCCAATAGCAATCTAGGCATAAGATTCACGACGTTCATGGTGAGATTTGGGCGTGAAATGTGTAAAAGAGGAAGAGTCATATTGTCCAAGGATTTTCCAAGCGATTGGGGCTTGTATTGGGTATAAATCACTCCTAATTTAGCATAAAAGAGTCCACTAGTACTCTACTAAGCCCGATCTATGCCTAAAACTCAAAAATTTGAAGAAAATTTTAGAATCTGACATTGAAGTGGGTTGATACTGTTTGGGGATGATGGCATCGCTGCAACAATGGATTCATCACTGTAACAACATTGCTGTGGCGATGGCCTATTGCTGTAGTGACTAAAGCATCACTGCAGTGATGGTCTGGTAGTAGCCTTCCCAAGATTTTTCAAAATAGCTTTTGGATTTCTTTTTCTTTTCGTAGGATCCCTGATTGGTTTCTAATTACTATAATGTGACATTTGTAGGACTATCTAGTGTGGCTAACCCAAATGCCAACCAACCCTCATGCTGATACATTCCAAATAATGCCATGCCTGATATGAGAATGGAAGAGTACTAGGGGCTTCATTCACAAGAGGGGATTTGTGATGAAGGATGTGGCTGATGAGGCACATGAATTCTTCAACTAGATGCACACTTTTGGGTGGGAGATGCTAACCGAGTCCACCCTTGCATGCAATGTGGAGATCATTTGGGTGTTCCATGCCATACTCCCGATGGTGGACTGGTCCTTGCATAATCCTACCATCCGCATTCGAGGGAATAATGTTATGGTGGATGCTGCCACCATCAGTGATACTTTGGGGGTACCAAATCCTCCAATGCAGCCTTTGAATCAAAGAGGTATGTGACTGATCTGAAGTGGCTAGCAAAATCGTTAGTACCAGAGGGTTAGGAGAACAAAGTGTAGTGGACAGGGGTTAGGGGAACAAAGAGCACCCTTTTTTTGGAGGAGACTCGGAGGTGGCTGAACTTAGTATCTCGAAGGATCCATTCTTTGGGAAACACTACTGATGTTACCTTCCACCAGGCTATAGAGGTGTCTTGCACTCTATTGAAGATCGTGATGAATGTGGGGATGCAGATCATAGATGAGTGGAAGTTCTTCTACTCGGGAGGAGGGCCTAACAAGGACTTTTTCTTTCTCTCATTGATCACTAAGCTGTGCAAGTGGGTAGTTATGCTGAAGGAGGGAGATGACCCTATGGAGGAGTGTGACATTCACTTCAACCCATTGAAGGTGAAGGGTTTGAAGGGAGGGAGCAAGATGATGAGGAATATAAGGAATAAGGGAGAGAGAAACAGGGTCGAAGAGGGTGAGGAGGCTAGTACCCCTTTCACACAGCCTCATATGTCCTTTGATTCCCTGGAGGTAGACATGGCTTCCATGTGGGGATACTTGGAGCGATCTTACTTACTTCTCCAGGGTTTGGCTCCTTTGAGCTCTATAGCCTCAATAGACCGGACTCGATCCTACACAGAGCTCCGGAGGGAGTTACATGAGGAGAAGAGGAAGAGATGCTCCCGGGATTGCATGCTTGGTTGGATGAGGAAGACCATAAAGGTCATGTTCAAATGCACTGTCCTTGATCAAAAGATCCCCATGTTTATGAATGAGGATGTGGATGAGTTCTCCTTTTTGAGCAGCATGGAAGAGGAGGGCTCCGACACTTTGAGCCTGAATGATAAAGAGGCCTCTAGCTAGATCCCTAAGTGCACATTAGCCTATCTCCCCCATCCCTTGTTTTTAGTACTATTTCTAGATTTGGGTTGCCCCCATTTGGGGCATGTAAGAAACAATCTTTCCCTTTTCCGCATTTTTTGAATCTATTATTTTATTGCAATTTATCTTAAGAAACTATTAGCTTACTGTTTAATCATGGTAAACTATTTCTTTTCATAAATATTACGAATACAAGGTCATTTTTATGAAGCACGAAAGAAAACAAAAACATGGGATTTTCACTGGCAGCATTCTGCCTAGGAGTCGCTGCAACAATGTCGCAGGAACGACAAGGAGTCATTGTAGCGATTTAGCTATAACGATGAATTTGTAGCTACAACGACTCCTAACCAGTGACTCCGAACCCTATTTTCCCCCTATTTTTCCAACACAATGTTACCCCATGAAGACTTTAAAACATTAATTCCCCTTGTTCTATAAATTTTTAAACAAAGTAGACCCCGACACCTTAATCTATATCCGTTTATCACATGTTTTTCAAATATACAACCTCTTTTACACTTAACTAATCGCTTAAAAAGACTGTATATACAAATAAGTTTTTAACATAATCATTATAGATTGGACATACAAGGATCCCAAGTATATCGTCAATGAACGAATAGAAATCAAGATACACTTCAAATCACAGAAATCAAGACATACCTCAAAAGTCACAGAAATGAAGACATACCTCAAAATCACACCCAACCTTTATGATTCACGGATATGCTTTTGTAATAGCTTATCTTATATCACTCATAATAATCACTTACACTTAAGAACTTCATCCATCATACAATAAAGCAACAATATAGTCAATGCGATAACAATCCACATATGGACTACACGTAGCATTCTATCATAACACAACAAAAACATTTTAAACACTAGTATTATTTAGGTAAATATAACCAATCAATTAATGAATTAATTACGCTTAACAACTGCATTGAAAACTATAATATTCCATTTAATCAAACCACATAACCACCTAAAAGATGCACGTATCACCCATTCAAAACATAATTCACAATATTAGAATACAAGTCCTACGCCTCTTATTGACCTCTACCTATTAAAATAACACTATTCAAACCATCCAAACATTACCGAGATACCAATTAGGACAAACTAATCCCAACTGTGATTATCACTGGAGTCTGCAAGATACCAATTGGTATCTGTTTCTAGCTAAAATCTTATTAAAAATGGGAGCGTATGGATTAATTCGAATATATGGGCACCTACCCAAGTCTACCCTTGATAGAAGAATCCTTACCACCCAACCATTAATCACTATGGAAAATATTGCTAAAACCTCAAGCATTAGTAATTAATAAACTTTTCATTTAAAAACAAAACTCGCAACAAATAAGGTACAAGAGCACTAAACCAATGAGGGACAACTCAAGACACAACATCCATGTAAGAGTAGAATGACATGATTTGTTGAAGAATAATCACTGCTACCTCTTATTATTATCTATTATTATTGGTTTGAGCCTGGTGTATATCCTCTCATTATTACCCATTGGTGTCGGTTCAAGCCCGATGCACATCTGGATGGTCATTATATCTACTTAGGGTCGGTTCAATTATGGCTAATTTATACTTTTACTTTAGTTACTTCGTGTGTGTACCCACCAGTTTATTGGGGCACAGTCAGGTTAATTGTCTTCTTCAGTGTGCCATCTAGGCTTATGGGGGCCCAGTTAGGTTATGTTTGATTTGCTTTCTTACCACTGAGTTATTTACGTTCCTGCAGCATCGCTCTTATTTATTTTTTTATTACATTTCCATAGTTCAGTAGCTATTTACTTTTCTACCTTTATTACTATTGACTTAGCTTATGCTCTCACATTTTAGTTATACTTTTCCTATATTTGAACTTAGTCGATCGATGATGCCTACTGAGTACTCGTTGCTTTGGTACTTATACTGCACCTTTGCTTCTTTTCCTTGATGCATATCCGAGTATGAGCCACCGACGTTGATGTGATTTCTCTATCCCAGTACTGATCCGGAGCAAGGTGAGCTTGCTTGCGTCCGAGACTGATCCACTTCTATCTATTCCAGTATAGTCTTTTGCTCCTGAGACTAATTAGTATATTGTGTATATCTTGGACTCAGTCTGGTACTCTTGTTTTGTTAGCAGTTGCTCTAATACCGACCTTACCAGGTCTTGGAAGGGATCATCTTGTATATCTTTTCCTCTTTCTTTCGCCTATACAGTATATTATATATGTATGTTTCATCGCTTTCTCTTATGTCTTTATGGTTGGTGTTAATTTATCCTTGTCTGTCCTTGGCTTCCGCACGTTAGCCCGTTACTCGCGGTTCTGGGCTATGGCTTGGCTTGTCTTTTGGTGGGATAGAGTAGACACCATCATGACTTGAGAAATTGGGTCATGATAGAAAGAGGTGGCACCAAGGTTAATCCGACGGATTTTGTTCCTCCAAGAGTTTGACTTCGAGGTAAAAGATATGAGAGGTTGTAAGAATCAAGTGGTAAGCCATTTGTCTCGCCTTGAATCGACGGTGAAAAGTTGGGGGAGATAGACATTGATGAGTCTTTCCCCAATGAACTTGTTATGTCTTTTTTAGGATATGTGGTGCCTTGGTATGGCGATTTTACTAATTATCTTGTATGTGAAATTCTTCCCGATGAGCTAAATTCACATCAGAGAAAGCAGTTTCTTCATGATCCTAAAATATACTATTGGGATTAACCCTACTTATTTAGGGAATGAGTAGATGGTGTGATTCATAGATTTGTTATTAACTCGAAAATGTAACCCATACTTGAGGCTTGCCACTCCTCATAGTTTGGAGGACATCGTGGTGGAATAAGGACATCTACCAAAGTCCTTCAAAGTGGCTTCTATTGGCTCACTCTCCATTGAGACGCCAATGACTTGGTACGAGCATATACCTAATGAAAAATGCAAAGAGGTATTTCTAGGAGGCATGATATGCCTTTGAAGCCTAATCTTAAAGTTGAATTATTTGATGTTTGGGGAATTGATTTTATGGGACCTTTTGTGAGTTCATTTGGTAATAAATACATATTAGTGGCCATTTATTAGGTGGCAAAATGGGTCAAAATAGTTGCATTACCCAACAATGAGAGAAAGAGTGTCACCTACTTCTTGAAAAAACATATATTCACGAGGTTTGGAACTCCTAGAGCTATCATTAGCAATGGTGGCTCTCATTTTTGTAGTCAGGTGTTTGGTGCATTGCTAGAGAAGTACTGAATAAAACATGAGGTTGTTAAGCCATATCACCCCCAAACTAATGGGAAAGTAGAGGTGTCGAATAGGGATAAAAAGGAAATCTTAGAAGAAACGGTTAATGTGAGTTAAACCAATTGGTCAAGGCAATTAGATGATGTCCTTTGAATGCACTGGATGACTTTTAAGACACCCATTGGGATGTCTCCCTACCAACTAGTGTTTGGAAAAACTTTCCATATACCGATTGAGCTTGAGTATCGTGCTCTTTGAGATTTAAAGAAATTGAACATGAAATGAGATGATGCCTCTAAGTCAAGATGGGAGCAATCACAAGAGGTAGATGAATTACACTTTAGGGAATATGAAAGCTTCGCTCTCTACAAGAAACAAATAAAAAGGTGACATGATGCCAAAATCTTGAATAGATAATTTAGATTTGGGGATGACATGTTGCTCTTTAATTCGAGAACTAAGTTCTTTGTGGGCAATCTCAAATCAAAATGATCAGGGTCATTCAAATTTGTACGAGCTTACCCTAGTGGAGTAGTTGAGTTTGAAGGCCGTGATAGGTCAAGCTTCATGGTGAATGGCCAATGCTTGAAGTGATTCTATGTTAGTAGCCTAAAGCTTACAAGATTGAAGCATTCTGCCTCAATGATGCTTGACATGAATAAAGATATCGTCATGCCATGACGTTAACTAAGGAGCTTCTTCGGAGGCAACCTAAGTTTTATTTTATCTTTATTTAAGTAAAGTTTGTTCTGTGGTGCACGTGTATGAGAGGTATGGAGTATGGAAAGCATGTCACGGTACAAGTTGGAGGAAGAAAATATTAGTGAGTCACTTTGGTGCCTCACTGAGGTGATCATCAAAAGTAATAGAATGGATGGCTCAAACATAGCTCTAGGAAAGGTACTTTGATGAATCACCAATCAGTTTGGCGTATCGCCAAACTTTTGCCAAAATGGTACTCCTATGCCCTTAGAACTGGCATTTTAAGTACTGAAAAAAGAGTTCAGTGATGCACTGATAACTTTTGCTACATCCACAGCATCGCCAAACTACTGACTTGGAATTGACTTTTATACCCTTCCTTTTACACTCAATTTTTTGTTTTATCTTCACTCCACAACACCTTTCACTCTTCACCATCAATTATACAACAACAATCTCTTTCTCTCTCTCTCTCTCTCATACACACACACACACAAACTAAAATTTCACTAATGCACCATTGTTCTCCACCTTACCGTCGTCACTTGACTGCCAGAGTTCCTTTTTGATGACATCTATTCATATTGTATAGAACTTTCGTCTCTATTTACTTGTAGAATATGATGGTTTATCTCTACTTCTCTATTATCCTTATTGTCTTTCAATTCTTAGTTACTTGCCTGACAGTATATACTTACCTTATGTGTACTTGCATTGATCTTTGGAGCTCAGTCGGCCTACGCCTATTGAGTACCGCTTGTTTGGTACTCATACTACACTTCTACACCCTGTATATCATAGTATAAGTTCTTGTTGCTGACGTATGTATCGTACGGAGCTGCCCTAGATCAGAGATTTGGATGAGCTTTTGGTGTCCAGAGTTGTTCCTTCTCTCCCTCTTTTACTGGACTGATTCTTTATTTTGAACTTTGAAGATGGTTTTATATGTATATATTATATTTACCTAGTACTCTTGTAATGCTAGTTGCTCCTGCGTCAACTGACACTAGGTCTTGAGGAGTATTTTCTTTCTTTTGGTTCTCTCTCTTCTTTTTTTCAGTTTGGTTATGTTTTTCTCTTATTAGCCCATTACTCGCTGTTCTGGACTATGGGTTAGCTTACCTACTGGTGGATTAAAGTAGGTGCCATCATAACTTAAGGAATCAGGTCGTGACAGTTTGGTGTCAGAGCATAGGTTCATCGATGTCATTGGTACAAGAGCAAAATTCCAAGTAGAGTCCTACGGATTGGTACGATGATGTCCGTATCCTATCTTTGAGAGGCTATAGGTCATTCTTAGGAAATTCCATTTCTTAATTCTTTATCGTGTGTCTTTACTTCTATCAACTTCTAAGTACTTCTTTTAGCTCCACTCCTTCTCAGATGGATAGCAGGAGATTGTCGATAGACGCAAATAGGACTTCTACATGTGTTGCCAGAGTTTCAATTCAAGGTCAGGCAAGGGATTCAGAGCTTGATATTAGGATTTATAGTGTCAACCAACGGGTCTAGGGCCAGCCAAGACCTACGAAGCCTACAGAGATTCGTAGTTTTCTTAGATTGGCCGGTTATTATAAAAGATATGTTGAAGGGTTTTCTTCCATTGCTGCACCTTTAACGAAGCTAACACACAAGGAAAGCAAATTTCAGTGGAATGATGCATGTGAGAAAAGTTTCCAAGAGTTGAAAGATAAATTAACTTCCATACCTGTATTAGTACTTCTGGAAGGCACAAAGGGGTATGCAGTATATTGTGATGCGTCCGGAGTTGGCCTAGGATGTGTATTGATGCAGCACGGTAATGTAATAGCGTGTGCCTCACGACAGTTACGAACACATGAGAGAAACTATCCCAAACATGATCTTGAGCTAGCAGCTATGATATTTGCTTTAAAGATATGGCGCCATTATTTGTATGGAGTTCATGTTGACATCTACACTGATCACAAAAGTTTGCAATATATCTGTAACACCCCATACATTTCCGACCCTACTTGATTGGTGATCTAGGTTATATGCCTTATTTGAACCATGTTTACCTTAGTTTTGAGAGCAATAAGTACGTATTTTGTATTGATTTGATGGAGTATTTGATATTGTGCCAGTATCCGCAAAGAAAAGTTGAAGAAAGGAAGAAAATTAGAATTTTGGTGTGGGGCACGCCAGGCAGCATGCCAGGCTGCTTTTTGCCAAAATATTTCTGGCATAGGCAGCATAGGGGCGCGCCAGGCAGCATGCCAGACCACTTTTTGCCAAAAACTTTCTCCGACCACTAGTCTCTAAATAGGGCTCTTGGGTTATTGTATCATTATTCCATCTTGGTGGGACTACTCTTGGATAATTTTGGCATCCAAATGAGGGTTAATTCTTCTTCCTTTTTATTTTATTTCTTTTTTTAGAATATTTATCAATTTACGATAAATTAAGCCATGAGTGGCTAAAATTGCTTATTCTTGGGGTCGAGGCTACGAACATGAATCTCGTGAGTTGAATATTGTCTTAACATTTATGGAATTCTTCAAGCATTAGATGGTTGGTGGATCATGCATTAATTTTGTTGGGCTAAATGAATCTTGAGTCATTGGGCTCAATGGAGGCCCAAAAATGGAGTAAAAGGCATGGCCCAAAATGGCAAATGACCCATTCTTCCATGTTGACCAAGTAAACATGGCATTTAATGGAAAAGAAGTGGCTAAGAATGACTTGAGGGCCTATATAAAGGCATAAAATCAGATTTTTATTCATTTTAACTCTCATGCCTTTCTAGACATTTCTAAAGACGTTTCTCATCTCACAAACCCTAAGGCAACCATTTCCTTTGGACAAGATCATCACTTTGCAAGCTTGGGTAAGTGTTTATTCTTATGATTTAATATATTATATGCATGAGAAATGGTGTAGATCATGATGGTTATGTATAAAGGTGTTGAGTGGTGCACTTTTGCTTTTTGCTAAAAGATGTGTCATCTATGTGACTTGAACTTGAAAGGAGACTTGAGGTTTTGATGGAAGTGAATGGTGTGGATGAAATTTCAACATGTATGGTGTGGTTATGTCCTTAAATTGTTTTTTTTCTATGTGTATAACTTGTGGGATTGTTGTTATGAAACGTATTGAGGTGACTTGATGGAGTAATTGTGACATAGTGTTAATGAGGAAGCGTAAAGGATAAACTTGGCGTGAAATGCTATTGATTTATGATGTCTTGGTCAATGTGTGGAATTTTGTGGTATTGTTGGTATGAAAATGCCGTGAATGGTATTGTAAAGGTTGAAATGACTTTATAGGGAAATCATGTAACTCATTGTCGTCTTATGCACTTGTAAGGTAGTTAGTTGTTAACGTGAGCTCCGTTATGCACTTGTGTTGTAGAGTAAAACATTAGGAAGGAGCTGGATTATTGCATTCACATATTGGACTGTGTGTTCATATTGGGAAGATAAGGTATGTAAGGTTACTCTTTCCGTATCCTTATGTAGTACATATTATACAAATTGACATTGTACTTGTTCCATTCCGAAATGTCCAAAGGTATTGTCATATAGTATTGCTCACAGAACCAATTGTCATTCACATGTCTCATGTTCATTGTCTAATGTTCCAAACTTCCAATAATGTTATGACTACTAAGGTATCAATCTCATAGAAGTAAAGAAATGAAGTAATGTATAATTGTTTGAGTTTTTGTGGCAGGCACCCCAGGGGTGGAAGAAACACCTAGCATGAGTCAATCCCAATATCATGGGTGGTATCCCAGGGGTTAAAATACCTAGCATGGCTCGATCCCAATTTCATAGTAACATCCCAGGGGTGACAGAAAAGCCTAGAATGGGTTATCACAGTAACATCCCAGGGGCGACATAAAAGCCTAGCATGGGTTATCATAGTAATATCCCAGGGGCGACAGAAACGCCTAGCATGGGTTAATCACATCCCAGGGGTTAAAATGTGTGATGCAGTTTCTTATAGCCTTACATACTCAGTACATTCTTCGTACTGACGTCCCTTGGGGGACTTACCTTACTTGATACAGGCACAGGTACTAGTAGACCTCCACAGTAGGTTGCAGATCATTTGCCGATCATTGGTGAGCTCCAGTTGGTTCGGGGCTTTCCGAGTTACATGTGTACAATTGTTTTGGTATTGTAAATGTTGTATAAAGTGGGGACTTGTACCGAATTTAGGTTGGTTATGTCCATGTATCTGTAGAGGCTTTGTAGATGTTGTGGGACAAATGAAGGCAATTTAAAGAACGTATGCTTTTGATTTGATGGCCCTAACGACCAAGTTTCATATATATCATATAATTTCTATGACTTCCGCCATTGGCATCTTATCTTTATATGTGATGGTGATGATTATTGAGTAACATGCGTATGAGTGTATATAAATGAAGATTGGTTCTCTCGGGCCTTAACGGCTTCGGGTGCCAGTCTGCCCCATTAGAATTCGAGGCATGACAATATCTTTAGGTATAAGGATTTAAATCTGAGGCAGTGGAGGTGGCTTGAACTATTGAAAGACTATGATATTGATATCCTATATCATTCAGGAAAAGCAAATGTGGTAGCCTATGCATTAAGCCGTAAGGCAATAGGAGGCACTAGTGGCCAGTTGACGAAAAAGCAAGACCTAGTCAAAGATCTACATCAACTAGCAAGCTTGGGAGTTCGTATTCTTGAATATTCAGATGAAGGGGTTATTGTGCGAAATGCGGCAGAATCTTTATTAATAGCTGAAGTGAAAGAGAAGTAACATGCAGATCCTAGGTTATTGCAGCTGAAACAAAATGTACAACAGGGTCTAACAAAGGAATTTGATCTTACGAAAGAGGGAGTACTTCAGTGCCAAGGAAGATTGTGTGTACCAGATGTAGATGAACTAAGAAAATGAATTATGACAGAGGCACATCATTCACGGTATTCTATTCATCCGAGAGACACCAAAATGTATCACGATTTGAAAGAAATGAATTGGTGAGGTAACATGAAGAAGAACATTGCAAAATTCGTAGCTCAATGTCCAAATTGTCAACAAGTAAAGGTAGAGAATCAGAAACCTAGAGGTTACATACAATGTATCAATCTTCCAGTCTGGAAATGGGACATGATTAACATGGATTTCATCACAGGTTTGCCTCGTACACTGTGGAAATTTGATTCCATATGGGTAATAGTTGACAGTCTTACCAAGTCAGCGCATTTCCTACCAGTCAGGACCACCTATACAGCTGAAGATTATGCAAGGTTATATGTTAAAGAGATAGTACGACTACACGGGATCCCAATCTCTATTATATCAGACAGGGGAGCTCAATTTACTGCACATTTTTGGAGATCTTTTCAGAGGAGTTTTGGAACCCAAGTGAATTTGAGTACAACTTTTCATCCTCAGATAGATGGACAAGTAGAACGTACTATCCAAACACTTGAAGATATGCTACGAGCGTGCACGTTGAACTTTAAAGGTAGTTGGGATAATCATCTACCTCTTATTGAATTTTCTTACAATAATAACTATCATTCAAGTATCAAAATGGAACCTTATGAAGCTTTATAAGGAAGGAAGTGTAGATCACCAATTGGATGGTTTGAAGCGAGTGAAACTGCTTTACTTGGGCCAGATCTTGTTCATCAAGCTATGGAGAAAGTTAAAGTGATCCAACAGCGGCTACAAACGGCCCAAAGTTGACACAAGTCCTATGCTGATGTTAGGAGAAGAGGGCTCGAATTTTCCATATGTGATTGGGTATTCTTGAAGGTGTCACCAAAGAAAGGGGTCATGTAATTTGGAAAGAAAGGGAAGTTGAGTCCCCGTTATATAGGGCCATATGAAATTGTCCGAAGATTTGGGCAAGTTGCGTATGAATTAGCATTACCCCAAGAACTCTCCACAGTTCATCCAGTATTTCATGTTTCGATGCTTCGAAAGTGCATAGGAGATCCATCTCGTATCGCTCCCATTACAGATGTACAAGTTACAGAGGATATCACCTATGAAGAGATACCTATTACTATTCTGGATAGACAAGTGAAGAGGTTAAGGAATAAAGACATAGCTTTCGTAAAGGTACTTTGGAGAAATCAGCAAGTAGAAGAGATCACATGGGAAGATAAAGAAATGATGAAGTCAAAGTACCCGTATTTGTCTCACACAGAAGAAAAAGTTCAAAGTACAGAAGGGGAGCAATAACAAGTAAGTATTTATAAGCATTATGTGTATATGTATATATGCTAACATAAAGGTGCACTTGTTGTAAATGGAAAGATATTCTTAACATTCGAGGACTAATGTTTCTAATGGGGGAAGGATGTAACACCCCGTACATTTCCGACCCTACTTTATTGGTGATCTAGGGCGTATTTGTATGCCTTATTGCGAACTTTGAACCATGTTTACCTTAGTTTTGAGAGCAATAAGTACGTATTTTGTATTGTTTTTGATGGAATCTTTGATATTGTGCAAATAAATGTGATTAGACCCTTGTAGGAGGAGTTTGCGACTTTTTGGAGCATTTTTGGAGTAAAAAGTGAGGCTTGAAGGACTTCTAAGCAAAGGATCTTAAAGATAAGAGGCAAGCTAAAGATTTGAACTTGAAGAATCCAACCGAATCTGCAAAGAAAAGTCGAAGAAAGGAAGAAAATCGGAGTTTAGGTGTTAGGTGTGCTAGGCAGCGTGTCGGGCCACTTTTGACAGAAATTTTGATGGTATGGACAACAGAGGGGCGAGCCAGGCAGCATGTCAGGCCGCTTTTTGCCAAATTTCTTCTCCGACCACCAGTATATAAATAGGGCTCTTGGGTTATTATATCATTATTCCATCTTGGTAGGACTACTCTTGGGCGATTTTTGGCATCCAAATTAGGGTTAATTCTTCTTCCTTTTTATTTTTATTTCTTTTTATAATTTTTATCAATATATGTTAAATTAAGCCATGAGTGGCTAAAATCATTTATTCTTGGGGTTGAGGCTACGAACATGAATCTCGTGAGTTGAATATTGTCTTAACATTGATGGAATTCTTTAAACACGAGATAGTTGGTGGATCATGCATTAAATTTGATGGGCTGTTAAGGCCCAAAATTAAGTCATAAGACATGGCCCAAATGGGGAAAAATGACCCATTCTTGTGTTGACCAAGTAAGCATAACATTTATGACTAAGTATGTGGATAAGGATGATCATGAGGGCCTATATAAAGGCACAAAAATCAGATTTTTATTCCACAAAATACACATGCCATTTCTAGACATTTCCAAGATATTTCTTTTATCTCTCAAACCCTAAGCCTTCACTCTCTTGGACAAGATCATCCTCTTGTAATATTTGGTAAGTGTTTACTCTCATGGATATATTATAAGCTGAATATGGTGTATAAATCATGTTGGTTATGTTGACAAAGTGTTGGACAGTTCACTATGTGTAAAACTGTCTACTTTTGCTCAATTGGTAAAGGGCTTTGCCTTATAAATGTGAAAAGAGACGTGGTATTGAAGGAAGGGAATTTGATGGATTAAATATCAAAACGTAAGCTGTGGTTATATCCTTAAATTGCTTTTTCTATGTGTATAAATTGTGGGATTGTTGTGATGCAACGTATTGAGGTGACTTGATGAAGTAATTGTGACGTAGTGTTAATGAGGAAGCATAAAGGATAAACTTGGAGTGAAATGCTATTGGTTTATGATGTCTTGGTCAATGTGTGGAATGTTGTGGTATTGTTGGTATGACAATGCCATGAATTGTATTGTAAAGGGTGAAATTACGTTATAGGGAATCATGTAACTCATTGTTGTCTTATGCACTTGTAAGGTAGTTAGTTGTTAAAGTGAGCTCCGTTATGTACTTGTGTTATAGATTAAAACGTAAGGAAGGAGCTGGATTATTGTATTCACCTATAGGACTCTGTATTCATATTGGAAAGATAAGGTATGTAAGGTTACTCTTTTCGTATCCTTCTGCAACACATATTGTTCGCATTGACATTGTACTTGTTCTATTCCGAAACGTCCAAAGGTATCTCATTTCAGGTTGTCATATAGTATTACCCATAGGACCAATTGTGATTCACATGTCTCATGTTCATTGACTAATGTTTCAAAGTTCCAATAATGTACAATCACCAATGTATCACTCTTATAATGGAAGAAAGAAGTAATGTATAATTGTTTGTATATTCTTGAGTAACATCCAAGGGGAGACAGAAAAGCCTAGTATGGGTTATCATAGTAACATCCCAGGGGTGACAGAAAAGCCTAGCATGGGTTATCACAGTAACATCCCAGGGGTGATAGAAAATCCTAGCATGGGTTAATCTCATCCCAGGGGTTAAAATACCTAGCATGGGTAATCCTCTTTTACCACTAATCAGTTAGTCATTACAATTTCTTAATGCAAAGAAGGATAAAGTTAAGTAATGAACGAGAATGATGAATGAACGTAAAGTCAAAGAAAGTAATGAATATAACGTACATGGTTCCTCACATACAGAACGATGGTTTATCCATATTGACTATTCTCTTATATTTGATTCCATTGATGTTCTTATATATGATGCAGTTTCTTATAACCTTACATACTCAGTACATTCTTCATACTGACGTCCCTTGGGGGACTTACCTTACTTCCTGTAGGTACAGGTGCTAGTAGACCTCCACAGTAGGTTGCAGATCATTTGCCGATCATTGGTGAGATCCAGTTGGTTCGGGGCTTTCCGAGTTACATGTGTACATTTGTTTTGGTATTATAAATGTTGTATAAAGTGGGGAATTGTCCCGACTTTAGGTTGGTTATGTCCATGTATCTGTAGAGGCTTTATAGATGTTGTGGGACAAATGAAGTCAATGTAAGGAACATTTGCTTTTGACTTGATGGCCCTAACGGCCAAATTTCATATATATCATATATTTTCCATGACTTCCTCCATTGACACCTTATATCTATATGTGATGATGATGTTTATTCAGTGACATGCATATGAGTGTATGTGAATGAAGATTGGTTCTCTCGGGCCTTAATGACTTTGGGTGCCAGTCTGCCCCGTTGGAATTCGAGGCGTGACATGAAGGGATGGTTTATTTGTATAGGGTGTTGGTTTCTACAACTTATGACTTTGGTTCTTAGTTTTCATCAGACTTTTGGAATTCAACTCAGTGGGAGAATGTACCTTAGTTGGGCTTAGCATAGTTTCACCTGTAGTTGGTGGGGCTTTCTGGAGTGGGTTGTCCAGTTTTGAGAGGTTGTGCCTCGGATTCATGACTTTAGTTTTGAGGGTCATTGGGATCAGTCATTGGAATTAGTAGAGATCGCAATCATTAGTCACCACTATTTGGGTGTTCAGGTGGAGCATTATGATCCTTATGAGGTATTGTTCATATACTAGTCCATGTAGATTTTTCGTAGGATGGCTTCATTCTTTCGAGGTTAGTTGTGGTATGATTATAAAGACAAGACTTGGATGATGATGGAGATATTCTATGTAGTTCAAAGTAGATAGCAGGTTTGGGAAGACAAGAGAATGTTAGATTTGGAGTTTGGAGTTGGTTGTATGGTTCATGCATTGGGTCATCTTTAGCCAGGTCGAGTATTCCCTCTGTTGCGCTCCTAACTGTGTGATATTCGTATACTTTGGTTTGGGTATGGTGTGCTTCAGTTGAGCTCGGTTTAGCTGGAGGCTAATCATCTTTTGAGGATGAGTTAGTGGTTATCTGGAAAATTAAAGTAAGAAGGTGAGTGTTGAAGGGATCCCTTACCAAAATCCAATTAGAAACATTGTTTGGCCTTGGAGGTTATATAGGAGCCTTGCAAAGGCATGCGAACCCAGTACCTTATATTTTCGAGCTTTTGGGATCCTTTTATTTTTTGACTTTTTAGGACAAAGGTTCTTTTAGTAGTGGATGTTATAATGACCCTCTAGGTAATTTTCTCTATTTTAGTGCATTTTTTGTATTTTTTTCTTTCCCATTGTGACTATAGGTCATTTATGACTTGTCAGAACCATCAGTTTGGTCCTCGGGTAGTTTGTTTGGGTTTTAAGCCCATTTCCCTGTTTTGGAGCTTTTGAAGTTGAGAAATTGGTCTTTGGCCAAAAATTTTAGTAAATGATATCGGATGAAAATTCCAACAGTTCCCTTATATCTAAAATGTGAATTTTAGGTTAGAAGGACCTTTGGTTCGAGTACCGAGGCTTTCGGGCTTGATTAGGGCTATTGGGTGGATCTTGGTAAAAATGGAACTGTAGGTGTGGGGCCCATATTTTGTTGAAATTGTCTTTGATGGAAATTTTGATGGTTTTGTTGAGTCCAAAATTCCCTTTTTGATAGGGTAGCATATTTTGTTTGCATTCACGGGGTTCCTAAAGAATCTCAAGGACCCATTCTAAGAAAATTACAACTTAGAATTTTCCTGACACAACAACACCTGGTGCAGATCAAAAATGGTATTCGCATTTGCAGACCTTGGCTGCGTTTGCGGAGGTCAAGGATTTTTTACCTTTGTATTCGCGAGCTGGTCATTGCATTCGCAAAGAAGGCCGGTTTGGCCAGCTTAGTAGTTACTCTTAGCATTTGCGGTGGACTGGCCACATTTATGAAGGGTTATCCAGTTGAGTCCCCATATTTGCGCAGGGGTCCTGCATTTGGGAAAGACCCATGGTAACCCTTATAAATACTTCTCTTCCTCAAATTTTAAACCCATTTGTTGGGTGTTTCCTTCGATTAATGGACCTTAGAGCTTGGGAAACTTGTGGGAAATTGTCTAATTGAACTGAGGTATGTTACTTCAACTCTCCTTGATCATTTCCCATCACTTATTCTGTCAAATTCCACCCTAATTCCATGTAAATTCTTGGTTTTGGATTTGTGATCTCTTGAATCCTTGGGACTGATTTGAGCCATTATTTAGGGTTCGATTATGCTCAAATTCTGGACAAGTTATCCTTGTACTTCGAGGGACCTAATGACGGATTAAATTTTTGAATTTTTTTAGTGGGCCCATGGGCCTATGTTGACCCAATTTTTGGCTCGAGGTTTATCATTGCAATATGGATCTTGTTTTACTCGTAATGACCCATAGATTATATTTTTGATAGCACAATGGATTTTGGAGATCGTGTGGTGGGGTCGAGCAGTGCGTAGACAGTTCGACGCTGCTGTTCGGTAGTCAGGTAGGCTATAATCTAATTTTTTTATACAAGATGGTGTTTGTTTAGATTGCATGTGGTATGGGGGGTCTATATGATAGGTTTAAGGTTATTCCTTCATTCCAGCATTCTTGGCTTTTGTTAGGAGTCTTGAGTTAGAACCATGCTTCAAAATCGTTAGTTCACTTGCCTTAGAATAGTACCCTTTTAATAGCACATGGACCTTAGACTTCTTGTGCATCGTATTGTCCACTTGGTATTAACCCCTAACTTATATATTCACCTTTTCTATGTCTACAAATCAGACTAGGATAAGGAGTTTTGGTTACTTGCTATGACCTTAGGGTAAGTATAGCGATCCTTAACATAGGTTTGGGTTAGTACCTCGCAGCCAGGTTGGTTTCCTTAGTTTGACTCCCCTAATACCATACTTTATCCCATTTGTCCTCCCTTTTTTGTTGATATATGTATGTATACTCATTGTTAAAAATAGATAAATATTCATATTGTTCTATATATTGTTAGACCCGAGGCCTAGGTTACGAGACTAGTTGGATACCAGGTTAGTTCTTTGTGCTCTGAAAGAGGTATGATTTAGTTTATAGACGCTTAGGCACTTACTTTTTCAATATTTGGATACTGGTGATGACATGCATACTATTATACACATATTAGGTGGTACAATTCCAAATATAATCACTATTTTTACTACTATTTTCAAAAAGGTATTAATTCCCACTTTTCAGTCTTAAACTAGTTTATAAAACAGAAATTGTACCACCTTTTCTATTTGATGTCAGTCTTGTAAACTAACATGCACCACTTTGAAAACTCAGACTGAGGCAGATTCTGGTCTATTTTTGATCTACTCATTTATCATTATTTACTTATTTCTGTCGAGGAAGATTCCAATCCTTTCTACACTATTCTATTATTTTGAGTCTCAAAATTACAACTTGTTTAGTCTCGGTTCGATTTTGAGCACTTGTTACACTCTTACTTATCTCTGGTATGATTACTAAGCAAATTTATTATGACTTATTATTAGAAGTCCTAATTCGAGACCAAGCAGTATATACGGATATCCCAAGTCCCCTATAGGTCCATCTATTTGGGAACCACGTGTCATAGGAAGGGATACCTCATAGGTTCTGCCTTGCAAGTTGGTGAGCCAAAGGAGGTGTATATACGTGGTACGATATGGCACTCAGTTGGTATGGCAGTACTAAAATTACTTTGCATTCATTTATTTATACGCATTGCCTATCACCAGTATAATTATTTGGTACTTGTACCTACCGGCCTTATGGGGTTCTGTATAGGTATACGTTACATTTGTTATTTGCTGAGTGATTGTCTGCACCTTTTGGGTTTATGGGGGTTCGGTTCGGTTATTATTTTTCTGGGTTTATCCGGTTGTATTAGTGTTTAGTTTTTGGCAGGATGCTTGTGGATTTGTATCTGAGGTCGTAGGTACGCTTTGGAGTTCCTTTCCCCTTTGATATTGTGATCCTTGTTATTAGACTACCTTGTGGTTATTATTATTTGGGGTTAGATTTTCTGATTGTGCTAAAGCTAGCTGCCTTCTTGTTTATAATCCTCATGATATTTAGGATGTTAGGCTAGCTCCTTCATGTTAGTACCTTCGTGTTTAGCTACCTATTTAGTACTGTTGTGTATCTTTTTCTTCTCTGGCTATTCTTATTGTATATTTCCTTCTTTCTTTGTTACTACTATTGCATATTACCTTCGTCCCTATCTATTCAAATTGTATAGAACTTCCGTCTCTAGTTACTTCTAGAATATGATGGTTAATCTCCACTTCTCTATCATCCTTATTGTATTTCAATTCTTAGTTACTTGCCTGAAATGTATATCCTTGCCTTATGTGTTTCTTATACTTGCATTTATCTTTGGAGCTCAGTCGGCCTATGCCTACTGAGTACTGCGTGTTTGATACTCATACTATGCTTTTGCACCCTGCAGATCATAGTACGAGTTCTTGCTGCTGACATGTGTATAGTGCGGAGCTGCCATGGATCAGATATTTGGGGTGATCTCCTGGCGTCTAGAGTTGTTCCTTCTCTCCCTTTTTTTCTGGATGGATTCATTATTTTGTATTTCGGAGATGGTTCTGTATGTTTATTGTTTTTACCTAGTACTTCTATTATGCTAATGGCTCCTGTATCGACTAACACCAGGTCTTTGGGAATATTTGCTTCTTCTGGTTCTCTTTTTCCTTTATTTCAGTTTGGATATCTTTTTATCTTATTAGCCCGTTACACGTTGTTACGGGCTATGGGTTGGCTTACCTATTGGTGGGTTAAAGTAGGTGCCATCATGACCAGAGAAATCAAGTCGTGACAAATTCAAACATGCATCTATATACTTAATATATATAATATTGTCACGACCCAAAATTTCAAGGGTTGTGATAGAACCTACCCTAACCCAATCATGGTAGGTAAGCGTGACTCAACAAGTTAAAATTATTCAAAGTAAAGGCAACTGTAAAAGAATCCATACACTAAGATAATAAGAATAACTTATGATATACTCAAATGGAACTGAACAAGAAAATTCAAAATCCCAAGACTTAGCTGTCCTAGGTACAAGAGCGACTCTAATATAAAATACCAGGTCAAAATACAAGTCTGTCCAAGAAAAACTAAGCAAGACAAAAAACATAAAGATGGAAGTTGAGACAATCTCCAAAATTAAGTAGCTTACCATAATCCCGAGTATCGTTGAAATGCATTAACACTAGCCACGCGAATCACTTGTACTAGGATCTGCATTAGAAGGATGCACAAAAATAGGATTGGGTACAACTACTAGCACTCAATAGGCATCATAGGCAGACTAAGCTTAAGCGATTACTATATCGAATAAAGAATACTAAAATAATCTTGTACGTGGAAAAGTCCAAGCAGTTCAATATAAATAAATGTCATAGAATCATCTCAAATACCTCAATAATCCAAAAATGATGCAAATCAATGATATGAATGATATAATGCCTACCGATACACACACTTTCCTCAGTCTTTGCTGGGAGATGGAACAAATGGGGGACTCGCGAGGTCTATATACCCCTTTCGGAATCGTGCCTTGGATAAAATCAATAAAATATCATATATCTATGTCCAAAATCCTTTTTGAATGAACAAGTAGAATATCATATATCTACGTCCAAAATCCTGCATCGGACTAAATAAGTATAAGATAGTTCATTTTCTTTCAGTAATCAGTATTTTTAGTGGTACAATCCAATAATCCATGAAATGAGTATGGATGATCATGATAATAAGATGAACCCAGATACAACATATATGTATACAATCTCAATAAAATGCTCAACTCATAAACACGGCTGCAAGCCTTAGTATCAAATCAAAATCTACTCAACAAATCACTTTAATATTCGAAAACCCTAATTCGGGAATCATCACAACAATCAATCTTTTTTTTTTTTTACTAAAATTCACTAATTTTTCCAACCTATAACATATTTTACATAATAAGTCCCCACCCAAGTAATCTTTCAAGTAAGTTAATCTATAACCTATTTCAAAGCCGAACAAATACCACCACCAAAAATAAAAAATGACGTTACCCATAACTTAAGAAACTCAAATATGAAATTTCTTCAAAAATAGAGTTAAAATTGACCTTCAAATCATCAAAATACGATTTATTAATTTTAGGCTCGAAACCCTCAATTTCTATGTTCATACGTTGTTTAAAATGATGAAATAATTAATAATTCAATAAATATATGCAAAATTTGATTTTTCCATACTACAAGGACCTTAAGTTACAAAAATCAATGAATTCATCACAAATTGATCCTCAAACAAAAACCTTTTGATTTCTTAACTTAGGAGTTTTAAATCTCAACTTTATGAATCAAAATCATGAAAAATATATTGGATATTCTGGTAAAATAGAAAGCTGAAGGTATAGATCACATACTTAATTTAATATGAGCTAAAAACATTGAGAATCACCTTAATCGGAGCTTCCTAGGTCCCAAAATATCGAAAATATCAAAAATTAGCGATTTGTATATTTTAATCACTCACTAGGTGATTTTTCTTCTTCTCATTCACTGGAACCCACCAAATCGCCAATAACAAAGTTGGGCATTGATATTTCAAGGGAAAATTCTCTTCTTTGCATTCACGGAACACCCACCGCATTCGCAAAGAACAAATCCCGCACAAAAAAACCAACAACTACTGTTCGTACTAAAATGACCATCTCTCTCTCATACGGATACAAAATGAGTCAATTCTTTTTGTGTTGGTTCTGAAATTTTGATACAGATCTAATGATACCATTGAAACACCAAAAATATCTCATTTTCTTCAGGTGATACTATAAAAACTCAACGAAAATTTTTTTGAACTCCGAACAAGTACCAAAAACTCATGTGAGACCTCCCGAATACAAACCAATAGTGCATATACCACTTGTAAAACACATTTCAAACATGATAGAATCGTAAAAACAACCAAAAGAGGTCACCTTAATGGATGTTGATCAAAGACAACTCATAACTTACAAATCTCTAAATTACCAAACAACTACTCAAAACTCATCTGATAGCCTCAGGAACTAAACCAAACCTTCAACTTGACTAAAAATAACCCTCCAGATCTAGTGGAATCATTAAAACTTGATAATTATCTTTATAATCTTGAACATTAATTTTGGTCAACTCTTTTAAGTTTCCAACTTTCAAAACTCAAAAACTCTTCTGAAACTTATCTAAATGCCTCGAGACTCAAACCAATAGTACTTTTAACCTAAAAATCACATTTCAAAATTGATGGTGCTGATGGAATTCTGATACAAGCTCAACTTCTATGGATATTGATTAAAGTAAACCATATCAACTTTCCAACCTTTTAAAATAAAAAAACACATATAATGCTCAACAACCACCTTGGGAATCATGTAACCCACTCTCTCAAACCAAAAATACCATAATACAACTATTAGGAGGGGTAAAATAGTCAAAACAAACCAAAAGTAAAAAATTATAATGAGAATTATTACATCATCCACCACTTAAACATCTGGTCATCTTCGAACGAGCATGAAAAGTATCAAGACCATTGAGCAATTGAAAATAGCCATAGTAGACCTTATCCAAACACTTTCATGCAAAATTACCTTTGTGGTATTGCTTGTTCACCCTAGCTATCAAAATCCTCACATATTTAATCTCTTAAGACTGCATCTCTAGTATCCAAAATTGAAACTTTCCCAAATCCAATTTCTATATATTTGAACTATCTTCGAACATGATAATTGAGTTGATCATAATAATAGTTCTAAATATACCCAATTCACCAAACCTCATCATAGTCACCACAAGCTAATAATTGTATTCAACATCTAGTGCCAAGTCTGTACTAATAAAATATCACTTTTAGAACCGTCATTAATACCAAAACCCTTAGAAAACACATTACCACTATTCATAACTCTGAATTATGACTTTTCTTATTCCCAAAAGAACCTCTGCTTGTTCCCAGTCAACTCTAACCATTTTTTGTCAGAATTGGCCTTATCCAAGGCTTTTAGTAGTAATTCTAAGATTGGTAGTGCTATTTATATGAGCTAAACCTATTGAGTCCGAAACTGATATGAATCCCATAAAAATCTTAAAATTCAGACTTCAAACGCTATTCAAACAATCATATTCGCATGCCAACTCTTAGAAAAGATCACTGATCACTCTAGAAACTTATTATACCATAAGCATGTACCCTTTATACTTCACCAAATATCTATGTAACTCATCATAATAGCCTGTGTAGTTTCGATCACCAAGGTAGCAAAATTCAACTCAAGAACCTAACTAAACCTATAGAACTGTAAGTCCTTTTAGTAATACATATTTAAGCAACTTGTCATAATGTGAATAATTCAATCCAATGTATAAGTGCCAAATTACCCATATATACTTGATTGTCTCTCAAACCAAACCAAATCTTCAAAAAAGTTACAACCAAGCCCTTCATAAGTCTATGTAAAAAACCACTCCATCTTCTACTAATGTATGTTCTAATTTGTGCTATCGTTTTTGAATTGTAATGACACTCTAGGTTATTTTTATTATTTTCACATGTATTTCCTATTTTGAACTTTCTTGTAGTTGCTATAGGCTATGCGTGACTTTGTGGGATGGGTGGTTTGGTTCCCCAGGAGTTTGATTAGGTTTTAAACTAATTTCCCTATTTTAGAGCTAAGTAAAGAAGTTTGACTTTGGTGAAAATTTCTAAAAAAATAGCCTCAGATGAAAATTTATTAGTTTCATTTGATCTAGAATGCGGATTTTGGGATAGGGAAACCTTTAGCTTGGGTCCCAACGTCGTCAGACTCATTTTAGGTGCTTGGGTGGATTTTAGTGAAAACCAGATAAGTATTGACTTTGGTCAATATTTTGTCAACATAACCTCCATTAGTCATTTCATCATTTCTGTTGAGAATGGAATATCATTTCCAAAAGGATAGCATATACGATTTTCATTCACATGATTCTAAACAAATCCCCAGGACCCATTCAAAGCTATTTTGGACTTATTTTTGCTTGTGTACTACATCTGTTACAACATCATTTTGTTCGTCACATTAGTGGCAAGGTCCTTACATTCATGAAGGTCTAACTTATTGACCTTCACATTTATGAAGGACCCCTTGCATTCATGAAGGGTAAGACTTTTGACCTTCCATGTTTGCAATGAGGGTCCTCATGTTCTAAAAGAGGACCCCTTGGCAGTATAAAAGCTTCTTCCTTTGTTTTTAACATTATTTTTCATGTCTTCGGGACATTATTGAGAGCTTGGGACTTGATTTTTAGGGCTTTTCATCCATTTGGTGTTCTGGTAAATTTTCCACAGCTCCATTGTGTTTTCCTTCAATTATTTTGCATGATTCACGTCTTAATTCCATCAATTTCATAGCTTAATTCTAAAAAATCCTCCATTTTTTCTTGGGACTTGGGTTGAGCTAAGAAGACTAATTCTTAAGGAATTTCACTCCAATTGTGTTCGGGTAAGTTTGTTGCAATTCCCTCCTAAATTTCCATTGATTCTATGCTTATTTCTGTCTTTGAACTCTATTAAATTTGAATTAAAATTCTAAGTTTTCTTACTTTTCTGGGCTATTTGAGCAACAAAATGGACTCCATTCTCACCAAATATTTTTGCATGAGTTCTTTACCTTATATGGAAGGTAATTGAGGGTTTAATTTTTAAAATTTGTTAACAGGCTGTGAGGGTAGTCTTTTTACCCAATTTTTAGTCTGAATTGTAAAATTTCAATAGGGATATCATTCTTCCCATAGTTACATGTAGAATTTATATTTGATAGCATGGAAGCATTCTGAGGAATTATGAAAGCGAAAGGCTTTTTTATGATCATCCTTGGATTTGTCATTTGGCCTCTAGGTAGATTACAACTTCCTTTTATCCTAGACTTAACTTAGCTAGACACTATATGGTATACATTGCATGTTAGAAATGGGAATTTATTAATTGGGTTTAATTATCTTGAAATTTTGACTTATTTTACATATCCCAAGGACTTTAGACTAGGATTCATGCTTGGGCCTTAGTTTAGGGTGCCTGGTATAGTATTAGGATTAGATTAGGATTCTTTAGTTTAAATTTAGGGCTTTCTGCTTGATTATGATATTGGGAAGGAGGTACTATTCCCTAGTTTTTGGGTGTATTTACATTTACCAATTCATATTGTGTGTTGTATAATTAGTTGTATTTGTACATGCTTACTCATACATATATTTTCATGAAACATGGTTGGAAATGACGAAAACACAGGTTTTGGATTTAAAATGAAGAAAGTACAACTTTTTCATGAATTCTTAGTTTTTCAAAAGAAATGGTTAAAAGGGAAGAAATGGTTTTAGCCCCGATTCATGTCCGAGCAATTGATAAAATTATTTTAGTCCTGATTTGGGTCCTGGTCAATATTATATTTATGGAAGTCCAAGTTTGAGTATGGTAATCGTGTATGGACTCACGAGATATTCATTAATCATCATAGCCTTTAGTACATCTTCAACTAGAAGGATCTTTAGCCTATAAGTGAATCTGGATGGAGTAACTTAAGGACTATGACACCACTATTCTTTACTATCAAGGCAAGGAAAATATGGTAGCAAATGCCTTGAGATGTGATACGAGCATGATTAGCATGGGGCATATTAGGATGGGATTCTACATATGGATGATAGCTTGGAGCCCGGAGGAAAGTCATGGAGCAATAAATATACAAGGTCATGGGCGACCAAGATGTCATTTGGACAATCAAGAAGAGCCTTTGTGGGTTATTACTAAAATAGTCACTTTTGGGCTATTTTTGTAATAGAGTATTTGTAAAAAGGCAAGGACTATAAATAGTTGCCTTAGCCATTTTCTTTACTTAGATTTTGGATGATTGAATTGTCTTTAATAGACTTGATATTTGGTTACTCTAGGTTACGGTGATTGAGTTCAAGTCCAATTATTAGCTTAGATTGAGTGATTAGGGTGGATTCCCGAATTGCTTGTGTTATCTTCTTCGCTTGATTAATCATCGAGTTATCATATTGTGGATTCAATTTGGTTTCTCATGCATTTGATTGAGTTCTTTTCTCCCTTGGTTTAATTGTTATTTCAATTGAGCCTTTCTTTCTTCACTTCTCATCTCTTATTTCTCAACTATCCTTTAATTTTCTTGCTTAATTCCGTGTTTTCGATATCGATTTTAGTCACTTGATGGAGGTCGTTATCATTTTAGTATCAGAGCCTAGGTTAAGGTTTGTTTTCACAAATCTTAATCTTGGGATTTTGATTTCTTCAAGATACAAAAAAATCAAAAATTATCCAAAAATCCAAAAAAAAAACAACAACTTGTTTTTATTTGCTATTTTTGACACTAGATCTTAATTCTCTAGTGTTTTTTGAGTCTAGATTTCAAATTTCGTTCAAATCAGAGTTGTAGAAGTGAAGTTACCATTAAAGGGTTTTCAAGCTTTTGAGTTTTTGAAACTTGAAAAGTGGGTTTATTTTTGGCTTGAAGTTGAGAGACAAAAATCATTGGAGATTGTTAGTGGCATTAAAAGGAGCACGTGGGCAAAAATTTCATTGAAGTTGGAGCAAAAACGAAGAAGTTATGAGCATTTGAAGATTGAGATTTTTTCTTGTGTTCTTGAGCATCTTCATCTTGTTCTTGAAGAGGAAGATAGCAAATGTACACTTTGATCCAAAATTTTTGAAGTCAAAGTTGGTCAAGTGTTAGTAGGTCCATTTGTGGAATTTTGGAGAAAAAAAAATATGAAAAAAAAATCCACATGGACTTGCCACGTCAGCAGTCAATGGTCAAAGTCAACTGTTGACTGCCAACACAGTGCCACATCATCACCAGCAGCCTTGTCAGCGCCCCCAGCCTCCCCACTCTCGCCACGTGGTGCGTGGAGCCCAATTTCAGAGAGCTGAAATTTCTCAGGTTTCAACACTTAGTTTTTTTTTTTGGGGTCCTAAAGTTTTTTAGACCTAAAAATTGTTCTAAGTGTCCAAACTTCGTGATTCTTTTTTTGTTCTCTTTATCCTTCGATTCCTCTAACTATTTAACAAGTCATTAACATCTTTAATCACTTGTTATCTAGTTTGAATCATCAAATCAAACCTCTTTAAAGTGATGAACTTCTTCAAGGCCTCAAAAATTTTCTAAGTGTCCAAATTTCGCGATTCTTTTGTTGTTCTCTTTATATTTCAATTTTCTAACTAATTAGAAAGTAATTAACATATTTAATCACTTGTTAACTAGTTTTAAAACATCAAATCACTTTTTTTTATTCTTCAAATTAAGCAACACAAGTAATTTTTCTACTTTTGTTACTTAGTTTTTTTTGAGTTCGTTTTCTTTCTTGCTTCTTTTCTTCAACTTTTCTCATCTTAATTCATAGATAACTTCGTGATTCAAGTCCTTTTTATTTTATTTGATTCGTCCTTCTTTAACAAGTCACAAAATCCATTCCTCCACAAGCATTGATAACCTTGAATTGATTGAGCAAAGCTAGTAACCTATCAATTTAGGAAAGAAGCCATGGAAGGTGAGTTGAGAGCTCATATATGAGTGACGTGAGGCTTTTATTACTAACTTGTTTGCTAGTTTTGTAGGTACAAAAGGTGATATAAGAAAGAATGTCATCCATAGCTTCGGATTATTGTGGAGATGACATTAGTGACTATGCTTGTAGCGACATGAGCTATGAGTATAGTGATGATGAGCAACATGAGGGATCTTTGAGTGCTTGTGATAAAATTAATGAAGCTCATGAGTATGATGGTGAATCTTATGAAGGATATGATGGTCTAAGAGATTATGATCGACATGGTGATGAGAATTACTACACCGGAGATGAATATGAGATGCATGGAGCTTATGTCTCTTATGATGAACATGAAGGAGTAGAAGTACCTTATGATGAATTTAATAGTGAAGATGAAGAGTATGGGGGTTCTCATATTACACACCATGGTGATGAAAATGGTGTGAGGTACAATTCTTTCTCCCATATGGCTTATAAACTCTTTGAGGAGAATTGTGATAGAAGGAAAAGTTGTTAGGATGAATTACCTTCCTCATCTTGTGCTACTTACTATCCTAATCGAGGGGGTATAGATGTGTGGGCAAAACCAATTTGAAGATGTCGTGTGGACCATAGTCGAAGAACATTCTTTACTTCTTATGGTGCAAGAACTTGTACTTCTTATCCTTATTCCAATGTGACTAGTTATGCTTATGGTAATGATGTTAGAGTTAGGATGGAAAGAACAATGAGCCATAGAAGTAGAGGGGATTCATTGTCTCAAGATATGTATGATGGGGAGAGGTGGATTATTGAAACAAAAGTTACAAATGAACCACTCACAATTAAGGATCCTATTACTTTGAGGATGAACAAATTGTTTGCTTCTATGCTAATAACTCTTGACAAGATCTCTCAAATGGTCTCCAAGGAGTCGAAAGCAAAATAATCTACTCCTTGTGGAAATGTGCTTGAAGAGGATCCAATGAGTGAAATGAAGGCTACACCTAGCAACGCAAAGTGGAAGTTAGATGTGAAGGGATCTCCAAACCCTTCCCAAGGAATTCTTGGCACTTGTCCTAACTCTAATAAAATTGAGAGACAAAAGATTGAGAGGAGTAAGGGTGTGATATATGACAACTCTAGAGTGGAAAAAGGATAGGTTGTGAGGAGTGATGTGAGAGAGTTGTCACAATCTTATACTAACTTTTGTAGTCTTTCTTCTTTTTCTAGTTGTCTTATTCTTGTGTAGGTATCCTTGGGAGCAAGCCTAGAGAGGCACCACGATCAATGAAGAATCATGAGGTGCTAAAAAGCTTCCCAAAAGAACATTTATGCTCCGATGTTGAAAATCAAGGTGAAGAAAATAATTCCTATGATCTACAAGGTAACAAAGCTAAACCTTACACTTTGTTGAAAGTAAAAGATCATTTTGTGGCTAATAGCCAATTGAGTGTAGGTGATGGCATGTATATGTGTGAGCTTAAAGATTCTTTGCCTTGTTATCATCTTGATAACACCATGTTACATAGTGATAATGTATTTGTTGAGAGTGTTCATACACTAGTTGATCCTATTGATGACCGAATTGATTCTTCTAGTAAGATCAATTTGTGTCCACCTAGTGTTGACACTTGTTCCTTGAATAATAGTACATTGTCGTGTGATTCTTTGCCATGTTTTGATAATGTGCATGTTGAAAATATGGATACACTAGTTGATCCTATTGATGACCGAATTGATTCTTCTAGTAAGATCAATTTGTGTCCACCTAGTGTTGATACATGTGCTTTGAATGATAGTTCATTATCAATTGATATTGGTGTTGATCAAGTCGTGTGTAATGATTGACCCACTAAATGAGGTGTTTTGTGATGAACTTAAGGAACCTCAATTTAGTGTTGGCATTGATATAGTTGGTCATGTAAGATAGTCATGTGAAGTCATTGCACCTAAATGATGAATCCTTGAATTGTGATTCCATTCCTTTTTCTTCTCATGAGGATTGTGAGGTGGAATGTGTTTTTAAGGATAATCTCTTATTTGATGTTGACATGACTAATGAAGGTGAAATGCATAGTGGTGTGTCTTGGCTTGATATAAGTGTAGCCCCTCTTGAAGGCTACCAAGTGATTGAGAATCCACTATGGTATGATGACACACTTTTGAAAGATGGAACTCTCTTCTTGGAAGATGATAGTATGTCTATTGGAGAGGTTAGTGGTCAAAAGAAAGAGGGTGTATGTTCTCCAATAACCCCTTCATTCTTTTGTGACCCCATTCTTTATCAAGGCCTTAATGTTTGTAGATCAAAGGGTGATTCTATATTTGGGCACACCTTGGATGAAGTTCATTTAAGTAACATCTTTCTTTACTACTTGTTTGCATATGATAACCCTTTTCTCAAATGTGATCTCACACTTGTGAACCCCAAGGCAAATGTGTCATTGCCTATTTTGGGAGTTTTCTATATTATTGCATTCTTGTTTGACACACTTGTGCTTAAGTTGTATGGACCACAACTAGTGGGTGCTAAGTTGCTTGTTTGTTTTTGGGAGAGTCTTTGGATATTGAAAGCTCCTTGTTACCTTCATAGGGTTGGACAAGTTGAAGTTTCAAATGGGACTCTTGGAAGCATGCTTGATACTATGCTAGGAGGGACCCCAATCCATTGGGATTATTATTTGATATGGGGTGATTTGACTCCTAATAGATTCCTCAATCATTCTAGTAGCATGGCCTAGTTGGTGCACTTTTTTTCTTTGGAAAGTTGCTTGATAGAGAGGGTTGTTTTGTGCTTAAAATGTTTCTTCTTATCTACCGGTGTCCTTATCTTTTGGCACACCCTAGATGAGAATAGTAAGCTTAATGCCTTTCTATACTACCTTTTTGCTTATGATGATACCCATGATGGTATGGGATTTGTTTTGTATGGAGGTAGAGATATGTGGGTCTTTTACTTCTTTGACCAGAATGAACCCTTATGGGTGATTGCACCATTTTTGGTGAGGTGTTATCGTGAGGTAATGAAACAAGTGTGTACTATGGCTCCTAATGTAAATGTGATGTTATCTCTTGAGATTCTTGATGCCATTAAAACCTTTGTGGTTTCCTTGTTTCATGATGTTGCTTATGACCAATTCCTTTGCACTTTATATGATGAATGGATCTTATTTAATACAAAGGATAGTTAGTTGTATGTCAAATGTGTGCCTCCTTGGCAAGTTGTTATGATTGATAACCCTTGTGCTAACCCTCATGCTATGAGGATATGTTTGTTGTTCGTCCTTCTCATATTTTTGCAAGGTTCAGATTCGAGGACGAATCCTTTCAAAGAAGGGGAGGATGATACGAGCATGATTAGCATGGGGCACATTAGGATGGGCTTCCACATATGGATGATAGCTTGGAGCCCGGAGAAAAGTCATGGAGCAATAAATATACAAGGTCATGGGTGACCAAGATGTCATTTGGACAATCAAGAAGGGCCTTTGTGGGTTATTACTTAAATAGTCACTTTTGGGCTATTTTTGTAATAGGCTATTTGTAAAAAGGCAAGGACTATAAATAGTTGCCTTAGCCATTTTCTTTACTTAGATTTTGGATGATTGAATTGTCTTTAATAGACTTGATATTTGGTTACTCTAGGTTACGGTAGTGATTGAGTTCAAGTCCAATTATTAGCTTAGATTGAGTGATTAGGGTGGATTCCCGAATTGCTTGTGTTATCTTCTTCGCTTGATTAATCATCGAGTTATCATATTGTGGATTCAATTTGGTTTCTAATGCATTTGATTGAGTTCTTTTCTCCCTTGGTTTAATTGTTATTTCAATTGAGCCTTTCTTTCTTCACTTCTCATCTCTTATTTCTCAACTATCCTTTAATTTTCTTGCTTAATTCTGTGTTTTCGATATCGATTTTAGTCACTTGCTAGAGGTCGTTATCAAGATGGAAGGTAGTGACTATGGGGAGTTTGGCTTTTCTTTCTGCTTTAGAGCTACCGTTGACCTTGAACATCAGGTCCTTAGCCAACCAATTGCTTCAACTTTATATTTCTGACCTTGTGCAAATTCTTGTGTATGTTGAGGCTAGGTCAATATTGTTATAGCAGATCTAGGAGTGGAAATTTAAGAATAATAGATTGAGGGTGATTCATGATAAGGTGTTGAGGAGTGACCCTAGGAAGGCGACCTTAGATCTGCAAGGTGTTTTGAGGATTGGGGCATATTTGTGTTCCTAGAGTTAGAGATTTGGTTAGGCTGATTTTGGAAGAGTCTTATTATTCTAGATATTCCATTCATTTTGGGGCATCTAAGATGTATCAGGACTTGAGGCAATATTACTGGTGGTGCATAATGAAGAGGGATGCATCAGACTGTGTATCTTAGTTCTTGAACTATCAGCAGGTGAAGTTCGATCACTTGAGGCTAGCCGGATTGACTTATAGGCTACCCATTCTCGAGTAAGAGTGGGAATAAATAGCTATAGACTTTATGATTGGTTTATAGTGTACATTTCAGGGATTTGATTCCATTTGGATCATCATTGATTGGTTGACCAAGTTTGCTCACTTTCTACTGGTTTAGTCTTCCTACAATTTAGGGTGGTTAGCTCAGGTTTACATTTAAAAGATAGTCCATTTGTATAGAGTACCAATTTTTATCACATTAGACCATGGTATTCAGTTCACATCAAGCTTCTGGAGGTCTATTCAGAAGGAGTTGGGTACCTAAGTTGAGCATATCACAAGCTTTCATCCTTAGATTGATGACCAATCAGAGTGGACCATTTAGGTTCTATAGGATATGATTTGTGCCTTTTTTATTGATTTTTGAGGCAGTGGGACCAGTTCTTAGCCTTTTTAGAGTTTACATATAATAAAACCCACCATTCGAGTATTCAGATAGCTCCTTTTGAGGCATTGTGTAGGATGTGCAGGTCCCCAATAGGTTGGTTTTATGCTTTGAAGTTAGGCAATGGGTACTTATTTTGTGATTCTACCTATAGAGTTCAGTTGATTTAGGATAGACTCTGTGCAACTCAAAGCAAGCAGAATGTTATGCTAGCCGGAGGGTGCTAGACCTAGATTTTGGGGTGGGTGACTAGGTGTTTCTATGAGTATCACCCATGAGGGGCATAATAATGTTTGGGAAGAAGGGAAATCTCAATCCTAAGTATATCGATCCATTCGAGATACGGCAGCGGGTTGGTGATGTGGCATATGAGTTTGCCTTGCCTTAAACCTTTTTAGGTATTCATCCTAATTTTCATGTGTCTATCCTGAGACAATCCATTCCAAATGAGTCTCACGTGCCCAATGGGATTTGGTTAAGTTGGACTGGAGTTTGGTTTTTGAGGAGGAGTCGATAGCTATTTTGGTTAGAGAAGTCAGGAAGTTAAGATCTAGAGAGATTCCTGTAGTTAAGGTCTAGTGAAGGCACCATCTATTTGAGAAGGCTACCTCATAGATTGAGCATGACATGCGGACCCATTATCCTTATCTTTTTGAGCCTTCATGTCCATCATTTTCCTTGATTTTTGAGGATATGTTGTAATGACCCTCCAGGTCATTTTATTATTTTTGTGTGTTTTTCCTATTTTGAGCCTTCTTTTAGTTGCTATAGGCTATTTTTAAATTATTGGGATGGGTGGTTTGGTTCCCGAGTAGTTTGGTTGGGTTTTAAGCCAATTTCCCTGTTTTGGAGCTTTTAAAGTTAAAAAATTTGACTTTGGTCAAAATTTCTAGTAAACAGCCTCAGATGAAAATTCTGTCAATTTTGTTAGCTCCAAAATATAGATTTTGGACAAGGGGGACTTTTGGTCTGGGTCCCAAGGCTGTCATACTTATTTCGGGTGCTTGGGTGGATTTTAGTGAAAACTGAAAAAGTGTTGACTTCGATCAACATTTCATTGAAATGACCTCTGTTAGTCATTTCATTGATTTCTTTGAGTCCAAAATGCCGTTTCCAGTAGGGTAGCATCTATGGTTTGTATTCACGGGATTCCAAATGAACCCCGAGGACCCATTCAAAGTCATTTTGACTTAGTATTTTTTATGTGTGTTGTATCTGGAGCAACAACATTTTGTTCTTCACATTCACTGCCAGTTCATTGGGTTCTCAAGGATCTTTCGTGTTTGCAAAAAATGGTTAGCTAGAACCCATCATAACTTGTTCTTTGTGATAGTGAAGGACCCCTCGGGTTCATGAAGGGTCGGGTTGCTGCCTTTCTTCATTCGTAATGGGGGTCCTCACGTTCACGAAAGAGAACCTCGAAGAAGTATAAAAGTTTCTCCCTTCTTTTTAACTTTGTTTTTCATGACTTTGGGACATTGTTTAGATCTTGGGACTTGTTTTGAGGGCTTTTCATCAATTAGGTGTTCTGGTAGATTCCCCACGACTCCATTATGTTTTCCTTTGATTATTTTGCATAATTCTCGTCTTAATCCCGTCAATTTCTTAGCTTAATTCTTGAAAATCATCCATTGATTCTTAGGTCTTAGGTTGAGCCAAAAAGACTAATTCTTGAGGAATTTCACTCCAATTGTGTGTGGGTAAGTTTGTTGCAATTCCCTCTTGAATTTTCTTATATTCTAAGCTCATTTTCTTCTCTAAACTCCATTGAATTAAATTCAAATTCTAAGTTTTCTTACTTTTCTGGGTTGTTTGAGCCCTTAAATGGACTCTATTCTCGCTCAATTTTTGGGCATGAGTTCTTTACGTATAGAATTTATTTTGATAGCATGGTAGCATTCTAAGGTGGTATACAAGGTAAAGGCTACCATGTGATCATCTGTGGATTTATTGTTCAGCCTCCAGGTAAGTTACAACTTTCTTTCTCCTAGACTTAGTTCGGCTAGACTCTATATGGTATACATTGCATGTTGGCTAAGGGAAATTGTTAGTTGGGTTTAATTATCTTGAAATTTTAACTTGTCCTGAGGACTTTAAAGTAGGATTCATACTTGGGCCTTAGTTTAGGGTGCCTAGTATAGTATTAGGATAGATTAGGAATCCTTAGTTTAGGTCTAGGACATTTGCTTGATTATGATATTGGTATGGAGGTACTATTCCTTAGTTTTTGGGTGTACTAACATTTACCAATTCATATTAGGTGTTGTATAATTACCTCTATTTGTACATGCATGACCACACTACATTGTTCTAAAACATGGTTGGAATTGAGTAAAACACAATTTTTAGATTTAAAATGAGAAAAGTAACAGTTTTTCATGAATTTTAGTTTTTCAAAAGAAATGGTTGAAAGGAAAGAAATGATTTTAGCCCTGGTTTGATTTGGGAAAATTGATAAAATTATTTTAGTCTTGGTTCAAGTCTAGGTTATTATTATATTTATGGAAGTCTCAATTCGAGTTCGAGCATCGTATATGGACCTCGCTAGTCCTTCATGGGTTCCACCTTTGCAAGCAAAAATGGCGGAGGGGGTGTATACAAGTAGGCATTGCATCATTTCATACTGCATTGCATCATTCATTGGTACTTATGTATATCTGTGGGCTTTGTGGATGTTATTTACTCATTTATTTACCTTCTTGTAAGTCTATAGGCTGCTAGTTTTTCCTAGGTATAGGTTAGACTATAAATTTGTTATTTATAGTATATATTGTTCTCCTGAGTTCAGCCGTCCTATGATTCCTACTGAGTACCCTATATTTTGGTACTCATGCTACACTTCTGCATCTTTTATGATACAGATCCTAGCCCGAGTCATCCCCATTGATTTACGGTGAGCCCTAGTGTTCAGCATCATATGCAATTCTATCATGTATCGCATGTTTATGTTTTACATATTTTGGACAGCTTGTGTTATTTCAGTCCTACTCTTGTACATTAGTAGCTCTTGTACCAGTGACACCAGTGTTGGGGTCAGTTATCTTGTACCTTTTGTCTTTCTGGTTTCTTTGTGGGCTCGTCTTTGTATATTTTGTACAAGTTATATATGTATCTATATATAGTGGCCTATTATTTTTGTTATGCTTCCTTTATTTACTTTCTACCTATTACTCTTGTATCTGGCTTGGGGTATGACTTACCTACTAGAGGGATTATAGTAGGTGCCATCATGGCCCGATTTTGGGTTGTGTCATGAACTCAAAGGTTTCAATCCACCCAAATCTTCAACTCTACACCAAGGATTTATATATAATATCTCAACTTTCTTAACTTGTACCAATAATGCAATGCTGATAGAACTTCATATAATTTCGAACACCTCTAATTCTCTTGTTTTTTCCTTTAACTAGTTCACCACTCTAATCTCTTAGACACCAAACCCATGACCTATAACCCCATGATGTAAACCAAAACCTTCGAGTGCAATACTTCATTATGTCTTTTATTTTCTCAAAGTAATAAATTATGCAACACATGTGCTTTTCCATGCATAAGTCCTTTCAAGCCCTCTATAATCGACATTCTCAATCCTTCTTATCATAAAATTACCCTAACAATCTACTACCACAGATGTAGCCTTATAGCAGAATCCTGAATTCTGATCCAAACAATATAGATAACTTTCTTTGCCAACCAATATCAACCCATTCACTTATGGATGCTATAAACTTACACACTTTAGTATGCCACCAATTCTTTTCCTGTCAATCTAAACATGTTTGTCTTTTGAAACCTAAACTTTACCAGTTACCAAATTCAAAACTACAATGGAACTCATCACAAAACTTGACCTGAACATTTATAGACTTCCCTCTCTAAGCACACTTAACCAATTTTTCACCCATCTAGTCAACACATGATAATATCGCCATAACCTAAATAAGACCCAAGTAACCACATCGATATTAACCCAAATCTCACTTTTTGAAGATGAATCCTTCACCTTACAAATCAAAATAGATACTCTCATTCTTATTTTTCAAATGTCATAGTCCATTTCCAAATACTTTTACCGTTGTAAGTTGAAAATCTTTCAAAGATACTCAAGAGGTGTTTTAAAATACCATAAGTCTTGGACACCTGAAAGTCTTCCCTACCTGACTTGAATTATTTAACCAAAATCCTTCCAAATTAGCCGCATCACAAATACAACCTATCACAAAGTATTCTCACCAAATTTATCTAATAGCCCTGGTCATCCTACAAAGTTGATCTTGTCGTTGATATGATACCTCAAACCATAGATGCACTGGTTCAATTCTGTAAAACAAAGAGTTACTACATGTACATATTTATTGACATTCTTAGTCACTTTCACACAAGCATACCTGCTGAAAACTTCTTTTTTCAATGAGCTCATCATCCCAATATTGATTTACTCTTCTTGGTCTCAATTGATATCACTAGCCCTCAATTAAATATCTGAAATGCACTTCACAACTTGAACATGTTAATACCTACCATTGATCCACCACTTTAATCTTCTTTATAGACCAATGTGTCAGTCAAGTGTCTGTAGTAAAAACTAGTTAGTCCTTTGAATTCGAATGCAATGTCAAACTCTATTATCCAAATATGTGAAACAACTAATAGATTCTTAAGCAATTAACATTTACACTCACTAACTGATATACCTATTTCCATTCATCACTTGATCTACCTTAGTAGTACCACATCACTAGATCCACCACTTTTCTACCATATAACTATCTAGAAGGTCATATGCAGATCACACGGTACATCTCTACCCATCAAGTAAAATCAATAAATTATGCAAACTACTCAATCTCTAGCCCAAAATAATATGTACCCTTGCCTTTATCAAATATGAAATTTCATCGAAAATACAGTTAAAATTAACCTTCAAATCATTCAAATACAGTTTCTTCATTTTAGGCTCAAAACTCCCAATTTCTATGTTCATACGCAGTTTAAAATGAGGAAAGAATTAAAAATTCAGTAAATTTATGCTAAAACATATTTTACCATACTACAAGGACCTTAAGTTTCAAAAATCAATGAAAATACATAACAATGTATCCTTAAACCAAAATCTTTTTGATTTCTTAACTTTGGGATTTCAAATCTCAACTTTATGAATCAAAATCATGAAAAATATAATGTTTATTATTGGAGAATGAGCAAATTGAGAATCACCTCAATCGGAGCTTCCTAGGTCCCAAAATGTTGAAAATTAGAAAATTAGTTATTTGTCTATTTAAATCACTTACCAGGTGATTTTTCTTCTTTGGGTTTGTAGGAACCAACCGAGTTCATGAAGAACAAAGTTGGACATTGACTAGTCAAGGGTAAATTCCCTTCTTCACATTCGCGAAGAACAAAACTAATGTACCATGATTTCATGGAACTTTCGATGCTTAAAACAAGGAAAATATGCAATAACTTGGGTATGTTTGGTAGGTATGATGTGTTTTCTATTCTATCTTGTCGGAAAATAGGTTTTGGAGGAAAAATGGAGAAGACGAGAAGTAGCATGCACTGGAATGAAGTTTTTGAAGAAAAAAGAGTGGAGTTGAATTTCACCAAGTGACCTACGGTCATGACTCACAGACCGTAGGTCAAGTCCATGAGTCAACTTTTGTAGTTGTCCATGGTGCCCTGATTCCTATGACCTGGACCCAAGGTCCATCGGTTGAGTCCACCATCTCAAGTCATGGTCCGTGGAAAGTTGCCGACTTTTTTCTTCTACATGTCTTAGAATAGGATTCGTTTTGTATCTATAAATACTCTTATGTTGTCCTATGTTAGAAGGCGATTAATTACATTATTTGAGTTGTCTATTACATTGTTTTGGATTCTATTACATTGTTTTGAGGTTCATAAACACATTGATCTGATAATCTCAAACATCGATTCTAGGGTTTTGATTTATATTGAGATTTCAGAATTTTATTCTTCTTGTAAGTTAATAATTATGTTTTCATCAATGAATTCTTCTTGTGTTCTTGAAATCATGAGTAACTAAATCTCTCAAATAGGGTTGAGTGAATTATGAGGAATTAACGAAATGGGTTAAGTGCAAAGCAATTTTGTATCAGGGTGACTGCATGTATTGGTATTTCCTTTGTTATAATAGATCTTCTAACGGTTGCAAATGTTAGAAACTCGCATGTATTCTAAACTTGATCGAGAGAGAAGTAGAGATTGGGAAAAGGGAATAACAACAGAGATTTGAAGTTATCAACCTTTATCTAATAACTTGAGCCATAACAGGGATAGTTATCTAAGATCAAGAACAAGGGTTAGTAGCGTGACACTCGAAGATCAAGAGGAGAAGAGTGAAATTCATTTAACCAAGGTCGAGAGACATTTAGATGAACCTATCTTGTTAGATTTTGCATACAATGCAGTAGGACAGTTTGCCAGCATAAGTACTCATGGAGTTAAGAAATCTTGGGGATCACAGTCCTAGTGTCTTTCTTGTACTTATCACAAACCTGACAATTAACAATTGTTACTGTTACTATTTGTTTACAAAAATCCTCTTTTTTACTTACTTGTCAATCACTCAGACAAATGATATAAGTCCATCCTATTCCCTGTAGGATCGATCCCAACCTGGTTGGGTTCTATATTTGATACAACGACTGCATTATACTTTCCTGGAGATAGAGTTTGGGCGACATCAAATTTTGGCGCCGTTGTCGGGGAATACGGTTATGGAATTTCTTGATCGTGTTTATTCAAGTGTTAGTTTCATTGAAATTGTTATTTTCTTACTATTCGTAGGGTGTACGCTAGTGTATGCCCAACACTAGGAGTCAAGAAAATCCCCGGATTCTACTTGATACAGAAATAGAAAGAAAACTAAGGAATAATCAAAGAATGGTGAATACTGAAGGAGTTTAGGACCCCGCAGTCGGTGCGGATATTTATAATCAGCGATAAATTCATCCGGCTGGTCATAAAACTGCTGAGTAAATCATTGCTCAATTAACGGCTGAGGAGAATGCAAGAAAAATAGCTCTTAGACTAGCAGATAGAGATCATTAAGCAATGCAAGAGGCAACACAAAGTCGTGCTGCGCTTGAAGAGAGACAAGACCAAGGGTGAAACAACACCCTACAAATACCATATGTGCCGGATTATATTGAATATGAAAAAGAGGAGATGGCTTATTTGGAGCAGTTGAAATCGGTGCTATTGTTCCACCAGCACTGCCTGAAGGAACTAAATTTGACATTACAAGTGCTAAGATCCACCTATTGAACTTAAAAGGGGTGTTTCCTGGCCTTTCTACTAATGATACGAACATGCATGTGATGAATTTTGTGGGGATACACACCTCGTACGATCTACCAAGAGTAAGTCAAGAAGCAATTCGATTAAGGCTATTTCAATTCTCCCTTACGAGGGAGGCGACTTTTTGGTTAGCTGAATTACGACAAATTCTATCACTACTTGGCAAGAATTGAAGAATCAGTTTCTGGAATGATTTTTTCCATCTTCCTAAATGTTGCAACTAAAGGATGAGATTTATACTTTCAGACAAATACATTCTGAAGCTCTTTATGAGACTTGGTTGCAGTTCAAGAAGAAGTTGCAAAACGTTCCAAATCATAGGATAAATTATCGAAATTTACTTGAGATCTTCTACAGAGCGTTAAACGCTAATACCAAGGCAGTAGCAGATACTATCACTGGCGGAGCATTTATGAGTTTGAGATAGGAACAACCTTTAGAGATTTTAGATTGTATCACTAAGACCAATCGAGGATGGCATACTTGAAAGGAAGACACACCAGCTGGGATGTATGTTATTGGAGCTTGGACAGTACAAGGGGCTTTGGATGAATTTGTAGCTCAAGAGGTCGAACAGTTGAAGACAGAAATTGGCTTGCTAGGCAAACAGATTATGGCTGGGGGTGCTAAGAAAGTGCATGCCTTAGGTGCACAAGGCAAAACACCTAGGCATGACGATTCTAAATCTGATGGGGAGGCTAAGTACTTGGATCAAAAGGTGGAGGGTTTTCGAGCCAAGGGCCAAGGGTCTAATCAAGACTCTTGGAACTCGAGGCAAGGGAATCAAGGTCGAAACTACTATGGAGACAATTACAACAAGTCAGGATATAGAGACAGAGACCGTGATTGTGATAGTGATTGGAGAAAGGATAATTACAAAGAGAAAAGTAGTGCATATGTTCCGCCGGGGAACTATGATTCTGATTCCAAAAATTCATGAATGAAAGACCTTCTTAATAAACTGGTTAAGGGGTCAGAGAGCCAGGAGAGTTTTTTAAAAGTGATTAGGGCGGACATTTATGGAATAAGTCAGAAGGTAGAATCTCAATCAACTCCCATAAAATAGTTGGAGTAATATTTTGGGCAGATATCAGTGGCATTGAACCAGCGTCAACCAGGCACTTCTCTAAGCAACACCATTCAAAATTCAAAGAATGATGGTCATTTCTTGTCCATTACTACTAGAAGCGGGAAGAGTACGACTGGCACATTTATGTCTGTGGATAGTGGTAATAAAGATGAGCCGGTGGTAGTCGATGAAGAGGCTAAGATAGAGCCAAAGAATTTAGAGGTTGATAGCGATGCAGCTCACAAGCCCTAAAATATTGCTAAGGAAGATAAGTCTAAAAAGAAGAAGGAGAAGGAGGTTACTCAAGTTTTGAAACACATTCCATGGCCTGCTTCTTCCTTTCCTCAAAGGTTGAAAAAGAAAGCTGAAGAGGGTAAATACCAAAAATTTATTTCAATGTTGAAAGAGTTAATGGTAAATATCCCTCTTGTTGAGGCTTTGGATAATATGCCAGGTTACATGACGTTCATGAAAGATTTGGTGATGAAGAAGAGAACTGTCAGTTTTGAGCCAGCAGATAATTTGCACCATTGTAGTGCAGTTGCTTAGCGTTCCCTTGTTAAAAAAAATGAGGATCTGGGAGCCTTCATAATTTCTTGTACTATCGGGTCTTACAACTTTGCAAAGGTACTGTGCGATTTGGGTGTTAGCATTAACTTGATGCCGCTAGCCATGTTTATATAGTTATGATTGGGAGCACTGAAATTGACTTTGATGAGACTTCTTATAGAGGATAGAACTTTGAAAAAGTTGGTGGGCATTTTGTATGATGTTTTGGTGAAGGTGGCATCTTTCATCTTTCAGGCTGACTTTGTGATTATAGACTATGAGGTTGATTTTGAGGTTCTTATAATCTTGGAAAGACCATTCCTCTGACCGAGCATTAGTTGACATGGAAACTAGGCAGATGAAGTTTAGTTTGAACTACGAGTAGGTTACCTTCAATGTTTGTCGTTCCATGAAGCAACCAAAATACATGCGTGTAATTTTGGTGATTGACACAACCGAAGAAGCAGATTTGGTTGTTCCTATTGAAGAAAGGTTGGGGGTTGAATCTCTTGCTGCTGTGATTATGAACTTTGATAGCGATGGTATTGATGAGTATGATGAGATGGTTGGTGCACTTGCTTGTAAGGGATCATACACTTATGCTTCGAAGAAACTTGATATTGATTTAAAGAATAGGGTGACCCCGCTGGTTCGTCCTTCTATCATTAAGCCTCCAATTTTGGACCTTAAGACCCTTCCGTCTCACCTTCTCTATGCATTCTTGGGAGCCAACAACACCTTGCCCATGATTATTTTTGCTGAGTTGGTGGAGTGGCAAGTAGAGGCTGTTGTTTTGGCGTTGAAAAGGTTTAAGAGGGCTATTGGTTGGTCATTGCTGACATTATCAGGATTCCACCCAGTATTTGCACTCACAAAATTTAGCTTGATATCGAGTGCATACCAAACATTGAGTATCAACATCTGAGCCTGCCAATGTAAGAAGTTATGAAGAAAGAAATTATCAAGTGGTTAGATGCGGGTGATTTACCACATTGCTGATAGTAAGTGGGTGAGCCCGATTCAGTGTGTGCCAAAAAAGGGTGGAATCACGGTGGTTCAAAATGAGAAGAATGATTTGACACCAATGAGGCCGGTGACAGGATGGAGAGTTTACATGGATTATCAAAGGCTAAATTCTTGGACCAAAAAGGATCACTTTCCTATGCCCTTTATGTACCAGATGTTAGACCGTCTTGCTGGCAGAGGATGGTATTATTTTCTTGACAGTTATTTGAGGTATAATTCGATTTTCATTGCCCCCGAGGACCAAGAGAAGGCCACTTTCACTTGTCCATATGGTACGCTCGAGTTCAAAAATGTCATGACCAGAAATCCCATTCGGGCCGGACTGGCACTCGAAGCCGATATGACCCGAGAGAACCAATCTTTGCTCATGAACCTTCTTATGCATATCCTCGTGTGAATCTTCTTATACCTCATGCAACTGCGCGGAAGACATGAATCTGATAACATATGCCCTATATATATATATATATATATATAAATAAAACTTGGCCGTTGGGGCCATTACATCGAACTGAACGTACATCTTACATCCATATAACCACATATGTCTACAAAGCCTCTATAGATACATCTATTTATACTACCTTTACAACATCAAAATGAATATACAACTATGACCCAGAAAGCTCCGAACCAAGTGGAGCTCACCAAAACTCTGCAAATGATCCACAGTCTACTGAGGAGGCCTACTAATGCCTGCACCTGCAACATGTAAGGTAAGTTCCCCCGAGGGGGTCAGTACGAAGAATGTACTGAATATGTAAGGAAATAAGAAATTGTATGATACATAAATACTTCGTGAAATCGAGCGTAAGAGAATAGTCAATATGGATAGACCTCCGTTCTGAAATATGTGGAACCATGTTCATTATTTTCATTATTCTCCTTTCTTAATCATCCATTCTTATCATCATCACTCTTATAACAACCTTCATAATATATTCATGCAAGGAATATACTCTCATTTCTTTTTCAACCATCTTCACTACTGTTCATCTAACTAGTTAGTGGTTCATAATATAATACCGAATATCCAGCTGATTAGTGGGCTCTAGTATAAACCGGACATACAGCTGATCAGTGGCCACACCAAATAATTAGAATAATAATATCGGACATCCAGCCGATCAGTGGGCAATACTAAATAAATAGAATAATAATGATACCGAACATCCAGCTGATCAGTGGGCCATACTAAATAAATAGAATAATAATACCATAGCATGATATTGGGATTTTTCCATCCGAGCTTATGCCCTTTTGACTAGATCCATGCTCAAGGAAATATAAAGCAACCATGTATATATTACTACTAGGCATACCTCTTTCCCTTTTTATTGATGAGAGAATGATTCATTGATGATTGAAATGTTATTGGGAACACATATATACATTACTTCATTCTTCACTTTTCATGAGATTGATTCAATGATAGTCATAACATTATTAGAACTTGGAACATACATTAACGGAATTTGGAGTCATAATATTGTTGGAACTTAGGAATTGTGTCCATCCTCTATTATCTTCCTTCACTCTCGCAACCAACAAACATATATAACTTAATTTATTTCTTTTGAGAGATTGGTACTTTTGCTTATAAAAGATTGATACATTGAGGATCGTGATACTTTTGGAAACACAAACACTTTAATTCACCCCTTAACTTCATGAGATCGCCTCTTTTACTTATGAGGAATAATTATATTAACTTGCACATCACCTCTCCTATTAATCTTATGAGATCTTATGAGATCTTATGAGATTGGTACTAACATAATCATAATATTATAGGACTTTGGAACATGACACGATTGGAAAATGCTTCTAAAAAATAAATAGATTCTCTTACATTATTACCCTCTTGAGATAGTTGTTTTAGGAATTACAACGTCATAATATCTTTGGAACTTCAATCAATGAATAAGAGATAAGTGAATTGTAATTCATCTAAGAATAGGGCACATATGAATAACAATATACGTTACCCTGAATTTATATACTTCAAACCTCTCGGAATTGAAACAAGCCCAATGTCAATAGGAACAATATGTTGTAGAAGGATATAGAAAGAGTAACCTTACATACCTTGTATTTTCAATACGATTCTACAATCTTAAGTGTGCATACAATAGTCCCGATCCGTCCTTATGTTTCACTCTACAACACAAGTACATAACAGAACCAATATTAACCACCAACTACCTTACAATGGCATACAATAACAATAAGTCACATGTTTGGCTTTAACATGTCATTTCCCCCTTGACAAAACCATTCATGAAATTATTATACCAATAATCCCACAATATTCCATACATTGACCAACACATGATAACCAATAGCATGTCACACCAAATTCATACTTTACACTTCTCCATCACCACCACATCACAATTATTCCATCAAACTACTTCAATACACCTCACAACAACAAATCGGCCAAAATCCCATAATTTACACTTATAGAAAAATAACAAGTTTAGGACCATAATCACACCATAAATGGTCATATTTTATCCATACCATGCTCTTTCATCAAGACAACAAGTCATATTTCAAGTTACAATCCCATGGATTTCACATCTTTCACAAAAGCACAAAGTGCCATATCCAACACTCTCAAGCATAACCAACATGATTTAAATACTCTTCCATGCATATAGTATGTTAAAGTACAAGAATAATCACTTACCCAAGCTTGGAATATGATGATCTTGTCCAAAGATGGCTTAGGGTTTGAAGAGTCACAAAGAGGTCTCTTGAAAATTCTAGAAAATAAGAGAATGTGATGTGTGTGTCTAATGAATTAAAAATCTGATTTTTCCCCCTTTATATAAATCCTTGTGTCCATGCTTATATAGTCTGACATGTGTGTTTACTAGTCAATGGAAGAATGGGTCCTTTTGACCCATTTTTGGCCCATGTCTTTTTCTCATTTTGGGCCCTTTTTGAGCCCAATTCACTTAACCCAATAAAATCAATAATTCCTCATGTTTAACTCATTTAATAAATGTTACGATGATATTACCACTCACGGTATTTATACTTGTGGCCTCAATCCCCAAAACAAGCAATTCTAGCCACGTATGACCTATTTTGACCATAAGGGTAAAATTGTCATTTTGATGCCAAATTCGTTCTCGAGTAATTTTATCATACCAATATAATACTTCACTCATTTCATGTATATACTCGTGTTTGTAGAAGAAACATGGCAAAAATTGGCTCAGTACGTCCCCGGGCACCCTTGGGACATGAGAAAATTTTCAACTTTGAAAAGTAGCCAAAACCAGCGTGGCACGCCCTTGGGCGCGCTAGCTTACCAGCATGTCACTCCCTTGGTCACGCCAGCTTACTGCATCTGGACTAAAAATTTTTGCCCAGAGCGGCGTGGTACTCCCTCTGGCGCGCCCCTCCCTTAAAATTTTTGAAAAATTCATTTTTCGACTTTTCTTCGCGGGTTTGGTTAGATACTTCAAGTCCTATTCTTTAACTTACTTCTTACCCTTAATATAATTTGTTTGGAGGTTCTATTAGCCTCATTTTTAACCCCACAAATGCTCCATGAAAATCGTAAAACACCTCCTACGCAAGATTAATCACATGTACAAGGCCAAATTTTAATTTTCTCATCACTAACTTTACAAATTACTTACTCATGGAATCTCGACACCTAAGTAACCATTGTTCAACATCGTCACATAGGTTTGGGAGTACACAGGGTGTTACAAAAAGGATGTCCTTCGATTTATGTAATGCACCGACCATTTTTCAGTGTTGCATGATGTCTATTTTCTCCGACATGGTGGAGGACACTATTGAGGTTTTTATGGATGATTTTTCTGTAGTGAGACACTCTTTTGATGACTGCTTGGCCCACCTCACTAATGTGTTGCAATGATATTAAGAGTGCAACTTAGTGCTGAATTAGAAAAAGTGTCACTTTATGGTGAAAGAGGGTATCGTGTTGGGGCATCGGATATCAAAGAAAGGGATTGAAGACAAAGCAAAGATTGAGGTGATTGAAAAGTTACCTCCACCTATTTCTGTGAAAGGGATTCGAAGCTTCTTAGGTCATGCATGTTTCTATAGAAGATTCATCAAGGATTTCTCTTAGATTACACATCCATTATGCAAGATTTTAGAGAAGGAGGTGAAGTTTGTGTTTGATGAGGTGTGTCTAAAAGCATTCGAGTGTGTAAAAGAGAAGTTGATTTCAGACCCTATCATTGTCTCACTAGATTGGTCAATGCCATTTGAGGTTTGTGTGATGCTAGAAGAGTGACCTTGGGTGCAGTCCTTGTCCAAAGGTGTGAGAAGATTCTACATCCAATTTACTATGCTAGCAAAGCACTTAACCTAGCCCAGAAGAATTATACTATGATCGAGCAAGAGCTATTAGCGGTGGTTTTTGATTTTGAGAAATTTCAATCTTAATTGATTGGAACAAACGTGATTGTGCACACAGACCACGCCGTATTTAGATATATTATGTCAAAAAAAGACGCCAAGCCAAGACTGATTCGGTGGGTGCTTCTATTGCAAGAATTTGACTTTGAGGTCAAGGACCGAAAGGGGACTAAAAATCAGGTTGTAGACCATCTATCACTCCTTGAGGAGGATTCCATGCTTAAATTGAGGGATGATCTTGATATTGATGATACTTTTCCAGACGAGCAAGTGTTGGCAGTATCACAAGACTTAATCCCTTGGTTTGCAGATTTTGCCAACTTTTTGGCAAGTGATCTAGTCTTGGAAGATATGTTGTATCAGCAGAGAAAGAGATTTATGCATGAGGTGAGAAAATTCTTCTGTGATGAGCCTTATTTATTTAGGCTATGCGCGGATGGTGTGATTCGACTGTGTATTTCGGAGGTTGAGATGATGAGTATATTGGAAGCATGTCATTCATCTCTAGTTGGGGGTCATCATGGAGGTGCGCGGACTGCTCATAAGATCTTACAATATGGGTACTATTGGCCCACCATTTATAAAGATGCTCATGACTATGCTCGGGCCTATGACCAATGTCAAAGGCAAGGGAGCATTTCGCACAGGCATGAACTTCCAATGACGACTATCCTTGAGCTCGAGCAGTTTCATGTGTGGTGTATTGGTTTTATAGGCCCATTTGTGAGATCACATAGGATGAAGTACATTCTGGTAGCTATTGACTATGTTTCTAAATAGGTAAAGGAAATTGCGTTTCCCAATAATGAAGGAAGGAGTGTCGCAGCATTCTTAAAAAAGAACATATTCTCACTATTCAAAACACCCCGAGTTATCATTAGTAATGGAGGATTCCACTTCTGTAATTGGCTGTTCAAAGCCCTGCTTGAAAAATATAGTGTCATACACAAGGTGGCAACACCTTATCATCCTCAGATGAGCGGGCAAGTTGAGGTGTCATATCGTGAGATTACTAAGGCTGTGAATGCTAATAGGACTGATTAGGCGAGAAGATTGGATGATGCATTATGGGCATATCAAACTGCATTCAAGACGCCGATTGGTGCATCTCCATATCAGTTGGTGTTTGGTAAATCGTGTCATTTTCCTATCGAACTTGAACATAAGGCATTATGGGCATTGAAGAGGTTTAATTTGGAATGGAGAAAAGCGACTAAATTTAGATTAGAGTAGATGAATGAGATGGATGAATTTCACCTCTGGGCTTAAGAAAGTTCAGTACTGTATAAAGAGAAGATAAAGTTATATCATGATCGGTAGATTGAATGAATAGAATTTCACCCAGGAGACTTGGTATTGCTCTATAACTGTGGACTTTTCTTGTTTCCTGGAAAACTAAGGTCCAAATAGTCTGGACCATTCACTGTAGTTAGGGTGTTCCCGCATGGGGAAATTGTGCCAAAAGGTGATGACGATGTCCTATTCAAGGTCAATGGTCAGCGTGTGAAGCACTATGTGGGAACTAAGAAAGAAACAAGGATGTGTGAGAACTTTAGCCTTGATGAAGTCTGAGTAGTCAAGGGAGTTGGGTCGTACCGTGACGTTAAATAAGGTGATTCATGGGAGGCAACCCATGGGATGGTTGGTGAAGTCTGATTAACCAACTTAGCTATTCCATGCCGCGACGTTAAATCAAGCGCTGCTTGGGAGGCAACCCAAGGACTGATATTATTTTGGATATGTTCATTATAGGGTACAGAGGACAGTTGAGTTGAGAATAAAAATGTGAACTAAAGTGTTCAGCTAAACCCACGATGGTGACCTACGGACCGTAGGTAAACCTACGAACCATGGGTGGAGACCGTGAAAATCAGATAAATTTTCAGCTTGCGGATACTCACCCACGTCAACCACCTATGGACTGTGGGTCGGGTCAGTGAGAATCAGACCCAATTTTTAGTTTGCGGATTCCAACTCACGCCTGATACTGATGGATCGTAGGTCAACCTACGGACCATGGGTCAGGTCCGTGGAATTAAAACCCAACCCAAAACCCTAAATCAACCCAAAATCTAAAATCTTATTAAACGGACCCCAACCCACCATTACCCATAAACACTTATCAAATCTTTAGTCAAACCCTAGTTCCAAATACAAAAATTCCAAATCCTACAATCATCTAAATTTCCAAATCCTATATTCTTACTCTCTCAGTATAGAAATACCCAAAATTTAACCAACCCCCTAATCTCACAGTTCCTAAAACCCGACCCATTCAAAAAAATCCTAAACCCTAACCACCACCAAACCCGATATGATCTACCCACATAAACCCTAACCAGACCCGACCCTCACCTGCATAACCCGAACTATTAAAAAGTCCACCCAAAGGGAATCCTAAGCCGGGTGATATGGGGTCTTCATCGAAAATCAAAAAACCAAAACCTGAAAAATCAAATCAAGGCTTCGAGATGAACCTTTGGATTCGGAGAAAAATGGGTCCAAATAGGTTTATGAGATTGAGTGGGAGATACTACTATTGTGCCTCATACCACGAGGCAACGAGATAGGGCACAAGATGTAGCCCGGGCCATACCTCAACCTACTACACAACCCCCACCACCTGCCACACCGGTGAATCTTACTCATTCATTTAATTCCTCCCCCCTATCTGAAGAGGGGGAGGATGCTTCTATGATCGATAAGAATGAAAATGGGGAGGATGCAACTGAGACAGATGAAAATGGTTAAGGTAAGGATGATTCAGAGTATGGTGATAGTGTTAAGGATAATGTGACAACTTTTATTTCAGGTACTAGCATCCAGGATTCGACGACCTCCTCATAGAGACACTTGGCTGCATAGAGGGCTGCATCGGCAGTACGATGGAAGAACATAAGGTGGTGTGTTTAGGATATGAAGTCCATCTATGATAGGGATACGGAGCCTACTGAGTGGGGTTCATTTAAGAGAATCATTGAGGAGCCCCGGTTTAGGATAGATGATTTGAATGAGATGCGTGAGATTAAGACACTGTTTGATAGATATAGCTTTGGGTGGATGATGGAGCTTTGTGGTAGTTATAGTCCAAAGTTGGTCTGTGAGTTCTATGCCTCATATGCTACTTCAGTTGATTTGATCACACCTCGAGAGCAACAAGCCCGGGACCCACCGCTGTTGGCTCACAGCTTGGTTCGTGGTACACGAGTTGATATATCTGAGTAGATGATACAGAGGTTCTTATTCGGTATCGGATATGAGGTTCCGACAAATATAGCTGAGTTTGATCACTCCATAGAGATGGTGAAAAATAGGAACAAAATAAATGATGTGGATAAGTGATTGGAGCTATTACGGTGGATTGTGAGTTATATCACTGAGGATGGGTTAGATGCTAGATGGGTAGCTGAGAAGTCAGACATTAAAAAGTCCTCACTTCACTTTGCGGGCAAGTTTTGGTGGTCGATTGTACAGAATTATCTCGATCTCATTAGTGTTGATAATTCTCTTACACTTGACCGAGCGGTTCTAGTGGCGAGCATCATGACAGGTTATGATATCAACTTCACCCACTACATTATTGAGGATATTCATAAGCGAGCTTTCTAAGATTTTACCAGCACCTTTCCCATGTTTGATTCAGGGTTTATGTAATATTGCTGGTGTGGTCATACGACCTGGGGTTGATCACCATATTGAGGTAACCTGAGTGGCTGTAGTGGGGTTCATGCAGTATCGAGCCAACCCAATTTCCCAAAAGAGGTCTCAGCCCTCTACTTCGTCAGGAGCGGCCTTTTTTATGGTCATGTGGATCGAGAGGAGCTGGCTGGCACCCCAACACAGATTAGTGTGCCCAAGGCTGTGAGAGTGCCTACTGAGAGTATAGGTCCCATGATTGATGAGGGAGTAGCTTACATTACTTCACCCCCCCCCCCATCTGGTATAGTTTCTGTCTCGAGAGACTTTCTCCAGAAATTGATGGATAAACAAACACAGGTAATTGAGCGGTGACTCACACAGTGGCCCAGATGGCTAAGTTGGTGACTCAACTTAAGCCATGGGTCCAGTCTTTAATTGAGAAATGTAAGGTGAGAGTCGAGGTCTGGATGCTAGCTGCCATGGATAGATTTATGCGAGAAATGAATGGATGGATTTACAGCTTCAAGCACAGGATGGGTAACCCACTGCGGAAGATCCATATTCCAGATTTGATGAGTTTGATATAGGAGGTAGCTTCTTTGAAGTCAGAGGTTGGAGCTTTAGCAGTCAGCCACACTCCTATTATTTTGCCTATACTGACACCGGTCCCGACGGCGCTGGTGTTTATGGTTATTTATTTGCTAATGAGGAGCCTCCTATTGATTGATGTAAGAGGCCACTGAGTCTTAAGGGCCAGAGTGCAAGTGGAGACGAGTTTGAGAGTGATATTAGGAGGGTGACAAAGGCTTCCCGAGCAGAGTTCCATGTTAGCTAGATTACCCATGAGAAGAGAGCCCTGGGTGTATCCTCTAGTCAGCCACCCCCTCCACCGTTAACACCTAGCATGGAGCCCAGAGAGCAGACAGATGATCCAGCTGTGGGCTGGCCCATATTTAATGCCTAGGGTGCCACAGGTATGTTTTTCACTCCCTTACACTTATCATATTTATAGTTATGCGATGAGGGCAGTGCATCATTAGTTAGTTGGGGTAGGGGATACCCCACCACTCGGGGGGTTTTGTCGCCGTATTTCTTTTCCCCCGAGTGTGCTATCATAGTAGAACTGACATGTTTAGGTTATTATTTGTGTTTCATTATGTGTTTTCATGTTTAGTTAGAAGAAAAATAGGGGAACCTTAGTGCAGTCAATTTTGAACGAACTTTGAATGATAATGATGCCTTTTGATTTTTTAAAGGAAGCCCCTCCTGAAAATTTGGTTTTGGACTGTGTGTGTAGTTATGATACTTTGTGATAGTTGTTGGATCTTGTTATGGAATTAATATTATAGGCAGAATGACTGCAGCATAGCAATGCATGAACTGGATACGTAGTAGTCGATAGTGAAACCTTGTGCTATGTGTGCATGAGGTCATTATCGAGTTCACTTTATGTGTGCAATTCAAAACTTGCCCGGTTAATCTTGCCTGGGTGATAGGATAGTATTTAGGAAAGGATCATAGGCCATTTTTGAATAAGTCCACTTTAGCTTACGTTCCTGACCAAATGAAGTAAATATCCCTTGATCTTGAGTTTGAGCCTTAATTGACATTTTTCTTTCATTAGCCTATTAACCGTCCCATTTTGACATACAATGAACCTGTCTTGGACCTGGTCCCTCCTTGGACATTGTGTACCTCTACTCAGACAAATTACCTAAGTTGAGGGTGGCTATCATGGAGGTGCGTAGCTTGATATGGGTATGAAGAAGGGGTTAGTAAAATAAAAAAGAACAGAGTTGGGTGTGAAGAAGAAATAAAAGAGGGAAAAGAGAAAAAATAAATAAATATATATATATATATATATATTGAAATCGTAAAGAAACTTACATCCAAAATCTGAAAACAAATGAAGGAGAATAAGTAAAAATAAAAAGAGAATGGTTGGAAAGTGGAGCCAAAAATAGTGTAGTGTCAAGAAGGGTTGAGTCACCGTATCCATATGTACCACACCCGTCCCCAAGCCCACATTACAAGCCGATGAAAGTCCTATAATGATCCTAGTCTGACTGTCCGAAAAACTAAGGCATAGAAAATAAGGGCAAGCTTATGGTATTTCACGCACACTGTTTGAACTTCATTGTGAGAGAGAGTGTTTTGATCCGGTCCCTATGTTGATATTCATTGGTATACTATGAGTGTATGGAACTTCTTTTCTGTGAGAGTACATGGGTTGCATTTTTAACTGCTATTTGTTTTGATAACTCATTTGCATATATGCTTAGTTGTTTGTTTTTAATCTGATGCTATCACTTGATCCCTTCTGTGTCATGATAATATGTTGCATGTATACACACAGTGGTTTTGACTTGTGAATAGGAGGGGGTCAAAATTTTTGGTCCAGAAGAAATGAGTCGACTCCCATAGGTCTCTTAGGTTTCTCTTAGTTAAACATCGAATGTGTTTGTTTTGTTTTGTTCGCCTGAGGACATGCAAAGCATAGAAAATATGCAATAACTTGGGTATGTTTGGTAGGTACAATGTGTTTTCTGTTCTATATTGTAGGAAAATAGGTTTTGGAGGAAAAATGGAGAAGACCGGTAGTAGTATGCACTAGAATGAAGTTTTTGAAGACAAAAGAGCGAAGTTGAATTTCACCAAGTGACCCACGGTCATGACTGACGGACTGTAGGTCAAGTCCGTGAGTCAACTTATGCAGTTGCACATGGAGGCCTGATTCCTACGACCTGGACCTATGGACCGTGGGTTGAGTCCACGACCTCAAGTCACGGTCTGTGGAAAGTTGCCAACTCTTTTATCCTACATGTTGTAGGATAGGATTCGTTTTGTATCTATAAATAATCCTATGTTTTCCTATGTTATAAGGCGATTAATTACATTATTTGAGTTGTCTATTACATTGTTTTGGATTCTATTACATTTATTTGAGGTTCATAAACACATTGATCTTGTAATCTCACACATCTATTCTAGGGTTTTGATTTATATTGAGATTTCAGAGTTTTATTCTTCTTGTGAATTCATAATTATGTTTTCATCATTGAATTCTTCTTGTGTTCTTGCAATCATGAGTAGCTAAATCGCTCAACTAGGGTTGTGTGAACTATAAGGAATCAACGAAATGGGTTAAGTGCGAAGTAATTCTGGACTGGTGTGACTGCATGTATTGGTATTTCCTTTGTTATAATTGATCTTCTAACAGTTTCAAACGTTGAAACTCACCTGTATTCTAAACTTGCTCGAGAGAGAAGTAGAGATTGGGAAAAGGGAATAACAACAAAGATTTGAAGCTATCAACCTTCATCTAATAACTTGAGCGATAACAGGGAGAGTTATCTGAGATCAAGAACAAGGGTTAGTAGCGCGACACTCGGAGACTGAGAGGAGATGAGTGAAATTCATCTAACTAAGGTCGAGATATGTTTAGATGAATCTATCTTGTTAGATTTTTCATGCAACGCAGCGGGATAGTTTGCCAGCACAAGTACCCGGTGGAGTTAAGAAATCTTGGGGATCACAGTCCTAGTGCCTTTCTCTTATTGATCACAAATCCGACAATCAACAATTGTTACATTTACTATTTGTTTACAAAACCCCCCCTTTTTTACTTACTTGCCAATCACTCAGACAAACATTCGATAGAAGTTCGTCCTATTCTCTGTGGTATCGACCCCAACATAGCTGAGTTCTATGTTTGATACAGCGACCGTGTTATACTTTCCAGAAGGTATATTTTGGGAGACATCAAAAATCCACACCAAAAAACCAGTAACTACTGTCGAACTAAAATGATCATATCTCCTTCATTCAGATACAAAGTGCATCGATTCTTTTTGCATTGGTTCCAATATTTTGATAAAGATCGAATGGTATCATCAGATACAAAAAAGCTCATTTTCTTTAGGTGATACTATTAAAACTCAACAATAAAATTTTTAAACTCTGAACAAGTATCCAAAACTCATCTGAGACCTTCCGAACACAAATTAATAGTGCAAACCACTTGCAAAATACATTACATACCTAATGGACTCATCAATATACCCAAATGAGGTCATATTAATTTGATACTGACCAAAGCCAACTCTAAATTTAGAAATCTCTAAATTTTAAGTGATCGCTCAAATCTCATTCAATAGCCTCGGGAACTGAACCAAACCTTTAACAAGACTAAAGATTACCCTACGAACCGAGTAGAATCATCAAAACTTTAAAATTATTTATCCTTAAATGTTGATTTTAGTCAACCCTCTAAGTGTCCATCTTTTAAAACTCAAAAACTCTTTCGGAACTTATCTAAATTCCTGGAGACTTGATCTAATAGTCCTACTAACCCAAAGATCATGTTTCAAAACTGATGGAGCTGATGGAATTTTGATACAAGCTCAACTTCTACGAATGTTAAATAATGTCAACCATATTAACTTTTCAACCTTCCAAAATGAAAAACACACATAATACTCAACCAACCACCTCGAAAACCATGTCACCTACCCTCTTAGACCATACACCATAATACAACTATTGGAAGGGGTAAAATGGTCAAAATATATCAAAAGTCAAAAATGACAATGAGGGTTGTTACAAATATAAAAATATCATTCATAAAAAAGCATTGGATTTTTCGATAAATTTATAAAAGAACCATTCTACTTATAATACTAATGAATTTTAAAAAAAATCATAAATACCTAGGTGAAGAAAAATAAATATATATAATATAAAAAGATATTACATAAATAAAAATTTTAAAATAGACATTTCATAGGATAAAGAGGAGAAAATATCTATTGTTCAAAGTTGAGGGGTGTTTAATTTCTAAAGCAATGTTAAGGGGTATAAATGATTTTCACCCATATACATAAATATCTAAACGCATAATATACAATTACATGAGCCAAAAAAATCACATTTTCTGTTCTCTTTTAAGACCACCTTTTAGGTGGGCATCATAGATTATATTTTAATTTGTATCCTTAAATCAAGAAAATAATATAACTAACGAAATTTGATTGTTCACTTTGCAAATCCGGAACACTTCACTTTCACATCTCTCAGGCTCATTTCTCTCTCAATATTTTGCTTTTATACTCACTATTTTTTGATATTATTGTCAACAACATTTATTAATATTTTTATTTTGAAGTAAGAAAAAACTTTTACCCTTGAAGTAAAAGAATCTTCAATTAAATAATTATATAATTTAAAAGTGGATAGACATTAAGTAGTAAAGTTGAATTATTAAAATGTCTATTGTGTTGTAAAATAGGAGCAATATAGAATAGTATAAAACGAGGTATTGTAGACAAGAGAATAACGAAAATCTGTAAGAACTTTTCTTCTATTAAGTGTGTAATCCATGAGCCAAAATTGTTCTATTTATAGTTACAAAGATACATCCTCAAAGACAAGAATGTAAAGGATGATGTTACATATTGTGTATATACATATGAATGTAAGTTGTTCATGCATGTGATATAAATGAAGTAAATAAATAATCCACTTCAATTCAATATATTCATAACACTTCCCATTGGATGTCCATACATAATGTGTCTCGTTAAAACATTACTAGGAAAAACCATATGGGAAAAAAATCCTCTAGTGAAGAACAAAGAGTACACACATCTTATAATATGTCTTGAGTGCTACCTCATTAAAAACATTACCAGGATAACCCAACTGGGACAAAATCTTGGTTAAGGGAAAAATAGTACAATATGTATTTTACTTCCCTTGGTAAAACATTACTTGATATATCGGAGATGATTCATTCTAATCTTATATCTCAACTTCTCAAATATTGATGCTGGCAATGCCTTGGTGAATAAATTTGCAAGATTATAATGACCCTTCATGTCATTTTCTACATTCTCATGCCTGTTCTATGTTTAGAGCATTTCTAGAGCTGCTCAAATTCATTTATGACTTATTGGGACTGACAGTTCGATTACCGGACAGTTTGTTTAGTTTTTAGAGCTATTTACCTATTTTGGAACTTTTGCTATTATGAAAAGGGTCTTGGACCTAAACTTCAGGTAAACGTACTGAGATGCCAATTTTGACAGTTTCAGTAGATCTAAAATGTCAATATTAGGTTAGAGAGACCCTTATTCTGGGTTCCAAGGCTTTCAGACTCATTATAAGCAATTGGGTAGATTTTGGTTAAAATAAACCCTTGGGTGTGGGATTCACATTTTATCGAAATGACCTCAGATGGAAATTTTGATGGTTTTGTTGAGTCTGGAATGTCAAATTTTGTAGGGTAGCATAGTTCATTTGCATTCATGGGATTCCAAACAAATCTCGAGGGCCCGTTCAAAGAATTTGCAACTTGGCAAAGTTGTTGGTGTATCAGCACCTGGTGCAGGCCCAGGTCCTTCATCCCTATTGTGATGAGGACCCCCATGATCGGAAGGGTCTATGATCTTGGTCGTCTCAATTGTGAGGCTTAAGGACTCGCTGTCACACCTCAAATCCCATTGGGGCGGACAGGTACCCGTAGCCATAAAGGCCAGAGAGAACCAACCTATGATCGTGTACATTCATATGCATGCCATTAGGTGAACAAAAATTCTTCCACATACCGATATAATATATCGATAATGGAAGTCATGTAAAGACGTCTAAAACAAATACGAGATTTGGCCATTGGGGACACGTCTAAAAAGGTATGACACTTCTACATTTGACTTTACAATGTCTACAAAGCCTCTAAAAGATATATATAACCATGACTAAGGTTGGGGTATTTCCTGATAAAGAGCAACGCAACCCCACTCCGAAAAGTTTTATAAGAAGAAATGGTGATTGGCCATCTACTACATCTACTACACAGTACCAAAAATATATACAAATGACTCGAAAAGCCCCAAATCAACCTGGAGCTCACCAATAGCCTGCAGATGACCTATACCCTACTGTGAAGATCTACTAGCTCCTGTGCCGACAACAAGTAAGGAAGGTCCCCCAAATGACGTCAGTATGAAAGAATGTACTGAGTATGTAAGGCTATAAGTAACTGTATGAAGTATAGAAACTCAAATAGAATCAAATACAAGTGAATAGATAATACGGATATACCACCGTACTGTATATGTGGAACCATGTACATTACATTCATTTCTTTCCTTTTAGCTTTATATCAATATACATCATACAATGCACGGGACCAACTAATCAGTGGTAAATAACATTGGGATCGACTCGAGCTAGGCTTATGCCCCCAGAGATACCACCCATAAATCAATAAATCATGTTCGGTTCAAGCTAGGTTTTCACCCCCATAGCTACCCCATGCATCCAATAATCAATCGGGATCGGCTCGAGCTAGGCTTTCGCCCCCAGAGCTACCACCCGTACTCAACCAAATATGCACCAAATATGCATTACTTCATTTCTTTAATTTTTGTGAGATTGTTACATCGGTGGTCATAATTTTATTGGAGCTTTCGAACAATAGTCAAAAAATAAGTGACACGTGAATAAAAATTGCTAACAAACCTGAAATGAGATACTTTAAAACATTTCGGAGTGGAAACAAGTTTAGTAACGATGTGAACAAAAGGTGCGGCCAAAAGATACGAAAAAGAGTAACCTTACATACCTTATATTTCCAACACATGACTACAACAATTAAGATCTTCCTTAAATCGTTACTCCACAACACAAGTACGTAACGAAGCTAACATTAAAAGCTAATTACATTACAAGTTCAAAAGATGATAATTAGCTACTTGACGGGAAGTTATATCATTCCACCTTCCTTTATAATTCCATATAACTTCATTCCACCCTCCTACAATACAATTTACTACCTCACAACACCAACAATACCAAAACAATCCACATATCAACATAGACGTCACAAACCGACAAGATTTCCCACCAAGTGCATACTTCACATTTTTACTTCAATGCAACTCCACATTTTTATTCCATCAAGTCACATAAATACCTTCCACAATAATATAACAAAAATAGTCCACACAGTTTCAAAATTCACTTTAACATAACAAGAAATTATACTCCTTTCACTACGACAAACTTTCCATGCACAATTACATATAAACATTTCAACAAGTCATACAAAAGGAGTAAAGAATTAGGTAAAGAACCACAATTAAAAATACTGAAATTTCATCCATCTAATTCAATTCCTTCAAGAACTTAAGTCCCCTTTCAGGTTTAAACCACATAGAGGGCAAATCCTTTACCGATTTAGCAAAAGTGGACTGTTTCACAATAAGTGGACTTCTCAACACTTTTTAAACATAAATAACATGATATAAACACACTCTTATGCATATAATATATTAATATATAAGGTTAAACACTTACCAAGGCTTGCAAGTGGAAGATTTGTCCAAAAATCCTTAGAGAAAATTAGGGTGGCTAGGGTTTTTGAGAGAGGAGAAATGTTGATTGAAAATCTGATTTTTGGCAAGTGAAATGTGTTGAAAATAAGCTGAATTTCAGCCTTATAAAGTCCCCTTTCCACCCGCTCTTTTTAGTCTCCCTTGGACAATTATTTGGTCAAAAAGTCTAAGTATACATGGTCTATTTTTAAATGGATCATCTCCCTTTTTGGGCCCATGTCTTTTTATTAATTTTGGGCCTCAATTAAGTCCATAAACATAATATTAATTCATCCCAATAAATTTAGTGGGCAATACACCAACTATCTCAAGTTTAAATAATTCCATAAATGTTAAGGTAGTCAAATAAGTTCGGAAATGTACGGGGTGTTACATCCTTCCCCCTTAGGAACATTCATCCTCGAATATTAGTAACATTATCCAATATAAACAAGTTCAAGTCTAAGTTCATTCTTCATATTATCACATACACATAATACTTATATATACTTACTTGTTATTGCTCCAATTTCGTATCTTGAACTTTCTCTTCAGTTTGAAATAAATGCGGGTACTTAGACTTCATCATTTCCTCAGCTTCCCATGTGATTTCTTCTACTTGATGATTTTTCCAAAGCACTTATACAAAAGCTACTTCTTTATTTCTTAACCTCTTAACTTGTCGATCCAGGATAGCAATAGGTACTTCTTCATAGGTGAGATCTTCTGTAATTTGTACATCTTCAGTGGGAGCAATATGATATGGATCTCCTATGCACTTCCAAAGCATTGAAACATGAAACACTGGATGAACTGTGGAGAGTTCTTGGGGTAGTTCTAATTCATACTCAACTCCACCAAATCTTTGGATAATCTTATATGGCCCTATATAACGCGGACTTATCTTTCCTTTCTTTCCAAATCTCATTACCTCTTTCATTGGTGACACTTTCAAGAATACCCAATCACCTATGGCAAATTCTAGACCCCTTCTTCTAACATCGGTATATGACTTGTGCCGACTTTGGGCCATTTATAGCCGCTTTTGTATCACATTAACCTTCTCCATATCTTGATGAACAAGATCTGACCCAATTAAGGCAGTTTCACCCGCTTCAAACCATCCAATTTGTAACACCCCGTACGTCTCGGAGTCTAGCTGACTACCGTAATATTTATAGAAATATGAAAACATGAGATATTTGATGAATTATGTATTGAATTGTGGGCATTTAAAAGTCTTTCACAATTGGGCCCAAAATGAAGCCCAAAATCATAAGGGAAGACATGACCCAACATGGGATTTTGACCCATTCTTCCAATTTTCTCCATTTGACCAATCAACCCTTGCATTTAATGCTAATAAAGAGATAAGAGAGACTTGAGGGACTATATAAAGAAAGAAAAATCAGATTTTTATTTCATATTGGACTCTCATGCTTTTTCTAGACTTTACCAAATAATTTCCTTTGTCCCTCAAGAACCCTAAGTCATTCCTTTGGCAAAAATCATCCTTGTACAAGACTTGGTAAGTGTTTATTATGATGGTTTAATATATTTTATGAATGATATGGGGTGTATATTATGTTTGTTATGTTGGTGGAGTATTGAGAAGTGCAGAATGTGTGAAATGTTAAATGTTTGCTAAATCGGAGGATGGTTTTGTCTTGTAAACTTTAATATGTACTTGTGGTCTTGAAGAAAGTGAACTTGGTGGAGTAAATATTGACATGTGAGATGTTATTATAGTCTTACTTTGTTTTATTCTTGTGTATAATGTTTGGAATTGCTATTGTGAAATTGGTTATGGATTTGGTGAGGTATTGACCAAGAAGTTTCATTTTGGGTGTTGTTTATGGGTGTGGTGAGACTGTGGCTGATTTTTGGCATTCAAATGATCAAAAATATGTCAAAATAAGTTTGGTTATGATCATGGACCATTAATTGCATTAAAAGACCCAAAAGAGGCCATTTCGGACCAAAACGGGCATCCGCCCCCGCAGACGAGGGCATCTGCGGGCGCAGATGCCAATGCAGATGCCCCTAGAATTTTACATAGTCCATCTACGTGTGCAACTCATAAACCTGCGGTAGCATGTGGAAGCTCAGGTCAGCCCAGTTTTCCGTTTTGTATGTTTTCGCATCTAGTCGACCCCCGAAGGCCCCTATACCCTTTTTGGATGTAATTATCAACTTGTGATGTCGTTTTAATGACTTTAAAGTATAGTATGGAGGTGTTTTGGACTATATTAAGTATGTATGGTTGTTCATATGTTTTTATGAAGGAGTAATTGTGACAGAATGATAAAGAGAAAAGCGTAAAGGGTAAGTGTGGTGTGTAATGCTATCGATGTATGATCTCTTGGTCAATGTGCGTAATTTTGTGGTATTTTTGATATGATAAGGCCTTGGATTGTATTTTAAGGGGTGACATGATCTTATACGGCAGTCATATAGTTCATTGTCACCTTGTACACCTGTATAGTGACTAGTTTCTAATGTAAGTTCCGGTATGAACTTGTATTGTAGAGTAAGACGTAAGAAAGAAGCTGGACTATTGTGTTCATACATAGGCTCGTGTGTTCATACTTGGAAGTGAAGGTATGTAAGTTTACTTTGTCCGTATCTTTATGCAACATATAGTACTCATATTGACGATACGCTTGTCCTATTCCTAAATGTGTTAAGGTATACTATTCCCGGTTACCAATGGTTATTATCACAAGTTTCCTATTCATTGATCAATTATGAATCACATGTCTCCTATTCATTGATAATGTTCCAAAACCCCAATAAAGTTGTGTTCCAAAGTTCCAATATTGTTTATGCTCATGTATCTTGTTCATTGATCATTGTCCAATGGTTACAATAGTGTTATGTTTCCAATAAGGTGATGTTTCCAATAATGTTTACATGTTTCTCACTCATTGGTTAATGATCCAAAGCTTCAAAGTAAAGTATGACTATCATTGTAGCAATCTCAAAGTAATGAATAAAGTAATACATATGTGGTTAATGATCAAGTATGGGTGGCAGCTTTGGGGGCGAAATACCTAGCACAAGCCGACCCCAAGATGGTTGGATCACGGGGCAGTCCTAGAGGCATAAGCCTAGCTCGGACCGAACCTGACAGGGGGCAGCTCTAGAGGTATAAACCTAGCTCGAGACGAACCTGATATGTTGGTTTATTGATGGCAGCTCTAAAGGTAATAACCTAGCTCGAGCCAAACCCAATGATTTGAATCTTAGGGTGGCAGCTCTAGAGGCATAAGCCTAGCTCGAGCCGATCCCAACATAAAGTTATGTTATGCTAAACCCACTGTTCAGTCGGGGCTCGGGTATCATAGTTCACAGGCAAAGATGAATAATCATAGAATCAAAGGAACAAAGAAAGGAAATAAAGCAATATACATGGTTTCCAAAGTTCAGTATAATGACTTATCCATATTGGTTATGCATTTGAATTTGATTTCATTGGCACATTCACATATCATACAGTTTTATTTGAGCCTTACATACTCAGTACATTCTTCGTACTGACCCCTCTTGGGGGATTTACCTTACTTGCTGTAGGCGCAGGTACTAGTAGGCCTCCACAGTAGGTTGCCAGTCTTTGCAGATTATTGGTGAGCTCCAGTTAGTTTGGGGCTTCTCCGAGTCACAGTTGTTCATATGTTTTGGTTTTGTATATGTTGTATAAAGAGGGGAATTGTCCCGACTTTTAGTTTATTTTGGTCAATACACTTGTTAGAGGCTTTTGTAGGCGGACGCGGGTGTATAAATGTAAAAGGTACGTGTAGTTTTTGACTTGATGGCCTCAACGGCCAAGTTTGATATATGTATACATGTTGCATGTTCCATGAATTTTCGTTGTTAGCATTGTAAGCTCCTACGTGATAAGGGTGTTTCTAATGGCATGCATATAAATGAACATAAGTACAGTTTGGTTCTCTGGGGCCTTATCGGCTACGAGTGCCAATCACGCCTCGTTAGAATTCGGGGCGTGACAAAAGTGGTATCAGAGCAGGTCGGTCTAAGGGTGTCTACAATGTCGTGTCTGAGTAGAGTCTTACTTATCAATGTGTTGTGCACCATATTTATAAGTAGGAGGCTACGGGATATTTAGGATGTTGTTTCTTTTCTTCACTTCTAGATCGTGCAATAGAGCCAGTGTTGTAAGGTGAATTGTATCTGACCCTGGTAATTGTTTTTCTTATGTATAGTAACAATGCCAATGACAAGAATAGGTAGAGGTAAAGGCAAACAGGTAGACATGCCTACCGAAAAAGGAATGAGTAGATTACCACCTGACCAAGCTAGTCAAGGTGGAGCAAATGCTGATATTTTATCACGGTCTTCTTCTACTTATCCAGCTCTGGAAGAGCCAGTTGGTAGAGAAGTACCCGCAGCACCACCAATGAAGGCCACAGATCAGGATCTTAGAAATGCAGTACACATGTTGACACAGTTAGTGGCATCACAAAGTCAAGGACGAGCTGGTACAATGAGACATGAGGTTGATGCTGTGAGAGTGGCGAGTCGCAGGACACAGGATTTCCTAAAACTGGACCCTCCTATATTCACTGGGTCAGATTCGAAAGCAGATCCACAAGGCTTTGTAGATAGAATTCAGAGGGCCTTGGAAGTTATGCACGTGACGGGGGTAGAGACAGTTGAACTTGCTGCGTACAGATTGAAAGGAGAGGCAATATTGTGGTATGAGGATTGGAAGAAATCCCATGATATTGGTGCAAATCCACCTACGTGGGAAGAGTTTAAAGTGGCTTTCCTTGATCATTACTTATCCTATGAGATCCGTGAGGCATGTGCGGATCAGTTTCTAAATCTCCATCAAGGAAATTTGACCGTGAGAGAATATAGTTTGCAATTTACTTCCTTGGCTCGATATGTGCCAAATGTTGTGGCTACGATGACAAATAGAGTCCATCAATACGTGGATAGATTAGAACCATATTTGGTAAGGGATTGCACCATTGCTGCCTTGAAAAAGGACATGGACATAGCTAGAATACAAGCCTTCGCCCAGAAAATGGAAGATCAAAGATAGAGAAGAAGGGCACATGAATTTGACAGGGGACAATCTAAAAGGGCTAGACCTATGGGACCATCTATGATGTCTCAAGGAGGATCTAGGCCTCGTATGTTTCCTAGACCACCTAGGCCATCGTTCTCTCATTCCACAGCAGGTGCTCACTCTCAGTTTTGGGGGTTTAGAGGTGGTCCAGCTAGGCAGAGTAGTGGAGGTCACGGATCACAGGCAGCAGGTTTTCCTCATCAGCAGTGTTAGCACTGCGGGCATATTCATGCAGGTACATGCAGAGTGGGGACAAATGCTTGTTTCTGGTGTGGCATGATAGGACACATGATGAGAGAGTGTCCCCAGAGGAGTATGGGTGGTGTAGCACGATCGGCAGGGTCGGCCGTTGCGTCATCAGCATCAATCCCTTCTTTGGGATGAGGTGTGCAGTCTGTTGGCCGGGGTAGAGGTGCCAGAGAAGCATCCAGTACTAGTGGCATTCAGAATCGCACTTATGCTTTAGTGTACCGACAGAATTCAGAGGCTTCCCCTGATGTCGTCACAGGTACATTATCCATATTCTCATATAATGTATATGCATTGATTGACCCTGGTTCTACATTGTCCTATGTTACTCCACTAATTGCTGTGAAATTTGCAAAGGCACCAGAATTATTAATTAAATCAATTGAAGTGTCTACACCAATTGGTGAATGTATTATTGCAAAAAGAGTATATCGAAATTGTGTGATAACTGTGTGTGGTCATGATACATTAGCCGATCTCATTGAACTAGACATGGTGGATTTTGATGTGATAATGGGGATGGATTGGTTGGCTTCTTGTTATGCCACGATTGATTGTCGGGCCAAGAAGGTGCATTTTCGTTTTCCGGAGGAGAATGTTCTTGAATGGCAGGGTAATGTAGGGGCACCACGAGGAAGATTTATTTCCTATCTGAAAGCTAGGAAAATGATTGCTAAGGGTTACATATGTCATTTAGCAAGGGTGAAAGATACTGAAGTGGAACCACTAACTCCGCAGTCGGTTCCAGTGGTCAATGAATTTCTAGATGTATTTCCAAAGGATCTTCCAGTCTTACCCCCAGAACGGGAAGTAGAATTTGGCATTGATGTGATTCCAGGCACTCAGCCTATTTCTATTCCTCCATATATAATGGCTCCAGCAGAATTGCGTGAATTAAAGGAGCAATTGAAAGATTTGCTGGACAAAGGCTTCATCAGGCCTAGTATATCCCCGTGGGGTGCACCGGTATTATTTGTACAGAAGAAATATGGCACGTTGAGAATGTGCATCGACTATCGGTAATTAAATAAGGTAACGATCAAGAACAAATATCCCCTCCCTCGAATTGATGATTTGTTTGATCAGTTACAGGGTGCCAAGTGTTTTTCAAAGATTGACTTGAGGTTGGGTTACCATCAAGTCAGAGTTAGAGAAGAAGATGTACCCAAGACAGCATTTCGAACACGATATGGCAATTATGAATTTTTAGTTATGTCATTTGGACTAACAAATGCACCAGCTGTGTTCATGGATTTGATGAATAGGGTGTTTAAGCCATTTTTGGACGTGTTCGTCACAGTATTTATAGACGATATTCTATTTTATTCAAGATCACAAGAGGACCATGCTAATCACTTACGGCAGGTGTTACAGATTCTCCATGAGCGTAAGTTGTATGCAAAGTTCTCCAAATGTGAGTTTTGATTGAAATCAGTCGCGTTCTTGGGCCACATTGTGTCAGATAAAGGGATATAGGTTGATACACAGAAGATTAAAATAGTGAAAAATTGGCCAAGACCTACGACACCCACAGAGATTCGTAGTTTTCTTATACTGGCAGGTTATTACAGAAGATTTGTGGAAGGTTTTTCCTCTATTGCTGCACCGTTAACAAAGCTTAGACATAAGGCAGTTAAATTTCACTGGAATGATGCGTGTGAGAAAAGCTTCCAAAAGTTGAAAGATAAATTAACCTGCACACCAGTTTTAGTACTTCCTGAAGGTACTGAAGGTTATGCAGTGTATTGTGATGCTTTCAGGGTTGGCCTCGAATGTGTATTGATACAGCACGATAATGTCATAGCATATTCCTCACGACAGTTGCGGCCACATGAAAGAAACTATCCCACACATGATCTTGAATTAGCAGCGGTGGTTTTTGCTTTAAAGATATGGCGTCATTATTTGTATGGAGTTCATGTTGATATCTATACTGATCACAAAAGTCTGCAGTATATCTTTAACCAGAAGGAACTCAATTTGAGGCAACGAAGGTGGTTAGAGCTTTTAAAAGACTATGATATTGATATCCTTTATCATCCAGGCAAAGCAAATGTGGTAGCCGATACATTGAGCCGCAAGACAATAGAAAGCACTAGTGACCGATTGACAGAAAAGAAAGAGATAATCAAAGATATACATCAATTAGCCAGCTTGGGGGTTCGACTTCTTGAATCCTCAGATGAAGGAGTTATTATGCAAAATGCGGCTGAATCTTTGCTAATAGCTGAGGTGAAACAAAAGCAGTTTGCAGATCCTATGTTAATGCAGTTAAAGGGAATGTAGAACAGAATTTGACAAATGCATTTGATGTTACACAGGAAGGGGTGATCCAATGCCAAGGTAGAGTATGCGTTCCAGATGTAGATGAACTGCGAAAATGAATTATGATGGAGGCGCATCATTCGCGCTATTCTATCCATCCGGGTGCTACTAAAATGTACCATGATTTAAAGGAAATATATTGTTGGGGAAAGATGAAGAAGAGCATTGCAGAATTCGTCGCTCAATGCCCGAATTGTCAACAAGTGAAAGTGGAGCATCAGAAACCAAGAGGTTACATGCAATGTATCAATCTTCCAGTCTAGAAATGGGATATGATTAATATGGACTTCATCACAAGTTTGCCTCGTACACTGCGAAAATTTGATTCTAGATGGGTTATAGTGGACAGGCTTACCAAGTCTCGCATTTTCTACCAGTCAAGACCACTTATATAGCTGAGGATTATGCAAAATTATATGTTAAAGAGATGGTACAGTTACGTGGTATTCCATTTTCCATTATATCAGACAGAGGGGCACAGTTTACTGTGCATTTTTGGAGATCTTTTCAGTAGAGTTTGGGTACATAGGTGAATTTGAGTACGACTTTCCATCCTCAGACTGATGGACAAGCAGAACGTACCATCCAAACACTTGAAGATATGCTATGAGCATGCACGTTAGATTTTCAGGGCAGTTGGGATGACCATTTGCTCTTATTGAATTTGCTTACAACAATAGCTATCACTCAAGTATTAAAATGGCACCTTATGAAGCTTTGTACGAAAGGAAATATAGATCACCAATTGGATGGTTTGAAGCCGGTGAAACAGCTTTACTTGGGCCAGACCTTGTTCATCAGGCTATGGAGAAAGCTAAAGTGATTCAGCAGCGATTACAAAAGGCCTAGAGTTGACACAAGTCATATGCCGATGTTAGAAGAAGTGGACTTGAGTTTGCCATAGGTTATTGGGTATTTCTGAAGGTGTCACCAATGAAAGGGGTAATGCAATTCGGACTGAAAGGGAAGTTGAGTCCACGGTATATAGGCCCATATGAAATTATTAGAAGATTTGGGAAAGTCGCGTATGAGTTGGCACTGCCCCAAGAACTCTCCACAGTTCATTCGGTATTTTATGTCTCGATACTTCAAAAATGCATAGGAGATCCATCTCGTATTGTTCCAAGTGAAGATGTCCAAGTTACATAGAATCTTACCTATGAGGAGGTACCTATTACCATTTTGGATAGACAAGTGATACGACTGAGGAATAAAGATATAGCATCCATAAAGGTACTTTGGAGAAATCAGCAAATAGAAGAGGACACATGAGAAGCTAAAGAAATGATGAAATCCAAGTACCCTCATTTGTTCCAAAAGGAAGAATGACAAGTAAGTATTTATAAGCTTTGAGTATATCTATATATGATGACATGAATAATGCTCCTAAACTTTTAATTGGTTACTTTGAAATGATAACACTAACATTCGAGGACGAATGTTTCTAAGGGGGAAATGTGACACCCCGTATGTCTCGGAGTCTAGATGACTACCGTAACATTTATATAAATATGAAAACATGATAGATTTGATGAATTATGTATTGAATTGTGGGCATTTAAAAGTCTTGCAAGATTGGGCCCAAAATGAAGCCCAAAATCATAAGGGAAGACATGGCCCAACATGGGATTTTAACCCATTCTTCCAATTTTCTCCATTTGACCAATCAACCCTTGGATTTAATGCTAAGAAAGAGATAAGAGAGACTTGAGGGACTATATAAAGGGAGAAAAATCAGATTTTTATTTCATATTGGACTCTCATGCTTTTTCTAGACTTTACCAAATAATTTCCTTTGTCCCTCAAGAACCTTAGGTCATTCCTTTGGCCAAGATCATCCTTGTACAAGACTTGGTAAGTATTTATTATGATGGTTTAATATATTTTATGCATGATATAGGGTGTATATTATGTTGGTTATGTTGGTGGAGTATTGAGAAGTGCATAATGTGTGAAATGTTACATGTTTGCTAAATCGGAGGATGGTTTTGTCTTGTAAACTTGAATATGTACTTGTGGTCTTGAAGAAAGTGAACTTTGTGGAGTAAATATTGACATGTGAGATGTGATTATAGTCTTACTTTTTTTTATTCGTGTGTATAATGTTTGGAATTGCTATTGTGAAATTGGTTATGGATTTGGTGAGCTATTGACCAAGAAGTGTCGTTTTGGGTGTTGTTTATGGGTGTGGTGAGACCGTGGCTGATTTTTGGCATTAAAATGATCAAAAATATGTCAAAATAAATTTGGTTATGATCATGGACCATTCATTGCATTAAAAGACCCAAAAGAGACCATTTTGGACAAAAACGGGCATCCGCCCCCGCAGACGAGGCCATCTGCGGGCGCAGATGCCAATGCAGATGCCCCTGGAATTTTCCAGAGTCCATTTACGCATGCATGTCAGCCACCTGCGGGTGCAGGTGGCAGCACAAGTCAGCCCAGTTTTCCGTTTTGTATGTTTTCGAATCTAGTTGACCCCCGAAGGTCCCTATACCCTTTTTGGATGTAATTATCAACTTGTGATGTCATTTTAATGAATTTAAAGTATCGTATGGAGGTGTGTTGGATTATATTAAGTATGTATGGTTGTTCATATATTGTTATGAAGGATTAATTGTGACGGAATGATAAAGAGAAAAGCATAAAGGTTAAGTGTGATGTGTAATGCTATCGATGTATGATCTCTTGGTCAATGTGCGTAATGTTGTGGTGTTTTTGATATGATAAGGCCTTGGATTGTATTGTAAGAGGTGACATGATTTTATACGGCATTCATATAGTTTATTGTCGCCTTGTACGCCTGTATAGTGACTAGCTGCTAATGTAAGTTCCGGTATGAACTTGTATTGTAGAGTAAGACATAAGGAAGAAGCTGGACTATTGTGTTCATACATAGGCTCGTGTGTTCATACTTGGAAGTGAAGGTATGTAAGGTTGCTTTGTCCGTATCTTTCTGCAACATATAGTACTCACATTGACGATACGCTTGTCCTATTCCTAAATGTGTTAAGGTATACTATTCCCGGTTACCAATGGTTATTATCACAAGTTTCCTATTCATTGATCAATTATGAATCACATGTCTCCTATTCATTGATAATGTTCCAAAACCCCAATAAAGTTGTGTTCCAAAGTTCCAATATTGTTTATGCTCATGTATCTTGTTCATTGATCATTGTCCAATGGTTACAATAGTGTTATGTTTCCAATAAGGTGATGTTTCCAACAATGTTTACATGTTTCTTACTCATTGGTTAATGATCCAAAGCTTCAAAGTAAAGTATGACTATCATTGTAGCAATCTCAAAGTAATGAATAAAGTAATGCATATGTGGTTAATGATCAAGTATGGGTGGCAGCTTTGGGGGCGAAATACCTAGCACAAGCCAACCCCAACATGGTTGGATCAGGGGGCAGTCCTAGAGGCATAAGCCTAGCTCGGACCGAACCTGACAGGGGGCAGCTCTAGAGGTATAAACCTAGCTCGAGCCGAACCTGATATGTTGGTTTATTGATGGCAGCTCTAGAGGTAATAACCTAGCTCAAGCCGAACCCAATGATTTGAATCTTAGGGTGGCAGCTCTAGAGGCATAAGCCTAGCTCGAGCCGATCCCAACATAACGTTATGTTATGCTAAACCCACTGTTCAGTCGGGGCCCGGGTATCATAGTTCACAGGCAAAGATGAATAATCATAGAATCAAAGGAACAAAGAAAGGAAAGAAAGCAATATCCATGGTTTCCAAAGTTCAGTATAGTGACTTATCCATATTGGTTATGCATTTGAATTTGATTTCATTGGCATATTCACATATCATACAGTTTCATTTGAGCCTTACATACTCAGTATATTCTTTGTACTGACCCCTCTTGGGGGATTTATCTTATGTGCTGCAGGCGCAGGTACTAGTAGGCCTCCACAGTAGGTTGCCAGTCTTTGCAGATCATTGGTGAGCTCCAGTTAGTTCGGGGCTTCTCTGAGTCACAGTTGTTCATATGTTTTGGTTTTCTATATGTTGTATAAAGCGGGGACTTGTCCCGACTTTTAGTTCATTTTGGTCAATACACTTGTTAGAGGCTTTTGTAGACGGACGTGGGTGTATTAATGTAAAAGGTACATGTCATTTTTGACTTGATGGCCTCAACGGCCAAGTTTCATATATGTATATATGTCGCATGTTCCATGAATTTTCGTTGTTAGCATTGTAAGCTCTTACGTGATAAGGGTGTTTCTGATGGCATGCATATGAATGAACATAAGTATAGCTTGGTTCTCTCTGGCCTTATCGGCTACGAGTGCCAATCACGCCTCGTTGGAATTTGGGGCGTGACACAATTGGTGATCTATACTTTCTTCCATATAAAGCTTCATAAGGCACCATTTTGATACTTGAATGATAGCTATTGTTGTAGGCAAATTTAATAAGAGATAAATGATCATCCCAACTACCTTTAAAGTCCAATGTGCAAGCTCGTAGCATATCTTCCAGTATTTGTATAGTACGTTCTGCTTGTCCATCTGTTTGAGGATGAAAAGTCGTATTTAAATTCACTTGGGGTCCCAAACTCTTCTGAAAAGACTTCCAAAAGTGTGCAGTAAATTGAGCTCCCCTGTCTGATATAACAAAGATTGGAATTTCGTGTAGTCGAACTATCTCTTTAATATACAACCGCATATAGTCTTCAGCTGTGTAGGTGGTCTTGATAGGTAGGAAGTGTACTGACTTGGTAAGCCTGTCAACTATTACCCATATGGAATCAAATTTTTGAAGTGTACGAGGAAAACCTATGATGAAATCCATGTTGATCATGTCCCACTTTCAAATTGGAAGATCTATATGTTGCATATAACCCCCAGGCTTCTGATGCTCTACTTTTACTCATTGATAATTTGGACAATAAGATACAAATTCTGCAATGTTCTTCTTCATATTACCCCACCAATACATTTCTTTCAAATCATGATACATTTTGGTGGCTCCCAGATGAATAGAATACCGTGACTGATGTGCCTCTGTCATAATCCATCTCCTTAGCTCTTCTAAATTAGGTACACACAATCTACTTTGGCACTAAAGCACTCCCTCTTGCTTAAGATCAAATGCCTTTGTCAAACCTTGTTGTACATTCTCTTTCAGCTGCAATAAAATAGGATCCGCATACTATTTTTCTTTCAATTCAGCTACTAATGAAGATTCTGCCACATTTTGCACCATAATTTCTTCATTTGGAGTTTCAAGAAGACGAACCCCCAAGCTGGCTAGTTGATGTAGATCCTTGACTATACCTTGTTTTTTCGTGAGCTGGCCATCAGTGCTTCCTATTACTTTGTGGCTTAACGCATCGGCTACTACATTTGCTTTTCACGGATGATATAAGATATCGATATCATAATCTTTTAGTAGTTCCAGCCACCTCCGCTGCCTCAAATTTAGGTCCTTCTGCTTGAAAATATACTGCAAACTCTTATGATCGGTATATATGAAAACATGAACCCCATACAAGTAGTGGCGCCATATCTTTAAAGCAAATATCACAACTGCTAGCTCAAGATCATGTGTTGGATAATTTCTCTCATGTGGTCACAACTGTCTTGAGGCATAAGTTATTACATTACCATGTTGCATCAATACACATCTTAAGCCAACTCCTGAAGCATCACAATACACCGCATACCCATTTGTGCCTTCTGGAAGTACCAATACGGGTGTAGAAGTTAATTTATTCTTCAGATCTTGGAAACTCTTTTCACATGCATCGTTCCATTAAAACTTGGTTTCCTTGTGTGTTAGCTTTGTCAAAGGTGCAACAATAGAAGAAAATCCTTCAACAAACCTTCTATAATAACTTGCCAACCCAAGGAAACTACGAATCTCTGTAGGCATTGTAGATCTTGGCCAGTTATTTATAGGTTCTATCTTTTGAATATCAACCCTTATTCCTTCATCCGACACAATATGACCCAAGAATGCTACAGATTTTAACCAAAATTCACATTTAGAGAACTTTGCATATAACTTACAATCACAGAGAATCTGTAAAACCTGTCGTAAGTGATTAGCGTAGTCCTCTTTTGATCTTGAATAAACCAAAATATCATCTACAAACACTGTCACAAACACATCTAAGAATGGCTTGAACACCCTATTCATCAAATCCATAAAAACAGTTGGTGCATTTGTTAGCCCAAATGACTTCCGTATAATTGAATGAGATATAATGATGTGCCTAAAGAGACATGCATATGAATGTACATGAGCAAAGAGTGGTTCTCTCGGGCCTCAACGACTTTGGGTGCCAGTCCGCCTCGTTGGAATTCGGGGCATGACAAAAGTGGTATCAGAGCAGGTTGTCCTAAGGGTTTCTACAAAGCCGTGTCTAAGTAGAGTCTTACTTATGGATGTGTTGTGCACCACATTTAAAAGCAGGAGGCTACGGGACATTTAGGAGTTGTTTCTTTTCTTCATATCTAGATCGTACAATAGAGCCAATGTTGTAAGTGGAATCGTATCTCACCATTAGAATTGGTTTTCTTTGTTATAGTACAATGCCGATTACAAGACGAGATAGGGGCAAGGGTAAGAAGGTAGATATGCTTTCCGAAAAAGGAACGAGTAAATCACCACCTGACCAAGCTAGTCAAGGTGGAAATGAACAAGAGTTTGCATCGCGGGCTCCTTCTACCCTTCCATTTTCGGAAGAACCAAGAGGTGGAGAAGTACCCGCAGAACCGCCTATGAATGCCACTGACCAGGATTTAAGAAATACTGTGCATATATTGACTCAGATAGTTGCTTCACAAAGTCAAGGACGAGCTGATCCAATGAAAAATGAGGATGATGCGGCTAGAGTGGTGAGTCGCAGGACACAGGACTTTCTGAAATTAGACCCTCTTATATTCACTGGGTCAGATTTGAAAGCAGATCCACAGGACTTCATGGATCAAATCCAGAGGGATCTAGATGTTATGCACGTGACTGGTGTTGAAACAGTTGAACTTGCGACCTATAGATTAAAAGGTGAAGCTATATTATGGTATGAAGACTGGAAAAGATCGAGGGGTATTGATGTACTTCCATCTGGTTGGGAAGAATTTAAAATGGCATTCCTTGATCATTACCTCCCATATGAGATCTGGGAGGCACGTGCAGACCAGTTTCTAAATCTACGTCAAGGGAATATGAGTGTTAGAGAATATAGTCTTCAGTTTAATTCCTTGGCTCGATATGCTCTGAATGTAGTGGCCACAATGACAGACAGAGTCTATCAATATGTGAACAGATTAGAGCCATATTTGGTAAAGAACTGCACCATTGCTTCCTTGAACAAAGATATGGACATAGACAGAATACAGGCCTTCGCCCAGAAAATGGAGGATCAGAGACAGAGAAGAAGGGTACATGAATCTGAAAGAGGACAGTCCAAAAGAGCTAGACCTATGGGACAGTCTATGGCGTCCCAAGGGGAATCTAGGCCTCGGATTTTTCCTAGACCTCCTAGACCATCATTTTCTTCCCCTACAGCAGTTGCTTAATCCCAATTTCGAGGATTTAGAGGCAGCCATTTCGGGCAGAGTAGTGGGCTGCAAGGTTCAATGACAACAGGATTTTCTCGTCCTCCGTGTCAGCACTGTGGAAGTTATCATTTGGGTGAATGCCAGTTGGGGACAAATGTTTATTTTTGGTGTGGTACGACGGGGTACATAAGGAGAGAATGCCCACAAAGAGGCACGAGTGGTATAACACGATCGACGGGATCAACTGTTGCATCATCATCATCGGTTCCTTCTCTAGGCAGAGGTGTACAGCCAACGGGTCGTGGTAGAGGTGCCAGAGGAGCAGCCAATTCCAGTGGAACCCAGAATCGCACTTATGCTCGAGTGGACCGGCAGAATTTGGAGGCTTCTCCTAATATCGTCACAGGCACATTATCCATATTTTCGTATAATGTATATGCATTGATTAATCGGGTTCTACATTGTCATATGTTACTCCGTTGATTGCTGTGAAATTTAAAAGAACACCAGAATTATTAATTAAGTCAATTAGGGTATCTACACCCGTTGGTGAATAGATTATTGCAAAAAGAGTATATTGTAATTGTGTGTGGTCATGATACACTGGCTGATCTTATTGAACTGCACATGGTGGATTTTGATTTCATAATGGGTATGGATTGATTGGCTTCTTGTTATGTCACGATGGATTGCCGGGCTAAGAAAGTACATTTTCATTTTCCATAAACGAATGTACTGGAATGGACGGGTAATGTGGGGGCACCGAGAGGTAAATTTATTTCCTACCTTAAAGCAAGGAAAATGATAACCAAGGGGTACCTATGCCACTTAGTACGAGTGAAAAATACTGATGTGGAACCACTAACTCCTTAGTCGATTCCAGTGGTCAATGAATTCCTTGATGTATTCCTGAGGATCTTCCCGGTTTGCCTCCAGAATGGGAAGTAGAGTTTGGAATTGATGTGATTCCAGGCACTCAACCTATCTCTATTCCCCCATATAGAATGGCTCCAGCAGAATTGCGTGAATTGAAGGAGCAATTGAAAGACTTGTTGGACAAGGGCTTCATCAGGCCTAGTATGTCCCCGTGGGGTGCACCAGTATTATTTGTATGGAAGAAAGATGGAACATTGAGGATGTGTATTGACTATCGGCAATTGAATAAGGTACCGATTAAGAACAAATATCCCCTTCCCAGAATTGATGATTTATTTGATCAGTTATAGGGTGCCAAGTGTTTTTCAAAGATCGAATTGAGATTGGGTTAACATTAAGTCAGAGTTAGAGAAAAGGATATACCCAAGATAGCTTTCCGAACCCGGTATGGCCACTATGAATTTTTAGTTATGTCATTTGTACTAACAAACACACCAGCTATTTTCATGGATTTGATGAATAGGGTGTTTAAGCCATTCCTAGATGTGTTCGTGATGGTGTTTATCGATGACTTCCTGGTTTATTCAAGATCACAAGAGGATCATGCCAATCACTTACGGCAGGTGTTACAGATTCTCTGGGATCGTAAGTTCTATGCAAAGTTCTCTAAATGTGAATTTTGGTTAAAATCTGTAGCATTCTTGGGTCACATTGTGTCAGATGAAGGAATTTAGGTTGATACACAAAAGATTGAAGTGGTGAAAAATTAGCCAAGGCCTACAACGCCTACAGAAATTTGTAGTTTTCTTGGGTTGGCAGGCTATTATCGAAGGTTTGTTGAAGGTTTTTCTTCCATTGCTGCACCTTTAACAAAGTTAACACACAAGGCAATTAAGTTTCAATGGAATGATGCATGTGAGAAAAGTTTCCAAGAGCTGAAAGATAAATTGACTTCTACACCGGTATTGGTACTTTCGAAAGGCACAGAAGGGTATGTTGTATATTGTGATGCTTCCGGAGTTGGCCTAGGGTGTGTATTGATGCAGCACGGTAATGTTGAGTTAGCAGCGGTGGTATTTGCTTTAAAGATATGGCGTCATTATTTGTATGGAGTCCATGTTGACATCTACACTGATCACAAAAGCTTACAATATATCTTTAAGTAGAAGGATTTAAATCTGAGGCAGCGGAGGTGGCTTGAGCTATTGAAAGACTACGATATTGATATCCTATATCATCCAGGAAAATCGAATATGGTAGCCGATGCATTAAGCCGCAAAACAGTAGGAAGCACTAGTGGCCAGTAGACAGAAAAGCAAGCCCTAGTTAAAGATTTACATCAACTAGCCCGCTTGGGAGTTCGTCTTCTTGAATCTCCAGATGAAGGGGTTATTGTGCAAAATGCAGCAGAATCTTCCTTAATAGCTGAAGTGAAAGAGAAGCAGCATGTAGATCCTATGCTATTACAGCTGAAAAAAAATGTACAACAGGGTTTGACAAAGGCATTTGATCTTACGCAGGAAGGAGTACTTCAATGCCAAGGTAGATTATGTGTACTGGATGTAGATGAGCTGAAGAGATGAATTATGACAGAGACACATCATTCACGATATTCAATACATCCGGGAGCTACCAAAATTTACCATGATTTGAAGGAACTGTATTGGTGGGGGAACATGAAGAAGAATATTGCAAAATTCGTAGCTTAATATCCAAATTGTCAACAAGTAAAAGTGGAGCATCAAAAACCAGGAGGTTACATGCAATGTATCAGTCTTCCAGTCTGGAAATGGGACATGATTAATATGGATTTCATCACAGGTTTGCCTCGTACACTGCGGAAAGTTAATTCTATATGGTTCATAGTTGACAGGCTTACCAAATCAGCGCATTTCCTACCAGTCAAGACCACCTATACAGCTGAAGATTATGCAAGGTTGTATGTTAAAGATATAGTGTGATTGCATGGTATTCCAATTTCCATTATATCAGATAGAGGAGCACAATTTATCGCGCATTTTTGGAGATCTTTTTAGAAGAGTTTGGGTACACAGGTGAATTTGAGTACGGCTGTTCATCCTCAAACAGATGGACAAGTAGAACGTACTATCCAAACACTTGAAGATAAGCTACGAGCTTGCACGTTAGATTTTCAAGGCAGTTGGGATGACCATTTGCCTCTTATTGAATTTGCTTACAACAATAGCTATCATTCGAGTATTAAAATGGCACCTTATGAAGCTTTATACAGAAGGAAATGTAGATCACCAATTGGATGGTTTGAAGCGGGTGAAACTGCTTTACTTGGGCCAAATCTTGTTTATCAAGCTATGGAGAAAGTTAAAGTGATCCAACAGCGGCTACAAATGGACCAAAGTCAACACAAGAGATACGCGGATGTTAGAAGAAGAGGGCTCAAATTTGCCATAGGTGATTGGGTATTCTTGAAGGTGTCACCGATGAAAGGGGTAATGCGATTTGGAAAGAAAGGGAAGTTGAGTCCTTGTTATATAGGTCCATATGAAATTATCAGAAGATTTGGGCAAGTTGCATATGAATTGAAATTACCCCAAGAACTCTCCTCAGTCCATCCAGTATTTCATGTTTCGATGCTTCAAAAATGCAAAGGAGATGCATCTTGTATTTCTCTCGTTGATGATGTTTAAGTTACAGAGGATCTCACTTATGAAGAGATACCTATTGCTATTCTGGATAGACAAGTGAAGAGGTTAAGGAATAAAGACGTAGCTTCCGTAAAGGTACTTCGGAGAAATCAACAAGTAGAAGAAATTACATGGGAAGCCGAAGAAATGATGAAGTGAAAGTACCCGTATTTGTTTCACATGGAAGAAAAAGTTCAACATGCGGAAGAAGAGTAATAACAAGTAAGTATTTATAAGAATTATGTGTATATGTATATATGCTAAAACAAAGATGCATTTGTTGTACTTGAGAAGATGTTATTAACATTCGAGGACGAATGTTTCCAAGGGGGGAAGGATATAACACCCCGTACCTTACGACCCTACTTGTTTGGCTATCTAGGGCCCATTTATATGTCATATTTGAACCATGTTTACCTTAGTTTTGAAATAAATAAGTGCATATTTTGTATTGGTTTTGATGGACTATTGATATTGTACTAACGTCTGCAAAGAAAAGTCGAAGAAAGGAAAATATCAAATTTTTAAGGGCAGGCGCGCCTAGAGGCTTGCCAGACCGCTTTGGCCTGAATTTTTTGTGGCACAGGCAGCAAGGGGGCATGCCCAGGGGCGTACCAGGCTTCCCCTGTACACCTTTTCCAGAGCTGAAATTTTTCTAAGTCCCTAGGGCGCCTGGGAGCGTGTCGGGGTGCTTTTTGCCAAATTTCTTCGATGATTATTAGTCTATAAAGAGGACTCTTGGGTTATGGTATCCTTATTCCATCGTAGTAGGACTACTCTTGAGTGAGTTTGGCATCCGATTAGGGGTTAATTCTTTGTCACAAGTATTTTATCAAATTATGTTCAATTAAGCCATGAGTGGCTGGAACTTCTTATTTTTGAGATTGAGGCTACGAACATGAATCTCGTGAGTTGAATAATTTCATGACATTTATGGGATTATTTAAACATGAGATATATGGTGGATCATACATTGAATTTGGTGGGCTAAGCTACATGTGTAATTGGGCTCAATTTAAGGCCCAAAATAAAGCCAAAAGGCATGGCCCAAAGAGAAAATGACCCATTCTTCTAATTTGACCAAGTAAACATGGCATTAATGCCAAGAAGTGGCTAAGGATGACTTGAGGGGCTATATAAAGGTAAAAATCAGATTTTTATTCCAAAACCACACATGCCTTTCTAGACATTTTCTAAAAGATATTTCTCATATCTTCCAAACCCTAAGCCATTCTCTTTGGACAAGATCATCATATTTCAAGATTTGGTAAGTGTCTATTATCATGGATTAATATATTATATGCATGGTAGAGTATGTAGATCATGATGGTTATGTCTAAAAGTGTAGTAGTGCACTTTTGCTTTTTGTTAAAAGATGTGTCATCTATGTGATTTGAACTTGAAAGGAGACTTGAGGTTTTGATGAAAGTGAATGGTGTGAATGAAATATCAACATGTATGGTGTAGTTATGTTCCTTAATTTGTTTTTTTTTTCTATGAGTATAAATTGTGGGATTGTTGTCGATATGTCGTTATGAAGTGTATTGAGGTGACTTGATGGAGTAATTGTGACGTTATGTTAATGGGGAATCGTAAAGGATGAACTTGGTGTGAAACGCTATCGGTTTGTGATGTTTTGGTCAATGTATGGCATATTGGGGTATTTTTGGTATGACAATGCCATGAATGGTATTGTAAAGGGGGAAATGACATTTTAAGGCAAACATGTAACTCATTGTCGTTTTATGCACTCGTAAGGTAGTTGATTGTTAACGTGAGCTCCGTTATGTACTTGTGTTTTAGAGTGAAATGTAAGGAAGGAGTTGGACTGTTGTATTCACGTATAGGATTGTGTATTCATAGTGAGAAGACAAGGTATGTAAGGTTACTCTTTTTGTATCCTTATGCAGCACATAGTGTTCACATTGTCATTGTACTTGTTCTATTCCAAAATGTTCTAAGGTATCCCGTTTCCGGTTATTAATTATTGCTACTCACATGTTCCTTATTCCAGGACCAATTGTGCTTCACATTCTCATTTTCATTGACTAATGTTTCAAAGTTCCAATAATGTACAATCACCAATGTATCAATCTCATAGAAGTAAGAAATGAAGTAATGTATAATTGTTTGTATATGCTTGAGTAACATCCCAGGGGTGACATAAAAGCCTAGCATGGGTTATCATAGTAACATCCTAGGGGCGACAGATATGCCTATCATGGGTTATCACAGTAACATCCCAAGGGAGACAGAAAAGCCTAGCATGGATTAATCACATCCTAAGGGTTAAAATACCTAGCATGGGCTAATCTCATCCTAGGGGCATTCGAAAAGCCTAGCATGGGTAGAATGATAAAGATGAATAAATGTAAAGGCAAAAGAAGTAAAGGATGTAATGTACATGGTTCTACATATGTAGACCGGTGGTTTATCTGCACTGACTATTCTCTTATATTTGATTCATGGAAGTACTTATATATCATGTAGCTTCTTACAGCCTTACATACTCAGTACATTCTTCGTACTGACGTCTCTTGGGGGACTTACCTTACTTGCTGCAGGTACAGGCGCTCATAGACAGTAGATTACGGATCATTTGCCGATCATTGGTGAGATCCAGTTGGTTCGAGGCTTTTCGAGTCACATGTGTACATTTTTTTTGGTATTGTAAAGTTGTATAAAGTGGGGACTTGTCCCGATTGTAGGTTGGTTATTTACATGTATCTGTAGAGGCTTTGTAGACGTATGTAGGAAGATGAATGAAAGAGATGTATGTCCATTTTGACTTGATAGCCCTAACGGCCAAGTTTCGTATATAATATGTTTTCCATGACTTCCGCCATTGTTATTTTATAGTTACATGAGGTAGGATGATATTTCTACAGAGACATGCATATGAATGTACATGAGCAAAGAGTAGTTCTCTTGGGCCTCAACGACTTCGGGTGCCAATCAGCCTCATTGGAATTCGGGGCATGACAAATGTACAGAGTATGCAAGACTATGAGCAACTACATAAAAGATACGAACTTCAATGAGATCAAGATAAGAGAATAGTAAATATGGATAAACCACTATTCTGTATGTGTGGGAGCATGTACCTTAGATTCATTACCTTTTTTGCCTTTATGTATATTACCGTCAATATTTATAACCATCAATATAATATATATAACCGTCAATATATAATACCGTCAATATAACCCGGGCCCAACTGATTAATGGGATATTAATATAATATACTATAAATAAATAAAGCAGCTTCGGCCCTTTGGGCTACCCCCTGTCAGGTTCGGCATCAAGCTAGGATTTTGCCCCACTGAGCTTCCCCCCTGCTATCACCCAAAAATCAATGAAGCAGGTTTGGCATCAAGTTTGGCTTTTACCCCACTGAGCTTTCCCGCTGATCCAACAATATCGGGATCACCCCCAGTTAGGCTTTCGCCCCTTTGGGTTGTCACCCGTACTCAATAATCATTAAGTAACCATAAAGTAACCATAAAGTAACTATAAAGTAACCATAGATGCATTACTTCTTTCATTACTTCTTTGCATTACTTCTTTCCTTTTGTGAGATTGATACATTGGGGATCATGACATTATTGGAACTTGGGAGTAATGTCCATACTTATGTGACACATGAATTACAATTGGTCAATGAATAAGGATCATGTGAATAACAATAGATGACAACCTGAAATGATACACCTTTGAATATGTCGGAATAGAACAAGTACGATGACAATGTGAACAATATGCGCTGTAGAAGGATTGGAAAGAGTAACCTTACATACCTTATCTTCCCAATATGAATACACAGTCCTATATGTGATTACGATAATCCAGCTCCTTCCTTACGTGTTACTCTACAACACAAGTTCATAACGGAGCTCACGTTAACAACTAACTACATTATAAGTGCACCCAATGAAAATGAGCCACGTGACTGCTATGTAGCATCAATTCGTCCCTTATGATACAATTCACTACATTAACATAACAATAACCTCATAACATTCCACACATTGACCAAGACATCATAAACCAATAGCATTTCAAACCAAGTTTATGCTTTACACTTCCCCTTCAACACTGTGTGAAATTTGCCTCACTACGTCACGTAAACACCTTTCACAACAACATATTAAAGACAATACATAATTGATACCAATCAAAATACCTCTGGTAAACTTCTTTAAAGTAATTCAAAAGGTAGCATAAGTTGATAATTGCATCCATAAAGGGTATAGGGGCTTTGGGGGGTCGAAGAGATACAAAAACATGCAAAACGAACTTTTGGGCTGACATGCGAAGCCACCTGCGCCCTAAGGTGGTTGAGGTGCATCCTCAATTCACCATTGGCCTTGTCCAGGGTCACTTGTGTTGGCATCTGCTCCCGCAGGTGCCCCACCCGCGAGGGCGAATGCCCGTTTCTGCCTCCGGGGATCATTTTGGGGTCTTTTTTCGCAATGAATGGTCCATGATCATAAATAAGATTCTCTTAACATATTTTAGATCATATTAGATGTCAACGAACAGCCATGGTTTCACAACGCACATAAAAATCACCAAAACTACATTTTCCTTTCAATACGCCACCGGTTCCATGTATAATTTCACAATAACAATTCCAAATTTTACACACAAAGAGAAAGTAAGTTAAGGACATAACCAAATCTTACATGTTTATATTTAATCCATCAAGTCACTTCCTTCAATACCACAATTCCACTTCCAAGTTTACAAGGCAAAATCATTTACCGATTCAGTAAAAGTACACTATTTTACACATAGTGAACTGTCCAACACTTTGCCAACATAACCAAAGTGATTTATACACCATATTAAGCATATAATATATTTAACCATAAGAGTAAACACTTACCCAAACTTGAAAAGGAGTGATCTTGTCCAAGGAGATAATTGCCTTAGTGTTTGTGAGATGAGAGAATGTTGTGGAAAATTCTAGATTTTGGCATGTTTCTTTTGTGGAATAAAATCTGATTTTGGTGCCTTTTATAGACCCTTAATGGTCATCCTTAGCCACTTTTGATCAATAAATATGATGTTGACTTGGTCAAAAGATGAATGGGTCATTTCCTTCTTGTTGGGCCATGTCTTTTACCTAATTTTGGGCCTTAAATTTAGCCCATTTGCACAAGGTTTGTTTAGCCCAATAGCTTCCATTAATAATATACCAACTATCTCATGTTTAAATAATTCCATAAATGTTACGGTAATAACATAGGTTCGAAAATGTACGGGGTGTTACATGTGGGAGGGTTTAATTTAAGAAAATCCTGTGTCCGCCGACTAGCGGCCCTATCCGCACCGTTATTACCTGTAATTGGACCAGCTTGTCCTTGATTTTGTTCAGCAACTATATGAATCAACATTTGCACCACATTTTTTAAATACTGCTGAGTAGCATTAATAGGTGGTTCTAGTGGTACTCCTCTCCTTCTTGGCTCTCCTGGAGGTGGAAGAGTAGAAGGAGCCTGTGATGCAAACTCATTTTCAGCTTCACCTTGATTAACTCGTTCAGGTGGTGATTTATTGGTTCGTACTTTGGCATCCATGTCTATCTTCTTACCTTTACCCTTAATTCTCCTTGTAAACGACATTTTTGCTATACTGAGGGAACAAAAACATAAAACAAATTCAGTGATTAAATATGACTCCACCTACAACTTTGGCTCTATTGTATGATCTAGGAAATGAAGAAAAGAAACAACTCCTAAATGTCCCATAGCCTCCTGCTTATAAATGTGGTGCACAACACATCCATAAGCAAAACTCTACTCAGACATGGCTTTGTATACACCCTAGGACAACTCGCTCTGATACCACTTTTGTCACGCCTCAAATTCCATTGGGGCGGACAGGCACTCGTAGCCGTAAAGGCCCAAGAGAACTAACCTATGATCGTGTACAGTCATATGTATGCCATTAAGTGAACAAAAATTCTGCCATAGGCTGATATAATATATCGATAACAGAAGTCACGTAAAGACGTTCAAAACAGATATGAGACTTGGCCGTTGGGGCCACAACTTCTAAAAAGGTATGACACTTCTACATTTGACTTTATAATGTCTACAAAGCCTCTAAAATACATATATAACCATGAATAAGGTCGGGACAAGTCCCCGCCTTCTACATCTACTACACAGTACCAAAAATATATACAAATGACTCGAAAAGCCCAGAATCAACCTGGAGCTCACCAATAGCCTGTAGATGACCCGTACCCTACTGTGAAGGTCTACTAGCTCCTGTGCCTGCAGCAAGTAAGGTAGGTTCCCCAAGGGACGTCAGTACAAAAGAATGTACTGAGTATGTAAGGCTATAAGTAACTGTATGAAATATAGGAACTCAAATGGAATCAAATACAAGTGAATAGATAATACTGATATACCACCGTACTGTATATGTGGAACCATGTACATTACATTCATTTCTTTCCTTTTACCTTTATATCAATATACATCATACAATGCCCGAGACCAACTGATCAGTGGTAAATAACATTGGGATAGGCTCGAGCTAGACTTATGCCCCCAGAGCTACCACCCATAAATCAATAAATTAGGTTTGGCTCAAGCTAGGTTTTCACCCCTAGAGCTACCCCCTACATCCAATAATCAATCAGGATCGGCTCGAGCTAGGCTTTCGCCCCCAGAGCTACCACCCGTACTCAACCAAATATGCATTACTTTATTTCTTTAATTTTTATGAGGTTGTTCCATCGGTGGTCATAACATTATTGGAGATTTGGAACAATAGTCAACAAATAAGAGTCACTTGAATAACAATTGCTAACAAACCTGAAATGAGATACTTTAAAACATTTTGGAGTGGAAACAAGTTTGGTAACGATGTGAACAATAGGTGTGGCCAAAGGATACGAAAAAGAGTAACCTTACATACCTTATATTTACAACACATGACTACAAAAATTTATCTCTTACTTAAAGTATTGTGCTACAACACAAGTACGTAAAGAAGCTAACATTAAAAACTAATTACATTACAAGTTCACAAGGCGATAATTAGCTACTTGACGGGAAGTAAAAACTATCCAACATCCCAAACACATGGTATATAATTCCACCTTCCTTTATACTTCCATATAACTTCATTCCACCCTTATACAATACAATTTACTACCTCATAACATCAACAATACAAAAATAGTCCACACATCAACATAGACGTCACAAACTGACAAGATTTCCCACCAAGTGCATACTTCACATTTTTACTTCAATGCAACTCCACATTTTTATTCCATCAATTCACATAAATACCTTCCAAAAAAATATACCAAAAACAGTCCACACAGTTTTAGAATTCACTTTAACATAACAAGAAAGTACTCTCCTTTCACTACGCCAAACGTTCCATGCACAATTACGTATAAACATTTCCACAAGTCATACACAAGGAGTAACGAATTTGGTAAAACACCACACTTAAACATAATGGAATTTCATCCATCTAATTCAATTCCTTCAAGACTTTAAGTCCCTTTTCAAGTTTAAACCACATAGAGAGCAAATCCTTTACTGATTTAGCAAAAGTGGACTGTTTCACAATAAGTGGACTGCTCAACACTTTTTAAACATAAAGAACATGATATACACACCCTATTATGCATATAATATATTAATATATAAGGTTAAACGCTTACCAAGGCTTGCAAGTCAAAGATTTGTCCAAAAATCCTTAGAGAAAATTAGGGTGGCTAGGGTTTTTGAGAGAGGAGAAATGTTGATTGAAAATCTGATTTTTGGCAAGTGAAATGTGTTGAAAATAAGCTGAATTTCATCCTTATAAAGTCCCCTTTCCACCCCCTCTTTGTAGTCTCCCTTGGACAATTATTTGGTCAAAAAGTCTAAGTATACTTGGTCCATTTTTAAATGGATCATCTCCCTTTTTGGGCCCATGTCTTTTTACTTAATTTTGGGCCTCAATTAAGTCCATAAACATAATATTAATTCAGCCCAATAAATTTAGTGAGTAATACACCAACTATCTCAAGTTTAAATAATTCCATAAATGTTAAGGTAGTCAAATAAGTTCGGAAATGTACGGGGTGTTACACTCGCGACCGTGATGAATGAGGTCCTGGGATCGTGGTAGCTTGTTCATCATGATTGCATGGCCAAGCTACCTTGATCGTGATGGTCCCGTTAGTGGAATTCCGCGACCGCAACCAGGGGACCTCGCAATAGCAATGAGGAAACCCCTGGAAGTATATAAATCTTCCCCTTCATTTTTACAACATTTATTCGAAGAGTTATATACCATTATAGAGGGTGGGATCTTGGAAAATCAATAATTGGAGCGGGGATTAATGTGGGGACGTGATTGTGAGCATTGTATCATCGTTATCTGGTAAATATTTGATTCAATTTCCACTTAAATTAGTAGTTTAAATCCTTGTTTCTCCAAATTCTGTTGGAAATATTTTGGATTGAATCGGGCTCAAATTTTGCTCATTTTTGGGGGAAATGATCTTTGAGCTAAGAGGGACGCTGTGACGGTTTCAATTTCATGATTCCGCAAGCGGGCCCTATGTAGAATTTTAGTCCAATTTTTGACCTGGAGCATATACATGCAATATGGGTATCAATGTTCTCGTCTTGACTTGTGGAACCTTATTTTTATAGTGTGACAGTTGTCGGAGGCTTCTCGGAAGGGAAAAGCTCTGAAGTAGAGGATTATTCGAGCTTGGTGCAATGTCCAGGTAGGCTAGGCTTACCTTTCTCCTAGACTGTGCTTCATTATAGTATTAGTGTAGTATTATGCTAACTATGGGTGGGTACTTATGTCTCGGTTATTATTTTAGCATTTATTAATTGAATTAGTCGGTTAGGGGCCCTTTTTGGTAGAATTTTGCTCTGTTTTCCCTTATATTAGTTTATGACTATTCCTTAGGAATATTCTTAGTACACTTAGAGCCTTGGGAAGGTGTTTACAAGACTTATACTAAGTGGGTAGGTGTTTGCCTTAGGTTTGGTTTTTGGGACTAGTAGTGGGCCCCACCGCCTCTTCTTGTAGGTAGAATGCCTAGAATAATCCCCTTGTTGACCTAAATGACCTCTATTCATCACGTTAGACTAATTATTGGGTGTTAGGATGACTTAGTCTTTTCCATGAGCCCTATTTATCTTGTTACCCTGGGTAAGGTAGTATTTGGCCTTAAACTGCATCTTTCGGCTTAGTGATTAGGACCTGTATCGCCCTAAAGGACTTGACCACCTAACTTTGGAGTTTATGACTGGTTGGAATTAAGTGTAGCAATAATCCTGGATCGTTTCTATCTTTAGCTTATTTATCAGTTTCGGTTCGAGTCTGGCACCTTGCAGCATTATTGTTATTTATTAGTTTCGATTTGCTTTTGGCACCTTGTACCTCGAATTTCACTTATGTTTAGGGGAAAATTATCCTTGATCTAATAGGGACATTGTGATGGTTTTAATTTTGTGATTCCACCAGTGGAACCCAAGTGGAATTTTTAGTCCAATTTGTGACCTAGAGCGCATATACACAATATGGGTATCGATATTCTCGTTTTGATGTATAGAACCTTATTTTTGATACCGTGGCAATGATCGTAGGATTATAGGAAGGGAAAATCTTGTAAGTATAGGATTATATGAGATTTTGTGGCGTTCAGGTAGTCTAGGTTTACCATTCTCCTAGACTGTGCTTCATTATAGTATTAGTGTAGTATTGTGCTAGCTATGGATAGGTACTTATGGATAGGTTGTTATTTTAGCATTTATTTATTGAATTAGCTTGTTAGGGGCCCTTTTCGGTAGAATTCTGTCACGCCCCAAGCCCCATTGAGGCGTGATTAGCACCCGAAGCCGATATGGCTCGAGAGAACCAATCTATGCTCATGTACATTCGTATGCATATCCTCGCATGAATCTTATTATACCTCATACAACTATGTGGAAGTCATGGACATGGAAACATATTCCATATCTATATATATATATATATGAAAGTCAAGTCAAAACGGACATTTATCTCTTACATTCACATACCCACATACATCTACGAAAAGCCTCTAACCGATGCATTGACCAAAATAAACTAAAAGTCGGGACAAGTCCCTGCTTTATACAACATGTACAATACCAAAACATATGTACAATTCTGACTCAAAAAGGCCCCGAACTAACTGGAGCTCACCAATGATCCACAACAACTGACAACCTACTTTGAAGGCCTACTAGTACCTGCGCCTGCAGCAAGTAAGGTAAATCCCCCAAGAGGGGTCAGTACGAAGAATGTACTGAGTATGTAAGGCTATATGAAACTTGTATGATATGTAAATATGTCAATGAACTCAAATACAAATAAATGACCCATATGGATAAGTCACTATTCTGTACTTTGGAAACCATGTATATTGCTTTCATTACTTTCTTTGTTTCTTTGCTTCTATGATTATTCATTTTTCCCTGTGACCTGTGATACCCGGGCCCCGACTGATCAGTGGATTTACATAACATAACGTTATGTTGGGATCGGCTCAAGCTAGGCTTATGCCCCTAGAGCTGCCACCCTATGAATCAATATATCGGGATCGGCTCGAGCTAGGTTTTTACCCCTAGAGGTGCCACCCATAAATCAATGTGTCAGGTTCGTATCGAGCTAGGTTCTTACCCCAAGAGCTGTCCCCTGTCAGGTTCGGTCCGATCTAGGCTTATGCCTCCAGGACTGCCCCCTGATCCAATAATCTTGGGATCGGCTTGAGCTAGGCGTATGCCCCCAAAGCTGCCACCCGTACTAAATCATTAATCACATATGCATTACTTTATTCTTTACTTTGAGATTGATACAATGATAGTTATACTTTTCTTGAAGCTTTGGATCATTAACCAATGAGTGAGAGACATGTGAACAAACATTGTTGGAAACATAGCCTTATTGGAAACATAACACCATTGGAACCATTGGACAAGAATCCATGAACAAGAGATATGAGTATAATCACTATTGGAACATTGGAACATAACCTTATTGGACTTTTGGAACATTAACCATGAATATGAGACATGTGGTTCACAATTGATCAATGAGTAGGAACTATGTGATAATGACCATTGATAACCGGATATAGGATACCTTAGCGTATTTCGGAATAGGACAAGAGAAAAGATACGGACAGAGTAACCTTACATACCTTGTATTCTCAATACGATTCTACAATCTTAAGTGTGCATACAATAGTCCCGCTCCGTCCTTGTGTTTTGCTCTATAACACAAGTTCATAACGAAACCAACATTAACCACCAATTAGCTTACAATGGCATACAATAACAATAAGTCATATGTTTGGCTTTAACATGTCAATTCCCCCTTGACAATACTATTTATGAAATTATTGTACCAATAATCCCACAATATTCCATACATTGACCAATACATGATAATCAATAACATTTCACCACAAAACTTCTCCTTTACACTTTCTCATCCACACCATATCACAAATAATCCATCAAGTTACCTTAATACACCTCATAGCACATATCGGCCAAAATCCCATAATTTACACTTATAGAAAATAACAAGTTTAATAAAAAACTCACACCATACATGTTCATATTTTATCCATACCATGCTCTTTCATCAAAGTCACAAGTCATAATTCAAGCTTAAATCCCGTGGATCACAAATCTTTTACAAAAATACAAAGTAACATGTTCAACATTTCCAAGCATAACCAACATGATTTACATACTCTCCCATGCATATAATATATTATTCCATAACAATAATCACTTACCCAAGCTTGAAAAATGATGATCTTGCTCCAAAAGTTGGCTTAGGGTTTGAAGTTGAGAGAAGAGACTTGTAGAAGATTCTAGATTTGTCATGAGACTTCCAAGTGAATAAAAATATGATTTGTGGGTCTTTATATAAGCCCCAAGTCATACTTATCCATTTCCTAGCATTAAATGCTATGTTTGGCTTGGTCAAATGGAAGAATGGGTCATTTATTTTCTTCTTCATTTTGGGCCCTTTTTGAGCCCAATTCACTTAACCCAATAAAATCAATAATTTCTCATGTTTAAATCATTTCATACATGTTACGAATATATTCCCACTCACGGGATTTATATTCGTGACCTCAATCCCAAAAACAAGTAATTCTAGCCACGTATGGCCTATTTTGACCAAAAGGGTAAAATCATCATTTTGATGCCAAATTCGTTCTCGAGTAATTTTACCACACCAATATAATATTTCATTCATTTCATGTATATACTCATGGTTGTAAAAGAAACGTGGCAAAATCAGCTCGGTACGTCCCCGGGCACCCTTGGGACTTAAGAAATTTCCAACTTTGAAAAATGGAAAAACCCATCCTGGCACGCCCTTGGGCGCGCCAGCTTGCTGCCTCTGAGCTAAAAGTTTTGGCCCAGAGCGGCGTGGCACGCCCTCTAGCACGCGCCAACCTTAAATTTTTTTAAAATTTCATTTTTTGACTTTTCTTCGCGGGTTCGGTTAGATACTTCAAGTCCTATTATTTAACTTACTTCTTACCCTTAATATCCTTTGTTTGGAGGTCCTCTTAGCCTCATTTTGAACCCCACAAATGCTTCACAAAAATCACAAAACACCTCCTATGAAAGGCTAACCACATGTACGAGGCCCAATTTTAATTTTCTCATCATTAACATTACCAAATACATACTTATAGCTCTCGACACCTAAGGAAACATTATTCAATGTCGTCAAGTAGGGTTGGGAAGGTACGTGGTGTTACATTCTCCCCCCCCTTAGCAACATTCATCCTCGAATGTTAACGATGTCGCTTCAATTACAACAAATACATCTCTATATTAGCATATGTACGCATAAACACTTAAGGCTCATGGATATTTACTTGTTATAGGTCTACTTCCACACTTTAAACTTTTTCTTCCCTTTGAAACAAATAAGGTCATCGATTTCATCTTTTTGTTTTCTCAACTTCTCATGCGATTTCTTTGGCTTATTGGTCTCTCACAAACACTTTTACAGTATTTATGTCTTTCTAAATTGTCGGTCTAAAATAACAATAGGTATCTCTTCCTAGTGAAATCCTTTGTAATTTGTATATTTTCAATGGGATTAATACGAAATGGAACCCTTATGCACTTCCGGCAACTTCACATGACATGTTGTATAAGACAATTTCCCCTTTCTTTCCATATCCCATTACCTCTTTCATTAGTAACGCTCTAATACTTAATCATTCTACTATACTATTACGATATGTGTCTTTGACTCTAATAAAGTCACCAACAGGTGGAGGTATGTCAATTGACTGAACTGATATATGTATCATTCGAAAAGATGGATAATATACCTATTTCTTCGTCAGGAGATGCCTCCGCATTCTGCCGGTCCACTAGAGCATAGGTACGATTTTGAGTTCCACTGGGACTAGATTCCCCTCTAATATCTCTACCACGACCAATAGGTTGTACACCCCTGCCTAGGGAAAGAACCCTTGATGATGATGCAACGATCGATCCCGTAGGTCGTGCTATACCACCCATGCTCCTCTGGGGACACTCTTTCATCATGTGTCCCATCATGCCGCACCAAAAACAAGCATTTGTCCCCACTCAGCATGTACCTGCATGAATATGCCTGCAGTGCTGACACTGCTGATGAGGAAAACCTGTTGCCTGTGATCCGTGAACTCCGCTACTCTGTCCAGATGGACCACCTCTAGATCCTCGAAACTGAGAATGAGCACCCCCTGTGGAATAGGAGAATGATGGTCTAGGTGGTCTATGAAAACTCCGAGGGCTAAACTCTCCTTGGGATGGCATAGACTGCCCCATAGATCTAGCCCTCTTTGCTGGCCCACCTTCAGATTCCTGTGTTCTTTTCCTTTGCCTCTGATCTTCCATCTTTTGTGCAAAGGCTTGTATTCTAGCTATGTCCATATCCTTATTCAATGCCACAATAGTACAATCCCGGACCAAGTATGGATCCAATATATCCACGTACCGATGAACTCTATCGGTCATGGTAGCTACCACATTTGGTGCATACCTAGCCAAAGAGTTAAACTGGAGACTGTACTCTCTGACGCTCATGTCACCTTACCGCAAATTTAAGAACTGGTCCGCACGAGCCTCTCGAACCTCGTATGGAAGATAGTGATCAAGGAAAGCCGCTTTAAATTCTTCCCAATTAGGTGGATTTGCACCAATACCACGAGATTTCTTCCAATCCTCGTACCACAATATAGCCTTTCCTTTTAATCTGTACGCAGCAAGTTCAACTGTTTCTACACCCATCACGTGCATAACTTCCAGAGCCCTCTGAATTTGATCCACGAAGTCCTGTAGATCTGCTTCCGGATCTGACCCAATGAATATAAGAGGGTTCATTTTTAGGAAATCCTGTGTTCTGCGACTTGCCACTCTAGCCGCATCATCATTATGTGTCATTGGACCAACTCGTCCTTAACTTTGTGCTGCCACTAACTGTGTCAACATATGTATTGCATTTCTAAGATCCTGATCTGTGGCATTCATTGGTGGTTCTGCGGGTACTTCTCTACCAATCGGCTCTTATGGAGCTGGAAAAGTAGACGAAGACCGCGATGAAATTTCAGCATTTGCTCCACCTTGACTAGCTTGGTCAGGTGGAAATCTTCTCATTCCTTTTTTAGCTGGCACATCTACCTGCTTCCCTTTACCTCTACCTCTTCCTCTTCTTGTAATTGGCATTTTGACTATACCAAAGAAAAACAATTACCATGATCAGATACAATCCAACTTACACCACTGGCTCTATTGTACGAGCTAGAAGTGAAGAAAAGAAACAACATCCTAAATGTCCCGTAGCCTCCTACTTATAAATATGGTGCACAACACATTGATAAGTAAGACTCTACTCAGACACGGCTTTATAGACACCTTAGAACGATCTTCTCTGATACCACTTTTGTCACGCCCCAAACCCTATTGAGGCGTGATTGGCACCCAAAGCCGATATGGCCCGAGAGAACCAATCTATGCTCATGTACATTCGTATACATATCCTCGCATGAATCTTATTATACCTCATACAACTATGCGGAAGTCATGGACATGGAAACATATGCCATCTCTCTCTCTCTATATATATATGAAAGTCAAGTCAAAACGGACATTCATCTCTTACATTCACATACCCACATACGTCTACAAAAGCCTCTAACCGATGCATTGACCAAAATGAACTAAAAGTCGGGACAAGTCCCCGCTTTATACAACATGTACAACTGTGACTCGGAAAAGCCCCGAACTAACTGTAGATCACCAATGATCCGCAACAGCTGGCAACCTACTGTGAAGGCCTACTAGTACCTGCGCCTGCAGCAAGTAAGGTAAATCCCCCAAGAGGGGTCAGTACGAAGAATGTACTAAGTATGTAAGGCCATATGAAACTTGTATGATATGTAAATATGTCAATGAACTCAAATACAAATAAATGACCCATATGGATAAGTCACTATTCTGTACTTTGGAAACCATGTATATTTCTTTCATTACATTCTTTGTTTCTTTGGTTCGATGATTATTCATCTTTGCCTGTGACCTATGATACCCGAGCCCTGACATATCAGTGGGTTTACATAACATAACATTATGTTGGGATCGGCTCGAGCTAGGCTTATGCCCCTAGATCTTCCACCCTATGAATCAATATATCGGGATCGGCTCGAGCTAGGTTTTTACCCGTAGAGCTGCTACCCATAAATTAATGTGTCAGGTTCGGCTCGAGCTAGGTTATTACCCCCAGAGCTTCCCCCTATCACGTTAGGTTCGAGCTAGGCTTATGCCTCCATGACTTCCCCCTGATCCAATAATCTTAGGATCGACTTGAGCTAGGCGTATGCCCCTAAAGATGCCACCCGTACTCAATCATTAATCACATATGCATTACTTTATTCTTTACTTTGAGATTGATACAATGATAGTTATACTTTACTTGAAGCTTTGGATCATTAACCAATGAGTGAGAGATACGTAAACAGACATTGTTGGAAACATAGCCTTATTGGAAACATAACACCATTGGAACCATTGGACAAGAATCCATGAACAAGAGACATGAGTATAATCACTATTGGAACATAACCTTATTGGACTTTTGGAACATTAACCATGAATATGAGACATGTGGTTCACAATTGATCAATGAGTAGGAACTATGTGATAATGACCATTGATAACCGGATATAGGATACCTTAGCACATTTCAGAATAGGACAAGTGAAAAGATACGAATAGAGTAACCTTACATACCTTGTATTCTCAATATGATTCTACAATCTTAAGTGTGCATACAATAGTCCCGATCCATCCTTGTGTTTCTCTCTACAACACAAGTTCATAACGAAACCAACATTAACCACCAATTACCTTACAATGGCATACAATAACAATAAGTCACATGTTTGGCTTTAACATGTCAATTCCCTCTTGAAAATACCATTTATGAAATTATTGTACCAATAATCCCACAATATTCTATACATTGACCAATACATGATAATCAATAACATTTCACCACAAAACATCTCCTTTACAGTTTCTCATCCACACCATATCACAAATAATCCATCAAGTTACCTTAATACACCTCATAGCACATATCGACCAAAATCTCATAATTTACACTTATAGAAAATAACAAGTTTAATAAAAAACTCACACCATACATGTTCATATTTTATCCATACCATGCTCTTTCATCAAAGTCACAAGTCATAATTCAAGCTTAAATCCTGTGGATCACAAATCTTTTACAAAAATACAAAGTACCATGTTCAACACTTCCAAGCATAACCAACATGATTTACATACTCTCCCATGCATATAATATATTATTCCATAACAATAATCACTTAACCAAGCTTGAAAAATGATGATCTTTCTCCAAAAGTTGGCTTAGGGTTTGAAGTTGAGAGAAGAGACTTGTAGAAAATTCTAGATTTGGCATGAGACTTCCAAGTGCAAAAAAATATGATTTGTGGGTATTTATAAAAGCCCCAAGTCATACTTATCCATTTCCTAGCATTAAATGCTATGTTTGGCTTGGTCAAATGGAAGAATGGGTCATTTGACCCATTCTTGGCCCATATTTTCTTCTTCATTTTGGGCCCTTTTTGAGCCCAATTCACTTAACCCAATAAAATTAATAATTTCTCATGTTTAAATCATTTCATACACGTTACGACTTTATTCCCACTCATGGGACTTATATTTGTGGCCTCAATCCCAAAAAAAGGCAATTCTAGCCACGTATGGCCTATTTTGACAAAAAGGGTAAAATCATCATTTTGATGCCAAATTCGTTCTCGATTAATTTTACCAGACAAATATAATATTTCATTCATTTCATGTATATACTCATGGTTGTAAAATAAACGTGGCAAAAATCGGCTCGGTACGTCCCCGGGCACCCTTGGGACTTAAGAAATTTCCAACTTTGAAAAATGGAAAAACCCATCCTGGCGCGCCAGCTTGCAGCCTCTGGGCTAAAACTTTTGGCCCAGAGCGGTGTGGCACGCCCTCTAGTGCGCCCCAATCTTAAATTTTTTAAAATTTCATTTTTCGACTTTTCTTCACGGGTTCGGTTAGATACTTCAAGTCCTATTCTTTAACTTACTTCTTACCCTTAATATCATTTGTTTGGAGGTCCTCTTATCCTCATTTTGAACCCCACAAATGCTTCACAAAAATCACAAAACACCTCCTATGAAAGGCTAACCACATGTACGAGGCCCAATTTTAATTTTCTCATCATTAACATTACCAAATACATACTTATAGCTCTCGACACCTAAGGAAACATTATTCAATGTCGTCAAGTAGGGTTGGGAAGGTACGGGGTGTTACAAATTCGACCCCATCTTCCCCTATACTAGTCTATGATTATCCTATAAGACTAGTCTTAGTATACTTAATGCCTTAAGATGGGTTGAGAAGCCTTAGACTAGGTGGGTAGGTGCTTTCCTTAGGTTAGAATTTTAGGACTGGTAGTGGGCCCCACTGGCCTTTCTTGTAGGTAGAATGCATAGAATAGCCCATTGTTGACCTCAATGACCCCTATTCGTCACTTTAGACTAATTCTTGAGTTTTATTATGACTTAGCCTTTTCCATGAGGCCAATTTAGCTTGGTACCTTGGGTAGGGTAGTATTTGGCCTTAAATTACATCCTTTGGCTTAGTGATTCGGGCCTGTATTGCCCTAAAGGACTTGACCACCTGACTTTGGAGTTTATGACTTGTTGGACTTAATTGTAGCTATAATCCTAGATAATTTCTACTTTAGCTTACTTATCAGTTCTAGTTTGAGTTCGGCACCTAGTAGCATTATTATTTATTAGTTATGGTTCAAGTCCGACACCTTGAAGCATTATTATTATTTATCATTTTTGGTTCGAGATCGAAATTTTACTATTATGATATTATTCTCTAGTTTTGGTTTGAGTCCGATATTTATGATCTATACGAACATAGATTTGAGATTGGAAATTTGATAAAGATCGGTAAGACTTAGGGATTATGACCGAAATGGAGTATCAGGTATGTTTATCACAAGTTGGTTTATCTTACATTTATTATTGTGTTATTGCACATCTATATTAGTGTTACTCTTTGCTTGTACCCACCAGGCTTTTGGGGGGCTCGATTGGGTTATTTCTGCTTGTTTGTGCCATTGGGGATTATAGGGGCCCAGTTATGCTATAGTTAGACTTTATTTTTTTCCACTTTCGAGTTACTTATTTTGTATGTATATCGTATTCGTTCGGCATGATCTATGATTTCCATTTCCACACCTTTATTTCTGACTCTAATTTATATCCTCACACTTTATTTATGCTTTCACTATAATTTAACTTAGACAGCCTATGATGCCTATTGAATACCCATTATTTTGGTACTCATACTGCACTTCTGCATTTTTTTCTGATAAAGATCTGAGTGCTAGTCAGCACCGCTAATGATATCATTGGGTCGTGTTGCTATTTGGAGTTAGGGTGAGATTTTAGAGTTCGGAGTTAATCCTCCTCCTTCTACTATTTTTGGATAGTCTTATTTGTATATTCTGATACTATTGTGTATATTTGGTATTGTCTAGTACTTTTTTTTGGCTTAGTGGCTCTTGTACCTCCCTTACCAAGTCGTGGGGGAACTCTTTTTGTATATTTTTTCCTCCTCCCTCTATTGTAAAACATTTTCATATATATATATATATATATATATATATTGCTACTTTTCATTGTGTAGTATTTCCATTGCATGCTTAATTCCTTTATTTTTCATATCTTCCACCGATTAGCCCGTTACTTGTCGTTCTGAGCTATGATTTGACTTACCAACTAGTGGGTTAAGGTAGGTGCCATCATGACTCTAGAAATGAGGTCATAACAGTGTGGTATTAAAGCCTAGGTTCATCGGTAGTGTTGGTACAAGATCAAATGTCTAGTAGAGTCCCGTGAATCAAAACGATGTCGTATGTATCCTATCTTCGGTAGGCTAACGGGCATTCTTAGCAAAATCTCACCTCTTTGGTTCATTTTCTTGCATTGAGTCTATATTCTCATTTGTTTTACTCTTTTGTAGAGCCTGCAGCTAGAGCACCGGTTAAAGGTCGAGGTCCACCCAGAGGTCGAGGTTACGGCAGAGCTACAACCCCAACTCAAGATCAGGCTAGGTATCCTTCACCAGATTATATTATTACTCCTGAACTAGAGATAGCACCAGAGGGTCAACTACCACAACAGCAGGTGGTCTAGGGGGCAACCCATGCCCTACTACGGTTTATATCTTCTTCAATGCTTCATGATACCTTGGTACAACTATTGGGATTGGTAGGTAGTCCATCAATAAATGGGGCTTAGACAACAACCTAGGGTGGTATTGGTTTAGGAGTGCAACCTCTAGTTGCAGCTTCCAGAGTAAAGGTCCTGCTAGTACCGGTAGTTCCACAAACGGCAGTAGCCCAGCCAGTTATGAATGTGGAGGAGCAGAAGATGCTAGGCTGATTTCTGAGATTGGATCCACCTTAGTTTATAGAGGCCCCAGGCAAGGATGTGTTTGAGTTTCTAACTAGCTGTGAGGAGTGGCTACGTAATTTGGGCTTGGAAGAGGAGCGTGGTATGGACTACACAATATTTCAGTTCATCGGGCAACAAAATAGTAGTGGAGGCATTATATTGATTCCAGGTAAATTGGATCTCCTCCTATGACATAGACTCAGTTCTCTAAGGCTTTTTTGGAGAAGTATATGTCGCGCAGCCTATACGAGTGTCTAAGGGATCAATTTACATTATTGGAGCAAGGTTCTATAACTATGGCAGAGTACGAGGCGAGGTTCCATGAGTTGTCTAGGAATGCTAGTATGATTCTACCAACCGAGTATAAGCGAATTCGGTGTTTTGTTAGAGGTGTGAGACTTCTACTTTGCATGGCTACTCAGAGTATGGTTGTTGCTGGTATATCTTTTAAGGATATTTTTTTACTATACCCAGACAATGGAGGTTATGCATCACTAGGCCCAAAGGGGCAGTAATAAAAGGCAACGTTAGGAGAGCAGTTATAGTGGAAGTCTTAGCAACCCACAGTTAAGAGGCAGAGGTTTTCAGGGTAGGTACCCTCATCGTCAGCCTTATCAGCATTAGGGTCAGCCTAGTAGACCTGTTTAGGTAGTGCTTTAGATTTCAGACGGCGGTCAGCCTGGTTATAGTGACTTCTGTGGGCAGAGAAATGGTCCTTCGAGGGGTGTACAGTCAGGGTCTTCAAGCCAAGGTAGCCATTCCAGATCAACCAAACCTTATTGATAGAGTAGAGTGCCCAGGGAATGTTATGAATATAGTGGTGGTCTTTAGGGTTCTAGTGGAGGTCTTCAGACTGGTAGGATAGGTTGTCGGGAAGGCACCCAATTCGAAGGTGAACGAGGTCACTTATATGTTGCTCTTGGTTGGATGGAGGCTGAGGCTTTGGATGTTTTTATCACAGTTATAATTTAAGTATGCCATCAGCTAGCTTCTGTTTTATTTGATCTGAACTCCACATATTCATATGTTTCTACTTATTATACACCATGGTTGGGTGTAATGACCCTCTAGGTCATTTTTCCTTATTTTTATGCTTTTACTTCATTTATAGCTTTGCCACAACTTTCTCGGGTAATTTGTGACTTGCTGGGACTGGTAATTTGGTTACCGGGCAGTTCATTTGGTTTTTAGAACTATTTCCCCATTTTGGAGCTTTTGAATTTAAGAATAGGGTCTCAGTCCTAAACCTCAGGTAAATGGCCTCGAATGCCATTTTTAACAATTTTATCAGTTTTGAATGTTGATTTTAGGCTAGGGGGATCCTTTATCTGGGTCCCGAGGCTTTTGAACTCATTTTGAACAATTGGGTGCAATTTGGTTAAAACAGCTCTTAGGTGTGTGGGACCCACTTTTTATCAAAATGACCCTGGTTGGAAATTTTGATGGCACCATTGAGTCTTGAATGTCAAATTTGGTAGGGAAGCATAGTTCGTTTGCCAACACAGGATTCCAAACCAATCTAGAGAGCCCGGTCGGAGTCCGTTGGGACTAGTTGAACTTGGCTGGTGCCAAGTATTTGGTGCAAGCGCTTAAGCATCCAAGGAACCACTTTAACGGTGTTCAAACTTGGCCTGACTTCTTTAGCAGCATTTTAGGTTCTTAAGCGGTAGCCACTTTTGAGGCCATTGAGAGCTTATAGCGGAGCCTAGCCAGCTGGGGCAGGGTTGTTTTAGCGACCCTTGGGCGCTTTAATGGTTATTTAGCTGCTAAAGTGGCTATCGCTGGTGTTATATATAAATTCTATTTTTATTCTTCTCTAACACATTTACCTAAGTATTTCCACCATTTTTTGACATTCCAAGCTCAAAATCAGTGAGGTATTGATCGTGTGAGGCTGATTTTTAGCTCGGGATTGTGGTGTTGAGCATATAGCATCTTTATCTTGTAAGTGATTCAATCAAATATCTGCATAATTTGGTAATTGGATTCCTTGTTTCTCCGCATTATATTGGGTCTGATTTTTTATCTATGGAGCTCGAATTTAGCTAGATTTTATGTGGCTTTTGATCCTTGAGCTGCATGGGATACTGTGACGGTTTCAATTTCATGATTCCCGCAAGCGAGCCCCACGTGGGATTGTTAGTCTGATTTTCTGACCCAGAGCATTTATACGCAATATGGGTATCATTTTCTCATCTTAACGGATAGAGTATTATTTTGATAGCGTGGCAACACTCGAAGGCCCTCGAAAGGGGAAAGCTCTGATTTAGAGGATTTGGCAGGCGTTTGGCGGTGTCCAGGTAGGCTAGGCTTACCCTACTTTTAGATTGAGTTTACTTATGGTATTTGTATACTATTATTATGCTAGTTTTAAGTAAGTAGTTTTAGCCCAGTACCATAGTACTTTTTATTTATTTAGCCAGCTAGGGCCCTATTTTGGTCCTCCCCTAGTATAGTGTATTATCATTCTTTAGGTCTAGAATTAGTACTGTTAATACCTTGAGATGGGGATAGGAAGCCTTAGACTAGACTAGGGTAGGTTCTGGTGTAGGTTTGGTTATTGGGACCCCATAGTGGGCCTCACTACCTTTTTGAGATAGTGTATTTCGACATAAAGATTCTTTAGGTTTAGTTAGACTCTTGACTACTATTTTAGGCTATTACCTAGGGTTGGGTTTGACTTAGAATTGGTTTCTGGCCTATTATAGCCCCTTTTCCCGGGTAGAGTAGTAACTGACCTGGACCGCACTCCCTTGAGCTAGTATTTGGGACCTACCTTGCCTTAGTGAACTTATCCACCCGATATGGATATTTATGACCTTATGGCTTGGAAATATGCTTGAAACCCTTGGATTTCCTCCCTCTATCTAGTTATACTTATTTCTACATAAATGTTTTTTAGTTCCGGTTCGAGTCCATCATATGCTTTATTGCTCATATTATTATAAGTTTTGGCATGATACTACTATTGGTTTTGTTCACTATTTACGAGCTTTGATATGAGTCTAATATCAGTTACTGTTGGGGTTGGCTACCTATGGGATCACTTATTTCTGGTTAAGGTATGGTTATTATGAGATTTGGTTTGAGCCTGACATCTGTTTATGATACAGTAGGGATGTTCTGGCGTTGATTATGGTTGTTACTGTGAGTTTTGATAGTGGTACTGAGTTATGTTGTACATGATTCATGAGGAATCTTATCATTACCCACTATTTCCAGTTCGAACCCGGCGTCTAGCCTTTCGTTACTATCCATTGGTCTCGGTTCAATCCCGGCACATACCTAGTTATTTTACCATAGATTTGGGATCAGAAGGTTACTTGATATAGATTTAGCTTTGGGTTACTTATGTTTCTTACTCAAGTTATTTCTTGACTGTACCCACTAGCTTATAGGGACTCAGTAGGGTTAATTGTCTTCTTGTGTATGCCTTCTGGGCTTATGGAGCCCCAATTAGGTTGTAGCTAGTTCATTTTTCTCACATTCTGTGTTATCTATTCCCTTTATTGCTCTTGCTTAGTATAGTAGATATTTACATTTTACCCCTGCTACTGTTGACTTAGCTTTCACACTCGCATTATATTAATGTTTTTACTATATTTGAGCTTAGTCAGCCGATGATGTCTACTGAGTACCCATTGTTTTGGTACTCATACTGCACTTCTGCATCTTTTTCCTGATGCAGATCTGAGTACAAGACACCGACATTGATGTTATTCTCAGTCCCATCTACTGATCTAGAGATGGGGTGAACTTTCTAGTGTCTGAGGCTGATCGTTCTCCATCTATTTTAGTTACAGTCTTTTGTATTCCGTGACTACTGTATATATGTATATTTTGGATACTATCTAGTACTATTTTTTTTGGTCGTAGTGGCTCTAGTACAGACCTTACCATGTCTTAAGAAGGATTCATTTTGTTCATTTTGTCCTCTTCCTTTCTTGTACAACACGTTATATATGTATATCTCTTTGTTTTTGCTTATATTATTGTTGTATATTTATCTTATCCTTGTGTTCCTTTATTTTATATCGGTTAGCCCATTACTTATCATTCCGGGCTATGGCTTGGCTTACCAACTTGTGGGTTAAAGTAGGTGCCATCATGACCTTAGAAATTGGGTCATGACTGCTTGGTATTAGAGCCTAGGTTCACTAATATTAGTGGTACGAGGTCCAATATTTGGTAGATTCTCACGGATCAGTACGGAGATGTCTGTATCCTATCTTCGGGAGGCTATAGGACATTTTTAGGAAAATCTCACCTTTTTGGCTCACTGTCATGCGTTGTGTCTGTTTTGGTTTCTAATTCTTATTTTGTTTCACTCTCTTGCAGATGGTTAGGATGCGAGGCACAGCAGTCGGGGATTAGGACCCCGATCCTGCTACTAGAGCGCCAATTTGGGGCAGAAGTAAACCTAGAGGTCGAGATCAGGCTAAGGAGCCATTGCCAGATCATATTGGTGTTCCTGAGCCCGAGATAGCACCAGAAGTACCGTCGCCACAACAGCAGGTAGTCTATGGGCCAGCCTAGGTCCATCCAGGTTTATATTTTCTACAGTTCTTCGAGATGCTTTGGTTCAGTTATTGGGTTTATTTGGTGGTCCGCCGATACACGGGACTCAGACATCATCCCAGGGTAGTATTGGGTTAGGGGTACAGCCTGCAACTGCGGACCCCAGAGCAGAGATTTTGCCAGCTCCGGTAGTTCCACAGCCAGTAGAAGCACAACCAGTTATGACCGTGGATGAGCAGAAGACGTTGGGCCAATTTTTTAGATCAACTCTACCCAGGTTTTTTGAGGCCCCAGGAGAGGATGCTTATGAGCTCCTTACCACTTGCGAGGGGAGGCTGCATAATTTAGGATTGGTTGAATCTTGCGTTGTGGATTATATTACTTAACAACTTGACAAGGCAGTGAGACAGCGGTGGAGAGGTTATCTTGATTCCAGGCCAGCTGGATCTCCATCTATGACTTGGACTCAGTTTTTTGAGGCTTTCTTGGGGAAGTTCATGCCTCGCGGCATGTACAAGCACCTCAAGGATGAGTTTTCTATGTTAAGACAGGGTTCTATGACTATGGCCGAGTAAGTGGTGAGGTTTCATGAGCTAGTCTGGCATACAACTATGATTTTGCCGACAGAGTATGAGAGGATTCAGAGGGACTACTGCTCTACAGGGCTACTCAGAGTGTTGTGACTTTGGGGAAGTCTTTTACTGATATTGTTGACAATGTCTATACTATTAAGGAGATAGATAGCGAGGCCCAAGGGGGCAGTAATAAGAGGTCCCGTTATCAGGGTAGTTTTAGTGGGAGCCACAATGGCTCATAGTTCCGGGGCTGAGGATTTCATGGTAGGTACCCCCAGTGTCAGTGTTATCAGCACCAAGGTTAGTTTAGTAGGCCAATTCAGGCAGCATTTTAGATTTTAGATAAGGGTCAGCCCAGCTATGGTAGTTCGAGTGGTCAGAGCAGTAGTCAGCCAGTAAGGGGCGTTTAGTCAGGGTCATCAGGATGAGGTGGCCATTCTAGGTCAGCCCGACCTTCTAGATAGAGCAAGGTGCCAAAAGCTTGTTATAAATGTGATGTTGTTGTCCACTTTACTAGAGAGTGTCCCTATCGTGGGATGATTGAGTTTGCAATGTAGAGTGCTCAGCCAATCAGATCAGTGTCGCCGTCAGTTAGGGGTGGTTCTCAGGGTTATAGAGGTTGTCCCAAGGGTTTTAGAAGTGATCCTCAAGCAGGTAGGATAGGTGGTCGAGTAGGCACCCAGTTCAGTAGTGGATAGGGCCATTTGTATATTGTACTTGGTAGTACGTAGGCTGAGGCTTCGGATGTTGTGATTACAGGTATGATGTTTGTATTCCATCAGCCAACTTCTGCTTTATTTGATCTTGGCTTCACATTTTTGTATGTTTCTACATATTATACACCACTGTTGGGTTTGTCTTTGGAGTCTTTAGCTGTTTCATTGTGTGTAGCTACCCCCATGGGTGATTTATTAGTAGTGGATTGGGTATATATATCATGTTTGTTGATTGTTCGAGAGTTGGATAATCGGGTTGATCTTATTATGTGAGATATGGTGGATTTTAATGTAATTCTAGGCATGGACTGGTTATCCCCTATCATGCGGTCTTGGATTGCTTCGCTAAGATCATCACCTTAGTTATGCCTAGCATACCCCCGGTTATGTGGCAGGGTTCTTTTAGTCATGCATTGACGGGGATTATTTCTTATATTCAAGCTAGAAGACTAGTATCGAGTGGTTGTGAGTTATTCCTTGCTTATGTTTGGGATGTTAGTGTTAAGAGTCCTTTACGTGACTCCATTCCTGTTGTTTGTGATTTTCCTAATGTTTTTCCTAACGACCTACCTGACCTTCCTCCTAAGCGTGATATAGAATTTACTATTGACCTCAAGTCGAGCACCCAACCTATTTCTATGGCTTCTGTCGAGCTAAAGGAGCTAGATATTTAGCTTTGAGATCTTTTGGGTAAGGGTTTCATCAGACTGATTATTTCACCTTGGGGTGCTCCAATTTTGTTTGTGAAGAAGAAAGATGGTTCTATGCATATGTGTATCGACTACAGGCAGTTGAATAAGGTGACAATGAAGAATAAGTATCTTATGCCTCATATCGATGATTTGTTTAATCAATTTCTGGGTGTAATAATGTTTTTAAGATTGATTTGAGGTCTGGTTACCATCAGTTATGAATTAGGGCTGAGTACATCCCTAAGATAGCCTTCAGGACTTGTTACGACCATTATGAATTCCTAGTGATGCCTTTTGGGTTGACTAATACCCAAATAGCATTTATGGATTTGATGAACCGCATTTTCAAACCTTATCTGGACTCCTTTGTGATTGTTTTTATTGATGACACCTTGGTATATTCGAGGAGTAGGGAGGAGCACGAGTAGCATTTGAGGACTATGCTCCATACTTTGAGAGATCATATGCTTTATGCCAAATTCTCAAAGTGTGAGTTCTGTCTTAAATCTGTAGCTTTCTTGGGGTACGTGGTGTCCAAGGATGGTATTATGGTGGACCCAACGAAGATTGACGCTATTCGTAATTGGGCTAGGCCTACATCTCCTACTGAGGTTTGCAGTTTTATTGGGTTAATAGGTTACTACAGACTTGTTCATCAAGAGATTTGCTACTATTATAGCGCCTAGTACTAAATTAACTAGGAAAGAGGTTTCGTTTTAATGGTACAATGGTTGTGAGGCGAGTTTCTAAAGCTTAAGGACTTTCTCACTTTAGCTCCTATTATGACTCTTCTAGTTAAGGGCGAGGGGTTTACTATTTATTGTGATGCTTCTGGTATTGTTTTGGGGTGTATTCTTGTAACACCTCGTACCTTTCTGACCTTCCTTGACAACCTTGAACCATGTTTACCCTAGGTTCGAGAGCAATAAGTACGTATCTTGTATTGTTATTGATGGAATAATTGATATTGTGCTAGTAAATGTAGGAGGTGTTTGTAAATTTGTGTAGCATTTGTGAGGTGAAAAGTGAGGTTTAAAGGACATCCAAGCAAAGGATCTTAAAGATAAGAGGCAAGCAAAAGGTTGGAACTTGAAAGATCCAACTAAATCCACAAAGAAAAGTTGAAAACAAAAATTAAGTATGGGGCGCTGCAGGTTGCGTGCCAGGCCGCTTTTGCCTGAAATTTTTTTGGCACAGGCAACAAGGGAGCGTGCCCAGGGACGTGCGGCCTCCCCTGCACACCTTTCATTTGCTGAAATTAGGATTTTCTCTAAGTCTTTAGGGCTCCCGGGAGAGTGTCGGGGTGCTTTTTGCCTAATTTCTTCCATTATCATAAGTATATAAAGAGGACTCTTGGGTTATGGTAACATTATCCCGTCATAGTAAGGATACTCTTGAGAGATTTTGGCATCCGAGTTGGAGTTAATTCTTCGTCACAAGTATTTTATCAAATTATTTTCAATTAAGCCATGGGTGGCTAGAATTTCTTATTTTTGGAAATTGAGGCTACGAACATGAAGTTCGTGAGTGAATATTGTCGTGACATTTATGGAATTATTTAAACATGAGATATATAGTGTATCATGCATTGAATTAGGTGGGCTCAATTGATATGTGTTATTGGGATCAATTTAAGCCCAAATTGGAACAAAAGACATGGCCCAAAAGGGCAAAATGACCCATTCTTCCTTTGACTAATCAATGATTGATCAAAGTGTCTAAGGATGACTTCAAGGGCCTATATAAAGGGAATAAAAATCAGATTTTATTCCCACAAACTCACATGCCAATCTAGAAATTTCTACAACATTTCTCTCAACTCAAACCCTAATAACCCTAAGGCAACTACACTTGTTTGGGCAAGATCATCACTTTGCAAGCTTGGGTAAGTGATTATTATTATGATTTAATATATTATATTCATGGGATATTATGTATATCATGGTGGTTATGTTGGCAAGGTGTTTAATAGTGCACTTTTGCTCTTTGCTAAAAGATGTGCATCCTTGTGATTTAAACTTGAAAAAGGACTTGAGGTCTTGATGAAAGTGCATGGTATGGATGAAATATCAACATGTATGGTGTGGTTATGTTCCTTAACTTGTTATTTTTCATTATTGTGGATATATTGTTATGAAGTGTATTGGGGTGACTTGATGGAATAATTATGACGTCGTATTAATGAGGAAGCGTAAAGGATGAACTTGGTGTGAAATGCTATTGGTTTGTAATGCTTTGGTAAATGCATGCCATGTTGTGGTATTATTGGTATTACAATGCCATGAATGACATTTTAAAGGGTGAAATGACATTATAAGGCAAACATGTAACTCATTGTTGTCTTGTGCACTTGTAAAAGAGTTGGTTGTTAACGTAAGTTCTGTTATGTACTTGTGTTGTAGAGTGAAATGTAAGGAAGGAGATGGACTATTGTGTTCACATATAGGATTGTATATTCATATTGGGAATATAAGGTATGTAAGGTTACTCTTACCGTATCCTTCTGCAGCACATATTGTTCACATTGTCATCGTACTTATTCCATTCCGAAATGTCTCAAAGTATCTTATGTCAGATTATTCTATGTTGTACTCATATGTATTTTAATCATGGACTAATGTTCCAACGTTCCAATAATGTTATGACTACAATTGTATAAATCTCTCACAAGCGAGTGTATCGATCTCTCACAAGCGAAGCGAATGTATGAATCTCTCACAAACGAGTGTATCAATCTCTCACAAGCGAATGTATAAATCTCTCAAAGGTAAGAAATAAAGTAACACATATTTGTTGGTTACAAGTGTAAAGAAATAAAGTAATGCATTTATGGTTTAATGTTTGAGAACCGGGACAACTCAAAGGGGCACATACGCCTAGCTCGAGCGGACCCTAATACTATTTATATTGACCAACCAAAAAGGTGGATGACTACCCACTAATAAAGAGAATGACTACCCATTAATAAAGTGGATGACTACCCTCCAATAAGGTGGATGACTATATTATGACCCACCGATAAGGTGGATGACTAATAATGGAAATGAACGTAAAGGCAAGATAAGTAATGAACGTAATGTACATAGTTCCAAACATACAGATTGATGGTTTATCCATTTTGGGCATTCTCTTATAATTATTTCCATTGAAGTTCGTATGTATTGATACAGTTTCTTATAGCCTTACATACTCAGTATATTCTTCATACTGGCCCCCCTTGGGGGACTTACCTTACTTGTTGCAGGCACAGGTGCTAGTAGACCTCCATAGTAGGTTGCGAATTATTTGCCAGTCATTGGTGTGCTCCAGTTGGTTCGGGGCTTTTCGAGTCTCATGTGTACATTGGTTTTGGCATTGTAAATATTGTATAAAGCGGGGCCTTGTCCCGACTGTAGGTTTATTATGTGTATGGATCTGTAGAGGCTTTGTAGATGTATGTGGAAAGACGAATGTAAGATATGTATGTCCACTTACACTTGATGGACCTAATGGCCAAGTTTCATATATAGTATATGTTTCCATGACTTCCGCATAATTGCATGAGATATAATGATGTTCATACAGAGACATGCATATGAATGTACATGTGCGAAGATTGGTTCTCTCGGGCCTCAACGACTTTGGGTGCCCGTCCGTCCCAAATGAGATTCGGGGCATGACAAAAGTGGTATCAGAGCAGGTTGTCCTAAGGGTGTCTACAAAGTTGTGTCTGAGTAGAGTCTTGCTTATGGATGTGTTGCGCACCACATTTATAAGTAGGAGGCTATGGGACATTTAGGAGTTGTTTCATTTCTTCGTTTCTAGATAGTGCAATTGAGCCAATGTTGTAAGTGAAAATTGTATCTGACCATGGAATTGGTTTTCTTGTTTATATTAAAATGCTGATCACAAGACGAGGTAGAGGCAAGGGTAAGCAGGTAGATATGCCTTCCGGAGAAGGAATGAGTAAATCACCATCTGACCAAACTAGTCAAGGTGGGGCTGACACTAAAATTACATCGCGGTCTTCTCCTACTTTTCCATTTTCTGAGGAGCCAAGGGGTAGAGAAGTACCCGCAGAATCTCCTATGAATGCTACTGATCAGGATTTAAGAAATACAGTGCATATGTTGACCCAACTAGTTGCTGCACAAACTCAAGGACAATTTGGTCCAATGATAGGCAATGACAGTAAGGCTAGAGTAGCTAGTTGGAGGATGCAGGATTTTCTGAAATTAGACCCTCCCATATTCACTGGGTCAGACCCAAAAGCAAATCCACAGGACTTTGTAGATCAAATTCAAAGGGCTCTAGATGTCATGCATGTGACTGGTGTAGAAACGGTAGAACTTACGGCCTATAGATTGAAAGGTGAAGCTATATTATGGTACGAAGACTGGAAAAGATCAAGGGGTATTGATGTACCTCCAGATAGTTGGGAGGAATTTAAAATGGCCTTTCTTGATCACTACCTCCCATATGAGATCCAGGAGGCACGTGCAGACCAATTTGTAAATCTCCGTCAGGGGAATATGAGTTTTAGAGAATACCGACTTCAGTTTAATTATTTTTCTCGATATGCTCCAAATGTAGTGGCCATAATGACAGACAGAGTCCATCGATATGTGGATAGATCATAGCCACATTTGGTAAGGGATTGTACCATTGCTGCTTTGAACAAAGATATGGACATAGCCAGAATACAGGCCTTTGCACAAAAGATGGAGGATCAGAGGCAACGAAGGAGGGTACATGAATTTGAAAGAGGTCCTTCAAAGAGGGATAGACTTATGGGACAGTTTATGGTGTTCTAAGGAGGATCTGGGCCTCAGAGTTCTTCTCGACCGCCTAGACCATCATTTTCTTCCCCTACAGTAGATACTTCATCATAATTCCGAGGGTCTAGAGGCAGTCATGCGGGGCAGAGCAGTGTGGTTCGAGGTTCACAGACAGTAAGATTTTCTCGTCAGCTGTGCCAGCACTACGGGAAGTTTTATTTAGGTGAATGTTGGTATGGACCGAATGTTTGCTTGCAGTGTGGTATGTCAGGACATCTGACGAGAGAGTGTCTACAAGGAGACACGGGTAGTATGGCGCGACCTACGAGATCAGTCGTTGTGGCATCGTCATCTGGTGTACAACCTGTTGGTCGTGGTAGAAGTACTAGAGGAGCAGCTAGTTCCAGTGGAGCCCAAAATCGCACCTATGCTCTAGTCGACCGACAGAATTTGAAGGTTTCTCCTGATGTAGGTACAGGTATAATATCTGTCTTTTCACAGAATGTATATGCATTGATTAATCTGGGCTCTACCTTATTATATGTTACTCCATTGATTGATGCAAAGTTTGAAAGAACACCAGAACTATTAGTTAAGCCGATTGAAGTATCTACACCAGTTGGTGAATTTGTTTTAGTTAAAAAGAATAGATCATAATGGTATAGTAAATGTTTGTGATCATGTTACGTTGACTGATCTTATCGGGACGGAAATGATAGATTTTAATGTTGTAATGGGTATGAATTGGTTAGCTTCTTGTTATGTCACGTAGATTGCCAAGCTAAGAAAGTGCATGTCTATTCTCCACAAAAGACTGTCCTTGAATGGAGGGGTAATGTTGGAGCATCGAGAGGTAAATTTATTTCCTATCTTAAGGTAAGGAAATGATGTCCAAAGTGTACATATGTCACCTAGTAAGACCTAGTATGTCCCAAAAGGGTGCACTAGTATTACTGGTACTAAGGAAAGATGGCACGTTGAGGATGTGTATTGGCTATCGGCAATTGAATAAAGTGACAATTAAGAATAAGTATCCCCTCCCTAGAATTGATGATTTACTTAACCAATTACAGGGTGCTAAATATTTTCAATGATTGACGTGAGATCGGGATATCACCAGGTAGGAGTTGGAAAAAAAAAAAAAACCATATACTCGAGGCAGCTTTCTAAACACGTTATGGTTACTATGAATTTCTAGTTATGCCATTGGGGCTAACCAATGCACCAGCAGTTGTTAGGGGTTTGATGAATAGGGTGTTCAAGCCACTTTTAAATGTGTACGTGACGATGTTTGGAGATGATATTTAAAATCACAAGAGGACCATGCTAATCATTTGTAGCAGGTGTTATAGAAGTTTTCTAAATGTGAATTGTGGTTACAATCCATAGCGCTCTTGGGTCACATTGTATAAGATGAAGGAATGAAGGTCGATACGCAAAAGATAGAAACGGTGAAAAAAGATTGGTTAAGGCCTACGATGCTTACAAAGATTCATCATTTTCTTGGGTTGGTTGGTTATTAGAGGAGAATTACTGAAGGATTTTCTTCTATCCCTGTACCCTTAACAAAGCTTACACACAAGGAAATCAAGTTCCAGTGTGGAATGATGCATGTGAGAAAAGTTTCCAAGAGTTGAAAGATAAATTAACTTTCACACCAGTTTTAAGTACTTCCCGAAGGCACAGAATGTCATGCAGTATATTGTGATGCTTTCGGGGTTGGCCTCGGATGTGTATTTCGACAGTTGCGACTACATAAGAGAAATTACCTAATATATGACCATGAACTAGCAGCTGTGATATTTGCTTTAAAGATATGGTGTCACTATTTGTAAGGGATTCTGTTGACATATATACTGACCATACGAATTTGCAATATATCTTTAAGCCGAAGGACTTAAATCTGAGGTAGCAAAAGTAGCTTGAACTATTGAAATATTATGACATTGGTATCTTGTATCATTTGGGAAAAGCAAACATGGTAGCAGATTCATTAAGCTGCAAAGCAGTAGTAAGTACTCATGGCCAGCTCACAGAAAAGAAAGATATAGTCAAGAAATCTACATCAATTAGCCAGTATGGGGTTTCGTCTTCTTGAAACTCCAGATGAAAGAATTATAGTGAACAATGCGGTAGAATCTTCATTTGTAGCTGAGAGAAGGAAAAACAATATGCAAATCCTATTTCCTTTCAATTGAAAAAAGAATGTATAAAGAAGTTCGACAAAAGGTACTTGAGCTTACATAAGGGAGGAATACTTCAATATCAAGGTATATTATGTATACCAAATATATTTGAGTTAAGAAAATGAATTATGACCAAAGCACATCATTTACCGTACTCTATTTATTCAGAGCAATCAAAATGTACCATCGCATGGAAGAAATGTTTTAGTGAGGCAATATAAAGAAAAAGAACATTGCAGAATTGGTAGCTCAGTGTTCGAATTGTCAACAGGTAATAGTAGAGCATCAAAAATCTGGAGGTTATATACCGATATTAGAAGGAAAAAATTAGAATTTTCCATAGGTGATTGTGTATTTTTTTTTAAAGTGTCACAAATAAAAGGGGTAATGAGATTCAGGAAGAAGGAAAGGTGGCCCTATATAGGTCCATATGAAATTATTCAAAGATTTGAGCAAGTTGCGTATGAATTGGCACTACCCCAAGAACTCTCCACAGTTCATCCAGTATTTCATGTTTCGATGCTTTGAAAGTGCATAGGAGGTCCATCTCATATTACTCCCATAGAGGATGTTCAAGTTACGGAGGATCTCACTTATGAAGAGATACCTATTTCTATTCGAGATCGACAGGTGAAGAGGTTGAGGAATAAAGACGTAACTTCCGTAAAGGTACTTTAGAGAAATCAGTAAGTAGAAGAGATCACATGGGAAGCTGAAGAACTGATGAAATCTAAATATCATCATTTGTTTCACATGGAAGAAAACATTCAAAGTGCGAAAGAGAAGAAATAATAAAGAAGCATTAGGTGTATATGTATATATGTGAACGTAAAGATGCATGTGTTGTACGTGAGATGATGTTGTTAACATTTGAGGATGAATGTTTCTAAGGGGGGGAAGAATGTAACACCCCGTACCTTTCTGACCTTACTTGGAAACCTTGAACCATGTTTACCCTAGGTTCGAGAGCAATAAATATGTATCTTGTATTGTTATTGATGGAACAATTGATATTGTGCTAGTAAATGTAGGAGGTGTTTGTGACTTTGTGTAGCATTTGAGAGGTGAAAAGTGAGGTTTAAAGGACATCCAAGAAAAGTATCTTAAAGATAAGAGGCAAGCAAAAGGTTGGAACTTGAAAGATCCAACTAATTCCACAAAGAAAAGTTGAAATCAAAAATTAAGTGTAGGGCGCTGCAGGTGGCGTGCCAGGCCGCTTTGGCCTAAATTTGTTTTGGCACAGGCAGCAAGGGGGCATGCCCAGGGGCGTGCCAGGCCTCCCCTGCACACCTTTCATTTGCTGAAATTTTCTCTAAGTCTTTAGGGCTCCCGGGAGAGTGTCGGGGTGCTTTTTGCCTAATTTCTTCCATGATCATAAGTATATAAAGAGGACTCTTGGGTTATGGTAACATTATCCTGTCATAGTAAGGATACTCTTGAGAGATTTTGGCATCCGAATTGGAGTTAATTCTTCGTCACAAGTATTTTATCAAATTATTTTCAATTAAGCCATGGGTGGCTAGAATTTCTTATTTTTGGAAATTAAGGCTACGAACATGAAGTTCGTGAGTGAATATTGTCGTGACATTTATGGAATTATTTAAAAATGAGATATATAGTATATCATGCATTGAATTAGGTGGGCTCAGTTGATATGTGTTATTAGGCTCAATTTAAAGCCTAAATTGGAACAAAAGACATGGCCCAAAAGGGCAAAATGACCCATTCTTCCTTTGACTAATCAATGATTGATCAAAGTGGCTAAGGATGAATTCAAGGGCCTATATAATGGGCACAAAAATCAGATTTTATTCCCACAAACTCACATGCCAATCTAGAAATTTCTACAACATTTCTCTCAACTCAAACCCTAATAACCCTAAGGCAACTACACTTGTTGGGTAAGATCTTCACTTTGCAAGCTTGGGTAAGTGTTTATTCTTATGATTTAATATATTATATGCATGGGAGATTATGTATATCATGGTGGTTATGTTGTCAAGGTGTTGAATGATGCACTTTTGCTTTTTGCTAAGAGATGTAGATCCTTGTGATTTAAACTTGAAAAAGGACTTGAGATTTTGATGAAAGTGCATGGTATGGATGAAATATCAACATGTATGGTGTGGTTATGTTCCTTAACTTGTTATTTTTCTATAAGTATAAATTGTGGGATTATTGGGGATATATTGTTATGAAGTGTATTGGGGTGACTTGATGGAATAATTATCATGTCGTATTAATGAGGAAGCGTAAAGGATGAACTTGGTGTGAAATGCTATTGGTTTGTAATGCTTTGGTAAATACATGACATGTTGTGGTATTTTTGGTATGAAAATGCCGTGAATGACATTGTAAAGGGGGAAACGACATTATAAGGAAAACATGTAACTCATTGCCGTCTTGTGCACTTGTAAGAAAGTTGGTTGTTAACATAAGTTCCGTTATGTACTTGTGTTGTAGAGTGAAACGTAAGGAAGGAGTTGGACTATTGTGTTCACATATAGGATTGTATATTCATATTGGGAATATAAGGTATGTAAGGTTACTCTTACCGTATCCTTCTGCAGCACATATTGTTCACATTATCATCGTACTTATTCCATTCCGAAATGTCTCAAAGTATCTTATGTCATATTATCCTATATTGGACTCATATGTCTTTTAATCATGGACTAATGTTCCAACATTCCAATAATTTTATGACTACAATTGTATAAATCTCTCACAAGCGAGTGTATCAATCTCTCACAAGCGAAGTGAATGTATAAATCTCTCACAAACGAGTGTATCAATCTCTCACAAGCGAATGTATAAATCTCTCAAAAGTAAGAAATAAAATAACACATATTTGTTGGTTGCAAGAGTAAAGGAATAAAGTAATGCATTTATGGTTTAATGTTTGAAAACCGGGACGACTCAAAGGGGCACATAAGCCTAGCTCGAGCGGACCCTAATACTATTTATATTGACCAACCAAAAAGGTGGATGATTACCCACTAATAAAGAGGATGACTACCCACTAATAAAGTGGATGACTACCCACCAATAAGGTGGATGACTATATTATGACCCACCGATAAGGTGGATGACTAATAATGGAAATGAACGTAAAGGTAAGATAAGTAATGAACGTAATGTACATAGTTCCAAACATACAGATTGATGGTTTATCCATTTTGGGCATTCTCTTATAATTATTTCCATTGAAGTTTGTATGTATTGATGCAGTTTCTTATAGCCTTACATACTCAGTATATTCTTCATACTGACCCCCCTTGTGGGACTTACCTTACTTGTTGCAGGCACATGTGCTAGTAGACATCCACAATAGGTAGCGGATTATTTGCCAGTCATTGGTGAGCTCCAGTTTGTTCGGAGCTTTTCGAGTCTCATGTGTACATTGGTTTTGGCATTGTAAATATTGTATAAAGCAGGGCCTTGTACCGACTGTAGATTTATTATGTGTATGTATCTGTAGAGGCTTTGTAGATATATTTGGAAAGATGAATGTAAGATATGTATGTCCACTTTGACTTGATGGCCCTAAAGTCCAAGTTTCATATATAGTATATGTTTCCATGACTTCTGCATAATTGTATGAGATATAATGATGTTTATACAGAGACATGCTTATGAATGTACATGAGCGAAGATTGGTTCTCTCGGGCCTCAACGGCTTCGGGTGCCAGTACGTCCTGAATGGGATTTGGGGCGTGACAGTTGTGATACAACAGGGCATAGTTATTGCATATGTTTTGAGATGGCTGAAGTTGCACGAGCGCAATTAACCCACTCATGATTTAGAGTTGGCAGTGGTAGATTTCGCACTTAAGATTTGGAGGCATTACTTATATGGTGTTTGTTGTAAGATTTTCACTAACCACTGTAGTCTTTAGTACATTATGAATCAGAGGGAACTTAATTTAAGACAGCACAGGTGGATTGAATTGCTGAAGGACTATGACCTCTTTATTCTATACCATTCAGGTAAGGCGAATGTGTTAGCGGATGCATTGAGCCGAAAGGCAGCGAGTATAGGTATCTTGGCCTTTATTTCAATTTTTAAGCAACCGTTGGACTTGGACATTTAGTCCTTAACCAACATGATAGTTCCCTAGGAGGATTCTTGTTAATGTTGAGGCTAGGTCTATCTTGTTGGAGCGGATTCGGGGCAGATAATTTGAGGATAATAGGCTTTATGGCATTCGAGATTAGATGTGAAGGGGTGAGTCAAGGAGGTATACCTTAGATTTTGAGGGCATTCTGAGATTAGACGATCATATTTATGTTCCCATGGTAGGAGACTTAATTCAGTTGATACTTTGGGAGGCTCACAACTCCAAATATTCTATTCTCCCCAGGATAGCTAAGATGTTTAAGGATTTGAGGTAGCATTACTAGTGAAGCAGTATGAGGAGAGATATAGAGGGCTTTGTGATTCGATGCTTGTGTTGTCAGTAGGTGAAGGTCGGGCATTTGAGACTTGGTGGATTGCTTCAGATACTAACCATTCTCGAGTGGAAATGGGAGCGGATTACTATGGATTTTGCGGGTGGTTTGCCTCGTATATCCATGGTTCTGATAGCATTTGGGCTCATAATAGATCAGTTGACCAAGTCTGCCCATTTTATCCCTATTCAGACTTCCTTCAGTACTGAGAGGTTGGCTCATATTTATGTTGAAGAGGTGGTTTACCTTCACAAGGTGCCCATGTCTATAATTTCAGATAGCTACTCTCAGTTCACTTCTAGCTTCTGGAGGGCTTTTCAGGAGGAGTGGGTACCCTATGCTGATCTTAGCATTTTTTTTTCATCCCAGACTGACGTGCAGTCAGAGCGGACTATTCAAGTTTGAAGGACATGCTCCGCAAATATTCTATAGACTTTGGGGGTCAGTGGGAGTAGTTTTTAGTCTTAGTGAACTTTGCCTATAATAATAGCTACCATTTGAGTGTTCAGATGGCACCATTTGAGGCATTGTATGGTAAGAGTTTTTGATCTTTGGTGGTTGGTTTGAGACCTTAGAGGTTAGCCCCGTTGTACTGATTTGCTTCGTGAGTCTTTGGACAGGGTTCGGGTGATTCAGGATAAACTATAGGCAGCTCAGCGCAGGCAGAAAAATTCTGCTGACCGTAGGCTTTATGCCTTGAGCTTCAGAGTTGGTGATTGGGTCTTTCTTCGAGTGTCTCCCATGAAGGTCATGATGATATTCAAGAAAAGGGGCAAGCTCAACCCCAGGTATATTGGACCATTTGATATACTTGGGACAATTTGGGAAATAGCTTATGAGTTTGCTTTGCCTCCAGCCTTTTCAGCTATCCATCCAGTTTTCCATGTATCTATGCTACTACATTATATTTCAAATGAGTCTCATGTGCTTCGGTGGGACTCGATTTAGTTGGATGAGAGGGATGGTGATCCTTGAGCTAAGAGGGATGCTGTGACGGTTTCAATTTTGTGATTCCACAAGTGTGGCCCCAATTGGAATATTTAGCCAATTTCTGACTAGGAGCCTATATACAAAATATGGGTATTGATATTCTTGTCTTGTTATGGAGAACCTTATTTTGATAGCGTGGCAACGGTCGGAGGATTCTAGGAAGGGAAAAACTTCAGAGTAGAGAATTATTCTAGCTTTTACAGCGTCCAGGTAGGCTAGTTTTACCTTTCTCCTGGACTGTGCTTCATTATTGTATTAGTGTAGTATTGTGCTAGCTATGGATGGGTATTTATGGCTCGGTTGTTATTTTAGCATTTATTTATTAAATTATCTAGTTAGGGGCCCTTTTCGATAGAATTCAGCCCCGTCTTCCCTTATATTAGTTTATGAATATCCCTTAGGACTAGTCTTAGTATACTTAGTGCCTTGGGATGGGTTGAGAAGCCTTAGACTAGGTGAGTAGGTGCTTTCCTTAGGTTGGATTTTCAAGACTGGTAGTGGGCCCCATCGACCCTTTTTGTAGGTAGAATGCATAGAATAGCCCATTGTTGACCTAAATGATCTTTGTTCATCACTTTAGACTAATTCTTGAGTTTTAGGATGACTTAGTCTTTTCTATGAGCCCTATTTAGCTTGGTACCTCGGGTAGGGTAGTATTTGGCCTTAAATTGCATTTTTTGGCTTAGTGATAATGACCTGTATTGCCTTAAAGGACTTGGCCACCTATCTTTGGAGTTTATGAATGGTTGGAATTAAGTGTAGCTATAATCCTAGATAATTTCTACTTTATCTTACTTATCAGTTCCAGTTCCAATTCGGCACCTAGTAGCATTATCATTTATTAGTTATGGTTTGAGTCCGACAGCTTGCAGCATTATTGTTATTTATCAGTTTTGGTTCGAGACCGATATTTTACTATTATAATATTATTCTCTAGTTTTAGTTTGAGTTTGATATTTATGATCTATATGGATATTGATTTGGGATTGGAAATCTCGTAAAGATCGATAAGACTTGGGGATTATGACCGAAATGGAGTATCAAGTATGCTCATCACAAGTTTTTTCATCTTACATTTATTATTGTGTTATTCCACCTCTATATTAGTGTTACTCTTTTCTTGTACCCACGGGGCTTTTGGGGGGTCGGTTGGGTTATTTCTACTTATTTATGCCTTTTTGGGCTAATGGGGCTCAGTTAGGCTATAATTAGACTTTATTTTTTTCTGCTTTTGAGTTAATAATTTTGTATGTATATTGCATTTGTTTGGCATGATCTACCATTTTCATTTCCGCACCTTTATTTTTGACTCTAATTTATATCCTCACACTTTATTTATGCTTTCATTGTAATTTTGCTCAGTCGGCCTATGATGCCTACTGTGTATTCATTGTTTTAGTACTCATACTGCACTTCTGCATCTTTTCCCTGATGCATATCCGAGTAAGATTCACCACCGCTGATGATATCCTTGGGTCGTATTGCTCTTTAGAGTTAGGGTAAGCTTTTAGAGTCCAGAGTTGATCTTCCTCTCTGTTGTTTTTTGATAGTCTTATTTGTAGATTCTGAGACTATTGTATATTTGGTATTGTCTAGTACTGTCTTTTGATTTAGTGGCTCTTGTATCGCACTTACCAGGTCGTGGGGGAACTCTTTTTATATATTTTTTCCTCCTCCCTCTATTGTATTGCATGTTCATATATATATATATATCTCACTACTTTTCCCTGTGTAGTATTTCCATTGCATGCTTAATTCCTTTATTTTTCATATCTTTTACCGATTAGCCCTTTACTTGCCATTCCGAGCTATGGTTTGGCTTACCTATTGGTGGGTTAAGATAGGTGCCATCATAATTCGAGAAATTGGGTCGTGAAAGTTTATCACTCGGATGAATTTGTTGAACATCTATCTCACCATTTTGTTGAAGGTCATGTGTCAAAAAGAATTTAGTGAAATGTGCTTTGTTCGATCTCCTTTGATGTGTCCTTCCTTTAATTAAGCTATGCAAGTAATATTATCTTCATATGATATTATTGGAATCTTTGTCTTCAAAGAAAGACAACATAATTGCAAAATATGTTGAGTCCTTAATCTTAACCATACACTCTTTTGGCTTGCTTCATGAATGACTATTATCTTAATATGATTTTAAGATGTAGAAGCTAGAGTTTGTTTTGTTAAACGTCATGATATAGCTATACCTACACAAGTAAATATATATCCTATTTGAGATCAAACATTATGTGGATCAGAAAATTAACCTTCATTTGCGTAACCAACCATTTGTCAATTGAATTAATTAGAATAAAATAATTCCATATTAATAGTTCCTCGGAGGAATCTAAAAATATACTTAACACCATTCCAGTGTTTGTTTGTTGGGGAGGAACTAAATCTTGATAATAAGCTCACTACAAAAGCTATTTATGATCTCGTATTATTAGAAAGTTACATTAGTGCCTTAATTGCACTATGATACGAAATTTCATCACCAAGGATCTCTTCATCTTCTTCTTGAGGTCGGACCTGAAACAAATCACATATTTGCATGGAGAACTCAAAATTGTCTGGAAAAAGGAGGAAGTAGTCCAAATGATTATCAATGAAGACCTACAACATGCAGTTGTAGAAAAATTCTCATATGGATGGTCAGATATTCAAGAATTCTGCAAGTCAGTCCCTAAAAAATATGAGTAAAAAGGAGAGGTAAATGTAGGGCTCCTTAGTAAAAGATATGTTCTTATACGGGCTTCAATCTTGGAGGATTATGTAAATCTATTGTTGAAGCCACAATTATATATTACTCATAAGTATTGGTCATATCCTATGAGAACCCTTAAGTGGGATTATGCAAGGCTCATTTTATTAATGAAAGAAATATTCACACGTGTCCAGACCCAAATCATGAAAGTAAAAGCCACAAAACCAAAATAGAAAAAGAAAAGGGAAAGACTATCTATCAGACACAATCCAAAAAATGGAAAGTTCCCAAAGAATCTAGAAGAGGCTCCTCAATGCTATCAAACTCTGTTGGAGCTGCGACCATCTTCTCCATGAAAAGAGAGAAGTGATCTCTACTCTATTTGTGCCATCACTCACCAGATACTAAGATCTACAAAGATATGAGCTAGCACTAATGAAGAAATCCAACGAGTGTTAGACTATGAGATTTAATCTTTGCTATCAACACCAACTCAAAACACCAACTACACTAGTATGTAACCACACTAGTTATAGGTACGTGTTTATCAAACTTGAAATCCATAGATCTAAACAAATCTACAGATTTCCATCTTGTGTTAACTGCAACTGACTGATGGTGAAAATCTTGGACTCAAAATCTGTGTGTACGAAGGTACCAACAATCAGAATCCCACAAGCTAAATAACCTTTTTCCATATTTTTAAATTGTAAATCCTTCCTTTATCTATAAAGTGATGGGTTGAATCTCAAATGAGATTGATACCACCATATGAGATATAGACAAAGGGCCGAGATCACAAGTATAACCATTCTTGTAAGACCAGGTAACAAGCTAAACTCTATTCAAAACTTTCAATATCCATACCTATTATTCAATGGGTTGAATCCCAAAAGGAATTAATACCACTATTAAAGCCTAGATACTTCAACTAAATATACTTTCAAACACTGTTTTAAATAAACTGTAACTAAAAAAGGACAAGATCGGTTTAAGTGAGAAACTATTTGAACCATTAAGTCCTAGTTTAGTACATCATAAACTCCTCAAATGCTCTCACAGGTGCAGGTACTGTTAACTAATTAAAATAGCTTCAAACTTAAATACATTTCAAATAAAAAACTCACCACCTACCTCACTTTTAGATTAGTTAATTGTAATTAAGGATTGCACAGTAGTAGCTCATTGATGAAAATTTGAGACTTGTAACCCTTAATTAGAATTGTAAGCTAAAGTAACCTGTCTGAGACTCATGATAGGAGTTTTGCATTTATCAAGATTAATTATTTTCTTCCGTACACTTGGAACCTCCTGAAATAAATTGAATACAAATGTACATGCAAAATTAGAAACTACAAAACTAAGTGGGATCCACTATTTAACCCTAAAGAAGAAATCCAGACAGCTATAGCCTGTATCCCTCTCCTTTACTACCATTAAACTTTTTTGGAAAAAGTGAATTTTCTCTTTGGAAACAACAGTAGGAAACCCTTTCGAGTGGATATGGCCACACAAAACAAGACTAGACCTAGTTATACAAGGGTAAATGTTGAAGTCAATCTTTTAGGTGAATTCCCTAAGAGGATTAATCTGTGTATAAGGATGCAGAAAACTGGGTTAAACATGCAAGCTACAAGGAAATAGTAAAAAGAAACATTTTTTCATTCATCTAGAGTTATACCTCAAGGGAGAGAAGAAAGAGGGAGATGATAAAATAGAAGCACAGAAAGATAGTGATGCCACAAGATCAAAGAATCCCTTTAAAGGATGACAAAGAAAAAACAAAATAGGAGGGAAACAACAATCAGAATCATGTCAAAAAAGGCAAACAAAGCAATTTGAATGACTCTAAGAAATAAAAATAGAGGAATATATACAAGAGAAGTGGACAATATAACAGAAGCAAACTAAAACAAATATGGAATCTCAAAACCCAACAAAAGAAGGAATAAGGACTAACCACCCTTAATAAATTTAGGTCATTGGAGGATAAACATATCAAAGACAAAGGTGAAGAAGACAAAGCCTACAAAGAAAAAGGGGAATCATCAAAACAATGGGTGAAAAATACTTTTGGTAAACATGATAAAGTGAAAAGGAAGCCTACTACTCAAGCAAATGTTGAAAAGGTATCCAACTCTAGCTCTACTGAAAGTTCGTAGAATCCAAAATCCATAGATAAGGCCTTAAAAGAAGTAGCAATAGATGATTATAAGGAGAAAGCAAGCTATAGTGGTATGGGAATATGGTACAAATAATGTGGAAATAAAAGATGATGTTGGAACCCAAGAAAAGGATACTAGTGGCTCTGATGAGAGTGAAAAACCTGGACCTTTGCAAATTATTTCCCCAAAGGTTCCTTCTTAAGAACCCCCTCTATCAGTAAAATCTTATAATAGGAAATTCAACAAAGGAAGGAAATAGAGGAAGATGAAAGCATGGAAGCTAAAATTGATCATATCAGTAGAAAATAAGCTTTATCTCCAAGACAGATTAAAACCTTAAAAGGGACACATAAAAAGGGAAAATCTGGGACAACCATCCTGTTATATATCACTACAAGGGTTACCCATCAAGCTTCACCAATGATCAACAAAATCATATAGCGGAATATCAGTTTAACAACCCTTGTTGTAATTTTCTGTTGTTTCTATGTTTTGACTATTTCTCCTTTTCCTGTAGTTGTCATATATTATTTATGGGTTGTGGGTATGGTTGCCATAGTTCACAAAGCATTCGGGAGTGATTTGAGTGGGTTTGAGGTTTTGAGTAGCCTTGAAAGTGATTAGTTTAACTTTGGTCAATATTTTGTGGTCCGAGCATCGGATGGTAATTCTGTCAGTTCCATTAGATACAAAAATGTCATTTTTTAGTTAGTACTTAGTAGTATAGTTTTTTCTTGTTCCAAGCCTTTACTTAGTGTTTAAACCTCTTAGCTGAGAAACTAGTTAAAATAGCCGAAAAGGGGTCTCAGTGGTTAATTTGTTGATAGTGACCTCTTTTGGTAAATTCAATGGTCCTATTGAATATAGAATGTCGAAATTATCCTAGTTGCATTATTAAATTATTTTCATGGGCTCTCAATCAAATCCCGAGGGTCCATTTAGAGTCATTGTACTCCCTAAATTTCAGCTGAATCTGGTTTCTAGTGCAACCGCCTATGCTCCCATTTGATCACCTTAGTGGTAGCACTGAGGCAGACCAAGACCTCCTTAGTGGAAGCCCATCCTTCCAGCACCATCACTTAAGCGATGGGGAACATTGCCTTAGCGGCAAAAAGGTTGCCTAAGCAACAAGCCTGTATGGCAATTGACTACCGCCTTAGTGGTATTATAGTCACCTAGGCAATTCCACTTAGGCAATCAAATGACTGCCTAGGCAATGCCACTGGTATAAATTCTATTTTTATTCTCTTTTACTTCATTCTTCTATTTTTAAGCTTTGAGGTCTCAGTTTTGGCGATTACAAAGATGATTTTTCATCAATAGTTTTTGGTAAGCTTTGAAACATAATTTCTATCATTATTCATTGATTATATTTTGGAAACATCTTCAAAACCTTGATTTTAAACATTGGATTTTGGTTTTTTACCCGGTATTAGAAAACAATGGTTTTTCTTTGATTTTAAGCTCGATTTCAACTTATTTTTCAATGGTTTTCATATTTAGAACCCTTAGAGTATGGAAAAAAATGATTCTTAAATAAAAATTCTAGTTTTACCTTTTTTCCTTTGGGGTCAATTTTTGAACTATTTTTGGACTCGGGACAAAAGTAGCTGATAGGGTATCATTAGACTCTTTTTGACGTGTAGATTACGTTTTTGATAGATTTAGTTTGTTCCAAGACTGCACAAAAGGGAAAGGCTCCTTGTTAAAGGATCCAGGCTTGAGATTCAGCTTTTCAAGGTAGGTAATGGCTTAACTTTTTTCAGACCGGATGGGTAGTTAATCATTTATGTACAGTATACTATGGGTTGGGGATTTTATCATGAGATTCATAATTTTAGATCATACTTTTATTGTGTTGACCGTATGGGGGCTTATGTGAATTGTATTATTGATTTGATGGATTATTTTTATTGTGATGCCCGTGTGGGAGCTGGTATTGACCTTATTTGAGCATTATTTGTCTGTATTATTATCGTGATCCCCGAATGAGGAATTAAATTGATATAATTAGCCTTATTTGAGCATTATTTGCCTTTATTATTATCTAGACGCTCAAGGGAGGGGCTTGGATTGATATTATTGATGTCTCACATGATTTTTTTTTACTATGTTACCATGCAATGGCTTACATTATGATTTATAGAGATTGAGGAAATTATTGCTCATTTATACCATTACTGAATTAATTAATTACATGATAATTGATTTGGTTATGAGCATGCATCCTTGTTTCATTCATCCATATGGTTGGAATTGGTATCATTAAAAAATATTGATTTTGAAATGTAAATTACACATTTTATAAAACACCTTGACTGAGGGATGTACCGGCAAGGTTGATTGATATATGAAATTGTGATAGTATATGGTTTGTGAACCCCTCATGGTGTCCTATCCTGGAAGCTTTTCCTCGAAAGGTGTATACGAGGTGATATTGAGACATTACATCATGGCCATTGCATTGCATTGCATCACTTGCATTTCCTTAATGTGTTTGATATCATGTACTTAACCTTATTTTATATATTCATGTGTAGTCATTCATATACTATTATTATACTTGTAGTATTTATATTGTTAGGATATATTATTTTAGCCACCGTTGGGAACTTTTCTGTATGCAGGTGGAAGCGTTGCTCATAGTTGCCCTAATATGTTTTGTTTTCTACTTTGATCGGTCAGCCTATGATGCCGATTGAGTACATGTGGATCGTACTCACTCCTACTTTTTGTACCCTTTTTATGCAAATCCCAGTATAAGTGCAACCCACAGAGCTTAAAATAGTGCAGAGTAGAGGCAGTCTCAGAGAACTGGTGAGATTTAATGTTCGAGGCATATTTCGGACTCCATCCTATCTTTATTTTGTCTTTATTTACTTATCAAAGATAGATTCATACATTTCGGATGCTATTTCAGTTTATTAGTGCTCTTAGTCATGACATTAGATCTTGGATTTGGGTGTATTTATTTCAATATTAGACGTGGTTTATATATTTTTGGCCTGACTTTATCTTAAAGTATCATTTCGAGTTTTATTTATTTCCTTGTCTTATTTTTTTTTAATTTATTTGGTGTTGGGGTTACCTACCATGGTTGAGTTAGGGGGGTGCCATCATGACCTTGCCTTTTGGGTCATGAAAAATTGGTATCAGAGCGCTAAGTTAACCAATTTCATAAGCAAAAGAGAAGGATATCTAATAGAGTCTCACGGATTGCTACGTTAATGTCCATATCTATCTTCTGGAGTCTATAAGACATTTTTAGGAAAACTTCTCTATTTTGATTCCTTATCGTGCGCATTATTCATGTTCATCAGTCTAAACTTGTATTCCACTCTTTTCTGCACAGATGGTGAGGACTAGATCCAGAGTTGTTGATGATTTTGAGCCAGCACCCACTTTTGGATCTCCCACTAGAAGGCAAGACAGGGGTCGAGACTGAAATAGAGATAGAGGTTGGGTATGAAATGTGACGCCCCGTACATTTTTTTGAACTTATTTGATTATCTTAATATTTGTGGAATTATTTAACCTTGAGATGGTTGGTGAATTACCTACTAAATATGGTGGGCTGAATTAATATTGTGCTAATGGGCTTGATTGAGGCCCAAAAATTAAGCAAGAAAGACATAAGCCCAAATGGGTAATGATCCATTTAAAATAGACCAAGTCAACACACCAATAATTTGGTGTCTCTTAGCCAATAAATTGGCCAAACTTGGCCATAATGAGGTGGTGAAAAAGGGAGTATTTAATCTGAAAAATCAGCTCATTTCCACACATTACACTTAGAAAAAAATCAGATTTTATTCACCACAACACACTTGACAATTCTAGAATTTTCCAAAAGATATTTCCTTTTCTCTCAAACCCTAAGCAACCACTTTGGACAAGATCATCTCTTTGCAAGCCTTGGTAAGTGTTTACCCTTGTATATTAATGTAATACATGCATGATATGTGGTGGTAAACATGTTGGTTATGTTTAAAAAGCATAGGGCAGTCCACTTTGTAAGTGGCAGTCCACCGGTGCTTTTGGCTAAAGGATTTGCCTTTTTGTGGTTTAAACTTGAAAAAGGACTTAAGGTCTTGAGGGAATTGAATTATATGGATGAAATTTCAGTCTATTAATGTGTGGTTATGTCCCTAATTCGTTCCCCTTGTGTATGTATTGATGGAAATGTTTATACGTATTTGTATATGGAACGTTTGGCGTAGTGAAAAAGAATACTTTCTTGTTATGTTAAAGTGAAATCTAAAACTGTGTGAACTGTTTTTGGTATATTGTTGTGGAATTTAATTATGTGACTTGATGGAATAATTATGTGGAGTTTCATTAAGGTAAAATTGTGAAGTATGAACTTGGTATGAAATCCTATCGGTTTGTAACATCTATGTTGATGTGCAGACTGTTTTGGTATTATTGGTGTTGTGAGGCAGTAAATTATATTGTAGGAGGGTGGAATGAAGTTATATGGCAATATGAAGGAAGGTGGAATGATGTACCTTGTGTTTGGAATGTTGGACGGGTTTTACTTCCCATTAAGTAACTAATTGTCGTCTTGTGAGCTTGTAGTGTAATTAGTTGTTAATGTTAGCTCCATTATTTACTTGTGTTGTAGAGTAATATATAAGGAAGGAGCTGAAACATTGTTGTATTCACGTGGTGAGGAGATAAGGTATGTAAGGTTACACTTTTTCGTATCCTTTGGCCACACCTATTGTTCTCATTGTTACCGAACTTGTTTCCACTCCAAAAATGTTCTAAAGTATCTCATTCAGGTTTGTTATAAATCGTTATTCACGTGTCTCTTATTCATTGATTATTTTTCCAAAGTTCCAATAATGTTATAACCACAAATGTATCAATCTCATAACAAAAGAATTGAAGTAATGCATATTTGCTTGAGTATGGGTGGTAGCTCAATGGGGTGAAAGCCTAGCTCGAGACGATCCCGAATGATTATTGGACATAGAGGGTAGCTCAAAGGGGCGTAAGCCTAGCTAGAGACGAACCTGTTTTATTGATTTATGAGTGGCAGCTCAAAGGGGCATAAGCCTAGCTAGAGACGATCCCAATGTTATTTACCACTGATCAGTTGGTCCCGGGCATTATATGATTGATGATTGATATTGATTTGAACGTAAAAAGAAAGTAATGAAGGCAATGTACATGTTTCCACATATACAGTACGGTGGTTTACCAATATTTTCCATTCACTTGTATTTGATTTCATTGAAATTCTTATATTTCATGCAGTTATTTATGGCCTTACATACTCAGTACATTCTTTCGTACTGACGTTCCTTGGGGTAATTACCTTGCTTGCTGTAGTCATAGGAGTTAGTAGACCTTCTCAGTAGGATACGGGTCATCAGCGGACTGTTGGTGAGCTCCAATTGACTCGGGGCTTTTCGAGTCATTTGTACACACTTGTTTTTGTATTGTATAATAATTGTATAAAGCAGGGACTTGTCCCGACTATAGGCATGGTTATGTATCTGTTAGAGGCTTTATATACGTTGTAATTTCAAACGAAGGAATATCTTACCTTTTTGACGTAAGTTTCGTATCTATTTGAATGTCTTTCCATGATTTTCGTCATTGATATCTTGTGTCTATAAGTGACATAGTGTTGTTCATTTAGTGACATGCACATGAATGTTCGAGGTCATAGGTTGGTTCTCTTAGTCCTTAACGGCTTCGAGTGCCAGTACGCCCCAATGGGATTTGAGGCGTGACATAAAAAGCGGCTCCAACTAGAGGACAAGCTAGAGCAGCCTCTCCCAAGCCTGAGATTAATCATGATGAGGTGGCTTATCAGCCAGAGGATGTGGTACCAGCTCAGGCCCCTTAGTGATTTATTGTTACTACGGTGCTACAGGATTTTTTGATTAATCTTTTGGGCTATTTGGATTGCATTCCCTATACAGGTATTTTACCAGGTGCACCAGATGGTTCACAGACTACATGAGGTGTTCAGTCGCCAAGCCAGGTTCCTATTGTTAGTTTTCAAACTCCTAGGGCATAGCCAGCTGATGCTAGCATGAAGGGAACACGTCCTTTCACACGAAGTCAAGCAAGGGAACTCCAAGGTCTACAAATGATGCTTATGCAAAAGGGAACTTAGGAGAATCCCGAGGAATGTCAATGGAGAATCTACAATGTGTGGAAGAGTCAAAGGGGTGAAGCGATTGAAGAAAAGGGGGTCATTTGTACAAGTGGCTAGATTTTAAATTCAAGAATTCACAATAAGTCACCAAACAAGGCCCTTGTCACTTATTAAGGGCATATTTGTAATAACTAGTTGCCTTTATTTCTTCAGTATAAATAGGATAATTTCTCATTTGGCATGGTAGATTTTGATGAATATTAAACAATATTGCTAAATTGTAGTCTTCTTCTTAGCATATTCCCATAAGAAATTAGTGAGTGTTTAGTTGGTGCAATCTTGAAATTGGTGTTAAACTTCTTTGGTTTGAATTAATTTGAGGATTACCCATTTGTGGTATTTGGTTTCCCTTAATTTGTTCAAACTAGGGTTTGTGTTTGGGTGTTGAAATCAATTGGGAGGTGAGGGTATCAAGCCCCTTGTTGCCCACAATTTCAATACTTAGATATTAATCCACATATCCTTCTTTTGTTTTCTTTCCTTTTTGTTCTTTCCTCTTTGATTCATTATCAGTTTGGTAGCAGAGCGAGGTTAAGGTTTGTTTTCACAAATCTTAATCTTGGGATTTTGATTTCTTCAAAAATCCAAAACCCCCCAAAAAAAAATTTCAAAATTTTGTTTGTTTTGGCACTAGATCTTGATTCTCTAGTGTTTTTTGAGTCTAAATCTCTAATTTTGTTCAAATCTGAGTTGGCAAAGTGAAGTTGTCATTAAAGGATTTTCAAGCTTTTGAGTTTTCAAAACTTGAAAAGTGGGTTTGTTGATTGAGGGGAAATTGAGGCTTAAAATTCATTGGGGTTTGTACTCTAAGTCATGGGGAAGCTACTCCTAAATTTTGAGCCAATTCCGAGTTGATTTGGGTGTGCTAGAGTTTGGTTGTGTTTTTTTTTGGTGTTATTGAACACCTTCATATTGTTCTTGAAGAAGAAGAGAGAAAAAGTACACTTTGATCCAAAATTCAAAGTCAAATTTGGTCAAAGGTGTTTGTGGGTCCACTTGTGGAAATTTGAAAAAAAAATATTTATTAAATTCTGAAAAAAGTTAATTTCCAAGTGGACAGGCCACGTCAGTGCCATATCAGCAGTCAACAAGTCAACTGCCAATGCAGACCAACAGTAGGCTGTCACATGGCAGCTGACGTTAGAAAATTCAGAACCCAAAACCTGTAGCGCGTGACATACAGTTTCAGAGAGTAAGAATGTCCAACACTTAGTTTTTTGGGGGGGGTCCTAAGTTTTTAGGACCCAAAAAGTTTTCAAGTGTCCAAACTTCGTGGTTCTTTTTCCTACGCTTTCTTCTTTCGATTTCTCAACTATTTAATATGTAATTAACATCTTTAATCACTTGTTAAATAGCTTTAAAACATCAAATCCTCTCTTTGATTCATCAAATTAAGCAACACAAGTAATTTTTCTACTTTTGTTACTTAGCTTTTTTTGAGTCTGTTCTTTTGTGCTTCTTTCTTTCTACTTTTCTCATCTTAATTCGTAGATAAACTTCTTGATTCAAGTCCTTATACCTTCAATAAAGTCATCCTTCTTTCAAGAGTCACAAGAATCCACTCAACCACAAAGGATAGGTGATCTTGAATTGATCAAGCAAAGCTAGTTCACTACCAATCTTGAGACGATGCTTTAGGAGGTGAGTTGAGAGTTTACATACGAGTGACATGAGGAATTTTTCAAATAATATTGTTTGTTGAGTTTTGTAGGTACCATGTCGAATGCAAGTCCAAGTAGTGAAGCCTCAAACCACATCATGGAGGCTATCACCCACCGCACCAAATAATAGCGGAAATGAGTGCGGATATGAATGAAATGAGAGCTGAAATGAATGGAAGAATGGGAGGTATAAAGGAAAGGTTGGTATGGGTTCAGAGAGGGAAATCACTTCAAATAGAAATTAAGGATATAAGGAGGGCGTTAGTGCAATCCACCACCATTACTCCGGGGCAAGCTCATGAATTATGTTACCCTCCACCAAATCAAACTCGAAACTTCCAACAACCTACCTTCCAAACGAACAACACTCCAAACTTTCCAAGACAACCTACACTATATCCCCATCCACAACCCTATCATCCTCCACAATAGAACCGATTTCTTGTGGACGACCAAATCTAAAACCAAACTCCAATTCGAAACACGTCAAATGCATCCTTGCATGATTCCCACATATCACCTCCATAAAATACACCACCAATGCCATACCAAGACTACCAATACCAAAATCCTCTCTATGATGAAATTAATGATGAGCTCAATAATGATGAATTTTGGGAACATGAGGGAAGGGGTGGGTATGGAGTATCAAGGGAAGGGTTCCGACCTCGGGAATTAAGGTGGGGACAAGGCATGGGAGGTCAAGAATATGGAAATTGAGGAGATAGAATGGGAAATAGAGGAGATAGAATGGGATATAGAGGCGATAGGATGGGAATTAGAGTAGATAGGTTTGGGGATAGGAATGATCATGATTGAGGCTTGAATGATATCAAGGTCACACTTCCAAGGTTCAAAAGAAGTAGTGACCCCGGTGAGTTCTTGGAATGGAAAATTCAAAGTGAGCGGATCTTTCTCACAAAGAATATTTCAAAAACTTTGAAGGCAAAGTATGCTCTCACGTAATTCGAAGGGTATGCCTCAACTTGGTGGGAGTCCAAGAGGCGGGATAGAGAAAGCCATCACAACTATGAGTTGCCTATGTGGCTAGATTTGATTACACTTATGGAGATAAGGTACTTGACTCCAAACTACTACCAAGAAGTGCACAAGAAGGTGTATACGTTGAGGCAAGGTTCCAAAAGTGTGGAAGAATATTACGATGAGTTCAAAAACTTAAGAATGAAGTCTAAACTTGAAGAAATCTTGGAATGTACGGTGTTTCGATACGTGGCTAATTTGAGGTATGATATTTTAGAGCCTTTGAAACTTAAACACTATGATACTCTTGAAGCGGTCTTTTATGATGCCTCAAAGATCGAAACAGATTTGAAAAAAGAAAATTCCTACAAACCCAAGAGTACTTCCACTTCCACATGGGACAAGAGTAGAGATAATTGGAAGGCAAAATCTTCTAAAGGGCAATCTAAGGGTGTCAGTCAAGATACTCAAGTCAAGTTTGATCACAAATCCAAAACAAATGAGAAGCCACAAGGAGGTAACTATGTCAAACCTAACATTCCTCGACCTTCTACCATTCAATGCTTTAGATGCCAAAGAAAGGGGCATGTTGCTAGTGAGTCTCCCAATAGAAGAACAATTGTTGTACTTCGAGATAGTTAAAGAATCGAGGATGAGGAAGAGGGTGTTTAAAAAAGTGAGTAGGAGGGAGACAAATATGAGGAAGGGGGAGATGCTTCGGGGGATGAGGAAGAAATGTTGGATGAGAGGGTGAATTTTTCTTGCTTCTTTGAAAAAGAAAGACCTTTGCATGATGGTGATGAAGAATTGAAGGTGAATACTAATCTTTCTTATGTTGTGAGGCAAATTATGGGAGCCCTTGCCAAATAAGAACTTGATGAAAGGGATAATTTATTCCATGCTAGGTGCAAAATCCAAGATAAAGTGTGTTATTTGATTATTGATAGTGGGTGTTACACCAAAGTAGTAAGTAGTTATTTGGTGGAGCGTATGAAAATTCCAAAAAGGAAACACTCCAACCCTTACAAACTGCAATGGATCAATGAGAGTGGTGAGATGAAAGTCCTCAAACAAGCAAGTATCCAGTTTAGTGTAGGCAAGTACAATGAAGAGTTGATTCGTGATGTTGTGCCCATGTTAGCTTGTCATACATTGTTGGGAAGGCCATGGCAATTTGATAGAGATGTTGTGCACCAAGGAAGGTCCAACAAGTATAATTTTGTGATTAAAGGTAAGAAGTATGTGTATGCACCTCTCAGTCCATAGCAAGTGAATGAGGACTATATGGCTATGAAGGAGCTTCGAGAGAGGATAAGGGAAGATGAGGAGAGGAGTGAGGGTGAAAGTTTCACCAATGTTCCAAAGGAAGGAAGTGACTTGTCTAAGAACAATAAGAATATATGTATGATAGCTAAGCCAAGCAAGTGTCTCAAGGGTGTGGATGAGGAACGCTTTCTAGTGTGCCTTGTCAACACCAATCTTTTGTTGCATGCTAACCAAGATACTAGCACTTTGCCTAGTATTGTTTCTTCTCTTTTATAGGACTATGATGATCTATTTACGGAGAATATTCCTAATGGATTACCACCTTTGAGGGGAATTGAGCACGAAATTAATTTTGTAGCGGGTTCACAAATTCCAAACCGATCGGCCTAAAGAAGCAATCCAAAAGAAACCAAGGAACTACAAAAGCAAGTGGAAGAACTTCTTGAGAAAGGGTTTATCAAAGAGAGCCTAAGTCCTTGTTCCATACTGGTAATCCTTGTTCCCAAAAAGGATGGCACTTGGAGGATGTACATTGATTGTAGAGCCGTGAACAAGATTACAATCAAGTATAGGCATCCAATCCCCAGACTTGATGACATGTTAGATGAATTGTGTGGCTCAAGTGTCTTCTCAAAGATTGATCTTCGAAGTGGCTATCATCAAATTCGCATGAAACTGGGTGATGAATGGAAAACGGCTTTCAAGACGAAGTTTGGGTTATATGAATGGCTTTTCATGCCATTTGGGTTGACAAATACTCCAAGCACTTTCATGAGGTTGATGAACTATGTTCTCAAACCTTTCATCAACAAGTTTGTGGTGGTATATTTTGAGGATGTATAGTAAGACAATTGAAGAGCATGTGATCCATTTGAGGCAAGTATTTGATGTTTTGCTACAAGAAAGGCTCTTTGCTAATATCATATTGAAAGGGTCATCTTTTTAGGTTTTGTGGTTACTATAAATAGTATTGAGGTTGATGAACAAAAGGTGGAATCCATCAAGTCATGGCCGACTCCAACTAATGCAATCGAGGTAAGAAGTTTTCATGGGTTGGCAAGCTTTTACCGATGATTTGTAAAGGGCTTTAGTTCAATTGCGTCTCCTTTAGCCGAATTGATCAAAAAGTATGTACCTTTTTTGTGGGGAGATGAACAAGAGAAGTCCTTTCAAGCCTTGAAATCGATATTAAGTTTCTCACCATTACTTCAACTACCCAACTTTGATAAAGCTTTTGAGATTGAATATGATACTTCGGGTGTTGGTATAGGTGGTGTATTGATACAAGAAGGGAAACCATTATCTTACTTTAGTGAAAAGCTAAAGGGGGCTTCTCTTAGGTACTCAACTTATGACAAGGAGTTGTATGCACTTGTGCGGGTGTTGGCCCATTGGAAACACTACTTATGGCACAAAGAATTCGTAATAAGGACCGATCATGAGTCCTTGAAACACCTTAAGGGGCAATCCAAGTTGAACAAGCGGCATGCTAAATGGGTTGAGTTTATTGGAACCTTCCCATATATGATAAGCTACAAGCAAGGAAAAGAGAATGTGGTGGCGGATGCTCTATCAAGTAGGTATGTTTTGTACAATGCTTTAGCTTCTAAGATGATGGGATTTGAAAGCTTGATGGGATTTTATTCTATGGATTCCGAATTCAAGGAGACTTTTGAAAGTCTTCATCAAGGGAAGCGGGTGGATAGGTTTCAATTGGTTGATGGTTTCTTGTTCAAGGATGGGCAAGTTTGTGTACCCATGAGTTCATGGAGAGAGTTGTTCGTCAAAGAGGCTCATAGGGGTGGTTTGATGGGGCACTTTGGGGTATCCAAGACACTTGACATTCTCATGGAGCAATTCTATTGGCCCAAGATGAAGCATGAAGTGGAGCATATTTGTGGACAATGTCTATATTGTAAGCAAGCCAAATCCACAACTCGGCCTAAAGGTAAGTACACTCCTCTCCCTACTCCTAGTTGTCCATGGATGGACATTTGTATGGATTTTGTGTTAGGACTTCCTAGGACTAAGAGAGGGCATGATAGCATATTTGTGGTAGTGGATAGATTTTCTAAAATGACTCATTTCATTCTATTCCATAAGTGTGATGATGCATCTCATGTTACATCCTTGTTTGTCATTCATGTACTTAAATTGCATAGAGTCCCTCAAACCATTGTAAGTGATAGGGATTCCAAATTTCTTAGCCATTTTTGGAAGAGTCTTTAGGGTACACTTGGTACCAAACTTATGTTTTCTACTTCTTTCCACCCCTAAGTGTATGGTCAAACTGAGGTAGTCAACCGAACTCTTGGTAAAATGCTTAGGTGTATGATTAAAGGAACCCCAACTACTTGGGAAGACCGTTTACCCTTGATTGAATTTGCATATAGTCGGTCCTTCTGTTCCTCTATTGGGATGTCTCCATTTGAAGCATGTTATGGTTTTAATCTTTTGTTTCCATTAATCATGACTCCTTTGTATAGTAATGCTGTTGTACAACTCGAATGCTCTAGCTAACGAAATCCTCACCGTCACCTGTGTTCTCTGGAAAAATATAGCGAGGAGTGAGAGGCTAGCTCAGTGAGTACTAACACTTAACCACAACCGTTTTACTGGGGACAAGTCATAAAACATGCTAGTATGATAATCAGAAAATGTCATGAAATGATGCTTTTTAAGAAAATGAGAACTATCATATAAGAAATCAATTCAACAATTTAGTAATAACCAACAAATACTATCATATCAAGTTTTATCTTTTGGGTGGTTTCCAAGAATGAATCATGTAATCAGTGTGGCATTCTACTTCAAGAAATTGCAAATAACAGAGAACCCTTCATAAAGGAGTCAAACATCTTATCAATAGGTCCCTACTCGAGGGAGATCAATAACAGTATGCTAGTTCTACCTTCCCACTAGCGAGGGCTATAACAGTAATCTGTAAATACAAGGTGCACCAGGTCTAACGAACCCGCCGTTAGCTACGGAATCCATATCAAGGTCTACTCCCATTTATACATTCTTTTAAATAATAGGTACTCATGTGAAAGCATTTTCAAAATAGTTCAGGGCATTTAGGTTCATATCAAATCATATTACATATATACTTGAACAAAACACATGTCAAGATACTTATTTCTCAAGTAGATGAAGAACCTTCACAATAACAATATCATATCTCAAATAATCATTTCAATATCATATCAAGTAAAAGACTTTCCCCACGTGCAATTTCAAAGCATTTGGTAACTCTTATATTCATCAAAATAATGTATAAACTATGAAAGTTAAGAAACACAAATTATGGTAAGGTTACTACTCACAGTACACTTGTCGAAAAACCAAACTTTTCACCTCGAACAATTCGTATGACTTCCTTCGATCAAATGTATAATCACATCATATCAATCTTGTGTTAAAATTCTTTTATTTAAGTTATAAGCCAAAATTAGCTTAGAACACCCAACCCGATGTAATCTTATCGTTCAAGTTGTTCTCTATTTCTTTTCTTCTTGATTGCTGAAATTTAAAGAAATTGCTAGAATTTCAACTACATCAATTCCCCAAATGCCTAAGATCTAAACACATATTCGTTCTGTTCATGGAAATTGATAGATTTTATACACCTCTTAAACCTCTTGATTCTAAAACTCTCAACTCCAAATCTATAGTCATGGAATATAGGAGTTTAAGCTATAATTCAGTCCACAAACATATCTTTCTATCTCCTTCTCTCTTTGATTATTTTTCCTCTTCGTGCTCTAGAAGAACAACAAAAATCGAACCCTTGTTGCTTTCTACTCTTCGTCTCTTTCTTCTCTTCTTCGCGATATCAATTTTTCTTGATTCCGTTTCCACACCCGTAACCTCTAAATCTTAATCATTTTTATTTTTTTTTATATTTTTGGCTTATGTTTTCTGTACTCGTTGCTGGGCAGCTTTTTGTTTTCCTTTTTGGGCTTTAGCCCAAGGTTTAATTTACTATATATATATTTTTTTAATTTACTTATATACCATTTTTAATGTAAGGTATTACATTCTCCCCACCTTAAGAAATTCGGTCCCCGAATTTAAAAATAAATTTGTACCTAAAGACTGGAACAAGTGAGGATACTCGACTCGCATGTCATTTTCCATCTCCCAAGTAGCTTCTTCTTTGGTATGATTTCTCCATAAGACTTTCACAGATGCAATCTTCTTTGACTGTAACTTTCTTACTTATCTGTCAATAATAGATACTGGTTTCTCCTCATAGCTTAGATTCTCATCAAGCTGCAAAGTCGGTGCTTCGAGCACACGAGACGAGTCTGACATACATTTCCTTAGCATAGAGACATGAAACACTGGATGGATGAATGACATCTTGGGAGGAAGTGCCAATCGATATGCCACACCTCCTACTCGATCAAGTATCTCATATGGTCCTATATATCTCGGGCGGCTCAGTTTACCTCTTTTCCCAAAGTGCATCACACCTTTCATAGGGGAGACTCGTAGAAAAACCTTGTCCCCAACTGTGAACACTAAATCTCTTCTCCTCTTGTCTGCATAAGACTTCTGTCTGCCTTGAGCTGTGAGCAACCTCTGTCTAATCAATTGGACCTTATCTGTAGCTTCCTGTACCAAGTCTGGTCCTAAAACCTTAGCTTCTCCAGCTTTAAACCAGCTGATAGGAGAACGACATCACCTACCATACAAGGCTTCATATAGAGCCATCTGAATGCTTGACTGAAAACTGTTATTATAAGCAAATTCAGCTAAGGGTAGGTAAGTATCCCAACTACCTCCAAAATCAAAAATGCAAGCTCTCAACATATCCTCCAAAATTTGTATAGTACGCTCAGACTGCCCGTCTGTATGCGGATGAAATGTAGTACTAAGATCTACACGGGTACCCAATGCTTCTTGGAAAGATCTCCAAAAGCGTGAAGTAAATTGTGATCCTCTATCAGAAATGATAGACAACGGAACTCCATGAAGTCGGACAATTTCATCCATAAAGAACTGAGCATATTTCACTTCACTATAAGTAGTCTTTACTGGCAAGAAGTGTGCAAATTTAGTAAGTTGGTCTACAATTACCCATACAGAGTCATAACCTCTAACGGTTCGTGGTACCCGACCACAAAATCCATAGTATCTCTTTCCCATTTCCAACCTGGAATCCTGATCTCTTGTAGTAATCCTGCGGGTCGTTGATGCTCCGCTTTAACCTGCTAACAAGTCAAACAACTAGAAACAAAGTTAGCAACATCTTTCTTCATACCTTCCCACCAATACAATTGCTTCAGGTCATGATACATTTTAGTGGAACCAGGGTGTATAGTATATCTAGAGTTGTGAGATTCCTCAAGAATGGCTCGTCTCAACCCCTCTATATTTGGTACACATAACCGGCTACCCAATCGAAGAATACCATCACAATCAACACTCATCGTCTTACTCTGACCAGCTAAGACCTCATCTCGATATTTACACAACTGGACATCCTCATATTGAGTGGCCTTGATGCGCTCTACCAAAGAAGATTTGGCTTGCACATAAGCCAACAATGCCCCTGAATTTCCCACACAAAATCTGACGCCTGATCCTTCAAATTTCTATATATCCTTCGCCAATTGTCTCTTTCCAAGAGCTATATGTTCCAAACTACCCATAGATTTTCTGCTTAAAGCATCAGCCACAACATTGGCTTTTCTAGGATGATACAAAATAGCACAATCATAATCCTTAAGTAGTTCCATCCACCGACGTTGTCGAAGATTTAAATCTCTCTGTTGGAAAATATAATTCAAACTCTTATGATTGGTATAAATCTCGCAAGTTTCACCATATAAGTAATGCCTCCAAATTTTAAGAGCAAAAACCACTGCGGCCATCTTCAAATCATGCATAGGATAGTTCTGTTCATGCTTCTTCAACTGTCTCAAAGCATAGGCTATAACATGATCATTTTGCATGAGAACACATCCTAATCCCACTCTCGAAGCATCATAAAATACCTTGAATCCTCCAGAACCTGCTGGTAAGGCTAATACTAGTGCGGTGGTCAAGCATGTTTTGAGTTTCTGAAAGTTCTTCTCACAATCTTCCGTCCACTGGAACTTCACATTTTTCTGTGTCAACTTGGTCAATGGAGCTGCTATTTTAGAGAAATCCTACACAAATCGCCTGTAGTAATTAGCAAAACCCACAAAGCTACGGATCTCTGTAGGTGAAGTAGGTCTAGGCCATTTCTGCACTGCTTCTGTCTTCTTAGAATCTACTGTAATTCCATCTTTGGAAACAACATGCCCCAGAAATGATACTGAGTCTAGCCAAAATTCGCACTTTGAGAACTTAGCATAAAGCTTATTTTCTCACAACGTCTGCAACACAATCATCAGATGATTCTCATGTTCTTCCTGGCTATGAGAATATATCAGAATATCATCAGTAAATACTATCACAAATTTGTCCAAGAATGGCCTGAACACCCTATTCATCAAATCCATGAATGCAGCTGGAGCATTAGTTAACCCAAAGGGCATCAAAAGGAACTCCTAATGCCCGTATCGAGTTCTGAATGCTGTCTTAGAAACATCTTCCTCCCTGATCCTAAGCTGATGATACCCGAACCGAAGATCAATCTTCGAAAAGTGGACAACCCCTTGTAACTGATCAAACAGGTCCTCTATACGAGGCAACGGATACTTATTGCGTATTCATACCTTGTTCAGCTGCCTGTAGTCAATACACATTCTTAGAGACCCATCTTTCTTCTTCACGAACAAAACTGGTGCTCCCCATGGTGATACACTCGGTCTGATAAAACTCTTATCTAGCAAGTCCTGCAATTGTTGTTTTAGCTCTTTCAACTCTGCAGGTGCCATACGATATGGGGGTATAGATATTGTCATAGTGTCAGGATCCAAATCAATACTGAAATCTATCTCTCGTACTGGAGGTAATCCTGGCAAATCCTCAGGAAATACATCAGAAAATTCCTTCACCACAGACAGATTCTCCAAACTAAGTATTCCCTCTCTAATGTCACTTACCATAGCTAAGATACCTATGCAACCTTTCTTCAATAATCGTTGAGTCTTCATAAAAGATATAAATTTACCAACATCTGGGACTTGACCCCCTTTTAACGCAAAACTAGGTACATTGGGTATCTTAAACAGAACTATCTTTGCATGGAAATCTACAGTAGCATAGCAAGGAGATAACCAATCCATGCCCATCAACACATCAAATTCAATCATATCAAGTACAATCAAGTCAGCAAGAGTATCCCTACCTTCCACTATAATTTGGCAATCACGATACACATACTCAACTAATAGAGAATCTCCCACAGGAGTAGCAATAAGAAAAGGACAATTTAACATCTCTGGCTCTCTATTAAATCTCACAGCAAAGTATGAGGACACATAAGAGTGAGTAGAACCCGGATCAATCAAAGCATATGCATCAAATAAACAGACTGAAAGAATACCTGTAACCACTGTATTCGAGGCCTGAAACTCCTGTCTGTTAAGTGCAACGACCCTCGAATGGCCTCTACCAGCATTTTCTTGTCCCTGATTTCCAGCAACACGATCTCTATTACCCCGACCTCTGTTTCCCGTGCCTCTAGTATTACCAGTAGTCTGAGTAGGTGCAGCAAACTGAGCAGAAGCCTGATTGACATTTATCAAAGGTTGAGGACAATCCCTAATGCAATGACCCAACTGACCACACCAAAAATACTCTCCAGTCAAAACACGACACTGGCCCACATGTGATTTGCCACAAGTCTGGCAAGATGGAGCAGTGGCATATATCTGTCCAGAACTACAATTTCCATGAGCTACTGAAGATCCCTGAGTACCCTATCTAGGAGGTGGCTTATATGCAGACTCTGAAATTGAATCTATCCCTGCTTGATGGCCTTGCTGTTTTTCGTGATTTCCCACTCTGCAATTTGCACTAAAGTCACCGCTGAAAGATCCCCCCATTTTAGCCTTCTTATGAACATCATAAGTTGCACGTTCTGTACGACCCTTGTCCTCAATTCTTCTAGCAAGATCAACTGCCTCATAATAAGTCACAACCTTCATCTGTGGGGCTACTGCATTATAGAGACGAGCAACCAGCCCATTAACAAACCTCTGGACTCGAGCTGCTTCTATGGATACCAAGTACGGAGCATATCTAGCCAGCTTGCAGAATTTGGTATTATAAGTCGACACATCCATATCTGGAGTCTGGATTAATTTCTCAAACTGATCTGTACATTTCTGCCTCTGACTGTCAGGAAGAAAATTATCCATGAAGAACTTAGTGAACTCATCCCATATCAGTGGTGCTGCCCCAGCAGGCCTTCCTAGCAATAAAGTATCATACCATGTGTTAGCCATATCCTCCAATTTGTATGATGCAAGCTCCACAACCCTCTCACTAGAACATCCTAGCGCACGCAGTGCCTTGAGTGTGCCATCTAAGAGGATCGGCTGAACTATCTGAACCAGTGAACCTTGGAGATTTCAACTTCAGAAACTCCTGCAAGGATACCTCTTTGTTTCCAAACTAGTAAGTCTGTGCAGGTGCCTGTAACTGTGGCTGTACATGTGCAGTATTATGCTGACCAACCCTCTCCTGTCTATCCATTCAGTCGGCCAAGCCCTCTATGACTCTTTGCATGGAAGCAAGTGCCTCAGCAGTATTATCCTCATGTGATAGTGGAGGTGGGCTAGCACTCATTTCAGGAGTGGGCTCCCTTGAAATTCTTAAAGTGGTAGTGTGATTCCCTGTGGTAGCACCACGACCCCTACCTCGACCCTTTCTGTGAGCTCCGCCTCTTCCCCTAGTTGTGGAAGTTGGTTGTCTGCCAGAAGTGGCATTAGCTGTCTGAGGTGCAGCTGGCGTAGCTCTGCTATTAGTTGTTCGAGTGCGAGCCATCTAATTAACAAAACAAATATGGTTAGATTCATCTAATTGGTCCTAAATGTCACACACGTAAGGAAGAATGAGAAGAAGACAAGACACATCCTATCACGCTCTCGCAGAATCTCGATTATAGGAATGGCCGGCAACATAACCATAATTGAGATTCTACTACTAACGTGTGCTCCAATAGTCACAGAAATAACCTAGGCTCTGATACAAACTTTGTCACGACCCAAAATAGGATCATGACCGGCACTAAGGAGGTTAGAACTCCAAAGCAAGCCTCGTCAGAATTATACAGAAAATCGGGCAGAGTTTCCCCTATTTTTGGGCCTATCCAAAAAATTTCCTGTATCAAATCAACAAAACAACTAACCAACATCAACCAATCAATCCTGCAATATCATCCACAACCCATTCGCAATATAGCAATACTAAAATCCATCTCCAAATGTGAGAAGAAGTCAATTACTCCACAAGTTCATAATAATGAAAGAATACTCATGACTCTAATTAGGAAATGACTAAGGAGAGACTCTAAGAGTTCAAATAATAAGCCATAATGAATAAATAAATGTGCTTACCTCGCGAACAAGTGCGGGGCTCACCAGGAATAAGCCAACTCGAATGCTCTAGCTAACGAAATCCTCACCGTCACCTGTGTTCTCTGGAAAAAAAATAGCGAGGAGTGAGACGCTAGGTCAGTGAGTAATAACACTTAACCATAACCATTTTACTGGGGACAAGTCATAAAACATGCTAGTATGATAATCAGAAAATGTCATGAAATGATGCTTTTTAAGAAAATGATAACTATCATATAAGAAATCAATTCAACAATTTAGTAATAACCAACAAATACTATCATATCAAGTTTTATCTTTTGGGAGGTTTCCAAGAATGAATCATGTAATCAGTGTGGCATTCTACTTCAAGAAATTGCAAATAACAGAGAACCCTTCATAAAGGAGTTAAACATCTTATCAATAGGTCCCTACTCGAGAGAGATCAATAACAGTATGCTAGTTCTACCTTCCCACTAGCGAGGGCTGTAACAGTAATCTGTAAATACAAGGTGCACCAGGTCTAACGAACCCGCCGTTAGCTACGGAATCCATATCAAGGTCTACTCCCATTTATACATTCTTTTAAATAATAGGTACTCATGTGAAAGCATTTTCAAAATAGTTCAGGGCATTTAGGTTCATATCAAATCATATTACATATATACTTGAACAAAACACATGTCAAGATACTTATTTCCCAAGTAGATGAAGAACCTTCACAATAACAATATCATATCTCAAATAATCATTTCAATATCATATCAAGTGAAAGACTTGCTCCACGTGCAATTTCAAAGCATTTGGTAACTCTTATATTCATCAAAATCATGTATAAACTATGCAAGTTAAGAAACACAAATTATGGTAAGGTTACTACTCACAGTACACTTGTCGAAAAACCAAATTTGTCACCTTGAACAATTCGTATGACTTCCTTCGATCGAATCTATAATCACATCATATTAATCTTGTGCTAAAATTCTTTTATTTAATTTATAAGCCAACATTAGCTTAGAACACCCAACCCGATGTAATCTTATCGTTCAAGTTGTTCTCTATTTCTTTTCTTCTTGATTGCTGAAATTTAAAGAAATTGCTAGAATTTCAACTACATCAATTCCCCAAACGCCCAAGATCTAAACAAATATTGGTTCTATTCATGGAAATTGATAGATTTTATACACCTCTTAAACCTCTTGATTCTAAAACTCTCAACCCCAAATCTATAGTCATGGAATATAGGAGTTTAAGCTATAATTCAGTCCACAAACATACCTTTCTATCTCCTTCTCTTTTTGATTATTTTTCCTCTTCGTGCTCCAGAAGAACGACAAAAATCGAACCCTTGTTGCTTTCTACTCTTTGTCTCTTTCTTCTCTTCTTCGCGATATCAATTTTTCTTAATTCCGTTTCCACACCCGTAACCTCTAAACCTTAATCATTTTTCTTTTATATATATTTTTGGCTTATGTTTGTTGTACCCGCTGCTGGGCAGCTTTTTGTTTTCCTTTTTGGGCTTTAGCCCATGGTTTAATTTACTATATTTTTTTTTTAATTTACTTATATACCTTTTTTAATGTAAGGTATTACAAATTTATGCTATCTTATGAACATAAATTGTAGCCTATTAGGAGAGCACAATCTTAAAAAATTGTCTTTCTCAAGTTATACAATCGCCAAAGACGGTTAGGCTTATTGACAGACCTAAGAATAAGAGAGACAGATAAAAAGATAAGTTAATTAAAAGGCAAGAAGAATGAAAGGCATTAAGAAAGTAAAGTGACATGTAGCAATTATGGGAGCTAAATGATAATGTTAGAGGTTGTCAGAAGGAAATTTAGTTAAAACTTATAGTTAATACATGTTTGTTAATTTCTTTGTATAATCATATTAATTACTTTTTGTTTGTGTCATATCCAAAGAAGGGAAAGTTTCCTGCTAATGGAAATAGCCTACTAAGGAGAAGCAGCATCCTTCTAGGGAAAAGATGAAACACACTAGAAGAGACTTAATTGATGAAGAGGAACCTTCTCAAGAAGTCATCAACTTAACAATCACCTAACCAACCCAAGACAGTCAGCCTAGTCGTTATGAATATTAATGCAGCACATTTCTAAGCATATTTCCCATGTTTTATGGAGGAAGAAGAAGACCCTTGTCTAAGGATCAAAGTTATTTTTGTATATCTTGTTGATGCTAGCATGGAGGGCACACGTCCATTCACACGGAGTCAAGCAAGGGAACTCTAAGGTCTACAAATGATGCTTATGCAAAAGGGGACTTGGGAGAAGCCCTAAGATTGTCAATGGAGAATCTACAACGTGTGGAAGAATCAAAGGGGTGAAGCGGATGAAGAAAAGGGGGTCATTGGTGCAAGTGGCCAGATTTTAAATTCAAGAATTCACAACAAGATGACCCAAACAAGGCCCTTGTCTCTCATTAAGGGCATATTTGTAATAACTAGTTGTCTTTATTTATTTAGTATAAATAGGGTAATTCCTTATTTGGCATGGTAGATTTTGATGAATATTAAACAATATTGTTAAATTTTAGCCTTCTTCTTAGCATATTCCCTTTAAGGAATTAGGGTTAATTAGTGAGTGTTTAGTTGGTGGAATCTTGAGATTGGTGTTGAACTTCTTGGTTTGAATTAATTTGAGGATTACCCATTTGTGTTATTTGGTTTCCTTTAATTTGTTCAAACTAGGGTTTGTGTTTGGGTGTTGGAATCAATTAGGAGGTGAGGTATCAAGCCCCTTGTTGCCCATAATTTCAATACTTAGATATTAATCCACATATCCTTCTTTTGTTTTCCTTTCTTCTTGTTCTTCCCTCTTTGGTTAGTTGTCATTTTGGTATCAAGAGCCTAGGTTAAGGTTTGTTTTCACAAATCTTAATCTTGGGATTTTGATTTCTTCAAAAATCCAAAAAAAAAAAAAAACCAAAATTTTTTTGTTTTGTTTGTTGTTTTTGACACTAGATCTTTATTCTCTAGTGTCTTGTGAGTTTAAATCTCAAATTTCATTCAATTAGAGTTATAGAAGAGAAGTTACCATTGAAGGGTTTGAAGCTTTTGAAACTTGGCCAATTTTAAAAAGTGGGTTTATTTTTGGCTTGGTTTCGAGGGCTAATAGTTAGTGGGGTTTGTTCGTGGTGTGAAAAGAAACGCATTGGTGAAAATTTCATTGAATTTGGTGCAAGAACGAAGAAGTTATGAAGATGTAAAGATTGAGGTTTATGTTAGTGTTCTTCAGCATCTTCATCTTGTTCTTGAAGAAGAAGATAGAAAAGGTATAATTTGATCCAAAATCTTCAAGTCAAAGTTGGTCAAAGTGTTTGTAGGTCAAAAAAAAAAAATGAAAAAAATAAAAATCCACATCAGCATGCCACGTCATCAGGCACGTGGGGAACAGTTTCAGAGAGCTGAAAAATCTCAGGTTTCCAACACTTAGTTTTTTTTTGGATCCTAAAGTTTTTTGGACCTAAAATTTTTCTTAAGTGTCCAAACTCCGTGTTTCTTTTTCCTATGATTTCTTCTTTCAATTTCTCAACTATTTAACAAGTAATTAACATCTTTAATCACTTGTTAACTAGTTTTAAAACATCAAATCCTCTCTTTGATTCATCAAATTAAGCAACATAAGTAATTTTTCTACTTTTGTTACTTAGTTTTTTTTGAGTCCGTTTTTTTTCTTCGTGATTTTCTTCTACTTTTATCATCTTAATTCGTTGATAAACTTCTTGATTCAAGTCCTTCTACCTTCAATCGAGTCGTCCTTTTTGAGAGTCCAACAATCCACTCAACCACAAAGGATAGGTGATCTTGAATCGATCAAGCAAAACTAGTTCACTACCAATCTTGAGACGACGCTTTAGGAGGTGAGTTGAGAATTTACATATAGGTGACGTGAGGATTTTTATACCAATATTGTTTGTTGAGTTTTGTAGTACCATATCGAATACGAGTCCAAGTGGTGAAGCCTCAAACCCCATCATGGAGGCTATCACCCACCTCACCAAACAAATTACGAAAATGAGTGGAAGAATGGGAGGTAGAGTGGAAATGTTGGTACGGGTTGAGAGAGGGAAATCACTTCAAATTGAAAATGAGGAGATGAGGAGGGCGTCGGTGCAATCCACCACCATTACTCCGGGGCAAGCTCATAAATTATGTTACCCTCCACCACATCAAACCCGAAACTTCCAACAACCCACCTTCCAAATGCACAACACTCCAAATTTTCCAAGATAGCCTACACCATACCCCCATCCACAACCCTATCATCCTCCATATGAGAACCGATTTCTTGTGGACGACCAAGTTCGAAACCAAACTCCAATTTGAAACACATCAAAGGCATCCATACATGATTCCCACATATCACCTCCACAAAATGCACCACAATTGCCATACCAAGACTACCAATACCAAAACCCTCTCTATGATGAAATGAATGATGAGCTCAATAACGATGAATTTTGGGAGCATGGAGGAAGGGGTGGTTATGGAGTACCAAGGTAAAGGTTCCGGCCTCGGGAATTGAGGTGGGGCCAAGGCATGAAAGGTTAAGAATACAGGAATAGAGAAGATAGAATAGGAAATAGAGGAGATAGGATGGGATATAAAGATGGTAGGATGGGAGTTAGAGGAGATAGGTTTGGGGAGAGGAATGATCAAGATCGAGGCTTGAACACTATCAAGGTCACACTTCCAAGGTTCAAAGGAAGTAGTGACCCCGATGAGTTCTTGGAATGGAAAATTCAAAGTGAGCGGATCTTTCTTACAAATAATATTTTGGAAACTTTGAAGGCAAAGTATACTCTCACGCAATTCGAAGGGTATGCCTCAACTTGGTGGGAGTCCAAGAGGCGGGAAAGAGAGAGCCATCACAACTATGAGTTGCCTACGTGGCTAGAATTGATTACACTTATGGAGATGAGGTACTTGACTCCTAACTACTACCAAGAAGTTCTCAAGAAGGTGTATATGTTGAGGCAAGGTTCCAAAAGTGTGGATGAATATTATAATGAGTTTGAAACCTTGAGAATGAAGTCTAAACTTGAAGAAAGCTTGGAATGTATGGTGATTTGATTCGTGGCCAATTTGAGGTATGATATTCTAAAGCCTTTGAAACTTAAACACTATGATACTCTTGAAGCTGCCTTTCATGATGCCTCAAAGGTCGAGATGGATTTGAAAGAAGAAAAGTCCTACAAGGCCAAGAATACTTCCACATCCACATGGGACAAGATTAGAGATAATTTGAAGGCGACATCTTATAAAGGGCAATCTAAGGGTGTTGACCAAGATACTCAAGTCAAGTTTGATTACAATTCCAAGACAAATAAGAAGCCACAAGGAGGAAACTATGTCAAACCTAACTTTCCTCGACCTTCTACCATTCAATGCTTTAGATACCAAGGAAGGGGACATGTTGCTAGTGAGTGCCCCAATAGAAGAACAATTGTTGCACTTCGGGATAGGTATAGAACCGAGGATGAGGAAGAGGGTGTTGAAAAGAGTGAGAAGGAGGGAGACAAAAGTGAGGAAGAAGGAGATACTTCGGGGGATGAAGAAGAAAGGTTGTATGAGAGGGTGAATTTTGCTTGCTTTCTTGAAAAGGAAAGACCTTTACTTGATAGTGATGAAGAATTGAAGGTGAATACCAATCTTTCTTGCATTATGAGGTGCATCATGGGAGCCCTTGCCAAAGAAGAACTTGATCAACGGGAGAATTTATTCCATGCTAGGTACAAAATCCAAGACAAGGTGTGTTCTTTGATTATTGATAGTGGGAGTTGCACCAATGTAGTAAATAGTTCTTTGGTGGAGCGTATGCAAATTCCAACAAGAAAACACTCCAACCCTTACAAGCTATAATGGCTCAATGAGAGTGGTGAGATGAAAGTCCTCAAACAAGCAAGTATCCAATTTAGTGTGGGCAAGTACAATGAGGAGTTGATTTGTGATGTTGTGCCTATGTTGGCTTGTCATATATTGTTGGGACGGTCGTGGAAATTTGATAGAGATGTTGTACACCACGGAAGATCCAACAAGTATGCTTTTGTGATTGAAGGTAAGAAGTATGTGCTCGCACCTCTCACTCCATAGCAAGTGAGTGAGGACTATAGGGCTATGAAGGAACTTCGGGAGAGGATAAGGGTAGATGAGGCGAGGAGTGAGGGTGAAAGCTCCTCCAATTTTCCGAAGGAAGGATGTGACTTGGCTAAGAACAAGAAGAACATGTGTATGATTGCCAAGCCAAGCAAGTGTCTCAAGGGTGTGGATGAGGAACGCTTTTTAGTATGCCTTGTCAACACCAATCTTTTGTTGCATGCTAATCAAGATACTAGCACTTTGCCTAGTATTGTTTCTTCTCTTTTGCAGGACTATAATGATGTATTTTCGGAGGTGATGCCGAAGGGATTACCACCCTTGAGGGGAATTGAGCACCAAATTGATTTTGTACCGGGTTTACAAATTCCAAACCAGCCGGCCTATAGAAGCAATTCGGAAGAAAACAAGGAACTATAAAGGCAAGTGGAAGAACTTCTTGAGAAGGGGTTGATCAAAGAAAGCCTAAGTCCTTGTGCCATACTGGTAATCCTTGTTCCCAAAAAGGATGGCACTTGGAGGATGTGCATTGATTGTAGAGCCGTGAACAAGATTACAATCAAGTATAGGCATCCAATCCCTAGACTTGATGACATGTTAGATGAATTGTGTGGCTCAAGTGTCTTCTCAAAGATTGATCTTCGAAGTGGCTATCATCAAATTCGTATGAAACCGGGTGATGAATGGAAAATGACTTTCAAGACGAAGTTTGGGTTGTATGAATGGCTTGTCATGCCATTTGGGTTGACAAATGCTCCAAGCACTTTCATGAGGTTGATGAACCATGTTCTCAAACCTTTCATCAACAAGTTTGTGGTGGTATATTTTGATGACATCCTTGTGTATAGTAAGACAATTGAAGAGCATGTGATCCATTTGAGGCAAGTGTTTGATGTTTTGCTACAAGAAAGGCTCTTTGCTAATCTCAAGAAGTGCTCATTTTGTGTTGAGAAAGTCGTCTTTTTAGGTTTTGTGGTTAGTGCAAATGGTATTGAAGTTGATGAAGAAAAGGTAGAATCCATCAAGTCATGGCCAACTCCAACTAATGCAACCGAGGTAAGAAGTTTTCATGGGTTGTCAAGCTTTTACCGGCGATTTGTAAAGGGTTTTAGTTCAATTGCTTCTCCTTTGACCGAATTGATCAAAAAAGATATACCTTTTGTGGGGGGGGGATGAGCAAGAGAAGTCCTTTCAAGCCTTTAAATTGATATTGAGTTCCTCACCATTACTTCAACTACCCAACTTTGATAAAGCTTTTGAGATTGAATGTGATGCTTTGGGTGTTGGTATAGGTAGTGTATTGATGCAAGAAGGGAAACCATTAGCTTACTTTAGCGAAAAACTAAAGGGGGCTTCTCTTAGGTGCTCAACTTATGACAAGGAGTTGTATGCCCTTGTGCGGGTGTTGGCTCATTGGCAACACTACTTCTGGCACAAAGAATTCATAATAAGAACCGATCATGAGTCCTTAAAACACCTCAAGGGGCAATCCAAGTTGAATAAGCGGCATGCTAAATGGGTTGAGTTTATTGAAACCTTCCCATATGTGATCAACTACAAGCAAGGAAAGGAGAATATGGTGGTGGATGCTCTATCAAGAAGGTATGTTTTGGTCAATGATTTAGTTTCTAAGATGATGGGATTTGAAAGCTTAAAGGGATTCTATGCTATGGATTCCGACTTCAAGGAGACTTTTGAAAGTCTTCATCAAGAGAAGCGAATTGATAGGTTTCAATTGGTTGATGGTTTCTTGTTCAAGGATGGGCGGGTTTGTGTACCCATGAGTTCATGGAGAGAGTTGTTCGTCAAAGAGGCACATAGTGGTGGTTTGATGGGACACTTTCGGGTACCCAAGACACTTGAAATTCTCATGGAGCAATTCTATTAACCCAAGATGAAGCATGATGTGGAGCGGATTTGTGGACAATGTCTAGATTGCAAGCAAGCCAAATCCATGACTCGGCCTCAAGGTAAGTACACTCCTCTTCCTACTCCTAGTGGTCCATGGATGGACATTTCTATAGATTTTGTATTAGGACTTCCTAGGACTAAGAGAGGACATGATAGCATATTCGTGGTAGTGGATAGATTTTCTAAAATGACTTATTTCATTCCATGCCACAAGTGTGATGATGCATCTCATGTTGCATCCTTGTTTGTCATTCATGTACTTAAATTGCATGGCGTCCCTCAAACCATTGTGAGTGATAGGGATTCCAAATTTCTTAGCCATTTTTGAAAGAGTCTTTGGGGTACACTTGGTACCAAACTTATGTTTTCTACTTCCTGCCACCCCCAAACGGATGGGAAAACCAAGGTAGTCAACCGGACTCTTGGTAAAATGCTTAGGTGTATGATTAAAGGAACCCCAACTACTTGGGAATACCGTTTACCCTTGATTGAATTTGCATATAACCTGTCTTTCCATTCCTCTATTGGGATGTATCCATTTGAAGCATGTTATGGTTTTAATCCTTTGTTTCCATTAATCATGACTCCTTTGTCTAGTCATATTGTTGCAAGCCTAGATGCCAAACAAAGGGCAAGAGAGATGATGAACATTCATTCCAAGGTAAGAGAGGCCATCGAAAGGAACAATTCCAAAGTGGCCATGAGGAAGAATCGCGGGAGAAAGGAGGTGATCTTCAACCCGGATGATTGGGTATGGGTCTATTTTCGAAAGGAAAGGTTCCCACAAGTCCGAAGAGGGAATCTAAGTCCAAGGGGAGATGGCCCTTTCAAAGTGCTCAAACGGATCAATGATAATGCCTATATGGTTGACTTACCGGGTGAGTACAATGTTCATAATATGTTTAATGTTAGTGATCTATCTCTTTGTGTTGTAGGTGAACCTTTGGATTCGAGGACGAATCCTTTTCAAGAAGGGGAGAATGATGCTAGCATGGAGGGCACACGTCCTTTCACACGGAGTCAAGCAAGGGAACTCCAAGGTCTACAAATGATGCTTATGCAAAAAGGGACTTAGGAGAAGCCCAAAGATTGTCAATGGAGAATCTACAATGTGTGGAAGAATCAAAGGGGTGAAGCGGATGAACAAAAGGGAGTCATTGGTGCAAGTGGCTAGATTTTAAATTCAAGAATTCACAAAAAGATGACCCAAACAAGGCCCTTGTCTCTCATTAAGGGCATATTTTTAATAACTAGTTGTATTTATTTCTTTAGTATAAATAGGGTAATTTCTTATTTGGCATGGTAGATTTTGATGAATATTAAACAATATTGATAAATTTTAGCCTTCTTCTTAGCATATTCCCTTAAAGAATTAGGGTTAATTAGTGAGTGTTTAGTTGGTGGAATCTTGAGATTGGTGTTGAACTTCTTGGTTTGAATTAATTTGAGGATTGCCCATTTGTGGTATTTGGTTTCCTTTAATTTGGTCAAACTAGGGTTTGTGTTTGGGTGTTGGAATCAATTGGGAGGTGAGGGTATCAAGCCCCTTGTTGCCCATAATTTCAATACTTAGATATTAATCCACATATCCTTCTTTTGTTTTCCTTTCTTTTTGTTCTTCCCTCTTTGGTTAGTTATCACTTATAATGCTACAAAAAAAAAGGTATATAGAAACCAGAAGAACCAACTGGGACTAGAGGAATAAGATTCAAATATTAGAATAATGGTGTTAGTGAACGCACTAATCATTCAATGTCACCCATAGGCTTAACCTGAAAGGAAAAAGATGTAGTTACTACCTACTAGTTGGAGGTTCAAAGTCAAAAAAGGATTAAAAAGTGAAGGTCAAGAAAGGGACAATATCAATTTTACTAACTTTATTTAAGTTTTTTGTTTTGCATATAATGATGACATGTTTTGTGTATAATGGTGATAAACTTACTACTGAAGACAATACTCTTAATATGGTTATCATAAAATACTTAATCTCAGTTCAATATAGAACTAATCTACACATATAATCAACTCTATGTAATCAATACACATCAATATTAGAACCAACATATATTTTTGATTTTAATATTGATGTGTATTTTCTTATTCTACTATTGATGTATATAATCAACTCAGATTTGTTGTGTATTTTTGATTAACCAACTAATCAACATATGAGAGTCATACTTGTTTTGATTAACTTAGATTTTTGGTTAGTCGCACATTTGAATGTCCATTTTTAACTACTATTTATTTCGGTTATTACTGCTTTGGAATTAATAAAACCTTCAACTCATTCTATATCAATCTATATTAAATGTATATATTGTGAACACATTGTAAATAATGCCATCAAATATCATTAAATAACATTTATTACACATATATGGAAGATATATATCTTACAAATTAACTAGCATTTTTTCTCCTAGACATCATAAACACTACTAGAGAGTGAGCATCATTTCTAAGCCAATCATACTCCATAACACATTACAAAATAAAGCATACACAACCATACAAATTACCTCACTTCAAATTTGCAAACAAATCCGACAAAGACAATAAATAAGCTAATAAACAACCTCTTCATCCTCAACAGTTTCTCTTCTAAATTTATTGATTTGTTCACTTGAGAATTCTTAATGACCTCCAGAATATCTATCTTTATTTCACGTGTCTATTTTCACCGTAGCCACTTCTAATTTAGCCTTGAAATTATTTATTTGGACCAAAATATTATTTGAAAAATTATTATTCCACAGCTAAAAATCATAATTTTCACTCTATCGAAGCAAATCAAAATAACTTCAAATGATTAGCAGTTGAATCAAACACGAAATTGAATTTAAAAGAAAAACATACATTAGGTTTAAGACACTTTATAAATATTCCTTGTAGTATTTAATGTAGTCCTTGTAGTGAAGCAATAAGCAATTTCACCATAATAACAAGTCCGCACCAAATTATTCTTTGAATTGCAACTAATTTCGGACATTGTATAATGTCTGATGCACGGATAAAATAAAACCCTAACTAAAAAATGGCTTTTGTAACATGAGAAAGTAAGGGACGAATAAAACTAGAAAGGCTTAAGAATTTAAGATATTTTCTTTAGAACTAGGGTATGGGTGAGGTGAGGTTGGTGAGGAAGAAATGAATGGAATTAAGCGAGTGAGGGGTTTTAAAATGGGTTTCATTTCTGCCATTGCCATTATGATTTTAAAAATTTCTTCCGCACATTTTAGTTGAATGCTCATAGTGAATGCAAAGAGGTTCTCTCGGGCCTTAATGGTTCCGGATGCCTATTACTTTCAGGGCCTAGGCTTGGGTCATGACAAACTTGATATCAGAGCATAGAGTTCAAGTGTCCTAGGGTATATATGAAGTCGTTTCTAGTAGATTCTTGCTTATGGGTGTGTTGTGCACCATACTTATAATCAGGAGGCTACAGGGCATTTAGGAAATATTTCTCATTCTTTCATACTCTAGATCATGCAATAATATTATCCATAAGAAAGTTATTCAGATTCCTTCCTGGCTCTAATCCCGCTGGCTATGCCTCACTTTTGAGGTTATAGAAGACCAAATGTTTATATCTCTATCCGTGCGATCCTTTCAGATTGAGTCATCAAAACGTTACAAAATTTCACCATGACTTGAGAGGAGTTCATTAACTAGTGCATCCAAGTCTAGTGATTTAAAGTGTATACCTCTATCTACATGAATCATGCGATGAGTCAAAGTAAGATATGTATTCTGACCCCTTCAAAAACTTTATTATGGATATCATGCTTAAGGGGGAAGGTAGCTAGCTGAAATGTTGTGGTAATGTTGACACTCAATTAGATACTATTAATAAGAGTGTTTTAAGCTATAAGTAGTAAGATGATCCCAGAGCCAGAGATATGGAGTTATAAGTTTAGAAGCCAGAATGGGGGTAATGTTTGAGTGAAGAAGGTAGCTAGATTCATGTACCCATTAAGGAGTATTGGGGGTGGTATGCCCTTATTGTGTTGGCTAAGGTGTAGCAATGATTTGTATATTTTATGGTAGTTAGTAGAGAGAGAGAGTGGTTAGTTAAGGTGAGTTAGGATATATTCAAACTAGGGAAGAATCTCACAGTTACTTGTCATCTTGGTAGCAGAGATCAAGTATATGTTGTGGGTAAAAGGATAGAGTAGTTAAGAATTATTATATCTAAACGTCACCTCATGAATAAATGAAGAGAGTTTGAAGTTATATATGTATAAGTAGATACGAGTTATAAATGGAGAATATGTTAATGGGTTGTAATTAGATGGACTGTAAGTTTAAGATCGGCCATTTTGATCATGAGAATTTAGTAGACCCAGTGTTCCTTGATTTTAATCTGGTAGCTATAAGTTTGAATAGCATGTGATGTTTTGATTTAACTTTATCAAGTACTAAATACTAAGGATGAGTTGTGGATGGTCACTAAGGTATAAATAATAATAGTTTGGGGATGATAATATTAGCTTTATAAGATGGATCTAGAAGGCTGGATGTGGTGTGTGGAACAGTTTAAGTTGGTACATTATAGAAGGTTTTGAATTGTAAGTTCAATATATATATATAAGGACTAGTATTGAAGAAGTAAATTATGGCTAAGTCATTAGATGAGTAACAACCTTAAGTTTATAAGGATAAGTTGTACCCAAGGTAGTATGTTGTCAGATGAGGTTTTAATTTTATAAGTGATATGTGTATTTAGTTAGTGTTCTTGCTTTTCTTCATATGGAGGAGGCTAGGTAATTATTATTTGGCATTTTTATTAATTGAATTGAGGGGATTATAATCTAGATAGACAATGTTAAGCCTCTAGGTATAGTTTTAATTCAATTGAATTAGGGTAATATGAGATTAGCGGTATGATGCTAGTATACTAAGAAGAGGAGAGTGCATTATAATTGTAAGAGGGAGTGGATATGTATCTCAATGAAAGTGGAAGTTATAGGGTGATGACTAGCGAGGCTAGATAAAGTTAAAGTAGTATCCCTGAAAGGGATGTCCTAGAAAGAAGTTAGTATCTTCCTATTATAGTGTATCAGGGTGAGTTTAACTTTCATGTGTATAGTGATAACCACCGTATGTGGAACAAATCTAAGTCAAGTAAGTCTTCAATGGGTTCTATAGATTTCAAGCTAGGATTTTTGATTCCAAGAGTTATTCCCAAAATTCTTATCTAAGGTATGTTGAACAACCCCCTTTCAAGTAAATCTATAAATGATTGATTTCCTAATATGAAAGTTTGTATTTATATGAATTGTTAATGTGGGTTTTTAGAATAGTTTTTGAAATATGAATTGACTTAAGCTTGCAAACCCTTTTTCTCCGAAATTGTTCTTAAATTATTATGTGAACTTGAGAATGGAGATTATTACTCAAATTATGAAATTCTCTTATTATGAACTTATATTGGGACATTTTGGAGTGAAAAACTCATGTTTCTTTTTACAAATCACCATTTGTTATTCTAAGCTTAATTTTGGTGAAAGACATAAATTACTACATCTCTTGGTTTTGTACAACACTGATACTTAATGTGAAATCTTCAAACTTTGAGGGATATTCAAGTGTATTTATTGTAAGTCTTCAAAAATGGTGGGGCTAATGATTTAACAGATATATGAAATGGTTATGACATGATATGTATGACTTGCATGTCTTGGTATGACAATACCAATCTAATGATTGCCCCTAAGAAAGACTTATTTTATATGAAATGGTAAATATTCATGAAAATGTAAGAACTGGGCTTAAAGAGAATTATGTAGTTCACCGAGAAGGTGTAAGTTCTAGTGACCCAATGCCTGAAACCTATATTTTGTCGATATATAAGGATGGTTTTCTCCTTAACAGGACAACCATATCATCCCTCTATGAGAATGATATGATCGGATGATCAAATGATATTTATCTCAGTCCATGCGGTAAACATGGATTGAGGCCTTGCTGGTTGGGTATAGACTGGACCTATATAGCTCGTGTGTTAGTTGACATTGGTGAAACTACTTAGTTCAGAATTAAAGTTAACAAATAGTTATGTTTTATGCTTGGATTCACTTGTCCCATATTTTTCATGACTTATGTTCAGATTTTTATGACTTGCTTTATAAACTATTTTGTCTCTTCCCCTGGGTTGCATACCAGGACTAGTCGTACTGACCGTCTCCAGATGCTACATCATTTAGGATATAGGTTTGGAGGTATTTTCTTGTAGTTCTATGAAGTATTAGGATTCTTTGGGACAACTTCCGCTTTGGTGAGCCCTCCATTCTTTAGAAGGCATAGTTCATTTGATGTCCAGATCTTGTCTCAATGTTTATGACATAGGCGGGGCCTTATCCTGGCATGATTACTAAGTCAGGTTATTTATAGGTTTCATGGACCTATATAGAGGTTAGTTTTAAAATGTTTTAAGATATTTCAATATTCATACAGTTACTTTGAAATTTCAATATATTTATGTTTTAAGAATTTAAGTATATATATATATATATATATATATATATATTAAATGGATTTCACTTCCGCAATTATCATTATGATTTTAAATATTTCTTCTGCACCTTTTAGTTGAATGCTCATGATGAATGCTAAGAGGTTCTCTCGGGATTTAATGGTTCCGGATGCCTGTTACTTTCAGGGCCTAGGCTCAGATCGTGATATTTTTTCAGTTAAACTTTGATATGTTCCCTAAATTATATTATTTTTAGATTGTTGGAGTGAAATTATCTCAAGTTTAAGTACATGTACTACTTGAAACTCAATCTGTAGGGGGGGGGGGGGAGGGGGCAGGTAATGGAGCACTTTAGTTTCCTACCAAAAGATGTTATATAATTGATAGGATTTGATTCCATATCATTAATCAAAAGTTTTGAGTTTGTCCTTTAAAAATAGAAAAATTTCATGGAGTGATTTCCCCCTAAAAGGGTCTTATATAAGTAGTACGTAAATTAGTCGAGCCAATAAATTTCAAAAATTAGATGTTAAAAAAAGGATTAATACATCGATAGTCTCTTAAGTTTGTCAGTAAAGTTTATGTAGACATATTATTTGTTTCAATTAAGAACTTAAATACATGATAAATTCTATTTCTATTAAACACTTTTGGTTCAAAATTTTATCTCCAATTGTGAACTTCGTATGTATTAAGACAAAAAAGAACATTTTTTCCCCAATCTATTGTCACTTTTTTTTACGACCCAAATATCACGAACTATCCCTCTGGTGGGATAACCATTACCGCAAGTAACCATCGACTCCACTTAATAGATTTCAAAAGAACCTAGCAATTCCATTAATAAACCAATTTCTCACAATATTCTAATAATAATAAAAAAATGTGGAAATATATGAAATATCTAAAATACACCCAAGAACAGAAAGTCATTGTTACCAAAACATATAATAATGTCAACTACGAATTCAGCCCAAAAAACAAAATAGTAAAGTATCTGTGTTTGAAACAAGTGGACAAGAATCAAAAATAAGATGACTCTTGGTTGCCCAGAAGATGTAGCTCACCCTTGAGTCGAAGTAAATCACGTACTAAAACTGAGGTCTTGATGTAGCCGCAAGAAGATGCTCTACACTCAACAAAAAGAAGAGTACAGGTAGTATCCATACAAAGCCACTATGTACTAGTAGGGTCATCGGCCAACCCAAAGTAATAAATGTGTACAAATAACTAACACCTTGTGAACAAGAACAACCATGAAACACTTATCAATTTACTTTTCCCTCAATAAAACCTTCAACTAACCTTTTATAACAATACCAAATGAGTACATTCAAGTATAAATCAACATAGACAATTCATCAAGTCAAGACCACGTCTAACAATAATAAACAAGTCAACATACCATGACCAGCAATATTAAATTTCAACATAAATTATATAATTTATACATGGAAACAACCCAAACTGCTCTGGATCCAAATAACAACAATAATTTAAACCGGATAACTCAAGGAACTCAATTATATCTACAACAACGAGACCCGGTTCACTCAAGGAACCAAATATATCAACAACAACATTACCCAGTCCACTCAAGGAACCAATTATATCAACAACAACATAACCCCATCCACTCAAGAAATCATTAAACTCACCAATATCGTGTATACATATGCTAAGGGTCTTATGGTTGCCCACTTGCCATGACCTGCAGGGGACGAGCTCAGTCCATGTACCAAATATTTCAAAAATCTAGTATATGTCACCCTTATCCCAAACCAATGTTATGCCACCCTTACTACAACGTTCCCACCCTTATACTCCCTAAATTCTACCAATTCCGTGGTGATGATCTGTACCGGTTCATCTCACAATATCAACCCATGTCACACATGTACAATTATAATATGAGATAACAAGTATCAATCATAAATGAGAATCTTTTTACACAAACTCAATTCAGGTGATTAACAACTTGTAATATTATCCAACAAGTATAATAATAAATAAAAATAACACAACTACACTTTGACAACCTCATTAGATGTGATTAGACACTTAGAAGATCATTCAACAATTCAACCTTTTAAGCATACATTGTAACAAGTACAGAAAGAGACAGTTAATATGCACACATAAACTAAATTGAGTTTTCAACTACTTTTAACTATCACCTACCTCAATCCAAGTTTGCCCTTGCTCTAACGAACTTGAGCCTTGCCTTTTTTTGTAATTTCAGCTTGGTTTCGGTTAAAAAAAAATAGTACAACACACATTCAACAAATGGCTTAATAATATGAACAATTATAACCTAATCCCAAAACCCCCAAGGCCAAAATCATGATCATTCCCTCATTCTATGGTTTTTCCACCATTATTCTACCTTAATTCTACCAAATTCATGTTCATTAAGGTGAATTCTAAGCATGCAACCATAGTTCATTTATCTTTAACCAAAACACAAGGATTTCACCCCATAATCACTAAATTACACTAGAAATTCCACATAGGTCAACTCAAATCCTTTGCCATACTAAAAAACTAGTGATTCTAAGGATAAATTTTTGAAAAACTAGTAAAAAGGGTAGGATTACTTACCTCAACAAAGGATTTTGGTGGAAAATAGGTTGAAATTGCCCAAAATTGCCTCTCCCAACCTTTGCTCATATTTGGAATGAAAAATTCATTTTAGGTTTGTTTTCTACATTAAATAGCTTATCCATCTATAATGGGATGATTCCCGCTATAGCCGGATTCGCTCTCTATGACTGGATTGACCGACCCAGACTCCAGCTATAATGGGAATATTCCTGCTATAGTGGGCCACTGGTAGTGGCCTTCCCCCGCTATAGTGGCCTAGGCAGAGTCAAAATGTACGACTACCTCAGAATTTTGCCTATTTTATAACACGCTTTTGGATATTGACTCTCCAAACTAATCCCTTTATGTTAATTGCAATATCTGGAGTTCTACTAACCCGAATTCGCTTCAGAAAGTTTTTAGGGGTTCCTTAACATCTGAGCTATCACAAAAAGATTTCAAATTACTTAAACATTAACTTATCCTGGATTATCCTAGACTATACAATACTCAAATTCTATCTAGGACTAGCCTAGTCTGAAATTTCTAACTCTTTATCGGGGAGAATCTTAACCCGAATTTTGGCATGCTAGACTAACCGTAATAAAGGAAGGGGTCGTTACACTTTTGTTAGTCAATTATGGTGTTATAAAGAGTTCTTGATTTTCCAAACAGTTCCAAGAGATTAAATAGAAAAGTGATAATTAAATAATGAGCAAATACCATGATGATCTAAAAATTTATTCAATTATTTTGTCCTAATTTCCCTTAAATTCCCAATTACTATCACTAAATCTCTAAGAAAAAATTAGCAAATTAAATAATGATTATTAATATTGCAATGATTAACATTTTCCTATGCAATATGATGTTGAGTATTAGAAGGAAATTTTTACTCCTCCAGCACCTGTAGTTCCACACCTGACAGTTGCTCAGCCTGTTATATCTATCGTGGAACAAAAGATGTTGGGCCAATTTCTTATATTAACCCCACCTAGGTTTGCAGGGGCCCTGATGCTTACGAGTTTCTGACTAGCTGCAAGGAGAAGCTCCATAATTTAGGGCTGGTTGAGTCACACAGAGTGGACTATATGGCTTATCAATTTGACAAGGTAGTACAACAGTGGTAGAGGGGTTATCTTAATTTTGGGCCAGTTGGATCTCCGCCTATGACTTGGTCTCAGGTCTCCGAGGCTTTCTTAGAGAAGTACATGCCTCTTACTATGCGTGAGCGTCTGAGGTATGAGTTTTATGCTTTGATACAGGGTTCTATGATGGTGTCTGAATATGAGGTAAGATTTCATGAGTTAGCCAGACATGCCACCATGATTCTGCCTATAGAGTATGAAAGGAATTGATGCTTCATCAGAGGGTTAAGTCTACTGCTCCGCAGGACTACTCAGAGTTTAGTGACTTCAGAGAAGTCTTTTTATGATATTGCCATTCATGTCTACTCTATAGAAGAGATGGATCGTGAGGCCCAAGGGGGCAGCGATAAGAGGCTGCATCAGCAGGGTAGTTTCAGTGGGAGCCAGAGTGGCTTGTAGTTCAGGGGCAGAGGTTTTCAGGGTAGGTACCCTCAGTGTCAGTCTTATCAGCACCAGGGTAAGTCTAGTAGGCTCGTTCAGATAATACTTTATATTACTGACTGAGGTCAAACCATATAGAGCGATTACCATGGCCCGATCAGTGACCAGTCTTTTAGAGGTACAGATTCTGGGTCTTCTAGTCGAGGTGGCTACTCTGGGTCAGTCGGATCTTCTGGAAAAAGTGGAGTGCCTGGGCATGTTATGATTATGGGGTGGCCATTACTCTAGAGAGTGTCCCCTATGTGGGACAGTTTTGACTGCAGCACAGAGTGTTCAGTCGATTAGAGAAGTGCCGCCCCGAGCTAGAAGTAGTATTTAGAGTTGTAGGGGTGATCCCAAAGGTTCTTAAAGAGGTCCTCAGGTAGGTAGGACAGGTGGTCGGTCAGGCATCCAGCCAGGTGGTGGGCAAGGTCATTTGTATGCTATACCTGGTAGGCTGGAGACAGAGTCTTCGTATGCTTTTATTATAGGTATAATTTTAGTGTCGTTATCCAGCTATTGCTTTATTTGATTCGGGATCCACTTATTCATATGTATCTGTTTATTATGCACCATGGTTAAAGTTATTGTGGGAGTCTTTATTTGTTCCATTGAATGTATCTACTCTTGTGAGTGATTCTTTAGTAGTGGATCAGGTTTATAGATCATGTGTTGTGACCGTTTGAGAGTTTTATACTTAGGTTGATCTTATTATGCTAGATATGATGGATTTTGATGTGATACTGGGCATGGACTGGTTATCCCCCTATCATGCGGTCTTGGATTGCTTCGCCAAGACCGTTACCTTAGCCATGTCTGGCATACCCTCAGTTGTGTGGCAGGGTTCTTTTAGTTGTGCGCCGATGGGGATTATTTCTTATGATTGGGCTAGGAGATTGATTTTGAGGGGTAGCAATTCTTGGTACGATATCCTAATTGGTTGCCCGCATACACACACATGATGTATATGCATTGCATTTCATATCCTAGTGGCTAGGATCGGGGTGATGCCGACACTACATGCATTACATGACCTTGAGCTAGAGTCAATATATGTGTACACTTACAGCACGTGTGTTACATTACATTTCATATGGTTGTGAAATCTGACTTTGAATTTTTGTTGTTAGTTGTGTGTGGGGCCTATGGAGTCTTAGTAAGTTATTGGTGTTATGGTGATATAAGAATTTGGCACGGATAGAATTAGTTGTGAGTTGTCGGCAGTAGGTTGTTGTGTTATAGTTGTGACAGTTGTATGAGCTAAAGTAGGGGTAGGTAAGATTGTGGAAGCTATCGTTTGTTCAGCTCTGATTGGTTTGCATTTCATTTCTTTTTTTATCATGTGATTATGGTGAATTGGCACCTACAGAGCTTATGGAGGCTGGGTAGATTGTGGGCTGATTGGCTATTAACACTAGCTTTACCGCTTATATTAGTGTAGTCTAACGCCTAAAAAGAGAGGCTGAATTATGGTAGTTGTATTGGTCAGAAAATATGAGCAAGTATGTAAAGGCTTCTCTTCTTTTCATGGCATTATTCTTTATTTCAAGACTTTTAATCTAGTTTACTATTGAGGGGCATCTCTTAGAGCTTTCCGATTATATTATTCTCACACATTTGAAATATTTATTCCTTGTCGAGAACCCATAGTAATATGGATATAGTACCTAGTCAGAAAGTAAAGAAATGGAGAATCTCTAGTCATAAGAATAGTTCATACTCAACCAAGCACTAATCGAGGAAATATTAGGGGTTTAATACATAATGACTATGTAAGTAACTTAAACACATTTTGAAATTGTATAAGATTTTATAAACATATATATCTCATTGTGTAGGGCTCCATTTTTAAGTAAAAAAATATTTTTTGGAAAGCTAAAACAAATCCCTACAACTTCTATTATTATAACAACAGTTGGTTTTGCTGTTATGGACTCAAAATAGGGGATGCAATAGAGGACAAGTTTTGTCTAGCTTTCTGATTTAGAAATACCCTATTTGCTAATGTTAGCATTTTAATGATATCTTTGGTACAAAATGTATCTTTCTATGATTCTGGACTCTTTGCAACTACAACAGATATACGTACAACTTTCATGAAGGCTATAAAGCTTGGTTTTTCTGTTTACCTATTCAAAACTAAGTTACAACACTAGATAGTAGGGCTGTCTGGGATTACTGTTTTGAGGATTTAGTGTAATTTGCACAAACTAGGCTTACTTTTGATGCTAATCTTGATTCATATCAAAGTTCTAGAATTACTAGAAATTCAAGAGGTATTTAACTGCACGTAAAGGTTGAATATGCTCATTTATAAGCTGAGAAACTTGAAATTATTATTTGGGTTACGATTTGAACTCTTCAAGCTATGGTTGGACTATTAATGTGTTAAAAAACTAAGGTTTGAGTATAAAATTGAACTTGTACTCATGTTACCTGATGGGGTATTTGAAATATTCATTGTGTTGTATGCCTCCATTTGAAATGTCTAAATGTGTTTTAGATGAACCATGTGCTAAGGAGAACTACTTGCTCACTTGTTATACACCTTAATGGAACATTGCTACATGCCCCAATGTCCTTACTTGTCACACACCTTCATGACTCATTTAAGTATACTCTTTGTGCCCAATGAAATTCATTGAGTCATATAAGTTCTTAAGTATCACATTAAAGTTCCATTTTACTTACTATATCATTGTTGTTGCCTCGAGTATTTTAATCGCATGTCTACATCATATGTCTATAGTTCCAAAATCTGAAAAGAGTTATGACCACCAAAATAATAATCTCAAAGATTTAATAAAAAAGGCAAAGTGAATTAATGTAACTGCGGGTGGTATCCCATGGGCCAAGGCCTAGCATGAATCGATCCCGATCAGTATATTTATAGGTGGTATCTTAGGGGTTATAATACCTAGCATGGGTCTATCCTGACTTGTATATTTAGGAGGATTGTATATAAGGGGTTAAAATTCCTAGCATGGGTCATCCTTTTTACCACTGATTAGCTGGTCATTATATCACATGCAACAAAGTGTATAAAGAAAAGAAGAGAAAAGTAAAGAAAAGAATGTAATGTACATGATTCCACAAGTATAAACAAAGGTGGTCTTTTATCCTTAGCTATACAATTATACATTAATACCGACTTTCATTTTAGCTCTTCTTTTAGATATGGTCACTTTACCCCTTTCATATTCAGTACATTCTTTTGTATTGACATCCCCATTGACTGGGGGATACTGCATTCATGATTGCAGGTTATTAGGTGGACAAGGGTCCTCACTGCATATGGTCAAGTTCAACTGATGATTGGTATGCTCCGTTATTTTTGGAGTTGCTAAGTCTAGAGTATATTTTAGCTTGGTATAGTGAATGGATACTTCGTGGCCTGTCCCAAATAGTGATTAGTGATTTCTCATCCTAGAGACTTGTAGTTAGCTTTTGTGGGTCTGGTAATCAGTTACAGTCTAGATTTCCTTGTATTATACTATTGTTATATTCGAGTTTATCTCTATTGTTTTTCTTTTAATTAAGTTTGGCCTTGATGGTCCACTAGTGTTGTTTGGTTTAGTTTCAGTCAATTTACTCAGTCACGTGTGGCACCAGGTTTAGTCACCCCTTTTTGAGTTGAGACCTGACAAACTTGGTAGCAGAGCAACATCGAGTCCTAGGGAGTCTACAAGTCATTTCTAGTAGAGTTTTGATTATGGGTGTGTTGTGCACCACACTTATAATCAAGAGTCTACGAGGTATTCAGGATATGTTACCATTCTTTTATCTTTCAAATCGTGCTATAGAGCTAAGTCCTAAGATTTGGATTATCGAGATCGTGTGTCTTATTTCACATTCGAGGACAAATGTTCCTAAGGGGGAAGGATGAAACACCTTGAGTATTTACAACTATCCTTCATCCCATATCGTAGGCTTACGAGCCTAGATTTGAGAATTTTATTAATACCAAGTGTGTTCAAAAATATTTGATTTAAATTTGAATTTGGTAAAAAGTTATATTTTTATTGCCTTCCTAAAATGTTTTAAATATTTATAAAAAAATTATTTAGTTACGATACATTTGTGTATATACTTATTTAAAAAGAGTTTTATAATTTATTACTATTTTAACGGAGATAGTAAGTCCATTTATGTTGATAAATTATCTTTTTTTTTGGTAAAGTTGGTACTTATATATTATATAGCATCATAACAAAAACTACAGAGAGTTTATCACTCGTGGTGTTGCCACATTGTTTACATTATTTATCCACAGACCTCTACTACCATGAGAAGTACTTCGACTATTGTTAGCACTAGTCGTATATATTACAGAATTTGATGGGTGTACTAAACTTTATATTGTGGCATTTGATGTATTCCCCACTTTAATTTTCATTAGTTAATTAATAGTAATTATGAGCCATTATTTTCATTTTAGCAATTGACTGTAACATACATGTAATGACCAGATTCTGTCCATTTTTGTTTACTTATCAAGAGTAATTCTATAATTCTTCAATATATAGATATACATACCTATAAATTCATGTTAGAGGAATAGGTACTTTCCTAAGTTAATTTCCATCGGTACTTTGCTAGTTTCATAGTTCCTCCGTTGCATAGATTTCCAAGTCGTAGTAGTTATGAAAACAGATTAATAGGATTGTTAAGGTGGAGTAGGGATTGACGTATATCGAATCGAAGTGGGTTCATGATACAAATTTTATACAACTTCAAGACAAACAGAGTAAGGTTTGTTAAGGCTATTTCTTTCTTTTTCGGCATGACTCCATAAGATTTGTGAGCTATCGAAAGAGTCGGTGCTTAGATGTTTTTAAAATGTTGTTGGTATTATTCTTGTGAAAAGTTCATGTACTACCAATTGTTGTGTCGCTGAGGGACTCAAGCGAGCAATTTCTATATGTATGAAAAGAAAGAGAATGTGAAAGCTTTCACGTTTATTGACTTTAACTCTATATTTGTCATTTACTTTTCAAATTTTAAGTGTTTTTACATCTAGTGGATCACGAAGAGTGACACATAAATCTTTGTTTATAAACTATGAAATTTTGAGTTTAAAATGTCTATTCTATATCAAGTTGGAGAGTAGGAGATGGTTGTATATATGCGATGACAGTACTGGGACGAAGTACAGAGTAAGTAATTTTAAAGATTAAAAATAAGTACATGCTATTTGTATAGGATATAAATAAGCAACCTAGATTAATGAAGATATTTAGTGTTAATCACTAATGGCCTAATTAGATGCAGTTTATCACATTTTTATGCATATTATCCAATTGTTTAATAGATATAATTATGTGTAAGATGGATACGAGTAATATGACTATAATCATTGCACACACACTATGATTAGGATATGTTAGTCTACTAGCTGGACATATAGAGCAAAATTATATATCGATGTACGATGGGGCTTCTTTAAAATACAATGACACTTTAACAACTAACGGGATATGATGGTATTGATCGTGGTATGTTACACATGGTGTTGTTATTTCTTATATTCATACATTTACGTGATTTTAGATATCATGTTGGTCTTATCAGACCGCATAGTAATTTATGTGCTTTTAGATGTCATAGTGGTCTTGTCGACCAACATATCGATCTACTTATTTCTTTTACGGACTACTGGTTAGCTGAAATTGTTGTTATGGTATGATTTTCTTATTGGTTGCTCACATACACACGCATGGTGTATATGCATTGCATTTCATACCCTAAGGGCTAGGATCGGGATGATGCCTATAGTACATGCATTACATGCCCTTGAGGCTAAGGATCGGGATACGTGTATGCCTACACCATATGCATTACATTACATTACATATCATATGGTTGTGAAATATGACTTTTATTTATAATTGTTAGTTGTATGTGGGGCCTATGGAAGCTTAGTCAATTGCTGGTGTTATGGTGATATAAGAATCAGGCACAGATATAATTAGTTGCGAGTTATCGACAGTAGGTTTTCGTGTTATTATTGTGACAGTTGTATAAGCTAAAGTAGGGGTAGGTAAGATTGTGGAAGCTATGGTTTGTTCAACTCTGATTGTCTTGCATTTCATTCCTTTTTTATCATGTGATTGTGGTGAGTTGGCACCAACCGAGCTTATGGGGGACGATTGTGGGTTGATTGGCTATTAACACTAGCTTTACCTCTTATAACAGTGTAGACTAATGTCTTAAAAGAGAAGCTATATCGTGGTAGTTGTATTGGTCAGAAAACATGAGCAAGTATGTAATGACTATTCTCTTCTCTTCATGGCGTCATTCTTTATTTCAATATTTTTAATCTAGTGTACTATTGAGGGACATCTCTTATATCTTCCCGATTATATTGTTCTCACTCATTTGAAATAGTTATTTCTTGTCGAGAACTCATATTAATATGGATGTAGTATCTAGTTAGAAAGTAAAGAAATGGAGAATCTCTGGTCATAAGAATAGTTCATATGCAATCAAGCACTAATCGAGGAAATATCGGGGGTTTAATATATAATGACTATATAAGTAACTTAAACACGTTTTGAAATTATACAGGGTTTAGTAAACATACAAATATCATTGTGTATATCTCCATTTTATATACAAAAACATGTTTTGGAAAGCTAAAATAAATCCCTACAACTTTTATTTATATAACAAAAGTTGGTTTTGCTGTTATGGACTTGAAATAGGAAATCCAATAAAGGACAAGTTTTGTCTAGTTTTCTGATTTAGAAATACCCTATGTGCTACTGTTAGCATTTTAATGATATCTTTTGTACAAAATGTATCTTTCTCTGATTCTGGACTCTTTGCAACTACAGGAGATATACGTACAACTTTCATGAAGGCTATAAAGCTTGGTTTGCCATTTACCTATTCAAAACTAAGTTACAATTCTAGATAGTTGGGCTGTCTAGGTTTACTGCTTTGAGGATTTAGTGTAATTTGTACAAACTAGACTTACTTTTGATGCTGATCTTGATTCATATCAAAGTGCTGGAATTACTAAAAATTCCAGAGGTATTTAATTGTGCGTAAAGGTTGAATATACTCGTTTATAAGCTGAGGACCTTGAAATAATCATTTGGGTTATGATTTGAACTCTTCAAGCTATGATTGGACTATTAATGTGTTAAAAGACTAAGGTTTGTGTATTAACTTGAACTTGTACTCCTGTTACCTGCTGGTGTTTTTGAAATGTTCATTATGTCGTATGCACCCATTTTAAATGTCTAAAGTGAGTTTTAGATGGATTATGTGCTTAGTAGAACTACTTGCTCACTTGTTATACACCTTAATGGAACAATGCTACATGCCCTTATTTCCTTACTTGTCACACGCTTTCATGACTCATTTGTGTTTATTCTTTATGTCACGCCTCAAATTCCATTGAGGCGGATAGGCACCCATGGCCGTAAAGGCCCGAGAGAACCAACCTATGATCGTGTACATTCATATGTATGTAATTAAGTGAACAAAAATTCTGCCACATGCAGATATAATATATCGATGATAGAAGTCATGTAAAGACGTTCAAACCAGATACAAAACTTGGCCGTTGGGGCCACAACGTCTATAAAGGGTAAGGCACTTCTACGATTGACTTTACAATGTCTACAAAGCCTCTAAAAGATATATAACCATGACTAAGGTCGGGACAAGTCCCCGCCTTATACAACTACTACACAGTACCAAAAATATATACAAATGACTCAAAAAGCCCCGAATCAACCTGGAGCTCACCAATAGCCTGCAGATGACCCGTACCCTACTATGAAGGTCCACTAGCTCCTGTGCCTCAGCAGGTAAGGTAGGTCCCCCAAGGGATGTCAGTACAAAAGAATGTACTGAGTATTACGGCTATAAGTAACTGTATGAAATATAGGAACTCAAATGGAATCAAATACAAGTGAATAGATAATACTAATATACCACCGTACAGTATATGTGGAACAATGTACATTACATTCATTTCCTTTCTTTTACCTTTACATCAATATACATCATACAATGCCCGGGACCAACTGATCAGTGGTAAATAACATTGGTATCGGCTCGAGCTAGGCTTATGCCCCTAGAGCTACCACCCATAAATCAATAAATCAGGTTTGGCTCGAGCTAGGCTTTCACCCCCATAGCTACCCCCTATATCCAATAATCAATTGGGATCGGCTCGAGCTAGGCTTTCGCCCTAGATCTACCACCCGTACTCAACCAAATATACATTACTTCATTTATTTAATTTTTTGTGAGATTGTTACATCGGTGGTCATAACATTATTGGAGCTTTGGAACAATAGTCAACAAATAAGAGACACGTAAATAACAATTTCTAATAAACCTGAAATGAGATACTTTAGAACATTTTGGAGTGGAAACAAGTTTGGTAACGATGTGAATAATAGGTGTGGCCAAAGGATACGGAAAAGAGTAACCTTACATACCTTATCTTTACAACAAGTGACTACAACAATTCAGATCTTCCTTAAAGCGTTACTCTACAATATAAATTCATAATGGAGCTCACATTAAAAACCAATTACATTACAAGTTCACAAGGCGATAATTAGCTACTTAACGGGAAGTAAAAACTGTCCAACATCCCAAACACATGATATATCATTCCACCTTCCTTCATACTTCCATATAACTTCATTCCACCCTTATACAATACAATTTACTTCCCCACAACACCAACAATACCAAAATAGTCCACACATCAATATAGACGTCACAAACCGACAAGATTTTCCACCAAGTGCATACTTCATCTTTTTACCTAAATGAAACTCCACATATTTATTCCATCAAGTCACATAAATACCTTCCACAAAAATATACCAAAAAAAGTCCACACAATTTCAGAATTCACTGTAAAATAACAAGAAAGTATTCTCTTTTCACTACGCCAAACGTTCCATGCACAATTACGTATAAACATTTCCACAAGTCATACACAAGGAGTAACGAAATAGGGATAGCACCACACTTAAACATACTGAAATTTAATCCATATAATTCAATTTCTTCAAGACCTTAAGTTCCCTTTCAAGTTTAAACCACATAGAAGGCAAATCCTTTACCGATTTAGCAAAAGTGGACTGCTTCAAATAAAGTGGATTGCTCAACACTTTTTAAACATAAACAACATGATTTACACAACCTATTATGCATATAATATTTTAATCTATAAGGCTAATTTCACTTCCCGAGTTCCAACGAGGTGGACTGGCACCCGAAGCCGATGAGGCCCGAGAGAACCAATCTTTGCTCATGTGTTTTCATATGCATCTTCTCGTATGAACATCATCATGTCCCATGCTACTATGCAGAATTCATGGAAAAACTCATATAATATATGAAACTTGGCCGTTAGGGCTATCATGACAATATGAACATTTATCTCTTACAATCATTCTCCCACATAAGTCTACAAAGCCTCCAGAGATACATAACCATAACCAACCTAGAGTCAGGACAACACCCCGCTCTATACATATATGCAATACCAAAGCAAATATCTATAGTGACTCAGAAAGTCCCGAATTCAACTAGAGCTCACCAACAATCCGCAAATGATCTGCAACTTATTGTGGAGGTCTACTAGTGCCTGCGCCTGTAGCAAGTAAGGTAAATCCCCCAAGAAGGGTCAGTACGAAGAATGTACTGAGTATGCAAGGCAATATGAAACTGTATAATACATCAACACTGTAATGAACTCAAATATAAGTGAATAGTCAATATGGATAAGTCACCATTCTACATATGTGGAACCATGTAACTTACATTCATTTCTTTCTTTCTTTCTTTCTTTCTTTTGCTTCTATTATTTGTTCATCATCACTCATATAATATCATACCCGGGCCCCAACTGATCAGTGGGAAAATAATATCGTCATGCAGGTGTTCATGTCACCCCATGGATACACCCATAATGTTGTGATAGTCATCATGCAGGTGTTTCTTTCACCCCATGGATATCATCATGTAGGTGTTTATTACACCCCATGGATACACTCATTATATTAGGATCGTCATCTTGAAGGTGTTTATTTCACCCCATGGATACACTCACTCATGAAATATTATTACATTGAGGATTATGACATTTTTGGAAGCACACATATATGCATTTCGTTATCCTTCACTTCATGAGATTGATACTTTTCATAATTGTAACATTATTGGAATTGGAACATTAACCAAAGAGTGCGAGACATGTGACTAACTTGGCAACATAACATTATTAGAACCATAACACCATTGGAACCATTGGACAATATTCCACGAACAAGAGACAAGAGTATAATCACTATTGGAACATTGGAACATAACATTATTGGACTTTTGGAACATTAGTCAATGAAAATGAGACATGTGATTCACAATCAACCAATAAGTAGGAAACATATGATAGCAACCATTGGAACTCGGAAATAAGATACCTTAGCACATTTCGGAATAGGACTAGTGTAATGTCCATGTGAATACTATTTGCCGTAGAAAGATACGGACAGAGTAACCTTACATACCTTGTATTCTCAATACGATTCTACAATCTTAAGTGCATACAATAGTACCACTCCATACTTATGTTTCACTCTACAACACAAGTACATACGGAACCAACATTAACCACCAATTACCTTACAATGGCATATAATAACAACGAGTCACATGTTTGGCTTTAAAAAAATGTTATTTCTTTCTCTACAATACCATTTTCAGCATGGTCATATCAATAATACCACAACATGCCCAACATTGACCAAAATATCATTTATGAATTTATTATCCCAATAATCCCACAATATTCCATACATTAACCAATACATGATAACCAAGATCATGTCAGACCAAGTTCATACTTTACACTTCTCCATCACCACAACATCACAATTATGCCATCAAATTACTTCAATACACCTCACAACAACAAATCGGCCAAAATCCCATAATTTACACTTATATGAAAATAACAATTTTAATAACATAATCACACCATACATGTTGGTATTTCATCCATACCATACCTTTTCATCAAACCCACAAGTCATATTTCAATTTTAATTCACAAGGATGCACATCTTTTAGCAAAAAGCCAAAGTGCACTATTCAACACCTTGCCAACATAACCATCATGATATATATAATCTCTCATGTACATAATATCTTAAATCATAAGAATGAACACTTACCCAAGCTTGTAGATGATGATCTTGCCCAAGAGGAGGACTTAGGGTTTGAGAGCTTGAGAGAAATATCTTTTGGAAAAATGTTTAGAAAGGCATGTGTCTTTTGAATGAATAAAATCTGACTTGGTGGACTTTATATATCCCCTTTTGATCTTATCCTTATTCATCCTTGATCAATAATTGATGGTCAAAGGGACCCATTTTGGCCCATGTTTTCTTCTCATTTTGGGCCTTGTATTGAGCCCAATTCACTCAATCCAATAAAATAAATAATTTCTCATGTTTAAATCATTTCATACATGTTTCGATAATATCTCCACTCACGTGATTCATATTTGTAGCCTCAATCCAAAAAACAAGTGATTCTAGCCACGTATGGCCTATTTTGACCACAAGGGTAAAATCGTCATTTTGATGCCAAATTCATTCTCGAGTAATTGTATCATGCCAATATAATACTTCAATTATTTCATGTATATTCTCATGGTTGTAGAAGAAACATGGCAAAAATTGGCTCAATACGTCCCCGCGCACCCTTGGGACTTAAGAAAAATTCCAACTTTGAAAAGTGACCAAAACCAGCGTGGCACGCTTGGGCGCGCCAGCTTGCTGCCTATGGACTAAAAATTTTAACCCAGAGCAGTGTGGGACGCTCTCTGGCGCTCCCCACCCTTAGTTTTTTGAAAATTTTGCTTTTCGACTTTTCTTCGCGGGTTTGGTTAGATACTTCAAGTCCTATTCTTTAACTTACTTCTTACCCTTAATATCTTTTGTTTGGAGGTCCTATTAGCCTCATTTTGAACCCCACAAATTCTCCACAAGAATCACAAAACACCTCCTACGCAAGTTTAATCACATGTACAAGGCTAAATTTCAATTTTTCTCATCATTAACATTACCAAATACATACCTATGGCTCTCAACACCTAAGTAAACATTATTCAATGTCGTCAAGTAGGGTTAGGAAGGTATGGGGTGTTATATTCTTCCCCCCTTAGAAACATTCGTCCTCGAATGTTTACAATATCGCTTCCATTATGACAAATGCATCTCTACCTTAGTGCACATATACACGGATACTTACTTTTTATTGCTCCACATCCGCACTTTGTATTTCTTGGTCCATTTGAAATAGATGGGGATACTTGGATTTTATCATTTCTTTGATCTCCCTTGTGATTTCTTCTATGTACTAATATCTCCAATAGTGCCTTTACGGAAGCTACTTCTTTATTGCTTATGCTTTTGCTTATCCAGCTAGAATAGTAGGCAATACCTCATCACATGTGTGACCTTCCAAACTTGCACATATCTACTGGGAGCAATACGATATAATCTCCTATACACTTTCAAATCATCGGATATAACATATTGAATGAACTGTGAAGAGTTCTTGGACTAGTGCAAATAGATACGCAATTTGCTCAAATCTTTGGACAATTTCCCTTTCTTTTCGAATCTCCTTATTCTTTATCATTGGTGACACTTTCAAAAATATCTGATCACCTATGGTATATGTTAATTCCCTTTCTCTAATATCGATATATGATTTATATCGACTTTGGGCCATTTGTGGTTGTTGTTATATCACCTTCACTTTATCCATAGTTTGATGAACAAAATCTGGCCCGAGTAAAGCAACTTCATCAGCTATAACCCATCCAATTGATGATCTATATTTTTTTCACATAAAGCTTCGTAAGGTGCCTTTTGATACGTTTATTGTAAGCAATTTCACTAAACGATAGACATTCATCCCAACTACCTTTAAAGTTTAATGTACAAACTCGTGGCATATCTTCAAATGTTCATATAATATGTTCTGTTTGTCCATCCATCTGAGGATGACAAGCCATATTTACATCCACCTGTGTACCCATGCTTTACTGAAAAGACTCCCAAAACTGTGCAATAAAGTGAGTTCTCCTATTTGATATAATGGTGAGTGGAATACCATGTAATCGTACTATCTTTGAACATACAACTTTGCAGAATGTTCAGCTATATCGGTAGTCCTAACTGGTAGGAAATACGCTGACTCGATAAGTCTGTTAACTATTATCTATATGGAATCAACCTTCGCAGCGTACGAGGCAACCCTGTGGTTAAATCCATGTTATTCATGTTCCACTTCCAAACTTGAAGGATAATACACTTGCATAAAACATACAGATTTCTAATGCCATACTGTTAACCAGTGACCGTTTGGACATTGAGCTACAAGTTCTACATTGTGCTTCTCAAGTAACCTTACCAAGACTTCCGTACTAGACCATGGTACATTTTGGTTATTTCCGAACGAATAAAAATATCATGAATGATGTTCTTCTGTCATAATTCATTGTCTTAACTCGTCTATACCCAGTACGCATAATCTACATTGGCGTTAAAGTACTCCCCTTTGTGTTTGCTCAAATACCTTCGTCGAACTTCGTTGTACATATTTTTCTTTCTCAATTTAACTAAGAATTTGACTTACACATTGCTTTTTCCTTTATCTCAGATACCAATGAAAATTTGGCTATATTTGACATTATAATTATTTCTCCTAAAGTTTTATACAAGTTTGTAATGCTATCTTGGGTATATCAACATCATTCATTTCCTCGTCCCATCATCATCCTTTTCATTGTTTCATTCATTTTTATTTTTCTAATCCCGTAACTGATTTAACAAATCGTCACTTCTGGGGAGGGAATATCACAATCATATGTGGAATAATTTCTCTTATGTGGACACAACTGTCTTAAGGCATACGTTTTCACATTGTCATGCTGCATGTATACACATCCCACACCAACTTTTAAAATATCACAATACACTGCATACTCTTCTGTGCCTTTGGGAGGTACTAGTACAGGTGTAGGATCTAATTTATCTTTCATTTCCTGCAAACTTTTCTCACATACATCATTTCGCTGAAACTTAGTTACTTTGTGTGTTAGCTTCGTTAAGGGTGATGGAAGAAAGCCCTTTTTAACAATTCTTCTGTAATAACTGGTCAACTCAAGGAAGCTACGAAGTTCCGTAGGCATCGTAAGCCTTGGCCACTTCTTTTATGTGTATTAATCCTTATTTCCTCATTCTATACAATGTGTCCTAAGGACAATATGGATTATGACCAAACTTGTATTTAAAGAACTTACATATATCTTACGGTCACGAAGAATCCATAATAGCTGTCACAAGTGATTAGCATGATCCTTTTGTAATCTTGAGTAATCTGGTATAGCACTTAAAAAATTATCACGAATATGCTTAGCGATGGCTAAAACACCCTAATTATCAAACCCATCAATGCAACTGGTGTATTTGTTAGCCCAAATGGCCTAACTACGAATTTATAACGACCATACCTCTATTTTCGGTATCTTTATTTTCTCTGACCCTTACTTGATGATCTCCTGACCTTAAGTCAATCTTTAGGAAGAATTTGGCACCCTATAACCGATCAAATAAGTCATCAACTCAGGGGGAAAGACATGTATTCTTAATTGTTACCTTATTCGATTACCGATAGTAAACACACATTCTCAATGTGCCATTTTTTTTTGTACTGTGAACACTGATGAACCCCAAGGGGTCGTACTAGGTCCTATGAATCCCTTGTTCATTACGTCTTTTAATTTCTCGTTTAATTCTCGTAACTCTAACGGGCCATGCTAGCGGACATCACATCAACACCAGCTCATACATTGAGGAATTCATTTACCACCAGAACTGATTAAAGAGTTGGTGGCGTCACATCATTATCTTTCACTCTTACTAAGTGACATATGTATTCCTTAGAATATCCTTTTCTTTTCTTTAAAATGGGAAATAAATTTTCCTCTTGGTGCCCTCCACGTTTCCCTGGCCATTCAAAAACATTCCTTTGGGGAAAGCGATAATATAACTTCATAGTTCAGCAATCTACTATGGTGCAATCCCTTTATAACATCAAAATTCCACTATTTCCAGCTCAATAAGATCACCCAGTGTCTCATGACCACAAACAATTACTATACACTTATGATATATTCTTTTAACTACAATACATTCACCAACTGATGTATAGGCTTCATGTGACATAACTAGCACTTCTGGTTTTATTTTGAATTTTCAGCAATTACTTAAATAACATATGCTCTATGGGTCAATCATTACGTATACGATACTTGTAACTACATCAGGAGAAGTCTCATTTTATGGCCCGACATACCACACCAATAACAACATTTGGCCCCAACCGACACTTCACCTAGCTGATAACTTCTGTAGCACTAACACGGCTGATGAGGAGACTTCGGTTGGTTCCTTCTTTCTACAGTTCTGTACTTGATACCTCATTGCCCATGAATCCTAAATCCCACTTCTTTGCCAAACCGATTGTCTCTAAACTCTTTGGATCGAGGTGGAACATTTACTATAGATTAAGGAAATAATGGTCTAGGCAGTCTGTTAAACACCCAAGACCAAATTCTCCTTGGGACGTCATGAACTATCCCATAGGTCTAGTTTTTGTTGCCTCTGATCCTCTATTATCTGTCCAAAAAGCTTGTATTCTGGCTATATCCATATCTCCTTTGAAGGCTGCGATAATACAATCCATCTGTCCACATACCAATGAACTCTATCGGTCATAATAGCTACCACATTTGGAGCATACCTAGCCAAATAATTAAATCGAAGACTATACTTTATGACACTCATATTCCTTTGGCAAAGATTTAACAATTGGTTCGCATAAGCTTTTCGAACCTCACATGGGAGATACTAGTCACAGAATGCCGTTTTAAATTCCTCCCAACTAATTGGAAATACATCAATACACAGTCACACGCATAACATCTAGATCCCTTTTGATTTGGTCTATAAAATCTTGTGGGTTTTTATTCAGATCTGACCCGGTGAACATGGGAACATTTAATTTCAAAAGAATCCTGTATTCGACGACTCGCTGCCCTAGTCACACCATCATCACTCATCATTGGGCCATCTCACCCGTGACATTGTACAATAACTATCTGAGTCAACATATGCCCTACATTTCTTAAATCCTATTCAGTGGCATTTATAGGTGGTTTTGCGAATACTTCTCTACTTTTTGGCTAAGAGAACCCGTATTGCAAATTCCATGTCAGCCCCACCTTGACTAGCTTGGTCAGGTGGTGATTTACTCATTTCTTCTTCGGCAGGGATATCAACCTGCTTACCTTTGCCCTTATCTTGTCTGATAATCAGCATTTGACTATACAAACGAAAACCAATGTCAATACGTACATATGTATCAACCTACAACTTTGGCTCTATTGCACGATCTAGAAGTGAAGGAAAGAAACAATTCCTAAATGTCTCGTAGCCTTCTGCCTATCAATGTGGTGCGCAACACATCCATAAGAAAGACTCTACTCAGACACGTCTTTGTAGACACCCTTAGGACAACCTGGCTCTGATACAACTTTTGTCACGCCCCAAGTTCCAACGAGATGGACTGGCACCCAAAGCCGATGAGGCCCGAGAGAACCAATCTTTGCTTATGTGTTTTCATATGCATCTTCTCGTATAAACATCATCATGTCCCATGCTACTATGCGGAAGTCATGGAAAAACTCCTATAATATATGAAACTTGGCCGTTAGGGCCATCATGATAATATGAACATTTATCTCTTACAATCATTCTCCCACATAAGTCTACAAAGTCTCTAGAGATACATAACCATAACCAACCTAGAGTCGGGACAACACCCCGCTCTATACATATATGCAATACCAAAGCAAATATCTATAATGACTCAGAAAGTCCCGAATTCAATTGGAGCTCACCAACAATTCGCAAATCATTTGAAACTTATTGTGGAGGTCTACTAGTGCCTGCGCCTGCAGCAAGTAAGGTAAATCCCCCAAGAGGGGTCAGTACGAAGAATGTACTAAGTATGCAAGGCCATATGAAACTGTATAATACATCAACACTGTAATGAACTCAAATATAAGTGAATAGTCAATATGGATAAGTCACCATTCTGCATATGTGAAACCATGTAACTTACATTCATTTCTTTCTTTCTTTCTTTCTTTATTTCTTTTGCTTCTATTATTTGTTCATCATCACTCATATCATATCATACCCGGGCCCCAAGTGATCAGTGGGAAAATAATATCGTCATGCAGGTGTTCATGTCACCCCATGGATACACCCATAATGTTGGGATAGTCATCATGCAGGTGTTTCTTTCACCCCATGGATACACTCATTATATTAGGATCGTCATCATGAAGGTGTTTATTTCACCCCATGGATACACTCACTCATGAAATATTATTACATTGAGGATTATGACATTTTTGGAAGCACACATATATGCATTTCGTTATCCTTCACTTCATGAGATTGATACTTTTCATAATTGTAACATTATTGGAATTGGAACATTAACCAAAGAGTGCAAGACATGTGACTAACTTGGCAACATAACATTATTAGAACCATAACACCATTGGAACCATTGAACAATATTCCATGAACAAGAGACAAGAGTATAATCACTATTGAAACATTGGAACATAACATTATTGGACTTTTGGAACATTAGTCAATGAACATGAGACATGTGATTCACAATCAACCAATAAGTAGGAAACATATGATAGCAACCATTGGAACCCGGAAATAAGATACCTTAGCACATTTTGAAATAGGACTAGTGTAATGTCTATGTGAATACTATTTGCCGTAGAAAGATACGGACAGAGTAACCTTACATACCTTGTATTCTCAATACGATTCTACAATCTTATGTGTATACTATAGTCCCGCTCCATCCTTATGTTTCACTCTACAACACAAGTACATACGGAACCAACATTAACCACCAATTACCTTACAATGGCATATAATAACAACGAGTCACATGTTTGGCTTTAAAAAAATGTTATTTCTTTCTCTACAATACCATTTTCAGCATGGTCATATCAATAATACCACAACATGCCCAACATTGACCAAAATATCATTTATGAATTTATTATCCCAATAATCCCACAATATTCCATACATTAACCAATACATGATAACCAAGATCATGTCAGACCAAGTTCATACTTTACACTTCTCCATCACCACAACATCACAATTATGCCATCAAATTACTTCAATACACCTCACAACAACAAATCGGCCAAAATCCCATAATTTACACTTATATGAAAATAACAATTTTAATAACATAATCACACCATACATGTTGGTATTTCATCCATACCATACCTTTTCATCAAACCCATAAGTCATATTTCAATTTTAATTCACAAGGATGCACATCTTTTAGCAAAAAGCCAAAGTGCACTATTCAACACCTTGCCAACATAACCATCATGATATATATAATCTCTCATGTACATAATATCTTAAATCATAAGAATGAACACTTACCCAAGCTTGTAGATGATGATCTTGCCCAAAAGGAGGACTTAAGGTTTGAGAGCTTGAGAGAAATATCTTTTGGAAAAATGTTTAGAAAGGCATGTGCCTTTTGAATGAATAAAATCTTACTTTTTGTCCTTTATATAGCCGCTTTTAATCTTATCCTTATTCATCCTTGATCAATAATTGATGGTCAAAGGGAGAATGGGTCATTTGACCCATTTTGGCCTATGTTTTCTTCTCATTTTGGGCCTTGTATTGAGCCCAATTCACTCAACCCAATAAAATCAATAATTTCTCATGTTTAAATCATTTCATACATGTTTCGATAATATCTCCACTCACGTGATTCATATTTGTTGCCTGAATCCCAAAAACAAATCATTCTAGCCACGTATGGCCTAATTTGACCACAAGGGTAAAACCGTCATTTTGATGCCAAATTCATTATCGAATAATTGTATCATACCAATATAATACTTCACTTATTTCATGTATATTCTCATGGTTGTAGAAGAGACGTGGCAAAAGTCGGTTCAATACGTCCCCGGGCACCCTTAGGACTTAAGAAAAATTCCAACTTTGAAAAGTGACCAAAACCAGCGTGGTACGCCCTTGGGCGCGCCATATTACTTCCTCTGGACTAAAAATTTTAGCCTATATTGGCGTGTCACGCTCTCTGGCGCGCCCCACCCTTAGTTTTTTTGAAAATTTTGCTTTTCGACTTTTCTTCACGGGTTTGGTTAGATACTTCAAGTCCTATTCTTTAAATTACTTCTTACCCTTAATATCTTTTGTTTGGAGGTCCTCTTAGACTCATTTTTACCCCACAAATTCTCCACAAGAATCGGAAAACACCTCCTACGCAAGTTTAATCACATGTACAAGGCCAAATTTCAATTTTTCTCATCATTAACATTACCAAATACATACCTATGGCTCTCAACACCTAAGTAAACATTATTCAATGTCATCAAGTAGGGTTAGGAAGGTACGGGGTTTTACAGTTAAACACTTACGAAGGCTTGCAAGTGGAAGATTTGTCCAAAAATCCTTATAGAAAATTAGGGTGCTAGGGTTCGAGAGAGGAAAAAATGTTTGATTGAAAATCTGATTTTTGGCAAGTGAAATGTGTTGAAAATAACCTGAATTTCAGACTTATAAAGGACCTCCAAACATCCTCTCCTTTGTTCATCCTTAGCCAATTATTTGGTCAAAAATCTAAGTAAACTTGGTCCATTTTTAAATGGATCATCTCCCTTTTGGGGCCCATGTCTTTTTACTTAAATTTGGGCCTCAATTAGGTCCATGAACATAATATTAATTCAGCCCAATAAATTTAGTGGATAATACACAAACTATCTCAAGTTTAAATAATTTCATAAATGTTAAGGTAGCCAAATAAGTTCGGAAATGTACGGGGTGTTACACTTTATACCTAATGAAGTTCATTGAGCCATATAAGTATTTTAGTATCACATTGAAGTTCCATTTTGCTTCCTATATCATTGTTGCTGCCTTGAGTATTTTATTCACATGTCTACATCACATGTCTATAGTTCCAAAAGCTCAAAAGGGTTATGACCACCAAAAGAATAATCTCAAAGATTAAAGAAACAAGGTAAAGTGAATTAATATAACTACGGGTGGTATCCCAGGGGCCAAGGCCTAGCATGGGTCGATCCCAATCTGTATATTTATGGGTGGTACCTCGGGGTTATAATACCTAGCATGGGTCAATCACGAATGGTAAATTTATGGGTGGTATCCCAGGGGTTATAATACCTTGCATTGGGCCATCCCAACTTTTATATTTATGAGGACCATATCCCATTGGTTAAAATGTCTAGAATGGGTCATCCTCTTTCATCCTCTTGCATGGAACAAAGTTTATAAAGAAAAGAAGAGCAAAGTAAAGAAAAGAATATAGCGTACACGATTCCAAAAATATAAACAAAGGTGGTCTTTTGTCCTTATTTATATAGTTATACATTAATACTTAATTTCAATTGAGCTCTTGTTTTACATATAGTCACTTTATGCCTTACATATTCAGTACATTCTTTCGTACTGCCTAGTGCGATATTCATGTTGTAGGTTATTAGGTGGACAAGGGTCTTCACTGCGTGTGGTTGAGTTCAGCTGATGATTGGTACGCTCTATTCTTTAAGGGATTGCTAAGTCTAGAGTCTATTTTAGCATATTATAGTGAATTGGTACTTCGGGGTTGTCCCAAATAGTGATTAGCATTTTTTTATCCTAGAGACTTATAGACAGTTGTTGTGGGTCTAATAATCAGTTACAGTCTGGTTTTCCTTGTATTATACTATTGTTATATTCGAGTTTATCCCTATTTTTTTTCTTTTAATTCATTTTGTACTTGACAGTCTACTAGTTTTGTTTGGTTCAGTTTCAGTCGCTTCACTCAGTCAAGTGTGGCACCAGGTGCCAGTCATGCCTTTCTGATTTCTAGGCGTGACAGGACCTAAATGGGTGCTCTTTAATACTATTTATCTATATGCCTATGGCTCATTATTGTAATGAGTCAATTGAGAAGGTGAAATGGATTATGACTCAAGAAGGATGAAACCAAAACTTGATGCCAGAAATATTCAATAAAGGGGTGTGTAATTATGTGAATGGGGTTATTGGAGCAGTGTATGGGACTGAAGATTAGGTCAAACCTAGGTGGATGTTGACCAGTACTGGAAAATTCATAGTGGGTAGTTCTTAGGAACTACTTAGACAGAAAGGAGAACCTTAAGAGAGAATTATGAACATATGGGAAAAAGTAATTACTTTCAAAGTTTCTCTATTTCTTTGGAGAATTTGGAAGCATAGACTTCCTATTGGAGAAGTTCTTGTGAGGATCACAATAGTGGAAGAAGTAGTGTGTTGTTATTGTAACAACTATGCACAAGAGACCTTTGATCATTTATTTATTACTTTCCCTAATTCTAATAGCTTGTGGAGAACATTTATAGGAGATCAAGGGATTCAAAGCCCTTTTCTTCAAGTAAGACACACTATTGACAAATGATGGAATGCAAAGTGTATGGCTAAGTTGAAGCCTTTATATAAGGCAATGCCTGCTTTTATTCTATGGCGGATTTGGAAAAGGAAATACTATTAGACATGTGGAAATATGTTAAGGCATGTCATGGTTATGGAGGTGAATAGGAATTTGTATCTCTATAGCAATAGATTTTCAAAATCTTGAATGGAATTTGGAAAGTGCCTTGGGCTATTGCTATAGAGATAAAAAAAATCAAGCTGATGATGAATAATTTTTGAAGTGGGGTGGAACATATATTCAGAGAAGGCAATCAATTGGCAAATTTTTTTACAAACTTTATTTTTAGGTTTGTAGGTACAAGAATTTTACAGTGTAATTAAATTCAAGGTGTTCCAGGGCAAGCAAAATCAATTATATAGTTAGAAAGGAATAACATGCCTAATCTTCGGTTCAAGAAATGCCAAAACAGGTTTTTCAAGTCACAAAGGGGCACACAATCACATCAAGCAACAACATTGTAATAAAACACAGGGATTCAACTATAGTTATAGTGAAGGATTTCAATGTAATAATTCAGATATAGATCTTAGTGGACAATGAGCTAAAAAGGGTTTCTAACTATCAGATCAAAACATGAAGAAGGTGCTTTAGGACATACCTGTTAGATATGGATCTTTTTACAGTGGTATTAACTCCTAGGAGGTCATTCTACAAAACAAAAGGAGATAACAAGTCATGTCCGTCATTTGGTTCTCGGCATCAAGAAATGGAAAGTTTTTTTATCTTACCTTAGAATAGCAACTTGGATACTCTGACATAAATCTAAAGAAGTCTTCATTGAGATTTAATTCATGGAATTTATGAGACATGTAAATGTCTATGTGAATTTCACTCAAGCTCACTATTTTGATATCTTAAATCTGCTCTTTGAGGTTGAGATCTATAGAGTGATGGTTCGATTTCTTTAATGGCCATTAGAGCTTCTCAAGGAATGCATCATCCATCACTTCACTAGAACTTTCTACTTCTTGATGTGTCGCTTGATTTTTTTTGTTGGTACGATCTATTAGAATAGTTAGTGTTCTTAGATTTCTTTATTTTCCTATTTTAGTTCGGCTCGGGTCACTATAGGCCCAAGTTATGTGCAAAAATTTTGATTTCTAATAAATGAGTATTGGCCCAATTTGATTTTGAAAAATAGTATATGGGACATTTATTCGTATGGAACTAAATGAGTATAAGGACATTTATCCGTAGGGGCCATTTAGTTACTAGTTAGAGTTATGCAGGTATTAGTTATGTAGGAATTAGTGATGTAGGAATTTTTTACGTAGGAATTAGTTATGCATATATTATTTATGTAGGAATTAGTTATGCAAGTATTAGTTATGTAGGTATTAGTTATGAAAGTATTAGTTATGTATGTATTATTTATGCAAGTTTTATTTCTGTTGGGTTTAGTTATATAGGAATTAAAATACATGAATTATTTCTTATTAAATATTGGTTTATCGTAAATTGAATTAGTACACAAAATCAGTGCCATTACATATGACACTTCCAGTAGCATATCAATTTAACTTTTGAAAACTTTAGGCAAATATATTTTTTAAGCAAATTATGGACCAGGGGTCCTTATATTGATTAATTAAATTATTTAGATGGGCTCCGAGTGAGCCAAAAAACAAAAGCAGGAAATAAATATTTACAACCAAACCCAACCCAAAAGTGACCGAGTTCAGGTATAATAAAACATGACCCTAGAAAATAGTGTTTCCTAATCTGATCCTCACTCTTCTCATCTTCTCTACCTCTTTCTCATCGCCATTGGAGATATGTTCACTCCCTCTTCCCAATGTTGGTCTCTGTGTCCTCTTATTGTGGGTGATAAATCCTCTTCATCATCAGTAAAGCTGGTGCTTCTTGCTCAACTTTCAAAGGTGACATTCCTTTCTTTTTTGCTTCTTTGGTGACCTCTGACCTTGCTCGCTTAATAATAATTTCAGGTGTACTATAATAAGGTGGAGGTCCATGAGTTTATATGAAACTAGATAGAGAGTTAGAACCCTACAATCCAGCTTTACAGATTCTTGTGAGTATCCTTGTGCCTCTTTTTTCTCTGCTTCTATCGATGTATTTACTAACTTCCCTCTTGTAACACCCCGTATGTTTCCAAACCTAACCTAGTTAATTCCTGTAACAGTCATGGAATTATTTGAACATAAGAGACTTGATGAAATATACATTAATTTGTTGGGGCTTACATGAGTCTTGTGCCATTGGGCCCAAATGATGCCCAAAAATCTTAGAAAGACATGGCCCAAAATGGAATTTGACCCATTCTTTCATTGCTCTTTCATTGACCAAGTAAAACATTAAATGAGTGGCTAATGATGATTGTCAAGGGGCTATATAAGTCAAGAAAAATCAGATTTTTATTCATTAGAGACACACATGCCTTTTCTTACATTATCTCTCATACAAACCCTAAGCAACTAGCCTCTTTGGTCAACATCATCACGTTGCAAGCTTCGGTAAGTATTTATTCTCATGATTTACTATGTGATATGATTAATATGGTGTAAAAATCATGTAGGTTATGCTGTCAAAGTGTTGGACAGTGTACTATGTGTAAAACTGTCTCTTTTTGCAATCTGAAAGAGGTTTTACCTTGTAAACTTGAAAATAGACTTGTGGCCTTAAAGGAAGTGAACTTGGTGGATTAAATATTGACATGTGAGATGTGATTATAGTCTTAACTTGTTTATCCATGTGTATGATGTTTGGAATTGTTATTGTGAGATTGGTTATGGATTTGGTGACGTATTGAAAAGGGAAGTGTAGTTTTGGTGTGGTTTATGTGTGTTATGGAACCATGAATGTTTTTTGGCATCAAAGTGACCAAAAATATGTAATTAAAATCTTACTTATGGCCTTGGACCATTTATTACACAAAAGGACCCAAAAAAGACCCATTTTGGCCGATTTGGGCATCTGCCCCCGTAGACGAATGGACCTGCAGGCGCAGATGCCAATGTAGGTCTCTGGCTTATAAAAAAGGTCACCTATACATTCACCTCAGCCACCTATGGGCACAGGTTGCTTCGCAGGTCAGCCCAAGATTTAGTTTTGTATGTTTTCGTCTCTCTTTGATCCCCGAAGGCCCCTATACCCTTTTTGGATGTAATTATCAACTTATGATACCATTTTAATGACTTTAAAGTGTATTATGGAAGCATGTTGGACTATATTAAGTATGTATTGTTATCCATATGTTGTTATAATGGAGTAATTGTGACGGAATGATAATGAGGAGACATAAAGGGTGAACGTGGTATGAAATGCTATCGATGTATGATGTATTAGTCAATGTGTTGTATGTTATGGTATTGTTGTTATGGTAACGCATTGGATTGTGTTTTAAAGGGTGAAATGATATTATATGGAAGTTATATAGCTCGTTGTCATCTTGTACGCTTGTACGGTAAATAGTTGTTAACGAGGGTTCCGTTATGTACTTGTATTGTAGAGTGAAACGTAAGGAAGGAGCTGGACTATTGTGTTCATATATAGGCTTGGGTATTCATACTTGGAAGGGAAGGTATGTATGGTTCCTCTATATGTATCCTTCTGCAGCACATAGTACTCACATTGATATGATACTTGTTCCATTCCGACATGTTCTAAGGGATCCCATGTCCGGGTATCCATTGTTGTTTATCACATGTTTCCTACTCATCGATCAATTGTGATTCATATATCTCATATGCATTGATAAAGGTCCCATGGTTCCAATAATGTTATATTTCCAATAATGTTATGACTATCATTGTATCAATCTCAAAAGTCAATGAAGTAATGCACATGTGGTTAATGATTGAGTATGGGTGGTAGCTTTGGGGGCGAAAGTCTAGCTCAAGCCGATCCCGAGATTGTTGGATCAGGGGGTAGTCCTAGAGGCATAAGCCTATCTCGGACCGAGCCTGATAGGGGGTAGCTCTAGAGGTAAGAGCCTAGCTCGAGTCGAACCTGATATGTTGGTTTATGGGTGGCAGCTCTAGAGGTAATAACCTAGCTCGAGCCGAACCCGATGTATTAATTCATGGGTGGTAGCTCTAGAGGCATAAACCTAGCTCGAACCGATCCCAACATAATGTTATGTTATGTTAATACCCACTGATCAGTCGGGGACCGGGTACATTGTGACACAAGTGATGATGAATAATCATGGAAGTAAAGAAGCAAAGAAAGTAATGAAAGCAATACACATGGTTCCCAACATACAAAATAGTGGCTTATTCTTATTGGTTATTCATTTGTATATGAGTTCATTGAAGCATTTGTGTTTCATACAGTTTCTTATGAGCCTTACATACTCAGTATATTCTTCGTACTGACGTCCCTTGTGGGACTTACCTTACTTGCTGCAGGCGCAGGTACTAGTAGGCCTGTACAGTAGGTTGCCAGTTATTTATGGATCATTGGTGAGCTCCAGTTAGTTCGGGGCTTTTCCCAGTCACAGTTGTACATGTGTTTTGGTATGGTACATGCTGTATCATGCGGGGACTTGTCCCAACTTTCAGTTGGTCTTGTAAATGCATCTGTTAGAGGCTTTTGTAGACGTATGTGGGTATATGAATGGAAGAAACGTATGTAAATTTTGACTTGATGGCCCTGACGGCCAAGTTTCACATATGTATATATATCACACGTTCCATGATTTTCGTCATTAGTATTTTATGTTCTTACATGATAGTGATATTTCTTATGGCATGCATATGAATGAACATAGCCAAAGCTTGGTTCTCTCGGGCCTTATCGGCTACGGGTGCCAATCCGCCTCAATGGGATTTGGGGTGTGACAAAAGTGGTATCAGAGCAGGTCATTCTAAGGGTGTCTACAAAGCCGTGTCTGAGTAGAGTCTTACTTATCAATGTGTTGTGCACCACATTTATAAGTAGGAGGCTATGGGGAATTTAGGATGTTGTTTCTTTTCTTCACTTCTAGATCGTGCAATAGAGCCAATGTGGTAAGTAGAATCGTATCTAACCATTCGAATTGACTTTCTATAATATAGTAAAAATGCCGATGACAAGAAGAGGTAGAGGCAAGGGTAAGCAGGTAGATATACTTGCCGGTGAAGGAATGAGTAAATCACCACCTGACTAAGCAAGTCAAGGTGGAGCAAATACTGACATTGTGTCGCGGTCTTCTTCTACTTTTCCAGCTCCGGAAGAGCCAATTGGTAGAGAAATACCCATAGAGCCACCAATGAATGCCACTGACTAGAATCTAAGAAATGAAGTGTATATGTTGACTCAGTTAGTAGCTACACAAAGTCAAGGATGAGCTGGTCCAACGATAAATGAGGATGATGCGGCTAAGGTGGCGAGTCGCAGAACACAGGATTTTCTGAAATTGGACCCTCCTATATTCACTGGGTCAGATCCGAAAGAAGATCCACAGGACTTTGTGGATCAAATTCAAAGGGATTTAGAGGTTATGCATGTGACTGGTATTGAAATAGTTGAACTTGCGGCATATAGATTGAAAGGAGAGGCGATATTGTGGTATGAAGATTGGAAGAAGCCTCGTGGTATCGGTGTAATTCCACCTAATTAGGAAGAATTTAAAGAAGCATTACTTGATCACTATCTTCCCTATGAGATCCGAGAGGCTCGTACGGATCAGTTTCTAAATCTCCGTCAAGGTAATCTGAGCGTTAGAGAATACAGTTTGCAGTTTAATTCCTTGGCTCGATATGCTCTAAATGTGGTAGCCACAATGACAGACAGAGTCCATCGATATGTGTACAGATTAGAGCCATATTTGGTAAGGGACTGCACCATTGCTGCCCTGAACAAAGATATGGACATAGCCAGAATACAGGACTTCGCCCAAAAAATGGAAGATAAAAGACAGAGAAGAAGGGTACATGAATCTGATAGAGGACAGTCCAAAAGAGCTAGACCTATGGGAAATTCTATGATGTCCTAAGGAGAATCTAGGCCTCGGATGTTTCCTAGACCACCTAGACCATCATTCTCTTATTCCACAGCAGGTGCTCACTCTCAATTCCGAGGGTTTAGAGGTGGTCAATCTGGGCAGAGTAGTGGAGTTCACAGACCACAGACAGTAGCATTTCCTCGTTAACAGTGTCAGCACTGCGGGTGTATTCATGTAGGTACATGCCGATTGGGGACAAATGCTTTCTTTTGGTGCGGTATGACGGGACACATGATGAAAGAGTGTCCCCAGAGGAGTATGGGTGGTATAGCACGACCGGAGGGATCGGCAGTTGCGTCATCATCATCGGTTCCTTCTTTAGGACGAGGTGTGCAGTCTGTTGGTCGTGGTAGAGGTGACAGAGGAGCAGCCAGTACTAGTGGGGTCCAAAATTGAACTTATGCTCTAGTAGACCGACAGAATTCAGAGGCTTCTCCTGATGTCGTCACAGGTACATTATCCATATTTTCATATAATGTATATGCATTGATTGACCTGGGTTCTACATTGTCCTATGTTACTCCATTGATTACTGCAAAATTTGCAAAAGTACCAGAATTATTAACTAAGTCAATTGAAGTATCTACACCGGTTGGTGAATATATTATTGCAAAAAGAGTATATCGTAATTGTGTGGTAACCGTGTGTGGTCATGATACATTAGCCAATCTTATCGAACTAGACATGGTGGATTTTGATGTGATAATAGAAATGGATTGGTTGGCTTCTTGTTATGCCACGGTAGATTGCCGGGCCAAGAAGGTACATTTTCATTTTCCACAAACGAATGTTCTTGAATGGAAAGGTGATGTAGGGGCACCAAGAGGAAGATTTATTTCTTATCTGAAAGCCAGGAAATTGATTGCTAAGGGTTACATATGCCACTTAGTACGAGTGAAAGATATTGAAGTGGAACCACTAACTCCTCAGTCGGTCCCAGTGGTTAATGAATTTCTTGATGTATTTCCAGAGGACCTTACAGGTTTGCCCCCAGAACGGGAAATAGAATTTGGTATTGATGTGATTCCAGGCACTCTGCCTATCTCTATTCCCCCGTATATAATGGATCCAGCAGAATTGCGTGAATTGAAGGAGCAGTTGAAAGATTTGCTGGACAAGGGCTTCATTAGGCCTAGTATTTCCCCGTGGGGTGCACCGGTATTATTTGTACAGAAGAAAGATGGCACGTTGAGAATGTGCATTGACTATCGACAATTGAACAAGGTAACAATCAAGAACAAATATCCCCTCCCTTAAATTGATGATTTGTTTGATCAGTTATAGGGTGCCAAGTGTTTTTCAAAGATTGACTTGAGGTCGGGTTACCATCAAGTCAGAGTTAGAGAAGAAGATGTACCCAAGACAGCCTTTCGAACACGGTATGGCCATTATGAATTTTTAGTTATGTCATTTGGACTAACAAATGCACCAGCTATGTTCATGGATTTGATGAATAGGGTGTTTAAGCCATTTATAGACGTGTTCATGATGGTATTTATAGATGACATCCTGGTTTATTCAAAGTCACAAGAGGACCATGCTAATCACTTACGACAGGTGTTACAGATTCTCTGCGAGCATAAATTGTATGCGAAGTTCTCTAAATGTGAATTTTGGTTAAAATCCATTGCATTCTTGGGTCACATTATGTCCGATGAAGGAATTCGAGTTGATACACAGAAGATTGAAGCAGTGAAAAATTGGCCAAGACCTACGACACCTACAGAGATTTGTAGTTTTCTTGGGTTAGCAGGTTATTACAGAAGATTTGTGGAAGGTTTTTCTTCCATTGCTGCACCTTTAATGAAGCTTACACACAAGGTGGTTAAATTTCAGTGGAATGATACATGTGAGAAAATTTTTAAAGAACTGAAAGATAAATTGACTTCTACACCAGTGCTAGTACTTCTGGAAGGCACCGAAGGTTATGCAGTATATTGTGATGCTTCCAGAATTTTCCTCGGGTGTGTATTGATGCAACAAGGTAATGTCATAGCATATGCCTCATGACAGTTGCGGCCACATGAGAGAAACTATCCCACACATGATCTCGAATTAGCAGCGGTGGTATTTGCTTTAAAGATATGGCGTCATTATTTGTATGGAGTTCATGTTGACATCTATACTGATCATAAAAGTCTACAGTATATCTTTAAGCAAAAGGAACTCAATTTGAGGCAACGACAGTGGCTTGAGCTATTGAAAGACTATGATATTGATATTCTATATCATCCAGGAAAAGCAAATGCGGTAGCTGATGCATTAAGTCGCAAGGCAATCGGAGGCACTAGTGGCCAATTGATAGAAAAGCAAAATTTAGTCAAAGATCTACATCAATTAGCCAGTTTGGGGGTTCATCTTCTTGAATCCTCAGATGAAGGAGTTATTGTACAAAATGCGGTTGAATCTCTACTAATAGCTGAAGTGAAAGAGAAGCAGTTTGCAGATCCTATGTTATTGCAGCTAAAGGAAAATGTACAACAGAATTTGACAAAGGCATTTGATCTTACACAACAAGGGGTGCTTCAATGCCAAGGTAGATTATGTGTACCAGATGTAGATGAGCTGAGGAGACGAATTACGACAGAGGCACGTCATTCGTGCTGTTCTATTCATCCGGGTGCTACTAAAATGTACCATTAATTAAAAGAAGTGTATTGGTGGGGAAATATGAAGAGGAACATTGCAGAATTTGTCACTCAATGCCTGAACTGTCAACAAGTTAAAGTGGAGCATCAAAAACCTGGAGGTTACATGCAATGTATCAATCCTCCAGTCTGGAAATAGGATATGATTAATATGGATTTCATCACAGGTTTGCCTCGTACACTGCGGAAATTTAATTCTATATGGGTTGTAGTTGACATGCTTACCAAGTCAGCACATTTTCTACCAGTCAAGACCACCTATACAGCTGAAGATTATGCGAGATTGTATGTGAAGGAGATAGTACGATTGCATGGGATTTCGATCTCCATTATATCAGACAGGGGAGCTCAGTTTACTGCGCATTTTTGGAGATCTTTTCAGCAGATTTTGGGTACACAGGTGAATCTGAGTACGACTTTCCATCCTCAGACAGATGGATAAGCAGAATGTACTATTCAAATACTTGAAGATATGCTACGAGCTTGCACGTTAGATTTTCAAGGCAGTTGGGATGACCATTTGCCTCTTATTGAATTTTCTTACAACAATAGCTATCATTCAAGTATTAAAATGGAACCTTATGAAGCTTTGTACGGAAGGAAATGTAGATCACCAATTGGATGGTTTGAAGCGGGTGAAACTGCTTTACTTGGTCCAGATCTTGTTTATCAGGCTATGGAGAAAGTTAAAGTGATTCAACAGCGATTACAAACGGCCCAGAGTCGACACAAGTCCTATGCTAATGTTAGAAGAAGAGGGCTTGAATTCGCCATAGGTGATTGGGTATTTTTAAAGGTATCACCGATGAAAGGGGTAATGCGATTCGGAAAGAAAGGAAAATTGAGTCCACGTTATATAGGCCTGTATGAAATTGTTAGAAGATTTGGGAAGGTTGCGTATGAGTTGGCACTACCCCAAGAACTCTCCATAGTTCATCCAGTATTTCATGTTTTGATGCTTCGAAAGTGCATAGGAGATCCATATTATTCTACTCCCATTGAAGATGTACAAGTTACGGAGGATCTTACCTATGAGGAGATACCTATTGCCATTCTGGATAGACAAGTGAAGAGGTTGAGGAATAAATACATAGCTTCCGTAAAGGTACTTTGGGGAAATCAACAAATAGAAGAGGTCACATGGGAAGCTAAAGAAATGATGAAGTCAAAGTACCCTCATTTGTTCCAAAGGGAAGAACAAGCTCACGATATGAGATCGGAACAATGACAAGTAAGTATTTATAAGCATTGAGTATGTATATACATATGATAACATGAAGAATGCTCTTAGGCTTGTAATTGTTTAATTTGAATAATGTCACTAACATTCGAGGACGAATGTTTCTAAGGGGGGAAGAATGTAACAAGCCGTATGTTTTCGAACCTAACCTAGTTAATTCCCATAACAGTCATGGAATTATTTGAACATGAGAGACTTGATGAAATATACATTAATTTTTTGGGGATTACATGAGTCTAGTGCCATTGGGCCCAAATGAGGCCCAAAAATCATAGAAAGACATGGCCCAAAATGGAATTTGACCCATTCATTCATTGCTCTTACATTGACCTAGTAAACCATTAAATGATTGGATAAGGATGATTGTAAAGGGGCTATATAAGTCAAGAAAAATCAGATTTTTATTCATTAGAGACACACATGCCTTTTCTAACATTTTCTCAAACATTACCTCTCATACAAACCCTAAGCAACTAGCCTCTTTAGCCAAGATCATCACCTTGAAAGCTTTGGTAAGTATTTATTATCATAGTTTACTATGTGATATTCTTAATATAGTGTAAAAATCATGTTGGTTATGTTGGCAAAGTGTAGGACAGTGTACTATGTGTAAAACTGTCTCTTTTTGCAATCGGAAAGAGGTTTTGCATTGTAAACTTGAAAATAGACTTGTGGCCTTAAAGGAAGTGAACTTGGTGGATTAAATATTTACATGTGAGATGTGATTATAGTCTTAACTTGTTTATCCTTTTGTATGATGTTTGGAATTGTTATTGTGAGATTGGTTATGGATTTGGTGACGTATTGAAAAGGGAAGTGTAGTTTTGGTGTGGTTTATCCACGTTATGGAACCATGAATGTTTGTTGGAATCCAAGTGACCGAAAATATGTAATTAAAATCTTACTTATGGCCTTGGACCATTTATTACACAAAAGGACCCAAAAAGGACCCATTTTGGCCGATTTGGGCATCCGCCCCCGCAGACGAAGGCACCTGCGGGCGCAGATGCCAACGGAGGTGCCTCTGGCTTATGAAAAAGGTCACCTGTGGGTGCACCTCATCCACCTGCAGGTGCAGGTGGCTTTTCAGGTCAGCCCGGGATTCGGTTTTGTATGTTTTTGTCTCTCTTTGATCCCCGAAGGCCCCTATACCCTTTTGGATGTAATTATCAACTTATGATACCGTTTTAATGACTTTAAAGTGTTGTATGGAAGCATGTTGGACTATATTAAGTATGTATTGTTTTTCATATGTTGTTATAATGGAGTAATTGTGACGGAATGATAATGAGGAGACATAAAGGGTGAACGTGGTATGAAATGCTATCGATGTATGATGTATTAGTCAATGTGTTGTATGTTATGGTATTGTTGTTATGGTAACACATTGGATTGTGTTTTAAAGGGTGAAATGATGTTATATGGAAGTTATATAGCTTGTTGTCATCTTGTACGCTTGTACGGTAAATAGTTGTTAACGAGGGTTCCGTTATGTACTTGTATTGTAGAGTGAAACGTAAGGAAGAGCTGGACTATTGTGTTCATATATAGTCTTGGGTATTCATACTATAAAGGGAAGGTATGTAAGGTTCCTCTATCTGTATCCTTCTGCAGTACATAGTACTCACATTGACATGATACTTGTTCCATTACGACATGTTCTAAGAGATCCCATTTCCGGCTATCCATTGTTGTTTATCACATGTTTCCTACTCATTGATCAATTGTGATTCATATATCTCATATTCATTGATAAAGGTCCCATGGTTCCAATAATGTTATGTTTCCAATAATGTTATGACTATCATTGTATCAATCTCAAAAGTCAATGAAGTAATGCACATGTGGTTAATGATTGAGTATGGGTAGTAGCTTTGGGGGCGAAAGTATAGCTCAAGCCGATCCCGAGATTTTTGGATCAGGGGGTAGTCCTAGAGGCATAAGCCTATCTCGGACCGAGCCTAACAGGGGGTAGCTCTAGAGGTAAGAACCTAGCTCGAGCCGAACCTGATATGTTGGTTTATGGGTGGCAGCTCTAGAGGTAATAACCTAGCTCGAGCCGAACCCGATGTATTGATTCATGGGTGGTAGCTCTAGAGGCATAAGCCTAGCTCGAGCCGATCCCAACATAATGTTATGTTATGTTAATACCCACTGATCAGTCGGGGACCGGGTACATTATGACACAAGTGATGATGAATAATCATGGAAGTAAAGAAGCAAAGAAAGTAATGAAAGCAATACACATGGTTCCCAACATACAAAATAGTGGATTATTCTTATTGGTTATTCATTTGTATATGAGTTCATTGAAGCATTTGTGTTTCATATAGTTTCTTATGAGCCTTACATACTCAGTACATTCTTCGTATTGACGTCCCTTGTGGGACTTACCTTACTTGCTGCAGGCGCAGGTGCTAGTAGGCCTGTACAGTAGGTTGCCAGTTATTTGCGGATCATTGGTGAGCTCCAGTTAGTTCGGGGCTTTTCTGAGTCACAATTGTACATGTGTTTTGGTATGGTACATGCTGTATAAAGCCGGGACTTGTCCCGACTTTCAGTTGGTCTTGTAAATGCATCTGTTAAAGGCTTTTGTAGATGGATGTGGGTATATGAATGGAAGAAACATATGTAAATTTTGACTTGATGGCCTTGACGGCCAAGTTTCACATATGTATATATATCACATTTTCCATGATTTCCGTCATTAGCATTTTATGTTCTTACATGATAGTGATGTTTCTTATGGCATGCATATGAATGAACATAGCCAAATCTTGGTTCTCTCAGGCCTTATCGGCTACGGGTGCCAATCCGCCTCAATGGGATTTGGGGTGTGACACCTTTTTTCCTCAGTTGAAGCAGAAGTGGAGAAATCCGAGTCTCTCCTAACCTCCTTCTTCTCGATCTCTTAGCTGGATGCATGATTTGAGTTGCAAATATATTTCCTCGACTCTCGCTTTTTGCTGGTGAAAGTATCATTTTTTGTTGGCTGACATAACTTAAGCTAGTTAGTACTCTTACATTTATTTTGCCCATGTAATAGCCACAATCTGATTTGTAAATATTATAGTTGTGAGACATTGTGGCTTTTAATTGTTTTCCCATCATGCTAAGTAGTTGTTATTGTTGTTTATCCTCCTTTTTTTGACTCTGATAGTTGGAGTATGGGTTTTATCCATGTTTATTATTTTTTTCTCATGCTAGGTAGCTGATTAAAACTGTGAAACTGATGCACTCCTTCTTGATTAATTGCAGTATTTGTAATGTAGTCAGCTAGTTTATTAGCCTCTCTGAAAATGTGACTAGTTTGAATGTTTAGCTGACCCATCATCTATTTTATATCCTTCATCTTCTCTATCAACTCCCACGGTATTCTCCATTCCCCTTTGATCATCTTTTTGAAACTTAAAGAGTCGGTCTTAATTTTAATTTGGAGAAAACCTTGGCTAACACAATACTAGGGACTTCCAAATTGCCAACAATTCTGCCTCCATATTTGTAGCTATTCCTAGGTTTGTGCCTCAACATATCATAGATGTCCATTAATATCTTATACATAAAAATCATAGGAACTCTGTCTAAATTTTCCTTTACTAGTTCCATATATATTCCATTTTATCCATCCCTCCTCGGGCAAACTCCATTTCACTATATGATAGTGAAATGTAGGTTTATAACTTTGTATCTTATCCACCATACCTTCCTAATGAAAAAAAAAACCTCTAAGCCATGGGAATTTGACTCTAATAAGTTGATACACAGTCAATTGACATTGCTAGTGCATCCTGCGGAAACATACTTCTATCCCATGTCTTTTTGAATTACTCCTTTTCCATAGTTCCCACATAATAATAGCTAGGATAGCCTTCATAATTTGTTGTAGCTTAGGGTTGGCTTTGTGCTCCCACCAAGATAACAAAAACAACATTAACAAGATCACAAAAAGATAGTAACTTGACATAAAAAATTCAAGAGTCTAAGAACCCTAACAATAAGAGAGGACCCTAAGACTATTGAATATAAACACCAAGTTCTTACTTGGACCAAGAGGAACTCTATGACCTTAAGATCCTTGTTCTAGCCAAGATACAACACAAGTATCCCTCTTCTTGTGGGCTGGTTTAGAGAGAGAGAACCCAAAATATTACAAGTGATATGTTTCAAAAAAATAATGGAAGAACTACCCCAAAATAACCCTAATATGTTGTATTTATATTACAAGGCAACATAAGGCAAAATGACCAGCTTGTCCTTGTCATGGGGAACGGCCTTGGAGTGTAAGTTTATTACACTTCAAGGTCCCTCTTTACACTTAAAAACATGTAAATCCTTAGGTGGATCAGTCACCAACTCACACACGGCCATTTGCATGAACAAGGCTTGGAGTTTTTGTAATTCCCGAGTTTGGCTTCGTGTGAAAGGTCGTGTAATTGTTGGACAGCTTGTCCCACACATGTCATCCTCTCCATCTTGAGAGGAATTTGACCTCAAATTCAGAATTTGGTCATCTTCAACCGCATCCATGAGAGAGAGATCACAAACGTTGAAAGTGTTGTGCACTTGATATTCCGGTAGAAGGTCAATCTTGTAGGTGTTGTCATTGATTCTCTCAAGTACTTGGAATGGACCATCACCCCTAGGAATCAATTTTTACTTTCTTTGAGATGGAAACCGATCCTTCCGAAGATGCACCCACACCCAATCTCCCGATTCAAGAATGAATTTCTTTCTCCCTTTGTTGGCCCTCCTTGCCATTTCTTGGTTTTTCTTCTCAAGTTGAAGCCGCACCTTCTTATGTAACTTCTTCATAGAATCTTCCCGTTTGCTTCCATCTAAGCTAATCATGAGATCACTTGGAAAAGGCATTAAATCCAAAAGGGTAAGGGGGTTGAGGTCGTATACACACTCAAAGGGAGTCATTCCCGTACTTGAGTGTATGACATAGTTATAGGCAAATTCAATCAATGGTAAGTGCTCTTCCTAAGAAGTCATTTTTCCCTTAACCGTGGAACGCATCATAGTACCCAAAGTCCTATTTACTACTTCCATTTGGCCATTGGTTTGTGGGTGGCAGGACGTAGAGAACAACAACTTGGTGCCAAGCCTACCCTAGATGGACTTCCAAAAGTGGCTTAGGAACTTAGAGTCCCTATCACTCACAATGGTCCTCGGAACACCATGCAATTTAACAACATTATCAACAAATAAAGAGGCCACGCTAGGTGCGTCATCACATTTAGAGCAAGGAATAAAGTGTGCCATTTTAGAAAATCGGTCGACTACAACCAAAATACTATCCCGGCCTCGTCGAGTCCTTAGCAGCCCCAACACAAAATCCATAGATATATCAAGCCAAGGACGTAGAGGAGTGGGAAGCGGGGTGTACAACCCATGAGGTAGGAGCCGAGATTTGGCTCTCTTGCATTCTACACATTGGCCGCAAATCCTAGTCACATCCTTGCACATTTTGGGCCAATAGAATTGCTCCTCCAATATTCCGAAGGTCTTTTCGACCCCAAAGTGACCCATTAGACCGCCATAGTATGCTTTCCTCACAAACAATTCTCTCCAAGAGCTAGAGGGTACACACAATCGTCTACCTTTAAATAAGTAACCATCAAACTTGGCATAGGGATTTGAACCCCTAGCCGAATCCCACTTGTCCCTACCCAATTATTCGCCTTCCCTAAAGATAGGAGCAAAGTGAGGGTCCTTGGGATACAACTCTCTTAAACTCTCAAAACCCATCAGTTTTGATGACAAGGTGGACACAAGGGCATGTTTTCTAGACAAAGCATCGGCTACTACATTGTCCTTACCCTTTTTGTATTGGATAACATAAGGGAAGGTCTCAAGAAACTCAATCCATTTGGCATGCCGTTTGTTAAGCTTGACTTGGGCCCAAAGATGCTTTAAGGATTCATGTTTCATTCGGATCACAAACTCCTTAGGCCATAAGTAGTGTTTCCAAGTGACCAAGGCTCTAATCAAGGCATACAACTCTAAATCATACGTGGAGTAGTTTAAAGTTGCTCCTTTGAGCTTTTCGCTAAAGTAAGCGATAGGTTTTGAATCTTGCATCAAAATATCCCCTATGCCTACTTTACTCGTATCGCACTCACTTTGAATGTCTTATCAAAGTTGGGCAATTGTAACAAGGGTGCGGAGATGAGCATAGCTTTCAAGGCTTCAAAAGCCTTAGCTTGCTCATCTCCCCACTTGAAGGGTTGTTCTTTACGAATGGCCTCGGTCAAGGGGGCGGCTATGGTGCTAAATCCTTTGACAAACCTTCTATAAAAACTAGCCAACCCGTGGAAGCTTCTTACTTCTCCAACGGTTTGTGGGGTTGACCAATGTTTGATAGCATTTATCTTGGATTCATCCACTTCGACCCCTCTTGAACTAACAACAAAACCCAAGAAAACAACTTCATTAACACCAAAGGAGCACTTTTCTAGATTTGCATACAATTTTTCCTTTCTAAGGACATCAAGCACACATTGTAAATGCATCACATGCTCTTCTAAAGACTTGCTATACACCAAGACATCATCAAAGTAGACAACAACAAACTTTCCAATAAATGGCCTTATCACATGATTCATTAGCCTCATAAAAGTACTTGGAGAGTTTGTTAGGCCGAAGGGCATAACCATCCATTCATAGAGACCAAACTTGGTCTTGAAGGCGGTTTTCCATTCATCACCGGGTTGCATTCTTATTTGGTGATAGCCACTTCCTAAATCAATCTTGGAAAACAAGCATGAACCATTCAATTCATCTAGCATGTCATTTAACCGAGGGATAGGGTGCCGATATTTTACCGTAATCTTGTTGATGGCTCGGCAGTCCAAACACATACGACACGTTCCATCATTTTTGGGCACTAGTAGCACCGAAACCGCGCATGGACTCATGCTCTCCTTGATATACCCTTTGTTGAGGAGTTCCTCAACTTGACATTGCAATTCTTTGGTGTCCGTAGGGTTGCTCCTATAAGCCGGCTTGTTTGGCAATTGTGATCCCGGCACAAAGTCAATTTGGTATTCAATTCCCCGAAGTGGGGGTAATCCTTGCAGAAGTTCTTTAGGAAATACATCTTTATAATCCTGCAACACACAAGAAATCAAAGGAGAAATTTAAGAATTAGTGGAGTTAGTATTAAAACAATGAGCCAAAAGTAACATAGGCGTGTACTCATCATGATCCATGAAGAGTTCCTTCTTCCTAATCGACATCACCATGTTTTTCGTCCCTTTTGATGTTAAGGCAGCCTCAGATGCCCCTACTGCCCCACCTACAAGATTCCCTCTTTTTTCTCCCTTTTCCTTCAATTCTCTCATCCTTTGATGCCACTCATTAACTTGGGAAGGCGAAAGAGGATGAAGTGTAACCTTTCGGCCATCCTTCTCAAGTGTATATCAATTGGTCCTCCCCTCGTGTTTGGTAGACCTATCATAATTCCATGGTCTACCTAGAAGCAAGTGACATGCTTACATTGGTATCACGTCACAAAGCACTTTATCGTGTTAGTTTCCCACCTTAAACTGTATCACATATTACCTTGTAACCATTAATTCACCATATTCATTCAACCATTGTAACTTGTAAGGACTAGTGTGCGGTGTAGTTGGTAACTTCAAGAAATTTACCATAGCATTACTAACAACATTTGTACAACTACCACTATCGATCACCAAGGTGCACACACTCTCCTTTACAAGACATTTAGTATGGAATAGATTTTCCCTTTGGCTTGGTTCATCAATTGCCTTACTAATCATGACGCGCCTAACTACAAAGTTTGGAATCACACACTCCCCTTCTTGCGGATAAACATCTTCACCATCATCATCATGTAGACCATTATCGGGTTCCTCTCCATCTTGAGGCTCGGCCTCATCCTCTCCCTTTTCAAGGTCCACCTCCTCACCAAGATAATACAATCTCCCTTCCTGTAGGATCATGTTGCGTCGGTTTGGACATTCATTGGCCTTATTTCCCCAACCTTGGCACTTGAAACATTGGAATCCCTTTGGGTTAGGATACTTCTGAGCTTCTGATTTTGGAGGAATTTTGTGGACTATTTTGGGCTCGGGCAGCCTTGTAGTGGCGGGTTGGTCCTTGTTTTTGGGCCATCCTGAGGTGGCTTGTGCCCTTGCCTTGAAAAATGATATCTCTTTAAGTTCCCTTTCAATCTCAAGAGCCGCTTGGAAAATAACTTCAACGGTATCAAACTTGTGAAGTGTTAAATGAGTGGAGATCTCTTTGTTCAACCCATACTTGGACTAGATGATGTCATGACTGATTTGTTCCCCACGATGATCAAGTTTCAACATGAGTTGTTGAAACTCATCAAAATACGCCATCACACTCTTGATACCTTGACGCAAGTTGTACAATCTAGCAAGCAACTCATGGCGATATCTCTCGGGAAGGTATCGTTGTCTCATCAAGTACCTCAATCGAAACCAAGGTGGTGGCTTCCCATCAACTACTTCATTACTAAACTGCTTGACATACTCCCACCAAGTGTTAGCATAACCCTAAAAATGAGCTATAGCATAACAACCTTTCTTTTCTTCCGAGATATCATTAGTTTGAAATACTTTGTCACAAGCTGATTCCCAAGCTAAGTACGCCTCGGGGTCACTTTCACCTTTAAATATTGGTAGGCTCAACTTGATGGTGTTGATGCCTACGTCTCTCTCTTGGTGTCGGTTTCCCCTTTCCCCATACCCTTGGTATCTCCTTGGATCTCCACGACCCCCTCTCATCTCTTCCTCCCTCATGTAAGCATTATCAAAGGCTCCATATCCTTCATATTCCTCTCTACCATACTCCTCAAATTGTTCTGGACGGTTTTGGGTATTTTGAACTTGATTTGGAAGAATTGGATTTTGTGGAGGTGGTGGTCTTTGGTTTAATAGAGCTTGGAATGGAGGGTTCGGATTTAGCGGAGGTACTTGATGTCCAAATCCCTCTTGTGGGACTTGAGGAGTTTTGAAATGTATTGTCCTAGTGGGGTCACGATTTGGAGAGAAAGGAATGGCTTGGCTTGCGGCATTTAGTGGAGCTTGAGGTGTATCTAGCATTTGGTGCAATGTTTCGGGAGTGATGGTTGCGTAGAAAGCTCTATCATGCCCATTGGTAGAAACATGTAGAGGAGTAGAAGTATGAGAGTTCAGTTGACTCTCCACTTGTTCTAATTTCCCACTAATAGTCGACACATCACCCTTTATCGCTGCCAAATCCCCTCTCACGGCTCCAAATTCCGTATTCAACATATCAAGCGTTCGGGCAACGGCCTCAAGAGTGGCCCTCATAGAGTCAAGAGCAATATTATCCACATTGTGGGACGCGGTCCCTTCCATTGACAAGGTATTACACCCTTTGGATCACCTCTCGCTTGAATTCCACAAGTGTTGTAGATTGGCTAGTAACCGTGAATCCTTTAAGGTATGAGTAAGCTCTTATCCGGAATGGATTTTTGTTTGAATACTCAAAGAATTCTCGTCGGACTAGAACCAAGAAGTAGACACGTATTCAAGAGATAAAAGGACCCAAGTAATTATTGACACGAACAACGGATTCAAAGGACTAATTGACAACCTAGTAGGAATGTACTAGTTTGTTAATTAGTTCTAGAACCAAGTAAGGAAACCAAGAATCAACCATTAGAAACTAGAAAAAGAGTATCCAAATTTGAGCTTATTAGTGACGTGGCATCATGTAATTGGCTTTGGTCCACACAATTTTTTATTTTTTTTTGTCACAAATCTGAAATTTCAATATTCACACAACTTGTCATGGATGACAATGGGTTTTGGAGGGAAAGTAAGGTCTTGTACTCTTTTTTCAACTTTTCAAACTCAAAAAGGTAAGATTTGACTATACTAATCCCACAAAACAAGGTTCCAGGATTTAAGGAAAAGTGGTTAAGTCTAGGAAGTGATGTGTGCAAGTCTTCTCACCAACAACTTTATAACTTTTGTCTTACAACCTTTTGGGTCTATTTTACACTTTTGTGGTCTTAAGTTGTAAGAATAGATGAAGAACAAGATGACCACCACAACAACCTTCAAGAACTTAACATCAACTTCTTCAAGAACATAAAACAAAAGCCACCAATGTTCATCAACAAGGTACAACCTACGGCCCACTTCAAGTCACCACAACAATGGTCAATATTATAAGCTCAACTTTAGATCTGGATACTTTAGTGTTCGTGAGAAAGAAACCAACACTAGAGACACACTAAACAAGAAAAATAACACATAGATCTAAACACACAAACACCAATCTCGGTTGAGACAACAAGATGGATAGATTTCTCTCTTTTTTTTTTTTTTTTTTTTTAAACCGAGATAGCCCAAGATTGGTAGTGTAGGAACACAACCAGCCTTGCTTTGATACCAAATGATACAATATCAAGTCCACAACACACAAGTTTCCAACAACCAGCCATGAAATCAACAAACCAACACAAGATCAACAAGTTACAACAAGTGCTAGTGAATCGAAAGAGCCCCACACGGCTTCACTAGACTTCAAGATAACAAAAACAACATTAACAAGATCACAAAAAGATAGTAACTTGACATAAAAGATTCAAGAGTCTAAGAACCCTAACAACAAGAGAGGACCCTAAGACTATTGAATATTAACACCAAGTTCTTACTTGGACCAAGAGGAACTCTATGACCTCAAGATCCTTGTTTCTAGCCAAGATACAACACAAGTATCCCTCTTCTTGTGGGCTGGTTTAGAGAGAGAGAACCCAAAATATTACAAGTGATATGTTTCAAAATAATAATGGAAGAACTACCCCAAATAACCCTAATATGTTCTATTTATATTACAAGGCAAAATGAGGCAAAATGACCAGCTTGTCCTTGTCATGGTGGCTGTCCTTGGAGTGTAAGTTTATTACACTTCAAGGTCCCTCTTTACACTTAAAAACAATTAAATCCTTAGGTGGATCAGTCACCAACTCACACACGGCCATTTGCATGAACAAGGCTTGGAGTTTTTATAATTCCCAAGCTTGGCTTCGTGTGAAAGGTCGTGTAATTGTTGGACAGCTTGTCCCACCCATATCATCCTCTCCATCTTGAGAGGAATTTTACATCAAATTCAGAATTTGGTTATCTTCAACCGCATCCACGAGAGAGAGATCACAAACGTTGAAAGTGTTGTGCACTTGATATTCTGGTGGAAGGTCAATCTTGTAAGCGTTGTCATTGATTTTCTCAAGTACTTGGAATGGACCATCACCCCTAGGAATCAATTTGGACTTTCTTTGAGATGGAAACCGATCATTCCGAAGATGCACCCACACCCAATCTCCCGATTCAAGAATGAATTTCTTTCTCCCCTTGTTGGCCCTCCTTGCCATTTCTTGTTTTTTCTTCTCAAGTTGAAGCCGCACCTTCTCATGTAACTTCTTCATAGAATCTGCCCGCTTGCTTCCATCTAAGCTAATCATGAGATCACTTGGAAAAGGCATTAAATCCAAAGGGGTAAGGGGGTTGAGGCCGTATACACACTTAAAGGGAGTCATTCCCGTACTTGAGTGTGTGGCACAGTTATAGGCAAATTCAATCAATGGTAACTGCTCTTCCCAAGAAGTCATTTTTACCTTAACCATGGAACGTATCATAGTACCCAAAGTCCTATTTACTACTTCCGTTTGGCCATCGGTTTGTGGGTGGCAGGACGTAGAGAACAACAACTTGGTACCAAGCCTACCCCACATGGACTTCCAAAAGTGGCTTAGGAACTTAGAGTCCATATCACTCACAATGGTCCTCAGAACACCATGCAATTTAACAACATTATCAATAAATAAAGAGGCCATGCTAGGTGCGTCATCACATTTAGAGCAAGAAATAAAGTGTACCATTTTAGAAAATCGGTCTACTACAACAAAAATACTATCCCGGCCTTATCGAGTCTTTGGCAGCCCCAACACAAAATCCATAGATATATCAAGCCAAGGACGTAGAGGAGTGGGCAGCGGGGTGTACAACCAGTGAGGTAGGAGCCGAGATTTGGCTCTCTTGCATTCTACACATTGGCCGCAAATCCTAGTCACATCCTTGCATATTTCGGGCCAATAGAATTGCTCCTCCAATATTTCAAAGGTCTTTTTGACCCCAAAATGACCCATTAGACCGCCATCTTATGCTTCCCACACAAACAATTCTCTCCAAGAGCTAGAGGCTACACACAATCGTCTACCTTTAAATAAGTAACCATCAAACTTGGCATAGGGATTTGAACCCTTAAATGAATCCCACTTGTCCCTACCCAATTCTTCGCATTCCCTAAAGATAGGAGCAAAGTGAGGGTCCTTGGGATACAACTCTCTTAAACTCTCAAAACCCATCAATTTTGATGACAAGGTGGACACAAGGGCATGTTTTCTAGACAAAGCATCGGCTACTACATTGTCCTTACCCTTTTTGTATTGGATAACATAAGGGAAGGTCTCAAGAAACTCAATCCATTTGGCATGCCATTTGTTAAGCTTTTCTTGGGCCCAAAGATGCTTTAAGGATTCATGGTCCGTTCGGATCACAAACTCCTTAGGCCATAAGTAGTGTTGCCAAGTGACCAAGGCTCTAATCAAGGCATACAACTCTAAATCATACGTGGAGTTGTTTAAAGTTGCTCCTTTGAGCTTTTCGCTAAAGTAAGAGATAGGTTTTGAATCTTGCATCAAAACAGCCCTATGCCTACTTTACTCGCATTGCACTCGACTTCGAATGTCTTATCAAAGTTGGGCAATTATAACAAGGGCGCAGAGATGAGCATAGCTTTCAAGGCTTCAAAAGCTTTAGCTTGCTCGTCTCCCCACTTGAAGGGTTGTTCTTTCCAAATGACCTCGGTCAAGGGGGCGGCTATGGTGCTAAATTCTTTGACAAACCTTCTATAAAAACTAGCCAACCCGTGGAAGCTTCTTACTTCTCCAACGGTTTGTGGGGTTGGCCAATTTTTGATAGCATTTATCTTGGATTCATCCACTTTGACCACAACTTCATTAACACCAAAGGAGCACTTTTCCAGATTTGCATACAATTTTTCCTTTCTAAGGACATCAAGCACACATTGTAAATGCATCACATGCTCTTCTAAAGACTTGCTATACACCAAGACATCATCAAGTAGACAACAACAAACTTTCCAATAAATGGCCTCATCACATGATTCATTAGCCTCATAAAAGTACTTGGAGAGTTTGTTAGGCCGAAGGGCATAACCATCCATTCATAGAGACCAAACTTGGTCTTGAAGGCGGTATTCCATTCATCACCGGGTTGCATTCTTATTTGGTGATAGCCACTACTTAAATCAATCTTGTAAAACAAGCATGAACCATTCAATTCATCTAGCATGTCATCTAACCGAGGGATAGGGTGGCGATATTTTACCGTAATCTTGTTGATGGCTCGGGCAGTCCACACACATACGCCACGTTCCATCCTTTTTGGGCACTAGTAGCAACGGAACCATGCATGTACTCATGCTCTCCTTGATATACCCTTTGTTGAGGAGCTCCTCAACTTGACGTTGCAATTCTTTGGTGTCCGTAGGGTTGCTCCTATAAGTCGGCTTGTTTGGCAATTATTATCCCAGCACAAAGTCAATTTGGTGTTCAATTCCCCAAAGTGGGGGCAATCCTTGCGGAAGTTCTTTAGGAAATACATCTTCATAATCCTGCAACACACAAGAAATCAAAGGAGAAATGGAAGAATTAGTGGGATTAGTATTAAAACAATGAGCCAAAAGTAACATAGGCGTGTCCTCATCATGATCCATGAAGATTTCCTTCTTCCTAACCAACATCACCGTGTTTTTCGTCCCTTTTGATGTTGAGGCAGCCTCGGAAGCCCCTACTGCCCCACCAACAGAATTCCCTCTTTTTTCTCCCTTTTCGGACTCCTTTCCCTTTTCCTTCAATTCTCTCATCCTTTGATGCCACTCATTCACTTGGGAAGGCGAAAGAGGATGAAGTGTAACCTTTCGGCCATCTTTCTCAAGTGTATATCGATTGGTCCTCCCCTCGTGTTTGATAGACCTATCATATTGCCAAGGTCTACCTAGCAGCAAGTGACATGCTTGAACTGGTATCACGTTACAAAGCACTTCATCGTGGTAGTTTCCCACCTTAAACTGTATCACACATTGCCTTGTGACTTTTAATTCACCACATTCATTCAACCATTGTAACTTGTAAGGACTAGTGTGCGGTGTAGTTGGTAACTCAAGAAATTTACCATAGCATTACTAACAACATTTGTACAACTACCACTATCGATCACCAAGGTGCACACACTCCCCTTTACAAGACATTTAGTATGGAATAGATTTTCCCTTTGGCTTGGTTCATCAATTGCCTTACTAATCATGACGCACCTAACTACAAAGTTTGGAACCACACACTCCCCTTCTTGCTGATAAACATCTTCACCATCATTATCATGTGGTCCATTATTAGGTTCCTCTCCATCTTGAGGCTCGACCTCATCCTCTCCCTTTTCAAGGTCCACCTCCTCACCAAAATAATACAATCTCCCTTCCCATAGGATCATGTTGAGTCGGTTTGGACATTCATTGGCCTTATGTCCCCAACCTTGTCACATGAAACATTGAAATCCCTTTGGGTTAGGATACTTGTGAGCTTTCGGTTTTGGAGGAATTTTGTGGACTGTTTTGGGCTCGGGCAGCCTTGTAGTGGCGGGTTGGTCCTTGTTTTTGGGCCAGCCCGAGGTGGATTGTCCCCTTGCCTTGAAAAACGATATCTCTTTAAGTTCCCTTTCAATCTCAAGAGCCGCTTGGAAAATACTTTCAACGGTATCAAACTTGTGAAGTGTTAAATGAGTGGAGATCTCTTTGTTCAACCCTCACTTGGACCGGATGATGTCATAACTGATTTGTTCCCCACGATGATCAAGTTTCAACATGAGTTGTTGAAACTCATCAAAATACGCCATCACACTCTTGTTACCTTGATGCAAGTTGTACAATCTAGCAAGCAACTCATGGCGATATCTCTCGGGAAGGTACCGTTGTCTCATCAAGTACCTTAATCGAAACCAAGGTGTTGGATTCCCATCAACTACTTCATTACCAAACCGCTTGATATACTCCCACCAAGTGTTAGCATAACCCGCAAAATGAGCTATAGCATAACAACCTTTCTATTCTTCCGAGATATCATTAACTTGAAATACTTTGTCACAAGCTGATTCCCAAGCTAAGTATGCCTCGGGGTCACTTTCACCTCTAAAGACGGGTAGGCTCATCTTGATGGTGTTGATACCTACGTCTCTCTCTTGGTGTCGGTTTCCCCTTTCCCCATACCCTCGGTATCTCCTTGGATCTGCACGACCCACTCTCATCTCTTCTTCTCTCATGTAAGCATCATCAAAGGCTCCATATCCTTCATATTCCTCTCTACCATACTCCTCAAAGTGGGCTGGACGGTTTTGGGCATTTTGAACTTGATTTGGAAGAATTGGATTTTGTGGAGGTGGTGGTCTTTGGTTTAATGGAGCTTGGAATGGAGGGTTCAGATTTAGCGGAGGTACTTGACGTCCAAATCCCTCTTGTGGGACTTGAGGAGTTTGGAAATGTATTGTTCTAGTGGAGTCACGGTTTGGAGGGAAAGGAATGGTTTGGCTTGCGGCATTTAGTGGAGCTTGAGGTGTATCTAGCATTTGGTGCAATGTTTCGGGAGTGATGGTTGCGGAGGAAGTTCTATCATGCCTATTGGTAGAAACATGTAGAGGAGTCGAAGGGTGAGAGTTCCTTTGACTCTCCACTTGTTCTAATCTCCCACTAATATTCGACACATCTCCCTTTATCGCTGCCAAATCCCCTCTCACGGCTCCAAATTCCATATTCAACCTATCAAGCGTTCGGGTAACGGCCTCAAGGGTGGCCCTCATAGAGTCAAGAGCAATATTACCACATTGTGGGACGCGATCCCTTCCATTGCCAAGGTATTACACTCTTTGGATCACCTCTCGCTTGAGTTCCACAAGTGTTATAGATTGGCTAGTAACCGTGAATCCTTAAAGGTATGAGTAAGCTCTTATCCAGAATGGATTTTTGTTTGAAGACCCAAAGAATTCTCGTCGTACTAGAACCAAGACGTAGCAACGTATTCAAAAGATAAAAGCACACAAGTAATCGTTGACACGAACAACGGATTCAAAGGACTAATTGACAACCTAGTAGGAATGTACTAGTTTGTTAATTAGTTCTAGAACCAAGTAAGGAAACCAAGAATCAACCATTAGAAACTAGAAAAAGAGTATCCAAATTTGATCTTATTAGTGACGTGGCAGCATGTAATTGGCTTTGGTCCACACAATTTTTTATTTTTTTTTGTCACAAATCTGAAATTTCAATATTCACACAACTTGTCATGGATGACAATGGGTTTTGGAGGGAAAGTAAGGTCTTATACTCTTTTTTCAACTTTTCAAACTCAAAAAGGTAAGATTTGACTATACTAATCCCACAAAACAAGGTTCCGGGATTTAAGGAAAAGTGGTTAAGTCTAGGAAGTGATGTGTGCAAGTCTTCTCACCAACAACTTTATAACTTTTGTCTTACAACCTTTTGGGTCTATTTTACACTTTTGTGGTCTTAAGTTGTAAGAATAGATGAAGAACAAGATGACCACCACAACAACCTTCAAGAACTTAACATCAACTTCTTCAAGAACATAAAACAAAAGCCACCAATGTTCATCAACAAGGTACAACTTACGGCCCACTTCAAGTCACCACAACAATGGTCAATATTATAAGCTCAACTTTAGATCTGGATACTTTAGTGTTCGTGAGAAAGAAACCAACACTAGAGACACACTAAACAAGAAAAATAACACATAGATCTAAACACACAAACACCAATCTCGGTTGAGACAACAAGATGGATAGATTTCTCTCTTTTTTTTTTTTTTTTTTTAAACCGAGATAGCCCAAGATTGGTAGTGTAGGAACACAACCAGCCTTGCTTTGATACCAAATGATACAATATCAAGTCCACAACACACAAGTTTCCAACAACCAGCCATGAAATCAACAAACCAACACAAGATCAACAAGTTACAACAAGTGCTAGTGAATTGAAAGAGCCCCACACGGCTTCACTAGACTTCAAGATAACAAAAACAACATTAACAAGATCACAAAAAGATAGTAACTTGACATAAAAGATTCAAGAGTCTAAGAACCCTAACAACAAGAGAGGACCCTAAGACTATTGAATATTAACACCAAGTTCTTACTTGGACCAAGAGGAACTCTATGACCTCAAGATCCTTGTTTCTAGCCAAGATACAACACAAATATCCCTCTTCTTGTGGGCTGGTTTAGAGAGAGAGAACCCAAAATATTACAAGTGATATGTTTCAAAATAATAATGGAAGAACTACCCCAAATAACCCTAATATGTTCTATTTATATTACAAGGCAAAATGACCAGCTTGTCCTTGTCATGGTGGCTGTCCTTGGAGTGTAAGTTTATTACACTTCAAGGTCCCTCTTTACACTTAAAAACAATTAAATCCTTAGGTGGATCAGTCACCAACTCACACACGGCCATTTGCATGAACAAGGCTTGGAGTTTTTGTAATTCCCGAGCTTGGCTTCGTGTGAAAGGTCGTGTAATTGTTGGACAGCTTGTCCCACCCGTATCACATCCTTCTTGTGCCTCAGGTTCTGATAAGGAGATTTCACAGTAAACATCCATTTAGTGTTTTCCATCCATCAAGCCTTATCAATGGTTTCTGAAATCATTTTAGGCTTGATGTTTTCTATAATATGGGATGTTATCTCCTCTATGACATAGCTCTGTAAGTTATCTACATTTCATTTTCCATTTATTATGAACTCCTTAACCTCAATTTCTTTATCCCCTACTATATCCCTTTCTGTATAGTATAATACCCCTTCTTTAGTCCAATTATCAAAAAAAAACTTGAGTTCCCAGACTTAATTTGCCAACATATATCATGTTCCACCTCCTCCCTAATAGAAATCATTTTCCTCCCTACATGGGATACCCCTGAATTTCTAGCATTGGTAGGATGTAATTTTTCAGTATTTATTCCTTATGTACCTACTCCAGAGGGATAAAGTGTACACCTAAAATTCCACCATAGCTTTGAAAAGAAAGCCTTCGCTACATCATGTAAAAATCTAATTCCAGACTGCCTTCTTCTTTCGAATAACACATCTTTTCCCAGGCAACCCAAAGTTTACCCTTAAGTACTGCACCAAAAACATTTAGCAAAAATCTAATAAATTTGATTAATAATTTTGTTTAGGGGGGTTCATAGCCGATAAAAGGTAAACAAGCATGATTGAAGCAAATGATTAATAAGAATGTATTTGCCACCAAAAGAAAGGAACCTGTTTTGCCAAGATAAAATTCTCCTTTCCACCTTCCTTATCAAATTTCAGAATGTGCCTTGTTTTTCCTCCCATAGAAAACTCGACAACCTAAGTAGATAAATGGGAAATTCCCTTGCTTGATCCATGTTAACCATCTCTATCTAATTGCAACAATCAAAGGAGTCTTTTCATGAAGATAGAAAAAACTCTTTGATTTGTTAATCATCTGCCCAAAAATGTTCTCATAATCCCTCGAAACCTTCATCATCTTAATTGATGGTACGTAAGAGTCCACCACTATAACTAAGACCTGATTTGGTACTAGGTCCCTATATGAGGATACTAAAGAATAATAAGAACACAATAAAAATTACATTAACTTAAATGACACAAGATGTTTACGTGGAAACCTCTTTGCTCAAGGGAGTAAACCACCACCTACCCCAGTAGGATTTCACCAATAATCTTCACTAAATATTTGAGCAACCTTCAATTAAAACCTAGGAATTAACCTCCTAATTCCTACACCTTGAAATAAATCTATTGCAATACAACTTTACAATAACTCAATGGTAAAACTCCATAAGCTACCTTTAGCTAAGAAAACAACTCAGTTTTGAACAAAGAGCTAGACAAAAAATACTCACTGAAATCTCTAAAATGAGATGTGAGTTAACAATTGTAAGACTAAGATAAAAACTCAGACAACCTAGAAACAAAAACATATATCACTATGAGCAAAAAGACTTTCTAAATTGTTGAGTCTTGCTATATAGGTTGACGCCTTTGCTTTAGAAAATTCTTTTTGGATTTATGTAAATGCTTGAGCTTCTCTCCTCAAGGATGATGTATATCTATGTTAAGCATTGGGAGAGAAGCTTTCTCATTGGTGGATGCTGGAAAGTACCACTAAAAAATTTGTCCCACTAATATGTTGACATTGTCTAGAAAAGTACTAGACAACTGGCACATAAGACAAATGTGTGCAACTGTAGAACTGTTCATTGGGACACTAGTTCATGTAACGATCCTTTAACTAGGTTAGGCAAACAGCTGAACATGAGTAATAACAACTCATGCATGGACCAGGTTCCAGTGATGAAGTTTGTCCAACATTAAATCATGAACATAATAAGCATAATAAGAACATAGGCATAATGAGAATAAGGCTGGAATCCAACATTTTCCCCTATTGTGATAATGACAAACCCAGGCTCTTGGAAAAGCATTCCACACTTTATTCATCATACATCAGTTCCCCCTATCACTAGGCATCATTTAACCAAGCTAATCTTCCCTCTTTATACTGACCATCAACCACCAGTTCCCTTTCTTACTAGTTCCCCCTTTCACTAACTAATTCCCTTTTTCACTAATCTATTCCCTCTTTTACCAGTTTCCTCTTTCACTAACCAATTCCCCCTTTAACTAGTTACCCATTTCACTAATTCCCCTTTTACTTTACTAATCTTCCTCTTTTTGGCATCATTAAAAAGGGTAAGCAATAAAACAAAGTAATATCTAAGCAATGATAGCCCAAGAATTCTAAGCTAACATATATGAGAAAAACACAGAATCAGAGGAAAACAAGGAGAATTTGATTAAACACATAAAAACCATAGTTAATAATCAAGTCTTACAGAAAGTAAATTTAAAAGCAGTACACATTGCCATAATCAAAACCAGGTTGAAAAAAGGAAAGGACGAAGGGGACTCTAAGAGAGGGAGGAGGACTATTTGGACATGAGTTGATAATATGTATCAGAGCAGCACGATTGTCATCAATAGTTTGCTGAGTCATATCAGCAACCTTCTTTTTTAGTTCAGTGATTTCAGCTACAAATTGATCATTTTGGGCCTTAAGTGTTGCTGAAGAACCTGAAGCTGTACCAGGTTCCTTGGTAGCCTGAAGAAGTTGCGCCTTAAGAACTGTAATTTCAGAGTCCTTTTCAACCACTAAGGCAATCATTTTCTCTAACTTCAAGGTAATTTTTTCCTGAGCAGTGATCAGACATGACACAGTAGAAGTTTAACCCACACTTCCTTTCTTTTAAACGCACTGACACTCCTCCAAAGTATTAAGGGAAAAAAAATTTCTTTGTAGACTAAGTCCTTAAATTAGGGTTTACTTTAAAATAGTCAAACACCTTTGACAGCAAAAACCTACACTCTAGCCCATGATTTTGTTCCTCTATACCATATATCTTAATAATGTGATCAATCATTATCTTTGATAGATTGATTGGGGAAGATCGGTTAAGAGCTTCTATAAGAAACAAATCTATAATTGAGCCAATATTTCTACCTTCAGTTCTGGGAGTAGAACTTTGTTTACCTACTCAAATAGTAGCTGGTACTCTGGCTTTATTTCTTTTTTCTGCATCCTCGCACCTCTAAGAATCCTCTTTGATCTAGAAATTTTGTTAAGAAACTCTACTTATGTTGACTTCTTCTCAATTGTATCAATCCCAACTATTGGCACATTTAGTATCTCTCCTAGAATTAATTTAGTGAGAACAAACTTAACCCCATTCACAGTTACAGCAAGACTATCCTTCTTTTTAGAGATAAAGAGATCAGCATAGAAGTCTTGAACTTCTCTCTCATATAGTACACCTGGTCCCTTAATAGGTGATTTCACTCTTGTACCTTAACCATAGAAATCAGTGATTCCATTCCGAATTCATCAAAAATTGTACGATCAAACACACGACCATTTATAACCTTTTAATTTCAAAGTTTCTTACTTTTCTCTTCAAATTAAGGATCCTCAGGAGGACGTTGAACACCGTTATTCTTCTTTGATTTGGATGCAGTGCCTTCATCAGGTGTTTTAGTCCTTTTTCACTTTGGAGTTTTCTTAGAGGGAGTTTTTTCAAAATATCCTTAAGAAGATTTCCCTTTCTTGGATTCTTTCTTCTGAACTTTTCTTCTTCTTTTTGATTCTTTTCTAGGAGTTACTAACTCTTCTTCTATTTGTGAGTCACTTTTTTCTTCTAATTCTACTACCTTGGCAGTAGAGATTTCCTTTCCACCAACACTTTTTTCAACTTACTTCTTTTGGTGGTAGATTTCAGATTCTGCCACATAGTATCCTCTATGACTTTATGAACAGTGGACCTAGTAGTGCAAACAAGTCCCTTCATAGGATTTGCACCACCAAGAATGGAGGATGATATAGGTTTTCCCTTAAACACTGTAGCAAGAGACATTTCTTCTTCATCCTCTTCTTTAACAAAGACATTAAGAGGAATATGAAAAGGCTCATTTTCTCTGGTCTCAGATAAAGTAGATTCAGGGTTAAGGAGGTCCTCCTTTTCTTTAGTTAGGACCATTATAGAGTCAAACTCTTCCACTAATTGAGTTTCTTGGGAAGGAATCTCACTAGTCCCAGAACCAACTCCCATTCCCTCTTCAGATTGACCTTTATCTAGACCAATATCAACTTCAGTAGTACAAATATTAGACGAACTAAAAGGCTCACTAGGTTGTAATACATGAGTGGTAGCATGAATGGAATAAACATTTTCAAGAGCATCCTCACTCTTAGGTATGTTAGAGTCTAATTTGTGACTTGTAGTTTCATTTCCCAGTTCCTTATTTGAGACTTCTACCCCATTTCAAGACATTACTTCACACCCTTCTTTTAAAAGTAATTGCTCCATCTTTATGAGAGGAAATTGTAACATTTTCTTCTTTAAGCAAGGAGGGTTCAGTAGATTTGGATTCTAAGGGTGAATTTAGATTTTCAATAGGTAAGGACATTTCTGGACACGAGGAAAGAGGAAGGTACAAATGACATGGTAGATATGTCTTGATTAGAGGACCTTTCTAAGATATGATAGTTTGAAGGAGTGACTCATAGACCTGAAGCAAAGAGCAAATTGTGAGGGAGAATTTTTTTTTGAATTGAGAGAAGAGTTGTTAGAGATTTGGGAGAGCAAGAAAAGAATGAAAGGTGAAATAACATTTATGATGTATTTTAAATAAGGTTAAGCAACATATCTTTCAGGATTGGATGATGACGTTTCATCTTAAAGTAAAAAAAGATGGCACCTTTTGGTAAGAAACGGGAAAGCTGATATGACCTAACTGATGTGTATAGTTTTATTTTCTGAAGGTAAGACAAGAATACTAACCTATGTGGAAGATCAGGTCCCTCATTGTTTGCTTGTCCATCATATCATTTAAAAGTATTCTCCTTGCCTTTTTTTATAGCCTTTGCAAGGGAGAGAGATCGGTGTAAATTTATATCACATAATCCTTGATAAAAAAAATCTCTTCTGGAACTTCACTAAGATATCAACAACGTGGTCTTCTATTTGTCAGTCAGCACTACCCCTTGATCCAATTCCTTTAAGGAACACACTATCTTTTTGTAAATCTCTAAGTGAGAGGAGATCCTTAGTTCTACCATTCATGTATCTTGAACTATCACTATTCACTAGCCAATTTTTGATCTTATTGATTTCTCCCTCTCACTCCCACCTGCATAATCATTTAAAGCATAGGAACCCATATGAGTTTGGGTCTATTTAAGTGAGTAAAAGGATGGATAAGATTTCTTATTGCCCATGAAGTCAGAATTAATTTTTTCTTCTGAAGACCAGGTCCCTAGGAGCCTCTGATGACTTGAGCACTCTTCAAATTTGCTTTTTATGCTCTGAGAAAGGCCTAGCAACTTTCCTCATAGTGACCATCCTTTCCACAGTGAGTGCATAACGTTTTTTCAAAATAAAATACATACTCATTTTGAGGATTGGAGGAAGTATAATCTTTCTCAAAACCAATTCCTTCTCTGAAATTGGACTTCATGCTGCTCAACTTAGTAAGAATCTCTGACGAAGCAGTCTAGCAAAGAGATTTTTCCAGCTTATTCTTAGAATTCTTCAAGTCCTTTTCCATCTCCTTGTTTTGTTTAAGAGAGGTATCAAGGTCTAGACTGACCTTTTTCAGCTTTTCTTCAAGACTTGCAAAAGTCTCAGTGTCCACCACTTTGCCGGATATCCTCTTGATTTTTTCACTCAACATTTTATTTTCATCCTTAATCTTGAAAATTATTACTTCAAGCTCAGAGTTCCTTGAAGATAAAAAAATTCTCTATTTCAAAATTGTTCAGTTCACTAGCTAAAGCCTCTTTTTCACTAGCATGGTTGAGAAAAGCATCAGTAAGACATTAGCTAAGGATCTTAACTCCTTCTTGGAGTAGTTCCTTAATATTTTTTGAACATCAAAAAAGTTTACTTCATAATCTTTTTCATCATTAGATTTGGCCATGAAAGCCAAACAAAAATCAGATCTTGCTAGCTCATCTTCAATTGCAACCAAGGAAGTGTCATTACCTTCCACTTATTCATTGCATTCACTTGAGGATTCTCCCCAGGCAGCTAGAGCTTGCTTGGCTATCTTGTCCATTGTTTCTCTTTGTCTAACTTTATCAGTGGCCTAGTCCCTTCTCTGGACCTTTTTTGAAGGAGACTTGGTGATTTCCTTGGAGTCTCACTTAAGAAGTGGACATTCTTTAATATGATGACCAAGTTTTCTACATTTATGACATTGGTCATTTCTCTTGAATCTCCTTCTCGATCTTTCTTTGTTATGAAAAGTTCCACTTCTAACCATCTTCTAAAATCTCCAAGTGAGATAACCAATATCATATTCATCCGTCATTTTTGGCATCATTCAAAACCAAGCTCTTCTCCTTATTGAGTTCATTTCTCTAAGAATATTGGTGTCCTTTGAGCTCATACATCTTAAAATTTCCAATGAGTTAGTCCATCGTCATTGTTTGAAGATCCTTTGCCTCTGAGATTGCATTTACTTTGCTTTCCCATTAGGAAGGAAGTATACTCAATACTTTCCTGACCAATTTGTACATCTTAATGTTTTCCCCACAACACTTGAGTTCATTCACAATAGATGTATAACACCCTGTATACTCCCAACCTAATGTGACGACGTTGAACAATGGTTACTTAGGTGTCAAGATGCCATGAGTAAGTAATTTGTAATGTTAGTGATGAGAAAAATTGAAATTTGGCCTCGTACATGTGATTAGCCCTTCGTAGGAAGTATTTTTTTATTTTCGTGGAGAATTTGTGGGGTTCAAAATAAGGCTAAGAGGGCCTCTAAACAAATTATATTAAGGGTAAGAAGTAAGTTAAAGAATAGGACTTGAAGTATCTAACCAAATCCACAAAGAAAAGTCAAAAAATGGAAATTTTTGAAAAACTAAGTGTGGGGCGCGCTAGAGAGGCGTGGCATTTTTAGTCCACAGGTGTAACACCCCGTACCTTCCTAACCCTACTTGACGACATTGAATAATGTTTACTTAGGTGTTGAGAGCCATAGGTATGTATTTGGTAATGTTAATGATGAGAAAATTGAAATTTGGCCTTGTACATATGATTAAACTTGCGTAGGAGGTGTTTTACGATTATTGTGGAGCATTTGTGGGGTTCAAAAAGAGGCTAAGAGGACCTCCAAATAAAATATATTAAGGGTAAGAAGTAAGTTAAAGAATAGGACTTGAAGTATCTAACCAAACCCGCGAAAAAAAGACGAAAAGCAAAATTTTCAAAAAAAACTAAGGGTGGGCCGCGCCAGAGAGCATTCCATGATGCTCTGGGCTAAAATTTTTAGTCCAGAGGCAGCAAGATGGAGTGCCACGCTGGTTTTGGTCACTTTTCAAAGTTGGAATTTTTCTTAAGTCCCAAGGGTGCCCGGGGACGTATTGAGCCGATTTTTGCCACGTTTCTTCTACAACAATGAGAATATACATGAAATAAGTGAAGATTTATATTGGCATGATACAATTACTCGAGAATTAATTTGGCATCAAAATGACAATTTTACCCTTGTGGTCTAAACATTTTTTCGAAAGATATTTCTCTCAAGCTCTCAAACCCTAAGTCCTCCTCTTGGGCAAGATCATAATCTACAAGCTTGGGTAAGTGTTCATTCTTATGATTTAAGATATTATGTACATGAGAGATTATATATATCATGATGGTTATGTTGGCAAGGTGTTGAATAGTGCACTTTGGCTTTTTGCTAAAAGATGTGCATCCTTGTGAATTAAACTTGAAATATGACTTGTGGGTTTGATGAAAGGGTATGGTATGGATGAAATACCAACATGTATGGTGTGATTATGTTATTAAACTTGTTATTTTCATATAAGTTTAAATTATGGGATTTTGGCCGATTTATTGTTGTGAGGTGTATTGAAATAATTTGATGGCATAATTGTGATGTTGTGGTGATAGAGAAGTGTAAAGTATGAACTTGGTCTGACATGATCTTGGTTATCATGTATTGGTCAATGTATGGAATATTGTGGGATTATTGGGATAATAAATTCATAAATGATATTTTGGTCAATGTTGGGCATGTTGTGGTATTATTGATATGACCATGCCGAAAATGGTATTGTAGAGAAAGAAATAACATTTTATAAAGCCAAACATGTGACTCATTATATGCCATTGTAAGGTAATTGGTGGTTAATGTTGGTTCCTTATGTACTTGTGTTGTAGAGTGAAACATAAGGACGGAGCGGGACTATTGTATGCACTTAAGATTGTAGAATCATATTGAGAATACAAGGTATGTAAGGTTACTATGTCCGTATCTTTCTGCGGTAAATAGTATTCACATGGACATTACACTAGTCCTATTCCGAAATGTGCTAAGGTATCTTATTTCCGAATTCCAATGGTTGCCATCATATGTTTCCTACTTATTAGTTGGTTATGAATCACATGTCTCATGTTCATTGACTAATGTTCCAAAAGTCCAATAATGTTATGTTCCAATAGTGATTATACTCTTGTCTCTTGTTCGTGGAACATTGTCCAATGGTTTCAACGGTGTTATGGTTCTAATAATGTTATGTTTCCAAGTTAGTCACATGTCTCGCACTCTTTGGTTAATGTTCCAATTCCAATAATGTTACAATTATCAAAAGTATCAATCTCATGAAGTGAAGGATAACGAAATGCATATATGTGTGCTTCCAAAAATGTCATAATCCTCAATGTAATAATCTTTCATGAGTGAGTGTATCCATGGGGTGAAATAAACACCTTCATGATGACGATCCTAATATAATGAGTGTATCCATGGGGTGTAATAAACACCTGCATGATGATATCCATGGGGTGAAAGAAACACCTGCATGATGACTATCCCAACATTATGGGTGTATCCATGGGGTGACATGAACACCTGCATGACGATATTATTTTCCCACTGATCAGTTGGGGCCCGGGTATGATATGATATGAGTGATGATGAACAAATAATAGAAGCAAAAGAAAGAAAGAAAGAAAGAAAGAAATGTACGTTACATGGTTCCACTTATACAGAATGGTGACTTATCCATATTGACTATTCACTTATATTTGAGTTCAATATAGTGTTGATGTATTATACAGTTTCATATGGCCTTGCATACTCAGTACATTCTTCGTACTGACCCCTCTTGGGGGATTTACCTTACTTGCTGCAGGCGCAGGCCCTAGTAGACCTCCACAATAAGTTGCGGATCATTTGCGGATTATTGGTGAGCTCCAGTTGAATTCGGGACTTTCCGAGTCATTATAGATATTTGCTTTGGTATTGCACATATTTATAGAGTGGGGTGTTGTCCCGACTCTAGGTTGGATATGGTTATGTATCTCTAGAGGCTTTGTAGACTTATGTGGGAGAATGATTGTAAGAGATAAATGTTCATATTGTCATGATGGCCCTAACGACCAAGTTTCATATATTATATGAGTTTTTCCATGACTTCCGCATAGTAGCATGGGACATGATGATGTTCATATGAGAAGATGCATATGAAAACACATGAGCAAAGATTGGTTCTCTAGGTCCTCATCAGCTTCGGGTGTCAGTCCGCCTCATTGGAACTCGGGGCGTGACAAAAGTGGTATCAGAACCAGGTCGTCCTAAAGGCGTCTACAAAGCCGTTTCTAAGTAGAGTCTTGCTATGGATGTGTTGCACACCACATTGATAGGCAGGAGGCTACGAGACATTTAGGAATTATTTCTTTCCATCACTTCTAGATCGTGCAATAGAGCCAAAGTTGTAGGTGGACACATATGTACGTATTGACATTGGTTTTCGTTTGTATAGTCAAATGCTGATTATCAGACAAGATAAGGGCAAAGGTAAGCAGGTTGATATCCCTGCCAAAGAAGAAATCAGTAAATCACCACCTGACCAATCTAGTCAAGATGGGGCTGACATGGAATTTGCAATACGGGTTCTCTTAGCCAAAAAGTAGAGAAGTATCCGCAAAACCACCTATAAATGCCACTGAATAGGATTTAAGAAATATGGGGCATATGTTGACTCAAATAGTTATTGTACAATGTCACGGGCGAGCTAGCCCAATGACGAGTGATGATGGTGCGGCTAGGGCAGTGAGTCATCGAATACAGGATTCTTTTGAAATTAAATGTTCCCATGTTCACCGGGTCAGATCTGAATAAAAACCCACAGGATTTTATAGACCAAATCAAAAGGGATCTAGATGTTATGCATGTGACTGTGTATTGATGTATTTCCAATTAGTTGGGAGGAATTTAAAACAGCATTCTGTGACTAGTATCTCCCATGTGAGGTCTGAAAAGCTTATGCGAACCAATTGTTAAATCTTTGCCAAAGGACTATGAGTGTCAGAAAGTATAGTCTTCGATTTAATTATTTGGCTAGGTATACTCCAAATGTTGTAGCTATTATGACCGATAGAGTGCATTGGTATATGGACAGATGGATTGTATTATCGCAGCCTTCAAAGGAGATATGGATATAGCCAGAATGCAGGCTTTTTGCATAGATAATGGAGGATCAGAGGAAACAAAAACTAGACCTATGGGACAGTTCATAACGTCCTAAGGAGAATTTAGGTCTTGGGTGTTTAACAGACCGCCTAGACCATTATTTCCTTAATCTATAGTAAATGTTCCACCTCGATCCCAAGGGTTTAGAGACAATCGGTTTGGCAAAGAAGTGGGATTTAGGATTCATGGGCAATGAGGTATCAAGTACAGAACTGTAGAAAGAAGGAACCAACCGAAGTCTCCTAATCAGCCATGTTAGTGCTACGAAAGTTATCAGCTAGGTGAAGTGTCGGTTGGGGCCAAATGTTGTTATTGGTGTGGTATGTCGAGCCACAAAATGATACTTCTCCTGATGTAGTTACAAGTATCGTATATGTAATGATTGACCCATAGAGCATATGTTATTTCAGTAATTGCTGAAAATTCAAAATAAAACCAGAAGTGCTAGTTATGTCACATGAAGCCTATACATCAGTTGGTGAATGTATTGTAGTTAAAAGAATATATCATAAGTGTATAGTAATTGTTTGTGGTCATGAGACACTGGGTGCTCTTATTGAGCTGGAAATAGTGGAATTTTGATGTTATAAAGGAATTGCGCCATAGTAGATTGCTGAACTATGAAGTTATATTGTCGCTTTCCCCAAAGGAATGTTTTTGAATGGCCAGTGAAATGTGGAGGGCACCAAGAGGAAAATTTATTTCCCATTTTAAAGCAAAGAAAAGGATATTCTAAGGAATACATATGTCACTTAGTAAGAGTGAAAGATAATGATGTGACGCCACCAACTCTTTAATCAGTTCTGGTGGTAGATAAATTCCTCAATGTATGAGCTGGTGTTAATGTGATGTCAGGTAGCATGGCCCTGTTAGAGTTACGAGAATTAAATGAGAAATTAAAAGACGTAATGAACATGGGATTCATAGGACCTAGTACGACCCCTTGGGGTTCATCAGTGTTCACAGTACAAAAAAAATGGTACATTGAGAATGTGTGTTTACTATCGGCAACCGAATAAGGTGACAATTAAGAATACATGTATTTCCCTCGGAGTTGATGACTTATTTGATCGGTTATAGGGTGCCAAATTCTTCCTAAAGATTGACTTAAGGTCAGGAGATCATCAAGTAAGGGTCAGAGAAAATAAAGATACCAAAAATAGAGGTATGGTCGTTATAAATTCGTAGTTAGGCAATTTGGGCTAACAAATACACCAGCTGCGTTGATGGGTTTGATAATTAGGGTGTTTTAGCCATCGCTAAGCGTATTTGTAATAATGTTTTAACTGCTATACCAGATTACTCAAGATTACAAAAGGATCATGCTAATCACTTGTGACAGCTATTATGGATTCTTCGTGACCGTAAGATATATGTAAGTTCTTTAAATACAAGTTTGGTCATAATCCGCATTGTTCTTAGGACACATTATATAGAATGAGGAAATAAGGATTAATACACATAAAAGAAGTGGCCAAGGCTTACGACGCCTATGGAACTTCGTAGCTTCCTTGAGTTGACCAGTTATTACAGAAGAATTGTTAAAAAGGGCTTTCTTCCATCACCCTTAACGAAGCTAACTCACAAAGTAACTAAGTTTCAGCGAAATGATGTATGTGAGAAAAGTTTGCAAGAAATGAAAGATAAATTGGCTCCTACACCTGTACTAGTACCTCCCAAAGGCACAGAAAAGTATGCAGTGTATTGTGATGTTTTAAAAGTTGGTGTGGGATGTGTATACATGCGGCATGACAATGTGAAAGTGTATGCCTTAAGACAATTGCGTCCACATAAGAGAAATTATTCCACATATGATTGTGATATTCCCTCCGCAGAAGTGACGATTTGTTAAATCAGTTACGGGATTAGAAAAACAAAAATGAATGAAACAATGAAAAGAATGATGATGGGACGAGGAAATGAATGATGTTGATATACCCAAGACAGCATTACAAACTTGTCTAAAACTTCAAGTGAAAGAATGATAATGTCAAATGTAGCCGAATTTTCATTGGTATATGAGATAAAGGAAAAAGCAATGTGTAAGTCATATTCTTAGTTCAATTGAGAAAGAAAAATATGTACAATGAAGTTCGACGAAGGTATTTGAGCAAACATAAGGGGGGGGGGGGGGGTACTTTAACTCCAATGTAGATTATGCGTACTGGATATAGACGAGTTAAGACAATGAATTATGACAGAAGAACATCGTTCATGATATTTTTATTCGTTCGAAAATAACCAAAATGTACCATGGTCTAGTACGGAAGTCTTGGTAAGGTTACTTGAGAAGCACAATGTAGAACTTATAGCTCAATGTCCAAACGATCACTAGTTAACAGTATGGCATTAGAAATCTGTATGTTTTATGCCAGTGTATTAACCTTCTAGTTTGGAAATGGAACATGAATAACATGGATTTAACCACAGGGTTGCCTCGTACACTGCGAAGGTTGATTCCATATAGATAATAGTTAACAGACTTATCGAGTCAGCGTATTTCCTACCAGTTAGGACTACCGGTATAGCTGAACATTCTGCAAAGTTGTATGTTACAAAGATAGTACGATTACATGGGATTCCACTCACTATTATATCAAATAGGTGAACTCACTTTATTGCACAGTGTTGGGAGTCTTTTCAGTAAAGCATGGGTACACAGGTGGATGTAAATATGGCTTGTCATCCTCAAATGGATGGACAAACAGAACATTTGAAGATATGCCATGAGTTTGTACATTAAACTTTAAAGGTAGTTGGGATGAACGTCTATCGTTTAGTGAAATTGCTTACAATAAACATATCAAAAGGCACCTTATGAAGCTTTATGTGAAAAAAATATAGATCATTAATTAGATGGGTTACAACTGATGAAGTTACTTTGCTCGGGCCAGATTTTGTTCATCAAACTATGGAGAAAGTGAAGGTGATATAACAACAGCTACAAATGTCCCAAAGTCGATATAAATCATATGTCGATATTAGAGAAAGGGAATTAACATGTGCCATAAGTGATCAGGTATTTTTGAAAGTGTCACCAATGATAAAGAATAAGGAGATTCGGAAAGAAAGGGAAATTGTCCAAAGATTTGAGCAAATTGCGTATCTATTTGCATTAGTCCAAGAACTCTTCACAGTTCATTCAATATGTTATATCCGATGATTTGAAAGTGTATAGGAGATTATCTCGTATTGCTCCCAGTAGAGATGTGCAAGTTACGGAAGGTCACACATGTGATGAGGTATTGCCTACTATTCTAGCTCGATAAGCAAAAGCAATAAGCAATAAAGAAGTAGCTTCCATAAAGGCACTATTAGAGATATTAGTACATAGAAGAAATCACAAGGGAGACCAAAGAAATGATAAAATCCAAGTATCCCCATATATTTCAAATGGACCAAGAAATACAAAGCGCGGATGTGGAGCAATAAAAAGTAAGTATCCATGAGCCTTTAGTGTTTATGTATATGTGTGCTAAGGTAGAGATGCATTTGTCGTAATTGAAGCGATATTGTAAACATTCGAGGATGAATGTTTCTAAGGGGGGAAGAATGTAACACCCCGTACCTTCCTAACCCTACTTGACTACATTGAATAATGTTTACTTAGGTGTTGAGAGCCATAGGTATGTATTTGGTAATGTTAATGATGAGAAAAATTAAAATTTGGCCTTGTACATGTGATTAAACTTGCGTAGGAGGTGTCTTGCGATTATTGTGGAGCATTTGTAGGGTTCAAAATGAGGCTAAGAGGACCTCCAAACAAAAGATATTAAGGGTAAGAAGTAAGTTAAAGAATAGGACTTGAAGTATCTAACCAAACTCGCGAAGAAAAGTCGAAAAGCAAAATTTCCAAAAAAAAATAAGGGTGGGGCGCGCCAGAGAGCATACCACGCTGCTCTCCTCTAAAATTTTTAGTCCAGAGGCAGAAAGATGGCACGCCCAAGGGAGATCCACGCTAGTTTTGGTCACTTTTCAAAGTTGGAATTTTTCTTAAGTCCCAAGGGTGCCCGGGGACGTATTGAGCAGATTTTTGCCACGTTTCTTATACAACCATGAGAATATACATGAAATAAGTGAAGTATTATATTGGCATGATACAATTACTCGAGAATGAATTTGGCATCAAAATGACGGTTTTACCCTTGTGGTCAAAATAGGCCATACGTGGCTAGAATCACTTGTTTTTGGGATTGAGGCTACAAATATGAATCATGTGAGTGGAGATATTATCAAAAAATGTATGAAATTATTTAAACATGAGAAATTATTCATTTTATTGGGTTGAGTGAATTGGGCTCAATACAAGGCCCAAAATAAGAAGAAAACATGGGCCAAAATGGGTCAAATGACCCATTCTCCCTTTGACCATCAACTATTGATCAAGAATGAATAAGGATAAGATTAAAAGGGTCTATATAAAGTCCACCAACTCATATTTTATTCATTCAAAATGCACATGCCTTTCTAAACATTTTTCCAAAAGATATTTCTCTCAAGCTCTCAAACCCTAAGCCCTCCTCTTGGGCAAGATCATAATCTACAAGCTTGGGTAAGTGTTCATTCTAATGATTTAAGATATTATTTACATGAGAGATTATATATATCATGATGTTTATGTTGGCAAGGTGTTGAATAGTGCATTTTGGCTTTTTGCTAGAAGATGTGCATCCTTGTGAATTAAACTTGAAAAATGACTTATGGGTTTGACGAAAAGATATGGTGTGATTATGTTATTAGACTTGTTATTTTCATATAAGTGTAAATTATGGGATTTTGGCCGATTTGTTGTTGTGAGGTGTATTGAAGTAATTTGAAGGCATAATTGTGATGTTGTGGTGATGGAGAAGTGTAAAGTATGAAATTGGTCTGACATGATCTTGGTTATCATGTATTGGTCAATGTATGGAATATTTTGGTATTATTGGGATAATAAATTCATAAATGATATTTTGGTCAATGTTGGGCATGTTGTGGTATTATTGATATGACCATGCCGAAAATGGTATTGTAGAGAAAGAAATAACACTTTTTAAAGCCAAACATGTGACTCGTTGTTATTTATGCCATTGTAAGGTAATTGGTGGTTAATGTTGGTTCCATATGTACTTGTGTTGTAGAGTGAAACATAAGGACGGAGCGGGACTATTGTATGCACTTAAGATTGTAGAATCATATTGAGAACACAAGGTATGTAAGGTTACTCTGTCTGTATCATTCTGTGGCAACTAGTATTCACATGGACATTACACTAGTCCTATTCTGAAATATGCTAAGGTATCTTATTTCCGTGTTCCAATGGTTGCTATCATATGTTTCCTACTTATTGGTTGGTTGTGAATCACATGTCTCATGTTCATTGACTAATGTTCCAAAAGTCCAATAATGTTATGTTCCAATGTTCCAATAGTAATTATACTCTTGCCTCTTGTTCGTGGAATATTGTCCAATGGTTCCAATGGTGTTATGGTTCTAATAATGTTATGTTGCCAAGTTAGTCACATGTCTTGCACTCTTTGGTTAATGTTCCAATTCCAATAATGTTACAATTATGAAAAGTATCAATCTCATGAAGTGAAGGATAACGAAATGCATATATGTGTGCTTCCAAAAATGTCATAATCCTCAATGTAATAATATTTCATGAGTGAGTGTATCCATGGGGTGAAATAAACACCTTCATGATGACGATCCTAATATAATGAGTGTATCCATGGGGTGTAATAAATACCTGCATGATGATATCCATGGGGTGAAAGAAACACCTGCATGATGACTATCCCAACATTATGGGTGTATCCATGGGGTGAAATGAACACCTGCATGACGATATTATTTTCCCACTGATCAGTTGGGGGCCGGGTATGATATGATATGAGTGATGATGAACAAATAATAGAAGCAAAAGAAAGAAAGAAAGAAAGAAAGAAATGAATGTAAGTTACATGGTTCCACATATGCAGAATGGTGACTTATCCATATTGTCTATTCACTTATATTTGAGTTCATTACAGTGTTGATGTATTATACAGTTTCATATGGCCTTGCATACTCAGTACATTCTTCGTACTGACCCCTCTTGGGGGATTTACCTTACTTGCTGCAGGCGCAGGCACTAATAGACCTCCATAATAAGTTGCGAATCATTTGCGGATTGTTGGCGAGCTCCATTTGAATTCGGGGCTTTTCGAGTCATTATAGATATTTGCTTTGGTATTGCATATATGTATAGAGCGGGGTGTTGTCCCGACTCTAGGTTAGTTATGGTTATATAGCTCTAGAGGATTTGTAGACTTATGTGGGAGAATGATTGTTACAGATAAATGTTCATATTGTCATGATGGCCCTAACAGCCAAGTTTCATATATTATATGAGTTTTTCCATGACTTCCGAATAGTAGCATGGGACATGATGATGTTCATACGAGAAGATGCATATGAAAACACATGAGCAAAGATTGGTTCTCTTGGGCCTCATCGGCTTTGGGTGCCATTCCGCCTCATTGGAACTGGGAGCGTGACAACAGGCAGCAAGCTGGCGAGCCCAAGGGCGTGCCAGGCTGGTTTTGCCACTTTTTCAAAAGTTGAAAAATTCTCAAGTCCCAAGGGTATCCGGGGACATACCAAGCTGATTTTGCCACGTTTCTTCTACAAGCATGAGTATATACATGGAATGAGTGAAGTATTATATTGGTATGATAAAATTACTCGTGAACGAATTTGGTGTCAAAATGACGATTTTACCCTTATGGTCAAAATAAGCCATACGTGGCTAGAATTGCTTGTTTTTAGAATTGAGGCTACGAGTATGAATCCCGTGAGTGGGAATAGTGTCGTAATGCATATGAAATGATTTAAACATGAGAAATTATAGATTTTATTGGGTTGAGTGAATTGGGCTCAAAAAGGGCCCAAAATGGAAAAAAGACATGGGCCAAAAATGAGTCAAATGACGCATTCTTGCCTTGACCTTCTTGACACAACATTTAATGCCATAAGAGTGGCTAAGGATGTAAATTGAGGGCCTATATAAATAGTCAAAAATCTGATTTTATTCAAGAGAAACACACATGATTTTCTATCTTTTTCTAGAATTCTCAAGAAAGCTCTGGCTCTTCAAACCCTAAGTCATCTTTGGAGCAAGATCACCATTTTCCAAGATTGGGTAAGTGTTTATGCTTATGTATTAACATATTATATGAATGAGAGATTATGTAAATCATGTTGGTTATGCTTGGAAGTGGTGAATATAGCACTTTGTATTTTTGTAAAAGATGTGTCATCTATGGAATTTAAACTTGAAAGATGACTTGTTGTCTTGATGAAAGTGCATGGTATGGATGAAATATCAACATATATGGTGTGATTATGGTCCTAAACTTGTTATTTTTCCATAAGTGTAAATTATGGGATTTTGGCCGATTTGTTGTTGTGAGGTGTATTGAAGTGATTTGATGGAATAATTGTGATGTTATGATGATGGAGAGTGGAAAGTATGAACTTGGTGTGACATGCTATTGGTTATCATGTATTGTTCAATGTATGGAATATTGTGGGATTATTGGTATAATAATTTCATGAATGGTATTGTCAAGGGGGAAATGACATGTTAAAGCCAAACATGTCACTCATTGTTATTATATGCCGTTGTAAGGTAGTTGGTGCTTAATGTTGGTTCCGTTATGTACTTGTGTTGTAGAGTGAAACATAAGGATGGAGCGGGCCTATTGTATGCACACTTAAGATTGTAGAATCGTATTGAGAATACAAGGTATGTAAGGTTCCTTTTTCCGTATCCTTCTGCAACATATTGTTCATATTGACATTGGACCTGTTTCAATTCCGAGAGGCTTGAAGTATATCAATTCAGGATGACGTATATTGTTATTCATATGTGTCCTATTCTTAGATGAATGATGATTCACTTATCTTTTATTCATTGACGGAAGTTCCAAAGTTGTCATGACGTTGTAATTTCTAAAAGAACCATCTCAAAGAGAGTAGGATGTAAGAGAATCTATTTATTCTTGAGAAGCATTTTTCCAGTCATGTCATGTTCCAAAGTCCTATAGTATGATGATTATCCTTGTACTAATCTTTAATAAGTAAAAGTACCAATCTCATAGGAGTAATAAGAGAGGTGATGTGCAAGTTAGTATAATTACTCCTCATAAGCGAAGATGTCAATCTCATGAAGGAAAGGATTGAAGTGAGATGTGTATATAAGTGTGTCCTTTAATGTCATGATCTTTAACATGTCACTCTCATAACTATGTAAAGGGTATAAGATTGTAAAGAGGTAATGTGCATGGTTACTATATGTTTCAGTGAGTATGGATCCATGAAGTATAAGATTGAGGTAAAGCATTTTTGTGTGTTCAAATAGTGTCATGATCTTCAATATATCAATATCTCATAAGTGAATAAATCAATCTCTCCCAAATAAGAAGTGAATAAAGATGTGTATATGTTAACCCACCATGAGAATGGATGTATGTTAACCCACCATGAGAGTGGATGTATGTTAACTCACCATAAGAGTGGATATATGTTAACCCACCATGTGAGTGGATGTACGTTAACCCACCATAAAGTGGATGTATGCTAACCCACCATGAGAGTGGATGTAGGTTAAACCACCAATAGAGTGGATGTACGTTAATAGAGTAGATGTACGTTAATAGAGTGGGCGTACGTTATATTATTAAAGCACCGATAGAATAGATGTATGTTATATTGTTACCCCGCCACTAAAGTGGATGTGTGTAGATGAATGTTATTCTTTTACAACCTACTAACCAAGTAGATGAATAATAATGATGATGAGCGTAAAAGCAAGAAAGAATCTATTGCATATAAAGAATCTCTTGGAGGCAAGTCTCTTGAGTAGAAGTAACTCTCTCTTGAATAAGGGGGTATATAGTGAATGGTAAATTATAATAACAATAGAAATATTCATGATTTCCTCACACACCAAAAAGGGAGTTTATTCACATTTACTATTTCTCTTATATTGACTCCGTTGTTGTTGTTATTATACATGATGAATTTCTTTTGGCCTTACATACTAAGTACATTCTTCGTACTGACCCCCTCGGGGGACTTACCTTACATGTTCCAGGTGCAGGCATTAGTAGACCTCCTCCATAGATTGTGGATCATTTGCAGAGTTTTGGTGAGCTCCAGTTGGTTCGTAGCCTCCTGAGTCATAGTTGTATATTTGATTTGATGTTATAAATGTTGTATAAAGCGGGGACTTGTCCCGAATATTAGTTGGTCTTGGAAATGCATCTGTTAGAGGCTTTTGTAGACATATGGGTATATGGATGTACGAGACAAATGTCTGTTTTGACTTGATAGCCCCAACGACCAAGTTATATATATTAGCATATATTTCCATGATTCATGTTTTCTGCATAGTTGCATAAGGTATAATAAGATTCATACGAGGATATGCATACGAAGGTTCATGATCAAAGATTGGTTCTATCGGGCCATATCGGCTTCGGGTGCCAGTCCGACCCGAATGGGATTTTAGGTCGTGACAAAAGTGGTATCAGAGCAGGTCGTTCTAAGGGTGTCTACAAAGCCGTGTCTAAGTAGAGTCTTACTTATCGATGTATTGTGCACCACATTTATAAGTAGGAGGCTACGGGACATTTAGGATGTGGTCTCTTTTCTTCATTCTAGATCATGCAATAGAGCCAGTGTTGTAAGTTGAATTGCATCTGACCATGGTGATTGTTTTTCGTTGGTATAGTAAAATGCCAATTACAAGAAGGGTCAGAGGTAAGCAGGTAGATGTGCCTGCCGATGAGGGAATGAGTAAATCACTACCCGACCAAGCTAGTCAAGCTACAACGTGCCATGTGAAATTGTTGAAAGTGTATAAGAGTTTCCCTTCATATTGTTCCCATTGGAAATATACAGAGTTCGGGGGATCTCATTAGGAAAATATATCTATTGCTATTCTAAACCGTCAAGTGTGAAGGTTAATAAATAAAGACGTACTTGCTGAAAAAGTTCTTTGGGGAAATCAACAAGTCGAGGAGATCGCATGAAATCGACGTACCCATATTTGTTTCAAATGGAAGAAAAGGTTCAAAATGTGGGAGTGGACTGAGACTAAGTAAGTATCTATGAGATTTAAGTGTCTATATATGTATATACTAATATAGAGATGCATTTGTTGTAATTGAAGCGACATCGTTAACATTCGAGGACGAATGTTTCTAAGGGGGGGAGAATGTAACACCCCGTATACTCCCAACCCAATGTGACGACGTTGAACAATGGTTACTTAGGTGTCGAGATGCCATGAGTAAGTAATTTGTAATGTTAGTGATGAGAAAAATTGAAATTTGGCCTCGTACATATGATTAGCCCTTCGTAGGAAGTATTTTGTGATTTCCATGGAGCATTTGTGGGGTTCAAAATGAGGCTAAAAGGACCTCTAAACAAATTATATTAAGGGTAAGAAGTAAGTTAAAGAATAGGACTTGAAGTATCTAACCTAATCCGCAAAGAAAAGTCAAAAAAAGGAATTTTTTGAAAAACTAAGTGTGGGGCACGCTAGAGGGTGTACCACGCCTCTCTGGGCTAATAATTTTATTCCACAGGCAGCAAGTTGGCACGCCCAAGGGCGTGCCAGGCTGTTTTTGCCACTTTTTCAAAAGTTGGAAAATTCGTAAGTCCCAAGGGTGTCCGGGGACGTACCGAGCCGATTTTCGCCACGTTTCTTATAGAACCATGAGTATATACATGGAATGAGTGAAGTATTAAATTGGTATGATAAAATTACTCGTGAACGAATTTGGTGTCAAAATGACGATTTTACCCTTATGATCAAAATAAGCCATACGTGGCTAGAATTGCTTGTTTTTGGAATTGAGGCTACGAGTATGAATCCCGTGAGTGGGAATAGTTTTGTAACGCATATGAAATTATTTAAACATCAGAAATTATTGATTTTATTGGGTTGAGTGAATTGGGCTCAAAAAGGGCCCAAAATAAAAAGAAGACATGGGCCAAAAATGAGTCAAATGACCCATTCTTACCTTGACCTTCTAGACACAACATTTAATGACATAAGAGTGGCTAAGGATGGAAATTTAGGGCCTATATAAAGAGGCAAAAATCTGATTTTATTCAAGAGAAACACATATGCTTTTCTATCTTTTTCTAGAATTCTCAAGAAAGCTCCCTTTGGGCTCTTCAAACCCTAAGTCATCTTTGGAGCAAGATCACCATTTTCCAAGATTGGGTAAGTGTTTATGCTTATGGATTAACATATTATATGCATGATATATTATGTAGATCATGTTGGTTATGCTTGGAAGTGGTGAATATAGCACTTTGTATTTTTGTAAAAGATGTGTCATCTATGGAATTTAAACTTGAAAGATGACTTGTTGTCTTGATGAAAGTGCATGGTATGGATGAAATATCAAAATGTATGGTGTGATTATGGTCCTAAACTTGTTATTTTTCCATAAGTGTAAATTATGGGATTTTGGTCGATTTGTTGTTGTGAGGTGCATCGAAGTGATTTGATGGAATAATTGTGATGTTATGATGATGGAGAGTGGAAAGTATGAACTTGGTGTGACATGCTATTGGTTATAATGTATTGGTCAATGTATGTAATATTGTGAGATTATTGGTATAATAATTTCATGAATGGTATTGTCAAGGGGGAAACGACATGTTAAAGCCAAACATGTAACTCATTGTTATTGTATGCCATTGTAAGGTAGTTGGTGGTTAATGTTTGTTCCATTATGTACTTGTGTTGTAGAGTGAAACATAAGGATGGAGCGGGCCTATTGTATGCACACTTAAGATTGTAGAATCGTATTGAGAATACAGGGTATGTAAGGTTCCTTTTTCCGTATCCTTCTTGTTCACATTGACATTGGACCTGTTTCAATTCCGAGAGGCTTGAAGTATATCAATTCAGGATGACGTATATTGTTATTCATATGTGTCTTATTCTTAGATGAATGATGATTCACTTATCTTTTATTCATTGACGTAAGTTCCAAAGTTGTCATGATGTTGTAATTTCTAAAAGAACCATCTCAAAGAGAGTAGGATGTAAGAGAATCTATTTATTCTTGAGAAGCATTTTTCTAGTCATGTCATGTTCCAAAGTCCTATAGTATGATGATTATCCTTGTACCAATCTTTCATAAGTAAAAGTACCAATCTCATAGGAGTAATAAGAGAGGTGATATGCAAGTTAGTATAATTATTCCTCATAAGTGAAGATGTCAATCTCATGAAGGAAAGGAGTGAAGTAAGATGTGTATATAAGTGTGTGCTTTAGTGTCATGATCTTTAACATGTCACTCTCATAACTATGTAAAGGGCATAAAATTGTAAAGAGGTAATGTGCATGGTTACTATATGTTTTAGTGAGTACGGATCTATGAAGTACAAGAGTGAGGTAAAGCATTTTTGTGTGTTCAAATAGTGTCATGATCTTCAATATATCAATCTCTCATAATTGAATAAATCAATCTCACCCAAATAAGAAGTGAATAATGATGTGTATATGTTAACCCACCATGAGAGTGGATGTATGTTAACCCACCATGAGAGTGGGTGTATATTAACCCACCATGAGAGTGGATATACGTTAACCGACCATTGAATGGATGTATGCTAACCCACCATGAGAGTGGATGTAGGTTGAACAACCAATAGAGTGGATGTAGGTTGAACAACCAATAGAGTGGATGTACGTTAATAGAGTAGATGTACGTTAATAGAGTGGACGTACATTATATTATTAAACCACTGATAGAATAGATGTATGTTATATTGTTACCCCACCACTAAAGTGGATGTGTGTAGATGAATGTTATTCTTTTACAACCTACTAACCAAGTAGATGAATAATAATGATGATGAGCGTAAAAGCAAGAAAGAATCTATTGCATATAAAGAATCTCTTGGAGGCAAGTCTCTTGAGTAGGAGTAACTCTCTCTTGAATAAGGGGGTATATAGAGGATGGTAAATTATAATAACAATAGAAATATTCATAATTTCCTCACATACCAAAAAGGGAGTTTATTCACATTTACTATTTCTCTTATATTGACTCCGTTGTTGTTGTTATTATGTATGGTGAATTTCTTATGGCCTTACATACTCAGTACATTCTTCATACTGACCCCTTCGGGGGACTTACCTTACATGTTGCAGGTGCAGGCATTAGTAGACCTCCTCCGTAGATTGTGGATCATTTGTAGAGTTTTGGTGAGTTCCAGTTGGTTCGTAGCCTCCTGAGTCATAGTTGTATATTTGATTTGATGTTATAAATGTTGTATAAAGCGGGGACTTGCCCCGACTATTAGTTGGTCTTTGAAATACATCTGTTAGAGGCTTTTGTAGACATATGTGGGTATATGGATGTAAGAGACAAATGTTCGTTTTGACTTGATGGCCCCAACGACCAAGTTATATATATTAGCATATGTTTCCATGATTCATGTCTTCCGCATAGTTGCATGAGGTATAATAATATTCATACGAGGATATGCATACGAAGGTTTATGATCAAAGATTGGTTCTCTCGGGCCATATCGGCTTCGGGTGCCAGTCCGGCCCGAATGGGATTTCGGGTCGTGACAAGATGTGAATCGAGTATGCATGTCTTGAATAAATTCTCCTTCACTCATCTTAAATAGCTCATACTGAGTAGTATGTATATCAATCTTTGATTGCTTTACTTGACTTGTTCCCTCATTAGCATTCTACAATGCTTCCCATATTTCCTTAGCAGATTCACAAGAAGAGACCCGATTGTACTTATTAGGTCCTATACCACAGACAAGAATCTTCTTTACTTTTGTAATTCTTCTCAATCCTTGTTTGATTAGCTTCAGTATAATCCTTTCTACTTTTAGGAACAGATTGAGAGGTATCTCCTTCTTTAGCTGCTTCCATTGGGACATAGGGACACTATAGATAACAACCCACAACTCACTATCCACTGCCATGATGAAATCATGCATTCTAGTCTTCCACCAACTATAGAACTGCCCATTGAACCTTGGGGGTCATGTAGTTGATTTTCTTTCCTCAAGACTGAGTGGAGCTTCCATCTTGAACAAGATACTTCCTAGGTGGTAACCTTATAGAAAGTACCTCTTTGATAACAATTGATGATTTAAAAGAGTCCACCACTATAACTAAGACCTGATTTGGTACCAGGTCTCTATATAAGGATACGGAAGAGCAATAAGAACACAATAAAAAATGGAGTAAAGTAAATAACACAATATGGAAATCTCCTTGCTCAAGGGAGTAAAACCAAGACCTAACCCAGTAGGATTTCACCAACAATCTTCACTATAACTCTGAGAAACCTTCGATTACAACCTAGGAATTAACCTCTGAATTCCTACACCTTACAATAACTCTATTGCAATACAACCTCACACTAACTCAACTGCAAAACTCCATTAGCTACCTCTAGGTAAGAAAACAACTTAGATTTAAACAAAGAGCTAGAAAAAAAATACTCACTGAAATCTCTAAAAATAGATGTGAGTTTACAATTGTAAGACCATGAGCAAAACTCAATCAACCTAGAAAAAAACATATATTACTATGAGCAAAAAGAGTTTCTAAATTATTGAGTCTTGTTATATCGGTTGAGGCCTTTGTTTGAGAAAACTCTTTTTGGATTTATGCAAAAGCATGAGCTTCTCTCCTCAAGAATGAAATATATATATATATATTATTAGCATTGGGAAAGAAGCTTTCTCATTGGTGGATGCTGGAAATGACCACTAAAAATTTGTCCACTAACATGTTGACATTGTCCAGAAAAGTACTAGACAACCGACATATAAGAAAAATATATGCAACCGTAGAACTACACACTGGTACATTAGTTCATGTAACTAGTCCTTCCACTGGCTTAGTTAAACAACTAAACATAAGTAATAATCAGTTATTCATGGACCATGTTCCAGTGATAAAGTTTGTCAATCATCAAAACATGAACTTAATAAGCATAATAATAACATAGGCATAATAAGAACAAGGTCGGAACCCAACATTAATCACAGACACTTTATCTCTTAAATAGAAGAGGATTGTGTCATCAACATATGATAAGTGATTAATCTCTGGCTCCACTTTGGTAAACCATATCTCTTAAACTGCTTATCCTTGTGTATATTATCTAGTCCCCTGGCTAACAGTTCTGTTGTAATTATAAAAAGGGTTGGTGAAAGAGAGTTCCATATTTCAAGCCCCTAGAAGATTTGAAAAATCCATGTGATTGGCAGTTAATTAGTACAGAGTACCAATTATTAGAAACTAGTCTTCCGACCATATCAATTATAACTTTTGAGAATCCAAATTTTCTTAGGACCTTAGTCATAAAGATCCATGATACCCTATCATATGTCTTTGCCATATACAACTTCACCCACCACCTTGGTATTTTTATTCCTCATGTTGATATCTCTAATAATTTCCTGAGCCAATATACATTTTCAGTTATACTCATATCCTCTGCTTGAGTATGGGATATGATAGCAGGCAAAGCTCCTATCGACCTCTCATATACCATTCTAGAAATGGTCTTATTGGTGAAAGAACTTAGGCTTATAGGTTTGAAGTCCGAAAAAAATTTCACCTCATCCTTCTCGAGAAGCAAAACCAAATTAGTGTGTATGATAAACATGGATAGTTCTTTTCCACAGAAAAAAGCTCTAACAAATTTAGTGATGTCTCCTCCAATAATATCCTAACAGTTCTAAAATAATAGACTTGAAAACTCATCAGGACCACTGTCTCTATCACCATTAAATTCAAAAAAATACTCTTTTAACCTCCTCTTGATTGGGTAGTCTGGTCATTTCCCTATTTTGTTCCTCTGTGATGAATTGTGGAATATATTGTAGCATGAAATAGTCTTGGTTGAATACTTCTTTCCTGAATTTTCCCTATTGTTTCTTGCCCTATCTGTTGATTAGTACAAATAGTATCTACTTTATTGGTGGTAATCTCTGCTAAGTGTAATTTCTTCCTTCTCCCTTTGGAATAGGAATGAAGAAATTTTGTGTTCCTATCACCCTCTACAAACCATTCCATCTCAAGTTTTTGTTTCCAATATTCTACCTCAATCCATAAAAATTTCTTCAATTCTGCTTCCATTCTCTTAACTCCTCTCTATTGGTTGTTGATGGTTGTACTTCCAATTGAGTCTCCTTTATCTTATGATATCTTCTATGGTTGCAATCTGATGAAAAATGTTTTCTAATACTTCTTTACTCCAGACTGCAAGGGCTCTTTTCACTTTCTTTAATGTAGCCTGAAACTCCATGAATGGACTTCCTACAAAATCAATATGCCAATTTTGTTGCAGCATTCCTTTAAACTGATGGTGTTTAGTCTAAAAGTTTAAGAATCTAAAAGGTTTGATGGTATGTTCTTCTGCTGAGTTACATATCACATAGAAAGGGGCATGATCTGACCCTTGCCTGATAAGATGATGAACCTCAGTAGAAGGGAAAATATCTAAGAAAGCTTGGTTCACTAAAATTCTATCCAATCTTTTGAATATGCAATTCTCTTCAATCCTCCCATTCCACCAAGTGTATTTTCTCCCAAAAAATCTTACCTCTAATAAAGCCCAATTATTAATGCATAGAGCAACATTTTTTGCTTCATATTGAGTAAAAGCTAAACCTCCCAACTTTTCTTCTTCATTTAAAATTACATTAAAATCTCCACCCACTATCCATGGTGCTTGAATGTATTCCGCAATGTGCTCCAGTTCCACCCAAAACTCTAATCTTTCCAAAGCACTACATATTGAATACATTGATGAAATAATGAAGGATTTTTTATCCTCACAAAAATTAATTGAAAGTTATTGAGTTGAGTCCACAATAATACTGTTTTCCCATTTCTCTCTCTAGAATATCCAAATTTTGGCAGAACTGCTAACTAATGAATGGCTAAAGACTAGATTTCTTCTATATTGATCTAGCTTTATGGATCTTAAAATGGCTCCATCAAAGCTATGAATGAAAAATTATGTCTTTTATTTAGTTCCATTAACCTCTCAAAAGAGTTTTGAGTGTTAACATATTTAATGTTCCAGAAAACAATTTGTTCAATCATTGATCACAATCTATTGATTTATCTTTACTGCCCTTATTTTGACTTGAAGAGAAAGTGTAGGTCTACTTCTTTTATCCCTATTCTTCAAGTTTTCTATATGTCTTGGTGACAAAACCCCTGTTTTACTTATTTGTTGAGTATTGTATTCCATGTTTTCATCCTCCTATATTTCCTTCTTTTGTTGAATTTGATCTTCAGTCTCTTCCATTTAGTCTGATGCCTCTTTAAAAGGAGGATCTAGTATTATTACATTATCCTATTTTGAGTTACTCATTCTTGTTGTGACATTATTTCTAGATTCCTAGTTGTTCTCTTAGACATGCTTTTTTAAAAACTTGTGCTATCAATATTTTAGGGCTTGTCTCCAATGTATGCTCTCCCACTCTCTCCTTTCTTGAAATTTTTATAGGGTCCACACTCTTCACTGGGCTTTGGATATTGCTTCCTTTTTCATTGTTAGGTTCCTTTTGATTGTTGCTAGCTACTGAGTCATGATTGGTTCCTTTTGTCCCAAAAACTTCTTCAACCCACCCCTATGATGATTGATTCTATTGATTTTGATTGCTAAGGCCTGGTTTCTCATTCTTCTCTTTATTTCAAGGGAATCAAATTGATTAACTATTGTAATTCCAACCCTGTTCCAAACCTTGTCCTATTGCCTTCTTATACCTCCTCTTCTTTTGTTTTTGTTCTCCTTAACGTCCTTATTGTTTTTTCTTTTTGTTTGTTTTTTGCTCCACTTTGTTGAGCTTTTCCTTTATTTTCCTTTTTTTCTTATCCTTCCTTTTGTTTTATAACAGCCTCCTATTTTTATGGTGCTTCACCTTGATCATTCTTCTCCTTCTTTAGGTATAATTCTTCTCCTTCTTTGGGTATAATTCTGTATGTTCAACATAGCATTGTTGTTCATTATGTCCTTGGATCATACAAGGCTTGTAATATTGAGGGATATAGTCATAATTGATTCTTATCCTTTTTTCAACAACTTCTCCATTTTGTCTTTCCATTCCTCTGTTGTATCTTTGGAAATTCCCCCAGTAAATCTACTTCTGCTTTTACTCTTGCATAATTGGGTATCGTTTGATTCTTCGTGACCATGTCAACCTGTAAAGGTTTGCCAACTGCAGCTGCTAATGAAAAATAGTTTCCCTTCCAAATAAGATTGGAGGGAGGTATGGAAAGGATATCCAAGCAATTGCAATAGTTGTTTCTTCCTCTGGATCAAACATAGGATCCCACTTCAGAGTCCTTATTAGATATGAGCAATTACAATGTGTGATATATAAAGTTAGCTTAGACAATAAATTCACATAATCCTTCAATTGTGTGGCCCTAATTAGAACATGTCTATTGCTAAGTAATCCTATATTGCATTCTCCCTTTTGTTTGCATTGTTTAGGAATAAATTTTCTCAAATCTTGCATATCATGCCAACCATATGAGAATTTCCCAATGACTACACACTGCAAGTTCTCGTTCACTATCATTTTGTAAATTGCCTTGAAAGGAATAGGTTTAATGTTTGTTGGTGGTGGTTTCAAAGACGAAGTGTATATGATGGTAGGTGGGTTTGGAGTTGGTTGACTACCCTTCGTGGGAGGTCGGCTACTAGTCGTGGTGGCCATTGCCACCAAAAATTATAGGCAAATTTACTATTTGACGGTGGTAGGGTTATTGGTAAAGAGCATTTTTGCTAAAGTTTGTCCATTTAGGCAAATCTTTCATCCGTACATTACCATTAATTCAAATACGACTATATTTAGGTACATTGCTTGTCATATCTTAGTACGAATATGCTACTCTGCTCAAGTCATAATTTAGTAACACATGCTATGGGGTAAATGTAATTTAACACAACTACATAAGCAAGGGTATAACGTAGCTACCAAATACAATAGTGATATTATAATTATAATGATAATAATATAATAAATTTTCACTATATGAATAATAGTAAAAAGTAATACAAGAACAAAAAGAGAAATCATAAAAGTGTATCCATATAAGACATCTAACTATATAAATCTTGTTAGATACATTCAGAGACACCGTGACTTGATATCAAAGAACAATTTTTCTAGTATCGTTGTTTTAACTTCAAAATTTCTATATTAATCTAAATGTAATTATATAATATACAATACACGTAGATGGTTTTTTACCCCTCCCTAGGAACTCTGGCCCATTTTTGATCTCATGGTGACTCAAACTCACAACCTCCGGATTAGAAGTGAGGGGTGCTTACCATCCGATGGGTTCACTATATAAATAATAGTAAGAAATCATATTAGGATAAAAAAAGGTTTTAAAAATGAATTGATAGGGATAAATGTGTAATTTTGTTATTTAATCCATGTATAACTAATACCCACATAACTTATTCTACCTTCTACCTCTCATAAAATTATACATAGATTTTTTCATAAGTTATGTGAGTATTAACTATGTAGAATTACTAAAACACATCCAAACACCGTATAAACTTAATATACGATGAATAACTTTTGTACAACATTTTGAACCTACCAACCAAATATTGTATAGAAATTAATACATAAATAATTTTTATCCTATTTAGAAACCAAACAATGTATAAAACTAATACATGAATATTCATATTAATACATGAATAACTTTAAAGTTATCCAATAACCAAATGGCCCCTAACACTTTGTTTGGGACCCTCAACTTGATGGTTTGGATGGCTGGGGCTTGGATAGAGATTTACATGATCAATCTAGCCAAGATCCAATGACTTTGGTAAAGGTCATATTCACTTAAGGCTAGTCTGCCAATATGGGCATGTTAGCAGGGCAGGGCATGTGTTGGCAGCATGGCAAGACCTTGGCAGTAGCATGGCTAAGGTATACAAGGCATGGCTAAGTCATGACAAGGGTCGGCAAGGCAAGGCTATGATATGGCGTGATCATGGCTGAGTCAAATTTATGGGCTATGAGTTGAGCAAGGCAAGCGGCTATGGAAAACAGACACCAATGGAAAATTATGCAAGGCAGAACCTGCATATAACATAGGCATGAGGGCAAGCAATAAAATAGGCATCAAGCCTGATGATTGGTGCTAAAATTTGAAGTTTTGTACGTGTGTGCCTTGCACATGTGTGAGAGTTGGGGTAGTTGTAACCGTTTTTTGGCACTTGTCAGCAGATAGGATGGATTTGTAGTTTGAATTCATAATTTTAATTTGTCCTAATAGTTAAGGATGTCAACTGAATTAGGATAGGGAGATGTGATAGATATTTAACTGGCATGTAGGTACAAGCAGGCTTTCACAAGACAAATTTGGATGTGTTGGCTAAATTTGGTAAAGGTTGAGTTTGTGTGCTTCTTTGTGGCACTAGTTTAATACAAAGTTTGAAAGCGATTCCTACATATGCTTGTGTCTGTTTCATTCTGTGAGCCTATACAAACTAAGTGTTGAGTGCAAAAGAAAGGATTGAAGCCAAAGTGCATGGCTTTCAAAGTGGGTTAGATCAGAAAAAGTTAACCCCCTTATAATTGGTATTAGAGCTTTGTGTTGTGATGGCTAGTGGAAGTAATTACAATGATTTATGCAAAAATATTGCAAGGCTGGAGACCCTTGTTGGCCTAATAGAATATGTAATGAATTGGTTGATGTCATGACTCAAATTCATGGCATTAACATAGAACTGGCAAGTTATTGTGTTATTGTTGACAGTCAATTGGCTGGTCTTGTTACTTTTAGCAAGACTATTAATGGCCTGTTGAAGGAAAAAAAGAACTTAAGGCATAGGTGGTGGTCCTTCACTGGGCTATTGTTGGTTTATCTTGTGGCAGTGAAGAACATGCCAAAATTAAGATCCCAAAACCAAAGTACTTTGATGGTGTTCATGGTGCTAAGCAATTGGAAAATTTTCTATGAGACTTGAAGCACTATTTTACTACTGCTAATGTGTCTGTAAATGAAAAACTGACCACGGTAGTTCACTATTTTAGGAATGATCCAACACTGTGGTGGCATACAACGAATGTTGATGACAAAAGTTCTGGCAGACCCAAGTGTGATACATGACAAAAATATCACAAAAATTGAGGGATGCACTTCGTCAAAAAAAATTTTTGTTTGGCAATTCATCTAGGTTGCTAGGGATATATTGAAGCGGTTGAAATAATTTGGTTGTATTTGGGACTATGTGAAGGAATCTTCTTTGATGATTGATATTCAGGATATGTCTAATTATGATAAGTTTCACAACTTCATTTCTGGAATGTAAGGATGGGCATAGAACAAACTATGTAGGCAGAAAGTTCAAGATCTGCCTAGTGCCATTGCAATGGTAGATGAATTAATTAATTATTGTTCTAATAGTGTAGCCCTAATCCTACTCCTTCTAAAACAAAGAAGAAGGAATAAGATAGATACTGGAAAAAGAATAATCGAAGGCAAGAGGGCAATGACAAAGGCAAGGGTAAGATGGATGTTTCTCTTTCTAATTAAAGAAAACAGACTGGTGAAAAAGTCTGTTAGACTTATCAGAAACCAGGGCATCAGGATAGTAAATATCCAAATTAAGAAAAGATCAATGCTCTTCTTACTGAAGAGGAAAAACAAGGCAAGGGATAGGAAATTGATGAATATGTTAACCCACTGTGTTTGTTAAATACATTATCTAGCATAAATGTGATGTTGTTGGAAAGGTTGCCTTGGTTAATACTGCTAAAGGTGTTGAAGATCCAACAGTTGCCTATGTTACTTTGATGTATGTTGATGTGAAAATTGGGGATAAAAATGTAGTGACAATGGTAGATACCGGTGCTACTCACACTTTTGTGGCCTCCAAAATTATGCAGGCATATGGAATGAAGGTGACTACTTGTGTAATGAGAATAAAGGGTGTAAATTCTGCAGCTCAACCAGGGTATGGCATGGCACTGGATGTCCTAGTGAAAATAGGTTATTGGATTGGAATGCAGAACTTCACTGTGGTGCCACTTGATGACTTCAATCTTCTACTTGGGATTGACTTTACAAGGAAGTTTAAGGTTACTCTGATTCTTCACATAGATGGTTTGATGTTTATAGGGCAAAATGACCCTTGATTTGTGAAAGGTATTCGACCCATTAACGAGGTAAAAAAGAGGAAACCTCTAAAATTACAGCCATGTTATCTATGATGGCTTTTGAAAAAGATTTGAAGAAGGGAGAGACTGTTTATCTTGCTGCCTTGGTTGAAGTGAAGTCTGATGTGCAAGTTAAAGTCCAGGACAGTGTTTCTAAGTTGTTGGCAGAATTCAAGGATGTGATGCCATGAGAACTGCCTAAAGATTTACCTCCATAGAGGGAAATTAATCACAAGATTGATCTAATTCCTGGATCATTGCCACGAGCATTACTTCCTTATCACATTTCTCCAGTGGAGTTGGCAAGATTGAGAAAGTAGTTGTCTAAATTGCTTAAGGTTGGACTAATCCAGCCTTCGAAGGCTCCCTATGATGCCCCAATTCTATTCTAAAAGAAGTAGGAAGGAAGTTTGTAAATGTGTGTTGACTATTGTGCACTGAACAAAATGACTATAAGAACAAGTATCCGATGCCGCTGGATCAAGACTTGATGAATAGGTTGTCTAAGGATAGTTTATTCTCTAAGCTAGACTTAAGGTATAGCTATTAGCAAATGTACATAGCTGAGGGGGATGCCCCAAAGACCATTTGTGTAACTAGATATAGTAGCTATGAATTCCTTATAATGTTATTTGGGTTGACTATTGCACTGACTACTCTCTGTAACTTAATGAATAATGTTCTTTATGACTACCTTAATGACTTTGTAGTGGTTTACTTAGATGATATAGTCTTTTATAGTAGAATAGTAGAAGATCATTTTTTGCATTTGAGAATGGTGTTACAACGACTTAGAGAGTATCAACTCTATGTCAAGATGGAAAAATGTGAGTTTGCTTGTCACGAGATTAAATTTTTAGGCCATTTGGTTAGCAAAAACTAGGTGTGGATAGACCCTAAGAAAGTACAGGCTATTGTTGATTGGCTGGCACCAAGCAGGGTTAACAAATTAAGATCATTTTAGGTCTTAGCAAACTATTATCGGAAGTTCATTACTGGTTATTCAAAGAAGGCTACTCCATTGATAGATTTGTTGAAGAAAAATATTAAATGGGTTTGGTCTAGAGAAAGTGTTAAGGCTTTCAAGTCCTTGAAGAAGGCGATTGCTTCTGAACCAATATTATGGTTGCCTAAATTTGATTTACTATTTGAAGTTCACATCGATTCTTCTGATTTAAAAGGATCAGTGGTGTACTAGTGCAAAAGGATCATTTGGTTGTGTTTGAAAGTAGAAAATTAAATCTTGAGTAGCAAAGGTATTCTGCTCATTAAAAAGAGATAGTAGCAGTCCTCCATTGTCTTCAAATCTGGCGGGCGTATTTATAGGGAATGAAGTTTGTTGTCAAGATGGACAATGTGTCTAATACTTACTTCAAAACTCAATAGAAATTGAGTCTGAAGCAGGCCTGATGGTAGGAGATACTTATTGAATATTACTTTATTTAGATACACAAACCAGGCAAACAAAATCAATTTGCTAATGTATTGAGTTGTAAAGAGATATTTGTTGTAGTTTATGCAATCACTAGACTCATCTGATTTCCTAGATAAGATAAAGTTTAGTGCTGTCTTTGATTCATTATATGTGAAATTGATGGATCAAGTGAAAGAGGGGACAGTTAAACGGTATTGGATCGAGAACGATCTACTGTATTTTAAAAGAGGAGCATTACTGTGCCTTAAGGTGACGGATTGCATCAAAAACTCCTCAAAGAAACACATTATACTAGCTATGCTGGTCATCCAGGTGTTGAAAGAAGGATAGCATTGTTGACTTGAAATTATTTCTAGCCAAAAATGAAAGATGAAGCCTATTTGACGTCTTGTCTTATTTTTTCAACTTGACAAGACTTGAAGAAGGAAGGAAGCTGGGTTGCTCAAATCTCTACTTCTTGCGTAGCGTCCATGGGCTTCTATTTCTATGAATTTCATTAGCGGGTTTCCAAAGGTTGATGGCAAAGAGTCAATCATGGTTGTTGTTGACAGGTATTCAAAGTATGTTGTTTTCATTGGTGCCCCTACTCATTGTTCTTCAGAGATAGCTGCTGAATTATTCTACAAGTTTGCGGTGAAGAATTTTGGGGTTCCAGTTGATATTGTGAGTGATCAAGCTACTAAGTTCACAGACAAGTTTTGGACTACATTATTCAACATGATGGGTACTAAACTGAAATTCTCAACTGCAAATCATCCATAAACTAATGGACAGACTGAAAGAATTAATCATCTACTTGAAGAGTATTTGAGGCACTATGTGATTGTAAGTCAGAAGAACTGGGTGGAATTGTTTGATAGTGCGCAGTTTTGCTATAATTTGCACAGGTCATCGGCAACTGAGAAGAGCCCCTTTGAACTAGTGTTGGGCATACAGCCTAACACACCGTTGGAAGTTGCTAAGTCCAAGATAGAGGGAAAGTGTCCTACTACCAACAAGTATGCACGAGACAAGCAAGAGTTGCTAAATGAAGTGCAAAACTATTTAAGGAAGGAATCAAAACTAATTAAGAAGTATGCTGACAGACATCGACGTGCTTTAGAATTCCAGTTTGGTGACAAGGTGTTGCTGAAGCTTACTCCCCAAATATGGAAGAAAATCAATAGCAAAACGATTTATCATGGGCTAATTTTGAAGTATGATAGACCCTTTGAAGTGAAATAACAGATGGGTGAAGTAGATTACTAGGTGAATCTGACAAAAAAGACTAAAGATCCATCCTACTTTCTATGTGAGCTTTCTAGCCATTTCATGAAGATACAGAAGGTCCAGCAAAGTCGGCAACTAAATGTGCTCCTCCTGTTATATGGCAGCAGTATAAAGAGGAGACTAAAAAGATCTTGGATCACTAGACTTTTGTCACGCCCCGAATTCCAACGAGGCATGATTGGCACCCGAAGCCGATATGGCCCGAGAGAACCAATCGTTGCTCAACTATATTCATATGCATGTCTCTGTATGAACAATGTTAGATCTTATGCAATCATGTGGAAGTCATGAAAAACATATTATATATGAAACTTGGCCGTTAGGGCCATTAAGTCAAAATGATCATACATCTCTTGCTTTCATATACCCACATACGTCTACAAAAGCCTCTAACTGATGCATTTACAATACCATCTAAAAGTCGGGACAAGTCCCCGCTTTATCTTTACAGCATCAAAACAAATGTACAACTGTGATAAGTCCCGAAGCAACCGGGGCTCACCAAAGATCCGCAACTAACTGTCAACTACTGTCTTTTTATAAATCTACTAGTGCCTGCACCTGCAACATGTAAGGTAAGTCCCCCGAGGGGGTCAGTACGAAGAATGTACTGAGTATGTAAGGCTCATAAGAGATTCATCATACATAATAACAACAATAATGAAATCAATATAAAAGAATTAAAGAATGTGAATAAACTCTCTTTCCGTATGTGTGGAACCATGTACATTATGTTCTTTCTTTATCTTGCCTTTACTTTACTTTACTTTTACATCACTCATATACTGTCTGGGCCCTCATCATGTAGGTGTTCTTTTCACCCCATGGATAAAATATCATCGTCATGCAGGTATTCTTTTCACCTCATGGATAAGATCATATCATCATGCGGGTGTTCTTGCACCCCACAGATAAATGAACATCATCATGCAGGTGTTTGCACCCCATGGATAAATTAACATCATCATCCAGGTATTTGTACCCCATGGATAACGCCCACGAACACAATCAATATGCATTACTGTATTCTTACTTCATTTCTTAACTTTTGAGATTGATACCTTTACTTGTGAGAGATAGATACATTAACTTGCACATTACTTCTTTCATTACTTTTGAGAGATTGGTACATTCACTTGCCATAACATTATTTGAAACACAACATCTTGGAACCATTGGAACAATAGTCAATGCATAAGAGACATGTGTATAACTCTATTGGAACTTTGGATCATGACATAAGTAGTAAAATGCTATTCAACTAAACAAGCCCTCTTTACCTCATTACTCTCGTTGAGATAGTTCTCTTAGAATTTACAACATTATGACAACTTAGGAACTTCAGTCAATGAATAAGAGATAGTGAATCGTAATTCATCTAGGAGTAGGACACTTGTGAATAACAATATATGTCTACCTTATTCAAAATATTATAGGACCCCTTTGGAATGTAACACTTTTGGAACCTTAGGACAATGATCACTAAATACAATACATGTGGATAGCAACGGTTCACCAACCTGAGATGCAGTACCCTAGAACATTTGGAACTTTTGACATGTTAGCCAATGAACATGAGTCAACCAATGGGCATGAGTCATATGATTCACCATTGACCAATGAGTAAGGAACATGTGAGTAACACTAGCCAACTACCGAATGCAGAATACCTTAGGGCATTTTGGAATCAAATGAGTACTATGACAATGCGAACACCACATGCTACAGAAGAATATAGAAGATTAACCTTACATACCTTTACTTCCAACTATGAGTACAAAAGTATATATATGAACACAACAGTCCAGCTTCTTCCTTATGTTTCACTCTACAATAAGTCCACAATGGAACTCTCGTTAACAATTATTTACTGTACAAGTGTACAAAATGACAATGAACCATATGAATACCATATAACTTCATTTCACTCCTTACAATACAACCCACTGCATTATCATACCAACAACACCATAATCATGCCACACATTGACCAAGATATCATACATCTATAGCATTTCACACCACACTTACCCTTTACGCTACCTCATTATCATTTCGTCACAATTACCCTATCAAATTGCCTCATAAAAAAAGTTATGAACAATCATACATACTTAAAATAGTCCAACATGCCTCCATACGACACTTTAAAGTCATTAAAACGACATCACAAGTTGATAATTACATCCATGAAGGGTATAGGGGTTTCGGGGGGCCAAAGGGATGCAAAACCAAGCAATTCGGAGTTCTGGGCCGATCCGCTAAGACACCTTCACCCGTAGGTGGATGAACTGCATCCACAGGTGACCTTTGGCAGTAGCCAGAGGCACCTTCATTGGCACCTGCGCCCGCAGGTGCTTCGTCTGCGAGGGCGGGTGCCCGTTTCGACCAAAAAGGGTCTTTTTTGGGTCTTTTTATGCAATGAATGGTCCATGATCATAAATAAACTTATTTTAACATATTTTTGATCATATTATATGCCAGAAATCATCCATGGTCTCACAACACACATAAACATCACCAAAATGACACGTTAAGGTCAATACGTCACCAAAACCATAACCAATTTCACAATAGAAATTCCAAACATTATACACCATGAAAAAACAAGGAAATGCTATAATCACATCTCACATGTCAATATTAACTCCATCATTTTCACTTCCTTTAAGACCATAAGTCCATGTTCAAGTTTACAAGGCAAAATCATCCTCCGATTTAGCAAACACAAGTTGTTTTACACATAGTGAACTTCTCACACTTCCCCAACATAACCAACATGATATAAACCATCTCCAATGCATAAAATATATTAAACCATAATAATAAACACTTACCAATACTCACCAAGTGATGATCTTTGGCCAAAAGGATGAGAGCTTAGGGTTTGTGGAAATATTGAGAAAATTCTAGAAAGGCATGGGTGTCCAAATGAATAAAATTCTGATTTTTGGTTCTATTTATAGCCCCTATAAGTCTCTCTTTATCCAAACACTTGGTCCAATAATAATGTAGGGACTTGTTCTTGCAAGAATGGGTCATTATGCCCTTTTTGGGCCATGTCTTCATGCCAATTTTGGGCCTCATTTAACTAATTAACAATTTGTTAATTGAGACCACCAATTGAATGAATAATCCCTCATATATATATATATATATATATCCCTCAAGTCACTCTTATCCATCTCTTGGCATTAAATGCATGGTTGATTAGTCAAATGGAAGATTGGATCATGTTTTGCCCCATTGGGCCAAGTCTTTCTTATGATCTTTGGGCCTCATTTGGCCCAATGGCTCAAGACTCATATAAGCCCCAACAAATAATTGCATAATTCTTCAAATCTCTCATGGTTAATTAATTTCCTAAATGTACACGTAGTCGTATAGGTTCGACAACATACGGGGTGTTATACCTCCCACGAGGGTCTAATTCCATGTACTAGGCCCAATATCCATTACCTCATCAATAACATTACACAATATATACTTTTGGCTCTCGACACTTAAGTAACCATTGTTCACCGTCGTCAAATAGGGTTTTGATAGGTACGGGGTGTTACAACTTTGGGACAGGACAAGAAGAATAGATGAACAGAATTTCTGGTTCAATAGAAGGGAAAGCTAGTGTGTGATGCTACATGGGAGAAAGGACCATCATTATGGCATTATGAAGATAAAGTGAAGGCCTACTTAGATTCTACCTCATCGAGAATGACGAGCTCATCTAGTGGGGGAAGTTTGTTAGACCCTCAACTTGATGGTTTGAATGCTTGGACTTTGCTAGGGATTTACATGATCAACCTAGCCAAGACCCTGTGACTTCGGTCAAGGTTAGATTCACTTGAGGCCAATCTGCCAATATGGGAATATCAGCATGGCATGGCATATGTCGGCAGGTCATGGCAAGACCTTAGAAGTGGCATGGTTAAGGTATACAAGGCATGGTTAAGGCATGACAATGGATTGAAAGCTAAGGCAAGGCAATGATATGATATGGTGTGATCATTGCTACATAAAATTCATGGGCTATGAGCTGAGCAAGGTAGGCATCTATGGAAAACGAACACTAATGGCAAACTATGTTGGGCAAAAACTGCACATAAGGTAAGAATAAGGGAAAGAAATAAGCTGAGCATTAAGGATGATGATTGGTGCTAGAATTTGAAGGTTGCAAGTGTGTGCCTCGTACATGTGTGACAGTTAGGGTAGTTGTAACCGCTTTTTGGCTCTTATTAGCAAATAGGATGAATTTGTAATTTGAATTCATAATTTTAATTCGTCTTAACAGTTGGGGATGTTAATTGAATTAGGATAGGGACATGTGATGGACAAGTGACTGGCATATGGCAGGTTTGTGGCCTATAAATAGGCATAGGCAGGTGGTCATAAGCTAGGTGTGGCTTTGTTGGCTAAATTTTGTAAAGGCTAAGTTTGTGTGCTTCTTTGTAGCATGAGTTTAATGCAAAGTTGGGAAGCAATTCCTGTGTATACTTGTGTCTATTTTATTTCATAAGCCTAGGCAAATGAAATGTTGACTGAAAAATAGAGGGTGAAGCCAAAGTGCATGGATGCGGAAGTGGGTTAGATCAGAAAAATTTGACCCCTTACAATTGGTATTAGAACATTGTGTTGCGAGGGCTGGTGGAAGTAATTACAATGGTCTAAAAAAATTACAAGGCTTGAGACCCTTGTTGGCCTGATCAAAGATGCAGATGAACTGGTTGATGTCATTACTCAAATCCATGGCATTAACACAAAACTGGAAAGTTATCGTGCTATTGTTGACAGTCAGTTGGTTGGTCTTATCACTTTTAGTGAGACTGTGGGTACACGAATTGAGAGCATGTTGAAAGAAAATAAATATCTTAAGATAGAGGTAGTGGTCCTTCTTTGGACTGTTGTTGGTTCATTTCGTGGTTGCAAAGAACATGCCAAAATTAAGATCCGAGAACCAAAGTACTTTGATGGTGTTCGTGGTAGTAAGGAACTAGAAAATTTTCTATTGGACTTGGAGAACTATTTTGCTATTGCTCATGTGCCTGCAGATAACAAACTGACCATGACATTTCACTATTTTAGGAACAATGCAGTGTTGTGGTGGCGTGCAAAGAATGCTGATGATAAAAGTGTTGGCAGACCCAAGTGTGATATGTGGGAAAACTGAGAATGCACTTCCTAAAAAAATTCTACCTAGCAATTCATCTTGGGTTGCTAGGGACGGATTGAAGCGGTTGAAACAAGTTAGTCATAGTCGAGACTATGTAAAGGAATTTTCTTATTTAATGCTTTATATTTAAATTTTTTTTGATAAATATAAGTTTCACAACTTCATTTCTGGAATGCAAGGCTAGGCACAGAACGAACTGCGTAGGCAGAAAGTTCAAGACTTGCATAATGCCATTACAGTGGCAGATGTGTTGATTGATTTTTGTTCTAACAGTGGTACCCCTGATCTACTCCTTCTAAAACAAATAAGAATGAACAAGGAAAATACTGAAAGATGGATAATTGAAGGCAAAATGGAAATGATAAAGGTAAGGGTAAGATGGATGTTGCTCTGTCTAATCAAAGCAAATAGGCTGGTGAAAAAGTCTGTTGGACTTGTCAGAAACTAGGGCATCAGGAAAGGAACTATCCAAAGTAAGGAAAGATCAATGCTCTTCTTGTTTAAGAGGAGAAATAATCCAAGAAAAAAAAAATTATTGCCTATGTTAACCCACTGCGTTTGCTGAATACACTATCTAGCATGAATGTGGTGGAAAGAAGAAAGATGATGTTGTTGGAAAGGTTGCCTTGGTCAATACTGATAAAGGTGTCGAAGATCTATCAGTTACCTATGGTACTTTGATGTATGTTGATGTGAAAATTGGGGATAAAAGTGTAGTGACAATGGTATAAACCGCGCTACTCACACTTTTGTGACCACCAAATTGTGCAGGCATATAGACTGAAGGTGACTGCTTGTGCAACGAGAATGAAGGCTATAAATTCTGCAGTGCAGCCATGCTATGGCATGGTGCCATATGTCCCACTGACCAAAGGTCATTAGACTGGAACACACAACTTGACTGTGGTGCTTCTTGATGACTTCAATCTTCTTCTTGGGATTGACTTTATGAGGAAGTTTAAAGTTGGTCTAATTCCTCACTTAGATGGTTTGATGTTTATGGTGGAAAATGACCCTAGATTTGTGAAAGGTATTTAACCTTTGATGAGGTAAAGAAGAGGAAACACTCTGGAATTGCTGCTATGTTGTCTGGAATGGCTTTTGAAAAAGGCTTGAAGAAAGGCGAGACTGCTTATCTTGCTATCTTGTGTGCAAATTGAAGTCCAAAATAGTGTTGCTAAGTTGTTGGCAGAATTCAAGGATGTGATGCCACCAGAACTACCTAAAGAGTTTCCTCTATGGAGGTGAATTGACCACAAGATTGATCTGATTCCTGGATCTATAACACCAACACGCCCTTCTTATCACATGTATCCATTGAAGTTGGCAGAATCGAGGAAGCAGTTGTCTGAATTCCTTGAGGATGGACTAATCCAGCCTTCAAAGGCTCCCTATGGTGCCCCAATTCTATTCCAAAAGAAGTAGGATGGAAGTCTGCGAGTGTGTGTTGACTATTGTACACTGAACAAAGTGACTATAATAACAAGTATCCGATGTTGTTGGATTAAGACTTGATGGATAGGCTGTCTAAGGCTAGTTTCTTTTCTAAGTTAGACTTAAGGTCTGGATATTGACAAGTTCACATAGCTGAGGGGGATGCCCCAAAGACCACTTGTGTAACTATATATGGTAGCTATAAATTCTTTGTAATTCCGTTTGGGTTGACTAATGCTATGGCTACTCTTTATAACTTAGTGAATAATTTTCTTTATGAGTACCTCGATGACTTTGTAGTTGTTTACTTAGATGATACAGTCATTTATAGTAGAACACTAGAAGATCATTTCATGCATTTGAGAATGGTGTTGCAATGGCTTAGAGAGTATCAACTCTATGTCAAGATGGAATAATGGGAGTTTACTTGTCATGATATCAAATTTCTGGGCTATTTGGTTAGCAAAAACCAGGTACGGATGGACCCTCAGAAAGTGTAGGCTATTGTTGGCTGGAAGGAACCAAGTGGGATTATAGAATTGAGATAATTTTTGGGCATAACAAACTATTATCAGAAGTTAATTGTAGGTTATTTAAAGAAGGCTACCCTATTGATAGATTTGTTGAAGAAAAATGTTTAGTGGGTTTGGTCTGGAGCAAGTGATACGGCTTTCAAGTCCTTGAAGATGGCCATTGCTTCTGAACCAATATTACGATTGCCTGATTTTGATTTTCCATTTGAAGTTCACACTGATGTTTTTGATTATGAAATCATTGGTGTACTAGTGCAAGAGGATCATCCGGTTACGTTTGAAAGTATAAAAGTAAATCTTGCGGAGCAAAGGTATTCTTCTCATGAAAAGGAGATAGTGGTAATTGTCACGACCTGATTTCTCAGTTCATGATCACAACTACTATAATCCACTAGTAGGTATGCCAACCCTTAGCTCAAAATGACGAGTAACAAGATAATAAGAGAAAAGAAGAAAGCAGCGGAAACTATGTCTAATAAAGAGACTAATATAAAGAAACAAGGCATATCATACACCAATACACAGGGAGGGAGAATCAGAAGAAAGAAAATATCCCCCAATACCTTGTGAGGTCAGTACAAGAGTCAATACATAGCTGGAGTACTAGGTAAACACATTATATATATACACAAAACCATCTCTGGGATACAAAATAAACATTAGTCTAGTAAAAAAGAGGGAGAGGGAACAACTCCGGACTCCAGGAGCTCACCCCAAATCTCTGATCCATGACAGCTTTGTACGATACACAAGTCAGCAGCGAGAACTCGTATTATGATCTGCAAGGTGCAGAAGTGTAGTATAAGTAATGAGATACTCAGTAGGCATTGGCCGACTAAACTCTAAAGATAATGCAAGTATAAATAACACGTATGGCAAGAATATAAACTACAAGGAACTAACTAAGAAACAAAACATAATAAGGATAATAGTGAGGTAAAGACAAACTACCATATTCTACAAGTAACTAAGGATGGAAGTGTGATACAATAGGTAGCTAAACAATATACAATAGTAGGATGAAGAATGAGATATACAATAGTAGAATGAAAAAAGAAGGTTATATATAAAATAGTAGCTAGAGAAGAAATGGATATACATCAATACTGTACAGGAGGCTAAACACGAAGGTACCAACCTAAGAGAGCTAGCCTAACAACCTAAATCTCACTAGGGTTATAAACAAGAAAGGAGCTAGTTCTAGCACAATCAGAACGTATAACCCAAAATATGAATAATCACAAGGTTCATAATATCAAATAGGAAAAGAACTCAAAAGCGTACCTATAGCCTCGGGTGTAAATCCATAACCAACCTACCACAAACTATACAATAATACAACCAGGCAAGCCTAGATAAACAATAACCTAACCGGTACCCCGTAAGACTGGAAGGTACAATCAATCACTCAGCAAACAACAAACATAACATATACCTATCCAGCCCCCCATAAAATCTGTAGGTATAAGTGCCAAACAATTATGCTGGTGATAGGCAATGCATATGGATGAATGAATGAAAAGTAAAGTCAATCCCATCATACCAACTGAGTGCCATAACGTACCAAGTATATACACCTCCTTTGGCTTGATGGCTCTCAAGGCAGGACCTTTCGACATGTGGTTCCCAAACAGAAGGGGCCTATAAGGGACTCGAGATATTCATATATACTACCTGGTCCCAAACCAGGACTTCTAATAATCAACCATAATTAAATAGCCCTGTCCAGTATCAGAGGTCATGAGAGAATAATAAGTGCTCATACTTGATCCAAGACTAAAAAAAGTAGAAACTCTAAAGTACAATGCCCAAGATCAAATTCGGGACTAAAATGGTATAAAAGTATAGAAAAGGTTAGAATCCCCTCTCGATAGAAATATATAAATAAGGACAAATGAATGGATCAAGAATGGACCAGAATCAGCATCAGTTTGTGTTCTCAAAGTTGTAAATTTAGTTTAAAATACCATAAACCGATAATAAGGGTGCTACAACTTCCATTTAAAATCCAGGGTTTTAGTTGGAATCATACCACTTAAGTAAACATGAGCACGTGTAAATGTATACATGCCATCACCAGTATCTAAACAAAGAAATATAAGCACTCAAGCATCTATAAACTGAAATCATAACTCTCTCAAACCACCAAAAACTAACCTGATTTTCCAATAGTCTCGTAACTAAGGCCTCGAGCCTAACAATATACAAAGCAAGAGGATAGAAAGGTCATAACTCAGAAACTAAGGTAAACAAGGGAATCATGCTACTCAAAGGGTTTAATCTAAGAATATCTCTCATATTGATAAGGACTACCACAAATTTTATACCAGGGATCCTAATGTCAATCTAAGGTAAAACAAGTATGTAATCAGGCTTAATATAACCCTATAGCTATAATGGATATTCTAGGATAGAGCTCTGATATGCCGACTAATGATGACATATTTTGCACTATTAACTAAGGATAATTGTGAGTTTTTCAAGCAACCATTAGTATTTTTTTATGTGTTTTGTGTTTATTTTTCAGGAAATAAGTCCAACAACAGAAAAAAGGGAAGAATTGTGCTAAAGATGAGGGTAACGACTCTTCTGACGGACTGTCATAGCTCTGACCAGTAGACACACCTCCCATCAGGATAATCCAGAGTCAAAGTGAAATTGAAGTTGGGTGACGGCTTAGCCGATGGCCCTTTAGAAGGGCCTCGATGAACCGTCACCCTAGCCATCATTACCTAAATAGAATGGGCTAGTAATTAAAGTCAGGTGACGGTTCAAATGACAGGCCATCAAGGCCCCGATGAACCATTACCCAACCCATCATTGCTTAAATAGAATGTGAGCACAAGTGAAGTCAAGTGACGGTTCAGGCAATGAACCATGACCTTGTTGGCAAACCGCCAGACAAACCGTCAAGGGTAAAGCTGCAGCCTAGATTTGAATTTTAAATTCCCATATTATTGAAGCCTATAAATACCTAGTCTAGGGTTTAGAATAGTCTTCTTCCAGACTTTGAATATTTTTGTAATCCTTGTTTCTCTGGGTAATCAATATTCATAGGGGGAAAACACAACTTCTTGGTTCTTGTAAAAGATTGGAATTCTGAATTTCTCCTTTGTAAGGTTTCCTCTTTACATTATGAAATATATTTCTTTCATCTCTTTTATTACCATAAGTGGCTAAAAACCCTATAGCTAGGTTTGTGGAATCCTTGGTGGAAAATCACTTTTAGGGTTAATGTATTGGTGAATTTGGATTAATCTTGTCATTATATTGCTAATTTTTTTAGTTTAACGGATTTCTAATGGTTGCAAACATTGGAGCAAGCCCTAATTTTAACTTTCTTGAATAAAGAGGTTAACAATAGGATAAGGAATTAGTAACAAGAATTCAAAATTTCTAACCTCCGTCTGAAGATTAATGCTTTGACAAGATTAATTTCTTGAGGCTTTAATTGATTTAAAATCTCATCACTTAAAGTTTGAAAGAATTAAAGTGAAAATCATCTATTTAGGTTAAAAAAACACTTTGATGAATATTTGGAATCGATTGCTTTATAATTGCATGCGTTGATATAAATTCATATTGTACTAAATCCGGAAGTGATTGGAAGCCAAGGTGAACACAATCCTAGTTATCCTTCCCTTCATTAAATTAAGCACTGCAAATTTAACCATCATAACTTGACACAAGTGATACAATTCAACAAACTTTCAATACAAACCCCTCTATTTCATGGAAATAGTTGCCTAATCGTCATTTAAACTACATACAACTTGGTTATCACCTAATTCCCTGTGGGATTCAACCCCAACATCTGTTGTGTTCTATATTTGACAATGACTGCGTAAGCTTCCTTAAAGGGAGTTGTAATTTGGGCATATCAAATTTTGACGATGTTGTCGGGGAATACGATTGTCAATTAAGTTGTTGTGTTTATTTGACTTTTAGCCCTTTTTCCCAATTTTACTTTATTTGTTATTTCTATGAATAACAGGGTATAGGTAGTGCATGCCAAGTACTCATCATTCGGAAGAACCATTGCTACCCTACGACCCCAAACTTGCAAAGACTCTGAGAAGAAACATGAATGTACAAACTCTTGCTCAACAATAGAAAACAGTAAGACTTGCTACTCTTGCACCTACCCAATTGAATTAACAGAAAGTTGATGCACCCGATTATGTTTCAAATGATGATAACGAGAATTTGAGTGATGACAAACTGGGTGATGTTTTTGATGGGAAACCTATGGGCAATGTTGCTCAGGCTAACCAAAATCAGCGATCAAGGGGCAGAGGGCGCCAACAGCCTGTAGTGAACTTTGCTTTAAAAGATAAAGATAATGTTGATTTGGATGGGGTAGGTGCTACTAGAGCAATTATACTACCATCACTAGTAGTTGGGAGAAAGTTTAATATAACCAGTATGATAATTCAGTTGATAAACCTGAAGGGTTTATTTGGAGTATTGACTGGTGATGATCCTAAGATGTATTTGGTGAATTTCATCAATATATGCAAATCCTTTGATTACCTGGTAGTTACTCAAAATGTAATTCAGTTGAGGTTGTTTCCATTGTCTATAACTAGAGCGGTAACTTTGTGGTTAACTGAGTCGGCGCTTGATTCTATAACAAAATAGAGGCAATTGAAAAGAGCTTTCCTAGAAAGTTCTTTCCGCCTTCCAGGATGTTACAGTTGAGGGACGAGATAAGTAACTTCAGGAAGCTACCAAATGAGGCATTACATGAAACTTGGCTTAGGTTTAAAAATAAGCTGACTAAATATCCTAATCACAAGTTGACTGATGAGCACTTTATGGACATATTTTATAGGTCTCTGAACTCGAACACTAAGCCTATGTTTGATAATGCAGCTGGAGGAGTGTTCATAACACATAATTTTATGGATGTAACCATGATACTTGATAGATTGACCAAAACTAGTAGAGTTTGGCATATTAAGAATTCTGAGGTAGCAAGCAATACTTATGCAGTTGGTATGTCGGTCGAACAACGTCGTAGAGAATAAGAGCGTGACCAAGACATGGCACACATGAAGACTCAGATGGATTTTATAAAAAATAACTTGTTATATAGTGGTGTTGAGGAGGTTAAAGTAGTTGGCTCACATAGTAAATGAGTTGAATCTGATTCTGAGGAAGAAGCAAACTATTTGAATAACCAGGAGGTTTTAGGGCCAAGGGCCAAGGAAACCAAGGTCGAAACTATCAAAGAGATAACTACTATGGCAAAGATGGTTATAGAGATCGAGAGCAAGGGAATTAGAAGAACAAGAATGATAGAAGTGGGTTGTATGTACCACCATGGAGTTGTGATAATGCTGCAAATGATTTAGGGAAGCTTTCCATGGAAGCTATGATGACTAATTTGCTGAAAGGGGTGGAATCTACTGATACGGGTGTTAAGGAGATGAAAAGTGACTTATCTACTATGAGTCAACTAGTTGATTCTCATTCCACTTCTATCAAGTAGTTGGAGCACCAAATGGGTCAAATTTCTGCAGCCTTTAATCAGCAAAAGAATGGTACCTTGCCAAGTGACACGATGCAGAATCCAAGAAATGATGGAAGTTATTTACACATCACTACAAGAAGTGGTAGAGTCCTATTAGGACCACATCCAATGGTGCTACCACAGATAGAGAAAGTAGCCGATGAATACGAAATGGTGGATGAGAAGGTGGAAATTGATGAGATTCTGAGTTAGGCCAAAAATCTAGAAAATATTCATGATGGAAAGGTGGATGCAAAATATCCTACAAAGGTGACAGAGGCCTGTGTGGAAAATAAGGAGAAAGGAAAAGAGGTTACAAAACCTCTTACTTATAATCCTAGACCTCCACCTCGATTCCCATGCAGAGTTGAGAATAAAGTTGAAGATGGTAAATTTAACAAATTATTATCCATCCTTAAGCAACTATCAGTGAACATTCCATTGGTGGAAGCTCTTGAGCAAATGTCAGGATACTCCAAGTTCATGAAGGACTTGGTCACTAAAAATAGGATATTGCGTTTTGAGCCAACAGATAATAGTCATCATTGCAGTGCGATTGTTTTGCAATCATTGGTTCAAAAGAAAGTAGATCCAGGAGCATTCACTATTCCTTGCACAATTGGTGCAATCAGCTTTGCTAAGGCACTATGTGATCTTGGTGCATATATCAATTTGATACCCTTATCCATTTACCAACAGTTGGGTTTAGAAATCCCCAAACTAATGTCTATGCAGTTATTGATGGTCGATCATTCGATCAAGCAGCCAGTTGGGATAATATATGATGTACTTGTGAAGGTGGGGAACTTCATATTTCCATCCGACTTTGTGATCCTTGATTGCGAGTTTGATTATAAGGTACCCATAATCTTAGGTAGACCTTTCTTAGCTATGGGTAGAGTGTTGGTTGACATGGAATTCAATAAGTTAAAATTTAGGTTGAACAATGAAGAGGTAAAGTTCAATATGCTAGTCAATGAAGCAATCGAGAGACATGAGCGTTGTCTCAGTTATTGATATTGTTGATGAGAGTGAAATGGAAGTACCTATTGAGGAAAGATTTACTGTCAAAACTATAGATGTGGTGTTGATGAATTTTGATGGAGATGGCATTGAATAATTTGATGAGCCAGTGTGTGCACTGATAGGGATGGGCTCATATTCTTATTCCCCAAAGAAGTTGGACCTGGACTTGAAAAATAGGCCAAATCCTCCATCAAAATCGTCCATTGAAGAATCGCCAATGTTAGAGTTGAAAGAACTACCCAAAAATTTGAGGTATGTATTTTTTGGTGAGAAGAATACTTTTCCACTGATTATTGCTATGGATTTGGTTGAATGGAAAGTAGAGGCTATTGTATCGGTATTAAGAAGATATAAAAGGGCTATTGGGTGGACTATTATAGACATCATCGGAATCCCACTAGGCATTTGTACTCATAAAATATAGTTAAAAGAAGATTGTGTCCCCACTATTGAGCATCAGCACAGAGTCAACCCACCAATGCAAGAGGTGTTCAAGAAAGACATAATAAAGTGGCTCGATGCAGGGGTTCTTTACCCAATTTTTAATAGCAAATGGGTAAGCCCAGTTCAGTATGTCCCAAAGAAGGAGGGTATGACTGTACTGGCCAATGAGAAAAATGAGTAAATTCCACTTAGACCTATCACAGGCTAGAGAGTGTGCATAGAATACATAAAGTTGAACTCTTGGACTCTTCGGGATCATTTTCCAATGCCCTTTATGGACTAAGTGCTTGATCGGTTAGCAGGATGGGGTTGGTATTGTTTCTTGGATGAGTATTCAGGCTACAACCAAATATCCATTGCACCCAAGGACCAAGAGAAGACTATATTCATATGTCCCTATTGGACCTTTGCCTTTAAGCGGATGCCCTTTAGGTAGTGTAATGCGCCGGCTGCTTTCCAAAGGTGCATGATGACAATTTTCTCAGATATGGTGGAGGATACTTTGGAAGTGTTCATGGATGATTTTTCTGTGGTTGGAGATTCCTTTGATGATTGCTTGGCAAATCTTAACAATGCCTTACAAAGATGTAAAGATTTTAATCTTATGCTTAGCTAGGAGAAATGTCACTTTATGGTAAAAGAGGGCATTGTGTTGGGGCACAAGATTTTAGTTAAAGGAATTAAAGTCGATCGGGCCAAAGTAGAAGTAATCAAAAAGCTACCTCCACCGATCTCGGTGAAGGGTGTCCGTAGTTTTCTTGGCCATGCGGGATTCTACCGGAGGTTCATTAAGGACTTCTCCAAAATTGCCAATCCTTTGTGCAAACTATTAGAGAAGGAGGTCGAGTTTGTGTTTAATGATGATTGTTTAAAGACATTTCAGTGCCTTAAATCAAAATTGGTAGTCGCTCTTATTATCATTGCTTTGAACTGGTCTAAACCATTTGAAGTGATATGTGATGCAAGTGGAGATACACTTGGGGTTGTTCTTGGACAGAAGAAGGAGAAGCTCTTTCACCCTATCGACTATGCAAGCAAGGCATTGAATGGGACTCAAAAAAACTATATAGTTATTGAGCAAGAGCTTCTAGCGGTTGTCTATGCCTTTGAGAAATTTAGGGCGTATTTTCTTGCTACTAAAGTTGTTATTCACACCGTTCACTCTATATTGAGATACTTGATGGCAAAGAAAGATGCCAAGCCTAGACTAATTAGATAGGTATTGTTGCTACAAGAATTTGACTTTGAAGTCAAAGACAGGAAAGGTTGTGAAAATCAGGTAGCAGACCATCTATCTCGATTAGAGAATGAAGGAAAATTGTTGGATGAGTTGGAGATCGACGATGCATTCCCAGATGAATAGGTACTTGCGTCTACTCTTGATCTTGTACCTTGGTATACAAATTTTGCTAACTATTTGGTTAGTGACATGATATTGGAAGATTTAAGTTTTCATCAAAGGAAGAAATTTCTGCATGATGTGAACAATTATTTTTAAGATGAACTTTATTTATTTAGATTGTGAGCTGACAACATCATTTGGCGGTGTGTGCCAGAAGTGGAAATGCTAACTATTTTATAGGCTTGTCATTCATCTCCAGTGGGAGGACATCATGCGGGTGATCGTACAGCTAGGAAGATTTTATTAATTGGGTACTACTGGCATAGTAGTCATAAGGATGCATATGGTTTTCTCAAAGCTTGTGACCAGTGCCAACGACAAGGGTCAATCTCTAGACATCAAGAGATTCCTATGTCCAAAATATTGGAGGTTGAAGTATTTTATGTGTGGGGCATTGATTTCATAGGCCCCTTTATAAGTTTCTATGGTCACAAATACATCTTGGTTGCTGTGGACTATGTATCCAAATGGGTGGAAGCCGTGTCATTAGCAGATAATAAAGACAAGAGTGTGGTGGCGTTCTTGAAAAAGAACATCGTCTCTCGCTTTGGTACCCCTCATACCATCATAAGCAATGGGGGTTCTCACTTTTGTAACAAGGTGTTTTAGGCTGCTTTAGCTAAATACAGTGTGAAACAACACAAGGTAGAGACTCCATATCATCCCCAAACCAGTGGACAAGTGGAGGTATCGAATTGAGAAATAAAGATGATATTGGCCGAGTCTGTTAATGCTAACAGGTGTGATTGGTCATGGAAGCTTGATGATGCTCTTTAGGCCTATTGCACTGCCTTCAAAACTCCAATAGGAATGTCACCTTATCAACTAGTCTTCGCTAAAGCTTTTCACTTACCGGTATATCTTGAGCACAAAGCTTTATGGGTGCTCAAAAAGATTAATTTGAGTTGGAAGGAGGCTATCGAGTTAAGATTAGATCAATTGAATGAGATGGATAAGTTTCGACTCCGTGCTTATGAGAGAGCTGCTCTTTATAAGGACAAAACAAAGTTGTACCATGACAAGGGGATTGAAAAGAGAGAATTCCAAGTGGGTGACTTGGTACTACTATTCAATTCAAGCTTTAAACGTTTTTTGGGTAAGCTGAAATCTAAGTGGTCCGGTCCCTTCAAGGTGAATCAAGTTTTTCCATCTGGAGTAGTGGAATTGGAGAACAAGGAAGGAAATTTGTTCAAGGAAAATGGTCAACAAGTTAAAAAATATATTGGTCTACTTGAGGAGGTAAAGTTGGTAACATTTGTTTATCTTGATTAAGTCTGAGTAGTCAAGATACCCGAGTTGTGCCATGATGTTAAATCAGGTGCTAGTGGGAGGCAGCCCATAATGTATTGTAACATCATGTTAGCATATATTTTCATTGTTGAGCATGGATAATATGTGTGTTAAGTGTGCAGGAGAACATAGTACATGTGAAATGGGAAACTATTTGAGACCGATGATTCCTTCGACAAATCGTCGGAGGGTTGAAAGACCATCAAAAAAGAGTCATCGCAAGGAGCACAAAATTCATCCATTCTAGATAAGGCCTGATGATTAGTTTAACGAGCCGTCAAAGTACTGACAAACCATCAGTTCATCCATCACAAAAATAAAGAAATTATGTCATTTTGGATAGGGCTGACGGTTGAGTTAATGGGTCGTTGCAAGCCTGATGGGCTGTCAACCCAGCTGCCAACTCAAACAAAGTTAAGGTCTATTTTATATTGGTTCAACAGGGTCACGATGAATCATCTCTCTTTTGACAACCCGTCAACTGGGTTGTCACAGTTAAGTTTTAATTTTCACTTGGAATCAAATACAAGTGAATAAACATTTTGGATAAACCACCGTTCTGTATATGTGTGGAACCATGTATGTTACATTCATTACTTTATTTGCTTTTACATTCATCATCATTATCATTCATCCGGCTGATCAGTGGTCCACATCATAACATAACGTATCATAACATAAAATTGGGATCGTCTCTATCTAGGCTTATGCCCCTTTGAGCTACCACCCAGAAATCAATAATCAATCGGGATCGTCTCTAGCTAGGCTTTCTCCCCTTTGAGCTATAACCCATCAATCCGTAAAGTAGGTTCATCCTTAGATAGGTTTTCACCCCTTTGGGCTACCCCCTCATCGAGATCGTCTCTAGCTAGGCTTTCGCCCCTTTGAGCTACCACCCGGCCTCTAAGAAACACATATATGCATTACTTCATTCCTTTACTTGTGTGAGATTGATACATTGGTGGTTATAACATTATTGGAGCTTGAAACATTAGTCAATGAATAAGAGACATATGAATAACAATATATGTCAAAACTAAAATGAGATACTTTGGAACATTTCGAAATGGAAACAAGTCGGTAACAATGAGAACAATAGGTGTTGTCAAAGGATACGGAAAGAGTAACCTTGCATACCTTATCTTCCCAATATGAATACACAATCCTATATATGAATACAATAGTGCAGCTCCTTCCTTATGTGTTACTCTACAACACAAGTACATAACGGAGCTCACGTTAACAACTAACTACATTACAAGTGCATAAGACGACAATGAGCTACATAACTGCCATATAATGTCATTTCACCCTCTTACAATGCCATTTACTGCATCACCATACCAACAACACCAAAACATGCCACACATCAACTAAGGTATCACAAACCAATGTAATTTCATACCAAGTTTATACTTTACACTTTCTCATTAACACCACATCATATTTACTCCATCAAGTCATTTCAATACCTTTCACCATAACACATAAAACAACAATATATAATTGATACAATTCAAAATGCCTCCGGACTACACCTTAGGGCCATTCAAAGGGTACCATAAGTTGATAATTACATCCAAAAAGGGTAAAGGGGCCTTGGGGGGTCAATGAGAAGCAAAAACAAACAAAACAAAATTTTTGAATGGCCTGCGGAACCACCTGCTCCCACATGTGGATGTGATGCGGCTGCAGGTGCCCATCTGGACCTGTCCAGGGCCACCTGCGGGCGCAAGGGCCACCTTCTTTGGCATCTGCGCCCGCAGGTGCCCCATCCACAAAGGAGGATGCCAGTTCGGCCAAAATGGGTCTCTTTTAGGTCCTTTTTTGTAATAAATGGTACATGGCCATAAGTAAGATTCTCTTTTCATATTTTAGGTTAACTTGGATGCCAACAAACAACCATGGTCTCACAACGCACATGAACATCACAAAACTACATTTTTTCCTTTAATAAGCCACCGGTTCCATGCACAATTTCACAACAACAATTCCAAATGTTATACACAAAGAGAAAGAAAGTTAGGGACATAAACACATCATACATGTTGAGATTTAATCCATCAAACTCACTTCCTTCAATACCACAAGTCTCCCTTCAAGTTGAGAAGGCAAAACCCTTTATCGATTAAGCAAAAGTAGATTGTTTCACACATAGTGGACTGCTCAACACTTTGCCAACATAACCAACATAATTTATATACCCTCTCATGCTTATAATATATTAAACCATAAGATTAAACACTTACCAAAGCTTTCAAAGAGGTGATCATGTCCAAAGGGCATAGTTGCTTAGGGTTTGTGAGAAGAGAGAATGTTGTGGAAAAATCTAGAAATTGCATGTGTGTCTTAATGAATAAAATCTAATTTTTGTTGCTTTTTATAGTCCCTTAATGGTCATCCTTAGCCAAACTTGGGTCAATAATTGAGGGTTTACTTGGTCAAAGGTGGAATGGGTCATTTTTCCATTTGGGCCATGTCTTTTGCTTAATTCTTGGGCCTCATTTAGGCCCATAATCACAAGATTAAATTCATCCCAACAAATTTAATGTGTAATACAACAACCATCTCATGTTTAACTAATTCCATAAATTTTAAGATAGTCTCATAGGTTCGGAAATATACGGGGTGTTACATCCTTCCCCCCTTGGGAACATTCATCCTCGAATGTTAGTAACATTAGTAACATTATCCCATTTACACATATTCAAGTCTAAGTTTATCCTTCATGTTACTATATACACACAATGCTTATAGTACTTACTTGTTATTGCTCCAATTTTGCATCTTGAACTTTCTCTTCCATTTGAAACAAATGAGGGTACTTAGACTTCATCATTTCCTTGGCTTCCCATGTGATCTCTTTTAGTTATTGATTTCTCCAAAGCACTTTTATGGAAGCTACTTCTTTATTCCTTAACCTCTTCAATGGGATCAAATACGAGATGGGTCTCCTGTGCACTTTCGAAGCATTGAAACATGAAACACTGGATGAACTGTGGAGAGTTCTTGGGGTAGTGCTAATTCATACGCAACTTGACCAAATCTTTGGGTAATCTTATATGGTACGTTATATAGGGCCAACTTTCCTTTCTTTCCAAATCTCATTACCCCTTTCATTGGTGACACTTTCAAGAATACCCAATCACCTCAGGCAAATTCTAGCCTTCTTCTTCTAACATTGGAATATGACTTATGTTGACTTTGGGCCGTTTGTAGCCGTTGTTGTATCACCTTAACTTGCTCCATAGCTTGATGAACAAGATCTGGCCCGAGTAAAGCAGTTTCACCAGCTTCAAACCATCCAATTGGTGATCTACACTTCCTCTTATATAAAGCTTCATAAGGTGCCATTTTGATACTTGAATGATAGATATTATTGTAGGCAAATTCAATAAGCGATAGATGATCATCCCAACTATCTTTAAAGTCCAATGTGCAAGCTCGTAGTATATCTTCAAGTGTTTGGATAGTACGTTCCGCTTGTCTATCTGTCTGAGGATGAAAAGCCGTACTTAAATTCACTTGGGTTCCCAAACTCTTCAGAAAAGATTTCCAAAAGTGTACAGTAAATTGAGCTCCTCTGTCTGATATAATAGAGATTGGAATCCTGTGTAATCACACTATCTCTTTAACATAAAACCGTGTATACTCTTCAGCTGTATAGGTGGTCTTGACCGGTAGGAAATGCGCTGACTTGGTAAGCCTGTTAACTACTGCCCATATGGAATCAATTTTTTGCAGTGTACGAGGAAAACCGGTGATAAAATCCATATTAATCATGTCCCACTTCCAGATTGGAAGATTTATGCATTTCATAGAGCCTCCAGGTTTCTGATGCTCTACTTTTACTTGTTGACAATTTAGATATTGGGCTACAAATTCTGCAATGTTTTTCTTCATGTTACCCCACCAATACCTGTCTCTCAAATCATGATACATTTTAGTGGCTCCCAAACGAATAGAATACCGTGAGTGATGTGCCTCTGTCATAATTCGTCTCCTTATCTCATCTACATCCGGTACACACAATCTACCTTGGCACTGAAGTACTCCCTCTTGCGTAAGATCAAATGCCTTTGTCAAACCCTGTTGTACATTCTCTTTTAGCTGCAATAACATAGGATCCGCATACTATTTTTCTTTCACTTCAGCACTATTTTTCTTTCACTTCAGCTACTAATAAAGATTCTGCCACATTTTGCACAATACCCCTTCATCTGGAGATTCAAGAAAACGAACCCCCAAGCTGGTTAATTGATGTAAATCCTTGACTATACCTTGCTTTTTCGTCAACTGGCTACTAGTGCCTCCTATTGCCTTGTGGCTTAATGTATCGGCTACCACATTTGCTTTTCTCGAATGATATAGGATATCAATATCATAATCTTTTAATAGTTTGAGCCATCTCTGCTACCTCAGATTTAAGTCCTTCTTCTTAAAGATATATTGTAAACTCTTATGATCAGTATATATGTCAACATGAACCCCATACAAATAGTGGTGCCATATCTTTAAAGCAAATATCACAGCTACTAGCTCCAGATCATGTGTGGGATAATTCCTCTCATGTGGTCGCAACTGTGGTGAGGCGTAGGCTATTATATTACTGTGTTGCATCAATACACATCCTAGGCCAACTCTGAAAGCATCAAAATATACCGCATACCCTTCTGTCCCTTCCGAAAGTACCAATACGGGTGTAGTCATCAATTTATCCTTCAGCTCTTGGAAACTCCTTTCACATTCATCATTCCATTGAAACTTGGTTGCTTTATGTGTTAGCTTTGTTAAAGGTGCAGAGATAGAAGAAAACCCTTCAACAGATCTTCTACAATAACCTGCCAATCCAAGAAAACTACGAATCTTTGTAGGCGTCGTAGGTCTCGGCCAATTCTTCACCGTTTCTATCTTTTTTGCGTATCAACCCTTATTCCTTCATCTGACACAATTATGACCCAAAAATGTTACAGATTTTACCCAAAATTCACACTTAGAGAACTTTGCATATAACTTACGGTCATGAAGAATCTGTAACACCTGTCGTAAGTAATTAGTATGGTCTTCTTTTGATCTTGAATAAACTAGTATATAATCTATAAACATTGTCATGAACACATCCAAGAATGGCTTGAACACCCTATTCATTAAATCCATAAAAACTGCTGGTGTATTTGTTAGCCCAAATGACATAACCAAAAATTCATAGTGACTATACCATGTTTGGAAAGCTGTCTTGGGTATATCTTTTTCTCTAACCCTTATCGGATGATATCCCAATCTCAGGTCAATCTTTGAGAAGCATTTGGCATCCTGTAACTGGTCAAATAAATCATCAATTCTGGGGAGAGGATATTTATTCTTAATTGTCACCTTGTTCAATTATCGATAGTCAATACACATTCTCAATGTGCCATATTTCTTTCGTACAAATAACCCTAGTGCACCCCAAGGTGACATACTAGGACTTATGAATCCCTTGTCCAGCAAGTCTTTTAATTGCTCCTTCAATTCTCGTAATTCCGCTGGGGCCATTCTATATGGAGGAATAGAGATAGGCTGAGTGCCTGGAATCATATCAATACCAAACTCTATTTCCCTTTCTGGAGGCAAACCTGGAAGATCTTTAGGAGATACATCAAGAAATTCATTTACCACTGGAACTGATTGAAGAGTTGGTGGCTTTACATTGGTATCTTGCACCCTTACTAGATGGCATATGTACCCCTTGGATATCATTTTCCTTCCCTTAATATAGGAAATAAATTTACCTCTCAGTGCTCCAACATTACCCCTCCATTCAAGGACATCCTTTTGTGGAAAATGAAAATGTACGTTCTTAGCTCAGCAATCTACCGTGGCATAACAAGAAGCCAACCAATCCATACCCATTATAACTTCAAAATCTACCATTTCCAACTCAATAAGATCAGCCAACGTATCATGATCACAAATAGTTACTATATAATTACGATATACTCTTTTAGCAACAATAAATTCACCAACTGGTGTAGATACTTCAAATGGCTTGACTAATGATTCCAGTGTTCTTTCAAATTTTGCAGCAATCAATAGAGTAACATATGCTAGAGTAGAGCCCGGATCAATTAATACATATACATTATGTGAAAATATGGATAATGTACCTGTCACTACATCAGGAGAAGCCTCCAAATTCTGCCGATCTGCTAGAGCACAAGTACGGTTCTGGACTCCACTAGGACTAGCTGCTCCTATCGCACCTCTACCCCGACCACTAAGTACTACCGATGATGATGATGCACAGGCTAACCCAGTAGGTCGCGCCATACTACCCGTTCCGCTTTGTGGGCATCCTCTCATCTTGTGCCCCGACATACCACACCAAAAGCAAACATTCATCCCAAGCCGGCATGTACCTAACTAAAACCCTCCGCAATGTTGGCACGGCTAGCGAGAAGACCTCGATTGGCTCATACTTCATTGTTCTCGATACCCCACTGTCTGTGAACCCCGAGTCCCACTACTTTGCCCATCTTGACTACCTCTAAGCCCTCGAAATTGGGATGAAGTACTTACTGTAGGGTAAGAAAATAATGGTCTAGGCGGTTTATTAAAAACTCGAGGCCTAAATTCTCCTTTGGACGCCATGAATTGTCCCATAGGTCTAGACCTCTTTGACGGCCCTCTTCCAAATTCTCGCACCCTTCTCTTATGCCTTTGATCCTCCATCCTTTGGGAAAAAGCTGGACCAACTTGTTCTTGATTATGTGCACCTCATTCTGTAAATCCTGTTCAGTAGTATTCACAGGTGGTTCTGGGGATTCTTCTCTCCTTTGTGTCCCCCCTGGAACTGGGAGAGGAGAAGAAGCCCGTGATGCAAACTCAGTTTCAGCCCCACCTTGACTAGCTTGGTCAGGTGGTGATTTACGAGTTCCTTCTCCGACAAGCATGTCTACCTTCTTACCTTTTCCCCTACCTCATCTTGTAATCGGTATTTTACTATCACGAAAGAAAACAATTTCAATGGTCAGATATGATTCCACCTACAACATTGGCTCTAAAGCACGATCTAAGAAATGAAGAAAAGAAACAACTCCTAAATGTCCCGTAGCCTCCTACTTATAAATGTGGTGTGCAACACATCCATAAGCAAGACTCTACTCAGACACGGCTTTGTAGACACCCTAGGACAACCTGCTCTGATACCACTTTTGTCACGCCCCAAATCCCATTGAGGCGGACTGACACCCGAAGCCGTTAAGGCTCGAGAGAACCAACCTTCATTTGTGTACACTCATATGCATGTCACTAAATGAACAACACTCTATCATGTATAGATACAAGATACCAATGGCGGAAGTCATGGACAAACATTCAATAGATATGAAACTTGGCCTTTGGGGCCATCAAGTCAAAATAGACATACATTCCTTCATTCGTCTTACAACGTCTATAAAGCCTCTAATAGATACATAACCAACCTAAAGTTGGGACAAGTACCGGCTTTATACAACATTTTTATAGTACCAAAACAAATGTACACATGTGACTCGGAAAGCCCCAAATCAACCTGGAGCTCACCAACAGTCTGCAGATGACCCGTATCCTACTGTGGAGGTTTACTAACACCTGTTCCTGCAGCAAGTAAGGTAGGTCCCCCAAGGGATGTCAGTACGAAGAATGTACTGAGTATGTAAGGCTATAAGAAACTGCATGAAAAATAGGATCTCAAATGGAATAAAATACAAGTGAATAAACATTTTTAGATAAACCACCATTCTGTATATGTGTGGAACCATGTACATTACATTCATTACTTTCTTTGCTTTTACGTTCATCATCATTATCATTCATCCAGCTGATCAGTGGGTCATATCATAACATAACGTATCATAACATAACATATCATAACACAACATTGGGATCGTCTCTAGCTAGGCTTATGCCCCTTTGAGCTACCACCCAGAAATCAATAATCAATCGGGATCGTCTCTAGCTAGGCTTTCTCCCCTTTGAGCTACCACCCGTCAATCCATAAAGCAGGTTCATCCCTAGCTAGGTTTGCACCATTTTTGGCTACCCCCTCATCGGGATCGTCTCTAATTAGGCTTTCGCCCCTTTGAGCTACCACCCGGCCTCTAAGAAACACATATATGTATTACTTCATTCCTTTACTTGTGTGAGATTGATACATTGGTGGTTATAACATTATTGGAGCTTGAAACATTGGTCAATGAATAAGAGACATATGAATAACAATATATGTCAAAACTAAAATGAGATACTTTGGAAAATTTTGAAATGGAAACAAGTCGGTAACAATGAGAACAATAGGTGTTGTCAAAGGATACGGAAAGAGTAACCTTGCATACCTTATCTTCCCAATATGAATACACAATCCTATATATGAATACAATAGTGCAGCTCCTTCCTTATGTGTTACTCTACAACACAAGTACATAACGGAGCTCACGTTAACAACTAACTACATTACAAGTGCATAAGACGACAATGAGCTACATGACTGCCATATAACATCATTTCACCCTCTTACAATACCATTTACTGCATCACCATACAAACAACACCAAAACATGCCACACATCAACTAAGGTATCACAAACCAATGTAATTTCATACCAAGTTTATACTTTACACTTCCTCATTAACACCACATCACATTTACTCCATCAAGTCATCTCAATAACTTTCACCATAACACGTAAAACAACAATTCATAATTGATACAATTCAAAATGCCTCCGGACTACCCCTTAGGGCCATTCAAAGGGTACTATAAGTTGATGATTGCATCCAAAAAGGGTATAGGGGCCTTGGGGGGTCAAAGAGAAGAAAAAACAAACAAAACAAACATCTGGAATGGCCTGTGGATCCACCTGCGCCCGCAGGTGGGTGAGATGCTGTTGTAGGTTCCCATCTAGCCCTGTCCAGGGCCACCTGCATTGGCATCTGCGCCCGCAGTTTCCCTATCCGCGAAGGCGAATGCCCGGTTCGGCCAAAATGGGTCTCTTTTGGGTTCTTTTTTATAATAAATGGTCCATGGACATAAGTAAGATTCTCTTTTCATATTTTAGGTTAACTTGGATGCCAACGAACAACCATGGTCTCAAAACATGAACATCACAAAACTACATTTTTTTCTTCAATACGCCACTAGTTCCATGCACAATTTTGCAACAACAATTCCAAATGTTATACACAAAGAGAAATCAAGTGAGGGACATAACCACATCATACATGTTGAAATTTAATCCATCAAACTCACTTCTTTCAAGACCACATGTAACACCCCATATATTTCTGACCCTACTTGATTGGTGTTCTATGGTTTATATGCCTTATTTGAACCATGTGTACCTTAGTTTTGAGAAAGAGAAGTGTGTATTTTATAGTGTTTTTGATGGACTATTGATGTTGTGCTAATGTACGCAAAGAAAAGTCGAAGAAAGGAAGAAAATCACATTTTAAGTGTGGGGCGCGCCTAGGGACGTGCCAGGCCACTTTTGGCCAAAATATTTTTGGCACAGGTAGCACAGGGGCGCGCCAGGCAGCGTTCCAGGCGCCTTTGCCAGAAATTTTTCTGGTATAGGCAACATAGGGGCACGCCAGGCATCGTGTCGGGGTGGTTTTTGCCAAATATTTTCCCCGACCATTAGTCTATAAATAGGACTCTTGGGTTATGGTATCATTATTCCATCGTAGTAAGACTACTCTTGAGAGAGTTTGGTATTCAAGTTGGGGTTAATTCTTCTTCATAATTATTTTATCAAATTATGTTAAATTAAGCCATGAGTGGCAAAAAATTGCTTATTCTTGGGGATGAGGCTACGAACATGAATCTTGTGAGTTGAATGTTGTCCTCACAATTATGGAATTATTTAAACATGAGATAGCTGGTGGATCATGCATTGAATTTGTTGAGCCAAATGGGTCTTGTGCTATTGGGCTCATTTGACGCCCAAAATGAAACAAAAGACATGGCCCAAATGGGGCGAATGACCCATTCTTGTGTTGAATAAGTAAACACAACATTTAATGCCCCAAGTGTGGCTAAGTATGTCCATGAGGGGCTATATAAAGGGGAAAATCAGATTTTATTTCATTTAGACACACATGCAAACCCAAAACCATCTCTTTGGACAAGATCACTCATTTGCAAGCTTGGGTAAGTGTTTATTCTTGTGATTTAATATATTATATGTATGAGAGATTGTGTAGATCATGATGGTTATGTCTAAAAGTGTTGAGTGGTGCACTTTTGTTTTTTGCTCAAAGATGTGTCATTTATGGGATTTGAACTTGAAAGGAGACTTGAGGTTTTGATGGAAGTGAATGGTGTGGATGAAATATCAACATATATGGTGTGGTTATATCCTTAACTTGTTTGTTTTTCTATGTGTATAATTTGTGGGATTGTTGTTATGGAACATATTGAGGTGACTTGATGAAATAATTGTGATGTTGTGTTAATAAGGAAGCGTAAAGGATAAACTTCGTATGAAGTGCTATTGGTTTATGATGTCTTGGTCAATGTATGGAATGTTGTGGTATGGTTGGTGTGACAATGCCGTGAATGGTATTGTAAAGGATGAAATGACGTTATAGGGCAATCATATCCCAGGGGAGACATAAAAGCCTAGCATGGGTTAATCACATCCCAGGGGTTAATAGCATGGGTTAATCATATCCCAGGGGTTAGAATACCTAGCATTGGTTAATATCATCCAAGGGGTGACAGAAAAGCCTAGCATGGGTAGAACGATTAATCTCATCCCAAGGGCGAAAGAAAAGCCTAGCATGGGTAGAACGATAAAGATCAATGAACGTAAAGGCAGAGAAAATAATGAATATAACGTACATGATTCCTCACATACAGAATGATGGTTTATCCACGTTGACTATTATCTTATATTTGGTTCCATTGATGTTCTTATGTATGATGCAGTTTCGTATAGCCTTACATACTCAGTACATTCTTCGTACTGACGTCCCTTGGGGGACTTACCTTACTTGCTACAGGCACAGGTGCTAGTAGACCTCCACAGTAGGTTACGGATCATCTACTGATTATTGGTGAGCTCCAGTTTGGTTCGGGGCTTTCCGCATCACATGTGCACATATTGGTTTTGGTATTATGTAAACGTTGTATAAAGTGTGGACTTGTCCCAACTTAGGGTGGTATTGTATCTGTTAGAGGCTTTTGTAGACATTTTGGGACAAATGAAGGAATGTAAGGGATGTATGCTTCTGACATGGTGGCCCTACGGCCAAGTTTCATATATGACTCATATGTTGTCCCTGACTTCTTCCATTAGCCTCTTGTATCTATACGTGATAGTGATGTTCATTGAGTGACATGCAAATTAGTGTACATGAATGAAGATTGGTTCTCTCGGCCCTTAACGGCTTCGGGTACCAGTCCGCCCCATTGGAATCCGAGGTGTGACAAAAGTGGTATCAGAGCAGGTCATCCTAAGGGTGTCTACAAAGCCGTGTCTGAGTAGAGTCTTGCTTATGGATGTGTTGCGCGCCACATTTATAAGTAGGAGGCTACGGGACATTTAGGTGTTGTTTCTTTTCTTCATTTCTTAGATCGGGCATTAGAGCCAATGTTGTAGGTGGAATCATATCTGACCATTGAAATTGGTTTTCTTCTATATAGTAAAATGCCGATTACAAGACTAGATAGGGGCAAAGATAAGAAGGTAGAGATGTTTGCCGAAGAAGGAACTAGTAAATCACCACCTGACCAAGGTAGTCAGGGTGAGGCTCAAACTGAATTTGCATCACGGGCTTCTTCTACTTCTCCAGCTCCAGAAGAGCCGAGAAGAAGAGAAGACCCTATCGAAACACCTGTTAATGTTAATGCTACTGAGAAGGATATAAGGAATTCGGTGCACCTGTTGACTCAGATAGTCGTTGCATAAAATCAAGGACAGGTTGGTCCAACCTTTGCACAAAAGAGGGGTAATCAAAGGCAAGGGAGAATGGCACAAGACTTTGAAAGAGGGCCATCAAAGAGGGCTAGATCTATGGGACAGTTCATGGCATCCCAAGGAAAATTTAGGTCTCGGGTGTTTAACAGACCGCCTAGACCATTATTTCCTCAGTCTATAATAAATGTTCTACCTCGATCCCAAGGGTTTTGAGGCAATCAGATTAGCCAAAGAAGTGAGATTCAGGATTCACGGACAGTGGGGTATCAAGCACAAGGAAGAAGGAGCCAACCGAAGTCTCCTCGTCAGCCGTGTCCGCGCTACGAAAGGTTTCATCTAGGTGAATGTCGATTGGGGATGAATGTTTGCTTTTGGTGTGGTATGTTGGGGCACAAGGTGAGAGGATACCCACAAAAGAGCACGGGTAGAGGTGCGAGAGGAGCAGTTAGTGCTAGTGGAACCCAGAATCGTACCCACGCCTTAGCGAATCGACAGAATTTGGAGGCTTCTCCTGATGTAGATAAAGGTACACTATTTGTAATTTTTTTTTACATAAGGTATATGCATTGATTGATCCGTTTTTTACCCTATCCCATGTTACGCCCTTGATTGTTGAAAACAAAATAAAAGAACACCAGAATTATTAAGTAAGTCAATTGAAGTATCTACACCAATTGGTGAATCTATCGTTACAAAAAGAGTATATCATAATTGTGTAGTAACTATGTGTGATCATGATACATTGGTTGATCTTATTGAACTGGAAATGGTGGATTCCGATGTCATAATGGATATGGATTAGTTGGCTTCTTGTTATGCCACGATTGCCGATCTAAGAAAGTATATTTTCATTTTCCATAAATGAATGTTCTTGAATGGAAGGGTAATGTAGGGGCACCGAGAGGAAAATTTATTTCTTATCTTAAAGCAAGAAAAATGATAGCCAAGGGGTACATATGTCACTTAGGAAAAGTGAAAGATACTGATGTAGAACCACTAACTCCTCATTCGGTTTCAATGGTCAATGAATTCCTTGATGTATTTCCAGAGGATCTTCTAGGTTTACCTCTAGAACGAGAAGTAGAGTGTGGTATTGATGTATTTCCAGTCACTTAGCCTAGCTCTATTACTCCGTATAGAATGGCTTTAACAGAGTTACGGGAATTAAAGGAGCAATTAAAAGACTTTTTGGACAAGGGATTTATAAGGCTTAGTACGTCCCCTTGGCTTGCACCAGTGTTAATTGTACAGAAGACAGATGGCACGTTGAGATTGGCAACTGAATAAGGTAACAACTAAGAATAAATATTCCCTCCCCAGAATTGATGATCTATTTGATCAGTCATAACAAGGATTAACTTAAGATGGATTGTCATCAAGCAAGGGTTAGAGAAAAAGATATACCCACGACAGCTTTCCGAACACGATATGGTCACTATGAATGTCTAAGTTATGTCATTTAGATTAATAGATGCACCAGCTATTTTTATGGATTTGATAAATAGGGTGTTCAAGCCATTTCTAGACGTGTTCATGACAATGTTTATGAATGATATTTTAGTTTACTCAAGATCACAAGAAGACCATGCTAATCACCTACGACAGGTGTTACGGATTCTTCGTGACCGTAAGATATATGCAAGGTTCTCTAAATGTGAGTTTGGTTAAAATCCGTAGCATTCTTGGGTCACATTGTATAGGATGAAAGACTAAGGGTTGATACACAAAAGATAGAAGCGATGAAAAAATTGGCTGAGGCCTACGATGCTTACAAAGATTCATAGTTTTCTTGGATTGGCTGGTTATTATAGGAGGTTTGTTAAGGGATTTTCTTCTATCTATGCACCCTTAACAAAGCTTACACACAAGGCAGTCAAGTTTCAGTGGAATGAACCATATGAGAAAAGTTTCCAAGAGGGAAAAGATAAATTAACTTCCACACCCGTATTAGTACTTTCGGAAGGCACAGAAGGGTATGCAGTATATTGTGATGCATCCAAAGTTGTCCTAGGATGTGTATTAATGCAGCACGGGAATGTGATAGCTTATTCTACAAGACAATTGTGTCCACACGATAGAAATTATCCAACCCATGACCTTGAGTTAGCAGTCGTGATTTTTGCTTTAAACGCATGGCGCCACTACTTGTACAGGGTTCACGTTGACATAGTTATACTGATCATAAAAGTTTGCAATATATCCTTAAGCAGAAAGACTTAAAACTGAGGCAGCGGAAGTGGCTGGAACTCTTAAAAGACTATGACTTATACCATCTAGGCAAAGCAAATATAGTAACTAATGCACTAAGTCGCAAAGCAATAGGAAGCACTAGTGGCCAGTTGAAGGAAAATCAATATATAGTCAAGGATCGACACCAATTAGACAGCTTGGGGGTTCGTCTTCTTGAAACTCCAGATGAAAGAATTATAGTGTAAAATGCAACAGAGTCTTCATTTGTAGCTGAGGTGAAGGAAAAGCAATATGCAAATCCTATTTTATTTCAGTTGAAAAAAAAAATGTACAGCAAAGTTCGACAAAGGTATTTTAGCATACGCAAGGGGGAGTACTTCAATGCCAAGGTAGATTTTGTGTACCGGATGTAGATGAGCTAAGGAAATGAATTATGATAGAAGCAAGTCTCTATTCATTTGGGAGCAACCAAAATATACCATGGTTTGGAAGAGATGTATTAGTGAGGCAACATAAAGAAGAAGAAGAACATTGCAGAATTGATAGCTTATTGTCCGAATTGCCAACCAGTAAAAGTAGAGCAAAAAAAAAAAAAAAAAAAACCTGGAGATTATATACGAAGTATCAATCTTCCAGTCTGGAAGTGGGACATGATTAACATGGATTTCATCATAAGTTTTCCTAGTACACGACGAAAATTTGATTCCATATGAGTGATAGTTGACAAGCTAACCAAGTCAGCGCATTTCCTACTAGTCAAGGCCACTTATACAGCTGAAGATTATGCAAAGTTGTATGTTAAAGAGATAGTACGATTACTTGGGATGCCAATTTCTATTATATCAGACATGGGAGCTCAATCTACTGTATACTTTTGGAAATCTTTTTAGAAGAGTTTGGGAACCCAAGTGAATTTAAGTACGACCTTTCATCCTCAGACAGATGAACAAGTAGAACGTACTATCCAAACAATTGAAGATATGCTACGAGCTTGCACATTGGACTTAAAAGGTAGTTGAGACGATCAGATACTTCTTGTTGAATTTGCCTACGATGATAGCTATCATTCAATGATCAACATGACATCTTACGAAGTTTTATATGGAAGAAAGTGTAGATCACCAATTGGGTGGTTGGAAGCAGATGAAACTGCTTTACTCGAGTCAGATCTTGTTCATCAAGATATAGAGAACGTTAAGATAATACAACAATGTCTAAAAATGATCCAAAGTCGACCCAAATTATATATCAATGTTAGAAGAAGAGAGTTAGAATTTACCATAGATGATTGAGTATTCTTGGAAGTGTCACCAATGAAAGGGATAATGAAATTGGGAAAGAAAAGAAAGTTGGCCCTATAAAATATGCCATATGAAATTGTCCAAAGATTTGGGCAAGTTTTGTATGAATTGGAACTACCCCAAGAACTTTCCATAGTTCATCCAGTATTTCATGTTTCGATGCTTCGAAAGTGCATAGGAGATCCATCTCGTATCGCTCCCATTGAAGATGTACAAGTTACATAGGATCTCACCTATGAAGAGATACCTATTGTTATTCTGGATAGACAAGTGAAGAGGTTAAGGAATAAAGACGTAGCTTCCGTAAAGGTACTTTGGAGAAATCAGCAGGTAGAAGAGATCACATGGGAAGCTGAAGAAATGATGAAGTCAAAGTACCCGTATTTGTTTCACATTGAAGAAAAAGTTCAAAGTGTAGAAATGGAGCAATAAAAAGTAAGTATCTATAAGCATTATGTGTATATGTATATATGCTAACATGAAGGTGCATTTGTTTTAACATTCGAGGACGAATGTTTCTAAGGGGGGAAGGATGTAACACCCCGTACATTTCCGACCCTACTTGATTGGTGTTCTAGGGTTTATATGCCTTATTTGAAACAAGTGTACCTTAGTTTTGAGAGTGAGAAGTGCATATTTTGTAGTGTTTTTGATGGACTATTGATGTTGTGCTAATGTCCTCAAAGAGAAGTCGAAGAAAGAAAGAAAATCACATTTTAAGTTTGGGGCGCGCCCAGGGGCGTGCCAGGCCACTTTTGGCCAAAATATTTTTGGAACTGGAAGTACAGGGGGGCGCCAGGCAGCATTCTAGGCCGCCTTTGCCAGAAATGTTTTTGGCATAGGCACCATAGGGGAGCGCCAGGCAGCGTGCCGGGGTACATTTTGCCAAATATTTTCCCCGACCATTAGTCTATAAATAGGACTCTTGGGTTATGGTATTATTATTCCATCGTAGTAAGACTAATATTGAGCGAGTTTGGCATTCAAGTTGGGGTTAATTCTTCTTCATAATTATTTTATCAAATTATGTTAAATTAAGCCATGAGTGGCGAAAAATTGCTTATTCTTGGGGATGAGGCTACGAACATGAATCTCGTGAGTTGAATGTTGTCCTCACAATTATGGAATTATTTAAACATGAGATAGTTGTCATGCATTGAATTTGTTGAGCCAAATGGGTCTTGTGCTATTGGGCTCAATTGAGGCCCAAAATGAAACAAAAGACATGGCCCAAATGGGGAAAATGACCTATTCTTGTGTTGACTAAGTAAAGACAACATTTAATGCCCCAATTATGGATAAGTATGGCCATGAGGGGCTATATAAAGGGGAAAATCAGATTTTATTTCATTTAGACACACATGCAAATCTAGAAATTTCCACAAGATATTTCTTTAAGCTCTCAAACCCAAAACCATCTCTTTGGACAAGATCACTCATTTGCAAGCTTGGGTAAGTTTTTATTCTTGTGATTTAATATATTATATGCATGAGAGATTGTGTATATCATGATGGTTATGTCTAAAAGTGTTGAGTGGTGCACTTTTGCTTTTTGCTCAAAGATGTGTCATTTATGGGATTTGAACTTGAAAGGAGACTTGAGGTTTTGATAGAAGTGAATGGTGTGGATGAAATATCAATATGTATGGTGTGGTTATGTCATAATTTGTGGGATTGTTGTTATGGAACATATTGAGGTGACTTGATGGAATAATTGTGAGGTTGTGTTAATGAGGAAGCGTAAAGGATAAACTTGGTGTGAAGTGCTATTGGTTTATGATGTCTTGGCCAATGTATGGAATGTTATGGTATGGTTGGTATGAAAATTCCGTGAATGGTATTGTAAAGGATGAAATGACGTTATAGGGCAATCACATCCCAGGGGTGACATAAAAGCCTAGCATGGGTTAATCACATCCCAGGGGTTAAAATACCTAGCATGGGTTATCACAATCACATCCCAGGGGCAACATAAAAGCCTAGCATGGGTTAATCACATCCCAGGTGTTAGAATACCTAGCATGGGTTAATCTCATCCTAGGGGCGATAGAAAAGCCTAGCATGGGTAAAACGATTAATCTCATCCCAAGGGCGACAGAAAAGCCTAGCATGGGTAGAACGATAAAGATGAATGAACGTAAAGGCAGAGAAAGTAATGAATATAACATACATGATTCCTCACATACAGAATGATGGTTTATCCACGTTGACTATTATCTCATATTTGGTTCCATTGATGTTCTTATGTATGATGCAGGTTCTTATAGCCTTACATACTCAGTACATTCTTCGTACTGACGTCCCTTGGGGGACTTACCTTACTTGCTGCAGGCACAGGTGCTAGCAGACCTCCACAGTAGGTTGTACGTCATCTACTAATTATTGGTGAGCTCCAATTTGGTTCGGGGCTTTCCGCGTCACATGTGTACATATTGGTTTTTGTCCCGACTTAGGGTGGTTATGTATCTATTAGAGGCTTTTGCAGACGTTGTGGGAAAAATGAAGGAATGTAAGGGATGTATGCTTCTGACATGGTGGCCCTAACGGCCAAGTTTCATATATGACTCATATGTTTTCCATGACTTTCGCCATTAGCCTCTTATATCTTTACGTGATAGTGATGTTCATTGAGTGACATGCATATGAGTGTACATGAATGAAGATTGGTTCTCTCGGGCCTTAACGGCTTTGGGTGCCAGTTCGCCCCATTGGAATTCGAGGCGTGACACCACAAGTCTCCCTTCAAGTTGAGAAGGCAAAACCCTTTATCGATTAAGAAAAAGTAGACTGTTTCACACATAGTGGACTACTCAACACTTTGCCAACATAACCAACATGATTTATACATCCTCTCATGCATATAATATATTAAATCATAAGATTAAACACTTACCAAAGCTTGCAAAGAGGTGATCTTGTCCAAAGGGCATAGTTGCTTAGGGTTTGTGAGAAGAGAGAATGTTGTGGAAAAATCTAGAAATTGCATGTGTGTCTTAATGAATAAAATCTGATTTTTGTTGCCTTTTATAGTCCCTTAATGGTCATCCTTAGCCAAACTTGGGTCAATAATTGAGGGTTTACTTGGTCAAAGGTGGAATGGTTCATTTTTCCATTTGGGCCATGTCTTTTGCTTAATTCTTGGGCCTCATTTAGTCCCATAATCACAAGATTAAATTTATCCCAACAAAGTTAATGTGTAATACACCAATCATCTCATGTTTAACTAATTCCATAAATGTTAAGATAGTCTCATAGGTTTGAAAATGTACGGGGTGTTACAAAACCAACCCGAACCATTACCAACCAAACCTTATTTCAGCAAGTGACTTACCCATACCCAATCAAACCCTTAACCGTTAAAATTGCACTATTTCAAAACAATTACCCACGTTCTAATCCACTCCTTCCTACTTCAAGTTCCAAAACCATTTAAACTCCCACCTTTACTACCCATAAACTTCATTCTTCACTTATTAATCCCATTTATCACTTAGTAACCGCACCACCAAGTCTTTCTCACCATTTAGGAAAACTTGTTAATCACCAAAAGTCATCACCTCAAATCCTTATTTCTCTTGATAATTGCCTACATTACACCTTACACTAGCATAATTCAAGTCTTCATCTGCATTCAACCAATCAGGTATGCTCAAATTATAGTTAAATTTTGGTTTTTGTATTTTGTTGATGAAATAAATTCAATATAACTACCACTAGACATAAATATGTATAGGTAGTTGTTTTGTGCCTTTGTCTAATTGTTCGGTATAGTGTGGTAACCTATAGGGAGAAGTCTGAGTAACCCCAAAAATAGTAATGATATGTCTTGAACATGTTCAATGAGTTGAAGAATCTCATAGAACGTTCAAATAGTTGTGAAGTGAAATGGGTTGCCCACCAAATGTTCGATAAAATGCCAAAGAAATTTTTGAGTAATCTGCTAAGCCTGACGGTTCATGTGACTCACCATCGATCATGTGATGGTCCATCAAGCCAACCATCACTAAGAAGATCAAAGTGATCGATTCTAGTTAATGTCTGACGTTTCCACTGACGAATCTTTAAGCTCTTGAAGAATCGTCAGACCAACCTTCGCAAAAGGGTAAAATTTTCAGGCTGAAACTGTTTAAGCTTAATGGTTAGAGTGACGAATAGCCACTCTAACCCATCAAGGCCAAACAGTTTCAAAAGTCTGCATTTTTTCTTAATACGTTATTTGTATGGTGTCTAACCATTTTCCACCCCAGGTACCATGCCTCAAAAACTACAATCAAAGCAATGTGGAGCAACAAAAAGGCAAGCATAGGAGACCATTATCTCAAGACATAGAGATGAGCCAGAAGTTGAGGGTGAGAAAACTGAGGCCCCAACCAATAATACCAGGCAAAGTGAAAAGAAACATACCCATGCCTCCCAGTCTGAAGAAGAGGATGGATCGTTAAGTGATGATTCAAGTAGTGATAGGGTAAGCAATGAAAGTTTCAGTTTTAGCCTAGATATTGAGGGTGAAAAAGATATTAATACCAGTCCAAAAATAAAACTCGAGAAAGAAGGGGGTGATATCATTTCGGTGGGTTGTGGTTAGGCTACGGTTGATGCCTACTAGTGGGGATGCTAACCTGGAGCCATAAAGAGCTGTTTTGGTAGCAATTTTGCTTGAAGGGCTGAAGGTTAACTCTGGCCAAATGATTGCGGATGAGCTATTTGTGAGGGATTATAAGACTGCTAGTGCACTACCTTTCCCGTGCCTCATTATGGAATTATGTAAGCTAGCGAAGGTGCTGATAATTAGTGGAGTTGATAATGAGGTAAAGGCGACCAAGAGGCAAGACATTAAAAAGATGAGGCATGAAACCAAGTTTTAGTTGAGGGTTCACAAGCCACCGTCATTTGGACCTCAATCTCAGACTACTCCAGAGGCATTTGGGACACCGATAGGTATACCTTTAACACTCACTATTTTTTATCCATATGGTGCTTCTGCAGCATCTACAGCAGCTCCTACGTCCCCAAATGTCGAGACTTTCAACACTGCCTCCATGCCACCTACTTACTCAGAGTATCAATTCACCCTCAAAAACTTTGTGAAAGTAGCTAAGGCCCAAAAGAAGTTTGACAAAAAACTGAATGCCTGGGCTAAGCAATTCAATTCCTTTATGGATCAAATTGTTACAAAGGCTTTGAAGAATTATACTAATCTACATGCCCAGATACAACATGAAGGAGAGGATGAATAATACATTACAAAAATTATCCATTTAAGATTTGGCCAACTTTACGGTTGAATTAAAGCAGGCTCAAGAGGACATTGCCTACTTAAAGAGGCCCCCACCCACTGCATTCCATAATTCACCAATTATGGAGTCGGATGAAGATGAATTAATAGTTGACTTGATAAGCCACCAACTGAAACATAAGGGAAAAATAGTAAGTGAAGGTAGAGAGAAGAAGAGATCGAAGAAGAGGAAGAATAGAAATGAGACACAAGAGGATAGAGATATCAGGAAAGCAGCAAAAGCCTCCAAGAAGGATAAAAAAGCATGGATCTAACGGGTCCATGATGAGGCAGTTGGAGTGTCTACTAGTACTGCACCTAGAGTTGGGCCCATTCCTGGGGTGTTGCCTACTCCCACTTCAGTGATCGAGGAGATTATTGTTGATTTGAGCACTCCAGTGGGCACTGGAGTCACTACTGTAGATACTGAGCCCACTTCGGCCTCCAAGGACTTGCCAGACTCACAAGCCTAAGGGATTCACAAGTATTCCATCACCTGATTTTGTACTTTTATTGATTATGCATTAGGGATAATGCATTTTCACTTTTAGAGGGTGGGGTATGTGTGAGTCTATCACCATGAGGGTTTTTGTTGCCTGTGTTCTTTTCTCTCATGTGCTATCTAGTAGAATTGGTATGTTTAGGATGTATGTTTCCATTATTCTATCAGTGTGTTGTTTTTATTTGTATATTATGTATGCAAAAGAATGATAATGAATGAATGGCAGTTGTTGTTTTTGAAATTGGAAAAAATAAGGTCCCACTAAAAATTTTCAAAATTTTATGTCTATGTGTTTGTTCTATTTAATAATTGACCGTTGTGGATCTGTACTTGGCATTAGAAATCTATAGATGAGTGAAACATGCTTAAGCTTGAATACAGTCTGAAAGTAGGTAGTGATGATGCCATTCTATGCCATAAGTGTGTGAGGTTTTTGTAGTATTTCTTACTTTGTGTATGCAGCTAGAACTTGCCCGGTCCATTTTGATAGGTGATAAGTTGGGTGTCTAGGAAACGATCTCAAGCCTTGTTTGAATCCACTTTACCTAAAAAGAACTGTCTAAATGGTGTAAATAAATCCCTTGATCCCTGATTTGAGCTTTTCTGACTTCTTTGTTCAACAATTGTTAGCCTTCCCTTCTCTACCATTAAACTACTATTTTGGCCCTGGTCCCTCCTTGTACATCGTACACTTCAACTCAGTAAAATTGCCTAAGTTGAGGGTGGCTACTGTAGAAAGGTTTGATAAGGAAGAAGGGTATGAAAAAAGTAAGAGTGAATTAAAGAAGATCCTAGGAGTGCGCACAAATAAGGAAGCATGAAAATGATACAAAAAGAAGGAAAAGAAAGAAGAATAAGAGAGAATGTAAGATTTAAGATTTTTGGCGCACTCAGTGAAGGGACTTGTTAAATTATTAAGAAGAATAAGGGAGAAATTGTAAATTAAGTGGAGTTATGTAATGATGCATGTCAATAATGGCTGAGTCACTAATTCTAAATATATTCTACCTGCACCAAAGCCTTCGTTAAAAGCCAAACAAAGTCTTGTAGTGATCCTAGTCAACCAGCTAAAAAACCAAGTAGAATGGTAAGGGCAGGCCTATGGTTCTGTATGTGCATTGTTTGAAGGTTGTTGTGAGAGTGAAAGATTTTGAATTCCAGTCCCTGAATAATGCTTACACTTTGTATGAGTGACTTCGTTCATGTGAGGGCATGTGTATGGTACTTAAACCTACTAGTTATTTGATTGAGTATCTTGAGTGCATGTAGTGTTACAAATTTGTAGTGTAATACCAAGCATGGATCCCTTCTAGGTTTGTTAATGAATAGCTTTTACATATGATGCTAACCAAGTTGTTGAAGTCCATTTTGTGTCACTACTGTTGTTCACTCGTTTGATATCTGGATGCTAGCATCATATGGTGTTGTTTAAGTTGCTTGAGGACAAGGAAACATTCTAAGTTGAGGGTGTTGATGTGCCGGCTAATGACGGCACATTTTACGCTTTTAACTAAGGATAGTTGTGAGTTTTTCAAGCAACTGTTAGCATTTTTTATGTGTTTTATGTTTATTTTCAGGAAATAAGACCAACGACAAAAAAAAGGAAGAATTGTCCTAAAGATGAGGGTGACTTCTCTTCTGACGGACCGTCAGAACTTTAACGAGCTGCCACACCTCCCGTCGGGACAATACAAAATAAGGGTGAACTTGAAGTTGGGCGACGGCTCAGCTGACGGCCCGTCAGGGCCTCGGCAAACCGTCACCTTAGCCATCACTAGCTAAACAGAATGGGTTAGTAATTGAAGTCAGGTGACGGTTCAACTAATGGGCCATTAGGGCCTCAATGAACCGTCACCCAATCCATCATTGCTTAAACAGAATGTGAGCTAAAGTGAAGTCAAGTGATGGTTCAGGCAACGAACTGTCACCCTGTTGGCGAATCGCTAGACGAACTGTGAAGGGTAAAGCGGCAGCCCAGATTCGAATTTAAAATTCCCACATTATTGAAGCCTATAAATACCTAGTCTAGGATTTAGAACAGGTATCTTCCAAACTTGGAATATTTTTGTAACGCTTGTTTCTCTGGGTAATCGATATTCATAGGGGAAAAACACAACTTCTTGGTTCTTGTAAAAGATTGGAATTCTGAATTTCTCCTTTGTAAGGTTTCCTCTTTACATTATGAAATATATTTCTTTCATCTCTTTTATTACCATGAGTGGCTAAAAACCCTATAACTAGGGTTGTAGAATCCTTGGTGGAAAATCACTTTTAGGGATGTATTGGTGAATTTGGATTAATCTTGTAATTATATTGCTAATTCCTTCAGTTTAACGAATTTCTAATGGTTGAAACATTGGAGCAAGCCCTAAGTTTAACTTGCTTAAATAAAGAGGTTAACAATAGGATAAGGAATTGATAGCAAGAATTTGGAGTTTCTAACCTCCGTCTAAAGATTAATTCTTTGATGAGATTATTTTCTTGAGGCTTAAATCGAGTTAAAAGCTCATCACTTTAAGTTTGAATGAATTAAAGTGAAAATCATCCACAAATTGCTTGTCTGCACTCCTTGATCTCTGAATGCTATCGCACTATCAAATTCATGATCTACACATTAATACGAGTAAAACAAAACCTATTTGTAATATAAAACGTTGGGCCAAAAATTGGGTAAAAAATGAGCCCATAGGGCCCGTTATTGGAATTTAAAAATTGAATCCATCACGAGGTACCGCGAAGGACATATAATGCATGCTCTAAATTTGAGCACGATGGGAGCTTGAATCGAAGCCCAAATCAGCTCACAAAATTAAGGAATTCAAGGATGAAATAAAGAATTTAAACGGAGGATTAGGGCGAGAACTTACGGGATAATGATCACTCCAACACCCTCAAGCTAATCCCAGCTCCAATTTATTATTTCGTACAAGTTCTTGACTTCCTAAGTTCAAATATGGTGAAAAAAGAGTTAGAAAAATGCTGAAAATAGTGTAGGAGAGGGTTATATACTGCCAGGGGGTTACTTATTGCAAACGTGAGGCCCCTTGTCGTAATAGTTGTACCAGATCGGCTTCCTCTTAGCGAATGCGATGGCTAGCTCGCGAATGCACAGGTTAAGTTTCCTTGACCTTCACGAATGCGTCCAAGGCCTCGCAAATGCCGCCAAGGCCTCATGAATACAAAGACAAAAATACTTGACCCTCGTAAACGTTGTAAAGGCCACACGAACTCGAAGGACAAGTTTTGCCTACACTAGGTGCTGCTACACCAGCAAAATACCAAGTCCTAACAAACTCCGATCAAGTGTTAAAAATTCATTCAGAACCTCGGGAATGCAAACAAACTATACTACCCCACCAAATTCGGTATTCTGGACCCAACGAAACTATCACGCCCCGAATCCCATCCGGGATGGACTGGCACCCGAAGCCGATAAGGCCTGAGAGAACTAATCTTTGCTCATGTCCATTCATATGCATGCCATAAGAAACATCACCTTCACGTAAGGACAAAAAATGCTAATAGAAAAAATCATGGAACATGTGTTACTTACATATGTGAAACTTGGCCGTCAAGGCTATTAAGTCAAATCGGACATACATCTCTTTCATTCATATACCCACATACGTCTACAAAAGCCTCTAACAGATGCATCTACAAGACCAACTTAAAGTCGGGACAAATCCCCGCTTTATACAACATTTACAACAACAAAATGAATGTACAACTGTGACTCGAAAAGCCCCGAACCAACTGGATCTCACCAAAGATCTTCAAATAATCGGCAACCTACTATGGAGGTTTGCTGGCACCTGCGCCTGCAGCAAGTAAAGTAAGTTCCCCCAAGGGGGTCAGTACGAAGAATGTACTGAGTATGCAAAGCTATAAGAAACTGCATCAATACATAAGAACTTCAACGGAAATAACTATAAAAGAATACCCAATATGGATAAACTATCAATCTGAAAGTTTGGGACTATGTATATTAAGTTCTTTACTTCTTTTGTCTTCACGTTTATTCATCTTTACCATTCTACCCATGCTAGGCTCTTTGTCGCCCCTGGGATGAGATTAACCCATGCTAGGTATTTTAACCCCTGGGATATTAGATTAACCCATGCTAGGCTTTCATGTCGCCCGTGGGATGTTACTAACCCATGCTAGGTATTTTAACCCCTGGGATTTTAGATTAACCCATGCTAGGCTTTTATGCCTCCCCTGGGATATTATTAACCCATGCTAGGTACTTTGACCCCTGGGATGTTATATTAACCCATGCTAGGCTTTTCAGTCGCCCCTGGGATGTTATTAACCCATGCTAGGTACTTTGACCCCTGGGATGTTATTAACCCATGCTAGGTACTTTGACCCCTCGGATGTTATTATGATATATTGGGATCGACCCATGCTAGGTATTTTAACCCCTGGGATACCACCCAAAATTATACAAATCATTATACATTACTTCATTCTTTCATTAGAAGGGTAATACCTTATTTCATTTCTTCATTTCTGTGAGATTGACACGTTGAGGATCATGATTGGAAGCACACATATATGCATTACCTCACTTCCTTTCCTCTTGCAACAAACAAATATTCGTTACTTTAATTCTTACTTTTGAGAGATTGATACAGTCATTTTCATAACATTATTGGAACTTTAGAATGTAACATTATTGGAAATGCTACGCAAGAATGAATAGATTCTCCCTACATCATTACTTTTCTTTAGATAGTTCTTTTAGTCGTTACAATATCATGAGAGATTTGGAACTTCAGTCAATGAATAAGAGACAGGTGAATCACAATCGGTCTAAGAATAAGAAACATGTGAATAACAATATATGTCAACCTGAGCTGGGATACTTTAGAACACTTCGGAATGGAACAAGTACAACGACCATGTGAACAATATGTGTTGCAGAAGGATACGGAAAGAGTAACCTTACATACCTTCACTTCCAAGTATGAATACACAAGCCTATATATGAACACAATAGTCCAGCTCCTTCCTTACGTTTCACTCTACAATACAAGTACATAACGGAGCTTACATTAACAACTAGTTACCGTACAAGCGTACAAGATGACAATGAGCCATATGACTGCCATATAACATCATTTTACCCTTTATAATACAATCCACTGCATTATCATACCAACAACACCATAACATTCCACACATTGACCAAGACATCATAAACCAATAGCATTTCACACCACGTTTAACCTTTACGCTTCGTCATTATCATTACGTCACAATTACTCCATTAATTCTCCTCATAACAACATATTAACAACAATCCATAATGGATATAATCCAACATGCCTCCATGCGACACCTTGAAGTTCTTATAAAGATATCATAAGTTAATAATTACATCCAAAAAGGGTATAGGGGCCTTCGGAGATCAAAGAGAGACAAAACCATACAAAATGACTTTCTGGGGTGACCTGCGAAACCACCTGCTCCCGCAGGTGGATGACATGTGTCCGTAGGTGACCCTTGAAAGTGTCCAGGGGAACCTGCGTTGGCATCTGCGCCCGCAGGTGCCTTTGTCTGCGGGGGCAGATGCCCAAATCGGCCAGAAAGGGTCTCTTTTGGGTCCTTTTGTGTAATAAATGGTCCAAGTCCATAAGTAAGCTTTTATTTACATATTTTTGTCACTTTGATGCCAAAAAACACCCATGGTTTCACAACACATATGGACATCACCAAAATCACACTTTTCCTTCGATACGGCAAATGTCACAACAACAATTCCAAATGTTATATACAAAAATAAAACAAGTGAAGGACATAACCACATCATACATGTTGATATTTAATCCATCAAACTCACTTCCTTCAATACCACAAGTCCCTTTTCTGGTTTAGAAGGCAAAACCCTTCACCGATTAAGCAAAAGCACACTGTTTCACACATAGTGTAATGTCTAACACTTTGCCAACATAACCAACATAATGTACACACCATCATAATAATATCATATACTAAATCATAAGCATAAACACTTACTAAAGCTACCCAAGGAGTGATCTTGTCCAAAGAGAATGGTGGCTTAGGGTTGAGAGAAGAGAGAAATATCTCTTTTGTGGATAATTCTAGAAAATGGCATGTGGCTTTTGTGGAATAAAAATATGATTTTCCACCTTATATAATGCCTTAAAGGTCATCCGTAGCCACATTAAGTGTATGTTTACTTGGTCAAACACAAGAATGGGTCATATTCCCTTTTTGGGCCATGTCTTCCTTGTAACTTTTGGGCCTCATTTGGGCCCAATAGCTTTGCCCAATAAAACTAACACATAATTCACCAACTTTCTCATGTGTAAAAAAAATATTCCATGAAGGTTACGATAAGTAAATAAGTTCAGAAATGTATGGAGTGTTACAGAAAGTATCAAAATTTCCATCCAAGGTCGTTTTGACAAAATATGGACTGCACCCACAGTTCTATTTTTGTCAAAATCCTTTCAATAGTCCAAAATGAGCCCAAAAACCTCCGAACCCAAACCAAGTTTCCTTCTAGCCTAAAATCCACATTACGGAGCTAATGGAACTATTGGAATTCTCATCCAAAGTTTTTTGCTAGAAGTTTTGTCCAAAGACCAAATTCTCAATTTTAAGAGCTCCAAAATATGGAAATGAGCTTAAAACCCAAACGAACTGCCCAGGGACAGAACCTACAGTCCTAGTAAGTTATAAATGACCTGTAGCAACTATGGGAAAGTACAGGATATAGAAGACATGCAGAAACATAGAGAATGACCTAGAGGGTCATAACCACATCCACTATGGAAAGGACTTTTGTCCTTGAAATTCAAGGGTTTTGTTGATTTGTGAATATCTAACTAAGATAGGGTCTGATTTTGTAAGGTCTAAATTGATTTGATATACTACTAAATAGTTTAGGAAATTAGATTAAATAAAATCATCCCTTGATTCTTAGATCACCTAGAATCAAGGGATATGATTGCTAATTTGTTTGCTTTTCTCTACTATATATTCGTACCTCTACAAATGAATAAAAGGTACATTTTTAGTAATCAGAGCATCTTTATTCTTGTGTTACTTACAAATAAAATAGCATTTTTTGGGCTAAGTCAACCAACAAGATCAATAGAAGCCAAGAATTCGGTTAACAAAGTTTCTACCAAAACAACAATGAAGTCGTAGTGTGATTTTTGCAAAAAACAAAGGCTCACTCGTGAGACTTGCTGGAATATCCATGGGAAATTGCTTAACTGGAATAAAAAAATGTAAACAGCCATGGTAGCCAAAACTTTCAGTGTACCAGCGAAGAACCAGGGCTGCTATCTTCTCCAAAAATGCCACTACTCACCAAGGAGCAAATAGTGCTACTGTATAAACTTATCCAATCTTATCTCCAAACTAGTAAACTTGGTCCTTCTACTCCCACTTGTTCTTTTTCCTAAACAGGTGATGTACCATCTATTTTTTTGAGTGCAGATTCAAGTGGTATAAGTTCTTAGATCATAGATTCAGGAGCCAATGATCACATGATGTGGAATTCCCATCTTTTCTCGGCTTACACTTCTTCAGTAAGAAATAAAAAAGTCAAAGTTGTTGATGGTTCCTTCTCAGTAATTGCTAGAAAAGGGACAATCAAACTAACCTTCTTTTTGACTCTTTTTGATGTCCTTCATGTTCCAAATTTGTCTCATAATATTTTTTCTATCAAAAAATTGACTCAAAACCTCAATTATCATTCTATATTTGACTCTATTTGATGTATATTTTAGGAAAAGGTCTAGAGGAGGAGGATTGACAATGGTAGAGAGTCTGAAGGTCTCTATTTTCTAGAACATGGACACAATTCAGTAAATTTTAGTTCAACTTGTTTGAGCTCTGTTCTAGTTGATAATAAAGTCATGTTAGGGCACTATAGACTTGGTCATCCTAGTTTTATTTACTTGAAACTCTTATTACCTTAGTTGTTTATGAATAAAAGTACATCCTCTTTTCAGTGTGAATTTTGTGAAATGGCTAAATACATACGTTCAACTTTTTCTTCCTAAGAATACAATGCCACAAAACCCTTTAAGTTAATCCATAGTGATGTTGGGGACCTTCTAGGGTTACAACTGTAAATGGTAAAAGGTGGTTTGTGAGTTTCACAGATAATCATACTAGACTAACTTGGGGTGTACCGACTGAAAGACAAAAGGGAAGTAAAATATATATTAGAGGCTTTTTATGTTATGGTTGAGACACAATTTCATGAGAAGATTCAAATATTTCAAAGTGATAATAGGAGTGTTTTTTAATGACCATCTACGCAATTTTTTTACTTCCAAGGGAATAGTGCACCAAAGTTCATGTCCTGATACACCCCAAAAAAATGGAGTAGCTGAGAGAAAAAATAGGCATCTTATGGAGGTAACTAGAGCCTTAATATTCAAAAGTGGGGTCCCTAAATCTTTTTGGGGAGAAGCTTTTTTGACATCCAACTATCTAATTAATAGGATGTCTTCCCGTGTTCTTGGTTTTAAAACCCCTTTCAATAAGTTCAAGACATACTTTCCGACTTCTAGATTGACCACTGATCTATCTTTGAAAGTCTTTGGGTGTAGTGTATTTGGTTATGTTCATGATCATAATAGGAGTAAACTTGATCCACGTGCTAAAAAATGCGTTTTTGTTGGCTATGCCCCTAGTCAAAAAGGATACAAGTGTTATGACCCAAATACTAGAAAGGTTATTATCACAATAGATGCCACCTTTTTTGAATCTCAATTGTTTTTTAGAACTCATCTTCAGGGTGAGAAACATAGTGAACATTCGTGGGATAATAAGGATCCTCGTGATCTCATATGTGAGAAACAAAAGGATCCAAGTTTTATGACAGATACGGGATATAGTACTTTTGATGATAACAGCCTAGATAATATAAGACATCCCAACTCAAATAATGAAAATAAGGAAACTGAGATGATAGAGCTTTTCCATGATACAATTAATGACAAAGACAGAGAACAAATACAAGAATTTCAAGTTTGCATGAAAAGAAACCAGAATCAAGAAAAAGAGACTAAGGACTCTCATCAGAACTAAGCGTCCGCCCAGCAAAATCACTACTATACAAGGTAATTCTCCAGAACCTAATTCTGATTTACCCCTTGTTTCTTTAGACCTTGACCTTCCAATTGCCAAACGTAAAGGGGTAAGAAAAGTCACTAACTATCCCATGTCAAATTTTGAGTCATATGGAAACTTATCCCCTTCCTATATAGCTTTTATTTCTCAATTACCTATAATGAAGATATTGAGAAATGTGTAGGATGCTTTAAATATTCCTCAGTGCAAAGAGGCAGTTCTAGAGGAGATAAATGCTCTTGAGAGAAATAAAACCTAGAAAATGGTGGAACTACCATGTGGAAAGAAAACAGTGGGCTGCAAGTGGTTATTTACTATCAAATTTAAATCAGGTGGGTTCGTATAAAGGTATAAGCCATATTTGGTAGCAAAAAGTTTCACTCAGACCTACGGGATTGACTATCTTGAGGCCTTCGCTCCAATTGCCAAGTTGAATTCAATCAGGGTTTTTCTGACCATTATTGCCAAACTTGATTGGCCCCTTCAACAACTTGATATGAAAAATGCATTCTTGAATGGGAAACTTGAAGAGGAAGTCTACATGTATCCACCTCCAGATTTTGAAGAAAGGTATGGAACTAGAGTGTGCAAGCTAAAGAAATCTCTCTACGAGATCAAAAAATCTCCAAGAGCTTGGTTTGAGAGGTTTACTCAGTTTGTAAAAAGACAAGGGTACACTCAAGGGCAAGCAGATCATACCATGTTCTTTCGATATTTTCTTGAGGGAAATATGACTATCTTGATAGTGTATGTCAATGAAATCATACTTACAGGAGATGACTTATCCAAAATAAAGAATTAAAAAGAATAGTTGGCCTTGGAGTTTGAGATCAAAGATTTGGGTCAGTTAAAATATTTTCTTGGCATGGAAGTAGCGAGATCAAAAGAAGGCATTATGGTGTCACAAAGGAAGTATGTACTGGATCTTCTAAAAGAGACAGGGATGAGTGGTTGTTGTCCAACTGAAACACCTATTGATTTGAATATAAAATGTGGAAACAAAGAAGGAAATTCAGTTGACCAAAGTCAATATCAGAGACTAGTAGGGAAGTTGATCTGCTTGTCACACATTCGACCTGATATAACTTTTGTTGTAAGCTCAGTCAGTCAGTTTATGCACTATCTGAAGGAAGAGAACCAAGAAGCAGTCTACAGGATTCTAAGATATCTAAAAAATTCACCAAGTAAGGATTGTTTTTTAAAAAGAGTCAACATAAAGGCATTGAAAGCTTTACAAATATAGATTGGGCATGTTCTACTACTGACAGAAGGTCTACGTTCGGATATTATACATTTATATAGGAAAATTTTGTGACTTGGAGGAGTAAAAAGTAGAATGTTGTATCCCGTAGCAGTGTTGAAGCTGAATATCGGTCTATGGCTCATGGGATTTGTGAATTGATTTGGCTCAAGAGGATGATGGAAGAACTGAAAAGCCCGTTTAATCTACCAATGAAGTTGTACTGTGACAACAATGTCGGTATAAGTATTGCTCACAATCCAGTTCAACATGATAGGACAAAGCATGTTAAAGTGGACATACACTTCAGAAAAGAGAAGATTGATGAAGGAAGTGTATGCATGCCCTTCATCCAACAAATCAGCAAATTGCAGATATTTTCACAAAAGGCTTGTTTAAACCAAAATTTGAAATTCTTGTAAGCAAGTTAGGCATGACAGATATTTACATGCCAACTTGAAGGGGAGTGTTGATTTGTGAATATATAACTAGGATAGGGTCTAATTTTGTAGGGTCTAAATTGATTAGATAAAATTAGATCTGATATGATATCAAATAGTAGGAAATTAGATCAAATAAAATCATCCCTTGATTCTCTGATGCAAAAAAACTAGCAGTCATATCCCTTGATTTTCAGATCACCTAGAATCAAGGGATATGACTGCTAGTTTTTTTTGCTTTTCTCAACTATATATTTGTGCGTCTACAGATGAATAAAATGTACATTTTTGGTACAACAACTAACAGGTTAGATAGAGACAGAAAGCTCAAAAGGATGAGGTGTTTCGCTAAATGATGCTTCCAAGGGATTTCGCTAAAGGTATCCCTTTTTCACTCACTTCCTTACTCCACTTTTCTAAATAACCATGAACTCATCCTCAAAATCCAACTAACCACTAACTGAACTGAGCTCGATCGAAGTACTCAAGATCCAACCCAAAAGTATATTGACATCACACTGATAAGACCACAACTAAGAGATTACTCGAACAGGCAACTCCAAAGGTCCAAAGCCAACTCCAAAGTCCAAATCTAATATTTTCTTGTCTTTCATAACCTGTTATCTACTCTGAACTACACAGAATCTCTCTGATATCATCTAAGTCTTATCTGGGTAATCACACCACTCTAACCTTGAAAGAATGAAGTTGATCCACCAAAAATCCACATGGACTATCATAAGAACAATGCCTCATTTCCACCTGGATAGCCAAATAGGTGTGAAGAATGTCTAAAATCTCTTCCCAAGCTAATAATTTGTCCTGATAACCCTAAAAACCAAAGGTCATGAGTCCAAGGCACGACCTTTTAAAACTGGATGATCCGCGCTAGAATGCCCCCACTAACTGTGGGTCAAACCATACTAAGCCCAACTCAGATACACTTATTCTACTGAGTAGACTTCCAAAAGTTCGATAAAAATTGAAAACCAAGGTTAGAAGTAGTAGAAACCAACACTATGTGCCAACGAACCATCCCTCGAACATCCATCTAAGACAATCTCTCTAAACTGAAGAAACCTGAACTAGTAGGTAGTGAGTAGGCCTATTCACCCTGTCGATGATGTCTCAACTAAGCTAAACCTCAAAACGTAGGTTGCAATAAAGTGACACAATCCATGGCTGCAAGCATAACAACGAAGCCAAACCACTCAGCCTTAATTTGTAACACCCCGTAGATTTTTTGAACCAAATTGATTCCTGTGATATACATGGAATTAATTAAACATGCATGAGATTTAAGAGGATTTATACATGAAATGGTTGGTCCAAATTAATATATGCAAATGGGCTCAATTTAAGCCCAAATGCATGGCCCAAATGGAAAAAAAATAAATAAAGATCCATTCTTCCATTTGACCCATTCAAACATAATATTTAATGTTGAGAATTGGATAAGAAGTGACTTGAGGGCCTATATAAAGCATGAAAATCATATTTTTATTCACTTTGACACCCATGCTTTGTCTATACTTTCCACAACATTTCTCTCTTCAACCAAACCCTAAAGCAACCATTTGAGGGCAAGATCATCCATTTACAAGCTTTGGTAAGTATTTATTATCATGATTTAATATATGATATGCATGTTATATGGGGTAAAACATGTTGGTTATGTTGGTGATGTATTGAGAATTCACTATGTGTGAATTAATACATGTTGGCTCAAATCGGCAAGGAGTTTTGTCTTATAAAATTGAGAATAGACTTGTGGTCTTGAAGGAGGCGGATTTGGTGGATTTAATATCAATATATATGGTTTGGTTATGTCTTTAATTTTTTCTCCTTGATGTGTAACAGTCTTAATTGTTGTAGTAAATTTGTCATGGAATCGGTGGTGTAAGTGAAGGGAAAACGTCGTATTGGTGATGTTTTTATGTGTTGCAAAACCATGGATGTTTGTTGATGTTTAAGATGGTCAAAAATATGTTAAAATAAGTTTGGTTATGATCATGAACCATTCATTGCATGAAAATACCCAAAATAGACAATTTCGGACCAAAATAGGCATCTGCCCCCGCAGACGGAGGCACCTACGGGTACAGGTGGTAGCACAGGTCACCTCCAGATTTTAGTTTTGTATGTTTTCGTCTCTAGTTGATCCCCGAAGGACCCGATACCCTTTTTGGATGTAATTATCAATTTGTGATGTCATTTTAATAACTTTAAAGTGTCGTATGGAGGTATGTTGGAATGTATGAAGTATGGATTGTTGTTCATATGTTGTTATGAGGTAAATTGATGGGAGTAAATGTGACGGAATGATAATAAGGAAGCATAAAGGGTAAGTGTGGTGTGAAACGCTATTGATGTATGAAATCTTGGTCAATGTGGGGAATGTTATGGTGTTGTTGGTATGATAATGTACTGGAATGTATTGTGAAGGATGAAATGATGCTATGTAGCAGTCACGTAACTCATGGTGACATTGATACGTTTGTAAGGGAATTGATTGTTAACATGAACTTTGTTATGTACTTGTATTGTAGAGTAAGACGTAAGGAAGGAGCTGGACCATTGTATTTCCATATAAGCTTGTGCATTCATAGTGAGATGCTAAGGTATGTAAGGTTATTCTTCTATATCCTTCTGTAGCATGTGGTGTTCACATTGTCATAGTACTCATTTGATTCCGAAATGCTCTAAGGTATTCCGTATTCGATAGTTGGCTAGAGTTACTCATATGTTGCTTACTCATTGGTCAATGGTGAATCATATGACTCATGTTCATTGGTTGACTCGTGTTCATTGATTGACTCATGTCCATTGGTTCACTCGTGTTCATTGATTGACTCATGTCCATTGGTTCACTCATGCTCATTGGCTAAAAAGTCGAGAGTTCCAAATGTTCTAAGGTATTGCATTTTAGGTTGGTGAACAGTTGATGTCCAAATGTATCGTACTTAGTGATCATTGTCCTAAGGGTCCAAAAGTGTTACATTCCAAAGGGGTCCTATAGTATTTCAACTAAGGTAGACACATCTTGTTATTCACAAGTGTCCTACTCCTAGATGAATTATGATTCACTTATCTCTTATTCATTGACTGAGGTTACTAAGCTGTCATAATGTTGTAAATTCTAAGAGAACCATCCCAACGAGAGTAATGAGGTAAAGAGGGCTTGTTTAGTTTGAATAGCATTATTCCAATCATGTCATGATCCCAAATTCCAATAGAGTTATATATATGTCTCTTATGTATTGACTATTGTTCCAAGATGTTGTGTTCAAACAATGTTATGGCAAGTAAATGTACCAATCTCTCAAAAGTGATGAAAGAAGTAATGTGCAAATTAATGTATCTATCCTTCGCAAGTAGAGATGTCAATCTTACAAGAGTAAAGACGTGAAGTAATGTATGTTGTGTTCCAAGTGTCAAGAATATTTCCATCATCAAGGTTTCATTCATAGAATAAAAGAAAGAGTAATAAGAGAGGTGATGTGCAAGCTAATGTAATTATTCTTCATAAGTGAGGATGTCAATCTCATGAAGTAAAAGAGTGAAGTGGAATGTGTATATAAAGGTGTGCTTAATTAATGTCATGATCTTTAATGTGTTACTCTCATAACAAGGTTAAGGAACTAAGTAATGCAAATGGTCATTTTATGTTATGTTTCATTGAGAATGGATTACAATCAAAGGGTATAAGTGCAAGATGGAATAATCCCAATAGTATGCTATGTTAGTTATTATAGCCACCAAAGGTGGATGTCCGGTATTATATTCATATATTATAGCCCACTAAAGGTGGATGTCCGGTATTATATCTATATATGATAGCCCACCAAAGGTGGATGTTCGGTATTATATTCATATATTATAGCCCACTAAAGGTGGGTGTCCGGTATTATATTTATCTATGATAGCCCACTAAAGGTGGATGTCCGGTATTGTATTTATGTATGATAGCCCACCAAAGGTGGAGGCCCGGTACTAACTAAGTAAGTGAACGGTAGTGAAGATAGTTGTAAAGAGATGAGAATATATCCCTTGCGTGTATATATATAAGTAAACATGAAGATGGTCATAAGAAAGATAATGATGCGACTGATTGATCAAGTAATGAGACTAATAGAAGTAATGAACATGGTTCCACATATTTTGGACGGTGGTATATCCATATTGATTATTCTTTTACATTTAAGTTCTTAGAAGTACTTATGTATTATTATAGTTTCATATGGCCTTAAATACTCAGTACATTTTTCATACTGACCCACCCCTTTTGGGGACTTACCTTACATGCTACAGGCACAGGTGTTAGTAGATCTCCGCAGTAGGCGACGGGATATCTGTAGATTGTTGGTGAGCTCCAGTTGATCCGGGGCTTTTCCGAGTCATTATACATATTGGTTTGATATTGTATATGAGTATGGAGCGGGATGTTGTCCCGACTCTAGTTTTTTCATAGTCATGTATCTGTAGAGGCTTTGTAGACTTATGTGGGTATATGAATGTAAGATATGTACGTTCAGTTGACGTAATGGCTCCAACGGCCAAGTTTTGTATATAAATTTATGGCATATGTTTCCATGTCTATGATTATCATATAGTTTCATAAAGTAGAATAAGCTTCATACACGATTATGCATACGAGTGTTCACGAGCAAAGATTGGTTCTCTCGGGCCATATCGGCTTCGGGTGCCAACCACGCCTCGTTGGAATTCGTGGCGTGACAAAAGTGGTATCAGAGCAGTTCGTTCTAAGGGGTGTCTACAAAGCCGTGTCTGAGTAGAGTCTTGCTTATGGATGTGTTGCGCTCCACATTTATAAGTAGGAGGCTACGAGACATTTAGGAGTTATTTCATTTCTTTATTCTAGATCGTGCAATAGAGCCATTGTCATAGGTGGGATTACATCTGACCATTGTAATTGGTTTCCTTTGATATAGTAAAATGTCGATTACAAGACAAGGTATGGACAAAGATAAGCAGATAGATATGCAAGAGGAAGAAAGAACTAGTAAATCACCACCTGACCCAGCTAGTCAATATGGGGCTGAAACTGAGTCCCCAGAATCACTTGTTAATGTTATGAAGTAGGAGTTACAGGATTTGAAAAATGCAGTGCATATATTGACTCAGATAGTGGTTGTACAAACTCAAGGACGAGCCGGTCCAATGACAAGTGATGATGGTGCGGCTAGGATAGCTAGCCGACGAACACAGGATTTTTTGAAATTGGATCCTCCCATATTTACCGGATCAGATCTTAATGAGGATCCGCAAGATTTTATAGATCAAATTCAAAGAGCTCTATATGTTATGCATGTGACGGGTGTAGAAACAGTGGAGCTTGCAACATATAGACTAAAAGGAGAGGCTATATTATGGTACGAAGATTGGAAACGATCCAGAGGTATCGGTACAAATCCAGCTAGTTGGGAGGAATTCAGGGTGGCATTCCTTGATCATTATCTTCCATATGAGGTCCGCGAGGCTCATGTGGATCAGTTTTTAAATCTTCATCAAGGAAAGATGAGCGTCTGGGAGTACAGTCTTTGGTTTAATTCATTGGCTAGATACGCTCCTCATATGGTAGCAACTATGGCCGATAGAGTTCATCGGTATGTAGACAGATTGGAACCCTACTTGGTAAGAGACTGTACTATTGCTGCATTAAATAAAGACATGGATATAGCCAGAATACAAGCCTTCGCGCAAAAGATGGAGGATCAAAGGCAAAGGGGAAGGATACAAGAATCTGAGGCAGGGCCATCAAAGCGGGCTAGACCCATGGGACAGTTCATGGCATCCCAAGGAGGATTTAAGCCTCGAGTTTTCCCAAGACCACCTAGATCATCATTGTCTTACCCTACAGCGGGTACTCCACCTCCATTTTGAGGGTCTAGAGGCACTCCGATTGGGCAGAGTAGTAGAATACGGGGTTCACAGACAGCAGGATCTTTTCGTCAGCAGTGCCAACGTTGTGGAAAGTTTCATTCAGGAGAATGCCGGTTTGAGACAGACGTTTGCTTTTGGTGTAAAAATCTAGGACACGTGAAGAGAGAATGCCCACAGAGGGCCACGGGTAGTATGACACGACCTACGGGGTCAGAAGAATTCAGAGGCCCTCCTTGATATGGTGACAGGTACGTTATCTATATGTTTATCTAATGAATATGCATTAATTGATCCAGGCTATACCCTACCAGATGTACTCTATTGACTGCGGGAAAATTTGACGGAACATTAGAGTTAATAGTTAAGTCAGTTGGGGTGTCCACACCAGTTGGTGAATTTATTATAGCTAAAAGAGTATGTCATAATTGCATAGTAACTGTAGTGATCACGTTACATTGACGAATATTATTGAGATAGAAATGATAGATTTTAATGTTACCATGGGTATGTCTTGGTTGGCTTTTTGTTAGGCCGCAATAGATTGCCGAGCAAAGAAATTTTATTTTCATTTTTCCATAAAGAATTTTGAATGGAAGGGTACATATGTCACTTGGCCAGAGTGAAGGACACTAATGTTAAAGCTACTAATGTGAAAGATACTAGTCTACCCCAGTAGGATGTCCCAGTATAAATTGTATCGACAAGGGATGACACGTTGAGTATGTACATTAATTATAGGCAACAGATTGAAGTGTCAGGAAGGTTTTATGTATTGGGTATATATGTATATATATGAGCTAAAGAAATGCATTATGGTAATGCACACCACTCACGACGTGCTATTTAGAAGGGAGTAATCAATATGTGCCATGATTGGAAGTGATTTATTGACAGAATTACATGAAAAGAATATTGTGAAATTATACTTTGGTGATCGAAGGGATGGCTAGTAAAGGTAAGAAATAGATGTGATGCCATATGGGCAATAATTGATAGGCTTACCAAGTTAACACTATTGTAAAACTGTTTCTGGGAACCCAAGGGAATGTAAGCATGGTTTTTGTCTTCAGACAGAGGGACAAGCAAACCGTACTGTTTAAGCATGAGACAATGTTACTAACATTCGAGGACGAATGTTCCTAAGGGGGGAAGAATGTAACACCCCGTAGATTTTCCGAACCAAATTGATTCCTGTGATATACATGGAATTAATTAGACATGCATGAGATTTTAGAGGATTTATGCATGGTTGGGCTAAATTAATAAATGCAAATGGGCTCAATTTAAGCCCAAATGCATGGCCCAAATGGAAAAAAAAAAAAGATAAAGATCCATTCTTCCATTTGACCCATTCAAACATAATATTTAATGTTGAGAATTGGATAAGAAGAAACTTGAGGGCCTATATAAAGCATGAAAATCATATTTTTATTCACTTTGACACCCATGCTTTGTCTATACTTTTCCACAACATTTCTCTCTTCAACCAAACCCTAAAGCAACCATTTGAGGGCAAGATCATCCATTTAAAAGCTTTGGTAAGTATTTATTATCATGATTTAATATATGATATGCATGTTATATGGTGTAAAACATGTTGGTTATGTTGGTGATGTATTGAGAATTCACTATGTGTGAATTAATACATGTTGGCTAAAATCAGCAAGGAGTTTTGCCTTATAAAATTGAGAATAGACTTGTGGTCTTGAAGGAGGTGGATTTGGTGGATTTAATATCAATATATATGGTTTGGTTAAGTCTTTACTTTGTTCTCCTTGATGTGTAACCGTTGGAATTGTTGTAGTAAATTTGTCATGTAATCGGTGGTGTAAGTGAAGGGAAAACGTCGTATTGGTGATGTTTTTATGTATTGCAAAACCATGGATGTTAGTTGATGTTTAAGATGATCAAAAATATGTTAAAATAAGTTTGGTTATGATCATGAACCATTCATTGCATGAAAAGACCCAAAATAGACCATTTCGGACCAAAACGGGCATCTGCCCCCGCAGACGGAGGCATCTGTGGGCACAGATGCCAACGCAGATGCCTCTAGCTACTTCCATAGGGCATCTGCACATACACCTTTGCCACCTACGGGTGCAGGTGGTAGCACAGGTCACCTCCAAATTTCAGTTTTGTATGTTTTCGTCTCTAGTTGATCCCCAAAGGACCCGATACCCTTTTTGGATGTAATTATCAACTTGTGATGTCATTTTAATGACTTTAAAGTGTCGTATGGAGGTATGTTGGAATGTATGAAGTATGGATTGTTGTTCATATGTTGTTATGAGGTAAATTGATGGGAGTAAATGTGACGGAATGATAATAAGGAAGCATAAAGGGTAAGTGTGGTGTGAAACGCTATTGATGTATGAAATCTTGGTCAATGTGGGGAATGTTATGGTGTTGTTGGTATGATAATGTACTGGAATGTATTGTGAAGGATGAAATGATGCTATGTAGCAGTCACGTAACTCATGGTGACATTGATACGTTTGTAAGGGAATTGATTGTTAACATGAACTTTGTTATGTACCTGTATTGTAGAGTAAGACGTAAGGAAGGAGCTGGACCATTGTATTTCCATATAAGCTTGTGCATTCATAGTGAGATGCTAAGGTATGTAAGGTTATTCTTCTATATCCTTCTGCAGCATGTGGTGTTCACATTATCATAGTACTCATTTGATTCCGAAATGCTCTAAGGTATTCCGTATTCGATAGTTGGCTAGAGTCACTCATATGTTGCTTACTCATTGGTCAATGGTGAATCATATGACTCAGGTTCATTGGTTGACTCGTGTTCATTGATTGACTCATGTCCATTGGTTCACTCATGCTCATTGGCTAAAAAGTCGAGAGTTCCAAATGTTCTAAGGTATTGCATTTTAGGTTGGTGAACAGTTGATGTCCACATGTATCGTACTTAGTGATCATTGTCCTAAGGGTCCAAAAGTGTTACATTCCAAAGGGGTCCTATAGTATTTCAACTAAGGTAGACACATCTTGTTATTCACAAGTGTCCTACTCCTAGATGAATTATGATTCACTTATCTCTTATTCATTGACTGAGGTTACTAAGCTGTCATAATGTTGTAAATTCTAAGAGAACCATCCCAACGAGAGTAATGAGGTAAAGAGGGATTGTTTAGTTTGAATAGCATTATTCCAATCATTTCATGATCCCAAATTCCAATAGAGTTATACATATGTCTCTTATGTATTGACTATTGTTCCAAGATGTTGTGTTCAAACAATGTTATGGCAAGTAAATGTACCAATCTCTCAAAAGTGATGAAAGAAGTAATGTGCAAATTAATGTATCTATCCTTCGCAAGTAGAGATGTCAATCTTACAAGAGTAAAGACGTGAAGTAATGTATGTTGTGTTCCAAGTGTCAAGAATATTTCCATCATCAAGGTTTCATTCATAGAATGAAAGAAAGAGTAATAAGAGAGGTGATGTGCAAGCTAATGTAATTATTATTCATAAGTGAGGATGTCAATCTCATGAAGTAAAAGAGTGAAGTGGAATATGTATATAAAGGTGTGCTTAATTAATGTCATGATCTTTAATGTGTTACTCTCATAACAAGGTCAAGGAACTAAGTAATGCAAATGGTCATTTTATGTTATGTTTCATTGAGAATGGATTACAATCAAAGGGTATAAGTGCAAGATGGAATAATCCCAATAGTATGCTATGTTAGTTATTATAGCCACCAAAGGTGGATGTCCGGTATTATATTTATATATGATAGACCAACAAAGGTGGATGTCCGGTATTATATTCATATATTATAGCCCACTAAAGGTGGATGTCCGGTATTATATTTATCTATGATAGCCCACTAAAGGTGGATGTCCGGTATTGTATTTATGTATGACAGCCTACCAAAGGTGGAGGCCCGGTACTAACTAAGTAAGTGAACGGTAGTGAAGATAGTTGTAAAGAGATGAGAATATATCCCTTGCGTGTATATATAAGTAAACATGAAGATGGTCATAAGAAAGATAATGATGCGACTGATTGATCAAGTAATAAGACTAATAGAAGTAATGAACATGGTTCCACATATTCAGGACGGAGGTATATCCATATTGATTATTCTTTTACGTTTAAGTTCTTGGAAGTACTTATGTATTATTATAGTTTCATATGGCCTTAAATACTCAGTACATTCTTTGTACTGACCCCTTTTGGGGACTTACCTTACATGTTGCAGGCACAGGTGTTAGTAGATCTCCGCAGTAGGCGACGGGATATCCGCAGATTGTTGGTGAGCTCCAGTTGATCCGGGGCTTTTTTGAGTCATTATGCATATTGGTTTGATATTGTATATGAGTATGGAGCGGGATGTTTTCCCAACTCTAGGTTTGTCATAGTCATGTATCTGTAGAGGCTTTGTAGACTTATGTGGATATGTAAATGTAAGATATGTACGTTCAGTTGACGTAATGGCTCCAATGGCCAAGTTTTTTATATAAATTTATGGCATATGTTTCCATGTCTATGATTTCCGTATAGTTGCATAAAGTAGAATAAGCTTCATACGCGGTTATGCATACGAGTGTTCACGAGCAAAGATTGGTTCTCTCGGGCCATATCGGCTTCGGGTGCCAATCACGCCTCATTGTAATTCGGGGCGTGACACAATTGCCCGAACTGATCCCACTAATGAACAAGCATTCGAACACCAAATCTAACACAACTCTTTGGCCATCACATATCATGAGTGAAACATACGATCAAACCAATTTGCACCTGTTGTGGGCATCAATAAAGCCATAACATAACTGAAAATTCACTGGGACTGCAAAGAGTCCTAATAATAGCCAAACCTTGAGTAATTTAGAAAACACGATCGTACCTTAAATCTAGTAAAATAGATACTCAATACATGGTAACAAATACTCACTCTCAAAAGATACCTACTTTGGTTATCGAGGACTGATACATAAGAACATATAACCACCCTTATTTTTCACACACCAAGCGAAAGCATCACATGAAGTCACACTAGGCCGAAAAAATCCTATAATGAGAAGCTACTGAATCACTCATTTAAACCTCCATCAACTCAACTAAACCATGAACATCATCATAGAAAGAATTGAGTACTTGACTCGACATCCAACCTCTCACCTTACTAACAGAAGAATGCCAAGCAAATAAGGTATCCATCTAAGCTAAGCAAACAAGAATTGTATGAAAAGAGATACTAACTAGATAACGCTAGTCTAGTCGTCTATCAAATAAGGATCAATAATAGTCAAAGAAATAACAATAGTAATGGCATATAATATAAGTGGCATGAAAGGAAAACAATAAGTCCCACTCTAAAATCAAATCATGGCCACTATGCCAAAGAAAGAGAATTTACCCAAAATAACACCCGAAGGTACTCACAATACCCATCCACTACTAAAAAATATGTACAGGGGTAGTCATATATGCATAAACCTACACAAAGGCTCACAATAATCAATACAATGAAAGAAAGGCATATGGCCAGAATAGACATGAAAAACCCAAATCAAATCATATAGAAACTAAGGGATAGAAAATCAAAAGCACACCTATAATGATGAAATCTGAAGCCATAGCCCTTGGCCTGGCTGAAGAAGTATGAGCCTGAATACGTTCGTTCTTGAACTAAGCATCTAAATGACCAACTGTACTACCTAATCGTGAATTACCTCTAAATTTCTAGGAACCAGCTCTGATCAAAGGTAACACAACCCTAGGAAACTGATCTGGCTGCACTGACTGACAAATAACCCCTTGTCAGGAACACTCTCTAGACCAATAACCTATATCCCTATAATTATAACAAACCCCTAAAGCTCTGGTCTAGTGAGGAACATGTGTTGAACCCAACTAGATGACCAATTCACGCCTGGGGCACTCCCTAGACCAATGACCAACCTCTCTATATTGATAACACCCCCTAGAAACTCTCTGATGTGACATACCAACTGACCTAGAATAGCTGCCATGGCCTGAAGACATAGATCAAGAACACCATGACGTCTGACTGAAACTCTGTCCACTGTGACTACCATGACTTATCTAAGAGTCACCTATAATCTGAGGTTCTACTTGAACAAACCTGGAAGGCTGCGAGTGATGATGACCTCTACCGGAAGAATCCCTGTCTGCAGATGGAATACCACTAAAACTGTATTATTAGTGGGTCCTCTTACCTCCACATCTATATATCTCAAGACATGCCTACTCTATAGTCCTCCCATGATCAACAAACTGGTGGAAGGTAGAACCAACTACTATCGAATGCTCTGATTCCAAGCAGAGTGGTAAAGCTAATCCTCTAATGAACCCTTGCACCATTTATGCTCTGTAGAAAATAACATAGGAGTATACCAGGCCCACTCGAGATACCCAATCTCATACTCTGAAACTGATAAAGAACCCTACTGAATACCTATAAACCTAACTCTGGCCGGATAACCACTCTATGTATCGAGCACCACCTCTGCATGAGATCTATCCTTAAAAAGGCTCAAAATCCCTTACACGATATCCTAAAGAACTGAGGAGGTCACAAATCCTGTCGGAGCCTGAGCTGGCCCCAGACCCTCTAGCTGACACTGAAGATCCTCAATACCAAGCTTTGACTTCCTGGTCTGACCCTGAGTTAAGACTCGGGTAACACGTGCAGAAGTCCCGACCGTGTCTATCATCAATCTTGTGCTATACATCTGAGAAAGAGTGGAGCCAAAGGAAGAACTTACAAGTTGATAGAAGTAAGGACACACGATCAACAATCAAGAAGTGAAATTTCCCAAGAATTCCCTATAGCCTCCCAAAGATAGTATACAGACATCATTGTACAAATCCACAGGACTCTACTAGGCACTTTCCTCTTGTACCAATGACATCGGTAAACCTAGGCTCGGATACCAAACTTTTACGACCCAATTTCTCAGGTCATGATGGCAACTACTATAATCCACCAGTAGGTAAGCCAACCCATATCCAGAATGGTGATTAATGGGCTAATAAGAGAAAAGAAGAAAGCAGTGGAAACTAAGTCCAATAAAGAGACTAATATAAACAAAACAAGACATATCATACACCAGTACAAAGAGAGAGAGAACAAAAAGAAAGAAAATATCCCCAAAGACCAGGGGGAATTATTGTGCCTCAAGGTGATGGATTAAATTGAAAACTCCTCAAACAAATACATGATATTGTCTATACTGGTCATCAGGGTGTTGAAAGGATGATGACATTATTATCTCAAAATTATTTTTGGACAAAAAAAAAAAGAAAGATGACATTGAAGACTATATGAAGTCTTGTTTTATTTGTCAACTTGACAAGACTAAAAGAAGGAAGGAAGCTGGGTTGCTGGAATCTTTGCCTATTGTGGAGCATCCATGGGCTTCCATTTCTATGGATTTCATTAGCGGGGTTTAAACAATTAACGATAAAGCATCAATCATGGTTGTGGTTGACAGGTTTTCAAAGTATGTTATTTTCATTATTTCTCCTACTCTTTGTTCTTCAGAGATAGTCGATGTATTATTCTAAAAGTTTGTGGTGAAGAGTTTTGGGGTTCCATTTGATATTGTGAGTGATCAAGATACTCGGCTCACAGACCGATTTTGGACTACATTATTAACATGATAGGTACTGAACTGAAGTTCTCAACTGCAAATGATCCATAAAATGATGGACAAACTAAAAGAATTAATCATCTACTTGAAGAGTATTTGAGGCATTATATGACTAGAAGTCAGAAGAACTGAGTAGAATTGTTTGATAGTGCATAGTTTACGATAATTTGCACAGGTTATCGACAACTGAGAAGAGCCTCTTTGAAATAGTGTTGGGCATACAACCTCACACACCATTAGAAGTTGCTAAGTCAAAGATAGAGGGAAAGTGTCCTACTGCCAACAAATATGCACGATACAAGCAAAAGTTGCTAGATGAAGTGCAAGACTATTTAAGGAAGGTAGCAAAACAAATTAAGAAGTATGCTGACAGACATCGGCATGCTTTAAAATTCCAAGTTGGTGACAAGGTGTTGCTAAAGCTTACTCCCCAAACCTGGAAGAAAATCAGTAGCAAGATGATTCATCATGGGCGATTTCAAAGTATGATAGACCCTTCGAAGTGATAGAATGGGTGGATGAAGTATCTTACCAGTTGAATCTGCTAGAAAGACTAAAGATCCATCCTACTTTCTAGGTGAGATTTCTGAAGCCATTTGATGAAGATGCTGAAGATCTATCAAGGTCAGCAACAAGATGTACTCCTCCTGTTATACGACAGTGGTATGAAGAGGAGATTGAAAAGATCTTGGATAATCGGACTTTAGGACAAGGCAAGAAAAATAGACATACAAAATTTCATGTTCAATGGAAGGGCAAGAAAGTGTGTGATGCTACCTAATATAAAGGACCATCATTGATAGTTTGAAGATGAAGTCAAGTCTTACTTAGATTCTACCTTGTCAAAAACGACGAGCTCCTCTAGTGGGGGAAGTTTGTTAAACCCTCAACTTGATGGTTAAGATAGATCAGGATTGGATAGGGATTTACATGATCAACCTAGACAAAACCCAATAACTTTGATCAAGCTTAGATTCACTTGAGGCTAGTCTGCCGATATGGATATATCAGTAGGGCATGGCATGTGTCGACAGGGCATGGCAAGACCTTGGAAGTAGCAATACTAAGGCATGCAAGGCTAGTCTAAGGCATGAAAAATGTTGGAAAGATAAGGAAAGTAAAGTCTATGATATGGTGTGATCATGGCTGGGTCAAATTCATGGGCTATGAGCTGAGCAAGGAAGGCGGCTATGGGAAACGGGCACCAATGGTAAACTGTGCGGGGCAGAACCTGTACACAAGGTAGGAACGAGGGAAAGCAATAATCAGGGCATCAAGGCTGATGATTGGCAATAAAATTTGAAGGTTGCACATGTGTACCTCGCATATGTGTGGCAGTTGGGGCAGTTGTAACCATTTTTTGGCTCTTATCAGCAAATAGGATGAATTTGTAATTTGAATTCGTAATAACAGTTGAGGATGTCAACTAAAATAGGATAGGGACATGTGCTGGACTTGTGCTGGCATGTGACAGGGCTATGGCCTATAAATAGGCACAGGCTGTCACAAGCCAAATTTGGTTGTGTTGGCTAAATTTTGTAAAGGCTGAGTTTGTGTGCTTCTTTGTGGCATGAGTTTAACACAAAGTTGGGAAGCGATTCCTATATACGTTTGTGTCTATTTCATCCTATAAGCCTGGGCAAACTAATTGTTGAATGAAAAAAAGAGGACTGAAGCCAAAGTGTATGGCTGCCGAAGTGAGTTAGATTAAAAAAACTTGACCCCCTTACATTACCCATGGTATAGTATCGTATCGTTACTAAGAGTAGCATGTTTGTTGTTGATTGTTACTTAAAATATATGGTATGATATGGTTTTATACCATAATTATATAACCATGGAAAACCTTACTTTATATAACCACTGATTTGGTGGTGTCCCATTATTACTTAATTTCTCTTTTCAATTATGCCCTTACTTAATATTATATAATCCGTTTCTCTTTCCAATTATTCCCTTACTTAATATTACATAATTCTATTTTTCCCTTTACCCTATATTATTTAACTCCACCCAAATATCCTACTCGAATACGTCTACTACATCCAGTCTTCTCTTTTGCGTTCAGTTCTCTTTTTCTAGGTTTGATTTTTTAAACTTCTTATAAATCTGCTTGCTTTTTTTGAGTACATTTATTTTGACATATTTTTTTAATTAATTTTGTTAAAATTTGCGCGAATTTAACAACTTAATATATTTACAAGGCATAATTTGTAACAAATTAGCAGAAAGAAATTCCAAATTCATCATGATACAAGGAAACTTTATCCTAGCATGTTCAATATTGAAATCAATAAGCACAAAAAGGCATCTAATAAATGGAGAAATAAGTCACATAGAGTCTATTACACATAAGTAGATTAGCATAAAAAGGGCACTTAACATATGAATATGTGAACCTAACAAATGTACGACATATAGACAATTGAGCTATCAAAATATGTGATTTACGTGCAAGTAAGCTATGAAATCATGTATCATATGCATATGCAAACTATCAAGTAGCATGTGAGCAAATGAACTATAAGACATGTAGCATGTGGGCAGATGAATTATAAGTCCTATAGTAAGCAAGATAGTGGGGTAACACATGGAGCAAATGGACTAGATGAGCATATAATGCATGAGTACTAAAGCTACAAAAATATATATAACATATAAGGAAGTAGACTATATGACATGTAGCCATATAAGAAAGTGAACTATGAAACAAAAATCACGCTGAGCAAGTGTACTATTCACATGGATAGGTAGACTAACACATCAACAAGTATACATATGAAATACAAGCAAGTGAGCATATGACACATGGGCAGATAAACTATAAGACATGTAATTCTTAAGCAAGTAGGCAATAGGGCATGAAACATATAGGGAAATGGTCTATGAAGCATATAACATGTAGACAAGTGATATGTGATACATATAACCCATGAGAACTAATTTACAAGGCCTATAGCATATGATCAGTTAGTCTGCAGTGCATATAAAATATGGACAAGTGATCGATGGCAAGTAACCAGCATAATATATAACATATAGAAAAAGGCCCTATGAAATATATAGCAATAAATGAAGGTTCTATGAAGTGGATAACACTTACATGCAAGCCTTCTATACGATACACAACATGTGAGGAAGTAATCCCTAAAGGGAAAATGACATACAAATAGGTAATCTATGGAACATGTAGTATGCATAATTATATAACAAACCAAAGCCTTTGGAAACTAGGATACATCTTGTAGAACCACTCCTCCATATTAAGTGCAAACATACTATCGTTAGTGCTAAATCACGAGTGGGATAGTTTTGCACATATCTCTTACTCACCTTAAAGCACATACAATTGATTTCCCCATCTAATCTCTTCAACCTCCTAAGAATTCTTATAGTTATTCCACCTATTGGAACTTGACTGCCTTCTAGGTCAACATAAATACTACAGCTAAGAAAGAGAAGAAATCCTTAATAGTTCATCTTTAGTAGTAGGAGATTGAGGTCCATTTTATCTTTATTACTAACCTGTGATACAGTACACTCGATGTCTAGTACCTTATGAAGGTTAAATAAGCAAATAAATAGTGAAATTTAAAGGCACTATAGCATATTTAACTCTTATTTATGGCCATTCACACATAAATGTCAAGTACATGTGAACTTATCTCATGATTTTGTCTCACCTGAGGGCTAATAACTGTGGGCTTAACAAGTGATAGTAATCCAATCCCTTTAGTCAAGAAGACTAAATAAGTTGTTACGTATCAAGTGAATTGCAATATCATAGAGTCAAGTGAACAAATAATACTTTTACACCATGGCAATTTTAATAAGCCATCAAAATCCTATACCTATGAAAAATGAACTATCTCCCATAAAACTAGCATAAGTAGTATTCTTACTTTCAAGGAAATTTACTCACTCGTCTCTCCCTTACTGGAGCTCTATGTTATGTTCACACTTGGTCTATGTTATTCAAATGTCATTTTTCTCTATTGATGTATAACAAATACTTTCTCTACTATTAATTAACTAATCTAGTGTCTACTTTTGCTCTTAATATCCTAATGAATCACAACTTATGTCTAACCCCTCAATATTCTTTGGCCTAAATTTTAAATCGCATACAAACCCTCTATAACTAAAACATAGATCACAGTAAAGAACTGTATAAGTATATACAGCAATTAAAACACTCATCCTCGAGTTTTGTAACCACAAGAGGATCACATATGTTATTCTTACTTATTCGGGGTGGTCATATGTACATATCTTTTAGAAGATAATTACTTAATATTCAGACTGATATTTATAAGCATTTAGGGCCTTATAACCAACTAGGGGTATCTCTAGTAATACTAGTAAATTGAAAGATTCACCTTTCAAGCCATGCTACTGCCACCTCTTTCAATTAATACAAAGCTAGTCCAACAACTTCTATTTTCAGTGAATGCAAGACCCTGAAGATTCTATGTAAATTACAGATGAAGCACTACGTGTCCTCTATAGGATTAGATCCTATAACCACTAGGGAAGTCATGTGGAAGGAATATTAGACTCAAGAACCGGTCACATCCTCCTAAGAAGTTGTACAAAGAAATGTTACATCCCATCTCAGTGACTAAGTAACCATTAATATGTAAACATATGGATAACCCTATTATATCCTGCTCAATTGAACCAAGGTGATAAATGGTACAAATATAGATTTAGATGCAAGTAACATAGAGATCTTTACAATCCTTTCTATTATGAACCGTGAGGGTCGGACTAAATAAGCTCAATCTAGTCTAAATTTTGACAACTTGAGACCCTTCTCTGTAGATTGCCTTTTGGAAAATAGTGGTGCTGGCCTCTTGGCCACCATTGACCTTAGCCATAGTAGGAATAATACGGATAATATAGATCAGAGTACAAGTAGGAACAGACTTCTTAACTTCACTCTATCGTACCGTCTGGAGCATGAAAGAATGATCATATTTACTAAATATCCAAGCATCCCCGAAATTATAAATGTGTTGCGTAACACATTCATAAGTAAGGCTCTACTAGACACGACTTTGTAGACTCCCTAGGACAAACTGCTCTAATACCACTTTTGTTACACCCAATCCTGGGTGAGGCGGACAAGTACTATGCGAACACATGTTGTACGAATGAATCACCGTGAAGAATTTATAGTGAGAAACTATATATATATATATATATATATATATACAACACCAACCAACTAGCTAAATCGATACAAATGACAAGTGAAACTATAAATAAATATGACAACTTTACAATGTCTACAAAGCCTCTAATGGAATCCATCTATACAACTATCAAAATATAGGCCAAAGACTCGACAAAGTCCCGAATCAACCTGGAGCTCACCAACTACCGCTGAGTATCCTGTGCTTTTATTAGGGAGTTCTAATAGTTGAGTGTATATACCTATAGCATGAAATACAGTGCCCCTTGTGAGGGACGTCACTACGAAAGAATGTAGTGAATATGTAAGGCATAAAGTAGAAAAATGTAAAATAAGGACTCAATGAAACCAGGTATCAGTATGTCAACATATAGACAAGGACGAAGGACCACTTTTACTTACACTTGTGGATTCATGTACATTAAATACTTTTCTTTACTTTACCCTTATTTTCTTTGCTCTATAATCTTTGTAATCCATGTGATACATATGACCAGTTGATCAGTGGTAAATATAATAATAGGGATCAACCCTTACAAGGCTTTGCTTTCACCCCTGGGATATCACCCGTGAATATATGAATTGGGATAGGCCCATGCTAGGCTTTTGCCCCTAAGCTGCCACCCATAAGTCCAAGAATTAGGATTGGTCGATGCTAGGCTTTTGCCCCTGAGCTGCCACCCACATATAAATATATTGGGATCGTCCCATGCTAGGATTTGGCCCCTGAGCTACTACCCACCTGTAAATAGATTTACTTTACTTTATTTTTTTAATTTTTGAGATTGTTATTTTGGTGGCCACAATATTATTGAGCTTTGGGAATATAGACCAGTAGTAAGAAACATGTGAATATGCACTCAAGATAGTAACAATGATTTAGGAAGCAATTGTAATAGCAATGTAATACTTAGCATCTTAAATAACACTATCAGCATTTTGACATTTCAAATGGAAGCATAGGTGCATATCGAGTGAACGCATCTAACTCAATCCAAGAGAAAAGAACCCTAGACGTTGATACGATAGCTACATACGTAGTAAAAGATATCAAATGAAAGGGGTTACATGAACATGGGAACTAATGAAGCTTGTGGACAGATTCAATTTAGGGACAAGTACACATTCCAAGTAAGGGGATGTATATTGTAAAATGGAACAAGTAAGGATTCTATAAGGTAACATTATAGACTAAGATTCTATGAGGTAACATTATAGACTACCACAATGGGAGTGATGTCCAATTAAGGGAGCATGTAAATATGTGAGCAAATAAAGTATATGATCAAATAGACAATTGAAGCATCTTGGTAGTAAGTGGGCAGATTGCATACCTAACCTGTAAACACACTTACCATGTACAATCTAGGATCTTGTTGATGCATATAAGAGAAACACGTAACAAGGGTTTGACTTGAAATAGTAAATACACAAATTTAGTAATAAGCACATATTGAAGTACTTTGACATATTTGTAAGATCTTAAAGAGTGGGAACATGATCATTAGCAATGCTGAAAATTGTGTGCCATTACTATATGTCCTTTACTGGGAATAACACTTAGGAAGATCACCTTACTGGTAGTAACAAAAATAGTGATTCATGCCAAAGAATATGGAATCACATAGGCTTAAATACCTTGTCTACTGACTAATGTGATTACAATGATTCAGCCTTTCCTTTAAGTATTACTCTTGAATGTCTTAATCTATTAGTTTCCCCACAATTACTATTTTTGTAACCTTCTCTTAATCTTTGGAAGATAGTAGCAGCACCTTGGCTGCCAACACCTATATATTCACTCACCTTAAATAACCTTCTAATATACTTGAAACTAAGAAGGAGAGAAGGTGATCTCATGGGATACTCTATAGGAAATAACTTGAAAAACAGTTAGAAGCCTAATGGAAAATAAGGAGGTTGAATGGAGGATAGATGAGAGAGATTGAAAGACTTGAGAGAACTTGAATTTGGTGAGAAAAATATGAGAGTTTACGTCAGATTTTTGGCCTTTAAAGGCCTCACTTTACTGACTCATTGGTGAGAAAAATATGAGAGTTTAAGTCAGATTTTTGGCCTTTAAAGGCCTCACTTTACTGACTCATTCTCCTCTTTATTTCCAGACACCATTTGGCTCTAATTTGGACCACAAATGCTAAGTAGATGATGCACCTACTTTGGCCATTTAAGCTGGTCAAAAGTCCCAGTAGGTGATGCACCTAATAGGACATTTTTAATGACCTCTTTGTGGGCTTGGACAGATTGGGCCTTGGGCTGCCATTCTCCTCATTTTCTTTCACTTAGTTTGGGCCTCAAATTAGTCACTTAATATAGGCACCAATTTGGTCCATTAGTCTAAGTAGGTGATGCACCAACTTGTCACCTACTAGCTTAATTAAGTCAAGCAAGCAGCTCACATATTTTATCCTATTTTTCCAACATCTTGATCCCTCGACTCTAACTTAACACTTAACTCTAATTTTAAGCTCAAATAACTCCTTACTATCTCAAGTTTAAATACTTTCGTTAATGCTAAATTGGTCGTATATGTTTTCAAAAGTATGGGGTGTTACATCGAGTACCTGGATCTACATCATGAAATGACATAGTACAAAATGCAGTCAGTACAATTGAATGTATTGGTATACAAGGTATACATACATATATACATACATACATACATATATATCGAGTTACTCTAGAGTTTGAATAGGTCAGCACATAAAGAGTAGATTAAACAAGAGTCAAAACAGAATCATAAGTCTTTTCGCATAGACTAACATAAAACAACTGAAAATTTGAAGAGAATATAATAACTGAAATCAGTAAAAAAGGGACCTTTCATATACATAATACAGAAATCATAAATCTATGGGAGTTTTTCGTAATCGAAAAAGACCATGTGAGCTCATGATGGCCAATATATAATCCCAGTTAGGAAGGCTACCCCATACTTGCCAATATATAGAATCTACCTCTCTATGGATCCAAAACTCAACCTCTTGGGAAATGGTCATCCGACTTGCGGAGCTAACTATATTCTACGATGGCAACATAGTTATGGGACATGTGCTATCTAGAAATCCTATCCTCTCGGTGCTAAATCATCCTCACAAAACTATATTTACAATCATATAGGCTCATAACATATCTTTTAAAGATATCTGAAATCATATCATGAGTTTTACTATCTATTTTATAATCATACTTTGTTGTGAGACTATGCTCAAATATGTATCATAAGTCATATGCTGAAATCTTTGGTCTAAAACATATATTCCTTAACATAGGTTTCATGCTTTCATAAAATAAATCTGAAATCATAGTTTTCAAATAATGATCTAGACGTAGCTTGATAGTCATAAGATTCTGAAACTTCTATAAGAATTCTTTCATAAAATTAGGCTAAACATATAAAGAAATTAACTTTAATGATTTGGGCATAAAACCCTATATTTGAACATATTTCAAAATAACTTCAAAATACTTGGACGTAGGGATTGAAAGAATCCATCACTGAATTTTTGTGTACTTGTTGAAGACAATAACTTAGACAAGAAAAGACTTGACTTGACAGAACCCTAAATGTTTGATTACAGAACTTACTCTTGACTTGAGAGAATAACTAGAGAATTGACTTAAAGATCTTATATTTATACATTTTGGTAGTTGTAACATCGTGGGATTGGGTGGTAGGATAACGAAAAGACTAAAGTAACCTTTTTAAAAAGTTGTTAAAAATTTCATGATTACCTTCCACGGGTCACTCCACAGACCGTGGTTCCCATCCAGGAGTCATGGTTAGAGTCGTATATATCTGGAAGGATTTTACCAAGTTTCTAGAATGAAGTCCACAACTGGTTTCATGGACCATGTAATGACTTCCATGAATAGTTCTGCTATTCGTGATCTCCCGAAGAAAATTTGCAAGATTTTGGAATCTGATTCACTGTTGGTGTCACGCCCCGAGTTCCAATGGGGCAGACTGGCACCCGAAGTCGATAAGGCCCGAGAGAACCAATCTTCATCCATGTCCAATTCAATGAGATCAGCTAGTGTATCATGACCACACATAGTTACCACACAATTACGATATACTCTTTTTGCAATAATATATTCACCAACTGGTGTAGATACTTCAATATACTTAGTTAATAATTTCGGTGTTCTTTCAAATTTTGCAGCAATCAATGGAGTAACATATGACAATGTAGAACCCGGATCAATCAATGCATATACATTATACGAAAATATGGATAATGTACCTGTGACGACATCAGGAGAAGCCTCCAAATTCTGCCTGTCCACTAAAGCATATGTGCGATTCTGGGTTCCACTGGAACTAACTGCTCCTCTAGCACCTCTACCACGCCCAATAGGTTGTACTCCTCTGCCTAGGGTAGGAACTGATGATGATGATGCAGCGGTGGATCCCGTAGGTCGTTCTGTACCACCTACGCCCCTTTGTGGGCATTCTCTTATTATATGCCCCGTCGTACCACACCAAAAACAAATATTTATCCCCAATCGATATTCGCCTAAATGATACCTTCCGCAGCACTGACACGGAGGATGAGATAATTCAGTTGTCTGTGAACCTTGCAACCCACTACACTGTCCAATATGACTACCCCAAAACCCTCAAAATTGAGGTTGGGTGCCAGTTGTGGACTATGAGAATGATGGTCTAGGCGGTCTAGGAAACATCCGAGGCCTAGATTCTCCTTGGGACACCATATACTGTCCCATAGGTCTAGCTCTTTTGGACTTTCCTCTTTCAGATTCATGTACCCTTCTTCTTTGTATCTGGTCCTCCATTTTCTGTTTAAAGGCATGTATCCTAGCTATGTCCATATCTTTGTTCAAGGCAACAACGATGCAATTCCTTACCAAATATGGCTCTAATCCATACACATATCGATGGACTGTGTCTGTCTTTGTGGCCACTACATTCGGAGCATATCGAGCCAAGGAATTAAACTGAAGACTATATTCTCTAACACTCATATGCCCTTGACGTAGATTTAGGAACTGGTCTGTACGTACCTCCCAAATCTCATATGGGAGGTAATGATCAAGGAATTCCATTTTAAATTCTTTCCAACCAGCTGGAAGTGCATCTATACCCCTCGATCTTTTCCAGTCTACATACAACAATATAGCTTCACCTTTCAATCTATAGGCTGTAAGTTCAACTGTTTCAACACAAGTCACGTGCATAACATCTAGAGCCCTCTGGATTTGATCCATAAAGTCCTGCGGATCTGCTTTCGGATCTAACCCAGTGAATATAAGAGGGTCTAATTTCAGAAAGTCCTGTGTCCGGCGACTCGACACTCTAGCCGCATCATCCTCATTTGTCGTTGGACCAGCTCGTCCTTGACTTTGTGCAGTAACTATCTGAGTCAACATATGCATTGCATTTCTTAAATCTTGGTAAGTGGTATTCATAGGCGATTCTGCGGGTACTCCTCTACCTCTTGACTCTTCCGGAGCTGGAGAAGCAGAAGAAGACCGCAATGCAATTTCAGCGCCAGCCCCACCTTGACTAGCTTGGTCAGGTGGTGATTTACTCATGCCTTCTCCGGCAGGCATATCTACCTGCTTCCCTTTACCCCGACCTCGTCTTGTCATCGACATTTTACTATACCAAAGAAAAATAATTACCATGGTCAGATATAATTACACCTACAACATTGGCTCTATTGTACGATCTAGAAATGAAGAAAAGAAACAACTCCTAAATGTCCCGTAGCCTCCTACTTATAAATCTGTTGCGCAACACATCCATAATCAAGACTCTACTCAGACACGGCTTTGTAGACACCCTTAGGACGACCTGCTCTGATACTACTTATGTCACGCCCCGAATTCCAACGGGGCGGACTGGAACCCGAAGCCGATAAGGCCCGAGAGAACCAATCTTCATCCATGTCAATTCATACGCATGTCATTCAAGGAACATCACCATCATGTATACATACTAGATGCTAATAGCGGAAGTTATGGAAACATGTGATATATACATATAAGAAACTTGGCCGTTAGGGCCATCAAGTCAAAATGGACATACATCCCCTTACACCCATACTCCCATATACATCTACAAAGCCTCTAACAGATGCATAAACATAACCATCTTAAAGTCGGGACAAGTCCCTACTTTATACAATATTTACAATACCAAAACAAATGTACAAATGTGACTCGGAAAGCCCCGAACCAACTGGATCTTACCAAAGATCTGCAAATGATCGGCAACCTACTGTGGAGGTCTACTAGCACCTGCGCCTGCAGTAATTAAGGTAAGTCCTCCAAGGGACGTCAGTACGAAGAATGTACTGAGTATGTAAGGCTCATATGAAACTGTATGATATACAAGTACTTCCATGAAATCAAATATAAGAGATTAGTCAGTACAGATAAAACACCGGTCTGCATATGTGGAACCATGTACATTACGTCCTTTACTTCTTTTTCCTTTACATTTATTCATCTTTATAATGCTACCTATGCTAGGCTTTTCAGTCGCCCCTAGGATGAGATTAACTCATGCTAGGTATTTTAACCCCTGGATGTGATTAACCCATGCTAGGCTTTCATGTCGCCCCTGGGATGTTAGGTTAACCCATGCTAAGCTTTTATGTCGCCCCTGGTATGTTATTGTGATAACCCATGCTAGGCTTTCATGTCGCCCCTGAGATGTTACTCAAAAATATACAAACAATTATACATTACTTCATTTCTTTACTTCTATGAGATTGACACATTGGTGATGGTACATTATTGGAATATTGGGAACTTTGGAACATTAGTCAATACACATGACACATGTGAATCACAATTGATCAATGCATAAAGAACATGTGATGAACAATAATTGATAATCGAAAATGGGATACCTTAGAACAATTCGGAATGGAACAAATACAATGTCAATGTGAATACTATGTCCTACAGAAGGGTACGAAATGAGTAACCTTACATACCTTATATTCTCAATATGAATACACAGTCCTATGTGTGAATACAACAATCCATCTCCTTCTTTACGTGTTACTCTATAACACAAGTTCATAACGGAGCTCACGTTAACGACTAGTTACCTTACAAGTGCACAAAACGACAATGAGCTACATGACTGCCATATAGCGTCATTTAACCATTTACAATACTCCATTGCATTACCATACCAACATCACCATAACATTCCACACATTGACCAAGACATCATAAACCAATAGCATTTCACACCAAGTTTACCCTTTACGCTTCCTCATTATCATTACATCACAATTATTCCATCAAGTCACCACAATACCCTTCATAACAACATATTAACAACAATCCATAATTGTTATAATCCAACATGCCTCCAAACGACCCCTTAACGTCATTCAAAAGGTATCATAAGTTGATAATTACATCCAAAAAAGGTATAGGGGCCTTCGGGGGTCAAAGAGAGACAAAAACAAGCAAAACGAGATTCTGGGTTGACCTGCGAAGCCACCTGCACCATAAAGTTGCTGACATATGGCCGCAGGTGCCCCTCTGGCCTTGTCTAGAGCCACCTGCGTTGGCATCTGCGGCCGCAGGTGCTCCAGACACGAGGGCGGATGCCCGTTTCGGCCAAAAAGGGTCTCTTTTTTGTCCTTTTCTGTAATAAATGGTCCATGGCCATGAATAAGCTTCCCTTTACATATTTTAGGTCAACTTGGATGCCAACAATCAACCATGGTTTCACAACACACATAAACATCACCAAAACCATATTTTTCCTTCAATACATCACCAAGTCCATGCACAAGGTTGCAATAACAATTCCAAACATTATGTACAAGGATAAAACAAGTTAAGTATATAATAACATCTCACATGTTGATATTTAATCCATCAAGTTCACTTCCTTCAAGACCACAAGTCCATTTTCAAGTTTATAAGGCAAAACCCTTTTTCGATTGCAAAAATAGACAGTTTTACACATTCTGAATTGTTCAACACTTTGCCAACATAACCAACATGGTTTATGCACCATATTAAGCATGTCATATATTAAAACATGAAAACAAACACTTACCAAAGCTTTCAAGAGAGTTATCTTGTCCAAAGGAATGAAGGCTTAGGGTTTATGTGAGATGAGAAATATTTGAGAAAAGTCTAGAAATGGCATGTGAGTCTTTGTGAATAAAAATCTGATTTTTGTTCCCTTTTATAGTCCCTTTTAGTCTCATCCTTATCCACACATTAATCATAAATGCTAGGCTTACTTGGTCAATGCCAAGAATGGGTCATTCCCACTTGGGCCATGTCTTTTGTCTAATTGTGGGGCCTCAATTGAACCCAAATAGCACAAGATTTATTTAAGCCCAACAAATTAATGCATGATTCACCAACCCTCTCATGTTTAAATAATAAACAAATGTTAAGTTAGTCTCATGGGTTCGAAAATGTACGGGTGTTACAGTTGGGTTCAATGGACTTTGGACTGGGTTTCATAGCTTATGAATCCTTTCGTGGAGTTGTACATAAAATTGCTAACTTGTAGGTTTGATACTACATCTGATCCCACAAATCGTGGACTGATATCACAGATAGTGGTTTCATCCATGGTCACCTGGAGCACTTAAGGTTTTTAGGGCAAACTTCATGGTTGAAAGCACGATGCGGATACTTGAATTAGAGGTCGTGGTTTCTCTCGTGGATGCCTGAAAATTTGAGATTCGATCTTAAAGTAAACTAAGTATTGAATAATCATGAGTTTAACTTTTGAAGTGTTAAGAAACTTATTTTTGGGAGAATCAGAAGAGGATTTTCAAGATTACTTCATTGGATAAGTTTCTAAACCTATATTTTAACATTTTTTTATGATTAGTTCATGATTTCATCTTCAAACCTTAATTTTTCAACTTAGAAATTTGAAGTTATTCCGATAAAGTTAAAGTTTGATAAATTAATGATTTCAAGGTCGATTTTAACTTTGTTTTTGATGAAATTTCATATTTGGACTCATTAACTTACGGATAAATTAATTTTTCAATAAAATTCCAGTTTTTCTCTTGTGGGCTCACGGTTGACATTTGGGTTGACTTTTTAAACTTGAATTAGAATCATAGCAATATGGATATCATTGGATTCGTATCTATGAGTAGACCTTGATTTTGATAGATTTATTGTGTTCCAAGGCCATTTATAAGGGGAAGGTGAGTTTGTGATAGTTAGAGACTTATGGTTCAGCCTCGAGGTAGGTTATGGCTTAAAGTCTTTCAGACTTTACGTGGGTGGAGACTTATCATGTAAAGAATGTTATGGGCTGGGTAAATTTGTGGATGTCAGTAATAAATGAGAAGGATTATTATTGCGATGCCCGATTTGGGGTTTATATTATTTTGGTGATATGGAACTTGAATTCTTGGCTTGATATTGAGGCTTGTAGCCTGTGTTCATGGGTTGATTATGATTCTAAGATTGTTGGATACATATGTTGCATTTTTCTTCATTTTACTTTTGTGTTAGTGCATATTCATTCATCTCATGGATTATAAAAAATGATTTACGCAAGTATTGATTCAATCTGGCAAAACTTATTGAAATTTCGGTTCGATTCTGAGTAATTGATACTAATTTTAGTTCTAGTTCGAGTACAGATGATCATATATATATATATATATATATATGTATGTATGGAAGTCCAAGCTCAAGTATAGGCATAATATATGGATCTCGCGGATCCCCCATTCCCATCTCGCATCACACTACTAGAGAGGGTGTATATTGGTTATCATTGGTTGTTGCATATCATCTCATATCATTGCATTAAATTATATTTTGTGTTGTCATGGTGATTGCTATAGACTATGATATTTCTTGATATTGAACTGCTGAAATATATCTGTGTGCATGGTTATTTTAGTATCATTTACTCAATATAGTAACTGCTTGAGCTAGTCCGTCTATGATACCTACTAAGTACAAGTGAAACGTATTCAGTCCTACTTTTCTGCATCTTTTTGGTGTAGATCTAGATATAAGTTACCCGCAGGGCCCCTTGCCCTTGATTCTTGTGGCGGTTACGGATTCTGAGTTATGGTGAGATCCTATTTTTAGAGACTGATCCAGCTTCTTCTACTTTTATTTCTGTCTTGTTTATCCATTGGACAGCTTGATTTCAGTTTTGATACTTGATCTTAGATGTCGCTTTTCTACTTGTGACTACTGAGTCTTGGCGATTTCTGTCTGTACTTTCAGTTTCATTTGAGTATGTGTTACGACCCAAATTATGGAATCATGCGGGCACCTATTATATTCTAACTAGATAGGAGAACCCATGCCACCCAACCAATTGTTATGCGAAAAATAATTAGAATCCTCGTTATAGTTAAGCAGTTCAAATGCATAAATCGACAAAATCATAAAACGAAAAGTCTTTACAAGCATTATATACATCTTAGACAACTTACAACACTTCCCAAGACCTAGTCTAGACATGTACAAGAGCTTCTATAAGAGACAATACATTAAAAGACACAACTTTCACTTGAAAGAGAGATATAGAAGTTGATGATTAGTACGCACCATCCACGTAAGAAACTGCTAGTCAACCTGCAGCACAACTTACATCTCAAAAAGGATTAAGCAAGTCTAGTATCAGTACACCACACGTACTGGTAGGCATCATCGGTCGACCAAGGTTAGAATCATGACAACATATAGAAATCAAGGAAATAAGCATGGCAACTTACACTCGATTAACAACCAATATTCAACAATCAACGCCTTTGTTTTAGACTACTTCCGACTAACCTCATTATCTAATTTACCCTATTAGTTACCTTTATCCATCGTCAAGATCATTAGAGAGCGTTTCCACAACTATTACACCCACAGTATCCCACAACGCCTTTGTGTTTAAAAAATTGTCACTTTCTGCACAATTAGCAAGCGTTTGGCCATAAACTCCCAAATACTTTTGACAAGTCATTTTGGGTAAAGTTTTGGGTGAAGTTTCACAATGTGTTTGGCCATAGTTTTGGAAAAAATATTTGACTTTTTAAATAAATATGATTTATACCCATAAGTTTTAAAAAGTATTAAAATTATCCATTACTTTGTATTATCATTTTATAATGAACATCTTCCATGATAAAATTAAACTCATAAATATAAGCTCCAACCTACTTATAAATAATTTCACACGTCAGTGTAGGAGCTACCGAAGTTTTCTCAACTCACAAAGGAGCATCCAATTTTCTATTTACATTACTTTTAACAAGTGCTATGCAATAATATTATTACATACTTGAGTCAAATAACAAGGTTTATTAATGAGGTTGATTGGCAAATAGATATTAGTCAGGATTAATAAATGGTGGGGTATTTTATAAAATATAAAAGTTTGGGTAAAGTTTAAATTTTAAAAAATTCCCAAATAATAGAATTTGGCCCCAAAAATATTTTTTTCTAGTTTTTGAAAATTTGAATTATTTGTCAAAAATATTTGTCAAATAATGACAAATTATATGGTCAAATACTTTTTGCCAATTTTTTCTCCAAAAACTACTTGGGATATCTATGGTCAAACGGGTCCTAATGGTGGTAGAAATTTTCAAATTGGCAAACCAAAAAGCTTTCTTTTCTCTTTATCCTTTTCCAGCCAACATCCCGCCAGAATCCGATGATACAACAACCCAGTGTCGCCCCCATTTCTTTGATTTCCCAGCTTCGAAAAACCCCAAAAATAGTCACCTTTCCATTTCCCTTTTGTAACACCCCGTACCTTTCCGACCCTACTTTCCAACCTTGAACCATGTTTACTCTAGGTTCGAGAGCAATAAGTACGTATTTTGTATTGTTATTGATGGAACATTTGATATTGTGCTAGTAAGTGTGATTAGACCTTTGTAGGAGGTGTTGTCACTTTGTGGAGCATTTATGGGGTGAAAAGTGAGGTTTAAGGGACATCCAAGCAAAGGATCTTAAAGATAAGAGGCAAGCAAAAGGTTGGAACTTGAAGAATTCAACCAAATCCGCAAAGAAAAGTCGAAATCAAAAATTAAGCATGGGGCGCGCCAGGTGGTGTGCCGGGCCGCTTTTGGCCAAAATATTTTAGCACAGGCAGCAAGGGGGCGCGCCCAGGGGCGTACCAGGCCTCTCCTGGCCACCTTTTCCAAAGCTAAAATTTTTCTAAGTCCCTAGGGCGCCCGGGAGCGTGCAGGGGTGTTTTTTGTCAAATTTCTTCGACGATTATTAGTCTATAAAGAGGACTCTTGGGTTATGGTATCCTTATTCCATCTTAGTAGGACTACTCTTGAGAGAGTTTGGCATCCGATTTGGGGTTAATTCTTCATCACAAGTATTTTATCAAATTATGTTCAATTAAGCCATGAGTGGACAGAATTTCTTATTTTTGAGATTGAGGCTACGAACATGAATCTCGTGAGTTGAATATTGTCGTGAAATTTATGGGATTATTTAAACATGAGATATATGGTGGATCATACATTGAATTTGGTGGGCTAAGCTAACATGTGTAATTGGGCTCAATTTAAGGCCCAAAATGAAGCCAAAAGGCATGGCCCAAAGAGCAAATGACCCATTCTTCCAATTTGACCAAGTAAACATGGCATTTAATGCCAAGAATTGGCTAAGGATGACTTGAGGGGATATATAAAGGTGAAAATAAGATTTTTATTCCAAAACCACACATGCCTTTCTAGACATTTTCTAAAAGATATTTCTCATATCTTTCAAACCCTAAGCCATTTTCTTTGGACAAGATCATCACTTTGCAAGCCTTGGTAAGTGTCTACTTTCATGGATTAATATATTATATGCTTAAGATGGTGTGTATATCATGATGGTTATGTTGTCAAAGTGTTGAATAGTGCACTTTTGTTTTTTACTAAAAGATGTGTCATCCTTGTGATTTAAACTTGAAAGGAGACTTGAGGTTTTGATGAAAGTGCATTGTATGGACGAAATAGCAACATGTATGGTGTGGTTATGTTCCTTAACTTGTTATTTTTCTATGAGCATAACTTGTGGGATTGTTGTGGATATGTTGTTATGAAACGTATTGAGGTGACATAATAGGTTAATTGTGACGTAGTGTTAATGAGGAAGCGTAAAGGGTAAACGTGGGGTGAAATGTTATTGGTTTATGATGTCTTGGTCAATGTATGGAATTTTGTGGTATTGTTAGTATGACAATGTCGTGAATTGTATTGTAAAGGGGGAAATGACGTTATAAGGCAATCATGTAACTCATTGTCGTCTTATGCATTTGTAAGGTAGTTGGTTGTTAACGTAAGCTCCGTTATGTACTTGTGTTGTAGAGTGAAATGTAAGGAAGGAGCTGGACTATTGTGTTCACATATAGGATTGTATATTCATAGTGGGAAGATAAGGTATGTAAGCTTACTCTTTCCGTATCCTTTTGCAGCACATAGTGTTCGCATTGTCATTGTACTTGTTCCATTCCGAAATGTTCTAAGGTATTTCATTTCAGGTTGTCATCCATTGTTAGTCACATGTTCCTCATTCATTGATCAAATGTTACTCATATGTTACATAATTTGCGAACATGTTCCAAAGTTCCAATAATGTTAAGTTCTAAAGCTCCAATAATGTTATGACTATCATTGCATCAATCTCTCAAAAGTAAAGAAATGAAGTAATGCATAGTTGTTGGTTACAAGAGTACGGGTGGGAGCTCTAGAGGCATAAGCCTAGCTCGAGCCGATCATGAGATTATTGGATCAAGGGGTAGTCCTAGAGGCATAAGCCTAGCTCGGGCTGAACCTGACAGGGGGTAGCTCTAGAGGTAAGAACCTAGCTCGAGCCAAACCTGATGTTTTGGTTTAGGGGTGGCAGCTCTAGAGGTAATAACCTAGCTCGAGCCGAGCCCGATGTATTGATTTATGGGTGGTAGCTCTAGAGGCATAAGCCTAGCTCAAGTCGATCCCAACATAACATTATGTTATGTTAAGACCCATTGATCAGTTGGGGCCCGGGTACATTGTGACACAGGTGCTGATGAATAAGCATAAAAGCAAAGAAGCAAAGAAAGTAATGAAAGCAATATACATAGTTCTAAACATACGGACCGACGGTTTATCCATATTGGCTATTCTCTTATATTTGATTCCATTGAAGTTCTTATGTATTGATGCAGTTTCTTATAGCCTTACATACTCAGTACATTCTTCGTACTGACGTCCCTTGGGGGACTTACCTTACTTGCTGCAGGCACAGGTGCTCATAGACCCCCATAGTAGATTGCGGATCATTTGCCGATCATTGGTGAGCTCCAGTTGGTTCGGGGCTTTCTGAGTCACATGTGTACATTTGTTTTGGTATTGTAAAGTTGTATAAAGTGGGGATTTGTCCCGACTGTAGGTTGGTTATGTACATTTATCTGTAGAGGCTTTGTAGACGTATGTGGGAAGATGAATGAAAGAGATGTATGTCCATTTTGACTTGATGGCCCTAACGGCCAAGTTTCATATATAATATGTTTTCCATGACTTCCACCATTGGTATTTTATAGTTACATGAGGTAGAATGATATTCCTACAGAGACATGCATATGAATGTACATGAGCAAAGATTGGTTCTCTCGGGCCTTAACGGCTTCGGGTGCCAGTCCGCCTCGTTGGAATTCGGGGCGTGACACCTTTCCCTTTCTCCTTTCCATAAACTCCGACGAATAACCAAACCATCCTTCTCCTCCACATCACCTCTTCTACAACCAAAACAGCTTCACAAATCCAAAAACCACCACCAACCCTACCACAACAACAAACCAGAATCTCCCATCAACGACGAGCTCACTGCTCCGTCGAACAACCACTTTTCTCCTCTGACAAACCACTGTCATATCCTCCATCCAACAACACCAAGAAACAGCTAACCAGCACCGATCGGAGAGCTTCAAATCTGGCTAGAGGGGCTCAAACTTCGACCACCTTTATTTCTGCATTGCTATACATGTTTCATTATTTTCATTCCATTTTGTTACTAATCTTTTGTTTATTTTCTCTGACTTCTGATTTTTTGGAATTGATTTGATCGTTGAAGTATTTTTCTGGTGGCCATTGAAATTTGTTGGTGAACCTAGTCTTCTCCGAGGATTTGAACTGCTTCTACTCACGAGTTAAGGTATTCGCTACTATTTTCCCTCCAATTGACTGCTATTTACAAATCTTGTTAGGACTGATTTTGTTTTGTTATGAATTTTCCAGTGACTCTCATATGCTTCTGAGTTTTATATCTACTTATCTGTGTGTTTATTTGCTGCTAACATTGAGATGTATATTTATTTTTTTCTTTGATTTTTTTTTATGATTTCTCCTTACTATTGACTTAACCAGAAAATAAAAACGGACAATTTCTCTTTTTTGGTGACTTTGATATTGATTATAATTTTCATTGTCACACATTTTTCTGCATAAGCTTTGATTCTGAAATAATCTTTTTGGTGACTTTGATATTGATTATAATTTTCATTGTTACACATTTTTCTAAATAAGTTTGATTCTGAAATAATCTTTTTGCATCTTTAATATTGTTTTTTACACTGTGTTGCCATGTTTTCTCGTTATTGGATACACTGATTTGCACAAGTTTCAATATTTGGCAAATGATAAAACTTCTCCGTCGAATTTTTGAGGTCTCCCCATTATTAAAGATGGATTTTATTTTAAGTGCAATTATTTGATTATCATTTATCTCTTTTATATCAAGTATTAATATACTTGGCTAATGATAAAATATCTCCATCAAATTTTCGAGGCATCCCATTATAAAAGATGGACTTTTATTTTAAGTTCAATTATTTGATTATTTTTTTATTCAAATGTCCATACTTGACCGATGCAGAAATTTTCATCGATTTACAAGGCCTCCCATGTATATAAGATGACTTTTACTTTCTTTTTATTATTTCTTTAACTCATTTTAATTTCTATTCGTTCATTACTAACGCTTTTGCTAAGTGTTTTTACAGGTACATGGTGCTTCTTTCCGAACAAAACATTTGAATCTGAATTTAAGAATCATTTTGAATTATTCATTGTATTCATTCATTTTGTTTAATCATAGGCAAATATTAGGTCGTCTTCGTTATTCGTGATTTACTTTATTTTGTACAGGTTTTATTTTTCTTATACTTGCAAATGATTTTTTATCACCTTCTCAATTGAAAAAATAAGTTCAGCCGGGATCCACCGTTGTGGATTTCGGAGGATGTCTAACACCTTCCCTTTTGAATAACTTGAAACCTTACCAAGAATCTAATTGGTTTCGCAGACTAAATTTTCTTTAATTTAATTAATTGATTTCCTAGTTTTTCTAAAATTAGGTGGTGACTCTTATAAATTTTTAAATTAATAATTGTTTTGAATCCCGAGGTTGTGCCTTATGAAAATAGGGATTGCGACACAATCAATACCCCAACTAGATCACAACTCACAAATACAATACTAATCAAAAAAGGAAACTTATACCTATTGATACAAGCATGGTTAGCTCAATTCGTGCTAGACCCATCCGAGCTACACAATAAGCTATGATGATAGCTTGGTTAGATCTTATGGAGCTCATTAGGAGGGGCTTCCACATATGGATGATAGCTTAGAGCCCGGAGAAATTCATGGAGCAACAAATACACAAGGTCATGCGCAATCAAGATGTCATTTAGGCAATCAAGAAGGGCCCTTGTGGGTTATTTCCCAAATAGCCATTTGTGGGTTATTCTTGTACTATGTTTTTTGTGTAAAGGCAAAAACTATAAATAGTTGCCTTAATCATTTTTTTCGTAATATTTCGAACATTTTGAAGATTATTTTGGATATTGAAGTTGAAGAAACTCTTGAGAGTTTAGAGGGTGGAATCCCTTAAGTCTAGCTTACGATTAGCTTAGTATAGTGAGATTCACTAATTGGATGGAATTCCATTGTTGATCTAAAACTCTTGTCCTTGATTTCATATGAGTTGCTCATTTGTGGATTTTATTTAAGTTCCTCTTTCTATTGAATTCAAATTGCTTTTCTCCCTTGGTTTAATTGTTATTCAATTGAGTCTTTCTTTTTTCACTTCTCATCTAATATTTCTCATCTATCTTTTAATTTCGTGTTTGAGTCAATTTCAATTGGGTTTGATTGATTGAAATCATGTTATTTAGTTTTCGCATCGATCTACTAGTTGTCCAACTAGGATCGTATCATTTGGTATTAGAGCTTAGGCTAGAGATTAGTACCTATGAAGTTCAATCCTAGATTCATAAATCTGGAAATTTCAAAAAAAAAAATAGGTGACGAATGTTTTGGGAAAATTTCAAAAAAAATTGTTTGATTTGGAGTTTTGTTTAAGTTTCTATCATTAGATTCGTGTTTCTGTAGTGACATTGAGTCTAGATCTGAAGTTTCAACTTGTTTGGAGGTGAATTGAAGTTTTCACCATTATTGAAGGTGAAAAGGCTTGAGGAAGAACAAGTGGGTTTGTTATTTGGAGTAAAATTGGAGGTTCAATTGTATTGGGGATTGTTATCCTTATCAATTGGAGCTTAAATCTGAAAATTGAGAGAAAACAGAGTTGAAATTCACTATGTTCAATTTTTGGAAGTTCACTTTGTTCATGGTGTTCTTCATAGCTTGAAGTGGATTTCAATATCTGAAAATTTTGGATTGGAATTGGAGCGTGAAAAGCATCGGAGTTTGTTCTCTATGACAATGAGAGCCTAAATCTCAAATTTCATTGAATTTGGAGCTAAAACGGGGGAGTTATGAATTTTTAAAATTCATCAATGTTCTTGGTGTTCTTCATAATCTGCATAGCTTGTTGAAGAAGAATATTCAAAAAGGTGTGTTTGATCCAAAAGTGAAAAAGAAAAATGAGGTGTACTTGTTTTACAAAGGGAATTTACTAAAAGGGGAGAGTACAAGGTCAAAGGAGTACAAGGGCTGCACGAGGAGTACAAATGTCACGACCCAATTTCTCAGACCATGATGACACCTACTTCAATCCACTAGTAGGTAAGTTAAACCATAGCCCGAAACGGCGAGTAACGGGATAACAGGTGGAAGATAAAGAAATAAGGATAAAACAGTAATAATATGTGACTAGAGAGGAATATATATATATATATATATATATATATATAAGCATGCTATACAAGAGAGGGAAGAAGACAAAAAAAATATCAAAATGAATCCCCCAAAATCTGGTAAAGTCGGTACAAGAGCCACTAAAACAAAAAGAGTATTAGACAGTGCCAAAATATACATCGAAGTCTCAAAATATGTAGAATAAGACTATCATGAAAGCGGAAGGAGAAGGATCAGCTCCGGACTCTGAAAGCTCACCCAATCTCCGATCAACAACATAGCATGAGGTCAGTGTCAATGGAGGTGACTCGTACTAGGCTCTGCATCAGGGAAAAAGATGCAGAAGTGTAGTATTTATACCAAAACACGAGTACTCAGTAGGCATAATAGGTCGACTGAGTTCAATTACTGTAAAAATATAAATAAAGTGTGAGTATATAATTTAAAGACAATAATTAAGGGACAAAAAATGGAAATAGTAGGCTATGTTAAGCGAATGCGGTAAATCAAAAGTAAGTAATCCGAAAGCGAAAATAAATGTCTAGCTATAACCTAACTGCTCCCCCATAAGCCTAGAAAGCACACACAAGGAGAAATAAACCCAACCGATCCCCCATAAGCACAGTGAATGCAATCCAAGAGTAGAACTAAGGTAAGGACAAGATATAACAGTAATGAAAGTAAAACGAGCCAAAATGTGCAATATGCATACCATGTACTCTTCCTCCAGCCATAACCACGAATCTTCCCGATCTCCACAGAATTCCTAACCCCAAATCAGGAATAGTAATGATAATAAATGCTTCCCTGGCCTGGCCCATGTAGAGCTCTGGAAGGACCTGGATGCAGAGAAGAAGAAGAGGTGCTTTTGGGACCGATTGCTTGTCCATATGTGGAAGGGTATGAAGATCATCATGAAGCTATTCGGTCAGGATAAGAAGGCTCCCAAGGTAAAGACATCAGATGCGCAGGCGTTCTCCTTTTTTAGCGGACTGGACGAGGATGGTTCTGATGCGTCGAATCTCAAAGATAACGCATGGAACTAGGCCCTGGCATGGTAATCCCCACTTCTACCTCCCCTCCCCCCCCCCCCCCAATACACATTATCCCCTGTTGTTCAGATATAGGTGGTTTTTCCCCCTACATAGGCATTTGATAGACATCTTTTTATTTTTATCGCATTTTTGGATAATTAATAATATTTTTGGTTATGTTTTCGATGTCGTTGGTAGCATCTTGGAGCAATGACCTTGTTTGTAGGCCCATACTTTTTATGGAATTACTTTTAGTATCAAAAATTGTCTTGAAATCAGAGAATCAGAAAAATACGAAAATTCAAAATAGGCTGGCAGATCACTGCCTAATGGTCGTTGCAGTGGTCCCTCGGTCCCCCAGCCGCTACAATTGTACCATTATGGCGGCGGGGTGGTCCATTATGGCAGTCTAAACTTTTAGGCATAGCCCCGCTATAGCGGGCTACAGACCATTATAGCGGTCCCGCTGCAGCGACCCGTAACCAATGACCTAGGGAAATTTTTGATCTCCCACCCTTCTTAACGCGTTACAACAATACAGACATGAGATTGTGGGTCCAACTTCACCCACAACGGATATAACTACCCACTATCGTCTTTGGACTACCAACTCTGGGAATTTTAATTCCGCAATTATTAAGGACGAGAACCTCACCGATTAATTAAAATCAACGCCCCACTCATTATTTCACCACCCATTAGCATTCTTACAACTAATGCACTAACACCATGAAAATTGTCAAGTATAGCCACTTCATCATTCATAATCAATAACAATAGTGCCTCAAGTAGTTTAAGCCAAGTCACATTATGAACACGATCAGTGCCCCTTATTAACAGACACTAATTGGAAATGACTATATTCCAATTTTTGGAACATCATCAAGATACTTCCAATTGTGGTTATAGAGATATCAATTGGAATTGACTAGATACCAGTTGGACTCACCCAAGTAGACAACAAATCGAGGTAGCACGATGGGAAGGTAGAAAGAGAATGACTTCTAGATGCCTCACAGCCTCCCATGAATTTGATGTGCACATCAACACACCAATCCGTAAGATTCTACTAGACATTTTCTCTTGTAATTGTGAGACACGTAACCTAGGGTTGTGATACCAACTGTCACGACCCAAATTCTGGAATCATGTGGGCACCTATTCTATTCTAACTAGATAGGAGAACTCTTACCACCCAACCAATTATTATACGAAAATCAATTAGCATCCTCGTTATAGTTAAACAGTTCAAATACATAAATCGACAAAATCATAAAACGAAAAGTCTTTACAAGCGTTATATACATATTTGAGAACCTACAACACTTCCCAAGACCTAGTCTGGACATGTACAAGAACTTTTATAAGAGACAAGACAGTAAAAGACACAACTTCCGCTTGAAAGAGAGATACAAAAGTTGATGATGAGTACGCACCATCCACATAAGAAGCTGCTAGTCAACCTGCAACACAACCTACATCCCAAAAAGGATTAAGCAATAGTAGTATCAATATACCACACGTACTGGTAGGCATCATAGTTTGACCAGGATTAGAATCATGAACAACATATAGAAATCAAGGAAATAAACATGGCAACTTACACTCGATTAACAACCAATATTCATTAATCAACCCTCTTGTTTTAGACTACTTCTGATTAAGTTTCATTACGCAATTTACCCGAGTAGTTACTTTTATCCATCGTTAAGATCATTACCCAATCAACCGTCGACGTTAAGCATTCTCTTGAGTCTATTTGATAGTTTCACCAACCTCGCCATTCACTATATTCACCTTCTATTCTATGCACACACATATAAAGTAGTTATAGACATCCTATATTCAATCCACATCACGTAATCTCAATCAAGCCCTATTAACCACGATGTACCATGTAAGACCAACCAATACCCAACTAGATCACAACTCATAAGTAGATTACTAATCAAAAAGGAAACTTATATCTATCCATATATATATGTGAAATCAACACCTAATCATTAATACAATTAACCATCTCACAAGAATAGTATAATGCTATCTCAATCACCATATCACATTATACATGTTATATGAGCAAGTAAATATTCCAACATATGTAAAAATGCACGTCGATTACCAAATCAAATTTGTACATACATACTAAGGAGACTTATGTTTATCCAATAGTTATGACCTCCAGAGGACCAGCTTCGTCCATGTACCGTATCGGGGTATGGTACCCAACCCTCCAAAATCATCAATCAATAAGTAATTTGTACCGGCATGGTACCCAACAGTTATGATCAATAAAGACTTGGTTAATTTCATACCACTTATCTCATGCATACAACAATGTCAACCAACTCACCCATCACAAGTATGTACCGAAGGCCAATTCACAAATGCTCGACTTAGGAATAGGCAGGAAGTCTAAATCAAGTCTACAACTACAATAAAACATACATAAGCCCACTAACTAGCCAATCTTGTTTAATGCATCCCAAATTTTGTGTGACTCATCATTATCTAAGATTCTCACATATAATAACACTACGAGGTTCACTGTTATCACTTTCTTGGCCAATTTATCGCAAATTCATTATTATGAGAAGTTTCAAGTTTAACCTTACCTACTCATTCTACCCTCACATCTTTCTAACACTTTAAACAACGATCCTTTAGACTATTCGATAATGGCACCGCCTTCCCTTATTATGACTCAACCTCAAGAAGTACCACCACAGAGAAAATCACACGATCCGGACACTTATACATAAAGTCCATCACTCCTTAAGGTAATTGGGTCATTGTCATAACTATACAACCATGTCTTTACTCTATCGCCACCCAAACTAGCCTAATTCACATAGCTATTCATTAAGCTTATTAAACAATTACATGAACATATCAATAAAACTCACATAGTACACTTTAGAACAGTAAGCATCTTTTTGTACATAATTTTTATATTATTATCTATCCAAACTCCGTGTCCGTAGGCCTAAACATGCTTTATCCCATCAAAACTATATTTTGTACATGTTAACAAACCATAATATACTGGTCATAAATCATAACCAACCTCGATGCTGAGTTGTTGTATCCGAAGAGTTTGAAATCATGTTCCTTGCATCCGGTTAGCGAATTTGACGAAGAAACTACGAGGAAAAGGTTGGAATCGCATCCCTTGGGAGTCTTGGCTCTCCGTTCTAGTAGTTTTTAGCTTAGCATTAGCCCTAGGGAATTATTAGGAGGAGGCAACTATGTTAGAATAAAAGCTAAGAAAAAGGGTTTAAAACCCGTTTGGTCCACTACCTAGGCACCGCTACAGCGGTCCCATTGTAGCCGCCAAGGGACCACTATAGCAGCACTTAGGCAGTAAGCCTGACCTAATTTTGTTATGTTCGCAAAATTTTTGCTAACGCGCACAACGAATTATCCCGCCTCAACCTCAACTTGAAATAACATTTGGATTAGAGTATTTCTAATCGCGAAATTATCAATAATAATAGAACGGTTCATTACAGCATGTTTGAGATTTTAGCTTTCATATTTGTGTGTGAAATTTTAAACTATTGCCTTTATTATGAGTCCTTGAGTCAGGCTTACCTACCATGGTTGGGTTGTGGTAGGTGTCATCACAACCCATGGAATTTTGAATTGTGACAGTACTGGTCCATTTATATATAGCATATAATAGAATAAAAGGATGAATCAACTTGAGACTTAGTAGGAGTTTGGCCATGAAAACTAGAGTAAGCAATAGGACGGAGTCCTTGAAGATTCACATAAACCATTTTACCAAACTGTACTACATTTATTGTTCGAGTTTAACCACGTAAACATATATTCTGACTGACCAAAAGAGAATCATTTTTTTAATCCTTACCACTGGATAGATACAGGATATCCTGGCACTCTCAGACATTCAATTCTCCAATATCTGGGCTCAAAGTTTCAAAAAGAGCTTCTACCTCGCTATGGTCAACTTCCTCCAAGCAAGATGGTTTCCACTTTGGGTTCTGAAAACAAAATCGTTATTGGTTTAAGTTTCCTGCAAATTGTAAATCCTCAATACGGACAAAACAGTACAGGATCATTATTGCAAAGAAAAAAATCTATTCATTCTTCAAAGGAAACGAAACTACACCTTATTGGAAAAAATAAATCTTTAAGTTTAAAACATAAGTTTCATATATCATAAAGAACAAACTCCCATCATAAATTTGTCGAATCAACAACGGAAAAGGGCCTAAAATGCCCTTTACCTATTGAAAATGGTGCAAAAATGCCCTTCATCCACCTTTTGGCTATATAATGTCTTCACATCTACCTTTGGGCTCCAAAATGCCCTTTATTTTACATCTCCAATATAAAATAAATAAAAAAGGTTTCATTAATGGAGTGGCACATTTCCATTGGTCCGAATTTTATTAATAAAAAAAATTAAAACCCCCGAGGGAGCTTGGGCCTTGGAAAGGAGAAGATCTTTTGATATTTGTAGGTTTTTTTAGAAGGTTCCATGTCTAATTATTATATAATTAATGTATAATTTCTTGTTGATGTATAATTATCATATAATTAATGTATAATTATTTTATTGATGTATAATTATAATATAATTGATGTATAATTATTATTCTCATTATATAATGCTTAAATTAGTAGTTAACTATAATTATTATATAATTAATGTATAATTATTTTTTGTTATTGAATAATATTTATTCACTAATTATAAAGGATAAATAATATTTTAGTTATATAAAATTTATAATTAATGTATAATTATTATTCTCATTATATAATGCTTAAATTAGTAGTTAACTATAATTATTATATAATCAATGTATAATTATTTTTTGTTACTGAATAATATTTATTCACTAATTATAAAGGATAAATAATATTTTAGTTATATAAAATAAATTTTTGCACCACTATAAAAAAAGGTTTATAAATATGACCTAATCATAATAATCTATGGCTATTTTTTATAAACTTGTTTTTAAGGCTATTAAAAGTTATTATAAATTTGGGCTTGGCTATATCTATTTTTATCGCTATTTTTTTAATATAAAAAATTTATTTTCCCTACAAATAGTGTTTGGTATTTTTTAATAAAATATATATATAGTTTATTATTACTAAAAATAAGACTCCTCAAATTTGGGGGCCAAAGGCGGTTCCCTTTTCTTGAAATGGAGGATCCGGCACTAATACAATATTTTTTATTAATGAAACATTTTTTATTTATTTAATATTGAGGATATTAAATAAAGGACATTTTGAAGCCCAAAGGTAGATGTAAAGGGCATTTTTGAGCTTAAAAGTGGATGTGAAGGGCAATATAAAGACAATAGGTGGATGGAGGCATTTTTGCACCATTTTCAATAGGTGAAGGGCATTTTAGGCCCTTCTCCGAATCAACAATAAAAAAATTACTCCCTCCGTTCGTTTTTACCTGTCACATCCATTAAGAAAAGAATTATTAACATGACTATTTTACCATAATATATCTATTAATTGATGTTTACTATTGTGTCTTAAAAAATTAAAAGGATACTGAATGAGTTTGTTTGATTAGTAGTTTTGACAATATTTTTTCCTAATAAAATGGGCTACAACTTCAGCTACGTAGATCTAAATGTTTTTATAAGCTGACGCTTTTGTCACAAATTAACTAATAACATAAGCCGGTACCAGTTAAATGGTGTGACAAAAATAAGGACCCTGAAGAAAAATACTTTATTTATAAACTCAATGAATCTTTGAATACACTTTGCGATTCTCCACTACTCACAATATGAAAATGGCTAGCAGCACCCTTATTGTCCAAAACCTAGTTTAGCTAGGAATTAGAAAACATATTCCTATTTTAATATGACTATAATTCAAACTAGGCATGAATTAAATAATTATTAAATTCAAAATAAATTTAGTTTCCTACTCCAACTTTGAATTACTCTTCCAACGTTCTCCCATAATTCAATTGTATACTTGTACCTCTTTTTGTTGTTGTAATGGAGCAGTTCTCTTCAATCTTCCCGTTTCATGTTTGTGTTCGCTCTAACTTTCAATTGTTTATGCACTTCTCATCAACCTTCAATTGTTGAAACATTTTCAACCTTCAATTGTTGAAACATTTTCAACCTTCAATTGTTGGAGCACTTCTCTCCAACATTCAATTGTTGATGCACTTCTTCTCATCAACTTTCAATTGTAGAAACACTTCTCTTCAACCTTCTATTGTTGGAGCACTTCTAACTCTCTATTGTTTGAGCACATTTCTCCAACTCCAATTGATGCACTTCGTCACCAACACCTAATTTTTTCCCTACTTCTTCCTCTTGTACATATTTGTTTGCATCTCTCATCAAATCTGCAATATTTTTTGCACCATCCTCTCAGCATGTTTATATTTCATGCATATACATTGGCCCGACGTTTTACCAACATAATCACTGGTCAGACGGGTAGCGCCGCCCACCGATAATGGAAGTTATTTGATTCTCTACCAAGAATGTAGATGCTCTAATACCAATCTAAAGGAAAATGTTCTATTCATAAACTCAATGAATCTTTGAATGCTCTCTGCAATTCTCATTACTTCTCACAATATGAAAATAGCTAGTAGCTCCCCTATTTATAACAGAGCAAACCTAATTTAGCTGGAATATCAGAAAACCTTTTCCTATATTAATTTAACTACAAAGCCCAACTAGACGTAGATTAAATAAATACTAAATCCTAAATATATTTGGTTTCTACTCCAACTATGAATTATTTATCCAACAGCCCCCCTTAAAAATTTCGTAAGAAACATTTATGAAGTCATGAGCTTGCGACATAAGAAACAAACCTGATCCTTGTCCACTAAGACTGCTCGGACACCTTCAGCAAAGTCGTTCCGTAGAGCGGACCTTATAGCAATGCGATATTCAGTTCTCATGACACCAGTGAGCTGAGTGTTTAAAGATAATCATGAGTGAAAAAGGAGAAAATCACAAATCTTTTAGAAGAAAAAAAGAAGGAAATACTACATAACCTAGAGGGAACCTCACCCTGGATAAGTCGTTCTCATTTTTGCCACGTGCAAATGCAACTTTAGAGAAGAGCCTTTGGGTGAGACACAGAGAAAAAGGAGCCCCCTTACTAAGCCCTTGCAGAGCATCCTTGGCCCATTCTGCCACTGTCAAGAAATGAACTTGCACGTGAAAATGAAAATAAAGCATGGGTCTAAGTTTTACGCGATGGAAGAAAATAATAGTATAAAAAACAGAGCACATGAATTCATCTATGGAGTAAAGTTTTACTGCTAAACCTTGAATATAAGTTTTACCACTAAACCTCACCCAATGAATCAGTGCTTCGCTGATGATTTTCTAACTCCTCTTGTATCTCTCTAATGGACTTGTGACCAGCAAAAGTAGAAATTATTCTGGGTAAATGTGACTTCAAATGGGGTTCTGAAACAGGGTCGCTGCTGTACTTCGCCAACAGTTCTTTTATCCCCTCATCTGGATCCTCGGAGCTGTTTTAACAAAACAGAACACCTATTTCAAAGTTGAAATATATAACTGAATTGATTTGTATCAGTATCACAGTACACACTTGTCAGAAGGCATAAGAAACAATATTCTGAACCATCTGAAGAAGAACGCTGAACACCAGATGTGCCTCAGGAAGTGATGATTAGAATCCAGCAACAGAAGCACTAAAACAGTACCAAAAATTGGACAAAAAGTTTATCCAATTTGGGGAATCTCTTCCCCCAAAGAAACACCATTAAAGGAGTTGAAGAGAAAAGATAACCTAAGGAATGTGGACATCAAAAGCTTTTACATGCACAGAGAAGTGCAAAATCATCTCTAATTTGAGCAGCACAAACAAGATAAAGGTACTCAAAAGGTCAAGGAGCTGTACATGTCTTGTGAATCAGAGAATTCATCAAAAATTTGACATTTAGTGCATGAACTTCACATTTCTAAGATAATAATTTTGGGACATACAATTTAGTTGCAAGCAAAGCTTCCTTCAATGTACCCAAATTTGCATAAGGTACATAATGAGTTGCCAGACCAACATAGAGAGCATCAGCAGGTGTTGATATCCTACTTCCAGTCAATCCAAGATAAGCACCTGGAATAGCTAAATTGATTAAGTAAACAGATAGGAAAGGAGTATCTCACACATATACATTGTGGGAAGCTCTATGATAACACTCACATACATTGTAAATTAGTATCTCACGCCAACAAATTATTGATGCATGCTAGTAGAAAAGTGAGATAAAAAGTTCTCACTTTGCATCTCTTTGCCTTATAAAAACTACTCCCTTTGTTACAATTTATAAAACACTCTTTCCGTTTTTGCATATTGTATAATTCTAAAGTATCAGCCAGAATTTTTTCATTCATAATATTTTTCTATAAACTTGATCTTTTATTAATTTCAATTGATTTAAGAATTTTCAATCTTAACTTTGATGGGATAAATTCTCTATCAAACTAATATTTCCATTATTACACACTTCATTACTGATTTAAGCCTTGCCTATCTGTTTTTAGCCCTACCTATTCTACGTGCATATTTTTTTTCCCCTATCCTATTGAGTAGTGGCTTTGGTGGTCGATGGTAGACTAGGGTCATGTCATAGGTCGGGGTTGGGGTCCTGGGGGAGAGCTGGGTTTGGGTCAGGGTCTGGGTCTGGGTTGAGCTCGGGGTTGGGGGCAAAGGGGAGTAGGGTTAAGCGGGATAAGGGAGCCTATAGGTTGAGAGTTGGGTCTTGGAACATAGGAACTCTGCAAGGGAAGTCTATAGAGCTCGTTAAGGTGCTTAGGAAAAGGAGGATTAGTATAGCTTGTGTCCAGGAGACCAAATGGGTAGGGTCTAAAACGCGGGATGTGGACGAGTATAAGCTGTGGTACTCTGGTAGCGTGAAGCAAAGGAATGGGGTAGGTATCTTAGTAGACGAAGAGCTTAGGGGACATGTGGTAAAGGTTAAGCGAATTAACGATAGGTTGATGTTGATTAGGTTGGTCATTGGAGAGTCCACATGGAACGTTATTAGTGCCTATGCCCCACATGTGGGCTTGGACGAGGAGGAGAAGAAGAGCTTTTGGGAGATCCTGGATGAGGTGGTGGGAGGCGTTCCGTGCACCGAGAAGCTTTTCATAGGAGGTGATTTCAATGGGCATATAGGGTCATTATCGAGAGGGTACGACGATGTGCATGGAGGTTTCGGTTTCGGAGAGAGGAACGAGGGAGGAGCCTCACTTTTGGAGTTTGCTAGGGCTTTTGGTTTGGTGGTGGCGAATTCGAGCTTCCCAAAGAAAGATGACCACCTTATTACCTTTCGTAGTTCGGTGGTCAAGACTCAAATAGACTTTCTTCTCCTTAGGAAGGGCAATAGAGTGCTATGTAAAGATTGTAAAGTCATACCTAGCGATAATCTCTCGACCCAACATAAGCTTCTGGTGATGGACTTGGAAATCAAGAAAGGCAGAAAGGAGAGGATTATGGAGGATCGACCCAGGATTAAGTGGGGTAACTTAACTTTGGACAATGCTTTGGAGTTAGGGAAGAAGATGACGACTATGGGGGCTTGGGAAAGTGGAGGGGATGTGGATAGTATGTGGGAGACGACTGTTGGTTGCATCAGGGAGACAGCTAGGGAGGTGTTGGGTGTCTCGAGAGGCCGATCTGGCAAGCACCGAGGGGACTGGTGGTGGAACGAAGAAGTCAAAAAAAAGGTGGAGACTAAGAAAAAGGCATATGCGAAGTTGGTAGAGAGCAAGGATGATGAGGAGAAGCAGAGGAACAGGGAGGGGTATAAGTTAGCTAGGAAAGAGGCGAAGTTGGCAGTTACAGCAGCTAAGACAGCAGCTTTCGAGAGGCTGTATGCGACGTTAGAGGAGAAAGGTGGGGAGAAGAAGTTGTATAGGCTTGCCAAGGCTAGAGAGCGTAGGGCCCGTGACCTGGATCAGGTGAAGTGCATCAAGGGTGAGGATGGCAGGGTGTTGATGGATGACACCCGCATTAGTTGGCAGTCTTATTTTCATAGACTTTTGAATGACGAGGAAGTCGAAGTTTTAACGTTGGGGGACTTGGAACACTCAGAGAGGTGTCGCGATTACGGCTATTGTAGGCGTATTAAGGTTGAAGAGGTCAAGGGGGCTATTCGGAGGATGCGTAGGGGTAGGGCGACCGGGCCAGACGAGATCCCGGTGGATTTTTGGAAGAGCACTGGCAGGGCAGGTATGGAGTGGCTGACAAAGGTATTTAACATCATTTTTAGGACGACGAAAATGCCGGAAGCTTGGAGATGGAGCACGATAATTCCTTTATATAAGAACAAGGGGGACATTCAGAGTTGTAACAACTATAGGGGTATCAAGCTGTTGAGTCATACTATGAAGGTGTGGGAAAGGGTGGTAGAGTTGAGACTGAGGAGGACCGTGACTATTTCAGAGAATCAGTTCGGTTTCATGCCAAGTCGCTCGACAACCGAAGCCATTCATCTTGTGAGGAGATTAGTCGAGCAGTATAGGGAAAGAAAGAAGGACTTGCATATGGTGTTCATCGATCTAGAGAAGGCGTACGACAAAGTCCCCAGAGAGGTTTTGTGGAGGTGCTTGGAAGCTAGAGGTGTGCCTGTGGCGTACATTAGGTCAATTCAGGACATGTACGACGGAGCGAAGACTCGTGTGAGGACGATAGGAGGAGATTCAGAGCACTTTCCTGTGTTGACTGGTTTGCACGAGGGATCGACTTTTAGCCCATTTTTATTCACCTTGGTGATGGATGTATTGACACAACATATCCAAGGAGAGGTACCTTGGTGTATGTTATTTGCGGATGATGTAGTGCTTATTGACGAGTCCCGGGGAGGAGTTAATGATAAGTTGGAGGTTTAGAGACAGACCTTAAAGTCTAAAGGGTTTAGGCTGAGCAGGACGAAGACGGAGTACCTGGAGTGTAAGTTCAGCGCTTTGACGCAGGAGGCTGACGTGGTAGTGGAGCTAGACTCTCAGGCCATTCGGAAGAGGGATAGTTTTAAGTATCTCGGGTCTATGATTCAGGGGAATGGGGAGATTGACGAGGACGTCATGCACCGTATTGGTGCAGGGTGGTTGAAATGGAGGCTCGCTTCAGGAGTCTTATGTGATAAGAAGGTGCCTCCAAAGCTTAAAGGTAAGTTTTACAGAGTGGTGGTCCGACCAGCTATGTTGTATGGAGCTGAGTGTTGGCCAGTTAAGAACTCGCACATACAGAAGTTGAAGGTGGCGGAAATGAGAATGTTGAGATGGATGTGTGGACTTACTAGGAGGGATAGGGTTAGAAATGATGCTATTCGAGAGAAGGTGGGAGTAGCTTTGGTAGAAGATAAGTTGCGGGAAGCGAGGTTGAGATGGTTTGGGCATGTGATGAGACGGGGCACGGATGCCCCAGTACGGAGGTGTGAGAGGCTCGCTATGGATGATTTCAGACGGGGTAGAGGGAGGCCGAAGAAATACTGGAGGGAAGTGATTAGGCATGACATGGAGCAGTTGCAGCTTAGAGAAGACATGACCCTTGATAGAAAGGTGTGGAGGACGCGAATTAGGGTAGAGGGTTAGTGAGCAGGAATGTGTCCTTACTAGTAGGGAGGAGTGCCTTGTTTGTCGATGTATCTGTAGGCATAGTGCTATGCCTATGCCTTGTAGTTTCTTGTTTGTGGTGTTTTTGTACGATGTGCTCGATTTCGGAATAGTAGTTCTTAGCATTACTTCATGGGCGTTTTGTTTCTTTTACCTCGTGGTGTGTTACCTCGCTTTTGTTGTTTGTTTTTATGTTTCCTGCTTGTTATACTGCTATCTATTCTGAGCCGGGGGTCTGACAGAAACAACCTTGCTACTTCTTCTGAGGTAGTCGTATGGACTGCGTACACTTTACCCCCCCCCCCAGACCCCAAATTGTGGGAATACACTGGGTATGTTGTTGTTGTTGTTGTTGTTGATTTCTTCCACTACCTCTAATATGATATACAAGTCAAATTATTTTGTTAAACTAAGTATCCGGTCAAACCCATCTTATGAAATGAAATATATAGCAAAAGTTATTAAGAGGAATAGATGCAAACACACAGCAGTACATTGTTGGGCTTTTTTTCTCCATACATGAAACAAACTCATTCATGCTACAAATACTCTCTTTTTTTTTCAAAAAAAAAAAACAGCTTAATTTTGTAAAATGATGCATTTGATATACAATATAATTGAGGGTATTCACAAACTTCATTTAAAGCCCGTTTGTATAATCTGATTAGACCAGCTATGTTGTATGGAGTGGAGTGTTGGCCAGCCATAAATTCTCACATCCAGAAGATGAAGGTGGCGGAGATGAGGATGTTGTGATGGATGTGTAGGTTGACTAGGAGAGATAGGATTAGAAATGGGGATATCCGAGATAAGGTGGGAGTAAGGGTGGGCTCGGACCGGGTTCGGAACGCTCCGGTCCGATTCCGGTAACGGACCCGGTAACAGTAGAGACGTATTAAACCGGTGCTCGGCGTACCGGATACCGGTCCCGGTTCGGAATCTGATTTCGCACCGGTTGACCCGGTACCGGTGGACCCGAATCCGGTAGAACCGGTTAACAGTCGAATTTTTAATTTTTTTTTTTTTTTTAAAATTGACTAGCCTTTGTTAGCTGTTGGGGGGCCCACCAACAGCTATTTTGAGCCCCACCCTCCCAAAACACCCCACTACCCCTTTTACCCATTTATCACTATAAATACTCCTATTCTAATTCTTTTTTTCTCACAAATATTCACATACTCTCTCTAATATATTAAAAATCTCTTTGTTATTCTCTTGATTTTATTTATTGTGATATTAGCTAATTGGAGTTGCAGATTTTTTGAAGACATTTGGTCTATGTCTGCTTTTACGCAGACATTCGGTACATTCGTTCCAACTTTAATCTCTCGATTTGTCTACTTTAATCGCTATATTTTTTATTTTAAATATCTTCAATTCTTTACTTTCATTAATTTTTTTGTTCTAATATTTATATTGTTTGTCTGAAAAAAAGTTGGAAAAAGTTGGAAAAAAAGTTGAAAAAGTTTTGAAAAAGTTTGAAAAAACTATTTCAAAAAATTTGAAAACGTTTGAAAAAAATATTTTAAAAAATTGTAAGTAATTTTTAGTTTTAAGATATGTTATTATAATTTTTAATTTTTTTTAAACTTATTATTAAATTTAATTTAAAAAAAAATAAAAAAATCGGTGGACCCGGTAACCCGGTCCGGCCCAGTTCCGCACCGGTTACCAAAGGACCGGGTCGGAACCACCAAAAAATCCGGTGGACCCGGTACCGATAGTACCGGTTCCGGTACAATGTCACGGCTAAAGAGGACCGGAACGGACCCGGCAACAGAAATACCCGGTCCGGCAGGTCCCGTTCCGGTCCGTGCCCACCCTTAGGTGGGAGTGATGTCGGTGGAAGACAAGGTGCGGGAAGTAAGGTTAAGATGGTTTGAACATGTGATGAGGAGATGCACAGATGTCCCAGTGTGGAGGTGTGAGAACTTGGCCATGGATGGATTTAGGAGAGATAAAGGTAGACCAAAAAAATATAGGGAGAAGTGATTAGACAGGATATGGCGCGGTTGCAGCTTACAGAGGATATGACCTTAGATAGGAAGGTGTGGTGAACGTGAACTAGGGTAGAAGGTTAGGACGTTGGGAATGCGTTCATGCTAGTAAATAGAAGAGTTGTCCTTATTAGTAGTCGTAGTGCCATGCTTGCAGTTTTTTGTTCTTGGATTCTTGTTGATATATGTTGTTTTAAGTAGATCGCTTGTAGTATTATTTTGTGGTAGTATTGTTCAGTTACAATCTGTTGTTGTGTGAACAATCTGTTGTTGTGTAACTCCTTATTGTCTTTTGTACCCCTTTTACATCTTTTACTGGACTGTATTTTGTCATGAGCCAAGGATCTATCAGAAAGAGCCTCTCTACCTCACCTTTGAGCTAGTGGTATGGACTACGTACAACCTACCCTCCCCAGACCTCACTGTGTAGGAATACACTAGGTATGTTGTTGTTGTTGTTGTATAAGCTGATTGTAAAATGCTTATAAGCTTTAAGTGTTGGCTGTTGCAAAGTATTTTCAAGTGGTGAAATTGATTTAATAAACAACCAGTGATGTGTTTGGATAGAAGTGTTGAAACTGCTAATAAGTAGTTAATGTGTCGGGTAAAAAAGTGTTGATTAGTTGTTCTTTGGTTAGAACGACTAAATTATCCTTGAAAGTTTTTCAAAAAAATATAAATTTAAAAGTATTCTTTTAAAGAAAAGAAGGAACAACGGATACAAAGTGAAGAGGAAGTTAGTTGTTTTTTTTATAAAAGATATTTTGAGAATTAGAAAAATTATTAAGAATTAAATTGTAAAATACTTGGTCAAACCACAGTTTCAAAAAAGCAAAAATTACTACATCAAACCAAAAGTGATTACAAGCTGAAAAATCATAACCAGCATATGGCTTTTAGCTGATTTTGGCTTATTGTACTGTGGTGTTTACCAAACACGTAAATAAGCTTAAAAGTACTTACAAGCCAGTTTGACCAGCTTATAAAGCTTACCGAACACCCTCTTAGTCACCACTGCTTCTCAAGAGGCTTTCCACATGGTTCTAGATCAAGCTTAGCCTTTGACAAATAGAAGTTTTAACATTTTTCTGCAACCAAAGTTCTACTTCACGGGCGCTTGCACAAATGACTCATTTTGGTTATCACTTGAATCAGCGAACTCACGAGTACATTCACTAAAATCACAATCAAGCTTCATAGTCCTAATATTGCGTTACAGTTGAATGCTCATTAAGAGGATGCGCAGCAGGTAATGGACAAACAGAGAGCTGATGTCCATGTTCTTCAGAAATAATTGTTTTGTGATACATGAAAGGAATGTGTTTATAAACAACAGGTACAGTGTTATCAAAAGTGAAAAGCATAAAAAAGCTCTAAGGTCCAGTGGGGTTTTAAGAGCTAATAAAGTGTGGGCTTTAATGAAAAATGGCACGATGGAGAAAAAACACAAATATGAATGTTTCGTCCAAGAATAATGATAATAAATATGAATAACAAATATATGTACAAATTAATTCGAAAAAAAATTACGATAAAGTGAAATATCAACTATTTAGTGTCACCTCTTCCAGAGATGCTCATTAGCAAGAAAAAGTATGACTTAGAGCCTTGATGACGACATTGACGTGCACATTAAGCGAGGCAAAGCGCTCAACATGTTTTGCGCCTCGCTTTAGGCTTATCGCACTTTAAACGTGCCTTTGACAACACTGAACAGGTGGAAGTGTATAAGTGGTATTAGGTGTTATGAGGTGTTCTTTTATCAAACAAACAACTGAAAGGCTCCTCGGTTACAGATAGACAAACTTATCATATTTCTTCCTAAAATTCATAAAAGAAGGAAATCGCCTCAGACACCTCAGAAAGTTCTGAAATGTTGATCATAGTTCCTACCTCCAAATTTTGGAACTCAATAACATACACACACTGATGGAAGCATGCTTCACGTGCTGGCTTTAGCACCTAGATATTATTCGTTACCTTTTGTAATCTTCCATCCCTAGATGAGGGTGCTCAATTACCAAGTTAACTGCTTTAAACTTAATCTTGTTAACCAAACTTAAGCTATTTTTTTGATAAGAGAGGAGAGAGATCTATCTGCCCCAGTTGTATGAGTTTCCATCTTTTATTTCTCTTCTAAGTAATTTTTTATGCACCAAGCTAGCGTCATTGGAAGTTATTAAGCAAGAAACACTCAACTGAATAGAAGAAAGTATACCAACTGTGCCTTCTCCAGGACCATGTGCCGCTATATAGGAAAAACCGACATCTGGAAACAACCCAATTCCATTTTCTGGCATCGCTAGAACAGTCCTCTAGAGCACAATAAGAAGCTAAAATAAGATGTTACTTGCAAAAATGAGTAATTCTCCATAGAGGTAGGGAACTACCTCTGTGATAAGCTTGTAGCGACCATGACCAGATAAACCAATTCCAAAGCCCATTGTAATGCCATCCATGAAGCTGATGTAAGGCTTTTTGTACTCGAAGACTTTACATATTATAGGATACTCAGCCTTGAAAAACTGTTACATATAACAGGAAAGGATATTGATTTCTACTTCTACAGAAAGGCCTCCTAACTCAGCTGCAGTACTCAATTGAATATAAGCATAAAATAACACATTCAAGCATTACATAAGGGGGATCTAAAACTTCTGTATAATGTGTGAAGAATAAGATCGGAGCATGTACTGGTGATGCTATAGAGTTAAGAGGCTCCTAGAATAACGTGTATGCCTGAGAAAGAGAGCCTACAATTTTTTACATGCAAATAACTTAAGGCATGTACATAGAGCTTGTTTGGACGGGCTTATAGATTATGACTTATACGCCAAAAGCCATCATTTAGGATTTCTAACTTATGACTTTTGGCTTATTTTTGTAGCCGTTTGGCCATGAGAATTTCACTTTTTTCCAGAAAATTATTTCACTTTAGCGAAAATTTATTATTTTGGCTTAAAAGCACTTCTAAATTTTTATCCAAACACTACGCAGGTGCTTAAAAACTATTTTGACTAAAAAGCACCTAAAATAAGCCAATCCAAAGAGGCTCATAAACTATAACAGGTATGCACACATGCTCGCGAGAAGGACTATGATTGACTAAGATGGTAAAAACATTAAACAAGCCCCTCATTGGTTATGTAGGATTACATGCGTTGTTTGAAAGATTGTAATAATATTGTAAATGATATTGTGTATCAATTAGGATAAGCCAAAATAAATTAGATTTAGGCATTGTTTCCCATCTTAGCACTTGTATATTCACAACTTCAGACCCAGTATTAGCTTGAAGGAATAATCAAACTGAGTTTTCTCCTCCTTGTTCTCTTCTTTCACATGCTAATAGAGCCCTAGTGTTAAATTCTCGTAGTGCAATTACCAGCGACATTACGGAGTTAGAAAGATGGTCACCGCGCATGTTTTCGGTGACCATGAAGCTCTCCAACTAAGATCTCACTTTCTGCTGGTGTTGTGCGAAAAGCAACACCACCGCTAGGCTCACAATCTCAGCCAGCAAAACCCAGTAACGCGCACCTGAAATAGACGTCAGAGGCACCTCCATGTTCCGGCAGGTTCTCGGATTCCGGCAGCGTGTTAGGCTTTTGTTGACCAGATTCAACGAGTTTCTTCTTCTAAGTTGTTTGCCTCTTCATTCATCTCAACCCATACCACTCTAGCTGCATTCCGCCAACCATAGCTATATTCCAAAAGGACCAGACTATTTTTCAGAAGGATTTTTCAGTTTTCTAGTCTTTCCCTATTATTTTCTTGTACTGGGGATTCTCATAGAACTCTAGTAACTACCTTCTGTGGGAGACTAATTTTCCAACCAGATCTGACTGTTTTTCCGGATATTCAGAGTTTCTCCAGTTGGCTACTATATTTTTCTGGTGAGATATTGTTGGTATCGCCTTGCTGTCACACTGACTGATGTCTGTGCTCTTCAATACTTATTTTTCATATTTTTCAGCAGGTTTTTTGGCAGCAAAAACTTATTATAAAGATGGGTTGGGTGATGCGAGATGTCAGATAATTTCCTCATCTGATTATAATGAATCTTAGTACAAAGAAGCACGTAAGCTAGCATCTTGGTAAATCGCAACTACTGTTTAAAGTGGTAATCCTGTAGGTTATGTTTCTCATTCTCGAATTGTGTAACTTGGATCATTGGCTAAGGAGCCTCAAATCATATTTCTAGTAATAATTCTTTTTGCTATTTTATTTCCTATCCTTAATCTCTTCTAGCTGTTACATTAGTCAATGGTTCGCAAACAATGGCAACTGGAGTAGGCCAAGTTATCCTATTCCCTTCTGATTTTAAACATAGTACTTTATTGGTAGTCCGTTCAATCTCATATCTATTAATTGCTCGTCTTAATCAATTAATTGTTCAGTAAAATTTCTCAATAAATGAGTTGTCATGCAGGACTGAAGTACAGGAGGAATCATTGGAACTGGACGTGAGTCAAATGAACTTTACTACCTTAATCCTTTTAAGTCATCCACACCCATAGTCCTTTATAGGTGGACTATATCCAAATCTGTCTAAGCTTTAGAAAATGGTAAATGGATTATCTCACATGTCTACTTTAGACTGTGAGTAATGTTAACTCTGTTCACATACTCGTTCTTCCTCTCCTAGTTGTCATGATATCCGGATATGTTCTCCTTTCTATTTAGTCCACTCAGATATCTGGGATCCTAGTGAATCAGTTCTACTCTTGGATTTCGTTGCTTCATTAGCTTTTTTAGATAGTTGCATTGATAGCTTCATTGATGATTTTTCAAGGTGTACTTGGATTTTCTTGATGAAAGATCATTCTGAGTTTCAAACACCTCAGCCTCCTATTTTTCGTCATCTGGTTTTGGTAATAATTTTTTTCTGGAATACTTGGCTTGCATCTGAAATTTCATAGAAACTATCTTGATTATCATGTAGGATTTTTTCTTCCTCCTTTCTGAACTTATCAAGGATCTAAAAATCTGTTCACACTATACAGATGTAAAGGTGATACTCGATTGCAGGAATTCACTTAAGAATTCAAGGATCGAAGCATTGTTTCAGGAGGATCTTCCTCGAGAAGACAGTTAAGAAAGAAGAATTGAGAGAGAATTTAGATAGAAGAAAAGAGTTTCTGTATATTTCATATCATGTATAGACTGTTGAGATCAGTGTTCAGGAATGTGATGATGCGACGCGATGCGAGCCCCTCTCGCTGCGTGTGGCTGATGCGAGCCAAACTTACAGAAGCGGGCGCATCACAGGGTTATGCGAAATGCGAGTGCATCATGTTGATTTTATTTTTAGGGTCAATTTTAAATTAAAAAAAAAGAGTCGCATCATGTTGATTTTACACTTAGGCTCAGTTTTATCTCTGATGTCCTAGATTATTTGTAAGATGACACACATCTAGGAACTTTTGTTTTTTTGGTTTCCCTGTATATTTTGTGGCTCCACAATTTGTGTAGTGCACCTTTTTTACATATAAAATTTTTACCATTCTAAAGAAAAGGATATGTTGTGGACAGACAGCTTGTGTTTGTGTTGTGTGGGGGGGGGTGGGGGTGGGGGTGGGGGGGTGGGGGGAGGGGGGGTGTTTGCTGCAGCATTCGTCATGGTCTACCTAGAGCTTGCACCATTATTTGGAGGCTAGTGTTTTTCTTTTTGAGATATGACAAAAAGTGGTTAGGCCTGATTCTCTGCTTTGTGGTCTGTCCTAGCCAGTGTTTAGGAATGCGCTCGCATTGTCACATAATGCGATGAAGCGAAGCGATGCAAGCCCCTCTCACTGCGTGTGGCTGATGCGAGCCAAACTTACAGAAGCGGGCACATCACAGGGCTATGCGAGATGCAAGCCGATGCGAGCGCATCATGTTGATTTTATTTTTAGTGTCAATTTTAAATTAAACAAAAGAGTCGCTTCATGTTGATTTTATATTTAGGGTCAATTTTAAATTTAAAAAAGGAGTCTACTGCTGCGATTTTCCAGGGTTAAATTTGAAGTCCACTGCTGCGACTTCTTCTTCTCCACTACTATAACTGCACTGTTTTTTTCTTCTTGTTTTCTGGTTTGTTTTGCTATTTTGTTGAATTATTTTGCTATTGTGGTCTGCGTTGTTTTGCTGGTCTGTTTCGCAGCAGGTATTTCAGTGGTCAAACCTGTGATTTTGGTGTTTAATTTAAACTTCTGCTTGTATATATAGACTTTATTGTTGATTATGTAGTTGTTGTGGTATTTTCAGTTCTGTATTACTGTTTGGATGCTCTATTTAGTCTTTATTCTTTTAAATTGCACTTCACTTAAATGATGCGCTCGCATCGTATCACGCTTCGCGTAATGCTTGATGCGGAGCCTTGTCGCTTTTGTCCGCATCACGCTTCCCTGAACACTGGTTGAGATTACAAGCTTATATTGACAATGCATTAGATGAATCAATACTACTAATCGGCTAAAGCCTAAACTACACAGTTAGTTATAAGTATCTGTTATTACTGTAGCTCAACGGTGAACCTAACCAACTTAACTGCTTAACTAACTCTAACTAATTCATTAATTGTGTATCAGTACTCCTCCCCCCCCCCCCCCCCCTTAAATGAAGATCCTTGTCCTCATGTCCTCAAGGATCAAATAAAGGGAACCTTGTCTTTAGAACACTAGCAAACTCCCATGTAGCAACATCAGCAGGAAGTCCAGACCATTTGATCAACCCTGGGCAACAGCTTTATTTCCTTTCTTCACCATTCTTCTCTGCAAGACTAACTTAGTCTCAGGGCTATGAGGATTCGCCAAATCAACAGTAGGAGGATAAGAGATCCGAGAAGGCACTTCATAACACCTTTTCAACAAAGAAACATGGACAGTGGGATGTATCTTGACAGAAGCAGGTAATAAGAGTGTGTAAGCCACAGGACCAACTCTTCTAATGATCTGAAAAGGACCATAGTACTTAGCAGCTAACTGGTGGGATGTATGATTAGTAATAGTAACCTGCTTGTAGGGATGAACCTTGAAGTAAACGCAATCTCCTACATCAAAGTTTCTGTCAGTCCTATGAGCATCAGCATGTTACTTCATTCTCAATTGAGCTCTGCTGGGGTGATGCTTGAGCAACTGAAGTTTAAGCTCTCTGTTCAGGAGAGTATTATCAACTTCAGCTGAAGCTGATTCTCCAGGAAGATAGGGTAAGTGCAATGGAGGTTGCCTTCCATACAATGCCTCATATGGTGTTGTGTGAATAGCTGAATGGAGAGGTATTGTACCAATATTCAGCCATAGGAAGGCAAGAAAACCAATTAGAAGCATCCTCATTACAATAGCATCTTAAATAGGTCTCTAAACATCTTTTTAAGAGTTCAGTTTGACCATCAGATTGAGGGTGGTATGCTGAAGAAGTATGCAACTTTACACCTTGTAGTGTAAATAACTCTTGCCAGAAGGAATTGAGGAAAACAGCATCCCTATCACTAGTAATAGAATCAGGTAAACCATGTAGCTTAACAACATTATCCAAGAAAACTTTAGCAACAGATTGAGCTGTATAAAGATGTTTGAGTGGAAGGAAATGCCCATACTTAGTGAGTCTGTCAACTACTACCAGAATCACCTCATAACCATGTGACTTAGGCAAGCCATCAATAAAATCAATGTTGATTTGAGACCGCACCACCTCAGGTATAGGTAAAGGCTGCAACAGGCCAGGATATGCAGCCAAGTCAGACTTATTCCTTTGACAAACATCACAATTCTGAATGAACTTATGTTCTTCCAATAGAAGAGAGTGAGTAATCTTCTTGAAGTAGCTTCAACACTAGAGTGACCCCCTTGAGGACTAGTATGCCACAATGTCATGATCTCATCTCTCAACTCTTGGACCTTGCCAATAACTAGCTTGCGGCCTTCTCAGTTGACCTTGACTCCAAGTGAATTGCTTGTGAGCTGTAGGATCAATTTGCAAATCATCAATAAGCTGATGAAGTTCTTGATCAACAGTCCAACTATCAACAATAGCCTGGAAAAGGTCAGTATTTGTAGGTGAATAACCAAAGCCAGTAGCTCTGCTCCAGTTGACTCTTGACAAAACATCAGCCAACTTGTTTTCAACTCCTCTTTTATACTCTATAGAGTAATCAAAAGGCATCAGCTTAGTCAACCATAACAGCTGGGAGTTAGTATGTAACATTTTCTCCATAAGGAACTTCAGAGCCTTCTGACCAGTCCTTATTATAAACTTCTGGCCTAATAAGTATTGAGACCACTTAGTGATAGATTGAACAATAGCCAATAGCACTCTGTCATAAACTGACAAAGCAGCATGTCTAAGGGATAAAGCTTTGCTTATAAAAGCAATAGGATGCCCTTCTTGCATGAGGAAAGCCCTTATTCCAAACCCACTAGCATCAGTCTCTACAACAAATGTCTTGTTGATATCAGGTAAAGCAAGGACAGGAGCTTGTCTCAAAGCAACCTTCCGATGTTCAAAAGCTTCTTGAGCTGCAGTGGACCCTTTAAAACTGTTCTTCTTTGTCAATTCAGTTAAGGGCTGGCAGATCACACCAAAACCTTGTATGAACCTCCTGTAATAACCAGCTAGCCCTAGAAATCCTCTTAGTTGCTGAAGAGTAGTTGGAATGGGCCAATTCTTCACATCTTCCACTTTTTGAGGGTCAGTTGCTATGCCTTCTGGTGAGATAAAGTGACCAAGATACTCAATAATCTGAACTCCAAAGAAACACTTGCTCTTCTTAGCAAAGAGTTGATGCTTGACCATCTCTATAACACAGACCTCAAATGCACAACATGCTCCTCTATAGTCCTACTATAAATCAGAATATCATCAAAGAAAACTAGAACATGTTTCCTGAGAAATTTCTGAAATACAAAATTCATCGATCCTTGAAAAGTAGCAGGTGCATTAGATAAGCCAAAAGGCATCTCTAAATATTCAAAAAGACCTGAATGAGTTCTGAAAGCAGTTTTAGGCACATCATCTACTGCCATCCTCAATTGATGATAACCAGACCTTAAGTCTATCTTGGAGAATATATTGGACTCTCCCAATTCATCCAAAAGATCTTCAACAATAGGGATAGGAAAATTATTCTTCACAGTAAACTTATTCAAGTCCAAATAGCCTACACCTAATCTCCATAGAAAAGAACTGCTCAATTTTGAACAACCAAGATTGCGAATCATCCCCTGCAAATCTCAAGAATTCCATCCTTGACCACCTAGAGAAGTTGGAATTGGGATTATGATAACTGCTAGGACTTTTATCCCTGTGACCTCTGTCTTCTAATTGCCTTGCCCTTGATGGTTCTGCATTTTCCACTGGTGACTTTTCCCTTTGGTTCTCTGCGGAGTTCACCAAATGTTCCTTCAATTCCATTTCCACTTGAATCCAATCTCTTCAGAGTTGTAACTTCCCCTGTCAAATTTCCCGTATCTGTAGCCAATTTCTGGATCATTTCCCTTAATTCCACGACTTCAGAAGTAGAATTATCAGTAGATCTGGTTCCTTTCACCATTGTAATTCCAAGGAATCGAAAGCTCTGATACCAATGATACTCGATTGTAGGAATTCACTTAAGAATTCGAGGTTCAAAGCACTGTTTCAGGAGGATCTTCCTCGAGAAGACAAGAGAACTGAGAAACAAAATTTAAAGAGAAGAAAAGAGTTTTTGTATATTTCATATCATGTATAGAATGTTGAGATTACAAGCTTATATTGACAATGCATTAGATGGATCAATACTAATAATCGACAAAGCCTAAACTACACAGTTAGTTATAATTGTAGTAAGTTATAACTGTAGTTAGTTAAAAAAACTGTCTATTATTACTTAGCTTAACAATGAACCTAACCAACTTAACTACTTTCCGGAACTAACTCTAACTAATTCATTAATTGTGTATCAAAAGGAACCATGACCTACACCCAATGCTCTCAGGCATGAATCCCCAAAAAATCTCTCCTACTTTCTAGGAAGGTAGAATGACCCTTTTCTGGTGCGCTTGCCGGAATTTGATCCTCTTTTTTTCTAGCACTCACTTTTTCAACTTTTGTGATTGCTATTTTATTAACTCTTCTTTTCTTTTTTGTCAAAATCCTTTCTCCGATCATGGGAGGGAAGGTTTTTCTCATACAAGGATATAAATCTTTTGAAATCTATGAAGAAGGTGGGGGCACAGACAGATGGTTTGTCAGGGTAGAGCGAAGCCGATTGAGGTAAAAAAACTTAGATGGGTATGTACTCAAATGCAGCAAGTTTCAAGAGGGCAGGGAAATCTATACAGAAAGTGGGGAAGAAATATTCAAGTGTGTATATATATATTGGGTATACCAAAATTTCAACATCTATGGTAGATACCTTAGAGTTGAAACAATTGAAGGGGAAAGTAAAAAGGGCATCATCATTCCAGAAATGTAGTTCAATGGGGGTTGGGGCAACATATCAAGGAAGATATTACACTGGTTGGGAAAAGCCCCAAATCACAAATTCAAAGTAATCGCAGACATCTAAAAGAAATCCTTCTTAAACTCCGCACAAATCTCTTCATGGTCAATGCAGCAAAAAGAAAACCCAGGAAACTTCGAAATAGAAGAAGGCGGCAGCCTCTTCCTTCCAAAGTGTTTGTGGGTTGCTTTAACGACCCCTTCAATTTTAGTCCCAAAGCAGATATAATTCAAATCTGTTTCACAAAAGATAGCAAGTCACAGCAGGTCTTTGAGTCTCCCCGATATTCCCCACCAACTTCCTCTTCGAAATTCCATCCAGACAAGAAGCAGACAGAGTTAGAGTTAAAGCAGGCGAATGGTTTTGGAATGGGCAACATTTGACACTTGATTAGTGGCCGCCAGAATCTGGGTTAATGCGGTGGGCTTCGAACACAAAATCCTTGGTGGTTTTCAGAATGGAGCAGAACAGGCAAGAGCAGGTTCAGGGAAAAGGGAAAAAGAAACAGGGGAAGGCAAAGTAGTCCTTAGATTGGGAAGACTTAACTGGGATATGAATTAACGCAAAAAATCAGACGGGGGACAGGTACTACAAATCCAACTCCAGATGAAGATCAAAATTTGAAGTTGGAATGTACAGGGTCTAAATGAGACGGGAAGGAGAACCACTGTGAAATCACTCATACAAAAATGAAGAGCAGACATTATCCGTCTCCAAGAAACAAAAATTGAAGATTGGTGGTCATTTGGCTGGATCAAACAGATTTGGGGTAGTAGATAGGGGGAATGGGCTGAATTACAATCATCAAGCAGAAGTGGGGGAAACATAGTCCTGAGGGAGAAAAGGTAGTGGTAAAGCAGGGAAGTTCAGAGAGGATCCTATACCATATCTTGCTTGCTAGAAAGTACAACAACAACATACCCAGTGTATTCCCACCTGGTGGGGTCTGGGGGGGTTGAGTGTACGCAGTCCATACCACTACCTCAGATGAAGTACTCAAGAGGAATTCCGGTGGTGCGTGGTGCTTCACAGGTGTTTATGGTCCTCATTCCAATGATGAGAGGGGCTTATCGCGGCATGAATTGGCTGCAGTAAGAGACTTGTGGGATGAGTAGTGGGCTATAGGTGGTAATTTTAATGTGTGTAGATATGAAAGAGAAAGATTCAATTACACAAGGAGATCACGATTAATAAAGAAATGGACTTAGGGCCTAACTCAACCCCAAAGGCTAGCTCATGAAGGGAGAATTGTCCAAGACCATATAAGGAGATCAAGGACCTTTGAACCCACCAATGTGGGACTTCAACCCCCACCCCCCACCCCAGCCTCGCACACCCAGACTGGACATCTGAAGCATGGACAATATAAGGTCGGGGGCCAACATCGGAAACAATGAAAATTGGGTGGGTGGGCCTGGCTTTCATATCGTGATTAAAAAAATGGACCTTGGGTTTTGTTGAGAATGAAAAAAAGTCTCACATTGGTGGTTAATGAGACGGGTGGTCTCCTTATAAGGCTTGGACAATCCTCCTCCATTTGAGCTAGCTTTTAGAGTTTGACTTAGGCCCAAGACTTAATTTTACATGGTATCAGAGCAGGACCCATCTCACCCAATGTTGGGCCCCCGAATTAAAATTGCTCACACACCAGATATCCAGTCCTGGACGTGAGGTGGGGTGTTGAGAATTAAAAAAAAAAGTCCCACATTGGTGGTTAATAAGATGGATGGTCTCCTTATAAGGCTTGGACAATCCTCCTCTCTTTGAGCTAACTTTTGAGGTGTGAGTTAGGCCCAAGACCTAATTTTACACATAGAATCCTACTTGGAAAAGGATTGTAATGTAGTGTCCTAGTTGGAAAAGGTTTGTAATGTAATGTCTATAAATAAGGTCTCATTGTAATAATATAGATACAACAATTCAATAATATTCTTCTCTTATATTTCTCACATGATATCAGAGCCTTCACGATCTTGGTAGCGAATCAAAGAGCTTCCGCTACCAACAGGCGGCGATTACCCATATATGTTGCCCGTTTGGTCAACAATCATGTTAGCAAAAGTTAGGCCATCGTGCTTCTTTCCGGTGGCTTCTCATATCTAATTTGTGAAGCACCATGCATCTTTTCAGTGACTACTTTCTCATATCTGATTTGTGTAGCACCGTGCATCTTTTCGGTGACTATTTTCTCATAGCTAATTTGCATAGCACCGTGCATTTTTTTGGTGACTACTTTCTCATATCTGATTTGAGTAGTACCGTGCATCTTTTTTGTGACTACTTTCTCATATTTGATTTGCGTAGCATCGTGCATCTCTCCGTACTACTTTCTCATATTTAATTTATGTAGTACCCTACATCTTTCCAAACTACTTTCTCATATCTGAGTTGCGTAGCACCATGCGTCTATCCATTGACTCCTCAGATCTGATTTGCGTAGTTCAGTGCATTTTTCAGTCAAATCTGATTCACGTAGTTTCAATGTTCGTCAGTGTTGTGCCCAAAAAAAAAACCAACACCACCAAGAGGTCGAGATGACCATATATTTTATACCAATTTTCAATAATTTTCCAGCGACAGATCGACTTTCCGGCAATGTTTACTACTTTTCCGACCACTTTTTCAGTTTATTCTTTTTCAACTGAGGTCATTCAGACGTCCCGAGCAGTCCTTACCAATTTTATTGCAAATATGTTCACCAAATCCCTCATTGATCCTCGTATTAATTACATCCATAACAAGCCTTATACATATGACATGTATGCGCCAGCTTAAGGGGGAGTGTTGGAATAGAATAGGAACAGGAATAGTATATAAAATCCTACTTGGAAAAGAATTGTAATGTAGTGTCCTAGTTAGAAAAAGATTGTAATGTAGTGTCTATAAATAGGGTCTCAGTGTAATATTATAGATACAACAATTCAATAATATTCTTCTCTTATATTTCTCACAGGTCTAACTCAACCTCAAAAGCTAGCTCATGAGGGGAGGATTGCCCAAGACTATATAAGGAGACCAAGGACCGTTGAACCCATCGATGTGGTACTCCAACAAAGATCAATGAACACCTTAAGTTTTATACAACAAGACTTGGCCATCATAGATTTACTTCTTCAAGGAGCCAAATTCCCTTGGTTTAAAGGAGAGATTCTTTTCGAGCTTCCGGAATAGACAGAATTTAATTTCCCATGAATGGTATGACAGCTTCAGAGCTATAAAGAAATTAGCCCTGCCAAGGGTTTTATCAGATCATAAACCAATTCTTTTGGAATGTGGTGATTGGGACTCAAACCCTTCTTACTTCAAATTTAAGAACATGTGGCTAAAAGTACAAAGTTTTGTTACGAATTTATGATTCGTAACTCTTGGGTCGGATTTAGTCAAGATTGGGCCTCAATAGTTGGAGACCATTGTTGTTTTCATTATCGAGTCTTTTGGCCCATTTATGTTTTAGGCCTCTTTTAGTTGTTTTCCAATTAAGTCACAAACAGTTATACAGCTAAGTAGTGACACGTGTCATTTTTATTATGAAATTGTTAGGAATTGTACTATGTGGTGACAGCTGCCCTTTTGGGTCTTAAATAGCTGCACTATGTAGAAGAGTGGTATCTGAAATGAAATATTCCCTTTTTGTCTTTTAATTCTTCGTAATTTTCTATTTCGTGATCTTATCATCGTAGCCTTAGCTACATTTGGTATCAGGGCTCGATCTTGGCAATAATGGTGGAAAAACCTCCTGAGGAAAGTAGGGTTGAAGGTCCCCCTAACCTGGAACTACAGCTTCAGTCATTTATAGCTTTAGTCATTTACAGAGGCCTCTTCCAGGCGTATGCCACAAATGGAAGAAATGCAGCAACGAAATCTCAAAACCACCTAGAGAATGGAGAATCTGGTGCTGGAGATCCATCGAAGAGAGGAGTCACGCACACCTGGGCATTCGTACCTGGCAATAGCTCAAGGAGGCTCTTATGGTGAAACAGGGCAATCCTCTGTTAATGGAGCTCATAGGTCAATTACAACTCCAGCAACACCCATCACACCGTCTGTTTCTGCACCGCCGTTGTCATCAAATGTAAGTAGAGGTATCCTCCTAACTCCTTCAAACCCTGGTATTACTCATTTTGGGTCTTCTTCCCGACCTAATGAGAGTTTCTCTTTTGCTCCCTTGAACCCTTACTTCTCTCACTCTTATAGCCCCGTCATTAATGCCATTATTCCAATTTCCATGTCCCCGTCTAGACCTTTTACCAGTTTAACAATGCCCACTGGACATGTTAGATCCTCACACCCACTGACCACTGAAAATCCTTTGACTTTGACTCCTACCTACCATTCTCTCCGACAGAAACCCCAATGCCAAACCTCAATATACCAACCTATACTTCTCACACCCCATTTTCTACAACCCAAGTGCACGTTTATACGACCCAAACCCCTACGTCCACTGGCCAAATGCCTTACCATGCCCATACTCCAATGTCACTACCAACTTTTTTTTCTCACTCAGAAAACTTTTCCAACAACCGGCGTTTCCTAAAAGCCAAGTAAATGTTCCCTGATTTTGATGAGAAAAATGTCAGGGGTTGGATAAGAAGGTGTGAATATTATTTTGATTATTACCAAATCCCGGAGGCTGCGAAAATGACATATGTAGCAGCTAGTGTTAAGGATGATGTTGATAGTTGGTTGGACTACTATGTAATTGATCATGGAGGAAGAATTAATTGGGTTCAATTTTGTTCTGATCTATGTGAAATATATGATGGTACTGGCCATTAGATGTCATTACAGCATTTAATCGATTACAACAATGGGCTGATGTAGCGAGCTATCAGAAAAGGTTCGAAGAGTTACGATGTAGGGTCCAAGTAGTTAGACCCCATCAGGATGACCTATATTTTGTAACTTGTTTTGTTGGAAGGCTGAAAGAGGAATTAGGACCTAGTGTTATCAAAAGCGAAAAGCGCAAAAAAGCTCTAAGGTCTATTGGGGCTTAAAGCGCAAATAAAAGCGTGGCTTCAATGAAAAAAGGCGCAAAGGGAGAAAACATATCAATATTTATGATTAGTCTAAGACTAATAATTATAAGCATGAATGACAAATATATGAACAAAGAAATTGAAAAACAATTACGATAAAATGAAATATCAATTGTTTGTGTCACCTCTTTAGAGGAGACTCATTGGCAAGGAAAAGTATGCCTTAGAAACTTGACGACGACGGTGAAGCGCGCATAAAGCGAGGCAAAGCGCTCAACACGTTTTAAGCTTCGCTTCATGGCTTAAGCGCGCCTTTGATAACACTGTTAGGACCCATGGTGAAGGTAGCAAATCCCCAGACTTTGATCGCTGCCTATAACATATCTAAACTATATGTGAAATCCTTAAACGTTGTTGCCCCAAGGCCAAATCGTTCAAACCCATACTCTTCTTCTTATCCCAAAAATCACATATCTTCCACAGTCACCAAAACCAATCTTCAATCCACATCTAGAACACCTTTACCAAAAAATCCCACTTTGGAAACCTTACGAGAACGAAAATTGTGTTTCCGTTGTCATGAAAAATGGTCAGTGGGTCACCAGTGCAAGAATCGAGCACTAAATGCATTGGAAGGAGAGGAGCAATTTTTGGAAGCATCAGATGCCGAACTAGCGAATGAGGTGGAAGAAGAAGTAGTTGAGGAACAAGGGGAGGTGTCTCTTAATGTTGTGATAGGTCTTAATAACTCTCCAAATACTATAAGGATTGTGGGCTTAGTTAAGAAGCAAAGGGTCGTGATATTGATCGACAGTGGATCTACCCATAGTTTCATTGATCCACATATTATCAAACAATTGAGATTAAAGGGTGTTCTTTTCCCCAGACTGAAGAAAGTGAAAGTGGCAAATGGCCAAATAATGCCTTGCACACATAGTTATCCAGATTTTACTTGGACCATGGGAGATGAAGTTTTCAAGTTTCATTTCGACTTGCTAAGGGCTAGTGGGAGTGATGTTATTCTGGGAATGGATTGGATTAATACTGTTTCTCCAATTGTCTTCCATACTCGACCTCACAGTGTGTCATTCTTCAGAAATGACAAAATAATTACACTAATAGGTCATGAAGACAAGGGCCCCATGGAATCGAAGGACATCAAATCCATTCAAAAGTTGTTAAAATTAGGGCAATGCGTACTGTCAGTCCAATTAATGTCCAGTGAGGTCCAAAAAGAAGTAGAGGTTCCCAAGCCCATATGCAAATTGATTCAGGAATTCGACGAATTATTCCAGGAACCTATTGGATTGCCTACAAGCAGGCATTGTGATCATGCCATTGAATTAATGCCGGGATCCAAACCTATAAATCAAAGACCATATAGATATTCTTATGAGCAGAAGAATATAATTGAGAGAATGGTGAAAGAAATGTTAACAACCCAAATTGTTACTAATAGTACTTCGCCTTTTGCTTCTCCGGTCATATTGGTCAAGAAGAAAGATTCTTCATGCCGTTTTTGTGTTGATTACCGAAAATTGAATGAGGTGATGGTTAAAAACAAGTACCCCATCCCAATTGTGGAGGACTTGTTGGATGAACTATAAGAAGCCAAATTCTTTTCAATGCTGGATCTACGATCCAGATACCATCAAATTAGGATGAAGAAAGGGGATGAGTACAAGACCGCTTTTAAAACACACCATGGGTTGTGGGAAGTTTGAGTGATGCTTTTTGGGCTCACAAATGCACCGGCTACTTTCCAAGCTCTCATGCATGAAGTATTTGGTCCTTTCCTAAGAAAATTTGTGCTCGTGTTCTTCGATGATATTCTAGTTTATAGTATTAATCTTGAGGATCATGTTAAACATCTGCATGAGGTGTTTGAATTATTGAAAATCAACAAGTTTGCAAAATAGTCAAAGTGCAATTTTGCACAAGAGCAAGTGGAATATCTGGGTCACATCATTTCAAGGGATGGTGTAAGCACTAATGTTGCAAAGGTGGAAGCTATGCTAACTTGGCCTCGTCCTGTTAACGTGAAGGGATTGAGGGGATTTTTGGGACTTACGGGTTATTACAAATGTTTCATTAAGAACTATGCAATAATCAGTAAACCATTGACCACTTTGCTTAAAAAATGAGGTTTTCAGTGGAGTGAATCAGCCTCTCAAGCCTTTGAGGAACTTAAGAATGCAATGGTTAAAGCTCCAGTATTGGGCTTGCCAAATTTTTCCCAGCCATTCACTGTCGAAGTTGATGCAAGTGGAATTGGGGTAGGGGCAGTGTTGATGCAAAATGGTCGAGCCCTGGCATATCTCAGTCAAGCCTTGCCCAAAGCATTTGGGCCTGTCCACATACGAAAAGGAATTGGTAGCTTTGCTTATAGTTGTAGAGTAATGGAAACACTACTTGCAGCCTAACAAGTTCCTTATATGCACTTACCAATTTAGTCTCAAATTCCTTAGAGATCAAAGGGTGACAACTTCATTGTAGCACAAAGGGATAACGAAACTCATGGGCCTCGATTATGAAATACAATATAGACAAGGGACTGAAAATGTGGTCGCTGATGCTTTGTCGCGCAAAAAAAGAATTGGCAGGAGAGTGCCTTGGACTAACTGTAGTCCAACCTAAATGGGCGCAAGAGGTTATGGACAGCTATGAAGATGATGGAGAAGCCCAACAACTCATCATACAACTCAGCAGCAACACCTAATGTTTCATTCCAAAATGGAATTTTAAGCAAAGGAAAATCTGGATAGGGAGCCATGGGCAACTCAAGGAAAAACTAATCCAAGAGATGCATACCATGCCTTGGGGAGGACACTCAGGTATTTTTCCAACTCAACAAAGACTAAGGTCATTGTTTTACTAGCCCAACTTATCAACAGATGTGAAAGAAATGGTTAAGTCATGTGACAAGAGGGAGAATGTGTCCTATCCAGCTCTATTGCAACTGTTGCCTATCCCAACTAAGGCTTGGGAGCATGTGACCATGGATTTCATTGAAGGACTTCCGAAATCCCAGGGGAAAAATGTAATATTGGTTGTGATTGATAAATACACCAAGTATGTGCATTTTCTTACTTTATCACACCCCTACAATGTTGTTGATGTTGCGAAGCTTTTTTTGGAGCTCAGTGGTATCAGATAGAGACCCGGTATTTATAAGCACTTTTTGGAAAGAATTGCTTAAGGGTCTGCAGATTCAACAAAAATTGAGTACAGCTTACCACCCCCAAATGGATGGGCAATCCGAAAGACTGAATAGGTGTCTTGAGACTTACCTACGGTGCATGACTGGCCACAAACCCAAAGAATGGAGTACCTGGATCCCTGTAGCAGAATTTTGGTATAATACAGCCCATCATTCAGCCATTGGCATGACCTCGTTTAAGGCTCTCTATGGATATAACCCTCCCCAGCCAACCTTTGAATTGGTTGCCCAAACCAAACTGGAAATCGTGGATCAATTGATGAGAGAAAGGCAGTTGATGACGAAAGTCTTGCAAGATAATCTACAGAAGGCGCAAAATAGGATGAAGCAATTTGCAGACAAGAAGAGGAGTGACCTAAACTTTGAAGAGGGTGATATGCTATTTCTCAAATTACAGCCCTATAGGCAAGTGTCAGTGGCAATTCGGAAGAATTTGAAGCTTGCAGCGAGATACTTTGGACCCTATAAAGTAATCAGAAGAATTGGGGTTGTGGCTTACGAGTTGGAGCTACCTCCGGGATCAAGGATTCATCCCGTTTTCCACGTTTCTCAGCTGAAGAAAAAGGTGGGAACTGCTGTATTTCCATCAAAGGATCCTCCGCATTGCAACAATGAGGGTCAAATCCTCACGGAACCAACTGCAATTCTAGAACGGCGCATCATAAAGAAGGGTAACAAAGCTGTTGTACAAGTGTTGGTACAATGGGCAAACCTCTCTAAGGAAAAAGCCACTTGGGAAGATTACTCTTTCATGCAATCACAATTTCCCAATTTTGACACCTGAAGATGGAAGCTTTTTGCTGAGGAGGATGGAATGTTATCAATTTATGATTCGTAACTCTTGGGTCGGGTTTAGTCAAGATTGGGCCTCAATAGTTGGAGACCATTGTTGTTTTAATTATCTAGTCTTTTGGCCCATTTATGTTTTAGGCCACTTTTAGTTGTTTTCCAATTAAGTCACAAACAGTTACACAGCTAAGTAGTGACGCGTGTCATTTTTATTATGGAATTGTTAGGAATTGTACTGTGTGGTGACAGCCGCCCTTTGGGGCATTAAATAGTTGCACTTTGTAGCAGAGTGGTATCTGAAATGAAATATTCCCCTTGTCTTTTAATTCTTCGTAATTTTCTATTTCGTAATCTCATCATCGTAGCTCTCATCATCGTAGCCTTAGCTACAAGTTTCTATGAAAAGATAAAAGAGTGGTGGAAAGGTTATTCCATTGAAGGCAGTCCAGACTTCATCCTTATGCAAGAACTTAGGAGTCTGAAGGAGGACATTACTAGTTGGAACAAAGATAATTCCGGGAAGCGGTAAGATCGACAAGGCAAGCTCGTGGATGATTTAGCAATCTTGGAACATTTAATGGAAGGTAGACTTATGACTCATCTTGAAAAAGAGAGGTCACTTCACCTTAAACTCAGGCTGAGGGAAATAGCTAAAATAGAGGAGATCTCTTGGAGGAAAAAGTCCAAATGTTTATGGATCAAAAAATGGGGCAGCAATACCAAATTCTTTCAAAGAGTAATGAACTCTCAAAGGACTAATACATTGATAAACTGTTGATTTGGGTAGAAGAACATGAAAACAAAGATGACATCCAAGCTGAAATTCTAAGATTTTACCAAACTTTGAACACAGAAGAAGGCAATGGAGGCCTAAAGAAAGATTTGAAAGTCTTCACTTATTATCACAAACAAAGAAAGTCGGGTTAGAGAGAAATTTTGAAGAAGAAGAGGTTAAAGCTGCTATTTACTCTTGTGCCCCAGACATAAGTCCAGGGCCTGATGGTTACAAAATGACATTTTACCACAGTGCTTGGGATTTTAAATCAGATATTATGGGAGCTCTCAACAATCTTCATCAGCACTGTCACATGGACAATGCCTCGTTCATTGCTCTGGCTCCAAAGAAGAAAGGCGCTCACAATCCCAAAGATTTCAGGCCTATTAGTCTCATTGGCAGTGTTTATAAGATATTGGCCAAAGTTTTAGCTGAGAGACTAAAATTTGTGATTTGGAAGTTGGTGTCAAGGGAACAAAATGCCTTCCTGAAGAATAGACAGATTACTGATGCATCTCTAATAGCCAATGAAATGCTTACTTTCTTTATTAAGCCAAATGGGAGCTGGGAGCAGGTGGATCAAATGGATTAAATATAGCCTTACCACTATCAAGTATTCTATATTGGTGAATAGGGCACCAGTTGGCTTTTCCTCACCTCAAAAAGAAATAAGACTAGGGGACCCCTCTCCCCTTTCTTATCTTTAATAGCCATGGAGGGTCTGCGCAAGATGCTTTAAAGAGTAGTTCTCCATCATTAGATTGAAGGGTTCAAGGTGGAAATCAGGCCAAATAATTCTGTCGGTGTCTCTCATTTGATCTATGCAGATGACACTCTAACTTTTGTGGGCATAAAAGTTTCAAGTGCAATACCTAAACCTGACCATTATGCTTTTGAAAAACATCTCAGGACTCCACATTAATATGATGTTTGGGGGAAGTCCAGATCAAACTCGGATTTATAAGAGACCCAATGAATACAGTGCTTAATCCGGAGGAATTGGGAAATATAATGGCTTGTAAAATAGGTTCTTTTCCAGCAGCCTATCTAGATTTTCCTCTAAGAGCAAAATATAAAGCAGAAAAAGTATGGAATGGAATGATAGAAAAGGTTAGGGAACTGGCAAATGCAATACTTATCCATGGGGGGAAGATTAACACTCATTGATAGTGTTTTGGATAGCATACCTACATATATTATGTCCCTTAATACTAGGGATGTTCATGGTTTTGGTTAAAAACCAAACCGATTTAAAAAACCGACATATGGTTTGGTTTGGTTAGGTTTGGTTTTAAATTTTGAAAACCGTTACTATTTGGTTTGGTTATGGTTTTACTAAAAACAAAACCAAAAAAATAACCAAACCGAACCGATAAATTGTATATATAAATTTTATAATTATTTATATATTATTCACAAAAAAAATATAAATATTTTGTTAAATTTAATCATAGATAAATTTAAGTCTTTTAACTCTAGCATTTACCAGATTATTTTTTAAGCCCAACTACCCAAACTCAAGCCCCACAATACATTACTCAGCCTTTACTATACATTAATACTCCAACTCCCCAAGTCTCCCAACCCTACACAAATTTCACATTTTCACTCTCTTTCTGGGCAGCTTCTTCTTCTTAGTTCTTAGAGAAGCAAAGGAAAAAACTCTAACTGGTTTTCTCCGTCCAGCTTCTTCACTCTCTCTCTGCTTTTTTTGATAGCTGGTCTTCACATTCTTACTGCAAATTAAGATTGAACAGGTCTTCTCCGTCCAGCTTCTTCTTCTTAGCAAAGTAAAAAAGCAAAAAACCCTCATTTTCATTTCACAAGAAAAAGTGTAAGTTAAGATTGAACAGGTCTTCTCTGTTCAATTGGTTGAAAAGTAAACACTTTAAATATGTTCTGACGCTTGTATTGAATTAAGGCCAATCAACAGAAGCTTTTATGGAAGAAGGAATAGTTTTACAATCTTAGCCGCTAGTTATAAGTATTAACTTGAGGCTACAAATAGAAAAGACAGTAGCAAATGCAATGATATGTTGTTAATTTCTCTAGCTCCTAAGTCATAACCAATATATATTTTGAAATATTTAAGAATCTTAATGTTACTTTATATTTTAGGATTCTTAACATAAAAACTTGCATTTGGAATAGAAATCCTTTTCACAAATATTTTTCATTATCTCAGGTTTGGTTTCCATTAGCCTCCTATTTTGTTAAGACATGCAGTTTGTATGATCAGTAAGTATGTATGATCTGAAATTTTATATTCAAGTTTGGCTAGTGTTGTGGGAAAGTTAAGGCAGTAGCAGATCCCTTGTCATAACTGAAAAAACCGCAAAAACCGAACCAAACAGACGGTTATTTTTTTTGTGTGGTTTGGTTTGGTTTTAAAAATTTAATAATCGACTAAATTGGTTTGGTTATGGTTTTAACTAATAACCGATCCAAATCGACCCATGAACACCCCTACTAAATACCAATGCCTTCCGAGGTGCTTAGTGAACTGGACAAACTTAGAAGATCCTTTGTGTGAAGGGAACAGTGAGGAACACAAACTTCATCTAGTTAAATGGGAAAAAGTTCTACTGCCCAAAGATCAAGGAGGATTAGGCATAAGAGATCTAAGAAAACATAACAAAAGTTTGTTATTGAAATGGTGGTTGAGATTTAATCAAGGAACTCTAAGACTTTGGAAAGATGTGGTTATTGCCAAGTATAGGAAGCAAGACATCTGGTGCACCAAAATGACCAGAGCTCCTCATGGAGTGGGGCCTTGGAAGCACATAAACAACTTGAAGGATGATTGCTTCCAAGAGGTTTCCTTCAGGATGGGGAATCGCACTAATGTTAAGTTCAAGAAACATAGGTGGTTTCTCAATCTTCCTTTGAAAGAATCTCACCCTAGGAAATTCTTAATAGATACTGACCCACACTCAGTAGTTGCAAGCAACAAAGAAGTCAACATCTGGGACATACACTTCAGAAGGAATTTGCAACATTGGGAGTTAAGTGAGCTAACTGATCTATACTATCTACGGGAAGGATGGTCAGTTAAACCCCAGATCCCAGACAGTCTCAAATGGAATGGCTCAAGCAAAGGGCATTAATAGTCAAGTTAGGTTACAACAGAGAATAGACTTAGCACTGAGAGTCGTTTAACTGACCACTGGCCTTGGAAGCTGATTTGGAAGACTAAACTCCCCCCAAAAAGTCAAATCTTCATCTGGAAAGCTCTTCTAAACGTCACTCTCACTCAAGGCAATCTCAAGAAGAAGGGCTTTCAAATAGTGAATAGATGTTTCATGTGCCATCTCAAGGAAGAGACAGTGAACCACTTGTTTTTACACTGTCGTTTGGCGGCGGACATATGGTCCATGTATTTTGCAGTTTTTGACATCAGCAAATCAACACCAACTACCCTAAAAGATGCAGTTGAAAGTTGGAGCTCTTGGAAAGTGGATAAATACATCAAGAAAATCTGACAAATGATACCAGGCTACCAACATGTATATTTTGGTGTATATGGGTGGAGAGCAACAACAAATGTTTTATGGGACACTTCAACTCCTAACTGCTCTTTGAAATCTAAAAGTCTATGAATCGTTTTAGTTGGAGCAACCTTTCCCCTATAAATGATGTAATTTGCCTTTTAGATTTCATTAGCGTCCTATCAATGGCCTAATAGCCTTGAGTTTCTGCTATAGATTTTAACTCTCAGATCCTGTTTTTGGTAATTGTAATTTTCACCTATTTTACTTTGTAACTCTCTTGCATATTCTTGATGCTTTAATACAATCACTTACTTCATAAAAAAAACTACAAACTCAGTTTGGGGTCTCTATCCACACTTCTAGTATTGATAATGCACAAGAATATTTATCCTCAAAATTTCAGCAGTTTATGAAGTCAAGTGGAGTTATTCATCAAACATCTTGTCCTTATACATTGTATTTGTTATAATATTCAAAAAAAAAAGACATCTTGTCCTTGTACATTTTAACAAAACAGGGCAGGTGACAGGAACAATAGACATCTCACTGAGACAGCTCACACTTAGCATATACAATCACATGTTCCATTACAATTTTAGGATGATGTGGCTCTCACAACATATTATTTGATTAATCGTATGTCTTTCTATGTCATCCAAAATCAGGTTCTACACACAATTTTGTTCCTAAATTCACCTTTATAGTTTGTTTTGCCCCGTATATATGGTAGCACATGGTTTATTAGGAAAAATAAATGAGCTCCCCATGCTCCCAAATATTTGTTTCTTGGTTATTCTCAAGTTCAGAAGAGATATTGTTGTTGCTCACCTAACCTAGGTTGTTAACTTATGTCAGTTGATGTCACATTTTTCGAAAATCAACCTTATTTCACATCTTCTTCCTCTGACCATTCTAATATCTCTCAAGCTTTACCTAAACAATCTTTCGGGGATTCTATCTACATCTCTCCTGCTCCCACAACAGTTTACCTATATCACCTTCTGGGTATCCTATTAGAACTTCCTTTTTGGTTAAGTGATCCAATTAGGACTTCTTCTTCGTCAGCACCACAACCTTCAAGTACCTCTCCTTCATCTCCTCCACTAGCTCCAGCAGCTCCACCTCTCTAGCTCTCTTATCTTATCATCATAAGTTCCCATCAAATCCAAATGATTTGGGCCTTGCTTCAGATCCTTCACCAGATGCGGAATTGTCTTCTCCTAGTCCTTCAATTGCTCTTCGAAGTGGTATTTGCTCCAATCATAATCCCAATCCTAATTATGTTGGTTTGAGCTACTATCGTCGATCATCACAACATCATGTACTTGTAGCGTCCTTGTCTTCTATTGGTATTCCTAAGTCTACCGTGGAAGCCTTCTCTCATCTAAGGAAGGCCAAGTTATAATTGAGGAGATGTTTACTTTACACTTTAGTGGTACTTGGAAACATATTCCTCAAACTCTGGCAATTGATGGTTGTTGATGGGGCTATGCAGTCAAAGTTGGCTCGAAAGGTAATATTGATCAACCTAAGAAATGTCTAATGGCCAAAGGTTATACTCGGGTCATTGGATTTGATTGCAATACACATTCTCTCATGGCTAAAATTGCATTTATCCATTATTTTCAATCTATGGCTACTTTTGGCCATTATCCTCTTTATCATTTGGAGATCAAGAATGTTTTTTCTCCACTGCAATCTTGAGGATGAAGTATATATAGAGAAACCACCCAATTTTGCTACTTGTGGTCTCTATATGGTCGAAAACAATCTTCTCAAGTATGGATTGGTAAGTTTAGCACGGTAATTCAGGAGTTTGCATGAGGCACCAAGGTTGTTCATTATGTCATCTTGACACAACAACAACATACCCAGTGTAACCCCACAAATGTATTCTATCGACACACTACTCCAAATATGTGCGTTTATTTGGTAGTTTATGTTGATGTTGTCATCACAGGCAATGATCAGGATGCATAACTAAATTGTAGCAACGTTATCTCACAGTATTGAATATGTTCTAAATATTCTTGAGGAGACATGAATGACACGTTGTAGATCCATTGACACTCTTGTGGATCCGAATGGTATGTTTTTGCCATTATAGAGGAGCCCTTAGAGATCATAGAAGATATAGGTGGTTGATTGGTACGTCGAACTACCACACAATGAATTGACTATACATTGCGTTTCATATGAGTGTTTTAAGTCAGCTTATGGACTCTCTATGTGATAGTCAATGGGATGCAGTTTAGTAAAGGATTGGTTTTTGAGGATCAAGGTATGAGCAGATCGTTTAATTATACACATACGTTGATGGAGAAGTATCACCTTCTGATAGGCAGTTCTACGTCTGGACATTGTGTTCTGGTAGGAAGTAAGTTGTTGTCTTTCAAGAGCAAGAAACATATTGTGGTCGCTAGTTTGGATCAAACCGTTGTTTAAAGAATGGAAATATGGAGAAATCAGTCAAAAGGAACTTGTGTGATAACCAAGTTGTTCTTCATATTGCATTAAATAAGATATTTCATGAGAGATCTAAGAGATTGATTGTCACTTTTTTTTTTGATAACTGTGGTGTCTGGGCCAGCTTTCACGCACTTCGACTAAATCCACGAAATACCTGCCACCTCCCACCAGCAACAGCTACCATGTTGCTACCAGGTAACTCTGTCCACCTCGCTAGGACAAATGGGAAGAATCCCCTAATATTTTATGGAGAGTGATTGTCACTTCATTAGACAAAGATAATTTCAAGAGATATTACTACAAAGTTCGTGAAGTCAATGATTAGCTTGCAGCTATTTTCACCAAGTTCCCCAAGAGTTCTCATATCAGTTACATTGGTAAGAACCTTGGTACATATAACTTGTATGCACCAGCTTAAAGAGGAGTGTTAAGAGCATTGTAAATAATATTGCGTATCAATTAGGACTAGAAGAGATTTTTCTCTTCTTTCACATGCACAATCAAACTTAAAACTACGCATGCTAAAAGAAAAGCCCATAAATATTTAGCATGCTTATATTTGAGTTTGACAATGCACTTAATCCTACATCACCAATGAGGATATTAGATAGTAGTAAAAGAACATAGTTGGCAGCGAAACCATTTGTGACATTTATAAAATATTGACTAATGAAAACAGATTTTTTTATATTAGAAGTGTAGCACTCCAACTTCTTAGCAATAACTAGACTATCTTCGGGATGCAATAGGTATCATGTGCCTCAATGTTGTTTTTCAGTTATAGATCTAACTGAACTGTTATTCTTCTCATGGCAGCATATCATCATAAGTAATTGTCGGTTAAATTCAACAGGATTTCTTTAAACTAGATATTAATGTGATTTCTTACTTCTAAGAGGACAACTGATTTTGTGAGAATGGTCACTAAGAATTGATAAAATCTATTTACATTTAACTTGCAGATATACCAGCAACACTTGTCTCCACTATGAATGTAAATACAATGATGAGAAGAATCATTTAAATTGTTTGTGGAGGCCATTGTTATTCTAGCATCAGGAAGCAACTTATGATTGCACATTATACTTTCTCTACGATAATATACAGGGAACATTATTTGTTATTTCTGAGCCTATGATGTTTCATAACTTCCATTACTATTTTTACATGTGATCCAATTTTATGTCTCTTTCATATAAATTTTCCAATTTCTAAAATTAGAAAATATCAAAATATAAAAGTCTTAGACCCCACACTATTAGTCAATTACTTCATTCACCACAGATAGAACGTCCCAGCCTGTATTTTCGTGTAGAGAACTGATAATAGCAACTGAGACAATGGTTCTTTGGATAGTTATTAGGACCCAATCTAGCAAAAGGTGCTGGTAATCCGTTTGCAACAATCATAGTGTGTGTTCTACAGGTAATGCAGTTTGTTGTGAGTACAGGACTTGTTTAACTGAGTAGACGCAATCATGATCAGTTATTCATGTTTGAAGGACACTACAAACCTCAATCATATCTGACTGCTGTTTTTTGGTTGCAATCTGCTTGATATCACCACCTGCAGGTAAAACCACTAGGACTTTCGTTATCCATCATCATATTAGCATAAACTAATCAAGATATGTCAGCATATGAAACTACAGATAGCAAACTCCAAAATATACTGTGGATGACACCAGCATTGAGACACCACCAAAAATACAATACAACATGATAGGCAAACAGACACTTTCAACTGTAAGCCAAATATCGTGATGTGAAAAAAAAAAAAACACTTTTGCACGAAGGTTCTCTTTTATCCTGAAATTCGGCGACAACCCCTTAGTATTCAATCCTGCATTGGCAATGAATGGTCACCCTCATCTCTTAGTAGCACAGGGAATACTATGTAACATATCTAATAGTTGGGCTCTAACAAAATGAATCTATCTATATATAATAGGAGAAGCAAAATGCTATTATGATTACAAGTGTCACCACTACAAAATTCCAAGTAGAAAAATAGGAAATAAAAAGAAATATAAAACAGCCAATATAACTTTTTAACTTCCTTGGGAAAATCAAAATCCCATGTCTGCCTAACTTCCCCAACCACAAAATACAATTGTATTAGATAAATTCGAGTTTTTTAAAAAAAAGATATAAATGAAATATTTTCAAGTAGCAGAATAAAAATTAAAAATATAATATAAAATAAAAATTATTTATAATCTTAGGAAATTATAAACAAAATAATAATAAGTTTTCTCTTGTATGATGAATTCATATTAGTATTAAATACATTATTTCTATATATATAAGTATTAAATGAGAAAAAAGTAATTAAAATGTCAGAGTAGAAAAGATTTTAAAATTCTAAATGAGAATGGTTAATTAATTTCAGAATTCAAATTTATTGTAAAGAAGGGTGGTAAAGTGTCCACTTCCAAAATTAACTACTAATAACTAAAGAGGGCAGCCCAGTGCACTAAAACTTTCGCTATGCGCAGGGTCCGGGGAAGGAGAGCACATAAAACTACTAATAACTGCTACATAAAAAACAAATTTAAAGGAGGGCACAACTCACAATTAATTTCACAAGCAGTATCACGATTAATTGGCAGAATTTAAATGGATATTTAAAATTTGATTTTAACTTCTTTAATAGAAAATTACATTAGAAAAATGGGGAATTACAAATTTGATTTACAACAGTTTTTTATTTGAATGTGTATCAAACCAAAAATATAGAAGAAGAACTGAAAACCACCACTACTCCCACTTCTCCATTCCCTCTCCTCATGGGCAGTTACTACAACAACCACAACAACATACCCAGTGTATTTCCACCAGGTGGCGTCTGGGGAGGGTAAACTGTACGCAGTCCATACCACTACCTCAGGTGAAGTAGAGAGGTTGTTTCCGATAGACCCCCGGCTCAGCACAGATAACAATATCCAACAAAAACAAAACAAAAAACAAAAAACAAAATAGATAACATAGCGCTAGGTAATACAAGAAGCAAGACACTCACAGAGTAATACTATAAACTATTCATTCGAAAATCACAATCATCACCAAAGCCACGCGAACCAGAATCTGCTAAAAAACAGCAGGCACAGATACTCTTTTTTTAAAATTTACAGACAGTTATTCATGATATATTTTAGTTTCATATGGATATTTGTCGTCATAAGAAGATAGTTAGGAAGACAGTGAAGAGGAACTGCACTAGAAAAAAGGAGCAAAAGGTGGTGAAGACGATTGTGTTGTCTTAGGTGGAGTGGAATGATGTGTTTCAGAACTTGTCTAATCTTACTGGAAAAGATGAGGAAAAGGAAATATTTTGTGGAAAACGAATTGTCATTTTCATTGTTTGCTAAGAAGAGGACATTGGAATTCTTATGCATGTGTTGCACATTCATTCCTGAGATCATGCAAAGTTACAACTTATACATCATCGTTCCGATGTCGCTGCTGAAGACGTTAGCAAAAATACCAACTTTACTAATCCTACGGTACTCTTTCTTGTACTTCTTAACTTACTTAATCAATTAAATGTCTCAATTCTAAATTAGTGTTGGTCTGGTTATATGAATCATATGTATCCTCATTTATTCGAGCAGAATTAGACAATCCTAAGGTACTCTCTCTTGTACTCCTTAAAAGGGCAGCCCGGTGCACTAAGCTCCCGCTATGCGTAGGGTCCGAGGAAGAGCCCGACCACAAGGATCTATTGTACGCAGCCTCACCTTACATTTCTCCAAGGGGCTGTTTACAAGGCTTGAACCCGTGACCTCCTGGTCACATGGCAGTAACTTTACCAATTAAATCCTTAACTTAATTAATCAATTAAATGTCTCAATTCTAAATTAGTGTTGGTTTCGTTATATGAATCATATGTATCCTCATTTATTCGGGCAATAACAACAACAACATACCCAGTGTATTCCCACCAAGTGGGGTCTGGGGAGGGTAAAGTGTACAAAGTCCAAATTAGAGACATTTTTTATATCTTGATAATTGGTAGTGTAAAAATGGCTACTTTCCTTCTTTACACACACACAGACACACACACACACATATATATATAAATGGTGTACTTACTGATAACCTTGATAAAAAAAGTAGTTGTTGAGATAGAAATTGAATATTTGAAAAGGATTAGGCAACGGTTAAAGGGATTTATCAAAATTGTTTGGTTGAAAAAAGATTGCAAGTAAATGTGTGGTGAATGCCATCATCGGATGAGCAGTGTAATTTTCCGGCGAAGGGGATGTCATTTAACACCCCTTAGCATAAGGCGGCTCCGGCAGTACGAATGAGTAAACGAAAAAGATGAGGGAAAGATAATATGAAGTTTGATGATAAAGTTTCTTAATTTATTTTTGGTTTGATTTTAGAATCTCTTGATTTGTACCATAGTCGACAAAACGCTGACCTTTCTTGATGAACAAAGTGCTCCTTTTGGAGAATATTAACCTTTGTGTTCGTCCCTTTTTTCAAGGGTTGAGGGTTGGTGGGTTGGTTAGAAGGGAGGATATAGTAGTATGTTTTGAAATCGACATCCAAGTGTGCTTGTGAACTGAATCAAATTGAGTTATGGGTTTCAAAATGTCAATTATTTTAAATTGAAACAAAAAAGGCTCCAAGGAAATGCTATATAAAGAGAGGAGAGGAAATAGCAACAATGTTATTGATGGAGATATTAACTTGGAATTCTTCTTTTGATTGAGAATTTACAATATCATTTAACAACAAGTTGAAGTTTGAAATTGTTCAATAAATTTGTATATTTATATTTATATTTATCAACTGACCGCACATCGCGCGGGTACGTATACTAGTAATGATGTAATGTAACAACTACTTTAGGAACTTGATGGTGCAAAACTACTAACCAGAGTTCCAGCAAGCATTTATCCTGTAAATAAAGTAAAGCATGTTACCTGCTGAAAAGGCACGGGGGGAGCTACTGTCAACCAAAACACATTTCACCCTTGGGTCTGCTTCCCATTCATCCAGGAAACTCTTGTACTTAATATCCATATCTGCATCATATTTCAAGGAAACATGAGTGCAACAGACCAAACTATGCAAATGATAATGACAATGCTAAGTAACAATGACGAAAATATGATGAGAATAATGATTACATTATCAGTTTAAAGCAACACAACAATAATAATTACATTGTTGTATCCTGATCCATTAGCAGACTATGAGTAGGGGCAAATCGTTCTCTAAAGATAGCAGATTAATCGTGCCTCAAATAACTAAAAAAAAATCATATTTCTTTGATTTATTTTCTTCTTTCTATGAACCATCTTCCCAGAGAAATATTAAATATATTCAAAATGATCAACTAGACCTGTTTTGGCAATAATTCAAAACGGAACAAGCTTCTAAACCTTTTTAGTTTTTAAGTTACCCACTATTACAGGTAGCTAGATCAAAGTCAAACATTTGGTTCTCAATCCTAAAGCAGTATCAAAAAGATGTCTAATAATAACTTCTTAGCACCAAAACGAGAAAACTAAACAAACAATCTGCAAAAATGACCTGACAGTAAATGACCAACAATTATCCGGTCAGACAGAGAAGAATAAGAGTTGAAAAGTCACCTAAGTTCATTGCATTGAGAGCTTTAGGACGATCGAGAGTGATAACGGCCACACCATTCGGGTGGACATGTCCCTTGACGAACTCATCGGAGCCGGAGGCCATGATCCCGATATTTCGAAGAGAAAGAAACGTCGGGAAAATGCGGTGGTTGAAGAGAAGAGTGATGGATCCACCTATTTTTAGCAGATGGGAAGCACCAAAAAGAGTAGGCATCTTTCCAAGAATGATGTCTCCTTCAATGATGCTTTTATTTTGGTCCGCTCGCTGTTCTCCTTTATTCGTCCAAATCAAAGTGGAATAGTGTGTTCTTAACTACAATAGAAACCCTGCACCATAACTCACTTACACGAGAAAAATAAGCTGAGAGTTTCTCAAGTTTTCATCTCAAGTTTTTAATTAAATAAAAGGGATAAATAAATTTTAAGTTAAAAAGAAAAAAATTGCTTAAATAATTATAGACAGTTGTTTGACAACTTCATTAAAAAGTTAAAAAAAAATTGTTACTTTTATCTAATTTAAAAAATTTGAAAGACCCCTACTTAATTGACAAACTTGTTTGTCCCTTTTAATCCGAAATCCCCACTTACACTTTGTATGGATGGTGGTTACCCATGGTTCATAATGTACTCTACTCTAAGGTATTATATTGTAAATATAATGTTGGATAAATTGTATTAGATTGTATGTTTGCTGTTTAATAACATTTCATTTATATACAAAAAATAATAATAATAATAATTTATAATAAAAATAGTCAAGTTTTTGTTTACAGCAAAATTAGGCATTAGGTCATTTTCTTCCTTTTTCTTTTTCTTTTCAGCAACAATTTAAAAATAAAAACTTTTTTTTTTGCTGCATTTTTTTATTAAAATAAAACTTTTTCATTTTTTCTCCAAAAGGAGCACTTTGTTCATCAAGAAAGGTCAGTGTTTTGTCGACTATGATTTTACCGACAGTATTCATTATAATAGAAATAGGCAAATACAATCACTAAGAACAATGCAACAATTTTAACAATTGAACTTACTCTGTGTTGGTCTTCAATTATTTAAGCGAGTTTAAGAATTTCGCCAACAAAACAGAAGGAACATAAACATCCCACTAAAGAGTCTTTATTAGGTGTACTGAGATTTGCAGGGCAGGGGACCATGAATTCATTGCCACGTGTCATACTTTGTTGTATCTGTGTTTGGTAGTTCTTTTCATTATTCAACTTCTGCTTCATCCTTAATAGCAATTTGATTGGTGCTCCACTTTCTCATTTTTATGAAGCCTAGCTAGCCCCACTTAGTTCTACCTTCCTACATTCATCTAGACTAGAATAATCTTTTTCTTTACTTGCTGAGGCTGTCCTTGACAAGTTTATATTCCTAGCAACTTATCCTTTATGTGTTAAACTACCCTTGTGACTTTGGGCTCTATAGGGCTATGACTATTGACTCTAATTAACATTTTGTTACTATAAACATAATCACCTTTTGACATAATAATGGATAGCAAAGAATTCTCATTCAACTTCTTTCTGTTTTCATTTCCTTTCAATTAAACAAAAGAGTAACTTGGTTTCATTAAAATGCAATTCTATCTAAAAATTCTTTCCATTTCATTCTAGCCTTAAAAGAATAAGGGGTTGTTTGGTACATGGGATGGGATAAGCAGGGGATATCCCATGGGACTATTTTATCCCACCTTCCATATGGGATAGTAATTCCACCATTTTAGTATAAATGGTGAGATGAAATAGTCCCGAGATTAGCTAATGTCAAACATCAAACATGAGATAAAGTTAATCTCAAATTTTATCCTGAGATTATTATACTTACCCCTGTACAAAACGACCTCTAAGAGCCTTCTACTAACTACACAAAAGGAATCAAAACATTAAAAAAAAAAAAGTTAGTTAGAACTTGAATGGCTGCCGAACCCTTCAATGTTAGGAAACTAGGTAGATGAAGCTTTCAAGACTATATTTTTATCTGTAAAGATTTGTCTAGCAATCTCATGATCTATATCATAAAAGCTAAAATAGTCAATATAGGTAACAAAAGTCACTAAAAAGTAGTTTAAAGTTGAAGTTAGCATTCAGATTAGCACCCCTTAATCACTCCTACTGTTAATATAAAATGACTTCCCTTTTAATGCTCCCAAAAATCCTAGCAATGATGGAGATGTTAAAAAAGCCAAGTATTTCTTTCAATTAATATTGAGGGCTTGATGAACTTGTTGAAACATGAAACTATTTTATCAAAAAGTAGTAAAGCAACTATCAAAATCAAAGAAAGATCTTTGTTTCGCCTACATAAAAAATTGATCTTTTCACTTAAACAGCTAAAAACAATCTCATTTTTTCAATCCATTCATATTTTTAAAATTGGAAAGACAGCAATCAACCAAATCAATGTCACAGTAACCAGGGTAGCAAGGAATTAATGAAACCTCATATCGATGGGACTCTCTAAATTAAAGTATGCTTTCGAGCTAGAATGACACTTTACGTTGCTACTGACAAGTTACTCGTGTCTGAATCAAACTCGAGCACAGATGGAGACTTAGAGAAAGTCCCTGAAACTTTATTCTACCAGCTTGTCCAGGCGTGATGTGCTTTGTAACTCTTTCAGAATCCTTTGAGAGTGATATATTCACGAGATCTAGCTCAATTATATTAACATCAACTGAATACTAAACTGGCATAAGGAGAGTTTACATTATACCTTTTCTCATCTCGAGTATGCCCTTTCTCATCTCAAGCAACAGGAATAATTCAGGAAAGTTCATAGTATGACCTTTCTATCAAGCAACTAAAATAGCAGAGAGAGTTTTCTCTATCAAGCAGCTAAAATAGCAAAGGGAAAGTTCACGATATACCCTTTATCGTCTCGTTCAATTGGAATAGCAGAGGCAAAAATCACAGTATACCCTTTCTCATTTAGAGCATGCTCATCATCATGTTTTTCAGTTTTTTTCTCTTTCGTGATTTGAAAAGCTTTTCAAATGAAGACACAACTTTATCATTAAGCTACAAAAAAAAAAAAACTTTATCATTAAGACAATTTCAGCTGGTAGATCATCAAACACATGACTTGAATTCATAGACACACCATACCCATCTTAATTTCTTTACTTAGAACTTTTCCAACCGCAGAATTAACCATTTTGAGATGCATAAACTATAAAAAAAAAAAGGAGGGGGGGGGGATCAATATAGACTATACATAACCACAATCTAAGCAAAAACATCTATAATATTCAAAAACACACTTAAAATCATTTCAAGTGTTTTCAGAATACACTAAAAAGTTTATTCATAGTGAAAATCTAATTCGTGAATATATACACATATGTACATACATTATACAATTTTTATACATTCTTATACATCATCTATAAGCTAAGTGAAAATTGAATTTGTGAATATATACACATATGTACATACATTATATAGTTTTTATACATTTACATCATCTATAAACTAAGTATACAAACTGCAATTGTCATCTGCATCCTGTGTTGTATACTCATCAGAAGAATAAAAATGCACCAAAAAACTCTAAAAATCATCGAAGAAGGAACAAAACTAAAGAACGAAAAGGCACAGTCAAAAACTCTAAAAAATTATGCAAATTACAGTCGATCTATACAAAACTCATAGAAAGAACAAAAAATGCACAATTAAAAACCCTAAAATCAGAAAAGAAGAACCAAAAGCGAACAATAAAATGCACAATAAAAATGAACAGTAAAAAATCATAAGAATTAACGAAGAAGGATAAAAATGAACAATAAAGTACACTCAAAATGAATGAAGAAGGACAAAAAATTCACAATAAAAAATATTAAAAAGCAATGAAGAAAGAAGTAACTTACCAAGTTGAAGGTGAAGAAGACACCAATGGAGTTGAGAGCTTAAAGATTGAATATGGTGACTTTGTTGAAGCTAAAGGAAGAACGACGGAGGAGCTAAGAACGTAAAGAATATTTCCGTTATGAAAAAGGGAAAACCAGTTGATAATTAATGTGTTTAATTACCAGAAATGTACACTTTGGGTTATTTTCGGTAATTTCGGATAAGTTGGGCTAAAAAAGAGGTAAATAAGTTTGATGGGCTGATATTTTGCCTAATTTTCACTTTTTATTATTGGTTTGACCATATGATACTGTTTGTAACTGGTAAGTTCACAAAATTATCCTAAATTATTATAAATATTAAATTTATCAATAATTGTTAATAAAATAATTTAACACTTAGGTCAAAAAAGGTTGGGCATATATGTGAATTTTAGCACAACCCTAGACAATAGCTTAACTTAATGCCTTATCCAGAGGTACGACGCAAAACTTTAGAGTTCACATTAACAGCTATGTGTTTTTATAAGACTCACCTATGAAAAACGTCATAAGATTTAGGAAACAAAGGAAAGTTGAGCCCTCAGTATGTCAGGACTTATAAATTATATAGAGAATTGTCTAGGAAGCCTATGATTTGATGTGTCCATTTTACAAAAATTTGTGGGAGATCCATTCCTCATTGTGCCTTTTAAAGATAGTGAAGTAACCAAAGATTTATCATTTAAACAAGTTACCGTAGTAATTCTTAATTGTTAGGCCTGGAAATTAACGACAAAAGAGATGGCCTCCATTAAAGCGTTATGGAAGAACTAGAATATAAAACAAGCTACTAAGAAAACAAAAGATGATAAGAAGTCTAGATACCTATCCTTATTCCAAATACCAACGGGAGGATTTTAAATCATGTGCTTCCCTTATATGATCACATAGCATTTGATTATTCAATATCTCACTCACATGTCATATGTTTAGGTATATGATACGTGCTTAAATCCCTTAACTCTATGTATTCTACTTGTCTAAATAAGAAAATTAGGAAGATTACGCTATACTGAAATAGTCTTCATTAAATTACATAGCCAAGAGAGGAGTTTTATTTATCATATTTTCATTTTATGTATTATATCTATTGAGACGCCCTGTAAGGCTTATCTATACATGATTTTGGTTAGCCGACATATTTTGGATAGTTCTATTTACAAGAGAATCTCTAGCAAACTTTTTTGGGAAATTTCAGGTTAGTCAATCCATTAGCTATACCTTTCATTCGAGGATGAATGATCCAAAGAGGGGGATGATGTAACACCCCATACATTTCAAAACGTATACGACCAACTTAGCATTGACGAAAGTATTTAAACTTGAGATAGTAAGGAGGTGTTTGAGCTTAAAATTAGAGTTAAGTATTAAGTTAGAGTAGAGGGATCAAGATGTTGGAAAAGTAGGATAAAATTAAATAAGTGAGGTGCTTGATTGACTTAATTAAGCTAGTAGATGACAAGTAGGTGATAACGAATCAAAGAAGGAAGAACAAGAAGGAAAGAAAACAAAAGAAGGATATGTGGATTAATATTCAAACTCTTGAATTTATGGGCAACAAGGGACTTGATACCCTCACCTCCCAATTGAATTCAACAATTCAAACACAAATCCTAGTTTGAGAAAATCAAAGGAAATCAAGAAACCACAAATGAGTAACCTTCGATTAACCAAACAAAAAGTTCACCAACAATTCCAAGATCCACACTACTAAAATTACCAACTAATGCTAGGCTTCACCTAGAAACTACAAGCTAAATGCTAGGCTTCACCTACAAACTACAAGCTTCAAAGCTCAATATTCAATATTCATCAAAAGTACCATGTAAAATGAGGAATTATCCTATTTATATTAGAGAAATAAAAGACAACTAGTTATTACAAATATACCCTTAATGAGAGACAAGGACCTTGTTTGGTGACTCTTGTTGTGAATTCTTTAATTTAAAATCTAGCCACTTGTATAAATAGCCTCTTTTCTTTATCCACATCACTCCCATGGACTCTTAAGCTTTCCTTTTCACGAACATTCTACGTGTCATCCATGTCATCCATGCTTGTGTCAACCATGCGATCCACGCTAGTATCATTCTCCCCTTCTTAAAAAGGATTCGTCCGCGAATCCAAACCTTGCAAACACATAAGAAGGACAAAAAAAACCAAAGCATCCTCAAAGTTTGATGGTTAGTACAAGGGTTAGCAACAATATCACCATGCCAAGGAGGCACAAATTTGAGATACAACCAAAATATCCTTTGCTTTCAATAAAGTCATTCCATCATTCATGGAGCAAAGGTTTAGGGTATGATAAACATCAAGAGACAAGGAAAACACAAAGATCTTTGTGGCATCAAGAACTCCAAAAGATGGTACCACATTTAACTTGGGAGCCATAAGACATAATTGTTTCACTGTCTCACAAAATGGCCACACCAAAAGTGGTGTAATCACCCACAAGGATTCATCCAGGTCAAAGAAGCAAAATACCCACATATCTCTAACTCCATACAAAATAAATCCCATACCATCATGGGTATCATCATAAGCAAAGAGGTAGTAGAGAAAGGTGCTACAATCATGAACCTCATCTAGGGTACTCCAAGAGTTAAGGGTACCGGTAGATAAGAAGAGGAGTTCTAAACATAAAGTCACCCTCTCTATCAAACACCTTTCAAGATTCCAAGTAGAAAATCCTACTTGCCTAACCCTATGAAGCTGACAAGAGGGTTTCCATAACCATGGACTCTCCCACAATTGAACAATCAACTTAGCATCCACAAGTCGGGGTCCATACATATTAAGCACAAGTGTGTCAAACAAGGATACAAGTATATCTACAACTCTCAAGATAGGCAATGACACATTAGCCTTAGAGTTCACAAGAAAGAGACCACATATCAGCAAAGAGTCATCAAAGGCAAACAAGTAGTAAAGAAAGGAATGAAGGACATTCAACTCATCTCGAGGGTTCTCAAATGCAAATAAACATATTAAAGATTGAATGTTAACAAGAAAGTATTCACAATTGGAAACACAAGAGGGCAAGATTAGGCATTTCAAGTACACTTCATTGTCCTTCCTCAAACAAACTCCCACAAGGAGTGGATCAACAAGTGGAGCCATGCTTCTTGAGAGATTGAAGGAACTATAGGATGCACTTCCTATGTTCACTAATCTTAGCATGCTCCTAATAATCCATCCTAACACTTCAACTTGTCTAACCACATAAGTGTGACAAGGAGTATAATACATAAATTGGGCATCACGGAGGCCCCAAGGATTCTTTCCCAAACAATAAGTATGGTTGGCATTCAAAACATGAAACTCAAATAACTTAAGCATAGCCAAAACCAACCATGAAAACATTGGAACTATATCATCACTCTCATGGTAGGGTATGGGATCCTATAATTTTAAAAACCTACCTACTATAGGGAAAATGTCATCATGACTCCAAGGATTGCTTGGAATAGGAGGGGAAGGGTACATACCTCGAAGAAGGGCCTTTGAGTGTGCATTCTTGTCCACCACACTTGGTTTCCCAAAGCTTTCCCTCCAATGTATCATCTTGGACCCATAGACTTGGTCCTTTTGTTTTTGCTTAAGAGTTGACTTGCCAGGTAGACTTGCCAGGTAGCTCCATCATTAGGCCTTCAACAATTTGTTCGTGAGGTACTTTATTCGGATCTTCATTTAGAAATAATTGTCCATGAACCTGCAAAGGAGAAGGAATGGTACTAGGCAAAATGCTAGCACCATGGTTAGTAGGCAACAATGGATTGGTATTGGAGAGTCCCACAATTAAGTGTTCCTTGTGCACCTCTTCCAAATCACTTCTTGGCCCATCAATCTCATACAACTCCCTTTCTTGAGCCAATTCTTTCTTCTCCTTTTCAAGTTGTTCTCTCTTAAGTACTTCCCGAAGCTCCCTCATTATCTTGTAGTCCTCACTCACTTGATAGGGTGTTAAAGGTACAAGAGTGTGCTTTCGTCCTCCTAATACAAATGAGAATTTGTTGGACTCCACTTGATATCGAACATCCCTATCGGTTAGCCAAGGTCTACCAAACAACATATGACAAGATTGCATGGGCAAAACATCACATAACACCTCATCTTAATACTTGCCAATGCTAAAGTTTACAACCACTTGCTCGGTTACCTCTACTTCATCATTCTCAATGAGCCATTGAAGTTTGTACGGTTTGGGGTGTCTTTGGGTAGGAAGCTTTATTCTATCAACCATAGTACAACTCACCATGTTAGTACTACTCCTACCATCAATGACCAAGGAACATACCCTATCAATCATCTTAAACCTTGCATGGAATAGGTTCACACTTTGATCAAGTTCCTCTTTAGAAAGATCCCCCATGATTTGTTTTAGATCACAAGAAGAGTTCAAACCCTTCTTCAACTGCTCATTATCTACATTTAAGGTCGCTTCACCATGCCTAACCTTAGGCTCATCACAACCATTCCCAAGCCCACACTCTATCACATTTTTAGCACAAGGTCCATCACACAAGAGCACATTTGACCTCCTTTGTGGACATTCTCTAGCATTATGTCCTTCGCCTTGACATTTAGAACATCGAATGATAGAAGGAGAATAAGGTTGAGTTATGTCATGATTACCTTTATAGGCTTGATCTTCCCTTTTTGTGTTGTAGTTAGCTTTAATAGCTTGACTTTCATCTTGAAACATTGGAAGACTCACCATGTTGTTACCCATCCCTTGATTCGTAACACCTTGATCACCATATCGATCTCCACACCTTCCTCCTCCGTCCCTAAACCAATCTCCACTATCCCATTTCCCTTGACATCCCATGCCTTGGTTCGTACCAAAGCCTTCGGGTCCTTTCCACCATTCATCCGGATTATCTTCTTCACACATTTCATCATAAAGAGGATTTTGATAATATATATCTTGATAGGGTACTTGTGGGTAGTGTTGTTGGGTTGGAACATAGGGTATATGCAAGAATGCATGTGATACATTTCGTGGAGGTGCTTGACTTCTAACTTAGGTTTCCACAAAAGAAAGACTCCTTTGTGGTGGATGATATGGTTGTATATTTAGATATGGGGTGACTTGCCTAACATAACACGGGTTCATTTGGAATGTAGTTTGAGGGTAGGTTTGGTTCCAATTTGGTTGGGGGTAGTGTAGGTTGGATTCTTGACCCAAGGCCCTTCTTGTTTCTTCACTTCGACTAGTCATAGGGAACCTCGTTTCAATCATACTATACATCCTTCTCACCCTTTCCTCCATACCTCCAAACCTTCCGTTTGTTTCAACTACCCTTTCATTCACATTGGTCACTCTCCTTGACACATTAGCATATGTCCCATGTGGTTTACCGAGCTCCTTCCTCCATGGTTATAAGGAGAGTGATTAGACATTGTACCTACAAAACTCATCAAATAATATTAGTGGTAAAAGCCTCACGTCACTCATATATAAACTCTCAACTCACCTCCTAAAACGTCGTCTCAAAATTGGTAGTGAACTAGCTTGGCTCGATCAATTCAAGATCACCTATCCTTTGTGGTGGAGTGGATTCTTGTGACTCTTAAAAGAAGGACGACTCGATTGAAGGTAGAAGGACTTGAATCAAGAAGTTTATCTATGAATTAAGATGAGAAAAGTAGAAGAAAAGAAGTACGAAAGAAAACGGACTCAAAACAAAATTAACAAAAGTAGAAAAATTACTTATGTTGCTTAATTTAATGAATCAAAGAGAGGATTTGATGTTTTAAAACTAGTTAACAAGTGATTAAAGATGTTCATTAATTGTTAAATAATTGAAAATTGAAAGAAGAAAGCGTAGGAAAAAGAATCACGGAGTTTGGACACTTAGAAAAATTTTTAGGACCCCCCCCAAAAAAACTAAGTGTTGAAAACCTGAGATTTTTCACCTCTCTGAAACTGTACCCCACGCGCCTGCTGACGTGAATTTTTTTAGAATTTTTTTTTTTTGACCTACAAACACTTTGACAACTTTGACTTGAAGATTTTGGATCAAAGTATACCTTTTGCTATCTTCTTCTTCAAGAACAAGATGAAGATGCTCAAGAACATCAACAAAAACCTCAATCTTCACATCTTCATAACTTCTTCGTTCTTGCACCAAATTCAATGAAATTTTCACCAATGCGTTTCTTTTCACACCACGAACAAAACCCACTAACTCTTATCCCTAAAAACCAAGCCAAAAATAAACCCACTTTTTAAAATTGGCCAAGTTTCAAAAGCTTCAAACCCTTCAATGGCAACTTCTCTTCTATAACTCTGAATTGAATGAAATTTGAGATTTAAACTTACAAGACACTAGAGAATCAAGATCTAGTGTCAAAAACAACAAATCAAAAGAAAAAAAATTTGGATTTTTTTTTTTTTTGAAGAAATCAAAATCCCAAGATTAAGATTTGTGAAAACAAACCTTAACCTAGGCTCTTGATACCAAAATGATAACGAATCAAAGAGGGAAGAACAAGAAGGAAAGAAAACAAAAGAAGGATATGTGGATTAATATTCAAACTCTTGAATTTATGGGCAACAAGGGACTTGATACCCTCACCTCCCAATTGAATTCAACAATTCAAACACAAAACCTATTTTGAGAAAATCAAAGGAAACCAAGAAACCACAAATGAGTAACCTTCGATTAACCAAACAAAAAGTTCACCAACAATTCCAAGATCCACACTATTAAAATTACCAACTAATGCTAGGCTTCACCTAGAAACTACAAGCTAAATGCTAGGCTTCACCTACAAACTACAAGCTTCAAAGCTCAATATTCAATATTCATCAAAAGTACCATGTAAAATGAGGAATTATCCTATTTATACTAGAGAAATAAAAGACAACTAGTTATTACAAATATGCCCTTAATGAGAGACAAGGACCTTGTTTGATGACTCTTGTTGTGAATTCTTTAATTTAAAATCTAGCCACTTGTACAAATAGCCTCTTTTCTTTATCCACATCACTCCCATGGACTCTTAAGCTTTCCTTTTCACGAACATTCTACGTGTCATCCATGTCATCCATGCTCGTGTCAACCATGCGATCCACGCTAGTATCAGTAGGTGTATCACCTACTTAGACTAATGGACCAAATTAATGCCTATATTAAGTAACTAATTTGAGGCCCAAACTAATTGAAAGAAAATGAGGAGAATGGCAGCCCAAGGCCCAATCTGTCCAAGCCCACAAAGAGGTAATTAAAAATGTTCTAGTAGGTTCATCACCTACTTGGACTTTTGACCAGCTTAAATGGCCAAAGTAGGTGCATCACCTACTTAGCATTTATGGTCCAAATTAAAGCCAAATGGTGGCTTGAAATAAAGAGGAGAATGAATTAACAAAGTGAGGCCTTTAAAGGCCAAATATTTGATGTAAACTCTCATATTTTTCTCACCATATTCAAGTTCTCTCAAGTCTTTCAATCTCTCTCTTTTATCCTCCAAACAACCTCCCTATTTTCCATTAGGGTTCTAAGTGTTTTTCAAGTTATTTCCTATAGAGCAGCCCATAAGATCACCTTCTCTCCTCCTTAGTTTCAATTATATTAGAAAGTTATTCAAGGGGAGTGAATATGTAGGTGTTGGCAGCCAAGGTGCTGCCACTATCTTCCAAAGATTAAGAGAAGGTTACAAAAATAGTAATTGCGGGGAAACTAACAGATTAAGACTTCCAAGAGTAATACTTAAAGGAAAGGCTGAATCGTTGTATTCACATTGGTCAGAAGACAAGGTATTTAATGTTATTTGATTCCATATTCTTTGGCATGAATCACCTACTTGTGTTACTACTAATAAGGTGATCTTCCTAAGTGTTATTCCCAGTAAAGGATACATAGTAATGACACACAATTTTTAGTATAGCTAATAATCATGTTCCCACTCCTTAAGATCTCGCAAATGTGTCAAAGTACTTCAATATGTGCTTATTACTAGATTTATGTATTTACTCTTTCAAGTCAAACCCTTGTTACATGTTTCTCTTAGATGAGTCAATAAGATCCTAGATTACACATGGTAAGTGTGTTTATAGGTTAATACACAATCTGCCCACTTACTACCAACTTGCTTCAATTGTCTATTTGATCATATACTTCATTTGTTATTTACATTCTCCCTTCATTGGACATCACTCCCATTGTCGTAGGCTATAATGTTACCTCATAGAATCCTTACTTGTTCCATTTTACAATTTACATCTCCTTACTTGGAATGTGTACTTGTCCCTAAATTGAATCTGTCCACAAGCTTCATTAGTTCCCATGTTCATGTAACCCCTTTCATTTGATATCATTTACTAAGTATGTAACAATTGTATCAGCGTCTTGGGTACTTATCTCTTGGATTGAGTTATATGTCTTCACTCGATATACACCTATGCTTCCATTTGAAATGTCAAATACATTGCTATTACAATTGCTTCCTACATCATTATTACTGTCTTAAGTTCATATTCACATGTTTCTTACTACCAGTCTATAGTCCCAAAGCTCAATAATTTTGTGGCCACCAAAATAACAATCTCAAAGATTAAAGAAATAAACTAAAGTAAATCTGTTTATATGTGGGTGGTAGCTCAGGGGCCAAATCCTAGCATGGGCCAATCCTAATCCATACATTCACGGGTGGTATCTGTAACACCCCGTACATTTTTAAACTTATTTGACTACCTTAACATTTATGGAATTATTTAAACTTGAGATAGTTGGTGTATTACCCACTAAATTTATTGGGATGAATTAATATTATGTTAATGGGCTCAATTGAGGCCCAAAATTAAGTAAATAAGACATGGGCCTAAAAGGAGATAATCTATTTAAAAATGGACCAAGTATACACATCATCTACTTGGACTTTTTGACCAAATAATTGGTTAAGGATGGCCATAGAGAGAGGCGGTTTGGAGGGGCTATAAAAGGCTGAAATTCAGCTCATTTTTCTACACAACACACTTGTAAAAATTAGATTTTCAATCAAATACTTTCTCTTCTTTCAAACCCTAGCCGCCCTAATTTTCCCTAAGGATTTTTGAACAAATCTTCCACTTGCAAGCCTTGGTAAGTGTTTACCCTTATAGATTAATATATTATATGCATAAAAGGTTGTGTATATCATGCTGGTTATGTATAAAAAGTGTTGAACAGTCCACTTTTGCTTAGTCGCTAAAGGATTTGCCTTCTATGTGGTTTAAACTTGAAAGGGGACTTAAGGTCTTAAAGGAATTGAATTAGATGGATGAAATTTCAGTATGTTTAAGTGTGGTACTGTCCCTAATTTGTTACTCCTTGTGTATGACTTGTGGAAATATTTATACGTAATTGTGCATGGAACTTGTGGTGTAGTAGAAAGAGAATATTTTCTTGTGATGTTGATGCAAATTTTGAAATCGTTGTGGACTGTTTTTGGTGTGTTGTTGTGAAAGGTATTTAGGTGACTTGATGGAATAAATATGTGACATGGTATTGAGGTGGAAATGTAAAGTATAAACTTGGTGTGAAATCCTATCGGTTTGTGATGTCTATGTTGATGTATGGACTGTTTTGGTATTGTTGGTGTTGTGAGGCAGTAAATTGTATTGTAGGAGGGTGGAATGAAGTTATATGGCAGTAGAAAGGAAGGTGGAATGATATACGATGTGTTTGGGATGTTGGATAGTTTTTACTTCCCGTCAAGTAGCTAATTATCGCCTTGTGAACTTGTAATGTAATTGGCTTTTAATGTGAGCTCCATTATGTATTCATATTGTAGAGTAACGCTTTAAGGAGGAGCTGAATTGTTGTAGTCACATGTTGGAAAGATAAGGTATGTAAGGTTACTCTTTTCCGTATCCTTTGGCCGCACCTACTGTTCACATCATTACCAAACTTGTTTCCACTTTGAAATGTTTTAAAGTATCTCATTTCAAGTTTTTTAGAAATTGTTATTTACGTGTCTCTTATTTGTTGACTATTTTTCCAAAGCTCCAATAATGTTATGACCACCGATGTAACAATCTCACAAAAATTAAAGAAATGAAGTAATGCATATTTGGTTGAGTACGGGTGGTAGCTCTGGGGGCGAAAGCCTAGCTCGAGCCGATCCCGATGGATTATTGGATACAGGGGGCAGCTTTGGGGGTGAAAACCTAGCTCGGGCTGAACCTGATTTATTGATTTAATGGTGGTAGCTCTGGGGGCATAAGCCTAGCTCAAGCCGATTCTAATGTTATTTACCACTGATCAGTTGATCCCAGACATTGTATGATGTATATTGATAAGAAGGTAAAAGGAAATAAATGAATGTAATTTACATGGTTCCACATATACAGTACGGTAGTATATCAGTATTATCTAATCACTTGTATTTGATTCCATTTAAGTTCCTATATTTCATACAGTTACTTATAGCCTTACTTACTCAGTACATTCTTTCGTACTGACGTCCCTTGGGGGACCTGCCTTACTTGTTGCAGGCACAAGAGCTAGTAGACCTTCATAATAGGGTACGGGTCATCTGCAGGCTATTGGTGAGCTCCAGGTTGATTCGGGGCTTTCCGAGTCATTTGTATATATTTTTGGTACTGTGTAGTAGTTGTATAAGGCGGGGACTTATCCCAACCTTAGTCATGGTTATATAACTTTTAGAGGCTTTGTAGACATTGTAAAGTCAAACGTAGAAATGTCTTACCTTTTAGATGTTGTGGCCCCAACGGCCAAGTCTCGTATCTATTTTGAACATCTTTTTATGACTTTTATCATCGATATATTATATCTGCATGCGGCAGAATATTTGTTCACTTAATGGCATGCATATGAATGTACATGATCATAGGTTGGTTCTCTCGGGCCTTTATGGCTATGGGTGCCTGTCCGCCCCAATTGGATTTGAGGCGTGACAGTATCCCAGGGTTGAAAGAAAAGCCTAGCATGGGTCGATCCCTATTATTGTATTTACCACTGATTAGTTAGTCATATGTATCACATAGATTACAAAGATTATAAAGCAAAGAAAAGAAGGGAAAATGAAGAAAAATATGTAATGAACATGAATCCACAAGTCTAAGTAAAGGTGGTCCTTCATCCTTATCTATACGTTAACATACTGATACCTGGTTTCATTGAGCCCTTGTTTTACATATGTCTACTTCATGCCCTACATATTCAATACATTCTTTCGTACTGATGTTCCTCATGAGGAACACTACATTTCATGCTGCAGGTACATGCACTCAACTAGTAGAACTCCCTAATAGAAGTACAGGATACTCAGCGGTAGTTAGTGAGCTCCAGGTTGATTTGGGGCTTTGCCTAGTCTTTGGCCTATAGATGGATTCCATTAGAGGCTTTGTAGACATTATAAAATTGTCATATGTATTTATAGTTTTACTTGTCATTTGTATTGGTTTAGTTAGTTTGTTAGTGTTGTGTGTATATATATATATATATATAGCTTCTTACTATAAATTTTATTTGCACGGTGGTTCATTCGTACAACATGTGTTCATATGGTACTTTTCTGCCTCACCCAAGATTGGGGCGTGACACTCGAGCATAAGGTTTGCTACTAGAAATTTGGTATCACCTGCCATTTAACGGAGCTCTCCTATCATCTAGGAGACGTAGAGTTGAGTTTAGCTTCTTCCTTAGTTTTGTTAGACATTTGATTTAGTAAAGGTATTTATGGGGCCTTGTCCCAGTTGACTTCTATGTTTAGTAGTTAAGACTTCATTGGAAAACATTTATGTAGTAGTTGATAGTGTTTCGTTTGCTTGAATTATGCCACAGTAAATATTGTCTCTTTCAAATTTATCCCATTACTATTGTTTGTGTTTTCACTTCAATTTGAATATTATTTTATTTTATAAACATGCTATGCCAAAGGTCCTCTCCGACCATTAGTGAGCAACTAGTTATGACTCACGGCTAGGGTGTAGAATTACGTCGTGAAAAACTTGGTATCAGAGCATTAGGTTCAAGTGTCCTAGGGTGTATGTGAAGCCATGTCTAGTAGAGTCCCAATTATGGGTGTGAAGGACGCCATATTTTTAATTGGGAGGCTATAGGACATTTAGAAATATTCCCCTTCTTTCTTGATATACTTCGTGGGATAGTGATTAACTTTAATTATCTCTTCTAACTCATGTTTTATGCATATTGCAAATTATACTTCCAAAGAGAATCACATGTCAAAGGGCCACTGTTAGTGTTGGAGTCGATTCCACTCCGGTACCTCCACTTCATGCTACGCAGATCAGGAATGGAGGTCGTTCCTCCGATTAGAATCCTAACAACAAAACTCCACTTATGCCATTAGTTACATAGAGGGGTTTTGGTTTATCTACTACTCAGCCACCTCATGTTGACCCCAACACTAAGTTCAGGAATACCATTCAGATGTTGAATCAGATAGTGGCCATTAGGCCAGTCGTTCAGCCTCAGCCAACTCAAATTCTTATGTTACTTCAGGGATTCAGGAATTTCTCAGAATGAACTATCTAGAGTTCATAGGGTCAAAGATTGGTGAGGATCCCTAAAACTTTATTGATGATATTCAGAAGATTCTTTGGGTTATGCATGTCACAAACTTAAAGAAGGTCAAACTTGTCTCCTATCAGCTCAAGGATGTTGTGGCTTATAGTTTAATCAGTAGGAAGAAATCTCAGGAGAAGATGTCATACCTACTATGTGAGATGAGTTTGAGGAAGCATTCTTGGGAAGTTTCTTTTCCTGAAAGTGAATGAGGTGCAAGCTTAGGAGTTCATAAACTTAGAGCAGGGTTCTATGAGCATGAAGGAGTACAATCTTAAGTTCACCCAGTCATCTCGCTATGCCCCTGATATGGTGTCTGATATGAGAAATAGAATGAGCATATTTGTGTCAGGGCTTTCCATACTTTCTATCAAGGAGGGCAAGGCGATGATGTTGATTAGAGACATAAACATTACTATGAAATATGTGTAACAGGTTAAGAAGGAGGATACATCAGGTGAGAGGGAAGAGAATCAAAGCAAGAGGGCCAAGTCAGCCCATTATGAGGTCTGTCAATAAAGGACTGGAAATGGAAACTGGTTATTCTTTCATAAGAGCTTATCCGAGCTAGTATCCCGACCCAAGAGTGATCATAAGATTTTAGCATTGAAAATCCTTCTCGTTAGACAGTCCCCATAGTTAACGAGTTTCCAGAAGTCTTTGTCAATGATCTTCTCGAAGTTCCTTCAAATAGTGAGATAGACTTTGGGATAGACCTTCTTCCTGATACTTAGTCGATATCTATTCCACCATATAAAATGACTCTTGCTGAGTTGAAAGAGATTAATAAACAGTTAATAAACCTTCTAAATAGGCAATTCATCAGACCTAGCATTTCCCCATGGGGTGCCCCAATTCTTTTCATGCCAATGAAAGATGGTTCCCTTAGAATGTGTATCGATTACCACTAGTTGAACAAGGTCACCATGAAGAACAATTATCCCATTCCCAGAATTGATGACATGTTCCACCAACTTCAGGGTGCTATTTGTTTTTCTAAGATTGATCTAAGATCCTATTACCATCAGTTGAAGGTTAGTGATGTATGCACGCCAAGCCAGGATAAGGAGTTCAAGAATTTTGGATCAAGTCAATACTTTGGAGGCTTGGAAGGAGCTTGAAACTAAGGCTTGAAGCTTAGAAACATACTAAAGTAGAAGTACAAGGCTCCACGTGGAAGACTACTTGAAAAAGAAAGGAAAGAGGCTATGGACGCAAGTGGCTATTCTTAACATGCAAGCCTCTTGCTTAAGAAGACCTTTTTTTCATTAAAGGTATTTTATAATTAATAGTGTAGGTTATAAATAATGAAGAATAACTCATTTTTAGTTAGACAATTTTTATATGTTGAATTCTTAAGTGAAACTCTTGTGAGAGTTTCATGCTAAGGCCATAGTTGCTAGGAAATGTTTGATGGAATTGCTTGCTTGAGGATCATTCCTCGTGACAGAGTCTTGATATTATAGGTGCTTCTTTGGTGTTCTTAATAGGAGGTTTTGGCTTTAATATAGCCATTATTGCCTATTAATCCAATTCTTGTGTCTTGCTTCATAGGTTTAAGTGCTTATCATGAACATTAAAGAATATGTACACTTTAATATGGTATTGTTTGACTTGATCTCAATTTTAGTGTCTACCTTTTATCTTTTATCTTTTGTTTATCTTTGTTTCTTTTGTTTCTTTGTCTTCCGCGCTTTCCATATTGCATCAATTTGTATCAGAGCTAGGATTAGTTTTTTTCCCCAAAAATCTAGTTTGGGAATTTGATATTTGATACGAGCATGGATAGCGTAGGGCACATTAGGATGAGCTTCCACATATGGATGATAGCTTGGAGCCCGAAGGAAGCCATGGAGCAATAAATATACAAGGTCATGGGCTATAAATATGTCATTTGGACAATCAAGAAGGGCCCTTGTGGGTTATTACTAAAATAGTCACTTTTGGGCTATTTTTGTAATAGGCTATTTGTGAAAAGACAAGGACTATAAATAGTTTCCTTAGCCTTTTACTTTACTTAGATTTTGGATGATTGAATTGTCTTGAATAGACATTGATATTTAGTTACTTTAGATTAGGGTAGTGATTGGGTTCAATTCCAATTATTAGCTTAGATCAAGTGATTAGGGTGGATTCCCAAATTGCTTGTGTTATCTTCTTCACTTGATTAATCATCGAGTTATCATATTGTGGATTCAATTTGGTTTCTCGTGCATTTGATTGAGTTCTCTTCTCCCTTGGTTTAATTGTTCTTTCAATTGAGCCTTTCTTTCTTCACTTCTCATCTCTTATTTCTCAACTATCCTTTAATTTTGTTGTTTAATTCCGCGTTTTCAATATTGATTTTAGTCATTTGATTGAGGTCGTTATCATTTTGGTATCAAGAGCCTAGGTTAAGGTTTGTTTTCACAAATCTTAATCTTGGGATTTTGTTTTCTTGAAAAATCCAAAAAAACAAAAAAATTTTTTGTTCTTATTTGTTATTTTTGACACTAGATCTTGATTCTCTAGTGTTTTTTGAGTCTAGATTTCAAATTTCGTTCAAATCGGAGTTGTAGAAGTGAAGTTGCCATTGAAGGGTTTCAAGCTTTTGAAACTTTGTCAATTTTGAAAAGTGGGTTTATTTTTGGCTTGATTTTGAAGACTACAAATTAGTGGGGTTTGTTCATGGCGTTGAAAGGAGCACGTGGGCGAAAATTTCATTGAATTTGGAGCAAAAACGAAGAAGTTATGAGCATTTGAAGGTTGAGATTTTGTCTTGTGTTCTTGAGCATCTTCATCTTATTCTTGAAGAGGAAGATAGCAAATGTATACTTTGATCCAAAATTTTTGAAGTCAAAGTTGGTCAAGTGTTAGTAGGTCCATTTGTGGAATTTTGAAAAAAAAAATTAAAAAAAAAAAAAATCCACATGGACTTGCCATGTCAACAGTCAACGGTCAAAGTCAACCATTGACTGCCAATACAGCACCACATCAGCGCCTCCAGCCTCCCCACTCGCGCCACGTGGCGCGTGCGCCCAATTTCAGAGAGCTGAAAATTTCAGGTTTCCAACACTTGGTTTTTTTTTGGGTCCTAAAGTTTTTTGGACCTAAAAATTGTTCTAAGTGTCCAAACTTCGTGATTCTTTTTTTGTTCTCTTTCTCCTTCGATTACTCAACTATTTAACAAGTAATTAACATCTTTAATCACTTGTTAACTAGTTTTAATCATCAAATCATCAAATTAAACCCCTTTAAAGTGATGAACTTCTTCATTGCCTCAAAAACTTTCTAAGTGTCCAAACTCCATGATTCTTTTTCCTACGCTTTCTTCTTTCAATTTTCAACTATTTAACAAGTAATTAACATATTTAATCACTTGTTAACTAGTTTTAAAACATCAAATCACTTTTTTTTTATTCTTCAAATTAAGCAACACAAGTAATTTTTCTACTTTTGTTACTTAGTTTTTTTTAAGTCCGTTTTCTATCTTGCTTCTTTTCTTCAACTTTTCTCATCTTAATTCATAGATAAATTCGTGATTCAAGTCCTTTTTATTTTATTTGAGTCTTCCTTCTTTAACAAGTCACAAAATCCATTCCTCCCCAAGCATTGATAACCTTGAATTGATTGAGCAAAGCTAGTAACCTATCAATTTGGGAAAGAAGCCATAGAAGGTGAGTTGAGAGCTCATATATGAGTGAAGTGAGGCTTTTATTACTAACTTGTTTTCTATTTTTGTAGGTACAAAAGGTTATATAAGAAAGAATGTCATCCATAGCTTCAGATTATTGTGGAGATGACACTAGTGACTATGCTTGTAGCGACATGAGCTATGAGTATAGTGATGATGAGAAACATGAGGGTTCTTTGAGCGCTTATGAGCAAAGTAATGAAGCTCATTAGTATGATGGTGAATCTTATGAAGGATATGATGGTCTAAGAGATTATGATCGACATGGTGATGAGAATTACTACACCGGAGATGAATATGAGATGCATGGAGCTTATGGCTCTTATGATGAACATGAAGGAGTAGAAGTACCTTATGATGAATTTGATAGTGAAGATGAAGAGTATGGGGGTTCTCATATTACACACCATGGTGATGAAAATGATGTGAGGTACAATTCTTTCTCCCATATGTCTTATAAACTCTTTGAGGAGGATTGTGATAGAAGGAAAAGTTGTGAGGATGAATTACCTTCCTCATCTTGTGCAACTTACCATCCTAATAGAGGGGGTATAGATGTGTGGGCAAAACCAATTCGAAGATGTCGTGTTGACCATAGTCGAAGAACATTCTTTACTTCTTATGGTGCAAGAACTTGTACTTCTTATCCTTATTCCAATGTGACTAGTTATGCTTATGGTAATGATGTTAGAGTTAGGATGGAAAGAACAATGAGCCATAGAAGTAGAGGGGATTCATTGTCTTAAGATATGTATGATGGGGAGAGGCGGATTCTTGAAACAAAAGTTACAAATGAACCACTCACAATTGAGGATCCTATTACTTTGAGGATGAACAAATTGTTTGCTTCTATGCTAATAACTCTTGACAAGATCTCTCAAATGGTCTCCAAGGAGTCGAAAGCAAAACAAGCTACTCCTTGTGGAAATGTGCTTGAAGAGGATCCAATGAGTGAAATGAAGGCTACACCTAGCAACACAAAGTGGAAGTTAGATGTGAAGGGATCTCCAAACCCTTCCCAAGGAATTCTCGGCACTTGTCCTAACTCCAATAAAATTGAGAGACAAAAGATTGAAAGGAGTAAGTGTGTGATATGTGACAACTCTAGAGTGAAAAAAGGAGAGGTTGTGAGGAGTGATGTGAGAGAGTTGTCACAATCTTATACTAACTTTTGTAGCCTTTCTTCCTTTTCTAGTTGTCTTGATTCTTGTGTAGGTATCCTTGGGAGCAAGCCTAGTGAGGCACGCGATCAATGAAGAATCATGAGGTGCTAAAAAGCTTCCCAAAAGAACATTTATTCTCCGATGTTGAAAATCAAGGTGAATACAATCATTCCTATGATCTACAAGGTAACAAAGCTAAACCTTACACTTTGTTGAAAGTAAAAGATCATTTTGTGGCTAATAGCCAATTGAGTGTAGGTGATGGTATGTATATGTGTGAGCTTAAAGATCCTTTGCCTTGTGATCATCTTGATAACACTATGTTACATAGTGATAATGTATTTGTTGAGAGTGTTCATACACTAGTTGATCCTATTGATAACCGAATTGATTCTTCTAGTAAGATCAATTTGTGTCCACCTAGTGTTGACACTTGTGCCTTGACTGATAGTACATTGTAATGTGATTCTTTGCCATGTTTTGATAATGTGAATGTTAAAAATGTGGATACACTAGTTGATCCTATTGATGACCGAATTGATTCTTCTAGTAAGATCAATTTGTGTCCACCTAGTGTTGATACATGTGCTTTGAATGATAGTTCATTATCAATTGACATTGGTGTTGATAAACTCGTGTGTAATGATGACCCACTAAATGAGGTGTCTTGTGATGAACTTAAGGAACCTCAATTTAGTGTTGGCATTGATATAGTTGGTCATGTAGATAGTCATGTGAAGTCATTGCACCTAAATGATAATACCTTGAATTGTGATTCCATTCCTTTTTCTTCTCATGAGGATTGTGAGGTGGAATGTGTTTTTAAGGATAATCTCTTATTTGATGTTGACATGACTAATGAAGGTGAAATGCATAGTGGTGTGTCTTGGCATGATATAAGTGTAGCCCCTCTTGAAGGCTACCAAGTGATTGAGAATCCATTATGGTATGATGACACACTTTTCAAAGATGGAACTCTCTTCTTGGAAGATGATAGTATGTCTATTGGAGAGGTTAGTGGTCAAAAGAAAGAGGGTGTATGTTCTCCAATAACCCCTTCATTCTTCTGTGACCCCAATCTTGATCAAGGTCTTAATGTTTGTGGATCAAAGGGTGATTCTATATGTGGGCACACTTTGGATGAAGTTCATTTAAGTAACATCTTTCTTTACTACTTGTTTGCATATGATGACCCTTTTCTCAAATGTGATCTCACACTTGTGAACCCCAAGGCAAATGTGTCATTGCCTATTTTGGGAGTTTTCTATATTGTTGCATTCTTGTTTGACACACTTGTGCTTAAGTTGTGTGGACCACAACTAGTGGGTGCTAAGTTGCTTGTTTGTTTTTGGGAGATTCCTTGGATATTGAAAGCTCATTGTTACCTTCATAGGGTTGGACAAGTTGAAGTTTCAAATGGGACTCTTGGAAGCATGCTTGATACTATGATAGGAGGGACCCCAATTCATTGGGATTATTATTTGATATGGAGTGATTTGACTCCTAATAGATTCCTCAATCATTCTAGTAGCATGTCTTCGTTGGTGCATTTTCTTTCTTTGGAAAGTTGCTTGATAGAGAGGGTTGTTTTGTGCTTAAAATGTTTCTTCTTATCTATCGGTGTCCTTATCTTTTGGCACACCCTAGATGAGAATAGTGAGCTTAACACCTTTCTATACTACCTTTTTGCTTATGATGATACCCATTATGGTATGGGATTTGTTTTGTATGGAGGTAGAGATATGTAAGTCTTTTACTTCTTTGACCAAAATAAACCCTTATGGGTGATTACACTATTTTTGATGAGGTCTTATTGTGAGGCGATGAAAAAATTGTGTCTTACGGCTCCTAAATCATATGTGATGTCATCTCTTAGGATTCTTGATGCCATTAAGACCTTTGTCGTTTCCTTGTCACATGATGTTTCTTATGACCAATTCCTTTGTACCTTATATGATGAATGGATCTTCTTTAACACAAAGGATAGTTGGTTGTATTTCAAATATGTGTCTCCTTGGCAAGTTGGTGTGGTTTCTAATCCTTGTGCTAACCCTCATGCTATGAGTATATATTTGTTGTTTGTCTTTCTCATGTTTTTGCAAGGTTCAGATTCGAGGAAGAATCCTTTTGAAGAAGGGGAGGATGATACGAGCATGGATAGCGTAGGGCACATTAGGATGAGCTTCCACATATGGATGATAGCTTGGAGCCCGAAGGAAGCCATGGAGCAATAAATATACAAGGTCATGGGCTATAAATATGTCATTTGGACAATCAAGAAGGGCCCTTGTGGGTTATTACTAAAATAGTCACTTTTGGGCTATTTTTGTAATAGGCTATTTGTGAAAAGACAAGGACTATAAATAGTTTCCTTAGCCTTTTACTTTACTTAGATTTTAGATGATTGAATTGTCTTGAATAGACATTGATATTTAGTTACTTTAGATTAGGGTGGTGATTGGGTTCAATTCCAATTATTAGCTTAGATCAAGTGATTAGGGTAGATTCCCGAATTGCTTGTGTTATCTTCTTCGCTTGATTAATCATCGAGTTATCATATTGTGGATTCAATTTGGTGTCTCGTGCATTTGATTGAGTTCTCTTCTCCCTTGGTTTAATTGTTCTTTCAATTGAGCCTTTCTTTCTTCACTTCTCATCTCTTATTTCTCAACTATCCTTTAATTTTGTTGTTTAATTCCGCGTTTTCAATATCGATTTTAGTCACTTGATTGAGGTGGTTATCAATATTAGTCAAAAAAATGAAACAAAAATTCAAAAAAAAAATTAAAAAATTCATTCCACTTTTTCAAAAACCTACTTTGACTCGTGTTTTTGTTGTTGTTTTTGATACTAGATTCGTATTTCCTAGTATTTTTTGTGTCTAAATCCAAGATTTCAAGCTATTTTGAAGAATCCACCATTATTTGGTTTAAAAGTTTGAAAACTTGAAATTGGATCTTGAAGATTTAGTATTGTTTGGATCTTAAAAATTAGTGGGCTTTGTTCTCTAGGTCGAGGGGGACCTAATCCTAAAATTTCAGCCAATTCCGAGTTGATTTTAGGGGTGTTGGAATTACATGGTGTTCTTCAAGTGTTCTTGATGAAGAAGGAGTAAAACAGAGACATTTGAGTCAAATACAAGTGAAAGTAGGGGCCAGAAAGGTATTTTTGGTCCCAAATTAAATAAAGTGGGCCCAAAAGATTGAAAAGGAATTCTGAAATTTAAAAAAAAATTAAAAACTCAGCATTTTTATGGCTAATCAAAAGCTACCACATCATCGGTCACGTCTTCCCACTTACAACCCTACCCGCATGGACAAATCATGGAGTAACACAACAATACATCAGCTCCACATCATGCCAGTGAGGCACCCAACGACTTTCGTGTCTTGTGAGCTAGCTCGCTATCTTGAGCTGCATACATAGGAAGCTTCTGCATCCAAACATAGCTCCAGGAAGCTTTTGCTCAAAGCCACAGCTTCAGTGCCCCAGCCTTCAGTGAATTCGGCTCCAAACTCCTCCTGCGTTTGCTCCAGATCAATTTTTTTTTTTTTAAAAGTTTTTCTCCACTTTTGGAGCCGTTTCTCCGTGGAATTCAATCAAATTTCTTCCCAAATTATATTTTAAGTCCAAATCTTGGTAAATTAGATTTTTAAAATTAATTTTACCTTTTCAGTGGCTTCATAACTTGATTTTAATTAGTAGATTGCCCTTTTAAATATTATCAAGTTCTTTGAGTTCGATTCTTTTTATTTCTTACTGATTTCTTGAATGTTATTTTTTAGTTTTATTTTGTTGTTAATGTTCTTGATTCAAGTCTGTTATATTTTACTAAGTCGATCGTTCTTCAACTAACAAAAATCTGTTCTACCTTTAAGGTTGGTTTGTGACTCTTGGCAAACAATTTATCAATTTGAATAGCAGCTTTGGCCGGATCATTGAGTGGTAAATAGTTAGAGTATGTGAGTATATTTGAGTGGTTTTTCCAAGAACAAAGAGTGCAAATATGAGTAAAGTGAGGAACTTTTATTATTAATGTTGTTTGCTCATTTTTGTAGGTACTTGAAGTTATAATGAAGTATGACATCTATAAATGCAAAGGTGCAAGATTCCAATTTGAAATGACCTATCTTATTTATGGAAGCTAGTGGAGAAGAGTATGAAAAGCGAGAATCCATGATGGATGAAATCTTGGCTAGCTACAACTATTCACAAGAAATTAAAGGAAGATGTAAGTGGCTCTTGAGAACTTTGAAAGAAAACTTGCTAATTATTGGAAGCATTATAATAAGAGAGAAAAGGAGATAGGAAGCCCGATTGACACTTGGGATGCATTGAAAGAAAACTTGATGTGCCATTATCTCGGACTTAATGAAAAAGGGTATAGAAGAATCAAAGACACTTTCCAAAAGAGAAAACAAGATTCCTTAAAAAGGATTTTTACATTTATTCCAATGATAATGAGAGACAAAGGATCGAGAGGAGTAAGGGAGCGACTAGTGGTAACTCTAGAGAGGAAAAAAGCGAGGATGTGTGGAGTGAAGTGGGAGAGTTGCCACAAAACCAATATAACCATCTTAGTTGTACTTCTCTTTGTAAGAATTCTTATGTAGGTACAAGTATGATGATTGAAGGAACACAAGTTCCCATGAAAGAGTCTACACTTAAGGATTTGACGAATTTGCTAGTCTATTAGACCGAACAGATTGGCTTACCTAAAGACATGAGAGTGGAAGCTTTCTTTCAAGGTAAAGAACATCCTTCTTGTGGGCCTCAAGATACAATATCTAAACTTGACACTTTTAATATTTCAAATAAACAAAATGTGAGTAATAGCTGTTCTTAATGTAAGCTTAATTATTCTTTACCATCTTGTGATAATGTCTTTGTTGAGAGTGTTCATACACTAGTTAATCTTATTGATGACCGAATTGATTCTTCTTGTAACATCGATATGTGTCCACCTAGTGTTGACAATTATGATTTGATTGATGGAATATTGTCATGCAAAATTTGTGTTGATCAACTTGTTTGTGATTCTAGTTCACTAATTGAGGAATTTTGTAATTTGATTAGTGAGCCTTAAATTAGTGATGACATTAATAAAGTTGGTCATTTGAAAAAGAGTAATATTTTGAGCATTTCTCTTGTTGAAGATCCTATTGCTTGTATTGCTTATAGAAATCATTCGACTGAAACTTCCTTGAATGATAACGAGCATCTTTTTTAGAAAGAGATTATATGCTTTAATTTTCCACAGTTGATTGATTATTTTCTCTTTAAGTATAATGTCTTATTTGATGATGATGAGGTCATTCCTAGTCTAATGCTTAGTGGTGTTAACAATGATAGTGATTTACCTCTGTTTAAGGGCTATAACTTGTATGATAACCCACTATGGAATGTTGAGAAGGAAGGTGATGTGTGTTTGCCAATTGCTACTTCTTCTTTGAGTGTTCCAATTATTGGTAATATGCTTAATTCTCTTGAGTCTACTAGTGATCTTACATGTAAGTGCAGCTTAGATGAAGCTATTTTGAGTGACACCTTTCTTTACTACCTATTTGCATATGATGATATTCATGCTTATGGGTAGGGTACATAATATGTTGGTAGGAGTAAATTTGGGGAAAATGGTTGTTTTCTTGACCAAGATTGATAAGTGGCGATTTTGCCACTTATCTGTATCTCTTTTCTTAGGATTTCGTATCATTAATCTATGATATGAGGCTAAGTATCATTTGAATGGTAATGATTTCAGGTATTTTGAGATTTACAAGGAGTTTCGATAAAAAGAGGTGAAAATAAGAGGAAAAGGACCTGGATAAAGACCAATGAGAAAGCCCTCAAGTACCACGTAAGCGGCCACAGGACCGCTTAAGCATAAAGTCAACCAGCCTAGTGAACTGCCGCTATAGCGGCCTTAGGAGCTCTTAAGCACTAGTTAGCAGCCCAGTCAACTACCGCTAAAACGACCATTTTGACCGCTTAAATGGTCAGGTCAAAGTCAACACAGTTACTTAAGCGACCATTTTGACTGATTAAGCGGTCATCGGGGCACAGTCAGGGGTAGATATGGAATTTCACTCTCTCTCCATCCCAAAATGCATAAAACTTAATCCAAGCTTCCTTGCAACACATCTTTGGATATTGTCTCAAGCTTGGAGACTAGGGTTCTTCAATCAGTGCCCTTGGAGTGAAGATTTAGAAGCTTTGTAGTGACAAATTCTTAATCCTTTCTTCATGTCCTTGCTTTGTAGTGACTGTATTTGGTTGTCGTTGTTAATTTTGGTTTTGAATATTGAGTTGAAAATATAATAATATTTGGGTTTTAATTCTATCTTATGGTTTTGTATTAATTGAATTCTCATTAGTTTATGAATTGGATTTGTGTTTATCTAAATTAATCTCATGCTTTATTGATTTTCGAAAGGAGTAGCTAACTCGAGGACACACCCATTTACTTTGATTAAGCTTAAAAGAGTTAATTGAGGTTGGAAAAGGTTAATTTAGCATGATTTGAGGCTTTAAACCTTATCTAATGGATCTGAGCTAGAGATAGTAAGATACTAATGTAGCCTAAAATTGATTTTGTGATTAATGTTTCTTAGCTTGGTTCGAGAGAACAAGTGTGGACTAAACCCTCAATGGTCAAGAGACATTAGTGGGTAACTTTGAATCTAAGGCTAAATTGCTAAATCCATGATTAATAGTGAGTACTTAATTTAAATACAATGGAGCATCGATATAATTGATTCCCCGTTATCAATTCTCTTTGTTTTCCCTCATTCGTGAAAGTCGTGGATCAATTTTTTATATTAATATTGGTTCTATCCTTGTTTCATTTTTTATATTGAGCCTCCCCCCCCTCAAAAAAAAATAATACTTGTATCCTTTGTTTGATTAGAGTGAGTTGTTTTAATTCCTTATTTTCTCAATTGCTATTCACATTGTTCCTCATGGGTATGTTACGACCCAACTAACTAGATCGTGAGGGCACCTACTCTAATCCACCTAGATAGGAGAACCCATACCCCCAATGTAACACCCCGTAGATTTCCGAACCAAATTGATTCCCGTGAGATACATGGAATTAATTAAACATGCATGAGAGTTTTGAGGAATTACACATAAAAGTGTTGGGCCAAATTAATATATGAAAAAGGGCTTAATTTAAGCCCAAATGCATGGCCCAACAAGAAGGAAAAAGATCCATTCTTCCATATTTGACCCATTCAACATAAATAATTGGATAAGAAGAGACTTGAGGGCATATATAAGCATGAGAAAATCAGATTTTTATTCATTTTTGGACACCCATGCTTTTCTTGTATTTTCTAGAGATTTCAAGAGAAAACCCCTTTGGGCTCTTCAAACCCTAAGCCACCTTTGGAACAAGATCATCATCTTCAAGCCTAGGTAAGTGTTTATTGTTATGATTTAATATATTATTGCATGAGAGATGGTGTATAACATGTTGGTTATGATGGTGATGTATTGAGAATTTATTATGTGTGTAAGATGACATGTTTGCTAAATCGGAGGATGGTTTTGTCTTGTAAACTTGAATATGGGCTTGTGATCTTGAAGGAAATGAATTTGATGGGTTCAATATTGATATGTGAGATGTGATTACAGTCTTGACTTGTTTTATTCTTGTGTACAATGGTTGGAATTGTTATTGCAAAAGTTAGCACGGAAATGATGGCGTAATGTAAGGAAAACGTCGTATTGGTGTTGTTTTTGTGTGTTGCAAAACCATGGCTGTTCATTGATGTTTAAGAGGATCAAGAATATGTTAAAATAAGTTTGGTTATGATCATGGACCATTCATGGCATTAAAAGACCCAAAAAAATGACATTTCGGACCAAAACGGGCATCCGCCCCTGCAGACCGAGGCATCTGCGGGCGCAGATGCCGACGCAGATGGCACTGGCTGCTGCCAAGGGCCATCTGTGTGCGTAGGCGGCTGACCTACAGGCGCAGGTGCCAACGCAGGTCAGCCCAGAATTTCGTTTTGGTTGTTTTCGTATCCCGTTGATCCCCCGAAGCCCTCGTACCCTCTATAGATATAATTAGCAACTTGTGATGTGGTTTTAATGACTTGAAAGCATCCTATGGAGGCATGATGGACTGTATTAAGTATGGATTATTGTTCATATGTTTTTATGAGACATATTGGTAGGAGTAATTGTGACGGCATGTTAATAAGGAAGCATAAAGGGTAGTGTGATGTGAAATGTTATTGATGTGTGATATTTTGGTTAATGTGTGGAGTGTTATGATGTTGTTGGTATGATAATACAATGGATTGTACTGTGAAGGATGAAATGATTCTATGTAGCAGTCACATAACTCATTGTGACACCTTGACGTTTGTAAGGGAGTTGGTTGTTAACATGAATTTTGTTGTGAACTTGGATTGTAGAGTGAAACATAAAGAGGAAGCTGGACTATTGTATGCCCATTTAAGATTGTAGAATCGTATTGAGAATACAAGGTATGTAAGGTTACTCTTTTCGTATCCTTTTGCAACATGTTGTCCATATTGACATTGGGCTTGTTCTATTTCTAAAAGTTGACATATATTGTTCTCCATATATGCCCCATTCTTAAATGAGTTATGATTTACTTATCTCTTATCCGTTGACTATTCATTGATTGAAGTCCCAAGGATGTCATCATGTTGTGAGTCCTAAAAGGACTATCTCAAGAGAGAGTAAGGTATAACGAGAATCTATGAATGCTTGCTTAGCATGTCCAATCATGTCATGACCCAAAGTTCCAATAGAGTTATACGCATGTCTCTTATACATTGACTATTGTTCCAATGGTTCCAAGAGGTTGTGTGTCAAACAATGTTATGGCAAGTGAATATAAAAAATCTTTCACAAGTGAATGAATCAATCTCTCACAAATAAATGTACCAATCTCTCAAGAGTAATGAAAGAAGTAATGTACAAGTTAATGTATCAATCCCTCACAAGTAAAGATACTAATCTTCCATAAGTAGAAGTACCAATCTTACAAGAGCAATGAAGGAAGTCATATGTGAGCTAGTTTAACCATCCCTCATAAGTTAAGGTATTGATCTCATGACGTAGAAGAGAAGTGAGGTGATATATATTTGTGTGCTACAAATAGTGTCTTAGTATGTAAATTCTCAATAGATGAAGTATGTATCTCTCATAGGAAGATGTGTGCTAGTGATCTCATGAAGTGAAGGAGTGAAGTATAAGTGTGTGCCTTAATGTCATGATCCTTAACGTGTCATTCTCATAACCTTAAGATTGTAAAGAAGTAATGTGCGTGGTTGTTGTATGTTTCATTGAGTAGGGGTCTCAATCTAAAGGGTATAAGTTCAATATAGGAAATCCCAATATTATGCTATGTTAGTTAGTGCATTCCCCCAAAGGTGGAGGCCCGGTATCATAAGATCTCATAAGAGAAGTGAAGAGGTAATAGACGAGCTAATATCTATCCCTCACAAGGTAAGATGTTGATCTCATGAAGGCAATCTCTCATAAGTGAATACATAGATCCCTCAAAAGGAAAGAATAAAGTAATGTATAGTCGAATAGACTAAGAGGCAATCATGACATGAGTCTAAGTACCACTAGAGTTAGATACACGTCTCATATTCATTCGTAATGTTCTAAACCTCCAATGAGGTTATGTTCCAAGGTTTCAATAGAGGTTATACTCATGTGTTTTGTTCATTGATCATTGTCCAAGGGGTCCAACAGTGTTATGTTTCCATAGAGGCTATGTTTTAATAATGTTTATTTTATTTGCATGTTTCACTCATTGATTATGCAAAAGTACCAACCTCTCACAAGTTAAAATATCAATCTCAAAAGTAAAGGAATGAAGTAAGAACAAGGTAATGGTGATGATGATGTTAATTTATCCATGGGTACAAATACCTGCATGATGGTTCTCTATACAGCATCCATGGGGGGTGAAATGAACACCTGCATGATGGTTCTCTATACAACATCCATGGGGTGAAATGAACACCTGCATGATGGTTCTCTATACAGCATCCATGGGGTGAAGTTAACACCTGCATGATGGTTCTCTATATAGCATCCATGGGGTGAAATGAACACCTGCATGATGGTTCTCTATACAGCATCCATGGGGTGAAATTAACACCTGCATGATGGTTCTCTATACAACATCCATGGGGTGAAATTAACACCTGTATGATGGTTCTCTATACAGCATCCATGGGGTGAAATGAACACCTGCATGATGGTTTTATGAATTTCCCACTGATCAGTTGGGCTCGGGCAGTATATGGTTAATAAGTTATAAATCAAAGTAAAGTGAAGGCAAGGAAAAGAAAGAACGTAATGCACATGGTATCCCACATACAGACAGAGAGCTTATTCACATTTGTTATTTCTCTTATATTGATTCCATAGTTGTTGTTATTATGTAACGTATCATTGAAGATGATAATAAAGAAAGAAAGGTACATGGTTCCACCTATAGAGTTTTTCTTATAATTATTTCCATTGAAGTTCTTATGTACTAACATAGTTCTTATGGCCTTACATACGCAGTACATTCTTCGTACTGACCCCTCTTGGGGACTTACCTTACATGTTGCAGGTGCAGGCATTAGTAGACCTCTTCAGTAGGCTGCGGATTGTATACAGGTCTCTGGTGAGCTCCAGTTGCTTCGGGGCTTCCTAAGTCACACGTGAACACTAGGTTTTGGTATTATGTAAATATTGCATAGACATGGTCATGTATTTGTAGAGGCTTTGTAGACAGTTGTGGGAAGACAAATGTAGGAGACGTATGTCCATGATGACTTGATGGCCCTGTCGGCCAAGTTTCACATATGTATATATATTTAACACATGTTTCATGAATTTTCGTTATTAATATGATAAGTTCTTACGTGATAATGGTATTTCTTATGGCATGCATATGAACAAACATAAGCAAAGATTGGTTCTCTCGGGCCTTATCGGCTTCGGATGCCAATCACGTCCCGATGGGATTTGGGGCGTGACACCCAATTAGAAATATGCAAAAGTTATAAAGGAATACTATTCACCTCTTCACAATACCATAAAACATATTACAAACCCTTTTTTAAATACATAACAGAATTCAACTTTTCTAAGGACCTAGTCTAGACATGTACAAGAGCTACTACAAGACAAGAAAAGAATAACCAAGACCCAACTTCCACCATAGGAATAAAAAGACGGAACCTGCTGAAGATCTCTACTGTATCATAAAAGAAACACCAACTGATTCTACAACCAGACTATACACCAAAAAGGGTATAGCAAGAGTAGTATCCGTACAACAATACGTACTAGTAAGCATCATCGGCCGACCAAAATTAGATCACATAAACATCACATAAATATCCAAAAAGAAAACACACTTAAATAATTTTATTATTCAAAAACCTTCCTCCCACTAATTCTTCACCCTCCTAGTTTTTATACAATTTTTATAGGAACTCCCTTATCACTTAGCCAATTTCACTAATCCATAAGTCAATCGCCATACTACATTCAACTCTAAGTATCACTTCTCAATACTTTCGTCACCTCTAGTTATGAATTTAACACCCACTTAATTAACGACTCAACAACAGTGGCCATGATCAATCCCAACCCTTAATACCTATATCAATTGACCTCAACAATTATCATGCTTCTCAGAAATACCTACGTGTAGAGAAGACCATGCATCATAGGAACACATAAACAATTAATAGAGAGTTACCAACACCTTTACTTACTTTAACTCCCTCAATATCAACTAATCAAGAAGTATAACTTAGCACAAAAATCCATCAAGGCAACACAATGTCCAATGACAACAATCAATAACCAGGCAATTATAAGTTATGACAAGCGGTTCATCAAGTAAAGTAATGACTAACAACATTATATTAAGTCAACAATTCATGATTAATAACAATAAGTTCCACCTTGCATCGTTTGTTCTTAAAATAAACATCAATAGAAATTATTCCTTTCAATCATGTTAATAGCCCGGACCACACAAGGATCCAATATAACAACAATAATATCCACCAGTTCACTCAAGGAACCAAATATAGATCAATCAATAACAGGCCTGATCCACTCAAGGAACCGTCAAACTCACTTATACCTTGTACACACATGCTTAGGGTCTTATGTTTTTCCACTAGCCATGACTTAAAGAAGACGAGCTCATGTCCATGTACCAAACATCCCAGACATCTAGTGTCTGCCACCCTCATCCCAAACCAATGTGATGCCACCATTATAACAACATCCCCACCCTTATACTCCCTGAGTTTCCTAATCCCATGATGATAACCTTTACTGGTTCATCTCATAATAGCAACTGATACCACAATAAGTGCAATCACAAAGAGAATAGCACAATCACAAATAGAATACAAAATCACACTCTTACAACTATCAAGCCTTTAATACAACCTCATTAGATGTGAGTAGACACTTAGGATATCATTCGACAACTACCCTCTAAAATAGGCATTGTAACAAGTACACAAAGAGACAATTAATATGCACACATAAACCAATTTGGGCTTTCAACAACATTTAACCATCACCTACTAGGTCACATATCACACCAATATTCATTATATCAATTGAGGACTTATCTAGGACATTCAATTTCTAAAATATGCATCCACGTATTTGGATCACCCCTTAATATATCCAACCTTCCATCTTAACCCTAAGTCATCACCAAGTGAACTTCTCCACCTAGAATCCTCATCTAATTTACACCATGTCGCTAATCATCTCTACATCATCATTCATTAGTTACTAACACAACTTGAGCATAATAACGTTATAGTTACCCATAATTGGTTTAGCATTAACAATAATACACGTTAGTTTATATCACAATCTTAATATTACACACAACATCAATCATATTCAAACAAATTTGGAATTACTATTTTTATCCACCCAAATACCGTGCCCATAGGCCAAAACATGGAATCTCTTATCAATCTATGTCATGCATATATTTTCTAACTCATGTCTATACTACTCAATTAAACCTAGCCTACCTGGATGCAAAAAAGCATAGACTTCTGACTCTATTTTAATAATTTCTAGCATGAAATCCAAAAGAAAACAATAGGTTTTATCCCATTCTAACATATCCCTTCTTCTCCATTGCTCCAAGGCTATGAGGCAACCCTGAGGTTTTTTTAGAAGTAAACCTCATCCTATTTGAAAGTGAAGAGGAGAAAAGAAAATAAAGAAAATAAGAGGACTGATTCTAGTCCTTGACGTTCCATTATAGTGGTAGATAAGCCGCTACCATAGTGCCGCTATAGCAGGAAAAATCCCGCTATGGCAAGAAAATTCTTTCTATAGAAGGATAACGTCAGCCCAACCCAAAAATTCAATTTCCAAAATTTTCAACCATGTCTTTTAGAGACCAATAAAAGGATATGTTGCAAAAACTTCCATACCCATGCCCTTGGACGAGGTGCCTTTAGTAATGACGGAACATGTCATTACAACAGATACTAATTTACCCATTGTTCATCCCCAAATGATCACAGTAGGAAAGTATGGAATGAAACACATACAAATATTGCCCACTCATTGGTCATGAAAATACACTACTCCCCTGGCTCACCGAATTTTACCACAACCTCGATAAATTTTTAAATCTCACTTTATTACTACTCCACTCCCCTCCTAAATCAATTTTTTACTATCATAAATCACACGAAATAACTTGGACAAAAGTTTTTTGAGTACCTAGGATAATCAGGACCTCGCCAATATACCAGAGAAAAATTTCAAAAACACAACAGACAAGAAATTTTCCATCCTAGCGTGAATTTGATCCTGTTATAACGGGAATATTCCCGATATAATGGCACCACTATAGTAGGCTGTAGGCCTCTATAACCGGATGGATTAGTTTAAAATGTTGAGAAATGGGTTTCAAGCCCATTTCTTAACTTTTACACACCAAAACTCCTCTCTCCTATCCGATCACTTTGCTTCCATTATCGAAAAGAAGGTAACTATCGTTATAACTCTGTCTCCTTACTTTATTACTCGTAGTATCATTAAAATTCACTTGAAATTATAGAAATAAAGTAAGTTTTTGGTTAGTTTTTGTGATTGAAGATTTCACTTGATTTGAACGAATTGTTGAAGCATGGTTGCTTCTCTTACATTTACAACGCTCTTATGACATTTTATGCATAAGAATCACAGAATTTATGTGCAATTTGTGCTTAAAATGTCGAAAACAGGCAATTTTTGTAAAATGCGCCATTGATGTGCCTCTTGGAGGTCGGGGACGATGAAGGCTACTACAACGGCCTCATCCCTCTATAGAGACCCCTCTATAGTAGGAATATTCACACTATTATGGTCCCGTGGTAGTGGGATGCCGCCCATTATAGTGGGAGAAAGCAAGCTGGCCTCCCAACCATTTTTCAAACTTTTCCTTTTTTAAAAATTGAGATTCTTTCAATACTTCTATGGGTTCTAACTAACTTACACACGATTTTTGCAGGATTACTATTTCAATGGCCTACAATCAAGAAAATGCTCCCGCGCCTTCAAAAGATTCCCTGATAAGAACTGTCGGGAACAATTTTGAGAATATTAGAGAGTGGGATTTTACTATGAGAGGGGATTCCTTATAAGGGGTATGGAAGCAAGTGCGCCAGAGTTCTACAACCAGCTTCAGGAGTTCAGTTGGATGCCACTAGTAAAGGCTCCTCAGGATGGGGTCTCGACCTGGGTTAAAGAGTTCTATACCATTATCTCGACTATGTTTTGGGAAGACCCCAACCCTACTATCCACATTTAGGAAGTGGATATCCCCATGGATGCTGCTACAATCAATGAGGTGCTCGGGGTGCTGAATATCAGTAATGCTGAGTATAATGGCCAAGGCTCGGGAGACGGACATACGGTGGCTTAGGGATACATTGGTAGCAGAGGTTGAAAGGGACAAGGTCTACTAGCTTATTTCGATGGAGTTTGGAGCACTTACTTTACTACTGATTCTCAGAGGTGGCTGAACTTGGAGACCCAGGGAATTCGTCCATCGGGTAACACTTCTGATGTTCCTTACCCTCGGGATCTGGTGGTGGCCTGGACCATATGGGGAATACGGCTAAATCTGGGGGTACAGATTATAATAGAGTGGTAGGACTTCTACCAGGGCAACATAAAGGCCCCTTACCTTCCCGGCCTGGTTCTGAGTTGTACCGGCGCGTAGGGGTGCCTAAGGAGGATGCTGATAGGGACAGAGAGTTGGACACACCCTTACATCCCCTTAAGGTGATAGGTACTACATCCCAGAGTAACAAGAAGAGAAAGATGGGCAAGGCTAAGAGTAGCTGAGCAGTAGAGGAGGATGAAGAGGATGATAATGTCCCTACTACCCACCCCTCGATCTCTTACTAGCGGCTTGAGTAGGACTTGGCTGCGATTAGAACCCTTCTAGAATAGTCCTACCAGCCTCCCTAATATACAACCCCTTCTAGCTCTACAGACCCAACTCCCACTATCCAAGACTATGTAGAGCTCTAGAGAGAGCTCAATGAAGAGAAGAGAAATAGGCGCTCTTAGGATAACTTGCTAGCTCAAATGTGGAAGACCGTCAAAGTCATGTTAAAATACACTATCCAAGATAAGGAGCTTCCTTAGAAAGAGCTGGAGGACGTGCATGAGTTCTTCTTCCTTAGTGATGTGGGAAGAGAAGACCTGGACCCTATAACCCAAGAAGATGTTGGGGCATCCAGCTAGTTCCTCGGGTGCATGTCAGCCTACCTACTCTCCCCCTATTTTATTATAATTCCTTGGATTTGGGTTTCCCCTGATTGGGGCATATAACAAACAGTCTTTTCTTTTATTGCACGTGGATGCTTATTTTCATTAGTTAGTGGTAAATGCATGCTATTTATCATATGCTATGTGATTTTCATCGATTATGTGGTAGCTCATAGACTAAATTATTCCTCGAACAGGTTAGAATAAAATGCAAAACAAGAGAAAATAGGGCAAGGATTCCTTTCTAACCCATCCCGCTATAGCAGCCTGCATACCGCTACTATGATGCTGCTATAGCGGGAATATTCCCACTATGGCGGGATCGCTGCAGCGAGGCAGTGCACTCTATAGTGGCCCTACAGTAGCCTAAAATATTTCAGTTTTCTGCCAATCCCCTCATCCCCATTCCTTCCCAAAACACTTATATTAAAAATCGTACAATGGTTTAAATCACATTTCCAAGATCAAACCCAGCAAATCAAAGGAAAACAATCATTTAAGTGAGACACCACTTGTTATATCACAGTTATAGATTACAAAAAATCACTTTTAACCACAACTTCCACTACTATACAACATTAGCCATTTTTATTGCCTTCCACCTATCAACCATTTGATGCTAAAATTCCCCAACCATTCACCATTTTCTCTACCACTTTACATGTAACAACAACATGATTAGCACTTAGAATCTATCTTCCCTCTTAAAACACAAAACACACAATTTTTCAACTATCATCACATAAATAATTTTACGAGCACTTCATTAATCACAGATTCACAGTCATTCAAGTAGTTATAAATCCATGGTCGGATTTGAAAATGAATATGAAAAAGAAGAAGACCCTTGTGAATATACCAATCTATCAAGTGCCACGGTTTTGCCTAATCCTCAAACAGAAGTTGTCGAAGAAGAGATTTCACGCTATGTTGTTGAGCCAAAAATGTGTGCTAACCATAATGAAAGTTTCCAAAGTGAAAAAGTGGCCCAAATTGAAGAAGAACAAAAAAATTGTGATGAAGAAATCTTAAATTCTCAAAGCAAAAAAGTTGAGGAGATGTTGAAAAGCATAATGAAAAAGAGTGAAAGATGTGAGAAAACCTTGGCTAATTGATGGGACCTAATCCAACATGGTGATGATGAAGCTGTCCAAAACATTGATTTTTCCATAGGTGGACTTTTGTAAGCTTTGGTTGAGTCTCAACATGAAGAAGAACTTGACAAAGATGCAATTGTGAGCCAAGAGTGGCTATTGAACCAAGCTCAATAACTTGAAGTCAATTAGGAAAAATGTGAAATAATCATCCTAGTGAACAATGAGTTTCTCAAAATACATGTTGAGCAATGTCAAGTGGTGATTCAAATTGAAATAGCTACCCAAAAATTGGAAACCAAATTGAATGCAAAAATTGAGTCATGTGAGGTTCACTGCCAAAGGGTCATAACAAGTTGTGTTGAGATGATTTCCAATAAAGAAGTGGTCAAGATTGATTTTGAAGAATTCATGGTGATTTTCCAATCAATAGAGTCAAAAATAATGAAAGATGCCGAAGTTGATGAAATAATATTAGAGTTGCAAGAAAAAGCCAATAAAATCTTTTGTGAAGATTCTAGTTAATTTCGGGGTGAGAATATCAAGAAATATGCAAATTTGGAAATGGAGAGGCTTAAACCTCATTCCAACCATTTTTTGACATTCTGCTTGGTTGATGAAATATAAATCGAAATAACCTGTAACACGTCAAAAATATTTCTTCTCATTCATATAGCTTAGCATTGCCTTTTTGTCTCTAAATGAACTTATTTAACCTTATGTATGTATATGTATTTCGAATATTGATTTAGGGCTGCAAATTAAATTATGAAATTATGAGAGAATGCTTGAACTTGCAAACCTCTTGTCTTGAAATCACTTTTGGTTATTTGATAAATTGAATTGAAGGAGGTCAATTTAACTATGATATTTTCCTTTTCTTCTAAAGTGGATAGTATAATATTTTTGGGTCAAAATCCTTACTACTTGATAAGCTTCTTGATATACTAAAGTTATGATGAAATAAGATGAATTGACCTATGCTTAATTGTTTATACAAGATTTTGAGAAATAGTGGCTCCTAGATGTTTAATAGTTTCCGTAAAGGATATAAATGGTTTTCAAAGAGAGTTTTACATGATCCTTAAATGAACCTTATGTTCAATACTTTATTTATGATGGGGATAAAGATTTATAAATGTTTACGATGATTAAAAGAGATGACATGTGTGGCTTGCAAGTCTTGGTATGACGATACCAATTAAATGAATGCCCTAAGAACTTTAAATGTCCCTAAAGAATGGTTTTATGATTTGAAAAGGTTAAAGATGGGATTAAAGAGAATTAGATGGTTAACAAGAAGGTATGAGTCTAAAAAGTTCATTACCCGAAATCATGTTTTGCCGATGCGAGAATGGTTTTGTCCTAAAATATGAAAAACCTCACTGTATGCTTTCTTCGTGCAGTTTTATTAAAAAGATAAGAGAACGAGATATGATATGCCTCAGTTTTTTCATTAAATATGGATTGGGGGCTCAGCCGATCGACCAATGGTCAGACCCATATAACCCGTGGTGTAACGAGAAGTTGGTGATACCATCTAGTTCAGAACTAAAGAAGAGAAATGTTTTTATGTTCAATTTCACTTTAAAGTCTCTATTTATATCCATTTATGTCTTGGCTCCTACTCTCATGATTATTTTGTATAAAACTTGTGTTATCATTTTTTTATTTTGCATACTAATACATTCCATATATTGACCATCTGCAGGTGCTACATTGTTTCATGAAGTAGGTTCACAGACACATTCCCGTGGTTTTGTGCAGTGTTAGGATCATTAGGACAGCTTCAGATTCGGTAAGCCCTTTATTCTTTGGAAGGTAGTTCTTATTCAGACTTTTAGATAATTCTTTTGTAGTATTGCTGGGGCCTTGTCCCATCTTAGATAGTTCTTTATGCTTAGAGGTTTTGTAGACTGGTATTGATGTTGAATAAAGGTTTCAGTATTTCTGTATTGGTTTTCCTTTGAGATTATCAAGATGATTGGTCATTTTCAACTAAATATCTGTACTCTCTCTTAAGTTCTTTTTTCCTAAATAATATTATAATGCTTATGATGAATGCTAAGTGGTCCTCTCTAGCCTTAAGTGGTTTTGGGTGGCTGTTACATCCAGGGCCTAGTCTTGGGTTGTGAAAAACTTGATATCAGAGCCAGGTTCAAGTGTCCTAGGGTGTCTATGAAGCCGTGTTTAGTAGAGTCTTACTTATGGGTGTGTTGTGCACTACACTTATAATTTGGAGGCTACAAGGCATTTAGGATATATTTCTCATTCTTTCGAACTCTAGATCATACAAAAGTGTTATTCATAAGAAAGTTATCCAGATTCTTGCCTAGATCTAATTCCGCTAGCTATGCCCCATTTTTGAGGTGATAGAAGTATAAAAGCTCAGATTCCTAACGATGTGATCTTTTCAAATTAAATCATCAAAAAGTTATGAAACTGCATAAGGACTTGAGAGGAGTAAATTAGTATATCAAAGTTTATTGGTTTTTAAGCATATACCCTTATCTTCATGAATTATCCAGTTGAGTCAAGGTGAGACATTTATTCAGACCCTTTCAAAAACCCTTTAATAGATGACTCGCTTAAGGGGGAAAGGTGTTTAGCTGAATATTGGGTTAGTGTCACCACCCAAGAGATAGTATAAATTAGGGTATTATGAGCTATAAGCAGTAGGATAATCCCAGAGCTAGAGATATGGAGTTATAAGTCTAGAAGCCTAAAAGTGCATGTAGTGATTGATTGAAGAAGGTAGTTAAAGTCTTGTACCCATTAAGTTTGTGATAGGTATGGTTTTCCTTTATAGTGCTGGTTAAGGGGCAGCAAGATGAGCAAATTTTATGGTAGAAGGTGGGAAAAGAGTGGTTGATTAAAATGTTTTTAAATTTAGTTAAAATAAGGAAGGATCTCATGATGGCTTGTCACTGTGGTAGTAAAGAACAAGTGTAGGTTGTGAATGGAAGGATAGAGTGGTTAAGAGTTTACTTATGAAAGTTTTAATTTGTGATTTTGGAAGAAACTCCTTGCTGCTTATAGAACTATAAGTATTGTTTAAATATATGTTTGGGTAAGTAGATATGATGTGACAAAAAAAGAAGAATATGTTGATGGACTATAATTAGATAGGTTGTAGGAGTAAGTTTGACTATACTTATCATGAGGTTTTAGTAGATCCAGTTTTTTCTTGATTTTTTCTTGTAGTTGTAAGCCAATATAGTAAGTGAGAGGATATGTAGTCATATTAAGATGCATTATTAATTTTGGGAAGAAGATTGTGCTTGTAAGCCACAACTATGTGAAGAAGAAATTAAGATCGACCACTTTGTCAAAATTTTGGTGGGCTATTATTTCTTGATTTTCATCTGGTAGTTGTAAGCCTGAATAGCATACTAACTTGTGATGTTAACTTTACCTAGTGCTAGATACTAAGCTTGAGTTATGGATGGTCACCAAGGTATAAAGAATGATAATTTGGGGATGATAATATTACTTTTATGAGATTGATCTAGTAGACTTGACATGGTGTATGGGAGAGCTTAGGTTGATAACTTATGCAAGGTTTGAATGTGTAAGCATGATTTATATGAGGACTAGTGTTGAAATAGTGAATTATGGCTAAGTTATTAGATGGACAAGAGCATAAAGTTTGTAAGAACAAAGGTTTACTCGGCTTAAAGTTCGTTAGTGCTATGGGTACCTAGTTAGTATTCTTTAATCGCTTCATATGAATGAGGCTAGGTAGTTATTATTTGGTGTTCGTAAGAATTAAATTGAGGGAATTATAGATCTAAATGGACGTTGTTGAGTCTCTTGGTATAATTTTTAAAATTTTTTTGGATTGGGTGGATATGAGATTAGAGGTTTAATGCTAGTAGACTAAGGAGTGGAGAATAGATTGTTAAGTGTTAAAGATTGTGGATGTGTGTGCCCATGAGAGTTAAGTTTTAAGATTATGGCTATAGAGGTTAGAGGAAGTTAAGAGTAGTATCTCTGAAAGGAATGACCTAGAAAGAAGTTAGTAGCTTCCAAAAATAGTATCTTGGTTAGATTAGCATTCATGTGTACACTGATACCCCGCCGTGCCAAGTATTGTACTTATAGATTTTTTTATAGAATAGGTTTGCAGACTTATGATGGTGACCTTTAAGCTAAGGGAGAGATAATGAGATGTTAAACCAAGACAAATCATATGTTTCAGGCAGCGATGAGTTTTAGAAAAGGGTTATTTTGTGTTCCAGAGCGATCCATTCTCTTTCTAGTGTGTAACTTGTACTTCTATTTTAGAGGTCACTCTACCTATGTCTTATTCATTTCATCCATGATTATGTATAAGATCCAAATTCCCTATTCACCTATGTCCATGCTATGGCCCTTTAACTAGAAGCAATAATGTGTCTCATATGATCCAAGTTTTCCTTTAAGTTTCCAGATATCCAAGTACAATGTTGGGATGCTCATGATCCATAAATCTATATCTTATGTTATACTCACCCGTAATCAACTCTACTCTGAACTATATTATGAACTTTTATCATGCTTATGTCTAAGGTCCAAACACTTTATGCAAATTCATGTCCATGCTTCGCTCTTCGAGCAAGGAGAAAATATTTCTATGGTGATTCCAGTTTCACCATGTTATTCTATGAATCCAAACTTTTGTTATCTAGCTCATGATCTATAAACTTATGTTCTTGGTATTCCCTATTTTCTGAAGAACTCATGCTTTATGATATGTCTCAAAATCATGTCAAGTTATGTCTATGTTATATTGATCATATATTAATTCTCTATATGTTTAATATATGAATAAATCATGCCCATTATACCTTTCTTCACAAACCCTTTCTTGAGTGTCAGGGCTCTAAAAATAATATAAGTTGTGATTGAACAATACTACTTCTATCTCGAATCCTTATACTCTGATTCCTCAGTGACTTTTCTTAGGGTTAATAATGGTGGTGGTAGTCTATAAGTAAGGTGTTGGATGGGAGGGTAGATGTCCTTTGTTGTGAATATTATTTGATGCTTGTTTCAGCTAAGGTTATAGACATAGAGGAAGGACGAATGAAGATTTGTTATGAGTAATAGTTAAAAGGGGGATGTGTGATGTGACTCAACGTAGAAGTGATTGAATTTATGATATTAGGTGTAGAAGGCATAAAGTGGGTGTAGTACTAAGCTTGAATGTCATGATTGATTTATGTGGGGACTATTGCTTTAGGTGGCTGGCGACTCCTTTATTCAAGCTTGAGGTTTGCCAATTAAGGTGATATGAATAAGTTTTATTCTTGTGGGGTGAAAGTTACTAAGGGGATATAGGCTATAAAATCCCATAACTTAGACTAGAATGATCTCATTTTATGCAGCACATTGTACCTCCAGGTTAGGATGAAAACTATATATATGTTAAACTCAAAGTCTAGTATATATGTGTTCGCATGGTATATATATGAACTATAAATAATAATGTATGGTATTAAGAAGAGAAAGAATAGTTGAGAAGTGTTGCAAAATCTAAGGGCTATTAGCCATATCATTTAAGGTGGGGATACTTCTATTCCTAGGTCCAGCAAAATCTTATTTCATATCATGTATCAATCTTAATTCATGCTTATGATTTCCAAAAGTTCATGCCTTACATTAGTATGATCATGTTTCATAGAATTCATGTCCTATATCATGTCTATGCTAAATTCCATGTATCTCATGATTCGTACTAAACCGAATTGCTTGATGTTGTTATGAAACCTCTCATGATGTATATTAGTCAAAAATGAATTCTTGATAGGAAGTTTTAGAGCTTATGTCTATAGGTATGGAGCTTTAATAAGTCCCTATCCATCATTCGAAAAAGAATAATCCCAAGGGGGAGATAATGTAACACCCCAAATAAATTTCTTCGCATTCATATAGCTTAGCATTGCCATTTTAGTTTCTAAATGAACTTGTTTGACCTTAGTATTGATTGGGAAACATTTGAAAAAAAAAACTAAAATGTTTAGGTGAAATCAGTCTCGCGCATTCTAGCAATCAAAAGTTGGTCACTGTGATGGTCCAAAAATTTTCTTAGTAGTCCCCACTGATGTAGCAGCCAAAAGTTGACCGGTGTAGTGGGCTACCCCTTAAGCTCTTCTTTAAAGTGCAATTTTTAGAATTTTTCTCCTATTCTCAAGGATTTCAAACTCTGGCATGATTATTCTCTCCTCTCCACTTCATCCCACATCAAGGTAAGTCTGTCCCATGTAATTCTACGCATCTTTAAGTAATTCTAACATCACAATTCGGATTCTTAACGAATTCTATATCATAATCCTAGAGTTTTCAAGAAAACCCATATCAAGATCTCAAGAACAATTCTTGAAGTTCTTCAAAAAAGTTTGATCTTTCTTCAAGTAATTTGGAGCATTTAAGGTGTGCACAACAACCCTTTTGAAATCTAATTTCAAATTTATGGTTAATAAATCCTTATGTACATATATGTATTTCGAATATTGATTTAGGGTTGCAAATTATATGATGAAATTATGAGAGAATGCTGGAACTTGCAAACCTTTTTTCTTGAAATCACTTTTGGTAATTTGATGAATTGAATTGAAGGAGGTCAATTTAACTATGATATTTCCCATTTCTTGTAAAGTGGATAATATAATTTTTTTGGGTAAAAATCCTTACTACTTGATAAGCTTCTTGATATACTATAGTTATGATGTAAGATGAATTGACCAATGCTTAATTGTTTATACAAGATTTTGAGAAAATCATGGCTCTTAGATGGTTAATGTTTTCTGTAAAGGAATTATATGGTTTTCAAAGAGAGTTTTATATGATCCTGAAATGACCCTTTATGTTCAATCCTTTTTTATGGTGGGGCTAAAAAGTTATAAATGTTTACGATGATTAAAAGAGATGGAATGTGTGGCTTGCAAGTCTTGGTATGACGATTCCAATTAAACGAATGCCTTAAGAATATTAAATGTCTCTAAAGAATGGTTTTATGATTTGAAAAGGTTAAAAAATAGGCTTAAAGAGAATTAGATGGTTAACTGGGAAGGTATGAGTCTGAAAGGTTCATTACCTGAAATCGTGTTTTGTCGATGCAGGAATGGGCTTATCTTGATAAATGGATAACCTCACTATATGCTTGCTTCGGTGTAGTTGTATACAAGAGATTAGAGAAAGAGATATGATATGCATTTGTTTATGCGACAAACATGGATTGGGGGCTCAACCGATCGAGCAATGTTTGGATCCACATAGCTCGTGGTGCAAAGAGAAGTCGGTGATACCATCTAGTTCAGAACTAAAGAAAAGAAATGTGTTTATGTTCAGTTTCACTTTAAAGTCTCTATTTATATCCATTTATGTCTTGAGTCCTACTCTCATGATTATTTTGTATGAAGCTTATCTTATCATTTTTCTATTTTACATACCAATATATTCCACGTATTGACCATCATCAGGCACTATATCTTTTCATGATGTAGGTTCAGAGACACATTCCTATGGTTTTGTGCAGCGTTAGGATCTTCAGGACAACTTCAGATTTGGTGAGCCTTCCATTCATTGGAAGGCAGTTCTTATTCAGACTTTTGGATAATACTTTCATGGTATCGTTGGGGCCTTGTCCCGGCTTAGATAATTTTTTATGTTTAGAGGCTTTGTAGACTGGTATTGATGTTGATTAGAGATTTCAGTATTTTCTTATTGTTTTTCCTTTGAGATTATTAAGATGATTGTTGGTTTTCAATTAGATATTTGTTCTCTCTCTTAAGTTCTTTTTCTGTAAATTATATTATAATGCTCATGATGAATGCTAAGTGGTCCTCTCGAGACTTAAGTGGTTCTGGGTGCCTGTAACATCCAAGACCTAGTCTTGGGTCGTGACATTACCAAAAAAATAGGGAATTTGAGAGATAATGGACAAAGTCCCTACATTTAAGAGTTTGTCATACCAAAGAGGAAAAATAACGTTCCTTATTTGAAGGTCAAGAACTGCAAAATGAGATATTCAAGAAGTGACCTATTGATTTTTTCAGCATTTTCCAACGAGCCTAAATGGTTTGAAGTGAAGTTGGGTAAAAGATTCAAGTCTTTTGAATGGAGAAATAGAGTTGATTTCATTGCTTTCTTACCTTTGTCCTATGAGCCTTAATGAGATTTTGATGTAAAGTTGGATCGAAGATTCAAATCTTCAAAGTGGAGAGCTAAATGGTAAGGTTGCTTGCATTGTGCTGTGATGTTAAATCAAACACTTGATGGGAGTCAACCCATCATTCTCAAATATTTTGAATTCACTTTTGCAATTTTATTTTCTTAGAATAGCTTAGGATTTTATTTTTTGACTAATCCACAAAATTTCAAAGTTTTTGGAAGTGATTTGAACAAGTTTGGATGTAAAAATTTAATTGGAGTGAAATTTAGGGATGTCCTACCTTAAAAATGGGGTTTGAAACACTATTTTGGAGTGTTTGGATCGCCAAACTCATTGGTGGATTGCCAAATAGACCTTTGCATCGCAAAACTTGGCAGAATAAAATTGAAGTTGCTCAACCTTAGGTGCCGCTAAAGCGGTATAATGTCCACTTAAGCGGCCCATGGTCCACTTAAGCAGACACTCAATGGTCAGTTAAGACAGCTAAAACAGTCAAAAGTCTGCTTAAGCAGCATCCGACGGTCAAAACACCCTAAGTAAAGGTGAAAAAGTGCATTACATTTTCTACTCTTCCAAAACTCAATCTGCCTTTCCTTCTACTTTGCTTTCAAATTTCTTCATCACTTCTCATTGCAAGAATCAAGGTATGAATTCTAAACTCTTTCATTCTTAGGTTTGTAACTCTATGTTTTCCATTCTCTCTTCATGTCTCTCTATTTTAGGGCTAAGTTTATGTGTGATTTTTGATCTAATGTGTTAGGAATTCATGTGGTTTCTTAGTAAAATATGAAATTGAGAATGACAATATTGGTGATAAAACCATGGGGAAGACTTGAGTACTCATTGGTGGTTCAAATAGTTTGAAAAGTTTTTGTTCACTAAGTGTTTGATGAGTGGTTTGAAATAATTTTGTGGCTTGTTCTTTAATTTTGCATGAGCTGATAATGAGCTTGGAATGTATTTCATGTCTTGTTGGGTTTACAAACTGTGTTGTGCGTATTTTGTGCGAAAAGGCTTTGATAAATCTGATTTGGTTGTGTTGGGGACGAAGGGTTGGCTTAAGTGGCCCTTCCATTGCTTAAGTGATGTCCGCTAAAGCAGGCTCTAAATGCTTAAGAGACCCTACGCTAAAGGGGCATCTGACCACTTAAGTGGTATCTGAGGCCAAAATTTATGAAATTCTGAAAACTAGAACTTGGTGTATCTGCCCCGGATTGAGTTTTATTTCATTTCTGTGGCTTCTATTACTCACATGGAATTGTTTTACATGCTAATATTATGTGTTCATGCTTGTGAGCCATTTTCAGGGATCGATAATAAAAAATGAATCAAAATATGGGTTTAGTTGATGAAGAAGTATTTGAAGAAGAGTATGTTCAGACTTATTTTCTATCTCATTAGTGTCAGAACCAATACTACTCTGATATGGCTAGAAAAAAGCTATTCCCCGAGAGAGGGATTTCACTTGATCGGGCCCCCAAAAATTTCCTCAACTTTTATCAAAGATCGGTAGCCACAGGTTGGATTTTTTTATAGCTAAAACTTGCAAAACGAATCAACAATGGGTAAGAGAGTTTTGTTTGAATCTCAAGGCCATTAGCTAACTAGCCTGGTGATACGAATAAGAGGCAAAATGATCAGTTTTAGGGATGAAGAAATCAATAGGGTCTATAGGTTACCAAATCCCAATATTTTAGAATTCAGGTGAAAGATTATGCTCCGGGTAGTTGATTGGCTTCTAAACTTTTTCTGGGCAAGGAAGTATCTTGGGCTATCACAAAAGCAGGGATCACCGCCAAAGAGTTCATGACTGAGGCAAGAAATTGGATATCAATCATTTGAAGCTAAGTGTATCCATGTGGTAATATGTTAAACCTCCCATTGATGAGGGCTCAGATACTTGCTCGCATTTTTGACTAGATTTTGGTGAATGTTGGTCATATGATAATCCTAGAGCTTATGGAATTTAAGGTACAAGCTAGCCCCACACTCATATTTCCTTTCTTGATTATTGACTTGTATGGTGGACTAGGGTAGATAAGTACCCAAAAAATAATTAGCTGGAGCCAAAATTGCTGATCTTTCCATTGAAAAAGCATAGTAAATGTACTATTACCAAAAGCAAGAAGAGAAAAATCAATTTAGGAAAGTCTCCTATAATAATCGTAGTTGTGATTTTTAGCTTTTGCTGTGTTTTGACCAATTTTCCCTTTCATAGTTGCTATATGCTATTTATGAGTTGTGGGGTTGGTTGGCATGATTCCCAATGTGTTCGGGAGTGATTTGAGTGAGTTTGAGGTCTTTAAAGGCATTAAGAAGGTTAGTTTAACTTTGGTCAACATTTTGTGATTCAAGAGTCGGATGGTGATTTGGCTAGTTCCATTAGATTTGAAATGTAGATTTTAGGTTAGTACCATTGTTAGTTTGGATCACGAGCCTTTATATTGTGTTTTGAGTATTTAGGTGAAAACTAGTAAAATAGGCTTAAAAAGGGGTTACGGGGGTTAATTTGTAGTAAGAGATCTCTTTTGGTAAATCTGATGGTTCTATTGAGTTTAGAACATCAAAATTAACCTAGTAGCATTATTGGATTATTTTTAGGGGTTCTCGATCGAATCCCGAGGTCCATTCGGAGTCATTTTAGCTCTTTATGTTTCAGTTGCATCTAGTTTCTAGTGCAATCACCTAAGCGGCCATTTGGTCACCTTAGCAGTAGTACCTAGGTGGACCAAAGGACCGCCTTAGCGATAGTTGACAAGTTCAGACACCATTGCCTAAGTGATGGGTATGTCACCTTAGCGAGACCGCTTTAGCTGCTAAAGTGCCACCTATATGATCCCCTGCGTGGCAAGTGACTAGTGCCTTAGAGGTATTCTGGCCTCTCAGGCGACCATATTACTGCCTAGGTGACGCCACTAGATTAAAATGTCTTTTTCTTCTCTTTTATTCCATTCTTCTATTTTCAAATTTTGAGAGCTCGGTCCTTGGAAATTTCAAAGAAAAATTTCATCAATCTTGTGTGGGTAAACTCTAAACTCATATTTTCATCATTTTCCATTGATCATATCTTCAAAACAACTTCAAATCTTTAATTTCAAACTTAGATTTTGGGGTTTTTACCAGGTAAAGTATAAAATTGGTTTTTCCTCGACTTAATATCCAATTTCAACTCATTTTTTAGTTGTATTTTCATATTTAGACTCCTCTTGATATGAGGAACATGATTCTCAAATAAAATTTCAGATTTACGTTTTTTGATTCTGAGCTGATTTTCAAACTATTTTTGGACCCAGAACTAATATAGCCAATATGGGTATTATTGCACTCCTTTTAACATGTAGATTATGTTTTTGATAGATTTAGTCTATTTTGAGACAGTTCTTGAAGGGAAGGCTTCACATTGAAGGGTCTAGGCTTGGATTTTGGCTTTTCGAGGTAGGTTATGGCCTAACTTTCTTTAAATTGGGCTAGGTAGTTAACCATTTATGTATAATATGCTATGGGTTGGGGATCTAGTCTTGAGATTTTATTTTGGGATTGTTATTTTTATCGTGTTGCACTTGTGAGAGCGTATATGTATATTATTGTTGACATGAGAGATTATATTATTGTGATGTCCATGTGGGGACTTGACTTGATATTATAGGCCTTATTTGTGCATTTAATTGCCTTATTATTATCGTGATGCCTGAGCGGGGGATTTAGATTGATTTTATAGGCCTTATTTGAGCATTATATGTCTCTATCATTATAGTGATGCCCGAGAGAGGGACTTGGATTGATATTATTGACGTCTTACATGACTATTTATTCCTGTGGTGCCATACAATAGTTTATAGCATGAAATATTAACATATTGAGTGGATTTTGGGCTCATTTATACCAATATTGAATTGATTATTATCTTCATACTGATTTTGTTATGAGCATACATACTCATTTCATTCATTCATATTCATGAGATTGGTACCATTGAGGAATACTAATTTTGAAAGAAAATGAGATATTTTGTAAAACCCTTGGCCTAGATCTTTGCCAGCAAGGTTGATGAGATATTTTGTAAAACCCTTGACCATGGTCTTTTATGGCAAGGTTGATTGAGATTGTGAAAGTATATGGGTTGCGAACCCCCATGGGTCCTATCTTGGAAGCTTTATCTTGGAAGGTGTATACGGGGTCATGCAATGGACGCCATGAGATGGCTTGTATCATTTTCATCCCACCATTATTCCATTGCATTGCGTTGAATATCCTCATTTGTATTCTACTTACGTGTATTGTTGAGTTCTTCTTATATATTTATGTGTAGTTATTCTTATATGGCTATTATACTTGTAGAATTGTTAGGAGATATAATGTGAGCTACCATTTGGGAACTTTTCTGTATGCAGGTGGAAGTGTGCTCATAGTATTCTTTATATGTTATGTTTTCTACTTCGCTCAGTCGGCATATAATACCTACTGAGTACAAGTGGATCATACTCACTCTAGCTTTTGGGCCCTTTTGGTGCAGATCCTAGTACAAGTGCGACCAGCAGTGGCTGATTTGTGCTATTAGAGACTAATTAGGAGTACTAGTGAGCTCCAATGTTCGGGGCATATTCTGGGCTCCCTCCTATCTTATCTTGTCTTTATTTGCTTATCAAAGATAAAATCATGTATTTCAGATTTCTATGTCTGTATTAGTGATCTTTACTCATGACACTAGATTCTCGGGTTGGAGTTGTATTATTTCAGTTTCGGATTCTATTTTATCTTTTATATATGACTTATCTTTATTGTAAAGTCTCATTTGTGGGATTCTTTTATTTCTTTTTCTGCGTTTCTATTTTTGTTGGTATTGGGCTTACCTACTCAGGGTTGGAATGGGGTAGGTGCCATCATGACCTCAATTTCTAGATCATGACATCGCCTCAGGTTGGGACTGATTCTTGTTTGCCATCGGACCTTTTGAGATATTGACAGATGAGTTGAGGTAGGTCCGAGATTTAGAGTCTAAACTTCTATGTGGACTAGCTAAGATGTCTGAGGGGTTTACCATTTTTGTCCCAAAGAAAGATTTTGAGAAGTTTTTTGAAGATCAAAAGAAGCAGGGGGCCTATCTTTCGAGATTGGAGAAGGACTACACCAACCTAACCAAGTTACATGGGGAGTTAATTGATGAACACACCAAGATGATGAAGAGAGAGAAGAAAAGAGTTAAATTCTTCACACGAATATGGAAGGGTGTGAAAGGGTTGTGGAAGGTTCTAAAATCTAAAGAGCCACTTCCCTCATCGAGGCCAGATGAGGATGATGATGATGTTCCAGTCTAGTGGTCTGATGATGATGATGATGAGACTGAGAGCAATGGGAGTGCTTGATCAGCTTCAGGGAGCCCACTAACTCCTTCTCTACTTTATTTTGTATACATTGGGGACAATGCTATATTTTTTTAGTTGGGGGTGGGATAGCTTATATTTGTGATTGGTTCTGTACTTTAATATTATGATTTTGATACTTGTGTGCCTTTGTCAGGCTTTACTTATGCATTTGGATTATTTACCCTTACCGAACCATTAGATTTATGTTTTTGGAGATTATTTTTCCCTTGTCAAGTTTTTCTTGATTGCATGGCTATCATGTACCTTTGTAGGGCTTGATCTTTTGGGTTATGGATATTGTGTGCCCTTGTTGGGCTTGCTATTGATTGATGATTTTGTTGGATTAGTCGTTTTTCATTTCTAGATTAGTTTCTTTTAGTTTTTCTTTTGGTAGTAGTTTTGAATGACTTTTCTCGATGATGGATTGAGTGACAACATTCTTTATGAAAAATCTTCACTTTTGGGTGTTGGTATTCTTTTAGGGAGTCTAAGTACCCTTTGTTGTTTGGGACTGAGAGGATGAGCCATATGTGAAGTTATGGTGAAGTTTGAGTAACCATTCTTATTATTGCTTTTTGGAGTTGAAATATGAGATCGTCACTTGTTTGGTACTAATAGAGTTAGTCTTGCATTGTGAAATGTTGAAATGAGCATACCTCTCCAAAATTTTTTGAAAACAAGTTGTATGGAAGTGAATGATGTGGTGACAACTCTTTGACTCTTAACTCATTAGGTGGTGATAGTTTGGATTATGAAATATGACTTCTTTTGTTCTTGTTTAGGAAATGAAATTGATCCATCTTGAATAGTTTGCATGCCATGTGTTGTGAGTTTTTGTTGAAAAATTCTTGTGCTTACTTGTGTCATCTAGAACTTTTTCGGTTAGTCTTTCAATGCTAGTCTTGATTGTGTTTGGTTGGAGAGATGATCTTAGGCCTTCTTTGTGATTTTTAGAAACCTCTTTAGCCTTAAAAGCCTATCCATGCATAAATTCTATCACTAGTTTCCCCATTTGAGCTTAATATCCTTTCTTTGGAAACTATATTACAAGCCTTGAACCTTTTTGAACATTCCCTCTTTTGAATCCTACCCTCTTTGATTTTAAAAAATCCAACTTGAGGCTAAAAGCCTAAGTTGGGGGTGGTGTAAAAACACTTGTAACAGGTGATCATGCATTGAAGTGTTGTAAGTGAATGCCATCAGAATGAATCAATGATTGAATAAGAAGACAAACAGAGAACGTAAAAGAAAAAGAGAAAAGAAAAGAAAAAGAAAAAAGAAATGAAAAAAAAGAGAAAGTTTTCAATAAGTGAGTAAACTAGAATGAAAAGGAAAGGTGCTTTGTTTTGTATGAAAATGAAGAGAAAAATGATCACAGTTTGAATTAAAAAGTGTTGTGTAAAGCTCAAGGAGGATGTAGTCATTTTTATCCCAAATGCTTATCCTACCCTTCCCTAAGCCTATATTACAATCTAGAAAAAGTACTTTGAGATATCCAATCGAGTGATTTTGAGTTTGTGATTGAAAATAAGGGCAAGCCTATGGTATGGTACTTGGTTGCATTGGAAATTCTTTATTGAGTGTGAGTGTTTGTGCATTTGTCCCTTGTATAAGTGTTGTAAATATTGTGAGTTTTGGGACTGTCTTTCTTGTGAGGGCATATGAACTAGGATAGATTGGTGATGTTGATAAATTCCAAAAATAAGTCAAGAGAGCATGTTCGGTGGACTAGTGCTTTTAAGTCATTTCTTGAGGATTGGTTGTTGAAATTTGATTATTCTTGAGATTCCATTGCATTCTTGAAATTGTGTTTGAAATTGAGGAAGTTGCTTGGGTAAGACTCACCTGTTATTTACTAATTATTAGTACAAACCGAAGTCATAGTTATTGTGCCTAATTTGCAAATATGAAGTGAAAATTATAATGTTGGTGTTAAGCTTAAATTGATAGACCTCATTGAGTTTGGATTTTGGTTTGCTTGTGGACAAGCAAAGTCCTTAAGTTGGAAGTGTTGATAAATGGCGATTTTTCCACTTATTTGTATCTCTTTTCTTAGAATTTTATGTCGTTAATCTATGATATGAGGCTAAGTATCATTTGAATTGTAATGATTTAAGGTATTTTGAGGTTTACAAGGAGTTTCAATGAAAATAGGTGAAATTAAGAGGAAATGGATATAAAAAGAAGGAGCTAGAAAAAGACCAAGGAGAAAGCCCTTAGGTACCGCTTAAGCGGCCATAGGACCATTTAAGCGAAAGTCAACTACCACTAAAGCATCCATTTCGACTGCTTAAACAATTAGGTCAATGTCAACACAACCGCTTAAGCAACCATTTTGACCAATTAAGCGGTCATTGGGGCACAGTCAGGGGCAGACATGGAATTTCACTCTCTCTCGATCCCAAAATGCATAAAAATTAATCCAAGCTTCCTTGCAACACATCTTTGTCTATTTTCTCATGCTTGGAGACTAGGGTTCTTCAACCAACGCCCTTGAAGTGAAGATTTGGAAGCTTTTTAGTGACAAATTCTTAATCCTTTCTTCATTTCCTTGCTTTGTAGTGACTATATTTGGGTGTAGTTATTAATTTTGGTTTTGAATATTGAGTTGGAAACATAACAATATTTTGGTTTTAATTTTATCTTTTGCTTTTGTATTAATTGAATTCTCATTAGTTTATAAAATGGATTTGTGTTTATCTAAATTAATCTCATACTTTATTGATTTCCAAAGGGAGTAGCTAACCCGAGGACTCATCCATTTACATTGATTAAGCTTAAAAGAGTTAATTGAGGTTGGGAAAGGTTAATTTAGCATGATTTGAGGCTTTAAATTTCATCTAATGGATTTGAGTTAGAGATAGTAAGATCCTAGTATATCCTAAAATTGGTTTTGTGATTAATGTTTCTTAACGTAGTTTGAGAGAACAAGTGAGGACGAAACCCTCAACGGTCGAGAGACATTAGTGGATAATTTTGAATCCAAGGCTAAATTGCTAAATCCATGATTAATAGTGAGTACTTGATTTAAATACAATGGATCATCAATAGAATTTATTCCCTGTTATCAATCCCCTTTGTTTTCCCTCATTTGTGAAAGCCATTGATCAATTTGTTCATATTAATATTGGTTATACCCTTGTTTTTTTATATTGAAAACCCTCCAAAAACACTTGTATTATTTGTTTGGATTAGAGACAGTTGTTTTAATTCCTTATTTTCTCAATCGCTATTCACATTGCTCCTCATGGGATCTACCCCGACTCTACAGTGGGGTAAATATATTGCTAACGACTGCTTATATATTTTTATAGGTATAGTTGAGCGTTATCAATGATGCATGGATATTCTTTCCTTTTGACCCTGGTGACCCTTTAAAAGTGTGTGATTTGGCCATAATAATATCTCAGAGGTTGTCTAGTCTGGAAATAAAGGTTCAATTGAGTTGCATGCCTAATAGAATCAATATGAAATTCCTTGCTTGCTATTTTGAAACCATTAGTTCTTTTGTGATATCCTTATTTCTCGATCTTTGGAATAGCTAAGTATTTCATGCTACATTTGAAAGATTGTTTTCGATGGGACTAATTGATGCTTGGTTATATAACAAATTTATATATCCTTGGCATGTTGGTAGGACTGTTACCACTAACACTAACCCTCAAGACTTGAGGTCCTTGTTGTTCTTTGTTTTCCCTATGGTTTTGCTAGGTTTAGATTCGAGGATGAATCCTTTTCAACAACGGGAGAATAATGTATGTACGCCAAGCTAAGATAAAAAGTTCACGTGCTTTGGATCAAGTCAATACTTTGGAATGTCGAAAGGATTTTGGAACGAAGGGTTGAAGCTTAGGAACGTGCTAAAGTGGAAGTACAAGGCTCCACGTAAAAGACTACTCGAAAAATGGAGGAAAGAGTCTATAGACGCAAAATGGCTATTTTTTACATGCAAGCCTCATCCTTAAGAATATCCTTTTTTAATTAAGGGTATGTTTATAATTAATAGTGTAGGCTATAAATAATGGAGAATAACTCATTTTTAGTTAGACTATTTTGATATGTTGAATTATTGAGTGAAACTATTGTGAGAATTTGAGGATAAGGGAATAGTTGCTAGGAATTGTTAGATGGGATTGCTTTCTTGAGCATCGTTCCTCTTGTGGGTATCTCTATAGTATAGATGCTTGTTTGGTATTTTTAATAAGAGGTTTTGGCTTTAATATGGCCATTGTTGCCTATTACTCCTATTCTTGTGTCTTGCTTCATAGGTTTAGGAGCTTATCTTGAACATATAAGAAGGTCTATACTTTAATATGGTATTAGTTGCCTTGATTTCAATTTTAGTGTCTACCTTCTATCCTTTATCTTTTGTTCATCTTTATTTCTTTTATTTCACTTTCTTTTCCATTTTTTGTATTGCATCAATTGATATCAAAGCATGCACGCAAATCCTAGATAAGGAGTACAAGAGCTTTGGATCAAGTCAATACTTTGGAGGCTTGGAAAGAGTTTGGAATGAACTCTTGAAGCTTAAGAACGTGCTAAAATAGATGTACAAGGCTCCACATAGAAGACTACTCAAAAAAGGGAAGAATGAGGCTATGGATGCAAAGTGACTATTCTTGACATGCTGTAACACCCCGTACGTCTCGGAGTTTAGCTGACTACCGTAACATTTATGGAAATATGAAAACATGAGAGATTTGATAAATTATGTATTGAATTGTGGGCATTTAAAAGTCTTGTACAATTGGGCCCTAAATGAGGCCCAAATATTATGAGAAAGGCATGGCCCAAAAGAGATTTTTGACCCATTTTTGCATTGCTCATCCATTGACCAAGTAAACCCACCAAGTGTGTGGATAAGTATCATTCAAAAGGGACTATATAAAACCATAGGGGATCCATCTCGTTTTACTCCTGTTGATGATGTACAGGTTACAGAGGATCTTACCTATGAGGAGATACCTATTACTATCCTAGATAGACAAGTGAAGAGATTGAGAAATAAAGATATAGTATCCGTAAAGGTACTTTGGAGAAATCAGCAAATAGAAGAGGTCACATGGGAAGCTGAAGAAGTGATGAAATCCAAATACCCTCAATTGTTCCCAAAAGGAAGAATGACAAGTAAGTATATATAAGCTTTGAGTATATCTCTGTATGATGACATGAAGAATTCTCCTAAACTTGTAATTGGTTACTTTGAAATGATAACACTAACATTCGAGGATGAATGTTTCTAAGGGGGGAAAAATGTAACACCCCGTACGTCTCGGAGTCTAGATGTCTACCGTAACATTTATGGAAATATGAAAACATGAGAGATTTGATGAATTATGTATTGAATTATGGGCATTTAAAAGTCTTGTACAATTGGGCCCTAAATGAGGCCCAAATATCATGAGAAAGACATGGCCCAAAAGAGATTTTTGACCCATTCTTGCATTGCTCATCCATTGACCAAGTAAACCCACCAAGTGTGTGGATAAGTATCATTCAAAAGGGACTATATAAAACCATAAATCAGATTTTTATTCATTAGATACACACATGCCTTTTAAACATTTTTCTTAAACATTATCTCTCACACAAAAACCCTAAGGCAACAACTTGTTGGGCCAAGATCACTCTTTGGTAAGCTTTGGTAAGTATTTATTCTCATGGTTCAGTATATAATATGTTTAATATGGTGTATAAATCATGTTGGTTGTGTTGGCAAAGTGTTGGACAGTGTGCTATGTGTAAAACTGTCTATTTTTGCAATCGGAGAATGGTTTTGTCTTGTGAACTTGAACATGGACTTATAGTCATGAAGGAATTGAACTTGATGGATAAATATTGACATGTGAGATGTTATTATAGTCTTACCTTGTTTTTTCCTTGTGTATAATGTTTGGAATTGCTATTGTGAAATTGGTTATGGATTTGGTGACGTATTGACCAAGAAGTGTCATTTTGGGTGTTGTTTATGGGTGTGAGACCATGTCTGATTTTTGGCATTCAAATGATCAAAAATATGTTAAAAGGAGTTTGGTTATGATCATGGACCATTCATTTCATAAAAAAACCCAAAAGAAACCATTTCGGACCAAAACAGGCATCCGCCCCCGCAGACGAGGGCACCTGCGGGCGCAGATGCCAATGTAGGTGCCTATGGCTGCTGCCAAAGGTCACCTGCGCACACACCTCAGCTACCTGCGGGCGCAGGTGGAAGTACAGGTCAGCCCAGGTTTCCGTTTTGTGTGTTTTCGTCTCTAGTTGATCCCCGAAGGCCCCTATACCCTTTTTGGATGTAATTATCAACTTGTGATGACGTTTTAATGACTTTAAAGTGTCGTATGGAGGTGTGTTGGACTATATTAAGTATGGATGGTTTTCATATATTGTTATAAAGGAGTAATTGTGACGGAATAGTGATGAGAAAGCATAACGGGTAAGTGTAGTGTGAAATGCTATTGATGTATGATATCTTGGTCAATGTGTGGAATGTTATGGTGTTGTTGATATAAAATGCAGTGGATTTTATTGCAAGGGATGACATGATGTTATACGGCAGTCATGTAGTTCATTGTCGTCTTGTACGCTTGTATAGTAACTAGTTGCTAATGTAAGCTCCGATATGTACTTGTATTGTAGAGTGACACATAAAGAAGGAGCGGGACTATTGTATGCATATCTAAGATTGTATATTCGTATTGAGAATACAAGGTATGTAAGGTTACTCTGTCCGTATCTTTCTGCAGCATATAGTAGTCCCATTGACGTTACACTTGTCCTATTTCCGAAATGTGCTAAGGTATTCTATTTCCGGTTACCAATAGTCATTATCAGATGTTTCCTACTCATTAATCAAATGTGAATCTCATGTATCATATTCATGAATAATGTTCCAAAAACCCAATAAGGTTACGTTCCAAAGTTCCAATAGTGGTTATATTCATGTATCTTGCTCATTGATTATTGTCCAATGGTTTCAAAGGTGTTATGTTTCCAATAAGGCTATGTTTCCAATAATGTTTATTCACATGTCTCTCACTCATTGATTATTGATCCAAAGCTTCCCATAAGGTTATGACTTTCATTGTATCAATCTCAAAGTAAAGAATAAAGTAATGCATATGTGGTTAATGATCAAGTATGGGTGGCAGCTTTGGGGGCGAAATGCCTAGCTCAGGCCGATCCCAAGATTGTTGGATCAGGGGGTAGTCCTAGAGGCATAAGCCTAGCTCGGACCGAACCTGACAGGGGGCAGCTCTAGAGGTATAAACCTAGCTCGAACCGAACCTGATATATTGGTTTATGGGTGGCAGCTTTAGAGGTAATAACCTAGCTTGAGCCGAACCCAATGCTTTGATTCTTAGGGTTGTAGCTCTAGAGGCATAAGCCTAGCTCGAGCCTATACCAACATAACGTTATGTTATGTTAAACCCACTGTTCAGTTAGGGCCTGGGTACCACAGTTCATAGGCAAAGATGAATAATCATAGAATCAAAGAAACAAAGAAAGTAAAGAAAGCAATATACATGGTTTCCAAAGTTCAGTATAGTGACTTATCCATATTGGTTATGCATTTGAATTTGATTTCATTGGCATACTCACATATCATATAGTTTCATTTGAGCCTTGCATACTCAGTACATTCTTCGTACTGACCCCTATTGGGGGATTTACCTTACTTGCTGCAGGCGCAGGTTCTAGTAGGCCTCCACAGTAGGTTGCCAGTTGTTGCAGATCATTGGTGAGCTCCAGTTAGTTCGGCGCTTCTCCAAGTCACAGTTGTACATATGTTTTGGTGTTGTACATGTTGTATAAAGCGGGGACTTGTCCCTACTTTTAGTTCATTTTGGTCAATGCACTTGTTCGAGGCTTTTGTAGACAGATGTGGGTGTATAAATGTAAAAGGTACATGTCATTTTTGACTTGATGGCCTCAACGGCCAAGTTTCATATATGTATATATGTCACATGTTCCATGAATTTTGTTGTTAGCATTATAAGCTCCTACGTGATAAGGGTGTTTCTGATGGCATGCATATGAATGAACATAAGTACAGGTTGGTCTCTCAGACCTTATCGGCTACGGGTGCCAATCACGCCTCATCGGAATTCGGATCGTGACAAAAGTGGTATCAGAGCAGGTCGTTCTAAGGGTGTCTACGAAGCCGTGTTTGAGTAGAGTCTTACTTATCGATGTGTTGTGCACCACATTTATAAGTAAGAGGCTACGGGACATTTAGGATGTTGTTTCTTTTCTTCAATTCTAGATCGTGCAATAGAGCCAGTATTGTAAGTTGAATTGTATCTGACCATGGTAAATGTTTCTCTTTGATATAGTAATCATGCCGATCACGATAAGAGGTAGAGATAAAGGTAAGCAAGTGGATATGCTTGCTGAAGAAGGAATGAGTAGATTACCACCTGACCAAGCTAGTCAAGGTGGAGCAAATACTGAAATTTCATTGCGGTCTTCTTCTACTTTTCCAGCTCCGGTAGAGCCAGTTGGTAGAGAAGTACCCGCAGAACCACCAATGAACACCACAGATCAGGATCTTAGAAATGCAGTACATATGTTGACACAGTTAGTGGCAGCACAAAGTCAAGGACGAGTTGGTCCAATGACACATGAGGATGATGCGGCTAGAGTGGCGAGTCGCAGGACACAGGATTTCCTAAAACTGGACCCTCCTATATTCACTGGGTCAGATCCGAAAGCAGATCCACATGACTACGTGGATTAGATTCAGATAGCTCTGGAAGTTATGCATGTGTCGGGGGTAGAAATAGTTGAACGTGCTACGTATAGGGTGAAAGGAGAAGTGATACTGTGGTATGAGGATTGGAAGAAATCTCGTGATATCGGTGTAATGCCACCTAATTGGGAAGAATTTAAAGCAGCATTCCTCGATCATTACCTTCCCTATGAGATCCGTGAGGCACATACGGATCAGTTCCTAAATCTCCATCAAGGAAATTTGGGCATCAGAGAATACAGTTTGCAATTTAATTCCTTGGCTCGATATGCTCCAAATGTGGTGGCTACAATGACAGATAGAGTCCATCGATACGTGGACAGGTTAGAACCATATTTGGTAAGGGATTGCACCATTGCTGCCTTAAATAAAGATATGGACATTGCTAGAATATAAGCCTTCACCCAGAAAATGGAAGATCAAAGACAGAGAAAAAGGGCACATGAATTTGATAGGGGACAATCTAAACGGGTTAGACCTATGGGACCGTCTATGATGTCTCAAGGAGGATCTAGGCCTCGTATGTTTCCTAGACCACCTAGACCATCGTTCTCATATTCTACAGCAGGTTCTCACTCTCAATTTCGAGGGTCTAGAGGTGGTCTATCTGGACAAAGTAGTGGGGTTCCCGAATCACAGGCAACAGGTTTTCCCCATCAGCAGTGTCAGCACTGCGGACGTATTTATTCAGGTACATGCAGAGTGGGGACAAATGCTTGCTTCTGGTGCGGTATGACAGGACACATGATGAGAGAGTGTCCCCAGAGGAGCATGGGTGGTATAGCACGACCGACAGGATCGATCGTTGCATCAACAGTATCGGTTTCTTCATTAGGTCGAGGTGCGCAGTCTGTTGGCCGGGGTAGGGGTGCCAGAGGAGCAGCCAGTACTAGTGGGGTCCAGAAACGCACTTATGCTTTGGTGGACCGACAAAATTCAGAGGCTTCTCCTGATGTTTTCATAGGTACATTATCCATATTCTCATATAATGTATATGCACTGATTGATCCAGCTTCTACATTTTCCTATGTTACTCCGTTGATTGCTGCAAAATTTGTAAAGACACCAGAATTATTAATTAAGTCAATTGAAGTGTCTACACCGGTTGGTAAATGTATTGTTACAAAAAGAGTATATCATAATTGTGTGGTAACGGTGTGTGGTCATGATACACTGGCCGATCTTATTGACTTGACATGGTGGATTTTGATGTGATAATGGGAATGGATTGGTTAGCTTCTTGTTACGTCACGGTTGATTGCTGGGCCAAGAAGGTACATTTTCATTTTCCACAAATGGATGTTGTTGAATGGAAGGGTGATGTAGGGGCACCTAGAGAAAGATTTATTTCTTATCAAAAAGCCAGGAAAATGATTGCTAAGGGTTACATATGTCATATGGTACGCGTGAAAGATACTAAAATGGAACCACTAACTCCTCAGTCGGTTCCAGTGGTTAGTGAATTTCTGGATGTATTTCCAGAAGACCTTTCAGGATTACCCCCAGAAAGGGAAGTAGAATTTGGCATTGATGTGATTCCAGGCACTCAGCCTATTTCTATTCCTCCATATAGAATGGCTCCAGCAGAATTGCGTGAATTGAAGGAGCAATTGAAAGATTTGCTGGACAAAGGCTTCATCAGGCCTAGTATATCCCCGTGGGGTGCACCGGTATTATTCGTACGGAATGAAGATGGCACGTTGAGAATGTGCATCGACTATCGGCAATTGAATAAGGTAACGATCAAGAACAAATATCCCCTCCCTCGAATTGATGATTTGTTTGATCAGTTACAGGGTGCCAAGTGTTTTTCAAAGATTGACTTGAGGTCGGGTTACCATCAAGTCAGAGTTAGAGAAGAAGATGTACCCAAGACAGCATTTCGAACATGGTATGGCCATTATGAATTTTTAGTTATGTCATTTGGACTAACAAATGCACCAGCTGTGTTCATTGATTTGATGAATAGGGTGTTTAAGCCATTTCTGGACGTGTTCGTCACAGTATTTATAGACGATATTCTGGTTTATTCAAGATCACCAGAGGACCATGCTAATCACTTACGGCAGGTGTTGGAAATACTCCGTGAGCGTAAGTTGTATGCAAAGTTCTCCAAGTGTGAGTTTTGGTTAAAATCAGTTGCCTTCTTGGGTCACATTATGTCAGATGAAGGGATACAGGTTGATACACATAAAATTAAAGCAGTGAAAAATTGGCCAAGACCTACGACACCCACAGAAATTCGTAGTTTTCTTGGACTGGCAGGTTATTACCGAAGATTTGTGGAAGTTTTTTCCTCTATTGCTGCACCGTTAACAAAGCTTACACACAAAGTAGTTAAATTTCAGTGGAATGATGCGTGTGAGAAAAGCTTCCAAAAGTTGAAAGATAAATTAACCTCCACACCAGTTTTAGTACTTCCTGAAGGTACTGAGGGTTATGAAGTGTATTGTGATGCTTCCGGGGTTGGCCTCAGATGTGTATTGATGCATCCCGTTAATGTCATAGCATATGCCTCACAACAGTTGCATCCACATGAAAGAAACTATCCCACACATGATCTTGAATTAGCAACGGTGGTTTTTGCTTTAAAGATATGGCGTCATTATTTGTATGGAGTTCATGTTGAAATCTATACTGATCACAAAAGTCTGTAGTATATCTTTATGCAGAAAGAACTCAATTTTAGGCAAAGAAGGTGTCTTGAGTTATTAAAAGATTATGATATTGATATTCTATACCATCCAGGAAAAGCAAATGTGGTAGCTGATGCATTGAGCCACAAGGCAACCGGAGTCATTGGTGACCACTTGACGGAAAAGAAAGAGATAATCAAAGATTTATATCAATTAGAAAGCTTGGGGGTTCGTCTTCTTGAATCCTTGAATGAAGGAGTTATTGTACAAAATATAGCTGAATCTTTGTTGACAGCTGAAGTGAAAGAGAAGCAGTTCGCAGATCCTATGCTAATGAAGCTAAAGAAAAATGTACAACAAAATTTGACAAAGGTATTTGATCTTACACAAGAAGGGGTACTATAATGTCAAGACAGATTATGCATACCCGATGTAGATGAGTGAGGAAACGAATTATGACTGAGGCGCATCATTCGCGCTATTCTATTCATCCGGGTGCTACTAAAATGTACCATGATTTAAAGGAAATATATTAGTGGGGAAATATGAAGAAGAACATTGCAGAATTCATCGCTCAATGCCCGAATTGTCAACAAGTGAAAGTGGAGCATTAGAAACCAGGAGGTTACATGCAATGTATCAATCTTCCACTCTGGAAATGGGATATGATTAATATGGACTTCATCACAGGTTTGCCTCGTACACTTGAAAAATTTGATTCTATATGGGTTATAGTGGACAGGCTTACCAAGTCTGCGCATTTTCTACCAGTCAAGACCACTTATACAGCTGAGGATTATGCAAAATTATATGTTAAAGAGATAGTACGGTTACATGGTATTCCACTTTCCATTATATCAGACAGAGGGGCACAGTTTACTGCGTATTTTTGGAGATCTTTTCAGCAGAGTTTGGGTACACAGGTGAATCTAAGTACGGCTTTCCATCCTCAAACTGATGGACAAGCAGAACGTACCATCCAAACACTTGAAGATATGCTACGAGCATCACATTAGATTTTCAGGGCAGTTGGGATGACCATTTGACTCTTATTGAATTTGCTTACAACAATAGCTATCACTCAAGTATTAAAATGGCACCTTATGAAGCTTTGTACGGAAGGAAATGTAGATCACCAATTGGATGGTTTGAAGCGGGTGAAACTGCTTTACTTGGGCCAGATCTTGTTCATCAGGCTATGGAGAAAGTTAAAGTGATTCAACAATGATTACAAACATCCCAGAGTCGACACAAGTCATATGTCGATGTTAGAAGAAGAGGACTTGAATTCGCTATAGGTGATTGGGTATTTCTGAAGGTGTCACCAATGAAAGGGGTAATGCAATTCAGAAAGAAAGGGAAATTGAGTCCACGTTATATAGGACCATATGAAATTATCAGGAGATTTGGGCAGGTTGCATATGAGTTAGCACTACCTCAAGAACTCTCCACAGTTCATCCGTATTCCATGTCTTGATGCTTCAAAAATGCATAGGGGATCCATCTCGTTTTACTCCTGTTGATGATGTACAGGTTACAGAGGATCTTACCTATGAGGAGATACCTATTACTATCCTAGATAGACAAGTGAAGAGATTGAGAAATAAAGATATAGTATCCGTAAAGGTACTTTGGAGAAATCAGCAAATAGAAGAGGTCACATGGGAAGCTGAAGAAGTGATGAAATCCAAATACCCTCAATTGTTCCCAAAAGGAAGAATGACAAGTAAGTATATATAAGCTTTGAGTATATCTCTGTATGATGACATGAAGAATTCTCCTAAACTTGTAATTGGTTACTTTGAAATGATAACACTAACATTCGAGGATGAATGTTTCTAAGGGGGGAAAAATGTAACACCCCGTACGTCTCGGAGTCTAGATGTCTACCGTAACATTTATGGAAATATGAAAACATGAGAGATTTGATGAATTATGTATTGAATTATGGGCATTTAAAAGTCTTGTACAATTGGGCCCTAAATGAGGCCCAAATATCATGAGAAAGACATGGCCCAAAAGAGATTTTTGACCCATTCTTGCATTGCTCATCCATTGACCAAGTAAACCCACCAAGTGTGTGGATAAGTATCATTCAAAAGGGACTATATAAAACCATAAATCAGATTTTTATTCATTAGATACACACATGCCTTTTAAACATTTTTCTTAAACATTATCTCTCACACAAAAACCCTAAGGCAACAACTTGTTGGGCCAAGATCACTCTTTGGTAAGCTTTGGTAAGTATTTATTCTCATGGTTCAGTATATAATATGTTTAATATGGTGTATAAATCATGTTGGTTGTGTTGGCAAAGTGTTGGACAGTGTGCTATGTGTAAAACTGTCTATTTTTGCAATCGGAGAATGGTTTTGTCTTGTGAACTTGAACATGGACTTATAGTCATGAAGGAATTGAACTTGATGGATAAATATTGACATGTGAGATGTTATTATAGTCTTACCTTGTTTTTTCCTTGTGTATAATGTTTGGAATTGCTATTGTGAAATTGGTTATGGATTTGGTGACGTATTGACCAAGAAGTGTCATTTTGGGTGTTGTTTATGGGTGTGGTGAGACCATGTCTGATTTTTGGCATTCAAATGATCAAAAATATGTTAAAAGGAGTTTGATTATGATCATGGACCATTCATTGCATAAAAAAACCCAAAAGAAACCATTTCGGACCAAAACAGGCATCCGCCCCCGCAGACGAGGGCACCTGCGGGAGCAGATGCCAACGTAGGTGCCTATGGTTTCTTCCAAAGGTCACCTGCATGTGCACCTCAGCTACCTGCGGGCACAGGTGGCAGCGCAGGTCAGCCCAGGTTTTCGTTTTGTGTGTTTTCGTCTCTAGTTGATCCCCGAAGGCCCCTATACCCTTTTTGGATGTAATTATCAACTTGTGATGACGTTTTAATGACTTTAAAGTGTTGTATGGAGGTGTGTTGGACTATATTAAGTATGGATGGTTGTTCATATGTTGTTATAAAGGAGTAATTGTGACGTAATGGTGATGAGAAAGCATAACGGGTAAGTGTAGTGTGAAATGCTATTGATGTATGATATCTTGGTCAATGTGTGGAATGTTATGGTGTTGTTGATATGAAAATGTAGTGGATTGTACTGTAAGGGATGACATGACGTTATTCGGCAGTCATGTAGTTCATTGTCGTCTTGTACGCTTGTATAGTAACTAGTTGCTAATGTAAGCTCCGATATGTACTTGTATTGTAGAGTGACACATAAAGAAGGAGCGGGACTATTGTATGCACATCTAAGATTGTATATTCATATTGAGAATACAAGGTATGTAAGGTTACTCTGTCCGTATCTTTCTGCAGCATATAGTAGTCCCATTGACGTTACACTTGTCCTATTTTCGAAATGTGCTAAGGTATTCTATATTCGGTTACCAATAGTCATTATCAGATGTTTCCTACTCGTTAATAAAATGTGAATCTCATGTATCATATTCATGAATAATGTTCCAAAAGCCCAATAAGGTTACGTTCCAAAGTTCCAATAGTGGTTATATTCATGTATCTTTCTCATTGATTATTGTCCAATGGTTTCAAAGGTGTTATGTTTCCAATAAGGCTATGTTTCCAATAATGTTTATTCATATGTCTCTCACTCATTGATTATTGATCCAAAGCTTCCCATAAGGTTATGACTATCATTGTATCAATCTCAGAGTAAAGAATAAAGTAATGCATATGTGGTTAATGATCAAGTATGGGTGGTAGCTTTGGGGGCGAAATGCCTCAAGGCGATCCCAAGATTGTTGGATCAGGGGGCAGTCCTAGAGGCATAAGCCTAGATCGGACCAAACCTGACAGGGGGCAGCTCTAGAGGTATAAACCTAGCTCGAGCCGAACCTGATATGTTGGTTTATGGGTGGCAGCTCTAGAGGTAATAACCTAGCTCGAGCCGAACCCAATGCTTTGATTCTTAGGGTGGCAGCTCTAGAGGCATAAACCTAGCTCGAGCCGATCCCAACATAATGTTATGTTATGTTAAACTCACTGTTCAGTCGGGGCCTGGGTACCATAGTTCACAGGCAAAGATGAATAATCATAGAATCAAAGAAACAAAGAAAGTAAAGAAAGCAATACACATGGTTTCCAAAGTTTAGTATAGTGACTTATCCATATTGGTTATGCATTTGAATTTGATTTCATTGGCATACTCACATATCATATAGTTTTATTTGAGCCTTGCATACTCAGTACATTCTTCATACTGACCTTTATTGGGGGATTTACCTTACTTGCTATAGGCGCAGGTTCTAGTAGGCCTCCACAGTAGGTTGCCAGTTGTTGCAGATCATTGGTGAGCTCCAGTTAGTTCGGGGCTTCTCCAAGTCATAGTTATATATATGTTTTGGTGTTGTACATGTTGTATAAAGCGGGGACTTGTCCCTACTTTTAGTTCATTTTGGTCAATGCACTTGTTAGAGGCTTTTGTAGACAGATGTGGGTGTATAAATGTAAAAGGTACATGTCATTTTTGACTTGATGGCCTCAACGGCCAAGTTTCATATATGTATATATGTCACATGTTCCATGAATTTCGTTGTTAGCATTATAAGCTCCTACGTGATAAGGGTGTTTCTGATGGCATGCATATGAATGAACATAAGTACAGGTTGGTTCTCTCGGGCCTTATCGGCTACGGGTGCCAATCACACCTCGTTGGAATTCGGGTCGTGACACATGAAATCCTCATGCTTAAGAAGTACCTTATTTCATTAAGGGTGTTTTTGTAATTAATAGTGCTGGCTATAAATAATGAAGAATTGCTCATTTTTAGATATACTATTTTGAAATGTTGAATTATTGAGTGAAACTCTTGTGAGAGTTTTAGTCTAAGACTCTTGTGAGAGTTTGAGGATAAGGCCATAGTTGCTAGAAAAGGTTTGACGGGTTCGGTTACTTGAGGATCATTCCTCTTGAGGGTGTCCAATAGTATGGTGCTTGTTTGGTGTTCTTAATAGGAGGTTTTGGCTTTAATATTGCCATTGTTGCCTATTAATCCCATTCTTATGTCTTGCTTCATAGGTTTAGGTGCTTATCTTGAACACTAAAGAAGGTCTATACATTAATATAGTATTGGTATCCTTGATTTCAATTTTAGTGTCTACCTTTTATCCTTTATCTTTTGTTTATCTTTGTTTCTTTGTTTTTTTGTCTTCCACATTTTTCGTATTACATCAGTTAGGAAGTGTGATATTCCAAAGATACCTTTCCCTATCGATATGGATATTTTAAATTCCTCATCATGTTTTTTGAACTAAGTAATGCTCCTGCATCCTTTATGGATATCATGAATAGAGCGTTCAAACGTACCTCGACGTGTTTGTGATTGTGTTCATAAATAATATTCTGGTTTACTCCCATAGTGAGGAGGAACATGCTGATCACCTTAGAATTGTCCTCCAGACTCTCCAGGATAGACAGTTGTATGCAAAGTTTTCTAAATGTAAGTTTTGGTTGAATTTCATAGATTTTCTTGGGGGCATTTTATTTCTAGTGAGGGTATTCTGGTTAACTCCCAAAAGATAGAGCCAGTTAAAAATTAACCTAGACTAACATCCCCGTTAGATATCAGGAGTTTATTAAGTTTAACCAGTTACTGCAGACAGTTTGTCGAGATTTTTTTGTCTATTGCTTCTCTATTGACAAAGTTGACTCACAAAAAGGCTAAGTTCCAGTGGTTTGAGGCTTTTGAGAAGAGTTTTCAAGAGTTGAAAGCTCAATTGACTTCTGCTCTAGTTTTGAGTTTGTCTGAGGGTACAAACAATTTTACGGTTTGTTATGATGCCTCCAGGTTGGCCTTGGTTGTGTATTGATGCATAATGGTAAGGTTATTGCTTATGCTTCTAGAAAACTTAAGACCCATGAGAAAAATTACCCTACCTATGACCTCGAATTAGTAGCTGTTGTGTTTGCTTTGAAGATTTGGTGCATTACCTCTATGGTGTAGATGTTGATTTTTTTATATATCATAAGAGCTTGTAGTTGAATCTTCAGTAAAGAAGATGTTGATATTTTCTGTCAAAAAGAGTTGAATTTTTGACAGAGAAGATGGCTAGAGCTTTTGAAGGATTATGATTTGAGTGTGCTATACCATTCGGGTAAGTCAAATGTTGTTGATGGTACTCTTAGCAAGATGTCTATGAGAAGTGTTGCTCATGTAAAGAACGGTAAGAAGGGGCTTGCAAAGGATTTCATAAACTCGTACGTTTGGGATTCTATTTTATGGATTCCGATGATGGTGGTGTGATAGTGCAAAATGGTTCAGAGTCCTCATTAGTGATTAAATTAAAAGAGAAGCAAGATAGAGATCCCATACTACTCTAGTTGGAAGAAGCAGTTCTTAATCAAAAGGTGTTGGTTTTCTCCCAAGAGGGAGATGGTGCTCTTTGATATCAAGGTAGATTGTGTATTCCAGATATTGATGACTTGAGAGAGAGGATTATGATCGAGGCACACAGTTCCAGATAATCCATTTACCCAGGCTTTGCAAATATGTACCATAGTTTGAGATAGGTCTATTGGTGGAATGCTATGAAGAGAGATATTGCAGATTTTTTTAACTAAGTGTCCTAACTGTCAGCAAGTTATAGTTTAGCATCGAAGACCTGGTGGATTGGCTCAAGACATAAGTATTCATTCATTGAAATGGAAGATGATTAACACAGACTTTGTCACAGGGTTTTCGCGCACATGTCGTTAGCATGATTCGATTTGGGTGATAGTTAATTGGATGACTAAATCAACTCACTTTTTGCCTATCAAAATGATTGATACAACATAGGATTATGCTAGGATGTACATCATGGAGATAGTTAAGCTTTATGGAATTCCTTTGTTTATTATTTCAGATAAGGGTGTGTAGTTTACCACTCACTTTTGAAAGTCGTTTTAGAAAGGTTTGGGTACAAGGATGAACCTTAGTACCTCTTTCCATCTGCATACCGATGGGTAGGTAAAGTGTACTATTCAGACTCTTGAGGATATGTTGAGGGCTTGTGTTGTTGATTTCAAAGGAAATAGGGATTATCACCTACCTCTTATTGAGTTTACGTATAATAATAATTATCACTTCTATATTTAGATAACACCATTTGAGACTCTCTATAGGTTGATATGTAGATCTCCTATTGGCTGGTTTGAGGTTGGTGAGGCTGCATTGATAGGGCCTTTATAAGGTCATGGATAAGGTTAGGATGATTAAAAAGTGGTCGAAGATTACACAAAATAGGAAAAAAATCATATTCAGATGTGAGGTAAAGAGACTTAGAATTCAAGATTGATGATTGGATATTCTTGAAGGTTTCACCTATGAAGGGCATTATGCATTTTGGTAAGAAAGGGAAACTTAGTCCCTGGTTTATTGGTCCCCAACAAATTGTTATTAGAATGGAAAAGGTGGCATGTGAGTTTGAGTTACCCACAGAGTGTGCATCCATGCATATAGTGTTCCACACCTCTATGTTAAGGAAATTTATTAGTGATCCATTACATGTTGTTCCGATAGAGAATGTTGGGATTAAGGACATCCTATCTTATGAAGAGATTTCAGTTAATATTTGGATCGTCAGCTTCAGAAGTTTAGAACCAAGGAGGTTGTATCAGTTAAAGTCTTATGAAGGAATCAAGTAGTTGAAGAAGCTACATAGGAAGCTGAATAAGATATGAAAGATAGATACCTTCATCTTTTCACTCCTTCCAGCGAGAACGCTTAGGGTAGTACATTATTCATGTAGTTATTCTTAGAATTCTTATGTCATGTCTTCTTTATTCTTGTGCTCATGCGCTCTCAAGTTGAGTTCCAAGTCTTAGTATGATTATGCTATGTTCAGCTTCTGATTGTAAGACTAATTTTGTTTATTCCTTAACTCTAGCCTCAGTTTTCATTCGATGACGAATGATTCCAAGGGGGAGATATTATAACAACTCAGAAGTTAAACTCATAATTATTCGTTACTGTCACGACCCAAAATTTCAGGTCATGATGACACCAACTAAATCTACCAGTAGGTACGCCGATCCCCATATCTCAAAACTGTAACATCCCATATTCTATAGACACTACTCTTACTTATATGGAACTTGGTACGGACTTGTGGTAGTAGGCAATGGACTAGATATTTTTTTTTATGCGAGTTACAACACCCCGTGCATTCCTGAAACTTATATGACCAACCTAGCATGGATAAAAGTATTTAAACTTGAGATAATATGGACGTATTTAAGCGTAAAGGTAAAGTTAAGTGGTGAATTAAGTTAGAAGGATTAAGATATTGGAAAACGTGGAGAACATAAGTGAGGTTCTTCCGTGACTTAATTAAGATAGTAGGTGTATCACCGACTTAAACTATTGGGCTACTTCTAGTTGGATCATGTCATGTTGGGCCTTAGTTATATTTAGGTGTTGGGTAGTCATCTTCCCCATTTTATATACTTAGTTTTGGCCTCAATTGAGTCCATTAACATATGTCCAAATGCAGCCCAATAGTTTAAGTAGGTGATACACCTACTATCTTAATTAAGTCACGGAAGCACCTCACTTATGTTCTCCCTATTTTCCAACGTCTTAATCCTTCTAACTTAATTCACTACTTAACTTTAACTTTACGCTTAAATACGTCCATAGTATCTCAAGTTTAAATACTTTTATCCATGCTAGGTTGGTCATATAAGTTTTGGGAATGCACGGGGTGTTGTAACTCGCATAAAAAAAAAATCTAGTCCATTGCCTACTACCACAAGTCCGTACCAAGTTACATATAAGTAAGAGTAGTGTTTATAGAATACGGGGTGTTACATCCTCCCCCCCTTAGGAACATTCGTCCTCGAATGTTAGTATCATCACTACTCAACCTAAACAAGTTCAAGTCTAAGTTTAATCTTTATGCTAACATATAATACTTATTTTTATATATATACTTACTTGTTATTGCTCCAATTCAGCATCTAAGGCTTTCTCTTTAGTTTCAAACAATTGAGGATACTTAGATTTCATCATTTCCTCAGCTTCCCATATGATCTCTTCTACCTGCTGATTCCTCCAAAGTACTTTTACGGAAGCTACTTTCTTATTTCTTAATTTCTTAACTTGTCGGTCCAGAATAGCAATAGGTACTTCTTCATAGGTGAGATCTTCTGTAACTTGTACATCTTCAGTAGGAGTAATATGAGATGGATCTCCTATGCACTTTTGAAGCATTGAGACATGAAACACTGGATGAACTGTGGAGAGCTCTTGGGGTAGTTCAAAGTCATATGCAACTTGGCCAAATCTTCAGATAATCTTATATGGTCCTATATAACGTGGACTTAGCTTTCCCTTTTTCTCAAATTTCATCACCCCTTTCATTGACGACACTTTTAAAAATACCCAATCACCTATAGCAAACTCTAGCCCTTTTCTTCTAACATCAACATATGATTTGTGTCGACTTTGGGCTGTTCCTAGCCATTGTTGTATCACCTTAACCTTTTTCATGGCTAGATGAACAAGATCTGGTCCAAATAAAACAGTCTCACCTACTTCGAACCACCCAATCGGTGACCTACATTTTCTCCCATTGATACAATCCAAATCCGTTCTAAGCCATTCACTAGAAGTCAAGCACGAGAGCTCCAAGGATTGTTCATGAAACGAGAGGTACTTGAAGACATTCTAATACCATCCAAAGGGTGCTACGTATTGGTTATTACATCTAAAGAGGATCGAGGGACCTTGCAGGGATCAAACGGAGGCAAAAAAGAGCAAAAAGGCACATGGAGTGCCCTGGAAAGCTCACCTGCGGGCGCAGGTGGTAGGCAGTGACACCTGCGTCCCTCACCTACGTGGGCAGGTGGCCTATTTTGGCAGCCCCACTTAATTGTTGAAGAATGGGTCACTTTTTGGGCCCAAACATGTAATAAATGACCCAAGGATATAAATACCCAATCCATGGTGTATTTTGTTTAGTTTTTATTGATTATTGATGAACATCACTCTAAAGAGAGAGTTTGGTGAGCTTTTGTTGAATCTTGGCTTAGAAACGTGTGGTTCTAAGGGCGCCTCGATTCCCTCTTGGTCACCGTAGAAATTAGGTGTTAGTAGATGGATGTAATTAAGGGTTTTAGGATTTAATATATCCTATTATTCTTGATTATTCCTCTTCTTGTGTCTAATTTAATTATCTATCTTTCGATTATCCTTGTATTTCGTAGTTGATTTCTAGTTTTCGTAGTTCGTACGCTATCATTTGGTATCAGAGCTGATCTTGAATTTGTTCCCACGAATTCAATCTTGGGTGTGTTATCATTTGAAAATCGAAAATCAAAAAAAATAAAAAATCTGAGAATTTTCGTTTTGAAAATTCCCCAAAATTTCAACTTTTGTTTTTGAGTTTTTCTTGTTGTTTCAACACTAGATTTGTTTCCTCTAGTGTTATTGGAGTCGGAATCTTGAGTTTTGGATGTGTTGTGAGTGAAAACTTGAAGAAACCCATTTGTTGTTGTTCTTGAACTTGAAAAGAGAAAAGAAAAGTGGGTTTTAGATCTTGCTATTTTGGTGTGGGGTTGAAGATTACAAATTGTTGAAAGGTGTTCCTCACATCAAAGAGAACCTAGATCTGAAAGATCGGCAAATTCCGAGATCGTTTGAGTGAGATTACAAATTTTGGTGTTCTTGGGCATATTCATATCTTCAAGAGAAGAGGTATCATAAAAGGTGTGGTTGATCTTTGAAAAGGAGAAATTCCAGGTGAGAGAGTGAAAAGGGGCCCACAGAAAAGCAAAAGTTGGAACTTTCAGAAAAGCTGTCCAGGGGCACCTGCGCCACCACCTACGAGCGTAGGTGGGCATCTGCTGCCGCAGGTGACCAACGCAGGTCACCTGCCAAGTTTCTGTCTTCCACCTGCAATCAGCCACGTGCGAGGGCAGGTCACCACATGCGTCCGCAGGTCACCAAACGCACTTCACAGGTTCCAAATTCCAATTTTTCTCAAGTTCCATTATCTTAGTTTCAATTCTTGATTCTTAACTTCGTCTCTCGATCCTAAAACTAATTAACAACTAGTAATTCACCTACTTAGTAGTTAATTGGTGCTTGAGTCCGTTTCCTTTCTTTGTCCTAATTCTTATGTGCTTTTCTAGTTTTCATTTTCGTCGTTAAATTCTTGATTCAAGTCCGTAAATTATTTCCGTTGAGTCTATCTAACAAGAATCCAATCCGATCAAGAGTAGCAATTGACACCTCGATTACCATCGGAGTATAAGCCATCTTTCAACATTTGCGGAGCCAAGTATGAGGTATACGAAGGTGTGTAGAGTTGTGAGGTTACTCTTTTAACGCTAACTTTTTTGTTGTTTGTGTTTAGTGTCTTCTAATAGGTACAATGGCTTCGGAGGGTGAAACACCCCTAACTAGGGATGTCGACACTTCGAATGCAATTTTGGAGGCAATTGAATCATTAACCCAAAAATTGGACTCCATGGATGGTCGAATAGGAGCAATGGAAGGTCATATGACCACACTCCAAGGAAGTGTGTCTACCATGGGAGGAAAGATAGTGAACATGGAAGGTCGTCTAAACTCCCCACAATACACTCCCCAAAATTCCCATGCCTCATCTAGCGGACATGCTCAAGACATACCCACCACCATCTCTCCAGAAACACTTCACCAAATGTTCAATCCACCGAGACAAATACAAGACCAAATATTTCCTAACCAAGGACTACCCCAAGCACCCCAAAACCAAATTCCACCACCTCAAGCTCCATTAAACCGAAATGCCCCACTCCAAATGCCCCGACACCAAAACCAACCCATCCAAGTTGAGGGAGTAGGAGAAGAGGATCCACAAGTTGAATTTGAAGGATATGATGAAGAGGCCGTACATGCGGAGTATTGGAGGAATAGACCATTGCCTTCACAGGGATTCTGAGGTCGAGGAGGAAGATTTGGGCCGACGCCTTATGGTAGAGGAAACTTAGGGAATCGTCACCCAGGCGAGAACCAATGGAACTACAATGATAACCAAGGTGTCCACGGAGGTCGAGATAATGGGATCAATTCAATCAAGATTAGTATTCTAACTTTCAAAGGAGTGAGTGATCCCGAAGCTTCTTTGAATTGGGAATCTACTTGTGAAAGAATCTTTCAAGTCAATGATCTCACGGATGACAAGAAGAGTTGCTATGCCATAACCCAATTTGAAGGGTTTGCTAACACATGGTGGGAATATGCCAAGCGATTTGAGAACGTCTTAAATGAGGGACGACTACCACCATGGGATGCTTTGAAGGCTATCATGAGAAGAAAGTATGTGCCGAAAAGGTATAGACATGAGTTACTTGCCAAGTTGTACAACCTAAGGCAAGTGAACAAGAATGTCTTAACCTACTTTGATGAGTTCCAACAATTGATCTTAAACCTTGAGTATCAAGAGAATGCGGAACATGCCATCATCCATTTCAAAGTTGGTTTGAACAAAGAGATCTCCTCATCCATGACTTGCCATAAGTTTGCTACCTTAGAAGAGGTCTTTCAAGCGGCTTTAGAAGTTGAGAAAGACATCAAGGAACGGACATCTTTCAAGCCCAAGGGGTACTCATCCGTTAGTCCATGGAGTAAGAGCAAAGAGGTAGCCCAACCTTCTTCGGGATAGAACAAGAACAAGGACATCAATAAAGCCAATGACAAGAAGCCCGTTGAGAAAACTAATCCAAAGTACCCGCCAAGGAATAAAGGTAACAAGTATCCAACTCCTATTTCTAAAGGTTTTCAATGTTTTAAATGCCAAGGGTGGGGACACAAAGCGAATGAGTGTCCTAATCGGAGGAATGTGATCCTTAGAGAAGGGAGGATATTTTACCTAGGTGAAGATGTGGGACAAGAAGATAACAATGAAGGAGATACCCAAGAAGGGGATAGGTTAGAAGAAGATGAGCAAGTCGAGGAAGAAAATGAGGATGCTTGGCCTCAAGATGGAGAGTTTGAAGTCCTAAACTTCGTGGTAAGACGAGTGATGATTAGTAAGGCCATAGATGACCCTAGCCAAAGGGAAAATCTATTCCATACTAAATGTCTTATCAAGAATGATTGCTCATTGGTCATTGATAGTGGGAGTTGTACAAATGTAGCTAGTGCCACTATGGTTGATTTCTTGAAGTTACCCACAGCCAAGCATGCAGCACCATACAAGCTCCAATGGTTAAATGAGTGTGGAGAATTAAAAGTGACTAGACAAGTTGTGATCCGGTTCAAGATTGGGAATTACCATGATGAAATACTTTGTGATGTTATTCCCATGCAAGCTTTTCATATTTTGCTTGGAAGACCATGACAATACGATCGTTCAACCAAGCATGAAGGGAAAAGCAATCGGTATTCTCTTGAGATGATTGGTCGGAAGTTTACCCTTCACCCTCTTTCACCATCACAAGTGAATGAGGTATATCAAAGAATGAGGGAGTTGAAGGAGAAGGGTGGTAAAGAAGGAAAGGAGAAATCCCATAAAGAGGAAAGTGAAGAAGCAAAAGAGAGGGGGAAGTTGAAAGGAAAGACCCAAATGTTGATGTTGGCAAGAAAAAAAGATTTATTTGAGGAGGCCAATGATGAGGAGCCCATACTCCTTTTAGCCCATGCTTTTCATGCTAACCGCTCTATTTCTCCTATTCCCCATTCTATTTCTCTTGTTTTGCAGGAATTCGGAGATATGTTTCCAAAGGAGCTACCGAAAGGGTTACCCCCACTTTAGGAAATTGAGCATCAAATAAACTTCATGCTGGGCTCACAATTGCCAAACAAACCAGCCTATAGAAGTAACCCAACGGACACCAAAGAACTCTAAAGGCAAGTTGAGGAACTTCTCAACAAAGGATACATCAAGGAAAGCATGAGCCCATGTGCAGTCCCGATATTGTTGGTGACAAAGAAAGATGGAACTTGGCGCATGTGTGTTGATTGCCGAGCCATCAACAAGATAACGGTAAAGTAATGCCACCCTATCCCTAGATTAGATGATATGCTAGATGAATTAAATGGTTCTTGTGTGTTTTCAAAGATTGATCTTAGGAGTGGGTACCATCAAATCCGGATGAGTCCCGGAGATGAATGGAAAACCGCCTTCAAGACCAAGTTTGGTCTCTATGAATGGATGGTTATGCCATTTGGACTCACCAATGCTCCTAGTACTTTTATGCGGTTAATGAACCATGTGATGAAACCATTTATAGGGAGGTTTGTTGTGGTATACTTTGATGATATTTTAGTTTATAGAAAGTCCATAGACGACCATGCCAAACATTTGAGATGTGTTTTTGATAAGCTTAGAAAGGAGCAATTGTTTGTTAACCTTGAAAAATTCTCTTTTTGTGTTGATGAAGTTGTCTTTTTGGGTTTTGTTGTAAGCTCTCGAGGAGTGGAAGTGGATGAATCCAAGATAGACGCTATAAGAAATTGGCCAACTCCACAATACATTGGTGATGTGAGAAGCTTTCATGGATTGCTAGTTTCTATAGAAGGTTTGTCAAAGGGTTTAGCACCATAGCCGCCCCGTTGACCAAGGTAATCCGAAAGGATAAGCCCTTTAATTGGGGTGATGAGCAAGCAAAGGCGTTTGAAACCTTGAAAACAATGCTTAGCTCTGCTCCTTTGTTATAATTGCCCGACTTTGGAACAATGTTTGAAGTCGAATGTGACGCTAGCAAGGTAGGCATTGGGGCCGTCTTAATGCAAGACCAAAAACCCATTGCTTACTTTAGCGAAAAGCTCAAAGGGGCAACCTTGAACTACTCTACGTATGATCTTGAGTTGTACGCCTTGATTAGAGCTTTGGGCCATTGTCAACACTACTTGTGGCCTAAGGAATTTGTGATTCGTACCGACCATGAGTCTTTAAAACACCTTAGGGCCCAAGACAAATTAAACAAACGGCATGCCAAGTGGATTGAGTTCTTAGAGACTTTCCCTTATGTGATCCAATACAAAAAGGGGAAGGATAACGTTGTGGCCGATGCCTTGTCCCGAAAACATGTGTTGCTTAGTACCTTGTCTTCTAAATTGATTGGATTTGAATGCTTGAAGACATTGTACCCCGAGGACTCCAAGTTTTCTCAAAGCTTTAAAGATTGTGAGGAATGGGAAAGGGAAAAATGGCTTAGGGATAGAACTTCTATACCCTACTCAAAATTTGATGGATTCCTATTCAAAGGAAAGAGGTTGTGTGTGCCCTCTAGCTCTTGGAGATAGTTGTTTGTGACAGAGGCACACAATGGTGGTATGATGGGTCACTTTGGAGTTGCCAAGACCCTTGGAATCCTAGAGGAACAATTCTATTGGCCCAAAATGAGTCATGATGTCTTCCGAATTTGTGGTCAATGTATGGATTGTAGAAGTGCAAAATCCCGCCTTCTCCCTCAAGGGTTGTATACCCCACTTCCCAACGCCCATGGCTAGACATATCTATAGATTTTGTGTTGGGTTTGCCTAGGATAAGGAGGGGAAGAGATAGTATTTTTGTTGTAGTTGATCGGTTTTCTAAAATGGCTCATTTCATTCCGTGTCATAAGTGTGATGATGCCCCTAATGTGGCACCTTTGTTTGTAGAACACGTTGTCAAGATCCACGGAATTCCCCGGACCATTATTAGTGATAGGGACTCTAAGTTCCTTAGTCACTTTTAAAGGACGTTGTGGGGTAGGCTTGACACTAAATTTCTCTTCTCTACGTCTTGCCACCCACAAACCGATGATTAAATCGAGGTTGTGAATAGGACCTTGGGTTCTATGCTACGCACCATGGTTAAAGGAAAGATGGCCTCTTGGGAGGATCACTTACCCCTAGTCGAATTTGCCTACAATCGTGTTATTCACTCGACTATTGGTATGACTCCTTTTGAATGTGTTTGTGGTTATAACCCCCTAACCCCTTTAGATCTTACTACGTTGTCTAGTGATGTTGTGATTAGCTTAGATGGGAGATAAAGGGAGGACGCAATGAAAAGGATACATGAGAAGGTGAGGTTTCACCTTGAGAAAAGGAATCAAGCAATCTCCAAGAGAGTGAACAAAGGTAGGAGAAGACTTGTACTTGAACCGGGCGATTGGGTATGGGTACATCTCCGAAAAGACCGGTTCCCAACCCAAAGAAAAGCTAAGTTGATACCTCGAGGTGATGGTCCATTTCAAGTGCTTGAGTGGATAAATGACAATGCTTACAAGATTGACCTCCCACCGGAGTATCAAGTGCACAACACATTCAACGTGTATGACCTTTCACCTTTCGATATGATAGAAGATGAGAATTTTAGGTCAAATTCTTTTCAAGATGGAGAGGATGATACAATCCAAATCCGTTCTAAGACATTCACTAGAAGTCAAGCACGAGAGCTCCAAGCGCTCCAAGGATTGTTCATGAAATGAGAGGTACTTGACGACATCCTATACCATCCAAAGGGTGCTACGTATTGGTGATTACATCTAAAGAAGATCGAGAGACCTTGGAGGGATCAAACGGAGGCAAAGAAGAGCAAAACGGCACATGGAGTGCCCTGGAAAGCTCACCTGCGGGAACAGGTGGTGGGCAGTGACACCTGCGTCCCTCACCTATGTGGGCAGGTGGCCTATTTTGGCAGCCCCACTAAATTGTTGAAGAATGGGTCACTTTTTGGGCCCAAACATATAATAAATGAGCCAAGGGTATAAATACCCAGTCCATGGTGTACTTTTTTTAGTTTTTATTGATTATTGATGAACATCACTCTAAAGAGGGAGTTTGGTGAGCTTTTGTTGAATCTTGGCTCAGAAACGTGTGGTTCCGAGGGCGCCTCGATTCCCTCTTGTTCACCATAGAAATTAGGTGTTAGTAGATGAATGTAATTAAGGGTCTTAGTATTTAATATATCCTATTATTCTTGATTATTCCTCTTCTTGTGTCTAATTTAATTATCTATCTTTTGATTATCCTTGTATTTCGTAGTTGATTTCTAGTTTTCGTAGTTCGTACGCTATCACCCGTACTCAATCAAATATACATTACTTCATTCTTTACTTTTTTTGTGAGATTGTTACATTGTTGGTCATAAAATTATTGGAGCTTTGGAAAAATAGTCAACAATAAGAGACAAATGAATAACAATTGCCAACAAACCTAAAATAAGACACTTTAAAACGGAAACAAGGTCATTAACTATATGGACAGTATACGATGCCAAAGGATACGAAAAAGAGTAACCTTAAATACCTTATCTTTACACCACGTGACTGCAACAATTCAGATCCTTCCTTATGTGTTACTCTACAACACAATTACATAACAGAGCTAACATTAAAAGCTAATTACATTACAAGTTTGCAAGACGACAATTAATTACTTAACGGGAAGTAAAAACTATCCAACATATCAAACACATGGTACATCATTCCACCTTACTTACTACTTCCATATAACTTCATTACACCCTCCTACAATGCAATTTACTGCCTCACAACACCAACAATACCAAAACAGTCCACAACCAAAATAGACGTCACAAACCGACAAGATTTCCCACCAAGTGCATACTTCATATTTTTACCTCCATGCAACTCCACATATTTATTCCATTAATTCATATAAATACCTTCCACAACAATATACCAAAAACAGCCCACACAGTTTCAGAATTCACTTTAATATAACAAGAGAGTATTCTCTTTTCACTACGCCAAACGTTCTATATTCAAACATGTATAAACATTTCCACCAAACCATACATAAAATGAAATGAACCAGGGGAAGAACCACACTTTAACATACTGAAAATTCATCCTCCAACTTCATTTATTCAATACCTTAAGCTCCTTTACAAGTTTAAACCACAAATAAGGAAAATCCTTTAAAATTAAGCACAAGTGGACTGCCACCAAAAAGAGGGACTGCCCTATACATTTTAAACATATCCAACATGATTTTCACAACCTCTTATACATATATTAAATTAGGATATAAGGGTAAACACTTACCAAGGCTTGCAAAGTGGAGGATTTGTCCAAGAACCCTAGGGAAAAATAGGGGCGTCTGTTTTGGTTTAGGAGAGGGGAGAGAGAGTTTAATTTTTAGAAACTATTTTTCAGCAGTGAAATGAATAGAAAATCAGCTGAAATGAGCTTTATATACTACCTCTTGAACCTCCTCTTTAGCTGATTCTTATCCACTTTTTTGGATCAACAATAGTCCAAGTAGGTGATGCACCTACTTGGCTATACAATCTGTCCAAAACAGTCCACTTACTTGGGCTACTTCTAGTTGGATCATGTCATGTTGGGCTGGTCATCTTCCCCATTTTATGTACTTAGTTTGGGCCTCAATTGAGTCCATTAACATATGTCCAAATGCAGCCCAATAGTTTAAGTAGGTGCTACACCTACTATCTTAATTAAGTCACGGAAGCACCTCACTTATGTTCTCCCCATTTTCCAACATCTTAATACTTCTAACTTAATTTACCACTTAAATTTAACTTTATGCTTAAATACGTCCATATTATCTCAAGTTTAAATACTTTTATCCATGCTAGGTTGGTCATATAAGTTTCGGGAATGCACGGGATGTTGTAACTCGCATAAACAAAATATCTAGTCCGTACCAAGTTCCATATAAGTAAGAGTAGTGTCTATAGAATATGGGGTATTGCATCATCCATACATTGCATATAGCCTCTTTCCAGCGTATGACTATAACAATTTATCTCTTCCTTAAAGCGCTACTCTACAATAGGAATACATAACAGAGCTTACATTAGACGTCAACTAAATTACAAACCGATAGGATTACACACCAAGTTTATGCTTTACTTCATGTTTAGATTTCATGGTGGTCTTGTCGACCCGCTTAGTGATTTATTTATTTCAGTTATGGACTGCTGGTCAGCCAAATTGTTGTTGTGATATGATTTTCTTATTGGTTGCCTTCATGCATTTTATCCCTTTTGAGGCTAGGGATCGGGGTGAATGCTGATACTATATGTATTTCATTGCAATTCATATGGTTGTGTGATATGACTTTGGCTTATTATTGTTATATGTGTGTGGGGCCTATGGAGGCTTAGCGAGTTACTAGTGTTATCGTGATATTCTAGCAAGCACAAATAGAATTGGTAGCGAGTTATCGGTAGTAGGTTGTCCTGTAATAGTTGTGATGGGGGTATAAGCTGAAATAGGGGCAGGTAAGATTGATAAGGCTACAGCTTGTTTGGTATGGATAGTTTTGCATTGTAAAGCATTCATTATCATGTGATCGTGGTGGTCATATGCCGAACTTATGGGGGCTCAGGTATATTGTTAGTTGATTGGCTATTGATACTAGCTTTACCACTTATTGCATTGTAGATTAACACCTAAAAAGGAAGGTCCATGTAAGTAACTTAAACAAGTTTGAAGTTATACAGGGTTTAGTAAACATAGCATATATTATTGTGTATAACTTTGTTTTAAGTACAAAAATATGTTTTGAAAATCTAACACATAGCTCTACAACTTTTATCTTTACAACAAAATCTGGTTTTTCTGTTAAGAACACGAAATATGGGACACAATATAGGACAAGTTCTGCCCAGTTTTCCAATTTAGAAACTCCCTGTGTGCTACTGGTAGTATTTTAATGATATCTTTTTATAAAAAAATGTTTTTTTTGGTGATTATGGATTATTTACAACCCCAATAAATGTACCTACAACTTTTATAAAGGCTATAATGCTTTATTCTTCCGTTTACCTAATCAAAACTAAGTTACAACACTAGACAGCGGGGCTGCCCAGGTTTACTATTTTGAGGGTTTAGTGAAATTTGTGCAAACTAGGCTTATTTTTTATGCTAATATTCAACATTCTTAAATTACTGTAAATCAAGAAGTATTTAATTATGTGTCAAGGTTATATATACTTGTTTTGGTACTGTGTAAAAGTTGTATAAAGCGGGGGCTTGTCCCGACTTTAGACTTGGTTATGTATCTGTTAGAGGCTTTGTAGACATTGTAAAGTTACATGAAGGAATGTATGACCCATTTGATGTGGTGGCCCTAACGACCAAGTTTCATATCTATTTGAACGTCTTTCCATGACCTCCATCCTTGATATCCTATATCTATATATAGCAGAATAGTGTTCATTTGGTGACATGCATATGAATGTATACGAATGTATAGGTTGGTTCTCTCGGGCCTTAACGGCTTCGGGTGCCAGTACGCCCCAATGGGATTTGAGGCATGACAAAAGATGACATGATCCAACTAGAAGTGGCCCAAGTAAGTGGACTGTTTTGGACTGCTTGTATAGCCAAGTAGGTGCATCACCTACTTGGACTATTTTTGATCAAAAAAAGTGGATAAGAATGAGCTAAAGAGGAGGTTCAAGAGGTAGTATATAAAGCTCATTTCAGCTGATTTTCTATTCATTTCACTGCTGAAAAATAGTTTCTAAAAAATAAACTCTCTCTCCCCTCTCCTAAACCAAAACAGCCGCCCCTATTTTTCCCTAGGGTTCTTGGACAAATCCTCCACTTTGAAAGCCTTGGTAAGTGTTTACCATTATAGACTAATGTAATATATGTATAAGAGGTTGTGGAAATCATGTTGGATATGTTTAAAATGTATAGGGCAGTCCCTCTTTTGGTGGCAGTCCACTTGTGCTTAATTTTAAAGGATTTGCCTTATTTGTAGTTTAAACTTGTAAAGGAGCTCAAGGTCTTGAATAAATGAAGTTGGAGGATGAATTTTCAGTATGTTAAAGTGTGGTTCTACCCCTAGTTCATTTATTTTTATGTATGGTTTGGTGGAAATGTTTATACGTGTTTGAATATGGAACGTTTGGCGTAGTGAAAAGAGAATACTCTCTTGTTATATTAAAGTGATTCTGAAACTGTGTGGGCTATTTTTGGTATATTATTGTGGAAGTTATTTATGTGACTTGTTGGAATAAATATGTGAAGTTGCATTGAGGTAAACATGTGAAGTATGCACTTGGTGGGAAATCTTGTCGGTTTGTGACGTCTATTTTGGTTGTGGACTGTTTTGGTATTGTTGGTGTTGTGAGGCAGTAAATTGCATTGTAGGAGGGTGTAATGAAGTTATATGGAAGTAGTAAGTAAGGTGGAATGATGTACCATGTGTTTGATATGTTGGATAGTTTTTACTTCCCGTTAAGTAATTAATTGTCGTCTTGCAAACTTGTAATGTAATTAGCCTTTAATGTTAGTTCCGTTATGTACTTGTGTTGTAGAGTAACACATAAGGAAGGAGCTGAATTATTGTAGTCACGTGGTGGAAAGATAAGGTATGTAAGGTTACTCTTTTCCATATCCTTTGGCATCGTATACTGTCCACATAGCTAATGACCTTGTTTCCACTCCGAAACGTTTTAAAGTATCTCATTTCAGGTTTGTTAGCAATTGTTATTCATTTGCCTCTTACTGTTGACTATTGTTCCAAAGCTCCAATAATGTTATGACCACAATGTAACAATCTCACAAAAAAAAGTAAAGAATGAAGTAATGCAATTTGGTTGAGTACAGGGGGCAGCTCTGGGGGCGAAAGCCTAGCTTGAGCCGAACCTGATTTATTGGATACAGGGGGCAACTCTGGGGGTGAAAACCTAGCTCGAGCCGAACCTGATTTATTGATTTATGGGTGGAATCTCTGGGGGCATAAGCCTAGCTTGAGCCGTTCCCAATGTTACTTACCACTGATCAGTTGGTCCCGGGCATTGTATGATGTATATTGATATGAAGGTAAAAGGAAAGAAATGAATGTAATGTACATAATTCCCTAATTATAAGAGAAGGTGGTCTTCTTTCCTTATCTATAAATCATACATTGATACCTAATTTCTTTCGAGCTCTTATTTAATATATGGTCACTTTAGGCCTTATATACTCAGTACATTCTTCGTACTGACGTCCCCATTGCCTGGGGGCACTGCATTCATGCCTGCAGGTTATCAGGTTGAAAGTGGTCCTTGCTGCGTATGATCAAGTTCAGCGGATGGTTTGTATGCTCTGTTCTTTCCGGAGTTGCTGAGTCTAGAGTCTACTTTGGCTTTTTTTTTTTTTTTTTTATAGTTAATAGGTACTACGGGTCTTGTTCCAACTAGTGATTGGCAATTTCTCATCCTAGAGGCTTGTAGACGGCAATTGTGGGTCTGGTAGTAAGTCACAGTTTGGTTAGCCATGTATTATACTTTTGTTACATTCTAGTTTACCTCTATTGTATTTATTTTATTTTAGTTCGGTCTTGACGGTCCTCTAGTATTGTTTGGTTTGGTTTCAATTGATTCACTCAGTCAAGTGGGGCACCAGGTGCCAGTCGCGCCTCCCTAAGTTTGGGGCGTGACAAAAACAACAAGTAACAGGCCAATAAAATGAATAAACAAGTCATGACAGGCGGGCAAACAACAAATAAACACAAATAATAGGCCCATAAAATATACATTAAAGAGGATGAAGGAGCAAAATAAACAAAGTACACCCCAAGACATGGTACCAGTTGGTACATGAGCTACTAAACATAATAGGAGTACTAAGTAAGTACAATATATACAGAACCATCTTCAAAATACAAACTAAATACCATTCCAGCAAAATAGAAGAAGAAGGAACAACTTCCAGTGTTAGTATCTCACCCCAAATCTCTGATCAAGGATAGCTCCACAGAAGAACATGTCAATGGTGAAAACTCATACTAGGATCTGCATCAGGGAAAAAGATGCAGAAGTCTAGTATGAGTACCAAAACACGCGGTACCCAATAGGAATCATAGGCCGACTGAGCTTAACAGATAAATGCAAGTATAAATAACATGAAATGAGATAATATGCAATGTAACTAACATAAAAGAATCTACCTACCTGAAGGAATGAGATACAAACTAAGTAACCAGAAAAAATTTAATTACATGGAGAAGCTTGTGTAGGATCCTTGTTGAGAACTTGTGTTCCTTCAATCGCCATGCTTGTACCTATACAAGAATCCTTACAAAGAGAAGGACAAAGAAGGTTCGATTGATTTTGTGGAAACTCTCTCACTTCACTCTACACATCCTCTCCTTTTTTATCTCTAGAGTTGCCATCTTTCACTCCCTTACTCCTCTCAATCTTTTTTCTCTCATTGTCATTGGAAGAAGCATCAAGAATTTTTTTTGAGGAATCTTGCTCCTTCATTTGGGAAGTGTCTTTGATTTTTTTATACCCCTTTTCATTAGGTTTGGGGTAATGGTACCTCAAATTTTCTTTCAATGCATCCCAAGTGTCAATTGAGCTTCCCCTCTCCATTTCTCGCTTGTGATTATTCTTCCAATAGATGACAAATTTCTTTCAAAGATCCCAAGAGCTAGTTCCATCTTCCTTTATTATGAATAACTGTAGCTAGCAAAGATTTCATCCATCTTGAATTCCCATTTTCATACTCTTCACCACTAGGTTCTATGAACAAGATAGGCCATTTCAAGTTGGAATCTTGCACATGTGCATTTATAGATGTCTTACCTCTTTATAACTCCAAGTACCTACAAAATGAGAAAACAAGATTAACAATAAAAATATCTAACCATCACTCGTATTTACACTCCTTGTGCTAGCACCACTCAAATGCACTCCCACACTCTAGCCTTTTATCACTCAAGGATCTAGCCAAAGTTGCTATTAAATTCGATCAATTGCTTGACAAGAGTCACAAACCATCCTTAAGGGTAGAATGCATTTTTATTAAATTGAAGAATGGACCACTCAATAAAATTTAACGGACTTGCATTAAGGAAATTAACAATGAAATAAAACAAAAAAGCACACAAAGAAATAGCATAGAGGAAAGAAGGAACTTAAGAACTAATCAACAACTACGTAGGATAATTACTAGTTGAAAATTAGTTTTAAGAATTAAAGAAAGTGATTAGGAATAAAAGAAATGGAACTAAGAATTTAGAAAATGAGATCACCATTTTTTTCTGTGACAATCAACTCGCCCAAAAAGGGCAACAAGGTCCATTTGAATGCTGCCAAAACAAGCTTGTACCTTTTGGTGCCCCCCCCCCCCCCCCCATGTCCTATTACCTGCCCTTTTTGGTAAATTTCCTTTGTACAAACACAAGTACTCTTTCTCTTTCCTTCCATTTTGGATCTAACACTTCCTTTTGAATATTCTTCTTTTTCTTTTTCTTTTGAAGATTATGAAGAACACCAAGAACATTGATGAACTTCAAAAACTCATAACTTCTCCATTTTAGCTCCAATTAACACAAAATTTAAAACTCAAGCTCCTCTCACTATGGAGAACAAACCCCAATAACATTGAAGCCTCAATTCCCAACCAAGATATTCAGATTTTTAGACCCATTTCCTTTTTCTTCAAGCCATGATGAACACCATGAACATGAAGAACACCCAAAAATCACAACTCTCTCAATTTAGCTTGGAATTGCACAAAATTTTAAATCTAGGATCCTCTTGATATGGGAAGCAAGCCCCCATACTTTTTAGCCCTTAATTCAAAACCAAAATGTTCAGATTTTAAAAACCATTTCTTCTTTTTCTTTGAGTCATAAAGAACACTAAATTAAACCCCAATAGATTTCTTCACCATTTTCGCTCAAATTTCAGAATTAAACTCCAAATGAGAAGGAGAACAAAACCCAATGAAAATTAACTCCTAATTTCACCTAGATCTACAAATCCACTTGAATAGTTTTCAAGTTCTTCAACTCCAACAATGGTGAAAACCTCTAATCACAATAAAACCAAATAAAATCTCAGATCTAGACATAATAGATAATAGAGAACACGATTCTAGTATGGGAAACTAAAACAAAACTCAAAATCAATAAAATATTTTTGAAATTTTCTCAAAAACATTTTTACCTTCTTTTTTTTTTTTGCTTTTAAGATTTTCAATACCACAACCACAAGATAGATTCATAGGAATAAATCTTAATATGTCTCTAATACCAAATGAAATAATATCAAATAGGTGAAAGACAAAATAAAACCTAAATTCTAAGAACATGAAACTAAAGATAAGATTGACACAAAATGAAAAAGAAATGAGAACAATGGCTATAGAACAACCAATACCCTCAAATACAAGTTCTAAAAAGCACCAAATTTATAAAGCAACACAAGTAAGGAATTAATTACTAATCGAGGCTATATAAAAACCAAGACCTTCTATTAAGAAATTCGAACAAGCACCTACACTATCGAGACACCCTTAAGAGAAATAGTAATCCCATCAACATTAAATAGCAACAAAGGCCTTAGCCATATCTCACAAGAATTTTCACTTATCAATTCATCATATCAAAATAGTCTATCTCTAAAATGAGCTAATCTCCATTATTTATAGCCTACACCAATAATTATAAAAATACCCTTAATGAAATAAGGGTCTTCTAAGCATGAGGGTTGCATGTCAAGAATAGCCACTTTGCCTCCATAGCCTCTTTTTTTATTTTTCACATTTTTTCCTTGTACTTCCACTTTAGCATATTTTCAAGCTTCAATTCTTCATTCTGTGATATTAATGAAGTTTGGCTGGCATCACTTTTTCTTAACAAAAAACACTGGAGCACCCCAAGGCAAAGCACTAGGATGAATAAATACCTAACTTCTGCAATTGTGTCTTAAGCTCTCTTAACTCAGCCATAACCATCCTATAAGGAGGAATATAGATTGGGTGAGTGTAGGGCTTTAAATCAATGCAATAGTCAATGTCCCAATTCAAAGGCATACCAGACAAGTAGGTGGGAAATACGTACTAAAATACAGACATTATGAGAACCAACTCAATAGGTGGGACCTCTACACTAGTAACCCGAAGATGTACCTGTAAAGTCGAACATCCCCTTTCTACTATCTTCTTAGCACGAATGAAGGAAATTATTTTGATAGGGTCATACTTATAAACACCTTTCTATTTTAACTTATCCATCCCCGGTATATCTAAGGTTATAATCTTAGCATTACAATTTAGTACAATATGATATGGGAAAAACCAAGTCATACCCAGGATAATATCAAAATCAAGCATATCTAGAATCACCAAAACTATCCAAGTCTAAAAATGCATAAACATTATAGAGAAAGCACGATACACTTGAGTCACTACCACCGAGACTCAAACTGGAGTAGATACATACACAGGATCAAACAAGACCATAACCATCCAGTAATAGATGGGAATAGTACCTATAATGACTGCATCAGAAGCCTCCACCTCGAATTTGCCTGGAAAGGCATAGCACTGAGCTCTGTCATCAATCTGAACAACCTCTCTAGCAAGATGTACACCACCTCTCCCTGCATTACACCACCTCGATTTCTACCACGGCTACCCTAGTAACTAACACGCCCACCCTGTGGATGACCTCTACCATTACCACCACCACCTCTACCAGCTAGAGCTATAACTCTGGACTACTGATGCCCCTAAAAACTTGACTACCTACCATTAGGGAAATACTTCTTGAAGTGCCTAACAATGACACAAGTAAAATAAACTCGATCCAATGAAAGTCGGCTATCAGAAGAATATGATACCCTTGGGTTCCCACAACTGAAGTTTGTTGAGTTGTCCCTAATAGATCCCCTATAGATAATAGCAAAGCTGGCTATATCAGATGAGTTGGATAGACCTGGTGACCGTGGCCCCTCTAAAGTAAGATCTGCTAAAGTTGCCACATTTTGGGCCTTCTTTGCTACCATCTTTGCCTACCCAAACTGTTTGACTCTTTCTACTTTCTTTACAAAGTTAGAAACATCATTAAAAGTCTTCCCTAAAGAAGTCATCTATAATGCCATAACCTGCAAGTCAGTATTCAAACCTTTCACAAAGAGGTGAATCCTCTCCTTTTCAATTCCAAGCAACTGAGTAGCATATCTGGATAAGGCATGAAAATTAGCCTCGTAGGCTACAACCGACGTACTACCCTGCTCAAGTACTAGAAACTTATCCTTCTTCTTATTAGGCAAGGTGTGTGACATATACTTCTCTAAGAATTAGGTATGGAACTAAGTCCATGTCAACGGAGGTAAAGCTGGAGACCGACATTCCACATAACCCGTCCACTGCTGCTTAACATCACCTTACAGTTGGAAGGTTACAAATTCTATACTATGCTGCACCACAATGCCTATCTTATGCAGCCTCTCATAACAGTCAACATAAACTCTAAAGCATTCTTTATCTCAGAACCAACAAAGGTGGGAGGTTTCATATTCAAAACTTAGTCAACATAACATATTCAGTCCCAGTCATAACAGGACCTAAAACTAGACGAGGTAAAGCTTCCATCCCAGAAAACTCATCCATTTTAGTGGCCACCGAAGTAGAAAGCTACACTCTCAAATGTTGGAAAGTAGGCACTGTAGGCATGGCTCCAGTACCTGCCAGCCCACTTAGAAAAGCAAGCACCTGTTGAATCAGTTTAGATAATATTTGGGGAAGAGATACACCTTCCAGAACTGGTATTGCATCTTCCTATTCTAGAATCTTCTCATTCATAACCTTATTATGATGATACTAGGATGGGGGAGGTGTCTCATATTTCTATTAGGCTAGATTTGTTGTAGCCTAAGCTCCAACCATGGTAGGTATTGCTCTACCGCTCTTTCTCCTTCTACTCCTGGGTGCGGGTTTTATGGCTAGGGCCGCTGGTGTAGGAGCTGCTGTTGTAACTCCTTAGATCTTGTATTCACCATCTGTGAACAAAAGAGTTAAGGGGTTAGATACTAATTTAGATCGCCAGATACCAATTGGAATCAAGTTATAGCACAAAAGAATCAAGATTGTGATATTTTCCTAAAGTCCCATAGCCTCTCATAGAAAGTACAAATGTCTCCAAACCATTCTGCAAGACTCTGCTAGACTCATTTTGGCATAATGAGATCAATGAACCTAGGGTTCTGATACCATCTTTGTCATAACCCAAACTCTATCGCGAGTGGCACCTATACTAACCCTCTGGTGGGAGAACTATCTAATCCAAAACACCTAACACCCAACACCCAACACCCAACACTTAACCAATTTTATATAAGATGAAACAATTGTATTATCAAAATAATATTTCAAATAGTTCTAAAAATGAAACAATGTGGAATAAGTCAACTGTATAAAATGCCTTTAAAAATTGAAAGTCATTGTACCAAAACATCTAAATAAAATAATCTGAGGGTACAACTGGGAAAACTAGCACAACTAAACTATTTGTGTCCAAAACAAGTGGATAAGAACATAGTGTAAGATGACCCATGGCTGTTTGGAAGGTGAGCTCACCCTTGAGTCGAAATTGGTCATTGTCTATGACTGAGGTCTCGCCTGATGCGTTGGAATATGGTCTGCACTCAACAAAAAGAAGAGCACAGGTAGTATCATTACAAGTCCACTATGTATTAGTAGGGTCATAGGCCGACATAACTTAATAAATATGAACACATAACCAGTAATTTATAAATAAGAGCAACCATGTAACACTTGGCAATTATACCTTTACTTAGTCTTTCCTCAACACTTAATCAAGTAAGCCAGAAAAGCTTACAACAAGTACAAATATTCAACCAAGTCAAATACCATGACTCATAAGCAGTTAACTCAACCTTGTCATAATTACCTCTTTATTACACTTCAACAATATCAACTCAATTCAAGTATATCAATAGCCCAGACCACTCATGGATCCAAATAAAAACTTTTATAAATGCCCACTAGCCATGACATGCTAGGGATGAGCTCAGTCCATGTACCAAATAACCCAGACAACTAGAGTCTGCCACCCTCATCACAAACCAAGTGTTATACCACCATGATTCCAATGTCGCAACCCTTATACTCCCTAAGATCAACCAATTCCCTGACGATGACCTTTACTAGTTCATCTCACAATATCGACCCATGTCATAATATGTATAATCACAATATGAGATAATTTAACCATTCTTGCAATTTAAAACAAGCCTTTTTTTTTTTACATAATCTCATTTCAGTTGACCAAACAACTTGTAAAATTATCCAACAAGTTAACATTCAACAACATGGATTAACAAATAGACAAATAGGCAGCTACCATGCACATCTAAACCAAATTGAGTCTTTAACTATAATTCAACCATCACCTACCTCAATCCAAGCCCCACAATGCTCTAACAAACTTGAGCCTTGCCTTTTCTTTAATATTTGGCTTGATTATTGTCTAAAATAATATAACAGTCATTAATCAAAAAATGCTCTAATAAGTTTCAAGAATTATAACCTAATCCCATAACCCCAATGTCAAATTCATGAATCATTCCCTTATCCTAGGGTTATTCTACCTTCATTGTACTTTAATTCTACCAAATTCATGTTTGTAAGAGTAAATTCTAATGATGTAATCAAAATCCAGCTACCCTTAACCAAAATCAAAGGATTACACATTGTTTTCACTGCTTTACAATAAAAAATCAACCTAGGTCAAGTTAATTAATCTACCATTATCAAAACCTAGTGATTCCAAGATTAATCATCAAAAAACTAGTTAAATAGATGGATTAACTTACCTCAACGAAGAATTTTGGGATGTAAATGATGAAATTTTCCCTAAATCCCCCTCTCATGGTATTGAACGAGTTTGGAATGAAAAATACATTTTAAGTTTAAAAAATACATTTAACTACATGTAGCCTATTTTAGCGAGATCTGCCCGCTATGGCGGGACTGACCAATATTGACTTCCGCCATACCGTGAGTATTCCCGCTACAACGAGCCCATGGTAGCTACCTGCCTCACAGTATAACAACCTAGGTGAGGCAGAAAGTTTGACAACCCCTGATTTTTGCCAATTTTGCAACACACTTTCATAATTTGACATCCCAAACTAACCTTTTTACGTTAAATGCTATATCAGGAGTTTTAATAACCTAAATTAAATTCCAAAAATTTCTATGAACTCCTTAACTTCTTCGATATCATATTATATCTCACATATCACAATAAATAACCTATCGATTACCAAATTTACCTAGACCACAACATATTTGGAATTCATCCATGACTAGCCTAGCCTACAATTTCCAACACTTCATTCGGGGAGAACCTTAACCCAAATTTTGGCATGCTAGACTATACTTTAGTGACGCAAAGGGTCGTTAAAACTATAAACTAAAATATCATCAAAGTATACCACAACACATTTCCCCTATAAATGGTTTCATCACATGGTCCATCAATCACATGAAAGTACTAGGAGAATTGGTAAGCCCAAAGGGCATAACCATCTATTCATATAGACCATATTTGGTCATACTATTTTCCATTCATCATTGGGATTCATCTATATTTGATGGTACCCACTCCTAAGATTAATTTTTTAAAACACACAAAAACCATTGAGTTCATTTAACATGTCATATAATTTAGGGATAGGGTGGTGATACTTTACTGTTATCTTGTTGATTGCCTGAGAATCAAAACACATATGCCATGTTCTATCTTTCTTAGGAACCAATAAGACTAGGATGGCACACATACTTATGCTCTTCTTTACATAGCCCTTGTTGATGAGTTCCTCAACTTATCTTTGAAGCTCTTTAACCTCCTCCCTAATCTCCTTGTACTTAGCCAGTATTATCGAGTGTCCTTTCCTCTTCAACTTCCTCCTCTCTTTTACTTTATTAGCCTTGTCTTCTACATGCTTTTCCACTTCACCCTTCCTATTCTCTGTCAACTCACTTATATTTTGATACACTTCATTTTCTTGCAAAGGTGACATGGGATAAAGAACATATTTATACCCATTCAACACAACCAAGTACCTATTTATTCTTATATCATGCTTACTTGAATGGTCATATTGCCAAGGCACATGACAAGATTGCATTGGGAACATGTCACGTAAAACTTCATCTTGGTACTTCCTAATTTTGAATTTGATCAACATTTGTCTGTGAACCTTTAATTTTCCACACTCACTTTGCCATTGGAGCTTGTGAAATGTAGCATGCTTAGTAGTACAAAGTTTTAAGAAATCCACTAAGTAATGCTTGGAATATTAGCACAACTTCCACTATCAATAATCCAGAAACAAACATTATCCTTGATGAAGTATTTGGAATGGAAGATATTCACTCTTTGACTCGGATCATCCATGGCTTTAGTAATTATAACTTGCCTCACCACATAATTTGGTACGGTGAACTCTCCTTTTTGAGGCCAAGCATCTTCAATTTAAACTCTCTTCATCAACTAATTATGAACATCAATAGCTCTCTTATCATAATGATATTGTGCACCATCATTATCACTCCAAAATTCATCACCTTCTTGGGCTTCCTCTTTATTACCCTCTTCTTTCTCCACCTTTTCTCCAAGTATAATTTTTCTCCCTAAATGATATCATTTAATCAGTTAGGACATTCACTTATTTTATGACCCTATCCTTTGAATTTACAATATTGAGTGCATTTGGGATACTTGGGTGAATTCTTGTTACCTCCTTTCTCAGTAGATACTTTAGAGCACTTTTCTCTAATGCCTTCTTTTCAAAAGGTTACTTGAAGTCTTTGTTCTTGTTCTATATTGAGGACGCTTAAGCTTCCTCTTTTCTATTTCCCTAATAATTAGAAGATGAGTAATATTTGATCTTCTCTTTGAGCTCTCGCTCAACATCTATGGCCACTTGGAGAACTTCTTCTATGTTGGCAAACTTATGGATGGTCATTTTAGAGAAAATCACTTTTTTTAACCTTACCTTGAAGTGAATGATGGAATTCTTTTCATTCTCTTTGTACTCAAGCTTCAAAATCAATTGTTGGAATTCATCATAGTATGTTGCAACACCTTTCCTTCTTTGTATCAAGTTATACAACATAGCAAATAGCTTTTGTCTATACCTTTTTGATACGTACTTTACTCTTATTAGGGCTTTCATCATGGTGTATTGTGGAGGTGTCCCTCATAAAGAACATGTTGATACTTCTTTGTATATTCCCACCATAATATGACAAACCTTTTAAATTATACAATGGCATAACAACTCTTCTTCACCTCGATCTAATTATTAACTTTGAAGATCCTATCACAAAGTGACTCCTAATCTAAATAAGCAGAGGGATCATAATCCCCTTTGAAAGTTGGGAAAGAGGTCTAGATAGAGTTGATTCCCAAATCTCGTCCTCCATTTCCTCCTTGGTCCTCATGATTATTTTCTTGGCTACCACCATTTTGGTTGTTATAGTAACCTCTTTGAACTCCTCATTGATTATGGTTACCATAATCTTCTTCAAGGCCTTGACCTTGATCTTGAGCATCCCATTGTCCATTACCATATTATTGGTTACCAAAGTTTCTTCCCTCATATGGAATTAGACAAAACTGATCTCCTCATCTTCTATGTTTGACTTGACCTCTTGGCCTATTCCTTTGATCATCATTCAATAGAGCCTCTTCATATTCCCTCACATATCCTTATTGTTGAGCACCTTCCTTACCTCTACTACTTGTATTGGTAAATTTTCTTTATGGTACTTGATAGTATAGATTTTGGTTTTGTGGAACTTAGAAAGGTGGATTTTGGTTTGGTGGCCTTCGGTAGGGTGGATTTTTGTCTTGTGGAGCTTCTTGTTTAAGTTGGACTTGGAGTGATTGAATAGTATTTTGTGTATTCTGGTTGGTGTTAGTTTGTGGATAGGGAATATTTCCTTGAAAGGGTGGATTTCATATTTGGCCGAAGGTTCTGGGTGTGATAGTAGGAGATGTGTTATTGGCATGCCCACTTGAGGAAGTTTGGTATTTTGTTTTTGGAGTGAAAGTAGTGGAGTTCAAGCATCCTTCCATATTGATCATCCTACCATCAATCATTGACACACTAACTTGTATGGTGGTCATTTGACCTTCCATCATTTCCATCCTATGATTCATACCATTAATTGCCTCCATTATAGACTCCAAAGTAACCCTTCTCGTGGAATTTTGTGATTCACTTCCCTTTACCATTGTACCTAGCATAAGACACTCAATAAAAACAACAAACAATGTTAGCGTTAGTAAAATAAACCTCACAATTGCTGTGTTTACACAACTTTGATTGTCTCACAAATTGGTTCTTGAAAGATTGTTTATATTTTGGTGGTACAAGAGGTGCCAATTGCTACTTTTATCTAGAATAGATTCTTGTTTCGAGAAATACTGATGACTCAATTAAGCTAAACAGACTTGAATTAAGAAGTTATCTACGAGATAAAAACAAAAAAAGCACAAAAAGAAATAGCACTATGAAAGAAATGGACTCAAGAACTAACAATCAACCAGTAGATCGAATACAAATTGAGAATTAGTTGTAGGAATCAAGAAGGTGAATTAAGAATCAAGAAAGTGAAACTAGGAAGTGATAGCATCCATGGCAGCTCAACGTCATTAAAGTCTAAAGAATATCAAGATACTTTAATGGGCCTCAATTAGAAAAGAAAATAAGTCTTATGATGGATGAATAGGTCCAACGCAATGTGGATATTTGGAGGCTCAAATTGAAGACCAAAAGGAGTTGGAATTATGGCCCAAAATCTTTCCAAAGAAGGCGAAGTTCAGCAGCCTAAATAATTGTTTTTAGAAGCTAACTTAATGCTATATTGACTTCATTTATAGTTACCTTGGAAATTTAGCTTATTTAATTTAGTTTGACCACCTTTAGGACTTCTTTTAGGGTGGAAGCATATTTACTCCTATATAAAGGAGTTTTTTCTTCTTCATTGGACTTAGTTTGATTTAAATTAATAGTAGCAACCTTGTGGCTTGTGGAGATCTTTTGTAGCTTTTCTTTTGGGTTATGCCATGTATGTTCTTCTTTGAACCATATATTGTTTTCTTCAATGGTAAGATTTCTCATTTGAGTTTCCTCCATCCTTTTCTTATTCTTATTCTTCTTAATTGATTCACTGCATGTTTTACTTTTAATCAAGGCTTTAAGTTCAAATACTTGAGCTTATCTTCTTTTCTCAAGAATCAATTCCTTCCTCTTTCTAATATTCATATTTTAAAGTCCTCCGCTATCCATATTATTATCAAGTGGAATCAGATCTTTGGATGGTTGGGTATTTTTATACTCACCTGATCTATTGATTTAAATCTAGAAAATTGTAAAACCAAAATTTGAAAAAAAAGGAAAAAAAGTTATTGTAGCGTGAACAGTAACAAAAAAAAGTAAAAAAAAATTCTCAAGTGAATAGTGATGTGAACAGAAACTTCTAGTGTTCTTCACTAGTTCATTGTTTGTTCTATACTTTATTTTCTAATTTTTTCACTTTGGAATATTGAAAATTCTGATCTAGCTGTTATCTCTTTAAAATCCCTCAGATTTAAAGATTCATTGATGTTTACTCATCAAGAAAAAAAGTCACTTGGAGGATTTCAAAGATCATTTCAGGTCCTTTGGATTTAAAAGCTCATTTAATATGTTCTAGATTTTCTTGGAAAGTATTCATTATATGTAATTTCCTTTTGTGTTTTTTTGCTAGAGAGTTTGAGTATTTGTTCATTCTTACTGTGATCTAGTGATTGTGTGCGTATTTCTTTATTTTGTACTAATTTGTTTCGTGCTTTTCTCTTTGTTTTTGTTGTGTATTTCTTTGTTTCCAGTTTGTTATAGCATTTACTATCCTTTGCTTTGTTTGACATCAACTCTATTCTTGAACCAAACTTTGGAACTTGCTTTGAAGTGTTTGAGTTGTTGGTTCATGGAAGAACTTTGAGGAGCATTCCGTGAGTGATAAAAGGCAAAAATGGTGAAATTATTTGAGGGTAGAACCTAATTGAGTGCTATACGAGTGTTGAGAGCCACTACTTAAGTGATACATGTAAAGGAGTGCATGTGAGGCAACTTTGCTACTAACAATCTCTTTTTTTAAAGCATGTCTTCTACAGATTGTAAAAGCAATTGCAGCAAAGGAATTAATTACTATAGTGGAGATAATTGGGAATCAGATGCAAAGGATGATGGAAAAGAGGTGTACTATAACCCTTGTGATGAGTGTAAGGATGATGGAAAAGAGGTGTACTATAACCCTTGTGATGAGTGTGGTGGGTATGATGACTCAAATGCTTGCCAAGCCTATGATGAATCACATCATATTTGTGATTTGAGTAAAACCAACATCATTTGTGATGATTATTCTAGTGATGAATCTTCTGATTATGATGAAATTAGTTATGGAGATGGATCTTATGATTATGATGAAATTAATTATGATTACGATGATAGAGTTATTTAAATAAGTATTTTGAATAATTATATATCTAGTATTATTTGTAAATAAGTACTAATATTGAATATCTTTGTGCACTACAAAAAATAATTGGTTTTAGAGATATTTGGTTACGTTATAATTAAGAGTGGATATACCTATCGTTAAAAAATTGTCATATATATACCCTCATTTTCTAATAAATACTGCATATTAATATGGAATGAGCCCGTGTGTCTGGAGGTTCTAATCGATAAAAGATCGACCTTTTTCAACATCTTTTAATGGGCTATTAGACTGGCTTGCTAGACGTAGTCACTAAGACAAAGCCACTAAGAATAGTACTAGATCCGACTGTACCACCATCTTAGAACCAAGTCAAATGGCTATATAATAATTTCCTTATATTTTGATAAAGCCAAATCTTTAAGATTAAAATGTAAGAGAAGTTAGATACTCAACATAGATATGGAATTTAGCCGAACATAGTCCTGGCTAGGAGAAAGAGAGAGGAAAAGGGGTGTCACCTGAAGGACCCGGCAGCAAGGGTGAGACCCGGATGCAAGGGCTAGTATGTGGTGTCCAAAGTGTGGACCTTTTCTGATTTTTATTTAAAAAAAAAAACTTTATAAAGCTTATTACAAAGTAAGAAATAAGAGAAAAGGAGGAGCAAATGAAAGAAGAGAGAGAGGGAGTTGCTAAAACTCTGCCTCCAACTAAAAAAAACAAACGTATTTAAAGAAAACGAAATGAATCATTACACAGTAATATGGGTCTCACGTGGGTCCCTATGTACAGTAAATGCGGGACCTATCTGTCCCCCCAACAATAAATTTACTGTGCTTGTGGTCCAGGCGGCTTCACTGTTCATGGAACTGTGGGTCCCGGACGGCTATCTTCGTTTAATTCATAGTTTCTTTTTACCCTGTATTTTGTCCAACTCTTTCATTCGTCGGACAAATTCTTCTGCATTTTCAATGCTTTCTTTAGAAAGTATTACTTCTGGTTCTATAGGCTGAGCATCGGTGATATCATCATCGTTATTACTCCAGCTCTTCATAGATGAGTTAGATTCAATTTGATGAAGCAAATGAAGTAAATTTCTTTTCATCTCTTCAAGATAATGATGAATCATCAACTCTTTATCACCATCTTGGAATAATATTTTCTGGCAATATGCCGGATCGAAGGGTCGTCCGTTTTACCCTGTTCTGCTTCGAATTCATATTCTTGGATCTTTAATTTAATTAAGTCCAAGAGTTCCTGTCCATGTAATATTTTAGTTTTGGGATCAATTTTCATTAATCTGTCACAAAAATTGTTAGAAAATGTTCAATATAGACACGGAATCTGTTCCTCAGTATAACCTAATTCTGGAGCCCACTTGTGAATCCAAGGGATCAAGAATTTGATGAAGAAATAGATTTGATCAATCTGTTGCGGGTAGCAAATATGATCTGTTTTTTATAATTCGTTTAGATCAGGGGAAGCTTGTTTCCATTTTTTATATAAATTTAAAAATGGTTCCGGCAATATCTTAATTGTCGGTCTGTGGTATGACCACCAGTTTAAAAATCAATTTGGTAGATGACTATCAAAAAAAATTGCGCATACCTTTATGAACCAAGTATGCTTGTGTTTATCGTTATTATAATAAAGAACTTTATCAAAGGCTTTACTATAATCCCAATATGTACAATTTATTTTGGTATTATTAAGGCTTATTTGCCTTTCTCTCATCGTAGTCATTCCCCAATTTTCAATAGATATAATCTATTTAATAATTATTTTTGAGAAGTTATAAACTATTTGATCAGCAGGAAAATGCTGAATATCAACACTACCTGTGTCTGTGAGAATAGTCTCATAATAGGATCTGGTCTTATATGACTCGCCTGGGAAATTTAATCCCTGTATCAAATACCTTTGGAATATCTTCCGAGGCTTATTTTTTTGAGATAGCTCAGCATTTTTGACAAGAAATATCATCTCTTGCTTGGGCAATTTTTCATTGGACCTGATATCATCATTGTGCGCATTAGTTACTGAAGCAAAAGTATCATCTTGCTTTTGAGCAACAACTAAATAAGCTTGAATTTGTGCATATAACGGATGATCTTCTGGAATATCTTCCAGATGTATAGAATTTTTTGATGAGGAGGATTCTCCTTGAGATATTTTGGAGTTTATCAAACTCTTTATTCCATGTTGTATTATTGGAGAATTTGTCGAGGATCCACATGAGGAACCTGATCCTTGGCTATAAGCCTGTGATCTTCCTGGCGATTAGGGTAATCTCCCTCTGCCACACCCTCTACCTCAAACAACATTGGTCCATAGATGATCCATCCTACAAATATTCACGAGATAAGAAATCTGGCAAGGAATTATCAATTCCCTTTTTATACTGAATTTTAAAATCGAAAGGAGCTAATTGAGCTTGCCATCGTGCAAATATAATTTTAGAGGCATCATGTTTAAAATCTTTGTCAAACATATATTTGACGGATTGAGCATCAGTTTTTATTAAAAACTTCTGGTTATATAAATCATCTTAAAATTTTAAAACACAGTTATAGTCAACATTTCATGAGCCACAGTGGCATATTTCTTTTGGGCTTCCGTCCACTTACCTGAATGAAAATGAATCAGATATTCATGTTTATCATTAGGGTCTATTTGTTTTAGAATTCCCCCTAAACCAATATTAGACGCATCAGTCTCAATAATTTTTTACCAAGCAGGGTTAGCAAGAGTTAAAACAGGAAGATTTTTAACTCGTTTCTTAATGTTTTGGATTATAGCCGTGTGTTTATCACTCCACGGTTCTTTGTAATTTTTCTTTAGCCTGTCGTATAATGGGGCTAAATCTCGAGAAAGATTTTTATAAAAAGGGGCAATATAGTTTAGACTTCCCAAAAATCTTTGCAATTGAGTTCTATCAGTGATAACATTAGGAAATTTATCAGCAAAATTAATGGCACGCTGAATGGGAGTTATCTTTCCCTGACAAATATTATGACCTAGAAAGCGGACATCTGTTTGAAAAAGACTCATTTTTGGTTTAGATATGACCAAACCATTTTGAATAACAATCTTTTTAAAGATATCTAAATGCTTAATATACATCTCTAAAGTCTTAGAAAAGACTAAAATGTCATCAATATAGACAATAATAAAACCCATATAAGGATTAAAAATATCATTCATTATTTTCTGAAATTCAGAAGGTGCGTTTTTCAAACCTAATGGCATGACATTCCATTCATATTGTCCAAATGGGACATTGAAAGCAGTCCTATAAGTATGCTCCTTTAAAATATGTATTTGCCAATAACCGAATTTTAAATCAAATTTTGAAAAAATGTTGGCATCATATAATCTGAACAATAAATCTTTTTTGTTTGGAATCGGATACAAAATCCATTTTAAAAATTTATTAAGAGGTTTATAATTAATAACCAGTCTAGGCATACCTCTTTCTTTTCAGCTGCGTTATTAACATAAAAAGTTGTACACGACCAAGGAGACTTGAACGGTTTTATCAAACCCTTTTGAAGTAAATTATCAATTTCTTTTTTACAAAATTCAATCAATTCAGTATTCATCTGACATGGTCTTGATTTTGTAGGAATATTTTCTTCGGAAAAATCATCTTCATATGGAAGAGTTACGATGTGCTTTTTCCTGTTCCAGAAAGCACTAGGATGGTCAACACAGTTATTAACAACAATTTGTTCAGAGATCAATTTAATTTTTTTTCTGAACTTTAGGATATTTTAATGTATCAAAAATATTTATGCTGAATAATTCAAGCTGTAAAGAATCAACATGCCTTTGTTTCATATCAATTGAGGCATTTCTATCTCTAGTTACGGGATCTGTAACAAATGTATAACTAATTTCTTTATTATTAAAGGTAGCTTTAATCCTTTGGCATCAATATGAGTATAAGGATAAATAGCATTTATAAAAGTGTTCCAAGTATAATTGGAGGGTATAACTGGTTTTTAACAAGAAAGAAGAAATGCGGCATGCAAACTTTATTTTGACAAATATGTGCATTAGGAAATTTATACTTTATATCTAAAGTATGACCTCATGCAGATTGAACTAAATGAGTTGTCTTTTGAAAATATTTAGTAGGAATTAATCCTTTCTGGATGCAACTAATATTGGCACCACTATCATTCATGGCAACTTCATTAATAGAGAAATCATTATCAATCAAAATTGTACATTTAATGTACCATTTATAAGCAGTAACAATTTGCATCATTCCTAAAAACATATCATATTTAGGATACAGATTAATTTGTTTTGAAATTTCAATTTCATCATTTTCTAAAACAATTTTTTTTTTTATATCATTAGAAGACTCAACTAGAGAATTATTTTTCTCAATCTGAGTAATCCGGTGATCACAAATCATTTGATTTTGTTTTAGAGATTTAATCTCCTTTTTCAAATTTTCAATTTCAATTTTTAAATCATCAAAAGACATATCACGTATAGGAGTTTGTTTTTTCAAAAGTCATTTATTGACTTCTGATAAATTATAAAGAGAAGAAAATATAATTCATTTTTTTGGCTGGTCTGGTTCGAATTATTTGAACTCGAAATACTTGCCAAATTAATGATTTTTTCGCGAAGGTTATTATCAGTAACCTCCTTTAGAATCTCTATTATTTTATCAGAAGTAACAGTCTGAATATTCATATCTTGAAATTGAGATTGAAGTTTATAAAACTCATCATTTTCACAAGAACATGTATCACCTTTACAAGTATTACAAGCAGTAAAGTTATGCCGATTTTCATTATCAGAAAAATCAAGTAAATCTACTTCTTCGAAATCAGAGTGATGAGAGTTATAATTTGATTCTAAACCGAAAGTGTATAACATACCGTAGACTTTATCATAAATAGTTTCATTTAATTCTAAAGCTGTAAGCTTTTCTAACTTACAATTAGGTGCGATATGGCCGAATTTTCCACATCTATAACACTTTACTCTAGAAAAATCTCGAGCTGAACTGTCTTTCATAAATCTTTTGGTTTTTTGAGCACTCTTCCGTGCTATTCTTTCTTCCTTGGTTCTATATCTAGAATGTATTTTTCTATAAGAACCATCAGGGTTAGGGTTTCTATAATATCTACCCTTTTTCTTTCTAGTAGAACTAGAAGGTTGGTCTACACCAAATTGTGCACAGAAATCTCCTAATTGAGATTTTTCTTTCAACTTATCCATCTTAAGCTGTCTGGATAATTTTAGCTCATTACACAAGTTTAGACCTTCTTGTGTACATACTCCAACGAGCTTACCATAAGTATAATTTGTATACTTAATTTCACCATAACTACCTCGAAGAATTTTTCTAATCCTTTCCGCAAATAAAGAAGGAAGGCCATCTATGAACTTTACTTTCCCGTGATCAGTCTTATTTTCGGGTAGTTCCATATCCCGGCTTAGGAAAGTATCTTTATACCACCAAAATTCACTTAAGGTTCTACATCTAAGACTATAAAGGTGAGTTCTGATGGTTTCATAATCACTGGTAAATCTACCATTAAAGTGTTCTAAAATGGTCGTAACTATAGTATAGACTGCATCTTCTCGACCACTTGGTAAAGTATGACCTAAATTGTCATCAACTGCTTCAGGGTTGACGGTAGATATAACAGTTGCTTTGGCTTCTACGGGCATATAATTGTCCCACCAACCTCTAAGTTGCCCAGTAAATCCTGCAACTATCATTTTGAAAATAACCTTATCAGTATTTTTTACACTAGTAGCCTTGCAAATAGTGGTGTACATCATCATCCTATGTACTAAAATTGTCATCTGCCTATCAGTAATGCCATCTATATTCCACTCATAAATTTCATTTCCACTATAAGATGTATTAGTATGATTCCAGTCCCTTTCTTCTATGAGAACATCTTGGGGAGTGGATCTAGGATAGTAATGTGTTCGCATGTGAGGCTTATCTGCAAAATAGGGGTGGTTAATACTACCGCAAAGCTTATTAAATTCAAAAATAGTTTCTTTCCTTATATCAGACGAAGAAGCAATATTATCAGCAAATTGTGAAGACATATCAATAGGCTTAAAAGTTAAATCCGAAAATTTCTTATCAAGAATTCCCTCTAAATTTGAGAAAGTTTTTATTTGAAAATCCTGAATTTTAGGAGGTCTTTGAATAGAACTAGTAACAATCTGAGTAGAAGATTGCTTCGATGAAGAGGCAATATCTCCTTTAGTGTTACTAATTTGTTTTGTCAAAACAATTAATTCATCTATTTTAACGTTACTGAGGATTTTTATCAAAATAGTCAATTCCTCTAATTTTTTATCAAGTGAACTAATGTGATCACCCAAAACTTTCACATACAAAGACATATAATTATTTTGAAAAATTAATTTATTAATTTCTACAATACTGACTGCTGCAACATCATTATCAATGAATTTTTGAAAAGCAGTAAATGTAATACCTGTATTATTAGGTAAAACAAAAGATGATTGTGGTGGATAAACAGATTTAGTAATTTTTCCATTACCATCTTGATAAGATCTTTCTAATACATTTATGTATAAGGGCAAATAAGTGGTTATAAACCACGACACAAAATACATAATTTGATTATGCAATGCACAATTTTCATAAAATTCTTGTGAAATATTATGCATATAGTCTTTACTATAAGTGTCAAAAAACCATGTTTTAAACTGGTTCCATTTTGTATCAAAAAATTCCTTTTGAATATGTTTTCTTGCCAGGGATCCTGGACTAAAATCAATGATGTAAGGAATCATTAAATATCATTAGGGTTAAAATTCATTTCGGATGCAGAAGGAATGTCCTTATCAAAAATATTATCACACGCTTGAACAAAATGAGTTCTAGGATCTATCTTTAATTTTTCTACTGGACTATGAGTCGAAGGAATAGTATGCAAAGATGCAACACGGTTTACTCTAGTTGGACCATAAATTGGTTCAACTGGAGATATTACAGAAGGTATTGAAGGCAATAATCTATTGCTATTCCTTCCAGAAAAGGATTTATATTATAAACAGAAGACTTATCATCAAATTGAATAAGAATTTGACCATCAGGAGTTTGAGAAATATGAGAATACTCAGAATTAGTAACCTTATCGGCTAGCTGATTATGCAGTATTACTGACTCTAAAACCCAAGTATTTGAAAAATTAATTTCTTCCCATCGAATAGGTCGACGAGTATTAATTTTTGATTTACTAAAATTGGTTTCAAACAAAATAGTCTAATTAGAAGTATCATATAATTTACACTTAGGATTTAAAGTTGATAGCAACTTATAATAAATCCTATAAGATAAACATATAAGTTCAGATCCAGGGGCATAATTATAACCATGTGTCTTAACATTTAATGTTAATGCATCTAGAATGTTCACATCAGATAAAGACAACTGTAAATTAGGCTGTGTATTAAAATAAACTGGACCATAGGCCACCATAGATTCTATCGAACCCATCAAAGATTGATGAAAATTCAAATTTCTCGCATCTCTAAGAGCTGCTAAAAATTTTCCTAGTAACCCTTTAAGAGTTAATGGTTTAAAAGCAATTTGAACCATGCCAATATGCAAAAAATTATATTTACCTTTATATATATCTATATCACGTCTATTTAATAAACGAATGGTTTGCTCTACAAATTAAGAGCTAACAACATCCCAGTAGTTTTAATTAACTGAGTAGAAGAAATTTTATCAAATTATCGAAACCTTTGGAATAGTCCACTTATTTAATAAATCAAGATTTTGAGGTATATAAACCTCTTCTAACCTATCATTTTTTATACTGGATTCTCCTAAATCCATTTTTATGTGAACTATCTATGTTGAATACTTCACATCTGTTACAAATTAGCCTTAAACATCATAGCTCTGATACCATATCAACAAGCTTAATAGTTAAATCTGAAAATTTCTTGTGTAATCTGGATAATTTTAGCTCATTACACAAGTTTAGACCTTCTTGTGTACATACTCCAACGAGCTTACCATAAGTCTAATTTGTATACAAAATTTTCACCGTAATTACCTCGAAGAGTTTTTCTAACCCTTTCCGCAAATAAAGAAGGAAGGTCGTCTATGAACTTGGCTTTCCAGTGATCAGTCTTATTTTCGGGTAGTTCCATCATATCAATAGGATCTCTGCGGGCGGTAGTCCATGCGGCTAGACAGATCTAGATAATTTAGCACCTTTATACTGGGACATAAAAACCAAAATATATAGGAAGTTTTATATAGCGTATGACTGTATGGAAGGCTTAGCCTTTTACCCAAGCAAGGGGCGTGCCAAGATTTAATACATTTTCTTAATGAGCCCGTGTGTCTGGAGGTTTTAACCGGTAAAATATTGCCCTTTTTCAACATCTTTTAATGGGCTATTAGACCGGCTTACCATACGTAGTCACTAAGACAAAGCCACTAAGAATAGTACCAGATTCGACGGTACCACCATCTCAGAACCAAGTCAAATGGCTATATAATAATTTCTTTATATTTTGATAAAGCCAGATCTTTAAGATTAAAATGTAAGAGAAGTTAGATACTCAACATAGATATGGAATTTAGCCAGACATAGTCCTGGCTAGGAGAAAGAGAGAGGAAAAGGGGTGTCACCTGAAGGACTCGGCAGCAAGGGTGAGACCCGGATGCAAGGGCTAGTATGTGGTGTTCAAAGTGTGGACCTTTTTTGATTTTTATTAAAAAAAATAAATCTTATTACAAACTAAGAAAGAAGAGAGAAGGAGGAGCAAATGAAAGAAGAGAGAGAGGGAGTTGCTAAAACTCTGCCTCCAACTAAAGAAAACAAACGTATTTAAAAAAAACAAAATGAATCATTTCATAGTAATATGGGTCCCACGTGGGTCCCTATGTATAGTAAATGCGGGACCTATCTGTCCCTCCAACAGTAAATTTACTGTGCTTGTGGTCCTGACGGCTTCACTATTTATGTGGGTCCCGGGTGGCTATCTCCATTTAATTCATAGTTTCTTTTTATCCTGTATTTTGTCCAACTCTTTCATTCGCCGGACAAATTCTTCTGCATTTTCAATGCTTTCTTCAGAAAGTATTACTTCCGGTTCTATAGGCTGAGCATCGGTAATATCATCATCGTTATTACTCCCGCTCTTGATAGAAGAGTCAAATTCGATTTGATGAAGCGAATGAAGTAAATTTCTTTTCATCTCTTCAAGATAATTATGAATCATCAACTCTTTATAACCATCTTAGAATAATATTTTTCTGGCAATATGCCAGATCGAAGGGACGTTCGTTTTACCCTGTTCTGGTTCAGATTCATATTCTTGGATCTTTAATTTAATTAAGTCCAATAGTTCCTGTCCACGTAATATTTTGGTTTTGGGATCAATTTTCATTAGTCTATCCCAAAAATTATTAGAAAATGTTCGATATAGGCACGAAATCTGTTCCTCAGTATAACCTAATTCTGGAGCCCACTTGTGAATCCAAGGGATCGAGAATTCGATGAAGAAATAGATTTGATCAATCTGTTGCGGGTAGCAAATATGATCTGTTTTGTATAATTCGTTCAGATAAGGGGAAACTTGTTTCCATTTTTTATATAAATTTAAAAATGGTTCCAGCAATATCTTAATTGTTGGTCTGTGGTATGACCACCAGTTAAAATTTTTTTTTTGTATATGACTATCAAAATTTTTTGCACATACCTTTATGAACCAAGTATGCTTGTGCTTATCATTATTATAATAAAGCACTTTATCAAAGGCTTTAATATAATCCAAATATGTACAATTTATTTGGGTATTATTAAGGCTTATCTGCCTTTCTCTCATCGTAGTCATTCCCCAATCTTCAACATATATAATCTGTTTAATAATTATTTTTGAGAAGTTATAAACTGTTTGATCAGCAGGAAAATGCTGAATATCAGCACTACCTGTGTCTGTGAGTATAGTCTCATAATAGGATCTGGTCTTATATGACTCGCCTGGAAAATATAATCCCTGTATCAAATACCTTTGGAATATCTTCCAAGGCTCATTTTTTTGAGATAGCTCAGCATTTTCGACAAGAAATATCATCTCTTGCTTGGGTAATTTTTCATAAGAGCTGATATCATCATTGTCCGCTTTAGTTACTGAAGCAAAAGTATCATCTTGCTTTTGAGCAGCAGCTAAATAAGCTTGCATTTGTGTGTATAACAGATGATCTTCTGGAATATCTTCCAGATGTATAGAATTTTTTGATGAGGAGTATTCTCCTTGAGATATTTTGGAGTTTATCAAACTCTTTATTCCATGTTGTATTATTGGATAATTTGTCGAGGATCCATATGAGGAACCTGATCCCCTTACATTTCCGAACTTATTTGACTACCTTAATATTTATGGAATTATTTAAACTTGAGATAGTTGGTGTATTACCCACTAAATTTATTGGGCTGAATTAATATTATGTTTATGGACCTAATTGAGGCCCAAAATTAAGTAAAAAGACATGGGCCCAAAAAGGGAGATGATCCATTAAAAATGGACCAAGTCTACTTAGACTCTTTGACCAAATAATTGGCTAAGGATGAAAAAAGGAGAGGAGGTTTGGAGGTCCTTTATAAGTCTGAAATTCAGCCTATTTTCCACACAATACACTTGTAAAAAATCAGATTTTCAATCAACATTTCTCCTCTCTCAAAAAACCCTAGCCACCCTAATTTTCTATAAGGATTTTTGGACAAATCTTCCACTTGCAAGACTTGGTAAGTGTTTACCCTTATATATTAATATATTATATTCATAAGAGGTTGTTTATATCATGTTGGTTATGTTTAAGAAGTGTTGAGCAGTCCACTTATTGTGAAACAGTCCACTTTTGCTAAATCGGTAAAGGATTTGCCTTCTATGTGGTTTAAACTTGAAAGGGGACTTAAGGTATTGAAGGAATTGAATTATATGGATGAAATTTCAGTATATTTAAATGTGGTTCTGTACCTAATTCATTACTCCTTGTGTATGACTTGTGGAAATGTTTATACGTAATTGTGAATGGAATGTTTGACGTACTGAAAGGAAAATACTTTCTTGTTATGTTAAAGTGAATTCTGAAATTGTGTGGAATGTTTTTGGTATATTGTTGTGGAAGGTATTTATGTGACTTTATGGAATAAATATGTGGAGTTGCATTGAGGTAAAAATGTGAAGTATGCACTTGGTGGGAAATCTTGTCGGTTTGTGACGTCTATGTTGGTTTGTGGACTGTTTTGGTGTTGTTGTCTTGGTAAGGCAGTAAGTTATGGTATAGGAGGGTGGAATAAATTTATATGGCATTATAAAGTAAGGTGGAATGATATACCATATGATTGGGATGTTGGATAGTTTTTACTTCCCGTCAAGTAGCTAATTATCGCCTTGTGAACTTGTAATGTAATTAGCTTTTAATGTTAGCTTCGTTACGTACTTGTGTTGTAGAGTAATGATTTAAGGAAGAGCTAAATTGTTGTAGTCACTTGTTGGAAAGATAAGGTATGTAAGGCTACTCTTTTTTGTATCCTTTGGCCACACCTATTGTTCACATTCTTTACCGAACTTGTTTCCACTCCGAAATGTTTTAAAGTATCTTATTTCAGGTTTGTTAGCCATTGTTATTTACGTGTCTCTTATTTGTTGACTATTGTTCCAAATCTCCAATAATGTTATGACCACCGATGTAACAATCTCACAAAAATTAAAGAAATGAAGTAGTGCATATTTGGTTGAGTACGAGTGGTAGCTCTGGGGGAGAAAGCCTGGCTCGAGCCGATCCCGATTGATTATTGGATGCATGGGGTAGCTCTGGGGGTTAAAACCTAGGTCGAGCTGAACCTGATTTATTGATTTATGGGTGGTAGCTCTGGGGGCATAAGCCTAGCTCGAGCCAATCCCAATGTTATTTACCATTGATCAGTTGGTCCCGGGCATTGTATGATGTGTATTGATGTAAAGGTAAAAGGAAAGAAATGAATGTAATGTACATGGTTCCACATATACAGTACGGTTGTATATAAGTATTGTCTACTCACTTGTATTTGATTCCATTTGAGTTCCTATATTTCATATAGTTACTTATAGCCTTACATACTCAGTACATTCTTTCGTACTGATATCCCTTGGGGCACCTACCTTACTTATTGCAGGCACAGGAGGTAGTAGACCTTCACAGTAGGGTACGGGTCATCTACAGGCTATTATTGAGCTCCAGGTTGCTTTGGGACTTTTTGAGTCATTTGTATATATTTTTGGTACTGTGTAGTAGTTGTATAAGGCGGGGACTTGTCCCGACCTTAGTCATGGTTACATATCTTTTAGAGGCTTTGTAGACCTTAAGTGTTATACCTTTTTAGACGTTGTGGCCCCAACGGTCGAGTCTCGTATCTATTTTGTACGTCTTTACATGACCTTCGTTGTTGATATATTATATCTGCATGTGGCAGAATTTTTATTCACTTAAGGGCATGCATATGAATGTACACGATCATAGGTTGGTTCTCTCGGGCCTTTACGGCTACAGGTGCCTGTCCGCCCCAATGGGATTTGAGGCGTGACAAAAGTGGTATCAGAGCGGGTCGTCCTAGGGTGTCTACAAAGCCGTATCTGAGTAGAGTTTTGCTTATAGATGTGTTGTGCACCACATCTATATGTAGGAGGCTACGGGACATTTAGGAGTTGTTTCTTTTCTTCATTTCCTAGATCGTGCAATAGAGCCAAAGTTGTAGGTGGAGTCATATTTAATCACTAAATTTGTTTTATGTTTTTGTTTCCTCAGTATAGCAAAAATGTCATTTACAAGGTGAAACAAGGGTAAAAGTAAGAAGCTAGACAGGATTGCTGGAGAAGAAACCAGTAAATCACCTCCTAAACAAGCTAATCAAGGTGAGGCTGAAGATGAGTTTACATCGCGGGCTTCTTCTACTCTTCCATCTCCCGGAGAGCTAGGAAAGAGAGTAGTACCCCCAGAACCACCTATTAATGCTACTAAGCAGGATTTAAGGAATGTGGTGCAAATGTTGACTCGTATAGTTGCTGCACAAAATCAAGGACAAGATGGTCCAACTATAAGTAATAACGGTGCGGATAGGGCAGCTAGTCGGCTGACACAGGATTTTCTTAAATTAGACCCTCCTACATTCACTGGGTCAGATCTTAATGAAGACCCACAAAACTTCATGAACCAAATTCACAGGGCTTTAAATGTTATGCATGTATCTGGTACAAAAACAGTTGAGCTTGTAGCATATAGATTAAAAGGAGAGGCTATATTATTGTATGAAGATTGAAAATGATCTGGGGGTATCAGTGCACTCCCAGCTAGTTGGGAAGAATTCAAAGCGGCATTCCTTGATCATTACCTTCCATATGAGATCCGAGAGGCTCGTGCAGACCAGTTCGTAAATCTTCGTCAAGGTAATATGAGCGTCAGAGAGTACAATTCAGTTTAACACTTTGGCCAGGTATGCTCCTAATGTAGTAACTACTATGGACGATAGAGTTCATCGGTATGTGGATAGATTGGATCCATATTTGGTTAGGGATTGTACTATTGTTGCTTTGAATAGAGACATGGATATAGCCAGGATACAAGATTTTGCACAGAAGATGGAAGATCATAGGCAAAGGACAAGAACGCAAGAATTTGAAAGAGGACCGTCAAAGAAGGCTAAACCTATGAGACAATTCATGGAGTTCCAAGGATAATTTAGGCCTTGAGTTTTTAATAGACCGCCTAGACCATCATTTTCTTATCCTACAGCAGGTACTCCATCCCAATTTCGAGGGTTTAAAGGAAGCCAAGTTGGGTAAAGTAGTGGGATTCAAGGTTCACAAACAACAGGGTATCAAGAACAAGGAAGAATGAGCCAATCGAGGTTTTCTTGTCAGCCGTGTCATCACTGCAGAAAGCTTTATTTAGGTGTATGTCAGCTCGGGACAGATGTTTGTTTCTGGTGTGGTATGTCGGGGCACATAATAAGAGAGTGCCCACGGAGAGGCACGGGTAGCATGATGCAACCTACTGGATCAGCCGTTGCATCAACCTCATCAGGTGTACAACCTACTAGACGTGGTAGAGGTGTTTGAGGAAAAACTAATTGTAGTGGAGTCCAGAACCGTACTTATGCTTTAACGAATCGACAGAATTTGGAGGATTCTCCTGATGTGGTTACAGGTACATTATACTTCTTTTCACATAATGTATATGTATTGATTGATCGGGGGTCAACCCTATCATATGTCACTCCATTGATTGCTGAAAAATTTGAAAGAACACCGGAATTACTAGTCAACCCATTTGAAGTATCTACACCAGTTGGTGAATCTATTGTAGCTAAAAACGTCTATCGTAATTGCATAGTAACTGTTTGTGATCACGATACGCTGACTGATCTTATTGAGCTGAAAATGGTAGATTTTGATGTTAGAATGGGTATGGATTGGTTGGCTTCTTGTTATGCCACGGTAGATTGCCGAGCTAAGAAGGTACATTTTTATTTTCCACAAAAGACTGTCCTTGAATGGAGGGGTAATGTTGGAGCACCGAGAGGTAAATTTATTTCTTATCTTAAGGCAAAGAAAATGATATCCAAGGGGTACATATGCCATCTAGTAAGAGTGCAAGATACCGATGTGAAGCCACAAACTCTTCAATCTGTTTCGGTGGTAAATGAATTCCTTGATGTATTTCCTGGAGATCTTCCAGGTTTGCCTCCAGAAAGGGAAGTAGAGTTTGGTATTGATGTGATTTCAGGTACTCAGCCTATCTTTATTCCTCCATATAAAATGGTCCCGACAGAGTTACGGGAATTGAAGGAGCAATTAAAAGACTTGCTGGACAAGGATTCAAAGGCCTAGTATGTCCCCTTGGGGTGCACCAGTATTATTTGTACGAAAGAAAGATGGCACATTAAGAATGTATATTGATTATCGACAACTGAATAAGGTAATAGTCAAGAACAAATATCCCCTCCCCAGAATTGATGATTTGTTTGATCAATTACAGGGTGCCAAATACTTCTCAAAGATTGACTTGAGATCAAGTTATCATCAAATAAGGGTTAGAGAAAAAGATATACCCAAGACAACTTTCCGAACACAGTATGGTCATTATGAGTTTTTAGTTATGTTATTTGGGCTAACAAATGCACTAACAGTTTTTATGGATTTGATGAATAGGGTGTTCAAGCCATTCTTAGATGTGTTCGTGACTGTGTTTATAGATGATATTTTGGTTTATTCAAGATCAAAAGAAGACCATGCTAATCACTTACGACAGGTGTTACAGATTCTTCGTGATCGTAAGTTATATGCAAAGTTCTCTAAATGTGAATTTTGGTTGAAATCTATAGCATTCTTGGGTCATATTGTGTCAGATGAAGGAATAAGGGTTGATACTCAAAAGATAGAAGCTGTGAAGAATTGGCCAAGACCTACAACACCTACAGAGATTTGTAGTTTTCTTGGGTTGGTAGGTTATTATAGAAGGTTTGTTGAAGGATTTTATTCTATTGCTGCACCTTTAATAAAGCTAACACACAAGGCAACCAAGTTTCAGTGGAATGATATATGTGAGAAGATTTTCCAAGATCTGAAGGATAAGTTGACTTATACACCTGTATTGGTACTTTCAGAAGGCACAGAAGGGTATGAGGTATATTGTGATTCTTTAAGAGTCGGCTTAGGATGTGTATTGATGCAGCACGGTAATGTAATAGCTTATGCCTCAAAACAGTTGTGGCCACATGAGAGAAATTATCCGACACACGACCTTGAGCTAGCAAATGTGATATTTGCTTTAAAGATATGGTGCCACTACTTGTATGGGGTTCATGTTGACATATATACTGACCATAAGAGTTTGCAATGTATCTTTAAGCAGAAGGACAATTTGAGGCAGCGAAGGTGGCTTGAACTATTAAAAGATTATGACATTGATATTTTATATCATCCGGGGAAGAAAATGTGGTAGCCAATGCATTACACCGCAAAGCAATAGGAAGCACTGATGGCCAGCTCACGAAAAAGCAAGGTATAGTCAAGGATCTACATCAGCTAGCCAGCTTGGGGGTTCATCTTCTTGAAACTCCAAATGAAGAAATTATGGTGCAAAATGCGGCAGAATCTTCATTAGTAGCTAAAGTGAAGGAAAAATAGTATGCGGATCCTATTTTACTACAGCTAAAGGAGAATGTACAACTAGGTTTGACAAAGGCATTTGATCTTATGTAACAGGGAGTGCTTCAATGCCAAAGTAGATTGTGTGTACCTGATGTAGATGAGCTAAGGAAGCGGATTATGACAGAGGCATATCATTCACGGTATTCTATTTATCCAGGAGCCACCAAAATGTATCATGATTTGAAAGAAATATATTGGTGGGGTAACATGAAGAAGAACATTGCAGAATTCGTAGCCCAATGTCCGAATTGTCAACAAGTAAAAGTAGAGCATCAGAAGCCTGGAGGTTATATGCAATGTATAAATCTTCCAATCTGGAAGTGGGACATGATCAACATGGATTTCATCACAGGTTTGCCTCGTACACTTCAGAAATTTGATTCCATATGGGTAATAGTTGACAGGCTTACCAAGTCAGCACACTTCCTATCGGTCAAAACCACCTACACAGCTGAAGATTATCCGTGGTTGTATGTTAAAGAGATAGTTTGACTACACGGAATTCCAATATCTATTATATCAGACAAGGGAGCTCAATTTACTGCACACTTTTAGAAGTATTTTTAGAAGAGTTTGGGAACCCAAGTGAATTTAAGTATGGCTTTTCATCCTCAAACAGATAGACAAGCAGAACGTACTATACAAACACTGGAGAATATGCTACGAGATTACACATTGGACTTTAAAGGTATTTAGGATGATCATTTATCTCTTATTGAATTTGCCTACAATAATAGTTATCATTCAAGTATCAAAATGGCACCTTACGAAGCTTTATATGGAAGAAAGTGTAGATCACCAATTGGATGGTTTGAAGCGGGTGAAACTGCCTTATTTGGGCCAGATCCTGTTCATCAAGCTATGGAGAAGGTTAAGGTGATACAACAGCGGCTACAAACGGCCCAAAGTCGACACAAATCATATGCGGATGTTAGAAGAAGGGGACTAGAATTTGCCATAGGTGATTGGGTATTCTTGAAAGTGTCACTAATGAAAGGGGTAATGAGATTTGGAAAGAAAGGAAAGCTAAGTCCGCGTTATATAGGGCCATATAAGATCATCCAAAGATTTTATCAAGTTGCGTATAAATTAGAACTACCCCAAGAACTCTCCACAGTTCATCCAGTGTTTCATGTTTCAATGCTTCGAAAGTGCATAGGAGATCCATCTCATATTGCTCCCACTGAAGATGTACAAGTTATAGAAGATGTCACCTATGAAGAAGTACCTATTGCTATTCTGGATCGATAAGTTAGGAGATTAAGAAATAAAGAAGTAGCTTCCGTAAAAGTTCTTTGGAAAAATCAGCAAGTAGAAGAAATCACATCGGAAGCCGAGGAAATGATGAAGTCTAAGTACCCACATTTATTTCAAACTGAAGAGAAAGTTCAAGATGTGGAATTGGAGCACTAACAAGTAAGTATATATAAGTATTATGTGTATGTGATAATATGAAGAATGAACTTAGACTTGAACTTGTTTAGATTGGATAATGTTACTAACATTTGAGGACGAATGTTCCTAAGGGGGGAAGGATGTAACACCCCGTGCATTTCCGAACTTATTTGACTACCTTAACATTTATGGAATTATTTAAACTTGAGATAGTTGGTGTATTACCCACTAAATTTATTGGGCTGAATTAATATTATGTTTATGGACCTAATTGAGGCCCAAAATTAAGTAAAAAGACATGGGCCCAAATTGGGAGATGATCCATTAAAAAATGGACCAAGTCTACTTAGACTTTTTGACCAAATAATTGGCTAAGGATGAACAAAGAAGAGGAGGTTTGGAGGGACTTTATAAGTCTGAAATTCAGCCTGTTTTCCACACAATGCACTTGCAAAAAATCAGATTTTCAATCAACATTTCTCCTCTCTCAAAAAACCCTAGCCATCCTAACTTTCTATAAGGATTTTTGGACAAATCTTCCACTTGCAAGCCTTGGTAAGTGTTTAACCTTATATATTAATATATTATATGCATAATAGGTTGTTTATACCATGTTGGTTATGTTTAAAAAGTGTTGAGTAGTCCACTTATTGTGAAACAGTCCACTTTTGCTAAATCGGTAAAGGATTTGCCTTCTATGTGGTTTAAACTTGAAAGGGGACTTAAGGTCTTGAAAAAATTGAATTAGATGGATGAAATTTCAGTATATTTAAGTGTGGTGCTGTACCTAATTTGTTACTCCTTGTGTATGACTTGTGGAAATGTTTATACGTAATTGTGCATGGAACGTTTGGCGTAGTCAAAGGAAAATACTTTCTTGTTATGTAAAGTGAATTCTGAAATTGTGTGGACTGTTTTTGGTATATTGTTTTGGAAGGTATTTATGTGACTTTATGGAATAAATATGTGGAGTTTCATTGAGGTAAAAATGTGAAGTATGCACTTGGTGGGAAATTTTGTCGGTTTGTGACGTCTATGTTGGTTTGTGGACTGTTTTGGTGGTGTTGTCTTGGTAAGGCAGTAAGTTATGGTATAGGAGGGTGGAATGAAGTTATATGGTAGTATAAAGGAAGGTGGAATGATATACCATATGATTGGGATGTTGGATAGTTTTTACTTCCCGTCAAGTAGCTAATTATCGCCTTGTGAACTTGTAATGTAATTAGCTTTTAATGTTAGCTTTGTTACATACTTGTGTTTTAGAGTAAATCTTTAAGGAAAAGATGAATTTTTGTAGTCACTGGTTGTAAAGATAAGGTATGTAAGGTTACTCTTTTTCGTATCATTTGGCCGCACCTATTGTTCACATCGTTACCGAACTTGTTTCCACTCCGAAATGTTTTAAAGTATCTCATTTCAGGTTTGTTAGCCATTATTATTTATGTGTCTCTTATTTGTTGATTATTTTTCCATAGCTCCAATAATTTTATAACCACCGATGTAACAATCTCACAAAAATTAAAGAAATGAAGTAGTGCATATTTGGTTGAGTGCGGGTGGTAGCTCTGGGGGCGAAAGCCTAGCTCGAGCCAATCCCGATTGATTATTAGATACAGGGGGTAGCTCTGGGAGTGAAAACGTAGGTCGAGCTGAACCCGATTTATTGATTTATGGGTTGTAGCTCTGGGGGCATAAGCCTAGCTCGAGCCGATCCCAATGTTATTTACCATTGATCAGTTGGTCCCGGGCATTGTATGATGTGTATTGATGTAAAGTTAAAAGGAAAGAAATGAATGTAATGTACATGGTTCCACATATACAGTACGGTGGTATATCAGTATTATCTATTCACTTGTATTTGATTCCATTTGAGTTCCTATATTTCATATAGTTACTTATAGCCTTACATACTCAGTATATTCTTTCGTACTGACGTCCCTTGGGGGACCTACCTTACTTGCTGTAGGCACAGGAGCTAGTAAACCTTCACAGTAGGGTACGGGTTATCTGCAAGCTATTGGTGAGCTCCAGGTTGCTTTGGGCTTTCCGAGTCATTTTTATATATTTTTGGTACTGTGTAGTTGTTGTATAAGGCGGGGACTTGTACCGACCTTAGTCATGGTTACATATATTTTAGAGGCTTTGTAGACCTTGTAAAGTCAAACGTAGAAGTTTCATACCTTTTTAGATGGTGTGGCCCCAACAGTCAAGTCTCGTATCTATTTTGTACGTCTTTACATGACCTCCGTTATTGATATATTATATCTGCATGTGGCAGAATTTTTATTCACTTAAGGGCATACATATGAATGTACACGATCATAGGTTGGTTCTCTCGGGCCTTTACGGCTATGGGTACCTGTCCTCCCCAATGGGATTTGAGGCGGGACAAAAGTGGTATCAGAGTGGGTAGTCCTAGGGTGTCTACAAAGCCGTGTCTGAGTAGAGTCTTGCTTATGGATGTGTTGTGCACCACATCTATATGTAGGAGGCTACGGGACATTTAGGAGTTGTTTCTTTTCTTCATTTCCTAGATTGTGCAATAGAGCCAAAGTTGTAGGTGGAGTCATATTTAATCACTGAATTTGTTTTATGTTTTTGGTTCCTCAGTATAGCAAAAATGTTGTTTATAAGGAGAAACAAGGGTAAAAGTAAGAAGCTAGACAGGATTACCGGAGAAGGAACCAGTAAATCACCACCTAAACAAGCTAATCAAGGTAAGGCCGAAGACAAGTTTGCATCTCGGGCTTCTTCTACTCTTCCACCTCCCGGAGAGCTAGGAAAGAGAGGAGTACCCCTAGAACCACCTGTTAATGCTACTGAGCAGGATTTAAGGAATGCGGTGAAAATGTTGACTCGTATAGTTGCTGTACAAAATCAAGGACAAGATGGTCCACTGATATTTTTATATATTTTGTTCTTTGCCCTCCCTATTTGTATGCATGTTCAGCCTATTTCCTTTGTTACTCGCTTTATTTGGTGTTGATAAAAATTTTTCTCTCTTCAGCTCATTAGCCTATTACTTGCCATTTCAGGCTATGGATTTGGCTTACCTAGGGTGGGTTTAGTTTGGCACGGGAGCCTTGGTTCACCAGTATTGTTGGTACAAGAGAAAGTGTCTAGTTGATTTCCACAGATCGGTATGATGACGTTGTATATCCTATCTCTGGGATACTACAACATATTCTTTAGGAAAATCTCACCTTTTGATTCTTTATCATACGTTTTGTTCATGTTAGTTTCTGGATTCTCACTTATTTCACTTTTTCGCAGATGATTAGGATGAGGGTTACGACTGGAGAGGGATAAGCCCCTGCACCTGTAGCTAGGGTCCCTGCTAGGGGCCTTGGGGCCAATCGTGAGGATGGGGCCAGGTAGAGATCTAGCACTGAAGACAGCTATTTCTCTAGAGAAAGCTATCGCACCAAAGCCAGTTATTGATTCACAACCAGCACCAGTAAATTTTCCACCACAACAGCCAGTGGGCCAGGGATGAGCCCAAGTTCTACCTAGATTTTTAGCCATGTTAGTTCTACAGTAAGCTCTATTCCATTTATTAGGTATGATTAGAGGTCAGCTGACGAATGGGGCCTAGACATATACTCAAGGGGAAGCACAGGGTGGACCAGGTACAGGAGTGTAGCCTGCAGTTTAGGCTCCCTGAGTAGAGGTTTTACCAGTACCCATAGTTGCTCAGCCGATGGCAGCCCAACCAGCCATGACTTCTGAGGAATAGAAGATACTATTTTGGTACCTTAGATTTTCTCCTCTTAGATTTTTAGGTGCTCCAGGAGAGGATGTGCATGAGTTCCTTACTAGCTGCCAAGAGAGGTTACATAATCTTGGCCTAGTGGATTCTCTTGGTGTGGATTACACTAAATTTTAGTTTGACAGTTCAGCAACACAATAGTGGAGGACGTATATTGAGTGCAATCCAGCTGGGTCCTCTCCTATGACATGGGTGCAGTTTTCTGAGGCTTTTTTGGGAAAGTTTATACCTCGCAGTATATGTAAGCAACTGAGGGATAAGTTTTCAAGGTTAAAGCAGGGTTCCATAACTGTGTTGTAGTGTGAGGCTAGGTTTCATGAGTTAGCTAGGTATGCCACTATGATTCTACCTAGTGAGCATGAGAGAGATTATTGCTTCGTTAGGGGATTGAGACTTTAACTACATTTAGCCACAAAGAGCATGGTAGCTTTGGGTCAGACGTTCTTAGATATTGTTGATCATGCATGCACTATTGAAGATTTACATCACTAATCCCATAGGGGTAGTGATAAGAGACCCCGCCATCAGTGTAGTTATAGTGGTAGTCACAGTGGGTAACATGTTTGAGGTAGGGGTTTCCCTGGTAAGGGTCAGCAGCATCAGCAACATGGTCAGTCTAGTCAGCTTATTCATGCTTTGCTTTAGCTTATCAATAGGGTTAAAACATGTTATAGTGACTTAGCAGTCAGAGCGTCAGTTAGCCATTATGGGGTTCTTATTCTAGGTCTTTAAACTGAAGTGGCCAGTACAGATTAGCCGGTTTATCTCATCAAGGTAAGTCACCCTGGGCTCTCTATGGTCGTGGGGTGGTTGGTCATTTTGTTAGAGTCCCCGATGATGGATGATCGAGCCTTCAACACAGGTAGCTCATCCTCTTAGATAAGTGGTGCCATTGGCTAGATGTGGTTCCCAGAGTGGTAGAAGTGGTTCAGAGGGTTCCATGGAGGTGGACAATCAGGTAGGACAGGTGGTTGGTCAAGTTCTCAGTTCGGTGGTGTGCGCAGATTGTTATATTCCTTTCCCAGTAGGCCAGAGGTGGAGGCATTAGACTTAGTGATCACATGTATGATTTCAGTGTGTTGGCAGTTAGCTTCTGTGTTATTTGATCTGGGTTCCACTTATTCTTATTGTCGGTATATTTTGCTTCTTGATTGGGGAAGATTTGTGAGCCTTTGCTAGTGCCCATGCATGTAGCTACTCTAGTAGTGGATTGAGTTCTGAGATCCTGTTTAGTGACTGTTGTGAAGCATGATAGCCAAAACTAGAAGAGAAGAAGAGAAGAGGAGAAGGAAATAACCAAAACTGAATAAAAGGAGAGAGAGAACTAGAAGAAAGCAAATATCCTTCAAGACCTGGTGAGGTCAGTACAAGAGCCACTAGCAAAACAAGAGTACAAGGTAAACATAATATATATACAAAACCATCTCTGAAATACAAAATAATGATCAGTCCAGCAAAAGAGAGGGAGAAGGAACTACTCCGGATGCTAGGAGCTCACCCCAAATCTTCTATCCATGATAGCTCCGCATGAGGCACACGTCAGTGGAGAGAACTCGTACGATGATCTGCAGGCTGCAGAAGTGTAGTATGAGTACCAAACACGAGGTACGTAATGGGATTCGACCGACAGAGGTCTAAAGATAATGCAAGTATAAATAACACATAAGGCAAGAATATACATTACAGACAACTAACTAAAGAAATAAAATACGATAAGGGTAAAGGAGGAGTAGAGATAAACCACCAAATTCTACAAGTAACTAGGGACATAAATGCTATACAATATAAATAGTTAGGGATAACAGTAATATACAATAGCAGTAATGAAGGAAGAAGGTGATACACAGTAAGAATAGCTAGAGAAGAAAGGGATATACTACAGTACTATATAGGTTGCTAAAGACAAAGGTACTAATCTGAAGGGAGCTAGTCTAAAAGCCTAAATATCACAAGGATTATAAATAAGAAAGGAGATAGCTTTAGTAAAATCTAAATCTGAACATCTAACTCAAAATATGAATAACCAGAAGGTAGACTAGTAACAACCTGACTCATAATATCTAGGGGAAAAGAACTCATAAGCGTACCTATGGCCTCGGGTACAAATCCATAATCATCCTACCACAAACTATAAAATAATATCCAAAAAATAATACATCCGAATAATCTCGGACAAACAATAACCTAGCCTAACACCCATAAGCCCGAAAGATACACAACAACAAACATAACCTCACCGACCCCTCCTTAGATCGATAAATACAAGCAGCAAACAATCATAATGGTGATAGGCAATGCATAAAATGAATGAATGAAAAGTAACTCAAATATTTCCATACCAACTGAGTGCCATATCATACCAAGTATATACACCTCTTTTGGCTCGCCGGCTCGCAAGGCAGGACCTATGTGGTATCCCATCTTCTGGCATGTGGTTCCCAGATAAAGGGACCTATATGGGACTTGGGATATATGTATATACTACCTGGTCCCAAACCAGGACTTCTAATAATCAATCAAAATAAATCTGCTCCATCTAGTACCATATATAAGTAAGAGTATAACAAGTGCTCGGAACCAATCCGAGACTAAGCAAGTAGAACTCTATATAATCTTGTGCCCGAGATCGATTCGGGACTAAAAATGGTAAATAGTGTAGAAAGGGTTGGAATCTTCCTTGACCAAAATAAGTAAATAATGATAAATGAATAGATCAAGAATGGACTGGAATCAGCCTCGGTCTGAGTTTTCAAAGTAGTATGCTTAGTTTGAAAAACTGTAAACCAATAATAAGGGTGGTAAGATTTCCATTTTTAAAAATTCAGTTTAAGAGTGAAAAAGGGAATAAACCCCTTTTTGAAAATAGTAAGCTAAAATAATGATTTTATTAGAATCGTACCACTAGATAAGTGTGAGTATGTATAAATGTATGCATGCCATCACCAGTATCCAAACAATAGGAATTTAAGCACTCAAGCATCTATAAACTGAAATCAAAGCTCTCTATGGAGCACAATAAACTAACATAGTATCCAATTGGTCTCGTAACCATGTCTTGAAGCCCTTCAATATACAAAGTAAAGGAATATCAAGATTATAACTCAGGAAGCTAAGTTAAACAAGGGCATCATGCTTCTAAGAAGATTTGAATCGAAGGATATCATCTTTATAGAAAGGTACTATCCCCAAACCTACACTAAGGATTATTACTGTATACCTAAGGTCAAGACGGATATATAAGTAATCATAACACAATCTTACAACTACAACTGGAATTCTAAATTAAGGCTCAAGCTGCTATTCTATATTGAAATTCCACAATGAAGGTCGAGATGACAAAGACGATAAGATAACCTTAAACTTATCCTATAAATCCCCACCAAGCATACAGTCTATACAATACATAATCTCATAGAGTAAAATAGATCGTAGACTACTTGAATGATGAACTGTAGTCTCAAACCATCCACAAACTTCTCATCTCCACTCCTTGACCTCTGAATATCGTCGCGCTATCAAATTCATAATCTACATATTAATACAAGAAAAATAAAACCTATGTTGCAATATAAAATTTAGGGTCGAGAATTTGGTCAAAAATAAGTTCGTGGGACCAGTTATCAAAATTTTTGAAATTGAATCTGTAATTAGGCCGTAAAAGGATAAGGAATGCATGCTCAAAATTTGAGCACAAATAGAGCTCAAATCAAGGCCCCAAACATCACCATAAGACCAAGAAATCAAGAATCATATTATAGGAATTTATAAGGAAAAAGGACAGAAATGACGGGGAAAAACAATGGAAAATAATCAAGAGGTGTTGAATTAACTTACCTTAGCCTCAATGGATGATTTTGCAGAGTTTCCCATTCTCCAAGATCCAACAATGGTGAAATAAGAGCTAGAAAATGGCTGAAAATTGTGAGGAAGGAGAATATATACTGCCAGAGGGTTACTCATTGCGATCGCGAGAACCCCCTGGTAGCGATCGCGAAGACCAGTTGGAAATACCCATCGTGAATATGGGGAACTAGTTGCGATCGCAAAGGCCACCTGGGGTTGACCATCATAAGTGCAATGAAGCTTTCGCGAACGCGAAGAAAAAAATTATACTAGGTTAGACTGACCCTTCATCAAGAATGCGAGAGGTGACTCACGATCTCCATGGTCAAAGACTTGAACCTTCATGAATGCAGTCAAATCTTCGTTAGTGAAAAGAGTAAAAATAGTCTGCACTAGGTACTAAAAACCAGCTAACAGCTAAGTTAGGAATTTCTCCAGACAGTTCCTCAAAATTCATTTGGAACCCCGTGAACACAAACGAACTATGCTAACCTACCAAATTCAGCATTCTAGACTCAATGGAACCATTGAATTTTTCAACAGAGGTTGTTTCAATAAAATAGGGTCCCCACACCTGCTGTTCCATTTTTACCAAATTCCACCCAAAAGCCCAAAATGAGCCCAAAAGCCTCGGGACCAACCCAAGGGTCCCCCTGCCTAAAATCCATGTTCAGAGCTAACAAAATTTTCAGATTTTTTTTTCGAGCCCATTTACTAGTGGAAGACCAATTTCTTAACTTCAAAAGCTCCTAAATAGAAAAATTAGCTTAAAACCCAAACAAACTACCCGAGAACCAAATCGACGATCCCGGTAAGTCATAAATAACCTGTAGCCTCTATGATAAAGCATGACATGCAAAAAATGCATAAAATAGAGAAAATGACCTGGAGGGTCATTACAATATCTACTACTAAAAGGACTTTCATTCTTGAAAGTTAAGGACTAGGTAGAGCCTGAAAGCTCGAAAGGATGAGGCATTGGGCCCGCGTGACCCCTAAGGCTCCCCAAATAACCTCCAAGGCCAAAAAATGCTTCTAAGGGATTTTGCTAAAGGAATCACTTCAATACTCACCTCCTTACTTCACTTCCCCAAATAACCACTAACTCATCCTCAAAAGCCAACTAGTCTCCAACAGAACCGAGCTCGACTGAAGTATGCAAGACCTACTCCAAAGAATACCTATATCACACTAATACAAGCACAACTAAGCAAATACTCCACCTTGCTAAAGACAACCCAATGCATGAACCATACAGCCAATTCCAAACTCCAAATCTAACGTTCTCTTGTCTTTTTAAACCTATTATCTACTCTAAACTACATAGAATCTCTCCAGCATCATCTGAGTCCTATCCACATAATCACACCACAACCACCCTCAAAAGAATAATGTTAACCCACTGAAGATCCACGCGAACTAACATATGAACAATGTCTCATAAGGTTCCACCTAATTACCTAAATGGTGGTGACTAATGTCTGCAATCCCTGCCAAAGCCAATAACTGGTCCCAATGACCTCAAATCCAATAGTCATGAGTATGAGGCATGACCTTTCAAAACTAGATGATCCGCTCCAGAATACCCCATCAATTGTGGGTGAAACCATGCTAAGACCAACCTAAATACACTACTTCCTTATAGTAGACTTCCAAAGGTTTGACGAAAGTTAAGAACTAAGGTAACAAGTAGTATAAAACAACACCATGTGGCAAAAAACCATCCCTCGAACATTTATCTAAGTCAATCTCTCTAAACTAAAGAAAACTAAACTTGTAGGTAGTGAGTAGGCCTAGTCAGCCTGTCGATGATGTCTCAACTAAATCAAACCTCAAAATATAGGGTGCAATCAAGTTACACAATCCATAGTTATAAGCTTAACACCAGAGCCGAACCATTTGGACTTAATTTCCCAAAGCAATTCTGCTGATGAACACGCATCCAACATAACTCTCAAGCCGCCATATGAAAGAGTCAAAAATCACAATCGGAGCTAATAAGTCTCAAGAATGTCAAATACCCAAGTCAATCTTACCTTCAGAAACTAAGCATATACCCAATGGTTCCCGTAATATCCGGAGCTAAGGTGTCGCTAAGGAACATAATCACCAATGAGTCATACCACGAGCAAAACATACGATCAATCAAATCCACACCTACTGTGGGGCATCCAGAAATCCATAACATAACTAAAAACTCACGTAGACTGCAAGGAGTCCTAATGGTAGCCAAGCCTTGAGTAACTTAGATAACGCGATCGTACCTTGAATCTGGTCGAATAGATAACCTATACCTGGCAACAAATACTTACCCCTAATATACACTCGCTATGGTTGCCGAAAACTGATATACACGTACCTAAGGCCATCATTTATTTCATACACCATGCAGAAGCATCCCACGAAGTCATACTAGGCTAAATAAATCCTGTAACGAGAAGATACCAAACCCACTCATTCAACCTCGCTCAACTCAATTGAACCATGAACATCATCACAGAAAGAATTGAGTACCCTACTCAACATTATTACCCAATACCAAGACTACTATCAGCAACAAACTGAGCAACCCAGGAGAACAACCAGCAACACACCTCCCAAGGGACTAATGAGAAATAAGAATGCCAATACTAGAGCTTACAACAAATCCATGGGAGGATAAACCTTCATTCTAACTAATCCTCTCAATAACCAACCTCACCTTACTAATAGAAGAAAGCCAATCAACTATGTTAGTCATCTAAATCAAGCAGAAAAGAATTGCATGAAAAGAGATTCTTCCCAGATAACGCTAGTTTAGCCGTCTATCAAATAAAAGGATCAATAACAATTAAGGTAATAAGAATTGTAAGGGCATACAATAGAAGTGGCATGAAAGGAAAAATATCAAGTCCCACTCTAGGATTACTTCAAAGCCACTATGCCAAGAAAAGGAAATTTACCCAAGCACTACACCCCAAGGTAATCACAATATCGATCCACTTAATCCACTACTAAAAAACATCTACGGGGTTAGTCATATACATATAAACCTACACAAAGTCCCACAAAAATCAACATAATAATAACAAGTCATATGTACACGAGTGGGTATGAAAACCCCAAATCAAATCGCATAGAAACTAAAAGATCGCAAATCAAACGCACCTATAATGATGGAATCCAAAGCCATGGACCCTGTCCTACCTGAAGAAATATGACTATGAGCACGTCTAGCCCCAAATTGGGTATCTACACTACTACCCAAGATTGGGAGTGCACCTAACACTCTTGGGACCACCCCTAATAACAAGGGCACCATCTCTGATAGAAGGGGACATATCCCTAAGAGACTAATCTGGCTGCTTTGACTTCTGACCAAAAGTGCCACATCCCTAAGAGACTGATTTGGCTGCTTTGACTACTCGATTATCCCATGTTGGGGACACTTTCTACAAAAATGATTACTTTCCCTACAATCATAACAAACCTTAGAAACCCTAGTCTAGCAAGGAATATGAGCTGACACCAACTGGCTGACCAACTCACTCCTGGGACACTCCCTAGACCAATGGCCAACCATTCCATAATCATAACACGCCCCAGAAACTTTCTAATATGATGTACCTATTGACCCAGAGCGGCCACCATGACTTGAAGACCTAGACCGAGAACCCGTGACATGTACGAACCTGGAAGGTTGAGAGTGATAGTGACCTCCATTAGAAGGATCCCTGCCTTCAAACAGAATTCCACTAAAACTATACTAATGGTGAGGCCTCTTACTTCCACATCCATATGTCTCAATACATGCCCACTTTATAGTCATCGCGTTATCAACAATTTGGAGGAAGGTAGACCAAGCTGCTATCAAATGCTCCAACACCAAACAGAGTGGTAAAGATAATTCTTAAATAAACTTCTGCACCATCTCATGCTCCAAAAGAAAAATCATAGGAGTATGTAGCCCACGTGAGAAACCCAATCTCATACTCTAAAGCTAATAAGGAACCATGCTGAATACTTACAAACTCAACTCTAGCCTGAAAACCACTGAATATACCGAACACCATCCCTGCCTGTGGCATATCCTTAAAAAGGCACAAAATCCCTATTATGGTATCTTGAAGAACTGAGGTAGTCACAAACCCTGTCAGAGCCTTGGCTGGCCATAGACCCTCTGGCTGATATTGTAGATCCTCAATATCAAGCTCTAACTCCCTAGCCTGAACCTCAGCCGAAACTCAGGTAACACATGTAGAAATATCATCCACGTTATCAACAACGTCATGCAATCCATCTAAGAGAGAGTAGAGCCAAAAGAAACATTTAGACATAGATAGAAATAAGGACACACGATCAAGATTCAAGAAATAGAATTTCTTAAGAATGTCCTATAACCTCCCAAAGATAGGAAACAACTATCATCGTACCAATCTGCAATACTCTACTGAGCATTTTACTCCTGTATCTATAACACTGATGAATTGGGCTCTGATACTACACTGTCACAACCTAATTTCTAAGGTCATGATGAACCTACTATAACCTACTAGTAGGTAAGCCAACTCGTTGCCCGAAATAAAGAGTAACAGGCTAACAAGAGAAGAAACCAAAATCGAACAAAAAAAAAAGAGAACTTAAAGAAAGCAAATATCCTTTATGACCTAGTGAGGTCAGTATAAGAACCACTAGCAAAACAAGAGTATAAGGTAAACATAAAATATATACAAAATTGTCTCTAAAATACCAAATAATGAGAGGGAGAAGGAATGACTTTGGATACAAATACCTTACCCCAATTCTCTAATCCATGACAACTCCACATGATGCATACGTCAGTAATGAGAACTCATACTATGATCTACAGGGTGCAGAAGTGTAGTATGAGTACCAAACATGCTATACTCAGTAGGCATCGGCCACAAAGCTCTAACGATAATGGAAGTATAAATAACACATAAGGCAAGAATATACATTACAGAAAACTAACTAAGAAATGAAATACGATAAGGGTAAAGGAAGAGTAAAGATGAGCCACTAAATTCAACAAGTAACTAGGGATGGAAGTGCTATACAATATAAATAGTTAAGGATGAAGGTAAAATACAATAGCAGTAACGAAGAAAGAAGGTGATATACAATAAGAATAGCTAGAGAAGAAAGGGATATATGACAATACTATATAGGAAGCTAAAGACGAAGGTACTAACCTGAGTGAGCTAGTCTAAAAGCCTAAATATCATGAGGATTATAAATAAAAAGGGAGCTAGCTTTTGCAAAATCTAAATCAAAACATCTAACTCAAAATATGAATAATCAGAAGGTAGTCTAGTAACAAGCTGGCTCATAATATCAAGGGGAAAAGAACTCAGAAGCATACCTATGGCCTCAGGTACAAATCCATATTCATCCTACCACAAACTATATGATAATATACAAAAAAATAATACATCCGGATAAGCTCGAACAAACAATAACCTAACCGGACCCCCATAAGCCCAAAAAATACACAACAACAAACATAACCTAACTGACCCCCCATAAGATCGGTAAGTACAAGCAACAAATAATCATAATGGTGACAAGAAATACATATAAATGAATGAATGCAAAGTACCTGTAATACTGCCATACAAATCGAGCGCCATATCTTACCAAAAATATACACCTCCTACAGCTCACAGGCTCGCATAGAAGGACCTATGTGGTATTCCATCTTTGGGCACGTGGTTCCCAAATAGAGGGTTCTATAGGGGAATTGATATATCTGTGTATACTGCCTAGTCCCAAAATAGGACTTTCAATAATCAACCAAAATAAATTTGCTTCATCCAGTACCAGAGATAAGTAAGAGTATAATAAGTGCTCAGAACCGATCCGAGACTAAATAAGTAGAAATCCATAAAATCCAGTACTCAAGATTGATTTGGGACTAAAAGTGGTAAAATAGTGTAGAAAGGGTCAAAATATTCCTTGACTAAAATAAGTAAATTATGATAAATGAGTAGATTAAGAATGGATCCAAATCTACCTTGGTTTGAGTTTTCAAAGTAGTATGCTTAGTTTAAAAGACTGTAAACCAATAATAAGGGTGGTAAGAATTCCATTTTTAAAAATTCTATTTAAAAATGAAAAAGTGGGAACAAATACCTTTTTGAAAAAAGTTAGCAAAAACTATGATTTTATTGGAATCGCAGCACTAGATAAATGTGAGCACTTATAATTGTATCCATGCAATCACCAATATCCAAACAATAGAAATATAAGCACTCAAGTATCTATAAACTGAAATTACAGATCTCTCAAAGCACAGAAAATTAACCTAGTATCTAACTAGTCTTATAACCAAGGCCTCGGGCACAACAATATATAATATAAAGGTATATCGAGATCATAACTCATGAAGTTAAGGTAAGCAAAGGCATCATGCTACTGAGAAGATCTAAATCAAAGGATATTGTCTTTATAGAAAGGTACTACCCCAAAACCTACACTAAGGATTACTAGTGTCAACCTAAGGTCATAATGGGTATATAAGTGATGCTAAAACAATTTTTGTTTAATCAAAAGGGAGCCTAAGAGGCCATTTATTGCCAAAAAATAATTACGCAAAATAAATTAGATCAAGCCCAACAAAGCTGACCTGAGTCCAAAATAAAAACAAAAAAAAGGAAATAAAGTTCTAGAAGCCTAAAAAATAAATAAAATAAAAAGCAAGCAAAAAGAAAAGTCGACCAACACCATCTGAACCAAAAAAAGAAAGAAAAGATTCTTCTTCAACATCTTAATTCTGATCTGCTTCTTCACCTCTTGTTTAATCCTAGTGTTTGTCCACTTCATCACCGCTATATGTCTACCAGAAACCAATTATAGTTGTTGTTCAAGCTCAGGTAAAATGATAAAGCTTACATCAAGTTATCAACACCATCTCCAATTTAGGTACGAGTTTTGGTAGATTTTACCACAAACATTCTTAAATCTCACGAATTCCATGAAATCTCATCCAAGAAAAGACTTATTCAACTCCACAAATTCATATCTGATTATCAACCTTCAGATAAGCTCCTATTCTCCCATTATTTGTGTAATCCAATGTCAATTTAAGCTGTAAATCACCTAACATTTCTCATTCTCAGTAGGCTGAGCCCTCAAGGAGCTGATACCACTGCTAGAGAATAAGAAACATCAGGTCAATTTCCATCTAAATGAGTAGGTGAATTATTGTGCCATCCCTTCTTATTATCTACTGTAATTGAATCTATATCCTTCCTATTGTGCATTGTTTGTCTTGTATTTCTAAAATCAGATTTAGTGTCCCATCCATTAAATCTTTGTACTTGTTATTGAATGCTAAAATACCCATTTTGACATATGGAAATTCTAATGTTGGGAATTTATTCTCTATCCATACTTATGATTGCTTTACCTTCATTTGGAACCTTTGTGATTAAATTACATGAAACTCTTTGTGTACCTGCAAAACAAAAAAATTGGTTAAAGAAATAATCTGCCAACTTGTTACCTTCCCTCAATGTGTGTTGCACCTCCACCTCCATGTTTGTCCTTAATCTGTTAATTCACCTGATTTCTCTACTAATAGACCAAGGCATTTCCCAAATACCAACCAAAACTTGTTTAAGTGTAAGACAATCAGTCTTTAGAGTCACCGAAAATAAGTGCTGAGATAAATAGTAGTCTAAGCTATTTCTTAGAGCAATAGTTTCAGTCTCCAAACTTATCACATTCCCACAACCTCTTGTTTCATCATATATAAGTTCTCATGCATAATTCCTGATGCAGAAGGAACTTGTACTAGGGCCTCTAGTACAAGTGCTAGGCTACCCTTTGATGCTCCATCGGAATTGCACTTAAAAACACATTCAGGAGTTAGCCTCCACCTCACTATCTTGAACTCAATAGAGAGGGTATAAGCTTTAAAAAAGCTGTACTATCATGGGACAATTACTAGGTAGATTTTTCAGCCAAGGGTACCTAGTGATTGCCATATAGCATAGGTGTTTGTTAATATCCATTCTCATACTATAAATAGACATCTTTCCACCATGTTTTATGACATTCCCCCTCTTACAAATTTTCCACAATATAAAGGTAGGAACAACTCTGAATAAAGGCTTCAGCTTTGTTGCACATGAGGCCTTCCACCACTTGAATATATTATCTTTCAATTGTAAAAATGGACCCTGCATACCTGCAACAGCTGTAAAAAATAATCCACAATCCAGCAGCTACTAGACATGAAATAAACAGATACCATATGATTTATAAGCTAATGCCTCACAACAAGAGCATCTAACTTCCTCCTCCAATCCCACATTAACTAAGAAATCCTCCTCCAATCCCACATTAACTAAGAAATCCCTAATAGTTAATCTCTTTCTCCAAAGTCTCCATAAGAAGAAAGAGTCTTTAAAAGGAATACCTTTCTCTAAGATGAAATTTTACTCCTCTTTTTCAACTCTAGGTTTCCTAATTAGATCCCATGCACTACTTACAGAGAATTTACCTGAAATTTGTGTTGTCCACCAAGGCTTGTCCTATTCTTCAAAATCCTATACTACTCCTACTTCCTTAATTATATGAGTGTAAACTTCTTCTAGAAAAAATTGGTGTAGAAGAGGCTCACTCCATGCTCTATTCAATCTTAGTTGTATACATCTTTAATAAAAAGATTAATAGGATAATTCATAGGCAAATAGTAATACAAGGATCCCATCTGTGTCCAATTATCAAACCAAATCCTAACATAATCCTATAGTTATAGCAGGCATTCTAAACTAAGGCTCAAACGATTATTTTATACTAAAATTCCCCAAGAAAGGCTAAGACGACTAAGGTGATAAAATAACCTTAAACCTATCCTATAAATCCCCACCACACATATAGTCTATACAATATATAATAGCATAAAGAAAAGTAGATCGTAGCCTACTTAGATACCAAACAGTAGTCTCGAACCATCCTTGAACTGCTCGTCTCAACTCCTCAACCTCTGAATGTTGTTGCACTATCAAATTCATAACCTACACGTTAATACGAGTAAAATAAGACCCATGTTGCAATATAAAACTCTAGGCTGAGAATTACGTCAAAAATAGGCCCATGAGGACCATTATCAGTATTCATAAAGTGAATCCATTATTAGGTCCCTCAAAGGATAAGGAATTCATGCTCAAAATTTGAAAATAGAGCTCCAATCGAGGCCCAAAATATCCCCATAAGAATAAGAAATCATGAATTATATTCTAGGAATTTATAAGGAAAAAGGATAGAATTGATAGGGAAAAGCAATGGAAAAAAAATCAAGAGGTGTAGAATTAAATTACCTTAGCCTCAGTGAACAATTTCCCATAGTTTACCATGCTCCAAGATCAAACAATGGTGAAATAAGAGTTAGAAAATGGCTGAAAATTGTGAGCAAAGAGAATCTATACTACTAAGGGGTTATTCATCGCGATCGCGAGGATCCCTGGTCGCGATCGTGAAGGCCATCAAAAAATGTCCATCATGAACATGGGGTACTAATCATAATTGCAAAGACCATTTGGGGTTGACCATTGCAAATGCGATAAAGCATTCACAAACGTGAAGAACATAATTGTGTCGGGTCAGACCAACCTTTCATTGCAAATACAAGAGGATACTCATGATTGCAATAGTCAAAGACTTAACCCTTTGCCAATATGGTCAACTCCTTGTGAATGCAAAGAGTAAAAATGGTCTGCATTTGGTACTGAAAAACTTGCAAAAAGCCAAGTTAGGAATTTCTCCAAATGAGACCTCGGGCTTCATTTAGAACCTCGTGAATGCAAACAAGCTATGCTAACCTACCAGATTCGGCATTTTGGACTCAACAAAACCATCAAAATTTTCAACAAAGATTGTTTCAACAAATTATGGTCCCCACATCCACTGTTTCATTTTTACCAAATTTCACCCAATAGCCCAAAATGAGCCTAAAAGTCTCGAGACCCAAACCAAGGGTCCCCCTAGTCTAAAATATATGTTTTGTAGATCCGAGGCCCTTTACTAGTAGTTTTGACCAAAGACCAATTCCTCAACTTTAAAAGCTCCTAAATAGGAAAATTGGCTTAAAACCAAAATCATTTGCCCGAGAACCAAACCTATGGTCCCGATAAGTCATAAATATCCTATTGTTTCTATGGGAAAGTACAAAACATAGAAAACTTGCAGAAACTGAGAAAATAGCCTAGAGGGTCATTACACACCTGGTCGTGTTGCGGGGTTCTGATAGTCACGTATCGACAAGTATTATTTCTTATATTTAGGCTTGAAGAATGGTGTCAAAGGGGTGTTTGGTTTATCTTTCTTATGTCTATGATACTAGTGCATACACTCCTTCCCTTGATTTTGTTTCTATGGTTTGTGAGTTTGCTGATGTCTTTCTTATAGACTTTTATGAGTATGATATTGACTTTGCTATTGATGTTGAGCTGAGAACCAAGCCTATTTCTATTTCACTTTATCGTATGGCTCCTACTGAGTTGAGAGAGTTTAAAGTTCAACTACAAGATCTTTTAGGTAAGGGTTTCATCACATCAAACGTTTCTTCTCAGGGTGCTCCTATTCTATTTGTGAAGAAGGATGGTTTTATACATATATGTGTTGATTACCGATAACTGAACAAGGTGAGTATAAAGAATAACTATTCGATGCCACATATTGATGATATACTTGACCAGCTCTAGGGTACAGCCGTGTTTTCTAAGATTGACTTGAAATCTGGCTACTATCAATTTAGCATTCGGGTGGTAGACATCCCTAAGACAGCCTTCAAGACTCTCTACGACCATTATGAGTTCCTGTAGATGTCTTTTAGGTTGACCAATTGTCACACCCCGAATCCCAACGAGGCGTGATTGGCACCCGAAGTCGATATGGCCCGAGAGAACCAATCTTTGCTCATGAACCCTCGTATGCATAACCTCGAATGAATAACATATTGTTTCATGTAATTGATGAAATGTAAAATGCCATACATATACATATATAAAACTTGGCCGTTGGGGCCATCACGCCGCACTGAACGTACATGTCTTACATCCATATACCCACATATGTCTACAAAAGCCTCTAAATACATACACAACCATTTCATAGCATCTACAACATCAAAACCAATGTACAACTTTGACTCGGAAAGTCCCGAAGCAACTGGGGCTCACCAAAGATCTGCAATTACTGTCAACCTACTATGGAGGTCTACTAGTGCCTGCACCTGCAACATGTAAAGTAAGTCCCCAGGAGGGGTCAGTACGAAGAATGTACTGAGTATGTAAGGCCGTAAGAAAACTGCATCAATACATAAGAACTTCAGTGGAAATAATCATAAGAGCAAACTCTATATGTGAAACCATGTACCTTTCTTTTGCTATTATTATTTTTGATCATTCAACCATATTCTTATCAGTCATCTAGTATCTTTCATATAATACCTTTATTCAATGGATTCTTTCTTTGCTTAACGCTCATTATTAGTATTAGTAGTCATCCAACATACATCCACTCTTTGGTGAGCAATCACATACATCTACTTCTATGAGTAGGGTCAACATAGCATAACATTACTTTCTTTTCTTTCATTATTCTTTACTTCATGCCTCTTTCTTTCACTATGAGTGGTACCTTGATAATAGAAGCATTCTTGAAACTTGAAACACAAATATACATTACATCACATCTTTACTATTGTAAGATTGGTATCTTTACTTGTGAGGGATATATACATTAACTTCACATTACTTCTTTCATTACTTTTGAGAGATTGGTATATTTACATGTATATAACTCTATTGGAACTTGGACTCATAACATGATTGGAACAGTGCTATTCACCTAAACAAGCTCTCTTTACCTCATCCCTCTTGTTGGGATAATTCTCCTAGGATCTACAACAAATGACAACTTAAGAACTTCCGCCCATAAATAAGAGACAAGTGGATCGTAATTCATCTAAGAATACTACACCTATGAATAACAATGTATATCAACCTTTGTTGGTATACTATAGCTTCCCCTTGGAATAGAACACTTTTGAAATCTTAGGATAATAACCACTAAACACGATACATGTGGATTTCAACTGGCACCAACTAGAAATGTGATACCTTAGAACCTTATAGAACTTTTAACATACTAGCCAATGATCATAAGTCAACCAATAGGCATGAGTAATATGATTCACCATTGACCAATGAGTAAGGAACATGTGAGCAACACTAACCAACTACCTAATGCGGAATACCACTTTGGAATCGTGTCCACCCTACATCTATGATTTTCCTGTACTTCTACCCCTAACCAACATATGTAACTTAATTCCTTTCTCTTGAGAGATTGGTGTACTAACTTGCACATTACTTCCTTTATTACCCATATGAGATCATCACCTTATAGGTAGCATATAATATAATACCGGACATCACCTTATAGGTGGCATATAATATAATACCGTTCATCACCTTATAGGTGGCATATAATATAATACCGTTCATCACCTTATAGGTGGCATATAATATAATACCGTTCATCACCTTATAGGTGGCATATAATATAATACCGGACATCACCTTATAGGTGGCATATAATATAATACCGGACATCACCTTATAGGTGGCATATAATATAATACCGTTCATCACCTTATAGGTGGCATATAATATAATACCGTTCATCACCTTATAGGTGGCATATAATATAATACCGTACATCACCTTATAGGTGGAATATAATATGATACCGTTCATCACCTTATAGGTGGCATATAATATAATACCGTTCATCACCTTATAGGTGGCATATAATATAATACCGTTCATCCATCTGATCAGTGGGCTATAATATAAATCGGACATCCAGCTGATCAGTGGGCCATAGTCATATATATGTCATAATAATACCATAACATAATATTGGGATTGTACCATCTTGAACTTATACTCTTTTAATTGATCCATACTCAATAAAATATAAAGTGACCATGTGTGGATTACTTCTTTACAGTCTTATTCCCTTTACATAGTTATGAGAGTGATACATTATACCTCACAAGATTGATACTTTAACTTGTGTGAGATTGATACATTGATAAGCGTAACTTTATATGAAACTTTGGGTCAATAATCAATGAGTAAGAGACATGTGAATAAACATTATTGGAAACACAATATCATTTGAAAGATAACACCACCGGGACCATTGGAACACTAATCAATGAACAATAGACATGAGTATAACCACTATTGGAACTTTTGGAACATAATCTTATTGGGATTTTGGAACATGAAACATGAATAGGAGGCATGAGATTCATAATTGATCAATGAGTAGAAACATATGGTAGTGACCATTGACAACCGGATTTAGGATACCTTAGCACATTTCGAGATCTAATAAGTACTATAGCAATGTGAACACCATATGTTGCAGAAGGACATAGAAGAATAACCTTACATACCTTTGCGTCTCACTATGCATACACAAGCTTATATGGAAATACAATATTCCATCTCTTTCCTTACGCCTCACTCTACATCACAAGTACATAACGAAGCTTATATTAGCAACCAACTACCTTACAAGTGCACAAGATGACCATGAATCACATAGTTACTTTAGAACGTCATTTCGCCTTCTTACAATGTCATTTATCACATCAACATGCCAACACTACCATAACATTCCACTCATTGACCAAGATTTCATACAACAATAGCATTTCGCATCACACTTACCCTTTATGCCTTCTCATTTCCATTCCGTCACATTTACGCTTATCAATTTGCCTCATAACAACATATGAACAACCATACACATTTAATACAGTCCCACATGCCTTCATACAACACTTTAAGGTCATTAAAATGACATCACAAGTTGATAATTACATCCATAAAGGGTATAGGGGTTTTGGGGGGCTAAAGGGATGCAAAAACAAGCAATTTGGAGTTCTGGGCCGATCCGCTAAGCCACATGCACCCGCAGGTGACCTTTGGCAGTAGCCAGAGGCACCTGCGTTGGCACCTGCGCCCGCAGGTGCTTCGTCTGCGAGGGCGGGTGCCCGTTTTGGTCCGAAATGGTCTTTTTGGGGTCTTTTTATGCAATGAATGGTCCATGATCATAACCAAACTTATTTTAACATATTTTTGATCATATAACATGCCAAAAATCATCCATGGTCTCACAACACGCATACAACACCCAAAACTATATTTTACGGCCAATACGCCACCAAAATCGTAACCAATTGCACAATAGAACTTCCAAACGTTATACACCATGACAAAAAAAATCAAGACTATAATCATATATCACATGTCAATATTGAATCCATAAGTTTCACTTCCTTCAAGACCACAAATCCATGTTCAAGGTTACAAGACAAAATTGTCCTCCGATTTAGCAAAAGCACAATATTACACACATAGTGAATCTCAATACATCACCAACATAACCAACATAATATAATCACTCTCTCATGCACATAATATATTAAATCATAAGCATAATCACTTACCAAAGTGTGCAAGATAATGATCTTGGCCAAAGTGATGAAGGCCTAGGGTTTGTGGAAATGTGGAGAAAATTCTAGAAAAGGCATGGTGTCCAAAATGAATTAAAATCTGATCTTTGGCTCTATTTATAGCCCCTTTAAGTCCCTATTTATCCAACCACTTGGTACAATAATAATGTAGGGTCTTGTTCTTGCAAGAATGAGTCAAGAATGGGTCAAGAATGCCCTTTTTGGGCCATGTCTTGCATGCTAATATTTGGGCCTCTTTTAATTCATTGACAATTTGTTAATTGAGACCATCAATTGAATAATTCCTCATATATATATATATATATATACATATATCCCTCAAGTTACTCTTATCCATCTCTTGGCATTAAAAGCATGGTTGATTTGGTCAAATGGACCAAATTTGGAAGAATGGGTCAAAAATCCCATATTGGGCCATGTCTTCTTGCTATTTTTGGGCTTCATTTTTGGGGCCAATAGTTCAAAACTTATTAAATGCCCACATTACAATACAAAAATTATCAATTCTCTCATGTTGTCATATTTCTATAAATATACATGTAGTCGTATAGGTTCAGAAATGTACGGGGTGTTACACCAATGACCCGACAACATTTATAGACGTGATGAACGCATGTTCAGGCCTTATTTGGACTCTTTCATAATAGTATTCATCGATAATATTCTTAGTTACTCGAGGAGTTAGGAGGAGCATGAGCAATAATTAAGGATTGTGCTGTACTTTGAGAGATCAGTAGCTTTATGTCATAGTCGTTAGTATATTCTGATCCAGAATGATCTTAATTCGAGGAAGCGTAGGTGGTTAGAGTTTCTAAAGGACTATGACATTTTTATTCTATACCATCCGGGCAAGGCAAATGTAGTAGCAGATGCCTTGAGCTGGAAGGCGGTGAGTATGGGGAGTTTGGCTTTCCTTTTAGTTTTGGAGTGATCGTTGGCCTTGTACATCCAATCTTTAGACAATAGGTTGGTTCGACTTGATATTTCTGACCGCTGGAGGATTCTTGTTTGTGTTGGGGCTTAGTCTACTTTGTTAGAGCAGATTTGGTTGTAGCAGTTTGAGAATAGTAGATTGTGTAGCATTCAAGATCATGTGTTGAGAGGTGAGGCTAGGAAGGCCTAGAGGGTGTCTTGAGATTCAAGGGATGTATTTTCATTTTGAGGGTTGGTGATTTTGATTCAGTTGATATTGTATGAGGCTCATTGTTTCAGATATTTAATTCATCCTGGCACAATTAATATATATAGGGATCTGAGGCAGTATTATTAGTGGTACGGGATAAAAAGGGTATAGAGGACTTCGTATCACGGTATTTAGGCATTTTGGACTAGTTTTATTTTGTACTTGCAGAGACTGTTCTGTATATTTTGTTCTTATCTAGTACTCCTTATGTTGTAGTGGCTCTTGTACTGACTGATACCAGGTCTTGGGAGATTTTTTTTTTATATATTTTGTTCTTTCCTCTCCCTATTTATATGCATGTTCATCCTATTTTCTTTATTAGTCACTTTATTTAGTGTTGATAACCTGCTCTTCTCTCATTCACTCTATAGCTCGTTACTTGTTGTTCCAGCTATAGATTTAGCTTACCTACTGGCGGGTTGTAGTTGGTGTCATCATACCTGAGTTTTTGGGTCGTGAAAACCTAGTAGCCAAAACTCTTCGTTGGGTCCCACTTCTTCTAGAGGGTATAGATGAACTAGAGGAAGAATTAATAGAGTTGGATGCATTAAGAGGAGAAGGAGGACTATTTTTCGATTGAAAAGAATTAGGTTGGGACAATAGATCAATAATTTCAAATGATAGGTTTAAACGACGAGCTTTATTCATGAATCTCAACGCCCATTCTCAATTTCCTGATTGAATTGAAGCTTGTGCTATTTTTAAACATTTCAAAGCCTCATCTTTGTTACCATCCATCTCCAACAACAGCAACAACAACAACAATAGCAATAGCAACAACAATAGTAACAACAACAACAACAACAAAACCAACAACAAGAATAGCAACAAGAACAACAATAACAAAAACCAGAACAACAACAACAACAACAATAACAACAACCAGAACAACAACAATAACAACAACAACAATAAGAACAACAACAACAACAACAACAACAACAACAACAACAACAATAATAAGAACAACAATAAGAACAACAATAAGAACAACAACAAGAATAACAACAACAATAATAAGAACAACAACAACAGTGATAGCAGCAACAATAACAACAATAACAATAACAACAATAAGAATAGCAACAATAAGAATAACAACAAGAACAATAACAACAATAACAATAAAAATAAGAACTGCAACAACAAGAACAATAACAATCATAGCAACAACAATAACAACAAGAATAGCAACAACAAGAACAATAATAAGAACAACAACAACAACAACAACAACAACAACAACAATAGCAACAACATCAATAACAAGAACAACAACAAGAACAACAACAACAACAAGAGCAGCAACAACAATAAGAACAACATCAACAACAACAACAACAACAATAATAACAAGAACAACATGAAAAATAGCAACAACAACAACAATAACAATAATAATAACAACAATAGCAACAACAACAGCAACAACAACAATAATAACAACAACAATAATAACAACAACTACAACAACAACAACACACAACAACAATAACAGCAATGACAATAACAACAACAACAACAACAACAACAACAACACAACCACCACCACTAACAACAACAACAACAACTTATGAAACAAATTGAATAAAAAACTAACAGCAAATAAAGTCAAACTCGAGGGAATAATTGATCTTATTGTAAAATCTGAGATAGGGGTTTCAACTTAAGGTTCGAACAACAAAACTAAATGAATAGATGATTAAATAGAGTGGGTGATGGCTTCAATGTTGTTGTTTGGTTGCGTTAAAAGAAAGTCTTAATTATTTTATTGGAATATATTTATCCTTTTCAGGAAAATTGTATGGTGAGGTTTCATTTCCTACACAAGTGCAATGAAAAAAACTCTTCCATTTAGTCGGATTTTATTTTTAACTTTCTCTAAAAAATAACAATATCGAATTTTTTTCCTTGGAAATGTTGATTGAGCTTTTGGCCCTACATTAAAAGACTCTACAATAGATAAAATCATCTTTTTTACCTTTTTCCTCAAATTATTATCATTTAATTATTAATATTGAATATTAAAATATATGAGAAGACTCCTAAAATACATGGAAATGAGAATTAATGTAGGTAAATGGGACTCCCAAGTATAAGTTTGTAACTGAAGGTGACTACTAAGTATATGGAAAGTTTATTGGTGAAATTGACTACTAAATATATGGTAAGACTTCTAAGTATATAGGAAGCTATATTAATTATTGAAATTAATGTTTTTTGTTGTTTATGAATCATCCATTAATGTGGGTAAGAGTTCCAAAATTCTTTTTTTTAATTATTATCTTTATAATATTTAAAATTAAAGAGTCCTAAAATATATGGCAAGAGAAAAATTTATTTAAAATTAAGTAGTTCTAAAATATATGGTAAGAGAAAAATATATTTTAAAAATTAAGGATTCCTAAAATATATGGCAAGAGAAAAATATATTTTTAAAACTAAGGAGTCCTAAAATATATGGTTATTAATGTCAAACACAAAACTTTACATTATATTTAGGTCTTTAAAATAATATACAAAGAAATGAATTCTTAGTCCATGTATACTTATTACGTGTTCCTGATAACATTCTTTGTTTTTGCTTTTAGGTTGTTCTTTGATTTAGATTTCTTTTTACACCAGATAATTATATTGATAATATTTTATTTTCTTTACACTAAATTTGTAGGTATCTTGAAGACAAATGAATAATGATATATAGACACAATTGATGAATAAAATACTGAAGACACATTTATTTTAGAGATCTTTTTTTAAATCGGTGTTACGTACAAAGTAAGAATTTTGTTTGATGCATTGAAGTTGAAGAGACAAAGACATCCAATTAAGAATGAAGGGACTCTAATTATTTTACCACAACCTATATTGATTTGCAGATTATAAATTTGCCAATATGATCCAGAGACTCAAGTCAAATATGGCAGGTGTTTTGGTCTCCTATATATGATAGAAACTAAGATGAATAAATGTTTTATTAGACATATTCTCTCACAAAAGAATTTTTTCTTCTTTGGATTCCAAATCAGAATCAATTTCTTCTCTATCAATTTTAGAGATTTTGACCCTTTTCTTATTACATTCATAACTTTTATGGCCTTCTTCTCCACAGTGGATTTAACTTCTAGTTCTCTGACCCTGATTCTAACAGATAATTGCTTATGCATCTCTATGAGATCTTCAATCTTTTGCAAAATAACATTCATACTCATGTTGAATTAAAATAGGTTATTTTCATATTTAAATTCCAAATTTTGGATTTTAAGTTCTAAATCAAAAATTATTTTCTTCTGAGAAAATAAAGATATTTTGCAAACTCCTGCAAATATATTTTCCTTATAACGGTTTTTTCTTATGTGAGTTCTTCTTTCAATTGAACTATAATTTCATAAAGATTTTGTTTTTCCATGATTTCTAAAATATTTTAGAAACAGAATTTATATCCTTATATCCCCCTATTATACGATCTTGAATTGCTTTGCCAAGACCTTGACCTTATCCATTAGGCCTGGCATACCCCCGATTGTGTGGTATGGTGCTTATAGTCGTGCATCAATGGGGATTATTTCTTATAATCGTGCTAGAATACTTCTCATGAGGGGGTGTATGGCTTATCTTGCACATGTTTGTGGTGTTAGTATTGGGAGTGTTTCGCTTGACTCTGTTCTTATAATCTGTAATTTCCTAATATTTTTCCTACTGACCTGCCTAGCATTCCTCCTAAGCGTGATATAGACTTTGCTATTGATCTTGAGCCAAGCACTTGACCCATCTCTCTTGCACCTTATCGTATGGCTCTAGCCGAGCTTAAGGAGCTAAATATTCAGTTTCAAGATCTTTTGAGTAAGGGGTTTATTAGGCCAAGTATCTTACCTTGGGGTGTTCCTATCCTGTTTGTGAAGAAAAAGGATGGTTCTATGTGCATATTAATTACAGGCAACTGAATAAGTCGTCAATAAAGAATAAATATCTTATGCCTTGTATCAATGATTTGCTTGACTAGCTACATAGTGCAGCTGTGTTTTCTAAGTTCAACTAGAGATATGGCTACTATCAGTTGAGGATTCAGGCAGAGGACATCCCTAAGATAGTCTTTTGGGTTGACCTATGCCCCAACAATGTTCATGGACTTGATGAACTATGTATTCAAGCCTTACTTGGACTATTTCGAGATCGTATTTATTAGATGACATCATTGCGTACTCGAGGAGTAGGGAGGAGCACAAGCAGCATATGAGGAATGTGCTCCACACCTTAATAGATCATCGACTTTATGCCAAATTCTCAAAGTGAGAGTTTTGGCTTGAGTCTGTAGCATTCTTAGGACACGTGGTGTCCAAGAATATGATTATGGTAGACCAGACAAAAATTGAGTCCATATATGATTGGGCTAGTCCTACATCTTTGATTGAGGTTTGTAAATTTATTTAGTTGGCAAGATACTAAAGGCGGTTCTGATGTACCGTGAACTTACGATGCTTGAGATGCTTAAAATGGTGAATATTTGCAAGAATAAGGGTATTTTTCTATGGATATGATGGGTTTTCAGGTGTTTGCACGATAGATAGGATTGGAGAACGAAAGTGCTGAAAATTGGACTTAAAGTTGATTAGAAGAAAAAAAGCATGACCATGGGATCTAACCACAATCGTACAAAGCCTGTTGTACCAAGAACCAAAGGGTTGGTTCTTAGAAACTAATTAGACGAAAGGATTATACGGTGGTAGGTTGGTTGTACGACCGTACAAAGCAATAGTAGGAGACCTGCCTAAATTAAAATTTTCATGAGTCAAGTGAAGTGAAGATCAGACGAAGGCAACCCACGATCGTGCTTTAAAGTAACAGTCGTACCATAATGTCGTGGGAAAGAAGGCCAGATTTAGTGCTTTCATAAAAACCAAGTGCAAATCAATTAGATGACCACATTGTACGGTCGTGAGTAGAATATATAAGGTCGTATTAAGAGTTGTACCATTGAAAACCTAAAGATAAAATCTCATAAGCCAAACCACGAGCACCAAAGGACAATCGTGGGTTCTAACTAGGATTGTACCTTCCTCTAATCCGAGGCAGCTGACCAGATTTTCTATTTGTAGTAGAATAGGTTGTATTTTGTCTATAAATACTCCTATAAGGTTCTTTTTATGAGTGTACACTCTTTTATACTTTATAACATTATATTGTAAGATTCTAAGGAATATTCTTGGAATTTCATGAACATCGATTCTAGGGTTTTAATTCAAGTTGAGATTTTGGAGTTTTCTTATTATTGTAAGTTCATGTTTATGTTTGCATCTATGAATTTTTTGTGTTCTTACAATCATAAGTAGCTAAACACCATAACTAGGGTTGTGGGAACCATGATGGATTAACGGCATAGCATTCAAAGTACAAAGTGAATCTCAAAGGGTAATTAGGCATGTATTGTTATTTCTTATGGTTTGCTTCATTTTCGATGAGTGCACGTGTTGGGACTCATCCTATATCTATCTTGGACTATAGTTAGGGTAATCAGATAGGAATAACAAATCAACAACAAGGCTTGGAGTTATCTTTATTTAATTAGCCTTGAGCCGGTAAATGAGAAAGACTATATTCGGATCATAGATAGGATTTAGTAATGCAACAGTCATGACACATTAACCTTTGTTCTTGGGGATAGTCATCTACAAGGGGCGTAACATAGTCGGTTAGATGATACATAACCTATTGATTCTGCATACAGAACACCATGAGAGATCACTAAAGTATGGAGAACCTATGGAGTTATGAAGTTATTGGGGAACACAGTTCTAGTGCCTTTCTCATACTGATTACAAACCCAACAAATAAACACTTGTTAATATTGATCTTTTGTTTCACAAAACCCCCCTCTTTTACTTATTTGCAAATTACTTAAACGAACAATTGATAAAATTTTGACCTATTCCCTGTGGGATCTACCCCAATCTTGTTGGGTTCTATATTTGATTCAGCGACCGCTTTGTAGTTTTTGGGAGGTGTAATTTGGGTGACATCAAATTTTGGCACCATTGTCGGGGACTACAATTAAGGAGTTGATTGATTGTGTTTGTTAAGGTTGATTGGTTACTGTTTCTTAATTTACTTTTCTATTTATTTTTGGCACACGCCAGTGTATGCCCAGTACTCAGAATCAAGGCAATCCCCTGATTCCACTTGATAACGAACTTGAGAGAACTCTGAGAAATACTCGAAGGATAGTTAACCAAGGAGTTCATGATCCAATAGCCTTATTTGAGGGTATTCAGGGTGGTGGTGTGATTCATGATCAGCCAGCACTTTATCCTATTGGTCAGAAAACTGCGGAACAAGTCACTGCTCGTTTGATAGCTGAGGAAAACACTAGGCAAAAAGCTACCAGGTGGGCAACAAGGGAAGAGAGGGCTAGACTAGATAATGTGAACCGTCTAGCTACACTTGATGAGAGGGATAGACAAAGAACAAATTGGGGACAACACCCTCTACAAGAATATATCCCTAATTATGAAGATCTAAAGGAAGATTTGGGTTATGTGGAGCCAATTGAGATAGGAGCTATCATTCCACTGGAATTGCCTCAAGGAACTAAGTTTGGTATTATGAGTGCAATGATCCAACTACTAAATTTAAAGGGGGTATTTGTTGGACTTCCTACTAATGACGGAAACATGAATATTATGAACTTCATGGGAATCTGCACCTCATATAATCTACCTAGAGTGAGTCAGGAGGCTATTCGACTCAGGTTATTTCCATTCTCTCTGATGGGAGAAGCTACCCTATAATTGGATGAATTGCCGTGTGGAGCTATTACTAACTGGAATGAGTTGAGGACCCAGTTCTTGGACCAATTCTTTCCACCTCCAGAATGTTGCAATTAAAAGATGAGATATATACCTTCAGGTAGTTACATTCAGAGGCACTGTACGAGACTTGGTTAAGGTTTAAAAAGAAGCTGCAGAGTGTTCCAAACCATAGGATGTCTAGTAGAAACTTGTTAGAAATCTTCTACAGAGCCTTGAATACTAACACAAAGGCTATAGCAGACACTATCATAGGTGGGCCATTTATGAGTCTATGATGGTATCGGGCCTCTAAAATTCTTGATCGGATCACAAAAACCAACCGAGGTTGGCATACTTGGGAGGAAGACAGGCTTGTAGGTACTTATACAATTGGAGCATCAATAGAGTAGAGAGAACTAGATGAGACAGTTGCTCAAGAGATAGCACAACTGAGAACTGAGATTGGGTTGCTTATTAAGCAATTTGCGATAGCTGGGGCAGAAAAGGCTAATGCGGTAGGTGCACAAGGTAAATCACCTAGGTATGAAGATTCAGTTTCTGAAGAAGAGGCTAAATATATTGATAGAGAGGTGGTGGATTTTTGAGCCAAGGGTCAAAGGTCGAACCAAGACAATTGGGACTCTAGGTAAGGGAACCAAGGTTGAAACTACTATGGTGACAACTATAATAGGTCTGGGTATAGATACAGAGATAGAGATTGTGATGGTGATTGGAAGCAGAAACAGAATTACAAAAATAATAGTGGCCTTTACTTTTCATTGGGGAACCATGATGCAGATTATGGCAACTCAAGGATGGAAGCCTTTCTTGTAAAACTTGTTAAGGTGCCGGAGATCCACGAAAATTGCCTTAAGGAGATTAGGGTAGACATTTCAGGGATGAGCCAAAAAGTTAAGTCTTATGCAATGACTATTAAATAACTTGAGCAATAATTTGGGCAGATGTCCGCCATATTAAATTAGCATCAATCGGGCACACTTTCGAGAAACACCATCAAGAATACTAAGAATAATGGTCATTTCCTAGCCATTACTACTAGGAGTGGTAAGACTACTACTAATCCACTTATGCCTGTGGTTGATGACAAAAGGGATGAGCCAGTGGTTATTAACGATGTGGATGAAACTGAAGCAAAATATTTATTGGTAGATGAGAATGCATCTTAAAAGCCTCTAGTTATTAAAAGAGAGGCTAAGTCTGACAAAGGGAAAGAAAAGGAAGTCATACAATTATTGAAGCCCATTCCAAGACCTCTTTCCCTTTTCCACAAAGATTGAAGAAGAAAGCTGAAGAGGGAAAATATCAAAAGTTTATCTCTATGTTGAAGGAGTTATTGGTGAACATCCCTCTTGTGGAGGCTTTAGAACAAATTTCAGGCTATACAAAATTTATGAAGGACTTAGTGACGAAAAAGTTGACTGTGACCTTTGAACCCATAGACACTGTACACCATTGTAGTGCCATAGCATCTAGATATTTGGTTGAGAAAGAGAAAGATCCAGAAGTGTTCACGATCCCATGCACTATAGGGTATTTCAATTTTGTGAAGGCATTGTGTGATCTTGGTGCTAGAATTAACTTGATGCTGCTAGCAGTTTACAAATAGTTAAGGTTAGGGTCACCCAAACCGACTTCAATGAGACTCCTCATAGCAGATCGCACTGTGAAAAAACTAGTGGGTATCTTATATGATGTTTTGGTAAGGGTTGCATCCTTCATCTTTCCAGTTGATTTCATCATACTTAACTATGAGGTTTGACTTTGAGGTTCCCATTATCTTGGGAAGACCATTCCTTGCGACTGGACGTGATTTGATTGATATAGAGACTTGGCAAATGAAGTTTTGATTAAATAATGAGCAAGCTACTTTTAATGTATGACAGTCTATAAAGTAGCAAAAGGATATGTTTATGATAGATACAGTCAAAGAATATGATTTGGTAGCTCCTATTGAGAAGAGACTTGGGGTTGAAACACTCACAACCGTTATCATGAATTTTGACATTGATGGTATTGATGAGTATGATGAGATGGTGAACATACTTGTTGGCAGGGGTTCATAAAATAATGCCCCACAGAAGCTGTATCTTGATTTGAAGAATAGAGTGACTCCACCAGCCAAACCTTCTATGTAGAAGCCTCCAGTTTTTGAGCTTAAAGCTCTACTATCTCATCTTCGGTATGCATTTTGGAGAACAACACTTTGGCGATTATCTTTTTAGCTGATTTATTAGAATGGAAGTTGAGGACTTAGTTTCCATCTTGCAAAGGTTCAAACGGGCCATTGGATGGTCTATTGATGACATTATTGGAATCCCACCTGGAATTTGCACAAACAAAATCCAACTCAAACCAGATTGTATACCCAACATTGAGCACCAATGCAGGTTGAATCCACTTATGCAAGAGGTTATGAATAAAGAAATAATTAAGTGGTTGAATGCCGGTATGGTATATCCGAATGCTGATAGCAAGTTGGTGAGTCTGATCAAATATGTGCCGAAGAAGGGTGGAATCACGGTTGTTCCAAATGAAAAAAATGAGCTAATTCCTATGAGGCCAACCATTGGATGAAGAGTCTTCATGTAATATAGAAAGCTAAATTCATGGACCGAGAAGGATCATTTTTCTATGCCTTTCATGGACCAGATGTTAGACTGTCTTAATGGTAGAGGATAATATTGTTTTCTTAATGGTTATTTAGGGTACAACCAGATTTTCATTGCTCTCGAGGACCAAGAGAAGACCATTTTCAGTTGTCTATATAGGATGTTTGCATTCAAGAGAAAGCCTTTTGGTCTATGTAATGCTCCCGCAACTTTTCAGCGTTGTATGATGTCCATCATTTTAGACATGGTAGAGGACACCATTGAAGTTTTCATGGATGACTTATCGATTGTGGGGGATTCATTTGACGACTGCTTTGCACATCTAGCCAATGTTCTGAGGAGATGTAAGGAGTGTAAGTTGGTATTGAATTGGGAGAAGTGCCACTTCATGGTGAAAAAAGGAATAGTGCAGGATTTCAAAGAATGGGATTAAAGTCGACAAGGCAAAAATTGAGGTGATTGAAAAACAACCTCCACCAATTTCTATGAAGGGTATTCATAGCTTTTTGGGACATATAGGTTTTTATAGAAGACTCATCAAGGATTTTTCAAAGATTGCAAACCCCTTGTGTAAGCTATTAGAGAAGGAGGTGAAATTTGTGTTTGATGATACATGTCTGAAAGCTTTTGAGTGTCTAAAAGAGAAGTTGATTTCAGCCCCCATTATTGTATCTCCAGATTAGACTTTACCATTTGAGGTTATGTACGATGCTAGTGGCGTGGCGCTAGGTGTGGTCCAAGGCCAAAGGTGTGAGAAGATCTTAAATCCCATCTACTATGCTAGCAAAGCACTTAATCTGGCTCAAAAGAATTATATTGTGATTGAACAAGAGTTGCTTGTCGTTGTATTTGCTACTAAGAAATTTTGGTCTTATTTACTTGGCATAAAAGTGATTGTGCACACTGACCATGCAGCTCTTAGATACCTCATGGAAAAAAAATATGTAAAGCTGAGATTGATTAGATGGGTACTTTTATTGCAGGAATTCAACTTTGAAGTAAAGGATCGAAGAGGGACTGAGAATCAAATGGCTGACCATTTATCACGCTTTGAGGAGGAGGCCATGCTAAAACTAATGGATGAGCTTGAGATTGATGATACTTTTCCAGACGAGCAAGTGTTGTCAGCATCACAAGACTTAATCCCTAGTTTGCAGATATTCCCAATTATTTGGCTTGTGATCTAGTTTGGAAGATATATCATTTCAGCAGCGAAAGAAGTTCATGCATGAGGTGAGAAAGTTCTTTTGGGATGAGCCATACTTGTTTCGAGTGTGTCCAAATGGTATGATTTGATGATGTATTCCTGAGGTTGAGATGATGAGCACATTAGAGGCGTGTCACTCGTCACCAGTTAGGGGTCACCATGGTGGTGCGCGGACAGTACATAAGATCTTGTAATATGGATATTACTGGTCCACTATTCATAAGGATTCCAATGCTTATGCATAGGCCTGCGACCAATGTCAAAGGGAAGGGAACATCTCGCGAAGACATGAGCTCCCAATGACTACTATTCTTGAGCTTGAGTTGTTTGATTTTTGGGGTATTGACTTTATGGGTCCCTTTGTGAGCTCACATGGCATGAAGTATATATTGGTGGCTATCGATTATTTTTCTAAATGGGTGGAGGCAGTTTCGCTTCCCAATAATGAAGGTAAGAGCATCACAGCTTTCTTAAAAAAGAACATATTCTCTAGATTAGGGATGCCTAGGGTTATCATTAGTGATGAAGGATATCATTTTGGCAATCGTCTATTTATGTCCTTGCTTGATAAATATGGTGTAAAACAAAGGGTGGCAACACCTTACCACCCTCAAACAAGCGGGAAAGTTGAGGTATCCAACTGGGAGATCAAGTCCATTTTGGCGAAGACTGTGAATGCCAATAGGATGGATTGGATGAGAAAGTTAGATGATGCACGATGGGCATATTAGACAGCATTCAAAAACCCTATTAGTGCATCTCCATATCAGCTTGTGTATGGTAAAGCATGCCAATTGCCTATTGAACATGAGCATAAGGCATTATGGGCGTTGAAAAGGTTAAATCTTGAATGTAGTGATGCAACAAAGATGAGACTTGAAAAAATAAATAAGATAGATGAATTCCATCTCTGTGCTTATGAGAGCTCAGCCTTTTATAAGGAGAAGATGAAGTTGTATCATGATTGAAAAATTAAGAGGAGAGAATTTGTTGTGGGCGATATGGTACTATTGTTTGAATCAAGGCTGAAGCTATTTTTTAGTAAGTTAAGGTCGAAATGGAATGACCCATATAGAGAGTGGTTACAGTGTTCCCCTATAGTGCAATTGAACTTGAAAATAGTGATGGGCTGAAATTTTAGGTCAATGACCCAAGGGTGAAACACTCTATGGGCGAAAGTAAGGACTTAAGGTTGATTTGTGAGGTGGACTTAAAGGAGGCTTAATAAATCAAGTCCACCCATGTCTTGCCGCGAAGTTAAATAAGGAATTTCATGGTAGGCAACCCATGGGCTAGTCGGTGAAGTCTGAGTAACTGACATAGCCACGTCGTGCCATGACGTTAAATAAGGTGCTTCATGGGAGGAAACCCATGTTTTGTACTTTATGTTTTATAGGGTAATGTTTGTTACTGGTGTAGGGATTGTGCAGGAAAAAGGAGATGCTGAACTGGACTTTGGACTGAACCAACGAGAGAATGGTACTATCGTGGATAGGTCCCATGATCGTGGGTTCAGTCGTCTGATGGGAGTCCTGGAAGGTGAAATTTGGGAGTCATCCTATGATTTTCCATCACGATCATCCCTAGATGTCACGTTTGTGGTATCAATCATCTGATGTCACTCCTGCAGATCACCAAAAAGGACATCGAACCTACTAGTTTAAGGAATGATCGTGGTTACATATCACAATCGTCCTTAAGCTTCAAAGGTTCTCAGGTAAGTTTTCTTCATCCCTTATGATATGATCGTATATTGGAAGTGATCTGTTGGGTCTAGCTGTTTAATGAAACAATTAACCCGAACTGACTCAAAATTAAAATCATAAACCATATACCTAAGACCCAATCAATCATTTGAGCTCATTCAAACTCTTAACTCTCAAACCCTTACACTTAATCATAACAAAAGCAAAAATCCATACCTCTAGTTTGTATGTTAAGGCTGCACTTCGAATCCAGTCCTCTCTGTGCTTCCAAATCGTGTATCACAGAAACCCATTGTAAGTATATTCTTAGGTCTTCCATTTTTATTTTTAAGATAAATGAGCAACTTAGAGAGTAGCATCACAGTATGGTTGAAATTCATATATGGGTTTGAGTTTTTGAATAAGTACAAACAATGGGGAAGTCTTGAGTACCCAATACTATTACAATTTTGATCAATAAGGGTTGGATTTTGTCAAATAGGGTCAATTTATAATTTTCACATTTGTTAACTGTCAGTGTATTCCACGACACAACCTACGATCGTGGTTTCGACCTACGATTGTAGGTTGGATCATTATGGGGTGCTAGTTTTTAACTCTCAGGAGTTCACCATACAAACACATCTCACGATTGTGAGATAAATGTATGATCATGGTATGAGTTCGTCTGATATGACAGTTTCACAGTAGTGCTGAAGAACCCTTTCTACGATAGGAGGGCACGATCGTACCTTCATTGCACTATGAGTCATCTGTTGACTTTCCTGAACCTGTTGTAAATCTTCAAACATTGATTCTAACTTTTTTCGATACAGGTACAATGGAACCAAAGGCATAAACAAAGCTGTAGAAGGACATCTCCAAGAAGAGGGCACCCAAGGACACACCTCCGGCCTCAGAGAGTGAGTATGACAGCTCCAATGGGGCCGATGTGGACTTCTCTATTAGTTTATCTGAAGAAAAAATTTGCCTCGAACTATGAGGAAGTAGGAAATGAAGAAAGAACAAGCCAAGGCCAAAACATCTATGGCCTTGGTTTAAGCAGCTACCCCTATTAACCTTCCCCAGTCTGCAGAGGAAAGGAAAGATACCCAACAAGATAGGGGTGAATAGGGGGATGATGAGAGTTCCTCAGAGGAGGAGGCTGAGTCTAACCCCAAATCCTTCGAGGGTGTTGTTTCTTACCTAAGGTAATAGGGTCCTGATCTAAGATTCTGGAGTGTGCTAAAATCCAGAGACTTTTATCTTTGATGGGGGTGTCCCTGAAAGATAATAAGAAACAGAAAAAGAGCATCCAGGAAGAGCCAAGATTTTTTGAAGAATCATTGTAGAAGGTTCCAGAAGTGGCCCGGGTGTTTGAGAGGTATAACTTGGGGTGGATGACTAGGCCACTCCGAATCTATGGATCTGAGCTCGTAAGGGAGTTTTATGGCAAACTATGCAACAGTGCTGAAAAATATGACTCCTTTCAAAAAAGAGAAAGACATGAAGAAACATCTCCACCTTAACATGATAGTGATGCTGGGGAAAGAGGTTGATATATTCGTCAAGTCTATCTCTAAAGCCTTGCTCGTAGAAGATTTTATCCCTTGGAGGAGACTTTGATATATGATTTTCAGATGATGGAGTTGAAAAAGGTGAAAAAGTTATCCGTTGAGGATAGATTGATAGGTGGCTGGTAGGCCACATTATTGAGACTGGTGCAGATACACCATGGGTAAATGGGTCTACAATCTACAAGAATACATTGAAGTTCTCAGCTAAAGCATGGTGGTCTATTATAAGGCATCGGATCGCACCCACAGCCAATGACAACACATTGGGTGCGACCAATGCCTGCTTGGTTGCTGCACTTGTTTCGGAGCTGGAGCTGAACATCCTACGTATCATCGCAGAGGATATAAGAGATAGAGTACTTTAGTTTAGCACCACACTCTTATTTTCTTGCTTGGTTACAAAGTTGAGATGAGATGCTGATGTGCCTTCAGTCCCACTAGTAGACAAGTTTATTCAGCCTACTAAGAGTGTTGATTTGGCTTTGATAAAGGACTTTACGAACCTGACTGCTCTAGCCTAGAGTGCAAAAATTCCAGACATAGTTGGGGGTGCCCTAGCAAGTGATATGCCGACAGCTGATGCCAGTGCCTCATCATCTTCTGCACCTCCGACTTCCATTCCCAGCCAATAATTGGTTTCGACTGGTTATACATTGATTCTAACTACACAATTAGAAGAGATTATGTGGAACCATCTTTTACATGATGCCCACATTAAGAAGCTGGAGGTTGGGGTCAAACCTTTTGTTATTGCTGAGATTCGGGGTGCTGTTAGGACTGTACAGACTAGATCGGACCGATTTGAGAGCTAGATTTTAGCTAGGATTGATGCCGTCCATGCACCAGATTTGACTGATATTAGGGCAGACCTGACCAAGATTAAGAAAGCGGTCAAGGACTTGGCAGAGCAGACTAAAGTTGCACCTTCTCCACCACCACCTATGCCTTCATTGGCGACTCTTACCGTTGATATGGACTATTTGGTTCCTGATTTCTACACTCCTTCCCCAGTTATTGATGAGTCTAATGTTGAGGAGGTGGGAGGTAACTTGGAGCCTTACAAGAGGCGGAGAGGTGATGAGGTAGATAAGGATGAGATGAAAAAGTTGGATAAGAAGAAGAATAAGAAAAGAAAAAAGAAGGTTCCTGAGTTGACCTCTGAGGTAGTAATTTTAGAGGGGCGGGGGGGGGGGGGAGATACCACCTACTACAGAGGTGGTTGCATAGACTAGTGGGGGTACGAAGAGTGCCCCTGGATTGACTACCTTGAGTGCACTGGCTGCCACTATTGCCAACATATCTGCGAGTGCCACAGCCACAGCTAAAGCCACTTAAGTGGAGCAGACTATTAGGGACCCACTAGTATCACCACGTGATTAGATTTTGACTAACATCTAGTGCACCCCAGGTGTGTCCCTTATCCCAGGTTTTACTTTTCATGATTTCGTGCAATGAGGATATTGCATGATTTCCAATTTGGGGATGGGGGTGTACCACAGTCGAGGGTTTTTATTGCCATGTTTCTTTTCCCTCGGCTGTACTGTCTTAGTTAGAACTGGCATGTTTAGGTGTTTATTTATGTTTTTGTGTTATCTTGTGTTATCTTGTGTTATTTTTTGCCTTGTGTGTAACTTAGAGTAAACTGAGATAACTTAGTGCAGTCGAAATAAAAGAAGCATGAAAATTTGATTTTGAAAAAGATTTAAATAATGCCCATCCAAATTTATTTTTATGTTGTGATGTGTGTTTCCTGGAACCATAACCACTGTTTGGATCACTTCATGACATTAGTATTAGTAGTGTGGTAACTTGGCCATACTGTGCATGAACTGATTAGGTAGTAATTGAAATGATAGCCCTAAGCCGAGAGTGTGTGAGGACTTACCTAGTCGGCATGTGTGTGTGGTCCAACACTTGCCTGGTTAGTCTCGCTGAAAGCTATAGGATAGAAAGTTAGGAAAGGATCACAGATAGTTCTTGAAATAGTCCACTATATCCTAAATAGTCTGCCAAATGAATGAAATATCCCTTGAACCTAATTAGACCTTTTTTTAAATTACCCTATTTAACCTTCCCAAATTTTACAATGAACCTACCTTGACCCTGGTCCCTCCTTGGACATTGTGTACCTCAACTCAGGCAAATTGCCTAAGTTGAGGGTGGCTACTGTAGGGGTGCATAAAAAATTAAGTATGTAGAATGTGTAGAGAAAACAAAAAGGGATTCGGGTGCGGTATGCAGGAAAAGAAAAAAAATAAAAAAAAAAGAGAACAAAAGAGAAGAAAGAGAAAAAAAAGATGGAATAAAATAAACCGCACCCGAGACCCGAGAAAAAAGTTGAAAAGGGGAACAAATAGAAGAAGGCAGATGATAATGGAAGCCACAACAAGTGTAGTGTCAAGAAGGCTTAGTCGCTATATCCAGATATACCATACCTACCCCTGAGCTTACATTAAAAGCCAATAAAGTTCTATAGTGATCTTAATTTGACTGTCCAAAAGCTAAGGTGTAGAAAATAAGGGCAACCCTATGGTACCAACCGTACACGGTCAGACTTCCTTGTAAGAGTGAGAGATTTGATTACAACCAAATTTTTGCTTTACATTGCATATACTGAGTGTTGGGACTTCTTTGTTGTGAGGGAATAAAGCCTAGATTTTGGGTTGCTGCTTGATTAGGTAGTTTCATTTGTCTAAAGTGTTGGCTTATCTGCTGCTAATGTAATTGTCATGTCTTGATCCCATTTTGTTATGGTGTTTAGTTTGAATATGCACTTCACTTCTTAGTTTTAAATATCATTGGAGGGTGTTGAACTGTGTTTTGGTAAATGTTTGCTAAAAGCTTGGTTTTGTTGGACTATCGTAGCATTCTTAGTTTTCTCTAGGTTAAGCATCTTTGGTTTGTTTATTATGTTTTGTTTGCCTTAGGACATACAAACGTTCTAAGTTGAGGGTGTTAATGTGTCGTGAACTTACGACACTTGAGACGCTTAAAATGGTGAATATTTGTAAGAATAAGGGTATTTTTTTTGTGGATATGATGGGTTTTCTGGTGTTTGCTAGATAAATAGGATCGAAGAAGGAAAGTGCTGAAAATGGGACTTAAATCTGATCAGATGAAATAAGGTGTGACCGTGGGATCTATCTACAGTCGTACAAAGGTTGTCATACCAGGAACCAGAGGGTTGGTTCTCAGAAACCAATCAAATAAAAGGATTATACGATCGTAGGTTGATTGTATGACCGTACAAAGCAATTGTAGGAGACCTGCCTAAATTGTAATTTACAGGAGTCAAGTGAAGTGAAGATCATACGAAAGAAACCCATGATCGTGCTTTGAAGTCACCGTCGTACCATGATATCGTGGGAAAGAAGGCCAGATTCAGAGCTTGTAGAAAAACCAAGTGCAGATCGATCAGATGACCATATTGTATGGTCGTGAGTAGAAGATACGTGGCCATACTAAGAGTCGTACCATTGAAGAACTGAAGATGAAATCTCATGAGCCAAACCACGAGCACCAAAGGACAATCATGGGTTCTATCCACGATCGTGCCTTTCTCTCATCCGAGGCAACCGACCTAGATTTCCTTTTTATAATAGGATAGGTTTTATTTTATCTATAAATACTCCTATAGCATTATTTGTATGAGTGGACACTCTTTCGTACTTTGTAACATTATATTATGAGATTCTAAGGAATATTCTTAGAATTTCACGAACATCGATTCTAGGGTTTTAATTCAAGTTGAGATTTTGGAGTTTTCTTATTATTGTAAGTTCATGTTTATGTTTTGATCTATGAACTCTTCCTATTTTCTTGCAATCATGAGTATCTAAACACCACAATTAGGGTTGTGGGAACCATGACAGATTAACGACATAACGTTCAAAGTACAAAGTGAATCTCAAAGGGTAGTTGGGCATGTATTGTTGTTTCTTATGATTTGATTGCTTTTCAATGAGTGCACGTATTGGGACTCATCCTATCTCTACCTTGGATTTTAGCAAGGGTAATCAAATAGGAATAACGAATAAACAACAAGACTTGGAGTTATCTTTATTTAACTAGCCTTGAGCCGGTAAACGGGAAAGACTATATTAGGATCATAAGTAGGGGTTAGTAATGCGACACTCATGACACATTAACCTTTGTTTTTGGGGATAGTCATCTACAAGGGGCATAACATAGTCGGTTAGATGATACATAACCTATCGATTTTATATGAAGAACACCATGAGAGACACTAAAGTACGGAGAAACTATGGAGTTATAAAGTTATTGAGGAACATAGTCTTAGTGCCTTTCTCATAATTATTACAAATCCAACAAAACAACACTTGTTACTATTAATCTTTTGTTTCACAAACCCCCACCCCCCATATTTTACTTATTTGCTAATTACTTAAAAGAATACTTGATAGAACTTCGACCTATTCCCTGTGGGATGGACCCCAACCTTGTTGGGTTATATATTTGATTCAGCAACCACTTTATACTTTTTGGGAGGTGTAACTTGGGTGACATCAGGTTCGTCAAGGTATTTTCCTCTATGGTAGCACCTATGACCAGATTGACTAGGCAGGAGGTTCTATTTCAGTAGTCCGATAAGTGTGAGGCGAGATTTCCAAAGGTTAAGGACATGCTCAATTCACCTCCTATTTTGACTTTTCCAGTTGAGGGTGAGGGGTTTACTATATATTATGATGCTTCAGGTATTGGTTTGGGTTGAGATATGATGCAGCGGGGTCGAGTTATAGCATATGCCTTGAGACATTTGAAGATGCACGAGTGCAACTACCCCACTCATGACTTGGAGATGGCAGCAATAATTTTCGAGCTTTATATTTGGAGGCATTATCTATATGGTGTTCACTGTGAGATATTTACCAATCACTGTAGTCTTAAGTACATTATGACTCAGAAGCACCTTAATTCAAAACAACACAGGTGGCTTGAGTTGCTGAAGGACTATGACCTCTCTATTCTATACCATCCGAGCAAGGTGAATTTGGTAGCGGACACCTTGAGCCAGAAGGTGGTGAGTATGGGGATCTTGGCCTTCCTTTTAGTTTCATAGCGGTGGCCTCAGACATCCTATCTTTGCCAACATATTGATTCGAGTTGATATTTCAAAACCTATGAGGATTCTTGCTAGTATTGAGGGGAGATTTTCTTTGTTGGAGTAGATCTGAGATTGTCAGTTTAAGGATAGATGGTTGTGTGGTATTTGGGAACAGGTTTGGAGGGGCGAGTCCAGGAGGGTTGCGTTAGACTCTAAGGGTATATTGAGATTCGATGGCCGTATTTATGTTCCAAGGGTAGGAGGATTGATTTAGTTGATACTTTAGGAGGCTCATAACTCCAGATACTCTATTCACCCAGAGATAGGTAAGATGTATAGGGATTTGAGGGAGCATTACTAGTGAAGTAGTATGAGGAGAGATATAGTAGACTTTGTGGCTCGTTATTTGTGTTGTCAGCAGGTAAGGATTAGCATTTGAGACCAGGTGGTTTGCTTCAGAGGCTACCCATTCCTCAGTGGAAATGGGAGCAGATTACTATGGATTTTGAGGATGGTTTGCCTCGTACTTCTTATGGTTTTGATAGTATTTGGGTCATCATGGATTGATTGACCAAGTCTGCTTATTTCCTGCATATTCAATCTTCCTATAGTGCTGAAACATTTGGCTCTAATCTATGTTTGAGAGGTGGTTTGCCTTCACAGGGTGTCTATTATTTCAGATAAAGGTTCATAGTTCACCTCTAGCTTTTGGAGGGCATTTCAGGAGGAGCTTGGTACCTAGGTCGACCTTAACACAACTTTTCATCCCCAAGTCGATGGGTAGTTGGATTAGACTATTCAGGTTTTAAAGGCTTATGTCATGGACTTTAGAGGTTAGTAGGAGTATATTTTATCCTTAAAGGAGTTTGCCTATAATAATAGCTACCATTTGAGTATTCAGGTTGCACCATTTGAGGAATTGTATGGTAGGTGATGTTAATCTTTGATTGGTTGGTTTAAGACTTTAGAGGCTCAGCCACGTGGTACCGATTTACTTCTAGAGTCTTCTGATAGAGATCTGATTATTCAAGATAGGCTTTGGACAACTCAAAGTAGGCAGAAGAGTTATGCTAACCATAGGCTTCATGCTTTAAGGTTTGGAGTTGGTGATCGGGTTTTCCTTTATGTGTCGCCTATGAAGGGCTTGATGAGGTTTGGTAAAAGAGGCAAGCTCATCCCCAGGTATATTTGGCCATTTGAGATCCTTCGAAGAGTTAGGAAAGTCGCTTATAAGTTGGCCTTACCTCCAGTCTTTTAAGCTATTCATCAAATTTTTCATTTTTTAATGCGTTTGTGCTATACTTTGGATGGGTCTCACGTGCTCCAGTGGCACTCAATTCAGTTGGATGAGAGGTTGACCTTCGTGGTATGGCTAATCTCTATTCTAGCCAGAGATATGAGGCGATTTTATTCTAGAGAAATTCATGTGGTTAAGGTTCAGTGGAGACACAGTCATGTCAAGGAGGCTACCTGAGAGACTGAGCATGATATACGGACTCAGTATCCTAACTTGTTCGAGCCTTTAGGTACTTCTTAACTCTTTGCTTTTGCTGATGAAAGTCCTTTTAGTAGTGGATATTGTAATAACCCTCCAGGTCATTTTCTAATTTTCATACTTTTTCTGCTTTTAGAGCTTTCCTATAGTTGCTCAAAGTCATTTATGACTTGCTAGGATTGACAGTTTGGTTACCGAGCAATATGTTTGGTTTTTATAGCCATTTCTCTATTTTTGAGCTTTTAAAGTTGAGAAAATAGTGTCGGTCCAAAACTCTAGGTAAATGGCCTTGGATGACAATTATGATGGTTCCTAGCTCTGGAATATCAATTTTAGGCTAGGAGGATGCTTGGTTCGCGTCCCGAGGCTTTCGAGCTCATTTTAGGTCATTAGGTATATTTTGGTAAAAATGGAAGCTTGGGTGTGGGACCAATATTTTGTTGAAATGACCTTTAATGGAAATTTTGATGGTTTCTTTGAGTCCGGAATGCCAAATTTGGTAGGGTAGCATAGTTCATTTACGTGAATGGGGTTCCAAATAAATCTTGAGGGCCCGTCTGGAGATTTCGTAACTTAGCAAAGTTTCTGGTGCATCATCACCTGGTGCAGGCCAAAATTGGCCTTTGTGTTTGCGAGCCGGTTGACGTATCTACGAAGGTCAAGGATTTTTTTCTTTGCATTCGCGAGGCCTTGGTCGCGTTCGTGAGGGTCAAGGAATCTTGACCTCTACATTTGCAAACTAGCCTTCGCGTTCGTATAAAGGAAGCCAGCCTGGCCGATCCAGGATCCTTCTTCGTGTTCACAGTAGATTAGGTGTGTTCCCGAAGGCCTGGCCTGGTCTTCTCCCGCATTCACGACATGGGTCCCACATTCGCGAAGGACCCCTAGCGGTATAAATATTTTTTCCCTTCATTTTTAGCATATTTTCCAAGTAATTTTCCACCATAGTTGATATTGGGAACTTGGTTATTTGTGGGGAATCAATAATTAGATCTGGGATTGAGTAGGAAACGTTAAGGTGAGTATTTTTTCGTCTTTATCTCATAAGTTTCTGGTCTAATTTTAGTTAAATTCATAGTTTAATTTCTTGTTTTTTACTCCAGCTTTGAGGGCTGTTTTGAGCTCGAAATTGAGGGTTGGTCATGCCCAATTTTTGACCACTAGCTCATTATAACCGAAGGGATGTAGTTGAGGTTTCAATTTTGAATTTTACAAGTGGGTCCCACGATTGATTTTTAGCTCAATTTCTGACTCGGAGCATAAATTTGCAATATGGGTATTGTTATTCTCATCTTGACACCTAGAATATTATTTTTGTAGCATGGCAGCGGTCGGAGGCTTCTCAAAATGGAAAAAGCTCTGTTATAGAGGAATTCACGTGCTTTCGACGGCGTCCAGGTAGGCTAGGCTTACCTTTCTTCTAGACTTTGCTCTGTTAGGGTATAAGTGTTATATTGTGCTAGTTGTGAGTGGGTTCTTATGGTTCAAATATTTATTTAGTAAATTCTGATTATCTTAGCTGATTAGGGGACTTTAGAATATATTTCGGCCTATGTTTCCCTTAAACTGGCAGTTTTCCTTTTTCCTAGTTCTTTTCTTAGCATATTTAGGCCCTTGGGCCTACAATTAGAAGCCCCTATTAAAAGGCATGTGGGTATATTTTGGTTTCAATTTAACCTTTGTGTATTCTAAACTCACAACAGAGGTAACTTTCCCTTTCCTTGAAATTCGGGTGACAATACACCTCGAGCTTTGGAAACTATGTCTAGGTAAAATCTTACCTATGGATGTGAAGGATCCCACAATCATAGTTAAAAGGTTACAAGACTATTTTTCATATATCACTTTATATATCACCCATCCTGAGCTAGAGGTCGTCTTAGCATAAAAGACTACCTTTTTCACCGAGTCAAACTACAAGCAGTATGGTTCCCTGAGTCTCGAGGATATGTAGGCTGATCTTGATGTTGAAAACTCGACTGCAATCCAAACTCCCCCAATCTCCCCATTCTCCAGCTTTCTAGTCTCTCCATAATTCGAAACCTAGATAGATTTTGAATTCTTTGAAAATCATGCTTAAAATCAAGCGCCATGAACTACAAGTGGCCTGAATTCTCATGTAAACTGAGCTATGTAAGAAACCTGATATCGGGGTCTGACCATAATTCCCCAAAAATTTGTGCGAAAAACCAACCCTTTTCGAGAGGCGAATTTGTGGCCGGACAAAATTAGGGAGGTCAAACTCCCTTTGCCTAGGATTACTTGAATTCATTCTACCCAAAGAGAAGGGACAGTTGTTGACACCTAATTTTTTCCATCTGCATTTCAAATTAATTTTGAGCTTCTTTAATTTCAAACAATTTTAAAATAATTGTTTTTTTAAAAGTAAAATCATTTTACAAATAATTTCAAACTAACTTTGTGACTTTTGAGTGAAATAACATATTCCATATTTAATTATATGAGATTATGTAATTTTGACATAAGAAGTCATCTTGAAATGCTTTCAAGTGAAATTGGCGGTTTCATTTAAAAATACCTCACTCTTATTTAAAAGTTGATTGTGTAATTAGTGTTTAATTTTAAATGAAAAGATTTGGCTTTGATGAATAATTATTTTAATTTGTCCAAATTAAGAGGATCATCAATTAATTAGAAGTTAATTTCATCTCAACTTTGTCCAATTGATTCAATTTAGCTCATTTTATTAATTTAGATGGACTAAATTGTTAAGTTGGCCTTCCCTTCTTATTCCCTTCAATTAATTCATCACCCCAGGCCCAATTCTCCTAAACCGAACCGGCCCAAACCCTTATTTCCCCTTTCTCACTTCTTCAAACATACCAACAACAACAACGATATACAACAAACAACAACTCAGCAATGACACCCTCCGTTAACAACAACGACGTCCAGCATAAACACCAAACAAACTCAAAATCTCATCCAAAACGTTGGTTCCATCATCAGCATAATATTCCAGAGGAATTATCCTCAATTACAATGTCTTAATCCTATGAAAATCAAGAATTTTCTATCCATTTTCATCAAATCGTACTTTGTATAGTGCAATAGGTGGCTAAATCCTATTGATTGGTGGGAATTCATTCCTCCCCCCCCCCCCCCCCCCCCAAATCTCTATGAATTGTTTTCTATTTTATGTCCAGATTCATGTCAATCTCAAGAGGAATAAAACCCTAATCCTTATCCAGCTTTGAAATTCAAAATTCAAAAATTCCCAATCGAAATATCTAAATTACCCTTTTAATTTCCCCCCCAAAACCATTCCTATTTCCCTTATAAATAGATAGTGAGGGATGAGGGTTTAGTAGCCGGATTTTTAGGGGAAAATTTGGGGATTCTAGAGGAGCATTCCTCTAATCCCATATAACCAAAATTTCATTGAGAAAAATCTTAAAATCTAGCGAGATTATGGGATTAAATGTTGTGTTTGTATGATGAAGCTACGTTCTTTATTCAGTATGCGATGAGCATTAAGATCGAGGGCCTAGAATGATCATTATGTTAGTATCGAGTAAGGAAAAAATGAAACTATATTCAAAAGAAATGAATCAATAGATGTAACTGGTTGTATGTTGTTTGAAACTCGTTAGATATGTTAAATTTAGCAAATTAAGGGTGTAAAGATTCAAGCTTTATTTAATCATAGTATTAGTTATCATCATCCTTTCCAGATATGATTGAATCTTTGATTTTCGTATGGTTAGAACACTGGAAACTATTACTTGCATTATTCACTTCTTTAATCCCTTCAAACATCTCAGTACGCGCTTGAATGAGTCCATGTTTGCCCAACATACTAAAAATGTCACGATCCAAACAGTCATGAGTGGCACCCACCCTAACTCTATGGTGAGAGAACCATTTAACCCAACCCTTAGCCAATTAACCAAGAACCCACATTAGCCTTCTTTATAAGTTCAACACCACTTATCTTACTAAACACGTTATAAACAAAATAGTTTATCTTAAATAGTTATCAATACCAAACAACTAAAAATATGGATGAATATCTCTAGTTATTACATACCCCAGCCATAAGTCACCGTACAAGAACTCTAAATATTCAAAACAAGGTCTAAAACATAATCTAAAATACTAAATAAGGAGGAATGTCACTGTCCCAAAACAAAGGACATGAATAAATTAGAGATGATCCAATGGCTGCCCAAACATGGTACTCTCACCCTTCAATCGATGTTGGAGTCACGAACTAGAGTTGAGGTCTCATATCAAATGCTAGAACATGCTCTGCACTCAACAAAAAGAAGAGTACAAGTAGTATCAGTACAACAACTACGTACTGGTAGGCATCATCGGTGGACTTAACCCAACCATACAAATAAGCAAGTTAAATGAAAATAAGAAGCAATTAAGACACAACTCATAATTAATTGACAATAAAATGTACAGTCATAGCACTTTAACCCACAAACTAACAATCATTCTCTCTATATAACCAGAGTTTAAGTATACAAGTACATCATTTACATTTAGGCAGATTTTAGTCAACAATAGTCAAGGTAATATATGTGCATATGCAATAATGATTGAATGCATGCAAAATGTACACACATACTAGGGTCAGCGGGACCCTCAGCTATGACCTATAGAGGACAAGCTCAGTCCATATACCAGTATAGGCGTGACACCCATTTCAATAACAGTGTTGGCACGACACCTGATCCAATAATAGTGTCGTTGTGACACCCAATCCTAACATCATCATAATATGTATATATAATCCCAATTCAATGCTCCAATGCACAATGATAACCAACAATCACAAGTAATGTCTGAAGGCTAATCACAAATATTCAACTTACATATAAGCACAAAGTCAAATCAAGTCTATACTACCATTAAACCATAACCTACCTCAATTTCTTGCCCTAAAAAACTATTTGATCATAGTCTTACCTTTCTTTTGAATTTCTGCCCGTTCTTGATCTATAATAACAAATACCCATATTTTAACACAATATACTATACTTCTAAGCATTATAAACCCAAACCCATCAATTTCAACTTATGAACTTGACCTGGTTCGCCATTCTAGGGTTTTTCTACCCATTAATCTCTTTGAGTTCTCCATATTTAGGATTTCAAGAAAGATATCTTGTATAGGAAGTATTTTCTAACACCTAGGATCAATAACAACTGAAATGCAAGTCATTCCCTATTAATTTCAACCTATTCATGAACTTAGGGCTAATTTCCAATCCAACCAAGGTGTGATTTTTGCATCCCTAAGAATCTAAGGGAGTGATTTAAACTTTGAAGAGTAGAGAACCTTACATCAATGATGAAAAAACCCCAATTTGGTGCAAAATTGCCTTAGCCTAGCCCTAGAATGAGTTTTAAAATAAAAGGGAATAAAATGCTATTTTTTTGACTTAAACTAATTTTCTACATTTTTCATCATTATAGAGACACTTCTGTCACTGTAGCGACGAATCTATCACTGTAGCGACGAATCTTTCGCTGTAGCAATACCTAGACCAAAATGGTCTATCACTATAGCAACATTTTTGCCGCTACTGCGATACTTTTGTCGCTGCAGTGACATTTCTGTCACTGCAGTGACACCAAACTAGTAGCTTGGGATCCGTTCCAAGCTCTAGCCATTTCACAACATGCTTCTCAATTTTTCGACATTACGATCTGACTTGTTCATGGTAATTGCTATAACAGGAGTTTTACTAACCCGTTTTATGCACCAAAAGTTTCTACGACTTCTTAAACTCATCCTCTAACAAAAAATACACTCAAAACCACCAACCAAAAATCCAATAACTACCAGATTTTCCTAGACCACTACATGCTCAAAATACACCTAAAACTAGGCTAGCCCTGAATTTCACAATTTTGGTCTAGGAAAGAACTAAGTGGAGGTTTTAATTGCTAATTCAGCGTAACAACATTTTGGGTTATTACATTAGATATCAATTTATCCCTCATTCATCACTGAACTATAACTAACTAGAACAATGCAAGAAGATATGCAAAAAGGTGCCTGGCTCAACGAACAAGTGAGGATAGCACTTGCGTATATCCGCCTTAGTCTCCCATATTGCCACCTCAACAAAACGGTTCCTCTGCTGGAATTTTACAAATGGAATAACCTTGGTCCTCAGCTTTCTCACATCTCTATCTAAAATAGTTATTTTCTATTTTTCATAAGAGAGTTCCTCAGGAAATAACTCTGAATACCAACTAATGATATAGTCCTCATCTCCATGATTCTTCTTAATCATTGAAACATGAAATACTGGATGAACTCCTGACAAACTAGGAGGTAGAGCTAACCTATACGCCACTAACCCTACTCTATTTAATATCTCAAAGGGTCTGATGTACCTTGGTGTCACACCCCGAACCCCGTTCGGGACGTGATTGGCACCCGAAGCCGATATGGCCCGAGAGAACCAATCTTTGCTCATGAACCCTCATATGCATAACCTCGAATGAATAACATATTGTCTCATGTAATGGATGAAATGTAAAATGCCTTACATACACATATATAAAACTTGGTCGTTGGGGCCATCACGTCGCACTGAACGTACATGTCTTACATCTATATACCCACATATGTCTACAAAAGCCTCTAAATATATACACGACCATTTCATAACGTCTACAACATCAAAACCAATGTACAACTTTGACTCGAAAAGTCCCAAAGCAACTGGGGCTCACCAAAGATCTGCAATTACTGTCAACCTACTATGGAGGTCTACTAGTGCCTGCACCTGCAACATGTAAAGTAAGTCCCCAAGAGGGGTCAGTACGAAGAATGTACTGAGTATGTAAGGCCGTAAGAGAACTGTATCAATACACAAGAACTTCAATGGAAATAATTATAAGAGAAACTCTATATGTGGAACCATGTACCTTTCATTCATTATTATCATCTCCAATCATTCATACATAATAACAACAACAATGGAATCAATATAAGAGAAACAGCTAATGTGAATAAACTCTCTTTCTGTATGTGGGGAACCATGTATATTACGTTCTTTACTTCTCTTGCTTTCATATTCATTCATCTTTATTGTTCTACCCATGCTAGGCTGTTTTGTAGCCCCTGGGATGAGATGAACCCATGCTAGGTACTTTGACCCCTGGGATGAGATGAACCCATGCTAGGTACTTTGACCCCTGGGATGTCATATGAACCCATGCTAGGCTTTCGTGTCTCCCCTGGGATGTCATTAACCCATGCTAGGCTTATCTCCCCTGGGATGTTATGCTATGTGAACCCATGCTAGGCTTTCGCGTCGCCCCTGGGATGTCATGTGATAACCCATGCTAGGCTTATTACCCCTGGGATGTATTGTGATAACCCATGCTAGGCTTATCGCCCCTAGGATGTATCGTATGTATCGGGATCGACCCATGCTAGGCTTTCCTATCGCCCCTGGGATACCACCCGTGTTTTTGGGATCGACCCATGCTAGGTATTTAACCCCTGGGATGCCACGCATTAAACATTGCTTCTTTATTTCATTACTCTTTCATTCAATCAATGAGTAATACTTTTGATGATGGAAACATTCTTGAAACTTGAATCATAACATACATTACTTCATATCTTTACTCTTGCAAGATTGACAGCTTTACTTGTGAGGGATAGGTACATTAACTTGTACATTACTTTTGAGAGATTGGCACTTTTACTTGTGAGAGATTGATATATTCACTTGTCATAACATTATTTGAAACACAATATCTTTGGAACCATTGGAATAATAGTTAACGAATAAGAAGCATGTGTATAAACACTATTGAAACCTTAGAACATAACCTCATTGGACTTTGGAACTTTACTAATAAATATGAGACATGTATACAACTCTCTTGGAACTTGGACTCATATCATGATTGGAATAATGCTAACCTAAACAAGCCCTCTTGACCTCATTACTCTCGTTGCGATAGTTCTCTTAGACTTTACAACATATGACAACTTAAGAACTTCCATCCATAATTAAGAACTAAGTGGGTCATGATTAGTTTAGGAGTAAAACACATATGAATAACATTATATCAACCTTAGCTGGAATACTATAGAACCCCCTTGGAATAGTACACGTTTGGAACCTTAGAACAATGAGCACTAACTAGGACACATGTGGATATCAACTGCTCACCAACCTGAGATGCAATACCTTAGAACATTTGAAACTCTTGACATATTAGCCAATGAATGTGAGTTAACCAATGGTCATACGTCAATCAATGAACATAAGTCAACCAATTAACATGGGTCATATGATTCACCATTGACCAATGAATAAGGAATATATGAGTAACTCTAGCCAACTATTGGATACGAAATACCTTAGAGTATTTCGGAATCGAATGAGTACCATGAAAATGCGAACACCATATGTTGCAGAAGGAAATAAAAGAATAACCTTACATACCTTCAATTCCAAGTACGAGTACACAAATATATATATGACCATAACAGTCCAGCTTCTTCTTTATGTTTCATTCTACAATACAAATCCATAAGGGAACTCTTGTTAACAACTAGTTATCGTACAAGTGTACAAAACGACAATGAACCATATGACTGCTATATGACTTCATTTCACTCCTTAAAATACAACTCACTGCATCATCATGTCAATAACACCATAACATTACACTCATTGACTAAGATTTCATACAACAATAGCATTTCGCATCACACTTACCCTTTATGCCTTCTCATCATCATTTCGTCCCATTTACTCCTATCAATTTGCCTCATAACAACTTATGAACAATCATACATACTTAAAATAGTCCAACATGCCTCCATATGACACTTTAAAGTCATTAAAACGACATCACAAGTTGATAATTACATCCATGAAGGGTATAGGGGTTTTGGGGGGGCCAAAGGGATGCAAAAACAAGCAATTCGGAGTTCTGGGCCGATCCGCTAAGCCACATGCGCCCGTAGGTGGATGAAATGCATCCGCAGGTGACATTTGGCAGTAGCCATAGGAACCTGCGTTGGCACCTGCGCCCGCAGGTGCTTCATCTGCGAGGGCGGGTGCCCGTTTTGGCCAAAAAGGGTCTCTTTGGGGTCTTTTTAATGCCATGAATGGTCCATGATCATAAAAAAACTTATTTTAACATACTTTGGATTATTTAACATGCCAACAACCAGCCATGGTCTCACAACACACATAACAACACCAAAACGACACTTTACGGCCAATCCGCCACCAAAACCATAACCAATTTTACAATAGAAATTCCAAACATTATACACCATGACCAAACAAGGGGAGACTATAATCACATCTCACATGACAATATTGAATCCATCAAATTCATTTTATTCAAGACCACAAGCCCATAGTCAAGTTCACAAGACAAAACCATCCTCTGATTTGAGCCAACATGTAACTATACACACATAGTAAATTTCTCAATACTCCACCAACATAACCAAGATCATATAAGCACCCTCTCATGCACATAATATGTTAAATCATAAGCATAAACACTTACCAAAGTGTGCAAGATGATGATCTTGGCCAAAAGGATGAAAGCCTAGGGTTTGTGGAAATGTTAAGAAAATTCTAGAGAAGGCATGGGTGTCCAAATGACAAAAAATCTGATTTATCTCATATATATAGGCCCCTTTAAGTCTCCCTTATCCAATTTTGGCATTTAATACATGGTTGATTAGTCAAAATGGACAAATATTGGAAGAATGGGTCAATTTCCATGTTGGGCCATGGCTTCTTATTGATTTTAGGCTTCACTTTGGGCCCAATGATGCAAGACTTATTCATGTCCACAAATTAATGTATAATTCATCAAATCGGGCATGTTTTACTAATTCCATAATTGTACACGTAGTCGCATAGGTTTGACAACATACGAATATTTCACCTCCTACAAAGGTCTAATCCCATGCACTAGGCCCAATATCATTTATTTTATCAATAACCTTACAAAGTACATACTTTTGACTCTCGACACTTAAATAACCATTGTTCAACGTCGTCACATAGGGTTTAGTAGGTAAGGGGTGTTACACTTGGACTCAACTTACTTTCTTTCCGAACTGCATTACACCCTTTATGGGTGACACTTTCAACAAAACTTTCTCACCCTTCTCAAATTCCACATCTTTTACCTTATTATCTGTATACTCCTTCTATTGATTCTATGCTGCTACCAAATTTTCTTGAATGAACCTCACTTTCTCTATTGACTCCTTTAACATATTGGTGCCCCAATGTCACACCTAGAAGGCATCAAACCACCCAATTGGCGATCTACATCTTCTTACAAACAAGGTGATAACACGGAGGTTGGGAATCCCAAAACTAGAGTATTAACTTAAAAGAATGCGGAAGTAAAAACTAAGAAACTGATGAAAGAGACAAAACAGAAATTAAAAAGATACGGATTTGAATCCAAGTAACAACAAATTGGTATTGAAGAAACCAAATGCCTTTACTTGAGAAACTAATCAAGTTTGGAAACGGATCTTGACCGCTTCGTGAGAAACATTAGACAACAATTAGTATGAGTACTAATCGCCTTCTAAGAATATCAAGAAGAAACCAAAGATATCAAAGAAAGAAATTATCTTACTACCTTAAACTATGAACTAGTTAGGTTGAAAGATAAATCTCAAGGTAATCTACCTCAAAGGTTCAAAAGAACTCTCAATATATTAGTCTTCAAAATCTGATCTACAATGAAATAAAATACCCCTTTATATAGTAGTAAGGAAGAGGTTGGTCAAAATAAACATTAAATGAAATGATACTTCCTAGGGCCTAGAAGACTACCACACACATTATCCTATAAGTCAACATAGAAGGAAACAACTATTAATTGGCATAGAAGGCTGCCACACACAAAGACCTAGGAAGTCAACATATAATTAAACAACTCTTAAATATAATTCTAGAAATTAATTAAAAAATGTTGCAGTCTTTTTCTCCATTTTGGGATAGATTTGAGCCCAATTCCACCTCTTCTTGGACTTTAATTTGGGCCTCCAAATAGATGTAAGACTTGGAGAAAATGTCTTCATTGGGCTTGAGATCTTCTTCCATTACAAAACACCTTTTAATTGCCAATTCCAGCCCATTAATCTTGTCTTCATATTTTCTTGTTTGGGATAATGTCATGGATCCTCTTGGATCATCCAAAGCTTCCATAGTTGATGTTGAACTTCGATGGATGCTATCATTCTCCCCTTCTTAAAGATGATTCGTCCTCGAATCTTGACATTTATTATAACTCCTCCTTCTTGAGCTTTCATGGTTGCTATCATTCTCCCCCACTTAAAGAAGATTTGTCCTTAAAGCTTGACCAATACCTACAACCAACATGATAATCACAATCATTAGGAGATAAATAAAGAAAGTAGAACAAGCATTTGGTAAAACTAACACAAGGTAGTGACCATGCAACCACTTAACCCATTTAACTCTTTTATGCACAAACACCCATTTTACATATCCATGCACTGCATCATCCAATAGAACAATGTAATCACCAACATAAGAACTAAAAACACAGTGCATAAGATCCTTAAATAAGAGAGGATCATTACCTAGACCAAAAGCATATGAATACCAAGAAAACATACCATATTTGCTCTTGCTAAATAACTTAACCTCACTATTGGATATACCAAAGTCAAGATATTAATCAAAAGCAATTTCCTTGAGAAGTGGCTTGGATTGAACTTGATATTCGCTAGGAAGATCAAGTTTGTAAGCATTGTTTCCAATCCTTTCAAGGACTTTAAATGGTCCATCTCCTCTTGCAAAGAATTTGGATCTTCTTTTGGTAGGAGAACTTTGAATCCTAAATAACACACTCTTATGATATAGCCAAGAATCATATAATCCCATAAAGATTATCTCTACAAATAAAGTAACTTGGCTCACAAAAATTTCACAAACATTAGGTGAGTACAAGAAGCTAACAGAACAAAATATCTTGGGTTTTAGATCATAGTTGGCTTCTTCCATTTGTTCCTTCTCAAGAGTACCTACAAAAGAAAACACAATATCAAAAGAAAAAGAAGAAGAAACATTAGCGTTAAGCTCACTCAAACTCTCTTGTCTTTTTTTTTCCTCGACTTTTTTTCGCTCTTTCTTTTCATTCTTGTTGTTTTCTTTCTCTCCTCTCTTATCTTTTGACAACTCACTCACTTTTCTCAACTGAAATTCCCCTTTTTCCTCTCTTGAGTTTCTGTTTTTCTCTCCCTTACTTCTCTCTATTTTGTATCTCTCTTCCATGTCATTTTCTTTTCCACTCAATTCTTTTATTCTCTCATATTTTCTTTTTACAAGAGTAGGAACTTCAATAGGAGAAGTTGCACATAAAGAAGAGCTACTCTCTTGTTCAAAACTTGACTCCTCCCCTTGGAAAATTACATACTTTACAATCTTATTAGAAAAAATAGAATGATCATTTTTGGAGTTAATTTTCTGTTGGGACTGTGCTATAGAATGAATATGCCTCAATTCTTCTTTCAAATCACCCCAAGTCAAAATTAGCGGATTAAATTTCACCCAATGGGGGTTACTATAATCATCCACTACTTTTCGTAATTCTTGGGACAAGGTTCTTGTGGCAAAACTCAATTTCTCAAACTCCCAAAAATAATTACAAGAAAATATATGTTCCATGTGATATTCCCATTGGAGGTAAGTTTCTTTATCAGCATACATGCATAATTTTTGTAGTATCACATATCTACTACCCCACTTGGTCAATCCTTCATAATCATATATTCTTGCAAAATACATAGTTATTAAAATAAACCACTCAAACTTTGGCTTTTTTCCTCAATTGTTCTCACTAGCTCTTGCCTTTTTCCTCTCAAATAACCTTTGGGAAAAATACTTTGTGGATTTATAATTAAACCCTACTAGTATCAAGTCCTTAGTAGTAAAATAAGGAATTTTGGGGCACAAGAAAAAACTGAAGAACCAATCCTAGAAAGAATAAGATTTAGTTGAAACAAGACTCAAACAAAAGGAAATGATTTTAGAATGAGATAAAGATCTAGTATATCCTCTTCTTGTGTTCTATCAAAACCTCCTCTGTAGAAACAATTAGATGAAGAAAATTCCTTCAAGAGCAACAATTCTTTTTTTTTTCAATGTTATTATTCACTATGAAGTTTTTTTTTCTTGTTTTTTTTTGAAACATACTGTTCACTGCTACAGTACTTCTTTTTTATTTTTTTATTTTTTTATTTTTTATCTTTGCTCTTTTTGTTCAAGAAATTCCCAAGATTATCAAGAACGAAATCTTGATAGAACCGCTCTGATACCACTTGATAACACGGAGGTTGGGAATCCCAAAACTAGAGTATTAACTTAAAAGAATGCGGAAGCAAAAACTAAGAAACTGATGAAAAAGACAAAACAGAAATTAAAAAGATACGGATTTGAATCCAAGCAACAACAAATTGGTATTGAAGAAACCAAATGCCTTTACTTGAGAAACTAATCAAGTTTGGAAACGGATCTTGACCGCTTCGTGAGCAATGTTAGACAACAATTAGCATGAGTACTAATCGCCTTCTAAGAATACCAAGAAGAAACCAAAGATATCAAAGAAAGAAATTATCTTACTACCTTAAACTATGAACTAGTTAGGTTGAAAGATAAATCTCAAGGTAATCTACCTCAAAGGTTCAAAAGAACTCTCAATATATTAATCTTCAAAATCTGATCTACAATGAAATAAAATACCCCTTTATATAGTAGTAAGGAAGGGGTTGGTCAAAATAAACATTAAATGAAATGATACTTCCTAGGGCCTAGAAGACTACCACACACATTATCCTATAAGTCAACATAGAAGAAAACAACTATTAAATGACATTGAAGGCTGCCACACACAAAGACCTAGGAAGTCAACATATAATTAAACAACTCTTAAATATAATTCTAGAAATTAATCAAAAAATGCTGCAGTCTTTTTCTCCATTTTGGGATAGATTTGAGCCCAATTCCACCTCTTCTTGGACTTTAATTTGGGCCTCCAAATAGATGTAAGACTTGGAGAAAATTTCTTCATTGGGCTTGAGATCTTCTTCCATTACAAAACACCTTTTAATTGCCAATTCCAGCCCATTAATCTTGTCTTCATATTTTCTTGTTTAGGATCTTGTCATGGATCCTCTTGGATCTTCCAAAGCTTCCTTAGTTTATGTTGAGCTTCGATGGATGCTATCACAAGGCTTCAAAAGGAGCCATGTCAATGCTTGAGTGGTAGCTATTGTTGTATGCAAATTCACACAAAGGCAAGAATTGGTCCCACTGACTGCCAAAATTCATCACACAAGCCTGATTTGTCATTCCTGATTCTAGGATGAGCCTAGAACTTGATGTGAAATTTATGTAGTAGTTTTTCTTGTTGAAACTCAACTTTTGCTTCTACTCAAGTGGAGAGAAATCCATGAGACTTGAGAGCAATGGGGAGGTTATCACCCTTTATTTTTCTACTCTACAAAAGCATAAGAAAAACTCTTAAGTCAATATAATATACATATAAGCCCCCACAAGGGAAACATGATAATAATAATAATAATAACCTAAAAATACAATTATCGTACTAATTCCTAACCTATAGCATGCCTTACATGAGTGATTAACTATCCAATTTGAAGAAAGTTAAGTCATAACCTACCTTGAGAAGCCAAAATCAAAGCGAGTATATCCTTAAGTACATGGATCATCCGTTCTAACTGCCCGTCAGTATGGGGATGAAAGGTTGTACTTAGGTCCAACCTAGTGCCTAACTCTACTTGGAACTTCTCCCAAAAGTTGGAGGTAAACTGTGTACCTCTATCTGACACTATTCCTTCACATAAATCATAGCCAATTTGACTTCATTATTGTCCACCCTTACCAGAATAAAGTGTGTAGACTTGTTCAATCGATCGATGATTATCTAAATAGAGTCACATTTCCTTAGGGTCTTAGGAAGACCCACAACAAAGTCCATGGTTATTATTTCCCACTTCCACTCTAGAAAGGGCATCCTCTAAAAAGTGACACCAGGCTTTTGATACTCATACTTAACCTATTGACAGTTTTGACACTTGGTCACAAAATCCACAATGTCTCAGTTTGTTCTACACCACCAATAGTGCTGCCTTAAGTCTCCATACATTGTGGTTGCACTCGGATATATAGAGTACGTAGAGTGTGAGCCTCTACAAGAATGGTGGGAATCAAGTTGCCCAAACGAGGTACACACAGAGGACCTCAAATCCTCAACACTCCCTCTTTATCAAGAATAGCCTCCTTGGCCTCACCTTGTAACATTTTCTCCCTACAGTTGTTAAAATTTTTGTCCTTAAACTGCCTTTCTTTAATCTTCTCAAGGAAGGTGGACTTAGCCTCAATATGAGCTAACACTCTTCCTTTGTTGGTCACCTACAACCTCATAAAATCTATAGTAAAAGTTTGCACCTCTCTAGACAACGGGCATCTCGACACCTCCAACCATGCCAAACTTCCTATGCTTGCTGGCTTCTAACTCAATGTGTATGCCATCACATTGCCTTACCCGGATGATATAGAATTGAAATATCATAATTTTTTATCAACTTCATCCACCTTATCGGTCTCAAATTCAGATACCACTGAATAAATACATGCTGCAAATGACGGTGATCTATGTACACCCCACACTTTGCCCCATAGAGGTAATGTCTCCATATCTTTGGAGAAAGAACCACCGCTGTCAATTCCAAATCATGAGTGGGGTAGTTATTCTCATACGACTTTAGTTGCCTCAAAGTATAAGCAATTACATTCTGATCCTACAAACAACACCTAAACCAGACTATGAAGTATCACAATACACAATGAAATCCTTACCTTCAATAGGCACGGTAACAAAAGGAGCTGAAGTTAACAAAGTCATGAGCTTTTGAAAGCTCTCCTCAAATTCATCATTCCATACAGAACCTATTTCTGAGTCAGGCGAGTCATATGCAAAGCAATGGAAGCAAACTCTTTCATAAACCGATGATAATAACTAGCCAACCCCACAAAACTACAAACCTCTGCTACATTGGTCGGTCTGGCCTAGTTCTTAACATCTGTCACACCTTTTTTTTAAATCACCAAAAAGCTTAGCATGAAATTTTAAGTTCAAAAAGGGGTTTTAAATCTGAAAGTCAATAAAAAGGTGTTTTAAAAAGGATTTGATTAGAACTCAAAGTTGCCACTTGTTGCCACTTGACATTGGGTTAGTATGACAAGCCACCTTTAAAATATCCTTTCCAAAACAATTGACTCTTTAAATTTGATCAACGAATATAGCACCCCTTGATCCTGTGATTTTAGCACGGTCGCTTCACTAACTCATATCAGATTAACTAACATTATAAATGAATAAATTTCAAAAAACACACAAGTAAGCAAATAAATAAAGGGTTCAAATACAAATAATGTCCAGTTTACTTATACAGTCCAAAAGAAAAAAAAATGAGAAAAATAAACCTATACAACCTAAACTATCCTAATTTATGCTTTATTCGACATCTCAGGCCTTGTCTCAAATAACCTCCAAATACATAGTTCTTTGGAGCATTCCCTAATGAATAAATACAAATGAATCAAAAATTAATAACTGAAGAACACACCAACGAATAATCCAAGCATCATCAATGATCAAAAACCTATAGTTTTCCTACCAAAACCCCTACCTAAACATGCTACTACCGAGATGAACAGATCTAAATCCATAACAACAATGAATAACAAGCAATTAATTTCTCAAACAATTAAGCACCACTGTCAAAATCATCCTACAAGTCCCAATCCATTAATATTTTCCAGACAAGAAAGTCATGCCATAAAAACACAAAACAACAAAGATGATGAAATTAAGAGGAGAAAGGATAAAATTGGACCTCAAATTTAGTAGATTCCTCAAAGATTTGTTGCAACTACAACCTTTCAACAATAATCCTGAACTAAAATTTGATAAAAACCCAAACTCAAACTCCGAGATCTGATCTTGGAAGACAAATGAACTGACCACTCGATGATGTATAAAACTAAAACTCAAAGGACAACCAACACTAAAACCCCAAAATCAAGATATAAACAATAATTGAAAACTCAAACCCTATTCAAATCGTAAACTCTTAAGATAAATTTGTTTTGCCTAAACAAAAAGGCTATGGTTTTCTAATAAGAGAGAGTTGAGAGAAAAGGGTTGTTTGGAGATGGTATTGTGGTAGTGTTATTGGTTTTTAATCCATATGAGGCAGAGAAGATGTGTGTTTTGATGGAGAAACGTGACAGACTGGTTTGTTTTGGGTTTTTAGAGAGGTGGAAGGAGGGTCAGCGATAGAAGTAATTCACTAGAGTGAAGGTGGTGATGGTTTTTTGATGGTGGACATGATGAAATATAAATTCACATTTTTCCTTCCCTTCTTTCCTTTCTATTTTATTTTTGTATATCTGTCTGACTTGTGTGTATTATTATCAGTAGATGGGTATGGAAGTTTGAGAGGGAGAGATAAGGTGTGGTGAGGTGTATGGTGAGGGTGTAAGATAGATGGTTATGAATGGTTGATGAGTGAAATAGTAAGGTGTGGTGAGGTGTAAAGTGTGTAGGTGGGATTCTTTGAGTAGGGGATAAGAAAAGAAAATAATAAAAATAAATAACTAAATAGACAATTTGTTATGAGGGGGATAAAATGGAATCTTCCATGTGACACAAATTCATTTATTACTAGTTTTTGATTTTTCAATAAAGAATTAAATAAATTTAACACAATAAAAATATTTGAAGCTCGTGGAGGGTCAAAAATTATGTGTCTACATACTACCCCACTTTGACTGTAGACACAAAGTATTTCTAGACAAAGAAGTAGACAATAATACAAGTTTTGACCCGTCCATTATTCAAAAGAATAAAAGGAAAGACAGAGTGCGACCGGGCCCTAGTTTTGGGCATCCTACTTATCTGGAGTTATAAGGGAATCAGGCCACGTGTAGTTCAAGGAGGTAAGAAAAAAGATAGACTATAACAAGATGGAGATATGAGAGAGGTCCTATCAAGGTTCCTGTCTGTGGTTCTTGTCATTACATCAAAATAAAAACTAAAAGTTTGCCCTCACAATTTGTGAGATAATTAGTTTCATTATGAGTTTAACTTTAAAAATGAACTCTTTCGTTATGCAGATTCTTGGTATTAAATATAAACTTGAACATCAACCCTATTCTTTAGGCGGGCTTTTGCTAATTCTAAATTTGAAACTTAAAATCGACCCTATTCTTAAGGTGGACTCATGAACATGAAATGAAAGTCTAGACCCTATTCTGTAGGTGGGTTTCTGAGGTTTAAATGAAAGTGATCCCTGCTGTCCAAGTGGGCTCCTGAAATTAAAATGAATGTCTTGATTGACCCTATGGCGGGTTCCTGAGCTTGAAATGAAAGCGATCCTTATTGTCTAGGCGGTCTCCTAAAATTGAAATGAAATTCTTCACCCTATTCTCAAGGTGGGTTTCTGAAATCAAAATCAAAAGTGAACTAGAACAAAATTTATCTCAAAAGGGTTATGATAAGGAAAATCCCATTTTTCAGGATGGTCCTGAGCAGAAAATTAAAGTCCCATTCTCCAGAAGGGTCCTGCTACTCCCATTTTCCAGGAGGGTCCTGCTAATCAAAGTTCCATTATCCAAGAGGGTCCTGTTAATCCCATTTTGTAGGAGGGTCCTGCTAAACGAATTCCCATTATCTAGAAGGGTCTTGTTAATCCCATTTTTCAAAAAGGTCTTACTAAGTGAAGTCCCATTATCCAAGAGGGTCCTGATAATCCCATATTTTTAGGAAGGTCCTGAACTGAAAAGTAAAGTCCCGTTTTCTAGGAGGGTCCTGCTAAACAAAATCTCATTTTCCAGAAGGGTCCTGAATAGAAAATAAAGTACCATTTTCCAAGAGGGTCTTGAACAGAAAATTAAAGTCTTATTTTCCAAAAGGATCCTGCTAAATTAAATCCCATTTTCTAGGAGGGTTCTGCATAGAAAATAAAGTTTCATTTTCCACGAAGGTCCTGAACAAAAAATTAAAGGTCCATTTTTCAGAAAGGTCCTGAGCTAAAAAGTAAAGTCCTATTTTCTAGAAGGGTAGTGAACATAAAATTAAAGTCTCATTTTTCAGAAGGGTCCTGAATAGAAAATAAAGTCCCATTTTTCAGGAGGGTCCTGAATAGAAAATTAAAGTCCCATTTTCTAGGATGATAAAGATTATGAGAACTTATGGACATGTTTTTCCCCAAGGGTACCTGAACTCAACAATCAAAATTTTACCCCTATTTCAATAAAGAAAATTTTTGTGAGTTAAAAAATTTGTGGTGGTTTGTGGCACTAGGCCTTCTAGGTATTTGCTCCTGCATTTGTCATGTTCAACTCTATTTCAGACTGTTGGAATGTGTCATTGACTTTTTGCACCATCAACCCCAAATCAGGCTGGCGAGAGTGACACTGGCCCAAACACCATGCCTCTATTTTATTGTGTCTCTGAGATAAAGTCTATTAAGCGTTTGTATTTCTATGAATCCAGAAATATGTCTACTGGTGAGAATTCTCTGGGTGTTTTTTTTCACTTTGGATCATGTTAGCTTTATGTGCTAACACTATATCTTGTTTTGTGGAATTAAAGAAGTTGGTAGCAAGTTTTGAAGTCCATTCTCACTTGCTTGGACATGGACTTGACTCAAAGACAGGAGAAAATTGATGATTATTTTCGACTTTGACAACAAACACAAGAAAACAAAAATAGAAATCTAGAAAGGTAAAAAAAGACAATGGGTGTCCCTTTTCAAAAAAGAAGGAAAGAAAAACATATCTGAGCGTGGTAGCCGGCTTTAATGATTGTGACATGAATTTTGGATTGAACATCCCAATCTTTCCATCCCAATTCATCAATTCCTGCCAACTTGTTGAACTTAAGAATGGATTTATTTCTTTAAGCCCATCACATTCAAATCATAGACCTCATTTGGATAGTGACACCATGAAGGGTTTTCACCAATGAGCCTCTCATTTTTATTTCTCTAGACTCGTAATCACCTTATGGTGCCTATGAGGATTTTTACCAATAAGACTCTTTTTTTTTTTTATACTCTTAGCTCACCATCGCCTTATGATTCCCTTGAGGGTTTTCACCAATAACACTCTCTCATTTTTCATTTCTCTCATATTTCCTTAAGCTGATGAAGACAAGTAGTGCCCGAAATGCGGAACATCATACACCCATAGCATTCTTAGCCTTAAAATTCTCAAAGATTGATCTGAAGGCCTTTCTTTTGTTATAACGTGGCTTTTTGGATAGGGTTTGAAAAAAGGATGGCATGAGGCTCAAAAGACACTTGAAATGGGGTGTGACTTATAATTTTTGGAATTGACTCACAAAGAAAATAACTTCTTCCCCAACTTCTTTTAAACTGGGTACTTTGAATTTTTACTTGGTTGGACCGAACCCTAGAGTAGGGCTGCCTATGTATCTTGTTATTGCAAGAATTAGGTCAAACGTAGTTCAGACAGCTTGTTCTTTTACTTGGTTTTGATTATTTTTTTTACTCTAACTTTGGCTCTTTTTTTTTCTGACTTTTCTCCTTTTGACCTTCTGCTAACTCTATTTCTTTTTTATTTTTTATATTTTTCTCTTTTTGTTTTGGACTTTTTCTGACTCTATTTTTATTCCAAAAGAGGGGTACGAAAGAAAGTAGAACTAAATTTTAGAAGGGGTAGACAAATTATGACATAATATTTGGATAGCAGAATGAAATGCCTCTATCATATCAATTCTTAAAAATGTAAGTACATAACATGCAATATGAGAGTGGAAAATAAAGATCATATGTAACATCTTTTCACATCATTGACCTTGACTGAGTACGTGTCACTTCTTTCACGCTTGTCAAACATACTGCTACACTTGTGTTTTACATCCCTGGAATCGAATGAATCATGCCTTTTGAAGATAGTTTTCCCTTTGCTTCTCTTGACATAGGAGATTGTTCATCATCTGATTAATATAATTCAAAATGCTTAAGATGCACCTTCTCATTGTTGACCAAGTCAATTTTGTGATTCTCAAAGTGATTGCCTCAATCCATTCAAGTGAGGATTCAACTCGATCACCAAATGTCCCAACACTCCACCTATTTTCTCATTGCTGTTTTCCCAATTTTAACTTCTTGATTTAATGTTTCATGATTAGATTGAAAATCTAGCTGAAAATTCCACATGCATGTCATATCACTAGAATCAACATAGAAAGAACTGTGTAAAGAAAACAAACAAATAACATATATTAAAAGTAAAAAGCAAAAATAACACTGCATTTTATTTAAAGAAAGGGTAGAAGGGTTTGAACTTAAACGATAAGGAAATAAGACAAGATAGATCCTGAACTACTTGGAATAATTTGAATAATAGAAAGGAAAATAAAATAGACTGCCAAAACTCCCTCCTCGTGGGAAGAGGAGTGGCTTCCCCATTGTTGAGTTTGACATCTTAGCCACTAGTTTGTACATCAACATGACTAGAACTTTCACCACCTTTAGTTTCCTTTTCTTGAAAGTTGAGAGGACTGTTTCACTCTTTGTTATCACATATCATTTCAATGAAGTGTACATCATTATCTGCTAATAGAGGATTCTGAGTAGTGTCCAGGAGATCACTGTATTGGACCACAATCATCTTTTGTCTGCATCATCTTTTCCACTTTCCTTTTCAAAGATCGATATTCTTTAGTGTTATTCCCTGGAGCATCAGAATGGTACTAACAACGTGCAGTAGGATTGGAACTCTTCAAATGTGAATCTTCTTGGTTCTGAGAAACAATACTTATTAGGTTTAAAAATTTTAATTTCTTGAACAAGCTTGTGTAAGACTCTCCAATTGGTGTGAAAATATACCTAGGCTTTATATTCCCTTCATATTCCTGCCTTGAATGAGGGTTATATGGTGCTCAAACATTTTAAGAAGTAGGATAAGGGTTCTGATATGTTGGTGCTTGCCATAGAGGATAGCTTAGTGGTTGGACATATGGTTGCGTGCTATAGACCCCATATTGAGGTGGGACAAAAGACCACCGGGGCTCTTGCATGGGTTAATAATACTAGGACGAAGCATAAGAGTGGTTTTAGGTACAATGACATGGTGTTTCACTAGGGACCTATGTTGTTCCTTACACGATCATTGCTACTTCATTTATTTTCTTTTTCATCCCAAAATTCGCTGAACCAGTCTGAATAGCATGAGTGTTTTCCTTCAATGCAGCAAAGCTCACAATATGACTGGTCTTAATCCCATCGTATATCATCTCTCCCATTTTTATGACCTCAATAAATGGTTTGCCCATTGTAAGAAGTAGGTGTTGAAAGTATGACTCATCTTGTGTTTGAGGAAAAACCTCTAATATTTTACTTTATTTCATTGTTGGTTTTATCCTTGGAGCTTGTTCACTCCACCTAATGGCCTAAAACTTTCAGTATTTTTCTTCATCATGTTAGTCAAGGACTTTTCATCGGGGACAAAATCAAAATCGTACTGAAATTATTGCACAAACTGATTAGCCATGTCATCCCAGTTGTGCCACTTGTCAATGTCTTGATCGACAAACCACTCTAAAGCCAGCCTTGAAAGACTCCCACCAAAATAATCCATGGTAATTTTTCTTTCCCCTAGCTCCTCTCAATTAATTGCAATACCGTCTTAAGTATGCCATAGGATCACCGTGATCATCATACTTCTCAAACTTTGGCATCTTAAATCATAAAGGGAGGTTAACACTTGGAAACATGCATAAGTCTTTATATGAAACACTTTTGTAATCGTCAAATCCCTGCAAGTTTTTCATAGCCTGTTCCAAATTCTTCACCTTATTAGCCATTTTTTCCCGTTCTTCTGTCATGATAGGATTCTCAGCATCAAAATGAAATCCAGGTAGTTGAGTGTATCCATAAAGATTAGTCAACTTGAACGTGGTCTCTAGAGCATATCATTGATCATCAGAAATATTAAACACAAGCTCACAAAAATATTAAGGGGGCACAACGGTTAGAAGAACATAAAAAATATGAGCTTCAAATGGAGGTGGAACAACAAAAGCAGAGACAGTAGGTGGAGCCAGATATGTGGTCATTTTATGTTGAGGAGCTAGGAAATGGAAATTGAAAGAGGTGGGATAGTGTTGCCCCAGAGTGAACCCCATTGCATGTTGTGGCGTGTCCAGAGAAATGGAAAATTGAGCATACGACACTGGAGGTAAGCTAGAATGATTTTAAGGATTATCTGTGGAAAATTGAGGAGGAGGCATCCCACTAGCCCAAACCCTGTGTATTTCTGCCATTTGTTTCCTTAGTTTCAAAATCTCTTCATTAGGTCTTGAACCATCATCCCGTGTATTCTTTGTCTGATCAGTGATACCAACCTCGATATCTTTGTTGGCCATAGCTAACTTTTCCTTGGACCTGGTGTAATATGGATGACTGGGCAGAGTGCCACAAACCAACCACCTTAAACTAACTGAATAATAGAGATAAACAAATGCATTAGAGTTCAACATTTTTCAAAAGTCTCTTTTCTGTTTTTTTTTGTTAAGAAATATCACTGAACCCCATAAAAGTTGACTACATATATCACCCCCGAGAGAGGAGAATCAGGTGTGCATAGTTTGTGAAGTTTCAACATAAGATCACTAACCAAACACAATTTTTTTCAATTTAAGGGAAAAGAAACTATATAGACACAAAAGAAGAGACTTTTGTTCAAAAGAAATTTACGAAAATCTTTTTGGATTTTTCAGGTTTAAATTTCATATGAAAACGAAAACAAAAATTAACAAAGAATTTTTTTTTTGTATTTGTTATTTGAAGAAACACGTGAAACAACAAATCTATAAGAAGAGTAAAGAAATATTTTTTTTCGATGGAAAAAACATTTATTTTGATAAGGAATACTCTTTTTTTTCTTTTTTGAATAAGGATAAAAGACCATAATTTTTTTATTTTTTGAATAAAGATTACCGAACTTGAGAAGGGTTGTCTACGTATCCCGCCCCGAAAAATGAGAAACAGGCATGCATAGTTTCTCCAGATTGAACAGTTAAGAACTATATGAATGACTAGACACCGACTTGAGAAAATCACAGACACGTTTTGCAAAAATGAAAATAAAATCTTTTTGTATATTTTTGGCTCAAAAATGAATAAGAAATATTTTTTTTTGGAAGTTTAAATTTAAGAAAAACATAAGGAAACTAAAAGGAAAATCTTTTTTTTCCATTTTCTCTATATAAAAATGTACAAAAGTTCCTACCAAATAAGAAAAATCTTTATGCTTTTCCTAGTATAAATGCGTGCTCATGGAAATAAAGAAAAACTTTTTTTGATTTTTTTTTATTTGTGAAAATAAAAGCAATTAAGAACTCCTACAAAATAAGAAATTCTTTTTCTTTTTTCACTTTTTTTTTCACTCCTCTAGCATTAACACCTACTCCTTTCCCTCATTTGTAACACACTCCTCAAATCAGGCAGCCAAATGACTATTTTACCCTCAAAGATGCAACACATAGCACATAGGGATGCTTTGGGATGAGTCTCCTACAAAGGATCAATTGAGTCCCGCTAAGTCTGAGCATGATGCAAATAAATATGACCTAAAGGACGACCTAGATTGGGAGTCCACTAATAGTATAAAGACATTCAGGGGCAGAACATGGTCTATACTCCACGCTACCACGCCACCCCTCATAAATTTGAAAGACTTAACAAAGGGCCGTGTATGCTTACAATGTACTCTGAACTTATTTCGAAAGAATGATTCTATTTATGCATATGATGACAGGTATAAAGGTAACAGATAAGGGAAAAATACTAAACAAATAACATGTAGGTATCCCACAACAAGAAAAACAATAAGACAAATAAGACATCTATTCAATTATAGCATTAACTAAGCCGATTCAAATCAACATACAAAGTTCGAACCCTAGAAGTTTCCAGCAGAGTCGCTAGAGCTATCACACCCCTTTTTTAAACCTCCAAAAAGATTAGCATGAAGTTTTAAGTTCAAAAATGGTTTTCAAATCTGAAAGTGACTAAAAGGGAGTTTCAAAAAGGATTTGATAAAAACTCAGAGTCGCCACTCGACATTGGGTTGGAGTGCCAAGTCACCTTAAAAATATCCTTTTCAAAAAAATTGACTCTTTAAAACTGATATAGAGATTCTCGTTAAGGAATTTTGTTGATTGAGGGAAAGGTGTGAGGCACCCCTCAATCCTGTGGTTTTAGCACTGTCGTTTTGTTGACATGTATCGTCTTAACTAACACTACAAATGAGTAAATTTCACAAATCACACAAATAAATAAACAAATAAAGGGTTCAAAATAGAATAATGCCCAATTCTCTTATATGGTCCAAAAGAAAAGAAAAATGCAAACAATAAACCTATACTACCTAAACTATCCTAATTTATGCTTTACCCGACATCCTGGGCCTCGTCTCGAATGGCCTCCAAATGAATAGTTCTTCGGGGTATTCCTCGTTGAATAAATACAAATAAATCAAAAAGCAATAACTAAGATTAACAGATCCAAAACCTCGACCTAAACAAGCTACTACCAAGATTAACAGATCCAAATCCATAACAACAACAAATTAAGAAAACTAATTTATATCATGAATTAATCAATTTTCAATCCCTTCCCAATCACTAAATTTTAATTTACTTCAATTCCTAATCAGATTGCTCCGATCTTGTTTAAACTTTCCAACTCATAAAGAATTGGAATCCACAACATGAATAACAAGCAATTAATTTCTAAAATAAACTAGTACCTCTGTCAAAATCGTCCAACAGATCCCAATCCAATATGTATTTTCCATATAAGAAAGTCATGCCATAAACGTATAAAACAACGTAGATGGTGAAATTAAGAGGAGGAAAGATAAAGTTGGACATCAAATTTAGTAGATTCCTCAAAGACAAACTATATCTGAGCATAGAACCTCAAGACAAAAGTCGACAAATGAACAAACCACTCAAGAATGCAGAAAACTAAAACCTCGAACTACAACTAATGCTTAAACACCAAAATCAAGAAATAAACACTAATTGAAAACTCGAACCCTATTCAAATCATAAACTCCTAACACAACACAAATCTATTTTGTTGGAACCAAAAGTCTATGGTTTTCCATTGAGACAAGGACAGAGAGAAAAAGGTTGTTTAGAGATAGTATTATGGTGTTGTTATTGGTTGTTAATCGATATGAGGCAGAGAAGATGAGTGTGTTTGGATGGAGAAAAGTGAGAGACTGATTTGGGTTGGTTTTTTCGATGAGGTAGAAGGAGGGTCAGCTATAGAAGTCATTCACAAAAGTGAAGATGGTGATGGTTTTTCGGTGGTGGTCGTTATGAAATCCAAATTAACGTTTTTCCTCCCCTCCCTTCTTTTATCTTCTCTTTGTATATCTATCTGATGTGTGTGTATTGTTATCAGTAGATGGGTGTGGTAGGTGTGAGATGGGGAGATAAGGTATGGTGAGGTATATAGTGAGGGTGTGAGGTGGACGATTATGATTGGTTTATGAGTGGAGTGGTAATGTGTGGTGATGTGTATAGTGTGTAGGTGGAATTCTTTGAGTAGGGGACAAGAAACAAATAAAAAATAACAATAAAAATAAATAACTAAATACATAATTTGTTATGGGGGGGGGGGATAAAATGGAATCTTCCACGTGACACAAATTCATTTATTACTATTTTTGGATTTTTCAACAAATGATTAAATAAATTTAACACAATAAAATGATTCGAACCTCATGGAGGATCAAAAATCACGTGTCTACAATAGCTTCAACATTTTACGAGTCTATCATAACCCCATCCTTAGATACCATATGCCGCAAAAAGGACAATGAAGACAACCATAATTGACACTACGAGTACTTAGCATAAAGTTGTTTCTCTTTAAGCAACCCCAACACTGTACACAAGTGAGCTTCATGCTCTGACTAGCTCTTGGAGTAAATCAAAATGTCATCAATGAATACATCAACATATGAGTCCAAATAAGGCTTAAATACTCCATTCATCAAGCTCATAAAAGCAGCTGGGGCGTTGGTCAAATCAAAAGACATGACCAAGAACTAGTAATACCCATAACGAGTCTGGAAGGCAGTTTTTGGAATATCCTCTGCCTGAATCTTAAGCTAATGGTAACTCAAACTCAAATCAATCTTTAAGACCACCACGACTCCCTGCAACTGGTTGAATAAGTCATCTACCCTAGGCAAAGGATACTTGTTATAAATGATCACCTTATTCAAATGTTTGTAGTCTATGCACATACGCATACTACCATTCTTTATTTTCACAAAATGCACAAGAGCACTACAAGAAAAAATACTGGGATGAATAAAACCCTTCCCCAACAACTCTTGCAACTGGGATTTCAATTCTCTTAACTCTACTGGTGCCATCCTATAAGGAAGGATGATATAGGGTATGTGCTTGCTCTAAGTCTATACAAAAGTCAAACTCACGATCAGGTGGCATACCAGGGAGATCATTGGGAAACACCTCAATGAATTCACACACTACTACAACCCAAGCAATAGAAGGGACTATTAAACTATCATCCTAATGATAAGCTAGGAACACCCTACACCCCATGTAACTAACTTTTGGGCACCAATAGCTGATATAATTCTCAAAGGTAGTTATAGTAACAGTCTTAGCATAACAATCAATAATAGCATGGTAATAAGACAACCAACTCATTCCCAAAATAATATCAAACTCCTCTATACCTAAGATCACTAAGTTAGCCAAACTCATATACCCCATAAACATTACAGGACATACTCAATAAATCTAATCAACACATATAGAAACCCCAACCACTATAGACACATACATGGGTGGATCCAGAAATTCATTTTTTAAGTCCCAACCCAAAGAAAATTTCACAAACACATAAGAGAAAGTAGATCCCAGAACAAATAACACAGAAGCCATAAAATCACAGATAAGAATAGTACATGTAATCACAACATCAAAAGCTTCAGCTTCATGACGAGTCGGAATATCATAAAGATGAGCCTTATCACCTCCCTAACCACCACCTTTACTAGTCTGTGCACCACCTCGACCAACCTGTCCTCCATCATGGTTGGCTTGGTATCCATCCCTCTCTGCAGTATGACCACCACACCTACTATGTGGATGACCCCTACCATATTCTCTACCACCACAACCTGCTGGAACTAAAGCACTAGAAGCTGGCAGCTGAGTCAACTGGCCTACAAATACGAAGTTAGGAGAAAACCTCCAAACATGACCTATTCCCCCATACTCATGGCATTTGATGTCTAAGGCAGACCGCTGGAATAAAGATGCTAAAGGTGTATAACTATCTGTTTGAGAGGGCTGATAACTGACCCTTGACAAGCCCTCTATGGACACAGGCATTATTGAATGGAATATCCGAGAAGCGTAACCCTGCAAACCATGGCCCCTCGAATAAGTACCACTAAAAAGACCTAATTTCAGGCCTTTTTTTCCTCTGCCTTTATTTTTTCTTGCTTCTTTACCCCTTCCACCACTTTCTGAGAAGTCCTTCTTGAAGTAGCCACTGGCAGTGCAACCACCTGAAGACCCATATTCAAACCTTTCATAAAGTACCTCATCTTCTCCTCCTCTGAAATAATCAACTATAATGCATAATGAGATAAGATATGAAATTTGGCCAAATAGGCTACCATAGACATATCACCTTGCTCAAGTCTCATGAACTCATCCTTCTTTATATCCTGGTAGGTACGAGGAACATACTTCTGAAGGAATACAGTTTGAAATTGAGACTAAATAAGTGGGGATAAACCATCCCTACATCAACAAAATACCTCCACCATTGATTGGCCTCTCCCAACAATTAAAAAGTCACAAACTTCACACCATACCTCTCCATAATGCCTATTTTGTACAGATGCTTATAACAGTCAATCAGCCCCTTAAAATAATGAAGGTTTTATCTTAATGTACTTTCAAAACAAACCCTTCTTATCATTAGTCATAACCGATCCCAATAATTTTCAGAGGAAAACTCTCATCTCAAAACCCTCATCCATCTGGGGAGTTACAACAACAACATGCTGTAAGGTTGGGGTCTGAAAAGTAGGGACCGCCAGAGTAGTACCAGTGCCAACCAAACTACTCAAAAACTCCAACACTTGTTGAATCAACTCTACATACATCGGCACCTGAGATGCACCATTTTGCAGTGGTACCACATTCTCTGTAACTAGAACTTCTTCCACCTCAACTACCACCTCTTCATCCTGAACCAAATTTGGAGTATCTTGCTGTGAGGGAGGGGATGATGATCTCTGCCTAGCCAGTCCTCCAGCTACTCGGGATCCACCCCTGATAGGTGTTGCCCCTCTTTTTCCCTTTCTTGCCCTACCCCTAACAATTGGTTTGCCCCAAATCATGCCCTCAACAGCCGGTCCTGATGTTGTTGCTGGTGCTACTGCTGTGGCTACTGTTGATCTAGTATAATGAGTGTTCACTAGCTATGAAATAAGAGTAAAGGAGGTTAGATACTAATTTAAATCACCAGATACCAATTGGAATCAAGTACTAGCATGAAAGAAAGAAATAAGTGAAAATTGTTCCTAAAGTCCTATAGCCTCTCAAAGAAAAGTATAGACGTCTCTAAACCATTCCAGAAGACTCCACTAGACCTGTTCTTATATAACGAGATTGACAAACCCAGTGCTTTGGTGCCATCTTCATCATGACCCAAATCATGAGTGGCTGCCACCTTAACTCTACGATGGGAGAACCAGCTAATCCAGCTCTTAGCCAATTAACCAAGAACCCTCATTAACCATCTTTATAAGTTCAACACCACTTATCTTACTAAACACGTTATAAATAATTTTTTTATCTTAAATAGTCATCAATACCAAATAACTAAAAATGCAGAAGAATATCTCTAGTTATTATATCCTCGAGACCCGAAAGTCATCGCATAAGAACTCTAATTATTCAAGACTAGGTCTAAAACATAATCTAGAATACTAAATAAAGAGGAATGTCACTATCCCAAAACAAAGGACATGAATAAAGTAGAGATGATCCAATGGTTGCCCAGACTTGGTGCTCAACCTTGAATTGATGTTAGAGTCACGAACTAGAGCTGAGGTCTAATCTCAAATGTTGGAACATGCTCAGCACGTAACAAAAAGAAGAGTATAGGTAGTATCAGTACAACAACTACTTACTGGCAGGCATCATCAACCAGCTTAACCGAACACCATACATATAAGCAAGTTAAATGCAACTAAGAAGCAATCAAGATACAACTCAAAATTAGTTGACATTCAAATGTACGATCATAATACTTTAACTCACAATGCAACAATCATTTTCTCCATATAACTAGAGTTTAAGTATACAAGTACATCATTTACACTTAGGCATATTTCAGTCAACAATAGTTAAGGAAATATATATGCAAATGTAATAATGATTCATGCTTGTAAGATGTACATACAACTAGGGTCAATAGGGAACCTCAGTTATGAACTTCAGGGGATGATCTTAGTCCATGTATCAGTGTCAGCATGACATAAGTTCCAATAATAGTATTGACGTGACACCTAATCTAATAACAGTGTCAGCGTGACACCTGATCCTAATATCATCACAATATTTATATATAATCCCAATTCGACGCTCCAATGCCAAATAATAACCCACAATCATAAATAATACCCAGAGGCTAATCACAAATATTCAGCTTACATATAATCATAGAGTCAAATCAAGTGTAACTACCATTAAACCATAACTTACCTCAATTCCTTGTTCGAAAACACTATTTGACCATAGTCTTGCCTTACCTTTCATTTCTACCCGTTCTTGATATATAAACAACAAATACACAAATTTCAACACAACACACCATACTTTTAAGCATTATAAACCCAAATCCATCAATTTCAACCTATGAACTTGACCTAATTTGTCATTCTAGGGTTTTTCTACCCTTTAATCTCTTTGAATTCACTATATTTAGGATTTTAAGAAAGAATTCTACCATAGAAAGTATTTCTAGTACCCTGTTGCATCAAACAACACACGCAAGTATACGTGATTGTACAAGTAATAAAGTAGCTCTTGCGAGCTGAATATCAATCCCATAGGGACTTGATATTTAGCAGACAATCCAATTCAAGTATTATTATTAATGTTAAACGAGTGCTATTTATAACCAAAGAGAGTTTGAGTTTTGTTAAGCTAAAAGTAACACTAAACAATAACGGAAATTAAAAGTGTTGGAAATAATGATTTGGAGGATTCCAGGGTCAAGGCATCTTGAACAATCATGCAAAGCTATAAACTCTCGTTGGTTAAGTTAACTATCTTGGTTGTTAATTCACAGGGTTAATATCATTATTATGGTCTTCGATGCCTCTAATCGTCTATTTAAATTAGCCTCACAACTGCATCGTTGAGTGGGGATGTGGGAACTAATTCAAATGCATTTATATTTCATTCTGTATTTGAGCCAAATAGGGTAAATTAGGTATATTCCTATCCGAACCACGAATCTTATCTTTAGTCATCTAAAAGACAAGAACCCATTCTTTATGTTCTAATCTAATGTTACTCCTTTTGGTCTCACAAAAGAAATTTAGCTGTATTCTAAAGGTAGCGAGTCAATAGAATAGTAAATTCAAAAGCACAAGAACAACCAAATGCGATAATCAACATTAACCAACTCAAATATAAGCTAAGCAATCAAGTTTGTATATTCAAACCTATAAAAAGGGTGTTTATCCACTCATAGTCATACAAAGAATCACCATAATTGAATTCATAAGTAAAACAACAAGAAAACTAGAAGTTAAAGGAAGAAAAACCCTAATGTAGAGCCCTTGTTGCCTTCTCCTCTCTCCAAATGAGTGTTTCCCCAAAGATTCCTTGTAAATATGGTTAAGTACTTATTATATAGTTCTTTATGTCGTACATAAGCGCCAAACGAAACATAAGCATTGACTAATTTACCCTCAACTTAAATAAGTGAAAAACTAAATTTTAGACGTATTAGGGGAAGGGGGAGGTTGCACCGCATGGCCAATTGCATGGACAAAGGGGGTACGAGGTAGGACAATAGCACGACTAAAAAAGTGATACATCTCCCTAGGGTGTGTGGTGCAAGGAAGCTTTCCATGCTATGGGGGGTGCGGCGCGAGGGGTGCTCCTAATGTGCCTTGTTTGTAGGCTTCATTTAGCTTCCATAGATGCTCCCATGGTCTCCTAAAACATATCATAACAAACGTTAGTCCATACAACGCAATAGAGCTTATCAACGTACACTAGAACAAGCAAAGTATAGGCTAGCCGAACTAGGTTTCTCGTCTAACTTCTAGTTAATCATTTTGACTCTTGACTTGTTTCAAATATACCTCGAACTCTCTAAACATGTTACTTAGAAAAAAAATTCACAAATACACACTTTATACTACCTTAGTCACATCAAGTTATCCTCAAAACTAAGCTAAGGGCGCATACATAATGACACTTAGGTGTATAAATACGCCTAAGATCACCATCCCACACTAAAAGACTTGTTCGTCCTCAAACAACTCTTTAAGTTAATAACAATCAAGGAAAATTATATATCACTACTTGAACTAAGACACTCAAGCTAGAACTACAATGACTACATGATTAGCAAGTTCTACGTTGGCATGTCATATTACATTTGAAATCACATGAATACTACTTTAAAACTCCCTAGCCTCAGGAATTGACTCTACCAACTTGGCAAACTCATGCATATTACTCAACAAAGAGATTATATAAGTAACCTATCCATCATTAAACAAACGCCCTCACCACAAGAGAGTCACCCATATTCACTTACAAATATGCAATTTATCACAAGAATGGGTGTAAGAATCAAATTCCACTCACTCTCGCAAAGAATTCACATGTGACATAAGATGAACCATAAGCTTTTCCTTAGTGTAGCACTCCAATAATATCAGAATATCAAAGCTCAAGATCAAGTAGGACTTTACGGGTAGTAATGTAGGCTAAGGGATAGGTAAGAACTATTCTGGTCAGTAATAGTGACTATATTCCCTAAGCACTTTAATACACTATAATTTACATTAAACTTATCTCCAACCAACCTATTTTTCACCACCTTTATCTTCCCACCTCTCTTTTGTTTTTCCGCATCTCTTTAAGCTAGTTTACACATCTTTAGTAGAGAGTATTTGCCATCAACACATGATTCACTTCGTTTGATTAATTTTTATTTTCATCACATTTCTCCCAATTAACAACACATAAACTTTTCCAACACACCAATATCTATTACTTTGGGGCTTCACTTTCACTTTTTTCTCCTTCATTTTCAAACTCCTTAACATCTTAATTTTTCAACTAAAGTGCTTAGGAGTTTTGGATCAAATACCAATCAATTGAAAGAAAAGAAATAAGGTACATATGGGGCTACCAAAGAATAGGTTAAAGGCTTAACGGGGCTAAAAAAGATCATGCGTTACGGGTAGATAAAACAGGTATAAAACATGGCTATCAAAGAAATGCCTATAGCTTCTCCTAAACTCAACATTTTTTTTATTTTGCTTTGTAAACTCACTAGGAGAGTTCTAGACATCAATATGCAAATATGGAATATACAAAAAAACTCAACACACATGGCACAAGTTTAATTCAAGAAGGATCTCTATAGAATCTCAACCAAGCAATCGCAAGAATTCAAATTTAAGCCAACACCACATAAGAGTCAGATAAAAGAGCCTAGGTGTCTCACAGAAGTCATTCAATTTTTCATAATATGCCTTAGAATTCAACACCACTTGCAACAAGTAATTATGCGTAGCATCTAGCAAGAGCATCTCTATTTATCCCTAATGAAAAAAAATTTAAAATTACTCTTAAAAATGAAAAAGGATACTGGGTTCAAAGGGTTCCTCCTCAGAAAAAAACTGAAAAGAAAAATCAAGGGGTGGGTAAAGTGTGCTTCTACTAAATAGACCAAACAACAAAAACTGAAAACAAACAAAGCTAAAATCTTTTTGTAATTTTAAATTTAGTCAAAAACGTAAAAATAAATAAAAATAGAAATCCTATAGCGCACTTCACCCTATACAAATCGGAAGATTCCCCACCCTACACTTAAAATAATACTTTGTCCTCAAAGTATAAATCTAAGAAAGAAGAATAGAAATACTCTCTGAGGCCTCTAGGTCTAGCTAGTAATCATGTCCATCAAAGAGGTTCGGAGGACCCCATACTTATTTTTTCCATGCTCTATGGCTAATATCTCAGGTACTCAGACTTTTCTTCAACCTGTCAATACAAAACAAAAACAAAACCAAAGGTGATACTAACGAAAAACTAAGAAAATAAATGTAACTACCTTAACTTGGGTTGCCTCCCAAACAGCGCCTGATTTATTGTCGCGACACGACTCATATCACAACTATCATCCACATTCTCTCATCCTTTTCTTATTTATTGGGGCCCATCTTCTCCTTCTTTTCTAACCTCTTAAGTGCTCACAATTAAAGTCTGCAGCTTTTCTTACACTCACCTTTTCAGGATTCCCTTCAAGTTTTTCCAGCTCAAGCTTAGTTGTCAATTTGGAAAACTCTATGAGAGAATCCAAAGAGATAATAGAAAGTTTGCACTCCTCTACCTCACACTCATCCACTTCCATTATTGTGATCATGTATAGATCTCTGTAGTGTGAGGGTGTGTTGAGTGCTTTGTACACTCTGAAGATCACCTCTTCATCATTCAGTCTCATTTTGAGCGTGCCCTCTCTAACATCTATCAAAACACCATCGATAGCCAAGAATAGAGTCCCAATATGATTGGTACCCTGTCATCTGCCTCATAGTCAAGAATAATAAAGTCAGCAGGAATAATGAACTTACTTACCTTAATGAGAACATCCTCAATAATTCCTTCAGGGAAGACTCTAGTTCTGTCTGCCATCTGTAGCACAACTAATGCGGGCCTTGGCTTTCCTAAGCGCAATGTATTAAACATAGAAAGGGGCATCAGATTGATGTTTGCCCCTAAGTAGCTCAGAGCTTGAACAACATCACTTTCACCAATTTGTATGGGGAGGATGAAACCCCCAGGGTCCTTGAGCTTTTTGGGCATGATGCTCATAACCACAAAACTGCACTCTCAGTTAGTTCTATAGTCTTAATATCACAAAGCCTCCTTTTGTTCACCACCACATCCTTCAAGTACTTGGCATACTTGGGCATTCCTACAAAACATCTAACAAAGGAAGGTTAATGTAAAGTTCTCTGAATGTGTCAAAGAAATTCTTAAAATAAGCATCCTTTTTAGCTTTTATAAGCTTTTGAGGGAATAGTTGTGGTGGTTTATTTTGGGTTTGCTCAATCGACTTCTCATTTGGGTACTCAGACTTCCCCTTTTTGTCAGCTTCTTTGGATTCAACTTTTTTTCTACCTATGTAGGTGTGACCAACTCTGCTTACACCTCAAGATTAGTCTTTGGAGATGCATCGCTCAAATCTCTACCACTCATCAAGGTGATTTCCATAACTTACTTCGGAGCTTTCTCAGTATCACTAAGTAGACCCATTGAGATCTTGCATTTTGTACCTGAGCTAACTGACCCATCTGCGTCTCTAAATTCTTTTGAGCCAATTGTTGATTTTTGATTTCTACAGCCATTTGTTCTTGGTTGGCCAGAATCTTTTTCAAAGTCTCTTCTATATTACAGGCCTAGGTGTTGTTTTGAATACCTTCTTGCTGCTTAAATTTTTGAGGTTGACCTTGATTATTGCCCCAAGAGTAGTTGGGCTGACTTTGCTAGTTACGGTTGTAGACATTACTATAGTTTTGATTACCTTTTTGTACATTGCCCACAAAATTTACACACTCTGAGTTTGCTCCACATAAGTCTGCAGAGTGACCACTACTACCACAAATTTTACACCAAGTCTGAACCTGCTAAACTGCATTAACATGTGCCTGAGATTGAGCCACACTCAACTTGCAGAACTGATTTATTATCTGGTTCTAAAAATTGGCCCACTGTGTAGCCAATGTTGTGACACTATCTACCTCAATCATACCTATAGGCTTCTTCACCATACTTCTGGATACATCACCCTATGACTCAGGATAAAATTATACAATATAGTTGAGGAGAGTATATAGTTCGTCATGGGTTTACTCTATAGCTAGACCACCTGCCGCTGAATCTAGCAAAATCTTTGTGTTATGGTCAAGACTTTAAACAAAAGTATGAGCTAATACCTCATTTGTCTATTGGTGATGCGGGCAATCTCTAAAGAGACTTGAATCTCTCCTATGCATGATAGAGATTTTCGTCTGGCTTTTCCTTGAAACTTAAGATCTCACTCCTCAACTTTGCAGTTTTGACTAATGGAAAGAATCGAATGAGGAACTTCTTTGCCAAGTCGTCCCAATTTGTGATTGAATTTGAAGGTTCTACCTTCAACCATTTATTTTCTTCTCCCAAGAGTGAGAATGGGAAAAGAGTGAGCCTCACGTAATTTGTGGAGACTCTTGTGGGAATGAATGTGTCACAGATCTCCAAGAAGCTCTGTAGATGGACCTATGGATCCTTATGTGACAAGCGTGTAAACTGCCCAATCTCCAAAAAGCTCTGTAGATGGACCTATGGATCCTTATGTGACAAGCGTGTAAACTTCCCACTTGTGTACAACAATTGCTCCATGTTTTTTTCAAGTTCAAATCTACTGGAGGTCATATTGGTTGCGAGTGGGATCAACATCGTGCACTATCCTACGGGATGACTGTTAATCTCCCATTTCTGAATGAATAGTCTCAGCTTATTAAACTTCCAGGATTGGATAAAAAAGTGTTGCTTCTCTTCTCAATTGGTGCAAGCATCGCTCAGGTTTGGGCACTACTGGAAATTACCCCTATAGCAACGGTTTCAAAACCGTTGCAATATATAAGAAGACCGTTGCCATATCACTATTGCAACGGTTTGGCATGCGTCCCATATGCGGGCGTGGGGATAGCTCTATGGCAACGGTTGATGCGACGGTTGTCAAAAACCGTCTCCATAGATCCAGCTATAGCAACGGTTATTTTTTCTCTTGTTGGGACGCTTCTTTTTACATATAGCAACGGTTTATAACTGTTGCAATACATTCTATTGCAACGGTTTACACGCGTTGCAATAGACTCTATTGCAACAGTTTTATTGTTCTATTACAACGGTTTTTGCCACCTATTGCAATTATTTCGGATACCTATTGCAACTATTTTGGAAACCTATTGCAACGGTTTTGGCTACGTATTGCAACGATTTTTGGCACATATTGCAACTAGTTCAAATACCAATTTCAAGGTTTAGATGAAATAGTCACCTCTATATATTGTAAATTAGTACATACATATATAATAAATTATAATACACAAAATTACATACACATCACAAAACTAAATCTTTCATTAATTATCATAATCCAAAATATGCAACAAGCTGGTAGTAATCTAACCCCAAAAGCAAAATGTTAAATCCAAATGATTAGTTAAGTTTTTACATAATATCAAGATCGAGTCGCGATGAGTTTCAAGAAATTAGATAGCAAAATGATCGATATTAGATAATCTATCAACAATCCAAATATCTTCTTAAGTAAGGTCAATGTCTTCATCACTACTTTCTTCATCTCTTTCTTCATTTTGGACACCTACAAAAAGAGAATAAATAATCTCAATTAGCACTTAAATGAGATGATGTTAGATAAGAGATAATTAATAGACTAGTATTAGCTATAGCACACATGCACAAGTCTACTTTTCTAGTAAGTCCACTTTTCCAGTCAACTTGGTGCATGACAATAGGCAAGAATAATAATAAAGTATGCACTCAAATCAAAAGTTAATACATTATGAATGAAATCAATCAATCAACTACACAACAATACCATACAAGTTGGGACTCCTCACAATTTGACTATTTATCAAATTGACAGTCAACCTATGAAACTTAAAACCGTCTAATTAAGCACAGTTCACTACCGTACGTTGATCAATCAAGAAGGTTGTCGTAACTCAAGAAAACACCAAACTTAGCACAAACTAAGTCCTCTTTATCCATGACCACCACAAAACCACAAAATTTTCAATAGAATCACAAAAAAACAAACCCCAGGTAACATTTCTGCATTGGGATTGGCTAGAAAATTGCAGATAAGCATATATTCTCTTTAAGAACATTTATACCATGTGAGAAATAAAATAACATATTTGAAAGATGTATCTAGAGTATTATAGAAATGCTCTTCCCCAGGCAATCATCTTAAAAGAGGAAAAAAGAAAATAACATTCAATAATAGAGTTTTCTTGTTTGTATTCCTTGTATTTTATTTCTTACACAGTCAGATTGTTTTGAGATTCCGTCTTGCCTGATTTGAAATAGTTTAACTGCATGCTAAATGGTCAGAATCTCGTATTGATGTGATGAAAATAAATGGCAGCCACTAGAAATTACTCTATTTTCACGGTGAAGGAAATATTATTTTGGGGCAACGGTGAGAAAGTAAACAATGTCAAGATTTTCCAACCACATGCTATTCTTCAAGAAAACACCAACATACCCCGAATGTACCATATTTTAACGACTAGTAATATCCTCATTCTGTCCCCCAAACCAAAAAGAAAAAATACACCACCTACCATAGTTTAGCAACTAGTAATATCCTCATTCTGTCCCCTAAACCAAAAAGACAGAATACACCACCTACCATATCTGCAGGAGCTAATACTTTTTCAAAGAACTGACTGACTCCTTTCCTCCAAAGATAAAATGTATTCAATAAGGAATTCATGCAGTACTGTGCAACAATCGCTGTTAACAACAAAACATCCAAAATCAACAAAGACAGCTGATAATCTCTACAATTTTGAGACAGATGACCATCAATACATGTAGGCCTTCAAGGCGCTAACGTACCAAATAATACATCTAAAGTAAGATGATTCCAATAAAATAAGACAAATCTGATATGACATACATCCTAATGATGCTTAGGTCCAGAACATCCATGGGATGAGCATAGCATAGTAGTTACCCACAGCGCCAACCATAATTAGTAAAGTTACTCAAATGTAAATAGCAAAATCTAGCAGAACATATAACCAACTACCTAGACAATATGTACTTAAGAAACTCCCAAAAAACTGATACTTGTTTAGGTGTATAGAGGAAGAAGAAGACGAAGAAGAAGAAGAAGAAGAAGAAGAAACGAGGAAGAGAAGAAGAAAAGAAGGAGACTGACCTTGATTGTTACTACCAGTAGATGGACGATTTATTGGTTGAATTGCAGCCTCTTCTCCCGACGAACAAACATTGAATCTTAACATATTAGGATCAAGTGTTAATCCTGGATTTAGACGCTGAAGTTGTGAAATGATGTTCATTGTAACATCTTGTTCAATGGCAGCTTTTTGAGCATTGAATTTTTCCTGCATTCTCTGTTGTATCCTCTCTTCCAGTTCATCCATTCTTTTCTCCACCAGTTCATCAGCAATATTTGAAGAGGACAAAATCTCTTGCTTTCTGTTTCAAAAGAGACTTGGTAACCCCACGTCCATATAGTCTCATTTGACCTGGATGATCAGGCCCCATAATTGTTGTGAATGCATCAGCTGATTGACTACCATCTTCACTTTCTTGAGTTTCTATTCTCTCCATTTCAACCTACAAATCAAATCCAAGAGCATATAAATTGAGCTGATTTAATATTTAATAAAGAACAAATGATCTTGATAAATTTTGAATTAGAAAATTTCATACTATTTTGTTTGTCATATGTTCAGATGAGTCCTTGTATACTCGGTCAGGTTTTCTTCTTCTAGTAGCAACAAAGAGTTCCTTATTTGACAAAGCACCAGAGTTTTCCTTCTTTTTTTCCTAGTTACATACAAGTCAACATTAAAATATTTCCAAGTAAAGTGATCAACAAGTTCATAGTAACTATATGAGAAAACACCAAACCTCACGGATTAGAGCAAAACTTGTTTTGCCAACAGTGTGCGGATACTTCAACTTTTTTCGATTCTCTTTGTTAGTATTAGACGTATCCTGCAAATAAATGAAGCCGATTTTCAAGCAATTACTGAAACCTTTTATGAACAAGGTGAATAGCAGAATATTTTAACCAACCAGCCAGACAATTGATTGCCATTCAAATTTCATACCTTAGCTTCTTTGGAGTTCCAATACTTCAAGATATCCTCAAATGCAGATTCTGGAACAGTTTTAGGCCTTTTTGCCTTTCGAATTTCATCATTGGAGTAGGCATAGAAGTGTCTTGTCTTAAACCTGGTTTTATACCCTCTAAAAGCAGCATTAATTGCCTTCATAGCCCACTCTTTTCCGTCATCAGGAATTTCATATTTCTCCTACAATTTGGTGGAATTTGGTTAGTGCAAAAAATGTGAAATATTTTTATCTAGAAATCAGAACATTGATAACTGAAACCTGGATATAAGTCCACATATCATCATGTGTCTTCAACTTCTTCCAACTAACATTAATAGGACAAAATGTCCCATTCCTTGCCAATGTGCCAAGGAAGCTACCAAACTCAGTGACCACTGCTTTAGTTGGACCAACAGGCTGGTTCAACTCATTTAGCACTATCAGTTGACGGTCACTCCGTCCATGTACAACTTGCATTTGTGTAGCGCCTCTTTTTCTTTTGTTAATTGAAGGGCCTACAATAATATGAACAACAAAATTACTGGAATGTAGATAATTTTTGGAATAGTATGAACTACTTAAAATATATATATTCTTGCCTTCTTCAGATTGTTCATTTGCTTCAAAATTGGGAAGTTGTAACTGATCTTGTTGCACTTGTTCAAGTGCTGGTTGTGATGCGGGAGTGGTGGAATCTAGCAATTCTTGTTGTACTTGCTCCTCTACTGTTGGTACTGCAGGAAAGGTAGAATTCAGGGACACCTGCTGCACTTGTTTCGGTACTTGAGATGTAGCTGGAACATAGTTTGATTTCTCTTTCTGCTTGTGATGCTTTTCCTTTGCCTTTATGTATCCCTTGTTCTGTTTTTTCTTGTATTCCAGTAGCTGTTTGTTTCTTAAAGCTGCTAGTGATCCGGCTGAAACAAAGTTCTTAACTTTTTGGCTTTGTCTTGAACACCCTTCTTGATTCATGATTGTACAAGTATCTGTAACTTCAGAAAATGAAATATAAAATAGGTTCACTGTATTTTTGAACTGAAGTCTTTAAATTAATTAAAATAAGATTGGTGTCCAGCAAAGCACAATCGAATGGTTCAGTAAAAAATGGCTCTCCGTCCATTTACACTAAGCATAAAAAGAATTATCATAGTCATAGCATTAGCAATTAAGGAAATAAAAGGATATCATGATCTGATATCCAGAAGAGAAATAGAACTAATGACATGAATTAACTCTAAAAAGTCCTTGTAATTACTAGTAGATCTTATCTTTGTTTTTCAATTTGATAATTTACAGAAAATGCTAGTTTTGACTTTAACAACAGCAATCTCAAAGTTGCATCCACCTGAATGTGGAAATCAAGAAACTACACCAATATGTGTTGGTCCAACAACATTTCATGGTTTAAGGCCATGTAATTTAGCATTTGGTGCAGGCTTTAATCCCAACACTGAATCAGGAAGAAGAGAAATAAGCAGATTAATAAGTTGCTCATAACACATAACCCGTCATGTCATTGTTCTGCTACTGTTGAAATTCCATATTAGATAGTTCTTTTTTTGTGTAACATGAGCCTCCAACAACACAAAGACATAGACCTTTTCACTAGAAGCACAAAAAGAGGTGACAGATAACAAAACACCTACATGCTATACTTCAAGAAACACCAAACTTAGAACAGAAAAGTCTTCTTCAGCCTTGACCACCGCAAAGACAAAAACTTTTTACTAGAAGCACACAAAAAATGGGAAAAAATCAAATCTCAGACAACATTTCAACCACATGCAGATAATAGCAACAACACACCCACATGACATGCTTGTATTTTATTCCTTGATCTAGTAAATGAAACAGCACATCTGATCTTCAGATAACATATTACTAAGAAAATAGATGGAATAAGAAACATACATTTTGGTCCAGGTGATGTATTACCCGCTGCGTCAAGCTTAACCAGTAAAGTTACTCAAATGATTGACTAACTTTCTTTGAATCATATTTGAACACAAAGTTCTAACAGAAGTTATAAAATCAAAAGCTGAATAAGGGGAAAATTTTTACCAGTGAGGGCACGATTCTCTTTAATGATTCACTAGCTTTCTTTGAATGAGCATCATGACTCTTGTACCCTGATATCTTCATCTCCTTCACATGCACGCGATCTGATATATTTGAAGCGCACCCTTTAGGTAATTTGGCATTTTTTAAGACACTACAAAACAATCTTTTCTGTTCCGCTTTCATGAAGAAAGAAGAATGAGCCAAGCTTACATTTCCATTATTATCTTCTACTGGTTGTAGCTCCTCTCGTATTCCCATTTCTTTTAAGTCATATCGAGAATTTACATGATCCTTTGACTTTCCATCTATCTCCAATAAAGTCCCAAGCAAACTATCGCATATATTCTTTTCTATGTGCATCGGATCAAGATTGTGCCTCAATTTGTTATCTGGCCAATATGGCAATTCAAAAAAAATAGATCTTTTCTTCCAAGGACCCTTATTATCTCGAGACCTTTTCTTTTTACTCTTTCCAAAAACATTGTTGAAGTCATGCAGCTCTTCAAGCACTTCTATACCTGACAAAGGAGTAGGTGTGGGTCTATGTTCCTCCTTGCCATCAAATGAATTCTTATCTTTTCGCAATGGATGATTATAAGGCAAAAATCTACGATGACCCAAATAACACATCTTACGACTATGTTTGAGATATTGAGAGCATGTGTCATAATTACAAGTAGGGCATGCCAATTTTCCCTTTGTGCTCCATCCTGAAAGCATTGCAAATGCTGGAAAATCACTAACTGTCCACATTAAGGTTGCACGCATTTGGAATGTTTGCTTGGTTTCAGCATCATATGTTTCTAGTCCAGGTTCCCATAGTTCCTTCAATTCTTCAATTAGTGGTTGTAAGTACACATCTATATCATTTCCAGGAGATGATGGGCCTGGAATGATCATTGACAACATAAGATACTCCGTTTTCATGCAAATCCATGGTGATAAATTATAGTTCATCAGCATAACAGGCCACGTGCTATGAGAAATACTCATGGTTCGAAATGGATTGAAACCATCACTTGAGAGACCCAACCTAACATTACGAGGATCTCTAGAGAAGTCTGGATACGAACGATCAAAATCCTTCCATGCTTGCCCATCAGAAGGATGCCTTAGATTTCCGTCATTCGGTCGTTCATTAGCATGCCATTTCATTGCAACAGCTGTTTCAGGACACATGAACATTCTTTGAAGCCTAGGCTTTAAGGGAAAGTATCTTAAAACCTTTGCAGGAATTTTAGAGCTTGCATTCTTCGTTGAGGCATCACAAAAACTTTTCCATCTAGATATCCCACATACAGAGCAGTTCTCAGCTTTCTCATTGTCCTTCCAGTATAACAAGCAATCATTAGGGCATGCATGTATTTTTTTATAATCAAGACCCAAATCTCTTATCACATTTCTAGCCTTATTGAAAGACTCTGGTATCTGAGCAAAAGGAAATGCCTCTTTTATCAACACTAACAAATCTGAAAGTGCTACATTACTCAACCCATGCAATGATTTAAACAAGAACAACCGAATGGTGAAACTTAGTTTGCTGAAATTTTCACACCCCGGATATAATTGTTGCTTTCCTTCCTCCAATAATTTAAAAATTTTCTTTGCATCTTCAGGTAATTCCTCTCCTACTCCTTCTCCATGCCCCGACTCAGCCTCTACATTTCTAAATGTATCATGAAGTAGCCCATCAATATCATCATTCATATTAGAACCTTCATCATTATTGATTGGATGAGGTGTTTTTCTCGAGAAAGAGCTTTCACCATGAAAAGTCCATTTGGTGTAACCAACAACAAACCCTCCAGAAAGCAAGTGATCCTCCACCACATCTCTATAATGCCAATAGTGATTCTTGCACTTTCTACAGGGGCATAATATCTCATTTCCTTGAGAAGCTCGTTCAAATGCCTTTTCAAGAAAATTGTTCACTCCATGCTTAAACTCATCAGACCATATTAGACAATTCATCCAACTTTTATCCTCACTATCCATTAAAATCCTACATAACACAACAAAATCACCAAAATTATGGTTATGCTAAGCTAAAACATAAAGTTAATATTTAAATCCCTTTAGCAATAGGCGACCCAAAATAAAGAAAAAATTCTACAAATGTTCAGTGAAGTCATTTAATCCCTTTAGCAACAAATGATCCAAAATAAACACAAAATTCTAAATATCACAATGAATAAGCAGGTAGACAAATAATCAAATAAGACCAAGAAATCAACACACTATCAAGATGAGAGTAATCTGAATCAAAAAATGAAGACTATACCCTAATACCTAACTATAGATTTTTCCTTGTTGTATTGTTCCTCAGGCCAAAACTAGACAAGCTTGTACAACAGTTAGCTCAACCTAATCCAAAATTGTTAAGATATCAAATTTCCACATTTCTGATCATATAAATCGAAAACAAAAGAAATCTCCAAAAATAAAAAAATAAAAACAGAAGATATGAATTTCCTCAATCACATAAACTAAAAACAAAAAGACACTACTATTGAACCTGATAGTACATAAAAGAAACGGAAGAAAATGTAAAAGAAATTCAAGACAGAAATAAGAAAAGATAAGATAACCTATATTTGTCTTCAATGCATGAGAGTGCTGAACTAAATAACCCCCTTTTAATAATAGATCATATTTCAATTAGTCTTACTTTATATACGAATGACTAAGTAATTTGTCTTACTATAGATGCCAATGACCAGAAAACTTCGGACATAATATTTTCAATTTCTGTATTTCTATTCAACAACTAAGAGTTGAGATGGTAGACTTCAACCATTCCAAAATGACTACTACGACCAAAAAAACTGCTTGAAGAGAAACATAGTTATAGAGGTTGTGCTCTGCCAGTTTTATTCCCTCATATACAATGTACTAACTTCCACAACATTTATAGATAACATTCAAGTATCCCATGGGAGTTAATTGAATGATAAGTGAAGTAATTAAAAACTAGAAAAAGAATTTAGAAGATGGTGAAAATGAGAGCAAAATAGGTGTTTGTGTCAGAACTGGTCCTGAAAAATCAAAGCATTTCCAACCTTTGATAGCCCTGTTTCATTTGTAGACTTGTTTCAATGTCTAATTATTTTATTTAGTACTTAGTTGCTTCCCAGAAAATTATCTGGATATGGATTCTTCTATCTGAAGGAAATCCAACAAACCCAGTAAAACATCAATTCCAAAATCAGAAGAAGCAATACCACATACTTTTAAATTCTAAATGCATCTATTTTTAACAGTCAAGACTTTTGTCTCCCTCCGATAAATGCATCTATTTTTAACAGTCAAGACTTTTGTCTCCCTCCGATTGAAGGACCTTTGATTTCTTTCCAACCATATTGTCCTCATAATGCAAAGAGGAATACTTATCTGACTATTCTTCTTTTGATCTTCCTACACCGTATTCATAATTTATCTTCTATAATTACGGTTTGTAGAGCTTTTAGATCAAGAAAGATATCACGAGAAGTTCCATCTTTAAAAAAAGATATTAGGAAAAGTTCACTGTGACAGCAACAAAAGAACAAGATGGATACTACCAAAAATGCAAGCATCAACACCAAAAGTTTCAAAAGCAACACAGTTGAACAGAGTTTGTATCAGAAATGGAAATTAAACTCTTTCTTCAACAATGCACATAAGCTAGAGTGTGGCAAGCATCATCGAAAATGATATAAATAATCTATGTCAAATGAGGAGATTACCAGATAATAATCTATGTCAAATGATGAGAGTGTAATTTAACTACGGACATCTACATTATACACTACAACTTTTGTTCATGTACTATAATAGAAACACTAAAAACATATACAGATTATAGACTCAGACACATTAGCATTCTCTAGACCCCACTCTGTGGGATTAAACCGGATATGTTGTTCCACATTCGCATTCTGTTCTGAACGATATACAGCAACAAAACTGATGAGAAACTCAATGGTTCCAAAAACCAAAATCTAAAATTATTTCTCCAAAAACCAGATCAAGAAAATAACATTTTCTTCATATCAGGGAATTAATTTTTTCAAACATCGATGACGAAAATTGCAATAATCTTGATATCACTTACAAATCTACCAGGGAATTATACGAGAGATAAAAATCCCAATTGCAATATAGACAAATAGCAACTTATGAAATTTTTGAAATCCTATCTTCAAGTATTTTCAAGTTCCCAAAAAGGGGCTCAGACCACTTTTTTTTATTTTTGGGGACTTTCACTCACAATTATTTTTTTAAAAAAAACTCAAGTAAAATGCATGTCCAAACACAACTTCAAATTCCAAAATTCACAACTGCAAAAACTCAAATTTTCAAGTTCATGCAACAGAAAATCCAACAAAAATGTCAAGAGAAATATGGTCTCTAAGGAGAAGAAAATCCCAGAACAACAACACAAAAAATTAGGTCGAAATCGTCAACTAGCAAAATATGCTAACCTTAAAATCTCTGAATTGAAGAAGAAAACCCAAAAACAGCAAATGGGTCTGACGTTGCAACAGTAAGAGAGCTGAGATTCACAACACAAATTAGCTGGGTTATCTTTTTACCCAATTCGCAACACAAATTAGCTGAGATTCGCAACATAAATTCACAAAGGATTTGAAAATGATTCACAAATTATCTTCTGATGAATAGGCTTGTGAGAGAAAAAGAAATGGGTTCCATCTGCTTCCCTCTTCTAAATATGCTTGTGAGAGAGAAAAGAGGGGTTTTGTTATGAGAGAAAATATAAAAATTATATTAAGGGATTTTTTTTTGGCGGACTCGTGAAATATTGTGGAGGGAATTAATAAACGATGCAATAGATATTTTTTACTCATTAAGTGTTGCCATAGATGATTTTATGGCAACGTTTCCAACAAGCGTTGCTATACGTATTACTATTGCAACGGTTAATCTATAGTAGCAACGGTTATATCATTAAATCGTCTATTCTTTTTGGCAACGGTTCAAACCGTTGCAATAGACACTCTATAGCAACAAACTGGAAACCGTTGCCAAAAAGTCCGTTGCCATAGACCCAATTTCTGGTAGTGGGGGTATGGTTCAACCAATATCCTCTCCCTTGCCAGCTTGCTTAAGATTTAAACATGTGCCTGCAAATTCAGTAGCTAAGACCAAGTCGTCATCACTTATCAAAACAAAATATTAAAACTAAAAATTAGAAGGTTGCTAATTATTTCAAGTCCCCGATAACGGCATACAAAACTTGGTGCGTCCAAACGCATATGCAAGTGTACATGGTCGTGCAAGTAAGAAAGTAGCTCTTGCTAGCCAAATATTGATCCCACAGGGACTTGGCATTTAGTAGATAATCCAATTCAAGTATTACTATTAACGTTAAACGAGTGCGATTTATAACCAAAGAGTGTTTAAGTTTTGTTAAGCTAAAAGTAGTACTAAACAATAATGGAAATTAAAAGTGTTGGAAATAATGATTTGGAGGATTCCAGGGTCAAGGCATCTTGAACAATCATGCAAAGCTATATACTCTAGTTGGTTAAGTTAACTATCTTGGTTGTTGATTCAAGGGGTTAATATAATGATTATGGTTTTCCAAGCCTCTAATTGTCTATTTAAATTAGCCTCACAACTATATTGTTGAGCGGGGATATGGGAACTAATTCAAACGCATTTATATTTCATCCCGTATTTTAGCCAAATTGGGAAAATTAGGTATATTCCTATCCTAATTGTGAATCTTATATTTAATCATCTAAAAGATAAGAACCCATTACTTATGTTCCATGTTCTAATCTAATGTTACTCCTTATGGGTTCACAAAGAAAATATAGATGTATTATAAAGGCCACGAGTCAATAGAATAGTAAATTCAAGAATTCAAGAACAACCAAATGTGATAATCAACATTAACTAACTTAAATATAATCTATGAAATCATGTTTGTAGCCTCTAATCTATAAAGAGTGTGTTTATCCACTCATATTTATACAAAGAATCACCATAATTGAATTTATAAGTAAAATTACAAGAAAACTAGAAGTTGAAGGAAGAAAAACCCTAACGTAGAACCCTTGATTCCTTCGTCTCTCTCCAGATGTGTGTTGCTCCAGAGATCTCTTGTAAATGTGGATAAGTACTCCTTATATAGTCCTTTAGGTCTTACATAAGCTTCCCCAAACTAAACATAAGCATTGACCAGTTTTTCCTCAACTTAAATTAGTGAAAAACCAACTTTTAGTAGTATTAGAGGGGTTGCGCCGCATGGCCAATCTCATGGCCAAGAGGGGTGCAAGGCAGGACCATATCACAAAAAAAATAGTGTTACCTCTCCCTAAGGGGTATGGCATGGGTAACCCTCTCATTATATGGGGGGTGGGGGTGGTGCAAGGGGTGCTCCCAAACGTGAGATTTCATCCAATCTTTGCTCTCTTCTTCTCTTCTACTTGTTCCTTATTTCCCCACTCCTTGTGGCTTGTTTTTAGGATTCATTTAGCTTCAATATCTTCTCCCATGGTCTCCTACAACATCTCATAACAAACATTAGTCCATAAAACACAATAGAGCTCATCAAAGTACACTAGAACAAGCATAGCGTAGGCTGGCCGAACTAATTTTCTCGTCTAACTTCTATTTGATAATTTTGTCTCTTGACTTGTTTCAAATACACCTTGAACACTATAAAAATGTAACTTAGCACAAAAATTCACAAATACACACTTTATACTTCATTAAGCACATCAAGTTATTGTCAAAACTAAGCTAAACGTGTATAGATAATGAGACTTAGGTGTATAAATACACCTAAGATCACACCCTAGGATCAATAATAATTGAAATACAAGTCATTCCCTATAAATTTCAACCTATTCATGAACTTAGGGATAATTTTCAATTTAACCAAGGTTATTATTCTTGCAACCCTAAGAATCTAAGGGAGTGATTTCAAGTTTGAAGAGTAAAGAACCATACCTCAAGGATGGAAGACCCCCAATTGGTGCAAAATCTCTTTAGCCTATCCCTAGAATGAGTTTTTGAAATAAAAGGGAATGAAACACTATTTTTATGACTTAAACTGATTTTCTACATTTTTCGTCGCTACAGTGACACTTTTGTCGCTGCAGCGACACCTAGGCCAAAATGGTGTGTCACTATGGCGACACTTCTGCCACTGCAACGATGTCGCCTGCAGTAGCACTAGAATACTAGATTGGGATATATTACCATCTCTGTCCATTTCACAATACACTTCTTGATTTTTTACATTATGAACTGACCCGTTAGCAATAATCGCTATAATAGGAGTTCTACTAACCCATTTTATGCACCAAAAGTTTCTACAACTTTCTAAACTCGTTCTCTAACACAATAACCACTCAAAACCCCAAACCAACACTCCAATAACTACCAAATTTTCCTAGACCACAACACGTTCAAAATACGCCTAAAACTAGGCTAGATCTAATTTTCATAATTTTTGTGTAGGGATGAACTAAGTGGAGGCTCTACTCTCTAATTTAGTGTAATAAAGTTTTGGGTCGTTACAAAAACATATGGCTAGTTTCCATTTATTTGATTTGCTTGCATATTTCCTTTTTTTTTTTGAATTCCCATGTTGATTAGACTAAATGGTAAAGTTTGTTCAAATCTTTTAACTCAGCAAAGTGAGAATAAGTATAAGGTCCATCCATATTTTGGAATCTTGATTTAATGGATTAGCATGGTATAATGGATGAACACCCTTTTAGTATTATTGGTTTTCGACCACTATCTCATAGGCATTCTTCTGGTAAAACTGACGACTACATGGCTCTATACCAAGTCATGAGCGATAGCGAAGCCAAGCCGCCATCTATAGGTGAAGGGAAGAAAGCCCTATGAAGGCCTATGCTACAATAAGAAAAAAAGATTCCTTTATTACTAGTCAGTATCCTTGTTTTGTCTCCTCATGTATGTATATACGGAGTAATTATCTAGCCCCCTTATTTTTTGCACAAATTGATATCCTTTTGACATGTTTGGATGTCTGATTTATGTGAGATTCTGCCTTGAATTCTCTCATGTTCTTTGTATGTAGTCCCACTTTACTAATCTTTATTTTTTGTTCCCTGCATGTTTTATACCTCTGCTTTAAATCTAATGGACTCCTTATCCTTGCATATCCCAATAGGCCAAAGAGGCCTAAATCCTGAGTCAAGCCTCCACCAAGTCCAAGGTGTGCTAAATTCATGAAGAACAAGGTTGTATACAAAGATATACAATAGATATACTCCATATATAGGTCTTAAAAGTTGATACACAGACTCAAAGGAGGAAAGATCAAGATAGGAAGCTAACATATAGGTGCTGAAATGATAAAATGGGCCATAGCCTAAAGCATTTGACAGTAGTTATCCAAACATGGAACAATATACAGCATTATACAGGAAATATATAGGGAATCAAATGATGTATACAACTGATAGACAACTATTATACACGACTGAAATGGACTTAAAAGTCCATGAATTTTAGTCCAAATCTGGACTGCTCTAATTGGCCAAAGCAGGGGCCCAAATTTAATTTTTCTTCTTTATTTCCTTGTAATCCATGCTTGACTATTTGATTGTTTGTATTAACTCTTAAATTTGGTTAACCTAAATAAATCCCCTTCAAGTTGTTATTTTTGCTTTATCTTTGCATTTTTCTTTAATTAAAGTAAGCTATTTTCCATTTGAATAGGGTATATGCCATATTTGCAAATGGATTAAACATTTTAAGACTTTGTATAGCTAGCCATATTTTTACAAGTCAGTCAAAATTGTCTTTTGATCAACCGCTTTCGTGAACGCTTTTTAAATTCCTTAAAAACCTTCTAAAGGTGTTACCAGAATCCTTACCTATTTTCTTGAAATTTTAAGGGTTTGTTTCTATTTTTAAATCTTTAAAATATTTTTAGTTTTCTTGATGTTTTTTCAATAAAAATCAAGTGGCGACTCTGTGTTTTTCTTAAATTATTTTTAAATTTTCTTTAGAGTTTTGAAATAGTTGAACCAAAAATGGATAAAACAATAGTCACCACATAGGATCTCAAAACTCGATCCACTAATAAAAAATCACTTACAGGTGAAGCTATATGCATGGATACATACAAAGGCTCGCTAATTAACCCCAACTAGGAAGCAAAATATACTGACACATAAGAATAAGTGGAACACGAATCAAATAATACAGAAGTTGGTTGTCGACAAACTAAAATATACCTGTAATCACTTATTTTGATGCCTCCACCTCTGGCCTACCAGGAAAGAAATACAACTGTCCGTGCCCACCACTAAACTGAGAACTTAACCGACCACCTATATTTCCAGACTGACCACCACCATAAGAACCCTGAGAACCATCACTAACGCTCTGGGAACCACCTCCTACGGTGGTACCACTACTCTAAGAGGCTAAATTGTTTGTGCTGAAGGCTCGATCATACCACTCCAGGGACACACTCTAGAAAAGGGACTAACCACCCAAAATCATAACAAGCCCTAGGTGCCCTATCCTAATGAGATGAACCTAAGATCCTATAATGGCCACCATGGCCTGAAGACACAGAATGAGAACCCCACAATGGCTGACCGAAGCTTTGACCATTGTACCAAGGCTGACTACTATCAAAAAGCTAAAGTGTGGCCCGTGTGGATATACTAGAATGGAAGTACTACTGCTTACCCCTACCAGGGAAACCCCTACCTCAGAATTGTGAACCACTATGACTACCACTGTAACTAACCAGATAGAGTGGCCTCTTATCGCTACCCTATGGACGTCGCAATAAATACCCTCTATAGTGTGATCATGATCAACCACATCTAAGAAAAACCAACCTAAAGATACTAGGCTCTCAGTACCTAGACAAAACTGAAGTCTCAAACCCCTGAGAAGCAACACACTCTCTCGTGCTCGGTAGGCAGAATCATAGTGGCATGTCTAGAGAGCTCATGAAACCTAGCCTCGTACTCAGAGTTATGAATTAATGGGGAACACAATCCTAGTCCATTCATACTATTGATTACAATCAACAAATTTTCAACACGTGTTACTTATTACTTGATTATACAATTTATTACGTGTTACATTACCCCTTTTTGGAAATAATCGACTATTAGCTTAAATAATTTCACTGAACTGGTACCTAGCCATATTCTCTGTGGGATCAACCCCAACCTAACTGGAATCTATTATTTGATTTAGTGACCTATTTATACTCTAATTACAAGTATAATTTGGGTGACATTAAATTTTGGTACCATTACCGAGGAATACGCTTTAGGATTATATCAATTGTGTTTATTTGACTATTAGTCCTTATTTCTTAATTTACTTTTTGTATTGTTTTGTTTAGTTCTCAGGGTGCATACTTGTGTTTTCCTATCACTCAGAGCTAAGGCAATCCCCTGGTTCCAATCGATTATGAACTTGAAAGAACTTTAAGATGAATGGATCAACAAGGTATCCAAAAGACTCCAGAGTAAGCCACAACCAGGATATTGGTTGAGGAATAGGCTAGGGTCTAATAATATGAGGTAGCTCCACTAGATAAAGAGCAACACCAAGCTACAACTAATAAGCAAGCTATACAGTAGGAGGTAGCCTATTAGGATGCACTAAATGAACAGTCCAGACAAAGAAGGAATAGGGGCCATGATCAGCAAATCTACCAATATGCCCATCAGTTTGATGACAATGATCTAGATGATGTAGGTACAATAGGTGTCGTAGTTCCTCACCTACTGCCCACTAGGGTGAAGTTTGACATCACCAATACAGTGATACAATTGTTGAACATAAAAAGAGTATTTGTTAGACATGTTAGTGATGATGTAAATATGCACATAATGAACTTAGTGGGGATTTGTAAGGAATATAAACTACCCAGTGTGAGCCAAGATGCTATCATACTGTAGTTATTTTCCTTCTCATTGGCAGGTGAAGTGACTCTTTAGTTGGCAAAATTACCTAATAATTCAATCACTACCTGGAGGGATTTGAAGAGGGCTTTCTTGGAAAGGTTTCCCTGTCGTCCAGAATGTTATAGCTAAAGGATGAGATCGATAACTTTATACAGTTGAGTACAGAGGCTTTGTATGTGTCATGGTTGTGGTTCAATATGAAGCTGAAATAATGCCCTAACCACAGGATACCTGATAAGTGTTTGCTGGAGATCTTCTATAGGTCATTAAATGTCAATACCAAGACGGTAGATGCTACTATTGCTAGAGGAGCTTTTATGAGTCGCACTTATACAGATGCAACAGTGATGCTTGAAAGAGTTACTAAACTAATAGGGCATGGCACATACAATAATTTGAAGCTTCTATTGGAACTTATGCTATAGGTATCTCTATAGAGTAGTGTAAGAAAGACGAGGAGCGAGAATAAGACATAGCCTGTATGAAAACTCAATTAAATCTACTTTCAAAGCATGTCATAGGAGTTGTGGTAGAAAACGTAAACGCAATTGGTTCACAAGGTAAAGCACCAAGACATAATAGTAATGATTTTGATTCAGAGAAGGAGGCAAATTATTTGAATGATCAGGTGGTGAGTTTATAGGCCAACGCCTAAGGAAATCAAGGTCGAAACTATTACAAGATAACAACTATAACCGGTTAAGTTATAGGGGTAGGAGTAGAGGCAAATACAGAGACAGGTGGTGATTGGAAGAAGTGAGATGGGTACAAAAATGATAAAAGTGATTTTTATGTTCCTTCGGGTAGCCGTGAGGTAGATTCAAGCACTTCTAGATTAGAAGACATGATATCCTAAGTGTTGAAGAAGGTAGAATCTACTGATGATAGCCTCAAGGGTATTTATGGAGATATTTTTGAGATGAACCAAAAGGTTGAACTACATGCTACCGTAATTAAGCAAATTGACCAACAAATAACCCAAATGTCTGCATCTTTGAATAAAAGGTAGAAAGGTACACTCTTAAGTAATATAGTCCAGAATCTAAAAAAATGATAATCATTGCATGACTATAACTACTAAGAGTGGTAGTATAATGATTGATCCTCCCATGCCAATAGTTGTTGATGATACGGCTGAGCTTGAGATTATTAATGTTAAAAAGGTTTCTAAATCCAAAGATCAGGTTATTAATGAGAATTTGACAGAATAGCTATCTCTGGCTGCTAAAAAAGAGATCATATCTAAGAAATGAAAGGTGAAGGAGGTCCCAAATATTTTGACTCCAATTTTATGACCTCCTCTACCTTTCCCACATCGATTAAAGAAGAAGGTGGAAGAAGAGAAATATCACAAGTTAATTTGGTGCTAAAGCAGTTGTCTGTGAATATCTCTATAGTCGAGGTACTTAAGCAAATGCTTGGCTATGCCAAGTTCCTGATAGATCTTGTTATGAAAAAGTGTACTGTGAATTTTGAGCTTGCTAATAATTTGCACCACTATAGTGCAATAGGATCCTGGTCTATTGTGTAGAAAGAGAAAGATCCTAGAGCATTCATCATTCCATGCTCCATAGGAGCCTTCAATTTTGCAAAGGCTTTGTGTGATTTGGGTGCTAGTATTAATCTTATGTTTCTAGCAGTGTTTAGACTGTTGGGCTTGGGAGCGCCTAAACCAACTTCAATGTGTCTTCTGATGGAAGTTCACACGGTAAAGAAGCACGAGGGCGTTCTTTATGATGTTCTAGTGAAGGTTGAGTCATTCATTTTTCTAGATGATTTGTCATTCTAGACTGTGAGGTAGATTTTGAGGTCCCCATCATCTTGGGTGATCATTCCTTGCCACCGAAAAAATAGTAGTTGATATGGAAACAGGAAAATTGAAATTTTGGTGGAATAATGAAGAAGTGATATTCAATGTTTTCCCATCTATGAAGTAGCCAAATGACATGCTTGTGGTCTCGGTTATTGATGTTGTTGATAAAGAGCTGCCTTTAGTACCTAATGAGGAGAGATTTGGTGTTGAGGAACTAGCAGCTATGATATTAATTTTGATGGAGATGATATAGATGAATATGATAAGATGGTTAATGAACTCATCAATATGGGGTCATACAATTATGCACTTCAGAAGTTATATCTCGATTTGAAGAATCTGCAACTCCACTATTCAAGCCATCTATTGAGGAGCCTCTAGTCTTAGAGCTCAAGGCTCTCCCGTCCCACCTTCATTATGTCTTCTTGGGAGCTAACAATACTTTGTTGGTCATTATAGCAGCTCATTTGGTTGAATGGAAAGTAGAAGCTCTAGTATCTATATTGACGAAGTTCAAGAGGGCCATTGGTTGGTCCATTGCTGACATCATTGGTACTCCACTGGGCATTTGCACTCATAAAATCCAGCCTAAGCCCAATTGTATTCCTAGCATTGAGCATCAGCATAGGCTGAGTCGACCTATTCAAGATTGTCATGACCCAACTACCCGGATCATGCGGGTGCCTACTCTATTCTACCTAGATAGGAGAACCCTTACCACCCATTTCAAAATATATGCGGATGTTAATAAGAAATAATAAAATACCTTATATATTACACCCAGTTTACCAAAACTTGAAATACATAAATAAATACTTTCCCCAAGAACCTAGTCTAAGCAGGTATAAGTGCTACTAAGAGAAGACATAAAAATGTACACATGACCCAGCTTCCACAATAGGAACAATGATAGAAGCTACTGGAGATCTTTACCATGTCAAGTATGAAACATCTACTGATCCTACAACTATACAATACCCCAGAAAAGGGTATAGCAAGAGTAGTATTAGTACAAACAACACGTACTGGTAAGCATCATCGGTCGACCCAAATTAAATCACATATATATCCAAAAAGAAACATGCAACTTAAGAGTTATATTTTTCAAAGATCTTCTGTCCTTTAATTCCTTAACTCCTTTAGATCTTACTAGCCTTACTAATTGTGGGTCAACTTTCCCTTACTAAATTTAGCCCTAGTTACCACACTCTCACGATATCATCAAGTCAGACCTCATTCCATAATTAAATATAAGGTTAACCATGCTTAGCCCTAGGGTTCCTACCCTTAACAACCCATCATTTCAGACTCTTGCGCCATGCTTAACCTTGTTTTGACATTCTAGTTATCTATTAACATCATAGCAATTAGAGATTCATTTAATAATATAAGAGATTAGCTTAGCAAGACAGCAACACCCACCTACCCAATCTCAACAATATCCACCAATAGATCCATGTCCATAACCTTCCCATAAGCATAACCGTGAACACCTTTCAAGTAACTTATATTCATTAAGGATGCTTAGCCTTTTTCAATAGTCACAAAGTTTAATCAGGTTTATGTCAATATAGACAATATACCAAGTCAAGATAGTAACTACATGCATTAACCAAGTCAACAATCCATGAATCCACAATAATACACTGGCTATGTCTCAATTATAAAAGTAAATAAATAATTAAGAGGTATGACATTTATTTGTAATTTAACCCGAATCTCTCAAGGATCCATTTCAACAACAACAAGGTTAATAATCATGAATTCCGATTTACTCAAGAAACCAAATATAGCAGGTTAACACATAAACTCAGTTTACTCAAGAAACCAACTATAGCAAGTCAACACCTAAGCCGGTTTACTCAGAAACCATATATAGCAAGTCAACACATAAGCTCGGTTTACTCAGGAAACCAAATACATCAAATCAACATATAAGCTTAGTTTACTCAAGAAACCAAATATAGCAAGTCAACACCTAAGCCTGATTTACTCAAGAAACCAATATGACAAATAACACATAAGTTTGGTTCACTCAAGGAACTAATATAACAAATAACTCATAAGCACGGTTCACTCAAGGAACCAATATAAGCAATAAACACATAACCCTAGTTCACTCAAGGAACCATCACACTTACTTGTACCTTGTACATACATGCTAAAGGTCTTATGGTTGCCCACTAGCTATGAACTGCAGGGGATTAGCTCTTGTCTATGTACATAAAGTGCCTACCAACTTTACATAAACCAACCCCATGAAGATGTCCAAATATCGATACATCTCATAATAATAATCAAAATAATAGTGTAAGTCCCATGAAGATGCCCAAATACCGGTACATCCCATAATAATCACAGATATCACAACAATCACAACCACAATGATAACAATAATAAAACTTGTAAAACCAACAAGCTTTTCATAGAAGTTTATTGCATGTGATTAACACTTAGGATATCAAATAGTCACTCACCTTCCTTGAACATGCATTGTAACAAGCAATACAAAAGAACAATTATCATGCACACATAAAACAAGTTGGATTTCAACTACATTACACCATCACCTACCGTTTTCACCTTAGTTAAGACTTGGTTAAGGTTTACAATATCCAAGGTATATATCCGCACCTATAGTATGCACCATAATACACCTCAAACTTTCATCATAACATTTATACCTTACAATACTACCATTCCTCTAGTTACCACCATAGACTCCTCGGAATCTACCAACTCCGATCACCAACTACCTCTAGTTAGTCATTTATTAAATTCTAAGCCAATTGTTAGGTACAACACCATTTTAAACATTCAAGGATAAAAAACATCAATAACAATGGACATAAAATTAATCAATAGATTTCAATGTGGGCACATTAATTTTTCATCCAAGCAACGGGATTTTTACCCTTTTTATCCACCCCAACATCCTGCCCAAAGGCCTAAGCATGAAATATCCCTTTAATCTACGTCATGCCTATGCTTTCTAACTCAGGTCTAAACTACTCAGTTAAACCTAGACAACCTGGATGCCAAATAGGTATGAGTTTTTGACTCCGTGCTAGTGATTTCCAGCATGAATTCTTTGACAAAACCATGGGTATAACCCTATTCGAATAAAATTCCCCCTCTCCATTACTCCATGGCCATGAGCAACCTTAAAGGGTTTTTAAAGCTTCTTTCATCCTTTTCCAACTAAAGAGATGAAAGAAAATTAAATAAAATGAGGTTTGGTTTCTGCTTTTGGCATCCTGTTATAACGGTTGATCGGTCGTTACTATGGCGCCGAAATAGTAGGAAAGTTCTTTTTATTGTAGGATGACATCATACCAACCTAAAATTTCAAATTTTGAAACTTTTAGCTATATTATTCCATACTCGTTCGAGACCATACTTTCCAAAATCCCCATAACCTATGCCTATAAATAAGGTGCCTTTTAATAATGATGGAACATGCTATTACAAAGAGGTAGTGAAGAAGGAAACCATCAAGTGATTGGATGCATGTGTGGTTTATCCCATCTCTAATAGTAAATAGGTAATCCAGTCCAATATGTAGCGAAGAAGGGTAGAATTATTATGGTTTCTATTGCAAAGAATGAGCTTATTCTAATGAGGCCAGTCATAGTCTCACAAGAGTATCTAAAAAACATAGCTAGGTGGTTGGTTCACACAGAGAGATAGCAGATTCACCCCGACATGCAAGTTAAGATCTGGATGGACCGAGTGAAATTGTGGGTAACAAAGGATATTGAGAAAACTATGAGGGTCCTACATAGTCTCTTGGATGGTTTTGAGCAGCAGATGGATAAGCTATTAGTAGCTTTATAGGCACCCAAGTTGGCAAAGTGGGTCAAGGAACTTCTAGTGATTGATTTCTTCACTTTCGAGCCATCCATGAAGGTGAGTGAAAAGATAGTGATCGAAGATGATGAGTTTGATGGGGTCGATGAGGATAGAGATTTCTAAAAGGCCACTAAGGTCTCCCAAACTGATTATCACTGCATATAATGAGAAAAAGCAGCAGGAGCAAGGAGCATCTACGAGTTCAATATGTGTGGGTGTCCTTATTTTCCAAGTTGGGAGTCGTGCAACTGATCCTCCATTATTAAGTGTGTCTGCCATCACTAGTGCCACTGTTCCTGTTGAGGTTACTTTCAGTGCGCCAAAAACCATCAGAGCCACTATTAATGATTTTGGGCCTGTATTTTCAACCCATATTGATGAACCAGACCCACGCGCCTAGGGCACCACAAGTATGTCCCCACCACTAGTATTATATTTTTGTATGTGTTGGGGATAATGTACTTTTTCTTGATGGGGGTGGAGGTATATTTATTGTTCTGTCTTACCACTTGAGGTTTTTTTATTATCATGCTTTTTTTCCTTTGGGTGTGCTATTTAGTAGAATCAACATATTTAGGATAGTTTAAAATATTTTTATTTTGTGTTTGTGTTGGTAAAAGAAAAATATAAGAACTTAGCATAGTCTATGGCATGAAAATCTATTTTGAAAAAATGGAAACCCCCCTCCAAATTTTATGTTAAATGTTTATCTGCTTTGATATATTGACTGCTATGGATATTTGTATAAAATTACATATATGGATGTGACAATCATTGCATAAGCTAGGGCATGAACTTGATAATTAGTGATTAATAGTTTATCAGTATTTTCAGCATATTCAGTTCTACTTTATATCTTGCATATCTCACATGCTTAGTACATTCAAAGTATTGATATCATACTCTCTCTTGTGTTGTATCATCTTATGATATAGGTTTGGACAACCAGTCTCACCATCGCTGCTAGCACTTTCTAGTACTGCATCAGTATTTACCAGTAGTGAGTCCTCATCATCCTAGGATGAGAGTTTATGATTATTTCCTTTCAGTATTACTTTTAGTTTCAATATCTGGAGTTAGCTGGGGACTTGTCCCTGCAGATCGTCAGTAGTAGTGGCTTTTCAAACATAAATGTAGGCTTTCAGAATTTTCAGTTCATTTCAGACTTAGAATTTACTTCTTATATTTATTATTAAATTCAGTTTAGCCTCCACTCAGTTTTATTGATAGTTAGATAGTCTTGTAGTATTCCATTTCATGGGTTAGCTTGGGGTCACTTATGGCTCTAAGCACCATGTTACTTCAGGGTGTAGACTCTGGTCGTGCAAAAGTACTTAGTGATTCTTGAACGGTGTTTATGTATGTATTATTGTTCACTTCATATTGATTGCTTTTTAATGATTGCAAATGTTAGAACTAACCTTAATTCTTTACTTGTTAGACCAAAGAGGTAGAGAATAGGAAAAGAGATTAACAATGTAGATTTGACGCTATCAATCTTCATCTAATAGCTTGAGCCTTTTCTGAGAATAGCTAATCTGGGATCAAGGGTAAGGGTTAGTAAAGCAAATACTGGTAGAGTGACCAAGTTGTGTAGTGATATTCACCTAGATAGGGGACCAACCATTTAGGTGAACCTAACTTACTGATTTTGCATACTAAGCACCAAGATAGATCACTAGAACGCTACGCTTACTAAGTTATGAAATCATGGGGAACACAATCCTAGTCTATTCATACTATTTATTACAATCAACAAATTCCCAACACGTGTTACTTATTACTTGATTATACAAAACGCTACGCTTACTAAGTTATGAAATCATGGGGAACACAATCCTAGTCTATTCATACTATTTATTACAATCAACAAATTCCCAACACGTGTTACTTATTACTTGATTATACAAACTATTACTTGTCACAAAACCTGCCTTTTGGAAATAATTGACTATTAGCTTATATAACCGCATTGAATTAGTACCTAGCCATATTCCCTGCGGAATCGACCCTAACCTAGTTGGGTTCTATATTTGATTCAGCGACCGCTTTATACTTCAATTGCAAGATGCAGTTTGGCGACATTAGATATAAGTAAATAGATCAGAAACATAATAATAATAATAATAATAATAATAATAATAATTTAACTACAACCTAACTGGGCCTTCTTAAGCACGGAAGGCACAAACAACAGTCAATAAAATCCAACCGGCTCCCCATAAGCATGGTGGATATAAACAACAAACAATACTAACTACCAACAATGCATAAGAGTAGATAATGCAAACGGATGCCAAGAGATGCAGTATGAAACGATTGTCATGACCAACAATACCATATACTCCTCTCCAACACCTATAACTCACAAAGGCAGGACCCATGGGGGACTCACAACATACATATACCTTGCCCAGAATAAAACCGAAACTTTCAAATAGGAATCAGTAGTGTCATGTGCCCGGACTTGAACTAGGACTAAAAGTGATCCACTTTCCCTTTTTAAAACTCATAATCTAGTATGATGTTCCTCAAGTCCTATTTTAATCCAAAAATAGTATCCTAAGCTGAGTTGCCAATATACTTAGGGATATGCAATCAATAAAAACCATAATAAGTAAGCAAATAAATCAATTAACCAATTTTTAATCCACCAATACAATACTAAAGTATCCCACGGTCATCTAGCTATAGGAAAGGTGATACCCTAGGATGACCCACCTTAAAGGAGCGATACACTAGCTACAAGCCCCGAGAAACCAAACGTAAGGAAAATAACTACCTAAACCTAAACTAAGGCTACCAAGCATGCTAGACTAGCCCAATCAAAGAAGCGACTACCTAAACTAAGGATTTACGACATAATTCTACTCTAAAGCCCCTAAGTAAGTGAATAAAGTCATAAGTACCTAAGTAAAGTGCATCCAAACCATAATGTCTCCCTAAAAATTATCAAATCATCATAAAAATACCATAAATGAGCAAATTCTAAGAGTAGGTAAGTCATAACCTACCTGGATGCAGAATAACGCGCTCACGAACACCTAAACTGGAGCTTTTCATTTCTGAGAAACCTTTGACTGCTGCCATACTACCAAAAATAATGATCTATATGTCCATATGAAAAGAATGGTATCTATATCACAAATTTATGCTCCAGGACAAAAATTAGGCTAAAAATACCATTGGGGCCTACTTACAAAATTTAGAAATTGAACTTGCAATTGTGTCCCTCGTGGGACATGGATCATTTGCTCAATAATTGAGCATGGCCAGCCCACAAAATTGAGCTCAAATTCCCAAGAAAACAAGCGTTAAACTAGAGAATTAAATGGAATTAAAGCCAGAAACTTATAGATTTATGAAGGGAATACAATTAAGGAATAATTTATCAGCACCCCCTAGCTTCAGCTTATGATCCCACAACAATTTCCCAAGCTCAAGGTTTAATAATGGAGTTTATAGACTTAGAAAATGGGTTCAAAATCATAAAGATGAGGATGTTATACTATCAGAGGTCCCTTCTATGCGCACATCAGACCCCTATCGCTAATGTGGAACCCCATAAACCCAACCCTTCGTGCATGTGGCTGGTCCACTGTGCATGGGAAGAAGGATTTTTAGGGAGGCCAGGCCAAAATTCTAAGTGCACGCATAGGACAATTTGGCCCTGCGCTAGCTGTTGAAATCTTTACAAACAAACTTAAGAGTCAAAATAATTCTAAATGGGCACTCGAGATTCATTCGAAACCCCATAGACGCAAATGAAATATGCTACCCTACTGAAAATGGAATTTTGGACTCAAAAAAATTAATGAAATTCCCAATAGAGGTCGTTTTGACAAAAATTGAGCCCCACACCCATTCTTCCATTTTTTAACTAAAAATCAACCAATAGCCCAATCGAGTCTGGAAGCCTTAGGACTCAAACCAAAGGTCATTTTCAGAGCTAGCCCAAAATCTATGTTTTGGAGCTAACAAAACTATCAAAATTTTCATTTCAGGCCATTCTCTAGAATTTTTGACCGAAGTTAAATTTCTCAACTTCAAAAGCTCCAAAATAGGAAAATTGGATTAAAGCTCAAACGAACTACCCAAGAACCGAACCACCAATCCAAGTAGGTCATAAATGACCTAGGGAAACTGTAGGAAAGCTTGAAATGCTGAAACCACATGAAAATTAAGAAAATGACCTAGAGGGTCATTAAACTAAATGTGCTATTAAATTTATAAAGAATATTTACTAAATTAATCTCTTTTAAATGTCATAGTAGTTTTTGTTTCGGAAGAGGCATCCTCCCAAGAGGGTCACTAAAAAGTCAATCCATGCCCAAATCACATCAAAATCTACCATATAAAATAATTAAGTCTACCCTAGTATCATATCCCAATAAGGTCACAAAAATAGATCAGTACACCCGATGAACAACTAAAGAATTACCTACTGGGGTAGAAATATGAATAGGCACAAAAAGAACATCACACATCACATCAAGAACTAATGTAAAGTATATAGACACCTAAGAGATAGTAGAACCGAAATCAAATAAGATTGTAGTAGTTCGATGGTATACTAGGACAATACATGTGATAACTGCATTGGAGGCCTCTGCATTTAGTCTACTCGAAATTGCATAATAATGTGAATCGTTACCCACTACCAAATAAATCCTTTACCATCACATCGACCAGTTTATGGTACACTCTTACGTCTCTAAGAACTATCACGACCCTTAGCTAGTGATGCTATTACTCTGACTAGAGCTTAAGAACTTTACTGCAGACCCCTTTGTCTGAAATTTCAAAAATCCCTCCTTAAATGTCTAGGATCACTATAGGTAAAACAAGATCTGGGAATTATCATCTATTGTGGAGGACTAGAAAGACCACCATGGCTTAAAAGCCTCTAAGAATGAACTTGAGAAGTTTGACCCAAACTATAAGAGTCCTATCTATAATAACCTTCCTTGAATGCCTGAATATCAGCTTGAACTGATCTAGCAAAAGAGAATAAAAACCCTCTTGAATGATCCCCTACCTCCAAATGAGGTACCACCAAAAGATCCAAAAGTACAGAAACTCTTATCCCTTAAATCCCTAAACTCATCATGGCGCATAATCTCAGACTCCTTGGCCACTCTCTAAGAAGATACCCCATTTGATGTTGTCTAAAAAGTTGCTACACTGATAGAATAAGTCAAACCTCCCACAACCCTATGAATATTTTCATTCTTATCCGGTAAGATGGCCAAAACATGACAAGATAAAGCATGGAATCTAGACTCATACTCAATCACTTAATACCATTTTGAGTTAAGTACACAAACAAGTTACTTCTCTCCTCACGTAAGCTATGGGGAATGAACCACTCTAAGAAAGCCTAAGTAAACTACTTCCAAGTCATAGGAGGAGACCCTGATGGTCTAAAATCAACATAAGACCACACCATTGCTTAGTGGATGCATCTGAAAAGTAGTTTATTCAACTCCATGGGACTCTACTAACTCCATATTCTGCAACCTCTCATACAACTCATAAAAAACTAATATGCATCCTCTCCTTGTCCACCCTAAAATTAAGGTGGATCCATCATCCTAAAGAACTTAAATATATTCAAATCCTCATCGGACATAACTGATCTGACCCTAATTAAGACACCAATACTTGCCAAGGGCACACCATTAAGTCTAAAATCTCCTACCATAGCTAGCAGTGTGTTAGTCCCTAAAAACATAGGATCGGATGTTGATCAAGAGTCAGTCGTCCTGTCCTAGTCTAAGAATCATCATGAGTACCTAATAAGCATCATTTTGATGATACTCTCAAATAGGGATGGCAAAAAAGTGGATCGAGTCAAATATGAGTTGGTCAAAAATAGGTTAAACAAAAATGGATAAAATATCCGACACGACCTATATTTATAATGGATAAAAAAGGATAAACCCAATGGATAATATGGATATCCATAGATACCCATATTATAGTAGGGATCCTAATAGCCAGAGTGAATCTCCATTTTCTCTCTATCTTTTTTTATATCTTTCTAATTCCATTTAAAGATTGGGTTTCATGGCGATTATTTCAGTAGTATGATGATGAGTTTCGGAGCAAGCAAAAATTATTATTCTAAGATTGTTAAAGAAAATTAATAAACAATTGAAGAAGAAAGTACTATTTACATTTTTATATTTCTTTGTTTGATATATAATGTTATAAGTATTATTTATTTGTATATGATGCCCAAAATAAAGGTCAAATTGAAATTGGGTTTTTTATTTTATTTTTTATAGTTGCATCCACTATGGGTGAGTAATTTTTTGAGAAAAAATAAATTAATCATGAGATGGAAAATGAACTCTAGGCTACCAGAGTTTAAAAAAAATACGGATAACTAGAAATATAAAGCAAGTTAAAAAAATAAGAAATTGAATATAAATAGCTAATTAAATACGAATTTTAAAGATTTTTGTGCTTCTCGGACTGGGGTCGGATGTTGGGTTTTGGGTCTCGGGTCGGAGTTTGAAGCTTTGGACTCGTATTGAGCCTCGAGATTAAAAATATAAAATTAAAATTTAAAAACAAATAATAAATAATAAAAAAAAAATTAAAAAATATCTTTTTCTTCATTCTAAACGCACCCTTAATAAGTATAATTTAGAGGTTAGTATATCTTTACATACTTTAGGGATAGTGTAATTGATGGATACCATGATTGATCAATATTTGACTCACTTTTAAATGATTGGATACCCAACCCATTTATAATAGGTGGAAACGGGCGAATAACCATAAATTATATCCATTTTGTCACCTCTACTCTCAAGCTAGACAAGTACATAGAACAGAGTGTCCTGAAGTACAAGAGTAGCCACAAATCTAGGTGGAGCCTGAGTTACACGCACCTCCTCTCTTTGAACTTGATCACCCTCTGTATCATACTCAATCTCTGGGGACTCTGCCCTTGTTGGGACATGAGCAGATACATGTGCTCTCACTCTAGATGGTAATGCAACCCAGCCTCAGCTCCTATCATGATCTCTACCTCATCTATATACCACGGAACGAGTAGAACGTATGGGTTCTAGAATAGGATCTTGATCTCTAGTAATGGTAGTACATGTCTTCATCATCTATGAGAGAATGAAACAAAGAACATTAGTAACTAATGGAATCAAGTATGAATTATAAGAAAAAAAGAATTTAATCTTCCTAAAGTCATATAGCCTCTCAAAGACAAACAACAACGTCTCTACACTAATCTGTAAGACTCTACTAGACACAACTTGTACTTATGAGACCAATGAATCTAGAGATCTGAAACCAATTTGTCATGATTTAAAAATTAAGAAAAGTGATGACACCTATCTAATCTATCATTGAAAATATTAGATGTCATAATAAAAGAAATATTGAATGATAGAAATAGAATACAAAGTCTATGTGACATTACCTATTCATCAACTAATATTATAATATAGAAAATGCCTTCATGCCTAGAGTCTGTGTATGTTATTATTCAACCCCTTTGAATGTCAAATACTTTTGTTACTCATTTGGTATCTTACTAATAGGTACATACTATTTAGATAACTCTATTTCTATCGCCATTTGGCTAAAACGGATGGTTTGAGGGGCTATGGAAAAATAAAAGATAATTGATTTTTTGTTTCCAAGTTTATGTGTAAATTTTGTAGGAAACAAATAGTAGCTTATAGAAATTCAAAACAGGCAGTAACTTATAGAATAATTAAAAAGAAATGCAACTTATGCTGGTAGTAGCTTCATAAATTTAATGAGAAAATTTAAATAGCCTTAAAAAGTATGAGTTTAGGCATTACCAACTTTGATAGAGAGTGATGCTAATACTCTTTTGGAAGTAGGGGAAACATTAGATTTGTTGAAATGATAAGTATGGTTTTAAACTGATGAGGGAAGTACTATTCAATAAAAAATCATTAGAAGCAAAATTATGTCAAAGGGAAACCACTGTATAAAATAGGCAGTCAACTAAACTAGTTTCTAACACATTGTGGTCATAATCAAAGGATATGTATATTAATAACATGAAGAATTGTCACCACTCGATTTCTCAGATCATGATGACACATACTATAATCCACAAGTAGGTAAGCCAACCTATAGCCCGGAACAACAAGTAATGGGCTAATAAGTGGAAAAGCTAACAAAAATTAAATACAAGGAGAAGGAGAACCAGAAGAAAGCAATTATTCCCCCCAAGACCTAGTGAGGTCATTAAAAGAGATACTCGCAAAACATAAGTACAAGGTCAGCATAATATATATGTTCAGAACCATCTCTAGGGTATAAAATAAAGATCAGTCCAGTAAAAGATAGAGAGCAGAACCAGCTCTAGGTGCTAGGAACTCACCCCCAATCTTCGATTCATGGAAGCTCCGCACGATGCATACATCAGCTGCGAGAACTCGTACTATGATCTACAGGGTGCAAAAGCATAATATGAGTACCAAACACGAGGTGCTCAGTAGGCATCGGCTGACTGAACTCTAAAGATAATGCATGAATAAATAACACGTAAGGCAGGAATATACATTACATGCAACTAACTAAGAAGTGAAATGCAATAAGGATAATAGAGAGGTAAAGATAAACCATCACATTCTGCAAGTAACTAGGGATGAAAGTGCTATACAATATAAATAGTTAGGCATGGAGGTAATATAGAATAGTAGTAATGAAGGGAGAAGGTGATGTACCATAAGAAGAGCTAGAGAAGAAAATGGATATATGACAGTATTATATAGGAAGCTAAACACGAGGTACTAACCTGAGAGAGCTAACCTAACAGCCTAAATATCACGAGGGTCATAAATAAGAAGGAGCTAGCTTAAGCGCAGTCAGAACACTAACCCAAAATATGAATATCATAAGGTACGGTAATAACAATGCTTACAATATCAAAGAGGAAAAGAAATCAGAAGCGTACCTACAACCTTGTGTATAAATCCATAGCCAACCCGTCATAGTCTATACAATAAAACTCAAAACAATAATACAATCGAATAAGCCCAAACAAACAATAACCTAACCGAACCCCCATAAACCCAGAAGGTACAAAAAAATCACTCAGCAAATAGCAAACGTAACGTATACCTATCCAGCCCCCAATAAGAATGGTAGGTACCAGCGCCAAATAATTATACTGGTGACAGGAAATACATATGAATAAATGAATGCAAAGTAAATTCAATACTACCATACCAACTGAGTGCCATATCTTACCAAGCATATACACCTCCTTTGGCTCACCGGCTTGCAAGGCAGGACCTATGGGTTATCCTCTCTTTCGGCATATTGTTCCCAGACAGAGGGACCCATAGGGGGCTCTGGATATCTGTATATACCATCTGGTCTTGAACCAGGACTTCCAATAATCAACCATAATAAATCTGCTCCATCTAGTACCAAAGATAATCAAGAGTATAAGAAGTGCTCGGAATCGGTTTTAGACTAAACAAGTAGTAATTCATAAAATCCAGTGCCTGAGATTGTATTCAAGACTAAAATGGTAGAATAGTGTACAAGGAGTCGGAATCTCCCTCGATCAGAATAAGTAAATAATGATAAATTAGTAGATTAATAATGGATCAAAATCTACCTCGGTCATAGTTCCCAAAGTAGTATGTTTAGTTTAAAAATAAACCAACAATAAGGGTGGTACAACTTCCATTTTAAATCAATTTTAAAAGTGAAAAGTGGGAATAAATACCTTTTTGGAAAAAAGTTAAAATACAAGGTTTTAGTTGGAATCATACCACTAAATAAGCGTGAGCAAATACAGATGTATGCAAGCCTTCAACTGAATCCAAACAATAGATATGTAAGTCCATAAGAGTCTATAACTAGGCCACAGCTATTTCAAAGTATAAAGAACTAACCTGGTATCCAACTGGTCTCATAACCAAGGCCTCAGGCCCAACCATATATAGAGAAATAAGAGTATATATATATCTCAACTCAGAAGCAGAAGCAAATGAGAGGCATCATGGCACTAGAGAATTTAACTAAGGGATATCATCTTTAAGGAAATGTACTACCTATAACCATACACTAAGGATTCTAGTGTCAACCTAAGGCCATAACGAGTATATAAGTGATCCTAACACAATCCTACAACTATAGTAGGCACTCTAAACTAAGGCTCAAGATGCTATGTTGTACTTAAATTCTGCTAAGAAAGGCCAAAATGACAACAATAATAAGATAACCTTGAACCTATCCTATAAAGCCCCACCATGCATATAGTCTATGCAATACACAATTTTATAAAGAAAAGTAGATTTTAGCCTACCTTGAAGTCGAATCGGAGTCTCAAACCATCCACGAACTACTCATCTCCACTCCTCAATCTCTGAATGACATCGCGCTATCAAATTCACAATCTACAAGCTAATATGAGTAAAATGAAACCCATATTGTAATTTAAAACTTCGGGCTGAAAATTGGGTCAAAAATTGGCCCATGGGGTCCGTTATCAAAATTCAAAAATTGAATCCATCACGAAGTCCCTTGAAGGATAAGGAATGCATACTCAAAATTTGACCACAACGGGAGCTCGAATTGAAGCCCAAAATAGCCTTAAAAGTTAATCAAGAATTAATTAGAGGATTAAATGGAGATTTAACTATTCGAGAACTAAACCGACGATCCCGAAAAGTCATAAATGACCTGTAGCTACTATGGAAAAGAAAAAATACAGAAAATGCATGGGAATGGAGAAAATGATCTAGAGGGTCATTACAATATCCACTACTAAAAGGACTTTAGTCCTCAAAAGTCAAGGATCATGTAACACCCCATATATTTCTGACCCTACTTAATATGGGCATATTTATATGCCTTATTGCCAACTTTGAACCACGTTTACCTTAGTTTTGAGAGCAATAAATATGTATTTTGTATTGTTTTTGATGGAATATTTGATATTGTGCAAATAAATGTGACTGGACCCTTATAGGAGGAGTTTGTGACTTTTTGGAGCACTTTTGGAGTAAAAAGTGAGGCTTGAAGGACTTCCAAGTAAAGGATCTTAAAGATAAGAGGCAAGCTAAAGATTTGAACTTGAAGAATCCAACCAAATCCGCAAAGAAAAGTCAAAGAAAGAAGAAAATCAGAGTTTAAGTGTCAGGCCGCCAGGCAGCGTGCCGGGCCGCTTTTGACAGAAATTTTTATGGCATAGACAACATAGGGGCGCGCCAGGCAGCGTGCCAGGCCGTTTTTTGCCAAATTTCTTCTCCGACCACCAGTCTATAAATAGGGCTCTTGGGTTAATGTATCATTATTCCATCTTGGTAGGCCTACTCTTGGGCGATTTTGGCATCCAAATTAGGATTAATTCTTCTTCCTTTTTATTTTTATTTCAAACTGTTAAATTAAGCCATGAGTGGCTAAACTCGCTTAGTCTTGGGGTTGAGGCTACGAACATGAATCTCGTGAGTTGAATATTGTCTTAACATTTATGGAATTCTTTAAGCATGAGATAGTTGGTGGATCATGCATTAAATTTGTTGGACTAAATTAATCTTGTGCTATTTGGCTCAATTGAGGCCTAAAAATCAAACAAAAGACATGGCCCAAGTAGGGCAAATGACCCATTCTTGTGTTAACCAAGTAAACATGGCATTTAATGACCAAGAAGTGGCTAAGGATGACTTGAGGGACTCTATAAAGGCACAAAATCAAATTTTTATTCATTACAACACACATGCCATTTCTAGACATTTCCAAGATATTCTTTTATCTCTCAAACCCTAAGCCATCACTCCCTTGGACAAGATCATCACTTTGAAAGCTTGGGTAAGGGTTTATTCTTGTGATTTAATATATTATATACATGAGAGATTGTGTAGATCATGATGGTTATGTCTAAAAGTGTTGAGTAGTGCACTTTTACTTTTTGCTAAAAGATGTGTCATCTATGTGACTTGAACTTGAAAGGAGACTTGAGATTTTGATAGAAGTGAATGGTGTGGATTAAATATCAACCTGTAAGATATGGTTATGTCCTTAACTTGTTTTTTTCTATTTGTATAACTTGTGGGATTGTTGTGATGCAACGTATTGAGGTGACTTGATGAAGTAATTGTGACGTAGTGTTAATGAGGAAGCATAAAGGATAAACTTGGTGTGAAATGCTATGGGTTTATGATGTCTTGGTCAATGTGTGGAATGTTGTGGTATTTTTTGTATGAAAATACCATGAATTGTATTGTAAAGGGTGAAATGACATTATAGGGCAATCATGTAACTCATTGTCGTCTTATGCACTTGTAAGGTAGTTAGTTGTTAACGTGAGCTCCGTTATGTACTTGTGTTGTAGAGTAAAATGTAAGGAAGGAGCTAGATTATTGTATTCACCTATAGGACTGTGTATTCATATTGGGAAGATAAGGTATGTAAGGTTACTTTTTTCATATCCTTCTGCAACACATATTGTTCGCATTGACATTGTACTTGTTCCATTTCGAAATGTCCAAAGGTATCTCATTTTAGGTTGTCATATAGGATTACCCACAGGACCAATTGTGATTCACATGTCTCATGTTCATTGACTAATGTTTCAAATTTCCAATAATGTACAATCACTAATGTATCACTCTTGTAATGGAAGAAAGAAGTAATGTATAATTGTTTGTATATTCTTGAGTAACATCCCAGGGGCGATAGAAAAGCCTAGCATGGGTTATCATAGTAACATCCCAGGGGCGACAAAAAAGTCTAGCATGGGTTATCACAGTAACATCCCAGGGGCGACAGAAAAGCCTAGCATGGGTTAATCTCATCCCAGGGGTTAAAATACCTAGCATGGGTTAATCTCATCCCAAGGGTTAAAATACCTAGCATGGGTAATCCTCTTTTACCACTGATCAGTTGGTCATTACAATTTCTTAATGCAAAGAAGGATAAAGTTAAGTAATGAACGAGAATGATGAATGAACGTAAAGGCAAAGAAAGTAATGAATATAACGTACATGGTTTCTCACATACAGAACGATAGTTTATCCATATTGACTATTCTCTTATATTTGATTCCATTGATGGTCTTATGTATGATGCAGTTTCTTATAGACTTACATACTCAGTACATTCTTCGTACTGATGTCCCTTGGGGGACTTACCTTACTTGCTGTAGGCACAGGTGCTAGTAGACCTCCACAGTAGGTTGCGGATCATTTGTCGATCATTGGTGAGCTCTAGTTGGTTCGGGGCTTTCCGAGTTACATATGTACATCTATTTTGGTATTGTAAATGTTGTATAAAGCGGGGACTTGTCCCGACTTTAGGTTGGTTATGTCCATGTATCTGTAGAGGCTTTGTAGATGTTGTGGGACAAATGAAGGCAATGTAAGGAATATATGCTTTTGACTTGATGACCCTAACGGCCAAGTTTCATATCTATCATATATTTTCCATGACTTCCGCCATTGGCATATTATATCTATATGTGATGGTGATGTCTATTGAGTGACATGCGTATGAGTGTATTTGAATGAAGATTTGTTCTCTCGGGCCTTAACGGCTTCTGGTGCCAGTCCGCCCCATTGGAATTTGAGGCATGACAAAAGTGGTATCAGAGCAGGTCGTCCTAGGGTGTCTACAAAGCCGTGTCTGAGTAGAGTCTTGCTTATGGATGTGTTGTGCGCCACATTTATAAGTAGGAGGCTATGGGACATTTAGGAGTTGTTTCTTTTCTTCATTTCTAGATCGTGCAATAGAGCCAAAATTGTAAGTGGAATTATGTCTGACCATTGGAATTGGTTTTCTTTGTTATAGTAAAATGTCGATGACAAGATTAGGTAGGGGCAAAGTTAAGCAGGTAGATATGCTTGCTGGAGAAGGAACGAGTAAATCACCACCCGACCAAGCTAGTCAAGTTGGGCTGACGCTGAGTTCCAAAAGAGCCAAAAGGTAGAGAAGTACCTGCAGAATGAATGCCACTGAACAGGATTTAAGAAATGTCGTGCATATGTTGACTCAGATAGTTGTTGCACAAACTCAGGGACGAGCTAGTCCAACGAAAAGTGAGGATGACACGACTCGAGTAGCTAGTCGGCCGACACAGGATTTTCTGAAATTAGACCCTCCCATATTCACTGGGTCAGATCCGAAGGCCGAGCCACAGGACTTCGTGGACCAAATTCAAAGGGCTCTAGCTGTTATGCACGTGACTGGTGTAGAAACAGTTGAGCTTGCAGCCTATAGATTGAAAGGAGAATATATATTGTGGTATGAAGATTAGAAACGATCGAGGGGTATCGGTGCAATTCCAACTAGTTGGGAAGAATTTAAAATGGCATTCCTTGATCATTATCTTCCATATGAGATCCGGAAGGCACGTGCAGACCAGTTTCTAAATCTTTGACAAAGGAATATGTGTGTACGAGAGTATAGTCTTCAGTTTAACTCTTTGGCTCGATATGCTCCGAATGTAGTAGCCACAATGACAGACAGAGTCCATCGATATGTGGAAAGATTGGAGCCATATTTGGTAAGGGACTACACTATTGCTACTTTGAACAGAGATATGGATATAGCTAGAATACAGGCTTTTGCATAGAATATGGAGGATCAGAGACAAAGAAGAAGGGTACACAAATTTGAAAGAGGGTCGTCAAAGAGGGCTAGACCTATGGGACAGTCTATGGTGTCCCAAAGAGAATCTAGGCCCCAGATTTTTCCTAGACCGCCTAGACCATCATTTTCTTCCCCTACAGCAGGTACTTCATCACAACCCGGGGGGTTAGAGGTGGCCATTTTGGGCAGAGTAGTGGGATTCAAGGTTCACATACAGCAGGATTTTCTCGCCAGCCATGTCAGCACTATGGAAGGTATCATTTAGGTGACTGTCAGTTGGGGACAAATGTTTGCTTTTGGTGCGGTATGTCGAGGCACATAATGAGAGAATGCCCACAAAAGGGCACGAGTGGTATAGCACAACCTATGGGATCAACCGTTGCATAATCATCATCAGTTCCTTCCCTAGGCAGAGGTGTACAGCCTGCTGGTCGTGGTAGAGGTACCAGAGGAGCAGCCAGTTCCAGTGGAGACCAGAATCGCACCTATGCTCTGGTGGATCGGCTAAATTCAGAGTCTTCTCCTGATGTAGTCACAGGTACATTATCCATATTTTCGCATTATGTATATGCATTGATTGACCCGGGTTCTACATTATCATATGTTACTCCATTGATTGCTGTGAAATTTGAAAGAACGCCAAAATTATTAATTAAGTCAATTGAAGTATCTACACCAGTTGGTGAATCTATTATTGCAAAAAGAGTATATCGTAATTGTGTAGTAGCTGTGTGTGATCATGATACGTTGGTTGATCTTATTGAACTGGAAATGGTAGATTTTGATGTCATAATAGGTATGGATTGGTTGGCTTCTTGTTATGCCATGATAGATTGCCGAGCTAAGGAAGTACGTTTTCATTTCCCACAAACAAATCTTCTTGAATGGAAGGGTAATAGCGGGGTACTGAGGGGAAAATTTATTTCCTATCTTAAAGCAAGGAAAATGATAGCCAAGGGGTACATATGTCACTTAGTAAGAGTGAAAGATACTGATGTAGAACCACTAAATCCTCAGTCGGTCCCAGTAGTAAATGAATTCCTTGATGTATTTCCTGAAGATCTTCCAGGTTTGCCTCCAGAATGGGAAGTAGATTTTGGTATTGATGTGATGCCAGACACTCAGCCTATCTCTATTCCTCCTTATAGAATGGCTCCAATAGAATTGCGAGAATTGAAGGAGTATTAAAAGACTTGTTGGACAAGGGGTTCATAAGGCCTAGTATGTCCCCGTGGGGTGCACCAGTATTATTTGTACGAAAGAAAGATGGCACATTGAGAATGTGTATTGACTATCGGCAATTGAATAAGGTAACGATCAAGAACAAATATCCCCTCCCCAGAATTGACGATTTGTTTGATCAGTTATAGGGTGCCACATGTTTTTCAAAGATTGACTTGAGATTGGGTTACCATCAAGTCAGGGTTAGAGAAAAAGATATACCCAATACAACTTTCCAAACACGGTATGGCCATTATGAATTTTTAGTTATGTCATTTGGACTAACAAATGCACCAACTATTTTCATAGATTTGATGAATAGGGTGTTTAAGCCATTCCTGGATGTGTTCATGAAAGTATTTATAGATGATATTCTGGTTTATTCCAAATCACAAGAGGACCACGCGAATCACTTACGGCAGGTGTTACGGATTCTTTGTGATCGTAAGTTATATGCAAAGTTCTCTAACTATGAATTTTGGTTAAAATTCATAGCATTATTGGGTCACATTATGTCAGATGAAGGAATAAGGGTGGATACACAAAAGATCGAAGCGGTGAAGAATTGGCCAAGACCTATGACGCCTATAGAGATTCGTAGTTTTCTTGGATTGATCGGTTATTATAGAAGATTTGTTGAAGGATTTTCTTCCATTGTTGCACCTTTAACGAAGCTAACACACAGGGCAAGCAAATTTCAATATAATGATGCATGTGAGAAAAGATTCCAAGAGCTGAAAGATAAATTAACTTCCACACCCGTATTAGTACTTTCGGAAGGCACAGAAGGGTATGCAGTCTATTGTGATGCGTCCGGAGTTGGCCTAGGGTGTGTATTGATGTAGCACGATAATGTAATAGCGTATGCCTCAAGACAGTTACGGCCACATGAGAGAAATTATCCCACACATGATTTGAGTTAGTAGTTGTGGTATTTGCTTTAAAGATATGGTGCCATTATTTGTATGGAGTTCATGTTGACATCTATACTGATCACAAAAGTTTCCAATATATCTTTAAGCAGAAGGATTTAAATCTGAGGCAGCGGAGGTGGCTTGAACTATTGAAAGACTATGATATTGATATCCTATATCATCCAGGAAAAGCAAATATGGTAGCCGATACATTAAGCTGTAAGGCAATAGGAGGCACTAGTGGCCAGTTGATGGAAAAGCAAGACCTAGTCAAAGATCTACATCAACTAGCCAGCTTGGGAGTTCGTATTCTTGAATCTTCTGATGAAGGGGTTATTGTGCAAAATGCGGCAGAATCTTTATTAATAGATGAAGTGACAGAGAAGCAGCATGCGGATCCTATGTTATTGCAGCTGAAAGAAAATGTACAACATAGTCTGACAAAGGTATTTGATCTTACGCAAGAGGGAGTACTTCAGTGCCAAGAAAGATTCTGTGTACCGGATGTAGATGAACTAAGGAGATGAATTATGACAGAGGCACATCATTCACGGTATTCTATTCATCCGAGAGCCACCAAAATGTATCACTATTTGAAAGAAATGTACTGGTGGGGTAACATGAAGAAGAACATTGTAGAATTCGTAGCTCAATATCCAAATTGTCAACAAGTAAAGGTAGAGCATCAGAAACCTGGAGGTTACATGTAATGTAACAATCTTCTAGTCTGGAAATGGGACATGATTAACTGGATTTCATCATAGGTTTGCCTTGTACACTGTAGAAATTTGATTCCATATGGGTAATAGTTGACAGGCTTACCAAGTCAGCGCATTTCCTACTAGTCAAGACCACCTATACAGCTGAAGATTATGCAAGGTTGTATGTTAAAGAGATAGTACGACTACACGGGATTCCAATCTCTATTATATCATACAGGGGAGCTCAATTTACTGCACATTTTTGGAGATCTTTTCATAGGAGTTTAGGAACCCAAGTGAATTTGAGTACGGCTTTTCATCCTCAGAAAGATGGACAAGCAAAACGTACTATCCAAAAACTTGAAGATATGCTACGAGTGTACACGTTGTACGTTAAAGGTAGTTTGTATTGGTGGGGTAACATGAAGAAGAACATTGTAGAATTCATAGCTCAATATCCAAATTGTCAACAAGTAAAGGTAGAGCATCAGAAACCTGGAGGTTACATGCAATGTATCAATCTTCCAGTCTGGAAATAGGACATGATTAACTGGATTTCATCATAGGTTTGCCTTGTACACTGTAGAAATTTGATTCCATATGGGTAATAGTTGACAGGCTTACCAAGTCAGCGCATTTCCTACCAGTCAAGACCACCTATACAGCTGAAGATTATGCAAGGTTGTATGTTAAAGAGATAGTACGACTACACGGGATTCCAATCTCTATTATATCAGACAGGGGAGCTTAATTACTGCACATTTTTGGATATCTTTTCACAGGAGTTTAGGAACCCAAGTGAATTTGAGTACGACTTTTCATCCTCAGAAAGATGGACAAGCAGAATGTACTATCCAAAAACTTGAAGATATGCTACGAGTGTACACGTTGTACGTTGAAGGTAGTTAGGATGATCATCTACTTCTTATTGAATTTGTTTACAATAATAGCTATCATTCAAGCATCAAAATGGCACCTTATGAAGCTTTATACGGAAGGAAGTGTAGATCACCAATTAGATGGTTTGAAGAGGGTGAAACTGCTTTACTTGGGCTAGATCTTGTTCATCAAGCTATGGAGAAAGTTAAAGTGATCCAACAGTGGCTACAAACTGCCCATAGTCGACACAAGTCCTATGCTGATGTTAGGAGAAAAGGGCTCAAATTTGCCATAGGTGATTGGGTATTCTTGAAGGTGTCACCGAAGAAAGAGGTAATGCGATTTGGAAAGAAAGGGAATTTGAGTCCCCGTTATATAGGGCCATATGAAATTGTCCGAAGATTTGGGAAAGTTGCGTATGAATTGGTGTTACCCCAAAAACTCTCCACAGTTCATCTAGTATTTCATGTTTTGATGCTTCGATAGTGCATAGAAGATCCATCTCGTATCGCTCCCATTGAAGATGTACAAGTTATGGAGGATCTCACCTATGAAGAGATACCTATTGCTATTCTGGATAGACAAGTGAAGAGGTTAAGGAATAAAGACGTAGCTTTCGTAAAGGTACTTGGGAAAAATCATCAAGTAAAAGAGATCACATGGGAAGCTAAAGAAATGATGAAGTCAAAGTACCCGTATTTGTTTCACACGGAAGAAAAAGTTCAAAGTGCGGAAGGGGAGAAATAACAAGTAAGTACCTATAAGCATAATGTGTATATGTATATATGCTAACATAAAGGTGCATTTGTTGTAAATAGAAAGATGTTATTAACAATCGAGGACGAATGTTTCTAAGGGGGGAAGGATGTAACACCCCGTACATTTCCGACCCTACTTGAAGTGGGCATATTTATATGCCTTATTGCCAACTTTGAACCATGTTTACCTTAGTTTTGAGAGAAATAAGTATGTATTTTGTATTGTTTTTTATGGAATATTTGATATTGTGCAAATAAATGTGACTAGACCCTTATAGGAGGAGTTTACGACTTTTTGGAGCATTTTTTGCAATAAAAAGTGAGGCTTGAAGGACATCCAAGCAAAGAATCTTAAAGATAAGAGGCAAACTAAAGATTTGAACTTGAAGAATCCAACCAAATCAGCAAAGAAAAGTCGAAGAAAGGAAGAAAATCGGAGTTTAAGTGTCAGGCGCGCCAAGCAGCGTGCTAGACCACTTTTGACAGAAATTTTTATGGCATGGACAGCAGAGGGGTGCGCCAGGCAGCGTGCCAGGCCATTTTGTTCCAAATTTCTTCTCCGACCACCAGTCTATAAATTGGGATCTTGGGTTATTGTATCATTATTCCATCTTGGTAGGCCTACTCTTGGGTGATTTTGGCATCAAAATTAGGGTTAATTCTGCTTCTTTTTTATTTTTATTTCAAATTGTTAAATTAAGCCATGAGTGGCTAAACTCGCTTAGTCTTGGGGTTAAGGCTACGAACATGAATCTCGTGAGTTGAATAGTGTCTTAACATTTATGGAATTCTTTAAGCATGAGATAGTTGGTGGATCATGCATTAAATTTGTTGGGCTAAATTAATCTTGTGCTATTGGGCTCAATTGAGGCCCAAAAATCAAACAAAAGACATGGCCCAAGTGGGGCAAATGACCCATTCTTGTGTTGACCAAGTAAATATGGCATTTAATGACCAAGAAGTGGCTAAGGATGACTTGAGGGACTATATAAAGGCACAAAATCAGATTTTTAATCATTAAAACACACATGCCATTTCTAGACATTTCCAAGATATTTCTTTTATCTCTCAAACCTTAAGCCATCACTCCCTTGGACAAGATCATCACTTTGCAAAGCTTAGGTAAGTGCTTATTCTTGTGATTTAATATATTATATGCATGAGAGATTGTGTAGATCATGATGGTTATGTCTAAAAGTGTTGAGTAGTGCACTTTTACTTTTTGCTAAAAGATGTGTCATCTATGTGACTTGAACTTGAAAGGAGACTTGAGGTTTTGATGGAAGTGAATGGTGTGGATTAAGTATCAACCCGTAACATATGGTTATGTCCTTAACTTGTTTTTTTCTATGTGTATAACTTGTGGGATTGTTGTGATGCAACGTATTGAGGTGACTTGATGAAGTAATTGTGACGTAGTGTTAATGAGGAAGCATAAAGGATAAACTTGGTGTGAAATGCTATGGGTTTATGATGTCTTGGTCAATGTGTGGAATTTTGTGGTATTGTTGGTATGACAATGCCATGAATTGTATTGTAAAGGGTGAAATGACGTTATAGGGCAATCATGTAACTCATTTTCATCTTATGCACTTGTAAGGTAGTTAGTTGTTAACGTGAGCTCCGTTATGTACTTGTGTTGTAGAGTAAAACATAAGGAAGGAGATGGAGTATTGTATTCACCTATAGGACTGTGAATACACCTATAGGACTGTGTATTCATATTGGGAAGATAAGGTATGTAAGGTTACTTTTTGCGTATCCTTCTGCAACACATATTATTCGCATTAACAATGTACTTGTTCCATTCCGAAATCTCCAAAGGTATCTCATTTCAGGTTTTCATATAGTATTACCCACATGACCAATTGTGATTCACATGTCTCATGTTCATTGACTAATGTTTCAAAGTTTCAATAATGTACAATCACCAATGTATCACTCTTATAATGGAAGAAAGAAGTAATGTATAATTGTTTGTATATTCTTGAGTAATATCCCAGGGGCGATAGAAAATCCTAGCATGGGTTATCACAGTAACATCCCAGCGGCGATAGAAAAGCCTAGCATGGGTTAATCTCATCCCATGGGTTAATCTCATCCCAGGGGTTAAAATTCCTAGCATGGGTTAATCTCAGCCCAGGGGTTAAAATACCTAGCATGGGTAATCCTCTTTTACCACTGATCAGTTGGTCATAACAATTTCTTAATGCAAAGAAGGATAAAGTTAAGTAATGAACAAGAATGATGAATGAACGTAAAGGCAAAGAAAGTAATGAATATAACGTACATGGTTCCTCACATTTAGAATGATGGTTTATCCATATTGACTATTCTCTTATATTTGATTCCATTGATGGTCTTATGTATGATGCAGTTTATTATAGACTTACATACTCAGTACATTCTTCGTACTGATGACCCTTGGGGGAATTACCTTACTTGTTGCAGGCATAGGTGCTAGTAGACTTCCACAGTAGGTTGCGGATCATTTTTCGATCATTGGTGAGCTCCAGTTGGTTCAGGGCTTTCTGAGTTATATGTGTACATCTATTTTGGCTTTGTAAATGTTGTATAATGCGGGGACTTGTCCCGAATTTAGGTTGGTTATGTCCATGTATCTGTAGAGGCTTTGTAGATGTTGTGGGACAAATGAAGGCAATGTAAGGAACATATGCTTTTGACTTGATGGCCCTAACGGCCAAGTTTCATATCTATCATATATTCTCCATGACTTTCGCCATTGGCATCTTATATCTATATGTGATGGTGATGTTTATTGAGTGACATGCATATGAGAAGATTGGTTCTCTCGGGCCTTAATGGCTTTGGGTGCCAGTCCTCCTCGTTGGAATTCAAGGCGTGACAAATCCGATAAAGCCCGTAAGCTCAAAAGGACTAGGTATTAAGCCTGTATGCCCCATAAGGCTCTCCACATAACCTCCAAGGTCAAACAATGCTTCTAAGGAATTTTGCCTAAAGGTATCCCTTTAACACTTACTTCCTTACTTTACTTTTCCTAGTGAACACGAACTCATCCTCAAAACCCAACCAGCCTACAATGAATCGAGCTCGACTGAAGTATGCAAGACCAACACTAAAGTATACTGACATCACACTGATATGAGCACAACTAAGAAAATACACAACCACACTAAAGACAACCTAATGCATGAGCCATACCACCGACTCTAAACTCTAAATCTAACATTCTCTTGGCTTTCCAAACCTGTTGTCTACTCTGAACTACACAGAATGTCTCCAGCATCATCTAAGTCCTATCCGCATACCTACACCACACTAACCTCAAAATAATAAAGTTTAACTACCAAAGAACCACACAAACTAGTACATGAACAATGCCTTGAAAGGATCCATCTAAAATTAATCGGTAGTAGCTAATTATCACGCCCCGAATTCCAACGGGACAGACTGGCACCCAAAGCCGTTGAGGCCCGAGAGAACCAATCTTTACTCATACACACTCATACGCATGTCTCTGTGTGAACATCGTTATATCTCATGCAACTATGCGGAAGTCATGGAAACATATGCTATATATATATATATGAAACTTGGCCGTTAGGGCCATCAAGCCAAAATGGACATGCAACTCTTACAATCATTCTCCCACATAAGTCTACAAAGCCTCTAACAGATACATTTACATAACCAACCTACAGTCGGGACAAGTCCCGGCTCTATACAACATTACTTTTGTCAAAACCAAAACCAATATACACATGAGACTTGGAAAGCCCCGAACTAACTGGAGCTCACCAATGACTGGCAAATGATCCAAAACCTACTGTGGAGGTCTACTAGCACCTGTGCCTGCAGCAAGTAAGGTAAGTCCCACAAGGGACGTCAGTACGAAGAATGTACTGAGTATGTAAGGCTCGTATGAAACTATATGACACATAAATACTTCAATGAACTCAAATACAAATGAATAACCAATATGGATAAGTCACCATTCTGTACATTGGGAACCATGTGTATTGCTTTCATTACTTTCTTTACTTCTTTACTTCTATGTTTGTTCATCATCACTTGTGTCACTATGTACCCGGGCCCCGACTGATCAGTGGGTAACATAACATAACGTTATGTTGGGATCGACTCGAGCTAGGCTTATGCCTCTAGAGCTACCACCCATAAATCAACACATTGGGCTCGGCTCGAGCTAGGTCATTACCTCTAGAGCTGCCACTCATAAACCAATATATCAGGTTCGGCTCGAGCTAGGTTCTTACCTCTAGAGCTACCCCCTATCAGGTTCGGTCTGAGCTAGGCTTACGCCTCTAGGACTACCCCCTGATCCAATAATCTCGGGATTAGCTTGAGCTAGGCTTTCTCCCCCAAAGCTACCACCCATACTCAATCATTAACCACATATGCATTACTTCATTCTTTACTTTTGAGATTGATACAATGATAGTCATAACATTATTGGAAACATAACATTATTGGAACCATGGAATCTTTGGAACATTAGTCAATGAACATGAGACATGTGAATCACAATTCATCAATGAGTAGGAAACATGTGATAATAACAATTGGTAACCGGATATAGGATACCTTAGAACATTTCGGAAATGAGTAAGTACAATAACACGGTGAATACTACATGCTGCAGTAGGATACGGAAAGATTAACCTTACATACCTTATATTCCCAATATGAATACCCAAGCCAATATGTGAATACAACAATTCGTCTCCTTCTTTACATTTCACTCTACAACACAAGTACAATCATGGAGCCAACGTTAACCACAAGATACATTCCAAGTGTATAAAACAATAATGAGTTACATGATTGCCTTATAACGTCATTTCCCCTTTTACAATACCATTCACGGCATTGTCATACCAACAATACCACAACATGCCATACATTGACCACAACATCATATACCAATAGCATTTCGATACTACTTTTAATCTTTACACTTCCTCATTAACACCACGTCACAATTACTCCATCAAGTCACCTCAATACACTTCATAACAACATATCGACAACAATACCACAATTTAAACTTATAGAAAAATAACAAGTTAAAGAACATAATCACACCATACACATTGGTATCTCATCCACACCATTCACTTTTATTCAAACCTCAAGTCTCCTTTCAATTTTAAATCACAAGGATGACACATCTCTTAGCAAAAAAACCAAAAGTGTCATATCCAACACTTCCAAGCATAACCAACATGATCTACAAAATCTCTCATGCATATGATATATTAAATCATAAGAATAAACACTTACCAAGGCTTTCCAAATGATGATCTTTCCCAAAGAGATGACTTAGGGTTTGAAAGTGAAGAGAAAATATCTCTTTTTGGTTTCTTGGAAAAGTCTTGAAATACATGTGTGTTACAATGAATAAAATCTGGTTTTTGGTGCCTTTTATAGGACCTTGAAGTCATCCTTAGCCATTTGGCTCAATAATTGATTAGTCAAAGCAAGAATGGGTCATTTGACCCATTGGGCCATGTCTTTTAATTCATTTTGGGCCTTCCTTTGAGCCCATTAACACATATCAACTTAGCCCACCAAATTCAATGTGTAATCCATTATATAGATCTTGTTTAAATAATTCCATAAGTTTTACGACAATATTCAACTCACGAGACTCATATTCGTAGCCTCAATCTCCAAATAAGAAATTCTAGCCACTTATGGCTTAATTGAACATAAAAGGGTAAAAACATAATTTGGGTGCCAACATCATCCAAGCGTAGTCCTACCAAGATGGAATAATTATATAATAACCCAAGAATCACATTTATAAGCTCGTGGTTGGAGAAGAAATTTGGCAAAAAGCGGCCCGGCACGCCCCCGGGTGCCCCTAGGACTTAGAAAAATTTCCAACTTTTGAAAGGTGTGCAGGGGAGGCCTGGCACGCTTCCTGGCGCGCCCCCTTGCTGCCTGTGGCACAAAAAAAACAGACCAGATCGGCCTGGCATGCCCCTGGGCGCGCCTGGACCATTTTTTTTGAAAATTTTCCTTTCTTCGACTTTTCTTTGCGGATTCGGTTAGATACTTCAAGTTCAACTCCTTGGCTTGCCTCTTAGCTTTAATATCCTTTGCTTGGGAGTCCTTCAAGCCTCACTTATCACTCCTAAAATGTTTCAGAAAGTTTCAAACTCCTCCTACAAAAGTCTAGTCGCATTGACTAGTACAATGTCAAATGTTCCATCCAAAACCAATGCAACACACGTACTTAGTGCTCTCGAAGCTAAGGTTTATAACTACACCTTAGGTCACCAATCAATCAAGTTAGGGTCGGGAATGTACGGGGTATTACAATAATGCATACAACCTCTACCAAGAATAGGAACTGTTCCCAACGACCCTCGAAACCAAAATCATAAGTCTGAAGCACAACCTCCAAAACCTAAACAATCCACTATAACTGAATGTCGATCAAAGGGTTAAAAGCTACCCTAAACTCAACTCAAATGCCTATCTCCCATTGAGTGCATTTCTAAAAAGCCCGATGTAAATTGAGAACCATGGTAAGGCGTAGTAGAAACCAACACCATGTGCCAACAAAGCATCCCTCAAACATCCATCTAATTTAATCTCTCTTAACTGAAGAAAACTGAACTGGTATGTAGTAAGTAGGCCTAGTAGGCCTGTCGATGATCTCTCAACTAAATCAAACCTTGAAATGTGGGTTGCAATCAAGTTATGCAATCTATATTTATAAGCTTGACACCAGAGCCGAACCACTCGACCTCAATTGCCCAAACTGCTCTAGCTGATGAACAAGCATTCAAATAAAAAATCTAACACAACCCTCAGGCCATCATCTAAAAGAGTCAAAATCAAGACCAGAGCTAGTAATTCTTTAAGAATATCAAATACCCAAGAAAGTCTCACCTTCAGAAACCAAGCATATACCCAACGGTTCGTGCAAGAGTTAAAGCTAAGGTGTTGCCAAAGAATGTAATCACAACTGAGTCATACCTCAGGAAAAATATATGATCAAACAACTCTGCACCTGCTGTGGGGCATCAACAAAGCCATAACTTAACGAAAAACTCACAGGGACTGCAAAAGAGTCCAAATGATAGCCAAACCTTGAGTAACTTAGAAAATATGATGGTACCTTGAATCTGGTCAAATAGCTACTTAATACATTCAATAAATACTCACTCCCAATAGGCACCTACTTTGGTTGCTGACAACTAATACACAAGAACATACAACCATCCTTTTTTTTCACACACCAGGCGAAAGCATCCCACGAAGACATACTAGGCCAAACAAATCCCAAAATGAGAAGCTACTGAAATCATCCATTTAAACCTCCCTAAACTCAACTGAATAATTAATATCATCACAGATAGAACCAAGTACCCAACTTAACACCGATACCCAAGGTCAAGACCAGCACCGAATGATGAACCAGACAAACTGGAAGATCAAACCCCTACTTACCAACCTTAGGAACAGACCATATGAAAGGATTGTCAATACTACCACTATAACATAACCACAAAAGGCTAAACCTTCCCTCACAACAACTCTCTCATAACCAACCTCTCACCTTACTAACAGAAGAAAGCCAATCAACCAAGGTAGTAGTCTAAGCCAAGTGAACAAGAATCACATAAAAGAAACACTAACCATATAACATTAGTCTAGTCGTCTATCAAACAAGGATGAAATAACAATTATAGTAATAACAATAGTAATGGCATAAAATACAAGTGTCATGTAAGGAAAAACAACAAGTCCCACTCTAGGATCACATCAAGGCCACTATGCCAAAGAAAGGGAATTTACCTAAGCACTACCCCAAGTTATTCACAATACCACTCCATTCCATAAACTACTAAAAGAAAATATCTACCGAGGTACTCATATATTCATAAACCTACACAAAAAACAAACTCACAATACTCAACATAATAATAGAAAGGAATATGGATACGGATAGGTATGAAAACCCAAAATCAAATAACATAGAAACTAAAGTATAGCAAATAAAAAAGCGCACCTATAATGATGGAATCCGAAGCTAAGGCCTCGGACTGCTAGAAGAAGTACAAACCTGAACACGTCTGGTCCCAAACTGAGCATCTGAACGGCCAACTGTACTACCAGACCGTGAATTACCTCTAACTCTCTGGGACCACCCCTAATACCTAAGGAACCATCTCTGACCAAAGGTGCCATAGATCGAAGAGAAAGATCCAGCTATGCTAGCTTCCTAATGATCCCATACCGAGGACACTCCCTACTAAAATAATCAATCTCCTTACAGTTGTAGCAAACCTTAAAAGCCCTAGACTGTGAGGAACACGAGTTTTCCCTGTCTGGCTGACCAACTCATGCCTGGGGCACTCCCTAGACAAATTACCAGCCTCCCCACAATCATAACATGCCTCAAAAACTCTCTGATGTAATATACCTACTGACATAGAGCAGCCGCCATGACCTAAATCCCTAGACGGAGAACCCCGTGAAGTCTGACCAAAACTATGTCCACTTTGACCACCACGACCTATCTAGGAGTCACTGATAATATGAGGTGCTACCTGAATGGACCTAGCAGGCTGAGAGTGACAGTAACCTCTACCTGGAGGATCCTTGCGTCCAAATGAAATACCACTAAAAATGTAATAATGGCGGGGCCTCTTGCCCTCACCTCTATATGTCTCAAGACATAACCACTCTAAAGTCATTGTATGATCAATAACTTGGAGAAAGTTAGACCCAGTTGCTATCATATTCTCCAACGCCAAATGAAATGGTAAAGATAATCCTATGATGAACCTCTTCACCATCTCATGCTTAGTAGGAAATAACATAGAAGTATGTTTGGCCCACTCGAGAAACCTAATCTCATACCCTGAAGCTAATAAAGAACCCTATCAAATACCTATAAACACAACTCTGGCCTGAGAACCACTTGATTCACCAGACACTACCTCTTTCTGTGACATATCCTCGAAAAGGCTCGAAATCCCTGACATGGTATCTTGAAGAACCGAGGCAGTCACAAGTCCCATCGGAGCCTGGGCTGGACCCATACCCTCTGGATGATGCTTAAAATCCCCAAAGTCAAGTTCTGACTCCCCAGCTTGACCCTAGGCTGACACCCGAGTAACATGTGTAGAAGTTCCATTTGCGTCTATAGAAAACCTCGTGTCATCCATCTAAGATGGAGTAGAGCCAAAAAAGTACATAGAAGTTGGTAGAAGTAAGGACACACGACCAAGAATCAAGAAATAGAAATTCCTAAGAATGCCCTATAGCCTCCCAAAGATAGGATTCGCAGAACTTTACTAGGTACTTTGCTCTTGTACCAATGACACTGGTGAACCTAAGCTCTAACACTAAACTGTCACGACCCAATTTTTTAGTCCATGATGGCACCTACTATAACCCACCAAAAAGTAAGCCAACTTATAGCCCGAAATGACGAGTAACGGGCTAATAAGTGGAAAATATAACAAAAATTAAACACAAAGAGAAGGAGAACCAGAAGAAAGAAATTAACCCCCAAGACCTAGTGAGGTCGGTATAAGAGACACTAGCAAAACAAGAGTACACGAACATAATACATATGTACAAAATCGTCTCTGGGGTATAAAATAAAGATTAGTCCAACAAAAGAGAAAGAGAGAAGGACTAGCTCTTGACACCAGGAGTTCACCCTAAATCTCTGATCCATGGCAGCTCTGCATGATCTACACGTTAGCAGTGAGAACTCATACTATGATGAGAAGGGTGTAGAAGTGTAGTATGAGTACCAAACACGAGGTACTCAATAAGAATCGATTAACTGAGCTCTAAAGATAATGCAAGCATAAATAACACGTAAAGCAGGAATATACATTACATGTAACTAAATAAGAAATGAAATACAATCAGGATAATAGAGAGGTAAGGATAAACCATCACATTCTATAAGTACTAGGGACAAAAGTGTTATACAGTATAAATAGTTAGGCATGGAGGTAAAATACAATAGTAGTAACGAAGGGAGAAGGTGATATACCATAAGAAAGGATAGAGAAGAAAAGGGATATATGACAGTACTATATAGGAAGCTAAACATGAAGTACCACAAGGGTCATAAATAAGAAGGGAGCTAGCTTAAGCTTAACTAGAACAACTAACCCGAAATATGAATAATCATAAGGTAGGTTAATAAGAATGCTCACAATATCAAAGAGGAAAAAAACTTAGAAGTGTACCTACAGCCTCGGGAATAAATCCATAACCAACATGTCACAGTCTATACAATAATACTTAAAATAATAATACAACCAGATAAGCCCGATAAATAATTACCTAACTGGACCTTCATAAGCCTAGAAGGTACAGATAACCACTCATCAAATAGCAAACAAAACCTATACCTATCCAGGGCCCTATACGACCAATAGATTCAAGCGCCAAATAATTATATTGGTGATAGGCAATGCATATGAATGAACGAATGCAAAGTAAATTCCATACTACCATTCCAACTGAGTGCCATATCTCACCAAGCATATACACCTCTTTTGGCTCACCAGCTTGCAAGGCAGGACCTATGGGTTATCCTCTCTTTCGGCATATGGTTCCCAGACAGAGGGACCCATAGGGGACTCTGGATATCTGTATATACGTCCTGGTATCAAACCAGAATTTCCAATAATCAACTATAAAAAATCTATTTCATCTAGCGCCGAAGATAAATAAGAGTATAAAAAGTGCTCAGAATCGATCTGAGACTAAACAAGTAGTAATCCATAAAATCCAGTGCCTTAGATTGTATCCAAGACTAAAATGATAGAATAGTGTAGAAAGGGTCATAATCTCCCTCAACCAGAATAAGTAAATAATGATAAATGAGTAGCTAAATAATGGATCAAAATCTGCCTCAATCTAAGTTTCCAAAGTAGTATGTTTAGTTTAAAAACCCATAAACCAATAACAAGGGTTGTACGACGTCCGTTTAAAAATTAGTTTTAAAGTGAAAAGTGGGAATAAATCCCTTTTTGGAAAATAGTAGTAAAAACCAAGGTTTTAGTTGGAATTGTACCACTAAATAAGCGTGAGCATGTGCAGATATATATGCACGCCATTAGCTGTATCCAAACTTTAAAAATATAGGCACCTAAGCATCTATAACTAGGCCACAGTTCTTTCAAAGCATAGAGAACTAACCTAGTATCCAACTGGTCTCATAACCCAAGCCTCGAGGCTGACCATATATAGAGCAATAAGAGTATATATATATCGCAACTCAAAAGCAAAAGCAAATGAGAAGCATCATGCCACTGGGAGAATTTAACCAAGGGATACTATCTTAAGGAAATGTACTACCCCAAACCCTACACTAAGGATTTTAGTGTCAACCTAAGGTTATAACAGGTATATAAGTGATCCTAACACAATCCTACAGCTATAGCAGGCACCCTAAACTAAGGTTCAAGATGTTATTCTATACTAAAATTCCCCTAAAGAAGGCCAAGATGACAACAACAATAAGATAACCTTGATCATATCCTATAAATCCCCACCACTCATGTAGTATATGCAATACACAATCTCATAGAGAAAAGTAGACTATAGCCTACCTCAAAGCTGAACCGCAGTCTCCAATCGCCCAGAAACTACTCATCTCCACTCCTCAATCTTTGAATGACATCGCGCTATCAAATTTATAATATTCACGTTAATACAAGTAAAATGAGCCTCATATTGCAATATAAAACTTCAGGCCAAAAATTGGGTCAAAATAGGCTCGTGGGGACCATTATCGAAATTATAAGATTGAATCTGTCATGAGGTCCCTCAAATGACAAGGAACGCATGCTCCAAATTTAAGCACAATGGGAGCTCGAATCGAAGACAAAAATAACCCAAAAGTTAAGAAAATCAAGAATTAATTAGTAAAATGGAGATTTAAGTTGGAACTTATAGGATTTTGATGAGGAAAAGGTCTCTTTATTTTCCCAACTCCAATTTGTCAATTGTCACAAATTTAAAAGCTCTCAAGGCCAAGATTAGAGGAGAAACACTTAGGGATGGAGCTGAAATTTGTGAAATGGAACATCTATTAAAACTTAGCAGTGGCCACTTAAGCTGCCAAATGACCGCTTAAGCAGTCATCTTTAAAGCGCCAACAAGGGCGCTTAAGCAAACCCTGCCTCAGTTGGTCGGCTACCACTAAAGAGGTCCTGAGTATCTTAAGCAGTCCTAGGCCACTAAAGTAACTACCAAGTGTTCTCCAGGCTGCTTAAGCGGCTACACCAGCACTTGACACCAGAAATATTTGCAAAGTCCTAACGGACTCTGATCGGGTGCTCTAGATTCATTTGAAACCTCATGCATGCAAACAAACTATGCTACCCTACCAACTTTGGCATTCTAGACTCAATGAAACCAGCAAAATTCCCATCCGAGGTCACTTTGACAAAATGTGGGTCCTACACCCACTGTTCCATTTTTACCAATATCCATCCAATAGCCCAAATCGAGCCCAGAAGCCTCGGGACCCAGAACAGGGTTCCCCTAGCCTAAAATCCATGTTCTAGAGTTAATGGAACTATCAAATTTCTCATCCAATGTTGTTTGCTAAAAGTTTTGGTTGAAGACCAACTAGTCAATTTTAAAAACTCCAAAATAATAAAATGGGCTTAGAACCCAAACAAACTTCCTGGGAATCGAACCGACGATCTCAGCAAGTCATAAATGACCTGTAGCCACTATGATAAAGCACAAAATATAGAAAATGCACAAAAATAGAGAAAATAACCTAGAGTGTCATTATAAGAATTAAATAGAGATGCATATAAATCTCAAAGGTGGTATAGGTAATAAAATTGAAGATACATATATAGGCTAGATAAAAAATAACATAAACACATTTCGACATTTAAGGTAGTATCTCATTTAAGAATGGGTGGTTTAATATGTTATCAATTTATTAGTTGGCTAATACTTTTCAGCAGAATTGATTTTTAATTTTTTGATAGCATTTATGGCAGCTCAACATCATTAAAGAACATGGATATAGCTTTAAAACTTCCATGAAAATATCTCAAACAAGGAATTTTCAAAACAAGCTAAAAAGGCTGCAATTAGCGATTAAAAAATGTCTTGTGATGGAAGAAGAATTCAAGTTCAATAAATATATTATTCCTCAAGTCTTGGAGATTCAAATTAAAATCCAAGATGAGATGAAATATGGCCTAAATCTTCCACCAATTGAAGAAAATATTGCAACAAAAAACTAGTATCTTCTAACTAGTCTCTAGAATCTACTTTTAATAGTTGTTTTATTCTATGTTGACTTTATAGGACAATGTTTGGTAGCCTTTTGTGCCCCTAGAAAATATCATTTCAATTTAATAGTTGTTTTATTCTATGTTGCCTTCATAAACCTATATGTGTGGCAATCTTCTATGCTCATAGGAAATATCATTTTCATTTAATTTTGTTTTTGACCAGCTCATTCTTTACTACTATATAAAGGGGTGCTTTATTCCATGATAAATCAAATTTTGAAGTATATACTACATTGAGAGTTCTTTTGAACTTTTGTGACAGATTACTTTAGGATTTATCTTTCCACCTAACTAGTTTATAGTTTCAAGGTAGTAAGATAACTTCTTCTTTTTTTCATTAACCAAAAAACAAGATAACTTCGTTTTTGATATCTTTGGTGTCTTCTTGATATTCTTCAAAGGTGATTAGTAATCATTCTAAACATTGTCTAACATTACTCACAAAGTGGTCAAGATCTAATTTTAAATTTGATTAACTTCTATAGTAAAAGTGTTTGGTTTATCTAACAACCAATTTGTTTTTACTTGGATCTTGTCAATCTTTGAAACTTTTGCTCTTGGAAGTTCTTAGAATATTTTCTTGAATTTCTCATATATTTTAATTCTTGTTCATACTTTTCAATTCGTTTCCTAGTTTTTGCTTCTGCAATAATTTTAAGTTCATACTCTAGTTTTGAAATTCCCATATTTGTCTTATCAATTGGTATCTCCATCCTTGATAATCTTGAAAATTTCTTGAATAAAAGATCAAAAAAAGTAAAAGAAAAAAAAAGAAGTAATAAAAACGTATTTAGCATGAACAATAGCATTAAAACAATTATTACTCTCTGAGGAATTTTCTACATCTATTTATTTTCAAGAAAAAGATATCCTAATCTTTAAAGATAAGAAAAACATAGTTTTTTACACCTTTGATCTTATTTTAAAATTCATTCTTTTTATTAGTTGAATCTTCTTTCAAATAAATCATATTCTTTTTAGGATTGGTTCTTTTTTTTTTTTTGTGCCTCAAAATTTTTTATTTTACTATTAAGGACTTGATATGAGTGGAGTTTAATTATAAATTCAAAAAGTATCTTCCCAAAGATTAATTTAGGGGGAAAATCAAGAGTGGGTGAGAACAATTGAGGAAAAAAGTCAAAGTTTGAGTGATACATCATTACAGTTTTAATTTTTTTAAAAAAAATGTCTTTCACGTGTGCAAGAATATATGATTATGAAGGATTGACCAAATGAGACAATAGACTTGTAGCACTACCAATATTATGCATTTATATTGATTAAGAAACTTACCTCCAATGAAACTATTACTTGGAGTATATATTTGCTTGTAATTACTTTTGGAAGACACAAAAATTGAAGTTTACCAAAATAGCCTTGTCTCAAAATTATGAAAATTAGTGGATGATTATAGTAACCCTCATTGGGTTAGATATAATCGACTACTTTTGATTTGAGGTAATTTGATGGAGGAATTGAGGCATATTCATTTTATAACATAGTTCCAATGTAAAGTTAACTCCAAAAGTGATCATTTTACTCTTTCTAATAAGATTGTGAAGTGTATAACCCTTTAAGAGTGGGAGTCAAGTTGAGAACCGAAGAGTGGTTTTTCCTCATTGTAACTTCTACTACACAAATAGAAACTCCTACTCCCCCCCAAAAAAAATGAATAAGAGAATTGAGTGAAAAAAAAAAAGAGATAAACAATAGAGATTTAAAATTGATAAGAGTAAGGCAGAACAAAAAGGCAACTCAAAAGAGGAAAAGTGGGAGTTTCAGTTGAGAAATATGAGTGAGTTATTAAAATAAAAGAGAGGAGAGAAATACAAAAGCAAGAATTAAAAAAAGAGAGAGAAGTTAAGGCAAATGAAAGACAAGAGAGTTTGAGTGAGCTTAAACTCTTATTCTTATACTAGAACTGATGTTGCTTCTTTTTCTTGATAGTGTCTTTTATTTTGTAGGTATGCTTGGGAAGGAACAAATGTAAGAAGCCAGCTATACTATAAAATTCTTAATTTTTAGTTTTGTTAACTTCGTATTTTTACCCAACATTTGTGAAATTTTTGTGAGTCAGATTACTTTGTTTGGAGAGATGATTTTTGTTGATTCTAATTATATTTGGAAGTACCATAAAAGTATTTAATTTGATGCATGTTGTAGAGACATTTGGGTTAAGTTGGTGCCTAAAAGATCTTATATACTGCCTTCTTTACCATTCCTCCAGTGAATTCTTAGTTGACAAGGTAATTCAAAATACTTGTTTGGTAAAATGTGCAAGTCTTATTCATTAAACATATTGGTGATTTTAAATCTTTTGAATGTTTCTTTCTTCCTTTTAAAGTGAGTAGTGAATTTCTTGAGGGAATGGTTTTTATAGGATTATATAATTCTTGGCTATATCACAGTGTGCTGTTTAGGTAAAAAAGCTTCCTACAAAAAGAAGATTAAAATTATTTCCAAGAGGAGATGTTCCATTTGAAATACATGAAAGAAGTGGAGGAGACATTTCTTACAAACTTGATCTTTGTAATGAATATCAAGTTAGTGATACCTTCAATATTTCTTATCTTTCTTTATTTAATGCAGGATTGAATTTGAGAATGAATTCCCTTCAAAAAGAGGGAAACGACACCATCCATGTGATGACCCTCCAGGTTATTTCTCTCATTTTTGTGCTTTTTCTACATTTAGAGCCTTTCTATAGCTTTCCCCATGACATTTATGACTTGCTAGGACTGACAGTTTGGTTATGTGATTGTTCGTTTGGTTTTTAGAGTCATTTCCCTATTTTAGAGCTTCTGAAGTTGAGAAATAAGTCCCGAGCCTAGACCTCAGGTAAACAACCTCGGATGCCATTTCTAACAATCTCAACAGCTCTAGAAAGTTGATTTTAGGCTAGGGGCCCCTTGGTCCGGGTCTCAAGGCTTCCAAACTCTTTTTGGGCTATTAGGTGGAATTTGGTTAAAATGGCCCTTGGGGATGTGGAACCCATTTTTTTTTTTGAAATGACCTCAGATGGAAATTTTGATGGCACCATTAAGTTCGAAATGTCGAATTTGATAGGGTAGCATAGTTCTTTTGTATTCACAAGTTTTTGAATGAATCTTGAGGGCTCAGTCAGGATATTCACAACTTACTAAAGTTGTTGGTGCATCAACACCTGGTTCAGGTCCAGTTCCTTCATTGTGATCATGATGAATACCCCCACGATCGCGGGGGTCCATGAGATTATTCATCACAATCACGAGGCTTGAGGGCTCGCAACCGCGATGAAGAAGGTCATGGGGCCAGGCCAATTTATTTATCACGGCCGCATGGCTAGGCCACCGTGATAGCGATGGTCCCGTTAGTGGGATGTCATGACCGCGACCAAGGGACCTCACGACTGTGATAAGGAAACCCCTGGCAGTATATATATCATCTCCTTTATTTTCCCTCATAATTTTCTAAGTGTAAACGCCATTTTAGACCCTTGGAGCTTATAAACTGTGGGAGAATCATATATTTGAGCTGGAATTAGCTTGGGAGCATGTTTGTGGGCCTTATATCTTCAAATTCCCATAAGCTCTCATTTAATTTCTCTTTTAGTTCACTATTTTAGTTATTTATTTTGGATTGTTGTTGGGATTGATCTTAGAATGGGCTACATTTTACTGGCTTTTGACCTTTGAAATGTGTGGGATGCCGTGACGGTTTCAATTTTACGATTCTGTAAGTGGGTCCCATATGGTAATTTTAACCCAATTTCTGATCTGGAGCGTTTATATGCAATATGGGTATTGTTTTTCTCATCTTGATTCATAGACTATTATTTTGATAGCATGTCAACTCTCGGAGGCCTCTCGAAAGGGGAAAGCTCCAGTTTAGAGGATTCGGCAAACGTTCGGTGTAATCCAGGTAGGCTAGGCTTACCCTACTTTTAAATTGAGCTTACTTATGGTATTTGTGTACTATTATGTTAGTTTTGGGTAGTTAGTTGAAGCTCGAGCATTATTTTAGTAGTTTTATGCCTTATTTAGTAAGGCCCCATTTCAATAGATTTCAGGCTCGTTCTCCCCTAGTGTGGTATGTCATCATCCTTTAGTGCTAGGTTTAGTGCTATTAGTACCTTGATATGGGAATGGGAAGCCTTAAACTAGACTCGGGTAGCTTCTGACCTAGGTTCGATTATCGAGACCCCATAGGGGGCCCCACCTTTTTTTAGATAATGTGTTATGGCATAAAAACCCTTTAGGGTTAGTTAGACTCTTGACTACCATTTTCGTCTATTTCCTTGGGATGGGTGGACTTAGACTTGGTTCCTGGCCTATTTTACACCTTTTCCCAGGCAGAGTAGTAATTGATCCTGTATTCACACCTCTTGACTCGATACTTGGAACCCGTCTTGCCTTAGTGGAATTAATAGCCCAAGATTGGTATTTGTGACCTTATGGCCTGGAGATAGGCTCAAAAACCTTGATTTTTCTTCCTGTTAGCTAGTTATGCATAGTTCTATATAAATGCATTTCAATTCAAATTTGAGTCCGGCATATGCCTTATTGCTACTATTACTATGAGTTCTGGCACTGTTTTGACACTGGTTATGATCATGGTTACTATGTATGAGCTCTAGTATGGTTTTGGTATCAGTTGTATGGGTGAGATTGGCTAATTATGGTATTTGTTATTCCTGGACACAGTGTGGGTATTTTGAGTTCAGGTTCGAGTTCGGCATCTGTTTATGATAAGATGTGGATGTTCTGGTGATGGTTATGGTTGTTTTGGGAGTTCTGATAGTGGTACTTAGTTCTGTGGTCCATGATTTATATATATGGCCTCTTGTTATTATCCATTATTTTTGGTTTGAATCTGGCATCTGGCCTCTTATTATTGCCCATTGGTTCCAGTTCAAGCCCCGGTACATATCTGGATATTTCATCATGGTTTGGGATTTGGAGGTTACTTGGGATAGGTTCAGGCACTGGATTGTTTATGTTTTCTGTCCTAGTTTCCTATAGTCTGCACCCATTAGCTTATGGGGGCTTGGTAGGGTTATTGCTTTCTTGTGTGTGCCTTCTGGGCTTATGAGGGCCCAGTTAGGTTGTAGTTAGTGCATTTATTTCTTTTTTGAGTTATTTATCTCATGTATTGCCCTTATTTATTTCCTTTATCACACTTGCCTAGTCATTAGATGTTTACATTTTACCCCCTCCCCCCATTGCTATTGATTTAGCTTGTATACTCGTATTATATTTATGATTTTACTATATTTAAGCTCAGTCACCCGATGATGTCTACTGAGTACCCATTGCTTTGGTACTCATACTGTACTTCTGCTTCTTTTCCCTGATGTAGATCTGTGTACAAGCCACTGGTGTTGACGTTATTCTCAAGCCCAGCTACAGATCTGGAGACGGGGAGAGCTTTCTAGAGTTCAAGGATGATCCTCCTCTATCTATCTCATTTATAGTCTTTTGCATCCCGAGACTACTGTATATGTGTACATTTTGGATATTGCTTAGTACTCTTTTTTTTTTTGTTATAGTAGCTCTTGTATCGACCTTACCAGGTCTTAGGAGAGATTATTTTATATATTTTGTCCTCTTTTTTCTCTTGTTTGGTATATTATGTATGTATATTCCTTCACCTCTGCTTATATTATTGTCGCTATTGTTTTTCCTTTTTGTTTTTGCTCATCTTCTACCCATTAGCTCGTTCCTTGTTGTTCTGGGCTATGGTTTGGCTTACCTACTAGTGGGTTGAAGTAGGTTCTATCATGACCTGAGAAATTGGGTCGTGACAGCTTGGTATCAGAGCCTAGGTTTTACCGGTACTGTCAGTACAAGAGCCAATATTTACTAGAGTCCTATGGATCAGTACGGAGATATTTGTATCCTATCTTCGAGAGGCTACGAGACATTTTTAGGAAAGTCTCATCTTTTTTATTCACCTCTGTGCGTTGTGTCTGTATTGGATTCTAAATCCTTATTTATTTCACTCTTTTCCAGATGGCTAGGATGCTGGGTGCGGCAGTCAGGGATCAGGAACCTGAGCAAGATACTAGAGCTCTATCTAGGGGCAGAGTCGACCTCGAGGTTGAGGGTAGGCTAGAGCTGCAACCCTAGTTCAAGATTAGGCTAGGGAACCTTTTTCAGTCCCTATTATATCTCCCAAGCTAGATATAGCACTAGAGGTATCGCCGCCACAGTAGTGGTCGGCCAGGGGGCAGCCCAGGTCCCACCCGAGTTTATATCATTATCAGTTCTCTATGATGCATTAGTTTAATTATTGGGTTTAGTTGTCGGTCCGCCGATGGAGCTCAGCTAGTAGCACAGGGTGGTATTAGTTTAGGAGTGCAGCCATCAGCTGCGACTCTAAGAGTAGAGGTTATACCCACACCAGTAGTTCCACAACCAGCAGTGGCCCAGCCAGTGATGTCTGTAAAGGAGCAGAAGATCCTGGGCCGATTTCTACAATTCACTCCCCCTAAGTTTGTCAGGACCCCAGGAGAAGATGCTCATGAATTCCTTACCAATTATGAGGAGAGGTTATATATTTTGGGGTTGGTTGAGTCGCAAGGAGTGGATTTTGTTGTTTATCATCTAGACACTGCAACGAGGAGGTGGTAAAGAGGTTATCTTGATTCCAGGTTAGTTGGATCTCCATTTGTGACTTGGACTCAGTTCTCTGAGGCTTTCTTAGGGAAGTATTTACCTCGCAGTGTGCATGAGCGCCTGAGATATAAGTTTTCTACTTTAAGATATGGTTTTATGTCTTTGGCCGAGTATGAGTCAAGATTTCACGAGCTAGCCAGACACGCCACTATGAATCTGCCTATAGAGTATGAGCAAGTTTGATGCTTTGTTAGAGGTTTGAGGCTATCGCTTTGCAGGGCTGCTCAGAGTTTGGTGACTTTGGGGAAGTCTTTTTCTGATATTACTAAGCATGTCTATTCTATTGAGGAGATGGATCATGAAGCCCAAGAGGTAAGTGATAAGAGACCCCATTATTAGGGCAGTTACAGTAGGAGCCATAGCAGCTCACAGTTTAGAGGCCAAGGATTTCAGGGTAGGTACCCGTTTTATCAGTACCAGGGTTAGTCTAATAGGCCCGTTCAAGTGGCGCTTTAGATATCATATGGGGGTTAGCTCGATTATAGTGGTACTGGTGGGCAATACAGTAGTCAGCTGCATAGGAGTATTCCTTCAGGGTCATCGGGCCAAGGGGGCCATTCCGAGTCTGCCAGACCTTTTAGATAGAGTAGAGTGTCAGGGGTATGTTATGATTATGGAGTTGTTCGTCACTTTTCTCGAGAGTAACCCCAGGGTGGGATGATTGAGTTTTCAATTCAAAGTGCTTAGCCGATCAGATCAGTGTTGCCTCCAGTTAGGGGTGGTGTGGAGGGTCATAGGGGTGGTCCCCAGGGTTTTAGAGGTGGTCCTCAGGGAGGTAGGATAGGTGGTCAGGTAGGAACCCAGTCCAATAACAGGAAGGGCCATTTGTATGTTGTACCTAGTAGGCTAAAGCGCATCAGATACTTTGATCACAGGTATGATTTCTGTATGCCATCAGCCAACTTTAATTTTATTTGATCCAGGATCCATATTTTCTTATGTTTTTGCTTATTATGCACCAAAGTTGGGTTTGTCTTTGGAGTCTTTATTTGTGCCATTGTGTATACCCCCATGGGTAATTTATTAGTAGTGGATAGAGTATATAGATTTTTTTTGGTGACTGTAAGAGAGCATGATACTCAGGTTAAGCTTATTATGTTAGCTATGGTGGATTTTGATGTGATTCTGGGCATGGACTGGTCATCCCACTACTATATGGTTGCTTTGCTATGACCGTTACCTTAGCCATGTCTGGCAGACCCTCGATTATGTGGAAGGGTTCTTATAGCCATGCACCGATGAGGATTATTTCTTATGTGCATGCTAGGAGACTGATATCGAGAGGTTGTGGTTATTCCTTGCTTATGTTTGGGATGTTAGTACAGGGAGTCCTTCACTTGACTCTGTTCCTATTGTTTGTGATTTTCCTGATATCTTTCCTACCGACCTACCTGGCCTCCCCCCTGAGTGAGACATTGAGTTTGCTATTGACCTCAAGTCAAGCACCTGACCTAGTTCTATGGCTCTCTATCATATGGCTCCTGCAGAGCTAAATATTTAGCTTTAGGATCTTCTGGGTAAGGGTTTCATTAGACCGAGTGTATTACCTTGGGGTACTCCAGTTCTATTGGCTCTATACGTATGTGTATCTACTACATGTAGTTGAATAAGGTGACAGTAAAGAATAAGTATCCTATGCCTCATATCGATGATTTGTTTGACTAGCTTCAGGGTGCAGTGGTTTTTTCTAAGATTGATTTGAGGTCTGGTTACCACAGTTGAGGATTAGGGCTGAGGACATCCCTAAGACAACCTTTAGGACTCGTTACGACCATTATGAGTTCCTGTTGATGTCTTTTGGGTTGACCAATGCCCCACCAGCATTTATAGATTTGATGAACCGTGTTTTTAGGCCGTATTTGGACTCCTTTATGATAGTTGTCATTGATGATATTCTGATATATTTGAGGAGTAGGGAGGAGCAAGAACAACATTTGAGGACTGTGCTCCACACTTTGAGAGATCAGAGGTTCATTGGTCTCATTAGTACAAAACTGAATTCAGTAGAGTCTTTTAGATCGGTGCGGAGACGTCCGTTATCTATCTTTGATAGGCTATATGAATTTAGGAAAATTCTATTTCTTTATTTTATTTTATGCGTTCATAGCTTTGTATAACTCAGAATCTCTTATTCACTCTCTCACAGATGGTGAGCATGCGTTCTTCCTTAGTTAAAGATTCAGAGCCTGTGCCTTCGGTGAGCAGAAGGAGAAGGGTTTGAGGTAGAGGTCAGATTGGGATGTATAGACCAATTAGAGGTTAGGTTAAAGTTGCCTCTTTAGGTTTTAGGGTTGCTAGTGGTGGTAGTATTAGTGAGTTAGAGGGGTTGAGGCCAGTTTAGACACCACCCATGACCATACCTATGCTTGAGGATTATTTGGTTTGAGTATTAGACTTTTTTCAGATGATGGCTCTTATCTTGATCCAGCATGTGACTTTGAGGTTTTAGACTCCAGATGCGCACGTGACTCCTACTGATTCTCGTAGTGTTAATAAGATATTGCTAAGTATAGCTCCATATCCGGTGACCTTACCCTTTATATCCATGGAAGTACAGAATAGATATGTAGATCATAAGGACAGATCCTCCTCAATTCAATGGAGATCCTAGGGCTGATGCTTATATATTCTTGCTTGGTTGCGGTGAAAAATTGTACAGCTTGGCCTTGGTGGATTCTAATGGAGTAGACTTTACTTTATTTCAGTTCTTTAGGCCAGCTAGACAGTGGTGTAGGACTTGTGTAGAGGGTAGACCCGTTGGATCACCTTCTCTTTCATGGGATCAGTTTGCTCGAGTGTTTTTAGAGGAGTTTATATGGAGGTACGAGAGGCTTGCGGGTCAGAGAACATAAGGATTTGATAATCTTAGTGATATGCTTGATGGAGATCAGTATTTTCATGGTTATGCTTGGAGAAGGTTAGATCAGAGTGGTCATTCAGGTTTTTCAGGCCTAGTTTAGTGGGCTCCTACTTCTTTGAGTTGCTTCTCATGTGGAGATCTCAGGCACTATAGGAGAGATTGCCCATATCTTAAACGAAGAGATACTTCACCACTTGCTCCAGAAGATGACAGATCCATGTATCATGTTCCACAGGATGGACTTGAGGTAGGAGCTTCTGGTATAGTAGTTGCAAGTATGGTTCTGGGTGCACCTTTGTTATGCCTTAGTGGTATTTGACTGTGGTCCTACATTTTCCTATGTGTTAATTTATTCGGCCTGGAGTCTTGATATGACTCATGGATTTTCACTAGAGCTATTGATATTTGCTACCCCATAGATGTTTACATAGTGGTGTATCGGGTGTGTCTATCTTATGTTGGAACTCGCTCAGAGTAGGTCGCTGGTTTTTGTTTGAATTCTTGGGTATTGTGGATTTTGCTATTTTGGGAATGGTGTCCTTAATAGTTATGCTGTGGAATAGTGGTGAATCAATTCTAGGTTTTGGCATACTTTTAGACTGTAGAACGGATTGGCCTTGTGGTTTGGCATTTTGTATTGTAGCATGTCTAGTGGTACTCATTAGTGGCTTATGGTGTGATTGATTCAAAAGGATTGTGAGTAAAAGATTCTAGTTGGATAAGGGAAAATTTCAGGCATTCGGGCCTTACAATTTCTTTCTTTCTTAGTATTTGGCCTTTGCTTACGTGAATACACTATTTGGTATTAAGACACTCCTCAGTCAGATTTGAAATATTTCATCTCATAAGGATGTTTGCTTTTGATTTGGAAAGATTTTGAATGGAAAGGGGTTCCTAGTTTGTAGCATTTGTTACTCTTGTAGCTAAGTCGCTTGGTGGAATATTTTTCTTATAAGCTTCAATTTGAGTATGTGTTATTCTCTGTGGACTTTATGTTAAGGGATGAATGAGAATCGAGATGGTCTAAGTTATGCCTTATTAGTCCATGACTCTTGTGTTAAGGAATACTGAATGGGAAAAGAGTTAAGGAAAAAGATAAGGATTTTTGTACATAAGGAAAATTTGTTATATTCAGAGTTTAGCTATAGGAATGAGATAGAAATTTGAAGCCTTGTTAATGTGGTTCATCAGTGACTATGCAGAATCTAGCTGTGATTCCTCCTGAGTTTTGTTTATATTTTAGGCATCCGTCAGTAAGATATAGTGGTGGTTGTACTTCTTCTATGGGTTGTTTGATGGATTTTGGATATTGAGAACTGCACATGTTATTGTGATTAATTGCTTATACACGTATGTTCATAGAGAATTTTTGTGCTACCGAAGAGTTGAGAGCTTCGGGCTGATTTATGTTACTTGAGAATTGAGGACTGCATGGGCTATGGTGATGAGGTCCTTGAGCATTCAATGTCTTTTAGAGATTTCATTTCTATGGTATATAAAGAGTTTTGTAGTGATTCTCAGTTTTCTTATAGGGTTGAGCATATGGGTATGACCATAGTGTAGTGCCTTCAGTATGCTAGGTATGACTTTTGAGGTTTTGTGTAGTTTTGATACTGGTTTTTGGCTTAGAAGCTTTAGCCTGGAGCTATAGTGTGGTTTAATTTGGTAGAGATAGTATCAGCCTTAGGTAGGTTTATTCAGTGTTTTGATGGGTAGTTATGTGATTTATGAGTCCCTTGGCATTTGGTGGGCCTAAGGGTGATTTTTGGTCTTGTGGTTGTAGGCAGTGTCTTGTGGTGCCTTGTTCATGTTTAGATTAGCCGGGTAGGTTTAGAACTTCTATTGTATTTGACTCAATCGTTGGTGTAGAGAAAGTTTAGAAATATAGAAATTCAGCTTTATTGAGAATTTGGCCTTTTGATGCTTGTGTTGTGACTTGGTGAGTCCTTATGTGATAGATTTTTGGTTCTATGGTGAGGCCAGTAGTTTTATGGTTTTGACTCAGCGTGGGAGTTTTTGTTGATGTATCTCGAGAGTATTTTCCTATCCTTTATCTATTTTGGTCTTTTCATACTTGAACGTTCGAGGACGAACGTGACTCTTAGTGTTGGATACTGTAATGACCCTCGCACTGAAATTTAGAATTTTTGTGTTTTGACCATTTTGCCCCTCCTCGTGGTTGCTTTATCTTATTTACGAATTGTGGGGATGGTTGGTACTATCCCCGATGCATTTGAGAGTGTTTTATTTGAGTTTGTGCTTTTGAGATCCTTAAAAGGATAGGTTTGACTTTGGTCAACATTTTGTGATTCGAGTCTCGGATAAGAATTCTGGCAGTTCTATTAGATCATGAATGTCAACTTTTGGTTAGTAATGAGGTTGGTTTAGGTTAGGAACCTTTATTTTGTATTTTGATCCTCCATTTGAAAAATAGTGTATTTTGGCCTAAAGGGGTCTCGGGGATTAATTTATTGTAAATGGCCTTTTTCATAAATCTGATGATTCTATTGGATCTGAAACTTGTTTTATGATTGATTTGCACTATTGGATCATGTTCATAGGGTTCCAGATGAGTTCTGAGGGTCAAAAACAAGTTTTTTTGAAATTGTTGGTTGTTGGTCAATAGTGGACTGCGGTCAATGGTCAACAGGACAACTCTTCTTTGGGGGAGATTTCTTGCGTAAGTTTGTGCGGGTAAGTTCCTTGCTCAATTCTAAATCATTTCCTACCAACTGTATTATCTAAATTCTTCTAAATCAAAGATTTCAAAAGAGGTTTTTTGGGGGTTTTCCCCCAAATTGAAAATTAGATATTTTTTTTTATTTGAGCTTCGATTCTTACTTGTTTTTGCTTGGGTTTTCATCCATAGAGTCTTTTTCACTTGAGGATTATGATTTTCAAAAAAAATTCTGTTTTTACCCTATTTGATTTTATTTTTTTAAAAGCGGTCCATTGAACCAATTATTAATTAATAAAACAAAGCAAAAACGGTCTGGCCAAGCGGCCCATATCCGAAAAGAAAAAAGCAAAGCTAAAATTGGAAAGTAACAAAAAATCAAAACCCTCTATGTCCTAAAAAGAAAAATCAGATAAATGAAAGGATAAGGTGAAAGAGGTCGGTCTTCTAGAATTCTCCACCGTCTCTAAATGGACCATTTTCTCCGGTGAGGTGACCATTTACAGGTAAGCTACGATATCCTTCTCTTATCTGCTAGCATCAAAACCTGCTTAAACCTATCAATTTATCCCCTTCTAAGCTAAAATGAACAAAAATTAAAGCTTTAGTGTGATTACACGTCAAGTCACCTAAATCTCTCACCAGGTGTTGTGTAATCTCTCCCATTGGAATGAAATTCCAAGCTTTAGGTTCAATTTTAGCTCCGACTTAGGAAAAATCAATTGGTACTACTGTGTGTAAGTTTGTTGTTTACTACTCTTATTTATACCTATACAAAGGATTGAACCTCCGTAGAGATTGATACCACCTTTGTACAAGTCTAAGTAAAAGTAATATATTAGCAAAACTTACAAGGTTCAAACTTTGTAGCTGTAGATAGACATCACTGCCTTGTTCTTTTGATTGTCATATAATTATTGAAACTCCCTCTTTATATGGTATTTTGCCTTAGGAGTTCTTTATGGATTGTATCTGCCATTTTCTTAATCAGTCTGGTGCCTTTTACTTTAGATTTTTTATCCTCATTTGTGGTGTCTACTGCTTATCCAATATTAAAATGCTTTTAGCTCTCTTTAGTAGATCCATAAAAGTGTTATATGTGAGTGTACCTGCAAAACTGAAACAAAAGTTAGCTAAAAAAATCTGCTAGAGAGTCGTTTTCTCTATAGATGTGTTGAGCTTGTATTTATCCTCCTCCAATCAGTTCCTTTAGCCTTCTGATTATCATAATTATGTTCCAAGGTCTATTCAATTCACCTTTCACCATTTTTATCAAAGCCAATGAATCAGTTTCTAGTATTAGGGGCAGAATCTGATTCTCTACACAATATTCACACTCTTCCTTCATTGCCATTGCCTCTGTATATATACTTGAGCTATCATTTAACTGCCTGCATGTTCCATATAATATATCCCCTTGTGCATTTCTAATACAAAAACCAATAGAACTTGGTCCAGGATTTCCTCTTGATGTTCCATCACAATTACATTTGTACCAGCCTTGACTAGGCTTTCTCTAAACCACGAGTGTTGTCTTCAATTGAGGCCTATAATTCTGTAGAAATTCCACTAAAATGGGCCAGCTTACTGGAACATCCTTTAACTAAGGATATCTGAGAAGGGTCAAATTATAAAGATTCATATTAATCTTATTTATCACCCTATTCAAAGATATGTTCCCACCATGATTTAATTTATTACTCCTTTTCCACAACTGTCAACACACCAATCCAGGGACAACATGTACTAATGGTTTCAATCTGTTAGACATTTCTGTTCCCCACCATTTTGAGAGTGTCTGATGACACTGAATAAAAGCGCCTTCCACACCTGCACTCATAGCATAAAGTACCCTAACCCTTGCAGCAAAGTCACTTGAAATAAGTATATGATGAATAGTTTCCTGATGAGGTATAATACAACACATACATCTGGAAACCAAATATACTCCAAACCTCTGAAGAACATCAGTAGCAGGAGTCTTAAACTTCTATAATCACCATAAGAAGAAATTTATTTTAAATAGTACCCCTGCACTTCAAATATTCTTCCAATGATCTTTCACCTCATTTCACTGCCTTACCAATTGATAAGTACTTGCTACTGTAAACTTTCCATTATCAGTTGGTATCCACCAAGGAATATCCCAAGGTTATGCTTCCTTACTAATGGGTATAGAATCTACAGCATGCTAAATTATATCTACAGACAATATCTCTTTCATATTTTGCATATCCTACCCTTTATTAGACATAAGGGTTTCAACATCACCTGCATCTTCATCTATCACATAATCAGAGTCCAAAACATGATACAGAGCTCCCAATCTTGTCCAATTATCAAACCAGATGTTTGAGCTTCCAACAGTAGGCTCCCACCATATTTCTTGCTCAATATCATCTCTAGCTTCTAACTTCTTCTTCCAAACTTGAGATCCACTCTTCTACTGAACCACAGTTGGAATAAGTTTCTTACAATACTTATTCCACATATAATCAGTCCTAAGAGATCTTGTCATCCTGAAAGTCCACCATTGTCTTGCAAGCCAATTTGGAGATATCAAATAGATCCCTAAACCCTACTTCACCCTTATTTTTTGGAAAACACATCTTGTCCCAAGAAACCTAGTGCTTGCTCTTACCATCTTCTTTTGTACTCCATAAAAATTTATTGAAAATCTTATGAAGTTCATACAAAACAAACTTTGGAGGAACAACAGCTGACAACAAATAGAGAAGGATACTCTGTAGCATACTATTAATCAGCACTACCTTCCCCTCAAAAGATAATAATTTTCCCTTCCAGTTTTGCAATCTATCATTCACTCTTTTCATCAAGTCATTATGATAGGCCTTCCTTTTTCTTGCATGTGTTATAGGACAACCCAAATACAAAAATGGGAATTGTGCTTGCTCAAAACCATTCAAGGTTTTTACCTTATTCATCAATGTTATAGCAGTCTTCTTATACATAAAAAAGAACTTTTTGTCTCATTTATCAACTGACCTGACACTTTCTAATAATCCTTCAACACATTCATCACCAATTGAAGAGATGTATTATCTACAGAGATGAAGATAATAGTATCATTGGCATAATCAGATGATTTGGATTCCTGCTTCATTTTGGCAACCCATAACCTCTATACATTCCATCTTCAAATAAAGAAATCAGAGCTCTAGACAAGAACTCTGTAGTTAGAATAAAAAAAATAGGAGAGAGTAGATCCCCTTGTTTTAGGCCCCTAGTAGAATGGAAGAACTCATAAGCCTTACCATTAATAATGATAGAATACCAGTTATTTACAACTAGCCTTCATACCATATCAATAAAAATCTCTGAAAATCCCATTTTCACATCACCTTTGTTATATAGAGCCATGACACTCTATCATAAGCCTTTGACATATCCAGTTTTAGAACCACATTAGCTAGTTTCCCTGTCATTCTAATGTATGTGACAATCTCTTGCGTCAATAGGACATTTTCAAAGATGTTCCTTCCTTTTACAAAGCCTAATTGGTTACTAGAGATTAGCTTTGGCAACAAACCTTCTAATCTATCATGCAAAACCATGGAAATCACCTTATTAATGAAATTACTGAGACTTATAGGCCTGTGATCAGTAAAATTTTCAACAATCTCTTTCTTTGGAATCAATAACAGATTGGTATGAGTAACACTTTTAGGGAGGGTATTACCTTCAAAAAAATCATTAACCATAGAATACATCATTTCCCACCACTTCCCAGTAATGTTGGTAGAAAATACCTGAAAAACCATCTAGCCCACATGCACTACTACCCCTCAGATTGAATACTGCTTTTTTCACCTCCTCTACTATTGGAATTGCACATATCACCTCATTTTCCTCTTTAGAAATAGCTTCTGGTAAATGATTCAGTGGATCAAAATTTGAACTCTCTACCTCTTGTGTAAATTGAGCCTTTAAACAATTTATTGCCTCCTCGGCTATCAAAGTAGAATTCTCAAGACAAACACTATAACTGTCCTTAACTCTATTCAGTTGCAACCTCTTTCTCCTCCCCTTCATAAGACTATGAAAAATCTTATTTCTCTATCACCTTTTTCAAACCAAGTAATACCAGCTTTTTGTCTCCAGAACTGCTCCTCATAATGCAGGTATATTTTCACCTTTGCCTGTGCTTTTTGCATCAACATTCTATTTTCTAGTGAGGGATTTTCTTCAAACAATTTCTCTTTCATCAGCATAATTTCCTTTCTTATAGCAAGTTTCCCCATATCTACTTCTGCTCCATCTACTCAATGCTTTCTTAAGATTTTTCATCTTATGCTTGAAGAGCCAAAAATTGTTCCCCACTTCATCTGTTTTTCCAGTTTTGCTTAACTACATTAATCAAAGATTCTTCTTCTACCCAGAAAGTAAGGAATCTAAAATGTTTAACATGTTGCTGATACTCCTTCTTCATTGTTAAAAATAGTGGGGCATGATCTGACCCAGTTCTTCGTAAATACTTAACTTCTAAACTATAAAACCAACCCTACAAAAGTGCATTTACCAAAAATCTATCCATTCTTTCAAAAATGCATCTTCACCTGCCCTCCTATTTCACTATGTGAAAGGGCTTCCCTTGAAAGACACTTCTTCAAGTTCACATGAATTCACACAAAATGCAAAATCCTCTACCTTTTGTTGAGTGACTGGTAACCCCTCTCTCTTTTCTTCCTCATTCAAAATAGCATTAAAATATCCTCCTATTATCTATGGAAAATTCAAGCTTGCCATGCTATATATGTTGCTTCACAAAGAAGTTCTTTCAGTTTCAATACATTTAGCATAAACCATGGTAATGAGCATGTGTTTTTGATCTTCAACCATCAACACTTTAATAGTGACCTGTTGTTCTGTATCACTGACAATTTCTAATCAACATCATCCCTTATAAAATACCAAATCTTTCCACTAACATTTTACTTAACTCTGTGCATGTTCAACCTCCTCCTGTACCTCTGAATCTGACTTGTATATTAGAATGGCTCTATAAGTGCTATTAAGAAAAACTTATGATGCCTATTAAGTATTTGTAATCTACTAAAAGCTTGTTGAGTATTAATAGACGTAATATTCCAAAAGATTGTCTTCAACATTATTTAATAGATTTAGTTGTAACCATACCTCTCTTTGAAATTGTCCTTTTTGTTATCTGATTATCTGCAACAACTTGCTTCTTTCCTCTTTTATTGCTTTTTTGTATATTTCTTAGAGATAGATCACCTTGCCTACTCACATGGTTTATAGCATTGTCTTTATCACCATCTACCTCTTCATTAATACTGTTATCTGAATATGTAACTGCTACAAGAAATTTCTCCACCTGATGTGTTACTATATCATGCAAAACTCTTGTAGGACTCTGATGATCTGTTGCAGCCTCAAGCTCCAGTATTTTATCTTGACCTATATCTAGTGTCTCCTCAAGTATTTTCTTTGTTACTTTATTTATAGTACTGCTCTATAATCCATCTATATTTGTACCCACTGTTAATGGCTTAACAGTGATCTCAGGTTCTTGACAGATAATTGCCTTGTGTTGTTGTTCTGCTGACATTTCATTATTTCCTTGTCCTTGCTGCACTTCTATTTCCACTACCTCTCTATTTTCTTGCATTTTGTTATTTCCTTGTTGCTGCTGCTATTGTTGTTCCATTGAGAGATTAATTTCTCCTTCTTCATGATAGAACTTCTCCACCTCTACTCTATCTCCCCATTTTGTATTACTCTTCCCCTTTTGTTGTGACTTACTACTCTCTTGTTCCTTTGGTATAGGGACTATTTTTTATAGTTGCTCTGGGTTTTTATCCCCAATTTTGGTTGAGTCAAAGGTTTTCTCAACCCAATCCTTATTGGAATCCCCCAGCTGCTGCTCTTTCCTTTTATCTCCTTTTTAATCCTTAGAGTTTGTCTATTTCAGTAAATCAAAAGGGTTGGCTAATGATAAAGCACCTTCTGTTTCATTTGTATTTTTTTGTATATAAATCTCCTCTTGGTTGGATTTCGTCTTTCTTGTCCCCTTCTATACCTCCACCCTTTATTTTGTTGTTGCTGATTCAGATTCTGTTGAGTAGCTTTTGCAGGTACCTCTGGCTCTTTTCTTAGTTCTGGGTGAAGCACTCTACACTCATGCATCTCATGACCTTGTAACTTGCATCTTTTACAATACGTAGGTACCATTTTATACTTGATTTTCACTTTGATGCTCCTTTTTTCTTTTGTCGCCTCATTCTCAATTTCCATCATTACAAACTAATGTCTTTCTGCTAACAGGTCTAATTACACTTTAACTTTGGCACAACTTGGTCTTGTCTTATTAATTGTGGCAACATCCAAATGCAAGGGCTTCCCAATAGTAGAAGCAAGTGAAAATAAGGTTTCTTTGACAAAGAATGTTGGAAACAGATTAGGAAAGGAAATCCATGCTAACACTTGAGTTGTTTCCTCATCTGGCTTAAAATTATCATCATATATGAGGGGACGCATTTGATATGAATTCTTATTTTTTGCATTGATGTAATAAGTACTATTGGACAATATGTTAATAAAATCCTCAGCTAATTCCAATCTTATTAGAACATGTTTATTTCTAATGAGCCTTATCTTGCACTCTCCCTTAATAGCACACCGTTTTGGAAATTGTTCTCTCAATTCAGTTATATTAGGCCATCCATATGAGAACTTGCCTACTATTGCATATTGAAGCTCTTTAATTATGTTCATTCTTCTAAACTCTTGTTCAGTCCATTTGATTACACCCACCCACCCACCCCTATTAAATTAGATTTATTTATAGGAATGGGAGCAACATCAACTTTCTTTGCCTGCATTGCTACATTTTCATTAGGATTTGTAATCATTGTATAGTTTCCAATGGGATTCATAGGATTAGTGATCATTGCTTGGTTTTTTGTGGATGATGTCAAAGGTGGGAACTGCGAGAGGGAGACCTGACCAACCACCATGGATGACTGGTCATCAGTCAAAGCCATGGTCGCAGATGGTTTAGACATTCACCGAGACGATGAAAATCGCTCCTTTTTCATGTTTTGCTTTTTACCCTTTTGGATTTTTGATGGATTTTTGGGATGTTTGTAAGTAAAGCTTGAAAATAGTTTTTCTTCGATTTGGACCTTATTTTTAACTCCTTTTTTTGTGGGTTTTCAGTTGTAGGTTCCTTTAACCTTGTGAAATGTGGTTTTAAAATAAAATTCCTATTTTACCCCTTTATTTTCAAAACCCATTTTCGAGGTCCATTTTTTATGCAAGGCGAACTTCATCAATACCATGGAATGAAGAATTGAAGCTCAAGAATATGCTTAAGTGGAAGTACAAGGAAGAAAGGTAAAAAAAAAAAAAAAAGAGGCTATGAATGCAAAATTGGCTAAACATTAAAGCCTTATGCTAAGGTAGACCCTTATTTCATTAAGGGTATTTTTGTAATTACTAGTATAGGCTATAAATAAGAGAGAAGATCTCACTTTAGATAGATTGTTTTGATTTGATATTTTGATGTGTGAAAACTCTTGTGAGAGTTTAGGCTAAGGCCTTGGTTGCTAAACAATGTTGATGGGATTGCTTGCTTGAGGATATCATTCCTCTTGAGGGTGTCTCGATAGTATAGGTGCTTGTTTGGATTCTTAATAGGAGGTCTTGGTTTTCGTATAGCCATGGTTGCCTATTAGATCTTATGCTTGTGGCTTTCTTTCATAGGTTTAGATTTTTATCTTGAATATTAAGGAGGTCTTTACTTTAATTAGTATTGGTTGCCTTGATTTCAATTTGTGTCTCTACCTTTCTATCCTTTTATCTTAATTTCATGTTCTTAGATTTTAGGGTTTCTTATCATTTTCTGCGTATTCCATCTTGTATCATTTGGTATCAGAGCCTAGGTTAAGATTTGTTTTCACAAATCTTAATCTTGGGATATTGATCTATTCAAAAAAAAAATTGGAATTTTTTTTTGTTTTGATTTGTTATTTTTGACACTGGATCTTGATTTCCTAGTATTTTTTGAGTCTAGATTTCAAATTTCGTTCAAATCGGAGTTGTAGAAGTGAAGTTAGTATTAAAGGGTTTTTAAGCTTTTGAGTGTTTGGAACTTGAAAAGTGGGCTTATTTTTGGCTTGAAGTTGAGAGCTAAAAATTATTGGGAATTGTTAGTGGCGTTGAAAGGAGCACGTGGGTGAAAATTTCCTTGAATTTGGACCAAAAATGAAGAAGTTATGAGTATTTGAAGATTGAGATTTTTCTTGTGTTCTTAAGCATCTTCATCTTGTTCTTAAAGAAGAAGATAGAAAGAGTATATTTTGATCCAAAATCTTCAAGTCAAAGTTGGTCAAAGATGTTTGTAGGTCCAAGTGGCACTTAGTTGAAAAAAAAAATCAAAATCTGAAAAGAAAAAAAAGTGTCAAAAAAAATGTTTTTGAGTTTTTGAGATTTTTGAGTTTATGATTTTTGAGTCTTTTGGTGTTTCTAGTACTTGAATCTTGTTCCCTAGTACTATTTGAGTCGATATCTAAAATTTGAGCTAATTTCGGGTTGATTTGAGTATTCCACCATTATTGGAGCTTGAGTTTGAAGAAAATTTGAAGTGGGTTCTCAAACGTGAAATTATTGGTTGAGTTTTTGGTCTTAAAAATGTTTGGGGTTTGTTCGGAAGCTTGAAAGGAGCTTGGGTTTCGAATTTCATCAAATTTCGAGTTCATTTGCTTGAGGGTCAAAATTTGAATGTTCTTGTGTTCTTCAAGTTCTTCATATCTTGTTGAAGAAGAATATTCAAAAAGGGCGTGTTTGATCCAAAAGGAGTGAAAGAAAAAGGAGGTGTACTTGTTTATGCCAAGGAATATTCCAAAATTCCAAGAGAAAGAAGGATAAGGTTAGTACAAAAGGGGAATATTCCAAAAGAGGAAAGGACAAAAATTGAAGGGACCACAAGGAATTCAAGGTTGCCATGAGGATCTTGTTGTTGCTTGTTTCCCCTATGGTTTTTCTAGGTTTGGATTTGAGGACAAATCCTTTTCAAGAAAGGGAGAATGATGCAAGACGAGCTTCATCAATACCATGGAATGAAGAATTGAAGCTCAAGAATATGCTTAAGTGGAAGTACAAGGAAGAAAGGAAAAAAAAAAAAAAAAAGAGGCTATGGATGCAAAAGTGGCTATTCTTAACATTAAAGCCTCATGCTAAAGAAGACCCTTATTTCATTAAGGATATTTTTGTAATTAATAGTATAGGCTATAAATAAGAGAGAAGAGCTCACTTTAGATAGATTATTTTGATATGATATTTTGATGTGTGAAAACTCTTGTGAGAGTTTAGGCTAAGGCCTTGGTTGCTAAACAATGTTGATGGGATTGCTTGCTTGAGGATATCATTCCTCTTGAGGGTGTCTCGATAGTATAGGTGCTAGTTTGGATTCTTAATAGGAGGTCTTTTTTTTCGTATAGCCATGGTTGCCTATTAGATCTTATGCTTGTGGCTTACTTTCATAGGTTTAGATGTTTATCTTGAATATTAAGGAGGTCTTTACTTTAATATAGTATTGGTTGCCTTGATTTCAATTTGTGTCTCTACCTTTCTATCCTTATATCTTTAATTTCATGTTCTTAGATTTTAGGGTTTCTTATCATTTTCCGCGTATTCCGTCTTGTATCATTTGGTATCAGAGCCTAGGTTAAGATTTGTTTTCACAAATCTTAATCTTGGGATATTGATCTATTCAAAAAAAAAAAATCCCAAAATCCAAAAAAAAAAAAAAAAAAAATTGGAATTTTTTTTGTTTTGATTTGTTATTTTTGACACTGGATCTTGATTTCCTAGTGTTTTTTGAGTCTAGATTTCAAATTTCGTTCAAATCAGAGTTGTAGAAGTGAAGTTAGTATTAAAGGGTTTTTAAGCTTTTGAGTGTTTGGAACTTGAAAAGTGGGTTTATTTTTGGCTTGAAGTTGAGAGCTAAAAATTATTGGGAATTGTTAGTGGTGTTGAAAGGAGCACGTGAGTGAAAATTTCCTTGAATTTGGACCAAAAATGAAGAAGTTATGAGTATTTGAAGATTGAGATTTTTCTTGTATTCTTAAGCATCTTCATCTTGTTCTTAAAGAAGAAGATAGAAAGAGTATATTTTGATCCAAAATCTTTAAGTCAAAGTTGGTCAAAGATGTTTGTAGGTCCAAGTGGCACTTAGTTGGAAAAAAAATCAAAATCTGAAAAGAAAAAAAGTGTCAAAAAAAATGTTTTTGAGTTTTTGAGATTTTTGAGTCTTTTGGTGTTTCTAGTACTTGAATCTTGTTCCCTAGTACTATTTGTGTCGATATCTAAAATTTGAGCTAATTTCGGGTTGATTTGAGTATTCCACCATTATTGGAGCTTGAGTTTGAAGAAAATTTGAAGTGGGTTCTCAAACCTAAAATTATTGGTTGAGTTTTTGGTCTTAAAAATGTTTGGGGTTTGTTCGGAAGCTTGAAAGGAGCTTGGATTTCGAATTTCATCAAATTCCGAGTTCGTTTGCTTGAGGGTCAAAATTTGAATGTTCTTGTGTTCTTCATGTTCTTCATATCTTGTTGAAGAAGAATATTCAAAAAGGGCGTGTTTGATCCAAAAGGAGTGAAAGAAAAAGGAGATGTACTTGTTTATGCCAAGGAATATTCCAAAATTCCAAGAGAAAGAAGGATAAGGTTAGTACAAAAGGGGAATATTCCAAAAGAGGAAAGGACAAAAATAGAAGGGACCACAAGGAATTCAAGGTTGCCATGAGGATCTTGTTGTTGCTTGTTTCCCCTATGGTTTTTCTAGGTTTGGATTTGAGGACAAATCCTTTTCAAGAAAGGGAGAATGATGCAAGACGAGCTTCATCAATACCATGGAATGAAGAATTGAAGCTCAAGAATATGCTTAAGTGGAAGTACAAGGAAGAAAGGAAAAAAAAAAAAAAAAAGAGGCTATGGATGCAAAAGTGGCTATTCTTAACATTAAAGCCTCATGCTAAAGAAGACCCTTATTTCATTAAGGGTATTTTTGTAATTAATAGTATAGGATATAAATAAGAGAGAAGAGCTCACTTTAGATAGATTATTTTGATATGATATTTTGATGTGCGAAAACTCTTGTGAGAGTTTAGGCTAAGGCCTTGGTTGCTAAACAATGTTGATGGGATTGCTTGCTTGAGGATATCATTCCTCTTGAGGGTGTATCGGTAGTATAGGTGCTTGTTTGGATTCTTAATAAGAGGTCTTGGTTTTCGTATAGCCATGGTTGCCTATTAGATCTTATGCTTGTGGCTTGCTTTCATAGGTTTAGATGTTTATCTTGAATATTAAGGAGGTCTTTACTTTAATATAGTATTGGTTGCCTTGATTTCAATTTGTGTCTCTACCTTTCTATCCCTTTATCTTTAATTTCATGTTCTTAGATTTAAGGGTTTCTTATCATTTTCCGCGTATTCCGTCTTGTATCAATTTTGACCCATTTCAAATATGGTCAATATGTGTATCATTAGCTTCCTTTTGACTTGTAGATGACACATTTAACTAGATTAGATGCATTTGGTGATGATTCAAGAAAGTGGGCTTCCAATTGAGGTTTCAGACTACGTTTAAGCTCGTAGATATTCATTTAAGGCAAGTTAAGATGTACCTTGACTTTTTCCAAAATTTTTATGTATTATATGCTTGTTTGTTCTATTTTATGTATCGCTTAGGATTGGGGGTCCTGCTTAGGTGAAATGGCAAGCATCTCCGTGGGTACCGAAGTCTTTGATGAATTGTAGTTAGATTATTGGCTTGATTAGTTAGTATTACTACTTGCAATTATCCTTAGAGTAGAATGTAGATAGATAACCTAGTGATCTCGAATAATAGCTATTGAAATGACTATTTTAGAGCTTGAATCTGGTTAGCGAACTTTACTATGACGATTGAGGATTAATGACTTTTAGAGAATACTTAGAGTATAAATGGACTTGTAATAGTGGATGAGACTTATTGTTTGGAATAAGCTAGGTTTAGGTAGTTTTTCTATATATGTTGTTATTGGGATTGTTGTTAATTTTGTATTACCCGTGTAGTGGCTTATGTGAACTTCACTATAGAATTGAGTAATTGTTTATGATTGTGTGCCCGAATGGGGGCTTATATACATAGTGCTTTTGATTTGAGAGGATATATTATCATGATGCCTGAGTGGGGGCTTGACTTGATATTATTGGTCATATTTGTGTATTAAATGCCTTAGCTTATGTCGCCTGAGTGGGGGCTTGACTTGATGTTATTGGTCATATTTGTGTATTAAATGCCTTAGCTATTATTAGAGTTACTGGTGATGGTAGGTCTAGTGATTTAGAAGGTTTGGGGAAAGTTCAGACACCATATGTAACCTTACCTATGCTTAAGGATTGTTTGATTTGAGTGTTGGGTTTCCTTCAGAGGGTGGCTCATATTCTGATTCAGCATGCTACCTTGGGGCTTCAGACTCCAGATGTGCGCGTGACTCCCACTGATTATCCTAGTGTTGATGAGATACTGCTAGGTATTGCTCCACATCCAGTGACCTTACCCTTTATGTCCATGGAAGGATAGATTAGATTTCTAGAGTTTATGAGGACAGATCTTCCTCGATTCGATAGACATCCTAGGTTTGATGCTTATATGTTCTTGCTTGGTTGTCGTGAGATGTTGCAAAGGTTAGGCTTGGTGGATTCTAATGGAGTAGACTTAACTTACTTTCAGTTCTTTGGCCAGCTAGGCAGTGGTAGACGACCTTTGTAGAGAGTAGACCATATGATATGCATGATGGAGGTTAGGACCTTTATGGTTATGCTTGGAAAGTGTTAGATCAAGGTGGTCATTCGGGCTCTTTAGGCCTAGATCAGTGGACTCTGACTTTTTTGGGTTGCTTCTTATGCGGGGATCTTGGGCACTATAGGAGGGATTACCCATAGGTTAGATAGAAAGATGCTTCACTAGTTGCTCCAAGAGACGATGTGTCCCAGTATCATGTTACACAGAATGGACTCGAGGCAGGAGCTTCTGGTATAGTAACCACAGGAATGGTTCTTGGTGCGTATTTGTTATGCCTTAATGGTATTTGACTGTGGTTCTACATTCTCCTATGTGTTTATTTATTTGACATTGAGTTTTGATATGATTTCATAAGTTTTTGCTGGAGCTGTTGATATTTTCTACCCCATAAATATTTCCTCAGTGGTGGATCAGGTTTGAGATCCTATGTTTGGGCTGTTTTAGAGTATATCACTAGATTTGATTTGATCTCTTTAAGTATTATGGATTTTGGTGTATTTGAGTATGATATTCTTGATGGTTATGTTATGGAATAGTGGTGGATCGATTCTAGGTTTTGGTATACTTTTAGATTGTAGAATGGATTGGCCTCGTGGTTTGGCATTTCAAATTGTAGTATGCCTAGTGGTACTTTTTAGTGGTAGACCCTGTGATATCCTAGACTTGTGGTGTCATTGATTTGAAAGGATTGTGAGTAAAAGATTCTTGTTGGATAAAGGAAGATTTCAGGCATTCGGGCCTCACGATTTGTTACTTCCCTAGTATTTGGCCTTTGCTTGCGTGAGTACACTATTTCGTATTGAGACACTCTTCAGTCAGATTTGAAAGATTTTAGCTCATGAGAATTTTTTCTTTTGATTTGGAAAGATTTTTGAATGGAAAGGGTACCTAGTTTGTAGCATTTGTTACTCTTGTAGCTAAGTGTCTTGGTGAAATACTTTTCTCATAAGCTTCGATTTGAGTATATGTTATTCTTTATGGAATTTGTGTGAAGGAATGTTGAATAAGAATTGAGTTGGTTTAAGTTGTACCTTATTAGTCTATGACTCTTGTGTTAAGTAACACTGAATGGGAAAAGAGTTAAGGAAAAAGATAAGGATTCTTGTACATAAGGAAAATTTGTTATGTTCAGAGTTTAGCTATGGGCATGAGATAAAAATTTGAAACCTTGTTAGTATGGTTCATTAGTGAGATGCAGAATCTAGTGGTGATTCCTCTCGAGTTTTATTTATGTTTTACGCGTCTGTTAGTGAGATTTAGTGGTGGTTGCTCTTCTTTTATGGGTTGATTATCTCTGATATGATGGGTTGCTTATGTATTTATAGCCGTAAAGGCTTCTCATTCTACTAGATTATTGAGGATGTCGGGTAATTGATGTTACTTGAGCATTGAGGACTGCATGCGCTATAGTGATGAGTTGCTTGAGCTTTCAGTGTCTTTTAGTGATTTCACATCTATGATATAAAAAGTGTTTTATGGTGATTCTCGATTGCCTTTGATGGTTGAGCATATGGGTATGACCATACTGTAGCACCTTCAGTATGCTAGGTGTGACTTTGAGGTTTTGTGTAGTTTTGATACTAGTTTCTGGCTTAGCAGATTTTGCCTGAGGCTATAATGTTATTTAATTTGATAGTAATAGTATCTACCTTAGGTAGGTTGATTCAGCGTTTTGGTGGATAGTTTTGTGTTTTATGGGTTCCTTGGCTTTTGTGAGTCCGAGGATGATTTTTGGTCTTGTGGTTACAGCATGTGTCTTGTGGTGCCTTGGTCAGGTTTAGATTAGCCGAGCATGTTCAAAACTTCTATTGTGTTTGACTCGGTCGTTGGTGTAGAGGAAGTTTGAAAATATTGAACTTTGGATTCACCGAGAATTTTTGGCCTTGGATGCTTGTGTTGTGACCTGGTGAGTCCTTATGTGATAGATTTCTGGTTCTATGATGAGACCAGTAGTTTTATGGTTGTGAATCCGTGTTAGAGTGCTTGTTGATGTGTCTCGAGGATATTTTTCCTATCTTTTATCTATTTTGGTCTTTTCTTACTTATACGTTCGAGGATGAATGTGAATATTAGTGGTGGATACTGTAATGGCCCTCGTATTAATATTTAGAATTTTTTGTGTTTTGACCATTTTTCCCCTTCCCGTTGTTGCCTTTTCTGATTTATGAGTTGCCAGAATGGTTGGCACGGTCCCCGATGCATTCAGGAGTATTTTATTTGAATTTATGGTTTTAAGTATCCTTGAATGGATATGTTTGACATAGATCAACATTTTGTGATTCGAGTCTCAGATGAGGTTTTTGACAGCTTCATTCTATTCAGAACGTCAATTTTGGTTTGGTAGCATGGTTGGTTTGGAACCTTTATTTGTATTTCGACCCTCCATTTGAAAAATAGTGTATTTTTGTCTAAAAGGGTCCCGGGGGTTAATTTGTTGTAAACTACCTTTTTTAGTAAATCTGAAAAATCTATTGGAACCAAAATGTGTTTTATGATCAATTTGCACTATTGATTCATGTTCATAGGGTTTTGGATGAGTTTTGAGGGTCAAAAATAAGTTTTTTGAAATTGCTGGTTGTTGGTCAATAGTGGACCACGGTCAACGGTCAACAGGTCAACTCTTCTTTGCTGAAAACAACCCAATTTTGAGATTTATCCCCTTTTTCCTCATTTTTATCATATTTAGAGCTCGGGAGGGAGATTTTAGGGGAGATTTCTTGCGTAAATTCATGCGGGTAAGTTCCTAGCTCAATTCTAAATTATTTCCTATCAACTTTATCATCTAAATTCTTCTAAATCAAAGATTTCAAAAGAGGGTTTTTGGCGTTTTTCCCTCAAATTGAAAAATTGGTATTTCTTTGATACGAGCTTCGATTCCTCCTTGTTTTTGATTGGGTTTTCACCCATAGAGTCCTTTTCACTTGAGGATTATGATTTTCAAATAAAATTCTATTTTTACCTTTTTAGATTTTCCATGGATTTGGGGGGTTTTGTCGGTAAAGCTTGAAAATAGTTTTTCTTCGATTTGGACTTCGTTTTTAATTAGTTTTTGTGTGGGATTTCAGCTGTAGGTTCCTATGATTATGGGGAACGTGTTTCTAAAATAAAATCTCAGTTTTACACCTTTCATTTTTGAACTCATTTCCAGGGTCCGTTTTGGACCCGTCTTAAATAGGGCCATTATGGGTATCATTAGCTATATTTTGACTTGTAGATGACATATTTGACTAGATTAGACGCATTTGGTGTTGATTCGAGAGATTTGGGCTTTAGGTTGAGGTTTTGGACTGCGTTTGGGCTTGCGGATCTTCATTTAAGACAAGTTGAGATGTACCTTGACTTTTTCCAAAGTGCTTATGTGTTATATGCTTGATTGTTGTATTTTGTGTATCGTTTAGGATTGGGTTTCCCGCTTAGGTGAAATGAAGAGCATCTCCGTGGGTACCGGAGTCCTTGATAGATTATAGTTAGATTGTTGGCCTGATTAGTTAGTACTACTACTTGCAATTATTCTTAGAGTAGAATGTAGATAGATAACTTAGTGATCTTAAAATATTAATATTGGATGCCTATTTTAGATCTTGAATCTTGTTTAGCGGATTCTATTTTGATGATCGAGTATTAATATCCTTTAGAGAATACTTACACCATAAATGAACTTGTAATAGTAGATGAGACTTACCGTATGGAATAAGCTGGGTTGGGTAGTTTCACGATGTATTGATTTTGGGATTGTTGTTAATTTTGTGTTACCCGTGTGGGGCTTATGTGAACTTTTCTATGAACTTGAGTAATCATTTATAAACGTCTGCCTGAGTGGGGGCTTATATGCATATTGCTTTGAATTGAGGGGATATATTATTATGATGCCCGAGTACACATTAAATGCCTTATCTATTATTATGTTTCCCGAGTGGGGGTTTGACTTGTCATCATAGGCCTTATCTGTGCATTAGAATGTCGTATCTATTATTGTGTCGCCTGAGTGGGGGGCTTGACTTGGCATTGTAGACCTTAGCAGAATATTTAATTGCAAATTCATCATCATAATGCCTGAGAGAGGGGTTGGAAATGATAATACTATTGACTACATGACCACTTATTTATTTGGTGCCAAGTAAAAATTGATATCATGAATTATCAATACATTGAGTTGATTTTGAGGTCACTTATACATGTATTAAATGGATTTTGATCTTCATAGATAAGCTATGAGTATTACATCCTGATATCATGCAGGCATATTCATGAGACATTGGTACCACTGAGACACTCTGATTTTGTAAGACAATAAAACATTTTTTAAAATGCCTATTTCGAGGGATGTGCCTGTAAGGTTGATTTGAGACATGAGATTGAGATTATATGAGTATTAGTTGTGAACCCCTCATGGGTCCTACATGGTAGCTGCGAGCGCAGGTGGTGTATACTGAAAGTCATGCAATGACTTTCACCATTCATCATTATCCCATCACATCACTACATTACATTGCATTATTTACATTGCATTGACATTCCTTGATATGGTTTGGTATTGTGTTAGTATTTACTCTTGTATTGTATTACCATGATAGCACCTTGTTTGTGATAGTGTGTTTGATCATTCATTTCACTTTATTACATTATGTTATATCATCTTATATTTGTTGGGAGGTTGAGGTATTGTGAGACGTGAGGTATGGTTGTAGCTTGATCAGAGGGATAATTGTGTAGCACCTTTGGTGGCATGAGATACACTCTGTATATGTACACTCTCCTTGATTAGAGCTCGTAGTATTGATTGATTATCATTGATTAAGCCTATTATATAGTATTTATGAGTCTCCTTCATAAATGACTTCCCTTGTTGTTGAATATAAATGAATAGTGTTGACTCACTTGGATTAGTGTGCCTACCCTGTATTTGATATACCTATTGACCGTTGTGTTGGGATACCCATATAGGCTGAGATGTTGTATTTTCTTGGATATAGAACCTTTGGGGAAACCTTGGGTAGTTGGAGTGGTGGTTCTCACCATCGCTTTGGATTAGGGTCGGTTATCGATGATGCTTATAGAGAATACATGGTTTTGTACTCACCCTTGCTTTTCTTTCCTTATTCTTGTTTTTTTCTGCACCTTGTGCAGGTATTGGTTTGAGTGGTAGATTGTAGATCGCGTTGCATCTATATATACACACACATACATATATATACACACATACATATATATACACACATACATATACATACATATATATATATATATATTATATTATATTTGGGATTAATCTACTCTTTCTGCTTCTTCTTCTTCTTTCTTAATTTGCGTTCTTTGGGATGGGTTAGGCTTACTTGTCCGGAAGGTGTGACAAGTGCCATCACATGCCTATTTTTGGGTCTTGACATGTGAGTTCTGGCTTGAGTTTGTAGCCTTCTTGGGGTACGTGCTGTCCAAGAATGGTATTATGGTGGACCTAACAAAGATTGAGGCTATTCCTGGTTGGGCTAGGCCTACGTTTCCTACTGAGATTCCCAGTTTCGTTGGGTTAGCAGGATACTACAGGCAGTTTGTTGAGAGTTTTCCTTCTATTGCATCCCCTATGACTAGATTGACTAGGAAGGAGGTTCCATTTCAGTGGTCCGCGAGTTGTGAGGCGTACTTTCTTTAGCTCAAGGACTTGCTCACTTCAGCTCCTATTCTGACTCTTCCAGTTGAGGGCGAGGGGTTCACTGTCTTTCATTTTTTTTGGCATTTAGAGCCTTTTTATATCTTCCCCAGGTCATTTATGACTTACTGGGACTGACAGTTCGGTTATCGGGTAGTTCGTTTGGTTAGAGCCATTTCCCTATTTTGAACCTTCTAAAGTTGAGAAATGGGTCTCGAGCCTAAACCTTAGGTAAACGACCTCGGATGCCATTTTTGACAGTCTCAACAGCTCTGAAACGTAGATTTTAGGCTAAGGGGACCCTTAGTCCGGGTCTCGAGGCTTCCGGACTCATTTTGGGCTATTGGGTGGAATTTGGTTAAAATGGCCCTTAGGGTGTAAGACCCATATTTTTATCAAAATGACCTCGGATGGAAATTTTGATGGCATCGTTGAGTCCAAAATGTCGAATTTGGTAGGGTAGCATTGTTCGTTTGCGTTCACGGGTTTCTGAATGAATCCCGAGGGCCCGATCACAATATTCATAACTTGGCAAAGTTTCTGGTGCATCAGCAGCTGGTGTAGGCCCACTTCCTTCATCGCTACCACAATGAAGACCCCCGCAATCGTGAAGGGCCATAAGCTTAGTCATCGCGATCGCGAGCCTTGAGGGCCGGCGATAGCAATAAAAAAAGTCGTGGGGCCAGCCGGGCCAATTTGTTCATCGTGATTGCATGGCTAGGCCACGTGATGGTCCTGTTAGTGGGATGTTACGACCGCGGCCAGGGGACCTCGAGACAGCAATAAGGAAACCCCTGGCAGTATATATATCATCTCCTTTGTTTTTCCCTCATAATTTTCTAAGTGTAAACGTCATTTTAGAACCTTGGAGCTCATAAACTGTTGGAGAATCATATATTTGAGTTGGGATTAGCTTGGGAGCGCCTTTGTGGGCCTTATATCTTTGAATTCCCATAAGCTCTCACTTTATTTCTCGATTAATTCACCATTTTAGTTATTTATTTTGGATTGTTGTTGGGATTGGTTCGGTACTATTTTGTGATTGGAATGGGCTATAATTTAGTGGGTTTTGACCCCTGAGCTGTGTGGGATGCTGTGATAGTTTCAATTTTGCAATTTCATAAATGGGCCCCACGTGGAAATTTTAACCCGATTTCTGACCCAGAGCATTTATATGCAATATGGGTATCATTTTTCTCGTCTTAATATATAGACTGTTGTTTTGATACCGTGGCAGCTTTTGGAGGACTCTCGGAAGGGGAAAGCTCTGGTTTAGAGTATTCGGCGAGCATTCAACGGCATCCAGGTGGGCTAGGCTTACCTTACTTTTAGATTGAGCTTACTTATGGTGTTAGTGTACTATTATGCTAGTTTAGGGAAGGTAGTTGTAGCTTGGGCATAATTTTAGTACTTTTACGCCTTATTTAGTCGGCTAGGGCCCCATTTCAGTAGGTTTCAGGCCCGTTCTCCCCTAGTGTGGTATTTCATCATCCTTTAGGTCTAGGTTTAGTGCTATTAGTACCTTGAGATAGAAATGGGAAGACTTATACTAGACTCAGGTAGGTTCTGACCTAGGTTTGGTTATCGGGACCTCGTAGGGGCCCCCACCACTCTTTTTAGATAGTGTATTATGGCATGAAGACCCTTTAGACTCAATTAGAGTCTTGACTACCATTTTAGGCTATTTCCTTGGGATGGGTGGACTTAGACTTGGTTCCTGGACTATTTTAGCTCATTTTCTTAGGTGGAGAAGTAACTGATCCTGTACCGCACCTCTTGACTAAGTACTTGGGGCCCGTCTTGACTTAGTGGACTTATCTGCCCAAGATTGGTATTTTTGACCTTATGGCCTAAAGATAGGCTTGAAAACCTTATTTTTGTTCCTATTAGCTAGTTATGGTTATTTCTACATAAATGTATTTCAGTTTCGGTTTGAGTCCGGCACATGCCTTATTGTTACTATTACTATGGGTTTTAGCACTATTCTGACACTAGTTATGGTCATGGTTACTATGTATGAGCTTTGGTATGGCCTTGGTATCAGTTTTATGTGTGAGATTAGCTACTTATGGTATCTCTTTTTCCTAGACACGGTGTGGGTATTCTGAGTTTTGGTTTGAGTTCGGCATCTGTTTATGATATGGTGTGGATAATCTGGTTATGGTTATGGTTTTTTTGGGAGTTCTGATAGATGTACTGAGTTCTATTGTACATGATTTATGTATATGGCCTCTTGTTATTATCCACTATTTTTGGTTTGAATCCTACGTCTGGCCTCTCATTATTACCCATTAGTTTTGGTTCAAGCTCGGTATTTATCTGGATATTTCATCATGGTTTGGGATTGAGAGGTTACTTAGGATTGGTTTAGGAACTGGATTGTTTATGTCTTCTGTCCTAGTTTCCTATTGTCTGCACCCACCAGCTTATGGGGGCTTGGTAGGGTTAGTTGTTTTCTTGTGTGTGCCTTCTGGGCTTATGGGTGCCAGTTAGGTTGTAGTTAGTGCATTCTTTCTTTTCTTAGTTATTTATCTCCTGTATTGCCCTTATTTTTTTCCTTTATCATATTTGCATGGTTCAGTAGATGTTTACATTTTACCCCCTCCCCCGTTACTGTTGACTTAGCTTGTAGACTCATATTATATTTATTCTTTTACTATATTTGAGCTAAATCGGCCGATGATGTATACTGAGTACCTGTTGCTTTGGTATTCATACTGCACTTCTGCATCTTTTCCCTGATGCCTATCCGAGTACGAGCCACTGAAGTTAACGTTATTCTCAGGCCCAGCTACTGATCCGGGATGGAGTGAGTTTTCTAGAATCCGAGGTTGATCCTTCTCCATCTAACTCAGTTTTAGACTTTTCTATATTGAGACTACTGTCTATATGTATATTTTAAATACTGTCTAGTACGCTTTTTTGGGTTGTAGTGGCTCTTGTATCGACCTTACCAGGTCTTGGGAGGGATTGTTTTGTATATTTTGTCCTCTTCCTTCTCTTGTTTGGTATATTATGTATGTATATTCCTTCGCTTCCGCTTATATTATTGTCGTTGTTGTTTTTCCCTCTTGTTTTCATTCATCTTCCGCCCGTTAGCCCGTTACTTGTCGTTTTGGGCTATGGCTTAGCTTACCTGCTGGTGGGTTGAAGTAGGTGCCATCATGATCTGAGAAATTGGGTTTTGACAATCCATGGCAACCTAACATCATTAAATGACATGTATTAATCTTTAGATGTTCCAAGAACTCCCATGAAAAGATCTCAAAAAGGAAATTTTCAAAATATGTAAAATGAGATGCAATTAGCATTTAGAAAGTGTCTTGTGATGCAAGAATATCTCAAGCCCAATAAAGATATTTTCTCCAAGTCTTACATCTATTTAGAGGTCTAAATATAAGTCCAAGATGAGATTGAATGTAGCCAAATCTGCCACCTAATAGAGAAAATATTGCAGCCCAAAATTAATATTCTTTTAACTAGTCTCTAGAATCTATATTTTATAGTTGTTTTATTCTATTTTGACTTCATAGCACTATGTGTGGCAGGTTTTCTATACCCCTAGGAAATATAATTTCTATTTAATAATTATTTTATTCAATGCTGATTTCATAGAACTATGTGTGTGGCACCATTCTATGCACCTAGGAAATATCATTTACATTATTTTGTCTTTGACCAATCCCTTCTTTACTAATATATAAAGAATGTTTTGTTTCATTGTAAATAAGATTTTTAAGAACATAATATATTGAGAGTTCTTTTGAACGTTTGTGGGAGATTACTTTGAGATTTAACTTTCAACCTAATTAGTTCAAAGTTTCCAGGTAGTAAGATAACTTTTATTTTGATATCTTTGATTTCTTCTTGGTATTATTAGAAGGCAATTAGTAACCATACTAATTGATATCTAACGTTACTCACGAAGTGGTCAAGATTTGATTTATATTTGATTAGTTTTTCAATTAAAGGTGTTTCGTTATTCTAATAACTAATTAATTATTGTTACTTGGATCTTGTCAATCCTTACAACTTATGCTCTTGGAAGTTCTTAAGAATATTTCATTGAATTTTCCACATTTTTTAATTCATGTTCGGACTTCCAATTCGTTTCCTAATTTTTAATTTCATATTTATTTTAAGTTTATACTCTAGTTTTGAAATTCACATCCTTTGTGTTATAATTTTAAGGCATAAGTACCTCCCTAAACTCATTTTTTCTATATTTTTGTGCTCCTTTTATGTTGACATGGCTTCCAAGTCAGCACAAAATTTTCTGCTACTTGGAAGCCACGCCAACACAAAAGAAGCACAAAAATATAGAAAAAAGAATTTAAGGGCGTAATATGACCCCCGTAAAGTTTAGGTGTGTAGTTTGGGGGGGAGTGGGTACTTGTGCCTTATTCCTTTTTTTAACGGTCCTTTTTTATTCTAAAGGATCATCGACCAACTCCATATTGGTTTCCATTCTTACTAAATATGATGCCTTCTCATGCCTTTGGTTCTTTTACCCTTTTGAAGCAAATAACAATAGTGGTCAACAACTTTTTCACAAATGTAAAAATTCGTTAAAAATTCATCATTTTTAGTCGATGTTCAATGAAGTAGGCGATAAAGTTGTCCAGCGTCTTGGTTGTCATGTTGTGGTTCAATTGTTCTTCTTCTGCTTCAATTTGTATTTTTGATTCAAAATGTGAGGAAGCAGTAATTGAAGATGCATTTGTCGCAGCAAATTCATGACTTTAACGGATGAAGTGAGACTCCTTTCTTTTAGGAAGAGATCCAAAAATAGGTGTATTCGATCTGGACTTACCATGCTAGCAATTAAAAGCAGAAAAATTTAAAAGAAACATCAAAGGCTACAAAACATAGCAAAAATATTGTACTACAAATTAAAGTTGAATAGCAATTTGTGAATTTTCAAGAAAAGTGAGTAGTAAAAAGGCAACAAAGAAGCAGATGAAACTAAGTGACTATAAACATTCATATTCAGTCGGATTCTTAAGTCAAAAATTTATTAACGATTAAGTAGAGCGGGACTTACCATACTAGCAATTAGAAGAAAGAAAATTTTAAAAGGAACATCAAAATGGACAAAATTGGGAGCAAAATATTTTTTCATAAAGTTCAATAATAATTTGTGAAGTTTACAGACAAGTGACTAGTAAAAATACAACAAAGAAGTATATGAAATAAAGAAATTATAAGCATTCATACTGAGTTGGACTCTTAAGTTGAAAATCTTTAAACGAGAGAGAACATGACATGCCATGATAGCAATTAAAAAGAAATAAAATTTAAAAGAAACATCAAAAGAGACAAAATAGGGAGCAAAATTTTTTTCACAAAGTTGAACAATAATTTGTGAATTTTTCACAAAAATGAGTACAAAAAAGGCAACAAAGAAGCACATGAAACTAAGGAATTATAAATATTCATACTCAGTCGGACTCTTAATTCGAAATCTTTAAATGATCAGAGAGAGCAAAACTTATCATGTTTTACAACCCAACTAACTGGATCATGCGGGCACCTACTGTAACACCCCGTATGTTTTCGAACCTAGTTAATTACCGTAACATTCATGGAATTATTTTAACATGAGAGGGTTGATTAATTATACATTAATTTGTTGGGCTTAAATAAGTCTTGTGCCATTGGGCCCAATTGTAGCCCAAAGATGGAGCCAAAGACATGGCCCAAAGGGTATTTGACCCATTCTTTCAATTGACCAAGTGAGGCCCTCATTTAATATGGTGCATGTGGCTAAGGATGACTTAAGGGGACCATATAAGGCAAGAGAAAAATCAGATTTTTTATTCAACACAATACACATGCCATTTTCTAGAATTTTCTCCAACATTTTTCTCTCACACAAACCATAAGCAACTAGTCTCTTTTGTAACACCCCGTACCTACTAACACCCTATGAGATGACACTGACCAATGGTTTTTCAAGTGTCAAGAGGCAAAAGTATTCACTTTGTAAGGTTATTGATGAAATAAATGCTACTGGGCCTAATGCATGAGATTAGACCTTTATAGGAGGTGAAATACCCGTATGTTGTCAAACCTATACGACTACATGTACGTTTATGGAAAATATGGCAACATGAGAGATTTGATTAATTATGTATTAAATTGTGGGGTTGATGTATTAAATATTGGACATGTAAAAATCTTGTGCAAATTAGGCCTTAAAGGAAGCCCAAATTTATGAGGAAGACATGGCCCAAAAGAGAATTTTGATCCATTCTTGTTTAGTCTTCCATTGACCAATTTAAAATAAGAGGATTGTACCAAGTGGGTGGTTAATAGGCACCATTAGGAGGCTATATAATGGGGGAAAAATCAGATTTATTGGCATTGAACTCTCATAACTTTTCTAGAATTTTCCAACAAAAAACTCCTTTGCTCTCAAGAACCCTCATCACTCCTTTGGCCAAGATCATCAAGTGGTAAGACTTGGTAAGTGTTTATTTTGATGGTTTAATATATTTTATTCATTATAGATGGTGTATATTATGTTGGTTATGTTGGTGAAGTGGGAGAAACTCCCTATGTGCAAAACAAATTGTGTTTACTAAATCGGAGGATGGTATTGTCTTGTAAACTTGATTATGCACTTGTGGTCTTGAAGGAAGTGAACATGATGGAGTAAATATTGACATATGAGATGTGCTTATAGTATTTCTTTGATGTGTCATGGTGTTTAACATTTGGAATGATTATTGTGAAATTGGTTATGGTATTGGTGGCATATTGGCCGTAGAGTGTCATTTTGGGTGTTGTATGTGTGTTGTGAGACCATGGATGATTGTTGGAATGTTATATGATCAAAAATATGTTCAAATATGTTTGGTTATGATCATGGACCATTCATGGCATTAAAAGACCCAAAAAGAAGCCATTTCAGACCAAACGGGCATCCGCCCCCGCAGACGGAGGCATCTGCGGGCGCAGATGCCAACGCAGATGGCTCTGGATGCTGCCAAAGTCCATCTACACGTTCACCTTGCCACCTGTGGGCACAGGTGGCAGTGCAGGTCACTTTTAGATCTCAGTTTCGTATGTTTTCGTACCCAGTTGATCCCCGAAAGCCCCGATACCTTTTATGGATGTAAATAGCAACTTGTGATGTCGTTTTAATGAATTTAAAGTGTCATATGAAGGCATGTTGGACTGTATTAAAGGTGTATTGTTGTTGATATGTTGTGGTGAGTCAAATTAAGAAGCGTAAATGTGACGGAATGATAATGGGAAGGCATAAAGGGTAAGTGTGATGCGAAATGATATTGTTGAATGAACTCTTGGTCAATGAGTGGAATATTATGGTAGTGTTGGCATGTTGATGCGATAAATGACATTATAATAAGGCGAAATAACGTTCTAAAGTAACTATGTGAGTCACAGTCATCTTGTGCACTTGTAAGGTAGTTGATTGCTAATATAAGCTTCGCTATGTACTTATGATGTAGAGTGAGACGTAAAGAAAGAGCTGGACTGTTGTGTTCATATTTCGGCTTGTGTACTTGTACTTCGAAGCAAAGGTATGTAAGGTTATTCTTCTATTTCCTTCTGCAACATATGGTGTTCATATTGTCATGGTACTCATTTGATTCCGAAATACCCTAAGGTATTCCGTATTCGAGAATTGGATAGAGTTACTCATATGTTCCTTATTCATTGGTCAATGGTGAATCATATGACTCAGGACCATTGGTTGAATTGTGTTCACTGGCTAACATGTCAAAAGTTCCAAATGTTCTAAGCTATCCTCTTTCCGGTTACCAAGGGTAATGGTCTCATATTTCTTCCACATTGCTCACTTGTGAATCACATGTATCATATGCATTGATAAGGTTCCAAAAGCTCAATAGTGGTTATGTTCATGTGTCTTATTTAGTACTCATTGTCCTAAGGTTCCAAAAGTGTTCTATTCCAAGGGGGTTCTATAGTATTCCAACTAAGGTTGATGTAATGTTATTCATAGGTGTTTTACTCCTAGACGAATCATGACCCACTTAGTTCTTATTCATGGCTGGAAGTTCTTCAGTTGTCATATGTTGTAAAGTTTAAGAGAACTATTGCAACGAGCGTAAGGAGGTCAAGAGAGCCTGTTTAGTTGAATAACCTTGTTCCCATCATGTCATGGTTTAAGTTCCAATAGAGTTATATACATGTCTCATATTCATTAGCAATGTTCCAAAGTCCTATAGTATGATGATTATCCTTGTGCCAATTGTTCATAAGTAAGAGTACCAATCTCATAAGAGTAATAAGAGAGGTGATGTGCAAGTTAGTATAAGTAGTCCTCATAAGTGAAATTGTCAATCTCATGAGGTAAAGGAGTGAAGTGAGATGAGCATATAAGTGCGTGCGTAGTTAAGGTGTTAATCTCATGAAGTATAAGAGCAAGGTAAAGCATATTGGTGTGTTTCAATTAGTGTCATGACCCAAAGTTCCCATAGAAGTTATACATATGTCTCTTATGCATTGATCATTGTCCAATGGTTCCAACAGTGTTATGTTTTCATGAAGGCTATGTTTCCAATTGATCATTCTCCCTCATTGATTAATGTTCCAATCATGTTCCAAAGTTCTATAACATTGTAACTACTAAATACCAATCTCTCACAAGTAATGAAAGAAGTAATGAACAATCAATGTACCTATCCATCACGAGTTGAGATGTCAGTCTTGTAAAGATGTGACGTAATGTATATTTGTGTTTCAAGTTTCAAGAATGTTTCTATCATCAAGGTATCACTCATTGTATGAAAGAAAAGAAATGAAGGAAAGAATAATGAAAGAAAAGGAAGCAATGTTATGTAATGTTAACCCTACCCATGGAGTAGATGTATGTTATTGCCCACCATAGAGTGGATGTATGTTGGCCTACCCATGGAGTAGATGTATGTCATTGCCCACCAAAGAGTGGATGTATGTTATTGCCCACCATAGAGTGGATGTATTTTGGCCTACCCATGGAGTGGATATATGTTATTGCCCACCATAGAGTGGATGTATGTTGGCCTACCCATGGAGTAGATGTATGTTAACCCACCCAAAGAGTGGATGTATGTTGAATGATTAATCATATTGATCATGAGCATTGTAAAAGTAATGTAAGTAAAGGCAAAGGAAAGGAAGAACGTAATATACATGGTATCCCTCATACAGAAAGAAAGTTTATTCACATTGCTTTAATTCTTTTATGTTGAATTCATTATTGTTGTTGTTATGTATGACTCATTGGAGATGATAGCAAAGAAAGAAAGGTACATGGTTCCATAAATGAAATTTTCTCTTATAATCATTTCCATTGAAATTCTTGTGCATTGATACAGTTTGTTTACGACCTTACATACTCAGTACATTCTTCGTACTGACCCCTTTTGGGGACTTACCTTACATGCTTCAGGTGCAGGCATTAGTAGACCTCCACAGTAGGCTGCGGATTTTATAAAGGTCTCTGGTGAGCTCCAGTTACTTAGGGGCTTCCCAAGTCACATGTGAACATTAGGTTTTTGGTATTATGTAAATATTGTATAGATATGGTCATGTATCTGTAGAGGCTTTGTAGACAGTTGTGGGAAGACAAATGTAAGAGGTGTATGTCCATGTTGACTTGATGGCCCTGTCGGCCAAGTTTCACATATGTATATATATATTTAGCACATGTTTCATGAATGCTGTTATTAGCATGGTAAAATCTCACGTGGTAATGATATTTCTTATGGCATGCATATGAACGAACATGAGCAAAGATTGGTTCTCTCGGGCCTTATCGACTTCTGGTGCCAATCACGCCTCAATGGGAATTTGGGGTGTGACAAAGTGGTATCAGAGCAGTTCGTTCTCAGGGTGTCTACAAAGCCGTGTCTGAGTAGAGTCTTACTTATCAATGTGTTGTGCACCACATTTATAAGTAGGAGGCTACGGGACATTTAGGATGTTGTTTCTTTTCTTCACTTCTAGATCGTGCAATAGAGCCCATGTTGTAAGTTGAATTCTATCTGACCATGGTAATTGTTTTTCTTTGGTATAGTCAAAATGTCGATCACGATAAGAGGTAGAGGTAAAGGAAAGCAGGTAGATGTGCCTGCTGAAGATGGAATGAGTAGATTACCACCTGACCAAGTTAGTCGAGGTGGAGCAGATGCTGAAATTGCATCGCGGTCTTCTTCTACCCTCCCAGCTCTAGAAGAGCCAAGAGGTAGGGAAGAACCTGCAGAGCCGCCAATGAACACTACGGATCAGGATCTTCGAAATGCAGTACACATGTTGACTCAGTTAGTGGCTGCACAAGCACAAGGATGAACTGGTCCAATGATAAATGAAGATGACGCGGCTAGAGCAGCTAGTCGACGTACGCAGGATTTTCTCAAATTGGACCCTCCTATATTCACTGGGTCAGACCTGAAAGTGGATCCACAGGATTTTATGGACCAAGTTCAAAGAGCCCTAGAAGTGATGCACATAACAGGTGTAGAAACGGTTGAGCTGGCAGCTTACAGATTGAAGGGTGAGGCCATATTGTGGTATGAGGAATGGAAAAGATCAAGAGGCATTGATGCACTCCCAGCTGGTTGGGAAGAATTTAAAACGGCATTTCTAGATCACTATCTTCCCTATGAGATCCGTGAGGCTCGTGCGGATCAGTTTTTAAATTTGCGTCAAGGAAATATGAGTGTTAGAGAATACAGTTTGCAATTTAATTCCTTGGCTCGATATGCGCCAAAGGTTGTGGCCACGATGAAAGATAGAATCCATAGATATGTGGATAGACTGGAGCCGTATTTGGTATGAGACTGTACTATTGCCGCTTTGAATAAAGATATGGACATTGCTAGAATTCAAGCCTTCGCACAGAAAATGGAGGACCAAAGGCAAAGACAAAGAACACAGGAACCTGAGGAAGGGCCATCAAAAAGGGCCAGACCTATGGGGCAGTCTATGACGTCCCAAGGAGAATCAAGGATTTTGATGACTTCTAGACCATCACTCTCCCATTCCACAACAGGCACACACTCTCAATCCCGAGGGTTTAGGGGCAGCCAATTCGGACAGAGTAGTGGACTTCGTGGATCACAGGCAACAAGATTATCTCGTCAGCGGTGCCAACGCTGTGGGAGATTTCATGCAGGTGAATGCCGGTTTGATACGAATGTTTGTTTTGTGTGTGGTAGACCAGGACACATGATGAGAGAATGCCCACAGAGGTCCACGAATTGTAGGACACGACCTACAGGATCAGCCGTTGTGGCAGCGGCGGCTGAGGTACAGTCTGCTGGTCGTGGTAGAGGTGGTAGAGAAGCAGCCAGTCCCAGTGGAACTCAAAATTGCACCTATGCTTTAGTTGATCGACATAATTTGGAAATTTCTCCTGACGTGGGCACAGGTATAATATTTGTCTTGTCACAGAATATATACATATGCATTGATTAATTCACGTTTTACCTTGTTATGTGATACCCGTTGTTTGTTGTAAAGTTGGGAAGAACATCAGAAGTATTGATTAAGCCAATGGAAACATCTACACTAGTTGGTAAGTTGTTAGAACTAAAAGAGTATGTCGGAATGGTATAGTCAATGATTGTAATCATGATATGAGGGTTGGCCTTATGGAGATGGAAGTGGAACATTGTGATATTGAGATGGGTATGGGGTGGTTGGCTTCTTTTTATGTCACATAGATCTCCAAGCTACGGAGGTATATTTGGTTTCCACAAAAGCTTTCTTGAATGGATAAATTATTTCCTATCCCTATCCCGAGATAAGAAAAGCGATGTCCACGGTATACACATGTCAGCTAGTAAGGCCTAGTGTGTCCCTGTAGGGTACACCAATGTTTTTTGCATACATATAGAAAGTTTGGATACACACAAGTGAAGTTGGGCACAGTTTTCCATTATTGACTGTGTTTATAATCATAACTATTATTTAAGTATCACAATAGTATCTCATGAGGGGTTAGGTTAAAGAGAAGTAAGTTTAACTCGTCAATGGATTTGGAGCAAGTGAAAGAAGGTTAAGATGGTACGATCGTAGTTACAAGCTAACACAAGTCATACGTCAATGTACAAAATAATGAGAAGCTGAAAACAAAGTAATGAGACTAAGGTGCTCATAGTTTCTTCAAAAAGAAAGGGGAAGTCCAAAAGTGCAAGGATGGAGAAAGATTACGTCAGTATCTATACAACTAAATGTATAAGTGCATTGGTTACACATGAGACAATGATGTTAACATTCGAGGACGAATGTTCCTAAAGGGGGAAGAATGTAACACCCCGTACCTACTAACACCCTATGAGATGACGCTGACCAATGGTTTTTCAAGTGTCAAGAGGCAAAAGTATTCACTTTGTAAGGTTATTGATGAAATAAATGCTACTGGGCCTAATGCATGAGATTAGACCTTTATAGGAGGTGAAATACCCGTATGTTGTCAAACCTATAAGACTACATGTACGTTTATGAAAAATATGGCAACATGAGAGATTTGATTAATTATGTATTAAATTGTGGGGTTGATGTATTAAATATTGGACATGTAAAAATCTTGTGCAAATTGGGCCTTAAAGGAAGCCCAAATTTATGAGGAAGACATGGCCCAAAAGAGAATTTTGATCCATTCTTGTTTAGTCTTCCATTGACCAATTTAAAATAAGAGGATTGTACCAAGTGGGTGGTTAATAGGCACCATTAGGAGGCTATATAATGGGGGGAAAATCAGATTTATTGGCATTGAACTCTCATAACTTTTCTAGAATTTTCCAACAAAAAACTCCTTTGCTCTCAAGAACCCTCATCACTCCTTTGGCCAAGATCATCAAGTGGTAAGACTTGGTAAGTGTTTATTATGATGGTTTAATATATTTTATGCATGAGAGATGGTGTATATTATGTTGGTTATGTTGGTGAAGTGGGAGAAACTCCCTATGTGCAAAACAAATTGTGTTTACTAAATCGGAGGATGGTATTGTCTTGTAAACTTGATTATGCACTTGTGGTCTTGAAGGAAGTGAACATGATGGAGTAAATATTGACATATGAGATGTGCTTATAGTATTTCTTTGATGTGTCATGGTGTTTAACATTTGGAATGATTATTGTGAAATTGGTTATGGTATTGGTGGCATATTGGCCGTAGAGTGTCATTTTGGGTGTTGTATGTGTGTTGTGAGACCATGGATGATTGTTGGCATGTTATATGATCAAAAATATGTTCAAATATGTTTGGTTATGATCATGGACCATTCATGGCATTAAAAGACCCAAAAAAAAGCCATTTTGGACCAAACGGGCATCCACCCCCGCAGACGGAGGCATCTGCGGGCACAGATGCCAACGCAGATGGCTCTGGCTGCTGCCAAAGGCCATCTGCGTGCGCACCTTGCCACCTTCGGGCGCAGGTGGCAGCGCAGGTCACTTCCAGATCTCAGGTTCGTATGTTTTCGTACCCAGTTGATCCCCGAAAGCCCCGATACATTTTATGGATGTAAATAGCAACTTGTGATGTCGTTTTAATGACTTTAAAGTGTCATATGAAGGCATTTTGGACTGTATTAAAGGTGGATTGTTGTTCATATGTTGTGGTGAGTCAAATTGAGAAGCGTAAATGTGACGGAATGATAATGGGAAGGCATAAAGGGTAAGTGTGATGCGAAATGCTATTGTTGAATGAACTCTTGGTCAATGAGTGGAATATTATGGTAGTGTTGGCATGTTGATGTGATAAATGACATTATAATAAGGCGAAATAACGTTCTAAAGTAACTATGTGAGTCACAGTCATCTTGTGCACTTGTAAGGTAGTTGATTGCTAATATAAGCTTCGCTATGTACTTATGATGTAGAGTGAGACGTAAAGAAAGAGCTGTACTTTTGTGTTCATATTTTGGCTTGTGTACTTGTACTTCGAAGCAAAGGTATGTAAGGTTATTCTTCTATTTCCTTCTGCAACATATGGTGTTCATATTGTCATGGTACTCATTTGATTCTGAAATACCCTAAGGTATTCCGTATTCGAGAATTGGCTAGAGTTACTCATATGTTCCTTATTCATTGGTCAATGGTGAATCATATGACTCAGGACCATTGGTTGAATTTTGTTCACTGGCTAACATGTCAAAAGTTCCAAATGTTCTAAGCTATCCTCTTTCCGGTTACCAAGGGTAATGGTCTCATATTTCTTCCACATTGCTCACTTGTGAATCACATGTATCATATGCATTGATAAGGTTCCAAAAACTCAATAGTGGTTATGTTCATGTGTCTTATTTAGTACTCATTGTCCTAAGGTTCCAAATGTGTTCTATTCCAAGGGGGGTCTATAGTATTCCAACTAAGGTTGATGTAATGTTATTCATAGGTGTTTTACTCCTAGACGAATCATGACCCACGTAGTTCTTATTCATGGCTGGAAGTTCTTCAGTTGTCATATGTTGTAAAGTTTAAGAGAACTATTGCAACGAGCGTAAGGAGGTCAAGTGAGCCTGTTTAGTTGAATAACCTTGTTCCCATCATGTCATGGTCTAAGTTCCAATAGAGTTATATACATGTCTCATATTCATTAGCAATGTTCCAAAGTCCTATAGTATGATGATTATCCTTGTGCCAATTGTTCATAAGTAAGAGTACCAATCTCATAAGAGTAATAAGAGAGGTGATGTGCAAGTTAGTATAAGTAGTCCTCATAAGTGAAATTGTCAATCTCATGAGGTAAAGGAGTGAAGTAAGATGCGCATATAAGTGCGTGCGTAGTTAAGGTGTTAATCTCATGAAGTATAAGAGCAAGGTAAAGCATATTGGTGTGTTTCAATTAGTGTCATGATCCAAAGTTCCCATAGAAGTTATACATATGTCTCTTATGCATTGATCATTGTCCAATGGTTCCAACAGTGTTATGTTTTCATGAAGGCTATGTTTCCAATTGATCATTCTCCCTCATTGATTAATGTTCCAATCATGTTCCAAAGTTCTATAACATTGTAACTACTAAATACCAATCTCTCACAAGTAATGAAAGAAGTAATGAACAATCAATGTACCTATCCATCACGAGTTGAGATATCAGTCTTGTAAAGATGTGACGTAATGTATATTTGTGTTTCAAGTTTCAAGAATGTTTCTATCATCAAGGTATCACTCATTGTATGAAAGAAAAGAAATGAAGGAAAGAATAATGAAAGAAAAGGAAACAATGTTATGTAATGTTAACCCTACCCATGGAGTAGATGTATGTTATTGCCCACCATGGAGTGGATGTATGTTGGCCTACCCATGGAGTAGATGTATGTCATTGCCCACCAAAGAGTGGATGTATGTTATTGCCCACCATAGAGTGGATGTATGTTGGCCTACCCATGGAGTGGATATATGTTATTGCCCACCATAGAGTGGATGTATGTTGGCCTACCCATGGAGTAGATGTATGTTAACCCACCCAAAGAGTGGATGTATGTTGAATGATTAATCATATTGATCATGAGCATTGTAAAAGTAATGTAAGTAAAGGCAAAGGAAAGGAAGAACGTAATATACATGGTATCCCTCATACAGAAAGAAAGTTTATTCATATTGCTTTAATTCTTTTATGTTGAATTCATTATTGTTGTTGTTATGTATGACTCATTGGAGATGATAGCAAAGAAAGAAAGGTACATGGTTCCATAAATGAAATTTTCTCTTATAATCATTTCCATTGAAATTCTTGTGCATTGATACAGTTTGTTTACGACCTTACATACTCAGTACATTCTTCGTACTGACCCCTTTTGGGGACTTACCTTACATGCTTCAGGTGCAGGCATTAGTAGACCTCCACAGTAGGATGCGGATTTTATAAAGGTCTCTGGTGAGCTCCAGTTGCTTAGGGGATTCCCAAGTCACATGTGAACATTAGGTTTTTGGTATTATGTAAATATTGTATAGATATGGTCATGTATCTGTAGAGGCTTTGTAGATAGTTGTGGGAAGACAAATGTAAGAGGTGTATGTCCATGTTGACTTGATGGACCTGTCGGCCAAGTTTCACATATGTATATATATATTTAGCACATGTTTCATGAATGTTGTTATTAGCATGGTAAAATCTCACGTGGTAATGATATTTCTTATGGCATGCATATGAACGAACATGAGCAAAGATTGGTTCTCTCGGGCCTTATCGGCTTCGGGTGCCAATCACGCCTCAATGGGAATTTGGGGTGTGACATCTTTGGCCAAGATCATCATCTTGCAAGCTTTGGTAAGTATTTGTTCTCATGGTTTACTATATGATACACTTAATATGATGTATAAATTATGTTGTTTATGTTGGCTCAGTGTTGGGCAGTCACTAGGTGTAAAACAGTGTACTTTTGCTTAATCGAAGATGGGTTTTGCCTTGTAAACTTGAAAATGGACTTGTAGTCTTGACGGAAGTGAACTTGATGGATTCCATGTTGACATGTGAGATGTTATTATATCCTTAACTTGTTTTATCCTTGTGTATAATGTTTGGAATTGTTATTGTGAAATTGGTCATGGATTTGGTGACGTATTGAAAGGAAAGTGTAGTTTTGGTGTTGTTTATGTGCATTGTGGAACCATGAATGTTCTTTGGAATCCAAGTGACCAAATATATGTAAATAAAATCTTATTTATGGCCTTGGATCATTTATTACACAAAAGGATCCAAAAAGGACCCTTTTTGGCCAATTTGGGCATCCGCCCCTGCAGACGAAGGCACCTGCTGGCGCAGATGCCAATGCAGGTGCCCCTGGACACTGCCAAGGGCCACCTGCGGCCGCATGTCAGCCACCTTCGGGTACAGGTGGCTTCGCATGTCACACCGTAATTCCGTTTTGTATGGTTTTGTCTCTCTTTGATCCCCGAAGACCCCTATACCCATTTTGGATGTAATTATCAACTTATGATACCTTTTTAATGACCTTAAAGGGTCGTATGGAGGCATATTGGATTATATTAATTATGTATTGTTGTTCATATGTTGTTATGAGGAAATTTGATGGAATAAATATGACGAAATGATAATGAGGAAGCGTAAAGCGTAAACGTGGTGTGAAATACTATTGGTATATGATGTCTTGGTCAATGTGTGGAATGTTATGGTGTTGTTGGTATGATGATGCGGTGTATTGTATTATAAAGGGTAAAATGATGTTATATGGCAGTCATATAGCTCATTGTCGTCTTGTACACTTGTACGGTAACTAGTTGTTGACGTAAGCTCCGGTATGTACTTGTATTGTAGAGTAAGACGTAAGGAAGGAGCTGGACTATTGTATTCACGTATAGGATTGAGTGTTCATATTGGGAAGATAAGTTATGTAAGGTTACTCTTTCCGCATCTTTCTGTAGCATATAGTATTCACCTTGTTATGGTACTTACTCATTTCCGAAACGTTCTAAGGTATCTCATTTCAGGTTATCATCTATTGTTAATCATATAGACCTTATTCTTGATCTATTGTCATTCATGTGTCACATAATTTTGAACATGGTTCCAAGTTCCAAAAGTGTTATATTCAAAATTTCCCATAATGACATAATCATCGAATGAACTATTTCAAAGACTAAGAAGTAAGGTAATGAAGTCTCTATTCTTGGGTGGTATCCCAGGGGTTAAAATACCTAGCATGGGTCGATCCCAATATCTCGGGTGGTATCCCAGGGGTGAAAAGAACACCTAGCATGGGTCAATCCCGCTACTATGGGTGGTATCCCAGGGGTAAAAGAAAAGCCTAGCATGGGTCGATCCCGAAAACTGTTGATTACTCACTGATCAGCTTGGGGCCTAAGCATTATATGAATGGAAGGATGAGTAATGAATGAAAGAGTAAGTGACGAATGAAGGAAAGCAAGTAAAGGCAAAGAACATAATAAACATAATGAACATGGTTCCTCACATTCAAAAAGACGGTTTATCCATATTGACTATTTCTCTTATATTGATTCCATTGACATTCTTATGTATGATATAGTTTCTTATAGCCTTACATACTCAGTACATTCTTCATACTGACCCCCTTTGTGGAACTTACCTTACTTGCTGCAGGCACGGGTACTAGTATACCTCCACTGTAGGCTACGAGTAATCCGCGGATCATTAGTGAGCTCCAGTTGGTTCGGGGCTTTCCGTGTCTCATGTGTACATTGATTTTGGTTTTTGCATTGTAAATGTTGTATAAAGTGGGGACTTGTACCGACTTTATGTTGGCTATGTACAGGTATCTGTAGAGGCTTTGTAGATAGATGTGGGAAGACGAATGTAAGAGATGAAGGTCTATTTTGACTTGATGGCCCTAACGGCAAAATTTCATATATGGTATATGTTTGCCATGACTCCTGCCATGGGTATTTCATAAGTTGTATGAGATAGAATGATATTCATATAGATACGTGCATATGAATGTACATGAGCAAAGATTGGTTCTCTCGGGCCTCAAAGACAAGCTCTTGTGCAGCAGAAGGAGGGACAGAGGCAGAGGAGGAGGATGCAAGAATTGGAAAAAGGATCGTCAAAAAAGGCTAAACCCATGGGACAAATCATGGCGTCCCAATGAGGATTTGAGCCTCGGATTCTTCACAAACCTCTTAGGCCATCATTTCCCCATCTCACAGCAAATGCTCCCCCTTTATTCCAAAGGAGTAGAAGCAACCAGATTGGGAAAGAAGTGGAACTCAGTATTTACGGGCAGTGGGGTATCAAGCCCAAGGAGGTGTGAACCACTCGAGGTATTTTCGTCAGCTGTGTCCGCGCTGCAGGAAGTTTCATGCAGGTGAATGCCGGGTCGGAATATCTGCTATTTTTGCGGCATGTCCGGGCACATGGTAAGAGGGTGTCCACGAAGGAACACGGGTGGCATGGCACGACCTACGGGACCAACCGTCGCATCAATATCATCGGTGCCTCCTCTAGGTAGAGGTGCACAACCTGCTGATCATGGCAGAGGTGTTAGAGGAGTAGCTAGTTCGAGTGGAATTCAGGACCGTACCTATGCCATAGCGGATTGGCTGGACTCGGAGGTTGTTCCTAATGAAGTGACAGGTATATTATCTGTCTTTTCACATAATGAATTTGCATTGATTGATCCGGTTCTACATTATCATATGTTACTCCATTGATTGCGAAAAGAATTCTTAAAGGAACACCAGAATTACTAGTTAAGCCATTTGAAATTTCTACACCAGTTGGTAAACCTATTGTAATTAAAAGAGTATATCGCAATGGTATAGTAACTTTTTGTGGCTATGATACATTGGTTGATCTTATTGAGTAGGAAATGGTAGATTTTGAATGTTATAATAGGTATGAATTGGTTGGCTTCTTGTTAGGCCACAGTAGATTGCCGAGCTAAGAAATTACATCCTCATTTTCCACAAAGGATGTTCTTGAATGAAAGGATAATGTTGGAGCACCGAGAGGTAAAGTTATTTTTCATAATAAGGCAAAGAACATGGTACCCCAAGGGGTACATATGTCACTTAGTAAGGGTGATGTGGAACCACCAGCTCTTCAATCGATTCTGGTGGTAAATGAAATTCTTGAGACATTCCTGCAGATCTTCTGGGTTGCCTCCAGAATGGGAAGTAACAAGAGCAATTAAAATACATGTTGGAAAAGGGATACATAAGATCTAGTATGCCCCTTTAGGGTGCATCTTTGTTAATTTGAAAAAAAAATGAAAAAAATGAAAGGGCACATTGAGAATGTGTATTGACTATCGACAATTGCATAAAGTGACAATTAAGAATAAATATTCCCTCCCCAGAGTTGATGATCTATTTGATCGGTTACAAGGTACCAAATATTTCTCAAGGATTAGTTTAAAAATCGGGTTATTACCAAGTAAGGGTTGGAGAGAAGGATATACCCAAGATAGCTTTTCGAATGTGGTATGGTCACTACGAGTTTTCATTTAGGTCATTTTGACTAACAAATGCACCAGTTGTTTTCATGGATTTGATGAATAGGGTGTTTAAGCCATTTCTAGATGTGTTCGTGATGGTATTTATGGATGATATTCTGGTTTATTCGAGATCACAAGAGGACCATGCCAATCACTTATGACAGGAGTTACAGATTCTCTGGGATCGTAAATTGTATGTAAAGTTCTCCAAGCGTGAATTTTGGTTAAAATTTCATAGCATTCTTGGGTCACATTGTGTCAAATGAAGGAATTCGAGTTGATACTCAAAAGATTGAGGCGGTGGAAAAAAATTGGTTAGGAACTACGACGCCTATAGAGATTCGTAGTTCTCTTAGATTGGCAGGTTATTACAGAAGAATTGTGGAAGGGTTTTCTTCTATTGCTGCACCATTAATAAAGCTAAAACACAAAAGGCAATCAAGTTTCAGTAGAACGATGCATGTGAGGAAAGTTCCCTAGAGCTGGAAGATAAATTAACCTCCACATCAGTTTTAGTACTTTCTGAAGGCACAGAAGGGTATGAAGTATATTGTAATACTTTCGGGATTGGCCTCGGAGATGTATGGATACAGCACGGTAATGTGATAGCTTATGCTTCAGGATAATTGCGTCTATATGAATAAAGAAATTATCCAACACATGATGTTGAGTTAGCGGTCGTGACACTTGTTTTAAAAAAAATGCGGTGCTATTATTTGGATGGGGTTTATATTGGTAGATAAACAGATCATAAGAGTTTGAGATATATCTTTAAGAGGAAGGGCTCAAATCTAAGGTAACGTAGGTGGCTTGAACCGTCAAAAGATTTTGATATTAATGTCTTATGTCATCCAGGAAAAGTAAATACAATAAGCCGTAAAGCGATAGGGAGCACTAATAGATAATTGATGGTAAGGCAGGATATAGTCAAGGATTTACTCTAACTAGTCAGCTTAGGAGTTCATCTTCTTGAGTTTACAGATGAAGGGATTATTGTGAAAAGTACAGTGGAATCTTCTTTACTAGCTGAGGTAAAGAAGAAACAATATGTAAATCCTATTTTATTTCAAGTGAAAAAGAATGTACAATGAAGTTCGACAAAAGGTACTTGAGCTTACATAAGGGAGGAATACTTCAATATCAAGGTAGATTATGTATACCAAATATAGATAAGCTAAGGAAATGAAGTATGACAGAAGCACATCATTCACGGTATGCGATTCATTTGGGAGCAACCAAAATGTACCATGGTTTAGAAGAGATGTATTGGTAAGGCAACATAAAGAAGAAGAATATGACAGAATTTGTAGCTCAATGTCCAAACTATCAACAGGTAAAAGTAGAGCATCAGAAATCTGAAGGTTATATGTAATCCAGGAATCTTCCAGTTTGAAAAGAGGGATATGATTAACATGGGTTTTATCACAAGCTTGCCTCGTACATTTTGAAAATTTGGTTCCATGTGGATGAAAGTTGACAGACTTACCAGGTAGCACACTTTTTACCTGTCAGGACCACTTGTACAGCTGGAAATTATGCAAGGTTGTATGTTAAAGAGATAGTACAATTATATGGGATTTCAAATTTCTATTATATCAGACCGATAGACAAACAGAACATACCATCCAAACACTTGAAGATATGTTATGAGCTTGCACATTGAACTTTAAAAGTAGTTGGGATGCTCATTTACCTCTTATGGAATTTGCCTACAATAATAGCTATCATTCAAGTATCAAAATGACACCTTATGAATCTTATATGGGAGAAAGTGTAGCTTTCCAAGTGGATAGTTTGAAGCAGGTGAGGCTGCTTTAATCGGGCCAAATCTTGTTCGTCAAGCAATAGAGAAAGTCAAGGTAATACAACAGTGGCTACAAACAGCCCAAAGTCAACACAAGTCATATGCCGATATTAGAAGAAGGGAATTAGAATTGGCCATAGGTGATTGGGTAGTTTTGTCAGTGGCACCAATGAAAGAGGTAATGAGATTTGGAAAGAAATGAAAGTTGGACCTACATAACTCGTCGTATGAGATTACCCAAAGATTTGGGTAAGTAGTATATAAATTAGCACTACCCCAAGAACTCCCCACAGTTCATTCAGTGTTCCATGTTTCAATGCTTCAAAAATGCATGGGAGAGATGTGCAAGTTATGAAGGATCTTACCTATGGGGATATACCTATTGCCATTCTGGATAGACAAGTGAAGAGGTTAAGGAATAAAGACGTGGCTTCCGTAAAGGTACTTTGGAGAAATCAACAAATAGAAGAGGTCACATGGGAAGCTGAAGAAATGATGAAGTCCAAGTACCCTCATTTTTTTCAAAGTATTTATAAGCATTAAGTATATATATGATAACATGAAGAATGCTCCTAGACTTGCATTTGTTTCAATTGCATAATGTCACTAACATTCGAGGACGAATGTTTCTAGGGGGGGAAGAATGTAACACCCTGAATATTTTCGAAACTAGTTAATTCCCGTAACATTCATGGAATTATTTGAACATGAGAGGGTTGATGAATTATACATTAATTTGTTGGGCTTAAATAAGTCTTGTGCCATTGGGCCCAATTGAAGCCCAAAGATGGAACCAAAGCCATGGCCCAAAGGGTATTTGACCCATTCTTTCAATTGACCAAGTGAGGCCCTCATTTAATGTGGTGAATGTGGCTAAGGATGAATTAAGGGGACCATATAAAGCAAGATAAAAATCATATTTTTTATTCAACACAATACACATGCCATTTTCTAGAATTTTCTCCAACATTTTTCTCTCACACAAACCATAAGCAACTAGTCTCTTTGGCCAAGATCATCATCTTGCAAGCTTTGGTAAGTATTTATTCTCATGGTTTAATATATGATACACTTAATATGATGTATAAATTATGTTGTTTATGTTGGCACAGTGTTGGGCAGTCACTAGGTGTAAAACAGTGTACTTTTGCTTAATCGAAGATGGGTTTTGCCTTGTAAACTTGAAAATGGACTTGTAGTCTTGACGGAAGTGAACTTGATGGATTCCATGTTGACATGTGAGATGTGATTATAGCCTTAACTTGTTTTATCCTTGTGTATAATGTTTGAAATTGTTATTGTGAAATTGGTCATGGATTTGGTAACGTATTGAAAGGAAAGTGTAGTTTTGGTGTTGTTTATGTGCGTTGTGGAACCATGAATGTTCGTTGGAATACAAGTGACCAAATATATGTAAATAAAAGCTTACTTATGGCCTTGGACCATTTATTACACAAAAGGACCCAAAAAGGACCCTTTTTGGCTGATTTGGGCATCCGCCCCCGCAGACGAAGGCACCTGCTGGCGCAGATGCCAACGCAGGTGCCCCTGGACACTGCCAAGGGCCACCTGCGGCCGCATGTCAGCCACCTTTGGGTACAGGTGGCTTCGCATGTCACTCCAGAATTCTGTTTTGTATGGTTTTGTCTCTCTTTGATCCCCGAAGACCCCTATACCCTTTTTGGATGTAATTATCAACTTATGATACCGTTTTAATGACTTTAAAGGGTCGTATGGAGGTATATTGGATTATATTAATTATGTATTGTTGTTCATATGTTGTTATGAGGCAATTTGATGGAATAAATGTGACGGAATGATAATGAGGAAGTGTAAAGGGTAAACGTGGTGTGAAATGCTATTGGTATATGATGTCTTAGTCAATGTGTGGAATGTTATGGTATTGTTGGTATGATGATGCAGTGGATTGTATTATAAAGGGTAAAATGATGTTATATGGCAGTCAAATAGCTCATTGTCGTCTTGTACACTTGTGCGGTAACTAGTTGTTGACGTAAGCTTTGGTATGTACTTGTATTGTAGAGTAAGACGTAAGGAAGGAGCTGGACTATTGTATTCACGTATAGGATTGAGTGTTCATATTGGGAAGATAAGGTATGTAAGGTTACTCTTTTCGTATCTTTCTGCAGCATATAGTATTCACCTTGTTGTGGTACTTACTCATTTCCTAAACGTTCTAAGGTATCTCATTTCAGGTTATCATCTATTGTTAATCATATAGACCTTATTCTTGATCTATTGTCATTCATGTGTCACATAATTATGAACATGGTTCCAAGTTCCAAAAGTGTTATATTCAAAAACTCCCATAATGGCATAATCATCGAATGAACTATTTCAAAGACTAAGAAGTGAGTTAATGAAGTCTCTATTCTTGGGTGGTATCCCAGGGGTTAAAATACCTAGCATGGGTCGATCCCAATATCTCGGGTGGTATCCCAGGGGTGAAAAGAACACCTAGCATGGTTCAATCCCGCTACTATGGGTGGTATCCCAGGGGCAAAAGAAAAGCCTAGCATGGGTCGATCCCGAAAACTGTTGATTACCCACTGATCAGCTTGGGGCCCGAGCATTATATGAATGGAAGGATGAGTAATGAATGAAGGAGTGAGTGAAGAATGAAGGAAATAACGTAAAGGCAAAGAAAGTAATAAACATAATGAACATGGTTCCTCACATTCAAAAAGACGGTTTATCCATATTGACTATTTCTCTTATATTGATTCGATTGACATTCTTATGTATGATGTAGTTTCTTATAGCCTTACATACTCAGTACATTCTTCGTACTGACCCCCTTGGGGGAACTTACCTTACTTGTTGCAGGCATAGGTACTAGTAGACCTCCACTGTAGGCTACGAGTCATCCGCGGATCATTGGTGAGCTCCAGTTGGTTCGGGGCTTTCGGAGTCTCATGTGTACATTGATTTTGGTTTTTGCATTGTAAATGTTGTATAAAGCTGGGACTTGTCCCGACTGTAGGTTGTCTATGTACAGGTATCTGTAGAGGCTTTGTAGACGGATGTGGGAAGATGAATGTAAGAGATGAATGTCTATTTTGACTTGATGGCCCTAACGGCCAAGTTTCATAGATGGTGTATGTTTGCCATGACTCCTGCCATGGGTATTTCATAAGTTGCATGAGATAGAATGCTATTCATATAGATACGTGCATATGAATGTACATGAGCAAAGATTGGTTCTCTCGGGCCTCAACGGCTTCGGGTTCCAGTCCTTCTCGAATGGGATTCGGGGCATGACACCTACTCTAATTCACCTAGATAGGGGAACCTTTACGATCCAATTGAAAATATGTGGAAGTCATAAAAGAAACCAATAAATCCTTCAATTTACTACAACCTGGTTACAATTTCTTGAATACAAAAGAAAATACTTTACCCCAAAAATCTATCTAAACAAGTACAATAGCTACTATAGAGAATTTAGAATATGATCCAGCCTACACTGCGAGAGACAATGATAAAAGTTGTTGGAGATCTTTATCGCATTAAGAATGAAAAATCTACTGATCCTTCAACCAGACTATACCCCAGAAAAGGGTATAGCAAGATTAGTATCAAAACAAACAACACGTACTGGTAAGCATCATTGGCACCCGAATTAAAGCACATAAACACCACATATATCCGAAAGGAAAACATGCACCTTAAGAGTTTTATTAGTCAAAACCTTATATCCCTTAATTCTTTACCTCCCTTATCTTTAGCCACTCTCACTAATCCGTAAGTCAACTTCCATACAACATTCAACTCTAATGCACTACCTTCCCATAATTTCATCCATTTTAGCCATGCCTTAACACCCATTTAATTATGAACTCAACCATACCTAACTCTAATGGTTTCCAACCCTTAGCAACCCGTCAGTTCAGACTCTTACATTACACTTATCCGTATTTCATTACCCTGGTTATGTATTAACACCTGCCTAGTTAGATATTTCAAATATGGGTTATGAACAATTAAACAAACAAGATAGAAACACTCCGCTTACCCAATCTCAATAATATCAACCCATAGACTATGACCATAACCATGCAAAAAAGCACAACTATGAATATCATTCAAGTAACTTTATCTTGAGCATGTAACACTTAGCCTTTTTCAAACAAAACCCATAGAGTCAGTCAAATACAGGTCTATATAGACAACAACCAATTCAATAACATGACTACCAACATTAACCAAGTCAACAAACCATGACTCAACAATCATAATATCACACCTTGCCTCAAATAGCTAAGTAAGTAGACAATAAAAGAGATATGCCAATAATTTGCAATTTAGCCCGGACCACTCAAGGATCCAATCCAACAATACCAATAACAATAATTATCAATAAATAAATCTGATCAACTTAAGGAACTGTCACACTCACCAATACCTTGTACACGCATGTTAAGGGTCTTATAGTCACCCACTAACAATGACCTTCAGGGGACGAGCTCTTGTTCAAGTACCAAAATCCCAGACATATAGTGCTTGCCAACCTTATACCAACCAATCCCATGAAGATGTCCAAATATCGATACTTCCCACAATAATAAATATAAATTAGATGAAGATGTACAAATATCGGTACATCCCACAATGATAAATAGATAACACAACAATCACAACCATAATGAGAATATTCAACCATACTTGTACAATCAACAAGCTTTTTATACAACCTCATTATATGTGATTAACACTTAGGATATCATTTAACGAATTACTTTCTTTAAACAAGCATTGTAACAAGTATACAAAGAAATAGCTAACATGAATACGTGAATCAAGTTGGGTTTCAACTAAGTTAATCCATCACCTATAATTCGTATATCAATTAAGGTCTTATCTAGGACATGCAAATGTTTAAGATACACTACACACACATATGGTTCATACCCTAATACATATTGACGGCTGCCATTCTGATAACGATCTCAATTGAGTTATCGAAAACGTGGAAAATCAACAACACAAAATAAAGATAGTGGAGAAATTACGATGAGAATTAGAAGAACTTGAGATGAGAATAGAAGAAAGAATGGCTAATTGAAAACACATTTAACCTAGGGAGAAGAGAAACTTGATTTCAATTAGAAAAGAGGAACTCGATTCGAATCCACAAATGAGTAACTCTTGTGAAAATCAAGGTTAAGAAGTTCTAAATCAACAATGGGAATCCACCCATCACTAACCTAGATTTAGCTACACTAAACTAAACTAAAGGGATTTCACCCCAAAACACTCCTTAAGAGTAATCTTCTCAAATCGTCAAAATCTAAGGATGAAAAATGGCTAAGGCAACTATTTATACTTATTGTCTTTACAAAAATAGCCTAAAAGTGGCTATTTAGGAAATAACCCACAAGGGCCCTTCTTGATTGCCAAATTTGCATCTTGATCACCCATGGCCTTATTTATTTGTTGCTCCATAGCATCCTTCGGGCTCCACTCTATCATCCATATATGGAAGCCCATCCTAATGTTGCCTATGCTAGTCATGCTCGTATCATCCTCCCCTTCTTCAAAAGGATTCGTCCTCGAATCCAAACCTTGCAAAAATATGAGAAAGACAAACAACAAACATATCCTCATAGCATGAGGGTTAGCATAAGGGTTATCAATCACACCAACTTGCCAAGGAGGCACACATTTGAAATACAACCAACTATCCTTTGTGTTGAAGAAGATCCATACATCATATAAGGTACAAAAGAATTGGTCATAAGCAACATTATGAGACAAGGAAACCACAAAGGTCTTAATGACGTCAAGTATCCCAAGAGATGATATCACATATGATTTAGGAGCCATAAGACACAATTTTTTCATTGCCTCACAATAAGACCTCACCAAAAATGGTGCAATCACCCATAAGGGTTCATTCGGATCAAAGAAGTAAAAGACCCACATAGTTTGGTCACAAAAGTAAATGGGCCTACCTTAGAAACCCCTACCTCTATGTAAAACAAATCCAATATAAAAATGTACATCATCATATGCAAATAGGTAGTAGAGAAAGGAGACAAGAATATGAGCCCCATCAAAGGTGTTACCATATACAAGAGTACTAACATGCTCATGAGAGCTAGCAAGCAAATCACTACAAGTTGGAACACCCAAGGATGGAATCATGATATTTAGGTGCACATTACGTTTCCTTTCAAGACAACTTCCCATTAAAAGTGAGTTCACAAATGGAGTCATGCCACTAGAGGTGTTGAGGAATTGATTAGAAATCAATTCAATCAAAAACAAATGGTCCACCCAAGAAGTTGGGTTTCCTCTATTCATTATATTAAGCATGCTCCCAAGATTCCCATTTGATACTTCAAATTTTTTAACCCTGCAAAGGTGACAAGAAGTATTGAACATCCATGGACTCTTCCAAGCCACAACTCGCTTGTCCAATTGACCAAACAACACATTATAAGTGCTACATTCTATTTCATTACTGGGGTCAAATGGAAAGAGATTCCATGAAAATAGATTAAGAAAAATAGATTAAGAAAACACCCATATGACCCATTGACACCCTTATTTTCACACAATATACTCCACTCAAAGGCATGAGTATCATCATGTGCAAACAAATAATATAGAAAGGTGTCACACAATTCAACTTCATCTAATGTATTCTCATGAAAAGGTTCACTCATGGATTCAAGCACATTAAGGTCTTGACCAAGAATGAGAACACATAAAGATGAAGGGATAATTGTAGAACATACCACACCTTATTTTTGAACACCATCCCTTCTAATAAAGGCACTATCATCTTCCAAGAAGAGATTTTTGCTATCAAAAAATGTGTTCTCACACCATAGTGGATTTTCAAACAATTGATAGCCTTCAAGAGTGGATATACTTCCAACATTATAAGACACACCACTATGTTCATCATTCACATTAATCATGTCATCATTGAATAAGAGATTATCCCTAAGTTTATACTCTATCTCAAGATCCTCATGACAAGAATAAGAAATGGAATCAACACCTAAGGAATCACCACCTCTAAGTAAAGATCCTACATGACTAACTACATGACCAACTATATCCTTACCATCACTAAATTGAGGTTCATTTATCACATCACACAACTTCTCAATTAGTAGGTCACCTTTACAAGTAAATTGGCCATCATCACAATTAACACTAGTTGGTAGCATGTCAAGCTCAAAAGAATCACACACATGATTACCACCATTATAGCCAACTAACATTTGACTACCCCTATTACATTACAATATATTTTCACTCAAGTCGCAAGTGCTAACACTAGGTGGACTCAAATCGATCTTACAAGAAGAATTAATTCGGTCATCTATAGGATCAACTAGTGTTTGGGCACTCACAACAATGGCATTATCATCATAAAACAAGGTGACATAAAGATCATCACAAAGAAAAGAATCTTTAAGCTTACACACATATAATCCATCACTTACACTCAATTGGCTACTAGCCACACAAGGATCTACTTTTGACAAAGTGTAAAGTTTAGCTTTTTTACCTCGTAGCTCATAGGAAGGATTGAATTCACCTTGAATTTCAACATTGGAGCACATTTGCTTCTTTGGGAAGCTTTCTAGCACCTCATGATTCTTCATTGCTTGAGGTGCCTCACTAGGCTTGCTTCCAAGGATACCTACACAAGAATCAAGACAACTAGAAAAGGAAAAGAGGTTACAAAAGTTAGTATAAGGTTGTGACAACACTCTCACATCACTCCACTCAACCTCTCCTTTTCCACTATAGAGTTGTCACATATCACACCCTTACTCCTCTCAATCTTTTGTCTCTCAATTTTATTAGAGTTCGGATAAGTGCCAAGGATCCCTTGTGAAGGGTTTGGAGGCCGCTTCAACTCTAGCTTCCACTTTGGTGAACAAGGAGTGGATGTGTTGACTTGCATGTTAACCTTCTTAGCACCAACCTCACAAGGAGTAGCTTGCTTTGCCTCCAAAGGTAACTCCTTAGATTCAACTTCATGATGCGTAATTTGTCTCCTTTTGACTATTGACTTGAGTTTTTCAAGTAGTCGAGAGCAATCATCCATTTTTTTTTATCCCATATTCCAAATGTTTCATCAAACTCTTCCCTCAATGAAGCACAATCTTTCCTCAGTTCGGTAATGCTTTCACTTGCATCTACTTTATTAGGGCATGTTAGAGAAAAGAGAAGTTGCCCTTTGAGATCCATGATGTGATAGTACCAATCTTGTGTATATGGAAGTCCATGAATTTGGAACCATAGAATTCCCAAACACATTTGACAAGCATCCATGGGCATTACATCACACCAAACCTTCTCTTGATAATTCCCAAGTGAAATAGGTACCTTGACTCTCCTATCAACCAAAAATCCCATTCGAGTAACAAAAGGATTTTCTTTTGGAAAGAAAGGTAACCCGAGGTCACGTATTCTTTGCGGAAGAATGAATTTTTGTTCAAAGAAGAACGGACAACTCAATTAAAACTAACGGACTTGAATCAAGAAATTATCAATGAAAGAAAACTAGAAAGGCACACATAGAAAAGTACAAGAAAAAAAACGGACTCAAGGAACTTGATAATATTTAGTAGGGTAATCTACTAATTAAAATCAAGTTATGAAGCCAAAGAAAAGGAAAATTAATAAAAGAAATTCATTTATCAAGATTTGGACTAAAACAATTAATTAGGAAGAAATTTAGTTGAAATCCATGGAGAAAATGCTTGAAAATTGGAGAAAAACCTTCAAATAAGAGCTAAAAATGAGCTGAAAATCCATGGCGAAAGGACACTCTAGGAAGCTTCCAAGACTTGTACCTTGTGGTCCCCTTGTACTACCTTTTGTCCTAGTCTTTGCCCTTTTTAGTCTTTTTCTTTGTACAAACAAGTACGCCTCCTTTTCTTTTTTCCTTGTTGGATCAAACAACACCTTTTGAATAATTCTTCTTCAACAAGACATGAATTTCATGAAGAACACCAAGAACATGGATGAACTTTAAAAATTCATATCTCCTTCGTTTTAGCTCCAAATTCCACAAAATTTGAGATTTAAACTCCTTTTGATATAGAGATCAAACCCCCAATAATTTTAAACCCTCAATTCCAACCCAAACAAATCAGATTTTTAGACCAATTTTCTTTTTCTTCAAGCTATGAAGAACACCATGAACAAGATGAATTCCAAAATTGACAACTCCTTCGTTTTAGCTCCAAATTTGATGAAATTCGAGATTCAAGCTCCCCTTACTATAGAGAACAAACCCCGCTGCTTTTTAAGCTCCAATTTTGATCTAAAATTTTCAGATTTGAAACCCACTTCAAATTATGAAGAACACAATGAAAGATGATAAACTTCCAAAATTGACCCCAATGGATTTCAACTCCGTTTGCTCTCAAATTTCAGATTCGAGCTCCTTTTAATAGAGAGAACAAACCCCAATACAAATAAACCTTCAATTCCACCTAGATTTCCAAATCCACTTCACCTTCCTCAAGCTTTTTCAAGCTCAACAATGGTGAAAATTAGAAACACCTCCAAATCAATCCAAATTTCGGATCTAGACACAAAAAACACTAGAGAATACGAATCTAGTGGCAAAAACAACAAATTAATTTTTTTAATGATTTTTTTTTTTTGGATTTTCGAAATTATGAACCTAGGATTGAGATCTGTAGAAGCGAATCCCTAGCCTAAGCTCTGACACCAAAATGATAACGATCTCAATTGAGTTATCGAAAACGTGGAAAATCAACAACACAAAATAAAGATAGTGGAGAAATTAAGATGAGAATTAGAAGAACTTGAGATGAGAATAGAAGAAAGAATGGCTAATTGAAAACACAATTAACCTAGGGAGAAGAGAAACTTGATTTCAATTAGAAAAGAGGAACTCGATTCGAATCCACAAATGAGTAATTCTTGTGAAAATCAAGGTTAAGAAGTTCTAAATCAACAATGGGAATCCACCCATCACTAACCTAGATTTAGCTACCCTACACTAAACTAAAGGGATTTCACCCCAAAACACTCCTTAAGAGTAATCTCAAATCATCAAAATCTTAGGATGAAAAATGGCTAAGGCAAGTATTTATACTTATTGTCTTTACAAAAATAGCCTATTACAAAAATAGCCCAAAAGTGGCTATTTAGGAAATAACCCACAAGGGCCCTTCTTGATTGCCAAATTGGCATCTTGATCACCTATGGCCTTATTTATCTGTTGCTCCATAGCATCCTTCGGGCTCCACTCTATCATCCATATATGGAAGCCCATCCTAATGTTCCCTATGCTAGTCATGCTCGTATCACATTCCTCTGGTTACTACCATAGATTCTTCGAAATCCACCAACACCAACTACCTCTAACTTAGCTTTCATTAGATTGTAACACAATTTCTGGGTATAATACCATTACAAACATTTATAAGAAGTTAACATCAACAACAATATATATTAATTCATATCACAAACTCAATATCACATGTAACATCAATTTTCATCCAAACAACTAAGAATTACCTTTTTTTCCATCCCAACATAGTGGCCGCAGGCCTAAATATGAAATCTCCCATCAATCTATGTCATGAGTATGTTTTCTAACCTAGGTCTATACTACTCAACTAAACCTAGCCTATCTGGATGCCAAGCAGTTGCTACAGAGGTATGAACATGAACTTCTGACTCCGTGCTAGTAATTTTCAGCATGAAATTTGTGAGAAAACCATGAGTTTTACCCTGTTCAAGTTTATTTCGTCCTCTTCATTGCTCCAAGGCCATGAGGTAACCCTAGGAGGTTTTTAGGAGCAAACCTCATCCTAATTGTAATTGAAGAGGAGAAAAGATATTAATAAAATGAGGGACTATTTTTTGTCCTCTGTGTCCTGCTATAGCGGTTGGTAGGCCGCTACCATAGTGCCGCTATAGCGGGATGATGTCATCCCGACCCAAATTTCAAATTTGAAAAAATTAGCTAAGTCAATTCGTACTAGTTCAAGACCATAATTTTTCAAAAATTCCCATACCTCATGCCCAAAGGCGAGGTGCCTTTAGTAATGATGGAATAGCAATTAGAAGCTTAAAAAATTTTGAACGAAACATCAAAAGGGACAAATACGGAGCACAACTTTTTTTTTTTCAAAAAATTGAAAAGCAAATTGTGAATTTTTCATAAAACTGAGTAGTATAAAGACAATAAATAAGCATATGAAACTAAAGGATGATAATATTCATACTCAGTCAGATTCTTAAGTAAAAAAAACTTTGAAGGATTATGGAGAGCAAGATTTACTATTCTGGCAATTAGAAGTAGGAACATTAAAAACAAGTATCAAAAGGAACAAAATAGGAGCAAAAACTTTATTTGCTCGAAGTTGAACATCAATTTGTGAATTTTCCAAAAAAGTAATTAGTATAAAGGAAACAAAGAAGCATATGAAACTAAGGAATTAAAAACATTCATACTCAGTCAGGCTCTTAAGTCGAAAATCTTTTAATGATTATGGAGAACATTTCACTGATAAAATTTTAGATGTATTAAAATATTTTGAAACCAAATAAGAAACATATAGTATAACATTTAAGGAAAATAAAACTTGAGGAGGAGTGTGAGAATGATCAAAAGATACAAATTTTAATGTTACAGTAGTTTAATAGAAGGAAACTTACAACTTGGTTTCGTAGATAGAACGATTTCTCTGACGATTTTGTAGAGCATTAACAGTGAAATTAGATGGAGAAAAGAATGACAATATATGAAATCTGAACATAAACTAAATTGCATAAACTATTTGAAGAAGATGACTAATAGAAAAAGATTGAAAGATTGATAAACTATAAGTAACCGAGCATACCTATTTACGAGAAAGAGAATATGAAAGTTTGAGATTATTGGAATAAAGGCATAGTGAAACCAAATTTTATAGAGGCTAAACACCGCAATTGTTGGGGACCTGAAGGCTGAAGATTTTATCCAGAAACGTCGTCGGTGTCTCTTCAGAATAGTGGTGGCATGCATCTTCAAGGTTTTATGATTTAGTCAATATCAAATATGTCAGGGGTATTTTCATAATTAAAATAATTTTGAAATCATTAAATGAATCGGAGGTATTTCAGTAATTTAACTTTCAAATTTAAGAGTTCATGCTATATATATGTATAACATACAACATGAAGGTAGTATGTTAGCGATGTGTCCTTCTTCACAAAAATACCCATGTAAACACACAAACAACACATTTATAGGAGAGGTTATATTGTCTTTTGTCTTGACTTGATTTCTCAGGTCATGATGGCACCTACTATATCCCACCAGTGGGTAAGCCAACCCATAGCCCTGAATAGCGAGTAGCATACTAATAAGAGAAATGGAAACGAAAACCAAATAAAAGGAGAAAGAAAGCCAGAAGAAAGTAAATATTCCCCAAAACCTTATGAGGTCAGTACAAGAGCCACTAGCCAAACAAGAGTACAAGGTAAACATGATATATATACAAAGAACTACCACCAAAATACAAAATAACAATCAGTTTAGCAATGAGGGAGAGAAGAAACAACTCTGGATGCTAGGAGCTCACCCCAAATCTCTAATTTATGACAGCTCCGCATGATGCATATGTCAGCAGCGAGAACTCATATTGTGATCTATAAGGTGAAAAAGTGTAGTCTGAGTACCAAACACGAGGTACTCAATAGACATCGGCCGACTGAGCTCCAAAGATAATGCAAGTATAAATAACACGTAAGGCAGGAATATACACTACAAATAACTAACGAAGAAACAAAATACAATAAGGATAAAAGAGAGGTAAATATAAGGTACCATAATATTCAAGTAACTAAGGACAAGGGTGCGATACAATAGGTAGGTAAACAATATACGTCCGCAGAGCGAAGAAAAGGATATACAATAGTAGTACGAAAGAAGAAGATGATATATAATAGGAGTAGGTAGAGAAGAAAAAGGATATACTACAGTATTATTTAGGAAGCCAAACACAAAGGTACTAACCTAAGAGAGAGCTAGCGTGACATCTTAAACATCACAAGGATCATAAATAAGGGAGCTAACTCTAGCACAATGATAGCATCTAACCCCAAATATGGATAATCAGGAGATAGTCTAATTAAAAAACTCACCATATCAAAGAGGAAAAGGACTCAGAAGCATAACTATATCCTCGTATCCAAATTCATAACCATTCTACCACAACTATACAATAATATCTAAACAATATAAAACAACCAAAAAAGCCCAGACAAACAATAACCTAACTAGGCCTCCATAAGCCCGGAAGGCACAAACAATCACTCAGCAACCAGCAAACATAATACCTATCTAGCCCCCCATAAGGCCAGTAGGTACAGGTACCAAACATTTATACTGGAGATAGGAAATGCATATAAATGAATGAATGCAAGGAAAACTCAATACTACCATACCAACTGAGTGTCATATCGCACCAAGTATATACACCTCCTTTGGCTCGCCGGCTTACAAGAAAGGACCTATGGGGTATCCCCTCTTCCAGCATGTGGTTCCCAAATTGAGTGACCCATAAAGGACTCGGGATATCCGTATATACTTCCTGGTCCCAAACCAGGACTTCCAATAGTAAATCACAACCAATCTGCTCTGTCCAGTATCGTAGAGAAATAAGAGTATAATAATTACTCAGAATCAAATAGAGGCTAAATAAGTAAAAATCTGTAAAAAAAATCTAGTACCCGAGATCATATTCAGGACGAAAAACATAGAATAGTGTAGAAAGGGTCAAAATTTCCCTTGACCAAAGTAAGTAAAGAGTGATAAATAGTGGATCAAGAATGGACTGGAATCTGCCTCAGTTTGAGTTTCCAAAGTAGTATGTATAGTTTAAAACGATATAAAACAACAATAAGGGAGGTACGACTTCCATTTTAAGAATCAGTTTTAAAAGTGAAAAGTGGGAATAACTCCCTTTTTGGAAAAGTAGTAAAAACCAAGGTTTTAGTTGGACTCGTACCACTAAATAAGCATGAGTGAGCTTAAATATATGCATTTCATCACCAATATCAAAATAATAGAAATTTAAGTGCCTAAGCATCTATAAACTAAGCCACGACTCTTTTAAAGCATAGAGAACTAACCTGGTATCCAACTGGTCTTGTAACCAAGACCTCGGGCCCAACAATTTACAAGATAAAAGAATATCAATATTAGACTCAAAAAGCTAAGGTAAACATGGGCATCAAACTACCAGGAGGGTCTAACCGAAGAACATCGCCCAAAGCACTAAATATTAAAATAAATCTTATACTAGTGGTCCCTAATGCCAACCTAAGGTTAAACAAGTATATTCAAGATTAACCTAATCCCATAGATATAGCGGGTATTCTAAGCTAAGGCTCAATTGTAATTCTATTCTAAAATCCCCTAAACAGGTCAAATCAAGACACAACTAGCTATAAACCTACCATATCACCCCCCCAGCTAACATGCAATATATACCATACACAATCTCATAGAGAAGAGTGGATCATAGCCTACCTCATAGTCGAACGGCGATCTCGAATTGTCCATGAACTACTTATCTTTACTCTACAATCTCTGAATGACGTCATGCTATCAAAATCATAATCTATAAGTTAATACAAGTAAAATATTGCAATATAAAACTCTGAACAAAATTTGGGTAAAAAAATAAGCCCTTGGAGCCTGCTAATAGAATTTAGAAATTGAATCTGTCATTAGGTTCCTTAAAGGACAAGAAATGCATGCTCAAAAATTGAGCACAAATTGAGACTCAATTGGGGCTCAAAACCACCCCAAAATCTAAGGAAAACAAGAGTGAAAATCAAGAATTAAACAAAGAATTAGGTCAAAAACTTACAAAGAAACTAATGGGAAATGATCCCCTCGACGTTTCCAACTCAAACCCAGCTCTAATCCAAGATTATACCACTATTTTTAAGCTCTCAAGGTGTATAATGGGGGTTTTACACTTAGAGGATTAAGGCGGGAATGGAGGAAAATGAAATATATAAAACCATCAGCTATGGCAGATTTAGCGGTTAAATGACCGCTAAAGCTATCACTGCTAGATCGACAAGGTAGGCGCCAAATCCACCCAACCTTAGCTGGCTAGCCATCGCTAAATCCATCATAGGCAGCTAAATAGTCTATTGCTAAATCCGTCATGAGCCGCTAAATTAGATACTGCTAAATATGTCATGAGCCATTAAATCAGCTACCACTAAATCCATCATGAGCTGTAAATTGGCTGCACCAACAACTTAGGCACCAATAAATTTGCTATGTCCCATCGAACTCCGATTAGATGGTCGGGATTTATTCGGAACCCCGTGTATACAAATGAAGTATGCTACCCTACCAAATTTGGCATTTCAAACTCAACAAAACCATCAAAATTTCCATCCAAGGTCGTTTCAAGAAAATGTGGGTCCCACACCTAAGGTTCCAGTTTTCACCAAAATCCATCTAATAGCCCAAAACGAGCCCGAAAGCCTAGGGACCCAAACCAAAGGTCCCCATATCCTAAAATCCACATTCCAAAGATAATGGAACTATCGAAATAATCATTCGAGGCTATTTACCTAAAGTTTTGGCCAAAGACCAATTTTTCAACTTTAAAAGCTCCAAAATAGGGAAATTGGCTTAAAATCCAAACAAACTGCCCAGGAACCAAACCGACAGGCTTGATAAGTTATAAATGACCTGCAAGCACTGTGGGAAAGCATGAAATGTAGAAAACATGTGGAAGCAAAGAAAATGACCTAAAAGGTCATTACAATATCCACTACTGAAAAGATTTTCATCCTAAAAATAATGGATATAAAGAGGCTAAAATCTCGAAAGGATGAGGTAATGGGCCTGCATGCCCATGCAAGGCTCCCCAAGTAACCTCCAAGGCCAAAAAACACTTCCAAGGGATTTTGCTAAAGGTATCCCTTTAACGCTCAACTTCTTACTCCACTTTTCCAAATAACCATAATCCAATCCTCAGAAGCCAACTCCCCCCCAACTGAACCTAACTCGACTGAAGTTTGAAATACCCAAACCACAGCATACTAACATCATATCGATACAAGCACAACCAATTGCGTACTCGACTAGGCTAAAGACAACCCAATGCATGAACCATACAGCTAACTCTAAACTTTAAATCTAACATCTTCTTGTCTTTCCAAACCTGTTGTCTACTCTGAACTACACAGAATCAATCCAGCATCATTTGAGTCCCGATCGCATAATCACATCAAAAATAACCTCAAAAGAATAAAGATGGCCCATCGAAAATCCGCATGAACTAGCATATGAACAATGCCTCATAGGGGTCCATCTAAATACCTTAATGGTGGTGACTATAGTCTGCGATCTCTACCAAAACCAAAAACTGGTGTCGATGACCCTCAAAACCAATAGTCATGAGTCTGAAGCATAACATCTCAAAACTAGATGATCTGCTCCAGAATTCCCTAGCGACTATGGGTGAAACCATGCTAAGCCCAACTTGAATACACTTTTCCCACTGAGTAGACTTCCAAAGTATTATAAAAATTGAGAACCAAGGCCAGTAGTAGTAGAAACCAACATCATGTTCCAACAAACCATCCCTCAAACATCTATCTAAGTCAATATCTCTGAACTAAAGAAAACTGAATCAGTAGGTAATAGGTAAGCCTAGTCAGCCTGTCGATGATGTCTCAATTGGAACAAACCTCAAAACGCAAGCTGCAATCAAGTTACACAATCCATAGCTATAATCTAACACCGAAGCCAAACTACTCGGTCTTAATTTCCTAAACTGGCCCTGCTGATGATTAAGCATCCACACACAAAATCTATCATAACTCTCAGGTCGTCATTCGAAAGAGTCCAAATCATAACTGGAGCCAATTAATCTTCAAGAAAGTCAAATACCCAAACCAATCTCACCTTCATAAACTAAGCATATACCCAGTGGTTCCCGCAAGGGTTGAAACTGAGATATTGTTAAAGAACACAATCACAATGGAGAAAAACCACAGGCTAAATACATGAGTAGTCAAATTCACATCTGCAGAGTAACACCCTAGAGTAACATCCTTTAGTAACACCCTTGCCAATAAATAAAACACAAGAACATAGAACTATCTTTTTTCATACACTAAGCAGAAGCATCCCACAAAGTCACACTAGGCCAAACAAATCCTGAAATGAGAAGATACTAAAATTACCCATTTAAACTTCCCTCAACTCAATTAGACCATGAACTTCATCGCAGAAAGAAATGAGAACCCAACTCAACACCAACACCTAGATGAAGACCACTACAGGGTAATGAACCAGCCAAACTGGATGAACAAACCTCAAACTTACCAACCTGAGGAATGGACTATGGAAAAGGATTATCAATGCTAGAATTACAATATATCCACGAAATTTCAAACCTTCATTCATATAGCCTTATCAAAAACTGACCTCACCTTACCACGAAAAAGAGAAAACCATAACTAAGGTAGCCATTTAAGCCAAACGGACGAGAATTGCAAGAAAAGATATACTAAGTAGATAATGTTAGTATAGACGTCTATCAAGTAAGGATCAAATAAAAATAGTAATGGCATACAATACAAGTGGCATAGATGGAAAGACAAATAACCTAAATTCCAGAATCTCATTAAAAGATACTAAGCCAAAGAAGGGAATTTACCTAAACGCTACACCCCAAGGATACCACAAAATCGATCTACTACTCAAAATAAATCATCTATGGGGGTAGTCGTGTATGCATAAACCTACATAAAGGCTCACAACAATCAACACAATAATACCAAGGCATATGTACAAGGATGGGTATGAAAACCCCCAAGTCAAATCGCATAGAAACTAAAATGATAGCACATCAAAAATTGCACCTATAACGATGGAATTTGAAGCCATGGTCCCTGGCCTGCCCAAAGAAGTACAAATCTAAATGCGTTCGACCCCGTACTGAGCATTTGAATAATAAAATAAACTACTATAGGCGCCGCCTCTGACTGAAGGTGTCACATCCCTAAGAGACTAACTGGATAACTGATTGCCTGATAATCTTATGTTTGGGACACTCTCTAACCAATGAACAGTCTCCCTACAGGTATAACAAACCATTGAAGCTCTGATCTAGCAAGAGACATGTGCTGACCCCGACTGAATGACCAACTCATGCCTAGGACATTCCCTAGACCAATGACCAACCTCCTCATAATTATAATAGACCCCCAAAACTCTCTGATATAATGTAACTACTGACCTAAAGCATCCACCACAGCCGGAAGACCTAGATCAAGTAGCCTATGATGCCTGACCAGAATTTTATCCACTGAGATAACCATGGCCTGTCTGAGAATCACCTATAATCTGAGGTGCTACCTAAATAGACTGGTAGGCTGTGACTGATGTTGACCTCTGTTGGGAGGTTCCCTACCTCCAGATGGAATATCACTGAAATTATACTGCTGACAGGGCCCCTTACCACCACCTTCATATGCCTTAAGACATGCCCTCTCTGTAGTCCTCGCGTGATTAATAACCTGGAGGAAAGTAAACCCAACTGCTATCAGATACTCCAATGCTAAATGGAGTGGTAAAGTTAATCCGCTGATAAACCCCTGTACCATCTCATGCTCTGTAGGATATAAAATAGAAGTATGCCTAGCCTACTCAAAAAACCATATCTCATACTCTGAAATTGATAAAGAACCCTGCTGAATACCAACAAACTTAACTCTGGTCTGAGAACTACTCAATGTACCAAACACCACCTCTGACTATGACGTATCCATGAAAAGGCTCGAAATCCCTAACACAGTATCCTGAAACACTGAGGCGAGTACAAACCCTATCGGAGCCTGGGATGGCCCCAGACCTTTGGTTGACAATAAAGATTCTCAATACCAAGCTCCAACTCCCTGGTCTGACTCTAAACTAAAGGTCTAGTAATACGTGCAGAAGTCCTTTTCGCATCTATCGACAACTTTGTGCTATCTATCTTAAAAGGAATGGATCCAAAAGAAGTACTTAGAAGTTGATAGAAGTCAAGACACACGATGAAGAATCAAGAAATAGTATTTCCCAAGAATTCCCTATAGCCTCCCAAATATAGGCTACGGATGTAATAGTATCAATTCGCAGGACTCTACTAGGCACTTTACTCTTCTACCAATGACACCGGTGAACCTAGGCTCTGATACCAAACTGTCACAATCCAATTTCTCAGGTCATGATGACACCTACTATATCCCATCAGTAGGTAAGCTAACCCATAGCCCAAAATAGCGAGTAACGGACTAATAAGAGAAATGGAAACAAAAACCAAATAAAAAAGAGAAAGAAAGCCAGAAGAAAGTAAATATTCCCCAAAACCTGGTGAGGTAAGTACAAGAGACACTAGCCAAACAAGAGTACAAGGTAAAAATGATATATATACAAAGAATTACCTCCGCAATACAAAATGAAAATCAGTTCAGCAATGAGGGAGAGCAGGAATAACTCTAGATGCCAGGAACTCACCCCAAATCTCCGATCCAAGACAGCTCCGTATGATGCATACGTCAGCGGTGAGAACTCGTACTGTATTATATAGGGTGCAGAAGTGTAGTATAAGTACCAAACACAAGGTACTCAGTAGGCATCGGTCGACTGAGCTCCAAATATAATGCAAGTATAAATTACATGTAAGGCAGGAATATACACTACAAATAACTAACTAAGAAACAAAATACAACAAGGATAAAAGGGAGGTAAATATAAGGTACCATAATATTCAAGTAACTAGGGGCGGGGGTCCGATACAGTAGGTGGCTAACCAATATATGTCCGCAAAGTGAAGAAAAGGATATGCAATAGTAGTACGAAGGAAGAAGATGATATATAATAAGAGAAGGTAGAGAAGAAAAAGGATATATGACAATATTATTTACGAAGCCAAACTCAAAGGTACTAACCTGAGAGAGAGCTCGCTTAACAGCCTAAACATCACAAGGATCATAAATAAGGGAGCTAACTCTAGCATAATGATAGCATGTGGTTCCCAGATAAAGGGACCCATAGGGGATTTGGGATATCCGTATATACTGCCTTGTCCCGAACCAGAACTTTCAATGATCAATCACAACCAATCTGCTATATCTAATACCGGAGAGAAATAAGATTAAAATAATTCCTAGGAATTAAACCAAGATTAAATAAGTAGAAATTCGTAAAAATATCTAGTGCATGAGATCATATTCGGGACTAAATGGTAGAATAGTGTAGAAAGGGTTGGAATCTCCCTCAACCGAAGTAAGTAAATAGTGATAATAAAGGTGATCAAGAATGCACCGGAATCTACCTTGGTTTGAGTTTCCAAAGTAGTATGTTCATAAAACAACAATAAGTATGGTACGACATCTGTTTTAAGAATCAATTTTAAAAGTGGAAAGTGGAAATTACTCCCTTTTTGAAAAACAATAGTAAAAACCAAGGTTTTAGTTGGAGTCGTACGACAAAATAAGCATGAGTAAGTGTAAATATATGCATGCCATCACCAGTATAAAAACAATAGAAATTTAAGCACCTAAGTGTTTGTAAATAAAGCCACGTCTGTTTCAAAGCATAGAGAACTAATTTGGTTTCCAACTGGTCTTGTAACCAAGGCCTCGGTACCAACAATATACAAGGTAAAAGGATATCATTATTAGATTCGAAAAGCTAAGGTAAAAAGGGAAGACAAGCTACCGAAAGGGTCTAACCGGAGAACATTGTCCAAACTACTAAATATTACAATCAATCTTATACTAGGGGTCACTAATGCCAACCTAAGGTCAAACAAGTATATTCAAGCTTAACCTAATCCTATAGCTATAGCGGGTATTCTAGGCTAAGACTGAATTATAATTCTATTCTAAAATCCCCTAAACAGGTCAAATCAAGATACAACTAGCTATAAACCTACCATATAACCCCACCTAGCATGAAATCTACACCATACACAATCTTATAGAGAAGAATAGATTGTAGCCTAACTCATAGCTGAACAACAGTCTCGATTTGTCCATGAACTACTCGTCTTCACTCCACAATCTCTGAATGATGTCGTGCTATCAAAATCATAATCTATATGTTAATACAAGTAAAACGAGACCCATATTATAATATAAAACTCTGGGAGAAAATTTGGGTCAAAAATAGGACTGTGGGGGCAGCTAACAAAATTCAAAAATTAAATATGTCACGAGGTCCCTCGAAGGACAAAGAATGCGTGCTCAAAAGTTTAGTACAAATTGCGACTCAATTGAGGCTCAAAATAGCCCCAAAACCTATGAAAAAAAGAGTGAAAATAAAGAATTAAATGAAGAATTAGGCCAAAAACTTACGAAGAAACTAACGGGAAATTATCATCTCGACGTTTCCAGCTCAAACCCAGCTCCAATCTAAGATTATGCCACTATTTTCGAGCTCTCAAGGTCTCTAATGGGGTTTTACACTTAGAGGAATAAGACTAGAATAGAGGAAAATAAAATATATAAAACCAGTAGTGAAGGACGATTTAGCGGCTAAATGACCACTAAAGCGGTCACCGCTTAATCGGCAAAGTGGGTGCTAAATCCACCTAGCCTCAGTTAAATCCATCATGAGCTTCTAAATTGGCTACCACTAAATCTGTCATGATCCGCTAAATTGGCTACTGCTACATTCTTCATGAGCTGCTAAATCGGTTATAGCTAAATCTGTCATGAGATGCTAAATCGACTGCACCAGCAAATTTGCTAAGTCCCAACGGACTCTGATTGGGTGCTCGAAATTCATTCAAAATCCATCCACATAAATGAACTGTGCTACCCTACCAAATTAGGTATTCCGAACTGAATGAAACGATCAAAATTTCTATTCGAGGTCATTTTGATAAAATGTGGGTCCCACACCCAAGGTTTCAGTTTTTACCGAAATTCACCTAATAGCCCAAAATAATTCTGAAAGCCTTAGGACCCGAACCAAAAGTCCCCCTAGCCTAAAATCCACATTTCTGAGCTAAAAAAATTGTCAAAATCATCATCCGAGGTTGTTTACCTGAATATTTGGCCAAAGACCAATTTCTTAACTTCAAAAGCTCCAAAATAAGGAAATGGGCTTAAAACCTAAACGAACTGCCCGGGAACCAAATCGACGGTCCCAACAAGTCATAAATGACTTGTAGCCATGTGGGAAAGCACAAAACATAGAAAACACATGGAAACATAGAAAATGACCTAGAGGGTCATTACATCTATTCACCTAAAAATCTAAAGTCGAACCTCTATGTCCCCTCTTTACTTTTCTTTTATCACTTCTCAACATTGATACAACAACTCCGGTGGGATGGCTAGTAGCTAAAGAGATGTCAAACTGAAAGATTTTTGTTGATTATTGGTTGAGCTGCCAATAGTGGTTCTTGTTATACAAATTACTAAGTAAATTTTACCCAAAATTCTAAACCCACTTCATTTCTTCTCAATAATTTTTGCTTTACATACATCTCTATTGGGTTTTATCTTGCATCATTTTCAAATTCTAGGGAATTCATTTCTTGCTTTAGAGCAAACTCATTCAATTTAATTATTTTTCTCTTTCTATTATTTTCACGATTTTTTCTTCACAACAACAACTTTCATTTATTGTAAAATGAGTTCATTCTTCTTCCCATGATTATCAAAATTCTTTGCATTTGTGACTTTTAGTTCTTTAATATCCAATATGAGAATAGTATGGCTTGAACACTTTAAATTTGATTATTGGAGTTCGTGGGATTTCATAGCAGCAATGAGGAAGGGTGTGGGGTTAGGAGTGGAGAAGAAGAGAATGATAAAAAGGGGAACAATATTGGGGAAATTGGGAGAATGTTGCAGAAAAGACAAGAACACCCTTATATTTAATGAGCTAATTGGGACATTTAAGAGAATTAAAAAATGGGGAGGAAGCTAACCGACTACCTTCAAAAAATTTACACTTTTAGTATTTTAATTTTTGCATATGAATTTCGATCGAATTGGGTTGAATCGATTTTTTTAATTGAATTTATATTTATTCAACTAAAAATATAATAAAAAGAAAAAATCCATTACCCATCAAATATGAATTTTGGATTGAGTCTTTTCTTGTTTAATTAAATCTGTATTATTACATCAAAAGTGTCACGACCCAAAAATCCAAGGCCATGATGGCACCTATCCCGACCCGACCTTGGTAGGAAAGCCTAACTCACAGATAGAATAAATCAAATTAAAGATCAAATGATGAAATAAAATCAAGTCTTTGAAATAAAGTCGAACCAACAATTAACATCAACTCAATATCCAAAAATACACCTCAATATTCCAAGAAGTAGCACCATGAGTACAGAGAGACTCTAAACCAACATCAAATACTAGTAACAGAAAGTGTCTGTCTCTTAAATGAAATAAAGACATAAGTAGAGTAGATGAAACTGGGAACATGCTCCGAATGGGGAGATCACCATAACTTTGATAACTCAGAAATGCATGATCAGTGTCCGCAGGTAGCACATGTACCAGGATCAGCACCAAAGGCTACAAAAAGTAGGAGTGAGTACGATCCACTTGTACTCATCATAAACTGACCGAGCTAGAGTAGACAACTAAATCAAGTAAAGTAAACTATGAGTGAAGTGAACGCCCGGCATGCAAAAAAATCCCACGCGATCAAGATGCAACAATTACACAATATACGAATACATCTCAATTACAATATATACACCACATATGAAGATATCCAAAGCATAATATCACCCAAATGAAAGAAGTATAATACAATGCAACACAATGATATGGAATGAATTTAATGACCAAATGTACACTATGTATATAAGCTTCCAGAGAGGACCCATGGGGGTTCGCAACCCATATACTAATCATAATCTCAATATTCGATCTTGCCGGCTCTTCCCTTGGTCAAATCATTTTATAAAATGGTTTATTTTCTGTCACAAAGAATCCAAGTTCAATAGTAGTGTTAGTTCCATGAAAATAAGAGATAAATGAGTATGCATGATCATGGCAAAGTCAATAATGCACAACAATCAGCTCAACAAAGGTATAAATAAACCCAAATTTTAATAAATCATTATACAAGCCCCCATACAGGCAACACATTGATACAATCAACTCAAGTATTGACAAAGTTCTCACAAGCCCCACACAGGCATTACAATAATAATATGATCAATTAAGACACCAATAAGGTCAACAAAAGTCCACACATAGGCATCACAACCGTAATAATCGCCCAAGTTATTAGTAAGATTAACACTAGCCCCCACACAGACATTACAATGGTTGTAATCATCCAAATCAATAATAAGGCAAATACAAGCCCCACACGAGCATCACAATAATAATAATGAACACAATAAAGTAAACAACAAGATTTCAATCAATCCATAACATACTTTACATGATAAGTTCACTATCCAGCCAAGTCTGAAGAAAGTTAAGCCATAACCTACCTCAGGGCAAAATTGCAAGCCCAAAAATACTCAACTCAAAGCCTTTCCCTTTCGAGCAGCCTTAGAATGCTCCCTATCTATCAAAGATAGCTTCTACATGTAAACACGAGCCTAATGATTACAATATTGATATATTTTAGTTCGGGTCTAAAAACTTAGTCCGAAAATCAACCCTGAAAAAGGAAAATTTGGAATGTTAGTAGAAAATCACTTTACCATAGTTTAAGGGTTTGAAATCTAAAATTTCATCGAAAAGGGAGTTGAAATCGAGTAAGAAATTTTCGAAATATCAATTTTACTCATTATCGGGAAAACCCCAAAATCTCAAGTTTAAAATCCATAATTTAAAGTTGACTTTGCAATTCAATCAATGGGTAATGATCAAATATAAGTTTAGAAGCTTACCTAATTGAAAGATGATGAAATTCCCTCTAAGATTTTCTCAAAAATGTGCTTACAAACTTTAAAATGGTGAAAAATGAGGTTTAAGGATGAAGTTGGACTATTTACACTATTTTGTAAGCAGTGTCCTACAGCGTGCGTAGCACCCCTTCGTAGTCACGAAGGCAACTGATCCAGACCGACCGCAATCATAGTGAATTGACCACGTACGTGAAGGCTTATATCGACCCAAACCCAATTAAAGCCCTCAAGAATGTGGTGGCCGCCTCGCATTCATGATGATGAGGACACAAGCTTCATCGCGTGCGCAGGCCCATGGCCACGTCCATAAATAAGGGTGACCTGGTGCACCAGCAACTCAGCAATAGTAGAAATTACAAGTATAAAATTTCTTCGAATGGAACCTCAAGATTTATTTGGGGCCCTACAAAAATAAACCATTAATGCTACTAGGATAATTTTAACGTTCCGAACTCAATAGAAACATCAGAATCCCCAACGGAGGTCATTATCAACAAGTTTCTCCCAAAACCAACTCTAGCCAAATAAAACTAAGTTCTCACCCTAACACTTAAAAATCACAATGGAACTTTTAAAACCACAAACTCGCATAAATCCCTCCCCAAAACTTTGGGAGCCATGTCACCCACTTTCGCAACTCACAAATGCTATAAGGCAACTACGAAGAGGAGTAAAATGGTCAAAACCCAAAAAGGGATAGAAATTACCATAGGGATTGTTACATTATCCAATATTAAAACACATATTTGTCTTCAAACGTAAAGAAAGGAAAGTACCTGAACGATGAAAAGTTGGGGGTATCTACTCAGCATATCGGACTCAATCTCCCACATAGAACCCTTAATAGGGTGATGTCTCCATTGAACTTTAACTGAGTCAATATCCTTGGACCTCAACTTCCTAGTTTGCCTATCCATAATAGCTATAGGCTCCTCCTCAAAGGTCAAATCACGATACAAAAATAACTAAATCCAACTGGATCACATGAGAATCATCAAGAAGGTATCGCTTCTACATCAAAACATGAAACACTGGATGAATAGCTGACAGGCTCAGAGGTAAGGCCAAATAATAAGCCACCTCCCCAACTTACACAAGGATCTTAAAAGGTCCAATAAACCTCGTACTAAGCTTTCCTTTCTTTCTGAACCTCATCACACCCTGCATAGGTGACACTTTCAAAGAAAACTGCTCACCCTGCATGAACTCCATATCACGGACCTGCTGGATGGGGTAGCTTATCTGTGTACTCTGTGCTACCACAAGCCTATCCTAGATAAGGCTCACCTGATCTATAGAGTCTCTCAATAAATCAATACCCCAAGGCCTAACTCAAAGGAATCAAATCATCCCACAGAGGATCTACACCTCCTCCCATACAAAGCCTCAAATAACTCTATCTGAATGTTGCAATGATAACTATTCTTGTAAGTAAACTCCGCTAATGGAAAGAACTGGTCCCAATGACCACCAAAATCTAAAACACAAGCTCGAAGCATGTCATCTAACACCTGAATAGTCCTTTCTGACTGTCCATCCATCTGAGGGTGAAATGTTGTTCTCATCTCTAGCTAAGTGTCCAACTCCTATTGCATAGAACTCCAAAAGTTTGAGGTAAACTATGAACCTTTATCAGAAATGATGAAAATAGGCATTCCATGCCAATAAACTATCTCACGACGGTAGACTTTGGTCAGCTTTTTTGAATTGTAGTTCATCTTCAAGGGTACAAACTGCACTAATTTTGTCAACCTATCCACATTCACCCAAATGAAATCGAACTTCCCTAAAGTCTGAGGCAGACAAATGAGAAAGTCCATAGTAATCTGCTCCCAGTTCCACCTGATGATAGGCATCCACTGCATCGAACCACTTGGTTGCTGGTGCTCAACTTTACCTAGTAATAATTAAGAAACTTGGCCATAAACTCCACAATATCCTTATTCACACCACTAATAGTGCTTCTTCAAGTTATGTTACATCTCAGTTACTCCTATATGGATAGAATACCTCAAATTATGAGCCTTCTCCAAAATTAGTCCAATCAAGTCACCAACCCTCAACACACAAACTAGATCACCAATCCTTAAAACACCCTCTAAATTAAGGAATGTGGCTTTCACTTCGCCACTCAACACTTTATCCCAAATTGTCCTCAATTTCTCATCATCAAATTGTTGAGCCCTAATCTGCTCCAACAACGAGGATCTACCTCGACACAAGCCACAAGACACCCAGGTACCAAAATATCAAGTCGAATCAACTAGTTTGCCAAAGAAAGAATGTCCAAGGCCAAAGGTCAGTCCTCGGCCACAAGATAAGCTAAACTCCCCATGCTCGCCACTTTTCGACTCAAGGCATACGTTAACACATTAGCCTTTCCCGGATGATAAAGAGTAGTTAGATCATAATCCTTAAGCAACTCCAACCATCTACGGTGTCTTATATTATGATCTCGTTGACTGAAGAAGTACTGAAGGTTGCGATGGTTGGTAACAATCTCACAATGAACCTCATACAAATAATGATGCCACAAATTTATCACGAACACAACCACCCCTAACTCCAAGTCATGAGTAGGGTTGTTTTTCTCATAAACCTTCAACTATCTAGAGGCATAAGCTATCACTTTATCCCTTTACATCAACACACCACCCAAGCCAACTCTAGAATATCGCATTTGTCATGCCCCGAATTCCAACAGAGCGGACTGGCACCCGAAGCCGTTGAGGCCCGAGAGAACCAATCTTTGCTCACGTACATTCATATGCATGTATCTGTATGAATATCATTGTATCTCATGCAACTATGCGAAAGTCATGGAAACATATGCTATATATGAAACTTGGTCGTTAGGGCCATCAAGTCAAAATAGACGTACATCCCTTACATTCATATTCCCACATACGTCTACGAAGCCTCTAACCGATACATGTACATAACCAACCTATAGTCGGGACAAGTCCCCGCTTTATACAACATTTACAATGCCAAAACCAAAACCAATGTACACATGTGACTCGGAAAGCCCCGAACCAACTGGAGCTCACCAATGATCGGCAAATGGTCCGCAACCTACTGTGGAGGTCTACTAGCACCTGTACCTGAAGCAAGTAAGGTAAGTCCCCCAAGGGACGTCAGTACAAAGAATGTACTGAGTATGTAAGGCTGTAAGGAACTGCATGAAACATAAATACGTCAATGATATCAAGTACAAGTGAAATAATCAATATGGATAAACCTCCGTTATGCATGTGTGGAACCATGTACATTGCTTTCGTTATTTTCATTTTTGATCATTCATTCGCATCATTATCATTCATATAATGTTATTCGTATATACTTTCCTTCAAGTGATATACTTTCATGCAAATGTTTTACTTTCTTTGATTTTACCATTACCATTCATCCAGCTGATCAGTGGGCCATATATCATTCATCCAGCTGATCAGTGGGCTATAGTACAATCATCCACCTTATCGGCGGGCCATAACATAATATAGTGTAAAATATCAACAATCATCCACCTTATTGGTGGGCCATAGTATATATATATATATATCAGCACTCATCCACTTTATCGGTGGGCCATAATATATATATATATATATATATATAGGTATATATACGTTACTTCATTCCTTACTTGTGAGAGATCGATACCTTTACTTGTGAGAGATTGATACATTAGTGATTGAAACATTGTTGGAACTTTGGAAGATAACATTGTTGGAACTTTGGAACATAACATTATTGGAAGTGCTACTCAAGAATAAATAGATTCTCCTTACATCATTACTTTCTTTGAGATAGTTCTTTTAGTAGTTACAACATTATGAGAGCTTTGGAACTTCAGTAAATGAATGAGAGTCATGTAAATCACAATTGGTCCTGTGAGTAATATGATATGACAACCTGAAATGAGATACCTTTGGATATTTCGGAATGGAATAAGTACAATGACGATGTGAATAATATGTGCTGCAGAAGGATACGGAAAGAGTAACCTTACATACCTTATCTTCCCAATATGAATACACAGTACTATATGTGAACACAATAGTCCAGCTCCTTCCTTAAGTTTCACTCTACAACACAAGTACATAACGGAGCTCACGTTAACAACCAACTACCTTACAAGTGCATAAGACGACAATGAGTTACATGATTGCCTTATAACGTCATTTCCCCCTTCAGAATACAATTCACGGCATTGTCAATCCAACAATACCACAACATTCCACATATTGACCAAAACATCATAACCCAATAGCATTTCACACCAAGTTTATCCTTTACGCCTCCTCATTAACACTATGTCACAATTACTCCATCAAGTCACCTCAATACATTTCATAACAACATCTCAACAACAATCCCACAAATTATACTCATAGAAAAATAACAAGTTAAGGAACAAAACCACACCATACATGTTGAAATTTTATCCACACCATTCACTTTCATCAAAACCTCAAGTCTCCTTTCAAGTTTAAATCACATAGATGACACATCTTTTAACAACAAGCAAAAGTGCACTACTTACACTTTTAAACATAACCATCATGATCTACATACTCTCCCATGCATATAATATATTAAACCATAAGATTAAACACTTACCTAAGCTGGAAAAATGATGATCTTGCCCAAAGAGATGACTAAGGGTTTTGAGAGCAAAAAGGAATTTCTTGGAAATGTCTAGAATGGCATGTGTGTTTATGTGAATAAAATCTGATTTTTCCTTGTCTTATATAGCCCCTCAAGTCATCCTTAGCCACTTCTTGGGCATTAAATGCCATGCTTTACCTAGTCAACACAAGAATGGGTCATTTTCCCATTTGGGCCATGCATTTTGGCTTCATTTGGGGCCTCAAATTGAGCCCATTAACATATGTGAATGTAGCCCACCAAATTCAATGCATGATCCACCATATATCTCATGTTTAAATAATTCCATAAATGTTACAACAATATTTAACTCACGAGATTCATGTTCGTAGCCTCAATCCCAAGAACAAGCAATTCTAGCCACTCATGGCTTAATTGAACATAATTTAATAAAATAATTATGACAACGAATTAACCCCCACTCGGATGCCAAACTCTCTCAAGAGTAGCCATACTATGATGGAATATTGATACCATAACCCAAGAGTCCTCTTTATAGACTAATAATCATAGAAAAAATTTAACAAACAACACCCCGACACGCTCCCAGGCGCCCTAGGGACTTAGAAAAATTTCAGCTCTGAAAAGGTGTGCAGGAGTGGCCTGGCGCGCCCCACTGCTGGCTCTGCCAAAAAAATTTCAACTAGAAGCGGCCTGGCATGCCCTGGGCGCGCTCCCACCCTAAATTTTGGATTTCGACTTTTCTTTGCGGATTTGGTTGGATCCTTCAAGTCCAAATCTTTAGCTTGCCTCTTATCTTTAATATCCTTTGCTTGGAAGTCCTTCAAACCTCACTTTTCACTCCACAAATGTTCCAAAAAGTCGTAAACTCCTCCTCCTACAAGGGTCTAATCACATTTACTAGCACAATATCAAATGTTCCATCTAGGGTCGAAAATGTATGGGGTGTTACAACATTGTATTGTGAAACCCACGCCCTTCTTGGGAAAAGTCAAGATAGGAGCCAAAGTCAACAACGCCTTAAGCTTTTGAAAACTCTCCTCATACTCGTTCGACCACTGAAAAGCAACAAATTTCTGAGTCAATCTAGTCAAAGAATCTGCAATGGAAGAGAAACCCTGCCCAAACAACCTGTAGTAGCCTGCTAACCCAATAAAATTCCAGATCTCAATAGGATAAATAGGGCTAGGCCAATGACAAACTGCCACCACCTTGGCTGGATCAAACATGATACCATCGTTGGTCACCACATGACCCAAGAAAGATGCTGAATCCAACCAAAATTCACACTTGGAGAACTTGGCATATAAATGCTCATTTCTCAACCTCTGAAGTACAGTCCTCAAGTACCTCACATGATCTGCCTCACTTTTGGAATACACCAAGATATCATAGATTAACACAATTATTAAAAAATTGAGATAAGGTCAAAATACCTTGTTCATCAACTTCATAAACTCCGTTGGGGAATTAGTCAACCCAAAAGATATAACCAAGAACTTATAATTGTTATACCACATCCTAAAAAGTCATCTTTGAAAAATATAAAGCTCTGATCTTCAGTTGATGATACCCAGACCATAAATTAATCTTAGAGAACACTGTTATATCTTGTAGCTAGTCAAACAAGCCATCACTATACAGAAGAGGATACTTATTCTTGGATATCACTTTGTTCAACTGCCGATAGTTAATACACATACGCATAGTCCCATCCTTATTCTTAACAAATAAGACAGTAATACCCCAAGGTGAAATACTCATCCTAATAAATCCCTTGCTCAATAAATCTTGCAACTTCTCTTTCAACTCTTTCTACTTCATCGGGGCTATTCTATAAATAGAAACAGAAATGGGCTTAATCCCCAACTCTAATTCAATAGAAAAATCAATATCCTTAGCTAGAAAAACACCATGCAAGTCCGTATAGAACACATTCATGAACTCCCTACCAACTCTAATAGACTCCAAAGGAGGTGAATCAACACTTTTATCATGCACATAAGAAAAGTAAGATAAACACCCATTCTCTCCATCTAACAAGCACGAAGAAAAAGATACAACCCCCTTAGGACACAAACTAGGACTACCAACCCCCTTAGGACACAAACTAGGACTACCTTTCCACTCTAAACTCGGTACATAAGGCATAACTAAGGTAATGGTCTTAGTATGGCAATCCAAAATTGCATGATAAGAAGACCATCAATCCATACCTAATAAAATGTCAAAATTAATCACATCAAGAATAATCAAATCTACCCAAGTATCATGCCCCAAAAGAGTTGATACACTCAATCCACCATTAAGGAATCCCCTACTAGGTTAGAAACACGAATGGGTACAATATGGGACTCACATATAGAATCAATACCGAAAGCAAAATATAACAGACATAAGAGAATATAGATCCCGAATCAAACAACACTAATGCAGGACGATGGCAAATCAGGATGATATATGTTGTAACAGCATCAGAGGCCTATACCTCAGGTCTCCCTGAAAATGTATAGTACTTCCCATGTCTTCCTCCAGACTGAGTAACTTTTCATCCACCATCATGAGCTCCATGAGCCCCATATCTAGTACCCTTAGATCTACGTCTACAGCTTTGCACACCCTCTCTAGCTAGAGGTGTTGGTGCCTGGTAAGTCTGAAGTTGTAAACTCTACTGTGGAGGACCTGACACACATCTAGGTCATTCCTTGGTATGTGTCCAAACTTATCACAAACATAACATCCCCTGCTAGTAAAATCATGTAGTGTAGTTCTAGAAGAACTAAATTGTCCTTCATGACCAGGAGAACTAGAATGAGACCCTCTGCCTGGATGACCTGTCCTCTGACCACCTAAAGCCTCAAAAACCAACCACTCACTATCTAAACCCTATAAAGCTGCTTGAAATAGCCAGTTGTGATACCCATGAGAACCTCTGCCTGAAGACTCCTTACTTTGGGATGACTGACCACTAAAACCACCATGCCTATGAAGCCTCTTACCTCCATAATCCTAAGCCTTAAGGTGGATAACCTCAACTTTCTTAGCATGATCCAAAATACTCTAAATAGAACCACCTATAGTCACTAGCTGAATTGTAGCCAACTAAAGAGTATTAGTCAATCCCATCACAAAATTTCTAATCCTCTCGCCCTCTATCGAATACTAGCCATGGCATGCATAGACAAAGCATGAAAATAAGCCTCATACTCAGCAACAGTCATAGAGTGGCGCTCTAAATCATCAAACTCGTCTCTCAACATGTCCCTCACACTAAAGGGCATATATCTCTAGAGAAAGATCTTTAAATTTTGGGGGGTGTATGTTTAGCTAACACTTTTCTCTAAGCGTATGTTTAGTTGCGGCAAGCTAACGCACTGATTATGGCAAGACAGTGAAACACTACAGCATCCACAGTGATGATGGTAACTCTGGCAATAGGAATTCGATAAACTCTCCCCTCTAACATTTGGGAGATTTCTCCCAGCTAAATTTAAGTCTATACAGAAGGAAGAGGAGTTGGAAAATGAGTTAGAGGATGAATGTAATAGTGTATGAGCTAATGACTTTATGGGGAAAAAACATGATATTCCAATGTTGATGCTTTCTTGGCGTCTATAATTATCTAATGTAAGTGCCTCTACAATTTTATAAGTACCGGTCTTGTAGATACTAAATCCTTAGGGCTTATTGTCATAGCAGCGATTATCGTGCAATAGGGCTTTAGGAAAAGGGACTTCGCTGGCATATACTCCTCCTAGTCAATGCAATGGGAAACTAATTGTTAAAATTACTGTTGAAGACATCAAGACTACTAATGATCATTGGTCCACTGCACTTATCGGGTATATACTAGGAGATACCTATATGAGAAATCAATGGATAACTATGTGACTAGTGTCTGGAATTTTGTAAAGAAACCCTAAATTCTTTATCATAGTTATGGATATTATGTGATTTGATTTGATTCGATTGAAGATAGGGAAGATGTCCTCCAGTCAAGGCCTTACACTTACCATAATAAGCCATTATTTTGAAGCCATGGGTAGTTGATTTTCTGTTTGACACAGAGTGAATCACTACGGCGCCTTTGTGGGTGAATTTTCTTGGGTTATCGTAGGTTATTGGTCTGCTGAAGCTCTGAGCAAGGTGGCCAGTTCCATTGGTAAGCCTTTATATAATGATCAATATACTGGAGATATGAACAGGATCTCTTATGCAAGAGTTTTTGTTGAGGTAGATATATCCCATTCTCTGATGGACTCTATTAACATTGATACTCCTTATGGAACTATTCAGCAGGTTGTAGATTGTAACTGGAGGCCAAAGTTTTGTACTGACTGTATCAAATTTGGACATAATACTGATGGCTGTTGGTTGAAACAACAGGCTTAGGAAAAGAAGAAGTAACAGGTTCAGAATGAGTGGGAATTTAAAGGACCTCTTAAAAGAAGAAGGAGGGATAGGAGAAGAAAGAGGTTTGGTTAGCTTGGCAAGCTAGACTAGGAGGGGGTGATCCACCTGTAATAGTGGGGTACATAGAGAGCAGTTCAGCACCAGATCGATCTCAGAGTGTTGATGTTGCTACTACACTTATGCAAGCAAGGACTTCTGCAGGTGTGAGTCATGGTAACAGATTTGACCCATTAGCTAGGCCTATGGGGGATAGTTCAAGCTCTCCAGGGTCTGGTCATACTTCCCAATATCACCCTCTATGATAGTATGCACATGGAATATTAAAGGGCTTAATCAACCCTTTAAATAGAAAGAGATGATACTCTTTCTGAATAAGAATAAAGTAAAATTTTGTGGTTGTTTAGAAACTAGAGTAAAGGAGAGGAAGGCAAACACAATACTGCTGAACTTTTCTAAAGACCAGAATCATTTTTGCAATTATCCACATGGTGAACATGGTAGGATTTGGCTGGTTTGGAAGAAGCATATTAATGTAGAAGTATTACAAGTGCATGAACAGTATGTTCATTGTAAGGTAGAAGACTTGGCTATAAATTTTTCAACTGTTATCACTGTTATCTGTACAAAAAATAAACTGGCTCACAGGGAAAAGTATTATGGAATGATTTGTAGAGTCTAGGGGTAAGTGGCAGTCTGCTTGGCTGTTGAGTGGTGACTTTAATAATGTGCTAGCTACTGTTGACAAAATTGGCAACCAGTCATTACAATAGAGGTGCAAGGATATAAGGATATGGTAGACAATCTACAGCTTACTCCACTTAGATCAAAAGGTTGTTTCTTTACATGGACCAATAAATAACAAGGGACCAACAGGGTTAACAACAAGATTGATTGGGTGTTTGGCAATTTTGGGTGGATACAGCAGTTTGGACATGTTGAGGCTGACTTTATACAACCAGGGTTATCTGATCATTCTCCTGCTTTTATCCAGTGTACACAAAGGATTAGTCTGCATCCTAGGCCCTTCAGGCTATTCACTACAGTTATGGAGCACCAACAATTTAAGGAACTAGTGAAGCAGGTGTGGCAAAGTCCACAGAGGTGATGTTATTTCACCTCTTGTTAAGGCCTCAAAAATCACAATGGATCCTCGAAATCCAAACCAACAACACTACTAACCCAAAATTGACATTTCGCAGCTGATGGAATTGAAAGAATTTTCATCCGAAGCTCAAATCTCAGAAAGTTAAATAAATTCAACTATAACAAATAGAAAACCTTTTAAAACCAAAAACTTGCATAAAACTCTCCCGAGCACTTTCGAAACTGCTTCGTCCATTCCCGCAACTCACAAATTCTCTAAGACAACTACGAAGAGGGGTAAAATGATCAAAATATAAAAAAGGTTAAAAATCACCACAAGGGTTGTAACAAAAAGTTTTTTAAAAAAATATATAGTTTAAAAGAAGTTGAATTTTCCTGCATATATGACTTTTGTGTTAGTATAACCAAAGTTTTACAATTTTATGTTAGAATTTTAATTTTTCTGTTTAGGCTTCTTTCTATTTCTTTTGCGATTTCTACTTTCATATATTATATATTTTAGGATAAACAACAAAATTTCCATTAGTATAGGAGTTAATTAATCCCACAACCATTAATTTTTAATATTACATAGGGTAAAATCATTTATGCCCCCAACTTTGCTTTAAGAATCAACCCCCCCTCAACTTTGAAAGATAGTCATTCTCTCCCTTTTTCTTAATTGACTTTTTTAAATGTCTATTCTACACTTATATTTTCAATATTTATTTATTTTAACTTTTTTGAAATTATGATATTTTTATTCTTCAGTCTACATACCAAAGTTTCTATAAAAATATTATTTTCATTGAAAATGGAAAAGTGAAAAATATTGATTAAGTATATAATAAGCTGATGTCATTCTATAATGAAATAAATAAACAAAAAAAAATTATCTTATTAATATTAAAAAAAAACTATAATGTAATAACCTTATAAATATAGTTCACTTCATTAATTAAATAAAGGTATATTTCATAACAAATTCTTAAAAGATTATTTATTTATATTGTAAATAAATTTTAAATTATGATTTAGAAAATATTAATTAGTGAAAGTCAAAATTCGTTTATCTATATAGATAAAAGAAAATTAGAGATACGTGAAATTTAAATTTGCAAGCGTATATTTCATATACATAATTCATGTAACATTAAAATAATAATCATAAAAAAATAACATTAGATTTCACAACAAACTTATAAAAGGATTATTCTACTAATAATGTTAATGAATTTAAATAAAACTCTATAAATACAAAGGTTAAAAAATAAAATTATATAGAATTTAAAAGTTGTTACATAGGTGGAGAATTGAAAATGACAAGGGTAAAATAGGACTGCATAGGATAAAGGGGGAAGAATGACTATTTTTTAAAGTTGAGAGGAGAGTTTGATTTTTAAACCGGGGGTGTAAATGATTTTCACCATATTATATATTATACCACTAAAAAAGGAGTTAGATACATGATTAAGGCGTCCGAATACATGATTAAGGTGTCTGAATACATGATTCAGTCATAGTAGATCCATGTATCTCATATACATGCACATATATTCGGGGGTGACGTCTAAATCGAATGTATCTAGGGGGAGGAATCGTAAAGAAGTGGGATATTATATAATTAATTTAAAATAGTGAGAGAATAAGTAGATAAGGTATGGATGTTTGGTTATTTAGGTAGTTTTTCCTATTTATTTTACAGAAAAGGGACTAAATTAACCTTTAAGTATTGGGAATGGTACAAAGATACCCTCCTTCCACCTTTGGACTCTAATATTCCATTTTTGTCCACCTATATGGCCCTATTTTGCCCTTTCCCTTAACAGACCCTTTAGAAAATATGATTAGGATTTTCATTTAATACGTGGCAGTTTTTTGTTAGTTGAAATTTTAATTAACCAAAACCTATTAACTCACCAACCGAAGCTGGATCACACTTAAAATCTACCGGACCTAGATTAAAACCCGACCTAAATCTAAATAACTAAATGGGAAAACCCTTCTCAGGATCACGCAATCAGGATATGATAATGTCTGAAATATGAACTATGGAGATAGTACTTCATTTAATGAGTGCCCCCATTCTATTGAAGTAGCAGTAAATACAAGTAGCTTCACCTACTTGGACCTACAAAGTAAACGTTTAGAAGCGTTTGCCCCTTTAGTTATTAAGATTTGGGTTGAGTTTTAAGTAGGGTCAGACAGATTTTAAGTGGGATTCAGATAGCTGAATTCAAGAATTCAATAATGGATTTCGAGAAATCAATAGCTGCATAGGGGAACTACATAGATTATTTGAGTGTTCAAGCTCAATAAATGAAAGATAAGAAGATGAAGAATTGAATTGTAGTAGTAACTTGTAGTATATTCAATTGATGATCTTCCCTGCAGTGTATGCAAGCATTTATATTTGGTTTATAATGAATGGAAATAACCAACTTTCCCGCTAAAACTAACTATAAGTTAACTAACTAACAACTTAACTAATCAGCTAATTAATTATGATGGCTCAGCTAACTACTCAGCTATTTATTACAATATTCTCACATTCGTACTCCCCGGTAACAAGAGATCTTTGACCTCAAGGATCAAAGTGAGGGAACCTAGTCTTAAGAATGTTGTCAAACTCCCACGTAGAATGATCTGCTGATAAACCTTTCCACTTGACTAGCACTTAGGCAACAACCTTATTGCCTTTCTTCACTACTCTTCTCTACAATACAGACTCAGGATTGGGAAAATGGTGATCAGCAATATCAGTGGTAGGAGGTAGGATATTTGGGATGGAACTACATGACATTTCTTGAGGAAGGACACATGGACAATAGGACTATAGGACACATAGACAGTAGGATGAATTTTGACTGAGGTAGGAAACAACAGAGTGTATGCAATAGGACCAACTCTTTTAATTATTTGGAAAGGGCCATAGAACTTAGCAACAAGTTTGTGGAAAGTATGTTGAGCAATAGTGACCTGCCCATAGGGTTTTACCTTAAAATAAATGCAATCACCTATTGTAAAAGTTTTGACACTCCTATGGGCATCATCTTATTGTTTCATCCTCAACTGAGCTATCTCAAGATGGGGTTTTAGTAGCTGAAGCTTCATTTCCCTATTGAGCAGGGTGTTGTCAACCTCTGAAAAAGTTGATTCTCTAGGTAAGTATGGAATATGTAGTGGAGCAAGCCTTCCATATAAAGCTTCATATGGAGTGGTCTGAATATCAAAATAAAAGAAGTGTTATACCAGTACTCAGCCATGGGCAAATAAGAGTACCAATCAGTGGCAGTTAATTGAATGAGTACCTCAAATAGGTCTCTTAGAATCTATTTAAGACATCAGTCTACCCTTCAGATTGTGGATGATAAGTTGAGGAAGTATTTAATTGTACTCCTTGCAATGCAAACAATACTTGCTAGAAGGAACTAAGGAAAATAGCATGCCTATCACTGGTGATCATCTAGAAAACCATGCAGCCTAAAAATAACATCAATAAATACCTTGGCCACAAATTGAGCTGAATAATGGTTCTTCAAGGAAATAAAATGATGATATTTGTTTAACCTATCAATAACGACCAAAATAACCTCATAACTATTGGACTTATGGAGTCCATTAATAAAATCCATACTAATCTGAGACCAAAAAGCTTTGGGAATGGACAATGGTTGAAGTAGACCATGGTATGCAGCCAAATCAACTCTATTTCTTTGGGAAATGTCATATTTCTAGATAAAGGATTTGACATCCTATCCAATATCCTTCTAATAGAATAGTGCAATAACCTGTTCAAGGTTGCATATACCACTAAATGACCCCATGAAAAAGTATTGTACCATAATGTGATATACATTTCCTCAAGTTTGGCATGCTTCCAACCACCAATCTACCCTTTCTTCTATGTTGATTATTGTGCCAAGTACACTAAGAGACATTAGTACCATGCTTTAATAGATCAATAATATTTTTCATATCAATATCTATATCCCAACCAGAAGTAATATCTTGTAGTAAATCAGAGCTAGAAGAAGAAATCACTAAATACATCAGTTCAGAGCCAGTAATCCTTCATAAGCCATCAGCTAATTTGTTCTCTACTCCTTTTTATATTTAATAGTGTAGCCAAAAGGGACTAGCTTTGCCAATTCCATCAGTTGAGAGTTGGTATGAATTTTTTGCTCCATTAGGAACTTCAAAGCCTTTTAATCATTCTTCATAATTAACTTTTGGCCAAGAAGATACTAATATCATTTGGTCACAATATACACTATTGCTAAAAGCTCTCTATCATACACAAACATAGCAGCATGTCTGTAAGAGAGGAATTTACTGATGAAAGCAATGGGGTGCCTTGCTGCATAAGGACTACACTAACACCGTATCCACTAGCATCTGTCTCCACCATAAAGGTTTTATTAGCATCTGGTAGTGCCAACACAGGGGCTTGTGTTAATGTTTTCTTTAATTTAACAAATGCAGAGTCTGCCTCAGAAGACCATTTGAAATTGTCCTTTGTTGAGAATCTTAGTAAGTGGTTTTCTTATCACTCCAAATTTCCTAATGAACCTCCTGTAGTAACCAGCTAATCCCATGAAGCCCCTTAGAAGTTTGAGAAACTGTGTTACTAGCCAATTTTGTAGAGTTTTTATCTTTTGAGGGTCAGTTGATACCCCTTCTTCAAATATGAAATATCCCAAATATTCAATTCTAGGAACACTAAACAAGCACTTGCTCTCCTTAGCAAATTGTTGATGTTTCCTTATTTGCAGAAATATACATTTAAGATGTTGAAGATGATCATGCAATTCTGACTGTATATCAAAATATCATCAAAAAACACTACTACAAACCTCCTGAGGAATTGCTTAAACACAGAGTTCATTAACCCTTGAAAGGTTGTTGGTGCATAGATAACCCAAACTAAATGCAGTTTTTGGAATGTCCTCCACTGCCATTCTCAATTGATGGTAACCAACTCTAAGATCTATGTTAGAGAAAATCTTAGAACCTCCTAGCTCATCTAGCAGATCTTCTACCACAGGGATGGGAAACTTTTTTTTACTGTATGCTTATTCAGATCTTTATAGTCTACACATATCCTCTATGTCCTACCCTTTTTTCCCACCAATACAGTAGGTGATGCAAAAAGGTTGCTACTAGGTTATATCACTCCCTGATCTAATATTTATTGCACCATATTCTCAATGATGTCCTTCTTGAAAACTGCATATCTATATGGACTCTTATTGATAGGTTTAGTACCATATTTAAATACTATGGTATCATCAAACACCCCTCTAGAGGGTGGTGACTACTTAGGCTCATCAAATACCTCCTTGAACTCATTTAGCAGACTTATCACTTGTAGATATTTATCATATTCACCTTGTTCCCCCAATGAGTACTATTGCAATTTGTTACATCCCGTAGGTATTACCTGAATCATGCATAACTGAAATTCAGCACCGGTGAGTTTCTCCCATTTGCCAGCACTAGAAGTAGTGATTTTCTTTTATATACCTCCAACCAAGTGTTTCCTCCCTTTGTTCTAGAACTGCATAGTGAGCTCTCTAAAATTCATTTTGATATCACCAAGTGTCAACAACCACTGAACCCATAGTACTACTCCACAAGATCCTCAAAGGTAGTAGTAAGAAATTATGGGTGAACTCAGCACCCTACAGTAACCATGAGATTCTACAAAGATGGTTCACCTTCATACTATTCCCATTAGCTGCAGTCACTAGGGTTGTTAAAAACTGAACCATAACTGATAAGCCAACCGCAAAATTGGCTTACTGAATTATCGATATTGGGTTACCAGATAAATTATTGGTGAATGGATTAAAATTTTATAATTAATGGTTTATTAGTGTGGGGCTAGATTATTCAATTTCCTTATCGAGTAAACCATTAATCCATTAAGAAATACCATACTTACAATTTTACATAAATACATATTATATATTATTAATTCTAAACTTAAAGCCCCATCTAGTATCTGTCGTAATATCCAATATATTATATTATTAACTAACCCTAAAATCCATTAACTTTTTGCTTTATTATATTTTTACTAACCCTGACAGTAAAGCCCCATTTAGATTTAGTATTTATTGCATCTCTTTAAAATTGTTCAAAGCAAAACATGTCTTCTCTTGCTCTATTTTTAGTGCTTCTCAAGCTGGTGAGTACTGGGTAAGATGTCATCTCTCTTTTCATTTACTTCATTTTTTTGTTTTTAATCCTTAATTTCTTTTTATGCTTAACTATTTTCCCTGTCACTTATTTAATATAGTCAGAAGAAGTCCACTATTTTGTAAGATTCTTTCATCAAAGAAGGTACCGTGTAGGTTAGCCGATGCACCATCTGATAACCACCTGATAATTGCTTACCCATTACCAAACCAACCAATATCTTATTAGTTGGCTAATGGATTAGTATATTTAAAAATCGATAATAGATAAGTAAAACTATTAAGTGTAGCTATCTACCTGATCCGCTCGATAAACAACCCTAGTAGCCACCAATTGTGGATAAGTTTCCTTGACCCTTTATCCCAAAGTCCTCACTAGTTCAGGATCAATAAACTTATGGGAACTCCCAGTATCCACCAATATATGTAGTGGCTTCTTAGAGTAGTAACCAGTTCCTCTCAATATTCTATACCCCAATGATCTATTTAAAGCATGGATAGAGATTTCCATCTGCTCCATAAATGGTTCTTATCCCAACTCTTGGTCATCACAATAATCCAACTCTTGATCTATCACTTCTTCTAGTTCTTCAACCTCCAAGATATGCAGTTGCTTTAAATTCTTGCATTGCGACCAAGAGTATATTTCTCGGTACAAAAGCAACATAATCCTTATACTCTTTGCTCATTCATATCTTTAATGCTCAATCTCCTTCTATTTACCCCTTTCTGGGATATAGGCATCCTAGAGTTTGGTGTAGACAACAAAGTCTTATTTTAAAACGTTAGAGTCACTCTTGGATGAAAAATTCCTATTAGTAGCAAAACAATTTTGTTTCATGGCCTTGGCCTGAGCAGTCAGGTAGGTTTCTTGCATCCTAGCAGTTCTGTACAATTGTGGCAAACTAGTAAGATTAGTCCATTTCACAGCCAAATTTAACTCATCTATAAGACCTCCTAGAAAGCATCTAATAGCATTTTCCTGAGATATATTTACTCATGAAATTGCTCTCAAAGGTAGCCTGATACTTTTTCATAGATCTTGTTTACTTGATCTTCTTAATTTCCTGCATAGGCCCATCATAATCGATCCCAAATCTTTCAATAATGCCATTACATACTCATTTTAAGTAGGAGAAGGTCTATTGCCTATACCTCATAATAGATCGATGTCATTGAATCGATTCACCTTTGTTGGGTTCCATACTTATTTTTATAATGCTCATGTTTTGATGATTTACAAACTTCATCACTGGAACCTGGTCCATGCACGTCTTTCGTGAGTTATATTATGGTGATTGCCTAACCTAGTGGAAGGACCAGTTACGGTAACTGGTGTCCCAGTGTACAGTTGTGTATTTGCACGCATTTGTCTTATGTGCCAGTTGTCTAGTACTTTTCTGAACAATGTCGGCACATTAGTGGGATTTTCAGTGGTCCTTTCTAGCATCCACCAATGAGGAAGCTTCTCTCCCAATGCTTTTCATATATATACATCATTCTTGATAAGAGAAGCTCAAGATTTTTGCAAAATTCAAAAAAGAAAATCTTCTTAAGCAAAAGCCTCATCTAATACTATAGAGATTTAGCAACTTAGAAACCTTTTGCTCATAGTGAAAATATGTTACTGTTTCTAAGTTGAATGAGTTTTTTTGTATTGATCTTACAACTGTAAGCTCACGTCTCATCTTAGAGATTCTTGTGAGTAGTTTAGTGTTTGAGTTTGTGTTGAGTGGTGTTTCTAGCTAGAGTTAGCTAGTGGTTTTCTCACAATAGGGTTATTGTGAGTGTGTGTAGAAATAGAGTTATTTCTAATGAGTAGGAATTAAGAGTTTAATTCCTAAATTACATAAGGGTTGTAATCAGTTTGTTTGCTTGGTGATTAGTGGAGAGATTGGTGAAATCCTACTAGGGTAGGTCATGGTTTTACTCCCTTGAGCAAGGAGGTTCCACATAAACATCTCTTGTCATTTACTTTCTTGCAATTTCTCTTTGTGTTCTTACTATTCTTCAGTATTATTATAAAAGGACATGGTACTGAATCAGGTCTTGGCTATAGTGGTGGTGCTCTTACAAACCATCAATTGGTACGAGAGCTAGGGGTGGCAATTTCAATCAATATAAGTGAAAGGAGTCCATTTAACCCACATTTAATTAATTGGATCACTCATATTTTAAATGGATATATATGAACTTCAACTTATTTTAAAAGCTCATACAAATATGGATAAACTGGGTAATAAATGGGTATCCATATAAGCCCATAGATTACCCACTTATATTCAAAATCTCTAATTGCACTAATTTTTTTTTTTAGAAAAATAAAATTAGGGAGGGTAGGCTGGGATGGGATGGGGTGGACTGGGGGTGGGGCTGGGCTAGGGGTGGGGGGAAAAAAAATTGAATTTTTTTTTAATTTTCTTTTAAGAAAATTTTGTGGGGTGGGGGTAGGGGAATTTGGTGGGGGCAGAAAAAATTTAAATTTTTGTTTAGTTTTCTTTTAAAAAAAATTTTGGGGTGCGGGGATTGTGAGGTGCGAGAGGGGGTTAGGAATATGGGGTAAAGGGGTGGGTGGAGGGGTAGGGGTGTAGGGGTTCGGGGGTCCGTGTAGGGGGTGTGGTGTATTAGGGTGAGGGTTAAAGAATTTTTTAAAAAAAATATAATTTTTTGGGGGGAGGAGGGAGGGAGGGGTTTTGAGGTAGGGGGATTGTGGGGTGGTGCATGAGAGGAGGGTGGGGTGGGGGTAAGAAATTTTTTTCTTTTACAAAAAAAAAAAAAAATCTTTTTTGGGGGAAGGGAGTTAGAGGGTGCATGGGAAGGTAGGGGTAGGAGGGGGGAGGGGGGGTAAAGAAAATTATTTCTTTTTGTGGGGGAGGGAGTTTGGGGTTGTGGGAGAGGGGTGCATTAGGGGGTGTTAGGAGGGTGGGGTGGAGGGGTAAAGAATTTTTTTAAAAAATAATTATTGTTTTTAAAAAAAAAAATTTCGGGGGTGGGGGTGTTTAGGATAGGGGTAGGAGGGTGGGGTGGTAGGATAAAAAAATTAAGTTCATATGCATGTAGAAGTTCTTTGGCTTTTTGGCTTTAGGAGTTAAAGTGGATTGGAACCATTTTACCAATCCATATTTGACGAAATCCATATTTACCCATATAATATCTGGGTAGATCCATTTAAGCTTAATCCATATTCAATCCATCCAAATCCAAATCCAATCCAATCCACTCATTTGCCACCCCTAATCAGAGCATTTCTTCCTATAAGGTTAACAGCTAGGAAGGGTCCTGTTCAAGGTGGTAGCTCCATCTAGTCTCAAGGAAGGACAACCAACTACTCGACCCCCAAGGTTCAATGGGTAATTCTACAATTAGTAGAAGACTAGAATGCATGATTCCATCATTGTAGAGGATAGTGAGTTATGGGATGTGATCTGTGTCGATCCTCATGTGCCCATGGATATTGTTAGATATGGGGAAATCTCTCTATCTGTTCCAAACGCCAGAAAAGACTATAATGAAGGTGACAGGAAGAAGATTGAAAAAAATTACAAGGCAAAGAAGATTCTTGAATGTAGGATAGGACCTGATGAATACAACCAAGTCTCCGCTTGTGAATCTGCTAAGAAAATCTGGAAAGCTCTGTAGAATGCTCATGAGGGAACAAGTCAAGTGAAATAATCAAAGATTGCTAAGCTTACTAATCAGTACGAGTTGTTTAAGATGCGTGAAGGAGAATCCATTCAAGACATGCATACTCAATTCACATCTATTGTGAATGAACTCGAGTGTCTTGGAGAAAACATCAAGATGTATAAGCTAGTTAGGAAGATCTTGAGTATCTTATCTCCCTCATGGGAAACCAAAGTGAATGCCATCTCAGAGGCAAAGGATTTACAAACTATGACAATGGATGATCTTATTGAAAACTTGAAGACATATGAGCTTAAATGTCAGCAAGATTCTGAAAGAAATAAGCCCAAAAAGGAAAGGAGCATGGTTCTGAAGGAAAGCAAAAATGACTCAAGTAAAGATGAACATGATATGGCCTATCTCACTCGAAGGTTTCAAAATATGTTAAGAAGCGGGGGTTTTCAAGATAGAGAAAATTCAAGTAAGGATTTCAGAGGGAATAATTTATACCACAAATGCGGAAAACCTTGCCATTATATCAAAGACTATCCTCTTCACAAGTTGGACTACAAGGACTTTACCAAGTAAAACTCAGAAAGGACCCAGAAAAGGCACCAGGTCTCTGATAAAGTCAGAAGAAGGTAAGTAGTTGACAAGATAGTTAAACAAGCTCTAGGAACTTGGGGAGACTCCTCAAACAATTCAGATGAAGAAGTGGATAGTGATAACACATCCATGTTCTTGATTGAAGATAAGTCAACAAAATCTGAATCCTTGCTAGATGAAGCAGATGATGAGGTAAATTTCTATGATGTTCAAAGAAACTTGAGAAACTATTCTAAGAAAGAGTTATGATCGTTAGCTAGTGGTTTGATTGATTTCTTTCACAATCATTCTATTGAAAAGGAGTCTCTAGCTAATGAACTGAATGAAATTGAAATCGAGAAGGTATCCTTATTCTCAAGGAACTCAGAGCTTGAAGTAAAATTTGCTAAGATTAAAAATGAAAACAAAATGTTGAGTGAGAAACTCAAAAGGATAACTGGGAAGGTTGAGGCAAATCAGTCATTAACAAGTCTTGAAGAGAAGCTAAAGAAGGTCAGTATAGACCTTGTTTCCTCTCTTGAATGAAATAGGGAACTAGAAAAGAATTTGAATACCACTAAGAATGAGTTATAGAAATCCTTTCGTTGGACCGCTTCATCAGAGACTTTCACTAAGCTAGGTAGTATGAGGTCAAATCTTATAGAAGGTCTGGCATTTGAAAAGGACACTATTCCATACGATCCTCATAGCAAATATACATTTGTTTTAGATAATTATTTATGTACTTACTATGAGAAGAATGATCACTACAAAGAAAAATGTCAAGCCCTTCTCAAATCAAAGAGAGAAAATTTGAATATTGCTCAAACCATCAAGGGACCTGGTCCTAAAGAGAAAATCAACCTTGCCTACATGGGCAAGAAGAAATCTTATCCATCTTTTTACTCAAGGGATCCAAGCTCATATGGGTTCCTAAATTTAACAAATGACTATGTATACAGGTGGAAGTGGGAGTAGTTATTCAATAAAATCAAAAATTGTTTATGGATAGTTGTTGCTCAAGGCATATGACTGGTAAAACTGAGGATTTTTTCTCACTCAAAGCATTTCAAGGAGGCAGTGTGTCATTTGGGGATAGAAAGAAAGGGAATATTCTTGGAGTTGGTCGGATTGGTAAGTCTCTTGCTCATGCTATTCAATACATTTATTATGTGATGGTCTAAAGTATAATCTACTGAGGTGTCCCAAATATATGACAAAGAAAATGAGGTGAAGTTCCTATTTGATCCATGTACTGTCACAAATGCTAAAACTGGTGAGGATTTAAAATGTCTAAGTGTTGTTGAAAATGATGATGAGCTATGGCAAAAAAGGTTGGGGCATGTGAGCTATTCACTGATCAACAAGCTATTTTCAAAGGAACTGGTTCGCGGACTGCCCAATAAAAAGTTTATGGGTTGTAAGGTATGTGATGCATGTGTTAAAGAAAAGCAGGTTCGTTCGTCATTCAAACCAAAGAAAATGGTTAGTTCTATAGGCCACTTGATCTCCTTCATATGTATCTTTGTGGACCTATGAAGAATCTAAGTCGAGGAGGAAAAAAGTACATATTTGTAATTGTGGATGACTATTCAAGGTACACCTGGACCCTGTTCTTAAAAACTAAGGATGAAACACTTCAGGTGTTCATTGTGTTTACCAAACAAGTTTAAGTCATGATGAGCAATAAGATTATAAGCATCCGATCAGATCATGGGACTGAATTTGAAAATGCCAACTTCGATGAGTTCTATGTTGAAAGTGGTACTAGTGATAATTTCTTAGCTCCTCGAACTCCTTAGCAAAATGGAGTTGGGAAGGAAAAAATAGGACTCTTGAATATATTGCAAGGACAATGCTGATTGCTAGTGGATTATGCAAAAAATTTTGGGCTGAAGCAGTAAATACTATATGCTATGTGACGAATAGGTGCTTGATCAGGTCTCTGCTGAATAAAACCCCGTACGAACTGATGTTTGGAAGAAAACCTAAGGTATATTATCTTAGGGTGTTTGGATGCAAGTGATTTGTCCTAAATAATGGTAAGGAAAACTTAGGAATATTTGATCCTAGAAGTGATGAGGGAGGATTTCGTGGTTACTCATCTCAAAGCAAAGCTTACAGAGTCATTGACAAATGGACTCAATATGTTGAACAAAGTGTTTATATGATCTTTGATGAGATGAATGAGTTAGCAGAAAAGGAAAGCCCAAATGAAGAAGATATAGAAGAACTCCTGCAAAGTCTCGGAGAATTTATTGATTTGTCGAATTCAACAAAAGGAAATCCATCCACAAATGAACAAGGTAAAATTGAATTGGGTGAGGACATCTCTTCATCAACTCAAGTTCCAGATGCTCCAGAACCTGATACCTCTAAAAAGGATCTCAGTGATCCTCCACCTTAAGTTGAAGGAGGTGAAGAAGAACCAGGTACTAGGCAGCAACAAGCTGAATTGCAATCATCAAACTGGAGGCACCTGAAGTCTCATCCTTTGGACAATTTGATCTCCCCACTTGGTTCAGGAATGGACACTCGATCTAAGACAAGAAACATGGTTACTTTCTCAGCATTCTTGTCTCAAATTAAGCCCAAAAATATCAAGAAAGCCTTGCAACACAAAGACTGGATAATTGCTATGCAGGAAAAGCTTCATCCGTTTGAAAGAAATAAGGTATGGCATCTGGTTCCTAAGCCCTCTGACAAAACTATTATAGTGACTAGGTAGGTGTACAGAAACGAATTGGATGAGTTTGAAACCACAGTAAGGAACATATAACACCCCGTACCTTTTCGAACCTAGTTGATTACCGTAACATTCATGGAATTATTTAAATATGGGAGTTTTGAGGAATTATACATCAAATGTAATGCGCCGAATTAATCTTGAGCCATTGGGCTCAATTAAGGCCCAAAAAGAGACACAAAAGACATGGCCCAAAAAGGGGTATTTGACCCATTCTTGTGAGACAAAGTTAATATACTAGGATTGGACCAAGTGTTTGGTTACAAATAACCATTAGGGTACTATATAAGGTGAAAAAAATCAGATTTTATTCATTTGAGACACCCATGCCAGGTCTAGAAATTTCTACAAGATTATTCTCTCAACTCAAACCCTAAGCTACCTTCCTCTTTGGATAAGATCATCATTTTGAAAGCCTTGGTAAGTGTTTATATTTATGATTTAATATATTATATGCATGGAAGATGGTTCAGATCATGTTGGTTATGTTGGTGAAGTGTGAGAAGTTCACTATGTGTGAAACAATTTATGTTTGCTTAATCGGTGAAGGTTTTTGCCTTGTAAACTTGAAAATGGACTTGTGGTCTTGAAGGAAGTGAACTTGATAGGTTCAATATTAACATGTGAGATGTGATTATAGCCTTAACTTGTTTTATTATTGTACATAATGTTTGGAATTGTTATTACAAAATTGTGCATGGATTTGGTGGTGTATTGAAGGAAAAGTATGGTTTTGGTGATGTTCATGTGTGTTGTGAAACCATGGATGATGGTTGGCATCCAATATGATCTAAAATATGTCAAGAGAAGTTTATTTATGATCATGGACCATTCATTGCATAAAAAGACCCAAAAGAGACCCAACGGGCACCCGCCCTGGAAGACGAAGCACCTGCGGGCGCAGGTGACTTTGTAGGTGCCTCTGGCTACTGCCAAAGGTCACCTGCAGGTGCAACTCAGCCACCTGCGGGTGCAGGTGGCTTCGTAGGTCAGACCAGAACCCCGAATTGCTTGTTTTTGCATCCCTTTGAACCCCCCGAAGCCACTATACCCTTCATGGATGCAATTATCAACTTATGGTACCTTTTAAATGACTATAAAGGAGTATCCCGGAGGTATTTTTAATGGTATAAAATATGGATTGTTATTAATGTGTTATTGTGAAAACTATCGAGTGACTTGACGGAGAAAAGGTAACGTAGTGTTAATGAGGAAGTGTAAAGGGTAAACTTGGTGTGAAATATTATTGGTTTATGATCTTGGTCAATGTGTGGAATGTTATAGTATTGTTGGTATGGTGATGCAATAAATGGTATCGTAAGAGGGCGAAATGACGTTATACGGCAGTCACGTAATTCATTGTCGTCGTATGCACTTGTAAGGTAGTTGGTTGTTAACATGAGCTTCGTTATGAACTTGTGTTGTAGAGTGACACGTAAGGAAGGAACTGGATTGTTGTATTCACATCTACGACGGTATATTCATATTGATATCATAAGGTATGTAAGGTTACTCTTTCCGTATCTTTCTGCAGCATATAGTATTCATCTTGTTATAGTACTTACTCATTTCTGAAATGTTCTAAGGTATCTCATTTTAGGTTATCATCTATTGTCATTCATGTGGCACATAATTATGAACATGGTTCCAAGTTCCAATAATGTTATATTCAAAAGTTCCAATAATGACATAATCATTGAACTATTTCTAAGATTGAAGAAGTGAGGTAATGAAGTCTCTATTCTTGGGTGGTATCCCAGGGGTTAAAATACATAGCATGGGTCGACCCCAATATCTCGGGCGGTATCCCAGGGGTGAAAGAAACACCTAGCATGGGTCAATCCCACTACTACGGGTGGTATCCCAGGGGCAAAAGAAAAACCTAGCATGGGTCGATCCCAAAAACTGTTGATTTCCCACTGATCAGCTTGGGGCCCGGGCATTATATGAATGGAAGGATGACTAATGAACGAAGGAGTGAGTTACGAATGAAGGAAAGAATCTAAAGGCAAAGAACGTAATAAATATAATGAACATGGTTCCTCATATTCAGAAAGACGGTTTATCCACATTGACTATTTCTCTAATATTGATTCCTTTGGCATTCTTATGTATGATGTAGTTTCTTATAGCCTTACATACTCAGTACATTCTTCGTACTGACCCCTCTTGGGGGACTTACCTTACTTGCTGCAGGCACAGGTACTAGTAGACCTCCATTGTAGGCTACGAGTCATCCGCGGATCATTGGTGAGCTTCAGTTGGTTCGGGGCTTTTCGAGTCTCATGTGTACATTGATTTTGGTTTTGGCATTGTAAATATTGTATAAAATGGGGACTTGTCCCAACTGTAGGTTGGTTATGTATAGGTATCTATAGAGGCCTTGTAGACGGGTGTGGGAAGACGAATGTAAGAGATGAATGTCTATTTTGACTTGATGGCCCTAACGGCCAAGTTTCATATATTGTACATGTCATGACTTCCGCCATTGGTATCTATTTTATTATATGGGATAGAATGATATTCATATAGAGACATGCATATGAAGGTACATGAGTAAAGATTGGTTCTCTCGGGCCTCAACGGCTTCGGATTCCAGTCCGACCCGAATGGGATTCGGGGCGTGACAAAAGTGGTATCAGAGCGAGGTTGTCCTAAGGGTATCTACAAAGCCGTGTCTAAGTAGAGTCTTGCTTATGGATGTGTAGCGCGCCACATTTATAAGTAGGAGGCTGCAGGACATTTAGGAGTTGTTTCTTTTCTTCATTTCTTAGATCGTGCAGTAGAGCCAAAGTTGTAGGTGGAATCATATCTAACAAGTGACGTTGGTTTTCTTTTGTATAGTAAAATGTTGATTACAAGACGAGGTAGGGGCAAAGGTAAGGAGGTATACATGTTTGCCGGAGAAGGAACTAGTAAATCACCACCTGACCAAGCTAGTCAATGTGGGACTGAAACTGAGTCCCCAGAACCACCGGTTAATATTATGAAGCAGGAGTTACAGGATTTGAGAAATGTGGTGCAAATGTTGACTCAGATAGTTGTTGCACAGAGTCAAGGATGAGTTGGTCCAATGATAAGCGATGATGGTGCGGCTAGGGTAGCTAGCCGGCAGACACAGGATTTTCTGAAATTGGATCCTCCTACATTTATCGGATCAGATCTTAATGAATATCCGCAAGACTTTATAGACCAAATTCAAAAGGCTCTAGATGTTAGGCATGTGACTGGTGTAGAAACAGTGGAGCTTGTAGCATATAGATTGAAAGGAGAGGCTATATTATGGTACGAATATTGGAAACGATCCAGGGGTATCGGTGCACTCCCAGCTAGTTGGGAGGAATTCAAAGCGGCATTCATTGATCACTATCTTCCATATGAGGTCCGCGAGGCTCGTGCGGATCAGTTTTTAAAACTTCATCAAGGAAATATGAGCGTCAGGGAGTACAGTCTTTGGTTTAATTCTTTGGCTAGATACGCTCCTAATATGGTAGCTACTATGGCCGATAGAGTTCATCGGTATGTAGAAAGATTGGAGCCATATTTGGTGAGAGACTGTACTATTGCTGCATTAAATAAAGATATGGATATAGCCAGAATACAAGCCTTCGCGCAAAAGATGGAGGATCAAAGGCAAAGGAGAAAGATACAAGAATATGAAGAGGGGCCATCAAAGAGGGCGAGATCTGTGGGATAGTCCATAGCGTGCCAAGAAGAATTTAGGCCTCGGATTTTTCATAGAACGCCTAGACCATCATTTTCTTATTCCACGGCAGACACTCAATCTCAATTTCGAGGGTCTAGAGGCAGTCAAGCAGGGCAAAGCAGTGGGATTCAAGGTTCACAGGCAGCAGGGAGTTCTCGACAGTCGTGTTCGTACTGAAAAAGGCATCACTTAGGTGAATGCCAATTTGGGACAAATGCTTGTTTTTGGTGCGGTATGTCGGGAAACATGATGAGAGAATGCCCACGGAGAGGCTTGGATAGTGGGACACGACCTACGGGATTAGCTGTTGCATCCCCCTCGTCAAGTGTATAGCCTACGGGGCATGGCAGAGGTGCTAGAGGAGCAGCAGTTCTAGTGGAATTCAAAATCGTACCTATGCCTTAGCGGATCGATAGAATTTGGAGAGTTCTCCTGATGTAGTGACAGGTATATTATCTGTCTTTTTATATCATGTATATGCATGGATTGATCCAGGTTAAACCCTATCATATGTTATTTCATTGATTGTTGACCAATTCGAAGGAACACCACAATTACTAGTTACGCCATTTGAAGTCTTTACACCAGTGGGTGAATATATTCTAATTAAAAAAATATACCGCATTTATATAGTAACTGTTTTGGTTGATCTTATTGAGTTAGAAATGGTGGATCCTGATAATTATAATGAGTATGGATTGGTTGGCTTCTTGTTATGCCACGGTAGAGTGCCAAGCTAAGAAGTTACATTTTCAGTTTCCACAAAAGAATGTTCTTGAATAGAAGGGTAATGTTGGAGTACCGAGAGGTTAAGTTATTTCCTATCTTAAGGCAAGGAAAATGATACCCAAAGGGTACATATATCACTTAGTAAGAGTGAAAGATACTAATGTCGAACCACCAACTCTGCAATCAGTCCCAATATTAAATGAATTCCTTGATGTGTTTCCTGAAGATCTTCTAGGCTTACTCAGCCTATCTCTAGTTCTACGTATAGAATGGCTCCAGCAGAGTTACAGAAATTAAAACGTGCAATTAAAAGACTTGTTCAACAAGGTATACATAAGACTTAGTATGTCCCCGTACGGTGCACCAGTGTTAATCGTATAGACGAAAGATGGCAAGTTGAGAATGTGTATTAATTGTCAGCAACGGAATAAAGCATCAGTTACAATTAAATACCCCCTCCCTAAAATTGGTGAATTGGTTGACCAATTACAGGGTGCCAAATGTTCCTTAACAGATTAACTTAAAAATTGGGTTATCTTCAAGTAAGGGTTAGAGGAAAGGATATACCCAAGACAGTTTTCCGAACACGGTATGGTCATTATGAAGTTTTAAGCTTATGTCATTTGGGCTAACAAATGCACCAGTAGTTTTTATGATTTGATGAATAGAATGTTCAAGCCATTCTTCGACAAAGTTTACAAATGTTATTGTGGTTTACTCAAGATCACAAGGAACCCATGCTAACTAATTACGACAAATGTCATAGATTCTTCGTGATCGTAAGATATAGACACAGTTCTCTAAGTGTGACTTTTAGGTAAAATCCGTAGCATTCTTGGGTCACATGGTATCAGATGAAGGAATAAGGGTGATATACCAAAGATAGAAGCCGTGAAGAATTGGCTAAAACCTACAACGCCTACAGAGATTCGTAGTTTTCTTGGGTTGGCCGGCTAGTGCAGAAAGTTTGTTGGCGAGTTTATCTTCCATTTCAATACCCTTAACAAGATAACACAAAACAACCACGTTTCAAGGGAATGATGCATGTGAGAAGAGTTTCCAAGAGCTGAAAGATAAATTAACTGTATTAGTACCTCCCGAAGGCACAGAAGGGTATGCAGTATAGTGTGATGCTTCAGGAGTTGGCTTAGGATGTGTATTGATGTGATATGGTAATGTAATAGCTTATGCTTCAAGACAATTGTGTCCATATGAATAAAGAAGTAGCCAACACATGATCTTGAATTAGTAGTCATGATATTTGCTTTAAAAGTATGGCGCCGCTATTGGTATGGGGTTCACATTGATATATATACTGATCATGACAGTTACAATATCGCTTTAAGCAAAAGGACCTACTTTTGAGACAGCGAAGGTGGTTGAGACTACTAAGAGCTTAGAATATTGATACCTTATACCATCTGAGAAAAATAAACATGGTAGTCGATGTGTTAAGTCGCAAAGTGTTGGGAAGCATTAATGGTCAACTTACGAAAAGGCAAGGTATTATTAAAGATCTACATTAATTAGACAGCTTGGGGATTCGTCTTCTTGAAAGTCCAAAATGAAAGAATTATAGTATAAAATACAGCAGAGTCTTCGCTTGTAGCTACGGTGAAGAAAAAGTAATATGCAAATCCTATGTTATTTCAGTTGGAAAAGAATGTATAGTAAAGTTTGACAAAGATGTTTAAGATTACATAAGGAGGGAGTACTTCAATGCCAAGGTAGATTTTATGTATCAGATATATATATATGAGCTAAGGAAATGAATTATAGCAAAAGCACATTATTCACGGTATTCTATTTAATCGGGAGCAATCAATATGTACCATGGTTTGGAAGCGACGTATTGATAAGATTACATGAAAAGAACAGTGCAAAATTTCTAATTCAGTGACCGAAGTAACAACAAGTAAAGGTAAAGTGTTTGAAATCTGAAGGTTATAGGCTATGTAGAGATTTTTGCAGTTGGAAACGGAACATGATTAACATGGATTTTATCACAAGTTTTCCTTATACACTTTGGAAATTTGATTCCATATGGGTCATAGTTGACAGGCTTACCAAGTTAACACATTTATGGAAAAAATAATTCGGAAGAGATTGGGAACCCAAGTGAATGTAAGTATGGCTTTTCATCTTCAAACAGATGGACAAGCAAACCGTACTATTTAAACATGGAAAGTTAGTCCAATGTAGCGTGCTTTATAAGAGTGTTCAACGATGTGGTCAATTCGCATATGGACTGGAGCTACACCAGGAATTCTCCACAGTTCATTCAGTAGTTCAATTGCGATGCTTTTAGAGTGTATAGGAGATCTATCTCGGATTGCTTCCAGTGAAGATGTACAAGTTATAGAGAATCTCACCTATGACGAGGTACCGATTGCTAATCTAGATAATCAATAAGTAGACGAGGTTACATAGGAAGCCGAAGAAAGAATGAAAGCAAAGTACCCATATTTGTTTCAAACCGAAGAATGTATTTAGACTTACATTTTTTGGATTGAGTACTGTCATTAACATTCGAGGACGAATGTTTCTAAGGGGGGAAGGATGTAACACCCCGTACCTTTCCAAACCTAGTTGATTACCGTAACATTCATGGAATTATTTAAATATGGGAGTTTTGAGGAATTATACATCAAATGTAATGGACCAAATTAATCTTGAGCCATTGGGCTCAATTAAGGCCCAAAAAGAGACACAAAAGACATGGCCCAAAAAGGGGTATTTGACCCATTCTTGTGAGACCAAGACAATATACTAGGATTGGACCAAGTGTTTGGTTACAAAGCACCATTAGGGGACTATATAAGGTGGAAAAAATCAGATTTTATTCATTTGAGACACCCATGCAAAGTCTAGAAATTTCTACAAGATTATTCTCTCAACTCAAACCCTAAGCTACCTTCCTCTTTGGACAAGATCATCATTTTGAAAGCCTTGATAAGTGTTTATATTTATGGTTTAATATATTATATGCATGGAATATGGTGTATATCATGTTGGTTATGTTGGTGAAGTGTGAGAAGTTCACTATGTGTGAAATAATTTATGTTTGCTTAATCGGTGATGGTTTTTGCCTTGTAAACTTGAAAATGGACTTGTGGTCTTGAAGGAAGTGAACTTGATAGGTTCAATATTAACATGTGAGATGTGATTATAGCCTTAACTTGTTTTATTATTGTACATAATGTTTGGAATTGTTATTACAAAATTGTGCATGGATTTGGTGGTGTATTGAAGGAAAAGTATGGTTTTGGTGATGTTCATGTGTGTTGTGAAACCATGGATGATGGTTGGCATCCAAGATGATCTAAAATATTTCAAGAGAAGTTTATTTATGATCATGGACCATTCATTGCATAAAAAGACCCAAAAGAGACACTTTTTTGCCAAAACGGGAACCCGCCCTCGCAGACGAAGCACCTGCGGGCGCAGGTGACTTCGCAGGTGCCTATGGATACTTCCAAAGGTCACTTGCGGTCGCACCTCATCCACCCATGGGCGCAGGTGGCTTTGCAGGTCATCCCAGAACCCCGAATTGCTTGTTTTTGCATCCCTTTGACCCCCCGAAGCCCCTATACCCTTCATGGATGCTATTATCAACTTATGGTACCTTTTAAATGACTATAAAGGAGTATCCCGGAGGTATTTTTAATGGTATAAAATATGGATTGTTTTTAATGTGTTATGGTGAAAACTATCGAGTGACTTGATGGAGAAAAGGTAACGTAGTGTTAATAAGGAAGTGTAAAGGGTAAACTTGGTGTGAAATGTTATTGGTTTATTATGTCCTGGTCAATGTGTGGAATGTTATAGTATTGTTGGTATGGTGATGCAATAAATGGTATCGTACGAGGTCGAAATGACGTTATACGACAGTCACGTAATTCATTGTCCTCGTATGCACTTGTAAGATAGTTGGTTGTTAACATGAGCTTCGTTATGAACTTGTGTTGTAGAGTGACACGTAAGGAAGGAACTGGATTATTGTATTCACATCTAGGATGGTATATTCATATTGATATCATAAGGTATGTAAGGTTACTCTTTCCGTATCTTTCTGCAGCATATAGTATTCATCTTGTTATGGTACTTACTCATTTCCAAAACATTCTAAGGTATCTCATTTCAGGTTATCATCTATTGTTAATCATATAGACCTTATTCTTGATCTATTGTCATTCATGTGGCACATAATTATGAACATGGTTCCAAGTTCCAATAATGTTATATTCAAAAGTTCCAATAATGACATAATCATCGAATGAACTATTTCTAAGATTGAAGAAGTGAGGTAATGAAGTCTCTATTCTTGGGTGGTATCCTAGGGGTTAAAATACCTAGCATGGGTCGATCCCAATATCTCGGGTGGTATCCCAAGGATGAAAGGAACACCTAGCATGGGTCAATCCGCTACTACGGGTGGTATCCTAGGGGCAAAAGAAAAGCCTAGCATGGGTCGATCTCGAAAACTTTTGATTTCCCACTGATCAACTTGGGGCCCGGGCATTATATGAATGGAAGGATGAGTAATGAACGAAGGAGTGAGTTACGAATGAAGGAAAGAATGTAAATGCAAAGACCGTAATAAATATAATGAAAATGGTTCCTCATATTAAGAAAGAGGGTTTATCCACATTGACTATTTCTCTAATATTGATTCCATTGACATTCTTATGTATGATGTAGTTTCTTATAGCCTTACATACTCAGTACATTCTTCGTACTGACCCCTCTTGGGGGACTTACCTTACTTGTTACAGGCACAGGTACTAGTAGACCTCCATTGTAGGCTACGAGTCATCCGCGGATCATTGGTGAGCTCCAATTGGTTTGGGGCTTTCTGAGTCTCATGTGTACATTGATTTTGGTTTGGGCATTGTAAATATTATATAAAGCGGGGACTTGTCCCTACTGTAGGTTGGTTATGTACAGGTATCTATAGAGGCTTTGTAGACGGGTGTGGGAAGACGAATGTAAGAGATGAATGTCCATTTTGACTTGATGGCCCTAACGGCCAAGTTTCATATATTGTACATGTTATGACTTCCACCATTGGTATCTGTTTATTATATGGGATAGAATGATATTCATATAGAGACATGCATATGAAGGTACATGAGTAAAGATTGGTTCTCTCGGGCCTCAAAAGCTTCGGGTGCCAGTCCTACCCGAATGGGATTCGGGGCGTGACAGAACAAGGCTAGGATAGTGGTGCAAGGCTACAATCAAGAAGAAGGTATAGATTATCATGAAACATTTGCTCCAGTTGCTAGGATGGAAGGTATTCAGATTCTCATTGTTTTTGCATCCTATACAGAGTTCAAACTATTTCAAATGGATGTAAAAAATGCATTCCTGAATGGATACCTAAAGAAAAAAGTATATGTGAAGCAACCTCCAGGATTTGAAAGTCATGATTTTTCAGATCATGTGTTTACGCTTGACAAAACTCTCTATGGTTTGAATCAGGCACCAAGAGCATGGTATGAAAGGCTATCCAAATTCTTACTGGAGAATGGTTTCAAGAGAGGGAAGATTAACAATACTCCCTTCTTGAGATCCAGAGGAAAGAATCTACTCATTGTGCAAGTCTGTGTGGATGATATCATTTTTTGATCAACTCTATATTCTATGTGTGAAGAATTTTCCAAACTCATGGAAAGTGAGTTTGAAATGAGCATGGTGGGCGAGCTTAAGTTCTCTCTTGGGCTACAAGTGAATCAAACATCTGATGGAGTTCTAATCAGTCAACAAAAGTACATCCTTGAATTGTTAAGGAAATACAAGATGGAGGATGCTAAGTTAATAAACACTCCAATTGGCACTTCCACCAAATTGGACAAGGATGAACCAGGTCCCTCTGTGAATGAGACCATTTATCGAGGTATTATAGGTTCTCTCTTATATCTAACTGCTAGTAGGTTAGACATTGTGTTCAGTGTTGGCATGTGTACAAGATTCCAAGCATGTCCCAAGGAGTCTCACTTGAAGGCAGCCAAATGAATTTTGAGATACTAAAAGGGAACAATTGATCTTGCTCTTTTCTATCCATCTAGTGATACCTTTGATCTAATTGGGTATTGTTGGGTTTCAGCCTTGTTCTTATTATGCCTATCATGTCTATGTTTTGATGATAGACAAACCTCATCACTAGAACCTGATCCATGTATGTTTGATTATTACTTATGTTCAGTTTTTGCCTGACCTGGTGGAAGGACCAGCTATGTAAACTGGTGTTTCAGTATGCAGTTTTGTAGCTGCACGCATTTGTCTTATGTGCTAGTTGTCTAGTAGTTTTCTAGACAATGTCAGTACACTAGTGGGATGATTTTCAGTGGTCCTTCTAGCATCCATCAATGAGGAAGCTTCTCTCCCAATGCTCATCATATATATACAATATTCTTGATGAGAGAAGGTCAAGCTTTTGGAAAAAATATATACAAAATTCTCTCAAGTAAAGGTCTCACCGATATTGCAAAGACTCAACAATTCAGGAACTCATTTGCTTATAGTGATATATGTTTTCTTGTTTCTAGAATTATTTGAGATTTTTTTGTGATCTTACAATTATAAACTCACATCTCATCTTGGAGATTCTTATGAGTAGTTTTATGGTTGATTTTGTATTGAACCGTGGTTCTAGCTAGAGTTAGCTAGTGAAGTTCTCACAGTAGAGTTATAGTGAGTGTGTGTAGCAATAGAGCTATTACTAGTGAGTAGGAATGAAAAGCTTAATTCCTAGATGACATAAGGGGTGTAATCAGTTTGTTTGCTTGAATTTTAGTGGAGAGATTGGTAAAATTCTACTGGGTAGGTCGTGGTTTTACTCCCTTGAGCAAGGAGGCTTCCACGTAAACATCTAATGTTATTTATTTTCCTGCAGTTTTTGTTGTGTTCTTATTATTGTTGAATATCCTCATATAGGGACATGGTACCGAATCGGGTCCTTGTTACAGTGGTGAACTCTTACGAACCATCAATTGGTATCAGAGCAGTTTTTCCTATAAGTTTAACACCTAGGAAGGATCCTTTTCAAGATGGAAGCACCACCCAGTCTCGAGGAAGGACAATCAACTACCTGACCCCCAACGTTCAATGGGCACTTCTATAGTTAGTGGAAGACTAGAATGCATGACTTTATCATGGCAGAAGATAGTGAGTTGTGGGATGTTATCTGTGATGGTCCCTATGTCCCAATAGAAGTAGTCAAAGAAGGAGATACCTCTCACCCTATTTCTAAAAGTAGAAAGGATTATACTGAAGCTGATCGAAAGAGGATTTAGAAAAATTACAAATTAAAGAAGATTCTTGTCTGTGGGATAAAACCTTATAAGTACAACCAGGTCTCTACTTGTGAATCTGCTATGGAGATATGAGAAGCTTTGTGAAATTCTCATGAGGGAACCAGTCAAGTAAGGCAATCAAAGATTGATATGCTCACGACTCAGTATGAGTTGTTCAAGATGAGTGAAGGTGAATCCATTCAGAACATGCATACTTAATTCACATCCATAGTGAATGAACTCATTAGGAGAAAATATTCAAATGTACAAGTTGGTCTGAAAAATCTTGAGTATCTTACCCTCTTCATGGGAAAGTAAGGTAAATACTATTTTAGAGGCGAAAGATTTGCAAAAAATGACCATGGATGAACTTATTGGGAATCTGAAAACTTATGAGCTTAAAAGGCAACAAGATTCTGAGAGAAATGATTCCAAGAGGGAAAGGAGTATGGTTCTGAAGACTAGCAAGGATGATTCAAGTGAAGAAGAGCAAAACATGGCTTATCTCAGTAAAAGATTTCAAAAAAATGGTGAGAAGTGGAGGTTTTCAAAACGGAGGAAACTCAAGCAGGGGATTTAGAGGAAATGATGGATGTTCCAATTATGGGAAACTAGGTCACTTTATCGAGGATTGTCCTCTTCTAAAGGGGGATTACAAGGAATACGTTCAGAGCAATCCAGAGATAACTCAAAGAAGGGACCAAATTCCTGACAGGTTTAGAAGAAGAGAAGCTAAAAATAAAATGTTCAAACAAGCATTGGCTGCATGGGGAGATACTTCAAGTGGATCTGAACCTGAAAATGAAGAGCATGAGGCTTCCATGGTTGTTGTAAAAGATGAACCTACAAGGTTTGACTCATTGTTTGAACTTAAGTCCAATTCATACAAGGAAGAAGAGGATGAAGTTAGTTTTCTTAATGTTCAGCAAAATTTGAAAAATTATTCTCATAAGGAACTCAGATCCTTGATCAAAATGTAAATAAATGCATACTATGATGTGGTAAAAAAAACAGTCCCTGCTCGATACTCTAACTGATTCTGAGATTGAATAAAACTCCTTGTTTTCAAGGATGCATGAACTAGAAGAAGCCTTAAGAGAAGCCAAGTATGAAAATGATGAATTGAAGGCTAAGGTGTCAAGCTTCTCAAACGATTTTGTGCAAGGAAAGAAAGAAGTAGGCAAAGTTCAGGGTGATCTTGAGACGAAACTCAGCAAAGTCACTCTTGATCTTGAAGCCTCACTAGATCATAACAAGCACCTTAGAAAAGAGCTGATTGAAACTAAGGAGAAGCTTAAAAGATCTCTTTATTCCACTGCTTCATCAGAATTTCTTGCTAGGATGAACAATTTCAAATCGAACTTTGGTGAGAGTCTTGGTTCTCAAAGAAACAAGAATCCTTACAATCCTTATAACAAGTACGTATATGTTCCTAACAATTGGCTATGCACTTATTGTGGTCAAAATAGTTATTACAAGCCTCTGTGTCAGTTTCTTGTTAATGATAGAACAAGAAATCAAAAGTATGTTGAATACATTAGAGACTCAAAGGGACTAGGTCCCTTAAGGAAGAAGCTCACATTGCCAGCTTGGACTAGAAGAACTCTCATTCATCCCTTTTTAAATACCAAGGGACCCAAACTCATTTGGGTTCCCAAAATCTAGAAGTGATGTAATAGAGAGGTCGGGGTGAAAGAAAGCAGTCAAATGGGATAAAAAGATGTACTTGGTTAGTCGTTGCTTTAAGCATAAGATTAGCTTACTTGTAAATCTTCTCTTACTCACGACAGTCATGAAGACTATGTGTCTTCTAAATTAAAAAGGAGGTGATCTCTCATTAAAGAAGGAATGTGGAACATGAGGTTGAGTATCATTGGTGTTTACTTGAATGTTTTGGCCTGTATAAAGGACATGGCGTGTTGATAAATTGTCAAATAAAAAGTTCATAAAGGAAAGAGGAACATGTGTGTGATTTCTGAAGACTACTCAAGATTCTGAGTAGCTCATGTTTTGACAATGAGAAGAAGTCAATAGTTGAGATTGAGTGTAAGGGTAATATTCTTCAGAGATGGCTTAGTGGATTGAGTAAAACTCAATTTAAAGGGGGCGTGCATGAACACTCATCAAAGGGGGAGGATTTTTGAGTCTTTATTTCCTCTCAAAATATCTTGATTGAAACAAGGTGACAAGTTTTTGAAGAAAGATGAAGGGAAGCCTAATTCAATCTCTTATTCTTAGAGGTACACATTCATAGAGGAGTCACACTTGAGTAAGGTTGGAACACAAATTACTTGGATCATTCAAATAGAGAAACCTAATCTTCTGCTCAGGTTAGTTTTCTTACTTCTATATGTTGACTATTAACTATGCACTCATGCTAGAATATTCCTTAAAAAATTACCCTATCGTTTTAGTCCTTTATATGAGCATCCTTCATTTAGCTTCAAAAGTATAGAACTCGTGGCCAACCTTTTCTTTTCTGACAGATAAATCCTCATCATCCATCCATATTTTTGTTCCTTCATGTACTTATACTCTCTTCTCAATCCTTTTGTACCCACCCTCTAAAAGCACACCTGGTGACATAAACCCTTTCGTAAAACCCTTGTCTTGAGTCATCTCAAATAGATCCTTTCTTCTTTTTCTCTCCATGAAAAGAAATTTCACCCCCATATTCCTACCAAAGACAGCTACAGATTTCTTTCAAATGCTTCTCTAAATGAAACAAGTTTCGTAATGTCTCACTCTTTTAAAAGCTCAGCTAGATCTGAAACATCCTCTTCTCCATCAGTGTGTGCTCATAACCTCAACCTTGCCTCACTATCTAAAATAAAACTTGACTCATTGAGTGGAGGTATCAAAGTGGAAAAGGTTGAAAATAACTATAAATGTCTTGTCATCATAAAGTAGAAGAGGATAGTTCTATCAAAAGTCAGTTCATCAGGAAAATATCTGAAATCTCTACAAAATTTGATAAGGGAACACTATACTCTCTAAAGTAAGTGATTTCAGGGAACTCAGTAAGGGAACAGGTGTCTCTGTTGTCCAAAATAGAACAGCTTCTATACAAGAAAGAAAAGGAAAGGTCCATGCAGGAGCTCATAAGTACTATGCAATCCCAGACAATGATGCATTACTTCTAATAGAATTCTTTGAAGTTATCTCTAACAAAAGAAGGGATAGACCCTCTGTAGTGATTGTTCACTCTATAATAGCTACAGCTAGGTGTGCAGGAAAATTAAACAAGGTATATCAAGTCGGCTGTGGAAGATTGGAGCAGGTTTCAATGGAAGAGAAAATCAGTCCTCTAAAGAGAAAGTTACCCCAGTCTTCCAAGATGAATTAAGAAGAGGCTACGTCAAAAGGAAAGAAAAGGAAAGGAGTAATAATCCTAAAGTTAGAGTCTGAGAAAAGAGATTATGACATTCGTAATCAAACTGTGTTCTTTGGAAGAGTATTTGATCCTACTATTGCAACCAAGTTTGGGATGAGTTCCCTAATTGCTCTTGTTGATGCTCAAGCATGGATGCACTTATTCAACTCCACAGGTAGTGCATAAGTCAGTAAGGTTAGGGACTTCTATGGTGATCTAGTGTTCACAAAAAAGAAATTATCACTTGATGCCACTGTAAATAGAATCAAGTTCACTTTAACAACCTCACTACTTGGAGAGATCCTTGGTGCGCCTACTTTTGGGTTAGATACTATGAAGGACAAGTATGCTTCAGAGACCTTCCTCCAAATTATTGCCAAATCTAAGCGACTAGTGGGAAGCTTTAGATTGCTCAAAAAGAAAATGAAGCCTGAGTTTTAATTTTTTTTTGAACTGGTTGGCAAGGTACTACCTCCACGAGCTAAAGATCGATCATGTGGTTCTATACCAGATCTTTATCTAATGGAAGCTCTTAAATCATGCACTCCAATCAGTCTGCCTAAAATTATGATTGAGCATATTATTAAGATTTGTAAGTTGAAGGAAGCCAATCACGATCTGGGTTATGGATTTCTCCACACAAAAGTTTTTGATCACTTTGAGATAAAACCAAGACCTGGTTCAGGTACTGTTGGAGGAAAGAGGCAAAAATTCACACTCACTACCCTTGCAAAGTGTGAGTGTGCTAAGAAGAAAAGAGGAGTTGGTCCCAAGTCTGTAGTATCAAATCTCATTATTTCTCAGGAGGTAAGTAATATGAAGATAAAGGAGTTGTCAACCATAGTTGCAGAAAAGGAAAATGATATTGAAGCACTGAAAGTTCAACTGTCTGATGTCACAGAAAGAACTGGTCCTACACTTGGTGTCTCGAATCAAATTAAGATAGAGATCTCTCAACTAAAAGAGGAGAATGCACAGCTCAAGAATGAGAATGTTGAGTTGAAAATCAAGAATGAGGCATTAATTGATGATAATCGTGCTGCTATGAAACGCATTGATCACCTCTTTTAAAGTTTTCTATCTACTTCCCATCCTAATTGATTCCCTTTGACAGTCCATTCACTTTGTATTCTTACCCCTTTCTTGTCTTAACACTAGTGCATGACTAATCTCCTTTTGTAGAACTTGAGCACTAACTTGTCTAGTGATTCAATATGCTTACTTATGAATATGTTCTTATCTTTATCCTTGTTGTGATTTCTTATGATGCATAGTGCCTAATTGTCTTTGTGATTCCTTTTTAATGATGCTAAAAGGGGCAAGATTTAGTGAAAGAGCGAACTAGTGCTAGGTGTGTTGTATGTTTAGTGACGGGGGAACTTGTGCTGGGTGCTGGCTTGTATGGTGACAGGGGGAACTCACTTGCATGGTGACAGGGGGAACTTGAAATAATTACAAGGTGCATGTGTTACAAAAGGCTCTATGTTTGTCATCATCAAAAAGGGGGAAAATGTTAGGTTCCAGCATTGTTCTTATTATGCCTATCAGGTTTATGTTTTGATGATTGACACGCCTCATTACTAGAATCTGGTCCACGCAATGTCTAATTATTACTTATGTTCAGTTGTTTGCCTAACCTGGTGGAAGGACCAGTTACGTGAACCGGTGTCTCAGTATGCTGTTTTAGAGCTGTACGCATTTCTCTTATGTGCCAGTTGTCTATTACTTTTCTAGACAATGTCAGCGCATTAGTGGGATAAAATTTCAGTGGTCCTTCTAGCATCAACCAATGAGGAAGCTTCTCTCCCAATGCTCATCATATATATACAACATCCTTGAGGAGAGAAGCTCAAGCTTTTGCCAAAAATTCAAAAAGAAATTTTCTCAATCAAGGACCTCACTCGATATTGCAAAGACTCAACAATTCAGGAATTTATTTTCTCGTAGTGATATATTTTTTCTTGTTTCTAGAATTGTTTGAGTTTTTTTTTATCTTACAATTGTAAACTCACGTATTATCTTGGAGATTCATATGAGCAGTTTTGTGGTTGAGTTTATATTGAGTCGTGGTTTTAGCTACAGTTAGCTAGTGAAGTTCTCACAGTAGAGTTATTGTGAGTGTGTGTAGCAATAGAGCTATTGCTAGTGAGTAGGAATTAAGAGCTTAATTCCTAAATGACATAAGGGGTGTAATCAGTATGTTTGCTTGAAGTTTAGTGGAGAGATTGGTAAAACTCTACTGGGGAAGGTCGTGGTTTTACTCCCTTGAGTAAGGAAATTTCCACGTAAACATCTCGTGTTATTTATTTTCCTATAGTGTTTGTTGTGTTCATATTTTTGTTGAATATCCTCGTATAGGGACATGGTACCTAACTAGGTCCTTGTTATAGTGGCGGACTCTTACAAACCATCATGTATGTTGATGCTGATTATGCTGGATTTCTTGTAGATAGGAAAAGTACATCTGGAATAGCTCACTTTCTTGGGTCCTCACTAATTTCATGGCAGACCAGGAAACAAAACTCGATTGCCTTTTCTACAGTTGAAGTTGAATATGTAGCTACTACTTCATGTTGTGCTCAACTTCTACGGATCAAGCACCAGCTTGAGAACTTTGGAGTGATTACTGAAAGTGTACCATTTTTCTGTGACAACACCAGTGCTCTCAATATGGCAAAGAATTTTTTGCAACACAACAGGACAAAGCATATTGATATTATACATCACTTCCTAAGAGACAATGTTGAGAAGAGGTTTATCAGCATGCAGTTTTGTAGAGCGGAAGATTAGGTTGCTGATATTTTCACCAAAGCACTTGGAAGGGAAAATATTGAGAGGATTCAAGCTAAGGCTTGGCCTGATCAAATTCCACTAATTCATCTTCAATATCATTCTTTATTTTAATGCTTTAACTTTTTAATGATGCCAAAAGGGGGGAAGATTTAGTGTAGTTTGAGGGGGAACTGAATTAGTTTGAAAGGGGAACTGAATGTTGGCGTGATTAGATGATGCTAGTGACAGGGGGAACTGATAAGCTAATGTGGATGGCTGCTCTGAGAAGTCTGGGTTTGTCATCATCAAAAAGGGGGAAAATTTTGGGTTTCATCCTTGTTCTTATTATGCTCATGTTTTAATGATTGACAAACTTCATCACTAGAACTTGGTCCATGCCCGTCCTTTATGAGTTATGTTTTAGTGATTGTCTAACCTAGTGGAAGGAATAGTTACGAAAATTGGTGTCCCAATGTGTAGTTTTGCATTTGCACGCATTTGTCTTATGTGTCAGATATCTAGTACTTTTCTGGACAATGTCAGCACATTAGTAGGATGAATTTTCAATGGTCCTTTCTAGCATCCACCAATGAGGAAGCATCTCTCCCAATGCTCATCATATATATAGATCATTCTTGATGAGTCAGAGACGTAGTTATCTTAAGTAGATTCTCTCCTATGTTAAGTAAGAATATTTGATTAAACTTGTATGATTATGAAATTATGGAAGCGGGTGAGCTTAAGCCTCATCTAACAGAGATTTAGCAACATAGAAACCTTTTGCTGATAGTGAAAATATGTTATTGTTTCTAGGTTGAATGAGTTTTTTGTATTGATCTTACATCTATCTGTAAGCTCACGTCACATTTTAGAGATTCTTGTGAGTAGTTTAGTGTTTGAGTTTGTGTTGAGTGGTGTTTCTAGCTAGAGTTAGATAGTGGAGTTCTCACAATAAAGTTATTGTGAGTGTGTGTAGAAATAGAGTTATTGCCAGTGAGTAGGAATTAAGAGTTTAATTCCTAAATTACATAAGGGTTGTAATCAGTTTGTTTGCTTGGTGATTTGTGGAGAAATTGGTGAAATCCTACTGGAGTAGGTTGTGGTTTTACTTCTTTGAGCAAGGAGGAAACGTAAACATCTCTTGTCATTTACTTTATTGCAAATTCTCTTTGTGTTCTTACTATTCTTCGGTATTATTATAAAGGGATCTGGTGCCGAATCAGGTCTTGGCTATAGTGGTGGACTCTTACAAACCATCAACCTTGTAAATGTATTGTTGTCAATCCCACTCCTTGATCCATGGTAATTTCATCAAACTTGAAAAACTGCTCGATTCTAAATAACCAAGATCTCACATTCTCTCCCAAAAACCTTGGAAATCAAGTTTAGAGTAGAGAGTTATACCTTGTTGGTACCCCATAGGGTTCTTGTTCCTGGGCTTTTCATCCATCGATTGCCTCTCTCTTGACAGTCTTGCCCAAAAGTTTCAATCCCATCCCCCAAAGGAGAAGTATTTTTACGACCCAGGACCTAGCCCTGGACGTAACGGGAAACCCAGACCAATAAAGGCCCGAGAAGACCCCTTAGCATAATATCATAAACATATTCACTATTAAATTGCGTAAATAGACCAAATAATAAGAAGTTCAACTTGAATAGAAATGAATAATCAAACTTTAATCCAACTATAACATCAGTCTACGAAGGCTCTAATCCATAAAAAAAAATCATCTATACCGGGACAAAGCCCCGACAATACCATAAAACAAATACTAGAATGTCTGTCATAAAGGTGCCTTCCAAAGAATGGAGGGCTCACCAAAGCTGGAGTTGTCCGAACGAACCTAGTGTTGCACCGTACCATGAGAATGTGCCTTCGAAACTACATCATGAAACGACGTAGCCGCCTGAAGGCAGTCAATTTGTGGAATGTATTGGCATACAGAACAAGTAAATGGATAAGATATGTTTCAAATAAAGTAGTCATAAGAGTAACATCAAAACATAATGAAATATCTCAGTTGTGACTCCAAAAGTTGAAAGCAAACACATTCAATTCTTTAGTTTTGAACTAGATGATATCACCGACTTCCATTTGGCGGGTTATGAGCTACAAAGCTCTTTATATTTTAGGAGTTATGCTCCTTTGAAGTTGACCCTAGTAAAATCGTATACGAAAATTCAATCGGTAAAGAGGCTTTCAACTTAACTTTGTGCTAGAGGTTCCTTAGGACCTTAATTCATATCCAAAGCTCTTCACACACTAAGGAATCGATCTTAATACCTATATAACATTAGAAATCCTTAGGTTCGGGTCTATACACCTTTGATAAATGGAGGATCTTAGCTTAGAAAATTTGGCGTGTTACAATATCTCCCTTTGGGATCATTCGTCCTCGAATGATGGATAAGGACTTTGAACTCTATAAGCACGAGGTAAAGATTTGCATTTAACATTATAGACTCATCTTAAACTCTTAAACATCAAAGGGAAATTCCATGACAACATCAATCCATCAAAATAAATAACTTCATGGGACTTTGGGATTTCATCTAGGTGCATATGCTAAGCCCTAAATACAAAAAGATTAAGGATAGGCATAGGATTGGTACCTTCAATACATCATCTGAAGATGCAATAGGAAAGGAGATCTAGCATGCATGTCCTCAAGTGAGGGATGTGGAATTATTAAAGCTCTATACGTACGGACATAAGGGCAAAATTTCACATCAAGACTTTACTTCTAACTCACATACATCAAGAAGAGCTTCATGAAAACACCGAGCAACTGCGGTAAGCACTAAACATGAAATATCGGAGAATTAACATAGACATACCCTAGGACATGAGTTCTTCGAAACTTGATCATAGTGACGTAAGGCATGAATTCCATAGAATTGTAACCATAGATTAAGATGGATACATAATAAGAAATACGGTAGTGCTGCATATAAGAATGAGAGTATTTCCACCTCTAATGATGTAACTAAAAGTCCCTAAGCTTATCAACCCTTCTCGACTATGTTTCTCCTCTGAATACAACACTTCATCAATTCCATCTTATAATTTCCACTCCAACATATAATTACCAAACCCTGAGTCTTTAACTTCATATTGTTTTCATTTTGAAGCCTAACTGGGAGTCACAAGGTCCTACACATAGTGCAATCATACTGGTCTAAGTTACGAAAAATTCTTTTACAGTCTATATCGCTCTCAAAACTTTTGCCCCCAAGAATACTACACCATCTTATCACTTATAATCAACCAACCTCCAACTTTAATCAGGGTGTACTAGCCATATAAAACAATAGCCTGCAAATCCACAAATCACAACATTCAAGCCTATCATTACCACACCACCTTTATGGACTTCCACACCTAAAACCAACATCTTTAATCACTTCTACAAGAATTTCCACTATATATCCCCTTTCTACCCATTTCACATAACAAAAGCTCATCCCCCTAACTTCCCCTTTCACCCATAAGCTTAGCTCGAGTTGTCACACCACAATTTTCACAACAAAGAACACCTACTCTCTTACCTAAAACATTACTATGTTGCCATCACTACTATTATTCTCACATAAGGAAGGTCACTGAGGGACTAGAGTACGAGCATTAGGAATAGGAGTGATACTGCTCAATTACGACTCTTATTTGTCGCACTACTCAAGATGGGACCTATGTAGTAAGATACATTATAATTGGCACGAAGCACTTCATATATCAGACATATAGATCTTGCATAGAGAGTCGTTCCAACGTAAACATAACATGAGTTCTTAGGACTGGGCATATTGAGAAACATGAGTGCATACATCAAGAGTTGTATAACATAAGGCTGGAATTCATAAATTCAAGGAATATGACTAAGACCGTTGCTTGAAGCTATTGCGTCTCATTCTGTAAAGTGGGGATGGTCATGAGTTTGCATAGAGAGTGTCATTTTGGGATTAGATCTGACATAATATGAGTCTGTAACACATACAAAGTATAGTTTCATGTAACTAGGTATAACGTGTAGGTATAACGTGAGATATGGGTTCATGGGTCATGAGCATCGTAACATAGAAATTTGGATCCATAAAATCTTAGAGAAAATTAGGATCATTGAGAGACACTACTGCTTCCAGTTCAAGGGACAAAGCATGGACATACATAGAGAGTGTGGAACTTAGGCACATGGGGAGAGTATCTTTTTGGCTAAAGTACAAGGAATATGATAGAATAAGAACGGGTTTCTATGACACGTATCATAACTATTTTTTTGAAGCTCATCATCACTAGAATTATCAAGACTTGCGCTGATCAACACCTCACCATCTCCCCCTTAGCTCAAAGACCGTTATCAGGTCTGCGGACCTATTCTCTAAACAAAGTTATATGCACAACCCTTAGCAAGATAGGGTATCACTACACATATGGACAGTAAACTCACCCTAATAAACTATTATAGGAAAAATACTAACTTCATGCTATAACATTCCTTCCAAGGGTGCTACTCTAAGCTTCCTCTATCCTCCAACTTCACCATCATATAACTTACATTTTCATTGGCGTACCTATCCATTCCCTCAACAATTAACAATCTGACCTCCTCTTCATAGTCTACTAGCATCACACCTCTAATCTCATATCCACCTAGCTCAAAGGAATTTAAAACTATATTAAGAGGTTTAACCTCGTCTATTTAAAATATTCCCCTCAATTCAGCTTTACTAAAACACCATATTATACTTTCCTAGCCTTTTTTCATACGAAACAACTCAAGAACACTTACTAGGCACACATAATGCTTATAAACTTAAAACCTCATCTAGCAACATACTACTTGGGGTACAACTTATCCTTATAAACTTAAGGCTCTTATTCATCTAATGACTTAGCCACAATTCATTGCTTCAACCCTAGTCCTCATGAATATATCATAATTACACACTCAAAATTTATTTTCATAAGTTATCAACCTAAGCTCCTGCACACATCATATCAAACCTATTTAATCCATTTTCTACAAATCTTGCATCACTATCCTCGAGCTACCAATCTTTTCTCCACAGTCAGTATCTAAAGTTCAAACATAATGCCTAAATACCAATCATGGACTGCCAATGAAATATCTTACATATTATATTAGCCCATCAAAATTTTTTGATAAATTCATCAACCTTAATTTCTTATTGCACTTAACTGCGGCTTACAAACATATTCTTCTTCATAGCATCACTACTGCACCTTAGTATTTACTGCATATCTTCTCACATACTAGGCTGGCCTACCACAACTAGGTAAAATCAAGAAGCACTGGGTCTACTAAAACATCATGATAAGAATAGTCAATCCTAGTCCTACAACCCATCCAATTACAGTCCATTAACACATTTTTCTTTTTCACGTCACATCTACTTACCTATACATACATTTCAACCACCTTCATAGTTCTATAAGAATCAAGGAGCCTCTCTCTCTCTAAGAACCATAAATTGAAGCGTAAACTTATAAAGTCCTAAACACTCTAGATTTCCATTTACAATCTATAATTGATCTTTGTTTCCACAATAATAGGACATCACGAGCTCCTTCCCTAGTTCACATATATATTCTAAATCATTTTAACTAATCAGTCTTTCTCTACTAACCACCACAAAATCTGCAAATTTGCTACACCTTAGCCAACACCATAAGAGCCTATCATCCCAACACTCATTTAATGGGCACTTGACTCTAGCTACATTCTTCGATTAATTACTACCTCCAAATCTTTGATTTTTAATCTTATGACTACATATTTTAGGCTCTGGGATCATTCTACTACTTGTAGGTTATAACACTCTAATTTACACTATGACTCGAGTGGTAACATTACCCCATTATTCAACTACACACCTCCTTCTCAAGCAAGTCATCTGTAATAAGGTTTTTGAAAGGTCTGACTACATGTCTCACCCTGACTCAATCGCACGATTTGGGGAAATATGGGCATACGCTTAAAATCAATAGGCTTTGATGCACTAACGGACTCCTCTCAAGTCCTTGTGCAATTTTGAAACTTTCTGATGACTCAATCTGCAATGATGGCATTGTTAGGATTCTTAGCTCTTATACTCCTATCACCTTGAAAATGAGACATAGTCAGAGGAATTAAAGCAAAGCAGGAATCTGGATAACTTTCTTATGGACAATACTATTGCACGATCTGGAGTATGAACAAATGAGAAACATTTTCTAAATGCCCTGTAGCCTCCCCTTTATAGGTGTGGCACACTACATACCCATAGAAAGGACACTACTAGACACGACATTGTAAACACCCTAAGAAACTTGAACCGTGCTCTGATACCAAGTTTTTCATGACCCAGGACTAGGCCCTGGACGTAACGGGTAACCCAAACCAATGAAGGCAGCCCGAGAAGACCCCTTAGCATAATATCATAAACATGTTCACTAGTAAATTGCGAAAATAGACCTAATAATGAGAAGTTCAACTTGAATAGAAATGAATAATCAAACTTTAATCCAACCATAACATCAGTCTACGAAGCCTCTAATCCATAAAGAAAAGATCATTTATATCGGGATAAAGCCCCAGCAATACCATAAAACAAATACTAGAATGTCTATCATAAAGGCGCCTTCCGAAGAATGGAGGACTCACCAAAGCTGGAACTGTCCGAACGAACCTAGTGTTGCACCGTACCACAAAAATGTCCCTTCGAACCTACATCATAAAAAGATGTAGCCGCCTGGAGACGGTCAATACGTGGAATGTATTGGCATACAGAACAAGTAAATGGATAAGCTATGCTTCAAATAAAGTAGTAATAGGAGTAACATCAAAACATAATGAAATATCTCAGTTATGACTCTAAAAGTTGAAAACATAAACATTCTATTCTTTAGTTCTGAACTAAATGGTATCACCGACTTCTATTTACACAACACGGGCTATGTGGGTCCGATCAACGCTCGATCGGCTAAGCCCCAATCCATGTTTACTACATGAATCTAGATTAAATCATTATGGCCAGCACAATCATCCACATAAGGGAAAAATATAAGGTCATCCATTTAAGGATCAAACCATCCCTATGTCGGCAAAACAAAAGTTTCGGGTATTGAGATGTTTAGACTCACACCTTCTCGGTTAACCATCTAATTATCTTTAAGCCCAGATTTTAGTTTTTTCATATCATCAAGCATCAATGAAAACAATTCCATTTTCGTTAAGGGCATAGACCATTGTTGGTATCGTCATACCAAGACTTACAATCCATCTATTCCTTTATTCGTTTAACCATAAGGTCTGTCATCAATTTCTCATGCCCAAAATGCCAAAAGTCGAGTATAAAATAATTCTTGACAACCAATCAAATCATTTAAGAAATCTATTTAACAATTAGGAGTCACAATTTCCTCAAGTATCATGATAAATTTCTTAATATGGGTCAATCCATCCATGCGTCGTTAGAACATTAATACAACATAAAACTCATCAAATAGTAATGTCTTTTGACCCAACAAACAAATCAAGCACTTTAAATAAGGATAAAAGAAAATAAAATTCATTTAAGCTTTTCAAGGTTTAAATCAATATGTAGTTAAGAGCAACTTCAAGTAAAAGATATTGTATCGCGATTTCATGCTTCTTTCGCAAATTTTATATACATATACTTGCAAGCCTAATTTAAAGTTCGAAATACATATGAGTATATAAGGGTTTAGAACTCATAAATTCGAGATTTGATTTGAGAAGGAGTTGCTCTGCATACATTTTGAAGGAAGAAAATTCGAGAAAGCTTGACTTGAGCCCTGAATCTGAAACCCTAGTTGTTCTAGCTTCTAAGAATATTTTTAGGGAGGAATGGGATGAGTTTTGGACTTATTAAATTTGTGCTTAGGGTTTTGAGGCCGTTTTGAATAGGTGGGGGAGGGTTTTAACCAAGGAAAGGACCAAAATATCCCTCAAAACGCGTTTTAAAAGTGCAGAAAATTCCCTTCTGACTGTTCAGGTGACGGACCGTCAGACCCCTGACGAACCGTCAACCCAAATCGTCATAACATGGCCGAAATTTAGCCTTACTGGTTGAGCCCGACGGTTTTCCTTGACGGGCCGTCACAAGTGTGACGGTTCGTCACTTCGAGCCGTCACACTTTGGCAAACAGACACCTTTCAGTAAACTGAGCATAACTTTCTGCTCTGATATCGAATTAAGGCAAAATCAGATGCGTTGGAATGAAAACTCAAAGATCTTTCATTTGGTGGGTCTTGAGATACAAAACTCTTTATATTTTGGGAGTTATGTTCCTTTGAAGTTGATCCTAGTAAAATCGTATATGGAAATTTAATCGGTAAAGAGGCTTTCAACTTAACTTTGTGTTAGAGGTTCCTTAGGACCTTAATTCATATCCAAAGCTCTTCACACACTAAGGAATCAATCTTAGCACCTATATGCCATTAGAAATCATTAGGGTTAGGTTTATACACCTTCAATAAATGGGTCAGATCTTAGCTTAGAAAATTTGGGGTGTTACAAGTATCCCTTCGATTTCCCTCTAGTTGTTCCTTTAATTCCATCACCATTTGATCCGATTTCTTTTATGTCGCCATCTCGCCATTAAGAACCCCAATATCTGAAATCAATTTTTACATCAGACAGACCTCCAACTTCAGCAGTGGATTCTACCATGGGTTCGCCATTAGCCCTAGTTTCCTTCGCCATTAATGCCGAGAATCAGCTGGCTCTGATACCAATGATAGCTAAAATCAAAAATTCACTAATGAATTTTGAGAAATCAGTAGTCGCACAGGGGAATTACTGATACAAGATCAAGTCCACAACACAAAGATTCCAACAACAACAACAACAAAAACAGCAACCAAGCAAATGCTAGTGAATCGAAAGAGCCACACCCGGCTTCACTAGACTTCAAGATCTCAAAGACAAGAACAACAAGATAATAAAAGATAGATAACTTGACATATAATATTCAAGAGGCTAAGAACCCTAACATCAAGAGAGGACCCTAAGACTATGGAATATAAACACCAAGTTCTTACTTAGACCAAGAGGAACTCAATGACCTCAAGATCCTTGTTTCTAGCCAAAACACAACACAAGCTTCACTCTAGCAAGCTTGGCCGAAATCTGTCTCCCAATGGAAGAGAGAGAGAGAGAGAGATATTACAAGTCTTTGTCTTGAAATTACAATGAGAAAACTAGGGCAAAATAATTCTAAGCTTGTCTATTTATATTACAAGCTAAATGAAAGACAAAATGACCATATGGGCCATGTTGGGGCAGCCGGCCATGGAGGCCTTGGAGTGTAAGTTTATTACACTTCAAGGCCCATCTTCACACCTTAAAACATTTAGATCCTTAGGTGGTTCAATGACCAACTCACACACGGCCATTTGCATGAATAAGGCTTGGAGTTTTTGTAACTCTCGAGCTTGACTTCGTGTGAATGGTCGGGTACTTGTTGGACAGCTTGTCCCACCCGTATCATCCTCTCCATCTTGAGAGGAATTTGACCTCAAATTCAGCACTTGGTCGTCTTCAACCGCATCCACGAGAGAGAGATCACCAACATTGAAAGTGTGGTGCACTTGATATTCTGGTGGAAGGTCAATCTTGTAGGCGTTGTCATTGATCCTCTCAAGTACTTGGAATGGACCATCACCCCTAGGCAGCAATTTGGACTTTCTTTGAGATGGAAATCGATCCTTTCGAAGGTGCACCCACACCCAATCTCCGGGTTCAAGCACAAGCCTTCTTCGTCCTTTGTTTACCCTTTTTGCAACCTCTTGGTTCTTCCTTTCAAGCTTGATCCGCACCTTCTCATGCACCTTTTTCATTGCCTCGGCTCTTTTGCATCCATCTAAACTTGTCATGAGATCACTAGACAAAGGAGTGAGATCTAAAGGGGTAAGGGGATTCAAGCCATAAACACACTCAAAGGGAGTCATTCCCGTACTTGAATGTATTACCCGATTGTATGCAAATTCCACCAAGGGTAGGTGATCCTCCCATGAAGTCAGTTTACCTTTAACCATAGAACGTAGCATAGACCCTAAGGTTCTATTTACTACCTCCGTTTGGCCATCGGTTTGTGGGTGGCAAGACGTGGAGAAAAGCAACTTCGTTCCAAGCCTACCCCACATGGACTTCCAAAAGAGACTTAGGAACTTTGAGTCCCTATCACTCACAATAGTCCTTGGGACTCCGTGAAGCTTTACAACATGTTCAACAAATAATGAAGCTACACTAGGAGCATCTTCAGTTTTAGCACATGGAATGAAATGAGCCATTTTGGAGAATCTATCAACAACAACAAAAATGCTATCTCGACCCTTTCTAGTCCTTGGCAGCCCCAAAACAAAGTCCATCGAAATATCTAACCAAGGGCTAAGGGGAGTGGGAAGTGGGGTGTACAATCCTTGAGGTCGGAGGCGGGATTTTGCACACCGGCAATCCACACATTGGCCGCAAATTTTAGCAACATCCTTGCGCATTTTGGGCCAATAGAATTGTTCCTCTAAGATACCGAGGGTCTTGTCAACCCCAAAATGCCCCATGAGGCCACCATCATGTGCCTCTCTCACAAACAATTCCCTTCATGAACTAGAAGGAACACACAACCTCCTCCCTTTGAACAAATAACCATCAAATCGAGAGTAGGAGGAATTGCTATTCTCCTTAAGCCATCTGTCCCTTCCCCACTCTTCACATTCCCTATAAATAGGAGCAAAGGTAGGATCCTCGGGATACAACATCCGCAAGCTCTCAAATCCCATCAACTTCGAAGACAAGGTAGCAACAAGCACATGCTTTCTAGACAACGCATCAGCCACAACATTTTCCTTCCCCCTTTTGTAATGAATTACATAAGGGAAGGTCTCAATAAACTCAATCCACTTAGCATGACGCCTATTCAACTTGTCTTGGCTCTTAAGGTGTTTCAACGATTCGTGGTCCGTTCATATCACAAACTCCTTAGGCCACAAATAATGTTGCCAATTGCCCAAAGCTCTAACAAGGGCGTACAACTCCAAATCATAAGTCGAGTAATTAAGAGTTGCCCCTTTGAGCTTTTCACTAAAATAAGCAATGGGCTTGCCTTCTTGCATTAAAACAGCCCCGAGGCCAACTTTACTCGCATCACACTCTACTTCAAACATCTTATCAAAATTGGGCAATTGCAACAAAGGCGCCGAGATGAGCATAGCTTTCAAAGCTTCAAAAGCCCCAGCTTGCTCTCCCCCCCACTTAAAGGGTTGGTCCTTTCTAATAACCTCGGTCAAGGGTGCTGCTATGGAGCTGAAACCTTTGACAAACCTCCTATAAAAGCTCGCCAACCCATGGAAACTTCGGATTTCTCCAATAGTTTTAGGGGTCGGCCAACTTCGTATAGCGTCTATCTTGGATTCGTCCACTTCCACACCCCTTGAGCTCACGACAAAACCCAAGAAAATCACTTTATCAACACCAAAAGAACACTTCTCTACATTGGCATACAACTTCTCCTTTCGGAGCACATCAAACACACACCTCAAATGCGCCACATGATCATCAATAGATTTACTATATACCAACACATCATCAAAATACACCACCACAAACTTTCCAATATAAGGCTTCATTACATGATTCATTAGCCTCATAAAGGTGCTAGGAGCATTGGTAAGGCCAAAGGGCATGACCAGCCACTCATATAGACCAAATTTGGTCTTGAATGCGGTCTTCCACTCATCACCGGGTTGCATGCGAATTTGGTGGTAGCCACTCCTAAGATCCACTTTAGAAAACAAACAAGAACCATGGAGCTCATCTAACATATCATCTAGTCTAGGGATTGGATGACGATACCTTATAGTGATTTTGTTGATGGCCCTACAATCGACGCACATGCGCCAAGTTCCGTCTTTCTTTGGTACCAAAAGCACCGGGACAGCACACGGACTCATACTTTCCTTGATGTATCCCTTGTGGAGAAGCTCCTCAACTTGCCTCTCAAGCTCCTTAGTGTCCATGGGATTGCTCCTATAGGCCGGTTTGTTTGGTAGTTGTGAACCCGGCACCAAATCAATTTGGTGCTCAATTCCCCGAAGTGGGGGCAATCCTTGTGGAAGTTCTTGAGGAAATACGTCTTCATAATCCTGCAATACACAAGAAATCAAAGGAGACATGGAAGGATTAGTGGGGTTAGTATTAAAACAATGAGCCAAGAGTAACATAGGCGTGCCCTCGTCATGATCTATGAAGAGTTCCTTATTCCTAGCCAACATCACCATAGTCCCTCCCCCCGTTGTTGTTGGGGCAGCCTCCGATGTACCTACTGCCCCACCTACGGAACTCCCTCTCTTTTCTCCCCTTTCGGGTTCCTTTCCCTTTTTCTTCAATTCTCTCATCCTTTGATGCCACTCATTTACTTGGGAAGGTGAAACAGGATGAAGTGTGACCTTTCGGCCATTCTTCTCAAGTGTATATCGATTGGACCTCCCATCGTGTTTAGTAGACCTATCATATTGCCAAGGTCTACCTAACAACAAGTGACATGCTTGCATTGGTATTACGTCACAAAGTACTTCATCGTGGTAGTTTCCCACCTTAAACCGTATCACACATTGCCTTGTGACCTTCAATTCACCACAATCATTCAGCCATTGTAACTTGTAAGGACTAGAGTGCGGTGTAGTTGGTAACTTCAAGAAATTTACCAAAGCATGACTTGCGACATTTGTACAACTACCACTATCGATCACCAAGGTGCACACACTCCCCTTTACAAGACATTTAGTGTGGAATAGATTTTCCCTTTGGCTTGGGTCATCTACTGCCGTACTAATCATGACGCGCCTAACCACAAAGTTTGGAACCACACACTCTCCTTCTTGAGGATAAACATCTTCACCATCATCACCATCATCATCGTGTGGTCCATCATCGGTTTCCTCTCCATCTTGAGGCTCGGCCTCATCTTCTCCCCTTTCGGGACCCACCTCCTCACCAAGGTAATACACTCTCCCTTCCCTTAGGATCACATTGCGTCGGTTTGGACATTCATTGGCCTTATGCCCCCAACCTTGGCACTTGAAACATTGGAATCCCTTTGGGTTAGGATACTTGTGAGCCTCCGGTTTTGGAGTCAATTTGGGGACTGTTTTGGTCTCGGGCAGCCTAGTAGTGGCGGGTTGGTCCTTGTTTTTGGGCCAACCCGAGGGGGCTTGTCCCCTTGTCTTGAAAGATGATCTCTCCTTAAGTTCCCTTTCAATCTCAAGAGCCGCTTGGAAAATACCGTCAACGGTTTCAAACTTGTGAAGGGTTAAATGAGTGGAAATATCTTTGTTCAACCCACACTTGAACCGGATGATGTCGTGGCTGATTTGCTCCCCACGATGATCAAGCTTCAACATGAGTTGTTGAAACTCATCAAAATATGCCATCACACTCTTGTTACCTTGACGCAAACCATACAATCTAGCAAGCAACTCATGGCGATATCTCTCGGGAAGGTATCGTTGCCTCATCAAATACCTCAATCGATACCAAGGTGGTGGCTGCCCATCAATGAGTTCATTACCAAACCGCTTGACATACTCCCACCAAGTGTTAGCATAACCCTCAAAATGAGCTATAGCATAGCAACCCTTCTTTTCTTCCGAGATGTCATTAACTTGGAAAACTTTGTCACAAGCCGATTCCCAAGCTAAGTAGGCCTCGGGGTCACTATCACCTTTAAAGATTGGTAGGTTCAACTTGATGGTGTTGATGCCTACATCTCTCTCTTGGTGTCGGTTTCCCCTATCTCCATACCCTCGGTATCTCCTTGGATCTCCACGACCCCCTCTTATCTCCTCCTCCCTCATGTAATCATCATCAAAGGCTCCATACCCTTCATACTCCTCTCTACCATATCCTTCAAAGGGGGCTGGTCGGGCTTGGGCATTTTGATTCGGAGGAATTGGATTTTGTGGCCTTTGGTTTAATGGAGCTTGGAATGGAGGGTTCGGATTTAGTGGAGGGACTTGACGTCCAAATCCCTCTTGTGGAACTTGAGGAGCTTGGAAACGTATTGGTCTAGTGGGGTCACGGTTTGGAGGAAAAAGGGTGGTGCCACGGTTTGGAGGAAAATGGGTGGTATGGCTTGCGGCATTTAATGGAGCTTGGGGTGCATTTAGCATTTGGTGGACTGTTTCGGGGGTGATGGTTGCGGAGGAAGTCCTATCATGCCCATTGGTAGAGACATGTAGAGGAGTAGAAGGATGAGAGTTCCTTTGACTCTCCACTTGTTCTAATCTCCCACTAATAGTCGACACTTCTCCCTTGATTGCTGCCAAGTCCCCTCTCACGGCCCCAAATTCCGAATTCAACCTTTCAAGTGTCCGGGTAACGGCCTCAAGAGTGACCCTCATAGAGTCAAGTGCGTTAGTATCCACGTTATGGGACGTGGCCCCTTCCATTGTCAAGGTATTATACTCCTTAGATCACCACACGCTTGAGTTCCACAAGTGTTGTAAATTGGCTAGTAACCGTGAATCCTTTAAGGTATGAGTAAGCTCTTATCCGGAGTGGATTTTTGTTTGAAGACTCAAAGAATTCTTGTCGGACTAGAACCAAAAATAGCAACGTATTCAAAAGATAAAAAGGCACTCAAGTAATCGTCGACACGAACAAACGGATTCAAAGGACTAATCGACAACCTAGTAGGAATGTACTAGTTTGTTAATTAGTTCTAGAACCAAGTAAAGGAAACCAAGAATCAACAATTAGCAACTAGAATAATATCCAAAGTTGAGCTTATAGTGACGTGGCAGCATGTAAGTGGTCCCACACGTTTTTGCTTCTTCGTTGTTCTCTTTTTTTTTTTTTTTTTTTTTTTTTTTTTTTTATCTCAAATCTGAAATTTTTTTAATACTCACACAACTTGTTATAGATGACAATGTGTTTTGGAGGGAAAGTAAAAGTCTTGTAGTCTTTCAACCTTTCAAACTCAAAAAGGTAAGATTTGACTAGGCTAATCCCACAAAACAAGGTTCCGTGTTTTAAGGAAAAGTGGTTGTCAAGTCTTGGAAGAGATGGGTGCAAGTCTTTCACCAACAACTTTATGACTTTTGTCTTACAACATGAACTCAACTTTCAACAAGATGAACAAGTTTATAAGATGAACATCTCAACAATCTCAACACCTTCATGAACACAACATCAATTTCTTCAAGCACATCACACAACCACCAATTTTTGTCATCAACAACATACAACTTTTCAGCCACTTCAAGTCACCACACAATGGTCAAGTTTTCAAGCTCAACTTTTAGATCTAGACACTTTAGTGTGGGTGAGAAAGAAACCAACACTAGAAACACACTAAACAAGCAAAATAACACCTAGATCTAGACATACAACAACATTCTCGGATTTGTCTTCAATGGACTGATTTCCGATTTTTTTTTATTTTTTTTTTTTTTTTAATCCGAGAACAAGCCCAAGATGGGTTGTGTGGGAACACAACCGGTCTTGCTTTGATACCAAATGATACAAGATCAAGTCCACAACACAAAGATTCCAACAACAACAACAACAAAAACAGCAACCAAGCAAATGCTAGTGAATCGAAAGAGCCACACCCGGCTTCACTAGACTTCAAGATCTCAAAGACAAGAACAACAAGATAATAAAAGATAGATAACTTGACATATAATATTCAAGAGGCTAAGAACCCTAACATCAAGAGAGGACCCTAAGACTATGGAATATAAACACCAAGTTCTTACTTAGACCAAGAGGAACTCAATGACCTCAAGATCCTTGTTTCTAGCCAAAACACAACACAAGCTTCACTCTAGCAAGCTTGGCCGAAATCTGTCTCCCAATGGAAGAGAGAGAGAGAGAGAGAGAGAGAGAGAGATATTACAAGTCTTTGTCTTGAAATTACAATGAGAAAACTAGGGCAAAATAATTCTAAGCTTGTCTATTTATATTACAAGCTAAATGAAAGACAAAATGACCATATGGGCCATGTTGGGGCAGCCGGCCATGGAGGCCTTGGAGTGTAAGTTTATTACACTTCAAGGCCCATCTTCACACCTTAAAACATTTAGATCCTTAGGTGGTTCAATGACCAACTCACACACGGCCATTTGCATGAATAAGGCTTGGAGTTTTTGTAACTCCCGAGCTTGACTTCGTGTGAATGGTCGGGTACTTGTTGGACAGCTTGTCCCACCCGTATCAATTACAGAGATTGCCTGAGTGTTCCATCTCAATAAATGAAAGATAAGAAGATGAAGAGTAGAATTATAGTAGTAACTTATAGTATATTCAATCGATGATCTTCCTTGCAAAGTATATAAGAATTTATAGTTGGTTTACAATGAATGGAAATAACCAACTATCCCGCTAAAACTAAGTATCAGTTAAATGACTAACAACTTAACTAATCAGCTAACTAATTTTGATGACTCAGCTAACTACTCAAATATTTATTAGAAAATATTCTCATATCATATTCGAGTTTGGTTAGTGGTTTAATAGATTTTGGGTTAGTTAAAAATCCAACCAACAAAACGCTATCACGTATTAAACGAAAATCCTAATCATTTTTCCTAAAGGGCTTGTTAAGGAAAAGGGCAAAATAGAGCCATATGGGTGGACAGAAAGGGCATTTTAGACACCCAAAGGTGGAAGGAGGGTACTTTGTACCATTCCCATTTTTGAAGGGTAATTTAGGCCCTTTTTCATTTATTTTATGACGCATTGAGATCCAGAATCCCAATATATATTAAGGTCGACTTATGAATGACATTCAAGTCCATGCATATAAGGTGATCTTTGCAAAGGTGATCTTTACATAACCTCCTACACATTAATTGAACTCCCGGACACCAGTACAAATGACCCTCAAGCTCAAGAGCGAGGACGAACCATCAGATCCTTCGTTTGAATTGGAATAATTTAGCGTAATCACACTTTTGAGGTCAAGCTCTCGCATGCCTACAATATTATATATTATCACACAGCTAGGTTGAAACGAATGCATCTCAAATTTTCAGAGTAATATTAATCTTTCCTTTTTCCCATAAATAAAACCCAAATTGTTGGTGCTTGGGATCTCAAACTTGTGTTTCGTATAAAGGATTTTCAAGAAAACATTGTCTAAGAAAATAAGTTGTTCCTTACTTATTCTTATGTTCTTTAGACAAGTAGAAAAATATTTTCTAAAACCATTTGTATATATTTAACACAAAATAATGAGAATAGGACAAGGGGGGAGCGGTAAGAAAAAAGCAAAAAAAAAAAATTCAGTTTGGGGGAAGGGGGAACAAATTTAAAAAAAAATTGTTTTGAGGGGTGCAGGGTCTGGTAGGAGGGGGTGAGAAAAAATTTGAATTTGTTTTATTAAAATAAATTTTTTTTAAAAATTTGAGTTGGGGTGAAGGCAGGGATGGATGAATTTGAGAGTGATATGAAACATTGCACACTTGTTCTTCCTACTTTGATTAAGGAAGTCATTTTTCTTAATTTGATGGAACTTATTTCTCTAGGAAAAATATTTTACAAAATTTTTAGCCGAATGAACAAGAGAAAAAAGGAAAACACTTTCCAAAAAATATTTTCCTTCATACTGAACACACCCCAAGTCTACCTTCAAACCTTTTCAGGCTACGTCAAATTTATTACTAAACCACCTTGGTGATTGAAACTGTAATTACTGCGACTTCATCTAAAGAGCATGTTGCGCTTTCAATTTTTAATTGTTCTAAAACCAATAGTCACAGTCGGAGATACGTAGAAACAATAATTCTCCCTCTAAGTAAGTTCAGAATATAAGTGAAATGAAATCAGTTTTTCTCACGACTTGCATGAACAATGAGAAGACACCTTCCCTCACCCCAACCCCAAAAAGAAAAAAAAAAAACTGAAAATAAAAATGATAGAAATACAGATTTGCAGAGCCCGTTGTCTAAATTTTAAATAGAGATATGATATTATTTGAATATAAAATTGAGTGCACAACCTACACCAGCAAATGGCTGACCGCTACATTCATAGCTGGTAATCTCATAATCGTATCCTTTTCGCGTCATTTTCCGGCACATTTACGTCGTTTCCACTCCCTCTTACTGAAATTACTGTTTGCCTTGGCACCTGCAGATAAAACATAGCATTCAGGATCATCTCATGCCACCTTTAAGTTTCAGAAGAGAAGGAAATCTGATGGTTGACCTTGACTCATCTGCCCATAAGACAGGAGGACAATGCGATTCCAAACTCAAAAGTTGAAACATCTTTTTGGACATTTCTCCTAACTAGAATCAAGTGATTTCATTAAAAATGGCATAACCTAAGAAATCATTATACAAACCAGAAAGATGCATGGTTATGCCAGTTGCACCAACCAATGTCCAGGGTACAAACTTACCCACTCATAATCTAACCAAGCACTGCACGAAATAAATTTGATGCACCAATTGCAAAAATGGATAATTTTAATGGGGCAATGCTGATACTCTTTTAGACCATTAGAGAAAAAAAACTGCTTAAATGGTGATCTTACGTTTTCATCCGGAACAACAGCGTATCTCTCTGTAGGTGAAACCCAAGATTTTTCAGCTGAAAAAAAGTTTTAAGAAAATATCAGATCCGCAGTATCATTTAATTCAGACAGAGAGAGATAGGGAGGGAGGGAGGGAGGGAGGGAGCCGGAGCCGGAGCTGGAGCAAGAGCGGGAGGGGGCGCGGGAGGGGGAGCGGGAGTGGACCCGGGAGGAGGAGCGGGCACCGGGGAGGGGGAGAGCGCGACAGGAGGGGGGAGGGAGGGAGGGAGGGAGAGAGGGAGGGAGGGAGAGGGAGAGAGAGACAGAGAGAGATGGGGAAGGCTGAGCAGATGTAAGACCTGTTGATGGGTCAAATGTCGAAGATCCGATTTGTTGTCCACTTGATCCATCAACACTTAACACTTCTATTATCCTTGGGACATACCTTCACATCTCAAGAACATCAGTAAGTTCAATTTTGAAAGTACTATAGCATGAAAATGTTTTAGTTCACTAAAGCAGAATGTTGAAAATAGAGAACAGATGTCATCATCCATATGTTACTTTCACATATAGAATAGTACTTTTTAATTCCTAGCTGGAGGGATTACACTATTTAGATGACATGAGGGTGTCAAATTTTTCACATTGAGGACTGCACTATGTGATACTAAATGCTTTTGAAAATTTGAAGTGTTATTCAATCAGGAAAACCGTCCTACAAGCTTGACGAGACTTGCGACGACTCAACAATTTGCAATAAAAGTTATTTATACGATGATGTGAACTCTGAAACACAAAAGAAAACTTAGTCCATGGTCTGGATCATGTACCAACACTATATAATCATTTGTTGTTGTACCGTTGTGGCTCTCAGAAACCACAAATTAGAATACATTTTGAATGACCCAGAAACTACATTGTGTTAATTATCTTACAAGTAAAATCCAGAATAGCAATGGAAGTCAACATGCGCAGGATTTAACGAAGTTTAGGACCAACGAATGCCTTAAATGTTAATAGTTATGCAGTACATAAAACTCTAAACAGCAGGCAGCATCTAATGGATAATAATTTCTGAACTGCTGGAGACTACTTGAAAAATCCAGTACTAACCACTATATATTGAGCATCCATAGTTGTACACCTGAACTTGACGTAAAAAGAAACAAAAGGTATCCAACTAACACGTACATCACGGCAAACAAACATGCTATAGATTAGAAGAACCAACAGATGGTCAGAGAAGGAGAAAAATAAAATCATCAAATTTCACTGATGACAGTAACACTTGAAATACTGATCTTAATTCCCGCTTTCACAATTAAATTTTTTAAAAATATACCTTTTCAAGAAAACATCTCAAACTTTTACAACACAAATTTCACAAGAAAAAATTGCAATGAAATTACCGCATCTGATAGATTTGATGAACTACAGATCAAACAGGGCAGAATAATTAGCAACCTGTGAATTCCCAACAAACTCTTGACGCCTATATGAGGACTGTGAAGAGGCTTCTTGATATGCTGTTACTTGTCATCCTAGAGAAGGAATTATCCACTACCAACGGGAATCATCTCAACTTTCCAACAGATAACTCCTAGAAATAACCTTAATCTGAAAAGCTTCCGAAGAAAGAGCTTATATAGCATCAACCTAACATAGTTAATCCATAGATTTTAACCAATCTGCCTTTCAGCCTCTAGTTTTTGTTAAGCCCATTCCCATTGCCCTGATACAAACATAAAAGTAGTTCTATGCAGTTTCAAGCAATCCACACAAGAAAAGGCCATTTCCTTGTGAATGAAAAACTGATTTAGGACCAAAGGTAGCAAAACATAGATAATACAACTACAGATCCCAATGCTCTATCAACGACTTTAAAAATGGATATGTTTGCGGTTATTACCTATCAACAGACTCCCCATGACCTAGCTGACCATTTGTACCTCTTCCCCAGGAAAAGACATTCTGCCTTTCTGTAACAGCAAGTGTGTGCCTCCAACCGCATGATATCAGAATCACTTTCTGCCATTTTAGTATAAGTTTAAGTGTCAATTGCTTTTTTTTCCAAGATCTCTCAAGTAAGACACCAATGACAGCACATAGATGGCAAAGACTAGTGCTTGTTTTCGCTGAGAACTTGCATACCAGTACCTGGTCATGCGGAAATTTCACTTGCACAGGTGAACAATGATCACAATTGTCATCAATGCCAACTTGTCCGAACTGCTCACAAGGCAAAACAAGACACCAACTCAATAGACAAACCAACACGAAGCTCTATCTGATACTAAAAGGATGTTTGCATCAAGCAATGTCATTGCATGCTGCCTTACACAAAGGATATGCATGATTAAGAAAAACTGAATTGAGGACCAAGTAAATCATTATGAAGCATATAAACTGATTTTCTCAATTCAATCAATTTGATTAACCAAGTCACAAAATAGGCTGAAAATAGTAAAAATATGTTGGCCACCTCTAGCAATTAAAAGTCTTACACAAAGGCTTTATCGCTGACAGTCAAATAAAGTTGGTTGAAGGGAAGCAACAAATAGTATATGCCAAAGGAAGAAAAGCCACAGATGAAATAAGGCAATCGGGATGCCTAGAATGCAGCATAAACTATTATAACAGAAGTGTTTAACATTGGATAATGAGATTCCAAGTTAATAGCAATGATAATGTTCAAGGATATAGAATTGGAAAGGTAAAGAGCACTGATATTCTGGAAATGTCTTTTGAGTTTTCTCGTTCATTTTTTCCTACAGAGACTGCACCCCCTTTGGGTGCCTTCCTAGTTACACATTTACCATTCAGTTATCCAACTGTCTGCAGCAAGCCAATTTTGGAAAACAGTTTCTCTATAAACATCAAAGCTGTGAGCCTAGTTCATCTAAATAAAAAGCTAACCGGCTACAGTCACCTAAAACTCCAGAAAAGCACAAGGAACCAAAATAGCATGAAAGAAATTACAAAATCATCTTCGAATAAAAAAGTGTACCACAAATTTGCTGACATCATTAATATTGCATGTTGATGATGCATGCAACAAAACACTATAAGATTTGTCCAATAATGTACCAAATGAAGGCCCTGACTGAATTCTTTTGACTGACTTGTAAGAAAGAATAACTACATTTCTGATAAGAATGAACTAATAAATGAACACTGACAGCAAATTGCAGACACGGCAGGTAGTGCATTAAAGTTGAGCATAGTTGCAATGCAGATGAGTTTAAGAAACAAGAACCAAACCTTGTTCCAACCCCAACCATAAAGCTTTCCATCAGCAGTAAGTGCCATGGTATGTCTCCAACCACCTGAGATCTGGAAAATAACAATTCTTACGATATTTAGAGATATAGTACATAGATACATGTGCTATATCACCTCTCAATGGAAAAGCTTTTAAGTACTATAGGGATTGTCACCCCATCACTTCATTAATTGCATCCGTGGAAACAATACCCAAAAGCCTAAGTCACAAAATGCAAAGCTTATTGTAATTTACAAGGTATGGAGAATAACTTGATATCTTATTCCAATAGGTAAGCGATATAAATACATGTACACAAGGTTCTAACTAAGGAAAGAAATAAAAGAGATTCCTACAAATCTGTTATCCCTACAAATCTGCTATTTCTATATATATATATATGTGTGTGTGTGTGTGTATTATGTATATTCCTAGGAAATAGTCTACATTCATTCTGTAACACTCCCCCTCAAGCTGGAGCATATATATTGATCATGCCCAGCTTGTTACAAAGGTAATCAACTCGAGTGCTATTTAATGCTTTTGTAAACAAATCAGCCAGTTGCTCTCCCGTCTTCACGTACCCGGTGGAAATCAAATTCTCCTGAATCTTCTCAAGTATAAAATGACAGTCAACCTCAATATGTTTTGTTCTTTCATGATACACTGGATTCGAGGCAATATGGAGCGCAGCTTGATTATCACACCAAAGTTTTGATGGAGTAGGATACTTCAACCCAATTTCAGTTAAAAGATGATGTATCCACATAATCTCACATGAAGACTGTGACATAGCTCTGTATTCCGATTCTGCACTGAATCTAGATACAACATTTTGCTTCTTACTCCTCCATGATACTAGGTACCCTCCAACAAACACACAATAGCCTGTAGTAGACCTTCTATTAATTTTGGATCCAACCCAATCTGCATCTGCAAAACACTCAACACGAGTATGATCATGATTGCTATACAATATGCCAAGTCCAGGAGCTCCTTTCAAGTAACATAGAATTTGTTCTAAAGCTTCCCAATGCTTGATTGTAGGTGCGGACATGAACTGACTAACACCACTTACCGCAAAAGCAATATCCGGACGAGTCACAGTAAGGTAGTTTAGCTTCCCAACTAACCTTCTATATCTCTCAGGATCATCAAAAGGATCGCCATCATCCTTCACAAGATGCACATTGGGAATCATTGGAGTACTGCAAGGTTTGGCTGCCAACTTTCCAGTGTCTACAAGTAGATCAAGAATATAATTTCTCTGAGACAAAAAAATTCCCTTCTTGCTTCTATTAACTTCCACTCCCAAAAAATATTTCAATTGACCCAAGTCCTTCGTATGAAACCTAGTATGCATGAAAGATTTGAGGGAAGATATCCCCGCATAATCACTTCCTGTGATGAGAATGTCATCAACATATACAATATGGAGGATAGTACCGGCTGTTGACTTCCAATAGAAGACTGAGTGATCACATTTACTCATTTTCAGCCCAAAATCCTGAACTACCTCACTAAACTTGCCAAACCAAGCCCGTGGACTCTGCTTCAAGCCATACAAAGACTTCTTCAAATGACAGATTTTCCCATACTCCCTGAGCAACAAAACCAGGTGGTTGCTCCATATACACTTCCTCCTGAAGATCACCATGAAGAAATAAACAAGCGTACAGAAGTGAGTTTAGCCACTGGGGAGAAAGTGTCTAAATAATCTACCCCATACGTGATACGGGTGGAGCAAGCTGTCCAACAAGTCCACGACCATTCACACGAAGCCAAGCTCGGGAATTACAAAAACTCCAAGCCTTGTTCATGCAAATGGCCGTTTGTGAGCTGGTGATTGATCCACCTAATGGTCTAAATGTTTTTAAGTGTGAAGAGGGACCTTGAAGTGTAATAAACTTACACTCCAAGGCCGGCCCATGGCAAGGGCAAGCTCGTCATTTTCTTCCCCTTCATTGGGGGTGTAATATAAATAGACAATATTAGGGTTATTTGGGGTAGTTCTTTCATGATCATTTTGAAGACATAAACACTTGTAATATTTTGGACTTCTCTCTCTTCCATTGGAGAAGCCCCAAGTTGGAAAACTCACAAGTAGAGAGATACTTGTGTTGTATCTTGGCTAGAAACAAGGGTCTTGAGGTCATAGAGTTCCTCTTGGTCCAAGTAAGAACTTGGTGTTAATATTCGTTAGTCTTAGGGTCCTCTCTTGTTGTTAGGGTTTTTAGACTCTTGAATCTTATATGTCAAGTTACTATCTTCTTGGTGTTTGTAATCTTGAAGTCTAGTGAAGCCGTGTGGGGCTCTTTCGATTCACTAGCACTTGTTGTTCAACTTATTGATCTTGTGTTAGTTTGTTCTTCTTGTTGTTGATTGTTGGAACCAGTGTTATCAAAGGCTCGCTTAAAGCGCGCTTAAGCCCTAAAGCGAGGCTCAAAATGTGTTGAACGTTTTGCCTCGCTTTATGTGCGCTTCACTGTCATCATCAAGGTTCTACGGCATACTTTTCCTTGCCAATGAGTCTCTTCTGAAGAGGCGACACTAAATAATTGATATTTCAACTCTAAATAATTGATATTTCACTTTATCGTAATTGTTTTTCAATTTCTTTGTTCATATATTTGTCATTCATGCTTATAATTATTAGTTTTGGACTAAATATTAATATTTGTACTTTTTCTCCCTTTGCGCCTTTTGTCATTAAAGCCCACGCTTTTATTTGCGCTTTGCTCTTTAAGCCCCAACAGACCTTAGAGCTTTTTTGCGCTTTTCGCTTTTGATAACACTGGTTGGAACTTTGTGTTGTGGACTTGATAGTGTATCAATACGTCTGAGCATATCCTTTAGCCACAAGTCTGGCCTTAAGTCTTGCTACAGAACCATTTGGATTAAATTTAACTGTGAAGACCCACTTACATCCTAGTGCTTTCTTTCCTTTGGGTAAATCCACCAAATCCCACGTGTGATTTTCCTCTAAGGCGTGTATTTCATCAAGCATTGCATCAGACCATCCAGGATGATTTAATGCCTCCTTCACTATTTTGGGTACAGAGATGGAGTCTAGAGAAACAATCAAAGATCTAGATGTAGAGGATAAGCGGTCATAGGAAACAAAATTAGCAATGGAATATCTGGACTTGCAATTACGTGTACCTTTGCGAAGAGCAATAGGAAGGGCACGATTTTCTGGAGGATCAGATGGAAGAGGATCAGATGAAACTGGTGCAGGACACGTATTGCTGGCATATGTCTTCCTCGAGCAAACTTGAACAATTGGCGGTCTTGCTGACACAGATGAGGGAGGTGCTGAAGGCACAATAATCAATCGGTGCTCAATAGGAGAACTGGGAGACAAAGAAGCAACATCGTCTAATTGTTCTATTAGAGCACGAGTAACATGATAGACTAGCCACTCATCTTCTTCTTCTTGACTCGTAGAAATAGGAGGTGCATAGAAAAATGGTGTAGTCTCTGAAAATACCACATCATTTGACACCAAATACTTGCCAAGGTCAATAGAATAACACCGATATTCCTTCTGAAGGCGAGAATAACCCAGGAAAACACACTTCAATTCCTTAGGATCTAACTTGGTAACAGACGGTCGGACATCTCGAACATAACATATGCTTCCAAACACCTTAGGTTCCACCGAAAATAGTGACTTGTTTGGAAAAAGAACACTATAAGGCACATTGTCGTCCAACACAGAAGATGGCATTCGATTAATTAGAAAACAAGTTGTAGAGACTGCATCAGCCCAAAATTATTTAGGAACCTTCATGTGGAACAAAAGTGCCCGAGATCTGCCTATTCTTCCTCTCAGCAACTCCATTTTGAGAAGGTGTATCAACACATGACGACTGATGGAGAATACCGTGTTGTCTCATGTATGACTGAAACAATTCTGACATGTATTCTTTAGCATTATCACTCCTTAGAATACGCACCAAAGCATTGAATTGAGTTTTGACTTCAACACAAAAAAGCAGAAAAGTGAGTAAACACTTCAGAGCGACTCTTCATAAAATAGATCCAAGTCATTCGAGAGAAAACATCCACAAAAGTGACAAAATACTTACGCCCAGTTTTGGAAACGACAGGACACGGTCCCCAAACATCAGAATGAACTAACTCGAAAGCAAACTCAGCCCTCTTATTAACCCTCGGACTTAATGAGCTGCGATGATGTTTTGCAAATCGACAAGACTCACATTCCAATGAAGAAATATTATGGAACTGAGGACAAAGCTTCTTTAATAGCGGTAGAGAAGGATGTCCCAATCGACAATGTGCTTCAAATGGAGACACGACACTAGAGCAAGCAAAAAATCGAGGCTCCCATTCATCAAGGATGTAAAGATCGCCAGTTGTATGTCCTTCACCAATAACCTCATTTGTCTTAAGATCACGAAACAAACATTAATCGGGAAAGAATAAAATTCAACAATTCAGATCTCTGGTAACTTTGCTTACAGAAAGCAAATTAAAAGTCAGTTTTGGTAGACTTAGGACAGATGACAGGGTAATAGAGGGGGTTGGTTTAACAGTCCCAGATCCCACAATGTTACAGTTTGAGCCATCAGCTACTGTTACAGGAGAAGGAACTTTGTGTGACTGAAAATTAGAAAATAGATTAGGATTACCGGCCATGTGATCTGTGGCACCTGAATCAATTACCCATTTGTTTGATGAAGTAATAAGACTCGTTTTTCCTAAATCAAGAGTAGTGACTGGAGTGGAATCCTCAAGTAATTTTTGATATTGGGAGAATTTTGCAAATTCAGCCGCTGAAACTAGAACTGTTTTATCAAAAGACGAAGACTGAATCACAGTTTCAGCCATTTTCTTCAAATATTTGGTCAACAAGAGGCTTAACAAGAGCACAGTAGATGTTCACAAGACCAAATCCCAATTGCCCAAAATACCAAGTAAGAAAAGGACAAGAAATCACCTTCTCAATAAGCTGAAACCCAATTCACCATAGTGGATACCAAAACAAACTACTCAAAGTACCTCTTTAATACAGTTCACCAAACAAAATACTCCGAGAAGGATAACCAAAATAAAGTAAAATGAACCAGGAACCAAATTGCAGCAGCCACAGAATTCGAAAAGAACTTGACCCAAATCAGAGGAAGAATCGAATTTCAAACCTGGTGTGAACAACTGCCTCCAAGCAGTGTTTCACGAACAGATAAGTAGCAGGTATGAGACGAATTTGACAAGGCGTGGTGCCGGAGGAACAAACACCAATCAGTTCTGTCCTTACAAAAGGCTCACCAAGTTGACAAAAATGGAGTTCGCCAGCCAAAGAATCCTCTTCTGCCTCCTCCTATGCTGGAGTGACAGAACCAGTCACTCTAAAATCATACCATTTTCTCAACAAGCTGAAAGACCTAGAAATATTTGAACAAAATCTCGAGCCCTAACAATGGCTCAGTAAAGATATGGCGCCTGGGCCTAACTCAACCCCAAAAGCTAGCTCATGAGGGGAGGATTGCCCAAGTCCATATAAGCAAACCACCGATCCATTCCCAATGTGGGACTTTTACCCACTCTAACACCCCCCACGCCCAGGGCCTAACTGGCGAGTGGACCAGGAGCCCAAATGGGGATGGACCTGGCTCTGATACCATGTAATTTACAAGGTATAGAGAATAACTTGATATCTTATTCCAAGAGGTAAGCGATATAAATACATGCACACAAGGTTCTAACTAAGGAAAGAAATAAAAGAGATTCCTACAAATATGCTATTTCTATATATGTGTATATGTGTGTATATATATAGTATATTCGTAGCAAGAAGGGGAGCCTTGGAGTAACTGGTAAAGTTGCTGCCATGTGACCAGGAGGTCACGGGTTCAAGCCTTGGAAACAGCCTCTGGCAGAAATGCAAGATAAGGTTGCGTACAATGCACCCTTGTGGTGGGGCCCTTCCCCGGACACCGCGCATAGCGGTAGCTTTAGTGCACCGGGCTGCCCTTTTTTATATTCCTAGGAAATAGTCTACATTCATTCTGTAACACTTATCTAGATCCTTGCTATTCCCTCGGTCAGAAAACATGTCATATTTCCTTCTAGGAAGTACTAGAATGATGTCAACATAAAAGATATCTTTTAGCACATTGTATGTAAGATGAAAATATGACCAGGTTTACCCAATAAATATAAAGCAGCTTACATTATCAAGGCTTTCTTATATCCAAGTCAAAATGGACTATAAATTGGGGAAGAGAGAGTAATTATCTGGCATAGTCGACTCACATCATCTTAACCAGTGTAATTACACACACCCCAAAAAAAAGATTCACAAGACATTCAGATATGAACTTCACCCAATAAATATAAAACAACTCACATTATCAAGGCTCTCTTAATATCCACGTCAAGTAAAAATGGACTACAAGTGTAGAAGAGGGAATAATTATTCACAGTTGACTCACAGCATCTTCACCGGTGTACTAGCACCCAATAAAAAAAAAAATCCACAATACATTTTTTTTGTAAGGTATGATTTTATTGAAGACAGTATCAAGATGATATTATGAGATTACAATGAAAAAGTTGAACTTGATTGATACGGGTGGGACAAGCTGTCCAACAAGTACCCGACCATTCACACGAAGCCAAGCTCGGGAATTACAAAAACTCCAAGCCTTGTTCATGCAAATGGCCGTGTGTGAGTTGGTGATCGAGCCTCCTAAGGATCTCAATGTTTTTAAGTGTGAAGAGGGACCTTGAAGTGTAATAAACTTACACTCCAAGGGGCAGCAGCCTAGACAAGGGCAAGCTAGTCATTTTGCTTCATTTGACTTGTAATATAAATAGAACATTTTAGGGTTATTGGGGGTAGTCTTCCATTATTATTTTTGAATCACAAGACTTGTAATATTTTGGGTTCTCTCTCTCTCTCAAAACAGCCCACAAAGAAGAGAGGCACTTCTGTTGTATCTTGGGGTCATTGAGTTCCTCTTGGTCTAAGTAAGAACTTGGTGTTTATATTCATTAGTCTTAGGGTCCTTTCTTGATGTTAGGGTTCTTAGTCTCTTGAATAATATATGTCAAGTTATCTATCTTTTATTATCTTGTTGTTGTTGTGTTTGAGATCTTGAAGTCTAGTGAAGCCGTGTGGGGCTCTTTCGATTCACTAGCATTGTTGTTTAACTTGCTAATCTTGTGTTTGTTGGGTCTTCTTGTTGTTGTTGCTGAAATCTTCATATTGTGGACTTGATCTTGTATCATTTGGTATCAAAGCAAGACCGGTGGTGTTCCAACACTACCCATCTTGGGCTTGCTCTCGGCCAAAAAAAAAAAAAAAAAGAGCAAAATCTGTCCATTGTTGCCTTTGGCCGAGAATATTGTTGTGTGTATAGATCTAGGTGTTGTTTTACTTGTTTAGTGTGTTTCTAGTGTTGGTTTCTTTCTCACCAACACTAAAGTGTCTAGATCTAAAAGTTGAGCTTAAAATATTGACCATTGTTGTAGTAACTTGAAAGGTAGACCGTAGGTTGTATGTTGTTGATGACAATTGGTGGTTTTGTGTGATGTGCTTGAAGAAGTTGATGTTGTGTTCATGAAGGTGTTGAGATGTTCATCTTATAAACTTGTTCATCTTGTTGAAAGTTGAGTTCATGTTATAAGACAAAAGTCATAAAGTTGTTGGAGAAAGAAGACTTGCACACATCTCTTCCAAGACTTGACAACCACTTTTCCTTAAAACACGGAACCTTGTTTTGTGGGATTAGCCTAGTCAAATCTTACCTTTTTGAGTTTGAAAGGTTGAAAGACTACAAGACTTTTACTTTACCTCCAAAACACATTGTCATCTATAACAAGTTGTGTGAGTATTGAAAATTTCAGATTTGAGATTTAAAAAAAAAAAAAAAGAAGAAGAAGGAAGAAGCAAAAACGTGTGGGACCACTTACATGCTGCCACGTCACTATAAGCTCAACTTTGGATATTCTTCTAGTTGCTAATTGTTGATTCTTGGTTTCCTTTACTTGGTTCTAGAACTAATTAACAAACTAGTACATTCCTACTAGGTTGTCGAATAGTCCTTTGAATCCGTTTGTTCGTGTCAACGATTACTTGAGTGCCTTTTATCTTTTGAATACGTTGCTGTTTTTGGCTCTAGTCCTACAAGAATTCTTTGAGTCTTCAAACAAGAATCCACTCCGGATAAGAGCTTACTCATACCTTAAAGGATTCACGGTTACTAGCCAATTCACAACACTTGTGGAACTCAAGCGTGTGGTGATCTAAAGAGTGTAAGACCTTGATAATGGAAGGGACCACGTCCCATAACGTGGATACTAATGCACTTGACTCTATGAGGGTCACTCTTGAGGCTGTTACCCGGACACTTGAAAGGTTGAATACGGAATTTGGAGCCGTGAGGGGGGACTTGGCAGCAATCAAGGGAGAAGTGTCGACTATTAGTCGGAGATTAGAACAAGTGGAGAGTCAAAGGAACTCTCGTCCTTCTACTCCTCTACATGTTTCTACCAATGGGCATGATAGGACTTCCTCCGCAACCATCACCCCCGAAACAGTCCACCAAATGCTAAATGCACCTCAAGCTCCACTAAATGCCACTAAATGCCGCAAGCCAAACCACCTTTTTCCCTCCAAACCGTGACCCCACTAGACCAATACATTTCCAAGCTCCTCAAGTTCCACAAGAGGGATTTGGACGTCAAGTACCTCCACTAAATCCGAACCCTCCATTCCAAGCTCCATTAAACCAAAGGCCACAAAATCCAATTCCTCCGAATCAAAATGCCCAAGACCGACCAGCCCCTTTTGAAGGATATGGTAGAGAGGAGTATGAAGGATATGGAGCCTTTGATGATGCTTACATGAGGGAGGAGGAGATAAGAGGGGGTCGTGGAGATCTAAGGAGATACCGAGGGTATGGAGATAGGGGAAACCGACACCAAGAGAGAGATGTAGGCATCAACACCATCAAGTTGAACCTACCCATCTTTAAAGGTGAAAGTGACCCCGAGGCCTACTTAGCTTGGGAATCGGCTTGTGACAAAGTTTTCCAAGTTAATGATATCTCGGAAGAAAAGAAGGGTTGCTATGCTATAGCTCATTTCGAGGGTTATGCTAACACTTGGTGGGAGTATGTCAAGCGGTTTGGTAATGAACTAATTGATGGGCAACCACCACCTTGGTATCGGTTGAGGTACTTGATGAGGCAACGATACCTTCCCGAGAGATATCGTCATGAGTTGCTTGCTAGATTGTATGGCTTGCGTCAAGGTAACAAGAGTGTGATGGCATATTTTGATGAGTTTCAACAACTCATGTTGAAACTTGATCATCGTGGGGAGCAAATCAGTCACGACATCATCCGGTTCAAGTGTGGGTTGAACAAAGAGATCTCCACTCATTTAACACTTCACAATTTTGATACCGTTGACGGTATTTTCCAAGCGGCTCTTGAGATTGAAAGGGAACTTAAAGAGAGATCATCTTTCAAGGCAAGGGGACAAGCCCCCTCGGGTTGGCCCAAAAACAAGGACCAACCCGCCACTACAAGGCTGCCCGAGACCAAAACAGTCCCCAAAATTCCTCCAAAACCGGAGGCTCACAAGTATCCTAACCCAAAGGGATTCCAATGTTTCAAGTGCCAAGGTTGGGGGCATAAGGCCAATGAATGTCCAAACCGACGCAATGTGATCCTAAGGGAAGGGAGAGTGTATTACCTAGGTGAGGAGGTGGGTCCTGAAAGGGGAGAAGATGAGGCCGAGCCTCAAGATGGAGAGGAAACCGATGATGGACCACATGATGATGATGGTGATGATGGTGAAGATGTTTATCCGCAAAAAGGGGAGTGTGTGGTTCCAAACTTTGTGGTTAGGCGCGTCATGATTAGTAAGGCAATAGATGACCCAAGCCAAAGGGAAAATCTATTCCATACTAAATGTCTTGTAAAGGGGAGTGTGTGTACCTTGGTGATCGATAGTGGTAGTTGTACAAATGTTGTAAGTCATGCTATGGTAAATTTCTTGAAGTTACCAACTACCCCGCACACTAGTCCTTACAAGTTACAATGGTTGAATGATTGTGGTGAATTAAGGTTCGCAAGGCAATGTGTGATACGGTTTAAGGTGGGAAACTACCACGATGAAGTGCTTTGTGACGTGATACCAATGCAAGCATGTCACTTGTTGCTAGGTAGACCTTGGCAACATGATAGGTCTACTAAACACGATGGGAGGTCCAATCGATACACACTTGAGAAGGATGGCCGAAAGGTTACTCTTCATCCTCTTTCGCCTTCCCAAGTAAATGAGTGGCATCAAAGGATGAGAGAATTGAAGGAAAAGGGAAAGGAATCCAAAAAGGGAGAGAAGGGAGGGAATTCCGTAGGTGGGGCAGTGGGGTCATCCAAGGCTGCCCCAACGGCAAAGGGGACGGAAAACATGGTGATGTTAGTTAGGAAGAAGGAACTCTTCGTGGATCATGATGAGGACATGCCTATGTTACTCTTGGCTCATTGTTTCAATACTAACCCCACTAATTCTTCCATTTCCCCTTTGATTTCTTGTGTGTTGCAGGATTATGAGGATGTATTTCCTAAGGAACTTCCGCAAGGATTGCCCCCGCTTCGGGGAATTGAGCACCAAATTGATTTTGTGCCGAGATCACAATTGCCAAACAAGCCGGCTTATAGGAGCAATCCTACGGACACCAAGGAATTGCAACGTCAAGTTGAGGAGCTCCTCAACAAAGGGTATGTCAAGGAGAGCATGAGTTCATGTGCTGTTCCGGTGCTATTGGTGCCCAAAAAAGACGGAACGTGGCGCATGTGTGTGGACTGCCGAGCCATCAACAAAATTACGGTAAAATATCGCCACCCTATTCCTCGGTTAGATGACATGCTAGATGAGTTGAATGGTTCATGTTTGTTTTCCAAGATTGATTTAAGGAGTGGCTATCACCAAATAAGAATGCAACCCGGTGATGAATGGAAAACCGCCTTCAAGACCAAGTTTGGTCTCTATGAATGGATGGTTATGCCATTCGGCCTAACAAACGCTCCAAGTACTTTTATGAGGCTAATGAATCATGTGATGAGGCCATTTATTGGAAAGTTTGTTGTTGTCTATTTTGATGATGTCTTGGTGTATAGTAAGTCTTTAGAAGAGCATGTGATGCATTTACAATGTGTGCTTGATGTCCTTAGAACGGAAAAATTGTATGCAAATCTGGAAAAGTGCTCTTTTGGCGTTAATGAATTTGTTTTCTTGGGTTTTGTTGTTAGTTCAAGAGGGGTCGAAGTGGATGAATCCAAGATAAATGCTATCAAAAATTGGCCAACTCCACAAACCGTTGGAGAAGTAAGAAGCTTCCACGGGTTGGCTAGTTTTTATAGAAGGTTTGTCAAAGGATTTAGCACCATAGCCGCCCCCTTGACCGAGGTCATTCGGAAAGAACAACCCTTCAAGTGGGGTGTCGAGCAAGCTAAGGCATTTGAAGCCTTGAAAGCTATGCTCATCTCCGCACCCTTGTTACAATTGCCCAACTTTGATAAGACCTTCGAAGTCGAGTGCGATGCGAGTAAAGTAGGCATAGGGGCTGTTTTGATGCAAGATTTGAAACCCATTGCTTACATTAGTGAAAAGCTCAAAGGAGCAACTCTAAACTACTCCACGTATGATTTAGAGTTGTATGCCTTGATTAGAGCCTTGGCCACTTGGCAACACTACTTATGGCCTAAGGAGTTCGTGATCCGAACGGACCATGAATCCTTAAAGCATCTTCGGGACCAAGACAAGCTTAACAAACGGCATGCCAAATGGATTGAGTTCCTTGAGACCTTCCCTTATGTTATCCAATACAAAAAGGGTAAGGACAACGTAGTAGCCGATGCTTTGTCTAGAAAACATGTTCTTGTGTCCACTTTGTCATCAAAATTGATGGGTTTTGAGAGTTTAAGAGAGTTGTATCCCAAGGACCCTCACTTTGCTCCTATCTTTAGGGAATGCGAAGACTTGGGTAGGGACAAGTGGAATTCGGCTAGGGGTTCAAATCCCTATGCCAAGTTTGATGGTTACTTATTTAAAGGTAGACGATTGTGTGTGCCCTCTAGCTCTTGGAGAGAATTGTTTGTGAGGGAAGCACACGATGGCGGTCTAATGGGTCATTTTGGGGTCGAAAAGACCTTCGGAATATTGGAGGAGCAATTCTATTAGCCCAAAATGCGCAAGGATGTGGCTAGGATTTGCGGCCAATGTGTAGAATGCAAGAGAGCCAAATCTCGGCTCCTACCTCACGGGTTGTACACCCCGCTGCCCACTCCTCTACGTCCTTGGCTTGATATATCTATGGATTTTGTGTTAGGACTGCCAAGGACTCAACGAGGTCGAGATAGTATTTTTGTTGTAGTCGACCGGTTTTCTAAAATGGCGCACTTTATTCCTTGCTCTAAATGTGATAACGCCCCTAGCGTGGCCTCGTTATTTGTTGATAATGTTGTTAGATTGCATGGTGTTCCGAGGACCATTGTGAGTGATAGGGACTCTAAGTTCCTAAGCCACTTTTGGAAGTCCATGTGGGGTAGGCTTGGTACCAAGTTGTTGTTCTCTACGTCCTGCCACCCACAAACCGATGGCCAAACGAAAGTAGTAAATAGGACTTTGGGTGCTATGCTACGCTTCATGGTTAAGGGAAAAATGACTTCTTGGGAGGAGCACTTACCATTGATTGAGTTTGCCTATAACCGTGTCATACACTCAAGTACGGGAATGACTCCCTTTGAGTGTGTATACGGCCTCAACCCCCTCACCCCTTTGGATTTAACGCATTTGCCAAGTGATCTCATGATTAGCTTAGATGGAAGCAAGCGGGCAGATTCTATGAAGAAGTTACATGAGAAGGTGCGGCTTCAACTTGAGAAGAAAAACAAAGACATGGCAAGGCGGGCCAACAAGGGAAGAAAGAAATTCATTCTTGAACCGGGAGATTGGGTGTGGGTGCATCTTCGGAAGGATCGGTTTCCATCTAAAAGAAAGTCCAAATTGATGCCGAGAGGTGATGGTCCATTCCAAGAACTTGAGAAAATCAATGACAACGCCTACAAGATTGACCTTCCACCGGAATATCAAGTGCACAACACTTTCAACGTTTGTGATCTTTCTCTCGTGGAGGCGGTTGAAGATGACCAAGTGCTGAATTTGAGGTCAAATTCCTCTCAAGATGGAGAGGATGATACGGGTGGGACAAGCTGTCCAACAAGTACCCGACCATTCACACGAAGCCAAGCTCGGGAATTACAAAAACTCCAAGCCTTGTTCATGCAAATGGCCGTGTGTGAGTTGGTGATTGAGCCTCCTAAGGATCTCAATGTTTTTAAGTGTGAAGAGGGACCTTGAAGTGTAATAAACTTACACTCCAAGGGGCAGCAGCCTAGACAAGGGCAAGCTAGTCATTTTGCTTCATTTGACTTGTAATATAAATAGAACATTTTAGGGTTATTGGGGGTAGTCTTCCATTATTATTTTTGAATCACAAGACTTGTAATATTTTGGGTTCTCTCTCTCTCTCAAAACAGCCCACAAAGAAGAGAGGCACTTCTGTTGTATCTTGGGGTCATTGAGTTCCTCTTGGTCTAAGTAAGAACTTGGTGTTTATATTCATTAGTCTTAGGGTCCTTTCTTGATGTTAGGGTTCTTAGTCTCTTGAATAATATATGTCAAGTTATCTATCTTTTATTATCTTGTTGTTGTTGTGTTTGAGATCTTGAAGTCTAGTGAAGCCGTGTGGGGCTCTTTCGATTCACTAGCATTGTTGTTTAACTTGCTAATCTTGTGTTTGTTGGGTCTTCTTGTTGTTGTTGCTGAAATCTTCATATTGTGGACTTGATCTTGTATCATTGATGACATTAAAATCCTAAACGGTCTTGGACTAATAGTTTATGAAAATCCAAAACAAAATTTCCATCTTTCCAGAGGTACAGATACAACAGACAACTATATTTCACAGATTGTAGCTGTTCCTTTTTTCCTTCAAAACATCTTATATTTCTTTCTTTCCATATAGTCCAAGCTATGCCTAGAGGAACAGCTCTCCACATATTCTTTAGGGATGCTTCTGGACATGCAGATTCCCAACTTAAATACGTTCCTGAACATCATAGGACTTACCCATGGGATCCCAAATTTGCCATGAACATGGATCAGACCTCCAGGTAGAAACATGCTCTCTCACACAACTAGCATCTGCTGCACAGGATCCAACCCATTTTCATCTAGTTTTCTTGTGTCAGACAAGCCTCATGAGATACCATCCAACAAAAAAAAAATGTAACTTTTGTGGGACTGAAGATTTCTAAATCATCTTCCAACCACTTTTGTACTTGCACTGACTGATCAGTATTGAGTATTTTATAGAATGATTTGACGGTAAAAGAACCTTTTCTAATGGCTTTACAGATTAGACCATCTTTTTCTAGAATTAACTTTACTAATTGCATCTTTTGAAATAAATACATCAACTTCCTGCATTTTCCTGACAATAAGATTCCTTCTAAATTCAAAGTTCCATCCAACAGCAGAGAACTTATCTGCTAGGAGGACTTCAGAACTGTTGGCCAGTCAATATAAGTTGTGGAATTGGTCTTTCAACAAACCAGAACCATCCCAATTATCTATCCAATAATTTGATCTTTCTCCCAATGCCCACCCTCAAGCCAATATACTTGTTGAATTCCTCCCAAAGGCAGCAAATCTGTCTCCAAACAGCTACTCCATACGAAGTCTTAACTTCCTTCGGTGCCCGGAAACCTTGTCTCCCATATTTGACATTACCAATGCTTTCCAGGCAGCTTCTTTCAGATTATTTAACCTCCAAAGCCATTTACATAACAAGCTCTGATTGTGAGCTCTAACACTTCTCAGCTAGCCGTCTGTCTATGTAACATCTTAAACTTTCGGGCTAAGAATTGAACCATTCTAAGTATGTAGTTAGACCCAAACCCAATGATTTTTTTATTGTACCTAAGTGTTAATGTCAATTCTTAAGTGTGGGAAGAGTATTGGATGTGAATTAAGGTCATAAGAAACCCCTAGGACGAAGTTGAGTTGAAAGTTCCTCTACCAATTAAGTTCTCGTATAAATTTCTACTAGGGTCAACTTAAAATGGGCATTCCTCCTAGAAAATGAAAGAGTTATGTGGCCCAATATCTACCAAATTAAAGAATTTTGAGTCTTCTTTCCAACGCCACTGACTGTTCGTCAATCCAAATCCAGAGCAAAAAGTTATGGGCATTTTAGTGAAGCATTGTCCAACAATCACGAGCCGGACCATCGACGGCCCAAATGACGATCTGTCATTGGGTTTGACGGCCCCGTAGGACAGACCGTCCTTCTTAGGCAGCGAGTGGGAAGTTACCCAGGGGTAGCACGGCTCAGGGTATGAACTATACATCAGTTTCATTATCGGTACACCAAGTATAAGGTCCGTATATCAATGTATACGAGCCGTATATTAGTTTTTCCAAATTTTTATAAAATGCGATTTTGAGTTTCTTTTCGCACTTTGATCGACCCCAACAGGCCCCAAGAGCTCTCTTCAACCCTCCTATGGTAGGTAAGTATTCTCCATGATCTTACAACATATATTGAAGAATTTCTTCAAGATTCTATCATCAAATCATTCTCTTATCTCTACTTAGATCAAGAACTCATCTCTAGGGTTCAAGAAAGGTTCTTGTCGCCCTTCTCCTTCCAAGATCAGATTTTCTTGGATTCTTGGAGCAATTAAAGGTATGTAAGGTTATCCACTCGCATGTGTTCCTACGGATTCCATCCCTCCTCATTATGAATGATTCTTGTGATAAGTTAGGATTGGGATGAAACCCTTATTTTATTTTATTTTGAAACTAGTAAACCCTTATGCTCTTGATATTTCTTCAAATCCTCAAGTAAACTTGATGAAACCCTCTACTCATGATTCCTATCTTACGTTTAACCTAAATTATATGTTTTCTAAGGATCCTTCTACATGAACTAATGAATAAATAAAACCTTAAGAAATTTATGAACTATGATTTCCTTTAAATTCCTATGTTCTATGATCCTTATGAATCTTATGAAGTCTATGAATCCAAGGAAATCATGAATCTCATGAAACTTATGATTTGTATGAAATCTTATGATCCTCGTGAAATCCAATAATCTCTCGTGAACCTCAAACAATGAACTCTTTTCAAAATAAGTAGTCCATGACTTATGATATGATTTTTTCTAATTTATGATCATATGATGTTTTACTTTCTTGAATATGCTTTTGATATAACCTTATGATCTCCTTAACTATAACCTATGCTAAAACGACTCTAATCTTCCAAAATCTCCATAACCTTCATAATGTCATGAAATCCCTTCCTTATGAACTATGACAAAATGATATGATCTCCATAATCTTAAGATATGCTAAAAACGACATGAACATTCCAAAAGCTCCTTCCACATAAAGTTACAAGAATCCATATCTTATGAACCATGGCAACATAAATTATGATTCTACCTTCCATGAATCCATAACAATGTTAATTAATGATAAAATTCATGATGTATGAGCCTAAAGTGGATAATTTATGAACGCGAGCCCTAAAGTGGCTAACACAGGAACATGAACCTAATATGGCTAATCTATGAACATGAGTCAATAAGGACTAAAACATAAACCTTATAAGCTTAAGGGAGTTAGATGGTTGACCGAGAAGGCATAAGTCTAAATGACAAATGCCTAAAACTACGTTCGCCGGCGTAGGTTAGATCGTTCCACAAGTCGAATGACTCTTTTCATGTGTCTCGAAATGGGCTTATTATGGATCCTTGCTAGCAAATCATGTCATGTATGTCCTATGCCCGACAAGGTATAGGATGGCTTAGCTAATCGGGCCGAGATCAGACTCCATCTGCTCACATGGTGGTTTATGTCAGTTCACCGCTTACTCCTATAATGAATTAAAAGAGGATTAATATACTTAACCATATCAGTTATGACTCCAACTTATGTTCCTGATATTGAATCCCAACTTATGTTCTTATCTTATCCTGTTCATCTTACTTTGGTTGTACCTGTTGTAAATAGACATATGTTTGCTATGTTCCTTCTTTTTTTACATACCATACATTCCATGTATTGACGTCTTTGGCACTGCATCATTTTATGATGCAGCCTCAGGTACTCGGGGTCATGATCAGACACTTCAGTAGGCTCCATCTCCTCAGCTTTGGGTGAGCCCTCATTATTTCCAAAGGAATTAGTCTGTAATCTAGTTCAGCAGCTTTGTTTGTTTGCATATAGGTAGATCAAGGGCCTTGTCCCAGTAAACAATATTCAATATTCAGATATGTCAGTAGAGGCTTCATAGATAGTTAGTTGGTCAGTTCAGTCTTATATTTCAGAATTCAGTTTGACTAAATGTTATTATCTTTACAAGAACATTTTTATGATTTATAGAGTATAAATCTTATTGCATGATTTTCAAAGCTTTCGGTTTATCTTTCAGTGTCAGTTATAGTATCATGCCAGGTCAAGGGTATGCTCGGGCTAGCAATGGCATCGGGTGCCGGCCACGCCCAGGCTTTAGGCTCGGCCCGTGACACTGTCCTTCGTATGAATAGTCATAAGGTTTTATCTTACTAAATGATACTTTCTCCTTTCTGCATTACCTTCACATAGGAACTGCCTTCAAATTTTATCAATTTTCTTTTACACTAGCTGGCATAGCAATCAGAGACATCAGATAGGTTGGGATACCATCAAGAACACTATTGGCTAATGTTAATCGGTCCCCAAATGATATTATTGTTGCTTTCATGGAGCCAACTTTTTTTCTCACTTCTCAATTACTCTATTCCACATAGTTTTGTCTTTGTATCTTGCACCTAAAGATTCCCAATACATTCAGATTTTATAAATGACTTTTCTTTTATATTTTATAGTTAAAACATCTCATATTTCTTTCTGTTGATTGTGTTAATTACTTATAATAGTCTTCAGAAACATGATTTTTCATTTTCCTTTTTTTTTTTCTTGTAATTGATCGTCTTTCCTTAGTTGGTTAGGATTCACAGGTATAAATACACCTTCTGATGGGACGTAATGAGATACTGAAATACAAAGAAACATTTTCTTATTTCTTAAATTCTACGTTTTCCTCCTATGCTGCTTTGTTCCAGCTACTTCCTTTTGAGTTCCCATCGAGAGAAAAAACCTACCAGGCTCCATGCCCATACGTGCCAGACTCTTCATGAATATGTAGATTAACTCGGAGATCCAGGAGCTTGGCAAGGGCCTTTTTGGTTACTTTCCATAGGATAGGATTGGATCCCTCCTATAAAAACTAGAATTGGAAGATAAAAGAGTTCTGAGTTTCCGAGCCTTCTTTTTGAAGACACATAATGAGAACCCGCAGAAGGACCAAAACACAACAAGCCTATGTTGTACTTAGGATAGCTCACCGCAACTTTCTTCTTAATTCTCCACTTTACGACTCTCCCAGTAGCTCCAGATGGTGAAGGCCTCTTTAAAGTTAATGTTGCATTATCTATTGTAGACCAAGAAGCTAGCTACTGCACTTGATAAAAATATATGTTTTCCATACTATATACTGTAGCAGCTATTACATCACCTCACTTTTGGGCGGCATACATTACTATCCAACCAAAGTGGCTGGTGATGGTGATAACGAATCAAAGAGGGAAGAACAAGAAGAAAGGAAAACAAAAGAAGGCTATGTGGATTAATATTCAAACTCTTGAATTTATGGGCAACAAGGGACTTGATACCCTCACCTCCCAATTGAATTCAACAATTCAAACACAAACCCTAGTATGAGAAAATTAAAGGAAACCAAGAAACCACAAATGAGTAACCTTCAATTAACCAAACCAATAGTTCACCAACAATTCCAAGATCCACACTACTAAAATTACCAACTAGTGCTAGGCTTCACCTAGAAACTACAAGCTAAATGCTAGGCTTCACCTAGAAACTACAAGCTTCAAAGCTCAATATTCAATATTCATCAAAAACTTCCATGTAAAATAAAGAAATATCCTATTTATACTAAGGAAATAAGAAGACATTGGTTTTTTACAAAATTGCCCTTAATGAGGCAATGGCTTTGTTTGGTTGTCTTCTTTGTGGATTCTTGAATTTAAAATCTAGCCACTTGCACAAATGGCCTCTTTTCTTCATCCACATCACTCCCACGGACTCCTAAGCTTCCCTTTTTACGAACAGCATACGTGTCATCCATGTCATCCATGCTCGTGTCAACCATGTCATCCATGCTAGTATCAGATGGTAGGAGCAGCTCTTCCAAATCAGTGTTCAGGCCATGTGTTGGATAATTATGTTTGTAATGTAAATACTCTACTCTTACTGCCATTCTACCTAATTCTATCCTCTCTGCTACTTCATGTATACGTGTTATACTTTTCCTCGTGAAGAAGATTGTCTAATTTCCAACCTTGATAATTCCTTATTAGCAAAATATGTCAGTCATTCTTCTCCATATACACAACCATAGTGGCAATGAGAGCTGAAGACAATTCAAAAAATTAAGGACTTCCCCTTCAAGAATGCAATTTCCACACCAAAGTCATGCCAAAACCTTATTCTTTCTCCATTTCCCACATCAAGTTGGGTATGTTCTCTAAATCTTTCTCAAGTTTCCGAATGTCTTCAAGATTCACTCCCTATGAAAGAGTTGAAAACCTAGAGAACCACCGACTTTGAGTTATGTGTTTTGCATTGCTTACATATGCACCTTCCTGAATGTTATATCATGACAACCATTTCATTAGTAAACTTTGTTTTGAACTGGTTATTTTTTCTATGTAGATCAAGGTAGCATACAAGCATCCAAACCATTCACAAGATCCCAAGTGAAGGCTTTAAGTGGATCTACAATTGATCGCGATGAAGTGGAGACCTCTGGAGGGTGTTCTTGGCAATCCTACTAAACTGTACAACTTGTTCCAGACCATGGAAGAAAAATTTGGAGCAGACACGCCTAAAAACATCTCCACAACTGTGACACGATTTATAGGTTGACATGGAAGAACCTGGAGTGGGCCACAATTCAAAACGCCTCCATGATTGTGGACAATTCAGAGGATGACATGGAAGAAGAAGCTAGAGTGGAACACGATTCAGAACGTCTCCATGATTGTGAACACGATTCAGAGACAGAAAGCCGGGATTTTATTTTTTTAGGGCTTGTTAAGGAATTCTAAGTCATTTTAGGTAATAATAAGACCTAATATAAGTACTCCTTGACTAAGAGCAGAAAGTAGCTTACAATTATTGATGAATGCTGAAAACATGTAGAGAATTTGGATTTCGCATTGTTGCTTAAAAACTTGCAAGGATGTTGTCAACGGGATTCACGTCACCTGAGGGTGCCCTACAGGTTTGGTTGGACTTATTATATGTTTTACGATATTTAGGCTTAATTAAATGTTATACTACTTGCATTAGAATTTTGTCTTATCTAATATTCCTTTATCTTTAATTTATATTTTCCTAGTTTAATCTACATCATTTGGTATTAGAGCTTAGGCTATGGATTTTTTCTTACAATTCATTGTTCAGTGCTCATTTACACTCAAAAATCACAAAGTTCTTCATTGTTGAGTTTTCTGGAAACCAAGTTTGGGTTAAACTCAAGATCAGCTGAATCTTGATAAGGGATTTATTAGACCAAGTGTCTCACCTTGGGGCGCACTGGTCTTATATGTCCAAAAGAAGGATGGATAGCTAAGAATGTTTATTGATTACTGTCAGTTGAACAAGGTCATACAGACACAATTAAGAATAAATATGCACTTCCCCGAATTGATAACTCGTTCAATCAAGTTCAAGGTGCCAAGTGTTTTTCCAAGTTCCACCTCAGATCAAGTTACCCTCAGTTGAAGATAAAAGAAGAAGATTTCTTGAAGACAGCCTTCAGAACCAGATATGGACACTTTGAATTTTTCGTGATGTCTTTTGGGTTGACAATGCCCTAGCAACTTTCATGGATTTTATGAACAGATTATTTAAACCTTATCTCAATTTGTTCGTGATCGTATTTATTGATGATATCTTGGTATATTCACGGAGGGAAGGTGAGCATGATCACCTTAGGCTAGTATTATAGACATTTCAGGATAGTACGTTATATGCTAAGTTTTCAAAGTGCGAATTTTGATTGAATGCAGTGACTTCTTAGGCCATGTGGTTTCTAGTTAGAGTATCAAGGAAGATTCCAAAAGATTGAGGCTGTTAAGAATTGGTCAAGACCAATGACTCCCAAAGAGATGAGGAGTTTCTTGGGTTTGGCTGAAGGTTTGTAAAGAGTTTTTCCTTTATTTCAACTCCATTAACCAAATTGAGTTAGAAGACCAAATTCCAATGGTTTGATTCATGTGAGAAAAGTTTCCAAGAGTAGAAAATTAAGTTGACTTCTGCTCCTGTGTTGACTTTACTAGGAGGAATCGATAGGTTCGAAGTATATTGCGATGCTTCAAGAGTTGATCTCGGATGTGTCTTGATGCATCATGGGAACGTATTAGCTTATGCTTCAAGACAACTTAAGATTCGTGAGAAAGAGTATCTGATCCACGACTTAGAAATCTTAGAATTGGCTGCAGTATTATTTGCGCTAAAGATATATCATCACTACCTTTAGGGAGTTCATGTTGACATTTTCACCGACCATAAAAATCTCCCGTATATGTTCAAGCAAACAAAGTTGAATCTTAGGCAAAGGAGGTGGCTTGAGTTACTCAAGGATTATGACGCCAATATTCTCTATCATTCAAGGAAGGCAGATGTAGTAGCATATGCTCTTAACCGACTGTTTATGGAAAGTTTGGCTCGTGAGGTAACGCCCCGCAAACTCTTGTCATGTTCACGTAACTCCTTATGCCTTTTTAGCTCAAATATCAAGTCGTTTGACCTTTAAAACAGTTGGAAAACATTTGGGATGAGTTTCGGGACTTAAACGAAAATTTTAGGCGTGAAAAATGGTCGGTGTGCCACGTTGGGGAGGACCCACGTTGAGCCCTGCACCAGGATTGTCACTAAACTCAAGAGGGACTGCAAAACAGTCCCCCTGTGGGCCCTGCGCCAGGGGCTCAAGCCGCGCGATGAGCCTTGCACCACGGAGTCGGGTCCGTGCGATGAGCCTCGCAGCACGAACCCCTTTTTTCGGCCGGGAACTTTCTCCAACTTCGCTTATTTAAGGATATTTTAGTCCTTTAATCTTATAAGAAGCGTGTCCAACCTTTTAACTCCCCACAACGCTTATAACCTCAGATACATCGACCTTTCCCCTCCCCCCTCAATCCTTTCTCCAACTCCAACACTCGAGAGTCTCTCAAGAAGGTGAAACTAGGGATCCAAGTAAAGCTCTTCCTCAACTCTTCTATCAAATTCTCCTCCCTCCAGGTATGTAAGGTTATTTTAGTACGGGATTCTTGTTCATCCATACACCCCATGATTTCAAAGCTCACTTTGTAGAATTAAATTAGAGTTTTAACCCCAAATCTCCAATTTGATTCCCTTTACTTCCTGCAATGATTTTATGGTAATTTAATTATAGGGAATTAAAGAATTTCACGAAATTGTCGCGATTCCTTATCCTAGATTCGAAATTTATGTTTTGGATTGTTACAAGAACCTTGAAAACTTATTTTGTGATTTCTTCACGTCCATACTATGTTCCCACTAAATTTCGTCATGTTTCATGAAAACTAGTCTCATATTTACAAATTCACCTCATGATTTATGAACTTGCACAATTCAGACGCTCGAAGTTATGTTGTGGGCTTGTGCCTTAGATTTCAAAGGTAATTGGAATGATCATTTGTCTCTAATCGAATTTGCATACATCAATAGCTATCATGTCAGTATTAAGATGGCACTATACATACAAAGCCATGTACGAGCAAAGGTGTAGATCGCTTGTTGGTTGGTTTGAAGTTGGTGGAGCGAAACTACTAGGACCATACTTGGTCCATCAGGCTTTGGAGAAAGTTAAATTGATTCAAAAGCGGTTGAAGAAGGCAAGAGTCGCCAAAAGTCCTAATCATATATGCGGCGTAGAGACTTGAAATTTAATGTTAATGATTGGGTGATCTTGAAGGTTTTGCCTATGAAGAGTGTTATGCATTTTGGAAGGAAGAGAAAACTTAGTCCTTCCAAATGAAACCATAACGCAAAATTGGGAAGGTAGCCTACAATGTCAAATTGCCCACAGAGTTGGTTTCAGTGCATCGAGTATTTCATGTGTTCATTTTGAGTAACTGTGTGGGAGATCTGTCCCTTGTTGTCCCTACTAAGAATATAGGTGTCAAAGACAATTCGACTTACGAGGAAGTTCCTATGGCTATACTTGATCGCCAAGTTTGTAAATTGAGGACCAAAAAGGTAGCTTCCATGAAAGCATTATGGAGGAACCAAAATGTTGAGGCTACATTAAAGCCGAAGAAGATATGAAAACAAAGTACCCACATCTATTCCTTGAATGAGAGGAAAATGCTTAAAGTACAGGTCTTATCCTTTCTTTATGATCCCATGAACTCACGTCCTACGTTACGCTATTCATGATCTATGAACTCATACCTTATGTTATGCTCCTCATATCTAATGTACTCATGCTATGTCATGTCTATGTTAAGTCTAAATATCTCATATGATTCATGCCTACAATTACACTTCCCAAGTCTTACGTACGTTCGCTTACAAAAATAATATCAATGTTGATGAACGAAGAGAAGAGGGTCAAGTGGTGTTAGAGTTCCCTATTTTGCGTATTGTAAGGTCAAGAAGATCCATGACTCTCATTCGAGGATGAAGTACTTCCTGATAAGGGGAGTACATTATGAATACGTTGAGAGCGCAACAAGATACATCCACAGAAAACATTTGTCCTTTAAGCAGTTGTTCCAGTGTGTGAACTGGGACATGTTAGGCACGTAAGCAATGACAAAGATCACTTGTTTTCAGATTTTAATTTCCATATCTCAAAAGCATTCACAGAATAGACCAAATAAAACCTTACAAGGTATGCAAATTATGGATACATTTTTCTATTTGTCTTTCATCAACAAAGTGTATCTTCTTGGAATGCAGCTCATCATTTCATTGGGGTATCAATGTTTTTGCTTGTAATTAACATGTAGACATTCATCAACCTTCCATCTCTTGAAAATTGCTGGGTACCTAAAATCTATTACTGGACATGCTCCTTTATATGCAGCAATTATATTTTCTTTTTCCACAATAGCTAGATTGGGGAACTAGAGCTTCATATAATGTAAAGAATCTTAAGAGTACAAAAGTAGTATTTTAAAAAAACAGGGTCAAAAATTGGTGAATACCACACAGATAAACTAGCAGAAGTTATAGGCAGGCGCTTTAACCAAGGAGATGGCAAACTTCATAGAAGTCCATGCAGGATATGAGAACATTATACAAATATTTTCCAATGAGATTCAGTCAGGTGTATTGTTTGGATTATGGGGCCATAAAGTATAATATAAAATGATAAATGGTAAAAAGGTCCAACAATCTGCATTCCCCAGAAAAGCAAAAAATAAAGTGACACAGTTGCCATTAAAACTTACCATAAATAATCTCAGAAAATGTAAACCAGAAAGTTCTCTTATAAAAAAAATACCTGAGAAGTAAAACTTTCATGCAAAACTTGAACCTTATGAGGAAAAAGGTGATCCTCAAAATCACCATGTCCTAGTTGACCATATTTGCTCCAACCATATGTATACAAAGCACCAGAAGAGGAGACACAGATAGTATGACGCCAACCGCATGCAACCATGAACATCTTTTCTCCCTGCAAATCTAGATATCAGACAAGTAAACGGGGGTCTAAAAAAGAACAATGATTAGATGAAATACCGGCAGACTACAGAAGGTTGTACATAACAGTCTGCTACAGTGTGTAACTGAATATCTATCTCAAGAATCAAAGAAAACAGAATAGTTCACTACGAAATAGTCCGTCCACTGACATCCCAATCCAGTGATGGCTTCAAGAATCACTTGAGCTCGGAGGTGGCTGAACTAAAAAGGGAAAGGTTTGAGCACTCAGCGATTCTTGAAGCCAGTACTCAAAAGGAATCCAAATTCAAAGAGGAGCTTCGGGCTCTGACAGAGGCTTTTGCTGAAAAATATGCCGGAGCTAATAATGTGACAGTACCGGCCGAATATCTCAAGTAGGCTGGCTTCAGAACAAAATTTTAGTACACCGACCTCGATGAAGATGTCCAGGATGTGTACTATAGTTTTGAGTTAAATCATAAGATGGAGGACAAAAGAACTAAGACTAGGTTTCTCAGAAATCGGTTCAGGCTTCAAGAATCCACGATACCTGGAGCCTAAAGTTGGAATCCTCGGAGGAAATCAAAGCTGAGAGAGTGCCTAGCGGATCCTTATTTATTAGTTTAGTAAAGTCAAGCTTAGGCGGTAGGGTTGGGGTGGCTTACTGGGCACGAGTGCTCTTACTAGGTCTTGTAGGAGGATGACAATTTTGAATAGGTACTTGTTCTTGATGGTCACTTTGTTCAGCGCTCTATAATCGATGCAAAACCTTAAACTGCCATCATGCTTGTCCTAAAACAGAACCGGTGCTCATAACACTTAAAGTTCTCCACCATAGTAGGAGAAAACAATTAAGCGAATTCATGCTATGTGGATGAGGCAGCGAGTTGAATATGAGGGCTGTCAGACAGCTCTAGAAGAGTGCTTGATAGATACCTCAACACTAGGGATAAAGCCGCCTTTCTTTCATAACTAAATGAAACTGTCTAAGATGAGGATCCAAGACTGATGGGTACAGAATCCGGACAATTGACGTTGACGAACAAATAGTTAGGGCCAGGGATTTGGTGAACTCGATTGCTCTTCCTGAACTGACCTCGGAGGACCTTGCTTCCTCAAAAAGGGTAATTCCTCCTTATCAAGATCAATGATAAGAACATGTCAGATCCCTAATATGCTTGTAGTGCCTCATTAAAGCCCTTACCAGAAAAAATTCAATTAGGACAAAAGCTAATTGAAGGGAAAAATAGTGCAGCGCAACTTTAGTGATGACTAAAAAGTCCAGTTTTACCGTTTACCTATTCAAAACTAAATTACAACATAAGAGCATTGGGCTGTCCAGATCTACTCTTTTGAGAATGTGGTGTGATTTGCACAAACTAGGTTCACTTTTGCTGCTAATCTTGTTTCATATCAACATGCCGTAATTACTGAATATTAAATAGGTATTTCATTGTGTATTTAAGGTGTATATAGTCTTGTACAAGCTAAAGGAAGTTGTTTGAGGAAGTTGGCGCTTTTGTTTGGTGTACGATTTGAACTCTTCAAGTTGGGTTGTGTATAAACTTGAAGATGTACTTATTGTTACCTGCTGGAGTATTTGAACTATTATCTTGGAACTTTTGTTTACCTTCTCCTTACTTTATATCGTCGTATTTGTGTTTCTCAATTATTACGAGACGAGACATTCGTTAATTCGCCCACCTGTACTGATTGCTTGATCATTGTGCATTCTTGCTGGGACATTGTCCTTCTTGTGGCTATGACTTTGTCACTATATCAGCATGCCTCTTGATTCGAATCTTTTGCCATCTTGACTTTGGATTTGTGGTTCGTCTTAATTTTGGAACTTGTCCATATTAAGTAGGCGTTTGGCCATGAAAACTAAAAAATTTTGGAGTTGAAGTTGTGTTTGGCCATGTTGTGTTTGGCCATGAAAATAAATTGGAGTTCTTTTTTACTTTTTGTGAGAGAAGTCACTTTTCCAAATACAATTCCAAATTGTATTTGGAATTCTTATGGCCAAACACTACAATTTTCACTGAAGTGAAATAATTTTCCGGAAAAAAGTGAAATTCTCATGGACAAACGGGCCCTAAGTATGAACTGGAAAGCCATTTTTATTATGGTTCTTGATTCTCTTGATTATTGGGTTTCGGCCCTACTTTCTTCTTCTTTTTTTTTTTTTTTTTTTACCACTTAATAAAACATGATATAGGGCTTCCGTCCTTCTCGATATTTGATTATGCTTGGTGTGACGGCATGACATATATATTGTGCAAAATTTGTTATTTGATCACTCATGAAATAGTTCTATGAACTTTCTTGAGCCTTTAAACGTCGAATTCGATACTTTTGATATATATTTTTTTTTTTGAAACTAATATTTTTGATATATTTTTTTTTTTGAAATCGGTAACTAATGATACTTTTGATATATTGTTTACCTGATATATATATATGCTTAGCGTTAGTTGTTTTCTACCGTAGGTGACATTCGGGAGAATGTTTGTGATGGCCATCTGAAGTAGACTTTTTGGAGCTTTTAAGATCACATTTGCATATAAGCATCTACATTTTGTAGTAATTCTGGAACTTGTACATGATCCATGTGTTACACATATATGTGTAAATTTTGGAGGCTTGTTTGATCATAAGACCGTAGTTTGTAACTTAAATTTGGTAACTTGTTTAGCTGTTTTAGGGTGTGTAAATCCAAGTCTTGTATTGTACTAAATGTACAGTTTGTTTTGTAATTATGTGTGAAGGATGAACTAGTTATCTTTTGATACTCGAAAGTTTGGTAATAATTTATAACATTAGTCTATAGTGGTGTGGAATGACAAATGAAATTTCCTAGAGTACTTGCTTCATTATTTTTGAAAGACTGTTACATTGTTTTAACACCAGATTATGTGAATTATTAAATGGCAAAATATTGTACTTTTGACTCTTTTTGAATGTACTTAATTCCGCTATTAAATTATAATGAATGTCTTAAATTAAGCTTTTAAACGTTATAAGTATCATATTAGTTTTGTTCCGAAAGTGGCATCCTCCCAAGAGGGTCACTACATGAGTCTTGTGGAAGTCACACCAAAGGTTCTAATCCCTAAAGTTAGGATTGAATCTTATAGGTTTAGGGAGCCAGACCTCTTTTAATATTCCACGTAGCTGAGATTAATTGGGCTGAACAGGGCCTCTTTAATATTCAAATTTGGTTGACAGCTAAGACTAAATAAAGAATATGAAAATAATAGAAAGTTTGGAGCAAAAGAATAATAGTGTATTGCTTCGTATTGTTCAAAACTCCCATTTACAAGTGAGTAAAAGCTACTATTTATAAGAAACAAAGATAATACATCAGTCAATAGGAAAACTTCACTTGAGCCCTAAAGTACTACATCCAATGAAAATGTTCCACCAGTGAACATCGTTGCGCGTGTCAGCTAATATTCATCAGTCAATAGGAAAATTCCACTTGAGCCCTAAAGTACTACGTCCAATAAAAATGTTCCCCCAAAGAACATCATTGCGCGTGTCAAATAATATTCCTCTGTAATTTGCAGGATCTCATATTAATATATCTACCTTATCGTCCTTTTGTCCTTTATCCTATTTTCGGGGCACAGGTCCTTTGCTAACTTTGGGTCACGAGCTCCTGCCCATTTCCTCGATAATGACTGTTAAGTAAATCTTAGTATGAGACAGGGTTGAGTTCTTCGACTAGCCACCAATCGAGACACTCGATCATGAAACCTTTATGGATACTTCTCCTCGATCTTCTATGTCCTGTCATCACCGAACTTCACCTAACAACACATGTCCACTCCACGTGCATCCACATGTACCAAGTTATTTTCCCCAATACAGTCGCATGTATTGTTATATGTCTAGGCTCATCCTTTAAAGCCTTTTTGTTAAACTCATGTTTTGGGACTCACGTCTCATGTTTTGAATAAAAAGAAGTTTCTTTATGAACTGTTACACTTTCTTCATTTATCTCCTCATCTTTTATGGCTATGTCATGATATCTCATTCACGTAGAGCTGGTCCGCTCGGGCAAGTTAAGGCATAGTGTGTGTCACGACCCAAAATAGGCACGTGATGGCACTTGTCACACCCTCTAGACAAGTAAGCCTATCCCAACCCAAACTCACTAATCAAGTAAATTAGAAGCGGAAGAAAAAGAATAAACCCCAAAAATATATAAAGAAGAAGCAATTATTTAAGATATATCCAAGGTCTGGTTGTCACTAGTACAAGCCTCTAATATAGAATAGGAATAATAGTCTTCTAGAATATCTTAGATGCGAATAAAGCATAAGACATAAATAGAGAGATCTGAGAAGTCCTAAAGTCCCTCAACTACAACCTCAAATCTCCGCAACGCTAATACTAGAAGAAGACGATCTACAAACTGTTGCTCGGCCCAATACCGACACGGGGTGCAGACAAAACAAGAAAAAGGAAAAGGAAGCAAGGGTGAGTACGAAGCCACATGTACTCAGCAAGCATCGTCGATAACCGACCCTAATCCAAACTGATGGCGAGAACCACCACCCCAACTACCCAAGGTTTCCCCAATCTTCAAATAGTTGATGCATTTACAAAATCCATAGCCCGAAGACGACATCAGTTTCTAGTAAGCAAATTGATGCTTCTTGATCTACCGGCATCAATTTGAGGGGGGATGTTAGCATGTTGGACAGCTCACAGATCTTGGTTTAATGGATGAATTAATAGAGAATATTGTATATATTTATGTAATAATATAATGTTGTATATTAGTGTGTAATTATATAGATTCGATATTGTAATCAAAGAGAATAAATAGTGTGATAGGATAGAAGATATGGAGGGATAGAATAGCTGATTTAGAGGGATAGAAAAGCGGATCTTTAGGGATGTAAATTTGTATTCTTTCTATTTAATGGCAAGGCTCTCAATTTGAGAGGCATTCAGCAAAATTGACATAGACACAACAGAATATGGTATAGAGACAGGGTCAAATAACCATTGGCTATTAGAACATTATCCCCTTCGAGACATAGAGAGTGGTTTTGAAAGCCTTTAAAAGGGCCTATCATGTGTCTATTCGCACCAAAATCAATAACCAAGAACTAAGGTGAGCAATAAAAGCAGTACCAGCAACAACAACAATATACCTAGTGTAATTCTACAATTGGGGTTTGGGGAGGGTGGAGTTTACACAGACCTTAACCCTACCTTGGGGGGCAGAGATGTTTTAATAGATTCTCAACTCAAGAAAAAGCATATAAAAGCGAAAAAGAAATAACGGAAGTGAAGAAATCCTAGCAAAATACCATAGAAAGCATGACAAAACATTTTGGAAAAATGAACACTAATTACTACAAAATAGTCCAATAATAGAAGTACAAGAGACAATAGATAGTAGCAGAATTCGAAGGATAAGAAACTACATGAGAAATACTACGACGACTAGTATGGAAGGATAAGCAAGACAACACTCTACTACCTAATAACCTTCTACCCTCCTTGACAACCTCCTATCTAAGGCAGTATCTGAATGCACATTATTAGAATTGGCAAAATTAGTGGGGTCGAGTTTAGTGAGAAGACAGCGAAAATGCAGAAATTTATTGGAAGACAATTTCTCGTGAGAAGACAGCGAAAATGCAGAAATTTATTGGGAGACAATTTCTCAAGACACTGTTTCCTTGGATATCTCCACATTTTCTGCCATATTTGCATCAGCCCTTGACGGACCGACTTGTTTTATCCCACGATCTCTAGTTGGTCTACCATGTAGCTTCCAACAGATCTCCTTTGTATGCCTTGGCCTCCAATAATAATCACAATGCAAGTGACTTTTACCAAAAGTGATTGCCTTTAGTAATTCATAAGTGACAATTAACCAAGACTTCTCGGTTGGAGCCTCATAAAGTATGACACCTTGTCTGCTCTCTTCTTGTTGAACATAGGAACAAGCATCCTCAAAAGAAGGAAAAGAAATTTTATCGAGAACTTGAATCCAAATCTAGTCATATTTTGGGTTCAAACTGACCGGAAAGACATAAATCTGCTCCATTTCACCCAATTAGTGAAATAGGATTGCATCCTCAATGCACTTTGCTTGGAGGTCCCGATAATAGTCTATCTCCTGTAATAACCCACTTAATTCAGAATAATAATTAGTGATGGTCAACTCATCTTGCTTTGTATCATGGACTTTATTCTGAAATTCAAAGATCTACATATCATTTCCCTTGTGAGAGCAAGGGTGTTTAGTTGAATTCCAGAATTTTTCAACAATGTCGAGCAATAAGTACTATCAGGAAATTCGGGTTCACATAATATCCAAAAGCCATGTGATGACAAGTGAACTTTTAGAATCCATTCACTAGTCATGATTTAGCAGGTTGTTTCTTTTCTCCAGTCTTATAACCAAGCAAATTTCTAGATGTAATAAAAAGCAAACAAGTCCTTGACCAACCAAAATACGTATTATCCCCATCCAGTTTCACAGCACAGATTTGTGAAAGAGAGCTATTATCTACTCTGTTTGTCTCCCCCATAATTTGAAAATACAGATCCAAGCAAAAAACAAAAAATTGCAGAATCAAAGAAACAAACAATGAACCTGGTGACTGCTTCGGAGAAAAAATAAATCCAAAAATGCCGGAAAAGAGACATTTGACCGGAAAAACAGGTTTGATATATCTGAACCCTACCTTTGGTGCTTGAAAATTGATGGAAATGAGATGGCTAGGCTCGGAATAGGCCGGAGAACCCTAGGAAACAAAACTCACCCAAAAAGTCGTAGGAAATGGTTCACTCGTCGGCGTGTGAGACTGACGCGTCGTCGGAGCTAAAGCTACTGGTTGCATGTGACGGCACATGCGGTAGTCTTTGACAGAGCTGCTTGTTGGGGTTTGGTAGCTGGCAACAGAGGAAAGCCTGTGGTGGTGCTGGTTTTTGCACAACACTAGCTAAAAAAGATTGATGCGCATAGCCACCCTTTTGATGTGAATAGTAAAGAAGAGGAACTATTAAACTTTGTGTTGACTGCCAGGAATATATTTTTTTGAGCAATAACAGATGCACGTCAAAAAGATTCTTCCTTACCACAAAGCAAAGGCTTAAACACAGTAGTACAATGTTGTTGCAGTTATTAAAAATAGCCTGACAGTTGTCAACAGAAACATTCCACACGAGATGCCTACCACATTGGCTGAAACTTTTTCTGGAACCAAGCGATCATTTCGGTCACCTAAGCCCAGATTACCATATCGACCCCAACCCCAACCATAAAGTTCACCATCTTCTGTAACAGCAGCTGTATGTTCGGCACCAGCAGCAACCATTTTTACAGGTATTCCCTGCAAAAGTATGATGTAAGTCGAGTAGATTTCATACATTCTGGTACCAAATCAAATGTGATGCGCCAACCAAAGAAAATCAAATTCTTATCACGTCATCATCCAGAATGATTCATGGATAACCATTCAAGAAAACCAAAAAATTCCAATTACAAAATCAACTGAGTCCACTCTTGGATCACTAATAAAGCAGAGGCATATCATATACATGAGGTTTTGGTTGGAGTTACATCATCTTGGCAAAATGAAAGCAACAAAGAAATGACAACTCAAAAACCAAGTAATCTCAGAGAAATATCCTCTCATTACGTGGGCAATTTGAAGTTTATTACCAATATATGAATAAAGCTATTCTAAGTTGCTCGGACTCGGCAATTTCGGTGCCGCACCCGTGTCGACACGACACTGACACGGGTAAGGGTGTGGGATCCGTGTCGGATCCGTTCAAACGAGATTGGGTGTGTTGACCAACAATTCGGAGAAAAAATTGAAATTTCGATATCTCAAAGTAAAGATTTGAATAGCTCGGAAACAAAATACCTTCAATTCTGCTGCTATATAGTAATTTATACTAGTCCTTTTGTCTCTTTTGAAGATTTTTTCTTGGTTAATCTTCCTGTTGTTGGCTGTTGCAGGTTTCTTGGATTTAAGAGCTCTAGAATTTCTATTTAGGAACAGAGAAGCCAAGAATTGGTGGTGCCGTGGTGGACTAGATTGTGCGCATCGTGATGTATTGTATTGGGAAAAAATCTCTTTGGGGAAGAAGATGCAGAGGAACAGCGAAGTAGAGGGACAGCGAAGCAGAGGAATAGAGATGAAGAAGACAACTAGACACCCAACACTAATTTGTTTTTTAATTGCACCTGTAGTCCTTTAATAGCTGCCACATTGATTATTTATTATTAAGAATAAATATTTTTTTTTAATTAAATGAGATAAACATTACTTACTCCGTCCCATTTTAGTTGGTCATCTTACTAAAAATAAATATCTCATATTAGTTGATCATTTACTAAATCAAGAAAGAATTAATTAATTTTTTCTCATTTTAGCCCTACAATTAATTACAATTCCAATGTCTATTTCTATGCCCAATGAATATCATTAATATGGATAAAAAATAAAATAGTAAAATTTATCATTTCATTTATGATTTCTTAATCATCGTGTAAAATAAATGTGTCCAACAATAATGGGACGGAGGAAGTACATATTATAATTAGAGTTCCTTTAATAGTTGTCCGTTGATTATTTGTTAGTAAGAATAAATAATTTATTCATTTTTTTGGTTAAATGAGATAAGCATTATATATTAATTAGAGTTTATAAAATGAGGATAAACATTATAATTAAATTAAAGATTAATGTATATAATTTGAAAGCACACATTTTTAATGAAACTACTTTTAGCGTAGGTATATATTGAACATATTAATATTCTCATCTTTTTTAGTTGTCAAATATACTAAAAATAGTTGTTTTTAAATACTTGTCAATTTAAAAAACAAAGAAAATATTAATTCTTCTTTTCCAACTTCAACCTTTGTATTAGTCTTTTTAGAATTAAGAAGGATAAAGATTAAAAAAATTAATAAAGAATATATTAATCAAATCGCACTCCTAAATAATTTTTTCTTCAACTAAAAAGGAACAGAGAAAGTACATTATAAATTCTATATAAAAAAAACAAAAATATGTAAAATAGTGATAAACGTCAAAATAGATACAATATTTATTTAAATAACAAATAATATTATTACATTGATCCAAATATTATGTTTGATGCATCTACTCTAATATTTATTTATATCTATAATGAAATTAAATTGTGTTTAAATAAAGTTATTTTTAATGAAATAATCTATTAAATGATAATTATTTGAGAATAATAGTACATGTCAATTTTGTCTATTGTAAAATATTTTAATGAAAGATAAAAAGTTTAATTAACATTTCCAAGGACAAAAGACAGATTTAATTAACTATATGCTATATTGTGACATGTAATTATATATTGTTTGATTATATACTTAAAATGTAATAATATATTAGAAGTAACGATCGACATTGTTTGACTAATTTAACTGATAACAGGATATCACATTAGGGATCACATCTTGTTAGATCGTTTGATTCTTCTTGTCAGTGTAAGTTCTGAACTATCGAAATACTTAAAATGTAATAATATATTAGAAGTAACGATCGACATTGTTTGACTAATTTAACTGATAATAGGATATCACATTAGGGATCACATATTTTTAGATCATTTGATTCTTCTTGTCAGTGTAAGTTCTGAACTATCGAAATACTTAAAATGTAATAATATATTAGAAGTAACGATCAACATTGTTTGACTAATTTAACTGATAATAGGATATCACATTAGGGATCACATCTTTTAGATCGTTTGATTCTTTTTGTCAGTGTAAGTTCTGAACTATCGAAATACTTAAAATGTAATTATATATTAGAAGTAACGATCGACATTGTTTGACTAACTTAACTGATAACAAAATATCATATGATTTTGAAATTTGAATTTACGATCAAAATTAGACTAATTGACTCTCGAAATTAGAATTGTGCCACATAAATCGGCATAAAAAAATATTCTTACTAAAATATAATACTCCCTCCATCCCAATTTATGTGATGTAGTTTGACTTGATACGGAGTTTAAGAAAGAAAGGAAGACTTTTGAAACTTGTGGTCTAAAATGTCATAGATGATTGTGTGGTTGTAAATCATTTCATTAAGGGTAAAGTGGATATTTTAAAGTTAAATTGTTACCAAATATAAAAATGTGTCATTCTTTGTTAGACTGACTAAAAAGAAAAGTGTGTCATATAAATTGGAACAGAGGAGTAATATTTTCAAATTAAAATATCCAAAAATAAGGAGGTCAAATCTCATTTAATGAGATTTGTACTCTCACTCAAGATAGCCTCCAAAATGAACTTTCTCATCTAAAAAAGTCAAATATCATCACAAAAACATCTTGTTTTTGCAGATATAACGTGTAGCTTGTACTAATATTTCTTATTTTTTGGGAACTTCTCCATCTTTCACCAACTTTTCCCTCCCAAAGACTAGAAGACCCTCCTTGTCCTAAAAAGATCAAGAAAACAACAACGCTAAAAAAAATTCAGCTCCCTCATTGTCCTTAACGAAATTTTCCTCCATAGCTAAAAAATTTCAAAAGTTCTCTGTTCTTCCATGGCATCAGCAGCAGCAAAAGGAAAGAGTATTTTGAGACCAACAAAAAGTGTTGGATCAGATTTTGATGATAAACCCTTGTGGAATCATGTGAAGGTTCTTAGGGTTGCTCCTAAGGGTGGTGGAAATAGAGTGTGGTCATGTAACTTTTGCAATAAAAATGTTACGGGTTCATAGTCTAAGGTAAAAGCACATCTTTTAAAACTTTCTGGTCATGGAGTTGCAATATGCAAAGAAATTAGTAATGAAGTATGTGCAACATTGAAGATGGAGAATGATGAAGCTGAAAAGAAAAAATCAATGGTGCAATTAGATGCAAGAAAAAAGGCAGATTATGTATCTTTGCCTGAAGGCTCAGATTTATCACAACCGAAAAAGAGAAAAGGATCAATGGGTGGAGCACTAGAGAAGTCGTTTAGCATTGCCAACAGAAACACTGCCGACAAGTTGGCGGCTCGGATGTTTTATGCATCAGGTTTATCATTCAACCTTGCAACTTCTCCTTACTTTAAAAAGTATTCAGAATTTTTGGCGGCGAATCCTATACCCGGTTATGTTCCACCAACTTATAATAGGTTACGAACAACACTTTTGGCTCAAGAAAAGGCTAATATAAATAGAAAATTACAACCTATTAGAGATACATGGAAAAGAAAAGGGTTGTCAATTTGTTCGGATGGATGATCGGATATTAAAAGACGACCATTGATAAATATAATGGGAGCATCTAGTGGTGGACCAATATTCTTGAAATCCATTAATTCTAGTGGAGTTGTCAAGGATGGTGAGTACATCGCTAAGTTGTTTATTAAAGCCATTGAAGATGTTGATCCAAAAAATGTCGTTCAAGTTATCACCGATAATGCCGGAAATATGAAGCTTGCCGGTACTATTGTTGAACAAACTTTTCCGCACATATTTTGGACACCGTGTGTTGTACATTGTCTAAATCTTGCTTTGAAAAGTATGTGCCAACCTTCCGAAAAATCGGCCCACTTTTCAAGTTGTGCATGGATGCTAAAAGTGATTGGTGAAGTGAGTAGTTTAAAGAATTTTGTTGTGAATCATGACATGGCGCATGCCATTTTTCAAAAGCATTCGGAGCTATCTTTGTTAAAAGTTGCCGAAACAAGATTTGCTTCCCACATTGTCATGACTTCTCGTGTTTATAAGGTAAAATCGTCATTGGAAAAAATGGTAATGGATGACGAATGGAAGAATTACAAGGGAGACAAAGTACTTGAAGCGAGGGCGCGTGAGATAAAGTCGCTTGTGATGGATGATGCATGGTGGGATAAAGTTGAATATTTTTTAAAGAGTACGGAGCTGATAGTATCCATGCTTAGAAGAGCCGACCTTGATACTCCACAATTGCACCTTATTTATGACATGTGGGATACCATGATTGAAAAGGTGAAGGTGATTGTATTTGAGCATGAGGGGAAAGATCTTATTAACGGCCAATCGGATTTTTTTGATACAATTCATGAAATTCTTGTGGCTAGGTGGAATAAGAGTAATACCCCATTGCATTGTTTAGCACATTCCTTGGTTCCTAAATACTATCATGAATCGTGGCTTCAAGGGGAAAGTAATGGGATAAGAAGACTTGCTCCAAATGAAGATAGGGAAATCTCTTCAAATAGAATCAAATGCTTTCAAAGATATTTCAAAGATCCAAATGATTTGAAGCAAGTTTCTTTGGAGTATGGGGCATTTTGTAGTTCGAGTGGTCACTTTAATGCACCTTATTTAATTGATGCTATGGAGTATGAAGATCCTCTATCTTGGTGGGCTAACTATGGTGTAAATTCTCCACTTTTACAAAGTTTGGCTTATAAATTGCTTTCCCAATCGGCTTCTTCATCTTGTTGCGAAAGGAATTGGAGCACTTTTTCATTGATTCATAGCATCAAGAGAAACAAGTTGGCTACTTCAAGAGCCGAAGATCTAGTGTTTGTGCATTATAATCTTCGCTTGCTTTCTCGAAAGAAAGAAAAATACACAAGTGGTCCAAGCAAATATTGGGATTTAGGTAAGTCTTTTGATACTTCTTGAGTAATTTTTTTACTATGATAAGCTTCCTTCACAATATTCTAAATTCATTTGGTATTGTTTTAGGTGGAGACCATTTCAATATTGATGAAAGTATCAATGAGTTAGTTGAATTGTCAATTGACGAACCTCAACTAGAAGGTGTCTTCTTTGAAAATGAAATTGAGAATTTGGAGGAAGATGACAACATGGAAGAAATTGAAGAAGATGACCTTTGATTTGGATGTACTCATGTTCATGTTAGATGTCTCAGGTAGAACTTAGTTTAAATGTACATTTTATGTAATTATTTTTGGTCTATGAACTTGTGAACATGTAGTTTATGTATGATTTTTGGTGATCATTTGACTCTTAATTTGAATAGTTAATTGACTTGTGTCTCTTTTGACTTTCTCTTGGTCTATTTGATTCTAACTTGGGTAACTTAACTTACTTCCAAAAGACTTAAAGGTATGTTTCATATCTCTCTTAATCTTAGTTTTTTTTTAGTTTTTTATTTGCTATATTTCAATAGTGTTATACTATCTTATTTTAATACCTTGTTGTGTGAGTTGTAGGAAAAGGAATGAATCATGCCCTTTTAGTTATGCATAAATATAGTTACATGTAAGTTTTCCACAATATCTCATAAATATAGTTATGCATATTTGATATTTTTATAGCTATATGAATAAATTTTTAATTTTTTTTTTTGCCGAGTCCCCGTACCCGTGTCCGTATCTAGATCCATATCCCCGAATCTTAAAAATTCGATCATGAAGGATCCGACATTCGGATCCGCACCCGTGTCGGACACCCGCACCCGAGTCCGAGCAACTTAGAAGCTATTAAATTACCAGGGTATCAAACATATAAGCTAAGTTAATCCATACACTTGACAAACAATTATATCATCTCGTTTAAGTTACCAGAAATGCTACAGAAGAGTTTGTGGTGCTAAGGCATACCTTGAAAGCTTCAATCTTTCGAGGCACAAGAGAGTCCTCTGTGGTGCCAAGGCCTAGTTGGCCATTTTGATTTCGCCCCCAACTGAAATTGAATGATAACAGTATTACTACTTGAGATTCCAATTTCCAGATGAAAAGAAGCAGCTTTAAAAATAAGTCTTATAATAAGAAAGCATTTCCAAATTTATGCAAACCAAATTGCTATATCATATATTCAGAAAAAACATAAATGTGTTCGGAAACTAATCAAGAAAAAGACAGGATGGTAATATAAAAATGGCATAATATAAGAAAATGTGCAAGGAAGTGTTTTCTGTCCATATAGTTTGAGCAGAAAGTGGAGTCAAAAAGAAACAGATATGTCTTTTTATTGGGGAAGACGGAATTGTATCCTTTCCCCAAGTAAACCTAATATAAACCAAGATGAAATTCAAACTTTCTCTTCTTATTGGTGATAGTTTTACAAAAACTCTTCCATTTTGAAAAGTAGTTCTTACTTGTTATGTCCATCAAATAACAGAGCTTCAGAATCCCTCCAAAAATTCAATGTCTTGTTTCACCTTTCGTGATTCAAATCTTAAGTTGGAATTTTGTGCCTGCTAGTATGTTACATGTAGTTTCTTTCTGTTCCGACAATTAAAAGAAGTGGTTCTAACCATCCAAATTTTGCCTTTAAGAAAACAATTAAGCACCTTCAATTTCATTCTGGACATGGCTATCTCTAGCTGGCAATTAATAATTTTGAACTTAAAAGTAGCAAAAAGTGACAGATGAGAGCCACAAATTTGTAGAATAAAAGATTGACCCAAGTTTGTAAAAGTATCCGAAAATAGAAAGCTTGATGAGTGACCAATGCGCTTAAAGAAAAAAAATGAACAGAAAATTGAGACCAGAAGCCTGTGAGTTAAATATTCATAAAAGATTGATGAACATGGTAAAATCACTGAAGTACGTAATGTGATTGGATAAATGTAATAGCAACACTATTAAGGAAATAAATGTAATAGCAACACTATTAAGGAACCAAAACAAACAGTGTCTTTATCAAAGAAAAAGAAATGAAATGAGCGTAAGGCTTATCAGATCCACCAAAACAACAGCTCAAGAGAAGCAGGAACCAACCTCTGCACTTCGCCTTCCATGGTAACAGCAAGACAATGGCTGTCTCCACATGCAATCTGCTTAATGCGTATACCGTGAAGTGCTTTAATTGGTTGAGGAGTAAACAAGTCACTGGAGTTTCCATGACCCAATCTCCCAAAATCACCCCTACCAAATGAAATAGAAACAACACCTGCTGATTTGTTCCAAATGCATGCTAACACAATCAAAAAATGTACATGCATCCCGCATACAAGGTTAATGTTCTGCATGCTTTCATTACACAGATAATCCTTTGTACGATACCAACCACCTATTATGGTAAAATCGGAGAAGAATACTTTCATTTCTGTTTGTCTCGGTGAAGACCATCAAGAGTTGCCAAGATTGTAATTGTCTGGGAAAACTAAAAGCAGGTTCAGTGATAAGACTCAATATTCGTAGGTAAACATTCATCACGAATCTACATATATTGGATAATGAATGGCAAACTGAAGTTCGTACTGAGGTTCTAATGTTATTTAAGAACTTCACCATAAACTAGCTTTCTATCATCGTTCGTGAATCCATCAAGATTCCTAGATTACCATTTGGCTTCTACTTCTTTTCACCCATCATGGTCACCACTAATAATAAAACTGACCTCACCTGCAAAAATTAGCTCTAATCCTTGGCTACTGGAAAAAGGAATGCACAGTCAACAATGGTTGGTTTTGTACCTGGTCGGAATAGTATATTGGAATGGGATAGAAATCATAACATGGCTGAAAAAAGAGAGGCTTTCATGAAATGAGAGGTTGAAGTGTGAAGAAAATAAGGGTACACTTCTTGATCATACCATTCTTCGGATAAAATTATCACAACCAGCCAATGCACATTTCTTTTCACACACATTTCTCTTCACATACTTTACATGACTCAATTTATTTTTAAAAAGCTTGAATCATCATTTGATCCCAATGTGTTAATTGGTCTCTATTTGAATATCTAAAGAGGGAAGTTTATTCACATAAATTGGGATGGATGAAGTATCAATTACAACCAAGGGTGACCAGTGAAATTTTACAACCAAAGAAAAAAGACACTGAGTTCTTGAATCACAAGAACCAGAGGAACACCAAGAACGTTAGAAACTAACAAAAGATGGGGTAAAACAAATATTTGATGAAATTATTTCATGAACAAGAGAGGTAAAGCATTATGATAGCTCCAAGGACAAGGATGAATAGCTCCAAGGACAAGGATGAAGCTTTGGGAAGCACTAAGAAGGTCATTCACAAGGTCTCATGCTAAAGAGGTGCAAACTAAGGTTGTTGGGTTATTGAGAGATCAAGATGGTGTTAATTGTTTTTTTGAGAAGCAAGAAGGTGTTAGTTGTGGAAGACGAACTCAAAGGCTAATGGAGATGATTGGACCAAGTAGTTTGTTGGGTCAATGAGAGATCAAGAAGGTGTTAACTGTGGAAGACGAACTCAAAGGCTAATGGAGATGATTGGACCAAGTGTCACAACAATTTTATGACCCAAATTGAAGTCAAAGAGGAGATAGATTTGGGGTCAAGCACCAGCTCAAAAGAGCTCCAAATACACGCCTTAAACAGTCCCTAAAGGAAGCTAAAATTAGCCCCCCAAGTTGGATCAATTACATGCGCAGATAAGCCCCAAAGAAGGAGTCAAATGTTTCCTATTTTTTCCTAGTTAACTAGTTTTTCTTTTTGACAAAATGTACTGTAGTATTCTTCGGCAACTTAAGGGTAGCTGGCTACCTATCCAAAAGCAGTTTACAAAAAAGCTAAGATCTAGAATTACAATTCACCCATAAAATCTACCAGGTCATCAAGTTACTCTATACAGTTTTCTTTACACCAAGAAAATAAGGACACTAGCAGCTCCATTTCACATCATGAATGGATTTGATTTTATCTTCAAAGCACCTTCCATTCCTTTCCTTCCACACTGACCACCATATGCATGAGGGTATTATCCTCCTCCATTTTTCCTGACTCTTGCTTCCCCCCTCTTCTGATCCAACAGCTCATCAAGTCAGTTTTGTGTTCAGGCATGATCCACTCTGTCTTTGTGAGGCTGAAGAACAGATTCCAAATCTGAGTAGTGAACTTGCAATGTAGAAAAAAGGGATTGTTTGTTTCCCAGTCTCATTGCACAAAACATTTGGTCACCACTAAGGCTGGCAACGGAACCGGGCTAGCCCGTTCCGGTTCCGGTTAGTCCGGTTGGTGACCGGTACCGGTACCTACCGGTACACGGACCGGTGCGGAAGGGGTCATTTTGTCCGGTTGACCGGTCCGGTTCCGGTCCGGTTAACGGTAATATTTAAAAAAAATAATAATAATAATAATAATATTACATTTTTTTAGCCGTTGGTGGGGCCCCCAACCGCTAGTTCCAGCCCCGCCCCCCCCCCCCAGCTTCCCCCAGCCCCCCCCTAGCCACCCCACCTCATATTTTCCTATAAATACCCACTTTTCCCCCTAATTTTCCCACAAATTCTCAAAAACTCTCTATTACTAATCACTCTCTAATACTCTCTATAATATTGTGTATTTTGTTAATTGAAGGGATTTTTTTTGAAGCAAGCTTCAATTGTCATCTCTCAATTCCGGCTTTTTGGTTATATAAGTCTGCTTTTACGCAGACGTTCGGTACATTCGTTCCAACTTTCATCTATTTATTTGTTTAATTACTATTAATTTTTCATTATATTTACATTGTTTGTGTTTATATTTTTATATTTCTTTTTTTAATATTAAAATATGGATGCAGGTAAAAAAGGTAGTGGTAAGAAAGCATTTCTTAGTCAGGTTAAAAAAATTTGGGGTAAAAAAGATAAGGGTGCTAGTTGTAGTAGAGGCGGTGGTGGAGGTAGTTCTAAATCGTTGCCATCTAGATTTAGAATTAATAACGATGATTTTAATCAATTTGATGATACTTCTTTTGAACGTCCTTGTGCTATTGATGTTGCTTCCGGTAATGTAGTAGACCATGAGTCCTTAGATAGATGTTTTGATACTTATTTTGAAGACGTAGAGGAAGAGGAAGATGTAGAAGAACAAGAGTTAGAAGATACCCCTACCCCTACTAGTCCGGCTACGGAATTACCGGAACAAGATGAAGTAGGAAATTTACCTACGTTTACTAGAGTAGGAAAGAGCGAACGTCCTAAGAGATCATTAGTTTGGAAATTTATGATCCAAAATACGGAGAAAACTACTGTAACTTGCAATAAATGTAAGAAAGTGATCAACCATTTGACTGGGGATCGCATGGTGGGACAGGAATGCTAACTAGACATTTGAGAGCTTGTGTTCCTGAATATGTTCGTCTAGAAGCTATCGCTAGGGCCAAAAAAAATGGTAAACCCTTGCCCGATACTAACCAATCTGTCGGAGGTTCTAACATGGTCCAGAATATTTTAGATTATAGTAACCCGGCTGGCCTAAGCACATCACTCACATATAGTCAGGATAGGGATCGTGAAGAATTAGCTAAAATGATTGCGGTTTGTGGTTTGCCTTTTAATTTTGGTGAACATCCCGGTTTTATTCATTATATTCGAATGGTGTATAATCCTGATTTTCGTGGTTTTTCAAGAAATACAATTAAAGCTGATATTTTTAAATATCAACGTGAACATTGTCATTTTCTTCGTTGCTACTTTTATTATTTTGATGGTAAATTATCTATCACTTCTGATATGGGTGTAAGTCCTAATGGTAATGAATATTTTACTGTTAGTACTCATTGGATTGATCATGACTGGAACATGCAAAAAAGAATTATAGGCTATAAATATGTTGAAGAGAGGAAAACTGGTAGTTATATTGCTTCTTTGACAGGAGAGATTTTACGTTATTTTGGTCTTTGTGATAAGATAATGGGTGTCACATTAGATAATGCTTCTGCTAATTTAAAAGCTATTGAATTTTTAAAATCCAGACTTTGTCCAATTGATGATGATGCTTTTCATGTTAAGTGTAATGCACATATTTATAATTTAATAGTGATGGATGGTATTAATGTATTTGGTGATTCTTGTGTTAGAATTCGAGCTGCTTGTGCATGGGTTTTTAAAGCTAAAATAAGGTCTAGAATTATAGAATTTGAAAAAATTTGTACTTTATTTGAAATGTAGTTTAAAAAAATTCCAAAAGAAGAGACTACTAGATGGAATTCTTTATTTGAAATGCTTATTGTTGCTATTGATTATCGTGCGCCTTTACAAATGCTTTATAATAAACATCAATCGCATCGGAGCTTTAAAATCACCGACGAGGATTGGAAAGAATGCGAAGAACTTATTAACTTTCTGAGAAATTTTTATAGTGCTACAAATATTATATCTGGTCAATATTATCCTACTATTTCTTCAGCTTTAGTAAATGTTTGTGTTATTTCATCTGAATTTGTTAAATATAAAGATCGTGAACATTTTAAAGTTGCGGTTTCATATATGATTGAAAAATTTAAAAAATATTTTTTTCCTATCCCTCAAATATTTTTGACTTCTACTTTGTTCAACCCAACGTACAAAGAACATGGTGTTAAAAAAATGATTGAAAAGATTTATAAGAATTTAGAAATTACAAGTGATGAAGTTCCATCTGTTGAATCGTGTAAATATAGTATATTAACTAAAGCTAGACATTTGTATGACATTTATAGAGAGAAGCTATTAAATGATGAACCGTCTGAACCTCCATGTCGTAGGGCTAAATTTAATGATTTTGATGAAATTATGGATGAAGAACTTGATCTTGATTCTTCTAACAATAATGATTTTGATCAATATATTAATCAGGCACGGGAAAATATTAGGGATGAAAATGAAGATCCTCAACTTTTAACTTGGTGGAAGAACCGGACAGAACAATTTTCATATCTTTCAAGGGTGGTTCGGGATGTGCTAGCTATGCAAGCATCTTCAGTAGCTTCGGAGCAAGCTTTCAGCGCAGGGAGATTTTTCGTTGGAGACCATAGATATTCATTAGCAAAAGATAGTTTGGAAATATCAGTGTTGTTCAAAGATTGGATCAACGCCGAACGAAGGAATGCTGGACTACCAAATTTATCGCATCAAGCCGAAGTAGAAATAGATGAAGCACTTGGAGATAATAGTGATGATGGCATGGAAGCAATGGATGAAGAAAACCAAATACAAGTTCCGGATCTTGTTTCCAAGGAATTGATAGATAAATTACGAAAAACATACTTTCGAAATTATAGATATTAGTTTAAACTTTGAACTTGAAAATTTAAATTTAAACTTGAAAGTTGAAAATTTACATTTTAACTTTAAAAAAAATCAAAGTTTTCAAAGTTGAAAATTTAAACGTAAACTTTAAATTTGAAAATTAAAGTTTTCAAAAAAATGTTTTAAAACTTAATAAAATTTGAAAACTAATTTAAATTCAAACAAAAAAACAATTATTAAATTTTTATTTTTATTTTTTTTTATTTTGAATTTAAATTAAAAGTTTTTAAAAAAAAAAAAAAAAAAACGGGTGGAACTGGAATCCGGTCCGGAAACCGGACCGGTTCGGACAAAGGGGACTTAACCGGGCCACCCGGTACGGTAGGCCCGGTTCCGGACCATATCCGGTCATCGTCCACCGGTGACGGTCCAGAAAACACGGACCAACCGGTCCGGCAGGCCCGGTCCGTTGCCACTCTTAGTCACCACTACTGACCCTTCTTCTGTAGTACTTCATGAGTGAGGCAAGCCTTCTTCACTGCTAACCATGTGAAGCACTTTATCTTTGTGGGTGCCATACTTCCAGATTCTTCTCCAGATTCTTGATTCCTCATTCTGTGTTGCATTGTTTTCCTTCTTGTAAAGCCTGTTCACAGAGAAGATCCCATACCCTGTATGTCTCCACCTAAGAGAATCAGAAACAGTGGTTGTGGCTTGGAAGCCTCCACCACCCTTAGTAAATCAGCCACCCTTCTCACTTCCCAATCATTGAGATACCTTCTGAAATTCAAATTCCACCCTTGAGGGGACCAACACTCATTGATCAAAACCCCAGAGTTGCTACTCAAAACCATCAAATCAGGGAAGATCTCCTGGAGTGTAGTTTGCCCAGTTAACCTTTCAAAATTTGGTTCTGTCACAATTGCCCATCTTGATTCTGGAGTCTGCCTGCAGCTTTGGCCATAATGTTCTGATAGTTTTCCACACACCCACACCGTAAGTGTTGTTTACCTCATTAGAGCACCAAAAGTTGTCCAAACCAAACTTATGTGAGATGACCTCCTTCCACAATGAGGATTCCTCCTTGCCGAATCTCCATAGCCACTTCATCAAGAGGCTGTTGTTTTGGATTTTCAGGTTCCTGATGCCCAGACCCCCTGCATTTTGCTCAACTGAACCACATCCCACTTCACAAAATTATATCCTCCCCCTTCCTTATTGCCCTTCCACAGAAATTCCCTCTCAATCTGTTCAGTCTCTTCATCTCTTCACTACACTGGCCGAAATAGGAAAATAGGGACATCATGGTCACCACTAATATAATTATGGATATAGTGTGAGCACATGCCATGTGTATCACAATTTGTTATGATCCTATTGCAAGGTATGGGACTTCAGTCCCACATCGGTTGAATGGGAAGCTGATGTGGAGCTTATATAGCCTTGAGCTCTCCCACCTTAATAGCTAGCTTTTAGGGGTTGGTTCTCCTAAGGTTGTATCATTGGTATCTGAGCTGAGCCGTACTAATTTCATCTATAACAAGCTCAGTATATGTGACCTATATGCACCAGCTTGAGGGGGATTGTTAGAATATGAGTAGGAATAGGAATAGTATATATAATCCTACTTGGAAAAGGATTCTAATGTAGTGTCCTACTTGGAAAAGGATTGGAATGTATTGTATATAAATAGGGTCTCATTGTTATAATGTCGTTACCACAATTCAATAATATTCTTCTCTTATATTTCTCACAGACATGACGTGGGGCAGCTACAGTTTACTGAGGACATGACCCTAGATACAAGGGCAGAGCTAGGTGGGCGGGAAGGGGTTCACCCGAACCTTTTCGCCAGAAAATTACAATGTACATGTAGGGTTAAAATTTTGGTTTACGTAAATATATAGTATAAATGAACCCCCTTGTCACAATTGAAATGCGTAGCTCAGTGGTTACGGTGGTTCAGGAATTCACGGTGGTTGTTGGTTCGATTCCCATTAGCTTGCCTTTTTTTCCCCTTTTTTTCAAGCTTCATTGTTCCCAAACTTGGCCCACAATTTCTTTCCCTCATCCTGGCCCATGATTTCTTTCCATTAATAAAAGCTTATATTCCATTACTAAAAATTAGAGAATTTTTATTTGGTAATTAATTTAGAGCTATTCTCCATTCATAACACAATCCAAAATGCCTCTGGACCTTTTGATGGAATGATCATGAAGCAAGAGGTGTTTGACGACCCCTTAGAGTTATCCAAAGGGTGTCATGAGTTGGTGATTGCATTCAAGAAGGGTAGAGGGGCCTTGAAGGGGTCAAAGGGAAGCAAAGACGAGCTAAAAGAGGCTCTGGAAGGACCTGCGAGCTCACCTGCGGCCGCAGGTAAGGCACATGCGCCAGCAGATGATAGACAGTGGCATCTGCGCCCCTCACCTGCGTGGGCAGATGACCCTTGGCGGCTGAAATTGTTCCTTTGATGGAAATGGGTCACTTTTGGGCCCATAGTTGTAATAAATAGCACATGGCTATAAATAGTAGCTTCTTCTTCATTTTTAGGCTAACTTTGATGCTAATGAACAATTATACACTTGAGAGTGTGAGTGAGCTTGGAATAGCTTGCGTTGAACAATCGTTTGGAAACGTTGGTTGCTTGGGAGTTCGATTCACTTGTGGTCTACGTAAGATATAGGTGCTTGTAGGATAATTTGATTGAGGATTTGGGTTTAATATACCCTTAATTTGCATTCAATTTCCTTCTTTGTGTTTATATATTTCTTTATCTTTCTATCTTTCCCTTTTCAATTCCTTGTTTATCTCGTTTTCGTATCTTGTTCTTCTTTTCGTATTTAGTCCGTTATCATTTGGTATCAAGATCTTGGATTAGGGTTGTTTCCATAATCCTAAGTCTTGGGATTGATATTCAAAAAAAAAAAAGGGGTCAAAAACGTTTTTAGCAAAAGCCACAAAAATATTTGTGTGTTTTTGAGTCATTTTTGTAGTTTCTATACTAGATTTGTTTCATCTAGTACTATTAAGGTTGGAATTTCGAAGTTTTGGTGTGTTTGGAAGAGATTGGAAGAAAAACTCCATTGTTGAGCTTGAACTTGAAGAAAAAGAAAAGTGGATTTTGAGATCTTACTATTTTGGTGTGGATTTGAAGGTTACAAATTGTTGAAAGTTGTTCCCCTCATTGAAGAGAACACAAATCTGAAATTTCATGCAAATCCGAGCTAAAACAAGTTAGTTGGAAATTTTGCGTTCTTGGTGTTCTTGAAGAAGATTCATATCTTCAACAGGAAGATTTATCAAAAAGTCGTTGATTTATCAAAAAGTTGTTAGATTCACAAGGAAAGAAAGAGAGGTGTTTGGGTGTTAGTACAAGAGAATATCCAAAAGAAAAGGGAATATTCTGAGAGAGAGAGTGCAAAATAGGCCCACAGAAAGCTGAAAATCGGAGGTTTCCAGGTGATCTGCCCAGGCCACCTACGTCCTCACCTGTCCCACAGGTCATTCACCTGCCCACGCAGGTCACCAACGCAGGTGACTTCCAGCAGCACTGTTTTGTGACATGCGAAGCCACCTGCGAGGGCATGTGAACCATCTGCGCCCACAACTCTGAAAACGCATGTCAAGCACTTCAAAACCAATTTTGCTCAGTTTCCAACATCCTAATTCCATTTCTTAATTCCTAATCTCATTTCTTGATTCCTAAACTAATTAACAACTAGTAATTCACCTACTTAGTTGGTTGATTAGTCTTAGAGTACGTTTTCTTTCTTCGTCCGTTTCTTTTTGTGCTTTTCTCTTTTTATTTCGTTGTAATTTCTTCTTCTTTTTTTTTTTTAAATGGTAACATTTTTGTATTCAAGTCAACAGGGCCTGTTATGGCCAAAGTTACAAGGAATGAAATCCAAGTAAAAGCTACAGAAAAGCCTGTTAGATAGCTATAGAGACTCTAGGAACTGCATGAGAGTCTCTGAGTCAGTTATATACTCTTGTTTACACCAAAAATGCAAAAGTAAAATACAATTAAGCTTTATCTTCTGGATAGGGTTACTTTTGTTCTCAAAACATCTTGAATTCCTTTCCTTCCAGATAGTCCACCATATGCAGCCTAGAATCATACTCCAACTGGTTTTTTGAGCTTTTGTTCCTCCTTTCCTACTCCAACTAGATAGCATATCTAGTGTATTCATTGGCATTGTCCAGCTCAAACCAATCCTTGCTAGAAATATATCCCACAGTTGAGAAGTCACCTTACAATGCAAAAAAAGATGACTATTTGATTCTGCATTTCTTCCACATAGATGGCAGATAGAGCAAAGGTGTATTCTCCTTCTCTGCAGTCTGTCTTGTGTCAAGCAAGCCCTCTTAACTACCAACCAAGCAAAACAAGCCACTTTGTATGGTATCTTGGTCTTCCATAATTGCTTCCAAGGCCACTGCACACTAAGATTGTTGTGATGGTTCCTCATATGATATGCTGTTTTGACCGAAAAAGCTCCTGAACTGTCTCTCAACCACCATAATCTATCATGCTCTAGTGAGACTCCGTTGAAGAGATTGAGGGTGTTGAAGAATCCTGTGAATCTGTCCATCTCCCAATCATTTAAAAGCCTCCTGAAACTGAGGTCCCAACCTTGATTATTCCAAACTTCACTAATATTAGCTCTTTGTTGTTGATTTAATAAGAAAACATCGGGGTGTTGAAGTCTGAGGGGGCCAGATCCTAACCAGTTATCTTCCCAAAAAGAGATCTTGAGACCATTCCCAACTTTGAATCTAATATTGATACTAAAAATCTGCCATAGATTTCTAATAGTCTTCCAGACACTAACCCCATATACAGTGTTAACTGCTTTGGTCTTCCATGCATCTTCTTCTCCATACTTCTCTTTAATCACCTTCTTCCAAAGAGATCGGTCTTCATTTGAATATCGTCATAGCCACTTCATGAGCAAACTTTGATTTTGCTTCCTTAGATTCTTTACACCAAGCCCCCCTTGTTGTTTGTTGAGTGTCAGGGTTTTCCATTTGACAAGGTGGATGCCTCTTTTATCTTTGTTACCTTGCCACAAAATATTGCTTCTCAACATATCCATTCTCTTTTTAACCCGAGGTGGAATAGGGAAGAGAGACATGATGTAGGTAGGTAGAGCATCTAGGACACTGTTTATGAGAATTAGCCTGCCACCTAAAGAAAGATACTGGCTCTTCCATCTGGTAAGTTTCTTCTCACATTTCTCCAACACCCCATTCCAAATTTCTACGGATCTACTATTTCCTCCAAGTGTCATGCCAAGGTAAATTGTAGGCAAAGAACCCACTTCTCCTCCTAATATTCGCACACATTGCTGGAACTGCTGAGGATCATTAACTGGAAACATAGAACTCTTCCTCCAGTTAACATGTAATCCGAAAACCCCTTCAAAGATAGTCAGAATAATTCTCAAAATCTTCATTTGTTCCGCATCTGCGTCACATAGGATGATTGCATCATCAGCATACAATAAATGTGTAATTTCCATGCAATCGCCTTGCTTGTTATTGACCTTGAACCCTCTAAGCCAACTATTCCTCTGAGCTGTAATTAACATGTTATTCAAGCCCTCCATGGTCAACAAAAAGAGGAAAGGAGAGAGAGGATCTCCCTGCCTCAGTCCTCGGTGTGAGGGGAAAAAACCTTCCGGGAATCCACTAATCAAAACTGAGAACTTGACAGTACTGATACAAAATCTAATCCAATTCACCCACTTTGAGCCAAACCTCATTTTGTTCAACATATTCAGAAGGAACCCCCAATTCACATGATCAAAGGCCTTTTCTATGTCTAGCTTACAAAGGATCCCAGCTTTCTTCTCCTTAATTCTGGAATCTAGACATTCATTTGCAATTAGTGCAGCATCCATGATTTGCCTGCCTTTGATGAAAGCCATTTGATGTGGGTCCACCAATTTGTGCATTACTATCTTGAGTCGTTCTGTCAATAACTTGGAGATGATCTTATATACACTGCCTATTAAACTGATAGGCCTATAGTCCCTCAACTCCTTTGCATCATTTTTCTTAGGAATCAAGGCTATATAAGTAGCATTAAAACCCTTGAAATACTCTTGATTGTGAAAATTTTGGATTGCTAACATTATGTCTGCTTTGATCACCTCCCAACAGTGGATGTAGAAACCCATGTTGAAACCATCTGGCCCTGGTGCTTTATCAACAGCACAAAGTTTAGTAATATCAAGAACTTCTTGTTCCTCAAAAGGTCGTTGTAGCCAATCCTTTTCCTGAACAGTGATTTCAGGACCTTCAATCTGATTGAACTGCGATCTCCATCTTTCTGTCTCTGAATAAAGTTGCCTATAGAATTTGATTATTTCCTCCTTAATAACTCTGGGCTCCTCTGTTTCTACTCCTTCCACTACTAAATGGTCAATGTTGTTATTTCTTTTGTGGGCATTTGTTGTTCTCTGAAAAAACTTCGTATTTTTGTCCCCATGTTTTAACCATTGGACTCTGGACCTTTGCCTCCAATGAATCTCTTCATTTACTGCCAGTTCTTCAAATTCAGTGGATAATTTGTCTCTTAATGCAATTTCATCTCTTCCCAAGCCTCTTTGTTGCTGAACAATATCCAATTCTTCAATTTTATTGAGGATGCTGATTTTTTTCATTCTCAAGTTACCATGTGTAGTTAGGTTCCATTCTTTAAGCTTGAGCTTCAAGGCTTTTAGCTTACTTGCTAATATGTAGTCTGGCCTGCCTACAACATCAAAAGAGTCCCACCAAATCTTAACTTGATCTCTGAAACCATCCACTCTTAACCACCAACTATCAAACTTGAAATAATATTTTGAAACATCCCAGCTACCACATCTTAGAGAAAGAGGCCATACCTCTAACCTCCAAACATCTCCAAAACTTCCCTTGGAACTTTGTCGTAGGCCTTCTTAATGTCAATGAACACCATATGTAAATCCCATTTCTTTTCCCGATATTGCTTCATCATTCTCCTCACCAGATGAATGGCTTCCATAGTAGATCACCCCAGCATAAATCCAAACTGGTTCTCAGATATGGACACACCTCTCTTCACCCTTATATCCACCACTCGCTCCCAAACTTTCATAGTGTGACTTAACAACCTAATACCCCTATAATTGTTACAATTCTAGATGTCGCCCTTATACTTATACAACGAGACCATTGTACTCCACCTCTATTCTTTGGGCATCTTAGTGGTCATAAAAATGACATTGAACAACTCAGTCAACCACTTCATACCTTCATACCTTCTCTGCCCGAGCTGAGGATTGTCTGCTTGATGTTTCTAAATTTCTCATCCCACTTAAGGGAATAGAGAAATCTATCTATCCTGGAGCTGGATTCCTGCGTGCCTCCCCTAGCCCAAGTGTACTGTTCACTACTGAGAGGTGGATCCACCAACTCTGCATCTTCAATGAAGTTGAAAAATCTTTCATACTTCTAGACAGGGAGGTTGCATTCTTCTTTTCAGAGATGAACCTAGTTGTATTGAAATCACCACAAGCTACCCAAAGGTCTTCACATAGTCCCCTGGATCCACCAATCTCTTCCCAAAGTTCCAACCTTTCTTTCCTGGAGTTTAGGCCATAAACTCCAGTCAAGCTCCACTCTAAATCTTGATTTACAGCCTTGAAGCTACATGTCAGAGAATGTACTCCAGTGCAGATAAGCTCTCCCTTCCAAATTCTACTATCCCACATGAAGAGAATTCCTCCTCTAGTGCCAATTGCTTGCAAACATTCAAATTTTACCCACCTATTAGCCCATATCTCTTTCACATAAGAAGATATGTCCCCTACAATTTTAATCTCCTGCAAACAGTAAATGTCTGCTCCCCACTGGTGAACTAGGCTTTTTAAGGTAGTTCTCTTTCCCCTACCATTAATACCCCTCACATTCCATGAGATGATATTTATCTTCATGATCCACCTTCAAGTGTCAATCTCCCCCTAGCTCTGCTACCATTGCTTTTGAAGTTCATGTCAAAGATTAGGCCTTTGAGTTCCTGTATTCCTTTCCGTCTTGGTGTTCCAGAGCTTTCTGGAATTGTTGGAAGTTCCTTAATGGTTCTCATGCTATCAATCTTCAAGAATAATGCTCGAGTCTCTTTCTCACAATCATTATAATTGACCCCGAATTGTTTGCATATTTTGCTAATATTTTGGAACATCCCTAAGGTTATATCCATGCCATAAACTGAAGAAAGAGTATCGACTGGTTCGGCATCCTTTAACAGCAAAGGAATCTCTTCAGAAAAATCCACCGGTTGCATAATAGAAATAGGAGAGGTATTGTACAGTTGTTCTGCTTCTTCACTTGTCAAAGTGTGTTCTTCTTCCCCAGCCAGAATCACTGTACCCTTTGCACTGTTGTTTTGATGATATTCATGTTAGTGTTCGACTACTTCCAGGTTGGAGGTTGGAGTTACCGAATGGAGTTGGTTGTTTTTATCACTGAATGCCTGGAGTTCGAAAATCATTGGGTCTGTTTCCCTGGGCTTGAGTTTATCAGCATTGTTTCTCAATAATTGAATGGGGTCTGGGCCCAAATCATTGGGTCTGTTTCCTGGGCTTGAGTTTATCAGCATTGTTTCTCAATAATTGAATGGGGTCTGGGCCCAAATTATTTCTGTGGCCCAAATCTTTCTTCAGAGTTGGATTCTTTGTTTTAAAAATCTCTGTGGCTCCAGTGTGTCTTTCACGTGGAGGTTTTTTATAATTGGCTCCAGCAATCGATGCACCCACGTGCCCAAAAGCCTGTGTTGGTGTGAAATCCGTCAATATAGTACTGGGTTTTTCTGAAAGGCACACGCTACCTCTATTACCCAGCGATCTTAGGGTTTCTTCCTCTCCGATCATCTTTTTCCTTTTCACGGTTGCCGGAATTTCACACCAAATGGGAATTTTGAAGATATAGCCATCGCTTTCCATCTCCACCTCTCTTGGGACTTCTGCTCCATCACCTTTAACTTTAATCCGAGCCCACCGAAGATGGTTTTTGAGAGTGGTTTCCTCCTCTGTTTCGATCCATCCACCGCATGTATCTCCGATCTGCAAGAATGTGGTTTGTGACCACAGATTCAAAGGTAAACCATATATACGGATCCACACCCAACTTCTTGTCACATCTTCCGGCCAGCATCCTACAGTGGGTGACCACCAATCTAGTGTCAGCTTGAACTTCTTCCATCTCCATTCTCCTTTAAGAACATGCTCTGCCTCCTTTCTGGATGGAAGCTCAAACAGAAATTGTGAGTCGTTCATCACGTAAACATTGATTCCATGAGAGAAGTTCCAAACACTGCATACCCATCTTCGGATGTCATTCAGAGTTGGAATTTCTTGGCTCGAGTCCAAAAAATTCCCCACAATGCATCTGCCCAGCAGTGATAGCTGCTGTTCTCTCTCCCCTCTCTGGAACAATAATGAACTTTTGAGATTTTCAGTGCTATTGCTGACCATCCAGCATTTAATGTGATCTCAGGAATTATAATCACTGATCTGCTCCCCCCTTGTAATGCAATAAAACTGATATATCTACCATGTTCATTGTATTTAAGAGTGCAAAAGAATTCAGCATAGTGGTCTCTTGTTTTCCATCTTCTGACTGACATTCTTTGTTCCTTCGAAGCTGCAATAAATACATGAACTAGCCATCTCATAATTTTAAGACTTAAAGTTACTTTCCTCATTAGATTCCTGCTACGCTCGGTCCATTCGAACCAAGTTTCTGCTTTAGAACTGGACTTGGAGATGTCATAAGATTTGAATCCGGCATGAAAATAAATCCTATCTTCTCCCATGTGCAAAGTTGTGATTCTATAAACTGAAAGAGGTAAAAAAAGAAAGGTTAAAGCTAACACAGAAGGTGGTAGCTTGGGCTGAGAAGAAAGAAGAAAAGATTTTCCGGCTGAAAGAGCTGCCGGAAAAGGTAATCTACCCTCCTAAGAAGTAGGAGAGAGAAGGTTCTTGGGAAAAGTGCCTGGGTTCTGATTGAATTAAAATCTTGTTTCGTTGTAATTTCTTGTTTCAAGTACGTTAGTTTGCTTGAGTCATCTATTCTACTTCAAACAAGAATCCATTTCGACCACAAGTAGCAATTGACACCACGTCATCCATCGGAGTAGAAACGATCCTTCAACGCTAGCGACGCCTATTGAGAGGCAAAAAAAAGGTGTGTACTCCAAGAGATTGTGAGGTTGATTTCTTAACGCTAACTTGTTTGTTGGTTTTGTTTAGTGTTTCTTCTTACTAGGTACAATGGCTCCGGGAGATGATGCGCAAGGTTCTTCGGGGAAGGTTAACATGGAATCCATAATGGCGGCCATCTTGGGTATGAGACAAGACATGAATGAGATAAGAGGTCAAATGACTACACTCCAAGGAAGTGTGTCAACCAGGATGGACAACATGGAGGGTCGTCTAAACTCCAAAACTCCACCCCCCAAAACTATCATGCCTCCTCAAGTGAAAATGCTCCAAACACCTCCACTACTATCTCCCCCGTAAACATTTCACCAAATGTTCAATCCACCGAGGCAAGTACATGATCCCATCAACCAAACCACTACTTACCCAAATAACTGAAATCCCATTCGTCCACTACAACCCCAATTCAATCAAGCCAACCAAGAAGCTCCACAAAACCAACCCTTTAACCAAAATCCACCACCCCAAGCCCTACTTAACCAAAATCAACCCGTCCAAGTTGAGGATATAGGAGTAGAGGGACTCCAAGGAGGAGATGAGGTGATAGATGAAGTGGCCCTATTCGCGGAATTTGTACGGAATAGGCGAGGAGCTCATGGAGGAGGGCATAAAGGACGAGGAGGAAGGTTTGGTCCGGTTCCTCATGGTAGAGGAAACTTGGGAAACCAACCCCAAGATCAAGGAGATCGTCAATGGGATCAAGGAGGTAATGCGGGTCGAGACACGGGTCTTAACTCCATCAAGATCACTCTTCCTACCTTTAAAGGAACTAGTGATCCATCGGCCTACCTTGATTGGGAAGTACAATGTGATAGGATTTCAACTCAATGAGTTAACCGGTCAAAAGAAAGCCACCCATGCAATTGCTCAATTTGAAGGGTATGCTTCTACTTGGTGGGAAACCCAAAGGTTACAACGAGAAAGAGATGGTAATCCCGACCTTCCGGATTGGGACCAATTGAAAGCGCTTACGAGGGGAAAGTATGTGACAACAAGGTACAAACAAGAACAACTCACCAAGCTATACAACTTGAAGCAAGGAGGTAAATGATACAAGCCGAATCGGCATCAACCTCCTAAGGCCTATACCCTGAGGTCAACTCAAGGGAGTCCAAGCCATGACCACCTCAAGGACGCCAAGACGTGTTTGGAGTACCCTTTTGGAGCTCCCACTAGAACAATATCATGTGTGGATGATAGCTTAGGGTGCGGGAGGATAGCTTGGGGCGCGGGAGGAGCTATATTTGATGATATCATCCAAGGGAGTATTGAGCAACATCGCATTTGGATAATAACTTGGGACATGGGAGAGCATATGCGCCAACATATGGTCATTTGGCATTAAGGGTCACTTTTGCGCCCACTTGATATTTAGGGTCACTTTTGGGCCACTATGTAATAAGGCCCATGGCTATAAATAGTTAGCTTTCTTTTCATTTTAGGGCAGATGATTATTGATGATGCATGTTACACTTGAGAGTGTTTTGATGTTAGCTTGTTGGGAGCTTTCTAGATTGTGAGAAACGTTGGTTGTTGAGGTCCAATTCCTCTTCAGTCTTCGTAAGAGATAGGTGTTTACGGTAATATAAAGGAAGGTCTTTGGTTCGAATACCTTTGGTTGTCCTTTTTCTTATCGTATTGTGTCTATCTATCTATCCTTTACTTTCTATTTTTGTTTTCGTAGTTTCTTCGTCTTTTCGTATCCGTGTTTCCTTGTGTTCGTAGTTTTTTCATTTTCTTCGTATTTTGGTCGTACCATTTGCTATCCGAGCCGAGCTTAGAATCGTGGGAACAATTCTATTCTTGGGTTTGTTATTGAAGAAAAATCAAAAAATCACAAAAAAGGGGGTTTTCACGTTTTTGAGTCTAGTCCAAATTTTGAGTTTTTGATTTGGTGTTTTCTTGTGTTTTTGGTGTTAAATTCTTGTTTCCTAACACTATTAGAGTCTAAATCTCAAATTTGAGCTTAATCGGAGGTGATTTGAAGCCTCTACCATTGTTGAGCTTTGAGTTTTTGAAGAAAGTGAAGTGGGTTTCAAATCTGGAATTTTGGGTGTGGAATTGAAGGCTTAATGTTTTTGGAAGTTGTTACCCATGACGAGGAGAGCTTAGATTTCAAATTTCGTCAAATTCCGAGCTAAAACGAAGAAGTTATGGATCTTTAAAGTTCATCTTGTTCTTGGTGTTCTTTAAAAATTCATATCTTGTTGAAGAAGAATCTTCCAAAAGGGTGTGTTAGATCCAAAAAGGAAGAAGGAGAAAGGTGTTTGGGTGTTGGTACAAAGGAATATCCAAAAGAAAGGAAAATATTCCAAGAGAGAGAGAGTGCAAAAGGGCCCACAAGAGGACAAATTTCGGAACTCCAGCTGTACTGACCCGGGGCACCTGCACCCCCACCTGCCCACGCAGGTCACCACGCAAGAGCCAATTCCAGCACACTGGTTTGACCTGCGAAAAGCCACCTGCCCACGCAGCCCATCACCTGCGGCCGCACCTCGCCCAACGCAGATCAACAACTTCAAGTCAATTTTTCCTTCAAGTTCTAACCTTCTAGTTTCATTTCTTGATTCCTAATCTCATTTCTTTCATTCCTAAACTAATTAACAATTAGTAATCGTCCTACTTGGTTGTGATTAGTTCATAAGTTCATTTTCTTTCTTGTTCTTTTCTATGTGTGCTTTTGTTGTTTTCTTTCTTAGTTTACTTTTTTTTTTTAGTCTAGTCCTTTTTTCTCTTAATCAAGCCGTCTGTATGTGTTTCACCCCTTATTCTCAATTGTACTAAGACAATGGGTGGAGCAACCCTTGATACCATCTTGGAGGCACTCCTAGGGTAGCAACGAGATATGGATCAAAAGATTGGACGAATGTTCCCCATGAATGAGAAGTTGTCAAGTATTGATGGTAGGATGGCAAACGTTGGGGGATCCTTTAGAGGCGTCTAATTTAACTCCTCTACCCCATGCCCAAACTACCATCCCTACACCGGGGTTCGTCCATCAAAATTGTGCTCTAAGACATCAAGAACATGTTCCATCAACCCGAACCAAAATAAACCGAGCTAGCTCCACAAAACGTTGTTCAACCACTCCAAATCCAACTATGCAAAGACCCTTTCCATCTTAGGTCCACTAACCATGATACTAGCATTTTACCTAGTATCACTCCTTCTCTTGTGCAGGTACATGAACAAACAATTTCAAAGGAAGATGCAAGGAGAGTGCCTTATGAAAGTAAGCTTGAAGGCCTAACGGAGTTCTTGCCCAAGGATTCCAAACTTGGAAAGTGTGATAACAAGCCGACAAAAGATTTGGATTCGAGGTCGAATCCTATTCAAGAAGGGGAGGATGATACAAGCCGAATCGGCATCAACCTCCTAAGGCCTATACCCCGAGGTCAACTCAAGGGAGTCCAAGCCATGACCACCTCAAGGACGCCAAGACGTGTTTGGAGTACCTTTTTGGAGCTCCCACTAGAACAATATCATGTGTGGATGACAGCTTAGGGCGCGGGAGGATAGCTTGGGGCGCGGGAGGAGTATATTTGATGATATCATCCAAGGGAGTATTGAGCAACATCGCATTTGGATAATAGCTTGGGACACGGGAGAGCATATGCGCCAACATATGGTCATTTGGCATTAAGGGTCACTTTTGGGCCCACTTGATATTTAGGGTCACTTTTGGGCCCATTATGTAATAAGGCCCATGGCTATAAATAGTTAGCTTTCTTTTCATTTTTAGGGCAGATGATTATTGATGATGAATGTTACACTTGAGAGTGTTTTGATGTTAGCTTGTTGGGAGCTTTCTAGATTGTGAGAAACGTTGGTTGTTGAGGTCCAATTCCTCTTCGGTCTTCGTAAGAGATAGTTGTTTACGGTAATATAAAGGAAGGTCTTTGGTTCGAATACCTTTGATTGTCCTTTTTCTTATCGTATTATGTCTATCTATCTATCCTTTACTTTCTATCTTTGTTTTCTTTGTTTTCGTAGTTTCTTCGTCTTTTCGTATCCGTGTTTCCTTGTGTTCGTAGTTTCTTCATTTTCTTTGTATTTGGTTGTATCATTTGAGTAAAGGTGTGGAAGACTATTATGAAGAATTCCAAAACTTGATCCTTCGACTTGAGATTGTTACACCACCACATCATTGCATGGCTCGGTTCAAAGGAAGATTGGAATATGACATCGCTTCTCAACTAGTTGTCCAAAAGTTTGAGAACATAGAAGCCCTTGTCGAAGCAGCCATTGAGGTTGAGAAGAGCAACAAAGAAAAGAAGTCTTTCAATCCTAAAGGCTACACCTCTTCTAGTTCATCCGGGTGGAACAAGAATAAGGACTTCAATAAGTCCTATGAGAAGAAACCCTTTGAGAAGACTACTCCAAAGTATCCGCCAAAGAATGAAGGTAACCAATACCCGAACACTAATTCTAGAGGTATTGTTTGTTTTAAATGTCAAGGTTGGGGACATAAGGCAAGTGAGTGTCCCAATCGAAGAAACATCGTTTTGGTAGAAGGTAAGGCTTAATTTGTTGGAGATAAGGTGGACAATGAAGATGGTGGTGCGGAAGAAACCCAAGGGGAAATTAATACACTTCTTGGCATGATGATAAAGGTTCCCCAAGAAGATGTTTGGCCTCAAGAAGGAGAGATAATGAATTCTAACTTTATGATGAGGCGAGTGGTGAGTACTTTAGATGATCCTTGCCAAGAGGAGGAAATGGACTTGGCTCAATGAGGGAAACCTTGTGTTCTTCCCTAATCCTTCTTGTTTACTAACCATGGTGCTAGCATTTTACCTAGCACCAATACTTCTCTTTTACAGGGTCATAAGGGAATGCCTCCAAATGAGGGTCCAATAAAAGTCCCTCACAAGTACACATTTGAAGGCCTAGATGAGTTCTTATCTAAGGACTCCGGACTTGATGAAGGTATGACTCCAAGAAGGATCCTAGCCAAACTCCTATGGGTCTATGGATACCTGCTAGCAAGGGGTGAAGCATCTAACCCCATAGAGCGAATGATGGAGTTACCTACCAAGGAAAATCCTACAAAGAGGCAAGGATCCAAGTTGATGCATGGGAGGGAAGGACCATGTGAAGGATGTAAAGGAGACAAGCGAGCAAATTTAAGGCCTTGCCCCAAAGGTATGTACCTACCCCCACTTATTCAAAGCAATCCTTGGAATCATGATGACATTTACCCAATGCCCTTTGTGCTTAAATTGTGTGGGCCTTGCAATTTAAATGCCCAATCTATTTGTTGCTTTGAGAAGGGTCCATGCTACCTACTTGATAAACAACTCTTGTTCCTAATTCCTTGTCACACTTATGTGGGTAGACAAACTGAAGCAATAGGATGGACCCTACTAGTGAATGCTCTTTCCTTGGGAAGTTGTTTGGATGAGAGAGATGTGAGGTGCTTGAGTTGCTTGTTTTTACCTTCTTGTGTTCTTATCTTTGATAGCACCTTCAATCTTCTTAGCTCTTTTCACTCCTATCTTTTTGCTTGTAAAAATAGCCATGTTTGTGTTGAATGTCTTTTGTGTGAACATGGTTTGTTCTGGGAGGAAGGGTAATCCACACCCTAATGACTACTTGATTCTATCCTTGGTTGTTCCAACATATGGTGATTTGCGTGCTAGTTCACTTGAACCTATTGGTAATCTTGTTTATGGAACTACCTTGGGAGAGTCTCATGATGCTTAATTTAGCCAACACCTTTGTGACTTGTATAATGAGCTCTTTTCATTGAACATGAAGGATAGTTAGTTATACATCAAGTGGGTGTTCTCTTGGCATGAATATGTTGATGCTAACCCTCGTACTGTGAGGAAATATTGGTTGTTCGTTCGTCTCTTGTGCTTTCAAGACTTAGATTCGAGGACGAATATTTTTCAAGAAGGGGAGGATGATACAATCCAAAATGCCTCCGGACCATTTGATGGAATGATCATGAAGCGAGAGGTGTTTGACGACCCCTTAGAGCTATCCAAAGGGTGCCATGAGTTGGTGATTGCATTCAAGAAGGGTAGAGGGGCCTTGAAGGGGTCAAAAGGAAGCAAAGACGAGCTAAAAGAGGCCCTAGAAGGACCTGCGAGCTCACCTGCGGCCGCAGGTGAGGCACATGCGCTAGCAGATGATAGGCAGTGGCATCTGCGCCCCTCACCTGCGTGGGCAAATGACCCTTGGCGGCTGAAATTGTTCCTTTGATGGAAATAGGTCACTTTTGGACCCATAGTTGTAATAAATAATCCATGGCTATAAATAGTAGCTTTTTCTTCATTTTTAGGTTAACTTTGATGCTAATGAACAATTATACACTTGAGAGTGTGAGTGAGCTTGGAATAGCTTGCGTTGAACAATAGTTTGGAAATGTTGGTTGCTTGGGAATTCAATTCCCTTGATGTCTACGTAAGATATAGGTGATTGTAGGATAATTTGATTGAGGATTTGGGGTTTAACATACCCTTAATTTGCATTCAATTTCCTTCTTTGTGTCGATCTATCTTTCTATATTTCCCTTTTCGATTCCTTGCTTATCTCGTTTTTGTATCTTGTTCTTCTTTTCGTATTTTGTTTGTTATCAATTCATTAAATAGAAATAATGATTAATAATTCTTAAAATAAGGAAATTAATGAAAAAAGTACAATTTCCATTTAGAAAAACTTATAGATATATCTTTTAAGTAAATAGAAAAAATTTATAAACGTGAAAATATAATATGTATGTTATACATATATATAGTATAAATTTTCAAAGCTAATATATGATTAAAGGAGCAGTACTTTAGAAGAAAAAAATAAAAAGTTCAAGTAAAAAAACTCAAAAAAAAATGCAAGATTTATGTAGGGCTCGATAAAGCAGGACAAACGTAGGAAGAAATGTTTAACTTAAGTATGACAAGGCGAATTGCATTTAGCGGTTAATATTAAATTTGTCCTTTGCCCCGCCCCGCTCCGTCCCACCCGACCCGATTTATCATCATGTAACCTTCAGGCGTTACTTCTAATTTATATTTCGAACCCCCTTGATAAAAATCCTGCCTCCGCCACTGCCTAGATAGGAAGGTGTGGAGGACGCGAATTAGGGTAGAGGGGTAGTAGGTGGGAGTGCGTCCTTGCTAGAGTTAGAAGGAATGGAGCTCTAAAATTCGAGGACACTTCGCCTACAAACCCAGAGATCTCGCATCAGGGTATTATTAATAAGTACGCCATGGTAATATACTCGTTGGGTTTGTTGTAGACATGTTATGCACTCCATTGATGGATGTAGCCGACAAGTTTGGGATCCCCAACTATGGTTTTTATTGTTGGGTCATGAGGAGGGTACATTGTTTTGGGTCGGATAAATTATAGAAAAAAAAATCTGGTGGGGTGAAAGAAATACACCTAGTGTCCCCAAAGTGGACGGTCTTGAATTTATGTCCCCCAAATGTCTTGAATTTTTGTCCCCCAAAGTGTGTGGTCTTGAATTTTTGTCCTGCTAAATAAGTTCTAGCATTTACCTACAAGGCAAAACTTCTGGTCAATTGTATAGGTTCATTCTCTTGAAATGCCATGAACGTCTGCCTTATAGGCAAGAGTCAGAACGTCTGTCTTATGGGCAACATATCTAAGTTCTAACTTCTGCCTATAAGACAGAACTTCTGTCCAGTTGTACAGATTCATTGTCTTGAAATGTCATGAACGTATGCCTTATGGGGAAGAGTTACAATGTATGTCTTACGGGAAAGAGTTAGAACGTATGCCTTATGGGCAAAATTTATTAAGCTGGGCCAAAACATCAAGACCATCCCTTATGGAGGCCATTCTTGTAAGACTTTTTTTTATGGGGGACCAAATATCAAGACCAACCCATTTTAGGGCCATTTCTGAACTTAACCCGTGGGGGTGGGGTTTAAGGGAAGAATTAGAACATCTGCCTTATGGGAAAAATTTATTAAGCTGGGCCAAAAAATCAAAACCACCTCTTATGGAGGCCATTTTTGTTAGACTTTTTTTATGGGGACCAAATATCAAGACCCAACCCATTTTGGGGCCATTTCTGAACTTAACCTGTGGGGTTGGGGTTTTTTATTTCACCCAATAAGAAAATGACAATCACATCACATCATTACTCTATGTCCCAATAAACCGTCATAATTGGTTTAGTAATTTTTTAATGAAAAAACAAATCAAACGACCTATGTACACCCCTAGTTACTGCATATAATCACATCATTACTCTATGTCCAATCAAACTGTCCCAATCTACATTTGTATTTGCATCTTTTGTGTTGTTATAATCTTTGTTTTAATAGTCACTTTGTTTCTACAAATTCAGAGATTTTTCTCACATTGGCTAGCTTTTACGTTTAAACTAATATTAAGAAGATTCCATTCTTCAGCATGCTCAAAATAAAATTTGCAATATGTAGAAGAGGTTATTCCATGAATTGCTTCCTCAAATTACGTATAAAAAGGCAAGACTAGCTAGGATAAGATCTATTACTCCCTCCAGCTCATATTATATGATACTTCTAACTTTTATTAATCCAAATTTAATGGTTTTTTACATAATCAAAAAGTTAAATTATTTTTTCCACATTCACCCTTATTTAGATGAGTGGATTTTTAAAGAACAAGGAAACCAATAAAATAGGTGGAATATATTTAAAATTTAAGGGTCATAGTGAAAACACCTCTTACTTTCTAGGGTGAGAGTATTTCTTAAAAGTTGTGCCTAAGCTAAAAAATCATATAATATGGACTCGAGGGAGTAATACCCAAACGGCAAAGTAGAAAGAATTATCATGTAAGTACTAACAACCAAATTCCTGAGGTAACATATTTTTAATACCTAATACCAGGAATTTACCAGTTACCAATTTTCACACAGATTCCAAATTTTATCATAATAACACATTAATTAGAAATATTTGATGGACAGAAAACCTACCATCCCCAGCTATAAACTTGCTTGAAGCCCTCAGAGTAAGCAGTTGTATGATCAGCCCCACAAGTGACAGATACTATTTCCTGCCCATCCAGTGCACTCACCTGAGTTGGAGAAAATCGATCTTCAGCATCCCCAAGGCCGAGCTGTCCATCCTCTCCTCTTCCCCATGAGCAAACGACATTTCCAGCTGCAATTACATTGAATACATCAACTATCCATCACGCGCAAAAGCTTGGTAGTTTGAGTTGGCTGCTAAAGTACTGAATCAAGCTTTCTATTATTCAGTACTTCCTACTACAACAATAACATACCCAGTGAGATCCCACAAGTGGGGTCTGGGGAGGGTAGGATGTACCCAGAGTTAGCCCTACCTTTTGAGGGGTAGAGAGCTTGTTTCTGATAGACCCTCGGCTCAAAAGAAGAGAGAAGAATTTGAATCATGGTAGCACAAAATATGACAGCAGAATAATACTGCCTACTTCAAGTTCAAATTAAAAAATAAAGTACCATGCAACAAAACTTAATTAATTGATTGGGAGTTGCTATAACAAACATTTGAAACCAGCTCAAAGTAAAATAGACATGTTTGAGATCCATTTCGAGTTAAGTTAATTAATTATGCTTGGGTTAATCAGTACTCCAGGAGAAGCTACCTGAAGCTAGCAACTGCAGTCAAAGACCAAGTCATCAGCATCTATATATGGGAAGGTAGGGAAACATTTAGGCATCAAGTTTTCCTGAACAGAGGGATACATTTGTGTATCTGATGAAAATGAAGCACAGGAGAGTTGCAATCAGAAAACAACCAGCTGTTAAATCAGTATCAGCTTTGGAAAGAAAAACGAAGATGAGATAACAAATTTAGAGATTCTCGTGAATTTTGACCGTGGCAGTAGTAAAGGAAAAATAAGGAACGTCCTGACTTTTACTCATAAATGAAGCTGAAGCTCGAATCAAGGAAAGTTAGGGGTCTGAACGGAGAATCAAAAGAAGAGTCCTTAGGTCTTTGATTCGGAAGTGGCAAGCTAATTATTACTGTATTCAAGAAACCAAAGGGAACTTTGGTCTTCTAAGACTGTCAGGCAGATATGGGGTGGAAGATGGATGGATTATGCAGTTTTGGAGGCTGATGGAACTAAAGGAGGTATCATCATTTTATGGGACAAGAGGTGTTGGTCAGGGAAGGAACTTCTGAAAAGAATTCACTCTGTTTCCATTTCCTTCACTTGCCTTAACAATGATTTAAAATGGAAACTTTCTGTTGTTTATGTTCCTTTAAGCAGACGAGAGAAAAGCAATGTCTGGCTTGAACTATCAGCAGTACGGGTTTTATCAGATGATCTGTGGATCGTGTGAGGTGACTTCGATGTCCCAAGATTTCCTTATCAGCGCAGGCACAACCAGAGGATTACAGGCAGCATGAAGGAATTTCCTGAGTTTATAGAGGAACTCGAATTAATGGATCCTCCACTTCACAGAAGCTCTTACACTTGGTCCATAGAGGAAAACACCACTACCGCTTCAAAGATTGATAGATGTCTGTTCTCGGCTGACTGGGATGACAGACTCAGCTCCATCAGAAAAGCTGTGTTGCCAGAGCCTTTCTCAGACCATACACCTATTGTTCTTCAGCTGGACAGTGGCAACATAACAGGTCTTATTTTAAATTTGAAAACATGTGGTTGGAAGAAAAGGGTTTCGTGGAATTGGTACATGGGTGGTGGAATTCATTCCAGATTTGGGGTCGGCAAGATTTTATTTTTGCAAATAAAGCTGAAAATAATTAAAGGAATAACAGATGAAACAGAAACTGTTTTGGGAATCTGAAAAAGAGAATGGCCAAGGCCTTAAAATCCATTCAACATGTAAAATTGCAGAAAATAGGGAACTCGGTGAGAGAGAGAGAATACTGTTCCACAAGGCTGATTTGTTGATGGATTTAGAAGAAATAGAAAAATTAGAAGAAATTTTGTGGAAACAAAAGTCCAGGAGTCTTTGGTTTATAAAAAGGCAACGAAAACACAGTTTTTTCACAAAAAGGCCAATGCGAACAAACGTTACAATCACATTGACAGGCTAATGATCCATGGATAGCTTATTCAGTACGAGGAAAGAATTCACAATGAAATCTAGCAGTTTTATGAAGGCTTATATTCAGAAGCACCTCAGCACAAGCCTTTCTGGAATCCTGGCAATCTTCCTGCCATTTCCACGGATGACAAAGAATGTTTCCAGAAAGAATTTGAGGATGAAGAAGTTCTCGAGGTGATCCAACAATGTGTGTCTGATAAATCGCTACGGTGATTCACTATGGGATTCTTTCATAAGTGTTGGACTGTGATCAAGCCAACTATTTTCACTCAAATGGACATTATGAAAAAAGAATGAATGCCTCAGACATTGCACTGGCACCTAAAACAATTTAGGCGAAAGAAATCAGAGATTAAGTCTTATTGGATGTTTTTACAAAATTGTGTCTAAGTTACTAGAGGAGAGGCTCAAGAAAGGCATTGATGCAGAAGCTCTCAAATGGCATTTATAAAAGGAAGACAGATGACGGGCGCAGCTCTCATCGCAAATGAATGCGTCGACAGTAGGCTCCAGCAAAAGAGGGCAGGAATTCTATGCAAATTCAATGTCGGGAAGGCTATTGATCACATACACTGGAACTTCCTGTTAAATCTTTTGAGGGAAATGGGTTTCGACAAAAATGGATAAGCTGGATACACTTTTGCATGTCCGCAGTCTGGCTTTCAGTGTTAATTAATGGCACACCTCAAGGTTTCTTTCAAGCACAAAAGGTGCTTATAAAAGCGAATCCCCTCTCACATTTCTTGATCATCCTCATCATGGAAGGGCTCAGCAATATGCTTCATTCATTTCGCTACGGAAGAGAACTGGATTAGGGGCTTCACATTCAGGGTAAGAAACCAGAATGACTTTTTTATCTCACAAATTCTCTATACCGACAACTGATAGCTCCAGGGACAAGGATGAAGTCATAGAGAACCTAGAAGGCCAATGACAAGGTCACAAGCTAAGAGATTGCAAGATCCAGCAGCTGGACTTCAATGAGAAATGAAAAAGGTGCTAACTGTAAAAGAAGAGCTCAAAACTAATGGCGATGAATGGAAGTGCTATCCTTATTTTATGGCAAAAGTTCAAGTCCAAAAGGTGGTAGACTGGAGGCAAAGCTCAAAAGGAGCTCCAAAAATATGCCAAATCAGTAACAAGAAGGGCATGTGTTGGGCGCCTATTTGGAGAATGAAACCACCTTCCGAGACTTCAAGTGGGGTGTGCCAAACCCTTATTCACGTGGTTACTCTCCTTAATTGTAGGGATTTAGACAAAACCTTCCATATTTTATCATTTTAGTTATGGAAAGGTTCCTCCAATAGGAGGGTGTGGATTAGGGTAGAAGGTTAGGAGATAGCATTGTGCTGTCTTGTTGTCCGTTCATACTAGTAGTCGTAGTATTGCTCTTGTTTCTTATCATTTGATTTCTGTTGCTACCTGTTGTTTCTTGTACAGCAATTATCGTATAGTTTTATTGTAGTTGTTGTTCTGTTACTATCTGTTGTTTTTGTTATTATCTATTATTTCTCGTTACTTCTTTTGGGGACTGCTTTGGACTATTTTTCGGGTCTATGGGCTACAGCCTCTCTACCTCTGAGGTAGAGGTAAGGACAGCATACACTCTACCCTCCCCAGACCCCACATTGTGGGACTATGTTGCAGTAGTTATGATTTTTTTCTTTTCCTAGAATAGTTGGATTTGCTTATCCAAAGTAGATTAAGATTTTATTTCCTTATTTTTTGACTAAATTTCGTGGCCCCATACCTTATAAATTGGGTTGCTTTCTTTGTTAGTGAGACACAATTCAAATTAATAATAAGCGAGAGGACTTTTCCTTCACGTATGCTTTGGAAACTCTTGAATTTATTCTTCAACCTTCAAGAGTCATCTTAAAAGTAGTAAGTTTAATTCCTTCACATCTTAGATTACTTCTAGGTATTCAAGAAAGGTGATAAGTTTTGGCTTATTATTATTCTTGTTACTCTACAAGGGGTCGGATCCATAATCTATCTCTTAGATTAATATTCTATCAAAGGCGATTAGTTCCTTGTTGGCTTATTGTTGCCGTTAGGAGTCCATTGAAGAACAAACTTATCTTGAAGTTTTTTATCCGTTCTTGAATTCAAGAATCGCTCTGTATCTCAGCAGAAAACATTTAACACTTCTCCATTTTCTTTTGTTAGTTCATTTTGACCACTTGATTATCAGTGGAATTTTATAAAGATGTTTTTTTTTTCCAAGATATAAGCAAATAATAGAAGTATCACCACTAGAATTTTAACTATTTTCGAAATATATTTGTTCATTTGATTTTACAAAACTCTACAAGCATTTGATTTAGAAATTAACCAACAAAAAAAAATTATAAGATAACCTTTATGATTTAGAAATTACAAATAAATTAGGATCAACGCCCTTAATCTGTTCGAGGAAAGCAATAAAATAATTGTACTTGGACATCAATAAACACCCAAATGAAGGGCTATGAGATGTGGGAGCACAGATTACCATTTTACCCATAGTATATTTGATAACATTACGTGGACCATTTTTGTCCATGAAAATTCTAAACTATAACAAGGCCTAACCCCCTTCCCCCCTCAATCTCTCTCTCTTCCCATCTCTGTCTGTGCTTCACATATGCATCTACATTACTTAAACACACACACACATGCTTCACACAATCACTTTAATCAGGCCTTGTATACTATGTGTACATTTCAAAAAGATGCAACTTCAGAGTAGGCGGGAAATATGCAGAATAAGGAGTAAAAGGGAAGTTCAGGGGAAAAGGGTATAGCTCAGTTACCCAATATATATTCGAAAGCGGGAAGGGTGAAAACGCTAATCACTTAAAAGATAACTAATTTCGTGTCTAAGATACTAGACTACAACACTATTCCCTTTCCTTTACAGTGGTAAATGTTCAACTTACAGAGAAGAGCAACGGAGTGACTAGCACCAGCAGAAATGAAAAGCACTTTCCGAATAGGCCTCACAGCTGTTTCATTATTGCAATCAGCACCTCTTCCATCCGCCATTTTTGGGGGGTTTTTTTGTATATATTTTTGGAGTCCTATGCACCTCTTAATTTTGGGGGTTTTCGATTGAAGGAAAGGTAGAAGATAGTAGCTAGCTAGCTTCTGGCTAAGTAAATGATAGAGATATTTTATATGAGGAGAAAGGAGGAGCGGGGTACACAGCGAATTTATAGTGATAGAGACGGCACATGTTCCTAACTCGTGTCCTTGCACATGGACTCCGCTGGTGCAATTGGAGGAACATTTTCTAGATTTTATTAATTATGCAGATATTAGTTATTGATTATGTAGAATTAGTTATGCATGTATTAGTTACATAGATATTAATTATGTAAATATTAGTTATGTAGATATTATTTACATGTATTAGTTAGTAAATACTAATTATGTAAATATTAGTTATGTAGATATTATTTATATAGAGATTACAATATATAAATTATTAATTATTTAATTTATTGTAAATTAAAATATATTATTTACAATAAATAAGTAAGCAATATGGAAGAGTAATCACATGTTTTTTTCTACTCCAAAAAGCACTGGGATGATCTGCACAAATATCTACAGCAAATTGTTCAGATTTTGGACATATTGCTCCAAATTGTAAATTAGAAAAATTAAAGACCTTAGAAGACACTGAGCTTCGTGACAAGATATATACTATGTTATATATTTTTGGTTCTGAAGATGATTATTGTATAATTGATTTAAAAAAAAAAAAAAGATTAGCAAACTGGACATGCTCAGTAACTAATTAAATGGCAAAAAAAAAAAAATTATTTGCTTAACCAGTGACAACACTGGATTGAGGCGGAAAAAGAAATTTCATGTGGGATATTGGGAACCAATACAAATAGAACAATTAATTAAATAAAAACATAAGATAAATTAAAAAAAATTAAAAGTAAATTGATAGGGGTAAATATGTAATTTTAATATTTAATTCATGTATAACTAATATCCGCATAATTTATTTCATCTTCTATCCCGCATAAAATTATACATAGATTCCTTCATGTTGGATTATGGGTCGTGGGTCGCTCCATGTGGGCTGACCCGACCCGACTAGAAGAGATAGACAGAAGCGGTTTATTTGAGGAGTTACCACATCTCCTAAAACTCCTCCACAACTGAACGTACAAAAGTGAACGGAAGTTATGCTAATAAACCGTCTTCAATTCTCTATAAAGTGGATGAAGAGAGAAATCAAAGGGATGCTTGATTCTACTGTATTTTCCTTGCTTCTTTAGGAAAAGAAATTCTCTCAACAATAAATCAAATCCATATTACACTAAATTAAGGCATTTAGTTGGTGAAGACATATACTTTGTTTCCTAGTGATTCAAAGGGTGATTTGGGGCAGATTCGTTTGGTTGCAAGAACAACAATTCTTCCGCTGCTTTAAGGTACATAAACTATTGTTCTTGCTCCGTAGAATTAACATTGGTATCAGAGCGTGGTTTATTTTATCTCGTTTTGCATGGTAATTTCCTCGGAAATTATGAAATTATTCTGTAGATGAAATTATTAAAATCGAGATATGTTCTTACCTGCTTTAAGGAATAAATCAACCGGATTTGATTCGGAATTATGAACCCGACGTGAATCGAACACGCAACCTTCTAATCTGGAATCAATCGAGCAACAATTTGTTTTCTCCATTTATATCCTTTGAAGAAGATGATGAAGAAATAATAGGGAAAACTTTACTTTTGTGGAGAAGACAAAATAAATATAAATAAACAAAACAAAACAAAACAAAAAAATAAGTGGGGTACAGCAAGTACTAACGTGATGTGGTAGCTTTTGATAGAAGATAGAAAAGGTCTTATAATAATGTTTATTTGGAAAAGTAGTCTGCACTTTCTACTATTTTTTTGATAAAAAGTAGTCTTCCTTTTCTTGAAAAAGGTGAAGCACTAGTACCACAAATATTAAATGGGAACCATGAGTTACTACTGCATAAGTGGTGTATAGCTTGTACTATTTTTTTAAAGCATGTAGCAGTATCATAAAGGTAAAGGAAAACGTGTATTTTTTTTGTACTAGTACCATATATTTATTTATTTGGAGAATCAAGTACTACCTCTAATTTTCGAAAATGGAGAAGCATTTTCGATGGGATGAGGAAATGGTGAAAGGTCACTATTGTTGTTTCCCATTTAATAAATATGTTTGTTCTAATTTAAATTTTGATATTATTTTTTTGTCCCTTAAGTTACTTTTAAAAGATTTTGTCTTCTACAAGAAATTGTGACATGCGTTGTTGCATTAAATGGTTTAGCCATTTTTATTTTTTTTTGATTTCTTATTCCCATTTCAGATATGGCTGAACGGGAACATGCTCAAATTGCTCCAAATGGGAGTGGTTTTGAAGAACGAGCAAAAGGAAATCGTAGAAGAGTGCGTCGCAAAAGGACAAGAGTCAGTAATGATTCAGACTCTGAGCTTGAAGTCATAAGGAATGACTCACGAACGCTACAAAGTCTGAATAGAGAGAAAAGAGCTTGTAAAAGGGAAGGAAGAAGATTGCTTAAAGAATTCAAGAATATCAAAATGGACCAAGTTGAAAATTTACCAAATTTCCTCAACCGTTTTTACACTAAAATAAATGAAATTTATGACAACTACATTTATGTTGAGGATTGGGATGGACTAGGCATATTGTACAATTCCTTACCAGTTTTTTGGAAGAAAGAACTAGCCGAAATCTATCATGACTTTGGTCCAAATGAACCATTATGGAGGTTCGCTTTGGCCTTAGAAGCTAAGTGGCCAGCATGATCACATAGTATCATAGTTTAGTATTTTAAAACTTTTATTTTTACAAATTCTGTAATGAACAAATGTTGAATATCTATTATATATGTATATGTGTTTGTTCTTTATTATTTGCGTAATAGAACGTTGCAAAAATGATTAAACTTGAAAATTTGAGTGATTAGTCTTTAATTTATTAAATTACACATTAAGAAATTAACTTCTAATTTTGATCAAATGTTTAGTTCGTAAATGATGATTGAAAACTTTCGTGTTCTTTCGATTTTACACTAAACATGAAATCTTTGTGTGAATTGATTTGCTTAAATGTGTAAGTCGCATGCATTATTGATAAATATACTTGCGTAATTGTCTCTTAATAACAGACATGGCATCAAAAAGCATAATTGCCGACTTGAACAAAGGTGAAAAACTAAATGGTGACAATTACGACATTTGGAGTCGTAAAATGTGGTATGTACTGGAAGAGCAAAATGCTCTCGAAGGTATTAACCATGTTTTATGTCAACCAGAGGAGGGTAACACTGCACAACACAGAAGAGACCTTGAAGCTTATAAGGCTTGGAAAAAGGCTGATTCCGTTGCACGTGGAATCATTGTTAGTTCTGTGGTTGATGACCTCATTCATGAGGTTGAGGAATTTCCTACTGCTCATGCCATCTGGGCACACTTGCGAGGAACATATGGGGGTACGTCAGTCACCCGCCTCAGACAACTGACTATCAAGTTTGACACTTACAAGAAGCGTCACGATCAGAACATCAAACAACACCTTAGGGTGATGTCTATTATGATAGCTCAACTCAAAAGTGCTGGTCATGTTCTCTCAGATGAGCAACAGGTTCAGGCAGTGATTCGGTCTCTTCCCAACAGTTGGGAACATTTGAAGGTTAACTTAACCCACAATGATAGCATCAAAACTTTTTCTGATGTTGCCCGTCATGTTGAACTTGAAGACGAGCGGCTTGGTGCTGCTAAAGCTTCTTCTAATGCATTTATGGCAGAATCAAGTGGAAAGAAGTCTTCAGGCTTCAAGCGTAAGAAAAATTGGAAAAAGAACGGGAAGGGTAAGCAGACCGAAGAAGGACCCTCTGAGAAAAGTAACAAGCCATATTCCAAGAAGGGAAAAAGGTTTTTCAAGAAGAAAGACAAGAGCAAGATGAAGTGCTACAATTGCCAAGTTCTGGGGCATTTTGCTCGTGAATGTCCCGAGCAGAAAAAGGTAGCATTTCTAAACGCATCTATAAGTGCTATATATGTTTCAAGCACTACTTTATTAACTGAATCTTATCCTATGTGGATTGTAGACTCAGGAGCCACCGACCATGTGAGTCGTGATCGAGAAGCGTTTGTGGAGTTCCGTCGAGTTTCACCTGGATCAAGGTGGATATATGTAGGAAATAATGCAAGACTTGAAGTCAAAGGGATCGACACTTGCAAAGTAGATTTGCGTGGTGGTCGGTCATTGATGTTGCATGATGTCCTATATGCTCCAGAGATTCGACGAAACTTAGTATCTGTGTCTGTTCTTTTAGATGTTGGTTTTAATTTGTTTTTTAGTCGCAATGATATTAGGATAACTCTAGATAATGTTTTTTATGGTTTTGGACTTCGTTATGATCGCTTTATCGTTTTAGATTGTAATCCTTCAACTTATGATTATTATGTTGACCGTTGTGTAATGGCATGTTATTCTAGTAATAATGATGTTGATATAATTACATGGCATGCTAGATTGGGTCACATAGGGCAAGATCGAATGAATAGATTGGCAAAGGAAGGACATTTAGGTTCTTTTTCCAAAATTGAAATGCCAACTTGTGAAAATTGTCTTGCCGGAAAGATTACACGTAAACCATTTGGGAAGGCTAAAAGAGCTGAGTTCCCACTACAATTAATCCATTCTGATATCTGTGGTCCAATGAATGTGAGGGCAAGGTCTGGTGCTTTATATTTCATTACATTTATTGACGATTTCACTCGCTTTGGTTATGTCTATTTGATTTCTCATAAATCTGAAGCACTTGAATGCTTTAAAAGATACTTGAATGAAGTTGAGAATCAATTAGAGAAAAGTATAAAAGCTTTAAGAGCAGATAGAGGTCGTGAATATTTGTCAAAACAGTTTGAAGAACTGTGTACTGAAAAGGGCATTATCAGACAGTTGACTACTCCTTATACACCTCAACAAAATGGTGTAGCTGAAAGAAGGAATAGAACATTGTTGGACATGGTAAGGTCTATGATGGCGCAGGCAAATTTACCAATCTCTTTCTGGGGGGATGCGTTATTGACTGCGGGCTACATATTGAATAAAGTCCCTTCTAAATCAGTATCTTCTATTCCTTATGAACTATGGACTGGTCATAAACCGAACCTTAATGATCTACGACCTTGGGGTTGTGCTGCATATATTAAAGATCGTTTTGGTGAGTTTGGTAAATTAAGTCCAAAAGGTAAGAAATGTATCTTTATAAGATACTCAGAACACTCCAAAGGATATGTGTTCATTGGTGAATTGGAGGATGGAAGTACTACTGAAATTGAATCACGAGATGTCACATTTCTGGAAAATGATTTTCCTAAAAAGGGTGAAATAAAGGATAGTGAGCCTCTTTACGAAATGTTGAATTCAGATGATCAAATATTGTCATCAGACATGCTTGATAATCCATTAGATCAAGAAATGGTTCTTGGTCCAAGTGGGAGTTATGAATCCCAAAATCCTATAGAGGAATCTGAACTTCAATTACGTAAGAGTACCAGAAAAGGTGTACCTAAACGATCTTATGAGATTGAGGATTATGTTTTCTTGGTATCTCCCACAGAATTAGATGAACCTAATTCTGTGACTGAGGCATTATCGAGCCCTGGAAAAGATGAATGGATGAAAGCGATGAAAGAAGAATTAGAGTCCATGAAAACCAATAAAGTCTGGGATCTAGTTGACCTTCCTTCTGGGCGTAGAGCTATTGGAAATAAATGGATTCTCAAAGTTAAACGCAAATCAGATGGGTCAATAGAAAGACACAAAGCACGATTGGTGGCAAAAGGTTTTACTCAAGAAGCTGGAATAGATTATGAGGAGACTTTTTCACCAGTTGTGAAGTTCACCTCAATTCGTTTACTTTTGGCTATTGTTGCACGTTTGAATTTAGAATTACACCAAATGGATGTGAAGACCGCTTTTCTCAATGGAGAACTAAACGAGGAAATCTACATGAAACAACCTGTAGGTTTTGTTGTTAAAGGCCAAGAAAAGAAGGTTTGTAAATTAAACAGATCAATTTATGGCCTAAAGCAGTCTTCAAGGCAGTGGTACCTAAGATTTCATAAGGAAGTGATTTCATTTGATTTCACAATGATCGATGAAGACCATTGCATCTATGTGAAGAAGTCCAATGGAATGTTTGTGATTCTTTCACTTTATGTGGATGATATTTTATTAGCTGGAAATAATTTGGAGTATGTGAAAACTGTTAAGTCATGGCTTTCAAAGTCATTTGACATGAAAGATATGGGTGAAGCAGACTATATATTGGGTGTAAAAATCCAAAGAGATCGTTCCAAGAAAATTTTGAGTCTATCTCAAGAAACATACATAAAGAAAATTTTAGAACGCTTTCGAATGAATAGTTGCAAATCCATGGATACTCCTATAGCAAGAGGTGAAACTTTAAGCCTTGAAATGTGTCCAAAGACTGAAAAAGAAAAGGAAGACATGTCTCGAGTTCCATATTCTAGTGCGATTGGGAGCTTGATGTACGCTATGATGTGTACTCGCCCAGACATTTGTTATGCTGTAGGTCTGGTTAGCAGGTATCAATCCAATCCTGGAAGAGATCATTGGAAAGCAGTAAAAAGAATTTTTTGATACCTGAGGGGAACTGCAGATTATTCACTATGCTATAGTGGATCTGATTTATTCATAAGAGGTTATACAGATGTTGATTGGGCTGGTGACCGGTATGATAGAAAATCAACCTCCGGTTATGCTTTCTTACTAAATGGTGGTGCTATTTCGTGGAAAAGTAAGAAACAAACTTGCACAGCCCTTTCAACCATGGAATCTGAATTTGTGGCTTGTGCGTCTGCAGTACAAGAAGCTGTTTGGTTAAAGAGATTCTTTGAGCATTTGAATATTGCAAAGAATTCTAAGGGTCCCATGATTTTACATTGTGACAGTCAAGCGGCTATCGCATATACGAAGGATCCTAAGTATCACAGCAAAACCAAACACATTGACATCAAGTATAACTTTGTGAGAGACATAGTAGCAAGTGGAGAAATAAATTTACAATACATTCCTACACGAGAAATGATAGCTGATCCCTTTACGAAGGCAATATCTAGAGACTTGTTTGAGAAACATGTTATGGCTCTAGGTTTGCGTAGGATATGATTATATTTCTGTATTGTAAAATAACTTAATTGTTATGATATTTTTTTTATCAATATAAGACTCTTGAATTTATGTTCATATCTCATATGCATGTGATAATGTGTTTTATTTATAAAGTGTGTCGAACAAGTCGCGAGATTGTCTCTCTCACACGAGCAATCGCCTCTTACGTTGAGGAACGTGAAGAGATGAGTTCCACCGTCACATTATGACTTGTTTTGTAAAGCCAGATGTGGGTTTCTCTGAGAAATTGGATTTGAGGATTATTAAAGAAAGAAACTCAAGTTAGACATTTAAAGGTGTTTAGACCAAGATCTGTACGATGTTGAATGACTAAAAGAATAAGACACACACACCAATATATGGTGAGAACATCGTAACACGTGTTTCATACCACGTGTGCTTAGCGACCAATGGGTTAATGGAAGAATGAATCCCCGCTTCTTCATTGTGTGAGACCCTAAAGGTTATATTAACTTTTCATTGAAATACCCTTAGACCTTTAACTGTTTCTTGAAGTTTCGATCGGTGTTGCTACTTTAGCATGTTACTAATAGCCATGAGTAATTCGGCAATGCAGTACATGTCTAAGAAAGCAGTTGATTTGAAACGGATAGATTCGAGTAGAAAGGAAAGACAATAAAAATGAATAATTTAACTTGTCAACACAAGCCGGCTATTACACTAACCATATAGGTGTCAAGTGTAATTGTGTATGTAAAGTTAACATGAACTCGAGTTCACCTCTTTAAGAGGATAAGGGATCGGATGAGTAACTACTGAAGTAGTGAATAATGTCTGGGGTATTGTGAGTATTAGTACCCTCATATTAGTAGAGAATTCTTTCCATATGTGATTGGATTCCTACATGGAGCTCTTGTAAAAGCCTTAATAGGTATAGCTCTTGATGCTCACAGGTCGCACTGACTACTTGCATGTATGAGTTTTGTGTATTGTGTATTCAGCCCACTATGAGCGAAGTGGGAGATGTTGGATTATGGGTCGTGGGTCGCTCCATGTGGGCTGACCCGACCCGACTAGAAGAGATAGACAGAAGCGGTTTATTTGAGGAGTTACCACATCTCCTAAAACTCCTCCACAACTGAACGTACAAAAGTGAACGGAAGTTATGCTAATAAACCGTCTTCAATTCTCTATAAAGTGGATGAAGAGAGAAATCAAAGGGATGCTTGATTCTACTGTATTTTCCTTGCTTCTTTAGGAAAAGAAATTCTCTCAACAATAAATCAAATCCATATTACACTAAATTAAGGCATTTAGTTGGTGAAGACATATACTTTGTTTCCTAGTGATTCAAAGGGTGATTTGGGGCAGATTCGTTTGGTTGCAAGAACAACAAATCTTCCGCTGCTTTAAGGTACATAAACCATTGTTCTTGCTCCGTAGAATTAACACTTCATAAGTTATGTAAGTATTAATTATGTATGATTACAAAAACACAATCAAACACCGTATAAAATTAATACATGAATAACTTTTATACAACATTTGGTTACCTACCAACCAAACATTGTATGAAATTAATATATGAATAACTTTTATCTCCCATGCTTACCAAACAATGTATAAAATTAATACATGAATAACTAAGTTATTCATGTATTGGCTTTGATCTTATACCATAACCAAACGGCTCCTAAGTGTTTGGCTATCAATTCCAAATATTTTTGAACAAATTTGATTTGATTAATCTTTGAAAAAAAGGATTTACTAATTTCTAAAAACGATATAAAATGTGATTAATATTTATAAATTCTTAAAATTATTAAAAATATTTAGAAATTTGACATAAAATTATCATTTTTATAATGGAAAAGTGACATATGTATCCCTGAACTATCATAAATGATACGCATATACCCTTCGTTATACTTTGGGTACATATATACCCATGTCGCTAATCTTTTTGGTTGTATATACCCTTTACCCAAACGGCGGGACAGGTAGCGTAATCCTGTGCGTTGATAACGCTCAAGATACACCTCAAGATGTATATGGTCGCTAGCAATTGATATTTATTACTAGGCTTGGTCTTAGGTATTGGAGATAATCTTTTAATCTACCACCAAATTTCATATGGGTTTCTTTCAAACACTCATATGTATATAATACCAAGCAACCAATGACCTCAAATTAGTTAGTCTATTTCTAGCACTAGTTATTACGTGAGAAGTTCTCAAGTTTTTGTCAACTAAATCTCCTCACCCGTGTCTTCCCTGTCAAGCAAGACAAGAGATCTAAGCATGAATAGAGTTTGCAACCTCAATTCTTGAGTCGAAACATAGAGATTTAGCTAAAATCATAACACTCAACCAAATAAAAAGGTAAATAATCACTACCCACACAATAATCAACACTCAATAATGCATAACCCCAAGCTTGGGAAGTTAGCTACTCATAACAAGAGAAAAAGGAGATATACCTATATTCTCATTCAAATCTGCCATAGAATCCAAATATTTCCAAAGAAATTCCAAATTCCAAGCAAGAAATTAGCAACAATTAACTAAGATTCCAACTAGGATTTCAATTACAAGCTTAAGATTCAAGATATGACAAAAGATAGGGTTCCAAGCTCCCAAAAAGGCTTAAATAGCTTCAGCAAAAATGGGCTTCAAAATTATAGAATTACCACCGCATCTAAATAGGTTGAGGAAATGATCATCGCTGAACAGTTCGGCGATATGCCGAAGTGCCCTAGAGTCGCCGAATTGTCATTGAACTAGAGCTCTAGGGATTGGCTTCTGGTATTTTTAGCAATGGAATTTAACTTCGTCGATCAGTTCGCGATGTGCCGAATCACTTTTTTCATTACCGTTTTGTCAAAAATTGAACTAGCCCCAACTGTTGCAATTGTCGATGGAAGCCTGCTTTTGGTTATGCGCAAGAGGATTTGGCGATGCATCAATTGTCCCTTACGATGCTCTTGCGTACTTTTAGCTCCAATCTTTCATCTTTTTGCTTCTTTTTGCTCTTTTAACCACTTTTTGGCCTTAACCCTGAAATTAAACCAAATTAACAATAAAATTCATTCAAATTAGCATTGAGGACTTGATTTCTTACCATTTTTAGGCCAAATGAGTCGCAATTTACTGACTCATCAACACCCTCCAATTTAAATCTTTTCTCATCCTCAAGTAAACCAATGAATACACAATAAGATCAACAATACCTACAAATGGTACTACTTGGGAGCTTAGACTCATACTTCTTTTGTGAAAACACTTTGCCCTCTTGGTTTTGAAAACAATGGCACAAGTCTCACCTATCAAATGTTCATATTGTGAACATCGAGCGTCAAATGTTGACTAAATGTTACCACATCACGCACATGCTCATAGACTCCAACCAAGATCAAAAGGATCTCACAAAGGTCCTACTTCGACTTGTAGCATAGGCATCGAGTAACGTAGGGAAGGTTAAGGTTATAGTGACTCTACCCCCTCGAAGCATCTAAGGAGAACTCAGTTAAACTTATTTCCCAAAGCTTACTTCTCAAACAATTCCAAGGACCAATTCTCAAAGGTTTCATGCTATCTTCCCCCTCCTATCCTTTCAACACAAAAACTTCTTATTAACAAGCTAACATAATTGCAACTTTTTTTCAAGTCTTTTTCATGTTTTTTCTTTTTCTCTTCTTTTGTTTACTATTCACGAGAAATACTAGGATAACTAGGAGGGGGAGGAGTGCTTGGTCTTCAAATTTATGAACTTTCTATTACAAATTCCACACGGGATCTCCACCACCCCCAACTTTGGCTTTTGCCCTAAGTTGATTTTCGGTCTCACCTAAACTCTTCAAGAGGGGTTAGGTTCAAAAGAGGGGACTTTGAAAAATGAATTTTGGCTTGTAATGAGATTATCCAAGGAAAAGGGTTCCAAAGCTCGAATTAGGGACAAAATTGGTTACTCAACTCACATTGGGGTGGCTATTTTGGTTAAATTGGAGGTTCGCTCTTGATCAATGGCCTAAGATCACTTCTCCAACATCGCACACTCTTTGCTTTACAATTAGAGCAACCGAGCAAGTTCTAGGCGGACTCAATGAGCAAGATCAAGACGAATTCTCACCCACACATGGCACTCAATCGCATACTCGAAGCACCTTTCCTCAATTGATGTACCACATTCATAGCTCATATCAAAGAAAGTACTCAAGCAGTCAAAATAAGATGTGGCTGTTCACAAATAATAAGCGCCTAGCTAGTTAAACTAAACCAAAGAAATTTTTTGAAAAGGGGTACATTTTGAAAAATGGAGCAATGCACAATGATTCATCATTTTTAAGAGTTGAGCATGTGAAACATCTCCCCAATAGTACTATTTAAGTCAAAGTGTTCTATCGCTAGCACATTTTTTACGCATGCCAAAAAGAAATTTTAGTTGCAACTAACTACGAATTACAAAGCTAAAAATAAAAATTAAAGAAATAAAAATGAAAAATCACGCACCACACACTTAACGAAATCCAAAACACCAAATCTCAAATATTACAACCCAAATAAAATAACTAAAACAATATCTGAATCAGAGTCACAACCACACACCAAAATAAATAGAATATCCAAAATAGAGTACTAGAACCAAATATTAAAGATCAATATAAAATAAATACCCCACCCCAACTCTAAAGTATGCATTGTCCTTAATGAAATAGGACTAAAAAAATAGAGGAGAATGAGAGTAAGGGTCCCTCTGAGCATGGCTAAACCTGCGGTGGCGACTGGCTCACAGAGTGGCCTCTGTCTGGGCATCAGTGCCCGACTCAGCTCCAAAAGTGGTTTGTAGGGGTGGATCTGGTAGGACAACATCTGTCTCCATGGCTTCAGCTACACTGGCAGTCTGATCAACAGGTTTGGACCTACTAGTCCCAATTTGAGTAGTCTCTCTTATGGACTGCGTCAAGGTAGCCTCTAAAATAGCCCAATCTATAGTGCAAGTCTGCCTGTGCATCTACCTGTATACCAATCTAGCCCTGCTCCTCAAAGTAGCCCTCAATCTGGGCCTCATCAATCTCCTCGTCATCCGAAGGACGGTCTTCCTCCTCAGGTACTGGGCCATCCTCACTAACAGGCGTTGGAGTTGGTGTCTCAGATGAAGCTCCCCATAGGTGTGTCAAGACAGGGAACCAGAGCTTATCCACATGCTTCCATAGGGAAGCTAGCTCATCCCGCATCTTTGTCACTGTCTCGGGTATAACATGCTGCTGAGGAGAGCTCAAATCATCTAATCTCTTACCAAAAATCTGCAGGGTCTCACAAACATCCCATATCTCCTCATAAATAGTCTCCAAGGCTACTCTTACAATATCAATAATCAACTTAGGGATCTCAACCTCTAATTTAGACAACCTTATATCACCTGAATAAGTAAGCTGGCCTATCTGAATAATGTCAGCCTGAGTGAGAGAGGCCCTCAAAGAAGTCGGAATAGTAGAAGGCTGAGGATCAGTGGCACTAGACCGAGGTGGCTGTGATGACAGACCTGAGGATGGACTAGGTGTAGTTGGAGCTGTAGATGAACTAGGAAGAGTAGGAGATGTCGTAGTAGGAGTGGGCTGGTTGGCACCACTATCAAGAGAACCAATGTCAATTGCCGGGGAAACATCCACCCGGGCTTTCTTCTTTTTCACCTTTTGCATAAGCTCAAGTCTAGTGATGTCAATGGTGGAAGTAGGAGTATACTTAAAATCCTTTTTCTTGTTGAAGGAAACTTTGGTACGACGACATATCTCGGTGATCAAGCACGGGAAAGCAAGAGAGGTTTGCTTTGTTGTGCCCGATAAACAATGTTTGGGGCAATGATTGAAGCAATGTTGAACCTCTTCTTTGCAATAATTATGCCAACAAGCACTTCCCGAGGGTGCACAAGGATAGCCAAGAAGCGTCACCGAATTGTTTGGAGATACATGAAATTTTGAGAGATGCTATTCTAGGAAATTTTATGTTGTGTTTTGCTAACTTTAGACCAACCCATTTATACTCCTAGAGCATCACCAAACTGGTACAGCATCACCAAAGTGTCACTTAGATTAGCCAAAACACTATGACAATCAGCGATCTGGGAAGTGCTTTGGCGATGCGCTATGAAGTTTGGTGCATCGTCGAAGTACTCAACCCGTCGCCAATTTGTCATCTTCCCCAAGATGACTATCACGATTGTTAAGCCATTTTAATGGCGATTTTCAATTCCAATAACCATGGGTACTCAGATTTCCCCTTGTTTCAACAATTAAACAACAATACAATGACCCTTAGGAACGACGTCACCCTATCTATCATCGGGCAAAATCAGTCATTTTCACAATCAACCAACCAAAGTTTAAGCCTTTTCGACATCCATTTCAACAAGTACTCCCCATAGCAAATATGACTAAAAATTAAGCATTTAAAGACCCAATTTCAATGATCTAACTTCAATTTAACAAAATCCTATTTCAAAGCAATAAAAACTTTAATAGAAACACACCCACCATTGAATAATGAGTTATGTGAACAACAAACTCAATCACAATTACGCACATTTACAAGTAACTAAACATTAATTCAAAGTATGAATTGGATTCTAACCTTGAGAAACTTAAAATGAGATCGACGAGGGGGAGAGAGAGAGAGGACGGATGAATGATACAAGATCAAGTATGTATCACACGATTTCAGCAACACCAACAAGAAAACCCAACAAACACAAGATTAACAAGTAAGCAACAATGCTAGTGAATCGAAAGAGCCCCACACGGCTTCACTAGACTTCAAGATCTCAAAGACAACAACAACAAGATAATGAAAAGATAGATAACTTGACATATAATATTCAAGAGACTAAGAACCCTAACATCAAGAGAGGACCCTAAGACTATTGAATATAAACACCAAACTCTTACTTGGACCAAGAGGAACTCAATGACCTCAAGACCCTAGTTTCTAGCCAAAACACAACACAAGCTTCCTTCTAGCAAGCTTGTGGCCGAATCTGCCTCCCAATGGAAGAGAGAGAGAAAGTGAAATATTACAAGTCTTTGTCTTGAAATTACAATGAGAAAACTAAGGCAAAATAATTCTAGGCTTGTCTATTTATATTACAAGCCAAATGAAAGACAAAAATGACCTTATGGGCCATGTGGAGCAGCCGGCCATGGAGTGTAAAAACATTACACTTCAAGGCCCATCTTCACACCTTAAAACATTTAGGCCCTTAGGTGGTTCAATAACCAACTCACACACGGCCATTTGCATGAATACGGCTTGGAGTTTTTGTAACTCCCGGGCTTGACTTCGTGTGAATGGTCGGGTACTTGTTGGACAGCTTGTCCCACCCGTATCATCCTCTCCATCTTGAGAGGAATTTGGCCTCAAATTCAGCACTTGGTCGTCTTCAACCGCCTCCACGAGAGAAAGATCACAAACGTTAAAAGTGTGGTGCACTTGGTATTCCGATGGAAGGTCAATCTTGTAGGCGTTGTCATTGATTTTCTCGAGCACTTGGAATGGACCATCACCCCTCGGCATCAATTTGGACTTTCTTTGGGATGGAAACCGATCCCTCCGAAGATGCACCCACACCCAATCTCCCGGTTCAAGGATGACTTTCTTTCTTCCCTTGTTGGCCCTCCTTGCCATGTCTTGGTTTTTCTTCTCAAGTTGAAGCCGCACCTTCTCATGTAACTTCTTCATAGAATCTGCCCGCTTGCTTCCTTCTAAGCTAATCATGAGATCACTTGGCAAAGGCGTTAAATCCAAAGGGGTGAGGGGGTTGAGGCCGTATACACACTCAAAGGGAGTCATTCCCGTACTTGAGTGTATGACACGGTTATATGCAAACTCAATCAACGGTAAGTGCTCCTCCCAAGAAGTCATTTTTCCCTTAACCATGGAACGTAGCATAGCACCCAAGGTCCTATTTACTACTTCCGTTTGGCCATCGGTTTGTGGGTGGCAAGAGGTAGAGAACAATAACTTGGTACCAAGCCTACCCCACATGGACTTCCAAAAGTGGCTTAGGAACTTAGAGTCCCTATCACTCACAATGGTCCTCGGGACACCATGCAATCTAACAACATTATCAACAAATAACGAGGCCACACTAGGGGCGTCATCACACTTAGAGCAAGGAATAAAGTGCGCCATTTTAGAAAACCGGTCAACTACAACAAAGATACTATCCCGGCCTCGTCGAGTCCTTGGCAGCCCTAACACAAAGTCCATCGATATATCAAGCCAAGGACGTAGAGGAGTGGGCAGCGGGGTGTACAACCCATGAGGTAGGAGCCGAGATTTGGCTCTCTTGCATTCTACACATTGGCCACAAATTCTAGTCACATCCTTGCGCATTTTGGGCCAATAGAATTGCTCCTCCAATATTCCGAGGGTCTTTTCGACCCCAAAATGACCCATTAGACCGCCATCATGTGCTTCCCTCACAAACAATTCTCTCCAAGAGCTAGAGGGTACACACAATCGTCTACCTTTAAATAAGTAACCATCAAACTTGGCATAGGGATTTGAACCCCTAGCCGAATCCCACTTGTCCCTACCCCATTCTTCGCATTCCCTAAAGATAGGAGCAAAGTGAGGGTCCTTGGGATACAATTCTCTTAAACTCTCAAAACCCATCAACTTCGAAGACAAAGTGGCAACAAGCACATGCTTTCTAGACAACGCATCAGCAACAATATTCTCCTTCCCCCTTTTGTAATGAATTACATAAGGGAAAGTCTCAATAAACTCAATCCACTTAGCATGACGCCTATTCAACTTGTCTTGGCTCTTAAGGTGTTTCAACGATTCATGGTCCGTTCGTATCACAAACTCCTTAGGCCACAAATAATGCTGCCAATTGCCCAAGGCTCTAACAAGGGCGTACAACTCCAAATCATAAGTCGAGTAATTAAGAGTTGCCCCTTTGAGCTTTTCACTAAAATAAGCGACGGGCTTGCCTTCTTGCATTAAAACAGCCCCGATGCCAACCTTACTAGCATCACACTCCACTTCAAACATTTTATCAAAATCGGGCAATTGTAACAAAGGCGCCGAGATGAGCATAGCTTTCAAGGCTTCAAAAGCCTTAGCTTGCCCGTCACCCCACTTAAAGGGTTGGTCCTTTCTAATAACCTCAGTCAAGGGTGCTGCTATGGAGCTAAAACCTTTGACAAACCTCCTATAAAAGCTTGCTAATCCATGAAAACTTCGGATTTCTCCAATAGTTTTAGGGATTGGCCAACTTCGTATAGAGTCTATCTTGGATTCGTCCACTTCCACGCCCCTTGAGCTCACGACAAAACCCAAGAAAATCACTTTATCAACACCAAAAGAACACTTCTCCATGTTGGCATACAACTTCTCCTTTCGGAGCACCTCAAACACACACCTCAAATGCATCACATGATCATCAATAGATTTACTATATACCAACACATCATCAAAGTAAACCACAACAAACTTCCCAATATAAGGCTTCATTACATGATTCATTAGCCTCATAAAGGTGCTAGGAGCATTGGTAAGGCCAAAGGGCATGACCAGCCACTCATATAGACCGAATTTGGTCTTGAATGCGGTCTTCCACTCATCACCGGGTTGCATGCGAATTTGGTGATAGCCACTCCTAAGATCCACCTTAGAAAACAAACAAGAGCCATGGAGCTCATCTAACATATCATCTAGTCTAGGGATTGGATGACGATACCTTATAGTGATTTTGTTGATGGCTCTACAATCGACGCACATGCGCCAAGTTCCGTCTTTCTTTGGTACCAAAAGCACCGGAACAGCACAAGGACTCATACTTTCTTTGATGTATCCCTTGTTGAGAAGTTCCTCAACTTGTCTCTCAAGCTCCTTAGTGTCCATGGGATTGCTCCTATAGGCTGGTTTGTTTGGAAGTTGTGAACCCGGCACCAAATCAATTTGGTGCTCAATTCCCCGAAGTGGGGGCAATCCTTGCGGAAGTTCTTTAGGAAATACATCTTCATAATCCTGCAACACACAAGAAATCAAAGGGGAAATGGAAGAATTAGCGGGGTTAGTATTTAAACAATGAGCCAAAAGCAACATAGGTGTGCCCACATCATGGTCCACGAAGAGTTCCTTCTTTCTAGCTAACATCACCACGTTTTCAGCCCCCTTTGAAGTTGAGGCAGTCACGGGTGACCCTACTGCCCCAACCACGGTTTCCCTTCCCTCTTCTCCTCTTTCGGATTTCTTCCCCTTTTCCTTCAACTCTCTCATCTTTTGGTGCCACTCATTTACTTGGGAGGGTGAAAGCGGGTGAAGTGTGACCTTTCGGCCATCCTTCTCAAGTGTATATCGATTGGTCCTCCCATCGTGTTTGGTAGACCTATCATATTGCCAAGGTCTACCTAACAACAAGTGACACGCTTGCATTGGTATCACGTCACAAAGCACTTCATCTTGGTAGTTTCCCACCTTAAAACGTATCATACATTGCCTTGTGACCTTTAGTTCACCACAGTCATTCAACCATTGTAGCTTGTAGGGACTAGTGTGCGGGGTAGTTGGTAACTTCAAGAAGTTAACCGTAGCCATACTAACAACATTTGTGCAACTACCACTATCAATCACCAAGGTGCACACACTTCCCTTTACAAGACATTTAGTATGGAATAGATTCTCCCTTTGACTAGGGTCATCTATCGCCTTACTAATCATGACGCGCCTAACCACAAAGTTGGGAACCACACACTCCCCTTCTTGAGGGTAAACATCTTCGCCCTCATCATCATATGGCCCATTCTCGGGTTCCTCTCCATCTTGAGGCTCGGCCTCATCTTCTCCCCTTTCGGGACCCACCTCCTCACCAAGGTAATACACCCTCCCTTCCCGAAGGATCACATTGCGTCGGTTTGGACACTCATTGGCTTTATGTCCCCAACCTTGGCACTTGAAACATTGGAATCCTTTTGGGTTAGGGTACTTGTGAGCTTCTTGTTTTGGAGGAAGTTTGGGGTCGGCCTTGGGCTCGGGCAGCCTTGGAAGGCTGGATTGCCCCTTGTTTTTGGACCAACCCGAGGGGGCTGGTACCCTTGCCTTAAACGACGACCTCTCCTTTAGCTCTTTTTCAACCTCAATAGCCGCTTGGAAAATACCCTCAACGGTATCAAACTTGTGAAGTGTCAAATGAGTGGAGATCTCCTTGTTCAATCCACACTTGAACCGGATGACATCATGACTGATTTGCTCCCCACGATGGTCAAGGTTTAACATGAGTTGTTGAAACTCATCAAAGTATGCCATCACACTTTTGTTACCTTGACGTAAGTTGTACAACCTTGCAAGCAATTCATGGCGATAACTCTCGGGGAGGTACCTTTGCCTCATCAAGTATCTCAATCGATACCAAGGTGGTGGCTGCCCGTCAACTAGTGCATTACCAAACCGCTTGACGTACTCCCACCAAGTGTTAGCATAACCCTCAAAGTGAGCTATAGCATAACTTCCTTTCTTTTCTTCCGAGAGATCATTAACTTGGAAGACTTTGTCACAAGCCGATTCCCAAGCTAAGTATGCCTCGGGGTCACTCTCACCCTTAAAGAGCGGTAGACTCAACTTGATGGTGTTGATGCCCACATCTCTCTCATGGTGCCGGTTTCCTCTTTCTTCATATCCACGGTATCTCCGTTGAACTCCTCTGCCCCCTCTCACCTCCTCCTCCCTCATGTAAGTATCATCAAAGGCCCCGTACCCATCATACTCCTCCCTACCATACTCCTCAAGGTGGGCTGGTCGGTTTTGGTTATTTGGAATTTGATTTGGGGGTATTGGATTTTGTGGGGGTGGTGGTCTTTGGTTTAATGGAGCTTGGAATGGAAGGTTCGGATTTAGTGGTGGAATTTGACGTCCAAATCCCTCATGCGGGGTTTGGGAATTCTGGAAATGCGTTGGTCTATTGGGGTCACGGTTTGGAGGAAAATAGGTGGTTTGGCTTGCGGCATTTAGTGGAGCTTGGGGTGCATTTAGCATTTGGTGGACTGTTTCGGGGGTGATGGTCGCGGAGGAAGTCCTATCTTGTCCATTGGTTGAGACATGTAGAGGAGTAGAAGGACGAGAGTTCCTTTGACTCTCCACTTGTTCTAATCTCCCACTAATAGTCGACACTTCTCCCTTGATGGCTGCCAAGTCCCCTCTCACGGCCCCAAAGTCCGAATTTAACCTTTCAAGTGTCCGAGTAACGGCCTCAAGAGTGACCCTCATAGAGTCAAGTGCATTAGTATCCACGTTATGGGACGTGGCCCCTTCCATTGTCGAGGTATTATACTCTTTAGATCACCACACGCTTGAGTTCCACAAGTGTTGTAAATTGGCTAGTAACCGTGAATCCTTTAAGGTATGAGTAAGCTCTTATCCGGAGTGGATTCTTGTTTGAAGACTCAAAGAACTCTTGTAGGACTAGGACCAAAAACAACAACGTGTTCAAAAGATAAAAGCACTCAAGTAAACGTTGACACGAACAAACGAATTCAAAGGACTAATTGACAATCTAGTAGGAATGTACTAGTTTGTTAATTAGTTCTAGAATCAAGTAAGGAAACTAAGAATCAACAATTAGAAACTAGAAAATTATCCAAAGTTGAGCTTATAGTGACGTGGCAGCATGTAAGTGGTCCCACACGTTTTTGCTTCTTCCTTGTTCTCTTTTTTTTTTTTTTTTTTTTTTTATCTCAAATCTGAAATTTTTCAATAATCATACAACTTGTTATAGATGACAATGTGTTTTGGAGGGAAAGTAAAAGTCTTGTAGTCCTTCAACCTTTCAAACTCAAAAAGGTAAGATTTGACTAGGCTAATCCCACAAAACAAGGTTCCGTGTTTTAAGGAAAAGTGGTTGGCCAACTAGGAAGTGATGGGTGCAAGTCTTTCACCAACAACTTTATGACTTGTCTTGCAACTTGAACACCACAAGATGAACAAGATGAACAAGTTTAAAAAGATGAACACCTTACAACTTTCACCAACTTCTTCAAGCACATAACACACAACCACCAATTTTTGTCATCAACAACATACAACTTTCAACCACTTCAAGTCACCACAACAATGGTCAAGTTTTCAAGCTCAACTTTTAGATCTAGACACTTTAGTGTTGGTGAGAAAGAAACCAACACTTGAAACACACTAAACAAGCAAAATAACACCTAGATCTAAACATACAACAACATTCTCGGATTTGTCTTCAAGGGACTGATTTCCGATTTTTTTTTTATTTTTTTTTTGTTTAATCCGAGAACAAGCCCAAGATGGGTTGTGTGGGAACACAACCGGTCTTGCTCTGATACCAAATGATACAAGATCAAGTATGTATCACACGATTTCAGCAACACCAACAAGAAAACCCAACAAACACAAGATTAACAAGTAAGCAACAATGCTAGTGAATCGAAAGAGCCCCACACGGCTTCACTAGACTTCAAGATCTCAAAGACAACAACAACAAGATAATGAAAAGATAGATAACTTGACATATAATATTCAAGAGACTAAGAACCCTAACATCAAGAGAGGACCCTAAGACTATTGAATATAAACACCAAACTCTTACTTGGACCAAGAGGAACTCAATGACCTCAAGACCCTAGTTTCTAGCCAAAACACAACACAAGCTTCCTTCTAGCAAGCTTGTGGCCGAATCTGCCTCCCAATGGAAGAGAGAGAGAAAGTGAAATATTACAAGTCTTTGTCTTGAAATTACAATGAGAAAACTAAGGCAAAATAATTCTAGGCTTGTCTATTTATATTACAAGCCAAATGAAAGACAAAAATGACCTTATGGGCCATGTGGAGCAGCCGGCCATGGAGTGTAAAAACATTACACTTCAAGGCCCATCTTCACACCTTAAAACATTTAGGCCCTTAGGTGGTTCAATAACCAACTCACACACGGCCATTTGCATGAATACGGCTTGGAGTTTTTGTAACTCCCGGGCTTGACTTCGTGTGAATGGTCGGGTACTTGTTGGACAGCTTGTCCCACCCGTATCAGATGGTGTGCTAATGACGATGACAACAATGGTGGTGAATTAAAATTAATCAACGAGTGTGTGGGTATGTGTGCGAGTGAGTTGATTTAAGAGAGTGAAAGAAAATAAGAAAATGGGAATGGGGAGAGATTTGAATAATACTAAGAGTCAAAAAAAATGAAAAGTCAAGGGTCAAAGAAAGTCAAACCTTCATCACCTTAAAATGTGACCTTTTTCGGCGATCCAAATCCATCACTGAACTAATCAGTGATACGCCGATTTGCAAAACCTCCACCAATTTTAATAGTTGTCAACACTTGGGTCCTCCTTAATGGCAAACCATTTCGGTGATGGCTGGCCCTTCGCCAAAGTGCTCGGCGATACACCAAATGGTATGTTACCATCACTAATTTTGATAGTTCATTTGGGTTGGGAGATTTTTTTCGGTGAAGGGCTTCGGGTATTCACCAATGGGATAGGCGCATCGCCAAAACCTCTTTCCTGGAGCTTTGTGCATGATCTCCCAAAGTTTTCTCCTCCGATTTGTGTTATGACATGTTTTCCACATTCCAACTTCATCACATACATGCAGCAACCAACACACATTATTCAAAACAATAAAAATAAACTTGGGTTGCCTCTCAAGAAGCGCCTTAGTTATCATCGTGGAACGACGTTGTTCTTCATCAATCATGCATCATTAAGGTAAAGCACCTCTAAGAAATCTACTTTCGGTGACACCCCATGATAATGTTTAGCTCATTGGCCATTAACCGTAAACTGGGATCCCATGTCATTCTCCAATTCTATAGCTCTACTAGGAAAACATTGAGCCACCTTGAAGGGACCCAACCATCTAGTTTTGAGCTTTCTCGAAAACAACTTGTACATTGAGTTGAACACTAGGACATCATCACCAGTCTTAAACTCCCTTTTAGAATTTTGGCATCATGCCATCTCTTCATGTGCTCCTTGTAGAGAGTGGAACTCTTATAAGCTCTCAAGCAGAATTCATCGATCTCTTGAAGTTGTTCCAACCTTGATTTGAAGGCATCCTCTCAATCTATATTCAACTTGCACAAGTCCCTCCATGCCTTGAGTTCTAATTCAACAGGGAGGTGACAAGCCTTGCCAAACACCAATTGATATGGTGAAATGCCAATGGTAGTTTTGAATGCGATTCTATAGGCCCACAAAGCATCATCAAGTTTTTGGGCCCAATCTATTCTATTAGAATTCACAATTTTTGCCAAAATACTTTTTATCTCCCGGTTGGACACTTTCGCTAGCACATTGGCTTGAGCATGGTATGGAGAAGCCACATTATGCTTCACTCCATATTTGGCAAGCAAAGAACCAAATGATCAATTACAAAAATGAGAACCCCCATCGCTTATGATAGCATGGGGTGTCCCAAACCAGGTGAAAATGTACCTCTTCAAGAATTAAGTAACACTCTTTGCTTCATTATTTTGCAATGAGACGACCTCGACCTATTTGGAAATATAATCAACTGCTACCATGATATAGCAGTTCCCATATAAGTTCACGAAGGGTCCCATGAAGTCCAACCCTCATACATTAAATAACTCCATATCCACACTCGATTGCAAAAGTATTTCATGCCTTCTTGAGATCCCACTTTGCCTTTGGTATTGCTCACATGCCCGCACTAACTTATTGGTATCACGATATAAAGTTGGCTAGTAAAATCTTCTTTGGAGGACCGGACCTTTGCAGCTGTACACATACCACCATAGTGGCCACCAACCAGTGATGAATAGTATGCCTCAAGAATAAAACTCATTTTGTCCTCCATAACACAACGATGTATCACTCTATCTGCACACTCTCTAAATAAATACGGTTCATCCCAATAATACCTTTTCAGATCATGGAGGATACATTTCCTTTGGTAATGGTTCAAGGCATCGGGGAGCAACTAACTTACCACATAATTCACAAAATCGGCATATCATAGTAACATGCTCCCCTTGAGATCCATGACAAGTTCATTGGAAAATGTGCCATCAATCTTAATTTCACCCCACTTTTCTTTGTTAGACTCGAGGCGGGATATGTGGTCCGCCACTTGGTTTTCACATCATTTTTTATCCTTAACTTCAAAATCAAACTCTTAAAGTAGCAAGATCCATCTAATCAACCGTGGTTTGTCCTCCTTTTTAGCCATCAAGTACCTAAGGGTTGCATGATCGGTGTGCATAATAACTTTCGTGCCCAACAAGTAGGCATGAAACTTCTCAAAAGCATAGACTATAGCAAGCAACTCTTGCTCCATAACCATATAATTTTGTTGTGCATCGTTCAAGGACTTGCTAGCATAATAGATAGGATGAAAAAGCTTGTCCTTCCTTTGTCCTAATACCACACCCAATGCGAGGCCACTTGCATCACACATTAATTCAAAAGGTTGCGACCAATTCAGGGCCACAATGATAGAAGCCGACACAATACTTTCCTTGAGGCAATTGAATGCCCTTACGCAACCACCATCAAGCTCAAATATTTCTTCCTTCTTAAGAAGCTTACACATTAGATGAGCTATCTTGGAGAAGTCCTTGATAAACCATCTATAGAAATGGGCATGCCCAAGAAAACTTCAAATACCTTTCACTGAGATTGGAGGGTGTAGCTTGGAAATGACTTCAACTTTAGCTTAGTCAACTTGAATACCTTGACCCGAGATCTTACGCCCAAGCACAATACCCTCCTTTACCATAAAATGACACTTCTTCCAATTCAACACATCATTTAAGTACTCTGTCCAAGTGTTCAAGACATGATTCAAATGTGTCACTCACAATGGAAATATCATCCATAAAGACCTCCATAGTGTCCTCCTCCATATACAAAAAGATCGATAACATGCACCTTTAAAAAGTGGCGAGTACATTGCATAACCCCAAGGGTATGCGTTTGAAGGCAAAAGTACTATATGGACATGTGAATGTAGTTTTCTCTTGATCCTCGAGTGTGATACAAATTTTATTATAATCGGAGTACCCATATAAGAAACAATACCAACCTCGCCCCGCTAACCAATCAAGAATTTTATCCATAAAGGCATGGGAAAGTGGTATTTTTTCGTCCAAGAGTTCAATTTCCAATAATCCATGCATACTCTCCACCCTGTCACCAGTCTTATGGGAATAAGCTCATTGTTTTCATTAGGAACCACTGTGATTCCTCATTTCTTTGGGATGCATTGAACCAGACTCACCCATGTGCTATCCGAGATTGGATATACGACGCCCACATCTAACCACTTGATTATCTCTTTTTTAACAACCTCTTGTATTGAAGGATTTAACCTTCATTGATGTTTAATACTCGGCATACAATCGGGCTCCAACTTTATCTTGTGAGTACAAATAGGGGGAGCAATCCCGATAATATCCCCAATAGTCCACCCAATGGCCCGAATATATTTTCTTACAATCGACTTTAATGCTTTGAATTGTAATGGCAACAAATCTCCCGCATAATATTGGGTAAGGTGTTACCTTCCCTAAAAACGACATGGCAAAGGTGCGGTGGTAATGGCTTGAGCTCAAGTTGTGGTGGGTCCACAATTGAAGGCTTCACGGGAAGACTCGCCCGATTCTTCAAGTTAAGATCTAATTTGCATAGGTTCTTTGTGTAGGAATCAAAACCCGTTAATGAATCCACGACCTCATCATACTCTTCAACCACTTCACTTTTATAATTCCACAACACTTCCACCAGTGGCTTACTAATGAATCCACCTCCATAGCATCGGCTACCTCATCATCAATCATATCAATCACAGAGATCACTTGCAAGTCCTTCGGTTACTTCATGGACTTGTACACATTAAATGTCACCTCGTCATTATTCACTCTAAATATCATCTCACCATATTCCACATTAACCAATGCTCTTCCAGTAGCAAGAAAATGTCTACCGAGAATTATTAGAGCTTTGTGGTCAATATAATAATCTAGGATCACAAAGTTGGTGGGAAATATGAATTTGTCAACCCAAATAATAACATTATATAGAATTCCCACTGGTCGTTTAGTAGACCTATTAGCCATTAAGAGTCTCATGGTTATGGCTTTGGAGCATCCAACCCCAACTTCTTGAATATAGCTAGGCATCAAGTTTATACTTACCCCTAAGTCGCACAATGCTTTACCAAATTGATACACCCCAATGGTGCTAGGAGTAGTAAATACATCGAGGTCTTCTTTTTTTGATCACCATATGGCTTGACATGATAGCGCTAAAACTATGATTGATTTCCATCATTTCAAAGTCCCTGGTTCTTTTCTTTGTCACCAAGTCCTTCATGAACTTGGCATACCCGGGCATCTCTTGTAAGGCTTCCAACAAAGCAATGTTCACCGATAAGTTGCTAAATTTTGAGAGGATCTTCTTAAATTTTATATCATTCTCCTTCTTCTTGAGCCTTTATGGGAATAGTGGAGGTATTTTGATTGGTGGTTTTGAGACAACCGGACCTTCCTTCGATTTTGAGACATTATCATCAACCACTTATTGTATCTATTCACCTTCAACCCTCTCTTCCACTTCTTCCGGCTTTTTAACATTTGGCTCTTTTGGAATCGAGACTTCATCATTTGACTTATCAAGCCTTTTTCTCTTTCCACTCACTTGTTCTTGATCCCCCTCTCTCATTGGGCTGCCTTCAATATTTACAATATTATTACGGAGAGTCCTACCACTTTTAGTGACAATTGCCATGATGTGGGCATCATTTTTTGGATTTGCCACAGCACCCTTTTGCCTTGTGTTTAGATGAGTAGAAATTTGGCCCAATTGCATTTCAAGTTGCTTGATGGAGGCCGAATGCGAGGTGACAATTTAATTGAGTTGTGAAAAGTTGATCTTCATTTCCCTTAGCATCTTGTCACTCCGCTCGACCCTTAAGGATATAAGTAAGCACATCTTCTTTCTTATAAAATTTTGGGTCCACGGTGGTAGTCTCTTTACCTTTTTGCCTATCATGAGGAGGGATGTATCTATCATGGTTGCATTCTTTGTCTCTCCAATTGCGATCCTTATCTTTCCTTATCCCTCCAATCGTGGTCCCTTTCTTTCCAACCTTGATTCCCACTTTACCTTTGATAGGTAGGGTGAGAACCCCCCTTTGGTTCGACAAGAAACGAATTTCTTCATCAAGTGACTCCGCATCATCATCTTCATATGCTTTAGTCCCCTTTGAAACTATGGCATTGACCGCCTTTGGCGATGCACCCATTACATGTTTTGTGAGGAGATCCAATTGTGTCATTACTTTGGCCATATTTTCGTCTCTTTCATCATCCTTCTTCCTTTGTTCTTGGCTCACATAAGATACAGAGGGAGCCCCCACGGCCACCTCAGTATCTCGTGTGTACCATTCTCTATTTTGCTTTGTCACTTGGTCTAATAACCCCAAAGCAACTCCAAAAGTTTGTTTAATCAAAGACCCTCCGGATGCGTTATCCGCCACTGTCTTGTTCAATTGGTCCAATGATCTATAGAAAATTTGAAGAAGCATTTTATCCAGCACTTCGTGATGTGGACATTCTAGCAACTTTTTATTGAACCTTAACTATGCTTCATGCAATGGCTCACCACTCAATTGCCTAAAGTTTGTGATCTCATCCCTCAATTAGAGCATGCGGGATAGTGGGAAGAACTGGTCTAGAAAGGCTTTTGTCAATTCAACCCAAGATGTTATAGAGCCCTCGAGAAATTCCTGTAACTACCACACCGCATCTCCCATCAATGAGAATGGAAATACCCTCAATCGGATGGACTCTTGTGAGATATGAGTAATATCGAATGGGTTACAAACATCTTTAAAGATCTTCAAGTGAAGGTTTGCATCCTCGTGATCTTGACCACCGAATATTCCCTTCATTTGGAGTAAGTGGAGCATCTCACTTGTGGTATCAAATACTCCATTACCCTCCGCAGGTGGGATGTGAATTGCACTTGTCCTTCTGGCATCCCCTAGGTGATCTTCATCTTCATGTTGTCCATCAAAGGTAGCAGTGTCGCCACCATGTTGACTCATCGTGTCGTGAAGGCTTAGATTATTACCTAAACAAGAATAAAACAACAAATAAAGTAAAGTTTACACTACGGCTAACAAAAGACTACAATGAATGAACGCAACATTTCATTCCCCGACAACGATGCTTTTTTGATAACACTGAAGATACACCTATCACAATATAATTTTTACCCAATTTGTAGTCGTGGCTGACTCCACAAGGAATGAAGGTGATAGGTTCACTTTCGAGTGCTGTAAGTGACTAAGTGTTTACATGTAATGCTAAAAATATTACGATAAAGTAAATGGGGGGTTAATTTAAAAGTATGTTGTGTTCAAATTATCAATTTCGACTTTGGATTATCCAAACAAATGATAGAGAATGTGATCGATAGGTAAAAGTACTTGTGGTTATGCCCTCTTAAGAGTGATTATAAGCATGGGTAAGTTAAAATGCACCTAAAATTCAATTGATAGTTAGGACTAAGCTTGGTCTTAAGTATTTGAGGTAATCTTTCAATCTACCACTGAATTTCATATGGGTTTTTCTCAAACACCCATATGTATACAATACCAAGCAACCAATGACCTCAAATTAGTTAGTCTATTTCTATCACTATCCATTACGTGAGAATTTCTCAAGTCTTTGTCAACTAAATGACCCTTGTCTTTTATTTCAAGCAAGACAAGAGATCTAAGCATGAACAAAGTTTGAAACCTTAATTCTTGAGTTGAAACATAGAGATTTAGCTAAAATCATAACACTTAACCAAATAAAAAGGTAAATAATCACTACCCGCACAATAATCAACACTTAATAATGCATAACCCCAAGCTTAAGAAATTAGCTACTCATAACAAGAGAAAAAGGAGATATACCTATATTCTCATTCAAATCTGCCATAAAATCCAAATATTTTCAAAGAAATTCCAAATTCCAAGCAAGAAATTAGCAATAAGTAACTAAAATTCTGACTATTGTTTTAATTATAAGCTTTAGATTCAAGATATGACAAAAGATAGGGTTCTAAGCTGCCAAAAAGGCTTAAATAGCTTCAACAAAAATGGGCTTTAGAATTACAAAGCCACCGCGTCCAAATCGGCCGAGAAAATGGTTATCACTGAACAATTCAGTGATACACCAAAGTGCCCTAGAATCGCCGAATTGTCATTGAACTTGAGCTCCAGGGGTTGGCTTCTGGTATTTAGCTTTGCCGATCAGTTTGGCGTTGCACCAAATCACTTCTTTTGTCGCCGTTTTGTCAAAAGTTGAACTGGCTTGTACTGTTGCGATTAGCGATAGAAGCCTGCTTTTGGCATGGGACAGGAGGATTTGGCGATGCGCCAATCATCCCTTGTGATGTTCATATTCTTTTAGCTCCAATCTTCCATCTTTTTACCTTTTTAACCAATTCTTGGCTTTAACCCTGAAAATTAACAAAATTAACATGAAAACTCATTCAAATTAGCATTGAGGACTTGATTTCTTACTATTTTTAGGCCAAATGAGTCACAATTTGTCGATTCATCATGCGTTTACTGATTTTTTATTTATTTTATCCGAAATAAAATTAACCCACCCAATTTAGACCCAAAATTAAACCCATCAGTTCTTTTCCTGAATTCTCCATTAAAATTGCCGCCCCTTTCACCATCAATTCTCTTCCTTTCCTCCATTAACAAAAAAACCAGAACCACCACCATTCTGGCTAACTCGTGGCCGGAAAACACCGCTCCACCTCTCTTTCGCCTCACATCCCTTCCAATCAACCATAGAAAACCAAATTAATCACCATTAACACTTTTAGGGGTCGTTTGGTGTGAGGGATTGGGATAAATAATCCCGGGATAAAATACTTGATAATTTTATCCCATGTTTGGTTTGGGGTATTAGGTTGCCTTGGGATTATTTATCCCACCTTTTATTCCTTAGTGATGGGATAAGTTATCCCACCTACATGGTGGGATAACTTATCCCGGAATAATTTATCCCGGGATAAGTTCTTCCCAACCAAACGACCCCTTAGTCCAACCATCAACACCCATTAATTTCTAGCAACCAATGACTCGTTTCTCAATTACCACCATTGGCGAACTCCCTCCGCCACCACCTCTGTTTCTCCAGCGAACCAGCACTGCTCTCTACCTATCCATTGTGAACTAGCACCGCCTTCCACATATCCATTTTTCTATCACCACTATGTTGGTACTAGACCACTAGCGAGCTTTGTACTCCGGCTATGCGTGATCAAAACCATCGGTAAAAATCATCCTCCACAACAATTTCGATAAGCTCCATTGAGATCCTTCTATTAGGTAATCTAAAACGGAGGTCTAAGTGATAAAACTAAATTAATGGGTTTAATTTCGGGTCTAAATTGGGTGGGTTAATTTTATTTCAAATAAATAAAAAAAAAGGGTAAACACATAGGATTAAGTCACGTGTCCCGCTGCTTGGGAAAAGGGTATATACAACCAAAAGATTAACGACAGGGGTATATACGTATCCAAAGTATAACGAAGGGTATATGCGTACCATTTATGATAGTTTGGGGGTATATATGTCCCTTTTCCGTTTTTATAATGAACTAAATAATGCATTATCTAAAAATCCTAACACAATAGTTTAATAAGATCCATCGATGCAAAAGATAAATAATAACGGTAGTAACTAGCTAATCTTTAATATAATATTTTCATATTCTACGAACAATCTCTTAAAATGCATTTAGTGAAGGATTTGATAGATAAAATTATAGTTAGTGTCATAATTAATGGGTTCTTTTATAAAATATAAAAAATTGGAGTAACTTTTAAAATTTAATAGAATCCAAAACTAGATCTTTGCCTAAAAATCACTTTTTTCTAGATTTTGGAATCTTGAATTATTTTTCCAATTTTTTTTGTTAAATCTTGACAATTTTTATGGCCGAAATTTTTTTGCCAAAAATTCAAAAACTACTTGCAATATTTATGGTCAAATGGGCCTTAAAACATTGGAGAAAAAAATTTAAATGAATCAAGGTAGGATGTAAAAAATATATTTTGTTATAAAATATCAAAATAATAAAAGATATAGTTAAAGAAGTTGGAATTGAAAGAGAAATTATTTCTCTTCAAATTGATGTATAAATTATTGAGAAAAATAGAACAATATTGATACAGGACAGGAATTACAAAATACTAAATAACCTATTATAATTACTATGTCGTGGCAAGCCCCCATCTTGAAAGCGATTGCGACTCGACAAGGATGCATATTGTTGTAGCCGGTCACTCTCTAAGGTTCCACGGTTATTTTCAAACATGTTCACTCATGACTGAAAGTTTGGAGATTGCCTAAAATAACTGCTCTGAAAATGACTTAAGAAAAAGAAAGTAGAAAGATATTGTCTTTTGCTTTTTCGTGTGTATTGTATTCACCAAAGACATGATTTTTATAGGAATTCGCAAAAGCTGTTGCAAGATGAGAGTTAATGATATTAAAGAACCATCAAACCAAATGTTACAGAATTCTTAATTTTTTTTTTCCATTTGGAATGAATATGTATCTTCATCACCTTTGTAACATATTTATTTTTATTCTTTGCATTACATAAAATGCTTTAAGGTAGAGTTAATTTGATAATTCTTGACTAATGTAAAAATAAAGAGTAAAAATAAATTCAGGACAAAAGGAAGGAACATGTACTAAAGTGTCAATATCTTTTGATTTGAATTACATGTAATGAAATGAGGCAACAACTAATATCCACAAAGTAAATTACTCTTGAACTGAGTGGATATAAGTTGAGAACCCAAGTCCTTCATCAAAGGTGACCACACCTTTACACTACATAGGTGATTTCATCAAGTCTATCTCAAATAGACCACTTTAAGTTTGAAATCATTAAGAGCAAAATAAGCTCAACCTTATAAAACATTGTCTTAAGCCAAAAGGATAGAAAATATAGTGTATATTAAGGACTTATATAGCTTCGTTTGACCACAAATGGGTATCCACCATACTACCTCAATCCATGGGCTTTAGCCCCATCCCCTCAACGTTTCAATGATCATTTCTTTTGAACCTTACATATTTCTAGGAAATAACACCATATTTGAACAACAATTTAACTACACCATGTTTGACACAAATATGTCTCTTTTTTTAATTGTACACACTATTTTTGGCACTTTTAATTGCCACTTGTGAGTCACAATATAAAAAGACCGATAAAGATTGTCTTCTCCATAATGACACATCCGTCAAAAGGTTTCTAAATCACTCAACTTTTTGTCCTAGCAACTCGAGAGCAATAAATTTAGATTCCATGATAGAACGCGTTATACAAGTCTGTTTGGAAGACTTTCATGAAATAACATCTGCACCAAGGTAAACACATAGCCACTGATGAAGCTAACTTCATTATTATCAGTTATTAGGTTGGCGTCACAAAACCTTCTAAAATACTAAGAAATTAATTAAAATGCAAACATAAATTCGTAGTACCTCTTTAATACCTTAACAAGCGATGAAGAGCATTCCAGTGTTCACTACTGGAATTATGAGTATATCTACTCAAGCTACTAATAGAATAAGTTATATCAAGCTGAGTATAGTTCGTGAAAAACATTACATTTCCAAATTTTTTTAGCATATTCAGTATGAGAAACTTATGTGTCGTGGACTTACAATACTTTTGACGCTTAAAACAAAGGAAATTGCTAGTTTAAAGGCATGTTTTTGTGAGTATAATGTGTTTTTATGGTATTTGCAGGTGAAATAGGCCCGGAGAAGTGAAGTGTAGAATTTTAGACTTAAAGGCATCAGACGAGCTAACCAATGATTATTCATAGGACCAACGATCGTACCTTGATATCGTAGGAAGAACCTGAGAAGGTGAAATATGAAGGAGAATAGACGAGAGATCCCATGATCATGCTGTGATCCAACAGACTCGTCCTAAAAATCGTGGGAGGATTATCCTGTAAAGTGAAAATCAAAGAAAGAAGCTACAAAAGAAAGTGACGATCGTAGGAGAAAAGGAAGAGCTCGTCCCGAGCATCATTCCAACAATATCTATAAGCATGCAAAAGTCAGTCTTCCAAACAATAAGAACAAAGGAAGGTCGTGATATCTACCCATAATCGTACCTTCCTTTGTTCGAGGCACCGACTCAGCAAATTCATTCAATTATGTTTAGAATAGGTTTTATATTTGTCTATAAATACTTCTATTGGGTTTATTGTTTCAGTTTAAATTCTTTTGATACGTTTGAGGCATATTATTGTTCTTTAAAGTACGAATATCAATTTTGAGGGTTTTAATCCAAAGTGAGAGTTGTGGTTTTCATCTTATTCTTGTAAGTTCATAATTATGTTTTCCTCTCGGAATTATTATTATGTGCTTGTAATCATGAGTAGCTAAACTCCACAACTAGAATTGTGGGAACTATGATGAATTAATAAAGTAGTGTTCATAGTACGAAGTGATTCTCACAGGGTGTTTGGGCATGTATTGTTGTTCTCTTTGGTTTGATTGCTTTTTGACGGCTGCAGACATTAGAACTCACCTTATCTTTACTCACGATGAAATAAAGGGTAACAGATGGGAAAATGGAATAAACAACAGAGACTTAGAGTTATCAACCTTTAATTAATAGCTTGAGTCGATAATTCAGAAAAGCTAATCTGGGATCCAAGATAGGGGTTAGTAGTGCGAAACTTAGGAGAAGAGAAAACTTACTTGAGGATAGTTACTTAAACAAGTATGGAAAGCCATTTAGGTAAACATAACCTATTGATTCTACATGCCAAGTACCAGATGAGATCACTAAGTATAAAGAACCTTCGGAGTTATGAAGTTATGGGGAACACAGTCCTTGTACTTCTCTCATATTGATTACAAATCCAATGAAATCAATATCTTGTTACTATTTGACGTTCTCAAATCCCCATTACTGTAAATTATTTACTAATTATTTTAGATAGACATATTGATAGATATTTTGGCCTATTCCTCATGGGATTGATCCCAACCTAGTTGGATTTTTTATTTGATCAACGATCGATTTATACTATTATTGGTGGTGTAATTTAGGCGACATCAAATTTTGGTGCCGTTACCAGGGAATATGGTTACGGAGTTGATTTCTTGTGTTTGTATCGCTGGTGGTTTCTGTTTCCTGATTTTACTTTTCTGTTATTTCTAGGGCGCACACAAGTGTATTCCTAACACTTAAAGTCAAGGCAATCCCCTGATTCTACTTGATCCAGAAATTGAAAGAACTCTGAGATCTAGAAGAAGAATGGTGAATAACGAAGTTCATATTGAAGGAGTTGAAGATGAGGGAGTCTTGAATCATCCAGGATATCTTCATGGTCTTCAAGAAACTGCAAAGTAGACTACTATTCGATTAGTTGCGAAAGAGAATGCAAGACAAAAATTTTCAAGGGAAGCAACACGGAATAGGCTGAGGAAAAATAGAAGGCAATAACGTCCTCAACATTATGTTTCTTAGTTTAATGATGTAGAGGATGATCTATATTTCATTGAGGCATAGGAAATAGGTGCTGTTGTTTCGCCATTTTTGTCACTAGGAACTAAGTTTGACATCACCAGTGCTATGATACAGTTGCTGAACTTAAAAGGAGTGTTCACGGGCCTTCCTACTGTTGATGTGAATCTTCATCTAATGAATTTTGTAGGGATTTAAACTTCCTACAACCTACCTGGTGTAAGTCAGGATGCTATTAGACTGCAGTTATTTCCCTTCTCTCTGACTGGAGAAGCTACTTTATAGTTGATTGAGTTGCCACATGGGTCAATCACTAATTGGCAAGAGCTGAAGACATAGTTTTTGGTGCAGATTTTCCCACCTTCTAGAATATTGCAGTTGAAAGATGAGATTTATAACTTCAGGCAATTACATTCGGAAGCATTATGTGAAACTTGGTTGAGGTTTAAGAAGAAGCTACATAATGTCCCAAATTATAGAATACCTGGCTGTACTTTGCTTGAGATCTTCTATAGATGTTTAAATATAAACAATAAGGTTGTTGCAGACACTATTACTGGTGGACCATTTATGAGTTTAACGTGGGAGCATGCTTTTGAGATTCTAGATAGGATCACTAAAATGAACCGATGTTGGCATACTAGAGAGGCAGACATGCCCACAAGTAATTATATGATAGGAGCATTCACAAAACAGTGCATGGTTAATAATTCTTTAGCCCTGGAATTAACTCAATTGAGGACTGAATTCATTGTGTTCACAAAATTGTTTGCAGTTGTGGGGGCAAAAATAGTGAATGCGGTCAGTTCACAAGGTAAGGTTCCTAGACATGATGACTCTGATTCTGAGGAGGAGGCTAAGTACCTAGATGATCAGATGGCAAGTTTTCGAGCCAAAGGCCAAGGGTCTAATCAAGATAATTGGTGCTCTGGTCAAGGGGACCAAGGTCAAAACTACTACAAGGATAACAACTACAAATCACATTCTACCGCCATTACGTTAGCAAGGGACACTTTCAAGCAACACTATCTAAAATCTAAAAAATACCGGCCATTGCTTGGCTATTACTACTAGGAACGGTACGATTACCATTGATCCACCTTTGCCTATGATTGTTGAGGATAATATGGAGCCGATGATCATCAATGATGAAAAAGTACTTGAATCTGAAATTCTAGTTGATAATGAGAATGAATCTAAAAAGCTTCTAGTTGCTGAAATAGAGGCTAAGGAAAATAGGGGAAGGAAAAGGAGGTCCTACAAGTATTGACTCCCTTTCTATGACATCTTCCTCTTTTTTCACAAAGAATAAAAAGGAAGGCTGAAGAGGGAAAATATCACAAGTTCATCTCTATGTTAAAAGAATTATCGATGAACATCCCTCTAGTTGAGTCTTGATAGGGGTGGGACAAGCTGTCCAACAAGTCCACGACCATTCACACCAAGCCAAGCTCGAGAATTACAAAACTCCAAGCCTTGTTCGTGCAAATGGCCGTGTGTGAGTTGGTGATTGATCCACCTATTGGTCTAAATGTTTTTAAGTGTGAAGAGGGACCTTGAAGTGTAATAAACTTACACTCCAAGGCCGGCCCATGGCAAGGACAAACTGGTCATTTTCCTTGTAATATAAATAGACAATATTAGGGTTATTTGGGGTGGTTCTTTCAAGATCATTTTGAAGCATAACACTTGTAATATTTTGGATCTCTCTCTCTCTAATCCATCTCACAAGAAAAGTGATACTTGTGTTGTATCTTGGCTAGAAACAAGGATCTTGAAGTCATAGAGTTCCTCTTGGTCCAAGTAAGAACTTGGTGTTAATATTCAATAGTCTTAGGGTCCTCTTTTGTTGTTAGGGTTCTTAGACTCTTGAATCTTTTATGTCAAGTTACTATCTTTTTATGATCTTGTTAAGGTTGTATTTGTAAGCTTGAAGTCTGGTGAAGCCGTGTGGGGCTCTTTCGATTCACTAGCACTTGTTGTTCAACTTGTTGATCTTGTGTTAGTTTGTTCTTCTTATTGTTGATTGTTGGAACTTTTGTGTTGTGGACTTGATAGTGTATCAAGTTCCTCTTTAGAAAGATCCCCCATGATTCGATTTAGATCACAAGAAGGGTTCCAATCCTTCTCCAATTGCTCATAATCTACATTCAAAGTTGTGTTATCATGCCTAACCTTAGGCTCATCACAATCATTCTCAACCTCATACTTTATCACAATTTTAGCATAAGGTCCATCACACAAGATAACATTTGACCTCCTTTGTGGACATTCTCTAGCAATATGTCCTTTACCTTGACATTTATGACATCGAATGATAGAAGGAGAAGAAGATTGAGGTACATCATGCTTACCTCCATAGGCTTGATCTTCCCCTTTTTGTGTTGTAGTTAGCTTGAATAGCTTGACTAACATCTTGGAACATTGGAAGACTCACCATGTTGTGACCCATCCCTTGATTTGGAATACCTTAACCACCATATCGATCACTTCGGTCTTCACACCTTCCTCCTTCATCCCTATACCTATCATCACTATCCGATTTCCCTTGACAACTCATGCCTTGGTTCGTACCAAAGCCTTCAGGTCCTTCCCACTATTCATTCGGGTTAACCTCTTCACACATTTCATCATAAAGAGGGTTTTGATAATAGATATCTTGGTAGGGTACTTGTGGGTAGTGTTGTTGGATTGGAACATAGGGTACATGTAAGGATGCATAAGATACATTTCGTGGAGGTGCTTGGCTTCTAACTTGGGTCTCCACAAAAGAAGGACTCATTTGTGGTGGATGATATGGTTGGGTATTTGGATACGGGGTGACTTGCCAAACATAGCTCGGGTTCATTCGGATATGGGTTGACTATATGACACATACATAGTTTTGATGGATTAATAATAGAACTTGGTTTCTTACATTCCAACACGTGTATTACCTTCGAGCATCTATTTATTCCATACTCGGATGGATTATCAGTGTTTCTTTGACTAATAAATCACTAAATAAGACATATGAAGGTTGGACGGACCAATAATTGAACTTGGATTCTTACATTACTACACGTGTAGTACCTCTTAACATCTATGTATTCCAAACTCGGATGGATTATCAGTGTTTTGTTGACTATTAAATTACTAAATAACACATACAAAGGTTGGATGGACCATTAATAGAACTTAGTTTCTTACATTACTACATTTGTATTACAACCTAACTTCTATGTATTCCATACTCTAATGGATTATCAGTGTTTCTTTGACAGCTAAATAACTAAATGAGACATAGAAATGTTGGATGGACCAATAATAAAACTTGTTTCTTATATTGCTACACGTGGATTACCTCCTAACATCTATGTTTTCCATACTTGTATGACTTATCAGTGTTTCTTTGACTACTAAATGACTATATGACACATACATAGTTTTGATGGATTAATAATAGAACTTGGTTTATTACTACAAAAGTAATACCTCCAAACATATATGTATTTCATGGTAGGATGGATTATCAGTGTTTCTTTGACTACCAAATCACAAAATAAGACATACAAAGGTTGAACGGTCCAATAATTGAACTTGGTTTATTACATTACTGCACGTGCATTACCTCCTACAATTTATGTATTCCATACTCAGATGGATTATCAATGTTTTTTTGATTACTAAATCACTAAATGAGACATACAAAGGCTCGTCAGACAATAATAGAACTTGGTTTCTTACATTACAACACATGTATTACCTTCGGGAATCTATTTATTCCATACTCGGATGGATTATCAGTGTTTCTTTGACTACCAAATCACTAAATAAAACATATGAAGGTTGGACGGACCAATAATTAACCTTAGATTCTTACATTACTACACATGTATTACCTCTTAACATCTATGTATTCCAAACTCGGATGGATTATTCGTGTTTCTTTGACTACTAAATCACCAAATAACACATACAAAGGTTGGACAGACCATTAATAGAACTTAGTTACTTACATTACTGCATTTGTATTACGACCTAACTTCTATGTATCCCATACTCTAATGGATTATCGGTGTTTCTTTGACTACTAAATGACCAAATGAGACATACAAATGTTAGACGGACCAATAATAGAACTTGTTTCTTATATTGCTACACGTGTATTACCTCCTAACATCTATGTTTTCCATACTTGTATGAATTATCAGTGTTTCTTTGACTACTAAATGATTATATGACACATACATAGTTTTGATGGATCAATAATAGAACTTGGTTTATTATACTACTACACGTGTAATACCTCCAAACATATATGTATTTCATACTCGGATGGATTATCAGTGTTTCTTTGAATACTAAATCACAAAATAAGACATACAAAGGTTGAATGGTCCAATAATTGAACTTGGTTTATTACATTACTACACGTGCATTACCTCGTAAAATTTATGTATTCCATACTCGAATGAATTATCGATGTTTTTTTGATAACTATAACACTAAATGATACAAAGGCTGGCCAGACAATAATAGAACCTGGTTTCTTACATTTCTACACGTGTATTACCTTCTAGCATCTATTTATTCCGAATAGAATGGATCATCAGTGTTTCTTTGACTACTAAATCACTAAATAAGACATATGATGGTTGGACGGACCAATAATTAAACTTGGTTTCTTGCATTTCTGCATGTGTATTTCCTTCTAACATTTATGTATTCCAAACTCTGTTGGATTGTCGGTGTTTCTTTGACTACTAAATCACTACTTAACACTTACAAAGGTTGGATGGACCAATAATAGAACTTGGTTTCTTACATTACTACACTTGTATTACAACCTAATATCTATATATTCCACACTCAGATGGCTTATCGTTGTTTGTTTGACTACAAAATCACTAAATGAGACATACAAATATTGGACGAACCAATAATAGAACTTGGTTTCTTACAGTACTGCACGTGTAATACCTCCTAACATCTATGTATTCCATACTTGGATGGATTATTGGTGTTTATTTGACAACAAAATCACTAGATAAGACATACAAAGGTTGGATGAACCAATAATAGAGCTTGGTTTCTTATATTGCTACACGTGTATTACGGCCTAAAATCTATGTTTTCCATACTTGTATGGATTATCAGTTTTTCTTTGACTACTAATTGACAAATGACATGTACATAGTTTTGATGGATCAATTAGAGAACTTGGTTAATTATACTAATACACGTGTAATACCTAATAACAACTATGTATTCCAATCTCTTATAGATTATCGGTGTTTCTTTGACTACAAAATCACTAGATAAGACATACAAAGGTTGGACGAACCACTAATAGAACTTGGTTTCTTATATTGCTACACGTGTATTATGGCCTAACATCTATGTTTTCCATACTTGTATGGATTATCAGTGTTTCTTTGACTACTAGTTGACAAATGACACGTACATAGTTTTGATGGATCAATCAGAAAACTTGGTTAATTATACTAATACACGTGTAATACCTCCTAACATCTATGTATTCCATACTCAAATGGATTATAAGAGTTTTTTTGACTACTAGATCACTAAATAAGACATACAAAGGTTGGAGGGACCATTAATAGAACTTAGTTTCTTACATTACTACATTTGTATTACAACCTAACTTCTATGTATTTGTAACACCCCATAAGTTTTGAAGTCTAGCTGACAACCGTAACATTTATGGAAATATGGAAACATGAGAGACTTGATTCATTTATGGAAATATGGAAACATGAGAGAATTGATGAATTATGTATCAATATGTGGGCATTTAAAAGTCTTGCACAATTGGGCCCAAAAAAAAGCCCAAAATCATAAGGAAGACATGGCCCAAAAGAATTTTTGACCCATTCTTGCATTGCTCATCCATTGACCAAGTAAACCCACCAAGTGTGTGGATAAGAATCATTCAAAAGGGACTATATAAACCCATAAATCAGATTTTTATTCGTTAGATACACACATGCCTTTTTAACATTTTTCTTACACATTATCTCTCACACAAAAACCCTAAGGCAACTATTTGTTGGGCAAAGATCACTCTTTGGTAAGTATTTATTCTCATGGTTCAGTATATAATATGTTTAAGAAGGTGTATAAATCACGTTGGTTGTGTTGGCAAAGTGTTGGACAGTGTGCTATGTGTAAAACTGTCTATTTTTGCAATCGAAGAATGGTTTTTGTCTTGTGAACTTGAACATGGACTTATGGTCATGAAGGAATTGAACTTGATGGATTAAATATTGACATATGAGATGTTATTATAGTCTTACCTTGTTTCGTTCTTGTGTATAATGTTTGGAGTTACTATTGTAAAATTGGTTATGGTTTTGGGTGACGTATTGGTCGTAAAGTGCAATTTTGGGTGTTGTTATGTGTGTTGTGAGACCATGGCTGAATGTTGGTGTTTAATATGATCAAAAATATATCAAAATAAGTTTGGTTATGATCATGGACCATTCATGGCATTAAAAGACCCAAAAGAGGCCATTTCGGACCAAAACGGGCATCTGCCCCCGCAGAAGAGGGCATCTGCGGGCTTAGATGCCAATGCAGATGCCCCTAGAATTTTCCAGAGGCCATCTTCGCGCGCACCTCACCCACCTGCGGGTGCAGGTGGCAACGCAGGTCAGCCCAGTTTTCCGTTTTGAGTGGTTTCGTTTCTAGTTGATCCCCGAAGGCTCCTATACCCTTTTTGGATGTAATTATCAACTTGTGATGTCGTTTTAATGGCTTTAAAGTATCGTATGGAGGGATTTTGGACTGTATTAAGTATGTATGGTTGTTCATATGTTGTTATGAAGGAGTAATTGCGACGGAATAATAAAGAGAAAAGCGTGAAGGGTAAGTGCGGTATGAAATGCTATCGATGTCTGATCTCTTGGTCAATGTGCGTAATGTTGTGGTGTTGTTGATATGATAATGCCTTGGAGTGTATTGTAAGGGGGTGAAATGATGTTATACAACAGTTATATAGTTCATTGTCGCCTTGTACACCTGTATAGTGACTAATTGCTAATGTAAGTTCCGGTATGAACTTGTATTGTAGAGTAAGACGTATAGAAGAAGCTGGACTATTGTGTTCATACATAGGCTTGTGTATTCATACTTGGAAGTGCAGGTATGTAAGGTTACTTTGTCCGTATCTTTCTGCAGCATATAGAATTCACATTGACGTGACACTTGTCCTATTCCAAAGTGTGTTAAGGTATACTAGTTCCGGTTACCAATGGTTATTATCACAAGTTTCCTATTCATTGATAATATTCCAAAAGACCAATAAAGTTATGTTCCAAAGTTCCAATATTGTTTATGCTCATGCATCTCGTTCATTGATCATTGTCCAATGGTTTCAATAATGTTATGTTTCCCAAAAGGCTATATTTCCAAATAATGTTATTTTCACATCTCTTACTCATTGGTTAATGATCCAAAGCTTCACATAATTTTATGACTATCATTGTATCAATCTCAATGTAATGAATAAAGTAATGCATATGTGGTTAATGATCAAGTATGGGTAGCAGCTTTGGGGGCGAAATGCCTAGCTCAAGCCTATCCCAAGATTGTTGGATCAGGGGGCAGTCCTAGAGGCATAAGCCTAGCTCGGACCGAACCTGACAGGGGGCAGATCTAGAGGTATAATCCTAGCTCGAGCTGAACCTGATATGTTGGTTTATAAGTGGCAGCTCTAGAGGTAATAGCCTAGCTCGAGCCGAACCCAATGCTTTGATTCTTAGGGTGGCAGCTCTGGGGGCATAAGTCCAACTCAAGCCGATCCCAACATAACGATATGTTATGTTAAAACCCACTATTCAGTCGGGGCCCGGGTATCACAATTCACAGGCAAAGATGAATAACCATAGAATCAAAGGACCAAAGAAAGTAAAGAAAGCAATATACATAGTTTCCAAAGTACAGTATTGTGACTTATCCATATTGATCATTTATTGTATTTGAGTTCATTGACATGTTTACATATCATACAAGTTTCATATGGCCTTACATACTCAGTACATTCTTCGTACTGACCCCTCTTGGGGGATTTACCTTACTTGCTGCAGGTGCAGGTACTAGTAGGCCTCCACAGTAGGTTGCCAGTTGTTGCCGATCATTGGTGAGCTCCAGTTAGTTCGGGGCTTCTTCAAGTCACAGTTGTACATATGTTTTGGTGTTGTACATGTTGTATAAAGCGGGGACTTGTCCCAACTTTTAGTTTATTTTGGTCAATGCACTTGTTAGAGGCTTTTGTATACAGATGTGGGTGTATAAATGTAAAAGGTACATGTCGTTTTTGACTTGCTGGCCTCAACCGCCAAGGTTCATATATGTATATATGTCACATGTTCCATGAATTTTGTTATTAGCATCATAAGCTCCTACGTGATAAGGGTATTTCTGATGGCATGCATATGAATGAACATAAGTACATGTTGGTTCTCTTGGGCCTTATCGGCTACGGATGCCAATCACGTCTCGATGGGATTCGGGGTGTGACAAAAGTGGTATCAGAGCAGGTCATTCTAAGGGTGTCTACAAAGCCGTGTCTGAGTAGAGTCTTACTTATCAATGTGTTGTGCACCACATTTATAAGTAGGAGGCTGTGGGACATTTAGGATGTTGTTTCTCTTCTTCAATTCTAGATCGTGCAATAGAGCCGGTGTTGTAAGTTGAATTGAAATCTGACCATGGTAAATATTTCTCTTTGATATAGTAACTATGCCAATGACGAGAAGAGGTAGAGGTAAAGGGAAACAGGTAGATATGCCTGCTGAGGAAGGGATGAGTAGACTACCACCTGACCAAGCTAGTCAAGGTGGAGCAAATGCTGAAGTTTCATCGCGGTCTTCGTCTACTTTTCCAGCTCCGGAGGAGCTAGTTGGTAGAGAAGTACCTGCAGAACCACCAATGAATGCCACAGACCAGGATCTTAGAAATGCAGTACATATGTTGACATAGTTAGTGGCAGCCCAAAGTCAAGGACGAGCTGGTCCAATGACACATGATGATGATGCGGCTAGAATGGCGAGTCGCAGAACACAGGATTTTCTAAAACTGGACCCTCCTATATTCACAGGGTCAGATCCGAAAGCAGATCCACAGGACTTCGTGGATCAAATTCAGCGGGCTCTGGAAGTTATGCATGTGACAGGGGTAGAAATAGTTGAACTTGCTGCGTATAGATTAAAAGGGGAAGCGATATTGTGGTACGAGGATTGGAAGAAATCCCGTGATATTGGTGTGAATCCACCTACTTGGGAAGAGTTTAAAGCGGCTTTTCTTGATCATTATCTTCCCTATGAGATCCGTGAGGCACGTGCAGATCAATTCTTGAATCTTCGTCAAGGAAATTTGAGTGTCAGAGAATATAGTCTGCAATTTAATTCCTTGGCTCGATATGTTCCAAATGTGGTTGCGACTATGACAAATAGAGTCCATCGATACGTGGACAGGTTAGAGCCATATTTGGTAAGGGATTGCACCATTGCTGCCTTGAACAAAGACATGGACATAGCGAGAATACAAGCCTTCGCGCAGAAAATGGAAGATCAAAGACAGAGAAGAAGGGTACATGAATTTGACAGGGGACAGTCCAAAAGGGCTAGACCTATGGGATCATCTACAATGTCCCAAAGAGGATCTAGGCCCCGTATGTTTTCGAGACCACCTAGACCATAATTTTCTCATTCTACAGCAGGTGTTCACTCTCAGTTTCGAGGGTTTAGAGGTGGTCCAGCTGGGCAGAGTAGTAGAGGTCACGGATCACAGGCAACAGGTTTTCCCCGTCAGCAGTGTCAACACTGCGGGCGTATTCATACAGGTACATGTAGAGTGGGGACAAATGCTTGTTTCTGGTGCGGTATGCCGGGACACATGATGAGAGAGTGTCCCCAGAGAAGTATGGTTGGTATAGCACGACTGACAGGATCGACCGTTGCGTCATCAGCATCAGCTCCTTCTTTGGGCCGGGGTGTGCAGCCTGTGGGCCGTGGTAGAGGTGCCAGAGGAGCAACCAGTACTAGTGGGGTCCAGAATCGTACTTATGCTTTGGTGGACCAAGAAAATTCAGAGGCTTCTCCTGATGTCGTCACAGGTACATTATCCATATTCTCAAATAATGTATACGCATTGATTGATCCTGGTTCCACATTTTCCTATGTTACTCCATTAATTGCTGCGAAATTTGCAAGGGCACCAGAATTATTAATTAAATCAATTGAAGTGTCTCACCGGTTGGTGAATGTATTATTGCAAAAAGAGTATATCAAAATTGTGTGATAACTGTGTGTGGTCATGATACACTGGCCGATCTCATTGAACTAGACATGGTGGATTTTGATGTGATAATGGGGATGGATTGGCTGGCCTCTTGTTATGCCACGGTAGTTTGCCGGGCTAAGAAGGTGCAATTTTATTTTCCGCAAGGAAATGTTCTTGAATGGCAGGGGAATGTAGGGGCACCACGAGGGAGATTTATTTCCTATCTGAAAGCCAGGAAAATGATTGCTAAAGGTTACATATGTCATTTAGTACGGGTGAAAGATACTAAAGTGGAACCACTAATTCCGCAGTCGGCTCCAGTGGTCAATGAATTTCTAGATGTGTTCCCAGAGGATCTTCCAGGCTTACCCCCAGAACGGGAAGTAGAATTTGGCATTGATGTGATTTCAGACACTCAACCTATTTCTATTCCTCCATATAGAATTGCTCCAATAGAATTGCGTGAATTGAAGGAGCAATTGAAAGATTTGCTGGACAAGGGCTTCATTAGACCTAGTGTGTCCCCGTGGGGTACACCGATATTATTTGTACGGAAGAAAGATGGCACGTTGAGAATGTGCATCGACTATCGGCAATTGAATAAGGTAACGATCAAGAACAAATATCCCCTCCCTCGAATTGATGATTTGTTTGATCAGTTACAGGGTGCCAGGTGTTTTTCAAAGATTGACTTGAGGTCGGGTTACCATCAAGTCAGAGTCAGAGAAGAAGATGTACCCAAGACAGCTTTTCGAACATGGTATGACCATTATGAATTTCTAGTTATGTCATTTGGACTAACAAATGCACCAGCTGTGTTCATGGATTTGATGAATGGGTGTTTAAGCCATTTCTGGACGTGTTCGTCATAGTGTTTATAGATGACATCCTAGTTTATTCCAGAACACCGGAGGACCACGCTAATCACTTACGGCAGGTGCTACAGATTCTCCGTGAGCGTAAGTTGTATGCAAAGTTCTCCAAGTTTGAGTTTTGGTTAAACTCCGTCGCATTCTTGGGTCATATTGTGTCAGATGAAGGGATACAGGTTGATACACAGAAAATTGAAGCAGTGAAAAATTGGCCAAAACCTACGACCCCCACAGAAATTCGTAGTTTTCTTGGACTGGCAGGTTATTACCGAAGATTTGTGGAAGGTTTTTCCTCTATTGCTGCACCGTTAACAAAGCTTACACACAAAGCAGTTAAATTTCAGTGGAATGATGCGTGTGAGAAAAGCTTCCAAAAGTTGAAAGATAAATTAACCTCCACATCAGTTTTAGTACTTCCTGAAGGTACTTAAGGTTATGCAGTGTATTGTGATGCTTCCGGGGTTGGCCTCGGATGTGTATTGATGCAGCACGGTAATGTCATAGCATATGCCTCACAACAGTTGCGGCCACATGAAAGAAACTATCCCATACATGATCTTGAATTAGCAGTGGTGGTTTTTGCTTTAAAGATATGGCGTCATTATTTGTATGGAGTTCATGTTGATATCTATACTGATCACAAAAGCTTGCAGTATATCTTTTAGCAGAAAGAACTCAATTTAAGGCAAAGAAGGTGTCTTGAGTTATTAAGAGATTATGATATTGAGATTCTGTACCATCCAGGAAAAACAAATGTGGTAGCTGGCGCATTGAGTCGCAAGACAGTAGAGAGCACTAGTGGTCAAGGGACGGAAAAGAAAGAGATACTCAAAGATATACATCAATTAGCCAGCTTGGGGGTTCGTCTTCTTGAATCCTCAGATGAAGGAGTTATTGTGCGAAATGCGGCTGAGTCGTTGCTAATAGCTGAGATTAAAGAAAAGCAGTTTATAGATCCTATGTTAATGCAGTTAAAGGAGAATGTAGAAAAGAATTTGACAAAGGCATTTGATCTAACACAGGAAGGGGAGCTCCAATGCCAAGGTAGAGTATGCGTTCCAGAGGTAGATGAACTGCGAAAATGAATTATGACGAAGGCGCATCATTTGCGCTATTCTATCCATCCGGGTGCTACTAAAATGTATCATGATTTAAAAGAAGTGTATTGGTGGGGAAATATGAAAAAGAATATTACAGAATTTGTCGCTCAGTGCCCGAATTGTCAACAAGTAAAGGTAGAGCATCAGAAACCAGGAGGTTACATGCAATGTATTAATCTTCTAGTCTGAAAATGGGATATGATTAATATGGACTTCATAACAGGTTTGCCTCGTACACTGCGAAAATTTGATTCTATATGGGTGATCGTGGACAAACTTACTAAGTCAGCGCATTTTCTACCAGTCAAGACCACCTATACAGCTGAGGATTATGCAAACTTATATGTGAAAGAGATAGTACGATTACATGGTATTCCACTTTCCATTATATCAGACAGAGGAGCACAGTTCACAACGCACTTTTGGAGATCTTTTCATCAGAGTTTGGGCACACAGGTGAATTTGAGTACGACTTTCCTCCTCAGACTGATGGACAAGCAGAACGTACTATCCAAACACTTGAAGATATACTTCGAGCTTGTGTGTTAGATTTTCAAGGTAGTTAGGATGACCATCTGCCTCTTATTGAATTTGCTTACAAAAATAGCTATCATTCAAGTATTAAAATGGCACCTTATGAAGCATTATATGGACGAAAATGTAGATCACCAATTGGGTGGTTTGAAGCAGGTGAGACTGCTTTGCTTGGGCCAGACCTTGTTCATCAGGCTATGAAGAAGGTTAAAGTGATTCAACAACGATTACAGACGGCCCAGAGTCGACACAAGTCATATGCCGATGTTAGAAGAAGAGGACTTGAGTTTGCCATAGGTGATTGGGTATTTCTGAAGGTGTCACCAATGAAAGGGGTATTGCGATTCGGGAAGAAAGGGAAATTGAGTCCACGGTATATAGGCCCATATGAAATTAGTAGAAGATTTGGGAAAGTTGCGTATGAGTTGGCGCTACCCTAAGAACTCTCCACAGTTCATCCAGTATTTTCTTCGAAAATGCATAAGAGATCCATCTCGTTTTACTCCTATTGATGATGTACAGGTTACAGAGGATATTACCTATGGGGAAATACCTATTGCCATTCTGGATAGACAAGTGAAGAGGCTGAGGAATAAAGATATAGCATCCGTAAAGGTACTTTGGAGAAATCAGCAAATAGAAGAGGTCACATGGGAAGCTGAAGAAATGATGAAATCCAAGTACCCTCATTTGTTCCAAGGGGAAGAATGACAAGTAAGCATTTATAAGCTTTGAGTATATCTTTATATGATGACATGAAGAATGTTCCTACACTTGTAATTGTTTACTTTGAAATGATAACACTAACATTCGAAGACGAATGTTCCTAAGGGGGGAGAATGTAACACCCCGCACGTTTCGAAGTCTAGCTGACAACCGTAACATTTATGGAAATATGGAAACATGAGAGACTTGATTCATTTATGGAAATATGAAAACATGAGAGAATTGATGAATTATGTATCAATATGTGGGCATTTAAAAGTCTTGCACAATTGGGCCCAAAAAGAAGCCCAAAATCATAAGGAAGACATAGCCCAAAAGAATTTTTGACCCATTCTTGCATTGCTCATCCATTGACCAAGTAAACCCACCAAGTTTGTGGATAAGAATCATTCAAAAGGGACTATATAAACCCATAAATCAGATTTTTATTCGTTAGATACACACATGCCTTTTTAACATTTTTCTTACACATCTCTCACACAAAAACCCTAAGGCAACTACTTGTTGGGCAAAGATCACTCTTTGGTAAGTATTTATTCTCATGGTTCAGTATATAATATGTTTAAGAAGGTGTATAAATCACGTTGGTTGTGTTGGCAAAGTGTTGGACAGTGTGCTATGTGTAAAACTGTCTATTTTTGCAATCGGAGAATGGTTTTTGTCTTGTGAACTTGAACATGGATTTATGGTCATGAAGGAATTGAACTTGATGGATTAAATATTGACATATGGGATGTTATTATAGTCTTACCTTGTTTCGTTCTTGTGTATAATGTTTGGAGTTACTATTGGTTATGGTTTTGGGTGACGTATTGGTCGAAAAACGCAATTTTGGGTATTGTTATGTGTGTTGTGAGACCATGGCTGAATTTTGGTGTTTAATATGATCAAAAATATATCAAAATAAGTTTGGTTATGATCATGGACCATTCATGGCATTAAAAGACCCAAAAGAGGCCATTTCGGACCCAAACGGGCATTCGTCCCCGCAGACGAGGGCATCTGCGGGCGCAGATGCCAACGAAGATGGCCCTGGAATTTTCCAGAGGCCATATGCGTGTGCACCTCAGCCACCTACGGGCACATGTGGCAACGCAGGTCAACCCAGTTTTCCATTTTGAGTGGTTTTGTTTCTAGTTGATCCCCGAAGGCTCCTATACCCTTTTTTGATGTAATTATCAACTTGTGATGTCGTTTTAATGACTTTAAAGTATCGTATGGAGGGATTTTGGACTGTATTAAGTATGTATGGTTGTTCATATGTTGTTATGAAGGAGTAATTGCGACGGAATGATAAAGAGAAAAGCGTAAAGGGTAAGTGTGGTGTGAAATGTTATCGATGTATGATTTCTTGGTCAATGTGCGTAATGTTGTGGTGTTGTTGATATGATAATGCCTTGGAGTGTATTGTAAGGGGGTGACATGATGTTATACAACAGTAATATAGTTCATTGTCGCCTTGTACGCCTGTATAGTGACTAATTGCTAATGTAAGTTCCGGTATGAACTTGTATTGTAGAGTAAGACGTAAAGAAGAAGCTGGACTATTGTGTTCATACATAGGCTTGTGTATTCATACTTGGAAGTTCAAGTATGTAAGGTTACTTTGTTCGTATCTTTCTGCAGCATATGTAATTCACATTGACGTGACACTTGTCCTATTCCGAAATGTGTTAATGTATACTAGTTTCGGTTACCAATGGTTATTATCATAAGTTTCCTATTCATTGATAATATTCCAAAAGCCCAATAAAGTTATGTTCCAAAGTTCCAATATTGTTTATGCTCATGCATCTCATTCATTGATCATTGTCCAATGGTTCCAATAGTGTTATGTTTCCCAAAAGGCTATATTTCCAAATAATGTTATTTTCACATCTTTTACTCATTGGTTAATGATCCAAAACTTCACATAATGTTATGACTATCATTGTATCAATCTCAAAGTAATGAATAAAGTAATGCATATGTGGTTAATGAACAAGTATGTGTGGCAGCTTTGGGGGCGAAATGCCTAGCTCAAGCCGATCCCAAGATTGTTGGATCAGGGGGCAGTCCAAGAGGCATAAGCCTAGCTCGGACCAAACCTGACAGGGGGCAGATCTAGAGGTATAATCCTAGCTCGAGCTGAACCTGATATGTTGGTTTATGGGTGGCAGCTCTAGAGGTAATAACCTAGCTCGAGCCGAACCCAATGCTTTGATTCTTAGGGTGGCAACTCTGGGGGCATAAGTCCAGCTCGAGCCGATCCCAACATAACGATATGTTATGTTAAAACCCACTGTTCAGTCGGGGCCCGGGTATCACAGTTCACAGGCAAAGATGAATAACCATAGAATCAAAGGAACGAAGAAAGTAAAGAAAGCAATATACATGGTTTCCAAAGTACAGTATTGTGACTTATCCATATTGATCATTTATTGTATTTGAGTTCATTGACATGTTTACATATCATACAAGTTTCATATGGCCTTACATACTCAGTACATTCTTCGTACTAAACCCTCTTGGGGGATTTACCTTACTTGCTGCAGGTGCAGGTACTAGTAGGCCTCCACAGTAGGTTGCCAGTTGTTGCCGATCATTGGTGAGCTCCAGTTAGTTCGGGGCTTCTTCAAGTCACAGTTGTACATATGTTTTGGTGTTGTACATGTTGTATAAAGCGGGGACTTGTCCTGACTTTTAGTTTATTTTGGTCAATGCACTTGTTAGAGGCTTTTGTATACAGATGTGGGTGTATAAATGTAAAAGGTACATGTCGTTTTTGACTTGCTGGCCTCAACGGCCAAGGTTCATATATGTATATATGTCACATGTTCCATGAATTTCGTTATTAGCATCATAAGATCCTACGTGATAAGGGTATTTTTGATGGCATGCATATGAATGAACATAAGTACAGGTTGGTTCTCTCGGGCCTTATCAGCTACGGGTGCTAATCACGTCTCGATGGGATTCGGGGTGTGATAGTATTCTATACTCTAATGGATTATCGGTGTTTCTTTGAATACTAAATAACTAAATAAGACATACAAATGTTGGACGGATCAATAATAGAACTTGTTTCTTATATTGCTACACGTGGATTACCTCCTAACATCAATGTTTTCCATACTTGTATGACTTATCAGTGTTTCTTTGACTACTAAATCACTATATGACACATACATAGTTTTGATGGATTAATAATAGAACTTGGTTTATTACTACACGTGTAATACCTCCAAACATATATGTATTTCATACTCGGATGGATTATCAGTGTTTCTTTGACTACTAAATCACAAAATAAGACATACAAAGGTTGAATGGTCTAATAATTAAACTTGGTTTATTACATTACTGCACGTGCATTACCTCCTATAATTTATGTATTCCATATTCAGATGGATTATCGGTGTTTTTTTGACTACTAAATCACTCAATGAGGCATACAAAGGCTCGTCAAACAATAATAGAACTTGGTTTCTTACATTCCGACACGTGTATTACCTTCGAGCATCTATTTATTCCATACTCGGATGGATTATCAGTGTTTCTTTGACTACTAAATCACTAAATAAGACATATGAAGGTTGGACGGACCAATAATTGAACTTGGATTCTTACATTACTACACGTGTATTACCTCTTAACATCTATGTATTCCAAACTCAGATGGGTTATTGGTGTTTCTTTGACTAACTAAATCACTAAATAACACATACAAAGGTTGGAGGGATCATTAATAGAACTTAGTTTCTTACATTACTACATTTGTATTACAACCTAACTTCTATGTATTCCATACTCTAATGGATTATCAGTGTTTATTTGACTACTAAATAACTAAATGAGACATAGAAATGTTTTACGGACCAATAATAAAACTTGTTTCTTATATTGCTACACGTGGATTACCTCCTAACATCTATGTTTTCCATACTTGTATGACTTATCAGTGTTTCTTTGACTACTAAATGACTATATGACACATACATAGTTTTGATGGATTAATAATAGAACTTGGTTTATTACTACACGTGTAATACCTCCAAACATATATGTATTTCATGCTCGGATGGATTATCAGTGTTTCTTTGACTACCAAATCACAAAATAAGACATACAAAGGTTGAACGGTCCAATAATTGAACTTGGTTTATTACGTTACTGCACGTGAATTAGCTCCTACAATTTATGTATTCCATACTCAGATGGATTATCGTTGTTTTTTTGACTACTAAATTACTAAATGAGACATACAAAGGCTCGTCAGACAATAATAGAACTTGGTTTCTTACATTACAACACACGTATTACCTTCGAGAATCTATTTATTCCATACGCGGATGGATTATCAGTGTTTCTTTGACTACTAAATCACTAAATAAGACATATGAGGGTTGGACGGACCAATAATTAAGCTTGGATTCTTACATTACTACACGTGTATTACCTCTTAACATTTATGTATTCCAAACTTGGATTGATTATCAGTGTTTTGTTGACTACTAAATTACTAAATAACACATACAAAGGTTGGACGGACCATTAATAGAACTTAGTTTCCTACATTACTACATTTGTATTACAACCTAACTTCTATGTATTCCATACTCTTATGGATAATCGGTGTTTCTTTGACTACTAAATAACTAAATGAGACATACAAACGTTGGACAGACCAATAATAGAACTTGTTTCTTATATTGCTACACTTGTGTTACCTCCTAACATATATGTATTTCATACTCAGATGGATTATCAGTGTTTCTTTGTTTACTAAATCACAAAATAGGACATACAAAGGTTGAACTGTCCAATGATTGAACTTGGTTTATTACTATACTACACCTGCATTACCTCGTTAAATTTATGTATTCCATACTCGTATGGATTATCGGTGTTTTTTTGACTACTAAATCACTCAATGAGACATACAAAGGCTGGTCAGACAATAATAGAACTTGGTTTCTTACATGACAACACGTGTATTACCTTCGAGCATCTATTTATTCCATACTCGGATGGATTATCAGTGTTTCTTTGACTAATAAATCACTAAATACGACATATGAAGGTTGGACGGACCAATAATTGAACTTGGATTCTTACATTACTATACGTGTATTACCTCTTAACATCTCTGTATTCTAAACTCGGATGGATTATTGGTGTTTTTTTGACAACTAAATCACTAAATAACACTTACAAAGGTTGGACGAACCATTAATAGAACTTAGTTTCTTACATTACTACGTTTGTATTACAACCTAACTTCTATGTATTCCATACTCTAATGGATTATCGGTGTTTCTTTGACTACTAAATAACTAAATGAGACATACAAATATTGGACGGACCAATAATAGAACTTGTTTCTTATATTGCTACACGTGTATTACCTCCTAACATCTATATTTCCCATACTTGAATGAATTATCAGTGTTTCTTTGACTAATAAATGACTATATGACACATACATAGTTTTGATGGATCAATAATAGAACTTGGTTTATTATACTACTACATGTGTAATACCTCCAAACAGCTATATATTCCATTCTCGGATAGATTATCGATGTTTCTTTGACTACAAAATCACAAGATAAGACATACAAAGGTTGGACGAACCAATAATAGAACTTGGTTTCTTATATTGCTACACGTGTATTACGGCCTAACATCTATGTTTTCTATACTTTTATGGATTATCACTGTTTCTTTGACTACTAAATCACTCAATAAGATATACAAATGCTGGTCAGACAATAATAGAACTTGCTTTTTTACATTACAACACGTGTATTACCTTCGAGCATCTATTTATTCCATATTTGGATGGATTATCAGTGTTTCTTTGACTACTAAATCACTAAATAAGACATATGAAGGTTGGATGGACCAATAATTGAACTTGGATTCTTACATTACTACACATGTATTACCTCTTAACATCTATGTACTCCAAACTCGGATGGATTATCGGTGTTTTTTGGACAACTAAATTACTAAATAGCACATACAAAGGTTGGACGGACTATTAATAGAACTTAGTTTCTTACATTACTACATTTGTATTATAACCTAACTTCTATGTATTCCATACTCTAATGGATTATCGGTGTTTCTTTGACTACTAAATAACTAAATGAGACATACAAATATTGGACGGACCAATAATAAAACTTGTTTCTTATATTGCTACACGTAGATTACCTCCTAACATCTATGTTTTCCATACTTGTCTGACTTATTAGTGTTTCTTTGACTACTAAATGACTATATGACACATACATAGTTTTGATGGATTAATAATAGAACTTTGTTTATTAATACACGTGTAATACCTCCAAACATATATGTATTTCATACTAGGATGGATTATCAGTGTTCTTTGACTACTAAATCACAAAATAAGACATACAAAGGTTGAACGGTCCAATAATTAAACTTGGTTTCTTGCATTACAACACATGTATTACCTTCGAGCATCTATTTATTCCATACTCGGATGGATTATCAGTGTTTCTTTGACTACTAAATCACTAAATAAGACATATGAAGGTTGGACGGACCAATAATTGAACTTGGATTCTTACATTTCTACACATGTATTACCTCTTAACATCTATGTATTACAAACTCGGATTGATTATCAGTGTTTTTTTGACTACTAAATTACTAAATAACACATACAATGGTTGGACGGACCATTAATAGAACTTAGTTTCTTACATTACTACATTTGTATTACAACCTAACTTCTTTGTATTCCATACTCTAAAGGATTATCGGTGTTTCTTTGACTACTAAATAACTAAATGATACATACAAATTTTGGACGGACCAATAATAGAACTTGTTTCTTATATTGGTACACGTGTATTACCTCCAAACATATATGCATTTCATACTCGGATGGAATATCAGTGTTTCTTTGTATACTAAATCACAAAATAAGACATACAAAGGTTGAATGGTCCAATAATTGAACTTGGTTTATTACATTACTACACGTGCATTACCTCGTAAAATTTATGTATTCCATACTCGTATGGATTATCGGTGTTTTTTTGACAACTAAATCACTAAAAGAGACATACAAAGGCTGGTCAAACAGTAATAAAACTTGGTTTCTTACATTTCTACACGTGTATTACCTTCTAATATCTATTTATTCCATAATAGAATGGATCATCAGTGTTTCTTCGACTACTAAATAACTAAATAAGACAAATGATGGTTGGATGAACCAAAAATAGAACTTGGTTTCTGCTAATACTACATGTGTAATACCTCCAAACAACTATGTATTCCATTCTCGGATAGATTATCGGTGTTTCTTTGACTACAAAATCACTAGATAAGACATATAAAGGTTGGACGAACCAATAATAGAACTTGATTTCTTATATTGCTACACTTGTATTACAACCTAATATATATATATTCCACACTCAGATGGATTATCAGTGTTTGTTTGACTACAAAATCATTAAATAAGACATACAAATATTGGACGGACCAATAATAGAACTTGGTTTCTTACAGTACTGCACGTGTAATACCTCCTAACATCTATGTATTCCATACTTGGATGGATTATCAGTGTTTATTTGACAACAAAATCACTAGATAAGACATACAAAGGTTGGACGAACCAATAATAGAACTTGGTTTCTTATATTGCTACACGTGTATTACGGCCTAACATCTATATTTTCCATACTTGGATGAATTATCAGTGTTTCTTTGACTACTAATTGACAAATGACATGTACATAGTTTTGATGGATCAATTAGAGAACTTGGTTAATTATACTAATACACGTGTATTACCTCCTAACAACTATGCATTCCATTCTTTGATAGATTATCGGTGTTTCTTTGACTACAAAATCACTAGATAAGACATACAAAGGTTGGATGAACCACTAATAGAACTTGGTTTCTTATATTGCTACACGTGTATTATGGCCTAACATCTATGTTTTCCATACTTGTATGGATTATCAGTATTTCTTTGACTACTAATTGACAAATGACACGTACATAGTTTTGATGGATCAATCAAAGAACTTGGTTAATTATACTATTACACGTGTAATACCTCCTAACACCTCTGCATTCCATACTCGGATGGATTATCAGTGTTTCTTTGACTACTAGATCACTAAATAAGACATACAAAGGTTGGAGGGACCAATAATTGAACTTGGTTTATTACATTACTGTACGTACATTACCTCCTACAATATATGTATTCCATACTCAGATAGATTATCGGTGCTTTTTTTACTACTAAATCACTAAATAAGACATACAAAAGCTCATCAGACAATAATAGAACTTGGTTTCTTACATTCCAACACGTGTATTACCTTCGAGTATCAATTTATTCCATACTCAGATGGATTATCAGTGTTTCTTTGACTACTAAATCACTAAATAAGACATATGAGGGTTGGACGGACCAATAATTGAACTTGGATTCTTACATTACTACACGTGTATTACCTCTTAACATCTATGTATTCCAAACTCGGATTGATTATCAGTGTTTTGTTGACTACTAAATTACTAAATAACACATACAAAGGTTGGACAACCATTAATAGAACTTAGTTTCTTACATTACTACATTTGTATTACAACCTAACTTCTATGTATTCCATACTCTAATGGATTATCGGTGTTTCTTTGACTACTAAATAACTAAATGAGACATACAAATATTGGACGGACCAATAATAGAACTTGTTTCTTATATTTCTACACGTGTATTACCTCCTAACATATATGTATTTCATACTCGTATGGATTATCGGTTTTTTTTGACAACTAAATCACTAAATGAGACATACAAAGGCTGGTTAGACAATAATAGAACTTGGTTTCTTACATTTCTACACGTGTATTACCTTCTAGCATCTATTTATTCTGAAATAGAATGGATCATCAGTGTTTCTTTGAATATTAAATAACTAAATAATATATATGATGGTTGGACGAACCAATAATAGAACTTGGTTTCTTATGATACTACATGTGTAATACCTCCAAACAGCTATGTATTCCATTCTCGGATAGATTATTGGTGTTTCTTTGACTACAAAATCACTAGATAAGACATACAATGGTTGGACGAACCAATAATAGAACTTGGTTTCTTATATTACTACACGTGTATTATGGCCTAACATCTACGTTTTCCATACTTGTATGGATTATCAGTGTTTCTTTGACTACTAATTGACAAATGATGCATACATAGTTTTGATGGATCAATCAGAGAACTTGGTTAATTAGTGATACGGGTGGAGCAAGCTGTCCAACAAGTCCACGACCATTCACACGAAGCCAAGCTCGGGAATTACAAAAACTCCGAGCCTTGTTCATGCAAATGGCCGTTTGTGAGTTGGTGATTGATCCACCTAATGGTCTAAATGTTTTTAAGTGTGAAGAGGGACCTTGCAGTGTAATAAACTTACACTCCAAGGCCGGCCCATGGCAAGGGCAAGCTGGTCATTTTCTTCCCCTTCATTTGGGGTGTAATATAAATAGACAATATTAGGGTTATTTGGAGTAGTTCTTTCATGATCATTTTGAAGATATAAACACTTGTAATATTTTGGACTTCTCTCTCTTCCATTGGAGAAGCCCAAGTTGGAAAACTCACAAGTAGAGTGATACTTGTGTTGTATCTTGGCTAGAAACAAGGGTCTTGAGGTCATAGAGTTCCTCTTGGTCCAAGTAAGAACTTGGTGTTAATATTCGTTAGTCTTAGGGTCCTCTCTTGTTGTTAGGGTTCTTAGACTCTTGAATCCTATATGTCAAGTTACTATCTTCTTGGTGTTTGTAATCTCGAAGTCTAGTGAAGCCGTGTGGGGCTCTTTCGATTCACTAGCACTTGTTGTTCAACTTGTTGATCTTGTGTTAGTTTGTTCTTCTTGTTGTTGATTGTTGGAACTTTGAGTTGTGGACTTGATAGTGTATCAATTATACTAATACACGTGTAATACCTCCTAACATCTTTGTTTTCCATACTCGGAGGGATTATCGGTGTTTCTTTGACTACTAGATCACTAAATAAAAATACAAAGGTTGGAGGGACCAATAATTGAACTTGGTTTATTACGTTACTGCACCTACATTACCTCCTACAATTTATGTATTCCATACTCAGATGGATTATCGGTGTTTTTTTTACTACTAAATCACCAAATGAGACATACAAGGGCTCGTCAAACAATAATAGAACTTGGTTTCTTACATTACAACACGTGTATTACCTTCGACAATCTATTTATTCCATACTCAGATGGATTATCAGTGCTTCTTTGACTACGAAATCACTAAATAAGACGTATGAAGGTTGGACGGACCAATAATTGAACTTGGATTCTTACATTACTACACGTGTATTACCTCTTAACATCTATGTATTCCAAACTCGGATGGATTATCGGTGTTTCTTTGACTATTAAATCACTAAATAACACATACAAAGTGATAACAACCCAAAGAGGGAAGAACAAGAAGGAATGAAAACGAAAGAAGGATATGTGGGTTAATATTCAAACTTTTGAATTTACGGGCAACAAGGGACTTGATACCCTCACCTCCCAATTGAATTCAACAATTTAAACACAAACCCTAGTTTGAGAAAATCAAAGGAAACCAAGAAACCACTAATGAGTAACCTTCGATTAACCAAACCAAAAAGTTCACCAACAATTCCAAGATCCACACTACTCAAATTACCAACTAATGCTAGGCTTCACCTAGAAACTACAAGCTAAATGCTAGGCTTCACCTAGAAACTACAAGCTTCAAAGCTCAATGTTCAATATTCCTCAAAAGTCCCATGTAAAATGAGGAATTATCCTATTTATACTAGAGAAATAAAAGACAACTAGTTATTACAAATATGCCCTTAATGAGAGACAAGGGCCTTGTTTGGTGACTCTTGTTGTGAATTCTTCAATTTAAAATCTAGCCACTTGTACAAATAGCCTCTTTTCTTTATCCACATCACTCCCATGGACTCTTAAGATTTCTTTTTCACGAACATTCTACGTGTCATCCACGTCATCCATTCTCGTGTCAACCATGTGATCCACGCTAGTATCATTCTCCCCTTCTTGAAAAGGATTCGTCCTCGAATCCAAACCTTGCAAACACATGAGAAGGACAAAAACCAAAGCATCCTTAAAGTTTGAGGGTTAGTACAAGGGTTAGCAACAATATCACCATGCCAAGGAGGCACAAATTTGAGATACAACCAAATATCCTTTGCTTTCAATAAAGCCAATCCATCATTCATGGAGCAAAGGTTTTGGGTATGATAAACATCAAGAGACAAGGCAAACACAAAGATCTTTGTGGCATCAAGAACTCCAAAAGATGGTACCAGATTTAACTTGGGAGCCATAAGACATAATTGTTTCATTGTCTCACAAAAAGGCCACACCAAAAGTGGTGTAATCACCCACAAGGGTTCATCCGAGTCAAAGAAGCAAAGACCCACATATCTCTACCTCCATACAAAATAAATTCCATACCATTATGAGTATCATCATAAGCAAAGAGGTAGTAGAGAAAGGTGTTAAGCTCACTATTCTCATCTAGGGCGTACCAAAAGATAAGGACACCGGTAGATAAGAAGAGACATTTTAAGCACCAAACAACCCTCTCTATCAAGCAATTTCCTAAAGAAAGGAAGTGCACCAATAAAGCCATGCTACTAGAATAGTCGAGGAATCTATTAGGAGTCAAATGACTCCATGCTAAATAATACTCACAAGGAGTTAGGGTCCCTCCTATCATAGCACCAAGCATGCTTCCAAGAGTCCTATTTGAAACTTCAACTTGTCCAACCCTATGAAGGTGACAAGGAGCTTTCAATATCCATGGACTCTTCCAAAAACAAATGATCAACTTAGCATCCACAAGAATGAGACCACATTTGAGAAAAGGGTCGTCATATGCAAACAAGTAGTAAAGAAAGCTCATAATCTACATTCAAAGTTGTGTCATCATGCCTAACCTTAGGCTCATCACAATCATTCTCAACCTCATACTCTATCACATTTTTAGCACAAGGTCCATCACACAAGATCACATTTGACCTCCTTTGTGGACATTCTCTAGCAATATGTCCTTTACCTTGACATTTATAACATCGAATGATAGAAGGAGAAGAAGATTGAGGTACATCATGCTTACCTCCATAGGCTTGATCTTCCCATTTTGTGTTGTAGTTAGCTTGAATAGCTTGACTGCCATCTTGGAACATTGGAAGACTCACCATGTTGTGACCCATCCCTTGATTTGAAATACCTTGACAATCATATCGATCACTTCGATTTTCACACCTTCCTCCTTCATCCCTATACCTATCATCACTATCCCATTTCCCTTGACATCTCATGCCTTGGTTTGTACCAAAGCCTTCGGGTCCTTCCCACATTCATTCGGGTTAACCTCTTCACACATTTCATCATAAAGAGGGTTTTGATAATAGATATCTTGGTAGGGTACTTGTGGGTAGTGTTGTTGGATTGGAACATAGGGTACATGCAAGGATGCATGTGATACATTTCGTGGAGGTGCTTGGCTTCTAACTTGGGTCTCCACAAAAGAAGGACTCATTTGTGGTGGATGATATGGTTGGGTATTTGGATATGGGGTGACTTGCCTAACATAGCTCGGGTTCATTCGGAATGTAGCTTGAGGGTAAGTTTGGTTCCAATTTGGTTGGGGGTAGTATAGGTTGGATTCTTGACCCGAGGTCCTTCTTGTTTCTTCACTTCGACTTGTCATAGGGAACCTCCTTTCAATCATACTATCCATCCTTTTCACCCTTTTCTCCATACCTCTAAACCTCCCATTTGTGATAGCAACCATGGAGGCTCAAAATCCATTGAAGGAGCAACAATAGTCAATGTCAAGATTCGAGGACGAATCTTCTTTAAGAAGGGGAGAATGATAGCATCCGTGGAAGCTCAATGTCATTAAACGGCAGAGAATATCAAGACATTTTAATGGGCGTCAATTAGCAATGAAAACAAGTCTTATGATGGAAGAATAAGTACAACACAATGTTGATCTTTGGAGGCCCAAATTAAAGATCAAAAGAAGTTGGAATTATGGCCCCAAATCTGTCCAAATAAGGAGAAATTTCAGCAGCCCAAAGTTGTGGTCTAGAATCTTATTTAATGCTTTGTTGACTACATTTATAGCTTTAGTGGACCAAAGTGTTGGTAGTCTTCTATGCACCTAGGTAATTTCAGCTTATTTAATTTAGTTTGACCACCTAGGAAGTCTAGAATATCTTTTAGATTGCAACACCATTTACTCCTATATAAAGGAGTGTTTTCTTCTTTATTGTAACTAAGTTTGATTTAAATTAATAGTAGCAGCCTTTTGTCTTGTGGAGACCTTTTAAGGTTTTCTTTTGGGTTATGCCCTTTTTGTTCTACTTTGAACCATATCTTGGATTTCTTCAAATGGTAAGATTCCTCGTTTGAGTTCCCTCCCTCCTATTCTAATTCTTCTACTTCTTTATTGATTCGCTATTTCTATTAAACAAGATTTCAAGTATCTAATATTTGAGCTTGTTTCTTCTCTTTCTAGAATCAATTCCTCCCTCATTTCTAAAGTTCTTATTTATAAGTCTTCCGTTATCCGTGTCGTTATCAAGTGGTATCAATGTCATAAAAGGGCAGAGAATATCAAGACATTTTAATAGGCCTCAATTAGCAATGAAAACAAGTCTTATGATGGAAGAATAAGTATAACACAATGCTGATCTTTGGAGGCCCAAATTAAAGATCAAAAGAAGTTGGAATTATGGCCCAAAATCTGTCCAAATAAGGAGAAATTTCAGCAGCCCAAAGTTGTGTACTAGAAGCTTATTTAATGCTTTGTTGACTACATTTATAGCTTTAGTGGACCAAAGTGTTGGTAGTCTTCTATGCACCTAGGTAGTTTCAGCTTATTTAATTTAGTTTGACCAACTGGGAAGTCTAGAATGTCTTTTAGATTGCAGCACCATTTAGTCCTATATAAAGGAGTGTTTTATTCTTTATTGTAACTAAGTTTGATTTAAGTTAATAGTAGCAACCTCTTGGCTTGTGGAGACCTTTTAAGGTTCTCTTTTGGGTTATGCCCTTTTTGTTCTACTTTGAACCATATCTTGGATTTCTTCAAATGGTAAGATTCCTCGTTTGAGTTCTCTCCCTCCTATTCTAATTCTTCTACTTCTTTATTGATTCGCTATTTCTATTAAATAATGTTTCAAGTATCTAATATTTGAGCTTGTTTTCTTCTCTTTCTAGAATCAATTCCTCCCTCATTTCTAAATTTCTTATTTATAAGTCTTCCGCTATCCATGTCATTATCAAGTGGTATCAAAGCTTTGGATGGTTGGGTATTCTTATACTCACCCGATCTACTGATTTGATCAATAGAAAACCAGAAAAAAAAAAGTTACTATAGCTTGAACAGTAACCAGAAAAAAAAAAGCAAAAAAAAGGGGTTATATGAATAGTGACGTGAACAGTAATTTTAGTGTTCTTCACTTGTTCATGGTCTTTAACAATACTTTATCTTGTGATATAGTTACATTGGATGTTGAAAGATTTGATCTAATTGTTATCTCTTGAAAATCCAATTTGATTTGAAGCTTCTTTGACTTTTGGTCATCAAGAAACTCAAAAGTCACTTGGAGGATTGTAAAGGTCATTACAACTCATTGGACTAAAAAGCTAATGTGAACATGTTCTAAGTCTTTAAAAGTGTTTACACAGTACACTTTAATTCCTATTGTCCCCTTGCTAGATACTTTTAAGTATTTGTTCATACTTGGTGAAATCTAGTGATTTTGTGCCTATTTCTTTTCGTGCCAATTTTTTTGTGTTTTTTTTTCTTTATTTTCATTGTGTATTTCTTTGTTTCCAGTCCGTTATTATTTTTACTGTCCTTTTCTTTGTTTGACATAAACTCCATTCTTGAACCAAACTTTGGAACTTTCTTTTGAAGTATTTGAGTTATTGGTTCATGGAAGAACTTTGAGGAGCATCCCTAGAGTGGTAAAAGGCAAGAGTGGTGAGATTATTTGAGGAAAAAGCCTAATTGAGTGATATACGAGTGTTGAAAGCCACTATTTGAGTGATACATGTAAGAGAGTGTATGTGAGGAAACTTTACTACTAACAATCACTTTTTTAAAGCATGTCTTCTACAGATTGTGAAAGTTGTGGCAGCGAAGGAATTGATTATTATAGTGGAGATGACTGGGAATCAGATGCAAAAGATGATGAAACAGATGTGTACTATAATTCTTGTGATGAGTATGGTGGGTATGATGACTCAAATGCTAGCCAAGACTATGATGAATCACATCAGATTTGTGATTTGGGTAAAACCAATAACATTTGTGATGATTATTCTAGTAATGAATCTTCTGATTATGATGAAATTAGTTATGGTATTGAATTTTCTGATTATGACGAATTTGGTTATGATAATAAATCTGTTGATTATGTTGGAGTTGGGAGTGTGAGTGTTAAATGTGCTGGGGTAAGATCTAGTTTGGAAAAAAGTCCTAGAAAAAGCCATGAGCTTACTAGAGTTAACAAAGTTTTTCAAACTAGAATGGAAGTATTGTCTAATGTGTGTGCTACTAAGATTGACATGAATATTTGTCACAACTTTGTTAGTTCTTACTTTGTTCAAAAGGTTGGTTTGTCTTGTGTTAAGCACGATTCACCCTACACCTTAAAAGGAGTGAAGGTGGACAAGAGAGTGTTAGTGCCATTAACTCTTGGGAGATAAAAGGATCATGTTTTGTGTGATGTGGTTCCCTTATTCACATGTTATGTCTTATTGGGAAGGCAATGGTATCTCTATAGAAATGCTTCATATGATCAAGAAAAGCATAGGTATTCCTTGATGAGAGATGATGGAAAAAAGACTGCCCTTGTTTCATTGACACCTATGGAGATTAAAGACGATGAATTAAGGGTGAGAAGATTAATGGAGGTGTTTGAAAAGGAAAAAGAATGCAAAAAGGAAAACAAAAACAGATTTGAGAAGCCTAAAATTAGAGTTGATCTTAGAAGTCCTCCACGGGATAAAAGAGGAATTCTTGGCAAGTACTTGGGAGCTAGTGAATTGACAAACTTCTCTATACAAAATAAATGTGAGGATGAGAGAAGTAAGGGTGAGAAACTTGATAACTCAAGAGAGGAAAAAGGAGATAAAGTGATGAGTAAAGAGAGTGAGTTGTCAAAAGGTAAGAATGAGTGGAAAGAATTGAGTGAAGTGATTTTAAAAGGTAAAATAGAGAGTGAACCAGTGCACTTGAGAGATGAGGAAAAAGAAGAGATTAAAAGAATAGAGTGCTTAAGTGTGAAAGATTCTTGTTCAAGCTCTAACCAATTAACTCTTTCTATTTCTAGTGTTTGTGTTCCAAATGTGCAGGTTATTGAAAAGGAAATCAATGAAGAGTTGGAATGACAATTGCATAAAGAAAGGAAATCCAATTCCAAAGAAGATTTGGAAATTGTACAAGCCAATGACTCATGGAAACAAGTGCAAGTTGAAGATAAGTTTGAGCTTGAAGAACTCATGTGGTATGACCTTGTCAATGATCTATTTGTTGCAAATGAAATTGAGCATGTACCACAATCTGATGAGTCCAAAGTTATAAGTGAAGGTATAACTCAAATTAAGAGTAAATCTTACCTTGTTGATTATTTTTCTCATGTGAGTAATCTGCCACAATGTGATGAAAGAAAAGTGCAAGATAACTTTATTGGACAAATCCAATGGGATTTAGGAGAGGATGAATCTTGTTCACATTCCAATATGCTAAATCTTTCTTGTTTTAATATCACCTCTCAGTCCATGCAGAAATTTGAGAAAGAACCTTGTGAAGAGGAAGATGGTACCTCATTTGAAAAAGAAACTAACATTGGCCAAGATTTGGAAGTGTACAATAACCCATTATGGGAAGAAATTGGAGAAGACTTTAAAGTGTTCTTTAATCCCTTGTGGTGTGAGAATACCAATGGAGAAGTTGCCAATGAAGACAATGAGACACATAAAGCTTTTGGTGCCAAAAATAAGAATATTGAGCTAAATGATGAATGTAATAGCTCAAGTGTGGAAAAAGATAAGTGCTCACAGGTTGCTAACTTTATATCTCTGTCTTATTTTGAAGATCCTTTTTTGCAGGTTTAATCCAAGCCACTTCTCAAGCAACTCACTTTTGATCCATTTCTTGACTATGGTATATCCAATAGCGAGGTTAAGTTGTTTTGCAAGACCAAATATGGTATGTTTTTTTGGTATTCAAATGCTTTTGGTCTAGGTAAGGAGCTTATGATCCATATCTTTGTTTGACATAAACTCCATTCTTGAACCAAACTTTGGAGCTTACTTTTGAAGTGTTTGAGTTGCTGGTTTATTGAAGAACTTTAAGGAGCATCCCTTGAGTGGTAAAAGGTAAGAATGGTGAGATTATTTGAGGAAAAAGCCTAATTGAGTGATATACAAGTGTTGAGAGCCAGTACTTGAGTGATACACGTAAGGGTGTGTGATATATGTTCTTGGTGAGGTCATTTTGCTTTCTAACAATTTTTTGTTTTTAAGCAATTAATTTGCAGGTTTTTGGAAGGTATGACTACATTGGTAAATATCAAAAGAAAGGAAGAAGATAAAAGATTGAAAGAAAATGATGTTGAGGGGTTGCAAAAGCTCTTTTAAATGATGAAGAGAGCAAATGATGAGTGGGATGAAAGAAAGAAGAATCCTGGAAGAGACCATGAGCTTACTAGAGGTAACAAGATTTTTCAAACTAGAATGGAAGTATTGTCTAATGTGTGTGCTACTAAGATTGACATGAATATTTGTCACAACTATGTTACTGCTTACTTTGTTCAAAAGGTTGGTTTGTCTTGTGTTAAGCATGATTCACCCTACACCTTAAAAGGAGTAAAGGTGGACAAGAGAGTGTTAGTGCCATTAACTCTTGGGAGATACAAGGATCATGTTTTGTGTGATGTGGTTCCCTTATTCACATGTCATGTCTTATTGGGAAGGCAATGGTATCTCTATAGAAATGCTTCATATGATCAAGAAAAGCATAGGTATTCCTTGGTGAGAGATGATGGAAAAAAGACTGCCCTTGTTTCATTGACACCTATGGAGATTAAAGAAGATGAATTAAGGGTGAGAAGACCAATGGAGGTGTTTGAAAAGGAAAAAGAATGCAAAAGGGGAAACAAAAACAGATTTGAGAAGCCTAAAATTAAAGTTGATCTTAGAAGTCCTCCAGGGGATAAAAGAGGGATTCTTGGCAAGTACATGGGAGCTAGTGCATTGACAAACTTCCTTGCACCAAATAAATATGAGGGTGAGAGAAGTAAGGGTGAGAAACTTGACAACTCAAGAGAGGAAAAAGGATATAAAGTGATGAGTAAAGAGAGTGAGTTGTCAAAAGGTAAGAATAAGTGGAAAGAATTGAGTGAAGTGATTTTAAGAGGTAAAATAGAGAGTGAACCAGTGCACTTGACAGATGAGGAAAAAGAAGAGATTAAAAGAATAGAGTGCTTAAGTGTGAAAGATTCTTGTTCAAGCTCTAACCAATTAACTCTTTCTATTTCTAGTGTTTGTGTTCCAAATGTGTAGGTTATTGAAAAGGAAATCAATGAAGAGTTGGAACGACAATTGCATAAAGAAAGGAAATCCAATTCCAAAGAAGATTTGGAAATTGTACAAGCCAATGACTCATGGAAACAAGTGCAAGTTGAAGATGAGTTTGAGCTTGAAGAACTCATGTGGTATGACCTTGTCAATGATCTATTTGTTGCAAATGAAATTGAGCATGTACCACAATCTGATGAGTCCAAAGTTATAAGTGAAGGTATTACTCAAATTAAGAGTAAACCTTACCTTGTTGATTATTTTTCTCATGTGAGTAATCTGCCACAATATGATGAAAGAGAAGTGCAAGATAACTTGAGTGGACAAATCCAATGGGATTTAGGAGAGGATGAATCTTGTTCACATTCCAATATGCTAAATCTTTCTTATTTTAATATCACCTCTCAGTCGATGCAGAAAATTGAGAAAGAACCTTGTGAAGAGGAAGATGGTACCTCATTTGAAGAAGAAACTAACATTGGCCAAGATTTGGAAGTGTACAATAACCCATTATGGGAATAAATTGGAGAAGACTTTAAGGTGTTCTTTAATCCCTTATGGTGTGAGAATACCAATGGAGAAGTTGCCAATGAAGACAATGAGACACATAAAGCTTTTGGTGCCAAAAATAAGAATATTGAGCTAATTGATGAATGTAATAGCTCAAGTGGGGAAAAAGATAAGTGCTCACAGGTTGCTAACTTTATATCTCTGTCTTATTTTGAAGATCCTTTTTTGCAGGTTCAATCCAAGCCACTTCTCAAGCAACTCACTTTTGATCCATATCTTGACCATGGTATATCCAATAGCGAGGTTAAGTTGTTTTGCAAGACCAAATATGGTATGTTTGTTTGGTATTCAAATGCTTTTGGTCTAGGTAATGATCCTCTCTTGTTTAAAGAGCTTATGAATTGTATATTTAGTTTTTGTGTTGGCGATTACATTATTCTATTGGATGAAGCAGTGCATGGATATTTAAAATGGGTGTTTGCACATAAAAAAACTAAATGGGTTAAGTGGTTGCATGGTCACTATCTAATGTTATTTTTACCAAATAAGTTGTCTACTTCATTTGTTTACCTCCAACTTATTATGATAATCTGGTTGGTTGTAGGCATTGGTGATTTGAGGACAATTCTTCTTCAAGTGTGGGGGAATGATAGCAACCATGGAGGCTCAAAATCTATTGAAGGAGCAACAATAGTCAATGTCAAGATTCGAGGACGAATCTTCTTTAAGAAGGGGAGAATGATAGCATCCGTGGAAGCTCAATGTCATTAAACGGCAGAGAATGTCAAGACATTTTAATGGGCCTCAATTAGCAATGAAAACAAGTCTTATGATGGAATAATAAGTACAACACAATGTTGATCTTTGGAGGCCCAAGTTAAAGATCAAAAGAAGTTGGAATTATGGCCCAAAATCTGTCCAAATAAGGAGAAATTTCAGCAGCCCAAAGTTGTGTTCTAGAATCTTATTTAATGCTTTGTTGACTACATTTATAGCTTTAGTGGACCAAAGTGTTGGTAGTCTTCTATGCACCTAGGTAATTTCAGCTTATTTAATTTAGTTTGACCACCTAGGAAGTCTAGAATGTCTTTTAGATTGCAACACTATTTACTCCTATATAAAGGAGTGTTTTCTTCTTTATTGTAACTAAGTTTGATTTAAATTAATAGTAGCAGCCTTTTGTCTTGTGGAGACCTTTTAAGGTTCTCTTTTGGGTTATGCCCTTTTTGTTCTACTTTGAACCATATCTTGGATTTCTTCAAATGGTAAGATTCCTCGTTTGAGTTCCCTCCCTCCTATTCTAATTCTTCTACTTCTTTATTGATTTGCTATTTCTATTAAACAATATTTCAAGTATCTAATATTTGAGCTTGTTTCTTCTCTTTCTAGAATCAATTCCTCCCTCATTTCTAAAGTTCTTATTTATAAGTCTTTCGTTATCCGTGTCGTTATCAATTTTTTTCAACCACCCTTTCATTCACATTGGTCACTCTCCTTGATACATTAGAATTTGTCACCATGTTGTTAACCGAACTCCTTCCTCCATGGTTATAAGAAAAATCATTAGACATTGTACCTACAAAACTCAACAAACAATATTAGTGGTAAAAGCCTCACATCACTCATATGTAAACTCTCACCTCACCTCCTAAAGTGTCGTCTCAAAATTGGTAGTGAACTTTAGCTTTGCTTGATCAATTCAAGATCACCTATCCTTTATAGTGGAATGGATTCTTGTGACTCTTGAAAGAAGGATGACTCGATTTAAGGTAAAAGGACTTGAATCAAGAAGTTTATCAACGAATTAAGATGAGAAAAGTTGAAGAAAAGAAGCACGAAAGAAAACGGACTCAAAAAAAAACTAAGTAACAAAAGTAGAAAAAATGCTTGTGTTGCTTAATTTTGATGAATCAAAGAGATGATTTGATGTTTAAAAACTAGTTAACAAGTGATTAAAGATGTTAATTACTTGTTAAATAGTTGAGAAATCGAAAGAAGAAAGCGTAGGAAAAAGAATCACGGAGTTTGGACACTTAGAAATTTTTTTGGAAGCTTACTAGTTTGGCCGTTCCAGCAAGCGTCTGGCCCTTCCTAGGGCGCTGAGCTTTAGAAGCTTGCTGGTTTGGGTGCCAAATCAAGCGTCTGGCCCTTCCTATGACACTGAATTTTTTATTTTTTTTGGTTAAAGTGGCAGCTGTTGACTAGAGTTGACTGCTGATTTGGCGCTGATTTGGCTCTGATTTGACTGTTGATGTGGTGCCACGTGGAAAATCAATTTAATTTTTTTATTTTTTTCTTCAGAATTTAATAAATAATTTTTTTTTTGAATTTCCACAAGTGGACCCACAAACACCTTTGACCAAATTTGACTTGCAATTTTGGATCAAAGTGTACTTCTTCTCTCTTCTTCTCCAAGAACAATATGAAGGTGTTCAAGAACACCAAAAACACACATCAAACCTTAGCACACCCAAATCAACTCGAAATTGGCTCAAAATTTAGGAGTAACTTCCCCACGACTTAGAGAACAAACCCCAATGAATTTTAAGCCTCAATTTCTCCTCAATCAACAAACCCACTTTCCAAGTTCTGAAAACTCAAAAGCTTGAAAACCCTTTAATGGCAACTTCACTTTCCAAACTCCGATTTGAATGAAATTTGAGATTTAGACTCAAAAAACACTAGAGAATCAAGATCTAGTGTCAAAAACAACAAATCAAAACAAAAAAAATTTGGATTTTTTTTTTTTTTTTTGATTTTTGGATTTTTGAAGAAATCAAAATCCCAATATTAAGATTTGTGAAAACAAACCTTAACTAGGCTCTTGATACCAAAATGATAACGACCCAAAAAGGGAAGAACAAGAAGGAAAGAAAACAAAAGAAGGATATGTGGATTAATATTCAAACTCTTGAATTTATGGGCAACAAGGGACTTTATACCCTCACCTCCCAATTGAGTTCAACAATTTAAAAACAAACCCTAGTTTGAGAAAATCAAAAGAAACCAAGAAACCATAAATGAGTAACCTTTGATTAACCAAACCAAAAAGTTCACCAACAATTCCAAGATCCACACTACTCAAATTACCAACTAATGCTAGGCTTCACCTAGAAACTACAAGCTAAATGCTAGGCTTCACCTAGAAACTACAAGCTTCAAAGCTCAATGTTCAATATTCCTCAAAAGTCCCATGTAAAATGAGGAATTATCCTATTTATACTAGAGAAATAAAAGACAACTAGTTATTACAAATATGCCCTTAATGAGAGACAAGGGCCTTGTTTGGTGACTCTTGTTGTGAATTCTTCAATTTAAAATCTAGCCACTTGTACAAATAGCCTCTTTTCTTTATCCACATCACTCCCATGGACTCTTAAGCTTTCCTTTTCATGAACATTCTACGTGTCATCCACGTCATCCATGCTCGTGTCAACCATGCGATCCACGCTAGTATCACAAAGGTTGGACGGAGCATTAATATGTAACGCCCCGTACCTTCCCGACCCTACTTGACAACCTTGAACCATGTTTACCCTAGGTTCAAGAGCAATAATATGTATTTTGCATTATTATTGATGGAATATTTGATATTGTGCTAGTAAATGTGATTAGACCTTTGTAGTAGGTGGTGTTTGTGACTTTGTGGAGCATTTGTGGGGTGAAAAGTGAGGTTTAAGGGACATCCAAGCAAAGGATCTTAAAGATAAGGGGCAAGAAAAAGGTTGGAACTTGAAATATCCAACTAAATCCACAAAGAAAAGTTGAAATCAAAAATTAAGTGTGGGGCGCTGCAGGTGGCGTGCCAGGCTGCCTTGGCCTGAATTTCTTTTAGCACAGGCAGCAAGGGGGCGAGCCTAGGGGCATTCCAGGCCGCCCCTGCACACCTTTCAAATGCTTAATTTTTCTATAAGTCTGTAGGGCGCCCGGGAGCGTGCCGGGGTGCTTTTTGCCTGACTTCTTCTACGATTATTAGTCTATAAAAAGGACTCTTGGGTTATGGTATCATTATTCCATCATAGTAGGACTACTCTTGAGCAAGTTTGGCATCCGATTTGGGATTAATTCTTCGTCACAAGTGTTTTATCAAATTATGTTAAATTAAGCCATGAGTGGCAAAAAGCGCGTATTCTTGAGGATTGAGGCTACGAATGTGAATCTCGTGAGTTGAATATTATCTTGACATTATGAAATTATTTAAACATGAGATAGTGGGATTATTACACATTGAAATTGGTGGGCTAAGTTAATATGTGTTAATGGGCTCAATTTGAGGCCCAAAAATGGAATAAAATGCATGGCCCAAAAGGGCAAATGACCCATTCTTCCACTTTGACCAAGGGAACATGGCATTTAATGCCAAGAAGTGGCTAAGTATGACTTGAGGGGCTATATAAGGTGGCAAAAATCAGATTTTATTTCCACAACTCACACATGCCTTTCTAGACATTTCTACAAGACATTTCTTCAAGCTCTCAAACCCTAAGCCATCTTTTTGGACAAGATCACTCATTTGCAAGTTTTGGTAAGTGATTACTCTTATGGATTAATATATTATATGCATGGGAGAGTATGTAGATCATGATGGTTATGTCTAAAAGTGTAAATAATGCATGTTTACCTTTTGCTAAAAGATATGTCATCCATGGGATTTAAACTTGAAAGGAGACTTGAGGTTTTGATAAAAGTGCATGGTGTGAATGAAATATCAACATGTATGGTGTGGTTATGTTCCTTGACTTATTATTTTTCTATGAGGGTAAGTTGTGGGATTGTTGTCGATATGTTGTTGTGAAGTGTATTGAGGTGACTTGATGGAGTAATTGTGATGTTGTATCGATGGAGAAGCGTAAAGTATGAACTTGGTGTGACATGCTATTGATTTATGATGCATTGGTCAATGTATGGATTGTTGTGGTATTGTTGACAATTTCATAAATAGTATTGTCAAGGGGGAAATGACATGTTAAGGCAATCATGTAACTCATTGTCGTCATATGCATTTGTAAGGTAGTTGGTGGTTAATGTAAACTCTGTTATGTACTTGTGTTGCAGAGTGAAACGTAAGGAAGGAGCTGGACTATTGTATGCACATTTATGATTGTATATTCATATTGGGAAATAAGGTATGTAAGGTTATTCTAGCCGTATCCTTCTGCAGCACATAGTATTCACATTGACATTGTATTTATTCCATTCCAAAATGTTCTAATGATACGGGTGGGACAAGATCCACAAGTGCACGGCCTTTCACACGAAGCCAAGCTCGGGAGTTACAAAAACTCCAAGCCTTGTTCATGCAAATGGCCGTGTGTGAGTTGGTGAGTCAGCCACCTAAGGACCTAAATGTTTTTAAGTGTGAAGTGGAACCTTGAAGTGTAATAAGCTTACACTCCAAGGGGGCGGCTGCCAAGGGCTACACTTGTCATTTTAGCTTTCATTTTGGCTTGTAATATAAATAGACAAGCTTAGGGTCATTTTGCTTAGTTTTTCTCATTGTAATTTCAAGACAAAGACTTGTAATATTTCTCTCTCTCTCTCTCTTCCATTGGGAGGCAGATTTCGGCCAAGCTTGCTAGAGTGAAGCTTGTGTTGTGTTTTGGCTAGAAACAAGGATCTTGAGGTCATTGAGTTCCTCTTGGTCTAAGTAAGAACTTGGTGTTTATATTCCATAGTCTTAGGGTCCTTTCTTGATGTTAGGGTTCTTAGTCTCTTGAATATTATATGTCAAGTTATCTATCTTTTATTATCTTGTTGTTCTTGTCTTTGAGATCTTGAAGTCTAGTGAAGCCGGGTGGGGCTCTTTCGATTCACTAGCATTTCTGTTGGTTGCTGTTTTTGTTGTTGTTGTTGTTGGAATCTTTGTGTTGTGGACTTGATCTTGTATCATTTGGTATCAGAGCAAGACCAGTTGTGTTCCCACACAACCCATCTTAGGCTTGTTCTCGGATTAAACAAAAAAAAAAAAAAAAAAAATCGGAAATCAGTCCATTGAAGACAAATCCGAGAATGTTGTTGTATGTTTAGATCTAGGTGTTATTTTGCTTGTTTAGTGTGTTTCTAGTGTTGGTTTCTTTCTCACTAACACTAAAGTGTCTAGATCTAAAAGTTGAGCTTGAAAACTTGACCATTGTTGTGGTGACTTGAAGTGGTTGAAAGTTGTATGTTGTTGATGACAAAAATTGGTGGTTGTGTGTTATGTGCTTGAAGAAGTTGATGAAAGTTGTTAAGGTGTTCATCTTTTAAACTTGTTCATCTTGTTCATCTTGTGGTGTTCAAGTTGCAAGACAAGTCATAAAGTTGTTGGTGAAAGACTTGCACCCATCACTTCCTAGTTGGCCAACCACTCTTCCTTAATTCAAGGAGCCTTGTTTTGTGGGACTAGTTAGTCAAACCTAACCCTTTGAGTTTGAAAGGTTGAAAAAGGCTACAAGACTATTATTTTTCCCTCCAAAACACATTGTCATCCTTCACAAGTTGTATGAATATTGATTTTCAGATTTGTGACAAAAAAAAAAAAAAATACATATAAGTTATATATATACAAACCGTGTGGGCCCAAGGCCAATTGCATGCTGCCACGTCACCCCTAAGCTCAACTTTGGATAATTTTAGTTTCTAATTGTTGATTCTTAGTTTCCTTACTTGATTCTAGAACTAATTAACAAACTAGTACATTCCTACTAGATTGTCAATTAGTCCTTTGAATTCGTTTGTTCGTGTCAACGTTTACTTGAGTGCTTTTATCTTTTGAACACGTTGTTGTTTTTGGTTCTAGTCCGACAAGAATTCTTTGAGTCTTCAAACGAGAATCCACTCCGGATAAGAGCTTACTCATACCTTAAAGGATTCACGGTTACTAGCCAATTTACAACACTTGTGGAACTCAAGCGTGTGGTGATCTAAGGAGTATAATACCTTGACAATGGAAGGGGCCACGTCCCATAACGTGGATACTAATGCACTTGACTCTATGAGGGTCACTCTTGAGGCCGTTACCCGGACACTTGAAAGGTTGAATTCGGAATTTGGGGCCGTGAGAGGGGACTTGGCAGCAATCAAGGGAGAAGTGTCGACTATTAGTGGGAGATTAGAACAAGTGGAGAGTCAAAGGAACTCTCATCCTTCTACTCCTCTACATGTCTCTACCAATGGGCATGATAGGACTTCCTCCGCAACCATCACCCCCGAAACAGTCCACCAAATGCTAAATGCACCCCAAGCTCCATTAAATGCCACAAGCCATACCACCCATTTTCCTCCAAACCGTGACACCACCCTTTTTCCTCCAAACCGTGACCCCACTAGACCAATACGTTTCCAAGCTCCTCAAGTTCCACAAGAGGGATTTGGACGTCAAGTCCCTCCACTAAATCCGAACCCTCCATTCCAAGCTCCATTAAACCAAAGGCCACAAAATCCAATTCCTCCGGATCAAAATGCCCAAGCCCGACCAGCCCCCTTTGAAGGATATGGTAGAGAGGAGTATGAAGGGTATGGAGCCTTTGATGATGATTACATGAGGGAGGAGGAGATAAGAGGGGGTCGTGGAGATCCAAGGAGATACCGAGGGTATGGAGATAGGGGAAACCGACACCAAGAGAGAGATGTAGGCATCAACACCATCAAGTTGAACCTACCAATCTTTAAAGGTGATAGTGACCCCGAGGCCTACTTAGCTTGGGAATCGGCTTGTGACAAAGTTTTTCAAGTTAATGACATCTCGGAAGAAAAGAAGGGTTGCTATGCTATAGCTCATTTTGAGGGTTATGCTAACACTTGGTGGGAGGATGTCAAGCGGTTTGGTAATGAACTCATTGATGGGCAGCCACCACCTTGGTATCGATTGAGGTATTTGATGAGGCAATGATACCTTCCCGAGAGATATCGCCATGAGTTGCTTGCTAGATTGTATGGTTTGCGTCAAGGTAACAAGAGTGTGATGGCCTATTTTGATGAGTTTCAACAACTCATGTTAAAGCTTGATCATCGTGGGGAGAAAATCAGCCACGACATCATCCGGTTCAAGTGTGGGTTGAACAAAGATATCTCCACTCATTTAACCCTTCACAAGTTTGAAACCGTTGACGGTATTTTCCAAGCGGCTCTTGAGATTGAAAGGGAACTTAAGGAGAGATCATCTTTCAAGACAAGGGGACAAACCCCCTCGGGTTGGCCCAAAAACAAGGACCAACCCGCCACTACTAGGCTGCCCGAGACCAAAACAGTCCCCAAATTGACTCCAAAACCGGAGGCTCACAAGTATCCTAACCCAAAGGGATTCTAATGTTTCAAGTGCCAAGGTTGGGGACATAAGGCCAATGAATGTCCAAACCGACGCAATGTGATCCTATGGGAAGGGAGAGTATATTACCTTGGTGAAGAGGTGGGTCCCGAACGGGGAGAAGATGAGGCCGAGCCTCAAGATGGAGAGGAAACCGATGATGGACCACACGATGATGATGGTGATGATGGTGAAGATGTTTATCCTCAAGAAGGAGAGTGTGTGGTTCCAAACTTTGTGGTTAGGCGCGTCATGATTAGTACGGCAGTAGATGACCCAAGCCAAAGGGAAAATCTATTCCACACTAAATGTCTTGTAAAGGGGAGTGTGTGCACCTTGGTGATCGATGGTGGTAGTTGTACAAATGTCGCAAGTCATGCTTTGGTAAATTTCTTGAAGTTGCCAACTACACCACACTCTAGTCCTTACAAGTTACAATGGCTGAATGATTGTGGTGAATTGAAGGTCACAAGGCAATGTGTGATACGGTTCAAGGTGGGAAACTACCACGATGAAGTACTTTGTGACGTAATACCAATGCAAGCATGTCACTTGTTGTTAGGTAGGCCTTGGCAATATGATAGGTCTACCAAACACGATGGGAGGTCCAATCGATATACACTTGAGAAGGATGGCCGAAAGGTCACACTTCATCCTCTTTCACCTTCCCAAGTAAATGAGTGGCATCAAAGGATGAGAGAATTGAAGAAAAAGGGAAAGGAACCCGAAAGGGGAGAAAAGAGAGGGAGTTCCGTAGGTGGGGAAGTAGGTACATCGGAGGCTGCCCCAAAAGCAACGGGGGGAGGGACTATGGTGATGTTGGCTAGGAAGAAGGAACTTTTCATAGATCATGATGAGGGCACGCCTATGTTACTCTTGGCTCATTGTTTTAATACTAACCCCACTAATCCTTCCATGTCTCCTTTGATTTCTTGTGTATTGCAGGATTATGAAGACGTATTTCCTCAAGAACTTCCACAAGGATTGCCCCCACTTTGGGGAATTGAGCACCAAATTGATTTGGTGCCGGGTTCATAACTTCCAAACAAACCGGCCTATAGGAGCAATCCCATGGACACTAAGGAGCTTGAGAGACAAGTTGAGGAGCTTCTCCACAAGGGATACATCAAGGAAAGTATGAGTCCGTGTGCTGTCCCGGTGCTTTTGGTACCAAAGAAAGACGGAACTTGGCGCATGTGCGTCGATTGTAGGGCCATCAACAAAATCACTATAAGGTATCGTCATCCAATCCCTAGACTAGATGATATGTTAGATGAGCTCCATGGTTCTTGTTTGTTTTCTAAAGTGGATCTTAGGAGTGGCTACCACCAAATTCGCATGCAACCCGGTGATGAGTGGAAGACCGCATTCAAGACCAAATTTGGTCTATATGAGTGGCTGGTCATGCCCTTTGGCCTTACCAATGCTCCTAGCACCTTTATGAGGCTAATGAATCATGTAATGAAGCCTTATATTGGAAAGTTTGTGGTGGTGTATTTTGATGATGTGTTGGTATATAGTAAATCTATTGATGATCATGTGATGCATTTGAGGTGTGTGTTTGATGTGCTCCGAAAGGAGAAGTTGTATGCCAATGTAGAGAAGTGTTCTTTTGGTGTTGATAAAGTGATTTTCTTGGGTTTTGTCGTGAGCTCAAGGGGTGTGGAAGTGGACGAATCCAAGATAGACGCTATACGAAGTTGGCCGACCCCTAAAACTATTGGAGAAATCCGAAGTTTCCATGGGTTGGCGAGCTTTTATAGGAGGTTTGTCAAAGGTTTCAGCTCCATAGCAGCACCCTTGACCGAGGTTATTAGAAAGGACCAACCCTTTAAGTGGGGGGGAGAGCAAGCTAAGGCTTTTGAAGCCTTGAAAGCTATGCTCATCTCGGCGCCTTTGTTGCAATTGCCCAATTTTGATAAGATGTTTGAAGTAGAGTGTGATGCTAGTAAAGTTGGCCTCGGGGCTGTTTTAATGCAAGAAGGCAAGCCCGTTGCTTATTTTAGTGAAAAGCTCAAAGGGGCAACTCTTAATTACTCGAATTATGATTTGGAGTTGTACGCCCTTGTTAGAGCTTTGGGCAATTGGCAACATTATTTGTGGCCTAAGGAGTTTGTGATACGAACGGACCACGAATCGTTGAAACACCTTAAGAGCCAAGACAAGTTGAATAGGCGTCATGCTAAGTGGATTGAGTTTATTGAGACCTTCCCTTATGTAATTCATTACAAAAGGGGGAAGGAAAATGTTGTGGCTGATGCGTTGTCTAGAAAGCATGTGCTTGTTGCTACCTTGTCTTCGAAGTTGATGGGATTTGAGAGCTTGCGGATGTTGTATCCCGAGGATCCTACCTTTGCTCCTATTTATAGGGAATGTGAAGAGTGGGGAAGGGACCGATGGCTTAAGGAGAATAGCAATTCCTCCTACTCTCGATTTGATGGCTATTTGTTCAAAGGGAGGAGGTTGTGTGTTCCTTCTAGTTCATGGAGGGAATTGTTTATGAGAGAGGCACATGATGGTGGCCTCATGGGGCATTTTGGGGTTGACAAGACCCTCGGTATCTTAGAGGAACAATTCTATTGGCCCAAAATGCGCAAGGATGTTGCTAAAATTTGCGGCCAATGTGTGGATTGCCGGTGTGCGAAATCCCGCCTCCGACCTCAAGGATTGTACACCCCACTTCCCACTCCCCTTAGCCCTTGGTTAGATATTTCGATGGACTTTGTTTTGGGGCTGCCAAGGACTAGAAAGGGTCGAGACAACATTTTTGTTGTTGTTGATAGATTCTCCAAAATGGCTCATTTCATTCCATGTGCTAAAACTGAAGATGCTCCTAGTGTAGCTTCATTATTTGTTGAACATGTTGTAAAGCTTCACGGAGTCCCAAGGACTATTGTGAGTGATAGGGACTCAAAGTTCCTAAGTCTCTTTTAGAAGTCCATGTGGGGTAGGCTTGGAACGAAGTTGCTTTTCTCCACGTCTTGCCACCCACAAACCGATGGCCAAACGGAGGTAGTAAATAGAACCTTAGGGTCTATGCTACGTTCTATGGTTAAAGGTAAACTGACTTCATGGGAGAATCACCTACCCTTGGTGGAATTTGCATACAATCGGGTAATACATTCAAGTACGGGAATGACTCCCTTTGAGTGTGTTTATGGCTTGAATCCCCTTACCCCTTTAGATCTCACTCCTTTGTCTAGTGATCTCATGACAAGTTTAGATGGATGCAAAAGAGCCGAGGCAATGAAAAAGGTGCATGAGAAGGTGCGGATCAAGCTTGAAAGGAAGAACCAAGAGGTTGCAAAAAGGGTAAACAAAGGACGAAGAAGGCTTGTGCTTGAACCCGGAGATTGGGTGTGGGTGCATCTTCGAAAGGATCGATTTCCATCTCAAAGAAAGTCCAAATTGCTGCCTAGGGGTGATGTGATACGGGTGGGACAAGCTGTCCAACAAGTACCCGACCATTCACACGAAGTCAAGCCCGGGAGTTACAAAAACTCCAAGCCGTATTCATGCAAATGGCCGTGTGTGAGTTGGTTATTGAACCACCTAAGGGCCTAAATGTTTTAAGGTGTGAAGATGGGCCTTGAAGTGTAATGTTTTTACACTCCATGGCCGGCTGCTCCACATGGCCCATAAGGTCATTTTTTGTCTTTCATTTGGCTTGTAATATAAATAGACAAGCCTAGAATTATTTTGCCTTAGTTTTCCCATTGTAATTTCAAGACAAAGACTTGTAATATTTCCCTTTCTCTCTCTCTTCCATTGGGAGGCAGATTCTGCCACAAGCTTGCTAGAAGGAAGCTTGTGTTGTGTTTTGGCTAGAAACTAGGGTCTTGAGGTCATTGAGTTCCTCTTGGTCCAAGTAAGAGCTTGGTGTTTATATTCAATAGTCTTAGGGTCCTCTCTTGATGTTAGGGTTCTTAGTCTCTTGAATATTATATGTCAAGTTATCTATCTTTTCATTATCTTGTTGTTGTTGTCTTTGAGATCTTGAAGTCTAGTGAAGCCGTGTGGGGCTCCTTCGATTCACTAGCATTGTTGCTTACTTGTTAATCTTGTGTTTGTTGGGTTTTCTTGTTGGTGTTGCTGAAATCGTGTGATACATACTTGATCTTGTATCATTTGGTATCAAAGCAAGACCGGTTGTGTTCCCACACAACCCATCTTGGGCTTGTTCTCGGATTAAACAAAAAAAAAAAAAAAAAAAATCGGAAATCAGTCCATTGAAGACAAATCCGAGAATGTTGTTGTATGTTTAGATCTAGGTGTTATTTTGCTTGTTTAGTGTGTTTCTAGTGTTGGTTTCTTTCTCACCAACACTAAAGTGTCTAGATCTAAAAGTTGAGCTTGAAAACTTGACCATTGTTGTGGTGACTTGAAGTGGTTGAAAGTTGTATGTTGTTGATGAAAAAAAAATTTGGTGGTTGTGTGTTATGTGCTTGAAGAAGTTGATGAAAGTTGTAAGGTGTTCATCTTTTAAACTTGTTCATCTTGTTCATCTTGTGGTGTTCAAGTTGCAAGACAAATCATAAAGTTGTTGGTGAAAGACTTGCACCCATCACTTCATAGTTGGCCAACCACTCTTCCTTAATTCAAGGAGCCTTGTTTTGTGGGAATAGTTAGTCAAACCTAACCCTTTGAGTTTGAAAGGTTGAAAAAGGCTACAAGACTATTATTTTTCCCTCCAAAACACATTGTCATACTTCACAAGTTGTATGAATATTGATTTTCAGATTTGTGACAAAAAAAAAATACATATAAGTTATATATATACAAACCGTGTGGGCCCAAGGCCAATTGCATGCTGCCACGTCACCCCTAAGCTCAACTTTGGATAATTTTCTAGTTTCTAATTGTTGATTCTTAGTTTCCTTACTTGATTCTAGAACTAATTAACAAACTAGTACATTCCTACTAGATTGTCAATTAGTCCTTTGAATTCGTTTGTTCGTGTCAACGTTTACTTGAGTGCTTTTATCTTTTGAACACGTTGTTGTTTTTGGTCCTAGTCCTACAAGAATTCTTTGAGTCTTCAAACAAGAATCCACTCCGGATAAGAGCTTACTCATACCTTAAAGGATTCACGGTTACTAGCCAATTTACAACACTTGTGGAACTCAAGCGTGTGGTGATCTAAAGAGTATAATACCTCGACAATGGAAGGGGCCACGTCCCATAACGTGGATACTAATGCACTTGACTCTATGAGGGTCACTCTTGAGGCCGTTACTCGGACACTTGAAAGGTTAAATTCGGACTTTGGGGCCGTGAGAGGGGACTTGGCAGCCATCAAGGGAGAAGTGTCGACTATTAGTGGGAGATTAGAACAAGTGGAGAGTCAAAGGAACTCTCGTCCTTCTACTCCTCTACATGTCTCAACCAATGGACAAGATAGGACTTCCTCCGCGACCATCACCCCCGAAACAGTCCACCAAATGCTAAATGCACCCCAAGCTCCACTAAATGCCGCAAGCCAAACCACCTATTTTCCTCCAAACCGTGACCCCAATAGACCAACGCATTTCCAGAATTCCCAAACCCCGCATGAGGGATTTGGACGTCAAATTCCACCACTAAATCCGAACCTTCCATTCCAAGCTCCATTAAACCAAAGACCACCACCCCCACAAAATCCAATACCCCCAAATCAAATTCCAAATAACCAAAACCGACCAGCCCACCTTGAGGAGTATGGTAGGGAGGAGTATGATGGGTACGGGGCCTTTGATGATACTTACATGAGGGAGGAGGAGGTGAGAGGGGGCAGAGGAGTTCAACGGAGATACCGTGGATATGAAGAAAGAGGAAACCGGCACCATGAGAGAGATGTGGGCATCAACACCATCAAGTTGAGTCTACCGCTCTTTAAGGGTGAGAGTGACCCCGAGGCATACTTAGCTTGGGAATCGGCTTGTGACAAAGTCTTCCAAGTTAATGATCTCTCGGAAGAAAAGAAAGGAAGTTATGCTATAGCTCACTTTGAGGGTTATGCTAACACTTGGTGGGAGTACGTCAAGCGGTTTGGTAATGCACTAGTTGACGGGCAGCCACCACCTTGGTATCGATTGAGATACTTGATGAGGCAAAGGTACCTCCCCGAGAGTTATCGCCATGAATTGCTTGCAAGGTTGTACAACTTACGTCAAGGTAACAAAAGTGTGATGGCATACTTTGATGAGTTTCAACAACTCATGTTAAACCTTGACCATCGTGGGGAGCAAATCAGTCATGATGTCATCCGGTTCAAGTGTGGATTGAACAAGGAGATCTCCACTCATTTGACACTTCACAAGTTTGATACCGTTGAGGGTATTTTCCAAGCGGCTATTGAGGTTGAAAAAGAGCTAAAGGAGAGGTCGTCGTTTAAGGCAAGGGTACCAGCCCCCTCGGGTTGGTCCAAAAACAAGGGGCAATCCAGCCTTCCAAGGCTGCCCGAGCCCAAGGCCGACCCCAAACTTCCTCCAAAACAAGAAGCTCACAAGTACCCTAACCCAAAAGGATTCCAATGTTTCAAGTGCCAAGGTTGGGGACATAAAGCCAATGAGTGTCCAAACCGACGCAATGTGATCCTTCGGGAAGGGAGGGTGTATTACCTTGGTGAGGAGGTGGGTCCCGAAAGGGGAGAAGATGAGGCCGAGCCTCAAGATGGAGAGGAACCCGAGAATGGGCCATATGATGATGAGGGCGAAGATGTTTACCCTCAAGAAGGGGAGTGTGTGGTTCCCAACTTTGTGGTTAGGCGCGTCATGATTAGTAAGGCGATAGATGACCCTAGTCAAAGGGAGAATCTATTCCATACTAAATGTCTTGTAAAGGGAAGTGTGTGCACCTTGGTGATTGATAGTGGTAGTTGCACAAATGTTGTTAGTATGGCTACGGTTAACTTCTTGAGGTTACCAACTACCCCGCACACTAGTCCCTACAAGCTACAATGGTTGAATGACTGTGGTGAACTAAAGGTCACAAGGCAATGTATGATACGTTTTAAGGTAGGAAACTACCAAGATGAAGTGCTTTGTGACGTGATACCAATGCAAGCGTGTCACTTGTTGTTAGGTAGACCTTGGCAATATGATAGGTCTACCAAACACGATGGGAGGACCAATCGATATACACTTGAGAAGGATGGCCGAAAGGTCACACTTCACCCGCTTTCACCCTCCCAAGTAAATGAGTGGCACCAAAAGATGAGAGAGTTGAAGGAAAAGGGGAAGAAATCCGAAAGAGGAGAAGAGGGAAGGGAAACCGTGGTTGGGGCAGTAGGGTCACCCGTGACTGCCTCAACTTCAAAGGGGGCTGAAAACGTGGTGATGTTAGCTAGAAAGAAGGAACTCTTCGTGGACCATGATGTGGGCACACCTATGTTGCTTTTGGCTCATTGTTTAAATACTAACCCCGCTAATTCTTCCATTTCCCCTTTGATTTCTTGTGTGTTGCAGGATTATGAAGATGTATTTCCTAAAGAACTTCCGCAAGGATTGCCCCCACTTCGGGGAATTGAGCACCAAATTGATTTGGTGCCGGGTTCACAACTTCCAAACAAACCAGCCTATAGGAGCAATCCCATGGACACTAAGGAGCTTGAGAGACAAGTTGAGGAACTTCTCAACAAGGGATACATCAAAGAAAGTATGAGTCCTTGTGCTGTTCCGGTGCTTTTGGTACCAAAGAAAGACGGAACTTGGCGCATGTGCGTCGATTGTAGAGCCATCAACAAAATCACTATAAGGTATCGTCATCCAATCCCTAGACTAGATGATATGTTAGATGAGCTCCATGGCTCTTGTTTGTTTTCTAAGGTGGATCTTAAGAGTGGCTATCACCAAATTCGCATGCAACCCGGTGATGAGTGGAAGACCGCATTCAAGACCAAATTCGGTCTATATGAGTGGCTGGTCATGCCCTTTGGCCTTACCAATGCTCCTAGCACCTTTATGAGGCTAATGAATCATGTAATGAAGCCTTATATTGGGAAGTTTGTTGTGGTTTACTTTGATGATGTGTTGGTATATAGTAAATCTATTGATGATCATGTGATGCATTTGAGGTGTGTGTTTGAGGTGCTCCGAAAGGAGAAGTTGTATGCCAACATGGAGAAGTGTTCTTTTGGTGTTGATAAAGTGATTTTCTTGGGTTTTGTCGTGAGCTCAAGGGGCGTGGAAGTGGACGAATCCAAGATAGACTCTATACGAAGTTGGCCAATCCCTAAAACTATTGGAGAAATCCGAAGTTTTCATGGATTAGCAAGCTTTTATAGGAGGTTTGTCAAAGGTTTTAGCTCCATAGCAGCACCCTTGACTGAGGTTATTAGAAAGGACCAACCCTTTAAGTGGGGTGATGAGCAAGCTAAGGCTTTTGAAGCCTTGAAAGCTATGCTCATCTCGGCGCCTTTGTTACAATTGCCCGATTTTGATAAAATGTTTGAAGTGGAGTGTGATGCTAGTAAGGTTGGCATCGGGGCTGTTTTAATGCAAGAAGGCAAGCCCGTCGCTTATTTTAGTGAAAAACTCAAAGGGGCAACTCTTAATTACTCGACTTATGATTTGGAGTTGTACGCCCTTGTTAGAGCCTTGGGCAATTGGCAGCATTATTTGTGGCCTAAGGAGTTTGTGATACGAACGGACCATGAATCGTTGAAACACCTTAAGAGCCAAGACAAGTTGAATAGGCGTCATGCTAAGTGGATTGAGTTTATTGAGACTTTCCCTTATGTAATTCATTACAAAAGGGGGAAGGAGAATGTTGTTGCTGATGCGTTGTCTAGAAAGCATGTGCTTGTTGCCACTTTGTCTTCGAAGTTGATGGGTTTTGAGAGTTTAAGAGAATTGTATCCCAAGGACCCTCACTTTGCTCCTATCTTTAGGGAATGCGAAGAATGGGGTAGGGACAAGTGGGATTCGGCTAGGGGTTCAAATCCCTATGCCAAGTTTGATGGTTACTTATTTAAAGGTAGACGATTGTGTGTACCCTCTAGCTCTTGGAGAGAATTGTTTGTGAGGGAAGCACATGATGGCGGTCTAATGGGTCATTTTGGGGTCGAAAAGACCCTCGGAATATTGGAGGAGCAATTCTATTGGCCCAAAATGCGCAAGGATGTGACTAGAACTTGTGGCCAATGTGTAGAATGCAAGAGAGACAAATCTCGGCTCCTACCTCATGGGTTGTACACCCCGCTGCCCACTCCTCTACGTCCTTGGCTTGATATATCGATGGACTTTGTGTTAGGGCTGCCAAGGACTCGACGAGGCCGGGATAGTATCTTTGTTGTAGTTGACCGGTTTTCTAAAATGGCGCACTTTATTCCTTGCTCTAAGTGTGATGACGCCCCTAGCGTGGCCTCGTTATTTGTTGATAATGTTGTTAGATTGCATGGTGTCCCGAGGACCATTGTGAGTGATAGGGACTCTAAGTTCCTAAGCCACTTTTGGAAGTCCATGTGGGGTAGGCTTGGTACCAAGTTATTGTTCTCTACCTCTTGCCACCCACAAACCGATGGCCAAACGGAAGTAGTAAATAGGACTTTGGGTGCTATGCTACGTTCCATGGTTAAGGGAAAAATGACTTCTTGGGAGGAGCACTTACCATTGATTGAGTTTGCATATAACCGTGTCATACACTCAAGTACGGGAATGACTCCCTTTGAGTGTGTATACGGCCTCAACCCCCTCACCCCTTTGGATTTAACGCCTTTGCCAAGTGATCTCATGATTAGCTTAGAAGGAAGCAAGCGGGCAGATTCTATGAAGAAGTTACATGAGAAGGTGCGGCTTCAACTTGAGAAGAAAAACCAAGACATGGCAAGGAGGGCCAACAAGGGAAGAAAGAAAGTCATCCTTGAACCGGGAGATTGGGTGTGGGTGCATCTTCGGAGGGATCGGTTTCCATCCCAAAGAAAGTCCAAATTGATGCCGAGGGGTGATGGTCCATTCCAAGTGCTCGAGAAAATCAATGACAACGCCTACAAGATTGACCTTCCACCGGAATACCAAGTGCACCACACTTTTAACGTTTGTGATCTTTCTCTCGTGGAGGCGGTTGAAGATGACCAAGTGCTGAATTTGAGGCCAAATTCCTCTCAAGATGGAGAGGATGATACGGGTGGGACAAGCTGTCCAACAAGTACCCGACCATTCACACGAAGTCAAGCCCGGGAGTTACAAAAACTCCAAGCCGTATTCATGCAAATGGCCGTGTGTGAGTTGGTTATTGAACCACCTAAGGGCCTAAATGTTTTAAGGTGTGAAGATGGGCCTTGAAGTGTAATGTTTTTACACTCCATGGCCGGCTGCTCCACATGGCCCATAAGGTCATTTTTTGTCTTTCATTTGGCTTGTAATATAAATAGACAAGCCTAGAATTATTTTGCCTTAGTTTTCCCATTGTAATTTCAAGACAAAGACTTGTAATATTTCCCTTTCTCTCTCTCTTCCATTGGGAGGCAGATTCGGCCACAAGCTTGCTAGAAGGAAGCTTGTGTTGTGTTTTGGCTAGAAACTAGGGTCTTGAGGTCATTGAGTTCCTCTTGGTCCAAGTAAGAGCTTGGTGTTTATATTCAATAGTCTTAGGGTCCTCTCTTGATGTTAGGGTTCTTAGTCTCTTGAATATTATATGTCAAGTTATCTATCTTTTCATTATCTTGTTGTTGTTGTCTTTGAGATCTTGAAGTCTAGTGAAGCCGTGTGGGGCTCCTTCGATTCACTAGCATTGTTGCTTACTTGTTAATCTTGTGTTTGTTGGGTTTTCTTGTTGGTGTTGCTGAAATCGTGTGATACATACTTGATCTTGTATCATTTGGTCCATTCCAAGTACTTGAGAGAATCAATGACAACGCCTACAAGATTGACCTTCCACCGGAATATCAAGTGCACCACACTTTCAATGTTGGTGACCTCTCTCTCGTGGATGCGGTTGAAGATGACCAAATGCTGAATTTGAGGTCAAATTCCTCTCAAGATGGAGAGGATGATACGGGTGGGACAAGATCCACAAGTGCACGGCCTTTCACACGAAGCCAAGCTCGGGAGTTACAAAAACTCCAAGCCTTGCTCATGCAAATGGCCGTGTGTGAGTTGGTGAGTCAGCCACCTAAGGACCTAAATGTTTTTAAGTGTGAAGTGGAACCTTGACGTGTAATAAGCTTACACTCCAAGGGGGCGGCTGCCAAGGGCTACACTTGTCATTTTAGCTTTCATTTTGGCTTGTAATATAAATAGACAAGCTTAGGGTCATTTTGCTTAGTTTTTCTCATTGTAATTTCAAGACAAAGACTTGTAATATTTCTCTCTCTCTCTCTCTCTCTTCCATTGGGAGGCAGATTTCGGCCAAGCTTGCTAGAGTGAAGCTTGTGTTGTGTTTTGGCTAGAAACAAGGATCTTGAGGTCATTGAGTTCCTCTTGGTCTAAGTAAGAACTTGGTGTTTATATTCCATAGTCTTAGGGTCCTTTCTTGATGTTAGGGTTCTTAGTCTCTTGAATATTATATGTCAAGTTATCTATCTTTTATTATCTTGTTGTTCTTGTCTTTGAGATCTTGAAGTCTAGTGAAGCCGGGTGGGGCTCTTTCGATTCACTAGCATTTCTGTTGGTTGCTGTTTTTGTTGTTGTTGTTGTTGGAATCTTTGTGTTGTGGACTTGATCTTGTATCATCTAAGGTATCCTATTTTCGGTTATCAATTGTTATTAATCACATGTTCCCTACTCATTGATCATTTGTGATTCACATGTCTCATGTTTATTGACTAATGTTCCAAAGGTCCAACAATGTTACATTCCAAAGTTCAAATAATGTTATGACTATCAAGCCTAGCTCAAGCTGATCCCGAGATTATTGGATTAGGGGGTAGCCCTAGAGGCATGAGCCTAGCTTGGATCGAACCTGACAGGGGGTAGCTCTAGAGGTAAGAACCTAGCTCGAGATGAATCTGATATATTAGTTTATGGGTGGCAGCTCTAGGGGTAATAACCTAGCTCAAGCCGAGCCCGGTGTATTGATTTACGGGTGGTAGCTCTAGAGACATAAACCTAGCTCGAGCCGATCCCAACATAACGTTATGTTATATTAAGACCCACTGATCAGTCGGGGCCCGGGTACATAGTGACACAAGTGATGATGAACAAGCATAGAAGTAAAGAAACAAAGAAAGTAATGAAAGCAATACACATGGTTCCCAACATATAGAATGGTAACTTATCCATATTGGTTATCCATATTGGTTATTCATTTGTATTTGAGTTCATTGAAGTATTTATGTGTTATACAGTTTTATATGAGCCTTACATACTCAGTACATTCTTCGTACTGACGTCCCTTGGGGGACTTACCTTACTTGCTGCAGGTGCAGGTGCTAGTAGACCTCCACAGTAGGTTGCCGGTCATTTGCAGAATATTGGTGAGCTCCAGTTGGTTCGGGGCTTTCCGAGTCACAGTTGTACATTGATTTTGGTATTGTAAATGATGTGTAAAGCGGGGACTTATCCCGAATTTAAGATATATATGTGTATGAATCTGTTAGAGGCTTTGTAGATGTATGTGGGGATATGAATGTAAGCGATGTATGCCCATTTTGACTTGATGGCCTTGACGGCCAAGTTTCACATATGTATATCTCACATGTTTCCATGACTTTTGCTATTAGCATCTTGTATCTATATGTGATGATGGTGTTTCGCGAATGACATGCATATGAATAGACATAGATAAAGATTAGTTCTCTCGAGCCTTATCGGCTTCGGGTGCCAGTCCGCCCCATTGGATTTCGGGGGCGTGAAAAAAGTGGTATCAGAGTTGGTCATCCTAAGGGTGTCTACAAATTCGTGTCTGAGTAGAGTCTTGCTTATGGATGTGTTGTGCACCACATTTATAAGCAGGAGGCTACAGGGCATTTAGGAGTTGTTTCTTTTCTTCACTTCTAGATCGTGCAATAGAGCCAATGTGGTAAGTGGAATCGTATCTAACCATTGGAATTGGTTTTCCTTGTTTATAGAAAAATGTCGATGACAAGAAAAGGTAGAGGCAAGGTAAGCAGGTAGATATGCTTGCCGGTGAAGGAATAAGTAAATTACCACCTGACCAAGCTAGTCAAGGTGGAGCTAACACTGAAATTGCATCGCGATCTTCTTCTACTTTTCTAGCTTCGGAAGAGCCAAGAGGTAGAGAAGTACCCGCAGAACCGCCAATGAATGCCACTGACCAGGATTTAAAAAATGCAGTACACATGTTGACTCAGATAGTTGCTGCACAAATCAAGGACGAGCTGGTCCAACGACAAATGAGGATGATGCGGCTAGAGTGGCAAGTCGCAGGACACAGGACTTTCTGAAATTAGACCCTCTTATATTCACTGGGTCAGATCTGAAAGCAGATCCACAGGACTTAGTGGATCAAATCCAGAGGGCTCTAGATGTTATGCACGTGACTGGTGTTGAAACAGTTCAACTTGCGGCCTATAGATTGAAAGGTGAAGCTATATTATGGTATGAAGACTGGAAAAGATTGAGGGGTATTGATGCACTTCCAGCTGGTTGGGAAGAATTTAAAATGGCATTCCTTGATCATTACCTCCCATATGAGATCCGGGAGGCACATGCAGATCAATTCTTAAATCTCCATCAAGGGAATTTGAGTGTTAGAGAATACAGTTTGCAGTTTAATTCCTTGGCTTGATATGCTCTGAATGTAGTGGCCATAATGACAGACAGAGTCCATCGATATGTGGACAGATTAGAGCCATATTTGATAAGGAACTGTACCATTGCTGCCTTGAACAAAGATATGGACATAGCCAGAATACAGGCCTTCACCTAGAAAAGGAAGGATCAAAGACAGAGAAGAAGGGTACATGAATCTGAAAGAGGACAGTTCAAAAGTGCTAAACCTATGGGACAGTCTATGGCGTCCCAAGGAGAATCTAGTCCTCGGATGTTTCCTAGATAGCCTAGACCCTCATTCTCTTATTCCACAGCAGGCACTCACTCTCAATTCCGAGGGTTTAGAGGCAGTCAATCTGGGCAGAGTAGTGGAATTCACGGATCGCAGCCAGTAGGATTTTCTCGTCAACAGTGTCAGCACTGCGGGCCTACTCATTCAGGTACATGTCGATTAGGGATGAATGCTTTCTTTTGGTGCCGTATGACGAGGCACATGATGAAAGAGTGTCCCCAGAGGAGCATGGGTGGTATAGACGACCTGCGGGATCAACTGTTGCGTCATCATCATCAGTTCCTTCTTTAGGCCGAGGTGTACAGTCTATTGGTCGTGGTAGAGGTGCTAGAGGAGCAGCCAGTACTAGTGGAGTCCAGAACAGTACTTATGCTCTAGTGGACCGGCAGAATTTGGAGGCATCTCCTGATGTCGTCACAGGTACATTATCCATATTTTCGTATAATGTATATGCATTGATTGATTCAGGTTCTACATTGTCATATGTTAATCCATTGATTGCTGTTAAATTTGAAAGAACACCGGAACTACTAACTAAGTCAATTGAAGTATCTACACCAGTTGGTGAATATATTGTTGCAAAAAGAGTATATCATAATTGTGTGGTAACTGTGTGTGGTCATGATACACTGGCCGATGTCATTGAACTAGACATGGTGGATTTTGATGTGATAATAGGCATGGGTTGGTTGGCTTCTTGTTATGCCACGGTAGATTGCCGGGCCAAGAAGGTACATTTTCATTTTCCACAAGAAAATGGTCTTGAATGGCAGGGTAATGTGGGGGCACCAAGAGGAAAATTTATTTCCTATCTGAAAGCCAGGAAAATGATTGCCAAGGGGTACATATGTCACTTAGTACAAGTGAAAGATACTGAAATGGAACCACTAACTCCTCAGTCAGTTCCAGTGGTCAATGAATTTCTTGATGTATTTCCAGAGGATCTTCCTGGTTTGCCTCCAGAATGGGAAGTAGAGTTTGGTATCGATGTAAATCCAGGCACTCAGCCTATTTCTATTCCCCCGTATAAAATGGCCCCAACAGAATTGCGTGAATTAAAGGAGCAATTGAAAGACTTGCTGGACAAGGGCTTCATCAGGCCTAGTATGTCCCAGTGGGGTGCACCGGTATTATTTGTACGAAAAAAAAGATGGCACATTGAGAATGTGCATTGACTATCGGCAATTGAATAAGGTAACGATAAAAAATAAATATCCCCTCCCTCGAATTAGCAATTTGTTTGATCAGTTACAAGGCGCCAAGTGTTTTTCAAAGATTGACTTAAGGTCGAGTTACCATCAAGTCAGAGTTAGAGACAAAGATGTACCCAAGACAGCCTTCCGCACACGGTATGGCTATTATGAATTTTTAGTTATGTCATTTGGACTAACAGATGCACCAGCTGTGTTCATGGATTTGATGAATAGGGTGTTTAAGACATTTCTCGACGTGTTTGTGACGGTATTCATAGATGACATCCTGGTTTATTCAAAGTCACAAGAGGACCATGCTAAGCACTTACGGCAAGTGTTGTAGATTCTTCGTGAGCGTAAGTTGTATGTAAAGTTCTCTAAATGTGAATTTTGGTTAACATCCATCGCATTCTTGGGTCACATTGTGTCAGATGAAGGAATTCGAGTTGATACACAGAAGATTGAAGCGGTGAAAAATTGGCCAAGGCCTATGACGCCTATGGAAATTCGTAGCTTCCTTGGGTTGGCAGGTTATTATCGAAGGTTTGTTGAAGGGTTTTCTTCCATTGTTGCACCTTTAACGAAGATTACACACAAGGCAGTCAAATTTCAGTGGAATGATGCATGTGAGAAAAGTTTCCAAGAGCTGAAGGAGAAATTGACTTCTACGCCAGTGTTAGTACTTTCGGAAGGCACCGAAGGTTATGCAGTATATTGTGATGCTTCTGGAGTTGGCCTAGGGTGTGTATTGATGCAGCACGGTAAGGTAATAGCATATGCCTCACGATAGTTGCAGCCACATGAGAGAAACTATCCCACACGTGATCTGGAGTTAGCAGCTGTAGTATTTGCTTTAAATATATGGCGTCATTATTTGTATGGAGTTCATGTTGATATCTATACTGATCACAAAAGTTTGCAATATATCTTTAAGTAGAAGGAACTTAATTTAAGGCAACGAAGGTGGTTAGAGCTCTTAAAAGACTATGATATTGATATTCTATATCATCCAGGAAGAGCAAATGTGGTAGCTGATGCATTGAGCCGCAAGGCAATAGGAGGCACTAGTGGCCAATTGAAGAAAAAACAAGATTTAGTCAAAGATCTACATCAATTAGCCAACTTGGGGGTTCGTATTCTTGAATCCTCAGATGAAGGGGTTATTGTACAAAATGCGGCAGAATCTCTATTACTAGCTAAAGTGAAAGAGAAGCAGTTTGCGGATCCTATGTTCTTACAACTGAAAGAAAATGTACAACAGAGTTTGACAAAGGCATTTGATCTTACACAAGAAGGGGTACTTCAATGCCAAGGTAGATTATGTGTACCGGATGTAGATGAGCTGAGGGAACGAATTATAACAGAGGCGTATCATTCGCGATATTCTATTCATCTGGGAGCTACCAAAATGTACCATGACTTGAAACAAATATATTGGTGGGGAAATATGAAAAAGAACATTGCAAAATTTGTAGCTCATGCCCAAATTGCCAACAAATGAAAGTAGAGCATCAGAAACCAGGAGGTTACATGCAATGTATCAATCTTCCAGTCTGGAAATGGGATATGATTAACATGGATTTCATCACAGGTTTGCCTCGTACCCTGCAGAAATTTGATTCTATATGGGTCATAGTTGACAGGCTTACCAAATCAGCGCATTTCCTACCAGTCAAGACCACCTATACAGCTGAAGATTATGCAAGGGTATATGTTAAAGAAATAGTGCGATTACATGGGATTCTGATCTCCATTATATCAGACAGGGGAGCTCAGTTTACTGCGTATTTCTGGAGATCTTTTCAGCAGAGTTTGGGTACACAGGTGAATTTGAGTATGGCGTTTCATCCTCAAACAGATGGATAAGCAGAACGTACTATCCAAACACTTGAAGATATGCTACGAGCGTGCATGTTAGATTTTCAAGGCAGTTGGGATGACCATTTGCCTCTTATTGAATTTACTTACAACAATAGCTATCATTCAAGTATTAAAATGGCCCCTTATGAAGCTTTATACGGAAGGAAGTGTAGATCACCGATTAAATGGTTTGAGGTAGGTTAGACTGCATTACTTGGGCTAGATCTTGTTCATCAAGCTATGGAGAAAGTTAAAGTGATCCAACAACGGCTACAATCGACCCAAAGTCGACACAAGTCATATACTGATGTTTGAAGAAGAGGGCTCGATTTTGCCATAGGTGATTGGGTATTCTTGAAGGTGTCACCGATAAAAGGGGTAATACGCTTCGGAAAGAAAGGAAAATTGATTCCACGTTATATAGGCCCATATGAAATTATTAGAAGATTTGGGCAAGTTGCGTATGAGTTGACACTACCCCAAGAACTCTTCACAGTTCATCCGGTATTTCTTGTTTCGATGCTTCGAAAGTGCATAGGAGATCTATCTCGTATTGTTCCTGTTGAGGATATCCAAGCTACGGAGGATCTTACTTATGAAGAGATACCCATTGTTATTCTAGATCGACAAGTAAAGAGGTTGAGGAATAAAGACATAACTTCCGTAAAGGTACTTTGGCGAAATCAACAAGTAGAAGAGATCACATGGGAAGCCGAGGAAATGATGAAGTCCAAGTACCCTCATCTGTTTCAAATGGAAGAGAAAGTTCAAAATGTGGGATCCAGGCGATAACAAGTAAGTATATATGAGCATTATGTGTATATGTATATATATGCTAATATAGAGATGCATTTGTTGTAATTGAGAAAATGTTGTTAACATTCGAGGACGAATGTTCCTAAGGGGGGAAGAATGTAACGCTCCGTACCTTCCCGACCCTACTTGACAACCTTGAATGATGTTTACCCTAGGTTCGAGAGCAATAAGTACGTATTTTGCATTATTATTGATGGAACATTTGATATTGTGCTAGTAAATGTGATTAGACCTTTGTAGTAGGTGGTGTTTGTGATTTTGTGGAGCATTTTTGGGGTGAAAAGTGAGGTTTAAGGGACATCCAAGCAAAGGATCTTAAAGATAAGGGGCAAGCAAAAGGTTGGAACTTGAAAGATCCAACTAAATCCACAAAGAAAAGTCGAAATCAAAAATTAAGTGCGGGGCGCTGCAGGTGGCGTGCCAGGCCGCTTTGGTCTGATTATTTTTTAGCATAGGCAGTAAGGGGCACCGCCTAGGGGCGTTCCTGATTCAATATCAAACTCACAACACAAGATTTCAGCAACAACAACAAGATGAACAACTATCACAAGAACAACAAGTTAAACAACAAGTGCTAGTGAATCGAAAGAGCCCCACACGACTTCACTAGACTTCAAGATTATAAACACAAGCTTAACAAGATTACAAAAGATAGATAGCTTGACATACGAGATTACAAGAAATAGGAACCAAACCGTGTATTAAACGATAAGACCCCTAAGACCCGCAATAACAACCCCAAACTCTTATGGTGACCGCTAAGGGAATCAACTCCACCTTACAACCACCGTTTCTAAGCAAGGATCAATAATGGCTTTTCCAAGCCCTACACTACTTGGCCTTTCCAAACCCTACACTACAACTACATTCTCAAAGAGAGAAGAAGAAGTCTTTCAAATATCAATAATGAACTAACTAGAAAATAAGACTAATGAAGCCTATTTATAACTATTACATAAAATAACCAAACTACCCTTAATGAAAAGAGGCTCCTATGAAGTGTAAAGAAAAGGCACAAAAAGACCAAAACACCCTATAAGGGCGGTCATGGAGTGTAAGGACTCCTTCTTCACACTTCAACCTTTGCAATTCTTTGGAGCCTCGGGTAGTCATCAAGGCAAGCCTCCAAGCAACCTTCCACACACGAATTTGCTTTATTATGTGTCCAAAATGACTTCATGACTTCCCCATGCATACTCTTGGGCCTTCAAGTTGTCCAAAATCAGATTCTCCACGTGTTGGCCACGAATGATGGCATCAAAAGTTATGATGGCCATTTGTCTTGTATCATCCTCCCCTTCTTGAAAAGGATTCGACCTCGAATCCAAACCTTGCAAAACCAAAGAAAGGACAAACAAATACAAACTCCTCATGGCATGAGGGTTAGGGTTAGCACAATAAATCATCTCAACATGCCAAGGTTGCTTATACTTGCAATATAACCAAGGATCCATTGAATTAAATATTAAAAAACTTATTAAATATGCACAAAGGATTTGGCTATTTAAATCACCAAGAGATAAGGAAACTACAAAGGTCCTAATGGTATCAAATAATCCACAAGGTAAAACTACCTTCATCTTAGGCGCCATAAGACACAATTGCTTCTTTATCTCTTCAAGAGACCACACCAAGGGTGGAGCCTCAATTGGTTCTAATGTCCACAAGATCCATATAGCATTATCATTCATACAAGTGGACAAACCAAAAAATTTCCTACCTCTACATAAAACAAATCCAAAACTAGCATGGATGTCATCATAGGCAAAGAGGTAGTATAGGAAAGAATCAAGTGTAAAGGCATACAAGGGTGAAGACAAAGCATTTAAGCACATCCACATTCTTTCCTTCAAGCAAATAGAGAACTTGGCATCCACAAGTTGAGATTCTTGAAATTTAAACACAATTGTGTCAAGCAAGGATGCACATTTAGAAACATTACCCCAAGGAAACAATGATACTTTTGCTCTCGGGTTTTCAAGAATGACACTTTGCTTGTCATGTAGACCAAGCAACAAGTTGGGTGCGCCAACATCACCATTTCTATATTTGGCACCGAGGTCAAATAGAAAGAGTAGCCATAGACAAGGGTCTAGACAATACTCCCTTTCCCCATAGGCTTCACCCAAACTACAAGATATACTCTCTACAATAGCATACATATCATCAAAAGCAAATAGAGAGTGGAGAATGGTATCACTCAAGTCAAGTTCAACTATGGTGTCCTCATGTGAGTACTCACTACCAGTTTCAACATCATCACCATAAGTACTCTCAACAATAAGGTCACACATAGTAGAAGAAGTAATTTCAAATAATGGACACCTTCCCTTTCTATGGAAGTACCCTCAAGTAGACACATACCACCACTAAAGTCCAAGGAATTATTACTTAAGTCTTTACAAGAAAGCAATTCATCCTTATAGTCATTAAACATGGGTGGGGTGTCATACAAAGGATCACAACCACAATCAATTTTCAAGGAAAAATCACTTATTGGGTTTCTTAAGAATTCAAGCAAATCAAAATTATCATCACCCAATTGATCATTCCTTTCCAAGACCTCACATTCCCTTCCCTTAAGAGTACTCTCATCTCCCAAGAAGAGATTTCCATCTTTAGGAGGAATGTTTTTACACCATAGTGGGTTGGCATATAGGCTATAGCTTTCAAGACAAGCTATACCTTCAACGTCATTCTCACCACTAGGTTCTTTAGGAGTGAACTCATCATCTTCAAACAAGATATTGTACTTAAAGAGAGAAGGATCTATCCATGAAGAGGATATAGAACATGCAAATCCATTCTCTAAAAGATCATTATCAAGTATCAAAGATGTTTCAAGCACATGATTATCCCTATGAGCAAAACCGAGAGTAGAACATTTACTAGAGGTCATACTAAAGGGATCACTCCTATTTATTTGATCAACACAATTCCCACAAGATGATGTACCATCATTCAACACATTGGCTTCAACACTAGGTGGACTTAAATTGACCTTACAAGAAGAGTCAATTCGATCATCAATAGGATCAACTAGTGTATCCACACTCCCAACAAGTACATCATCAACAAGAGGCAAAGAATCAATAGACTCACAAATAGGTAAGCTACTACTCACACTCAATGGGCGACTAGTCACGCAATTATCATTCACATGCACAAAAGTGTAAGAGTAAGCGATTTTACCTTGAAGTTCTTGAGTAAATTCTTCTTTGCCGTGGTGTGAAGGTTTCCCACATGCTTCGGCAGGAACTTCTCCTTGGCCTTGTGCTTCTCTGCTTGCCATGTTGGTACCTACACAAATGTCCTTAGAAAGAAAAGGACAAACATAGTTAGCATGATTTGGTGGCAACCCCCTCACTTCACTCCACACAACCTCTCCTTTTTCCACTCTCGGATTACCACCTTTCACACCCTTACTCTTCTCAATCTTTTGTCTCGTATAATCATTCGGCTTGGAGTAAGTGATCACATCTCCTTGCGGTTTGGGAATAATTGAGGTAAAAAGATAATTTCCCCAATGGTCCACTATAACCTTAGGCCAATTTAGCACATTTGGACCTCTATGTTGTGCAAACCAATCGACACCCAAGCATACATGACCTGGTGTCAAGGGGAAGATATCGCACCACACCTCCTCATAGTATTCAAATTGGGTGAAGACAATCCTCACTCTCTCGGTAACCTTATACCCGTCCAAGGAATATGGAACAAGTAAAGGTTTTCGAAACAACCCTAAATAGTCAACCATCGGCAGCATAATGTAGTTCTTATGGCGCCAATCATCTAGCACAAGGAGGCAGCCCGGTACCCCATCAATGCGTACCTTTCCGGAGTGAACACTTCTCCTAGGATCAACATTGTAGAGTTTAGGACAATCCAAGGGCACATGAGTACCCCTCGGCCTTGGAGATGTATTCTCTCTTCTTCTCATGGGACAACCTACACTATAGCTAGTATACCCATTCACACCGCTTCGACCTTGATAAAATGTACTACAAGGTGAAGAATATGAATCTTCATTCTCCACACGTGCACTCTCACCATGGCTCTTATAAGCTTTGCGAAGGGAGGGGTTATACCTTACACCAATTTGAGGTTCGAAATGGGAAGTGCAAGACTCCTCATATGCCCTAACTTCATCATAAGAACTTGGCATTTCATTCACCTCATGTTCTCCCTCAAAACCATAACCCTCAAATCTGCCCATGTCTTGATCATGACTATATTCATAGCCCCCATAATCTACAACATCATCGTATCCATAAAATCCCTCACTACAATCATAGTCTCCCATGTTGTAGTCACATAATACGAGGCTACCTAGATATGTTCCCCTTATATCACCTTGTACCTACAAAATGAACAAACAAGATTAGTAGTAAAAGCACCTCACCAACACTCGTATACACTCGCCTTTGTGATCCTCACCATTGGAGCGGCGAATATTGAAAGTTGCTTATACTCCGGTAGTTAATAAGGTGTCAATCACTACTTAGCGTCTGAAATAGATTATTGTTTGATCGACTCAAGACACAAAACAAAATCTACTTATGAACTTGAATCAAAGAAGTTCAATGAATCGAAATGAGAAAAACACACAAAGAACGAAAAACACGAAGAAAAACGGATTCAAAAACCAATTCACAATCTAGTAGGTGATTACTAGTTGTTAATTGGTACTAGAATCAAGAAATGAAACTAAAGAAACAAGGAAACGAAACTTAGAATCTGAAATTTGAGCTTAATGGTGACGTGGCAACATGCAATTGGTCTTGGGCCCACACGAATATATATATATATATATATATATATATATTTGTCACAAATATGAAATTTCAATATGAAATACAACTTGTCATGGATGACAATGGGTTTTGGAGGGAAAGTAAAGTCTTGTACTCTTTTTTCAACTTTTCAAACTCAAAAAGGTAAGATTTGACTATTCTAATCCCACAAAACAAGGTTCCGTGTTTTAAGGAAAAGTGGTTGTCAAGTCTAAGAAGAGATGTGTGCAAGTCTTCTCGCCAACAACCAACAACTTTATAACTTTTGTTGTCTTAAGTTGTAAGAATAGATGAAGAACAAGATGAACACCACAACAACCTTCAAGAACACAACATCAACTTCTTCAAGAACATAACACAAAAACCACCAATGGTCATTAACAAGATACAACTTACGGCCCACTTCAAGTCACCACAACAATGGTCAATATTGTAAGCTCATCTTTAGATCTAGACACTTTTAGTGTTGGTGAGAAAGAAACCAACACTAGAAACACACTAAACAAGTAAAATAACACCTAGATCTAAACACACAATCACTATTCTCGGCCAAGACAACAAGATGGACAGATTTGATGGGATATAATATATAACATAGCATAGTATTGAGATTGTTCTATCTTGAACTTACACCCTTTAGATTGTGATCCATACTCAATGTAACATATCGTAACCATACGTACATTACTTCTCTACAAATCTTATACCCTTCCCATAATTATGAGAGTAACACATTAAAGATAATGACATTAATTGAAGCACACTCTTACATTCACTCCTTTACCTCATGAGATTGACATCTTCACTTATGATCATACTAACTTGCACATCACCCCTCTTATTATTCTTATGAGATTGGTATTTCTACTTGGGAAAGATTAACACATCCACTTATGAGAGATTGATACTTTAAGGATCATGCTAATATTGGAAACACACCTCTATACCTTACTTCACTTCCTTACTCTCAAGAGAGTGATACGCTCACTTGTGAGGAATAGATATATTAGTTCGCACTTTATCTCCTTCACTACTCTTATGAGATTGGTACTAAAATATTCATAATAATATTGGACTTCGGAACAAGACATGATTGGAGAATGCTTTTCAAGAATAACTAGCTTCTCTTTACATCTTACCCTCCTTGAGATAATTATTCTAGAATCACAACGTTATGACTCCGTTGGAACATACTATTATGAGGACTTTGGACCCATGTCCATAGTTAGGTAACTCATGAACAACAACGACTAATGAATGAGGGATATGCGAGTAAGGAATGAATAGACTCTTCGTACATCGTCACTTTCCTTGAAATGGTTTCTTTTAGTAGCTATAACAACATTATGAGAGCTTTAGGAATTTCAGTCCATGGATAGGAGACATATGAATACCAATCGGTCAATGAATAAGAAACGTGTGAATAACAATATATATCAAATCTGAATGAGATACCTTAGCATATTTTGGAATAGGACAAATAAAATGTCAATATGAACATTATGTGCTGCAGAAAGATACGGAGAGAGTAACCTTACATACCTTGTATTCTTAATACGAATACGCAATCTTAGACGTGCATACGATAGTCCCGCTCCGTCCTTATGTTTTGTTCTACAACATAAATAATGACGGAACCAACATTAACCATCAATAACCTTATAATGGCATACAATAACAATAAGTCACATGTTTAACTTGAACATGTCATTTCCCCCTTGACAACACCATTTATAAAATCATCATACCAATAATCCCACAATATTCCATACATTGACCAACACATGATAACCAATAGCATGTTACACCAAGCTCATATTTTACACTTCTCCATCCCCACCACATCACAATTCTTCCACCAAATTACTTCAATACACCTCACAACAACAAATCGGCCAAAATCCCATAATTTATACTTATAGAAGAATAACATGTTTAGGACCATAATAACACCATACATGTTGTTATTTCATCCATAGCATGCTCTTTCATCAAAGTCATAAGTCATAATTCAAGTTATAATCCCATGGATTTCACATCTTTCACAAAAGCCAAAAGTGCCATGTCCAACATTTTCAACCATCACCAACATGATATACATATTTTCTCATGCTTATAATATGTTAAAGTACAAGAATAATTACTTACTCAAGCTTGGAAGAGGGTGATCTTGTCCCAAAATGCCTTAGGGTTTGAAAAGCACCAAAAGAGTGTTCTTGAGAATTCTAGAAAAAAGAATAGAAAGCATGTGTGTTTTTGGGATTAAAATCTGATTTTTTTGGACACCTTTTATAGCCTTTTAAATTCATACTTAGCCATTAAGTCCATCATTGACAAGTCAAGGCAAGAATGGGTCATTTTGACCCATTGGGCCTTTGCATGATTTGCTTATTTTAATCTCAAATTAGGCCCAATAACCCATATCATCTTAAATCACTCACATCAATGTGTAATCCATAATATATGCGTTACAATGATATTCCCACTTACGCAATTCATACTCGTAGCCTCAATTCCAAAAACAAGCAATTCTAGCTACGTATGGCTTATTTTGACTACAGGGGTAAAATCGTCATTTTGATGCCAAATTCATTCTCGAGTAATTTTATTATACCAATATATTATTTCACTCATTTCATGTATATCCTCATGGTTGTAGAAGAATCGTGGCAAAAATCGGCTCAATACGTCCCCGGGCACCCTTGGGACTTAAGAAAAATTCCAACTTTTGAAAGGTGCGCACTAGCAGCCTGGCACGCCCTTGGGCGCGCTACCTTACTTCCTGTGGACTAAAAATTTTGGGCAAAAGAGGCGTGGTACGCTCTCTAACGCGCCCCTGCCTTAATTTTTTTCAAAAATTTGTTTTTCGACTTTTCTTCGCGGGTTTGGGTAGATACTTCAAGTCCTATTCTTTAACTTACTTCTTAACCTTAATATCCTTTGTTTAAAGGTCCTCTTAGCCTCATTTTAAACCCCACAAATGCTCCATGAAAATCGTAAAACACCTCCTACGCAAGGTTAATCACATGTACAAGGCCAAATTTCAATGTTCCCATCACTAACATCACAAACTACATACTCATGGCATCTCGACACCTAAGTAACCATTTTTCATCGTCGTCACATTGGGTTGGGAAGGTACGGGGTGTTACATCCTTCCCCCCTTAGAAACATTCGTCCTCGAATGTTAGTAACATTGTCTCATCGTAATAACTTTAGCCGAAGTGAATTCTTCAATTATCATATACACATAGAATACTTGTAAAGACTTACTTATTATGACTCCAATTCCATACCCTGAACTTTGCTTTCGTGTCTAAAACTTACGATTACTTTAGATTCCATTATTTCTCTGGTCTCCCTTGTGACTTCTTCCATGTGTTTGTTTCTCCAATAGTGCTTTTACGGAAGCTTCTTCTTACTTTCGCTTATCGAGCTAGAAAGTAAGCCGTACTTCGTCATATATGAGATTTTTTTTTTCGTAACTGGTGGATTTCCACTGGGAGCAACACGGGATAATCTTCTAGAAATTTTCAAAGCCTCGCATATGAGATACTGACTGAACTATAAAGAGTTCTTGGGATACTTCAAAGTCATATATGAATTGACCATATCTTTGAACCATCTTAGAAGGTACGTTATATAGAACTAACTTCTCATGCTTACACAGTACGGTTTGCTTGTTCCTTTGTCTGAAGACGAAAACCATGCTTACATTCACTTGGGGTTCCCAAAAACGTTTCTATAACTGTTTGAACTTGGTAAGCCGATCAATTATTACCCATATGGCATCACATCTATTTCTAACTAAATAGAATCTCTACATAGTCTATAACCTTCAGATTTCAAACACTTTACCCTTACTTGTTGTCACTTCGATTACTGAAGTATCACTTTCGCGCAATAGTCATTCATAGTACATATGGATTACATCTATAATGTTCATCTCAATAAGATTAGTCAATGTAACATGATCACAACATTTATGATACAATTGCGACATACTCTTTTAGCTATAAAAAAATTCACCAACTGGTGTGGACACCTCAAATGACTTGACTATTATAATTCTAGTATTCTTTCAAAAAAAAATTCCCACAGTCAATGGTTAGGTAAAAATATAAATAACGTACCTGTCACTATGTCAAGGAGAGCCTCCAAATTCTGCTGACCCCGTAGGTCATGTCATACTACCCGTGGCCCTCTGTGGGCATTCTCTCTTCACGTGTCCTGGATTTTTACACCAGAAGCAAACGTCTGTGTCAAACCAGCATTCACCGGTGTGAAACTTTCCACAACGCTGGCACAATTGACGAGAAGACCTCAATTGGCCCATACTTCCTTGTCCTCTATATCCTTCTGTTTGTGAACCCCGAGCCTCACTACTTTGTCCGGCTTGACTGCCTCTAAACCTGCGCAATTGAGATGGATTACCTGCCGTCTGATAAGAAACTGATGGTCTGGGCAGTGTAGGAAAAGTTTGGGGCCTAAATCCTCCTTGGGACGCCATGAACTGTCCCACAGATCTCGCCCTCTTTGATGGCCCTTCTTCAAATTCTTGTATCCTTCTCCTTTGCCTTTGATCCTCCATCTTTTGAGTGAAGGCTTGTATTCTAGCAATATCCATATATTTATTTAATGCAGTAATGGTACAATCTCTTACCAAGTAGGGCTCCAATCTATCTACATACCGATGAACTCGATCGGCCATAGTCGCTACCATATGAGGAGCGTATCTAGCCAACAAATTAAATCGAAGACTGTACTCCCTGACGCTCATATTTCCTTGACAAAGATTTAAAAATTGATCCGCACGAGCCTTGCGGACCTCATATGGAAGATAATGATCAAGGAATGACACCTTGAATTCCTCCCAGCTAGCTGGATTTGCACCGATACCTCTGGATCATTTCCAGTCTTCATACCATAATATAGCCTCTCCTTTCAGTCTATATGCTGCAAGCTCTATTATTTCTACACCAGTCACATGCATAACATCTAGAGCCCTTTGGATTTGATCTATAAAGTCTTGCGGGTCTTCAATAAGATCGGACCCGGTAAATGTGAGAGGATCCAATTTCAGGAAATCCTGTGTTCTCCGACTAGCTATCCTATCCGCACCGTCATCACTTGTCACTGGACCAACTCGTCCTTGACTCTGGGCAACAACTATCTGAGTCAACATTTGCACCGCATGTGATACAAGACAAATGGCCATCATAACTTTTGATGCCATCATTCGTGGCCAACACATGGAGAATCTGATTTTGGACAACTTGAAGGCCCAAGAGTATGCATGGGGAAGTCATGAAGTCATTTTGGACACATAATAAAGCAAATTCGTGTGTGGAAGGTTGCTTGGAGGCATGCCTTGATGACTACCCGAGGCTCCAAAGAATTGCAAGGGTTGAAGTGTGAAGAAGGAGTCCTTACACTCCATGACCGCCCCTTATTAAGGGTGTTTTGGTCTTTTTGTGCCTTTTCTTTACACTCCATAGGAGCCTCTTTTCATTAAGGGTAGTTTGGTCATGTGATGTAATAGTTATAAATAGGCTTCATTAGTCTTATTTTCTAGTTAGTTGATGATGGATATTTGAAAGACTTCTTCTTCTCTCTTTGAGAGTGTAGTGTAGGGCTTGGAAAAGCCAAGTAGTGTAGGGCTTGGAAAAGCTATTATTGATCCTTGCTTAGAAACGGTGGTTATAAGGCGGAGTTAATTCCCTTAGCGGTCACCATAAGAGTTTGGTGTTGTTATTGCGGGTCTTAGGGGTCTTATCGTTGATACACGGTTTGGTTCCTATTTCTTGTAATCTCGTATGTCAAGCTATCTATCTTTTTTTGTAATCTTGTTAAGCTTGTGTTTATAATCTTGAAGTCTAGTGAAGCCGTGTGGGGCTCTTTCGATTCACTAGCACTTGTTGTTCAACTTGTTGTTCTTGTGATAGTTATTCATCTTGTTGTTGTTGCTGAAATCTTGTGTTGTGGGTTTGATCTTGTATCATTTGGTATCAGAGCAAGGCTGGTTGTGTTCCTACACTACCAATCTTGGTCTATCTCGGTCAAAAAAAAAAAAAAAAAAATCTGTCAAAAAAAAAAAACGAAATCTGTCCATCTTGTTGTATTGGCCGAGAATAGTGATTGTGTGTTTAGATCTAGGTGTTATTTTACTTGTTTAGTGTGTTTCTAGTGTTGGTTTCTTTCTCACCAACACTAAAAGTGTCTAGATCTAAAGATGAGCTTATAATATTGACCATTGTTGTGGTGACTTGAAGTGGGCCTTAGGTTGTATCTTGTTGATGACCATTGGTGGTTTTTGTGTTATGTTCTTGAAGAAGTTGATGTTGTGTTCTTGAAGGTTGTTGTGGTGTTCATCTTGTTCTTCATCTATTCTTACAACTTAAGACAACAAAAGTTATAAAGTTGTTGGTTGTGGGTGAGAAGACTTGCACACATCTCTTCTTAGACTTGACAACCACTTTTCCTTAAAACACGGAACCTTGTTTTGTGGGATTAGAATAGTCAAATCTTACCTTTTTGAGTTTGAAAAGTTGAAAAAAGAGTACAAGACTTTACTTTCCCTCCAAAACCCATTGTCATCCATGACAAGTTGTATTTCATATTGAAATTTCATATTTGTGACAAATATATATATATATATATATATTCGTTTGGGCCCAAGACCAATTGCATGTTGCCACGTCACCATTAAGCTCAAATTTCAGATTCTAAGTTTCATTTCCTTGTTTCTTTAGTTTCATTTCTTGATTCTAGTACTAATTAACAACTAGTAATCACCTACTAGATTGTGAGTTGGTTTTTTGAATCCGTTTTCTTCGTGTTCTTCGTTCTTTGTGTGCTTTTCTCATTTTGATTCGTTGAACTTCTTTGATTCAAGTTCATAAGTAGATTTTTTGTTTTGTGTCTTGAGTCGATCAAATAATAATCTATTCCGGTCGCTAAGTAGTGATTGACACCTTATTAACTACCGGAGTATAAGCAACTTTCAATATTCGCCGCCCAATTGTGAGGATCACAAAGGTGAGTGTATACGAGTGTTGGTGAGGTGCTTTTACTACTAATCTTGTTTGTTCATTTTGTAGGTACAAGGTGATATAAGGGGAACATATCTTGGTAGCCTCGTATTATTATGACTACAACATGGGAGACTATGATTGAAGTGAGGGATTTTATGGCTACGATGATGTTGTGGATTATGGAGGCTATGAATATAGCCATGATCAAGACATGGGCAGATTTGAGGGTTATGGTTTTGAGGGAGAACATGAGGTGAATGAAGTGCCAAGTTCTTATGATGAAGTTGGGGATTATGAGGAGTCTTACACTTCCCATTTCGAACCTCGAATTGGTGTAAGGTATAACCCCTCCCTTCGCAAAGCTTATGAGAGCCATGGTGAGAGTGCATGTGTGGAGAATGAAGATTCATATTCTTCACCTTGTAGAACATTTTATCAAGGTCGAAGCGGTGTGAATGGGTATGCTAGCTATAGTGTAGGTTGTCCCATGAGAAGAAGAGAGAATACATCTCCAAGGCCGAGGGGTACTCATGTGCCCTTGGGTTGTCCTAAACTCTACAATGTTGATCCTAGGAGAAGTGTTCACTCCGGAAAGGTAAGCATTGATGGGGTACCGGGCTGCCTCCTTGTGCTAGATGATTGGCGCCATAAGAACTACATCATGCCACCGATGGTTGACTATTTAGGGTTGTTTCGAGAACCTTTACTTGTTCCATATTCCTTGGACAGGTATAAGGTTACCGAGAGAGTGAGGATTGTCTTCACCCAATTTGAATACTATGAGGAGGTGTGGTGCGATATCTTTCCCTTGACACCAGGTCATGTATGCTTGGGTGCCGATTGGTTTGCACAACATAGAGTTCCAAATATGCTAAATTGGCCTAAGGTTATAGTGGACCATTGGGGAAATTATCTCTTTACCTCAATTATTCCCAAATTGCAAGGAGATGTGATCACTTACTCCAAGCCAAATGATTATGAGAGACAAAAGATTGAGAGGAGTAAGGGTGTGAAGGTGGTAATCCGAGAATGGAAAAAGGAGAGGTTGTGTGGAGTGAAGTGAGGGGGATGCCACCAAATCATGCTAACTATGTTTGTCCTTTTCTTTCTAAGGACATTTGTGTAGGTACCAACATGGCAAGCGGAGAAGCACAAGGCCAAAGAGAAGTTGCTGCCGAAGCATGTGGGAAACCTTCACACCACGGCAAAGAAGAATTTACTCAAGAACTTCAAGGTAAAATCGCTTACTCTTACACTTTTGTGCATGTGAATGATAATTGCGTGACTAGTCGCCCATTGAGTGTGAGTAGTAGCTTACCTATTTGTGAGTCTATTGATTCTTTGCCTCTTGTTGATGATGTACTTGTTGGGAGTGTGGATACACTAGTTGATCCTATTGATGATCGAATTGACTCTTCTTGTAAGGTCAATTTAAGTCCACCTAGTGTTGAAGCCAATGTGTTGAATGATGGTACATCATCTTGCGGGAATTGTGTTGATCAAATAAATAGGAGTGATCCCTTTAGTATGACCTCTAGTAAATGTTCTACTCTCGGTTTTGCTCATAGGGATAATCATGTGCTTGAAACATCTTTGATACTTGATAATGATCTTTTAGAGAATGGATTTGCATGTTCTATATCCTCTTCATGGATAGATCCTTCTCTCTTTAAGTACAATATCTTGTTTGAAGATGATGAGTTCACTCCTAAAGAACCTAGTGGTGAGAATGACGTTGAAGGTATAGCTTGTCTTGAAAGCTATAGCCTATATGCCAACCCACTATGGTGTAAAAACATTCCTCCTAAAGATGGAAATCTCTTCTTGGGAGATGAGAGTACTCTTAAGGGAAGGGAATGTGAGGTCTTGGAAAGGAATGATCAATTGGGTGATGATAATTTTGATTTGCTTGAATTCTTAAGAAACCCAATAAGTGATTTTTCCTTGAAAATTGATTGTGGTTGTGATCCTTTGTATGACACCCCACCCATGTTTAATGACTATAAGGATGAATTGCTTTCTTGTAAAGACTTAAGTAATAATTCCTTGGACTTTAGTGGTGGTATGTGTCTACTTGAGGGTACTTCCATAGAAAGGGAAGGTGTCCATTATTTGAAATTACTTCTTCTACTATGTGTGACCTTACTGTTGAGAGTACTTATGGTGATGATGTTGAAACTGGTAGTGAGTACTCACATGAGGACACCATAGTTGAACTTGACTTGAGTGATACCATTCTCCACTCTCTATTTGCTTTTGATGATATGTATGCTATTGTAGAGAGTATATCTTGTAGTTTGGGTGAAGCCTATGGGGAAAGGGAGTATTGTCTAGACCCTTGTCTATGGCTACTCTTTCTATTTGACCTCGGTGCCAAATATAGAAATGGTGATGTTGGCGCACCCAACTTGTTGCTTGGTCTACATGACAAGCAAAGTGTCATTCTTGAAAACCCGAGAGCAAAAGTATCATTGTTTCCTTGGGGTAATGTTTCTAAATGTGCATCCTTGCTTGACACAATTGTGTTTAAATTTCAAGAATCTCAACTTGTGGATGCCAAGTTCTCTATTTGCTTGAAGGAAAGAATGTGGATGTGCTTAAATGCTTTGTCTTCACCCTTGTATGCCTTTACACTTGATTCTTTCCTATACTACCTCTTTGCCTATGATGACATCCATGCTAGTTTTGGATTTGTTTTATGTAGAGGTAGGAAATTTTTTGGTTTGTCCACTTGTATGAATGATAATGCTATATGGATCTTGTGGACATTAGAACCAATTGAGGCTCCACCCTTGGTGTGGTCTCTTGAAGAGATAAAGAAGCAATTGTGTCTTATGGCGCCTAAGATGAAGGTAGTTTTACCTTGTGGATTATTTGATGCCATTAGGACCTTTGTAGTTTCCTTATCTCTTGGTGATTTAAATAGCCAAATCCTTTGTGCATATTTTAATAAGTTTTTAATATTTAATTCAAAGGATCCTTGGTTATATTGCAAGTATAAGCAACCTTGGCATGTTGAGATGATTTATTGTGCTAACCCTAACCCTCATGCCATAAGGAGTTTGTATTTGTTTGCCCTTTCTTTGGTTTTGCAAGGTTTGGATTCGAGGTCGAATCCTTTTTAAGAAGGGGAGGATGATACAAGACAAATGGCCATCATAACTTTTGATGCCATCATTCGTGGCCAACACATGGAGAATCTGATTTTGGACAACTTGAAGGCCCAAGAGTATGCATGGGGAAGTCATGAAGTCATTTTGGACACATAATAAAGCAAATTCATGTGTGGAAGGTTGCTTGGAGGCATGCCTTGATGACTACCCGAGGCTCCAAAGAATTGCAAGGGTTGAAGTGTGAAGAAGGAGTCCTTACACTCCATGACCGCCCCTTATTAAGGGTGTTTTGGTCTTTTTGTGCCTTTTCTTTACACTCCATAGGAGCCTCTTTTCATTAAGGGTAGTTTGGTCATGTGATGTAATAGTTATAAATAGGCTTCATTAGTCTTATTTTCTAGTTAGTTGATGATGGATATTTGAAAGACTTCTTCTTCTCTCTTTGAGAGTGTAGTGTAGGGCTTGGAAAAGCCAAGTAGTGTAGGGCTTGGAAAAGCCAAGTAGTGTAGGGCTTGGAAAAGCCATTATTGATCCTTGCTTAGAAACGGTGGTTGTAAGGCGGAGTTGATTCCCTTAGCGGTCACCATAAGAGTTTGGTGTTGTTATTGCGGGTCTTAGGGGTCTTATCGTTGATACACGGTTTGGTTCCTATTTCTTGTAATCTCGTATGTCAAGCTATCTATCTTTTTTTGTAATCTTGTTAAGCTTGTGTTTATAATCTTGAAGTCTAGTGAAGCCGTGTGGGGCTCTTTCGATTCACTAGCACTTGTTGTTCAACTTGTTGTTCTTGTGATAGTTGTTCATCTTGTTGTTGTTGCTGAAATCTTGTGTTGTGGGTTTGATCTTGTATCAGCATGTCTCAAGTCCTGTAACTCCCGCCTAGTAACATTAACAGGTGAATCTGGGGATACTTCCCTCCTTTGTGGTCTCCCTGGAGAAGGGGGAGGAGAAGGTGCCCGTGATGTAAACTCAGTTTCAACCCCATATTGACTAGTTGGGTTAGGTAGGGATCTACCAATTCTTTCCCCCGCTTGCATATCAACCTGCTTATCTTTACCCATACCTTGTCTTGTAATCGACATTTTTCTATACCAAAGAAAACCAATTACAATGGTCAGATGTAATCCCACCTATGACAATGGCTCTATTATACGATCTAGAATGAAGAAATGAAACAACTCCTAAATGTCCCGTAGCCTCCTGCTTATAAATGTGGCGCGTAACACATCCATAAGCAAGATTCTACTCAGACACGGCTTTGTAGACACCCTTAGAATGACCTGCTCTGATACCACTTTTGTCACGACCCAAATCCCATTCGGGCCGGACTGGCACCCGTAGCCGATAAGACCCGAGAGAACCAATCTTTGCTCATGTACTCTCGTATGCATGTTCGTGTATGAATATCATTTTATCTTATGTAATTAAATATCAATAGCGGAAGTCATGACAACATATGCAATATATGAAACTTGGCCGTTAGGGCCATTTCGTCAAAATGAACATACACATCTTACATTCAACTTCCATCTCCCCACATATGTCTACAAAGCCTCTAATAGATACATGACCATGTCTATACAATATTTACAAAATGCCAAAACATAATGTACACATGTGACTTGGAAGGCCCTGAAACAACTGGAGCTCACCAACAATCTGTTGATACCTCGTCGCCTACTGCGGAGATCTACTAACAGCTGAGCCTGCAACATGTAAGGTAAGTCCCCCGAGAGGGGTCAGTACGAAGAAAGTACTAAGTATGTAAGGCCGTATGAAACTGTAATATAAGCAAGTACTTTCAAGAAATTAAGCGTAAGAGAATAATCAATATGGATAGATCTCCGTTATGATTACGTGGAACCATGTACATTTCTTCTATTATTTTTCATTCCTTGATCAATTACTCGAAGCATCATCATTCTTATAACAACCCTCATACTTATAAATTCATTCAAGGAATATATTCTCATTCCTTTTACAACTATCTTCATCAATGTTCATCCAACTAGCTCATAGTTCACCATACCTTATAGATCATCATCTTATGAGTAAGTATATAATACCGGGCCTCCACCTTTGATGGGATATAATATATATTTATGCATAATACCGATCCTCCACCTTAATGGGATAATATATATAAATGCATAATACCGGGCCTCCACTTTAGTGGGATAATATATATAAATGCATAATACCGGGCCTCCACTTTAGTGGGATAATATATAAAAATGCATAATATTGGGCCTCCACTCTAGTGGGATAATATATATAAATGAGTATATAGTACCGGGCCTCCATCTTGGTGGGATATATATAGTACCGGGCCTCCACCTTTGATGGGATATAATAAATAACATAGCATAGTATTGAGATTGTTCTATCTTGAACTTACACCCTTTAGATTGTGATCCATACTCAATGTAACATATCGTAACCATACGTACATTACTTCTCTACAAATCTTATACCCTTCCCATAATTATGAGAGTAACACATTAAAGATAATGACATTAATTGAAGCACACTCTTACATTCACTCCTTTACCTCATGAGATTGACATCTTCACTTATGATCATACTAACTTGCACATCACCCCTCTTATTATTCTTATGAGATTGGTATTTCTACTTGGGAAAGATTAACACATCCACTTATGAGAGATTGATACTTTAAGGATCATGCTAATATTGGAAACACACCTCTATACCTTACTTCACTTCCTTACTCTCAAGAGAGTGATACGCTCACTTGTGAGGAATAGATATATTAGTTCGCACTTTATCTCCTTCACTACTCTTATGAGATTGGTACTAAAATATTCATAATAATATTGGACTTCGGAACAAGACATGATTGGAGAATGCTTTTCAAGAATAACTAGCTTCTCTTTACATCTTACCCTCCTTGAGATAATTATTCTAGAATCACAACGTTATGACTCCGTTGGAACATACTATTATGAGGACTTTGGACCCATGTCCATAGTTAGGTAACTCATGAACAACAACGACTAATGAATGAGGGATATGCGAGTTAGGAATGAATAGACTCTCCGTACATCGTCACTTTCCTTGAAATGGTTTCTTTTAGTAGCTATAACAACATTATGAGAGCTTTAGGAATTTCAGTCCATGGATAGGAGACATATGAATACCAATCGGTCAATGAATAAGAAACGTGTGAATAACAATATATATCAAATCTGAATGAGATACCTTAGCATATTTTGGAATAGGACAAATAAAATGTCAATATGAACATTATGTGCTGTAGAAAGATACGGACAGAGTAACCTTACATACCTTGTATTCTTAATACGAATACGCAATCTTAGACGTGCATACGATAGTCCCGCTCCGTCCTTATGTTTTGTTCTACAACATAAATAATGACGGAACCAACATTAACCATCAATAACCTTATAATGGCATACAATAACAATAAGTCACATGTTTAACTTGAACATGTCATTTCCCCCTTGACAACACCATTTATAAAATCATCATACCAATAATCCCACAATATTCCATACATTGACCAACACATGATAACCAATAGCATGTTACACCAAGCTCATATTTTACACTTCTCCATCCCCACCACATCACAATTCTTCCGCTAAATTACTTCAATACACCTCACAACAACAAATCGGCCAAAATCCCATAATTTATACTTATAGAAGAATAACATGTTTAGGACCATAATAACACCATACATATTGTTATTTCATCCATAGCATGCTCTTTCATCAAAGTCATAAGTCATAATTCAAGTTATAATCCCATGGATTTCATATCTTTCACAAAAGCCAAAAGTGCCATGTCCAACATTTTCAACCATCACCAACATGATATACATATTTTCTCATGCTTATAATATGTTAAAGTACAAGAATAATTACTTACTCAAGCTTGGAAGAGGATGATCTTGTCCCAAAATGCCTTAGGGTTTGAAGAGCACCAAAAGAGTGTTCTTGAGAATTCTAGAAAAAAGAATAGAAAGCATGTGTGTTTTTGGGATTAAAATCTGATTTTTTTGGCCACCTTTAATAACCTTTTAAATTCATCCTTAGCCATTAAGTCCATCATTGACAAGTCAAGGCAAGAATGGGTCATTTTGACCCATTGGGCCTTTGCATGATTTGCGTATTTTAATCTCAAATTAGGCCCAATAACCCATATCATATTAAATCACTCACATCAATGTGTAATCCATAATATATGCATTACAATGATATTCCCACTTACGCAATTCATACTCATAGCCTCAATTGCAAAAACAAGCAATTCTAGCCACGTATGACTTATTTTGACTACAGGGGTAAAATCATCATTTTGATGCCAAATTCATTCTCGAGTAATTTTATTATACCAATATATTATTTCACTCATTTCATGTATACCCTCATGGTTGTAGAAGAATCGTGGCAAAAATTGGCTCAATACGTCCCCGGGCACCCTTGGGACTTAAGAAAAATTCCAACTTTTGAAAGGTGCGCACTAGCAGCCCAGCACGCCCTTGGGCGCGCTACCTTACTACTTGTGGAATAAAAATTTTAGGCAAAAGCGGCGTGGCACGCTCTCTAACGTGCCCCTGCCTTAATTTTTTTCAAAAATTTGTTTTTCGACTTTTCTTCGCGGGTTTGGGTAGATACTTCAAGTCCTATTCTTTAACTTACTTCTTACCCTTAATATCCTTTGTTTAAAGGTCCTCTTAGCCTCATTTTAAACCCCACAAATGCTCCATGAAAATCGCAAAACACCTCCTATGCAAGGTTAATCACATGTACAAGGCCAAATTTTAATGTTCCCATCACTAACATTACAAACTACATACTCATGGCATCTCGACACCTAAGTAACCATTGTTCATCATCGTCACATTGGGTTGGGAAGGTACGGGGTGTTACAGTATACACACTCAAAGGGAGTCATTCCCGTGCTTGAGTGTATGACACAGTTATAGGCAAATTCAATCAATGGTAAGTGCTCTTCCCAAGAAGTCACTTTTCCCTTAACCATGGAACTAGCATAGCATCCAAAGTCCTATTTACTACTTCCGTTTGGCCATCGGTTTGTGGGTGGCAGGACGTAGAGAACAACAACTTGGTACCAAGCCTACCCCACATGGACTTCCAAAAGTGACTTAGGAACTTAGAGTCCCTATCACTCACAATGGTCCTCGGAACATCATGCAATTTAACAACATTATCAACAAATAAAGAGGCCACGCTAGGTGCGTCATCACATTTAGAGCAAGGAATAAAGTGCGCCATTTTAGAAAACCGATCGACTACAACAAAGATACTATCCCGACCTCATCGAGTCCTTGGCATCCCCAACACGAAATCCATAGATATATCAAGCCAAGGATGTAGAGGGGTGGGCAGCGGGGTGTACAACCCGTGAGATAGGAGTCGAGATTTGGCTCTCTTGCATTCTACACATTGGCCGCAAATCCTAGCCACATCCTTGTGCATTCTAGGCCAATAGAATTGCTCCTCCAATATTTCGAAGGTCTTTTCGACCCCAAAATGACCCACTAGACCGCCATCATGTGCTTCCCTCACAAACAACTCTCTCCAAGAGCTAGAGGGTACACACAATTGTCTACCTTTATATAAGTAACCATCAAACTTGGCATAGGGATTTGAACCCCTAGACGAATCCCACTTGTCCCTACCCAATTTTTCGTATTCCCTAAAGATAGGAGCAAAGTGAGGGTCCTTGGGGTACAATTCTCTTAAACTCTCAAAACCCATCAACTTCGATGACAAAGTGGACACAAGAACATGTTTTCTAGACAAAGCATAGGCTACTACATTGTCCTTACCCTTTTTGTATTGGATAACATAAGGGAAGGTCTCAAGGAACTCAATCCATTTGGCATGCCCTTTGTTAAGCTTGTCTTGGGCCCGAAGATGCTTTAAGGATTCATGGTCCGTTCGGATCACGAACTCCTTAGGCCATAGGTAGTGTTGCCAAGTGGCCAAGGCTCTAATCAAGGCATACAACTCCAAATCATACGTGGAGTAGTTTAAAGTTGCTCCTTTGAGCTTTTTGCTAAAATAAGCGATATGTTTTGAATCTTGCATCAAAACAGCCCCTATGCCTACTTTACTCGCATCGTACTCGACTTCGAATGTCTTATCAAAGTTGGGAAATTGTAACAAGGGCGCGGAGATGAGCATAGCTTTCAAGGCTTCAAAAGCCTTAGCTTGCTCGTCACCCCACTTGAAGGGTTGTTCTTTCTTGATGACCTCGGTCAAGGGGACGGCTATGGTGGTAAATCCTTTGACAAACCTTCTATAAAAACTAGCCAACCCGTGGAAGCTTCTTACTTCTCCAACGGTTTGTGGGGTTGGCCAATTTTTGATAGCATTTATCTTGGATTCATCCACTTCGACCCCTCTTGAACTAACAACTAAACCCAAGAAAACAACTTCATTAACACCAAAGGAGCACTTTTCCAGATTTGCATTCAATTTTTCCTTTCTAAGGACATCAAGCACACATTGTAAATGCATCACATGCTCTTCTAAAGACTTGCTATACACCAAGACATCATCAAAGTAGACAACAACAAACTTTCCAATAAATGGCCTCATCACATGATTCATTAGCCTCATAAAAGTACTTGGAGCGTTTGCTAGGCCGAAGGGCATAACCATCCATTCATAGAGACCAAACTTAGTCTTCAAGGTTGTTTTCCATTCATCACCGGGTTGCATTCTTATTTGGTGATAGCCACTTCTTAAATCAATCTTGGAAAACAAACATGAACCATTCAATTCATCTAGCATGTCATCTAACCGAGGAATAGGGTGGCGATATTTTACCGTAATCTTGTTGATGGCTCAGCAGTCCACACACATGCGCCACGTTCCGTCCTTTTTGGGCACTAGTAGCACCGGAACCGCGCACAGACTCATGCTCTCCTTGATATACCCTTTGTTGAGGAGCTCCTCAACTTGACGTTGCAATTCTTTGGTGTCCGTAGGGTTGCTCCTATAAGCCGGCTTGTTTGGCAATTGTGATCCCGGCACAAAGTCAATTTGGTGCTCAATTCCCCGAAGCGGGGGCAATCCTTGCGGAAGTTCCTTGGGAAATACATATTCATAATCCTGCAACACACAAGAAATCAAAGGGGAAATGGAAGAATTAGTGGGGTTAGTATTAAAACAATGAGCCAAAAGTAACATAGGCGTGTCCTCATCATGATTCACGAATAATTCCTTCTTTCTAACCAACATCACCATGTTTTCTTTCCCTTTTGATGTTGGGGCAGCCTCAATACCCCTACTGCCCCACCTTCGGGTTCCCCTCTTTTTTCTTCCTTTTCAAATTTCTGTCTCTTTTCCTTTAATTCTCTCATCTTTTGATGCCACTCATTTACTTGGGAAGGGGAAAGAGGATGAAGTGTAACCTTTCGGCCGTCCTTCTCAAGTGTATATCGATTGGACCTCCCATGGTGTTTGGTAGACCTATCATATTGCCAAGGTCTACCTAGCAACAAGTGACATGCTTGCATTGGTATCACGTCACAAAGCACTTCATCGTGGTAGTTTCCCACCTTAAACCGTATCACACATTGCCTTGTGACCTTTAATTCACTACATTCATTCAACCATTATAACTTGTAAGGACTAGCGTGCGGTGAAGTTGGTTAACTTCAAAAAATTTACCATAGCATTACTAACAACATTTGTACAACTACCAATATCGATCACCAAGGTGCACACACTCCCCTTTACAAGACATTTAGTATGGAATAGATTTTCCCTTTGGCTTGGGTCATCGATTGCCTTACTAATTATGACGCGCCTAACTACAAAGTTTGGAACCACACACTCCCCTTCTTGCGGATAAACATCTTCACCATCATCACCATCTTTATCATGTGGTCCATTATCGGGTTCCTCTTCTTCTTGAGGCTCGGCCTCATCCTCTCCCTTTTCACGATCCACCTCCTCACCAAGGTAATACAATCTCCCTTCCCGTAGGATCACATTGCATCGGTTTGGACATTCATTGGCCTTATCTCCCCATCCTTGGAACTTGAAACATTGGAATCCCTTTAGGTTAGGATACTTGTGAGCTTCCGGTTTTGGAGGAATTTTGTGGACTGTTGATACAATCCAAATACGGTCCAAACCGTTCACTAGAAGTCAAGCACGAGAACTCCAAGCGCTTCAAGGAATGTTCATGAAATGAGAGGTACTTGACAACATCCTACTACCATCAAAAGGGTGCTACGTGGTGGTGATTGAATCTAAAGAGGATCAAGGGGCCTTGGAGGGGTCAAACGGAAGCCAAGGAGGGAAAAATGGCACATGGAGCGCCCTGGAAAGCTCACCTGTGCGCGCATATGGTGGGCAGTGCCACCTGCGGCCTTGACCTGAGGGCGCAGGTGCCCATCTGCTTGGGCAGGTGGCCTATTTCGGCTGCCAAGCCAATTTTAAAGGAATAGGTCACTTTTGGGCCCAATTATGTAATAAATGACCCATGGGTATAAATACCCAAACCATGCTTTATTTTAGTTAGTTTTTCTTGAATATTGATGAACAAATCTCTTGAGAGAGTTTTTGGTAAGTATTTGTTGAAGGTTTGCTTAGTAACGCGTGGTTTTGAGGGCATTTCGATTCCCTCTTGGTCACCGTAAGAATTAGTTGTAGTTGGTGAATGTAATTCGGGGGTTCTAGGGTTTAATATATCCTATTGTTCTTGAATACTCATCTACTTGTGTCTAATTACTCACCTATCTATTGATTATCTTTTTGGTTCTTAGTTAAATTCTAGTTTTCGTATTTTTCTGGTTATCATTTGGTATCAGAGCCGAGCTTGAGTTCGTTCCCACGAATTCAATCTTGGGTTTGTTATCTTGAAAGTCAAAAAAAAAAAAAAAAAAAAAATTCATTTTTAAGAAAAACCCCAAAAATATTTTTGTGTTTTGAGTCATCCTTGAAGTCTCAACACTAGATTTGTTTCCTCTAGTGTTATTAGAGTCGAAATCTTGAGCTTTGGAGGTGTATTGAGTAGATTTGAAGAAACCCTAATGTTGTGTTCTTGAGTTTGAAGAAATAATTAAATGGGTTTGAAAATCTGAAGATTTTGGTTGGGAATTGAGGCTTAAAATCGCTTGGATTGTGTTCGGAAGATTGAAAGAAGCGTGGGTTTAAAATTTCGTCAAATTTCGAGTTCGTTTGAGTAAGGGTTAAATTTTGGTGTTCTTGAGGATCTTCATACCTTCAAGAAGAAGATTCATCAAAAGTTGTTGTTAGATCCAAAAGAGGGCCAAGAGAATCAAGTAAAAAGTGTTAGTACCAAAGAATATTCCAAAAGGGGAAGGTACTAGGAAAGAGAAACCAAGTGGGCCCACAAAAGAGGAAAAACTCGGAGCCCCCAGCTAAGCTTCCAGGGACACTTGCGCCAAGACATGCGCACGCAGGAGCCCAGATGCGGCCGTATGTGGCCAACGCAGGTCACATGCCCAGCTCACTGACTCCACCTGCGTTTAGCCATCTGCGTGGGCAGGTCGTGGCCTGCGTCCGCAGGTCACCCCAACGCACCTCAAGGGTTCAAAATCCGATTTTGCTCTGGTTCCATCCTTTTGGTTTCGTTAATTGATTCCTAATCTTAATTCTCGATTCTAAAACTAATTAACCACTAGTAATTCACCTACTTAGTTGGTTGGTTAGTTCTTGAGTTCGTTTTCCTTCTTTGTCCTATTTCTTTTGTGCTTTTCTAGTTTTCTTTCGTCGATACTTCTTGACTCAAGTCCGCAAATATTTCTTTTGAGTCTTTCAAACAAAAATCCAATCCGATCAAGAGAAAAAAATTGACAACTCAACTACCACCCGGAGAATAAGCCAATCTTCAACATTTGCGAACCAAGCGTGAGGCATACAAAGGTGTGAAGAGTTGTGAGGTTCTTTATTTAACGCTAACTTAATTGTTGTTTGTGTTTAGTGTTTCTTCTTATTAGGTACAATGGCTCCGGAAGATAATGCGTAAGGTTCTTCAGGAGAGGTTAACATGGAATCCTTAATGACAGCTATTTTGGGTATGAGACAAGAAATGAATGAGATAAGAGGTCAAATGACCACACTTCAAGGGAGTATGTCAACTAGGATGAAAAACATAGAGGGTCGTCTAAACTCCAACAACTCCACCCCCCAAAACTATCATGCCTCCTCTAGTGGACATGCTTCAGATACATCCGCTACTATCTCCCCGGAAACATTCCATCAAATGTTCAATCCACCAAGACAAACACTAGACCCCATAATCCAAACCACTAACTATCCACATAACCGAAACCCCATCCGTCTACTACAACCTCAATTCAACCAAACCAATCAAGAAGGACCACAAGACCAAATTCCCCATGACCAAAACCCTCAACCTCAAGCACTACCAAACCAAAACCCTCCACCTCAAGCTCTACTAAACCAAAATCCCCCACACCAAATACCTCGTAACCAAAATCAGCCCATTCAAGTTGAGGGAGGAGGAGAAGAGGATCCACAAGTTGATTTTGAAGAGTATGATGAAGAGGCCGCACATGCGGAGTATTGGAGGAATAGACCCTTGCCTCAATGCGGATTTCGAGGTCGAGGAGGAAGATTCGGTCCGACACCTCATGGAAGAGGAAACTTAGGAAATCGTCTTCAAGGTGAGAACCAATAGAATTGCAATGATAATCAAGGTGGCAACGGGGGTCGAGATAATGGGATCAATTCAATCAAGACTAGTCTTCCAATTTTCAAAGGAGAGAGTGATCCCGAAGCTTATTTAACATGGGAGTCTACTTGTGAAAGAATCTTTCAAGCCAATGATCTCACCGATGACAAGAAGAGTTGCTATGCCATAGCCCAATTTGAAGGATTTGCTATCACATGGTGGGAATATGCCAAGCGATTTGAAAATGTCTTGAATAATGGACAACCACCACCATGGGATGCTTTAAAGGCTCTCATGAGGAGAAAGTATGTGCCGGAAAGGTATAGACATGAGTTACTTGCCAAGTTGTACAACCTAAGGCAAGGGAACAAGAATGTCTTAACTTAATTTGATGAGTTTCAACAATTGATCTTGAAACTTGAATATCAAGAGAATGCGGAACATTCTGTCATTCGTTTCAAGGTTGGTTTGAACAAAGAAATCTCCTCATCCATGACTTGCCATAAGTTTGCTACCTTAGAAGAAATCTTTCAAGCGGCCTTAGAAGTTGAGAGAGACATTAAGGAGAGGACATCATTCAAGCCCAAGGGGTACTCGTCCACTAATCCATGGAGTAAGAGCAAAGAGGTAGCCCAACCCTCTTCGGAGTGGAACAAGAATAAGGACCTCAACAAGTCTTATGACAAAAAGCCCATTGAAAAGACTACTCCAAGATACCCACCAAGGAATGAAGGTAACAAGTATCCAACTCCTAATTCTAAAGGTTTTTAATGCTTCAAATGCCAAGGTTGGGGACACAAAGAAAATGAGTGTCCTAATCGGAGGAACGTGATACTTAGAGAAGGAAGAATATTTTACCTTGGGGAAGAGGTGGGACAAGAAGGTGATAGTAAAGGAGAAGCCCAAGAAGGAGAGAATTTAGAAGAAGATGAGCAAGTAGAGGAAGGAAATAAGGATGCTTGGCCTCAAGATGGAGAGTTTGAGGTCCCAAACTTTGTGGTAAGACGAGTGATGATTAGTAAGGCCATAGATGACCCTAGTCAAAGGGAAAATCTATTCCATACTAAATGCCTTATCAAAGAGAATATATGCTCATTAGTCATCGATAGTGGGTGTTGTACAAATGTAGCTAGTGCCACCATGGTTAATTTCTTGAAGTTACCCACAACCAAGCATGCCACACAATACAAGTTCCAATGGTTAAACGAGTGTGGAGAATTAAAAGTGACTAGGCAAGTTGTGATCCGATTCATGATTGGGAATTACCATGATGAGATACTATGTGATGTCATTCCCATGCAAGCGTGTCATATTTTGCTTGGAAGACCATGGAAATATGACCGTTCAACCAAGCATGATGGAAGAAATAACCGGTATTCTCTTGAGTTGAATGGTCGGAAGTTTACCCTTCACCCTTTTTTACCATCACAAGTGAATGAGTTACATCAAAGAATGAGGGAGTTGAAGGAGAAGGGTAGTAAAGAAGGGGAGGAGGAACCCCAAGAAGAGGAGAATGATGAAGCAAAGGAGAGGAGGAAGTTGAAGGGAAAGACCCAAATGGTGATGTTGGCAAGGAACAAGGACTTGTTTAATAAGGCTAATGATGAAGAGCCCATCCTCCTTTTGGCCCATGCCTTTCATGCTAACCACTCTACTTATCCTATTCCCTATTCTATTTCTCTTGTTTTGTAGGAATTCGAAGATGTGTTTCCAAAGGAGCTACCACAAGGGTTACCCCCACTTTGGGGAATTGAGCATCAAATAGACTTCATGTCGGGCTCATAATTGCCTAACAAGCCGGTTATAGAAGTAACCCAACGGACACCAAAGAGCTTCAAAGACAAGTTGAGGAACTTCTCAACAAGGGATATATCAAAGAAAGCATGAGCCCATGTGCGGTTCCAGTACTATTGGTGCCAAAGAAAGATGGAACTTGGCGCATGTGTGTTGATTGCCGGGCCATCAACAAGATCACAGTAAAGTATCGCCACCCTATCCCTAGATTGGATGATATGTTAGATGAATTGAATGGTTCTTGTGTGTGTTCAAAGATTGATCTTAGGAGTGGGTACCATCAAATCTGAATGAGCCCCGGTGATGAATGGAAAACTGCCTTCAAGACCAAGTTTGGTCTCTATGAATGGATGGTTATGCAATTTGGACTCACCAACGCTCCTATTACCTTTATGTGGTTAATGAACCATGTGATGAAACCGTTTATAGGGAAGTTTGTTGTGGTATACTTTGATGATATCTTAGTCTATAGCAAGTCCATAGATGACCATGCTAAGCACTTGAAATGTGTTTTTGATGTGCTTAGAAAGGAGCAATTGTTTGCTAATCTTGAGAAATGCTCCTTTTGTGTTGATGAGGTTGTCTTTTTGGGTTTTGTTGTAAGCTCCCGGGGTGTTGAAGTGGATGAATCTAAGATAGACGCTACAAGAAATTGGCCAACTCCACAATCCATTGGTGATGTGAGAAGTTTTCATGGATTGGCTAGTTTCTATAGAAGGTTTGTCAAAGGGTTTAGTACCATAGTCGCCCCATTAACCGAGGTAATCCGAAAGATAAGCCCTTTAAGTGGGGAGACGAGCAAGCAAAAGCGTTTCAAACCTTGAAAACAATGCTTAGCTCCGCCCCTTTGTTGCAATTGCCCGACTTTGGAAAAATGTTTGAAGTCGAATGTGATGCTAGCAAGGTAGGCATTGGAGCCGTCTTAATGCAAGACCAAAATCCCATTGCCTACTTTAGTGAAAAGCTCAAAGGAGCAACCTTGAACTACTCTACGTATGATCTTGAGTTGTATGCCTTGATTAGAGCTTTGGGCAATTGGCAACACTACTTGTGGCCTAAGGAATTTGTGATTCGAACCGACCATGAATCTTTGAAACACCTTAGGGCCCAAGACAAGTTGAACAAGCGGCATGCCAAGTGGATTGAGTTCTTAGAAACTTTCCCTTACGTAATCCAATACAAAAAGGGGAAGGAGAACGTTGTGGCCGATGCCTTGTCACGAAAACATGTGTTACTTAGTACTTTGTCTTCTAAATTGATTGGGTTTGAATTCTTCAAGGCATTGTATCCCGAGGACCCCAAATTTGCTCAAATTTTTAAGGATTGTGAGGAATGGGGAAGGGAAAAATGGCTTAGGGATAGAACTTCTATACCCTACTCAAAATTTGATGGATTCCTATTCAAGGAAAAGAGGTTGTGTGTCGCCTCTAGCTCTTGGAGAGAGTTGTTTGTAAGAGAGGCACACGATGGAGGTATGATGGGTCACTTTGGAATTGACAAGACCCTTGGAATCCTAGAGGAACAATTCTATTGGCCTAAAATGCGTCATGATGTTGCGCGAATTTGTGGTCAATGTATGGATTGTAGAAGTGCGAAGTCACGACTTCTCCCTCAAGGGTTATATACCCCACTTCCCACTCCCCTCCACCCATGGATAGACATATCTTTGGATTTTGTATTGGGATTGCCTAGGACAAGGAGGGGAAGAGATAGTATCTTTGTTGTGGTTGATCGATTCTAAAAAATGGCTCATTTTATTTTGTGTCACAAGTGTGATGATGCGTCCAATGTGGCATCCTTCTTTATAGAACATGTTTTCAAGATACACGGAATTCCCCAGACCATTGTTAGTGATAGGGACTCTAAATTCCTTAGTCACTTTTGGAAGTCATTGTGGGGTAGGCTTGGCACCAAGTTGCTTTTCTCAACATCTTGCCACCCACAAATTGATGGTCAAACCAAGGTTGTGAATAGGACCTTGGGTTCTATACTCCGTACCATGGTTAAAGGGAAAATGGCCTCTTGGGAGGATCACTTACCCTTAGTCGAATTTGCTTACAATCGTGTTATTCACTCGACTATTGGTATGACTCCCTTTGAATGTGTTTATGGTTTTAACCCCCTAACCCCCTTAGATCTCACCCCTTTGTCTAGTGATGTTGTGATTAGCTTAGATGGGAGAAAAAGAGCAGAAGCAATGAAGATGATGCATGAGAAAGTGAGGCTTCTCCTTGAGAAAAAGAATCAAGCAATAGCCAAGAGAGTGAACAAAGGGAGGAGAAGACTTGTACTTGAATCGGGCGATTAGGTATCGGTACATCTCCGGAAGGACCGGTTCCCAACCCAAAGGAAAGTTAAATTGATGCCTCGAGGTGATGGCCCATTCCAAGTACTTGAGCGGATAAATGACAATGCTTACAAGGTTGACCTCCCACCGGAGTATCAAGTGCACAACACATTTAATGTGTGCGACCTTTCGCCCTTTGATATGATAGAGGATAAGAATTTGAGGTCAAATTCTTCTCAAGATGGAGAGGATGATACAATCCAAATCCGATCCAAACCGTTCACTAAAAGTCAAGCACGAGAACTCCAAGCGCTTCAAGGAATGTTCATGAAATGAGAGGTACTTGACGGCATCCTACTACCATCAAAAGGGTGCTACGTGGTGGTGATTGCATCTAAAGAGGATCAAGGGGCCTTGGAGGGGTCAAACGGAAGCCAAGGAGGGCAAAATGGCACATGGAGCGCCCTGGAAAGCTCATCTGCGCCCGCAGGTAAGCCACATGCGCACGCAGATGGTGGGCAGTGCCACCTGCGGCCTTGACCTGAGGGCGCAGGTGCCCATCTGCGTGGGCAGGTGGCCTATTTCGGCTGCCAAGCCAATTTTAAAGAAATGGGTCAATTTTGGGCCCAATTATGTAATAAATGACCCATGGGTATAAATACCCAAACCATGCTTTATTTTAGTTAGTTTTTCTTGAATATTGATGAACAAATCTCTTGAGAGAGTTTTTGGTAAGTATTTGTTGAAGGTTTGCTTAGTAACGCGTGGTTTTGAGGGCGTTTCGATTCCCTCTTGGTCACCGTAAGAATTAGGTGTAGTTGGTGAATGTAATTCGGGGGTTCTAGGGTTTAATATATCCTATTGTTCTTGAATACTTATCTGCTTGTGTCTAATTACTCACCTATCTATTGATTATCTTTTCGGTTCTTAGTTAAATTTTAGTTTTCATAGTTTTTCGGTTATCAACTGTTTTGGGCTCGGGCAGCCTTGTAGTGGCAGGTTGATCCTTGTTTTTGGGCCAGCCCGAGGTGGCTTGTCCCCTTGCCTTGAACGATGACCTCTTTTAAGTTCCCTTGCAATCTCAAGAGCCGTCTGGAAAATAACTTCAACGGTATCAAACTTGTGAAGTGTTAAATGAGTGGAGATCTCTTTGTTCAACCCACACTTGAACCGGATGATGTCATGACTGATTTGTTCCCCACGATGATCAAGTTTCAACATGAGTTGCTAAAACTCATCAAAATACGCCATCACACTCTTGTTTCCTTGACTCAAGTTGTACAATCAAGCAAGCAACTCATGGCGATATCTCTCGGGAAGGTACCGTTGTCTCATTAAGTACCTTAACCGAAACCAAGGTGGTGGCTGCCCATCAATTAGTTCATTACCAAACCGCTTGACGTACTCCCACCAAGCATAACCCTCAAAATGAGCTATAGCATAGCAACCCTTATTTTCTTCCGAGATATCATTAACTTGGAAATCTTTTTCACAAGCCGATCCCCAAGCTAAGTAGGCCTCAGGGTCACTTTCACCTTTAAATATGGGTGGCTCAACTTGATGGTGTTGATGCCTACATCTCTCTCTTGGTGTTGGTTTCCCCTTTCTACATACCCTCGGTATCTCCTTGGATCTCCACGACCCCCTCTCATCTCCTCCTCCCTCATGTAAGCATCATCAAAGGCTCCATATCCTTCATATTCCTCTCTACCATATTCCTCAAAGTGGGCTGGACGATTTTGGGCATTTTGGACTTGATTTGGAGGAATTAGATTTTGTGGGGGTGGTGGTCTTTGATTTAATGGAGCTTGGAATGAAGGATTCAGATTTGGCGGAGGTACTTGACGTCCAAATCCCTCTTGTGGGACTTGAGTAGTTTGGAATTGTATTGGTCTAGTGGGGTCACGGTTTGGAGGGAAAGGAGTGGTTTGGCTTGTGGCATTTAGTGGAGCTTGAGATGTATTTAGCATTTGGTGCAATGTTTCGGGAGTGATGGTTGTGGAGGAAGTTCTATCATGCCCATTGGTAGAAACATGTAGAGGAGTAGAAGGGTGAGAATTCCTTTGACTCTCCACTTGTTCTAATCTCCCACTAATAGTCGACACTTCTCCCTTTTACTTCTGCCAAATCCCCTCTCACAGCCCCAAATTCCGTATTCAACCTTTCAAGTGTTCGGGTAACGGCCTCAAGAGTGACCCTCATGGAGTCAAGAGCATTAGTATCCATATTTTGGGACGTGGTCCCTTCCATTGCCAAGGTATTACACTCTTTGGATCACCTCACAATTGAGTTCCACAAGTGTTGTAGATTGGCTAGTAACCCGTGAATCCTTTAAGGTATGAGTAAGCTTTTATCCGGAGTGGATTTTTGTTTGAAGACTCAAAGAATTCTCGTCGGACTAGAACCAAGAAGTAACAACGTATTCAAAAGATAAAAAGCACCCAAGTAATCGTTGACACGAACAACCGATTCAAAGGACTAATTGACAACCTAGTAGGAATGTACTAGTTTGTTAATTAGTCCTAGAACCAAGTAAGGAAACCAAGAATCAACAATTAGAAACTAGAATAATATCCAAAGTTGAGCTTATTAGTGACGTGGCAGCATGTCATTGGTCTTGGGCCCACACGATTTTTTTTTTTTTTTTGTCACAATTCTGAAATTTCAGATTCACACAAATTGTAATGGATGACAATGGTTTTGGAGGGAAGGTAAAGTCTTGTACTCTTTTTCAACTTTTCAAACTCAAAAGGTAAGATTTGACTATACTAATCCCACAAAACAAGGTTCCGTGTTTTAAGGAAAAGTGGTTGTCAAGTCTAGAAAGTGATGGGTGCAAGTCTTCTCATCAACAACTTTATAACTTTTGTCTTACAACCTTTTGGATCTATTTTATACTTTTGTTGTCTTAAGTTGTAAGACTAGATGAAGAACAAGATGAACACCACAACAACCTTCAAGAACACAACATCAACTTCTTCAAGAACATAACGCAAAAGCCACCAATGGTCATCAACAAGGTACAACCTACGGCCCACTTCAAGTCACCAAAACAATGGTCAATATTATAAGCTCAACTTTAGATCTAGACACTTTTAGTGTTGGTGAGAAAGAAACCAACACTGGAAACACACTAAACAAGTAAAATAACACCTAGATGTAAACACACAAACACCAATCTCGGTCAAGACAACAAGATGGACAGATTTCTCTTCTCTCTCTTTTTTTTTTAATCGAGATAGCCCAAGATTGGTAGTGTAGGAACATAACTAGCCTTGCTCTGATACCAAATGATACACTATCAAGCCAACAACACAAAGTTCCCACGAAATCAGCAACAAGAAGAACAAAATAACACAAAAATCAGCAAGTTGAACAAACTAACACAAGATCAACAATTTCCAACAAGTGCTAGTGAATCGAAAGAGCCCCACACGGCTTCACTAGACTTCAAGATTACAAATACAACATTAACAAGATCACAAAAAGATAGTAACTTGACATAAAAGATTCAAGAGTCTAAGAACCCTAACAATAAGAGAGGACCCTAAGACTATTGAATATTAACACCAAGTTCTTACTTGGACCAAGAGGAACTCGAAGACCTCAAGATCCTTGTTTCTAGCCAAGATACAACACAAGTATCCCTCTACTTGTGGGATGAAATAGAGAGAGAGAGAACCAAAATATTACAAGTCTTATGTCTCAAAATAATAATGGAAGAACTACCCCAAGTAACCCTAATATTATCTATTTATATTACAAAGCAAAAATGACCAGTTTGCCCCTTGCCATGGGCGGTTAAAAAAAAAAGAGAGAGAAGAGAAATCTGTCCATCTTGTTGTCTTGGCCGAGAATGTTGTTATGTGTATAGATCTAGGTGTTATTTTACTTGTTTAGTGTGTTTCTAGTGTTGGTTTCTTTCTGACCAACACTAATGTGTCTAGATCTAAAAGATTGAGCTTATAATATTGACCATTGTTGTGGTGACTTGAAGTGGGCCGTAGGTTTTACCTTGTTGATGACCATTGGTGGGTTTTGTGTTATGTTCTTGAAGAAGTTGATGTTGTGTTCTTGAAGGTTGTTGTGGTTTTCATCTTGTTCTTCATCTAGTCTTACAACTTAAGACAACAAAAGTATAAAATAGATCCAAAAGGTTGTAAGACAAAAGTTATAAAGTTGTTGATGAGAAGACTTGCACCCATCACTTTCTAGACTTGACAACCACTTTTCCTTAAAACACGGAACCTTGTTTTGTGGGATTAGTATAGTCAAATCTTACCTTTTGAGTTTGAAAAGTTGAAAAAGAGTACAAGACTTTACCTTCCCTCCAAAACCATTGTCATCCATTACAAGTTGTGTGAATCTGAAATTTCAGAATTGTGACAAAAAAAAATAAAATCGTGTGGGCCCAAGACCAATGACATGCTGCCACGTCACTAATAAGCTCAACTTTGGATATTCTTCTAGTTTCTAATTGTTGATTCTTGGTTTCCTTACTTGGTTCTAGAACTAATTAACAAACTAGTACATTCCTACTAGGTTGTCAATTAGTCCTTTGAATCCGTTTGTTCGTGTCAACGATTACTTGAGTGCCTTTTTATCTTTTGAATACGTTGCTGTTTTTTTGGTTCTAGTCCGACAAGAATTCTTTGAGTCTTCAAACAAGAATCCACTCCGGATAAGAGCTTATTCATACCTTAAAGGATTCACGGTTACTAGCCAATCTACAACACTTGTGGAACTCAAGCGTGAGGTGATCCAAATAGTATAATACCTTGCCAATGGAAGGGACCGCGTCCCAAAACGTGGATACTAATGCACTTGACTCTGTGAGGGTCACTCTTGAGGCCGTTACCCGGACACTTGAAAGGTTGAATACGGAATTTGGGGCCGTGAGAGGGGATTTGGCAGCAATCAAGGGAGAAGTGTCGACTATTAGTGGGAGATTAGAACAAGTGGAGAGTCAAAGGAACTCTCACCCTTCTACTCCATTACATGTTTCTACCAATGGGCATGATAGAACTTCCTCCGCAACCATCACTCCCAAAATATTGCACCATATGCTAAATACATCTCAAGCTCAACTAAATGCCGCAAACCAAACCACTCCTTTCCTTCCAAACCGAGACCCCACTAGACCAATACAATTCCAAACTCCTCAAGTCTCACAAGAGGGATTTGGACGTCAAGTACCTCCGCCAAATCTGAATCCTTCATTCCGAGCTCCATTAAATCAAAGAACACCACCTCCACAAAACCCAATTCCTCCAAATCAAGTCCAAAATGTCCAAAACCGTCCAGCCCACTTTGAGGAATATGGTAGAGAGGAGCATGAAGGATATGGAGCCTTCGATGATGCTTACATGAGGGAGGAGGAGATAAGAGGGGGTCATGGAGATCCAAGAAGATATCGAGGGTATGGAGATAGGGGAAACAGACACCAAGAGAGAGATGTAGGCATCAACACCATCAAGTTGAACCTACCCATCTTTAAAGGTGAAAGTGACCCCGAGGCCTACTTAGCTTGGGAATCGGCTTGTGACAAAGTTTTTCAAGTTAATGATATCTCGGAAGAAAAGAAGGGTTGCTATGCTATAGCTCATTTCGAGGGTTATGCTAACACTTGGTAGGAGTATGTCAAGCGGTTTGGTAATGAACTAATTGATGGGCAGTCACCACCTTGGTATCGGTTGAGGTACTTGATGAGGCAACGATACCTTCCCGAGAGATATCGCCATGAGTTGCTTGCTAGATTGTACGGCTTGCGTCAAGGTAACAAGAGTGTGATGGCATATTTTGATGAGTTTCAACAACTCATGTTGAAACTTGATCATCGTGGGGAGCAAATCAGTCACGACATCATCCGGTTCAAGTGTGGGTTGAACAAAGAGATCTCCACTCATTTAACACTTCACAAGTTTGATACCGTTGACGGTATTTTCCAAGCGACTCTTGAGATTGAAAGGGAACTTAAAGAGAGATCATCTTTCAAGGCAAGGGGACAAGGCCCCCCGGGTTGGCCCAAAAACAAGGACCAACCCTCCACTACAAGGCTGCCCAAGCCCAAAACAGTCCCCAAAATTCCTCCAAAACTGGAGGCTCACAAGTATCCTAACCCAAAGGGATTCCAATGTTTCAAGTGCCAAGGTTGGGGGCATAAGGCCAATGAATGTCCAAACCGACGCAATGTGATCCTACGGGAAGGGAGAGTGTATTACCTTGGTGAGGAGGTGGGTCCCGAAAGGGGAGAAGATGAGGCCGAGCCTCAAGATGGAGAGGAAACCGATGATGGACCCCATGATGATGATGGTGATGATGGTGAAGATGTTTATCCGCAAGAAGGGGAGTGTGTGGTTCCAAACTTTGTGGTTAGGCGCGTCATGATTAGTAAGGCAATAGATGACCCAAGCCAAAGGGAAAATTTATTCCATACTAAATGTCTTGTAAAGGGGAGTGTGTGTACCTTGGTGATCGATAGTGGTAGTTGTACAAATGTTGTAAGTCATGCTATGGTAAATTTATTGAAGTTACCAACTACCCCGCACACTAGTCCTTACAAGTTACAATGGCTGAATGATTGTGGTGAATTAAGGGTCGCAAGGCAATGTGTGATACGGTTTAAGGTGGGAAACTACCACGATGAAGTGCTTTGTGACGTGATACCAATGCAAGCATGTCACTTGTTGCTAGGTAGACCTTGGCAATATGATAGGTCTACCAAACACGATGGGAGGTCCAATTGATATACACTTGAGAAGGATGGCCGAAAGGTTACACTTCATCCTCTTTCACCTTCCCAAGTGAATGAGTGGCATCAAAGGATGAGAGAATTGAAGGAAAAAGGAAAGGAATCCAAAAAGGGAGAAAAGGGAGGGAATACCGTAGGTGGGGCAGTGGGGGCGTCCAAGGCTGCCTCAACGGCAAAAGGGACGGAAAACATGGTGATGTTGGTTAGGAAGAAGGAACTCTTCATGGATCATGATGAGGATACACCTATGTTACTCTTGGCTCATTGTTTTAATACTAACCCCACTAATTCTTCCATTTACCCTTTGATTTCTTGTGTGTTGCAGGATTATGAGGATGTATTTCCTAAGGAACTTCCGCAAGGATTGCCCCCGCTTCGGGGAATTGAGCACCAAATTGACTTTGTGCCGGGATCACAATTGCCAAACAAACCGGCTTATAGGAGCAACCCAACGGATACCAAGGAATTGCAACGTCAAGTTGAGGAGCTCCTCAACAAAGGGTATGTCAAGGAGAGCATGAGTCCGTGCGCGGTTCCGGTGCTATTAGTGTCCAAAAAAGACGGAACGTGGCGCATGTGTGTGGACTGCCGAGCCATCAACAAAATTATGGTAAAATATCGCCACCTTATTCCTCGGTTAGATGACATACTAGATGAGTTGAATGGTTCATGTTTGTTTTCCAAGATTGATTTAAGGAGTGGCTATCACCAAATAAGAATGCAACCCGGTGATGAATGGAAAATCGCCTTCAAGACCAAGTTTGGTCTCTATGAATGGATGGTTATGCCTTTCGGCCTAACAAACGCTCCAAGTACTTTTATGAGGCTAATGAATCATGTGATGAGGCCATTTATTGGAAAGTTTGTTGTTGTATACTTTGATGATGTCTTGGTGTATAGCAAATCTTTAGAAGAGCATGTGATGCATTTACAATGTGTGCTTGATGTCCTTAGAGAGGAAAAATTGAATGCAAATCTGGAAAAGTGCTCTTTTGGTGTTAATGAAGTTGTTTTCTTGTTAGTTCAAGAGGGGTTGAAGTGGATGAATCCAAGATAAATGCTATCAAAAATTGGCCAACCCCACAAACCGTTGGAGAAGTAAGAAGCTTCCACGGGTTGGCTAGTTTTTATAGAAGGTTTGTCAAAGGATTTAGCACCATAGCCGCCCCCTTGACCAAGGTCATTCGGAAAGAACAACCCTTCAAGTGGGGTGTCGAGCAAGCTAAGGCCTTTAAAGCCTTGAAAGCTATGCTCATCTCCGCACCCTTGTTACAATTTCCCAACTTTGATAAGACATTCGAAGTCGAGTACGATGCGAGTAAAGTAGGCATAGGGGCTGTTTTGATGCAAGATTTGAAATCCATTGCTTACTTTAGCGAAAAGCTCAAAGGAGCAACTCTAAACTACTCCACGTATGATTTAGAGTTGTATGCCTTGATTAGAGCCTTGGCCACTTGGCAACACTACTTATGGCCTTAGGAGTTCGTGATCCGAACGGACCTTGAATCCTTAAAGCATCTTCGGGCCCAAGACAAGATTAACAAACGGCATGCCAAATGGATTGAGTTTCTTGAGACCTTCCCTTATGTTATCCAATACAAAAAGGGTAAGGACAACGTAGTAGCCGATGCTTTGTCTAGAAAACATGCTCTTGTGTCCACTTTGTCAACCAAATTGATGGGTTTTGTGAGTTTAAGAGAGTTGTATCCCAAGGACCCTCACTTTGCTCCTATCTTTAGGGAATGCGAAGACTTGGGTAGGGACAAGTGGGATTCGGCTAGGGGTTCAAATCCCTATGCCAAGTTTGATGGTTACTTATTTAAAGGTAGACGATTGTGTGTGCCCTCTAGCTCTTGGAGAGAATTGTTTGTGAGGGAAGCACACGATGGCGGTCTAATGGGTCATTTGGGGTCGAAAAGACCTTCGGAATATTGGAGGAGCAATTCTATTGGCCCAAAATGCGCAAGGATGTGACTAGGATTTGCGGCCAATGTGTAGAATGCAAGAAAGCCAAATCTCGGCTCCTTCCTCACGGGTTGTACACCCCGCTGCCCACTCCTCTACGTCCTTGGCTTGATATATCTATGGATTTTGTATTGGGGCTGCCAAGGACTCGACGAGGTCGGGATAGTATCTTTGTTGTAGTCGACTGGTTTTCTAAAATGGCGCACTTTATTCCTTGCTCTAAATGTGATGACGCCCCTAGCGTGGCCTCGTTATTTGTTGATAATGTTATTAGATTGCATGGTGTCCCGAGGACCATTGTGAGTGATAGGGACTCTAAGTTCCTAAGCCACCCACAAACCGATGGCCAAACGGAAGTAGTAAATAGGACTTTGGGTGTTATGCTACGTTCCATGGTTAAAGGGAAAATGACTTCTTGGGAAGAGCACATACCATTGATTGAGTTTGCCTATAACCGTGTCATACACTCAAGTACGGGAATGACTCCCTTTGAGTGTGTATATGGCCTCAACCCCCTCACCCCTTTAGATTTAACGCCTTTGCCAAGTGATCTCATGATTAGCTTAGATGGAAGCAAGTGGGCAGATTCTATGAAGAAGTTACATGAGAAGGTACGACTTCAACTTGAGAAGAAAAACCAAGAAACGGCAAGGAGGGCCAACAAGGGGAGAAAGAAACTCATTCTTGAACCGGGAGATTGGGTGTGGGTGCATCTTCGGAGGGATCGGTTTCCATCCCAAAGAAAGTCCAAATTGATGCCGAGGGGTGATGGTCCATTCCAATTACTTGAGAAAATCAATGACAACACCTACAAGATTGACCTTCCACCGGAATATCAAGTGCACAACACTTTCAACGTTTGTGATCTTTCTCTCGTGGAGGCGGTTGAAGAGGACCAAATGCTGAATTTGAGGTCAAATTCCTCTCAAGATGGAGAGGATGATACGGGTGGGATAAGCTGTCCAACGAGTGCACGACCATTCACACGAAGCCAAGCTCGGGAGTAACAAAAACTCCAAGCTCTGTTCATGCAAATGGTCGTGTGTGAGTTGGTGATTGATCCATCTAATGATCTAAATGTTTTCAAGTGTGAAGAGGGACCTTAAAGTGTAATAAATGTACACTCCAAGGCTGCCCAAGGGATTAGGGACAAGCTGATGGCAAAAACAAGAGTAGCCACCCCCTGGAAGAGGGATGTGTCCCGGGTTGGCCGTGGTGGGGGTGTGGATCGGGTTCGTCCCTGCCTGGTTCAGGGCCTATAAAGGGTGGGTTGCGCCTTCCACTAACAACTATAGCTTTTAGTGGAGTTGGTTAACGGTTCACTCTTAAGGTTTGGTATCAGAGCGGAGGTCGCGGGTTCGAATCCCATTTATACCATGCGCAGGTCCGAGGACGAACCTTTCCAAAGAAAGGGGGAATGATGGCGAAAACAAGAGTAACCACCCCCTGGAAGAGGGATGTGTCCCGGGTTGGCCGTGGTAGGGGTGTGGATCGGGTTCGTCCCTGCCTGGTTCAGGGCCTATAAAGGGTGGGTTGCGCCTTCCACTACCAGCTATAGCTTTTAGTGGAGTTGGTTAGCGGTTCACTCTTAAGGTTAATGATACAAGATCAAGTCCACAATATGAAGATTTCAGCAACAACAACAAGAAGACCCAACAAACACAAGATTAGCAAGTTAAACAACAATGCTAGTGAATCGAAAGAGCCCCACACAACTTCACTAGAATTCAAGATCTCAAACACAACAACAACAAGATAATAAAAGATAGATAACTTGACATATAATATTCAAGAGACTAAGAACCCTAACATCAAGAAAGGACCCTAAGACTAATGAATATAAACACCAAGTTCTTACTTAGACCAAGAGGAACTCAATGACCTCAAGATCCTTGTTTCTAGCCAAGATACAACACAAGTGTCTCTCTTCTTTGTGGGATGTTTTGAGAGAGAGAGAGAGAACCCAAAATATTACAAGTCTTGTGATTCAAAAATAATAATGGAAGACTACCCCAAATAACCCTAAAATGTTCTATTTATATTACAAGTCAAAATGAAGCAAAATGACTAGCTTGCCCTTGTCTAGGCTGCTGCCCCTTGGAGTGTAAGTTTATTACACTTCAAGGTCCCTCTTCACACTTAAAAACATTGAGATCCTTAGGAGGCTCGATCACCAACTCACACACGGCCATTTGCATGAACAAGGCTTGGAGTTTTTGTAATTCCCGAGCTTGGCTTCATGTGAATGGTCGGGTACTTGTTGGACAACTTGTCCCACCCGTATCATCCTCTCCATCTTGAGAGGAATTTGACCTCAAATTCAGCACTTGGTCATCTTCAACCGCCTCCACGAGAGAAAGATCACAAACATTGAAAGTGTTGTGCACTTGATATTCCGGTGAAAGGTCAATCTTGTAGGCGTTGTCATTGATTTTCTCAAGTACTTGGAATGGACCATCACCTCTCGGCATCAATTTGGACTTTCTTTGAGATGGAAACCGATCCTTCCGAAGATGCACCCACACCCAATCTCCCGGTTCAAGAATGAATTTCTTTCTTCCCTTGTTGGCCCTCCTTGCCATGTCTTGGTTTTTCTTCTCAAGTTGAAGCCACACCTTCTCATGTAACTTCTTCATAGAATCTGCCCGCTTGCTTCCATCTAAGCTAATGCTACAAGATCAAACCCACAACACAAGATTTCAGCAACAACAACAAGATGAACAACTATCACAAGAACAACAAGTTGAACAACAAGTGCTAGTGAATCGAAAGAGCCCCACACGGCTTCACTAGACTTCAAGATTATAAACACAAGCTTAACAAGATTACAAAAAAAAAGGATAGATAGCTTGACATACGAGATTACAAGAAATAGGAACCAAACCGTGTATCAAACGATAAGACCCCTAAGACCCGCAATAACAACACCAAACTCTTATGATGACCGCTAAGGGAATCAACTCCGCCTTACAACCACCGTTTCTAAGCAAGGATCAATAATGGCTATTCCAAGCCCTACACTACATTCTCAAAGAGAGAAGAAGAAGTCTTTCAAATATCCATAATGAACTAACTAGAAAATAAGACTAATGAAGCCTATTTATAACTATTACATCACATGACCAAACTACCCTTAATGAAAAGAGGCTCCTATGGAGTGTAAAGAAAAGGTACAAAAAGACCAAAACACCCTTAATAAGGGGCGGTCATGGAGTGTAAGGACTCCTTCTTCACACTTCAACCCTTGCAATTCTTTGGAGCCTCGGGTAGTCATCAAGGCAAGCCTCCAAGCAACCTTCCACACACGAATTTGCTTTATTATGTGTCCAAAATGACTTCATGACTTCCCCATGCATACTCTCGGGACTTCAAGGTGTCCAAAAATCAGATTCTCCACGTGTTGGCCACGAATGATGGCTTCAAAAGTTATGATGGTCATTTGTCTTGTATCATCCTCCCCTTCTTGAAAAGGATTCGACCTCGAATCCAAACCTTGAAAAACCAAAGAAAGGACAAACAAATACAAACTCCTCATGGCATGAGGGTTAGGGTTAGCACAATAAATCATCTCAACATGCCAAGGTTGCTTATACTTGCAATATAACCAAGGATCCTTTGAATTAAATATTAAAAACTTATTAAAATATGCACAAAGGATTTGGCTATTTAAATCACCAAGAGATAAGGAAACTACAAAGGTCCTAATGGCATCAAATAATCCACAAGGTAAAACTACCTTCATCTGAGGAGCCATAAGACACAATTGCTTCTTTATCTCTTCAAGAGACCACACCAAGGGTGGAGCCTCAATTGGTTCTAATGTCCACAAGATCCATATAGCATTATCATTCATACAAGTGGACAAACCAACAACTTCCCTACTTCTACATAAAACAAATCAAAAACTAGTATGGATGTCATCATAGGCAAAGATGTAGTATAGGAAAGAATCATGTGTAAAGGCATACAAGGGTGAAGACAAAGCATTTAAGAACATCCACATTCTTTCCTTCAAGCAAATAGAGAACTTGGCATCCACAAGTTGAGATTCTTGTAATTTAAACACAATTGTGTCAAGCAAGGATGCACATTTAGAAACATTACCCCAAGGAAACAATGACACTTTTGCTCTCGGGTTTTCAAGAATAACACTTTGCCTGTCATGTAGACCAAGCAACAAGTTGGGTGCGCCAACATCACCATTTCTATATTTGGCACCGGGGTCAAATAGAAAGAATAGCCATAGACACGGGTCTAGACAATACTCCCTTTCCCTATAGGCTTCACCCAAACTACAAGATATACTCTCTACAATAGCATACATATCATCAAAAGCAAATAGAGAGTGGAGAATGGTATCACTCAAGTCAAGTTCAACTAAGGTGTCCTCATGTGAGTACTCACTACCAGTCTCAACATTATCACCATGAGTACTCTCAACAATAAGGTCACACATAGTAGAAGAAGTAATTTCCAAATAATGGACACCTTCCCTTTCTATGGAAGTACCCTCAAGTAGACACATACCACCACTAAAATCCAAGGAATTATTACTTAAGTCTTTACAAGCAAGCAATTCATCCTTATAGTCATCAAACATGGGTGGGGTATCATACAAAGGATCACAACCACAATCAATTTTCAAGGAAAAATCACTTATTGGGTTTCTTAAGAATTCAAGCAAATCAAAATTATTATCACCCAATTGATCATTCCTTTCCAAGACCTCACATTCCCTTCCCTTAAGAGTACTCTCATCTCCCAAGAAGAGATTTCCATCTTTAGGAGGAATGTTTTTACACCATAGTGGGTTGGCATATAGGCTATAGCTTTCAAGACAAGCTATACCTTCAAAGCCATTCTCACCACTATGTTCTTTAGGAGTGAACTCATCATCTTCAAACAAGATATTGTACTTAAAGAGAGAAGGATCTATCCATGAAGAGGATATAGAACATGCAAATCCATTCTCTAAAAGATCATTATCAAGTATCAAAGATGTGTCAAGCACATGATTATCACTATGAGCAAAACCGAGAGTAGAACATTTACTAGAGGTCATACTAAAGGGGTCACTCCTATTTATTTGATCAACATTTTCAATATAATCATTCACTTGAGATCCATTAAACACATCACACATATCCTCAAGTGGTGGACAAATTCCGGACATAAGTTGATCGACACAATTCCCACAAGATGATGTACCATCATTCAACACATTGGCTTCAACACTAGGTGGACTTAAATTGACCTTACAAGAAGAGTCAATTCGATCAACTAGTGTATCCACACTCCCAACAAGTACATCATCAACAAGAGGCAAAGAATCAATAGACTCACAAATAGGTAAGCTACTACTCACACTCAATGGGCTACTAGTCACACAATTATCATTCTCATGCACAAAAGTGTAAAAGTAATCAATTTTACCTTGAAGTTCTTGAGTAAATTCTTCTTTGCCGTGGTGTGAAGGTTTCCCACATGCTTCGGCAGCAACTTCTCCTTGGCCTTGTGCTTCTCCACTTGCCATGTTGGTACCTACACAAATGTCCTTAGAAAGAAAAGGACAAACATAGTTAGCATGATTTGGTGGCAACCCCCTCACTTCACTCCACACAACCTCTCCTTTTTCCACTCTCGGATTACCACCTTTCACACCCTTACTCCTCTCAATCTTTTGTCTCTCATAATCATTCGGCTTGGAGTAAGTGATCACATCTCCTTGCGGTTTGGGAATAATTGAGGTAAAAAGATAATTTCCCCAATGGTCCACTGTAACCTTAGGCCAATTTAGCACATTTGGAACTCTATGTTGTGCAAACCAATCGGCACCCAAGCATACATGACCTGGTGTCGAGGGGAAGATATCACACCACACCTCCTCATAGTATTCAAATTGGGTGAAGACAATCCTCACTCTCTCGGTAACCTTATACCCGTCCAAGGAATATGGAACAAGTAAAGGTTCTCGAAACAACCCTAAATAGTCAACCATCGGTGGCATGATGTAGTTCTTATGGCGCCAATCATCTAGCACAAGGAGGCAGCCCGGTACCCCATCAATGCTTACCTTTCCGGAGTGAACACTTCTCCTAGGATCAACATTGTAGAGTTTAGGACAACCCAAGGGCACATGAGTACCCCTCGTCCTTGGAGATGTATTCTCTCTTCTTCTCATGGGACAACCTACACTATAGCTAGCATACCCATTCACACCGCTTCGACCTTGATAAAATGTACTACAAGGTGAAGAATATGAATCTTCATTCTCCACACGTGCACTCTCACCATGGCTCTCATAAGCTTTGCGAAGGGAGGGGTTATACCTTACACCAATTCGAGGTTCGAAATGGGAAGTGTAAGACTCCTCATATGCCCCAACTTCATCATAAGAACTTGGCACTTCATTCACCTCATGTTCTCCCTCAAAACCATAACCCTCAAATCTGCCCATGTCTTGATCATGGCTATATTCATAGCCCCCATAATCCACAACATCATCGTAGCCATAAAATCCCTCACTACAATCATAGTCTCCCATGTTGTAGTCACAATAATACGAGGCTACCAAGATATGTTCCCCTTATTTCACCTTGTACCTACAAAGTGAACAAACAAGATTAGTAGTAAAAGCACCTCACCAACACTCGTATACACTCACCTTTGTGATCCTCACAATTGGAGCGGCGAATATTGAAAGTTGCTTATACTCTGGTAGTTAATAAGGTGTCAATCACTACTTAGCGACCGGAATAGATTATTGTTTGATCGACTCAAGACACCAAAACAAAAAATCGACTTATGAACTTGAATCAAAGAAGTTCAATGAATCAAAATGAGAAAAGCACACAAAGAACGAAGAACACGAAGAAAACGGATTCAAAAAACCAACTCACAATCTAGTAGGTGATTACTAGTTGTTAATTAGTACTAGAATCAAGAAATGAAACTAAAGAAACAAGGAAATGAAACTTAGAATCTGAAATTTGAGCTTAATGGTGATGTGGCAGCATGCAATTGGTCTTGGGCCCACACGAAAATATATATATATATATATATATATTTTTTGTCACAAATCTGAAATTTCAATATGAAATACAACTTGTCATGGATGACAATGGGTTTTGGAGGGAAAGTAAAGTCTTGTACTCTTTTTCAACTTTTCAAACTCAAAAAGGTAAAATTTGACTATTCTAATCCCACAAAACAAGGTTCCGTGTTTTAAGGAAAAGTGGTTGTCAAGTCTAAGAAGAGATGTGTGCAAGTCTTCTCACCACCAACCAACAACTTTATAACTTTTGTTGTCTTAAGTTGTAAGAATAGATGAAGAACAAGATGAACACCACAACAACCTTCAAGAACACAACATCAACTTCTTCAAGAACATAACACAAAAACCACCAATGGTCATCAACAAGATACAACCTACGGCCCACTTCAAGTCACCACAACAATGGTCAATATTATAAGCTCATCTTTAGATCTAGACACTTTTAGTGTTGGTGAGAAAGAAACCAACACTTAGAAACACACTAAACAAGTAAAATAACACCTAGATCTAAACACACAATCACTATTCTCGGCCAAGACAACAAGATGGACAGATTTCGTTTTTTTTTTTTTTTTTTGACCGAGATAGCCCAAGATTGGTAGTGTAGGAACACAACCAGCCTTGCTCTGATACCAAATGATACAAGATCAAACCCACAACACAAGATTTGAGCAACAACAACAAGATGAACAACTATCACAAGAACAACAAGTTGAACAACAAGTACTAGTGAATCGAAAGAGCCCCACACGGCTTCACTAGACTTCAAGATTATAAACACAAGCTTAACAAGATTACAAAAAAAAAGGATAGATAGCTTGACATACGAGATTACAAGAAATAGGAACCAAACCGTGTATCAAACGATAAGACCCCTAAGACCCGCAATAACAACACCAAACTCTTGTGATGACCGCTAAGGGAATCAACTCCGCCTTACAACCACCATTTCTAAGGAAGGATCAATAATGGCTATTCCAAGCCCTACACTAGTTGGCCTTTCCAAGCCCTACACTACATTCTCAAAGAGAGAAGAAGAAGTCTTTCAAATATCCATAATGAACTAACTAGAAAATAAGACTAATGAAGCCTATTTATAACTATTACATCACATGACCAAACTACCCTTAATGAAAAGAGGCTCCTATGGAGTGTAAAGAAAAGGCACAAAAAGACCAAAACATCCTTAATAAGGGGCGGTCATGGAGTGTAAGGAAACCTTCTTCACACTTCAACCCTTGCAATTCTTTGGAGCCTCGGGTAGTCATCAAGGCAAGCCTCCAAGCAACCTTCCACACACGAATTTGCTTTATTATGTGTCCAAAATGACTTCATGACTTCCCCATGCATACTCTCGGGACTTCAAGGTGTCCAAAAATCAGATTCTCCACGTGTTGGCCACGAATGATGGCTTCAAAAGTTATGATGGTCATTTGTCTTGTATCAGCTAATCATGAGATCACTTGGCAAAGGCGTTAAATCCAAAGGGGTGAGGGGGTTGAGGCCGTATACACACTCAAAGGGAGTCATTCCCGTACTTGAGTGTACGGTTATAGGCAAACTCAATCAATGGTAAGTGCTCCTCCCAAGAAGTCATTTTTCCCTTAACCATGGAACGTAGCATAGCACCCAAAGTCCTATTTACTACTTCCGTTTGGCCATCGGTTTGTGGGTGGCAGGACGTAGAGAACAACAACTTGGTACCAAGCCTACCCCACATGGACTTCCAAAAGTGGCTTAGGAACTTAGAGTCCCTATCACTCACAATGGTCCTCGGAACACCATGCAATCGAACAACATTATGAACAAATAACAAGGCCACACTAGGGGCGTCATCACATTTAGAGCAAGAAATAAAGTGCGCCATTTTAGAAAACCGGTCGACTACAACAAAAATACTATCCCGACCTCGTTGAGTCCTTGGCAGCCCTAACACAAAATCCATAGATATATCAAGCCAAGGACGTAGAGGAGTGGGCAGCGGGGTGTACAACCCGTGAGGTAGGAGCCGAGATTTGTCTCTCTTGCATTCTACACATTGGCCGCAAATCCTAGCCACATCCTTGCGCATTTGGGGCCAATAGAATTGCTCCTCCAATATTCCGAAGGTCTTTTCGACCCCAAAATGACCCATTATACCACCATCGTGTGCTTCCCTCACAAACAATTCTCTCCAAGAGCTAGAGGGCACACACAATCGTCTACCTTTAAATAAGTAACCATCAAACTTGGCATAGGGATTTGAACCCCTAGCCGAATTCCACTTGTCCTTACCCAAGTCTTCGCATTCCCTAAAGATAGGAGCAAAGTGAGGGTCCTTGGGATACAACTCTCTTAAACTCTCAAAACCCATCAATTTTGATGACAAAGTGGACACAAGAGCATGTTTTCTAGACAAAGCATCGGCTACTACGTTGTCCTTACCCCTTTTGTATTGGATAACATAAGGGAAGGTCTCAAGGAACTCAATCCATTTGGCATGCCGTTTGTTAAGCTTGTCTTAGGCCCGAAGATGCTTTAAGGATTCATGGTCCGTTCGGATCACGAACTCCTTAGGCCATAAGTAGTGTTGCCAGGTGGCCAAGGATCTAATCAAGGCATACAAATCTAAATCATACGTGGAGTAGTTTAGAGTTGCTCCTTTGAGCTTTTCACTAAAGTAAGCAATGGGTTTCAAATCTTGCATCAAAACAGCCCCTATGCCTACTTTACTCGCATCGCACTCGACTTCGAAGGTCTTATCAAAGTTGGGCAATTGTAACAAGGGTGCGGAGATGAGCATAGCTTTCAAGGCTTCAAATGCCTTAGCTTGCTCGACACCCCACTTGAAGGGTTGTTCTTTTCGAATGACCTTGGTCAAGGGGGCGGCTATGGTGCTAAATCCTTTGAAAAACCTTCTATAAAAACTAGCCAACCCGTGGAAGCTTCTTACTTCTCCAACTGTTTGTAGGGTTGGCCAATTTTTGATAGCATTTATCTTGGATTCATCCACTTCGACCCCTCTTGAACTAACAACAAAACCCAAGAAAACAACTTCATTAACGCCAAAAGAGCACTTTTCCAGATTTGCATACAATTTTTCCTTTCTAAGGACATCAAGCACACATTGTAAATGCATCACATGCTCTTCTAAAGACTTACTATACACCAAGACATCATCAAAATAGACAACAACAAACTTTCCAATAAATGGCCTCATCACATGATTCATTAGCCTCATAAAAGTACTTGGAGTGTTTGTTAGGCCGAATGGCATAACCATCCATTCATAGAGACCAAACTTGGTCTTGAAGGCGGTTTTCCATTCATCACCGGGTTGCATTCTTATTTGGTGATAGCCACTCCTTAAATCAATCTTGGAAAACAAACATGAACCATTCAACTCATCTAGCATGTCATCTAACCGAGGAATAGGGTGGCGATATTTTATCGTAATTTTGTTGATGGCTCGGCAGTCCACACACATGCGCCACGTTCCGTCTTTTTTGGGCTCCAATAGCACCGGAACAGCACACGGACTCATGCTCTCCTTGACATACCCTTTGTTGAGGAGCTCCTCAACTTGACGTTGCAATTCCTTGGTGTCCGTAGGATTGCTCCTATAAGCCGGCTTGTTTGGCAATTGTGATCCCGGCACAAAATCAATTTGGTGCTCAATTCCCCGAAGCGGGGGCAATCCTTGCGGAAGTTCCTTAGGAAATACATCCTCATAATCCTGTAACACACAAGAAATCAAAGGGGAAATGGAAGAATTAGTGGGGTTAGTATTAAAACAATGAGCCAAGAGTAACATAGGCGTGTCCTCATCATGATCCACGAAGAGTTCCTTCTTCCTAACTAACATCACCATGTTTTCCGTCCCCTTTGCCATTGGGGCAGCCTTGGATGACCCCACTGCCCCACCTACGAAATTCCCTCCCTTCTCTCCCTTTTTGGATTCCTTTCCCTTTTCCTTCAATTCTCTCATCCTTTGATGCCCACTCATTTACTTGGAAAGGCGAAAGAGGATGAAGAGTAACCTTTCGACCATCCTTCTCAAGTGTATATCGATTGGACCTCCCATCGTGTTTAGTAGACCTATCATATTGCCAAGGTCTACCTAGCAACAAGTAACATGCTTGCATTGGTATCACGTCACAAAGCACTTTATCGTGGTAGTTTCCCACCTTAAACCGTATCACACATTGCCTTGCGACCCTTAATTCACCACAATCATTCAACCATTGTAACTTGTAAGGACTAGTGTGCGGGGTAGTTGGTAACTTCAAGAAATTTACCATAGCATGACTTACAACATTTGTACAACTACCACTATCGATCACCAAGGTACACACACTCCCCTTTACAAGACATTTAGTATGGAATAGATTTTCCCTTTGGCTTGGGTCATCTATTGCCTTACTAATCATGACGCGCCTAAACACAAAGTTTGGAACCACACACTCCCCTTCTTGCGGATAAACATCTTCACCATCATCATCATGTGGTCCATCATCGGTTTCCTCTCCATCTTGAGGCTCGGCCTCATCTTCTCCCCTTTCGGGACCCACCTTCTCACCAAGGTAATACACTCTCCCTTCCCGTAGGATCACATTGCGTCGGTTTGGACATTCATTGGCCTTATGCCCCCAACCTTGGCACTTGAAACATTGGAATCCCTTTGGGTTAGGATACTTGTGAGCCTCCAGTTTTGGAGGAATTTTGGGGACTATTTTGGGCTCGGGCAGCCTTGTAGTGGCGGGTTGGTCCTTGTTTTTGGGCCAACCCGAGGGGCCTTGTCCCCTTGCCTTGAAAGATGATCTCTCTTTAAGTTCCCTTGCAATCTCAAGAGCCGCTTGGAAAATATCGTCAACGGTATCAAACTTGTGAAGTGTTAAATGAGTGGAGATCTCTTTGTTCAACCCACACTTGAACCGGATGATGTCGTGACTGATTTGCTCCCCACGATGATTAAGTTTCAACATGAGTTGTTGAAACTCATCAAAATATGCCATCACACTCTTGTTACCTTGACGCAAGCCATACAATCTAGCAAGCAACTCATGGCGATATCTCTCGGGAAGGTATCGTTGCCTCATCAAGTACCTCAACCGATACCAAGGTGGTGACTGCCAATCAATTAGTTCATTACCAAACCGCTTGTGATACGGGTGGGACAAGCTGTCCAACAAGTACCCGACCATTCACACGAAGTCAAGCCCGGGAGTTACAAAAACTCCAAGCCGTATTCATGCAAATGGCCGTGTGTGAGTTGGTTATTGAACCACCTAAGGGCCTAAATGTTTTAAGGTGTGAAGATGGGCCTTGAAGTGTAATGTTTTTACACTCCATGGCCGGCTGCTCCACATGGCCCATAAGGTCATTTTTGTCTTTCATTTGGCTTGTAATATAAATAGACAAGCCTAGAATTATTTTGCCGTAGTTTTTCCATTGTAATTTCAAGACAAAGACTTGTAATATTTCACTTTCTCTCTCTCTTCCATTGGGAGGCAGATTCGGCCACAAGCTTGCTAGAAGGAAGCTTGTGTTGTGTTTTGGCTAGAAACTAGGGTCTTGAGGTCATTGAGTTCCTCTTGGTCCAAGTAAGAGCTTGGTGTTTATATTCAATAGTCTTAGGGTCCTCTCTTGATGTTAGGGTTCTTAGTCTCTTGAATATTATATGTCAAGTTATCTATCTTTTCATTATCTTGTGGTTGTTGTCTTTGAGATCTTGAAGTCTAGTGAAGCCGTGTGGGGCTCTTTCGATTCACTAGCATTGTTGCTTACTTGTTAATCTTGTGTTTGTTGGGTTTTCTTGTTGGTGTTGCTGAAATCGTGTGATACATACTTGATCTTGTATCATTTGGTATCAAAGCAAGACCGGTTGTGTTCCCACACAACCCATCTTGGGCTTGTTCTCGGATTAAACAAAAAAAAAAAAAAAAAAAATCGGAAATCAGTCCATTGAAGACAAATCCGAGAATGTTGTTGTATGTTTAGATCTAGGTGTTATTTTGCTTGTTTAGTGTGTTTCTAGTGTTGGTTTCTTTCTCACCAACACTAAAGTGTCTAGATCTAAAAGTTGAGCTTGAAAACTTGACCATTGTTGTGGTGACTTGAAGTGGTTGAAAGTTGTATGTTGTTGATGAAAAAAAAATTTGGTGGTTGTGTGTTATGTGCTTGAAGAAGTTGATGAAAGTTGTAAGGTGTTCATCTTTTAAACTTGTTCATCTTGTTCATCTTGTGGTGTTCAAGTTGCAAGACAACTCATAAAGTTGTTGGTGAAAGACTTGCACCCATCACTTCATAGTTGGCCAACCACTCTTCCTTAATTCAAGGAGCCTTGTTTTGTGGGAATAGTTAGTCAAACCTAACCCTTTGAGTTTGAAAGGTTGAAAAAGGCTACAAGACTATTATTTTTCCCTCCAAAACACATTGTCATACTTCACAAGTTGTATGAATATTGATTTTCAGATTTGTGACAAAAAAAAAAAAATACATATAAGTTATATATATACAAACCGTGTGGGCCCAAGGCCAATTGCATGCTGCCACGTCACCCCTAAGCTCAACTTTGGATAATTTTCTAGTTTCTAATTGTTGATTCTTAGTTTCCTTACTTGATTCTAGAACTAATTAACAAACTAGTACATTCCTACTAGATTGTCAATTAGTCCTTTGAATTCGTTTGTTCGTGTCAACGTTTACTTGAGTGCTTTTATCTTTTGAACACGTTGTTGTTTTTGGTCCTAGTCCTACAAGAATTCTTTGAGTCTTCAAACAAGAATCCACTCCGGATAAGAGCTTACTCATACCTTAAAGGATTCACGGTTACTAGCCAATTTACAACACTTGTGGAACTCAAGCGTGTGGTGATCTAAAGAGTATAATACCTCGACAATGGAAGGGGCCACGTCCCATAACGTGGATACTAATGCACTTGACTCTATGAGGGTCACTCTTGAGGCCGTTACTCGGACACTTGAAAGGTTAAATTCGGACTTTGGGGCCGTGAGAGGGGACTTGGCAGCCATCAAGGGAGAAGTGTCGACTATTAGTGGGAGATTAGAACAAGTGGAGAGTCAAAGGAACTCTCGTCCTTCTACTCCTCTACATGTCTCAACCAATGGACAAGATAGGACTTCCTCCGCGACCATCACCCCCGAAACAGTCCACCAAATGCTAAATGCACCCCAAGCTCCACTAAATGCCGCAAGCCAAACCACCTATTTTCCTCCAAACCGTGACCCCAATAGACCAACGCATTTCCAGAATTCCCAAACCCCGCATGAGGGATTTGGACGTCAAATTCCACCACTAAATCCGAACCTTCCATTCCAAGCTCCATTAAACCAAAGACCACCACCCCCACAAAATCCAATACCCCCAAATCAAATTCCAAATAACCAAAACCGACCAGCCCACCTTGAGGAGTATGGTAGGGAGGAGTATGATGGGTACGGGGCCTTTGATGATACTTACATGAGGGAGGAGGAGGTGAGAGGGGGCAGAGGAGTTCAACGGAGATACCGTGGATATGAAGAAAGAGGAAACCGGCACCATGAGAGAGATGTGGGCATCAACACCATCAAGTTGAGTCTACCGCTCTTTAAGGGTGAGAGTGACCCCGAGGCATACTTAGCTTGGGAATCGGCTTGTGACAAAGTCTTCCAAGTTAATGATCTCTCGGAAGAAAAGAAAGGAAGTTATGCTATAGCTCACTTTGAGGGTTATGCTAACACTTGGTGGGAGTACGTCAAGCGGTTTGGTAATGCACTAGTTGACGGGCAGCCACCACCTTGGTATCGATTGAGATACTTGATGAGGCAAAGGTACCTCCCCGAGAGTTATCGCCATGAATTGCTTGCAAGGTTGTACAACTTACGTCAAGGTAACAAAAGTGTGATGGCATACTTTGATGAGTTTCAACAACTCATGTTAAACCTTGACCATCGTGGGGAGCAAATCAGTCATGATGTCATCCGGTTCAAGTGTGGATTGAACAAGGAGATCTCCACTCATTTGACACTTCACAAGTTTGATACCGTTGAGGGTATTTTCCAAGCGGCTATTGAGGTTGAAAAAGAGCTAAAGGAGAGGTCGTCGTTTAAGGCAAGGGTACCAGCCCCCTCGGGTTGGTCCAAAAACAAGGGGCAATCCAGCCTTCCAAGGCTGCCCGAGCCCAAGGCCGACCCCAAACTTCCTCCAAAACAAGAAGCTCACAAGTACCCTAACCCAAAAGGATTCCAATGTTTCAAGTGCCAAGGTTGGGGACATAAAGCCAATGAGTGTCCAAACCGACGCAATGTGATCCTTCGGGAAGGGAGGGTGTATTACCTTGGTGAGGAGGTGGGTCCCGAAAGGGGAGAAGATGAGGCCGAGCCTCAAGATGGAGAGGAACCCGAGAATGGGCCATATGATGATGAGGGCGAAGATGTTTACCCTCAAGAAGGGGAGTGTGTGGTTCCCAACTTTGTGGTTAGGCGCGTCATGATTAGTAAGGCGATAGATGACCCTAGTCAAAGGGAGAATCTATTCCATACTAAATGTCTTGTAAAGGGAAGTGTGTGCACCTTGGTGATTGATAGTGGTAGTTGCACAAATGTTGTTAGTATGGCTACGGTTAACTTCTTGAAGTTACCAACTACCCCGCACACTAGTCCCTACAAGCTACAATGGTTGAATGACTGTGGTGAACTAAAGGTCACAAGGCAATGTATGATACGTTTTAAGGTGGGAAACTACCAAGATGAAGTGCTTTGTGACGTGATACCAATGCAAGCGTGTCACTTGTTGTTAGGTAGACCTTGGCAATATGATAGGTCTACCAAACACGATGGGAGGACCAATCGATATACACTTGAGAAGGATGGCCGAAAGGTCACACTTCACCCGCTTTCACCCTCCCAAGTAAATGAGTGGCACCAAAAGATGAGAGAGTTGAAGGAAAAGGGGAAGAAATCCGAAAGAGGAGAAGAGGGAAGGGAAACCGTGGTTGGGGCAGTAGGGTCACCCGTGACTGCCTCAACTTCAAAGGGGGCTGAAAACGTGGTGATGTTAGCTAGAAAGAAGGAACTCTTCGTGGACCATGATGTGGGCACACCTATGTTGCTTTTGGCTCATTGTTTAAATACTAACCCCGCTAATTCTTCCATTTCCCCTTTGATTTCTTGTGTGTTGCAGGATTATGAAGATGTATTTCCTAAAGAACTTCCGCAAGGATTGCCCCCACTTCGGGGAATTGAGCACCAAATTGATTTGGTGCCGGGTTCACAACTTCCAAACAAACCAGCCTATAGGAGCAATCCCATGGACACTAAGGAGCTTGAGAGACAAGTTGAGGAACTTCTCAACAAGGGATACATCAAGGAAAGTATGAGTCCTTGTGCTGTTCCGGTGCTTTTGGTACCAAAGAAAGACGGAACTTGGCGCATGTGCGTCGATTGTAGAGCCATCAACAAAATCACTATAAGGTATCGTCATCCAATCCCTAGACTAGATGATATGTTAGATGAGCTCCATGGCTCTTGTTTGTTTTCTAAGGTGGATCTTAGGAGTGGCTATCACCAAATTCGCATGCAACCCGGTGATGAGTGGAAGACCGCATTCAAGACCAAATTCGGTCTATATGAGTGGCTGGTCATGCCCTTTGGCCTTACCAATGCTCCTAGCACCTTTATGAGGCTAATGAATCATGTAATGAAGCCTTATATTGGGAAGTTTGTTGTGGTTTACTTTGATGATGTGTTGGTATATAGTAAATCTATTGATGATCATGTGATGCATTTGAGGTGTGTGTTTGAGGTGCTCCGAAAGGAGAAGTTGTATGCCAACATGGAGAAGTGTTCTTTTGGTGTTGATAAAGTGATTTTCTTGGGTTTTGTCGTGAGCTCAAGGGGCGTGGAAGTGGACGAATCCAAGATAGACTCTATACGAAGTTGGCCAATCCCTAAAACTATTGGAGAAATCCGAAGTTTTCATGGATTAGCAAGCTTTTATAGGAGGTTTGTCAAAGGTTTTAGCTCCATAGCAGCACCCTTGACTGAGGTTATTAGAAAGGACCAACCCTTTAAGTGGGGTGATGAGCAAGCTAAGGCTTTTGAAGCCTTGAAAGCTATGCTCATCTCGGCGCCTTTGTTACAATTGCCCGATTTTGATAAAATGTTTGAAGTGGAGTGTGATGCTAGTAAGGTTGGCATCGGGGCTGTTTTAATGCAAGAAGGCAAGCCCGTCGCTTATTTTAGTGAAAAACTCAAAGGGGCAACTCTTAATTACTCGACTTATGATTTGGAGTTGTACGCCCTTGTTAGAGCCTTGGGCAATTGGCAGCATTATTTGTGGCCTAAGGAGTTTGTGATACGAACGGACCATGAATCGTTGAAACACCTTAAGAGCCAAGACAAGTTGAATAGGCGTCATGCTAAGTGGATTGAGTTTATTGAGACTTTCCCTTATGTAATTCATTACAAAAGGGGGAAGGAGAATGTTGTTGCTGATGCGTTGTCTAGAAAGCATGTGCTTGTTGCCACTTTGTCTTCGAAGTTGATGGGTTTTGAGAGTTTAAGAGAATTGTATCCCAAGGACCCTCACTTTGCTCCTATCTTTAGGGAATGCGAAGAATGGGGTAGGGACAAGTGGGATTCGGCTAGGGGTTCAAATCCCTACGCCAAGTTTGATGGTTACTTATTTAAAGGTAGACGATTGTGTGTACCCTCTAGCTCTTGGAGAGAATTGTTTGTGAGGGAAGCACATGATGGCGGTCTAATGGGTCATTTTGGGGTCGAAAAGACCCTCGGAATATTGGAGGAGCAATTCTATTGGCCCAAAATGCGCAAGGATGTGACTAGAACTTGTGGCCAATGTGTAGAATGCAAGAGAGCCAAATCTCGGCTCCTACCTCATGGGTTGTACACCCCGCTGCCCACTCCTCTACGTCCTTGGCTTGATATATCGATGGACTTTGTGTTAGGGCTGCCAAGGACTCGACGAGGCCGGGATAGTATCTTTGTTGTAGTTGACCGGTTTTCTAAAATGGCGCACTTTATTCCTTGCTCTAAGTGTGATGACGCCCCTAGCGTGGCCTCGTTATTTGTTGATAATGTTGTTAGATTGCATGGTGTCCCGAGGACCATTGTGAGTGATAGGGACTCTAAGTTCCTAAGCCACTTTTGGAAGTCCATGTGGGGTAGGCTTGGTACCAAGTTATTGTTCTCTACCTCTTGCCACCCACAAACCGATGGCCAAACGGAAGTAGTAAATAGGACTTTGGGTGCTATGCTACGTTCCATGGTTAAGGGAAAAATGACTTCTTGGGAGGAGCACTTACCATTGATTGAGTTTGCATATAACCGTGTCATACACTCAAGTACGGGAATGACTCCCTTTGAGTGTGTATACGGCCTCAACCCCCTCACCCCTTTGGATTTAACGCCTTTGCCAAGTGATCTCATGATTAGCTTAGAAGGAAGCAAGCGGGCAGATTCTATGAAGAAGTTACATGAGAAGGTGCGGCTTCAACTTGAGAAGAAAAACCAAGACATGGCAAGGAGGGCCAACAAGGGAAGAAAGAAAGTCATCCTTGAACCGGGAGATTGGGTGTGGGTGCATCTTCGGAGGGATCGGTTTCCATCCCAAAGAAAGTCCAAATTGATGCCGAGGGGTGATGGTCCATTCCAAGTGCTCGAGAAAATCAATGACAACGCCTACAAGATTGACCTTCCACCGGAATACCAAGTGCACCACACTTTTAACGTTTGTGATCTTTCTCTCGTGGAGGCGGTTGAAGACGACCAAGTGCTGAATTTGAGGCCAAATTCCTCTCAAGATGGAGAGGATGATACGGGTGGGACAAGCTGTCCAACAAGTACCCGACCATTCACACGAAGTCAAGCCCGGGAGTTACAAAAACTCCAAGCCGTATTCATGCAAATGGCCGTGTGTGAGTTGGTTATTGAACCACCTAAGGGCCTAAATGTTTTAAGGTGTGAAGATGGGCCTTGAAGTGTAATGTTTTTACACTCCATGGCCGGCTGCTCCACATGGCCCATAAGGTCATTTTTGTCTTTCATTTGGCTTGTAATATAAATAGACAAGCCTAGAATTATTTTGCCGTAGTTTTTCCATTGTAATTTCAAGACAAAGACTTGTAATATTTCACTTTCTCTCTCTCTTCCATTGGGAGGCAGATTCGGCCACAAGCTTGCTAGAAGGAAGCTTGTGTTGTGTTTTGGCTAGAAACTAGGGTCTTGAGGTCATTGAGTTCCTCTTGGTCCAAGTAAGAGCTTGGTGTTTATATTCAATAGTCTTAGGGTCCTCTCTTGATGTTAGGGTTCTTAGTCTCTTGAATATTATATGTCAAGTTATCTATCTTTTCATTATCTTGTGGTTGTTGTCTTTGAGATCTTGAAGTCTAGTGAAGCCGTGTGGGGCTCTTTCGATTCACTAGCATTGTTGCTTACTTGTTAATCTTGTGTTTGTTGGGTTTTCTTGTTGGTGTTGCTGAAATCGTGTGATACATACTTGATCTTGTATCAGCTTGACATACTCCCACCAAGTGTTAGCATAACCCTCGAAATGAGCTATAGCATAGCAACCCTTCTTTTCTTCCGAGATATCATTAACTTGGAAAACTTTGTCACAAGCCGATTCCCAAGCTAAGTAGGCCTCGGGGTCACTTTCACCTTTAAAGATGGGTAGGTTCAACTTGATGTGTTGATTCCTACATCTCTCTCTTGGTGTCCGTTTCCCCTATCTCCATACCCTCGGTATCTCCTTGGATCTCCACGACCCCTCTTATCTCCTCCTCCCTCTTGTAAGCATCATCAAAGGCTCCATATCCTTCATACTCCTCTCTACCATATCCTTCAAAAGGGGTTGGTCGGTCTTGGGCATTTTGATTCGGAGGAATTGGATTTTGTGGCCTTTGGTTTAATGGAGCTTGGAATGGAGGGTTCGGATTTAGTGGAGGTACTTGACGTCCAAATCCCTCTTGTGGAACTTGAGGAGCTTGGAAATGTATTGGTCTAGTGGGGTCACGATTTGGAGGGAAAAAGGTGGTTTGGCTTGCGGCATTTAGTGGAGCTTGAGGTGCATTTAGCATTTGGTGGACTGTTTCGGGGGTGATGGTTGCGGAGGAAGTCCTATCATGCCCATTGGTAGAAACATGTAGAGGAGTAGAAGGACGAGAGTTCCTTTGACTCTCCACTTGTTCTAATCTCCCACTAATAGTCGACACTTCTCCCTTGATTGCTGCCAAGTCCCCCCTCACGGCTCCAAATTCCGTATTCAACCTTTCAAGTGTCCGGGTAACGGCCTCAAGAGTGACCCTCATAGAGTCAAGTGCATTAGTATCCACGTTATGGGACATGGTCCCTTCCATTGTCAAGGTCTTACACTCTTTAGATCACCACACGCTTGAGTTCCACAGGTGTTGTGAATTGGCTAGTAACCGTGAATCCTTTAAGGTATGAGTAAGCTCTTATCCGAAGTGGATTCTTGTTTGAAGACTCAAAGAATTCTTGTCGTACTAGAGCCAAAAACAACAACGTATTCAAAAGATAAAAGGCACTCAAGTAATCGTTGACACGAACAAACGGATTCAAAGGACTATTCGACAACCTAGTAGGAATGTACTAGTTTGTTAATTAGTTCTAGAACCAAGTAAAGGAAACCAAGAATCAACAATTAGCAACTAGAAGAATATCTAAAGTTGAGCTTATAGTGACGTGGCAGTATGTAAGTGGTCCCACACGTTTTTGCTTTTTCCTTCTTTTTTTTTTTTTTTTTTTTTTTAATCTCAAATCTGAAATTTTCAATACTCACACAACTTGTTATAGATGACAATGTGTTTTGGAGGGAAAGTAAAAGTCTTGTAGTCTTTCAACCTTTCAAACTCAAAAAGGTAAGATTTGACTAGGCTAATCCCACAAAACAAGGTTCCGTGTTTTAAGGAAAAGTGGTTGTCAAGTCTTGGAAGAGATGTGTGCAAGTCTTCTTTCACCAACCACTTTATGACTTTTGTCTTACAACATGAACTCAACTTTCAACAAGATGAACAAGTTTATAAGATGAACATCTCAACAATCTCAACACCTTCATGAACACAACATCAACTTCTTCAAGCACATCACACAAAACCACCAATTGTCATCAACAACATACAACCTACGGTCCACCTTTCAAGTTACCACAACAATGGTCAATATTTTAAGCTCAACTTTTAGATCTAGACACTTTAGTGTTGGTGAGAAAGTGATACAAGATCAAGTATGTATCACAAGATTTCAGCAACACCAACAAGAAAACCCAACAAACACAAGATTAACAAGTAAGCAACAATGCTAGTGAATCGAAAGAGCCCCACACGGCTTCACTAGACTTCAAGATCTCAAAGACAACAACAACAAGATAATGAAAAGATAGATAACTTGACATATAATATTCAAGAGACTAAGAACCCTAACATCAAGAGAGGACCCTAAGACTATTGAATATAAACACCAAGCTCTTACTTGGACCGAGAGGAACTCAATGACCTCAAGACCCTAGTTTCTAGCCAAAAAACAACACAAGCTTCCTTCTAGCAAGCTTGTGGCCGAATCTGCCTCTCAATGGAAGAGAGAGAGAAAGTGAAATATTACAAGTCTTTGTCTTGAAATTACAATGAGAAAACTAAGGCAAAATAATTCTAGGCTTGTCTATTTATATTACAAGCCAAATGAAAGACAAAAATGACCTTATGGGCCATGTGGAGCAGCCGGCCATGGAGTGTAAAAACATTACACTTCAAGGCCCATCTTCACACCTTAAAACATTTAGACCCTTAGGTGGTTCAATAACCAACTCACACACGGCCATTTGCATGAATACGGCTTGGAGTTTTTGTAACTCCCGAGCTTGACTTCGTGTGAATGGTCGGGTACTTGTTGGACAGCTTGTCCCACCCGTATCATCCTCTCCATCTTGAGAGGAATTTGGCCTCAAATTCAGCACTTGGTCGTCTTCAACCGCCTCCACGAGAGAAAGATCACAAACGTTAAAAGTGTGGTGCACTTGGTATTCCGGTGGAAGGTCAATCTTGTAGGCGTTGTCATTGATTTTCTCGAGCACTTGGAATGGACCATCACCCCTCGGCATCAATTTGGACTTTCTTTGGGATGGAAACCGATCCCTCCGAAGATGCACCCACACCCAATCTCCCGGTTCAAGGATGACTTTCTTTCTTCCCTTGTTGGCCCTCCTTGCCATGTCTTGGTTTTTCTTCTCAAGTTGAAGCCGCACCTTCTCATGTAACTTCTTCATAGAATCTGCCCGCTTGCTTCCTTCTAAGCTAATCATGAGATCACTTGGCAAAGGCGTTAAATCCAAAGGGGTGAGGGGGTTGAGGCCGTATACACACTCAAAGGGAGTCATTCCCGTACTTGAGTGTATGACACGGTTATATGCAAACTCAATCAATGGTAAGTGCTCCTCCCAAGAAGTCATTTTTCCCTTAACCATGGAACGTAGCATAGCACCCAAAGTCCTATTTACTACTTCCGTTTGGCCATCGGTTTGTGGGTGGCAAGAGGTAGAGAACAATAACTTGGTACCAAGCCTACCCCACATGGACTTCCAAAAGTGGCTTAGGAACTTAGAGTCCCTATCACTCACAATGGTCCTCGGGACACCATGCAATCTAACAACATTATCAACAAATAACGAGGCCACGCTAGGGGCGTCATCACACTTAGAGCAAGGAATAAAGTGCGCCATTTTAGAAAACCGGTCAACTACAACAAAGATACTATCCCGGCCTCGTCGAGTCCTTGGCAGCCCTAACACAAAGTCCATCGATATATCAAGCCAAGGACGTAGAGGAGTGGGCAGCGGGGTGTACAACCCATGAGGTAGGAGCCGAGATTTGGCTCTCTTGCATTCTACACATTGGCCACAAGTTCTAGTCACATCCTTGCGCATTTTGGGCCAATAGAATTGCTCCTCCAATATTCCGAGGGTCTTTTCGACCCCAAAATGACCCATTAGACCGCCATCATGTGCTTCCCTCACAAACAATTCTCTCCAAGAGCTAGAGGGTACACACAATCGTCTACCTTTAAATAAGTAACCATCAAACTTGGCGTAGGGATTTGAACCCCTAGCCGAATCCCACTTGTCCCTACCCCATTCTTCGCATTCCCTAAAGATAGGAGCAAAGTGAGGGTCCTTGGGATACAATTCTCTTAAACTCTCAAAACCCATCAACTTCGAAGACAAAGTGGCAACAAGCACATGCTTTCTAGACAACGCATCAGCAACAACATTCTCCTTCCCCCTTTTGTAATGAATTACATAAGGGAAAGTCTCAATAAACTCAATCCACTTAGCATGACGCCTATTCAACTTGTCTTGGCTCTTAAGGTGTTTCAACGATTCATGGTCCGTTCGTATCACAAACTCCTTAGGCCACAAATAATGCTGCCAATTGCCCAAGGCTCTAACAAGGGCGTACAACTCCAAATCATAAGTCGAGTAATTAAGAGTTGCCCCTTTGAGTTTTTCACTAAAATAAGCGACGGGCTTGCCTTCTTGCATTAAAACAGCCCCGATGCCAACCTTACTAGCATCACACTCCACTTCAAACATTTTATCAAAATCGGGCAATTGTAACAAAGGCGCCGAGATGAGCATAGCTTTCAAGGCTTCAAAAGCCTTAGCTTGCTCATCACCCCACTTAAAGGGTTGGTCCTTTCTAATAACCTCAGTCAACGGTGCTGCTATGGAGCTAAAACCTTTGACAAACCTCCTATAAAAGCTTGCTAATCCATGAAAACTTCGGATTTCTCCAATAGTTTTAGGGATTGGCCAACTTCGTATAGAGTCTATCTTGGATTCGTCCACTTCCACACCCTTTGAGCTCATGACAAAACCCAAGAAAATCACTTTATCAACACCAAAAGAACACTTCTCCATGTTGGCATACAACTTCTCCTTTCGGAGCACCTCAAACACACACCTCAAATGCATCACATGATCATCAATAGATTTACTATATACCAACACATCATCAAAGTAAACCACCACAAACTTCCCAATATAAGGCTTCATTACATGATTCATTAGCCTCATAAAGGTGCTAGGAGCATTGGTAAGGCCAAAGGGCATGACCAGCCACTCATATAGACCGAATTTGGTCTTGAATGCGGTCTTCCACTCATCACCGGGTTGCATGCGAATTTGGTGATAGCCACTCCTAAGATCCACCTTAGAAAACAAACAAGAGCCATGGAGCTCATCTAACATATCATCTAGTCTAGGGATTGGATGACGATACCTTATAGTGATTTTGTTGATGGCTCTACAATCGACGCACATGCGCCAAGTTCCGTCTTTTTTTGGTACCAAAAGCACCGGAACAGCACAAGGACTCATACTTTCTTTGATGTATCCCTTGTTGAGAAGTTCCTCAACTTGTCTCTCAAGCTCCTTAGTGTCCATGGGATTGCTCCTATAGGCTGGTTTATTTGGAAGTTGTGAACCCGGCACCAAATCAATTTGGTGCTCAATTCCCCGAAGTGGGGGCAATCCTTGCGGAAGTTCTTTAGGAAATACATCTTCATAATCCTGCAACACACAAGAAATCAAAGGGGAAATGGAAGAATTAGCGGGGTTAGTATTTAAACAATGAGCCAAAAGCAACATAGGTGTGCCCACATCATGGTCCACGAAGAGTTCCTTCTTTCTAGCTAACATCACCACGTTTTCAGCCCCCTTTGAAGTTGAGGCAGTCACGGGTGACCCTACTGCCCCAACCACGGTTTCCCTTCCCTCTTCTTCTCTTTCGGATTTCTTCCCCTTTTCCTTCAACTCTCTCATCTTTTGGTGCCACTCATTTACTTGGGAGGGTGAAAGCGGGTGAAGTGTGACCTTTCGGCCATCCTTCTCAAGTGTATATCGATTGGTCCTCCCATCGTGTTTGGTAGACCTATCATATTGCCAAGGTCTACCTAACAACAAGTGACACGCTTGCATTGGTATCACGTCACAAAGCACTTCATCTTGGTAGTTTCCCACCTTAAAACGTATCATACATTGCCTTGTGACCTTTAGTTCACCACAGTCATTCAACCATTGTAGCTTGTAGGGACTAGTGTGCAGGGTAGTTGGTAACTTCAAGAAGTTAACCGTAGCCATACTAACAACATTTGTGCAACTACCACTATCAATCACCAAGGTGCACACACTTCCCTTTACAAGACATTTAGTATGGAATAGATTCTCCCTTTGACTAGGGTCATCTATCGCCTTACTAATCATGACGCGCCTAACCACAAAGTTGGGAACCACACACTCCCCTTCTTGAGGGTAAACATCTTCGCCCTCATCATCATATGGCCCATTCTCGGGTTCCTCTCCATCTTGAGGCTCGGCCTCATCTTCACTCTTCTCAAGATCCACCTCTTCACCAAGGTAATACACCCTCCCTTCCCGAAGGATCACATTGCGTCGGTTTGGACACTCATTAGCTTTATGTCCCCAACCTTGGCACTTGAAACATTGGAATCCTTTTGGGTTAGGGTACTTGTGAGCTTCTTGTTTTGGAGGAAGTTTGGGGTCGGCCTTGGGCTCGGGCAGCCTTGGAAGGCTGGATTGCCCCTTGTTTTTGGACCAACCCGAGGGGGCTGGTACCCTTGCCTTAAACGACGACCTCTCCTTTAGCTCTTTTTCAACCTCAATAGCCGCTTGGAAAATACCCTCAACGGTATCAAACTTGTGAAGTGTCAAATGAGTGGAGATCTCCTTGTTCAATCCACACTTGAACCGGATGACATCATGACTGATTTGCTCCCCACGATGGTCAAGGTTTAACATGAGTTGTTGAAACTCATCAAAGTATGCCATCACACTTTTGTTACCTTGACGTAAGTTGTACAACCTTGCAAGCAATTCATGGCGATAACTCTCGGGGAGGTACCTTTGCCTCATCAAGTATCTCAATCGATACCAAGGTGGTGGCTGCCCGTCAACTAGTGCATTACCAAACCGCTTGACGTACTCCCACCAAGTGTTAGCATAACCCTCAAAGTGAGCTATAGCATAACTTCCTTTCTTTTCTTCCGAGAGATCATTAACTTGGAAGACTTTGTCACAAGCCGATTCCCAAGCTAAGTATGCCTCGGGGTCACTCTCACCCTTAAAGAGCGGTAGACTCAACTTGATGGTGTTGATGCCTACATCTCTCTCATGGTGTCGGTTTCCTCTTTCTTCATATCCACGGTATCTCCGTTGAACTCCTCTGCCCCCTCTCACCTCCTCCTCCCTCATGTAAGTATCATCAAAGGCCCCGTACCCGTCATACTCCTCCCTACCATACTCCTCAAGGTGGGCTGGTCGGTTTTGGTTATTTGGAATTTGATTTGGGGGTATTGGATTTTGTGGAGGTGGTGGTCTTTGGTTTAATGGAGCTTGGAATGGAAGGTTTGGATTTAGTGGTGGAATTTGACGTCCAAATCCCTCATGCGGGGTTTGGGAATTCTGGAAATGCGTTGGTCTATTGGGGTCACGGTTTGGAGGAAAATAGGTGGTTTGGCTTGCGGCATTTAGTGGAGCTTGGGGTGCATTTAGCATTTGGTGGACTGTTTCGGGGGTGATGGTTGCGGAGGAAGTCCTATCTTGTCCATTGGTTGAGACATGTAGAGGAGTAGAAGGACGAGAGTTCCTTTGACTCTCCACTTGTTCTAATCTCCCACTAATAGTCGACACTTCTCCCTTGATGGCTGCCAAGTCCCCTCTCACGGCCCCAAAGTCCGAATTCAACCTTTCAAGTGTCCGAGTAACGGCCTCAAGAGCGACCCTCATAGAGTCAAGTGCATTAGTATCCACGTTATGGGACGTGGCCCCTTCCATTGTCAAGGTATTATACTCTTTAGATCACCACACGCTTGAGTTCCACAAGTGTTGTAAATTGGCTAGTAACCGTGAATCCTTTAAGGTATGAGTAAGCTCTTATCCGGAGTGGATTCTTGTTTGAAGACTCAAAGAATTCTTGTAGGACTAGAACCAAAAAACAACAACGTGTTCAAAAGATAAAAGCACTCAAGTAAACGTTGACACGAACAAACGAATTCAAAGGACTAATTGACAATCTAGTAGGACTATACTAGTTTGTTAACTAGTTCTAGAACCAAGTAAGGAAACTAAGAATGAACAATTAGAAACTAGAAAATTATCCAAAGTTGAGCTTAGGGATGACGTGGCAGCATACAATTGGCCTTGGGCCCACACGTTTTTGTTTCTTCCTTGTTCTCTTTTTTTTTTTTTTTTTTTATCTCAAATCTGAAATTTTTTTCATATTCACACAACTTGTTTTAGATGACAATGTGTTTTGGAGGGAAAGTAAAAGTCTTGTAGTCTTTCAATCTTTTCAAACTCAAAAAAAGGTGAAGTTTGACTAACTAGTCCCACAAAACAAGGCTCCTTGAATTAGGGAAGAGTGGTTGGCAAGACTAGGAAGTGATGGGTGCAAGTCTTTTCACCAACAACTTTATGACTTGTCTTGCAACTTGAACACAACAAGATGAACAAGATGAACAAGTTTTTAAAAGATGAACACCTCAACAACTTTTCATCCACTTCTTCAAGAACATAACACACAACCACCAATTTTTTTTGTCATCAACAACATACAACTTTCGGCCACCTCAAGTCACCACAACAAGGATCAAGTTTTTTTTTCAAGCTCAACTTTTAGATCTAGACACTTTAGTGTTGGTGAGAAAGAAACCAACACTAGAAACACACTAAACAAGCAAAATAACACCTAGATCTAAACATACAACATCATTCTCGGTTTTGGTCTACAATGGACAGATTTCAGAATTTTTTTTATTTTTATTTTTTTTAATCCAAGAACAAGCCCAAGATGGGTTGTGTTGGAACACAACCGGTCTTGCTTTGATACCAAATGATACAAGATCAAGTATGTATCACAAGATTTCAGCAACACCAACAAGAAAACCCAACAAACACAAGATTAACAAGTAAGCAACAATGCTAGTGAATCGAAAGAGCCCCACACGGCTTCACTAGACTTCAAGATCTCAAAGACAACAACAACAAGATAATGAAAAGATAGATAACTTGACATATAATATTCAAGAGACTAAGAACCCTAACATCAAGAGAGGACCCTAAGACTATTGAATATAAACACCAAGCTCTTACTTGGACCGAGAGGAACTCAATGACCTCAAGACCCTAGTTTCTAGCCAAAAAACAACACAAGCTTCCTTCTAGCAAGCTTGTGGCCGAATCTGCCTCTCAATGGAAGAGAGAGAGAAAGTGAAATATTACAAGTCTTTGTCTTGAAATTACAATGAGAAAACTAAGGCAAAATAATTCTAGGCTTGTCTATTTATATTACAAGCCAAATGAAAGACAAAAATGACCTTATGGGCCATGTGGAGCAGCCGGCCATGGAGTGTAAAAACATTACACTTCAAGGCCCATCTTCACACCTTAAAACATTTAGACCCTTAGGTGGTTCAATAACCAACTCACACACGGCCATTTGCATGAATACGGCTTGGAGTTTTTGTAACTCCCGAGCTTGACTTCGTGTGAATGGTCGGGTACTTGTTGGACAGCTTGTCCCACCCGTATCAGAAAGAAACCAACACTAGAAACACACTAAACAAGTAAAACAACACCTAGATCTATACACACAACAATATTCTCGGCCAAAGGCAACAATGGATAGATTTTGCTATTTTTTTTTTTTATTTTTTTTTTGGCCGAGAGCAAGCCCAAGATGGGTAGTGTTGGAACACCACCGGTCTTGCTTTGATACCAAATGATACAAGATCAAGTCCACAATATGAAGATTTCAGCAACAACAACAAGAAGACCCAACAAACACAAGATTAGCAAGTTAAACAACAATGCTAGTGAATCGAAAGAGCCCCACACGGCTTCACTAGACTTCAAGATCTCAAACACAACAACAACAAGATAATAAAAGATAGATAACTTGACATATAATATTCAAGAGACTAAGAACCCTAACATCAAGAAAGGACCCTAAGACTAATGAATATAAACACCAAGTTCTTACTTAGACCAAGAGGAACTCAATGACCTCAAGATCCTTGTTTCTAGCCAAGATACAACACAAGTGTCTCAAATCCTAAGCCATCTTTTTGGACAAGATCACTCATTTGCAAGTTTGGGTAAGTGATTATTCTTATGGATTAATGTATTATATGCATGGGAGAGTATGTAGATCATGATGGTTATGTCTAAAAGTGTAAATAATGCATTTTTACTTTTTACTAAAAGATGTGTCATCCATGGGATTTAAACTTGAAAGGAGACTTGAGGTTTTGATAAAAGTGCATGGTGTGAATGAAATATCAACATGTATGGTGTGGTTATGTTCCTTGACTTGTTATTTTTCTATGAGGGTAAGTTGTGGAATTGTTGTCGATATGTTGTTGTGAAGTGTATTGAGGTGACTTGATGGAGTAATTGTGATGTTGTATCAATGGAGAAGCGTAAAGTATGAACTTGGTGTGACATGCTATTGATTTATGATGTATTGGTCAATGTATGAATTGTTGTGGTATTGTTGGTATGATAATTTCATAAATGGTATTGTCAAGGGGGAAATGACATGTTAAGGCAATCATGTAACTCATTGTCGTCATATGCATTTGTAAGGTAGTTGGTGGTTAATGTAAACTCCGTTATGTACTTGTGTTGTAGAGTGAAACGTAAGGAAGGAGCTGGACTATTGTATGCACATTTAGGATTGTATATTCATATTGGGAAATAAGGTATGTAAGGTTATTCTAGCCATATCCTTCTGCAGCACATAGTATTCACATTGACATTGTATTTATTCCATTCCAAAATGTTCTAAGGTATTCTATTTCTGGTTATCAATTGTTATTAATCACATGTTCCCTACTCATTGATCATTTGTGATTCACATGTCTCATGTTCATTGACTAATGTTCCAAAGGTCCAACAATGTTACATTCCAAAGTTCAGATAATGTTATGACTATCAAGCCTAGCTCAAGCCGATCCCGAGATTATTGGATCAGGGGGTAGTCCTAGAGGCATGAGCCTAGCTCGGATTGAACCTGACAGGGGCTAGCTCTATAGGTAAGAACCTAGCTCAAGCCAAACCTGATATATTGGTTTATGGGTGGCAGCTCTAGGGGTAATAACCTAGCTCGAGCCGAGCCTGATGTATTGATTTACGGGTGGTAGCTCTAGAGACATAAGCCTAGCTCGAGCCGATCCCAACATAACGTTATGTTATGTTAAGACCCACTGATCAGTTGGGACCTGGGTACATAGTGACACAAGTGATGATGAACAAGCGTAGAAGTAAAGAAGCAAAGAAAGTAATGAAAGCAATACACATGGTTCCCAACATATAGAATGGTGACTTATCCATATTGGTTATTCATTTGTATTTGAGTTCATTGAAGTATTTATGTGTTATACAATTTCATATGAGCCTTACATACTCAGTACATTCTTCGTACTGACGTCCCTTGGGGGACTTACCTTACTTGCTGCAGGTGCAGGTACTAGTAGACCTCTACAGTAAGTTACCGGTCATTTGCAGAACATTGGTGAGCTCAAGTTGGTTCAGGGCCTTCCGAGTCACAGTTGTACATTGATTTTGGTATTGTAAATGATGTGTAAAGCGGGGACTTGTCCCGACTTTAAGATAGATATGTGTATGCATCTGTTAGAGGCTTTGTAGATGTATGTGGAGATATGAATGTAAGCGATGTATGTCCATTTTGACTTGATAGCCTTGACGGCCAAGTTTCACATATGTATATCTCACATGTTTTCATGACTTCCGCTATTAGCATATTATATCTATTCGTGATGGTGGTGTTTCGCGAATGACATGCTTATGAATAGACATAGATGAAGATTGGTTCTCTCGAGCCTTATCGGCTTCGGGTGCCAGTCCGCCCCGTTGGAATTCGAGGCGTGACATAATAGAACTTAGTTTCTTACATTACTACATTTGTATTACAACCAAACCTCTATTTATTCCATTCTCTAATGGATTACCGGTGTTTCTTTGACTACTAAATAACTATATCAGATATACAAATGTTGGACGGACCAATAATAGAACTTGTTTCTTATATTGCTACACGTGTATTACCTCCTAACATTCTTATATTGCTACACGTGTATTACCTCCTATCATATACGTATTTCATACTCGGATGGATTATTAGTGTTTCTTTGTATACTAAATCACAAAATAAGACATACAAAGGTTTAACGGTCCAATAATTGAACTTGGTTTATTACATTACTACACGTGCATTACCTCATAAAATGTATGCATTCCATAATCGTATGGATTATCGGTGTTTTTTTGATAACTAAATCACTAAATGAGACATACAAAGGCTGGTCAGATAATAATAGAACTTGGTTTCTTACATTTCTACACGTGTATTACCTTCTAGCATCTATTTATTCCATAATAGAATGGATCATCAGTGTTTCTTCGACTACTAAATAACTAAATAAGACATATGATGGTTGGACGAACCAATAATAGAACTTGGTTTCTTATGATACTACATGTGTAATACCTCCAAACAGTTATGTATTCCATTCTCGGATAGATTATCAGTGTTTCTTTGACTACAAAATCACTAGATAAGAGGTACAAAAGTTAGAACAAACCGATAATAGAACTTGGTTTCTTATATTGCAACACATGTATTACGGCCTAACATCTATGTTTTCCATACTTGTATGGATTATCAGTGTTTGTTTGACTATTAATTGACAAATGACACGTACATAGGTTTGATGGATCAATCAGAGAACTTGGTTAATTATACTAATACACGTGTAATACCTCCTAACATCTATGTATTCCATACTCGGATGGATTATCTGTGTTTCTTTGACTACTAGATCACTAAATAAGACATACAAAGGTTGGAGGGACTGATAATTGAACTTGGTTTATTACATTACTGCACGTACATTACCTCCTACAATTTATGTATTCCATACTCCGATGGATTATCGGTGTTTTTTTTACTACTAAATCACTAAATGAGATATACAAAGGCTCGTCAGACAAAAATAGAACTTGGTTTCTTACATTACTACAAGTGTATTACCTTCGAGCATCTATTTATTCCATACTCAGATGGATTATCAGTGTTTCTCTGACTACTAAATCACTAAATAAGACATATGAAGGTTGGACGGACCAATAATTGAACTTGGATTATTACATTACTACATGTGCATTACCTCTTAACATCTATGTATTCCAAACTCGGATTGATTATCGGTGTTTTTTTGACTACTAAATTACTAAATAACACATACAATGGTTGGACGGACCATTAATAGAACTTAGTTTCTTGCATTACTACATTTGTATTACAACCTAACTTCTATGTATTCCATACTATAATGGATTATCGGTGTTTCTTTGACTACTAAATAACTAAATGAGACATACAAATTTTGGACGGACAAATAATAGAACTTGTTTCTTAAATTGCTACACGTGTATTACCTCCAAACATATATGTATTTCATACTCGGATGGAATATCAGTGTTTCTTTGTATACTAAATCACAAAATAAGACATACAAAGGTTGAACGGTCCAGTAATTGAACTTGGTTTATTACACTACTACACGTGCATTACCTCGTAAAATTTATGTATTCCATACTCATATGGATTATCGGTGTTTTTTTGACAACTAAATCACTAAATGAGACATACAAAGGCTGGTCAAACAGTAATAGAACTTGGTTTCTTACATTTCTACACGTGTATTACCTTCTAGCATCTATTTATTCCATAATAGAATGGATCATCAGTGTTTCTTCGACTACTAAATAACTAAATAAGACATATGATGGTTGGAAGAACCAATAATAGAACTTGGTTTCTTATAATACTACATGTGTAATACCTCCAAACAGTTATGTATTCCATTCTCGGATAGATTATCTGTGTTTCTTTGACTACTAGATCACTAAATAAGACATACAAAGGTTGGAGGGACTGATAATTGAACTTGGTTTATTACATTACTGCACGTACATTACCTTCTACAATTTATGTATTCATACTCAGATGGATTATCGGTGTTTTTTATACTACTAAATCACTAAATGAGATATACAAAGGCTCGTCAGACAAAAATAGAACTTGGTTTCTTACATTACAACAAGTGTATTACCTTCGAGCATCTATTTATTCCATACTCAGATGGATTATCAGTGTTTCTTTGACTACTAAATCACTAAATAAGACATATGAAGGTTGGACGGACCAATAATTGAACTTGGATTATTACATTACTACATGTGCATTACCTCTTAACATCTATGTATTCCAAACTCGAATTGATTATCGGTGTTTTTTCGACTACTAAATTACTAAATAACACATACAATGGTTGGACGGACCATTAATAGAACTTAGTTTCTTGCATTACTACATTTGTATTACAACCTAACTTCTATGTATTCCATACTATAATGGATTATCGGTGTTTCTTTGACTACTAAATAACTAAATGAGACATACAAATTTTGGACGGACAAATAATAGAACTTGTTTCTTATATTGCTACACGTGTATTACCTCCAAACATATATGTATTTCATACTCGGATGGAATATCAGTGTTTCTTTGTATACTGAATCACAAAATAAGACATACAAAGGTTGAACGGTCCAGTAATTGAACTTGGTTTATTACACTACAACACGTGCATTACCTTGTAAAATTTATGTATTCCATACTCATATGGATTATCGGTGTTTTTTTGACAACTAAATCACTAAATGAGACATACAAAGGCTGGTCAAACAGTAATAGAACTTGGTTTCTTACATTTCTACACGTGTATTACCTTCTAGCATCTATTTATTCCATAATAGAATGGATCATCAGTGTTTCTTCGACTACTAAATAACTAAATAAGACATATGATGGTTGGACGAACCAATAATAGAACTTGGTTTCTTATAATACTACATGTGTAATACCTCCAAACAGTTATGTATTCCATTCTCGGATAGATTATCTGTGTTTCTTTGACTACTAGATCACTAAATAAGACATACAAAGGTTGGAGGGACTGATAATTGAACTTGGTTTATTACAGCACTGCACGTACATTACCTCCTACAATTTATGTATTCATACTCAGATGGATTATCGGTGTTTTTTTTACTACTAAATCACTAAATGAGATATACAAAGGCTCGTCAGACAAAAAAAGAACTTGGTTTCTTACATTACAACAAGTGTATTACCTTCGAGCATCTATTTATTCCATAGTCAGATGGATTATCAGTGTTTCTTTGACTACTAAATCACTAAATAAGACATATGAAGGTTGGACGGACCAATAATTGAACTTGGATTATTACATTACTACATGTGCATTACCTCTTAACATCTATGTATTCCAAACTCGGATTGATTATCGGTGTTTTTTTGACTACTAAATTACTAAATAACACATACAATGGTTGGACGGACCATTAATAGAACTTAGTTTCTTGCATTACTACATTTGTATTACAACCTAACTTCTATGTATTCCATACTATAATGGATTATCGGTGTTTCTTTGACTACTAAATAACTAAATGAGACATACAAATTTTGGACGGACAAATAATAGAACTTGTTTCTTATATTGCTACACGTGTATTACCTCCAAACATATATGTATTTCATACTCGGATGGAATATCAGTGTTTCTTTGTATACTAAATCACAAAATAAGACATACAAAGGTTGAACGGTCCAGTAATTGAACTAGGTTTATTACACTTCTACACGTGCATTACCTCATAAAATTTATGTATTCCATACTCATATGGATTATCGGTGTTTTTTTGACAACTAAATCACTAAATGAGACATACAAAGGCTGGTCAAACAGTAATAGAACTTGGTTTCTTACATTTCTACACATGTATTACCTTCTAGCATCTATTTATTCCATAATAGAATGGATCATCAGTGTTTCTTTGACTACTAAATAACTAAATAAGACATATGATGGTTGGACGAACCAATAATAGAACTTGGTTTCTTATAATACTACATGTGTAATACATCCAAACAGCTATGTATTCCATTCTCGGATAGATTATCGGTGTTTCTTTGACTAAAAAATCACTAGATAAGACATACAAAGGTTGGACGAACCAATAATAGAACTTGGTTTCTTATATTGCTACACGTGTATTGCGGCCTAACATCTATGTTTTCCATACTTGTATGGATAATCAGTGTTTCTTTGACTACTAAATCACTAAATGAGACATACAAAGGCTCGTCAGACAATAATAGAACTTGGTTTCTTACATTACAACACATGTATTACCTTCGAGCATCTATTTATTCCATATTCGGATGGATTATTAGTGTTTCTTTGACTACTAAATCACTAAATAAGACATATGAGGTTGGACTGACCAACAATTGAACTTGGATTCTTACATTACTTGATACAAGACAAATGGCCATCATAACTTTTGATGCCATCATTCGTGGCCAACACATGGAGAATCTGATTTTGGACACCTTGAAGGCCCGAGAGTATGCATGGGGAAGTCATTTTGGACACTTAATAAAGCACTTTCGTGTGTGGAAGGTTGCTTGGAGGCTTGCCTTGATGACTACCCGAGGCTCCAAAGGATTGCAAGGGTTGAAGTGTGAAGAAGGAGTCCTTACACTCCCTGACCAGCCCTTATTAAGGGTGTTTTGGTCTTTTTGTGTCTTTTCTTTACACTCCATAGGAGCCCCTTTTCATTAAGGGTAGTTTGGTCATTGATGTAATAGTTATAAATAGACTTCATTAGTCTTATTTTCTAGTTAGTTCATTATGGATATTTGAAAGACTTCTTCTTCTCTCTTTGAGAGTGTAGTGTAGGGCTTGGAAAGCCAAGTAGTGTAGGGCTTGGAAAAGCCATTATTGATCCTTGCTTAGAAATGGTGGTTGTAAGGTGGAGTTGATTCCCTTAGCGGTCACCGTAAGAGTTTGGTGTTGTTATTGTGGGTCTTAGGGGTCTTATCGTTTGATACACGGTTTGGTTCCTATTTCTTATAATCTCATATGTCAAGCTATCTATCTTACTTTATTTATCTTGTTGTTGTTGTGTTTGTAATCTTGAAGTCTAGTGAAGCCGTGTGGGGCTCTTTCGATTCACTAGCATTGTTGTTCAACTTGCTGATTTTTGGGTCTTTTGTTCCCCTTGTTGCTGATTTCGTGGGAAATCTTGTGTTGTGGGTTTGTTAGTGTATCATTTGGTATCAGAGCAAGACCGGTTGTGTTCCAACACAACCCATCTTGGGCTTGTTCTCGGATTAAACAAAAAAAAAAAAAAAAATTCTGAAATCTGTCCATTGAAGACAAATCCGAGAATGATGTTGTATGTTTAGATCTAGGTGTTATTTTGCTTGTTTAGTGTGTTTCTAGTGTTGCCTTCTTTCTCACCAACACTAAAGTGTCTAGATCTAAAAGTTGAGCTTAAAAACTTGACCATTGTTGTGGTGACTTGAAGTGGTTGAAAGTTGTATGTTGTTGATGATAAAATTGGTGGTTGTGTGTTATGTGCTTGAAGAGGGTGATGAAGGTTGTTGAGGTGTTCATCTTTTAAAACTTGTTCATCTTGTTCATATTGTTGTGTTCAAGTTGCAAGACAAGTCATAAAGTTGTTGGAGAAGACTTGCACACATCACTTCCTAGACTTGACAACCACTTTTCCTTAAAACACGGAACCTTGTTTTGTGGGATTAGAATAGTCAAATCTTACCTTTTTGAGTTTGAAAAGTTGAAAAAAGAGTACAAGACTTTACTTTCCCTCCAAAACCCATTGTCATCCATGACAAGTTGTGTTTCATATTGAAATTTCAGATTTGTGACAAAAAAAAATAAAAAATATATATATATATATATATTTTCGTGTGGGCCCAAGACCAATTACATGCTGCCACGTCACCATTAAGCTCAAATTTCAGATTCTAAGTTTCATTTCCTTGTTTCTTTAGTTTCATTTCTTGATTCTAGTACCAATTAACAACTAGTAATCACCTACTAGATTGTGAATTGGTTTTTGAATCCGTTTTTCTTCGTGTTTTTCGTTCTTTGTGTGCTTTTCTCATTTTGATTCGTTGAACTTCTTTGATTCAAGTTCATAAGTAGATTTTGTTTTGTGTCTTGAGTCGATCAAACAATAATCTATTCCGGTCGCTAAGTAGTGATTGACACCTTATTAACTACCGAAGTATAAGCAACTTTCAATATTCGCCGCTCCAATGGTGAGAATCACAAAGGCGAGTGTATACGAGTGTTGGTGAGGTGCTTTTACTACTAATCTTGTTTGTTCATTTTGTAGGTACAAGGTGATATAAGGGGAACATATCTTGGTAGCCTCGTATTATGTGACCACAACATGGGAGACTATGATTGTAGTGAGGGATTTTATGGCTACGATGATGTTGTAGATTATGGGGGCTATGAATATAGCCATGATCAAGACATGGGCAGATTTGAGGGTTATGGTTTTGAGGGAGAAAATGAGGTGAATGAAGTGCCTAGCTCTTATGGTGGATATGGAGATGATTTAGGACCTTATGATAGTTCTTATGATGAAGTGGGGGCATATGAGGAGTCTTACACTTCCCATTTCGAACCTAGAATTGGAGTAAGGTATAACCCCTCCCTTCGCAAAGCTTATGAGAGCCATGGTGAGAGTACACGTGTGGGGAATGAAGATTCATATTCTTCACCTTGTAGTACATCTTGTCAAGGTCGAAGCGGTGTGAATGGGTATACTAGCTATAGTGTAGGTTGCCCCATGAGAAGAAGAGAGAGTACATCTCCAAGGCCGAGGGGTACTCATGTACCGTTGGGTTGTCCTAAACTCTACAATGTTGATCCTAGGAGAAGTGTTCACTCCGGAAAGGTAAGCATTGATGGGGTACCGGGCTGCCTCCTTGTGCTAGATGATTGGCGCCATAAGAACTACATCATGCCACCGATGGTTGACTATTTAGGGTTGTTTAGAGAACCTTTACTTGTTTCATATTCCTTGGACGGGTATAGGGTTACCGAGAGAGTGAGGATTGTCTTCACCCAATTTGAATACCATGAGGAGGTGTGGTGCGATATCTTTCCCTTGACACAAGGTCATGTATGCTTGGGTGCCGATTGGTTTGCACAACATAGAGTTCCAAATGTGCTAAATTGGCCTAAGGTTATAGTGGACCATTGGGGAAATTATCTCTTTACCTCAATTATTCCCAAACTGCAAGGAGATGTGATCACTTACTCCAAGCCGATTGATTATGAGAGACAAAAGATTGAGATGAGTAAGGGTGTGAAAGGTGGTAATCCGAAAGGGGAAAAAGGTGAGGTTGTGTGGAGCGAAGTGAGAGGGTTGCCACCAAATCATGCTAACTATGTTTGTCCTTTTCCTTCTAAGGACATTTATGTAGGTACCAACATGGCAAGCGGAGAAGCACAAGGCCAAGGAGAAGTTACTGCCGAAGCATGTGGGAAACCTTCACACCACGGCAAAGGAGAATTTACTCAAGAACTTCAAGGTAAAATCGCTTACTCTTACACTTTTGTGCATGTGAATGATAATTGTGTTGCTAGTAGCCCATTGAGTGTGAGTAGTAGCTTGCCTATTTGTGAGTCTATTGATTCTTTGCCTCTTGTTGATGATGTACTTGTTGTGAGTGTGGATACACTAGTTGATCCTATTGATGGCAAAATTGACTCTTCTTGTAAGATCAATTTATGTCCACCTAGTGTTGAAGCCAATGTGTTGAATGATGGTACATCATCTTGTGGGAATTGTGTTGATCAACTTATGTGCGAAATTTGTCCACCACTTGAGGATATGTGTGATGTGTTTAATGGATCTCAAGTGAATGATTATATTGAAAATGTTGATCAAATAAATAGGAGTGACCCCTTTAGTATGACCTCTAGTAAATGTTCTACTCTCGGTTTTGCTCATAGGGATAATCATGTGCTTGAAACATCTTTGATACTCGATAATGATCTTTTAGAGAATGGATTTGCATGTTCTATAGCCTCTTCATGGATAGATCCTTCTCTCTTTAAGTACAATATCTTGTTTGAAGATGATGAGTTCACTCCTAAAGAACCTAGTGGTGAGAATGACGTTGAAGGTATAGCTTGTCTTGAAAGCTATAGCCTATATGCCAACCCACTATGGTGTAAAAACATTCCTCCTAAAGATGGAAATCTCTTCTTGGGAGATGAGAGTACTCTTAAGGGAAGGGAATGCGAGGTCTTGGAAAGGAATGATCAATTGGGTGATGATAATTTTGATTTGCTTGAATTCTTAAGAAACCCAATAAGTGATTTTTCCTTGAAAATTGATTGTGGTTGTGATCCTTTGTATGACACCCCACCCATGTTTGATGACTATAAGGATGAATTGCTTGCTTGTAAAGACTTAAGTAACAATTCCTTGGACTTTAGTGGTGGTATGTGTCTACTTGAGGGTACTTCCATAGAAGGGGAAGGTGTCCATTATTTGGAAATTACTTCTTCTACTATGTGTGACCTTATTGTTGAGAGTGCTCACGGTGATGATGTTGAAACTGGTAGTGAGTACTCACATGAGGACACCTTAGTTGAACTTGACTTGAGTGATACCATTCTCCACTCTCTATTTGCTTTTGATGAGATGTATGCTATTGTAGAGAGTATATCTTGTAGTTTGGGTGAAGCCTATGGGGAAAGGAAGTATTGTCTAGACCCGTGTCTATGGCTACTTTTTTTATTTGACCCCGGTGCCAAATATAGAAATGGTGATGTTGGCGCACCCAACTTGTTGCTTGGTCTACATGACAAGAAAAGTGTCATTCTTGAAAACCCGAGAGCAAAAGTGTCATTGTTTCCTTGGGGTAATGTTTCTAAATGTGCATCCTTGCTTGACACAATTGTGTTTAAATTACAAGAATCTCAACTTGTGGATGCCAAGTTCTCTATTTGCTTGAAGGAAAGAATGTGGGTGTGCTTAAATGCTTTGTCTTCACCCGTGTATGCCTTTACACTTGATTCTTTCCTATACTACCTCTTTGCCTATGATGACATCCATGCTAGTTTTGGATTTGTTTTATTTAGAGGTAGGAAATTGGTTGGTTTGTCCACTTGTATGAATGATAATGCTATATGGATCTTGTGGACATTAGAACCAATTGAGGCTCCACCCTTGGTGTGGTCTCTTGAAGAGATAAAGAAGCAATTGTGTCTTATGGCTCCTAAGATGAAGGTAGTTTTACCTTGGAGATTATTTGATGCCATTAGGACCTTTGTAGTTTCCTTATCTCTTGGTGATTTAAATAGCCAAATCCTTTGTGCATATTTTAATAAGTTTTTAATAATTAATTCAAAGGATCCTTGGTTATATTGCAAGTATAAGCAACCTTGGCATGTTGAGCTGATTTATTGTGCTAACCCTAACCCTCATGCCATGAGGAGTTTGTATTCGTTTGTCCTTTCTTTGATTTTTGCAAGGTTTGGATTCGAGGTCGAATCCTTTTCAAGAAGGGGAAGATGATACAAGACAAATGGCCATCATAACTTTTGATGCCATCATTCGTGGCCAACACATGGAGAATCTGATTTTGGACACCTTGAAGGCCCGAGAGTATGCATGGGGAAGTCATTTTGGACACTTAATAAAGCACTTTCGTGTGTGGAAGGTTGCTTGGAGGCTTGCCTTGATGACTACCCGAGGCTCCAAAGGATTGCAAGGGTTGAAGTGTGAAGAAGGAGTCCTTACACTCCCTGACCAGCCCTTATTAAGGGTGTTTTGGTCTTTTTGTGTCTTTTCTTTACACTCCATAGGAGCCCCTTTTCATTAAGGGTAGTTTGGTCATTGATGTAATAGTTATAAATAGACTTCATTAGTCTTATTTTCTAGTTAGTTCATTATGGATATTTGAAAGACTTCTTCTTCTCTCTTTGAGAGTGTAGTGTAGGGCTTGGAAAGCCAAGTAGTGTAGGGCTTGGAAAAGCCATTATTGATCCTTGCTTAGAAATGGTGGTTGTAAGGTGGAGTTGATTCCCTTAGCGGTCACCGTAAGAGTTTGGTGTTGTTATTGTGGGTCTTAGGGGTCTTATCGTTTGATACACGGTTTGGTTCCTATTTCTTGTAATCTCATATGTCAAGCTATCTATCTTACTTTATTTATCTTGTTGTTGTTGTGTTTGTAATCTTGAAGTCTAGTGAAGCCGTGTGGGGCTCTTTCGATTCACTAGCATTGTTGTTCAACTTGCTGATTTTTGGGTCTTTTGTTCCCCTTGTTGCTGATTTCGTGGGAAATCTTGTGTTGTGGGTTTGTTAGTGTATCATTACTACACGTGTATCACCTCTTAACATCTATGTATTCCAAACTTGGATTGATTATTGGTGTTTTTTTGACAACTAAATTACTAAATAACACATACAAAGGTTGGACGGACCATTAATAGAACTTAGTTTCTTACATTACTACATTTGTATTACAACCTAACTTCTATGTATTCCATACTCTAATGGATTATCGGTGTTTCTTTGACTACTAAATAACTAAATGAGACATACAAATATTGGACGGACCAATTATAGAACTTGTTTCTTATATTGCTACACGTGTATTACCTCCTAACATCTATATTTTCCATACTTGAATGAATTATCGGTGTTTCTTTGACTAATAAATGACTATATGACACATACATAGTTTTGATGGATCAATAATAGAACTTGGTTTACTATACTACTACACGTGTAATACCTCCAAACATATATGTATTTCATACTCGGATGGATTGTCAGTGTTTATTTGACTACTAAATCACAAAGTAAGACAAACAAAGGTTGAACGGTCCAATAATTGAACATGGTTTATTACATTACTACACGTGCATTACCTCGTAAAATTTATGATGGATTATCGGTGTTTTTTTGACAACTAAATCACTAAATGATACATACAAAGGCTGGTCAGACAATAATAGAACTTGGTTTCTTACATTTCTACATGTGTATTACCTTCTAGCATCTATTTATTCCATAATAGAACGGATCATCGGTGTTTCTTTGACTACTAAATCACTAAATAAGACATATAATGGTTGGACGGACCAATAATTGAACTTGGTTTCTTGCATTACTGCACGTGTATTTCCTCCTAACATCTATGTATTCCAAACTCGAATGGATTATCGGTGTTTCTTTGACTACTAAATCACTACCTAACACTTACAAAGGTTGGACGGACCAATAATAGAACTTGGTTTCTTACATTACTACACTTGTATTACAACCTAATATCTATATATTCCACACTCAGATGGATTATCGGTGTTTGTTTGACTACAAAATCACTAAATGAGACATACAAATGTTGGACGGACCAATAATAGAACTTGGTTTCTTACAGTACTACATGTGTAATACCTCCTAACATCTATGTATTCCATACTTGAATGGATTATCGGTGTTTATTTGGCAACAAAATCACTAAATAAGGCATACAAAGGTTGGACGAACCAATAATAGAACTTGGTTTCTTATATTGCTACACGTGTATTACGGCCTAACATCTATGTTTTCCATACTTGTATGGATTATCAGTGTTTCTTTGACTACTAAATCACTAAATAACACATATAAAGGTTGGATGAACCTATAATAGATCTTGGTTTCTTACATTACTACACTTGTATTACAACCTTCAAACTATGTATTCCATTCTCGGATTGATACAAGATCAAATCCCACAATACGAAATTTCAGCAACAACAACAAGATGAAAAACTATCACAAGAACAACAAGTGCTAGTGAATCAAAAGAGCCCCACACGGCTTCACTAGACTTCAAGATTTACAAACACAAGCTTAACAAGATTACAAAAAAAAGGATAGATAGCTTGACATACGAGATTACAAGAAATAGGAACCAAACCGTGTATCAAACGATAAGACCCCTAAGACCCGCAATAACAACACCAAACTCTTATGGTGACCGCTAAGGGAATCAACTCCGCCTTACAACCACCGTTTCTAAGCAAGGATCAACAATGGCTTTTCCAAGCCCTACACTACTTGGCCTTTCCAAGCCCTACACTACATTCTCAAAGAGAGAAGAAGAAGTCTTTCAAATATCCATCATGAACTAACTAGAAAATAAGACTAATAAAGCCTATTTATAACTATTACATCACATGACCAAACTACCCTTAATGAAAAGAGGCTCCTATGGAGTGTAAAGAAAAGGCACAAAAAGACCAAAACACCCTTAATAAGGGGCGGTCATGGAGTGTAAGGACTCCTTCTTCACACTTCAACCCTTGCAATTCTTTGGAGCCTAGGGTAGTCATCAAGGCATGCCTCCAAGCAACCTTACACACACGAATTTGATTTATTATGTGTCCAAAATGACTTCATGACTTCCCCATGCATACTCTTGGGCCTTCAAGGTGTCCAAAATCAGATTCTCCATGTGTTGGCCACGAATGATGGCATCAAAAGTTAGGATGGCCATTTGTCTTGTATCATCCTCCCCTTCTTGAAAAGGATTCGACCTCGAATCCAAACCTTGCAAAACCAAAGAAAGGGCAAACAAATACAAACTCCTCATGGCATGAGGGTTAGGGTTAGCACAATAAATCATCTCAACATGCCAAGGTTGCTTATACTTGCAATATAACCAAGGATTCTTTGAATTAAATATTAAAAACTTATTAAAATATGCACAAAGGATTTGGCTATTTAAATCACCAAGAGATAAGGAAACTACAAAGGTCCTAATGGCATCAAATAATCCACAAGGTAAAACTACCTTCATCTTAGGAGCCATAAGACACAATTGCTTCTTTACCTCTTCAAGAGACCACACCAAGGGTGGAGCCTCAATTGGTTCTAATGCCCATAAGATCCATATAGCATTATCATTCATATAAGTGGACAAACCAACAAATTTCCTACCTCTACATAAAACAAATCCAAAACTAACATGGATGTCATCATAGGCAAAGAGGTAGTATAGGAAAGAATCAAGTGTATAGGCATACAAAGGTGAAGACAAAGCATTTAAGCACATCCACATTCTTTCCTTCAAGCAAATAGAGAACTTGGCATCCACAAGTTGAGATTCTTGTAATTTAAACACAATTGTGTCAAGCAAGGATGCACATTTAGAAACATTACCCCAAGGAAACAATGACACTTTTGCTCTCGGGTTTTCAAGAATGACACTTTGCTTGTCATGTAGACCAAGCAACAAGTTGGGTGCGCCAACATCACCATTTCTATATTTGGCACCGGGGTCAAATAGAAAGAGTAGCCATAGACACGGGTCTAGACAATACTCCCTTTCCCCATAGGCTTCACCCAAACTACAAGATATACTCTCTACAATAGCATACATATCATCAAAAGCAAATAGAGAGTGGAGAATGGTATCACTCAAGTCAAGTTCAACTAAGGTGTCCTCATGTGCGTACTCACTGCCAGTTTCAACATCATCACCATGAGTACTCTCAACAATAAGGTCACACATAGTAGAAGAAGTAATTTCCAAATAATGGACACCTTCCCTTTCTATGGAAGTACTCTCAAGTAGACACATACCACCACTAAAGTCCAAGGAATTATTACTTAAGTCTTTACAAGCAAGCAATTCATCCTTATAGTCATCAAACATGGGTGGGGTGTCATACAAAGGATCACAACCACAATCAATTTTCAAGGAAAAATCACTTATTGGGTTTCTTAAGAATTCAAGCAAATCAAAATTATCATCACCCAATTGATCATTCCTTTCCAAGACCTCACATTCCCTTCCCTTAAGAGTACTCTCATCTCCCAAGAAGAGATTTCCATCTTTAGGAGGAATGTTTTTACACCATAGTGGGTTGGCATATAGGCTATAACTTTCAAGACAAGCTATACCTTCAACGTCATTCTCACCACTAGGTTCTTTAGGAGTGAACTCATCATCTTCAAACAAGATATTGTACTTAAAGAGAGAAGGATCTATCCATGAAGAGGATATAGAACATGCAAATCCATTCTCTAAAAGATCATTATCAAGTATCAAAGATGTTTCAAGCACATGATTATCCCTATGAGCAAAACCGAGAGTAGAACATTTACTAGAGGTCATACTAAAGGGGTCACTCCTATTTATTTGATCAACATTTTCAATATAATCATTCACTTGAGATCCATTAAACACATCACACATATCCTCAAGTGGTGGACAAATTCCGCACATAAGTTGATCAACACAATTCCCACAAGATGATGTACCATCATTCAACACATTAGCTTCAACACTAGGTGGACTTAAATTGACCTTACAAGAAGAGTCAATTCGTTCATCAATAGGATCAACTAGTGTATCCGCACTCCCAACAAGTACATCATCAACAAGAGGCAAAGAATCAATAGACTCACAAATAGGTAAGCTACTACTCACACTCAATGGGCTACTAGTCACACAATTATCATTCACATGCACAAAAGTGTAAGAGTAAGCGATTTTACCTTGAAGTTCTTGAGTAAATTCTTCTTTGCCGTGGTGTGAAGGTTTCCCACATGCTTCGGCAGCAACTTCTCCTTGGCCTTGTGCTTCTCCGCTTGCCATGTTGGTACCTACACAAATGCCCTTAGAAAGAAAAGGACAAACATAGTTAGCATGATTTGGTGGCAACCCCCTCACTTCACTCCACACAACCTCTCCTTTTTCCACTCTCGAATTACCACCTTTCACACCCTTACTCCTCTCAATCTTTGGTCTCTCATAATCATTCTGCTTGGAGTAAGTGATCACATCTCCTTGCGATTTGGGAATAATTGAGGTAAAAAGATAATTTCCCCAATGGTCCACTATAACCTTAGGCCAATTTAGCACATTTGGAACTCTATGTTGTGCAAACCAATCGGCACCCAAGCATACATGACCTGGTGTCAAGGGAAAGATATCGCACCACACCTCCTCATAGTATTCAAATTGGGTGAAGACAATCCTCACTCTCTCGGTAACCTTATACCCGTCCAAGGAATATGGAACAAGTAAAGGTTCTCGAAACAACCCTAAATAGTCAACCATCGGTGGCATGATGTGGTTCTTATGGCGCCAATCATCTAGCACAAGGAGGCAGCCCGGTACCCCATCAATGCTTACCTTTCCGGAGTGAACACTTCTCCTAGGATCAACATTGTAGAGTTTAGGACAACCCAAGGGCACATGAGTACCCCTCGGCCTTGGAGATGTATTCTCTCTTCTTCTCATGGGACAACCTACACTATAGCTAGCATACCCATTCACATCGCTTCGACCTTGATAAAATGTACTACAAGGTGAAGAATATGAATCTTCATTCTCCACACCTGCACTCTCACCATGGCTCTCATAAGCTTTGCGAAGGGAGGGGTTATACCTTACACCAATTCTAGGTTCGAAATGGGAAGTGTAAGACTCCTCATATGCCCCAACTTCATCATAAGAACTTGGCACTTCATTCACCTCATGTTCTCCCTCAAAACCATAACCCTCAAATCTGCCCATGTCTTGATCATGGCTATATTCATAGCCCCCATAATCCACAACATCATCGTAGCCATAAAATCCCTTACTACAATCATAGTCTCCCATGTTGTAGTCACAATAATACGAGGCTACCAAGATATGTTCCCCTTATATCACCTTGTACCTACAAAATGAACAAACACGATTAGTAGTAAAAGCACCTCACCAACACTCGTATACACTCACCTTTGTGATCCTCACAATTGGAGCGGCGAATATTGAAAGTTGCTTATACTCCGGTAGTTAATAAGGTGTCAATCACTACTTAGCGACCGGAATAGATTATTGTTTGATCGACTCAAGACACAAAACAAAATCTACTTATGAACTTGAATCAAAGAAGTTCAACGAATCAAAATGAGAAAAGCACACAAAGAACGAAGAACACGAAGAAAACGGATTCAAAAAACCAACTCACAATCTAGTAGGTGATTACTAGTTGTTAATTAGTACTAGAATCAAGAAATGAAACTAAAGAAACAAGGAAATGAAACTTAGAATCTGAAATTTGAGCTTAATGGTGACGTGGCAGCATGCAATTGGTCTTGGGCCCACACGAAAATATATATATATATATATATATATTTTTTTTTTTGTCACAAATCTGAAATTTCAATATGAAATACAACTTGTCATGGATGACAATGGGTTTTGGAGGGAAAGTAAAGCCTTGTACTCTTTTTTTCAACTTTTCAAACTCAAAAAGGTAAGATTTGACTATTCTAATCCCACAAAACAAGGTTCCGTGTTTTAAGGAAAAGTGGTTGTCAAGTCTAAGAAGAGATGTGTGCAAGTCTTCTCACCAACAACCAACAACTTTATAACTTTTGTTGTCTTAAGTTGTAAGAATAGATGAAGAAAAAGATGAACACCACAACAACCTTCAAGAACACAACATCAACTTCTTCAAGAACATAACACAAAAACCACCAATGGTCATCAACAAGATACAACCTACGGCCCACTTCAAGTCACCACAACAATGGTCAATATTATAAGCTCATCTTTAGATCTAGACACTTTTAGTGTTGGTGAGAAAGAAACCAACACTAGAAACACTCTAAACAAGTAAAATAACACCTAGATCTAAACACACAATCACTATTCTCGGCCAAGACAACAAGATGGACAGATTTCAATTTATTTATTTTTTTTTGACAGATTTCGTTTTTTTTTTTTTGACCGAGATAGCCCAAGATTGGTAGTGTAGGAACACAACCAGCCTTGCTTTGATACCAAATGATACAAGATCAAATCCCACAATACAAAATTTCAGCAACAACAACAAGATGAAAAACTATCACAAGAACAACAAGTGCTAGTGAATCGAAAGAGCCCCACACGGCTTCACTAGACTTCAAGATTTACAAACACAAGCTTAACAAGATTACAAAAAAAAGGATAGATAGCTTGACATACGAGATTACAAGAAATAGGAACCAAACCGTGTATCAAACGATAAGACCCCTAAGACCCGCAATAACAACACCAAACTCTTATGGTGACCGCTAAGGGAATCAACTCCGCCTTACAACCACCGTTTCTAAGCAAGGATCAACAATGGCTTTTCCAAGCCCTACACTACTTGGCCTTTCCAAGCCCTACACTACATTCTCAAAGAGAGAAGAAGAAGTCTTTCAAATATCCATCATGAACTAACTAGAAAATAAGACTAATAAAGCCTATTTATAACTATTACATCACATGACCAAACTACCCTTAATGAAAAGAGGCTCCTATGGAGTGTAAAGAAAAGGCACAAAAAGACCAAAACACCCTTAATAAGGGGCGGTCATGGAGTGTAAGGACTCCTTCTTCACACTTCAACCCTTGCAATTCTTTGGAGCCTAGGGTAGTCATCAAGGCATGCCTCCAAGCAACCTTACACACACGAATTTGCTTTATTATGTGTCCAAAATGACTTCATGACTTCCCCATGCATACTCTTGGGCCTTCAAGGTGTCCAAAATCAGATTCTCCATGTGTTGGCCACGAATGATGGCATCAAAAGTTAGGATGGCCATTTGTCTTGTATCACGGATGGATTATCGGTATTTCTTTGACTACTAAATCACTAAATAACATATACAAAGGTTAGACGAACAAATAATAGAAGTTAGATTCGTACATTACTACATTTGTATTACAATCTAACATCTATGTATTCCATACTCGAATGTATTACTGGTGTTTCTTTGACTACTAAATAACTAAATAAGACATACAAAGGTTGGACAGACCAATAATAGAACTTGGTTTCTTATATTACTACACCTGCATTACCTCCTAAAATCTATATATTCCATACTTGTATGGATTATCAGTGTTCCTTTGACTACTAAATGACTAAATGACACATACATAGTTTTGGTGGATCAATAATAGAACTTGGTTTATTATACTATTACACGTGTAATACCTCCTAACATCTATGTATTCCATACTCGGATGGATTATCAGTATTTCTTTGAGTACTAAATCACTAAATAAAACATACAAAGGTTGGACGGACCAATAATTAAACTTGGTTTCTTATATTACTGCACGTGCATTACCTCTTAACATCTATGTATTCCAAACTCGGATGGATTTTTGGTGTTTCTTTGACTACTTTTGTCACGCTTCAAATCCCATTGGGGCGGACAGGCACCCGTAGCCGTAAAGGCCTGAGAGAACCAACCTATGACCGTGCACATTCATATGTATGCCATTAAGTGAACAAAAATTTTGCCACATGCAGATATAATATATCGACGATGAAAGTCATGTAAAGACGTACAAAATTGATACGAGACTTGACCGTTGGGGCCACAACGTCTAAAAGAAAAGACACTTCTACGTTTGACTTTACAAGGTCTACAAAGCCTCTAAAAGATAGATAACCATGACTAAGGTCGGGATAAGTTCCCGCCTTATACAACTACTACACAGTACCAAAAATATATACAAATGACTCGGAAAGCCCCGAATCAACCTGGAGCTCACCAATAGCCTGCAGATGACTCGAACCCTACTATGAAGGTCTATTAGCTCTTGTGCCTATAACGGGTAAGGTAGGTCCCCCAAGGGACGTTAGTACGAAAGAATGTACTGAGTATGTAAGGCTATAAGTAACTGTATGAAATATAGGAACTCAAATTGATACGGGTGGGACAAGCTGTCCAACAAGTACCCGACCATTCACACGAAGTCAAGCTCAGGAGTTACAAAAACTGATACACTAACAAACCCACAACACAAGATTTCCCACGAAATCAGCAACAAGGGGAACAAAAGACCCAAAAATCAGCAAGTTGAACAACAATGCTAGTGAATCGAAAGAGCCCCACACGGCTTCACTAGACTTCAAGATTACAAACACAACAACAACAAGATAAATAAAGTAAGATAGATAGCTTGACATATGAGATTACAAGAAATAGGAACCAAACCGTGTATCAAACGATAAGACCCCTAAGACCCACAATAACAACACCAAACTCTTACGGTGACCGCTAAGGGAATCAACTCCACCTTACAACCACCATTTCTAAGCAAGGATCAATAATGGCTTTTCCAAGCCCTACACTACTTGGCTTTCCAAGCCCTACACTACACTCTCAAAGAGAGAAGAAGAAGTCTTTCAAATATCCATAATGAACTAACTAGAAAATAAGACTAATGAAGTCTATTTATAACTATTACATCAATGACCAAACTACCCTTAATGAAAAGGGGCTCCTATGGAGTGTAAAGAAAAGACACAAAAAGACCAAAACACCCTTAATAAGGGCTGGTCAGGGAGTGTAAGGACTCCTTCTTCACACTTCAACCCTTGCAATCCTTTGGAGCCTCGGGTAGTCATCAAGGCAAGCCTCCAAGCAACCTTCCACACACGAAAGTGCTTTATTAAGTGTCCAAAATGACTTCCCCATGCATACTCTCGGGCCTTCAAGGTGTCCAAAATCAGATTCTCCATGTGTTGGCCACGAATGATGGCATCAAAAGTTATGATGGCCATTTGTCTTGTATCATCTTCCCCTTCTTGAAAAGGATTCGACCTCGAATCCAAACCTTGCAAAAATCAAAGAAAGGACAAACGAATACAAACTCCTCATGGCATGAGGGTTAGGGTTAGCACAATAAATCAGCTCAACATGCCAAGGTTGCTTATACTTGCAATATAACCAAGGATCCTTTGAATTAATTATTAAAAACTTATTAAAATATGCACAAAGGATTTGGCTATTTAAATCACCAAGAGATAAGGAAACTACAAAGGTCCTAATGGCATCAAATAATCTCCAAGGTAAAACTACCTTCATCTTAGGAGCCATAAGACACAATTGCTTCTTTATCTCTTCAAGAGACCACACCAAGGGTGGAGCCTCAATTGGTTCTAATGTCCACAAGATCCATATAGCATTATCATTCATACAAGTGGACAAACCAACCAATTTCCTACCTCTAAATAAAACAAATCCAAAACTAGCATGGATGTCATCATAGGCAAAGAGGTAGTATAGGAAAGAATCAAGTGTAAAGGCATACACGGGTGAAGACAAAGCATTTAAGCACACCCACATTCTTTCCTTCAAGCAAATAGAGAACTTGGCATCCACAAGTTGAGATTCTTGTAATTTAAACACAATTGTGTCAAGCAAGGATGCACATTTAGAAACATTACCCCAAGGAAACAATGACACTTTTGCTCTCGGGTTTTCAAGAATGACACTTTTCTTGTCATGTAGACCAAGCAACAAGTTGGGTGCGCCAACATCACCATTTCTATATTTGGCACCGGGGTCAAATAAAAAAAGTAGCCATAGACACGGGTCTAGACAATACTTCCTTTCCCCATAGGCTTCACCCAAACTACAAGATATACTCTCTACAATAGCATACATCTCATCAAAAGCAAATAGAGAGTGGAGAATGGTATCACTCAAGTCAAGTTCAACTAAGGTGTCCTCATGTGAGTACTCACTACCAGTTTCAACATCATCACCGTGAGCACTCTCAACAATAAGGTCACACATAGTAGAAGAAGTAATTTCCAAATAATGGACACCTTCCCCTTCTATGGAAGTACCCTCAAGTAGACACATACCACCACTAAAGTCCAAGGAATTGTTACTTAAGTCTTTACAAGCAAGCAATTCATCCTTATAGTCATCAAACATGGGTGGGGTGTCATACAAAGGATCACAACCACAATCAATTTTCAAGGAAAAATCACTTATTGGGTTTCTTAAGAATTCAAGCAAATCAAAATTATCATCACCCAATTGATCATTCCTTTCCAAGACCTCGCATTCCCTTCCCTTAAGAGTACTCTCATCTCCCAAGAAGAGATTTCCATCTTTAGGAGGAATGTTTTTACACCATAGTGGGTTGGCATATAGGCTATAGCTTTCAAGACAAGCTATACCTTCAACGTCATTCTCACCACTAGGTTCTTTAGGAGTGAACTCATCATCTTCAAACAAGATATTGTACTTAAAGAGAGAAGGATCTATCCATGAAGAGGCTATAGAACATGCAAATCCATTCTCTAAAAGATCATTATCGAGTATCAAAGATGTTTCAAGCACATGATTATCCCTATGAGCAAAACCGAGAGTAGAACATTTACTAGAGGTCATACTAAAGGGGTCACTCCTATTTATTTGATCAACATTTTCAATATAATCATTCACTTGAGATCCATTAAACACATCACACATATCCTCAAGTGGTGGACAAATTTCGCACATAAGTTGATCAACACAATTCCCACAAGATGATGTACCATCATTCAACACATTGGCTTCAACACTAGGTGGACATAAATTGATCTTACAAGAAGAGTCAATTTTGCCATCAATAGGATCAACTAGTGTATCCACACTCACAACAAGTACATCATCAACAAGAGGCAAAGAATCAATAGACTCACAAATAGGCAAGCTACTACTCACACTCAATGGGCTACTAGCAACACAATTATCATTCACATGCACAAAAGTGTAAGAGTAAGCGATTTTACCTTGAAGTTCTTGAGTAAATTCTCCTTTGCCGTGGTGTGAAGGTTTCCCACATGCTTCGGCAGTAACTTCTCCTTGGCCTTGTGCTTCTCCGCTTGCCATGTTGGTACCTACATAAATGTCCTTAGAAGGAAAAGGACAAACATAGTTAGCATGATTTGGTGGCAACCCTCTCACTTCGCTCCACACAACCTCTCCTTTTTCCCCTTTCGGATTACCACCTTTCACACCCTTACTCCTCTCAATCTTTTGTCTCTCATAATCAATCGGCTTGGAGTAAGTGATCACATCTCCTTGCGGTTTGGGAATAATTGAGGTAAAGAGATAATTTCCCCAATGGTCCACTATAACCTTAGGCCAATTTAGCACATTTGGAACTCTATGTTGTGCAAACCAATCGGCACCCAAGCATACATGACCTTGTGTCAAGGGAAAGATATCGCACCACACCTCCTCATGGTATTCAAATTGGGTGAAGACAATCCTCACTCTCTCGGTAACCCTATACCCGTCCAAGGAATATGGAGCAAGTAAAGGTTCTCGAAACAACCCTAAATAGTCAACCATCGGTGGCATGATGTAGTTCTTATGGCGCCAATCATCTAGCACAAGGAGGCAGCCCGGTACCCCATCAATGCTTACCTTTCCGGAGTGAACACTTCTCCTAGGATCAACATTGTAGAGTTTAGGACAACCTAACGGTACATGAGTACCCCTCGGCCTTGGAGATGTACTCTCTCTTCTTCTCATGGGGCAACCTACACTATAGCTAGTATACCCATTCACACCGCTTCGACCTTGACAAGATGTACTACAAGGTGAAGAATATGAATCTTCATTCCCCACACGTGCACTCTCACCATGGCTCTCATAAGCTTTGCGAAGGGAGGGGTTATACCTTACTCCAATTCTAGGTTCGAAATGGGAAGTGTAAGACTCCTCATATGCCCCAACTTCATCATAAGAACTATCATAAGGTCCTAAATCATCTCCATATCCACCATAAGAGCTAGGCACTTCATTCACCTCATTTTCTCCCTCAAAACCATAACCCTCAAATCTGCCCATGTCTTGATCATGGCTATATTCATAGCCCCCATAATCTACAACATCATCGTAGCCATAAAATCCCTCACTACAATCATAGTCTCCCATGTTGTAGCCACATAATACGAGGCTACCAAGATATGTTCCCCTTATATCACCTTGTACCTACAAAATGAACAAACAAGATTAGTAGTAAAAGCACCTCACCAACACTCGTATACACTCGCCTTTGTGATTCTCACCATTGGAGCGGCGAATATTGAAAGTTGCTTATACTCCGGTAGTTAATAAGGTGTCAATCACTACTTAGCGACCGGAATAGATTATTGTTTGATCGACTCAAGACACAAAACAAAATCTACTTATGAACTTGAATCAAAGAAGTTCAACGAATCAAAATGAGAAAAGCACACAAAGAACGAAAAACACGAAGAAAAAACGGATTCAAAAACCAATTCACAATCTAGTAGGTGATTACTAGTTGTTAATTGGTACTAGAATCAAGAAATGAAACTAAAGAAACAAGGAAATGAAACTTAGAATCTGAAATTTGAGCTTAATGGTGACGTGGCAGCATGTAATTGGTCTTGGGCCCACACGAAAATATATATATATTTTTTTTTTTTATTTTTTTTTGTCACAAATCTGAAATTTCAATATGAAACACAACTTGTCATGGATGACAATGGGTTTTGGAGGGAAATTTAAGTCTTGTACTCTTTTTTTGAACTTTTCAAACTCAAAAAGGTAAGATTTGACTATTCTAATCCCACAAAACAAGGTTCCGTGTTTTAAGGAAAAGTGGTTGTCAAGTCTAGGAAGTGATGTGTGCAAGTCTTCTCACCAACAAATTTATAGCTTTTGTCTTGCAACCTTTTGGATCTATTTTACACTTTTGTGGCCTTCCACAACAACCTTCAAAAACACAACATCAACTTCTTCAAGAACATAACACAAAAAACCACCAATGGTCATCAACAAGGTACAACCTACGGCCCACTTCAAGTCACCACAACAATGGTCAATATTATAAGCTCATCTTTAGATCTAGACACCTTTAGTGTTGGTGAGAAAGAAACCAACACTAGAAACACACTAAACAAGTAAAATAACACCTAGATCTAAACACACAAACACTATTCTCGGCCAAGACAACAAGATGGACAGATTTCGTTTTTTTTTTTTTTTTTTGACAGATTTCGTTTTTTTTTTTTTTTTTTTTTGATCGAGATAGCCCAAGATTGGTAGTGTAGGAACACAACCAGCCTTGCTCTGATACCAAATGATACACTAACAAACCCACAACACAAGATTTCCCACGAAATCAGCAACAAGGGGAACAAAAGACCCAAAAATCAGCAAGTTGAACAACAATGCTAGTGAATCGAAAGAGCCCCACACGGCTTCACTAGACTTCAAGATTACAAACACAACAACAACAAGATAAATAAAGTAAGATAGATAGCTTGACATATGAGATTACAAGAAATAGGAACCAAACCGTGTATCAAACGATAAGACCCCTAAGACCCACAATAACAACACCAAACTCTTACGGTGACCGCTAAGGGAATCAACTCCACCTTACAACCACCATTTCTAAGCAAGGATCAATAATGGCTTTTCCAAGCCCTACACTACTTGGCTTTCCAAGCCCTACACTACACTCTCAAAGAGAGAAGAAGAAGTCTTTCAAATATCCATAATGAACTAACTAGAAAATAAGACTAATGAAGTCTATTTATAACTATTACATCAATGACCAAACTACCCTTAATGAAAAGGGGCTCCTATGGAGTGTAAAGAAAAGACACAAAAAGACCAAAACACCCTTAATAAGGGCTGGTCAGGGAGTGTAAGGACTCCTTCTTCACACTTCAACCCTTGCAATCCTTTGGAGCCTCGGGTAGTCATCAAGGCAAGCCTCCAAGCAACCTTCCACACACGAAAGTGCTTTATTAAGTGTCCAAAATGACTTCCCCATGCATACTCTCGGGCCTTCAAGGTGTCCAAAATCAGATTCTCCATGTGTTGGCCACGAATGATGGCATCAAAAGTTATGATGGCCATTTGTCTTGTATCAAAAACTCCAAGCCGTATTCATGCAAATGGCCGTGTGTGAGTTGGTTATTGAACCACCTAAGGGTCTAAATGTTTTAAGGTGTGAAGATGGGCCTTGAAGTGTAATGTTTTTACACTCCATGGCCGGCTGCTCCACATGGCCCATAAGGTCATTTTTGTCTTTCATTTGGCTTGTAATATAAATAGACAAGCCTAGAATTATTTTGCCTTAGTTTTCTCATTGTAATTTCAAGACAAAGACTTGTAATATTTCACTTTCTCTCTCTCTTCCATTGAGAGGCAGATTCGGCCACAAGCTTGCTAGAAGGAAGCTTGTGTTGTGTTTTGGCTAGAAACTAGGGTCTTGAGGTCATTGAGTTCCTCTTGGTCCAAGTAAGAGCTTGGTGTTTATATTCAATAGTCTTAGGGTCCTCTCTTGATGTTAGGGTTCTTAGTCTCTTGAATATTATATGTCAAGTTATCTATCTTTTCATTTTCTTGTTGTTGTTGTCTTTGAGATCTTGAAGTCTAGTGAAGCCGTGTGGGGCTCTTTCGATTCACTAGCATTGTTGCTTACTTGTTAATCTTGTGTTTGTTGGGTTTTCTTGTTGGTGTTGCTGAAATCTTATGATACATACTTGATCTTGTATCATTTGGTATCAGAGCAAGACCGGTTGTGTTCCAACACAACCCATCTTGGGCTTGTTCTTGGATTAAACAAAAAAAAAAAAAATTCTGAAATCTGTCCATTGTAGACCAAAACCGAGAATGATGTTGTATGTTTAGATCTAGGTGTTATTTTGCTTGTTTAGTGTGTTTCTAGTGTTGGTTTCTTTCTCACCAACACTAAAGTGTCTAGATCTAAAAGTTGAGCTTGAAAAAAAAAACTTGATCCTTGTTGTGGTGACTTGAGGTGGCCGAAAGTTGTATGTTGTTGATGACAAAAAAATTGGTGGTTGTGTGTTATGTGCTTGAAGAAGTGGATGAAAAGTTGTTGAGGTGTTCATCTTTTAAAAACTTGTTCATCTTGTTCATCTTGTTGTGTTCAAGTTGCAAGACAAGTCATAAAGTTGTTGGTGAAAAGACTTGCACCCATCACTTCCTAGTCTTGCCAACCACTCTTCCCTAATTCAAGGAGCCTTGTTTTGTGGGACTAGTTAGTCAAACTTCACCTTTTTTGAGTTTGAAAATATTGAAAGACTACAAGACTTTTACTTTCCCTCCAAAACACATTGTCATCTAAAACAAGTTGTGTGAATATGAAAAAAATTTCAGATTTGAGATAAAAAAAAAAAAAAAAAAAGAGAACAAGGAAGAAACAAAAACGTGTGGGCCCAAGGCCAATTGAATGCTGCCACGTCATCCCTAAGCTCAACTTTGGATAATTTTCTAGTTTCTAATTGTTCATTCTTAGTTTCCTTACTTGGTTCTAGAACTAGTTAACAAACTAGTATAGTCCTACTAGATTGTCAATTAGTCCTTTGAATTCGTTTGTTCGTGTCAACGTTTACTTGAGTGCTTTTATCTTTTGAACACGTTGTTGTTTTTGGTTCTAGTCCTACAAGAATTCTTTGAGTCTTCAAACAAGAATCCACTCCGGATAAGAGCTTACTCATACCTTAAAGGATTCACGGTTACTAGCCAATTTACAACACTTGTGGAACTCAAGCGTGTGGTGATCTAAAGAGTATAATACCTTGACAATGGAAGGGGCCACGTCCCATAACGTGGATACTAATGCACTTGACTCTATGAGGGTCGCTCTTGAGGCCGTTACTCGGACACTTGAAAGGTTGAATTCGGACTTTGGGGCCGTGAGAGGGGACTTGGCAGCCATCAAGGGAGAAGTGTCGACTATTAGTGGGAGATTAGAACAAGTGGAGAGTCAAAGGAACTCTCGTCCTTCTACTCCTCTACATGTCTCAACCAATGGACAAGATAGGACTTCCTCCGCAACCATCACCCCCGAAACAGTCCACCAAATGCTAAATGCACCCCAAGCTCCACTAAATGCCGCAAGCCAAACCACCTATTTTCCTCCAAACCGTGACCCCAATAGACCAACGCATTTCCAGAATTCCCAAACCCCGCATGAGGGATTTGGACGTCAAATTCCACCACTAAATCCGAACCTTCCATTCCAAGCTCCATTAAACCAAAGACCACCACCTCCACAAAATCCAATACCCCCAAATCAAATTCCAAATAACCAAAACCGACCAGCCCACCTTGAGGAGTATGGTAGGGAGGAGTATGACGGGTACGGGGCCTTTGATGATACTTACATGAGGGAGGAGGAGGTGAGAGGGGGCAGAGGAGTTCAACGGAGATACCGTGGATATGAAGAAAGAGGAAATCGACACCATGAGAGAGATGTAGGCATCAACACCATCAAGTTGAGTCTACCGCTCTGTAAGGGTGAGAGTGACCCCGAGGCATACTTAGCTTGGGAATCGGCTTGTGACAAAGTCTTCCAAGTTAATGATCTCTCGGAAGAAAAGAAAGGAAGTTATGCTATAGCTCACTTTGAGGGTTATGCTAACACTTGGTGGGAGTACGTCAAGCGGTTTGGTAATGCACTAGTTGACGGGCAGCCACCACCTTGGTATCGATTGAGATACTTGATGAGGCAAAGGTACCTCCCCGAGAGTTATCGCCATGAATTGCTTGCAAGGTTGTACAACTTACGTCAAGGTAACAAAAGTGTGATGGCATACTTTGATGAGTTTCAACAACTCATGTTAAACCTTGACCATCGTGGGGAGCAAATCAGTCATGATGTCATCCGGTTCAAGTGTGGATTGAACAAGGAGATCTCCACTCATTTGACACTTCACAAGTTTGATACCGTTGAGGGTATTTTCCAAGCGGCTATTGAGGTTGAAAAAGAGCTAAAGGAGAGGTCGTCGTTTAAGGCAAGGGTACCAGCCCCCTCGGGTTGGTCCAAAAACAAGGGGCAATCCAGCCTTCCAAGGCTGCCCGAGCCCAAGGCCGACCCCAAACTTCCTCCAAAACAAGAAGCTCACAAGTACCCTAACCCAAAAGGATTCCAATGTTTCAAGTGCCAAGGTTGGGGACATAAAGCCAATGAGTGTCCAAACCGACGCAATGTGATCCTTCGAGAAGGGAGGGTGTATTACCTTGGTGAAGAGGTGGATCTTGAGAAGAGTGAAGATGAGGCCGAGCCTCAAGATGGAGAGGAACCCGAGAATGGGCCATATGATGATGAGGGCGAAGATGTTTACCCTCAAGAAGGGGAGTGTGTGGTTCCCAACTTTGTGGTTAGGCGCGTCATGATTAGTAAGGCGATAGATGACCCTAGTCAAAGGGAGAATCTATTCCATACTAAATGTCTTGTAAAGGGAAGTGTGTGCACCTTGGTGATTGATAGTGGTAGTTGCACAAATGTTGTTAGTATGGCTACGGTTAACTTCTTGAAGTTACCAACTACCCCGCACACTAGTCCCTACAAGCTACAATGGTTGAATGACTGTGGTGAACTAAAGGTCACGAGGCAATGTATGATACGTTTTAAGGTGGGAAACTACCAAGATGAAGTGCTTTGTGACGTGATACCAATGCAAGCGTGTCACTTGTTGTTAGGTAGACCTTGGCAATATGATAGGTCTACCAAACACGATGGGAGGACCAATCGATATACACTTGAGAAGGATGGCCGAAAGGTCACACTTCACCCGCTTTCACCCTCCCAAGTAAATGAGTGGCACCAAAAGATGAGAGAGTTGAAGGAAAAGGGGAAGAAATCCGAAAGAGAAGAAGAGGGAAGGGAAACCGTGGTTGGGGCAGTAGGGTCACCCGTGACTGCCTCAACTTCAAAGGGGGCTGAAAACGTGGTGATGTTAGCTAGAAAGAAGGAACTCTTCGTGGACCATGATGTGGGCACACCTATGTTGCTTTTGGCTCATTGTTTAAATACTAACCCCGCTAATTCTTCCATTTCCCCTTTGATTTCTTGTGTGTTGCAGGATTATGAAGATGTATTTCCTAAAGAACTTCCGCAAGGATTGCCCCCACTTCGGGGAATTGAGCACCAAATTGATTTGGTGCCGGGTTCACAACTTCCAAACAAACCAGCCTATAGGAGCAATCCCATGGACACTAAGGAGCTTGAGAGACAAGTTGAGGAACTTCTCAACAAGGGATACATCAAAGAAAGTATGAGTCCTTGTGCTGTTCCGGTGCTTTTGGTACCAAAGAAAGACGGAACTTGGCGCATGTGCGTTGATTGTAGAGCCATCAACAAAATCACTATAAGGTATCGTCATCCAATCCCTAGACTAGATGATATGTTTGATGAGCTCCATGGCTCTTGTTTGTTTTCTAAGGTGGATCTTAGGAGTGGCTATCACCAAATTCGCATGCAACCCGGTGATGAGTGGAAGACCGCATTCAAGACCAAATTCGGTCTATATGAGTGGCTGGTCATGCCCTTTGGCCTTACCAATGCTCCTAGCACCTTTATGAGGCTAATGAATCATGTAATGAAGCCTTATATTGGGAAGTTTGTGGTGGTTTACTTTGATGATGTGTTGGTATATAGTAAATCTATTGATGATCATGTGATGCATTTGAGGTGTGTGTTTGAGGTGCTCCGAAAGGAGAAGTTGTATGCCAACATGGAGAAGTGTTCTTTTGGTGTTGATAAAGTGATTTTCTTGGGTTTTGTCGTGAGCTCAAAGGGTGTGGAAGTGGACGAATCCAAGATAGACTCTATACGAAGTTGGCCAATCCCTAAAACTATTGGAGAAATCCGAAGTTTTCATGGATTAGCAAGCTTTTATAGGAGGTTTGTCAAAGGTTTTAGCTCCATAGCAGCACCCTTGACTGAGGTTATTAGAAAGGACCAACCCTTTAAGTGGGGTGATGAGCAAGCTAAGGCTTTTGAAGCCTTGAAAGCTATGCTCATCTCGGCGCCTTTGTTACAATTGCCCGATTTTGATAAAATGTTTGAAGTGGAGTGTGATGCTAGTAAGGTTGGCATCGGGGCTGTTTTAATGCAAGAAGGCAAGCCCGTCGCTTATTTTAGTGAAAAACTCAAAGGGGCAACTCTTAATTACTCGACTTATGATTTGGAGTTGTACGCCCTTGTTAGAGCCTTGGGCAATTGGCAGCATTATTTGTGGCCTAAGGAGTTTGTGATACGAACGGACCATGAATCGTTGAAACACCTTAAGAGCCAAGACAAGTTGAATAGGCGTCATGCTAAGTGGATTGAGTTTATTGAGACTTTCCCTTATGTAATTCATTACAAAAGGGGGAAGGAGAATGTTGTTGCTGATGCGTTGTCTAGAAAGCATGTGCTTGTTGACACTTTGTCTTCGAAGTTGATGGGTTTTGAGAGTTTAAGAGAATTGTATCCCAAGGACCCTCACTTTGCTCCTATCTTTAGGGAATGCGAAGAATGGGGTAGGGACAAGTGGGATTCGGCTAGGGGTTCAAATCCCTATGCCAAGTTTGATGGTTACTTATTTAAAGGTAGACGATTGTGTGTACCCTCTAGCTCTTGGAGAGAATTGTTTGTGAGGGAAGCACATGATGGCGGTCTAATGGGTCATTTTGGGGTCGAAAAGACCCTCAGAATATTGGAGGAGCAATTCTATTGGCCCAAAATGCGCAAGGATGTGACTAGAACTTGTGGCCAATGTGTAGAATGCAAGAGAGCCAAATCTCGGCTCCTACCTCATGGGTTGTACACCCCGCTGCCCACTCCTCTACGTCCTTGGCTTGATATATCGATGGACTTTGTGTTAGGGCTGCCAAGGACTCGACGAGGCCGGGATAGTATCTTTGTTGTAGTTGACCGGTTTTCTAAAATGGCGCACTTTATTCCTTGCTCTAAGTGTGATGACGCCCCTAGCGTGGCCTCGTTATTTGTTGATAATGTTGTTAGATTGCATGGTGTCCCGAGGACCATTGTGAGTGATAGGGACTCTAAGTTCCTAAGCCACTTTTGGAAGTCCATGTGGGGTAGGCTTGGTACCAAGTTATTGTTCTCTACCTCTTGCCACCCACAAACCGATGGCCAAACGGAAGTAGTAAATAGGACTTTGGGTGCTATGCTACGTTCCATGGTTAAGGGAAAAATGACTTCTTGGGAGGAGCACTTACCATTGATTGAGTTTGCATATAACCGTGTCATACACTCAAGTACGGGAATGACTCCCTTTGAGTGTGTATACGGCCTCAACCCCCTCACCCCTTTGGATTTAACGCCTTTGCCAAGTGATCTCATGATTAGCTTAGAAGGAAGGAAGCTGGCAGATTCTATGAAGAAGTTACATGAGAAGGTGCGGCTTCAACTTGAGAAGAAAAACCAAGACATGGCAAGGAGGGCCAACAAGGGAAGAAAAAAAGTCATCCTTGAACCGGGAGATTGGGTGTGGGTGCATCTTCGGAGGGATCGGTTTCCATCCCAAAGAAAGTCCAAATTGATGCCGAGGGGTGATGGTCCATTCCAAGTGCTCGAGAAAATCAATGACAACGCCTACAAGATTGACCTCCCATCGGAATACCAAGTGCACCACACTTTTAACGTTTGTGATCTTTCTCTCGTGGAGGCGGTTGAAGACGACCAAGTGCTGAATTTGAGGCCAAATTCCTCTCAAGATGGAGAGGATGATACGGGTGGGACAAGCTGTCCAACAAGTACCCGACCATTCACACGAAGTCAAGCTCGGGAGTTACAAAAACTCCAAGCCGTATTCATGCAAATGGCCGTGTGTGAGTTGGTTATTGAACCACCTAAGGGTCTAAATGTTTTAAGGTGTGAAGATGGGCCTTGAAGTGTAATGTTTTTACACTCCATGGCCGGCTGCTCCACATGGCCCATAAGGTCATTTTTGTCTTTCATTTGGCTTGTAATATAAATAGACAAGCCTAGAATTATTTTGCCTTAGTTTTCTCATTGTAATTTCAAGACAAAGACTTGTAATATTTCACTTTCTCTCTCTCTTCCATTGAGAGGCAGATTCGGCCACAAGCTTGCTAGAAGGAAGCTTGTGTTGTGTTTTGGCTAGAAACTAGGGTCTTGAGGTCATTGAGTTCCTCTTGGTCCAAGTAAGAGCTTGGTGTTTATATTCAATAGTCTTAGGGTCCTCTCTTGATGTTAGGGTTCTTAGTCTCTTGAATATTATATGTCAAGTTATCTATCTTTTCATTATCTTGTTGTTGTTGTCTTTGAGATCTTGAAGTCTAGTGAAGCCGTGTGGGGCTCTTTCGATTCACTAGCATTGTTGCTTACTTGTTAATCTTGTGTTTGTTGGGTTTTCTTGTTGGTGTTGCTGAAATCTTGTGATACATACTTGATCTTGTATCACAAATGGAATCAAATACAAGTGAATAGATAATATTGATATACCACCGTACCGTATATGTGGAACCATGTACATTACATTCATTTCTTTCCTTTTACCTTCTTATCAATATACATCATACAATGCCCGGGACCAACTGATCAATGGTAAATAACATTGGGATCGGCTCGAGCTAGGCTTATGCCCCCAGAGCTACCACCCATAAATCAATAAATCAGGTTCAGCTCGAGCTATGTTCTTACCCCCAGAGCTACCCCCTGCATCCAATAATCAATCGGGATCGGCTCGAGCTAGGCTTTCGCCCCCAGAGCTACCACTCGTACTCAACCAAATATGCATTACTTCACTTCTTTAATTTTTTTGTGAGATTGTTACATCGGTGGTCATAACATTATTAGAGCTTTGGAACAATAGTCAACAAATAAGAGACACGTAAATAAAAATTGCTAACAAACCTGAAATGAGATACTTTAAAACATTTCGGAGTGGAAACAAGTTTGGTGATGATGTGAACAATAGGTACTGCCAAAGGATACGGAAAAGAGTAACCTCACATACCTTATCTTTCCAACAAGTGACCACAACAATTCAACTCTTCCTTAAAGCGTTACTCTACAACACAAGTACATAATGAAGCTAACATTAAAAGCTAATTACATTACAAGTTCACAGGGCGATAATTAGCTACTTGACGGGAAGTAAAAAACTATCCAACATCCCAAACACATGGTATATCATTCCACCTTCCTTTCTACTGCCATATAACTTCATTCCACCCTTCTATACCATAACTTACTGCCTTATCAAGACAACATCACCAAAACAGTCCACAAACCAACATAGACGTCACAAACCGACAAGATTTCCCACCAAGTGCATACTTCACATTTTTACCTCAATGCAACTCCACATATTTATTCCATCAAGTCACATAAATACCTTCCACAAAAATATACCAAAAATAGTCCGCACAATTTCAGAATTCACTTTAACATAACAAGAAAGTATTTTCCTTTCACTATGCCAAACGTTCCATGCATAATTACGTTTCATACACAAGGAGTAACGAATTAGGTACAACACCACACTTAAACATACTGAAATTTCATCCATCTAATTCAATTCCTTCAAGACCTTAAGTGATACGGGTGGGACAAGTTGTCCAACAATTACACGACCTTTTACACGAAGCCAAGCTCGGGAATTACAAAAACTCCAAGCCTTGTTCATGCAAATGGCCGTGTGTGAGTTGGTGACTGATCCACCTAAGGATTTAAATGTTTTTAAGTGTGAAGAGGGACCTTGAAGTGTAATAAACTTACACTCCAAGGCCGGCCCCCATGACAAGGACAAGCTGGTCATTTTGCCTCATTTTGCCTTGTAATATAAATAGACCATATTAGGGTTATTTGGGTAGTTCTCCCATCAGATTTTTGAACATAACACTTGTAATATTTTGGATCTCTCTCTCTCTACTCCAACTCACAAGTAGAGTGATACTTGTGTTGTATCTTGGCTAGAAACAAGGATCTTGAGGTCATAGAGTTCCTCTTGGTCCAAGTAAGAACTTGGTGTTATTATTCAATAGTCTTAGGGTCCTCTCGTGTTGCTAGGGTTCTTAGACTCTTGAATCTTTTATGTCAAGTTATTATCTTTTTGTGATCTTGTTAATGTTGTATTTGTAATCTTGAAGTCTAGTGAAGCCGTGTGACGCTCTTTCGATTCACTAGCACTTGTTGTTCAACTTGCCGATTTTTGTGTTATTTTGTTCTTCTTGTTGCTGATTTCCTGGGAACTTTGTGTTGTGGGCTTGATAGTGTATCATTTGGTATCAGAGCAAAGCTGGTTGTGTTTCTACACTACCAATCTTGGGCTATCTCGGTTTAAAAAAAAAAAAGAAGAGAAATCTGTCCATCTTGTTGTCTCAACCGAGATTGGTGTTTGTGTGTTTAGATCTAGGTGTTATTTTGCTTGTTTAGTGTGTTTCTAGTGTTGGTTTCTTTCTCACCAACACTAAAGCGTCTAGATCTAAAGTTGAGCTTATAATATTGACCATTGTTGTGGTGACTTGAAGTGGGCCGTAGGTTGTACCTTGTTGATGACCATTGGTGGCTTTTGTGTTATGTTCTTGTAGAAGTTGATGTTGTGTTCTTGAAGGTTGTTGTGGTGTTCATCTTGTTCTTCATCTATTCTTACAACTTAAGACCACAAAAGTGTAAAATATATCCAAAAGGTTGTAAGACAAAAGTTATAAAGTTGTTGGTGAGAAGACTTGCACACATCACTTCCTAGACTTGACAACCACTTTTCCTTAAATCCTGGAACCTTGTTTTGTGGGATTAGTATAGTCAAATCTTACCTTTTTGAGTTTGAAAAGTTGAAAAAAGAGTACAAGACTTTACTTTCCCTCCAAAACCCATTGTCATCCATGACAAATTGTGTGAATATTGAAATTTCAGATTTGTGACAAAAAAATAAAATAAAAATCGTGTGGACCAAAGCCAATTACATGCTGCCACGTCACTAATAAGCTCAAATTTGGATACTCTTTTTCTAGTTTCTAATGGTTGATTCTTGGTTTCCTTACTTGGTTCTAGAACTTATTAACAAACTAGTACATTCCTACTAGGTTGTCAATTAGTCCTTTGAATCCGTTGTTCGTGTCAACGATTACTTGGGAGCTTTTATCTTTTGAATACGTTGCTACTTCTTGGTTCTATTCCTACAAGAATTCTTTGAGTCTTCAAACAAAAATCCATTCCGGATAAGAGCTTACTTATACCTTAAAGGATTCACAGTTACTAGCCAATCTACAACACTTGTGGAACTCAAGCGAGAGGTGATCGAAAGAGTGTAATACCTTGGCAATGGAAGGGACCGCGTCCCACAATGTGGATAATATTGCTCTTGACACTATGAAGGCCACTCTTGAGGCCGTTACCCGAACGCTTGATAGGTTGAATACGGAATTTGGAGCCGTGAGAGGGGATTTGGCAGCGATAAAGGGAGATGTGTCGACTATTAGTGGGAGATTAGAACAAGTGGAGAGTCAAAGGAACTCTCGGCCTTCTACTACTCTACATGTTTCTACTAATGGGCATGATAGAACTTCCTCCGCCACCATCACTCCCGAAATATTGCACCAAATGCTAAATACGCCCCAAGCTCCACTAAATGCCGCAAGCCAAACCATTCCTTTCCCTCCAAACTGTGACCCCACTAGACCAATACATTTCCAAACTCCTCAAGTCCCACAAGAGGGATTTGGACGTCAAGTACCTCCGCTAAATTCGAACCCTCCATTCCAAGCTCCATTCAACCAAAGACCACCACCTCCACAAAATCCAATTCTTCCAAATCAAGTTCAAAATGCCCAAAACCGTCCAGCCCACTTTAAGGAGTATGGTAGAGAGGAATATGAAGGATATGAAGCCTTTAATGATGCTTACATGAGGGAGAAAGAGATGAGAGGGGGTCGCGGAGATCCAAGGAGATACCGAGGGTATGGGGAAAGGGGAAACCGACACCAAGCGAGAGACGTAGGCATCAACACCATCAAGTTGAGCCTACCCATCTTTAAAGGTGAAAGTGACCGCAAGGCCTACTTAGCTTGGGAATCAGCTTGTGCCAAAGTATTCCAAGTTAATGATATCTCGAAAGAAAAGAAAGGTTGTTATGCTATAACTCATTTTGATGGTTATGCTAACACTTGGTGGGAGTATATCAAGCGGTTTGGTAATGAAGTAGTTGATAGGCAGCCACCACCTTGGTTTCGATTGAGGTACTTGATGAGACAACGGTACCTTCCCGAGAGATATCGCCATGAGTTACTTGCTAGATTGTACAACTTGCGTCAAGGTAACAAGAGTGTGATGGCGTATTTTGATGAGTTTCAACAACTCATGTTGAAACTTGATCATCGTGGGGAACAAATCAGTCATGACGTCATCCGATTCACGTGTGGGTTGAACAAAGAGATCTCCACTCATTTAACACTTCACAAGTTTGATACCGTTGAAGGTATTTTCCAAGCGGCTCTTGAGATTGAAAGGGAACTTAAAGATAGATCGTCTTTCAAGGCAAGGGGATAAGCCATCTCTGGTTGGCCCAAAAACAAGGACCAACCCGCCACTACAAGGCTGCCCGAGCCCAAAACAGTCCCCAAAATTCCTCCAATGAATGTCCAAACCAACGCAACATGATCCTACGGGAAGGGAGATTGTATTATCTTGGTGAGGAGGTGAACCTTGAAAAGGGAGAGGATGAGGCCGAGCCTCAAGATGGAGGGAACCCGATAATGGACCACATGATGATGATGGTGATGATGGTGAAGAATGTTTATCCGCAAGAAGGGGAGTGTATGGTTCCAAACTTTGTAGTTAGGCGCGTCATGATTAGTAAGGCAATTGATGACCCAAGCCAAAGGGAAAATCTATTCCATACTAAATGTCTTGTAAAGGGGAGTGTGTGCACCTTGGTGATCGATAGTGGTAGTTGTACAAATGTTGTTAGTAATGCTATGGTAAATTTCTTGAAGTTACCAACTACATCGCACACTAGTCCTTACAAGTTACAATGGTTGAATGAATGTGGTGAATTAAAGGTCACAAGGCAATGTGTGATACGGTTTAAGGTGGGAAACTACCACGATGAAGTGCTTTGTGACGTGATACCAATGCAAGCATGTCACTTGCTGCTAGGTAGACCTTGGCAATATGATAGGTCTACCAAACACGATGGGAGGTCCAATCGATATACACTTGAGAAGGATGGCCGAAAGGTTACACTTCATCCTCTTTTTCCTTCCCAAGTGAATGAGTGGCATCAAAGGATGCGAGAATTGAAGGAAAAGGGAAAGGAGTCCGAAAAGGGAGAAAAAAGAGGGAATTCCGTAGGTGGGGTAGTAGGGGCATCCGAGGCTGCCTCAACATCAAAAGGGACGGAGAACATAGTGATGTTGGTTAGGAAGAAGGAACTCTCCGTGGATCATGATGAGGACACGCCTATGTTACTTTTGGCTCATTGTTTTAATACTAACCCCACTAATTCTTCCATTTCTCCTTTGCTTTCTTGTGTGTTGCAGGATTATGAAGATGTATTTCCTAAAGAACTTCCGTAAGGATTGCCCCCACTTTGGGGAATTGAGCACCAAATTGACTTTGTGCCGGGATCACAATTGCCAAACAAGCCGGCTTATAGGAGCAATCCTACCAACACCAACGAATTGCAACGTCAAGTTGAGGAACTCCTCAACAAGGGGTATGTCAAGGAGAGCATGAGCCCGTGTGCTGTTCCGGTGCTATTGGTGCCCAAAAAAGACGGAACGTGGCGTATGTGTGTGGACTACCGAGCCATCAACAAGATTACGGTAAAATCTCGCCACCCTATCCCTCAGTTAGATGGCATGCTAGATGAATTGAATGGTTCATGCTTGTTTTCCAATATTGATTTAAGAAGTGACTATCACCAAATAAGAATGCAACCCGGTGATGAATGGAAAACTGCCTTCAAGACCAAATTTGGTCTCTATGAATGGATGGTTATGCCCTTCAGCCTAACAAACGCTCCAAGTACTTTTATGAGGTTAATGAATCATGTGATGAGGCCATTTATTTGAAAGTTTGTTGTTGTCTACTTTGATGATGTCATGGTGTATAGCAAGTATTTAGATGAGCATGTGATGCATTTACAATGTGTGCTTGATGTCCTTAGAAAGGAAAAATTGTATGTAAATCTGGAAAAGTGCTCCTTTGGTATTAATGAAGTTGTTTTCTTGGGTTTTGTTGTTAGTTCAAGAGGGGTCGAAGTGGATGAATCCAAGATAAATGCTATCAAAAATTGGCCAATCCCATAAACCGTTGGAGAAGTAAGAAGTTTCCACGGGTTGGCTAGTTTTTATAGAAGGTTTGTCAAAGGATTTAGCACCATTGCCGCCCCCTTGACCGAGGTCATTCGGAAAGAACAACCCTTCAAGTGGGGAGACGAGCAAGCTAAGGCTTTTGAAGCCTTGAAAGCTATTCTCATCTCCGCACCCTTGTTACAATTGCCCAACTTTGATAAGACATTCGAAGTCGAGTGCGATGCGAGTAAAGTAGGCATAAGGGCTGTTTTGATGCAAGATTCAAAACCTATCGCTTACTTTAGCGAAAAGCTCAAAGGAGCAACTTTAAACTACTCCACGTATGATTTAGAGTTGTATGCCTTGATTAGAGCCTTGGCCACTTGGCAACACTACTTATGGCCTGAGGAGTTCGTGATCCGAACGGACCATGAATCCTTAAAGCATCTTCGGGCCCAAGGCAAGCTTAACAAATGGCATGCCAAATGGATTGAGTTTCTTGAGACCTTCCCTTATGTTATCAAATACAAAAAGGGTAAGGACAATGTAGTAGCCGATGCTTTGTCTAGAAAACATGCCCTTGTGTCCACCTTGTCATCAAAATTGATGGGTTTTGAGAGTTTAAGAGAGTTGTATCCCAAGGACCCTCGCTTTGCTCCTATCTTTAGGGAGTGCGAAGAATTGGGTAGGGAAAAATGGGATTCAGCTAGGGGTTCAAATCCCTATGCCAAGTTTGATGGTTACTTATTTAAAGGTTGATACAAGATCAAACCCACAACACAAGATTTCAGCAACAACAACAAGATGAACAACTATCACAAGAACAACAAGTTGAACAACAAGTGCTAGTGAATCGAAAGAGCCCCACACTGCTTCACTAGACTTCAAGATTATAAACACAAGCTTAACAAGATTACAAAAAGATAGATAGCTTGACATACGAGATTACAAGAAATAGGAACCAAACCGTGTATCAAACGATAAGACCCCTAAGACCCGCAATAATAACACCAAACTCTTATGGTGACCGCTAAGGGAATCAACTCCGCCTTACAACCACCGTTTCTAAGCAAGGATCAATAATGGCTTTTCCAAGCCCTACACTACTTGGCCTTTCGAAGCCCTACACTACATTCTCAAAGAGAGAAAAAGAAGTCTTTCAAATATCCATCATCAACTAACTAGAAAATAAGACTAATGAAGCCTATTTATAACTATTACATCAAATGACCAAACTACCCTTAATGAAAAGAGGCTCCTATGGAGTGTAAAGAAAAGGCACAAAAAGACCAAAACACCCTTAATAAGGGGCGGTCATGGAGTGTAAGGACTCCTTCTTCACACTTCAACCCTTGCAATTCTTTGGAGCCTCAGGTAGTCATCAAGGCAAGCCTCCAAGCAACCTTCCACACACGAATTTGCTTTATTATGTGTCCAAAATGACTTCATGACTTCCCCATGCATACTCTCGGGCATTCAAGGTGTCCAAAATCAGATTCTCCACGTGTTGCCCACGAATGATGGCATCAAAAGTTATGATGGCCATTTGTCTTGTATTATCCTCCCCTTCTTGAAAAAGGATTCGACCTCGAATCCAAACCTTGCAAAACCAAAGAAAGGACAAAAAAATACAAACTCCTCATGGCATGAGGGTTAGGGGTAGCACAATAAATCATCTCAACATGCCAAGGTTTCTTATACTTGCAATATAACCAAGGATCCTTTGAATTAAATATTAAAAAATTATTAAAATATGCACAAAGGATTTGGCTATTTAAATCACCAAGAGATAAGGAAACTACAAAGGTCCTAATGGCATCAAATAATCCACAAGGTAAAACTACCTTCATCCTAGGAGCCATAAGACACAATTGCTTCTTATCTCTTCAAGAGACCACACCAAGGGTGGAGCCTCAATTAGTTCTAATGTCCACAAGATCCATATAGCATTATCATTCATACAAGTGGACAAACCAACAAATTTCCTACCTCTACATAAAACAAATCCAAAACTAGCATGGATGTCATCATAGGCAAAGAGGTAGTATAGGAAAGAATCAAGTGTAAAGGCATACAAGGGTGAAGACAAAGCATTTAAGCACATCCACATTCTTTCCTTCAAGCAAATAGAGAACTTGGCATCCACAAGTTGAGATTCTTGTAATTTAAGCACAATTGTGTCAAGCAAGGATGCACATTTAGAAACATTACCCCAAGGAAACAATGACACTTTTGCTCTCGGGTTTTCAAGAATGAAACTTTGCTTGTCATGTAGACCAACCAACAAGTTGGGTACGCCAACATCACCATTTCTATATTTGGCACCGAGGTCAAATAGAAAGAGTAACCATAGACACGGGTCTAGACAATACTCCCTTTCCCCATAGGCTTCACCCAAACTACAAGATATACTCTCTACAATAGCATACATATCATCAAAAGCAAATAGAGAGTGGAGAATGGTATCACTCAAGTCAAGTTCAACTAAGGTGTCCTCATGTGAGTACTCACTACCAGTTTCAACATCATCACCATGAGTACTCTCAACAATAAGGTCACACATAGTAGAAGAAGTAATTTCCAAATAATGGACACCTTCCCTTTCTATGGAAGTACCCTCAAGTAGACACATACCACCACTAAAGTCCAAGGAATTATTACTTAAGTCTTTACAAGCAAGCAATTCATCCTTATAGTCATCAAACATGGGTGGGGTGTCATACAAAGGATCACAACCACAATCAATTTTCAAGGAAAAATCACTTATTGGGTTTCTTAAGAATTCAAGTAAATCAAAACTATCATCACCCAATTGATCATTCCTTTCCAAGACCTCACATTCCCTTCCCTTAAGAGTACTCTCATCTCCCAAGAAGAGATTTCCATCTTTAGGAGGAATGTTTTTACACCATAGTGGGTTGGCATATAGGCTATAGCTTTCAAGACAAGCTATACCTTCAACGTCATTCTCACCACTAGGTTCTTTAGGAGTGAACTCATCATCTTTAAACAAGATATTGTACTTAAAGAGAGAAGGATCTATCCATGAAGAGGATATAGAACATGCAAATCCATTCTCTAAAAGATCATTATCAAGTATCAAAGATGTTTCAAGCACATGATTATCCCTATGAGCAAAACCGAGAGTAGAACATTTACTAGAGGTCATACTAAAGGGGTCACTCCTATTTATTTGATCAACATTTTCAATATAATCATTCACTTGAGATCCATTAAACACATCACACATATCCTCAAGTGGTGGACAAATTCCGCACATAAGTTGATCAACACAATTCCCACAAGATGATGTACCATCATTCAACACATTGGCTTCAACACTAGGTGGACTTAAATTGACCTTACAAGAAGAGTCAATTCGATCATCAATAGGATCAACTAGTATATCCACACTCCCAACAAGTACATCATCAATAAGAGGCAAAGAATCAATAGACTCACAAATAGGTAAGCTACTACTCACACTCAATGGGCTACTAGTCACACAATTATCATTCTCATGCACAAAAGTGTAAGAGTAAGCGATTTTACCTTGAAGTTCTTGAGTAAATTCTTCTTTGTCGTGGTGTGAAGGTTTCCCACATGCTTCGGCAGCAACTTCTCCTTGGCCTTGTGCTTCTCCGCTTGCCATGTTGGTACATACACAAATGTCCTTAGAAAGAAAAGGACAAACATAGTTAGCATGATTTGGTGGCAACCCCCTCACTTCACTCCACACAACCTCTCCTTTTTCCACTCTCGGATTACCACCTTTCACACCCTTACTCCTCTTAATCTTTTGTCTCTCATAATCATTCGGCTTGGAGTAAGTGATCACATCTCCTTGCGGTTTGGGAATAATTGAGGTAAAGAGATAATTTCCCCAATGGTCCACTATAACCTTAGGCCAATTTAGCACATTTGGAACTCTATGTTGTGCAAACCAATCGGCACCCAAGCATACATGACCTGGTGTCAAGGGGAAGATATCGCACCACACCTCCTCATAGTATTCAAATTGGGTGAAGACAATCCTCACTCTCTCGGTAACCTTATACCCGTCCAAGGAATATGGAACAAGTAAAGGTTCTCGAAACAACCCTAAATAGTCAACCATCGGTGGCATGATGTAGTTCTTATGGCGCCAATCATCTAGCACAAGGAGGCAGCCCGGTACCCCATAAATGCTTACCTTTCCGGAGTGAACACTTCTCCTAGGATCAACATTTTAGAGTTTAGGACAACCCAAGGGCACATGAGTACCCCTCGGCCTTGGAGATGTACTCTCTCTTCTTCTCATGGGACAACCTACACTATAGCTAGTATACCCATTCACACCGCTTCGACCTTGATAAGATGTACTACAAGGTGAAGAATATGAATCTTCATTCTCCACACGTGCACTCTCACCATGGCTCTCATAAGCTTTGCGAAGGAAGGGGTTATACCTTACACCAATTCTAGGTTCGAAATGGGAAGTGTAAGACTCCTCATATGCCCCAACTTCATCATAAGAACTATCATAAGGCCCTACATCATCTCCATATTCACCATAAGAACTAGGCACTTCATTCACCTCATTTTATCCCTCAAAACCATAACCCTCAAATCTGCCCATGTCTTGATCATGGCTATATTCATAGCCCCCATAATCTACAACATCATCGTATCCATAAAATCCCTCACTACAATCATAGTCTCCCATGTTGTAGTCACAATAATACGAGGCTACCAAGATATGTTCCCCTTATATCACTTTGTACCTACAAAATGAACAAACAAGATTAGTAGTAAAAGCACCTCACCAACACTCGTATACACTCACCTTTGTGATCCTCACAATTGGAGCGGCGAATATTGAAAGTTGCTTATACTCCGGTAGTTAATAAGGTGTCAATCACTACTTAGCGACCGGAATAGATTATTGTTTGATCGACTCAAGACACAAAACAAAATCTACTTATGACCTTGAATCAAAGAAGTTCAACGAATCAAAATGAGAAAAGCACACAAAGAACGAAAAACACGAAGAAAACGGATTCAAAAACCAACTCACAATCTAGTAGGTGATTACTAGTTGTTAATTAGTACTAGAATCAAGAAATGAAACTAAAGAAACAAGGAAATGAAACTTAGAATCTGAAATTTGAGCTTAAGCTATTTTGGTGAAGTGATGACGTGGCAGCCTTTGGTTGGTTGATGTTTTTTTTTTTTTTGAAAATTTTTTCTTGTATTCAACTTGAATTCAATCAATCTTCAACTTAGGAGGAAGGTAGGATCGGTTTTGATGAAGAAAACACAAAGAATGGACCCTTTTTCAAGCTCAAAAGAGTTTGAATTTGTGATGGTCCCCCCCTTGTACTTGCTGTCCTCTTCTTTGAGAATATTCCTTTTGATGCCTTTTGAATTCTTTTCTTCCTTTGGAAGACTTGGAATATACTTGGAATATTCTTTGAGACAAACAAGTAGTACACTCTCTTTCTCCTCCTTTTGAGATCAAACAACACCTTTTGAATGTTCTTCTTCAACAATACATGAAGAACACCAAGAACATTCAAAGTTTGACCCAAAGTTGACCCTTAAGCAAATGAACTCGAAATTTGATTATTCTTGAAGATCCAAGCTCACGTTGACAATCCAATCACAAATATCACGTTTTCATCTCGATAAATGTCAACAACAACCTTCCACAATGAGATCTCACCTTCAAGTTTCTTCAAACTCAAGCTCAACAATGGTGGATGACTCAAATCACCTCAAATTTAGCTCAAATTCAAACCCTAGACTCCTATAGTGTTAGAGAACACAAATCTAACACTAAAAACACAAGAAAAAACACAAAATCAAAAACTCAAAGTTTGACCTAGGGTCAAAAACGGGTTTAACATTTTTTTTATTTTTTTGGGGGGGATTTTTGATTTTGACACTTCTTTTTGTTGGGATTTTCAATTTCTAGACTCTAATAGTGTTAGGGAACAAGGATCTAACACTAGAAACACACAAAAATCAAGTCTCAAAAATTGAAAAACCCTAAAAACGTGTTTTTTCACTTTTTTTTTTTTTTTTTTGATTTTCAAGATAACAATCCCTACACTACTTGACTTTTCCAAGCCCTACACTACACTCACAAAGAGAGAAGAAGAAGTCTTTCAAATATCAATAATCAACTACTAGAAAATAAGACTAATGAAGTCTATTTATAACTATTACATCAAATGACCAAACTACCCTTAATGAAAAGGGGCTCCTATGGAGTGTAAAGAAAAGGCACAAAAAGACCAAAACACCCTTAATAAGGGGTGGTCATGGAGTGTAAGGACTTCTTCTTCACACTTCAACCCTTGCAATCCTTTGGAGCCTCGGGTAGTCATCAAGGCAAGCCTCCAAGCAACCTTCCACACACAAAATTTCTTTATTAAGTGTCCAAAATGACTTCCCCATGCATACTCTCGGGCCTTCAAGGTGTCCAAAATCAGATTCTCCACGTGTTGGCCACGAATGATGGCATCAAAAGTTATGATGGCCATTTTTCTTGTATCAAGGTACACACAATCTATTTTGGCACTGAAGCACTCCCTCTTGCGTAAGATCAAATGCCTTTGTCAAACCTTGTTGTACATTCTCCTTCAGCTATAATAAAATAGGATCCGCATACTATTTTTCCTTCACTTCAGCTACTAATGAAGATTCTGCCGCATTTTGCACCATAATTTCTTCATTCGGAGTTTCAAGAATATGAACCCCCAAGCTGGCTAGTTGATGTAGATCCTTGACTATACCTTGCTTTTTCGTGAGCTGGCCATCAGTGCTTCCTATTGCTTTGCGGCTTAATGCATCGGCTACTACATTTGCTTTCCCTGGATGATATAAAATATCAATGTCATAATCTTTTAATAGTTCAAGCCACCTCCGCTGCCTCAGATTAAGGTCCTTCTGCTTAAAGATATATTGCAAACTCTTATGGTCGGTATATATGTCAACATGAATCCCATACAAGTAGTGGCGCTATATCTTTAAAGCAAATATCACAGCCGCTAGCTCAAGATCATGTGTCGAATAATTTCTCCCATGTGGTCGCAACTGTCTTGAGGCATAAGCTATTACATTACCGTGCTGCATAAATACACATCCTAAGATGACTCCTGAAGCATCGCAATATACCGCATACCCATCTGTGACTTCTGGAAGTACCAATACAGATGCAGAAGTCAACTTATCCTTCAAATCTTGGAAACTCTTCTCACATGCATCATTCCACTGAAACTTGGTTGCCTTGTGTGTTAACTTTGTCAAAGGTGCAGCAATAGAAGAAAATCCTTCAACAAACCTTCTATATACCCTGCCAACCCAAGGAAACTACGAATCTCTGTAGGTATTGGCCAATTCTTCACAGCTTCTATCTTTTGAGTTGCAACCCTTAGTCCTTCATCCGACATAATATGACCCAAGAATGCTACAGATTTAAACCAAAATTCATATTTAGAGAACTTCACATATAACTTACGATCACGAAGAATCTGTAACACCTGCCTAAGTGATTAGCATGGTCTTCTTTTGATCTTAAATAAACCAAAATATCATCTATAAACACTGTCACAAACACATCTAAGAATGGTTTGAACACCCTATTCATCAAATCCATAAAAACTGCTGGTGCATTTGTTAGCCCAAATGACATAACTAAAAACTCATAATGACCATACTGTGTTCGCAAAGCTGTCTTGGGTATATCTTTTTCTCTAACCCTTACTTGATGATGACCCGATCTCAAGTCAATCTTTGAGAAGCATTTGGCACCCTGTCATTGATCAAACAAATCATCAATTCTAGGAAGGGGATATTTGTTCTTGACTGTTACCTTATTCAATTGTCGATAATCAATACACATTCTCAACATGCCATCTTTATTGCGCACAAATAACACTGGTGCACACCACGGGGACATACTAGGCCTTATGAATCCTTTGTCCAGCAAGTCTTTTAATTGCTCCTTCAATTCCCGTAACTCTACCGGGGCCATTCTATACGGAGGAATAAAGATAGGCTGAGTACCTGGAATCACATCAATACCAAACTCTACTTCCCATTCTGGAGGCAAACCTGGAAGATCTTCAGGAAATACATCAAGGAATTCATTTACCACTGGAACCGATTGAAGAGTTGGTGGCTTCACATCGGTATCTTGCACTGTTACTAGATGGCATAGGTACCCCTTGGATATCATTTTCTTTGCCTTAAGATAAGAAGTAAATTTACCTTTCGGTGCTCCAACATTACCCCTCCATTCAAGGTCGGTCTTTTGTGGAAAATAGAAATGTACCTTCTTAGCTCGGCAATCTACCATGACATAACAAGAAGCCAACCAATCCATACCCATTATAACATCAAAATCTACCATTCCCAGCTCAATTAAATTAGCCAACGTATCATGATCACAAATAGTTACTATGCAATTACGATAGACTCTTTTAGCTATAATAGATTCACCAACTGGTGTAGATACTTCAAATGGATTGACTAATAATTCTGGTGTTCTTTTGAATGTTTTAGCAATCAATGAAGTGACATATGATAGGGTAGAGCCTAGATCAATCAATGCATAGACATTATGTGAAAAGACGGGTAATGTACCTGTAACTACATCAGGAGAAGCTTCCAAATTCTGCCAATCCTCTAAAGCATAGGTACGGTTTTTGGACTCCACTAGAATTAGATGTTCCTCGAACACCTCTACCATGCCCAGTAGGCTGTACACCTGACGAGGATGATGCAATGGCTGATCCAGTAGGTCGCGCCATACTACCCGTGCCCCTCTGTGGGCACTCTCTCATTATGTGCCCCGACATACCACACCAGAAACAAGCATCTGTCCAAACTGACATGCACCTAAATGAAGCTTTCCACAGTGCTGAGATGACTGACGAGAAAACCTTGATTGGCTCATTCTTCCTTGTTCTTGATATGATACAAGATCAAACCCACAACACAAGATTTCAGCAACAACAACAAGATGAACACTTTCACAAGAACAACAAGTTGAACAACAAGTGCTAGTGAATCGAAAGAGCCCCACACAGCTTCACTAGACTTCAAGATCTCAAACACAACAACAACAAGATTATAAAAAGATAGTTAACTTGACATATAATATTCAAGAGACTAAGAACTCTAACATCAAGAAAGGACCCTAAGACTAATGAATATAAACACCAAGTTCTTACTTAGACCAAGAGGAACTCAATGACCTCAAGATCCTTGTTTCTAGCCAAGATACAACACAAGTGTAACTCCACTTGTGAGTTTCGATTTTGGAGCTTCTCCAATGGAGAGAGAGAAGTCCTTAGTGTTACAAGAGTTTTGCCTTCAAAAATATAATGAGTGAACTAGGGCTAATAACACTAAGATGGTCTATTTATATTACATCCAAAATGAAAGATAAAATGACAAGATTAGCCCTTGGGGCAGCCGGCCTTGGAGTGTTCCATGTGGCCTTTGTGACTTACACTTTCAAGGTCCCTCTTCACACTTTAAAACATTTAGATCCTTAGGTGGTTCAATCACCAACTCACACACGACCATTTGCATGAACAAGGCTTGGAGTTTTTGTAATTCCCGAGCTTGGTTTCGTGTGAATGGTTGGGTACTTGTTGGACAGCTTGTCCCACCCGTATCATCCTCTCCATCTTGAGAGGAATTTGGCCTCAAATTCAGCTCTTGGTCATCTTCCACCTCCTCCACGAGAGAAAGATCACAAACGTTGAAAGTGTTGTGCACTTGATATTCTGGTGGAAGGTCAATCTTGTAGGCGTTGTCATTGATTCTCTCAAGTACTTGGAAGGGACCATCACCCCTAGGCATCAATTTGGTTTTTCTTTGGGATGGAAACCGATCCTTCTGAAGATGCACCCACACCCAATCTCCCGGTTCAAGATTGAATTTCTTTCTTCCCTTGTTGGCCCTCCTTGCCATGTCTTGGTTTTTCTTCTCAAGTTGAAGCCGCACCTTCTCATGTAACTTCTTCATAGAATCTGCCCGCTTGCTTCCATCTAAGCTAATCATGAGGTCACTTGGCAAAGGCATTAAATCCAAAGGGGTGAGGGGGTTGAGGCCGTATACACACTCAAAGGGAGTCATTCCCGTACTTGAGTGTATGACACGGTTATAGGCAAACTCAATCAATGGTAAGTGCTCTTCCCAAGAAGTCATTTTTCCCTTAACCATGGAACGTAGCATAGCACCCAAAGTCCTATTTACTACTTCCGTTTGGCCATCGGTTTGTGGGTGGCAGGACGTAGAGAACAATAACTTGGTACCAAGCCTACCCCACATGGACTTCCAAAAGTGGCTTAGGAACTTAGAGTCCCTATCACTCACAATGGTCCTCAGGACACCATGCAATCTAACAACATTATCAACAAATAACGAGGCCACGCTAGGGGCATCATCACATTTAGAGCAAGGAATAAAGTGCACCATTTTAGAAAACCGGTCGACTACAACAAAAATACTATCCCGGCCTCGTCGAGTCCTTGGCAGCCCTAACACAAAGTCCATAGATATATCAAGCCAAGGACGTAGAGGAGTGGGCAGCGGGGTGTACAACCCATGAGGTAGGAGCCGAGATTTGGCTCTCTTGCATTCTACACATTGGCCGCAAATCCTAGTCACATCCTTGCGCATTTTGGGCCAATAGAATTGCTCCTCCAATATTCCGAGGGTCTTTTCGACCCCAAAATGACCCATTAGACCGCCATCATGTGCTTCCCTCACAAACAATTCTCTCCAAGATCTAGAGGGTACACACAATCGTCTACCTTTAAATAAGTAACAATCAAACTTGGCATAGGGATTTGAACCCCTAGCCGAATTCCACTTGTCCCTACCCAATTCTTCGCATTCCCTAAAGATAGGAGCAAAGTGAGGGTCCTTGGGATACAATTCTCTTAAACTCTCAAAACCCATCAATTTTGATGACAAGGTGGACACAAGGACATGTTTTCTAGACAAAGCATCAGCCACTACATTGTCCTTACCCTTTTTGTATTGGATAACATAAGGGAAGGTCTCAAGAAACTCAATCCATTTGGCATGCCGTTTGTTAAGCTTGTCTTAGGCCCGAAGATGCTTTAAGGATTCATAGTCCGTTCGGATCACGAACTCCTTAGGCCATAAGTAGTGTTGCCAAGTGGCCAAGGCTCTAATCAAGGCATACAACTCTAAATCATACGTGGAGTAGTTTAGAGTTGCTCCTTTGAGCTTTTCACTAAAGTAAGCAATGGGTTTCAAATCTTGCATCAAAACAGCCCCTATGCCTACTTTACTCACATCACACTCGACTTCGAAGGTCTTATCAAAGTTGGGCAATTGTAACAAAGGTGCGGAGATGAGCATAACTTTCAAGGCTTCAAATGCCTTAGCTTGCTCGACACCCCACTTGAAGGGTTGTTCTTTCCGAATGACCTCGGTCAAGGGGGCGGCTATGGTGCTAAATCCTTTGACAAACCTTCTATAAAAACTAGCCAACCCGCGGAAGCTTCTTACTTCTCCAACGGTTTGTGGGGTTGGCCAATTTTTGATAGCATTTATCTTGGATTCATCCACTTCTACCCCTCTTGAACTAACAACAAAACCCAAGAAAACAACTTCATTAACGCCAAAAGAGCACTTTTCCAGATTTGCATACAACTTTTCCTTTCTAAGGACATCAAGCACACATTGTAAATGCATCACATGCTCTTCTAAAGACTTACTATACACCAAGACATCATCAAAATAGACAACAACAAACTTTCCAATAAATGGCCTCATCACATGATTCATTAGCCTCATACAAGTACTTGGAGCATTTGTTAGGCCGAATGGCATAACCATCCATTCATAGAGACCAAACTTGGTCTTGAAGGCAATTTTCCATTCATCACCGAGTTGCATTCTTATTTGGTGATAGCCACTCCTTAAATCAATCTTGGAAAACAAACATGGACCATTCAACTCATCTAGCATGTCATCTAACCGAGGAATAGGGTGGCGATATTTTACCGTAATTTTATTGATGGCTCGGCAGTCCACACACATGCACCACGTTCCGTCTTTTTTTTGGCACTAATAGCACCGGAACAGCACACGGACTCATGCTCTCCTTGACATACCCTTTGTTGAGGAGCTCCTCAACTTGACGTTGCAACTCCTTGGTGTCCGTAGGATTGCTCCTATAAGCTGGCTTGTTTGGCAATTGTGATCCCGGCACAAAGTCAATTTGGTGCTCAATTCCCCGAAGCGGGGGCAATCCTTGCGGAAGTTCCTTAGGAAATACGTCCTCATAATCCTGCAACACACAAGAAATCAAAGGGGAAATGGAAGAATTAGTGGGGTTAGTATTAAAACAATGAGCCAAGAGTAACATAGGCATGTCCTCATCATGATCCACGAAGAGTTCCTTCTTCCTAACCAACATCACCATGTTTTCCGTCCCTTTTGCCGTTGAGGCAGCCTTGGATGCCCCTACTGCCCCACCTACGGAACTCCCTCCCTTTTCTCCCTTTTCGGGTTCCTTTCCCTTTTCCTTCAATTCCCTCATCCTTTGATGCCACTCATTTACTTGGGAAGGCGAAAGAGGATGAAGAGTAACCTTTCGGTCATCCTTCTCAAGTGTATATCGATTGGACCTCCCATCGTGTTTAGTAGACCTATCATATTGCCAAGGTCTACCTAGCAACAAGTGACATGCTTGCATTGGTATCACGTCACAAAGCACTTCATCGTGGTAGTTTCCCACCTTAAACTGTATCACACATTGCCTTGCGACCCTTAATTCACCACAATCATTCAACCATTGTAACTTGTAAGGACTAGTGTGCGGGGTGGTTGGTAACTTCAAGAAATTTACCATAGCATGACTTACAACATTTGTACAACTACCACTATCGATCACCAAGGTACACACACACCCCTTTACAAGACATTTAGTATGGAATAGATTTTCCCTTTGGCTTGGGTTATGATACAAGATCAAGTCCACAACACACAATATGCAGCAATCAGCCACGAAAACCAGCCAACCAACAACAAGAGAATCCAACAAACACAAGATTTAACAAGTTGAACACAATGCTAGTGAATCGAAAGAGCCCCACCCGGCTTCACTAGACTTCAAGATCTCAAAGACAACAACAACAAGATAATAAAAGATAGATAACTTGACATATAATATTCAAGAGACTAAGAACCCTAACATCAAGAAAGGACCCTAAGACTATTGAATATAAACACCAAGTTCTTACTTAGACCAAGAGGAACTCAATGACCTCAAGATCCTTGTTTCTAGCCAAGATACAACACAAGTATCCCTCTCCTTTGTGGACTGTTTTGAGAGAGAAAGAGAGGCCTAAGTGTTACAAGTCTTGTGATTCAAATGTCAAAAATGGAAGAACTACTCAAAATAACCCTAATGTGTTCTATTTATATTACAAGGTAAAATGAAGCCAAAAAGACTAGTTTGCCCTTCTCCAATCTACCGCCCCCTTGGAGTGTAAGTTTATTACACTCCAAGGTCCCACTTCACACTTAAAACATTTAGATCCTTTGGGGGTTCAATGACCAACTCACACACGGCCATTTGCATGAACAAGGCTTGGAGTTTTTGTAACTCCCGAGCTTGGCTTCGTGTGAAAGGTTGTGTACTTGTGGAGCTTGTCCCACCCGTATCATCATCTCCATCTTGAGAGGAATTTGACCTCAAATTCAGCATTTGGTCATCGTCCACCGCACTCACGAGAGAGAGATCACAAACGTTGAAAGTGTGGTGCACTTGATATTCCGGTGGAAGGTCAATCTTGTAGGCGTTGTCATTGATCTTCTAAAGTACTTGGAAAGGACCGTCACCCCTAGGCATCAATTTGGACTTTCTTTGAGATGGAAACTGATCCTTCCGAAGATGCACCCACACCCAATCTCCCGGTTCAAGAATGAATTCCTTTCTTCCCTTGTTTGCCCTCCTTGCCATGTCTTGGTTTTTCTTCTCAAGTTGAAGCCGCACCTTCTCATGTAACTTCTTCATAGAATCTGCCCGCTTGCTTCCATCTAAGCTAATCATGAGGTCACTTGGCAAAGGCATTAAATCCAAAGGGGTGAGGGGGTTGAGGCCGTATACACACTCAAAGGGAGTCATTCCCGTACTTGAGTATATGACACGGTTATAGGCAAACTCAATCAATGGTAAGTGCTCTTCCCAAGAAGTCATTTTTCCCTTAACCATGGAACGTAGCATAGCACCCAAAGTCCTATTTACTACTTCCGTTTGGCCATCGGTTTGTGGGTGGAAAGATGTAGAGAATAACAACTTGGTACCAAGCCTACCCCACATAGACTTCCAAAAGTGGCTTAGGAATTTAGAGTCCCTATCACTCACAATGGTCCTCGGGGACACCATGCAATCTAACAACATTATCAACAAATAACGAGGCCACGCTAGGGGCATCATCACACTTAGAGCAAGAAATAAAGTGCGCCATTTTAGAAAACCGGTCGACTACAACAAAAATACTATCCCAACCTCGTCGAGTCCTTGGCAGCCCCAACACAAAGTCCATAGATATATCAAGCCAAGGACGTAGAGGAGTGGGCAGTGGGGTGTACAACCAGTGAGGTAGGAGCCGAGATTTGGCTCTCTTACATTCTACGCATTGGCCACAAATCCTAGCCACATCCTTGCGCATTTTGGGCCAATAGAATTGCTCCTCCAATATTTCGAGGGTCTTTTCGACCCCAAAATGACCCATTAGACCGCCATCGTGTGCTTCCCTCACAAACAACTCTCTCCAAGAGCTAGAAGGCACACACAATCGTCTACCTTTAAATAAGTAACCATCAAACTTGGCATAGGGATTTGAACCCCTAGACGATTCCCACTTGTCCCTACCCAAGTCTTCGCATTCCCTAAAGATAGGAGCGAAGTGAGGGTCCTTGGGATACAACTCTCTTAAACTCTCAAAACCCATTAATTTGGTTGACAAAGTGGACACAAGCACATGTTTTCTAGACAAAGCATCGGCTACTACGTTGTCCTTACCCCTTTTGTATTGGATAACATAAGGGAAGGTCTCAAGGAACTCAATCCATTTGGCATGCCGTTTGTTAAGCTTGTCTTGGGCCCGAAGATGCTTTAAGGATTCATGGTCCGTTCGGATCACGAACTCCTTAGGCCATAAGTAGTGTTGCCAAGTGGCCAAGGCTCTAATCAAGGCATACAACTCTAAATCATACGTGGAGTAGTTTAGAGTTGCTCCTTTGAGCTTTTCGCTAAAGTAAGCAATGGGTTTCAATTCTTGCATCAAAACAGCCCCTATGCCTACTTTACTTGCATCGCACTCGACCTCGAAGGTCTTATCAAAGTTGGGCAATTGTAACAAGGGTGCAGAGATGAGCATTGCTTTCAAGGCTTCAAATGCCTTAGCTTGCTCGACACCCCACTTGAAAGGTTGTTCTTTCCGAATGACCTCGGTCAAGGGGGCTGCTATGGTGCTAAATCCTTTGACAAACCTTCTATAAAAACTAGCCAACCCGTGGAAGCTTCTTACTTCTCCAACGGTTTGTGGGGTTGGCCAATTTTTGATAGCATTTATCTTGGATTCATCCACTTCGACCCCTCTTGAACTAACAACAAAACCCAAGAAAATAACTTCATTAACGCCAAAAGAGCACTTTTCCAGATTTGCATATAATTTTTCCTTTCTAAGGACATCAAGCACACATTGTAAATGCATCACATGCTTTTCTAAAGACTTACTATACACCAAGACATCATCAAAGTAGACAACAACAAACTTTCCAATAAATGGCCTCATCACATGATTCATTAGCCTCATACAAGTACTTGGAGCATTTGTTAGGCCGAATGGCATAACCATCCATTCATAGAGACCAAACTTGGTCTTGAAGGCGGTTTTCCATTCATCACCGGGTTGCATTCTTATTTGGTGATAGCCACTCCTTAAATCAAACTTGGAAAACAAACATGAACCATTCAACTCATCTAGCATATCATTTAACCGAGGAATAGGGTGGCGATATTTTACAGTAATTTTGTTGATGGCCCGGCAGTCCACACACATGCGCTACGTTCTGTCCTTTTTGGGCACTAATAGCACCGGAACCGCACACGAACTCATGCTCTCCTTGACATACCCTTTGTTGAGGAGCTCCTCAACTTGACGTTGCAATTCCTTGGTGTCCGTAGGGTTGCTCCTATAAGCCGGCTTGTTTGGCAATTGTGATCCCAGCACAAAGTCAATTTGGTGCTCAATTCCTCGAAGCGGGGGCAATCCTTGCGGAAGTTCCTTAGGAAATACATCCTCATAATCCTGCAACACACAAGAAATCAAAGGAGAAATGGAAGAATTAGTGGGGTTAGTATTAAAACAATGAGCCAAGAGTAACATAGGTGTGTCCTCATCATGATCCACGAAGAGTTCCTTCTTCCTAACCAACATCACCATGTTTCCCGTCCCCTTTGTCGTTGAGGCAGCCTTGGATGACCCCACTGCCCCATCTACGGAATTTCCTCCCTTCTCCCCCTTTTCGGATTCCCTTCCCTTTTCCTTTAATTCTCTCATCCTTTGATGCCACTCATTTACTTGGGAAGGCGAAAGAGGGTGAAGTGTAACCTTTCGACCATCCTTCTCAAGTGTATATCGATTGGTCCTCCCATCGTGTTTGGTAGACCTATCATATTGCCAAGGTCTACCTAGCAACAAGTGACATGCTTGCATTGGTATCACATCACAAAGCACTTCATCGTGGTAGTTTCCTACCTTAAACCGTATCACGCATTGCCTTGCGACCCTTAATTCACCACAATCATTCAACCATTGTAACTTGTAAGGACTAGTGTGCGGGGTAGTTGGTAATTTCAAGAAGTTTACCATAGCATTACTTACAACATTTGTACAACTACCACTATCGATCACCAAGGTACACACACTCCCCTTTACAAGACATTTAGTATGGAAGAGATTTTCCCTTTGGCTTGGGTCATCTACTGCCATACTAATCATGACACGCCTAACCACAAAGTTTGGAACCACACACTCCCCTTCTTGTGGATAAACATCTTCACCATCATCATCATGTGGTCCATCATAGGTTTCCTCTCCATCTTGAGGCTCGGCCTCATCTTCTCCCCTTTCGGGACCCACCTCCTCACCAAGGTAATACACTCTCCCTTCCCGTAGGATCACATTGCGCCGGTTTGGACATTCATTGGCCTTATGCCCCCAACCTTGGCACTTGAAACATTGGAATCCCTTTGGGTTAGGATACTTGTGAGCCTCCGGTTTTGGAGGGAATTTGGGAACTGTTTTGGGCTCGGGCATCCTCGTAGTGGCGGGTTGGTCCTTGTTTTTGGGCCAACCCGAGGGGGCTTGTCCCCTTGCCAAGAAGGATGGTCTCTCTTTAAGTTCTCTTTCAATCTCAAGAGCCGCTTGGAAAATACCATCAACGGTTTCAAACTTGTGAAGGGTTAAATGAGTGGAGATCTCTTTGTTCAACCCACACTTGAACCGGATGATGTCGTGACTGATTTGCTCCCCACGATGATCAAGTTTCAACATGAGTTGTTGAAACTCATCAAAATATGCCATCACACTCTTGTTACCTTGACGCAAGCCATACAATCTAGCAAGCAACTCATGGCGATATCTCTCGGGAAGGTATCGTTGCCTCATCAGGTACCTCAACCGATACCAAGGTGGTGGCTGCCCATCAACTAGTTCATTACCAAACCGCTTGACGTACTCCCACCAAGTGTTAGCATAACCCTCAAAGTGAGCTATAGCATAACTTCCTTTCTTTTCTTCCGAGATATCATTAACTTGGAAGACTTTGTCACAAGCCGATTCCCAAGCTAAGTATGCCTCGGGGTCACTTTCACCCTTAAAGAGAGGTAGACTCAACTTGATGGTGTTGATGCCCACATCCCTCTCATGGTGTCGGTTTCCTCTTTCTTCATATCCACGGTATCTCCGTTGAACTCCTCTGCCCCCTCTCACCTCCTCCTCCCTCATCTAAGTATCATCAAAGGCCCCGTACCCTTCATACTCCTCCCTACCATACTCCTCAAGGTGGGCTGGTCGATTTTGGATATTTGGAATTTGATTTGGGGGTATTGGATTTTGTGGAGGTGGTGGTCTTTGGTTTAATGGAGCTTAGAATGGAGGGCTCGAATTTTGTGGGGGTACTTGACATTCAAATCCCTCTTGTGGAACTTGAGGAGTTTGGAAATGAATTGGTCTAGTGGGGTCATGGTTTGGAGGGAAAAGAGAGGTTTGGCTTGAGGCATTTAATGGAGCTTGAGGTACATTTAGCATTTGGTGGACTGTTTCGGGGGTGATGGTTGCGGAGGAAGTCCTATCATGCCCATTGGTAGAAACATGTAGAGGAGTAGAAGGACGAGAGTTCCTTTGACTCTCCACTTGTTCTAATCTCCCACTAATAGTCGACACTTCTCCCTTGATGGCTGCCAAGTCCCCTCTCACGGCCCCAAATTCCGAATTCAACCTTTCAAGTGTCCGGGTAACGGCCTCAAGAGTGACCCTCATAGATTCAAGTGCATTAGTATCCACGTTATGGGACGTGGTCCCTTCCATTGTCAAGGTATTATACTCTTTAGATCACCACACGCTTGATGAGTTCCACAAGTGTTGTAAATTGGCTAGTAACCGTGAATCCTTTAAGGTATGAGTAAGCTCTTATTCGGAGTGGATTTTTGTTTGAAGACTCAAAGAATTCTTGTCGGACTAGAACCAAAAATAGCAACGTATTCAAAAGATAAAAAGGCACTCAAGTAATCGTTGACACGAACAAACGGATTCAAAGGACTAATCAACAACCTAGTGGAATGTACCAGTTTGTTAATTAGTTCTAGAACCAAGTAAGGGAAACCAAGAATCAACAATTAGCAACTAGAATAATATCCAAAGTTGAGCTTAGGGGTGACGTGGCAGCATGCAATTGGCCTTGGACCCACACGGCTGTATATATAACTTATATGTATATTTTTTTTGTGTCTCAAATCTGAAATTCAATATTCATACAACTTGTGATGGATGACAATGTGTTTTGGAGGGAAAAATAATAGTCTTGTAGCCTTTTCAACCTTTCAAACTCAAAGGGTGATGTTTGACTAACTAGTCCCACAAAACAAGGCTCCTTGAATTAGGGAAGAGTGGTTGAAAAGACTAGGAAGTGATTGGTGCAAGTCTTTCACCAACAAATTTATGACTTGTGTTGCAACTTGAACACAACAAGATGAACAAGATGAACAAGTTTAAAAGATGAACACCTTCATCAACTTCTTCAAGCACATAACACACAACCATCAATTTTTGTCATCAACAACATACAACTTTCAGCCACTTCAAGTCACCACAACAATGGTCAAGTTTTCAAGCTCAACTTTTAGATCTAGACACTTTAGTGTTGGTGAGAAAGAAACCAACACTAGAAACACACTAAACAAGCAAAATAACACCTAGATCTAAACATACAACAACATTCTCGATTTTGTCTTCAATGGACAGATTTCAGAATTTTTTTTTTTTTTTGTTTAATCCGAGAACAAGCCCAAGATGGGTTGTGTTGGAACACAACCTGTCTTGCTTTGATACCAAATGATACAAGATCAAGTCCACAACACACAATATGCAGCAATCAGCCACGAAAACCAGCCAACCAACAACAAGAGAATCCAACAAACACAAGATTTAACAAGTTGAACACAATGCTAGTGAATCGAAAGAGCCCCACCCGGCTTCACTAGACTTCAAGATCTCAAAGACAACAACAACAAGATAATAAAAGATAGATAACTTGACATATAATATTCAAGAGACTAAGAACCCTAACATCAAGAAAGGACCCTAAGACTATTGAATATAAACACCAAGTTCTTACTTAGACCAAGAGGAACTCAATGACCTCAAGATCCTTGTGTCTAGCCAAGATACAACACAAGTATCCCTCTCCTTTGTGGACTGTTTTGAGAGAGAAAGAGAGCCCTAAGTGTTACAAGTCTTGTGATTCAAATGTCAAAAATGGAAGAACTACTCAAAATAACCCTAATGTGTTCTATTTATATTACAAGGTAAAATGAAGCCAAAAAGACTAGTTTGCCCTTCTCCAATCTGCCGCCCCCTTGGAGTGTAAGTTTATTACACTCCAAGGTACCACTTCACACTTAAAACATTTAGATCCTTTGGGTGTTCAATGACCAACTCACACACGGCCATTTGCATGAACAAGGCTTGGAGTTTTTGTAACTCCCGAGCTTGGCTTCGTGTGAAAGGTCGTGTACTTGTGGAGCTTGTCCCACCCGTATCAGGTTATCTATTGTCTTACTAATCATGATGCGCCTAACCACAAAGTTTGGAACCACACACTCCCCTTCTTGCGGATAAACATCTTCACCATCATCACCATCATCATCATGTGGTCCATCATAGGTTTCCTCTCCATCTTGAGGCTCGGCCTCATCTTCTCCCCTTTCGAGACCCACCTCCTCACCAAGGTAATACACTCTCCCTTCCCGTAGGATCACATTGCGTCAGTTTGGACATTCATTGGCCTTATGCCCCTAACCTTGGCACTTGAAACATTGGAATCCCTTTGGGTTAGGATACTTGTGAGCCTCCAGTTTTGGAGGAATTTTGGGGACTGTTTTGGGCTCGGGCAGCCTTGTAGTGGTGGGTTGGTCCTTGTTTTTGGGCCAACCCGAGGGGGCTTGTCCCCTTGCCTTGAAAGATGATCTCTCTTTAAGTTCCCTTTCAATCTCAATAGACGCTTGGAAAATACCGTCAACGGTTTCAAACTTGTGAAGGGTTAAATGAGTGGAGATCTCTTTGTTCAACCCACACTTGAATCGGATGATGTCGTGACTGATTTACTCCCCACGATGATCAAGTTTCAACATGAGTTGTTGAAACTCATCAAAATATGCCATCACACTCTTGTTACCTTGACGCAAGCCATACAATCTAGCAAGCAACTCATGGCGATATCTCTCGGGAAGGTATCGTTGCCTCATCAAGTACCTCAACCGATACCAAGGTGGTGGCTGCCCATCAATTAGTTCATTACCAAACCGCTTGACATACTCCCCACCAAGTGTTAGCATAACCCTCAACATGAGCTATAGAATAGCAACCCTTCTTTTCTTCCGAGATATCATTAACTTGGAAAACTTTGTCACAAGCCGATTCCCAAGCTAAGTAGGCCTCGGGGTCACTTTCACCTTTAAAGATGGGTAGGTTCAACTTGATAGTGTTGATGCCTACATCTCTCTCTTGGTGTCGGTTTCCCCTATCTCCATACCCTCGGTATCTCCTTGGATCTCCACGACCCCCTCTTATCTCCTCCTCCCTCATGTAAGCATCATCAAAGGCTCCATACCCTTCATACTCCTCTCTACCGTATCCATCAAAGGGGGCTGGCCGGTTTTGGGCGTTTTGGGCTTGATTCGGAGGAAGTGGATTTTGTGGCCTTTGGTTTAATGGAGCTTAGAATGGAGGGCTCGAATTTTGTGGGGGTACTTGACGTCCAAATCCCTCTTGTGGAACTTGAGGAGTTTGGAAATGAATTGGTCTAGTGGGGTCATGGTTTGGAGGAAAAAGAGAGGTTTGGCTTGAGGCATTTAATGGAGCTTGAGGTACATTTAGCATTTGGTGCAATGTGTCGGGGGTGATGGTTGCGGAGGAAGTTCTATCATGCCCATTGGTAGATACATGCAAAGGAGTAGAAGGACGAGAGTTCCTTTGGCTCTCCACTTGTTCTAATCTCCCACTAATAGTTGACACTTCTCCCTTTATTGCTGCCAAATCCCCTCTCACGGCCCCAAATTCCGTATTCAACCTTTCAAGTGTCCGGGTAACGGCCTCAAGAGTGACCCTCATAGAGTCAAGTGCATTAGTATCCACGTTATGGGACGTGGTCCCTTCCATTGTCAAGGTATTATACTCTTTAGATCACCACACGCTTGAGTTCTATAAGTGTTGTAAATTGGCTAGTAATCGTGAATCCTTTAAGGTATGAGTAAGCTCTTATCCAGAGTGGATTCTTGTTTGAAGACTCAAAGAATTCTTGTCGGACTAGAACCAAAAAACAGCAACGTATTCAAAAGATAAAAGGCACTCAAGTAATTGTTGACACGAACAAACGGATTCAAAGGACTAATCGACAACCTAGTAGGAATATACTAGTTTGTTAACTAGTTCTAGAACCAAGTAAGGGAAACCAAGAATCAACAATTAGCAACTATAAGAATATCCAAAGTTGAGCTTATAGTGATGTGGCAGCATGTAAGTGGTCCCCACACGTTTTTGCTTCTTCCTTTTTTTTTTTGTCTCAAATCTGAAATTTTCAATACTCACACAACTTGTTATAGATGACAATATGTTTTGGAGGAAAAGTAAAAGTCTTGTAGTCTTTCAACCTTTCAAACTCAAAAAGGTAAGATTTGACTAGGCTAATCCCACAAAACAAGGTTCCGTGTTTTAAGGAAAAGTGGTTGTCAAGTCTTGGAAGAGATGTGTGCAAGTCTTCTTTCACCACAACTTTATGACTTTTGTCTTACAACATGAACTCAACTTTCAACAAGATGAACAAGTTTATAAGATGAACATCTCAACAATCTCAACACCTTCATGAACACAACATCAACTTCTTCAAGCACATCACACAAAAACCACCAATTGTCATCAACAACACACAACCTACGGCCCACCTTTCAAGTTACCACAACAATGGTCAATATTTTAAGCTCAACTTTTAGATCTAGACACTTTAGTGTTGGTGAGAAAGAAACCAACACTAGAAACACACTAAACAAGTAAAACAACACCTAGATCTATACACACAACAATATTCTCGGCCAAAGGAAACAATGGACTGATTTCTCTTCTTTTTTTTTTTTTTTTGGCCGAGAGCAAGCCCAAGATGGGTAGTGTTGGAACACCACCGGTCTTGCTTTGATACCAAATGATACAAGATCAAACCCACAACACAAGATTTCAGCAACAACAACAAGATGAACACTTTCACAAGAACAACAAGTTGAACAACAAGTGCTAGTGAATCGAAAGAGCCCCACACGGCTTCACTAGACTTCAAGATCTCAAACACAACAACAACAAGATAATAAAAAGATAGTTAACTTGACATATAATATTCAAGAGACTAAGAACCCTAACATCAAGAAAGGACCCTAAGACTAATGAATATAAACACCAAGTTCTTACTTAGACCAAGAGGAACTCAATGACCTCAAGATCCTTGTTTCTAGCCAAGATAAAACATAAGTGTAACTCCACTTGTGAGTTTCGATTTTGGAGCTTCTCCAATGGAGAGAGAGAAGTCCTTAGCGTTACAAGAGTTTTGTCTTCAAAAATATAATGAGTGAACTAGGGCTAATAACACTAAGATGGTCTATTTATATTACATCCAAAATGAAAGATAAAATGACAAGATTATCCCTTGGGGCAGCCGGCCTTGGAGTGTTCCATGTGGCCTTTGTGACTTACACTTTCAAGGTCCCTCTTCACACTTTAAAACATTTAGATCCTTAGGTGGTTCAATCACCAACTCACACACGACCATTTGCATGAACAAGGCTTGGAGTTTTTGTAATTCCCGAGCTTGGCTTCGTGTGAATGGTCGGGTACTTGTTGGACAGCTTGTCCCACCCGTATCATCGATACCCTGTTGTCTGTGAACCTTGAATCCCACTACTTTGCCCAACTTGACTGCCTCTAAACCCACGAAATTGGGATGGAGTAGGCTATAGAATAAGAAAATGATGGTCTAGGCGGTCTATTAAAAACTTGAGGCCTAAATTCTCCTTGGGACGCCATGAACTGTCCCATAGGTTTAGCCCTCTTTGACGGTCCTCTTTCAAATTCTTGCATTTTTCTCCTTTGCCTCTGATCCTCCATCTTCTGTGCAAAAGCTTGTATCCTAGCTATATCCATGTCTCTATTCAAAGCAGTAATAGTACAATCCCTAACTAAATATGGATCCAATCTATCCACATACCGATGAACTCTATCGTCCATAGTAGCTACTACATTAGGAGCATACCTGGCCATAGAGTTAAACCAAAGACTGTACTCTCTGACGCTCATATTCCCTTGATGAAGATTTAAGAACTGGTCTGCACGAGCCTCTCGGATCTCATATGGAAGGTAATGATCAAGGAATGCCGCTTTGAATTCTTCCGAACTAGCTGGAAGTGCATCGATACCCTTAGATCGTTTCCAATCTTCATACCATAATATATCCTCTCCTTTTAATCTATATGTTGCAGGCTCAACTGTTTCTGTACCAGATACATGCATAACATCTAAGCCCTTTGAATTCAGTCCATGAAGTCTTATGGGGCTTCATTAAGATCTGACTCGGTGAATGTGGGAGGGTTTAATTTAAGAAAATCCTGTGTCCGCCGACTAGCTGCACTATCCGCACCGTTATTACTTGTAGTTGGACCAGCTTGTCCTTGAATTTGTGCAGCAGCTATACGAGTCAACATTTGCACCGCATTCCTTAAATCCTGCTCAGTAGCATTAACAGGTGGTTTGAGGGGTACTCCTCTCCTTCTTGGCTCTCCGGGAGGTGGAAGAGTAGAAGAAGCCTGCGATGCAAACACGTCTTCAGCCTCACCTTGATTAGCTTGTTTAGGTGGTGATTTACTGGTTCCTTCTCCGGCAATCCTATCTAGCTTCTTACTTTTACCCTTGTTTCTCCTTGTAAACAGCATTTCGCGATACTGAGGAAACAAAAAAACATAAAACAAATTCAGTGATTAAATATGACTCCACCTACAACTTTGGCTCTATTGCATGATATAGGAAATGAAGAAAAGAAACAACTCCTAAATGTCCCGTAGACTCCTAGTGGTGCACAACACATCCATAAGAAAAACTCTACTTAGACACGGCTTTGTAGACACCCTAGGACGACCAGCTCTGATACCACTTTTGTCACGCCTCAAATTCCATTGAGGCAGACAGGCACCCATAGCCGTAAAGGCCCAAGAGAACCAACCTATGACTGTGTACATTCATATGCATGCCATTAAGTGAACAAAAATTCTACCACATGCAGATATAATATATCGACGATGAAAGTCATGTAAAGACGTACAAAATTGATACGAGACTTGGCCGTTGGAGCCACAACGTCTAAAAGAAAAGACACTTCTACATTTGACTTTACAAGGTCTACAAAACCTCTAAAAGATATATAACCATGACTAAGGTCGGGACAAGTCCCCGCCTTATACAACTACTACAAAGTACCAAAAATATATACAAATGACTCGAAAAGCCCCAAATCAACCTGGAGCTCACTAATAGCCTGCAGATGACCTGAACCCTACTGTGAAGTTCTACTAGCTCCTGTACCTGTAGCAGGTAAGGTAGGTCCCCCAAGGGACGTCAGTACGAAAGAATGTATTGAGTATGTAAGGCTATAAGTAACTGTATGAAATATAGGAACTCAAATGGAATCAAATACAAGTGAATAGATAATACTGATATACCACCGTACCGTATATGTGGAACCATGTACATTACATTCATTTCTTTCCTTTTACCTTCTTATCAATATACATCATACCATGCCCGAGACCAACTGATCAGTGGTAAATAATATTGGGATCGGCTCGAGCTAGGCTTATTCCCCCAGAGCTACCACCCATAAATCAATAAATCAGGTTCGGCTCGAGCTAGGTTTTTACCCCCAGAGCTACCCCCTACATCCAATAATCAATCGAAATCGGCTTGAGCTAGGCTTTCGCCCCTAGAGCTACCACCCATACTCAACCAAATATGCATTACTTCACTTCTTTAATTTTTTTGTGAGATTGTTACTTCGGTGGTCATAACATTATTGGAGCTTTGGAACAATAGTCAACAAATAAGAGACACGTAAATAACAATTGCTAACAAACCTGAAATGAGATACTTTAAAACATTTTGGAGTGGAAACAAGTTTGGTAATGATGTGAACAATAGGTGCGGCCAAAGGATACGGAAAAGAGTAACCTCACATACCTTATATTTCCAACAAGTGACCACAACAATTCAGCTCTTCCTTACTCTATAACATAAGTACGTAATGAAACTAACATTAAAAGCTAATTACATTACAAGTTCACAAGGCGATAATTAGCTACTTGACGGGAAGTAAAAACTATCCAACATCCCAAACACATGGTATATCAGTCCACCTTCCTTTCTACTTCCATATAACTTCATTCCACCCTTCTACCATAACTTACTGCCTTAGCAAGACACCACCACCAAAATAGTCCACAAACCAACATAGACGTCACAAACCGACAAGATTTCCCACCAAGTGCATACTTCACATTTTTACCTCAATGCAACTCCGCATATTTATTCCATCAAGTCACATAAATAACTTCCAAAACAATATACCAAAAACAGTCCACACAATTTCAAAATTTACTTTAACATAACAAGAAAGTATTTTCCTTTCACTACGCCAAACATTCCATGCACAATTACGTATAAACATTTCCACAAGTCATACACAAGGAGTAACGAATTAGGTACAACACCACACTTAAAATACTGAAATTTCATCCATCTAATTCAATTCCTTCAAGACCTTAAGTCCCCTTTCAAGTTTAAACCACATAGAAGGCAAATCCTTTACCGATTTAGCAAAAGTTTTCTGTTTCACAATAAGTGGACTGCTCAACACCTTTTAAACATAAACAACATGATATACACACCCTATTATGCATATAATATATTAATATATAAGGGTAAAGACTTACCAAGGCTTGCAAGTGGAAGATTTTTCCAAAAATCCTTAAAGAAAATTAGGGTGGCTAGGGTTTGATAGAGGAAAAAGCATTTCTTTGAAAATCTGATTTTTTGCAAGTGAGATATATTGAAAATGAACTGAATTTCAGCCTTAAATACTCCCTCTTAACCGCCTCTCTCAAGTCTATACTTAGCCAATTTTTGGTCAAAAAGTCCAAGTATAATGATGTGTAGACTTGGTCCATTTTTAATGGATTATCTCCCTTTTTGGGCCCATGTCCTTTTACTTAATTTTGGGCCTCAATTAGGTCCATAAACATAATATTAATTCATCCCAAGAAATTTTAGTGGGTAATACACCAACTATCTCAAGTTTAAATAATTCCATAAATGTTAAGGTAGTCAAATAAGTTTGAAAATGTATGGGATGTTACAACTAAATCACAACCTAACACTTACAAAGGTTGGACGGACTAACAATAGTACTTGGTTTCTTATATTACTACACTTGTATTACTACCTAATATCTATATATTCCACGCTCGGATAGATTATCGGTGTTTCTTTGACTACAAAATCACTAAATGAGACATACAAAGGTTGGATGGACCAATGATAGAACTTGATTTCTTACAGTACTACACGTGTAATACCTCCTAACATCTATGTATTCCATACTTGGATGGATTATCGGTCTTTCTTTGACTACAAAATCACTAAATGATACAAGTCAAATCAGCGTCAATCTTTCTTAGATTGTATTTCAAGGGCGACAACAAGGGATCCAAGCCACAAAGAGCTTAAGGCCACAAGGATGTGGGAGGAGGGTCCATTTTTCACTTCAAGTAGAGCAATACCACATATCTCTCAGTACTGGTCCATAGTTTAAAACTCAATAATGTTATGACCACCAAAAGAACTATCTCAAAGATTGAAGAAATGATATAAAGAGAATCTGTATATTCTTGGGTGGTATCCCATGGGTGGAAGGAATAACTAGCATGGGTCGATCCCAATATCACGGGTGGTATCCCAAGGGTGTAAAGACATCCTAGCATGGGTTGATCCCGATTTGTGTATTTATGAGGACTGTTCCTAGGGGTTAAAATACCTAGCATGGGTCATCCTCTTTTACCACTGATCAGCTGGTCATTTGTATCATATGCCTTACAACTTCATAATGCAAAGAAGGATAAAGTAAAGTAAAAGATGTAATGTACATGATCCCATAAATACAAGCAAAGATGGTCTTTTATTCTTATCTATACAGTTATATATTGATATCTGATTTCATTAAGATCATGTCTTACCTATGGTAACTTTATGCTTTACATACTCAGTACATTCTTTAGTACTGACATCCATCATGGGGGTACTATGTTTCATGCCGTAGGTACAGGTACTCCAGCTAGTAGACCTCCTCAGTAGGAGTACATTCCACTCAGCTGTGGTTAGTAAGATCCAAGTTAATTTGGGGGTTTATCGAGTCTTTGGTATATATTTTGGTAATGTATAATAGTTAAGGGTAAGGCTTAACTATTATAGAGTCTTTGGTATATATTTTGTCGATCTTATAGAGGCTTTGTAGACGAGTATATAAAGTGCAATTATGTTTGGTTCCTTAACAGTTGTTGCCTCATCGGCCATGTCACGTATAAATGTTTTGTGCCTATCTTTATGTTAGTCTTTTATCATTGCTATAGCTTGTATATATTTGTCAAAGCCCCATTTCTATTATAGTTATTTGCTTGGACAATAAGAGTATAGGTTGGTTCTCTCGGGTCTTTAAGGCGTCGGGTGCCTGTCCATCTCAATGGGATTTGAGGTGTGACACGTCCAACCTTTGTATGCCTTATTTAGTGATAACCCCCAAAATACAGAAGTCGAAAATAACCACAAAAACTCAAATAAACGATAGAATCGAAAATGCAGAAAATAAAGTATAGAGATAGAGATAGATAATAAGACACAAAAAAAGGAAATCAATGAAACCAAAGGGTATATTAAACCCTAAAACTTCTATTGATTAACCCTACAAGAAGAACCCTATTCCTATGAAGACCTTGAGGGAATCATAACGCCCTCACAACCCCATTTCTAAGCAATAATCAATACAAGCTTTTCCAAGCTCTCATGCTCCATAAGAAGTCTCACAATATCAATATCATCAAAAACTAATGAAAATGAAAGAAGAACTAGTATTTATAGTCTTAGGCCTTTTATTACATTTAATGGGCCCAAAAGTGACTCATTTCAGCACATTGGGCATCCGCCAAGCAGGTGGGGCACCTACTGGCGCATGTGAGGGCTCAAGTGCCACTGGAAGGGCAAAAATGGCCACCTGCTGGCACAGATGGATGACTTATGACCGAAGGTCAGGGCACAGGTGTCCCCAGGTCATTGTTTAGCTCCTTTTAGCTCTCCGACTACCTCTCCAATGGTTCCCTTGACTCCAAGCTATCTTTCATACGCGATATTGCTCTACTTGAAGTGCAAAATGGACCCTCCTGATGGCACCTAAAAAGGTGGCCACCCCTAGGAAGAGGGATGTGTCCAGGGTTGGCCTTGGTGGGGGTGTGGGTCGGGTTCGTCTCCCCTGGTTCAGGGCCTATAAAGGGTGGGTTGCGCTTTCCACTATCAGCTATAGCTTTTAGTGCAGTTGGTTAGAGGTTCACTCTAAAGGTTTGGTATCAGAGCGGAGGTCGCGGGTTCGAATCCCACTTACACCATACGCAGGTTCGAGGACGAACCTTTTCCAAAGAAAGGAGGAATGATGACACCTAAAAATAAGGTGGCCACCCCTAGGAAGAGGGATGTGTCCAGGGTTGGCCTTAGTGGGGGTATGGGTTGGGTTCGTCCCCCTTGGTTCAGGGCCTATAAAGGGTGGGTTGCGCCTTCCACTATCAGCTAATGGAAGGCGCAACCCACCCTTTATAGGCCCTGAACCAGGGGAGACGAACCCGACCCATACCCCACCAAGGCCAATCCGTGACACATCCCTCTTCCTAGGGGTGGCCACCTTTTTAGGTGCCATCACCTACTCCCACATCCTTGTGGCCTTAAGCTCTTTGTGGCTTGGATCCCTTGTTGTCGCCATTGAAATACAAGCCAAGAAAGGTTGACGCCGATTTGGCTTGTATAATCCTACCCTTCTTGAAAAGGATTCGACCTCGAATCCAAACCTTGCAAAACCATTGGTAAAACAAGCAACAATCTCAAGGTTTGAGGGTTAGTGTTAGAAAAATCAATCATATCACCAAGCCAAGGTTGCTCACACTTAAGATATAACCAAGGATCCTTTGTGTTTAACACAAGAAGCTTATTGAAAAGGGTACAAAGGAACCGGCTATGAAGAATGCCAAAAGATAAGGAAAATACAAAGGTCATAATGGAATTAACAAACCAAGAAGGTAAGATCACATTCATTTTAGGAGCCATATGACACAATTGTTTCAATACCTCTCCAAGAAACCACACCAAAGGTGGTGCCACAAATGGTTCAAAAATCCACAAGAGTTTTTTGGGGTCAAAGATATGAGAGACCCACATTGCATCATTAGTCAAACAAGTGGACCAACCAAAGGGCATATTACCTCCAAATAAAATAATTCCACAACTAGCATGGACATCATCATAAGCAAATAGGTAATATAGAAAGGAATTAAGCATAGAAATCTCATCCATGGCATTACCATCTACAAGAATGCCACATGGCTCAAGAGATTTAGCAACTAATGCACTCAAGGATGGATTCAATTCATTTTGGCACATGATATTTTTCCTTCTTAAGCAATTCATGCCCACATAAGATGTTGATTCAATATGGCCATGAATAACATCATATGCAAAAAGGTAATAAAGAAAGGTGTTAAGGACACTATTCTCTTCCAAGGTACGCTCATGGGTAGGCACACACAAGGAGAGAAAGATACATTTCAAGCACATAGAACCTCTCTTCTTCAAGTAACTTCTGAGAGTCCCACTTAACACTTCAAATTGCCTAACCTTATGAAGGTGGCAAGAAGTCTTTAACAACCATGGACTATCCCACAAAAAAATAATCAACTTAGCATCCATAAGTTGTGGCCCACACGACTTAAGCACAAGTGTGTCAAATAAGGATGCAAGTATATAAGCAATACCCAAAAGAGGCAATGACACATTTGCCCTAGTGATACAAGCCAAATTGGCGTCAACCTTTCTTGGCCTACATTTCAAGGACAACACCAAGGAATTCAAGCCATGGAGATATTAAGGCCACAAGGACGTGTTTGGAGGACCAACACGAGCAATACTACATATGGATGATAGCTTGGAGCCAAGTAATAAAGAGAGCCCTTGTGGGTTATTTTTAAAATAGCCAATTTTGGGCAATTTTTGTAATAGGTTATTTGTGCAAAGGTAAATACTATAAATAGGTGCCTTAGCCATTTCATTTCTGGAGTTTTTGATGAACATTGAAATTATGTCTCTTGAGAGAGTATGAGATCTTGGAAAATCTTGTGTTGACCTATGTTTAGAAACGGTGGTTTTGAGGGAGTTATGATTCCCTCTTGGTCATCGTAAGAGATAGGTATTTTTAGGTAATCAAAAGGGAGTTCTTGGATTTGATATATTCATAGGTTGCCCTCTTCTTTATCTTCTTGTGTCTATTTATCTACCTTTATCTTTATCCTTTATCTTTTCGTATTTTGATTTTATCGTTTCTTTAGTTTTTGTACTTTTTCCCTGTTTTTGTATTTTGGGGGTTATCATTTGGTATCAAAGCTTGGATTAGGGTTTTTTTCACAATCCTAAGTCTTGGGATTGATATTCAAAAAAAATAATTCAAAAATCTCAAAAAAAAAAAAAAATCTGGAATTTTTTTTTTGATTTGTTGTTTTTGACACTAGATCTTGCTTCTCTAGTGTTTTTAGAGCCTAGATCTCGAATTTCACTCAATTTGGAGTTGTAGAAGTGAAGTTGCCATTGAAGGGTTTGAAGCTTTTGAAACTTGGCCAATTTTGAAAAGTGGGTTTATTTTTGGCTTGATTTTGAGGGCTAAGAGTTAGTGTAGTTTGTTCGTGGTGTGAAAAGAAATGCAGTGGTGAAAATTTCATTGAATTTGCTGCAAGAATGAAGAAGCTATGAAGATGTGAAGATTGAGATTTTTTTTGGTGTTCTTGAGCTTCTTCATCTTGTTCTTGGAGAAGAAGATAGAAAAAGAACACTTTGATCCAAAATCTTCAAGTCAAAGTTGGTCAAAGTGTTTGTAGGTCTACTTGTGGAATAAAAAATTTTAAAAAAAAAACTGCAGCCTGCAGGCGCGTGTGGCCCAACTTCAGAGAGTTGAATTTTTTGGAGTTAGTTTTTTTTTTAAGGGTCCTAAGTTTTTGGGACCCAATTTTTTTTTTCTAAGTGTCCAACCCCCTGATTCTTTCGATTTCTCAACTATTTAACAAGTAATTAATATCTTTAATCACTTGTTAACTAGTTTAACAACATCAAATCCTCTTCTTGATCCTTCAAACTAAGTAACAACAACTAATTCCTTCTACTTTTGTTACTTCATTTTTGAGTCCATTTTTCTTTCTTAGTCCATTTTCTTTTTGTGCTTTTATAGTTTTATTTCATAGTTAACTTCTTGATTCAAGTCCTTTGTTTATAATCGAGTCGTTCATATTTCTTTTTCAAGAATCCACTCCGGCCAAGAGTAGTAATCGACACCTTGTGTACCACTGAAGTATAAGCAATTTTCAACACTAGCCGAGCCAATTGTAACGCATACAAAGGTGAGAAACTTACGAGTGTTTGTGAGGAGCTTTTACTACTAACTTGTTTGCTCATTTTGTAGGTACAAGGACTGATAAGGAAGCATGTTGAATGCTTTCTCCCCATCTAGGAATACCATATCCTATGCGTCTCCTTCTAATAAACAAATGTCAAGATATAGGAACTAAAACGGCTATGGGAAAAGTGATATGAGTCTCAATTCCATCGAGATCACTCTTCCTACGTTGTTTATAGAGTCTAGTGGAGAAGAGTATGAAAAATGGGAGTTCATGATGGATGAAATCTTCTTTAGCTACAACTACTCAGAAGAAAGCAAGATAGAAATGGACTTTGGGACCTTTGAATTGAGACTTGTAATCTATTGGAAGAATTACCACGAACGAGTATGTGAAAATCCATTTGCTCGTGGGAAACATTTAAGAAACATATGAGATATCACTACCCCGGACCTAATGAAAGGGGGTATAGAAGGATCAAAGGCGCATCCCAAAAGAAGAAGCAAACTCCCTTAAAGGGAATTCTTGGTGTTTCACCCGATGACAATAAGAGACAAAAGATTGAGAGGAGTAAGGGAGTACAAAGTGGCAACCAAAGAGGGGGAAAAGGAGAGAACGTGAGGAGTGATGCAAGGGGGTTGCCACAAACCCAGTCTAACCCTTTTATGTGTTCTTCTTTTAGTAAGGACACGTGTGTAAGTACGATGTTGGACAATGAAGGGACACAAATGTCCAACACCTTGATGGGAATTACACTCCAAAGTGAAGAAGATCTTTCTTGTGAGCTTCAAGGTAATAATGCTAACTCTTACACTTCTTTAAACTTAAAAGGTCATGTTGTGGCTAGTAGCCAAGTAAGTGTAAATGGTGGCTTGTCTAATATAGATCATAATGAGTTTCCCTTTGTGATACTCTTGATAATAATATGTTTCATGATGATCAAATTCTTGTTGTGAGTTTGCAAACACTAGTTGATCCTATAGATAACTAAATTGACTCTTCTAGTAAGATCAATTTGTGTCCACCTAGTGTTAGCACTTATAGCTTGAATGAGGTTACATTGCCATGTGATAAGAGTATTCACACACTAGTTGACCCTTGTGAGAACCAAGGTGAGTCTATGTTGGCATGTGAATTGCCTACAACTAGTGAAGGTGCGTGTATTGATCAACTTACTTGTGAGTCTAATCCACTACTTGAGCATGTTTGTGGTGTGTTTGATGAGTCTCAAGTTAGTGATGATGTTGATAGAGTTGATCATGTGAATGGAAATGATTCTTTGAGCATATCATGTGATGAAGATCCTATTATTAGTTTTGCTCATAGATATCATGTGAATGAAGATGTTGTGAAAGATGACATGTATCTTTTTGAGAGTGCACTTACTTTATTAAATTCCTCACCTTTGGGTTTTGACCCTCTCTTAAAGAAAAATGTCTTGTTTGAAAACAATGAGATCACTTCTATTTTGGCACCTAGTAGTGTGCATTGTGATGTGCTTGAAAGGAAGGATGGTAAGTTTAAAATTCACATGTTATCCTATTTCTTGAAATCCATTAAGAATATAGGATTGAGTGAAGATTATGTTAACTATCCGATCTTTGATCGTGACCTCTCACTTTTGAAAGATAATGATCAATTGGATGAAGATAGCTTTGGTTTTCTTGAATACTTGAGAAACCCAACTAGTAATTGTTTTTATGAAAATGTTTTTGATTGTGATCCTTTGTATGACACCCCACCTTTGTTTGATGAATATATTGATTCTTATGGTGACATGAGTCATGATCTCTTTGATGTTAGTGGTGGTTTGTGTCAAATTGAGGATTCTTCTCTTGAGAAAGAAGGTGTTAGTTGCTTAGAAATTGCTTCTTCTTCTTGTTCTTTGTGTGCTCCCGTTATTGAGAATACTCATGGTGATGATCTTGAATCTAATAGTAAGTATATGCAAAGGAAACCTTAGTTGAAGTTAATTTGCGTGACACCTTTCTCTACTCTCTCGTTGCTTTTGATATTACCTATGGTAGTATAGAGAGTATGTTTTTTGGTGATAGTGGCACCCTTGGGGAAAATGGGTATTGCATCGACCAATGTTCATGGATAATTCTTTCATTTGACCCCAGTGACCATTTGGAGTGTGGTGGTTTTTATACACCCAACTTGGTGCTTGGTCAAGACGACAAGCAAAATTTGTTTGAGGTTGTTGGCCTCCTTCCCTACAATGGAACGTCTTTCTTAAGGATTTATAATCTATTTGATGGACCAAAGTTTTGTAAGGTAAAGAACTCTAACAAAGAAGTTTTAAAAGATAGCTAGTGCATTGAGTGGAGTTTTAACTTGGGATGACCTTATTTATGACATTGCACTTAGCTATGGGAATTATCATGTGATTCTTGACCTAAAAGGGGTTTTGTGCTTGTTGAAATATAGAATCAATGTGGGCTTACATATGTGGTTGACTAATTACCATGGTTCTTTTGGTTTACCCCTTTGTCACAATCACTTGAGTAGCCAAGTAGCTTTTTCTTTGAGCGGTTACGACCCTATGGTTGATCATTTTGATACTTCGTTATATGTTAAGTGTAGGGTCCTCAAGAATGATACCACCTTTGAGAAAGGGGTCATCAATTACAAAGTGCTTTTAAGAGAAGACTCACTCTTTGATGTATAAGTCTTAAAACCTTGGTCAAGAATGGAAACACACAATGGAGAATTCTTTTGGACTATTTCGTTGCTCCCCTTCTTTAAAGAACACTCATCTTTGTTGGACATGTCTCCCATGCACAACTTGAGTCTACCAAGTGGAGTGTAAATCCTCAAGAAAGACTTTCCATTGTAGGGAAGGCTACCAACAACGTCATTCAAACTTTTCTTGTCATCTTGACCAAGCACCAAGTTGGGTGTATAAGAATCACCACACTCCAAGAGGTCACCGGGGTCAAATGGGAGAAGTATCCAAGAACATGGGTCAAGGTAATACCCATATTTCCCAAAGGTGTCAACGTCACAAATAGACATACCCTCTATACTATCATTGACAATTTCATAAGCAAAGAGAGGGTAGAGAAATGTGTCACGCAAGTTAACTTCAACTAAGGTGTCCTCAAGCATGTACTCACTATTAGATTCAAAATCATCACCATAAGTATCCTCAATAAAGGAAGCACACAAAGAAGAAGTAGAAGCAATTTCTAAACAAATAGCACCTTCTTTTTCAAGGGAAGAATCCTCAAGCAGACACAATCCACTAACAACATCAAAGAGGTTATGACTCAAGTCTTTACAAGAATCACACAAGTCATCCTCACATTTATCAAACAATGGTGGGGTGTCCTACAAAGGATCACAACCAAAATCATTTTCACATGAATAATCACTAGTTGGGTTCCTCAAATATTCAAGCAAATCAATATTATCTTCACCCAATTGATCATTCTTTTTCACAAATGAGAGATCACTTTCAAAAATTGGATAGTTAGCACAATCTTTACTCCATCCTATATTCTTAATGGATTTCAAGAAATAGGATAACATGTGAATCTAAAGCATACCACCCTTCTTTTCAATCACATCAAAATACACATCACTAGATGCCACACTAGGAGTGATCTCACAATTATCAATCAAGATAACTTTGTTTGAGAGAGGATCATTAACCAAAGGTGGAGAATTAAAACATGCAAGTTCACTCTCAAAAATATACATGTCATGTTCCACAACAACTTCATTCATATGATATCTATGAGCAAAACTAATGACAAGATTGTCATCACATGATATGCTCAAAGAATTATTTCCATTCATATGATCAACTCTATCAACATCATCACTAACTTGAGACTCATCAAGCTCACCACAAACATGCTCAAGTAGTGGATTAGATTTACAAGTAAGTTGATCAATACTTTTCCCTTTAGTCATGTCATCTCACATTAAGGGGTTGTCCTCAAGTTCACATCCCACTTCAAGATTCTCATGATAATAATAAGAAAGGGGTTCGACATCTAAGGAATTACCACCTCCAAGTAGGAATCCTACATGACTATCCGCAAGATCAACTTCCTCATCATCATCAGTAAGTTGATCAATGCACACACCTTCACTAGTTTTAGGCAATTCACATGCCAACTTAGACTCACCTTGATTTTCACAAGGGTCAACTAGTGTGCTAATACTCTTATGCAAGGAGACCTCATTCAAGCTATAAGTGCTGACCCTAGGTGGACACAAATCAATCTTACTAGATGAGTCAATTCGGCCGTCTATAGGATTAACTAGTGTTTCTAAGGAATTACCACCTCCAAGTAGGAATCCTACATGACTATCCGCAAGATCAACTTCCTCCTCATCATCAATAAGTTGATCAATGCACACACCTTCACTAGTTTTAAGCAATTCACATGCCAACTTAGACTCACCTTGATTTTCACAAGGGTCAACTAGTGTGCGAATACTCTTATCATATGGCAAGGAGACCTCATTCAAGCTATAAGTGCTGACCCTAGGTGGTCACAAATCAATCTTACTAGAAGAGTCAATTCGGCCATCTATAGGATTAACTAGTGTTTGCAAACTCACAACAAGAATTTGATCATCATGCAACTTATTGCTATCAAGAGTGTCACAAAGGGAAGACTCATGAGACTCTACATTAGACAAGCCACCAATCACACTCACTTGGCCACTAGCCACATCATGATATTTCAAATTTAGAGAAGTGCAAGGGTTAGCATTGTTACCTTGTAGCTCATACTAAGTATGGTATTCACCTTAGTGCTCAATGTGGGAGCTCATTTTCTCCTTTTGGAAGTGCTTATCACATTGGAGTTTGTCAATGATACGGGTGGGATAAGCTGTCCAACAAGGACACGACCTTTCACACGAAGCCAAGCTTGAGAATTACAAAAACTCCAAGCCTTGTTCATGCAAATGGCCGTGTGTGAGTTGGTGATTGATCCACCTAAGGATCTAAATGTTTTTAAGTGTGAAAAGGGACCTTGAAGTGTAATAAACTTACACTCCAAGGCCAGCCCCCATGACAAGGACAAGCTGGTCATTTTGCCTTGTAATATAAATAGAACATATTAGGGTTATTTGGGTAGTTCTTCCATTATTATTTTGAGACATAAGACTTGTACTATTTTGGTTCTCTCTCTCTCTATTTCAGCCCACAAGTAGAGGGATACTTGTGTTGTATCTTGGCTAGAAACAAGGATCTTGAGGTCATCGAGTTCCTCTTGGTCCAAGTAAGAACTTGGTGTTAATATTCAATAGTCTTAGGGTCCTCTCTTGTTGTTAGGGTTCTTAGACTCTTGAATCTTTTATGTCAAGTTACTATCTTAATGTTGATCTTGTGTTAGTTTGTTCTCTTTGTGGCTGTTTGTTGGAACTTTTGTGTTGTGGACTTGATAGTGTATCAGTCAATTCTACTCCCTTGAGTCAACTCCTTATTTAGGAACTCTTCAAGCACCTTTTCATTCTTCACACTTTGGGGATCTCCATTAGGTTTGCTTCCAAAAATACCTACACAAGTGTCAAGAAAACTAGAGAGAGAAGAAAAGTTACATTAGTTAGGATAGGGTTGTGACAACCCACTCACATCACTCCACACAACCTATCCTTTTTCCACTCTTAGGTTGTCACTTCGCGCTCCCTTACTTCTCTCAATCTCATGGGACTTGGAATAAGTACCCAAATTTTCTTGATAAGAAGTGGGGGAAGTATTTGGAAAGAGATGATTTCCCCATTGGTCCACAACACGTTTGGGCCATATTTACTCCTTTGGAATCCCATGCCTTTGAAACCAATTGGCTCCCAAACATAGGTGACAAAAGTCCATGGGTATCACATCACACCTAACCTCTTCGTAATACCCATGGCCTATGTTACTCTTGGCTCATTGTTTTAATACTAACCCACTAATTCTTCCAATTCCCCTTTGTTTCTTGTGTGTTACAGGATTATGAGGATGTATTTCCTAAGGAACTTCCGCAAGGATTGCCCCCGCTTCGGGGAATTGAGCACCATATTGACTTTGTGCCGGGATCACAATTGCCAAACAAGCCGGCATATAGGAGCAACCCTACGGACACCAAGGAATTGCAACGTCAAGTTGAGGAACTCCTCAACAATGGGTATGTCAAGGAGAGCATGAGTCCATGCGTGGTTCCGGTGCTATTAGTGCCCAAAAAAGACGGAATGTGGCGCATGTGTGTGGACTGTCGAGCCATCAACAAGATTACGGTAAAATATCGCCACCCTATTCCTCGGTTAGATGACATGCTAGATGAATTGAATGGTTCATGTTTGTTTTCCAAGATTGATTTAAGAAGTGGCTATCACCAAATAAGAATGCAACCCGGTGATGAATGGAAAACTGCCTTCAAGACCAAGTTTGGTCTCTATGAATGGATGGTTATGCCCTTCGGCCTAACAAACACTCCAAGTACTTTTATGAGGCTAATGAATCATGTGATGAGGCCATTTATTGGAAAGTTTGTTGTTGTCTATTTTGATGATGTCTTGGTGTATAGCAAGTCTTTAGAAGAGCATGTGATCCATTTACAATGTGTGCTTGATGTCCTTAGAAAGGAAAAATTGTATGTAAATCTGGAAAGTGCTCTTTTGGTGTTAATGAAGTTGTTTTCTTGGGTTTTGTTGTTAGTTCAAGAGGGGCCGAAGTGGATGAATCCAAGATAAATGCTATCAAAAATTGGCCAACCCCACAAACCGTTGGAGAAGTAAGAAGCTTCCACGAGTTGGCAAGTTTTTATAGAAGGTTTGTCAAAGGATTTAGCACCATAGCCGCCCCCTTGACCGAGGTCATTCGGAAAGAACAACCCTTCAAGTGGGGTGACGAGCAAGCTAAGGCTTTTGAAGCCTTGAAAGCTATGCTCATCTCCGCGCCTTTGTTACAATTGCCCGACTTTGATAAGACGTTCGAAGTCGAGTGCGATGCTAGTAAAGTAGGCATAGGGGCTGTTTTGATGCAAGATTTAAAACCCATTGCTTACTTTAGTGAAAATCTCAAAGGAGCAACTTTAAACTACTCCACGTATGATTTAGAGTTGTATGCCTTGATTCGAGCCTTGGCCACTTGGCAAAACTACTTATGGCCTAAGGAGTTCGTGATCCAAACGGACCATAAATCCTTAAAGCATCTTCGGGCCTAAGACAAGCTTAACAAACAGCATGCCAAATGGATTGAGTTCCTTGAGACCTTCCCTTATATTATCCAATACAAAAAGGGTAAGGACAATGTGGTAGCCGATGCTTTATCTAGAAAACATGCTCTTGTGTCCACTTTGTGATCAAAATTGATGGGTTTTGAGAGCTTAAGAGGATTGTATCCCAAGGACCCTGATATGGGTGGGACAATCTCCACAAGTACACGACCTTTCACACGAAGCCAAGCTCGGGAGTTACAAAAACTCCAAGCCTTGTTCATGCAAATGGCCGTGTGTGAGTTGGTCATTGAGCCCCCAAAGGATCTAAATGTTTTAAGTGTGAAGTGGGACCTTGGAGTGTAATAAACTTACACTCCAAGGGGCGGCAGCCTAGAGAAGGGCAAACTAGTCTTGTTGGCTTCATTTTACCTTGTAATATAAATAGAACACATTAGGGTTATTTTGGAGTAGTTCTTGCATTTTGACATTTGAATCACAAGACTTGTAACACTTAGGGTTCTCTTTCTCTCTCAAAACAGTCCACAAAGGAGAGAGATACTTGTGTTGTATCTTGGCTAGAAACAAGGATCTTGAGGTCATTGAGTTCCTCTTGGTCTAAGTAAGAACTTGGTGTTTATATTCAATAGTCTTAGGGTCCTTTCTGGATGTTAGGGTTCTTAGTCTCTTAAATATTATATGTCAAGTTATCTATCTTTTATTATCTTGTTGTTGTTGTCTTTGAGATCTTGAAGTCTAGTGAAGCGGGTGGGGCTCTTTCGATTCACTAGCATTGTGTTCAACTTGTTAAATCTTGTGTTTGTTGGATTCTCTTGTTGTTGGTTGGCTGGATTTCGTGGCTGATTGCTGCATATTGTGTGTTGTGGACTTGATCTTGTATCATTTGGTATCAGAGCAAGACCGGTTGTGTTCCAACACAACCCATCTTGGGCTTGTTCTAGGATTAAACAAAAAAAAAAAAAAAAAAATTCTGAAATCTGTCCATTGAAGACAAAACCGAGAATGTTGTTGTATGTTTAGATCTAGGTGTTATTTTGCTTGTTTAGTGAGTTTCTAGTGTTGGTTTCTTTCTCACCAACACTAAAGTGTCTAGATCTAAACGTTGAGCTTGAAAACTTGACCATTGTTGTGGTGACTTGAAGTGGCTGAAAGTTGTATGTTGTTGATGACAAAAATTGATGGTTGTGTGTTATGTGCTTGAAGAAGTTGATGAAGGTGTTCATCTTTTAAACTTGTTCATCTTGTTCATCTTGTTCATCTTGTTGTGTTCAAGTTGCAACACAAGTCATAAAGTTGTTGGTGAAAGACTTGCACCCATCACTTCCTAGTCTTGTCAACCACTCTTCCCTAATTCAAGGAGCCTTGTTTTGTGGGACTAGTTAGTCAAACCTCACCCTTTGAGTTTGAAAGGTTGAAAAGGCTACAAGACTATTATTTTTCCCTCCAAAACACATTGTCATCCATCACAAGTTGTATGAATATTGAATTTCAGATTTGAGACACAAAAAAATAAAATAAAATATACATAGAAGTTATATACACAAACCGTGTGGGTCCAAGGCCAATTGCATGCTGCCACGTCACCCCTAAGCTCAACTTTGGATATTATTCTAGTTGCTAATTGTTGATTCTTGGTTTCCTTTACTTGGTTCTAGAACTAATTAACAAACTAGTACATTCCTACTAGGTTGTCGATTAGTCCTTTGAATCCGTTTGTTCGTGTCAACGATTACTTGAGTGCCTTTTTATCTTTTGAATACGTTGCTATTTTTGGTTCTAGTCCGACAAGAATTCTTTGAGTCTTCAAACAAAAATCCACTCCGGATAAGAGCTTACTCATACCTTAAAGGATTCACGGTTACTAGCCAATTTACAACACTTGTGGAACTCAAGCGTGTGGTGATCTAAAGAGTATAATACCTTGACAATGGAAGGGACCACGTCCCATAACGTGGATACTAATGCACTTGACTCTATGAGGGTCACTCTTGAGGCCGTTACCCGGACACTTGAAAGGTTGAATTCGGAATTTGGGGCCGTGAGAGGGGACTTGGCAGCCATCAAGGGAGAAGTGTCGACTATTAGTGGGAGATTAGAACAAGTGAAGAGTCAAAGGAACTCTCGTCCTTCTACTCCTCTACATGTTTCTACCAATGGGCATGATAGGACTTCCTCCGCAACCATCACCCCCGAAACAGTCCACCAAATGCTAAATGCACCTCAAGCTCCACTAAATGCCGCAAGCCAAACCACCTTTTTCCCTCCAAACCGTGACCCCACTAGACCAATACATTTCCAAGCTCCTAGAATTCCACAAGAGGGATTTGGACGTCAAATTCCACCACTAAATCCGAACCTTCCATTCCAAGCTCCATTAAACCAAAGACCACCACCTCCACAAAATCCAATACCCCCAAACCAAATTCCAAATATCCAAAACCGACCAGCCCACCTTGAGGAGTATGGTAGGGAGGAGTATGAAGGGTACGGGGCCTTTGATGATACTTACATGAGGGAGGAGGAGGTGAGAGGGGGCAGAGGAGTTCAACGGAGATACCGTGGATATGAAGAAAGAGGAAACCGACACCATGAGAGGGATGTAGGCATCAACACCATCAAGTTGAGTCTACCTCTCTTTAAGGGTGAAAGTGACCCCGAGGCATACTTAGCTTGGGAATCGTCTTGTGACAAAGTCTTCCAAGTTAATGATATCTCGGAAGAAAAGAAAGGAAGTTATGCTATAGCTCACTTTGAGGGTTATGCTAACACTTGGTGGGAGTACGTCAAGCGGTTTGGTAATGAACTAGTTGATGGGCAGCCACCACCTTGGTATCGGTTGAGGTACTTGATGAGGCAACGATACCCTCCCTAGAGTTATCGCCATGAGTTGCTTGCTAGATTGTATGGCTTGCGTCAAGGTAACAAGAGTGTGATGGCATATTTTGATGAGTTTCAACAACTCATGTTGAAACTTGATCATCGTGGGGAGCAAATCAGTCACGACATCATCCGGTTCAAGTGTGGGTTGAACAAAGAGATCTCCACTCATTTAACCCTTCACAAGTTTGAAACCGTTGACGGTATTTTCCAAGCGGCTCTTGAGATTGAAAGAGAACTTAAAGAAAGATCATCCTTCAAGGCAAGGGGACAAGCCCCCTCGGGTTGGCCCAAAAACAAGGACCAACCCGCCACTACGAGGCTGCCCGAGCCCAAAACAGTCCCCAAATTCCCTCCAAAACCGGAGGCTCACAATTATCCTAACCCAAAGGGATTCCAATGTTTCAAGTGCCAAGGTTGGGGGCATAAGGCCAATGAATGTCCAAACCGGCGCAATGTGATCCTACGGGAAGGGAGAGTGTACTACCTTGGTGAGGAGGTGGGTCCCGAAAGGGGAGAAGATGAGGCCGAGCCTCAAGATGGAGAGGAAATCGATGATGGACCACATGATGATGATAGGGATGATGGTGAAGATGTTTATCCGCAAGAAGGGGAGTGTGTGGTTCCAAACTTTGTGGTTAGGTGTGTCATGATTAGTACGGCTGTAGATGACCCAAGCCAAAGGGAAAATCTCTTCCATACTAAATGTCTTGTAAAGGGGAGTGTGTGCACCTTGGTGATTGATAGTGGTAGTTGTACAAATGTTGTAAGTAATGCTATGGTAAACTTCTTGAAATTACCAACTACCCCGCACACTAGTCCTTACAAGTTACAATGGTTGAATGATTGTGGTGAATTAAGGGTCGCAAGGCAATGTGTGATACGGTTTAAGGTGGGAAACTACCACGATGAAGTGCTTTGTGATGTGATACCAATGCAAGCATGTCACTTGTTGTTAGGTAGACCATGGCAATATGATAGGTCTACCAAACACGATGGGAGGACCAATCGATATACACTTGAGAAGGATGGTCGAAAGGTTACACTTCACCCTCTTTCACCTTTCCAAGTAAATAAGTGGCATCAAAGGATGAGAGAATTGAAGGAAAAGGGAAGGGAATCCGAAAAGGGGGAGAAGGGAGGGAATTTCGTAGGTGGGGCAGTGGGGTCATCCAAGGCTGCCTCAACGACAAAGGGGACGGGAAACATGGTGATGTTGGTTAGGAAGAAGGAACTCTTCGTGGATCATGATGGGGACACACCTATGTTACTCTTGGCTCATTGTTTTAATACTAACCCCACTAATTCTGCCATTTCTCCTTTGATTTCTTGTGTGTTGCAGGGTTATGAGGATGTATTTCCTAAGGAACTTCCGCAAGGATTGCCCCCGCTTCGAGGAATTGAGCACCAAATTGACTTTGTGCCGGGATTACAATTGCCAAACAAGCCGGCTTATAGGAGCAACCCTACGGACACCAAAGAATTGCAACGTGATACAAGATCAAGTATGTATCACACGATTTCAGCAACACCAACAAGAAAACCCAACAAACACAAGATTAACAAGTAAGCAACAATGCTAGTGAATCGAAAGAGCCCCACACGGCTTCACTAGACTTCAAGATCTCAAAGACAACAACAACAAGATAATGAAAAGATAGATAACTTGACATATAATATTCAAGAGACTAAGAACCCTAACATCAAGAGAGGACCCTAAGACTATTGAATATAAACACCAAGCTCTTACTTGGACCAAGAGGAACTCAATGACCTCAAGACCCTAGTTTCTAGCCAAAACACAACACAAGCTTCCTTCTAGCAAGCTTGTGGCCGAATCTGCCTCCCAATGGAAGAGAGAGAGAAAGGGAAATATTACAAGTCTTTGTCTTGAAATTACAATGGGAAAACTAAGGCAAAATAATTCTAGGCTTGTCTATTTATATTACAAGCCAAATGAAAGACAAAAAATGACCTTATGGGCCATGTGGAGCAGCCGGCCATGGAGTGTAAAAACATTACACTTCAAGGCCCATCTTCACACCTTAAAACATTTAGGCCCTTAGGTGGTTCAATAACCAACTCACACACGGCCATTTGCATGAATACGGCTTGGAGTTTTTGTAACTCCCGGGCTTGACTTCGTGTGAATGGTCGGGTACTTGTTGGACAGCTTGTCCCACCCGTATCATCCTCTCCATCTTGAGAGGAATTTGGCCTCAAATTCAGCACTTGGTCGTCTTCAACCGCCTCCACGAGAGAAAGATCACAAACGTTAAAAGTGTGGTGCACTTGGTATTCCGGTGGAAGGTCAATCTTGTAGGCGTTGTCATTGATTTTCTCGAGCACTTGGAATGGACCATCACCCCTCGGCATCAATTTGGACTTTCTTTGGGATGGAAACCGATCCCTCCGAAGATGCACCCACACCCAATCTCCCGGTTCAAGGATGACTTTCTTTCTTCCCTTGTTGGCCCTCCTTGCCATGTCTTGGTTTTTCTTCTCAAGTTGAAGCCGCACCTTCTCATGTAACTTCTTCATAGAATCTGCCCGCTTGCTTCCTTCTAAGCTAATCATGAGATCACTTGGCAAAGGCGTTAAATCCAAAGGGGTGAGGGGGTTGAGGCCGTATACACACTCAAAGGGAGTCATTCCCGTACTTGAGTGTATGACACGGTTATATGCAAACTCAATCAATGGTAAGTGCTCCTCCCAAGAAGTCATTTTTCCCTTAACCATGGAACGTAGCATAGCACCCAAAGTCCTATTTACTACTTCCGTTTGGCCATCGGTTTGTGGGTGGCAAGAGGTAGAGAACAATAACTTGGTACCAAGCCTACCCCACATGGACTTCCAAAAGTGGCTTAGGAACTTAGAGTCCCTATCACTCACAATGGTCCTCGGGACACCATGCAATCTAACAACATTATCAACAAATAACGAGGCCACGCTAGGGGCGTCATCACACTTAGAGCAAGGAATAAAGTGCGCCATTTTAGAAAACCGGTCAACTACAACAAAGATACTATCCCGGCCTCGTCGAGTCCTTGGCAGCCCTAACACAAAGTCCATCGATATATCAAGCCAAGGACGTAGAGGAGTGGGCAGCGGGGTGTACAACCCATGAGGTAGGAGCCGAGATTTGGCTCTCTTGCATTCTACACATTGGCCACAAGTTCTAGTCACATCCTTGTGCATTTTGGGCCAATAGAATTGCTCCTCCAATATTCCGAGGGTCTTTTCGACCCCAAAATGACCCATTAGACCGCCATCATGTGCTTCCCTCACAAACAATTCTCTCCAAGAGCTAGAGGGTACACACAATCGTCTACCTTTAAATAAGTAACCATCAAACTTGGCATAGGGATTTGAACCCCTAGCCGAATCCCACTTGTCCCTACCCCATTCTTCGCATTCCCTAAAGATAGGAGCAAAGTGAGGGTCCTTGGGATACAATTCTCTTAAACTCTCAAAACCCATCAACTTCGAAGACAAAGTGGCAACAAGCACATGCTTTCTAGACAACGCATCAGCAACAACATTCTCCTTCCCCCTTTTGTAATGAATTACATAAGGGAAAGTCTCAATAAACTCAATCCACTTAGCATGACGCCTATTCAACTTGTCTTGGCTCTTAAGGTGTTTCAACGATTCATGGTCCGTTCGTATCACAAACTCCTTAGGCCACAAATAATGCTGCCAATTGCCCAAGGCTCTAACAAGGGCGTACAACTCCAAATCATAAGTCGAGTAATTAAGAGTTGCCCCTTTGAGTTTTTCACTAAAATAAGCGACGGGCTTGCCTTCTTGCATTAAAACAGCCCCGATGCCAACCTTACTAGCATCACACTCCACTTCAAACATTTTATCAAAATCGGGCAATTGTAACAAAGGCGCCGAGATGAGCATAGCTTTCAAGGCTTCAAAAGCCTTAGCTTGCTCATCACCCCACTTAAAGGGTTGGTCCTTTCTAATAACCTCAGTCAAGGGTGCTGCTATGGAGCTAAAACCTTTGACAAACCTCCTATAAAAGCTTGCTAATCCATGAAAACTTCGGATTTCTCCAATAGTTTTAGGGATTGGCCAACTTCGTATAGAGTCTATCTTGGATTCATCCACTTCCACGCCCCTTGAGCTCACGACAAAACCCAAGAAAATCACTTTATCAACACCAAAAGAACACTTCTCCATGTTGGCATACAACTTCTCCTTTCGGAGCACCTCAAACACACACCTCAAATGCATCACATGATCATCAATAGATTTACTATATACCAACACATCATCAAAGTAAACCACAACAAACTTCCCAATATAAGGCTTCATTACATGATTCATTAGCCTCATAAAGGTGCTAGGAGCATTGGTAAGGCCAAAGGGCATGACCAGCCACTCATATAGACCGAATTTGGTCTTGAATGCGGTCTTCCACTCATCACCGGGTTGCATGCGAATTTGGTGATAGCCACTCCTAAGATCCACCTTAGAAAACAAACAAGAGCCATGGAGCTCATCTAACATATCATCTAGTCTAGGGATTGGATGACGATACCTTATAGTGATTTTGTTGATGGCTCTACAATCGACGCACATGCGCCAAGTTCCGTCTTTCTTTGGTACCAAAAGCACCGGAACAGCACAAGGACTCATACTTTCTTTGATGTATCCCTTGTTGAGAAGTTCCTCAACTTGTCTCTCAAGCTCCTTAGTGTCCATGGGATTGCTCCTATAGGCTGGTTTGTTTGGAAGTTGTGAACCCGGCACCAAATCAATTTGGTGCTCAATTCCCCGAAGTGGGGGCAATCCTTGCGGAAGTTCTTTAGGAAATACATCTTCATAATCCTGCAACACACAAGAAATCAAAGGGGAAATGGAAGAATTAGCGGGGTTAGTATTTAAACAATGAGCCAAAAGCAACATAGGTGTGCCCACATCATGGTCCACGAAGAGTTCCTTCTTTCTAGCTAACATCACCACCTTGAAGAGGTGTCCCTACCATACTCCTCAAGGTGGGCTGGTCGGTTTTGGTTATTTGGAATTTGATTTGGGGGTATTGGATTGTGTGGGGGTGGTGGTCTTTGGTTTAATGGAGCTTGGAATGGAAGGTTCGGATTTAGTGGTGGAATTTGACGTCCAAATCCCTCATGCGGGGTTTGGGAATTCTGGAAATGCGTTGGTCTATTGGGGTCACGGTTTGGAGGAAAATAGGTGGTTTGGCTTGCGGCATTTAGTGGAGCTTGGGGTGCATTTAGCATTTGGTGGACTGTTTCGGGGGTGATGGTCGCGGAGGAAGTCCTATCTTGTCCATTGGTTGAGACATGTAGAGGAGTAGAAGGACGAGAGTTCCTTTGACTCTCCACTTGTTCTAATCTCCCACTAATAGTCGACACTTCTCCCTTGATGGCTGCCAAGTCCCCTCTCACGGCCCCAAAGTCCGAATTTAACCTTTCAAGTGTCCGAGTAACGGCCTCAAGAGTGACCCTCACAGAGTCAAGTGCATTAGTATCCACGTTATGGGACGTGGCCCCTTCCATTGTCGAGGTATTATACTCTTTAGATCACCACACGCTTGAGTTCCACAAGTGTTGTAAATTGGCTAGTAACCGTGAATCCTTTAAGGTATGAGTAAGCTCTTATCCGGAGTGGATTCTTGTTTGAAGACTCAAAGAATTCTTGTAGGACTAGGACCAAAAACAACAACGTGTTCAAAAGATAAAAGCACTCAAGTAAACGTTGACACGAACAAACGAATTCAAAGGACTAATTGACAATCTAGTAGGAATGTACTAGTTTGTTAATTAGTTCTAGAATCAAGTAAGGAAACTAAGAATCAACAATTAGAAACTAGAAAATTATCCAAAGTTGAGCTTAGGGGTGACGTGGCAGCATGCAATTGGCCTTGGGCCCACACGGTTTGTATATATATAACTTATATGTATTTTTTTTTTTGTCACAAATCTGAAAATCAATATTCATACAACTTGTGAAGTATGACAATGTGTTTTGGAGGGAAAAATAATAGTCTTGTAGCCTTTTTCAACCTTTCAAACTCAAAGGGTTAGGTTTGACTAACTATTCCCACAAAACAAGGCTCCTTGAATTAAGGAAGAGTGGTTGGCCAACTATGAAGTGATGGGTGCAAGTCTTTCACCAACAACTTTATGATTTGTCTTGCAACTTGAACACCACAAGATGAACAAGATGAACAAGTTTAAAAGATGAACACCTTACAACTTTCATCAACTTCTTCAAGCACATAACACACAACCACCAAATTTTTTTTTCATCAACAACATACAACTTTCAACCACTTCAAGTCACCACAACAATGGTCAAGTTTTTTTTTTGGCCGAAAGTTGTATGTTGTTGATGACAAAAAAATTGGTGGTTGTGTGTTATGTGCTTGAAGAAGTGGATGAAAAGTTGTTGAGGTGTTCATCTTTTAAAAACTTGTTCATCTTGTTCATCTTGTTGTGTTCAAGTTGCAAGACAAGTCATAAAGTTGTTGGTGAAAAGACTTGCACCCATCACTTCCTAGTCTTGCCAACCACTCTTCCCTAATTCAAGGAGCCTTGTTTTGTGGGACTAGTTAGTCAAACTTCACCTTTTTTGAGTTTGAAAAGATTGAAAGACTACAAGACTTTTACTTTCCCTCCAAAACACATTGTCATCTAAAACAAGTTGTGTGAATATGAAAAAAATTTCAGATTTGAGATAAAAAAAAAAAAAAAAAAAAAAAAAAGAGAACAAGGAAGAAACAAAAACGTGTGGGCCCAAGGCCAATTGCATGCTGCCACGTCATCCCTAAGCTCAACTTTGGATAACTTTCTAGTTTCTAATTGTTCATTCTTAGTTTCCTTACTTGGTTCTAGAACTAGTTAACAAACTAGTATAGTCCTACTAGATTGTCAATTAGTCCTTTGAATTCGTTTGTTCGTGTCAACGTTTACTTGAGTGCTTTTATCTTTTGAACACGTTGTTGTTTTTGGTTCTAGTCCTACAAGAATTCTTTGAGTCTTCAAACAAGAATCCACTCCGGATAAGAGCTTACTCATACCTTAAAGGATTCACGGTTACTAGCCAATTTACAACACTTGTGGAACTCAAGCGTGTGGTGATCTAAAGAGTATAATACCTTGACAATGGAAGGGGCCACGTCCCATAACGTGGATACTAATGCACTTGACTCTATGAGGGTCGCTCTTGAGGCCGTTACTCGGACACTTGAAAGGTTGAATTCGGACTTTGGGGCCGTGAGAGGGGACTTGGCAGCCATCAAGGGAGAAGTGTCGACTATTAGTGGGAGATTAGAACAAGTGGAGAGTCAAAGGAACTCTCGTCCTTCTACTCCTCTACATGTCTCAACCAATGGACAAGATAGGACTTCCTCCGCAACCATCACCCCCGAAACAGTCCACCAAATGCTAAATGCACCCCAAGCTCCACTAAATGCCGCAAGCCAAACCACCTATTTTCCTCCAAACCGTGACCCCAATAGACCAACGCATTTCCAGAATTCCCAAACCCCGCATGAGGGATTTGGACGTCAAATTCCACCACTAAATCCGAACCTTCCATTCCAAGCTCCATTAAACCAAAGACCACCACCTCCACAAAATCCAATACCCCCAAATCAAATTCCAAATAACCAAAACCGACCAGCCCACCTTGAGGAGTATGGTAGGGAGGAGTATGACGGGTACGGGGCCTTTGATGATACTTACATGAGGGAGGAGGAGGTGAGAGGGGGCAGAGGAGTTCAACGGAGATACCGTGGATATGAAGAAAGAGGAAACCGACACCATGAGAGAGATGTAGGCATCAACACCATCAAGTTGAGTCTACCGCTCTTTAAGGGTGAGAGTGACCCCGAGGCATACTTAGCTTGGGAATCGGCTTGTGACAAAGTCTTCCAAGTTAATGATCTCTCGGAAGAAAAGAAAGGAAGTTATGCTATAGCTCACTTTGAGGGTTATGCTAACACTTGGTGGGAGTACGTCAAGCGGTTTGGTAATGCACTAGTTGACGGGCAGCCACCACCTTGGTATCGATTGAGATACTTGATGAGGCAAAGGTACCTCCCCGAGAGTTATCGCCATGAATTGCTTGCAAGGTTGTACAACTTACGTCAAGGTAACAAAAGTGTGATGGCATACTTTGATGAGTTTCAACAACTCATGTTAAACCTTGACCATAGTGGGGAGCAAATCAGTCATGATGTCATCCGGTTCAAGTGTGGATTGAACAAGGAGATCTCCACTCATTTGACACTTCACAAGTTTGATACCGTTGAGGGTATTTTCCAAGCGGCTATTGAGGTTGAAAAAGAGCTAAAGGAGAGGTCGTCGTTTAAGGCAAGGGTACCAGCCCCCTCGGGTTGGTCCAAAAACAAGGGGCAATCCAGCCTTCCAAGGCTGCCCGAGCCCAAGGCCGACCCCAAACTTCCTCCAAAACAAGAAGCTCACAAGTACCCTAACCCAAAAGGATTCCAATGTTTCAAGTGCCAAGGTTGGGGACATAAAGCCAATGAGTGTCCAAACCGACGCAATGTGATCCTTCGGGAAGGGAGGGTGTATTACCTTGGTGAAGAGGTGGATCTTGAGAAGAGTGAAGATGAGGCCGAGCCTCAAGATGGAGAGGAACCCGAGAATGGGCCATATGATGATGAGGGCGAAGATGTTTACCCTCAAGAAGGGGAGTGTGTGGTTCCCAACTTTGTGGTTAGGCGCGTCATGATTAGTAAGGCGATAGATGACCCTAGTCAAAGGGAGAATCTATTCCATACTAAATGTCTTGTAAAGGGAAGTGTGTGCACCTTGGTGATTGATAGTGGTAGTTGCACAAATGTTGTTAGTATGGCTACGGTTAACTTCTTGAAGTTACCAACTACCCCGCACACTAGTCCCTACAAGCTACAATGGTTGAATGACTGTGGTGAACTAAAGGTCACAAGGCAATGTATGATACGTTTTAAGGTGGGAAACTACCAAGATGAAGTGCTTTGTGACGTGATACCAATGCAAGCGTGTCACTTGTTGTTAGGTAGACCTTGGCAATATGATAGGTCTACCAAACACGATGGGAGGACCAATCGATATACACTTGAGAAGGATGGCCGAAAGGTCACACTTCACCCGCTTTCACCCTCCCAAGTAAATGAGTGGCACCAAAAGATGAGAGAGTTGAAGGAAAAGGGGAAGAAATCTGAAAGAGGAGAAGAGGGAAGGGAAACCGTGGTTGGGGCAGTAGGGTCACCCGTGACTGCCTCAACTTCAAAGGGGGCTGAAAACGTGGTGATGTTAGCTAGAAAGAAGGAACTCTTCGTGGACCATGATGTGGGCACACCTATGTTGCTTTTGGCTCATTGTTTAAATACTAACCCCGCTAATTCTTCCATTTCCCCTTTGATTTCTTGTGTGTTGCAGGATTATGAAGATGTATTTCCTAAAGAACTTCCGCAAGGATTGCCCCCACTTCGGGGAATTGAGCACCAAATTGATTTGGTGCCGGGTTCACAACTTCCAAACAAACCAGCCTATAGGAGCAATCCCATGGACACTAAGGAGCTTGAGAGACAAGTTGAGGAACTTCTCAACAAGGGATACATCAAAGAAAGTATGAGTCCTTGTGCTGTTCCGGTGCTTTTGGTACCAAAGAAAGACGGAACTTGGCGCATGTGCGTCGATTGTAGAGCCATCAACAAAATCACTATAAGGTATCGTCATCCAATCCCTAGACTAGATGATATGTTAGATGAGCTCCATGGCTCTTGTTTGTTTTCTAAGGTGGATCTTAGGAGTGGCTATCACCAAATTCGCATGCAACCCGGTGATGAGTGGAAGACCGCATTCAAGACCAAATTCGATCTATATGAGTGGCTGGTCATGCCCTTTGGCCTTACCAATGCTCCTAGCACCTTTATGAGGCTAATGAATCATGTAATGAAGCCTTATATTGGGAAGTTTGTGGTGGTTTACTTTGATGATGTGTTGGTATATAGTAAATCTATTGATGATCATGTGATGCATTTGAGGTGTGTGTTTGAGGTGCTCCGAAAGGAGAAGTTGTATGCCAACATGGAGAAGTGTTCTTTTGGTGTTGATAAAGTGATTTTCTTGGGTTTTGTCGTGAGCTCAAAGGGTGTGGAAGTGGACGAATCCAAGATAGACTCTATACGAAGTTGGCCAATCCCTAAAACTATTGGAGAAATCCGAAGTTTTCATGGATTAGCAAGCTTTTATAGGAGGTTTGTCAAAGGTTTTAGCTCCATAGCAGCACCCTTGACTGAGGTTATTAGAAAGGACCAACCCTTTAAGTGGGGTGATGAGCAAGCTAAGGCTTTTGAAGCCTTGAAAGCTATGCTCATCTCGGCGCCTTTGTTACAATTGCCCGATTTTGATAAAATGTTTGAAGTGGAGTGTGATGCTAGTAAGGTTGGCATCGGGGCTGTTTTAATGCAAGAAGGCAAGCCCGTCGCTTATTTTAGTGAAAAACTCAAAGGGGCAACTCTTAATTACTCGACTTATGATTTGGAGTTGTACGCCCTTGTTAGAGCCTTGGGCAATTGGCAGCATTATTTGTGGCCTAAGGAGTTTGTGATACGAACGGACCATGAATCGTTGAAACACCTTAAGAGCCAAGACAAGTTGAATAGGCGTCATGCTAAGTGAATTGAGTTTATTGAGACTTTCCCTTATGTAATTCATTACAAAAGGGGGAAGGAGAATGTTGTTGCTGATGCGTTGTCTAGAAAGCATGTGCTTGTTGCCACTTTGTCTTCGAAGTTGATGGGTTTTGAGAGTTTAAGAGAATTGTATCCCAAGGACCCTCACTTTGCTCCTATCTTTAGGGAATGCGAAGAATGGGGTAGGGACAAGTGGGATTCGGCTAGGGGTTCAAATCCCTATGCCAAGTTTGATGGTTACTTATTTAAAGGTAGACGATTGTGTGTACCCTCTAGCTCTTGGAGAGAATTGTTTGTGAGGGAAGCACATGATGGCGGTCTAATGGGTCATTTTGGGGTCGAAAAGACCCTCGGAATATTGGAGGAGCAATTCTATTGGCCCAAAATGCGCAAGGATGTGACTAGAACTTGTGGCCAATGTGTAGAATGCAAGAGAGCCAAATCTCGGCTCCTACCTCATGGGTTGTACACCCCGCTGCCCACTCCTCTACGTCCTTGGCTTGATATATCGATGGACTTTGTGTTAGGGCTGCCAAGGACTCGACGAGGCCGGGATAGTATCTTTGTTGTAGTTGACCGGTTTTCTAAAATGGCGCACTTTATTCCTTGCTCTAAGTGTGATGACGCCCCTAGCGTGGCCTCGTTATTTGTTGATAATGTTGTTAGATTGCATGGTGTCCCGAGGACCATTGTGAGTGATAGGGACTCTAAGTTCCTAAGCCACTTTTGGAAGTCCATGTGGGGTAGGCTTGGTACCAAGTTATTGTTCTCTACCTCTTGCCACCCACAAACCGATGGCCAAACGGAAGTAGTAAATAGGACTTTGGGTGCTATGCTACGTTCCATGGTTAAGGGAAAAATGACTTCTTGGGAGGAGCACTTACCATTGATTGAGTTTGCATATAACCGTGTCATACACTCAAGTACGGGAATGACTCCCTTTGAGTGTGTATACGGCCTCAACCCCCTCACCCCTTTGGATTTAACGCCTTTGCCAAGTGATCTCATGATTAGCTTAGAAGGAAGCAAGCGGGCAGATTCTATGAAGAAGTTACATGAGAAGGTGCGGCTTCAACTTGAGAAGAAAAACCAAGACATGGCAAGGAGGGCCAACAAGGGAAGAAAGAAAGTCATCCTTGAACCGGGAGATTGGGTGTGGGTGCATCTTCGGAGGGATCGGTTTCCATCCCAAAGAAAGTCCAAATTGATGCCGAGGGGTGATGGTCCATTCCAAGTGCTCGAGAAAATCAATGACAACGCCTACAAGATTGACCTTCCACCGGAATACCAAGTGCACCACACTTTTAACGTTTGTGATCTTTCTCTCGTGGAGGCGGTTGAAGACGACCAAGTGCTGAATTTGAGGACAAATTCCTCTCAAGATGGAGAGGATGATACGGGTGGGACAAGCTGTCCAACAAGTACCCGACCGGCTGCTCCACATGGCCCATAAGGTCATTTTTGTCTTTCATTTGGCTTGTAATATAAATAGACAAGCCTAGAATTATTTTGCCTTAGTTTTCTCATTGTAATTTCAAGACAAAGACTTGTAATATTTCACTTTCTCTCTCTCTTCCATTGAGAGGCAGATTCGGCCACAAGCTTGCTAGAAGGAAGCTTGTGTTGTGTTTTGGCTAGAAACTAGGGTCTTGAGGTCATTGAGTTCCTCTTGGTCCAAGTAAGAGCTTGGTGTTTATATTCAATAGTCTTAGGGTCCTCTCTTGATGTTAGGGTTCTTAGTCTCTTGAATATTATATGTCAAGTTATCTATCTTTTCATTATCTTGTTGTTGTTGTCTTTGAGATCTTGAAGTCTAGTGAAGCCGTGTGGGGCTCTTTCGATTCACTAGCATTGTTGCTTACTTGTTAATCTTGTGTTTGTTGGGTTTTCTTATTGGTGTTGCTGAAATCTTGTGATATATACTTGATCTTGTATCAAAACAGCATGCCAAATGGATTGAGTTCCTTGAGACCTTCCCTTATGTTATCCAATACAAAAGGGGTAAGGACAACGTAGTAGCCGATGCTTTGTCTAGAAAACATGTGCTTGTGTCCACTTTGTCAACCAAATTGATGGGTTTTGAGAGTTTAAGAGAGTTGTATCCCAAGGACCCTCACTTCGCTCCTATCTTTAGGGAATGCGAAGACTTGGGTAGGGACAAGTGGGAATCGGCTAGGGGTTCAAATCCCTATGCCAAGTTTGATGGTTACTTATTTAAAGGTAGACGATTGTGTGTGCCTTCTAGCTCTTGGAGAGAGTTGTTTGTGAGGGAAGCACACGATGGCGGTCTAATGGGTCATTTTGGGGTCGAAAAGACCCTCGAAATATTGGAGGAGCAATTCTATTGGCCCAAAATGCGCAAGGATGTGGCTAGGATTTGTGGCCAATGTGTAGAATGCAAGAGAGCCAAATCTCGGCTCCTCCCTCACGGGTTGTACACCCCGCTGCCCACTCCTCTACGTCCTTGGCTTGATATATCTATGGACTTTGTGTTGGGGCTGCCAAGGACTCGACGAGGTCGGGATAGTATTTTTGTTGTAGTCGACCGATTTTCTAAAATGGCGCACTTTATTTCTTGCTCTAAGTGTGATGATGCCCCTAGCGTGGCCTCATTATTTGTTGATAATGTTGTTAGATTGCATGGTGTCCCGAGGACCATTGTGAGTGATAGGGACTCTAAATTCCTAAGCCACTTTTGGAAGTCTATGTGGGGTAGGCTTGGTACCAAGTTGTTATTCTCTACGTCTTGCCACCCACAAACCGATGGCCAAACGGAAGTAGTAAATAGGACTTTGGGTGCTATGCTACGTTCCATGGTTAAGGGAAAAATGACTTCTTGGGAAGAGCACTTGCCATTGATTGAGTTTGCCTATAACCGTGTCATACACTCAAGTACGGGAATGACTCCCTTTGAGTGTGTATACGGCCTCAACCCCCTCACCCCTTTGGATTTAACGCCTTTGCCAAGTGATTTCATGATTAACTTAGATGGAAGCAAGTAGGCAGATTCTATGAAGAAGTTACATGAGAAGGTGCGGCTTCAACTTGAGAAGAAAAACCAAGACATGGCAAGGAGGGCAAACAAGGGAAGAAAGGAATTCATTCTTGAACCGGGAGATTGGGTGTGGGTGCATCTTCGGAAGGATTGGTTTCCATCTCAAAGAAAGTCCAAATTGATGCCTAGGGGTGACAGACCTTTCCAAGTACTTGAGAGGATCAATGACAACGCCTACAAGATTGACCTTCCACCGGAATATCAAGTGCACCACACTTTCAACGTTTGTGATCTCTCTCTCGTGAGTGCGGTGGACGATGACCAAATGCTGAATTTGAGGTCAAATTCCTCTCAAGATGGAGAGAATGATACGGGTGGGACAAGCTCGGGAGTTACAAAAACTCCAAGCCTTGTTCATGCAAATGGCCGTGTGTGAGTTGGTCATTGAGCCCCCAAAGGATCTAAATGTTTTAAGTGTGAAGTGGGACCTTGGAGTGTAATAAACTTACACTCCAAGGGGCGGCAGCCTAGAGAAGGGCAAACTAGTCTTGTTGGCTTCATTTTACCTTGTAATATAAATAGAACACATTAGGGTTATTTTGGAGTAGTTCTTGCATTTTGACATTTGAATCACAAGACTTGTAACACTTAGGGTTCTCTTTCTCTCTCAAAACAGTCCACAAAGGAGAGAGATACTTGTGTTGTATCTTGGCTAGAAACAAGGATCTTGAGGTCATGGAGTTCCTCTTGGTCTAAGTAAGAACTTGACATTTATATTCAATAGTCTTAGGGTCCTTTCTTGATGTTAGGGTTCTTAGTCTCTTGAATATTATATGTCAAGTTATCTATCTTTTATTATCTTGTTGTTGTTGTCTTTGAGATCTTGAAGTCTAGTGAAGCGGGTGGGGCTCTTTCGATTCACTAGCATTGTGTTCAACTTGTTAAATCTTGTGTTTGTTGGATTCTCTTGTTGTTGGTTGGCTGGATTTCGTGGCTGATTGCTGCATATTGTGTGTTGTGGACTTGATCTTGTATCAGACCCTCACTTTGCTCCTATCTTTAGGGAATGCGAAGAATTGGGTAGGGACAAGTGGGATCAGGATAGGGGTTCAAATCACTATGCCAAATTTGATGGTTACTTATTCAAAGGTAGACAATTATGTGTACCCTCTAGCTCTTGGAGAGAGTTGTTTGTGAGGGAAGCATATGATGGCGGTGTAATGGGTCATTTTGGGGTTGAAAAGACCTTCGGAATATTGGAGGAGCAATTCTATTGGCCCAAAATGCGCAAGGATGCAGCTAGGATTTGCGGCCAATGTGTAGAGTGTAAGAGAGCCAAATCTCGGCTCCTAACCCACGGGTTGTACACCCCGCTGCCCACCCCTCTACGTTCTTGGCTTGATATATCTATGGATTTTGTGTTGGGGCTGCCAAGGACTCGACGAGGCCGGGATAGTATTTTTGTTGTAGTCGACCGGTTTTCTAGAATGGCACACTTTATCCCTTGCTCTAAATGTGATGACGCACCTAGCGTGGCCTCTTTATTTGTTGATAATGTTGTAAAATTGCATGGTGTTCCAAGAACCATTGTGAGTGATAGGGACTCTAAGTTCCTAAGCCACTTTTGGAAGTCCATGTGGGGTAGGCTTGGTACCAAGTTGTTGTTCTCTACGTCCTGCCACCCACAAACCGATGGCCAAACGGAAGTAGTAAATAGGACTTTGGGTGCTATGCTACGTTCCATGGTTAAGGGAAAAATGACTTCTTGGGAAAAGCACTTACCATTGATTGAATTTGCTTATAACCGAGTCATACACTCAAGTACGGGAATGACTCCCTTTGAGTGTGTATACGGCCTCAACCCCCTTACCCCTTTGGATTTAACGCCTTTGCCAAGTGATCTCATGATTAGCTTAGATGGAAGCAAGTAAGCAGATTCTATGAAGAAGTTACATGAGAAGGTGTGGCTTTAACTTGAGAAGAAAAACCAAGAAATGGCAAGGAGGGCCAACAAGGGGAGAAAGAAATTCATTCTTGAACCGGGAGATTGGGTGTGGCTGCATCTTCCGAAGGATCGGTTTCCATCTCAAAGAAAGTCCAAATTGATGCCTAGAGGTGATGGTCCATTCCAAGTACTTGAGAGAATTAATGACAACGCCTACAAGATTGACCTTCCACCGGAATATCAAGTGCACAACACTTTCAACGTTTGTGATCTCTCTCTAGTGGATGCTATTGAAGATGGCCAAATGCTGAATTTGAGGTCAAAATCCTCTCAAGATGGAGAGGATGATACGGGTGGGACAAGCTGTACAACAAGTACACGACCTTTCACACGAAGCCAAGCTCGGGAATTACAAAAACTCGAAGCCTTGTTCATGCAAATGGCCGTGTGTGAGTTGGTGATTGAACCACCTAAGGATCTAAATGTTTTTAAGTGTGAAGAGGGACCTTGGAGTGTAATAAACTTACACTCCAAGGCCGGCCCCCATGACAAGGGCAAGCTGGTCATTTTGCCTCATTTTGCCTTGTAATATAAATAGAACATATTAGGGTTATTTGGGTAGTCCTCCCATCAGATTTTAAAAGATAAGGCTTGTAATATTTTGGTTCTCTCACTCTCTCTATACCAACCCACAAGAAGAGAGATTCTTGTGTTGTATCTTGGCTAGAAACAAGGATCTTGAGGTCATAGAGTTCCTCTTGGTCCAAGTAAGAACTTGGTGTTAATATTCAATAGTCTTAGGGTCCTCTCTTGTTGTTAGGGTTCTTAGACTCTTGAATCTTTTATGTCAAGTTACTATCTTTTTGTGATCTTGTTAATGTTGTTTTTGTAATCTTGAAGTCTAGTGAAGTCGTGTGGGGCTCTTTCGATTCACTGGCACTTGTTGAAACTTGTTGATCTTGTGTGATCTTGTTAATGTCGATTCACTTGTGTGTTGTAGACTTGATATTGTATCAACAAGATATGAAGAACATGAAGAACACAAGACTTGATTTTGTGTTATTTTGTTCTTCTTGTTGCTGACTTCGTGGGAACTTTGTGTTGTGGGCTTGATAGTGTATCAACTACCACTATCGATCACCAAGGTGCGCACACTCCCCTTTACAAGACATTTAGTAAGGAATAGATTTTCCCTTTGGCTTGGGTCATCAATTGCCTTACTAATCATGACGCGCCTAACTATAAAGTTTGGAACCACACACTCCCCTTCTTGCGGATAAACATCTTCACCATCATCATCATGTGGTCCATTATTGGGTTCCTCTCCATCTTGAGGCTCAGCCTCATCCTCTCCCTTTTCAAGGTCCACTTCCTCACCAAGGTTATACAATCTCCCTTCCCGTAGGATCATGTTGCGTCGGTTTGGACATTCATTGGCTTTATGTCCCCAACCTTGGCACTTGAAATATTGGAATCCCTTTGGGTTAGGATACTTGTGAGCTTCCGGTTTTGGAGGAATTTTGTGGATTGTTTTGGGCTCGGGCAGCCTTGTAGTGGCGGGTTGGTCCTTGTTCTTGGGCCAGCCCGAGGTGGCTTGTCCCCTTGCCTTGAAAGACGATCTCTCTTTAAGTTTCTTTTCAATCTCAAGAGCCGCTTGGAAAATACCTTCAACGGTATCAAACTTGTAAAGTGTTAAATGAGTGGAGATCTCTTTGTTAAACCCACACTTGAACCGGATGACGTCATGACTGATTTGTTCCCCACGATGATCAAGTTTCAACATTAGTTGTTGAAACTCATCAAAATACGCCATCACACTCTTGTTACCTTGACGCAAGTTGTACAATCTAGCAAGCAACTCATGGCGATATCTCTCGGGAAGGTACCGTTGTCTCATCAAGCACCTCAATCTAAACCAAGGTGGTGGCTGCCCATCAACTACTTCATTACCAAACCGCTTGATATACTCCCACCAAGTGTTAGCATAACCCTCAAAATGAGCTATAGCATAACAACCTTTCTTTTCTTCCGAGATATCATTAACTTGGAATACTTTGTCACAAGCTGATTCCCAAGCTAAGTAGGCCTCGGGGTCACTTTCACCTTTAAATGATACAAGATCAAACCCACAACACAAGATTTCCCACGAAATCAGCAACAAGAAGAACAAAGAACACAAAATTCAGCAAGTTGAACAACAAGTGCTAGTGAATCGAAAGAGCCCCACACGGCTTCACTAGACTTCAAGATCACAAACACAACAACAACAAGATGATAAAAAGATAGTTAACTTGACATATAATATTCAAGAGACTAAGAACCCTAACATCAAGAAAGGACCCTAAGACTAATGAATATGAACACCAAGTTCTTACTTAGACCAAGAGGAACTCAATGACCTCAAGATCCTTGTTTCTAGCCAAGATACAACACAAGTATCACTCTACTTGTGAGCTTCCAAGTTGGGCTGCTCCAAAGGAAGAGAGAGAAGCCAACATATTACAACTGTTATGTTTCAAAAATCTGATGGGGAACTACTCCAAATAACCCTAAGATGTTCTATTTATATTACAAGGCAAAATGAAGCAAAATGACTAGCTTGCCCTTGTCTAGGCTGCTGCCCCTTGGAGTGTAAGTTTATTACACTTCAAGGTCCCTCTTCACACTTAAAAACATTGAGATCCTTAGGAGGCTCGATCACCAACTCACACACGGCCATTTGCATAAACAAGGCTTGGAGTTTTTGTAATTCCCGAGCTTGACTTCGTGTGAATGGTCGGGTACTTGTTGGACAGCTTGTCCCACCCGTATCATCCTCTCCGTCTTGAGAGGAATTTGACCTCAAATTCAGCACTTGGTCATCTTCAACCGCCTCCACGAGAGAAAGATCACAAACGTTAAAATTGTTGTGCACTTGATATTCCGGTGGAAGGTCAATCTTGTAGGCGTTGTCATTGATCCTCTCAAGTACTTGGAAGGGACCATCACCCCTCGGCATCAATTTGGACTTTCTTTGAGATGAAAACCGATCCTTCCGAAGAGGCACCCACACCCAATCTCCCGGTTCAAGAATGAATTTCTTTCTTCCCTTGTTGGCCCTCCTTGCCATGTCTTGGTTTTTCTTCTCAAGTTGAAGCCGCACCTTCTCATGTAACTTCTTCATAGAATCTGCCCGCTTGCTTCCATCTAAGCTAATCATGAGAAACTTGGCAAAGGCGTTAAATCCAAAGGGGTGAGGGGGTTGAGGCCGTATACACACTCAAAGGGAGTCATTCCCGTACTTGAGTGTATGACACGATTTTAGGCAAACTCAATCAATGGTAAGTGCTCCTCCCAAGAAGTCATTTTTCCCTTAACCATGGAACATAGCATAGCACCCAAAGTCCTATTAACTACTTCCGTTTAGCCATCGGTTTGTGGGTGGCAGGACGTAGAGAACAACAACTTGGTACCAAGCCTACCCCACATGGACTTCCAAAAGTGGCTTAGGAACTTAGAGTCCCTATCACTCACAATGGTCCTCAGAACACCATGCAATCTAACAACATTATCAACAAATAACGAGGCCACGCTAGGGGCGTCATCATATTTAGAGCAAGGAATAAAGTGCGCCATTTTAGAAAACCGGTCGACTACATTTTAGGAATCCATTTGGCATGCCGTTTGTTAAGCTTGTCTTGGGCCCGAAGATGCTTTAACGATTCATGGTCCGTTCGGATCACGAACTCCTTAGGCCATTAGTAGTGTTGCCAAGTGGCCAAGGCTCTAATCAAGGCATACAACTCTAAATCATATGTGGAGTAGTTTAGAGTTGCTCCTTTGAGCTTTTCACTAAAGTAAGCAATGGGTTTCAAATCTTGCGTCAAAACAGCCCCTATGCCTACTTTACTCGCATCGCACTCGACTTCGAAGGTCTTATCAAAGTTGGGCAATTGTAACAAGGGTGCGGAGATGAGAATAGCTTTCAAGGCTTCAAATTCCTTAGCTTGCTCGACCCCCCACTTGAAGGGTTGTTCTTTCCAAATGACCTCGGTCAAGGGGGCGGCGATGGTGCTAAATCCTTTGACAAAACTTCTATAAAAACTAGCCAACCCGTGGAAGCTTCTTACTTCTCCAACGGTTTGTGGGGTTGGCCAATTTTCGATAGCATATATCTTAGATTCATCCACTTCGACCCCTCTTGAACCAACAACAAAACCCAAGAAAACAACTTCATTAACGCCAAAAGAGCACTTTTCTAGATTTGCATACAATTTTTCCTTTCTAAGGACATCAAGCACACATTGTAAATGCATCACATGCTCTTCTAAAGACTTACTATACACCAAGACATCATCAAAATAGACAACAACAAACTTTCCAATAAATGGCCTCATCACATGATTCATTAGCCTCATAAAAGTACTTGGAGCATTTGTTAGGACGAATGACATAACCATCCATTCATAGAGACCAAACTTGGTCTTGAAGGCGTTTTTCCATTCATCACCGGGTTGCATTCTTATTTGGTGATAGACACTCCTTAAATCAATTTTGGAAAACAAACATGAACCATTCAACTCATCTAGCATGTCATCTAACCGAGGAATAGGGTGGCGATATTTTACCGTAATTTTATTAATGGCTCGGCAGTCCACACACATGCGCCACGTTCCGTCTTTTTTGGGCACTAATAGCACCGGAACAGCACACGGACTCATGCTCTCCTTGACATACCCTTTGTTTAGGATCTCCTCAACTTGACGTTGCAATTCCTTGGTGTCCGTAGGATTGCTCCTATAAGCCGACTTATTTGGCAATTGTGATCCCAGCATAAAATCAATTTGGTGCTCAATTCCCCGAAGTGGGGGCAATCCTTGTGGAAGTTCCTTAGGAAATACATCCTCATAATCTTGCAACACACAAGAAATCAAAGGGGAAATGGAAGAATTAGTGGGGTTAGTGTTAAAACAATGAGCCAAGAGTAACATAGGCGTGTCCTTATCATGATCCATGAAGAGTTCCTTCTTCCTAACCAACATCACCATCTTTTCCGTCCCCTTTGCCGTTGGGGCAGCCTTGGATGACCCCACTGCCCTACCTACGGAATTCCCTCCCTTCTCTCCCTTTTCGGATTCCTTTCACTTTTCCTTCAATTCTCTCATCCTTTGATGCCACTCATTTACTTGGGAAGGCGAAAGAGGATGAAGTGTAACCTTTCGGCCATCCTTCTCAAGTGTATATCGATTGGATCTCCCATCGTGTTTGGTAGACCTATCATATTGCCAAGGCCTACCTAGCAGCAAGTGACATGCTTGCATTGGTATCACGTGATACAAGATCAAGTCTACAACACAAAGATTCCAGCAACAACAAAAAAAAAAACAGCAACCAATCACAAATGCTAGTGAATCGAAAGAGCCCCACCCGGCTTCTCTAGACTTCAAGATCTCAAAGACAAGAACAACAAGATAATAAAAGATAGATAACTTGACATATAATATTCAAGAGACTAAGAACCCTAACATCAAGAGAGGACCCTAAGACTATTGAATATAAACACCAAGTTCTTACTTAGACCAAGAGGAACTCAATGACCTCAAGATCCTTGTTTCTAGCCAAAACACAACACAAGCTTCACTCTAGCAAGCTTGGCCAAAATCTACCTCCCAATGGAAGAGAGAGAGAGAGAGAAATATTACAAGTCTTTGTCTTGAAATTACAATGAAAAACTAGGGCAAAATAATTCTAAGCTTGTCTATTTATATTACAAGCCAAATGAAAGACAAAATGACCATTTGGGCCATGTTGGGGCAGCCGGCCAAGGAGGCCTTGGAGTGTAAGTTTATTACACTTCAAGGCCCATCTTCACACCTTAAAACATTTAGATCCTTAGGTGGTTCAATGACCAACTCACACACGGCCATTTGCATGAATAAGGCTTGGAGTTTTTGTAACTCCCGAGCTTGACTTCGTGTGAATGGTCGGGTACTTGTTGGACAGCTTGTCCCACCCGTATCATCCTCTCCATCTTGAGAGGAATTTGACCTCAAATTCAGCACTTGGTCGTCTTCAACTGCCTCCACGAGAGAAAGATCACAAACGTTAAAAGTGTGGTGCACTTGATATTCCGGTGGAAGGTGATACAATATCAAACCCACAACACAAGATTTCCCACGAAATCAGCAACAAGGGAAACAAAAGGCCCAAAAATCAGCAAGTTGAACAACAATGCTAGTGAATCGAAAGAGCCCCACACGGCTTCACTAGACTTCAAGATTACAAACACAACAACAACAAGATAAATAAAGTAAGATAGATAGCTTGACATATGAGATTACAAGAAATAGGAACCAAACCGTGTATCAAACGATAAGACCCCTAAGACCCACAATAACAACACCAAACTCTTACGGTGACCGCTAAGGGAATCAACTCCGCCTTACAACCACCATTTCTAAGCAAGGATCAATAATGGCTTTTCCAAGCCCTACACTACTTGGCTTTCCAAGCCCTACACTACACTCTCAAAGAGAGAAGAAGAAGTCTTTCAAATATCCATCATCAACTAACTAGAAAATAAGACTAATGAAGTCTATTTATAACTATTACATCAATGACCAAACTACCCTTAATGAAAAGGGGCTCCTATGGAGTGTAAAGAAAAGACACAAAAAGACCAAAACACCCTTAATAAGGGCTGGTCATAGAGTGTAAGGACTCCTTCTTCACACTTCAACCCTTGCAATCCTTTGGAGCCTCGGGTAGTCATCAAGGCAAGACTCCAAGCAACCTTCCACACACGAAAGTGCTTTATTAACTGTCCAAAATGACTTCCCCATGCATACTCTCGGGCCTTCAAGGTGTCCAAAATCAGATTCTCCATGTGTTGGCCACGAATGATGGCATCAAAAGTTATGATGGCCATTTGTCTTGTATCATCCTCCCCTTCTTGAAAAGGATTCGACCTCGAATCCAAACCTTGCAAAAATCAAAGAAAGGACAAACGAATACAAACTCCTCATGGCATGAGGGTTAGGGTTAGCACAATAAATCAGCTCAACATGCCAAAGTTGCTTATACTTGCAATATAACCAAGGATCCTTTGAATTAATTATTAAAAACTTATTAAAATATGCACAAAGGATTTGGCTATTTAAATCACCAAGAGATAAGGAAACTACAAAGGTCCTAATGGCATCAAATAATCTCCAAGGTAAAACTACCTTCATCTTAGGAGCCATAAGACACAATTGCTTCTTTATCTCTTCAAGAGACCACACCAAGGGTGGAGCCTCAATTGGTTCTAATGTCCACAAGATCCATATAGCATTATCATTCATACAAGTGGACAAACCAACCAATTTCCTACCTCTAAATAAAACAAATCCAAAACTAGCATGGATGTCATCATAGGCAAAGAGGTAGTATAGGAAAGAATCAAGTGTAAAGGCATACACGGGTGAAGACAAAGCATTTAAGCACACCCACATTCTTTCCTTCAAGCAAATAGAGAACTTGGCATTCACAAGTTGAGATTCTTGTAATTTAAACACAATTGTGTCAAGCAAGGATGCACATTTAGAAACATTACCCCAAGGAAACAATGACACTTTTGCTCTCGGGTTTTCAAGAATGACACTTTGCTTGTCATGTAGACCAAGCAACAAGTTGGGTGCGCCAACATCACCATTTCTATATTTGGCACCGGGGTCAAATAAAAAAGGTAGCCATAGACACGGGTCTAGACAATACTTCCTTTCCCCATAGGCTTCACCCAAACTACAAGATATACTCTCTACAATAGCATACATCTCATCAAAAGCAAATAGAGAGTGGAGAATGGTATCACTCAAGTCAAGTTCAACTAAGGTGTCCTCATGTGAGTACTCACTACCAGTTTCAACATCATCACCATGAGCACTCTCAACAATAAGGTCACACATAGTAGAAGAAGTAATTTCCAAATAATGGACACCTTCCCCTTCTATGGAAGTACCCTCAAGTAGACACATACCACCACTAAAGTCCAAGGAATTGTTACTTAAGTCTTTACAAGCAAGCAATTCATCCTTATAGTCATCAAACATGGGTAGGGTGTCATACAAAGGATCACAACCACAATCAATTTTCAAGGAAAAATCACTTATTGGGTTTCTTAAGAATTCAAGCAAATCAAAATTATCATTACCCAATTGATCATTCCTTTCCAAGACATCGCATTCCCTTCCCTTAAGAGTACTCTCATCTCCCAAGAAGAGATTTCCATCTTTAGGAGGAATGTTTTTACACCATAGTGGGTTGGCATATAGGCTATAGCTTTCAAGACAAGCTATACCTTCAACGTCATTCTCACCACTAGGTTCTTTAGGAGTGAACTCATCATCTTCAAACAAGATATTGTACTTAAAGAGAGAAGGATCTATCCATGAAGAGGATATAGAACATGCAAATCCATTCTCTAAAAGATCATTATCGAGTATCAAAGATGTTTCAAGCACATGATTATCCCTATGAGCAAAACCGAGAGTAGAACATTTACTAGAGGTCATACTAAAGGGGTCACTCCTATTTATTTGATCAACATTTTCAATATAATCATTCACTTGAGATCCATTAAACACATCACACATATCCTCAAGTGGTGGACAAATTTTGCACATAAGTTGATCAACACAATTCCCACAAGATGATGTACCATCATTCAACACATTGGCTTCAACACTAGGTGGACATAAATTGATCTTACAAGAAGAGTCAATTTTGTCATCAATAGGATCAACTAGTGTATCCACACTCACAACAAGTACATCATCAACAAGAGGCAAAGAATCAATAGACTCACAAATAGGCAAGCTACTACTCACACTCAATGGGCTACTAGCAACACAATTATCATTCACATGCACAAAAGTGTAAGAGTAAGCGATTTTACCTTGAAGTTCTTGAGTAAATTCTCCTTTGCTGTGGTGTGAAGGTTTCCCACATGCTTCGGCAGTAACTTCTCCTTGGCCTTGTGCTTCTCCGCTTGCCATGTTGGTACCTACACAAATGTCCTTAGAAGGAAAAGGACAAACATAGTTAGCATGATTTGGTGGCAACCCTCTCACTTCGCTCCACACAACCTCTCCTTTTTCCCCTTTCGGATTACCACCTTTCACACCCTTACTCCTCTCAATCTTTTGTCTCTCATAATCAATCGGCTTGGAGTAAGTGATCACATCTCCTTGCGGTTTGGGAATAATTGAGGTAAAGAGATAATTTCCCCAATGGTCCACTATAACCTTAGGCCAATTTAGCACATTTGGAACTCTATGTTGTGCAAACCAATCGGCACCCAAGCATACATGACCTTGTGTCAAGGGAAAGATATCGCACCACACCTCCTCATGGTATTCAAATTGGGTGAAGACAATCCTCACTCTCTCGGTAACCCTATACCCGTCCAAGGAATATGGAGCAAGTAAAGGTTCTCGAAACAACCCTAAATAGTCAACCATCGGTGGCATGATGTAGTTCTTATGGCGCCAATCATCTAGCACAAGGAGGCAGCCCGGTACCCCATCAATGCTTACCTTTCCGGAGTGAACACTTCTCCTAGGATCAACATTGTAGAGTTTAGGACAACCCAACGGTACATGAGTACCCCTCGGCCTTTGAGATGTACTCTCTCTTCTTCTCATGGGGCAACCTACACTATAGCTAGTATTCACACCGCTTCGACCTTGACAAGATGTACTACAAGGTGAAGAATATGAATCTTCATTCCCCACACTTGCACTCTCACCATGGCTCTCATAAGCTTTGCGAAGGGAGGGGTTATACCTTACTCCAATTCTAGGTTCGAAATGGGAAGTGTAAGACTCCTCATATGCCCCAACTTCATCATAAGAACTATCATAAGGTCCTAAATCATCTCCATATCCACCATAAGAGCTAGGCACTTCATTCACCTCATTTTCTCCCTCAAAACCATAACCCTCAAATCTGCCCATGTCTTGATCATGGCTATATTCATAGCCCCCATAATCTACGACATCATCGTAGCCATAAAATCCCTCACTACAATCATAGTCTCCCATGTTGTACACATAATACGAGGCTACCAAGATATGTTCCCCTTATATCACCTTGTACCTACAAAATGAACAAACAAGATTAGTAGTAAAAGCACCTCAACAACACTCGTATACACTCGCCTTTGTGATTCTCACCATTGGAGCGGCGAATATTGAAAGTTGCTTATACTCCGATAGTTAATAAGGTGTCAATCACTACTTAGCGACCGGAATAGATTATTGTTTGATCGACTCAAGACACAAAATAAAATCTACTTATGAACTTGAATCAAAGAAGTTCAACGAATCAAAATGAGAAAAGCACACAAAGAACGAAAAACACGAAGAAAACGGATTCAAAAACCAACTCACAATCTAGTAGGTGATTACTAGTTGTTAATTAGTACTAGAATCAAGAAATGAAACTAAAGAAACAAGGAAATGAAACTTATAATCTGAAATTTGAGCTTAATGGTGACGTGGCAGCATGTAATTGGTCTTGGGCCCACACGAAAATATATATATATATATATTTTTTTTTTATTTTTTTTTTGTCACAAATCTGAAATTTCAATATGAAACACAACTTGTCATGGATGACAATGGGTTTTGGAGGGAAAGTAAAGTCTTGTACTCTTTTTTCAACTTTTCAAACTCAAAAAGGTAAGATTTGACTATTCTAATCCCACAAAACAAGGTTCCGTGTTTTAAGGAAAAGTGGTTGTCAAGTCTAGGAAGTGATGTGTGCAAGTCTTCTCCAACAACTTTATGACTTGTCTTGCAACTTGAACACAACAATATGAACAAGATGAACAAGTTTTAAAAGATGAACACCTCAACAACCTTCATCACCCTCTTCAAGCACATAACACACAACCACCAATTTTATCATCAACAACATACAACTTTCAACCACTTCAAGTCACCACAACAATGGTCAAGTTTTTAAGCTCAACTTTTAGATCTAGACACTTTAGTGTTGGTGAGAAAGAAACCAACACTAGAAACACACTAAACAAGTAAAATAACACCTAGATCTAAACACACAAACACTATTCTCGGCCAAGACAACAAGATGGACAGATTTTATTATTTTTTTTTTTTTTGACAGATTTCGTTTTTTTTTTTTTTTTTGATCGAGATAGCCCAAGATTGGTAGTGTAGGAACACAACCAGCCTTGCTCTGATACCAAATGATACAATATCAAACCCACAACACAAGATTTCCCACGAAATCAGCAACAAGGGAAACAAAAGGCCCAAAAATCAGCAAGTTGAACAACAATGCTAGTGAATCGAAAGAGCCCCACACGGCTTCACTAGACTTCAAGATTACAAACACAACAACAACAAGATAAATAAAGTAAGATAGATAGCTTGACATATGAGATTACAAGAAATAGGAACCAAACCGTGTATCAAACGATAAGACCCCTAAGACCCACAATAACAACACCAAACTCTTACGGTGACCGCTAAGGGAATCAACTCCGCCTTACAACCACCATTTCTAAGCAAGGATCAATAATGGCTTTTCCAAGCCCTACACTACTTGGCTTTCCAAGCCCTACACTACACTCTCAAAGAGAGAAGAAGAAGTCTTTCAAATATCCATCATCAACTAACTAGAAAATAAGACTAATGAAGTCTATTTATAACTATTACATCAATGACCAAACTACCCTTAATGAAAAGGGGCTCCTATGGAGTGTAAAGAAAAGACACAAAAAGACCAAAACACCCTTAATAAGGGCTGGTCATAGAGTGTAAGGACTCCTTCTTCACACTTCAACCCTTGCAATCCTTTGGAGCCTCGGGTAGTCATCAAGGCAAGACTCCAAGCAACCTTCCACACACGAAAGTGCTTTATTAACTGTCCAAAATGACTTCCCCATGCATACTCTCGGGCCTTCAAGGTGTCCAAAATCAGATTCTCCATGTGTTGGCCACGAATGATGGCATCAAAAGTTATGATGGCCATTTGTCTTGTATCAGAAGGTCAATCTTGTAGGCGTTGTCATTGATTTTCTCGAGTACTTGGAATGGACCATCACCCCTCGGCATCAATTTGGACTTTCTTTGGGATGGAAACCGATCCCTCCGAAGATGCACCCACACCCAATCTCCCGGTTCAAGGATGACTTTCTTTCTTCCCTTGTTGGCCCTCCTTGCCATGTCTTGGTTTCTCTTCTCAAGTTGAAGCCGCACCTTCTCATGTAACTTCTTCATAGAATCTGCCCGCTTGCTTCCTTCTAAGCTAATCATGAGATCACTTGGCAAAGGCGTTAAATCCAAAGGGGTGAGGGGGTTGAGGCCGTATACACACTCAAAGGGAGTCATTCCCGTACTTGAGTGTATGACACGGTTATATGCAAACTCAATTAATGGTAAGTGCTCTTCCCAAGAAGTCATTTTTCCCTTAACCATGGAACGTAGCATAGCACCCAAAGTCCTATTTACTACTTCCGTTTGGCCATCGGTTTTTGGGTGGCAGGACGTAGAGAATAATAACTTGGTACCAAGCCTACCCCACATGGACTTCCAAAAGTGGCTTAGGAACTTAGAGTCCCTATCACTCACAATGGTCCTCGGGACACCATGCAATCTAACAACATTATCAACAAACAACGAGGCCACGCTAGGGGCGTCATCACATTTAGAGCAAGGAATAAAGTGCGCCATTTTAGAAAACCGGTCAACTACAACAAAAATACTATCCCGGCCTCGTCGAGTCCTTGGCAGCCCTAACACAAAGTCCATAGATATATCAAGCCAAGGACGTAGAGGAGTGGGCAGCGGGGTGTACAACCCATGAGGTAGGAGCCGAGATTTGGCTCTCTTGCATTCTACACATTGGCCGCAAATCCTAGCCACATCCTTGCGCATTTTGGGCCAATAGAATTGCTCCTCCAATATTCCAAGGGTCTTTTCGACCCCAAAATGACCCATTAGACCGCCATCATGTGCTTCCCTCACAAACAATTCTCTCCAAGAGCTAGAGGGTACACACAATCGTCTACCTTTAAATAAGTAACCATCAAACTTGGCATAGGGATTTGAACCCCTAGCCGAATCCCACTTGTCCCTACCCAATTCTTCACATTCCCTAAAGATAGGAGCAAAGTGAGGGTCCTTGGGATACAATTCTCTTAAACTCTCAAAACCCATCAATTTTGATGACAAGGTGGACACAAGGACATGTTTTCTAGACAAAGCATCGGCCACTACATTGTCCTTACCCTTTTTGTATTGGATAACATAAGGGAAGGTCTCAAGAAACTCAATCCATTTTGCATGCCGTTTGTTAAGCTTGTCTTGGGCCCGAAGATGCTTTAAGGATTCATGGTCCGTTCGGATCACGAACTCCTTGGGCCATAAGTAATGTTGCCAAGTGGCCAAGGCTCTAATCAAGGCATACAACTCTAAATCATACGTGGAGTAGTTTAGAGTTGCTCCTTTGAGCTTTTCGCTAAAGTAAGCAATGGGTTTCAAATCTTGCATCAAAACAGCCCCTATGCCTACTTTACTCGCATCGCACTCGACCTCGAAGGTCTTATCAAAGTTGGGCAATTGTAACAACGGTGCGGAGATGAGCATAGCTTTCAAGGCTTCAAATGCCTTAGCTTGCTCGACACCCCACTTGAAGGGTTGTTCTTTCCGAATGACCTCGGTCAAGGGGGCGGCTATGGTGCTAAATCCTTTGACAAACCTTCTATAAAAACTAGCCAACCCGTGGAAGCTTCTTACTTCTCCAACGTTTTGTGGGGTTGGCCAATTTTTGATAGCGTCTATCTTGGATTCATCCACTTCGACCCCTCTTGAGCTAACAACAAAACCCAAGAAAACAACTTCATTGACACCAAAAGAGCACTTTTCCAGATTTGCATACAATTTTTCCTTCCTAAGGACATCAAGCACACATTGTAAATGCATCACATGCTCTTCTAAGGATTTGCTATACACCAAGACATCATCAAAGTAGACAACAACAAACTTTCCAATAAATGGCCTCATCACATGATTCATTAGCCTCATAAAAGTACTTGGAGCATTTGTTAGGCCGAATGGCATAACCATCCATTCATAGAGACCAAACTTGGTCTTGAAGGCGGTTTTCCATTCATCACCGAGTTGCATTCTTATTTGGTGATAGCCACTCCTTAAATCAAACTTGGAAAACAAACATGAACCATTCAACTCATCTAGCATATCATTTAACCGAGGAATAGGGTGGCGATATTTTACCGTAATTTTGTTGATGGCTCGGCAGTCCACACACATGCGCCACGTTCCGTCTTTCTTTGGCACTAATAACACCGGAACAGCACACGGACTCATGCTCTCCTTGACATACCCTTTGTTTAGGATCTCCTCAACTTGACGTTGCAATTCCTTGGTGTCCGTAGGATTGCTCCTATAAGCCGGCTTGTTTGGTAATTGTGATCCCGGCACAAAGTCAATTTGGTGCTCAATTCCCCAAAGCGGGGGCAATCCTTGCGGAAGTTCCTTAGGAAATACGTCCTCATAATCCTGCAACACACAAGAAATCAAAGGGGAAATGGAAGAATTAGTGGGGTTAGTGTTAAAACAATGAGCCAAGAGTAACATAGGCGTATCCTCATCATGATCCACGAAGAGTTCCTTCTTCCTAACCAACATCACCATGTTTTCCGTCCCCTTCGCCGTTGGGGCAGCCTTGGATGGGCCCACTGCCCCACCTACGGAACTCCCTCCCTTTTCTCCCTTTTCGGATTCCTTTTCTTTTTCCTTCAATTCCCTCATCCTTTGATGCCACTCATTTACTTGGGACGGCGAAAGAGGATGAAGTGTAACCTTTCGGCCATCCTTCTCAAGTGTATATCGATTAGTCCTCCCATCGTGTTTAGTAGACCTATCATATTGCCAAGGTCTACCTAGTAACAAGTGACATGCTTGCATTGGTATCACGTCACAAAGCACTTCATCGTGGTAGTTTCCCACCTTAAACCGTATCACACATTGCCTTGCGACCCTTAATTCACCACAATCATTCAACCATTGTAACTTGTAAGGACTAGTGTGCGGAGTAGTTAGTAACTTCAAGAAGTTTACCATAGCATGACTTACAACATTTGTACAACTACCACTATCAATCACCAAGGTACACACACTTCCCTTTACAAGACATTTAGTATGGAATAGATTTTCCCTTTGGCTTGGGTCATCTATTGCCTTACTAATCATGACGCGCCGAACCACAAAGTTTGGAATCACACACTCCCCTTCTTGCGGATAAACATCTTCACCATCATCACCACCATCATCAAGTGGTCCATCCTCGGTTTTCTCTCCATCTTGAGGCTCGGCCTCTTCTTCTCCCCGTTCGGGACCCACCTCTTCACCAAGGTAATATACTCTCCCTTCCCGTAGGATCACATTGCGTCGGTTTGGACATTCATTGGCCTTATGTCCCCAACCTTGGCACTTGAAACATTGGAATCCCTTTGGGTTAGGATACTTGTGAGCCTCCGGTTTTGGAGTCAATTTGGGGACTGTTTTGGTCTCGGGCAGCCTAGTAGTGGCGGGTTGGTCCTTGTTTTTGGGCCAACCCGAGGGGGCTTGTCCCCTTGTCTTAAAAGATGATCTCTCCTTAAGTTCCCTTTCAATCTCAAGAGCCGCTTGGAAAATACCGTCAACGGTTTCAAACTTGTGAAGGGTTAAATGAGTGGAGATATCTTTGTTCAACCCACACTTGAACCGGATGATGTCGTGGCTGATTTGCTCCCCACGATGATCAAGCTTCAACATGAGTTGTTGAAACTCATCAAAATATGCCATCACACTCTTGTTACCTTGACGCAAACCATACAATCTAGCAAGCAACTCATGGCGATATCTCTCGGGAAGGTATCGTTGCCTCATCAAATACCTCAATCGATACCAAGGTGGTGGCTGCCCATCAATGAGTTCATTACCAAACCGCTTGACATACTCCCACCAAGTGTTAGCATAACCCTCAAAATGAGCTATAGCATAGCAACCCTTCTTTTCTTCCGAGATGTCATTAACTTGGAAAACTTTGTCACAAGCCGATTCCCAAGCTAAGTAGGCCTCGGGGTCACTATCACCTTTAAAGATTGGTAGGTTCAACTTGATGGTGTTGATGCCTACATCTCTCTCTTGGTGTCGGTTTCCCCTATCTCCATACCCTCGGTATCTCCTTGGATCTCCACGACCCCCTCTTATCTCCTCCTCCCTCATGTAATCATCATCAAAGGCTCCATACCCTTCATACTCCTCTCTACCATATCCTTCAAAGGGGGCTGGTCGGGCTTGGGCATTTTGATTCGGAGGAATTGGATTTTGTGGCCTTTGGTTTAATGGAGCTTGGAATGGAGGGTTCGGATTTAGTGGAGGGACTTGACGTCCAAATCCCTCTTGTGGAACTTGAGGAGCTTGGAAACGTATTGGTCTAGTGGGGTCACGGTTTGGAGGAAAAAGGGTGGTGTCACGGTTTGGAGGAAAAAGGGTGGTATGGCTTGCGGCATTTAATGGAGCTTGGGGTGCATTTAGCATTTGGTGGACTGTTTCGGGGGTGATGGTTGCGGAGGAAGTCCTATCATGCCCATTGGTAGAGACATGTAGAGGAGTAGAAGGATGAGAGTTCCTTTGACTCTCCACTTGTTCTAGTCTCCCACTAATAGTCGACACTTCTCCCTTGATTGCTGCCAAGTCCCCTCTCACGGCCCCAAATTCCGAATTCAACCTTTCAAGTGTCCGGGTAACGGCCTCAAGAGTGACCCTCATAGAGTCAAGTGCATTAGTATCCACGTTATGGGACGTGGCCCCTTCCATTGTCAAGGTATTATACTCCTTAGATCACCACACGCTTGAGTTCCACAAGTGTTGTAACTTGGCTAGTAACCGTGAATCCTTTAAGGTATGAGTAAGCTCTTATCCGGAGTGGATTCTTATTTGAAGACTCAAAGAATTCTTGTCGGACTAGAACCAAAAACAACAACGTGTTCAAAAGATAAAAGCACTCAAGTAAACGTTGACACGAACAAACGAATTCAAAGGACTAATTGACAATCTAGTAGGAATGTACTAGTTTGTTAATTAGTTCTAGAATCAAGTAAGGAAACTAAGAATCAACAATTAGAAACTAAAAAATTATCCAAAGTTGAGCTTAGGGGTGACGTGGCAGCATGCAATTGGCCTTGGGCCCACACGGTTTGTATATATATAACTTATATGTATTTTTTTTTTTTTGTCACAAATCTGAAAATCAATATTCAAACAACTTGTGAAGGATGACAATGTGTTTTGGAGGGAAAAATAATAGTCTTGTAGTCTTTTTCAACCTTTCAAACTCAAAGGGTTAGGTTTGACTAACTAGTCCCACAAAACAAGGCTCCTTGAATTAAGGAAGAGTGGTTGGCCAACTAGGAAGTGATGGGTGCAAGTCTTTCACCAACAACTTTATGACTTGTCTTGCAACTTGAACACCACAAGATGAACAAGATGAACAAGTTTAAAAGATGAACACCTTAACAACTTTCATCAACTTCTTCAAGCACATAACACACAACCACCAATTTTTGTCATCAACAACATACAACTTTCAACCACTTCAAGTCACCACAACAATGGTCAAGTTTTCAAGCTCAACTTTTAGATCTAGACACTTTAGTGTTGGTGAGAAAGAAACCAACACTAGAAACACACTAAACAAGCAAAATAACACCTAGATCTAAACATACAACAACATTCTCGGATTTGTCTTCAATGGACTGATTTCCAATTTTTTTTTTTTTTTTTTTTTTGTTTAATCCGAGAACAAGCCCAAGATGGGTTGTGTGGGAACACAACCGGTCTTGCTTTGATACCAAATGATACAAGATCAAGTCTACAACACAAAGATTCCAACAACAACAACAACAAAAACAGCAACCAATCACAAATGCTAGTGAATCGAAAGAGCCCCACCCGGCTTCACTAGACTTCAAGATCTCAAAGACAAGAACAACAAGATAATAAAAGATAGATAACTTGACATATAATATTCAAGAGACTAAGAATCCTAACATCAAGAGAGGACCCTAAGACTATTGAATATAAACACCAAGTTCTTACTTAGACCAAGAGGAACTCAATGACCTCAAGATCCTTGTTTCTAGCCAAAACACAACACAAGCTTCACTCTAGCAAGCTTGGCCAAAATCTGCCTCCCAATGGAAGAGAGAGAGAGAGAGAAATATTACAAGTCTTTGTCTTGAAATTACAATGAAAAACTAGGGCAAAATAATTCTAAGCTTGTCTATTTATATTACAAGCCAAATGAAAGACAAAATGACCATTTGGGCCATGTTGGGGCAGCCGGCCAAGGAGGCCTTGGAGTGTAAGTTTATTACACTTCAAGGCCCATCTTCACACCTTAAAACATTTAGATCCTTAGGTGGTTCAATGACCAACTCACACACGGCCATTTGCATGAATAAGGCTTGGAGTTTTTGTAACTCCCGAGCTTGACTTCGTGTGAATGGTCGGGTACTTGTTGGACAGCTTGTCCCACTCGTATCATCACGTCACAAAGCACTTCATCGTGGTAGTTTCCCACCTTAAACCGTATCACACATTGCCTTGCGACCCTTAATTCACCACAATCATTCAACCATTGTAACTTGTAAGGACTAGTGTGCGGGGTAGTTGGTAACTTCAAGAAATTTACCATAGCATGACTTACAACATTTGTACAACTACCACTATCGATCACCAAGGTACACACACTCCCCTTTACAAGACATTTAGTATGGAATAGATTTTTGATACAAGACAAATGGCCATCATAACTTTTGATGCCATCATTCGTGGCCAACACATGGAGAATCTGATTTTGGACACCTTGAAGTCCCAAGAGTATGCATGGGGAAGTCATGAAGTCATTTTGGACACATAATAAAGCAAATTCGTGTGTGAAAGGTTGCTTGGAGGCATGCCTTGATGACTACCCGAGGCTCCAAAGAATTGCAAGGGTTGAAGTGTGAAGAAGGAGTCCTTACACTCCATGACCGCCCCTTATTAAGGGTGTTTTGGTCTTTTTTGTGCCTTTTCTTTACACTCCATAGGAGCCTCTTTTCATTAAGGGTAGTTTGGTCATGTGATGTAATAGTTATAAATAGGCTTCATTAGTCTTGTTTTCGAGGGAGTTAATTATGGATATTTGAAAGACTTCTTCTTCTCTCTTTGAGAATGTAGTGTAGGGCTTGGAAAGGCCAAGTAGTGTAGGGCTTGGAAAAGCCATTATTGATCCTTGCTTAGAAACGGTGGTTGTAAGACGAAGTTGATTCCCTTAGCGATCACCATAAGAGTTTGGTGTTGTTATTGAGGGTCTTAGGGGTCTTATCGTTTGATACACGGTTTGGTTCCTATTTCTTGTAATCTCGTATGTCAAGCTATCTATCCTTTTTTTTGTAATCTTGTTAAGCTTGTGTTTGTTAATCTTGAAGTCTAGTGAAGCCGTGTGGGGCTCTTTCGATTCACTAGCACTTGTTGTTCTTGTGATAGTTGTTCATCTTGTTGTTGTTGCTGAAATCTTGTGTTGTGGGTTTGATCTTGTATCATTTGGTATCAGAGCAAGGCTGGTTGTGTTCCTAAACTACCAATCTTGGGCTATCTCGGTCAAAAAAACAAAAAAAAACGAAATCTGTCAAAAAAAAATAAATGAAATCTGTCCATCTTGTTGTCTTGGCCGAGAATAGTGTTTGTGTGTTTAGATCTAGGTGTTATTTTACTTGTTTAGTGTGTTTCTAGTGTTGGTTTCTTTCTCACCAACACTGAAGGTGTCTAGATCTAAAGATGAGCTTATAATATTGACCATTGATGACCATTGGTGGGTTTTGTGTTATGTTCTTGAAGAAGTTGATGTTGTGTTCTTGAAGGTTGTTGTGGTGTTCATCTTGTTCTTCATCTATTCTTACAACTTAAGACAACAAAAGTTATAAAGTTGTTGGTTATTGGTGAGAAGACTTGCACACATCTCTTCTTAGACTTGACAACCACTTTTCCTTAAAACACGAAACCTTGTTTTGTGGGATTAGAATAGTCAAATCTTACCTTTTTGAGTTTGCAAAGTTGAAAAAAGAGTACAAGACTTTACTTTCCCTCCAAAACCCATTGTCATCCATGAAAAGTTGTATTTCATATTGAAATTTCAGATTTGTGACCAAAATATATATATATATATTTTCGGTTGGGCCCAAGACCAATTGCATGCTGCCACGTCACCATTAAGCTCAAATTTCAGATTCTAAGTTTCATTTCCTTGTTTCTTTAGTTTCATTTCTTGATTCTAGTACTAATTAACAACTAGTAATCACCTACTAGATTGTGAGTTGGTTTTTTTTGAATCCATTTTCTTCGTGTTCTTCGTTCTTTGTGTGCTTTTCTCATTTTGATTCGTTGAACTTCTTTGATTCAAGTTCATAAGTAGATTTTTGTTTTGTGTCTTGAGTCGATCAAACAATAATCTATTCCGGTCGCTAAGTAGTGATTGACACCTTATTAACTACCGGAGTATAAGCAACTTTCAATATTCGCCGCTCCAATTGTGAGGATCACAAAGGTGAGTGTATACGAGTGTTGGTGAGGTGCTTTTACTGCTAATCTTGTTTGTTCATTTTGTAGGTACAAGGTGATATAAGGGGAACATATCTTGGTATCCTCGTATTATTGTGACTACAACATGGGAGACTATGATTGTAGTGAGGGATTTTATGGCTACGATGATGTTGTGGATTATGGGGGCTATGAATATAGCCATGATCAAGACATGGGCAGATTTGAGGGTTATGGTTTTGAGGGAGAACATGAGGTGAATGAAGTGCCAAGTTCTTATGATGAAGTTGGGGCATATGAGGAGTCTTACACTTCCCATTTCGAACCTCGAATTGGTGTAAGGTATAACCCCTCCCTTCGCAAAGCTTATGAGAGCCATGGTGAGAGTGCACGTGTGGAGAATGAAGATTCATATTCTTCACCTTGTAGTACATTTTATCAAGGTCGAAGCGGTGTGAATGGGTATACTAGCTATAGTGTAGGTTGTCCCATGAGAAGAAGAGAGAATACATCTCCAAGGCCGAGGGGTACTCATGTGCCCTTGGGTTGTCCTAAACTCTACAATGTTGATCCTAGGAGAAGTGTTCACTCCGAAAAGGTAAGCATTTCTGGGGTACCGGGCTGCCTCCTTGTGCTAGATGATTGGCGCCATAAGAACTACATCATGCCACCGATGGTTGACTGTTTAGGGTTGTTTCGAGAACCTTTACTTGTTCCATATTCCTTGGACGGGTATAAGGTTACCGAGAGAGTGAGGATTGTCTTCACCCAATTTGAATACTATGAGGAGGTGTGGTGTGATATCTTTCCCTTGACACCAGGTCATGTATGCTTGGGTGCCGATTGGTTTGCACAACATAGAGTTCCAAATGTGCTAAATTGGCCTAAGGTTATAGTGGACCATTGGGGAAATTATCTCTTTACCTCAATTATTCCCAAACCACAAGGAGATGTGATCACTTACTCCAAGCCGAATGATTATGAGAGACAAAAGATTGAGAGGAGTAAGGGTGTGAAAGGTGGTAATCCGAGAGTGGAAAAAGGAGAGGTTGTGTGGAGTGAAGTGAGGGGGTTGCCACCAAATCATGCTAACTATGTTTGTCCTTTTCTTTCTAAGGACATTTGTGTAGGTACCAACATGGCAAGCGGAGAAGCACAAGGCCAAGGAGAAGTTGCTGCCGAAGCATGTGGAAAACCTTCACACCACGGCAAAGAAGAATTTACTCAAGAACTTCAAGGTAAAATCGCTTACTCTTACACTTTTGTGCATGTGAATGATAATTGTGTGACTAGTTGCCCATTGAGTGTGAGTAATAGCTTACCTATTTGTGAGTCTATTGATTCTTTGCCTCTTGTTGATGATGTACTTGTTGGGAGTGTGGATACACTAGTTGATCCTATTGATGATCGAATTGACTCTTCTTGTAAGGTCAATTTAAGTCCACCTAGTGTTGAAGCCAATGTGTTGAATGATGGTACATCATCTTGTGGGAATTGTGTTGATCAACTTATGTGCGGAATTTGTCCACCACTTGAGGATATGTGTGATGTGTTTAATGGATCTCAAGTGAATGATTATATTGAAAATGTTGATCAAATAAATAGGAGTGACCCCTTTAGTATGACCTCTAGTAAATGTTCTACTCTCGGTTTTGCTCATAGGGATAATCATGTGCTTGAAACATCTTTGATACTTGATAATGATCTTTTAGAGAATGGATTTGCATGTTCTATATCCTCTTCATGGATAGATCCTTCTCTCTTTAAGTACAATATCTTGTTTGAAGATGATGAGTTCACTCCTAAAGAACCTAGTGGTGAGAATGACGTTGAAGGTATAGCTTGTCTTGAAAGCTATAGCCTATATGCCAACCCACTATGGTGTAAAAACATTCCTCCTAAAGATGAAAATCTCTTCTTGGGAGATGAGAGTACTCTTAAGGGAAGGGAATGTGAGGTCTTGGAAAGGAATGATCAATTGGGTGATGATAATTTTGATTTGCTTGAATTCTTAAGAAACCCAATAAGTGATTTTTCCTTGAAAATTGATTGTGGTTGTGATCCTTTGTATGACACCCCACCCATGTTTGATGACTATAAGGATGAATTGCTTGCTTGTAAAGACTTAAGTAATAATTCCTTGGACTTTAGTGGTGGTATGTGTCTACTTGAGGGTACTTCCATAGAAAGGGAAGGTGTCCATTATTTGGAAATTACTTCTTCTACTATGTGTGACCTTATTGTTGAGAGTACTCATGGTGATGATGTTGAAACTGGTAGTGAGCACTCACATGAGGACACCTTAGTTGAACTTGACTTGAGTGATACCATTCTCCACTCTCTATTTGCTTTTGATGATATGTATGCTATTGTAGAGAGTATATCTTGTAGTTTGGGTGAAGCCTATGGGGAAAGGGAGTATTGTCTAGACCCGTGTCTATGGCTACTCTTTCTATTTGACCCCGGTGCCAAATATAGAAATGGTGATGTTGGCGCACCCAACTTGTTGCTTGGTCTACATGACAAGCAAAGTGTCATTCTTGAAAACCCGAGAGCAAAAGTGTCATTGTTTCCTTGGGGTAATGTTTCTAAATGTGCATCCTTGCTTGACACAATTGTGTTTAAATTACAAGAATCTCAACTTGTGGATGCCAAGTTCTCTATTTGCTTGAAGGAAAGAATGTGGATGTGCTTAAATGCTTTGTCTTCACCCTTGTATGCCTTTACACTTGATTTTTTCCTATACTACCTCTTTGCCTATGATGACATCCATGCTAGTTTTGGATTTGTTTTATGTAGAGGTAGGAAATTTTTTGGTTTGTCCACTTGTATGAATGATAATGCTATATGGATCTTGTGAACATTAGAACCAATTGAGGCTCCACCCTTGGTGTGGTCTCTTGAAGAGATAAAGAAGCAATTGTGTCTTATGGCTCCTAAGATGAAGGTTTTACCTTGTGGATTATTTGATGCCATTAGGACCTTTGTAGTTTCCTTATCTCTTGGTGATTTAAATAGCCAAATCCTTTGTGCATATTTTAATAAGTTTTTAATATTTAATTCAAAGGATCCTTGGTTATATTGCAAGTATAAGCAACCTTGGCATGTTGAGATGATTTATTGTGCTAACCCTAACCCTCATGCCATGAGGAGTTTGTATTTGTTTGCCCTTTCTTTGGTTTTGCAAGGTTTGGATTCGAGGTTGAATCCTTTTCAAGAAGGGGAGGATGATACAAGACAAATGGCCATCATAACTTTTGATGCCATCATTCGTGGCCAACACATAGAGAATCTGATTTTGGACACCTTGAAGGCCCAAGAGTATGCATGGGGAAGTCATGAAGTCATTTTGGACACATAATAAAGCAAATTCGTGTGTGGAAGGTTGCTTGGAGACATGCCTTGATGACTACTCGAGGCTCCAAAGAATTGCAAGGGTTGAAGTGTGAAGAAGGAGTCCTTACACTCCATGACCGCCCCTTATTAAGGGTGTTTTGGTCTTTTTTGTGCCTTTTCTTTACACTCCATAGGAGCCTCTTTTCATTAAGGGTAGTTTGGTCATATGATGTAATAGTTATAAATAGGCTTCATTAGTCTTGTTTTTGAGGGAGTTGATTATGGATATTTGAAAGACTTCTTCTTCTCTCTTTGAGAATGTAGTGTAGGGCTTGGAAAGGCCAAGTAATGTAGGGCTTGGAAAAGCCATTATTGATCCTTGCTTAGAAACGGTGGTTGTAAGGAGGAGTTGATTCCCTTAGCGGTCACCATAAGAGTTTGGTGTTGTTATTGCGGATCTTAGGGGTCTTATCGTTTGATACACGGTTTGGTTCCTATTTCTTGTAATCTCGTATGTCAAGCTATCTATCCTTTTTTTTGCAATCTTATTAAGCTTGTGTTTGTTAATCTTGAAGTCTAGTGAAGCCGTGTGGGGCTCTTTCGATTCACTAGCACTTGTTGTTCAACTTGTTGTTCTTGTGATAGTTGTTCATCTTGTTGTTGTTGCTGAAATCTTGTGTTGTGGGTTTGATCTTGTATCAATTTTCCCTTTGGCTTGGGTCATCTATTGCCTTACTAATCATGACGCGCCTAACCACAAAGTTTGAAACCACACACTCCCCTTCTTGCGGATAAACATCTTCGCCATCATCATCGTGTGGTCCATCATAGGTTTCCTCTCCATCTTGAGGTTTGGCCTCATCTTCTCCCCTTTCGAGACCTACCTCCTCACCAAGGTAATACACTCTCCCTTCCCATAGGATCACATTGCGTCGGTTTGGACATTCATTGGCCTTATGCCCCCAACCTTGGCACTTGAAACATTGGAATCCCTTTGGGTTAGGATACTTGTGAGCCTCCGGTTTCGGAGGGAATTTGTGGACTGTTTTGGGCTCGGGCAGCCTTGTAGTGGCGGGTTGGTCCTTGTTTTTGGGCTAACCCGAGGGGGTTTGGCCCCTTGTCTTGAAAGATGATCTCTCTTTAAGTTCCCTTTCAATCTCAAGAGCCGCTTGGAAAATACCATCAACGGTTTCAAACTTGTGAAGGGTTAAATGAGTGGAGATCTCTTTGTTCAACCCACACTTGAACCGGATGATGTCGTGGCTGATTTGCTCCCCACGATGATCAAGTTTCAACATGAGTTGTTGAAACTTATCAAAATATGCCATCACACTCTTGTTACCTTGACGCAAGCCATACAATATAGCAAGCAACTCATGGCGATATCTCTCGGGAATGTATCGTTGCCTCATCAAGTACCTCAACCGATACCAAGGTGGTGGCTGCCCATCAATTAGTTCATTACCAAACCGCTTGACGTACTCCCACCAAGTGTTAGCATAACCCTCAAAGTGAGCTATAGCATAACTTCCTTTCTTTTCTTCTGAGATATCATTAACTTGGAAGACTTTGTCACAAGCCGATTCCCAAGCTAAGTATGCCTCGGGATCACTTTCACCCTTAAAGAAAGGTAGACTCAACTTGATGGTGTTGATGCCTACATCCCTCTCATGGTGTCGGTTTCCTCTTTCTTCATATCCACGGTATCTCCGTTGAACTCCTCTGCCCCCTCTCACCTCCTCCTCCCTCATGTAAGTATCATCAAAGGCCCCGTACCCTTCGTACTCCTCCCTACCATACTCTTCAAGGTGGGCTGGTCGGTTTTGGATATTTGGAATTTGATTTGGGGGTATTGGATTTTGTGGAGGTGGTGGTCTTTGGTTTAATGGAGCTTGGAATGGAAGGTTCGGATTTAGTGGTGGTGGAAAAAGGTGGTTTGGCTTGCGGCATTTAGTGGAGCTTGAGGTGCATTTAGCATTTGGTGGACTGTTTCGGGGGTGATGGTTGCGGAGGAAGTCCTATCATGCCCATTGGTAGAAACATGTAGAGGAGTAGAAGGACGAGAGTTCCTTTGACTCTCCACTTGTTCTAACCTCCCACTAATAGTCGACACCTCTCCCATGATTGCTGCCAAGTCCCCTCTCACGGCCCCAAATTCCGAATTCAACCTTTCAAGTGTCCGGGTAACGGCCTCAAGAGTGACCCTCATAGAGTCAAGTGCATTAGTATCCACGTTATGGGACGTGGTCCCTTCCATTGTCAAGGTATTATACTCTTTAGATCACCACACGCTTGAGTTCCACAAGTGTTGTAAATTGGCTAGTAACCGTGAATCCTTTAAGGTATGAGTAAGCTCTTATCCGGAGTGGATTTTTGTTTGAAGACTCAAAGAATTCTTGTCGGACTAGAACCAAAAATAGCAACGTATTCAAAAGATAAAAAGGCACTCAAGTAATCGTCGACACGAACAAACGGATTCAAAGGACTAATCGACAACCTAGTAGGAATGTACTAGTTTGTTAATTAGTTCTAGAACCAAGTAAAGGAAACCAAGAATCAACAATTAGCAACTAGAATAATATCCAAAGTTGAGCTTAGGGGTGACGTGGCAGCATGCAATTGGTCTTGGACCCACACGGTTTGTATATATAACTTCTATGTATATTTTTTTGTGTGTGTGTCTCAAATCTGAAATTCAATATTCATATAACTTGTGATGGATGACAATGTGTTTTGGAGGGAAAAATAATAGTCTTGTAGCCTTTTCAACCTTTCAAACTCAAAAGGGTGATGTTTGACTAACTAGTCCCACAAAACAAGGCTCCTTGAATTAGGGAAGAGTGGTTGAGAAGACTAGGAAGTGATGGGTGCAAGTCTTTCACCAACAACTTTATGACTTGTGTTGCAACTTGAACACAACAAGATGAACAAGATGATCAAGTTTAAAAGATGAACACCTTCATCAACTTCTTCAAGCACATAACACACAACCATCAATTTTTGTCATCAACAACATACAACTTTCAGCCACTTCAAGTCACCACAACAATCGTCAAGTTTTCAAGCTCAACTTTTAGATCTAGACACTTTAGTGTTGGTGGGAAAGAAACCAACACTAGAAACACACTAAACAAGCAAAATAACACCTAGATCTAAACATACAACAACATTCTCGGTTTTGTCTTCAATGGACAGATTTTAGAATTTTTTTTTTTTTTTTGTTTAATCTGAGAACAAGCCCAAGATGGGTTGTGTTGGAACACAACCGGTCTTGCTCTGATACCAAATGATACAAGATCAAGTCCACAACACACAAATAGGCACAACCAGCCACGAAAATCAGCCAACCAACAACAAGAGAATCCAACAAACACAAGATTTAACAAGTTGAACACAATGCTAGTGAATCGAAAGAGCCCCACCCGGCTTCACTAGACTTCAAGATCTCAAAGACAACAACAACAAGATAATAAAAGATAGATACCTTGACATATAATATTCAAGAGACTAAGAACCCTAACATCAAGAAAGGACCCTAAGACTATTGAATATAAACACCAAGTTCTTACTTAGACCAAGAGGAACTCAATGACCTCAAGATCCTTGTTTCTAGCCAAGATACAACACAAGTATCCCTCTCCTTTGTGGACTGTTTTGAGAGAGAAAGAGAGCCCTAAGAGTTACAAGTCTTGTGATTCAAATGTCAAAATGGAAGAACTACTCAAAATAACCCTAAGATGTTCTATTTATATTACAAGGCAAAATGAAGCAAAATGACTAGCTTGCCCTTGTCTAGGCTGCTGCCCCCTTGGAGTGTAAGTTTATTACACTCCAAGGTCCCACTTCACACTTAAAACATTTAGATCCTTTGGGGGTTCAATGACCAACTCACACACGGCCATTTGCATGAACAAGGCTTGGAGTTTTTGTAACTCCCGAGCTTGGCTTCATGTGAAAGGTCGTGTACTTGTGGAGCTTGTCCCACCCGTATCACCTCTTCACACTTAAAAACATTTAAACCCTTAGGTGGATCAATCACCAACTCACACACAGCCATTTGCATGAACAAGGCTTGGAGTTTTTGTAATTCCCGAGCTTGGCTTCGTGTGAAAGGTCGTGTAGTTGTTGGACAGCTTGTCCCACCCGTATCAAAAGGGCATTCAACTCATCCCAAGGGTTCTCAATTGTTAATACGCACTTTAAGGCAAGAATATTAGCAAAACGGTATTCACAATTTGAAACACAAGAGGTCAAGATTAAGCATTTCAAGTACACTTCATTGTCCTTCCTCAAACAAACTTTCACAAGGAGCATGCTCCTAAGAATCCATCCTAACACCTCAACTTGTCTAACCACATAAGTGTGACAAGGAGTAGGACACATAATTTGGGCATCACGGATACACCATGAATTCGTTTCCAAACAACAAGTATAGTTGACATCCAAAACATGAAGCTCACACAATTTAAGCATAAAATAAATAAACCATGAAAGAATCCTGGAGACTTCAATCTTCTCAGGGTATGGGGAGGGATCACTCATTTCCAAGATTCTACTTTCCATAAGTAAAATACCATCATGTCTCCAAGGATCTCTAGGAATAGGAGGGGGTAGATACATACCTTGGGAACAAGCGTTGGAGATTGTTTTCTTGTCTTGTACACATGCTTCACAAGGATCGTCCACCCGCTTCTTTGTAGGAGGTTCCTCTGTAGGTAACTCCCCTTCTTGAGCCAATTCTTTCTCCTCCTTGGCAAATGATAACCCCCAAAATACGAAAAGAGGGATAAAGTATGAAAATAAGAAGAATGATAGAATTGAAGATACGAAAAGTAAAGGATAAAAGGATAGATAGATAGACACAAGAAAATATACGAAAGGACAATCGAAGAATTCATTAAATTCAACAACCTCCCTTTCAAATACAATCGAACACCTACCTCTTACGAAGACCGAGAGGGAATCATATCACACAATCAACCGATCATATCACACAATAAACCAACGTTGCTAACAAGTGTTCAACAAAAGCTTTTCCAAACCTTCTCACACTCTCTCAAGAGTTTCTTAACTTTAATTATCATCAAAATCTAAGGAAAATGAAAGAGCAACTAGTATTTATAGCCGTGGGCCTTTTATTACATTTAATGGGCCTAAAAGTGACCCATCTCAACAATTTGGGCATCCGCCCACACAGGTGGATGACCTGCGGTAGCAGGTCAGGGCACAGGTGGCCCCAGGTCACCGTTTGGCTCCTCTTAACTCTCCGACGACCTCTCTAATGGCTCTCGATCCATCTTGAATGCATTGGGCATCACACAACACTCCTCAAGTGGTGTCATGATGGTTTAAAATGCATCTAGCTTCATCAATAAACCTCATAGTGTTTGTAGTTCTCGTTCTTGCCTTTTAGTAGAAGTCTCGAGGTGATTTGATTCTCATGACTCCAAGCTACCCTCCACACATGGTATTGAACTCTTGGGAGCTTGAAAAGGGTCCTACAAATGTATCCTTGTATCCTTGAGATGATCATGGCTAGGATCCCTTTGTGTCGGCCTTGAATAGTCCTTAAAAGGTTTATGCCGATTTGGCTTGTATTATCCTCCCCTTCTTGAAAAGGATTCGACCCCAAATCCAAATTCTGCAAAATCATAGGGAAAACAAGCAAGCACAATATCCTCATGGCATGAGGGTTAGGGTTAGCAACAACAAGTTTATCACCAATCCAAGTGGTGCAAGCCGAGCCTCATCAACATCATGGAATGAAGAGTTGAAGCTCGAGAATATGCTAAAATGGAAGTACAAGAAGGAAAGGCGAAAAGGGAAGAAAGAGGCTATAGACGTAAAGTGACTATTCTTAACATTAAAGCCTCATGATAAAGAAGACCCTTATTTCATTAAGGGTATTTTTGTAATTATTAGTGTAGGCTATAAATAAGGGGGAATAACTCATTCTAGGGTAGATTATCTTGATGAACATTGAATATTAAATACTCTTTTAAGAGTTTGAGAGCTTGTTGAAGCTTTTGATTGTTTCAAGTTTAGAAAGGAGGGTTGCTTGGGAATATAATTCCCTTGAGGTCTTTCTCATAGGTTTAGGTGCTTATTTGGATATTTGAAGGATGTCTTTTCTTTTTATAGAATTGGTTGCCTTTGATTCCACTTTTGTGTCTACCTTTCTATCCCTTTTATCTTTGTTTAATCTTGTTTCTTTGTTTCCTTGTTTCTTTTTAGCTTCCGTGTCTTCTTTCTTGCATCATTTGGTATCAAAGCTTGGATTGGGTTTGTTTCTATAAACCTAAGTCTAGGGGTTTGGTATTTTTTCAAAAAAAAAATCCGAATTTTTTTGTTGTTTTGATTTGTTGTTTTTGATACTAGATCTTGACTTCCTAGTGTCGTGTGAGTCTAGATCTCAAATTTTGTTCAATTCGGAATTGTAGAATTGAAGATAACATTAAAGGGTTTTGAGCTTTTGAAACTTTGTGGATTTTGAAAAGTGGGTTTATTTTTGGCTTGATTTTGAAAGCTAAAAGTTAGTGGGGTTTGTTCGTGGCATTGAAAGGAACACGTGGGCAAAAATTTCATTGAATTTGGAGCAAAAATGAAGAAGTTATGAGCATTTGAAGATTGAAGTTTTTTCTTGTGTTCTTGAGCATCTTCATATTGTTCTTGAAGAAGAAGGTAGAAAAAGGACACTTTGATCCAAAAATTTTGAGGTCAAAGTTGGTCAAAGTTTTTGTAGGTCCATTTGTGGAAAAAAAATAAATAAAATAAAAAATTGCCACATCAGCAGCGCATGTGGGACAGTTTCAGAGAGCTGAAAATGCAGGTTTTTGACACTTAGTTTTTTTTTTGGGGGGGGGGGTCCTAAAGTTTTTTGGACCTAAAATTTTCTCTAAGTGTCCAAATTTCGTGATTCTTTTTTTGTTCTCTTTCTCTTTCAATTCCTCAACTATTTAACAAGTAATTAACATCTTTAATCACTTGTTAATTAGTTTTAAAATCAAATCCTCTTCTTTGATCCTTCATAGTTGTTACTTTGTTTTTGAGTACGATTTTTTTTGTGCTACTTTCTTTTAGCTTTTCTTCTTTATTTTTCCTTGAAAACTTCTTGGTTCTCGTCCTTAGCTTTTGAACTTTCTTTCTCGAGTCAACAAAAATCTATTCTTGACCTCAAGTAGAGATTGGACCCTTGCAACTCATCGGAGTAAACAAGATACAATCATTGGCTGAAGCAATTTGTGAGGCAAACAAAGGTGTGATTTCTTGAGTGATTGTGAACTTTATTTTAACTAACCTAACATGTTTGTTTGCTTTGGTTGAGTGTGTTAAATAGGTAACAATGGAAGGTCATGAAAATAAAAACCAAGTTCCCATCGGGGAACCCACTTTGGGTGAATTGGTAAACTTGTTCACCACCCTCTCAACCAGAATGGAAGGACGATTGGATCAGTTGAGTACTCGAATTAATCGATTGCAACTTATCTTTCCACCAACTTTCCCTAATCCTCATCAAGGACTTGAAGAGTGTCCCAATGCATTGAGGGGATTCTCATCCCAAGGTAAAGAAAACCTTTCTTGTGAGCTTCAAGGTAAAATAGCTAAACTTGATACTTTCAAATTTTCAAATGAACAAAGTGTGAGTGATAACTTGTCTTTATGTGAACTTAATAATTCTTTGCCACATAGTGATAATGTCTATGTTGAGAGTGTTCATACACTAGTTGATCATATTGTTGACCGAATTGATTCTTCTTGTGAGATCGATTTGTGTCCACCTAGTGTTGACACTTGTGACTTGAATGATTGTACATTGTCATGTGATTCTTTGCCATGTTTTGATAATGTGTTTGTTGAGAATGTGGATACACTAGTTGATCTTATTGATGACCGAATTGATTCTTTTAGTAAGATCAATTTGTGTCCACCTAGTGTTGATACATGTGTTTTGAATGATAGTTCATTATCAAGTGATATTGGTATTGATCAACTAGCTTTTGCGTGTAGTACACTACTTGAGGGATCTTGTGATGTTCTTATTGAGCGTCAAGTTAGTGGTAATATTGATGAAGTTGATCAATTGAGCCGAGTGACTCTTTGAGCATATCTTTTATTAAAGATCCTATTGCTTGTTTTGCTCATAGAACTCATGTGCTTGAAACCGCCTTAAAAGATGACATTTATCTTTTTGAGAATGAGATTACATGCTTTAATTCTCCATCTTTCATTGATTCTTCTCACTTTAAGTATAATTTCTTGTTTGATGATGATGATATCACTCCTAGTTTGATGCCTAGTGGTATGAATAGTGATTGTAATGTAGCTCTTCATGAGAGCTATACTTTGTATGATAACCCACTATGGGATGTTGAGAAGGAAGATGATGTGTGTTCATCAATTGCTACTTCTTCTTTAAATATTCCAATTCTTGATAGTATACTTGATATTCTTGAGTCTTTTAGTGATCTTACACGTGAGGACACCTTAGATGAAGTTATTTTGCATGATACCTTTCTTTGCTATCTATTTGCATATGATGATGCTCATTCTTGTAGGAAGGGTACGTTGTATGTTGGTAGGAGTTTATTTGGGGGAAATGGTTGTTTTCTTGATCAAGATGCATGGGTAATCTTTCTTTTTGACCCCGGTGACACTTTGCATGTGTGGGAGTTGGCCATGGATCCATCTCAAAAATGGTTTTGTCTTGAAATAGAATATCGTTTGTGCTTTGTGTATAGAACCAATGTGTGCGTACCTAGTTGGTGTTTCAAACCTATTGGTTTCTTGATGATATCCTTATTTATTGTGCCTTGGACTAGCCAAGTACTTTGTGCTACATATGAAGATTTATTCTTCATGAGATTAGTTGATGTTTGGTTATATAACAAGTTTGTACATCCTTGGCATGTTGGTGCATTTATTAACCCTTGTGCTAATCCTCATGCTATGAGGCCCTTGTTCTTGTTTGTCTTCCTTATGGTTTTGCTAGGTTTGGATTCGAGGACGAATCCTTTTCAAGAAAGGGAGAATGGTGCAAGCCGAGCCTCATCAACATCATGGAATGAAGAGTTGAAGCTCGAGAATATGCTAAAGTGGAAGTACAAGAAGGAAAGGCGAAAAGGGAAGAAAGAGGCTATAGTCGTAAAGTGACTATTCTTAACATTAAAGCCTCATGATAAAGAAGACCCTTGATAAAGAAGACCCTTATTTCATTAAGGATATTTTTGTAATTATTAGTGTAGGCTATAAATAAGGGGGAATAACTCATTCTAGGGTAGATTATCTTAATGAACATTGAATATTAAATACCTTTTTAAGAGTTTGAGAGTTTGTTGAAGCTTTTGATTGTTTCAAGTTTAGAAAGGAGGGTTGCTTGGGAATATAATTCCCTTGAGGTCTTTCTCATAGGTTTAGGTGCTTATTTGGATATTTGAAGGAGGTCTATTCTTTTTATAGAATTGGTTGCCTTTGATTCCACTTTTGTGTCTACCTTTCTATCCCTTTTATCTTTGTTTAATCTTGTTTCTTTGTTTCCTTTTCTCTTTTTAGCTTCCACATCTTCTTTCTTGCATCACCAAGGAGGAACACACTTGAAATATAACCAAGGATTCCTTGTGTTTAACATAAAAAGCTTATTAAAAATGGTACAAAGGAACCGGCTATGAAGAATACCAAGAGATAAGGAAAACACAAAGGTCATAATGGCATCAACAAAAGATTTTCCAAACCTCCTCACACTCTCTCAAGAGTTTCTTAGCTTTAATTATCATCAAAATCTAAGGAAAATGAAAGACCAACTAGTATTTATAACCATGGGCTTTTTATTACATTTAATGGGCCCAAAAGTGACCCATCTCAACAATTTGGGCATCCGCCCACACAGGTGGGGGTATGATACAATATCAAGTCTACAACACACAAGTAGTCAACAACCAGCCACGAAATCAACAAAACCAACATAAGATCAACAAGTTTCAACAAGTGCTAGTGAATCGAAAGAGCCCCACACGGCTTCACTAGACTTCAAGATTACAAAAACAACATTAACAAGATCACAAAAAGATAGTAACTTGACATAAAAGATTCAAGAGTCTAAGAACCCTTACAACAAGAGAGGACCCTAAGACTATTGAATATTAACACCAAGTTCTTACTTGGACCAAGAGGAACTCTATGACCTCAAGATCCTTGTTTCTAGCCAAGATACAACACAAGGATCCCTCTTCTTGTGGGATGGTTTAGAGAGAGAACCCAAAATATCACAAGTGTTATGTTCAAAAATCTGATGGGAGAACTACTCAAATAACCCTAATATGTTCTATTTATATTACAAGACAAAATGAGGCAAAATGACCAGCTTGCCCTTGTCATGGGGGCCGGCCTTGGAGTGTAAGTTTATTACACATCAAGGTCCCTCTTCACACTTAAAAACATTTAGATCCTTAGGTGGTTCAATCACCAACTCACACACGGCCATTTGCATGAACAAGGCTTGGAGTTTTTGTAATTCCCGAGCTTGGCTTCGTGTGAAAGGTCATGTACTTGTTGGACAGATTGTCCTACCCGTATCATCCTCTCCATCTTGAGAGGAATTTGACCTCAAATTCAGCATTTGGTCATTTTGAACCGCATCCACTAGAGAGAGATCACAAACGTTGAAAGTGTTGTTGATACAAGATCAAACCCACAACACAAGATTTCAGCAACAACAACAAGATGAACAACTATCACAAGAACAACAAGTTGAACAACAAGTGCTAGTGAATCGAAAGAGCCCCACACGGCTTCACTAGACTTCAAGATTATAAACACAAGCTTAACAAGATTACAAAAAGATAGATAGCTTGACATACGAGATTACAAGAAATAGGAACCAAACCGTGTATCAAACGATAAGACCCCTAAGACCCGCAATAATAACACCAAACTCTTATGTTGACCGCTAAGGGAATCAACTCCGCCTTACAACCACCGTTTCTAAGCAAGGATCAATAATGGCTTTTCCAAGCCCTACACTACTTGGCCTTTCCAAGCCCTACACTACATTCTCAAAGAGAGAAGAAGAAGTCTTTCAAATATCCATAATGAACTAACTAGAAAATAAGACTAATGAAGCCTATTTATAACTATTACATCACATGACCAAACTACCCTTAATGAAAAGAGGCTCCTATGGAGTGTAAAGAAAAGACACAAAAAGACCAAAACACCCTTAATAAGGGGCGGTCATGGAGTGTAAGGACTCCTCCTTCACACTTCAACCCTTGCAATTCTTTGGAGCCTCGGGTAGTCATCAAGGCATGCCTCCAAGCAACCTTCCACACACGAATTTGCTTTATTATGTGTCCAAAATGACTTCATGACTTCCCCATGCATACTCTTGGGCCTTCAAGGTGTACAGAATCAGATTCTCCATGTGTTGGCCACGAATGAGGGCATCAAAAGTTATGATGGTCATTTGACTTGTATCATCCTCCCCTTCTTGAAAAGGATTCGACCTCGAATCCAAACCTTGCAAAACCAAAGAAAGGGCAAACAAATACAAACTCCTCATGGCATGAGGGTTAGGGTTAGCACAATAAATCATCTCAACATGCCAAGGTTGCTTATACTTGCAATATAACCAAGGATCCTTTGAATTAAATATTAAAAACTTATTAAAATATGCACAAAGGATTTGGCTATTTAAATCACCAAGAGATAAGGAAACTACAAAGGTCCTAATGGCATCAAATAATCCACAAGGTAAAACTACCTTCATCTTAGGAGCCATAAGACACAATTGCTTCTTTATCTCTTCAAGAGACCACACCAAGGGTGGAGCCTCAATTGGTTCTAATGTCCACAAGATCCATATAGCATTATCATTCATACAAGTGGACAAACCAACAAATTTCCTACCTCTACATAAAACAAATCCAAAACTAGCATGGATGTCATCATAGGCAAAGAGGTAGTATAGGAAAGAATCAAGCGTAAAGGCATACAAGGGTGAAGACAAAGCATTTAAGCACATCCACATTCTTTCCTTCAAGCAAATAGAGAACTTGGCATCCACAAGTTGAGATTCTTGTAATTTAAACACAATTGTGTCAAACAAGGATGCACATTTAGAAACATTACCCCAAGGAAACAATGACACTTTTGCTCTCGGGTTTTCAAGAATGACACTTTGCTTGTCATGTAGACCAAGCAACAAGTTGGGTGCGCCAACATCACCATTTCTATATTTGGCACCGGGGTCAAATAGAAAGAGTAGCCATAGACACGGGTCTAGACAATACTCCCTTTCCCCATAGGCTTCACCCAAACTACAAGATATACTCTCTACAATAGCATACATATCATCAAAAGCAAATAGAGAGTGGAGAATGGTATCACTCAATTCAAGTTCAACTAAGGTGTCCTCATGTGAGTACTCACTACCAGTTTCAACATCATCACCATGAGTACTCTCAATAATAAGGTCACACATAGTAGAAGAAGTAATTTCCAAATAATGGACACCTTCCCTTTCTATGGAAGTACCCTCAAGTAGACACATACCACCACTAAATTCCAAGGAATTATTACTTAATTCTTTACAAGCAAGCAATTCATCCTTATAGTCATCAAACATGGGTGGGGTGTCATACAAAGGATCACAACCACAATCAATTTTCAAGGAAAAATCATTTATTGGGTTTCTTAAGAATTCAAGCAAATCAAAATTATCATCACCCAATTGATCATTCCTTTCCAAGACCTCACATTCCCTTCCCTTAAGAGTACTCTCATCTCCCAAGAAGAGATTTCCATCTTTAGGAGGAATGTTTTTACACCATAGTGGGTTGGCATATAGGCTATAACTTTCAGGACAAGCTATACCTTCAACGTCATACTCACCACTAGGTTCTTTAGGAGTGAACTCATCATTTTCAAACAAGATATTGTACTTAAAGAGAGAAAGATCTATCCATGAAGAGGATATAGAACATGCAAATCCATTCTCTAAAAGGTCATTATCAAGTATCAAAGATGTTTCAAGCACATGATTATCCCTATGAGCAAAACCAAGAGTAGAACATTTACTAGAGGTCATACTAAAGGGATCACTCCTATTTATTTGATCAACACAATTCACACAAGATGATGTACCATCATTCAACACATTGGCTTCAACACTAGGTGGACATAAATTGATCTTACAAGAAGAGTCAATTTTGTCATCAATAGGATCAACTAGTGTATCCACACTCACAACAAGTACATCATCAACAAGAGGCAAAGAATCAATAGACTCACAAATAGGTAAGCTACTACTCACACTCAATGGACTACTAGCCACGTAATTATCATTCACATGCACCAAAGTGTAAGAGTAAGTGATTTTACCTTGAAGTTCTTGAGTAAATTCTTCTTTGCCGTGGTGTGAAGGTTTCCCACATGCTTCGGCAGCAACTTCTCTTTGGCCTTGTGCTTCTCCGCTTGCCATGTTGGTACCTACACAAATGTCCTTAGAAAGAAAAGGACAAACATAGTTAGCATGATTTGGTGGCAACCCCCTCACTTCACTCCACACAACCTCTCCTTTTTCCCCTCTCGGATTTCCACCTTTTACACCCTTACTCCTCTCAATCTTTTGTCTCTCATAATCATTCGGCTTGGAGTAAGTGATCACATCTCCTTGCGGTTTGGGAATAATTGAGGTAAAGAGATAATTTCCCCAATGGTCCACTATAACCTTAGGCCAATTTAGCACATTTGGAACTCTATGTTGGGCAAACCAATCGGCACCCAAGCATATATGACCTGGTGTCAAGGGAAAGATATCGCACCATACCTCCTCATAGTATTCAAATTGGGTGAAGACAATCCTCACTCTCTCGGTAACCTTATACCCATCCAAGGAATATGGAACAAGTAAAGGTTCTCGAAACAACCCTAAATAGTCAACCATCGGTGGCATGATGTAGTTCTTATGGCGCCAATCATCTAGCACAAGGAGGCAGCCCGGTACCCCAGAAATGCTTACCTTTCCGGAGTGAACACTTCTCCTAGGATCAACATTGTAGAGTTTAGGACAACCCAAGGGCACATGAGTACCCCTCGGCCTTGGAGATGTATTCTCTCTTCTTCTCATTAGACAACCTACACTATAGCTAGTATACCCATTCACACCGCTTCGACCTTGATAAAATGTACTACAAGGTGAAGAATATGAATCTTCATTCTCCACACGTGCACTCTCACCATGGCTCTCATAAGCTTTGCGAAGGGAGGGGTTATACCTTACACCAATTCGAGGTTCGAAATGGGAAGTGTAAGACTCCTCATATGCCCCAACTTCATCATAAGAACTTGGCACTTCATTCACCTCATGTTCTCCCTCAAAACCATAACCCTCAAATCTGCCCATGTCTTGATCATGGCTATATTCATAGCCCCCATAATCTACAACATCATCGTAGCCATAAAATCCCTCACTACAATCATAGTTTCCCATGTTGTAGTCACAATAATACGAGGCTACCAAGATATGTTCCCCTTATATCACCTTGTACCTACAAAATGAACAAACAAGATTAGTAGTAAAGCACCTCACCAACACTCGTATACACTCACCTTTGTGATCCTCACAATTGGAGTGGCGAATATTGAAAGTTGCTTATACTCCGGTAGTTAATAAGGTGTCAATCACTACTTAGCGACCGGAATAGATTATTGTTTGATCGACTCAAGATACAAAACAAAAAATCTAATTATGAACTTGAATCAAAGAAGTTCAACGAATCAAAATGAGAAAAGCACACAAAGAAAGAAGAACACGAAGAAAACGAATTCAAAAAAACCAACTCACAATCTAGTAGGTGATTACTAGTTGTTAATTAGTACTAGAATCAAGAAATGAAACTAAAAAAACAAGGAAATGAAACTTAGAATCTGAAATTTGAGCTTAATGGTGATGTGGCAGCATGCAATTGGTCTTGGGCCCACACACAAATATATATATATATATATATATATTTTTTTTTTGGTCACAAATCTGAAATTTCAATATGAAATACAACTTGTCATGGATGACAATGGGTTTTGGAGGGAAAGTAAAGTCTTGTACTCTTTTTTCAACTTTTCAAACTCAAAAAGGTAAGATTTGACTATTCTAATCCCACAAAACAAGGTTCCGTGTTTTAAGGAAAAGTGGTTGTCAAGTCTAAGAAGAGATGTGTGCAAGTCTTCTCACCAACAACCAACAACTTTATAACTTTTGTTGTCTTAAGTTGTAAGAATAGATGAAAAACAAGATGAACACCACAACAACCTTCAAGAACACAACATCAACTTCTTCAAGAACATATCACAAAAAACCACCAATGGTCATCAACAAGGTACAACCTACGGCCCACTTCAAGTCACCACAACAATGGTCAATATTATAAGCTCATCTTTAGATCTAGACACTTTTAGTGTTGGTGAGAAAGAAACCAACACTAGAAACACACTAAACAAGTAAAATAACACCTAGATCTAAACACTCAAACACTATTCTCGGCCAAGACAACAAGATGGACAGATTTCATTTTTATTTTTTTTTGACAGATTTCGTTTTTATTTTTTTTTTTGACCGAGATAGCCCAAGATTGGTAGTGTAGGAACACAACCAGCCTTGCTCTGATACCAAATGATACAAGATCAAACCCACAACACAAGATTTCAGCAACAACAACAAGATGAACAACTATCACAAGAACAACAAGTTGAACAACAAGTGCTAGTGAATCGAAAGAGCCCCACACGGCTTCACTAGACTTCAAGATTATAAACACAAGCTTAACAAGATTACAAAAAGATAGATAGCTTGACATACGAGATTACAAGAAATAGGAACCAAACCGTGTATCAAACGATAAGACCCCTAAGACCCGCAATAATAACACCAAACTCTTATGTTGACCGCTAAGGGAATCAACTCCGCCTTACAACCACCGTTTCTAAGCAAGAATCAATAATGGCTTTTCCAAGCCCTACACTACTTGGCCTTTCCAAGCCCTACACTACATTCTCAAAGAGAGAAGAAGAAGTCTTTCAAATATCCATAATGAACTAACTAGAAAATAAGACTAATGAAGCCTATTTATAACTATTACATCACATGACCAAACTACCCTTAATGAAAAGAGGCTCCTATGGAGTGTAAAGAAAAGACACAAAAAGACCAAAACACCCTTAATAAGGGGCGGTCATGGAGTGTAAGGACTCCTCCTTCACACTTCAACCCTTGCAATTCTTTGGAGCCTCGGGTAGTCATCAAGGCATGCCTCCAAGCAACCTTCCACACACGAATTTGCTTTATTATGTGTCCAAAATGACTTCATGACTTCCCCATGCATACTCTTGGGCCTTCAAGGTGTACAAAATCAGATTCTCCATGTGTTGGCCACGAATGAGGGCATCAAAAGTTATGATGGTCATTTGTCTTGTATCAGTTGTGCACTTGATATTTCGGTGGAAGGTCAATCTTGTAGGCGTCATTTATTCTCTCAAGTACTTGGAATGGACCATCACCTCTAGGCATCAATTTGGACTTTCTTTGAGATGGAAACCGATCCTTCCGAAGATGCACCCACACCCAATCTCCCAGTTCAAGAATGTAATAAAAACTTGGTTCCAAGCCTACCCCACATGGACTTCCAAAAGTGGCTTAGGAACTTAGAGTCACTATCACTCACAATGGTCCTCGAAACACCATGCAATTTAACAACATTATCAATAAATAAAGAGGCCACGCTAGGTGCGTCATCACATTTAGAGCAAGGGATAAAGTGCGCCATTTTAGAAAACCGGTCAACTACAACCAAAATACTATCCCGGCCTCGTCGAGTCCTTGGCAGCACCAACACAAAATCCATAGATATATCAAGCCAAGGACGTAGAGGGGTGGGCAGCGGGGTGTACAACCCATGGAGTAGGAGCCGAGATTTGTCTCTCTTACACTTTACACATTGGCCGCAAATCCTAGCCACATCCTTGCGCATTTTGGGCCAATAGAATTGCTTCTCCAATATTCCGAAGGTCTTTTTGACCCCAAAATGAGCCATTAGACTGCCATCATGTGCTTCCCTCACAAATAACTCTCTCCAAGAGCTAGAGGGTACACACAATCATCTACCTTTGAATAAGTAACCATCAAATTTGGCATAGGGATTTGAACCCCTAGCCGGATCCCACTTTTCCCTACCCAATTCTTCGCATTCCCTAAAGATAGGAGCAAAGTGAGGGTCCTTGGGATACAATCCTCTTAAGCTCTCAAAACCCATCAATTTTGATGACAAAGTGGACACAAGAGCATGTTTTCTAGACAAAGCATCGGCTACCACATTGTCCTCACCCTTTTTGTATTGGATAACATAAGGGAAGGTCTCAAGAAACTCAATCCCTTTGGCATGTCGTTTGTTAAGCTTGTCTTGGGCCCGAAGATGCTTTAAGGATTCATGGTCCGTTCGGATCACGAACTCCTTAGGCCATAAGTAGTGTTGCCAAGTGGCCAAGGCTCTAATCAAGGCATACAACTCTAAATCATACGTGGAGTAGTTTAGAGTTGCTCCTTTGAGCTTTTCACTAAAGTAAGCAATGGGTTTCAAACCGTGTATCAAATGATAAGACCCCTAAGACTCGCAATAACAACACCAAACTCTTATGGTGACCGCTAAGGGAATCAACTCCGCCTTACAACCACCGTTTCTAAGCAAGGATCAATAATGGATTTTCCAAGCCCTACACTACTTGGCCTTTCCAAGCCCTACACTACATTCTCAAAGAGAGAAGAAGAAGTCTTTCAAATATCCATAATGAACTAACTAGAAAATAAGACTAATGAAGCCTATTTATAACTATTACATCACATGACCAAACTACCCTTAATGAAAAGAGGCTCCTATGGAGTGTAAAGAAAAGGCACAAAATAGACCAAAACACCCTTAATAAGGGGCGGTCATGGAGTGTAAGGACTCCTTCTTACCACTTCAACCCTTGCAATTCTTTGGAGCCTCGGGTAGTCATCAAGGCAAGCCTCCAAGCAACCTTCCACACATGAATTTGCTTTATTATGTGTCCAAAATGACTTCATGACTACCCCATGCAACTCTCGGGCCTTCAAGGTGTTCGAAATCAGATTATCCACGTGTTGGCCACGAATGATGGCATCAAAAGTTATGATGGCCATTTGTCTTGTATCACTCGGTATCTCCTTGGATCACCACGACCCCCTCTCATCTCCTCCTCCCTCATGTAAGCATCATCAAAGGCTCCATATCCTTCATATTCCTCTCTACCATATTCCTCAAAGTGGGCTGGACGGTTTTGGGCATTTTGGACTTGATTTGGAAGAATTGGATTTTGTGGAGGTGGTTGTCTTTGGTTTAATGGATCTTGGAATGGAGGGTTCGGATTTAGCGGAGGTACTTGATGTCCAAATCCCTCTTGTGGGACTTGATGAGTTTGGAAATGTATTGGTCTATTGGGGTCACGATTAGGAGGGAAAGGAGTGGTTTGGCTTGCGGCATTTAGTGGAGCTTGGGGTGTATTTAGCATTTGGTGCAATGTTTCGGGAGTGATGGTTGCGGAGGAAGTTCTATCATGCCCATTGGTAGAAACATGTAGAGGAGTAGAAGGCCGAGAGTTCCTTTGACTCTCCACTTGTTCTAATCTCCCACTAATAGTCGACACTTCTCCCTTTAGTGCTGCCAAATCCCCTCTCACAGCCCCAAAGTCCGTATTCAACTTTTCAAGTGTTTGGGTAACGGCCTCAAGAGTGGCCCTCATCTGTCAAGAGCAATATTATCCACATTGTGGGACGTGGTCCCTTCCATTGCCAAGGTATTACACTCTTTGGATCACCTCACGCTTGAGCTCTACAAGTGTTGTAGATTGGCTAGTAACCTTGAATCCTTTAAGGTATGAGTAAGCTCTTATCTGGAATGGATTTTTGTTTGAAGACTCAAAGAATTCTCGTCGAACTAGAACCAAGAAGTAACAACGAATTCAAAAGATAAAAGCACCCAAGTAATCGTTGACACGAACAACGGATTCAAAGGACTAATTGACAAACGAGTAGGAATGTACTAGCTTGTTACTTAGTTCTAGAACCAAGTAAGAAAACCAAGAATCAACCATTAGAAACTAGGAAAAGAGTATCCAAATTTGAGTTTATTAGTGACGTGGCAGCATGCAATTGGTCTTGGGCCCACACGATTTTTTTTTATAATTTTTTTGTTACAAATCTGAAATTTCAAGATTCACACAACTTGTAATGGATGACAATGGTTTTGGAGGGAAGGTAAAGTCTTGTGCTATTTTTCAACTTTTCAAACTCCAAAGGTAAGATTTGACTATACTAATCCCACAAAACAAGGTTCCGTGTTTTAAGGAAAAGTGGTTGTCAAGTCTAGGAAGAGATGTGTGCAAGTCTTCTCACCAACAACTTTATAACTTTTGTCTTACAACCTTTTGGATCTATTTTATACTTTTGTGGTCTTAAGTTGTAAGAATAGATGAAGAACAAGATGAACACCACAACAACCTTCAAGAACACAACATCAACTTCTTCAAGAACATAACACAAAAACCACCAATGGTCATCAACAAGGTACAACCTACGGCCCACTTCAAGTCACCACAACAATGGTCAATATTATAAGCTCAACTTTAGATCTAGACACTTTTAGTGTTGGTGAGAAAGAAACCAACACTAGAAACACACTAAACAAGTAAAATAACACCTAAATCTAAACACACAAACACCATGCTCGGCCAAGACAACAAGATGTACAGATTTCTCTTCTCTTTTTTTTTGACCAAGACAGTTTTGTTGTTTTTTTTTAAAAAAAAATTGAGATAGCCCAAGATTGGTAGTGTAGGAACACAACCAGCCTTGCTCTTGATACCAAATGATATAATATCAAGTCTACAACACACAAGTAGTCAACAACCAGCCACGAAATCAACAAAACCAACACAAGATCAACAAGTGCTAATGAATCAAAAGAGCCCCACACGGCTTCACTAGACTTCAAGATTACAAAAACAACATTAACAAGATCACAAAAAGATAGTAACTTGACATAAAAGATTCAAGAGTCTAAGAACCCTAACAACAAGAGAGGACCCTAGGACTATTGAATATTAACACCAAGTTCTTACTTGGACCAAGAGGAACTCTATGACCTCAAGATCCTTGTTTCTAGCCAAGATACAACACAAGTATCCCTCTTCTTGTGGGCTGGTTTAGAGAGAGAGAACCCAAAATATCACAAGTGTTATGTTCAAAAATCTGATGGGAGAACTACTCAAATAACCCTAATATGTTCTATTTATATTACAAGGCAAAATGACCAGCTTGCCCTTGTCATGGGGGCCGGCCTTGGAGTGTAAGTTTATTACACTTCAAGGTTCCTCTTCACACTTAAAAACATTTAGATCCTTAGGTGGTTCAATCACCAACTCACACACGGCCATTTGCATGAACAAGGCTTGGAGTTTTTGTAATTCCCGAGCTTGGCTTCATGTGAAAGGTCGTGTACTTGTTGGACAGCTTGTCCCACCCGTATCACTTGGGCTGCAGGTCAGGGTGCAGGTGGCCTCAGGTCACCGTTTGGCTCCTCTTAACTCTCCGACGACCTCTCCCATGGCTCTCGATCCATCTTGAATGCATTGGGCATCACATAACACTCCTCAAGTGGTGTCAAGATGGTTTAAAATGCATCTAGCTTCATCAAGAAACCTCGGAGTGTTTGTAGTTCTCGTGCTTGCCTTTTAGTAGAAGTCTCGAGGTGATTTGATTCTCTTGACTCCAAGCTACCCTCCACACATGGTATTGAGCTCTTGGGAGCTTGAAAAGGGTCCTACAAATGTATCCTTGTATCCTTGAGATGATCATGTCTAGGATCCCTTTTTGTCGGCCTTGAATTATAGTCCTTAAAAGGTTTATGCTGATTTGGCTTGTATCAGCAAGTTCTTCTCTCGTAAGTTCTTCACGAAGCTCTCTCATTATCTTGTAGTCCTCACTTACTTGATAGGGTGTTAATGGAACAAGAGTGTGCTTTCGTCCTTGAAATACTAATGAGTATTTGTTGGACTCCACTTGATATTGGACATCTCTATCGGCTAGCCAAGGTCTACCAAACAACATATGACAAGATTGTACGGGCAAAACATCACATAACACCTCATCTTGATACTTTCCAATGCTAAAATTCATTACCACTTGTTTGGTTACCTCTACTTCATCATTTTTAATGAGCCGTTGAAGTTTGTATGGCTTGGGGTGTCTTTGTGTAGGAAGCTTCATTCTATCAACCATAGTGAAACTCACCACATTAGTACTACTCCTACCATCAATGACCAAGGAACATACCCTATCAATCATCTTGAACCTTGTATGGAATAGGTTCACACTTTGATCAAGTTCCTCTTTAGAAAGATCCCCCATGATTCGATTTAGATCACAAGAAGGGTTCCAATCCTTCTCCAATTGCTCATAATCTACATTCAAAGTTGTGTCATCATTCCTAACCTTAAAGGGCTTATCACAATCATTCTCAACCTCATACTCTATCACATTTTTAGCACAAGGTCCATCACACAAGATCACATTTGACCTTCTTTGTGGACATTCTCTAGCAATATATCCTTCACCTTGACATTTATAACATTGAATGATAGAAGGAGAAGAAGATTGAGGTACATCATGCTTACCTCCATAGGCTTGATCTTCTCCTTTTGTGTTGTAGTTAGCTTGAATAGCTTGACTACCATCTTGGAACATTGGAAGACTCACCATGTTGTGACCCATCCCTTGATTTGGAATACCTTAACCACTATATCGATCACTTCGATCTTCACACCTTCCTCCTTCATCCCTATAGCTATCATCACTATCCCATTTCCCTTGACATCTCATGCCTTGGTTCGTACGAAATCCTTTGGGTCCGTCCCACCATTCATTCGAGTTAACCTCTTCACACATTTCATCATAAAGAGGGTTTTGATAATAGATATCTTGGTAGGGTACTTGTGGAGGTGCTTGGCTTCTAACTTGGGTCTCCACAAAAGAAGGACTCATTTGTGGTGGATGATATGGTTGGGTATTTGGATAAGGGGTGACTTGCCTAACATAGCTCAGGTTCATTCGGAATATAGCTTGGGGGTAAGTTTGGTTCCAATTTGGTTGGGGGTAGTATAGGTTGGATTCTTGACCCGAGGTCCTTCTTATTTCTTCACTTCGACTTGTCATAAGGAACCTCCTTTCAATCATACTATGCATCCTTTTCACCCTTTTCTCCATACCTCTAAACCTCCCATTTGTTTCAACCACCCTTTCATTCACATTGGTCACTCTCCTTGATATATTGGAATTTGTCACCATGTTGTTAACCGAGCTCCTTCCTCCATGGTTATAAGAAAAATGATTAGACATTGTACCTACAAAACTCAACAAACAATATTAGTGGCAAAAGCCTCAAATCACTCATATGTAAACTCTCAACTCACCTCCTAAAGTGTCGTCTCAAAATTAGTAGTGAACTCTAGCTTTGCTTGATCAATTCAAGATCACGACTCGATTGAAGGTAAAAGGACTTGAATCAAGAAGTTTATCAACGAATTAAGATGAGAAAAGTTGAAGAAAAGAAGCACGAAAGAAAATGGACTCAAAAAAAACTAAGTAACAAAAGTAGGAAAAGTGCTTGTGTTGCTTAATTTTGATGAATCAAAGAGATGATTTGATGTTTAAAAACTAGTTAACAAGTAATTAAAGATGTTAATTTCTTGTTAAATAGTTGAGAAATCAAAAGAAGAAAGCGTAGGAAAAAGAATCACGGAGTTTGGACACTTAGAAAATTTTTTGGAAGCTTACTAGTTTGGCCGTTCCAGCAAGCGTCTGGCCCTTCCTAGGGCGCTGAGATTTAGAAGCTTAATGGTTTGGGTGCCAAATCAAGCGTCTGGCCCTTCCTATGGCACTGAATTTTTATTTTTTTTGTTGAAGTGGCAGCTATTGACTAGAGTTGACTGCTGAGTTGGCGCTGATTTGGCTCTGACTTGACTGCTGATGTGGCGCCATGTGGAAAATCAATTTAATTCTTTTTTCTTCAGAATTTAATAAATAATTTTTATTTTTTTTTGAATTTCCACAAGTGGACCCACAAACACTTTTGACCAAATTTGACTTGCAATTATAGATCAAAGTGTACTTCTTCTCTCTTCTTCTCCAAGAACAATATGAAAGTGTTCAAGAACTCCAAGAACACACACCAAATGATACGGGTGGGACAAGCTATCCAACAAGTACCCGCCCATTCACACGAAGCCAAGCTCGGGAATTACAAAAACTCCAAGCCTTGTTCATGCAAATGGCCGTGTGTGAGTTGGTGATTGAACCACCTAAGGGTCTAAATGTTTTAAAGTGTGAAGAGGGACCTTGAAAGTGTAAGTCACAAGGGCCACATGGAACACTCCAAGGACGGCTGCCCCAAGGGCTAAACTTGTCATTTTATCTTTCATTTTGGATGTAATATAAATAGACCATCTTAGTGTTATTAGCCCTAGTTCTCTCATTATATTTTTGAAGACAAAACTCTTGTAACACTAAGGACTTCTCTCTCTCCATTGGAGAAGCTCCAAAACCAAAACTCACAAGTGGAGCTACACTTCTGTTGTATCTTGGCTAGAAACAAGGATCTTGAGGTCATTGAGTTCCTCTAGGTCTAAGTAAGAACTTGGTGTTTATATTCATTAGTCTTAGGGTCCTTTCTTGATGTTAGGGTTCTTAGTCTCTTGACTATCTTTTTATTATCTTGTTGTTGTTGTGTTTGAGATCTTGAAGTCTAGTGAAGCCGTGTGGGGCTCTTTCGATTCACTAGCACTTGTTGTTCTTGTGAAAGTGTTCATCTTGATTGTTGTTGCTGAAATCTTGTGTTGTGGGTTTGATCTTGTATCATTTGGTATCAGAGCAAGACCGGTGGTGTTCCAACACTACCCATCTTGGGCTTGCTCTCGGCCAAAACATTAAAAAAAAAAAAAAAGAAGAGCAAAATCTGTCCATTGTTGCCTTTGGCCGAGAATATTGTTGTGTGTATAGACCAAGGTGTTGTTTTACTTGTTTAGTGTGTTTCTAGTGTTGGTTTCTTTCTCACCAACACTAAAGTGTCTAGATCTAAAAGTTGAGCTTAAAAAAAAAAAAAAAAAATTGGCCTTTGTTGTGGTGACTTGAAAGGTGGACCGTAGGTTGTATGTTGTTGATGACAATTGGTGGTTTTGTGTTATGTGCTTGAAGAAGTTGATGTTGTGTTCATGAAGGTGTTGGGATTGTTGAGATGTTCATCTTATAAACTTGTTCATCTTGTTGAAAGTTAAGTTCATGTTGTAAGACAAAAGTCATAAAGTTGTTGGTGAAAGAAGACTTGCACACATCTCTTCCAAGACTTGACAACCACTTTTCCTTAAAACACGGAACCTTATTTTGTGGGATTAGCCTAGTCAAATCACCTTTTTGAGTTTGAAAGGTTGAAAGACTACAAGACCTTTTACTTTCCCTTCAAAACACATTGTCATCTTATAACAAGTTGTGTGAGTATTGAAAATTTCAGATTTGAAAAGAAAAAAAAATAAAAAAAAAATAGGAAGAAGCAAAAATGTGTGGGACCACTTACATGCTGCCACGTCACTATAAGCTCAACTTTGGATATTCTTCTAGTTGCTAATTGTTGATTCTTGGTTTCCCTTACTTGGTTCTAGAACTAATTAACAAACTAGTACATTCCTACTAGGTTGTCGATTAGTCCTTTGAATCCGTTTGTTCGTGTCAACGATTACTTGAGTGCCTTTTATCTTTTGAATACGTAGCTGTTTTTGGTTCTAGTCCGACAAGAATTCTATGAGTCTTCAAACAAGAATCCACTCCGGATAAGAGCTTACTCATACCTTAAAGGATTCACGGTTACTAGCCAATTTACAACACTTGTGGAACTCAAGCGTGTGGTGATCTAAAGAGTATAATACCTTGACAATGGAAGGGACCACGTCCCATAACGTGGATACTAATGCACTTGACTCTATGAGGGTCACTCTTGAGGCCGTTACCCGGACACTTGAAAGGTTGAATACGGAGTTTGGGGCCGTGAGAGGGGACTTGGCAGCGATAAAGGGTGAAGTGTCGACTATTAGTGGGAGATTAGAACAAGTGGAGAGTCAAAGGAACTCTCGTCCTTATACTCCTCTACATGTTTCTACCAATGGGCATGATAGGACTTCCTCCGCAACCATCACCCCCGAAACAGTCCACCAAATGCTAAATACACCTCAAGCTCCACTAAATGCCGCAAGCCAAACCACCTTTTTCCCTCCAAACCGTGACCCCACTAGACCAATACATTTCCAAGCTCCTCAAGTTCCACAAGAGGGATTTGGACGTCAAGTACCTCCACTAAATCTGAACCCTCCATTCCTCCATTAAACCAAAGGCCACAAAATCCAATTCCTCCAAATCAAGTCCAAAATGCCCAAGACCGGCCAGCCCCCTTTGAAGGATATGGTAGAGAGGAGTATGAAGGATATGGAGCCTTTGATGATGCTTACATGAGGGAGGAGGAGATAAGAGGGGGTCGTGGAGATCCAAGGAGATACCGAGGGTATGGAGATAGGGGACACCGACACCAAGAGAGAGATGTAGGCATCAACACCATCAAGTTGAACCTACCCATCTTTAAGGGTGAAAGTGATCCCGAGGTCTACTTAGGTTGGGAATCGGCTTGTGACAAAGTTTTCCAAGTTAATGATATCTCGAAAGAAAAGAACGGTTGCTATACTATAGCTCATTTCGAGGGTTATGCTAACACTTGGTGGGAGTATGTCAAGCGGTTTGGTAATGAACTCATTGATGGGCAGCCACCACCTTGGTATCGGTTGAGGTATTTGATGAGGCAACGATACCTTCCCGAGAGATATCGCCATGAGTTGCTTGCTAGATTGTACGACTTGCGTCAAGGTAACAAGAGTGTGATGGCATATTTTGATGAGTTTCAACAACTCATGTTAAAACTTGATCATCGTGGGAAGCAAATCAGTCACGACATCATCCGGTTCAAGTGTGGGTTGAACAAAGAGATCTCCACTCATTTAACACTTCACAAGTTTGAAACCGTTGATGTTATTTTCCAAGCGGCTCTTGAGATTGAAAGGGAACTTAAAGAGAGATCATCTTTCAAGGTAAGGGGACAAGCCCCCTCGGGTTGGCCCAAAAACAAGGACTAACCCGCCACTACAAGGCTGCCCGAGCCCAAAAGAGTCCACAAAATTCCTCCAAAATCGAAGGATCCCAAGTATCCTAACCCAAAGGGATTCCAATGTTTCAAGTGCCAAGGTTGGGGGCATAAGGCCAATGAATGTCCAAACCGATGCAATGTGATCCTACGGGAAGGGAGAGTGTATTACCTTGGTGAGGAGGTGGGCCCTGAAAGGGGAGAAGATGAGGCCGAGCCTCAAGATGGAGAGGAAACCGATGATGGACCACATGATGATGATGGTGATGATGGTGAAGATGTTTATCCGCAAGAAGGGGAGTGTGTGGTTCCAAACTTTGTGGTTAGGCGAGTCATGATTAGTAAGGCAATATATGACCCAAGCCAAAGGGAAAATCTATTCCATACTAAATGTCTTGTAAAGGGGAGTGTGTGTACCTTGGTGATCGATAGTGGTAGTTGTACAAATGTTGTAAGTCATGCTATGGTAAAATTCTTGAAGTTACCAACTACCCCGCACACTAGTCCTTACAAGTTACAATGGTTGAATGATTGTGGTGAATTAAGGGTCGTAAGGCAATGTGTGATACGGTTTAAGGTGGGAAACTACCACGATGAAGTGCTTTGTGACGTGATACCAATGCAAGCATGTCACTTGTTGCTAGGTAGGCCTTGGCAATATGATAGGTCTACCAAACACGATGGGAGGTCCAATCGATATACACTTGAGAAGGATGGCCGAAAGGTTACACTTCATCCTCTTTCGCCTTCCCAAGTAAATGAGTGGCATCAAAGGATGAGAGTATTGAAGGAAAAGGGAAAGGAATCCGAAAAGGGAGAGAAGGGAGGGAATTCCGTAGGTGGGGCAGTGGGGTCATCCAAGGCTGCCCCAACGGCAAAAGGGATGGAAAACATGGTGATGTTGGTTAGGAAGAAGGAACTCTTCGTGGATCATGATGAGGACACGCTTATGTTACTCTTGGCTCATTGTTTTAATACTAACCCCACTAATTCTTCCATTTCTCCTTTGATTTCTTGTGTGTTGCAGGATTATGAGGATGTATTTCCTAAGGAACTTCCGCAAGGATTACCCCTTTGTGCCGGGATCACAATTGCCAAACAAGCCAGCTTATAGGAGCAATCCAACGGACACCAAGGAATTGCAACGTCAAGTTGAGGAGCTCCTCAACAAAGGGTATGTCAAGGAGAGCATGAGTTCGTGTGCTGTTCCGGTGTTATTAGTGCCAAAGAAAGACGGAACGTGGCGCATGTGTGTGGACTGCCGAGCCATCAACAAAATTACGGTAAAATATCGCCACCCTATTCCTCGGTTAGATGACATGCTAGATGAGTTGAATGGTTCATGTTTGTTTTCCAAGATTGATTTAAGGAGTGGCTATCACCAAATAAGAATGCAACCCGGTGATGAATGGAAAACCGCCTTCAAGACCAAGTTTGGTCTCTATGAATGGATGGTTATGCCATTCGGCCTAACAAATGCTCCAAGTACTTTTATGAGGCTAATGAATCATGTGATGAGGCCATTTATTGGAAAGTTTGTTGTTGTCTATTTTGATGATGTCTTGGTGTATAGTAAGACTTTAGAAGAGCATGTGATGCATTTACAATGTGTGCTTGATGTCCTTAGAAAGGAAAAGTTGTATGTAAATCTGGAAAAGTGCTCTTTTGGCGTTATTGAAGTTGTTTTCTTGGGTTTTGTTGTTAGTTCAAGAGGGGTCGAAGTGGATGAATCCAAGATAAATGCTATCAAAAATTGGCCAACCCCACAAACCGTTGGAGAAGTAAGAAGCTTCCACGGGTTGGCTAGTTTTTATAGAAGGTTTTTCAAAGGATTTAGCACCATAGCCGCCCCCTTGACTGAGGTCATTCAAAAAGAACAACCCTTCAAGTGGGGTGTCGAGCAAGCTAAGGCATCTGAAGCCTTGAAAGCTATGCTCATCTCCGCACCTTTGTTACAATTGCCCAACTTTGATAAAACCTTCGAAGTCGAGTGTGATGCGAGTAAAGTAGGCATAGGGGCTGTTTTGATGCAAGATTTGAAACCCATTGCTTACTTTAGCGAAAAGCTCAAAGGAGCAACTCTAAACTACTCCACGTATGATTTAGAGTTGTATGCCTTGATTAGAGCCTTGGCCACTTGGCAACACTACTTATGGCCTAAGGAGTTCGTGATCCGAACGGACCATGAATCCTTAAAGCATCTTCGGGCCCAAGACAAGCTTAACAAACGGCATGCCAAATGGATTGAGTTTCTTGAGACCTTACCTTATGTTATCCAATACAAAAAGGGTAAGGACAATGTAGTGGCCGATACTTTGTCTAGAAAACATGTCCTTGTGTCCACCTTGTCATCAAAATTGATGGGTTTTGAGAGTTTAAGAGAATTGTATCCCAAGGACCCTCACTTTGCTTCTATCTTTAGGGAATGTGAAGAATTGGGTAGGGACAAGTGGGATTCGGCGAGGGGTTCAAATCCCTATGCCAAGTTTGATGGTTACTTATTTAAAGGTAGACGATTGTGTGTACCCTCTAGCTCTTGGAGAGAATTGTTTGTGAGGGAAGCACATGATGGCGGTCTAATGGGTAATTTTGGGGTCGAAAAGACCCTCGGAATATTGGAGGAGCAATTCTATTGGCCCAAAATGTGCAAGGATGTGACTAGGATTTGCGGCCAATGTGTAGAATGCAAGAGAGCCTAATCTCGGCTCCTGCCTCATGGGTTGTACACCCCGCTGACCACTCCTCTACGTCCTTGGCTTGATATATCTATGGACTTTGTGTTAGGGCTGCCAAGGACTCGACGAGGCCAGGATAGTATTTTTGTTGTAGTCGACCAGTTTTCTAAAATGGCGCACTTTATTCCTTGCTTTAAATGTGATGACGCCCCTAGCGTGGCCTCGTTATTTGTTGATAATGTTGTTAGATTGCATGGTGTCCCGAGGACCATTGTGAGTGATAGGGACTCTAAGTTCCTAAGCCACTTTTGGAAGTCCATGTGGGGGGGCTTGGTACCAAGTTATTGTTCTCTACGTCCTGCCACCCACAAACCAATGGCCAAACGGAAGTAGTAAATAGGACTTTGGGTGCTATGTTACGTTCCATGGTTAAGGGAAAAATGACTTCTTGGGAAGAGCACTTACCATTGATTGAGTTTGCCTATAACCGTGTCATACACTCAAGTACGGGAATGACTCCCTTTGAGTGTGTATATGGCCTCAACCCCCTCACCCCTTTGGATTTAACGCCTTTGCCAAGTGATCTCATGATTAGCTTAGATGGAAGCAAGCGGGCAGATTCTATGAAGAAGTTACATGAGAAGGTGCGGCTTCAACTTGAGAAGAAAAACCAAGACATGGCAAGGAGGGCCAACAAGGGAAGAAAGAAATTCATTCTTGAACCAGGAGATTGGGTGTGGGTGCATCTTCGGAAGGATTGGTTTCCATCCCAAAGAAAGTCCAAATTGATGCCTAGGGGTGATGGTCCCTTCCAAGTACTTGAGAGAATCAATGACAACGCCTACAAGATTGACCTTCCACCGGAATATCAAGTGCACAACACTTTCAACGTTTGTGATCTTTCTCTCGTGGAGGCGGTTGAAGATGACCAAGTGCTGAATTTGAGGTCAAATTCCTCTCAAGATGGAGAGAATGATACGGTTGGGACAAGCTGTCCAAAAAGTACCCAACCATTCACACGAAGCCAAGCTCGGGAATTACAAAAACTCCAAGCCTTGTTCATGCAAATGGTCGTGTGTGAGTTGGTGATTGAACCACTTAAGGATCTAAATGTTTTAAAGTGTGAAGAGGGACCTTGAAAGTGTAAGTCACAAGGGCCACATGGAACACTCCAAGGACGGCTGCCCCAAGGGCTAAACTTGTCATTTTATCTTTCATTTTGGATGTAATATAAATAGACCATCTTAGTGTTATTAGCCCTAGTTCTCTCATTATATATTTGAAGACAAAACTCTTGTAACACTAAGGACTTCTCTCTCTCCATTGGAGAAGCTCCAAAATCGAAACTCACAAGTGGAGCTACACTTGTGTTGTATCTTGGCTAGAAACAAGGATCTTGAGGTTATTGAGTTCCTCTTTGTCTAAGTAAAAACTTGGTGTTTATATTCATTAGTCTTAGGGTCCTTTCTTGATGTTAGGGTTCTTAGTCTATTGAATATTATATGTCAAGTTAACTATCCTTTTATTATCTTGTTGTTGTTGTGTTTGAGATCTTGAAGTCTAGTGAAGCCGTGTGGGGCTCTTTCGATTCACTAGCACTTGTTGTTCAACATGTTGTTCTTGTGAAAGTGTTCATCTTGATTGTTGTTGCTGAAATCTTGTGTTGTGGGTTTGATCTTGTATCACCAAACCCTAGCACACCCAAATCAACTCGAAATTGGCTCAAAATTTAGGAGTAACTTCCCCACGACTTAGAGAACAAACCCCAATGAATTTTAAGCCTCAATTTCTCCTCAATCAACAAACACACTTTCCAAGTTTTGAAAACTCAAAAGCTTGAAAATCCTTTAATGGCAACTTCACTTTCCAAACTCCGATTTGAATGAAATTCGAGATTTAGACTCAAAAAACACTACAGAATCAAGATCTAGTGTCAAAAACAACAAATCAAAACAAAAAAATTTTGGATTTTTTTATTTTTTTTATTTTTGAAGAAATCAAAATCCCAATATTAAGATTTGTGAAAACAAACCTTAACCAAGGGTCTTGATACCAAAATGATAACAAACAAAGAGGGAAGAACAAGAAGGAATGAAAACAAAAGAAGGATATGTGGATTAATAGTCAAACTCTTGAATTTATGGGCAACAAGGGACTTGATACCCTCACCTCCCAATTGAATTCAACAATTCAAACACAAACCCTAGTTTGAAAAAATTAAAGGAAACCAAGAAACCACAAATGAGTAACCTTCGATTAACCAAACCAAAAAGTTCACCAACAATTCCAAGATCCACACTACTAAAATTACCAACTAATGCTAGGCTTCACTTAGAAACTACAAGCTAAATGCTAGGCTTCACCTAGAAACTACAAGCTTCAAAGCTCAATATTCAATATTCATCAAAACTCCCATGTAAAATGAGGAATTATCCTATTTATACTAGAGAAATAAAAGACAACTAGTTATTACAAATATGCCCTTAATGAGAGACAAGGGCCTTGTTTGGTGACTCTTGTTGTGAATTCTTCAATTTAAAATCTAGCCACTTGTACAAATAGCCTCTTTTGTTTATCCACAACACTCCCATGGACTCTTAATCTTTCCTTTTCACGAACATTCTACGTGTCATCCACATCATCCATGCTCGTGTCAACCATGTGATCCACGCTAGTATCACAAAGGGTTGACAGACCAGTAATAACACTTGGTTTCTTACATTACAACACGTCTGTTACCTCCTAGAATCTATTTATTCCATACTTGGATGGATTATCGGTGTTTTTTTGACTACTAAATCACTAAATAACACATACAAAGGTTGGACGGACTAATAATAAAACTTGGTTTCTTACATTACTACACTTGTATTATAACCTAACATCTATATATTCCATACTCAGAAGGATTATCGCTGTTTTTTTGCCTACTAAATTACTAAATGAGACATACAAAGGCTTGACAAACCAGTAATAAAACTTGGTTTCTTACATTACTACATGTGCATTACCTCCTAACATCTATGTATTCCAAACTCAAATGGATTATCGGTGTTTTTTGGACTACAAAATAACACATACAAAGGTTGGACGAAGCAATAATAGAACTTGGTTTTGTTACATTACTACACTTTTATTACAACCTAACATCTATGTATTCCATACTCAGAAGGATTATTGATGTTTTTTTGACAACTAAATTACTAAATGAGACATACAAAGGCTTGACAGACCAGTAATAAAACTTGGTTTCTTACATTACAACACGTGTATTACCTCCTAGCATCTATTTATTCCATACTTGGATGGATTATCGGTGTTTCTTTGACTACTAAATCACTAAATGAGACAATCAAAAGTTGCATGGACCAATAATAGAACTTGGTTTCTTACATTACTATTATTGTATTACAACCTAACATCTATGTATTCCATACTCGAATGGATTTTTGATGTTTTTTTGACTACTAAATTACTAAATGAGACATATAAAGGATGGACGTCAATAATAAAACTTGGTTTCTGACATTACAACACGTCTGTTACCTCCTAGCATATATTTATTCCATACTTGGATGGATTATCGGTATTTTTTTGACTACTAAATCACTAAATAACACATACAAAGGTTGGACGGACCAATAATAGAACTTGGTTTCTTACATTACTACACTTTTATTAAAACCTAACATCTATGTATTCCATACTCAGAAGGATTATCGATGTTTTTTTGACTACTAAATTACTAAATGAGACATACAAAGTGATACGGGTGGGACAAGCTGTCCAACAAGTACCCGACCATTCACACGAAGTCAAGCCCGGGAGTTACAAAAACTCCAAGCCGTATTCATGCAAATGGCCGTGTGTGAGTTGGTTATTGAACCACCTAAGGGCCTAAATGTTTTAAGGTGTGAAGATGGGCCTTGAAGTGTAATGTTTTTACACTCCATGGCCGGCTGCTCCACATGGCCCATAAGGTCATTTTTGTCTTTCATTTGGCTTGTAATATAAATAGACAAGCCTAGAATTATTTTGCCTTAGTTTTTCCATTGTAATTTCAAGACAAAGACTTGTAATATTTCACTTTCTCTCTCTCTTCCATTGGGAGGCAGATTCGGCCACAAGCTTGCTAGAAGGAAGCTTGTGTTGTGTTTTGGCTAGAAACTAGGGTCTTGAGGTCATTGAGTTCCTCTTGGTCCAAGTAAGAGCTTGGTGTTTATATTCAATAGTCTTAGGGTCCTCTCTTGATGTTAGGGTTCTTAGTCTCTTGAATATTATATGTCAAGTTATCTATCTTTTCATTATCTTGTTGTTGTTGTCTTTGAGATCTTGAAGTCTAGTGAAGCCGTGTGGGGCTCTTTCGATTCACTAGCATTGTTGCTTACTTGTTAATCTTGTGTTTGTTGGGTTTTCTTGTTGGTGTTGCTGAAATCGTGTGATACATACTTGATCTTGTATCATTTGGTATCAAAGCAAGACCGGTTGTGTTCCCACACAACCCATCTTGGGCTTGTCTCGGATTAAACAAAAAAAAAAAAAAAAAAAAATCGGAAATCAGTCCATTGAAGACAAATCCGAGAATGTTGTTGTATGTTTAGATCTAGGTGTTATTTTGCTTGTTTAGTGTGTTTCTAGTGTTGGTTTCTTTCTCACCAACACTAAAGTGTCTAGATCTAAAAGTTGAGCTTGAAAACTTGACCATTGTTGTGGTGACTTGAAGTGGTTGAAAGTTGTATGTTGTTGATGGAAAAAAAAAATTTGGTGGTTGTGTGTTATGTGCTTGAAGAAGTTGATGAAAGTTGTAAGGTGTTCATCTTTTAAACTTGTTCATCTTGTTCATCTTGTGGTGTTCAAGTTGCAAGACAAATCATAAAGTTGTTGGTGAAAGACTTGCACCCATCACTTCATAGTTGGCCAACCACTCTTCCTTAATTCAAGGAGCCTTGTTTTGTGGGAATAGTTAGTCAAACCTAACCCTTTGAGTTTGAAAGGTTGAAAAAGGCTACAAGACTATTATTTTTCCCTCCAAAACACATTGTCATACTTCACAAGTTGTATGAATATTGATTTTCAGATTTGTGACAAAAAAAAAAATACATATAAGTTATATATATACAAACCGTGTGGGCCCAAGGCCAATTGCATGCTGCCACGTCACCCCTAAGCTCAACTTTGGATAATTTTCTAGTTTCTAATTGTTGATTCTTAGTTTCCTTACTTGATTCTAGAACTAATTAACAAACTAGTACATTCCTACTAGATTGTCAATTAGTCCTTTGAATTCGTTTGTTCGTGTCAACGTTTACTTGAGTGCTTTTATCTTTTGAACACGTTGTTGTTTTTGGTCCTAGTCCTACAAGAATTCTTTGAGTCTTCAAACAAGAATCCACTCCGGATAAGAGCTTACTCATACCTTAAAGGATTCACGGTTACTAGCCAATTTACAACACTTGTGGAACTCAAGCGTGTGGTGATCTAAAGAGTATAATACCTAGACAATGGAAGGGGCCACGTCCCATAACGTGGATACTAATGCACTTGACTCTATGAGGGTCACTCTTGAGGCCGTTACTCGGACACTTGAAAGGTTAAATTCGGACTTTGGGGCCGTGAGAGGGGACTTGGCAGCCATCAAGGGAGAAGTGTCGACTATTAGTGGGAGATTAGAACAAGTGGAGAGTCAAAGGAACTCTCGTCCTTCTACTCCTCTACATGTCTCCACCAATGGACAAGATAGGACTTCCTCCGCGACCATCACCCCCGAAACAGTCCACCAAATGCTAAATGCACCCCAAGCTCCACTAAATGCCGCAAGCCAAACCACCTATTTTCCTCCAAACCGTGACCCCAATAGACCAACGCATTTCCAGAATTCCCAAACCCCGCATGAGGGATTTGGACGTCAAATTCCACCACTAAATCCGAACCTTCCATTCCAAGCTCCATTAAACCAAAGACCACCACCCCCACAAAATCCAATACCCCCAAATCAAATTCCAAATAACCAAAACCGACCAGCCCACCTTGAGGAGTATGGTAGGGAGGAGTATGATGGGTACGGGGCCTTTGATGATACTTACATGAGGGAGGAGGAGGTGAGAGGGGGCAGAGGAGTTCAACGGAGATACCGTGGATATGAAGAAAGAGGAAACCGGCACCATGAGAGAGATGTGGGCATCAACACCATCAAGTTGAGTCTACCGCTCTTTAAGGGTGAGAGTGACCCCGAGGCATACTTAGCTTGGGAATCGGCTTGTGACAAAGTCTTCCAAGTTAATGATCTCTCGGAAGAAAAGAAAGGAAGTTATGCTATAGCTCACTTTGAGGGTTATGCTAACACTTGGTGGGAGTACGTCAAGCGGTTTGGTAATGCACTAGTTGACGGGCAGCCACCACCTTGGTATCGATTGAGATACTTGATGAGGCAAAGGTACCTCCCCGAGAGTTATCGCCATGAATTGCTTGCAAGGTTGTACAACTTACGTCAAGGTAACAAAAGTGTGATGGCATACTTTGATGAGTTTCAACAACTCATGTTAAACCTTGACCATCGTGGGGAGCAAATCAGTCATGATGTCATCCGGTTCAAGTGTGGATTGAACAAGGAGATCTCCACTCATTTGACACTTCACAAGTTTGATACCGTTGAGGGTATTTTCCAAGCGGCTATTGAGGTTGAAAAAGAGCTAAAGGAGAGGTCGTCGTTTAAGGCAAGGGTACCAGCCCCCTCGGGTTGGTCCAAAAACAAGGGGCAATCCAGCCTTCCAAGGCTGCCCGAGCCCAAGGCCGACCCCAAACTTCCTCCAAAACAAGAAGCTCACAAGTACCCTAACCCAAAAGGATTCCAATGTTTCAAGTGCCAAGGTTGGGGACATAAAGCCAATGAGTGTCCAAACCGACGCAATGTGATCCTTCGGGAAGGGAGGGTGTATTACCTTGGTGAGGAGGTGGGTCCCGAAAGGGGAGAAGATGAGGCCGAGCCTCAAGATGGAGAGGAACCCGAGAATGGGCCATATGATGATGAGGGCGAAGATGTTTACCCTCAAGAAGGGGAGTGTGTGGTTCCCAACTTTGTGGTTAGGCGCGTCATGATTAGTAAGGCGATAGATGACCCTAGTCAAAGGGAGAATCTATTCCATACTAAATGTCTTGTAAAGGGAAGTGTGTGCACCTTGGTGATTGATAGTGGTAGTTGCACAAATGTTGTTAGTATGGCTACGGTTAACTTCTTGAAGTTACCAACTACCCCGCACACTAGTCCCTACAAGCTACAATGGTTGAATGACTGTGGTGAACTAAAGGTCACAAGGCAATGTATGATACGTTTTAAGGTGGGAAACTACCAAGATGAAGTGCTTTGTGACGTGATACCAATGCAAGCGTGTCACTTGTTGTTAGGTAGACCTTGGCAATATGATAGGTCTACCAAACACGATGGGAGGACCAATCGATATACACTTGAGAAGGATGGCCGAAAGGTCACACTTCACCCGCTTTCACCCTCCCAAGTAAATGAGTGGCACCAAAAGATGAGAGAGTTGAAGGAAAAGGGGAAGAAATCCGAAAGAGGAGAAGAGGGAAGGGAAACCGTGGTTGGGGCAGTAGGGTCACCCGTGACTGCCTCAACTTCAAAGGGGGCTGAAAACGTGGTGATGTTAGCTAGAAAGAAGGAACTCTTCGTGGACCATGATGTGGGCACACCTATGTTGCTTTTGGCTCATTGTTTAAATACTAACCCCGCTAATTCTTCCATTTCCCCTTTGATTTCTTGTGTGTTGCAGGATTATGAAGATGTATTTCCTAAAGAACTTCCGCAAGGATTGCCCCCACTTCGGGGAATTGAGCACCAAATTGATTTGGTGCCGGGTTCACAACTTCCAAACAAACCAGCCTATAGGAGCAATCCCATGGACACTAAGGAGCTTGAGAGACAAGTTGAGGAACTTCTCAACAAGGGATACATCAAAGAAAGTATGAGTCCTTGTGCTGTTCCGGTGCTTTTGGTACCAAAGAAAGACGGAACTTGGCGCATGTGCGTCGATTGTAGAGCCATCAACAAAATCACTATAAGGTATCGTCATCCAATCCCTAGACTAGATGATATGTTAGATGAGCTCCATGGCTCTTGTTTGTTTTCTAAGGTGGATCTTAGGAGTGGCTATCACCAAATTCGCATGCAACCCGGTGATGAGTGGAAGACCGCATTCAAGACCAAATTCGGTCTATATGAGTGGCTGGTCATGCCCTTTGGCCTTACCAATGCTCCTAGCACCTTTATGAGGCTAATGAATCATGTAATGAAGCCTTATATTGGGAAGTTTGTTGTGGTTTACTTTGATGATGTGTTGGTATATAGTTAATCTATTGATGATCATGTGATGCATTTGAGGTGTGTGTTTGAGGTGCTCCGAAAGGAGAAGTTGTATGCCAACATGGAGAAGTGTTCTTTTGGTGTTGATAAAGTGATTTTCTTGGGTTTTGTCGTGAGCTCAAGGGGCGTGGAAGTGGACGAATCCAAGATAGACTCTATACGAAGTTGGCCAATCCCTAAAACTATTGGAGAAATCCAAAGTTTTCATGGATTAGCAAGCTTTTATAGGAGGTTTGTCAAAGGTTTTAGCTCCATAGCAGCACCCTTGACTGAGGTTATTAGAAAGGACCAACCCTTTAAGTGGGGTGATGAGCAAGCTAAGGCTTTTGAAGCCTTGAAAGCTATGCTCATCTCGGCGCCTTTGTTACAATTGCCCGATTTTGATAAAATGTTTGAAGTGGAGTGTGATGCTAGTAAGGTTGGCATCGGGGCTGTTTTAATGCAAGAAGGCAAGCCCGTCGCTTATTTTAGTGAAAAACTCAAAGGGGCAACTCTTAATTACTCGACTTATGATTTGGAGTTGTACGCCCTTGTTAGAGCCTTGGGCAATTGGCAGCATTATTTGTGGCCTAAGGAGTTTGTGATACGAACGGACCATGAATCGTTGAAACACCTTAAGAGCCAAGACAAGTTGAATAGGCGTCATGCTAAGTGGATTGAGTTTATTGAGACTTTCCCTTATGTAATTCATTACAAAAGGGGGAAGGAGAATGTTGTTGCTGATGCGTTGTCTAGAAAGCATGTGCTTGTTGCCACTTTGTCTTCGAAGTTGATGGGTTTTGAGAGTTTAAGAGAATTGTATCCCAAGGACCCTCACTTTGCTCCTATCTTTAGGGAATGCGAAGAATGGGGTAGGGACAAGTGGGATTCGGCTAGGGGTTCAAATCCCTATGCCAAGTTTGATGGTTACTTATTTAAAGGTAGACGATTGTGTGTACCCTCTAGCTCTTGGAGAGAATTGTTTGTGAGGGAAGCACATGATGGCGGTCTAATGGGTCATTTTGGGGTCGAAAAGACCCTCGGAATATTGGAGGAGCAATTCTATTGGCCCAAAATGCGCAAGGATGTGACTAGAACTTGTGGCCAATGTGTAGAATGCAAGAGAGCCAAATCTCGGCTCCTACCTCATGGGTTGTACACCCCGCTGCCCACTCCTCTACGTCCTTGGCTTGATATATCGATGGACTTTGTGTTAGGGCTGCCAAGGACTCGACGAGGCCGGGATAGTATCTTTGTTGTAGTTGACCGGTTTTCTAAAATGGCGCACTTTATTCCTTGCTCTAAGTGTGATGACGCCCCTAGCGTGGCCTCGTTATTTGTTGATAATGTTGTTAGATTGCATGGTGTCCCGAGGACCATTGTGAGTGATAGGGACTCTAAGTTCCTAAGCCACTTTTGGAAGTCCATGTGGGGTAGGCTTGGTACCAAGTTATTGTTCTCTACCTCTTGCCACCCACAAACCGATGGCCAAACGGAAGTAGTAAATAGGACTTTGGGTGCTATGCTACGTTCCATGGTTAAGGGAAAAATGACTTCTTGGGAGGAGCACTTACCATTGATTGAGTTTGCATATAACCGTGTCATACACTCAAGTACGGGAATGACTCCCTTTGAGTGTGTATACGGCCTCAACCCCCTCACCCCTTTGGATTTAACGCCTTTGCCAAGTGATCTCATGATTAGCTTAGAAGGAAGCAAGCGGGCAGATTCTATGAAGAAGTTACATGAGAAGGTGCGGCTTCAACTTGAGAAGAAAAACCAAGACATGGCAAGGAGGGCCAACAAGGGAAGAAAGAAAGTCATCCTTGAACCGGGAGATTGGGTGTGGGTGCATCTTCGGAGGGATCGGTTTCCATCCCAAAGAAAGTCCAAATTGATGCCGAGGGGTGATGGTCCATTCCAAGTGCTCGAGAAAATCAATGACAACGCCTACAAGATTGACCTTCCACCGGAATACCAAGTGCACCACACTTTTAACGTTTGTGATCTTTCTCTCGTGGAGGCGGTTGAAGACGACCAAGTGCTGAATTTGAGGCCAAATTCCTCTCAAGATGGAGAGGATGATACGGGTGGGACAAGCTGTCCAACAAGTACCCGACCATTCACACGAAGTCAAGCCCGGGAGTTACAAAAACTCCAAGCCGTATTCATGCAAATGGCCGTGTGTGAGTTGGTTATTGAACCACCTAAGGGCCTAAATGTTTTAAGGTGTGAAGATGGGCCTTGAAGTGTAATGTTTTTACACTCCATGGCCGGCTGCTCCACATGGCCCATAAGGTCATTTTTGTCTTTCATTTGGCTTGTAATATAAATAGACAAGCCTAGAATTATTTTGCCTTAGTTTTTCCATTGTAATTTCAAGACAAAGACTTGTAATATTTCACTTTCTCTCTCTCTTCCATTGGGAGGCAGATTCGGCCACAAGCTTGCTAGAAGGAAGCTTGTGTTGTGTTTTGGCTAGAAACTAGGGTCTTGAGGTCATTGAGTTCCTCTTGGTCCAAGTAAGAGCTTGGTGTTTATATTCAATAGTCTTAGGGTCCTCTCTTGATGTTAGGGTTCTTAGTCTCTTGAATATTATATGTCAAGTTATCTATCTTTTCATTATCTTGTTGTTGTTGTCTTTGAGATCTTGAAGTCTAGTGAAGCCGTGTGGGGCTCTTTCGATTCACTAGCATTGTTGCTTACTTGTTAATCTTGTGTTTGTTGGGTTTTCTTGTTGGTGTTGCTGAAATCGTGTGATACATACTTGATCTTGTATCACAAAGGCTTGACAGACTAGTAATAAAACTTGGTTTCTTACATTACTACATGTGCATTACCTCCTAACATCTATGTATTCCAAACTCAGATGAATTATCGGTGTTTCTTTGACAACTAAATCACTAAATGAGACATTCAAAAGTTGGATGGACCAATAATAAAACTTGGTTTGTTACATTACTACTATTGTATTACAACCTAACATGTATGTATTCCATACTCGGATGGATTTTTGATGTTTTTTTTACTATTAAATTACTAAATGAGACATACAAAGGTTGGATGATCCAACAATAAAACTTGCTTTCATACATTACATTACCTCCTAGCATCTATTTATTCCATACTTGGATGGATTATCGATGTTTTTTTTACTACTAAATCACTAAATAACACATACAAAGGTTGGACGGATCAATAATAGAACTTGATTTCTTACATTACTACATTTGTACTACAACCTGACATCTATGTATTGCAACTCAGAAGGGTTATCGATGTTTTTTTGACTACTAAATTACTAAATGAGACATACAAAGGCTGGACGGGACCAATAATAAGACTTGGTTTCTTCCATTACAACACGTCTGTTACCTCCTAGCATTTATTTATTCCATACTTGGATGGATTATCGGTGTTTTTTTGACTACTAAATCACTAAATAACACATACAAAGGTTGGACGAACTAATAATAAAACTTGGTTTCTTACATTACTACACTTGTATTATAACCTAACATCTATGTATTCCATACTCAGAAGGATTATCGCTGTTTTTTTGCCTACTAAATTACTAAATGAGACATACAAAGGCTTGACAAACCAGTAATAAAACTTGGTTTCTTACATTACTACATGTGCATTACCTCCTAACATCTATGTATTCCAAACTCAAATGGATTATCGGTGTTTTTTGGACTACAAAATAACACATACAAAGGTTGGACGAAGCAATAATAGAACTTGGTTTTGTTACATTACTACACTTTTATTACAACCTAACATCTATGTATTCCATACTCAGAAGGATTATTGATGTTTTTTTGACAACTAAATTACTAAATGAGACATACAAAGGCTTGACAGACCAGTAATAAAACTTGGTTTCTTACATTACAACACGTGTATTACCTCCTAGCATCTATTTATTCCATACTTGGATGGATTATCGGTGTTTCTTTGACTACTAAATCACTAAATGAGACAATCAAAAGTTGCATGGACCAATAATAGAACTTGGTTTCTTACATTACTATTATTGTATTACAACCTAACATCTATGTATTCCATACTCGAATGGATTTTTGATGTTTTTTTGACTACTAAATTACTAAATGAGACATATAAAGGATGGACGTCAATAATAAAACTTGGTTTCTGACATTACAACACGTCTGTTACCTCCTAGCATATATTTATTCCATACTTGGATGGATTATCGGTATTTTTTTGACTACTAAATCACTAAATAACACATACAAAGGTTGGACGGACCAATAATAGAACTTGGTTTCTTACATTACTACACTTTTATTAAAACCTAACATCTATGTATTCCATACTCAGAAGGATTATCGATGTTTTTTTGACTACTAAATTACTAAATGAGACATACAAAGGCTGGACAGACTAGTAATAAAACTTGGTTTCTTACATTACTACATGTGCATTACCTCCTAACATCTATGTATTCCAAACTCAGATGAATTATCGGTGTTTCTTTGACAACTAAATCACTAAATGAGACATTCAAAAGTTGGATGGACCAATAATAAAACTTGGTTTGTTACATTACTACTATTGTATTACAACCTAACATGTATGTATTCCATACTCGGATGGATTTTTGATGTTTTTTTTACTATTAAATTACTAAATGAGACATACAAAGGTTGGATGATCCAACAATAAAACTTGCTTTCATACATTACATTACCTCCTAGCATCTATTTATTCCATACTTGGATGGATTATCGATGTTTTTTTTACTACTAAATCACTAAATAACACATACAAAGGTTGGACGGACCAATAATAGAACTTGATTTCTTACATTACTACATTTGTACTACAACCTGACATCTATGTATTGCATACTCAGAAGGGTTATCGATGTTTTTTTGACTACTAAATTACTAAATGAGACATACAAAGGCTGGACGGGACCAATAATAAGACTTGGTTTCTTCCATTACAACACGTCTGTTACCTCCTAGCATTTATTTATTCCATACTTGGATGGATTATCGGTGTTTTTTTGACTACTAAATCACTAAATAACACATACAAAGGTTGGACGAACTAATAATAAAACTTGGTTTCTTACATTACTACACTTGTATTATAACCTAACATCTATGTATTCCATACTCAGAAGGATTATCGCTGTTTTTTTGCCTACTAAATTACTAAATGAGACATACAAAGGCTTGACAAACCAGTAATAAAACTTGGTTTCTTACATTACTACATGTGCATTACCTCCTAACATCTATGTATTCCAAACTCAAATGGATTATCGGTGTTTTTTGGACTACAAAATAACACATACAAAGGTTGGACGAAGCAATAATAGAACTTGGTTTTGTTACATTACTACACTTTTATTACAACCTAACATCTATGTATTCCATACTCAGAAGGATTATTGATGTTTTTTTGACAACTAAATTACTAAATGAGACATACAAAGGCTTGACAGACCAGTAATAAAACTTGGTTTCTTACATTACAACACGTGTATTACCTCCTAGCATCTATTTATTCCATACTTGGATGGATTATCGGTGTTTCTTTGACTACTAAATCACTAAATGAGACAATCAAAAGTTGCATGGACCAATAATAGAACTTGGTTTCTTACATTACTATTATTGTATTACAACCTAACATCTATGTATTCCATACTCGAATGGATTTTTGATGTTTTTTTGACTACTAAATTACTAAATGAGACATATAAAGGATGGACGTCAATAATAAAACTTGGTTTCTGACATTACAACACGTCTGTTACCTCCTAGCATATATTTATTCCATACTTGGATGGATTATCGGTATTTTTTTGACTACTAAATCACTAAATAACACATACAAAGGTTGGACGGACCAATAATAGAACTTGGTTTCTTACATTACTACACTTTTATTAAAACCTAACATCTATGTATTCCATACTCAGAAGGATTATCGATGTTTTTTTGACTACTAAATTACTAAATGAGACATACAAAGGCTTGACAGACTAGTAATAAAACTTGGTTTCTTACATTACTACATGTGCATTACCTCCTAACATCTATGTATTCCAAACTCAGATGAATTATCGCTGTTTCTTTGACAACTAAATCACTAAATGAGACATTCAAAAGTTGGATGGACCAATAATAAAACTTGGTTTGTTACATTACTACTATTGTATTACAACCTAACATGTATGTATTCCATACTCGGATGGATTTTTGATGTTTTTTTTACTATTAAATTACTAAATGAGACATACAAAGGTTGGATGATCCAACAATAAAACTTGCTTTCATACATTACATTACCTCCTAGCATCTATTTATTCCATACTTGGATGGATTATCGATGTTTTTTTTACTACTAAATCACTAAATAACACATACAAAGGTTGGACGGACCAATAATAGAACTTGATTTCTTACATTACTACATTTGTACTACAACCTGACATCTATGTATTGCATACTCAGAAGGGTTATCGATGTTTTTTTGACTACTAAATTACTAAATGAGACATACAAAGGCTGGACGGGACCAATAATAAGACTTGGTTTCTTCCATTACAACACGTCTGTTACCTCCTAGCATTTATTTATTCCATACTTGGATGGATTATCGGTGTTTTTTTGACTACTAAATCACTAAATAACACATACAAAGGTTGGACGAACTAATAATAAAACTTGGTTTCTTACATTACTACACTTGTATTATAACCTAACATCTATGTATTCCATACTCAGAAGGATTATCGCTGTTTTTTTGCCTACTAAATTACTAAATGAGACATACAAAGGCTTGACAAACCAGTAATAAAACTTGGTTTCTTACATTACTACATGTGCATTACCTCCTAACATCTATGTATTCCAAACTCAAATGGATTATCGGTGTTTTTTGGACTACAAAATAACACATACAAAGGTTGGACGAAGCAATAATAGAACTTGGTTTTGTTACATTACTACACTTTTATTACAACCTAACATCTATGTATTCCATACTCAGAAGGATTATTGATGTTTTTTTGACAACTAAATTACTAAATGAGACATACAAAGGCTTGACAGACCAGTAATAAAACTTGGTTTCTTACATTACAACACGTGTATTACCTCCTAGCATCTATTTATTCCATACTTGGATGGATTATCGGTGTTTCTTTGACTACTAAATCACTAAATGAGACAATCAAAAGTTGCATGGACCAATAATAGAACTTGGTTTCTTACATTACTATTATTGTATTACAACCTAACATCTATGTATTCCATACTCGAATGGATTTTTGATGTTTTTTTGACTACTAAATTACTAAATGAGACATATAAAGGATGGACGTCAATAATAAAACTTGGTTTCTGACATTACAACACGTCTGTTACCTCCTAGCATATATTTATTCCATACTTGGATGGATTATCGGTATTTTTTTGACTACTAAATCACTAAATAACACATACAAAGGTTGGACGGACCAATAATAGAACTTGGTTTCTTACATTACTACACTTTTATTAAAACCTAACATCTATGTATTCCATACTCAGAAGGATTATCGATGTTTTTTTGACTACTAAATTACTAAATGAGACATACAAAGGCTTGACAGACTAGTAATAAAACTTGGTTTCTTACATTACTACATGTGCATTACCTCCTAACATCTATGTATTCCAAACTCAGATGAATTATCGGTGTTTCTTTGACAACTAAATCACTAAATGAGACATTCAAAAGTTGGATGGACCAATAATAAAACTTGGTTTGTTACATTACTACTATTGTATTACAACCTAACATGTATGTATTCCATACTCGGATGGATTTTTGATGTTTTTTTTACTATTAAATTACTAAATGAGACATACAAAGGTTGGATGATCCAACAATAAAACTTGCTTTCATACATTACATTACCTCCTAGCATCTATTTATTCCATACTTGGATGGATTATCGATGTTTTTTTTACTACTAAATCACTAAATAACACATACAAAGGTTGGACGGACCAATAATAGAACTTGATTTCTTACATTACTACATTTGTACTACAACCTGACATCTATGTATTGCATACTCAGAAGGGTTATCGATGTTTTTTTGACTACTAAATTACTAAATGAGACATACAAAGGCTGGACGGGACCAATAATAAGACTTGGTTTCTTCCATTACAACACGTCTGTTACCTCCTAGCATTTATTTATTCCATACTTGGATGGATTATCGGTGTTTTTTTGACTACTAAATCACTAAATAACACATACAAAGGTTGGACGAACTAATAATAAAACTTGGTTTCTTACATTACTACACTTGTATTATAACCTAACATCTATGTATTCCATACTCAGAAGGATTATCGCTGTTTTTTTGCCTACTAAATTACTAAATGAGACATACAAAGGCTTGACAAACCAGTAATAAAACTTGGTTTCTTACATTACTACATGTGCATTACCTCCTAACATCTATGTATTCCAAACTCAAATGGATTATCGGTGTTTTTTGGACTACAAAATAACACATACAAAGGTTGGACGAAGCAATAATAGAACTTGGTTTTGTTACATTACTACACTTTTATTACAACCTAACATCTATGTATTCCATACTCAGAAGGATTATTGATGTTTTTTTGACAACTAAATTACTAAATGAGACATACAAAGGCTTGACAGACCAGTAATAAAACTTGGTTTCTTACATTACAACACGTGTATTACCTCCTAGCATCTATTTATTCCATACTTGGATGGATTATCGGTGTTTCTTTGACTACTAAATCACTAAATGAGACAATCAAAAGTTGCATGGACCAATAATAGAACTTGGTTTCTTACATTACTATTATTGTATTACAACCTAACATCTATGTATTCCATACTCGAATGGATTTTTGATGTTTTTTTGACTACTAAATTACTAAATGAGACATATAAAGGATGGACGTCAATAATAAAACTTGGTTTCTGACATTACAACACGTCTGTTACCTCCTAGCATATATTTATTCCATACTTGGATGGATTATCGGTATTTTTTTGACTACTAAATCACTAAATAACACATACAAAGGTTGGACGGACCAATAATAGAACTTGGTTTCTTACATTACTACACTTTTATTAAAACCTAACATCTATGTATTCCATACTCAGAAGGATTATCGATGTTTTTTTGACTACTAAATTACTAAATGAGACATACAAAGGCTTGACAGACTAGTAATAAAACTTGGTTTCTTACATTACTACATGTGCATTACCTCCTAACATCTATGTATTCCAAACTCAGATGAATTATCGCTGTTTCTTTGACAACTAAATCACTAAATGAGACATTCAAAAGTTGGATGGACCAATAATAAAACTTGGTTTGTTACATTACTACTATTGTATTACAACCTAACATGTATGTATTCCATACTCGGATGGATTTTTGATGTTTTTTTTACTATTAAATTACTAAATGAGACATACAAAGGTTGGATGATCCAACAATAAAACTTGCTTTCATACATTACATTACCTCCTAGCATCTATTTATTCCATACTTGGATGGATTATCGATGTTTTTTTTACTACTAAATCACTAAATAACACATACAAAGGTTGGACGGACCAATAATAGAACTTGATTTCTTACATTACTACATTTGTACTACAACCTGACATCTATGTATTGCATACTCAGAAGGGTTATCGATGTTTTTTTGACTACTAAATTACTAAATGAGACATACAAAGGCTGGACGGGACCAATAATAAGACTTGGTTTCTTCCATTACAACACGTCTGTTACCTCCTAGCATTTATTTATTCCATACTTGGATGGATTATCGGTGTTTTTTTGACTACTAAATCACTAAATAACACATACAAAGGTTGGACGAACTAATAATAAAACTTGGTTTCTTACATTACTACACTTGTATTATAACCTAACATCTATGTATTCCATACTCAGAAGGATTATCGCTGTTTTTTTGCCTACTAAATTACTAAATGAGACATACAAAGGCTTGACAAACCAGTAATAAAACTTGGTTTCTTACATTACTACATGTGCATTACCTCCTAACATCTATGTATTCCAAACTCAAATGGATTATCGGTGTTTTTTGGACTACAAAATAACACATACAAAGGTTGGACGAAGCAATAATAGAACTTGGTTTTGTTACATTACTACACTTTTATTACAACCTAACATCTATGTATTCCATACTCAGAAGGATTATTGATGTTTTTTTGACAACTAAATTACTAAATGAGACATACAAAGGCTTGACAGACCAGTAATAAAACTTGGTTTCTTACATTACAACACGTGTATTACCTCCTAGCATCTATTTATTCCATACTTGGATGGATTATCGGTGTTTCTTTGACTACTAAATCACTAAATGAGACAATCAAAAGTTGCATGGACCAATAATAGAACTTGGTTTCTTACATTACTATTATTGTATTACAACCTAACATCTATGTATTCCATACTCGAATGGATTTTTGATGTTTTTTTGACTACTAAATTACTAAATGAGACATATAAAGGATGGACGTCAATAATAAAACTTGGTTTCTGACATTACAACACGTCTGTTACCTCCTAGCATATATTTATTCCATACTTGGATGGATTATCGGTATTTTTTTGACTACTAAATCACTAAATAACACATACAAAGGTTGGACGGACCAATAATAGAACTTGGTTTCTTACATTACTACACTTTTATTAAAACCTAACATCTATGTATTCCATACTCAGAAGGATTATCGATGTTTTTTTGACTACTAAATTACTAAATGAGACATACAAAGGCTTGACAGACTAGTAATAAAACTTGGTTTCTTACATTACTACATGTGCATTACCTCCTAACATCTATGTATTCCAAACTCAGATGAATTATCGGTGTTTCTTTGACAACTAAATCACTAAATGAGACATTCAAAAGTTGGATGGACCAATAATAAAACTTGGTTTGTTACATTACTACTATTGTATTACAACCTAACATGTATGTATTCCATACTCGGATGGATTTTTGATGTTTTTTTTACTATTAAATTACTAAATGAGACATACAAAGGTTGGATGATCCAACAATAAAACTTGCTTTCATACATTACATTACCTCCTAGCATCTATTTATTCCATACTTGGATGGATTATCGATGTTTTTTTTACTACTAAATCACTAAATAACACATACAAAGGTTGGACGGACCAATAATAGAACTTGATTTCTTACATTACTACATTTGTACTACAACCTGACATCTATGTATTGCATACTCAGAAGGGTTATCGATGTTTTTTTGACTACTAAATTACTAAATGAGACATACAAAGGCTGGACGGGACCAATAATAAGACTTGGTTTCTTCCATTACAACACGTCTGTTACCTCCTAGCATTTATTTATTCCATACTTGGATGGATTATCGGTGTTTTTTTGACTACTAAATCACTAAATAACACATACAAAGGTTGGACGAACTAATAATAAAACTTGGTTTCTTACATTACTACACTTGTATTATAACCTAACATCTATGTATTCCATACTCAGAAGGATTATCGCTGTTTTTTTGCCTACTAAATTACTAAATGAGACATACAAAGGCTTGACAAACCAGTAATAAAACTTGGTTTCTTACATTACTACATGTGCATTACCTCCTAACATCTATGTATTCCAAACTCAAATGGATTATCGGTGTTTTTTGGACTACAAAATAACACATACAAAGGTTGGACGAAGCAATAATAGAACTTGGTTTTGTTACATTACTACACTTTTATTACAACCTAACATCTATGTATTCCATACTCAGAAGGATTATTGATGTTTTTTTGACAACTAAATTACTAAATGAGACATACAAAGGCTTGACAGACCAGTAATAAAACTTGGTTTCTTACATTACAACACGTGTATTACCTCCTAGCATCTATTTATTCCATACTTGGATGGATTATCGGTGTTTCTTTGACTACTAAATCACTAAATGAGACAATCAAAAGTTGCATGGACCAATAATAGAACTTGGTTTCTTACATTACTATTATTGTATTACAACCTAACATCTATGTATTCCATACTCGAATGGATTTTTGATGTTTTTTTGACTACTAAATTACTAAATGAGACATATAAAGGATGGACGTCAATAATAAAACTTGGTTTCTGACATTACAACACGTCTGTTACCTCCTAGCATATATTTATTCCATACTTGGATGGATTATCGGTATTTTTTTGACTACTAAATCACTAAATAACACATACAAAGGTTGGACGGACCAATAATAGAACTTGGTTTCTTACATTACTACACTTTTATTAAAACCTAACATCTATGTATTCCATACTCAGAAGGATTATCGATGTTTTTTTGACTACTAAATTACTAAATGAGACATACAAAGGCTTGACAGACTAGTAATAAAACTTGGTTTCTTACATTACTACATGTGCATTACCTCCTAACATCTATGTATTCCAAACTCAGATGAATTATCGCTGTTTCTTTGACAACTAAATCACTAAATGAGACATTCAAAAGTTGGATGGACCAATAATAAAACTTGGTTTGTTACATTACTACTATTGTATTACAACCTAACATGTATGTATTCCATACTCGGATGGATTTTTGATGTTTTTTTTACTATTAAATTACTAAATGAGACATACAAAGGTTGGATGATCCAACAATAAAACTTGCTTTCATACATTACATTACCTCCTAGCATCTATTTATTCCATACTTGGATGGATTATCGATGTTTTTTTTACTACTAAATCACTAAATAACACATACAAAGGTTGGACGGACCAATAATAGAACTTGATTTCTTACATTACTACATTTGTACTACAACCTGACATCTATGTATTGCATACTCAGAAGGGTTATCGATGTTTTTTTGACTACTAAATTACTAAATGAGACATACAAAGGCTGGACGGGACCAATAATAAGACTTGGTTTCTTCCATTACAACACGTCTGTTACCTCCTAGCATTTATTTATTCCATACTTGGATGGATTATCGGTGTTTTTTTGACTACTAAATCACTAAATAACACATACAAAGGTTGGACGAACTAATAATAAAACTTGGTTTCTTACATTACTACACTTGTATTATAACCTAACATCTATGTATTCCATACTCAGAAGGATTATCGCTGTTTTTTTGCCTACTAAATTACTAAATGAGACATACAAAGGCTTGACAAACCAGTAATAAAACTTGGTTTCTTACATTACTACATGTGCATTACCTCCTAACATCTATGTATTCCAAACTCAAATGGATTATCGGTGTTTTTTGGACTACAAAATAACACATACAAAGGTTGGACGAAGCAATAATAGAACTTGGTTTTGTTACATTACTACACTTTTATTACAACCTAACATCTATGTATTCCATACTCAGAAGGATTATTGATGTTTTTTTGACAACTAAATTACTAAATGAGACATACAAAGGCTTGACAGACCAGTAATAAAACTTGGTTTCTTACATTACAACACGTGTATTACCTCCTAGCATCTATTTATTCCATACTTGGATGGATTATCGGTGTTTCTTTGACTACTAAATCACTAAATGAGACAATCAAAAGTTGCATGGACCAATAATAGAACTTGGTTTCTTACATTACTATTATTGTATTACAACCTAACATCTATGTATTCCATACTCGAATGGATTTTTGATGTTTTTTTGACTACTAAATTACTAAATGAGACATATAAAGGATGGACGTCAATAATAAAACTTGGTTTCTGACATTACAACACGTCTGTTACCTCCTAGCATATATTTATTCCATACTTGGATGGATTATCGGTATTTTTTTGACTACTAAATCACTAAATAACACATACAAAGGTTGGACGGACCAATAATAGAACTTGGTTTCTTACATTACTACACTTTTATTAAAACCTAACATCTATGTATTCCATACTCAGAAGGATTATCGATGTTTTTTTGACTACTAAATTACTAAATGAGACATACAAAGGCTTGACAGACTAGTAATAAAACTTGGTTTCTTACATTACTACATGTGCATTACCTCCTAACATCTATGTATTCCAAACTCAGATGAATTATCGGTGTTTCTTTGACAACTAAATCACTAAATGAGACATTCAAAAGTTGGATGGACCAATAATAAAACTTGGTTTGTTACATTACTACTATTGTATTACAACCTAACATGTATGTATTCCATACTCGGATGGATTTTTGATGTTTTTTTTACTATTAAATTACTAAATGAGACATACAAAGGTTGGATGATCCAACAATAAAACTTGCTTTCATACATTACATTACCTCCTAGCATCTATTTATTCCATACTTGGATGGATTATCGATGTTTTTTTTACTACTAAATCACTAAATAACACATACAAAGGTTGGACGGACCAATAATAGAACTTGATTTCTTACATTACTACATTTGTACTACAACCTGACATCTATGTATTGCATACTCAGAAGGGTTATCGATGTTTTTTTGACTACTAAATTACTAAATGAGACATACAAAGGCTGGACGGGACCAATAATAAGACTTGGTTTCTTCCATTACAACACGTCTGTTACCTCCTAGCATTTATTTATTCCATACTTGGATGGATTATCGGTGTTTTTTTGACTACTAAATCACTAAATAACACATACAAAGGTTGGACGAACTAATAATAAAACTTGGTTTCTTACATTACTACACTTGTATTATAACCTAACATCTATGTATTCCATACTCAGAAGGATTATCGCTGTTTTTTTGCCTACTAAATTACTAAATGAGACATACAAAGGCTTGACAAACCAGTAATAAAACTTGGTTTCTTACATTACTACATGTGCATTACCTCCTAACATCTATGTATTCCAAACTCAAATGGATTATCGGTGTTTTTTGGACTACAAAATAACACATACAAAGGTTGGACGAAGCAATAATAGAACTTGGTTTTGTTACATTACTACACTTTTATTACAACCTAACATCTATGTATTCCATACTCAGAAGGATTATTGATGTTTTTTTGACAACTAAATTACTAAATGAGACATACAAAGGCTTGACAGACCAGTAATAAAACTTGGTTTCTTACATTACAACACGTGTATTACCTCCTAGCATCTATTTATTCCATACTTGGATGGATTATCGGTGTTTCTTTGACTACTAAATCACTAAATGAGACAATCAAAAGTTGCATGGACCAATAATAGAACTTGGTTTCTTACATTACTATTATTGTATTACAACCTAACATCTATGTATTCCATACTCGAATGGATTTTTGATGTTTTTTTGACTACTAAATTACTAAATGAGACATATAAAGGATGGACGTCAATAATAAAACTTGGTTTCTGACATTACAACACGTCTGTTACCTCCTAGCATATATTTATTCCATACTTGGATGGATTATCGGTATTTTTTTGACTACTAAATCACTAAATAACACATACAAAGGTTGGACGGACCAATAATAGAACTTGGTTTCTTACATTACTACACTTTTATTAAAACCTAACATCTATGTATTCCATACTCAGAAGGATTATCGATGTTTTTTTGACTACTAAATTACTAAATGAGACATACAAAGGCTTGACAGACTAGTAATAAAACTTGGTTTCTTACATTACTACATGTGCATTACCTCCTAACATCTATGTATTCCAAACTCAGATGAATTATCGCTGTTTCTTTGACAACTAAATCACTAAATGAGACATTCAAAAGTTGGATGGACCAATAATAAAACTTGGTTTGTTACATTACTACTATTGTATTACAACCTAACATGTATGTATTCCATACTCGGATGGATTTTTGATGTTTTTTTTACTATTAAATTACTAAATGAGACATACAAAGGTTGGATGATCCAACAATAAAACTTGCTTTCATACATTACATTACCTCCTAGCATCTATTTATTCCATACTTGGATGGATTATCGATGTTTTTTTTACTACTAAATCACTAAATAACACATACAAAGGTTGGACGGACCAATAATAGAACTTGATTTCTTACATTACTACATTTGTACTACAACCTGACATCTATGTATTGCATACTCAGAAGGGTTATCGATGTTTTTTTGACTACTAAATTACTAAATGAGACATACAAAGGCTGGACGGGACCAATAATAAGACTTGGTTTCTTCCATTACAACACGTCTGTTACCTCCTAGCATTTATTTATTCCATACTTGGATGGATTATCGGTGTTTTTTTGACTACTAAATCACTAAATAACACATACAAAGGTTGGACGAACTAATAATAAAACTTGGTTTCTTACATTACTACACTTGTATTATAACCTAACATCTATGTATTCCATACTCAGAAGGATTATCGCTGTTTTTTTGCCTACTAAATTACTAAATGAGACATACAAAGGCTTGACAAACCAGTAATAAAACTTGGTTTCTTACATTACTACATGTGCATTACCTCCTAACATCTATGTATTCCAAACTCAAATGGATTATCGGTGTTTTTTGGACTACAAAATAACACATACAAAGGTTGGACGAAGCAATAATAGAACTTGGTTTTGTTACATTACTACACTTTTATTACAACCTAACATCTATGTATTCCATACTCAGAAGGATTATTGATGTTTTTTTGACAACTAAATTACTAAATGAGACATACAAAGGCTTGACAGACCAGTAATAAAACTTGGTTTCTTACATTACAACACGTGTATTACCTCCTAGCATCTATTTATTCCATACTTGGATGGATTATCGGTGTTTCTTTGACTACTAAATCACTAAATGAGACAATCAAAAGTTGCATGGACCAATAATAGAACTTGGTTTCTTACATTACTATTATTGTATTACAACCTAACATCTATGTATTCCATACTCGAATGGATTTTTGATGTTTTTTTGACTACTAAATTACTAAATGAGACATATAAAGGATGGACGTCAATAATAAAACTTGGTTTCTGACATTACAACACGTCTGTTACCTCCTAGCATATATTTATTCCATACTTGGATGGATTATCGGTATTTTTTTGACTACTAAATCACTAAATAACACATACAAAGGTTGGACGGACCAATAATAGAACTTGGTTTCTTACATTACTACACTTTTATTAAAACCTAACATCTATGTATTCCATACTCAGAAGGATTATCGATGTTTTTTTGACTACTAAATTACTAAATGAGACATACAAAGGCTTGACAGACTAGTAATAAAACTTGGTTTCTTACATTACTACATGTGCATTACCTCCTAACATCTATGTATTCCAAACTCAGATGAATTATCGGTGTTTCTTTGACAACTAAATCACTAAATGAGACATTCAAAAGTTGGATGGACCAATAATAAAACTTGGTTTGTTACATTACTACTATTGTATTACAACCTAACATGTATGTATTCCATACTCGGATGGATTTTTGATGTTTTTTTTACTATTAAATTACTAAATGAGACATACAAAGGTTGGATGATCCAACAATAAAACTTGCTTTCATACATTACATTACCTCCTAGCATCTATTTATTCCATACTTGGATGGATTATCGATGTTTTTTTTACTACTAAATCACTAAATAACACATACAAAGGTTGGACGGACCAATAATAGAACTTGATTTCTTACATTACTACATTTGTACTACAACCTGACATCTATGTATTGCATACTCAGAAGGGTTATCGATGTTTTTTTGACTACTAAATTACTAAATGAGACATACAAAGGCTGGACGGGACCAATAATAAGACTTGGTTTCTTCCATTACAACACGTCTGTTACCTCCTAGCATTTATTTATTCCATACTTGGATGGATTATCGGTGTTTTTTTGACTACTAAATCACTAAATAACACATACAAAGGTTGGACGAACTAATAATAAAACTTGGTTTCTTACATTACTACACTTGTATTATAACCTAACATCTATGTATTCCATACTCAGAAGGATTATCGCTGTTTTTTTGCCTACTAAATTACTAAATGAGACATACAAAGGCTTGACAAACCAGTAATAAAACTTGGTTTCTTACATTACTACATGTGCATTACCTCCTAACATCTATGTATTCCAAACTCAAATGGATTATCGGTGTTTTTTGGACTACAAAATAACACATACAAAGGTTGGACGAAGCAATAATAGAACTTGGTTTTGTTACATTACTACACTTTTATTACAACCTAACATCTATGTATTCCATACTCAGAAGGATTATTGATGTTTTTTTGACAACTAAATTACTAAATGAGACATACAAAGGCTTGACAGACCAGTAATAAAACTTGGTTTCTTACATTACAACACGTGTATTACCTCCTAGCATCTATTTATTCCATACTTGGATGGATTATCGGTGTTTCTTTGACTACTAAATCACTAAATGAGACAATCAAAAGTTGCATGGACCAATAATAGAACTTGGTTTCTTACATTACTATTATTGTATTACAACCTAACATCTATGTATTCCATACTCGAATGGATTTTTGATGTTTTTTTGACTACTAAATTACTAAATGAGACATATAAAGGATGGACGTCAATAATAAAACTTGGTTTCTGACATTACAACACGTCTGTTACCTCCTAGCATATATTTATTCCATACTTGGATGGATTATCGGTATTTTTTTGACTACTAAATCACTAAATAACACATACAAAGGTTGGACGGACCAATAATAGAACTTGGTTTCTTACATTACTACACTTTTATTAAAACCTAACATCTATGTATTCCATACTCAGAAGGATTATCGATGTTTTTTTGACTACTAAATTACTAAATGAGACATACAAAGGCTTGACAGACTAGTAATAAAACTTGGTTTCTTACATTACTACATGTGCATTACCTCCTAACATCTATGTATTCCAAACTCAGATGAATTATCGGTGTTTCTTTGACAACTAAATCACTAAATGAGACATTCAAAAGTTGGATGGACCAATAATAAAACTTGGTTTGTTACATTACTACTATTGTATTACAACCTAACATGTATGTATTCCATACTCGGATGGATTTTTGATGTTTTTTTTACTATTAAATTACTAAATGAGACATACAAAGGTTGGATGATCCAACAATAAAACTTGCTTTCATACATTACATTACCTCCTAGCATCTATTTATTCCATACTTGGATGGATTATCGATGTTTTTTTTACTACTAAATCACTAAATAACACATACAAAGGTTGGACGGACCAATAATAGAACTTGATTTCTTACATTACTACATTTGTACTACAACCTGACATCTATGTATTGCATACTCAGAAGGGTTATCGATGTTTTTTTGACTACTAAATTACTAAATGAGACATACAAAGGCTGGACGGGACCAATAATAAGACTTGGTTTCTTCCATTACAACACGTCTGTTACCTCCTAGCATTTATTTATTCCATACTTGGATGGATTATCGGTGTTTTTTTGACTACTAAATCACTAAATAACACATACAAAGGTTGGACGAACTAATAATAAAACTTGGTTTCTTACATTACTACACTTGTATTATAACCTAACATCTATGTATTCCATACTCAGAAGGATTATCGCTGTTTTTTTGCCTACTAAATTACTAAATGAGACATACAAAGGCTTGACAAACCAGTAATAAAACTTGGTTTCTTACATTACTACATGTGCATTACCTCCTAACATCTATGTATTCCAAACTCAAATGGATTATCGGTGTTTTTTGGACTACAAAATAACACATACAAAGGTTGGACGAAGCAATAATAGAACTTGGTTTTGTTACATTACTACACTTTTATTACAACCTAACATCTATGTATTCCATACTCAGAAGGATTATTGATGTTTTTTTGACAACTAAATTACTAAATGAGACATACAAAGGCTTGACAGACCAGTAATAAAACTTGGTTTCTTACATTACAACACGTGTATTACCTCCTAGCATCTATTTATTCCATACTTGGATGGATTATCGGTGTTTCTTTGACTACTAAATCACTAAATGAGACAATCAAAAGTTGCATGGACCAATAATAGAACTTGGTTTCTTACATTACTATTATTGTATTACAACCTAACATCTATGTATTCCATACTCGAATGGATTTTTGATGTTTTTTTGACTACTAAATTACTAAATGAGACATATAAAGGATGGACGTCAATAATAAAACTTGGTTTCTGACATTACAACACGTCTGTTACCTCCTAGCATATATTTATTCCATACTTGGATGGATTATCGGTATTTTTTTGACTACTAAATCACTAAATAACACATACAAAGGTTGGACGGACCAATAATAGAACTTGGTTTCTTACATTACTACACTTTTATTAAAACCTAACATCTATGTATTCCATACTCAGAAGGATTATCGATGTTTTTTTGACTACTAAATTACTAAATGAGACATACAAAGGCTTGACAGACTAGTAATAAAACTTGGTTTCTTACATTACTACATGTGCATTACCTCCTAACATCTATGTATTCCAAACTCAGATGAATTATCGGTGTTTCTTTGACAACTAAATCACTAAATGAGACATTCAAAAGTTGGATGGACCAATAATAAAACTTGGTTTGTTACATTACTACTATTGTATTACAACCTAACATGTATGTATTCCATACTCGGATGGATTTTTGATGTTTTTTTTACTATTAAATTACTAAATGAGACATACAAAGGTTGGATGATCCAACAATAAAACTTGCTTTCATACATTACATTACCTCCTAGCATCTATTTATTCCATACTTGGATGGATTATCGATGTTTTTTTTACTACTAAATCACTAAATAACACATACAAAGGTTGGACGGACCAATAATAGAACTTGATTTCTTACATTACTACATTTGTACTACAACCTGACATCTATGTATTGCATACTCAGAAGGGTTATCGATGTTTTTTTGACTACTAAATTACTAAATGAGACATACAAAGGCTGGACGGGACCAATAATAAGACTTGGTTTCTTCCATTACAACACGTCTGTTACCTCCTAGCATTTATTTATTCCATACTTGGATGGATTATCGGTGTTTTTTTGACTACTAAATCACTAAATAACACATACAAAGGTTGGACGAACTAATAATAAAACTTGGTTTCTTACATTACTACACTTGTATTATAACCTAACATCTATGTATTCCATACTCAGAAGGATTATCGCTGTTTTTTTGCCTACTAAATTACTAAATGAGACATACAAAGGCTTGACAAACCAGTAATAAAACTTGGTTTCTTACATTACTACATGTGCATTACCTCCTAACATCTATGTATTCCAAACTCAAATGGATTATCGGTGTTTTTTGGACTACAAAATAACACATACAAAGGTTGGACGAAGCAATAATAGAACTTGGTTTTGTTACATTACTACACTTTTATTACAACCTAACATCTATGTATTCCATACTCAGAAGGATTATTGATGTTTTTTTGACAACTAAATTACTAAATGAGACATACAAAGGCTTGACAGACCAGTAATAAAACTTGGTTTCTTACATTACAACACGTGTATTACCTCCTAGCATCTATTTATTCCATACTTGGATGGATTATCGGTGTTTCTTTGACTACTAAATCACTAAATGAGACAATCAAAAGTTGCATGGACCAATAATAGAACTTGGTTTCTTACATTACTATTATTGTATTACAACCTAACATCTATGTATTCCATACTCGAATGGATTTTTGATGTTTTTTTGACTACTAAATTACTAAATGAGACATATAAAGGATGGACGTCAATAATAAAACTTGGTTTCTGACATTACAACACGTCTGTTACCTCCTAGCATATATTTATTCCATACTTGGATGGATTATCGGTATTTTTTTGACTACTAAATCACTAAATAACACATACAAAGGTTGGACGGACCAATAATACAACTTGGTTTCTTACATTACTACACTTTTATTAAAACCTAACATCTATGTATTCCATACTCAGAAGGATTATCGATGTTTTTTTGACTACTAAATTACTAAATGAGACATACAAAGGCTGGACAGACTAGTAATAAAACTTGGTTTCTTACATTACTACATGTGCATTACCTCCTAACATCTATGTATTCCAAACTCAGATGAATTATCGGTGTTTCTTTGACAACTAAATCACTAAATGAGACATTCAAAAGTTGGATGGACCAATAATAAAACTTGGTTTGTTACATTACTACTATTGTATTACAACCTAACATGTATGTATTCCATACTCGGATGGATTTTTGATGTTTTTTTTACTATTAAATTACTAAATGAGACATACAAAGGTTGGATGATCCAACAATAAAACTTGCTTTCATACATTACATTACCTCCTAGCATCTATTTATTCCATACTTGGATGGATTATCGATGTTTTTTTTACTACTAAATCACTAAATAACACATACAAAGGTTGGACGGACCAATAATAGAACTTGATTTCTTACATTACTACATTTGTACTACAACCTGACATCTATGTATTGCATACTCAGAAGGGTTATCGATGTTTTTTTGACTACTAAATTACTAAATGAGACATACAAAGGCTGGACGGGACCAATAATAAGACTTGGTTTCTTCCATTACAACACGTCTGTTACCTCCTAGCATTTATTTATTCCATACTTGGATGGATTATCGGTGTTTTTTTGACTACTAAATCACTAAATAACACATACAAAGGTTGGACGAACTAATAATAAAACTTGGTTTCTTACATTACTACACTTGTATTATAACCTAACATCTATGTATTCCATACTCAGAAGGATTATCGCTGTTTTTTTGCCTACTAAATTACTAAATGAGACATACAAAGGCTTGACAAACCAGTAATAAAACTTGGTTTCTTACATTACTACATGTGCATTACCTCCTAACATCTATGTATTCCAAACTCAAATGGATTATCGGTGTTTTTTGGACTACAAAATAACACATACAAAGGTTGGACGAAGCAATAATAGAACTTGGTTTTGTTACATTACTACACTTTTATTACAACCTAACATCTATGTATTCCATACTCAGAAGGATTATTGATGTTTTTTTGACAACTAAATTACTAAATGAGACATACAAAGGCTTGACAGACCAGTAATAAAACTTGGTTTCTTACATTACAACACGTGTATTACCTCCTAGCATCTATTTATTCCATACTTGGATGGATTATCGGTGTTTCTTTGACTACTAAATCACTAAATGAGACAATCAAAAGTTGCATGGACCAATAATAGAACTTGGTTTCTTACATTACTATTATTGTATTACAACCTAACATCTATGTATTCCATACTCGAATGGATTTTTGATGTTTTTTTGACTACTAAATTACTAAATGAGACATATAAAGGATGGACGTCAATAATAAAACTTGGTTTCTGACATTACAACACGTCTGTTACCTCCTAGCATATATTTATTCCATACTTGGATGGATTATCGGTATTTTTTTGACTACTAAATCACTAAATAACACATACAAAGGTTGGACGGACCAATAATACAACTTGGTTTCTTACATTACTACACTTTTATTAAAACCTAACATCTATGTATTCCATACTCAGAAGGATTATCGATGTTTTTTTGACTACTAAATTACTAAATGAGACATACAAAGGCTGGACAGACTAGTAATAAAACTTGGTTTCTTACATTACTACATGTGCATTACCTCCTAACATCTATGTATTCCAAACTCAGATGAATTATCGGTGTTTCTTTGACAACTAAATCACTAAATGAGACATTCAAAAGTTGGATGGACCAATAATAAAACTTGGTTTGTTACATTACTACTATTGTATTACAACCTAACATGTATGTATTCCATACTCGGATGGATTTTTGATGTTTTTTTTACTATTAAATTACTAAATGAGACATACAAAGGTTGGATGATCCAACAATAAAACTTGCTTTCATACATTACATTACCTCCTAGCATCTATTTATTCCATACTTGGATGGATTATCGATGTTTTTTTTACTACTAAATCACTAAATAACACATACAAAGGTTGGACGGACCAATAATAGAACTTGATTTCTTACATTACTACATTTGTACTACAACCTGACATCTATGTATTGCATACTCAGAAGGGTTATCGATGTTTTTTTGACTACTAAATTACTAAATGAGACATACAAAGGCTGGACGGGACCAATAATAAGACTTGGTTTCTTCCATTACAACACGTCTGTTACCTCCTAGCATTTATTTATTCCATACTTGGATGGATTATCGGTGTTTTTTTGACTACTAAATCACTAAATAACACATACAAAGGTTGGACGAACTAATAATAAAACTTGGTTTCTTACATTACTACACTTGTATTATAACCTAACATCTATGTATTCCATACTCAGAAGGATTATCGCTGTTTTTTTGCCTACTAAATTACTAAATGAGACATACAAAGGCTTGACAAACCAGTAATAAAACTTGGTTTCTTACATTACTACATGTGCATTACCTCCTAACATCTATGTATTCCAAACTCAAATGGATTATCGGTGTTTTTTGGACTACAAAATAACACATACAAAGGTTGGACGAAGCAATAATAGAACTTGGTTTTGTTACATTACTACACTTTTATTACAACCTAACATCTATGTATTCCATACTCAGAAGGATTATTGATGTTTTTTTGACAACTAAATTACTAAATGAGACATACAAAGGCTTGACAGACCAGTAATAAAACTTGGTTTCTTACATTACAACACGTGTATTACCTCCTAGCATCTATTTATTCCATACTTGGATGGATTATCGGTGTTTCTTTGACTACTAAATCACTAAATGAGACAATCAAAAGTTGCATGGACCAATAATAGAACTTGGTTTCTTACATTACTATTATTGTATTACAACCTAACATCTATGTATTCCATACTCGAATGGATTTTTGATGTTTTTTTGACTACTAAATTACTAAATGAGACATATAAAGGATGGACGTCAATAATAAAACTTGGTTTCTGACATTACAACACGTCTGTTACCTCCTAGCATATATTTATTCCATACTTGGATGGATTATCGGTATTTTTTTGACTACTAAATCACTAAATAACACATACAAAGGTTGGACGGACCAATAATAGAACTTGGTTTCTTACATTACTACACTTTTATTAAAACCTAACATCTATGTATTCCATACTCAGAAGGATTATCGATGTTTTTTTGACTACTAAATTACTAAATGAGACATACAAAGGCTTGACAGACTAGTAATAAAACTTGGTTTCTTACATTACTACATGTGCATTACCTCCTAACATCTATGTATTCCAAACTCAGATGAATTATCGGTGTTTCTTTGACAACTAAATCACTAAATGAGACATTCAAAAGTTGGATGGACCAATAATAAAACTTGGTTTGTTACATTACTACTATTGTATTACAACCTAACATGTATGTATTCCATACTCGGATGGATTTTTGATGTTTTTTTTACTATTAAATTACTAAATGAGACATACAAAGGTTGGATGATCCAACAATAAAACTTGCTTTCATACATTACATTACCTCCTAGCATCTATTTATTCCATACTTGGATGGATTATCGATGTTTTTTTTACTACTAAATCACTAAATAACACATACAAAGGTTGGACGGACCAATAATAGAACTTGATTTCTTACATTACTACATTTGTACTACAACCTGACATCTATGTATTGCATACTCAGAAGGGTTATCGATGTTTTTTTGACTACTAAATTACTAAATGAGACATACAAAGGCTGGACGGGACCAATAATAAGACTTGGTTTCTTCCATTACAACACGTCTGTTACCTCCTAGCATTTATTTATTCCATACTTGGATGGATTATCGGTGTTTTTTTGACTACTAAATCACTAAATAACACATACAAAGGTTGGACGAACTAATAATAAAACTTGGTTTCTTACATTACTACACTTGTATTATAACCTAACATCTATGTATTCCATACTCAAAAGGATTATCGCTGTTTTTTTACCTACTAAATTACTAAATGAGACATACAAAGGCTTGACAAACCAGTAATAAAACTTGGTTTCTTACATTACTACATGTGCATTACCTCCTAACATCTATGTATTCCAAACTCAAATGGATTATCGGTGTTTTTTGGACTACAAAATAACACATACAAAGGTTGGACGAAGCAATAATAGAACTTGGTTTTGTTACATTACTACACTTTTATTACAACCTAACATCTATGTATTCCATACTCAGAAGGATTATTGATGTTTTTTTGACAACTAAATTACTAAATGAGACATACAAAGGCTTGACAGACCAGTAATAAAACTTGGTTTCTTACATTACAACACGTGTATTACCTCCTAGCATCTATTTATTCCATACTTGGATGGATTATCGGTGTTTCTTTGACTACTAAATCACTAAATGAGACAATCAAAAGTTGCATGGACCAATAATAGAACTTGGTTTCTTACATTACTATTATTGTATTACAACCTAACATCTATGTATTCCATACTCGAATGGATTTTTGATGTTTTTTTGACTACTAAATTACTAAATGAGACATATAAAGGATGGACGTCAATAATAAAACTTGGTTTCTGACATTACAACACGTCTGTTACCTCCTAGCATATATTTATTCCATACTTGGATGGATTATCGGTATTTTTTTGACTACTAAATCACTAAATAACACATACAAAGGTTGGACGGACCAATAATAGAACTTGGTTTCTTACATTACTACACTTTTATTAAAACCTAACATCTATGTATTCCATACTCAGAAGGATTATCGATGTTTTTTTGACTACTAAATTACTAAATGAGACATACAAAGGCTGGACAGACTAGTAATAAAACTTGGTTTCTTACATTACTACATGTGCATTACCTCCTAACATCTATGTATTCCAAACTCAGATGAATTATCGGTGTTTCTTTGACAACTAAATCACTAAATGAGACATTCAAAAGTTGGATGGACCAATAATAAAACTTGGTTTGTTACATTACTACTATTGTATTACAACCTAACATGTATGTATTCCATACTCGGATGGATTTTTGATGTTTTTTTTACTATTAAATTACTAAATGAGACATACAAAGGTTGGATGATCCAACAATAAAACTTGCTTTCATACATTACATTACCTCCTAGCATCTATTTATTCCATACTTGGATGGATTATCGATGTTTTTTTTACTACTAAATCACTAAATAACACATACAAAGGTTGGACGGACCAATAATAGAACTTGATTTCTTACATTACTACATTTGTACTACAACCTGACATCTATGTATTGCATACTCAGAAGGGTTATCGATGTTTTTTTGACTTCTAAATTACTAAATGAGACATACAAAGGCTGGACGGGACCAATAATAAGACTTGGTTTCTTCCATTACAACACGTCTGTTACCTCCTAGCATTTATTTATTCCATACTTGGATGGATTATCGGTGTTTTTTTGACTACTAAATCACTAAATAACACATACAAAGGTTGGACGAACTAATAATAAAACTTGGTTTCTTACATTACTACACTTGTATTATAACCTAACATCTATGTATTCCATACTCAGAAGGATTATCGCTGTTTTTTTGCCTACTAAATTACTAAATGAGACATACAAAGGCTTGACAAACCAGTAATAAAACTTGGTTTCTTACATTACTACATGTGCATTACCTCCTAACATCTATGTATTCCAAACTCAAATGGATTATCGGTGTTTTTTGGACTACAAAATAACACATACAAAGGTTGGACGAAGCAATAATAGAACTTGGTTTTGTTACATTACTACACTTTTATTACAACCTAACATCTATGTATTCCATACTCAGAAGGATTATTGATGTTTTTTTGACAACTAAATTACTAAATGAGACATACAAAGGCTTGACAGACCAGTAATAAAACTTGGTTTCTTACATTACAACACGTGTATTACCTCCTAGCATCTATTTATTCCATACTTGGATGGATTATCGGTGTTTCTTTGACTACTAAATCACTAAATGAGACAATCAAAAGTTGCATGGACCAATAATAGAACTTGGTTTCTTACATTACTATTATTGTATTACAACCTAACATCTATGTATTCCATACTCGAATGGATTTTTGATGTTTTTTTGACTACTAAATTACTAAATGAGACATATAAAGGATGGACGTCAATAATAAAACTTGGTTTCTGACATTACAACACGTCTGTTACCTCCTAGCATATATTTATTCCATACTTGGATGGATTATCGGTATTTTTTTGACTACTAAATCACTAAATAACACATACAAAGGTTGGACGGACCAATAATAGAACTTGGTTTCTTACATTACTACACTTTTATTAAAACCTAACATCTATGTATTCCATACTCAGAAGGATTATCGATGTTTTTTTGACTACTAAATTACTAAATGAGACATACAAAGGCTTGACAGACTAGTAATAAAACTTGGTTTCTTACATTACTACATGTGCATTACCTCCTAACATCTATGTATTCCAAACTCAGATGAATTATCGGTGTTTCTTTGACAACTAAATCACTAAATGAGACATTCAAAAGTTGGATGGACCAATAATAAAACTTGGTTTGTTACATTACTACTATTGTATTACAACCTAACATGTATGTATTCCATACTCGGATGGATTTTTGATGTTTTTTTACTATTAAATTACTAAATGAGACATACAAAGGTTGGATGATCCAACAATAAAACTTGCTTTCATACATTACATTACCTCCTAGCATCTATTTATTCCATACTTGGATGGATTATCGATGTTTTTTTTACTACTAAATCACTAAATAACACATACAAAGGTTGGACGGACCAATAATAGAACTTGATTTCTTACATTACTACATTTGTACTACAACCTGACATCTATGTATTGCATACTCAGAAGGGTTATCGATGTTTTTTTGACTTCTAAATTACTAAATGAGACATACAAAGGCTGGACGGGACCAATAATAAGACTTGGTTTCTTCCATTACAACACGTCTGTTACCTCCTAGCATTTATTTATTCCATACTTGGATGGATTATCGGTGTTTTTTTGACTACTAAATCACTAAATAACACATACAAAGGTTGGACGAACTAATAATAAAACTTGGTTTCTTACATTACTACACTTGTATTATAACCTAACATCTATGTATTCCATACTCAGAAGGATTATCGCTGTTTTTTTGCCTACTAAATTACTAAATGAGACATACAAAGGCTTGACAAACCAGTAATAAAACTTGGTTTCTTACATTACTACATGTGCATTACCTCCTAACATCTATGTATTCCAAACTCAAATGGATTATCGGTGTTTTTTGGACTACAAAATAACACATACAAAGGTTGGACGAAGCAATAATAGAACTTGGTTTTGTTACATTACTACACTTTTATTACAACCTAACATCTATGTATTCCATACTCAGAAGGATTATTGATGTTTTTTTGACAACTAAATTACTAAATGAGACATACAAAGGCTTGACAGACCAGTAATAAAACTTGGTTTCTTACATTACAACACGGGTATTACCTCCTAGCATCTATTTATTCCATACTTGGATGGATTATCGGTGTTTCTTTGACTACTAAATCACTAAATGAGACAATCAAAAGTTGCATGGACCAATAATAGAACTTGGTTTCTTACATTACTATTATTGTATTACAACCTAACATCTATGTATTCCATACTCGAATGGATTTTTGATGTTTTTTTGACTACTAAATTACTAAATGAGACATATAAAGGATGGACGTCAATAATAAAACTTGGTTTCTGACATTACAACACGTCTGTTACCTCCTAGCATATATTTATTCCATACTTGGATGGATTATCGGTATTTTTTTGACTACTAAATCACTAAATAACACATACAAAGGTTGGACGGACCAATAATAGAACTTGGTTTCTTACATTACTACACTTTTATTAAAACCTAACATCTATGTATTCCATACTCAGAAGGATTATCGATGTTTTTTTGACTACTAAATTACTAAATGAGACATACAAAGGCTGGACAGACTAGTAATAAAACTTGGTTTCTTACATTACTACATGTGCATTACCTCCTAACATCAATGTATTCCAAACTCAGATGAATTATCGGTGTTTCTTTGACAACTAAATCACTAAATGAGACATTCAAAAGTTGGATGGACCAATAATAAAACTTGGTTTGTTACATTACTACTATTGTATTACAACCTAACATGTATGTATTCCATACTCGGATGGATTTTTGATGTTTTTTTTACTATTAAATTACTAAATGAGACATACAAAGGTTGGATGATCCAACAATAAAACTTGCTTTCATACATTACATTACCTCCTAGCATCTATTTATTCCATACTTGGATGGATTATCGATGTTTTTTTTACTACTAAATCACTAAATAACACATACAAAGGTTGGACGGACCAATAATAGAACTTGATTTCTTACATTACTACATTTGTACTACAACCTGACATCTATGTATTGCATACTCAGAAGGGTTATCGATGTTTTTTTGACTTCTAAATTACTAAATGAGACATACAAAGGCTGGACGGGACCAATAATAAGACTTGGTTTCTTCCATTACAACACGTCTGTTACCTCCTAGCATTTATTTATTCCATACTTGGATGGATTATCGGTGTTTTTTTGACTACTAAATCACTAAATAACACATACAAAGGTTGGACGAACTAATAATAAAACTTGGTTTCTTACATTACTACACTTGTATTATAACCTAACATCTATGTATTCCATACTCAGAAGGATTATCGCTGTTTTTTTGCCTACTAAATTACTAAATGAGACATACAAAGGCTTGACAAACCAGTAATAAAACTTGGTTTCTTACATTACTACATGTGCATTACCTCCTAACATCTATGTATTCCAAACTCAAATGGATTATCGGTGTTTTTTGGACTACAAAATAACACATACAAAGGTTGGACGAAGCAATAATAGAACTTGGTTTTGTTACATTACTACACTTTTATTACAACCTAACATCTATGTATTCCATACTCAGAAGGATTATTGATGTTTTTTTGACAACTAAATTACTAAATGAGACATACAAAGGCTTGACAGACCAGTAATAAAACTTGGTTTCTTACATTACAACACGGGTATTACCTCCTAGCATCTATTTATTCCATACTTGGATGGATTATCGGTGTTTCTTTGACTACTAAATCACTAAATGAGACAATCAAAAGTTGCATGGACCAATAATAGAACTTGGTTTCTTACATTACTATTATTGTATTACAACCTAACATCTATGTATTCCATACTCGAATGGATTTTTGATGTTTTTTTGACTACTAAATTACTAAATGAGACATATAAAGGATGGACGTCAATAATAAAACTTGGTTTCTGACATTACAACACGTCTGTTACCTCCTAGCATATATTTATTCCATACTTGGATGGATTATCGGTATTTTTTTGACTACTAAATCACTAAATAACACATACAAAGGTTGGACGGACCAATAATAGAACTTGGTTTCTTACATTACTACACTTTTATTAAAACCTAACATCTATGTATTCCATACTCAGAAGGATTATCGATGTTTTTTTGACTACTAAATTACTAAATGAGACATACAAAGGCTGGACAGACTAGTAATAAAACTTGGTTTCTTACATTACTACATGTGCATTACCTCCTAACATCTATGTATTCCAAACTCAGATGAATTATCGGTGTTTCTTTGACAACTAAATCACTAAATGAGACATTCAAAAGTTGGATGGACCAATAATAAAACTTGGTTTGTTACATTACTACTATTGTATTACAACCTAACATGTATGTATTCCATACTCGGATGGATTTTTGATGTTTTTTTTACTATTAAATTACTAAATGAGACATACAAAGGTTGGATGATCCAACAATAAAACTTGCTTTCATACATTACATTACCTCCTAGCATCTATTTATTCCATACTTGGATGGATTATCGATGTTTTTTTTACTACTAAATCACTAAATAACACATACAAAGGTTGGACGGACCAATAATAGAACTTGATTTCTTACATTACTACATTTGTACTACAACCTGACATCTATGTATTGCATACTCAGAAGGGTTATCGATGTTTTTTTGACTTCTAAATTACTAAATGAGACATACAAAGGCTGGACGGGACCAATAATAAGACTTGGTTTCTTCCATTACAACACGTCTGTTACCTCCTAGCATTTATTTATTCCATACTTGGATGGATTATCGGTGTTTTTTTAACTACTAAATCACTAAATAACACATACAAAGGTTGGACGAACTAATAATAAAACTTGGTTTCTTACATTACTACACTTGTATTATAACCTAACATCTATGTATTCCATACTCAGAAGGATTATCGCTGTTTTTTTGCCTACTAAATTACTAAATGAGACATACAAAGGCTTGACAAACCAGTAATAAAACTTGGTTTCTTACATTACTACATGTGCATTACCTCCTAACATCTATGTATTCCAAACTCAAATGGATTATCGGTGTTTTTTGGACTACAAAATAACACATACAAAGGTTGGACGAAGCAATAATAGAACTTGGTTTTGTTACATTACTACACTTTTATTACAACCTAACATCTATGTATTCCATACTCAGAAGGATTATTGATGTTTTTTTGACAACTAAATTACTAAATGAGACATACAAAGGCTTGACAGACCAGTAATAAAACTTGGTTTCTTACATTACAACACGTGTATTACCTCCTAGCATCTATTTATTCCATACTTGGATGGATTATCGGTGTTTCTTTGACTACTAAATCACTAAATGAGACAATCAAAAGTTGCATGGACCAATAATAGAACTTGGTTTCTTACATTACTATTATTGTATTACAACCTAACATCTATGTATTCCATACTCGAATGGATTTTTGATGTTTTTTTGACTACTAAATTACTAAATGAGACATATAAAGGATGGACGTCAATAATAAAACTTGGTTTCTGACATTACAACACGTCTGTTACCTCCTAGCATATATTTATTCCATACTTGGATGGATTATCGGTATTTTTTTGACTACTAAATCACTAAATAACACATACAAAGGTTGGACGGACCAATAATAGAACTTGGTTTCTTACATTACTACACTTTTATTAAAACCTAACATCTATGTATTCCATACTCAGAAGGATTATCGATGTTTTTTTGACTACTAAATTACTAAATGAGACATACAAAGGCTGGACAGACTAGTAATAAAACTTGGTTTCTTACATTACTACATGTGCATTACCTCCTAACATCTATGTATTCCAAACTCAGATGAATTATCGGTGTTTCTTTGACAACTAAATCACTAAATGAGACATTCAAAAGTTGGATGGACCAATAATAAAACTTGGTTTGTTACATTACTACTATTGTATTACAACCTAACATGTATGTATTCCATACTCGGATGGATTTTTGATGTTTTTTTTACTATTAAATTACTAAATGAGACATACAAAGGTTGGATGATCCAACAATAAAACTTGCTTTCATACATTACATTACCTCCTAGCATCTATTTATTCCATACTTGGATGGATTATCGATGTTTTTTTTACTACTAAATCACTAAATAACACATACAAAGGTTGGACGGACCAATAATAGAACTTGATTTCTTACATTACTACATTTGTACTACAACCTGACATCTATGTATTGCATACTCAGAAGGGTTATCGATGTTTTTTTGACTTCTAAATTACTAAATGAGACATACAAAGGCTGGACGGGACCAATAATAAGACTTGGTTTCTTCCATTACAACACGTCTGTTACCTCCTAGCATTTATTTATTCCATACTTGGATGGATTATCGGTGTTTTTTTGACTACTAAATCACTAAATAACACATACAAAGGTTGGACGAACTAATAATAAAACTTGGTTTCTTACATTACTACACTTGTATTATAACCTAACATCTATGTATTCCATACTCAGAAGGATTATCGCTGTTTTTTTGCCTACTAAATTACTAAATGAGACATACAAAGGCTTGACAAACCAGTAATAAAACTTGGTTTCTTACATTACTACATGTGCATTACCTCCTAACATCTATGTATTCCAAACTCAAATGGATTATCGGTGTTTTTTGGACTACAAAATAACACATACAAAGGTTGGACGAAGCAATAATAGAACTTGGTTTTGTTACATTACTACACTTTTATTACAACCTAACATCTATGTATTCCATACTCAGAAGGATTATTGATGTTTTTTTGACAACTAAATTACTAAATGAGACATACAAAGGCTTGACAGACCAGTAATAAAACTTGGTTTCTTACATTACAACACGGGTATTACCTCCTAGCATCTATTTATTCCATACTTGGATGGATTATCGGTGTTTCTTTGACTACTAAATCACTAAATGAGACAATCAAAAGTTGCATGGACCAATAATAGAACTTGGTTTCTTACATTACTATTATTGTATTACAACCTAACATCTATGTATTCCATACTCGAATGGATTTTTGATGTTTTTTTGACTACTAAATTACTAAATGAGACATATAAAGGATGGACGTCAATAATAAAACTTGATTTCTGACATTACAACACGTCTGTTACCTCCTAGCATATATTTATTCCATACTTGGATGGATTATCGGTATTTTTTTGACTACTAAATCACTAAATAACACATACAAAGGTTGGACGGACCAATAATAGAACTTGGTTTCTTACATTACTACACTTTTATTAAAACCTAACATCTATGTATTCCATACTCAGAAGGATTATCGATGTTTTTTTGACTACTAAATTACTAAATGAGACATACAAAGGCTTGACAGACTAGTAATAAAACTTGGTTTCTTACATTACTACATGTGCATTACCTCCTAACATCTATGTATTCCAAACTCAGATGAATTATCGGTGTTTCTTTGACAACTAAATCACTAAATGAGACATTCAAAAGTTGGATGGACCAATAATAAAACTTGGTTTGTTACATTACTACTATTGTATTACAACCTAACATGTATGTATTCCATACTCGGATGGATTTTTGATGTTTTTTTTACTATTAAATTACTAAATGAGACATACAAAGGTTGGATGATCCAACAATAAAACTTGCTTTCATACATTACATTACCTCCTAGCATCTATTTATTCCATACTTGGATGGATTATCGATGTTTTTTTTACTACTAAATCACTAAATAACACATACAAAGGTTGGACGGACCAATAATAGAACTTGATTTCTTACATTACTACATTTGTACTACAACCTGACATCTATGTATTGCATACTCAGAAGGGTTATCGATGTTTTTTTGACTTCTAAATTACTAAATGAGACATACAAAGGCTGGACGGGACCAATAATAAGACTTGGTTTCTTCCATTACAACACGTCTGTTACCTCCTAGCATTTATTTATTCCATACTTGGATGGATTATCGGTGTTTTTTTGACTACTAAATCACTAAATAACACATACAAAGGTTGGACGAACTAATAATAAAACTTGGTTTCTTACATTACTACACTTGTATTATAACCTAACATCTATGTATTCCATACTCAGAAGGATTATCGCTGTTTTTTTGCCTACTAAATTACTAAATGAGACATACAAAGGCTTGACAAACCAGTAATAAAACTTGGTTTCTTACATTACTACATGTGCATTACCTCCTAACATCTATGTATTCCAAACTCAAATGGATTATCGGTGTTTTTTGGACTACAAAATAACACATACAAAGGTTGGACGAAGCAATAATAGAACTTGGTTTTGTTACATTACTACACTTTTATTACAACCTAACATCTATGTATTCCATACTCAGAAGGATTATTGATGTTTTTTTGACAACTAAATTACTAAATGAGACATACAAAGGCTTGACAGACCAGTAATAAAACTTGGTTTCTTACATTACAACACGGGTATTACCTCCTAGCATCTATTTATTCCATACTTGGATGGATTATCGGTGTTTCTTTGACTACTAAATCACTAAATGAGACAATCAAAAGTTGCATGGACCAATAATAGAACTTGGTTTCTTACATTACTATTATTGTATTACAACCTAACATCTATGTATTCCATACTCGAATGGATTTTTGATGTTTTTTTGACTACTAAATTACTAAATGAGACATATAAAGGATGGACGTCAATAATAAAACTTGGTTTCTGACATTACAACACGTCTGTTACCTCCTAGCATATATTTATTCCATACTTGGATGGATTATCGGTATTTTTTTGACTACTAAATCACTAAATAACACATACAAAGGTTGGACGGACCAATAATAGAACTTGGTTTCTTACATTACTACACTTTTATTAAAACCTAACATCTATGTATTCCATACTCAGAAGGATTATCGATGTTTTTTTGACTACTAAATTACTAAATGAGACATACAAAGGCTTGACAGACTAGTAATAAAACTTGGTTTCTTACATTACTACATGTGCATTACCTCCTAACATCTATGTATTCCAAACTCAGATGAATTATCGGTGTTTCTTTCACAACTAAATCACTAAATGAGACATTCAAAAGTTGGATGGACCAATAATAAAACTTGGTTTGTTACATTACTACTATTGTATTACAACCTAACATGTATGTATTCCATACTCGGATGGATTTTTGATGTTTTTTTTACTATTAAATTACTAAATGAGACATACAAAGGTTGGATGATTCAACAATAAAACTTGCTTTCATACATTACATTACCTCCTAGCATCTATTTATTCCATACTTGGATGGATTATCGATGTTTTTTTTACTACTAAATCACTAAATAACACATACAAAGGTTGGACGGACCAATAATAGAACTTGATTTCTTACATTACTACATTTGTACTACAACCTGACATCTATGTATTGCATACTCAGAAGGGTTATCGATGTTTTTTTGACTTCTAAATTACTAAATGAGACATACAAAGGCTGGACGGGACCAATAATAAGACTTGGTTTCTTCCATTACAACACGTCTGTTACCTCCTAGCATTTATTTATTCCATACTTGGATGGATTATCGGTGTTTTTTTGACTACTAAATCACTAAATAACACATACAAAGGTTGGACGAACTAATAATAAAACTTGGTTTCTTACATTACTACACTTGTATTATAACCTAACATCTATGTATTCCATACTCAGAAGGATTATCGCTGTTTTTTTGCCTACTAAATTACTAAATGAGACATACAAAGGCTTGACAAACCAGTAATAAAACTTGGTTTCTTACATTACTACATGTGCATTACCTCCTAACATCTATGTATTCCAAACTCAAATGGATTATCGGTGTTTTTTGGACTACAAAATAACACATACAAAGGTTGGACGAAGCAATAATAGAACTTGGTTTTGTTACATTACTACACTTTTATTACAACCTAACATCTATGTATTCCATACTCAGAAGGATTATTGATGTTTTTTTGACAACTAAATTACTAAATGAGACATACAAAGGCTTGACAGACCAGTAATAAAACTTGGTTTCTTACATTACAACACGGGTATTACCTCCTAGCATCTATTTATTCCATACTTGGATGGATTATCGGTGTTTCTTTGACTACTAAATCACTAAATGAGACAATCAAAAGTTGCATGGACCAATAATAGAACTTGGTTTCTTACATTACTATTATTGTATTACAACCTAACATCTATGTATTCCATACTCGAATGGATTTTTGATGTTTTTTTGACTACTAAATTACTAAATGAGACATATAAAGGATGGACGTCAATAATAAAACTTGGTTTCTGACATTACAACACGTCTGTTACCTCCTAGCATATATTTATTCCATACTTGGATGGATTATCGGTATTTTTTTGACTACTAAATCACTAAATAACACATACAAAGGTTGGACGGACCAATAATAGAACTTGGTTTCTTACATTACTACACTTTTATTAAAACCTAACATCTATGTATTCCATACTCAGAAGGATTATCGATGTTTTTTTGACTACTAAATTACTAAATGAGACATACAAAGGCTTGACAGACTAGTAATAAAACTTGGTTTCTTACATTACTACATGTGCATTACCTCCTAACATCTATGTATTCCAAACTCAGATGAATTATCGGTGTTTCTTTGACAACTAAATCACTAAATGAGACATTCAAAAGTTGGATGGACCAATAATAAAACTTGGTTTGTTACATTACTACTATTGTATTACAACCTAACATGTATGTATTCCATACTCGGATGGATTTTTGATGTTTTTTTTACTATTAAATTACTAAATGAGACATACAAAGGTTGGATGATCCAACAATAAAACTTGCTTTCATACATTACATTACCTCCTAGCATCTATTTATTCCATACTTGGATGGATTATCGATGTTTTTTTTACTACTAAATCACTAAATAACACATACAAAGGTTGGACGGACCAATAATAGAACTTGATTTCTTACATTACTACATTTGTACTACAACCTGACATCTATGTATTGCATACTCAGAAGGGTTATCGATGTTTTTTTGACTACTAAATTACTAAATGAGACATACAAAGGCTGGACGGGACCAATAATAAGACTTGGTTTCTTCCATTACAACACGTCTGTTACCTCCTAGCATTTATTTATTCCATACTTGGATGGATTATCGGTGTTTTTTTGACTACTAAATCACTAAATAACACATACAAAGGTTGGACGAACTAATAATAAAACTTGGTTTCTTACATTACTACACTTGTATTATAACCTAACATCTATGTATTCCATACTCAGAAGGATTATCGCTGTTTTTTTGCCTACTAAATTACTAAATGAGACATACAAAGGCTTGACAAACCAGTAATAAAACTTGGTTTCTTACATTACTACATGTGCATTACCTCCTAACATCTATGTATTCCAAACTCAAATGGATTATCGGTGTTTTTTGGACTACAAAATAACACATACAAAGGTTGGACGAAGCAATAATAGAACTTGGTTTTGTTACATTACTACACTTTTATTACAACCTAACATCTATGTATTCCATACTCAGAAGGATTATTGATGTTTTTTTGACAACTAAATTACTAAATGAGACATACAAAGGCTTGACAGACCAGTAATAAAACTTGGTTTCTTACATTACAACACGTGTATTACCTCCTAGCATCTATTTATTCCATACTTGGATGGATTATCGGTGTTTCTTTGACTACTAAATCACTAAATGAGACAATCAAAAGTTGCATGGACCAATAATAGAACTTGGTTTCTTACATTACTATTATTGTATTACAACCTAACATCTATGTATTCCATACTCGAATGGATTTTTGATGTTTTTTTGACTACTAAATTACTAAATGAGACATATAAAGGATGGACGTCAATAATAAAACTTGGTTTCTGACATTACAACACGTCTGTTACCTCCTAGCATATATTTATTCCATACTTGGATGGATTATCGGTATTTTTTTGACTACTAAATCACTAAATAACACATACAAAGGTTGGACGGACCAATAATAGAACTTGGTTTCTTACATTACTACACTTTTATTAAAACCTAACATCTACGTATTCCATACTCAGAAGGATTATCGATGTTTTTTTGACTACTAAATTACTAAATGAGACATACAAAGGCTTGACAGACTAGTAATAAAACTTGGTTTCTTACATTACTACATGTGCATTACCTCCTAACGTCTATGTATTCCAAACTCAGATGAATTATCGGTGTTTCTTTGACAACTAAATCACTAAATGAGACATTCAAAAGTTGGATGGACCAATAATAAAACTTGGTTTGTTACATTACTACTATTGTATTACAACCTAACATGTATGTATTCCATACTCGGATGGATTTTTGATGTTTTTTTTACTATTAAATTACTAAATGAGACATACAAAGGTTGGATGATCCAACAATAAAACTTGCTTTCATACATTACATTACCTCCTAGCATCTATTTATTCCATACTTGGATGGATTATCGATGTTTTTTTTACTACTAAATCACTAAATAACACATACAAAGGTTGGACGGACCAATAATAGAACTTGATTTCTTACATTACTACATTTGTACTACAACCTGACATCTATGTATTGCATACTCAGAAGGGTTATCGATGTTTTTTTGACTACTAAATTACTAAATGAGACATACAAAGGCTGGACGGGACCAATAATAAGACTTGGTTTCTTCCATTACAACACGTCTGTTACCTCCTAGCATTTATTTATTCCATACTTGGATGGATTATCGGTGTTTTTTGGACTACTAAATCACTAAATAACACATACAAAGGTTGGACGAACTAATAATAAAACTTGGTTTCTTACATTACTACACTTGTATTATAACCTAACATCTATGTATTCCATACTCAGAAGGATTATCGCTGTTTTTTTGCCTACTAAATTACTAAATGAGACATACAAAGGCTTGACAAACCAGTAATAAAACTTGGTTTCTTACATTACTACATGTGCATTACCTCCTAACATCTATGTATTCCAAACTCAAATGGATTATCGGTGTTTTTTGGACTACAAAATAACACATACAAAGGTTGGACGAAGCAATAATAGAACTTGGTTTTGTTACATTACTACACTTTTATTACAACCTAACATCTATGTATTCCATACTCAGAAGGATTATTGATGTTTTTTTGACAACTAAATTACTAAATGAGACATACAAAGGCTTGACAGACCAGTAATAAAACTTGGTTTCTTACATTACAACACGTGTATTACCTCCTAGCATCTATTTATTCCATACTTGGATGGATTATCGGTGTTTCTTTGACTACTAAATCACTAAATGAGACAATCAAAAGTTGCATGGACCAATAATAGAACTTGGTTTCTTACATTACTATTATTGTATTACAACCTAACATCTATGTATTCCATACTCGAATGGATTTTTGATGTTTTTTTGACTACTAAATTACTAAATGAGACATATAAAGGATGGACGTCAATAATAAAACTTGGTTTCTGACATTACAACACGTCTGTTACCTCCTAGCATATATTTATTCCATACTTGGATGGATTATCGGAATTTTTTTGACTACTAAATCACTAAATAACACATACAAAGGTTGGACGGACCAATAATAGAACTTGGTTCCTTACATTACTACACTTTTATTAAAACCTAACATCTATGTATTCCATACTCAGAAGGATTATCGATGTTTTTTTGACTACTAAATTACTAAATGAGACATACAAAGGCTTGACAGACTAGTAATAAAACTTGGTTTCTTACATTACTACATGTGCATTACCTCCTAACATCTATGTATTCCAAACTCAGATGAATTATCGGTGTTTCTTTGACAACTAAATCACTAAATGAGACATTCAAAAGTTGGATGGACCAATAATAAAACTTGGTTTGTTACATTACTACTATTGTATTACAACCTAACATGTATGTATTCCATACTCGGATGGATTTTTGATGTTTTTTTTACTATTAAATTACTAAATGAGACATACAAAGGTTGGATGATCCAACAATAAAACTTGCTTTCATACATTACATTACCTCCTAGCATCTATTTATTCCATACTTGGATGGATTATCGATGTTTTTTTTACTACTAAATCACTAAATAACACATACAAAGGTTGGACGGACCAATAATAGAACTTGATTTCTTACATTACTACATTTGTACTACAACCTGACATCTATGTATTGCATACTCAGAAGGGTTATCGATGTTTTTTTGACTACTAAATTACTAAATGAGACATACAAAGGCTGGACGGGACCAATAATAAGACTTGGTTTCTTCCATTACAACACGTCTGTTACCTCCTAGCATTTATTTATTCCATACTTGGATGGATTATCGGTGTTTTTTGGACTACAAAATAACACATACAAAGGTTGGACGAAGCAATAATAGAACTTGGTTTTGTTACATTACTACACTTTTATTACAACCTAACATCTATGTATTCCATACTCAGAAGGATTATTGATGTTTTTTTGACAACTAAATTACTAAATGAGACATACAAAGGCTTGACAGACCAGTAATAAAACTTGGTTTCTTACATTACAACACGTGTATTACCTCCTAGCATCTATTTATTCCATACTTGGATGGATTATCGGTGTTTCTTTGACTACTAAATCACTAAATGAGACAATCAAAAGTTGCATGGACCAATAATAGAACTTGGTTTCTTACATTACTATTGTTGTATTACAACCTAACATCTATGTATTCCATACTCGAATGGATTTTTGATGTTTTTTTGACTACTAAATTACTAAATGAGACATATAAAGGATGGACGTCAATAATAAAACTTGGTTTCTGACATTACAACACGTCTGTTACCTCCTAGCATATATTTATTCCATACTTGGATGGATTATCGGAATTTTTTTGACTACTAAATCACTAAATAACACATACAAAGGTTGGACGGACCAATAATAGAACTTGGTTCCTTACATTACTACACTTTTATTAAAACCTAACATCTATGTATTCCATACTCAGAAGGATTATCGATGTTTTTTTGACTACTAAATTACTAAATGAGACATACAAAGGCTTGACAGACTAGTAATAAAACTTGGTTTCTTACATTACTACATGTGCATTACCTCCTAACATCTATGTATTCCAAACTCAGATGAATTATCGGTGTTTCTTTGACAACTAAATCACTAAATGAGACATTCAAAAGTTGGATGGACCAATAATAAAACTTGGTTTGTTACATTACTACTATTGTATTACAACCTAACATGTATGTATTCCATACTCGGATGGATTTTTGATGTTTTTTTTACTATTAAATTACTAAATGAGACATACAAAGGTTGGATGATCCAACAATAAAACTTGCTTTCATACATTACATTACCTCCTAGCATCTATTTATTCCATACTTGGATGGATTATCGATGTTTTTTTTACTACTAAATCACTAAATAACACATACAAAGGTTGGACGGACCAATAATAGAACTTGATTTCTTACATTACTACATTTGTACTACAACCTGACATCTATGTATTGCATACTCAGAAGGGTTATCGATGTTTTTTTGACTACTAAATTACTAAATGAGACATACAAAGGCTGGACGGGACCAATAATAAGACTTGGTTTCTTCCATTACAACACGTCTGTTACCTCCTAGCATTTATTTATTCCATACTTGGATGGATTATCGGTGTTTTTTGGACTACTAAATCACTAAATAACACATACAAAGGTTGGACGAACTAATAATAAAACTTGGTTTCTTACATTACTACACTTGTATTATAACCTAACATCTATGTATTCCATACTCAGAAGGATTATCGCTGTTTTTTTGCCTACTAAATTACTAAATGAGACATACAAAGGCTTGACAAACCAGTAATAAAACTTGGTTTCTTACATTACTACATGTGCATTACCTCCTAACATCTATGTATTCCAAACTCAAATGGATTATCGGTGTTTTTTGGACTACAAAATAACACATACAAAGGTTGGACGAAGCAATAATAGAACTTGGTTTTGTTACATTACTACACTTTTATTACAACCTAACATCTATGTATTCCATACTCAGAAGGATTATTGATGTTTTTTTGACAACTAAATTACTAAATGAGACATACAAAGGCTTGACAGACCAGTAATAAAACTTGGTTTCTTACATTACAACACGTGTATTACCTCCTAGCATCTATTTATTCCATACTTGGATGGATTATCGGTGTTTCTTTGACTACTAAATCACTAAATGAGACAATCAAAAGTTGCATGGACCAATAATAGAACTTGGTTTCTTACATTACTATTATTGTATTACAACCTAACATCTATGTATTCCATACTCGAATGGATTTTTGATGTTTTTTTGACTACTAAATTACTAAATGAGACATATAAAGGATGGACGTCAATAATAAAACTTGGTTTCTGACATTACAACACGTCTGTTACCTCCTAGCATATATTTATTCCATACTTGGATGGATTATCGGTATTTTTTTGACTACTAAATCACTAAATAACACATACAAAGGTTGGACGGACCAATAATAGAACTTGGTTTCTTACATTACTACACTTTTATTAAAACCTAACATCTACGTATTCCATACTCAGAAGGATTATCGATGTTTTTTTGACTACTAAATTACTAAATGAGACATACAAAGGCTTGACAGACTAGTAATAAAACTTGGTTTCTTACATTACTACATGTGCATTACCTCCTAACATCTATGTATTCCAAACTCAGATGAATTATCGGTGTTTCTTTGACAACTAAATCACTAAATGAGACATTCAAAAGTTGGATGGACCAATAATAAAACTTGGTTTGTTACATTACTACTATTGTATTACAACCTAACATGTATGTATTCCATACTCGGATGGATTTTTGATGTTTTTTTTACTATTAAATTACTAAATGAGACATACAAAGGTTGGATGATCCAACAATAAAACTTGCTTTCATACATTACATTACCTCCTAGCATCTATTTATTCCATACTTGGATGGATTATCGATGTTTTTTTTACTACTAAATCACTAAATAACACATACAAAGGTTGGACGGACCAATAATAGAACTTGATTTCTTACATTACTACATTTGTACTACAACCTGACATCTATGTATTGCATACTCAGAAGGGTTATCGATGTTTTTTTGACTACTAAATTACTAAATGAGACATACAAAGGCTGGACGGGACCAATAATAAGACTTGGTTTCTTCCATTACAACACGTCTGTTACCTCCTAGCATTTATTTATTCCATACTTGGATGGATTATCGGTGTTTTTTTGACTACTAAATCACTAAATAACACATACAAAGGTTGAACGAACTAATAATAAAACTTGGTTTCTTACATTACTACACTTGTATTATAACCTAACATCTATGTATTCCATACTCAGAAGGATTATCGCTGTTTTTTTGCCTACTAAATTACTAAATGAGACATACAAAGGCTTGACAAACCAGTAATAAAACTTGGTTTCTTACATTACTACATGTGCATTACCTCCTAACATCTATGTATTCCAAACTCAAATGGATTATCGGTGTTTTTTGGACTACAAAATAACACATACAAAGGTTGGACGAAGCAATAATAGAACTTGGTTTTGTTACATTACTACACTTTTATTACAACCTAACATCTATGTATTCCATACTCAGAAGGATTATTGATGTTTTTTTGACAACTAAATTACTAAATGAGACATACAAAGGCTTGACAGACCAGTAATAAAACTTGGTTTCTTACATTACAACACGTGTATTACCTCCTAGCATCTATTTATTCCATACTTGGATGGATTATCGGTGTTTCTTTGACTACTAAATCACTAAATGAGACAATCAAAAGTTGCATGGACCAATAATAGAACTTGGTTTCTTACATTACTATTATTGTATTACAACCTAACATCTATGTATTCCATACTCGAATGGATTTTTGATGTTTTTTTGACTACTAAATTACTAAATGAGACATATAAAGGATGGACGTCAATAATAAAACTTGGTTTCTGACATTACAACACGTCTGTTACCTCCTAGCATATATTTATTCCATACTTGGATGGATTATCGGTATTTTTTTGACTACTAAATCACTAAATAACACATACAAAGGTTGGACGGACCAATAATAGAACTTGGTTTCTTACATTACTACACTTTTATTAAAACCTAACATCTACGTATTCCATACTCAGAAGGATTATCGATGTTTTTTTGACTACTAAATTACTAAATGAGACATACAAAGGCTTGACAGACTAGTAATAAAACTTGGTTTCTTACATTACTACATGTGCATTACCTCCTAACGTCTATGTATTCCAAACTCAGATGAATTATCGGTGTTTCTTTGACAACTAAATCACTAAATGAGACATTCAAAAGTTGGATGGACCAATAATAAAACTTGGTTTGTTACATTACTACTATTGTATTACAACCTAACATGTATGTATTCCATACTCGGATGGATTTTTGATGTTTTTTTTACTATTAAATTACTAAATGAGACATACAAAGGTTGGATGATCCAACAATAAAACTTGCTTTCATACATTACATTACCTCCTAGCATCTATTTATTCCATACTTGGATGGATTATCGATGTTTTTTTTACTACTAAATCACTAAATAACACATACAAAGGTTGGACGGACCAATAATAGAACTTGATTTCTTACATTACTACATTTGTACTACAACCTGACATCTATGTATTGCATACTCAGAAGGGTTATCGATGTTTTTTTGACTACTAAATTACTAAATGAGACATACAAAGGCTGGACGGGACCAATAATAAGACTTGGTTTCTTCCATTACAACACGTCTGTTACCTCCTAGCATTTATTTATTCCATACTTGGATGGATTATCGGTGTTTTTTGGACTACTAAATCACTAAATAACACATACAAAGGTTGGACGAACTAATAATAAAACTTGGTTTCTTACATTACTACACTTGTATTATAACCTAACATCTATGTATTCCATACTCAGAAGGATTATCGCTGTTTTTTTGCCTACTAAATTACTAAATGAGACATACAAAGGCTTGACAAACCAGTAATAAAACTTGGTTTCTTACATTACTACATGTGCATTACCTCCTAACATCTATGTATTCCAAACTCAAATGGATTATCGGTGTTTTTTGGACTACAAAATAACACATACAAAGGTTGGACGAAGCAATAATAGAACTTGGTTTTGTTACATTACTACACTTTTATTACAACCTAACATCTATGTATTCCATACTCAGAAGGATTATTGATGTTTTTTTGACAACTAAATTACTAAATGAGACATACAAAGGCTTGACAGACCAGTAATAAAACTTGGTTTCTTACATTACAACACGGGTATTACCTCCTAGCATCTATTTATTCCATACTTGGATGGATTATCGGTGTTTCTTTGACTACTAAATCACTAAATGAGACAATCAAAAGTTGCATGGACCAATAATAGAACTTGGTTTCTTACATTACTATTATTGTATTACAACCTAACATCTATGTATTCCATACTCGAATGGATTTTTGATGTTTTTTTGACTACTAAATTACTAAATGAGACATATAAAGGATGGACGTCAATAATAAAACTTGGTTTCTGACATTACAACACGTCTGTTACCTCCTAGCATATATTTATTCCATACTTGGATGGATTATCGGAATTTTTTTGACTACTAAATCACTAAATAACACATACAAAGGTTGGACGGACCAATAATAGAACTTGGTTCCTTACATTACTACACTTTTATTAAAACCTAACATCTATGTATTCCATACTCAGAAGGATTATCGATGTTTTTTTGACTACTAAATTACTAAATGAGACATACAAAGGCTTGACAGACTAGTAATAAAACTTGGTTTCTTACATTACTACATGTGCATTACCTCCTAACATCTATGTATTCCAAACTCAGATGAATTATCGGTGTTTCTTTGACAACTAAATCACTAAATGAGACATTCAAAAGTTGGATGGACCAATAATAAAACTTGGTTTGTTACATTACTACTATTGTATTACAACCTAACATGTATGTATTCCATACTCGGATGGATTTTTGATGTTTTTTTTACTATTAAATTACTAAATGAGACATACAAAGGTTGGATGATCCAACAATAAAACTTGCTTTCATACATTACATTACCTCCTAGCATCTATTTATTCCATACTTGGATGGATTATCGATGTTTTTTTTACTACTAAATCACTAAATAACACATACAAAGGTTGGACGGACCAATAATAGAACTTGATTTCTTACATTACTACATTTGTACTACAACCTGACATCTATGTATTGCATACTCAGAAGGGTTATCGATGTTTTTTTGACTACTAAATTACTAAATGAGACATACAAAGGCTGGACGGGACCAATAATAAGACTTGGTTTCTTCCATTACAACACGTCTGTTACCTCCTAGCATTTATTTATTCCATACTTGGATGGATTATCGGTGTTTTTTGGACTACAAAATAACACATACAAAGGTTGGACGAAGCAATAATAGAACTTGGTTTTGTTACATTACTACACTTTTATTACAACCTAACATCTATGTATTCCATACTCAGAAGGATTATTGATGTTTTTTTGACAACTAAATTACTAAATGAGACATACAAAGGCTTGACAGACCAGTAATAAAACTTGGTTTCTTACATTACAACACGTGTATTACCTCCTAGCATCTATTTATTCCATACTTGGATGGATTATCGGTGTTTCTTTGACTACTAAATCACTAAATGAGACAATCAAAAGTTGCATGGACCAATAATAGAACTTGGTTTCTTACATTACTATTGTTGTATTACAACCTAACATCTATGTATTCCATACTCGAATGGATTTTTGATGTTTTTTTGACTACTAAATTACTAAATGAGACATATAAAGGATGGACGTCAATAATAAAACTTGGTTTCTGACATTACAACACGTCTGTTACCTCCTAGCATATATTTATTCCATACTTGGATGGATTATCGGAATTTTTTTGACTACTAAATCACTAAATAACACATACAAAGGTTGGACGGACCAATAATAGAACTTGGTTCCTTACATTACTACACTTTTATTAAAACCTAACATCTATGTATTCCATACTCAGAAGGATTATCGATGTTTTTTTGACTACTAAATTACTAAATGAGACATACAAAGGCTTGACAGACTAGTAATAAAACTTGGTTTCTTACATTACTACATGTGCATTACCTCCTAACATCTATGTATTCCAAACTCAGATGAATTATCGGTGTTTCTTTGACAACTAAATCACTAAATGAGACATTCAAAAGTTGGATGGACCAATAATAAAACTTGGTTTGTTACATTACTACTATTGTATTACAACCTAACATGTATGTATTCCATACTCGGATGGATTTTTGATGTTTTTTTTACTATTAAATTACTAAATGAGACATACAAAGGTTGGATGATCCAACAATAAAACTTGCTTTCATACATTACATTACCTCCTAGCATCTATTTATTCCATACTTGGATGGATTATCGATGTTTTTTTTACTACTAAATCACTAAATAACACATACAAAGGTTGGACGGACCAATAATAGAACTTGATTTCTTACATTACTACATTTGTACTACAACCTGACATCTATGTATTGCATACTCAGAAGGGTTATCGATGTTTTTTTGACTACTAAATTACTAAATGAGACATACAAAGGCTGGACGGGACCAATAATAAGACTTGGTTTCTTCCATTACAACACGTCTGTTACCTCCTAGCATTTATTTATTCCATACTTGGATGGATTATCGGTGTTTTTTGGACTACTAAATCACTAAATAACACATACAAAGGTTGGACGAACTAATAATAAAACTTGGTTTCTTACATTACTACACTTGTATTATAACCTAACATCTATGTATTCCATACTCAGAAGGATTATCGCTGTTTTTTTGCCTACTAAATTACTAAATGAGACATACAAAGGCTTGACAAACCAGTAATAAAACTTGGTTTCTTACATTACTACATGTGCATTACCTCCTAACATCTATGTATTCCAAACTCAAATGGATTATCGGTGTTTTTTGGACTACAAAATAACACATACAAAGGTTGGACGAAGCAATAATAGAACTTGGTTTTGTTACATTACTACACTTTTATTACAACCTAACATCTATGTATTCCATACTCAGAAGGATTATTGATGTTTTTTTGACAACTAAATTACTAAATGAGACATACAAAGGCTTGACAGACCAGTAATAAAACTTGGTTTCTTACATTACAACACGTGTATTACCTCCTAGCATCTATTTATTCCATACTTGGATGGATTATCGGTGTTTCTTTGACTACTAAATCACTAAATGAGACAATCAAAAGTTGCATGGACCAATAATAGAACTTGGTTTCTTACATTACTATTATTGTATTACAACCTAACATCTATGTATTCCATACTCGAATGGATTTTTGATGTTTTTTTGACTACTAAATTACTAAATGAGACATATAAAGGATGGACGTCAATAATAAAACTTGGTTTCTGACATTACAACACGTCTGTTACCTCCTAGCATATATTTATTCCATACTTGGATGGATTATCGGTATTTTTTTGACTACTAAATCACTAAATAACACATACAAAGGTTGGACGGACCAATAATAGAACTTGGTTTCTTACATTACTACACTTTTATTAAAACCTAACATCTACGTATTCCATACTCAGAAGGATTATCGATGTTTTTTTGACTACTAAATTACTAAATGAGACATACAAAGGCTTGACAGACTAGTAATAAAACTTGGTTTCTTACATTACTACATGTGCATTACCTCCTAACATCTATGTATTCCAAACTCAGATGAATTATCGGTGTTTCTTTGACAACTAAATCACTAAATGAGACATTCAAAAGTTGGATGGACCAATAATAAAACTTGGTTTGTTACATTACTACTATTGTATTACAACCTAACATGTATGTATTCCATACTCGGATGGATTTTTGATGTTTTTTTTACTATTAAATTACTAAATGAGACATACAAAGGTTGGATGATCCAACAATAAAACTTGCTTTCATACATTACATTACCTCCTAGCATCTATTTATTCCATACTTGGATGGATTATCGATGTTTTTTTTACTACTAAATCACTAAATAACACATACAAAGGTTGGACGGACCAATAATAGAACTTGATTTCTTACATTACTACATTTGTACTACAACCTGACATCTATGTATTGCATACTCAGAAGGGTTATCGATGTTTTTTTGACTACTAAATTACTAAATGAGACATACAAAGGCTGGACGGGACCAATAATAAGACTTGGTTTCTTCCATTACAACACGTCTGTTACCTCCTAGCATTTATTTATTCCATACTTGGATGGATTATCGGTGTTTTTTTGACTACTAAATCACTAAATAACACATACAAAGGTTGGACGAACTAATAATAAAACTTGGTTTCTTACATTACTACACTTGTATTATAACCTAACATCTATGTATTCCATACTCAGAAGGATTATCGCTGTTTTTTTGCCTACTAAATTACTAAATGAGACATACAAAGGCTTGACAAACCAGTAATAAAACTTGGTTTCTTACATTACTACATGTGCATTACCTCCTAACATCTATGTATTCCAAACTCAAATGGATTATCGGTGTTTTTTGGACTACAAAATAACACATACAAAGGTTGGACGAAGCAATAATAGAACTTGGTTTTGTTACATTACTACACTTTTATTACAACCTAACATCTATGTATTCCATACTCAGAAGGATTATTGATGTTTTTTTGACAACTAAATTACTAAATGAGACATACAAAGGCTTGACAGACCAGTAATAAAACTTGGTTTCTTACATTACAACACGTGTATTACCTCCTAGCATCTATTTATTCCATACTTGGATGGATTATCGGTGTTTCTTTGACTACTAAATCACTAAATGAGACAATCAAAAGTTGCATGGACCAATAATAGAACTTGGTTTCTTACATTACTATTATTGTATTACAACCTAACATCTATGTATTCCATACTCGAATGGATTTTTGATGTTTTTTTGACTACTAAATTACTAAATGAGACATATAAAGGATGGACGTCAATAATAAAACTTGGTTTCTGACATTACAACACGTCTGTTACCTCCTAGCATATATTTATTCCATACTTGGATGGATTATCGGTATTTTTTTGACTACTAAATCACTAAATAACACATACAAAGGTTGGACGGACCAATAATAGAACTTGGTTTCTTACATTACTACACTTTTATTAAAACCTAACATCTACGTATTCCATACTCAGAAGGATTATCGATGTTTTTTTGACTACTAAATTACTAAATGAGACATACAAAGGCTTGACAGACTAGTAATAAAACTTGGTTTCTTACATTACTACATGTGCATTACCTCCTAACGTCTATGTATTCCAAACTCAGATGAATTATCGGTGTTTCTTTGACAACTAAATCACTAAATGAGACATTCAAAAGTTGGATGGACCAATAATAAAACTTGGTTTGTTACATTACTACTATTGTATTACAACCTAACATGTATGTATTCCATACTCGGATGGATTTTTGATGTTTTTTTTACTATTAAATTACTAAATGAGACATACAAAGGTTGGATGATCCAACAATAAAACTTGCTTTCATACATTACATTACCTCCTAGCATCTATTTATTCCATACTTGGATGGATTATCGATGTTTTTTTTACTACTAAATCACTAAATAACACATACAAAGGTTGGACGGACCAATAATAGAACTTGATTTCTTACATTACTACATTTGTACTACAACCTGACATCTATGTATTGCATACTCAGAAGGGTTATCGATGTTTTTTTGACTACTAAATTACTAAATGAGACATACAAAGGCTGGACGGGACCAATAATAAGACTTGGTTTCTTCCATTACAACACGTCTGTTACCTCCTAGCATTTATTTATTCCATACTTGGATGGATTATCGGTGTTTTTTGGACTACTAAATCACTAAATAACACATACAAAGGTTGGACGAACTAATAATAAAACTTGGTTTCTTACATTACTACACTTGTATTATAACCTAACATCTATGTATTCCATACTCAGAAGGATTATCGCTGTTTTTTTGCCTACTAAATTACTAAATGAGACATACAAAGGCTTGACAAACCAGTAATAAAACTTGGTTTCTTACATTACTACATGTGCATTACCTCCTAACATCTATGTATTCCAAACTCAAATGGATTATCGGTGTTTTTTGGACTACAAAATAACACATACAAAGGTTGGACGAAGCAATAATAGAACTTGGTTTTGTTACATTACTACACTTTTATTACAACCTAACATCTATGTATTCCATACTCAGAAGGATTATTGATGTTTTTTTGACAACTAAATTACTAAATGAGACATACAAAGGCTTGACAGACCAGTAATAAAACTTGGTTTCTTACATTACAACACGGGTATTACCTCCTAGCATCTATTTATTCCATACTTGGATGGATTATCGGTGTTTCTTTGACTACTAAATCACTAAATGAGACAATCAAAAGTTGCATGGACCAATAATAGAACTTGGTTTCTTACATTACTATTATTGTATTACAACCTAACATCTATGTATTCCATACTCGAATGGATTTTTGATGTTTTTTTGACTACTAAATTACTAAATGAGACATATAAAGGATGGACGTCAATAATAAAACTTGGTTTCTGACATTACAACACGTCTGTTACCTCCTAGCATATATTTATTCCATACTTGGATGGATTATCGGAATTTTTTTGACTACTAAATCACTAAATAACACATACAAAGGTTGGACGGACCAATAATAGAACTTGGTTCCTTACATTACTACACTTTTATTAAAACCTAACATCTATGTATTCCATACTCAGAAGGATTATCGATGTTTTTTTGACTACTAAATTACTAAATGAGACATACAAAGGCTTGACAGACTAGTAATAAAACTTGGTTTCTTACATTACTACATGTGCATTACCTCCTAACATCTATGTATTCCAAACTCAGATGAATTATCGGTGTTTCTTTGACAACTAAATCACTAAATGAGACATTCAAAAGTTGGATGGACCAATAATAAAACTTGGTTTGTTACATTACTACTATTGTATTACAACCTAACATGTATGTATTCCATACTCGGATGGATTTTTGATGTTTTTTTTACTATTAAATTACTAAATGAGACATACAAAGGTTGGATGATCCAACAATAAAACTTGCTTTCATACATTACATTACCTCCTAGCATCTATTTATTCCATACTTGGATGGATTATCGATGTTTTTTTTACTACTAAATCACTAAATAACACATACAAAGGTTGGACGGACCAATAATAGAACTTGATTTCTTACATTACTACATTTGTACTACAACCTGACATCTATGTATTGCATACTCAGAAGGGTTATCGATGTTTTTTTGACTACTAAATTACTAAATGAGACATACAAAGGCTGGACGGGACCAATAATAAGACTTGGTTTCTTCCATTACAACACGTCTGTTACCTCCTAGCATTTATTTATTCCATACTTGGATGGATTATCGGTGTTTTTTTGACTACTAAATCACTAAATAACACATACAAAGGTTGGACGAACTAATAATAAAACTTGGTTTCTTACATTACTACACTTGTATTATAACCTAACATCTATGTATTCCATACTCAGAAGGATTATCGCTGTTTTTTTGCCTACTAAATTACTAAATGAGACATACAAAGGCTTGACAAACCAGTAATAAAACTTGGTTTCTTACATTACTACATGTGCATTACCTCCTAACATCTATGTATTCCAAACTCAAATGGATTATCGGTGTTTTTTGGACTACAAAATAACACATACAAAGGTTGGACGAAGCAATAATAGAACTTGGTTTTGTTACATTACTACACTTTTATTACAACCTAACATCTATGTATTCCATACTCAGAAGGATTATTGATGTTTTTTTGACAACTAAATTACTAAATGAGACATACAAAGGCTTGACAGACCAGTAATAAAACTTGGTTTCTTACATTACAACACGTGTATTACCTCCTAGCATCTATTTATTCCATACTTGGATGGATTATCGGTGTTTCTTTGACTACTAAATCACTAAATGAGACAATCAAAAGTTGCATGGACCAATAATAGAACTTGGTTTCTTACATTACTATTATTGTATTACAACCTAACATCTATGTATTCCATACTCGAATGGATTTTTGATGTTTTTTTGACTACTAAATTACTAAATGAGACATATAAAGGATGGACGTCAATAATAAAACTTGGTTTCTGACATTACAACACGTCTGTTACCTCCTAGCATATATTTATTCCATACTTGGATGGATTATCGGTATTTTTTTGACTACTAAATCACTAAATAACACATACAAAGGTTGGACGGACCAATAATAGAACTTGGTTTCTTACATTACTACACTTTTATTAAAACCTAACATCTACGTATTCCATACTCAGAAGGATTATCGATGTTTTTTTGACTACTAAATTACTAAATGAGACATACAAAGGCTTGACAGACTAGTAATAAAACTTGGTTTCTTACATTACTACATGTGCATTACCTCCTAACATCTATGTATTCCAAACTCAGATGAATTATCGGTGTTTCTTTGACAACTAAATCACTAAATGAGACATTCAAAAGTTGGATGGACCAATAATAAAACTTGGTTTGTTACATTACTACTATTGTATTACAACCTAACATGTATGTATTCCATACTCGGATGGATTTTTGATGTTTTTTTTACTATTAAATTACTAAATGAGACATACAAAGGTTGGATGATCCAACAATAAAACTTGCTTTCATACATTACATTACCTCCTAGCATCTATTTATTCCATACTTGGATGGATTATCGATGTTTTTTTTACTACTAAATCACTAAATAACACATACAAAGGTTGGACGGACCAATAATAGAACTTGATTTCTTACATTACTACATTTGTACTACAACCTGACATCTATGTATTGCATACTCAGAAGGGTTATCGATGTTTTTTTGACTACTAAATTACTAAATGAGACATACAAAGGCTGGACGGGACCAATAATAAGACTTGGTTTCTTCCATTACAACACGTCTGTTACCTCCTAGCATTTATTTATTCCATACTTGGATGGATTATCGGTGTTTTTTTGACTACTAAATCACTAAATAACACATACAAAGGTTGAACGAACTAATAATAAAACTTGGTTTCTTACATTACTACACTTGTATTATAACCTAACATCTATGTATTCCATACTCAGAAGGATTATCGCTGTTTTTTTGCCTACTAAATTACTAAATGAGACATACAAAGGCTTGACAAACCAGTAATAAAACTTGGTTTCTTACATTACTACATGTGCATTACCTCCTAACATCTATGTATTCCAAACTCAAATGGATTATCGGTGTTTTTTGGACTACAAAATAACACATACAAAGGTTGGACGAAGCAATAATAGAACTTGGTTTTGTTACATTACTACACTTTTATTACAACCTAACATCTATGTATTCCATACTCAGAAGGATTATTGATGTTTTTTTGACAACTAAATTACTAAATGAGACATACAAAGGCTTGACAGACCAGTAATAAAACTTGGTTTCTTACATTACAACACGTGTATTACCTCCTAGCATCTATTTATTCCATACTTGGATGGATTATCGGTGTTTCTTTGACTACTAAATCACTAAATGAGACAATCAAAAGTTGCATGGACCAATAATAGAACTTGGTTTCTTACATTACTATTATTGTATTACAACCTAACATCTATGTATTCCATACTCGAATGGATTTTTGATGTTTTTTTGACTACTAAATTACTAAATGAGACATATAAAGGATGGACGTCAATAATAAAACTTGGTTTCTGACATTACAACACGTCTGTTACCTCCTAGCATATATTTATTCCATACTTGGATGGATTATCGGAATTTTTTTGACTACTAAATCACTAAATAACACATACAAAGGTTGGACGGACCAATAATAGAACTTGGTTTCTTACATTACTACACTTTTATTAAAACCTAACATCTACGTATTCCATACTCAGAAGGATTATCGATGTTTTTTTGACTACTAAATTACTAAATGAGACATACAAAGGCTTGACAGACTAGTAATAAAACTTGGTTTCTTACATTACTACATGTGCATTACCTCCTAACATCTATGTATTCCAAACTCAGATGAATTATCGGTGTTTCTTTGACAACTAAATCACTAAATGAGACATTCAAAAGTTGGATGGACCAATAATAAAACTTGGTTTGTTACATTACTACTATTGTATTACAACCTAACATGTATGTATTCCATACTCGGATGGATTTTTGATGTTTTTTTTACTATTAAATTACTAAATGAGACATACAAAGGTTGGATGATCCAACAATAAAACTTGCTTTCATACATTACATTACCTCCTAGCATCTATTTATTCCATACTTGGATGGATTATCGATGTTTTTTTTACTACTAAATCACTAAATAACACATACAAAGGTTGGACGGACCAATAATAGAACTTGATTTCTTACATTACTACATTTGTACTACAACCTGACATCTATGTATTGCATACTCAGAAGGGTTATCGATGTTTTTTTGACTACTAAATTACTAAATGAGACATACAAAGGCTGGACGGGACCAATAATAAGACTTGGTTTCTTCCATTACAACACGTCTGTTACCTCCTAGCATTTATTTATTCCATACTTGGATGGATTATCGGTGTTTTTTGGACTACTAAATCACTAAATAACACATACAAAGGTTGGACGAACTAATAATAAAACTTGGTTTCTTACATTACTACACTTGTATTATAACCTAACATCTATGTATTCCATACTCAGAAGGATTATCGCTGTTTTTTTGCCTACTAAATTACTAAATGAGACATACAAAGGCTTGACAAACCAGTAATAAAACTTGGTTTCTTACATTACTACATGTGCATTACCTCCTAACATCTATGTATTCCAAACTCAAATGGATTATCGGTGTTTTTTGGACTACAAAATAACACATACAAAGGTTGGACGAAGCAATAATAGAACTTGGTTTTGTTACATTACTACACTTTTATTACAACCTAACATCTATGTATTCCATACTCAGAAGGATTATTGATGTTTTTTTGACAACTAAATTACTAAATGAGACATACAAAGGCTTGACAGACCAGTAATAAAACTTGGTTTCTTACATTACAACACGTGTATTACCTCCTAGCATCTATTTATTCCATACTTGGATGGATTATCGGTGTTTCTTTGACTACTAAATCACTAAATGAGACAATCAAAAGTTGCATGGACCAATAATAGAACTTGGTTTCTTACATTACTATTATTGTATTACAACCTAACATCTATGTATTCCATACTCGAATGGATTTTTGATGTTTTTTTGACTACTAAATTACTAAATGAGACATATAAAGGATGGACGTCAATAATAAAACTTGGTTTCTGACATTACAACACGTCTGTTACCTCCTAGCATATATTTATTCCATACTTGGATGGATTATCGGTATTTTTTTGACTACTAAATCACTAAATAACACATACAAAGGTTGGACGGACCAATAATAGAACTTGGTTTCTTACATTACTACACTTTTATTAAAACCTAACATCTACGTATTCCATACTCAGAAGGATTATCGATGTTTTTTTGACTACTAAATTACTAAATGAGACATACAAAGGCTTGACAGACTAGTAATAAAACTTGGTTTCTTACATTACTACATGTGCATTACCTCCTAACATCTATGTATTCCAAACTCAGATGAATTATCGGTGTTTCTTTGACAACTAAATCACTAAATGAGACATTCAAAAGTTGGATGGACCAATAATAAAACTTGGTTTGTTACATTACTACTATTGTATTACAACCTAACATGTATGTATTCCATACTCGGATGGATTTTTGATGTTTTTTTTACTATTAAATTACTAAATGAGACATACAAAGGTTGGATGATCCAACAATAAAACTTGCTTTCATACATTACATTACCTCCTAGCATCTATTTATTCCATACTTGGATGGATTATCGATGTTTTTTTTACTACTAAATCACTAAATAACACATACAAAGGTTGGACGGACCAATAATAGAACTTGATTTCTTACATTACTACATTTGTACTACAACCTGACATCTATGTATTGCATACTCAGAAGGGTTATCGATGTTTTTTTGACTACTAAATTACTAAATGAGACATACAAAGGCTGGACGGGACCAATAATAAGACTTGGTTTCTTCCATTACAACACGTCTGTTACCTCCTAGCATTTATTTATTCCATACTTGGATGGATTATCGGTGTTTTTTTGACTACTAAATCACTAAATAACACATACAAAGGTTGAACGAACTAATAATAAAACTTGGTTTCTTACATTACTACACTTGTATTATAACCTAACATCTATGTATTCCATACTCAGAAGGATTATCGCTGTTTTTTTGCCTACTAAATTACTAAATGAGACATACAAAGGCTTGACAAACCAGTAATAAAACTTGGTTTCTTACATTACTACATGTGCATTACCTCCTAACATCTATGTATTCCAAACTCAAATGGATTATCGGTGTTTTTTGGACTACAAAATAACACATACAAAGGTTGGACGAAGCAATAATAGAACTTGGTTTTGTTACATTACTACACTTTTATTACAACCTAACATCTATGTATTCCATACTCAGAAGGATTATTGATGTTTTTTTGACAACTAAATTACTAAATGAGACATACAAAGGCTTGACAGACCAGTAATAAAACTTGGTTTCTTACATTACAACACGTGTATTACCTCCTAGCATCTATTTATTCCATACTTGGATGGATTATCGGTGTTTCTTTGACTACTAAATCACTAAATGAGACAATCAAAAGTTGCATGGACCAATAATAGAACTTGGTTTCTTACATTACTATTATTGTATTACAACCTAACATCTATGTATTCCATACTCGAATGGATTTTTGATGTTTTTTTGACTACTAAATTACTAAATGAGACATATAAAGGATGGACGTCAATAATAAAACTTGGTTTCTGACATTACAACACGTCTGTTACCTCCTAGCATATATTTATTCCATACTTGGATGGATTATCGGTATTTTTTTGACTACTAAATCACTAAATAACACATACAAAGGTTGGACGGACCAATAATAGAACTTGGTTTCTTACATTACTACACTTTTATTAAAACCTAACATCTACGTATTCCATACTCAGAAGGATTATCGATGTTTTTTTGACTACTAAATTACTAAATGAGACATACAAAGGCTTGACAGACTAGTAATAAAACTTGGTTTCTTACATTACTACATGTGCATTACCTCCTAACATCTATGTATTCCAAACTCAGATGAATTATCGGTGTTTCTTTGACAACTAAATCACTAAATGAGACATTCAAAAGTTGGATGGACCAATAATAAAACTTGGTTTGTTACATTACTACTATTGTATTACAACCTAACATGTATGTATTCCATACTCGGATGGATTTTTGATGTTTTTTTTACTATTAAATTACTAAATGAGACATACAAAGGTTGGATGATCCAACAATAAAACTTGCTTTCATACATTACATTACCTCCTAGCATCTATTTATTCCATACTTGGATGGATTATCGATGTTTTTTTTACTACTAAATCACTAAATAACACATACAAAGGTTGGACGGACCAATAATAGAACTTGATTTCTTACATTACTACATTTGTACTACAACCTGACATCTATGTATTGCATACTCAGAAGGGTTATCGATGTTTTTTTGACTACTAAATTACTAAATGAGACATACAAAGGCTGGACGGGACCAATAATAAGACTTGGTTTCTTCCATTACAACACGTCTGTTACCTCCTAGCATTTATTTATTCCATACTTGGATGGATTATCGGTGTTTTTTTGACTACTAAATCACTAAATAACACATACAAAGGTTGAACAAACTAATAATAAAACTTGGTTTCTTACATTACTACACTTGTATTATAACCTAACATCTATGTATTCCATACTCAGAAGGATTATCGCTGTTTTTTTGCCTACTAAATTACTAAATGAGACATACAAAGGCTTGACAAACCAGTAATAAAACTTGGTTTCTTACATTACTACATGTGCATTACCTCCTAACATCTATGTATTCCAAACTCAAATGGATTATCGGTGTTTTTTGGACTACAAAATAACACATACAAAGGTTGGACGAAGCAATAATAGAACTTGGTTTTGTTACATTACTACACTTTTATTACAACCTAACATCTATGTATTCCATACTCAGAAGGATTATTGATGTTTTTTTGACAACTAAATTACTAAATGAGACATACAAAGGCTTGACAGACCAGTAATAAAACTTGGTTTCTTACATTACAACACGTGTATTACCTCCTAGCATCTATTTATTCCATACTTGGATGGATTATCGGTGTTTCTTTGACTACTAAATCACTAAATGAGACAATCAAAAGTTGCATGGACCAATAATAGAACTTGGTTTCTTACATTACTATTATTGTATTACAACCTAACATCTATGTATTCCATACTCGAATGGATTTTTGATGTTTTTTTGACTACTAAATTACTAAATGAGACATATAAAGGATGGACGTCAATAATAAAACTTGGTTTCTGACATTACAACACGTCTGTTACCTCCTAGCATATATTTATTCCATACTTGGATGGATTATCGGAATTTTTTTGACTACTAAATCACTAAATAACACATACAAAGGTTGGACGGACCAATAATAGAACTTGGTTTCTTACATTACTACACTTTTATTAAAACCTAACATCTACGTATTCCATACTCAGAAGGATTATCGATGTTTTTTTGACTACTAAATTACTAAATGAGACATACAAAGGCTTGACAGACTAGTAATAAAACTTGGTTTCTTACATTACTACATGTGCATTACCTCCTAACATCTATGTATTCCAAACTCAGATGAATTATCGGTGTTTCTTTGACAACTAAATCACTAAATGAGACATTCAAAAGTTGGATGGACCAATAATAAAACTTGGTTTGTTACATTACTACTATTGTATTACAACCTAACATGTATGTATTCCATACTCGGATGGATTTTTGATGTTTTTTTTACTATTAAATTACTAAATGAGACATACAAAGGTTGGATGATCCAACAATAAAACTTGCTTTCATACATTACATTACCTCCTAGCATCTATTTATTCCATACTTGGATGGATTATCGATGTTTTTTTTACTACTAAATCACTAAATAACACATACAAAGGTTGGACGGACCAATAATAGAACTTGATTTCTTACATTACTACATTTGTACTACAACCTGACATCTATGTATTGCATACTCAGAAGGGTTATCGATGTTTTTTTGACTACTAAATTACTAAATGAGACATACAAAGGCTGGACGGGACCAATAATAAGACTTGGTTTCTTCCATTACAACACGTCTGTTACCTCCTAGCATTTATTTATTCCATACTTGGATGGATTATCGGTGTTTTTTGGACTACTAAATCACTAAATAACACATACAAAGGTTGGACGAACTAATAATAAAACTTGGTTTCTTACATTACTACACTTGTATTATAACCTAACATCTATGTATTCCATACTCAGAAGGATTATCGCTGTTTTTTTGCCTACTAAATTACTAAATGAGACATACAAAGGCTTGACAAACCAGTAATAAAACTTGGTTTCTTACATTACTACATGTGCATTACCTCCTAACATCTATGTATTCCAAACTCAAATGGATTATCGGTGTTTTTTGGACTACAAAATAACACATACAAAGGTTGGACGAAGCAATAATAGAACTTGGTTTTGTTACATTACTACACTTTTATTACAACCTAACATCTATGTATTCCATACTCAGAAGGATTATTGATGTTTTTTTGACAACTAAATTACTAAATGAGACATACAAAGGCTTGACAGACCAGTAATAAAACTTGGTTTCTTACATTACAACACGTGTATTACCTCCTAGCATCTATTTATTCCATACTTGGATGGATTATCGGTGTTTCTTTGACTACTAAATCACTAAATGAGACAATCAAAAGTTGCATGGACCAATAATAGAACTTGGTTTCTTACATTACTATTATTGTATTACAACCTAACATCTATGTATTCCATACTCGAATGGATTTTTGATGTTTTTTTGACTACTAAATTACTAAATGAGACATATAAAGGATGGACGTCAATAATAAAACTTGGTTTCTGACATTACAACACGTCTGTTACCTCCTAGCATATATTTATTCCATACTTGGATGGATTATCGGAATTTTTTTGACTACTAAATCACTAAATAACACATACAAAGGTTGGACGGACCAATAATAGAACTTGGTTCCTTACATTACTACACTTTTATTAAAACCTAACATCTACGTATTCCATACTCAGAAGGATTATCGATGTTTTTTTGACTACTAAATTACTAAATGAGACATACAAAGGCTTGACAGACTAGTAATAAAACTTGGTTTCTTACATTACTACATGTGCATTACCTCCTAACATCTATGTATTCCAAACTCAGATGAATTATCGGTGTTTCTTTGACAACTAAATCACTAAATGAGACATTCAAAAGTTGGATGGACCAATAATAAAACTTGGTTTGTTACATTACTACTATTGTATTACAACCTAACATGTATGTATTCCATACTCGGATGGATTTTTGATGTTTTTTTTACTATTAAATTACTAAATGAGACATACAAAGGTTGGATGATCCAACAATAAAACTTGCTTTCATACATTACATTACCTCCTAGCATCTATTTATTCCATACTTGGATGGATTATCGATGTTTTTTTTACTACTAAATCACTAAATAACACATACAAAGGTTGGACGGACCAATAATAGAACTTGATTTCTTACATTACTACATTTGTACTACAACCTGACATCTATGTATTGCATACTCAGAAGGGTTATCGATGTTTTTTTGACTACTAAATTACTAAATGAGACATACAAAGGCTGGACGGGACCAATAATAAGACTTGGTTTCTTCCATTACAACACGTCTGTTACCTCCTAGCATTTATTTATTCCATACTTGGATGGATTATCGGTGTTTTTTGGACTACTAAATCACTAAATAACACATACAAAGGTTGGACGAACTAATAATAAAACTTGGTTTCTTACATTACTACACTTGTATTATAACCTAACATCTATGTATTCCATACTCAGAAGGATTATCGCTGTTTTTTTGCCTACTAAATTACTAAATGAGACATACAAAGGCTTGACAAACCAGTAATAAAACTTGGTTTCTTACATTACTACATGTGCATTACCTCCTAACATCTATGTATTCCAAACTCAAATGGATTATCGGTGTTTTTTGGACTACAAAATAACACATACAAAGGTTGGACGAAGCAATAATAGAACTTGGTTTTGTTACATTACTACACTTTTATTACAACCTAACATCTATGTATTCCATACTCAGAAGGATTATTGATGTTTTTTTGACAACTAAATTACTAAATGAGACATACAAAGGCTTGACAGACCAGTAATAAAACTTGGTTTCTTACATTACAACACGTGTATTACCTCCTAGCATCTATTTATTCCATACTTGGATGGATTATCGGTGTTTCTTTGACTACTAAATCACTAAATGAGACAATCAAAAGTTGCATGGACCAATAATAGAACTTGGTTTCTTACATTACTATTATTGTATTACAACCTAACATCTATGTATTCCATACTCGAATGGATTTTTGATGTTTTTTTGACTACTAAATTACTAAATGAGACATATAAAGGATGGACGTCAATAATAAAACTTGGTTTCTGACATTACAACACGTCTGTTACCTCCTAGCATATATTTATTCCATACTTGGATGGATTATCGGTATTTTTTTGACTACTAAATCACTAAATAACACATACAAAGGTTGGACGGACCAATAATAGAACTTGGTTCCTTACATTACTACACTTTTATTAAAACCTAACATCTATGTATTCCATACTCAGAAGGATTATCGATGTTTTTTTGACTACTAAATTACTAAATGAGACATACAAAGGCTTGACAGACTAGTAATAAAACTTGGTTTCTTACATTACTACATGTGCATTACCTCCTAACATCTATGTATTCCAAACTCAGATGAATTATCGGTGTTTCTTTGACAACTAAATCACTAAATGAGACATTCAAAAGTTGGATGGACCAATAATAAAACTTGGTTTGTTACATTACTACTATTGTATTACAACCTAACATGTATGTATTCCATACTCGGATGGATTTTTGATGTTTTTTTTACTATTAAATTACTAAATGAGACATACAAAGGTTGGATGATCCAACAATAAAACTTGCTTTCATACATTACATTACCTCCTAGCATCTATTTATTCCATACTTGGATGGATTATCGATGTTTTTTTTACTACTAAATCACTAAATAACACATACAAAGGTTGGACGGACCAATAATAGAACTTGATTTCTTACATTACTACATTTGTACTACAACCTGACATCTATGTATTGCATACTCAGAAGGGTTATCGATGTTTTTTTGACTTCTAAATTACTAAATGAGACATACAAAGGCTGGACGGGACCAATAATAAGACTTGGTTTCTTCCATTACAACACGTCTGTTACCTCCTAGCATTTATTTATTCCATACTTGGATGGATTATCGGTGTTTTTTTAACTACTAAATCACTAAATAACACATACAAAGGTTGGACGAACTAATAATAAAACTTGGTTTCTTACATTACTACACTTGTATTATAACCTAACATCTATGTATTCCATACTCAGAAGGATTATCGCTGTTTTTTTGCCTACTAAATTACTAAATGAGACATACAAAGGCTTGACAAACCAGTAATAAAACTTGGTTTCTTACATTACTACATGTGCATTACCTCCTAACATCTATGTATTCCAAACTCAAATGGATTATCGGTGTTTTTTGGACTACAAAATAACACATACAAAGGTTGGACGAAGCAATAATAGAACTTGGTTTTGTTACATTACTACACTTTTATTACAACCTAACATCTATGTATTCCATACTCAGAAGGATTATTGATGTTTTTTTGACAACTAAATTACTAAATGAGACATACAAAGGCTTGACAGACCAGTAATAAAACTTGGTTTCTTACATTACAACACGTGTATTACCTCCTAGCATCTATTTATTCCATACTTGGATGGATTATCGGTGTTTCTTTGACTACTAAATCACTAAATGAGACAATCAAAAGTTGCATGGACCAATAATAGAACTTGGTTTCTTACATTACTATTATTGTATTACAACCTAACATCTATGTATTCCATACTCGAATGGATTTTTGATGTTTTTTTGACTACTAAATTACTAAATGAGACATATAAAGGATGGACGTCAATAATAAAACTTGGTTTCTGACATTACAACACGTCTGTTACCTCCTAGCATATATTTATTCCATACTTGGATGGATTATCGGAATTTTTTTGACTACTAAATCACTAAATAACACATACAAAGGTTGGACGGACCAATAATAGAACTTGGTTCCTTACATTACTACACTTTTATTAAAACCTAACATCTATGTATTCCATACTCAGAAGGATTATCGATGTTTTTTTGACTACTAAATTACTAAATGAGACATACAAAGGCTTGACAGACTAGTAATAAAACTTGGTTTCTTACATTACTACATGTGCATTACCTCCTAACATCTATGTATTCCAAACTCAGATGAATTATCGGTGTTTCTTTGACAACTAAATCACTAAATGAGACATTCAAAAGTTGGATGGACCAATAATAAAACTTGGTTTGTTACATTACTACTATTGTATTACAACCTAACATGTATGTATTCCATACTCGGATGGATTTTTGATGTTTTTTTTACTATTAAATTACTAAATGAGACATACAAAGGTTGGATGATCCAACAATAAAACTTGCTTTCATACATTACATTACCTCCTAGCATCTATTTATTCCATACTTGGATGGATTATCGATGTTTTTTTTACTACTAAATCACTAAATAACACATACAAAGGTTGGACGGACCAATAATAGAACTTGATTTCTTACATTACTACATTTGTACTACAACCTGACATCTATGTATTGCATACTCAGAAGGGTTATCGATGTTTTTTTGACTACTAAATTACTAAATGAGACATACAAAGGCTGGACGGGACCAATAATAAGACTTGGTTTCTTCCATTACAACACGTCTGTTACCTCCTAGCATTTATTTATTCCATACTTGGATGGATTATCGGTGTTTTTTTGACTACTAAATCACTAAATAACACATACAAAGGTTGGACGAACTAATAATAAAACTTGGTTTCTTACATTACTACACTTGTATTATAACCTAACATCTATGTATTCCATACTCAGAAGGATTATCGCTGTTTTTTTGCCTACTAAATTACTAAATGAGACATACAAAGGCTTGACAAACCAGTAATAAAACTTGGTTTCTTACATTACTACATGTGCATTACCTCCTAACATCTATGTATTCCAAACTCAAATGGATTATCGGTGTTTTTTGGACTACAAAATAACACATACAAAGGTTGGACGAAGCAATAATAGAACTTGGTTTTGTTACATTACTACACTTTTATTACAACCTAACATCTATGTATTCCATACTCAGAAGGATTATTGATGTTTTTTTGACAACTAAATTACTAAATGAGACATACAAAGGCTTGACAGACCAGTAATAAAACTTGGTTTCTTACATTACAACACGTGTATTACCTCCTAGCATCTATTTATTCCATACTTGGATGGATTATCGGTGTTTCTTTGACTACTAAATCACTAAATGAGACAATCAAAAGTTGCATGGACCAATAATAGAACTTGGTTTCTTACATTACTATTATTGTATTACAACCTAACATCTATGTATTCCATACTCGAATGGATTTTTGATGTTTTTTTGACTACTAAATTACTAAATGAGACATATAAAGGATGGACGTCAATAATAAAACTTGGTTTCTGACATTACAACACGTCTGTTACCTCCTAGCATATATTTATTCCATACTTGGATGGATTATCGGTATTTTTTTGACTACTAAATCACTAAATAACACATACAAAGGTTGGACGGACCAATAATAGAACTTGGTTTCTTACATTACTACACTTTTATTAAAACCTAACATCTATGTATTCCATACTCAGAAGGATTATCGATGTTTTTTTGACTACTAAATTACTAAATGAGACATACAAAGGCTTGACAGACTAGTAATAAAACTTGGTTTCTTACATTACTACATGTGCATTACCTCCTAACATCTATGTATTCCAAACTCAGATGAATTATCGGTGTTTCTTTGACAACTAAATCACTAAATGAGACATTCAAAAGTTGGATGGACCAATAATAAAACTTGGTTTGTTACATTACTACTATTGTATTACAACCTAACATGTATGTATTCCATACTCGGATGGATTTTTGATGTTTTTTTTACTATTAAATTACTAAATGAGACATACAAAGGTTGGATGATCCAACAATAAAACTTGCTTTCATACATTACATTACCTCCTAGCATCTATTTATTCCATACTTGGATGGATTATCGATGTTTTTTTTACTACTAAATCACTAAATAACACATACAAAGGTTGGACGGACCAATAATAGAACTTGATTTCTTACATTACTACATTTGTACTACAACCTGACATCTATGTATTGCATACTCAGAAGGGTTATCGATGTTTTTTTGACTTCTAAATTACTAAATGAGACATACAAAGGCTGGACGGGACCAATAATAAGACTTGGTTTCTTCCATTACAACACGTCTGTTACCTCCTAGCATTTATTTATTCCATACTTGGATGGATTATCGGTGTTTTTTTAACTACTAAATCACTAAATAACACATACAAAGGTTGGACGAACTAATAATAAAACTTGGTTTCTTACATTACTACACTTGTATTATAACCTAACATCTATGTATTCCATACTCAGAAGGATTATCGCTGTTTTTTTGCCTACTAAATTACTAAATGAGACATACAAAGGCTTGACAAACCAGTAATAAAACTTGGTTTCTTACATTACTACATGTGCATTACCTCCTAACATCTATGTATTCCAAACTCAAATGGATTATCGGTGTTTTTTGGACTACAAAATAACACATACAAAGGTTGGACGAAGCAATAATAGAACTTGGTTTTGTTACATTACTACACTTTTATTACAACCTAACATCTATGTATTCCATACTCAGAAGGATTATTGATGTTTTTTTGACAACTAAATTACTAAATGAGACATACAAAGGCTTGACAGACCAGTAATAAAACTTGGTTTCTTACATTACAACACGTGTATTACCTCCTAGCATCTATTTATTCCATACTTGGATGGATTATCGGTGTTTCTTTGACTACTAAATCACTAAATGAGACAATCAAAAGTTGCATGGACCAATAATAGAACTTGGTTTCTTACATTACTATTGTTGTATTACAACCTAACATCTATGTATTCCATACTCGAATGGATTTTTGATGTTTTTTTGACTACTAAATTACTAAATGAGACATATAAAGGATGGACGTCAATAATAAAACTTGGTTTCTGACATTACAACACGTCTGTTACCTCCTAGCATATATTTATTCCATACTTGGATGGATTATCGGAATTTTTTTGACTACTAAATCACTAAATAACACATACAAAGGTTGGACGGACCAATAATAGAACTTGGTTCCTTACATTACTACACTTTTATTAAAACCTAACATCTATGTATTCCATACTCAGAAGGATTATCGATGTTTTTTTGACTACTAAATTACTAAATGAGACATACAAAGGCTTGACAGACTAGTAATAAAACTTGGTTTCTTACATTACTACATGTGCATTACCTCCTAACATCTATGTATTCCAAACTCAGATGAATTATCGGTGTTTCTTTGACAACTAAATCACTAAATGAGACATTCAAAAGTTGGATGGACCAATAATAAAACTTGGTTTGTTACATTACTACTATTGTATTACAACCTAACATGTATGTATTCCATACTCGGATGGATTTTTGATGTTTTTTTTACTATTAAATTACTAAATGAGACATACAAAGGTTGGATGATCCAACAATAAAACTTGCTTTCATACATTACATTACCTCCTAGCATCTATTTATTCCATACTTGGATGGATTATCGATGTTTTTTTTACTACTAAATCACTAAATAACACATACAAAGGTTGGACGGACCAATAATAGAACTTGATTTCTTACATTACTACATTTGTACTACAACCTGACATCTATGTATTGCATACTCAGAAGGGTTATCGATGTTTTTTTGACTACTAAATTACTAAATGAGACATACAAAGGCTGGACGGGACCAATAATAAGACTTGGTTTCTTCCATTACAACACGTCTGTTACCTCCTAGCATTTATTTATTCCATACTTGGATGGATTATCGGTGTTTTTTTGACTACTAAATCACTAAATAACACATACAAAGGTTGGACGAACTAATAATAAAACTTGGTTTCTTACATTACTACACTTGTATTATAACCTAACATCTATGTATTCCATACTCAGAAGGATTATCGCTGTTTTTTTGCCTACTAAATTACTAAATGAGACATACAAAGGCTTGACAAACCAGTAATAAAACTTGGTTTCTTACATTACTACATGTGCATTACCTCCTAACATCTATGTATTCCAAACTCAAATGGATTATCGGTGTTTTTTGGACTACAAAATAACACATACAAAGGTTGGACGAAGCAATAATAGAACTTGGTTTTGTTACATTACTACACTTTTATTACAACCTAACATCTATGTATTCCATACTCAGAAGGATTATTGATGTTTTTTTGACAACTAAATTACTAAATGAGACATACAAAGGCTTGACAGACCAGTAATAAAACTTGGTTTCTTACATTACAACACGTGTATTACCTCCTAGCATCTATTTATTCCATACTTGGATGGATTATCGGTGTTTCTTTGACTACTAAATCACTAAATGAGACAATCAAAAGTTGCATGGACCAATAATAGAACTTGGTTTCTTACATTACTATTATTGTATTACAACCTAACATCTATGTATTCCATACTCGAATGGATTTTTGATGTTTTTTTGACTACTAAATTACTAAATGAGACATATAAAGGATGGACGTCAATAATAAAACTTGGTTTCTGACATTACAACACGTCTGTTACCTCCTAGCATATATTTATTCCATACTTGGATGGATTATCGGTATTTTTTTGACTACTAAATCACTAAATAACACATACAAAGGTTGGACGGACCAATAATAGAACTTGGTTTCTTACATTACTACACTTTTATTAAAACCTAACATCTACGTATTCCATACTCAGAAGGATTATCGATGTTTTTTTGACTACTAAATTACTAAATGAGACATACAAAGGCTTGACAGACTAGTAATAAAACTTGGTTTCTTACATTACTACATGTGCATTACCTCCTAACATCTATGTATTCCAAACTCAGATGAATTATCGGTGTTTCTTTGACAACTAAATCACTAAATGAGACATTCAAAAGTTGGATGGACCAATAATAAAACTTGGTTTGTTACATTACTACTATTGTATTACAACCTAACATGTATGTATTCCATACTCGGATGGATTTTTGATGTTTTTTTTACTATTAAATTACTAAATGAGACATACAAAGGTTGGATGATCCAACAATAAAACTTGCTTTCATACATTACATTACCTCCTAGCATCTATTTATTCCATACTTGGATGGATTATCGATGTTTTTTTTACTACTAAATCACTAAATAACACATACAAAGGTTGGACGGACCAATAATAGAACTTGATTTCTTACATTACTACATTTGTACTACAACCTGACATCTATGTATTGCATACTCAGAAGGGTTATCGATGTTTTTTTGACTACTAAATTACTAAATGAGACATACAAAGGCTGGACGGGACCAATAATAAGACTTGGTTTCTTCCATTACAACACGTCTGTTACCTCCTAGCATTTATTTATTCCATACTTGGATGGATTATCGGTGTTTTTTTGACTACTAAATCACTAAATAACACATACAAAGGTTGGACGAACTAATAATAAAACTTGGTTTCTTACATTACTACACTTGTATTATAACCTAACATCTATGTATTCCATACTCAGAAGGATTATCGCTGTTTTTTTGCCTACTAAATTACTAAATGAGACATACAAAGGCTTGACAAACCAGTAATAAAACTTGGTTTCTTACATTACTACATGTGCATTACCTCCTAACATCTATGTATTCCAAACTCAAATGGATTATCGGTGTTTTTTGGACTACAAAATAACACATACAAAGGTTGGACGAAGCAATAATAGAACTTGGTTTTGTTACATTACTACACTTTTATTACAACCTAACATCTATGTATTCCATACTCAGAAGGATTATTGATGTTTTTTTGACAACTAAATTACTAAATGAGACATACAAAGGCTTGACAGACCAGTAATAAAACTTGGTTTCTTACATTACAACACGTGTATTACCTCCTAGCATCTATTTATTCCATACTTGGATGGATTATCGGTGTTTCTTTGACTACTAAATCACTAAATGAGACAATCAAAAGTTGCATGGACCAATAATAGAACTTGGTTTCTTACATTACTATTATTGTATTACAACCTAACATCTATGTATTCCATACTCGAATGGATTTTTGATGTTTTTTTGACTACTAAATTACTAAATGAGACATATAAAGGATGGACGTCAATAATAAAACTTGGTTTCTGACATTACAACACGTCTGTTACCTCCTAGCATATATTTATTCCATACTTGGATGGATTATCGGTATTTTTTTGACTACTAAATCACTAAATAACACATACAAAGGTTGGACGGACCAATAATAGAACTTGGTTTCTTACATTACTACACTTTTATTAAAACCTAACATCTATGTATTCCATACTCAGAAGGATTATCGATGTTTTTTTGACTACTAAATTACTAAATGAGACATACAAAGGCTTGACAGACTAGTAATAAAACTTGGTTTCTTACATTACTACATGTGCATTACCTCCTAACATCTATGTATTCCAAACTCAGATGAATTATCGGTGTTTCTTTGACAACTAAATCACTAAATGAGACATTCAAAAGTTGGATGGCCCAATAATAAAACTTGGTTTGTTACATTACTACTATTGTATTACAACCTAACATGTATGTATTCCATACTCGGATGGATTTTTGATGTTTTTTTTACTATTAAATTACTAAATGAGACATACAAAGGTTGGATGATCCAACAATAAAACTTGCTTTCATACATTACATTACCTCCTAGCATCTATTTATTCCATACTTGGATGGATTATCGATGTTTTTTTTACTACTAAATCACTAAATAACACATACAAAGGTTGGACGGACCAATAATAGAACTTGGTTTCTTACATTACTACACTTTTATTAAAACCTAACATCTATGTATTCCATACTCAGAAGGATTATCGATGTTTTTTTGACTACTAAATTACTAAATGAGACATACAAAGGCTTGACAGACTAGTAATAAAACTTGGTTTCTTACATTACTACATGTGCATTACCTCCTAACATCTATGTATTCCAAACTCAGATGAATTATCGGTGTTTCTTTGACAACTAAATCACTAAATGAGACATTCAAAAGTTGGATGGCCCAATAATAAAACTTGGTTTGTTACATTACTACTATTGTATTACAACCTAACATGTATGTATTCCATACTCGGATGGATTTTTGATGTTTTTTTTACTATTAAATTACTAAATGAGACATACAAAGGTTGGATGATCCAACAATAAAACTTGCTTTCATACATTACATTACCTCCTAGCATCTATTTATTCCATACTTGGATGGATTATCGATGTTTTTTTTACTACTAAATCACTAAATAACACATACAAAGGTTGGACGGACCAATAATAGAACTTGATTTCTTACATTACTACATTTGTACTACAACCTGACATCTATGTATTGCATACTCAGAAGGGTTATCGATGTTTTTTTGACTACTAAATTACTAAATGAGACATACAAAGGCTGGACGGGACCAATAATAAGACTTGGTTTCTTCCATTACAACACGTCTGTTACCTCCTAGCATTTATTTATTCCATACTTGGATGGATTATCGGTGTTTTTTTGACTACTAAATCACTAAATAACACATACAAAGGTTGGACGGACCAATTATAGAACTTGATTTCTTACATTACTACATTTGTACTACAACCTGACATCTATGTATTGCATACTCAGAAGGGTTATCGATGTTTTTTTGACTACTAAGTTACTAAATGAGACATACAAAGGCTGGACGGGACCAATAATAAGACTTGGTTTCTTCCATTACAACACGTCTGTTACTGATACGGGTGGGACAAGCTGTCCAACAAGTACCCGACCATTCACACGAAGTCAAGCTCGGGAGTTACAAAAACTCCAAGCCGTATTCATGCAAATGGCCGTGTGTGAGTTGGTTATTGAACCACCTAAGGGTCTAAATGTTTTAAGGTGTGAAGATGGGCCTTGAAGTGTAGTGTTTTTACACTCCATGGCCGGCTGCTCCACATGGCCCATAAGGTCATTTTTGTCTTTCATTTGGCTTGTAATATAAATAGACAAGCCTAGAATTATTTTGCCTTAGTTTTCTCATTGTAAATTCAAGACAAAGACTTGTAATATTTCACTTTCTCTCTCTCTTCCATTGAGAGGCAGATTCGGCCACAAGCTTGCTAGAAGGAAGCTTGTGTTGTGTTTTGGCTAGAAACTAGGGTCTTGAGGTCATTGAGTTCCTCTTGGTCCAAGTAAGAGCTTGGTGTTTATATTCAATAGTCTTAGGGTCCTCTCTTGATGTTAGGGTTCTTAGTCTCTTGAATATTATATGTCAAGTTATCTATCTTTTCATTATCTTGTTGTTGTTGTCTTTGAGATCTTGAAGTCTAGTGAAGCCGTGTGGGGCTCTTTCGATTCACTAGCATTGTTGCTTACTTGTTAATCTTGTGTTTGTTGGGTTTTCTTGTTGGTGTTGCTGAAATCGTGTGATACATACTTGATCTTGTATCATTTGGTATCAGAGCAAGACCGGTTGTGTTCCCACACAACCCATCTTGGGCTTGTTCTCGGATTAAACAAAAAAAAAAAAAAAAAAAAAAAAATCGGAAATCAGTCCATTGAAGACAAATCCGAGAATGTTGTTGTATGTTTAGATCTAGGTGTTATTTTGCTTGTTTAGTGTGTTTCTAGTGTTGGTTTCTTTCTCACCAACACTAAAGTGTCTAGATCTAAAAGTTGAGCTTGAAAACTTGACCATTGTTGTGGTGACTTGAAGTGGTTGAAAGTTGTATGTTGTTGATGAAAAAAAAATAAAAATTGGTGGTTGTGTGTTATGTGCTTGAAGAAGTTGATGAAAGTTGTAAGGTGTTCATCTTTTAAACTTGTTCATCTTGTTCATCTTGTGGTGTTCAAGTTGCAAGACAAGTCATAAAGTTGTTGGTGAAAGACTTGCACCCATCACTTCATAGTTGGCCAACCACTCTTCCTTAATTCAAGGAGCCTTGTTTTGTGGGAATAGTTAGTCAAACCTAACCCTTTGAGTTTGAAAGGTTGAAAAAGGCTACAAGACTATTATTTTTCCCTCCAAAACACATTGTCATCCTTCACAAGTTGTATGAATATTGATTTTCAGATTTGTGACAAAAAAAAAAAATACATATAAGTTATATATATACAAACCGTGTGGGCCCAAGGCCAATTGCATGCTGCCACGTCACCTGATACAAGATCAAGTATGTATCACACGATTTCAGCAACACCAACAAGAAAACCCAACAAACACAAGATTAACAAGTAAGCAACAATGCTAGTGAATCGAAAGAGCCCCACACGGCTTCACTAGACTTCAAGATCTCAAAGACAACAACAACAAGATAATGAAAAGATAGATAACTTGACATATAATATTCAAGAGACTAAGAACCCTAACATCAAGAGAGGACCCTAAGACTATTGAATATAAACACCAAGCTCTTACTTGGACCAAGAGGAACTCAATGACCTCAAGACCCTAGTTTCTAGCCAAAACACAACACAAGCTTCCTTCTAGCAAGCTTGTGGCCGAATCTGCCTCCCAATGGAAGAGAGAGAGAAAGTGAAATATTACAAGTCTTTGTCTTGAAATTACAATGGGAAAACTAAGGCAAAATAATTCTAGGCTTGTCTATTTATATTACAAGCCAAATGAAAGACAAAAATGACCTTATGGGCCATGTGGAGCAGCCGGCCATGGAGTGTAAAAACATTACACTTCAAGGCCCATCTTCACACCTTAAAACATTTAGGCCCTTAGGTGGTTCAATAACCAACTCACACACGGCCATTTGCATGAATACGGCTTGGAGTTTTTGTAACTCCCGGGCTTGACTTCGTGTGAATGGTCGGGTACTTGTTGGACAGCTTGTCCCACCCGTATCATCCTCTCCATCTTGAGAGGAATTTGGCCTCAAATTCAGCACTTGGTCGTCTTCAACCGCCTCCACGAGAGAAAGATCACAAACGTTAAAAGTGTGGTGCACTTGGTATTCCGGTGGAAGGTCAATCTTGTAGGCGTTGTCATTGATTTTCTCGAGCACTTGGAATGGACCATCACCCCTCGGCATCAATTTGGACTTTCTTTGGGATGGAAACCGATCCCTCCGAAGATGCACCCACACCCAATCTCCCGGTTCAAGGATGACTTTCTTTCTTCCCTTGTTGGCCCTTCTTGCCATGTCTTGGTTTTTCTTCTCAAGTTGAAGCCGCACCTTCTCATGTAACTTCTTCATAGAATCTGCCCGCTTGCTTCCTTCTAAGCTAATCATGAGATCACTTGGCAAAGGCGTTAAATCCAAAGGGGTGAGGGGGTTGAGGCCGTATACACACTCAAAGGGAGTCATTCCCGTACTTGAGTGTATGACACGGTTATATGCAAACTCAATCAATGGTAAGTGCTCCTCCCAAGAAGTCATTTTTCCCTTAACCATGGAACGTAGCATAGCACCCAAAGTCCTATTTACTACTTCCGTTTGGCCATCGGTTTGTGGGTGGCAAGAGGTAGAGAACAATAACTTGGTACCAAGCCTACCCCACATGGACTTCCAAAAGTGGCTTAGGAACTTAGAGTCCCTATCACTCACAATGGTCCTCGGGACACCATGCAATCTAACAACATTATCAACAAATAACGAGGCCACGCTAGGGGCGTCATCACACTTAGAGCAAGGAATAAAGTGCGCCATTTTAGAAAACCGGTCAACTACAACAAAGATACTATCCCGGCCTCGTCGAGTCCTTGGCAGCCCTAACACAAAGTCCATCGATATATCAAGCCAAGGACGTAGAGGAGTGGGCAGCGGGGTGTACAACCCATGAGGTAGGAGCCGAGATTTGGCTCTCTTGCATTCTACACATTGGCCACAAGTTCTAGTCACATCCTTGCGCATTTTGGGCCAATAGAATTGCTCCTCCAATATTCCGAGGGTCTTTTCGACCCCAAAATGACCCATTAGACCGCCATCATGTGCTTCCCTCACAAACAATTCTCTCCAAGAGCTAGAGGGTACACACAATCGTCTACCTTTAAATAAGTAACCATCAAACTTGGCATAGGGATTTGAACCCCTAGCCGAATCCCACTTGTCCCTACCCCATTCTTCGCATTCCCTAAAGATAGGAGCAAAGTGAGGGTCCTTGGGATACAATTCTCTTAAACTCTCAAAACCCATCAACTTCGAAGACAAAGTGGCAACAAGCACATGCTTTCTAGACAACGCATCAGCAACAACATTCTCCTTCCCCCTTTTGTAATGAATTACATAAGGGAAAGTCTCAATAAACTCAATCCACTTAGCATGACGCCTATTCAACTTGTCTTGGCTCTTAAGGTGTTTCAACGATTCATGGTCCGTTCGTATCACAAACTCCTTAGGCCACAAATAATGCTGCCAATTGCCCAAGGCTCTAACAAGGGCGTACAACTCCAAATCATAAGTCGAGTAATTAAGAGTTGCCCCTTTGAGTTTTTCACTAAAATAAGCGACGGGCTTGCCTTCTTGCATTAAAACAGCCCCGATGCCAACCTTACTAGCATCACACTCCACTTCAAACATTTTATCAAAATCGGGCAATTGTAACAAAGGCGCCGAGATGAGCATAGCTTTCAAGGCTTCAAAAGCCTTAGCTTGCTCATCACCCCACTTAAAGGGTTGGTCCTTTCTAATAACCTCAGTCAAGGGTGCTGCTATGGAGCTAAAACCTTTGACAAACCTCCTATAAAAGCTTGCTAATCCATGAAAACTTCAGATTTCTCCAATAGTTTTAGGGATTGGCCAACTTCGTATAGAGTCTATCTTGGATTCGTCCACTTCCACGCCCCTTGAGCTCACGACAAAACCCAAGAAAATCACTTTATCAACACCAAAAGAACACTTCTCCATGTTGGCATACAACTTCTCCTTTCGGAGCACCTCAAACACACACCTCAAATGCATCACATGATCATCAATAGATTTACTATATACCAACACATCATCAAAGTAAACCACAACAAACTTCCCAATATAAGGCTTCATTACATGATTCATTAGCCTCATAAAGGTGCTAGGAGCATTGGTAAGGCCAAAGGGCATGACCAGCCACTCATATAGATCGAATTTGGTCTTGAATGCGGTCTTCCACTCATCACCGGGTTGCATGCGAATTTGGTGATAGCCACTCCTAAGATCCACCTTAGAAAACAAACAAGAGCCATGGAGCTCATCTAACATATCATCTAGTCTAGGGATTGGATGACGATACCTTATAGTGATTTTGTTGATGGCTCTACAATCGACGCACATGCGCCAAGTTCCGTCTTTCTTTGGTACCAAAAGCACCGGAACAGCACAAGGACTCATACTTTCTTTGATGTATCCCTTGTTGAGAAGTTCCTCAACTTGTCTCTCAAGCTCCTTAGTGTCCATGGGATTGCTCCTATAGGCTGGTTTGTTTGGAAGTTGTGAACCCGGCACCAAATCAATTTGGTGCTCAATTCCCCGAAGTGGGGGCAATCCTTGCGGAAGTTCTTTAGGAAATACATCTTCATAATCCTGCAACACACAAGAAATCAAAGGGGAAATGGAAGAATTAGCGGGGTTAGTATTTAAACAATGAGCCAAAAGCAACATAGGTGTGCCCACATCATGGTCCACGAAGAGTTCCTTCTTTCTAGCTAACATCACCACGTTTTCAGCCCCCTTTGAAGTTGAGGCAGTCACGGGTGACCCTACTGCCCCAACCACGGTTTCCCTTCCCTCTTCTCCTCTTTCGGATTTCTTCCCCTTTTCCTTCAACTCTCTCATCTTTTGGTGCCACTCATTTACTTGGGAGGGTGAAAGCGGGTGAAGTGTGACCTTTCGGCCATCCTTCTCAAGTGTATATCGATTGGTCCTCCCATCGTGTTTGGTAGACCTATCATATTGCCAAGGTCTACCTAACAACAAGTGACACGCTTGCATTGGTATCACGTCACAAAGCACTTCATCTTGGTAGTTTCCCACCTTAAAATGTATCATACATTGCCTTGTGACCTTTAGTTCACCACAGTCATTCAACCATTGTAGCTTGTAGGGACTAGTGTGCGGGGTAGTTGGTAACTTCAAGAAGTTAACCGTAGCCATACTAACAACATTTGTGCAACTACCACTATCAATCACCAAGGTGCACACACTTCCCTTTACAAGACATTTAGTATGGAATAGATTCTCCCTTTGACTAGGGTCATCTATCGCCTTACTAATCATGACGCGCCTAACCACAAAGTTGGGAACCACACACTCCCCTTCTTGAGGGTAAACATCTTCGCCCTCATCATCATATGGCCCATTCTCGGGTTCCTCTCCATCTTGAGGCTCGGCCTCATCTTCTCCCCTTTCGGGACCCACCTCCTCACCAAGGTAATACACCCTTCCTTCCCGAAGGATCACATTGCGTCGGTTTGGACACTCATTGGCTTTATGTCCCCAACCTTGGCACTTGAAACATTGGAATCCTTTTGGGTTAGGGTACTTGTGAGCTTCTTGTTTTGAAGGAAGTTTGGGGTCGGCCTTGGGCTCGGGCAGCCTTGGAAGGCTGGATTGCCCCTTGTTTTTGGACCAACCCGAGGGGGCTGGTACCCTTGCCTTAAACGACGACCTCTCCTTTAGCTCTTTTTCAACCTCAATAGCCGCTTGGAAAATACCCTCAACGGTATCAAACTTGTGAAGTGTCAAATGAGTGGAGATCTCCTTGTTCAATCCACACTTGAACCGGATGACATCATAACTGATTTGCTCCCCACGATGGTCAAGGTTTAACATGAGTTGTTGAAACTCATCAAAGTATGCCATCACACTTTTGTTACCTTGACGTAAGTTGTACAACCTTGCAAGCAATTCATGGCGATAACTCTCGGGGAGGTACCTTTGCCTCATCAAGTATCTCAATCGATACCAAGGTGGTGGCTGCCCGTCAACTAGTGCATTACCAAACCGCTTGACGTACTCCCACCAAGTGTTAGCATAACCCTCAAAGTGAGCTATAGCATAACTTCCTTTCTTTTCTTCCGAGAGATCATTAACTTGGAAGACTTTGTCACAAGCCGATTCCCAAGCTAAGTATGCCTCGGGGTCACTCTCACCCTTAAAGAGCGGTAGACTCAACTTGATGGTGTTGATGCCCACATCTCTCTCATGGTGCCGGTTTCCTCTTTCTTCATATCCACGGTATCTCCGTTGAACTCCTCTGCCCCCTCTCACCTCCTCCTCCCTCATGTAAGTATCATCAAAGGCCCCGTACCCATCATACTCCTCCCTACCATACTCCTCAAGGTGGGCTGGTCGGTTTTGGTTATTTGGAATTTGATTTGGGGGTATTGGATTTTGTGGGGGTGGTGGTCTTTGGTTTAATGGAGCTTGGAATGGAAGGTTCGGATTTAGTGGTGGAATTTGACGTCCAAATCCCTCATGCGGGGTTTGGGAATTCTGGAAATGCGTTGGTCTATTGGGGTCACGGTTTGGAGGAAAATAGGTGGTTTGGCTTGCGGCATTTAGTGGAGCTTGGGGTGCATTTAGCATTTGGTGGACTGTTTCGGGGGTGATGGTCGCGGAGGAAGTCCTATCTTGTCCATTGGTGGAGACATGTAGAGGAGTAGAAGGACGAGAGTTCCTTTGACTCTCCACTTGTTCTAATCTCCCACTAATAGTCGACACTTCTCCCTTGATGGCTGCCAAGTCCCCTCTCACGGCCCCAAAGTCCGAATTTAACCTTTCAAGTGTCCGAGTAACGGCCTCAAGAGTGACCCTCATAGAGTCAAGTGCATTAGTATCCACGTTATGGGACGTGGCCCCTTCCATTGTCGAGGTATTATACTCTTTAGATCACCACACGCTTGAGTTCCACAAGTGTTGTAAATTGGCTAGTAACCGTGAATCCTTTAAGGTATGAGTAAGCTCTTATCCGGAGTGGATTCTTGTTTGAAGACTCAAAGAATTCTTGTAGGACTAGGACCAAAAACAACAACGTGTTCAAAAGATAAAAGCACTCAAGTAAACGTTGACACGAACAAACGAATTCAAAGGACTAATTGACAATCTAGTAGGAATGTACTAGTTTGTTAATTAGTTCTAGAATCAAGTAAGGAAACTAAGAATCAACAATTAGAAACTAGAAAATTATCCAAAGTTGAGCTTAGGGGTGACGTGGCAGCATGCAATTGGCCTTGGGCCCATACGGTTTGTATATATATAACTTATATGTATTTTTTTTTTTGTCACAAATCTGAAAATCAATATTCATACAACTTGTGAAGTATGACAATGTGTTTTGGAGGGAAAAATAATAGTCTTGTAGCCTTTTTCAACCTTTCAAACTCAAAGGGTTAGGTTTGACTAACTATTCCCACAAAACAAGGCTCCTTGAATTAAGGAAGAGTGGTTGGCCAACTATGAAGTGATGGGTGCAAGTCTTTCACCAACAACTTTATGATTTGTCTTGCAACTTGAACACCACAAGATGAACAAGATGAACAAGTTTAAAAGATGAACACCTTACAACTTTCATCAACTTCTTCAAGCACATAACACACAACCACCAAATTTTTTTTTTCATCAACAACATACAACTTTCAACCACTTCAAGTCACCACAACAATGGTCAAGTTTTCAAGCTCAACTTTTAGATCTAGACACTTTAGTGTTGGTGAGAAAGAAACCAACACTAGAAACACACTAAACAAGCAAAATAACACCTAGATCTAAACATACAACAACATTCTCGGATTTGTCTTCAATGGACTGATTTCCGATTTTTTTTTTTTTTTTTTTTTTGTTTAATCCGAGAACAAGCCCAAGATGGGTTGTGTGGGAACACAACCGGTCTTGCTTTGATACCAAATGATACAAGATCAAGTATGTATCACACGATTTCAGCAACACCAACAAGAAAACCCAACAAACACAAGATTAACAAGTAAGCAACAATGCTAGTGAATCGAAAGAGCCCCACACGGCTTCACTAGACTTCAAGATCTCAAAGACAACAACAACAAGATAATGAAAAGATAGATAACTTGACATATAATATTCAAGAGACTAAGAACCCTAACATCAAGAGAGGACCCTAAGACTATTGAATATAAACACCAAGCTCTTACTTGGACCAAGAGGAACTCAATGACCTCAAGACCCTAGTTTCTAGCCAAAACACAACACAAGCTTCCTTCTAGCAAGCTTGTGGCCGAATCTGCCTCCCAATGGAAGAGAGAGAGAAAGTGAAATATTACAAGTCTTTGTCTTGAAATTACAATGGGAAAACTAAGGCAAAATAATTCTAGGCTTGTCTATTTATATTACAAGCCAAATGAAAGACAAAAATGACCTTATGGGCCATGTGGAGCAGCCGGCCATGGAGTGTAAAAACATTACACTTCAAGGCCCATCTTCACACCTTAAAACATTTAGGCCCTTAGGTGGTTCAATAACCAACTCACACACGGCCATTTGCATGAATACGGCTTGGAGTTTTTGTAACTCCCGGGCTTGACTTCGTGTGAATGGTCGGGTACTTGTTGGACAGCTTGTCCCACCCGTATCATCACCCCTAAGCTCAACTTTGGATAATTTTCTAGTTTCTAATTGTTGATTCTTAGTTTCCTTACTTGATTCTAGAACTAATTAACAAACTAGTACATTCCTACTAGATTGTCAATTAGTCCTTTGAATTCGTTTGTTCGTGTCAACGTTTACTTGAGTGCTTTTATCTTTTGAACACGTTGTTGTTTTTGGTTCTAGTCCTACAAGAATTCTTTGAGTCTTCAAACAAGAATCCACTCCGGATAAGAGCTTACTCATACCTTAAAGGATTCACGGTTACTAGCCAATTTACAACACTTGTGGAACTCAAGCGTGTGGTGATCTAAAGAGTATAATACCTTGACAATGGAAGGGGCCACGTCCCATAACGTGGATACTAATGCACTTGACTCTATGAGGGTCGCTCTTGAGGCCGTTACTCGAACACTTGAAAGGTTAAATTCGGACTTTGGGGCCGTGAGAGGGGACTTGGCAGCCATCAAGGGAGAAGTGTCGACTATTAGTGGGAGATTAGAACAAGTGGAGAGTCAAAGGAACTCTCGTCCTTCTACTCCTCTACATGTCTCAACCAATGGACAAGATAGGACTTCCTCCGCAACCATCACCCCCGAAACAGTCCACCAAATGCTAAATGCACCCCAAGCTCCACTAAATGCCGCAAGCCAAACCACCTATTTTCCTCCAAACCATGACCCCAATAGACCAACGCATTTCCAGAATTCCCAAACCCCGCATGAGGGATTTGGACGTCAAATTCCACCACTAAATCCGAACCTTCCATTCCAAGCTCCATTAAACCAAAGACCACCACCTCCACAAAATCCAATACCCCCAAATCAAATTCCAAATAACCAAAACCGACCAGCCCACCTTGAGGAGTATGGTAGGGAGGAGTATGACGGGTACGGGGCCTTTGATGATACTTACATGAGGGAGGAGGAGGTGAGAGGGGGCAGAGGAGTTCAACGGAGATACCGTGGATATGAAGAAAGAGGAAACCGACACCATGAGAGAGATGTAGGCATCAACACCATCAAGTTGAGTCTACCGCTCTTTAAGGGTGAGAGTGACCCCGAGGCATACTTAGCTTGGGAATCGGCTTGTGACAAAGTCTTCCAAGTTAATGATCTCTCGGAAGAAAAAAAAGGAAGTTATGCTATAGCTCACTTTGAGGGTTATGCTAACACTTGGTGGGAGTACGTCAAGCGGTTTGGTAATGCACTAGTTGACGGGCAGCCACCACCTTGGTATCGATTGAGATACTTGATGAGGCAAAGGTACCTCCCCGAGAGTTATCGCCATGAATTGCTTGCAAGGTTGTACAACTTACGTCAAGGTAACAAAAGTGTGATGGCATACTTTGATGAGTTTCAACAACTCATGTTAAACCTTGACCATCGTGGGGAGCAAATCAGTCATGATGTCATCCGGTTCAAGTGTGGATTGAACAAGGAGATCTCCACTCATTTGACACTTCACAAGTTTGATACCGTTGAGGGTATTTTCCAAGCGGCTATTGAGGTTGAAAAAGAGCTAAAGGAGAGGTCGTCGTTTAAGGCAAGGGTACCAGCCCCCTCGGGTTGGTCCAAAAACAAGGGGCAATCCAGCCTTCCAAGGCTGCCCGAGCCCAAGGCCGACCCCAAACTTCCTCCAAAACAAGAAGCTCACAAGTACCCTAACCCAAAAGGATTCCAATGTTTCAAGTGCCAAGGTTGGGGACATAAAGCCAATGAGTGTCCAAACCGACGCAATGTGATCCTTCGGGAAGGGAGGGTGTATTACCTTGGTGAAGAGGTGGATCTTGAGAAGAGTGAAGATGAGGCCGAGCCTCAAGATGGAGAGGAACCCGAGAATGGGCCATATGATGATGAGGGTGAAGATGTTTACCCTCAAGAAGGGGAGTGTGTGGTTCCCAACTTTGTGGTTAGGCGCGTCATGATTAGTAGGGCGATAGATGACCCTAGTCAAAGGGAGAATCTATTCCATACTAAATGTCTAGTAAAGGGAAGTGTGTGCACCTTGGTGATTGATAGTGGTAGTTGCACAAATGTTGTTAGTATGGCTACGGTTAACTTCTTGAAGTTACCAACTACCCCGCACACTAGTCCCTACAAGCTACAATGGTTGAATGACTGTGGTGAACTAAAGGTCACAAGGCAATGTATGATACGTTTTAAGGTGGGAAACTACCAAGATGAAGTGCTTTGTGACGTGATACCAATGCAAGCGTGTCACTTGTTGTTAGGTAGACCTTGGCAATATGATAGGTCTACCAAACACGATGGGAGGACCAATCGATATACACTTGAGAAGGATGGCCGAAAGGTCACACTTCACCCGCTTTCACCCTCCCAAGTAAATGAGTGGCACCAAAAGATGAGAGAGTTGAAGGAAAAGGGGAAGAAATCCAGAAGAGAAGAAGAGGGAAGGGAAACCGTGGTTGGGGCAGTAGGGTCACCCGTGACTGCCTCAACTTCAAAGGGGGCTGAAAACGTGGTGATGTTAGCTAGAAAGAAGGAACTCTTCGTGGACCATGATGTGGGCACACCTATGTTGCTTTTGGCTCATTGTTTAAATACTAACCCCGCTAATTCTTCCATTTCCCCTTTGATTTCTTGTGTGTTGCAGGATTATGAAGATGTATTTCCTAAAGAACTTCCGCAAGGATTGCCCCCACTTCGGGGAATTGAGCACCAAATTGATTTGGTGCCGGGTTCACAACTTCCAAACAAACCAGCCTATAGGAGCAATCCCATGGACACTAAGGAGCTTGAGAGACAAGTTGAGGAACTTCTCAACAAGGGATACATCAAAGAAAGTATGAGTCCTTGTGCTATTCCGGTGCTTTTGGTACCAAAGAAAGACGGAACTTGGCGCATGTGCGTCGATTGTAGAGCCATCAACAAAATCACTATAAGGTATCGTCATCCAATCCCTAGACTAGATGATATGTTAGATGAGCTCCATGGCTCTTGTTTGTTTTCTAAGGTGGATCTTAGGAGTGGCTATCACCAAATTCGCATGCAACCCGGTGATGAGTGGAAGACCGCATTCAAGACCAAATTTGGTCTATATGAGTGGCTGGTCATGCCCTTTGGCCTTACCAATGCTCCTAGCACCTTTATGAGGCTAATGAATCATGTAATGAAGCCTTATATTGGGAAGTTTGTGGTGGTTTACTTTGATGATGTGTTGGTATATAGTAAATCTATTGATGATCATGTGATGCATTTGAGGTGTGTGTTTGAGGTGCTCCGAAAGGAGAAGTTGTATGCCAACATGGAGAAGTGTTCTTTTGGTGTTGATAAAGTGATTTTCTTGGGTTTTGTCGTGAGCTCAAGGGGCGTGGAAGTGGACGAATCCAAGATAGACTCTATACGAAGTTGGCCAATCCCTAAAACTATTGGAGAAATCCGAAGTTTTCATGGATTAGCAAGCTTTTATAGGAGGTTTGTCAAAGGTTTTAGCTCCATAGCAGCACCCTTGACTGAGGTTATTAGAAAGGACCAACCCTTTAAGTGGGGTGATGAGCAAGCTAAGGCCTTTGAAGCCTTGAAAGCTATGCTCATCTCGGCGCCTTTGTTACAATTGCCCGATTTTGATAAAATGTTTGAAGTGGAGTGTGATGCTAGTAAGGTTGGCATCGGGGCTGTTTTAATGCAAGAAGGCAAGCCCGTCGCTTATTTTAGTGAAAAACTCAAAGGGGCAACTCTTAATTACTCGACTTATGATTTGGAGTTGTACGCCCTTGTTAGAGCCTTGGGCAATTGGCAGCATTATTTGTGGCCTAAGGAGTTTGTGATACGAACGGACCATGAATCGTTGAAACACCTTAAGAGCCAAGACAAGTTGAATAGGCGTCATGCTAAGTGGATTGAGTTTATTGAGACTTTCCCTTATGTAATTCATTACAAAAGGGGGAAGGAGAATGTTGTTGCTGATGCGTTGTCTAGAAAGCATGTGCTTGTTGCCACTTTGTCTTCGAAGTTGATGGGTTTTGAGAGTTTAAGAGAATTGTATCCCAAGGACCCTCACTTTGCTCCTATCTTTAGGGAATGCGAAGAATGGGGTAGGGACAAGTGGGATTCGGCTAGGGGTTCAAATCCCTATGCCAAGTTTGATGGTTACTTATTTAAAGGTAGACGATTGTGTGTACCCTCTAGCTCTTGGAGAGAATTGTTTGTGAGGGAAGCACATGATGGCGGTCTAATGGGTCATTTTGGGGTCGAAAAGACCCTCGGAATATTGGAGGAGCAATTCTATTGGCCCAAAATGCGCAAGGATGTGACTAGAACTTGTGGCCAATGTGTAGAATGCAAGAGAGCCAAATCTCGGCTCCTACCTCATGGGTTGTACACCCCGCTGCCCACTCCTCTACGTCCTTGGCTTGATATATCGATGGACTTTGTGTTAGGGCTGCCAAGGACTCGACAAGGCCGGGATAGTATCTTTGTTGTAGTTAACCGGTTTTCTAAAATGGCGCACTTTATTCCTTGCTCTAAGTGTGATGACGCCCCTAGCGTGGCCTCGTTATTTGTTGATAATGTTGTTAGATTGCATGGTGTCCCGAGGACCATTGTGAGTGATAGGGACTCTAAGTTCCTAAGCCACTTTTGGAAGTCCATGTGGGGTAGGCTTGGTACCAAGTTATTGTTCTCTACCTCTTGCCACCCACAAACCGATGGCCAAACGGAAGTAGTAAATAGGACTTTGGGTGCTATGCTACGTTCCATGGTTAAGGGAAAAATGACTTCTTGGGAGGAGCACTTACCATTGATTGAGTTTGCATATAACCGTGTCATACACTCAAGTACGGGAATGACTCCCTTTGAGTGTGTATACGGCCTCAACCCCCTCACCCCTTTGGATTTAACGCCTTTGCCAAGTGATCTCATGATTAGCTTAGAAGGAAGCAAGCGGGCAGATTCTATGAAGAAGTTACATGAGAAGGTGCGGCTTCAACTTGAGAAGAAAAACCAAGACATGGCAAGGAGGGCCAACAAGGGAAGAAAGAAAGTCATCCTTGAACCGGGAGATTGGGTGTGGGTGCATCTTCGGAGGGATCGGTTTCCATCCCAAAGAAAGTCCAAATTGATGCCGAGGGGTGATAGTCCATTCCAAGTGCTCGAGAAAATCAATGACAACGCTTACAAGATTGACCTTCCACCGGAATACCAAGTGCACCACACTTTTAACGTTTGTGATCTTTCTCTCGTGGAGGCGGTTGAAGACGACCAAGTGCTGAATTTGAGGCCAAATTCCTCTCAAGATGGAGAGGATGATACGGGTGGGACAAGCTGTCCAACAAGTACCCGACCATTCACACGAAGTCAAGCTCGGGAGTTACAAAAACTCCAAGCCGTATTCATGCAAATGGCCGTGTGTGAGTTGGTTATTGAACCACCTAAGGGTCTAAATGTTTTAAGGTGTGAAGATGGGCCTTGAAGTGTAGTGTTTTTACACTCCATGGCCGGCTGCTCCACATGGCCCATAAGGTCATTTTTGTCTTTCATTTGGCTTGTAATATAAATAGACAAGCCTAGAATTATTTTGCCTTAGTTTTCTCATTGTAAATTCAAGACAAAGACTTGTAATATTTCACTTTCTCTCTCTCTTCCATTGAGAGGCAGATTCGGCCACAAGCTTGCTAGAAGGAAGCTTGTGTTGTGTTTTGGCTAGAAACTAGGGTCTTGAGGTCATTGAGTTCCTCTTGGTCCAAGTAAGAGCTTGGTGTTTATATTCAATAGTCTTAGGGTCCTCTCTTGATGTTAGGGTTCTTAGTCTCTTGAATATTATATGTCAAGTTATCTATCTTTTCATTATCTTGTTGTTGTTGTCTTTGAGATCTTGAAGTCTAGTGAAGCCGTGTGGGGCTCTTTCGATTCACTAGCATTGTTGCTTACTTGTTAATCTTGTGTTTGTTGGGTTTTCTTGTTGGTGTGGCTGAAATCTTGTGATACATACTTGATCTTGTATCAGTTACCTCCTAGCATTTATTTATTCCATACTTGGATGGATTATCGGTGTTTTTTTGACTACTAAATCACTAAATAACACATACAAAGGTTGGACGAACTAATAATAAAACTTGGTTTCTTACATTACTACACTTGTATTATAACCTAACATCTATGTATTCCATACTCAGAAGGATTATCGCTGTTTTTTTGCCTACTAAATTACTAAATGAGACATACAAAGGCTTGACAAACCAGTAATAAAACTTGGTTTCTTACATTACTACATGTGCATTACCTCCTAACATCTATGTATTCCAAACTCAAATGGATTATCGGTGTTTTTTGGACTACAAAATAACACATACAAAGGTTGGACGAAGCAATAATAGAACTTGGTTTTGTTACATTACTACACTTTTATTACAACCTAACATCTATGTATTCCATACTCAGAAGGATTATTGATGTTTTTTTGACAACTAAATTACTAAATGAGACATACAAAGGCTTGACAGACCAGTAATAAAACTTGGTTTCTTACATTACAACACGTGTATTACCTCCTAGCATCTATTTATTCCATACTTGGATGGATTATCGGTGTTTCTTTGACTACTAAATCACTAAATGAGACAATCAAAAGTTGCATGGACCAATAATAGAACTTGGTTTCTTACATTACTATTATTGTATTACAACCTAACATCTATGTATTCCATACTCGAATGGATTTTTGATGTTTTTTTGACTACTAAATTACTAAATGAGACATATAAAGGATGGACGTCAATAATAAAACTTGGTTTCTGACATTACAACACGTCTGTTACCTCCTAGCATATATTTATTCCATACTTGGATGGATTATCGGAATTTTTTTGACTACTAAATCACTAAATAACACATACAAAGGTTGGACGGACCAATAATAGAACTTGGTTCCTTACATTACTACACTTTTATTAAAACCTAACATCTATGTATTCCATACTCAGAAGGATTATCGATGTTTTTTTGACTACTAAATTACTAAATGAGACATACAAAGGCTTGACAGACTAGTAATAAAACTTGGTTTCTTACATTACTACATGTGCATTACCTCCTAACATCTATGTATTCCAAACTCAGATGAATTATCGGTGTTTCTTTGACAACTAAATCACTAAATGAGACATTCAAAAGTTGGATGGACCAATAATAAAACTTGGTTTGTTACATTACTACTATTGTATTACAACCTAACATGTATGTATTCCATACTCGGATGGATTTTTGATGTTTTTTTTACTATTAAATTACTAAATGAGACATACAAAGGTTGGATGATCCAACAATAAAACTTGCTTTCATACATTACATTACCTCCTAGCATCTATTTATTCCATACTTGGATGGATTATCGATGTTTTTTTTACTACTAAATCACTAAATAACACATACAAAGGTTGGACGGACCAATAATAGAACTTGATTTCTTACATTACTACATTTGTACTACAACCTGACATCTATGTATTGCATACTCAGAAGGGTTATCGATGTTTTTTTGACTACTAAATTACTAAATGAGACATACAAAGGCTGGACGGGACCAATAATAAGACTTGGTTTCTTCCATTACAACACGTCTGTTACCTCCTAGCATTTATTTATTCCATACTTGGATGGATTATCGGTGTTTTTTTGACTACTAAATCACTAAATAACACATACAAAGGTTGGACGAACTAATAATAAAACTTGGTTTCTTACATTACTACACTTGTATTATAACCTAACATCTATGTATTCCATACTCAGAAGGATTATCGCTGTTTTTTTGCCTACTAAATTACTAAATGAGACATACAAAGGCTTGACAAACCAGTAATAAAACTTGGTTTCTTACATTACTACATGTGCATTACCTCCTAACATCTATGTATTCCAAACTCAAATGGATTATCGGTGTTTTTTGGACTACAAAATAACACATACAAAGGTTGGACGAAGCAATAATAGAACTTGGTTTTGTTACATTACTACACTTTTATTACAACCTAACATCTATGTATTCCATACTCAGAAGGATTATTGATGTTTTTTTGACAACTAAATTACTAAATGAGACATACAAAGGCTTGACAGACCAGTAATAAAACTTGGTTTCTTACATTACAACACGTGTATTACCTCCTAGCATCTATTTATTCCATACTTGGATGGATTATCGGTGTTTCTTTGACTACTAAATCACTAAATGAGACAATCAAAAGTTGCATGGACCAATAATAGAACTTGGTTTCTTACATTACTATTATTGTATTACAACCTAACATCTATGTATTCCATACTCGAATGGATTTTTGATGTTTTTTTGACTACTAAATTACTAAATGAGACATATAAAGGATGGACGTCAATAATAAAACTTGGTTTCTGACATTACAACACGTCTGTTACCTCCTAGCATATATTTATTCCATACTTGGATGGATTATCGGAATTTTTTTGACTACTAAATCACTAAATAACACATACAAAGGTTGGACGGACCAATAATAGAACTTGGTTCCTTACATTACTACACTTTTATTAAAACCTAACATCTATGTATTCCATACTCAGAAGGATTATCGATGTTTTTTTGACTACTAAATTACTAAATGAGACATACAAAGGCTTGACAGACTAGTAATAAAACTTGGTTTCTTACATTACTACATGTGCATTACCTCCTAACATCTATGTATTCCAAACTCAGATGAATTATCGGTGTTTCTTTGACAACTAAATCACTAAATGAGACATTCAAAAGTTGGATGGACCAATAATAAAACTTGGTTTGTTACATTACTACTATTGTATTACAACCTAACATGTATGTATTCCATACTCGGATGGATTTTTGATGTTTTTTTACTATTAAATTACTAAATGAGACATACAAAGGTTGGATGATCCAACAATAAAACTTGCTTTCATACATTACATTACCTCCTAGCATCTATTTATTCCATACTTGGATGGATTATCGATGTTTTTTTTACTACTAAATCACTAAATAACACATACAAAGGTTGGACGGACCAATAATAGAACTTGATTTCTTACATTACTACATTTGTACTACAACCTGACATCTATGTATTGCATACTCAGAAGGGTTATCGATGTTTTTTTGACTACTAAATTACTAAATGAGACATACAAAGGCTGGACGGGACCAATAATAAGACTTGGTTTCTTCCATTACAACACGTCTGTTACCTCCTAGCATTTATTTATTCCATACTTGGATGGATTATCGGTGTTTTTTTGACTACTAAATCACTAAATAACACATACAAAGGTTGGACGAACTAATAATAAAACTTGGTTTCTTACATTACTACACTTGTATTATAACCTAACATCTATGTATTCCATACTCAGAAGGATTATCGCTGTTTTTTTGCCTACTAAATTACTAAATGAGACATACAAAGGCTTGACAAACCAGTAATAAAACTTGGTTTCTTACATTACTACATGTGCATTACCTCCTAACATCTATGTATTCCAAACTCAAATGGATTATCGGTGTTTTTTGGACTACAAAATAACACATACAAAGGTTGGACGAAGCAATAATAGAACTTGGTTTTGTTACATTACTACACTTTTATTACAACCTAACATCTATGTATTCCATACTCAGAAGGATTATTGATGTTTTTTTGACAACTAAATTACTAAATGAGACATACAAAGGCTTGACAGACCAGTAATAAAACTTGGTTTCTTACATTACAACACGTGTATTACCTCCTAGCATCTATTTATTCCATACTTGGATGGATTATCGGTGTTTCTTTGACTACTAAATCACTAAATGAGACAATCAAAAGTTGCATGGACCAATAATAGAACTTGGTTTCTTACATTACTATTATTGTATTACAACCTAACATCTATGTATTCCATACTCGAATGGATTTTTGATGTTTTTTTGACTACTAAATTACTAAATGAGACATATAAAGGATGGACGTCAATAATAAAACTTGGTTTCTGACATTACAACACGTCTGTTACCTCCTAGCATATATTTATTCCATACTTGGATGGATTATCGGAATTTTTTTGACTACTAAATCACTAAATAACACATACAAAGGTTGGACGGACCAATAATAGAACTTGGTTCCTTACATTACTACACTTTTATTAAAACCTAACATCTATGTATTCCATACTCAGAAGGATTATCGATGTTTTTTTGACTACTAAATTACTAAATGAGACATACAAAGGCTTGACAGACTAGTAATAAAACTTGGTTTCTTACATTACTACATGTGCATTACCTCCTAACATCTATGTATTCCAAACTCAGATGAATTATCGGTGTTTCTTTGACAACTAAATCACTAAATGAGACATTCAAAAGTTGGATGGACCAATAATAAAACTTGGTTTGTTACATTACTACTATTGTATTACAACCTAACATGTATGTATTCCATACTCGGATGGATTTTTGATGTTTTTTTTACTATTAAATTACTAAATGAGACATACAAAGGTTGGATGATCCAACAATAAAACTTGCTTTCATACATTACATTACCTCCTAGCATCTATTTATTCCATACTTGGATGGATTATCGATGTTTTTTTTACTACTAAATCACTAAATAACACATACAAAGGTTGGACGGACCAATAATAGAACTTGATTTCTTACATTACTACATTTGTACTACAACCTGACATCTATGTATTGCATACTCAGAAGGGTTATCGATGTTTTTTTGACTACTAAATTACTAAATGAGACATACAAAGGCTGGACGGGACCAATAATAAGACTTGGTTTCTTCCATTACAACACGTCTGTTACCTCCTAGCATTTATTTATTCCATACTTGGATGGATTATCGGTGTTTTTTTGACTACTAAATCACTAAATAACACATACAAAGGTTGGACGAACTAATAATAAAACTTGGTTTCTTACATTACTACACTTGTATTATAACCTAACATCTATGTATTCCATACTCAGAAGGATTATCGCTGTTTTTTTGCCTACTAAATTACTAAATGAGACATACAAAGGCTTGACAAACCAGTAATAAAACTTGGTTTCTTACATTACTACATGTGCATTACCTCCTAACATCTAGGTATTCCAAACTCAAATGGATTATCGGTGTTTTTTGGACTACAAAATAACACATACAAAGGTTGGACGAAGCAATAATAGAACTTGGTTTTGTTACATTACTACACTTTTATTACAACCTAACATCTATGTATTCCATACTCAGAAGGATTATTGATGTTTTTTTGACAACTAAATTACTAAATGAGACATACAAAGGCTTGACAGACCAGTAATAAAACTTGGTTTCTTACATTACAACACGTGTATTACCTCCTAGCATCTATTTATTCCATACTTGGATGGATTATCGGTGTTTCTTTGACTACTAAATCACTAAATGAGACAATCAAAAGTTGCATGGACCAATAATAGAACTTGGTTTCTTACATTACTATTATTGTATTACAACCTAACATCTATGTATTCCATACTCGAATGGATTTTTGATGTTTTTTTGACTACTAAATTACTAAATGAGACATATAAAGGATGGACGTCAATAATAAAACTTGGTTTCTGACATTACAACACGTCTGTTACCTCCTAGCATATATTTATTCCATACTTGGATGGATTATCGGAATTTTTTTGACTACTAAATCACTAAATAACACATACAAAGGTTGGACGGACCAATAATAGAACTTGGTTCCTTACATTACTACACTTTTATTAAAACCTAACATCTATGTATTCCATACTCAGAAGGATTATCGATGTTTTTTTGACTACTAAATTACTAAATGAGACATACAAAGGCTTGACAGACTAGTAATAAAACTTGGTTTCTTACATTACTACATGTGCATTACCTCCTAACATCTATGTATTCCAAACTCAGATGAATTATCGGTGTTTCTTTGACAACTAAATCACTAAATGAGACATTCAAAAGTTGGATGGACCAATAATAAAACTTGGTTTGTTACATTACTACTATTGTATTACAACCTAACATGTATGTATTCCATACTCGGATGGATTTTTGATGTTTTTTTTACTATTAAATTACTAAATGAGACATACAAAGGTTGGATGATCCAACAATAAAACTTGCTTTCATACATTACATTACCTCCTAGCATCTATTTATTCCATACTTGGATGGATTATCGATGTTTTTTTTACTACTAAATCACTAAATAACACATACAAAGGTTGGACGGACCAATAATAGAACTTGATTTCTTACATTACTACATTTGTACTACAACCTGACATCTATGTATTGCATACTCAGAAGGGTTATCGATGTTTTTTTGACTACTAAATTACTAAATGAGACATACAAAGGCTGGACGGGACCAATAATAAGACTTGGTTTCTTCCATTACAACACGTCTGTTACCTCCTAGCATTTATTTATTCCATACTTGGATGGATTATCGGTGTTTTTTTGACTACTAAATCACTAAATAACACATACAAAGGTTGGACGAACTAATAATAAAACTTGGTTTCTTACATTACTACACTTGTATTATAACCTAACATCTATGTATTCCATACTCAGAAGGATTATCGCTGTTTTTTTGCCTACTAAATTACTAAATGAGACATACAAAGGCTTGACAAACCAGTAATAAAACTTGGTTTCTTACATTACTACATGTGCATTACCTCCTAACATCTATGTATTCCAAACTCAAATGGATTATCGGTGTTTTTTGGACTACAAAATAACACATACAAAGGTTGGACGAAGCAATAATAGAACTTGGTTTTGTTACATTACTACACTTTTATTACAACCTAACATCTATGTATTCCATACTCAGAAGGATTATTGATGTTTTTTTGACAACTAAATTACTAAATGAGACATACAAAGGCTTGACAGACCAGTAATAAAACTTGGTTTCTTACATTACAACACGTGTATTACCTCCTAGCATCTATTTATTCCATACTTGGATGGATTATCGGTGTTTCTTTGACTACTAAATCACTAAATGAGACAATCAAAAGTTGCATGGACCAATAATAGAACTTGGTTTCTTACATTACTATTATTGTATTACAACCTAACATCTATGTATTCCATACTCGAATGGATTTTTGATGTTTTTTTGACTACTAAATTACTAAATGAGACATATAAAGGATGGACGTCAATAATAAAACTTGGTTTCTGACATTACAACACGTCTGTTACCTCCTAGCATATATTTATTCCATACTTGGATGGATTATCGGAATTTTTTTGACTACTAAATCACTAAATAACACATACAAAGGTTGGACGGACCAATAATAGAACTTGGTTCCTTACATTACTACACTTTTATTAAAACCTAACATCTATGTATTCCATACTCAGAAGGATTATCGATGTTTTTTTGACTACTAAATTACTAAATGAGACATACAAAGGCTTGACAGACTAGTAATAAAACTTGGTTTCTTACATTACTACATGTGCATTACCTCCTAACATCTATGTATTCCAAACTCAGATGAATTATCGGTGTTTCTTTGACAACTAAATCACTAAATGAGACATTCAAAAGTTGGATGGACCAATAATAAAACTTGGTTTGTTACATTACTACTATTGTATTACAACCTAACATGTATGTATTCCATACTCGGATGGATTTTTGATGTTTTTTTTACTATTAAATTACTAAATGAGACATACAAAGGTTGGATGATCCAACAATAAAACTTGCTTTCATACATTACATTACCTCCTAGCATCTATTTATTCCATACTTGGATGGATTATCGATGTTTTTTTTACTACTAAATCACTAAATAACACATACAAAGGTTGGACGGACCAATAATAGAACTTGATTTCTTACATTACTACATTTGTACTACAACCTGACATCTATGTATTGCATACTCAGAAGGGTTATCGATGTTTTTTTGACTACTAAATTACTAAATGAGACATACAAAGGCTGGACGGGACCAATAATAAGACTTGGTTTCTTCCATTACAACACGTCTGTTACCTCCTAGCATTTATTTATTCCATACTTGGATGGATTATCGGTGTTTTTTTGACTACTAAATCACTAAATAACACATACAAAGGTTGGACGAACTAATAATAAAACTTGGTTTCTTACATTACTACACTTGTATTATAACCTAACATCTATGTATTCCATACTCAGAAGGATTATCGCTGTTTTTTTGCCTACTAAATTACTAAATGAGACATACAAAGGCTTGACAAACCAGTAATAAAACTTGGTTTCTTACATTACTACATGTGCATTACCTCCTAACATCTATGTATTCCAAACTCAAATGGATTATCGGTGTTTTTTGGACTACAAAATAACACATACAAAGGTTGGACGAAGCAATAATAGAACTTGGTTTTGTTACATTACTACACTTTTATTACAACCTAACATCTATGTATTCCATACTCAGAAGGATTATTGATGTTTTTTTGACAACTAAATTACTAAATGAGACATACAAAGGCTTGACAGACCAGTAATAAAACTTGGTTTCTTACATTACAACACGTGTATTACCTCCTAGCATCTATTTATTCCATACTTGGATGGATTATCGGTGTTTCTTTGACTACTAAATCACTAAATGAGACAATCAAAAGTTGCATGGACCAATAATAGAACTTGGTTTCTTACATTACTATTATTGTATTACAACCTAACATCTATGTATTCCATACTCGAATGGATTTTTGATGTTTTTTTGACTACTAAATTACTAAATGAGACATATAAAGGATGGACGTCAATAATAAAACTTGGTTTCTGACATTACAACACGTCTGTTACCTCCTAGCATATATTTATTCCATACTTGGATGGATTATTGGTATTTTTTTGACTACTAAATCACTAAATAACACATACAAAGGTTGGACGGACCAATAATAGAACTTGGTTTCTTACATTACTACACTTTTATTAAAACCTAACATCTATGTATTCCATACTCAGAAGGATTATCGATGTTTTTTTGACTACTAAATTACTAAATGAGACATACAAAGGCTTGACAGACTAGTAATAAAACTTGGTTTCTTACATTACTACATGTGCATTACCTCCTAACATCTATGTATTCCAAACTCAGATGAATTATCGGTGTTTCTTTGACAACTAAATCACTAAATGAGACATTCAAAAGTTGGATGGACCAATAATAAAACTTGGTTTGTTACATTACTACTATTGTATTACAACCTAACATGTATGTATTCCATACTCGGATGGATTTTTGATGTTTTTTTTACTATTAAATTACTAAATGAGACATACAAAGGTTGGATGATCCAACAATAAAACTTGCTTTCATACATTACATTACCTCCTAGCATCTATTTATTCCATACTTGGATGGATTATCGATGTTTTTTTTACTACTAAATCACTAAATAACACATACAAAGGTTGGACGGACCAATAATAGAACTTGATTTCTTACATTACTACATTTGTACTACAACCTGACATCTATGTATTGCATACTCAGAAGGGTTATCGATGTTTTTTTGACTTCTAAATTACTAAATGAGACATACAAAGGCTGGACGGGACCAATAATAAGACTTGGTTTCTTCCATTACAACACGTCTGTTACCTCCTAGCATTTATTTATTCCATACTTGGATGGATTATCGGTGTTTTTTTAACTACTAAATCACTAAATAACACATACAAAGGTTGGACGAACTAATAATAAAACTTGGTTTCTTACATTACTACACTTGTATTATAACCTAACATCTATGTATTCCATACTCAGAAGGATTATCGCTGTTTTTTTGCCTACTAAATTACTAAATGAGACATACAAAGGCTTGACAAACCAGTAATAAAACTTGGTTTCTTACATTACTACATGTGCATTACCTCCTAACATCTATGTATTCCAAACTCAAATGGATTATCGGTGTTTTTTGGACTACAAAATAACACATACAAAGGTTGGACGAAGCAATAATAGAACTTGGTTTTGTTACATTACTACACTTTTATTACAACCTAACATCTATGTATTCCATACTCAGAAGGATTATTGATGTTTTTTTGACAACTAAATTACTAAATGAGACATACAAAGGCTTGACAGACCAGTAATAAAACTTGGTTTCTTACATTACAACACGTGTATTACCTCCTAGCATCTATTTATTCCATACTTGGATGGATTATCGGTGTTTCTTTGACTACTAAATCACTAAATGAGACAATCAAAAGTTGCATGGACCAATAATAGAACTTGGTTTCTTACATTACTATTGTTGTATTACAACCTAACATCTATGTATTCCATACTCGAATGGATTTTTGATGTTTTTTTGACTACTAAATTACTAAATGAGACATATAAAGGATGGACGTCAATAATAAAACTTGGTTTCTGACATTACAACACGTCTGTTACCTCCTAGCATATATTTATTCCATACTTGGATGGATTATCGGAATTTTTTTGACTACTAAATCACTAAATAACACATACAAAGGTTGGACGGACCAATAATAGAACTTGGTTCCTTACATTACTACACTTTTATTAAAACCTAACATCTATGTATTCCATACTCAGAAGGATTATCGATGTTTTTTTGACTACTAAATTACTAAATGAGACATACAAAGGCTTGACAGACTAGTAATAAAACTTGGTTTCTTACATTACTACATGTGCATTACCTCCTAACATCTATGTATTCCAAACTCAGATGAATTATCGGTGTTTCTTTGACAACTAAATCACTAAATGAGACATTCAAAAGTTGGATGGACCAATAATAAAACTTGGTTTGTTACATTACTACTATTGTATTACAACCTAACATGTATGTATTCCATACTCGGATGGATTTTTGATGTTTTTTTTACTATTAAATTACTAAATGAGACATACAAAGGTTGGATGATCCAACAATAAAACTTGCTTTCATACATTACATTACCTCCTAGCATCTATTTATTCCATACTTGGATGGATTATCGATGTTTTTTTTACTACTAAATCACTAAATAACACATACAAAGGTTGGACGGACCAATAATAGAACTTGATTTCTTACATTACTACATTTGTACTACAACCTGACATCTATGTATTGCATACTCAGAAGGGTTATCGATGTTTTTTTGACTACTAAATTACTAAATGAGACATACAAAGGCTGGACGGGACCAATAATAAGACTTGGTTTCTTCCATTACAACACGTCTGTTACCTCCTAGCATTTATTTATTCCATACTTGGATGGATTATCGGTGTTTTTTTGACTACTAAATCACTAAATAACACATACAAAGGTTGGACGAACTAATAATAAAACTTGGTTTCTTACATTACTACACTTGTATTATAACCTAACATCTATGTATTCCATACTCAGAAGGATTATCGCTGTTTTTTTGCCTACTAAATTACTAAATGAGACATACAAAGGCTTGACAAACCAGTAATAAAACTTGGTTTCTTACATTACTACATGTGCATTACCTCCTAACATCTATGTATTCCAAACTCAAATGGATTATCGGTGTTTTTTGGACTACAAAATAACACATACAAAGGTTGGACGAAGCAATAATAGAACTTGGTTTTGTTACATTACTACCCTTTTATTACAACCTAACATCTATGTATTCCATACTCAGAAGGATTATTGATGTTTTTTTGACAACTAAATTACTAAATGAGACATACAAAGGCTTGACAGACCAGTAATAAAACTTGGTTTCTTACATTACAACACGTGTATTACCTCCTAGCATCTATTTATTCCATACTTGGATGGATTATCGGTGTTTCTTTGACTACTAAATCACTAAATGAGACAATCAAAAGTTGCATGGACCAATAATAGAACTTGGTTTCTTACATTACTATTATTGTATTACAACCTAACATCTATGTATTCCATACTCGAATGGATTTTTGATGTTTTTTTGACTACTAAATTACTAAATGAGACATATAAAGGATGGACGTCAATAATAAAACTTGGTTTCTGACATTACAACACGTCTGTTACCTCCTAGCATATATTTATTCCATACTTGGATGGATTATCGGAATTTTTTTGACTACTAAATCACTAAATAACACATACAAAGGTTGGACGGACCAATAATAGAACTTGGTTTCTTACATTACTACACTTTTATTAAAACCTAACATCTATGTATTCCATACTCAGAAGGATTATCGATGTTTTTTTGACTACTAAATTACTAAATGAGACATACAAAGGCTTGACAGACTAGTAATAAAACTTGGTTTCTTACATTACTACATGTGCATTACCTCCTAACATCTATGTATTCCAAACTCAGATGAATTATCGGTGTTTCTTTGACAACTAAATCACTAAATGAGACATTCAAAAGTTGGATGGACCAATAATAAAACTTGGTTTGTTACATTACTACTATTGTATTACAACCTAACATGTATGTATTCCATACTCGGATGGATTTTTGATGTTTTTTTTACTATTAAATTACTAAATGAGACATACAAAGGTTGGATGATCCAACAATAAAACTTGCTTTCATACATTACATTACCTCCTAGCATCTATTTATTCCATACTTGGATGGATTATCGATGTTTTTTTTACTACTAAATCACTAAATAACACATACAAAGGTTGGACGGACCAATAATAGAACTTGATTTCTTACATTACTACATTTGTACTACAACCTGACATCTATGTATTGCATACTCAGAAGGGTTATCGATGTTTTTTTGACTTCTAAATTACTAAATGAGACATACAAAGGCTGGACGGGACCAATAATAAGACTTGGTTTCTTCCATTACAACACGTCTGTTACCTCCTAGCATTTATTTATTCCATACTTGGATGGATTATCGGTATTTTTTTGACTACTAAATCACTAAATAACACATACAAAGGTTGGACGAACTAATAATAAAACTTGGTTTCTTACATTACTACACTTGTATTATAACCTAACATCTATGTATTCCATACTCAGAAGGATTATCGCTGTTTTTTTGCCTACTAAATTACTAAATGAGACATACAAAGGCTTGACAAACCAGTAATAAAACTTGGTTTCTTACATTACTACATGTGCATTACCTCCTAACATCTATGTATTCCAAACTCAAATGGATTATCGGTGTTTTTTGGACTACAAAATAACACATACAAAGGTTGGACGAAGCAATAATAGAACTTGGTTTTGTTACATTACTACACTTTTATTACAACCTAACATCTATGTATTCCATACTCAGAAGGATTATTGATGTTTTTTTGACAACTAAATTACTAAATGAGACATACAAAGGCTTGACAGACCAGTAATAAAACTTGGTTTCTTACATTACAACACGTGTATTACCTCCTAGCATCTATTTATTCCATACTTGGATGGATTATCGGTGTTTCTTTGACTACTAAATCACTAAATGAGACAATCAAAAGTTGCATGGACCAATAATAGAACTTGGTTTCTTACATTACTATTATTGTATTACAACCTAACATCTATGTATTCCATACTCGAATGGATTTTTGATGTTTTTTTGACTACTAAATTACTAAATGAGACATATAAAGGATGGACGTCAATAATAAAACTTGGTTTCTGACATTACAACACGTCTGTTACCTCCTAGCATATATTTATTCCATACTTGGATGGATTATCGGAATTTTTTTGACTACTAAATCACTAAATAACACATACAAAGGTTGGACGGACCAATAATAGAACTTGGTTCCTTACATTACTACACTTTTATTAAAACCTAACATCTATGTATTCCATACTCAGAAGGATTATCGATGTTTTTTTGACTACTAAATTACTAAATGAGACATACAAAGGCTTGACAGACTAGTAATAAAACTTGGTTTCTTACATTACTACATGTGCATTACCTCCTAACATCTATGTATTCCAAACTCAGATGAATTATCGGTGTTTCTTTGACAACTAAATCACTAAATGAGACATTCAAAAGTTGGATGGACCAATAATAAAACTTGGTTTGTTACATTACTACTATTGTATTACAACCTAACATGTATGTATTCCATACTCGGATGGATTTTTGATGTTTTTTTTACTATTAAATTACTAAATGAGACATACAAAGGTTGGATGATCCAACAATAAAACTTGCTTTCATACATTACATTACCTCCTAGCATCTATTTATTCCATACTTGGATGGATTATCGATGTTTTTTTTACTACTAAATCACTAAATAACACATACAAAGGTTGGACGGACCAATAATAGAACTTGATTTCTTACATTACTACATTTGTACTACAACCTGACATCTATGTATTGCATACTCAGAAGGGTTATCGATGTTTTTTTGACTACTAAATTACTAAATGAGACATACAAAGGCTGGACGGGACCAATAATAAGACTTGGTTTCTTCCATTACAACACGTCTGTTACCTCCTAGCATTTATTTATTCCATACTTGGATGGATTATCGGTGTTTTTTTGACTACTAAATCACTAAATAACACATACAAAGGTTGGACGAACTAATAATAAAACTTGGTTTCTTACATTACTACACTTGTATTATAACCTAACATCTATGTATTCCATACTCAGAAGGATTATCGCTGTTTTTTTGCCTACTAAATTACTAAATGAGACATACAAAGGCTTGACAAACCAGTAATAAAACTTGGTTTCTTACATTACTACATGTGCATTACCTCCTAACATCTATGTATTCCAAACTAAAATGGATTATCGGTGTTTTTTGGACTACAAAATAACACATACAAAGGTTGGACGAAGCAATAATAGAACTTGGTTTTGTTACATTACTACCCTTTTATTACAACCTAACATCTATGTATTCCATACTCAGAAGGATTATTGATGTTTTTTTGACAACTAAATTACTAAATAAGACATACAAAGGCTTGACAGACCAGTAATAAAACTTGGTTTCTTACATTACAACACGTGTATTACCTCCTAGCATCTATTTATTCCATACTTGGATGGATTATCGGTGTTTCTTTGACTACTAAATCACTAAATGAGACAATCAAAAGTTGCATGGACCAATAATAGAACTTGGTTTCTTACATTACTATTATTGTATTACAACCTAACATCTATGTATTCCATACTCGAATGGATTTTTGATGTTTTTTTGACTACTAAATTACTAAATGAGACATATAAAGGATGGACGTCAATAATAAAACTTGGTTTCTGACATTACAACACGTCTGTTACCTCCTAGCATATATTTATTCCATACTTGGATGGATTATCGGAATTTTTTTGACTACTAAATCACTAAATAACACATACAAAGGTTGGACGGACCAATAATAGAACTTGGTTCCTTACATTACTACACTTTTATTAAAACCTAACATCTATGTATTCCATACTCAGAAGGATTATCGATGTTTTTTTGACTACTAAATTACTAAATGAGACATACAAAGGCTTGACAGACTAGTAATAAAACTTGGTTTCTTACATTACTACATGTGCATTACCTCCTAACATCTATGTATTCCAAACTCAGATGAATTATCGGTGTTTCTTTGACAACTAAATCACTAAATGAGACATTCAAAAGTTGGATGGACCAATAATAAAACTTGGTTTGTTACATTACTACTATTGTATTACAACCTAACATGTATGTATTCCATACTCGGATGGATTTTTGATGTTTTTTTTACTATTAAATTACTAAATGAGACATACAAAGGTTGGATGATCCAACAATAAAACTTGCTTTCATACATTACATTACCTCCTAGCATCTATTTATTCCATACTTGGATGGATTATCGATGTTTTTTTTACTACTAAATCACTAAATAACACATACAAAGGTTGGACGGACCAATAATAGAACTTGATTTCTTACATTACTACATTTGTACTACAACCTTACATCTATGTATTGCATACTCAGAAGGGTTATCGATGTTTTTTTGACTTCTAAATTACTAAATGAGACATACAAAGGCTGGACGGGACCAATAATAAGACTTGGTTTCTTCCATTACAACACGTCTGTTACCTCCTAGCATTTATTTATTCCATACTTGGATGGATTATCGGTATTTTTTTGACTACTAAATCACTAAATAACACATACAAAGGTTGGACGAACTAATAATAAAACTTGGTTTCTTACATTACTACACTTGTATTATAACCTAACATCTATGTATTCCATACTCAGAAGGATTATCGCTGTTTTTTTGCCTACTAAATTACTAAATGAGACATACAAAGGCTTGACAAACCAGTAATAAAACTTGGTTTCTTACATTACTACATGTGCATTACCTCCTAACATCTATGTATTCCAAACTCAAATGGATTATCGGTGTTTTTTGGACTACAAAATAACACATACAAAGGTTGGACGAAGCAATAATAGAACTTGGTTTTGTTACATTACTACACTTTTATTACAACCTAACATCTATGTATTCCATACTCAGAAGGATTATTGATGTTTTTTTGACAACTAAATTACTAAATGAGACATACAAAGGCTTGACAGACCAGTAATAAAACTTGGTTTCTTACATTACAACACGTGTATTACCTCCTAGCATCTATTTATTCCATACTTGGATGGATTATCGGTGTTTCTTTGACTACTAAATCACTAAATGAGACAATCAAAAGTTGCATGGACCAATAATAGAACTTGGTTTCTTACATTACTATTATTGTATTACAACCTAACATCTATGTATTCCATACTCGAATGGATTTTTGATGTTTTTTTGACTACTAAATTACTAAATGAGACATATAAAGGATGGACGTCAATAATAAAACTTGGTTTCTGACATTACAACACGTCTGTTACCTCCTAGCATATATTTATTCCATACTTGGATGGATTATCGGAATTTTTTTGACTACTAAATCACTAAATAACACATACAAAGGTTGGACGGACCAATAATAGAACTTGGTTCCTTACATTACTACACTTTTATTAAAACCTAACATCTATGTATTCCATACTCAGAAGGATTATCGATGTTTTTTTGACTACTAAATTACTAAATGAGACATACAAAGGCTTGACAGACTAGTAATAAAACTTGGTTTCTTACATTACTACATGTGCATTACCTCCTAACATCTATGTATTCCAAACTCAGATGAATTATCGGTGTTTCTTTGACAACTAAATCACTAAATGAGACATTCAAAAGTTGGATGGACCAATAATAAAACTTGGTTTGTTACATTACTACTATTGTATTACAACCTAACATGTATGTATTCCATACTCGGATGGATTTTTGATGTTTTTTTTACTATTAAATTACTAAATGAGACATACAAAGGTTGGATGATCCAACAATAAAACTTGCTTTCATACATTACATTACCTCCTAGCATCTATTTATTCCATACTTGGATGGATTATCGATGTTTTTTTTACTACTAAATCACTAAATAACACATACAAAGGTTGGACGGACCAATAATAGAACTTGATTTCTTACATTACTACATTTGTACTACAACCTGACATCTATGTATTGCATACTCAGAAGGGTTATCGATGTTTTTTTGACTACTAAATTACTAAATGAGACATACAAAGGCTGGACGGGACCAATAATAAGACTTGGTTTCTTCCATTACAACACGTCTGTTACCTCCTAGCATTTATTTATTCCATACTTGGATGGATTATCGGTGTTTTTTTGACTACTAAATCACTAAATAACACATACAAAGGTTGGACGAACTAATAATAAAACTTGGTTTCTTACATTACTACACTTGTATTATAACCTAACATCTATGTATTCCATACTCAGAAGGATTATCGCTGTTTTTTTGCCTACTAAATTACTAAATGAGACATACAAAGGCTTGACAAACCAGTAATAAAACTTGGTTTCTTACATTACTACATGTGCATTACCTCCTAACATCTATGTATTCCAAACTAAAATGGATTATCGGTGTTTTTTGGACTACAAAATAACACATACAAAGGTTGGACGAAGCAATAATAGAACTTGGTTTTGTTACATTACTACACTTTTATTACAACCTAACATCTATGTATTCCATACTCAGAAGGATTATTGATGTTTTTTTGACAACTAAATTACTAAATAAGACATACAAAGGCTTGACAGACCAGTAATAAAACTTGGTTTCTTACATTACAACACGTGTATTACCTCCTAGCATCTATTTATTCCATACTTGGATGGATTATCGGTGTTTCTTTGACTACTAAATCACTAAATGAGACAATCAAAAGTTGCATGGACCAATAATAGAACTTGGTTTCTTACATTACTATTATTGTATTACAACCTAACATCTATGTATTCCATACTCGAATGGATTTTTGATGTTTTTTTGACTACTAAATTACTAAATGAGACATATAAAGGATGGACGTCAATAATAAAACTTGGTTTCTGACATTACAACACGTCTGTTACCTCCTAGCATATATTTATTCCATACTTGGATGGATTATCGGAATTTTTTTGACTACTAAATCACTAAATAACACATACAAAGGTTGGACGGACCAATAATAGAACTTGGTTCCTTACATTACTACACTTTTATTAAAACCTAACATCTATGTATTCCATACTCAGAAGGATTATCGATGTTTTTTTGACTACTAAATTACTAAATGAGACATACAAAGGCTTGACAGACTAGTAATAAAACTTGGTTTCTTACATTACTACATGTGCATTACCTCCTAACATCTATGTATTCCAAACTCAGATGAATTATCGGTGTTTCTTTGACAACTAAATCACTAAATGAGACATTCAAAAGTTGGATGGACCAATAATAAAACTTGGTTTGTTACATTACTACTATTGTATTACAACCTAACATGTATGTATTCCATACTCGGATGGATTTTTGATGTTTTTTTTACTATTAAATTACTAAATGAGACATACAAAGGTTGGATGATCCAACAATAAAACTTGCTTTCATACATTACATTACCTCCTAGCATCTATTTATTCCATACTTGGATGGATTATCGATGTTTTTTTTACTACTAAATCACTAAATAACACATACAAAGGTTGGACGGACCAATAATAGAACTTGATTTCTTACATTACTACATTTGTACTACAACCTGACATCTATGTATTGCATACTCAGAAGGGTTATCGATGTTTTTTTGACTACTAAATTACTAAATGAGACATACAAAGGCTGGACGGGACCAATAATAAGACTTGGTTTCTTCCATTACAACACGTCTGTTACCTCCTAGCATTTATTTATTCCATACTTGGATGGATTATCGGTGTTTTTTTGACTACTAAATCACTAAATAACACATACAAAGGTTGGACGAACTAATAATAAAACTTGGTTTCTTACATTACTACACTTGTATTATAACCTAACATCTATGTATTCCATACTCAGAAGGATTATCGCTGTTTTTTTGCCTACTAAATTACTAAATGAGACATACAAAGGCTTGACAAACCAGTAATAAAACTTGGTTTCTTACATTACTACATGTGCATTACCTCCTAACATCTATGTATTCCAAACTCAAATGGATTATCGGTGTTTTTTGGACTACAAAATAACACATACAAAGGTTGGACGAAGCAATAATAGAACTTGGTTTTGTTACATTACTACACTTTTATTACAACCTAACATCTATGTATTCCATACTCAGAAGGATTATTGATGTTTTTTTGACAACTAAATTACTAAATGAGACATACAAAGGCTTGACAGACCAGTAATAAAACTTGGTTTCTTACATTACAACACGTGTATTACCTCCTAGCATCTATTTATTCCATACTTGGATGGATTATCGGTGTTTCTTTGACTACTAAATCACTAAATGAGACAATCAAAAGTTGCATGGACCAATAATAGAACTTGGTTTCTTACATTACTATTATTGTATTACAACCTAACATCTATGTATTCCATACTCGAATGGATTTTTGATGTTTTTTTGACTACTAAATTACTAAATGAGACATATAAAGGATGGACGTCAATAATAAAACTTGGTTTCTGACATTACAACACGTCTGTTACCTCCTAGCATATATTTATTCCATACTTGGATGGATTATTGGTATTTTTTTGACTACTAAATCACTAAATAACACATACAAAGGTTGGACGGACCAATAATAGAACTTGGTTTCTTACATTACTACACTTTTATTAAAACCTAACATCTATGTATTCCATACTCAGAAGGATTATCGATGTTTTTTTGACTACTAAATTACTAAATGAGACATACAAAGGCTTGACAGACTAGTAATAAAACTTGGTTTCTTACATTACTACATGTGCATTACCTCCTAACATCTATGTATTCCAAACTCAGATGAATTATCGGTGTTTCTTTGACAACTAAATCACTAAATGAGACATTCAAAAGTTGGATGGACCAATAATAAAACTTGGTTTGTTACATTACTACTATTGTATTACAACCTAACATGTATGTATTCCATACTCGGATGGATTTTTGATGTTTTTTTTACTATTAAATTACTAAATGAGACATACAAAGGTTGGATGATCCAACAATAAAACTTGCTTTCATACATTACATTACCTCCTAGCATCTATTTATTCCATACTTGGATGGATTATCGATGTTTTTTTTACTACTAAATCACTAAATAACACATACAAAGGTTGGACGGACCAATAATAGAACTTGATTTCTTACATTACTACATTTGTACTACAACCTGACATCTATGTATTGCATACTCAGAAGGGTTATCGATGTTTTTTTGACTACTAAATTACTAAATGAGACATACAAAGGCTGGACGGGACCAATAATAAGACTTGGTTTCTTCCATTACAACACGTCTGTTACCTCCTAGCATTTATTTATTCCATACTTGGATGGATTATCGGTGTTTTTTTGACTACTAAATCACTAAATAACACATACAAAGGTTGGACGAACTAATAATAAAACTTGGTTTCTTACATTACTACACTTGTATTATAACCTAACATCTATGTATTCCATACTCAGAAGGATTATCGCTGTTTTTTTGCCTACTAAATTACTAAATGAGACATACAAAGGCTTGACAAACCAGTAATAAAACTTGGTTTCTTACATTACTACATGTGCATTACCTCCTAACATCTATGTATTCCAAACTCAAATGGATTATCGGTGTTTTTTGGACTACAAAATAACACATACAAAGGTTGGACGAAGCAATAATAGAACTTGGTTTTGTTACATTACTACACTTTTATTACAACCTAACATCTATGTATTCCATACTCAGAAGGATTATTGATGTTTTTTTGACAACTAAATTACTAAATGAGACATACAAAGGCTTGACAGACCAGTAATAAAACTTGGTTTCTTACATTACAACACGTGTATTACCTCCTAGCATCTATTTATTCCATACTTGGATGGATTATCGGTGTTTCTTTGACTACTAAATCACTAAATGAGACAATCAAAAGTTGCATGGACCAATAATAGAACTTGGTTTCTTACATTACTATTATTGTATTACAACCTAACATCTATGTATTCCATACTCGAATGGATTTTTGATGTTTTTTTGACTACTAAATTACTAAATGAGACATATAAAGGATGGACGTCAATAATAAAACTTGGTTTCTGACATTACAACACGTCTGTTACCTCCTAGCATATATTTATTCCATACTTGGATGGATTATTGGTATTTTTTTGACTACTAAATCACTAAATAACACATACAAAGGTTGGACGGACCAATAATAGAACTTGGTTTCTTACATTACTACACTTTTATTAAAACCTAACATCTATGTATTCCATACTCAGAAGGATTATCGATGTTTTTTTGACTACTAAATTACTAAATGAGACATACAAAGGCTTGACAGACTAGTAATAAAACTTGGTTTCTTACATTACTACATGTGCATTACCTCCTAACATCTATGTATTCCAAACTCAGATGAATTATCGGTGTTTCTTTGACAACTAAATCACTAAATGAGACATTCAAAAGTTGGATGGACCAATAATAAAACTTGGTTTGTTACATTACTACTATTGTATTACAACCTAACATGTATGTATTCCATACTCGGATGGATTTTTGATGTTTTTTTTACTATTAAATTACTAAATGAGACATACAAAGGTTGGATGATCCAACAATAAAACTTGCTTTCATACATTACATTACCTCCTAGCATCTATTTATTCCATACTTGGATGGATTATCGATGTTTTTTTTACTACTAAATCACTAAATAACACATACAAAGGTTGGACGGACCAATAATAGAACTTGATTTCTTACATTACTACATTTGTACTACAACCTGACATCTATGTATTGCATACTCAGAAGGGTTATCGATGTTTTTTTGACTACTAAATTACTAAATGAGACATACAAAGGCTGGACGGGACCAATAATAAGACTTGGTTTCTTCCATTACAACACGTCTGTTACCTCCTAGCATTTATTTATTCCATACTTGGATGGATTATCGGTGTTTTTTTGACTACTAAATCACTAAATAACACATACAAAGGTTGGACGAACTAATAATAAAACTTGGTTTCTTACATTACTACACTTGTATTATAACCTAACATCTATGTATTCCATACTCAGAAGGATTATCGCTGTTTTTTTGCCTACTAAATTACTAAATGAGACATACAAAGGCTTGACAAACCAGTAATAAAACTTGGTTTCTTACATTACTACATGTGCATTACCTCCTAACATCTATGTATTCCAAACTCAAATGGATTATCGGTGTTTTTTGGACTACAAAATAACACATACAAAGGTTGGACGAAGCAATAATAGAACTTGGTTTTGTTACATTACTACACTTTTATTACAACCTAACATCTATGTATTCCATACTCAGAAGGATTATTGATGTTTTTTTGACAACTAAATTACTAAATGAGACATACAAAGGCTTGACAGACCAGTAATAAAACTTGGTTTCTTACATTACAACACGTGTATTACCTCCTAGCATCTATTTATTCCATACTTGGATGGATTATCGGTGTTTCTTTGACTACTAAATCACTAAATGAGACAATCAAAAGTTGCATGGACCAATAATAGAACTTGGTTTCTTACATTACTATTATTGTATTACAACCTAACATCTATGTATTCCATACTCGAATGGATTTTTGATGTTTTTTTGACTACTAAATTACTAAATGAGACATATAAAGGATGGACGTCAATAATAAAACTTGGTTTCTGACATTACAACACGTCTGTTACCTCCTAGCATATATTTATTCCATACTTGGATGGATTATTGGTATTTTTTTGACTACTAAATCACTAAATAACACATACAAAGGTTGGACGGACCAATAATAGAACTTGGTTTCTTACATTACTACACTTTTATTAAAACCTAACATCTATGTATTCCATACTCAGAAGGATTATCGATGTTTTTTTGACTACTAAATTACTAAATGAGACATACAAAGGCTTGACAGACTAGTAATAAAACTTGGTTTCTTACATTACTACATGTGCATTACCTCCTAACATCTATGTATTCCAAACTCAGATGAATTATCGGTGTTTCTTTGACAACTAAATCACTAAATGAGACATTCAAAAGTTGGATGGACCAATAATAAAACTTGGTTTGTTACATTACTACTATTGTATTACAACCTAACATGTATGTATTCCATACTCGGATGGATTTTTGATGTTTTTTTTACTATTAAATTACTAAATGAGACATACAAAGGTTGGATGATCCAACAATAAAACTTGCTTTCATACATTACATTACCTCCTAGCATCTATTTATTCCATACTTGGATGGATTATCGATGTTTTTTTTACTACTAAATCACTAAATAACACATACAAAGGTTGGACGGACCAATAATAGAACTTGATTTCTTACATTACTACATTTGTACTACAACCTGACATCTATGTATTGCATACTCAGAAGGGTTATCGATGTTTTTTTGACTACTAAATTACTAAATGAGACATACAAAGGCTGGACGGGACCAATAATAAGACTTGGTTTCTTCCATTACAACACGTCTGTTACCTCCTAGCATTTATTTATTCCATACTTGGATGGATTATTGGTATTTTTTTGACTACTAAATCACTAAATAACACATACAAAGGTTGGACGGACCAATAATAGAACTTGGTTTCTTACATTACTACACTTTTATTAAAACCTAACATCTATGTATTCCATACTCAGAAGGATTATCGATGTTTTTTTGACTACTAAATTACTAAATGAGACATACAAAGGCTTGACAGACTAGTAATAAAACTTGGTTTCTTACATTACTACATGTGCATTACCTCCTAACATCTATGTATTCCAAACTCAGATGAATTATCGGTGTTTCTTTGACAACTAAATCACTAAATGAGACATTCAAAAGTTGGATGGACCAATAATAAAACTTGGTTTGTTACATTACTACTATTGTATTACAACCTAACATGTATGTATTCCATACTCGGATGGATTTTTGATGTTTTTTTTACTATTAAATTACTAAATGAGACATACAAAGGTTGGATGATCCAACAATAAAACTTGCTTTCATACATTACATTACCTCCTAGCATCTATTTATTCCATACTTGGATGGATTATCGATGTTTTTTTTACTACTAAATCACTAAATAACACATACAAAGGTTGGACGGACCAATAATAGAACTTGATTTCTTACATTACTACATTTGTACTACAACCTGACATCTATGTATTGCATACTCAGAAGGGTTATCGATGTTTTTTTGACTACTAAATTACTAAATGAGACATACAAAGGCTGGACGGGACCAATAATAAGACTTGGTTTCTTCCATTACAACACGTCTGTTACCTCCTAGCATTTATTTATTCCATACTTGGATGGATTATCGGTGTTTTTTTGACTACTAAATCACTAAATAACACATACAAAGGTTGGACGAACTAATAATAAAACTTGGTTTCTTACATTACTACACTTGTATTATAACCTAACATCTATGTATTCCATACTCAGAAGGATTATCGCTGTTTTTTTGCCTACTAAATTACTAAATGAGACATACAAAGGCTTGACAAACCAGTAATAAAACTTGGTTTCTTACATTACTACATGTGCATTACCTCCTAACATCTATGTATTCCAAACTCAAATGGATTATCGGTGTTTTTTGGACTACAAAATAACACATACAAAGGTTGGACGAAGCAATAATAGAACTTGGTTTTGTTACATTACTACACTTTTATTACAACCTAACATCTATGTATTCCATACTCAGAAGGATTATTGATGTTTTTTTGACAACTAAATTACTAAATGAGACATACAAAGGCTTGACAGACCAGTAATAAAACTTGGTTTCTTACATTACAACACGTGTATTACCTCCTAGCATCTATTTATTCCATACTTGGATGGATTATCGGTGTTTCTTTGACTACTAAATCACTAAATGAGACAATCAAAAGTTGCATGGACCAATAATAGAACTTGGTTTCTTACATTACTATTATTGTATTACAACCTAACATCTATGTATTCCATACTCGAATGGATTTTTGATGTTTTTTTGACTACTAAATTACTAAATGAGACATATAAAGGATGGACGTCAATAATAAAACTTGGTTTCTGACATTACAACACGTCTGTTACCTCCTAGCATATATTTATTCCATACTTGGATGGATTATTGGTATTTTTTTGACTACTAAATCACTAAATAACACATACAAAGGTTGGACGGACCAATAATAGAACTTGGTTTCTTACATTACTACACTTTTATTAAAACCTAACATCTATGTATTCCATACTCAGAAGGATTATCGATGTTTTTTTGACTACTAAATTACTAAATGAGACATACAAAGGCTTGACAGACTAGTAATAAAACTTGGTTTCTTACATTACTACATGTGCATTACCTCCTAACATCTATGTATTCCAAACTCAGATGAATTATCGGTGTTTCTTTGACAACTAAATCACTAAATGAGACATTCAAAAGTTGGATGGACCAATAATAAAACTTGGTTTGTTACATTACTACTATTGTATTACAACCTAACATGTATGTATTCCATACTCGGATGGATTTTTGATGTTTTTTTTACTATTAAATTACTAAATGAGACATACAAAGGTTGGATGATCCAACAATAAAACTTGCTTTCATACATTACATTACCTCCTAGCATCTATTTATTCCATACTTGGATGGATTATCGATGTTTTTTTTACTACTAAATCACTAAATAACACATACAAAGGTTGGACGGACCAATAATAGAACTTGATTTCTTACATTACTACATTTGTACTACAACCTGACATCTATGTATTGCATACTCAGAAGGGTTATCGATGTTTTTTTGACTACTAAATTACTAAATGAGACATACAAAGGCTGGACGGGACCAATAATAAGACTTGGTTTCTTCCATTACAACACGTCTGTTACCTCCTAGCATTTATTTATTCCATACTTGGATGGATTATCGGTGTTTTTTTGACTACTAAATCACTAAATAACACATACAAAGGTTGGACGAACTAATAATAAAACTTGGTTTCTTACATTACTACACTTGTATTATAACCTAACATCTATGTATTCCATACTCAGAAGGATTATCGCTGTTTTTTTGCCTACTAAATTACTAAATGAGACATACAAAGGCTTGACAAACCAGTAATAAAACTTGGTTTCTTACATTACTACATGTGCATTACCTCCTAACATCTATGTATTCCAAACTCAAATGGATTTTCGATGTTTTTTGGACTACAAAATAACACATACAAAGGTTGGACGAAGCAATAATAGAACTTGGTTTTGTTACATTACTACACTTTTATTACAACCTAACATCTATGTATTCCATACTCAGAAGGATTATTGATGTTTTTTTGACAACTAAATTACTAAATGAGACATACAAAGGCTTGACAGACCAGTAATAAAACTTGGTTTCTTACATTACAACACGTGTATTACCTCCTAGCATCTATTTATTCCATACTTGGATGGATTATCGGTGTTTCTTTGACTACTAAATCACTAAATGAGACAATCAAAAGTTGCATGGACCAATAATAGAACTTGGTTTCTTACATTACTATTATTGTATTACAACCTAACATCTATGTATTCCATACTCGAATGGATTTTTGATGTTTTTTTGACTACTAAATTACTAAATGAGACATATAAAGGATGGACGTCAATAATAAAACTTGGTTTCTGACATTACAACACGTCTGTTACCTCCTAGCATATATTTATTCCATACTTGGATGGATTATTGGTATTTTTTTGACTACTAAATCACTAAATAACACATACAAAGGTTGGACGGACCAATAATAGAACTTGGTTTCTTACATTACTACACTTTTATTAAAACCTAACATCTATGTATTCCATACTCAGAAGGATTATCGATGTTTTTTTGACTACTAAATTACTAAATGAGACATACAAAGGCTTGACAGACTAGTAATAAAACTTGGTTTCTTACATTACTACATGTGCATTACCTCCTAACATCTATGTATTCCAAACTCAGATGAATTATCGGTGTTTCTTTGACAACTAAATCACTAAATGAGACATTCAAAAGTTGGATGGACCAATAATAAAACTTGGTTTGTTACATTACTACTATTGTATTACAACCTAACATGTATGTATTCCATACTCGGATGGATTTTTGATGTTTTTTTTACTATTAAATTACTAAATGAGACATACAAAGGTTGGATGATCCAACAATAAAACTTGCTTTCATACATTACATTACCTCCTAGCATCTATTTATTCCATACTTGGATGGATTATCGATGTTTTTTTTACTACTAAATCACTAAATAACACATACAAAGGTTGGACGGACCAATAATAGAACTTGATTTCTTACATTACTACATTTGTACTACAACCTGACATCTATGTATTGCATACTCAGAAGGGTTATCGATGTTTTTTTGACTACTAAATTACTAAATGAGACATACAAAGGCTGGACGGGACCAATAATAAGACTTGGTTTCTTCCATTACAACACGTCTGTTACCTCCTAGCATTTATTTATTCCATACTTGGATGGATTATCGGTGTTTTTTTGACTACTAAATCACTAAATAACACATACAAAGGTTGGACGAACTAATAATAAAACTTGGTTTCTTACATTACTACACTTGTATTATAACCTAACATCTATGTATTCCATACTCAGAAGGATTATCGCTGTTTTTTTGCCTACTAAATTACTAAATGAGACATACAAAGGCTTGACAAACCAGTAATAAAACTTGGTTTCTTACATTACTACATGTGCATTACCTCCTAACATCTATGTATTCCAAACTCAAATGGATTTTCGATGTTTTTTGGACTACAAAATAACACATACAAAGGTTGGACGAAGCAATAATAGAACTTGGTTTTGTTACATTACTACACTTTTATTACAACCTAACATCTATGTATTCCATACTCAGAAGGATTATTGATGTTTTTTTGACAACTAAATTACTAAATGAGACATACAAAGGCTTGACAGACCAGTAATAAAACTTGGTTTCTTACATTACAACACGTGTATTACCTCCTAGCATCTATTTATTCCATACTTGGATGGATTATCGGTGTTTCTTTGACTACTAAATCACTAAATGAGACAATCAAAAGTTGCATGGACCAATAATAGAACTTGGTTTCTTACATTACTATTATTGTATTACAACCTAACATCTATGTATTCCATACTCGAATGGATTTTTGATGTTTTTTTGACTACTAAATTACTAAATGAGACATATAAAGGATGGACGTCAATAATAAAACTTGGTTTCTGACATTACAACACGTCTGTTACCTCCTAGCATATATTTATTCCATACTTGGATGGATTATTGGTATTTTTTTGACTACTAAATCACTAAATAACACATACAAAGGTTGGACGGACCAATAATAGAACTTGGTTTCTTACATTACTACACTTTTATTAAAATCTAACATCTATGTATTCCATACTCAGAAGGATTATCGATGTTTTTTTGACTACTAAATTACTAAATGAGACATACAAAGGCTTGACAGACTAGTAATAAAACTTGGTTTCTTACATTACTACATGTGCATTACCTCCTAACATCTATGTATTCCAAACTCAGATGAATTATCGGTGTTTCTTTGACAACTAAATCACTAAATGAGACATTCAAAAGTTGGATGGACCAATAATAAAACTTGGTTTGTTACATTACTACTATTGTATTACAACCTAACATGTATGTATTCCATACTCGGATGGATTTTTGATGTTTTTTTTACTATTAAATTACTAAATGAGACATACAAAGGTTGGATGATCCAACAATAAAACTTGCTTTCATACATTACATTACCTCCTAGCATCTATTTATTCCATACTTGGATGGATTATCGATGTTTTTTTTACTACTAAATCACTAAATAACACATACAAAGGTTGGACGGACCAATAATAGAACTTGATTTCTTACATTACTACATTTGTACTACAACCTGACATCTATGTATTGCATACTCAGAAGGGTTATCGATGTTTTTTTGACTACTAAATTACTAAATGAGACATACAAAGGCTGGACGGGACCAATAATAAGACTTGGTTTCTTCCATTACAACACGTCTGTTACCTCCTAGAATTTATTTATTCCATACTTGGATGGATTATCGGTGTTTTTTTGACTACTAAATCACTAAATAACACATACAAAGGTTGGACGAACTAATAATAAAACTTGGTTTCTTACATTACTACACTTGTATTATAACCTAACATCTATGTATTCCATACTCAGAAGGATTATCGCTGTTTTTTTGCCTACTAAATTACTAAATGAGACATACAAAGGCTTGACAAACCAGTAATAAAACTTGGTTTCTTACATTACTACATGTGCATTACCTCCTAACATCTATGTATTCCAAACTCAAATGGATTATCGGTGTTTTTTGGACTACAAAATAACACATACAAAGGTTGGACGAAGCAATAATAGAACTTGGTTTTGTTACATTACTACCCTTTTATTACAACCTAACATCTATGTATTCCATACTCAGAAGGATTATTGATGTTTTTTTGACAACTAAATTACTAAATGAGACATACAAAGGCTTGACAGACCAGTAATAAAACTTGGTTTCTTACATTACAACACGTGTATTACCTCCTAGCATCTATTTATTCCATACTTGGATGGATTATCGGTGTTTCTTTGACTACTAAATCACTAAATGAGACAATCAAAAGTTGCATGGACCAATAATAGAACTTGGTTTCTTACATTACTATTATTGTATTACAACCTAACATCTATGTATTCCATACTCGAATGGATTTTTGATGTTTTTTTGACTACTAAATTACTAAATGAGACATATAAAGGATGGACGTCAATAATAAAACTTGGTTTCTGACATTACAACACGTCTGTTACCTCCTAGCATATATTTATTCCATACTTGGATGGATTATCGGTATTTTTTTGACTACTAAATCACTAAATAACACATACAAAGGTTGGACGGACCAATAATAGAACTTGGTTCCTTACATTACTACACTTTTATTAAAACCTAACATCTATGTATTCCATACTCAGAAGGATTATCGATGTTTTTTTGACTACTAAATTACTAAATGAGACATACAAAGGCTTGACAGACTAGTAATAAAACTTGGTTTCTTACATTACTACATGTGCATTACCTCCTAACATCTATGTATTCCAAACTCAGATGAATTATCGGTGTTTCTTTGACAACTAAATCACTAAATGAGACATTCAAAAGTTGGATGGACCAATAATAAAACTTGGTTTGTTACATTACTACTATTGTATTACAACCTAACATGTATGTATTCCATACTCGGATGGATTTTTGATGTTTTTTTTACTATTAAATTACTAAATGAGACATACAAAGGTTGGATGATCCAACAATAAAACTTGCTTTCATACATTACATTACCTCCTAGCATCTATTTATTCCATACTTGGATGGATTATCGATGTTTTTTTTACTACTAAATCACTAAATAACACATACAAAGGTTGGACGGACCAATAATAGAACTTGATTTCTTACATTACTACATTTGTACTACAACCTGACATCTATGTATTGCATACTCAGAAGGGTTATCGATGTTTTTTTGACTTCTAAATTACTAAATGAGACATACAAAGGCTGGACGGGACCAATAATAAGACTTGGTTTCTTCCATTACAACACGTCTGTTACCTCCTAGCATTTATTTATTCCATACTTGGATGGATTATCGGTGTTTTTTTAACTACTAAATCACTAAATAACACATACAAAGGTTGGACGAACTAATAATAAAACTTGGTTTCTTACATTACTACACTTGTATTATAACCTAACATCTATGTATTCCATACTCAGAAGGATTATCGCTGTTTTTTTGCCTACTAAATTACTAAATGAGACATACAAAGGCTTGACAAACCAGTAATAAAACTTGGTTTCTTACATTACTACATGTGCATTACCTCCTAACATCTATGTATTCCAAACTCAAATGGATTATCGGTGTTTTTTGGACTACAAAATAACACATACAAAGGTTGGACGAAGCAATAATAGAACTTGGTTTTGTTACATTACTACCCTTTTATTACAACCTAACATCTATGTATTCCATACTCAGAAGGATTATTGATGTTTTTTTGACAACTAAATTACTAAATGAGACATACAAAGGCTTGACAGACCAGTAATAAAACTTGGTTTCTTACATTACAACACGTGTATTACCTCCTAGCATCTATTTATTCCATACTTGGATGGATTATCGGTGTTTCTTTGACTACTAAATCACTAAATGAGACAATCAAAAGTTGCATGGACCAATAATAGAACTTGGTTTCTTACATTACTATTATTGTATTACAACCTAACATCTATGTATTCCATACTCGAATGGATTTTTGATGTTTTTTTGACTACAAAATTACTAAATGAGACATATAAAGGATGGACGTCAATAATAAAACTTGGTTTCTGACATTACAACACGTCTGTTACCTCCTAGCATATATTTATTCCATACTTGGATGGATTATCGGAATTTTTTTGACTACTAAATCACTAAATAACACATACAAAGGTTGGACGGACCAATAATAGAACTTGGTTTCTTACATTACTACACTTTTATTAAAACCTAACATCTATGTATTCCATACTCAGAAGGATTATCGATGTTTTTTTGACTACTAAATTACTAAATGAGACATACAAAGGCTTGACAGACTAGTAATAAAACTTGGTTTCTTACATTACTACATGTGCATTACCTCCTAACATCTATGTATTCCAAACTCAGATGAATTATCGGTGTTTCTTTGACAACTAAATCACTAAATGAGACATTCAAAAGTTGGATGGACCAATAATAAAACTTGGTTTGTTACATTACTACTATTGTATTACAACCTAACATGTATGTATTCCATACTCGGATGGATTTTTGATGTTTTTTTTACTATTAAATTACTAAATGAGACATACAAAGGTTGGATGATCCAACAATAAAACTTGCTTTCATACATTACATTACCTCCTAGCATCTATTTATTCCATACTTGGATGGATTATCGATGTTTTTTTTACTACTAAATCACTAAATAACACATACAAAGGTTGGACGGACCAATAATAGAACTTGATTTCTTACATTACTACATTTGTACTACAACCTGACATCTATGTATTGCATACTCAGAAGGGTTATCGATGTTTTTTTGACTACTAAATTACTAAATGAGACATACAAAGGCTGGACGGGACCAATAATAAGACTTGGTTTCTTCCATTACAACACGTCTGTTACCTCCTAGCATTTATTTATTCCATACTTGGATGGATTATCGGTGTTTTTTTGACTACTAAATCACTAAATAACACATACAAAGGTTGGACGAACTAATAATAAAACTTGGTTTCTTACATTACTACACTTGTATTATAACCTAACATCTATGTATTCCATACTCAGAAGGATTATCGCTGTTTTTTTGCCTACTAAATTACTAAATGAGACATACAAAGGCTTGACAAACCAGTAATAAAACTTGGTTTCTTACATTACTACATGTGCATTACCTCCTAACATCTATGTATTCCAAACTCAAATGGATTATCGGTGTTTTTTGGACTACAAAATAACACATACAAAGGTTGGACGAAGCAATAATAGAACTTGGTTTTGTTACATTACTACCCTTTTATTACAACCTAACATCTATGTATTCCATACTCAGAAGGATTATTGATGTTTTTTTGACAACTAAATTACTAAATGAGACATACAAAGGCTTGACAGACCAGTAATAAAACTTGGTTTCTTACATTACAACACGTGTATTACCTCCTAGCATCTATTTATTCCATACTTGGATGGATTATCGGTGTTTCTTTGACTACTAAATCACTAAATGAGACAATCAAAAGTTGCATGGACCAATAATAGAACTTGGTTTCTTACATTACTATTATTGTATTACAACCTAACATCTATGTATTCCATACTCGAATGGATTTTTGATGTTTTTTTGACTACAAAATTACTAAATGAGACATATAAAGGATGGACGTCAATAATAAAACTTGGTTTCTGACATTACAACACGTCTGTTACCTCCTAGCATATATTTATTCCATACTTGGATGGATTATCGGAATTTTTTTGACTACTAAATCACTAAATAACACATACAAAGGTTGGACGGACCAATAATAGAACTTGGTTTCTTACATTACTACACTTTTATTAAAACCTAACATCTATGTATTCCATACTCAGAAGGATTATCGCTGTTTTTTTGCCTACTAAATTACTAAATGAGACATACAAAGGCTTGACAAACCAGTAATAAAACTTGGTTTCTTACATTACTACATGTGCATTACCTCCTAACATCTATGTATTCCAAACTCAAATGGATTATCGGTGTTTTTTGGACTACAAAATAACACATACAAAGGTTGGACGAAGCAATAATAGAACTTGGTTTTGTTACATTACTACCCTTTTATTACAACCTAACATCTATGTATTCCATACTCAGAAGGATTATTGATGTTTTTTTGACAACTAAATTACTAAATGAGACATACAAAGGCTTGACAGACCAGTAATAAAACTTGGTTTCTTACATTACAACACGTGTATTACCTCCTAGCATCTATTTATTCCATACTTGGATGGATTATCGGTGTTTCTTTGACTACTAAATCACTAAATGAGACAATCAAAAGTTGCATGGACCAATAATAGAACTTGGTTTCTTACATTACTATTATTGTATTACAACCTAACATCTATGTATTCCATACTCGAATGGATTTTTGATGTTTTTTTGACTACAAAATTACTAAATGAGACATATAAAGGATGGACGTCAATAATAAAACTTGGTTTCTGACATTACAACACGTCTGTTACCTCCTAGCATATATTTATTCCATACTTGGATGGATTATTGGTATTTTTTTGACTACTAAATCACTAAATAACACATACAAAGGTTGGACGGACCAATAATAGAACTTGGTTTCTTACATTACTACACTTTTATTAAAACCTAACATCTATGTATTCCATACTCAGAAGGATTATCGATGTTTTTTTGACTACTAAATTACTAAATGAGACATACAAAGGCTTGACAGACTAGTAATAAAACTTGGTTTCTTACATTACTACATGTGCATTACCTCCTAACATCTATGTATTCCAAACTCAGATGAATTATCGGTGTTTCTTTGACAACTAAATCACTAAATGAGACATTCAAAAGTTGGATGGACCAATAATAAAACTTGGTTTGTTACATTACTACTATTGTATTACAACCTAACATGTATGTATTCCATACTCGGATGGATTTTTGATGTTTTTTTTACTATTAAATTACTAAATGAGACATACAAAGGTTGGATGATCCAACAATAAAACTTGCTTTCATACATTACATTACCTCCTAGCATCTATTTATTCCATACTTGGATGGATTATCGATGTTTTTTTTACTACTAAATCACTAAATAACACATACAAAGGTTGGACGGACCAATAATAGAACTTGATTTCTTACATTACTACATTTGTACTACAACCTGACATCTATGTATTGCATACTCAGAAGGGTTATCGATGTTTTTTTGACTACTAAATTACTAAATGAGACATACAAAGGCTGGACGGGACCAATAATAAGACTTGGTTTCTTCCATTACAACACGTCTGTTACCTCCTAGCATTTATTTATTCCATACTTGGATGGATTATCGGTGTTTTTTTGACTACTAAATCACTAAATAACACATACAAAGGTTGGACGAACTAATAATAAAACTTGGTTTCTTACATTACTACACTTGTATTATAACCTAACATCTATGTATTCCATACTCAGAAGGATTATCGCTGTTTTTTTGCCTACTAAATTACTAAATGAGACATACAAAGGCTTGACAAACCAGTAATAAAACTTGGTTTCTTACATTACTACATGTGCATTACCTCCTAACATCTATGTATTCCAAACTCAAATGGATTATCGGTGTTTTTTGGACTACAAAATAACACATACAAAGGTTGGACGAAGCAATAATAGAACTTGGTTTTGTTACATTACTACCCTTTTATTACAACCTAACATCTATGTATTCCATACTCAGAAGGATTATTGATGTTTTTTTGACAACTAAATTACTAAATGAGACATACAAAGGCTTGACAGACCAGTAATAAAACTTGGTTTCTTACATTACAACACGTGTATTACCTCCTAGCATCTATTTATTCCATACTTGGATGGATTATCGGTGTTTCTTTGACTACTAAATCACTAAATGAGACAATCAAAAGTTGCATGGACCAATAATAGAACTTGGTTTCTTACATTACTATTATTGTATTACAACCTAACATCTATGTATTCCATACTCGAATGGATTTTTGATGTTTTTTTGACTACTAAATTACTAAATGAGACATATAAAGGATGGACGTCAATAATAAAACTTGGTTTCTGACATTACAACACGTCTGTTACCTCCTAGCATATATTTATTCCATACTTGGATGGATTATCGGAATTTTTTTGACTACTAAATCACTAAATAACACATACAAAGGTTGGACGGACCAATAATAGAACTTGGTTTCTTACATTACTACACTTTTATTAAAACCTAACATCTATGTATTCCATACTCAGAAGGATTATCGATGTTTTTTTGACTACTAAATTACTAAATGAGACATACAAAGGCTTGACAGACTAGTAATAAAACTTGGTTTCTTACATTACTACATGTGCATTACCTCCTAACATCTATGTATTCCAAACTCAGATGAATTATCGGTGTTTCTTTGACAACTAAATCACTAAATGAGACATTCAAAAGTTGGATGGACCAATAATAAAACTTGGTTTGTTACATTACTACTATTGTATTACAACCTAACATGTATGTATTCCATACTCGGATGGATTTTTGATGTTTTTTTTACTATTAAATTACTAAATGAGACATACAAAGGTTGGATGATCCAACAATAAAACTTGCTTTCATACATTACATTACCTCCTAGCATCTATTTATTCCATACTTGGATGGATTATCGATGTTTTTTTTACTACTAAATCACTAAATAACACATACAAAGGTTGGACGGACCAATAATAGAACTTGATTTCTTACATTACTACATTTGTACTACAACCTGACATCTATGTATTGCATACTCAGAAGGGTTATCGATGTTTTTTTGACTTCTAAATTACTAAATGAGACATACAAAGGCTGGACGGGACCAATAATAAGACTTGGTTTCTTCCATTACAACACGTCTGTTACCTCCTAGCATTTATTTATTCCATACTTGGATGGATTATCGGTGTTTTTTTGACTACTAAATCACTAAATAACACATACAAAGGTTGGACGAACTAATAATAAAACTTGGTTTCTTACATTACTACACTTGTATTATAACCTAACATCTATGTATTCCATACTCAGAAGGATTATCGCTGTTTTTTTGCCTACTAAATTACTAAATGAGACATACAAAGGCTTGACAAACCAGTAATAAAACTTGGTTTCTTACATTACTACATGTGCATTACCTCCTAACATCTATGTATTCCAAACTCAAATGGATTATCGGTGTTTTTTGGACTACAAAATAACACATACAAAGGTTGGACGAAGCAATAATAGAACTTGGTTTTGTTACATTACTACCCTTTTATTACAACCTAACATCTATGTATTCCATACTCAGAAGGATTATTGATGTATTTTTGACAACTAAATTACTAAATGAGACATACAAAGGCTTGACAGACCAGTAATAAAACTTGGTTTCTTACATTACAACACGTGTATTACCTCCTAGCATCTATTTATTCCATACTTGGATGGATTATCGGTGTTTCTTTGACTACTAAATCACTAAATGAGACAATCAAAAGTTGCATGGACCAATAATAGAACTTGGTTTCTTACATTACTATTATTGTATTACAACCTAACATCTATGTATTCCATACTCGAATGGATTTTTGATGTTTTTTTGACTACTAAATTACTAAATGAGACATATAAAGGATGGACGTCAATAATAAAACTTGGTTTCTGACATTACAACACGTCTGTTACCTCCTAGCATATATTTATTCCATACTTGGATGGATTATTGGTATTTTTTTGACTACTAAATCACTAAATAACACATACAAAGGTTGGACGGACCAATAATAGAACTTGGTTTCTTACATTACTACACTTTTATTAAAACCTAACATCTATGTATTCCATACTCAGAAGGATTATCGATGTTTTTTTGACTACTAAATTACTAAATGAGACATACAAAGGCTTGACAGACTAGTAATAAAACTTGGTTTCTTACATTACTACATGTGCATTACCTCCTAACATCTATGTATTCCAAACTCAGATGAATTATCGGTGTTTCTTTGACAACTAAATCACTAAATGAGACATTCAAAAGTTGGATGGACCAATAATAAAACTTGGTTTGTTACATTACTACTATTGTATTACAACCTAACATGTATGTATTCCATACTCGGATGGATTTTTGATGTTTTTTTTACTATTAAATTACTAAATGAGACATACAAAGGTTGGATGATCCAACAATAAAACTTGCTTTCATACATTACATTACCTCCTAGCATCTATTTATTCCATACTTGGATGGATTATCGATGTTTTTTTTACTACTAAATCACTAAATAACACATACAAAGGTTGGACGGACCAATAATAGAACTTGATTTCTTACATTACTACATTTGTACTACAACCTGACATCTATGTATTGCATACTCAGAAGGGTTATCGATGTTTTTTTGACTACTAAATTACTAAATGAGACATACAAAGGCTGGACGGGACCAATAATAAGACTTGGTTTCTTCCATTACAACACGTCTGTTACCTCCTAGCATTTATTTATTCCATACTTGGATGGATTATCGGTGTTTTTTTGACTACTAAATCACTAAATAACACATACAAAGGTTGGACGAACTAATAATAAAACTTGGTTTCTTACATTACTACACTTGTATTATAACCTAACATCTATGTATTCCATACTCAGAAGGATTATCGCTGTTTTTTTGCCTACTAAATTACTAAATGAGACATACAAAGGCTTGACAAACCAGTAATAAAACTTGGTTTCTTACATTACTACATGTGCATTACCTCCTAACATCTATGTATTCCAAACTCAAATGGATTATCGGTGTTTTTTGGACTACAAAATAACACATACAAAGGTTGGACGAAGCAATAATAGAACTTGGTTTTGTTACATTACTACCCTTTTATTACAACCTAACATCTATGTATTCCATACTCAGAAGGATTATTGATGTTTTTTTGACAACTAAATTACTAAATGAGACATACAAAGGCTTGACAGACCAGTAATAAAACTTGGTTTCTTACATTACAACACGTGTATTACCTCCTAGCATCTATTTATTCCATACTTGGATGGATTATCGGTGTTTCTTTGACTACTAAATCACTAAATGAGACAATCAAAAGTTGCATGGACCAATAATAGAACTTGGTTTCTTACATTACTATTATTGTATTACAACCTAACATCTATGTATTCCATACTCGAATGGATTTTTGATGTTTTTTTGACTACTAAATTACTAAATGAGACATATAAAGGATGGACGTCAATAATAAAACTTGGTTTCTGACATTACAACACGTCTGTTACCTCCTAGCATATATTTATTCCATACTTGGATGGATTATTGGTATTTTTTTGACTACTAAATCACTAAATAACACATACAAAGGTTGGACGGACCAATAATAGAACTTGGTTTCTTACATTACTACACTTTTATTAAAACCTAACATCTATGTATTCCATACTCAGAAGGATTATCGATGTTTTTTTGACTACTAAATTACTAAATGAGACATACAAAGGCTTGACAGACTAGTAATAAAACTTGGTTTCTTACATTACTACATGTGCATTACCTCCTAACATCTATGTATTCCAAACTCAGATGAATTATCGGTGTTTCTTTGACAACTAAATCACTAAATGAGACATTCAAAAGTTGGATGGACCAATAATAAAACTTGGTTTGTTACATTACTACTATTGTATTACAACCTAACATGTATGTATTCCATACTCGGATGGATTTTTGATGTTTTTTTTACTATTAAATTACTAAATGAGACATACAAAGGTTGGATGATCCAACAATAAAACTTGCTTTCATACATTACATTACCTCCTAGCATCTATTTATTCCATACTTGGATGGATTATCGATGTTTTTTTTACTACTAAATCACTAAATAACACATACAAAGGTTGGACGGACCAATAATAGAACTTGATTTCTTACATTACTACATTTGTACTACAACCTGACATCTATGTATTGCATACTCAGAAGGGTTATCGATGTTTTTTTGACTACTAAATTACTAAATGAGACATACAAAGGCTGGACGGGACCAATAATAAGACTTGGTTTCTTCCATTACAACACGTCTGTTACCTCCTAGCATTTATTTATTCCATACTTGGATGGATTATCGGTGTTTTTTTGACTACTAAATCACTAAATAACACATACAAAGGTTGGACGAACTAATAATAAAACTTGGTTTCTTACATTACTACACTTGTATTATAACCTAACATCTATGTATTCCATACTCAGAAGGATTATCGCTGTTTTTTTGCCTACTAAATTACTAAATGAGACATACAAAGGCTTGACAAACCAGTAATAAAACTTGGTTTCTTACATTACTACATGTGCATTACCTCCTAACATCTATGTATTCCAAACTCAAATGGATTATCGGTGTTTTTTGGACTACAAAATAACACATACAAAGGTTGGACGAAGCAATAATAGAACTTGGTTTTGTTACATTACTACCCTTTTATTACAACCTAACATCTATGTATTCCATACTCAGAAGGATTATTGATGTTTTTTTGACAACTAAATTACTAAATGAGACATACAAAGGCTTGACAGACCAGTAATAAAACTTGGTTTCTTACATTACAACACGTGTATTACCTCCTAGCATCTATTTATTCCATACTTGGATGGATTATCGGTGTTTCTTTGACTACTAAATCACTAAATGAGACAATCAAAAGTTGCATGGACCAATAATAGAACTTGGTTTCTTACATTACTATTATTGTATTACAACCTAACATCTATGTATTCCATACTCGAATGGATTTTTGATGTTTTTTTGACTACTAAATTACTAAATGAGACATATAAAGGATGGACGTCAATAATAAAACTTGGTTTCTGACATTACAACACGTCTGTTACCTCCTAGCATATATTTATTCCATACTTGGATGGATTATCGGAATTTTTTTGACTACTAAATCACTAAATAACACATACAAAGGTTGGACGGACCAATAATAGAACTTGGTTTCTTACATTACTACACTTTTATTAAAACCTAACATCTATGTATTCCATACTCAGAAGGATTATCGATGTTTTTTTGACTACTAAATTACTAAATGAGACATACAAAGGCTTGACAGACTAGTAATAAAACTTGGTTTCTTACATTACTACATGTGCATTACCTCCTAACATCTATGTATTCCAAACTCAGATGAATTATCGGTGTTTCTTTGACAACTAAATCACTAAATGAGACATTCAAAAGTTGGATGGACCAATAATAAAACTTGGTTTGTTACATTACTACTATTGTATTACAACCTAACATGTATGTATTCCATACTCGGATGGATTTTTGATGTTTTTTTTACTATTAAATTACTAAATGAGACATACAAAGGTTGGATGATCCAACAATAAAACTTGCTTTCATACATTACATTACCTCCTAGCATCTATTTATTCCATACTTGGATGGATTATCGATGTTTTTTTTACTACTAAATCACTAAATAACACATACAAAGGTTGGACGGACCAATAATAGAACTTGATTTCTTACATTACTACATTTGTACTACAACCTGACATCTATGTATTGCATACTCAGAAGGGTTATCGATGTTTTTTTGACTTCTAAATTACTAAATGAGACATACAAAGGCTGGACGGGACCAATAATAAGACTTGGTTTCTTCCATTACAACACGTCTGTTACCTCCTAGCATTTATTTATTCCATACTTGGATGGATTATCGGTGTTTTTTTGACTACTAAATCACTAAATAACACATACAAAGGTTGGACGAACTAATAATAAAACTTGGTTTCTTACATTACTACACTTGTATTATAACCTAACATCTATGTATTCCATACTCAGAAGGATTATCGCTGTTTTTTTGCCTACTAAATTACTAAATGAGACATACAAAGGCTTGACAAACCAGTAATAAAACTTGGTTTCTTACATTACTACATGTGCATTACCTCCTAACATCTATGTATTCCAAACTCAAATGGATTATCGGTGTTTTTTGGACTACAAAATAACACATACAAAGGTTGGACGAAGCAATAATAGAACTTGGTTTTGTTACATTACTACACTTTTATTACAACCTAACATCTATGTATTCCATACTCAGAAGGATTATTGATGTATTTTTGACAACTAAATTACTAAATGAGACATACAAAGGCTTGACAGACCAGTAATAAAACTTGGTTTCTTACATTACAACACGTGTATTACCTCCTAGCATCTATTTATTCCATACTTGGATGGATTATCGGTGTTTCTTTGACTACTAAATCACTAAATGAGACAATCAAAAGTTGCATGGACCAATAATAGAACTTGGTTTCTTACATTACTATTATTGTATTACAACCTAACATCTATGTATTCCATACTCGAATGGATTTTTGATGTTTTTTTGACTACTAAATTACTAAATGAGACATATAAAGGATGGACGTCAATAATAAAACTTGGTTTCTGACATTACAACACGTCTGTTACCTCCTAGCATATATTTATTCCATACTTGGATGGATTATTGGTATTTTTTTGACTACTAAATCACTAAATAACACATACAAAGGTTGGACGGACCAATAATAGAACTTGGTTTCTTACATTACTACACTTTTATTAAAACCTAACATCTATGTATTCCATACTCAGAAGGATTATCGATGTTTTTTTGACTACTAAATTACTAAATGAGACATACAAAGGCTTGACAGACTAGTAATAAAACTTGGTTTCTTACATTACTACATGTGCATTACCTCCTAACATCTATGTATTCCAAACTCAGATGAATTATCGGTGTTTCTTTGACAACTAAATCACTAAATGAGACATTCAAAAGTTGGATGGACCAATAATAAAACTTGGTTTGTTACATTACTACTATTGTATTACAACCTAACATGTATGTATTCCATACTCGGATGGATTTTTGATGTTTTTTTTACTATTAAATTACTAAATGAGACATACAAAGGTTGGATGATCCAACAATAAAACTTGCTTTCATACATTACATTACCTCCTAGCATCTATTTATTCCATACTTGGATGGATTATCGATGTTTTTTTTACTACTAAATCACTAAATAACACATACAAAGGTTGGACGGACCAATAATAGAACTTGATTTCTTACATTACTACATTTGTACTACAACCTGACATCTATGTATTGCATACTCAGAAGGGTTATCGATGTTTTTTTGACTACTAAATTACTAAATGAGACATACAAAGGCTGGACGGGACCAATAATAAGACTTGGTTTCTTCCATTACAACACGTCTGTTACCTCCTAGCATTTATTTATTCCATACTTGGATGGATTATCGGTGTTTTTTTGACTACTAAATCACTAAATAACACATACAAAGGTTGGACGAACTAATAATAAAACTTGGTTTCTTACATTACTACACTTGTATTATAACCTAACATCTATGTATTCCATACTCAGAAGGATTATCGCTGTTTTTTTGCCTACTAAATTACTAAATGAGACATACAAAGGCTTGACAAACCAGTAATAAAACTTGGTTTCTTACATTACTACATGTGCATTACCTCCTAACATCTATGTATTCCAAACTCAAATGGATTATCGGTGTTTTTTGGACTACAAAATAACACATACAAAGGTTGGACGAAGCAATAATAGAACTTGGTTTTGTTACATTACTACCCTTTTATTACAACCTAACATCTATGTATTCCATACTCAGAAGGATTATTGATGTTTTTTTGACAACTAAATTACTAAATGAGACATACAAAGGCTTGACAGACCAGTAATAAAACTTGGTTTCTTACATTACAACATGTGTATTACCTCCTAGCATCTATTTATTCCATACTTGGATGGATTATCGGTGTTTCTTTGACTACTAAATCACTAAATGAGACAATCAAAAGTTGCATGGACCAATAATAGAACTTGGTTTCTTACATTACTATTATTGTATTACAACCTAACATCTATGTATTCCATACTCGAATGGATTTTTGATGTTTTTTTGACTACTAAATTACTAAATGAGACATATAAAGGATGGACGTCAATAATAAAACTTGGTTTCTGACATTACAACACGTCTGTTACCTCCTAGCATATATTTATTCCATACTTGGATGGATTATTGGTATTTTTTTGACTACTAAATCACTAAATAACACATACAAAGGTTGGACGGACCAATAATAGAACTTGGTTTCTTACATTACTACACTTTTATTAAAACCTAACATCTATGTATTCCATACTCAGAAGGATTATCGATGTTTTTTTGACTACTAAATTACTAAATGAGACATACAAAGGCTTGACAGACTAGTAATAAAACTTGGTTTCTTACATTACTACATGTGCATTACCTCCTAACATCTATGTATTCCAAACTCAGATGAATTATCGGTGTTTCTTTGACAACTAAATCACTAAATGAGACATTCAAAAGTTGGATGGACCAATAATAAAACTTGGTTTGTTACATTACTACTATTGTATTACAACCTAACATGTATGTATTCCATACTCGGATGGATTTTTGATGTTTTTTTTACTATTAAATTACTAAATGAGACATACAAAGGTTGGATGATCCAACAATAAAACTTGCTTTCATACATTACATTACCTCCTAGCATCTATTTATTCCATACTTGGATGGATTATCGATGTTTTTTTTACTACTAAATCACTAAATAACACATACAAAGGTTGGACGGACCAATAATAGAACTTGATTTCTTACATTACTACATTTGTACTACAACCTGACATCTATGTATTGCATACTCAGAAGGGTTATCGATGTTTTTTTGACTACTAAATTACTAAATGAGACATACAAAGGCTGGACGGGACCAATAATAAGACTTGGTTTCTTCCATTACAACACGTCTGTTACCTCCTAGCATTTATTTATTCCATACTTGGATGGATTATCGGTGTTTTTTTGACTACTAAATCACTAAATAACACATACAAAGGTTGGACGAACTAATAATAAAACTTGGTTTCTTACATTACTACACTTGTATTATAACCTAACATCTATGTATTCCATACTCAGAAGGATTATCGCTGTTTTTTTGCCTACTAAATTACTAAATGAGACATACAAAGGCTTGACAAACCAGTAATAAAACTTGGTTTCTTACATTACTACATGTGCATTACCTCCTAACATCTATGTATTCCAAACTCAAATGGATTATCGGTGTTTTTTGGACTACAAAATAACACATACAAAGGTTGGACGAAGCAATAATAGAACTTGGTTTTGTTACATTACTACCCTTTTATTACAACCTAACATCTATGTATTCCATACTCAGAAGGATTATTGATGTTTTTTTGACAACTAAATTACTAAATGAGACATACAAAGGCTTGACAGACCAGTAATAAAACTTGGTTTCTTACATTACAACACGTGTATTACCTCCTAGCATCTATTTATTCCATACTTGGATGGATTATCGGTGTTTCTTTGACTACTAAATCACTAAATGAGACAATCAAAAGTTGCATGGACCAATAATAGAACTTGGTTTCTTACATTACTATTATTGTATTACAACCTAACATCTATGTATTCCATACTCGAATGGATTTTTGATGTTTTTTTGACTACTAAATTACTAAATGAGACATATAAAGGATGGACGTCAATAATAAAACTTGGTTTCTGACATTACAACACGTCTGTTACCTCCTAGCATATATTTATTCCATACTTGGATGGATTATCGGAATTTTTTTGACTACTAAATCACTAAATAACACATACAAAGGTTGGACGGACCAATAATAGAACTTGGTTTCTTACATTACTACACTTTTATTAAAACCTAACATCTATGTATTCCATACTCAGAAGGATTATCGATGTTTTTTTGACTACTAAATTACTAAATGAGACATACAAAGGCTTGACAGACTAGTAATAAAACTTGGTTTCTTACATTACTACATGTGCATTACCTCCTAACATCTATGTATTCCAAACTCAGATGAATTATCGGTGTTTCTTTGACAACTAAATCACTAAATGAGACATTCAAAAGTTGGATGGACCAATAATAAAACTTGGTTTGTTACATTACTACTATTGTATTACAACCTAACATGTATGTATTCCATACTCGGATGGATTTTTGATGTTTTTTTTACTATTAAATTACTAAATGAGACATACAAAGGTTGGATGATCCAACAATAAAACTTGCTTTCATACATTACATTACCTCCTAGCATCTATTTATTCCATACTTGGATGGATTATCGATGTTTTTTTTACTACTAAATCACTAAATAACACATACAAAGGTTGGACGGACCAATAATAGAACTTGATTTCTTACATTACTACATTTGTACTACAACCTGACATCTATGTATTGCATACTCAGAAGGGTTATCGATGTTTTTTTGACTTCTAAATTACTAAATGAGACATACAAAGGCTGGACGGGACCAATAATAAGACTTGGTTTCTTCCATTACAACACGTCTGTTACCTCCTAGCATTTATTTATTCCATACTTGGATGGATTATCGGTGTTTTTTTGACTACTAAATCACTAAATAACACATACAAAGGTTGGACGAACTAATAATAAAACTTGGTTTCTTACATTACTACACTTGTATTATAACCTAACATCTATGTATTCCATACTCAGAAGGATTATCGCTGTTTTTTTGCCTACTAAATTACTAAATGAGACATACAAAGGCTTGACAAACCAGTAATAAAACTTGGTTTCTTACATTACTACATGTGCATTACCTCCTAACATCTATGTATTCCAAACTCAAATGGATTATCGGTGTTTTTTGGACTACAAAATAACACATACAAAGGTTGGACGAAGCAATAATAGAACTTGGTTTTGTTACATTACTACCCTTTTATTACAACCTAACATCTATGTATTCCATACTCAGAAGGATTATTGATGTATTTTTGACAACTAAATTACTAAATGAGACATACAAAGGCTTGACAGACCAGTAATAAAACTTGGTTTCTTACATTACAACACGTGTATTACCTCCTAGCATCTATTTATTCCATACTTGGATGGATTATCGGTGTTTCTTTGACTACTAAATCACTAAATGAGACAATCAAAAGTTGCATGGACCAATAATAGAACTTGGTTTCTTACATTACTATTATTGTATTACAACCTAACATCTATGTATTCCATACTCGAATGGATTTTTGATGTTTTTTTGACTACTAAATTACTAAATGAGACATATAAAGGATGGACGTCAATAATAAAACTTGGTTTCTGACATTACAACACGTCTGTTACCTCCTAGCATATATTTATTCCATACTTGGATGGATTATTGGTATTTTTTTGACTACTAAATCACTAAATAACACATACAAAGGTTGGACGGACCAATAATAGAACTTGGTTTCTTACATTACTACACTTTTATTAAAACCTAACATCTATGTATTCCATACTCAGAAGGATTATCGATGTTTTTTTGACTACTAAATTACTAAATGAGACATACAAAGGCTTGACAGACTAGTAATAAAACTTGGTTTCTTACATTACTACATGTGCATTACCTCCTAACATCTATGTATTCCAAACTCAGATGAATTATCGGTGTTTCTTTGACAACTAAATCACTAAATGAGACATTCAAAAGTTGGATGGACCAATAATAAAACTTGGTTTGTTACATTACTACTATTGTATTACAACCTAACATGTATGTATTCCATACTCGGATGGATTTTTGATGTTTTTTTTACTATTAAATTACTAAATGAGACATACAAAGGTTGGATGATCCAACAATAAAACTTGCTTTCATACATTACATTACCTCCTAGCATCTATTTATTCCATACTTGGATGGATTATCGATGTTTTTTTTACTACTAAATCACTAAATAACACATACAAAGGTTGGACGGACCAATAATAGAACTTGATTTCTTACATTACTACATTTGTACTACAACCTGACATCTATGTATTGCATACTCAGAAGGGTTATCGATGTTTTTTTGACTACTAAATTACTAAATGAGACATACAAAGGCTGGACGGGACCAATAATAAGACTTGGTTTCTTCCATTACAACACGTCTGTTACCTCCTAGCATTTATTTATTCCATACTTGGATGGATTATCGGTGTTTTTTTGACTACTAAATCACTAAATAACACATACAAAGGTTGGACGAACTAATAATAAAACTTGGTTTCTTACATTACTACACTTGTATTATAACCTAACATCTATGTATTCCATACTCAGAAGGATTATCGCTGTTTTTTTGCCTACTAAATTACTAAATGAGACATACAAAGGCTTGACAAACCAGTAATAAAACTTGGTTTCTTACATTACTACATGTGCATTACCTCCTAACATCTATGTATTCCAAACTCAAATGGATTATCGGTGTTTTTTGGACTACAAAATAACACATACAAAGGTTGGACGAAGCAATAATAGAACTTGGTTTTGTTACATTACTACACTTTTATTACAACCTAACATCTATGTATTCCATACTCAGAAGGATTATTGATGTTTTTTTGACAACTAAATTACTAAATGAGACATACAAAGGCTTGACAGACCAGTAATAAAACTTGGTTTCTTACATTACAACACGTGTATTACCTCCTAGCATCTATTTATTCCATACTTGGATGGATTATCGGTGTTTCTTTGACTACTAAATCACTAAATGAGACAATCAAAAGTTGCATGGACCAATAATAGAACTTGGTTTCTTACATTACTATTATTGTATTACAACCTAACATCTATGTATTCCATACTCGAATGGATTTTTGATGTTTTTTTGACTACTAAATTACTAAATGAGACATATAAAGGATGGACGTCAATAATAAAACTTGGTTTCTGACATTACAACACGTCTGTTACCTCCTAGCATATATTTATTCCATACTTGGATGGATTATTGGTATTTTTTTGACTACTAAATCACTAAATAACACATACAAAGGTTGGACGGACCAATAATAGAACTTGGTTTCTTACATTACTACACTTTTATTAAAACCTAACATCTATGTATTCCATACTCAGAAGGATTATCGATGTTTTTTTGACTACTAAATTACTAAATGAGACATACAAAGGCTTGACAGACTAGTAATAAAACTTGGTTTCTTACATTACTACATGTGCATTACCTCCTAACATCTATGTATTCCAAACTCAGATGAATTATCGGTGTTTCTTTGACAACTAAATCACTAAATGAGACATTCAAAAGTTGGATGGACCAATAATAAAACTTGGTTTGTTACATTACTACTATTGTATTACAACCTAACATGTATGTATTCCATACTCGGATGGATTTTTGATGTTTTTTTTACTATTAAATTACTAAATGAGACATACAAAGGTTGGATGATCCAACAATAAAACTTGCTTTCATACATTACATTACCTCCTAGCATCTATTTATTCCATACTTGGATGGATTATCGATGTTTTTTTTACTACTAAATCACTAAATAACACATACAAAGGTTGGACGGACCAATAATAGAACTTGATTTCTTACATTACTACATTTGTACTACAACCTGACATCTATGTATTGCATACTCAGAAGGGTTATCGATGTTTTTTTGACTACTAAATTACTAAATGAGACATACAAAGGCTGGACGGGACCAATAATAAGACTTGGTTTCTTCCATTACAACACGTCTGTTACCTCCTAGCATTTATTTATTCCATACTTGGATGGATTATCGGTGTTTTTTTGACTACTAAATCACTAAATAACACATACAAAGGTTGGACGAACTAATAATAAAACTTGGTTTCTTACATTACTACACTTGTATTATAACCTAACATCTATGTATTCCATACTCAGAAGGATTATCGCTGTTTTTTTGCCTACTAAATTACTAAATGAGACATACAAAGGCTTGACAAACCAGTAATAAAACTTGGTTTCTTACATTACTACATGTGCATTACCTCCTAACATCTATGTATTCCAAACTCAAATGGATTATCGGTGTTTTTTGGACTACAAAATAACACATACAAAGGTTGGACGAAGCAATAATAGAACTTGGTTTTGTTACATTACTACACTTTTATTACAACCTAACATCTATGTATTCCATACTCAGAAGGATTATTGATGTTTTTTTGACAACTAAATTACTAAATGAGACATACAAAGGCTTGACAGACCAGTAATAAAACTTGGTTTCTTACATTACAACACGTGTATTACCTCCTAGCATCTATTTATTCCATACTTGGATGGATTATCGGTGTTTCTTTGACTACTAAATCACTAAATGAGACAATCAAAAGTTGCATGGACCAATAATAGAACTTGGTTTCTTACATTACTATTATTGTATTACAACCTAACATCTATGTATTCCATACTCGAATGGATTTTTGATGTTTTTTTGACTACTAAATTACTAAATGAGACATATAAAGGATGGACGTCAATAATAAAACTTGGTTTCTGACATTACAACACGTCTGTTACCTCCTAGCATATATTTATTCCATACTTGGATGGATTATTGGTATTTTTTTGACTACTAAATCACTAAATAACACATACAAAGGTTGGACGGACCAATAATAGAACTTGGTTTCTTACATTACTACACTTTTATTAAAACCTAACATCTATGTATTCCATACTCAGAAGGATTATCGATGTTTTTTTGACTACTAAATTACTAAATGAGACATACAAAGGCTTGACAGACTAGTAATAAAACTTGGTTTCTTACATTACTACATGTGCATTACCTCCTAACATCTATGTATTCCAAACTCAGATGAATTATCGGTGTTTCTTTGACAACTAAATCACTAAATGAGACATTCAAAAGTTGGATGGACCAATAATAAAACTTGGTTTGTTACATTACTACTATTGTATTACAACCTAACATGTATGTATTCCATACTCGGATGGATTTTTGATGTTTTTTTTACTATTAAATTACTAAATGAGACATACAAAGGTTGGATGATCCAACAATAAAACTTGCTTTCATACATTACATTACCTCCTAGCATCTATTTATTCCATACTTGGATGGATTATCGATGTTTTTTTTACTACTAAATCACTAAATAACACATACAAAGGTTGGACGGACCAATAATAGAACTTGATTTCTTACATTACTACATTTGTACTACAACCTGACATCTATGTATTGCATACTCAGAAGGGTTATCGATGTTTTTTTGACTACTAAATTACTAAATGAGACATACAAAGGCTGGACGGGACCAATAATAAGACTTGGTTTCTTCCATTACAACACGTCTGTTACCTCCTAGCATTTATTTATTCCATACTTGGATGGATTATCGGTGTTTTTTTGACTACTAAATCACTAAATAACACATACAAAGGTTGGACGAACTAATAATAAAACTTGGTTTCTTACATTACTACACTTGTATTATAACCTAACATCTATGTATTCCATACTCAGAAGGATTATCGCTGTTTTTTTGCCTACTAAATTACTAAATGAGACATACAAAGGCTTGACAAACCAGTAATAAAACTTGGTTTCTTACATTACTACATGTGCATTACCTCCTAACATCTATGTATTCCAAACTCAAATGGATTATCGGTGTTTTTTGGACTACAAAATAACACATACAAAGGTTGGACGAAGCAATAATAGAACTTGGTTTTGTTACATTACTACACTTTTATTACAACCTAACATCTATGTATTCCATACTCAGAAGGATTATTGATGTTTTTTTGACAACTAAATTACTAAATGAGACATACAAAGGCTTGACAGACCAGTAATAAAACTTGGTTTCTTACATTACAACACGTGTATTACCTCCTAGCATCTATTTATTCCATACTTGGATGGATTATCGGTGTTTCTTTGACTACTAAATCACTAAATGAGACAATCAAAAGTTGCATGGACCAATAATAGAACTTGGTTTCTTACATTACTATTATTGTATTACAACCTAACATCTATGTATTCCATACTCGAATGGATTTTTGATGTTTTTTTGACTACTAAATTACTAAATGAGACATATAAAGGATGGACGTCAATAATAAAACTTGGTTTCTGACATTACAACACGTCTGTTACCTCCTAGCATATATTTATTCCATACTTGGATGGATTATTGGTATTTTTTTGACTACTAAATCACTAAATAACACATACAAAGGTTGGACGGACCAATAATAGAACTTGGTTTCTTACATTACTACACTTTTATTAAAACCTAACATCTATGTATTCCATACTCAGAAGGATTATCGATGTTTTTTTGACTACTAAATTACTAAATGAGACATACAAAGGCTTGACAGACTAGTAATAAAACTTGGTTTCTTACATTACTACATGTGCATTACCTCCTAACATCTATGTATTCCAAACTCAGATGAATTATCGGTGTTTCTTTGACAACTAAATCACTAAATGAGACATTCAAAAGTTGGATGGACCAATAATAATACTTGGTTTGTTACATTACTACTATTGTATTACAACCTAACATGTATGTATTCCATACTCGGATGGATTTTTGATGTTTTTTTTACTATTAAATTACTAAATGAGACATACAAAGGTTGGATGATCCAACAATAAAACTTGCTTTCATACATTACATTACCTCCTAGCATCTATTTATTCCATACTTGGATGGATTATCGATGTTTTTTTTACTACTAAATCACTAAATAACACATACAAAGGTTGGACGGACCAATAATAGAACTTGATTTCTTACATTACTACATTTGTACTACAACCTGACATCTATGTATTGCATACTCAGAAGGGTTATCGATGTTTTTTTGACTACTAAATTACTAAATGAGACATACAAAGGCTGGACGGGACCAATAATAAGACTTGGTTTCTTCCATTACAACACGTCTGTTACCTCCTAGCATTTATTTATTCCATACTTGGATGGATTATCGGTGTTTTTTTGACTACTAAATCACTAAATAACACATACAAAGGTTGGACGAACTAATAATAAAACTTGGTTTCTTACATTACTACACTTGTATTATAACCTAACATCTATGTATTCCATACTCAGAAGGATTATCGCTGTTTTTTTGCCTACTAAATTACTAAATGAGACATACAAAGGCTTGACAAACCAGTAATAAAACTTGGTTTCTTACATTACTACATGTGCATTACCTCCTAACATCTATGTATTCCAAACTCAAATGGATTTTCGATGTTTTTTGGACTACAAAATAACACATACAAAGGTTGGACGAAGCAATAATAGAACTTGGTTTTGTTACATTACTACACTTTTATTACAACCTAACATCTATGTATTCCATACTCAGAAGGATTATTGATGTTTTTTTGACAACTAAATTACTAAATGAGACATACAAAGGCTTGACAGACCAGTAATAAAACTTGGTTTCTTACATTACAACACGTGTATTACCTCCTAGCATCTATTTATTCCATACTTGGATGGATTATCGGTGTTTCTTTGACTACTAAATCACTAAATGAGACAATCAAAAGTTGCATGGACCAATAACAGAACTTGGTTTCTTACATTACTATTATTGTATTACAACCTAACATCTATGTATTCCATACTCGAATGGATTTTTGATGTTTTTTTGACTACTAAATTACTAAATGAGACATATAAAGGATGGACGTCAATAATAAAACTTGGTTTCTGACATTACAACACGTCTGTTACCTCCTAGCATATATTTATTCCATACTTGGATGGATTATCAGAATTTTTTTGACTACTAAATCACTAAATAACACATACAAAGGTTGGACGGACCAATAATAGAACTTGGTTTCTTACATTACTACACTTTTATTAAAACCTAACATCTATGTATTCCATACTCAGAAGGATTATCGATGTTTTTTTGACTACTAAATTACTAAATGAGACATACAAAGGCTTGACAGACTAGTAATAAAACTTGGTTTCTTACATTACTACATGTGCATTACCTCCTAACATCTATGTATTCCAAACTCAGATGAATTATCGGTGTTTCTTTGACAACTAAATCACTAAATGAGACATTCAAAAGTTGGATGGACCAATAATAATACTTGGTTTGTTACATTACTACTATTGTATTACAACCTAACATGTATGTATTCCATACTCGGATGGATTTTTGATGTTTTTTTTACTATTAAATTACTAAATGAGACATACAAAGGTTGGATGATCCAACAATAAAACTTGCTTTCATACATTACATTACCTCCTAGCATCTATTTATTCCATACTTGGATGGATTATCGATGTTTTTTTTACTACTAAATCACTAAATAACACATACAAAGGTTGGACGGACCAATAATAGAACTTGATTTCTTACATTACTACATTTGTACTACAACCTGACATCTATGTATTGCATACTCAGAAGGGTTATCGATGTTTTTTTGACTACTAAATTACTAAATGAGACATACAAAGGCTGGACGGGACCAATAATAAGACTTGGTTTCTTCCATTACAACACGTCTGTTACCTCCTAGCATTTATTTATTCCATACTTGGATGGATTATCGGTGTTTTTTTGACTACTAAATCACTAAATAACACATACAAAGGTTGGACGAACTAATAATAAAACTTGGTTTCTTACATTACTACACTTGTATTATAACCTAACATCTATGTATTCCATACTCAGAAGGATTATCGCTGTTTTTTTGCCTACTAAATTACTAAATGAGACATACAAAGGCTTGACAAACCAGTAATAAAACTTGGTTTCTTACATTACTACATGTGCATTACCTCCTAACATCTATGTATTCCAAACTCAAATGGATTTTCGATGTTTTTTGGACTACAAAATAACACATACAAAGGTTGGACGAAGCAATAATAGAACTTGGTTTTGTTACATTACTACACTTTTATTACAACCTAACATCTATGTATTCCATACTCAGAAGGATTATTGATGTTTTTTTGACAACTAAATTACTAAATGAGACATACAAAGGCTTGACAGACCAGTAATAAAACTTGGTTTCTTACATTACAACACGTGTATTACCTCCTAGCATCTATTTATTCCATACTTGGATGGATTATCGGTGTTTCTTTGACTACTAAATCACTAAATGAGACAATCAAAAGTTGCATGGACCAATAACAGAACTTGGTTTCTTACATTACTATTATTGTATTACAACCTAACATCTATGTATTCCATACTCGAATGGATTTTTGATGTTTTTTTGACTACTAAATTACTAAATGAGACATATAAAGGATGGACGTCAATAATAAAACTTGGTTTCTGACATTACAACACGTCTGTTACCTCCTAGCATATATTTATTCCATACTTGGATGGATTATCAGAATTTTTTTGACTACTAAATCACTAAATAACACATACAAAGGTTGGACGGACCAATAATAGAACTTGGTTTCTTACATTACTACACTTTTATTAAAACCTAACATCTATGTATTCCATACTCAGAAGGATTATCGATGTTTTTTTGACTACTAAATTACTAAATGAGACATACAAAGGCTTGACAGACTAGTAATAAAACTTGGTTTCTTACATTACTATATGTGCATTACCTCCTAACATCTATGTATTCCAAACTCAGATGAATTATCGGTGTTTCTTTGACAACTAAATCACTAAATGAGACATTCAAAAGTTGGATGGACCAATAATAAAACTTGGTTTGTTACATTACTACTATTGTATTACAACCTAACATGTATGTATTCCATACTCGGATGGATTTTTGATGTTTTTTTTACTATTAAATTACTAAATGAGACATACAAAGGTTGGATGATCCAACAATAAAACTTGCTTTCATACATTACATTACCTCCTAGCATCTATTTATTCCATACTTGGATGGATTATCGATGTTTTTTTTACTACTAAATCACTAAATAACACATACAAAGGTTGGATGGACCAATAATAGAACTTGATTTCTTACATTACTACATTTGTACTACAACCTGACATCTATGTATTGCATACTCAGAAGGGTTATCGATGTTTTTTTGACTTCTAAATTACTAAATGAGACATACAAAGGCTGGACGGGACCAATAATAAGACTTGGTTTCTTCCATTACAACACGTCTGTTACCTCCTAGCATTTATTTATTCCATACTTGGATGGATTATCGGTGTTTTTTTAACTACTAAATCACTAAATAACACATACAAAGGTTGGACGAACTAATAATAAAACTTGGTTTCTTACATTACTACACTTGTATTATAACCTAACATCTATGTATTCCATACTCAGAAGGATTATCGCTGTTTTTTTGCCTACTAAATTACTAAATGAGACATACAAAGGCTTGACAAACCAGTAATAAAACTTGGTTTCTTACATTACTACATGTGCATTACCTCCTAACATCTATGTATTCCAAACTCAAATGGATTATCGGTGTTTTTTGGACTACAAAATAACACATACAAAGGTTGGACGAAGCAATAATAGAACTTGGTTTTGTTACATTACTACCCTTTTATTACAACCTAACATCTATGTATTCCATACTCAGAAGGATTATTGATGTTTTTTTGACAACTAAATTACTAAATGAGACATACAAAGGCTTGACAGACCAGTAATAAAACTTGGTTTCTTACATTACAACACGTGTATTACCTCCTAGCATCTATTTATTCCATACTTGGATGGATTATCGGTGTTTCTTTGACTACTAAATCACTAAATGAGACAATCAAAAGTTGCATGGACCAATAATAGAACTTGGTTTCTTACATTACTATTATTGTATTACAACCTAACATCTATGTATTCCATACTCGAATGGATTTTTGATGTTTTTTTGACTACTAAATTACTAAATGAGACATATAAAGGATGGACGTCAATAATAAAACTTGGTTTCTGACATTACAACACGTCTGTTACCTCCTAGCATATATTTATTCCATACTTGGATGGATTATCGGAATTTTTTTGACTACTAAATCACTAAATAACACATACAAAGGTTGGACGGACCAATAATAGAACTTGGTTCCTTACATTACTACACTTTTATTAAAACCTAACATCTATGTATTCCATACTCAGAAGGATTATCGATGTTTTTTTGACTACTAAATTACTAAATGAGACATACAAAGGCTTGACAGACTAGTAATAAAACATGGTTTCTTACATTACTACATGTGCATTACCTCCTAACATCTATGTATTCCAAACTCAGATGAATTATCGGTGTTTCTTTGACAACTAAATCACTAAATGAGACATTCAAAAGTTGGATGGACCAATAATAAAACTTGGTTTGTTACATTACTACTATTGTATTACAACCTAACATGTATGTATTCCATACTCGGATGGATTTTTGATGTTTTTTTTACTATTAAATTACTAAATGAGACATACAAAGGTTGGATGATCCAACAATAAAACTTGCTTTCATACATTACATTACCTCCTAGCATCTATTTATTCCATACTTGGATGGATTATCGATGTTTTTTTTACTACTAAATCACTAAATAACACATACAAAGGTTGGACGGACCAATAATAGAACTTGATTTCTTACATTACTACATTTGTACTACAACCTGACATCTATGTATTGCATACTCAGAAGGGTTATCGATGTTTTTTTGACTTCTAAATTACTAAATGAGACATACAAAGGCTGGACGGGACCAATAATAAGACTTGGTTTCTTCCATTACAACACGTCTGTTACCTCCTAGCATTTATTTATTCCATACTTGGATGGATTATCGGTGTTTTTTTAACTACTAAATCACTAAATAACACATACAAAGGTTGGACGAACTAATAATAAAACTTGGTTTCTTACATTACTACACTTGTATTATAACCTAACATCTATGTATTCCATACTCAGAAGGATTATCGCTGTTTTTTTGCCTACTAAATTACTAAATGAGACATACAAAGGCTTGACAAACCAGTAATAAAACTTGGTTTCTTACATTACTACATGTGCATTACCTCCTAACATCTATGTATTCCAAACTCAAATGGATTATCGGTGTTTTTTGGACTACAAAATAACACATACAAAGGTTGGACGAAGCAATAATAGAACTTGGTTTTGTTACATTACTACACTTTTATTACAACCTAACATCTATGTATTCCATACTCAGAAGGATTATTGATGTTTTTTTGACAACTAAATTACTAAATGAGACATACAAAGGCTTGACAGACCAGTAATAAAACTTGGTTTCTTACATTACAACACGTGTATTACCTCCTAGCATCTATTTATTCCATACTTGGATGGATTATCGGTGTTTCTTTGACTACTAAATCACTAAATGAGACAATCAAAAGTTGCATGGACCAATAATAGAACTTGGTTTCTTACATTACTATTATTGTATTACAACCTAACATCTATGTATTCCATACTCGAATGGATTTTTGATGTTTTTTTGACTACTAAATTACTAAATGAGACATATAAAGGATGGACGTCAATAATAAAACTTGGTTTCTGACATTACAACACGTCTGTTACCTCCTAGCATATATTTATTCCATACTTGGATGGATTATCGGAATTTTTTTGACTACTAAATCACTAAATAACACATACAAAGGTTGGACGGACCAATAATAGAACTTGGTTCCTTACATTACTACACTTTTATTAAAACCTAACATCTATGTATTCCATACTCAGAAGGATTATCGATGTTTTTTTGACTACTAAATTACTAAATGAGACATACAAAGGCTTGACAGACTAGTAATAAAACTTGGTTTCTTACATTACTACATGTGCATTACCTCCTAACATCTATGTATTCCAAACTCAGATGAATTATCGGTGTTTCTTTGACAACTAAATCACTAAATGAGACATTCAAAAGTTGGATGGACCAATAATAAAACTTGGTTTGTTACATTACTACTATTGTATTACAACCTAACATGTATGTATTCCATACTCGGATGGATTTTTGATGTTTTTTTTACTATTAAATTACTAAATGAGACATACAAAGGTTGGATGATCCAACAATAAAACTTGCTTTCATACATTACATTACCTCCTAGCATCTATTTATTCCATACTTGGATGGATTATCGATGTTTTTTTTACTACTAAATCACTAAATAACACATACAAAGGTTGGACGGACCAATAATAGAACTTGATTTCTTACATTACTACATTTGTACTACAACCTGACATCTATGTATTGCATACTCAGAAGGGTTATCGATGTTTTTTTGACTTCTAAATTACTAAATGAGACATACAAAGGCTGGACGGGACCAATAATAAGACTTGGTTTCTTCCATTACAACACGTCTGTTACCTCCTAGCATTTATTTATTCCATACTTGGATGGATTATCGGTGTTTTTTTAACTACTAAATCACTAAATAACACATACAAAGGTTGGACGAACTAATAATAAAACTTGGTTTCTTACATTACTACACTTGTATTATAACCTAACATCTATGTATTCCATACTCAGAAGGATTATCGCTGTTTTTTTGCCTACTAAATTACTAAATGAGACATACAAAGGCTTGACAAACCAGTAATAAAACTTGGTTTCTTACATTACTACATGTGCATTACCTCCTAACATCTATGTATTCCAAACTCAAATGGATTATCGGTGTTTTTTGGACTACAAAATAACACATACAAAGGTTGGACGAAGCAATAATAGAACTTGGTTTTGTTACATTACTACACTTTTATTACAACCTAACATCTATGTATTCCATACTCAGAAGGATTATTGATGTTTTTTTGACAACTAAATTACTAAATGAGACATACAAAGGCTTGACAGACCAGTAATAAAACTTGGTTTCTTACATTACAACACGTGTATTACCTCCTAGCATCTATTTATTCCATACTTGGATGGATTATCGGTGTTTCTTTGACTACTAAATCACTAAATGAGACAATCAAAAGTTGCATGGACCAATAATAGAACTTGGTTTCTTACATTACTATTATTGTATTACAACCTAACATCTATGTATTCCATACTCGAATGGATTTTTGATGTTTTTTTGACTACTAAATTACTAAATGAGACATATAAAGGATGGACGTCAATAATAAAACTTGGTTTCTGACATTACAACACGTCTGTTACCTCCTAGCATATATTTATTCCATACTTGGATGGATTATCGGAATTTTTTTGACTACTAAATCACTAAATAACACATACAAAGGTTGGACGGACCAATAATAGAACTTGGTTCCTTACATTACTACACTTTTATTAAAACCTAACATCTATGTATTCCATACTCAGAAGGATTATCGATGTTTTTTTGACTACTAAATTACTAAATGAGACATACAAAGGCTTGACAGACTAGTAATAAAACTTGGTTTCTTACATTACTACATGTGCATTACCTCCTAACATCTATGTATTCCAAACTCAGATGAATTATCGGTGTTTCTTTGACAACTAAATCACTAAATGAGACATTCAAAAGTTGGATGGACCAATAATAAAACTTGGTTTGTTACATTACTACTATTGTATTACAACCTAACATGTATGTATTCCATACTCGGATGGATTTTTGATGTTTTTTTTACTATTAAATTACTAAATGAGACATACAAAGGTTGGATGATCCAACAATAAAACTTGCTTTCATACATTACATTACCTCCTAGCATCTATTTATTCCATACTTGGATGGATTATCGATGTTTTTTTTACTACTAAATCACTAAATAACACATACAAAGGTTGGACGGACCAATAATAGAACTTGATTTCTTACATTACTACATTTGTACTACAACCTGACATCTATGTATTGCATACTCAGAAGGGTTATCGATGTTTTTTTGACTACTAAATTACTAAATGAGACATACAAAGGCTGGACGGGACCAATAATAAGACTTGTTTTCTTCCATTACAACACGTCTGTTACCTCCTAGCATTTATTTATTCCATACTTGGATGGATTATCGGTGTTTTTTTGACTACTAAATCACTAAATAACACATACAAAGGTTGGACGGACCAATTATAGAACTTGATTTCTTACATTACTACATTTGTACTACAACCTGACATCTATGTATTGCATACTCAGAAGGGTTATCGATGTTTTTTTGACTACTAAGTTACTAAATGAGACATACAAAGGCTGGACGGGACCAATAATAAGACTTGGTTTCTTCCATTACAACACGTCTGTTACTGATACGGGTGGGACAAGCTGTCCAACAAGTACCCGACCATTCACACGAAGTCAAGCTCGGGAGTTACAAAAACTCCAAGCCGTATTCATGCAAATGGCCGTGTGTGAGTTGGTTATTGAACCACCTAAGGGTCTAAATGTTTTAAGGTGTGAAGATGGGCCTTGAAGTGTAGTGTTTTTACACTCCATGGCCGGCTGCTCCACATGGCCCATAAGGTCATTTTTGTCTTTCATTTGGCTTGTAATATAAATAGACAAGCCTAGAATTATTTTGCCTTAGTTTTCTCATTGTAAATTCAAGACAAAGACTTGTAATATTTCACTTTCTCTCTCTCTTCCATTGAGAGGCAGATTCGGCCACAAGCTTGCTAGAAGGAAGCTTGTGTTGTGTTTTGGCTAGAAACTAGGGTCTTGAGGTCATTGAGTTCCTCTTGGTCCAAGTAAGAGCTTGGTGTTTATATTCAATAGTCTTAGGGTCCTCTCTTGATGTTAGGGTTCTTAGTCTCTTGAATATTATATGTCAAGTTATCTATCTTTTCATTATCTTGTTGTTGTTGTCTTTGAGATCTTGAAGTCTAGTGAAGCCGTGTGGGGCTCTTTCGATTCACTAGCATTGTTGCTTACTTGTTAATCTTGTGTTTGTTGGGTTTTCTTGTTGGTGTTGCTGAAATCTTGTGATACATACTTGATCTTGTATCATTTGGTATCAGAGCAAGACCGGTTGTGTTCCCACACAACCCATCTTGGGCTTGTTCTCGGATTAAACAAAAAAAAAAAAAAAAAAAAAAAAATCGGAAATCAGTCCATTGAAGACAAATCCGAGAATGTTGTTGTATGTTTAGATCTAGGTGTTATTTTGCTTGTTTAGTGTGTTTCTAGTGTTGGTTTCTTTCTCACCAACACTAAAGTGTCTAGATCTAAAAGTTGAGCTTGAAAACTTGACCATTGTTGTGGTGACTTGAAGTGGTTGAAAGTTGTATGTTGTTGATGAAAAAAAAAAAAATTGGTGGTTGTGTGTTATGTGCTTGAAGAAGTTGATGAAAGTTGTAAGGTGTTCATCTTTTAAACTTGTTCATCTTGTTCATCTTGTGGTGTTCAAGTTGCAAGACAAGTCATAAAGTTGTTGGTGAAAGACTTGCACCCATCACTTCATAGTTGGCCAACCACTCTTCCTTAATTCAAGGAGCCTTGTTTTGTGGGAATAGTTAGTCAAACCTAACCCTTTGAGTTTGAAAGGTTGAAAAAGGCTACAAGACTATTATTTTCCCTCCAAAACACATTGTCATCCTTCACAAGTTGTATGAATATTGATTTTCAGATTTGTGACAAAAAAAAAAAAATACATATAAGTTATATATATACAAACCGTGTGGGCCCAAGGCCAATTGCATGCTGCCACGTCACCCCTAAGCTCAACTTTGGATAATTTTCTAGTTTCTAATTGTTGATTCTTAGTTTCCTTACTTGATTCTAGAACTAATTAACAAACTAGTACATTCCTACTAGATTGTCAATTAGTCCTTTGAATTCGTTTGTTCGTGTCAACGTTTACTTGAGTGCTTTTATCTTTTGAACACGTTGTTGTTTTTGGTTCTAGTCCTACAAGAATTCTTTGAGTCTTCAAACAAGAATCCACTCCGGATAAGAGCTTACTCATACCTTAAAGGATTCACGGTTACTAGCCAATTTACAACACTTGTGGAACTCAAGCGTGTGGTGATCTAAAGAGTATAATACCTTGACAATGGAAGGGGCCACGTCCCATAACGTGGATACTAATGCACTTGACTCTATGAGGGTCGCTCTTGAGGCCGTTACTCGGACACTTGAAAGGTTAAATTCGGACTTTGGGGCCGTGAGAGGGGACTTGGCAGCCATCAAGGGAGAAGTGTCGACTATTAGTGGGAGATTAGAACAAGTGGAGAGTCAAAGGAACTCTCGTCCTTCTACTCCTCTACATGTCTCAACCAATGGACAAGATAGGACTTCCTCCGCAACCATCACCCCCGAAACAGTCCACCAAATGCTAAATGCACCCCAAGCTCCACTAAATGCCGCAAGCCAAACCACCTATTTTCCTCCAAACCGTGACCCCAATAGACCAACGCATTTCCAGAATTCCCAAACCCCGCATGAGGGATTTGGACGTCAAATTCCACCACTAAATCCGAACCTTCCATTCCAAGCTCCATTAAACCAAAGACCACCACCTCCACAAAATCCAATACCCCCAAATCAAATTCCAAATAACCAAAACCGACCAGCCCACCTTGAGGAGTATGGTAGGGAGGAGTATGACGGGTACGGGGCCTTTGATGATACTTACATGAGGGAGGAGGAGGTGAGAGGGGGCAGAGGAGTTCAACGGAGATACCGTGGATATGAAGAAAGAGGAAACCGACACCATGAGAGAGATGTAGGCATCAACACCATCAAGTTGAGTCTACCGCTCTTTAAGGGTGAGAGTGACCCCGAGGCATACTTAGCTTGGGAATCGGCTTGTGACAAAGTCTTCCAAGTTAATGATCTCTCGGAAGAAAAGAAAGGAAGTTATGCTATAGCTCACTTTGAGGGTTATGCTAACACTTGGTGGGAGTACGTCAAGCGGTTTGGTAATGCACTAGTTGACGGGCAGCCACCACCTTGGTATCGATTGAGATACTTGATGAGGCAAAGGTACCTCCGAGAGTTATCGCCATGAATTGCTTGCAAGGTTGTACAACTTACGTCAAGGTAACAAAAGTGTGATGGCATACTTTGATGAGTTTCAACAACTCATGTTAAACCTTGACCATCGTGGGGAGCAAATCAGTCATGATGTCATCCGGTTCAAGTGTGGATTGAACAAGGAGATCTCCACTCATTTGACACTTCACAAGTTTGATACCGTTGAGGGTATTTTCCAAGCGGCTATTGAGGTTGAAAAAGAGCTAAAGGAGAGGTCGTCGTTTAAGGCAAGGGTACCAGCCCCCTCGGGTTGGTCCAAAAACAAGGGGCAATCCAGCCTTCCAAGGCTGCCCGAGCCCAAGGCCGACCCCAAACTTCCTCCAAAACAAGAAGCTCACAAGTACCCTAACCCAAAAGGATTCCAATGTTTCAAGTGCCAAGGTTGGGGACATAAAGCCAATGAGTGTCCAAACCGACGCAATGTGATCCTTCGGGAAGGGAGGGTGTATTACCTTGGTGAAGAGGTGGATCTTGAGAAGAGTGAAGATGAGGCCGAGCCTCAAGATGGAGAGGAACCCGAGAATGGGCCATATGATGATGAGGGTGAAGATGTTTACCCTCAAGAAGGGGAGTGTGTGGTTCCCAACTTTGTGGTTAGGCGCGTCATGATTAGTAAGGCGATAGATGACCCTAGTCAAAGGGAGAATCTATTCCATACTAAATGTCTAGTAAAGGGAAGTGTGTGCACCTTGGTGATTGATAGTGGTAGTTGCACAAATGTTGTTAGTATGGCTACGGTTAACTTCTTGAAGTTACCAACTACCCCGCACACTAGTCCCTACAAGCTACATTGGTTGAATGACTGTGGTGAACTAAAGGTCACAAGGCAATGTATGATACGTTTTAAGGTGGGAAACTACCAAGATGAAGTGCTTTGTGACGTGATACCAATGCAAGCGTGTCACTTGTTGTTAGGTAGACCTTGGCAATATGATAGGTCTACCAAACACGATGGGAGGACCAATCGATATACACTTGAGAAGGATGGCCGAAAGGTCACACTTCACCCGCTTTCACCCTCCCAAGTAAATGAGTGGCACCAAAAGATGAGAGAGTTGAAGGAAAAGGGGAAGAAATCCGGAAGAGAAGAAGAGGGAAGGGAAACCATGGTTGGGGCAGTAGGGTCACCCGTGACTGCCTCAACTTCAAAGGGGGCTGAAAACGTGGTGATGTTAGCTAGAAAGAAGGAACTCTTCGTGGACCATGATGTGGGCACACCTATGTTGCTTTTGGCTCATTGTTTAAATACTAACCCCGCTAATTCTTCCATTTCCCCTTTGATTTCTTGTGTGTTGCAGGATTATGAAGATGTATTTCCTAAAGAACTTCCGCAAGGATTGCCCCCACTTCGGGGAATTGAGCACCAAATTGATTTGGTGCCGGGTTCACAACTTCCAAACAAACCAGCCTATAGGAGCAATCCCATGGACACTAAGGAGCTTGAGAGACAAGTTGAGGAACTTCTCAACAAGGGATACATCAAAGAAAGTATGAGTCCTTGTGCTGTTCCGGTGCTTTTGGTACCAAAGAAAGACGGAACTTGGCGCATGTGCGTCGATTGTAGAGCCATCAACAAAATCACTATAAGGTATCGTCATCCAATCCCTAGACTAGATGATATGTTAGATGAGCTCCATGGCTCTTGTTTGTTTTCTAAGGTGGATCTTAGGAGTGGCTATCACCAAATTCGCATGCAACCCGGTGATGAGTGGAAGACCGCATTCAAGACCAAATTCGGTCTATATGAGTGGCTGGTCATGCCCTATGGCCTTACCAATGCTCCTAGCACCTTTATGAGGCTAATGAATCATGTAATGAAGCCTTATATTGGGAAGTTTGTGGTGGTTTACTTTGATGATGTGTTGGTATATAGTAAATCTATTGATGATCATGTGATGCATTTGAGGTGTGTGTTTGAGGTGCTCCGAAAGGAGAAGTTGTATGCCAACATGGAGAAGTGTTCTTTTGGTGTTGATAAAGTGATTTTCTTGGGTTTTGTCGTGAGCTCAAGGGGCGTGGAAGTGGACGAATCCAAGATAGACTCTATACGAAGTTGGCCAATCCCTAAAACTATTGGAGAAATCCAAAGTTTTCATGGATTAGCAAGCTTTTATAGGAGGTTTGTCAAAGGTTTTAGCTCCATAGCAGCACCCTTGACTGAGGTTATTAGAAAGGACCAACCCTTTAAGTGGGGTGATGAGCAAGCTAAGGCCTTTGAAGCCTTGAAAGCTATGCTCATCTCGGCGCCTTTGTTACAATTGCCCGATTTTGATAAAATGTTTGAAGTGGAGTGTGATGCTAGTAAGGTTGGCATCGGGGCTGTTTTAATGCAAGAAGGCAAGCCCGTCGCTTATTTTAGTGAAAAACTCAAAGGGGCAACTCTTAATTACTCGACTTATGATTTGGAGTTGTACGCCCTTGTTAGAGCCTTGGGCAATTGGCAGCATTATTTGTGGCCTAAGGAGTTTGTGATACGAACGGACCATGAATCGTTGAAACACCTTAAGAGCCAAGACAAGTTGAATAGGCGTCATGCTAAGTGGATTGAGTTTATTGAGACTTTCCCTTATGTAATTCATTACAAAAGGGGGAAGGAGAATGTTGTTGCTGATGCGTTGTCTAGAAAGCATGTGCTTGTTGCCACTTTGTCTTCGAAGTTGATGGGTTTTGAGAGTTTAAGAGAATTGTATCCCAAGGACCCTCACTTTGCTCCTATCTTTAGGGAATGCGAAGAATGGGGTAGGGACAAGTGGGATTCGGCTAGGGGTTCAAATCCCTATGCCAAGTTTGATGGTTACTTATTTAAAGGTAGACGATTGTGTGTACCCTCTAGCTCTTGGAGAGAATTGTTTGTGAGGGAAGCACATGATGGCGGTCTAATGGGTCATTTTGGGGTCGAAAAGACCCTCGGAATATTGGAGGAGCAATTCTATTGGCCCAAAATGCGCAAGGATGTGACTAGAACTTGTGGCCAATGTGTAGAATGCAAGAGAGCCAAATCTCGGCTCCTACCTCATGGGTTGTACACCCCGCTGCCCACTCCTCTACGTCCTTGGCTTGATATATCGATGGACTTTGTGTTAGGGCTGCCAAGGACTCGACGAGGCCGGGATAGTATCTTTGTTGTAGTTGACCGGTTTTCTAAAATGGCGCACTTTATTCCTTGCTCTAAGTGTGATGACGCCCCTAGCGTGGCCTCGTTATTTGTTGATAATGTTGTTAGATTGCATGGTGTCCCGAGGACCATTGTGAGTGATAGGGACTCTAAGTTCCTAAGCCACTTTTGGAAGTCCATGTGGGGTAGGCTTGGTACCAAGTTATTGTTCTCTACCTCTTGCCACCCACAAACCGATGGCCAACCGGAAGTAGTAAATAGGACTTTGGGTGCTATGCTACGTTCCATGGTTAAGGGAAAAATGACTTCTTGGGAGGAGCACTTACCATTGATTGAGTTTGCATATAACCGTGTCATACACTCAAGTACGGGAATGACTCCCTTTGAGTGTGTATACGGCCTCAACCCCCTCACCCCTTTGGATTTAACGCCTTTGCCAAGTGATCTCATGATTAGCTTAGAAGGAAGCAAGCGGGCAGATTCTATGAAGAAGTTACATGAGAAGGTGCGGCTTCAACTTGAGAAGAAAAACCAAGACATGGCAAGGAGGGCCAACAAGGGAAGAAAGAAAGTCATCCTTGAACCGGGAGATTGGGTGTGGGTGCATCTTCGGAGGGATCGGTTTCCATCCCAAAGAAAGTCCAAATTGATGCCGAGGGGTGATGGTCCATTCCAAGTGCTCGAGAAAATCAATGACAACGCCTACAAGATTGACCTTCCACCGGAATACCAAGTGCACCACACTTTTAACGTTTGTGATCTTTCTCTCGTGGAGGCGGTTGAAGACGACCAAGTGCTGAATTTGAGGCCAAATTCCTCTCAAGATGGAGAGGATGATACGGGTGGGACAAGCTGTCCAACAAGTACCCGATCATTCACACGAAGTCAAGCTCGGGAGTTACAAAAACTCCAAGCCGTATTCATGCAAATGGCCGTGTGTGAGTTGGTTATTGAACCACCTAAGGGTCTAAATGTTTTAAGGTGTGAAGATGGGCCTTGAAGTGTAGTGTTTTTACACTCCATGGCCGGCTGCTCCACATGGCCCATAAGGTCATTTTTGTCTTTCATTTGGCTTGTAATATAAATAGACAAGCCTAGAATTATTTTGCCTTAGTTTTCTCATTGTAAATTCAAGACAAAGACTTGTAATATTTCACTTTCTCTCTCTCTTCCATTGAGAGGCAGATTCGGCCACAAGCTTGCTAGAAGGAAGCTTGTGTTGTGTTTTGGCTAGAAACTAGGGTCTTGAGGTCATTGAGTTCCTCTTGGTCCAAGTAAGAGCTTGGTGTTTATATTCAATAGTCTTAGGGTCCTCTCTTGATGTTAGGGTTCTTAGTCTCTTGAATATTATATGTCAAGTTATCTATCTTTTCATTATCTTGTTGTTGTTGTCTTTGAGATCTTGAAGTCTAGTGAAGCCGTGTGGGGCTCTTTCGATTCACTAGCATTGTTGCTTACTTGTTAATCTTGTGTTTGTTGGGTTTTCTTGTTGGTGTTGCTGAAATCTTGTGATACATACTTGATCTTGTATCAGTTACCTCCTAGCATTTATTTATTCCATACTTGGATGGATTATCGGTGTTTTTTTGACGACTAAATCACTAAATAACACATACAAAGGTTGGACGAACTAATAATAAAACTTGGTTTCTTACATTACTACACTTGTATTATAACCTAACATCTATGTATTCCATACTCAGAAGGATTATCGCTGTTTTTTTGCCTACTAAATTACTAAATGAGACATACAAAGGCTTGACAAACCAGTAATAAAACTTGGTTTCTTACATTACTACATGTGCATTACCTCCTAACATCTATGTATTCCAAACTCAAATGGATTATCGGTGTTTTTTGGACTACAAAATAACACATACAAAGGTTGGACGAAGCAATAATAGAACTTGGTTTTGTTACATTACTACACTTTTATTACAACCTAACATCTATGTATTCCATACTCAGAAGGATTATTGATGTTTTTTTGACAACTAAATTACTAAATGAGACATACAAAGGCTTGACAGACCAGTAATAAAACTTGGTTTCTTACATTACAACACGTGTATTACCTCCTAGCATCTATTTATTCCATACTTGGATGGATTATCGGTGTTTCTTTGACTACTAAATCACTAAATGAGACAATCAAAAGTTGCATGGACTAATAATAGAACTTGGTTTCTTACATTACTATTATTGTATTACAACCTAACATCTATGTATTCCATACTCGAATGGATTTTTGATGTTTTTTTGACTACTAAATTACTAAATGAGACATATAAAGGATGGACGTCAATAATAAAACTTGGTTTCTGACATTACAACACGTCTGTTACCTCCTAGCATATATTTATTCCATACTTGGATGGATTATCGGTATTTTTTTGACTACTAAATCACTAAATAACACATACAAAGGTTGGACGGACCAATAATAGAACTTGGTTTCTTACATTACTACACTTTTATTAAAACCTAACATCTATGTATTCCATACTCAGAAGGATTATCGATGTTTTTTTGACTACTAAATTACTAAATGAGACATACAAAGGCTTGACAGACTAGTAATAAAACTTGGTTTCTTACATTACTACATGTGCATTACCTCCTAACATCTATGTATTCCAAACTCAGATGAATTATCGGTGTTTCTTTGACAACTAAATCACTAAATGAGACATTCAAAAGTTGGATGGACCAATAATAAAACTTGGTTTGTTACATTACTACTATTGTATTACAACCTAACATGTATGTATTCCATACTCGGATGGATTTTTGATGTTTTTTTTACTATTAAATTACTAAATGAGACATACAAAGGTTGGATGATCCAACAATAAAACTTGCTTTCATACATTACATTACCTCCTAGCATCTATTTATTCCATACTTGGATGGATTATCGATGTTTTTTTTACTACTAAATCACTAAATAACACATACAAAGGTTGGACGGACCAATAATAGAACTTGATTTCTTACATTACTACATTTGTACTACAACCTGACATCTATGTATTGCATACTCAGAAGGGTTATCGATGTTTTTTTGACTACTAAATTACTAAATGAGACATACAAAGGCTGGACGGGACCAATAATAAGACTTGGTTTCTTCCATTACAACACGTCTGTTACCTCCTAGCATTTATTTATTCCATACTTGGATGGATTATCGGTGTTTTTTTAACTACTAAATCACTAAATAACACATACAAAGGTTGGACGAACTAATAATAAAACTTGGTTTCTTACATTACTACACTTGTATTATAACCTAACATCTATGTATTCCATACTCAGAAGGATTATCGCTGTTTTTTTGCCTACTAAATTACTAAATGAGACATACAAAGGCTTGACAAACCAGTAATAAAACTTGGTTTCTTACATTACTACATGTGCATTACCTCCTAACATCTATGTATTCCAAACTCAAATGGATTATCGGTGTTTTTTGGACTACAAAATAACACATACAAAGGTAGGACGAAGCAATAATAGAACTTGGTTTTGTTACATTACTACACTTTTATTACAACCTAACATCTATGTATTCCATACTCAGAAGGATTATTGATGTTTTTTTGACAACTAAATTACTAAATGAGACATACAAAGGCTTGACAGACCAGTAATAAAACTTGATTTCTTACATTACAACACGTGTATTACCTCCTAGCATCTATTTATTCCATACTTGGATGGATTATCGGTGTTTCTTTGACTACTAAATCACTAAATGAGACAACCAAAAGTTGCATGGACCAATAATAGAACTTGGTTTCTTACATTACTATTATTGTATTACAACCTAACATCTATGTATTCCATACTCGAATGGATTTTTGATGTTTTTTTGACTACTAAATTACTAAATGAGACATATAAAGGATGGACAGACCAATAATAAAACTTGGTTTCTGACATTACAACACGTCTGTTACCTCCTAGCATATATTAATTCCATACTTGGATGGATTATCGGTATTTTTTTGACTACTAAATCACTAAATAACACATACAAAGGTTGGACGGACCAATAATAGAACTTGGTTTCTTACATTACTACACATTTATTAAAACCTAACATCTATGTATTCCATACTCAGAAGGATTATCGATGTTTTTTTGACTACTAAATTATTAAATGAGACATACAAAGGCTTGACAGACTAGTAATAAAACTTGGTTTCTTACATTACTACATGTGCATTACCTCCTAACATCTATGTATTCCAAACTCAGATGAATTATCGGTGTTTCTTTGACAACTAAATCACTAAATGAGACATTCAAAAGTTGGATGGACCAATAATAAAACTTGGTTTGTTACATTACTACTATTGAATTACAACCTAACATGTATGTATTCCATACTCGGATGGATTTTTGATGTTTTTTTTACTATTAAATTACTAAATGAGACATACAAAGGTTGGATGATCCAACAATAAAACTTGCTTTCATACATTACATTACCTCCTAGCATCTATTTATTCCATACTTGGATGGATTATCGATGTTTTTTTCACTACTAAATCACTAAATAACACATACAAAGGTTGGACGGACCAATAATAGAACTTGATTTCTTACATTACTACATTTGTACTACAACCTGACATCTATGTATTGCATACTCAGAAGGGTTATCGATGTTTTTTTTACTACTAAATTACTAAATGAGACATACAAAGGCTGGACGGGACCAATAATAAGACTTGGTTTCTTCCATTACAACACGTCTGTTACCTCCTAGCATTTATTTATTCCATACTTGGATGGATTATCGGTGTTTTTTTGACTACTAAATCACTAAATAACACATACAAAGGTTGGACGGACTAATAATAAAACTTGGTTTCTTACATTACTACACTTGTATTATAACCTAACATCTATGTATTCCATACTCAGAAGGATTATCACTGTTTTTTTGCCTACTAAATTACTAAATGAGACATACAAAGGCTTGACAAACCAGTAATAAAACTTGGTTTCTTACATTACTACATGTGCATTACCTCCTAACATCTATGTATTCCAAACTCAAATGGATTATCGGTGTTTTTGGACTACAAAATAACACATACAAAGGTTGGACGAAGCAATAATAGAACTTGGTTTTGTTACATTACTACACTTTTATTACAACCTAACATCTATGTATTCCATACTCAGAAGGATTATTGATGTTTTTTTGACAACTAAATTACTAAATGAGACATACAAAGGCTTGACAGACCAGTAATAAAACTTGGTTTCTTACATTACAACACCTGTATTACCTCCTAGCATCTATTTATTCCATACTTGGATGGATTATCGGTGTTTCTTTGACTACTAAATCACTAAATGAGACAATCAAAAGTTGCATGGACCAATAATAGAACTTGGTTTCTTACATTAATATTATTGTATTACAACCTAACATCTATGTATTCCATACTCGAATGGATTTTTGATGTTTTTTTGACTACTAAATTACTAAATGAGACATATAAAGGATGGACAGACCAATAATAAAACTTGGTTTCTGACATTACAACACGTCTGTTACCTCCTAGCATATATTTATTCCATACTTGGATGGATTATCGGTATTTTTTTGACTACTAAATCACTACATAACACATACAAAGGTTGGACGGACCAATAATAGAACTTGGTTTCTTACATTACTACACATTTATTAAAACCTAACATCTATGTATTCCATACTCAGAAGGATTATCGATGTTTTTTTGACTACTAAATTACTAAATGAGACATACAAAGGCTTGACAGACTAGTAATAAAACTTGGTTTCTTACATTACTACATGTGTATTACCTCCTAACATCTATGTATTCCAAACTCAGATGAATTATCGGTGTTTCTTTGACAACTAAATCACTAAATGAGACATTCAAAAGTTGGATGGACCAATAATTAAACTTGGTTTGTTACATTACTACTATTGAATTACAACCTAACATGTATGTATTCCATACTCGGATGGATTTTTGTTGTTTTTTTTACTATTAAATTACTAAATGAGACATACAAAGGTTGGATGATCCAACAATAAAACTTGCTTTCATACATTACATTACCTCCTAGCATCTATTTATTCCATACTTGGATGGATTATCGATGTTTTTTTTACTACTAAATCACTAAATAACACATACAAAGGTTGGACGGACCAATAATAGAACTTGATTTCTTACATTACTACATTTGTACTACAACCTGACATCTATGTATTGCATACTCAGAAGGGTTATCGATGTTTTTTTGACTACTAAATTACTAAATGAGACATACAAAGGCTGGACGGGACCAATAATAAGACTTGGTTTCTTTCATTACAACACGTCTGTTACCTCCTAGCATTTATTTATTCCATACTTGGATGGATTATCGGTGTTTTTTTGACTACTAAATCACTAAATAACACATACAAAGGTTGGACGGACTAATAATAAAACTTGGTTTCTTACATTACTACACTTGTATTATAACCTAACATCTATGTATTCCATACTCAGAAGGATTATCGCTGTTTTTTTGCCTACTAAATTACTAAATGAGACATACAAAGGCTTGACAAACCAGTAATAAAACTTGGTTTCTTACATTACTACATGTGCATTACCTCCTAACATCTATGTATTCCAAACTCAAATGGATTATCGGGGTTTTTTGGACTACAAAATAACACATACAAAGGTTGGACGAAGCAATAATAGAACTTGGTTTTGTTACATTACTACACTTTTATTACAACCTAACATCTATGTATTCCATACTCAGAAGGATTATTGATGTTTTTTTGACAACTAAATTACTAAATGAGACATACAAAGGCTTGACAGACCAGTAATAAAACTTGGTTTCTTACATTACAACACGTGTATTACCTCCTAGCATCTATTTATTCCATACTTGGATGGATTATCGGTGTTTCTTTGACTACTAAATCACTAAATGAGACAATCAAAAGTTGCATGGACCAATAATAGAACTTGGTTTCTTACATTACTATTATTGTATTACAACCTAACATCTATGTATTCCATACTCGAATGGATTTTTGATGTTTTTTTGACTACTAAATTACTAAATGAGACATATAAAGGATGGACAGACCAATAATAAAACTTGGTTTCTGACATTACAACACGTCTGTTACCTCCTAGCATATATTTATTCCATACTTGGATGGATTATCGGTATTTTTTTGACTACTAAATCACTAAATAACACATACAAAGGTTGGACGGACCAATAATAGAACTTGGTTTCTTACATTACTACACATTTATTAAAACCTAACATCTATGTATTCCATACTCAGAAGGATTATCGATGTTTTTTTGACTACTAAATTACTAAATGAGACATACAAAGGCTTGACAGACTAGTAATAAAACTTGGTTTCTTACATTACTACATGTGCATTACCTCCTAACATCTATGTATTCCAAACTCAGATGAATTATCGGTGTTTCTTTGACAACTAAATCACTAAATGAGACATTCAAAAGTTGGATGGACCAATAATAAAACTTGGTTTGTTACATTACTACTATCCATACTTGGATGGATTATCGATTTTTTTTTTTACTACTAAATCACTTAATAGCACATACAAAGGTTGGACGGACCAATAATAGAAATTGGTTTCTTACATTACTACAATTGTAATACAACTTAACATCGATGTATTCCATACTCGGATGGATTTTTGATGTTTTTTTGACTATTAAATTACTAAATGAGACATACAAAGGCTGGACGAACCAACAATAAAACTTGCTTTCTTACGATACAACCCGTGTATTACCTCCTAGCATCTATTTATTCCATACTTGGATGGATTATCGGTGTTTTTTTTACTACTAAATCACTAAATAACACATACAAAGGTTGGACGGACCAATAACAGAACATGGTTTCTTACATTACTACACTTGTATTACAACCTAACATCTATGTATTATATACTTAGAAGGATTATAGATTTTTTTTGACTACTAAATTACTGACTGAGAAATACAAAGGCTGGACGGACCAGTAATAAAACTTGGTTTCTTACATTACTACATGTGCGTTACCTCCTAGCATATATATATTTCAAACTTAGATGGATTATCGGTGTTTCTTTGGCTAATAAATCAACTAACCCTAATATGTTCTATTTACATTACAAGGCAAAAATGAAGTAAAATGACCAGCTTGTCCTTGTCTAGTGTGCCAGCCTTGGAGTGTAAGTTTATTACACTTCAAGGTCCCTTTTCACACTTAAAAACATTTATGTCCTTAGGTGGCTGAATCACCAACTCACACACGGCCATTTGCATGAACAAGGCTTGGAGTTTTTGTAATTCCCGAGCTTGGCTTCGTGTGAAAGGTCGTGTACTTGTGGAGCTTGTCCCACCCGTATCATCCTCTCCATCTTGAGAGGAATTTGACCTCAAATTCAGCATTTGGTCATCTTCAACCACATCCACGAGAGAGAGGTCACCAACGTTGAAAGTGTTGTGCACTTGATATTCCGGTGGAAGGTCAATCTTGTAGTCGTTGTCATTGATTCTCTCAAGTACTTGGAATTGACCATCACCCCTAGGCAGCAATTTGGACTTTCTTTGAGATGGAAACCGATCCCTCCGAAGATGCACCCACACCCAATCTCCGGGTTCAAGCACAAGCCTTCTTCTCCCTTTGTTCACCCTTTTTGCAACCTCTTGGTTCTTCTTTTCAAGCTTGATCCGCACCTTCTCATGCACTTTTTTCATTGCCTCGGCTCTTTTTCATCCATCTAAACTTGTCATGAGATCACTAGACAAAGGAGTGAGATCTAAAGAGGTAAGGGGATTCAAGCCATAAACACACTCAAAGGGCGTCATTCCCGTACTTGAATGTATTACCCGATTGTATGCAAATTCCACCAAGGGTAGGTGATCTTCCCATGAAGTCAGTTTACCTTTAACCATAGAACGCAGCATAGACCCCTAAGGTTCTATTTACTACCTCCGTTTGGCCATCGGTTTGTGGGTGGCAAGACGTGGAGAAAAGCAACTTCGTTCCAAGCCTACCCCACATGGACTTCCAAAAGAGACTTAGGAACTTTGAGTCCCTATCACTCACAATAGTCCTTGGGACCCCGTGAAGCTTTACAACATGTTCAACAAATAATGAAGCTACACTAGGAGCATCCTCAGTTTTAGCACATGGAATGAAATCAGCCATTTTGGAGAATCTATCAACGACAACAAAAATGCTATCTCGATCCCTTCTAGTCCTTGGCAGCCCCAAAACAAAGTCCATCGAAATATCTAACCAAGGTCTAAGGGGAGTGGGAAGTGGGGTGTACAATCCTTGAGGTAGGAGGCGAGATTTTGTACATCGGCAATCCACACATTGGCCACAAATTTTAGCAACATCCTTGAGCATTTTGGGCCAATAGAATTGCTCCTCTAAGATACCGAGGGTCTTGTCAACCCCAAAATGCCCCATGAGGCCACCATCATGTGCCTCTCTCACAAACAATTCCCTCCATGAACTAGAAGGAACACACAACCTCCTCCCTTTGAACAAATAGCCATCAAACCGAGAGTAGGAGGAATTGCTATTCTCCTTAAGCCATCGGTCCCTTCCCCACTCTTCACATTCCCTATAAATAGGAGCAAAGGTAGGATCCTCGGGATACAACATCCGAAAGCTCTCAAATCCCATCAACTTCGAAGACAAGGTAGCAACAAGCACATGCTTTCTAGACAACGCATCAGCAACAACATTTTCCTTCCCCCTTTTGTAATGAATTACATAAGGGAAAGTCTCAATAAACTCAATCCACTTAGCATGACGCCTATTCAACTTGTCTTGGCTCTTAAGGTGTTTCAACAATTCATGGTCCGTTCATATCACAAACTCCTTAGGCCACAAATAATGTTGCCAATTGCCCAAAGCTCTAACAAGGGCGTACAACTCCAAATCATAAGTCGAGTAATTAAGAGTTGCCCCTTTGAGCTTTTCACTAAAATAAGCAACGGGCTTGCCTTCTTGCATTAAAACAGCCCCGATGCCAACCTTACTAGCATCACACTCCACTTCAAACATCTTATCAAAATCGGGCAATTGCAACAAAGGCGCCAAGATGAGCATAGCTTTCAAGGTGATACGGGTGGGACGATAAGCTCCACAAGTACACGACCTTTCACACGAAGCCAAGCTCGGGAGTTACAAAAACTCCAAGCCTTGTTCATGCAAATGGACGTGTGTGAGTTGGTCATTGAACCCCCAAAGGATCTAAATGTTTTAAGTGTGAAGTGGGACCTTGGAGTGTAATATACTTACACTCCAAGGGGGCGGCAGAATTGGTGAAGGGCAAACTAGTCTTTTGGCTTCATTTTTACCTTGTAATATAAATAGAACACATTAGGGTTATTTTGAGTAGTTCTTTCATTAATATTTTGAACCACAAGACTTGTAATATTTTTAGGTTCTCTCTTTCTCTCTCTCAAAACAGCCCACAAGAAGAGAGACACTTGTGTTGCATTTTGGCTAGAAACAAGGATCTTGAGGTCATTGAGTTCCTCTTGGTCTAAGTAAGAACTTGGTGTTTATATTCATTAGTCTTAGGGTCCTTTCTTGATGTTAGGGTTCTTAGTCTCTTGAATATTATATGTCAAGTTAACTATCTTTTATTATCTTGTTGTTGTTGTGTTTGAGATCTTGAAGTCTAGTGAAGCCGTGTGGGGCTCTTTCGATTCACTAGCATTGTTGTTTAACTTGTTAATCTTGTGTTGGTTGGCTGATTTCGTGGCTGGTTGTTGCATATTGTGTGTTGTGGACTTGATCTTGTATCATTTGGTATCAGAGCAAGACCGGTTGTGTTCCAACACAACCCATCTTGGGCTTGTTCTCGAAAAAAAAAAAATTCTGAAATCTGTCCATTGAAGACAAAACCGAGAATGTTGTTGTATGTTTAGATCTAGGTGTTATTTTGCTTGTTTACTGTGTTTCTAGTGTTGGTTTCTTTCTCACCAACACTAAAGTGTCTAGATCTAAAAGTTGAGCTTGAAAACTTGACCATTGTTGTGGTGACTTGAAGTGGCTGAAAGTTGTATGTTGTTGATGACAAAAATTGGTGGTTGTGTGTTATGTGCTTGAAGAAGTTGATGAAGGTTGTTGAGGTGTTCATCTTTTAAACTTGTTCATCTTGTTCATCTTGTTGTGTTCAAGTTGCAACACAAGTCATAAAGTTGTTGGTGAAAGACTTGCACCCATCTCTTCCAAGACTTGACAACCACTTTTCCTTAAAACACGGAACCTTGTTTTGTGGGATTAGCCTAGTCAAATCTTACCTTTTTGAGGTTGAAAGGTTGAAAGACTACAAGACTTTTACTTTCCCTCCAAAACACATTGTCATCTATAACAAGTTGTGTGAGTATTGAAAAATTTCAGATTTGAGATTTAAAAAAAAAAAAAAAAAGGAACAAGGAAGAAGCAAAAACGTGTGGGACCACTTACATGCTGCCACGTCACTATAAGCTCAACTTTGGATATTATTCTAGTTGCTAATTGTTGATTCTTGGTTTCCTTTACTTGGTTCTAGAACTAATTAACAAACTAGTACATTCCTACTAGGTTGTCGATTAGTCCTTTGAATCCGTTTGTTCGTGTCAACGATTACTTGAGTGCCTTTTATCTTTTGAATACGTTGCTATTTTTGGTTCTAGTCCGACAAGAATTCTTTGAGTCTTCAAACAAAAATCCACTCCGGATAAGAGCTTACTCATACCTTAAAGGATTCACGGTTACTAGCCAATTTACAACACTTGTGGAACTCAAGCGTGTGGTGATCTAAAGAGTATAATACCTTGACAATGGAAGGGACCACGTCCCATAACGTGGATACTAATGCACTTGACTCTATGAGGGTCACTCTTGAGGCCGTTACCCGGACACTTGAGAGGTTGAATTCGGAAGTTGGGGCCATGAGAGGGGACTTGGCAGCAATCAAGGGAGAGGTGTCGACTATTAGTAGGAGGTTAGAACAAGTGGAGAGTCAAAGGAACTCTCGTCCTTCTACTCCTCTACATGTTTCTACCAATGGGCATGATAGGACTTCCTCCACAACCATCACCCCCGAAACAGTCCACCAAATGCTAAATGCACCTCAAGCTCCACTAAATGCCGCAAGCCAAACCACCTTTTTACCTCCTAACCATGGCCCCAATAGACCAACGCATTTCCAAAATTCCCAAGTCCTGCATGAGGGATTTGGACGTCAAATTCCACCACTAAATCCGAACCTTCCATTCCAAGCTCCATTAAACCAAAGACCACCACCTCCACAAAATCCAATACCCCCAAATCAAATTCCAAATATCCAAAACCGACCAGCCCACCTTGAGGAATATGGTAGGGAGGAGTATGAAGGGTACGGGGCCTTTGATGATACTTACATGAGGGAGGAGGAGGTGAGAGGGGGCAGAGGAGTTCAACGGAGATACCGTGGATATGAAGAAAGAGGAAACCGACACCATGAGAGGGATGTAGGCATCAACACCATCAAGTTGAGTCTACCTTTCTTTAAGGGTGAAAGTGACCCCGAGGCATACTTAGCTTGGGAATCGGCTTGTGACAAAGTCTTCCAAGTTAATGATATCTCGGAAGAAAAGAAAGGAAGTTATGCTATAGCTCACTTTGAGGGTTATGCTAACACTTGGTGGGAGTACGTCAAGCGGTTTGGTGATGAACTAGTGGATGGGCAGCCACCACCTTGGTATCGGTTGAGGTACTTGATGAGACAACAATACCTTCCCGAGAGATATCGCCATGAGTTGCTTGCTAGATTGTATGGTTTGCGTCAAGGTAACAAGAGTGTGATGGCATATTTTGATGAGTTTCAACAACTCATGTTGAAACTTGATCATCGTGGGGAGCAAATCAGTCACGACATCATCCGGTTCAAGTGTGGGTTGAACAAAGAGATCTCCACTCATTTAACCCTTCACAAGTTTGAAACCGTTGATGGTATTTTCCAAGCGGCTCTTGAGATTGAAAAAGAACTTAAAGAGAGATCATCCTTCAAGGCAAGGGGACAAGCCCCCTCGGGTTGGCCCAAAAACAAGGACCAACCCGCCACTACGAGGCTGCCCGAGCCCAAAACAGTCCCCAAATTCCCTCCAAAATCGGAGGCTCACAAGTATCCTTACCCAAAGGGATTCCAATGTTTCAAGTGCCAAGGTTGGGGGCATAAGGCCAATGAATGTCCAAACCGGCGCAATGTGATCCTACGGGAAGGGAGAGTGTATTACCTTGGTGAGGAGGTGGGTCCCAAAAGGGGAGAAGATGAGGCCGAGCCTCAAGATGGAGAGGAAACCGATGATGGACCACACGATGATGATGGTGATGATGGTGAAGATGTTTACCCGCAAGAAGGGGAGTGTGTGGTTCCAAACTTTGTGGTTAGGCGCGTCATGATTAGTAAGGCAATAGATGACCCAAGCCAAAGGGAAAATCTATTCCATACTAAATGTCTTGTAAAGGGGAGTGTGTGTACCTTGGTGATCGATAGTGGTAGTTGTACAAATGTTGTAAGTCATGCTATGGTAAATTTCTTGAAGTTACCAACTACCCCGCACACTAGTCCTTACAAGTTACAATGGTTGAATGATTGTGGTGAGTTAAGGGTCGCAAGGCAATGTGTGATACAGTTTAAGGTGGGAAACTACCACGATGAAGTGCTTTGTGACGTGATACCAATGCAAGCATGTCACTTGTTGCTAGGTAGACCTTGGCAATATGATAGGTCTACTAAACACGATGGGAGGTCCAATCGGTATACACTTGAGAAGGATGGCCGAAAGGTTACTCTTCATCCGCTTTCGCCTTCCCAAGTAAATGAGTGGCATCAAAGGATGAGGGAGTTGAAGGAAAAGGGAAAGGAATCCGAAAAGGGAGAAAAGGGAGGGGATTCCGTAGGTGGGGCAGTGGGGTCATCCAAGGCTGCCCCAACGTCAAAGGGGCCGGAAAACATGGTGATGTTAGTTAGGAGGAAGGAACTCTTCGTGGATCATGATGAGGACACGCCTATGTTACTCTTGGCTCATTGTTTTAATACTAACCCCACTAATTCTTCCATTTCCCCTTTGATTTCTTGTGTGTTGCAGGATTATGAGGATGTATTTCCTAAGGAACTTCCGCAAGGATTGCTCCCGCTTCGGGGAATTGAGCACCAAATTGATTTTGTGCCGGGATCACAATTGCCAAACAAGCCGGCTTATAGGAGCAATCCTACGGACACCAAGGAATTGCAACGTCAAGTTGAGGAGCTCCTCAACAAAGGGTATGTCAAGGAGAGCATGAGCCCATGTGCTGTTCCTGTGCTATTGGTGCCCAAAAAAGACGGAACGTGGCGCATGTGTGTGGACTGCCGAGCCATCAACAAAATTACGGTAAAATATCGCCACCCTATCCCTCGGTTAGATGATATGCTAGATGAGTTGAATGGTTCATGTTTGTTTTCCAAGATTGATTTAAGGAGTGGCTATCACCAAATAAGAATGCAACCCGGTGATGAATGGAAAACCGCCTTCAAGACCAAGTTTGGTCTCTATGAATGGATGGTTATGCCATTCGGCCTAACAAATGCTCCAAGTACTTTTATGAGGCTAATGAATCATGTGATGAGGCCATTTATTGAAAAGTTTGTTGTTGTCTACTTTGATGATGTCCTTGTGTATAGTAAGTCTTTAGAAGAGCATTAATGCATTTATAATGTGTGCTTGATGTCCTTAGAAAGGAAAAATTGTATGCAAATCTGGAAAAGTGCTCTTTTGGCATTAATGAAGTTATTTTCTTGGGTTTTGTTGTTAGTTCAAGAGGGGTCGAAGTGGATGAATCCAAGATAAATGCTATCAAAAATTGGCCAACCCCACAAACCGTTGGAGAAGTAAGAAGCTTCCACGGGTTGGCTAGTTTTTATAGAAGGTTTGTCAAAGGATTTAGCACCATAGCAGCCCCCTTGACCGAGGTCATTCGGAAAGAACAACCCTTCAAGTGGGGTGTCGAGCAAGCTAAGGCATTTGAAGCCTTGAAAGCTATGCTCATCTCCGCACCCTTGTTACAATTGCCCAACTTTGATAAGACCTTCGAGGTCGAGTGCGATGCGAGTAAAGTAGGCATAGGGGCTGTTTTGATGCAAGAATTGAAACCCATTGCTTATTTTAGCGAAAAGCTCAAAGGAGCAACTCTAAACTACTCCACGTATGATTTAGAGTTGTATGCCTTGATTAGAGCCTTGGCCACTTGGCAACACTACTTATGGCCTAAGGAGTTAGTGATCCGAACGGACCATGAATCCTTAAAGCATCTTCGGGCCCAAGACAAGCTTAACAAACGGCATGCCAAATGGATTGAGTTCCTTGAGACCTTCCCTTATGTTATCCAATACAAAAGGGGTAACGACAACGTTGTAGCCGATGCTTTGTCTAGAAAACATGTGCTTGTGTCCACTTTGTCAACAAAATTGATGGGTTTTGAGAGTTTAAAAGAGTTGTATCCCAAGGACCCTCACTTTGCTCCTATCTTTAGGGAATGCGAAGACTTGGGTAGGGACAAGTGGGAATCGGCTAGGGGTTCAAATCCCTATGCCAAGTTTGATGGTTACTTATTTAAAGGTAGACGATTGTGTGTGCCTTCTAGCTCTTGGAGAGAGTTGTTTGTGAGGGAAGCACACGATGGCGGTCTAATGGGTCATTTTGGGGTCGAAAAGACCCTCGGAATATTGGAGGAGCAATTCTATTGGCCCAAAATGCGCAAAGATGTGGCTAGGATTTGTGGCCAATGCGTAGAATGCAAGAGAGCCAAATCTCGGCTCCTCCCTCACGGGTTGTACACCCCACTGCCCACTCCTCTACGTCCTTGGCTTGATATATCTATGGACTTTGTGTTGGGGCTGCCAAGGACTCGACGAGGTCGGGATAGTATTTTTGTTGTAGTCAACCGGTTTTCTAAAATGGCGCACTTTATTTCTTGCTCTAAGTGTGATGATGCCCCTAGCGTGGCCTCGTTATTTGTTGATAATGTTGTTAGATTGCATGGTGTCCCGAGGACCATTGTGAGTGATAGGGACTCTAAATTCCTAAGCCACTTTTGGAAGTTTATGTGGGGTAGGCTTGGTACCAAGTTATTATTCTCTACATCTTGCCACCCACAAACCGATGGCCAAACGGAAGTAGTAAATAGGACTTTGGGTGCTATGCTACGTTCCATGGTTAAGGAAAAAATGACTTCTTGGGAAGAGCACTTGCCATTGATTGAGTTTGCCTATAACCGTGTCATACACTCAAGTACAGGAATGACTCCCTTTGAGTGTGTATACGGCCTCAACCCCCTCACCCCTTTGGATTTAACGCCTTTGCCAAGTGATCTAATGATTAGCTTAGATGGAAGCAAGCGGGCAGATTCTATGAAGAAGTTACATGAGAAGGTGTGGCTTCAACTTGAGAAGAAAAACCAAGACATGGCAAGGAGGGCAAACAAGGGAAGAAAGGAATTCATTCTTGAACCGGGAGATTGGGTGTGGGTGCATCTTCGGAAGGATCGGTTTCCATCTTAAAGAAAGTCCAAATTGATGCCTAGGGGTGACGGGCCTTTCCAAGTACTTGAGAAGATCAATGACAATGCCTACAAGATTGACCTTCCACCGGAATATCAAATGCACTACACTTTCAACGTTTGTGATCTCTCTCTCGTGAATGCGGTGGACGATGACCAAATGCTGAATTTGAGGTCAAATTCCTCTCAAGATGGCGAGGATGACACGGGTGGGACGACAAGCTCCACAAGTACACGACCTTTCACATGAAGCCAAGCTCGGGAGTTACAAAAACTCCAAGCCTTGTTCATGCAAATGGCCGTGTGTGAGTTGGTCATTGAACCCCCAAAGGATCTGAATGTTTTAAGTGTGAAGTAGGACCTTGGAGTGTAAGTTTTTACACTCCAAGGGGGCGGCAGAATTGGTGAAGGGCAAACTAGTCTTTTGGCTTCATTTTTACCTTGTAATATAAATAGAACACATTAGGGTTATTTTGAGTAGTTCTTTCATTAATATTTTGAACCACAAGACTTGTAATATTTTTAGGTTCTCTCTCTCTCTCTCTCAAAACAGCCCACAAGAAGAGAGACACTTGTGTTGCATTTTGGCTAGAAACAAGGATCTTGAGGTCATTGAGTTCCTCTTGGTCTAAGTAAGAACTTGGTGTTTATATTCATTAGTCTTAGGGTCCTTTCTTGATGTTAGGGTTCTTAGTCTCTTGAATATTATATGTCAAGTTAACTATCTTTTATTATCTTGTTGTTGTTGTGTTTGAGATCTTGAAGTCTAGTGAAGCCGTGTGGGGCTCTTTCAATTCACTAGCATTGTTGTTTAACTTGTTAATCTTGTGTTGGTTGGCTGATTTCGTGGCTGGTTGTTGCATATTGTGTGTTGTGGACTTGATCTTGTATCACAAGGCTTCAAAAGCCTTAGCTTGCTCATCACCCCACTTAAAGGGTTGGTCCTTTCTAATAACCTCGGTCAAGGGTGCTGCTATGGAGCTGAAACCTTTGACAAACCTCCTATAAAAGCTCGCCAACCCATGAAAACTTTGGATTTCTCCAATAGTTTTAGGGGTCGGCCAACTTCGTATAGAGTCTATCTTGGATTCGTCCACTTCCACACCCCTTGAGCTCACGACAAAACCCAAGAAAATCACTTTATCAACACCAAAAGAACACTTCTCCATGTTGGCATACAACTTATCCTTTCGAAGCACATCAAACACACACCTCAAATGCATCACATGATCATCAATAGATTTACTATATACCAACACATCATCAAAGTAAACCACCACAAACTTTCCAATATAAGGCTTCATTACATGATTCATTAGCCTCATAAAGGTGCCAGGAGCATTGGTAAGGCTAAAGGGGATGACCAGCCACTCATATAGACCGAATTTGGTCTTGAATGCGGTCTTTCACTCATCACCGGGTTGCATGCGAATTTGGTGGTAGCCACTCCTAAGATCCACTTTAGAAAACAAACAAGAACCATGGAGCTCATCTATCATATCATCTAGTCTAGGGATTGGATGACGATACCTTATAGTGATTTTGTTGATGGCTCTACAATCGACGCACATGCGCCAAGTTCCGTCTTTCTTTGGTACCAAAAGCACCGGGACAGCACAAGGACTCATACTTTCTTTGATGTATCCCTTGTTGAGAAGCTCCTCAACTTGTCTCTCAAGCTCCTTAGTGTCCATGGGATTGCTCCTATAGGCTGGTTTGTTTGGAAGTTGTGAACCCGGCACCAAATCAATTTGGTGCTCAATTCCCCAAAGTGGGGGCAATCCTTGCGGAAGTTCTTTAGGAAGTACGTCTTCATAATCCTGCAACACACAAGAAATCAAAGGGGAAATGGAAGAATTAGTGGGGTTAGTATTAAAACAATGAGCCAAAAGTAACATAGGCGTGTCCTCATCATGATCCACGAAGAGTTCCTTCTTTCTAGCCAACATCACCATGTTTTCCGCCCCCTTTGCCGTTGAGGCAGCCTTGGATGACCCCACTGCCCCACCTACTAAATTCCCTCCCTTCTCTCCCTTTTCGAATTCCTTTCCCTTTTCCTTCAATTCTCTCATCCTTTGATGCCACTCATTTACTTGGGAAGGTGAAAGAGGATGAAGTGTAACCTTTCGACCATCCTTCTCAAGTGTATATCGATTGGACCTCCCATCGTGTTTGGTAGACCTATCATATTGCCAAGGCCTACCTAGCAACAAGTGACATACTTGCATTGGTATCACGTCACAAAGCACTTCATCATGGTAGTTTCCCACCTTAAACCGTATCACACATTGCCTTGCGACCCTTAATTCACCACAATCATTCAACCATTGTAACTTGTAAGGACTAGTGTGCGGGGTAGTTGGTAATTTTAAGAAATTTACCATAGCATTAATTACAACATTTGTACAACTACCACTATCAATCACCAAGGTACACACACTCCCCTTTACAAGACATTTAGTATGGAATAGATTTTCCCTTTGGCTTGGGTCATCTATTGCCTTACTAATCATGACGCGCCTAACCACAAAGTTTGGAACCACACACTCCCCTTCTTGCGGATAAGCATCTTCACCATCATCATGTGGGCCATCATGGGTTTCCTCTCCATCTTGAGGCTCGGCCTCATCTTCTCCCCTTTCGGGACCCACCTCCTCACCAAGGTAATACAATCTCCCTTCCCGTAGGATCACATTGCGTCGGTTTGGACACTCAGTGGCCTTATGCCCCCAACCTTGGCACTTGAAACATTGGAATCCCTTTGGGTTAGGATACTTGTGAGCCTCCAGTTTTGGTGGAATTTTGTGGACTGTTTTGGGCTCGGGCAGCCTTGTAGTGGCGGGTTGGTCCTTGTTTTTGGGCCAGCCCAAGGGGGCTTGTCCCCTTGCCTTGAAAGATGATCTCTCCTTAAGTTCCCTTTCAATCTCAAGAGCCGCTTGGAAAATACCATCAACGGTTTCAAACTTGTGAAGTGTTAAATGAGTAGAGATCTCTTTGTTCAACCCACACTTGAACCGGATGATGTCGTGACTGATTTGTTCCCCACGATGATCAAGTTTCAACATGAGTTGTTGAAACTCATCAAAATATGCCATCACACTCTTGTTATCTTGACGCAAGCCGTACAATCTAGCAAGCAACTCATGGCGATATCTCTCGGGGAGGTATCGTTGCCTCATCAAGTACCTCAACCGATACCAAGGTGGTGGCTGCCCATCAATTAGTTCATTACCAAATCGCTTGATATACTCCCACCAAGTGTTAGCATAACCCTCAAAATGAGCTATAGCATAGCATCCCTTCTTTTTTTTCGAGATATCATTAACTTGGAAAACTTTGTCACAAGCCGATTCCCAAGCTATGTAGGCCTCGAGGTCACTTTCACCTTTAAAGATGGGTAGGTTCAAATTGATGGTGTGGATGCCTACATCTCTCTCTTGGTGTCGGTTTCCCCTTTCTCCATACCCTCGGTATCTCCTTGGATCTCCACGACCCCCTCTTATCTCTTCCTCCCTCATGTAAGCATCATCATAGGCTCCATATCCTTCATACTCCTCTCTACCATATTCTTCAAAGGGGGCTGGCCGGTCTTGGGCATTTTGGACTTGATTCGGAGGAATTGGATTTTGTGGCCTTTGGTTTAATGGGGCTTGGAATGGAGGGTTCGGATTTAGTGGAGGCACTTGACGTCCAAATCCCTCTCGTGGAACTTGAGGAGCTTGGAAATGTATTGGTCTAGTTGGGTCACGGTTTGGAGGAAAAAAGGTGGTTTGGCTTGCGGCATTTAGTGGAGCTTGAGGTGCATTTAGCATTTGGTGGACTGTTTCGGGGGTGATGGTTGCGGAGGAAGTCCTATCATGCCCATTGGTAGAAACATGTAGAGGAGTAGAAGGACGAGAGTTCCTTTGGCTCTCCACTTGTTCTAATCTCCCACTAATAGTCGACACTTCTCCCTTGATTGCTGCCAAGTCCCCTCTCACGGCCCCAAATTCCGAATTCAACCTTTCAAGTGTCCGGGTAACGGCCTCAAGAGTGACCCTCATAGAGTCAAGTGCATTAGTATCCACGTTATGGGACGTGGTCCCTTCCATTGTCAAGGTTTTATACTCTTTAGATCACCACACGCTTGAGTTCCACAAGTGTTGTAAATTGGCTAGTAACCGTGAATCCTTTAAGGTATGAGTAAGCTCTTATCCGGAGTGGATTCTTGTTTGAAAACTCAAAGAATTCTTGTCGGAGTAGAACCAAAAACAGCAACGTATTCAAAAGATAAAAGGCACTCAAGTAATCGTTGACACGAACAAACGGATTTAAAGGACTAATCGACAACCTAGTAGGAATGTACTAGTTTGTTAATTAGTTCTAGAACTAAAGGAAACCAAGAATCAACAATTAGCAACTAGAAGAATATCCAAAGTTGAGCTTATAGTGACGTGGCAGCATGTAAGTGGTCCCACATGTTTTTTGCTTCTTCCTTTTTTCTTTTTTTTTTTTAATCTCAAATCTGAAAATTTCAATACTCACACAACTTGTTATAGATGACAATGTGTTTTGGAGGGAAAGTAAAAGCCTTGTAGTCTTTCAACCTTTCAAACTCAAAAAGGTAAGATTTGACTAGGCTAATCCCACAAAACAAGGTTCCGTGTTTTAAGGAAAAGTGGTTGTCAAGTCTTGGAAGAGATGTGTACAAGTCTTCCTTCACCAACAACTTTATGACTTTTGTCTTACAACATGAACTCAACTTTCAACAAGATGAACAAGTTTATAAGATGAACATCTCAACAATCTCAACACCTTCATGAACACAACATCAACTTCTTCAAGCACATCACACAAAACCACCAATTGTCATCAACAACATACATTCTACGGTCCACCTTTCAAGTTACCACAACAATGGCCAATATTTTAAGCTCAACTTTTAGATCTAGACACTTTAGTGTTGGTGAGAAAGAAACCAACACTAGAAACACACTAAACAAGTAAAACAACACCTAGATCTATACACACAACAATATTTTCGGCCAAAGGCAACAATGGACAGATTTTGCTCGTTCTCTTTTTTTTTTTTTTTTTTGGCCGAGAGCAAGCCCAAGATAGGTAGTGTTGGAACACCACCAGTCTTGCTTTGATACCAAATGATACAAGATCAAGTCCACAACACACAAATATGCACAACCAGCCACGAAAATCGGCCAACCAACACAAGAATAACAAGTTGAACAACAAGTGCTAGTGAATCGAAAGAGCCCCACACGGCTTCACTAGACTTCAAGATCACAAACACAACAACAACAAGATAATGAAAGATAGTTAACTTGACATATAATATTCAAGAGACTAAGAACCCTAACATCAAGAAAGGACCCTAAGACTAATGAATATAAACACCAAGTTCTTACGTAGACAAAGAGGAACTCAATGACCTCAAGATCCTTGTTTCTAGCCAAGATACAACACAAATGTAAGTCCACTTGTGAGTTGCTGTTTTGGAGCTTCCCAAATGGAGGAGAGAGAAGTCCTTAATGTTACAAGAGTTTTTGTCTTCCAAAATTATAATGAGTGAACTACTCAACTAACCCTAATATGTTCTATTTATATTACAAGGAAAAAATGAAGTAAAATGACCAGCTTGTCCTTGTCTAGTGTGCCAGCCTTGGAGTGTAAGTTTATTACACTTCAAGGTCCCTTTTCACACTTAAAAAAATTTAGGTCCTTAGGTGGCTGAATCACCAACTCACACACGGCCATTTGCATGAACAAGGCTTGGAGTTTTTGTAATTCCCGAGCTTGGCTTCGTGTGAAAGGTCGTGTACTTGTGGAGCTTGTCCCACCCGTGTCAGTTTCTTACATTACGACACTTGTATTACAACCTAACATCTATGTATTATATACTCAGAAGGACTATCGATGTTTTTTTTACCACTAAATTACTAAATGAGACATACATAGCCTGGACGGACCAGTAATCAAACTTGGTTTCTTACATTACAACATGTGCATTACCTCCTAACATCTACGTATTCCAAACGAAGATGGATTATCGGTGTTTTTTTGACTACTAAATCACTAAATGAGACATTCAAAAGTTGGATGGACCAATAATAGAACTTAATTTCTGACATTACTACTATTGTATTACAACCTAACATCTATGTATTCCATACTCAGAAGGATTATCGATGTTTTTTTGCCTACTAAATTACTAAATGAGACATATAAAGTATGGACGGACCAGTAATAAAACTTGGTTTCTTACATTACTACATGTGCATTACCTCCTAACATTTATATATTCCAAACCTCAGATGAATTATCGGTGTTTCTTTGACCAGTAAATCACTAAATGAGACAATCAAAAGTTGGATGGACCAATAATAAAACTTGGTTTCTTACATTACTACTATTGTATTACAACCTAACATCTATGTATTCCATACTCGGATGGATTTTTGATGTTTTTTTGACTATTAAATTACTAAATGAGACATACAAAGTCTGGACGGACCAACAATAAAACTTGCTTTCTTATGATACAACCCGTGTATTACCTCCTAGCATCTATTTATTCCATATTTGGATGGATTATCGGTGTTTTTTTTACTACTAAATCACTAAATAACACATACAAAGGTTGGACGGACCAATACTAGAACTTGGTTTCTTACATTACTACACTTGTATTACAACCTAACATCTATGTATTATATACTTAGAAGGATTATAGATTTTTTTTTACTACTAAATTACTGAATGAGAAATACAAAGGCTGGACAGACCAGTAATAAAACTTGGTTTCTTACATTACTACTATTGTATTACAACCTAACATCTATGTATTCCATACTCGGATGGATTTTTGATGTTTTTTTGACTATTAAATTACTAAATGAGACATACAAAGTCTGGACAGACCAACAATAAAACTTGCTTTCTTACATTACAACACGTGTATTACCTCCTAGCATCTATTTATTCCATACTTGGATGGATTATCAATTTTTTTTTACTACTAAATCACTTAATAACACATACAAAGGTTGGACGGACCAATAATAGAACTTGGTTTCTTACATTACTACACTTGTATTACAATTTAACATCTATGTATTCCATACTCGGATGGATTTTTGATGTTTTTTTGACTATTAAATTACTAAATGAGACATACAAAGGCTGGACGAACCAACAATAAAACTTGCTTTCTTACGATACAACCCGTGTATTACCTCCTAGCATCTATTTATTCCATATTTGGATGGATTATCGGTGTTTTTTTACTACTAAATCACTGAGTAACACATACAAAGGTTGGACGGACCAATAACAGAACTTGGTTTCTTACATTACTACACTTGTATTACAACCTAACATCTATGTATTATATACTTAGAAGGATTATAGATTTTTTTGGACTAATAAATTACTGAATGAGAAATACAAAGGCTGGACGGACCAGTAATAAAACTTGGTTTCTTACACTACATGTGCATTACCTCCTAACATCTATATATTTCAAACTTAGATGGATTATCGGTGTTTCTTTGGCTAATAAATCACTAAATGAGACATTCAAAAGTTGGAAGGATCAATAATAGAACTTGGTTTATTACATTACTACTATTGTATTACAACCTAACATCTATGTATTATATACTTAGAAGGATTATCGATGTTTTATTGACTACTAAATTACTAAATGAGAAATACAAAGGCTGGATGGATGATACAAGACAAATGACCATCATAATTTTGATGCCCTCATTCGTGGCCAACACATGGAGAATCTGATTTTGGCCACCTTGAAGGCCCAAGAGTATGCATGGGGAAGTCATGAAGTCATTTTGGACACATAATAAAACAAAGTCGTGTGTGGAAGGTTGCTTGGAGGCATGCCTTGATGACTACCCGAGGCTCCAAAGAATTGCAAGGGTTGAAGTGTGAAGGAGGAGTCCTTACACTCCATGACCGCCCCTTATTAAAGGTGTTTTGGTCTTTTTGTGCCTTTTCTTTACACTCCATAGGAGCCTCTTTTCATTAAGGGTAGTTTGGTCATTTGATGTAATAGTTATAAATAGGCTTCATTAGTCTTATTTTCTAGTGAGTTCATTATGGATATTTGAAAGACTTCTTCTTCTCTCTTTGAGAATGTAGTGTAGGGCTTGGAAAGACCAAGTAGTGTAGGGCTTGGAAAAGCCATTATTGATCCTTGCTTAGAAACGGTGGTTGTAAGGCGGAGTTGATTCCCTTAGCGGTCACTATAAGAGTTTGGTGATGTTATTGCGGGTCTTAGGGGTCTTATCGTTTGATACACGGTTTGGTTCCTATTTCTTGTAATCTCGTATGTCAAGCTATCTATCTTTTTGTAATCTTGTTAAGCTTGTGTTTATAATCTTGAAGTCTAGTGAAGCCGTGTGGGGCTCTTTCGATTCACTAGCACTTGTTGTTCAACTTGTTGTTCTTGCGATAGTTGTTCATCTTGTTGTTGTTGCTGAAATCTTGTGTTGTGGGTTTGATCTTGTATCATTTGGTATCAGAGCAAGGCTGGTTGTGTTCCTACACTACCAATCTTGGGCTATCTCGGTCAAAAAACAAAAAAAAACGAAATCTGTCAAAAAAAAAAAAAAAAAAAAAATTCCATCTTGTTGTCTTGGCCGAGAATAGTGTTTGTGTGTTTATATCTAGGTGTTATTTTACTTGTTTAGTGTGTTTCTAGTGTTGATTTCTTTCTCACCAACACTAAAAGTGTCTAGATCTAAAGATGAGCTTATAATATTGACCATTGTTGTGGTGACTTGAAGTGGGCCGTAGGTTGTACCTTGTTGATGACCATTGGTGGTTTTTGTGTTATGATCTTGAAGAAGTTGATGTTGTGTTCTTGAAGGTTGTTGTGGTGTTCATCTTGTTCTTTATCTATTCTTACAACTTAAGACCACAAAAGTATAAAATAGATCCAAAAGGTTGTACGACAAAAGTTATAAAGTTGTTGGTGAGAAGACTTGCACACATCTCTTCCTAGACTTGACAACCACTTTTCCTTAAAACACGGAACCTTGTTTTGTGGGATTAGTATAGTCAAATCTTACCTTTTTGAATTTGAAAAGTTGAAAAAGAGTACAAGACTTTACCTTCCCTCCAAAACCATTGTCATCCATTACAAGTTGTGGGACTCTTGAAATTTCAGATTTGTAACAAAAAAAAAAAAAAAATCGTGTGGGCCCAAGACCAATTGCATGCTGCCATGTCATCACTTCACCAAAATAGCTTAAGCTCAAATTTCAGATTCTAAGTTTCATTTCCTTGTTTCTTTAGTTTCATTTCTTGATTCTAGTACTAATTAACAACTAGTAATCACCTACTAGATTGTGAGTTGGTTTTTTGAATCCGTTTTCTTCGTGTTTTTCGTTCTTTGTGTGTTTTTCTCATTTTGATTCGTTGAACTTCTTTGATTCAAGTTCATAAGTAGATTTTGTTTTGTGTCTTGAGTCGATCAAACAATAATCTATTCCGATCGCTAAGTAGTGATTGACACCTTATTAACTACCGGAGTATAAGGAACTTTCAATATTCGCCGCTCCAATTGTGAGGATCACAAAGGTAAGTGTATACGAGTGTTGGTGAGGTGCTTTTACTACTAATCTTGTTTGTTCATTTTGTAGGTACAAGGTGATATAAGGGGAACATATCTTGGTAGCCTCGTATTATTGTGACTACAACATGGGAGACTATGATTGTAGTGAGGGATTTTATGGCTACGATGATGTTGTAGATTATGGGGGCTATGAATATAGCCATGATCAAGACATAGGCAGATTTGAGGGTTATGGTTTTGAGGGAGAACATGAGGTGAATGAAGTGCCAAGTTCTTATGATGAAGTTGGGGCATATGAGGAGTCTTACACTTCCCATTTCGAACCTCGAATTGGTGTAAGGTATAACCCCTCCCTTCGCAAAGCTTATGAGAGCCATGGTGAGAGTGCATGTGTGGAGAATGAAGATTCATATTCTTCACCTTGTAGTACATTTTATCAAGGTCGAAGTGGTGTGAATGGGTATGCTAGCTATAGTGTAGGTTGTCCCATAAGAAGAAGAGAGAATACATCTCCAAGGACGAGGGGTACTCATGTGCCCTTGGGTTGTCCTAAACTCTACAATGTTGATCCTAGGAGAAGTGTTCACTCCGGAAAGGTAAGCATTGATGGGGCACCGGGCTGCCTCCTTGTGCTAGATGATTGGCGCCATAAGAACTACATCATGCCACCGATGGTTGACTATTTAGGGTTGTTTCGAGAACCTTTACTTGTTCCATATTCCTTGGACGGGTATAAGGTTACCGAGAGAGTGAGGATTGTCTTCACCCAATTTGAATACTATGAGGAGGTGTGGTGCGATATCTTTCCCTTGACATCAGGTCATGTATGCTTGGGTGCCGATTGGTTTGCACAACATAGAGTTCCAAATGTGCTAAATTGGCCTAAGATTATAGTGGACCATTGGGGAAATCATCTCTTTACCTCAATTATTCCCAAACCGCAAGGAGATGTGATCACTTACTCCAAGCCGAATGATTATGAGAGACAAAAGATTGAGAGGAGTAAGGGTGTGAAAGGTGGTAATCCGAGAGTGGAAAAAGGAGAGGTTGTGTGGAGTGAAGTGAGGGGGTTGCCACCAAATCATACTAACTATGTTTTTCCTTTTCTTTCTAAGGACATTTGTGTAGGTACCAACATGGCAAGCGGAGAAGCACAAGGCCAAGGAGAAGTTGCTGCCGAAGCATGTGGGAAACCTTCACACCACGGCAAAGAAGAATTTACTCAAGAACTTCAAGGTAAAATCACTTACTCTTACACTTTGGTGCATGTGAATGATAATTGCATGGCTAGTAGCCCATTGAGTGTGAGTAGTAGCTTACCTATTTGTGAGTCTATTGATTCTTTGCCTCTTGTTGATGATGTACTTGTTGTGAGTGTGGATACACTAGTTGATCCTATTGATGACAAAATTGACTCTTCTTGTAAGATCAATTTATGTCCACCTAGTGTTGAAGCCAATGTGTTGAATGATGGTACATCATCTTGTGGGAATTGTGTTGATCAAATAAATAGGAGTGATCCCTTTAGTATGACCTCTAGTAAATGTTCTACTCTTGGTTTTGCTCATAGGGATAATCATGTGCTTGAAACATCTTTGATACTTGATAATGACCTTTTAGAGAATGGATTTGCATGTTCTATATCCTCTTCATGGATAGATCCTTCTCTCTTTAAGTACAATATCTTGTTTGAAGATGATAAGTTCACTTCTAAAGAACCTAGTGGTGAGTATGACGTTGAAGGTATAGCTTGTCCTGAAAGTTATAGCCTATATGCCAACCCACTATGGTGTAAAAACATTCCTCCTAAAGATGGAAATCTCTTCTTGGGAGATGAGAGTACTCTTAAGGGAAGGGAATGTGAGGTCTTGGAAAGGAATGATCAATTGGGTGATGATAATTTTGATTTGCTTGAATTCTTAAGAAACCCAATAAATGATTTTTCCTTGAAAATTGATTGTGGTTGTGATCCTTTGTATGACACCCCACCCATGTTTGATGACTATAAGGATGAATTGCTTGCTTGTAAAGACTTAAGTAATAATTCCTTGGACTTTAGTGGTGGTATGTGTCTACTTGAGGGTACTTCCATAGAAAGAGAAGGTGTCCATTATTTGGAAATTACTTCTTCTACTATATGTGACCTTATTGTTGAGAGTACTCATGGTGATGATGTTGAAACTGGTAGTGAGTACTCACATGAGGACACCTTAGTTGAACTTGAATTGAGTGATACCATTCTCCACTCTCTATTTGCTTTTGATGATATGTATGCTATTGTAGAGAGTATATCTTGTAGTATTGTCTAGACCCGTGTCTATGGCTACTCTTTCTATTTGACCCCAGTGCCAAATATCTTGTCTATGGCTATTGTAGGTGTTTTTTTGACTACTAAATTACTAAATAACACATACAAAGGTTGGACTGACCAATAATAGAACTTGGTTTCTTACATTACGACACTTGTATTACAACCTACTATGTATTATATACTCAGATGGATTTTTGATGGTTTTTTGACTATTAAATTACTGAATGAGACATACAAAGGCTGGACGGACCAACAATAAAACTTGGTTTCTTACATTACAACACATGCATTACCTCCTAGCATCTATTTCTTCCATACTTGGATGGATTATCGGTGTTTCATTGACTAATAAATCACTAAATGAGACATTCAAAAGTTGGATAGACCAATAACAGAACTTGGTTTCTCACATTACTACTATTGTATTACAACCTAACATCTATGTATTCCATAGTCGGATGGATTTTTGATGTTTTTTTTACTATTAAATAACTAAATGAGACATACAAAGGCTGGACGGACCAACAATAAAACTTGGTTTCTTACATTACAACACGTGCATTACCTCCTAGCATCTATTTCTTCCATACTTGGATGGATTATCGGTGTTTCTTTGACTAATAAATCACTAAATGAGACATTCAAAAGTTGGATGGACCAATAATAGAACTTGGTTTCTCACATTACTACATTCTCATTACCTCCTAACATCTATGTATTCCATACTCGGATGGATTTTTGATATTTTTTTACCTACTAAATTACTAAATGAGACTTATAAAGTATGGATGGACCAGTAATAAAACTTGGTTTCTTACATTACTACATTCTCATTACCTCCTAACATCTATATATTCCAACCTTAGATGGATTATCGGTGTTTCTTTGACTAATAAATCACTAAATGAGATATTCAAAAGTTGGATGGACCAATAATAGGACTTGGTTTCTTACATTACTACTATTGTATTACAACCTAACATCTATGTATTCCATACTCGGATGGATTTTTGATATTTTTTTTACTATTAAATAACTAAATGAGACATACAAAGGCTGGACGGACCAACAATGAAACTTGCTTTCTTACATTACAACACGTGCATTACCTCCTAGCATCCATTTATTCCATACTTGGATGGATTATCGGTGTTTTTTTGACTACTAAATTACTAAATAACACATACAAAGGTTGGACTGACCAATAATAGAACTTGGTTTCTTACATTACGACACTTGTATTACAACCTAACATCTATGTATTATATACTCAGAAGGATTATCGATGTTTTTTTGACTATTAAATTACTGAATGAGACATACAAAGGCTGGACGGACCAACAATAAAACTTGGTTTCTTACATTACAACACGTGCATTACCTCCTAGCATCTATTTCTTCCATACTTGGATGGATTATCGGTGTTTCATTGACTAATAAATCACTAAATGAGACATTCAAAAGTTGGATGGACCAATAATAGAACTTGGTTTCTCACATTACTACTATTGTATTAAAACCTAACATCTATGTATTCCATACTTGGATGGATTATCGGTGTTTTTTTGACTACTAAATCACTAAATAACACATACAAAGGTTGGACGGACTAATATTAGAACTTGGTTTCTTAAACTACTACACTTGTATTACAACCTAACTTCTATGTATTCCATACTCAGAAGGGTTATCGATGTTTTTTTTACTACTAAATTACTAAATGAGACATACAAAGTCTAGAATGACCAATAATAAAACTTGGTTTCTTACATTATTACATGTGCATTACCTCCTAACATCTATATATTCCAACCTTAGATGGATTATCGGTGTTTCTTTGACTAATAAATCACTAAATGAGACATTCAAAAGTTGGATGGACCAATAATAGAACTTGGTTTCTTACTTTACTACTATTGTATTACAACCTAACATCTATGTATTCCATACTCGGATGTATTTTTAATGTTTTTTTTACTATTAAATAACTAAATGAGACATACAAAGGCTGGACGGACCAACAATAAAACTTGCTTTCATACATTACAACACGTGCATTACCTCTTAACATCTATTTATTCCATACTAGAATGGATTATCGGTGTTTCTTTGACTAATAAATCCCAAAATGAGACATTCAAATGTTTGATGGACCAATAATAGAACTTGGTTTCTAACATTATGATACGGGTGGGACAAGCTGTCCAACAAGTACCCGACCATTCACACGAAGTCAAGCTCGGGAGTTACAAAAACTCCAAGCCGTATTCATGCAAATGGCCGTGTGTGAGTTGGTTATTGAACCACCTAAGGGTCTAAATGTTTTAAGGTGTGAAGATGGGCCTTGAAGTGTAATAACATTACACTCCATGGCCGGCTGCTCCACATGGCCCATAAGGTCATTTTTGTCTTTCATTTGGCTTGTAATATAAATAGACAAGCCTAGAATTATTTTGCCTTAGTTTTCTCATTGTAATTTCAAGACAAAGACTTGTAATATTTCACTTTCTCTCTCTCTTCCATTGAGAGGCAGATTCGGCCACAAGCTTGCTAGAAGGAAGCTTGTGTTGTGTTTTGGCTAGAAACTAGGGTCTTGAGGTCATTGAGTTCCTCTTGGTCCAAGTAAGAGCTTGGTGTTTATATTCAATAGTCTTAGGGTCCTCTCTTGATGTTAGGGTTCTTAGTCTCTTGAATATTATATGTCAAGTTATCTATCTTTTTCATTATCTTGTTGTTGTTGTCTTTGAGATCTTGAAGTCTAGTGAAGCCGTGTGGGGCTCTTTCGATTCACTAGCATTGTTGCTTACTTGTTAATCTTGTGTTTGTTGGGTTTTCTTGTTGGTGTTGCTGAAATCTTGTGATACATACTTGATCTTGTATCATTTGGTATCAAAGCAAGACCGGTTGTGTTCCCACACAACCCATCTTGGGCTTGTTCTCGGATTAAACAAAAAAAAAAAAAAAAAAAAATCGGAAATCAGTCCATTGAAGACAAATCCGAGAATGTTGTTGTATGTTTAGATCTAGGTGTTATTTTGCTTGTTTAGTGTGTTTCTAGTGTTGGTTTCTTTCTCACCAACACTAAAGTGTCTAGATCTAAAAGTTGAGCTTGAAAACTTGACCATTGTTGTGGTGACTTGAAGTGGTTGAAAGTTGTATGTTGTTGATGACAAAAATTGGTGGTTGTGTGTTATGTGCTTGAAGAAGTTGGTGAAAGTTGTAAGGTGTTCATCTTTTAAACTTGTTCATCTTGTTCATCTTGTGGTGTTCAAGTTGCAAGACAAGTCATAAAGTTGTTGGTGAAAGACTTGCACCCATCACTTCCTAGTTGGCCAACCACTTTTCCTTAAAACACGGAACCTTGTTTTGTGGGATTAGCCTAGTCAAATCTTACCTTTTTGAGTTTGAAAGGTTGAAAGACTACAAGACTTTTACTTTCCCTCCAAAACACATTGTCATCTATAACAAGTTGTGTGATTATTGAAAAATTTCAGATTTGAGATAAAAAAAAAAAAAAAAAAAAAAAAGAGAACAAGGAAGAAGCAAAAACGTGTGGGACCACTTACATGCTGCCACGTCACTATAAGCTCAACTTTGGATATTATTCTAGTTGCTAATTGTTGATTCTTGGTTTCCTTTACTTGGTTCTAGAACTAATTAACAAACTAGTACATTCCTACTAGGTTGTCGATTAGTCCTTTGAATTCGTTTGTTCGTGTCAACGTTTACTTGAGTGCTTTTATCTTTTGAACACGTTGTTGTTTTTGGTTCTAGTCCTACAAGAATTCTTTGAGTCTTCAAACAAGAATCCACTCCGGATAAGAGCTTACTCATACCTTAAAGGATTCACGGTTACTAGCCAATTTACAACACTTGTAAAACTCAAGCGTGTGGTGATCTAAAGAGTATAATACCTTGACAATGGAAGGGGCCACGTCCCATAACGTGGATACTAATGCACTTGACTCTATGAGGGTCGCTCTTGAGGCCGTTACTCGGACACTTGAAAGGTTGAATTCGGACTTTGGGGCCGTGAGAGGGGACTTGGCAGCCATCAAGGGAGAAGTGTCGACTATTAGTGGGAGATTAGAACAAGTGGAGAGTCAAAGGAACTCTCATCCTTCTACGCCTCTACATGTCTCAACCAATGGACAAGATAGGACTTCCTCCGCAACCATCACCCCCGAAACAGTCCACCAAATGCTAAATGCACCCCAAGCTCCACTAAATGCCGCAAGCCAAACCACCTATTTTCCTCCAAACCGTGACCCCAATAGACCAACGCATTTCCAGAATTCCCAAACCCCGCATGAGGGATTTGGACGTCAAATTCCACCACTAAATCCGAACCTTCCATTCCAAGCTCCATTAAACCAAAGACCACCACCTCCACAAAATCCAATACCCCCAAATCAAATTCCAAATAACCAAAACCGACCAGCCCACCTTGAGGAGTATGGTAGGGAGGAGTATGAAGGGTACGGGGCCTTTGATGATACTTACATGAGGGAGGAGGAGGTGAGAGGGGGCAGAGGAGTTCAACGGAGATACCGTGGATATGAAGAAAGAGGAAACCGACACCATGAGAGAGATGTAGGCATCAACACCATCAAGTTGAGTCTACCGCTCTTTAAGGGTGAGAGTGACCCCGAGGCATACTTAGCTTGGGAATCGGCTTGTGACAAAGTCTTCCAAGTTAATGATCTCTCGGAAGAAAAGAAAGGAAGTTATGCTATAGCTCACTTTGAGGGTTATGCTAACACTTGGTGGGAGTACGTCAAGCGGTTTGGTAATGCACTAGTTGACGGGCAGCCACCACCTTGGTATCGATTGAGATACTTGATGAGGCAAAGGTACCTCCCCGAGAGTTATCGCCATGAATTGCTTGCAAGGTTGTACAACTTACGTCAAGGTAACAAAAGTGTGATGGCATACTTTGATGAGTTTCAACAACTCATGTTAAACCTTGACCATCGTGGGGAGCAAATCAGTCATGATGTCATCCGGTTCAAGTGTGGATTGAACAAGGAGATCTCCACTCATTTGACACTTCACAAGTTTGATACCGTTGAGGGTATTTTCCAAGCGGCTATTGAGGTTGAAAAAGAGCTAAAGGAGAGGTCGTCGTTTAAGGCAAGGGTACCAGCCCCCTCGGGTTGGTCCAAAAACAAGGGGCAATCCAGCCTTCCAAGGCTGCCCGAGCCCAAAGCCGACCCCAAACTTCCTCCAAAACAAGAAGCTCACAAGTACCCTAACCCAAAAGGATTCCAATGTTTCAAGTGCCAAGGTTGGGGACATAAAGCCAATGAGTGTCCAAACCGACGCAATGTGATCCTTCGGGAAGGGAGGGTGTATTACCTTGGTGAAGAGGTGGATCTTGAGAAGAGTGAAGATGAGGCCGAGCCTCAAGATGGAGAGGAACCCGAGAATGGGCCATATGATGATGAGGGCGAAGATGTTTACCCTCAAGAAGGGGAGTGTGTGGTTCCCAACTTTGTGGTTAGGCGCGTCATGATTAGTAAGGCGATAGATGACCCTAGTCAAAGGGAGAATCTATTCCATACTAAATGTCTTGTAAAGGGAAGTGTGTGCACCTTGGTGATTGATAGTGGTAGTTGCACAAATGTTGTTAGTATGGCTACGGTTAACTTCTTGAAGTTACCAACTACCCCGCACACTAGTCCCTACAAGCTACAATGGTTGAATGACTGTGGTGAACTAAAGGTCACAAGGCAATGTATGATACGTTTTAAGGTGGGAAACTACCAAGATGAAGTGCTTTGTGACGTGATACCAATGCAAGCGTGTCACTTGTTGTTAGGTAGACCTTGGCAATATGATAGGTCTACCAAACACGATGGGAGGACCAATCGATATACACTTGAGAAGGATGGCCGAAAGGTCACACTTCACCCTCTTTCACCCTCCCAAGTAAATGAGTGGCACCAAAAGATGAGAGAGTTGAAGGAAAAGGGGAAGAAATCCGAAAGAGAAGAAGAGGGAAGGGAAATCGTGGTTGGGGCAGTAGGGTCACCCGTGACTGCCTCAACTTCAAAGGGGGCTGAAAACGTGGTGATGTTAGCTAGAAAGAAGGAACTCTTCGTGGACCATGATGTGGGCACACCTATGTTGCTTTTGGCTCATTGTTTAAATACTAACCCCGCTAATTCTTCCATTTCCCCTTTGATTTCTTGTGTGTTGCAGGATTATGAAGATGTATTGCCTAAAGAACTTCCGCAAGGATTGCCCCCACTTCGGGGAATTGAGCACCAAATTGATTTGGTGCCGGGTTCACAACTTCCAAACAAACCAGCCTATAGGAGCAATCCCATGGACACTAAGGAGCTTGAGAGACAAGTTGAGGAACTTCTCAACAAGGGATACATCAAAGAAAGTATGAGTCCTTGTGCTGTTCCGGTGCTTTTGGTACCAAAGAAAGACGGAACTTGGCGCATGTGCGTCGATTGTAGAGCCATCAACAAAATCACTATAAGGTATCGTCATCCAATCCCTAGACTTGATGATATGTTAGATGAGCTCCATGGCTCTTGTTTGTTTTCTAAGGTGGATCTTAGGAGTGGCTATCACCAAATTCGCATGCAACCCGGTGATGAGTGGAAGACCGCATTCAAGACCAAATTCGGTCTATATGAGTGGCTGGTCATGCCCTTTGGCCTTACCAATGCTCCTAGCACCTTTATGAGGCTAATGAATCATGTAATGAAGCCTTATATTGGGAAGTTTGTGGTGGTTTACTTTGATGATGTGTTGGTATATAGTAAATCTATTGATGATCATGTGATGCATTTGAGGTGTGTGTTTGAGGTGCTCCGAAAGGAGAAGTTGATACAAGATCAAGTATGTATCACACGATTTCAGCAACACCAACAAGAAACCCCAACAAACACAAGATTAACAAGTAAGCAACAATGCTAGTGAATCGAAAGAGCCCCACACGGCTTCACTAGACTTCAAGATCTCAAAGACAACAACAACAAGATAATGAAAAGATAGATAACTTGACATATAATATTCAAGAGACTAAGAACCCTAACATCAAGAGAGGACCCTAAGACTATTGAATATAAACACCAAGCTCTTACTTGGACCAAGAGGAACTCAATGACCTCAAGACCCTAGTTTCTAGCCAAAACACAACACAAGCTTCCTTCTAGCAAGCTTGTGGCCGAATCTGCCTCCCAATGGAAGAGAGAGAGAAAGGGAAATATTACAAGTCTTTGTCTTGAAATTACAATGGGAAAACTAAGGCAAAATAATTCTAGGCTTGTCTATTTATATTACAAGCCAAATGAAAGACAAAAATGACCTTATGGGCCATGTGGAGCAGCCGGCCATGGAGTGTAAAAACATTACACTTCAAGGCCCATCTTCACACCTTAAAACATTTAGGCCCTTAGGTGGTTCAATAACCAACTCACACACGGCCATTTGCATGAATACGGCTTGGAGTTTTTGTAACTCCCGGGCTTGACTTCGTGTGAATGGTCGGGTACTTGTTGGACAGCTTGTCCCACCCGTATCATCCTCTCCATCTTGAGAGGAATTTGGCCTCAAATTCAGCACTTGGTCGTCTTCAACCGCCTCCACGAGAGAAAGATCACAAACGTTAAAAGTGTGGTGCACTTGGTATTCCGGTGGAAGGTCAATCTTGTAGGCGTTGTCATTGATTTTCTCGAGCACTTGGAATGGACCATCACCCCTCGGCATCAATTTGGACTTTCTTTGGGATGGAAACCGATCCCTCCGAAGATGCACCCACACCCAATCTCCCGGTTCAAGGATGACTTTCTTTCTTCCCTTGTTGGCCCTCCTTGCCATGTCTTGGTTTTTCTTCTCAAGTTGAAGCCGCACCTTCTCATGTAACTTCTTCATAGAATCTGCCCGCTTGCTTCCTTCTAAGCTAATCATGAGATCACTTGGCAAAGGCGTTAAATCCAAAGGGGTGAGGGGGTTGAGGCCGTATACACACTCAAAGGGAGTCATTCCCGTACTTGAGTGTATGACACGGTTATATGCAAACTCAATCAATGGTAAGTGCTCCTCCCAAGAAGTCATTTTTCCCTTAACCATGGAACGTAGCATAGCACCCAAAGTCCTATTTACTACTTCCGTTTGGCCATCGGTTTGTGGGTGGCAAGAGGTAGAGAACAATAACTTGGTACCAAGCCTACCCCACATGGACTTCCAAAAGTGGCTTAGGAACTTAGAGTCCCTATCACTCACAATGGTCCTCGGGACACCATGCAATCTAACAACATTATCAACAAATAACGAGGCCACGCTAGGGGCGTCATCACACTTAGAGCAAGGAATAAAGTGCGCCATTTTAGAAAACCGGTCAACTACAACAAAGATACTATCCCGGCCTCGTCGAGTCCTTGGCAGCCCTAACACAAAGTCCATCGATATATCAAGCCAAGGACGTAGAGGAGTGGGCAGCGGGGTGTACAACCCATGAGGTAGGAGCCGAGATTTGGCTCTCTTGCATTCTACACATTGGCCACAAGTTCTAGTCACATCCTTGCGCATTTTGGGCCAATAGAATTGCTCCTCCAATATTCCGAGGGTCTTTTCGACCCCAAAATGACCCATTAGACCGCCATCATGTGCTTCCCTCACAAACAATTCTCTCCAAGAGCTAGAGGGTACACACAATCGTCTACCTTTAAATAAGTAACCATCAAACTTGGCATAGGGATTTGAACCCCTAGCCGAATCCCACTTGTCCCTACCCCATTCTTCGCATTCCCTAAAGATAGGAGCAAAGTGAGGGTCCTTGGGATACAATTCTCTTAAACTCTCAAAACCCATCAACTTCGAAGACAAAGTGGCAACAAGCACATGCTTTCTAGACAACGCATCAGCAACAACATTCTCCTTCCCCCTTTTGTAATGAATTACATAAGGGAAAGTCTCAATAAACTCAATCCACTTAGCATGACGCCTATTCAACTTGTCTTGGCTCTTAAGGTGTTTCAACGATTCATGGTCCGTTCGTATCACAAACTCCTTAGGCCACAAATAATGCTGCCAATTGCCCAAGGCTCTAACAAGGGCGTACAACTCCAAATCATAAGTCGAGTAATTAAGAGTTGCCCCTTTGAGTTTTTCACTAAAATAAGCGACGGGCTTGCCTTCTTGCATTAAAACAGCCCCGATGCCAACCTTACTAGCATCACACTCCACTTCAAACATTTTATCAAAATCGGGCAATTGTAACAAAGGCGCCGAGATGAGCATAGCTTTCAAGGCTTCAAAAGCCTTAGCTTGCTCATCACCCCACTTAAAGGGTTGGTCCTTTCTAATAACCTCAGTCAAGGGTGCTGCTATGGAGCTAAAACCTTTGACAAACCTCCTATAAAAGCTTGCTAATCCATGAAAACTTCGGATTTCTCCAATAGTTTTAGGGATTGGCCAACTTCGTATAGAGTCTATCTTGGATTCGTCCACTTCCACGCCCCTTGAGCTCACGACAAAACCCAAGAAAATCACTTTATCAACACCAAAAGAACACTTCTCCATGTTGGCATACAACTTCTCCTTTCGGAGCACCTCAAACACACACCTCAAATGCATCACATGATCATCAATAGATTTACTATATACCAACACATCATCAAAGTAAACCACAACAAACTTCCCAATATAAGGCTTCATTACATGATTCATTAGCCTCATAAAGGTGCTAGGAGCATTGGTAAGGCCAAAGGGCATGACCAGCCACTCATATAGACCGAATTTGGTCTTGAATGCGGTCTTCCACTCATCACCGGGTTGCATGCGAATTTGGTGATAGCCACTCCTAAGATCCACCTTAGAAAACAAACAAGAGCCATGGAGCTCATCTAACATATCATCTAGTCTAGGGATTGGATGACGATACCTTATAGTGATTTTGTTGATGGCTCTACAATCGACGCACATGCGCCAAGTTCCGTCTTTCTTTGGTACCAAAAGCACCGGAACAGCACAAGGACTCATACTTTCTTTGATGTATCCCTTGTTGAGAAGTTCCTCAACTTGTCTCTCAAGCTCCTTAGTGTCCATGGGATTGCTCCTATAGGCTGGTTTGTTTGGAAGTTGTGAACCCGGCACCAAATCAATTTGGTGCTCAATTCCCCGAAGTGGGGGCAATCCTTGCGGAAGTTCTTTAGGAAATACATCTTCATAATCCTGCAACACACAAGAAATCAAAGGGGAAATGGAAGAATTAGCGGGGTTAGTATTTAAACAATGAGCCAAAAGCAACATAGGTGTGCCCACATCATGGTCCACGAAGAGTTCCTTCTTTCTAGCTAACATCACCACGTTTTCAGCCCCCTTTGAAGTTGAGGCAGTCACGGGTGACCCTACTGCCCCAACCACGGTTTCCCTTCCCTCTTCTCCTCTTTCGGATTTCTTCCCCTTTTCCTTCAACTCTCTCATCTTTTGGTGCCACTCATTTACTTGGGAGGGTGAAAGCGGGTGAAGTGTGACCTTTCGGCCATCCTTCTCAAGTGTATATCGATTGGTCCTCCCATCGTGTTTGGTAGACCTATCATATTGCCAAGGTCTACCTAACAACAAGTGACACGCTTGCATTGGTATCACGTCACAAAGCACTTCATCTTGGTAGTTTCCCACCTTAAAACGTATCATACATTGCCTTGTGACCTTTAGTTCACCACAGTCATTCAACCATTGTAGCTTGTAGGGACTAGTGTGCGGGGTAGTTGGTAACCTCAAGAAGTTAACCGTAGCCATACTAACAACATTTGTGCAACTACCACTATCAATCACCAAGGTGCACACACTTCCCTTTACAAGACATTTAGTATGGAATAGATTCTCCCTTTGACTAGGGTCATCTATCGCCTTACTAATCATGACGCGCCTAACCACAAAGTTGGGAACCACACACTCCCCTTCTTGAGGGTAAACATCTTCGCCCTCATCATCATATGGCCCATTCTCGGGTTCCTCTCCATCTTGAGGCTCGGCCTCATCTTCTCCCCTTTCGGGACCCACCTCCTCACCAAGGTAATACACCCTCCCTTCCCGAAGGATCACATTGCGTCGGTTTGGACACTCATTGGCTTTATGTCCCCAACCTTGGCACTTGAAACATTGGAATCCTTTTGGGTTAGGGTACTTGTGAGCTTCTTGTTTTGGAGGAAGTTTGGGGTCGGCCTTGGGCTCGGGCAGCCTTGGAAGGCTGGATTGCCCCTTGTTTTTGGACCAACCCGAGGGGGCTGGTACCCTTGCCTTAAACGACGACCTCTCCTTTAGCTCTTTTTCAACCTCAATAGCCGCTTGGAAAATACCCTCAACGGTATCAAACTTGTGAAGTGTCAAATGAGTGGAGATCTCCTTGTTCAATCCACACTTGAACCGGATGACATCATGACTGATTTGCTCCCCACGATGGTCAAGGTTTAACATGAGTTGTTGAAACTCATCAAAGTATGCCATCACACTTTTGTTACCTTGACGTAAGTTGTACAACCTTGCAAGCAATTCATGGCGATAACTCTCGGGGAGGTACCTTTGCCTCATCAAGTATCTCAATCGATACCAAGGTGGTGGCTGCCCGTCAACTAGTGCATTACCAAACCGCTTGACGTACTCCCACCAAGTGTTAGCATAACCCTCAAAGTGAGCTATAGCATAACTTCCTTTCTTTTCTTCCGAGAGATCATTAACTTGGAAGACTTTGTCACAAGCCGATTCCCAAGCTAAGTATGCCTCGGGGTCACTCTCACCCTTAAAGAGCGGTAGACTCAACTTGATGGTGTTGATGCCCACATCTCTCTCATGGTGCCGGTTTCCTCTTTCTTCATATCCACGGTATCTCCGTTGAACTCCTCTGCCCCCTCTCACCTCCTCCTCCCTCATGTAAGTATCATCAAAGGCCCCGTACCCATCATACTCCTCCCTACCATACTCCTCAAGGTGGGCTGGTCGGTTTTGGTTATTTGGAATTTGATTTGGGGGTATTGGATTTTGTGGGGGTGGTGGTCTTTGGTTTAATGGAGCTTGGAATGGAAGGTTCGGATTTAGTGGTGGAATTTGACGTCCAAATCCCTCATGCGGGGTTTGGGAATTCTGGAAATGCGTTGGTCTATTGGGGTCACGGTTTGGAGGAAAATAGGTGGTTTGGCTTGCGGCATTTAGTGGAGCTTGGGGTGCATTTAGCATTTGGTGGACTGTTTCGGGGGTGATGGTCGCGGAGGAAGTCCTATCTTGTCCATTGGTTGAGACATGTAGAGGAGTAGAAGGACGAGAGTTTCTTTGACTCTCCACTTGTTCTAATCTCCCACTAATAGTCGACACTTCTCCCTTGATGGCTGCCAAGTCCCCTCTCACGGCCCCAAAGTCCGAATTTAACCTTTCAAGTGTCCGAGTAACGGCCTCAAGAGTGACCCTCATAGAGTCAAGTGCATTAGTATCCACGTTATGGGACGTGGCCCCTTCCATTGTCGAGGTATTATACTCTTTAGATCACCACACGCTTGAGTTCCACAAGTGTTGTAAATTGGCTAGTAACCGTGAATCCTTTAAGGTATGAGTAAGCTCTTATCCGGAGTGGATTCTTGTTTGAAGACTCAAAGAATTCTTGTAGGACTAGGACCAAAAACAACAACGTGTTCAAAAGATAAAAGCACTCAAGTAAACGTTGACACGAACAAACGAATTCAAAGGACTAATTGACAATCTAGTAGGAATGTACTAGTTTGTTAATTAGTTCTAGAATCAAGTAAGGAAACTAAGAATCAACAATTAGAAACTAGAAAATTATCCAAAGTTGAGCTTAGGGGTGACGTGGCAGCATGCAATTGGCCTTGGGCCCACACGGTTTGTATATATATAACTTATATGTATTTTTTTTTTTGTCACAAATCTGAAAATCAATATTCATACAACTTGTGAAGTATGACAATGTGTTTTGGAGGGAAAAATAATAGTCTTGTAGCCTTTTTCAACCTTTCAAACTCAAAGGGTTAGGTTTGACTAACTATTCCCACAAAACAAGGCTCCTTGAATTAAGGAAGAGTGGTTGGCCAACTATGAAGTGATGGGTGCAAGTCTTTCACCAACAACTTTATGATTTGTCTTGCAACTTGAACACCACAAGATGAACAAGATGAACAAGTTTAAAAGATGAACACCTTACAACTTTCATCAACTTCTTCAAGCACATAACACACAACCACCAAATTTTTTTTTCATCAACAACATACAACTTTCAACCACTTCAAGTCACCACAACAATGGTCAAGTTTTCAAGCTCAACTTTTAGATCTAGACACTTTAGTGTTGGTGAGAAAGAAACCAACACTAGAAACACACTAAACAAGCAAAATAACACCTAGATCTAAACATACAACAACATTCTCGGATTTGTCTTCAATGGACTGATTTCCGATTTTTTTTTTTTTTTTTTTTTTTTTTGTTTAATCCGAGAACAAGCCCAAGATGGGTCGTGTGGGAACACAACCGGTCTTGCTTTGATACCAAATGATACAAGATCAAGTATGTATCACACGATTTCAGCAACACCAACAAGAAACCCCAACAAACACAAGATTAACAAGTAAGCAACAATGCTAGTGAATCGAAAGAGCCCCACACGGCTTCACTAGACTTCAAGATCTCAAAGACAACAACAACAAGATAATGAAAAGATAGATAACTTGACATATAATATTCAAGAGACTAAGAACCCTAACATCAAGAGAGGACCCTAAGACTATTGAATATAAACACCAAGCTCTTACTTGGACCAAGAGGAACTCAATGACCTCAAGACCCTAGTTTCTAGCCAAAACACAACACAAGCTTCCTTCTAGCAAGCTTGTGGCCGAATCTGCCTCCCAATGGAAGAGAGAGAGAAAGGGAAATATTACAAGTCTTTGTCTTGAAATTACAATGGGAAAACTAAGGCAAAATAATTCTAGGCTTGTCTATTTATATTACAAGCCAAATGAAAGACAAAAATGACCTTATGGGCCATGTGGAGCAGCCGGCCATGGAGTGTAAAAACATTACACTTCAAGGCCCATCTTCACACCTTAAAACATTTAGGCCCTTAGGTGGTTCAATAACCAACTCACACACGGCCATTTGCATGAATACGGCTTGGAGTTTTTGTAACTCCCGGGCTTGACTTCGTGTGAATGGTCGGGTACTTGTTGGACAGCTTGTCCCACCCGTATCAGAAGTTGTATGCCAACATGGAGAAGTGTTCTTTTGGTGTTGATAAAGTGATTTTCTTGGGTTTTGTCGTGAGCTCAAAGGGTGTGGAAGTGGACGAATCCAAGATAGACTCTATACGAAGTTGGCCAATCCCTAAAACTATTGGAGAAATCCAAAGTTTTCATGGATTAGCAAGCTTTTATAGGAGGTTTGTCAAAGGTTTTAGCTCCATAGCAGCACCCTTGACTGAGGTTATTAGAAAGGACCAACCCTTTAAGTGGGGTGATGAGCAAGCTAAGGCTTTTGAAGCCTTGAAAGCTATGCTCATCTCGGCGCCTTTGTTACAATTGCCCGATTTTGATAAAATGTTTGAAGTGGAGTGTGATGCTAGTAAGGTTGGCATCGGGGCTGTTTTAATGCAAGAAGGCAAGCCCGTCGCTTATTTTAGTGAAAAACTCAAAGGGGCAACTCTTAATTACTCGACTTATGATTTGGAGTTGTACGCCCTTGTTAGAGCCTTGGGCAATTGGCAACATTATTTGTGGCCTAAGGAGTTTGTGATACGAACGGACCATGAATCGTTGAAACACCTTAAGAGCCAAGACAAGTTGAATAGGCATCATGCTAAGTGGATTGAGTTTATTGAGACTTTCCCTTATGTAATTCATTACAAAAGGGGGAAGGAGAATGTTGTTGCTGATGCGTTGTCTAGAAAGCATGTGCTTGTTGCCACTTTGTCTTCGAAGTTGATGGGTTTTGAGAGTTTAAGAGAATTGTATCCCAAGGACCCTCACTTTGCTCCTATCTTTAGGGAATGCGAAGAATGGGGTAGGGACAAGTGGGATTCGGCTAGGGGTTCAAATCCCTATGCCAAGTTTGATGGTTACTTATTTAAAGGTAGACGATTGTGTGTACCCTCTAGCTCTTGGAGAGAATTGTTTGTGAGGGAAGCACATGATGGCGGTCTAATGGGTCATTTTGGGGTCGAAAAGACCCTCGGAATATTGGAGGAGCAATTCTATTGGCCCAAAATGCGCAAGGATGTGACTAGAACTTGTGGCCAATGTGTAGAATGCAAGAGAGCCAAATCTCGGCTCCTACCTCATGGGTTGTACACCCCGCTGCCCACTCCTCTACGTCCTTGGCTTGATATATCGATGGACTTTGTGTTAGGGCTGCCAAGGACTCGACGAGGCCGGGATAGTATCTTTGTTGTAGTTGACCGGTTTTCTAAAATGGCGCACTTTATTCCTTGCTCTAAGTGTGATGACGCCCCTAGCGTGGCCTCGTTATTTGTTGATAATGTTGTTAGATTGCATGGTGTCCCGAGGACCATTGTGAGTGATAGGGACTCTAAGTTCCTAAGCCACTTTTGGAAGTCCATGTGGGGTAGGCTTGGTACCAAGTTATTGTTCTCTACCTCTTGCCACCCACAAACCGATGGCCAAACGGAAGTAGTAAATAGGACTTTGGGTGCTATGCTACGTTCCATGGTTAAGGGAAAAATGACTTCTTGGGAGGAGCACTTACCATTGATTGAGTTTGCATATAACCGTGTCATACACTCAAGTACGGGAATGACTCCCTTTGAGTGTGTATACGGCCTCAACCCCCTCACCCCTTTGGATTTAACGCCTTTGCCAAGTGATCTCATGATTAGCTTAGAAGGAAGCAAGCGGGCAGATTCTATGAAGAAGTTACATGAGAAGGTGCGGCTTCAACTTGAGAAGAAAAACCAAGACATGGCAAGGAGGGCCAACAAGGGAAGAAAGAAAGTCATCCTTGAACCGGGAGATTGGGTGTGGGTGCATCTTCGGAGGGATCGGTTTCCATCCCAAAGAAAGTCCAAATTGATGCCGAGGGGTGATGGTCCATTCCAAGTGCTCGAGAAAATCAATGACAACGCCTACAAGATTGACCTTCCACCGGAATACCAAGTGCACCACACTTTTAACGTTTGTGATCTTTCTCTCGTGGAGGCGGTTGAAGACGACCAAATGCTGAATTTGAGGCCAAATTCCTCTCAAGATGGAGAGGATGATACGGGTGGGACAAGCTGTCCAACAAGTACCCGACCATTCACACGAAGTCAAGCTCGGGAGTTACAAAAACTCCAAGCCGTATTCATGCAAATGGCCGTGTGTGAGTTGGTTATTGAACCACCTAAGGGTCTAAATGTTTTAAGGTGTGAAGATGGGCCTTGAAGTGTAATAACATTACACTCCATGGCCGGCTGCTCCACATGGCCCATAAGGTCATTTTTGTCTTTCATTTGGCTTGTAATATAAATAGACAAGCCTAGAATTATTTTGCCTTAGTTTTCTCATTGTAATTTCAAGACAAAGACTTGTAATATTTCACTTTCTCTCTCTCTTCCATTGAGAGGCAGATTCGGCCACAAGCTTGCTAGAAGGAAGCTTGTGTTGTGTTTTGGCTAGAAACTAGGGTCTTGAGGTCATTGAGTTCCTCTTGGTCCAAGTAAGAGCTTGGTGTTTATATTCAATAGTCTTAGGGTCCTCTCTTGATGTTAGGGTTCTTAGTCTCTTGAATATTATATGTCAAGTTATCTATCTTTTTCATTATCTTGTTGTTGTTGTCTTTGAGATCTTGAAGTCTAGTGAAGCCGTGTGGGGCTCTTTCGATTCACTAGCATTGTTGCTTACTTGTTAATCTTGTGTTTGTTGGGTTTTCTTGTTGGTGTTGCTGAAATCTTGTGATACATACTTGATCTTGTATCACATTACTACTATTGAATTACAACCTAACATTTATGTATTCCATACTCGGATGGATTTTTGATGTTTTTTTTACTATTAAATAACTAAATGGACATACAAAGGCTGGACGGACCAACAATAAAACTTGCTTTCTTACATTACAACACGTGCATTACCTCCTAGCATCTATTTATTCCATACTTGGATGGATTATTTGTGTTTTTTTGACTACTAAATTACTAAATAACACATACAAAGGTTGGACTGACCAATAATAGAACTTGGTTTCTTACATTACGACACTTGTATTACAACCAAACATCTATGTATTATATACTCAGAAGGATTATCGATGTTTTTTTGACAACTAAATTACTAAATGAGACATACATAGCCTGGACGGACCAGTAATCAAACTTGGTTTCTTACATTACACAACATGTGCATTACCTCCTAACATCTATGTATTCCAAACTCAGATGGATTATCGGTGTTTTTTTGACTACTAAATCACTAAATGAGACATTCAAAAGTTGGATGGACCAATAATAGAACTTAATTTCTGACATTACTACTATTGTATTACAACCTAACATCTATGTATTCCATACTCAGAAGGATTATCGATGTTTTTTTGCCTACTAAATTACTAAATGAGACATATAAAGGATGGACGGACCAGTAATAAAACTTGGTTTCTTACATTACTACATGTGCATTACCTCCTAACATCTATATATTCCAAACCTCAGATGAATTATCGGTGTTTCTTTGACTACTAAATCACTAAATGAGACAATCAAAAGTTGGATGGACCAATAATAGAACTTGGTTTCTTACATTACTACCATTGTATTACAACCTAACATCTATGTATTCCATACTCAAATGGATTATCGATTTTTTTGCGTACTAAATTACTAAATGAGACATATAAAGGATGGACAGACCAATAATAAAACTTGGTTTCTTACATTACAACACGTCTGTTACCTCCTACCATCTATTTATTCCATACTTGGATGGATTATCGGTGTTTTTTTGACTACTAAATCACTAAATAACACATACAAAGGTTGGACGGACTAATATTAGAACTTGGTTTCTTAAACTACTACACTTGTATTACAACCTAACTTCTATGTATTCCATACTCAGAAGGGTTATCGATGTTTTTTTTACCACTAAATTACTAAATGAGACATACAAAGTCTAGAATGACCAATAATAAAACTTGGTTTCTTACATTATTACATGTGCATTACCTCCTAACATCTATATATTCCAACCTTAGATGGATTATCGGTGTTTCTTTGACTAATAAATCACTAAATGAGACATTCAAAAGTTGGATGGACCAATAATAGAACTTGGTTTCTTACTTTACTACTATTGTATTACAACCTAACATCTATGTATTCCATACTCGGATGTATTTTTGATGTTTTTTTTACTATTAAATAACTAAATGAGACATACAAAGGCTGGACGGACCAACAATAAAACTTGCTTTCTTACATTACAACACGTGCATTACCTCCTAACATCTATTTATTCCATACTAGAATGGATTATCGGTGTTTCTTTGACTAATAAATCCCAAAATGAGACATTCAAATGTTTGATGGACCAATAATAGAACTTGGTTTCTAACATTACTACTATTGAATTACAACCTAACATTTATGTATTCCATACTCGGATGGATTTTTGATGTTTTTTTTACTATTAAATAACTAAATGGACATACAAAGGCTGGACGGACCAACAATAAAACTTGCTTTCTTACATTACAACACGTGCATTACCTCCTAGCATCTATTTATTCCATACTTGGATGGATTATTTGTGTTTTTTTGACTACTAAATTACTAAATAACACATACAAAGGTTGGACTGACCAATAATAGAACTTGGTTTCTTACATTACGACACTTGTATTACAACCAAACATCTATGTATTATATACTCAGAAGGATTATCGATGTTTTTTTGACAACTAAATTACTAAATGAGACATACATAGCCTGGACGGACCAGTAATCAAACTTGGTTTCTTACATTACACAACATGTGCATTACCTCCTAACATCTATGTATTCCAAACTCAGATGGATTATCGGTGTTTTTTTGACTACTAAATCACTAAATGAGACATTCAAAAGTTGGATGGACCAATAATAGAACTTAATTTCTGACATTACTACTATTGTATTACAACCTAACATCTATGTATTCCATACTCAGAAGGATTATCGATATTTTTTTGCCTACTAAATTACTAAATGAGACATATAAAGGATGGACGGACCAGTAATAAAACTTGGTTTCTTACATTACTACATGTGCATTACCTCCTAACATCTATATATTCCAAACCTCAGATGAATTATCGGTGTTTCTTTGACTACTAAATCACTAAATGAGACAATCAAAAGTTGGATGGACCAATAATAGAACTTGGTTTCTTACATTACCACCATTGTATTACAACCTAACATCTATGTATTCCATACTCAAATGGATTATCGATTTTTTTGCGTACTAAGTTACTAAATGAGACATATAAAGGATGGACAGACCAATAATAAAACTTGGTTTCTTACATTACAACACGTCTGTTACCTCCTAGCATCTATTTATTCCATACTTGGATGGATTATCGGTGTTTTTTTGACTACTAAATCACTAAATAACACATACAAAGGTTGGACGGACTAATATTAGAACTTGGTTTCTTAAACTACTACACTTGTATTACAACCTAACTTCTATGTATTCCATACTCAGAAGGGTTATCGATGTTTTTTTTACCACTAAATTACTAAATGAGACATACAAAGTCTAGAATGACCAATAATAAAACTTGGTTTCTTACATTATTACATGTGCATTACCTCCTAACATCTATATATTCCAACCTTAGATGGATTATCGGTGTTTCTTTGACTAATAAATCACTAAATGAGACATTCAAAAGTTGGATGGACCAATAATAGAACTTGGTTTCTTACTTTACTACTATTGTATTACAACCTAACATCTATGTATTCCATACTCGGATGTATTTTTGATGTTTTTTTTACTATTAAATAACTAAATGAGACATACAAAGGCTGGACGGACCAACAATAAAACTTGCTTTCTTACATTACAACACGTGCATTACCTCCTAACATCTATTTATTCCATACTAGAATGGATTATCGGTGTTTCTTTGACTAATAAATCCCAAAATGAGACATTCAAATGTTTGATGGACCAATAATAGAACTTGGTTTCTAACATTACTACTATTGAATTACAACCTAACATTTATGTATTCCATACTCGGATGGATTTTTGATGTTTTTTTTACTATTAAATAACTAAATGGACATACAAAGGCTGGACGGACCAACAATAAAACTTGCTTTCTTACATTACAACACGTGCATTACCTCCTAGCATCTATTTATTCCATACTTGGATGGATTATTTGTGTTTTTTTGACTACTAAATTACTAAATAACACATACAAAGGTTGGACTGACCAATAATAGAACTTGGTTTCTTACATTACGACACTTGTATTACAACCAAACATCTATGTATTATATACTCAGAAGGGTTATCGATGTTTTTTTGACAACTAAATTACTAAATGAGACATACATAGCCTGGACGGACCAGTAATCAAACTTGGTTTCTTACATTACACAACATGTGCATTACCTCCTAACATCTATGTATTCCAAACTCAGATGGATTATCGGTGTTTTTTTGACTACTAAATCACTAAATGAGACATTCAAAAGTTGGATGGACCAATAATAGAACTTAATTTCTGACATTACTACTATTGTATTACAACCTAACATCTATGTATTCCATACTCAGAAGGATTATCGATATTTTTTTGCCTACTAAATTACTAAATGAGACATATAAAGGATGGACGGACCAGTAATAAAACTTGGTTTCTTACATTACTACATGTGCATTACCTCCTAACATCTATATATTCCAAACCTCAGATGAATTATCGGTGTTTCTTTGACTACTAAATCACTAAATGAGACAATCAAAAGTTGGATGGACCAATAATAGAACTTGGTTTCTTACATTACCACCATTGTATTACAACCTAACATCTATGTATTCCATACTCAAATGGATTATCGATTTTTTTGCGTACTAAGTTACTAAATGAGACATATAAAGGATGGACAGACCAATAATAAAACTTGGTTTCTTACATTACAACACGTCTGTTACCTCCTAGCATCTATTTATTCCATACTTGGATGGATTATCGGTGTTTTTTTGACTACTAAATCACTAAATAACACATACAAAGGTTGGACGGACTAATATTAGAACTTGGTTTCTTAAACTACTACACTTGTATTACAACCTAACTTCTATGTATTCCATACTCAGAAGGGTTATCGATGTTTTTTTTACTACTAAATTACTAAATGAGACATACAAAGTCTAGAATGACCAATAATAAAACTTGGTTTCTTACATTATTACATGTGCATTACCTCCTAACATCTATATATTCCAACCTTAGATGGATTATCGGTGTTTCTTTGACTAATAAATCACTAAATGAGACATTCAAAAGTTGGATGGACCAATAATAGAACTTGGTTTCTTACTTTACTACTATTGTATTACAACCTAACATCTATGTATTCCATACTCGGATGTATTTTTGATGTTTTTTTTACTATTAAATAACTAAATGAGACATACAAAGGCTGGACGGACCAACAATAAAACTTGCTTTCTTACATTACAACACGTGCATTACCTCCTAACATCTATTTATTCCATACTAGAATGGATTATCGGTGTTTCTTTGACTAATAAATCCCAAAATGAGACATTCAAATGTTTGATGGACCAATAATAGAACTTGGTTTCTAACATTACTACTATTGAATTACAACCTAACATTTATGTATTCCATACTCGGATGGATTTTTGATGTTTTTTTTACTATTAAATAACTAAATGGACATACAAAGGCTGGACGGACCAACAATAAAACTTGCTTTCTTACATTACAACACGTGCATTACCTCCTAGCATCTATTTATTCCATACTTGGATGGATTATTTGTGTTTTTTTGACTACTAAATTACTAAATAACACATACAAAGGTTGGACTGACCAATAATAGAACTTGGTTTCTTACATTACGACACTTGTATTACAACCAAACATCTATGTATTATATACTCAGAAGGGTTATCGATGTTTTTTTGACAACTAAATTACTAAATGAGACATACATAGCCTGGACGGACCAGTAATCAAACTTGGTTTCTTACATTACACAACATGTGCATTACCTCCTAACATCTATGTATTCCAAACTCAGATGGATTATCGGTGTTTTTTTGACTACTAAATCACTAAATGAGACATTCAAAAGTTGGATGGACCAATAATAGAACTTAATTTCTGACATTACTACTATTGTATTACAACCTAACATCTATGTATTCCATACTCAGAAGGATTATCGATATTTTTTTGCCTACTAAATTACTAAATGAGACATATAAAGGATGGACGGACCAGTAATAAAACTTGGTTTCTTACATTACTACATGTGCATTACCTCCTAACATCTATATATTCCAAACCTCAGATGAATTATCGGTGTTTCTTTGACTACTAAATCACTAAATGAGACAATCAAAAGTTGGATGGACCAATAATAGAACTTGGTTTCTTACATTACCACCATTGTATTACAACCTAACATCTATGTATTCCATACTCAAATGGATTATCGATTTTTTTGCGTACTAAGTTACTAAATGAGACATATAAAGGATGGACAGACCAATAATAAAACTTGGTTTCTTACATTACAACACGTCTGTTACCTCCTAGCATCTATTTATTCCATACTTGGATGGATTATCGGTGTTTTTTTGACTACTAAATCACTAAATAACACATACAAAGGTTGGACGGACTAATATTAGAACTTGGTTTCTTAAACTACTACACTTGTATTACAACCTAACTTCTATGTATTCCATACTCAGAAGGGTTATCGATGTTTTTTTTACTACTAAATTACTAAATGAGACATACAAAGTCTAGAATGACCAATAATAAAACTTGGTTTCTTACATTATTACATGTGCATTACCTCCTAACATCTATATATTCCAACCTTAGATGGATTATCGGTGTTTCTTTGACTAATAAATCACTAAATGAGACATTCAAAAGTTGGATGGACCAATAATAGAACTTGGTTTCTTACTTTACTACTATTGTATTACAACCTAACATCTATGTATTCCATACTCGGATGTATTTTTGATGTTTTTTTTACTATTAAATAACTAAATGAGACATACAAAGGCTGGACGGACCAACAATAAAACTTGCTTTCTTACATTACAACACGTGCATTACCTCCTAACATCTATTTATTCCATACTAGAATGGATTATCGGTGTTTCTTTGACTAATAAATCCCAAAATGAGACATTCAAATGTTTGATGGACCAATAATAGAACTTGGTTTCTAACATTACTACTATTGAATTACAACCTAACATTTATGTATTCCATACTCGGATGGATTTTTGATGTTTTTTTTACTATTAAATAACTAAATGGACATACAAAGGCTGGACGGACCAACAATAAAACTTGCTTTCTTACATTACAACACGTGCATTACCTCCTAGCATCTATTTATTCCATACTTGGATGGATTATTTGTGTTTTTTTGACTACTAAATTACTAAATAACACATACAAAGGTTGGACTGACCAATAATAGAACTTGGTTTCTTACATTACGACACTTGTATTACAACCAAACATCTACGTATTATATACTCAGAAGGGTTATCGATGTTTTTTTTACTACTAAATTACTAAATGAGACATACATAGCCTGGACGGACCAGTAATCAAACTTGGTTTCTTACATTACACAACATGTGCATTACCTCCTAACATCTATGTATTCCAAACTCAGATGGATTATCGGTGTTTTTTTGACTACTAAATCACTAAATGAGACATTCAAAAGTTGGATGGACCAATAATAGAACTTAATTTCTGACATTACTACTATTGTATTACAACCTAACATCTATGTATTCCATACTCAGAAGGATTATCGATGTTTTTTTGCCTACTAAATTACTAAATGAGACATATAAAGGATGGACGGACCAGTAATAAAACTTGGTTTCTTACATTACTACATGTGCATTACCTCCTAACATCTATATATTCCAAACCTCAGATGAATTATCGGTGTTTCTTTGACTACTAAATCACTAAATGAGACAATCAAAAGTTGGATGGACCAATAATAGAACTTGGTTTCTTACATTACTACCATTGTATTACAACCTAACATCTATGTATTCCATACTCAAATGGATTATCGATTTTTTTGCGTACTAAATTACTAAATGAGACATATAAAGGATGGACAGACCAATAATAAAACTTGGTTTCTTACATTACAACACGTCTGTTACCTCCTAGCATCTATTTATTCCATACTTGGATGGATTATCGGTGTTTTTTTGACTACTAAATCACTAAATAACACATACAAAGGTTGGACGGACTAATATTAGAACTTGGTTTCTTAAACTACTACACTTGTATTACAACCTAACTTCTATGTATTCCATACTCAGAAGGGTTATCGATGTTTTTTTTACTACTAAATTACTAAATGAGACATACAAAGTCTAGAATGACCAATAATAAAACTTGGTTTCTTACATTATTACATGTGCATTACCTCCTAACATCTATATATTCCAACCTTAGATGGATTATCGGTGTTTCTTTGACTAATAAATCACTAAATGAGACATTCAAAAGTTGGATGGACCAATAATAGAACTTGGTTTCTTACTTTACTACTATTGTATTACAACCTAACATCTATGTATTCCATACTCGGATGTATTTTTGATGTTTTTTTTACTATTAAATAACTAAATGAGACATACAAAGGCTGGACGGACCAACAATAAAACTTGCTTTCTTACATTACAACACGTGCATTACCTCCTAACATCTATTTATTCCATACTAGAATGGATTATCGGTGTTTCTTTGACTAATAAATCCCAAAATGAGACATTCAAATGTTTGATGGACCAATAATAGAACTTGGTTTCTAACATTACTACTATTGAATTACAACCTAACATTTATGTATTCCATACTCGGATGGATTTTTGATGTTTTTTTTACTATTAAATAACTAAATGGACATACAAAGGCTGGACGGACCAACAATAAAACTTGCTTTCTTACATTACAACACGTGCATTACCTCCTAGCATCTATTTATTCCATACTTGGATGGATTATTTGTGTTTTTTTGACTACTAAATTACTAAATAACACATACAAAGGTTGGACTGACCAATAATAGAACTTGGTTTCTTACATTACGACACTTGTATTACAACCAAACATCTATGTATTATATACTCAGAAGGGTTATCGATGTTTTTTTTACTACTAAATTACTAAATGAGACATACATAGCCTGGACGGACCAGTAATCAAACTTGGTTTCTTACATTACACAACATGTGCATTACCTCCTAACATCTATGTATTCCAAACTCAGATGGATTATCGGTGTTTTTTTGACTACTAAATCACTAAATGAGACATTCAAAAGTTGGATGGACCAATAATAGAACTTAATTTCTGACATTACTACTATTGTATTACAACCTAACATCTATGTATTCCATACTCAGAAGGATTATCGATGTTTTTTTGCCTACTAAATTACTAAATGAGACATATAAAGGATGGACGGACCAGTAATAAAACTTGGTTTCTTACATTACTACATGTGCATTACCTCCTAACATCTATATATTCCAAACCTCAGATGAATTATCGGTGTTTCTTTGACTACTAAATCACTAAATGAGACAATCAAAAGTTGGATGGACCAATAATAGAACTTGGTTTCTTACATTACTACCATTGTATTACAACCTAACATCTATGTATTCCATACTCAAATGGATTATCGATTTTTTTGCGTACTAAATTACTAAATGAGACATATAAAGGATGGACAGACCAATAATAAAACTTGGTTTCTTACATTACAACACGTCTGTTACCTCCTAGCATCTATTTATTCCATACTTGGATGGATTATCGGTGTTTTTTTGACTACTAAATCACTAAATAACACATACAAAGGTTGGACGGACTAATATTAGAACTTGGTTTCTTAAACTACTACACTTGTATTACAACCTAACTTCTATGTATTCCATACTCAGAAGGGTTATCGATGTTTTTTTTACTACTAAATTACTAAATGAGACATACAAAGTCTAGAATGACCAATAATAAAACTTGGTTTCTTACATTATTACATGTGCATTACCTCCTAACATCTATATATTCCAACCTTAGATGGATTATCGGTGTTTCTTTGACTAATAAATCACTAAATGAGACATTCAAAAGTTGGATGGACCAATAATAGAACTTGGTTTCTTACTTTACTACTATTGTATTACAACCTAACATCTATGTATTCCATACTCGGATGTATTTTTGATGTTTTTTTTACTATTAAATAACTAAATGAGACATACAAAGGCTGGACGGACCAACAATAAAACTTGCTTTCTTACATTACAACACGTGCATTACCTCCTAACATCTATTTATTCCATACTAGAATGGATTATCGGTGTTTCTTTGACTAATAAATCCCAAAATGAGACATTCAAATGTTTGATGGACCAATAATAGAACTTGGTTTCTAACATTACTACTATTGAATTACAACCTAACATTTATGTATTCCATACTCGGATGGATTTTTGATGTTTTTTTTACTATTAAATAACTAAATGGACATACGAAGGCTGGACGGACCAACAATAAAACTTGCTTTCTTACATTACAACACGTGCATTACCTCCTAGCATCTATTTATTCCATACTTGGATGGATTATTTGTGTTTTTTTGACTACTAAATTACTAAATAACACATACAAAGGTTGGACTGACCAATAATAGAACTTGGTTTCTTACATTACGACACTTGTATTACAACCAAACATCTATGTATTATATACTCAGAAGGGTTATCGATGTTTTTTTTACTACTAAATTACTAAATGAGACATACATAGCCTGGACGGACCAGTAATCAAACTTGGTTTCTTACATTACACAACATGTGCATTACCTCCTAACATCTATGTATTCCAAACTCAGATGGATTATCGGTGTTTTTTTGACTACTAAATCACTAAATGAGACATTCAAAAGTTGGATGGACCAATAATAGAACTTAATTTCTGACATTACTACTATTGTATTACAACCTAACATCTATGTATTCCATACTCAGAAGGATTATCGATGTTTTTTTGCCTACTAAATTACTAAATGAGACATATAAAGGATGGACGGACCAGTAATAAAACTTGGTTTCTTACATTACTACATGTGCATTACCTCCTAACATCTATATATTCCAAACCTCAGATGAATTATCGGTGTTTCTTTGACTACTAAATCACTAAATGAGACAATCAAAAGTTGGATGGACCAATAATAGAACTTGGTTTCTTACATTACTACCATTGTATTACAACCTAACATCTATGTATTCCATACTCAAATGGATTATCGATTTTTTTGCGTACTAAATTACTAAATGAGACATATAAAGGATGGACAGACCAATAATAAAACTTGGTTTCTTACATTACAACACGTCTGTTACCTCCTAGCATCTATTTATTCCATACTTGGATGGATTATCGGTGTTTTTTTGACTACTAAATCACTAAATAACACATACAAAGGTTGGACGGACTAATATTAGAACTTGGTTTCTTAAACTACTACACTTGTATTACAACCTAACTTCTATGTATTCCATACTCAGAAGGGTTATCGATGTTTTTTTTACTACTAAATTACTAAATGAGACATACAAAGTCTAGAATGACCAATAATAAAACTTGGTTTCTTACATTATTACATGTGCATTACCTCCTAACATCTATATATTCCAACCTTAGATGGATTATCGGTGTTTCTTTGACTAATAAATCACTAAATGAGACATTCAAAAGTTGGATGGACCAATAATAGAACTTGGTTTCTTACTTTACTACTATTGTATTACAACCTAACATCTATGTATTCCATACTCGGATGTATTTTTGATGTTTTTTTTACTATTAAATAACTAAATGAGACATACAAAGGCTGGACGGACCAACAATAAAACTTGCTTTCTTACATTACAACACGTGCATTACCTCCTAACATCTATTTATTCCATACTAGAATGGATTATCGGTGTTTCTTTGACTAATAAATCCCAAAATGAGACATTCAAATGTTTGATGGACCAATAATAGAACTTGGTTTCTAACATTACTACTATTGAATTACAACCTAACATTTATGTATTCCATACTCGGATGGATTTTTGATGTTTTTTTTACTATTAAATAACTAAATGGACATACAAAGGCTGGACGGACCAACAATAAAACTTGCTTTCTTACATTACAACACGTGCATTACCTCCTAGCATCTATTTATTCCATACTTGGATGGATTATTTGTGTTTTTTTGACTACTAAATTACTAAATAACACATACAAAGGTTGGACTGACCAATAATAGAACTTGGTTTCTTACATTACGACACTTGTATTACAACCAAACATCTATGTATTATATACTCAGAAGGGTTATCGATGTTTTTTTTACTACTAAATTACTAAATGAGACATACATAGCCTGGACGGACCAGTAATCAAACTTGGTTTCTTACATTACACAACATGTGCATTACCTCCTAACATCTATGTATTCCAAACTCAGATGGATTATCGGTGTTTTTTTGACTACTAAATCACTAAATGAGACATTCAAAAGTTGGATGGACCAATAATAGAACTTAATTTCTGACATTACTACTATTGTATTACAACCTAACATCTATGTATTCCATACTCAGAAGGATTATCGATGTTTTTTTGCCTACTAAATTACTAAATGAGACATATAAAGGATGGACGGACCAGTAATAAAACTTGGTTTCTTACATTACTACATGTGCATTACCTCCTAACATCTATATATTCCAAACCTCAGATGAATTATCGGTGTTTCTTTGACTACTAAATCACTAAATGAGACAATCAAAAGTTGGATGGACCAATAATAGAACTTGGTTTCTTACATTACTACCATTGTATTACAACCTAACATCTATGTATTCCATACTCAAATGGATTATCGATTTTTTTGCGTACTAAATTACTAAATGAGACATATAAAGGATGGACAGACCAATAATAAAACTTGGTTTCTTACATTACAACACGTCTGTTACCTCCTAGCATCTATTTATTCCATACTTGGATGGATTATCGGTGTTTTTTTGACTACTAAATCACTAAATAACACATACAAAGGTTGGACGGACTAATATTAGAACTTGGTTTCTTAAACTACTACACTTGTATTACAACCTAACTTCTATGTATTCCATACTCAGAAGGGTTATCGATGTTTTTTTTACTACTAAATTACTAAATGAGACATACAAAGTCTAGAATGACCAATAATAAAACTTGGTTTCTTACATTATTACATGTGCATTACCTCCTAACATCTATATATTCCAACCTTAGATGGATTATCGGTGTTTCTTTGACTAATAAATCACTAAATGAGACATTCAAAAGTTGGATGGACCAATAATAGAACTTGGTTTCTTACTTTACTACTATTGTATTACAACCTAACATCTATGTATTCCATACTCGGATGTATTTTTGATGTTTTTTTTACTATTAAATAACTAAATGAGACATACAAAGGCTGGACGGACCAACAATAAAACTTGCTTTCTTACATTACAACACGTGCATTACCTCCTAACATCTATTTATTCCATACTAGAATGGATTATCGGTGTTTCTTTGACTAATAAATCCCAAAATGAGACATTCAAATGTTTGATGGACCAATAATAGAACTTGGTTTCTAACATTACTACTATTGAATTACAACCTAACATTTATGTATTCCATACTCGGATGGATTTTTGATGTTTTTTTTACTATTAAATAACTAAATGGACATACAAAGGCTGGACGGACCAACAATAAAACTTGCTTTCTTACATTACAACACGTGCATTACCTCCTAACATCTATTTATTCCATACTTGGATGGATTATTTGTGTTTTTTTGACTACTAAATTACTAAATAACACATACAAAGGTTGGACTGACCAATAATAGAACTTGGTTTCTTACATTACGACACTTGTATTACAACCAAACATCTATGTATTATATACTCAGAAGGATTATCGATGTTTTTTTGACAACTAAATTACTAAATGAGACATACATAGCCTGGACGGACCAGTAATCAAACTTGGTTTCTTACATTACACAACATGTGTATTACCTCCTAACATCTATGTATTCCAAACTCAGATGGATTATCGGTGTTTTTTTGACTACTAAATCACTAAATGAGACATTCAAAAGTTGGATGGACCAATAATAGAACTTAATTTCTGACATTACTACTATTGTATTACAACCTAACATCTATGTATTCCATACTCAGAAGGATTATCGATGTTTTTTTGCCTACTAAATTACTAAATGAGACATATAAAGGATGGACGGACCAGTAATAAAACTTGGTTTCTTACATTACTACATGTGCATTACCTCCTAACATCTATATATTCCAAACCTCAGATGAATTATCGGTGTTTCTTTGACTACTAAATCACTAAATGAGACAATCAAAAGTTGGATGGACCAATAATAGAACTTGGTTTCTTACATTACTACCATTGTATTACAACCTAACATCTATGTATTCCATACTCAAATGGATTATCGATTTTTTTGCGTACTAAATTACTAAATGAGACATATAAAGGATGGACAGACCAATAATAAAACTTGGTTTCTTACATTACAACACGTCTGTTACCTCCTAGCATCTATTTATTCCATACTTGGATGGATTATCGGTGTTTTTTTGACTACTAAATCACTAAATAACACATACAAAGGTTGGACGGACTAATATTAGAACTTGGTTTCTTAAACTACTACACTTGTATTACAACCTAACTTCTATGTATTCCATACTCAGAAGGGTTATCGATGTTTTTTTTACTACTAAATTACTAAATGAGACATACAAAGTCTAGAATGACCAATAATAAAACTTGGTTTCTTACATTATTACATGTGCATTACCTCCTAACATCTATATATTCCAACCTTAGATGGATTATCGGTGTTTCTTTGACTAATAAATCACTAAATGAGACATTCAAAAGTTGGATGGACCAATAATAGAACTTGGTTTCTTACTTTACTACTATTGTATTACAACCTAACATCTATGTATTCCATACTCGGATGTATTTTTGATGTTTTTTTTACTATTAAATAACTAAATGAGACATACAAAGGCTGGACGGACCAACAATAAAACTTGCTTTCATACATTACAACACGTGCATTACCTCCTAACATCTATTTATTCCATACTAGAATGGATTATCGGTGTTTCTTTGACTAATAAATCCCAAAATGAGGCATTCAAATGTTTGATGGACCAATAATAGAACTTGGTTTCTAACATTACTACTATTGAATTACAACCTAACATTTATGTATTCCATACTCGGATGGATTTTTGATGTTTTTTTTACTATTAAATAACTATTTGGACATACAAAGGCTGGACGGACCAACAATAAAACTTGCTTTCTTACATTACAACACGTGCATTACCTCCTAGCATCTATTTATTCCATACTTGGATGGATTATTTGTGTTTTTTTGACTACTAAATTACTAAATAACACATACAAAGGTTGGACTGACCAATAATAGAACTTGGTTTCTTACATTACGACACTTGTATTACAACCAAACATCTATGTATTATATACTCAGAAGGGTTATCGATGTTTTTTTTACTACTAAATTACTAAATGAGACATACATAGCCTGGACGGACCAGTAATCAAACTTGGTTTCTTACATTACACAACATGTGCATTACCTCCTAACATCTATGTATTCCAAACTCAGATGGATTATCGGTGTTTTTTTGACTACTAAATCACTAAATGAGACATTCAAAAGTTGGATGGACCAATAATAGAACTTAATTTCTGACATTACTACTATTGTATTACAACCTAACATCTATGTATTCCATACTCAGAAGGATTATCGATGTTTTTTTGCCTACTAAATTACTAAATGAGACATATAAAGGATGGACGGACCAGTAATAAAACTTGGTTTCTTACATTACTACATGTGCATTACCTCCTAACATCTATATATTCCAAACCTCAGATGAATTATCGGTGTTTCTTTGACTACTAAATCACTAAATGAGACAATCAAAAGTTGGATGGACCAATAATAGAACTTGGTTTCTTACATTACTACCATTGTATTACAACCTAACATCTATGTATTCCATACTCAAATGGATTATCGATTTTTTTGCGTACTAAATTACTAAATGAGACATATAAAGGATGGACAGACCAATAATAAAACTTGGTTTCTTACATTACAACACGTCTGTTACCTCCTAGCATCTATTTATTCCATACTTGGATGGATTATCGGTGTTTTTTTGACTACTAAATCACTAAATAACACATACAAAGGTTGGACGGACTAATATTAGAACTTGGTTTCTTAAACTACTACACTTGTATTACAACCTAACTTCTATGTATTCCATACTCAGAAGGGTTATCGATGTTTTTTTTACTACTAAATTACTAAATGAGACATACAAAGTCTAGAATGACCAATAATAAAACTTGGTTTCTTACATTATTACATGTGCATTACCTCCTAACATCTATATATTCCAACCTTAGATGGATTATCGGTGTTTCTTTGACTAATAAATCACTAAATGAGACATTCAAAAGTTGGATGGACCAATAATAGAACTTGGTTTCTTACTTTACTACTATTGTATTACAACCTAACATCTATGTATTCCATACTCGGATGTATTTTTGATGTTTTTTTTACTATTAAATAACTAAATGAGACATACAAAGGCTGGACGGACCAACAATAAAACTTGCTTTCTTACATTACAACACGTGCATTACCTCCTAACATCTATTTATTCCATACTAGAATGGATTATCGGTGTTTCTTTGACTAATAAATCCCAAAATGAGACATTCAAATGTTTGATGGACCAATAATAGAACTTGGTTTCTAACATTACTACTATTGAATTACAACCTAACATTTATGTATTCCATACTCGGATGGATTTTTGATGTTTTTTTTACTATTAAATAACTAAATGGACATACGAAGGCTGGACGGACCAACAATAAAACTTGCTTTCTTACATTACAACACGTGCATTACCTCCTAGCATCTATTTATTCCATACTTGGATGGATTATTTGTGTTTTTTTGACTACTAAATTACTAAATAACACATACAAAGGTTGGACTGACCAATAATAGAACTTGGTTTCTTACATTACGACACTTGTATTACAACCAAACATCTATGTATTATATACTCAGAAGGATTATCGATGTTTTTTTGACAACTAAATTACTAAATGAGACATACATAGCCTGGACGGACCAGTAATCAAACTTGGTTTCTTACATTACACAACATGTGCATTACCTCCTAACATCTATGTATTCCAAACTCAGATGGATTATCGGTGTTTTTTTGACTACTAAATCACTAAATGAGACATTCAAAAGTTGGATGGACCAATAATAGAACTTAATTTCTGACATTACTACTATTGTATTACAACCTAACATCTATGTATTCCATACTCAGAAGGATTATCGATGTTTTTTTGCCTACTAAATTACTAAATGAGACATATAAAGGATGGACGGACCAGTAATAAAACTTGGTTTCTTACATTACTACATGTGCATTACCTCCTAACATCTATATATTCCAAACCTCAGATGAATTATCGGTGTTTCTTTGACTACTAAATCACTAAATGAGACAATCAAAAGTTGGATGGACCAATAATAGAACTTGGTTTCTTACATTACTACCATTGTATTACAACCTAACATCTATGTATTCCATACTCAAATGGATTATCGATTTTTTTGCGTACTAAATTACTAAATGAGACATATAAAGGATGGACAGACCAATAATAAAACTTGGTTTCTTACATTACAACACGTCTGTTACCTCCTAGCATCTATTTATTCCATACTTGGATGGATTATCGGTGTTTTTTTGACTACTAAATCACTAAATAACACATACAAAGGTTGGACGGACTAATATTAGAACTTGGTTTCTTAAACTACTACACTTGTATTACAACCTAACTTCTATGTATTCCATACTCAGAAGGGTTATCGATGTTTTTTTTACTACTAAATTACTAAATGAGACATACAAAGTCTAGAATGACCAATAATAAAACTTGGTTTCTTACATTATTACATGTGCATTACCTCCTAACATCTATATATTCCAACCTTAGATGGATTATCGGTGTTTCTTTGACTAATAAATCACTAAATGAGACATTCAAAAGTTGGATGGACCAATAATAGAACTTGGTTTCTTACTTTACTACTATTGTATTACAACCTAACATCTATGTATTCCATACTCGGATGTATTTTTGATGTTTTTTTTACTATTAAATAACTAAATGAGACATACAAAGGCTGGACGGACCAACAATAAAACTTGCTTTCTTACATTACAACACGTGCATTACCTCCTAACATCTATTTATTCCATACTAGAATGGATTATCGGTGTTTCTTTGACTAATAAATCCCAAAATGAGACATTCAAATGTTTGATGGACCAATAATAGAACTTGGTTTCTAACATTACTACTATTGAATTACAACCTAACATTTATGTATTCCATACTCGGATGGATTTTTGATGTTTTTTTTACTATTAAATAACTAAATGGACATACGAAGGCTGGACGGACCAACAATAAAACTTGCTTTCTTACATTACAACACGTGCATTACCTCCTAGCATCTATTTATTCCATACTTGGATGGATTATTTGTGTTTTTTTGACTACTAAATTACTAAATAACACATACAAAGGTTGGACTGACCAATAATAGAACTTGGTTTCTTACATTACGACACTTGTATTACAACCAAACATCTATGTATTATATACTCAGAAGGGTTATCGATGTTTTTTTTACTACTAAATTACTAAATGAGACATACATAGCCTGGACGGACCAGTAATCAAACTTGGTTTCTTACATTACACAACATGTGCATTACCTCCTAACATCTATGTATTCCAAACTCAGATGGATTATCGGTGTTTTTTTGACTACTAAATCACTAAATGAGACATTCAAAAGTTGGATGGACCAATAATAGAACTTAATTTCTGACATTACTACTATTGTATTACAACCTAACATCTATGTATTCCATACTCAGAAGGATTATCGATGTTTTTTTGCCTACTAAATTACTAAATGAGACATATAAAGGATGGACGGACCAGTAATAAAACTTGGTTTCTTACATTACTACATGTGCATTACCTCCTAACATCTATATATTCCAAACCTCAGATGAATTATCGGTGTTTCTTTGACTACTAAATCACTAAATGAGACAATCAAAAGTTGGATGGACCAATAATAGAACTTGGTTTCTTACATTACTACCATTGTATTACAACCTAACATCTATGTATTCCATACTCAAATGGATTATCGATTTTTTTGCGTACTAAATTACTAAATGAGACATATAAAGGATGGACAGACCAATAATAAAACTTGGTTTCTTACATTACAACACGTCTGTTACCTCCTAGCATCTATTTATTCCATACTTGGATGGATTATCGGTGTTTTTTTGACTACTAAATCACTAAATAACACATACAAAGGTTGGACGGACTAATATTAGAACTTGGTTTCTTAAACTACTACACTTGTATTACAACCTAACTTCTATGTATTCCATACTCAGAAGGGTTATCGATGTTTTTTTTACTACTAAATTACTAAATGAGACATACAAAGTCTAGAATGACCAATAATAAAACTTGGTTTCTTACATTATTACATGTGCATTACCTCCTAACATCTATATATTCCAACCTTAGATGGATTATCGGTGTTTCTTTGACTAATAAATCACTAAATGAGACATTCAAAAGTTGGATGGACCAATAATAGAACTTGGTTTCTTACTTTACTACTATTGTATTACAACCTAACATCTATGTATTCCATACTCGGATGTATTTTTGATGTTTTTTTTACTATTAAATAACTAAATGAGACATACAAAGGCTGGACGGACCAACAATAAAACTTGCTTTCTTACATTACAACACGTGCATTACCTCCTAACATCTATTTATTCCATACTAGAATGGATTATCGGTGTTTCTTTGACTAATAAATCCCAAAATGAGACATTCAAATGTTTGATGGACCAATAATAGAACTTGGTTTCTAACATTACTACTATTGAATTACAACCTAACATTTATGTATTCCATACTCGGATGGATTTTTGATGTTTTTTTTACTATTAAATAACTAAATGGACATACAAAGGCTGGACGGACCAACAATAAAACTTGCTTTCTTACATTACAACACGTGCATTACCTCCTAACATCTATTTATTCCATACTTGGATGGATTATTTGTGTTTTTTTGACTACTAAATTACTAAATAACACATACAAAGGTTGGACTGACCAATAATAGAACTTGGTTTCTTACATTACGACACTTGTATTACAACCAAACATCTATGTATTATATACTCAGAAGGATTATCGATGTTTTTTTGACAACTAAATTACTAAATGAGACATACATAGCCTGGACGGACCAGTAATCAAACTTGGTTTCTTACATTACACAACATGTGTATTACCTCCTAACATCTATGTATTCCAAACTCAGATGGATTATCGGTGTTTTTTTGACTACTAAATCACTAAATGAGACATTCAAAAGTTGGATGGACCAATAATAGAACTTAATTTCTGACATTACTACTATTGTATTACAACCTAACATCTATGTATTCCATACTCAGAAGGATTATCGATGTTTTTTTGCCTACTAAATTACTAAATGAGACATATAAAGGATGGACGGACCAGTAATAAAACTTGGTTTCTTACATTACTACATGTGCATTACCTCCTAACATCTATATATTCCAAACCTCAGATGAATTATCGGTGTTTCTTTGACTACTAAATCGCTAAATGAGACAATCAAAAGTTGGATGGACCAATAATAGAACTTGGTTTCTTACATTACTACCATTGTATTACAACCTAACATCTATGTATTCCATACTCAAATGGATTATCGATTTTTTTGCGTACTAAATTACTAAATGAGACATATAAAGGATGGACAGACCAATAATAAAACTTGGTTTCTTACATTACAACACGTCTGTTACCTCCTAGCATCTATTTATTCCATACTTGGATGGATTATCGGTGTTTTTTTGACTACTAAATCACTAAATAACACATACAAAGGTTGGACGGACTAATATTAGAACTTGGTTTCTTAAACTACTACACTTGTATTACAACCTAACTTCTATGTATTCCATACTCAGAAGGGTTATCGATGTTTTTTTTACTACTAAATTACTAAATGAGACATACAAAGTCTAGAATGACCAATAATAAAACTTGGTTTCTTACATTATTACATGTGCATTACCTCCTAACATCTATATATTCCAACCTTAGATGGATTATCGGTGTTTCTTTGACTAATAAATCACTAAATGAGACATTCAAAAGTTGGATGGACCAATAATAGAACTTGGTTTCTTACTTTACTACTATTGTATTACAACCTAACATCTATGTATTCCATACTCGGATGTATTTTTGATGTTTTTTTTACTATTAAATAACTAAATGAGACATACAAAGGCTGGACGGACCAACAATAAAACTTGCTTTCATACATTACAACACGTGCATTACCTCTTAACATCTATTTATTCCATACTAGAATGGATTATCGGTGTTTCTTTGACTAATAAATCCCAAAATGAGACATTCAAATGTTTGATGGACCAATAATAGAACTTGGTTTCTAACATTACTACTATTGAATTACAACCTAACATTTATGTATTCCATACTCGGATGGATTTTTGATGTTTTTTTTACTATTAAATAACTAAATGGACATACAAAGGCTGGACGGACCAACAATAAAACTTGCTTTCTTACATTACAACACGTGCATTACCTCCTAGCATCTATTTATTCCATACTTGGATGGATTATTTGTGTTTTTTTGACTACTAAATTACTAAATAACACATACAAAGGTTGGACTGACCAATAATAGAACTTGGTTTCTTACATTACGACACTTGTATTACAACCAAACATCTATGTATTATATACTCAGAAGGGTTATCGATGTTTTTTTTACTACTAAATTACTAAATGAGACATACATAGCCTGGACGGACCAGTAATCAAACTTGGTTTCTTACATTACACAACATGTGCATTACCTCCTAACATCTATGTATTCCAAACTCAGATGGATTATCGGTGTTTTTTTGACTACTAAATCACTAAATGAGACATTCAAAAGTTGGATGGACCAATAATAGAACTTAATTTCTGACATTACTACTATTGTATTACAACCTAACATCTATGTATTCCATACTCAGAAGGATTATCGATGTTTTTTTGCCTACTAAATTACTAAATGAGACATATAAAGGATGGACGGACCAGTAATAAAACTTGGTTTCTTACATTACTACATGTGCATTACCTCCTAACATCTATATATTCCAAACCTCAGATGAATTATCGGTGTTTCTTTGACTACTAAATCACTAAATGAGACAATCAAAAGTTGGATGGACCAATAATAGAACTTGGTTTCTTACATTACTACCATTGTATTACAACCTAACATCTATGTATTCCATACTCAAATGGATTATCGATTTTTTTGCGTACTAAATTACTAAATGAGACATATAAAGGATGGACAGACCAATAATAAAACTTGGTTTCTTACATTACAACACGTCTGTTACCTCCTAGCATCTATTTATTCCATACTTGGATGGATTATCGGTGTTTTTTTGACTACTAAATCACTAAATAACACATACAAAGGTTGGACGGACTAATATTAGAACTTGGTTTCTTAAACTACTACACTTGTATTACAACCTAACTTCTATGTATTCCATACTCAGAAGGGTTATCGATGTTTTTTTTACTACTAAATTACTAAATGAGACATACAAAGTCTAGAATGACCAATAATAAAACTTGGTTTCTTACATTATTACATGTGCATTACCTCCTAACATCTATATATTCCAACCTTAGATGGATTATCGGTGTTTCTTTGACTAATAAATCACTAAATGAGACATTCAAAAGTTGGATGGACCAATAATAGAACTTGGTTTCTTACTTTACTACTATTGTATTACAACCTAACATCTATGTATTCCATACTCGGATGTATTTTTGATGTTTTTTTTACTATTAAATAACTAAATGAGACATACAAAGGCTGGACGGACCAACAATAAAACTTGCTTTCTTACATTACAACACGTGCATTACCTCCTAACATCTATTTATTCCATACTAGAATGGATTATCGGTGTTTCTTTGACTAATAAATCCCAAAATGAGACATTCAAATGTTTGATGGACCAATAATAGAACTTGGTTTCTAACATTACTACTATTGAATTACAACCTAACATTTATGTATTCCATACTCGGATGGATTTTTGATGTTTTTTTTACTATTAAATAACTAAATGGACATACAAAGGCTGGACGGACCAACAATAAAACTTGCTTTCTTACATTACAACACGTGCATTACCTCCTAGCATCTATTTATTCCATACTTGGATGGATTATTTGTGTTTTTTTGACTACTAAATTACTAAATAACACATACAAAGGTTGGACTGACCAATAATAGAACTTGGTTTCTTACATTACGACACTTGTATTACAACCAAACATCTATGTATTATATACTCAGAAGGGTTATCGATGTTTTTTTTACTACTAAATTACTAAATGAGACATACATAGCCTGGACGGACCAGTAATCAAACTTGGTTTCTTACATTACACAACATGTGCATTACCTCCTAACATCTATGTATTCCAAACTCAGATGGATTATCGGTGTTTTTTTGACTACTAAATCACTAAATGAGACATTCAAAAGTTGGATGGACCAATAATAGAACTTAATTTCTGACATTACTACTATTGTATTACAACCTAACATCTATGTATTCCATACTCAGAAGGATTATCGATGTTTTTTTGCCTACTAAATTACTAAATGAGACATATAAAGGATGGACGGACCAGTAATAAAACTTGGTTTCTTACATTACTACATGTGCATTACCTCCTAACATCTATATATTCCAAACCTCAGATGAATTATCGGTGTTTCTTTGACTACTAAATCACTAAATGAGACAATCAAAAGTTGGATGGACCAATAATAGAACTTGGTTTCTTACATTACTACCATTGTATTACAACCTAACATCTATGTATTCCATACTCAAATGGATTATCGATTTTTTTGCGTACTAAATTACTAAATGAGACATATAAAGGATGGACAGACCAATAATAAAACTTGGTTTCTTACATTACAACACGTCTGTTACCTCCTAGCATCTATTTATTCCATACTTGGATGGATTATCGGTGTTTTTTTGACTACTAAATCACTAAATAACACATACAAAGGTTGGACGGACTAATATTAGAACTTGGTTTCTTAAACTACTACACTTGTATTACAACCTAACTTCTATGTATTCCATACTCAGAAGGGTTATCGATGTTTTTTTTACTACTAAATTACTAAATGAGACATACAAAGTCTAGAATGACCAATAATAAAACTTGGTTTCTTACATTATTACATGTGCATTACCTCCTAACATCTATATATTCCAACCTTAGATGGATTATCGGTGTTTCTTTGACTAATAAATCACTAAATGAGACATTCAAAAGTTGGATGGACCAATAATAGAACTTGGTTTCTTACTTTACTACTATTGTATTACAACCTAACATCTATGTATTCCATACTCGGATGTATTTTTGATGTTTTTTTTACTATTAAATAACTAAATGAGACATACAATGATACAAGATCAAGTCCACAATACGAAGATTCCAACAACAACAAGAAGAAGACCCAACTAACACAAGATTAACAAGTTGAACAACAATGCTAGTGAATCGAAAGAGCCCCACACGGCTTCACTAGACTTCAAGATCTCAAACACAACAACAACAAGATAATAAAAGATAGTTAACTTGACATATAATATTCAAGATACTAAGAACCCTAACATCATGAAAGGACCCTAAGACTAATGAATATGAACACCAAGTTCTTACTTAGACCAAGAGGAACTCAATGACCTCAAGATCCTTGTTTCTAGCCAAGATACAACACAAGTGTCTCTCTTTTTGTGGGCTGTTTTAGAGAAAGAGAACCCAGAATATTACAAGTCTTGTGATTCAAATAATAATGGAAGAACTACCCAAATAACCCTAACATGTTCTATTTATATTACAAGGCAAAAATAAGGCAAAATGACCAGCTTGTCCCTAAGTCCTTGGGCGGCCTTGGAGTGTACATTTATTACACTTAGATGGATCAATCACCAACTCACACACGGTCATTTGCATGAACAAAGCTTGGAGTTTTTGTAATTCCCGAGCTTGGCTTCGTGTGAATGGTTGTGTACTTGTTGGACAGCTTGTCCCACCCGTATCATCCTCTCCATCTTGAGAGGAATTTGACCTCAAATCAGCATTTGGTCCTCTTCAACCGCCTCCACGAGAGAAAGATCACAAACGTTGAAAGTGTTGTGCACTTGATATTCCGATGGAAGGTCAATCTTGTAGGCGTTGTCATTGATTTTCTCAAGTACTTGGAATGGACCATCACCCCTCGGCATCAATTTGGACTTTCTTTGAGATGGAAACTGATCCCTCCGAAGATGCACCCCCACACAATCTCCCGGTTCAAGAATGAGTTTCTTTCTCCCCTTGTTGGCCCTTCTTGCCATTTCTTAGTTTTTCTTCTCAAGTTGGAGTCGCACCTTCTCATGTAACTTCTTCATAGAATCTGCCCACTTGCTTCCATCTAAGCTAATCATGAGATCACTTGGCAAAGGCGTTAAATCCAAAGGGGTGAGGGGGTTGAGGCCGTATACACACTCAAAGGGAGTCATTCCCGTACTTGAGTGTATGACGCGGTTATAGGCAAACTCAATCAATGGTAAGTGCTCTTCCCAAGAAGTCATTTTTCCCTTAACCATGGAACGTAGCATAGCACCCAAAGTCCTACTTACTACTTCCGTTTGGCCATCGGTTTGTGGGTGGCAGGACGTAGAGAACAACAACTTGGTACCAAGCTTACCCCACATGGACTTCCAAAAGTGGCTTAGGAACTTAGAGTCCCTATCACTCACAATGGTCCTCGGGACACCATGCAATCTAACAACATTATCAACAAATAAAGAGGCCACGCTAGGGGCGTCATCACATTTAGAGTAAGGAATCAAGTGTGCCATTTTAGAAAACCGGTCGACTACAACAAAAATACTATCCCGACCTCGTCGAATCCTTGGCAGCCCCAACACAAAATCCATAGATATATCAAGCCAATGACGTAGAGGAGTGGGCAGCGGGGTGTACAACCCGTGAGGTAGGAGCCGAGATTTGGCTCTCTTGCATTCTACACATTGGCCGAAAATCCTAGTCACATCCTTGCGCATTTTGGGCCAATAGAATTGCTCCTCCAATATTCCGAAGGTCTTTTCGACCCCAAAATGACCCATTAGACCGCCATCGTGTGCTTCCCTCACAAACAATTCTCTCCAAGAGCTAGAGGGTACACACAATCGTCTACCTTTAAATAAGTAACCATCAAACTTGGCATAGGGATTTGAACCCCTAGCCGAATCCCACTTGTCCCTACGGGTCTTCGCATTCCCTAAAGATAGGAGCAAAGTGAGGGTCCTTGGGATACAACTCTCTTAAACTCTCAAAACCCATCAATTTTGTTGACAAAGTGGACACAAGAGCATGTTTTCTAGACAAAGCATCGGCTACTACGTTGTCCTTACCCTTTTTGTATTGGATAACATAAGGAAAGGTCTCAAGAAACTCAATCCATTTGGCATGCCGTTTGTTAAGCTTGTCTTGGGCCCGAAGATGCTTTAAGGATTCATGGTCAGTTCGGATCACGAACTCCTTAGGCCATAAGTAGTGTTGCCAAGTGGCCAAGGCTCTAATCAAGTCATACAATGATACAAGATCAAGTCCACAACACAAAGTTCCCACGAAATCAGCAACAAGAAGAACTAAAGAACACGAAATTCAGCAAGTTGAACAACAAGTGCTAGTGAATCGAAAGAGCCCCACATGGCTTCACTAGACTTCAAGATCACAAACACAACAACAACAAGATAATAAAAAGATAGTTAACTTGACATATAATATTCAAGAGACTAAGAACCCTAACATCAAGAAAGGACCCTAAGACTAATGAATATGAACACCAAGTTCTTACTTAGACCAAGAGGAACTCAATGACCTCAAGATCCTTGTTTCTAGCCAAGATACAACACAAGTATCACTCTACTTGTGAGCTTCCAAGTTGGGCTGCTCCAAAGGAAGAAAGAGAAGCCAAAATATTACAAGTGTTATGTTTCAAAAATCTGATGGGAGAACTACCCCAAATAACCCTAAGATGTTCTATTTATATTACAAGGTAAAATGAAGCAAAATGACTAGCTTGCCCTTGTCTAGGCTACCGCCCCTTGGAGTGTAAGTTTATTACACTTCAAGGTTCCTCTTCACACTTAAAAACATTGAGATCCTTAGGAGGCTCGATCACCAACTCACACACGGCTATTTGCATGAACAAGGCTTGGAGTTTTTGTAATTCCCGAGCTTGGCTTCGTGTGAATGGTCGGGTACTTGTTGGACAGCTTGTCCCACCCGTATCATCCTCTCCATCTTGAGAGGAATTTGACCTCAAATCAGCATTTGGTCCTCTTCAACCGCCTCCACGAGAGAAAGATCACAAATGTTGAAAGTGTTGTGCACTTGATATTCCGGTGGAAGGTCAATCTTGTAGGCATTGTCATTGATTTTCTCAAGTACTTGGAATGGACCATCACCCCTCGGCATCAATTTGGACTTTCTTTGAGATGGAAATCGATCCTTCCGAAGATGCACCCACACCCAATCTCCCGGTTCAAGAATGAATTTCTTTCTTCCCTTGTTGGTCCTCCTTGCCATGTCTTGGTTTTTCTTCTCAAGTTGAAGCCGCACCTTCTCATTTAACTTCTTCATAGAATCTGCCCACTTGCTTCCATCTAAGATAATCATGAGATCACTTGGCAAAGGCGTTAAATCCAAAGGGGTGAGGGGGTTGAGGCCGTATACACACTCAAAGGGAGTCATTCCCGTACTTGAGTGTATGACACGGTTATAGGCAAACTCAATCAATGGTAAGTGCTCCTCCCAAGAAGTCATTTTTCCCTTAACCATGGAACGTAGCATAGCACCCAAAGTCCTGTTTACCACTTCCGTTTGGCCATTGGTTTGTGGATGGCAGGACGTAGAGAACAACAACTTGGTACCAAGCCTACCCCACATGGACTTCCAAAAGTGGCTTAGGAACTTAGAGTCCCTATCACTCACAATGGTCCTCGGAACACCATGCAATCTAACAACATTATCAACAAATAACAAGGCCACGCTAGGGGCGTCATCACATTTAGAGCAAGGAATAAAGTGCGCCATTTTAGAAAATCGGTCGACTACAACAAAAATACTATCCCGACCTCGTCGAGTCCTTGGCAGCCCCAACACAAAATCCATAGATATATCAAGCCAAGGACGTAGAGGAGTGGGCCGGGGTGTACAACCCGTGAGGTAGGAGCCGAGATTTGGCTCTCTTGCATTCTACACATTGGCCGCGAATCCTAGCCACATCCTTGCGCATTTTGGGCTAATAAAATTGCTCCTCCAATATTTCGAAGGTCTTTTCGACCCCAAAATGACCCATTAGACCGCCATCGTGTGCTTCCCTCACAAACAATTCTCTCCAAGAGCTAGAGGGCACACACAATCCTCTACCTTTAAATAAGTAACCATCAAACTTGGCATAGGGATTTGAACCCCTAGCCGAATCCCACTTGTCCCTACCCAAGTCTTCGCATTCCCTAAAGCTAGGAGCAAAGTGAGGGTCCTTGGGATACAACTCTCTTAAACTCTCAAAACCCATCAATTTTGTTGACAAAGTGGACACAAGAGCATGTTTTCTAGACAAAGCATCGGCTACTAAGTTGTCCTTACCCTTTTTGTATTGGATAACATAAGGCTCTCAAGGAACTCAATCCATTTGGCATGCCGTTTGTTATGCTTGTCTTGGGCCCGAAGATGCTTTAAGAATTCATGGTCCGTTCGGATCACGAACTCCTTAGGCCATAAGTAGTGTTACCAAGTGGCCACGGCTTTAATCAAGTCATACAACACTAAATCATACGTGGAGTAGTTTAGAGTTGCTCCTTTGAGCTTTTCACTAAAGTAAGCAATGGGTTTCAAATCTTGCATCAAAACAGCCCCTATGCCTACTTTACTCGCATCGCACTCGACTTCGAAGGTCTTATCAAAGTTGGGCAATTGTAATAAGGGTACGGAGATGAGCATAGCTTTCAAGGCTTCAAATAACTTAGCTTGCTCGACACCCCACTTGAAGGGTTGTTCTTTCCGAATGACCTCGGTCAAGGGGGCGGCTATGGTGCTAAATCCTTTGACAAACCTTCTATAAAAACTAGCCAACCCGTGGAAGCTTCTTACTTCTCCAACGGTTTGTGGGGTTGGCCAATTTTTGATAGCATTTATCTTGGATTCATCCACTTCGACCCCTCTTGAACTAACAACAAAACCCAAGAAAATAACTTCATTAACGCCAAAAGAGCACTTTTCCAGATTTGCATACAATTTTTCCTTTCTAAGGACATCAAGCACACATTGTAAATGCATCACATGCTCTTCTAAAGACTTACTATACACCAAGACATCATCAAAATAGACAACAACAAACTTTCCAATAAATGGCCTCATCACATGATTCATTAGCCTCATAAAAGTACTTGGAGCATTTGTTAGGACGAATGGCATAACCATCCATTCATAGAGACCAAACTTGGTCTTGAAGGCGGTTTTCCATTCATCACCGGGTTGCATTCTTATTTGGTGATAGCCACTCCTTAAATCAATCTTGGAAAACAAACATGAACCATTCAACTCACCTAGCATGTCATCTAACCGAGGAATAGGGTGGCGATAGTTTACCGTAATTTTGTTGATGGCTCGGCAGTCCACACACATGCGCCATATTCCGTCTTTTTTGGGCACTAATAGCACCGGAACAGCACACGGACTCATGCTCTCCTTGACATACCCTTTGTTGAGGAGCTCCTCAACTTGATGTTGTAATTCCTTGGTGTCCGTAGGATTGCTCCTATAAGCCGGCTTGTTTGGCAATTGTAATCCCAGCACAAAATCAATTTGGTGCTCAATTCCCCGAAGCGGGGGGCAATCCTTGCGGAAGTTTCTTAGGAAATACATCCTCATAATCCTGCAACACACAAGAAATCAAAGGGGAAATGGAAGAATTAGTGGGGTTAGTGTTAAAACAATGAGCCAAGAGTAACATAGGCGTGTCCTCATCATGATCCACGAAGAGTTCCTTCTTCCTAACCAACATCACCATGTTTTCCGTCCCCTTTGCCGTTGGGGCAGCCTTGGATGACCCCACTGCCCCACCTACGGAACCCTCCCTTCTCTCTCTTTTCGGATTCCTTTCCCTTTTCCTTCAATTCTCTCATCCTTTGATGCCACTCATTTACTTGGGAAGGCAAAAGAGGATGAAGTGTAACCTTTCGGCCATCCTTCTCAAGTGTATATCGATTGGACCTCCCATCGTGTTTGGTAGACCTATCATATTGCCAAGGCCTACCTAGCAGCAAGTGACATGCTTGCATTGGTATCACGTCACAAAGCACTTCATCGTGGTAGTTTCCCACCTTAAACCGTATCACACATTGCCTTGCGACCCTTAATTCACCACAATCATTCAACCATTGTAACTTGTAAGGACTAGTGTGCGGGGTAGTTGGTAACTTCAAGAAATTTACCATAGCATTACTTACAACATTCGTGCAACTACCACTATCGATCACCAAGGTACACATACTTCCCTTTACAAGACATTTAGTATGGAATAGATTTTCCCTTTGGCTTGGGTCATCTATTGCCTTACTAATCATGACGCGCCTAACCACAAAGTTTGGAACCACACACTCCCCTTATTGCAGATAAACATCTTCACCATCATCACCATCATCATCATGTGGTCCATCATCGGTTTCCTCTCCATCTTGAGGCTCGGCCTCATCTTCTCCCCTTTCCGGTCCTACCTCCTCGCCAAGGTAATACAATCTCCCTTCCCGTAGGATCACATTGCGTCGGTTTGGACATTCATTGGCCTTATGCCCCCAACCTTGGCACTTGAAACATTGGAATCCCTTTGGGTTAGGATACTTGTGAGCCTCCAATTTTGGAGGAATTTTGTGGATTGTTTTGGGCTCGGGCAGCCTTGTAGTGGCGGGTTGGTCCTTGTTTTTGGGCCAACCCGAGGGGGCTTATCCCCTTGCCTTGAAAGATGATCTCTCTTTAAGTTCCCTTTCAATCTGAAGAGCCGCTTGGAAAATACCGTCAACGGTTTCAAACTTATGAAGTGTTAAATGAGTGGATATCTCTTTGTTCAACCCACACTTGAACCGGATGATGTCGTGACTGATTTGCTCCCCACGATGATCAAGTTTCAACATGATTTGTTGAAACTCATCAAAATATGCCATCACACTCTTGTTACCTTGACACAAGCCGTACAATCTAGAAAGCAACTCATGGCGATATCTCTCGGGAAGGTATCGTTGCCTCATCAAATACCTCAACCGATACCAAGGTGGTGGGTGCCGATCAATGAGTTCATTACCAAACCGCTTGACATACTCCCACCAAGTGTTAGCATAACCCTCAAAATGAGCTATAGCATAGCAACCCTTCTTTTCTTCCGAGATATCATTAACTTGGAAAACTTTGTCACAAGCCGATTCCCAAGCTAAGTAGGCCTCGGGATCACTTTCACCCTTAAAGATGGGTAGGTTCAACTTGATGGTGTTGATGCCTACATCTCTCTCTTGGTGTCGGTTTCCCCTATCTCCATACCCTCGGTATCTCCTTGGATCTCCACGACCCCCTCTTATCTCCTCCTCCCTCATGTAAGCATCATCAAAGGCTCCATATCCTTCATACTCCTCTCTACCATATTCTTCAAAGGGGGCTGGGCGGTCTTGGGCATTTTGGGCTTGATTCGGAGGAATTGGATTTTGTGGCCTTTGGTTTAATGAAACTTGGAATGGAGGGTTCGGATTTAGTGGAGGTACTTGAGGTCCAAATCCCTCTTGTGGAACTTGAGGAGCTTGGAAATGTATTGGTCTAGTGGGGTCACAGTTTGGAGGGAAAAAGGTGGTTTGGCTTGCGGTATTTAGTGGGGCTTGAGGTGCATTTAGCATTTGGTGGACTGTTTCTGGGGTGATGGTTGCGGAGGAAGTCCTATCATGCCCATTGGTAGAAATATGTAGAGGAGTAGAAGGACGAGAGTTCCTTTGACTCTCCACTTGTTCTAATCTCCCACTAATAGTCGACACTTCTCCCTTTATCGCTGCCAAGTCCCCTCTCACGGCCCCAAATTCCGTATTCAACCTTTTAAGTTTCTGGGTAACGGCCTCAAGAGTGACCCTCATAGAGTCAAGTGCATTAGTATCCATGCTATGGGACGTGGTCCCTTCCATTGTCAAGGTATTATACTCTTTAGATCACCACACACTTGAGTTCCACAAGTGTTGTAGATTGGCTAGTAACCGTGAATCCTTTAAGGTATGAGTAAGCTCTTATCCGGAGTGGATTCTTGTTTGAAGACTCAAAGAATTCTTGTCGGACTAGAACCAAAAACAGCAACGTATTCAAAAGATAAAAGGCACTCAAGTAATCGTTGATACGAACAAACGGATTCAAAGGACTAATCGACAACCTAGTAGGAATGTACTAGTTTGTTAATTAGTTCTAGAACCAAGTAAGGGAAACCAAGAATCAACAATTAGCAACTAGAAGAATATCCAAAGTTGAGCTTATAGTGACGTGGCAGCATGTAAGTGGTCCCACACGTTTTTGCTTCTTCCTTTTTTTTTTTTTTGTCTCAAATCTGAAATTGTCAATACTCACACAACTTGTTATAGATGACAATGTGTTTTGGAGGGAAAGTAAAAGTCTTGTAGTCTTGTAGTCTTTCAACCTTTCAAACTCAAAAAGGTAAGATTTGACTAGGCTAATCCCACAAAACAAGGTTCCGTGTTTTAAGGAAAAGTGGTTGTCAAGTCTTGGAAGAGATGTGTGCAAGTCTTCTTTCACCAACAACTTTATGACTTTTGTCTTACAACATGAACTCAACTTTCAACAAGATGATCAAGTTTATAAGATGAACATCTCAACAATCTCAACACCTTCATGAACACAACATAACCTTCTTCAAGCACATCACACAAAACCACTAATTGTCATCAACAACATACAACCTATGGTCCACCTTTCAAGTTACCACAACAATGGTCAATATTTTAAGCTCAACTTTTAGATCTAGACACTTTAGTGTTGGTGAGAAAGAAAACAACACTAGAAACACACTAAACAAGTAAAACAACACCTAGATCTATACAGACAACAATATTCTCGGCCAAGACAACAATGGACAGATTTCTCTTTTCTTTTTTTTTTTTTTTTTTTTTTTAGTTTTGGCCGAGAGCAAGCCCAAGATGGGTAGTGTTGGAACACAACCGGTCTTGCTTTGATACCAAATGATACAAGATCAAGTCCACAACACAAAGTTCCCACGAAATCAGCAACAAGAAGAACAAAAGAACACGAAATTCAGCAAGTTGAACAACAAGTGCTAGTGAATCGAAAGAGCCCCACACGGCTTCACTAGACTTCAAGATCACAAACACAACAACAACAAGATAATAAAAAGATAGTTAACTTGACATATAATATTCAAGAGACTAAGAACCCTAACATCAAGAAAGGACCCTAAGGCTAATGAATATGAACACCAAGTTCTTACTTAGACCAAGAGGAACTCAATGACCTCAAGATCCTTGTTTCTAGCCAAGATACAACACAAGTGTCACTCTACTTGTGAGCTTCCAAGTTGGGCTTCTCCAAAGGAAGAGAGAGAAGCCAAAATATTACAAGTGTTATGTTTCAAAAATTTGATGGGAGAACTCTCCAAATAACCCTAAGATGTTCTATTTATATTACAAGGCAAAATGAAGCAAAATGACTAGCTTGCCCTTGTCTAGGCTGCTGCCCCTTGGAGTGTAAGTTTATTACACTTCAAGGTCCCTCTTCACACTTAAAAACATTGAGATCCTTAGGAGGCTCGATCACCAACTCACACACGGCCATTTGCATGAACAAGGCTTGGAGTTTTTGTAATTCCCGAGCTTGGCTTCATGTGAATGGTCGGGTACTTGTTGGACAGCTTGTACCACCCGTATCACATTGCGTCGGTTTGGACATTCATTGGCCTTATGTCCCCATCCTTGGAACTTTAAACATTGGAATCCCTTTGGGTTAGGATACTTGTGAGCTTCCAGTTTTGGAGGAAATTTGTGGACTGTTTTGGGCTCGGGCAGCCTTGTAGTGGCGGGTTGGTCCTTGTTTTTGGGCCAGCCCGAGGGGGCTTATCCCCTTGCCTTGAAAGATGATCTCTCTTTAAGTTCCCTTTCAATCTCAAGAGCCGCTTGGAAAATACCGTCAATGGTATCAAACTTGTGAAGTGTTAAATGAGTGGAGATCTCTTTGTTCAACCCACACTTGAATCGGATGATGTCGTGACTGATTTGTTCCCCACGATGATCAAGTTTCAACATGAGTTGTTGAAACTCATCAAAATATGCCATCACACTCTTGTTACCTTGACGCAAGCCGTACAATCTAGCAAGAAACTCATGGCGATATCTCTCGGGCAGGTATCGTTGCCTCATCAAGTACCTCAACCAATACCACGGCGGTGGCTGCCCATCAATTAATTCATTACCAAACCGCTTGACATACTCCCACCAAGTGTTAGCATAACCCTCAAAATGAGCTATAGCATAGCAACCCTTCTTTTCTTCCGAGATATCATTAACTTGGAAAATTTTGTCACAAGCCGATTCCCAAGCTAAGTAGGCCTCGGGGTCACTTTCACCTTTAAAGATGGGTAGGTTCAACTTGATGGTGTGGATGCCTAGATCTCTCTCTTGGTGTCGGTTTTCCCTTTCTCCATACCCTCGGTATCTCCTTGGATCTCCACGACCCCCTCTTATCTCCTCCTCCCTCATGTAAGCATCATCAAAGGCTCCATATCCTTCATACTCCTCTCTACCGTATCCCTCAAAGGGGGCTGGCCGGTTTTGGGTATTTTGGACTTGATTTGGAGGAATTGGATTTTGTGGCCTTTGGTTTAATGGAGCTTGGAATGGAGTGTTTGGATTTTGTGGGGGTACTTGACGTCCAAATCCCTCTTGTGGAACTTAAGGAGTTTGGAAATATATTGGTCTAGTGGGGTCACGGTTTGGAGGGAAAAGAGTGGTTTGGCTTGCGGCATTTAGTGGAGCTTGAGGTGCATTTAGCATTTGGTACAATGTGTCGGGGGTGATGGTTGTGGAGGAAGTTCTATCATGCCCATTGGTAGATACATGTAGAGGAGTAGAAGGATGAGAGTTCCTTTGACTCTCCACTTGTTCTAATCTCCCCCTAATAGTCGACACTTCTCCCTTTATTGCTGCCAAATCCCCTCTCACGACCCCAAATTCCGTATTCAACCTTTCAAGTGTCCGGGTAACGGCCTCAAGAGTGACCTTCATAGAGTCAAGTGCATTAGTATCCACGTTGTGGGATGTGATCCCTTCCATTGTCAAGGTATTATACTCTTTGGATCACCTCACGCTTGAGTTCCACAAGTGTTGTAGATTGGCTAGTAACCGTGAATCCTTTAAGGTATGAGTAAGCTCTTATCCGGAGTGGATTCTTGTTTGAAGACTCAAAGAATTCTTGTCGGACTAGAACCAAAAACAGCAACGTATTCAAAAGATAAAAAAGGCACTCAAGTAATCGTTGACACGAACAAACGGATTCAAAGGACTAATTGACAACCTAGTAAGAATGTACTAGTTTGTTAATTAGTTCTAGAACCAAGTAAGGAAACCAAGAATCAACAATTAGCAACTAGAAGAATATCCAAAGTTGAGCTTATAGTGATGTGGCAGCATGTAAGTGGTCGGTCTTGGTCCCACACATTTTTTTTTTCTTTCTCAAATCTGAAATTTTCAATACTCACACAACTTGTTATGGATGACAATGTGTTTTGGAGGGAAAGTAAAAGTCTTGTATTCTTTTCAACTTTTCAAACTCAAAAAGGTGAGGTTTGACTATACTATTCCCACAAAACAAGGTCCCTTGAATTAAGGAAGAGTGGTTGTCAAGACTAGGAAGTGATGGGTGCAAGTCTCTTTCACCAACAACTTTATGACTTTTGTCTTACAACATGAACTCCACTTTCAACAAGATGAACACCTCAACAATCCCAACACCCTTCAAGAACACAACATCAACTTCTTCAAGCACATAACACAAGACCACCAATTGTCATCAACAACATACAACCTACGGTCCACTTTTCAAGTTACCACAACAATGGTCAATATTTTAAGCTCAACTTTTAGATCTAGACACTTTAGTGTTGGTGAGAAAGAAAACAACACTAGAAACACACTAAACAAGTAAAATAACACCTAGATCTATACACACAACAACATTCTCGGCCAAGACAACAAGGGACAGATTTTCTCTTTTCTCTTTTTCTTTTTTTTTTTGACCGAGAGCAAGCCCAAGATGGGTAGTGTTGGAACACAACCGGTCTTGCTTTGATACCAAATGATACAAGATCAAGTCCACAATACAAAGATTCCAACAATAACAACAAGAAGACCCAACAAACACAAGATTAACAAGTTGAACAACAATGCTAGTGAATTGAAAGAGCCCCACACGGCTTCACTAGACTTCAAGATCTCAAGCACAACAACAACAAGATAATAAAAGATAGTTAACTTGACATATAATATTCAAAAGACTAAGAACCCTAACATCAGGAAAGGACCCTAAGACTAATGAATATGAACACCAAGTTCTTACTTAGACCAAGAGGAACTCAATGACCTCAAGATCCTTGTTTCTAGCCAAGATACAACACAAGTGTCTCTCTTCTTGTGGGCTGTTTTAGAGAGAGAGAACCCAAAATATTACAAGTCTTGTGATTCAAAATAATAATGGAAGAACTACCCAAATAACCCTAACATGTTCAATTTATATTACAAGGAAAAAATGAGGCAAAATGACCAGCTTGTCCCTAAGTCCTTGGGCGGCCTTGGAGTGTACATTTATTACACTTCAAGGTCCCTCTTCACACTTGAAAACATTTAGATCATTAGATGGATCAATCACCAACTCACACACGGTCATTTGCATGAACAAAGCTTGGAGTTTTTGTAATTCCCGAGCTTGGCTTCGTGTGAATGGTCGTGTACTTGTTGGACAGCTTGTCCCACCCGTATCATACAAAGGCTTGATAGACCAGTAATAAAACTTGGTTTCTTACATTACTACATGTGCATTACCTCCTAACATCTATATATTCCAAACTCAGGTGGATTATCGGTGTTTCTTTGACTGGTAAATCACTAATAACACATACAAAGGTTGGACAGACCAATAATAGAACTTGGTTTCTTACATTACTACTATTGTATTACAACCTAACATCTATGTATTATATACTTATAAGGACTGTCGATGTTTTTTTAACTACTAAATGAGAAATAGAAAGGCTGGACAGACCAATAATAAAACTTGCTTTCTTACATTACAACATGTCTATTACATCCTAGTATCTATTTATTCCATACTTGGATGGATTATCGGTGTTTTTTTTTTACTACTAAATCACTAAATAACACATACCAAGGTTGGACGGACCAATAATAGAACTTGGTTTCTTATATTACTACACTTGTATTACAACCTAACATCTATGTATTCCATTCTCAGAAGGGTTATCGATGTTTTTTTGACAACTAAATTACTAAATTAGACATAGAAAGGCTGGACAGACCTATTATAAAACTTGATTTCTTACATTAACCCACGTCTATTACCTCCTAGCATCTATTTATTCCATACTTGGATGGATTATCGATGTTTTTTATACTACTAAATAACTAAATAACACATACAAAGGTTTGACGGGCCAATAATAGAACTTGGTTACTTACATTACTACTATTGTATTACAACCTAACATCTATGTATTCCATACTCGGATGGATTTTTGATGTTTTTTTTTACTATTAAATTACTAAATGAGACATACAAACGCTGGACAGACCAATAATAAAACTTGGTTTCTTACATTACAAGACGTCTATTACCTCCTAGCATCTATTTATTCCATACTTGGATGGATTATCGGTATTTTTTTGACTACTAAATCACTAAATAACACTTACAAAGGTAGGACGGACCAATAATAGAACTTTGTTTCTTACATTACTACAGTTGTATTACAACCTAACATCTATGTATTTTATACTCAGAAGGATTATCGATGTTTTTTTTACCACTAAATTACTAAATGAGACATACGAAGGCTTGACAGACCAGTAATGAAACTTGGTTTCTTACATTACTACATGTGCATTACCTCCTAACATCTATGTATTCCAAACTCAAATGGATCATCGGTGTTTCTTTGACTACTAAATCACCAAATGAGACATTCAAAAGTTGGATGGACCAATAATAGAACTTGGTTTCTTACATTACTACTATTGTATTACAACCTAACATCTATGTATTTCATACTCAGATGGATTATCGATGTTTTTTTTGCCTACTAAATTACTAAATGAGACATATAAAGGATGGACAGACCAATAATAAAACTTGGTTTCTTACATTACAACACGTCTGTTACCTCCTAGCATCTATTTATTCCATACTTGGCTGGATTATCAATATTTTTTTGACTACTAAATCACTAAATAACACATACAAAGGTTGGACGGACTAATAATAGAACTTGGTTTCTTAAACTACTACACTTGTATTACAACCTAGCATCTATGTATTCCATACTCAGAAGGATTATCGATGTTTTATTGACTACTAAATTACTAAATGAGACATAGAAAGGCTGGACAGACCAATAATGAAACTTGGTTTCTTACATTACAACACGTCTATTACATCCTAGCATCTATTTATTCCATACTTGGATGGATTATCGGTGTTTTTTTGACTACTAAATCACTAAATAACACATACAAAGGTTGGACGGACCAATAATAGAACTTGGTTTCTCACATTGCTACACTTGTATTACAAACTAATATCTATGTATTCCATTCTCAAAAGGGTTATCGATGTTTTTTGACAACTAAATTACTAAATGAGACATAGAAAGGCTGGACAGACCTATTATAAAAATTAGTTTCTCACATTACAACACGTCTATTACCTCCTAGCATCTATTTATTCCATACTTGGATGGATTATCGGTGTTTTTTTGACTACTAAATCACTAAATAACACATACAAAGGTTTGACGAGCCAATAATAGAACTTGGTTTCTTACATTAGTACTATTGTATTACAACCTAACATCTATGTATTCCATACTCGGATGGATTTTTGATGTTTTTTTGACTATTAAATTACTAAATGAGACATACAAAGGCTGGACGGACCAACAATAAAACTTGCTTTCATACATTACAACACGTGTATTACCTTCTAGCATCTATTTATTCCATACTTGGATGGATTATCGGTGTTTTTTTGACTACGAAATCACTAAATAACACATACAAAGGTTGGACGGACCAATAATAGAACTTGGTTTCTTTAGGTACTACACTTGTATTACAACTTAATATCTATGTATTCCATTCTTAGAAGGGTTATCGATGTTTTTTTGACTACTAAATTACTAAATGAGACATAGAAAGGATGGACAGACCAATAATAAAACTTGCTTTCTTACATTACAACACGTCTATTACCTCCTAGCATCTATTTATTCCATACTTGGTTGGATTATCATATTTTTTTTACTATGAAATCACTAAATAACACATACAAAGGTTGGACGGGGCCAATAATAAAACTTGGTTTCTTAAACTACTACACTTGTATTACAACTGAACATCTATGTATTCCATTCTTAGAAGGGTTATTGATGTTTTTTTGACTACTAAATTACTAAATGAGACATCGAAAGGCTGGACAGACCAATAATAAAACTTGGTTTCTTACATTACAACACGTTTATTACCTCCTAGCATCTATTTATTCCATACTTGGATGGATTATCGGTGTTTTTTTGACTACTAAATCACTAAATAACACGTACAAAGGTTTGACGGGCCAATAATAGAACTTGGTTTCTTACATTTCTACTATTGTATTACAACCTAACATCTATGTATTCCATACTCGGATGCATTTTTGATTTTTTTTGACTATTAAATTACTAAATGAGACATACAAAGGCTGGACGGACCAACAATAAAACCTTCTTTCTTACATTACAACACGTGTATTACCTCCTAGCATCTATTTATTCAGTACTTGGATGGATTATCGGTGTTTTTTTGACTACTAAATCACTAAATAACACGTACAAAGGTTTGACGGGCCAATAATAGAACTTGGTTTCTTACATTTCTACTATTGTATTACAACCTAACATCTATGTATTCCATACTCGGATGCATTTTTGATTTTTTATGACTATTAAATTACTAAATGAGACATACAAAGGCTGGACAGACCAGTAATAAAACTTGGTTTCTTACATTACAACTCGTATATTACCTCCTAGCATCTATTTATTCCATACTTGGATGGATTATCGGTGTTTTTTGACAACTAAATCACTTAATAACTCATACAAAGGTTGGACGTACCAGTAATAGAACTTGATTTCTTACATTACTACACTTGTATTACAACCTAACATCTATGTATTCCATACTCAGAAGGATTATCGATGTTTTTTTTAACTACTAAATTACTAAATGAGACATACAAAGGCTGGACGGCCCAGTAATAAAACTTAGTTTCTTACATTACTACATGTGCATTACCTCCTAACATCTATGTATTCCAAACTCAGATGTATTATCGGTGTTTCTTTGACTACTAAATCACTAAATGAGACATTCAAAAGTTGGATGGACCAAAAATAGAACTTGGTTTCTTACATTACTACTATTGTATTACAACCTAGCATCTATGTATTCCATACACGGATGGATTTTTGACTACTAAATTTCTAAATGAGACATACAAAGGTTGGACAGACCAATAATAAAACTTGGTTTCCTACATTACAACACGTGTATTACCTCCTAGCATCTATTTATTCCATACTTGGATGGATTATCGGTATTTTTTTGACTACTAAATCACTAAATAACACTTACAAAGGTTGGATAGACCAAAAATAGAACTTTCTTTCTTACATTACTACAGTTGTATTACAACCTAACATCTATGTATTTTATACTCAGAAGGATTATTTTTTTTTTTTACCACTAAATTACTAAATGACACATACAAAGGCTTGACAGACCAGTAATGAAACTTGGTTTCTTACATTACTACATGTGCATTACTTCCTAACATCTATGTATTCTAAACTCAGATGGATCATCGGTGTTTCTTTGATTACTAAATCACTTAATAAGACATTCAAAAGTTGGATGGACAATTAATAGAACTTGGTTTCTTACATTGCTACTATTGTATTACAACCTAACATCTATGTATTCCATACTCAAATGGATTATCAATGTTTTTTAGCCTACTAAATTACTAAATAAGACATATAAAGGATGGACAGACCAATAATAAAACTTAGTTTCTTACATTACAACACGTTTGTTACCTCCTAGCATCTATTTATTCCATACTTGGTTGGATTATCGATATTTTTTTGACTACTAAATCACTAAATAACACATACAAAGGTTGGACAGACTAATAATAGAACTTGGTTTCTTAAACTACTACACTTGTATTACCACCTAACATCTATGTATTCCATACTCAGAAGGATTATCGATGTTTTTTTGACTACTAAATTACTAAATGAGACATAGAAAGGCTGGACAGACCAATAATAAAACTTGGTTTCTTACATTACAACACGTCTACTACCTCCTAGCATCTATTTATTCCATACTTGGATGGATTATCGATGTTTTTTTGACTACTAAATCACTAAATAACACGTACAAAGGTTTGACGGGTCAATAATAGAACTTGGTTTCTTACATTTCTACTATTGTATTACAACCTAACATCTATGTATTCCATACTCGGATGGATTTTTGATTTTTTTTGACTATTAAATTACTAAATGAGACATACAAAGGCTGGACGGACCAATAATAAAACTTGCTTTCTTACATTACAACACGTCTGTTACCTCCTAACATCTATTTATTCCATGCTTGGCTGGATTATTGATATTTTTTTGACTACTAAATCACTAAATAACACATACAAAGGTTGGACGGACTAATAATAGAACTTGGTTTCTTACCAACACGTCTATTACCTCCTAGCATCTATTTATTCCATACTTGGATTGATTATCGGTGTTTTTTTAACTACTAAATCACTAAATAACACATACAAAGGTTGGACGGACCAATAATAGAACTTGGTTTTTTAACTACTAAATCACTAAATAACACATACAAAGGTTGGACGGACCAATAATAGAACATGGTTTCTTACATTACTACACTTATATTATAACCTAAAATCTATGTATTCCATACTCAGAAGGATTATCGATGATTTTTTGACTACTAAATTACTAAATGAGACATACAAAGCCTGGACGGACCAGTAATAAAACTTGGTTGTTTACATTACTACATGTGCATTACCTCCTAACATCTATATATTCCAAACTCAGGTGGATTATCGGTGTTTCTTAGACTGCTAAATCACTAAATGAGACATTTAAAAATTAGATGGACCAATAATAGAACTTGGTTTCTTACATTACTACTATTGTATTACAACCTAACATCTATGTATTCCATAATCGGATGGATTTTTGATTTTTTTTTTTTACTATTAAATTACTAAATGAGACATACAAAGGCTGGACGGACCAACAATAAAACTTGCTTTCTTACATTACAACACGTGTATTACCTCCTAGCATCTATTTATTCCATACTTGGATGGATTATCGGTGTTTTTTTTGACTACTAAATCACTAAATAACACATACAAAGGTTGGACGGACCAATAACAGAACTTGGTTTCTTATATTACTACACTTGTATTACAACCTAACATCTATGTATTATATACTTAGAAGGATTATCAATGTTTTTTTGATACAATATCAAACCCGCAACACAAGATTTCAGCAACAACAACAAGATGAACAACTATCACAAGAATAACAAGTTGAACAACAAGTTCTAGTGAATCGAAAGAGCCCCACACGGCTTCACTAGACTTCAAGATTATAAACACAAGCTTAACAAGAATACAAAAAAAAAAGACAGATAGCTTGACATACGAGATTACAAGAATAAGGAACCAAACCGTGTATCAAACGATAAGACCCCCTAAGACCCGCAATAACAATACCAAACTCTTATGGTGACCGCTAAGGGAATCAACTCCGCTTACAACCACTGTTTCTAAGCAAGGATCAATAGTGGCTTTTCCAAGCCCTACACCACTTGGCCTTTCCAAGCCCTACACTACATTCTCAAAGAAAGAAGAAAAAGTCTTTCAAATATCCATATTGAACTAACTAGAAAATAAGACTAATGAAGCCTATTTATAACTACTACATCACATGACCAAACTACCCTTAATGAAAAGAGGCTCCTATGGAGTGTAAAGAAAAGGCACAAAAAGACCAAAACACCCTTAATAAGGGGCGGTCATGGAGTGTAAGGACTCCTTCTTCACACTTCAACCCTTGCAATTCTTTGGAGCCTCTGGCAGTCATCAAGGCAAGCCTCCAAGCAACCTTCCACACACGAATTTGCTTTATTATGTGTCCAAAATGACTTCATGACTTCCCCATGCATACTCTCGGGCCTTCAAGGTGTCCAAAATCAGATTCTCCACGTGTCGGCCATGAATGGTGGCATCAAAAGTTATGATGGCCATTTGTCTTGTATCATCCTCCCCTTCTTGAAAAGGATTCGACCTCAAATCCAAACCTTGCAAAACCAAAGAAAGGACAAACAAATACAAACTCCTCATGGCATGAGGGTTAGGGTTAGCACAATAAATCATCTCAACATGCCAAGGTTGCTTATACTTGCAATATAACCAAGGATCCTTTGAATTAAATATTAAAAACTTATTAAAATATGCACAAAGGATTTGGCTATTTAAATAACCAAGAGATAAGGAAACTACAAAGGTCCTAATGGCATCAAATAATCCACAAGGTAAAACTACCTTCATCTTAGGAGCCATAAGACACAATTGCTTCTTTATCTCTTCAAGAGACCACACCAAGGGTGGAGCCTCAATTGGTTGTAATGTCCACAAGATCCATATAGCAATATCATTCATGCAAGTGGACAAACCAACACATTTCCTACCTCTACATAAAACAAATCCAAAACTAGCATGGATGTCATCATAGGCAAAGAGGTAGTATAGGAAAGAATCAAGTGTAAAGGCATACAAGGGTGAAGACAAAGCATTTAAGCACATCCACATTCTTTCCTTCAAGCAAATAGAGAACTTGGCATCCACAAGTTGAGATTCTTGTAATTTAAACACAATTGTGTCAAGCAAGGATGCACGTTTAGAAACATTACCCCAAGGAAACAATGACACTTTTGCTCTCGGATTTTCAAGAATGACACTTTGCTTGTCATGTAGACCAAGCAACAAGTTGGGTGCGCCAACATTACCATTTCTGTATTTGGCACCGGGGTCAAATAGAAAGAGTAGCCATAGACACGGGTCTAGACAATACTCCCTTTCCCCATAGGCTTCACCCAAACTACAAGTTATACTCTCTACAATAGCATACATGTCATCAAAAGCAAATAGAGAGTGGAGAATGGTATCACTCAAGTCAAGTTCAACTAAGGTGTCCTCATGTGAGTACTCACTACCAGTTTCAACATCATCACCATGAGTACTCTCAACAATAAGGTCACACATAGTAGAAGAAGTAATTTCCAAATAATGGACACCTTCCCTTTCTATGGAAGTACCCTCAAGTAGACACATACCACCACTAAAGTCCAAGGAATTATTACTTAAGTCTTTACAAGCAAGCAATTCATCCTTATAGTCATCAAACATGGGTGGGGTGTCATACAAAGGATCACAACCATAATCAATTTTCAAGGAAAAATCACTTATTGGGTTTCTTAAGAATTCAAGCAAATCAAAATTATCATCACCCAATTGATCATTCCTTTCCAAGACCTCACATTCCCTTCCCTTAAGAGTACTCTCATCTTCCAAGAAGAGATTTCCATCCTCAGGAGGAATGTTTTTACACCATAGTGGGTTGGCATATAGGCTATAGCTTTCAAGACAAGCTATACCTTCAACGTCATTCTCACCACTAGGTTCTTTAGGAGTGAACTCATCATCTTCAAACAAGATATTGTACTTAAAGAGAGAAGGATCTATCCATGAAGAGGATATAGAACATGCAAATCCATTCTCTAAAAGATCATTATCAAGTATCAAAGATGTTTCAAGCACATGATTATCCCTATGAGCAAAACCAAGAGTAGAACATTTACTAGAGGTCATACTAAAGGGGTCACTACTATTTATTTGATCAACATTTTCAATATAATCATTCACTTGAGATCCATTAAACCCATCACACGTATCCTCAAGTGGTGGACAAATCCCGCACATAAGTTGATCAACACAATTCCCACAAGATGATGTACCATCATTCAACACATTGGCTTCAACACTAGGTGGACTTAAATTGACCTTACAAGAAGAGTCAATTCGATCATCAATAGGATCAACTAGTGTATCCACACTCACAACAAGTACATCATCAACAAGAGGCAAAGAATCAATAGACTCACAAATAGGTAAGCTACTAATCACACTCAATGGGATACTAGCCACACAATTATCATTCACATGCACAAAAGTGTAAGAGTAAGCGATTTTACCTTGAAGTTCTTGAGTAAATTCTTCCTTGCCGTGGTGTGAAGGTTTCCCACATGCTTCGGCAGCAACTTCTCCTTGGCCTTGTGCTTCTCCACTTGCCATGTTGGTACCTACATAAATGTCCTTAGAAAGAAAAGGACAAACATAGTTAGCATGATTTGGTGGCAACCCCCTCACTTCACTCCACACAACCTCTCCTTTTTCCCCTCTCGGATTACCACCTTTCACACCCTTACTCCTCTCAATCTTTTGTCTCTCATAATCATTCGGCTTGGAGTAAGTGATGACTTCTCCTTGCGGTTTGGGAATAATTGAGGTAAAGAGATAATTTCCCCAATGGTCCACTATAACCTTAGGCCAATTTAGCATATTTGGAACTCTATGTTGTGCAAACCAATCGGCACCCAAGCATACATGACCTGGTGTCAAGGGAAAGATATCGCACCACACCTCCTCATAGTATTCAAATTGGGTGAAGACAATCCTCACTCTCTTGGTAACCTTATACCCGTCTAAGGAATATGGAACAAGTAAAGGTTCTCGAAACAACCCTAAATAGTCAACCATCGGTGGCATGATGTAGTTCTTATGGCGCCAATCATCTAGCACAAGGAGGCAGCCTGGTACCCCAGAAATGCTTACCTTTTCGGAGTGAACACTTCTCCTAGGATCAACATTGTAGAGTTTAGGACAACCCAAGGGCACATGAGTACCCCTCAGCCTTGGAGATGTATTCTCTCTTCTTCTCATGGGACAACCTACACTATAGCTAGTATACCCATTCACACCGCTTCGACCTTGATAAAATGTACTACAAGGTGAAGAATATGAATCTTCATTCTCCACACGTGTTCCCCTTATATCACCTTGTACCTACAAAATGCACAAACAAGATTAGTAGTAAAAGCACGTCACCAACACTCGTATACACTTGCTTTTGTGATCCTCACCATTGGAGCGGCGAATATTGAAAGTTGCTTATACTCCGGTAGTTAATAAGGTGTCAATCACTACTTAGCGACCGGAATAGATTATTGTTTGATCGACTCAAGACACAAAACAAAATCTACTTATGAACTTGAATCAAAGAAGTTCAACGAATCGAAATGAGAAAAACACACAAAGAACGAAAAACACGAAGAAAAACGGATTCAAAAACCAATTCACAATCTAGTAGGTGATTACTAGTTGTTAATTGGTACTAGAATCAAGAAATGAAACTAAAGAAACAAGGAAATGAAACTTAGAATCTGAAATTTGAGCTTAATGGTGATGTGGCAGCATGTAATTGGTCTTGGGCCCACACGAATATATATATATATATATATTTTTTATTTTTTTGTCACAAATCTGAAATTTCAATATGAAACACAACTTGTCATGGATGACAATGGGTTTTGGAGGGAAAGTAAAGTCTTGTACTCTTTTTTCAACTTTTCAAACTCAAAAAGGTAAGATTTGACTATTCTAATCCCACAAAACAAGGTTCCGTGTTTTAAGGAAAAGTGGTTGTCAAGTCTAGGAAGAGATGTGTGCAAGTCTTCTCACCAACAACTTTATAACTTTTGTCTTACAACCTTTTGGATCTATTTTATACTTTTGTGGTCTTAAGTTGTAAGAATAGATGAAGAACAAGATGAACACAACAACAACCTTCAAGAACACAACATCAACTTCTTCAAGAACTTAATACAAAAACCACCAATGGTCATCAACAAGGTACAACCTACGGCCCACTTCAAGTCACCACAACAATGGTCAATATTATAAGCTCATCTTTAGATCTAGACACTTTTAGTGTTGGTGAGAAAGAAACCAACACTAGAAACAAACTAAACAAGTAAAATAACACCTAGATCTAAACACACAAACACTATTCTCGGCCAAGACAACAAGAAGGACAAATTTCATTTTTTTTTTTTTTTGACAGATTTCATTTTATTTATTTTTATTTTTTTGGCCGAGAGCAAGCCCAAGATGGGTAGTGTTGGAACACCACCGGTCTTGCTCTGAGACCAAATGATACAATATCAAACCCGCAACACAAGATTTCAGCAACAACAACAAGATGAACAACTATCACAAGAACAACAAGTTGAACAACAAGTGCTAGTGAATCGAAAGAGCCCCACACGACTTCACTAGACTTCAAGATTATAAACACAAGCTTAACAAGAATACAAAAAAAAAGATAGATAGCTTGACATACGAGATTACAAGAATAAGGAACCAAACCGTGTATCAAACGATCAGACCCCCTAAGACCCGCAATAACAACACCAAACTCTTATGGTGACCGCTAAGGGAATCAACTCCGCTTACAACCACCGTTTCTATGCAAGGATCAATAATGGCTTTTCCAAGCCCTACACCACTTGGCCTTTCCAAACCCTACACTACATTCTCAAAGAGAGAAGAAGAAGTCTTTCAAATATCCATAATTAGCTAACTAGAAAATAAGACTAATGAAGCCTATTTATAACTATTACATCACATGACCAAACTACCCTTAATGAAAAGAGGCTCCTATGGAGTGTAAAGAAAAGGCACAAAAAGACCAAAACACCCTTAATAAGGGGCGGTCATGGAGTGTAAGGACTCCTTCTTCACACTTCAACCCTTGCAATTCTTTGGAGCCTCGGGCAGTCATCAAGGCAAGCCTCCAAGCAACCTTCCACACACGAATTTGCTTTATTATGTGACCAAAATGACTTCAGGACTTCCCATGCATACTCTCGGGCCATCAAGGTGTCCAAAATCAGATTCTCCACGTGTCGGCCACGAATGGTGGCATCAAAAGTTATGATGGCCATTTGTCTTGTATCATTTTTTGACTACTAAATTACTACATGAGACATAGAAAGGCTGGACAGACCTATTATAAAACTTGGTTTCTTACATTACAACACGTCTATTACCTCCTAGCATCTATTTATTCCATACTTGTTTGGATTATCGGTGTTTTTTTTACTACTAAATCACTAAATAACACATACAAAGGTTGGACGGACCCGGACCAATAATAGAACTTGCTTTCTTACATTACTACACTTGTATTACAACCTAACATCTATGTATTCCATACTCAGAAGGATTATCGATGTTTTTTTGACTACTAAATTACTAAATGAGACACACAAAGCCTGGACGAACCAGTAATAAAACTTGGTTTCTTACATTACTACATGTGCATTACCTCCTAACATCTATATATTCCAAACTCAGATGGATTATCGGTGTTTCTTTGACTGCTAAATCACTAAATGAGACATTCAAAAGTTTGACGGACCAATAATAGAACTTAGTTTCTTACAATACTACAGTTGTATTACAACCTATCATCTATGTATTTTATACTCAGAAGGATTATAGATGTTTTTTTTACCACTAAATTACTAAATGAGACATACAAAGGCTTGACAGATCAGTAATAAAACTTGGTTTCTTACATTACAACACGTCTATTACCTCCTAGCATCGATTTATTCCTTATTTTTCTGGATTATCGATGTTTTTTTGACTACTACAAAGGTTGGACGGACCAATAATAGAACTTGGTTTCTAACATTACAACACTTGTATTACAACCTAACATCTATGTATTCCATACTCAGAAGGATTATCGATGTTTTTTTAACTACTAAATTACTAAATCAAACATACAAAGGCTTGACAGACCAGTAATAAAACTTGGTTTCTTACATTACTACATGTGCATTACATCCTAACATCTATGTATTCCAAACTCAGATAGATTATCGGTGTTTCTTTGACTACTAAATCACTAAATGAGACATTCAAAAGTTGGATGGACCAATAATAGAACTTGGTTTCTTACATTACTACTATTGTATTACAACCTAACATCTATGTATTCCATACTCAGAAGGACTATCGATGTTTTTTTGACTACTAAATTACTAAATGACACATACAAAAGGCTTGACAAACCACTAATAAAACTTAGTTTCTTACATTACTACATGTGCATTACCTCCTAACATCTATGTATTCCAAACTCAAATGGATTATCGGTATTTTTTTGACTACTAAATAACACATACAAAGGTTAGACGGACCAATAATAGAACTTGGTTTCTTACATTACTACACTTGTATTACAACCTAACATCTATGTATTCCATACTCAGAAGGATTATCGATTTTTTTTGACAACTAAATTACTAAATGAGACACACAAAGCCAGGACGGACCAGTAATAAAACTTGGTTTCTTACATTACTACATGTGCATTACCTCCTAACATCTATATATTCTAAACTCAGATGGATTATCGGTGTTTCTTTGACTGCTATATCACTAAATGAGACATTCAAAAGTTGGACGGACCAATAATAGAACTTGGTTTCTTACATTACTACATTTGTATTACAACCTAACATTTATGTATTTTATACTCAGAAGCGTTATCGATGTTTTTTTTTCCAATAAATTGCTAAATGAGACATACAAAGGCTTGACAGACCAGTAATAAAACTTGGTTTCTTACCTTACAACACGTCTATTACCTCTTAGCATCTATTTATTCCATACTTTATTGGATTATCGGTGTTTTTTTGACTACTAAATCACTAAATAACACATACAAAGGTTGGACGGACCACTAATAGAACTTGGTTTCTAACATTACAACACTTGTATTACAACCTAACATCTATGTATTCCATACTCAGAAGGATTATCGATGTTTTTTTAACTACTAAATTACTAAATCAAACATACAAAGGCTTGACAGACCAGTAATAAAACTTGGTTTCTTACCTTACTACATGTGCATTACCTCCTAACATTTATGTATTCCAAATTCAGATGGATTATCGGTGTTTCTTTGACTACTAAATCACTAAATGAGACATTCAAAAGTTGGATGGACCAATAATAGAACTTGGTTTCTTACATTACTACTATTGTATTACAACCTAACATCTATGTATTCCATACTCAGAAGGATTATCGATGTTTTTTTGACTACTAAATTTCTAAATGAGACATACAAAAGGCTTGACAAACCACTAATAAAACTTGGTTTCTTACATTACTACATGTGCATTACCTCCTAACATCTATGTATTCCAAACTCAAATGGATTATCGGTGTTTTTTTGACTACTAAATTACACATACAAAGGTTGGACGGACCAATAATAGAACTTGGTTTCTTACATTACTACACTTGTATTACAACCTAACATCTATGTATTCCATACTCAGAAGGATTATCGATGTTTTTTTGACAACTAAATTACTAAATGAGACACACAAAGCCAGGACGGACCAGTAATAAAACTTGGTTTCTTACATTACTACATGTGCATTACCTCCTAACATCTATGTATTCCAAACTCAAATGGATTATCGGTGTTTTTCTGACTACTAAATAACACATACAAAGGTTGGACGGACCAATAATAGAACTTGGTTTCTTACATTACTACACTTGTATTACAACCTAACATCTAGGTATTATATACTCAGAAGGATTATCGATGTTTTTTTTACCACTAAATTACTAAATGAGACATACAAAGGCTTGACAGACCAGTAATAAAACTTGGTTTCTTACATTACAACACGTCTATTACCTCCTAGCATCTATTTATTCCATACTTTATTGGATTATCGGTGTTTTTTTGACTACTAAATCACTAAATAACACATACAAAGGTTGGACGGACCAATAATAGAACGTGGTTTCTTACATTACTACACCTGTATTACAACCTAACATCTATGTATTCCATACTCAGAAGGATTATCGTTGTTTTTTTGACTACTAAATTACTAAATCAAACATTGATACAAGCCAAATCGGCGTTAACCTCCTAAGGCCTATACCCCGAGGTCAACACCAGGGAGTACAAGCTATGATTGCCTCAAGAGGGAAAATGCGTGTTTGGATGATATCTTGGCACTCGAGAATAACCATATCCGATGATGCACTCCAAGGGCCCATCGAGCAACATCGTGTTTGGATGATAGCTTGGAGCGTAAGAGGTGCATGGTTAAAAGTGCCTAATGGGCCACCTTTGCATATTGGGTCACTTTTGGGCCCATATGATATTTAGGGTCACTTTTGGGCCCATTATGTAATAAGGCCCATGGCTATAAATAGTTAGCTTTCTTTTTAGTTTTAGGTAGATGATTATTGATGATGAATGTTACACTTGAGAGTGTTTATGTTAGCTTGTTGTGAGCTTTCTAGATTGTGAGAAATGTCAATTGTTAGAGGTCCATTTCCTCTTTCGGTCTTCGTAGGAGATACGTGTTTACGGTAATATAAAGGAAGGTCTTTGGTTCAAATACCTTTGGTTGTCCTTTTCTTATCGTATTATGTCTATCTATCTATCCTCTATCTTTATTGTCTTTGTTTTTCCCTTTGTTCTTGGTCTCGTATTTTTGTATTTCCCATTTTACCCTTGTGTTCGTAGTTTCGTCGTCTTTTCATATTTTATATCGTATCAAACATACAAAGGCTTGACAGACCAGTAATAAAACTTGGTTTCTTACATTACTACATGTGCATTACCTCCTAACATCTATGTATTCCAAACTCAGATGGATTATCGGTGTTTCTTTGACTACTAAATCACTAAATGAGACATTCAAAAGTTGGATGGACCAATAATAGAACTTGGTTTCTTACATTACTACTATTGTATTACAACCTAACATCTATGTATTCCATACTCAGAAGGATTATCGATGTTTTTTTGACTACTAAATTACTAAATGAGACATACAAAAGGCTTGACAAACCACTAATAAAACTTGGTTTCTTACATTACTACATGTGCATTACCTCCTAACATCTATGTATTCCAAACTCAAATGGATTATCGGTGTTTTTCTGACTACTAAATAACACATACAAAGGTTGGACGGACCAATAATAGAACTTGGTTTCTTACATTACTACACTTGTATTACAACCTAACATCTAGGTATTATATACTCAGAGGGATTATCAATGTTTTTTTTACCACTAAATTACTAAATGAGACATACAAAGGCTTGACAGACCAGTAATAAAACTTGGTTTCTTACATTACAACACGTCTATTACCTCCTAGCATCTATTTATTCCATATTTTGCTGGATTATCGGTGTTTTTTTGACTACTAAATCACTACATAACATATACAAAGGTTGGGCGGACCAATAATAGAACTTGGTTTCTTACATTACTACACTTGTATTACAACCTAACATCTATGTATTCTCTACTCAAAAGGATTATCGATGTTTTTTTGACTACTAAATTACTAAATCAGACACACAAAGGCTTGACAGACCAGTAATAAAACTTGGTTTCATACATTACTATATGTGCACTACCTCCTAACATCTATGTATTCCAAACTCAGATGGATTATCGATGTTTCTTTGAATACTAAATCACTAAATGAGACATTCAAAAGTTGGATGGACCAATAATAGAACTTGGTTTTTTACATTACTACTATTGTATTACAACCTAACATCTATGTATTCCATACTCAGAAGGATTATCGATGTTTTTTTGACTACTAAATTACTAAATGAGACATAGAAAGGCTAGAAAGATTAAAAATAAAACTTTGTTTCTTACATTACAACACGTCTGTTACCTCCTAGCATCTATTTATTCCATACTTGGATGGATTATCGGTGTTTTTTTCACTACAAAATTACAAAATAACACTCACAAAGGTTGGACGGACCAATAATAGAACTTGGTTTCTTACATTACTACACTTGTATTACAACCTAACATCAATGTATTCCATACTTAGAAGGATTATCGATGTTTTTTTACTACTAAATTACTAAATCAGACATACAAAGCCCGGACGGACCAGCAATAAAACTTGGTTTCTTACATTACTACATGTTCATTACCTCCTAACATCTATATATTCCAAACTCAGTTGGATTATCGGTGTTTCTTTGACTGCTAAATCACTAAATGACACATTCAAAAGTTGGACGGACCAATAATAGAACTTGGTTTCTTACATTACTACAGTTGTATTACAACATCTATGTATTTTATACTCAAAAGGATTATCGATGTTTTTTTTTACCACTAAATTACTAAATGAGACATACAAAGGCTTGACAGACCAGTAATAAAACTTAGTTTCTTACATTACAACACGTCTATTACCTTCTAGCATCTATTTATTCCATACTTTGTTGGATTATCGGTGTTTTTTGGACTACTAAATCACTAAATAACACATACAAATGTTGGACGGACCAATAATAGAACGTGGTTTCTTACATTACTACACTTGTGCTACAACCTAACATCTATGTATTCCATACTCAGAAGGATTATCGATGTTTTTTTGACTACTAAATTACTAAATCAGACATACAAAGGCTTGACAGACCAGTTATAAAACTTGGTTACTTACATTACTACATGTGCATTACCTTCTAACATCTATTTATTCCATACTTGGATGGATTATCGGTGTTTCTTTGACTACTAAATCACCAAATGAGACATTCAAAAGTTGGATGGACCAATAATAGAACTTGGTTTCTTACATTACTACTATTGCATTACAACCTAACATCTATGTATTCCATACTCAGAAGGATTATCGATGTTTTTTTGACTACTGAATTACTAAATGAGACATACAAAGGCTTGACAGACCAGTAATAAAACTTGGTTTATTACATTACTACATGTGCAATACCTCCTAACATGTATTTCAAACTCAAATGGATTATCGGTGTTTTTTTGACTACTAAATAACACATACAAAGGTTGGACGGACCAATAATAGAACTTGGTTTCTTACATTACTACACTTGTATTACAACCTAATATCTATGTATTCCATACTCAGAAGGATAATCGATGTTTTTTTGACTACTAAATTACTAAATGAGACATAGAAAGGCTGGACAGACCAATAATAAAACTTGGTTTCTTACATTACAACACGTCTATTATATCCTAGCATCTATTTATTCCATACATGGATGGATTATCGGTGTTTTTTTGACTACTAAATCACTAACTAACACATACAAAGGTTGGACAGACCAATAATAGAACTTGGTTTCTTACATTACTACACTTGTATTACAACCTAACATCTATGTATTCCATTCTCAGAAGGGTTATCGATGTTTTTTTGACTACTAAATCACTAAATAACACATAAAAAGGTTGGACGGGACAATAATAGAACTTGGTTTCTTACATTACTACTATTGTATTACAACCTAACATCTATGTATTCCATAGTCGGATGGATTTTTGATGGTTTTTTGACTATTAAATTACTAAATGAGACATACAAAGGCTGGACAGACCAGTAATAAAAGTTGGTTTCTTACATTACAACTCGTATATTACCTCATAGCATCTATTTATTCCATACTTGGATGGATTATCGGTGTTTTTTGACAACTAAATCACTAAATAACTCATACAAAGGTTGGACGTACCAGTAATAGAACTTGATTTCTTACATTACTACACTTGTATTACAACCTAACATCTATGTATTCCATACTCAAAAGGATTATCGATGTTTTTTTAACTACTAAATTACTAAATCAAACATACAAAGGCTTGACAGACCAGTAATAAAACTTGGTTTCTTACCTTACTACATGTGCATTACCTCCTAACATTTATGTATTCCAAACTCAGATGGATTATCGGTGTTTCTTTGACTACTAAAAAACTAAATGAGACATTCAAAAGTTGGATGGACCAATAATAGAACTTGGTTTCTTACATTACTACTATTGTATTACAACCTAACATCTATGTATTCCATACTCAGAAGGATTATCGATGTTTTTTTGACTACTAAATTTCTAAATGAGACATACAAAAGGCTTGACAAACCACTAATAAAACTTGGTTTCTTACATTACTACATGTGCATTACCTCCTAACATCTATGTATTCCAAACTCAAATGGATTATCGGTGTTTTTTTGACTACTAAATTACACATACAAAGGTTGGACGGACCAATAATAGAACTTGGTTTCTTACATTACTACACTTGTATTACAACCTAACATCTATGTATTCCATACTCAGAAGGATTATCGATGTTTTTTTGACAACTGAATTACTAAATGAGACACACAAAGCCAGGACGGACCAGTAATAAAACTTGGTTTCTTACATTACTACATGTGCATTACCTCCTAACATCTATATATTCCAAACTCAGATGGATTATCGGTGTTTCTTTGACTGCTAAATCACTAAATGAGACATTCAAAAGTTGGACGGACCAATAATAGAACTTGGTTTCTCACATTACTACATTTGTATTACAACCTAACATTTATGTATTTTATACTCAGAAGCATTATCGATGTTTTTTTTACCACTAAATTACTAAATGAGACATACAAAGGCTTGACAAACCACTAATAAAACTTGGTTTCTTACATTACTACATGTGCATTACCTCCTAACATCTATGTATTCCAAACTCAAATGGATTATTGGTGTTTTTTTGACTACTAAATTACACATACAAAGGTTGGACGGACCAATAATAGAACTTGGTTTCTTACATTACTACACTTGTATTACAACCTAACATCTATGTATTCCATACTCAGAAGGATTATCGATGTTTTTTTGACAACTAAATTACTAAATGAGACACACAAAGCCAGGACGGACCAGTAATATAACTTGGTTTCTTACATTACTACATGTGCATTACCTCCTAACATCTATATATTCCAAACTCAGATGGATTATCGGTGTTTCTTTGACTGCTAAATCACTAAATGAGACATTCAAAAGTTGGACGGACCAATAATAGAACTTGGTTTCTCACATTACTACATTTGTATTACAACCTAACATTTATGTATTTTATACTCAGAAGCATTATCGATGTTTTTTTTACCACTAAATTACTAAATGAGACATACAAAGGCTTGACAGACCAGTAATAAAACTTGGTTTCTTACATTACAACACGTCTATTACCTCCTAGCATCTATTTATTCCATACTTTATTGGATTATCGGTGTTTTTTTGACTACTAAATCACTAAATAACACATACAAAGGTTGGACGGACCAATAATAGAACGTGGTTTCTTACATTACTACACCTGTATTACAACCTAACATCTATGTATTCCATACTCAGAAGGATTATCGTTGTTTTTTTGACTACTAAATTACTAAATCAAACATTGATACAAGCCAAATCGGCGTTAACCTCCTAAGGCCTATACCCCGAGGTCAACACCAGGGAGTACAAGCTATGACTGCCTCAAGAGGGAAAATGCGTGTTTGGATGATATCTTGGCACTCGAGAATAACCATATCCGATGATGCACTCCAAGGGCCCATCGAGCAACATCGTGTTTGGATGATAGCTTGGAGCGTAAGAGGTGCATGGTTAAAAGTGCCTAATGGGCCACCTTTGCATATTGGGTCACTTTTGGGCCCATATGATATTTAGGGTCACTTTTGGGCCCATTATGTAATAAGGCCCATGGCTATAAATAGTTAGCTTTCTTTTTAGTTTTAGGTAGATGATTATTGATGATGAATGTTACACTTGAGAGTGTTTATGTTAGCTTGTTGTGAGCTTTCTAGATTGTGAGAAATGTCAATTATTAGAGGTCCATTTCCTCTTTCGGTCTTCGTAAGAGATAGGTGTTTACGGTAATATAAAGGAAGGTCTTTGGTTCAAATACCTTTGGTTGTCCTTTTCTTATCGTATTGTGTCTATCTATCTATCCTCTATCTTTATTGTCTTTGTTTTTCCCTTTGTTCTTGGTCTCGTATTTTTGTATTTCCCATTTTACCCTTGTGTTCGTAGTTTCGTCGTCTTTTCATATTTTATATCGTATCAAACATACAAAGGCTTGACAGACCAGTAATAAAACTTGGTTTCTTACATTACTACATGTGCATTACCTCCTAACATCTATGTATTCCAAACTCAGATGGATTATCGGTGTTTCTTTGACTACTAAATCACTAAATGAGACATTCAAAAGTTGGATGGACCTAACATCTATGTATTACAACCTACTATTGTATTACAACCTAACATCTATGTATTCCATACTCAGAAGGATTATCGATGTTTTTTTGACTACTAAATTACTAAATGAGACATACAAAAGGCTTGACAAACCACTAATAAAACTTGGTTTCTTACATTACTACATGTGCATTACCTCCTAACATCTATGTATTCCAAACTCAAATGGATTATCGGTGTTTTTCTGACTACTAAATAACACATACAAAGGTTGGACGGACCAATAATAGAACTTGGTTTCTTACATTACTACACTTGTATTACAACCTAACATCTAGGTATTATATACTCAGAAGGATTATCGATGTTTTTTTTACCACTAAATTACTAAATGAGACATACAAAGGCTTGACAGACCAGTAATAAAACTTGGTTTCTTACATTACAACACGTCTATTACCTCCTAGCATCTATTTATTCCATATTTTGCTGGATTATCGGTGTTTTTTTGACTACTAAATCACTACATAACATATACAAAGGTTGGGCGGACCAATAATAGAACTTGGTTTCTTACATTACTACACTTGTATTACAACCTAACATCTATGTATTCTCTACTCAGAAGGATTATCGATGTTTTTTTGACTACTAAATTACTAAATCAGACATACAAAGGCTTGACAGACCAGTAATAAAACTTGGTTTCATACATTACTATATGTGCACTACCTCCTAACATCTATGTATTCCAAACTCAGATGGATTATCGATGTTTCTTTGAATACTAAATCACTAAATGAGACATTCAAAAGTTGGATGGACCAATAATAGAACTTGGTTTTTTACATTACTACTATTGTATTACAACCTAACATCTATGTATTCCATACTCAGAAGGATTATCGATGTTTTTTTGACTACTAAATTACTAAATGAGACATAGAAAGGCTAGAAAGATTAAAAATAAAACTTTGTTTCTTACATTACAACACGTCTGTTACCTCCTAGCATCTATTTATTCCATACTTGGATGGATTATCGGTGTTTTTTTCACTACAAAATTACAAAATAACACTCACAAAGGTTGGACGGACCAATAATAGAACTTGGTTTCTTACATTACTACACTTGTATTACAACCTAACATCAATGTATTCCATACTTAGAAGGATTATCGATGTTTTTTTACTACTAAATTACTAAATCAGACATACAAAGCCCGGACGGACCAGCAATAAAACTTGGTTTCTTACATTACTACATGTTCATTACCTCCTAACATCTATATATTCCAAACTCAGTTGGATTATCGGTGTTTCTTTGACTGCTAAATCACTAAATGACACATTCAAAAGTTGGACGGACCAATAATAGAACTTGGTTTCTTACATTACTACAGTTGTATTACAACATCTATGTATTTTATACTCAAAAGGATTATCGATGTTTTTTTTTACCACTAAATTACTAAATGAGACATACAAAGGCTTGACAGACCAGTAATAAAACTTAGTTTCTTACATTACAACACGTCTATTACCTTCTAGCATCTATTTATTCCATACTTTGTTGGATTATCGGTGTTTTTTGGACTACTAAATCACTAAATAACACATACAAATGTTGGACGGACCAATAATAGAACGTGGTTTCTTACATTACTACACTTGTGCTACAACCTAACATCTATGTATTCCATACTCAGAAGGATTATCGATGTTTTTTTGACTACTAAATTACTAAATCAGACATACAAAGGCTTGACAGACCAGTTATAAAACTTGGTTACTTACATTACTACATGTGCATTACCTTCTAACATCTATTTATTCCATACTTGGATGGATTATCGGTGTTTCTTTGACTACTAAATCACCAAATGAGACATTCAAAAGTTGGATGGACCAATAATAGAACTTGGTTTCTTACATTACTACTATTGCATTACAACCTAACATCTATGTATTCCATACTCAGAAGGATTATCGATGTTTTTTTGACTACTGAATTACTAAATGAGACATACAAAGGCTTGACAGACCAGTAATAAAACTTGGTTTATTACATTACTACATGTGCAATACCTCCTAACATGTATTTCAAACTCAAATGGATTATCGGTGTTTTTTTGACTACTAAATAACACATACAAAGGTTGGACGGACCAATAATAGAACTTGGTTTCTTACATTACTACACTTGTATTACAACCTAATATCTATGTATTCCATACTCAGAAGGATAATCGATGTTTTTTTGACTACTAAATTACTAAATGAGACATAGAAAGGCTGGACAGACCAATAATAAAACTTGGTTTCTTACATTACAACACGTCTATTATATCCTAGCATCTATTTATTCCATACATGGATGGATTATCGGTGTTTTTTTGACTACTAAATCACTAACTAACACATACAAAGGTTGGACAGACCAATAATAGAACTTGGTTTCTTACATTACTACACTTGTATTACAACCTAACATCTATGTATTCCATTCTCAGAAGGGTTATCGATGTTTTTTTGACTACTAAATCACTAAATAACACATAAAAAGGTTGGACGGGACAATAATAGAACTTGGTTTCTTACATTACTACTATTGTATTACAACCTAACATCTATGTATTCCATAGTCGGATGGATTTTTGATGGTTTTTTGACTATTAAATTACTAAATGAGACATACAAAGGCTGGACAGACCAGTAATAAAAGTTGGTTTCTTACATTACAACTCGTATATTACCTCATAGCATCTATTTATTCCATACTTGGATGGATTATCGGTGTTTTTTGACAACTAAATCACTAAATAACTCATACAAAGGTTGGACGTACCAGTAATAGAACTTGATTTCTTACATTACTACACTTGTATTACAACCTAACATCTATGTATTCCATACTCAAAAGGATTATCGATGTTTTTTTAACTACTAAATTACTAAATCAAACATACAAAGGCTTGACAGACCAGTAATAAAACTTGGTTTCTTACCTTACTACATGTGCATTACCTCCTAACATTTATGTATTCCAAACTCAGATGGATTATCGGTGTTTCTTTGACTACTAAAAAACTAAATGAGACATTCAAAAGTTGGATGGACCAATAATAGAACTTGGTTTCTTACATTACTACTATTGTATTACAACCTAACATCTATGTATTCCATACTCAGAAGGATTATCGATGTTTTTTTGACTACTAAATTTCTAAATGAGACATACAAAAGGCTTGACAAACCACTAATAAAACTTGGTTTCTTACATTACTACATGTGCATTACCTCCTAACATCTATGTATTCCAAACTCAAATGGATTATCGGTGTTTTTTTGACTACTAAATTACACATACAAAGGTTGGACGGACCAATAATAGAACTTGGTTTCTTACATTACTACACTTGTATTACAACCTAACATCTATGTATTCCATACTCAGAAGGATTATCGATGTTTTTTTGACAACTGAATTACTAAATGAGACACACAAAGCCAGGACGGACCAGTAATAAAACTTGGTTTCTTACATTACTACATGTGCATTACCTCCTAACATCTATATATTCCAAACTCAGATGGATTATCGGTGTTTCTTTGACTGCTAAATCACTAAATGAGACATTCAAAAGTTGGACGGACCAATAATAGAACTTGGTTTCTCACATTACTACATTTGTATTACAACCTAACATTTATGTATTTTATACTCAGAAGCATTATCGATGTTTTTTTTACCACTAAATTACTAAATGAGACATACAAAGGCTTGACAAACCACTAATAAAACTTGGTTTCTTACATTACTACATGTGCATTACCTCCTAACATCTATGTATTCCAAACTCAAATGGATTATTGGTGTTTTTTTGACTACTAAATTACACATACAAAGGTTGGACGGACCAATAATAGAACTTGGTTTCTTACATTACTACACTTGTATTACAACCTAACATCTATGTATTCCATACTCAGAAGGATTATCGATGTTTTTTTGACAACTAAATTACTAAATGAGACACACAAAGCCAGGACGGACCAGTAATAAAACTTGGTTTCTTACATTACTACATGTGCATTACCTCCTAACATCTATATATTCCAAACTCAGATGGATTATCGGTGTTTCTTTGACTGCTAAATCACTAAATGAGACATTCAAAAGTTGGACGGACCAATAATAGAACTTGGTTTCTCACATTACTACATTTGTATTACAACCTAACATTTATGTATTTTATACTCAGAAGCATTATCGATGTTTTTTTTACCACTAAATTACTAAATGAGACATACAAAGGCTTGACAGACCAGTAATAAAACTTGGTTTCTTACATTACAACACGTCTATTACCTCCTAGCATCTATTTATTCCATACTTTATTGGATTATCGGTGTTTTTTTGACTACTAAATCACTAAATAACACATACAAAGGTTGGACGGACCAATAATAGAACGTGGTTTCTTACATTACTACACCTGTATTACAACCTAACATCTATGTATTCCATACTCAGAAGGATTATCGTTGTTTTTTTGACTACTAAATTACTAAATCAAACATTGATACAAGCCAAATCGGCGTTAACCTCCTAAGGCCTATACCCCGAGGTCAACACCAGGGAGTACAAGCTATGACTGCCTCAAGAGGGAAAATGCGTGTTTGGATGATATCTTGGCACTCGAGAATAACCATATCCGATGATGCACTCCAAGGGCCCATCGAGCAACATCGTGTTTGGATGATAGCTTGGAGCGTAAGAGGTGCATGGTTAAAAGTGCCTAATGGGCCACCTTTGCATATTGGGTCACTTTTGGGCCCATATGATATTTAGGGTCACTTTTGGGCCCATTATGTAATAAGGCCCATGGCTATAAATAGTTAGCTTTCTTTTTAGTTTTAGGTAGATGATTATTGATGATGAATGTTACACTTGAGAGTGTTTATGTTAGCTTGTTGTGAGCTTTCTAGATTGTGAGAAATGTCAATTATTAGAGGTCCATTTCCTCTTTCGGTCTTCGTAAGAGATAGGTGTTTACGGTAATATAAAGGAAGGTCTTTGGTTCAAATACCTTTGGTTGTCCTTTTCTTATCGTATTGTGTCTATCTATCTATCCTCTATCTTTATTGTCTTTGTTTTTCCCTTTGTTCTTGGTCTCGTATTTTTGTATTTCCCATTTTACCCTTGTGTTCGTAGTTTCGTCGTCTTTTCATATTTTATATCGTATCAAACATACAAAGGCTTGACAGACCAGTAATAAAACTTGGTTTCTTACATTACTACATGTGCATTACCTCCTAACATCTATGTATTCCAAACTCAGATGGATTATCGGTGTTTCTTTGACTACTAAATCACTAAATGAGACATTCAAAAGTTGGATGGACCTAACATCTATGTATTACAACCTACTATTGTATTACAACCTAACATCTATGTATTCCATACTCAGAAGGATTATCGATGTTTTTTTGACTACTAAATTACTAAATGAGACATACAAAAGGCTTGACAAACCACTAATAAAACTTGGTTTCTTACATTACTACATGTGCATTACCTCCTAACATCTATGTATTCCAAACTCAAATGGATTATCGGTGTTTTTCTGACTACTAAATAACACATACAAAGGTTGGACGGACCAATAATAGAACTTGGTTTCTTACATTACTACACTTGTATTACAACCTAACATCTAGGTATTATATACTCAGAAGGATTATCGATGTTTTTTTTACCACTAAATTACTAAATGAGACATACAAAGGCTTGACAGACCAGTAATAAAACTTGGTTTCTTACATTACAACACGTCTATTACCTCCTAGCATCTATTTATTCCATATTTTGCTGGATTATCGGTGTTTTTTTGACTACTAAATCACTACATAACATATACAAAGGTTGGGCGGACCAATAATAGAACTTGGTTTCTTACATTACTACACTTGTATTACAACCTAACATCTATGTATTCTCTACTCAGAAGGATTATCGATGTTTTTTTGACTACTAAATTACTAAATCAGACATACAAAGGCTTGACAGACCAGTAATAAAACTTGGTTTCATACATTACTATATGTGCACTACCTCCTAACATCTATGTATTCCAAACTCAGATGGATTATCGATGTTTCTTTGAATACTAAATCACTAAATGAGACATTCAAAAGTTGGATGGACCAATAATAGAACTTGGTTTTTTACATTACTACTATTGTATTACAACCTAACATCTATGTATTCCATACTCAGAAGGATTATCGATGTTTTTTTGACTACTAAATTACTAAATGAGACATAGAAAGGCTAGAAAGATTAATAATAAAACTTTGTTTCTTACATTACAACACGTCTGTTACCTCCTAGCATCTATTTATTCCATACTTGGATGGATTATCGGTGTTTTTTTCACTACAAATTTACAAAATAACACTCACAAAGGTTGGACGGACCAATAATAGAACTTGGTTTCTTACATTACTACACTTGTATTACAACCTAACATCAATGTATTCCATACTTAGAAGGATTATCGATGTTTTTTTACTACTAAATTACTAAATCAGACATACAAAGCCCGGACGGACCAGCAATAAAACTTGGTTTCTTACATTACTACATGTGCATTACCTCCTAACATCTATATATTCCAAACTCAGTTGGATTATCGGTGTTTCTTTGACTGCTAAATCACTAAATGACACATTCAAAAGTTGGACGGACCAATAATAGAACTTGGTTTCTTACATTACTACAGTTGTATTACAAAATCTATGTATTTTATACTCAGAAGGATTATCGATGTTTTTTTTTACCACTAAATTACTAAATGAGACATACAAAGGCTTGACAGACCAGTAATAAAACTTAGTTTCTTACATTACAACACGTCTATTACCTTCTAGCATCTATTTATTCCATACTTTGTTGGATTATCGGTGTTTTTTGGACTACTAAATCACTAAATAACACATACAAATGTTGGACGGACCAATAATAGAACGTGGTTTCTTACATTACTACACTTGTGCCACAACCTAACATCTATGTATTCCATACTCAGAAGGATTATCGATGTTTTTTTGACTACTAAATTACTAAATCAGACATACAAAGGCTTGACAGACCAGTTATAAAACTTGGTTACTTACATTACTACATGTGCATTACCTCCTAACATCTATTTATTCCATACTTGGATGGATTATCGGTGTTTCTTTGACTACTAAATCACTAAATGAGACATTCAAAAGTTGGATGGACCAATAATAGAACTTGGTTTCTTACATTACTACTATTGCATTACAACCTAACATCTATGTATTCCATACTCAGAAGGATTATCGATGTTTTTTTGACTACTGAATTACTAAATGAGACATACAAAGGCTTGACAGACCAGTAATAAAACTTGGTTTATTACATTACTACATGTGCAATACCTCCTAACATGTATTTCAAACTCAAATGGATTATCGGTGTTTTTTTGACTACTAAATAACACATACAAAGGTTGGACGGACCAATAATAGAACTTGGTTTCTTACATTACTACACTTGTATTACAACCTAATATCTATGTATTCCATACTCAGAAGGATAATCGATGTTTTTTTGACTACTAAATTACTAAATGAGACATAGAAAGGCTGGACAGACCAATAATAAAACTTGGTTTCTTACATTACAACACGTCTATTATATCCTAGCATCTATTTATTCCATACATGGATGGATTATCGGTGTTTTTTTGACTACAAATCACTAACTAACACATACAAAGGTTGGACAGACCAATAATAGAACTTGGTTTCTTACATTACTACACTTGTATTACAACCTAACATCTATGTATTCCATTCTCAAAAGGGTTATCGATGTTTTTTTGACTACTAAATCACTAAATAACACATAAAAAGGTTGGACGGGACAATAATAGAACTTGGTTTCTTACATTACTACTATTGTATTACAACCTAACATCTATGTATTCCATAGTCGGATGGATTTTTGATGGTTTTTTGACTATTAAATTACTAAATGAGACATACAAAGGCTGGACAGACCAGTAATAAAAGTTGGTTTCTTACATTACAACTCATATATTACCTCCTAGCATCTATTTATTCCATACTTGGATGGATTATCGGTGTTTTTGGACAACTAAATCACTAAATAACTCATATAAAGGTTGGACGTACCAGTAATAGAACTTGATTTCTTACATTACTACACTTGTATTACAACCTAACATCTATGTATTCCATACTCAGAAGGATTATCGATGTTTTTTTGACTACTAAATTACTAAATGAGACATACAAAAGGCTTGACAAACCAGTAATAAAACTTGGTTTCTTACATTACTACATGTGCATTACCTCCTAACATCTATGTATTCCAAACTCAGATGGATTATCGGTGTTTCTTTGACTACTAAATCACTAAATGAGACATTCAAAAGTTGGATGGACCAATAATAGAACTTGGTTTCTTACATTACTACTATTGTATTACAACCTAACATCTATGTATTCCATACTCAGAAGGATTATCGATGTTTTTTTGACTACTAAATTACTAAATGAGACAAAGAAAAGGCTTGACAAACCACTAATAAAACTTGGTTTCTTACATTACTACATGTGCATTACTTCCTAACATCTATGTATTCCAAACTCAAATGGATTATCGGTGTTTTTTTGACTACTAAATTACACATACAAAGGTTGGACGGACCAATAATAGAACTTGGTTTCTTACATTACTACACTTGTATTACAACCTAACATCTATGTATTCCATACTCAGAAGGATTATCGATGTTTTTTTGACAACTAAATTACTAAATGAGACACACAAAGCCAGGACGGACCAGTAATAAAACTTGGTTTCTTACATTACTACATGTGCATTATCGGCGTTAACCTCCTAAGGCCTATACCCCGAGGTCAACACCAGGGAGTACAAGCTATGACTGCCTCAAGAGGGAAAATGCGTGTTTGGATGATATCTTGGCACTCGAGAATAACCATATCCGATGATGCACTCCAAGGGCCCATCGAGCAACATCGTGTTTGGATGATAGCTTGGAGCGTAAGAGGTGCATAGTTAAAAGTGCCTAATGGGCCACCTTTGCATATTGGGTCACTTTTGGGCCCATATGATATTTATGGTCACTTTTGGGCCCATTATGTAATAAGGCCCATGGCTATAAATAGTTAGCTTTCTTTTTAGTTTTAGGTAGATGATTATTGATGATGAATGTTACACTTGAGAGTGTTTATGTTAGCTTGTTGTGAGCTTTCTAGATTGTGAGAAATGTCAATTATTAGAGGTCCATTTCCTCTTTCGGTCTTCGTAAGAGATAGGTGTTTACGGTAATATAAAGGAAGGTCTTTGGTTCAAATACCTTTGGTTGTCCTTTTCTTATCGTATTGTGTCTATCTATCTATCCTCTATCTTTATTGTCTTTGTTTTTCCCTTTGTTCTTGGTCTCGTATTTTTGTATTTCCCATTTTACCCTTGTGTTCGTAGTTTCGTCGTCTTTTCATATTTTATATCGTATCAAACATACAAAGGCTTGACAGACCAGTAATAAAACTTGGTTTCTTACATTACTACATGTGCATTACCTCCTAACATCTATGTATTCCAAACTCAGATGGATTATCGGTGTTTCTTTGACTACTAAATCACTAAATGAGACATTCAAAAGTTGGATGGACCAATAATAGAACTTGGTTTCTTACATTACTACTATTGTATTACAACCTAACATCTATGTATTCCATACTCAGAAGGATTATCGATGTTTTTTTGACTACTAAATTACTAAATGAGACATACAAAAGGCTTGACAAACCACTAATAAAACTTGGTTTCTTACATTACTACATGTGCATTACCTCCTAACATCTATGTATTCCAAACTCAAATGGATTATCGGTGTTTTTCTGACTACTAAATAACACATACAAAGGTTGGACGGACCAATAATAGAACTTGGTTTCTTACATTACTACACTTGTATTACAACCTAACATCTAGGTATTATATACTCAGAAGGATTATCGATGTTTTTTTTACAACTAAATTACTAAATGAGACATACAAAGGCTTGACAGACCAGTAATAAAACTAGGTTTCTTACATTACAACACGTCTATTACCTCCTAGCATCTATTTATTCCATATTTTGCTGGATTATCGGTGTTTTTTTGACTACTAAATCACTACATAACATATACAAAGGTTGGGCGGACCAATAATAGAACTTGGTTTCTTACATTACTACACTTGTATTACAACCTAACATCTATGTATTCTCTACTCAGAAGGATTATCGATGTTTTTTTGACTACTAAATTACTAAATCAGACATACAAAGGCTTGACAGACCAGTAATAAAACTTGGTTTCATACATTACTATATGTGCACTACCTCCTAACATCTATGTATTCCAAACTCAGAAGGATTATCGATGTTTTTTTTTACCACTAAATTACTAAATGAGACATACAAAGGCTTGACAGACCAGTAATAAAACTTAGTTTCTTACATTACAACACGTCTATTACCTTCTAGCATCTATTTATTCCATACTTTGTTGGATTATCGGTGTTTTTTGGACTACTAAATCACTAAATAACACATACAAATGTTGGACGGACCAATAATAGAACGTGGTTTCTTACATTACTACACTTGTGCTACAACCTAACATCTATGTATTCCATACTCAGAAGGATTATCGATGTTTTTTTGACAACTAAATTACTAAATCAGACATACAAAGGCTTGACAGACCAGTTATAAAACTTGGTTACTTACATTACTACATGTGCATTACCTCCTAACATCTATTTATTCCATACTTGGATGGATTATCGGTGTTTCTTTGACTACTAAATCACTAAATGAGACATTCAAAAGTTGGATGGACCAATAATAGAACTTGGTTTCTTACATTACTACTATTCCATTACAACCTAACATCTATGTATTCCATACTCAGAAGGATTATCGATGTTTTTTTGACTACTGAATTACTAAATGAGACATACAAAGGCTTGACAGACCAGTAATAAAACTTGGTTTATTACATTACTACATGTGCAATACCTCCTAACATGTATTTCAAAATCAAATGGATTATCGGTGTTTTTTTGACTACTAAATAACACATACAAAGGTTGGACGGACCAATAATAGAACTTGGTTTCTTACATTACTACACTTGTATTACAACCTAACATCTATGTATTCCATACTCAGAAGGATAATCGATGTTTTTTTGACTACTAAATTACTAAATGAGACATAGAAAGGCTGGACAGACCAATAATAAAACTTGGTTTCTTACATTACAACACGTCTATATCCTAGCATCTATTTATTCCATACATGGATGGATTATCGGTGTTTTTTTGACTACTAAATCACTAACTAACACATACAAAGGTTGGACAGACCAATAATAGAACTTGGTTTCTTACATTACTACACTTGTATTACAACCTAACATCTATGTATTCCATTCTCAAAAGGGTTATCGATGTTTTTTTGACTACTAAATCACTAAATAACACATAAAAAGGTTGGACGGGCCAATAATAGAACTTGGTTTCTTACATTACTACTATTGTATTACAACCTAACATCTATGTATTCCATAGTCGGATGGATTTTTGATGGTTTTTTGACTATTAAATTACTAAATGAGACATACAAAGGCTGGACGGACCAACAATAAAACTTGCTTTCTTACATTACAACACGTGTATTACCTCCTAGCATCTATTTATTCCATACTTGGATGGATTATCTGTGTTTTTTTGACTACTAAATCACTAAATAACGCATACAAAGGTTGGACGGACCAATAATAGAACTTGGTACACTTGTATTACAACCTAACATCTATGTATTCCATTCTCAGAAGGGTTATAGATGTTTTTTTGACTACTAAATTACTAAATGAGACATAGAAAGGCTGGACAGACCTATTACAAAACTTGCTTTCTTACATTACAACACGTCTGTTACCTTCTAGCATCTATTTATTCAATACTTGGATGGATTATCGGTGTTTTTTTGACTACTAAATCACTAAATAAAACATACAAAGGTTTGACTAACCAATAATAGAACTTGGTTTCTTACATTACTACACTTGTATTACAACCTAACATCTATGTATTATATACTTAGAGGATTATCGATGGTTTTTTGACTACTAAATTACTAAATGAGACATACAAAGGCTGGAAAGACCAATAATAAAACTTGGTTTCTTACATTACAACACGTTTGTTACCTCCTAGCATCTATTCATTCCATACTTGGATTGATTATCGGTGTTTTTTTGACTACTAAATCACTAAATAACACATACAAAGGTTGGATGGACCAATAATAGAACCTGGTTTCTTACATTACTACACTTGTATTACAACCTAACATCTATGTATTCCATACTCAGAAGGATTATCGATGATTTTTTGACTACTAAATTACTAAATGAGACTTACAAAGGCTTGACAGACCAGTAATAAAACTTGGTTTCTTACATTACTACATGTGCATTACCCCCTAACATCTATGTATTTCAAACTCAGATGGATTATCAGTGTTTCTTTGACTACTAAATCACTAAATGAGACATTGAAAAGTTGGATGGACCAATAATAGAACTTGGTTTCTTACATTACTACTATTGTATTACAACCTAACATCTATGTATTCCATACTCGGATGGATTTTGATGTTTTTTTGTCTATTAAATTACTAAATGAGACATACAAAGCCTGGACGGACCAACAATAAAACTTGCTTTCTTATATTACAACACGTGTATTACCTCCTAGCATCTATTTATTGCATACTTGGATGGATTATCGGTGTTTTTTTTACTACTAAATCACTAAATAACCCATACAAAGGTTGGATGGACCAATAATAGAACTTGGTTTCTTACATTACTACATTTGTATTACAACCTAACATCTATGTATTCCATACTCAGAAGGATTATCGATGATTTTTTGACTACTAAATTACTAAATGAGACTTACAAAGGCTTGACAGACCTATTATAAAACTTGCTTTCTTACATTACAACATGTGCATTACCCCCTAACATCTATGTATTTCAAACTCAGATGGATTATCGGTGTTTCTTTGACTACTAAATCACTAAATGAGACATTCAAAAGTTGGATGGACCAATAATAGAACTTGGTTTCTTACATTACTACACTTGTATTACAACCTAACATCTATGTACTATATACTTAGAGGATTATCGATTTTTTTTTACTACTAAATTACTAAATGAGACATACAAAGGCTGGAAAGACCAATAATAAAACTTGGTTTCTTACATTACAACACGTCTGTTACCTCCTAGCATCTATTCATTCCATACTTGGATTGATTATCGGTGTTTTTTTGACTACTAAATCACTAAATAGTACACAAAGGTTGGATGGACCAATAATAGAACCTGGTTTCTTACATTACTACACTTGTATTACAACCTAACATCTATGTATTCCATACTCAGAAGGATTATCGATGTTTTTTTGACTACTAAATTACTAAATGAGACTTACAAAGGCTTGACAGACCAGTAATAAAACTTGGTTTCTTACTAACTACATGTGCATTACCCCCTAACATCTATATATTTCAAACTCAGATGGATTATCGGTGTTTCTTTGACTACTAAATCACTAAATGAGACATTCAAAAGTTGGATGGACCAATAATAGAACTTGGTTTCTTACATTACTACTATTGTATTACAACCTAACATCTATGTATATCATACTCGGATGGATTTTGATGTTTTTTTGTCTATTAAATTACTAAATGAGACATACAAAGCCTAGACGGACCAACAATAAAACTTGCTTTCTTACATTACAACACGTGTATTACCTCCTAGCATCTATTTATTGCATGTTTGGATGGATTATCGGTGTTTTTTTGACTACTAAATCACTAAATAACACATACAAAGGTTGGACGGACCAATAATAGAACTTGGTTTCTTACATTACTACATTTGTATTACAGCCTAACATCTATGTATTCCTTACTCAGAAGGGTTATCGATGTTTTTTTGACTACTAAATTACTAAATGAGACATACAAAGGATTAATTGACAACCTAGTAGGAATGTACTAGTTTGTTAATTAGTTCTAGAACCAAGTAAGGAAACCAAGAATCAACCATTAGAAACTAGGAAAAGAGTATCCAAATTTGAGCTTATTTGTGATGTGGCAGCCTATAATTGGTCTTGGGCCCACACGATTTTTTTTTTTTTTTGGGTCAAAAATCTGAAATTTTAAGATTCACACAACTTGTAATGGATGACAATGGTTTTGGAGGGAAGGTAAAGTCTTGTACTCTTTTTCAACTTTTCAAACTCAAAAGGTAAGATTTGACTATACTAATCCCACAAAACAAGGTTCCGTGATTTATGGAAAAGTGGTTGTCAAGTCTAGGAAGTGATGTGTGCAAGTCTTCTCACCAACAACTTTATAACTTTTGTCTTACAACCCTTTGGATCTATTTTATACTTTTGTTGTCTTAAGTTGTAAGAATAGATGAAGAACAAGATGAACACCACAACAACATTCAAGAACACAACATTTACTTCTTCAAGAACATAACACAAAAGCCACCAATGGTCATCAACAAGGTACAACCTACGGCCACTTCAAGTCACCACAACAATGGTTAATATTATAAGCTCAACTTTAGATCTACTTTAGTGTTGGTGAGAAAGAAACCAACACTAGAAACACACTAAACAAGCAAAATAATAGCTAGATCTAAACACACAAACACCAATCTCGGTTGAGACAACAAGACGGACATATTTCTCTTCTCTTTTTTTTTTTTTTAAATCGAGATAGCCCACGATTGGTACTGTAGGAACACAACCAGCCTTGCTCTTGATACCAAATGATACACTATCTGATAACGACCTCAATCAAGTGACTAAAATCGATAGCGAAAACACGGAATTAAACAACAAAATTAAAGGATAGTTGAGAAATAAGAGATGAGAAGTGAAGAAAGAAAGGCTCAATTGAAACAACAATTAAACCAAGGGAGAAAAGAACTCAATCAAATGCATGAGAAACCAATTGAATCCACAATATGATAACTCGATGATTAATCAAGCGAAGAAGATAACACAAGCAATTCGGGAATCCACCCTAATCACTCTATCTAAGCTAATAATTGGAATTGAACCCAATCACTACCTTAACCTTGAGAAACCAAATATCAAGTCTATTAAAGACAACTCAATCATCCAAAAACTCCCATGCAAAATGAGGAATTATCCTATTTATACTAAGGAAATAAAAGACAACTAGTTATTACAAATATGCCCTTAATAAGAGACAGGGGCCTTGTTTGGTGACTCTTGTTGTGAATTCTTGAATTTAAAATCTAGCCACTTGTACAAATGGCCTCGTTTCTTTATCCACATCACTCCCATGGACTCTTAAGCTTTCCTTTTCACAAACATTCTACGTATCATCCAAGTCATCCATGCTCGTGTCAACCATGCGATCCATGCTAGTATCATTCTCCCCTTCTTGAAAAGGATTCGTCCTCGAATCCAAACCTTGAAAACATATGAGAAGGACAATAGCCAAAACATCCTCAAAGTTTGAGGGTTAGTACAAGGGTTAGCAACAATATCACCATGCCAAGGAGGCATAAATTTGAGATACAACCAAATATCCTTTGCTTTCAATAAAAGCAATCCATCATTCAAGGAGCAAAGGTTTTGGGTATGATAAACATCAAGAGACAAGGAAAACACAAAGATCTTTGTGGCATCAAGAACTTCAAAAGGTGGTATCACATTTAACTTTGGAGCCATAAGACACAATTGTTTCATTATCTCACAAGAAGACCACACCAAAAGTGGAATAATCATCCACAAGGGTTCATCCGGGTCAAAGAAGCAAAAGACCCACATATCTCCACCTCCATACAAAATAAATTCCATACCATCATGAGTATCATCATAAGCAAAGAGGTAGTAGAGAAAGGTGTTAAGCTTACTATTCACATCTAGGGCGTGCCAAAAGATAAGGACACCGGTAGATAAGAAAAGACATTTTAAGCACCAAACAACCCTCTCTATCAAGCAACTTTCCAAAGAAAGAAAGTGCACCAACGAAGCTATGCTACTAGAATGGTCGAGGAATCTATTAGGAGTCAAATCACTCCAGATCAAATAATACTCCCAATGAATTGGGGTCCCTCCGATCATAGTATCAAGCATGCTTCCAAGAGTCTTATTTGAAACTTCAACTTGTCCAACCCAATGAAGGTGACAAGGAGTTTTCAATATCCATGGACTCTCCCAAAAACAAACAAGCAACTTAGCACCCACTAGTTGTGGTCCACACAACTTAAGCACAAGTGTGTCAAACAAGGATGGAAGAATATAGGAAACTCCCAAAATAGGCAATGACACATTTGCCTTGGGGTTCACAAGCATGAGACCATATTTGAGAAAAAGGTCATCATATGCAAACAAGTAGTAAAGAAAGGTGTTACTAAAATGAACTTTATCCAAGGTGTGCCCACATATAGAATCACCCTTTGATCCACAAGCATTAATGCCTTGATCAAGAATAGGGTCACACAAGAATTAAGGGGTTATTGGAGAACATACACCCTCTTTCTTTTGACCACTAACCTCCCCAATAGACGTACTATCATCTTCTAAGAAGAGAGTTCCATCTTCAGAAAGTGTGTCATCATACCATAGTGGATTCTCAATCACTTGGTAACCTTCAAGAGGGGCTACACTTATATCATGCCAAGACACACCACTATGGATTTCACCTTCATTAGTCATGTCAACATCAAACAAGAGATTATCCTTAAAAACACATTCAACCTCACAATCCTCATAAGAAGAAAAAGGAATGGAATTGCAATTCAAGGATTCATCATTTAGGTGCAATGACTTCACATGACTATCTACATGACCAACTATATCAATGCCAACACTAAATTGAGGTTCCTTAAGTTCCTCACAAAACTCCTCATTTAGTGGGTCATCATTACACATGAGTTGATCAACACCAATATCAATTGATAATGAACTATCATTTAAAGCACATGTATCAATACTAGGTGGACACAAATTGATCTTACTAGAAGAATCAATTCGGTCATCAATAGGATCAACTAGTGTATCCACATTCTCAACCAATACATTATCACTATGTAACAAGGTGTCATCAAGATGATCACAAGGCAATAAATCTTTAAGCTCACACATATACATGCCATCACTTACACTCAATTGGCTACTAGCCACACAAGGATCTTCAACTTTTGACAAAGTGTAAGGTTTAGCTTTGTTACCTTGTAGTTCATAAAAAGGATTGCATTCACCTTGCTTTTCAACATTTGAAAACATTTGCTCCTTTGGAAAGCTTTCTAGCACCTCATGATTCTTCATTGCTCGAGGTGCCTCACTAGGGTTGTCTCCAAGGATACCTACACAAGAATCTAGACAACTAGAAAAGGAAGAAAGGTTGCAAAAGTTAGTATAAGATTGTGATAACCCTCTCACATCACTCCTCACAACCTCTCCTTTTTCCACTCTAGAGTTGTCACATATCACACCCTTACTCCTCTCAATCTTTTGTCTCTCAATTTTATTGGAGTTAGGACAAGTGCCAAGAATTCCTTGGGAAGGGTTTGGAGATCCCTTCACATCTAACTTCCACTTTGCGTTGCTAGGAGTAGCCTTCATTTCACTCATTGGATCCTCTTCAAGCACATTTTCACAAGGAGTAGCTTGTTTTGCTTTCGACTCTTTGGAGACCATTTGAGAGATCTTGTCAAGAGTTATTAGCATAGAAGCAAACAATTTGTTCATCGTCAAAGTAATAGGATCCTCAATTGTGAGTGGTTCATTTGTAACTTTTGTTTCAAGAACTCGCCTCTCCCCATCATACACATCTTGAGACAATGAATTCCCTCTACTTCTATGGCTCATTGATCCTCCCACCCTTCCTCCAACATCATTACCATATAAAGAACTAGTCATATTGGAATGAGGATAAGAAGTATAAGTTGTTGCCCCATAAGAAGTGGAGAATGTTCTTCGCCTATGATCCACACGACGTCTTTGAATTGGTGTTGCCCACACATCTATACCCCCTCGACTAGGATAGGAAGTAACATAAGATGAGGAAGGTAATTCATCCCCACAACATCCCCTTCTATCACAATCCTCTTCAAAAGGTTCACAAGACATATAGGAGAAAGAATTGTACCTCACATCGTCTTCATCACCATGGTGGGTAATATGAGAACCCCAATACCCTTCATCTTCACTATCAAATTCATCATAAGAGACTTCTACTCTTTTATGTTCATCATAAGAGCCATAAGCTCCATGCATCTCATATTCATCTCCGGTGTAGTAATTCTCATCACCATGTCGATCATAATCTCTTGGACTATCATATCCTTCATAAGATTCACCATCATACTCATGAGCTTCATTACTTTGCTCACAAGCACTCAAAGAACTCTCATGTTGCTCATCATCACTATACTCATAGCTCATGTCGCTACAAGCATAGTCACTAATGTCATCTCCACAATAATCCGAAGCTATGGATGACATTCTTTCTTATATCACCTTTTGTACCTACAAAACTAGCAAACAAGTTAGTAATAAAAGCCTCACGTCACTCATATATGAGCTCTCAACTCACCTTCTATGGCTTCTTTCCCAAATTGATAGGTTACTAGCTTTGCTCAATCAATTCAAGGTTATCAATGCTTGTGGAGGAATGGATTCTTGTGACTCATAAAAGAAGGACGACTCAAATAAAACTAAAAGGAATTGAATCAAGAAGTTATCTACGAATTAAGATGAGAAAAGTAGAAGAAATTAAGCACGAAAGAAAACGGACTCAAAAAAAAAACTAAGTAACAAAAGTAGAAAAGTTACTTGTGTTACTTAATTTGAAGGATCAAAAAAGTGATTTGATGTATTAAAACTAGTTAGCAAGTGATTAAATATGTTAATTACTTGCTAATTAGTTAGAAAATTGAAAGAGAAAGAGAACAAAAAAAGAATCGCGAAATTTGGACACTTAGAAAAATTTTGAGGCCTTGAAGAAGTTCATCACTTTAAAGAGGTTTGATTTGATGATTCAAACTAGTTAACAAGTGATTAAAGATGTTAATTACTTGTTAAATAGTTGAGGAATCGAAGGAGAAAGAGAACAAAAAAAGAATCACGAAGTTTGGACACTTAGAACAATTTTTAGGTCCAAAAAACTTTAGGACCCAAAAAAAAAAACTAAGTGTTGAAACCTGAAAATTTCAGCTCTCTGAAGTTGACTTGCACGCGCCATGTGGAGCGAGTGGGCTGGTGGGCGCTGAGTTGGCTGCTGCGTGGTAGTGTTCCCAGTTTTTTTTTTTTTTTTTTTTTTTTCAGATTTTGATTTTTTTTTTATTTTTTCAAATTTCGATTTTTTTTTTTTTTTTTTCAAAATTCCACAAATGGACCAACTAACACTTGACCAACTTTAACTTTAAAATTTTTGGATCAAAGTGTACCTTTTTATCTTCTTCTTCAAGAACAAGTTGAAGATGCTCAAGAACACCAACAAAAAACCCCAATCTTCACAACCTCATAACTTCTTCATTTCAACTCCAAATTTGATGAAATTTTCGCCCACGTGTTCCTTTCAACGCCACGAACAAATCCCACTAATTTTTAGCCTTCAAAACCAAGCCAAAAATAAACCCACTTTTCAAAATTGACAAAGTTTCAAAAGCTTGAAACCCTTCAATGACAACTTCACTTCTACAACTCCGATTTGAACGAAATTTGAAATCTAGACTCACAAGACACTAGGGAATCAAGATCTAGTGTCAAAAACAACAAATCAAAACAAAAATATTTTTGGATTTTTTTTTTTTTTTGGATTTTTGGATTTTTGAAGAAATCAAAATCCCAAGATTAAGATTTGTGAAAACAAACCTTAACCTAGGCTCTTGATACCAAAATGATAACGACCTCAATCAAGTGACTAAAATCGATATCGAAAACACGAAATTAAACAACAAAATTAAAGGATAGTTGAGAAATAAGAGATGAGAAGTGAAGAAAGAAAGGCTCAATTAAAACAACAATTAAACCAAGGGAGAAATTAACTCAATCAAATGCATGAGAAACCAAATTGAATCCACAATATGATAACTCGATGATTAATCAGGCGAAGAAGATAACACAAGCAATTTGGAAATCTACCCTAATCACTCGATCTAAGCTAATAATTGGACTTGAACCCAATCACTACCCTAACCTAGAGTAACCAAATATCAAGTCTATTAAAGACAATTCAAGCATCCAAAATCTCCCATGCAAAATGAGGAATTATCCTATTTATACTAAGGAAATAAAAGACAACTAGTTATTACAAATATGCCCTTAATAAGAGACAAGGGCCTTGTTTGGTGACTCTTGTTGTGAATTCTTGAATTTAAAATCTAGCCACTTGTACAAATGGCCTCGTTTCTTTATCCACATCATTCCCATGGACTCTTAAGCTTTCCTTTTCACGAACATTCTACGTATCATCCAAGTCATCCATGCTCGTGTCAACCACAACACAAAGTTCCCACGAAATCAGCAACAAGAAGAACAAAATAACACAAAAATCAGCAAGTTGCACAACAAGTGCTAATGAATCGAAAGAGCCCCACACGGCTTCACTAGACTTCAAGATTACTAATACAACATTAACAAGATCACAAAAAGATAATAACTTGACATAAAAGATTCAAGAGTCTAAGAACCCTAACAACAAGAGAGGACCCTAAGACTATTGAATATTAACACCAAGTTCTTACTTGGACCAAGAGGAACACTATGACCTCAAGATCCTTATTTCTAGCCAAGATACAACACAAGTATCACTCTACTTGTGAGATGGAGTAGAGAGAGAGAGAGAGATCCAAAATATTACAAGTGTTATGTTCAAAATCTGATGGGAGAACTACCCAAATAACCCTAATATGTTCTATTTATATTACAAGGCAAAAATGACTAGTTTACCCTTGTCATGGGGACTGGCCTTGGAGTGTAAGTTTATTACACTTCAAGGTCCCTCTTCACACTTAAAAACATTTAAACCCTTAGGTGGATCAATCACCAACTCACACACGGCCATTTGCATGAACAAGGCTTAGAGTTTTTGTAATTCCCGAGCTTGGCTTCGTGTGAAAGGTCGTGTACTTGTTGGACAGCTTGTCCCACCCGTATCAAAAGGGCATTCAACACATCCCAAGGGTTCTCAATTGTTAATACGCACTTTAAGGCAAAAGTATTAGCAAAATGGTATTCACAATTTGAAACACAAGAGGACAAGATTAAGCATTTCAAGTACACTTCATTGTCCTTCCTCAAACAAACTTTCACAAGGAGCATGCTCCTAAGAATCCATCCTAACACCTCAACTTGTCTAACCACATAAGTGTGACAAGGAGTAGGACACATAATTTGGGCATCACGGATACACCATGAATTCGTTTCCAAACAACAAGTATAGTTGACGTCCAAAACATGAAGCTCACACAATTTAAGCATAAAAGAAATAAACCATGAAAGAATCCTGGAGACTTCAATCTTCTCATGGTATGGGGAGGGATCACTTATTTCCAAGATTCTACTTTCCATAAATAAAATATCATCATATCTCCAAGGATCTCTAGGAATAGGAGGGGGTAGATACATACCTTGGGAACAAGCTTTGGAGATTGTTTTCTTTTCTTGTACACATGCTTCACAAGGATCGTCCACCCGCTTCTTTGTAGGAGGTTCCTTGGTAGGTAACTCCCCTTCTTGAGCCAATTCTTTCTCCTCCTTGGCAAATGATAACCCCCAAAATACGAAAAGAGGGATAAATTACGAAAATAAGAAGAATAATAGAATTGAAGATACGAAAAGTAAAGGATAGAAGGATAGATAGTTAGACACAAGAAAATATACGAAAGGACAATCGAAGAATGTATTAAATTCAACAACCTCCCTTTCAAATACAATCGAACACCTACCTCTTATGAAGACCGAGAGGGAATCATATCACCCAATCAACCAACGTTTCTAACAAGTGTTCAACAAAAGCTTTTCCAAACCTCCTCACACTCTCTCAAGAGTTTCTTAACTTTAATTATCATCAAAATCTAAGGAAAATGAAAGAGCAACTAGTATTTATAGCCATAGGCCTTTTATTACATTTAATGGGCCCACACGTGACCCATCTCAACAATTTGGGCATCCGCCCACACAGGTGGATGACCTGCGGCCGCAGGTCAGGGCGCAGGTGGCCCCAGGTCACCATTTGGCTACTCTTAACTCTCCGACGACCTCTCCAATGGCTTTTGATCCATATTGAATGCATTGGGCATCACACAACACTCCTCAAGTGGTGTCATGATGGTTAAAAACGCATCTAGCTTCATCAATAAACCTCGGAGTGTTTGTAGTTCTTGTGCTTGCCTTTTAGTAGAAGTCTCGAGGTGATTTGATTCTCTTGACTCCAAGCTACCCTCCACACATGGTATTGAACTCTTGGAAGCTTGAAAAGGGTCCTACAAATGTATCCTTCTATCCTTGACTCATGGCTAGGATCCTTTTGTGTCGGCCTTGAATTATAGTTCTTCAAAGGTTTATGCCGATTTGGCTTGTATCATCCTCCCCTTCTTGAAAAGGATTCGACCCCGAATCCAAATTCTGCAAAACCATAGGGAAAACAAGCAAGCACAATATCCTCATGGCATGAGGGTTAGGGTAAGCAACAACAAGTTTATCACCAATCCAAGTGGTGCAAGCCGAGCCTCATCAACATCATGGAATGAAGAGTTGAAAGAAAGAAAGAGGCTATAGATTTAAAGTGGTTATTCTTAACATTAAATCCTCATGATAAAGAAGACCCTTATTTCATTAAGGGTATTTTTGTAATTATTAGTGTAGGCTATAAATAAGGGGGAATAACTCATTCTAGGGTAGATTATCTTGATGAACATTGAATATTAAATACTCTTTTAAGAGTTTGAGAGCTTGTCAGCTTCTGATTGTTTCAAGTTTAGAAAGGAGGGTTGCTTGGGAATATAATTCCCTTGAGGTATTTCTCATAGGTTTAGGTGCTTATTTGGATATTTGAAGGGGGACTTTTCTTTTTATAGAATTGGTTGCCTTTGATTCCACTTTTGTGTCTACCTTTCTATCCCTTTTATCTTTGTTTAATCTTGTTTCTTTGTTTCCTTGTTTCCTTGTTTCTTTTTAGCTTCCGCGTCTTCTTTCTTGCATCATTTGGTATCAAAGCTTGGATTGGGTTTGTTTCTATAAACCTAAGTCTTGGAGTTTGGTATATTTTCAAAAAAAAAAATAAAAATTGTCCAACAAAAAAATCCGAATTTTTTTGTTTTTGATCTGTTATTTTTGACACTAGATCTTGATTTCCTAGTGTCTTGTGAGTCTAGCTCTCAAATTTCGTTCAATTCGGAGTTGTAGAATTGAAGATACCATTAAAGGGTTTGAGCTTTTGAAACTTTGTGGATTTTGAAAAGTAAGTTTATTTTTGGCTTGATTTTGAAAGCTAAAAATTAGTGGGGTTTGTTCGTGGCATTGAAAGGAACACATGGGCAAAAATTTCATTGAATTTGGAGCAAAAATGAAGAAGTTATGAGCATTTGAAGATTCAGTTTTTACTTGTGTTCTTGAGCATCTTCATATTGTTCTTGAAGAAGAAGGTAGAAAAAGTACACTTTGATCCAAAAATTTTGAGGTCAAAGTGTTGGTAGGTCCATTTGTGGAAAAAAAAAATTGCCACATCAGCAACGCGTGTGGGACAGTTTCAGAGAGCTGAAAATGCAGGTTTTTGACACTTAGTTTTTTTTGGGGGGTCCTAAAGTTTTTTGGACCTAAAATTTTCTCTAAGTGTCCAAATTTCGTGATTCTTTTTTTGTTCTCTTTCTCTTTCAATTCCTCAACTATTTAACAAGTAATTAACATCTTTAATCACTTGTTAACTAGTTTTAAACATCAAATCCTCTTCTTTGATCCTTCATACTAAGTAACAACAAGTAATTTCTTCTACTTTTGTTACTTTGTTTTTGAGTACGATTTTTTTGTGCTACTTTCTTTTATCTTTTCTTCTTTATTTTTCCTTGAAAACTTCTTGGTTCTCGTCCTTAGCTTTTGAACTTTCTTTCTCGAGTCAACAAAAATCTATTCTTGACCTCAAGTAGAGATTGGACCCTTGCAACTCATCGGACTAAACAAGATACAATCATTGGCCTAAGCAGTGATTTCTTGAGTGATTGCGAACTTTATTTTAACTAAACTAACATGTTTGTTTGCTTTGGTTGAGTGTCTTAAATAGGTAACAATGGAAGGTCATGAAAAGAAAAACCAAGTTCCCATCAGGGAACCCACTTTGGGTGAATTGTTAAACTTGTTCACCACCCTTTCAACCAGAATGGAAGGACGGTTGGATCGGTTGGGTACTCGAATTAATCGATTGTAACTTATCTTTCCACCAACTTTCCCTAATCCTCATCAAGGACTTGAAGAGTGTCCCAATGCATTGAGGAGATTCTCATCCCAAGGTAAAGAAGACCTTTCTTGTGAGCTTCAAGGTAAAATAGCTAAACTTGACACTTTCGAATTTTCAAATGAACAAAGTGTGAGTGATAGCTTGTCTTTATGTGAACTTAATAATTCTTTGCCACATAGTGATAATGTCTATGTTGAGAGTGTTCATACACTAGTTGATCCTATTGATGACCGAATTGATTCTTCTTGTGAGATCGATTTGTGTCCACCTAGTGTTGACACTTGTGACTTGAATGATTGTACATTGGCATGTGATTCTTTGCCATGTTTTGATAATGTGCTTGTTGAGAATGTGGATACACTAGTTGATCCTATTGATGACCGAATTGATTCTTTTAGTAAGATCAATTTGTGTCCACCTAGTGTTGATACATGTGTTTTGAATGATAGTTCATTATCAAGTGATATTGGTATTGATCAACTAGCTTTTGCGTGTAGTACACTACTTGAGGGATCTTGTTGAGCGTCAAGTTAGTGGTAATATTGATGAAGTTGATCAATTAAGTAGGAGTGACTCTTTGAGCATATCTTTTATTGAAGATCCTATTGCTTGTTTTGCTCATAGAACTCATGTGCTTGAAACCGCCTTAAAATATGACATTTGTCTTTTTGAGAATGAGATTACATGCTTTAATTCTCCATCTTTCATTGATTCTTCTCACTTTAAGTATAATGTCTTGTTTGATGATGATGAGATCACTCCTAGTTTGATGCCTAGTGGTATGAATAGTGATTGTAATGTAGCTCTTCATGAGAGCTATACTTTGTATGATAACCCACTATGGGATGTTGAGAAGGAAGGTGATGTGTGTTCATCAATTGCTACTTCTTCTTTGAGTGTTCCAATTCTTGATAGTATACTTGATATTCTTGAGTCTTTTAGTGATCTTACACGTGAGGACACCTTAGATGAAGTTATTTTGCGTGATACCTTTCTTTGCTATCTATTTGCATATGGTGATGCTCATTCTTGTGGGAAGGGTACGTTGTATGTTGGTAGGAGTTTATTTGGGGCAAATGGTTGTTTTCTTGATCAAGATGCATGGGTAATCTTTCCTTTTGACCCCGGTGACACTTTGCATGTGTGGGAGTTGGCCATGGATCCATCTCAAAAATGGTTTTGTCTTGAAATAGAATATTGTTTGTGCTTTGTGTATAGAACCAATGTGTGCGACCTAGTTGGTGTTTCAAACCTATTGGTTTCTTGATGATATCCTTATTTATTGAGCCTTGGACTAGCCAAGTACTTTGTGCTACATGTGAAGATTTATTCTTCATGAGATTAGTTGATGTTTGGTTATATAACAAGTTTGTACATCCTTGGCATGTTGGTGCATTTATTAACCCTTGTGTTAATCCTCATGCTATGAGGCCCTTGTTCTTGTTTGTCTTCCTTATGGTTTTGCTAGGTTTGGATTCGAGGATGAATCCTTTTTAAGAAAGGGAGAATGGTGCAAGCTGAGCCTCATAAACATCATGGAATGAAGAGTTGAAGCTCGAGAATATGCTAAAGTAGAAGTACAAGAAGGAAAGGCAAAAAGGGAAAGAAAGAGGCTATAGACGTAAAGTGGCTATTCTTAACATTAAAGCCTCATGATAAAGAAGACCCTTATTTCATTAAGGGTATTTTTATAATTATTAGTGTAGGCTATAAATAAGGGGGAATAACTCATTCTAGGGTAGATTATCTTGATGAACATTGAATATTAAATACTCTTTTAAGAGTTTGAGAGCTTGTTGAAGCTTTTGATTGTTTCAAGTTTAGAAAGGAGGGTTGCTTGGGAATATAATTCTCTTGAGGTCTTTCTCATAGGTTTAGGTGCTTATTTGAATATTTGAAGGAGGTCTTTTCTTTTTATAAAATTGGTTGCCTTTGATTCCACTTTTGTGTCTACCTTTCTATCCCTTTTATCTTTGTTTAATCTTGTTTCTTTGTTTCCTTGTTTCTTTTTAGCTTCCGCGTCTTCTTTCTTGCATCACCAAGGAGGAACACACTTGAAATATAACCAAGGATCCCTTGTGTTTAACATAAAAAGCTTATTGAAAATGGTATAAAGAAACCGACTATGAAGAATACCAAGAGATAAGGAAAACACAAAGGTCATAATGGCATCAACAAACCAAGGAGGTAAGATCACATTTATTTTAGGAGCCATAAGACACAGTTGTTTCAATACCTCTCCAAGAGACCACATCAAAGGGGGTGCCACCAATGGTTCAAGAATCCACAAGAGTTTCCCGGGGTCAAAGATATGAGAGACCCACATTGCATCATTACTCAAACAAGTGGACCAACCAAAGGACATACTACCTCCAAATAAAATAATTCCACAACTAGCATGGACATCATCATAAGCAAAGAGGTAATATAGAAAGGAATCAAGCATAGAAATCGCATCCATGGCATTACCATCTACAAGAATACCACATAGCTCAAGAGACTTAGCAACTAATGCACTCAGGGATGGATTCAATTCATTTTGGCACATGATATTTTCCTTTCTAAGCAATTCATGCCCACATAAGATGTTGATTCGACATGGTTATGAATAACATCATATGCAAACAGGTAATAAAGAAAGGTGTTAAGGACACTAATCTCATCCAAGGTGTGCTCATGAGTAGGAACACACAAAGAGAGTTCCCAAACAATGGAATCATGCTACTAGGGACAATGGAGAACCTTTTATACAACAAATGAATCCAAGACAAGTGGTTCTCCCAAGGAATTTGGTTCCCTCTTTTGATGATAAGCATGCTTCCAAGAGTCCCACTTGACACTTCAAATTGCCTAACCCTATGAAGGTGCCAAGAAGTCTTTAACAACCATGGACTCTTCCACGAACAAAAATTCAACTTAGCATCCGCAAGTTGTGGTCCACACAACTTAAGCACAAGTGTGTCAAATAAGGATGCAAGTTCATAAACAATACCCAAAAGAGACAATGACACCTTTGCCCTAGGGTCCTCAAGAATGATACCACCTTTGAGAAAGGGGTCATCAATTACAAACAAGTGATAAAGAAAGGTATCACATAAGTGGAATTCATCCAAAGTGTTTTTAAGAGAAGACTCACTCTTTGACCTACAAGTTTTAAAACTTTGGTCTAGGATGGAAACACACAATGGAGAATTCTCTTGAACCATTTTATTGCTCCCCTTCTTTAAAGAACACTCATCGCTGTTAGACATGTCTCCCATGCACAGCTTGAGTCTATCAAGTGGATTGTAAACCCTCAAGAAAGACTTTCCATTGTAGGGAAGGCTACCAACAACTTCATTCAAACCTTGCATGTCATCTTGACCAAGCACCAAGTTGGGTGTATAAGAACCACCACATTCCAAGGGGTCACCGGGGTCAAACGGGAGAAGTATCCAAGAACATGGGTCAAGAGAATACCCATTTTCCCCAAAGGTGTCAACCTCACAAATATACATACCCTCTACACTATCATTGATAATTTTACAAGCAAAGAGAGGGTAGAAAAAGGTGTCTAGCAAGTTAACTTCAACTAAGGTGTCCTCATGCATGTACTCACTATTAGATTCAAGATCGTCATCATGAGTATCCTCGATAAAGGGACCACACAAACAAAAAGTAAAAGCAATTTCTAGACAAATAATACCTTTTTCAAGGGAGGAATCCTCAAGTAGACACAAACCACTACCAATGTCAAGGAGGTTATGACTCAAGTCATTACAAGAATCACACAATTCATCCTCACATTTATCAAACAATGGTGCGGTGTCATACAAAGTATCACAACCAAAATCATATTCACAAGAACAATCATTAGTTGGGTTCCTCAAATACTCAAGCAAATTAGGATTATCTTCACCCAATTGATCATTCTTTTTCACAAGTGAGAGATCACTATCAAGAATTGGATAGTTAGCACAATCTTCACTCAATCCTATATTCTTAATGGCTTTCAAGAAATAAGATAGCAAGTGAACCTTAAGCATACCATCCCTCTTTTTAAGCACATCACATTGCACATCACTAGGTGTCATGCAAGGAGTGATCTCATTATTTTCAAACAAGACATCTTTCGTTGAGAGAGGATCAATAACCAAAGGTAAGGATTCAAAACATGCAAGCTCACTCTCAAAAAGATACATGTCATCTTTCACAACGTCTTCATTCACATGATATCTATGTGCAAGACTAGTAATAGGACCTTCATCACATGACATGCTCAAAGAATCATTTCTGTTCACATGATCAACTTTATCAACAACATCACTATCTTGAAGCTCATTAAGCACACTATGCATACGCTCAAGTAGTGGATTAGGTTCACAAGCAAGTTGATCAATGCACACACCCTCACTAGTTGTAGGCCATTCGCATTCCAACATAGATTCACCTTGATTTTCACAAGGGTCAACTAGTGTGTGAATACTCTTATCACATGGCAATGGGACCTCATTCAAGTTATAAGTACTAGCACTAGGTGGACACAAATCGATCTCGCAAGAAGAGTCAATTCGGTCATCTAAAGGATCAACTAGTGTTTGCAAACTCACAACAAGAACTTGATCATCATGCAACTTAGCACTACCAAGAGTATCACAAAGGAAAGACTCATGAGACTCTACATTGGACAAGCCGCCAATTACACTCACTTGGCTACTAGCCACATCAAGATATTTCAAGTTTAGAGAAGTGCAAGGGTTAGCGTTGTTACCTTGTAGCTCACACAAAGTATGGTCTTCACCTTGGTGTTCAATATGGGAACTTATTTGCTCTTTTGGGAAGTTCTCACCACACGGGAGTTTGTCAATTCTACTCCCTTGAGTCAACTCCTCATTTGGGCACCTTTCAAGCATCTCTTAGTTCTTCACACTTTGGCAATCTCCATTAGAATGGCTTCCAACAATACCTACACAAATGTTAAGACAACTAGAGAGACAAGAAAAGTTACATGAGTTAGGATAAGGTTGTGACAACCCACTCACATCACTCCACACAACCTCTCCTTTTTCCATTCTTAGGTCGTCACTTCGCGCTCCCTTACTTCTCTCAATTTTTTGTTTCTCAATCACATGGGACTTGGAATAAGTACCCAAATTTTCTTGATAAGAAGTGGGGGAAGTAGTTGGAAAGAGATGATATCCCCATTGGTCCACAACATGTTTGGGCCATATTTGTTCCTTTGGAACCCCATGTCTTTGAAACCAATTGGCCCCCAAACATAGGTGACAAAAGTCCATGGGTATCACATCACACCAAACCTCTTCATAGTACCCATGACGTGTGAACGATACCTTTACCATCTCCCTAACTTCACATCCATCCATGGTATATGGCTATTGCTTTACTACTTGATGTATCCTCAAGTAGTCCACCGTAGATGGGGTGATGTAGTTTTTATAACACCAATCTTCTAAGGCAAGATCAAACCCTGAAGTTCCACAAATGTCAACCTTCATTTTTAGTCCAAGTCTTCTCGGGTCCTCATTATAAAGCTTGGTGTATCCATATCTCGTCATTTGTTCATTAGAATGAGATGAATAGGATATGGTACTTCTAGATGGGAAAAAGGTATTTGATATGCTTCCTTGTACCTACAAAAAGAACAAACAAGGTTAGTAGTAAAGCTCCTCCCTCACCAACACTAGTAAGGATCTCACCTTTATATGCCTCACACTTGGAGCGGCTAGTGTTGAAGGCGTGTTATACTCCGGTGATAGATGAAGTGTTGATTGCTACTCTCGGTAGGAATAGATTCTTATTTGTTAGAAGGACGAACGACTCAAACCAAAAATGAACTTGAAACAAGAATTAACAACGAAATAAAACTAGAAAAAGCACACAAAGAAAAAGGACGAAGAAAGAAATAGGACTCAAGAACTAATCAACAACTAAGTAGGATAATTACTAGTTGAAAATTAGTTTAGGAATCAAAAGAAAATGAATTAAAGAAACAAGAAATGAAACTAAGATAATGGAACCTACGTAAAATGAGATTTCAGATTGTTTTGGTGTACTGTCATGACCTGCGGACGCAGGCCATGACCTGCCCACGCAGATGGGCCAACGCAGGTGAAGACAGGAGCTTGCTGGAGTGACTTGTGCTGCCACATGCGGCTGCAGGTGCCATCTGCGGGCGCAGATGGTGGGCACAGATGCCCTGGACAGATTCGCTGGATGCTCCGATTTTGTCCTTTCCTTTTGGGTTCTCTCTCTTAGAATATTCTCTTTTCTTTTGAATATTCCTTTGTACTAACACCCAAACACTTTTCTCTTTCTTTCCTTTTGGATCTAGCACACCTTTTTTATGAATCTTTCTCTTGAAGATATGAACTTCTTCAAGAATATGAAGAACAATTTGAAGATCCAAAATTCATAACTCCCTCATTTTAGCTCGGAAACCCACGAAATTTTAAACCCGAACTCCTTTCAACCTCACGAACACAACCCAAGTGATTTTAGGCCTCAAATCCCAACCAAAATTTTCAGATTTTTAAAACCCATTTGAATATTTCTTCAAGCTTCAAACCCAAAATTGGTGGATCTTAAAAACTTCTCCAAATAGCACCAACTTTCAGATTTAGGGTTCTTTTGGTTTGGGAAATGTTTTCCAACTATTTTCAACCCTCAAATCCACACCAAATTTACAAGATCGAGAAATCATTTTTCAATTTTCTTCAAACTCAAGAACACAACATTAGGGTTTCTTCAAATCTACTCAAACACATCCAAAGCTCAAGATTCCGACTCTAATAACACTAGAGGAAACAAATCTAGTGTTGAAACTTCAAAAATGACTCAAAAACACAAAAATATTTTTGGTTTTTTTTCTTAAAAATGAATTTTCAGATTTTTTTTTTTGACTTTCAAGATAACAAACCCAAGATTGAATTCGTGGGTACGAACTCAAGCTCGGCTATGATACCAAATGATAACCTCCAAAATACGAAAAGAGGGATAAATTACGAAAATAAGAAGAATGATAGAATTGAAGATACGAAAAGTAAAGGATAGAAAGATAGACAGATAGACACAAGAAAATAAACGAAAGGACAATCGAAGAATGTATTAAATTCAACAACCTCCCTTTCAAATACAATCAAACACCTACTTCTTACGAAGATCGAGAGGGAATCATATCACCCAATCAACCAACGTTTCTAACAAGTGTTCAACAAAAGCTTTTCCAAACCTCCTCACACTCTCAAGAGTTTCTTAACTTTAATTATCATCAAAATCTAAGGAAAATGAAAGAGTAACTAGTATTTATATCCATGGGCCTTTTATTACATTTAATGGGCCCAAAAGTGACCCATCTCAACAATTTGGGCATCCACCCATGATACAAGATCAAGTCCACAACACAAAGATTCTCACAACAACACAACAAAAACAGCAACCAACACAAATGCTAGTGAATCGAAAGAGCCCCACCCGGCTTCACTAGACTTCAAGATCTCAAAGACAAGAACAACAAGATAATAAAAGATAGATAACTTGACATATAATATTCAAGAGGCTAAGAACCCTAACATCAAGAAAGGACCCTAAGACTATGGAATATAAACACCAAGTTCTTACTTAGACCAAGAGGAACTCAATGACCTCAAGATCCTTGTTTCTAGCCAAAAACACAACACAAGCTTCACTCTAGCAAGCTTGACCGAAATCTGCCTCCCAATGGAAGAGAGAGAGAGAGAGAAATATTACAAGTCTTTGTCTTGAAATTACAATGAGAAAACTAACGCAAAATAATTCTAAGCTTGTCTATTTATATTACAAGCCAAATGAAAGACAAAATGACCATATGGGCCATGTTGGGGCAGCCGGCCATGGAGGCCTTGGAGTGTAAGTTTATTACACTTCAAGGCCCATCTTCACACCTTAAAACATTTAGATCCTTAGGTGGTTCAATGACCAACTCACACACGGCCATTTGCATGAATAAGGCTTGGAGTTTTTGTAACTCCCGAGCTTGACTTCGTGTGAATGGTCGGGTACTTATTGGACAGCTTGTCCCACCCGTATCATCCTCTCCATCTTGAGAGGAATTTGACCTCAAATTCAGCACTTGGTCGTCTTCAACCGCCTCCACGAGAGAAAGATCACAAACGTTAAAAGTGTGGTGCACTTGATATTCCGGTGGAAGGTCAATCTTGTAGGCGTTGTCATTGATTTTCTCGAGTACTTGGAATGGACCATCACCCCTCGGCATCAATTTGGACTTTCTTTGGGATGGAAACCGATCCCTCCGAAGATGCACCCACACCCAATCTCCCGGTTCAAGGATGACTTTCTTTCTTCCCTTGTTGGCCCTCCTTGCCATGTCTTGGTTTTTCTTCTCAAGTTGAAGCCGCACCTTCTCATGTAACTTCTTCATAGAATCTGCCCGCTTGCTTCCTTCTAAGCTAATCATAAGATCACTTGGCAAAGGCGTTAAATCCAAAGGGGTGAGGGGGTTGAGGCCGTATACACACTCAAAGGGAGTCATTCCCGTACTTGAGTGTATGACACGGTTATATGCAAACTCAATTAATGGTAAGTGCTCTTCCCAAGAAGTCATTTTTCCCTTAACCATGGAACTTAGCATAGCACCCAAAGTCCTATTTACTACTTCCGTTTGGCCATCGGTTTGTGGGTGGCAGGACGTAGAGAATAATAACTTGGTACCAAGCCTACCCCACATGGACTTCCAAAAGTGGCTTAGGAACTTAGAGTCCCTATCACTCACAATGGTCCTCGGGACACCATGCAATCTAACAACATTATCAACAAACAACGAGGCCACGCTAGGGGCGTCATCACATTTAGAACAAGGAATAAAGTGCGCCATTTTAGAAAACCGGTCAACTACAACAAAAATACTATCCCGGCCTCGTCGAGTCCTTGGCAGCCCTAACACAAAGTCCATAGATATATCAAGCCAAGGACGTAGAGGAGTGGGCAGCGGGGTGGTCAACCCATGAGGTAGGAGCCGAGATTTGGCTCTCTTGCATTCTACACATTGGCAGCAAATCCTAGCCACATCCTTGCGCATTTTGGGCCAATAGAATTGCTCCTCCAATATTCCAAGGGTCTTTTCGACCCCAAAATGACCCATTAGACCGCCATCATGTGCTTCCCTCACAAACAATTCTCTCCAAGAGCTAGAGGGTACACACAATCGTCTACCTTTAAATAAGTAACCATCAAACTTGGCATAGGGATTTGAACCCCTAGCCGAATCCCACTTGTCCCTACCCAATTCTTCACATTCCCTAAAGATAGGAGCAAAGTGAGGGTCCTTGGGATACAATTCTCTTAAACTCTCAAAACCCATCAATTTTGATGACAAGGTGGACACAAGGACATGTTTTCTAGACAAAGCATCGGCCACTACATTGTCCTTACCCTTTTTGTATTGGATAACATAAGGGAAGGTCTCAAGAAACTCGATCCATTTTGCATGCCGTTTGTTAAGCTTGTCTTGGGCCCGAAGATGCTTTAAGGATTCATGGTCCGTTCGGATCACGAACTCCTTGGGCCATAAGTAATGTTGCCAAGTGGCCAAGGCTCTAATCAAGGCATACAACTCTAAATCATACGTGGAGTAGTTTAGAGTTGCTCCTTTGAGCTTTTCGCTAAAGTAAGCAATGGGTTTCAAATCTTGCATCAAAACAGCCCCTACGCCTACTTTACTCGCATCGCACTCGACCTCGAAGGTCTTATCAAAGTTGGGCAATTGTAACAACGGTGCGGAGATGAGCATAGCTTTCAAGGCTTCAAATGCCTTAGCTTGCTCGACACCCCACTTGAAGGGTTGTTCTTTCCGAATGACCTCGGTCAAGGGGGCGGCTATGGTGCTAAATCCTTTGACAAACCTTCTATAAAAACTAGCCAACCCGTGGAAGCTTCTTACTTCTCCAACGTTTTGTGGGGTTGGCCAATTTTTGATAGCGTCTATCTTGGATTCATCCACTTCGACACCCCTCGAGCTCACGACAAAACCCAAGAAAATCACTTTATCAACACCAAAAGAACACTTCTCTACATTGGCATACAACTTCTCCTTTCGGAGCACATCAAACACACACCTCAAATGCATCACATGATCATCAATAGATTTACTATATACCAACACATCATCAAAATACACCACCACAAACTTTCCAATATAAGGCTTCATTACATGATTCATTAGCCTCATAAAGGTGCTAGGAGCATTGGTAAGGCCAAAGGGCATGACCAGCCACTCATATAGACCAAATTTGGTCTTGAATGCGGTCTTCCACTCATCACCGGGTTGCATGCGAATTTGGTGGTAGCCACTCCTAAGATCCACTTTAGAAAACAAACAAGAACCATGGAGCTCATCTAACATATCATCTAGTCTAGGGATTGGATGACGATACCTTATAGTGATTTTGTTGATGGCCCTACAATCGACGCACATGCGCCAAGTTCCGTCTTTCTTTGGTACCAAAAGCACCGGGACAGCACACGGACTCATACTTTCCTTGATGTATCCCTTGTGGAGAAGCTCCTCAACTTGTCTCTCAAGCTCCTTAGTGTCCATGGGATTGCTCCTATAGGCCGGTTTGTTTGGAAGTTGTGAACCCGGCACCAAATCAATTTGGTGCTCAATTCCCCGAAGTGGGGGCAATCCTTGTGGAAGTTCTTGAGGAAATACGTCTTCATATTCCTGCAATACACAAGAAATCAAAGGAGACATGGAAGGATTAGTGGGGTTAGTATTAAAACAATGAACCAAGAGTAACATAGGCGTGTCCTCATCATGATCTATGAAAAGTTCCTTCTTCCTCGCCAACATCACCATAGTCCCTCCCCCCGTTGCTGTTGGGGCAGCCTCCGATGTACCTACTGCCCCACCTACGGAACCCCCTCTCTTTTCTCCCCTTTCGGGTTCCTTTCCCTTTTTCTTCAATTCTCTCATCCTTTGATGCCACTCATTTACTTGGGAAGGTGAAAGAGGATGAAGTGTGACCTTTCGGCCATCCTTCTCAAGTGTATATCGATTGGACCTCCCATCGTGTTTGGTAGACCTATCATATTGCCAAGGCCTACCTAACAACAAGTGACATGCTTGCATTGGTATTACGTCACAAAGTACTTCATCGTGGTAGTTTCCCACCTTAAACCGTATCACACATTGCCTTGTGACCTTCAATTCACCACAATCATTCAGCCATTGTAACTTGTAAGGACTAGAGTGTGGTGTAATTGGTAACTTCAAGAAATTTACCAAAGCATGACTTGCGACATTTGTACAACTACCACCATCGATCACCAAGGTGCACACACTCCCCTTTACAAGACATTTAGTGTGGAATAGATTTTCCCTTTGGCTTGGGTCATCTACTGCCGTACTAATCATGACGCGCCTAACCACAAAGTTTGGAACCACACACTCCCCTTCTTGAGGATAAACATCTTCACCATCATCACCATCATCATCGTGTGGTCCATCATCGGTTTCCTCTCCATCTTGAGGCTCGGCCTCATCTTCTCCCCTTTCGGGACCCACCTCCTCACCAAGGTAATACACTCTACCTTTCCGTAGGATCACATTGCGTCGGTTTGGACATTCATTGGCCTTATGTCCCCAACCTTGGCACTTGAAACATTGGAATCCCTTTGGGTTAGGATACTTGTGAGCCTCCGGTTTTGGAGTTAATTTGGGGACTGTTTTGGTCTCGGGCAGCCTAGTAGTGGCGGGTTGGTCCTTGTTTTTGGGCCAACCCGAGGGGGCTTGTCCCCTTGTCTTGAAAGATGATCTCTCCCTAAGTTCCCTTTCAATCTCAAGAGCCGCTTGGAAAATACCGTCAACGGTTTCAAACTTGTGAAGGGTTAAATGAGTGGAGATATCTTTGTTCAACCCACACTTGAACCGGATGATGTCGTGGCTGATTTGCTCCCCACGATGATCAAGCTTCAACATGAGTTGTTGAAACTCATCAAAATATGCCATCACACTCTTGTTACCTTGACGCAAACCATACAATCTAGCAAGCAACTCATGGCGATATCTCTCGGGAAGGTATCGTTGCCTCATCAAATACCTCAATCGATACCAAGGTGGTGGCTGCCCATCAATGAGTTCATTACCAAATCGCTTGACATACTCCCACCAAGTGTTAGCATAACCCTCAAAATGAGCTATAGCATAGCAACCCTTCTTTTCTTCCGAGATGTCATTAACTTGGAAAACTTTGTCACAAGCCGATTCCCAAGCTAAGTAGGCCTCGGGGTCACTATCACCTTTAAAGATTGGTAGGTTCAACTTGATGGTGTTGATGCCTACATCTCTCTCTTGGTGTCGGTTTCCCCTATCTCCATACCCTCGGTATCTCCTTGGATCTCCACGACCCCCTCTTATCTCCTCCTCCCTCATGTAATCATCATCAAAGGCTCCATACCCTTCATACTCCTCTCTACCATATCCTTCAAAGGGGGCTGGTCGGGCTTGGGCATTTTGATTCGGAGGAATTGGATTTTGTGGCCTTTGGTTTAATGGAGCTTGGAATGGAGGGTTCGGATTTAGTGGAGGGACTTGACGTCCAAATCCCTCTTGTGGAACTTGAGGAGCTTGGAAACGTATTGGTCTAGTGGGGTCACGGTTTGGGGGAAAAAGGGTGGTGTCACGGTTTGGAGGAAAATGGGTGGTATGGCTTGCGGCATTTAATGGAGCTTGGGGTGCATTTAGCATTTGGTGGACTGTTTCGGGGGTGATGGTTGCGGAGGAAGTCCTATCATGCCCATTGGTAGAGACATGTAGAGGAGTAGAAGGATGAGAGTTCCTTTGACTCTCCACTTGTTCTAATCTCCCACTAATAGCCGACACTTCTCCCTTGATTGCTGCCAAGTCCCCTCTCACGGCCCCAAATTCCGAATTCAACCTTTCAAGTGTCCGGGTAACGGCCTCAAGAGTGACCCTCATAGAGTCAAGTGCATTAGTATCCACGTTATGGGACGTGGCCCCTTCCATTGTCAAGGTATTATACTCCTTAGATCACCACACGCTTGAGTTCCACAAGTGTTGTAAATTGGCTAGTAACCGTGAATCCTTTAAGGTATGAGTAAGCTCTTATCCGGAGTGGATTCTTGTTTGAAGACTCAAAGAATTCTTGTCGGACTAGAACCAAAAACAACAACGTGTTCAAAAGATAAAAGTACTCAAGTAAACGTTGACACGAACAAACGAATTCAAAGGACTAATTGACAATCTAGTAGGAATGTACTAGTTTGTTAATTAGTTCTAGAATCAAGTAAGGAAACTAAGAATCAACAATTAGAAACTAAAAAATTATCCAAAGTTGAGCTTAGGGGTGACGTGGCAGCATGCAATTGGCCTTGGGCCCACACGGTTTGTATATATATAACTTATATGTATTTTTTTTTTTTTTGTCACAAATCTGAAAATCAATATTCATACAACTTGTGAAGGATGACAATGTGTTTTGGAGGGAAAAATAATAGTCTTGTAGCCTTTTTCAACCTTTCAAACTCAAAGGGTTAGGTTTGACTAACTAGTCCCACAAAACAAGGCTCCTTGAATTAAGGAAGAGTGGTTGGCCAACTAGGAAGTGATGGGTGCAAGTCTTTCACCAACAACTTTATGACTTGTCTTGCAACTTGAACACCACAAGATGAACAAGATGAACAAGTTTAAAAGATGAACACCTTAACAACTTTCATCAACTTCTTCAAGCACATAACACACAACCACCAATTTTTGTCATCAACAACATACAACTTTCAACCACTTCAAGTCACCACAACAATAATCAAGTTTTCAAGCTCAACTTTTAGATCTAGACACTTTAGTGTTGGTGAGAAAGAAACCAACACTAGAAACACACTAAACAAGCAAAATAACACCTAGATCTAAACATACAACAACATTCTCGGATTTGTCTTCAATGGACTGATTTCCGATTTTTTTTTTTTTTTTTTGTTTAATCCGAGAACAAGCCCAAGATGGGTTGTGTGGGAACACAACCGGTCTTGCTTTGATACCAAATGATACAAGATCAAGTCCACAACACAAAGATTCTCACAACAACACAACAAAAACAGCAACCAACACAAATGCTAGTGAATCGAAAGAGCCCCACCCGGCTTCACTAGACTTCAAGATCTCAAAGACAAGAACAACAAGATAATAAAAGATAGATAACTTGATATATAATATTCAAGAGGCTAAGAACCCTAACATCAAGAAAGGACCCTAAGACTATGGAATATAAACACCAAGTTCTTACTTAGACCAAGAGGAACTCAATGACCTCAAGATCCTTGTTTCTAGCCAAAAACACAACACAAGCTTCACTCTAGCAAGCTTGACCGAAATCTGCCTCCCAATGGAAGAGAGAGAGAGAGAGAAATATTACAAGTCTTTGTCTTGAAATTACAATGAGAAAACTAACGCAAAATAATTCTAAGCTTGTCTATTTATATTACAAGCCAAATGAAAGACAAAATGACCATATGGGCCATGTTGGGGCAGCCGGCCATGGAGGCCTTGGAGTGTAAGTTTATTACACTTCAAGGCCCATCTTCACACCTTAAAACATTTAGATCCTTAGGTGGTTCAATGACCAACTCACACACGGCCATTTGCATGAATAAGGCTTGGAGTTTTTGTAACTCCCGAGCTTGACTTCGTGTGAATGGTCGGGTACTTGTTGGACAGCTTGTCCCACCCGTATCAACCCATGCAGGTGGGGGTACCTGCTGGCGCATGTGAGGCTGCAGGTGCCACTGGAAGCCACCTGCTGGTGCAGGTGGATGACCTGCGGCCGCAGGTCAGGGCACAAGTGGCCCCAGGTCACCATTTGGCTCCTCTTAACTCTCCGACGACCTCTCCAATGGCTCTCGATCCATCTTAAATGCATTGGGCATCACACAACACTCCTCAAGTGGTGTCAAGATGGTTTAAAACGCATCTAGCTTCATCAATAAACCTCGGAGTGTTTGTAATTCTCGTGCTTGCCTTTTAGTAGAAGTCTCGAGGTGATTTGATTCTCTTGACTCCAAGCTACCCTCCACACATGGTATTGACTTCTTGGGAGCTTGAAAAGGGTCCTACAAATGTATCCTTGTATCCTTGAGATGATCATGGCTAGGATCCCTTTTTGTCGACCTTGAATTATAGTCCTTAAAAGGTTTATGCCGATTTGGCCTGTATCAGCAAGTTCTTCTCTCATAATTTCTTCCCGAAGCTCTCTCATTATCTTGTAGTCCTCACTTACTTGATAGGGTGTTAATGGAACAAGAGTGTGCTTTCATCCTTGAAATACTAATGAGTATTTGTTGGAATCCACTTGATATTGGACATCTCTATCGGCTAGCCAAGGTCTACCAAACAACATATGACAAGATTGCATGGGCAAAACATCACATAACACCTCATCTCGATACTTTCCAATGCTAAAATTCATGACCACTTGTTTGGTTACCTCTACTTCATCATTTTTAATGAGCCGTTGAAGTTTGTATGGCTTGGGGTGTCTTTGTGTAGGAAGCTTCATTCTATCAACCATAGTGAAACTCACCACATTAGTACTACTCCTACCATCAATGACCAAGTAACATACCCTATCAATCATCTTGAACCTTGCATGGAATAGGTTCACACTTTGATCAAGTTCCTCTTTAGGAAGATCCCCCATGATTCAATTTAGATCACAAGAAGGGTCAATCCTTCTCCAATTGCTCATAATCTACATTCAAAGTTGTGTCATCATGCCTAAACTTAGGCTCATCACAATCATTCTCAACCTCATACTCTATCACATTTTTAGCACAAGGTCCATCACACAAGATCACATTTGACCTCCTTTGTGGACATTCTCTAGCAATATGTCCTTCACCTTGACATTTATAACATCGAATGATAGAATGAGAAGAAGATTGAGGTACATCATGCTTACCTCCATAGGCTTGATCTTCCCCTTTTGTGTTGTAGTTAGCTTGAATAGCTTGACTACCATCTTGGAACATTGGAAGACTCACCATGTTGTGACCCATCCCTTGATTTGGAATACCTTGACCACCATATCGATCACTTCAGTCTTCACACCTTCCTCCTTCATCCCCTCTATACCTATCATCACTATCCCATTTCCCTTGACATCTCATGCCTTGGTTAGTACGAAAGCCTTTGGGTTCTTCCCATGATACAAGATCAAGTCCACAATATGAAGATTTCAGCAACAACGACAAGAAGACCCAACAAACACAAGAATAACAAGTTAAACAACAATGCTAGTGAATCGAAAGAGCCCCACACGGCTTCACTAGACTTCAAGATCTCAAACATAACAACAACAAGATAATAAAAAGATAGTTAACTTGACATATAATATTCAAGAGACTAAGAACCCTAACATCAAGAAAGGACCCTAAGACTAATGAATATGAACACCAAGTTCTTACTTAGACCAAGAGAAACTCAATGACCTCAAGATCCTTGTTTCTAGCCAAGATACACAAGTGTCTATCTTTTTGTGGGTTGTTTTGAGAGAGAACCCAAAATATTACAAGTCTTGTGATTCAAAATAATAATGGAAGAACTACCCAAATAACCCTAATATGTTCTATTTATATTACAAGGCAAAATGAAGCAAAATGACTAGCTTGCCCTTGTCTAGGCTGCCGCCCCTTGGAGTGTAAGTTTATTACACTTCAAGGTCCCTCTTCACACTTAAAAACATTTAGATCCTTTGGAGGCTCAATCACCAACTCACACACGGCCATTTGTATGAACAAGGCTTGGAGTTTTTGTAATTCCCGAGCCTGGCTTCGTGTGAAAGGTCGTGTACTTGTGGAGCTTGTCCCACCCGTATCATCCCTCTTCACACATTTCATCATAAAGAGGGTTTTGATAATAGATATCTTGGTAGGGTACTTGTAGGTAGTGTTGTTGGATTGGAACATAGGGTACATGTAAGGATGCAGGTGATACATTTCGTGGAGGTGCTTGGCTTCTAACTTGGGTCTCCACAAAAGAAGTACTCATTTGTGGTGGAAGATATGGTTGGGTATTTGGATATGGGGTGACTTGCCTAACATAGCTCAGGTTCATTCGGAATGTAGCTTGAGGGTAAGTTTGGTTCCAATTTGGTTGGGGGTAGTATAGGTTGGATTCTTGACCCGAGGTCCTTCTTATTTCTTCACTTCGACTTGTCATAAGGAACCTCCTTTCAATCATACTATCCATCCTTTTCACCCTTTTCTCCATACCTCTAAACCTCCCATTTGTTTCAACCACCCTTTCATTCACATTGGTCACTCTCCTTGATACATTGGAATTTGTCACCATGTTGTTAACCTCTCCTTCCTCCATGGTTATAAGAAAAATGATTAGACATTGTACCTACAAAACTCAACAAACAATATTAGTGGTAAAAGCCTCACATCACTCATATGTAAACTCTCAACTCACCTCCTAAAGTGTCGTCTCAAAATTGGTAGTGAACTCTAGCTTTGCTTGATCAATTCAAGATCACCTATCCTTTGTGGTGGAATGGATTCTTGTGACTCTTGAAACAAGGACGACTCGATTGAAGGTAAAAGGACTTGAATCAAGAAGTTTATCAACGAATTAAGATGAGAAAAGTTGAAGAAAAGAAGCATGAAAGAAAACGGACTAAAAAAAAAACTAAGTAACAAAAGTAGGAAAAGTGCTTGTGTTGCTTAATTTTGATGAATCAAAGAGATGATTTGATGTTTAAAAACTAGTTAACAAGTAATTAAAGATGTTAATTACTTGTTAAATAGTTGAGAAATCGAAAGAAGAAAGCGTAGGAAAAAGAATCACGGAGTTTGGACACTTAGAAAATTTTTTGGAAGCTTACTAGATTGGCCGTTCCAGCAAGCGTCTGGCCCTTCCTAGGGCGCTGAGCTTTAGAAGCTTGCTGGTTTGGGTGCCAAATCAAGCGTCTGGCCCTTCCTATGGCACTGAATTTTTTATTTTTTTTGTTGAAGTGGCAGCTATTGACTAGAGTTGACTGCTGAGTTGGCGTTGATTTGGCTCTGACTTGACTGCTAATGTGGCGCCACGTGGAAAATCAATTTAATTTTTTTTCTTCAAAATTTAATAAATAATTTTTATTTTTTTTTGAATTTCCACAAGTGGACCCACAAACACTTTTGACCAAATTTAACTTGTAATTTTAGATCAAAGTGTACTTCTTCTCTCTTCTTCTTCAAGAACAATATGAAGGTGTTCAAGAACACCAAAAACATACACCAAACCCTAGCACACCCAAATCAACTCGAAATTGGCTCAAAATTTAGGAGTAACTTCCCCACGACTTAGAGAACAAACCCCAATGAATTTTAAGCCTCAATTTCTCCTCAATCAACAAACCCACTTTCCAAGTTTTGAAAACTCAAAAGCTTGAAAATTCTTTAATGGCAACTTCACTTTCCAAACTCCGATTTGAATGAAATTCGAGATTTAGACTCAAAAAACACTACAAAATCAAGATCTAGTGTCAAAAAAAAAACAAATCAAAACATTTTTTATTTTTTATTTTTGAAGAAATCAAAATCCCAATATAAAGATTTGTGAAAACAAACCTTAACCCAGGGTCTTGATACCAAAATGATAACAAACAAAGAGGGAAGAACAAGAAGGAAAGAAAACAAAAGAAGGATATGTGGATTAATAATCAAACTCTTGAATTTATGGGCAACAAGGGACTTGATACCCTCACCTCCCAATTGAATTCAACAATTCAAACACAAACCCTAGTTTGAAAAAATCAAAGGAAACCAAGAAACCAAAAATGAGTAACCTTCGATTAACCAAACCAAAAAGTTCACCAACAATTCCAAGATCCACACTACTAAAATTATCAACTAATGCTAGGCTTCACCTAGAAACTACAAGCTAAAAGCTAGGCTTCACCTAGAAACTACAAGCTTCAAAGCTCAATATTCAATATTCATCAAAACTCCCATGTAAAATGAGGAATTATCCTATTTATACTAGAGAAATAAAAGACAACTAGTTATTACAAATATGCCCTTAATGAGAGACAAGGGCCTTGTTTGGTGACTCATGTTGTGAATTCTTCAATTTAAAATCTAGCCACTTGTATAAATAGCCTCTTTTGTTTATCCACATCACTCTCATGGACTCTTAATCTTTCCTTTTCACGAACATTCTATGTGTCATCCACGTCATCCATGCTCGTGTCAACCATGCAATACACACTAGTATCACAAAGGCTTGACAGACCAGTAATAAAACTTGCTTTCTTACATTACAACACGTCTGGTACCTCCTAGAATATATTTATTCCATACTTGGATGGATTATCGATGTTTTTTTGACTACTAAATCACTAAATAACACATACAAAGGTTGGACGGACTAATAATAGAACTTGGTTTCTTACATTACTACACTTGTATTACAACCTAACATATGTATTCCATACTCAGAAGGATTATCGATGTTTTTTTGCCTACTAAAGACCAGTAATAAAACTTGGTTTCTTACATTACTACATGTGCATTACCTCCTAAAATCTATGTATTCCAAACTCAGATGGATTATCGGTGTTTCTTTGACTACTAAACCACTAAATGAGACATTCAAAAGTTGGATGGACCAAAATAGAACTTGGTTTCTTACATTACTACATTTGTATTACAACCTAACATCTATGTATTCCATACTCAGAAGGATTATCGATTTTTTTCGCCTACTAAATTACTAAATGAGACATATAAAGGATGGGCAGACCAATAATAAAACTTGATTTCTTACATTACAACACGTCTGTTACCTCCTAGCATCTATTTATTCCATACTTGGATGGATTATCGGTGTTTTTTTGACTACTAAATCACTAAATAACACATACAAAGGTTGGACGGACCAATAATAGAACTTGGTTTCTTACATTACTACACTTTTATTACAACCTAACATCTATGTATTCCATACTTAAAAGGATTATCGATGTTTTTTTGACTACTAAATCACTAAATGATCCATACAAAGGCTTGACAGACCAGTAATAAAACTTGGTTTCTTACATTACTACATGTGCATTACCTCCTAACATCTATGTATTCCAAACTCAAATGGTTTATCGGTGTTTCTTTGACTACTAAATCAGTAAATGAGACATTCAAAAGTTGGATGGACCAATAATAGAACTTGGTTTCTTACATTACTACTATTGTATTACAACCTAACATCTATGTATTCCATACTCGGAAGGATTATCGATGTTTTTTTGCCTACTAAATTACTAAATGAGACATATAAAGGATGGACAGACCAATAATAAAACTTGGTTTCTTATATTACAACGCTTCTGTTACCTCCTAGCATCTATTTATTCCATACTTGGATGGATTATCGGTGTTTTTTTGACTACTAAATCACTAAATAACACATACAAAGGTTGGACGAACCACTAGTAGAACTTGGTTTCCTGCATTACTACATTTGTATTACAACCTAACATCTATGTATTCCATACTCAGAAGGGTTATCGATGTTTTTTTGACTACTAAGTTACTAAATGAGACATATAAAGGATGGACAAAGCAATAATAAAAGGTTTCTGATACAAGATCAAACCCGCAACACAAGATTTCAGCAACAACAACAAGATGAACAACTATCACAAGAACAACAAGTTGAACAACAAGTGCTAGTGAATCGAAAGAGCCCCACACGGCTTCACTAGACTTCAAGATTATAAACACAAGCTTAACAAGATTACAAAAAAAAAGATAGATAGCTTGACATATGAGATTACAAGAATAAGGAACCAAACCGTGTATCAAACGATAAGACCCCCTAAGACCCGCAATTACAACACCAAATTCTTATGGTGACCGCTAAGGGAATCAACTCTGCCTTACAACCACCGTTTCTAAGCAAGGATCAATAATGGCTTTTCCAAGCCCTACACTACTTGGCATTTCCAAGCCCTACACTACATTCTCAAAGAGAGAAGAAGAAGTCTTTCAAATATCCATAATGAACTAACTAGAAAATAAGACTAATGAAGCCTATTTATAACTATTACATCACATGACCAAACTACCCTTAATGAAAAGAGGCTCCTATGGAGTGTAAAGAAAAGGCACAAAAAGACCAAAACACCCTTAATAAGGGCGGTCATGGAGTGTAAGGACTCCTTCTTCACACTTCAACCCTTGTAATTCTTTGGAGCCTCGGGTAGTCATCAAGGCAAGCCTCCAAGCAACCTTCCACACACGAATTTGCTTTATTATGTGTCCAAAATGACTTCATGACTTCCCCATGCATACTCTCGGGCCTTCAAGGTGTCCAAAATCAGATTCTCCACAAGTTGGCCACGAATGATGGCATCAAAAGTTATGATGGCCATTTGTCTTGTATCATCCTCCCCTTCTTGAAAAGGATTCGACCTCGAATCCAAACCTTGCAAAACCAAAGAAAGGACAAACAAATACAAACTCCTCATGGCATGAGGGTTAGGGTTAGCACAATAAATCATCTCAACATGCCAAGGTTGCTTATACTTGCAATATAACCAAGGATCCTTTGAATTAAATATTAAAAACTTATTAAAATATGCACAAAGGATTTGGCTATTTAAATCACCAAGAGATAAGGAAACTACAACGGTCCTAATGGCATCAAATAATCCACAAGGTAAAACTACCTTCATCTTAGGAGCCTTAAGACACAATTGCTTCTTTATCTCTTCAAGAGACCACACCAAGGGTGGAGCCTCAATTGGTTGTAATGTCCACAAGATCCATATAGCATTATCATTCATACAAGTGGACATACCAACAAATTTCCTACCTCTACATAAAACAAATCCAAAACTAGCATGGATGTCATCATAGGCAAAGAGGTAGTATAGGAAAGAATCAAGTGTAAAGGCATACAAGGGTGAAGACAAAGCATTTAAGCACATCCACATTCTTTCCTTCAAGCAAATAGAGAACTTGGCATCCACAAGTTAAGATTCTTGTAATTTAAACACAATTGTGTCAAGCAAGGATGCACATTTAGAAACATTACCCCAAGGAAACAATGACACTTTTGCTCTCGGGTTTTCAAGAATGACACTTTGCTTGTCATGTAGACCAAGCAACAAGTTGGGTGCGCCAACATCACCATTTCTATATTTGGCACCGGGGTCAAATAGAAAGAGTAGCCATAGACACGAGTCTAGACAATACTCCCTTTCCCCATAGGCTTCACCCAAACTACAAGATATACTCTCTACAATAGCATACATATCATCAAAAGCAAATAGAGAGTGGAGAATGGTATCACTCAAGTCAAGTTCAACTAAGGTGTCCTCATGTGAGTACTCACTACCAGTTTCAACATCATCACCATGAGTACTCTCAACAAAAAGGTCACACATAGTAGAAGAAGTAATTTCCAAATAATGGACACCTTCCCTTTCTATGGAAATACCCTCAAGTAGACACATACCACCACTAAAGTCCAAGGAATTATTACTTAAGTCTTTACAAGCAAGCAATTCATCCTTATAGTCATCAAACATGGGTGGGGTGTCATACAAAGGATCACAACCATAATCAATTTTCAAGGAAAAATCACTTATTGGGTTTCTTAAGAATTCAAGCAAATCAAAATTATCATCACCCAATTGATCATTCCTTTCCAAGACCTCACATTCCCTTCCCTTAAGAGTACTCTCATCTCCCAAGAAGAGATTTCCATCTTTAGGAGGAATGTTTTTACACCATAGTGGGTTGGCATATAGGCTATAGCTTTCAAGACAAGCTATACCTTCAACGTCATTCTCACCACTAGGTTCTTTAGGAGTGAACTCATCATCTTCAAACAAGATATTGTACTTAAAGAGAGAAGGATCTATCCATGAAGAGGATATAGAACATGCAAATCCATTCTCTAAAAGATCATTATCAAGTATCAAAGATGTTTCAAGCATATGATTATCCCTATGAGCAAAATCGAGAGTAGAACATTTACTAGAGGTCATACTAAAGGGGTCACTCCTATTTATTTGATCAACATTTTCAATATAATCATTCACCTGAGATCCATTAAACACATCACACATATCCTCAAGTGGTGGACAAATTCCGCACATAAGTTGATCAACACAATTCCCACAAGATGATGTACCATCATTCAACACATTGGCTTCAACACTAGGTGGACTTAAATTGACCTTACAAGAAGAGTCAATTCGATCATCAATAGGATCAACTAGTGTATCCACACTCCCAACAAGTACATCATCAACAAGAGGCAAAGAATCAATAGACTCACAAATAGGTAAGCTACTACTCACACTCAATGGGCGACTAGTCACACAATTATCATTCACATGCACAAAAGTGTAAGAGTAAGCGATTTTACCTTGAAGTTCTTGAGTAAATTCTTCTTTGCCGTGGTGTGAAGGTTTCCCACATGCTTCGGCAGTAACTTCTCCTTGGCCTTGTGTTTCTCCGCTTGCTATGTTGTTACCTACACAAATGTCCTTAGAAAGAAAAGGACAAACATAGTTATCATGATTTGGTGGCAACCCCCTCACTTCACTCCACACAACCTCTCCTTTTTCCACTCTCGGATTACCACCTTTCACACCCTTACTCCTCTCAATCTTTTGTCTCTCATAATCATTCGGCTTGGAGTAAGTGATCACATCTCCTTGCGGTTTGGGAATAATTGAGGTAAAAAGATAATTTCCCCAATGGTCCACTATAACCTTAGGCCAATTTAGCACATTTGGAACACTATGTTGTGCAAACCAATCGGCACCCAAGCATACATGACCTGTTGTCAAGGGGAAGATATCGCACCACACCTCCTCATAGTATTCAAATTGGGTGAAGACAATCCTCACTCTCTCGGTAACCTTATACCCGTCCAAGGAATATGGAACAAGTAAAGGTTCTCGAAACAACCCTAAATAGTCAACCATCGGCGGCATAATGTAGTTCTTATGGCGCCAATCATCTAGCACAAGGAGGCAGCCCGGTACCCCATCAATGCTTACCTTTCTAGAGTGAACACTTCTCCTAGGATCAACATTGTAGAGTTTAGGACAACCCAAGGGCACATGAGTACCCCTCGGCCTTGGAGATGTATTCTCTCTTCTTCTCATGGGACAACCTACACTATAGCTAGTATACCCATTCACACCGCTTCGACCTTGATAAAAAGTAACAAGGTGAAGAATATGAATCTTCATTCTCCACACGTGCACTCTCACCATGGCTCTCATAAGCTTTGCGAAGGGAGGGGTTATACCTTACACCAATTCGAGGTTCGAAATGGGAAGTGTAAGACTCCTCATATGCCCCAACTTCATCATAAGAACTTGGCACTTCATTCACCTCATGTTCTCCCTCAAAACCATAACCCTCAAATCTGCCCATGTCTTGATCATGGCTATATTCATAGCCCCCATAATCTACAACATCATCGTAGCCATAAAATCCCTCACTACAATCATAGTCTCCCATGTTGTAGTCATATAATACGAGGCTACCAAGATATGTTCCCCTTATATCACCTTGTACCTACAAAATGCACAAACAAGATTAGTAGTAAAAGCACCTCACCAACACTTGTATACACTCGCCTTTGTGATCCTCACCATTGGAGCGGTGAATATTGAAAGTTGCTTATACTCCGGTAGTTAATAAGGTGTCAATCACTACTTAGCGATCGGAATAGATTATTGTTTGATCTACTCAAGACACAAAACAAAATCTACTTATGAACTTGAATCAAAGAAGTTCAACGAATCGAAATGAGAAAGTCATAAAGTTGTTGGTGAAAGACTTGCACCCATCACTTCCTAGTCTTGTCAACCACTCTTCCCTAATTCAAGGAGCCTTGTTTTGTGGGACTAGTTAGTCAAACCTCACCCTTTGAGTTTGAAAGGTTGAAAAGGCTACAAGACTATTATTTTTCCCTCCAAAACACATTGTCATCCATCACAAGTTGTATGAATATTGAATTTCAGATTTGAGACACAAAAAAAAAAATAAAAAAAAATATACATATAAGTTATATATACAAACCGTGTGGGTCCAAGGCCAATTGCATGCTGCCACGTCACCCCTAAGCTCAACTTTGGATATTATTCTAGTTGCTAATTGTTGATTCTTGGTTTCCTTTACTTGGTTCTAGAACTAATTAACAAACTAGTACATTCCTACTAGGTTGTCGATTAGTACTTTGAATTCGTTTGTTCGTGTCAACGATTACTTGAGTGCCTTTTTATCTTTTGAATAAGTTGCTATTTTTGGTTCTAGTCCGACAAGAATTCTTTGAGTCTTCAAACAAAAATCCACTCCGGATAAGAGCTTACTCATACCTTAAAGGATTCACGGTTACTAGCCAATTTACAACACTTGTGGAACTCAAGCGTGTGGTGATCTAAAGAGTATAATACCTTGACAATGGAAGGGACCACGTCCCATAACGTGGATACTAATGCACTTGACTCTATGAGGGTCACTCTTGAGGCCGTTACCCGGACACTTGAAAGGTTGAATTCGGAATTTGGGGCCGTGAGAGGGGACTTGGCAGCCATCAAGGGAGAGGTGCCAACTATTAGTGGGAGGTTAGAACAAGTGGAGAGTCAAAGGAACTCTCGTCCTTCTACTCCTCTACATGTTTCTACCAATGGGCATGATAGGACTTCCTCCGCAACCATCACCCCCGAAACAGTCCACCAAATGCTAAATGCACCTCAAGCTCCACTAAATGCAGCAAGCCAAACCACCTTTTCCCCTCCAAACCGTGACCCCACTAGACCAATACATTTCCAAGCTCCTCAAATTCCACAAGAGGGATTTGGACGTCAAATTCCACCACTAAATCCGAACCTTCCATTCCAAGCTCCATTAAACCAAAGACCACCACCTCCACAAAATCCAATACCACCAAATCAAATTCCAAATATCCAAAACCGACCAGCCCACCTTGAGGAGTATGGTAGGGAGGAGTATGAAGGGTACGAGGCCTTTGATGATACTTACATGAGGGAGGAGGAGGTGAGAGGGGGCAGAGGAGTTCAACGGAGATACCGTGGATATGAAGAAAGAGGAAACCGACACCATGAGAGAGATGTAGGCATCAACACCATCAAGTTGAGTCTACCTCTCTTTAAGGGTGAAAGTGACCCCGAGGCATACTTAGCTTGGGAATCGGCTTGTGACAAAGTCTTCCAAGTTAATGATATCTCGGAAGAAAAGAAAGGATGTTATGCTATAGCTCACTTTGAGGGTTATGCTAACACTTAGTGGGAGTACGTCAAGCGGTTTGGTAATGAACTAATTGATGGGCAGCCACCACCTTGGTATCAATTGAGGTACTTGATGAGGCAACGATACCTTCCCGAGAGATATCGCCATGAGTTGCTTGCTAGATTGTATGGCTTGCGTCAAGGTAACAAGAGTGTGATGGCATATTTTGATGAGTTTCAACAACTCATGTTGAAACTTGATCATCGTGGGGAGCAAATCAGCCACGACATCATCCGGTTCAAGTGTGGGTTGAACAAAGAGATCTCCACTCATTTAACCCTTCACAAGTTTGAAACCGTTGATGGTATTTTCCAAGCGGCTCTTGAGATTGAATGGAAACTTAAAGAGAGATCATCTTTCAAGACAAGGGGACAAACCCCCTCGGGTTGGCCCAAAAACAAGGACCAACCCGCCACTACAAGGCTGCCCGAGCCCAAAACAGTCCACAAATTCCCTCCAAAACCGGAGGCTCACAAGTATCCTAACCCAAAGGGATTCCAATGTTTCAAGTGCCAAGGTTGGGGGCATAAGGCCAATGAATGTCCAAACCGACGCAATGTGATCCTACGGGAAGGGAGAGTGTATTACCTTGGTGAGGAGGTGGGTCCCGAAAGGGGAGAAGATGAGGCCGAGCCTCAAGATGGAGAGGAAACCGATGATGGACCACATGATGATGATGGTGATGATGGTGAAGACCCTCAAGAAGGGGAGTGTGTGGTTCCAAACTTTGTGGTTAGGCGCGTCATGATTAGTAAGGCAATAGATGACCCAAGCCAAAGGGAATATCTCTTCCATACTAAATGTCTTGTAAAGGGGAGTGTGTGTACCTTGGTGATCGATAGTGGTAGTTGTACAAATGTTGTAAGTCATGCTATGGTAAATTTCTTGAAGTTACCAACTACCCCGCACACTAGTCCTTACAAGTTACAATGGTTTAATGATTGTGGTGAGTTAAGGGTCGCAAGGCAATGTGTGATACGGTTTAAGGTGGGAAACTACCACGATGAAGTGCTTTGTGACCTGATACCAATGCAAGCATGTCACTTGTTGCTAGGTAGACCTTGGCAATATGATAGGTCTACTAAACACGATGGGAGGTCCAATCGGTATACAATTGAGAAGGATGCCCGAAAGGTTACTCTTCATCCGCTTTTGCCTTCCCAAGTAAATGAGTGGCATCAAAGGATGAGGGAATTGAAGGAAAAGGGAAAGGAATCCGAAAAGGGAGAAAAGGGAGGGAATTCCGTAGGTGGGGCAGTGGGGTCATCCAAGGCTGCCCCAACGTCAAAAGGGCCGGAAAACATGGTGATGTTAGTTAAGAGGAAGGAACTCTTCGTGGATCATGATGAGGACACGCCTATGTTACTCTTGGCTCATTGTTTTAATACTAACCCCACTAATTCTTCCATTTCCCCTTTGATTTCTTGTGTGTTGCAGGATTATGAGGATGTATTTCCTAAGGAGCTTCCACAAGGATTGCCCCCGCTTCGGGGAATTGAGCACCAAATTGATTTTGTGCCGGGATCACAATTGCCAAACAAGCCGACTTATAGGAGCAATCCTACGGATACCAAGGAATTGCAACGTCAAGTGGAGGAGCTTCTCAACAAAGGGTATATCAAGGAGAGCATGAGTCTGTGCGCGGTTCCGGTGCTACTAGTGCCCAAGAAGGATGGAACGTGGCGTATGTGTGTGGACTGCCAAGCCATCAACAAGATTATGGTACAGTATCGTCACCCTATCCCTCGATTAGATGACATGCTTGATGAATTGAATGGTTCATGTTTATTTTCCAAGATTGATTTAAGAAGTGGCTATCACCAAATAAGAATGCAACCCGGTGATGAATGGAAAACCGCCTTCAAGACCAAGTTTGGTCTCTATGAATGGATGGTTATGCCATTCGGCCTAACAAATGCTCCAAGTACTTTTATGAGGCTAATGAATCATGTGATGAGGCCATTTATTGGAAAGTTTGTTGTTGTCTATTTTGATGATGTCTTGGTGTATAGTAAATCTTTAGAAGAGCATGTGATGCATTTGCAATGTGTGCTTGATGTCCTTAGAAAGGAAAGATTGTATGCAAATCTGGAAAAGTGCTTTTTTGGCGTTAACGAAGTTGTTTTCTTGGGTTTTGTTGTTAGTTCAAGAGGGGTCGAAGTGGATGAATCCAAGATAAATGCTATCAAAATTGGCCAATCCCTCAAACCATTGGAGAAGTAAGAAGCTTCCCTGGGTTGGCTAGTTTTTATAGAAGGTTTGTCAAAAGATTTAGCACCATAGCCGCCCCCTTGACCGAGGTCATTCGGAAAGAACAACCCTTCAAGTGGGGTGTCGAGCAAGCTAAGGCATTTGAAGCCTTGAAAGCTATGCTCATTTCCGCCCCTTTGTTACAATTGTCCAACTTTGATAAGACCTTCGAGGTCGAGTGTGATGCGAGTAAAGTAGGCATAGGGGCTGTTTTGATGCAAGAATTGAAACCCATTGCTTACTTTAGTGAAAAGCTCAAAGGAGCAACTCTAAACTACTCCACGTATGATTTAGAGTTGTATGCCTTGATTAGAGCCTTGGCCACTTGGCAACACTACTTATGGCCTAAGGAGTTCGTGATCCGAATGGACCATGAATCCTTAAAGCATCTCCGGGCCCAAGACAAGATTAACAAACGGCATGCCAAATGGATTGAGTTTCTTGAGACCTTCCCTTATGTTATCCAATACAAAAGGGGTAAGGACAATGTAGTGGCCGATGCCTTGTCTAGAAAACATGTCCTTGTGTCCACCTTGTCATCAAAGTTGATGGGTTTTGAGAGTTTAAGAGAATTGTATCCCAAGGACCCTCACTTTGCTCCTATCTTTAGGGAATGCGAAGAATTGGGTAGGGACAAGTGGGATTCGGCTAGGGGATCAAATCCCTATGCCAAGTTTGATGGTTACTTATTTAAAGGTAGACGATTGTGTGTACCCTCTAGCTCTTGGAGAGAATTGTTTGTGAGGGAAGCACATGATGGCGGTCCAATGGATCATTTTGGGGTTGAAAAGACCCTCGGAATATTGGAGGAGCAATGCTATTGGCCCAAAATGCGCAAGGATGTGACTAGAATTTGCGGCCAATGTGTAGAATGCAAGAGAGCCAAATCTCGGCTCCTACCTCATGGGTTGTACACCCCGCTGCCCACTCCTCTACGTCCTTGGCTTGATATATCTATGGACTTTGTGTTAGGGCTGCCAAGGACTCCTCGAGGCCGGGATAGTATTTTTGTTGTAGTCGACTGGTTTTCTAAAATGGCGTACTTTATTCCTTGCTCTAAATGTGATGACGCCCCTAGCGTGGCCTCTCTATTTGTTGATAATGTTGTGAGATTGCATGGTGTTCCGAGGACCATTGTAAGTGATAGGGACTCTAAGTTCCTAAGTCACTTTTGGAAGTCCATGTGGGGTAGGCTTGGGACCAAGTTGTTGTTCTCTATGTCCTGCCACCCACAAATCGATGGCCAAACGGAAGTAGTAAATAGGACTTTGGGTGCTATCCTACGCTCCGTGGTTAAGGGAAAAATGACTTCTTGGGAGGAACACTTACCATTAATTGAGTTTGCTTATAACCGTGTCATACACTCAAGTACGGGAATGACTCCCTTTGAGTGTGTATACGGCCTCAACCCCCTTACCCCTTTGGATTTAACGCCTTTGCCAAGTGATCTCAGGATTAGCTTAGATAGAAGCAAGCGGGCAGATTCTATGAAAAGTCTACATGAGAAGGTGCGACTTCAACTTGAGAAGAAAAACCAAGAAGTTGCAAGGAGGGCCAATAAGGGGAGAAAGGAACTCATTCTTGAACCGGGAGATTGGGTGTGGGTGCATCTTCGGAAGGACCGATTCCCATCTCAAAGAAAGACCAAATTGATGCCGAGGGGTGATGGTCCATTCTAAGTACTTGAGAAAATCAATGACAACGCCTACAAGATTGATCTTCCACCGGAATATCAAGTGCACAACACTTTCAACGTAGGTGATCTTTCTCTCGTAGGTGTGGTTGAAGATGGACAAATGCCGAATTTGAGGTCAAATTCCTCTCAAGATGGAGAGGATGATACGGGTGTGAGCTGTCCAACAAGACCACGACCTTTCAAGCGTAGTCAAGCCCGGGAGTTACAAAAACTCCAAGCCTTATTCATGCAAATGGACGCGTGTGAACTGGTCGTGGGCCCATCTAATGGTCTCAATGTTCTTAAGTGTGAAGAGGACCTTGAAGTGTAATAAATACAACACTCCAAGGCCGCCTGTTTCAGAGAGGGGCAAAAGGGGTCATTTTGTCTTTCATTTGGCTTGTAATATAAATAGACAAGCTTAGGGTTATTTTGCTTAGTTTTCTCATTGTAATTTCAAGACAAAAGACTTGTAATATTTCTCTCTCTCTCTTCCATTGGGGAGGCAGAATCTGCCAAGCTTTCCAAGAGTGAAGCTTGTGTTGTGTTTTGGCTAGAAACTAGGGTCTTGAGGTCATTTGAGTTCCTCTTGGTCCAAGTAAGAACTTGGTGTTCATATTCAATAGTCTTAGGGTCCTCTCTTGTTGTTAGGGTTCTTAGCCTTTTGAATATCATATGTCAAGTTAACTATCTTTTATTTATCTTGTTGTGGTTGTGTTTGTGATCTTGAAGTCTAGTGAAGCCGTGTGGGGCTCTTTCGATTCACTAGCATTTGTGTTCATCTTGTTGTTCTTGGTTTACTGATTTTTGTGTTATTGTTGCTGAAATCTTATGTTACATACTTGATATTGTATCATCCTAGCATCTATTTATTCCATACTTGGATGGATTATCGATGTTTTTTTGACTACTAAATCACTAAATAACACATACAAAGGTTGGACGGACCAATAATAGCACTTGGTTTCTTATATTACTACATTTGTACTACAACCTAACATCTATTTATTCCATACTCAAAAGGGTTATCGATGTTTTTTTGACTACTAAATTACTAAATGAGACATAAAAAGGCTGGACAGACCAATAATAAAACTTGGTTTCTTACTTTACAACACGTCTCTTACCTCCTAGAATCTATTTATTCCATATTTGGATGGATTATCGTTGTTTTTTTGACTACTAAAACACTAAATAACACATACAAAGGTTCGACGGACCAATAATAGAACTTGTTTTCTTACATTACAACACTTATATTACAACCTAACATCTATGTATTCCATACTCAGAAGGATTATCAATGTTTTTTTGACTTCTAAATTACTAAATGAGACATACAGAGGCTTGACAGACCAGTAATAAAACTTGGTTTCTTACACTACATGTGCATTACGTCCTGATACAAGATCAAGTCCACAACACACAATATGCAGCAATCAGCCACGAAATCCAGCCAACCAACAACAAGAGAATCCAACAAACACAAGATTTAACAAGTTGAACACAATGCTAGTGAATCGAAAGAGCCCCACCCGGCTTCACTAGACTTCAAGATCTCAAAGACAACAACAACAAGATAATAAAAGATAGATAGCTTGACATATAATATTCAAGAGACTAAGAACCCTAACATCAAGAAAGGACCCTAAGACTATTGAATATAAACACCAAGTTCTTACTTAGACCAAGAGGAACTCAATGACCTCAAAATCCTTGTTTCTAGCCAAGATACAACACAAGTATCTCTCTCCTTTGTGGACTGTTTTGAGAGAGAAAGAGAACCCTAAGTGTTACAAGTCTTGTGATTCAAATGTGAAAATGCAAGAACGACTCAAAATAACCCTAATGTGTTCTATTTATATTACAAGGTAAAATGAAGTCAAAAAGACTAGTTTGCCCTTCTCTAGGCTGCCGCCCCCTTGGAGTGTAAGTTTTTTACACTCCAAGGTCCCACTTCACACTTAAAACATTTAGATCCTTTGGGGGCTCTATGACCAACTCACACACGGCCATTTGCATGAACAAGGCTTGGAGTTTTTGTAACTCCCGAGCTTGGCTTCGTGTGAAAGGTCGTGTACTTGTGGAGCTTGTCCCACCCGTATCATCCTCTCCATCTTGAGAGGAATTTGACCTCAAATTCAGCATTTGATCATCGTCCACCGCACTCACGAGAGAGAGATCACAAACGTTGAAAGTGTGGTGCACTTGATATTTCGGTGGAAGGTCAATCTTGTAGGCGTTGTCATTGATCCTCTCAAGTACTTGGAAAGGCCCGTCACCCCTAGGCATCAATTTGGACTTTCTTTGAGATGGAAACCGATCCTTCCGAAGATGCACCCACACCCAATCTCCCGGTTCAAGAATGAATTCCTTTCTTCCCTTGTTTGCCCTCCTTGCCATGTCTTGGTTTTTCTTCTCAAGTTGAAGCCGCACCTTCTCATGTAACTTCTTCATAGAATCTGCCCGCTTGCTTCCATCTAAGCTAATCATGAGATCACTTGGCAAAGGCGTTAAATCCAAAGGGGTGAGGGGGTTGAGGCCGTATACACACTCAGAGGGAGTCATTCCCGTACTTGAGTGTATGACACGGTTATAGGCAAACTCAATCAATGGCAAGTGCTCTTCCCAAGAAGTCATTTTTCCCTTAACCATGGAACGTAGCATAGCACCCAAAGTCCTATTTACTACTTCCGTTTGGCCATCGGTTTGTGGGTGGCAAGACGTAGAGAACAACAACTTGGTACCAAGCCTACCCCACATAGACTTCCAAAAGTGGCTTAGGAATTTAGAGTCCCTATCACTCACAATGGTCCTCGGGACACCATGCAATCTAACAACATTATCAACAAATAACGAGGCCACGCTAGGGGCATCATCACACTTAGAGCAAGAAATAAAGTGCGCCATTTTAGAAAACCGGTCGACTACAACAAAAATACTATCCCGACCTCGTCGAGTCCTTGGCAGCCCCAACACAAAGTCCATAGATATATCAAGCCAAGGACGTAGATGATACGGGTGGGACAAGCTCCATAAGTACACGACCTTTCACACGAAGCCAAGCTCGGGAGTTACAAAAACTCCAAGCCTTGTTCATGCAAATGGCCGTGTGTGAGTTGGTCATTGAACCCCCAAAGGATCTAAATGTTTTAAGTGTGAAGTGGGACCTTGGAGTGTAATAAACTTACACTCCAAGGGGGCGGCAGATTGGAGAAGGGCAAACTAGTCTTTTTGGCTTCATTTTACCTTGTAATATAAATAGAACACATTAGGGTTATTTTGAGTAGTTCTTCCATTTTGACATTTGTATCACAAGACTTGTAACACTTAGGGCTCTCTTGCTCTCTCAAAACAGCCCACAAAGGAGAGGGATACTTGTGTTGTATCTTGGCTAGAAACAAGGATCTTGAGGTCATTGAGTTCCTCTTGGTCTAAGTAAGAACTTGGTGTTTATATTCAATAGTCTTAGGGTCCTTTCTTGATGTTAGGGTTCTTAGTCTCTTGAATATTATATGTCAAGTTATCTATCTTTTATTATCTTGTTGTTGTTGTCTTTGAGATCTTGAAGTCTAGTGAAGCCGGGTGGGGCTCTTTCGATTCACTAGCATTGTGTTCAACTTGTTAAATCTTGTGTTTGTTGGATTCTCTTGTTGTTTGTTGGCTGGTTTTCGTGGTTGATTGCTGCATATTATGTGTTGTGGACTTGATCTTGTATCAGTAGAGGAGTGGGCAGCGGGGTGTACAACCCGTGAGGGAGGAGCCGAGATTTGGCTCTCTTGCATTCTACGCATTGGCCACAAATCCCAGCCACATCCTTGCACATTTTGGGCCAATAGAATTGCTCCTCCAATATTTCGAGGGTCTTTTCGACCCCAAAATGACCCATTAGACCGCCATCGTGTGCTTCCCTCACAAACAACTCTCTCCAAGAGCTAGAAGGCACACACAATCGTCTACCTTTAAATAAGTAACCATCAAACTTGGCATAGGGATTTGAACCCCTAGCCGATTCCCACTTGTCCCTACCCAAGTCTTCATATTCCCTAAAGATAGGAGTGAAGTGAGGGTCCTCGGGATACAACTCTCTTAAACTCTCAAAACCCATCAATTTTGTTGACAAAGTGGACACAAGCACATGTTTTCTAGACAAAGCATCGGCTACTACGTTGTCCTTACCCCTTTTGTATTGGATAACATAAGGGAAGGTCTCAAGGAACTCAATCCATTTGGCATGCCGTTTGTTAAGCTTGTCTTGGGCCCGAAGATGCTTTAAGGATTCATGGTCCGTTCGGATCACGAACTCCTTAGGCCATAAGTAATGTTGCCAAGTGGCGAAGGCTCTAATCAAGGCATACAACTCTAAATCATACGTGGAGTAGTTTAGATTTGCTCCTTTGAGCTTTTCGCTAAAGTAAGCAATGGGTTTCAATTCTTGCATCAAAACAGCCCCTATGCCTACTTTACTCGCATCGCACTCGACCTCGAAGGTCTTATCAAAGTTGGGCAATTGTAACAAGGGTGCGGAGATGAGCATCGCTTTCAAGGCTTCAAATGCCGTAGCTTGCTCGACACACCACTTGAAGGGTTGTTCTTTCCGAATGACCTCGGTCAAGGGGGCTGCTATGGTGCTAAATCCTTTGACAAACCTTCTATAAAAACTAGCCAACCCGTGGAAACTTCTTACTTCTCCAACGGTTTGTGGGGTTGGCCAATTTTTGATATCATTTATCTTGGATTCATCCACTTCGACCCCTCTTGAACTAACAACAAAACCCAAGAAAATAACTTCATTAACGCCAAAAGAGCACTTTTCCAGATTTGCATACAATTTTTCCTTTCTAAGGACATCAAGCACACTTTGTAAATGCATCACATGCTCTTCTAAAGACTTACTATACACCAAGACATCATCAAAGTAGACAACAACAAACTTTCCAATAAATGGCCTCATCACATGATTCATTAGCCTCATAAAAGTACTTGGAGCATTTGTTAGGCCGAATGGCATAACCATCCATTCATAGAGACCAAACTTGGTCTTGAAGGCGGTTTTCCATTCATCACCGGGTTGCATTCTTATTTGGTGATAGCCACTCCTTAAATCAATCTTGGAAAACAAACATGAACCATTCAACTCATCTAGCATATCATCTAACCGAGGAATAGGGTGGCGATATTTTACCATAATTTTGTTGATGGCCCGGCAGTCCACACACATGCGCCACGTTCCGTCCTTTTTGCACACTAATAGCACCGGAACCGCACACGGACTCATGCTCTCCTTGACATACCCTTTGTTGAGGAGCTCCTCAACTTGACGTTGCAATTCCTTGGTGTCCATAGGGTTGCTCCTATAAGCCGGCTTGTTTGGCAATTGTGATCCCGACACAAAGTCAATTTGGTGCTCAATTCCTCGAAGCGGGGGCAATCCTTGCGAAAGTTCCTTAGGAAATACATCCTCATAATCCTGCAAAACACAAGAAATCAAAGGAGAAATGGAAGAATTAGTGGGGTTAGTATTAAAACAATGAGCCAAGAGCAACATAGGTGTGTCCTCATCATGATCCACGAAGAGTTCCTTCTTCCTAACCAACATCACCATGTTTCCCGTCCCCTTTGTCGTTGAGGCAGCCTTGGATGACCCCACTGCCCCACCTATGGAATTCCCTCGCTTCTCCCCCTTTTTGGATTCCCTTCCCTTTTCCTTCAATTCTCTCATCCTTTGATGCCACTCATTTACTTGGGAAGGTGAAAGAGGGTGAAGTGTAACCTTTCGACCATCCTTCTCAAGTGTATATCGATTGGTCCTCCCATCGTGTTTGGTAGACCTATCATATTGCCATGGTCTACCTAGCAACAAGTGACATGCTTGCATTGGTATCACATCACAAAGCACTTCATCGTGGTAGTTTCCCACCTTAAACCGTATCACACATTGCCTTGCGACCCTTAATTCACCACAATCATTCAACCATTGTAACTTGTAAGGACTAGTGTGCGGGATAGTTGGTAATTTCAAGAAGTTTACCATAGCATTGCTTACAACATTTGTACAACTACCACTATCGATCACCAAGGTACACACACACTCCCCTTTACAAGACATTTAGTATGGAAGAGATTTTCCCTTTGGCTTGGGTCATCTACTGCCGTACTAATCATGACACGCCTAACCACAAAGTTTGGAGCCACACACTCCCCTTCTTGCGGATAAACATCTTCACCATCATCACCATCATCATCATGTGGTCCATCATCGGTTTCCTCTCCATCTTGAGGCTCGGCCTCATCTTCTCCCCTTTTGGGACCCACCTCCTCACCAAGGTAATACACTCTCCCTTCCCGTAGGATCACATTGCACCGGTTTGGACATTCATTGGACTTATGCCCCCAACCTTGGAACTTGAAACATTGGAATCCCTTTGGGTTAGGATACTTGTGAGCCTCCGGTTTTGGAGGGAATTTGTGGACTGTTTTGGGCTCGGGCAGCCTCGTAGTGGCGGGTTGGTCCTTGTTTTTGGGCCAACCCGAGGGGGCTTGTCCCCTTGCCTTGAAGGATGATCTCTCTTTAAGTTCTCTTTCAATCTCAAGAGCCGCTTGGAAAATACCGTCAACGGTTTCAAACTTGTGAAGGGTTAAATGAGTGGAGATCTCTTTGTTCAACCCACACTTGAACCGGATGATGTCGTGACTGATTTGCTCCCCACGATGATCAAGTTTCAACATGAGTTGTTGAAACTCATCAAAATATGCCATCACACTCTAGTTACCTTGACGCAAGCCATACAATCTAGCAAGCAACTCATGGCGATATCTCTCGGGAAGGTATCGTTGCCTCATCAAGTACCTCAACCGATACCAAGGTGGTGGCCCATCAACTAGTTCATTACCAAACCGCTTGACGTACTCCCACCAAGTGTTAGCATAACCCTCAAAGTGAGCTATAGCATAACTTCCTTTCTTTCTTCCGAGATATCATTAACTTGGAAGACTTTGTCACAAGCCGATTCCCAAGCTAAGTATGCCTCGGGGTCACTTTCACCCTTAAAGAGAGGTAGACTCAACTTGATGGTGTTGATGCCTACATCCCTCTCATGGTGTCGTTTCCTCTTTCTTCATATCCACGGTATCTCCGTTGAACTCCTCTGCCCCCTCTCACCTCCTCCTCCCTCATGTAAGTATCATCAAAGGCCCCGTACCCTTCATACTCCTCCCTACTATACTCCTCAAGGTGGGCTGGTCGGTTTTAGATATTTGGAATTTGATTTGGGGGTATTGGATTTTGTGGAGGTGGTGGTCTTTGGTTTAATGGAGCTTGGAATGGAAGGTTCGGATTTAGTGGTGGAATTTGACGTCCAAATCCCTCTTGTGGAATTTGAGGAGCTTGGAAATGTATTGGTCTAGTGGGGTCACGGTTTGGAGGGAAAAAGGTGGTTTGGCTTGCGGCATTTAGTGGAGCTTGAGGTGCATTTAGCATTTGGTGGACTGTTTCGGGGGTGATGGTTGCGGAGGAAGTCCTATCATGCCCATTGGTAGAAACATGTGGAGGAGTAGAAGGACGAGAGTTCCTTTGACTCTCCACTTGTTCTAATCTCCCACTAATAGTCGACACTTCTCCCTTGATGGCTGCCAAGTCCCCTTTCACGGCCCCAAATTCCGAATTCAACCTCAAGAGTGACCCTCATAGAGTCAAGTGCATTAGTATCCACGTTATGGGACGTGGTCCCTTCCATTGTCTTGGTATTATACTCTAATCACCACACGCTTGAGTTCCACAAGTGTTGTAAATTGGCTAGTAACCGTGAATCCTTTAAGGTATGAGTAAGCTCTTATCCGGAGTGGATTTTTGTTTGAAGACTCAAAGAATTCTTGTCGGACTAGAACCAAAAATAGCAACGTATTCAAAAGATAAAAAGGCACTCAAGTAATCGTTGACACGAACAAACGGATTCAAAGGACTAATCGACAACCTAGTAGGAATGTACTAGTTTGTTAATTAGTTCTAGAACCAAGTAAAGGAAACCAAGAATCAACAATTAGCAACTAGAATAATATCCAAAGTTGAGCTTAGGGGTGACGTGGCAGCATGCAATTGGCCTTGGACCCACACAGTTTGTATATATAACTTATATGTATATTTTATTTTATTTTTTTGTGTCTCAAATCTGAAATTCAATATTCATACAACTTGTGATGGATGACAATGTGTTTTGGAGGGAAAAATAATAGTCTTGTAGCCTTTACAACCTTTCAAACTCAAAGGGTGAGGTCTGACTACTAGTCCCACAAAACAAGGCTCCTTGAATTAGTGAAGAGTGGTTGACAAGACTAGGAAGTGATGGGTGCAAGTCTTTCACCAACAACTTTATGACTTGTGTTGCAACTTGAACACAACAAGATGAACAAGATGAACAAGTTTAAAAGATGAACACCTTCATCAACTTCTTCAAGCACACAACACACAACCACCAATTTTTGTCATCAACAACATACAACTTTCAGCCACTTCAAGTCACCACAACAATGGTCAAGTTTTCAAGCTCAACTTTTAGATCTAGACACTTTAGTGTTGGTGAGAAAGAAACCAACACTAGAAACACACTAAACAAGCAAAATAACACCTAGATCTAAACATACAACAACATTCTCTGTTTTGTCTTCAATGGACAGATTTCAAAATTTTTTTTTTTTTGTTTAATCCGAGAACAAGCCCAAGATGGGTTGTGTTGGAACACAACCGGTCTTGCTCTGATACCAAATGATACAAGATCAAGTCCACAACACACAATATGCAGCAATCAACCACGAAATCCAGCCAACCAACAACAAGAGAATCCAACAAACACAAGATTTAACAAGTTGAACACAATGCTAGTGAATCGAAAGAGCCCCACCCGACTTCACTAGACTTCAAGATCTCAAAGACAACAACAACAAGATAATAAAAGATAGATAGCTTGACATATAATATTCAAGAGACTAAGAACCCTAACATCAAGAAAGGACCCTAAGACTATTGAATATAAACACCAAGTTCTTACTTAGACCAAGAGGAACTCAATGACCTCAAGATCCTTGTTTCTAGCCAAGATACAACACAAGTATCTCTCTCCTTTGTGGACTGTTTTGAGAGAGAAAGAGAACCCTAAGTGTTACAAGTCTTGTGATTCAAATGTCAAAATGCAAGAACGACTCAAAATAACCCTAATGTGTTCTATTTATATTACAAGGTAAAATGAAGCCAAAAAGACTAGTTTGCCCTTCTCTAGGCTGCCGCCCCCTTGGAGTGTAAGTTTATTACACTCCAAGGTCCCACTTCACACTTAAAACATTTAGATCCTTTGGGGGCTCAATGACCAACTCACACACGGCCATTTGCATGAACAAGGCTTGGAGTTTTTGTAACTCCCGAGCTTGGCTTCGTGTGAAAGGTCGTGTACTTGTGGAGCTTGTCCCACCCGTATCACGTCCTAACATCTATGTATTCCAAACTCAAATGGTTTATCGGTGTTTCTTTGACTACTAAATTAGTAAATGAGACATTCAAAAGTTGGATGGACCAATAATAGAACTTGGTTTCTTACATTACTACTATTGTATTACAACCTAACATCTATGTATTCCATACTCAGAAGGATTTTCGATGTTTTTTTGCCTACTAAATTACTAAATGAGACATATAAAGGATGGAAAGACCAATAATAAAACTTGGTTTCTTACATTACAACACGACTGTTACCTCCTAGCATCTATTTATTCCATACTTGGATGGATTATCGGTGTTTTTTTCACTACTAAATCACTAAATAACACATACAAAGGTTGGACGAACCAATAATAGAACTTGGTTTCTTACATTACTACATTTGTATTACAACCTAACATCTATGTATTCCATATTCAGAAGGGTTATCGATGTTTTTTTGACTACTAAATTACTAAATGACATATAAAGGCTGGACAGAGCAATAAAGAAACTAGGTTTCTTACATTACAATACGTCTGTTACCTCCTAGCATCTATTTATTCCATACTTGGATGGATTATCGGTGTTTTTTTGACTATTAAATCACTAAATAAAACATACAAAGGTTGGATGATACAAGATCAAGTATGTATCACACGATTTCAGCAACACCAACAAGAAAACCCCACAAACACAAGATTAACAAGTAAGCAACAATGCTAGTGAATCGAAAGAGCCCCACACGGCTTCACTAGACTTCAAGATCTCAAAGACAACAACAACAAGATAATGAAAAGATAGATAACTTGACATATAATATTCAAGAGACTAAGAACCCTAACATCAAGAGAGGACCCTAAGACTATTGAATATAAACACCAAGCTCTTACTTGGACCAAGAGGAACTCAATGACCTCAAGACCCTAGTTTCTAGCCAAAACACAACACAAGCTTCCTCCTAGCAAGCTTGTGGCCGAATCTGCCTCCCAATGGAAGAGAGAGAGAAAGTGAAATATTACAAGTCTTTGTCTTGAAATTACAATGAGAAAACTAAGGCAAAATAATTCTAGGCTTGTCTATTTATATTACAAGCCAAATGAAAGACAAAAATGACCTTATGGGCCATGTGGAGCAGCCGGCCATGGAGTGTAAAAACATTACACTTCAAGGCCCATCTTCACACCTTAAAACATTTAGGCCCTTAGGTGGTTCAATAACCAACTCACACACGGCCATTTGCATGAATACGGCTTGGAGTTTTTGTAACTCCCGGGCTTGACTTCGTGTGAATGGTCGGGTACTTGTTGGACAGCTTGTCCCACCCGTATCATCCTCTCCATCTTGAGAGGAATTTGGCCTCAAATTCAGCACTTGGTCGTCTTCAACCGCCTCCACGAGAGAAAGATCACAAACGTTAAAAGTGTGGTGCACTTGGTATTCCGGTGGAAGGTCAATCTTGTAGGCGTTGTCATTGATTTTCTCGAGCACTTGGAATGGACCATCACCCCTCGGCATCAATTTGGACTTTCTTTGGGATGGAAACCGATCCCTCCGAAGATGCACCCACACCCAATCTCCCGGTTCAAGGATGACTTTCTTTCTTCCCTTGTTGGCCCTCCTTGCCATGTCTTGGTTTTTCTTCTCAAGTTGAAGCCGCACCTTCTCATGTAACTTCTTCATAGAATCTGCCCGCTTGCTTCCTTCTAAGCTAATCATGAGATCACTTGGCAAAGGCGTTAAATCCAAAGGGGTGAGGGGGTTGAGGCCGTATACACACTCAAAGGGAGTCATTCCCGTACTTGAGTGTATGACACGGTTATATGCAAACTCAATCAATGGTAAGTGCTCCTCCCAAGAAGTCATTTTTCCCTTAACCATGGAACGTAGCATAGCACCCAAAGTCCTATTTACTACTTCCGTTTGGCCATCGGTTTGTGGGTGGCAAGAGGTAGAGAACAATAACTTGGTACCAAGCCTACCCCACATGGACTTCCAAAAGTGGCTTAGGAACTTAGAGTCCCTATCACTCACAATGGTCCTCGGGACACCATGCAATCTAACAACATTATCAACAAATAACGAGGCCACGCTAGGGGCGTCATCACACTTAGAGCAAGGAATAAAGTGCGCCATTTTAGAAAACCGGTCAACTACAACAAAGATACTATCCCGGCCTCGTCGAGTCCTTGGCAGCCCTAACACAAAGTCCATCGATATATCAAGCCAAGGACGTAGAGGAGTGGGCAGCGGGGTGTACAACCCATGAGGTAGGAGCCGAGATTTGGCTCTCTTGCATTCTACACATTGGCCACAAATTCTAGTCACATCCTTGCGCATTTTGGGCCAATAGAATTGCTCCTCCAATATTCCGAGGGTCTTTTCGACCCCAAAATGACCCATTAGACCGCCATCATGTGCTTCCCTCACAAACAATTCTCTCCAAGAGCTAGAGGGTACACACAATCGTCTACCTTTAAATAAGTAACCATCAAACTTGGCATAGGGATTTGAACCCCTAGCCGAATCCCACTTGTCCCTACCCCATTCTTCGCATTCCCTAAAGATAGGAGCAAAGTGAGGGTCCTTGGGATACAATTCTCTTAAACTCTCAAAACCCATCAACTTCGAAGACAAAGTGGCAACAAGCACATGCTTTCTAGACAACGCATCAGCAACAACATTCTCCTTCCCCCTTTTGTAATGAATTACATAAGGGAAAGTCTCAATAAACTCAATCCACTTAGCATGACGCCTATTCAACTTGTCTTGGCTCTTAAGGTGTTTCAACGATTCATGGTCCGTTCGTATCACAAACTCCTTAGGCCACAAATAATGCTGCCAATTGCCCAAGGCTCTAACAAGGGCGTACAACTCCAAATCATAAGTCGAGTAATTAAGAGTTGCCCCTTTGAGCTTTTCACTAAAATAAGCGACGGGCTTGCCTTCTTGCATTAAAACAGCCCCGATGCCAACCTTACTAGCATCACACTCCACTTCAAACATTTTATCAAAATCGGGCAATTGTAACAAAGGCGCCGAGATGAGCATAGCTTTCAAGGCTTCAAAAGCCTTAGCTTGCTCATCACCCCACTTAAAGGGTTGGTCCTTTCTAATAACCTCAGTCAAGGGTGCTGCTATGGAGCTAAAACCTTTGACAAACCTCCTATAAAAGCTTGCTAATCCATGAAAACTTCGGATTTCTCCAATAGTTTTAGGGATTGGCCAACTTCGTATAGAGTCTATCTTGGATTCGTCCACTTCCACGCCCCTTGAGCTCACGACAAAACCCAAGAAAATCACTTTATCAACACCAAAAGAACACTTCTCCATGTTGGCATACAACTTCTCCTTTCGGAGCACCTCAAACACACACCTCAAATGCATCACATGATCATCAATAGATTTACTATATACCAACACATCATCAAAGTAAACCACAACAAACTTCCCAATATAAGGCTTCATTACATGATTCATTAGCCTCATAAAGGTGCTAGGAGCATTGGTAAGGCCAAAGGGCATGACCAGCCACTCATATAGACCGAATTTGGTCTTGAATGCGGTCTTCCACTCATCACCGGGTTGCATGCGAATTTGGTGATAGCCACTCCTAAGATCCACCTTAGAAAACAAACAAGAGCCATGGAGCTCATCTAACATATCATCTAGTCTAGGGATTGGATGACGATACCTTATAGTGATTTTGTTGATGGCTCTACAATCGACGCACATGCGCCAAGTTCCGTCTTTCTTTGGTACCAAAAGCACCGGAACAGCACAAGGACTCATACTTTCTTTGATGTATCCCTTGTTGAGAAGTTCCTCAACTTGTCTCTCAAGCTCCTTAGTGTCCATGGGATTGCTCCTATAGGCTGGTTTGTTTGGAAGTTGTGAACCCGGCACCAAATCAATTTGGTGCTCAATTCCCCGAAGTGGGGGCAATCCTTGCGGAAGTTCTTTAGGAAATACATCTTCATAATCCTGCAACACACAAGAAATCAAAGGGGAAATGGAAGAATTAGCGGGGTTAGTATTTAAACAATGAGCCAAAAGCAACATAGGTGTGCCCACATCATGGTCCACGAAGAGTTCCTTCTTTCTAGCTAACATCACCACGTTTTCAGCCCCCTTTGAAGTTGAGGCAGTCACGGGTGACCCTACTGCCCCAACCACGGTTTCCCTTCCCTCTTCTCCTCTTTCGGATTTCTTCCCCTTTTCCTTCAACTCTCTCATCTTTTGGTGCCACTCATTTACTTGGGAGGGTGAAAGCGGGTGAAGTGTGACCTTTCGGCCATCCTTCTCAAGTGTATATCGATTGGTCCTCCCATCGTGTTTGGTAGACCTATCATATTGCCAAGGTCTACCTAACAACAAGTGACACGCTTGCATTGGTATCACGTCACAAAGCACTTCATCTTGGTAGTTTCCCACCTTAAAACGTATCATACATTGCCTTGTGACCTTTAGTTCACCACAGTCATTCAACCATTGTAGCTTGTAGGGACTAGTGTGCGGGGTAGTTGGTAACTTCAAGAAGTTAACCGTAGCCATACTAACAACATTTGTGCAACTACCACTATCAATCACCAAGGTGCACACACTTCCCTTTACAAGACATTTAGTATGGAATAGATTCTCCCTTTGACTAGGGTCATCTATCGCCTTACTAATCATGACGCGCCTAACCACAAAGTTGGGAACCACACACTCCCCTTCTTGAGGGTAAACATCTTCGCCCTCATCATCATATGGCCCATTCTCGGGTTCCTCTCCATCTTGAGGCTCGGCCTCATCTTCTCCCCTTTCGGGACCCACCTCCTCACCAAGGTAATACACCCTCCCTTCCCGAAGGATCACATTGCGTCGGTTTGGACACTCATTGGCTTTATGTCCCCAACCTTGGCACTTGAAACATTGGAATCCTTTTGGGTTAGGGTACTTGTGAGCTTCTTGTTTTGGAGGAAGTTTGGGGTCGGCCTTGGGCTCGGGCAGCCTTGGAAGGCTGGATTGCCCCTTGTTTTTGGACCAACCCGAGGGGGCTGGTACCCTTGCCTTAAACGACGACCTCTCCTTTAGCTCTTTTTCAACCTCAATAGCCGCTTGGAAAATACCCTCAACGGTATCAAACTTGTGAAGTGTCAAATGAGTGGAGATCTCCTTGTTCAATCCACACTTGAACCGGATGACATCATGACTGATTTGCTCCCCACGATGGTCAAGGTTTAACATGAGTTGTTGAAACTCATCAAAGTATGCCATCACACTTTTGTTACCTTGACGTAAGTTGTACAACCTTGCAAGCAATTCATGGCGATAACTCTCGGGGAGGTACCTTTGCCTCATCAAGTATCTCAATCGATACCAAGGTGGTGGCTGCCCGTCAACTAGTGCATTACCAAACCGCTTGACGTACTCCCACCAAGTGTTAGCATAACCCTCAAAGTGAGCTATAGCATAACTTCCTTTCTTTTCTTCCGAGAGATCATTAACTTGGAAGACTTTGTCACAAGCCGATTCCCAAGCTAAGTATGCCTCGGGGTCACTCTCACCCTTAAAGAGCGGTAGACTCAACTTGATGGTGTTGATGCCCACATCTCTCTCATGGTGCCGGTTTCCTCTTTCTTCATATCCACGGTATCTCCGTTGAACTCCTCTGCCCCCTCTCACCTCCTCCTCCCTCATGTAAGTATCATCAAAGGCCCCGTACCCATCATACTCCTCCCTACCATACTCCTCAAGGTGGGCTGGTCGGTTTTGGTTATTTGGAATTTGATTTGGGGGTATTGGATTTTGTGGGGGTGGTGGTCTTTGGTTTAATGGAGCTTGGAATGGAAGGTTCGGATTTAGTGGTGGAATTTGACGTCCAAATCCCTCATGCGGGGTTTGGGAATTCTGGAAATGCGTTGGTCTATTGGGGTCACGGTTTGGAGGAAAATAGGTGGTTTGGCTTGCGGCATTTAGTGGAGCTTGGGGTGCATTTAGCATTTGGTGGACTGTTTCGGGGGTGATGGTCGCGGAGGAAGTCCTATCTTGTCCATTGGTTGAGACATGTAGAGGAGTAGAAGGACGAGAGTTCCTTTGACTCTCCACTTGTTCCAATCTCCCACTAATAGTCGACACTTCTCCCTTGATGGCTGCCAAGTCCCCTCTCACGGCCCCAAAGTCCGAATTTAACCTTTCAAGTGTCCGAGTAACGGCCTCAAGAGTGACCCTCATAGAGTCAAGTGCATTAGTATCCACGTTATGGGACGTGGCCCCTTCCATTGTCGAGGTATTATACTCTTTAGATCACCACACGCTTGAGTTCCACAAGTGTTGTAAATTGGCTAGTAACCGTGAATCCTTTAAGGTATGAGTAAGCTCTTATCCGGAGTGGATTCTTGTTTGAAGACTCAAAGAATTCTTGTAGGACTAGGACCAAAAACAACAACGTGTTCAAAAGATAAAAGCACTCAAGTAAACGTTGACACGAACAAACGAATTCAAAGGACTAATTGACAATCTAGTAGGAATGTACTAGTTTGTTAATTAGTTCTAGAATCAAGTAAGGAAACTAAGAATCAACAATTAGAAACTAGAAAATTATCCAAAGTTGAGCTTAGGGGTGACGTGGCAGCATGCAATTGGCCTTGGGCCCACACGGTTTGTATATATATAACTTATATGTATTTTTTTTTTTTGTCACAAATCTGAAAATCAATATTCATACAACTTGTGAAGTATGACAATGTGTTTTGGAGGGAAAAATAATAGTCTTGTAGCCTTTTTCAACCTTTCAAACTCAAAGGGTTAGGTTTGACTAACTATTCCCACAAAACAAGGCTCCTTGAATTAAGGAAGAGTGGTTGGCCAACTATGAAGTGATGGGTGCAAGTCTTTCACCAACAACTTTATGACTTGTCTTGCAACTTGAACACCACAAGATGAACAAGTTTAAAAGATGAACACCTTACAACTTTCACCAACTTCTTCAAGCACATAACACACAACCACCAAATTTTTTTATTTTTTTTTCATCAACAACATACAACTTTCAACCACTTCAAGTCACCACAACAATGGTCAAGTTTTCAAGCTCAACTTTTAGATCTAGACACTTTAGTGTTGGTGAGAAAGAAACCAACACTAGAAACACACTAAACAAGCAAAATAACACCTAGATCTAAACATACAACAACATTCTCGGATTTGTCTTCAATGGACTGATTTCCGATTTTTTTTTTTTTTTTTTTTTTTTGTTTAATCCGAGAACAAGCCCAAGATGGGTTGTGTGGGAACACAACCGGTCTTGCTTTGATACCAAATGATACAAGATCAAGTATGTATCACACGATTTCAGCAACACCAACAAGAAAACCCCACAAACACAAGATTAACAAGTAAGCAACAATGCTAGTGAATCGAAAGAGCCCCACACGGCTTCACTAGACTTCAAGATCTCAAAGACAACAACAACAAGATAATGAAAAGATAGATAACTTGACATATAATATTCAAGAGACTAAGAACCCTAACATCAAGAGAGGACCCTAAGACTATTGAATATAAACACCAAGCTCTTACTTGGACCAAGAGGAACTCAATGACCTCAAGACCCTAGTTTCTAGCCAAAACACAACACAAGCTTCCTCCTAGCAAGCTTGTGGCCGAATCTGCCTCCCAATGGAAGAGAGAGAGAAAGTGAAATATTACAAGTCTTTGTCTTGAAATTACAATGAGAAAACTAAGGCAAAATAATTCTAGGCTTGTCTATTTATATTACAAGCCAAATGAAAGACAAAAATGACCTTATGGGCCATGTGGAGCAGCCGGCCATGGAGTGTAAAAACATTACACTTCAAGGCCCATCTTCACACCTTAAAACATTTAGGCCCTTAGGTGGTTCAATAACCAACTCACACACGGCCATTTGCATGAATACGGCTTGGAGTTTTTGTAACTCCCGGGCTTGACTTCGTGTGAATGGTCGGGTACTTGTTGGACAGCTTGTCCCACCCGTATCATTGGACGGACTAATAATAGAACTTGGTTTCTTACATTACTACACTTGTATTACAACCTAACATCTATGTATTCCCTACTCATGATACGGTGAACCGCTAACCAACTCCACTAAAAGCTATAGCTGGTAGTGGAAGGCGCAACCCACACATATACACCCTGAATCAGGCGGGGACGAACCCGATCCACACCCTCACCACGGCCAACCCGGGACACACTACCCTCTCCCCTTTGGAAAGATGCGTCCTCGGACCTGCGCATGGTGCAAATGGGATTTGAACTCGCGACCTCCGCTCTGATACCAAATGATACGGTGAACCGCTAACCAACTCCACTAAAAGCTATAGCTGGTAGTGGAAGGTGCAACCCACACATATACACCCTGAATCAGGCGGGGACGAACCCGATCCACACCCTCACCACGGCCAACCCGGGACACACTACCCTCTGGAGAGGATGATACGGGTGGGACAAGCTCCACAAGTACACGACCTTTCACACGAAGCCAAGCTCGGGAGTTACAAAAACTCCAAGCCTTGAGCAAATGGCCGTGTGTGAGTTGGTCATTGAACCCCCAAAGGATCTAAATGTTTTAAGTGTGAAGTGGGACCTTGGAGTGTAATAAACTTACACTCCAAGGGGGCGGCAGATTGGTGAAGGACAAACTAGTCTTTTTGGCGTCATTTTACCTTGTAATATAAATAGAACACATTAGGGTTATTTTGAGTAGTTCTTCCATTTTGACATTTGAATCACAAGACTTATAACTCTTAGGGCTCTCTTTCTCTCTCAAAACAGTCCACAAAGGAGAGGGATACTTGTGTTGTATCTTGGCTAGAAACAAGGATCTTGAGGTCATTGAGTTCCTCTTGGTCTAAGTAAGAACTTGGTGTTTATATTCAATAGTCTTAGGGTCCTTTCTTGATGTTAGGGTTCTTAGTCTCTTGAATATTATATGTCAAGTTATCTATCTTTTATTATCTTGTTGTTGTTGTCTTTGAGATCTTGAAGTCTAGTGAAGCCGGGTGGGGCTCTTTCGATTCACTAGCATTGTGTTCAACTTGTTAAATCTTGTGTTTGTTGGATTCTCTTGTTGTTGGTTGGCTGATTTTCGTGGCTGGTTGTGTCTATTGGTGTGTTGTGGACTTGATCTTGTATCAACTCAGAAGGATTATCGATGTTTTTTTTACTACTAAATTACTAAATGAGACATACAAAGGCTTAACAGACCAGTAATAAAACTTGGTTTCTTACATTACTACATGTGCATTACCTCCTAAAATCAATGTATTCCAAACTCAGAAAGATTATCGGTGTTTCTTTGACTACTAAATCACTAAATGAGACATTCAAAAGTTGGATGGACCAATAATAGAACATAGTTTCTTACATTACTACTATTGTATTACAACCTAGCATCTATGTATTCCATACTCGGATGGATTTTTGAGGTTTGTTTGACTATTGAATTACTAAATGAGACATACAAAGGCTGGACGGACCAACAATAAAACTTGCTTTCCTACATTACAACACGTGTATTACCTCCTAGCATCTATTTATTCCATACTTGGATAGATTATCGGTGTTTTTTTCACTACTAAATCACTAAATAACACATACAAAGGTTGGACGGACCAATAATAGAACTTGGTTTCTTACATTACTTCATTTGTATTTCTACCTAACATCTATGTATTCCATTTCCAGAAGGGTTATTGATGTTTTTTGGACTTCTAAATTACTAAATGAGACATACAAAGGCTGGAAAGACCAATAATAAAACTTGGTTTCTTACATTACAACACGTCTGTTACCTCCTAGAATCTATTTATTCCATACTTGGAAGGATTATCGGTAATTTTTTGACAACTAAATCACTAAATAACAGATACAAAGGTTGGACGGACCAATAATAGAACTTGGTTTGTTACATTACTACTATTGTATTACAACGTAACATCTATGTATTCCATACTCGGATGGATTTTTGATGTTTTTTTGACTATTGAATGACTAAATGAGACATACAAAGGCTGGACGGACCAACAATAAAACTTGCTTTCCTACATTACAACACGTGTATTACCTCCTAGCATCTATTTATTCCATACTTGGATGGATTATCGGTGTTTCTTTGACTACTAAATCACTAAATGAGACATTCAAAAGTTGGATGGACCAATAATAGAACTTGGTTTCTTACATTACTACTATTGTTTTACAACCTAACATCTATGTATTCTATACTCAGAAGGGTTATCGATGTTTTTTTGACTACTAAATTACTAAATGAGACATACAGAGGCTTGACAGACCAGTAATAAAACTTGATTTCTTACATTACTACATGTGCATTACGTCCTGATACAAGATCAAGTCCACAACACATAATATGCAGCAATCAGCCACGAAATCCAGCCAACCAACAACAAGAGAATCCAACAAACACAAGATTTAACAAGTTGAACACAATGCTAGTGAATCGAAAGAGCCCCACCCGGCTTCACTAGACTTCAAGATCTCAAAGACAACAACAACAAGATAATAAAATATAGATAACTTGACATATAGTATTCAAGAGACTAAGAACCCTAACATCAAGAAAGGACCCTAAGACTATTGAATATAAACACCAAGTTCTTACTTAGACCAAGAGGAACTCAATGACCTCAAGATCCTTGTTTCTAGCCAAGATACAACACAAGTATCTCTCTCCTTTGTGGACTGTTTTGAGAGAGAAAGAGAACCCTAAGTGTTACAAGTCTTGTGATCCAAATGTCAAAATGCAAGAACTACTCAAAATAACCCTAATGTGTTCTATTTATATTACAAGGTAAAATGAAGTCAAAAAGACTAGTTTGCCCTTCTCTAGGCTGCCGCCCCCTTGGAGTGTAAGTTTATTACACTCCAAGGTCCCACTTCACACTTAAAACATTTAGATCCTGGGGGCTCAATGACCAACTCACACACGGCCATTTGCTCAAGGCTTGGAGTTTTTGTAACTCCCGAGCTTGGCTTCATGTGAAAGGTCGTGTACTTGTGGAGCTTGTCCCACCCGTATCATCCTCTCCATCTTGAGAGGAATTTGACCTCAAATTCAGCATTTGATCATCGTCCACCGCACTCACGAGAGAGAGATCACAAACGTTGAAAGTGTGGTGCACTTGATATTCTGGTGGAAGGTCAATCTTGTAGGCGTTGTCATTGATCCTCTCAAGTACTTGGAAAGGCCCGTCACCCCTAGGCATCAATTTGGACTTTCTTTGAGATGGAAACCGATCCTTCCGAAGATGCACCCACACCCAATCTCCCGGTTTAAGAATGAATTCCTTTCTTCCCTTGTTTGCCCTCCTTGCCATGTCTTGGTTTTTCTTCTCAAGTTGAAGCCGCACCTTCTCATGTAACTTCTTCATGACATCAAGCACATCAAGCACTTTTCCAGATTTGCATACAATTTTTCCTTTCTAAGGACATCAAGCACACTTTGTAAATGCATCACATGCTCTTCTAAAGACTTACTATACACCAAGACATCATCAAAGTAGACAACAACAAACTTTCCAATAAATGGCCTCATCACATGATTCATTAGCCTCATAAAAGTACTTGGAGCATTTGTTAGGCCGAATGGCATAACCATCCATTCATAGAGACCAAACTTGGTCTTGAAGGCGGTTTTCCATTCATCACCGGGTTGCATTCTTATTTGGTGATAGCCACTCCTTAAATCAATCTTGGAAAACAAACATGAACCATTCAACTCATCTAGCTTATCATCTAACCGAGGAATAGGGTGGCGATATTTTACCATAATTTTGTTGATGGCCCGGCAGTCCACACACATGCGCCACGTTCCGTCCTTTTTGGACACTAATAGCACCGGAACCGCACACGGACTCATGCTCTCCTTGACATACCCTTTGTTGAGGAGCTCCTCAACTTGACGTTGCAATTCCTTGGTTTCCATAGGGTTGCTCCTATAAGCCGGCTTGTTTGGCAATTGTGATCCCGGCACAAAGTCAATTTGGTGCTCAATTCCTCGAATCGGGGGCAATCCTTGCGAAAGTTCCTTAGGAAATACATCCTCATAATCCTGCAACACACAAGAAATCAAAGGAGAAATGGAAGAATTAGTGGGGTTAGTATTAAAACAATGAGCCAAGAGCAACATAGGTGTGTCCTCATCATGATCCACGAAGAGTTCCTTCTTCCTAACCAACATCACCATGTTTCCCGTCCCCTTTGTCGTTGAGGCAGCCTTGGATGACCCCACTGCCCCACCTATGGAATTCCCTCCCTTCTCCCCCTTTTCGGATTCCCTTCCCTTTTCCTTCAATTCTCTCATCCTTTGATGCCACTCATTTACTTGGGAAGGTGAAAGAGGGTAAAGTGTAACCTTTCGACCATCCTTCTCAAGTGTATATCGATTGGTCCTCCCATCGTGTTTGGTAGACCTATCATATTGCCATGGTCTACCTAGCAACAAGTGACATGCTTGCATTGGTATCACATCACAAAGCACTTCATCGTGGTAGTTTCCCACCTTAAACCGTATCACACATTGCCTTGCGACCCTTAATTCACCACAATCATTCAACCATTGTAACTTGTAAGGACTAGTGTGCGGGATAGTTGGTAATTTCAAGAAGTTTACCATAGCATTGCTTACAACATTTGTACAACTACCACTATCGATCACCAAGGAACACACACTCCCCTTTACGAGACATTTAGTATGGAAGAGATTTTCCCTTTGGCTTGGGTCATCTACTGCCGTACTAATCATGACACGCCTAACCACAAAGTTTGGAACCACACACTCCCCTTCTTGTGGATAAACATCTTCACCATCATCACCATCATCATCATGTGGTCCATCATCGGTTTCCTCTCCATCTTGAGGCTCGGCCTCATCTTCTCCCCTTTTGGGACCCACCTCCTCACCAAGGTAATACACTCTCCCTTCCCGTAGGATCACATTGCGCCGGTTTGGACATTCATTGGACTTATGCCCCCAACCTTGGAACTTGAAACATTGGAATCCCTTTGGGTTAGGATACTTGTGAGCCTCCGGTTTTGGAGGGAATTTGTGGACTGTTTTGGGCTCGGGCAGCCTCGTAGTGGCGGGTTGGTCCTTGTTTTTGGGCCAACCCGAGGGGGCTTGTCCCCTTGCCTTGAAGGATGATCTCTCTTTAAGTTCTCTTTGAATTTCAAGAGCCGCTTGGAAAATACCGTCAACGGTTTCAAACTTGTGAAGGGTTAAATGAGTGGAGATCTCTTTGTTCAACCCACACTTGAACCGGATGATGTCGTGACTGATTTGCTCCCCACGATGATCAAGTTTCAACATGAGTTGTTGAAACTCATCAAAATATGCCATCACACTCTTGTTACCTTGACGCAAGCCATACAATCTAGCAAGCAACTCATGGCGATATCTCTCGGGAAGGTATCGTTGCCTCATCAAGTACCTCAACCGATACCAAGGTGGTGGCTGTCCATCAACTAGTTCATTACCAAACCGCTTGACATACTCCCACCAAGTGTTAGCATAACCCTCAAAGTGAGCTATAGCATAACTTCCTTTCTTTTCTTCCGAGATATCATTAACTTGGAAGACTTTGTCACAAGCCGATTCCCAAGCTAAGTATGCCTCGGGGTCACTTTCACCCTTAAAGAGAGGTAGACTCAACTTGATGGTGTTGATGCCTACATCCCTCTCATGGTGTCGTTTCCTCTTTCTTCATATCCACGGTATCTCCGTTGAACTCCTCTGCCCCCTCTCACCTCCTCCTCCCTCATGTAAGTATCATCAAAGGCCCCGTACCCTTCATACTCCTCCCTACCATACTCCTCAAGGTGGGCTGGTCGGTTTTGGATATTTGGAATTTGATTTGGGGGTATTGGATTTTGTGGAGGTGGTGGTCTTTGGTTTAATGGAGCTTGGAATAGAAGGTTCGGATTTAGTGGTGGAATTTGACGTCCAAATCCCTCTTGTGGAATTTGAGGAGCTTGGAAATGTATTGGTCTAGTGGGGTCACGGTTTGGAGGGAAAAAGGTGGTTTGGCTTGGGCATTTAGTGGAGCTTGAGGTGCATTTAGCATTTGGTGGACTGTTTCGGGGGTGATGGTTGCGGAGGAAGTCCTATCATGCCCATTGGTAGAAACATGTAGAGGAGTAGAAGTGATACAAGATCAAGTCCACAACACAAGATTTCAGCAACAATAACCAAGAACAACAAGATGAACACAAATGCTAGTGAATCGAAAGAGCCCCACACGGCTTCACTAGACTTCAAGGTCACAAACGCAACAACAACAAGATAAATAAAAAGATAGTTAACTTGACATATGATATTCAAAAGGCTAAGAACCCTAACAACAAGAGAGTACCCTAAGACTATTGAATATGAACACCAAGTTCTTACTTGGACCAAGAGGAACTCAAATGACCTCAAGACCCTAGTTTCTAGCCAAAACACAACACAAGCTTCACTCTTGTGAACCTTGGCAGATTCTGCCTCCCAATGGAAGAGAGAGAGAGAGAGAAATATTACAAGTCTTTGTCTTGAAATTACAATGAGAAAACTAAGCAAAATGACCCTAAGCTTGTCTATTTATATTACAAGCCAAAATGAAAGCTAAAATGACAAGTTTAGCCCTTGGCAGCCGCCCCCTTGGAGTGTAAGCTTATTACACTTCAAGGTCCCACTTCACACTTAAAAACATTTAGGTCCTTAGGTGGCTGACTCACCAACTCACACACGGCCATTTGCATGAACAAGGCTTGGAGTTTTTGTAACTCCCGAGCTTGGCTTCGTGTGAAAGGTCGTGCACTTGTGGATCTTGTCCCACCCGTATCAAGAAGGACGAGAGTTCCTTTGACTCTCCACTTGTTCTAATCTCCCACTAATAGTCGACACTTCTCCCTTGATGGCTGCCAAGTCCCCTCTCACGGCCCCAAATTCCGAATTCAACCTTTCAAGTGTCCGGGTAACGGCCTCAAGAGTGACCCTCATAGAGTCAAGTGCATTAGTATCCACGTTATGGGACGTGGTCCCTTCCATTGTCAAGGTATTATACTCTTTAGATCACCACACGCTTGAGTTCCACAAGTGTTGTAAATTGGCTAGTAACCGTGAATCCTTTAAGGTATGAGTAAGCTCTTATCCGGAGTGGATTTTTGTTTGAAGACTCAAAGAATTCTTGTCGGACTAGAACCAAAAATAGCAACGTATTCAAAAGATAAAAAGGCACTCAAGTAATCGTTGACACGAACAAACGGATTCAAAGGACTAATCGACAACCTAGTAGGAATGTACTAGTTTGTTAATTAGTTCTAGAACCAAGTAAAGGAAACCAAGAATCAACAATTAGCAACTAGAATAATATCCAAAGTTGAGCTTAGGGGTGACATGGCAGCATGCAATTGGCCTTGGACCCACACGGTTTGTATATATAACTTATATGTATATTTTATTTTATTTTTTTGTGTCTCAAATCTGAAATTCAATATTCATACAACTTGTGATGGATGACAATGTGTTTTGGAGGGAAAAATAATAGTCTTGTAGCCTTTACAACCTTTCAAACTCAAAGGGTGAGGTTTGACTACTAGTCCCACAAAACAAGGCTCCTTGAATTAGGGAAGAGTGGTTGACAAGACTAGGAAGTGATGGGTGCAAGTCTTTCACCAACAACTTTATGACTTGTGTTGCAACTTGAACACAACAAGATGAACAAGATGAACAAGTTTAAAAGATGAACACTTTCATCAACTTCTTCAAGCACACAACACACAACCACCAATTTTTGTCATCAACAACATACAACTTTCAGCCACTTCAAGTCACCACAACAATGGTCAAGTTTTCAAGCTCAACTTTTAGATCTAGACACTTTAGTGTTGGTGAGAAAGAAACCAACACTAGAAACACACTAATCAAGCAAAATAACACCTAGATCTAAACATACAACAACATTCTCGGTTTTGTCTTCAATGGACAGATTTCAGATTTTTTTTTTTTTTTTTTTTGTTTAATCCGAGAACAAGCCCAAGATGGGTTGTGTTGGAACACAACCGGTCTTGCTCTGATACCAAATGATACAAGATCAAGTCCACAACACACAATATGCAGCAATCAGCCACGAAATCCAGCCAACCAACAACAAGAGAATCCAACAAACACAAGATTTAACAAGTTGAACACAATGCTAGTGAATCGAAAGAGCCCCACCCGGCTTCACTAGACTTCAAGATCTCAAAGACAACAACAACAAGATAATAAAAGATATCACTTCACATATAATATTCAAGAGACTAAGAAGAAAGGACCCTAAGACTATTGAATATAAACACCAAGTTCTTACTTAGACCAAGAGGAACTCAATGACCTCAAGATCCTTGTTTCTAGCCAAGATACAACACAAGTATCTCTCTCCTTTGTGGACTGTTTTGAGAGAGAAAGAGAACCCTAAGTGTTACAAGTCTTGTGATTCAAATGTCAAAATGCAAGAACTACTCAAAATAACCCTAATGTGTTCTATTTATATTACAAGGTAAAATGAAGTCAAAAAGACTAGTTTGCCCTTCTCTAGGCTGCCGCCCCCTTGGAGTGTAAGTTTATTACACTCCAAGGTCCCACTTCACACTTAAAACATTTAGATCCTTTGGGGGCTCAATGACCAACTCACACACGGCCATTTGCATGAACAAGGCTTGGAGTTTTTGTAACTCCCGAGCTTGGCTTCGTGTGAAAGGTCGTGTACTTGTGGAGCTTGTCCCACCCGTATCACGTCCTAACATCTATGTATTCCAAACTCAAATGGTTTATCGGTGTTTCTTTGACTACTAAATCAGTAAATGAGACATTCAAAAGTTGGATGGACCAATAATAGAACTTGGTTTCTTACATTACTACTATTGTATTACAACCTAACATCTATGTATTCCATACTCAGAAGGATTATCGATGTTTTTTTGCCTACTAAATTACTAAATGAGACATACAAAGGCTGGAAAGACCAATAATAAAACTTGGTTTCTTACATTACAACACGTCTGTTACCTCCTAGAATCTATTTATTCCATACTTGGAAGGATTATCGGTATTTTTTTGACAACTAAATCACTAAATAACACATACAAAGGTTGGACGGACCAATAATAGAACTTGGTTTCTTACATTACTACTATTGTATTACAACGTAACATCTATGTATTCCATACTCGGATGGATTTTTGATGTTTTTTTGACTATTGAATGACTAAATGAGACATACAAAGGCTGGACGGACCAACAATAAAACTTGCTTTCCTACATTACAACACGTGTATTACCTCCTAGCATCTATTTATTCCATACTTGGATGGATTATCGGTGTTTCTTTGACTACTAAATCACTAAATGAGACATTCAAAAGTTGGATGGACCAATAATAGAACTTGGTTTCTTACATTACTACTATTGTTTTACAACCTAACATCTATGTATTCCATACTCGGATGGTTTTTTGATGTTTTTTTGACTATTAAATTACTAAATAAGACATACAAAGGCTCCCGGTCCAACAATAAAACTTGCTTTCTTACGTTACAACACGTGTATTACCTCCTAGAATCTATTTATTCCATACTTGGATGGATTATCGGTGTTTTTTGACTACTAAATCACTAAATAACCCATACAAAGGTTGGATGGACCAATAATAGTACTCAGAAGGATTATCGATGTTTTTTTAACTACTAAATTACTAAATGAGACAAACAAAGGCTTAACAGACCAGTAATAAAACTTGACACTATATCTTCCTTCTCTAGTGTTTTTAGAGTCTAAATCTCGAATTTCACTCAATTCGGAGTTGTAGAAAGGAAGTTATCATGAAAGGGTTTTCAAGCTTTTAAACTTTTCAAACTTGTAAAGTGGGTTTGTTGATTGAGAAGAAATTGTAGCTTAAAAACCATTGGGGTTTGTTCCCTATGTCTTGGGGAAGCTACTCCTAAATTTTGAGCCAATTCCGAGTTGATTTGGAGGTGTTGGGGTTTAGTGTGTGTTTTTGGTGTTCTTGAACATCTTCATATTATTCTTGGAGAAGAAGAGAGAGGAAATACACTCTGATCCAAAAATCTCAAGTCAATTTTGGTCAAAGGTGTTTGTGGGTCCATTTGTGGAAATTTAAAAAAAATAAAAAATTCCCCACCCACCCCTGCAGGCGCGTGGTGCTCAGATTCAGAGAGCAGGAAATTTCCAAAACTTAGTTTTTTTTAATGGTCCAAAGTTTTTTGGACCCAAAAATTTTTCTAAGTGTCCAAACTCCGTGATTCTTTTACCTACGCTTTCTTCTTTCAATTTCTCAACTATTTACCAAGTAATTAACATCTTTAATCACTTGGTAACTGGTTTACAACATCAAATCCTCTTCTTTGATCCTTCAAGCTAAGTAACAACAAGTAATTCTTTCTACTTTTGTTACTTCGTCTTTGAGTCCGATTTTTTTTGTGTTTTTTCTCTTTGACCTTTTCTTCTTTATTTCCCCTTAAAACTTCTTGGTTCCCGTCCTTAGCTTTTGAATGTTCCTTCTTGAGTCGTCCAAAAATCCATTCTTAACCTTCAAGTAGAGAGTGGACCCTTACAACTCATCGGAGCTAAACAAGTTACAACCATTAGCCGAGGCAATTTGTGAGGCAACCATAGGTGCGATTTCTTGAGTGTTCATGAGCTTTTTTTGACTAACTTAACGTGTTTGCTTGTTTTACTTGAGTGTTTTACCTAGGTACCTATGTCGAACCACGGATATGGTGACTCGATTACAACACGGGGATCCCGCAATACTTGAATTGTTGAACATGTTCACCGCTTTCTCAACCTGCATGGATGAGAGGTTGGACCGATTGGGTAATCAAGTAGAAACTCTTGAAGCAAGGAGTCGGGATGCTTCCTTCACTCCCTCGGCTACTAATTACTTTGGAACCACAAGCGGAGCTCGCCGTGACTCCTCAACCCTAATTTCAACCGATGCTCTTCACCGAGTGCTCCATCCCTTATCCTCCGCTCCACCAACTCAAACCCAAACCGCAAATACCACCCACCAATGTTTCCAACCACCCCCATATACTCCTCTCCATCCCCAACCACCACTAAATAGACCTCCACCACCACCAAATGACCACCAACCACTCTGTAATGCCCCCCCAATCCAAAATATCCAACAATTAGGTGATGAGTTACTAGAGGAGTTCCACAATGAGTTTGAGGGTGTAAATGATGACTACGCCCACCGAATGAGGGGTCCGCATGAACAATTCCATGGTGCTCATCGAGGTAAAGGAGGAAGACATGGTCATATCCCTCAATTGGGTAGGCAATGGGGATTTCAAGGTCGGGAATTTCATGATGACAACTATGGCGAGGATCATTATGGACATAATGGACCTCATGGACATCTTGGGGGTCGAGACATGAGTCTTAACTCCATCAAGGTTACTCTTCCATCTTTCAAGGGTGAAAGCAACCCCGATGTGTTTCTTGATTGGGTGACACAATGTGATCGCATCTTCTTGACTAATGAGATGTTCAAGGTACGGAAGGCATCTTATGCTATTGCTCAATTTGAAGGGTTTGCATCTACTTGGTGGGAAACTCAAGTGAAAGCTAGGAGATTGCACGGTTTAGCTCCCACTCCTACTTGGGAGGAACTCAAAACTATCTTGAGGCTTAAGTATGTCACCGATCGTTATCACCAAGAGCAACTCAAGAAGATTTACACTTTGCACCAAGGCACAAAAAGTGTGGAACAATACTATGATGAGTTCAAACTTGTGAAAATGAGAATAGACCTTGAAGAAGATCCTTTGCATGCTATGACACGGTTTTGTGCGGGGTTGAAGCAATATTGATGAAACTCTTGAAGCGGCTATTGAAATGAGTTGGGGCTCAAGGAAGAGAAACCTGACAAGTCGAGAGGCTACAAAGGGTCTTGGAACTACAACAAAGACGGGGGATTTTCCTCTTCCGCTTGGTCAAAGAACAAGGGCACCACACAAGAGACCAAGAAACCATTGGTCCAAACCAATCACGTTGAGAAGCCCACTCCCAAACCCACTCCACATGACGGAGGTAATTCTTCTAAACCTCTTCAATGTTTTAAATGTCAAGGATTTGGTCATAGAATGAGTGAGTGCCCCAATCGGAGGGCATTTGTTGTTATGATTGATGATTCTTGTAATGTTGATGGTGTCCGTCTTCTTGAGGGGAATGCTAATGAGGGTACTCATGACGTGGGGGATGATGATAAAGAGGAGGAGAGTGAGGAGTATGGTGATATTGTTGTTCCTTATGGGTTGACTAGAAGGGCCTTATTCATCAAGGACTTCCCTTAAGAAGGGGAGCTCACCCTTCCAAACTATGTAGTGAGGAGGACAATGATAAGCAAGGCCTTGGATGATCCAACCAAAGGGAAAACCTTTTCCATTCTAAGTGCCTCATCAAGGGAAATGTGTGTTCCTTGATAATCGATGGAGGAAGTTGTGTTAATGTTGCAAGTACTACATTGGTGGATTTTCTTCACCTTCCCACTACCAAACACTCTACCCCTTTCAAACTTCAATGGTTGAGTGATTATGGGGAATTGAAGGTAAATAGATAATTCGTGATTAAGTTCAAGGTTGGCAAGTACCAAGATGAAGTTTTGTGTGATATGGTACCAATGCAAGTTTGTCATTTATTACTTGGGAGGCCGTGGCAATATGATAGAGCTACTAATCATAATGGTCACATCAATCAGTATTCCTTTAAGCATGGAGGGTATACACACATCCTACATCCTATGACACCGGTACAAGTTCATGACATGTACCACAAGTTGAGAGAGTTAACTAATAAGGGAAAGGGTGTGGATGCTAGTAATGAGGTCAATGGTGTCTTAGGAGAGAGTGGAGGGAAAGGTTGTTCTAAGGGGAAAGAGAATGTGACTCTTTTGGTAAACTTTAAGGAGATTCAGGATGAGTTGAAAGAGAGGCAACCAGTGGTCCTTCTCATGCATTGGGATTATTCCTTGCTCACTAATGAACTAACTTCTTCTCTCCCTAGTTCTCTTTCTTCTCTTTTGCAGGGCTATGAAGATGTGTTTCCCCCGAAACTTCCAAAGGGATTGCCCCCTATAAGGGGAATTGAGAATCAAATTGATTTCATCTCGGGGTCCCAATTGCCAAACAAACCGGCTTATAGATCCAATCCGGAGGACACCAAGGAACTTCAAGGGCAAGTGGAAGAACTCCTTGAGAAAGGGGTGGTACAGGAGAGCATGAGCCCATGTGCGGTTGCGGTGATTTTGGTTCCTAAAAAGGATGGCACTTGGCGCATCTGTGTGGATTGTCGAGCCATCAACAAAATAACGGTAAAGTATCGCCATCCCATTCCTCGACTTGATGACATGCTTGATGAGTTGAGTGGTTCTTGCATATTCTCAAAAATAGACCTTAGGAGCGGTTACCATCAAATCCGGATGAAACCCGGGGATGAGTGGAAAACGGCATTCAAGACCAAATTTGGACTCTATGAATGGTTGGTGATGCCTTTTGGCCTCACCAATGCTCCTAGTACTTTTATGTGTTTGATGAATCATGTGATGAAACCTTTTATTGGTAGGTTTGTGGTTGTGATAAGAGCATGGATAGCGTGGGGCACATTAGGATGGGCTTCTACATATGGATGATAGCTTGGAGCCCGAAGGAAGCCATGGAGCAATAAATATATAAGGTCATGGGCTATAAAGATGTCATTTGGACAATCAAGAAGGGCCCTTGTGGGTTATTACTAAAATAGTCATTTTTGGGCTATTTTTGTAATAGGCTATTTGTGAAAAGGCAAGGACTATAAATAGTTGCCTTAGCGGCTTAGCCATTTTCTTTACTTAGATTTTGGGATAATTGAATTGTCTTGAATAGACATTGATATTTAATTACTTTTAGATTAGGGTAGTGATTGGGTTCAATTCCAATTATTAGCTTAGATCGAGTGATTAGGGTGGATTCCCGAATTGCTTGTGTTATCTTCTTCGCTTGATTAATCATCGAGTTATCATATTGTGGATTCAATTTGGTTTCTCGTGCATTTGATTGAGTTCTCTTCTCTCTTGGTTTAATTGTTCTTTCAATTGAGTCTTTCTTTCTTCACTTCTCATCTCTTATTTATCAACTATCCTTTAATTTTGTTGTTTAATTCCACTTTTTCAATATCGATTTTAGTCACTTGATTGAGGTCGTTATCATTTTGGTATCAAGAGCCTAGGTTAAGGTTTGTTTTCACAAATCTTAATCTTGGGATTTTGATTTCTTCAAAAATCCAAAAAAATTATCCAAAAATTCGAAAAGAAAAAAAATCTGGAAATTTTTTTGTTTTAATTTGTTGTTTTTGACATTAGATCTTGATTCCCTAGTGTCTTGTGAGTCTAGATTTCAAATTTCGTTCAAATTGGAGTTGTAGAAGTGAAGTTACCATTAAAGGGTTTTCAAGCGTTTGAGTTTTTAAAACTTGAAAAGTGGGTTTGTTTTTGGCTTGAAGTTGAGAGCCAAAATCATTGGAGATTGTTCGTGGCGTTGAAAGGAGCAAATGGGCGAAAATTTCATTGAATATGGAGCAAAAACGAAGAAGTTATGAGCATTTGAAGATTGAGATTTTTCTTGTGTTCTTGAGCATCTTCATCTTGTTCTTGAAGAGGAAGATAGCAAATATACACTTTGATCCAAAATTTTTGAAGTCAAAGTTGGTCAATTGTTAGTAGGTCCATTTGTGGAATTTTGAAAAAAAAAAATCCACATGGACTTGCCACATCAGCAGAAAACGGTCAAAGTCAACCGCTGACTGCCAACACAGTGCCACATCAGCGCCAGTAGCCCTATCAGTGGCCCCAGCCTCCCCACTCTCGCCACGTGGTGCGTGGAGCCCAATTTCAGAGAGCTGAAAATTTCAGGTTTCCAACACTTAGTTGTTGTTTTTTTGGGTCCTAAAGTTTTTTGGACCTAAAAATTATTCTAAGTGTTCAAACTTCGTGATTCTTTTTTTGTTCTCTTTCTCCTTCGATTCCTCAAGTATTTAAAAAGTAATTAACATCTTTAATCACTTGTTAACTAGTTTGAATCATCAAATCAAACCCCTTTAAAGTGATGAACTTCTTCAAGGCCTCAAAATTTTTCTAAGTGTCCAAATTTCGCGATTCTTTTTTTGTTCTCTTTCTCTTTCAATTTTCTAACTAATTAACAAGTAATTAAAAATATTTAATCACTTGTTAACTAGTTTTAAGACATCAAATCACTTTTTTGATCCTTCAAATTAAGTGACACAAGTAACTTTTCTACTTTTGTTAGTTTTTTTTTTAGTCCGTTTTCTTTCGTGCTTCATTTCTTATACTTTTCTCATCTTAATTCGTAGATAACTTCTTGATTCAAGTTCTTTTAGTTTTATTTGAGCCGTCCTTCTTTTACGAGTCACAAGAATCCATTCCTCCACAAGCATTGATAACCTTGAATTGATTGAGCAAAGCTAGTAACCTATCAATTTGGGAAAGAAGCCGTAGAAGGTGAGTTGAGAGCTCATATATGAGTGACGTGAGGCTTTTATTACTAACTTGTTTGCTAGTTTTGTAGGTACAAAAGGTGATATAAGAGAGAATGTCATCCATAGATTCGGATTATTGTGGAGATGACATTAGTGACTATGCTTGTAGTGACATGAGCTATGAGTATAGTGATGATGAGCAACATGAGGGTTCTTTGAGTGCTTGTGAGCAAAGTAATAAAGCTCATGAGTATGATGTTGAATCTTATGAAGGATATGATGGTCCAAGAGATTATGATCGACATGATGATGAGAATTACTACATCGGAGATGAATATGAGATGCATGGAGCTTATGGCTTTTATGATGAATTTGATAGTGAAGATGAAGAGTATGGGGATTCTCATATTACCCACCATGGTGATGAAGACGATGTGAGGTACAATTCTTTCTCCTATATATCTTGTGAACCTTTTGAAGAGGGTTGTGATAGAAGGGGATGTTGTGGGGATGAATTACCTTCCTCATCTTATGTTACTTCCTATCCTAGTCGAGGGGGTATATATGTGTGGGCAAAACCAATTCAAAGACGTCGTGTGGACCATAGGCGAAGACCATTCTCTACTTCTTATGGGGCAAGAACTTATACTTCTTATCCTCATTCCAATATGACTAGTTCTTTATATGGTAATGATGTTGGAGGAAGGGTGGGAGGATCAATGAGCCATAGAAGTAGAGGGAATTCATTGTCTCAAGATGCGTATGATGGGGAGAGGCGGATTCTTGAAACAAAAGTTACAAATGAACCACTCACAATTGAGGATCCTATTACTTTGAGGATGAACAAATTGTTTGCTTCCATGCTAATAACTCTTGACAAGATCTCTCAAATGGTCTCCAAAGAGTCGAAAGCAAAATAAGCTACTCCTTGTGAAAATGTGCTTGAAGAGGATCCAATGAGTGAAATGAAGGCTACTCCTAGCAACGCAAAGTGGAAGTTAGATGTGAAGGGATCTCCAAACCCTTCCCAAGGAATTCTTGGCACTTGTCCTAACTCCAATAAAATTGAGAGACAAAAGATTGAGAGGAGTAAGGGTGTGATATGTGACAACTCTAGAGTGGAAAAATGAGAGGTTGTGAGGAGTAATGTGAGAGTGTTGTCACAATCTTATAATAACTTTTGCAACCTTTCTTCCTTTTCTAGTTGTCTAGATTCTTGTGTAGGTATCCTTGGAGACAAGCCTAGTGAGGTACCTCGAGTAATGAAGAATCATGAGGTGCTAGAAAGCTTTCCAAAGGAGCAAATGTTCTCAAATGTTGAAAAGCAAGGTGAATGCAATCCTTTCTATGAACTACAAGGTAACAAAGCTAAACCTTACACTTTGTCAAAAGTTGAAGATCCTTGTGTGGCTAGTAGCCAATTGAGTGTAAGTGATGGCATGTATATGTGTGAGCTTAAAGATTCGTTGCCTTGTGATCATCTTGATGACACCTTGTTACATAGTGATAATGTATTTGTTGAGAGTGTTCATACACTAGTTGATCCTATTGATGACTGAATTGATTCTTTTAGTAAGATCAATTTGTGTCCGCCTAGTCTTGACACTTGTGCCTTAAATGATAGTACATTGTCATGTGATTCTTTGCCATGTTTTGATAATGTGCATGTTGAGAATGTGGATACACTAGCTGATCCTATTGATGACCGAATTGATTCTTCTAGTAAGATCAATTTGTGTCCACCTAGTGTTGATACATGTGCTTTAAATGATAGTTCATTATCAATTGATATTGGTGTTGATCAACTCATGTGTAATGATGACCCACTAAATGAGGAGTTTTGTGATGAACTTAAGGAACCTCAATTTAGTGTTGGAATTGATATAGTTGGTCATATAGATAGTCATGTGAAGTCATTGCACCTAAAGGATGAATCCTTGAATTGCGATTCCATTCCTTTTTCTTCTCATGAGGATTGTGAGGTTGAATGTGTTTTTAAGGATAATCTCTTGTTTAATGTTGATATGACTAATGAAGGTGAAATGCATAGTGGTGTGTCTTGGCATGATATAAGTGTAGCCCCTCTCGAAGGCTACCAAGTGATTGAGAATCCACTATGGTATGATGACACACTTTCCAAAGATGGAACTCTCTTCTTGGAAGATGATAGTACGTCTATTGGGGAGGTTAGTGGTCAAAAGAAAGAGGGTGTATGTTCTCCAATAACCCCTTGATACGGGTGGGACAAGCTGTCCAACGAGTACACGACCATTCACACGAAGCCAAGCTCGGGAATTACAAAAACTCCAAGCTTTGTTCATGCAAATGACCGTGTGTGAGTTGGTGATTGATCCATCTAATGATCTAAATGTTTTCAAGTGTGAAGAGGGACCTTGAAGTGTAATAAATGTACACTCCAAGGCTGCCCAAGGGCTTAGGGACAAGCTGGTCAGTTTGCCTTATTTTTGCCTTGTAATATAAATAGAACATGTTAGGGTTATTTGGGTAGTTCTCCCATCAGATTTTTGAAACATAACACTTGTAATATTTTGGCTTCTCTCTCTTCCTTTGGAGCAGCCCAACTTGGAAGCTCACAAGTAGAGTGATACTTGTGTTGTATCTTGGCTAGAAACAAGGATCTTGAGGTCATTGAGTTCCTCTTGGTCTAAGTAAGAACTTGGTGTTCATATTCATTAGTCTTAGGGTCCTTTCTTGATGTTAGGGTTTTAGTCTCTTGAATATTATATGTCAAGTTAACTATCTTTTATTATCTTGTTGTTGTTGTGTTTGTGATCTTGAAGTCTAGTGAAGCCGTGTGGGGCTCTTTCGATTCACTAGCACTTGTTGTTCAACTTGCTGAATTTTGTGTTCTTCTGTTCTTCTTGTTGCTGATTTCGTGGGAACTTTGTGTTGTGGACTTGATAGTGTATCATTTGGTATCAGAGCAAGACCGGTTGTGTTCCAACACTACACATCTTGGGCTTGCTCTCGGTCAAAAAAAAAAAAAAAAAAAAGAGAAAATCTGTCCATTGTTGTCAATCTGTCCATTGTTGTCTTGGCCGAGAATGTTGTTATGTGTATAGATCTAGGTGTTATTTTACTTGTTTAGTGTGTTTCTAGTGTTGGTTTCTTTCTCACCAACACTAAAGTGTCTAGATCTAAAAGATTGAGCTTATAATATTGACCATTGTTGTGGTGACTTGAAGTGGGCCATAGGTTGTACCTTGTTGATGACCATTGGTGGGTTTTGTGTTATGTTCTTGAAGAAGTTAATGTTGTGTTCTTGAAGGTTGTTGTGGTGTTCATCTTGTTCTTCATCTAGTCTTACAACTTAAGACAACAAAAGTATAAAATAGATCCAAAAGGTTGTAAGACAAGAGTTATAAAGTTGTTGATGAGAAGACTTGCAGCCATCACTTTCTAGACTTGACAACCACTTTTTCTTAAAACACGGAACCTTGTTTTGTGGGATTAGTATAGTCAAATCTTACCTTTTGAGTTTGAAAAGTTGAAAAAGAGTACAAGACTTTACCTTCCCTCCAAAACCATTGTCATCCATTACAAGTTGTGTGAATCTTGAAATTTCAGATTTTTGACCAAAAAAAAAAAAATTGTGTGGGCCCAAGACCCATTACATGCTGCCACGTCACTAATAAGCTCAAATTTGGATACTCTTTTTCTAGTTTCTAATTGTTGATTCTTGGTTTCCTTACTTGGTTCTAGCACTAATTAACAAACTAACATTCCTACTAGGTTGTCAATTAGTCCTTTGAATCCGTTTGTTCGTGTCAAAGATTACTTGAGTGCCTTTTTATCTTTTGAATACGTTGCTGTTTATTTTGGTTCTAGTCCGACAAGAATTCTTTGAGTCTTCAAACAAGAATCCACTCTGGATAAGAGCTTACTCATACCTTAAAGGATTCACGGTTACTAGCCAATCTACAACACTTGTGGAACTCAAGCGTGAGGTGATCCAAATAGTATAATACCTTGACAATGGAAGGGACCACGTCCCAAAACGTGGATAATAATGCACTTGACTCTATGAGGGTCACTCTTAAGGCCGTTACCCGGACACTTGAAAGGTTGAATACGGAATTTGGGACCGTGAGAGGGGATTTGGCAGCAATTAAAGGAGAAGTGTCGACTATTAGTGGGAGATTAGAACAAGTGGAGAGTCAAAGGAACTCTCACCCTTCTACTCCTTTACATGTTTCTACCAATGGGCATGATAGAACTTCCTCCGCAACCATCACTCCCGAAACATTGCACCAGATGCTAAATACATCTCAAGCTCCACTAAATGTCGCAAGCCAAACCACTTCTTTCCTTCCAAACCGAGACCCCACTAGACCAATACAATTCCAAACTCCTCAAGTCCCACAAGAGGGATTTGGATGTCAAGTACCTCCGCCAAATCTGAATCCTCCATTCCAAGCTCCATTAAATCAAAGAACACCACCTCCACAAAGCCCAATTCCTCCAAATCATGTCCAAAATGCCCAAAACCGTCCAGCCCACTTTGAGGAATATGGTAGAGAGGAGTATGAAGGATATGGAGCCTTTGATGATGCTTACATGAGGGAGGAGGAGATGAGAGCGGATTGTGGAGATCCAAGGAGATACCGAGGGTATGGAGAAAGGGGAAACCGACACCAAGAGAGAGATGTAGGCATCAACACCATCAAGTTGAACCTACCCATCTTTAAAGGTGAAAGTGACCCTTAGCTTGGGAATCGGCTTGTGACAAAGTTTTCCAAGTTAATGATATCTCGGAAGAAAAGAAGGGTTGCTATGCTATAGCTCAATTTGAGGGTTATGCTAACACTTGGTGGGAGTATGTCAAGCAGTTTGGTAATGAATTAATTGATGGGCAGCCACCACCTTGGTATCGATTGAGGTACTTGATGAGGCAACGATACCTTTTCGAGAGATATCGCTATGAGTTGCTTGCTAGATTGTATGGCTTGCGTCAAGGTAACAAGAGTGTGATGGCGTATTTTGATGAGTTTCAACAACTCATGTTGAAACTTGATCATCGTGGGGAACAAATCAGTCACGACGTGATCTGGTTCAAGTGTGGGTTGAACAAAGAGATCTCCACTCATTTAACACTTCACAAGTTTGATACCGTTGACGGTATTTTCCAAGCGGCTCTTGAGATTGAAAGGGAACTTAAAGAGAGATCGTCTTTCAAGGCAAGGGGACAAGCCCCCTCTGGCTGGCCCAAAAACAAGGACCAACCCGCCACTACAAGGCTGCCCGAGCCCAAAACAGTCCACAAAACTCCTCCAAAACTGGAGGCTCACAAGTATCCTAACCCAAAGGGATTCCAATGTTTCAAGTGCTAAGGTTGGGGACATAAGGCCAATGAATGTCCAAACCGATGCAATGTGATCCTACGGGAAGGGAGATTGTATTACCTTGGTGAGGAGGTGGACCCTGAAAAAGGAGAAGATGAGGCCGAGTCTCAAGATGGAGAGGAAATCGATAATGGACTACATGATGATGATGATGATGATGGTGAAGATGTTTATCCCAAAGAAGGGGAGTGTGTGGTTCCAAACTTTGTGGTTAGGCGCGTCATGATTAGTAAGGCAATAGATGACCCAAGCCAAAGGGAAAATCTATTCCATACTAAATGTTTTGTAAAGGGGAGTGTGTGTACCTTGGTGATCGATAGTGGTAGTTGTACAAATGTTGTAAGTAATAGACTTCACTAGACTTCAAGAACTCAAACACAACAACAACAAGATCAAGATGAAACGGGTGGGACAAGCTCCACAAGTACACGACCTTTCACACGAAGCCAAGCTCGGGAGTTACAAAAACTCCAAGCCTTGTTCATGCAAATGGTCGTGTGTGAGTTGGTCATTGAACCCCCAAAGGATCTAAATGTTTTAAGTGTGAAGTGGGACCTTGGAGTGTAATAAACCTACACTCCAAGGGGGCGGCAGAATTGGTGAAGGGCAAACTAGTCTTTTGGCTTCATTTTTACCTTGTAATATAAATAGAACACATTAGGGTTATTTTGAGTAGTTCTTCCATTAATATTTTGAATCACAAGACTTGTAATATTTTAGGTTCTCTCTCTCTCTCTCTCAAAACAGCCCACAAGAAGAGAGACACTTGTGTTGCATTTTGGCTAGAAACAAGGATCTTGAGGTCATTGAGTTCCTCTTGGTCTAAGTAAGAACTTGGTGTTTATATTCATTAGTCTTAGGGTCCTTTCTTGATGTTAGGGTTCTTAGTCTCTTGAATATTATATGTCAAGTTAACTATCTTTTTATTATCTTGTTGTTGTTGTGTTTGAGATCTTGAAGTCTAGTGAATCCGTGTGGGGCTCTTTCGATTCACTAGCATTGTTGTTTAACTTGTTAATCTTGTGTTGGTTGGCTGATTTCGTGGCTGGTTGTTGCATATTGTGTGTTGTGGACTTGATCTTGTATCATTTGGTATCAGAGCAAGACCGGTTGTGTTCCAACACAACCCATCTTGGGCTTGTTCTCGGATAAAAAAAAAAAATTCTGAAATCTGTCCATTGAAGACAAAACCGAGAATGTTGTTGTATGTTTAGATCTAGGTGTTATTTTGCTTGTTTAGTGTGTTTCTAGTGTTGGTTTCTTTCTCACCAACACTAAAGTGTCTAGATCTAAAAGTTGAGCTTGAAAACTTGACCATTGTTGTGGTGACTTGAAGTGGCTGAAAGTTGTATGTTGTTGATGACAAAAATTAGTGGTTGTATGTTATGTGCTTGAAGAAGTTGATGAAGGTTGTTGAGGTGTTCATCTTTTAAACTTGTTCATCTTGTTCATCTTGTTGTGTTCAAGTTGCAACACAAGTCATAAAGTTGTTGGTGAAAGACTTGCACCCATCTTTTCCAATACTTGACATCCACTTTTCCTTAAAACACGGAACCTTGTTTTGTGGGATTAGCCTAGTCAAATCTTACCTTTTTGAGTTTGAAAGGTTGAAAGACTACAAGACTTTTACTTTCCCTCCAAAACACATTGTCATCTATAACAAGTTGTGTGAGTATTGAAAAATTTCAGATTTGAGATAAAAAAAAAAAAAAAAAAAAAAGGAACAAGGAAGAAGCAAAAACGTGTGGGACCACTTACATGCTGCCACGTCACTATAAGCTCAACTTTGGATATTATTCTAGTTGCTAATTGTTGATTCTTGGTTTCCTTTACTTGGTTCTAGAACTAATTAACAAACTAGTACATTCCTACTAGGTTGTCGATTAGTCCTTTGAATCCGTTTGTTCGTGTCAACGATTACTTGAGTGCCTTTTATCTTTTGAATACGTTGCTATTTTTGGTTCTAGTCCGACAAGAATTCTTTGAGTCTTCAAACAAAAAATCCACTCCGGATAAGAGCTTACTCATACCTTAAAGGATTCACGGTTACTAGCCAATTTACAACACTTGTGGAACTCAAGCGTGTGGTGATCTAAAGAGTATAATACCTTGACAATGGAAGGGACCACGTCCCATAACGTGGATACTAATGCACTTGACTCTAAGAGGGTCACTCTTGAGGCCGTTACCCGGACACTTGAGAGGTTGAATTCGGAATTTGGGGCCGTGAGAGGGGACTTGGCAGCAATCAAGGGAGAGGTGTCGACTATTAGTGGGAGGTTAGAACAAGTGGAGAGTCAAAGGAACTCTCGTCCTTCTACTCCTCTACATGTTTCTACCAATGGGCATGATAGGACTTCCTCCGCAACCATCACCCCCGAAACAGTCCACCAAATGCTAAATGCACCTCAAGCTCCACTAAATGCCGCAAGCCAAACCACCTTTTTACCTCCTAACCGTGGCCCCAATAGACCAACGCAATTCCAGAATTCCCAAGTCCCGCATGAGGGATTTGGACGTCAAATTCCACCACTAAATTCGAACCTTCCATTCCAAGCTCCATTAAACCAAAGACCACCACCTCCACAAAATCCAATACCCCCAAATCAAATTCCAAATATCCAAAACCGACCAGCCCACCTTGAGGAATATGGTAGGGAGGAGTATGAAGGGTACGGGGCCTTTGATGATACTTACATGAGGGAGGAGGAGGTGAGAGGGGGCAGAGGAGTTCAACGGAGATACCATGGATATGAAGAAAGAGGAAACCGACACCATGAGAGGGATGTAGGCATCAACACCATCAAGTTGAGTCTACCTTTCTTTAAGGGTGAAAGTGACCCCGAGGCATACTTAGCTTGGGAATCGGCTTGTGACAAAGTCTTCCAAGTTAATGATATCTCGGAAGAAAAGAAAGGAAGTTATGCTATAGCTCACTTTGAGGGTTATGCTAACACTTGGTGGGAGTACGTCAAGCTGTTTGGTGATGAGACTAGTGGATGGGCAGCCACCACCTTGGTATCGGTTGAGGTACTTGATGAGACAACGATACCTTCCCGAGAGATATCGCCATGAGTTGCTTGCTAGATTGTATGGTTTGCGTCAAGGTAACAAGAGTGTGATGGCATATTTTGATGAGTTTCAACAACTCATGTTGAAACTTGATCATCGTGGGGAGCAAATCAGTCACGACATCATCCGGTTCAAGTGTGGGTTGAACAAAGAGATCTCCACTCATTTAACCCTTCACAAGTTTGAAACCGTTGACGGTATTTTCCAAGCGGCTCTTGAGATTGAAAGAGAACTAAAAGAGAGATCATCCTTCAAGGCAAGGGGACAAGCCCCCTCGGGTTGGCCCAAAAACAAGGACCAACCCGCCACTACGAGGCTGCCCGAGCCCAAAACAGTCCCCAAATTCCCTCCAAAACCGGAGGCTCACAAGTATCCTAACCCAAAGGGATTCCAATGTTTCAAGTGCCAAGGTTGGGGGCATAAGGCCAATGAATGTCCAAACGGGCGCAATGTGATCCTACGGGAAGGGAGAGTGTATTACCTTGGTGAGGAGGTGGGTTCCGAAAGGGGAGAAGATGAGGCCGAGCCTCAAGATGGAGAGGAAACCGATGATGGACCACACGATGATGATGGTGATGATGGTGAAGATCTTTACCCGCAAGAAGGGGAGTGTGTGGTTTCAAACTTTGTGGTTAGGCGCGTCATGATTAGTAAGGCAATAGATGACCCAAGCCAAAGGAAAAATCTATTCCATACTAAATATCTTGTAAAGGGGAGTGTGTGTACCTTGGTGATCGATAGTGGTAGTTGTACAAATGTTGTAAGTCATGCTATGGTAAATTTCTTGAAGTTACCAACTACCCCGCACACTAGTCCTTACAAGTTACAATGGTTGAATGATTGTGGTGAGTTAAGGGTCGCAAGGCAATGTGTGATATGGTTTAAGGTAGGAAACTACCACGATGAAGTGCTTTGTGACGTGATACCAATGCAAGCATGTCACTTGTTGCTAGGTAGACCTTGGCAATATGATAGGTCTACTAAACACGATGGGAGGTCCAATAGGTATACACTTGAGAAGGATGGCCGAAAGGTTACTCTTCATCCGCTTTCGCCTTCCCAAGTAAATGAGTGGCATCAAAGGATGAGGGAGTTGAAGGAAAAGGGAAAGGAATCCGAAAAGGGAGAAAAGGGAGGGGATTCCGTAGGTGGGGCAGTGGGGTCATCCAAGGCTGCCCCAACGTCAAAAGGGCCAGAAAACATGGTGATGTTAGTTAGGAGGAAGGAACTCTTCGTGGATCATGATGAGGACACGCCTATGTTACTCTTGGCTCATTGTTTTAATACTAACCCCACTAACTCTTCCATTTCCCCTTTGATTTCTTGTGTGTTGCAGGATTATGAGGATGTATTTCCTAAGGAGCTTCCGCAAGGATTGCCCCCGCTTCGGGGAATTGAGCACCAAATTGATTTTGTGCCGGGATCACAATTGCCAAACAAGCCGGCTTATAGGAGCAATCCTACGGACACCAAGGAATTCCAACGTCAAGTTGAGGAGTTCCTCAACAAAGGGTATGTCAAGGAGAGCATGAGCCCATGTGCTGTTCCGGTGCTATTGGTGCCCCAAAAAGACAGAACGTGGCGCATGTGTGTGGACTGCCGAGCCATCAACAAAATTACAGTAAAATATCGCCACCCTATCCCTCGGGTAGATGATATGCTAGATGAGTTGAATGGTTCATGTTTGTTTTCCAAGATTGATTTAAGGAGTGGCTATCACCAAATAAGAATGCAACCCGGTGATGAATGGAAAACCGCCTTCAAGACCAAGTTTGGTCTCTATGAATGGATGGTTATGCCATTCGGCCTAACAAATGCTCCAAGTACTTTTATGAGGCTAATGAATCATGTGATGAGGCCATTTATTGGAAAGTTTGTTGTTGTCTACTTTGATGATGTCTTGGTGTATAGTAAGTCTTTAGAAGAGCATGTGATGCATTTACAATGTGTGCTTGATGTCTTTAGAAAGGAAAAATTGTATGCAAATCTGGAAAAGTGCTCTTTTGGCGTTAATGAAGTTATTTTCTTGGGTTTTGTTGTTAGTTCAAGAGGGGTCGAAGTGGATGAATCCAAGATAAATGCTATCAAAAATTGGCCAACCCCACAAACCGTTGGAGAAGTAAGAAGCTTCCACGGGTTGGCTAGTTTTTATAGAAGGTTTGTCAAAGGATTTAGCACTATAGCAGCCCCCTTGACCGAGGTCATTCGGAAAGAACAACCCTTCAAGTGGGGTGTCGACAAGCTAAGGCATTTGAAGCCTTGAAAGCGATGCTCATCTCCGCACCCTTGTTACAATTGCCCAACTTTGATAGGACCTTCGAGGTCGAGTACGATGCGAGTAAAGTAGGCATAGGGGCTGTTTTGATGCAAGAATTGAAACCCATTGCTTATTTTAGCGAAAAGCTCAAAGGAGCAACTCTAAACTACTCCACGTATGATTTAGAGTTGTATGCCTTGATTAGAGCCTTGGCCACTTGGCAACACTACTTATGGCCTAAGGAGTTCGTGATCCGAACGGACCATGAATCCTTAAAGCATCCTCGGGCCCAAGACAAGCTTAACAAACGGCATGCCAAATGGATTGAGTTCCTTGAGACCTTCCCTTATGTTATCCAATACAAAAGGGGTAAGGACAACGTTGTAGCCGATGCTTTGTCTAGAAAACATGATACGGGTGGGGCAAGATCCACAAGTGCACGGCCTTTCACACGAAGCCAAGCTCGGGAGCTACAAAAACTCCAAGCCTTATTCATGCAAATGGCCGTGTGTGAGTTGGTCATTGAACCACCTAAGGATCTAAATTTTTTAAGGTGTGAAGATGGGCCTTGAAGTGTAATAGACTTACACTCCAAGGCCTCCATGGCCGGCTGCCCCAACATGGCCCATATGGTCATTTTGTCTTTCATTTGGCTTGTAATATAAATAGACAAGCTTAGAATTATTTTGCCTTAGTTTTCTCATTGTAATTTCAAGACAAAGACTTGTAATATTTCTCTCTCTCTCTCTCTTCCATTGGGAGTCAGATTTCGGCCAAGCTTGCTAGAGTGAAGCTTGTGTTGTGTTTTGGCTAGAAACAAGGATCTTGAGGTCATTGAGTTCCTCTTGGTCTAAGTAAGAACTTGGTGTTTATATTCCATAGTCTTAGGGTCCTTTCTTGATGTTAGGGTTCTTAGTCTCTTGAATATTATATGTCAAGTTATCTATCTTTTACTATCTTGTCGTTGTTGTCTTTGAGATCTTGAAGTCTAGTGAAGCCGTGTGGGGCTCTTTCGATTCACTAGCATTGGTGTTGGTTTGCTGTTTTGTTGTTGTTGTTGTTGGAATCTTTGTGTTGTAGACTTGATCTTGTATCAAAACATGTGCTTGTGTCCACTTTGTCAACAAAATTGATGGGTTTTGAGAGTTTAAAAGAGTTGTATCCCAAGGACCCTCACTTCGCTCCTATCTTTAGGGAATGCGAAGACTTGGGTAGGGACAAGTGGGAATCGGCTAGGGGTTCAAATCCCTATGCCAAGTTTGATGGTTACTTATTTAAAGGTAGACAATTGTGTGTCTTCTAGCTCTTGGAGAGAGTTGTTTGTGAGGGAAGCACACGATGGCGGTCTAATGGGTCATTTTGGGGTCGAAAAGACCCTCGGAATATTGGAGGAGCAATTCTATTGGCCCAAAATGCGCAAGGATGTGGCTAGGATTTGTGGCCAATGCGTAGAATGCAAGAGAGCCAAATCTCGGCTCCTCCCTCATGGGTTGTACACCCCGCTGCCCACTCCTCTACGTCCTTGGCTTGATATATCTATGGACTTTGTGTTGGGGCTGCCAAGGACTCGACAAGGTCGGGATAGTATTTTTGTTGTAGTCGACCAGTTTTCTAAAATGGCGCACTTTATTTCTTGCTCTAAGTGTGATGATGCCCCTAGTGTGGCCTCGTTATTTGTTGATAATGTTGTTAGATTGCATGGTGTCCCGAGGACCATTGTGAGTGATAGGGACTCTAAATTCCTAAGCCACTTTTGGAAGTCTATGTGGGGTAGGCTTGGTACCAAGTTGTTATTCTCTACATCTTGCCACCCACAAACCGATGGCCAAACGAAAGTAGTAAATAGGACTTTGGGTGCTATGCTACGTTCCATGGTTAAGGGAAAAATGACTTCTTGGGAAGAGCACTTGCCATTGATTGAGTTTGCCTATAACCATGTCATACACTCAAGTACGGGAATGACTCCCTTTGAGTGTGTATACGGCCTCAACCCCCTCACCCCTTTGGATTTAACGCCTTTGCCAAGTGATCTCATGATTAGCTTAGATGGAAGCAAGCGGGCAGATTCTATGAAGAAGTTACATGAGAAGGTGCGGCTTCAACTTGAGAAGAAAAACCAAGACATGCGCCGGGAGATTGGGTGTGGGTGCATCTTCGGAAGGATCGATTTCCATCTCAAAGAAAGTCCAAATTGATGCCTAGGGGTGACGGGCCTTTCCAAGTACTTGAGAAGATCAATGACAACTCCTACAAGATTGACCTTCCACCGGAATATCAAGTGCACCACACTTTCAACGTTTGTGATCTCTCTCTCGTGAATGCGGTGGACGATGACCAAATGCTGAATTTGAGGTCAAATTCCTCTCAAGATGGAGAGGATGACACGGGTGGGACGACAATCTCCACAAGTACACGACCTTTCACACGAAGCCAAGCTTGGGAGTTACAAAAACTCCAAGCCTTGTTCATGCAAATGGCCGTGTGTGAGTTGGTCATTGAACCCCCAAAGGATCTAAATGTTTTAAGTGTGAAGTGGGACCTTTACACTCCAAGGGGGCGGCAGAATTGGTGAAGGGCAAACTAGTCTTTTGGCTTCATTTTTACCTTGTAATATAAATAGAACACATTAGGGTTATTTTGAGTAGTTCTTCCATTAATATTTTGAACCACAAGACTTGTAATATTTTAGGTTCTCTCTCTCTCTCTCTCAAAACAGCCCACAAGAAGAGAGACACTTGTGTTGCATTTTGGCTAGAAACAAGGATCTTGAGGTCATTGAGTTCCTCTTGGTCTAAGTAAGAACTTGGTGTTTATATTCATTAGTCTTAGGGTCCTTTCTTGATGTTAGGGTTCTTAGTCTCTTGAATATTATATGTCAAGTTAACTATCTTTTTATTATCTTGTTGTTGTTGTGTTTGAGATCTTGAAGTCTAGTGAAGCCGTGTGGGGCTCTTTCGATTCACTAGCATTGTTGTTTAACTTGTTAATCTTGTGTTGGTTGGCTGATTTTGTGGCTGGTTGTTGCATATTGTGTGTTGTGGACTTGATCTTGTATCAGTAAGAAGGAACTCTTTGTGGATCATGATGAGGACATGCCTATGTTACTCTTGGCTCATTGTTTTAATACTAACCCCACTAATTCTTCCATTTCCCCTTTGATTTCTTGTGTGTTGCAGGATTATGAGGATCAATTTCCTAAGGAACTTCTGCAAGGATTGCCCCTGCTTCAGGGAATTGAGCACCAAATTGACTTTGTGCCGGGATCACAATTGCCAAACAAGCCGGCTTATAGGAGCAACCCTACTGACACCAAGGAATTGCAACATCAAGTTGAGGAGCTCCTCAACAAAGGGTATGTCAAGGAGAGCATGAGTTCGTGCGCGGTTCCGGTGCTATTAGTGCCCAAAAAAGACGGAACGTGGCGCATGTGTGTGGACTGCCGAGCCATCAACAAAATTACGGTAAAATATCGCCACCCTATTCCTCGGTTAGATGACATGCTAGATGAGTTGAATGGTTCATGTTTGTTTTCCAAGATTGACTTAAAGAGTGGCTATCACCAAATAAGAATGCAACCCGGTGATGAATGGAAAACCACCTTCAAGACCAAGTTTGGTCTCTATGAATGGATGGTTATGCCTTTCGGCCTAACAAACGCTCCAAGTACTTTTATGAGGCTAATGAATCATGTGATGAGGCCATTTATTGGGAAGTTTGTTGTTGTCTACTTTGATGATGTCTTGGTGTATAGCAAGTCTTTAGAAGAGCATGTGATGCATTTACAATGTGTGGTTGATGTCCTTAGAAAGAAAAAATTGTATGCAAATCTGGAAAAGTGCTCTTTTGGTGTTAATGAAGTTATTTTTGCAAGGTTCAGATTCGAGGACGAATCCTTTGGAGAAGGGGAGGATGATAAGAGCATGGATAGTGTGGGGTACATTAGGATGGGCTTCCACATATGGATGATAGCTTGGAGCCCGAAGGAAGCCATGGAGCAATAAATATATAAGGTCATGGGCTATAAAGATGTCATTTGGACAATCAAGAAGGGCCCTTGTGGGTTATTACTAAAATAGTCACTTTTGGGCTATTTTTGTAATAGGCTATTTGTGAAAAGGCAAGGACTATAAATAGTTGCCTTAGCCATTTTCTTTATTTAGATTTTGGGATGATTGAATTGTCTTGAATAGACATTGATATTTAGTTAATTTAGATTAGGGTAGTGATTGGGTTCAATTCCAATTATTAGCTTAGATCGAGTGATTAGGGTGGATTCCCGAATTGCTTGTGTTATCTTCTTCGCTTGATTAATCATCGAGTTATCATATTGTGGATTCAATTTGGTTTCTCGTGCATTTGATTGAGTTCTCTTCTCCCTTGGTTTAATTGTTCTTTCAATTGAGCCTTTCTTTCTTCACTTCTCATATCTTATTTCTCAACTATCCTTTAATTTTGTTGTTTAATTTCGCATTTTCAATATCGATTTTAGTCACTAATTGAGGTCGTTATCAGGTTGTGTATTTTGATGATGTGTTGGTGTATAGTAAGACCATGGATGAGCATGTTGATCATTTAAAGTGTGTGTTTGATGTGCTTAGGCAAGAACAACTTTTTGCCAATTTGTCTAAATGCTCTTTTAGTGTTGACGAAGTTGTTTTTTTGGGTTTTGTTGTGAGTTCAAGGGGAGTTGAGGTTGATGAATCCAAAATAGACACTATTACAAATTGGCCAACTCCTACGTCCATTGGTGATGTGCATAGTTTTCATGGATTGGCTAGTTTTTATAGGCGGTTTGTTAAAGGATTTAGCACTATAGCTGCCCCCTTGACTAAGGTGATCCGAAAGGATACATCCTACTTTTGGGGTGAGGAACAAGCAAAGGCTTTTGCTACCTTGAAACAAATGCTTAGTTCCACACCATTGTTGCAATTACCCAACTTTGATAAAACATTTGAAATTGAATGTGATGCTAGTAGAGTGGGTATTGGGGCTGTTTTGATGCAAGATTTAAAACCCATTGCCTACTTTAGTGAGAAGCTTAGAGGTACGACGTTGAATTACTCCACCTATGACCTTGAGCTTTATGCCTTGATTCGGGCTTTGGGTAATTGGCAACACTACATATGGCCTAAGGAGTTTGTCATTAGGACCGATCATGAGTCCTTGAAACATCTTAGGTCACAAGGAAAGTTAAACAAGAGACATGCCAAGTGGGTTGAATTTCTTGAAACATTCCCTTATGTGATTCATTACAAAAAGGGAAAGGATAATGTAGTGGCGGATGCCTTGTCAAGGAAGCATGTTTTGGTCTCTACTTTGACTTCTAAGTTGTTGGGTTTTGAGAGCTTGAAATCATTATACCCCAAGGATCCCATTTTTGCTCAAATCTACCAAGATTGTGGAGCATGGGAAAGGGACCATAGGCTCAAGGATAAACCTACCACCCCATTTGCTATATTTGATGGTTACTTGTTCAAGAACAAGCGACTTTGTGTGCCTATGAGCTCTTGGTGATACGGGTGGGACAAGCTGTCCAACAAGTACACGACCTTTCACACGAAGCCAAGCTTGGGAATTACAAAAACTCCAAGCCTTGTTCATGCAAATGGTCGTGTGTGAGTTGGTGATTGATCCACCTAAGGGTTTAAATATTTTTAAGTGTGAAGAGGGACCTTGAAGTGTAATAAACTTACACTCCAAGGCCGGCCCCCATGACCAGGGTAAACTAGTCATTTTTGCCTTGTAATATAAATAGAACATATTAGGGTTATTTGGGTAGTTCTTCCATTATTATTTTGAAACATAAGACTTGTAATATTTTGGTTCTCTCTCTCTAACCCAGCCCACAAGTGAGAGGGATACTTGTGTTGTATCTTGGCTAGAAACAAGGATCTTGAGGTCATAGAGTTTCTCTTGGTCCAAGTAAGAACTTGGTGTTAATATTCAATAGTCTTAGGGTCCTCTCTTGTTGTTAGGGTTCTTAGACTCCTGGATATTTTATGTCAAGTTACTATCTTTTATTGTTCTTGTTAATGTTGTATTTGTATTCTTGAAGTCTAGTGAAGCTGTGTGGGGCTCTTTCGATTCACTAGCACTTGTTGTTCAACTTGCTGATTTTTGGTGTTAGTTTGTTCTTCTTGTTGTTGATTGTTGGAACTTTTGTGTTGTGGACTTGTTAGTGTATCTTTTGGTATCAGAGCAAGGCTGGTTGTGTTCCTACACTACCAATCTTGGGCTATCTCGATTTAAAAAAAAAAAAGAAAAAAAAAAGAGAAGAGAAATCTGTCCGTCTTGTTGTCTCAACCGAGATTGGTGTTTGTGTGTTTAGATCTAGGTGTTATTTTGCTTGTTTAGTGTGTTTCTAGTGTTGGTTTCTTTCTCACCAACACTAAAGTGTCTAGATCTAAAGTTGAGCTTATAATATTGACCATTGTTGTGGTGACTTGAAGTGGGACGTAGGTTGTACCTTGTTGATGACCATTGGTGGCTTTTGTGTTATGTTCTTGAAGAAGTTGATGTTGTGCTCTTGAATGTTGTTGTGGTGTTCATCTTGTTCTTCATCTATTCTTACAACTTAAGACAACAAAAGTATAAGATAGATCCAAAGGGTTGTAAGACAAGAGTTATAAAGTTGTTGATGAGAAGACTTGCAGCCATCACTTTCTAGACTTGACAACCACTTTTTCTTAAAACACGGAACCTTGTTTTGTGGGATTAGTATAGTCAAATCTTACCTTTTGAGTTTGAAAAGTTGAAAAAGAGTACAAGACTTTACCTTCCCTCCAAAACCATTGTCATCCATTACAAGTTGTGTGAATCTTGAAATTTCAGATTTTTGACCAAAAAAAAAAAAATTGTGTGGGCCCAAGACCCATTACATGCTGCCACGTCACTAATAAGCTCAAATTTGGATACTCTTTTTCTAGTTTCTAATTGTTGATTCTTGGTTTCCTTACTTGGTTCTAGCACTAATTAACAAACTAACATTCCTACTAGGTTGTCAATTAGTCCTTTGAATCCGTTTGTTCGTGTCAAAGATTACTTGAGTGCCTTTTTATCTTTTGAATACGTTGCTGTTTATTTTGGTTCTAGTCCGACAAGAATTCTTTGAGTCTTCAAACAAGAATCCACTCTGGATAAGAGCTTACTCATACCTTAAAGGATTCACGGTTACTAGCCAATCTACAACACTTGTGGAACTCAAGCGTGAGGTGATCCAAATAGTATAATACCTTGACAATGGAAGGGACCACGTCCCAAAACGTGGATAATAATGCACTTGACTCTATGAGGGTCACTCTTAAGGCCGTTACCCGGACACTTGAAAGGTTGAATACGGAATTTGGGACCGTGAGAGGGGATTTGGCAGCAATTAAAGGAGAAGTGTCGACTATTAGTGGGAGATTAGAACAAGTGGAGAGTCAAAGGAACTCTCACCCTTCTACTCCTTTACATGTTTCTACCAATGGGCATGATAGAACTTCCTCCGCAACCATCACTCCCGAAACATTGCACCAGATGCTAAATACATCTCAAGCTCCACTAAATGTCGCAAGCCAAACCACTTCTTTCCTTCCAAACCGAGACCCCACTAGACCAATACAATTCCAAACTCCTCAAGTCCCACAAGAGGGATTTGGATGTCAAGTACCTCCGCCAAATCTGAATCCTCCATTCCAAGCTCCATTAAATCAAAGAACACCACCTCCACAAAGCCCAATTCCTCCAAATCATGTCCAAAATGCCCAAAACCGTCCAGCCCACTTTGAGGAATATGGTAGAGAGGAGTATGAAGGATATGGAGCCTTTGATGATGCTTACATGAGGGAGGAGGAGATGAGAGCGGATTGTGGAGATCCAAGGAGATACCGAGGGTATGGAGAAAGGGGAAACCGACACCAAGAGAGAGATGTAGGCATCAACACCATCAAGTTGAACCTACCCATCTTTAAAGGTGAAAGTGACCCTTAGCTTGGGAATCGGCTTGTGACAAAGTTTTCCAAGTTAATGATATCTCGGAAGAAAAGAAGGGTTGCTATGCTATAGCTCAATTTGAGGGTTATGCTAACACTTGGTGGGAGTATGTCAAGCAGTTTGGTAATGAATTAATTGATGGGCAGCCACCACCTTGGTATCGATTGAGGTACTTGATGAGGCAACGATACCTTTTCGAGAGATATCGCTATGAGTTGCTTGCTAGATTGTATGGCTTGCGTCAAGGTAACAAGAGTGTGATGGCGTATTTTGATGAGTTTCAACAACTCATGTTGAAACTTGATCATCGTGGGGAACAAATCAGTCACGACGTGATCTGGTTCAAGTGTGGGTTGAACAAAGAGATCTCCACTCATTTAACACTTCACAAATTTGATACCGTTGAAGGTATTTTCCAAGCGGCTCTTGAGATTGAAAGGGAACTTAAAGAGAGATCGTCTTTCAAGGCAAGGGGACAAGCCACCTCGGGCTGGCCCAAAAACAAGGACCAACCCGCCACTACAAGGCTGCCCGAGCCCAAAACAGTCCACAAAATTCCTCTAAAACCGAAAGCTCACAAGTATCCTAACCCAAAGGGATTCCAATGTTTCAAGTGCCAAGGTTGGGGACATAAGGCCAATGAATGTCCAAACCGACGCAATGTGATCCTACGGGAAGGGAGATTGTATTACCTTGGTGAGGAGGTGGACCTTAAAAAGGGAGAGGATGAGGCCGAGCCTCAAGATGGAGAGGAACCCAATAATGGACCACATGATGATGATGGTGATGATGGTGAAGATGTTTATCCGCAAGAAGGGGAGTGTGTGGTTCCAAACTTTGTAGTTAGGCGCGTCATGATTAGTAAGGCAATGGATGACCCAAGCCAAAGGGAAAATCTATTCCATACTAAATGTCTTGTAAAGGGGAGTGTGTGCACCTTGGTGATCGATAGTGGTAGTTGTACAAATGTTGTTAGTAATGCTATGGTAAATTTCTTGAAGTTACCAACTACTCCGTACACTAGTCCTTACAAGTTACAATGGTTGGTTGAATGTGGTGAATTAAAGGTCACAAGCAATGTGTGATACGGTTTAAGGTGGGAAACTACCACGATGAAGTGCTTTGTGACGTGATACCAATGCAAGCATGTCACTTGCTGCTAGGTAGACCTTGGCAATATGATAGGCCTACCAAACACGATGGGAGGTCCAATCGATATACAGTTGAGAAGGATGGCCAAAAGGTTACACTTCATCCTCTTTCGCCTTTCTAGGTGAATGAGTGGCATCAAAGGATGAGAGAATTGAAGAAAAAGGGAAAGGAGTCCGAAAAGGGGGGGAAAAGAGGGAATTCCGTAGGATGGGCAGTAGGGGCATCCGAGGCTGCCTCAACATAAAAAGGGACGGAGAACATGGTGTTGTTGGTTAGGAAGAAGGAACTCTTCGTGGGTCATGGTGAGGACACGCCTATGTTACTTTTGGCTCATTGTTTTAATACTAACCCCACTAATTCTTCCATTTATCCTTTGCTTTCTTGTGTGTTGAAGGATTATGAAGATGTCTTTCCTAAAGAACTTCCGCAAGGATTGCCCCCACTTCGGGGAATTGAGCACCAAATTGACTTTGTGCTGGGATCACAATTGTCAAACAACCTGACTTATAGGAGCAACCCTACGGACACCAAAGAATTGCAGCGTCAAGTTGAGGAGATCCTCAACAAAGGGTATATCAAGGAGAGCATGAGTCCGTGAGCGGTGCCGGTGCTACTAGTGCCCAAAAAGGATGGAACGTAGCGTATGTGTGTGGACTGCCAAGCCATCAACAAGATTACGGTAAAATATCGCCACCCTATCCCTCGGTTAGACGACATGCTAGATGAATTGAATGGTTCATGCTTGTTTTCCAAGATTGATTTAAGAAGTGTCTATCACCAAATAAGAACGCAACCCGGTGATGAATGGAAAACCGCCTTCAAGACCAAATTTGGTCTCTATGAATGGATGGTTATGCCCTTCGGCCTAACAAACGCTCCAAGTACTTTTATGAGGCTAATGAATCATGTGATGAGGCCATTTATTGGAAAGTTTGTTGTTGTCTACTTTGATGATGTCTTGGTGTATAGCAAGTCTTTAGAAGAGCATGTGATGCATTTACAATGTGTGCTTGATGTCCTTAGAAAGGAAAAATTGTATGCAAATCTGGAAAAGTGCTCCTTTGGTGTTAATGAAGTTGTTTTCTTGGGTTTTGTTGTTAGTTCAAGAGGGGTCAAAGTGGATGAATCCAAGATAAATGCTATCAAAAATTGACCAACCCCACAAATCGTTGGAGAAGTAAGAAGCTTCCACGGGTTGGCTAGTTTTTATAGAAGGTTTGTCAAAGAATTTAGCACCATAGCCGCCCCTTGACCGAGGTCATTCGGAAAGAACAATCCTTCAAGTGGGGAGACGAGCAAGCTAAGGCTTTTTAAGCCTTGAAAGCTATGCTCATCTCCGCGCCCTTGTTACAATTGCCCAACTTTGATAAGACATTCTAAGTCGAGTGCGATGCGAGTAAAGTAGGCATAGGGGTTGTTTTGATGCAAGATTCAAAACCTATGGCTTACATTAGCGAAAAGCTCAAAGGATCAACTTTAAACTACTCCACGTATGATTTAGAGTTGTATACCTTGATTAGAGCCTTGGCCACTTGGCAACACTACTTATGGCCTAAGGAGTTCGTGAACCGAACGGACCATGAATCCTTAAAGCATCTTCAGGCCCAAGACAGGTTTAACAAATGGCATGCCAAATGGATTGAGTTTCTTGAGACCTTCCCTTATGTTATCCAATACAAAAAGGGTAAGGACAATGATAACACGGAGGTTGGGAATCCTATGTAAATCTTGATAGAACTTGCTTTGATACCACTTGATAATACGGAGGTTGGGAATCCCAAAACTAGAGTATTAACTTAAAAGAATGCGGAAGCAAAAACTAAGAAACTAATGAAAAAGACAAAACAGAAATTAAAAAGATACGGATTTGAATCCAAGTAACAACAAATTGGTATTGAAGAAACCAAATGCCTTTACTTGAGAAACTAATCAAGTTTGGAAACGGATCTTGACCGCTTCGTGAGTAACGTTAGACAACAATTAGTATGAGTACTAATCGCCTTCTAAGAATACCAAGAAGAAACCAAAGATATCAAAGAAAGAAATTATCTTACTACCTTAAACTATGAACTAGTTAGGTTGAAAGATAAATCCCAAGGTAATCTACCTCAAAGGTTCAAAAGAACTCTCAATATATTAATCTTCAAAATCTGATTTTCATGAATGAACAAAGACCCCTTTATATAGTAGTGAAGAAGGGGTTGGTCAAAGATAACATTAAATGAAATGATACTTCCTAGGGCCTAGAAGACTACCACACACATTATCCTATAAGTCAACATAGAAGAAAACAACTATTAAATGGAATAGAAGGCTACCACACACAAAGACCTAGGAAGTCAACATAGAATTAAACAATTCTTAAATATAATTCTAGAAATTAATTAAAAAATGCTGCAGTCTTTTACTCCATTTTGGGATAGATTTGAGCCCAATTCCACCTCTTCTTGGACTTTAATTTGGGCCTCCAAATAGATGTAAGACTTGGAGAAAATGTCTTCATTGGGCTTGAGATCTTCTTCCATTACAAAACACCTTTTAATTGCCAATTCCATCCCATTAATCTTGTCTTCATGTTTTCTTGTTTGGGATCTTGTCATGGATCCTCTTGGATCTTCCAAAGCTTCCTTAGTTGATGTTGAGCTTCGATGGATGCTATCATCCTCCCCTTCTTAAAGAAGATTCGTCCTCGAATCTTGACATTTATTATAACTCCTCCTTCTTTGGATTTGAGCCTTCATGGTTGCTATCATTCTGCCCCACTTAAAGAAGATTTGTCCTCAAAGCTTGACCAATACCTACAACCAACATGATAATCACCATCACTAGGAGGTAAATAAAGAAAGTAGAACAAGCATTTGGTAAAACTAACACAAGGTAGTGACCATGCAACCACTTAACCCATTTAACTCTTTTATGCACAAACACCCATTTTACATATCCATGCACTGCATCATCCAATAGAACAATGTAATCACCAACATAAGAACTAAAAACACAGTTCATAAGATCCTTAAATAAGAAAGGATCATTACCTAGACCAAAAGCATATGAATACTAAGAAAACATACCATATTTGCTCTTGCTAAATAACTTAACCTCACTATTGGATATACCATAGTCAAGATATGAATCAAAATCAATTTCCTTGAGGAGTGGCTTGGATTGAACTTGATATTCGCTAGGAAGATCAAGTTTGTAAGCATTGTTTCCAATCTTTTGAAGGACTTCAAATGGCCCATCTCCTCTTGCAAAGAATTTGAATCTTCTTTTGGTAGGAGACCTTTGAATCCTAAATAACTCACTCTTATGATATAGCCAAGAATCATATAATCCCATAAAGATTATCTCTACAAATAAAGTAACTTGGGTCACAAGAATTTCACAAACATTAGGTGAGTACAAGAAGCTAACAGAACAAAATATCTTGGGTTTTAGATCATAGTTGTCTTCTTCCATTTGTTCCTTCTCAAGAGTATCTACAAAAGAAAACACAATATCAAAAGAAGAAGAAGAAGAAACATTAGTGTTAAGCTCACTCAAACTCTCTTGTCTTTCTTTTTCCTCAACTCTTTTTCTCTCTTTCTTTTCATTCTTGTTGTTTTCTTTCTCTCCTCTCTTATCTTTTGACAACTCACTCACTTTTCTCAACTGAAATTCCCCTTTTTCCTCTCTTGAGTTTCTGTTTTTCTCTCCCTTACTTCTCTCTATTTTGTATCTCTCTTCCATGTCATTTTCTTTTCCACTCAATACTTTTATTCTCTCATCTTTTCTTTTTACAAGAGTAGGAACTTCAATAGGAGAAGTTGCACATAAAGAAGAGCTATTCTCTTGTTCACAACTTGACTCCTCCCCTTGGAAAATTACATACTTTACAATCTTATTAGAAAAAGTAGAATGATCATTTTTGGAGTTAATTTTCTGTTGGGACTGTGCTATAGAATGAATATGCCTCAATTCTTCTTTCAAATCACCCCAAGTCAAAAGTAGCCGATAAATTTCACCCAATGGGGGTTACTATAACCATCCACTACTTTTCGTAATTCTTGGGACAAGGCTCTTGTGGCAAAACTCAATTTCTCAAACTCCCAAAAATAATTACAAGAAAATATATGTTCCATGTGATATTCCCATTGAAGGTAAGTTTCTTTATCAGCATACATGCATAATTTTTGTAGTATCACATGTCTACTACCCCACTTGGTCAATCCTTCATAATCATATATAATATAGTATTAAAATAAACCACTCAAACTGTGGCTTTTCCCTCAATTGTTCTCACTCACTCTTTCCTTTTTCCTCTCAAATAACCTTTGGGAAAATACTTTGTGGATTTATAATTAAACCCTACTAGTATCAAGTCCTTAGTAGTAAAATAAGGAATTTTGGGGCACAAGAAAAAAAATGAAGAACCAATCCTAGAAAGAATAAGATTTAGTTGAAACAAGACTCAAACAAAAGGAAATGATTTTAGAACGAGATAAAGATCTAGGATCCCCTCTTCTTGTGTTCTATCGAAACCTTCTTTATAGAAACAATTAGATGAAGAAAGTTTCTTGAAGAGCAACAATTCTTTTTTCTTTTTTTTTCACTATGAAAGTTTTTTTTTTTTGAAACGTACTGTTCACTGCTACAGTACTTTTAAATTTTTTTTTTTTTTTGCTCTTTTTGTTCAAGAAATTCCCAAGATTATCAAGAATGAAATCTTGATAGAACTTGCTCTGATACCACTTGATAACACAGAGGTTGGGAATCCCATGTAAATCTTGATAAAACTTGCTTTGATACCACTTGATAACACGGAGGTTGGGAATCCCAAAACTAGAGTATTAACTTAAAAGAATGCGGAAGCAAAAACTAAGAAACTAATGAAAAAGACAAAACAAAAATTAAAAAGATACGGATTTGAATTCAAGTAACAACAAATTGGTATTGAAGAAACAAATGCCTTTACTTGAGAAACTAATCAAGTTTGGAAACGGATCTTGACCGCTTCGTGAGTAACGTTAGACAACAATTAGTATAAGTACTAATCGCCTTCTAAGAATACCAAGAAGAAACCAAAGATATCAAAGAAAGAAATTATCTTACTACCTTAAACTATGAACTAGTTAGGTTGAAAGATAAATCCCAAGGTAATCTACCTCAAAGGTTCAAAAGAACTCTCAATATATTAATCTTCAAAATCTGATTTTCATGAATGAACAAAGACCCCTTTATATAGTAGTGAAGAAGGGGTTGGTCAAAGATAACATTAAATAAAATGATACTTCCTAGGGCCTAGAAGACTACCACACACATTATCCTATAAGTCAACATAGAAGAAAACAACTATTAAATGGAATAGAAGGCGACAAAGACCTAGGAAGTCAACATAGAATTAAACAATTCTTAAATATAATTCTAGAAATTAATTAAAAAATGTTGCAGTCTTTTTCTCCATTTTGGGATAGATTTGAGCCCAATTCCACCTCTTCTTGGACTTTAATTTGGGCCTCCAAATAGATGTAAGACTTGGAGAAAATGTCTTCATTGGGCTTGAGATCTTCTTCCATTACAAAACACCTTTTAATTGCCAATTCCAGCCCATAATCTTGTCTTCATGTTTTCTTGTTTGGGATCTTGTCATGGATCCTCTTGGATCTTCCAAAGCTTCCTTAGTTGATGTTGAGCTTCGATGGATGCTATCAGACAATGTAGTAGCCGATGCTTTGTCTAGAAAACATGCCCTTGTGTCCACCTTGTCATCAAAATTGATGGGTTTTGAGAGTTTAAGAGAGTTGTACCCCAAGGACCCTCACTTTGCTCCTATCTTTAGGGAATGCGAAGAATTGGGTAGGGACAAGTGGGATTCGGCTAGGGGTTCAAATCCCTATGCCAAGTTTGATGGTTACTTATTTAAAGGTAGACGATTGTGTGTACCCTCTAGCTCTTGGAGAGAATTGTTTGTGAGGGAAGCACATGATGGAGGTCTAATGGGTCATTTTGGGGTCGAAAAGACCTTCGAAATATTGGAGGAGCAATTCTATTGGCCCAAAATGCGCAAGGATGTGACTAGGATTTGAGGCCAATGAGTAGAATGCAAGAGAGCCAAATCTCGGCTCCTACCTCACGGGTTGTACACCTCGCTTCCCACTCCTCTACGTCCTTGGCTTGATATATCTATGGATTTTGTGTTGGGGCTGCCAAGGACTCGACGAGGCCGGGATAGTATTTTTGTTGTAGTCGACCGATTTTCTAAAATGGCACACTTTATTCCTTGCTCTAAATGTGATGACGCACCTAGCGTGGCCTCTTTATTTGTTGATAATTTTTTTAAATTGCATGGTGTTCCGAGGACCATTGTGAGTGATAGGGACTCTAAGTTCCTAAGCCACTTTTGGAAGTCCATGGGGGGTAGGCTTGGTACCAAGTTGTTGTTCTCTACATCCTGCCACCCACAAACCGATGGCCAAACGGAAGTAGTAAATAGGATTTTGGGTACTATGCTAAATTCCATGGTTGGAAAAATGACTTCTTGGAAAGAGCACTTACCATTGATTGAATTTGCCTATAATCATGTCATACACTCAAGTACGGGAATGACTCCCTTTGAGTGTGTATACGGCCTCAACCCCCTTACCCCTTTGGATTTAACGCCTTTGCCAAGTGATCTCATGATTAGCTTAGATGGAAGCAAGCGGGCAGATTCTATGAAAAAGTTACATGAGAAGGTGCGGCTTCAACTTGAGAAGAAAAACCAAGAAATGGCAAGGAGGGCAAACAAGGGGAAAAAGAAATTCATTCTTGAACCGGGAGATTGGGTGTGGGTGCATTTTCGAAAGGATCGGTTTCCATCTCAAAGAAAGTCCAAATTGATGCCTAGGGGTGATGGTCCATTCCAAGTACTTGAGAGAATCAATGACAACGCCTACAAGATTGACCTCCCACCGAAATATCAAGTGCACAACACTTTCAACATTTGTGATCTCTCTGTCGTGGATGCGGTTGAAGATGGCCAAATGCTGAATTTGAGGTCAAATTCCTCTCAAGATGGAGAGGATGATATGGGTGGGACAAGCTGTCCAACAAGTACACGACCTTTCACACGAAGCCAAGCTCGGGAATTACAAAAACTCCAAGCCTTGTTCATGCAAATGGTCGTGTGTGAGTTGGTGATTGATCCACCTAAGGGTTTAAATGTTTTTAAGTGTGAAGAGGGACCTTGAAGTGTAATAAACTTACACTCCAAGGCCGGGCCCCATGACAAGTGTAAACTAGTCATTTTTGCCTTGTAATATAAATAGAACATATTAGGGTTATTTGGATAGTTCTTCCATTATTATTTTGAAACATAAGACTTGTAATATTTTGGTTCTCTCTCTCTCTAAACCAGCCCACAAGTGAGAGGGATACTTGTGTTGTATCTTGGCTAGAAACAAGGATCTTGAGGTCATAGAGTTCCTCTTGGTCCAAGTAAGAACTTGGTGTTAATATTCAATACCCTCTCTTGTTGTTAGGGTTCTTAGACTCTTGAATCTTTTATGACAAGTTACTATCTTTTGTTGTTCTTGTTAATGTTGTATTTGTATTCTTGAAGTCTAGTGAAGTCGTGTGGGTCTCTTTCGATTCACTAGCACTTATTGTTCAACTTGCTGATTTTTGGTGTTAGTTTGTTCTTCTTGTTGTTGATTGTTGGAACTTTTGTGTTGTGGACTTGTTAGTGTATCACTTGGAGGGAACTTTTTGTGAGAGAGGCACATGATGGGGGTTTGATGGGGCACTTTGGTATTGACAAGACATTGGGGATCCTTGAAGAACATTTCTATTAGCCTAAAATGCGTAGTGATGTTGCTAAAATTTGTGGTCAATGTGTTGATTGTCGTAGTACTAAATCAAGGTTACTTCCCCATGGCTTATATACCCCTCTCCCCACCCCTCAACGACCTTGGTTTGATATTTCTATGGATTTTGTATTGGGTTTGCCGAGGACTAAGAGGGGCATAGATAGCATCTTTGTGGTTGTGCCAGGGTGCCCGGGAGCGTGCCAGGGTGCTTTTTGCCAAATTTCTTCTACGATTATTAGTCAATAAAGAGGACTCTTGGGTTATGGTATCATTATTCCATCGTAGTAGGACTACTCTTGAGTGAGTTTGGCATTCGAGTTGGGGTAATTCTTCGTCACAAGTATTTTATCAAATTATGTTCAATTAAGCCATGAGTGGCTAGAATTTCTTATTTTAAAATTGAGGCTGCGAACATGAATCTCGTGAATATTATTGTGACATTTATGAAATTATTTAAACATGAGATATATGGTGGATCATACATTGAATTTGGTGGGCTAAGTTAACATGTGTTAATAGGCTCAATTTAAGTCCCAAAATGAAGTCAAAATGCATGGCCCAAAGGGGAAATGACCCATTCTTCAAATTTGACCAATTAAACATGGCATTTAATTCCAAGAATTGGCTCAGGATGACTTGAGGGGTTATATAAAGGCAAAAATCAGATTTTTATTCCAAAAACCACACATGCCTTTCTAGACATTTTCTAAAAGATATTTCTCATATCTTCCAAACCCTAAGTCATCTCTTTGGACAAGATCATCCTTGGTTTAATACATTTTTCAAGCTTGGGTAAGTGTTTAATCTTATGGTTTAATATATTATATGCATGGGAGAGTATGTAGATCATGATGGTTATGTTGGCAAGGTTGAATAGGGCACTTTTGCTTTTTGCTAAAAGATGTGCCATCCTTGTGATTTAAACTTGAAAGGAGACTTGAGGTTTGAATGGAAGTGAATGGTGTGGATGAAATATCAGCATGTATGGTGTGGTTATGTCCTTAACTTGTTTTTTTTCTATATGTATAACTTGTGGGATTGTTGTTATGAAATATATTGAGATGACTTGATAGAGTAATTGTGATATTGTGTTGATGGAGAAGTGTAAAGTATGAACTTGGTGTGACATGCTATTGATTTATGATGTCTTGGTCAATGTATGGAATGTTGTGGTATTGTTGGTATGATAATTCTATGAATGGTATTGTAAAGGGTGAAATGACATTATAGGGCAATCATGTAGCTCATTGTCGTCTTATGTGCGTGTAAGATAGTTAGTTATTAACGTGAGCTCTGCTATGTACTTGTGTTGTAGAGTGAAACATAAGGAAGGAGCTGGATTATTGTTTTCACATATAGGATTGTGTATTCATATTGGGAAGATAAGGTATGTAAGGTTACTCTTTTCGTATCCTTAAGCAGCACATATTGTTCACATTGACATTGTACTTGTTCCATCCTGAAATGTTCTAAGGTATCCCATTTTCGGTTATTAATTCGTGTTACTCACATGTTCCTTATTCCTTGATCAATTGTGATTCACATGACTCATGTTCATTGGCTAACATTTCAAAGTTCCAATAATGTACTATCACCAATGTATCCATCTCATAGAAGTAAAGATATGAAGTAATAATGTATAAATTATTTGGTTGAGTAACATCCTAGGGGCGACATAAAAGCCTAGCATGGGTTATCACAGTAACATCCCAGGGGTGACATAAAAGCCTAGCATGGGTTATTATAGTAACATCCCAGGGGCGACATAAAAGCCTAGCATGAGTTATCACAGTAACATCCCAGGAGCGACAGAAAAGCCTAGCATGGGTTAATTACATCCCAGGGGCTAAAATACCTAGCACGGGTTAATCTCATCCTAGGGGCGACAAAAAAAGCCTAGCATGGGTAGATGAATGAATGTAAAGGCAAAGAATGTAATAAATATAACATACATGGTTCCTCACATACAGAAAGATGGTTTATCCATATTGACTATTTCTCTTATATTGACTCCATTGTTGTTATTATGTAAGATCCAGTTTCATATAAGCCTTACATACTCAGTACATTCTTCGTACTGACGTCCCTTGGGGGACTTAACTTACTTTCTGCAGGCACAGGTGCTAGTAGACCTCCATAATTGGTTGCGGATCATTTTCCAATCTTTGGTGAGCTCCAGTTGGTTCAGGGCTTTCCGAGTCACATGTGTACATTTGTTTTGGTATTGTAACATTGTATAAAGCGGGGACTTGTCCCGACTTTAGGATGGTTATGTATATGCATCTGTTAGAGGCTTTGTAGAAGTATGTGGGAAAAATGAATGTAAGGGATGTATGTCCATTTTGACTTGATGGCCCTAACGGCCAAGTTTCGTATATAGCACATGTTTCCATGACTTTCGCTATTAGCATCTTATATCTATACGTGATGGTGATGTTTCTTGAATGACATGCAAATGAATGGACACGGATGAAGATTGGTTCTCTCGGGCCTTATCGGCTTAGGGTGCCAGTCCGCCCCGTTGGAATTCGGGGCGTGACAATTTCTTTGATTACTAAATGACTAAATGACACATACCTTTAGTGGATCAATAATAGATCTTGGTTTTTTTTAATTAATACACGTGTATTACCTCCTAACATCTATGTATTCTATACTCGGATGGATTATCGGTGTTTATTTGACTACTAAATCTCTAAATAAGACATACAATGGTTGGACGGACCAATAATTAAACTTTGTTACCTACATTGCTACATGTGCATTACCTCCTAACATTCATGTATTCCATACTCTGATGGATTATCGGTGATTCTTTGACTACTAAATTATTAAATGAGACATACAAAGGTTGGACGGACCAATAATAGAACTTGGTTACTTACAGTACTACAAGTGTATAACCTCTTAACATCTAATTATTCCAAACTCGGATGGACTATCAGTGTTTCTTTGACTACTAAATCACTAACTAACACATTCAAAGGTTGGACGGACCAATAATAGAACTTTACATTACTACATGTGTATTACCTCCTAACATCTATATATTCCATACTCAGATGGATTATTGGTGTTTCTTTGATTACTAAATGACTAAATGACACATACATGTCTAATGGATCAATAAAAGATCTTGGTTTTTTTTAATTACTACACGTGTATTACCTCCTAACATCTATGTATTCTATACTCGAATGGATTATTGGTGTTTATTTGACTTCTAAATCTCTAAATAAGGCATACAATGGTTGGAAGGACCAATAATTGAACTTTTTTTACCTACATTACTGTATGTGCATTACCTCTTAACATTCATGTATTCCATACTCAGATGGATTATTGGTGATTCTTTGACTAATAAATCATTAAATGAGACATACAAAGGTTGGGCGGACCAATAATTGAACTTGGTTACTTAAAGTACTACAAGTGTATAACCTTCTAAAATCTATGTATTCCAAACTCGGATGGACTATCAGTGTTTCTTTGACTACTAAATCACTAACTAACACATTCAAAGGTTGGACGGACCAATAATAGAACTTTACATTACTACACGTGTATTACCTCCTAACATCTATGTATTCCATACTCAGATGAATTATCGGTGTTTCTTTGATTACTAAATGACTAAATGACACATACATAGGTTTCATGGATCAATAATAGATCTTGGTTTATTATATTACTACTCGTGTATTACCTCTTAACATCTATGTATTCTTTACTCAGATGGATTATCGGTGTTTCATTGACTACTAAATCACTAAATAAAACATACAACGGTTGGACGGATTAATAATTGAACTTGGTTTCCTAAATTACTACATGTGCATTATGATACTAGCATGGATCGCATGGTTGATGTCACACCTCAAATCCCATTGAGTTGGACAGGCACCCTGATACAAGATCAAGTCCACAACACAAAGATTCCAACAACAACAACAACAAAAACAGCAACCAACACAAATGCTAGTGAATCGAAAGAGCCCCACCCGGCTTCACTAGACTTCAAGATCTCAAAGACAAGAACAACAAGATAATAAAAGATAGATAACTTGACATATAATATTCAAGAGACTAAGAACCCTAACATCAAGAGAGGACCCTAAGACTATTGAATATAAACACCAAGTTCTTACTTAGACCAAGAGGAACTCAATGACCTCAAGATCCTTGTTTCTAGCCAAATCACAACACAAGCTTCACTCTTGGAGCTTGGCCGAATCTGCCTCCCAATGGAAGAGAGAGAGAGAGAAATATTACAAGTCCTTTGTCTTGAAATTACAATGAGAAAACTAAGGCAAAATAATTCTAAGCTTGTCTATTTATATTACAAGCCAAATGAAAGACAAAATGACCATATGGGCCATGTTGGGGCAGCCGGCCATGGAGGCCTTGGAGTGTAAGTTTATTACACTTCAAGGCCCATCTTCACACCTTAAAACATTTAGATCCTTAGGTGGTTCAATGACCAACTCACACACGGCCATTTGCATGAATAAGGCTTGGAGTTTTTGTAACTCCCGAGCTTGACTTCGTGTGAATGGTCGGGTACTTGTTGGACAGCTTGTCCCACCCGTATCATCCTCTCCATCTTGAGAGGAATTTGACCTCAAATTCAGCACTTGGTCGTCTTCAACCGCCTCCACGAGAGAAAGATCACAAACGTTAAAAGTGTGGTGCACTTGATATTCCGGTGGAAGGTCAATCTTGTAGGCGTTGTCATTGATTTTCTCGAGTACTTGGAATGGACCATCACCCCTCGGCATCAATTTGGACTTTCTTTGGGATGGAAACCGATCCCTCCGAAGATGCACCCACACCCAATCTCCCGGTTCAAGGATGACTTTCTTTCTTCCCTTGTTGGCCCTCCTTGCCATGTCTTGGTTTCTCTTCTCAAGTTGAAGCCGCACCTTCTCATGTAACTTCTTCATAGAATCTGCCCGCTTGCTTCCTTCTAAGCTAATCATGAGATCACTTGGCAAAGGCGTTAAATCCAAAGGGGTGAGGGGGTTGAGGCTGTATACACACTCAAAGGGAGTCATTTCCGTACTTGAGTGTATGACACGGTTATATGCAAACTCAATTAATGGTAAGTGCTCTTCCCAAGAAGTCATTTTTCCCTTAACCATGGAACGTAGCATAGCACCCAAAGTCCTATTTACTACTTCCGTTTGGCCATCGGTTTTTGGGTGGCAGGACGTAGAGAATAATAACTTGGTACCAAGCCTACCCCACATGGACTTCCAAAAGTGGCTTAGGAACTTAGAGTCCCTATCACTCACAATGGTCCTCGGGACACCATGCAATCTAACAACATTATCAACAAACAACGAGGCCACGCTAGGGGCGTCATCACATTTAGAGCAAGGAATAAAGTGCGCCATTTTAGAAAACCGGTCAACTACAACAAAAATACTATCCCGGCCTCGTCGAGTCCTTGGCAGCCCTAACACAAAGTCCATAGATATATCAAGCCAAGGACGTAGAGGAGTGGGCAGCGGGGTGTACAACCCATGAGGTAGGAGCCGAGATTTGGCTCTCTTGCATTCTACACATTGGCCGCAAATCCTAGCCACATCCTTGCGCATTTTGGGCCAATAGAATTGCTCCTCCAATATTCCAAGGGTCTTTGCGACCCCAAAATGACCCATTAGACCGCCATCATGTGCTTCCCTCACAAACAATTCTCTCCAAGAGCTAGAGGGTACACACAATCGTCTACCTTTAAATAAGTAACCATCAAACTTGGCATAGGGATTTGAACCCCTAGCCGAATCCCACTTGTCCCTACCCAATTCTTCACATTCCCTAAAGATAGGAGCAAAGTGAGGGTCCTTGGGATACAATTCTCTTAAACTCTCAAAACCCATCAATTTTGATGACAAGGTGGACACAAGGACATGTTTTCTAGACAAAGCATCGGCCACTACATTGTCCTTACCCTTTTTGTATTGGATAACATAAGGGAAGGTCTCAAGAAACTCAATCCATTTTGCATGCCGTTTGTTAAGCTTGTCTTGGGCCCGAAGATGCTTTAAGGATTCATGGTCCGTTCGGATCACGAACTCCTTGGGCCATAAGTAATGTTGCCAAGTGGCCAAGGCTCTAATCAAGGCATACAACTCTAAATCATACGTGGAGTAGTTTAGAGTTGCTCCTTTGAGCTTTTCGCTAAAGTAAGCAATGGGTTTCAAATCTTGCATCAAAACAGCCCCTATGCCTACTTTACTCGCATCGCACTCGACCTCGAAGGTCTTATCAAAGTTGGGCAATTGTAACAACGGTGCGGAGATGAGCATAGCTTTCAAGGCTTCAAATGCCTTAGCTTGCTCGACACCCCACTTGAAGGGTTGTTCTTTCCGAATGACCTCGGTCAAGGGGGCGGCTATGGTGCTAAATCCTTTGACAAACCTTCTATAAAAACTAGCCAACCCGTGGAAGCTTCTTACTTCTCCAACGTTTTGTGGGGTTGGCCAATTTTTGATAGCATCTATCTTGGATTCATCCACTTTGACCCCTCTTGAACTAACAACAAAACCCAAGAAAACAACTTCATTGACACCAAAAGAGCACTTTTCCAGATTTGCATACAATTTTTCCTTCCTAAGGACATCAAGCACACATTGTAAATGCACCACATGCTCTTCTAAGGACTTGCTATACACCAAGACATCATCAAAGTAGACAACAACAAACTTCCCAATAAATGGCCTCATCACGTGATTCATTAGCCTCATAAAGGTACTTGGAGCATTTGTTAGGCCGAATGGCATAACCATCCATTCATAGAGACCAAACTTGGTCTTGAAGACGGTTTTCCATTCATCACCGGGTTGCATTCTTATTTGGTGATAGCCACTCCTTAAATCAATCTTGGAAAACAAACATGAACCATTCAACTCATCTAGCATGTCATCTAACCGAGGAATAGGGTGGCGATATTTTACCGTAATTTTGTTGATGGCTCGGCAGTCCACACACATGCGCCACGTTCCGTCTTTCTTTGGCACTAATAACACCGGAACAGCACACGGACTCATGCTCTCCTTGACATACCCTTTGTTGAGGAGCTCCTCAACTTGACGTTGCAATTCCTTGGTGTCCGTAGGATTGCTCCTATAAGCCGGCTTGTTTGGTAATTGTGATCCCGGCACAAAGTCAATTTGGTGCTCAATTCCCCGAAGCGGGGGCAATCCTTGCGGAAGTTCCTTAGGAAATACGTCCTCATAATCCTGCAACACACAAGAAATCAAAGGGGAAATGGAAGAATTAGTGGGGTTAGTGTTAAAACAATGAGCCAAGAGTAACATAGGCGTATCCTCATCATGATCCACGAAGAGTTCCTTCTTCCTAACCAACATCACCATGTTTTCCGTCCCCTTCGCCGTTGGGGCAGCCTTGGATGGGCCCACTGCCCCACCTACGGAGCTCCCTCCCTTTTCTCCCTTTTCGGATTCCTTTCCTTTTTCCTTCAATTCGCTCATCCTTTGATGCCACTCATTTACTTGGGAAGGCGAAAGAGGATGAAGTGTAACCTTTCGGCCATCCTTCTCAAGTGTATATCGATTAGTCCTCCCATCGTGTTTAGTGGACCTATCATATTGCCAAGGTCTACCTAGTAACAAGTGACATGCTTGCATTGGTATCACGTCACAAGGCACTTCATCGTGGTAGTTTCCCACCTTAAACCGTATCACACATTGCCTTGCGACCCTTAATTCACCACAATCATTCAACCATTGTAACTTGTAAGGACTAGTGTGCGGAGTAGTTGGTAACTTCAAGAAGTTTACCATAGCATGACTTACAACATTTGTACAACTACCACTATCAATCACCAAGGTACACACACTTCCCTTTACAAGACATTTAGTATGGAATAGATTTTCCCTTTGGCTTGGGTCATCTATTGCCTTACTAATCATGACGCGCCGAACCACAAAGTTTGGAATCACACACTCCCCTTCTTGCGGATAAACATCTTCACCATCATCACCACCATCATCAAGTGGTCCATCCTCGGTTTCCTCTCCATCTTGAGGCTCGGCCTCTTCTTCTCCCCATTCGGGACCCACCTCTTCACCAAGGTAATATACTCTCCCTTCCCGTAGGATCACATTGCGTCGGTTTGGACATTCATTGGCCTTATGTCCCCAACCTTGGCACTTGAAACATTGGAATCCCTTTGGGTTAGGATACTTGTGAGCCTCCGGTTTTGGAGTCAATTTGGGGACTGTTTTGGTCTCGGGCAGCCTAGTAGTGGCGGGTTGGTCCTTGTTTTTGGGCCAACCCGAGGGGGCTTGTCCCCTTGTCTTGAAAGATGATCTCTCCTTAAGTTCCCTTTCAATCTCAAGAGCCGCTTGGAAAATACCGTCAACGGTTTCAAACTTATGAAGGGTTAAATGAGTGGAGATATCTTTGTTCAACCCACACTTGAACCGGATGATGTCGTGGCTGATTTGCTCCCCACGATGATCAAGCTTCAACATGAGTTGTTGAAACTCATCAAAATATGCCATCACACTCTTGTTACCTTGACGCAAACCATACAATCTAGCAAGCAACTCATGGCGATATCTCTCGGGAAGGTATCGTTGCCTCATCAAATACCTCAATCGATACCAAGGTGGTGGCTGCCCATCAATGAGTTCATTACCAAACCGCTTGACATACTCCCACCAAGTGTTAGCATAACCCTCAAAATGAGCTATAGCATAGCAACCCTTCTTTTCTTCCGAGATGTCATTAACTTGGAAAACTTTGTCACAAGCCGATTCCCAAGCTAAGTAGGCCTCGGGGTCACTATCACCTTTAAAGATTGGTAGGTTCAACTTGATGGTGTTGATGCCTACATCTCTCTCTTGGTGTCGGTTTCCCCTATCTCCATACCCTTGGTATCTCCTTGGATCTCCACGACCCCCTCTTATATCCTCCTCCCTCATGTAATCATCATCAAAGGCTCCATACCCTTCATACTCCTCTCTACCATATCCTTCAAAGGGGGCTGGTCGGGCTTGGGCATTTTGATTCGGAGGAATTGGATTTTGTGGCCTTTGGTTTAATGGAGCTTGGAATGGAGGGTTCGGATTTAGTGGAGGGACTTGACGTCCAAATCCCTCTTGTGGAACTTGAGGAGCTTGGAAACGTATTGGTCTAGTGGGGTCACGGTTTGGAGGAAAAAAGGTGGTTTGGCTTGCGGCATTTAATGGAGCTTGGGGTGCATTTAGCATTTGGTGGACTGTTTCGGGGGTGATGGTTGCGGAGGAAGTCCTATCATGCCCATTGGTAGAGACATGTAGAGGAGTAGAAGGATGAGAGTTCCTTTGACTCTCCACTTGTTCTAATCTCCCACTAATAGTCGACACTTCTCCCTTGATTGCTGCCAAGTCCCCTCTCACGGCCCCAAATTCCGAATTCAACCTTTCAAGTGTCCGGGTAACGGCCTCAAGAGTGACCCTCATAGAGTCAAGTGCATTAGTATCCATGTTATGGGACGTGGCCCCTTCCATTGTCAAGGTATTATACTCCTTAGATCACCACACGCTTGAGTTCCACAAGTGTTGTAAATTGGCTAGTAACCGTGAATCCTTTAAGGTATGAGTAAGCTCTTATCCGGAGTGGATTCTTGTTTGAAGACTCAAAGAATTCTTGTCGGACTAGAACCAAAAAAACAACAACGTGTTCAAAAGATAAAAGCACTCAAGTAAACGTTGACACGAAAAACGAATTCAAAGGACTAATTGACAATCTAGTAGGAATGTACTAGTTTGTTAATTAGTTCTAGAATCAAGTAAGGAAACTAAGAATCAACAATTAGAAACTAGAAAATTATCCAAAGTTGAGCTTAGGGGTGATGTGGCAGCATGCAATTGGCCTTGGGCCCACACGGTTTGTATATATATAACTTATATGTATTTTTTTTTTTGTCACAAATCTGAAAATCAATATTCATACAACATGTGAAGGATGACAATGTGTTTTGGAGGGAAAAATAATAGTCTTGTAGCCTTTTTCAACCTTTCAAACTCAAAGGGTTAGGTTTGACTAACTAGTCCCACAAAACAAGGCTCCTTGAATTAAGGAAGAGTGGTTGGCCAACTAGGAAGTGATGGGTGCAAGTCTTGCAAGTCTTTCACCAACAACTTTATGACTTGTCTTGCAACTTGAACACCACAAGATGAACAAGATGAACAAGTTTAAAAGATGAACACCTTACAACTTTCACCAACTTCTTCAAGCACATAACACACAACCACCAATTTTTGTCATCAACAACATACAACTTTCAACCACTTCAAGTCACCACAACAATGGTCAAGTTTTCAAGCTCAACTTTTAGATCTAGACACTTTAGTGTTGGTGAGAAAGAAACCAACACTAGAAACACACTAAACAAGCAAAATAACACCTAGATCTAAACATACAACAACATTCTCGGATTTGTCTTCAATGGACTGATTTCCGATTTTTTTTTTTTTTTTGTTTAATCCGAGAACAAGCCCAAGATGGGTTGTGTGGGAACACAACCGGTCTTGCTTTGATACCAAATGATACAAGATCAAGTCCACAACACAAAGATTCCAACAACAACAACAACAAAAACAGCAACCAACACAAATGCTAGTGAATCGAAAGAGCCCCACCCGGCTTCACTAGACTTCAAGATCTCAAAGACAAGAACAACAAGATAATAAAAGATAGATAACTTGACATATAATATTCAAGAGACTAAGAACCCTAACATCAAGAGAGGACCCTAAGACTATTGAATATACACACCAAGTTCTTACTTAGACCAAGAGGAACTCAATGACCTCAAGATCCTTGTTTCTAGCCAAATCACAACACAAGCTTCACTCTTGGAGCTTGGCCGAATCTGCCTCCCAATGGAAGAGAGAGAGAGAGAAATATTACAAGTCCTTTGTCTTGAAATTACAATGAGAAAACTAAGGCAAAATAATTCTAAGCTTGTCTATTTATATTACAAGCCAAATGAAAGACAAAATGACCATATGGGCCATGTTGGGGCAGCCGGCCATGGAGGCCTTGGAGTGTAAGTTTATTACACTTCAAGGCCCATCTTCACACCTTAAAACATTTAGATCCTTAGGTGGTTCAATGACCAACTCACATACGGCCATTTGCATGAATAAGGCTTGGAGTTTTTGTAACTCCCGAGCTTGACTTCGTGTGAATGGTCGGGTACTTGTTGGACAGCTTGTCCCACCCGTATCACACCCGATGCCCTAAAAACTCGAGAGAACCAACTTTAACCTGTGCTTATCATGCATATAACTATAAGAATCATGCATATATATATATATAAGCTATAGTAATGAAAGACCAACATAGATAGACCCAAACCATATATACATGACTTGAATGTTGGGGCCATAACTGTTACGAGACTAAACATATTTGAACTTCATACATTAGTCTAAAAAGCCTCTATAGGATAGAAAACATAGTCTAGGTCGGGACAGACCCCACCTTACAAAACTACTGTACAATACCAAAATAAACATATCAAAGACTCGATAAATCCCCAAATCAACTTGGAGCTCACCAATCACAGCTAAGTGTCCTGTACTCCTATTGAGGAGGTCTACTAGCTGGAGTACTTGTACCTGTGGCATGAAACACAGTGTCCCCATGAGGGACGTTAGTACGAAAGAATGTACTGAGTATGTAAGGCATAAAGTGACTATAGGTAAGAGAAGATCTTAATAAAATCAGATATCAATATATAACTGTACAGATAAGAATAAAAGACCACCTTTGCTTGTATTTATGGAATCATGTGCATTACATCTTTTACTTTACTTTATCCTTCTTTGCATTATGAAATTGTAAAGCATATGATACAAATAACCAGATGATCAGTGGTAAAAGAGGATGACCCATGCTAGGTATCTTAACCCTTGGGATACAGTCCTCATAAATACACAAATTGGGATCGACCCATGATAGGCTTTCCTTTCACCCTGGGATACCACCCGTGATATTGGGATTGACCCATGCTAGGTGTTCCTTCCACCCCTGGGATACTAGAATTTAACTAAGAATTGAAAGGATAATTAATGGATAAATGAAAAATTAGACACAAGAAAATGAGTAGTTAAGAATAATAAGATATATTAAACCCTAGAAACCTTAAATTACATTCATCAACTAACACCTAATTCCTACGGTGACCAAGAGGAAATCAAAACGCCCTCGAAACCACATGTTACTAAGCAAACCGTCAACAAAAGCTTACAAAAAACACTCTCAAGAGATTTGTTGATCAATATTCAAGAAAACCTAAGGAAAATAAAGCATGGTTTGGGTATTTATACCCATGGGTCAATTATTACAAACGTGGGCCAGAAAGTGACCCTTTTACCCTTTAAAACATAGCCTTCTAGCAGTTTAAGGCCACCCACCCACGCAGGTGGCAACGCAGATGCCACTATTTTGGGCTACCTTGGCCACCTGCTGGTGCACCTCACTCACTTGCGGCCGCAGGTGAGCTCACAGACTCCAAAAGTGAGTTGTTTACTCCTTTTCGCATTTCTTTGACCCTCCAATGTTCCTTGATCCTTTGTGGATGCAATCACCAACACGCAACACCTTTTGATGGTAGTATGATGTCTTCAAGTATCTCCCACTTCATGAACATCCCTTGGAGTGCTTGAAGCTCTCGTTCTTGGCTTCTAGTAAACGGTTTAGAGCGGGTTTGGATTGTATCATCCTCTCCATCTTAAGAAGAATTTGACCTCAAATTCTCATCCTTTATAATGTCAAAAGGTGAAATATCACACACGTTGAATGTATTGTGCACTTGATACTCTGGTGGGAGATCAATCTTGTAAGCATTATCATTTATACGCTCAAGCACTTGGAATGGGGCATCACCTCTAGGCATCAACTTAGCCTTCCTTTGGGTGGAAAACCGATCTTTCCAGAGGTGTACCCATACCCAATAACCCGGTTCAAGTACAAGCCTTCTCTTTCCTTTGTTCACTCTTTCGGCTATTGCTTGATTCTTCTTCTCAAGTTGAGCTCTCACCTTCTCATGCATCTTCTTCATTGCTTCCACCTTTTTTCTCCCATCTAAACTAATCAAAACTTCACTAGACAAAGGAGTGAGATCTAAAGGGGTTAGGGGGTTAAAACCCACATTCAAAGGGAGTCATACCAATAGTTGAGTGAATAAAACAACTGTAAGCAAATTCGACTAAGGGTAAGTGATCCTCCCAAGAGGCCATTTTTCCTTTGACCATGGTGCGTAGCATTGAACCCAAGGCTCTATTCACAACCTCGGTTTGACCATTGGTTTATGGGTGGCAGGTCGTTGAGAAAAGCAATTTGGTGCCAAGCCTACCCCACAAGGACCTCCAAAAGTGACTAAGGAACTTAGAGTCCCTATCACTAACAATGGTTCATGGAATTCCATGTATCTTTACAACATGTTCTATAAACAAGGATGCCACATTGGAGGGGCATCATCACATTTGTGACACGGAATAAAATGAGCTATTTTAGAGAACCGATCAACCACAACAAAGATACTATCTCTTCCCCTCCTTGTCTTAGGCAAACCCAATACAAAATCCATAGATATGTCAAGCCATGGACATAGGGGGTGGGAAGTGGGGCGTATAATCCTTGAGGGAGAAGGCGTGACTTCGCACTTCTATAATTCATACATTGACCATAAATTCGTGCAACATCATGTCGCAGTTTGGGCCAATAAAATTGTTCCTGTAGTATTTCAAGGGTCTTGTCAATTCCAAAGTGACCCATCATACCACCATCATGTGTCTCTCTCACAAACAACTCTCTCCAAGAGCTAGAGGGCACACACAACCTCTTTTCTTTGAATAGGAATCCATCAAATTTTGAGTAGGGTAAAGTTCTATCCCTAAGCCATCTTTCCCTTTCCCATTCCTCATAATCCTTGAAGATTTGAGCAAACTTGGGATCCTCAGGATATAATGTCTTCAAGCAATCAAATCCAATTAATTTAGAAGACAAAGTACTAAGTAACACATGTTTTTGGGACAAGGCATCGGCCACAACGTTCTCCTTCCCCTTTTTGTATTGGATTACATAAGGGAAAGTTTCTAAGAATTCAATCCACTTGAAATGCCATTTGTTCAATTTGTCTTGAGCCCTAAGATGTTTCAAAGACTCATGGTCAGTCCGAATCACAAATTCCTTAGGCCACAAGCAGTGTTGCCAATTTCCCAAAGCTCTAATGAAGGCATACAACTCAAGATCATACGTAGAGTAATTCAAGGTTGCTCCTTCGAGCTTTTCACTAAAGTATGCAATGGGCCTTTGGTCTTGCATTAAGACAGCCCCAATGCCTACCTTGCTAGCATCACATTCAACTTCAAACATTTTTCCAAAGTCGGGCAATTGCAACAAAGGGGTGGAGCTAAGCATTATTTTCAAAGTTTCAAACGCCTTTGCTTGCTCGTCACCCCACTTAAAGGGCTTATCCTTTCGAATTACCTCGGTGAATGAGGCGGCTATGGTACTAAACCTTTTGACAAACCTTCTATAAAATCTAGCCAATCCATGAAAGCTTCTCATATCACCAATGGATTGTGGAGTTGGTCAATTTATTATAGAGTCTATCTTGGATTCATCAACTTCAACACCCCAGGAGCTTACAACAAAGCCCAAAAAGACAACTTCATCAACACAAAAGGAGCATTTCTCAAGATTAGCAAACAATTGCTCCTTTCTAAGCACATCAAAAACACATCTCAAATGCTTAACATGGTCATCTATGGACTTGCTATAAACTAAAATATCATCAAAGTATACCACAACAAACTTCCCTATAAACGGTTTCATCAAATGGTTCATTAACCGCATAAAGGAACTAGGAACGTTGGTGAGTCCAAATGGCATAACCATCTATTCATAGGGACCAAACTTGGTCATGAAGGTAGTTTTCCATTCATCACCGGGACTCATCCGAATTTGATGGTACCCATGTCACGCCTCAAATCCCATTGGGGCGGACTGGCACTCGTAGCTGTGAAGGCCCAAAAGAACCAACCTGTGATCATATACTTCTTCTATATGTAATGGAGCTAATAAATGTGCTACAGTGTATGGACGTGATGTATCTATAAAATAAACTAAGTAGGTAAACACAAATAGATATACAGAACTTGGCCATTGGGGCCATAATTTCTAAAAGCCAAGACACTACTACGCTTAACTTTACAATGTCTACAAAGCCTCTAAAAGATACATAAACTTAGTTAAGGTCGGGACAGGTCCCCTGATGCAACCCACCCTCCCAAAGCCTTTTACAAGGCCTTTCACAAGGAGTCAAGCTCGAGAACTCTAAACTTGGCAAGGGTTATTCATGAAGAAAGATGCACTTGAGTGCATTATGGAGTCCTCCCGAGGATTCCACATGTTCGTGATAGCTTTTGATGGAGCACGCATTGAGAAGAAGAAGGAGGATTATGCTTTGGTTTGATGAATTCTTGAATTCATCACAAAGAGGACATCCAAACAAGACCCTTACATCATTAAGGGTAGAAATGTAATAACATAGTTTCTTCTTTATTTGCTTAGTATAAATAGCCTCTTTTATGCTTTGAAGACTTAGAATTTTCATAAACTAAAAACTCCATTGTTGAGAGAATTAAGAGAGCTTGCTAAAGCTTTTAGTTGTTTCTTGTTTGGAAAGAAGAGTTGCTTGGGATATCATTTCCCTTGAGGTTCTTCTTAGAGTTAGGTGCTTGTTGGGATATTTAAGGAAGGTCTCTTTATTTATTAAAGTGGTTGTCTTTAATTCTCAATTTGTGTCTATCTATTTATCTTCCTCTTGTTTTCTTGTTAATCCTCTTGTCATTAGTCTAAATTGTGCTTTATTTCTTTATCAATCTTAGCTTTCCTTTAGGGTTTATATCATTTGGTATCAGAGTTTGGATTGGGTTTGTTTCAACAAATCTAAGTCTTGGGTTTTGGTATTTTCTAAAAAAAAAAAAAAAAAAACCAAAATTTTTTTATTTTAATTTGTTGTTTTTGACACTAGATCTTGATTCTCTAGTGTTTTTGGAGTCTAAATCTCGAATTTCATTCAAATCGGAGTTTGGAAAGTGAAGTTACCATGAAAGGGTTTTCAAGCTTTTGAACTTTTCAAACTTGGAAAGTGGGTTTATTGATTGCGATGAAATTGAGGCTTAAAAATCATTGGGGTTTGTTCCCTGCGTCTTGTGGAAGCTACTCCTAAATTTTGAGTCAATTCTGAGTTGATTTGGAGGTGTTGGGATTTTGTGTGTGTTCTTGGTGTTCTAGGTGTTCTTAAACATCTTCATATTGTTCTTGGGGAAGAAGAGAGAGGAAATACACTTTGATCGAAAAATTTCAAGTCAATTTTGGTCAAAGGTGTTTGTGGGTCCACTTGTGGAAATTTAAAAAAAAAATAAAAAATTCCCCACCCACCCCTGCAGGCGCGTGGGGCTCAGATTCAGAGAGCAGAAATTTCCAACACTTAGTTTTTTTTCCAAAATTTTTTCTAAGTGTCCAAACTCCGTGATTCTTTTTCCTACGCTTTCTTCTTTCAATTTCTCAACTATTTACCAAGTAATTAACATCTTTAATCACTTGGTAACTCATTTACAACATCAAATCCTCTTCTTTGATCCTTCAAACTAAGTAACAACAAGTAATTCTTTCTACTTTTTTTACTTCGTCTTTGAGTCCGATTTTTTTTGTGCTCCTTTTCTTTGAGCTTTTCTTCTTTATTTTCCCTTGAAACTTCTTGGTTCCTGATACAAGATCAAGTCCACAACACAAAGATTCCAACAACAAAAACAGCAACCAACACAAATGCTAGTGAATCGAAAGAGCCCCACCCGGCTTCACTAGACTTCAAGATCTCAAAGACAAGAACAACAAGATAATAAAAGATAGATAACTTGACATATAATATTCAAGAGACTAAGAACCCTAACATCAAGAAAGGACCCTAAGACTATGGAATATAAACACCAAGTTCTTACTTAGACCAAGAGGAACTCAATGACCTCAAGATCCTTGTTTCTAGCCAAAACACAACACAAGCTTCACTCTTGGAGCTTGGCCGAATCTGCCTCCCAATGGAAGAGAGAGAGAGAGAGAAATATTACAAGTCCTTTTGTCTTGAAATTACAATGAAAAAACTAGGGCAAAATAATTCTAAGCTTGTCTATTTATATTACAAGCTAAATGAAAGACAAAATGACCATATGGGCCATGTTGGGGCAGCCGGCCATGGAGGCCTTGGAGTGTAAGTTTATTACACTTCAAGGCCCATCTTCACACCTTAAAACATTTAGATCCTTAGGTGGTTCAATGACTAACTCACACACGGCCATTTGCATGAATAAGGCTTGGAGTTTTTATAACTCCCGAGCTTGACTTCGTGTGAATGGTCGGGTACTTGTTGGACAGCTTGTCCCACCCGTATCATCCTCTCCATCTTGAGAGGAATTTGACCTCAAATTCAGCACTTGGTCGTCTTCAACCGCATCCACGAGAGAGAGATCACCAACATTGAAAGTGTGGTGCACTTGATATTCCGGTGGAAGGTCAATCTTGTAGGCGTTGTCATTGATCCTCTCAAGTACTTGGAACGGACCATCACCCCTAGGCAGCAATTTGGACTTTCTTTGAGATGGAAATCGATCCTTTCGAAGGTGCACCCACACCCAATCTCCGGGTTCAAGCACAAGCCTTCTTCGTCCTTTGTTTACCCTTTTTGCAACCTCTTGGTTCTTCCTTTCAAGCTTGATCCGCACCTTCTCATGCACCTTTTTCATTGCCTCGGCTCTTTTGCATCCATCTAAACTTGTCATGAGATCACTAGACAAAGGAGTGAGATCTAAAGGGGTAAGGGGATTCAAGCCATAAACACACTCAAAGGGAGTCATTCACGTACTTGAATGTATTACCCGATTGTATGCAAATTCCACCAAGGGTAGGTGATCCTCCCATGAAGTCAGTTTACCTTTAACCATAGAACGTAGCATAGACCCTAAGGTTCTATTTACTACCTCCGTTTGGCCATCGGTTTGTGGGTGGCAAGACGTGGAGAAAAGTAACTTCGTTCCAAGCCTACCCCACATGGACTTCCAAAAGAGACTTAGGAACTTTGAGTCCCTATCACTCACAATAGTCCTTGGGACTCCGTGAAGCTTTACAACATGTTCAACAAATAATGAAGCTACACTAGGAGCATCTTCAGTTTTAGCACATGGAATGAAATGAGCCATTTTGGAGAATCTATCAACAACAACAAAAATGCTATCTCGACCCTTTCTAGTCCTTGGCAGCCCCAAAACAAAGTCCATCGAAATATCTAACCAAGGGCTAAGGGGAATGGGAAGTGGGGTGTACAATCCTTGAGGTCGGAGGCGGGATTTGGCACACCGGCAATCCACACATTGGCCGCAAATTTTAGCAACATCCTTGCGCATTTTGGGCCAATAGAATTGTTCCTCTAAGATACCGAGGGTCTTGTCAACCCCAAAATGCCCCATGAGGCCACCATCATGTGCCTCTCTCACAAACAATTCCCTCCATGAACTAGAAGGAACACACAACCTCCTCCCTTTGAACAAATAACCATCAAATCGAGAGTAGGAGGAATTGCTATTCTCCTTAAGCCATTTGTCCCTTCCCCACTCTTCACATTCCCTATAAATAGGAGCAAAGGTAGGATCCTCGGGATACAACATCCGCAAGCTCTCAAATCCCATCAACTTCGAAGACAAGGTAGCAACAAGCACATGCTTTCTAGACAACGCATCAGCCACAACATTTTCCTTCCCCCTTTTGTAATGAATTACATAAGGGAAGGTCTCAATAAACTCAATCCACTTAGCATGACGCCTATTCAACTTGTCTTGGCTCTTAAGGTGTTTCAACGATTCGTGGTCCGTTCGTATCACAAACTCCTTAGGCCACAAATAATGTTGCCAATTGCCCAAAGCTCTAACAAGGGCGTACAACTCCAAATCATAAGTCGAGTAATTAAGAGTTGCCCCTTTGAGCTTTTCACTAAAATAAGCAATGGGCTTGCCTTCTTGCATTAAAACAGCCCCGAGGCCAACTTTACTCGCATCACACTCTACTTCAAACATCTTATCAAAATTGGGCAATTGCAACAAAGGCGCCGAGATGAGCATAACTTTCAAGGCTTCAAAAGCCTTAGCTTGCTCTCCCCCCCACTTAAAGGGTTGGTCCTTTCTAATAACCTCGGTCAAGGGTGCTGCTATGGAGCTGAAACCTTTGACAAACCTCCTATAAAAGCTCGCCAACCCATGGAAACTTCGGATTTCTCCAATAGTTTTAGGGGTCGGCCAACTTCGTATAGAGTCTATCTTGGATTCGTCCACTTCCACACCCCTTGAGCTCACGACAAAACCCAAAAAAATCACTTTATCAACACCAAAAGAACACTTCTCTACATTGGCATACAACTTCTCCTTTCGGAGCACATCAAACACACACCTCAAATGCACCACATGATCATCAATAGACTTACTATATACCAACACATCATCAAAATACACCACCACAAACTTTCCAATATAAGGCTTCATTACATGATTCATTAGCCTCATAAAGGTGCTAGGAGCATTGGTAAGGCCAAAGGGCATGACCAGCCACTCATATAGACCAAATTTGGTCTTGAATGCGGTCTTCCACTCATCACCGGGTTGCATGCGAATTTGGTGGTAGCCACTCCTAAGATCCACTTTAGAAAACAAACAAGAACCATGGAGCTCATCTAACATATCATCTAGTCTAGGGATTGGATGACGATACCTTATAGTGATTTTGTTGATGGCCCTACAATCAACGCACATGCGCCAAGTTCCGTCTTTCTTTGGTACCAAAAGCACCGGGACAGCACACGGACTCATACTTTCCTTGATGTATCCCTTGTGGAGAAGCTCCTCAACTTGCCTCTCAAGCTCCTTAGTGTCCATGGGATTGCTCCTATAGGCCGGTTTGTTTGGAAGTTGTGAACCCGGCACCAAATCAATTTGGTGCTCAATTCCCCGAAGTGGGGGCAATCCTTGTGGAAGTTCTTGAGGAAATACGTCTTCATAATCCTGCAATACACAAGAAATCAAAGGAGACATGGAAGGATTAGTGGGGTTAGTATTAAAACAATGAGCCAAGAGTAACATAGGCGTGCCCTCATCATGATCTATGAAAAGTTCCTTCTTCCTAGCCAACATCACCATAGTCCCTCCCCCCGTTGCTGTTGGGGCAGCCTCCGATGTACCTACTGCCCCACCTACGGAACTCCCTCTCTTTTCTCCCCTTTCGGGTTCCTTTCCCTTTTTCTTCAATTCTCTCATCCTTTGATGCCACTCATTTACTTGGGAAGGTGAAAGAGGATGAAGTGTGACCTTTCGGCCATCCTTCTCAAGTGTATATCGATTGGACCTCCCATCGTGTTTGGTAGACCTATCATATTGCCAAGGTCTACCTAACAACAAGTGACATGCTTGCATTGGTATTACGTCACAAAGTACTTCATCGTGGTAGTTTCCCACCTTAAACCGTATCACACATTGCCTTGTGACCTTCAATTCACCACAATCATTCAGCCATAGTAACTTGTAAGGACTAGAGTGTGGTGTAGTTGGTAACTTCAAGAAATTTACCAAAGCATGACTTGCGACATTTGTACAACTACCACTATCAATCACCAAGGTGCACACACTCCCCTTTACAAGACATTTAGTGTGGAATAGATTTTCCCTTTGGCTTGGGTCATCTACTGCCGTACTAATCATGACGCGCCTAACCACAAAGTTTGGAACCACACACTCCCCTTCTTGAGGATAAACATCTTCACCATCATCACCATCATCATCGTGTGGTCCATCATCGGTTTCCTCTCCATCTTGAGGCTCGGCCTCATCTTCTCCCCTTTCGGGACCCACCTCCTCACCAAGGTAATACACTCTACCTTCCCGTAGGATCACATTGCGTCGGTTTGGACATTCATTGGCCTTATGTCCCCAACCTTGGCACTTGAAACATTGGAATCCCTTTGGGTTAGGATACTTGTGAGCCTCCGGTTTTGGAGTCAATTTGGGGACTGTTTTGGTCTCGGGCAGCCTAGTAGTGGCGGGTTGGTCCTTGTTTTTGGGCCAACCCAAGGGGGCTTGTCCCCTTGTCTTGAAAGATGATCTCTCCCTAAGTTCCCTTTCAATCTCAAGAGCCGCTTGGAAAATACCGTCAACGGTTTCAAACTTGTGAAGGGTTAAATGAGTGGAGATATCTTTGTTCAACCCACACTTGAACCGGATGATGTCGTGGCTGATTTGCTCCCCACGATGATCAAGCTTCAACATGAGTTGTTGAAACTCATCAAAATATGCCATCACACTCTTGTTACCTTGACGCAAACCATACAATCTAGCAAGCAACTCATGGCGATATCTCTCGGGAAGGTATCGTTGCCTCATCAAATACCTCAATCGATACCAAGGTGGTGGCTGCCCATCAATGAGTTCATTACCAAATCGCTTGACATACTCCCACCAAGTGTTAGCATAACCCTCAAAATGAGCTATAGCATAGCAACCCTTCTTTTCTTCCGAGATGTCATTAACTTGGAAAACTTTGTCACAAGCCGATTCCCAAGCTAAGTAGGCCTCGGGGTCACTATCACCTTTAAAGATTGGTAGGTTCAACTTGATGGTGTTGATGCTTACATCTCTCTCTTGGTGTCGGTTTCCCCTATCTCCATACCCTCGGTATCTCCTTGGATCTCCACGACCCCCTCTTATCTCCTCCTCCCTCATGTAATCATCATCAAAGGCTCCATACCCTTCATACTCCTCTCTACCATATCCTTCAAAGGGGGCTGGTCGGGCTTGGGCATTTTGATTCGGAGGAATTGGATTTTGTGGCCTTTGGTTTAATGGAGCTTGGAATGGAGGGTTCGGATTTAGTGGAGGGACTTGACGTCCAAATCCCTCTTGTGGAACTTGAGGAGCTTGGAAACGTATTGGTCTAGTGGGGTCACGGTTTGGGGGAAAAATGGTGGTGTCACGGTTTGGAGGAAAATGGGTGGTATGGCTTGCGGCATTTAATGGAGCTTGGGGTGCATTTAGCATTTGGTGGACTGTTTCGGGGGTGATGGTTGCGGAGGAAGTCCTATCATGCCCATTGGTAGAGACATGTAGAGGAGTAGAAGGATGAGAGTTCCTTTGACTCTCCACTTGTTCTAATCTCCCACTAATAGTCGACACTTCTCCCTTGATTGCTGCCAAGTCCCCTCTCACGGCCCCAAATTCCGAATTCAACCTTTCAAGCGTCCGGGTAACGGCCTCAAGAGTGACCCTCATAGAGTCAAGTGCATTAGTATCCACGTTATGGGACGTGGCCCCTTCCATTGTCAAGGTATTATACTCCTTAGATCACCACACGCTTGAGTTCCACAAGTGTTGTAAATTGGCTAGTAACCGTGAATCCTTTAAGGTATGAGTAAGCTCTTATTCGGAGTGGATTCTTGTTTGAAGACTCAAAGAATTCTTGTCGGACTAGAACCAAAAAAAAATAGCAACGTATTCAAAAGATAAAAGGCACTCAAGTAATCGTGGACACGAACAAACGGATTCAAAGGACTAATTGACAACCTAGTAGGAATGTACTAGTTTGTTAATTAGTTCTAGAACCAAGTAAAGGAAACCAAGAATCAACAATTAGCAACTAGAATAATATCCAAAGTTGAGCTTATAGTGACGTGGCAGCATGTAAGTGGTCCCACACGTTTTTGCTTCTTCCTTGTTCCTTTTTTTTTTTTTTTTTTTTTTTAAATCTCAAATCTGAAATTTTTCAATACTCACACAACTTGTTATAGATGACAATGTGTTTTGGAGGGAAAGTAAAAGTCTTGTAGTCTTTCAACCTTTCAAACTCAAAAAGGTAAGATTTGACTAGGCTAATCCCACAAAACAAGGTTCCGTGTTTTAAGGAAAAGTGGTTGGTCAACTAGGAAGTGATGGGTGCAAGTCTTTCACCAACAACTTTATGACTTGTCTTGCAACTTGAACACCACAAGATGAACAAGATGAACAAGTTTAAAAGATGAACACCTTAACAACTTTCATCCACTTCTTCAAGCACATAACACACAACCACCAATTTTTATCATCAACAACATACAACTTTCAACCACTTCAAGTCACCACAACAATGATCAAGTTTTCAAGCTCAACTTTTAGATCTAGACACTTTAGTGTTGGTGAGAAAGAAACCAACACTAGAAACACACTAAACAAGCAAAATAACACCTAGATCTAGACATACAACAACATTCTCGGATTTGTCTTCAATGGACTGATTTCCGATTTTTTTTTTTATTTTTTTTTTTGTTTAATCCGAGAACAAGCCCAAGATGGGTTGTGTGGGAACACAACCGGTCTTGCTTTGATACCAAATGATACAAGATCAAGTCCACAACACAAAGATTCCAACAACAACAACAACAAAAACAGCAACCAACACAAATGCTAGTGAATCGAAAGAGCCCCACCCGGCTTCACTAGACTTCAAGATCTCAAAGACAAGAACAACAAGATAATAAAAGATAGATAACTTGACATATAATATTCAAGAGACTAAGAACCCTAACATCAAGAAAGGACCCTAAGACTATGGAATATAAATACCAAGTTCTTACTTAGACCAAGAGGAACTCAATGACCTCAAGATCCTTGTTTCTAGCCAAAACACAACACAAGCTTCACTCTTGGAGCTTGGCCGAATCTGCCTCCCAATGGAAGAGAGAGAGAGAGAGAGAAATATTACAAGTCCTTTTGTCTTGAAATTACAATGAAAAAACTAGGGCAAAATAATTCTAAGCTTGTCTATTTATATTACAAGCTAAATGAAAGACAAAATGACCATATGGGCCATGTTGGGGCAGCCGGCCATGGAGGCCTTGGAGTGTAAGTTTATTACACTTCAAGGCCCATCTTCACACCTTAAAACATTTAGATCCTTAGGTGGTTCAATGACTAACTCACACACGGCCATTTGCATGAATAAGGCTTGGAGTTTTTGTAACTCCCGAGCTTGACTTCGTGTGAATGGTCGGGTACTTGTTGGACAGCTTGTCCCACCCGTATCAGTTCCCGTCCTTAGCTTTTCAACGTTCCTTCCTGAGTCATCCAAAAATCCATTCTTAACCTTCAAGTAGAGAGTGGACCCTTGCAACTCATCGGAGCTAAACTAGTTACAACCATTAGCCGAGGCAATTTGTGAGGCAACCATAGGTGCGATTTCTTGAGTGTTCATGAGCTTTTCTTTTGACTAACTTAACGTGTTTGCTTGTTTTGCTTGAATGTTTTACCTAGGTACCTATGTCGAACCACGGAGACGGTGACTCGATTACAACACGGGATCCCGCAATACTTGAATTGTTGAACATGTTTACCGCTTTCTCAACCCGCATGGATGAGAGGTTGGACAGGTTGGGTAATCAAGTAGAAACTCTTGAAGCAAGGTGTCGGGATGCTTCTTTCACTCCCCCGGCTACTAATTACTTTGGAACCACAAGCAGAGATCGCCGTGACTCCTCAACCCCAATTTCACTCGATGCTCTTCACCGAGTGCTCCATCCCACATCCTCCGCTCCACCAATCAAACCCAAACCGCAAATGCCACCCACCAACATTTCCAACCACCACCATATACTCCTCTCCTTCCCTAACAAGTTCCCCAACCACCACTATATAGACCTCCACCATTACTAAATGACCACCAACCACTCCATAATGCCCCCCCCCCAATCCAAAATATCCAACAATTGGGTGATGAGTTACTAGAGGAGTTCCACAATGAGTTTGAGGGTGTACATGGTGACTACGCCCATCGAATGAGGGGTCCGCATGAACAATTCCATGGTGCTTATCTAGGTAGAGGAGGAAGACATGGTCCTATCCCTCAATTGGGTAGGCAAAGGGGATTTCAAGGTCGGGAATTTCATGATGACAACTATGGCGAGGATCATTATGTACATAATGGACCTCATGGACATCTTGGGGGTCGAGACATGAGTCTTAACTCTATCAAGGTTACTCTTCCATCTTTCAAGGGTGAGAGCAACCCCGATGTGTTTCTTGATTGGGTGACACAATGTGATCGCATCTTCTTGACTAAGTAGATGTCCGAGGTGTGGAAGGCATCTTATGCTATTGCTCAATTTGAAGGGTTTGCATCTACTTGGTGGGAAACTCAAGTGAAAGCTAGGATTGCACGGTTTAGTTCCCACTCTTACTTGGGAGGAACTCAAAACTATCTTGAGGCGTAAGTATGTCACCGATCGTTATCACCAAGAGCAACTCAAGAAGATTTACACTTTGCACCAAGGCACAAAAAGGGTGGAACAATACTATGATGAGTTCCACCTTGTGAAAATGAGAATAGACCTTGAAGAAGATCCTTTGTATGCTATGACACGGTTTCGTGTGGGGTTGAATAAAGAGATTGCTTGCAAAATGAGACTCCATAATTATCGTGATATTGATGAAACTCTTGAAGCGGCTATTGAAATTGAGTTGGGGCTCAAGGAAGAGAAACTTGACAAGTCGAGAGGCTACAAAGGGTTTTGGAACTACAACAAAGAAGGGGGATTTTCCTCTTCCACTTGGTCAAAGAACAAGGGAACCACACAAGAGACCAAGAAACCATTGGTCCAAACCAATCACGTTGAGAAGCCCACTCCCAAACCCACTCCACATGACGGAGGCTATTTTTCAAAACCTCTTCGATGTTTTAAATGTTAAGGATTTGGTCATAGAATGAGTGAGTGCCCCAATCGGAGGGCATTTGTTGTTATGATTGATGATTCTTGTAATGTTGATGGTGTCTCTCTTCTTGAGGGGAATGCTAATGAGGGTACTCATGACGTGGGGGATAATGATGAAGAGGAGGAGAGTGAGGAGTATGGTGATGTTGTTGTTCCTTGTGGTTTGACTAGAAGGGCCTTATTCATCAAGGATTTGACTCAAGAAGGGGAGCTCACCCGTCCAAAGTATGTAGTGAGGAGGACAATGATAAGCAAGGGCTTGGATGATCCAAACCAAAGGGAATACCTTTTCCATTCTAAGTGCCTTATCAAGGGAAATGTGTGTTCCTTGATAATCAATGGAGGAAGTTGTACTAATGTTGCAAGTACTACATTGGTGGATTTTCTTCACCTCCCCACTACCAAACACTCTACCCCTTACAAACTTCAATGGTTGAGTGATTGTGGGGAATTAAAGGTACATAGACAAGTCGTGATTAAGTTCAAGGTTGGCAAGTACCAAGATGAAGTTTTGTGTGATGTGGCACCAATGCAAGCTTGTCATTTATTACTTGGGAGGCCGTGGCAATATGATAGAGCTACTAATCATGATGGTCGCACCAATCGGTATTCCTTTGAGCATGGAGGGTATACACACATCCTACATCCTATGACACCGGTACAAGTTCATGACATGTACCACAAGTTGAGAGAGTTAACTAATAAGGGGAAGGGTGTGGATGCTAGTAATGAGGTCAATGGTGTCGTGGGAGAGAGTGAAGGGAAAGGTTGTTCTAAAGGGAAAGAGAAGGTGGCTCTTTTGGTGAACTTTAAGGAGATTCGGGATGAGTTGAAAGAGAGGCAACCGGTGGTCCTTCTCATGCATAGGGATTACTCCTTTCTCACTAATGAACTAACTTCTTCTCTCCCTAGTTCTCTTTCTTCTCTTTTGCAGGGCTATGAAGATGTGTTTCCCCCGGAACTTCCAAAGGGATTGCCCCCTATAAGGGGAATTGAGCATCAAATTGATTTCATCCTGGGGTCCCAATTGCCAAACAAACCGGCTTATAGATCCAATCCGGAGGACACCAAGGAACTTTAAGGGCAAGTGGAAGAACTCCTTGAGAAAGGGGTGGTGCCGGAGAGCCTGAGCCCATGTACGGTACTGGTGATTTTGGTTCCTAAAAAGGATGACACTTGGCGCATGTGTGTAGATTGTCGAGCCATCAACAAAATAACGGTAAAGTATCGCCATCCCATTCCTCGACTTAATGACATGCTTGATGAGTTGAGTGGTTCTTGCATATTCTCAAAAATAGACCTTAGGAGCGGTTACCATCAAATTCGAATGAAACCCGGGGATGAGTGGAAAACGGCATTCAAGACCAAATTTGGTCTCTATGAATGGTTGGTGATGCCTTTTGGCCTCACCAATGCTCCTAGTACTTTTATGCGTTTGATGAATCATGTGATAAAACCTTTTATTGGTAGGTTTGTGGTTGTGTATTTTGATGATGTGTTGGTGTATAGTAAGACCATGGATGAGCACGTTGATCATTTAAAGTGTGTGTTTGATGTGCTTAGGCAAGAACAACTTTTTGCCAATTTATCTAAATGCTCTTTTGGTGTTGACGAAGTCATTTTTTTTGGGTTTTCTTGTGAGTTCAAGGGGAGTTGAAGTTGATGAATCCAAAATAGAAGCTATTAAGAATTGGCCAACTCCCACATCCATTGGTGATGTGCGTAGTTTCCATGGATTGGCTAGTTTTTATAGGCGGTTTGTTAAAGGATTTAGCACTATAGCCGCCCCCTTGACTAAGGTGATCCGAAAGGATACATCCTTCTTTTGGGGTGAGGAACAAGCAAAGGCTTTTGCTACCTTGAAACAAATGCTTAAACTCCGCACCATTGTTGCAATTACCCAACTTTGATAAAACATTTGAAATTGAATGTGATGCTAGTAGAGTGGGTATTGGGGCTGTTTTGATGCAAGATTTAAAACCCATTGCCTACTTTAGTGAGAAACTTAGAGGTGACGTTGAAGTTGATACAAGATCAAGTCCACAACACAAAGATTCCAACAACAACAACAACAAAAACAGCAACCAACACAAATGCTAGTGAATCGAAAGAGCCCCACCCGGCTTCACTAGACTTCAAGATCTCAAAGACAAGAACAACAAGATAATAAAAGATAGATAACTTGACATATAATATTCAAGAGACTAAGAACCCTAACATCAAGAGAGGACCGTAAGACTATTGAATATAAACACCAAGTTCTTACTTAGACCAAGAGGAACTCAATGACCTCAAGATCCTTGTTTCTAGCCAAATCACAACACAAGCTTCACTCTTGGAGCTTGGCCGAATCTGCCTCCCAATGGAAGAGAGAGAGAGAGAAATATTACAAGTCCTTTGTCTTGAAATTACAATGAGAAAACTAAGGCAAAATAATTCTAAGCTTGTCTATTTATATTACAAGCCAAATGAAAGACAAAATGACCATATGGGCCATGTTGGGGCAGCCGGCCATGGAGGCCTTGGAGTGTAAGTTTATTACACTTCAAGGCCCATCTTCACACCTTAAAACATTTAGATCCTTAGGTGGTTCAATGACCAACTCACACACGGCCATTTGCATGAATAAGGCTTGGAGTTTTTGTAACTCCCGAGCTTGACTTCGTGTGAATGGTCGGGTACTTGTTGGACAGCTTGTCCCACCGGTATCATCCTCTCCATCTTGAGAGGAATTTGACCTCAAATTCAGCACTTGGTCGTCTTCAACCGCCTCCACGAGAGAAAGATCACAAACGTTAAAAGTGATACAAGATCAAGTATGTATCACAAGATTTCAGCAACACCAACAAGAAAACCCAACAAACACAAGATTAACAAGTAAGCAACAATGCTAGTGAATCGAAAGAGCCCCACACGGCTTCACTAGACTTCAAGATCTCAAAGACAACAACAACAAGATAATGAAAAGATAGATAACTTGACATATAATATTCAAGAGACTAAGAACCCTAACATCAAGAGAGGACCCTAAGACTATTGAATATAAACACCAAGCTCTTACTTGGACCAAGAGGAACTCAATGACCTCAAGACCCTAGTTTCTAGCCAAAACACAACACAAGCTTCCTTCTAGCAAGCTTGTGGCCGAATCTGCCTCTCAATGGAAGAGAGAGAGAGAGTGAAATATTACAAGTCTTTGTCTTGAAATTACAATGAGAAAACTGAGGCAAAATAATTCTAGGCTTGTCTATTTATATTACAAGCCAAATGAAAGACAAAAATGACCTTATGGGCCATGTGGAGCAGCCGGCCATGGAGTGTAAAAACACTACACTTCAAGGCCCATCTTCACACCTTAAAACATTTAGACCCTTAGGTGGTTCAATAACCAACTCACACACGGCCATTTGCATGAATACGGCTTGGAGTTTTTGTAACTCCCGAGCTTGACTTCGTGTGAATGGTCGGGTACTTGTTGGACAGCTTGTCCCACCCGTATCATCCTCTCCATCTTGAGAGGAATTTGGCCTCAAATTCAGCACTTGGTCGTCTTCAACCGCCTCCACGAGAGAAAGATCACAAACGTTAAAAGTGTGGTGCACTTGGTATTCCGGTGGAAGGTCAATCTTATAGGCGTTGTCATTGATTTTCTCGAGCACTTGGAATGGACCATCACCCCTCGGCATCAATTTGGACTTTCTTTGGGATGGAAACCGATCCCTCCGAAGATGCACCCACACCCAATCTCCCGATTCAAGGATGACTTTCTTTCTTCCCTTGTTGGCCCTCCTTGCCATGTCTTGGTTTTTCTTCTCAAGTTGAAGCCGCACCTTCTCATGTAACTTTTTCATAGAATCTGCCCGCTTGCTTCCTTCTAAGCTAATCATGAGATCACTTGGCAAAGGCGTTAAATCCAAAGGGGTGAGGGGGTTGAGGCCGTATACACACTCAAAGGGAGTCATTCCCGTACTTGAGTGTATGACACGGTTATATGCAAACTCAATCAATGGTAAGTGCTCCTCCCAAGAAGTCATTTTTCCCTTAACCATGGAACGTAGCATAGCACCCAAAGTCCTATTTACTACTTCCGTTTGGCCATCGGTTTGTGGGTGGCAAGAGGTAGAGAACAATAACTTGGTACCAAGCCTACCCCACATGGACTTCCAAAAGTGGCTTAGGAACTTAGAGTCCCTATCACTCACAATGGTCCTCGGGACACCATGCAATCTAACAACATTATCAACAAATAACGAGGCCACGCTAGGGGCGTCATCACACTTAGAGCAAGGAATAAAGTGCGCCATTTTAGAAAACCGGTCAACTACAACAAAGATACTATCCCGGCCTCGTCGAGTCCTTGGCAGCCCTAACACAAAGTCCATCGATATATCAAGCCAAGGACGTAGAGGAGTGGGCAGCGGGGTGTACAACCCATGAGGTAGGAGCCGAGATTTGGCTCTCTTGCATTCTACACATTGGCCACAAGTTCTAGTCACATCCTTGCGCATTTTGGGCCAATAGAATTGCTCCTCCAATATTCCGAGGGTCTTTTCGATCCCAAAATGACCCATTAGACCGCCATCATGTGCTTCCCTCACAAACAATTCTCTCCAAGAGCTAGAGGGTACACACAATCGTCTACCTTTAAATAAGTAACCATCAAACTTGGCATAGGGATTTGAACCCCTAGCCGAATCCCACTTGTCCCTACCCCATTCTTCGCATTCCCTAAAGATAGGAGCAAAGTGAGGGTCCTTGGGATACAATTCTCTTAAACTCTCAAAACCCATCAACTTCGAAGACAAAGTGGCAACAAGCACATGCTTTCTAGACAACGCATCAGCAACAACATTCTCCTTCCCCCTTTTGTAATGAATTACATAAGGGAAAGTCTCAATAAACTCAATCCACTTAGCATGACGCCTATTCAACTTGTCTTGGCTCTTAAGGTGTTTCAACGATTCATGGTCCGTTCGTATCACAAACTCCTTAGGCCACAAATAATGCTGCCAATTGCCCAAGGCTCTAACAAGGGCGTACAACTCCAAATCATAAGTCGAGTAATTAAGAGTTGCCCCTTTGAGTTTTTCACTAAAATAAGCGACGGGCTTGCCTTCTTGCATTAAAACAGCCCCGATGCCAACCTTACTAGCATCACACTCCACTTCAAACATTTTATCAAAATCGGGCAATTGTAACAAAGGCGCCGAGATGAGCATAGCTTTCAAGGCTTCAAAGGCCTTAGCTTGCTCATCACCCCACTTAAAGGGTTGGTCCTTTCTAATAACCTCAGTCAAGGGTGCTGCTATGGAGCTAAAACCTTTGACAAACCTCCTATAAAAGCTTGCTAATCCATGAAAACTTCGGATTTCTCCAATAGTTTTAGGGATTGGCCAACTTCGTATAGAGTCTATCTTGGATTCGTCCACTTCCACGCCCCTTGAGCTCACGACAAAACCCAAGAAAATCACTTTATCAACACCAAAAGAACACTTCTCCATGTTGGCATACAACTTCTCCTTTCGGAGCACCTCAAACACACACCTCAAATGCATCACATGATCATCAATAGATTTACTATATACCATCATCAAAGTAAACCACCACAAACTTCCCAATATAAGGCTTCATTACATGATTCATTAGCCTCATAAAGGTGCTAGGAGCATTGGTAAGGCCAAAGGGCATGACCAGCCACTCATATAGACCGAATTTGGTCTTGAATGCGGTCTTCCACTCATCACCGGGTTGCATGCGAATTTGGTGATAGCCACTCCTAAGATCCACCTTAGAAAACAAACAAGAGCCATGGAGCTCATCTAACATATCATCTAGTCTAGGGATTGGATGACGATACCTTATAGTGATTTTGTTGATGGCTCTACAATCGACGCACATGCGCCAAGTTCCGTCTTTCTTTGGTACCAAAAGCACCGGAACAGCACAAGGACTCATACTTTCTTTGATGTATCCCTTGTTGAGAAGTTCCTCAACTTGTCTCTCAAGCTCCTTAGTGTCCATGGGATTGCTCCTATAAGCTGGTTTGTTTGGAAGTTGTGAACCCGGCACCAAATCAATTTGGTGCTCAATTCCCCGAAGTGGGGGCAATCCTTGCGGAAGTTCTTTAGGAAATACATCTTCATAATCCTGCAACACACAAGAAATCAAAGGGGAAATGGAAGAATTAGCGGGGTTAGTATTTAAACAATGAGCCAAAAGCAACATAGGTGTGCCCACATCATGGTCCACGAAGAGTTCCTTCTTTCTAGCTAACATCACCACGTTTTCAGCCCCCTTTGAAGTTGAGGCAGTCACGGGTGACCCTACTGCCCCAACCACGGTTTCCCTTCCCTCTTCTTCTCTTCCGGATTTCTTCCCCTTTTCCTTCAACTCTCTCATCTTTTGGTGCCACTCATTTACTTGGGAGGGTGAAAGCGGGTGAAGTGTGACCTTTCGGCCATCCTTCTCAAGTGTATATCGATTGGTCCTCCCATCGTGTTTGGTAGACCTATCATATTGCCAAGGTCTACCTAACAACAAGTGACACACTTGCATTGGTATCACGTCACAAAGCACTTCATCTTGGTAGTTTCCCACCTTAAAACGTATCATACATTGCCTTGTGACCTTTAGTTCACCACAGTCATTCAACCATTGTAGCTTGTAGGGACTAGTGTGCGGGGTAGTTGGTAACTTCAAGAAGTTAACCGTAGCCATACTAACAACATTTGTGCAACTACCACTATCAATCACCAAGGGGCACACACTTCCCTTTACTAGACATTTAGTATGGAATAGATTCTCCCTTTGACTAGGGTCATCTATCGCCTTACTAATCATGACGCGCCTAACCACAAAGTTGGGAACCACACACTCCCCTTCTTGAGGGTAAACATCTTCACCCTCATCATCATATGGCCCATTCTCGGGTTCCTCTCCATCTTGAGGCTCGGCCTCATCTTCACTCTTCTCAAGATCCACCTCTTCACCAAGGTAATACACCCTCCCTTCCCGAAGGATCACATTGCGTCGGTTTGGACACTCATTGGCTTTATGTCCCCAACCTTGGCACTTGAAACATTGGAATCCTTTTGGGTTAGGGTACTTGTGAGCTTCTTGTTTTGGAGGAAGTTTGGGGTCGGCCTTGGGCTCGGGCAGCCTTGGAAGGCTGGATTGCCCCTTGTTTTTGGACCAACCCGAGGGGGCTGGTACCCTTGCCTTAAACGACGACCTCTCCTTTAGCTCTTTTTCAACCTCAATAGCCGCTTGGAAAATACCCTCAACGGTATCAAACTTGTGAAGTGTCAAATGAGTGGAGATCTCCTTGTTCAATCCACACTTGAACCGGATGACATCATGACTGATTTGCTCCCCACGATGGTCAAGGTTTAACATGAGTTGTTGAAACTCATCAAAGTATGCCATCACACTTTTGTTACCTTGACGTAAGTTGTACAACCTTGCAAGCAATTCATGGCGATAACTCTCGGGGAGGTACCTTTGCCTCATCAAGTATCTCAATCGATACCAAGGTGGTGGCTGCCCGTCAACTAGTGCATTACCAAACCGCTTGACGTACTCCCACCAAGTGTTAGCATAACCCTCAAAGTGAGCTATAGCATAACTTCCTTTCTTTTCTTCCGAGAGATCATTAACTTGGAAGACTTTGTCACAAGCCGATTCCCAAGCTAAGTATGCCTCGGGGTCACTCTCACCCTTAAAGAGCGGTAGACTCAACTTGATGGTGTTGATGCCTACATCTCTCTCATGGTGTCGGTTTCCTCTTTCTTCATATCCACGGTATCTCCGTTGAGCTCCTCTGCCCCCTCTCACCTCCTCCTCCCTCATGTAAGTATCATCAAAGGCCCCGTACCCGTCATACTCCTCCCTACCATACTCCTCAAGGTGGGCTGGTCGGTTTTGGTTATTTGGAATTTGATTTGGGGGTATTGGATTTTGTGGAGGTGGTGGTCTTTGGTTTAATGGAGCTTGGAATGGAAGGTTCGGATTTAGTGGTGGAATTTGACGTCCAAATCCCTCATGCGGGGTTTGGGAATTCTGGAAATGCGTTGGTCTATTGGGGTCACGGTTTGGAGGAAAATAGGTGGTTTGGCTTGCGGCATTTAGTGGAGCTTGGGGTGCATTTAGCATTTGGTGGACTGTTTCGGGGGTGATGGTTGCGGAGGAAGTCCTATCTTGCCCATTGGTTGAGACATGTAGAGGAGTAGAAGGACGAGAGTTCCTTTGACTCTCCACTTGTTCTAATCTCCCACTAATAGTCGACACTTCTCCCTTGATGGCTGCCAAGTCCCCTCTCACGGCCCCAAAGTCCGAATTTAACCTTTCAAGTGTCCGAGTAACGGCCTCAAGAGCGACCCTCATAGAGTCAAGTGCATTAGTATCCACGTTATGGGACGTGGCCCCTTCCATTGTCAAGGTATTATACTCTTTAGATCACCACACGCTTGAGTTCCACAAGTGTTGTAAATTGGCTAGTAACCGTGAATCCTTTAAGGTATGAGTAAGCTCTTATCCGGAGTGGATTCTTGTTTGAAGACTCAAAGAATTCTTGTAGGACTAGAACCAAAAACAACAACGTGTTCAAAAGATAAAAGCACTCAAGTAAACGTTGACACGAACAAACGAATTCAAAGGACTAATTGACAATCTAGTAGGAATGTACTAGTTTGTTAATTAGTTCTAGAATCAAGTAAGGAAACTAAGAATCAACAATTAGAAACTAGAAAATTATCCAAAGTTGAGCTTAGGGGTGACGTGGCAGCATGCAATTGGCCTTGGGCCCACACGGTTTGTATATATATAACTTATATGTATTTTTTTTTTTTTTTGTCACAAATCTGAAAATCAATATTCATACAACTTGTGAAGGATGACAATGTGTTTTGGAGGGAAAAATAATAGTCTTGTAGCCTTTTTCAACCTTTCAAACTCAAAGGGTTAGGTTTGACTAACTATTCCCACAAAACAAGGCTCCTTGAATTAAGGAAGAGTGGTTGGCTGATACGGGTGGGACAAGCTGTCCAACAAGTACCCGACCATTCACACGAAGTCAAGCCCGGGAGTTACAAAAACTCCAAGCCGTATTCATGCAAATGGCCGTGTGTGAGTTGGTTATTGAACCACCTAAGGGTCTAAATGTTTTAAGGTGTGAAGATGGGCCTTGAAGTGTAATGTTTTTACACTCCATGGCCGGCTGCTCCACATGGCCCATAAGGTCATTTTTGTCTTTCATTTGGCTTGTAATATAAATAGACAAGCCTAGAATTATTTTGCCTTAGTTTTCTCATTGTAATTTCAAGACAAAGACTTGTAATATTTCACTTTCTCTCTCTCTTCCATTGAGAGGCAGATTCGGCCACAAGCTTGCTAGAAGGAAGCTTGTGTTGTGTTTTGGCTAGAAACTAGGGTCTTGAGGTCATTGAGTTCCTCTTGGTCCAAGTAAGAGCTTGGTGTTTATATTCAATAGTCTTAGGGTCCTCTCTTGATGTTAGGGTTCTTAGTCTCTTGAATATTATATGTCAAGTTATCTATCTTTTCATTATCTTGTTGTTGTTGTCTTTGAGATCTTGAAGTCTAGTGAAGCCGTGTGGGGCTCTTTCGATTCACTAGCATTGTTGCTTACTTGTTAATCTTGTGTTTGTTGGGTTTTCTTGTTGGTGTTGCTGAAATCTTGTGATACATACTTGATCTTGTATCATTTGGTATCAGAGCAAGACCGGTTGTGTTCCCACACAACCCATCTTGGGCTTGTTCTCGGATTAAACAAAAAAAAAAAAAAAAAAAAAAATCGGAAATCAGTCCATTGAAGACAAATCCGAGAATGTTGTTGTATGTTTAGATCTAGGTGTTATTTTGCTTGTTTAGTGTGTTTCTAGTGTTGGTTTCTTTCTCACCAACACTAAAGTGTCTAGATCTAAAAGTTGAGCTTGAAAACTTGACCATTGTTGTGGTGACTTGAAGTGGTTGAAAGTTGTATGTTGTTGATGAAAAAAAAAATTGGTGGTTGTGTGTTATGTGCTTGAAGAAGTTGATGAAAGTTGTAAGGTGTTCATCTTTTAAACTTGTTCATCTTGTTCATCTTGTGGTGTTCAAGTTGCAAGACAAGTCATAAAGTTGTTGGTGAAAGACTTGCACCCATCACTTCATAGTTGGCCAACCACTCTTCCTTAATTCAAGGAGCCTTGTTTTGTGGGAATAGTTAGTCAAGCCTAACCCTTTGAGTTTGAAAGGTTGAAAAAGGCTACAAGACTATTATTTTTCCCTCCAAAACACATTGTCATACTTCACAAGTTGTATGAATATTGATTTTCAGATTTGTGACAAAAAAAAAAAAAAAAAAAATACATATAAGTTATATATATACAAACCGTGTGGGCCCAAGGCCAATTGCATGCTGCCACGTCACCCCTAAGCTCAACTTTGGATAATTTTCTAGTTTCTAATTGTTGATTCTTAGTTTCCTTACTTGATTCTAGAACTAATTAACAAACTAGTACATTCCTACTAGATTGTCAATTAGTCCTTTGAATTCGTTTGTTCGTGTCAACGTTTACTTGAGTGCTTTTATCTTTTGAACACGTTGTTGTTTTTGGTCCTAGTCCTACAAGAATTCTTTGAGTCTTCAAACAAGAATCCACTCCGGATAAGAGCTTACTCATACCTTAAAGGATTCACGGTTACTAGCCAATTTACAACACTTGTGGAACTCAAGCGTGTGGTGATCTAAAGAGTATAATACCTCGACAATGGAAGGGGCCACGTCCCATAACGTGGATACTAATGCACTTGACTCTATGAGGGTCACTCTTGAGGCCGTTACTCGGACACTTGAAAGGTTAAATTCGGACTTTGGGGCCGTGAGAGGGGACTTGGCAGCCATCAAGGGAGAAGTGTCGACTATTAGTGGGAGATTAGAACAAGTGGAGAGTCAAAGGAACTCTCGTCCTTCTACTCCTCTACATGTCTCAACCAATGGACAAGATAGGACTTCCTCCGCAACCATCACCCCCGAAACAGTCCACCAAATGCTAAATGCACCCCAAGCTCCACTAAATGCCGCAAGCCAAACCACCTATTTTCCTCCAAACCGTGACCCCAATAGACCAACGCATTTCCAGAATTCCCAAACCCCGCATGAGGGATTTGGACGTCAAATTCCACCACTAAATCCGAACCTTCCATTCCAAGCTCCATTAAACCAAAGACCACCACCTCCACAAAATCCAATACCCCCAAATCAAATTCCAAATAACCAAAACCGACCAGCCCACCTTGAGGAGTATGGTAGGGAGGAGTATGATGGGTACGGGGCCTTTGATGATACTTACATGAGGGAGGAGGAGGTGAGAGGGGGCAGAGGAGTTCAACGGAGATACCATGGATATGAAGAAAGAGGAAACCGGCACCATGAGAGAGATGTAGGCATCAACACCATCAAGTTGAGTCTACCGCTCTTTAAGGGTGAGAGTGACCCCGAGGCATACTTAGCTTGGGAATCGGCTTGTGACAAAGTCTTCCAAGTTAATGATCTCTCGGAAGAAAAGAAAGGAAGTTATGCTATAGCTCACTTTGAGGGTTATGCTAACACTTGGTGGGAGTACGTCAAGCGGTTTGGTAATGCACTAGTTGACGGGCAGCCACCACCTTGGTATCGGTTGAGATACTTGATGAGGCAAAGGTACCTCCCCGAGAGTTATCGCCATGAATTGCTTGCAAGGTTGTACAACTTACGTCAAGGTAACAAAAGTGTGATGGCATACTTTGATGAGTTTCAACAACTCATGTTAAACCTTGACCATCGTGGGGAGCAAATCAGTCATGATGTCATCCGGTTCAAGTGTGGATTGAACAAGGAGATCTCCACTCATTTGACACTTCACAAGTTTGATACCGTTGAGGGTATTTTCCAAGCGGCTATTGAGGTTGAAAAAGAGCTAAAGGAGAGGTCGTCGTTTAAGGCAAGGGTACCAGCCCCCTCGGGTTGGTCCAAAAACAAGGGGCAATCCAGCCTTCCAAGGCTGCCCGAGCCCAAGGCCGACCCCAAACTTCCTCCAAAACAAGAAGCTCACAAGTACCCTAACCCAAAAGGATTCCAATGTTTCAAGTGCCAAGGTTGGGGACATAAAGCCAATGAGTGTCCAAACCGACGCAATGTGATCCTTCGGGAAGGGAGGGTGTATTACCTTGGTGAAGAGGTGGATCTTGAGAAGAGTGAAGATGAGGCCGAGCCTCAAGATGGAGAGGAACCCGAGAATGGGCCATATGATGATGAGGGCGAAGATGTTTACCCTCAAGAAGGGGAGTGTGTGGTTCCCAACTTTGTGGTTAGGCGCGTCATGATTAGTAAGGCGATAGATGACCCTAGTCAAAGGGAGAATCTATTCCATACTAAATGTCTTGTAAAGGGAAGTGTGTGCACCTTGGTGATTGATAGTGGTAGTTGCACAAATGTTGTTAGTATGGCTACGGTTAACTTCTTGAAGTTACCAACTACCCCGCACACTAGTCCCTACAAGCTACAATGGTTGAATGACTGTGGTGAACTAAAGGTCACAAGGCAATGTATGATACGTTTTAAGGTGGGAAACTACCAAGATGAAGTGCTTTGTGACGTGATACCAATGCAAGCGTGTCACTTGTTGTTAGGTAGACCTTGGCAATATGATAGGTCTACCAAACACGATGGGAGGACCAATCGATATACACTTGAGAAGGATGGCCGAAAGGTCACACTTCACCCGCTTTCACCCTCCCAAGTAAATGAGTGGCACCAAAAGATGAGAGAGTTGAAGGAAAAGGGGAAGAAATCCGAAAGAGAAGAAGAGGGAAGGGAAACCGTGGTTGGGGCAGTAGGGTCACCCGTGACTGCCTCAACTTCAAAGGGGGCTGAAAACGTGGTGATGTTAGCTAGAAAGAAGGAACTCTTCGTGGACCATGATGTGGGCACACCTATGTTGCTTTTGGCTCATTGTTTAAATACTAACCCCGCTAATTCTTCCATTTCCCCTTTGATTTCTTGTGTGTTGCAGGATTATGAAGATGTATTTCCTAAAGAACTTCCGCAAGGATTGCCCCCACTTCGGGGAATTGAGCACCAAATTGATTTGGTGCCGGGTTCACAACTTCCAAACAAACCGGCCTATAGGAGCAATCCCATGGACACTAAGGAGCTTGAGAGACAAGTTGAGGAACTTCTCAACAAGGGATACATCAAAGAAAGTATGAGTCCTTGTGCTGTTCCGGTGCTTTTGGTACCAAAGAAAGACGGAACTTGGCGCATGTGCGTCGATTGTAGAGCCATCAACAAAATCACTATAAGGTATCGTCATCCAATCCCTAGACTAGATGATATGTTAGATGAGCTCCATGGCTCTTGTTTGTTTTCTAAGGTGGATCTTAGGAGTGGCTATCACCAAATTCGCATGCAACCCGGTGATGAGTGGAAGACCGCATTCAAGACCAAATTCGGTCTATATGAGTGGCTGGTCATGCCCTTTGGCCTTACCAATGCTCCTAGCACCTTTATGAGGCTAATGAATCATGTAATGAAGCCTTATATTGGGAAGTTTGTGGTGGTTTACTTTGATGATGTGTTGGTATATAGTAAATCTATTGATGATCATGTGATGCATTTGAGGTGTGTGTTTGAGGTGCTCCGAAAGGAGAAGTTGTATGCCAACATGGAGAAGTGTTCTTTTGGTGTTGATAAAGTGATTTTCTTGGGTTTTGTCGTGAGCTCAGGGGGCGTGGAAGTGGACGAATCCAAGATAGACTCTATACGAAGTTGGCCAATCCCTAAAACTATTGGAGAAATCCGAAGTTTTCATGGATTAGCAAGCTTTTATAGGAGGTTTGTCAAAGGTTTTAGCTCCATAGCAGCACCCTTGACTGAGGTTATTAGAAAGGACCAACCCTTTAAGTGGGGTGATGAGCAAGCTAAGGCTTTTGAAGCCTTGAAAGCTATGCTCATCTCGGCGCCTTTGTTACAATTGCCCGATTTTGATAAAATGTTTGAAGTGGAGTGTGATGCTAGTAAGGTTGGCATCGGGGCTGTTTTAATGCAAGAAGGCAAGCCCGTCGCTTATTTTAGTGAAAAACTCAAAGGGGCAACTCTTAATTACTCGACTTATGATTTGGAGTTGTACGCCCTTGTTAGAGCCTTGGGCAATTGGCAGCATTATTTGTGGCCTAAGGAGTTTGTGATACGAACGGACCATGAATCGTTGAAACACCTTAAGAGCCAAGACAAGTTGAATAGGCGTCATGCTAAGTGGATTGAGTTTATTGAGACTTTCCCTTATGTAATTCATTACAAAAGGGGGAAGGAGAATGTTGTTGCTGATGCGTTGTCTAGAAAGCATGTGCTTGTTGCCACTTTGTCTTCGAAGTTGATGGGTTTTGAGAGTTTAAGAGAATTGTATCCCAAGGACCCTCACTTTGCTCCTATCTTTAGGGAATGCGAAGAATGGGGTAGGGACAAGTGGGATTCGGCTAGGGGTTCAAATCCCTATGCCAAGTTTGATGGTTACTTATTTAAAGGTAGACGATTGTGTGTACCCTCTAGCTCTTGGAGAGAATTGTTTGTGAGGGAAGCACATGATGGCGGTCTAATGGGTCATTTTGGGGTCGAAAAGACCCTCGGAATATTGGAGGAGCAATTCTATTGGCCCAAAATGCGCAAGGATGTGACTAGAACTTGTGGCCAATGTGTAGAATGCAAGAGAGCCAAATCTCGGCTCCTACCTCATGGGTTGTACACCCCGCTGCCCACTCCTCTACGTCCTTGGCTTGATATATCGATGGACTTTGTGTTAGGGCTGCCAAGGACTCGACGAGGCCGGGATAGTATCTTTGTTGTAGTTGACCGGTTTTCTAAAATGGCGCACTTTATTCCTTGCTCTAAGTGTGATGACGCCCCTAGCGTGGCCTCGTTATTTGTTGATAATGTTGTTAGATTGCATGGTGTCCCGAGGACCATTGTGAGTGATAGGGACTCTAAGTTCCTAAGCCACTTTTGGAAGTCCATGTGGGGTAGGCTTGGTACCAAGTTATTGTTCTCTACCTCTTGCCACCCACAAACCGATGGCCAAACGGAAGTAGTAAATAGGACTTTGGGTGCTATGCTACGTTCCATGGTTAAGGGAAAAATGACTTCTTGGGAAGAGCACTTGGAATGGACCATCACCCCTCGGCATCAATTTGGACTTTCTTTGGGATGGAAACCGATCCCTCCGAAGATGCACCCACACCATGGAAAGTCCAAATTGATGCCGAGGGGTGATGGTCCATTCCAAGTGCTCTTCCCAAGAAGTCATTTTTCCCTTAACCATGGAACATAGCATAGCACCCAAAGTCCTATTTACTACTTCCGTTTGGCCATCGGTTTGTGGGTGGCAGGACGTAGAGAATAATAACTTGGTACCAAGCCTACCCCACATGGACTTCCAAAAGTGGCTTAGGAACTTAGAGTCCCTATCACTCACAATGGTCCTCGGGACACCATGCAATCTAACAACATTATCAACAAACAACGAGGCCACGCTAGGGGCGTCATCACATTTAGAACAAGGAATAAAGTGCTCCATTTTAGAAAACCGATCAACTACAACAAAAATACTATCCCGGCCTCGTCGAGTCCTTGGCAGCCCTAACACAAAGTCCATAGATATATCAAGCCAAGGACGTAGAGGAGTGGGCAGCGGGGTGTACAACCCATGAGGTAGGAGCCGAGATTTGGCTCTCTTGCATTCTACACATTGGCCGCAAATCCTAGCCACATCCTTGCGCATTTTGGGCCAATAGAATTGCTCCTCCAATATTCCAAGGGTCTTTTCGACCCCAAAATGACCCATTAGACCGCCATCATGTGCTTCCCTCACAAACAATTCTCTCCAAGAGCTAGAGGGTACACACAATCGTCTACCTTTAAATAAGTAACCATCAAACTTGGCATAGGGATTTGAACCCCTAGCCGAATCCCACTTGTCCCTACCCAATTCTTCACATTCCCTAAAGATAGGAGCAAAGTGAGGGTCCTTGGGATACAATTCTCTTAAACTCTCAAAACCCATCAATTTTGATGACAAGGTGGACACAAGGACATGTTTTCTAGACAAAGCATCGGCCACTACATTGTCCTTACCCTTTTTGTATTGGATAACATAAGGGAAGGTCTCAAGAAACTCAATCCATTTTGCATGCCGTTTGTTAAGCTTGTCTTGGGCCCGAAGATGCTTTAAGGATTCATGGTCCGTTCGGATCACGAACTCCTTGGGCCATAAGTAATGTTGCCAAGTGGCCAAGTCTCTAATCAAGGCATACAACTCTAAATCATACGTGGAGTAGTTTAGAGTTGCTCCTTTGAGCTTTTCGCTAAAGTAAGCAATGGGTTTCAAATCTTGCATCAAAACAGCCCCTATGCCTACTTTACTCGCATCGCACTCGACCTCGAAGGTCTTATCAAAGTTGGGCAATTGTAACAACGGTGCGGAGATGAGCATAGCTTTCAAGGCTTCAAATGCCTTAGCTTGCTCGACACCCCACTTGAAGGGTTGTTCTTTCCGAATGACCTCGGTCAAGGGGGCGGCTATGGTGCTAAATCCTTTGACAAACCTTCTATAAAAACTAGCCAACCCGTGGAAGCTTCTTACTTCTCCAACGTTTTGTGGGGTTGGCCAATTTTTGATAACGTCTATCTTGGATTCATCCACTTCGACCCCTCTTGAACTAACAACAAAACCCAAGAAAACAACTTCATTGACACCAAAAGAGCACTTTTCCAGATTTGCATACAATTTTTCCTTCCTAAGGACATCAAGCACACATTGTAAATGCATCACATGCTCTTCTAAGGACTTGCTATACACCAAGACATCATCAAAGTAGACAACAACAAACTTTCCAATAAATGGCCTCATCACATGATTCATTAGCCTCATAAAAGTACTTGGAGCATTTGTTAGGCCGAATGGCATAACCATCCATTCATAGAGACCAAACTTGGTCTTGAAGGCAGTTTTCCATTCATCACCGGGTTGCATTCTTATTTGGTGATAGCCACTCCTTAAATCAATCTTGGAAAACAAACATGAACCATTCAACTCATCTAGCATGTCATCTAACCGAGGAATAGGGTGGCGATATTTTACCGTAATTTTGTTGATGGCTCGGCAGTCCACACACATGCGCCACGTTCCGTCTTTCTTTGGCACTAATAACACCGGAACAGCACACGGACTCATGCTCTCCTTGACATACCCTTTGTTGAGGAGCTCCTCAACTTGACGTTGCAATTCCTTGGTGTCCGTAGGATTGCTCCTATAAGCCGGCTTGTTTGGTAATTGTGATCCCGGCACAAAGTCAATTTGGTGCTCAATTCCCCGAAGCGGGGGCAATTCTTGCGGAAGTTCCTTAGGAAATACGTCCTCATAATCCTGCAACACACAAGAAATCAAAGGGGAAATGGAAGAATTAGTGGGGTTAGTGTTAAAACAATGAGCCAAGAGTAACATAGGCGTATCCCCATCATGATCCACGAAGAGTTCCTTCTTCCTAACCAACATCACCATGTTTTCCGTCCCCTTCGCCGTTGGGGCAGCCTTGGATGGGCCCACTGCCCCACCTACGGAACTCCCTCCCTTTTCTCCCTTTTCGGATTCCTTTCCTTTTTCCTTCAATTCCCTCATCCTTTGATGCCACTCATTTACTTGGGACGGCGAAAGAGGATGAAGTGTAACCTTTCGGCCATCCTTCTCAAGTGTATATCGATTAGTCCTCCCATCGTGTTTAGTAGACCTATCATATTGCCAAGGTCTACCTAGTAACAAGTGACATGCTTGCATTGGTATCATGTCACAAAGCACTTCATCGTGGTAGTTTCCCACCTTAAACCGTATCACACATTGCCTTGCGACCCTTAATTCACCACAATCATTCAACCATTGTAACTTGTAAGGACTAGTGTGCGGAGTAGTTGGTAACTTCAAGAAGTTTACCATAGCATGACTTACAACATTTGTACAACTACCACTATCAATCACCAAGGTACACACACTTCCCTTTACAAGACATTTAGTATGGAATAGATTTTCCCTTTGGCTTGGGTCATCTATTGCCTTACTAATCATGACGCGCCGAACCACAAAGTTTGGAATCACACACTCCCCTTCTTGCGGATAAACATCTTCACCATCATCACCACCATCATCAAGTGGTCCATCCTCGGTTTCCTCTCCATCTTGAGGCTCGGCCTCTTCTTCTCCCCGTTCGGGACCCACCTCTTCACCAAGGTAATATACTCTCCCTTCCCGTAGGATCACATTGCGTCGGTTTGGACATTCATTGGCCTTATGTCCCCAACCTTGGCACTTGAAACATTGGAATCCCTTTGGGTTAGGATACTTGTGAGCCTCCGGTTTTGGAGTCAATTTGGGGACTGTTTTGGTCTCGGGCAGCCTAGTAGTGGCGGGTTGGTCCTTGTTTTTGGACCAACCCGAGGGGGCTTGTCCCCTTGTCTTGAAAGATGATCTCTCCTTAAGTTCCCTTTCAATCTCAAGAGCCGCTTGGAAAATACCGTCAACGGTTTCAAACTTGTGAAGGGTTAAATGAGTGGAGATATCTTTGTTCAACCCACACTTGAACCGGATGATGTTGTGGCTGATTTGCTCCCCACGATGATCAAGCTTCAACATGAGTTGTTGAAACTCATCAAAATATGCCATCACACTCTTGTTACCTTGACGCAAACCATACAATCTAGCAAGCAACTCATGGCGATATCTCTCGGGAAGGTATCGTTGCCTCATCAAATACCTCAATCGATACCAAGGTGGTGGCTGCCCATCAATGAGTTCATTACCAAACTGCTTGACATACTCCCACCAAGTGTTAGCATAACCCTCAAAATGAGCTATAGCATAGCAACCCTTCTTTTCTTCCGAGATGTCATTAACTTGGAAAACTTTGTCACAAGCCGATTCCCAAGCTAAGTAGGCCTCGGGGTCACTATCACCTTTAAAGATTGGTAGGTTCAACTTGATGGTGTTGATGCCTACATCTCTCTCTTGGTGTCGGTTTCCCCTATCTCCATACCCTCGGTATCTCCTTGGATCTCCACGACCCCCTCTTATCTCCTCCTCCCTCATGTAATCATCATCAAAGGCTCCATACCCTTCATACTCCTCTCTACCATATCCTTCAAAGGGGGCTGGTCGGGCTTGGGCATTTTGATTCGGAGGAATTGGATTTTGTGGCCTTTGGTTTAATGGAGCTTGGAATGGAGGGTTCGGATTTAGTGGAGGAACTTGACGTCCAAATCCCTCTTGTGGAACTTGAGGAGCTTGGAAACGTATTGGTCTAGTGGGGTCACGGTTTGGAGGAAAAAGGGTGGTTTGGCTTGCGGCATTTAATGGAGCTTGGGGTGCATTTAGCATTTGGTGGACTGTTTCGGGGGTGATGGTTGCGGAGGAAGTCCTATCATGCCCATTGGTAGAGACATGTAGAGGAGTAGAAGGATGAGAGTTCCTTTGACTCTCCACTTGTTCTAATCTCCCACTAATAGTCGACACTTCTCCCTTGATTGCTGCCAAGTCCCCTCTCACGGCCCCAAATTCCGAATTCAACCTTTCAAGTGTCCGGGTAACGGCCTCAAGAGTGACCCTCATAGAGTCAAGTGCATTAGTATCCATGTTATGGGACGTGGCCCCTTCCATTGTCAAGGTATTATACTCCTTAGATCACCACACGCTTGAGTTCCACAAGTGTTGTAAATTGGCTAGTAACCGTGAATCCTTTAAGGTATGAGTAAACTCTTATCCGGAGTGGATTCTTGTTTGAAGACTCAAAGAATTCTTGTCGGACTAGAACCAAAAAACAACAACGTGTTCAAAAGATAAAAGCACTCAAGTAAACGTTGACACGAAAAAAACGAATTCAAAGGACTAATTGACAATCTAGTAGGAATGTACTAGTTTGTTAATTAGTTCTAGAATCAAGTAAGGAAACTAAGAATCAACAATTAGAAACTAGAAAATTATCCAAAGTTGAGCTTAGGGGTGACGTGGCAGCATGCAATTGGCCTTGGGCCCACACGGTTTGTATATATATAACTTATATGTATATTTTTTTTTTGTCACAAATCTGAAAATCAATATTCATACAACTTGTGAAGGATGACAATGTGTTTTGGAGGGAAAAATAATAGTCTTGTAGCCTTTTTCAACCTTTCAAACTCAAAGGGTTAGGTTTGACTAACTAGTCCCACAAAACAAGGCTCCTTGAATTAAGGAGAGTGGTTGGCCAACTAGGAAGTGATGGGTGCAAGTTTTTCACCAACAACTTTATGACTTGTCTTGCAACTTGAACACCACAAGATGAACAAGATGAACAAGTTTAAAAGATGAACACCTTACAACTTTCACCAACTTCTTCAAGCACATAACACACAACCACCAATTTTTGTCATCAACAACATACAACTTTCAACCACTTCAAGTCACCACAACAATGGTCAAGTTTTCTAGCTCAACTTTTAGATCTAGACACTTTAGTGTTGGTGAGAAAGAAACCAACACTAGAAACACACTAAACAAGCAAAATAACACCTAGATCTAAACATACAACAACATTCTCGGATTTGTCTTCAATGGACTGATTTCCGATTTTTTTTTTTTTTTTTTTTTTTTGTTTAATCCGAGAACAAGCCCAAGATGGGTTGTGTGGGAACACAACTGGTCTTGCTCTGATACCAAATGATACAAGATCAAGTCCACAACACAAAGATTCCAACAACAACAACAACAAAAACAGCAACCAACACAAATGCTAGTGAATCGAAAGAGCCCCACCCGGCTTCACTAGACTTCAAGATCTCAAAGACAAGAACAACAAGATAATAAAAGATAGATAACTTGACATATAATATTCAAGAGACTAAGAACCCTAACATCAAGATAGGACCCTAAGACTATTGAATATAAACACCAAGTTCTTACTTAGACCAAGAGGAACTCAATGACCTCAAGATCCTTGTTTCTAGCCAAATCACAACACAAGCTTCACTCTTGGAGCTTGGCCGAATCTGCCTCCCAATGGAAGAGAGAGAGAGAGAAATATTACAAGTCCTTTGTCTTGAAATTACAATGAGAAAACTAAGGCAAAATAATTCTAAGCTTGTCTATTTATATTACAAGCCAAATGAAAGACAAAATGACCATATGGGCCATGTTGGGGCAGCCGGCCATGGAGGCCTTGGAGTGTAAGTTTATTACACTTCAAGGCCCATCTTCACACCTTAAAACATTTAGATCCTTAGGTGGTTCAATGACCAACTCACACACGGCCATTTGCATGAATAAGGCTTGGAGTTTTTGTAACTCCCGAGCTTGACTTCGTGTGAATGGTCGGGTACTTGTTGGACAGCTTGTCCCACCCGTATCAGAAGTACTCCACCTATGACCTTGAGCTTTATGCCTTGATTCGGGCCTTGGGTAATTGGCAACACTACTTATGGCCTAAGGAGTTTGTCATTAGGACCGACCATGAGTCCTTGAAACATCTTAGGTCACAAGGAAAGTTAAACAAGAGGCATGCCAAGTGGGTTGAATTTCTTGAAACATTCCCTTATGTGATTCATTACAAAAAAAGGAAGGATAATGTAGTAGCGGATGCCTTGTCAAGGAAGCATGTTTTGGTCTCTACTTTGACTTCTAAGTTGTTGGGTTTTGAGAGCTTGAAATCATTATACCCCAAGGATCCAATTTTTGCTCAAATCTACCATGATTATGGAGCATAGGTAAGGGACCATAAGCTCAAGGATAAACCTACCACTCCATTTGCTATATTTGATGGTTACTTGTTCAAGAACAAGCGACTTTGTGTGCCTATGAGCTCTTGGAGGGAACTTTTTGTGAGAGAGGCACATGATGGGGGTTTGATGGGGCACTTTGGTATTGACAAGATATTGGGGATCCTTGAAGAACATTTCTATTGGCCTAAAATGCGTAGTGATGTTGCTAAAATTTGTGGTCAATGTGTTGATTGTCATAGTGCTAAATCAAGGTTACTTCCCCATGGCTTATATACCCCTCTCCCCACCCCTCAACGGCCTTGGTTTGATATTTCTATGGATTTTGTATGGGGTTTGCCGAGGACTAAGAGGGGCATGGATAGCATCTTTGTGGTTGTTGACCGTTTTTCCAAAATGGCTCATTTTATTGCATGTCATAAGTGTGATAATGCCCCCATGTTGCATCATTATTTGTTGAGCATGTTGACAAGTTGCATGTATTCCTCAATCCATAGTGAGTGATAGGGATCCTAAATTCCTTAGCCACTTTTGGAAGGAGTTGTGGGGTAGACTTGGGACAAAATTGTTGTTCTCTACATCATGTCACCCACAAACCGATGGTCAAACCGAAGTTGTAAACCACCCTTGGTTCTATGCTTCGGGCCATGGTTAAAGGAAAAATCACATCTTGGGAAGACCAATTGCCTTTAGTTGAATTTGCATATAATCGTATCATTCATAATCCTATTGGCATGTCTCCATTTGAGGTTGTGTATGGTTTTAACCCCCTTACCCCTCTTAATCTAACCCCTTTATCTCAAGTGTTGTGTTGACTTTAGATGGTAACAATAGGGCCGAGGCCATGAAAGCTTTACATGAGAAAGTGAGACTTCAACTTGAGAAGAAGAATCAAGAAACGGCAAAGAAAGTCAACAAGGGGAGAAAAAGGGTGGTTCTTGAACCGGGTGATTGGGTTTGGGTCCATTTTCCAAAGGAGAGGTTTCCCAATAAAAGAAAGACCAAGCTAATGCCTAGAGGTGATGGCCCATTTGAAGTTCTAGAAAGGCTTAATGACAATGCCTACAAAATTGATCTTCCCCCGGATTACCATGTGCACAATACATTCAACATTTGTGATCTTTCTCTTATGGATGTGTGTGATGAAGACCCTTTGAATTTGAGGACAAATTCTTCTCAAGAAGGGGAGAGTGATGCAACCCAAGGGCACCCAAAGCCTTTTACAAGGCCTTTCACAAGGAGTCAAGCTCGAGAACTCCAAACTTGGCAAGGGTTATTCATGAAGAAAGATGCACTTGAGTGTATTATGGAGTCCTCCCGAGGATTCCACATGTTCGTGATAGCTTTTGATGGAGCACGCATTGAGAAGAAGAAGGAGGATTATGCTTTGGTTTGATGATTTCTTGAATTCATCACAAAGAGGACATCCAAACAAGACCCTTACATCATTAAGGGTAGAAATGTAATAACATAGTGGTATCAAGAGCCTAGGTTTAGGTTTGTTTCCACAAATCTACCCTTGGGATTTTGATTTCTTCAAAAATCCAAAAATCCAAAAAAAAATAAAAAAAAATCCAAAAATATTTTTGTTTTGATTTGTTGTTTTTGACACTAGATCTTGATTTCCTAGTGTCTTGTGAGTCTAGATTTCAAATTTCGTTCAAATCGAAGTTGTAGAAGTGAAGTTGTCATTGAAGGGTTTCAAGCTTTTGAAACTTTGTCAATTTTGAAAAGTGGGTTTATTTTTGGCTTGGTTTTGAAGGCTAAAAATTAGTGGGATTTGTTCGTGGCGTTGAAAGGAACACGTGGGTGAAAATTTCATCAAATTTGGAGTTGAAATGAAGAAGTTATGAGGTTGTGAAGATTGGGGTTTTTGTTGGTGTTCTTGAGCGTCTTCAACTTGTTCTTGAAGAAGAAGATAAAAAGGTACACTTTGATCCAAAAATTTTAAAGTTAAAGTTGGTCAAGTGTTAGTTGGTCCATTTGAGGAATTTTGAAAAAAAAAAAAAAAAAATCAAAATCTGAAAAAAAAAACTGGGAAAAATTCCACATGGACTGCCACGTCAGTAGTCAACGGTCAAAGTCAACCGTTGACTGCCACGCAGCAGCCAACTCAGCGCCCACCAGCCCACTCTCGCCACGTGGTGCGTGGAGCCCAATTTCAGAGAGCTGAAAATTTCAGGTTTCCAACACTTAGTTGTTGTTTTTTTGGGTCCTAAAGTTTTTTGGACCTAAAAATTATTCTAAGTGTCCAAACTTCGTGATTCTTTTTTTGTTCTCTTTCTCCTTCGATTCCTCAAGTATTTAAAAAGTAATTAACATCTTTAATCACTTGTTAACTAGTTTGAATCATCAAATCAAACCCCTTTAAAGTGATGAACTTCTTCAAGGCCTCAAAATTTTTCTAAGTGTCCAAATTTCGCGATTCTTTTTTTGTTCTCTTTCTCTTTCAATTTTCTAACTAATTAGCAAGTAATTAACATATTTAATCACTTGTTAACTAGTTTTAATACATCAAATCACTTTTTTGATCCTTCAAATTAAGTAACACAAGTAACTTTTCTACTTTTGTTACTTAGTTTTTTTTTTGAGTCCGTTTTCTTTCGTGCTTAATTTCTTCTACTTTTCTCATCTTAATTCGTAGATAACTTCTTGATTCAAGTCCTTTTAGTTTTATTTGAGTCGTCCTTCTTTTATGAGTCACAAGAATCCATTCCTCCACAAGCATTGATAACCTTGAATTGATTGAGCAAAGCTAGTAACCTATCAATTTGGGAAAGAAGCTATAGAAGGTGAGTTGAGAGCTCATATATGAGTGACGTGAGGCTTTTATTACTAACTTGTTTGCTAGTTTTGTAGGTACAAAAGGTGATATAAGAAAGAATGTCATCCATAGCTTCGGATTATTGTGGAGATGACATTAGTGACTATGCTTGTAGCGACATGAGCTATGAGTATAGTGATGATGAGCAACATGAGAGTTCTTTGAGTGCTTGTGAGCAAAGTAATGAAGCTCATGAGTATGATGGTGAATCTTATGAAGGATATGATAGTCCAAGAGATTATGATCAACATGGTGATGAGAATTACTACACCGGAGATGAATATGAGATGCATGGAGCTTGTGGCTCTTATGATGAACATAAAAGAGTAGAAGTCTCTTATGATGAATTTGATAGTGAAGATGAAGGGTATTGGGGTTCTCATATTACCCACCATGGTGATGAAGACGATGAGAGGTACAATTCTTTCTCCTATATGTCTTGTGAACCTTTTGAAGAGGATTGTGATAGAAGGGGATGTTGTGGGGATGAATTACCTTCCTCATCTTATGTTACTTCCTATCCTAGTCGAGGGGGTATAGATGTGTGGGCAACACCAATTCAAAGACGTCGTGTGGATCATAGGCGAAGAACATTCTCCACTTCTTATGGGGCAACAACTTATACTTCTTATCCTCATTCCAACATGACTAGTTCTTTATATAGTAATGATGTTGGAGGAAGGGTGGGAGGATCAATGATCCATAGAAGTAGAGGGAATTCATTGTCTCAAGATGTGTATGATGGGGAGAGGCGAGTTCTTGAAACAAAAGTTACAAATGAACCACTCACAATTGAGGATCCTATTACTTTGACAATGAACAAATTGTTTGCTTCTATGCTAATAACTCTTGACAAGATCTCTCAAATGGTCTCCAAAGAGTCGAAAGCAAAACAAGCTACTCCTTGTGAAAATGTGCTTGAAGAGGATCCAATGAGTGAAATGAAGGCTACTCCTAGCAACGCAAAGTGGAAGTTAGATGTGAAGGGATCTCCAAACCCTTCCCAAGGAATTCTTGGCACTTGTCCTAACTCCAATAAAATTGAGAGACAAAAGATTGAGAGGAGTAAGGGTGTGATATGTGACAACTCTAGAGTGGAAAAAGGAGAGGTTGTGAGGAGTGATGTGAGAGGGTTGTCACAATCTTATACTAACTTTTGCAACCTTTCTTCCTTTTCTAGTTGTCCAGATTCTTGTGCAGGTATCCTTGGAGACAACCCTAGTGAGGCACCTCGAGCAATGAAGAATCATGAGGTGCTAGAAAGCTTTCCAAAGGAGCAAATGTTTTCAAATGTTGAAAAGCAAGGTGAATGCAATCCTTTCTATGAACTACAAGGTAACAAAGCTAAACCTTACACTTTGTCAAAAGTTGAAGATCCTTGTGTGGCTAGTAGCCAATTGAGTGTAAGTGATGGCATGTATATGTGTGAGCTTAAAGATTCATTGCCTTGTGATCATCTTGATGACACCTTGTGATACAAGATCAAGTATGTATCACAAGATTTCAGCAACACCAACAAGAAAACCCAACAAACACAAGATTAACAAGTAAGCAACAATGCTAGTGAATCGAAAGAGCCCCACACGGCTTCACTAGACTTCAAGATCTCAAAGACAACAACAACAAGATAATGAAAAGATAGATAACTTGACATATAATATTCAAGAGACTAAGAACCCTAACATCAAGAGAGGACCCTAAGACTATTGAATATAAACACCAAGCTCTTACTTGGACCAAGAGGAACTCAATGACCTCAAGACCCTAGTTTCTAGCCAAAACACAACACAAGCTTCCTTCTAGCAAGCTTGTGGCCGAATCTGCCTCTCAATGGAAGAGAGAGAGAAAGTGAAATATTACAAGTCTTTGTCTTGAAATTACAATGAGAAAACTAAGGCAAAATAATTCTAGGCTTGTCTATTTATATTACAAGCCAATTGAAAGACAAAAATGACCTTATGGGCCATGTGGAGCAGCCGGCCATGGAGTGTAAAAACATTACACTTCAAGGCCCATCTTCACACCTTAAAACATTTAGACCCTTAGGTGGTTCAATAACCAACTCACACACGGCCATTTGCATGAATACGGCTTGGAGTTTTTGTAACTCCCGAGCTTGACTTCGTGTGAATGGTCGGGTACTTGTTGGACAGCTTGTCCCACCCGTATCATCCTCTCCATCTTGAGAGGAATTTGGCCTCAAATTCAGCACTTGGTCGTCTTCAACCGCCTCCACGAGAGAAAGATCACAAACGTTAAAAGTGTGGTGCACTTGGTATTCCGGTGGAAGGTCAATCTTGTAGGCGTTGTCATTGATTTTCTCGAGCACTTGGAATGGACCATCACCCCTCGGCATCAATTTGGACTTTCTTTGGGATGGAAACCGATCCCTCCGAAGATGCACCCACACCCAATCTCCCGGTTCAAGGATGAATTTCTTTCTTCCCTTGTTGGCCCTCCTTGCCATGTCTTGGTTTTTCTTCTCAAGTTGAAGCCGCACCTTCTCATGTAACTTCTTCATAGAATCTTCCCGCTTGCTTCCTTCTAAGCTAATCATGAGATCACTTGGCAAAGGCGTTAAATCCAAAGGGGTGAGGGGGTTGAGGCCGTATACACACTCAAAGGGAGTCATTCCCGTACTTGAGTGTATGACACGGTTATATGCAAACTCAATCAATGGTAAGTGCTCCTCCCAAGAAGTCATTTTTCCCTTAACCATGGAACGTAGCATAGCACCCAAAGTCCTATTTACTACTTCCGTTTGGCCATCGGTTTGTGGGTGGCAAGAGGTAGAGAACAATAACTTGGTACCAAGCCTACCCCACATGGACTTCCAAAAGTGGCTTAGGAACTTAGAGTCCCTATCACTCACAATGGTCCTCGGGACACCATGCAATCTAACAACATTATCAACAAATAACGAGGCCACGCTAGGGGCGTCATCACACTTAGAGCAAGGAATAAAGTGCGCCATTTTAGAAAACCGGTCAACTACAACAAAGATACTATCCCGGCCTCGTCGAGTCCTTGGCAGCCCTAACACAAAGTCCATCGATATATCAAGCCAAGGACGTAGAGGAGTGGGCAGCGGGGTGTACAACCCATGAGGTAGGAGCCGAGATTTGGCTCTCTTGCATTCTACACATTGGCCACAAGTTCTAGTCACATCCTTGCGCATTTTGGGCCAATAGAATTGCTCCTCCAATATTCCGAGGGTCTTTTCGACCCCAAAATGACCCATTAGACCGCCATCATGTGCTTCCCTCACAAACAATTCTCTCCAAGAGCTAGAGGGTACACACAATCGTCTACCTTTAAATAAGTAACCATCAAACTTGGCATAGGGATTTGAACCCCTAGCCGAATCCCACTTGTCCCTACCCCATTCTTCGCATTCCCTAAAGATAGGAGCAAAGTGAGGGTCCTTGGGATACAATTCTCTTAAACTCTCAAAACCCATCAACTTCGAAGACAAAGTGGCAACAAGCACATGCTTTCTAGACAACGCATCAGCAACAACATTCTCCTTCCCCCTTTTGTAATGAATTACATAAGGGAAAGTCTCAATAAACTCAATCCACTTAGCATGACGCCTATTCAACTTGTCTTGGCTCTTAAGGTGTTTCAACGATTCATGGTCCGTTCGTATCACAAACTCCTTAGGCCACAAATAATGCTGCCAATTGCCCAAGGCTCTAACAAGGGCGTACAACTCCAAATCATAAGTCGAGTAATTAAGAGTTGCCCCTTTGAGTTTTTCACTAAAATAAGCGACGGGCTTGCCTTCTTGCATTAAAACAGCCCCGATGCCAACCTTACTAGCATCACACTCCACTTCAAACATTTTATCAAAATCGGGCAATTGTAACAAAGGCGCCGAGATGAGCATAGCTTTCAAGGCTTCAAAAGCCTTAGCTTGCTCATCACCCCACTTAAAGGGTTGGTCCTTTCTAATAACCTCAGTCAAGGGTGCTGCTATGGAGCTAAAACCTTTGACAAACCTCCTATAAAAGCTTGCTAATCCATGAAAACTTCGGATTTCTCCAATAGTTTTAGGGATTGGCCAACTTCGTATAGAGTCTATCTTGGATTCGTCCACTTCCACACCCTTTGAGCTCACGACAAAACCCAAGAAAATCACTTTATCAACACCAAAAGAACACTTCTCCATGTTGGCATACAACTTCTCCTTTCGGAGCACCTCAAACACACACCTCAAATGCATCACATGATCATCAATAGATTTACTATATACCAACACATCATCAAAGTAAACCACCACAAACTTCCCAATATAAGGCTTCATTACATGATTCATTAGCCTCATAAAGGTGCTAGGAGCATTGGTAAGGCCAAAGGGCATGACCAGCCACTCATATAGACCGAATTTGGTCTTGAATGCGGTCTTCCACTCATCACCGGGTTGCATGCGAATTTGGTGATAGCCACTCCTAAGATCCACCTTAGAAAACAAACAAGAGCCATGGAGCTCATCTAACATATCATCTAGTCTAGGGATTGGATGACGATACCTTATAGTGATTTTGTTGATGGCTCTACAATCGACGCACATGCGCCAAGTTCCGTCTTTCTTTGGTACCAAAAGCACCGGAACAGCACAAGGACTCATACTTTCTTTGATGTATCCCTTGTTGAGAAGTTCCTCAACTTGTCTCTCAAGCTCCTTAGTGTCCATGGGATTGCTCCTATAGGCTGGTTTGTTTGGAAGTTGTGAACCCGGCACCAAATCAATTTGGTGCTCAATTCCCCGAAGTGGGGGCAATCCTTGCGGAAGTTCTTTAGGAAATACATCTTCATAATCCTGCAACACACAAGAAATCAAAGGGGAAATGGAAGAATTAGCGGGGTTAGTATTTAAACAATGAGCCAAAAGCAACATAGGTGTGCCCACATCATGGTCCACGAAGAGTTCCTTCTTTCTAGCTAACATCACCACGTTTTCAGCCCCCTTTGAAGTTGAGGCAGTCACGGGTGACCCTACTGCCCCAACCACGGTTTCCCTTCCCTCTTCTTCTCTTTCGGATTTCTTCCCCTTTTCCTTCAACTCTCTCATCTTTTGGTGCCACTCATTTACTTGGGAGGGTGAAAGCGGGTGAAGTGTGACCTTTCGGCCATCCTTCTCAAGTGTATATCGATTGGTCCTCCCATCGTGTTTGGTAGACCTATCATATTGCCAAGGTCTACCTAACAACAAGTGACACGCTTGCATTGGTATCACGTCACAAAGCACTTCATCTTGGTAGTTTCCCACCTTAAAACGTATCATACATTGCCTTGTGACCTTTAGTTCACCACAGTCATTCAACCATTGTAGCTTGTAGGGACTAGTGTGCGGGGTAGTTGGTAACTTCAAGAAGTTAACCGTAGCCATACTAACAACATTTGTGCAACTACCACTATCAATCACCAAGGTGCACACACTTCCCTTTACAAGACATTTAGTATGGAATAGATTCTCCCTTTGACTAGGGTCATCTATCGCCTTACTAATCATGACGCGCCTAACCACAAAGTTGGGAACCACACACTCCCCTTCTTGAGGGTAAACATCTTCGCCCTCATCATCATATGGCCCATTCTCGGGTTCCTCTCCATCTTGAGGCTCGGCCTCATCTTCACTCTTCTCAAGATCCACCTCTTCACCAAGGTAATACACCCTCCCTTCCCGAAGGATCACATTGCGTCGGTTTGGACACTCATTGGCTTTATGTCCCCAACCTTGGCACTTGAAACATTGGAATCCTTTTGGGTTAGGGTACTTGTGAGCTTCTTGTTTTGGAGGAAGTTTGGGGTCGGCCTTGGGCTCGGGCAGCCTTGGAAGGCTGGATTGCCCCTTGTTTTTGGACCAACCCGAGGGGGCTGGTACCCTTGCCTTAAACGATGACCTCTCCTTTAGCTCTTTTTCAACCTCAATAGCCGCTTGGAAAATACCCTCAACGGTATCAAACTTGTGAAGTGTCAAATGAGTGGAGATCTCCTTGTTCAATCCACACTTGAACCGGATGACATCATGACTGATTTGCTCCCCACGATGGTCAAGGTTTAACATGAGTTGTTGAAACTCATCAAAGTATGCCATCACACTTTTGTTACCTTGACGTAAGTTGTACAACCTTGCAAGCAATTCATGGCGATAACTCTCGGGGAGGTACCTTTGCCTCATCAAGTATCTCAATCGATACCAAGGTGGTGGCTGCCCGTCAACTAGTGCATTACCAAACCGCTTGACGTACTCCCACCAAGTGTTAGCATAACCCTCAAAGTGAGCTATAGCATAACTTCCTTTCTTTTCTTCCGAGAGATCATTAACTTGGAAGACTTTGTCACAAGCCGATTCCCAAGCTAAGTATGCCTCGGGGTCACTCTCACCCTTAAAGAGCGGTAGACTCAACTTGATGGTGTTGATGCCTACATCTCTCTCATGGTGTCGGTTTCCTCTTTCTTCATATCCACGGTATCTCCGTTGAACTCCTCTGCCCCCTCTCACCTCCTCCTCCCTCATGTAAGTATCATCAAAGGCCCCGTACCCGTCATACTCCTCCCTACCATACTCCTCAAGGTGGGCTGGTCGGTTTTGGTTATTTGGAATTTGATTTGGGGGTATTGGATTTTGTGGAGGTGGTGGTCTTTGGTTTAATGGAGCTTGGAATGGAAGGTTCGGATTTAGTGGTGGAATTTGACGTCCAAATCCCTCATGCGGGGTTTGGGAATTCTGGAAATGCGTTGGTCTATTGGGGTCACGGTTTGGAGGAAAATAGGTGGTTTGGCTTGCGGCATTTAGTGGAGCTTGGGGTGCATTTAGCATTTGGTGGACTGTTTCGGGGGTGATGGTTGCGGAGGAAGTCCTATCTTGTCCATTGGTTGAGACATGTAGAGGAGTAGAAGGACGAGAGTTCCTTTGACTCTCCACTTGTTCTAATCTCCCACTAATAGTCGACACTTCTCCCTTGATGGCTGCCAAGTCCCCTCTCACGGCCCCAAAGTCCGAATTCAACCTTTCAAGTGTCCGAGTAACGGCCTCAAGAGCGACCCTCATAGAGTCAAGTGCATTAGTATCCACGTTATGGGACGTGGCCCCTTCCATTGTCAAGGTATTATACTCTTTAGATCACCACACGCTTGAGTTCCACAAGTGTTGTAAATTGGCTAGTAACCGTGAATCCTTTAAGGTATGAGTAAGCTCTTATCCGGAGTGGATTCTTGTTTGAAGACTCAAAGAATTCTTGTAGGACTAGAACCAAAAACAACAACGTGTTCAAAAGATAAAAGCACTCAAGTAAACGTTGACACGAACAAACGAATTCAAAGGACTAATTGACAATCTAGTAGGACTATACTAGTTTGTTAACTAGTTCTAGAACCAAGTAAGGAAACTAAGAATGAACAATTAGAAACTAGAAAATTATCCAAAGTTGAGCTTAGGGATGACGTGGCAGCATGCAATTGGCCTTGGGCCCACACGTTTTTGTTTCTTCCTTGTTCTCTTTTTTTTTTTTTTTTTTTTATCTCAAATCTGAAATTTTTTTCATACTCACACAACTTGTTTTAGATGACAATGTGTTTTGGAGGGAAAGTAAAAGTCTTGTAGTCTTTCAATCTTTTCAAACTCAAAAAAGGTGAAGTTTGACTAACTAGTCCCACAAAACAAGGCTCCTTGAATTAGGGAAGAGTGGTTGGCAAGACTAGGAAGTGATGGGTGCAAGTCTTTTCACCAACAACTTTATGACTTGTCTTGCAACTTGAACACAACAAGATGAACAAGATGAACAAGTTTTTAAAAGATGAACACCTCAACAACTTTTCATCCACTTCTTCAAGCACATAACACACAACCACCAATTTTTTTTTGTCATCAACAACATACAACTTTCGGCCACCTCAAGTCACCACAACAAGGATCAAGTTTTTTTTCAAGCTCAACTTTTAGATCTAGACACTTTAGTGTTGGTGAGAAAGAAACCAACACTAGAAACACACTAAACAAGCAAAATAACACCTAGATCTAAACATACAACATCATTCTCGGTTTTGGTCTACAATGGACAGATTTCAGAATTTTTTTTTTTTTTGTTTAATCCAAGAACAAGCCCAAGATGGGTTGTGTTGGAACACAACCGGTCTTGCTTTGATACCAAATGATACAAGATCAAGTATGTATCACAAGATTTCAGCAACACCAACAAGAAAACCCAACAAACACAAGATTAACAAGTAAGCAACAATGCTAGTGAATCGAAAGAGCCCCACACGGCTTCACTAGACTTCAAGATCTCAAAGACAACAACAACAAGATAATGAAAAGATAGATAACTTGACATATAATATTCAAGAGACTAAGAACCCTAACATCAAGAGAGGACCCTAAGACTATTGAATATAAACACCAAGCTCTTACTTGGACCAAGAGGAACTCAATGACCTCAAGACCCTAGTTTCTAGCCAAAACACAACACAAGCTTCCTTCTAGCAAGCTTGTGGCCGAATCTGCCTCTCAATGGAAGAGAGAGAGAAAGTGAAATATTACAAGTCTTTGTCTTGAAATTACAATGAGAAAACTAAGGCAAAATAATTCTAGGCTTGTCTATTTATATTACAAGCCAATTGAAAGACAAAAATGACCTTATGGGCCATGTGGAGCAGCCGGCCATGGAGTGTAAAAACATTACACTTCAAGGCCCATCTTCACACCTTAAAACATTTAGACCCTTAGGTGGTTCAATAACCAACTCACACACGGCCATTTGCATGAATACGGCTTGGAGTTTTTGTAACTCCCGAGCTTGACTTCGTGTGAATGGTCGGGTACTTGTTGGACAGCTTGTCCCACCCGTATCACCTTGTTACATAGTGATAATGTATTGGTTGAGAATGTGGATACACTAGTTGATCCTATTGATGACCAAATTGATTCTTCTAGTAAGATCAATTTGTGTCCACCTAGTGTTGATACATGTGCTTTAAATGATAGTTCATTATCAATTGATATTGGTGTTGATCAACTCATGTGTAATGATGACCCACTAAATAAGGAGTTTTGTGAGGAACTTAAGGAACCTCAATTTAGTGTTGGCATTGATATAGTTGGTCATGTAGATAGTCATGTGAAGTCATTGTACCTAAATGATGAATCCTTGAATTGCAATTCCATTCCTTTTTCTTCTTATGAGGATTGTGAGGTTGAATGTGTTTTTAAGGATAATCTCTTGTTTGATGTTGACATGACTAATGAAGGTGAAATCTATAGTGGTGTGTCTTGGCATGATATAAGTGTAGCCCCTCTTGAAGGCTACCAAGTGATTGAGAATCCACTATGGTATGATGACACACTTTCTGAAGATGGAACTCTCTTCTTAGAAGATGATAGTACGTCTATTGGGGAGGTTAGTGGTCAAAAGAAAGAGGGTGTATGTTCTCCAATAACCCCTTCATTCTTGTGTGACCCCATTCTTGATCAAGGCATTAATGCTTGTGGATCAAAGGGTGATTCTATATGTGGGCACACCTTGGATAAAGTTCATTTTAGTAACACCTTTCTTTACTACTTGTTTGCATATGATGACCTTTTTCTCAAATATGGTCTCATGCTTGTGAACCCCAAGGCAAATGTGTCATTGCCTATTTTGGGAGTTTTCTATATTCTTGCATCCTTGTTTGACACACTTGTGCTTAAGTTGTGTGGACCACAACTAGTGGGTGCTAAGTTGCTTGTTTGTTTTTGGGAGAGTCCATGGATATTGAAAACTCCTTGTCACCTTCATTGGGTTGGACAAGTTGAAGTTTCAAATAAGACTCTTGGAAGCATGCTTGATACTATGATCGGAGGGACCCCAATTCATTGGGAGTATTATTTGATCTGAAGTGATTTGACTCCTAATAGATTCCTCGACCATTCTAGTAGCATAGCTTCGTTGGTGCACTTTCTTTCTTTGGAAAGTTGCTTGATAGAGAGGGTTGTTTTGTGCTTAAAATGTCTTTTCTTATCTACCGGTGTCCTTATCTTTTGGCATGCCCTAGATGAGAATAGTAAGCTTAACACCTTTCTCTACTACCTCTTTGCTTATGATGATACTCATGATGGTATGGAATTTATTTTGTATGGAGGTGGAGATATGTGGGTCTTTTGCTTCTTTGACCCGGATGAACCCTTGTCGATGATTATTCCACTTTTGGTGTGGTCTTCTTGTGAGATAATGAAACAATTGTGTCTTATGGCTCCAAAGTTAAATGTGATACCACCTTTTGAAGTTCTTGATGCCACAAAGATCTTTGTGTTTTCCTTGTCTCTTGATGTTTATCATACCCAAAACCTTTGCTCCTTGAATGATGGATTGCTTTTATTGAAAGCAAAGGATATTTGGTTGTATCTCAAATTTGTGCCTCCTTGGCATGGTGATATTGTTGCTAACCCTTGTACTAACCCTCAAACTTTGAGGATGTTTTGGCTATTGTCCTTCTCATATGTTTTCAAGGTTTGGATTCGAGGACGAATCCTTTTCAAGAAGGGGAGAATGATACTAGCATGGATCGCATGGTTGACACGAGCATGGATGACTTGGATGATACGTAGAATGTTCTTGAAAAGGAAAGCTTAAGAGTCCATGGGAGTGATGTGGTTAAAGAAACGAGGCCATTTGTACAAGTGGCTAGATTTTAAATTCAAGAATTCACAACAAGAGTCACCAAACAAGGCCCTTGTCTCTTATTAAGGGCATATTTGTAATAACTATTTGTCTTTTATTTCCTTAGTATAAATAGGATAATTCCTCATTTTGCATGGGAGATTTTGGATGATTGAATTGTCTTGATAGACATTGATATTTAGTTACTTTAGATTAGGGTAGTGATTGGGTTCAATTCCAATTATTAGCTTAGATCGAGTGATTAGGGTGGATTCCCAAATTGCTTGTGTTATCTTCTTCGCTTGATTAATAATCGAGTTATCATATTGTGGATTCAATTTGGTTTCTCGTACATTTGATTGAGTTCTTTTCTCCCTTGGTTTAATTGTTCTTTCAATTGAGCCTTTCTTTCTTCACTTCTCATCTCTTATTTCTCAACTATCCTTTAATTTTGTTGTTTAATTCCGCGTTTTCAATATCGATTTTAGTCACTTGATTGAGGTCGTTATCACATAGTTTCTTCTTTATTTGCTTAGTATAAATAGACTCTTTTATGCTTTGAAGACTTGGAATTTTCATAAACTAAAAACTCCATTGTTGAGAGAATTAAGAGAGCTTGCTAAAGCTTTTAGTTGTTTCTTGTTTGGAAAGAAGAGTTGTTTGGGATATCATTTCCCTTGAGGTTCTTCTTAGAGTTAGGTGCTTGTTGGGATATTTAAGGAAGGTCTCTTTATTTATTAAAGTGGTTGTCTTTAATTCTCAATTTGTGTCTATCTATTTATCTTCCTCTTGTTTTCTTGTTAATCCTCTTGTCATTAGTCTAAATCGTGCTTTATTTCTTTATCAATCTTAGCTTTCCTTTAGGGTTTATATCATCCCTGCCTTACACATAACTACTACACAATACCAAGAATATATGCTGATATACTATCAAGTCCACAACACAAAAGTTCCAACAATCAACAACAAGAAGAACAAACTAACACAAGATCAACAAGTTGAACAATAAGTGCTAGTGAATCGAAAGAGCCCCACACGGCTTCACTAGACTTCAAGATTACAAATACAACCTTAACAAGATCACAAGAAGATAGTAACTTGACATAAAAGATTCAAGAGTCTAAAAACCCTAACAACAAGAGAGGACCCTAAGACTATTGAATATTAACACCAAGTTCTTACTTGGACCAAGAGGAACCCTATGATACGGGTGGGACAAGCTGTCCAACAAGTACCCGACCATTCACATGAAGCCAAGCTCGGGAATTACAAAAACTCCAAGCCTTGTTCATGCAAATGGCCGTGTGTGAGTTGGTGATCAAGCCCCCTAAGGATCTCAATGTTTTTAAGTGTGAAGAGGGACCTTGAAGTGTAATAAACTTACACTCCAAGGGGCGGCAGCCTAGACAAGGGCAAGCTAATCATTTTACTTCATTTTGCCTTGTAATATAAATAGAACATCTTAGGGTTATTTGGAGTAGTTCCCCCATCAGATATTTGAAACATAACACTTGTAATATTTTAGCTTCTCTCTCTTCCTTTGGAGCAGCCCAACTTGGAAGCTCACAAGTAGAGTGATACTTGTGTTGTATCTTGGCTAGAAACAAGGATCTTGAGGTCATTGAGTTCCTCTTGGTCTAAGTAAGAACTTGGTGTTCATATTCATTAGTCTTAGGATCCTTTCTTGATGTTAGGGTTCTTAGTCTCTTGAATATTATATGTCAAGTTAACTATCTTTTTATTATCTTGTTGTTGTTGTGTTTGTGATCTTGAAGTCTAGTGAAGCCGTGTGGGGCTCTTTCGATTCACTAGCACTTGTTCAACTTGCTGAATTTCGTGTTCTTTTGTTCTTCTTGTGGCTGATTTCGTGGGAAATCTTGTGTTGTGGGTTTGATCTTGTATCACCCTATGACCTCAAGATCCTTGTTTCTAGCCAAGATACAACGCAAGTATCACTCTACTTGTGAGTTTTCCAACTTGGGGCTTCTCCAATGGAAGAGAGAGAAGTCCAAAAATATTACAATTGTTTATGTCTCAAAATGATCATGAAAGAACTACTCCAAATAACCCTAATATTATCTATTTATATTACACCCCAAATGAAGGAGAATAAAATGACCAGATGGTCCTTGCCATGGGCCGGCCTTGGAGTGTAAATTTATTACACTTCAAGGTCCCTCTTCACTTAAAAACATTCAGACCATTAGGTGGATCAATCACCAACTCACAAGCGGCCATTTGCATGAAAAAGGCTTGGAGTTTTTGTAATTCCCGAGCTTGGCTTCGTGTGAATGGTCGGGGACTTATTGGACAGCTTGTCCCACCCGTATCATCCTCTCCATCTTGAGAGGAATTTGACCTCAAATTCAGCATTTGGTCATCTTCAACCGCATCCACGAGAGAAAGATCGCACACGTTGAAGGTGTTATGCACTTGATATTTCGGTGGAAGGTCAATCTTGTAGGCGTTGTCATTGATGTTCTCAAGTACTTGGAATGGACCATCACCCCTCGGCATCAATTTGGACTTTCTTTGAGATGGAAACCGATCCTTCCAAAGATGCACTCACACCCAATCTCCCGGTTCAAGAATGAATTTCTTTCTCCCCTTGTTGGCCCTCTTTGCAATTTCTTGGTTTTTCTTCTCAATTCGAAGCCGCACCTTCTCATGTAACTTCTTCATAGAATCTGCCCGCTTGCGTCCATCTAAACTAATCATGAGATCACTTGGCAAAGGCGTTAAATCCAAAGGGGTAAGGGGTTTGAGGCCATATACACACTCAAAGGGAGTCATTCCCGTACTTGAGTGTATGACACGGTTATAGGCAAACTCAATCAATGGTAAGTGCTCTTCCCAAGAAGTCATTTTTCCCTTAACCATGGAACGTAGCATAGCACCATAAATCCTATTTACTACTTCCGTTTGGCCATCGATTTGTGGGTGGCAGGACGTAGAGAACAACAACTTGGTACCAAGCCTACCCCACATGGACTTCCAAAAGTGACTTAGGAACTTAGAGTCCCTATCACTCACAATGGTCCTCGGAACACCATGCAATCTGACAACATTATCAACAAATAAAGAGGCCACGCTAGGTGCGTCATCACATTTAGAACAAGGAATAAAGTGCGCCATTTTAGAAAATCGATCGACTACAACAAAGATACTATCCAGGCCTCGTCGAGTCCTTGGCAGCCTCAACACGAAATCCATATATATATCAAGCCAGGGACGTAGAGGGGTGGGCAGCGGGGTGTACAACCCATGAGGTAGGAGCCGAGACTTGGCTCTCTTACATTCTACACATTGGCCGCAAATCCTAGCCACATCCTTGTACATTTTGGTCAAATAGAATTGCTCCTCCAATATTCCAAAGGTCTTTTCGACCCCAAAATGACCCATTAGACCGCCATCATGTGCTTCCCTCACAAACAACTCTCTCCAAGAGCTAGAGGGTACACACAATCCTACCTTTAAATAAGTAACCATCAAACTTGGCATAGGGGTTTGAACCCCTAGTCGAATCCCACTTGTCCCTACCCAATTCTTCGCATTCCCTAAAGATAGGAGCAAAGTGAGGGTCCTTGGGATACAATCTTCTTAAGCTCTCAAAACCCATCAATTTTGATGACAAAGTGGACACAAGAGCATATTTTCTAGACAAAGCATCGGCTACTACATTGTCCTTCAAGAATGCAATTGGTTAGGGGTGATGTGGCAGCATGCAATTGGTTATATACATATAAGTTATATATACAAACCGTGTGGGTCCAAGGCCAATTGCATGCTGCCACGTCACCCCTAAGCTCAACTTTGGATATTATTCTAGTTGCTAATTGTTGATTCTTGGTTTCCTTTACTTGGTTCTAGAACTAATTAACAAACTAGTACATTCCTACTAGGTTGTCGATTAGTCCTTTGAATCCGTTTGTTCGTGTCAACGATTACTTGAGTGCCTTTTTATCTTTTGAATACGTTGCTATTGTTGGTTCTAGTCCGACAAGAATTTTTTGAGTCTTCAAACAAAAATTCACTCCGGATAAGAGCTTACTCATACTTTAAAGGATTCACGGTTACTAGCCAATTTACAACACTTGTGGAACTCAAGCGTGTGGTGATCTAAAGAGTATAATACCTTGACAATGGAAGGGACCACGTCCCATAACGTGGATACTAATGCACTTGACTCTATGAGGGTCACTCTTGAGGCCGTTACCCGAACACTTGAAAGGTTGAATTCGGAATTTGGGGCCGTGAGAGGGGACTTGGCAGCCATCAAGGGAGAGGTGTCGACTATTAGTGGGAGGTTAGAACAAGTGGAGAGTCAAAGGAACTCTCGTCCTTCTACTCCTCTACATGTTTCTACCAATAGGCATGATAGGATTTCCTCCGCAACCATCACCCCCGAAACAGTCCACCAAATGCTAAATGCACCTCAAGCTCCACTAAATGCCGCAAGCCAAACCACCTTTTTCCCTCCAAACCGTGACCCCACTAGACCAATACATTTCCAAGCTCCTCAAATTCCACAAGAGGGATTTGGACGTCAAATTCCACCACTAAATCCGGACCTTCCATTCCAAGCTCCATTAATCCAAAGACCACCACCTCCACAAAATCCAATACCCCCAAATCAAATTCCAAATATCCAAAACCGACCAGCCCACCTTGAGGAGTATGGTAGGGAGGAGTATGAAGAGTACGAGGCCTTTGATGATACTTACATGAGGGAGGAGGAGGTGAGAGGGGGCAGAGGAGTTCAACGGAGATACCGTGGATATGAAGAAAGAGAAAACCGACACCATCAAGTTGAGTCTACCTCTCTTTAAGGGTGAAAGTGACCCCAAGGCATACTTAGCTTGGGAATCAGCTTGTGACAAAGTCTTCCAAGTTAATGATATCTCGGAAGAAAAGAAAGGAAGTTATGCTATGCTCACTTTGAGGGTTATGCTAACACTTGGTGGGAGTACGTCAAGCGGTTTGGTAATGAACTAATTGATGGGCAGCCACCACCTTGGTATCGATTGAGGTACTTGATGAGGCAACGATACCTTCCCGAGAGATATCGCCATGAGTTGCTTGCTAGATTGTATGGCTTGCGTCAAGGTAACAAGAGTGTGATGGCATATTTTGATGAGTTTCAACAACTCATGTTGAAACTTGATCATCGTGGGGAGCAAATCAGCCACGACATCATCCGGTTCAAGTGTGGGTTGAACAAAGAGATCTCCACTCATTTAACCCTTTACAAGTTTGAAACCGTTGATGGTATTTTCCAAGCGGCTCTTGAGATTGAAAGGGAACTTAAAGAGAGATCATCTTTCAAGACAAGGGGACAAATCCCCTCGGGTTGGCCCAAAAACAAGGACCAACCCGCCACTACAAGGCTGCCCGATCCCAAAACAGTCCACAAATTCCCTCCAAAATTGGAGGCTCACAAGTATCCTAACCCAAAGGGATTCCAATGTTTCAAGTGCCAAGGTTGGGGGCATAAGGCCAATGAATGTCCAAACCGACGCAATGTGATCCTACGAGAAGGGAGAGTGTATTACCTTGGTGAGGAGGTGGGTCCCAAAAGGGGAGAAGATGAGGCCGAATGATGCAAGAAACAAAGAGGCGGAAGCTAAGAAGAACAAAGGAAACAAAGAAACAAGATAAACAAAGATAAAAGGGATAGAAAGGTAGACACAAAAGTGGAATCAAAGGCAACCAATTCTATAAAAAGAAGAGACCTCCTTCAAATATCCAAATAAGCACCTAAACCTATGAGAAAGACCTCAAGGGAATTAGATTCCCAAGCAACCCTCCTTTCTAAACTTGAAACAATCAAAAGCTTCAACAAGCTCTCAAACTCTCAAAAGAGTATTTAATATTCCATATTCATCAAGATCATCCCCTCTAAAATGAGCTATGCTCCACTATTTATAGACTAGGTTACTAATTACAAAAATACCCTTAATGAATTTAGGGTCTTCTTTAGCATGAGGCTTGAATGTCAAGAATAGCCACTTTGCATCCATAGCCACTTTTCCCTTTTTTGAGTAGTCTTCCATATCTAGCCTTGTACTTCCATTTTAGCACATTCCTAAGCTTTAACCCTTCATTCCAAACTCCTTCCACGCCTCCAAAGTATTGACTCAAGCCAAAGCTCTTGAACTCTTTCTCTTGGCTTGGCGTGCATGCATCATTCTCCCTTTCTTGAAAAGGATTCGTCCTCGAATCCAAACCTAGCAAAAACCATAGGGAAAACAAGCAACAACAAGATCCTCATGGCAGAAGGGTTAGGGTTAGCAACATCAAACTTATCACCAAGCCAAGGAGGAACACACTTAACATATAGCCAAGCATCAAAATGAGCAATCAAGGGCTCGCAACCCCATAAAGTAAATGCTACTTGGCCATTCAAAAGACTTTGACAAAGGGAAAAAACATTCGAACCATGACAATTAGTCAACCACACATAAAAACCCACATTGGTTCTATGTTTCAACAAGCACAAAACCCCTTTTAAGTCAAAAGTCATATGATAATTTCCAAAGCTAAGTGCAAGGTCTCGAACAAGATCATTCCAAATTAAGAGTTCACTCAATGCACTAGCTATCTCCAAGAATGGGATTACTCCCAAATCATCACCGGGGTCAAATACAAAGGTATCCCCCACACAAGTTAACAAACATATTGCATTTAATCTCACAATATAATTAAGTAGGAACACCAAGCATTTATCACATGAAGGAAAAGAAGTATTGCTACTATGTGTACCACACAAAGATGTACCCTCTTGACCAAACACCAAGTTTGGGGTATAAAACCCACCACATTTCAACTGGTCACCGGGGTCAAATGGGAGAAGTATCCATGAACATGAGTCAATGTAATGCTTATTCTCCCTAAAGATGGCTCGATCACAAAAATACATACTCTCTACACAACCATTGGCAATATCATAAGCAAATAGAGAGTAAAGAAAGGTGTCACGCAAAGTGATTTCCTCTAAGGTGTCCTCAAGAACATGTTCACGATTATGTGCAAGAACATTATCAAGAGTATGCTCAAGAATTGGAACACTCAAAGAAGAAGAAATATTTGGGACACAAAGAGCACCTTCCATTTCTTCACATTCCAATCCCATAAGAGTACTCTCATCTTCCAAGAAGAGATTTCCATCTTTAGGAGGAATATTGTCACACCATAGTGGGTTGTTATATAGAATATAGCCCTCAAGAAGAGCTACATCATTAACATGATCTACACCACTAGGTAGCGGACTAGGAGTGATTTCATCCTCTTCAAACAAGACATTATACTTAAAGAGAGAAGGGTCAATCCAATAAGGAGGATTAGAACATGTAAGTTCACTCTCAAAAAGACAATTATCAAGTTTCAAAAAAGTTTCAAATGCATGATCATCCCTATGAGCCAAGCAAGCAATATGATCTTCATTGAGAGGCAGGCTCAAAGGGTCACTCCTATTCGATTGACCAACAATATCAACATCATCACTAACTTGAGGTTCATTAGTCACATCACAAACATCCTCAAGTAGTGGACCCAATTCACATACAAGTTGATCAACACCATTTTCACAAGATAATGTACTATCACTCAACACCAAGCAATCACTCACACTTTGTTCATTGGTAAATGTTAAAGTGTCGAATTTAGCTATTTTACCTTGAAGCTCACAAGAAAGATCCTCTTTGCCTTGTATTCCTCCATTTGCCATATTTGTACCTATACAAGAGTCCTTATAAAGAGAAGGAATGCCTAAAGTTCCTTGATGAGTATTAGGAAAAGTAGGTGGAAAGTGAAGTTGCAATCGATTTATTCGAGTACTCAATCGATCCAACCGTCCTTCCATTTGGGTAGAGAGAGTGGTGAACAAGTTTAACAATTCACCCAAAGTGGGTTCCTCGGTGAGAACTTGGCTTTCCTTTTCATGACCCGCCATTGGTACCTATTGAAGTCACTCAACCAAAGCAAGCAAACACATTAGGTTAGTTTTTTAAAAAAAAAGCTCACAATTACTCAAGAAATCACACCTTTGTTTGCCTCACAAATTGCTTCGGCCAATGATTGTATCTTGTTTAGTCCAATGAGTTGCAAAGGTCCAATCTCTACTTGAGGTCAAGAATGGATTCTTGTTGACTCGAGAAAGAAAGTTCAAAAGCTAAGGACGAGAACCAAGAAGTTTTCAAGGGAAGATAAAGAAAAAAAGCTAAAAGAAAGTAGCACGAAAAAAAAATCGGACTCAAAAACAAAGTAACAAAAGTAGAAGGAATTACTTATTGTTACTTAGTATGAAGGATCAAAGAAAAGAATTTGATGTTTAAAACTAGTTAACAAGTGATTAAAGATGTTAATTACTTGTTAAATAGTTGAGGGATCGAAAGAGAAAGAGAACAAAAAAAGAATCACGAAATTTGGATACTTAGAAAAATTTTTAGGTCCAAAATACTTTAGGACCCCCCCAAAAAAACTAAGTGTCAAAAACCTGCATTTTCAGCTCTCTGAAACTGTCCAACACGCGCTGCTGACGTGGCATGCTGACGTGGCAATTTTTTTTTTTTTTTTTTTCCCACCAATGGACCTACAAACACTTTGACCAACTTTGACCTCAAAATTTTTGGATCAAAGTGTACTTTTTCTACCTTCTTCTTCAAGAACAATATGAAGATGCTCAAGAACACAAGAAAAAACTTCAATCTTCAAATGCTCATAACTTCTTCGTTTTTGCTCTAAATTCAATGAAATTTTCGCCCACGTGTTCCTTTCAATGCCACGAACAAACCCCACTAATTTTTAGCTTTCAAAATCAAGCCAAAAATAAACTCACTTTTCAAAATCCACAAAGTTTCAAAAGCTCAAAACTCTTTAATGGTATCTTCAATTCTACAACTCCGAATTGAACGAAATTTGAGATCTAGACTCACAAGATACTAGGGAATCAAGATCTAGTATCAAAAACAACAAATCAAAACAAAAGAATTTCGATTTTTTTTTTTTTTTTTTTTTTTTGATTTTCAAGATAACAATCCCAAGATTGATTTTGTTGGAACAAAATCAAACCTCGCTCTGATACCAAATGATGCAAGAAACAAAGAGGCGGAAGCTAAGAAGAACAAAGGAAACAAAGAAACAAGATAAACAAAGATAAAAGGGATAGAAAGGTAGACACAAAAGTGGAATCAAAGGCAACCAATTCTATAAAAAGAAGAGACCTCCTTCAAATATCCAAATAAGCACCTAAACCTATGAGAAAGACCTCAAGGGAATTAGATTCCCAAGCAACCCTCCTTTCTAAACTTGAAACAATCAAAAGCTTCAACAAGCTCTCAAACTCTCAAAAGAGTATTTAATATTCCATATTCATCAAGATCATCCCCTCTAAAATGAGCTATGCTCCACTATTTATAGACTAGGTTACTAATTACAAAAATACCCTTAATGAATTTAGGGTCTTCTTTAGCATGAGGCTTGAATGTCAAGAATAGCCACTTTGCATCCATAGCCACTTTTCCCTTTTTTGAGTAGTCTTCCATATCTAGCCTTGTACTTCCATTTTAGCACATTCCTAAGCTTTAACCCTTCATTCCAAACTCCTTCCACGCCTCCAAAGTATTGACTCAAGCCAAAGCTCTTGAACTCTTTCTCTTGGCTTGGCGTGCATGCATCACTGAGCCTCAAGATGGAGAGGAAACCGATGATGGACCACATGATGATGATGGTGATGATGGTGAAGATGTTTACCCGCAAGAAGGGGAGTGTGTGGTTCCAAACTTTGTGGTTAGGCGCATCATGATTAGTAAGGCAATAGATGACCCAAGCCAAAGGGAAAATCTATTCCATACTAAATGTCTTGTAAAGGGGAGTGTGTGTACCTTGGTGATCGATAGTGGTAGTTGTACAAATGTTGTAAGTCATGCTATGGTAAATTTCTTGAAGTTACCAACTACCCCGCACACTAGTCCTTACAAGTTAAAATGGTTGAATGATTGTGGTGAGTTAAGGGTCGCAAGGCAATGTGTGATACGATTTAAGGTGGGAAACTACCACGATGAAGTGCTTTGTGACGCGATGCCAATGCAAGCATGTCACTTGTTGCTAGGTAGACCTTGGCAATATGATAGGTCTACTAAACACGATGGGAGGTCCAATCGGTATACACTTGAGAAGGGTGGCCGAAAGGTTACTCTTCATCCGCTTTCGCCTTCCCAAGTAAATGAGTGGCATCAAAGGATGAGGGAATTGAAGGAAAAGGGAAAGGGATCCGAAAAGGGAGAAAAGGGAGGGAATTCCATAGGTGGGGCAGTGGGGTCATCCAAGGCTGCCCCAACGTCAAAAGGGCCGGAAAACATGGTGATGTTAGTTAGGAGGAAGGAACTCTTCGTGGATCATGATGAGGACACGCCTATGTTACTCTTGGCTCATTGTTTTAATACTAACCCCACTAATTCTTCCATTTCCCCTTTGATTTCTTGAGTGTTGCAGGATTATGAGGATGTATTTCCTAGGAGCTTCCGCAAGGATTGCCCCTGCTTCGGGGAATTGAGCACCAAATTGATTTTGTGTCGGGATCACAATTGCCAAACAAGCCGGCTTATAGGAGCAATCCTACGGATACCAAGGAATTGCAACGTCAAGTGGAGGAGCTTCTCAACAAAGGGTATATCAAGGAGAGCATGAGTCCGTGCGCGGTTCCAGTGCTACTAGTGCCCAAGAAGGATGGAACGTGGCGTATGTGTGTGGACTGCCGAGCCATTAACAAGATTACGGTAAAGTATCGTCACCCCATCCCTCGATTAGATGACATGCTTGATGAATTGAATGGTTCGTGTTTATTTTCCAAGATTGATTTAAGAAGTGGCTATCACCAAATAAGAATGCAACCCGGTGATGAATGGAAAACCACCTTCAAGACCAAGTTTGGTCTCTATGAATGGATGGTTATGCCATTCGGCCTAACAAACGTTCCAAGTACTTTCATGAGGCTAATGATACAAGATCAAACCCGCAACACAAGATTTCAGCAACAACAACAAGATGAACAACAAGTGCTAGTGAATCGAAAGAGCCCCACACGGCTTCACTAGACTTCAAGATTATAAACACAAGCTTCACAAGATTACAAAAAAAAGATAGATAGCTTGACATACGAGATTACAAGAATAAGGAACCAAACCGTGTATCAAACGATAAGACCCCCTAAGACCCGCAATAACAACACCAAACTCTTATGGCGACCGCTAAGGGAATTAACTCCGCCTTACAACCACCGTTTCTAAGCAAGGATCAATAATGGCTTTTCCAAGCCCTACACTACTTGGCCTTTCCAAGCCCTACACTACATTCTCAAAGTGAGAAGAAGAAGTCTTTCAAATATCCATCATGAACTAACTAGAAAATAAGACTAATGAAGCCTATTTATAACTATTACATCAAATGACCAAACTACCCTTAATGAAAAGAGGCTCCTATGGAGTGTAAAGAAAAGGCACAAAAAGACCAAAACACCCTTAATAAGGGCGGTCATGGAGTGTAAGGACTCCTTCTTCACACTTCAACCCTTGCAATTCTTTGGAGCCTCGGGTAGTCATCAAGGCAAGCCTCCAAGCAACCTTCCACACACGAATTTGCTTTATTATGTGTCCAAAATGACTTCATGACTTCCCCATGCATACTCTCGGGCCTTCAAGGTGTCCAAAATCAGATTCTCCACTTGTTGGCCACGAATGATGGCATCAAAAGTTATGATGGCCATTTGTCTTGTATCAGCTAATGAATCATGTGATGAGGCCATTTATTGGAAAGTTTGTTGTTGTCTATTTTGATGATGTCTTGGTGTATAGTAAATCTTTAGAAGAGCATGTGATGCATTTGCAATATGTGCTTGATGTCCTTAGAAAGGAAAGGTTGTATGCAAATCTGGAAAAGTGCTTTTTTGGCGTTAACGAAGTTGTTTGCTTGGTTTTTGTTGTTAGTTCAAGAGGGGTCGAAGTGGATGAATCCAAGATAAATGCTATCAAAAATTGGCCAATCCCTCAAACCGTTGGAGAAGTAAGAAGCTTCCATGGGTTGGCTAGTTTTTATAGAAGGTTTGTCAAAGGATTTAGCACCATAGCCGCCCCCTTGACCGAGGTCATTCGGAAAGAACAACCCTTCAAGTGGGGTGTCGAGCAAGCTAAGGCATTTGAAGCCTTGAAAGCTATGCTCATTTCCGCCCCTTTGTTACAATTGCCCAACTTTGATAAGACCTTCGAGGTCAAGTGTGATGCGAGTAAAGTAGGCATAGGGGCTGTTTTGATGCAAGAATTGAAACCCATTGCTTACTTTAGTGAAAAGCTCAAAGGAGCAACTCTAAACTACTCCACGTATGATTTAGAGTTGTATGCCTTGATTAGAGCCTTGGCCACTTGGCAACACTACTTATGGCCTAAGGAGTTCGTGATCCGAACGGACCATGAATCCTTAAAGCATCTCCGGGCCCAAGACAAGCTTAACAAACGGCATGCCAAATGGATTGAGTTTCTTGAGACCTTCCCTTATGTTATCCAATACAAAAGGGGTAAGGACAATGTAGTGGCCGATGCTTTGTCTAGAAAACATGTCCTTGTGTCCACCTTGTCATCAAAGTTGATGGGTTTTGAGAGTTTAAGAGAATTGTATCCCAAGGACCCTCACTTTGCTCCTATCTTTAGGGAATGCGAAGAATTGGGTAGGGACAAGTGGGATTCGGCTAGGGGATCAAATCCCTATGCCAAGTTTGATGGTTACTTATTTAAAGGTAGACGATTGTGTGTACCCTCTAGCTCTTGGAGAGAATTGTTTGTGAGGGAAGCACATGATGGCGGTCTAATGGGTCATTTTGGGGTTGAAAAGACCCTCGGAATATTGGAGGAGCAATGCTATTGGCCCAAAATGCGCAAGGATGTGACTAGAATTTGCGGCCAATGTGTAGAATGCAAGAGAGCCAAATCTCGGCTCCTACCTCATGGGTTGTACACCCCGCTGCCCATTCCTCTACGTCCTTGGCTTGATATATCTATGGACTTTGTGTTAGGGCTGCCAAGGACTCATCGAGGCCGGGATAGTATTTTTGTTGTAGTCGACCGGTTTTCTAAAATGGCGCACTTTATTCCTTGCTCTAAATGTGATGACGCCCCTAGCGTGGCCTCTCTATTTGTTGATAATGTTGTGAGATTGCATGGTGTTCCAAGGACCATTGTAAGTGATAGGGACTCTAAGTTCCTAAGTCACTTTTGGAAGTCCATGTGGGGTAGGCTTGGGACCAAGTTGTTGTTCTCTACGTCCTGCCACCCACAAACCGATGGCCAAACGGAAGTAGTAAATAGGACTTTGGGTGCTATGCTACGCTCCGTGGTTAAGGGAAAAATGACTTCTTGGGAGGAACACTTACCATTAATTGAGTTTGCTTATAACCGTGTCATACACTCAAGTACGGGAATGACTCCCTTTGAGTGTGTATACGACCTCAACCCCCTTACCCCTTTGGATTTAACGCCTTTGCCAAGTGATCTCATGATTAGCTTAGATGGAAGCAAGCGGGCAGATTCTATGAAAAGTCTACATGAGAAGGTGCGACTTCAACTTGAGAAGAAAAACCAAGAAGTTGCAAGGAGGGCCAACAAGGGGAGAAAGGAACTCATTCTTGAATCGGGAGATTGGGTGTGGGTGCATCTTCGGAAGGACAGATTCCCATCTCAAAGAAAGACCAAATTGATGCCGAGGGGTGATGGTCCATTCCAAGTACTTGAGAAAATCAATGACAATGCCTACAAGATTGATCTTCCACCGGAATATCAAGTGCACAACACTTTCAACGTAGGTGATCTTTCTCTCGTAGGTGTGGTTGAAGATGGACAAATGCCGAATTTGAGGTCAAATTCCTCTCAAGATGGAGAGGATGATACGGGTGTGAGCTGTCCAACAAGACCACGACCTTTCACGCGTAGTCAAGCCCGGGAGTTACAAAAACTCCAAGCCTTATTCATGCAAATAGATGCTTGTGAACTGGTCGTGGGCCCACCTAATGGTCTCAATGTTCTTAAGTGTGAACAGGACCTTGAAGTGTAATAAATACAACACTCCAAGGCCGCCTGTTTCAGAGAGGGGCAAAAGGGGTCATTTTGTCTTTCATTTGGCTTGTAATATAAATAGACAAGCTTAGGGTTATTTTGCTTAGTTTTCTCATTGTAATTTCAAGACAAAAGACTTGTAATATTTCTCTCTCTCTCTCTCTCTTCCATTGGGGAGGCAGAATCTGCCAAGCTTTCCAAGAGTGAAGCTTGTGTTGTGTTTTGGCTAGAAACTAGGGTCATTTGAGTTCCTCTTGGTCCAAGTAAGAACTTGGTGTTCAAATTCAATAGTCTTAGGGTCCTCTCTTGTTGTTAGGGTTCTTAGCCTTTTGAATATCATATGTGAAGTTAACTATCTTTTATTTATCTTGTTGTGGTTGTGGTTGTGATCTTGAAGTCTAGTGAAGCCGTGTGGGGCTCTTTCGATTCACTAGCATTTGTGTTCATCTTGTTGTTCTTGGTTTACTGATTTTTGTGTTATTGTTGCTGAAATCTTGTGTTACATACTTGATATTGTATCATCCTAGCATCTATTTATTCCATACTTGGATGGATTATAGATGTTTTTTTGACTACTAAATCACTAAATAACACATACAAAGTTTGGACGGACCAATAATAGCACTTGGTTTCTTATATTACTACATTTGTACTACAACCTAACATCTATGTATTCCATACTCAAAAGGGTTATCGATGTTTTTTTAACTACTAAATTACTAAATGAGACATAAAAAGGCTGGACAGACCAATAATAAAACTTGGTTTCTTACTTTACAACACATCTCTTACCTCTTAGAATCTATTTATTCCATATTTGGATGGATTATCGTTGTTTTTTTGACTACTAAAACACTAAATAACACATACAAAGGTTCGACGGACCAATAATAGAATTTGTTTTCTTACATTACTACACTTGTATTACAACCTAATATCTATGTATTCCATACTCAGAAGGATTATCAATGTTTTTTTGACTACTAAATTACTAAATGAGACATACAGAGGCTTGACAGACCAGTAATAAAACTTGGTTTCTTACATTACTACATGTGCATTACGTCCTGATACAAGATCAAGTCCACAACACACAATATGCAGCAATCAGCCACGAAATCCAGCCAACCAACAACAAGAGAATCCAACAAACACAAGATTTAACAAGTTGAACACAATGCTAGTGAATCGAAAGAGCCCCACCCGGCTTCACTAGACTTCAAGATCTCAAAGACAACAACAACAAGATAATAAAAGATAGATAACTTGACATATAATATTCAAGAGACTAAGAACCCTAACATCAAGAAAGGACCCTAAGACTATTGAATATAAACACCAAGTTCTTACTTAGACCAAGAGGAACTCAATGACCTCAAGATCCTTGTTTCTAGCCAAGATACAACACAAGTATCTCTCTCCTTTGTGGACTGTTTTGAGAGAGAAAGAGAACCCTAAGTGTTACAAGTCTTGTGATTCAAATGTCAAAATGCAAGAACTACTCAAAATAACCCTAATGTGTTCTATTTATATTACAAGGTAAAATGAAGTCAAAAAGACTAGTTTGCCCTTCTCTAGGCTGCCGCCCCCTTGGAGTGTAAGTTTCTTACACTCCAAGGTAGGGGTGGGCATTCGGTTCTTCGGTTCGGTTTTTTCAAAGTTCGGTTCGGTTCTTCGGTTTTCGGTTTTGTAAAAATGAGAACCAAACACCGCACCAAACTAATTCGGTTCGGTTCGGTTTTTTGAACTTCGGTTCGGTTTAATTCGGTGTTTCTAAATCGGTTTTTTCGGTGCAAGTGAGAAACAAAATTATCAAAAATTTGAGAACATCTCCAGACTCCAGTCGGTAAACTAAAACTAGGCACTAAATGTAAAAGCTAACACAACTATCATCAAACGAAATGAGTACTGCATAAACTAGAATAAAAGAGGTGTAGTGCTACAGCGAACACAAGAAGTGATAATTTACAAACACTATAAGTGATAATCCTACAGTTAAGGCTATGGCTAGCCATTTCATGACATGTGCTTCCTTCTTTACTGGATTCCTAATGCAGATATCTCATATATTGGCAGTGACTAATATCCCTACCGGACTAGTCAGTTGGCACTGCTTTAGGAAATGTTTTCAGCCAAAACTAAGACACAATATCACAACATAGTAGTCATAACTCATATATAGAAGCTTAGAAGTATCAAATATAAATATGTAATATAAATATTTTTTAAAAATTTAATTAATAAAAGTTCGGTTCTTCGGTGCACCGAAGAACCGTTACCCTCAAACCAAACACCGAACCGAAGAACCGAAATATCAAAAAAAAAAACCGAAATCAAACCGAAGAACCGAAGAACCGAAACCGAAGAACCGAACTAATTCGGTTCGGTTCGGTTTTTCGGTTCTCCGGTTTTTATGCCCACCCCTACTCCAAGGTCCCACTTCACACTTAAAACATTTAGATCCTTTGGGGGCTCAATGACCAACTCACACACGGCCATTTGCATGAACAAGGCTTGGAGTTTTTGTAACTCCCGGGCTTGGCTTCATGTGAAAGGTCGTGTACTTGTGGAGCTTGTCCCACCCGTATCATCCTCTCCATCTTGAGAGGAATTTGACCTCAAATTCAGCATTTGATCATCGTCCACCGTACTCACGAGAGAGAGATCACAAACGTTGAAAGTGTGGTGCACTTGATATTCCGGTGGAAGGTCAATCTTGTAGGCGTTGTCATTGATCCTCTCAAGTACTTGGAAAGGCCCGTCACCCCTAGGCATCAATTTGGACTTTCTTTGAGATGGAAACCGATCCTTCCGAAGATGCATCCACACCCAATCTCCCGGTTCAAGAATGAATTCCTTTCTTCCCTTGTTTACCCTCCTTGCCATGTCTTGGTTTTTCTTCTCAAGTTGAAGCCGCACCTTCTCATGTAACTTCTTCATAGAATCTGCCCGCTTTCTTCCATCTAAGCTAATCATGAGATCACTTGGCAAAGGCATTAAATCTAAAGGGGTGAGGGGGTTGAGGCCGTATACACACTCAAAGGGAGTCATTCCCGTACTTGAGTGTATGACACGGTTATAGGCAAACTCAATCAATGGCAAGTACTCTTCCAAAGAAGTCATTTTTCCCTTAACCATGGAACGTAGCATAGCACCGAAAGTCCTATTTACTACTTCCGTTTGGCCATCGGTTTGTGGGTGGCAAGACGTAGAGAATAACAACTTGGTACCAAGCCTACCCCACATAGACTTCCAAAAGTGGCTTAGGAATTTAGAGTCCCTATCACTCACAATGGTCCTCGGGACACCATGCAATCTAACAACATTATCAACAAATAACGAGGCCACGCTAGGGGCATCATCACACTTAGAGCAAGAAATAAAGTGCGCCATTTTAGAAAACCGGTCGACTACAACAAAAATACTATCCCGACCTCGTCGAGTCCTTGGAAGCCCCAACACAAAGTCCATAGATATATCAAGCCAAGGACGTAGAGGAGTGGGCAGCGGGGTGTACAACCCATGAGGTAGGAGCCGAGATTTGGCTCTCTTGCATTCTACGCATTGGCCACAAATCCTAGCCACATCCTTGCGCATTTTGGGCCAATAGAATTGCTCCTCCAATATTCCGAGGGCCTTTTCGACCCCAAAATGACCCATTAGACCGCCATCGTGTGGTTCCCTCACAAAAAACTCTCTCCAAGAGCTAGAAGGCACACACAATCGTCTACCTTTAAATAAGTAACCATCAAACTTGGCATAGGGATTTGAACCCCTAGCCGATTCCCATTTGTCCCTACCCAAGTCTTCGCATTCCCTAAAGATAGGAGCGAAGTGAGGGTCCTTGGGATACAACTCTCTTAAACTCTCAAAACCCATCAATTTTGTTGACAAAGTGGACACAAGCACATATTTTCTAGACAAAGCATCGGCTACTACGTTGTCCTTACCCCTTTTGTATTGGATAACATAAGGTAAGGTCTCAAGGAACTCAATCCATTTGGCATGCCGTTTGTTAAGCTTGTCTTGGGCCCGAAGATGCTTTAAGGATTCATGGTCCATTCGGATCACGAACTCCTTAGGCCATAAGTAATGTTGCCAAGTGGCCAAGGCTCTAATCAAGGCATACAACTCTAAATCATACGTGGAGTAGTTTAGAGTTGCTCCTTTGAGCTTTTCGCTAAAGTAAGCAATGGGTTTCAATTCTTGCATCAAAACAGCCCCTATGCCTACTTTACTCGCATCGCACTCGACCTCGAAGGTCTTATCAAAGTTGGGCAATTGTAACGAGGGTGCGGAGATGAGCATCGCTTTCAAGGCTTCAAATGCCTTAGCTTGCTCGACACCCCACTTGAAGGGTTGTTCTTTTCGAATGACCTCGGTCAAGGGGGCTGCTATGGTGCTAAATCCTTTGACAAACCTTCTATAAAAACTAGTCAACCCGTGGAAACTTCTTACTTCTCCAACGGTTTGTGGGGTTGGCCAATTTTTGATAGCATTTATCTTGGATTCATCCACTTCGACCCCTCTTGAACTAACAACAAAACCCAAGAAAATAACTTCATTAACGCCAAAAGAGCACTTTTCCAGATTTGCATACAATTTTTCCTTTCTAAGGACATCAAGCACACTTTGTAAATGCATCACATGCTCTTCTAAAGACTTACTATACACCAAGACATCATCAAAGTAGAAAACAACAAACTTTCCAATAAATGGCCTCATCACATGATTCATTAGCCTCATAAAAGTACTTGGAGCATTTGTTAGGCCGAATGGCATAACCATCCATTCATAGAGACCAAACTTGGTCTTGAAGGCGGTTTTCCATTCATCACCGGGTTGCATTCTTATTTGGTGATAGCCACTCCTTAAATCAATCTTGGAAAATAAACATGAACCATTCAACTCATCTAGCATATCATCTAACCGAGGAATAGGGTGGCGATATTTTATCATAATTTTGTTGATGGCCTGGCAGTCCACACACATGCGCCACGTTCCCTCCTTTTTGGGCACTAATAGCACCGGAACCGCACACGGACTCATGCTCTCCTTGACATACCCTTTGTTGAGGAGCTCCTCAACTTGACGTTGCAATTCCTTGGTGTCCGTAGGGTTGCTCCTATAAGCCGGCTTGTTTGGCAATTGTGATCCCGGCACAAAGTCAATTTGGTGCTCAATTCCTCGAAGCGGGGGCAATCCTTGCGGAAGTTCCTTAGGAAATACATCCTCATAATCCTGCAACACACAAGAAATCAAAGGAGAAATGGAAGAATTAGTGGGGTTAGTATTAAAACAATGAGCCAAGAGTAACATAGGTGTGTCCTCATCATGATCCACGAAGAGTTCCTTCTTCCTAACCAACATCACCATGTTTCCCGTCCCCTTTGTCGTTGAGGCAGCCTTGGATGACCCCACTGCCCCACCTACGGAATTCCCTCCCTTCTCCCCCTTTTCGGATTCCCTTCCCTTTTCCTTCAATTCTCTCATCCTTTGATGCCACTCATTTACTTGGGAAGGTGAAAGAGGGTGAAGTGTAACCTTTCGACCATCCTTCTCAAGTGTATATCGATTGGTCCTCTCATCGTGTTTGGTAGACCTATCATATTGCCATAGTCTACCTAGCAACAAGTGACATGCTTGCATTGGTATCACATCACAAAGCACTTCATCGTGGTAGTTTCCCACCTTAAACCGTATCACACATTGCCTTGCGACCCTTAATTCACCACAATCATTCAACCATTGTAACTTGTAAGGACTAGTGTGCGGGATAGTTGGTAATTTCAAGAAGTTTACCATAGCATTACTTACAACATTTGTACAACTACCACTATCGATCACCAAGGTACACACACTCCCCTTTACAAGACATTTAGTATGGAAGAGATTTTCCCTTTGGCTTGGGTCATCTACTGCCGTACTAATCATGACACGCCTAACCACAAAGTTTGGAACCACACACTCCCCTTCTTGTGGATAAACATCTTCACCATCATCACCATCATCATCATGTGGTCCATCATCGGTTTCCTCTCTATCTTGAGGCTCGGCCTCATCTTCTCCCCTTTCAGGACCCACCTCCTCACCAAGGTAATACACTCTCCCTTCCCGTAGGATCACATTGCGCCGGTTTGGACATTCATTGGCCTTATGCCCCCAACCTTGGCACTTGAAACATTGGAATCCCTTTGGGTTAGGATACTTGTGAGCCTTCGATTTTGGAGGGAATTTGGGGACTGTTTTGGGCTCGGGCAGCCTCGTAGTGGCGGGTTGGTCCTTGTTTTTGGGCCAACCCGAGGGGGCTTGTCCCCTTGCCTTGAAGGATGATCTCTCTTTAAGTTCTCTTTCAATCTCAAGAGCCGCTTGGAAAATACCGTCAACGGTTTCAAACTTGTGAAGGGTTAAATGAGTGGAGATCTCTTTGTTCAACCCACACTTGAACCGGATGATGTCGTGACTGATTTGCTCCCCACGATGATCAAGTTTCAACATGAGTTGTTGAAACTCATCAAAATATGCCATCACACTCTTGTTACCTTGACGCAAGCCATACAATCTAGCAAGCAACTCATGGCGATATCTCTCGGGAAGGTATCGTTGCCTCATCAAGTACCTCAACCGATACCAAGGTGGTGGCTGCCCATCAACTAGTTCATTACCAAACCGCTTGACGTACTCCCACCAAGTGTTAGCATAACCCTCAAAGTGAGCTATAGCATAACTTCCTTTCTTTTCTTCCGAGATATCATTAACTTGGAAGACTTTGTCACAAGCCGATTCCCAAGCTAAGTATGCCTCGGGGTCACTTTCACCCTTAAAGAGAGGTAGACTCAACTTGATGGTGTTGATGCCTACATCTCTCTCATGGTGTCGGTTTCCTCTTTCTTCATATCCATGGTATCTCCGTTGAACTCCTCTGCCCCCTCTCACCTCCTCCTCCCTCATGTAAGTATCATCAAAGGCCCCGTACCCTTCATACTCCTCCCTACCATATTCCTCAAGGTGGGCTGGTCGGTTTTGGATATTTGGAATTTGATTTGGGGGTATTGGATTTTGTGGAGGTGGTGGTCTTTGGTTTAATGGAGCTTGGAATGGAAGGTTCGGATTTAGTGGTGGAATTTGACGTCCAAATCCCTCTTGTGGAATTTGAGGAGCTTGGAAATGTATTGGTCTAGTGGGGTCACGGTTTGGAGGGAAAAAGGTGGTTTGGCTTGCGGCATTTAGTGGAGCTTGAGGTGCATTTAGCATTTGGTGGACTGTTTCGGGGGTGATGGTTGCGGAGGAAGTCCTATCATGCCCATTGGTAGAAACATGTAGAGGAGTAGAAGGACGAGAGTTCCTTTGACTCTCCACTTGTTCTAATCTCCCACTAATAGTCGACACTTCTCCCTTGATGGCTGCCAAGTCCCCTCTCACGACCCCAAATTCCGAATTCAACCTTTCAAGTGTCTGGGTAACGGCCTCAAGAGTGACCCTCATAGAGTCAAGTGCATTAGTATCCACATTATGGGACGTGGTCCCTTCAATTGTCAAGGTATTATACTCTTTAGATCACCACACGCTTGAGTTCCACAAGTGTTGTAAATTGGCTAGTAACCATGAATCCTTTAAGGTATGAGTAAGCTCTTATCCGGAGTGGATTTTTGTTTGAAGACTCAAAGAATTCTTGTCGGACTAGAACCAAAAATAGCAACATATTCAAAAGATAAAAAGGCACTCAAGTAATCGTTGACACGAACAAACGGATTCAAAGGACTAATCGACAACCTAGTAGGAATGTACTAGTTTGTTAATTAGTTCTAGAACCAAGTAAAGGAAACCAAGAATCAACAATTAGCAACTAGAATAATATCCAAAGTTGAGCTTAGGGGTGACGTGGCAGCATGCAATTGGCCTTGGACCCACACGGTTTGTATATATAACTTATATGTATATTTTATTTTATTTTTTTGTGTCTCAAATCTGAAATTCAATATTCATACAACTTGTGATGGATGACAATGTGTTTTGGAGGGAAAAATAATAGTCTTGTAGCCTTTACAACCTTTCAAACTCAAAGGGTGAGGTTTGACTATTAGTCCCACAAAACAAGGCTCCTTGAATTAGGGAAGAGTGGTTGACAAGACTAGGAAGTGATGGGTGCAAGTCTTTCACCAACAACTTTATGACTTGTATTGCAACTTGAACACAACAAGATGAACAAGTTTAAAAGATGAACACCTTCATCAACTTCTTCAAGCACACAACACACAACCACCAATTTTTGTCATCAACAACATACAACTTTCAGCCACTTCAAGTCACCACAACAATGGTCAAGTTTTCAAGCTCAACTTTTAGATCTAGACACTTTAGTGTTGGTGAGAAAGAAACCAACACTAGAAACACACTAAACAAGCAAAATAACACCTAGATCTAAACATACAACAACATTCTCGGTTTTATCTTCAATGGACAGATTTCAGATTTTTTTTTTTTTTTGTTTAATCCGAGAACAAGCCCAAGATGGGTTGTGTTGGAACACAACCGGTCTTGCTCTGATACCAAATGATACAAGATCAAGTCCACAACACACAATATGCAGCAATCAGCCACGAAATCCAGCCAACCAACAACAAGAGAATCCAACAAACACAAGATTTAACAAGTTGAACACAATGCTAGTGAATCGAAAGAGCCCCACCCGGCTTCACTAGACTTCAAGATCTCAAAGACAACAACAACAAGATAATAAAAGATAGATAACTTGACATATAAATATTCAAGAGACTAAGAACCCTAACATCAAGAAAGGACCCTAAGACTATTGAATATAAACACCAAGTTCTTACTTAGACCAAGAGGAACTCAATGACCTCAAGATCCTTGTTTCTAGCCAAGATACAACACAAGTATCTCTCTCCTTTGTGGACTGTTTTGAGAGAGAAAGAGAACCCTAAGTGTTACAAGTCTTGTGATTCAAATGTCAAAATGCAAGAACTACTCAAAATAACCCTAATGTGTTCTATTTATATTACAAGGTAAAATGAAGCCAAAAAGACTAGTTTGCCCTTCTCTAGGCTGCCGCCCCCTTGGACTGTAAGTTTATTACACTCCAAGGTCCCACTTTACACTTAAAACATTTAGATCCTTTGGGGGCTCAATGACCAACTCACACACGGCCATTTGCATGAACAAGGCTTGGAGTTTTTGTAACTCCCGAGCTTGGCTTCGTGTGAAAGGTCGTGTACTTGTGGAGCTTGTCCCACCCGTATCACGTCCTAACATCTATGTATTCCAAACTCAAATGGTTTATCGGTGTTTCTTTGACTACTAAATCAGTAAATGAGACATTCAAAAGTTGGATGGACCAATTATAGAACTTGGTTTCTTACATTACTACTATTGTATTACAACCTAACATCTATGTATTCCATACTCAGAAGGATTATCGATGTTTTTTTGCCTACTAAATTACTAAATGAGACATATAGGATGGAAAGACCAATAATAAAACTTGGTTTCTTACATTACAACACGTCTGTTACCTCCTAGCATCTATTTATTCCATACTTGGATGGATTATCGGTGTTTTTTTCACTACTAAATCACTAAATAACACATACAAAGGTTGGACGAACCAATAATAGAACTTGGTTTCTTACATTACTACATTTGTATTACAACCTAACATCTATGTATTCCATATTCAGAAGGGTTATCGATGTTTTTTTGACTACAAAATTACTAAATGACATATAAAGGCTGGACAGAGCAATAAAGAACCTAGGTTTCTTACATTACAATACGTCTGTTACCTCCTAGCATCTATTTATTCCATACTTGGATGGATTATCGGTGTTTTTTTTACTATTAAATCACTAAATAAAACATACAAAGGTTGGACGGACTAATAATAGAACATGGTTTCTTACATTACTACTACCTAGCATCTATGTATTCCATACTCGGATGGATTTTTGAGGTTTTTTTGACTATTGAATTCCTAAATGAGACATACAAAGGCTGGACGGACCAACAATAAAACTTGCTTTCCTACATTACAACACGTGTATTACCTCCTAGCATCTATTTATTCCATACTTGGATGGATTATCGGTGTTTTTTTCACCACTAAATCACTAAATAACACATACAAAGGTTGGACGGACCAATAATAGAACTTGGTTTCTTACATTACTTCATTTGTATTACAACCTAACATCTATGTATTCCATTTCCAGAAGGGTTATCGATGTTTTTTGGACTTCTAAATTACTAAATGAGACATACAAAGGCTGGAAAGACCAATAATAAAACTTGGTTTCTTACATTACAACACGTCTGTTACCTCCTAGAATCTATTTATTCCATACTTGGAAGGATTATCGGTATTTTTTTGACAACTAAATCACTAAATAACACATACAAAGGTTGGACGGACCAATAATAGAACTTGGTTTGTTACATTACTACTATTGTATTACAACGTAACATCTATGTATTCCATACTCGGATGGATTTTTGATGTTTTTTTGACTATTGAATGACTAAATGAGACATACAAAGGCTGGACGGACCAACAATAAAACTTGCTTTCCTACATTACAACACGTGTATTACCTCCTAGCATCTATTTATTATATACTTGGATGGATTATCGGTGTTTCTTTGACTACTAAATCACTAAATGAGACATTCAAAAGTTGGATGGACCAATAATAGAACTTGGTTTCTTACATTACTACTATTGTTTTACAACCTAACATCTATGTATTCCATACTCGGATGGTTTTTTGATGTTTTTTTGACTATTAAATTACTAAATAAGACATACAAAGGCTCCCGGTCCAACAATAAAACTTGCTTTCTTACATTACAACACGTGTATTACCTCCTAGAATCTATTTATTCCATACTTGGATGGATTATCGGTGTTTTTTTGACTACTAAATCACTAAATAACCCATACAAAGGTTGGATGGACCAATAATAGAACTTGGTTTCTTACATTACTACATTTCTACTTGATACGGGTGGGACGACAAGCTCCACAAGTACACAACCTTTCACACGAAGCCAAGCTTGGGAGTTACAAAAACTCCAAGCCTTGTTCATGCAAATGGCCGTGTGTGAGTTGGTCATTGAACCCCCAAAGGATCTAAATGTTTTAAGTGTGAAGTGGGACCTTGGAGTGTAATTATTGGTGAAGGGCAAACTAGTCTTTTGGCTTCATTTTTACCTTGTAATATAAATAGAACACATTAGGGTTATTTTGAGTAGTTCTTCCATTAATATTTTGAATCACAAGACTTGTAATATTTTTAGGTTCTCTCTCTCTCTCTCTTAAAACAGCCCACAAGAAGAGAGACAGTTGTGTTGCATTTTGGCTAGAAACAAGGATCTTGAGGTCATTGAGTTCCTCTTGGTCTAAGTAAGAACTTGGTGTTTATATTCATTAGTCTTAGGGTCCTTTCTTGATGCTAGGGTTCTTAGTCTCTTGAATATTATATGTCAAGTTAACTATCTTTTATTATCTTGTTGTTGTTGTGTTTGAGATCTTGAAGTCTAGTGAAGCCGTGTGGGGCTCTTTCGATTCACTAGCATTGTTGTTTAACTTGTTAATCTTGTGTTGGTTGGCTGATTTCGTGGCTGGTTGTTGTGTGTTGTGGACTTGATCTTGTATCATTTGGTATCAGAGCAAGACCGGTTGTGTTCCAACACAACCCATCTTGGGCTTGTCCTCGGAAAAAAAAAAAAAAAAATTCTGAAATCTGTCCATTGAAGAAAAAACCGTGAATGTTGTTGTATGTTTAGATCTAGGTGTTATTTTGCTTGTTTAGTGTGTTTCTAGTGTTGGTTTCTTTCTCACCAACACTAAAGTGTCTAGATCTAAAAGTTGAGCTTGAAAACTTGACCATTGTTGTGGTGAGTTGAAGTGGCTGAAAGTTGTATGTTGTTGATGACAAAAATTGGTGGTTGTGTGTTATGTGCTTGAAGAAGTTGATGAAGGTTGTTGAGGTGTTCATCTTTTAAACTTGTTCATCTTGTTCATCTTGTTGTGTTCAAGTTGCAACACAAGTCATAAAGTTGTTGGTGAAAGACTTGCACCCATCTCTTCCAAGACTTGACAACCACTTTTTCTTAAAACACGGAACCTTGTTTTGTGGGATTAGCCTAGTCAAATCTTACCTTTTTGAGTTTGAAAGGTTGAAAGACTACAAGACTTTTACTTTCCCTCCAAAACACATTGTCATCTATAACAAGTTGTGTGAATATTGAAAAATTTCAGATTTGAGATAAAAAAAAAAAAAAAAAAAAAGGAACAAGGAAGAAGCAAAAACGTGTGGGACCACTTACATGCTGCCACGTCACTATAAGCTCAACTTTGGATATTATTCTAGTTGCAAATTGTTGATTCTTGGTTTCCTTTACTTGGTTCTAGAACTAATTAACAAACTAGTACATTCCTACTAGGTTGTCGATTAGTCCTTTGAATCCGTTTGTTCGTGTCAACGATTACTTGAGTGCCTTTTATCTTTTGAATACGTTGCTATTTTTGGTTCTAGTCCGACAAGAATTCTTTGAGTCTTCAAACAAAAAATCCACTCCGGATAAGAGCTTACTCATACCTTAAAGGATTCACGGTTACTAGCCAATTTACAACACTTGTGGAACTCAAGCGTGTGGTGATCTAAAGAGTATAATACCTTGACAATGGAAGGGACCACGTCCCATAACGTGGATACTAATGCACTTGACTCTATGAGGGTCACTCTTGAGGCCGTTACCCGGACACTTGAGAGGTTGAATTCGGAATTTGGGGCCATGAGAGGGGACTTGGCAGCAATCAAGGGAGAGGTGTCGACTATTAGTGGGAGGTTAGAACAAGTGGAGAGTCAAAGGAACTCTCGTCCTTCTACTCCTCTACATGTTTCTACCAATGGGCATGATAGGACTTCCTCCGCAACCATCACCCCCGAAACAGTCCACCAATTGCTAAATGCACCTCAAGCTCCACTAAATGTCGCAAGCCAAACCACCTTTTTACCTCCTAACCGTGGCCCCAATAGACCAACGCATTTCCAGAATTCCCAAGTCCCGCATGAGGGATTTGGACGTCAAATTCCACCACTAAATCCGAACCTTCCATTCCAAGCTCCATTAAACCAAAGACCACCACCTCCACAAAATCCAATACCCCCAAATCAAATTCCAAATATCCAAAACCGACCAGCCCACCTTGAGGAATATGGTAGGGAGGAGTATGAAGGGTACGGGGCCTTTGATGATACTTACATGAGGGAGGAGGAGGTGAGAGGGGGCAGAGGAGTTCAACGGAGGTACCGTGGATATGAAGAAAGAGGAAACCGACACCATGAGAGGGATGTAGGCATCAACACCATCAAGTTGAGTCTACCTTTCTTTAAGGGTGAAAGTGACCCCAAGGCATACTTAGCTTGGGAATCGGCTTGTGACAAAGTCTTCCAAGTTAATGATATCTCGGAAGAAAAGAAAGGAAGTTATGCTATAGCTCACTTTGAGGGTTATGCTAACACTTGGTGGGAGTACGTCAAGCGGTTTGGTGATGAACTAGTGGATGGGCAGCCACCACCTTGGTATCGGTTGAGGTACTTGATGAGACAACGATACCTTCCCGAGAGATATCGCCATGAGTTGCTTGCTAGATTGTATGGTTTGCGTCAAGGTAACAAGAGTGTGATGGCATATTTTGATGAGTTTCAACAACTCATGTTGAAACTTGATCATCGTGGGGAGAAAATCAGTCACGACATCATCCGGTTCAAGTGTGGGTTGAACAAAGAGATCTCCACTCATTTAACCCTTCACAAGTTTGAAACCGTTGACGGTATTTTCCAAGCGGCTCTTGAGATTGAAAGAGAACTTAAAGAGAGATCATCCTTCAAGGCAAGGGGACAAGCCCCCTCGGGTTGGCCCAAAAATAAGGACCAACCCGCCACTACGAGGCTGCCCGAGCCCAAAACAGTCCCCAAATTCCCTCCAAAACCGGAGGCTCACAAGTATCCTAACCCAAAGGGATTCCAATGTTTCAAGTGCCAAGGTTGGGGGTATAAGGCTAATGAATGTCCAAACCGGCGCAATGTGATCCTATGGGAAGGGAGAGTGTATTACCTTGGTGAGGAGGTGGGTCCCGAAAGGGGAGAAGATGAGGCCGAGCCTCAAGATGGAGAGGAAACCGATGATGGACCACACGATGATGATGGTGATGATGGTGAAGATGTTTACCCGCAAGAAGGGGAGTGTGTGGTTCCAAACTTTGTGGTTAGGCGCTTCATGATTAGTAAGGCAATAGATGACCCAAGCCAAAGGGAAAATCTATTCCATACTAAATGTCTTGTAAAGGGGAGTGTGTGTACCTTGGTGATCGATAGTGGTAGTTGTACAAATGTTGTAAGTCATGCTATGGCAAATTTCTTGAAGTTACCAACTACCCCGCACACTAGTCCTTACAAGTTACAATGGTTGAATGATTGTGGTGAGTTAAGGGTCGCAAGGCAATGTGTGATACGGTTTAAGGTGGGAAACTACCACGATGAAGTGCTTTGTGACGTGATACCAATGCAAGCATGTCACTTGTTGCTAGGTAGACCTTGGCAATATGATAGGTCTACTAAACACGATGGGAGGTCCAATCGGTATACACTTGAGAAGGATGGCCGAAAGGTTACTCTTCATCCGTTTTCACCTTCCTAAGTAAATGAGTGGCATCAAAGGATGAGGGAGTTGAAGGAAAAGGGAAAGGAATCCGAAAAGGGAGAAAAGGGAGGGGATTCCGTAGGTGGGGCAGTGGGGTCATCCAAGGCTGCCCCAACGTCAAAGGGGCCGGAAAACATGGTGATGTTAGTTAGTAGGAAGGAACTCTTCGTGGATCATGATGAGGACACGCCTATGTTACTCTTGGCTCATTGTTTTAATACTAACCCCACTAATTCTTCCATTTCCCCTTTGATTTCTTGTGTGTTGCAGGATTATGAGGATGTATTTCCTAAGGAGCTTCCGCAAGGATTGCCCCCGCTTCGGGGAATTGAGCACCAAATTGATTTTGTGCCGGGATCACAATTGCCAAACAAGCCGGCTTATAGGAGCAATCCTACGGACACCAAGGAATTGCAACGTCAAGTTGAGGAGCTCCTCAACAAAGGGTATGTCAAGGAGAGCATGAGCCCATGTGCTGTTCCGGTGCTATTGGTGCCCAAAAAAGACGGAACGTGGCGCATGTGTGTGGACTGCCGAGCCATCAACAAAATTACGGTAAAATATCGCCACCCTATCCCTCGATTAGATGATATGCTAGATGAGTTGAATGGTTCATGTTTGTTTTCCAAGATTGATTTAAGGAGTGGCTATCACCAAATAAGAATGCAACCCGGTGATGAATGGAAAACCGCCTTCAAGACCAAGTTTGGTCTCTATGAATGGATGGTTATGCCATTCGGCCTAACAAATGCTCCAAGTACTTTTATGAGGCTAATGAATCATGTGATGAGGCCATTTATTGGAAAGTTTGTTGTTGTCTACTTTGATGATGTCTTGGTGTATAGTAAGTCTTTAGAAGAGCATGTGATGCATTTACAATGTGTGCTTGATGTCTTTAGAAAGGAAAAATTGTATGCAAATCTGTAAAAGTGCTCTTTTGGCATTAATGAAGTTATTTTCTTGGGTTTTGTTGTTAGTTCAAGAGGGGTCGAAGTGGATGAATCCAAGATAAATGCTATCAAAAATTGGCCAACCCCACAAACCGTTGGAGAAGTAAGAAGCTTCCACGGGTTGGCTAGTTTTTATAGAAGGTTTGTCAAAGGATTTAGCACCATAGCAGCCCCCTTGACCGAGGTCATTCGAAAAGAACAACCCTTCAAGTGGGGTGTCGAGCAAGCTAAGGCATTTGAAGCCTTGAAAGCGATGCTCATCTCCGCACCCTTGTTACAATTGCCCAACTTTGATAAGACCTTCGAGGTCGAGTGCGATGCGAGTAAAGTAGGCATAGGGGCTGTTTTGATGCAAGAATTGAAACCCATTGCTTATTTTAGCGAAAAGCTCAAAGGAGCAACTCTAAACTACTCCACGTATGATTTAGAGTTGTATGCCTTGATTAGAGCCTTGGCCACTTGGCAACACTACTTATGGCCTAAGGAGTTCGTGATCCGAACGGACCATGAATCCTTAAAGCATCTTCGGGCCCAAGACAAGCTTAACAAACGGCATGCCAAATGGATTGAGTTCCTTGAGACCTTCCCTTATGTTATCCAATACAAAAGGGGTAAGGACAACGTTGTAGCCGATGCTTTGTCTAGAAAACATGTGCTTGTGTCCACTTTGTCAACAAAATTGATGGGTTTTGAGAGTTTAAAAGAGTTGTATCCCAAGGACCCTCACTTTGCTCCTATCTTTAGGGAATGCAAAGACTTGGGTAGGGACAAGTGGGAATCGGCTAGGGGTTCAAATCCCTATGCCAAGTTTGATGGTTACTTATTTAAAGGTAGACGATTGTGTGTGCCTTCTAGCTCTTGGAGAGAGTTGTTTGTGAGGGAAGCACACGATGGCGGTCTAATGGGTCATTTTGGGGTCGAAAAGACCCTCAGAATATTGGAGGAGCAATTCTATTGGCCCAAAATGCACAAGGATGTGGCTAGGATTTGTGGCCAATGCATAGAATGCAAGAGAGCCAAATCTCGGCTCCTCTCTCACGGGTTGTACACCCTGCTACCCACTCCTCTACGTCCTTGGCTTGATATATCTATGGACTTTGTGTTGGGGCTGCCAAGGACTCGACGAGGTCGGGATAGTATTTTTGTTGTAGTCGATCGGTTTTCTAAAATGGCGCACTTTATTTCTTGCTCTAAGTGTGATGATGCCCCTAGCGTGGCCTCGTTATTTGTTGATAATGTTGTTAGATTGCATGGTGTCCCGAGGACCATTGTGAGTGATAGGGACTCTAAATTCCTAAGCCACTTTTGGAAGTCTATGTGGGGTAGGCTTGGTACCAAGTTGTTATTCTCTACATCTTGCCACCCACAAACCGATGGCCAAACGGAAGTAGTAAATAGGACTTTGGGTGCTATGCTACGTTCCATGGTTAAGGAAAAAATGACTTCTTGGGAAGAGCACTTGCCATTGATTGAGTTTGCCTATAACCGTGTCATACACTCAAGTACGGGAATGACTCCCTTTGAGTGTGTATACGACCTCAACCCCCTCACCCTTTTGGATTTAACGCCTTTGCCAAGTGATCTCATGATTAGCTTAGATGGAAGCAAGCGGGCAGATTCTATGAAGAAGTTACATGAGAAGGTGCGGCTTCAACTTGAGAAGAAAAACCAAGACATGGCAAGGAGGGTAAACAAGGGAAGAAAGGAATTCATTCTTGAACCGGGAGATTGGGTGTGGGTGCATCTTCGGAAGGATCGGTTTCCATCTCAAAGAAAGTCCAAATTGATGCCTAGGGGTGACGGGCCTTTCCAAGTACTTGAGAAGATCAATGACAACGCCTACAAGATTGACCTTCCACCGGAATATCAAGTGCACCACACTTTCAACGTTTGTGATCTCTCTCTCGTGAATGTGGTGGACGATGACCAAATGCTGAATTTGAGGTCAAATTCCTCTCAAGATGGAGAGGATGATACGGGTGGGACGACAAGCTCCACAAGTACACGACTTTTCACACGAAGCCAAGCTCGGGAGTTACAAAAACTCCAAGCCTTGTTCATGTAAATGGCCGTGTGTGAGTTGGTCATTGAACCCCCAAAGGATCTAAATGTTTTAAGTGTGAAGTGGGACCTTGGAGTGTAATAAACTTACACTCCAAGGGGGCGGCAGAATTGGTGAAGGGCAAACTAGTCTTTTGGCTTCATTTTTACCTTGTAATATAAATAGAACACATTAGGGTTATTTTGAGTAGTTCTTCCATTAATATTTTGAATCACAAGACTTGTAATATTTTTAGGTTCTCTCTCTCTCTCTCAAAACAGCCCACAAGAAGAGAGACACTTGTGTTGCATTTTGGCTAGAAACAAGGATCTTGAGGTCATTGAGTTCCTCTTGGTCTAAGTAAGAACTTGGTGTTTATATTCATTAGTCTTAGGGTCCTTTCTTGATGCTAGGGTTCTTAGTCTCGTGAATATTATATGTCAAGTTAACTATCTTTTATTATCTTGTTGTTGTTGTGTTTGAGATCTTGAAGTCTAGTGAAGCCGTGTGGGGCTCTTTCGATTCACTAGCATTGTTGTTTAACTTGTTAATCTTGTGTTGGTTGGCTGATTTCGTGGCTGGTTGTTGCATATTGTGTGTTGTGGACTTGATCTTGTATCACTACTACAACCTAACATCTATGTATTGCATACTCGGATGGATTTTTGAGGTTTGATTGACTATTGAATTACTAAATGAGACATACAAAGGCTGGACGGACCAATAATAAAACTTGCTTTCCTACATTACAACACGTGTATTACCTCCTAGCATCTATTTATTCCGTACTTGGATGGATTATCGGTGTTTTTTTCACTACTAAATCACTAAATAACACATACAAAGGTTGGACGGACCAATAATAGAACTTGGTTTCTTACATTACTACACTTGTATTACAACCTAACATCTAGGTATTTCCTGCTCGGATGGATTGTCGATGTTTTTTTGACTACTAAATTACTAATTGAGACATAGAAAGGCTAGACAGACCAATAATAAAACTTAGTTTCTTACATTGCTACATGTGCATTACCACCTAAAATCTATGTATTCCAAACTCAGATGGATTATCAGTGTTTCTTTGACTACTAAATCACTAAATGAGACATTCAAAAGTTGGATGGACCAATAATAAAACATGGTTTCTTACATTACTACTAATGTATTACAACCTAACATCTATGTATTCCATACTCGGATGGATTTTTGAGGTTTTTTTGACTATTGAATTCCTAAATGAGACATACAAAGGCTGGACAGACAAACAATAAAACTTGCTTTCCTACATTACAACACGTGTATTACCTCCTAGCATCTATTTATTCCATACATGGATGGATTATCGGTGTTTTTTTGACTACTAAATCACTAAATAACACATACAAAGGTTGGACGGACCAATAATAGAACTTGGTTTCTTACATTACTACATTTGTATTACAACCTAACATCTATGTATTCCATACTCAGAAGGGTTATCGATGTTTTTTTTACTACTAAATTACTAAATGAGACATACAAAGGCTTAACAAACCAGTAATAAAACTTTGTTTCTTACATTACTACATGTGCATTACCTCCTAAAATCAATGTATTCCAAACTCAGATGGATTATCGGTGTTTCTTTGACTACTAAATCACTAAATGAGACATTCAAAAGTTGGATGGACCAATAATAGAACATGGTTTCTTACATTACTACTATTGTATTACAACCTAGCATCTATGTATTCCATACTCGGATGGATTTTTGAGGTTTGATTGACTATTGAATTACTAAATGAGACATACAAAGGCTGGACGGACCAACAATAAAACTTGCTTTCCTACATTACAACACGTGTATTACCTCCTATCATCTATTTATTCCATACTTGGATGGATTATCGGTGTTTTTTTGACTACTAAATCACTAAATAACACATACAAAGGTTGGACGGACCAATAATAGAACTTGGTTTCTTACATTACTACATTTGTATTACAACCTAACATTTATGTATTCCATACTCAGAAGGGTTATCGAAGGTTTTTTTACTACTAAATTACTAAATGAGACATACAAAGGCTTAACAAACCAGTAATAAAACTTGGTTTCTTACATTACTACTTCTGCATTACCTCCTAAAATCAATGTATTCCAAACTTAGATGGATTATCGGTGTTTCTTTGACTAGTAAATCACTAAATGAGACATTCAAAAGTTGGATGGACCAATAATAGAACATGGTTTCATACATTACTACTATTGTATTACAACCTAGCATCTATGTATTCCATACTCGGATGGATTTTTGAGGTTTGATTGACTATTGAATTACTAAACTAGACATTCAAAAGTTGGATGGACCAATAATAGAACATGGTTTCATACATTACTACTATTGTATTACAACCTAGCATCTATGTATTCCATACTCGGATGGATTTTTGAGGTTTGATTGACTATTGAATTACTAAATGAGACATACAAAGGCTGGACGGACCAACAATAAAACTTGCTTTCCTACATTACAACACGTGTATTACCTCCTAGCATCTATTTATTCCATACTTGGATGGATTATCGGTGTTTTTTTCACTACTAAATCACTAAATAACACATACAAAGGATGGACAGACCGATAATAGAATTTCGTTTCTTACATTACTACACTTGTATTACAACCTAACATCTAGGTATTTCCTGCTCGGATGGATTGTCGATGTTTTTTTGACTACTAAATTACTAATTGAGACATAGAAAGGCTAGACAGGCCAATAATAAAACTTAGTTTCTTACATTACTACATGTGCATTACCACCTAAAATCTATGTATTCCAAACTCAGATGGATTATCAGTGTTTCTTTGACTACTAAATCACTAAATGAGACATTCAAAAGTTGGATGGACCAATAATAGAACATGGTTTCATACATTACTACTATTGTATTACAACCTAGCATCTATGTATTCCATACTCGGATGGATTTTTGAGGTTTGATTGACTATTGAATTACTAAATGAGACATACAAAGGCTGGACGGACCAACAATAAAACTTGCTTTCCTACATTACAACACGTGTATTACCTCCTAGCATCTATTTATTCCAAACTTGGATGGATTATCGGTGTTTTTTTCACTACTAAATCACTAAATAACACATACAAAGGTTGGACGGACCAATAATAGAACTTGGTTTCTTACATTACTACACTTGTATTACAACCTAACATCTAGGTATTTCCTGCTCGGATGGATTGTCGATGTTTTTTTGACTACTAAATTACTAATTGAGACATAGAAAGGCTAGACAGACCAATAATAAAACTTAGTTTCTTACATTACTACATGTGCATTACCACCTAAAATCTATGTATTCCAAACTCAGATGGATTATCAGTGTTTCTTTGACTACTAAATCACTAAATGAGACATTCAAAAGTTGGATGGACCAATAATAAAACATGGTTTCTTACATTACTACTAATGTATTACAACCTAACATCTATGTATTCCATACTCGGATGGATTTTTGAGGTTTTTTTGACTATTGAATTCCTAAATGAGACATACAAAGGCTGGACAGACCAACAATAAATCTTGCTTTCCTACATTACAACACGTGTATTACCTCCTAGCATCTATTTATTCCATACTTGGATGGATTATCGGTGTTTTTTTGACTACTAAATCACTAAATAACACATACAAAGGTTGGACGGACCAATAATAGAACTTGGTTTCTTACATTACTACATTTGTATTACAACCTAACATCTATGTATTCCATACTCAGAAGGGTTATCGATGTTTTTTTTACTACTAAATTACTAAATGAGATATACAGAGGCTTAACAAACCAGTAATAAAACTTTGTTTCTTACATTACTACATGTGCATTACCTCCTAAAATCAATGTATTCCAAACTCAGATGGATTATCGGTGTTTCTTTGACTACTAAATCACTAAATGAGACATTCAAAAGTTGGATGGACCAATAATAGAACATGGTTTCTTACATTACTACTATTGTATTACAACCTAGCATCTATGTATTCCATACTCGGATGGATTTTTGAGGTTTGTTTGACTATTGAATTACTAAATGAGACATACAAAGGCTGGACGGACCAACAATAAAACTTGCTTTCCTACATTACAACACGTGTATTACCTCCTAGCATCTATTTATTCCATATTTGGATGGATTATCGGTGTTTTTTTCACTACTAAATCACTAAATAACACATACAAAGGTTGGACGGACCAATAATAGAACTTGGTTTCTTACATTACTACACTTGTATTACAACCTAACATCTAGGTATTTCCTGCTCGGATGGATTGTCGATGTTTTTTTGACTACTAAATTACTAATTGAGACATAGAAAGGCTAGACAGGCCAATAATAAAACTTAGTTTCTTACATTACTACATGTGCATTACCACCTAAAATCTATGTATTCCAAACTCAGATGGATTATCAGTGTTTCTTTGACTAGTAAATCACTAAATGAGACATTCAAAAGTTGGATGGACCAATAATAGAACATGGTTTCTTACATTACTACTATTGTATTACAACCTAGCATCTATGTATTCCATACTCGGATGGATTTTTGAGGTTTGTTTGACTATTGAATTACTAAATGAGACATACAAAGGCTGGACGGACCAACAATAAAACTTGCTTTCCTACATTACAACACGTGTATTACCTCCTAGCATCTATTTATTCCATATTTGGATGGATTATCGGTGTTTTTTTCACTACTAAATCACTAAATAACACATACAAAGGTTGGACGGACCAATAATAGAACTTGGTTTCTTACATTACTACACTTGTATTACAACCTAACATCTAGGTATTTCCTGCTCGGATGGATTGTCGATGTTTTTTTCACTACTAAATTACTAATTGAGACATAGAAAGGCTAGACAGACCAATAATAAAACTTAGTTTCTTACATTACTACATGTGCATTACCACCTAAAATCTATGTATTCCAAACTCAGATGGATTATCAGTGTTTCTTTGACTACTAAATCACTAAATGAGACATTCAAAAGTTGGATGGACCAATAATAAAACATGGTTTCTTACATTACTACTAATGTATTACAACCTAACATCTATGTATTCCATACTCGGATGGATTTTTGAGGTTTTTTTGACTATTGAATTCCTAAATGAGACATACAAAGGCTGGACAGACCAACAATAAAACTTGCTTTCCTACATTACAACACGTGTATTACCTCCTAGCATCTATTTATTCCATACATGGATGGATTATCGGTGTTTTTTTGACTACTAAATCACTAAATAACACATACAAAGGTTGGACGGACCAATAATAGAACTTGGTTTCTTACATTACTACATTTGTATTACAACCTAACATCTATGTATTCCATACTCAGAAGGGTTATCGATGTTTTTTTTACTACTAAATTACTAAATGAGACATACAAAGGCTTAACAAACCAGTAATAAAACTTGGTTTCTTACATTACTACATGTGCATTACCTCCTAAAATCAATGTATTCCAAACTCAGATGGATTATCGGTGTTTCTTTGACTAGTAAATCACTAAATGAGACATTCAAAAGTTGGATGGACCAATAATAGAACATGGTTTCTTACATTACTACTATTGTATTACAACCTAGCATCTATGTATTCCATACTCGGATGGATTTTTGAGGTTTGATTGACTATTGAATTACTAAATGAGACATACAAAGGCTGGACGGACCAACAATAAAACTTGCTTTCCTACATTACAACACGTGTATTACCTCCTAGCATCTATTTATTCCATACTTGGATGGATTATCGGTGTTTTTTTCACTACTAAATCACTAAATAACACATACAAAGGTTGGACGGACCAATAATAGAACTTGGTTTCTTACATTACTACACTTGTATTACAACCTAACATCTAGGTATTTCCTGCTCGGATGGATTGTCGATGTTTTTTTGACTACTAAATTACTAATTGAGACATAGAAAGGCTAGACAGACTACTATTGTATTACAACCTAGCATCTATGTATTACATACTCGGATGGATTTTTGAGGTTTGATTGACTATTGAATTACTAAATGAGACATACAAAGGCTGGACGGACCAACAATAAAACTTGCTTTCCTACATTACAACACGTGTATTACCTCCTAGCATCTATTTATTCCATACTTGGATGGATTATCGGTGTTTTTTTGACTACTAAATCACTAAATAACACATACAAAGGTTGGACGGACCAATAATAGAACTTGGTTTCTTACATTACTACATTTGTATTACAACCTAACATCTATGTATTCCATACTCAGAAGGGTTATCGATGTTTTTTTTACTACTAAATTACTAAATGAGACATACAAAGGCTTAACAAACCAGTAATAAAACTTGGTTTCTTACATTACTACATGTGCATTACCACCTAAAATCTATGTATTCCAAACTCAGATGGATTATCAGTGTTTCTTTGACTACTAAATCACTAAATGAGACATTCAAAAGTTGGATGGACCAATAATAAAACATGGTTTCTTACATTACTACTAATGTATTACAACCTAACATCTATGTATTCCATACTCGGATGGATTTTTGAGGTTTTTTTGACTATTGAATTCCTAAATGAGACATACAAAGGCTGGACAGACCAACAATAAAACTTGCTTTCCTACATTACAACACGTGTATTACCTCCTAGCATCTATTTATTCCATACTTGGATGGATTATCGGTGTTTTTTTGACTACTAAATCACTAAATAACACATACAAAGGTTGGACGGACCAATAATAGAACTTGGTTTCTTACATTACTACATTTGTATTACAACCTAACATCTATGTATTCCATACTCAGAAGGGTTATCGATGTTTTTTTTACTACTAAATTACTAAATGGAGGCTTAACAAACCAGTAATAAAACTTGGTTTCTTACATTACTACATGTGCATTACCACCTAAAATCAATGTATTCCAAACTCAGATGGATTATCAGTGTTTCTTTGACTACTAAATCACTAAATGAGACATTCAAAAGTTGGATGGACCAATAATAGAACATGGTTTCTTACATTACTACTATTGTATTACAACCTAGCATCTATGTATTCCATACTCGGATGGATTTTTGAGGTTTGTTTGACTATTGAATTACTAAATGAGACATACAAAGGCTCCACGGACCAACAATAAAACTTGCTTTCCTACATTACAACACGTGTATTACCTCCTAGCATCAATTTATTCCATACTTGGATGGATTATTGGTGTTTTTTTGACTACTAAATCACTAAATAACACATACAAAGGTTGGACGGACCAATAATAGAACTTGGTTTCTTACATTACTACACTTGTATTACAACCTAACATCTAGGTATTTCCTGCTCGGATGGATTGTCGATGTTTTTTTGACTACTAAATTACTAATTGAGACATAGAAAGGCTAGACAGACTACTATTGTATTACAACCTAGCATCTATGTATTCCATACTCGAATGGATTTTTGAGGTTTGATTGACTATTGAATTACTAAATGAGACATACAAAGGCTGGACGGACCAACAATAAAACTTGCTTTCCTACATTACAACACGTGTATTACCTCCTAGCATCTATTTATTCCATACTTGGATGGATTATCGGTGTTTTTTTGACTACTAAATCACTAAATAACACATACAAAGGTTGGACGGACCAATAATAGAACTTGGTTTCTTACATTACTACATTTGTATTACAACCTAACATCTATGTATTCCATACTCAGAAGGGTTATCGATGTTTTTTTTACTACTAAATTACTAAATGAGACATACAAAGGCTTAACAAACCAGTAATAAAACTTGGTTTCTTACATTACTACATGTGCATTACCACCTAAAATCTATGTATTCCAAACTCAGATGGATTATCAGTGTTTCTTTGACTACTAAATCACTAAATGAGACATTCAAAAGTTGGATGGACCAATAATAAAACATGGTTTCTTACATTACTACTAATGTATTACAACCTAACATCTATGTATTCCATACTCGGATGGATTTTTGAGGTTTTTTTGACTATTGAATTCCTAAATGAGACATACAAAGGCTGGACAGACCAACAATAAAACTTGCTTTCCTACATTACAACACGTGTATTACCTCCTAGCATCTATTTATTCCATACTTGGATGGATTATTGGTGTTTTTTTGACTACTAAATCACTAAATAACACATACAAAGGTTGGACGGACCAATAATAGAACTTGGTTTCTTACATTACTACATTTGTATTACAACCTAACATCTATGTATTCCATACTCAAAAGGGTTATCGATGTTTTTTTGACTTCTAAATTACTAAATGAGAAATGCAAAGGCTGGAAAGACCAATAATAAAACTTGGTTTCTTACATTACAACACGTCTGTTCCCTCCTAGAATCTATTTATTCCATACTTAGATGGATTATCGGTGTTTTTTTGACTACTAAATCACTAAATAACACATACAAAGGTTGGACGGACCAATAACTTGGTTACTTACATTACAACTATTGTATTACAGCTATGTATTCCATACTCGGATGGATTTTTTATGTTTTTTTGACTATTGAATGACAAAATGAGACATACAAAGGCTGGACGGACCAACAATAAAACTTGCTTTCCTACATTACAACACGTGTATTATCTCCTAGCATCTATTTATTCCATACGTAGATGGATTATCGGTGTTTCTTTGACTACTAAATCACTAAATGAGACATTCAAAAGTTGGATGGACCAATAATAGAACTTGGTTTCGTACATTACTACTATTGTATTACAACCTAACTTCTATGTATTCCATTTCCAGAAGGGTTATCGATGTTTTTTGGACTTCTTAATTTACTAAATAAGATATACAAAGGCTGGACGGTCCAACAATAAAACTTGCTTTATTACATTACAACACGTGTATTACCTCCTAGCATCTATTTATTCCCTACTTGGATGGATTATCGGTGTTTTTTTGACTACTAAATCACTAAATAACACATACAAAGGTTGGACGGACCAATAATAGCAATTGGTTTCTTATATTACTACATTTGTACTACAACCTAACATCTATGTATTCCATACTCAAAAGGGTTATCGATGTTTTTTTGACTACTAAATTACTAAATGAGACATAAAAAGGCTGGACAGACCAATAATAGAACTTGGTTTCTTACATTACTACATTTGTATTACAACCTAACATCTATGTATTCCATATTCAGAAGGGTTATCGATGTTTTTTTTACTACTAAATTACTAAATGACATATAAAGGCTGGACAGAGCAATAATGAAACTAGGTTTCTTACATTACAACACGTCTGTTACCTCCTAGCATCTATTTATTCCATACTTGGATGGATTATCGGTGTTTTTTTGACTATTAAATCACTAAATAACACATACAAAGGTTGGACGGACTAATAATAGAACTTGGTTTCTTACATTACTACACTTGTATTACAACCTAACATCTATGTATTCCCTACTCAGAAGGATTATCGATGTTTTTTTTACTACTAAATTACTAAATGAGACATACAAAGGCTTAACAGACCAGTAATAAAACTTGGTTTCTTACATTACTACATGTGCATTACCTCCTAAAATCAATGCATTCCAAACTCAGATGGATTATCGGTGTTTCTTTGACTACTAAATCACTAAATGAGACATTCAAAAGTTGGATGGACTAATAATAGAACATGGTTTCTTACATTACTACTATTGTATTACAACCTAGCATCTATGTATTCCATACTCGGATGGATTTTTGAGGTTTGTTTGACTATTGAATTACTAAATCAGACATACAAAGGCTGGACGGACCAACAATAAAACTTGCTTTCCTACATTACAACACGTGTATTACCTCCTAGCATCTATTTATTCCATACTTGGATGGATTATCGGTGTTTTTTTCACTACTAAATCACTAAATAACACATACAAAGGTTGGACGGACCAATAATAGAACTTGGTTTCTTACATTACTTCATTTGTATTACAACCGAACATCTATGTATTCCCTACTCAGAAGGATTATCGATGTTTTTTGGACTACTAAATTACTAAATGAGACATACAAAGGCTGGAAAGACCAATAATAAAACTTGGTTTCTTACATTACAATACGTCTGTTACCTCCTAGAGTCTATTTATTCCATACTTGGAAGGATTATCGGTATTTTTTTGACAACTAAATCACTAAATAACACATACAAAGGTTGGACGGACCAATAATAGAATTTGGTTTCTTACATTACTACTATTGTATTACAACGTAACCTCTATGTATTCCATACTCGGATGGATTTTTGATGTTTTTTTGACTATTGAATGACTAAATGAGACATACAAAGGCTCCACGGACCAACAATAAAACTTGCTTTCCTACATTACAACACGTGTATTACCTCCTAGCATCTATTTATTCCATGCTTGGATGGATTATCGGTGTTTCTTTGACTACTAAATCACTAAATGAGACATTCAAAAGTTGGATGGACCAATAATAAAACTTGGTTTCTTACATTACTACTATTGCTTTACAACCTAACATCTATGTATTCCATACTCGGATGGTTTTTTGATGTTTTTTTGACTATTAAATTACTAAATAAGACATACAAAGGCTCCCGGTCCAACAATAAAACTTGCTTTCTTACATTACAACACGTGTATTACCTCCTAGAATCTATTTATTCCATACTTGGATGGATTATCGGTGTTTTTTTGACTACTAATTAAATAAATAACCCATACAAAGGTTGGATGGACCAATAATAGAACTTGGTTTCTTACATTACTACATTTCTACTACAACCTAAAATCTATGTATTGCATACTCGGATGGATTTTTGATTTTTTTTTGACTATTGAATTACTAAATGAGACATACAAAGGCTGGACGGACCAATAATAAAACTTGCTTTCCTACATTACAATACGTGTATTACCTCCTAGCATCTATTTATTCCGTACTTGGATAGATTATTGGTGTTTTTTTGACTACTAAATCACTAAATAACACATACAAAGGTTGGACGGACCAATAATAGAACTTGGTTTCTTACATTACTACATTTGTATTACAACCTAACATCTATGTATTCCATACTCAGAAGGGTTATTGATGTTTTTTTTACTACTAAATTACTAAATGAGACATACAAAGGCTCCCGGTCCAACAATAAAACTTGCTTTCTTACATTACAACACGTGTATTACCTCCTAGAATCTATTTATTCCATACTTGGATGGATTATCGGTGTTTTTTTGACTACTAATTAAATAAATAACCCATACAAAGGTTGGATGGACCAATAATAGAACTTGGTTTCTTACATTACTACATTTCTACTACAACCTAACATCTATGTATTGCATACTCGGATGGATTTTTGAGTTTTTTTTGACTATTGAATTACTAAATGAGACATACAAAGGCTGGACGGACCAACAATAAAACTTGCTTTCCTACATTACAACACGTGTATTACCTCCTAGCATCTATTTATTCCATACTTGGATGGATTATTGGTGTTTTTTTGACTACTAAATCACTAAATAACACATACAAAGGTTGGACGGACCAATAATAGAACTTGGTTTCTTACATTACTACATTTGTATTACAACCTAACATCTATGTATTCCATACTCAAAAGGGTTATCGATGTTTTTTTGACTTCTAAATTACTAAATGAGAAATGCAAAGGCTGGAAAGACCAATAATAAAACTTGGTTTCTTACATTACAACACATCTGTTCCCTCCTAGAATCTATTTATTCCATACTTAGATGGATTATCAGTGTTTTTTTGACTACTAAATCACTAAATAACACATACAAAGGTTGGACGGACCAATAACTTGGTTACTTACATTACAACTATTGTATTACAGCTATGTATTCCATACTCGGATGGATTTTTTATGTTTTTTTGACTATTGAATGACAAAATGAGACATACAAAGGCTGGACGGACCAACAATAAAACTTGCTTTCCTACATTACAACACGTGTATTATCTCCTAGCATCTATTTATTCCATACGTAGATGGATTATCGGTGTTTCTTTGACTACTAAATCACTAAATGAGACATTCAAAAGTTGGATGGACCAATAATAGAACTTGGTTTCGTACATTACTACTATTGTATTACAACCTAACATCTATGTATTCCATTTCCAGAAGGGTTATCGATGTTTTTTGGACTTCTTAATTTACTAAATGAGACATACAAAGGCTGGACGGTCCAACAATAAAACTTGCTTTATTACATTACAACACGTGTATTACCTCCTAGCATCTATTTATTCCCTACTTGGATGGATTATCGGTGTTTTTTTGACTACTAAATCACTAAATAACACATACAAAGGTTGGACGGACCAATAATAGCACTTGGTTTCTTATATTACTACATTTGTACTACAACCTAACATCTATGTATTCCATACTCAAAAGGGTTATCGATGTTTTTTTGACTACTAAATTACTAAATGAGACATAAAAAGGCTGGACAGACCAATAATAGAACTTGGTTTCTTACATTACTACATTTGTATTACAACCTAACATCTATGTATTCCATATTCAGAAGGGTTATCGATGTTTTTTTTACTACTAAATTACTAAATGACATATAAAGGCTGGACAGAGCAATAATGAAACTAGGTTTCTTACATTACAACACGTCTGTTACCTCCTAGCATCTATTTATTCCATACTTGGATGGATTATCGGTGTTTTTTTGACTATTAAATCACTAAATAACACATACAAAGGTTGGACGGACTAATAATAGAACTTGGTTTCTTACATTACTACACTTGTATTACAACCTAACATCTATGTATTCCCTACTCAGAAGGATTATCGATGTTTTTTTTACTACTAAATTACTAAATGAGACATACAAAGGCTTAACAGACCAGTAATAAAACTTGGTTTCTTACATTACTACATGTGCATTACCTCCTAAAATCAATGCATTCCAAACTCAGATGGATTATCGGTGTTTCTTTGACTACTAAATCACTAAATGAGACATTCAAAAGTTGGATGGACTAATAATAGAACATGGTTTCTTACATTACTACTATTGTATTACAACCTAGCATCTATGTATTCCATACTCGGATGAATTTTTGAGGTTTGTTTGACTATTGAATTACTAAATCAGACATACAAAGGCTGGACGGACCAACAATAAAACTTGCTTTCCTACATTACAACACGTGTATTACCTCCTAGCATCTATTTATTCCATACTTGGATGGATTATCGGTGTTTTTTTCACTACTAAATCACTAAATAACACATACAAAGGTTGGACGGACCAATAATAGAACTTGGTTTCTTACATTACTTCATTTGTATTACAACCGAACATCTATGTATTCCCTACTCAGAAGGATTATCGATGTTTTTTGGACTACTAAATTACTAAATGAGACATACAAAGGCTGGAAAGACCAATAATAAAACTTGGTTTCTTACATTACAATACGTCAGTTACTTCCTAGAGTCTATTTATTCCATACTTGGAAGGATTATCGGTATTTTTTTGACAACTAAATCACTAAATAACACATACAAAGGTTGGACGGACCAATAATAGAATTTGGTTTCTTACATTACTACTATTGTATTACAACGTAACCTCTATGTATTCCATACTCGGATGGATTTTTGATGTTTTTTTGACTATTGAATGACTAAATGAGACATACAAAGGCTCCACGGACCAACAATAAAACTTGCTTTCCTACATTACAACACGTGTATTACCTCCTAGCATCTATTTATTCCATGCTTGGATGGATTATCGGTGTTTCTTTGACTACTAAATCACTAAATGAGACATTCAAAAGTTGGATGGACCAATAATAAAACTTGGTTTCTTACATTACTACTATTGCTTTACAACCTAACATCTATGTATTCCATACTCGGATGGTTTTTTGATGTTTTTTTGACTATTAAATTACTAAATAAGACATACAAAGGCTCCCGGTCCAACAATAAAACTTGCTTTCTTACATTACAACACGTGTATTACCTCCTAGAATCTATTTATTCCATACTTGGATGGATTATCGGTGTTTTTTTGACTACTAATTAAATAAATAACCCATACAAAGGTTGGATGGACCAATAATAGAACTTGGTTTCTTACATTACTACATTTCTACTACAACCTAAAATCTATGTATTGCATACTCGGATGGATTTTTGATTTTTTTTTGACTATTGAATTACTAAATGAGACATACAAAGGCTGGACGGACCAATAATAAAACTTGCTTTCCTACATTACAATACGTGTATTACCTCCTAGCATCTATTTATTCCGTACTTGGATAGATTATTGGTGTTTTTTTGACTACTAAATCACTAAATAACACATACAAAGGTTGGACGGACCAATAATAGAACTTGGTTTCTTACATTACTACATTTGTATTACAACCTAACATCTATGTATTCCATACTCAGAAGGGTTATTGATGTTTTTTTTACTACTAAATTACTAAATGAGACATACAAAGGCTCCCGGTCCAACAATAAAACTTGCTTTCTTACATTACAACACGTGTATTACCTCCTAGAATCTATTTATTCCATACTTGGATGGATTATCGGTGTTTTTTTGACTACTAATTAAATAAATAACCCATACAAAGGTTGGATGGACCAATAATAGAACTTGGTTTCTTACATTACTACATTTCTACTACAACCTAACATCTATGTATTGCATACTCGGATGGATTTTTGAGTTTTTTTTGACTATTGAATTACTAAATGAGACATACAAAGGCTGGACGGACCAATAATAAAACTTGCTTTCCTACATTACAATACGTGTATTACCTCCTAGCATCTATTTATTCCGTACTTGGATAGATTATTGGTGTTTTTTTGACTACTAAATCACTAAATAACACATACAAAGGTTGGACGGACCTATAATAGAACTTGGTTTCTTACATTACTACATTTGTATTACAACCTAACATCTATGTATTCCATACTCAGAAGGGTTATCGATGTTTTTTTTACTACTAAATTACTAAATGAGACATACAAAGGCTTAACAAACCAGTAATAAAACTTGGTTTCTTACATTACTACATGTGCATTACCACCTAAAATCAATGTATTCCAAACTCAGATGGATTATCAGTGTTTCTTTGACTACTAAATCACTAAATGAGACATTCAAAAGTTGGATGGACCAATAATAAAACATGGTTTCTTACATTACTACTAATGTATTACAACCTAACATCTATGTATTCCATACTCGGATGGATTTTTGAGGTTTTTTTGACTATTGAATTCCTAAATGAGACATACAAAGGCTGGACAGACCAACAATAAAACTTGCTTTCCTACATTACAACATGTGTATTACCTCCTAACATCTATTTATTCCATACTTGGATGGATTATTGGTGTTTTTTTGACTACTAAATCACTAAATAACACATACAAAGGTTGGACGGACCAATAATAGAACTTGGTTTCTTACATTACTACATTTGTATTACAACCTAACATCTATGTATTCCATACTCAAAAGGGTTATCGATGTTTTTTTGACTTCTAAATTACTAAATGAGAAATGCAAAGGCTGGAAAGACCAATAATAAAACTTGGTTTCTTACATTACAACACGTCTGTTCCCTCCTAGAAACTATTTATTCCATACTTAGATGGATTATCGGTGTTTTTTTGACTACTAAATCACTAAATAACACATACAAAGGTTGGACGGACCAATAACTTGGTTACTTACATTACTACTATTGTATTACAGCTATGTATTCCATACTCGGATGGATTTTTTATGTTTTTTTGACTATTGAATGACAAAATGAGACATACAAAGGCTGGACGGACCAACAATAAAACTTGCTTTCCTACATTACAACACGTGTATTATCTCCTAGCATCTATTTATTCCATACGTAGATGGATTATCGGTGTTTCTTTGACTACTAAATCACTAAATGAGACATTCAAAAGTTGGATGGACCAATAATAGAACTTGGTTTCGTACATTACTACTATTGTATTACAACCTAACATCTATGTATTCCATTTCCAGAAGGGTTATCGATGTTTTTTGGACTTCTTAATTTACTAAATGAGACATACAAAGGCTGGACGGTCCAACAATAAAACTTGCTTTATTACATTACAACACGTGTATTACCTCCTAGCATCTATTTATTCCCTACTTGGATGGATTATCGGTGTTTTTTTGACTACTAAATCACTAAATAACACATACAAAGGTTGGACGGACCAATAATAGCACTTGGTTTCTTATATTACTACATTTGTACTACAACCTAACATCTATGTATTCCATACTCAAAAGGGTTATCGATGTTTTTTTGACTACTAAATTACTAAATGAGACATAAAAAGGCTGGACAGACCAATAATAGAACTTGGTTTCTTACATTACTACATTTGTATTACAACCTAACATCTATGTATTCCATATTCAGAAGGGTTATTGATGTTTTTTTTACTACTAAATTACTAAATGACATATAAAGGCTGGACAGAGCAATAATGAAACTAGGTTTCTTACATTACAACACGTCTGTTACCTCCTAGCATCTATTTATTCCATACTTGGATGGATTATTGGTGTTTTTTTGACTATTAAATCACTAAATAACACATACAAAGGTTGGACGGACTAATAATAGAACTTGGTTTCTTACATTACTACACTTGTATTACAACCTAACATCTATGTATTCCCTACTCAGAAGGATTATCGATGTTTTTTTTACTACTAAATTACTAAATGAGACATACAAAGGCTTAACAGACCAGTAATAAAACTTGGTTTCTTACATTACTACATGTGCATTACCTCCTAAAATCAATGCATTCCAACCTCAGATGGATTATCGGTGTTTCTTTGACTACTAAATCACTAAATGAGACATTCAAAAGTTGGATGGACTAATAATAGAACATGGTTTCTTACATTACTACTATTGTATTACAACCTAGCATCTATGTATTCCATACTCGGATGGATTTTTGAGGTTTGTTTGACTATTGAATTACTAAATGAGACATACAAAGGCTGGACGGACCAACAATAAAACTTGCTTTCCTACATTACAACACGTGTATTACCTCCTAGCATCTATTTATTCCATACTTGGATGGATTATCGGTGTTTTTTTCACTACTAAATCACTAAATAACACATACAAAGGTTGGACGGACCAATAATAGAACTTGGTTTCTTACATTACTTCATTTGTATTACAACCGAACATCTATGTATTCCCTACTCAGAAGGATTATCGATGTTTTTTGGACTACTAAATTACTAAATGAGACATACAAAGGCTGGAAAGACCAATAATAAAACTTGGTTTCTTACATTACAATACGTCTGTTACCTCCTAGAGTCTATTTATTCCATACTTGGAAGGATTATCGGTATTTTTTTGACAACTAAATCACTAAATAACACATACAAAGGTTGGACGGACCAATAATAGAATTTGGTTTCTTACATTACTACTATTGTATTACAACGTAACCTCTATGTATTCCATACTCGGATGGATTTTTGATGTTTTTTTGACTATTGAATGACTAAATGAGACATACAAAGGCTGGACGGACCAACAATAAAACTTGTTTTCCAATATTACAACACGTGTATTACCTCCTAGCATCTATTTATTCCATACTTGGATGGATTATCGGTGTTTCTTTGACTACTAAATCACTAAATGAGACATTCAAAAGTTGGGTGGACCAATAATAAAACTTGGTTTCTTACATTACTACTAATGTATTACAACCTAACATCTATATATTCCATACTCGGATGGATTTTTGAGGTTTTTTTGACTATTGAATTACTAAATGAGACATACAAAGGCTGGACAGACCAACAATAAAACTTGCTTTCCTACATTACAACACGTATATTACCTCCTAGCATCTATTTATTCCATACTTGGATGGATTATCGGTGTTTTTTTGACTACTAAATCACTAAATGAGACATTCAAAAGCTTGATGGACCAATAATAGAACTTGGTTTCTTACATTACTACTATTGTATTACAACCTAACATCTATATATTCCATACTTGGATGGTTTTTTGATGTTTTTTTGACTATTAAATTACTAAATAAGACATACAAAGGCTCCCGGTCCAACAATGAAACTTGCTTTCTTACATTTCAACACGTGTATTACCTCCTAGAATCTATTTATTCCATACTTGGATGGATTATCGGTATTTTTTTGACTACTAAATCACTAAAGAACACATACAAAGGTTGGACAGACCAATAATAGAACTTGGTTTCTTACATTACTACATTTGTATTACAACCTAACATCTATGTATTCCATTTCCAGCAGGTTTATCGATGTTTTTTGGACTTCTTAATTTACTAAATGAGACATACAAAGGCTGGAAAGACCAATAATGAAACTTGTTTTCTTACATTACAACACGTCTGTTACCTCCTAGAATCTATTTATTCCATACTTGGATGGATAATTGGTGTTTTGTTGACTACTAAATTATTAAATAACACATACAAAGGTTGGACGGACCAATAATAGAACTTGGTTTCTTACATTACTACATTTGTATTACAACCTAACATCTATGTATTCCATACTCAGAAGGGTTATCGATGTTTTTTTTACTACTAAATTACTAAATGAGACATACAAAGGCTTAACAAACCAGTAATAAAACTTTGTTTCTTACATTACTACATGTGCATTACCACCTAAAATCTATGTATTCCAAACTCAGATGGATTATCGGTGTTTCTTTGACTACTAAATCACTAAATGAGACATTCAAAAGTTGGATGGACCAATAATAAAACATGGTTTCTTACATTACTACTAATGTATTACAACCTAACATCTATGTATTCCATACTCGGATGGATTTTTGAGGTTTGTTTGACTATTGAATGACAAAATGAGACATACAAAGGCTGGACAGACCAACAATAAAACTTACTTTCCTACATTACAACACGTGTATTACCTCCTAGCATCTATTTATTCCATACTTGGATGGATTATCGGTGTTTTTTTGACTACTAAATCACTAAATGAGACATTCAAAAGTTGGATGGACCAATAATAGAACTTGGTTTCTTACATTACTACTATTGTATTACAACCTAACATCTATGTATTCCATACTCAGAAGGATTATCGATGTTTTTTTGCCTACTAAATTACTAAATGAGACATATAAAGGATGGACAGACCAATAATAAAACTTGGTTTCTTACATTACAACACGTCTGTTACCTCCTAGCATCTATTTATTCCACACTTGGATGGATTATTGGTGTTTTTTTGACTACTAAATCACTAAATAACACATACAAAGGTTGGACGGACCAATAATAGAACTTGGTTTCTTACATGACTACATTTGTATTACAACCTAACATCTATGTATTCCATACTCAAAAGGGTTATCGATGTTTTTTTGACTACTAAATTACTAAATGAGACATAAAAGGCTGGAAAGACCAATAATAAAACTTGGTTTCTTACATTACGACATGTGCTCTAAAATGTATGTATGATACAAGATCAAGTCCACAATACGAAGATTCCAACAACAACAACAACAAGACCCAACAAACACAAGATTAACAAGTTAAACAACAATGCTAGTGAATCAAAAGAGCCCCACACGGCTTCACTAGACTTCAAGATCTCAAACACAACAACAACAAGATAATAAAAAGATAGTTAACTTGACATATAATATTCAAGAGACTAAGAACCCTTACATCAAGAAAGGACCCTAAGACTAATGAATATGAACACCAAGTTCTTACTTAGACCAAGAGGAACTCAATGACCTCAAAATCCTTGTTTCTAGCCAAGATACAACACAAGTGTCTCTCTTCTTGTGGGCTGTTTTAGAGAGAGAAAACCCAAAATATTACAAGTCTTGTGATTCAAAATAATAATGGAAGAACTACCCAAATAACCCTAACATGTTCTATTTATATTACAAGGCAAAAGTGAGTCAAAATGACCAGCTTGTCCCTAAGCTCTTGGGCGGCCTTGGAGTGTACATTTATTACACTTCAAGGTCCCTCTTCACACTTGAAAACATTTAGATCATTAGATGGATCAATCACCAACTCACACACGGTCATTTGCATGAACAAAGCTTGGAGTTTTTATAATTCCCGAGCTTGGCTTCGTGTGAATGGTCGTGTACTTGTTGGACAGCTTGTCCCACCCGTATCATCCTCTCCATCTTGAGAGGAATTTGACCTCTAATTCAGCATTTGGTCCTCTTCAACCGCCTCCACGAGAGAAAGATCACAAACGTTGAAAATGTTGTGCCCTTGATATTCCAGTGGAAGGTCAATCTTGTAGGCGTTGTAATTGATTTTCTCAAGTACTTGGAATGGACCATCACCCCTCGGCATCAATTTGGACTTTCTTTGAGATGGAAACCGATCCCTCAGAAGATGCACCCACACCCAATCTCCCGGTTCAAGAATGAGTTTCTTTCTCCCCTTGTCGGCCCTCCTTGCCAATTCTTGGTTTTTTTTCTCAAGTTGGAGTCGCACCTTCTCATGTGTCGCACCTTCTCATGTAACTTCTTCATAGAATCTGCCCGCTTGCTTCCATCTAAGCTAATCATGAGATCACTTGGCAAAGGCGTTAAATCCAAAGGGGTGAGGGGGTTGAGGCCGTATACACACTCAAAGGGAGTCATTCCCATACTTGAGTGTATGACACGGTTATAGGCAAACTCAATCAATGGTAAGTGCTCTTCCTAAGAAGTCATTTTTCCCTTAACCATGGAACGTAACATAGCACCCAAAGTCCTATTTACTACTTTTGTTTGGCCATCGGTTTGTGGGTGGCAGGACGTAGAGAACAATAACTTGGTACCAAGCCTACCCCACATGGACTTCCAAAAGTGGCTTAAGAACTTAGAGTCCCTATCACTCACAATGGTCTTCGGGACACAATGCAATCTAACAACATTATCAACAAATAACGAGGCCACGCTAGGGGCGTCATCACATTTAGGGCAAGGAATAAGGTGCGCCATTTTAGAAAATCGATCGCCTACAACAAAAATACTATCCCGACCTCGTCGAGTCCTTGGCAGCCCCAACACAAAATCCATAGATATATCAAGCCAAGGAAGTAGAGGAGTGGGCAGCGGGGTGTACAACCCGTGAGGTAGGAGCCAAGATTTGGCTCTCTTGCATTCTACACATTGGCCGCAAATCCTAGTCACATCCTTGCGCATTTTGGGCCAATAGAATTGCTCCTCCAATATTCCGAAGGTCTTTTCAACCCCAAAATGACCCATTAGACCGCCATCGTGTGCTTTCCTTACAAACAATTCTCTCCAAGAGCTAGAGGGCACACACAATCGTCTACCTTTAAATAAGTAACCATCAAACTTGGCATAGGGATTTGAACCCCTAGCCGAATTCCACTTGTCCCTACCCAAGTCTTCGTATTCCCTAAAGATAGGAGCAAAGTGAGGGTCCTTGGGATACAACTCTCTTAAACTCTCAAAACCCATCAATTTTGTTGACAAAGTGGACACAATAGCATGTTTTCTAGACAAAGCATCGGTTACTACGTTGTCCTTACCCTTTTTGTATTGGAAACATAAGGGAAGGTCTCAAGGAACTCAATCCATTTGGCATGCTGTTTGTTAAGCTTGTCTTGGGCCCGAAGATGCTTTAAGGATTCATGGTCCATTCGGATCACGAACTCCTTAGGCCATAAGTAGTGTTGCCAAGTGGCCAAGGCTCTAATCAAGGCATACAACTCTAAATCATACATGGAGTAGTTTAGAGTTGCTCCTTTGAGCTTTTCGCTAAAGTAAGCAATGGGTTTCAAATCTTGCATCAAAACAGCCCCTATGCCTACTTTACTCGCATCGCACTCGACTTCGAAGGTCTTATCAAAGTTGGGCAATTGTAACAAGGGTGCGGAGATGAGCATAGCTTTCAAGGCTTCAAAGGCCTTAGCTTGCACATCACCCCACTTGAAGGGTTGTTCTTTCCGAATGACCTCGGTCAAGGGGGAAAACAACTTCATTAACACCAAAAGAGCACTTTTCCAGATTTGCATACAAGTTTTCCTTTCTAAGGACATCAACCACACATTGTAAATGCATCACATGCTCTTCTAAAGACTTGCTATACACCAAGACATCATCAAAGTAGACAACAACAAACTTCCTAATAAATGGCCTCATCACATGATTCATTAGCCTCATAAAAGTACTTGGAGCGTTTGTTAGGCCGAAAGGCATAACCATCCATTCATAGAGACCAAACTTGGTCTTGAAGGCGGTTTTCCATTCATCACCGGGTTGCATTCTTATTTGGTGATAGCCACTCCTTAAATCAATCTTGGAAAACAAACATGAACCATTCAACTCATCTAGCATGTCATCTAACCGAGGAATAGGGTGGCGATATTTTACCGTAATTTTGTTGATGGCTCGGCAGTCCACACACATGCACCATGTTCCGTCTTTTTTGGGCACTAATAGCACCGGAACCGCACACAAACTCATGCTCTCCTTGACATACCCTTTGTTGAGGAGCTCCTCAACTTGACGTTGCAATTCCTTGGTGTCCGTAGGGTTGCTCCTATAAGCCGGCTTGTTTGGCAATTGTGATCCCGGCACAAATTCAATTAGGTGCTCAATTCCCTGAAGCGGGGGCAATCCTTGCAGAAGTTCCTTAGGAAATACATCCTCATAATCCTGCAACACACAAGAAATCAAAGGGGAAATGGAAGAATTAGTGGGGTTAGTATAACAATGAGCCAAGAGTAACATAGGCGTGTCCTCATCATGATCCACGAAGAGTTCCTTCTTCCTAACCAACATCACCATGTTTTTCGTCCCTTTTGCCGTTGAGGCAGCCTTGGATGCCCCCACTGCCCCACCTACGGAATTCCCTCCCTTTTCTCCCTTTTCGAATTCCTTTCCCTTTTCCTTCAATTCTCTCATCCTTTGATGCCACTCATTTATTTACTTGGGAAGGCGAAAGAGGATGAAGTGTAACCTTTCGGCCATCCTTCTCAAGTGTATATCGATTGGACCTCCCATCGTGTTTGGTAGACCTATCATATTGCCAAGGTCTACCTAGCAACAAGTGACATGCTTGCATTGGTATCACGTCACAAAGCACTTCATCATGTTAGTTTCCCACCTTAAACCGTATCACACATTGCCTTGCGACCCTTAATTCACCACAATCATTCAACCATTGTAACTTGTAAGGACTAGTGTGCGGGGTAGTTGGTAACTTCAAGAAATTTACCATAGCATTACTTACAACATTTGTACAACTACCACTATCAATCACCAAGGTACACACACTCCCCTTTACAAGACATTTAGTATGGAATAGATTTTCCCTTTGGCTTGGGTCATCTATTGCCTTACTAATCATGACGCGCCTAACCACAAAGTTTGGAACCACACACTCCCCTTCTTGCGGATAAACATCTTCAACATCATCACCATCATCATCATGTGGTCCACATTGATTTTCTCTCCATCTTGAGGCTCGGCCTCATCTTCTCCCTTTTCGGGGTCCACCTCCTCACCAAGGTAATACAATCTCCCATCCCGTAGGATCACATTGCGTCGGTTTGGACATTCATTGGCCTTATGCCCCCAACCTTAGCTCTTGAAACATTGGAATCTCTTTGGATTAGATACTTGTGAGCCTCCAGTTTTGAAGGAATTTTGTGGACTGTTTTGGGCTCGGGCAGCCTTGTAATGGCGGGTTGGTCCTTGTTTTTGGGCCAGCCCGAGGGGGCTTGTCCCCTTGCCTTGAAAAATGATCTCTCTTTAAGTTCCCTTTCAATCTCAAGCGCCGCTTGGAAAATACCGTCAACGGTATCAAACTTGTGAAGTGTTAAATGAGTGGAGATCTCTTTGTTCAACCCACACTTTAACCGAATGATGTCGTGACTGATTTGTTCCCCACGATGATCAAGTTTCAACATGAGTTGTTGAAACTCATCAAAATATCCCATCACACTCTTGTTACCTTGACGCAAGCCGTACAATCTAGTAAGCAACTCATGGCGATATCTCTCGGGAAGGTATCGTTGCCTCATCAAGTACCTCAACCGATACCACGGCGGTGGCTGCCCATCAATTAATTCATTACCAAATCGCTTGACATACTCCCACCAAGTGTTAGCATAACCCTCAAAATGAGCTATAGCATAGCAACCCTTCTTTTCTTCCGAGATATCATTAACTTGGAAAACTTTGTCACAAGCCAATTTCCAAGCTAAGTAGGCCTCGGGGTCACTTTCACCTTTAAAGATGGGTAGGTTCAACTTGATGGTGTTGATGCCTACATCTCTCTCTTGGTGTCGGTTTTCCCTTTCTCCATACCCTCGGTATCTCCTTGGATCTCCATGACCCCCTCTTATCTCCTCATCCCTCTTGTAAGCATCATCAAAGGCTCCATATCCTTCATACTCCTTTCTACCGTATCCCTCAAAGGGGGCTGGCCGGTTTTGGGCATTTTGGACTTGATTTGGAGGAATTGGATTTTGTGGCCTTTGGTTTAATGGAGCTTGGGATGGAGGGTTCGGAGTTTGTGGGGGTACTTGACGTCCAAATCCCTCTTGTGGAACTTGAGGAGATTGGAAATGTATTGGTCTAGTGGGGTCACGGTTTGGAGGGAAAAGAGTGGTTTGGCTTGCGGCATTTAGTGGAGCTTGAGGTGCATTTAGCATTTGGTGCAATGTGTCAGGGGTGATGGTTGCGGAGGAAGTTCTATCATGCCCATTGGTAGATACATGTAGAGGAGTAGAAGGACGAGAGTTCCTTTGACTCTCCACTTGTTCTAATCTCCCACTAATAGTCGACACTTCTCCCTTTATTGCTGTCAAATCCCCTCTCACGGCCCAAAATTCTGTATTCAACCTTTCAAGTGTCCGGGTAACGGCCTCAAGAGTGACCCTCATAGAGTCAAGTGCATTAGTATCCACGTTGTGGGACGTGGTCCCTTCCATTGTCAAGGTATTATACTCTTTGGATCACCTCACGCTTGAGTTCCACAAGTGCTGTAGATTGGCTAGAAACCGTGAATCCTTTAAGGTATGAGTAAGCTCTTATCCGGAGTGGATTCTTGTTTGAAGACTCAAAGAATTCTTGTCAGACTAGAACCAAAAGACTGCAACGTATTCAAAAGATAAAAAAGGCACTCAAGTAATCGTTGACACGAACAAAAGGATTCAAAGGACAAATTGACAACCTAGTAGGAATATACTAGTTTGTTAATTAGTTCTAGAACCAAGTAAGGAAATCAAGAATCAACAATTAGCAACTAGAAGAATATCCAAAGTTGAGCTTATAGTGATGTGGCAGCATGTAAGTGGTCGGTCTTGGTCCCACACGTTTTTTTTTTCTCAAATCTGAAATTTTCAATACTCACACAACTTGTTATGGATGACAATGTGTTTTGGAGGGAAAGTAAAAGTTTTGTATTCTTTTCAACTTTTCAAACTCAAAAAGGTGAGGTTTGACTATACTATTCCCACAAAACAAGGTCCCTTGAATTAAGGAAGAGTGGTTGTCAAGACTAGGAAGTGATGGGTGCAAGTCTCTTTCACCAACAACTTTATGACTTTTGTCTTACAACATGAACTCAACTTTCAACAAGATGAACAAGTTTATAAGATGAACACCTCAACAATCCCAACACCCTTCAAGAACACAACATCAACTTCTTCAAGCACATAACACAAAACCACCAATTGTCATCAACAACATACAACCTACGGTCCACTTTTCAAGTTACCACACCAATGGTCAATATTTTAAGCTCAACTTTAGATCTAGACACTTTAGTGTTGGTGAGAAAGAAACCAACACTAAAAACACACTAAACAAGTAAAATAACACCTAGATCTATACACAAAACAACATTCTCGGCCAAGACAACAATGGACAGATTTTCTCTTTTCTCTTTTTTCTTTTTTTTTTTTGACCGAGAGCAAGCCCAAGATGGGCAGTGTTGGAGCACAATCAGTCTTGCTCTGATACCAAATGAAACAAGATCAAGTCCACAATACGAAGATTCCAACAACAACAACAACAAGACCCAACAAACACAAGATTAACAAGTTAAACAACAATGCTAGTGAATTGAAAGAGCCCCACACGGCTTCACTAGACTTCAAGATCTCAAACACAACAACAACAAGATAATAAAAAGATAGTTAACTTGACATATAATATTCAAGAGACTAAGAACCCTAACATCAAGAAAGGACCCTAAGACTAATGAATATGAACACCAAGTTCTTACTTAGACCAAGAGGAACTCAATGACCTCAAGATCCTTGTTTCTAGCCAAGATACAACACAAGTGTCTCTCTTCTTGTGGGCTGTTTTAGAGAGAGAGAACCCAAAATATTACAAGTCTTGTGATTCAAAATAATAATGGAAGAACTACCCAAATAACCCTAACATGTTCTATTTATATTACAAGGCAAAAATGAGGCAAAATGACCAGCTTGTCCCTAAGCTCTTGGGCGGCCTTGGAGTGTACATTTATTACACTTCAAGGTCCCTCTTCACACTTGAAAACATTTAGATCATTAGATGGATCAATCACCAACTCACACATGGTCATTTGTATGAACAAAGCTTGGAGTTTTTGTAATTCCCGAGCTTGGCTTCGTGTGAATAGTCGTGTACTTGTTGGACAGCTTGTCCCACCCGTATCAATGTATTCCAAACTCAGATGGATTATTGGTGTTTCTTTGACTACTAAATCACTAAATGAGACATTCAAAAGTTGGATGGACCAATAATAGAACTTGGTTTCTTACATTACTACCATTGTATTACAACCTAACATCTATGTATTCCATACTCGGGATGGATTTTTGATTTTTTTTGACTATTGAATTACTAAATGAGACATACAAAGGCTGGACGGACCAATAATAAAACTTGCTTTCCTACATTACAACACGTGTATTACCTCTTAGCATCTATTTATTCCATACTTGGATGGATTATCAGTGTTTTTTTGACTACTAAATCACTAAATAACACATACAAAGGTTGGACGGACCAATAATAGAACCTTGTTTCTTACATTACTACATTTGTATTACAACCTAACATCTATGTATTCCATACTCAGAAGGGTTATCGATGTTTTTTTGACTTCTAAATTACTAAATGAGACATACAAAGGCTGAAAAGACCAATAATGAAACTTGGTTTCTTACATCACAACACGTCTGTTACCTCCTAGAATCTATTTATTCCATACTTGGATGGATTATCAGTGTTTTTTTGACTACTAAATCACTAAATAACACATACAAAGGTTGGACGGACCAATAATAAAACTTGGTTTCTTACTCAGAAGGATTATCGATGTTTTTTTAACTACTAAATTACTAAATGAGACAAACAAAGGCTTAACAGACCAGTAATAAAACTTGACACTATATCTTGCTTCTCTAGTGTTTTTAGAGTCTAAATCTCGAATTTCACTCAATTCGGAGTTGTAGAAAGGAAGTTATCATGAAAGGATTTTCAAGCTTTTAAACTTTTCAAACTTGTAAAGTGGGTTTGTTGATTGAGAAGAAATTTTAGCTTAAAAACCATTGGGGTTTGTTCCCTATGTCTTGGGGAAGCTACTCCTAAATTTTGAGCCAATTCCGAGTTGATTTGGAGGTGTTGGGGTTTAGTGTGTGTTTTTGGTGTTCTTGAACATCTTCATATTGTTCTTGGAGAAGAAGAGAGAGGAAATACACTTTGATCGAAAAATCTCAAGTCAATTTTGGTCAAAGGTGTTTGTGGGTCCATTTGTGGAAATTTTAAAAAAATAAAAAATTCCCCACCCACCCCTGCAGGCGCGTGGTGCTCAGATTCAGAGAGCAGGAAATTTCCAAAACTTAGTTTTTTTTAATGGTCCAAAGTATTTTGGACCCAAAAATTTTTCTAAGTGTCCAAACTCCATGATTCTTTTACCTACGCTTTCTTCTTTCAATTTCTCAACTATTTACCAAGTAATTAACATCTTTAATCACTTGGTAACTGGTTTACAACATCAAATCCTCTTCTTTGATCCTTCAAGCTAAGTAACAACAAGTAATTCTTTCTACTTTTGTTACTTCGTCTTTGAGTCCGATTTTTTTTGTGCTTTTTTCTCTTTGACCTTTTCTTCTTTATTTCCCCTTGAAACTTCTTGGTTCCCGTCCTTAGCTTTTGAACGTTCCTTCTTGAGTCGTCCAAAAATCCATTCTTAACCTTCAAGTAGAGAGTGGACCCTTACAACTCATCGGAGCTAAACAAGTTACAACCATTAGCCGAGGTAATTTGTGAGGCAACCATAGGTGCGATTTCTTGAGTGTTCATGAGCTTTTTTTTTACTAACTTAACGTGTTTGCTTGTTTTACTTGAGTGTTTTACCTAGGTACCTATGTCAAACCACGGATATGGTGACTCGATTACAACACGGGGATCCCGCAATACTTGAATTGTTGAACATATTCACCGCTTTCTCAACCCGCATGGATGAGAGGTTGGACCGATTGGGTAATCAAGTAGAAACTCTTGAAGCAAGGAGTCGGGATGCTTCCTTCACTCCCTCGGCTACTAATTACTTTGGAACCACAAGCGGAGCTCGCCGTGACTCCTCAACCCAATTTCACCCGATGCTCTTCATCGAGTACTCCATCCCTCATCCTCCGCTCCACCAACTCAAACCCAAACCGCAAATGCCACCCACCAATGTTTCCAACCACCCCCATATACTCCTCTCTATCCCCAACCACCACTAAATAGACCTCCACCACCACCAAATGACCACCAACCACTCTGTAATGCCCCCCCAATCCAAAATATCCAACAATTAGGTGATGAGTTACTAGAGGAGTTCCACAATGAGTTTGAGGGTGTAAATGATGACTACGCCCACCGAATGAGGTGTCCGCATGAACAATTCCATGGTGCTCATCGAGGTAAAGGAGGAAGACATGGTCATATCCCTCAATTGGGTAGGCAATGGGGATTTCAAGGTCGGGAATTTCATGATGACAACTATGGCGAGGATCATTATGGACATAATGGACATCTTGGGGGTCGAGACATGAGTCTTAACTCCATCAAGGTTACTCTTCCATCTTTCGAGGGTGAAAGCAACCCTGATGTGTTTCTTGATTGGGTGACACAATGTGATCGCATCTTCTTGACTAATGAGATGTTCAAGGTACGGAAGGCATCTTATGCTTTTGCTCAATTTGAAGGGTTTGCATCTACTTGGTGGGAAACTCAAGTGAAAGCTAGGAGATTGCACGGTTTAGCTCCCACTCCTACTTGGGAGGAACTCAAAACTATCTTGAGGCTTAAGTATGTCACCGATCGTTATCACCAAGAGCAACTCAAGAAGATTTACACTTTGCACCAAGGCACAAAAAGTGTGGAACAATACTATGATGAGTTCAAACTTGTGAAAATGAGAATAGACCTTGAAGAAGATCCTTTGCATGCTATGACACGGTTTTGTGCGGGGTTGAAGCAATATTGATGAAACTCTTGAAGCGGCTATTGAAATGAGTTGGGGCTCAAGGAAGAGAAACCTGACAAGTCGAGAGGCTACAAAGGGTCTTGGAACTACAACAAAGACGGGGGATTTTCCTCTTCCGCTTGGTCAAAGAACAAGGGCACCACACAAGAGACCAAGAAACCATTGGTCCAAACCAATCACATTGAGAAGCCCACTCCCAAACCCACTCCACATGACGGAGGTAATTCTTCTAAACCTCTTCAATGTTTTAAATGTCAAGGATTTGGTCATAGAATGAGTGAGTGCCCCAATCGGAGGGCATTTGTTGTTATGATTGATGATTCTTGTAATGTTGATGGTGTCCCTCTTCTTGAGGGGAATGCTAATGAGGGTACTCATGAAGTGGGGGATGATGATAAAGAGGAGGAGAGTGAGGAGTATGGTGATATTGTTGTTCCTTATGGGTTGACTAGAAGGGCCTTATTCATCAAGGACTTGCCTCAAGAAGGGGAACTCACCCTTCCAAACTATGTAGTGAGGAGGACAATGATAAGCAAGGCCTTGGATGATCCAACCAAAGGGAAAACCTTTTCCATTCTAAGTGCCTCATCAAGGGAAATGTGTGTTCCTTGATAATCGATGGAGGAAGTTGTGTTAATGTTTCAAGTACTACATTGGTGGATTTTCTTCACCTTCCCACTACCAAACACTCTACCCCTTTCAAACTTCAATGGTTGAGTGATTGTGGGGAATTGAAGGTAAATAGATAAGTCGTGATTAAGTTCAAGGTTGGCAAGTACCAAGATGAAGTTTTGTGTGATGTGGTACCAATGCAAGTTTGTCATTTATTACTTGGGAGGCCGTGGCAATATGATAGAGCTACTAATCATAATGGTCACATCAATCAGTATTCCTTTAAGCATGGAGGGTATACACACATCCTACATCCTATGACACCGGTACAAGTTCATGACATGTACCACAAGTTGAGAGAGTTAACTAATAAGGGAAAGGGTGTGGATGCTAGTAATGAGGTCAATGGTGTCATAGGTGATACGGGTGGGACAAGCTCCACAAGTACACAACCTTTCACACGAAGCCAAGCTCGAGAGTTACAAAAACTCCAAGCCTTGTTCATGCAAATGGCCGTGTGTGAGTTGGTCATTGAACCCCCAAAGGATCTAAATGTTTTAAGTGTGAAGTGGGACCTTGGAGTGTAATAAACTTACACTCCAAGGGGGCGGCAGATTGGAGAAGGGCAAACTAGTCTTTTTGGCTTCATTTTACCTTGTAATATAAATAGAACACATTAGGGTTATTTTGAGTAGTTCTTCCATTTTGACATTTGAATCACAAGACTTGTAACACTTAGGGCTCTCTTTCTCTCTCAAAACAGTCCACAAAGGAGAGGGATACTTGTGTTGTATCTTGGCTAGAAACAAGGATCTTGAGGTCATTGAGTTCCTCTTGGTCTAAGTAAGAACTTGGTGTTTATATTCAATAGTCTTAGGGTCCTTTCTTGATGTTAGGGTTCTTAGCCTCTTGAATATTATATGTCAAGTTATCTATCTTTTATTATCTTGTTGTTGTTGTCTTTGAGATCTTGAAGTCTAGTGAAGCCGGGTGGGGCTCTTTCAATTCACTAGCATTGTGTTCAACTTGTTAAATCTTGTGTTTGTTGGATTCTCTTGTTGTTGGTTGGCTGGTTTTCGTGGCTGATTGCTGCATATTGTGTGTTGTGGACTTGATCTTGTATCATTTGGTATCAAAGCAAGACCGGTTGTGTTCCAACACAACCCATCTTGGGCTTGTTCTCGGATTAAACAAACAAACAAAAAAAAATCTGAAATCTGTCCATTGAAGACAAAATCGAGAATGTTGTTGTATGTTTAGATAGGTGTTATTTTTCTTGTTTAGTGTGTTTCTAGTGTTGGTTTCTTTCTCACCAACACTAAAGTGTCTAGATCTAAAAGTTGAGCTTGAAAACTTGACCATTGTTGTGGTGACTTGAAGTGGCTGAAAGTTGTATGTTGTTGATGACAAAAATTGATGGTTGTGTGTTATGTGCTTAAAGAAAGTTGATGAAGGTGTTCATCTTTTAAACTTGTTCATCTTGTTCATCTTGTTGTGTTCAAGTTGCAACACAAGTCATAAAGTTGTTGGTGAAAGACTTGCACCCATCACTTCCTAGTCTTTTCAACCACTCTTCCCTAATTCAAGGAGCCTTGTTTTGTGGGACTAGTTAGTCAAACATCACCCTTTGAGTTTGAAAGGTTGAAAAGGCTACAAGACTATTATTTTTCCCTCCAAAACACATTGTCATCCATCACAAGTTGTATGAATCTTGAATTTCAGATTTGAGACACAAAAAAAAAAAATTAAAAAAAAAATATACATATAAGTTATATATACAACCGTGTAGGTCCAAGGCCAATTGCATGCTGCCACATCACCCCTAAGCTCAACTTTGGATATTATTCTAGTTGCTAATTGTTGATTCTTGGTTTCCTTTACTTGGTTCTAGAACTAATTAACAAACTAGTACATTCCTACTAGGTTGTCGATTAGTCCTTTGAATCCGTTTGTTCGTGTCAACGATTACTTGAGTGCCATTTTATCTTTTGAATACGTTGCTATTTTTGGTTCTAGTCCGACAAGAATTCTTTGAGTCTTCAAACAAAAATCCACTCCGGATAAGGGCTTACTCATACCTTAAAAGATTCACGGTTACTAGCCAATTTACAACACTTGTGGAACTCAAGCGTGTGGTGATCTAAAGAGCATAATACCTTGACAATGGAAGGGACCACGTCCCATAACGTGGATACTAGCACTTGACTCTATGAGGGTCACTCTTGAGGCCGTTACCCAGACACTTGAAAGGTTGAATTCGGAATTTGGGGCCGTGAGAGGGGACTTGGCAGCAATCAAGGGAGAGGTGTCGACTATTAGTGGGAGGTTAGAACAAGTGGAGAGTCAAAGGAACTCTCGTCCTTCTACTCCTCTACATGTTTCTACCAATGGGCATGATAGGACGTCCTCTGCAACCATCACCCCTGAAACAGTCCACCAAATGCTAAATGCACCTCAAGCTCCACTAAATGCCGCAAGCCAAACCACCTTTTTCCCTCCTAACCGTGACCCCAATAGACCAACGCATTTCCAGAATTCCCAAGTCCCACATGAGGGATTTGGACGTCAAATTCCACCACTAAATACGAACCTTCCATTCCAAGCTCCATTAAACCAAAGACCACCACCTCCACAAAATCCAATACCCCCAAATCAAATTCCAAATATCCAAAACCGACCAGCCCACCTTGAGGAGTATGGTAGGGAGGAGTATGAAGGGTATGGGGCCTTTGATGATACTTACATGAGGGAGGAGGAGGTGAGAGGGGGCAGAGGAGTTCAACGGAGATACCGTGGATATGAAGAAAGAGGAAACCAACACCATGAGAGGGATGTAGGCATCAACACCATCAAGTTGAGTCTACCTCTCTTTAAGGGTGAAAGTGACCCCGAGGCATACTTAGCTTGGGAATCGGCTTGTGACAAAGTCTTCCAAGTTAATGATATCTCGGAAGAAAAGAAAGGAAGTTATGCTATAGCTCACTTTGAGGGTTATGCTAACACTTGGTGGGAGTACGTCAAGCGGTTTGGTAATGAACTAGTTGATGGGCAGCCACCACCTTGGTATCGGTTGAGGTACTTGATGAGGCAACGATACCTTCCCGAGAGATATCGCCATGAGTTGCTTGCTAGATTGTATGGCTTGGGTCAAGGTAACAAGAGTGTGATGGCATATTTTGATGAGTTTCAATAACTTATGTTGAAACTTGATCATCGTGGGGAGCAAATCAGCCACGATATCATCCGGTTCAAGTGTGGGTTGAACAAAGAGATCTCCACTCATTTAACTCTTCACAAGTTTGAAACCGTTGATGGTATTTTCCAAGCGGCTCTTGAGATTGAAAGGGAACTTAAAGAGAGATCATCTTTCAAGACAAGGGGACAAACCCCCTCGGGTTGGCCCAAAAACAAGGACCAACCCGCCACTACAAGGCTGCCCGAGCCCAAAACAGTCCACAAATTCCCTCCGAAACCGGAGGCTCACAAGTATCCTAACCCAAAGGGATTCCAATGTTTCAAGTGCCAAGGTTGGGGGCATAAGGCCAATGAATGTCCAAACCGATGCAATGTGATCCTACGGGAAGGGAGAGTGTATTACCTTGGTGAGGAGGTGGGTCCCGAAAGGGGAGAAGATGAGGCCGAGCCTCAAGATGGAGAGGAAATCGATGATGGACCACACGATGATGATGGTAATGATGGTGAAGATGTTTACCCGCAAGAAGGGGAGTGTGTGGTTCCAAACTTTGTGGTTAGGCGCGTCATGATTAGTAAGGCAATAGATGACCCAAGCCAAAGGGAAAATCTATTCCATACTAAATGTCTTGTAAAGGGGAGTGTGTGTACCTTGGTGATCGATAGTGGTAGTTGTACAAATGTTGTAAGTCATGCTATGGTAAATTTCTTGAAGTTACCAACTACCCCGCACACTAGTCCTTACAAGTTACAATGGTTGAATGATTGTGGTGAGTTAAGGGTCGCAAGGCAATGTGTGATATGGTTTAAGGTGGGAAACTACCACGATGAAGTGCTTTGTGACGTGATACCAATGCAAGCATGTCACTTGTTGCTAGGTAGACCTTGGCAATATGATAGGTCTACTAAACACGATGGGAGGTCCAATCGGTATACACTTGAGAAGGATGGCCGAAAGGTTACTCTTCATCCGCTTTTGCCTTCCCAAGTAAATGAGTGGCATCAAAGGATGAGGGAGTTGAAGGAAAAGGGAAAGGAATTCGAAAAGGGAGAAAAGGGAGGGAATTCCGTAGGTGGGGCAGTGGGGGCATCCAAGGCTGCCTCAACGGCAAAAGGGACGGAAAACATGGTGATGTTGGTTAGGAAGAAGGAACTCTTCGTGGATCATGATGAGGACACGCCTATGTTACTCTTGGCTCATTGTTTTAATACTAACCCCACTAATTCTTCCATTTCCCCTTTGATTTCTTATGTGTTGCAGGATTATGAGGATGTATTTCCTAAGGAGCTTCCGCAAGGATTGCCCCCGCTTCGGGGAATTGAGCACCAAATTGATTTTGTGTCGGGATCACAATTGCCAAACAAGCCGGCTTATAGGAGCAATCCTACGGACACCAAGGAATTGCAACGTCAAGTTGAGGAGCTCCTCAACAAAGGGTATGTCAAGGAGAGCATGAGCCCATGTGCTGTTCCGGTGCTATTGGTGCCCAAAAAAGACGGAACGTGGCACATGTGTGTGGACTGCCGAGCCATCAACAAAATTACGGTAAAATATCGCCACCCTATTCCTCGGTTAGATGATATGCTAGATGAGTTGAATGGTTCATGTTTGTTTTCCAAGATTGATTTAAGGAGTGGCTATCACCAAATAAGAATGCAACCCGGTGATGAATGGAAAACCGCCTTCAAGACCAAGTTTGGTCTCTATGAATGGATGGTTATGCCATTCGGCCTAACAAATGCTCCAAGTACTTTTATGAGGCTAATGAATCATGTGATGAGGCCATTTATTGGAAAGTTTGTTGTTGTCTACTTTGATGATGTCTTGGTGTATAGTAAGTCTTTAGAAGAGCATGTGATGCATTTACAATGTGTGCTTGATGTCCTTAGAAAGGAAAAATTGTATGCAAATCTGGAAAAGTGCTCTTTTGGTGTTAATGAAGTTATTTTCTTCGGTTTTGTTGTTAGTTCAAGAGGGGTCGAAGTGGATGAATCCAAGATAAATGCTATCAAAAATTGGCCAACCCCACAAACCGTTGGAGAAGTAAGAAGCTTCCACGGGTTGGCTAGTTTTTATAGAAGGTTTGTCAAAGGATTTAGCACCATAGCAGCCCCCTTGACCGAGGTCATTCGGAAAGAACAACCCTTCAAGTGGGGTGTCGAGCAAGCTAACAAACGGCATGCCAAATGGATTGAGTTCCTTGAGACCTTCCCTTATGTTATCCAATACAAAAGGGGTAAGGACAACGTTGTAGCCGATGCTTTGTCTAGGAAACATGTGCTTGTGTCCACTTTGTCAACAAAATTGATGGGTTTTGAGAGTTTAAAAGAGTTGTATCCCAAGGACCCTCACTTTGCTCGTATCTTTAGGGAATGCGAAGACTTGGGTAGGGACAAGTGGGAATCGGCTAGGGGTTCAAATCCCTATGCCAAGTTTGATGGTTACTTATTTAAAGGTAGACGATTGTGTGTGCCTTCTAGCTCTTGGAGAGAGTTGTTTGTGAGGGAAGCACACGATGGCGGTCTAATGGGTCATTTTGGGGTCGAAAAGACCCTCGGAATATTGGAGGAGCAATTCTATTGGCCCAAAATGCGCAAGGATGTGGCTAGGATTTGTGGCCAATGCGTAGAATGTAAGAGAGACAAATCTCGGCTCCTCCCTCACGGGTTGTACACCCCGCTGCCCACTCCTCTACGTCCTTGGCTTGATATATCTATGGACTTTGTGTTGGGGCTGCCAAGGACTCGACGAGGTCGGGATAGTATTTTTGTTGTAGTCGACCGGTTTTCTAAAATGGCGCACTTTATTTCTTGCTCTAAGTGTGATGATGCCCCTAGCGTGGCCTCGTTATTTGTTGATAATGTTGTTAGATTGCATGGTGTCCCGAGGACCATTGTGAGTGATAGGGACTCTAAATTCCTAAGCCACTTTTGGAAGTCTATGTGGGGTAGGCTTGGTACCAAGTTGTTATTCTCTACATCTTGCCACCCACAAACCGATGGCCAAACGGAAGTAGTAAATAGGACTTTGGGTGCTATGCTACGTTCCATGGTTAAGGGAAAAATGACTTCTTGGGAAGAGCACTTGCCATTGATTGAGTTTGCCTATAACCGTGTCATACACTCAAGTACGGGAATGACTCCCTTTGAGTGTGTATACGGCCTCAACCCCCTCACCACTTTGGATTTAACGCCTTTGCCAAGTGATCTCATGATTAGCTTAGATGGAAGTAAGCGGGCAGATTCTATGAAGAAGTTACATGAGAAGGTGCGGCTTCAACTTGAGAAGAAAAACCAAGACATGGCAAGGAGGGCAAACAAGGGAAAAAGGAATTCATTCTTGAACCGGGAGATTGGGTGTGGGTGCATCTTCGGAAGGATCGGTTTCCATCTCAAAGAAAGTCCAAATTGATGCCTAGGGGTGACGGGCCTTTCCAAGTACTTGAGAAGATCAATGACAACGCCTACAAGATTGACCTTCCACCGGAATATCAAGTGCACCACACTTTCAACGTTTGTGATCTCTCTCTCGTGAGTGCGGTGGACGATGACCAGATGCTGAATTTGAGGTCAAATTCCTCTCAAGATAGAGAGGATGATACGGGTGGGACAAGCTCCACAAGTACACGACCTTTCACACGAAGCCAAGCTCGAGAGTTACAAAAACTCCAAGCCTTGTTCATGCAAATGGCCGTGTGTGAGTTGGTCATTGAACCCCCAAAGGATCTAAATGTTTTAAGTGTGAAGTGGGACCTTGGAGTGTAATAAACTTACACTCCAAGGGGGCGGCAGATTGGAGAAGGGCAAACTAGTCTTTTTGGCTTCATTTTACCTTGTAATATAAATAGAACACATTAGGGTTATTTTGAGTAGTTCTTCCATTTTGACATTTGAATCACAAGACTTGTAACACTTAGAGCTCTCTTTCTCTCTCAAAACAGTCCACAAAGGAGAGGGATACTTGTGTTGTATCTTGGCTAGAAACAAGGATCTTGAGGTCATTGAGTTCCTCTTGGTCTAAGTAAGAACTTGGTGTTTATATTCAATAGTCTTAGGGTCCTTTCTTGATGTTAGGGTTCTTAGCCTCTTGAATAGTATATGTCAAGTTATCTATCTTTTATTATCTTGTTGTTGTTGTTGTCTTTGAGATCTTGAAGTCTAGTGAAGCCGGGTGGGGCTCTTTTAATTCACTAGCATTGTGTTCAACTTGTTAAATCTTGTGTTTGTTGGATTCTCTTGTTGTTGGTTGGCTGGTTTTCGTGGCTGATTGCTGCATATTGTGTGTTGTGGACTTGATCTTGTATCAATAGGAGAGAGTGAAGGGAAAGGTTGTTCTAAGGGGAAAGAGAATGTGACTCTTTTGGTAAACTTTAAGGAGATTCGGGATGAGTTGAAAGAGAGGCAACCAGTGGTCCTTCTCATGCATAGGGATTATTCCTTGCTCACTAATGAACTAACTTCTTCTCTCCCTAGTTCTCTTTCTTCTCTTTTGCAGGGCTATGAAGATGTGTTTCCCCCGAAACTTCCAAAGATCTGCCCCCTATAAGGGGAATTGAGCATCAAATTGATTTCATCTCGGGGTCCCAATTGCCAAACAAACCGGCTTATAGATCCAATCCGGAGGACACCAAGGAACTTCAAGGGCAAGTGGAAGAACTCCTTGAGAAAGGGGTGGTACGGGAGAGCATGAGCCCATGTGCGGTTGTGGTGATTTTGGTTCCTAAAAAGGATGGCACTTGGCGCATCTGTGTGGATTGTCGAGCCATCAACAAAATAACGGTAAAGTATCGCCATCCCATTCCTCGACTTGATGACATGCTTGATGAGTTGAGTGGTTCTTGCATATTCTCAAAAATAGACCTTAGGAGCGGTTACCATCAAATCCGGATGAAACCCGGGGATTAGTGGAAAACGGCATTCAAGACCAAATTTGGTCGCTATGAATGGTTGGTGATGCCTTTTGGCCTCACCAATGCTCCTAGTACTTTTATGTGTTTGATGAATCATGTGATGAAACCTTTTATTGGTAGGTTTGTGGTTGTGATAATAGCATGGATAGCGTGGGGCACATTAGGATGGGCTTCTACATATGGATGATAGCTTGGAGACCGAAGGAAGCCATGGAGCAATAAATATATAAGGTCATGGGCTATAAAGATGTCATTTGGACAATCAAGAAGGACCCTTGTGGGTTATTACTAAAATAGTCACTTTTGGGCTATTTTTGTAATAGGCTATTTGTGAAAAGGCAAGGACTATAAATAGTTGCCTTAGCGGCTTAGCCATTTTCTTTACTTAGATTTTGGGATAATTGAATTGTCTTGAATAGACATTGATATTTAATTACTTTTAGATTATGGTAGTGATTGGGTTCAATTCCAATTATTAGCTTAGATCGAGTGATTAGGGTGGATTCCCGAATCGCTTGTGTTATCTTCTTCGCTTGATTAATCATCGAGTTATCATATTGTGGATTCAATTTGGTTTCTCGTGCATTTGATTGAGTTCTCTTCTCTCTTGGTTTAATTGTTCTTTCAATTGAGTCTTTCTTTCTTCACTTCTCATCTCTTATTTATCAACTATCCTTTAATTTTGTTGTTTAATTCCGCTTTTTCAATATCGATTTTAGTCACTTGATTGAGGTCATTATCATTTTGGTATCAAGAGCCTAGGTTAAGGTTTGTTAAAACAAACCTTAATCTTGGGATTTTGATTTCTTCAAAAATCCAAAAAAATTATCCAAAAATTCAAAAAGAAAAAAAATCTGGAAATTTTTTTGTTTTAATTTGTTGTTTTTGACATTAGATCTTGATTCCCTAGTGTCTTGTGAGTCTAGATTTCAAATTTCGTTCAAATCGGAGTTGTAGAAGTGAAGTTACCCTTAAAGGGTTTTCAAGCTTTTGAGTTTTTGAAACTTGAAAAGTGGGTTTGTTTTTGGCTTGAAGTTGAGAGCCAAAAATCATTGGAGATTGTTCGTGGCGTTGAAAGGAGCAAGTGGGCGAAAATTTCATTGAATATGGAGCAAAAACGAAGAAGTTATGAGCATTTGAAGATTGAGATTTTTCTTGTGTTCTTGAGCATCTTCATCTTGTTCTTGAAGAGAAAGATAGCAAATGTACACTTTGATCCAAAATTTTTGAAGTCAAAGTTGGTCAATTGTTAGTAGGTCCATTTGTGGAATTTTGAAAAAAAAAAATCCACATGGACTTGCCACATCAGCAGAAAACGGTCAAAGTCAACCGTTGACTGCCAACACAGTGCCACATCAGGGCCAGTAGCCCTATCAGTGGCCCCAACCTCCCCACTCTCGCCACGTGGTGCGTGGAGCCCAATTTCAGAGAGCTGAAAATTTCAGGTTTCCAACACTTAGTTGTTGTTTTTTTGGGTCCTAAAGTTTTTTGGACCTAAAAATTGTTCTAAGTGTCCAAACTTCGTGATTCTTTTTTTGTTCTCTTTCTCCTTCGATTCCTCAAGTATTTAAAAAGTAATTAACATCTTTAATCACTTGTTAACTAGTTTGAATCATCAAATCAAACCCCTTTAAAGTGATGAACTTCTTCAAGGCCTCAAAATTTTTCTAAGTGTCCAAATTTCGCGATTCTTTTTTTGTTCTCTTTCTCTTTCAATTTTCTAACTAATTAACAAGTAATTAAAAATATTTAATCACTTGTTAACTAGTTTTAAGACATCAAATCACTTTTTTGATCCTTCAAATTAAGTTACACAAGTAACTTTTCTACTTTTGTTAGTTTTTTTTGAGTCCATTTTCTTTCGTGCTTCATTTCTTCTACTTTTCTCATCTTAATTCGTAGATAACTTCTTGATTCAAGTTCTTTTAGTTTTATTTGAGCCGTCCTTCTTTTACGAGTCACAAGAATCCATTCCTCCCCAAGCATTGATAACCTTGAATTGATTGAGCAAAGCTAGTAACCTATCAATTTGGGAAAGAAGCCGTAGAAGGTGAGTTGAGAGCTCATATATGAGTGATGTGAGGCTTTTATTACTAACTTGTTTGCTAGTTTTGTAGGTACAAAAGGTGATATAAGAGAGAATGTCATCCATAGTTTCAGATTATTGTGGAGATGACATTAGTGACTATGCTTGTAGCAACATGAGCTATGAGTATAGTGATGATGAGCAACATGAGGGTTCTTTGAGTGCTTGTGAGCAAAGTAATAAAGCTCATGAGTATGATGGTGAATCTTATGAAGGATATGATGGTCCAAGAGATTATGATCGACATGATGATGAGAATTACTACATCGGAGATGAATATGAGATGCATGGAGCTTATGGCTCTTATGATGAACATAAAAGAGTAGAAGTCTTTTATGATGAATTTGATAGTGAAGATGAAGAATATGGGGATTCTCATATTACCCACCATGGTGATGAAGACGATGTGAGGTATAATTTTTTCTCCTATATGTCTTGTGAACTTTTGAAGAGGGTTGTGATAGAAGGGGATGTTGTGGGGATGAATTACCTTCCTCATCTTATGTTACTTCCTATCCTAGTCGAGGGGGTTATATATGTGTGGGCAAAACCAATTCAAAGACGTCGTGTGGACCATAGGCGAAGAACATTCTCTACTTCTTATGGGGCAAGAACTTATACTTCTTATCCTCATTCCAATATGACTAGTTCTTTATATGGTAATGATGTTAGAGGAAGGGTGGGAGGATCAATGAGCCATAGAAGTAGAGGGAATTCATTGTCTCAAGATGCGTATGATGGGGAGAGGCAGATTCTTGAAACAAAAGTTACAAATGAACCACTCACAATTGAGGATCCTATTACTTTGAGGATGAACAAATTGTTTGCTTCCATGCTAATAACTCTTGACAAGATCTCTCAAATGGTCTCCAAAGAGTCGAAAGCAAAATAAGCTACTCCTTGTGAAAATGTGCTTGAAGAGGATCCAATGAGTGAAATGAAGGCTACTCCTAGCAACGCAAAGTGGAAGTTAGATGTGAAGGGATCTCCAAACCCTTCCCAAGGAATTCTTGGCACTTGTCCTAACTCCAATAAAATTGAGAGACAAAAGATTGAGAGGAGTAAGGGTGTGATATGTGACAACTCTAGAGTGGAAAAATGAGAGGTTGTGAGGAGTGATGTGAGAGTGTTGTCACAATCTTATAATAACTTTTGCAACCTTTCTTCCTTTTCTAGTTGTCTAGATTCTTGTGCAGGTATCCTTGGAGACAACCCTAGTGAGGCACCTCGAGCAATGAAGAATCATGAGGTGCTAGAAAGCTTTCCAAAGGAGCAAATGTTTTCAAATGTTGAAAAGCAAGGTGTATGCAATCCTTTCTATGAACTACAAGGTAACAAAGCTAAACCTTACACTTTGTCAAAAGTTGAAGATCCTTGTGTGGCTAGTAGCCAATTGAGTGTAAGTGATGGCATGTATATGTGTGAGCTTAAAGATTCATTGCCTTGTGATCATCTTGATGACACCTTGTTACATAGTGATAATGTATTGGTTGAGAATGTGGATACACTAGTTGATCCTATTGATGACCGAATTGATTCTTCTAGTAAGATCAATTTGTGTCCACCTAGTGTTGATACATGTGCTTTAAATGATAGTTCATTATCAATTGATATTGGTGTTGATCAACTCATGTGTAATGATGACCCACTAAATGAGGAGTTTTGTGAGGAACATAAGGAACCTCAATTTAGTGTTGGCATTGATATAGTTGGTCATGTAGATAGTCATGTGAAGTCATTGCACCTAAATGATGAATCCTTGAATTGCAATTCCATTCCTTTTTCTTCTTATGAGGATTGTGAGGTTGAATGTGTTTTTAAGGATAATCTCTTGTTTGATGTTGACATGACTAATGAAGGTGAAATCCATAGTGGTGTGTCTTGGCATGATATAAGTGTAGCCCCTCTTGAAGGCTACCAAGTGATTGAGAATCCACTATGGTATGATGACACACTTTCTGAAGATGGAACTCTCTTCTTAGAAGATGATAGTACGTCTATTGGGGAGGTTAGTGGTCAAAAGAAAGAGGGTGTATGTTCTCCAATAACCCCTTCATTCTTGTGTGACCCCATTCTTGATCAAGGCATTAATGCTTGTGGATCAAAGGGTGATTCTATATGTGGGCACACCTTGGATAAAGTTTATTTTAGTAACACCTTTCTTTACTACTTGTTTGCATATGATGACCTTTTTCTTAAATATGGTCTCATGCTTGTGAACCCCAAGGCAAATGTGTCATTGCCTATTTTGGGAGTTTCCTATATTCTTGCATCCTTGTTTGACACGCTTGTGCTTAAGTTGTGTGGACCACAACTAGTGGGTGCTAAGTTGCTTGTTTGTTTTTGGGAGAGTCCATGGATATTGAAAACTCCTTGTCACCTTCATTGGGTTGGACAAGTTGAAGTTTCAACTAAGACTCTTGGAAGCATGCTTGATACTATGATCGGAGGGACCCCAATTCATTGGGAGTATTATTTGATCTGGAGTGATTTGACTCCTAATAGATTCCTCGACCATTCTAGTAGCATAGCTTCGTTGGTGCACTTTCTTTCTTTGGAAAGTTACTTGATAGAGAGGGTTGTTTTGTGCTTAAAATGTCTTTTCTTATCTACCGGTGTCCTTATCTTTTGGCACGCCCTAGATGAGAATAGTAAGCTTAACACCTTTCTCTACTACCTCTTTGCTTATGATGATACTCATGATGGTATGGAATTTATTTTGTATGGAGGTGGAGACATGTGGGTCTTTTGCTTCTTTGACCCGGATGAACCCTTGTGGATGATTATTCCACTTTTGGTGTGGTCTTCTTGTGAGATAATGAAACAATTGTATCTTATGGCTCCAAAGTTAAATGTGATACCACCTTTTGAAGTTCTTGATGCCACAAAGATCTTTGTGTTTTCCTTGTCTCTTTATGTTTATCATACCCAAAACCTTTGCTCCTTGAATGATGGATTGCTTTTATTGAAAGCAAAGGATATTTGGTTGTATCTCAAATTTGTGCCTCCTTGGCATGGTGATATTGTTGCTAACCCTTGTACTAACCCTCAAACTTTGAGGATGTTTTGGCTATTGTCCTTCTCATATGTTTTCAAGGTTTGGATTCGAGGACGAATCCTTTTCAAGAAGGGGAGAATGATACTAGCATGGATCGCATGGTTGACACGAGCATGGATGACTTGGATGATACGTAGAATGTTCGTGAAAAGGAAAGCTTAAGAGTCCATGGGAGTGATGTGGATAAAGAAACGAGGCCATTTGTACAAGTGGCTAGATTTTAAATTCAAGAATTCACAACAAGAGTCACCAAACAAGGCCCTTGTCTCTTATTAAGGGCATATTTGTAAGAACTAGTTGTCTTTTATTTCCTTAGTATAAATAGGATAATTCCTCATTTTGCATGGGAGATTTTGGATGATTGAATTGTCTTGAATAGACATTGATATTTAGTTACTTTAGATTAGGGTAGTGATTGGGTTCAATTCCAATTATTAGCTTAGATCGAGTGATTAGGGTGGATTCCCAAATTGCTTGTGTTATCTTCTTCGCTTGATTAATAATCGAGTTATCATATTGTGGATTCAATTTGGTTTCTCGTACATTTGATTGAGTTCTTTTCTCCCTTGGTTTAATTGTTCTTTCAATTGAGCCTTTCTTCTTCACTTCTCATCTCTTATTTCTCAACTATCCTTTAATTTTGTTGTTTAATTCCGCGTTTTCAATATCGATTTTAGTCACTTGATTGAGGTCGTTATCACATAGTTTCTTCTTTATTTGCTTAGTATAAATAGACTCTTTTATGCTTTGAAGACTTAGAATTTTCATAAACTAAAAACTCCATTGTTGAGAGAATTAAGAGAGCTTGCTAAAGCTTTTAGTTGTTTCTTGTTTGGAAAGAAGAGTTGTTTGGGATATCATTTCCCTTGAGGTTCTTCTTAGAGTTAGTTGCTTGTTGGGATATTTAAGGAAGGTCTCTTTATTTATTAAAGTGGTTGTCTTTAATTCTCAATTTGTGTCTATCTATTTATCTTCCTCTTGTTTTCTTGTTAATCCTCTTGTCATTAGTCTAAATCGTGCTTTATTTCTTTATCAATCTTAGCTTTCCTTTAGGGTTTATATCATCCCCGCCTTACACATACTACTACACAATACCAAGAATATATGCTGATATACTATCAAGTCCACAACACAAAAGTTCCAACAATCAACAACAAGAAGAACAAACTAACACAAGATCAACAAATTGAACAATAAGTGCTAGTGAATCGAAAGAGCCCCACACGGCTTCACTAGACTTCAAGATTACAAATACAACCTTAACAAGATCACAAGAAGATAGTAACTTGACATAAAAGATTCAAGAGTCTAAAAACCCTAACAACAAGAGAGGACCCTAAGACTATTGAATATTAACACCATGTTCTTACTTGGACCAAGAGGAACCCTATGATATGGGTGGGACAAGCTGTCCAACAAGTACCCGACCATTCACATGAAGCCAAGCTCGGAAATTACAAAAACTCCAAGCCTTGTTCATGCAAATGGCCGTGTGTGAGTTGGTGATCGAACCTCCTAAGGATCTCAATGTTTTTAAGTGTGAAGAGGGACCTTGAAGTGTAATAAACTTACACTCCAAGGGGCGGCAGCCTAGACAAGGGCAAGCTAATCATTTTACTTCATTTTGCCTTGTAATATAAATAGAACATCTTAGGGTTATTTGGAGTAGTTCCCCCATCAGATTTTTGAAACATAACACTTGTAATATTTTAGCTTCTCTCTCTTCCTTTGGAGCAGCCCAACTTGGAAGCTCACAAGTAGAGTGATACTTGTGTTGTATCTTGGCTAGAAACAAGGATCTTGAGGTCATTGAGTTCCTCTTGGTCTAAGTAAGAACTTGGTGTTCATATTCATTAGTCTTAGGGTCCTTTCTTGATGTTAGGGTTCTTAGTCTCTTGAATATTATATGTCAAGTTAACTATCTTTTTATTATCTTGTTGTTGTTGTGTTTGTGATCTTGAAGTCTAGTGAAGCCGTGTGGGGCTCTTTCGATTCACTAGCACTTGTTCAACTTGCTGAATTTCGTGTTCTTTTGCTCTTCTTGTGGCTGATTTCGTGGGAAATCTTGTGTTGTGGGTTTGATCTTGTATCACCCTATGACCTCAAGATCCTTGTTTCTAGCCAAGATACAACACAAGTATCACTCTACTTGTGAGTTTTCCAACTTGGGGCTTCTCCAATGGAAGAGAGAGAAGTCCAAAAATATTACAAGTGTTTATGTCTCAAAATGATCATGAAAGAACTACTCCAAATAACCCTAATATTATCTATTTATATTACACCCCAAATGAAGGAGAAGAAAATGACCAGATGGTCCTTGCCATGGGCCGGCCTTGGAGTGTAAATTTATTACACTTCAAGGTCCCTCTTCACTTAAAAACATTCAGACCATTAGGCCATAAGTAGTGTTGCCAAGTGGCCAAGGCTCTAATCAAGGCATACAACTCTAAATCATACGTGGAGTAGTTTAAAGTTGCTCCTTTGAGCTTTTCGCTAAAGTAAGCAATGGGTTTTAAATCTTGCATCAAAACAGCTCCTATGCCTACTTTACTCGCATCGCACTCGACTTCGAACGTCTTATCAAAGTTGTACAATTGTAACAAGGGTGCGGAGATGAGCATAGCTTTCAACGCTTCAAAAGCCTTAGCTTGCTCGTCACCCCACTTGAAGGGTTGTTCCTTCCGAATGACCTCTATCAAGGGGGCAGCTATGGTGCTAAATCCTTTGACAAACCTTCTATAAAAACTAGCCAACCCGTGGAAGCTTCTTACTTCTCCAACGGTTTGTGGGGTTGGCCAATTTTTGATAGCGTTTATCTTGGATTCATCCACTTCGACCCCTCTTGAACTAACAACAAAACCCAAGAAAATAACTTCATTAACACCAAAGGAGCATTTTTCCAGATTTGCATACAATTTTTCCTTTCTAAGGACATCAAACACACATTGTAAATGCATCACATGCTCTTCTAAAGAATTGCTATAAACCAAGACATCATCAAAGTAGACAACAACAAACTTTCCAATAAATGGCCTCTTCACATGATTCATTAGCCTCATAAAAGTACTTGGAGCGTTTGTTAGGCCAAAGGGCATAACCATCCATTCATAGAGACCAAACTTGGTCTTGAAGGTGGTTTTCCATTCATCACCGGGTTGCATTCTTATTTGGTGATAGCCACTTCTTAAATCAATCTTGGAAAATAAACACGAACCATTCAACTCATCTAGCATGTCGTCTAACCGAGGGATAGGGTGACGATATTTTACTGTAATCTTGTTGATGGCTCGGTAATCCACACACATACGCCACGTTCCGTCCTTTTTGGGCACTAGTAACACCGAAACCACGCATGGACTCATGCTCTCCTTGATATATCCTTTGTTGAGGAGTTCCTCAACTTGACGTTGCAATTCCTTGGTGTCCGTAGGGTTGCTCCTATAAGCCGGCCTGTTTGGCAATTGTGAGCCCGGCACAAAGTCAATTTGGTGCTCAATTCCCCAAAGCAGGGGCAATCCTTGCGGAAGTTCTTTAGGAAATACGTCTTCATAATCCTGCAACACATAAGAAATCAAAGGAGAAATGGAAGAATTAGTGGGGTTAGTATTGAAACAATGAGCCAAGAGTAACATAGGCGTGTCCTCATCATGATCCACGAAGAGTTTCTTCTTTCTAACCAACATCACCATGTTTTCTGTCCCTTTTGATGTTGAGGCAGCCTCGAATACCCCTACTGCCCCACCTACGGGTTCCCCTCTTTTTTCTCCCCTTTCAGATTTCTGTCCCTTTTCCTTCAATTCTCTCTCATCTTTTGATGCCACTCATTCACTTAGGAATGCGAAAGCGGATGAAGTGTAGCCTTTCGTCCATCCTTCTCAAGCGTATATCGATTAGACCTCCCATCGTGTTTGGTAGACCTATCGTATTGCCAAGGTCTACCTAACAACAAGTGACACGCTTGCATGGGTATCACGTCACAAATCACTTCATCGTGGTAGTTTCCCACCTTAAACTGTATCACACATTGCCTTGTGACCTTTAATTCACCACATTCATTCAACCATGGTAACTTGTAAGGACTAGTGTGCGGTGTAGTTGGCAACTTCAAGAAGTTTACCATAGCAACACTGACAACATTTGCACAACTACCACTATCGATCACCAAAGTGCACACACTCCCCTTTACAAGACATTTAGTATGGAATAGATTTTCCCTTTGACTTGGGTCATCGATTGCCTTACTAATCATGACGCACCTAACCACAAAGTTTGGAACCACACACTCCCCTTCTTGTGAATAAACATCTTCACCATCATCACCATCATCACCATCATCACCATCATCATCATGTGGTCCATTATCGGGTTCCTCTCCATCTTGAGGCTCGGCCTCATCCTCTCCTTTTTCAAGGCCCACCTCCTCACCAAGGTAATACAATCTCCCTTCCCGTAGGATCACGTTGCATCGATTTGGACATTCATTGGCCTTATGTCCCCAACTTTGGCACTTGAAATATTGGAATCCTTTTGGGTTAGGATACTTGTGAACTTCTGGTTTTGGAGGAATTTTGTGGTCTGTTTTGGGCTCGGCCAGCCTTGTAATGGCTGGTTGGTCCTTGTTTTTGGGCCAGCCCGAGGTTGCTTGTCCCCTTGCCTTGAACGACGATCTCTCTTTAAGTTCCCTTTCAATCTCAAGAGCCGCCTGGAAAATACCTTCAACGGTATCAAACTTGTGAAGTGTTAAATGAGTGGAGATCTCTTTGTTCAACCCACACTTGAATCGAATGATGTCATGACTGATTTGTTCCCCATGATGATCGTTGAAACTCATCAAAATACGCCATCACACTCTTGTTACCTTGACGCAAGTTGTACAATCTAGCAAGCAACTCATGGCGATATCTCTCGAGAAGGTACCGTTGTCTCATCAAGTACCTCAACCGAAACCAAGGTGGTGGCTATCCATCAACTAATTCATTACCAAACCGCTTGACATACTCCCACCAAGTGTTAGCATAACCCTCAAAATGAGCTATAACATAACAACCTTTCTTTTCTTCTGAGATATCATTAACTTGGAATACTTTGTCACAAGCCGATTCCCAAGCTAAGTAGGCCTCGGGGTCACTTTCACCTTTAAAGATGGGCAGGCTCAACTTGATGGTGTTGATGCCTATATCTTTCTCTTTGTTGTTGGTTTCTGATACACTATCAATCCCACAACACAAAGTTCCCATGAAATCAGTAACAAGAGGAACAAAATAACACAAAAATCAGCAAGTTGAACAACAAATGCTAGTGAATCGAAAGAGCCCCACACGGCTTCACTAGACTTCAAGATCACAAACACAACAACAAGAAGATAATGGAGTAAGATAGATAGCTTGACATACGAGATTACAAGAAATAGGAACCAAACCGTGTATCAAACGATAAGACCACTAAGACCCGCAATAACAACACCAAACTCTTGCGGTGACCGCTAAGAGTATCAACTCCGCCTTACAACCACCGTGTCTAAACAAGGATCAATAATGGCTTTTCCAAGCCCTACACTACGCTCTCAAAGAGAGAAGAAGAAGTCTTTCAAATACCAATAATCAACTAACTAGAAAATAAGACTAATGAAGTCTATTTATAACTATTACATCAAATGACCAAACTACCCTTAATGAAAAGGGGCTCCTATGGAGTGTAAAGAAAAGGCACAAAAATACCAAAACACCCTTAATAAGGGGTGGTCATGGAGTGTAAGGACTCCTTCTTCACACTTCAACCCTTGCAATCCTTTGGAGCCTCGGGTAGTCATCAAGGCAAGCCTCCAAGCAACCTTCCACCCACGAAATTGCTTTATTAAGTATCCAAAATGACTTCCCCATGCATACTCTCGGCCTTCAAGGTGTCCAAAATCAGATTCTCCACGTGTTGGCCACAATTGATGGCATCAAAAGTTATGATGGCCATTTGTCTTGTATCATCCTCCCCTTCGTGAAAAAGGATTCAACCTCGAATCCAAACCTTGCAAAACCAAAGAAAGGACAAACGAATACAAACTCCTCATGGCATGAGGGTTAGGGTTAGCACAATAAATCATCTCAACATGCCAAGGTGGCTTATTCTTGCAATATAACCAAGGATCCTTTGAATTAAATATTAAAAACTTATTAAAATATGCACAAAGGATTTGGCTACTTAAATCACTAAGAGATAAGGAAACTACAAAGGTCCTAATGGCATCAAACAATCCACAAGGTAAAACTACCTTCATCTTAGGAGCCATAAGACACAATTGCTTCTTTATCTCTTCAAGAGACCACACCAAGGGTGGAGCCTCAATTGGTTCTAATGTCCACAAGATCCATATAGCATTATCATTCATACAAGTGGACAAACCAACAAATTTCCTACCTCTACATAAAACAAATCCAAAACTAGCATGGATGTCATCATAGGTAAAGAGGTAGTATAGGAAAGAATCAAGTATAAAGGCATACACGGGTGAAGACAAAGCATTTAAGCACATCCACATTCTTTCAAGCAAATAGAGAACTTGGCATCCACAAGTTGAGATTCTTGTAATTTAAACACAATTGTGTCAAGCAAGGATGCACATTTAGAAACATTACCCCAAGGAAACAATGACACTTTTGCTCTCGGGTTTTCAAGAATGACACTTTGCTTGTCATGTAGACCAAGCAACAAGTTGGGTGAGCCAACATCACCATTTCTGTATTTGGCACCGGGGTCAAATAGAAGGAGTAGCCATAGACACGGGTCTAGACAATACTCCCTTTCCCCATAGGCTTCACCCAAACTACAAGATATACTCTCTACAATAGCATACATATCATCAAAAGCAAATAGAGAGTGGAGAATGGTATCACTCAAGTCAAGTTCAACTACGGTGTCCTCATGTGGGTACTCACTACTAGTTTCAACATCATCACCATGAGTACTCTCAACAATAAGGTCACACATAGTAGAAGAAGTAATTTCCAAATAATGGACACCTTCCCTTTCTATGGAAGTACTCTCAAGTAGACACATACCACCAATAAAGTCCAAGGAATTATTGCTTAAGTCTTTACAAGCAAGCAACTCATCCTTATAGTCATCAAACATGGGTGGGGTGTCATACAAAGGATCACAACCACAATCAATTTTCAAGGAAAAATCACTTATTGGGTTTCTTAAGAACTTAAGCAAATCAGAATTATCATCACCCAATTGATCATTCCGTTCCAAGACCTCACATTCCCTTCCCTTAAGAGTACTCTCATCTCCCAAGAAGAGATTTCCATCTTTAGGAGGAATGTTTTTACACCATAGTGGGTTGGCATATAGGCTATAGCTTTCAAGACAAGCTATACCTTCAACGTCATTCTCACCACTAGGTTCTTTAGGAGTGAACTCATCATCTTCAAACAAGATATTGTACTTAAAGAGAGAAGGATAGCCATGAAGAGGATATAGAACATGCAAATCCATTCTCTAAAAGATCATTATCAAGTATCAAAGATGTTTCAAGCACATGATGACCCTATGAGCAAAACCGAGAGTAGAACATTTACTAGAGGTCATACTAAAGGGATCACTCCTATTTATTTGATCAACACAATTCCCACAAGATGATGTACCATCATTCAACACATTGGCTTCAACACTAGGTGGACATAAATTGATCTTACAAGAAGAGTCAATTTTGTCATCAATAGGATCAACTAGTGTATCCACATTCACAATATGTACATCATCATCAAGGGGTAAAGAATCAATAGATGATGTATTATCATTCAACACAATGGCTTCAACACTAGGTGGACTTAAATTGACCTTACAAGAAGAGTCAATTCGATCATCAATAGGATCAACTAGTGTATCCACACTCACAACAAGTACATCATCAACAAGAGGCAAAGAATCAATAGACTCACAAATAGGTAAGCTACTACTCACACTCAATGGGCTACTAGCCACACAATTATCATTCACATGCACCAAAGTGTAAGAGTAAGCGATTTTACCTTGAAGTTCTTGAGTAAATTCTTCTTTGCCGTGGTGTGAAGGTTTCCCACATGCTTCGGCAACAACTTCTCTTTGGCCTTGTGCTTCTCCGCTTTCCATGTTGGTACCTACACAAATGTCCTTAGAAAGAAAAGGACAAACATAGTTAGCATGATTTGGTGGCAACCTCCTCACTTCACTCCACACAACCTCTCCTTTTTCCCCTCTCGGATTACCACCTTTCACACCCTTACTCCTTTCAATCTTTTGTCTCTCATAATCATTCGTCTTGGAGTAAGTGATCACATCTCCTTGCTGTTTGGGAATAATTGAGGTAAAGAGATAATTTCCCCAATGGTCCACTATAACCTTAGGCCAATTTAACACATTTGGAACTCTATGTTGGGCAAACCAATCGGCACCCAAGCATACATGACCTGGTGTCAAGGGGAAGATATCGCACCACACCTCCTCATAGTATTCAAATTGGGTGAAGACAATCCTCACTCCAAGGAATATGGAACAAGTAAAGGTTCTCGAAGCAACCCTAAATAGTCAACCATCGGTGGCATGATGTAGTTCTTATGGCACCAATCATCTAGCAAAAGGAGGCAGCTCGGTACCTCATAAATGCTTACCTTTTCGGAGTGAACACTTCTCCTAGGATCAACATTGTAGAGTTTAGGACAACCCAAGGGCACATGAGTACCCCTCGGCCTTGGAGATGTACTCTCTCTTCTTTTCATGGGACAACCTACACTATAGCTAGTATACCCATTCACACCGCTTCGACCTAATGTACTACAAGGTGAAGAATATGAATCTTCATTCTCCACACGTGCACTCTCACCATGGCTCTCATAAGCTTTACGAAGGAAGGGGTTATACCTTACACCAATTCTAGGTTCGAAATGGGAAGTGTAAGACTCCTCATATGCCCCAACTTCATCATAAGAACTATCATAAGGCCCTACATCGTCATATTCACCATAAGAACTAGGCACTTCATTCACCTCATTTTCTCCCTCAAAAACATAACCCTCAAATCTGCCCATGTCTTGATCATGGCTATATTCATAGCCCCCATAATCTACAACATCATCGTAGCCATAAAATCCCTCACTACAATCATAGTCTCCCATGTTGTAGTCACAATAATATGAGGCTACCAAGATATGTAGTAAAATGAACAAACAAGATTAGTAGTAAAAGCACCTCACCAACACTCGTATACACTCACCTTTGTGATCCTCACAATTGGAGCGACGAATATTGAAAGTTGCTTATACTCCGGTAGTTAATAAGGTGTCAATCACTACTTAGCGACCGAAATAGATTATTGTTTGATCGACTCAAGACACAAAACAAAAATCTACTTATGAACTTGAATCAAAGAAGTTCAACGAATCAAAATGAGAAAAGCACACAAAGAACGAAAAACACGAAGAAAACGGATTCAAAAACCAACTCACAATCTAGTAGGTAATTACTAGTTGTTAATTAGTACTAGAATCAAGAAATGAAACTAAAGAAACAAGGAAATGAAACTTAGAATCTGAAATTTGAGCTTAAGCTATTTTGGTGAAGTGATGGCGTGGCAGTCCTTGGTGGTGGGTGACGTGGCAGCCTTTGGTTGGTTGATTTTTATTTTTTTTTGTCTCAAATCTGAAATTTTCAATACTCACACAACTTGTTACGGATGACAATGTGTTTTGGAGGGAAAGTAAAAGTCTTGTATTCTTTCAACCATTCAAACTCAAAAAGGGAAGGTTTGACTATGCTATTCCCACAAAACAAGGTGCCTTGATTTAAGGAAGAGTGGTTGTCAAGACTAGGAAGTGATGGGTGCAAGTCTTTTCACCAACAACTTTATGACTTTTGTCTTACAACATGAACTCAACTTTCAACAAGATGAACAACATAAGATGAACACCTCAACAATCCCAACACCCTTCAAGAACACAACATCAACTTCTTCAAGCACATAACACAAAATCACCAATTGTCATCAACAACATACAACCTACGGTCCACTTTTCAAGTCACCACAACAATGGTCAATATTTTAATCTCAACTTTTAGATCTAGACACTTTAGTGTTGGTGAGAAAGAAACCAACACTAGAACACACTAAACAAGTAAAATAACACCTAGATCTAAACACATAACAACATTCTCGGCCAAGACAACAATGGACAGATTTTCTCTTTTCTTTTTTTTTTGTTGACCGAGAGCAAGCCCAAGATGGGTAGTGTTGGAACACAACCGGTCTTGCTCTGATACCAAATGATACACTATCAATCCCACAACACAAAGTTCCCACGAAATCAGTAACAAGAGGAACAAAATAACACAAAAATTAGCAAGTTGAACAACAAATACTAGTGAATCAAAAGAGCCCCACATGGCTTCACTAGACTTCAAGATCACAAACACAACAACAACAAGATAATAGAGTAAGATAGATAGCTTGACATACGAGATTACAAGAAATAAGAACCAAACCGTGTATCAAACGATAAGACCACTAAGACCCGCAATAACAACACCAAACTCTTGCGGTGACCACTAAGAGTATCAACTCCGCCTTACAACCACCGTGTAGACAAGGATCAATAATGGCTTTTCCAAGCCCTACACTACTTGGCTTTCCAAGCCCTACACTACGCTCTCAAAAAGAGAAGAAGAAGTCTTTCAAATACCAATAATCAACTAACTAGAAAATAAGACTAATGAAGTCTATTTATAACTATTACATCAAATGACCAAACTACCCTTAATGAAAAGGGGCTCCTATGGCGTGTAAAGAAAAGGCACAAAAAGACCAAAACACCCTTAATAAGGGGTGGTCATGGAGTGTAAGGACTCCTTCTTCACACTTCAACCCTTGCAATCCTTTGGAGCCTCGGGTAGTCATCAAGGCAAGCCTCCAAGCAACCTTCCACCCACGAAATTGCTTTATTAAGTGTCCAAAATGACTTCCCCATGCATACTCTCGGCCTTCAAGGTGTCCAAAATCAGATTCTCCATGTGTTGGCCATAATTGATGGCATCAAAAGTTATGATGGCCATTTGTCTTGTATCAGTTTTCCCTTTCTCCATACCCTCGATATCTCCTTGGATCTCCACGACCCCCTCTCATCTCCTCCTCCCTCATGTAAGCATCATCAAAGGCTCCATATCCTTCATATTCCTCTCTACCATATTCCTCAAAGTGGGCTGGACGGTTTTGGGCCTTTTGAACTTGATTTGGAGGAATTGGATTTTGTGGAGGTGGTGGTCTTTGGTTTAATGAAGCTTGGAATGGAGGGTTCAGATTTGGCGGAGGTACTTGACGTCCAAATCCCTCTTGTGGGACTTGAGGAGTTTGGAAATGTATGGGTCTAGTGGGGTCACGGTTTGGAGGGAAAGGAGTGGTTTGACTTGCGGCATTTAGTGGAGCTTGGGGTGTATTTAGCATTTGGTGCAATGTTTTGGGAGTGATGGTTGCTGAGGAAGTTCTATCATGCCCATTGGTAGAAACATGTAGAGGAGTAGAAGGGCGAGTAATACAATATCAAGTCCACAACACACAAGTTCCCAACAAACAGCCATAAAGAGAACAAACTAACACAAGATCAACAAGTTTCAACAAGTGCTAGTGAATCGAAAGAGCCCCACACGGCTTCACTAGACTTCAAGATTACAAATAAAACATTAACAAGATCACAAAAAGATAGTAAATTGACATAAAAGATTCAAAATTCTAAGAACCCTAACAACAAGAGAGGTCCAAGTTCTTACTTGGACCAAGAGGAACTCGATGACCTCAAGATCCTTGTTTCTAGCGAAGATACAACACAAGTATCCCTCTACTTGTGGGCTGGAATAGAGAGAGAGAGAACCAAAATATTACAAGTCTTATGTCTCAAAATAATAATGGAAGAACTATCCAAATAACCCTAATATGTTCTATTTATATTACAAGGCAAAATGACCAGCTTATCCTTGTCATGGGGGCCGGCCTTGGAGTGTAAGTTTATTACACTTCAAGATCCCTCTTCACACTTAAAAACATTTAGATCCTTAGGTAGATCAATCACCAACTCACACACGGCCATTTGATTGAACAAGGCTTGGAGTTTTTGTAATTTCCGAGCTTGACTTCGTGTGAAAGGTCGTGTACTTGTTGGACAGCTTGTCCCACCCGTATCATCCTCTCCATCTTAAGCGGAATTTGACCTCAAATTCAGCATTTCGTCATCTTCAACCGCATCCACGAGAGAGAGAGATCACAAGCGTTGAAAGTGTTGTGCACTTGATATTCCGGTGGAAGGTCAATCTTGTAGGCGTTGTCATTGATTTTCTCAAGTACTTGGAATGGACCATCACCCCTAGGCATCAATTTGGACTTTATTTGAGATGAAAATCGATCCTTCCGAAGATGCACCCACACCCAATCTCTCGGTTCAAGAATGAATTTATTTCTCCCCTTGTTTGCCCTCCTTGCTATTTCTTGTTTTTTCTTCTCAAGTTGAAGCCGCACCTTCTCATGTAACTTCTTCATAGAATCTGCCCGCTTGCTTCCATCTAAGCTAATCATGAGATCACTTGGCAAAGGCTTTAAATCCAAAAGGGTAAGGGGGTTGAGGCCGTATACACACTCAAAGGGAGTCATTCCCGTACTTGAGTGTATGACACGGTTATAGGCAAATTCAATCAATGGTAAGTGCTCTTCCCAAGAAGTCATTTTTCCCTTAACCATGGAACGTAGCATAGCACCCAAAGTCCTATTTACTACTTCCATTCGGCCATCGATTTGTGGGTGGCAGGACTGATACAAGATCAAACCCACAACACAAGATTTCCCATGAAATCAGCAACAAGAAGAACAAAAGAACACGAAATTCAGCAAGTTGAACAACAAGTGCTAGTGAATCGAAAGAGCCCCACACGGCTTCACTAGACTTCAAGATCACAAACACAACAACAACAAGATAATAAAAAGATAGTTAACTTGACATATAATATTCAAGAGACTAAGAACCCTAAGATCAAGAAAGGACCCTAAGACTAATGAATATGAACACCAAGTGCTTACTTAGACCAAGAGGAACTCAATGACCTCAAGATCCTTGTTTATAGCCAAGATACAACACAAGTATCACTCTACTTGTGAGCTTCCAAGTTGGGCTGCTCCAAAGGAAGAGAGAGAAGCCAAAATATTACAAGTGTTATGTTTCAAAAATTTGATGGGGGAACTACTCCAAATAACCCTAAGATGTTCTATTTATATTACAAGGCAAAATGAAGCAAAATGACTAGCTTGCCCTTGTCTAGGCTGCCGCCCCTTGGAGTGTAAGTTTATTACACTTCAAGGTCCCTCTTCACACTTAAAAACATTGAGATCCTTAGGAGGCTCGATCACCAACTCACACACGGCCATTTGCATGAACAAGGCTTGGAGTTTTTGTAATTCCTGAGCTTGGCTTCGTGTGAATGGTCGGGTACTTGTTGGACAGCTTGTCCCACCCGTATCATCCTCTCCATCTTGAGAGGAATTTGACCTCAAATTCAGCACTTGGTCATCTTCAACCGCCTCCACGAGAGAAAGATCACAAACGTTGAAAGTATTGTGCACTTGATATTCCGGTGGAAGGTCAATCTTGTAGGCGTTGTCATTGATTTTCTCAAGTACTTGGAATGGACCATCACCCCTCGGCATCAATTTGGACTTTCTTTGAGATGGAAACCGATCCTTCCGAAGATGCACCCACACCTAATCTCCCGGTTCAAGAATGAATTTCTTTCTTCCCTTGTTGGCCCTCCTTGCCATGTCTTGGTTTTTCTTCTCAAGTTGAAGCCGCACCTTCTCATGTAACTTCTTCATAGAATCTGCCCGCTTGCTTCCATCTAAGCTAATCATGAGATCACTTGGCAAAGGCGTTAAATCCAAAGGGGTGAGGGGGTTGAGGCCGTATACACACTCAAAGGGAGTCATTCCCGTACTTGAGTGTATGACACGGTTATAGGCAAACTCAATCAATGGTAAGTGCTCCTCCTAAGAAGTCATTTTTCCCTTAACCATGGAACGTAGCATAGCACCCAAAGTCCTATTTACTACTTCCGTTTGGCCGTCGGTTTGTGGGTGGCAGAACGTAGAGAACAACAACTTGGTACCAAGCCTACCCCACATGGACTTCCAAAAGTGGCTTAGGAACTTAGAGTCCCTATCACTCACAATGGTCCTCGGAACACCATGCAATCTAACAACATTATCAACAAATAACGAGGCCATGCTAGGGGCGTCATCACATTTAGAGCAAGGAATAAAGTGCGCCATTTTAGAAAATCGGTCGACTACAACAAAAATACTATCCCGACCTCGTCGAGTCCTTGGCAGCCCCAACACAAAATCCATAGATATATCAAGCCAAGGACGTAGAGGAGTGGGCAGCGGGGGGTACAACCCATGAGGTAGGATCCGAGATTTGGCTCTCTTGCATTCTACACATTGGCCGCAAATCCTAGCCACATCCTTGCGCATTTTGGGCTAATAGAATTGCTCCTCCAATATTCCGAAGGTCTTTTCGACCCCAAAATAACCCATTAGACCGCCATCGTAACTTGTAAGGACTAGTGTGCAGGGTAGTTGGTAACTTCAAGAAATTTACCATAGCATGACTTACAACATTTGTACAACTACCACTATCAATCACCAAGGTACACACACTCCCCTTTACAAGACATTTAATATGGAATAGATTTTCCCTTTGGCTTGGGTCATCTATTGCCTTACTAATCATGACGCGCCTAACCACAAAAGTTTGGAACCACACACTCCCCTTCTTGCGGATAAACATCTTCACCATCATCACCATCATCATCATGTGGTCCATCATCGGTTTCCTCTCCATCTTGAGGCTCGGCCTTATCTTCTCCCCTTTCAAGACCCACCTCCTCACCAAGGTAATACACTCTCCCTTCCCGTAGGATCACATTGCGTCGGTTTGGACATTCATTGGACTTATGCCCCCAACCTTGGCACTTGAAACATTGGAATCCCTTTGGGTTAGGATACTTGTGAGCCTCCGGTTTTGGAGGAATTTTGGGGACTGTTTTGGACTCGGGCAGCCTTGTAGTGGTGGGTTGGTCCTTGTTTTTGGGCCAAACCAAGGGGCCTTGTCCCCTTGCCTTGAAAGATGATCTCTCTTTAAGTTCCTTTTCAATCTCAAGAGCCGCTTGGAAAATACCATCAACGGTTTCAAACTTGTGAAGGGTTAAATGACTAGATCTCTTTGTTCAACCCACACTTGAACCGGATGATGTCGTGACTGATTTGCTCCCCACGATGATCAAGTTTCAACATGAGTTGTTGAAACTCATCAAAATATGCCATCACACTCTTGTTACCTTGACGCAAGCCATACAATCTAGCAAGCAACTCATGGCGATATCTCTCGGGAAGGTATCGTTGCCTCATCAAGTACCTCAATCGATACCAAGGTGGTGGCTGCCCATCAATTAGTTTATTACCAAACCGCTTGACATACTCTCACCAAGTGTTAGCATAACCCTCGAAATGAGCTATAGCATAGCAACCCTTCTTTTCTTCCGAGATATCATTAACTTGGAAAGCTTTGTCACAAGCCGATTCCCAAGCTAAGTAGGCCTCGGGGTTACTTTCACCTTTAAAGATGGGTAGGTTCAACTTGATGGTGTTGATGCCTACATCTCTCTCTTGGTGTCGGTTTTTCCTTTCTCCATACCCTCGGTATCTCCTTGGATCTCCACGACCCCCTCTTATCTCCTCCTCCCTCATGTAAGCATCATCAAAGGCTCCATATCCTTCATACTCCTCTCTACCATATCCTTCAAAGGGGGCTGGTCGATCTTGGGCATTTTGATTCGGAGGAATTGGATTTTGTGGCCTTTGGTTTAATGGAGCTTGGAATGGAGGGTTCGGATTTAGTGGAGGTACTTGACGTCCAAATCCCTCTTGTGGAACTTGAGGAGCTTGGAAATGTATTGGTCTAGTGGGTTCACAGTTTGGAGGGAAAAAGGTGGTTTGGTTTGCGGCATTTAGTGGAGCTTGAGGTGCATTTAGCATTTGGTGGACTGTTTCGGGGGTGATGGTTGCGGAGGAAGTCCTATCATGCCCATTGGTAGAAACATGTAGAGGAGTAGAAGGACGAGAGTTCCTTTGACTCTCCACTTGTTCTAATCTCCCACTAATAGTCGACACTTCTCCCTTGATTGCTGCCAAGTCCCCTCTCACGGCCCCAAATTCCGAATTCAACCTTTTAAGTGTCTGGGTAACGGCCTCAAGAGTGACCCTCATAGAGTCAAGTGCATTAGTATCCACGTTATGGGACGTGGTCCCTTCCATTGGCAAGGTATTATACTCTTTAGATCACCACACGCTTGAGTTCCACAAGTGTTGTAAATTGGCTAGTAACCGTGAATCCTTTAAGGTATGAGTAAGCTCTTATCCGGAGTGGATTCTTGTTTGAAGACTCAAAGAATTATTGTCGGACTAGAACCAAAAACAGCAACGTATTCAAAAGATAAAAGGCACTCAAGTAATCGTTGACACGAATAAACGGATTCAAAGGACTAATCGACAACCTAGTAGGAATGTACTAGTTTGTTAATTAGTTCTAGAACCAAGTAAGGGAAACCAAGAATCAACAATTAGCAACTAGAAGAATATCCAAAGTTGAGCTTATAGTGATGTGGCAGCATGTAAGTGGTCCCACACGTTTTTGCTTCTTCTTTTTTTTTTTTTTTTTTTTTTTGTCTCAAATCTGAAATTTTTCAATACTCGCACAACTTGTTATAGATGACAATGTGTTTTGGAGGGAAAGTAAAAGTCTTGTAGTCTTTCAACCTTTTAAACTCAAAAAAGGTAAGATTTGACTAGGCTAATCCCACAAAACAAGGTTCCGTGTTTTAAGGAAAAGTGGTTGTCAAGTCTTGGAAGAGATGTGTGCAAGTCTTCTTTCACCAACAACTTTATGACTTTTGTCTTACAACATGAATTCAACTTTCAACAAGATGAACAAGTTTATAAGATGAACATCTCAACAATCTCAACACCTTCATGAACACAACATCAACTTCTTCAAGCACATCACACAAAACCACCAATTGTCATCAACAACATGCAACCTATGGTCCACCTTTCAAGTTACCACAACAATGGTCAATATTTTAAACTCAACTTTTAGATCTAGACACTTTAGTGTTGGTGAGAAAGAAACCAACACTAGAAACACACTAAACAAGTAAAACAACACCTAGATCTATACACACAACAATATTCTCGGCCAAGACAATAATGGACAGATTTCAATTTTCTTTTTTTTTTTTTTTTTTTTTAGTTTTGGCCGAGAGCAAGCCCAAGATGGGTAGTGTTGGAACACAACCGGTCTTGCTCTGATATCAAATGATACAAGATCAAACCCACAACACAAGATTTCCCACGAAATCAGTAACAAGAAGAACAAAAGAACACGAAATTCAGCAAGTTGAACAACAAGTGCTAGTGAATCGAAAGAGCCCCACACGGCTTCACTAGACTTCAAGATCACAAACACAACAACAACAAGATAATAAAAAGATAGTTAACTTGACATATAATATTCAAGAGACTAAGAACCCTAACATCAAGAAAGGACCCTAAGACTAATGAATATGAACACCAAGTTCTTACTTAGATCAAGAAGAACTCAATGACCTCAAGATCCTTGTTTATAGCCAAGATACAAACACAAGTATCACTCTACTTGTGAGCTTCCAAGTTGGGCTGCTCCAAAGGAAGAGAGAGAAGCCAAAATATTACAAGTGTTATGTTTCAAAAATCTGATGGGGGAACTACTCAAAATAACCCTAAGATGTTCTATTAATATTACAAGGCAAAATGAAGCAAAATGAATAGCTTGCCCTTGTCTAGGCTGCCGACCCTTGGAGTGTGAGTTTATTACACTTCAAGGTCCCTCTTCACACTTAAAAACATTGAGATCCTTAGGAGGCTCGATCACCAACCTACACACGGCCATTTGCATGAACAAGGCTTGGAATTTTTATAATTCCCGAGCTTGACTTCGTGTGAATGGTCGGGTACTTGTTGGACAGCTTGTCCCACCCGTAACACTAGAGAACAACAACTTGGTACCAAGCCTACCCCACATGGACTTCCAAAAGTGGCTTAGGAACTTAGAGTCCCTATCACTCACAATGGTCCTCGAAACACTAAGCAATTTAACAACATTATCAACAAATAAAGAGGCCACGCTAGGTGCTTCATCACATTTAGAGCAAGGAATAAAGTGCGCCATTTTAGAAAACCGATCGACTACAACAAAGATACTATCCCGGCCTCGTCGAATCCTTGGCAGCCCCAACACAAAATCCATAGATATATCAAGCCAAGGACGTAGAGGGGTGGGCAGCGGGGTGTACAACCCGTGAGGTAGGAGTCGAGATTTGGATCTCTTGCATTCTACACATTGGCCGCAAATCCTAGCCACATCCTTGTGTATTTGGGGCCAATAGAATTGCTCCTCCAATACTTCGAAGGTCTTTTCGACCCCAAAATGACCCATTAGACCTTCATCATGTGCTTCCCTAACAAACAATTCTCTCCAAGAGCTATAGGGTACACACAATCGTCTACCTTTAAATAAGTAACCATCAAACTTGGCATAGGGATTTGAACCCCTAGCCGAATCCCACTTGTCCCTACCCAATTCTTCTCATTCCCTAAAGATAGGAGCAAAGTGAGGGTCCTTGGGATACAACTCTCTTAAACTCTTAAAACCCATCAATTTTGATGACAAAGTGGACACAAGAGCATGTTTTCTAGACAAAGCATCGGCTACTACATTGTCCTTACCCTTTTTGTATTGGATAACATAAGGGAAGGTCTCAAGAAACTTAATCCATTTGGCATGCCATTTGTTAAGCTTGTCTTGGGCCCGAAGATGCTTTAAGGATTCATGGTCCGTTCGGATCACAAACTCCTTAGGCCATAAGTAGTGTTGCCAAGTGGCCAAGGCTCTAATCAAGGCATACAACTCTAAATCATACGTGGAGTAGTTTAAAGTTGCTCCTTTGAGCTTTTCGCTAAAATAAGCGATAGGTTTTGAATCTTGCATCAAAACAGCCCCTATGCCTACTTTACTAGCATCGGACTCGACTTTGAATGTCTTATCAAAGTTGGGAAATTGTAACAATGGCACGAAGATGAGCATAGCTTTCAAGGCTTCAAAAGCCTTAGCTTGCTCATCACCCCACTTGAAGGGTTGTTCTTTCCGAACGACCTCGGTCAAGGGGGCGGCTATGGTGCTAAATCCTTTGACAAACCTTCTATAAAAACTAGCCAACCCGTGGAAGCTTCTTACTTCTCCAACAGTTATTGGGGTTGGCCAATTTTTAATAGCATTTATCTTGGATTCATCCACTTCAACCCCTCTTGAACTAACAACAAAACCCAAGAAAACAACTTCATTAACACCAAAGGAGCACTTTTCCAGATTTGCATACAATTTTTCCTTTCTAAGGACATCAAACACACATTGTAAATGCATCACATGCTCTTCTAAAGACTTGCTATACACCAAGACATCATCAAAGTAGACAACAACAAACTTTCCAATAAATGGCCTCATCAAATGATTCATTAGCCTCATAAAAGTACTTGGAGCGTTTGTTAGGCCGAAGGGCATAACCATCCATTCATAGAGGCCAAACTTGGTCTTGAAGGCAGTTTTCCATTCATCACCGGGTTGCATTCTTATTTGGTGATAGCCACTTCTTAAATCAATCTTGGAAAACAAACATGAACCATTCAATTCATCTAGCATCTCATCTACCCGAGGAATAGGGTGGCGATATTTTACCGTAATCTTGTTGATGGCTCGGCAGTCCACACACATGCACCACGTTCCGTCCTTTTTGGGCACTAGTAGCACCGGAACCGCGCACGGACTCATGCTCTCCTTGATATACCCTTTGTTGAGGAGCTCCTCAACTAGACGTTCCAATTCTTTGGTGTCCGTAGGGTTGCTCCTATAAGCTGACTTGTTTAGCAATTGTGATCCCGGCACAAAGTCAATTTGGTGCTCAATTTCCCAAAGCGGGGGCAATCCTTGCGGAAGTTCCTTAGGAAATACATCTTCATAATCCTGCAACACACAATAAATCAAATACAACATTAACAAGATCACAAAAAGATAGTAACTTGACATAAAAGATTCAAGAGTCTAAGAACCCTAACAACAAGAGAGGACCCTAAGACTATTGAATATTAACACCAAGGTCTTACTTGGACCAAGAGGAACTCGATGACCTCAAGATCCTTGTTTTTAGCCAAGATACAACACAAGTATCCCTATAGGTTGGAATAGAGAGAGAGAGAACCAAAATATTATAAGTATTATGTCTCAAAATAATAATGGAAGAACTACCCAAATAACCCTAATATGTTCTATTTATATAACAAGGCAAAATGACCAGCTTATCCTTGTCATGGGGGCCGACCTTGGAGTGTAAGTTTATTACACTTCAAGGTCCCTCTTCACACTTAAAAACATTTAGATCCTAGGTGGATCAATCACCAACTCACACACGGCCATTTGCATGAACAAGGCTTGGAGTTTTTGTAATTTTCGAGCTTGGCTTCGTGTGAAAGTTCTTGTACATGTTGGACAGCTTGTCCCACCCGTATCATCCTCTCCATCTTGAGAGGAATTTGCCTCAAATTCAGCATTTCGTCATCTTCAACCGCATCTATGAGAGAGAGATCACAAACGTTGAAAGTGTTGTGCACTTGATATTCCGGTGGAAGGTCAATCTTGTAGGCGTTGTCATTGATTTTCTCAATTACTTGGAATGGACCATCACCTTAGGCATCAATTTGGACTTTCTTTGAGATGGAAACCGATCCTTCCGAAGATGCACCCACACCCAATCTCCCGGTTCAAGAATGAATTTCTTTCTCCCCTTGTTTGCCCTCCTTGCTATTTCTTGGTTTTTCTTCTCAAGTTGAAGCCGTACCTTCTCATGTAACTTCTTCATAGAATCTGCCCGCTTTCTTCCATCTAAGCTAATCATGAGATCACTTGGCAAAGGCGTTAAATCCAAAGGGGTAAGGGGGTTGAGGCCGTATACACACTCAAAGGGAGTCATTCCCGTACTTGAGTGTATGACACGATTATAGGCAAATTCAATCAATGGTAAGTGCTCTTCCCAAGAAGTCATTTTTCCTTTAACCATGGAACGTAGCAAAGCACCCAAAGTCCTATTTACTACTTCCGTTTGGCCATCAGTTTGTGGGTGGCAGGACCTATAGAACAACAACTTGGTACCAAGCCTACCCCACATGGACTTCCAAAAGTGGCTTAGGAACTTAGAGTCCCTATCACTCACAATGGTCCTCGGAACACCATGCAATTTAACAACATTATCAACAAATAAAGAGGCCACGCTAGGTGCGTCATCACATTTAGAGCAAGGAATAAAGTGCGCCATTTTAGAAAACCGGTCGACTACAACTAAAATACTATCCCGGCCTCGTCGAGTCCTTGGCAGCCCCAACACAAAATCCATAGATATATCAAGCCAAGGACGTAGAGGGGTGGGCAGCGGGGTGTACAACCCGTGAGGTAGGAGTCGAGATTTGGCTCTCTTGCATTCTACACATTGGCCGCAAATCCTAGCCACATCCTTGTGCATTTTGGGCCAATAGAATTGCTCCTCCAATATTCCGAAGGTCTTTTCGACCCCAAAATGACCCATTAGACCTTCATCATGTGCTTCCCTCACAAACAATTCTCTCCAAGAGTTAGAGGGTACACATAATCGTCTACCTTTAAATAAGTAACCATCAAACTTGGCATAGGGATTTGAACCCCTAGCCGAATCCCACTTGTCCCTACCCAATTCTTCGCATTCCCTAAAGATAGGAGCAAAGTGAGGGTCCTTGGGATACAACTCTCTTAAACTCTTAAAACCCATCAATTTTGATGACAAAGTGGACACAAGAGCATGTTTTCTAGACAAAGCATCGGCTACTACATTGTCCTTACCCTTTTTGTATTGGATAACATAAGGGAAGGTCTCAAGAAACTCAATCCATTTGGCATGCCGTTTGTTAAGCTTGTCTTGGGCCCGAAGATGCTTTAAGGATTCATGGTCCGTTCGGATCACAAACTCCTTAGGCCATAAGTAGTGTTGCGAAGTGTCCAAGGCTCTAATCAAGGTATACAACTCTAAATCATACGTGGAGTAGTTTAAAGTTGCTCCTTTGAGCTTTTCGCTAAAATAAGCGATAGGTTTTGAATCTTGCATCAAAACAGCCCCTATGCCTACTTTACTAGCATCGCACTCGACTTTGAATGTCTTATCAAAGTTGGACAATTGTAACAAGGGCACGGAGATGAGCATAGCTTTCAAGGCTTCAAAAGCCTTAGCTTGCTCGTCACCCCACTTGAAGGGTTGTTCTTTTCGAACGACCTCGGTCAAGGGGGCGGCTATTGTGCTAAATCCTCTGACAAACCTTCTATAAAAAATAGCCAACCCGTGGAAGCTTCTTACTTCTCCAACGATTTGTGGGGTTGGCCAATTTTTGTTAGCATTTATCTTGGATCCATCCTCTTCGACCCCTCTTGCACTAAAAAAGAAACCCAAGAAAACAACTTCATTAACACCAAAGGAGCACTTTTCCATATTTGCATACAATTTTTCCTTCATAAGGACATCAAACACACATTGTAAATGCATCACATGCTCTTCTAAAGACTTGCTATACACCAAGACATCATCAAAGTAGACAACAACAAACTTTCTAATAAATGGCCTCATCAAATGATTCATTAGCCTCATAAAAGTACTTGGAGCGTTTGTTAGGCCGAAGGGCATAACCATCCATTCATAGAGGCCAAACTTGGTCTTGAAGGCGGTTTTCCATTCATCACCGGGTTGCATTCTTATTTGGTGATAGCCACTTCTTAAATCAATCTTGGAAAACAAACATGAACCATTCAATTCATCTAGCATGTCATCTAACCGAGGAATAGGGTGGCTATATTTTACCGTAATCTTGTTGATGGCTCGGCAGTCCACACACATGCACCACGTTCCGTCCTTTTTTGGCACTAGTAGCACCGGAACCGCACACGGACTCATGCTCTCCCTGATATATCCTTTGTTGAGGAGCTCCTCAACTTGACGTTGCAATTCTTTGGTGTCCGTAGGGTTGCTCCTATAAGCTGGCTTGTTTGGCAATTTTGATCCCGACACAAAGTCAATTTGGTGCTCAATTCCCCAAAGCGGGGGCAATCTTTGCGGAAGTTCCTTAGGAAATACATCTTCATAATCCTGTAACACACAAGAAATCAAATACATTATTAACAAGATCACAAAAAGATAGTAACTTGACATAAAAGATTCAAGAGTCTAAGAACCCTAACAAAAAGAGGGGACCCTAAAGACTATTGAATATTAACACCAAGTTCTTACTTGGACCAAGAGGAACTCGATGACCTCAAGATCCTTGTTTCTAGCCAAGATACAACACAAGTATCCCTCTACTTGTGGGCTGGAATAGAGAGAGAGAGAACCAAAATATTACAAGTCTTATGCCTCAAAATAATAATGGAAGAACTACCCAAATAACCATAATATGTTCTATTTATATTACAAGGCAAAATAACCAGTTTATCCTTGTCATGGGGGCCGACCTTGGAGTGTAAGTTTATTACACTTCAAGGTCCCTCTTCACACTTAAAAACATTTAGATCCATAGGTGGATCAATCACCAAGTCACACACGGCCATTTGCATGAACAAGGCTTGGAGTTTTTGTAATTCCAGAGTTTGGCTTCATGTGAAAAGTCGTGTACTTGTTGGTTAGCTTGTCCCACCTGTATCGTCCTCTCCATCTTGAGAGGAATTTGACCTCAAATTTAGCATTTCGTCATCTTCAACCACATCTACAAGAGAGAGATCACAAACGTTGAAAGTGTTGTGCACTTGATATTCCGGTGGAAGGTCAATCTTGTAGGCGTTGTCACTGATTTTCTCAAGTACTTGGAATGGACTATCTCCCCTAGGCATCAATTTGGATCTTCTTTGAGATGGAAACCGATCCTTCCGAAGATGCACCCACACCCAATCTCCAGGTTCAAGAATGAATTTCTTTCTCCCCTTATTTGCCCTCCTTGCTATTTCTTGGTTTTTCTTCTCAAGTTGATTCCGCACCTTCTCATGTAACTTCTTCATAGAATCTACCTGCTTGCTTCCATCTAAGCTAATCATGAGATCACTTGGCAAAGGCGTTAAATCCAAAGGGGTAAGGGGGTTAAGGCCGTATACACACTCAAAGGGAGTCATTCCAGTACTTGAGTGTATGACACGGTTATAGGAAAATTCAATCAATGGTAAGTGCTCTTCCCAAGAAGTCTTTTTTCCCTTAACCGTGGAACGTAGCATAACACCTAAAGTCCTATTTACTACTTCCGTTTGGCCATCGGTTTGTGGGTGGCAGGACCTATAGAACAACAACTTGGTACCAAGCCTACCCCACATGGACTTCCAAAAGTGGCTTAGGAACTTAGAGTCCCTATCACTCACAATGGTCCTCGGAACACCATGCAATTTAACAACATTATCAACAAATAAAGAGGCCACGCTAGGTGCGTCATCACATTTAGAGCAAGGAATAAAGTGCGCCATTTTAGAAAACCGGTCGACTACAACAAAAATACTATCCCGGCCTCGTCGAGTCCTTGGCAGCCCCAACACAAAATCCATAGATATATCAAGCCAAGGACGTAGAGGGGTGGGCAGCGGGGTGTACAACCCGTGAGGTAGGAGTCGAGATTTGGCTCTCTTGCATTCTACACATTGGCCGCAAATCCTAGCCACATCCTTGTGCATTTTGGGCCAATAGAATTGCTCCTCCAATATTCCGAAGGTCTTTTCGACCCCAAAATGACCCATTAGACCTCCATCATGTGCTTCCCTCACAAACAATTCTCTCCAAGAGCTAGAGGGTACACACAATCGTCTACCTTTAAATAAGTAACCATCAAACTTGGCATAGGGATTTGAACCCCTAGCCGAATCCCACTTGTCCCTACCCAATTCTTCGCATTCCCTAAAAATAGGAGCAAAGTGAGGGTCCTTGGGATACAACTCTCTTAAACTCTTAAAACCCATCAATTTTGATGACAAAGTGGACACAAGAGCATGTTTTCTCGACAAAGCATCGGCTACTACATTGTCTGATGCTAGCATGGAGGGCACACGTCCTTTCACACGGAGTCAAGCAAGGGAACTCCAAGGTCTACAAATGATAATTATGCAAAAAGGGACTTGGGAGAAGCCCGAAGATTGTCAATGGAGAATCTACAACGTGTGGAAGAATCAAAGGGGTGAAGCGGATGAAGAAAAGGGGGTCATTGGTGCAAGTGGCTAAATTTTAAATTCAAGAATTCACAACAAGATGACCCAAACAAGGCCCTTGTCTCTCATTAAGGGCATATTTGTAATAACTAGTTGTCTTTATTTCTTTAGTATAAATAGGGATTATCCTTATTTGGCATGTAGATTTTGATGAATATTGAACAATATTGTTAAATTTTAGTCTTCCTCTTAGCATATTCCCTTAAGGAATTAGTAGTTAATTAGTGAGTGTTTAGTTGGTGGGATCTTGAGATTGGTGTTGAACTTCTTTGGTTTGGATTAATTTGAGGATTACCCATTTGTGGTATTTGGTTTCCTTTAATTTATTCAAACTAGGGTTTGTGTTTGGGTGTTGGAATCAATTGGGAGGTGAGGGTATCAAGCCCCTTGTTGCCCATAATTTTAATACTTAGATACTAATCCACATATCCTTCTTTTGTTTTCTTTCCTTCTTGTTCTTCCCTCTTTGATTCGTTATCATTTTGGTATCAAGAGCCTAGGTTTAGGTTTGTTTCCACAAATCTACCCTTGGGATTTTGATTTCTTCAAAAATCCAAAAATTTGGAAAAAAAAAAAAAATCCGAAAATATTTTGTTTTGATTTGTTGTTTTTGACACTAGATCTTGATTCTCTAGTGTTTTGTGAGTCCAAATCTCGAATTTCGTTCAAATCGGAGTTGGAAAAGTGAAGTTGCCATTAGAGGATTTTCAAGCTTTTGAGTTTTCAAAACTTGAAAAGTGGGTTTGTTGATTGAGGAGAAATTGAGGCTTAAAATTCATTGGGGTTTGTTCTCTAAGTCATGGGGGAAGCTACTCCTAAATTTTGAGCCAATTCCGAGTTGATTTGGGTGTGCTAGGGTTTAGTGTGTGTTTTTGGTGTTCTTGAACACCTTCATATTGTTCTTGGAGAAGAAGAGAGAAGAAGTACACTTTGATCCAAAATTTCAAGTCAAGTTTGGTCAAAGGCGTTTGTGGGTCCACTTGTGGAAATTTGAAAAAAAAAATAAAAAAAATTAAATTTCCACGTCAGCCGCCACGTCAGCAGCTGACATCAGCAAATCAGCAATCAAAAACCTGCAGGCGCGTGACTACAGTTTCAGAGAGCAACCAATTTCAACACTTAGTTTTTTTTTTCCAAAAATTTTTCTAAGTGTCCAAACTCCGTGATTCTTTTTTCTACGCTTTCTTCTTTCAATTTCTCAACTATTTAACAAGTAATTAACATCTTTAATCACTTGTTAACTAGTTTTAAAACATCAAATCATCTCCTTGATTCATCAAATTAAGCAACACAAGTAATTTTTCTACTTTTGTTACTTAGTTTTTTTTGAGTCCATTTTCTTTCGTGCTCCTTTTCTTCAACTTTTCTCATCTTAATTCGTTGATAAACTTCTTGATTCAAGTCCTTTTACCTTCAATCGAGTCGTCCTTCTTTCAAGAGTCACAAGAATCCATTCTACCACAAAGGATAGGTGATCTTGAATTGATCAAGCAAAGCTAGAGTTCACTACCAATTTTGAGACGACACTTTAGGAGGTGAGTTGAGAGTTTACATACGAGTGACGTGAGGCTTTTTCTACTAATATTGTTTGTTGAGTTTTGTAGGTACCATGTCGAATGCGAGTCCAAGTGGTGAAGCCTCAAACCCCATCATGGAGGCTCTCACCCACCTCACCAAACAAATTGCGGAAATGAGTGGAAGAATGGGAGGTATGGAGGAAAGGTTGGTACGGGTTGAGAGAGGGAAATCACTTTAAATCGAAAATGAGGAGATAAGGAGGGCATCGGTGCAATCCACCACCATTACTCCGGGGCAAGCTCATGAATTATGTTACCCTCCACCACATCAAACCCGAAACTTCCAACAACCCACCTTCCAAACGAACAACACTCCAAATTTTCCAAGACAACCTACACCATACCCTCATCCACAACCCTATCATCCTCCACAAGAGAACCGATTTCTTGTGGACGACCAAGTTCGGAACCAAACTCCAATCCGAAACACATCAAATGCATCCATACATGATCCCCACATATCACCTCCACAAAATGCACCACAAATGCCATACCAAGACTACCAATACCAAAACCCTCTCTATGATGAAATGAATGATGAGCTCAATAACGATGAATTTTGGGAGCATAGAGGAAGGGGTGGTTATGGAGTACCAAGGGAAGGGTTCCGGCCTCGGGAATTGAGGTGGGCTCAAGGCATGGGAGGTCAAGAATATGGGAATAGAGGAGATAGAATGGGAAATAGAGGAGATAGGATGGGATATAGAGGTGATAGAATGGGAGTTAGAGGAGATAGGTTTGGGGAGAGGAATGATCAAGATCGAGGCTTGAACACTATCAAGGTCACACTTCCAAGGTTCAAAGGAAGTAGTGACCCCGATGAGTTCTTGGAATGGAAAATTCAAAGTGAGCGGATCTTTCTCACAAATAATATTTCGGAAACTTTGAAGGCAAAGTATGCTCTCACACAATTTGAAGGGTATGCCTCAACTTGGTGGGAGTCCAAGAGGCGGGAAAGGGAGAGCCATCACAACTATGAGTTGCCTACGTGGCTAGAATTGATTACACTTATGGAGATGAGGTACTTGACTCCTAACTACTACCAAGAAGTGCTCAAGAAGGTGTACATGTTGAGGCAAGGTTCCAAAAGTGTGGAAAAGTATTATGATGAGTTTGAAAACTTGAGAATGAAGTCTAAACTTGAAGAAAGCTTGGAATGTACGGTGATTCGATTCGTGGCCAATTTGAGGTATGATATTCTAAAGCCTTTGAAACTTAAACACTATGATACTCTTGAAGCGGCCTTTCATGATGCTTCAAAGGTCGAGATGGATTTGAAAGAAGAAAAGTCCTACAAGGCCAAGAATACTTCCACATCCACATGGGACAAGAGTAGAGATAATTGGAAGGAGATATCTTCTAAAGGGCAATTTAAGGGTGTTGCTCAAGATCCTAAAGTCAAGTTTGATTACAAGTCCAAGACAAATGAGAAGCCACAAGGAGGTAACTATGTCAAACCTACCTTTCCTCGACCTTCTACCATTCAATGTTTTAGATGCCAAGGAAGGGGGCATGTTGCTAGTGAGTGCCCCAATAGAAGAACAATTGTTGCACTTCGGGATGGGTATAGAACCGAGGATGAGGAAGAGAGTATTGAAAAGAGTGAGAAGGAGGGAGACAAAAGTGAGGAAGAAGGGGATGCTTCGGGGGATGAAGAAGAAAGGTTGGATGAGAGGGTGAATTTTGCTTGCTTCCTTGAAAAAGGAAGACCTTTACTTGATAGTGATGAAGAATTGAAGGTGAATACCAATCTTTCTTGCGTTGTGAGGCGCATCATGGGAGCCCTTTCCAAAGAAGAACTTGATCAACGAGAGAATTTATTCCATGCTAGGTGCAAAAGCCAAGACAAGGTGTGTTCTTTGATTATTGATAGTGGGAGTTGCACCAATGTAGTAAGTAGTTCTTTGGTGGAGCGTATGCAAATTCCAACAAGAAAACACTCCAACCCTTACAAGCTACAATGGCTCAATGAGAGTGGTGAGATGAAAGTCCTCAAACAAGCAAGTATTCGATTTAGTGTGGGAAAGTACAATGAGGAGTTGGTTTGTGATGTTGTGCCTATGTTGGCTTGTCATATATTGTTGGGACGGCCGTGGCAATTTGATAGAGATGTTGTGCACCACGGAAGATCCAACAAGTATGCTTTTGTGATTGAAGGTGATGCTTCGGGTGTTGGTATAGGTGGTGTATTGATGCAAGAAGGGAAACCATTAGCTTACTTTAGCGAAAAACTAAAGGGGGCTTCTCTTAGGTACTCAACTTATGACAAGGAGTTGTATGCCCTTGTGCGGGTGTTGGCTTATTGGCAACACTACTTATGGCACAAAGAATTCGTAATAAGGACCGATCATGAGTCCTTAAAACACCTTAAGGGGCAATCCAAGTTGAATAAACGGCATGCTAAATGGGTTGAGTTTATTGAAACCTTCCCATATGTGATCAACTACAAGCAAGGAAAGGAGAACGTGGTGGCGGATGCTCTATCAAGAAGGTATGTTTTGGTCAATGCTTTAGCTTCTAAGATGATGGGATTTGAAAGCTTGAAGGGATTCTATGCTATGGATTCCGACTTCAAGGATACGTTTGAAAGTCTTCATCAAGGGAAGCGGGTTGATAGGTTTCAATTGATTGATGGGTTTTTGTTCAAGGATGGGCGGGTTTGTGTACCCATGAGTTCATGGAGAGAGTTGTTCGTCAAAGAGGCACATAGTGGTGGATTGATGGGACACTTTGGGGTACCCAAGACACTTGACATTCTCATGGAGCAATTCTATTGGCCCAAGATGAAGCATGATGTGGAGCAGATTTGTGGACAATGTCTAGATTGCAAGCAAGCCAAATCCACGACTCGGCCTCAAGGTAAGTACACTCCTCTTCCTACTCCTAGTGGTCCATGGATGGACATTTCTATGGATTTTATATTAGGACTTCCTAGGACTAAGAGAGGACATGATAGCATACTCGTGGTAGAGGATAGATTTTCTAAAATGACTCATTTTATTCCATGCCATAAGTGTGATGATGCATCTCATGTTGCTTCCTTGTTTGTCATTCATGTACTTAAATTGCATGGAGTCCCTCAAACCATTGTGAGTGATAGGGATTCCAAATTTCTTAGCCATTTTTGGAAGAGTCTTTGGGGTACACTTGGTACCAAACTTATGTTTTCTACTTCTTGCCACCCCCAAACGGATGGGCAAATCGAGATAGTCAACCGGACTCTTGGTAACATGCTTAGGTGTATGATTAAAGGAACCCCAACTACTTGGGAAGACCGTTTACCCTTGATTGAATTTGCATATAACCGGTCTTTCCATTCCTCTATTGGGATGTCTCCATTTGAAGCTTGTTATGGTTTTAATCCTTTGTTTCCATTAATAATGACTCCTTTGTCTAGTCATGTTGTTGTAAGCCTAGATGCCAAACAAAGGGCAAGAGAGATGATGAACATTCATTCCAAGGTAAGAGAGGCCATCGAAAAGAACAATTCCAAAGTGGCCATGAGGAAGAATCGCGGGAGAAAGGAGGTGATCTTCAACCCGGATGATTGGGTATGGGTCCATTTCCGCAAGGAAAGGTTCCCACAAGTCCGAAGAGGGAAGCTAAGTCCAAGGGGAGATGGCCCTTTTAAAGTGCTCAAGCGGATCAATGATAATGCCTACATGGTTGACTTACCGGGTGAGTACAATGTTCATAATGTGTTTAATGTTAGTGATCTATCTCCTTGTGTTGTAGGTGAACCTTTGGATTCGAGGACGAATCCTTTTCAAGAAGGGGAGAATGATGCTAGCATGGAGGGCACACGTCCTTTCACACGGAGTCAAGCAAGGGAACTCCAAGGTCTACAAATGATGATTATGCAAAAGGGGACTTGGGAGAAGCCCAAAGATTGTTAATGGAGAATCTACAACGTGTGGAAGAATCAAAGGGGTGAAGCGGATGAAGAAAAGGGGGTCATTGGTGCAAGTGGCTAGATTTTAAATTCAAGAATTCACAACAAGATGACCCAAACAAGGCCCTTGTCTCTCATTAAGGGCATATTTGTAATAACTAGTTGTCTTTATTTCTTTAGTATAAATAGGGTAATTCCTTATTTGGCATGTAGATTTTGATGAATATTGAACAATATTGTTAAATTTTAGTCTTCCTCTTAGCATATTCCCTTAAGGAATTAGTAGTTAATTAGTGAGTGTTTAGTTGGTGGGATCTTGAGATTGGTGTTGAACTTCTTTGGTTTGGATTAATTTGAGGATTACCCATTTGTGGTATTTGGTTTCCTTTAATTTATTCAAACTAGGGTTTGTGTTTGGGTGTTAGAATCAATTGGGAGGTGAGGGTATCATGCCCCTTGTTGCCCATAATTTCAATACTTAGATATTAATCCACATATCCTTCTTTTGTTTTCTTTCCTTCTTGTTCTTCCCTCTTTGATTCGTTATCATTGTCCTTACCCTTTTTGTATTGGATAACATAAGGGAAGGTCTCAAGAAACTCAATCCATTTGGCATGCCGTTTGTTAAGCTTGTCTTGGGCCCGAAGATGCTTTAAGGATTCATGGTCCGTTCGGATCACAAACTCCTTAGGCCATAAGTAGTGTTGCCAAGTGGCCAAGGCTCTAATCAAGGCATACAACTCTAAATCATACGTGGAGTAGTTTAAAGTTGCTCCTTTGAGCTTTTCGCTAAAATAAGCGATAGGTTTTGAATCTTGCATCAAAACAGCCCCTATGCCTACTTTACTAACATCGCACTCGACTTTGAATGTCTTATCAAAGTTGGGCAATTGTAACAAGGGAACGGAGATAAGCATAGCTTTCAAGGCTTCAAAAGCCTTAGCTTGCTCGTCACCCCACTTGAAGGGTTGTTCTTTCCGAACGACCTCGGTCAAGGGGGCGGCTATTGTGCTAAATCCTCTGACAAACCTTCTATAAAAACTAGCCAACCCGTGGAAGCTTCTTACTTCTCCAACGGTTTGTGGAGTTGGCCAATTTTTGTTAGGATTTATCTTGGATCCATCCTCTTCGACCCCTCTTGCACTAACAACAAAACCTAAGAAAACAACTTCATTAACACCAAAGGAGCACTTTTCCAGATTTACATACAATTTTTCCTTTCTAAGGACATCAAACACACATTGTAAATGCATCACATGCTCTTCTAAAGACTTGCTATACACCAAGACATCATCAAAGTAGACAACAACAAACTTTCCAATAAATGGCCTCATCAAATAATTCATTAGCCTCATAAAAGTACTTGGAGCGTTTGTTAGGCCAAAGGGCATAACCATCCATTCATGGAAGCCAAACTTGGTCTTGAAGGCGATTTTCCATTCATCACCGGGTTGCATTCTTATTTGGTGATAGCCACTTCTTAAATCAATCTTGGAAACCAAACATGAACCATTCAATTCGTCTAGCATGTCATCTAACCGAGGAATAGGGTGGCTATATTTTACCGTAATCTTGTTGATGGCTCGGCAGTTCATACACATGCACCACGTTCCATCCTTTTTTGGCACTAGTAGCACCGGAACCGCACACGGACTCATGCTCTCCTTGATATATCCTTTGTTGAGGAGCTCCTCAACTTGACGTTGCAATTCTTTGGTGTCCGTAGGGTTGCTCCTATAAGCTGGCTTGTTTGGCAATTGTGATCTAGACACAAAGTCAATTTGGTGCTCAATTCCCCAAAGCGGGGGCAATCCTTGCGGAAATTCCTTAGGAAATACTTCTTCATAATCCTGCAACACACAAGAAATCAAAGGGGAAATAGAAGAATTAGTGGTGTTAGTATTAAAACAATGAGCCAAAAGTAACATAGGTGTGTCCTCATCATGATCCACAAAGATTTCCTTCTTTCTAACCAACATCACCATGTTTTCTTTCTCTTTTGATGTTGGGGCAGCCTCGGATACCCCTATTGCCCCACCTTCGGGTTCCCCTCTTTTTTCTTCCTTTTCAAATTTCTGTCCCTTTTCCTTCAATTCTCTCATCTTTTGGTGCCACTCATTTACTTGGGAAGGCGAAAGAGGATGAAGTGTAACCTTTCGGCCATCCTTCTCAAGTGTATATCGATTGGACCTCCCATCGTGTTTGGTAGACCTATCATATTACCAAGGTCTACCTAGCAACTAGTGACATGCTTGCATGGGTATCACGTCACAAAGCACTTCATCGTGGTAGTTTCCCACCTTAAACCGTATCACACATTGCCTTGTGACCTTTAATTCACCACATTCATTCAACCACTGTAACTTGTAAGGACTAGTGTGCGGTGTAGTTGGTAACTTCAAGAAGTTTACCATAGCATTACTAACAACATTTGTACAACTACCACTATCGATCACCAAGGTGCACACACTCCCCTTTACAAGACATTTAGTATGGAATAGATTTTCCCTTTGGCTTGGGTCATCGATTGCCTCACTAATCATGACGCGCCTAACTACAAAGTTTGGAACCACACACTCCCCTTCTTGCGGATAAACATCTTCACCATCATCATCATGTGGTCCATTATCGGGTTCCTCTCCATCTTGAGGCTCGGCCTCATCCTCTCCCTTTTCAAGGTCCACCTCCTCACCAAGGTAATACAATCTCCCTTCCCGTAGGATCACATTGCGTCGGTTTGGACATTCATTGGCCTTATGTCCCCATCCATGGCACTTGAAACATTGGAATCCTTTTGGGTTAGGATACTTGTGAGCTTCCGGTTTTGGAGAAATTTTGTGGACTGTTTTGGGCTCAGGCAGCCTTGTAGTGGCGGGTTGGTCCTCATTTTTAGACAAGCCCGAGGTGGTTTGTCCCCTTGCCTTAAACGATGACTGCTCTTTAAGTTCCCTTTCAATCTCAAAAGCCGCCTGGAAAATACCTTCAACGGTATCAAACTTGTGAAGTGTTAAATGAGTGGAGATCTCTTTGTTCAACCCACACTTGAACCGGATGATGTCATGACTGATTTGTTCCCCACGATGATCAAGTTTCAACATGAGTTACTGAAACTCATCAAAATACGCCATCACACTATTGTTTCCTTGACGCAAGTTGATACACTATCAAGCCCACAACACAACGTTCCCACGAAATCAGCAACAAAAAGAGCAAAATAACACAAAAATCAGCAAGTTGAGCAACAAGTTCTAGTGAATCGAAAGAGCCTCACACGGCTTCGCTAGACTTCAAGATTACAAATACAACATTAACAAGATTACAAAAAGATAGTACCTTGACATAAAAGATTCAAGAGTCTAAGAACCCTAACAACAAGAGAGGACCCTAAGACTATTGAATATTAACACCAAGTTCTTACTTGGACCAAGAGGAACTCTATGACCTCAACATCCTTGTTTCTAGCCAAGATACAACACAAGTATCACTCTACTTGTGAGATGGAGTAGAGAGAGAGAGATCCAAAATATTACAAGTATTATGTTCAAAATGTGATGGGAGAACTACCCAAATAACCCTAATATGTTCTATTTATATTACAAGGCAAAAATGACTAGTTTACCCTTGTCATGGGGGCTGGCCTTGGAGTGTAAGTTTATTACACTTCAAGGTCCCTCTTCACACTTAAAAACATTTAAACCCTTAGGTGGATCAATCACCACCATACACACGGCCATTTGCATGAACAAGCCTTGGAGTTTTTGTAATTCCTGAGCTTGGCTTCGTGTGAAAGGTCGTGTACTTGTTGGAAAGCTTGTCCCACCCATATCATCCTCTCAAATTCAGCATTTGGCCATCTTCAATCGCATCCACGAGAGAGAGATCACAAACAGTAAAAGTGTTGTGCACTTGATATTCCGGTGGGAGATCAATCTTGTAGGAGTTGTCATTGATTCTCTCAAGTACTTGGAATGGACCATCACACTAGGCATCAATTTGGACTTTCTTTGAGATGGAAACCGATCCTTCCAAAGATGCACCCACACCCAGTCTCCCGGTTCAAGAATGAATTTCTTTCTCCCCTTGTTTGCCCTCCTTGCCATTTCTTGGTTTTTCTTCTCAAGTTGAAGCCGCACCTTCTCATGTAACTTCTTCATAGAATTTGCCCGCTTGCTTCCATCTAAGCTAATCATGAGACACTTGGCAAAGGCGTTAAATCCAAAGGGGTAAGGGGGTTGAGGCCGTATACACACTCAAAGGGAGTCATTCCCGTACTTGAGTGTATGACACGGTTATAGGCAAATTCAATCAATGGTAAGTGCTCTTCCCAAGAATTCATTTTTCCATTAACCATGTAACATAGCATAGTACCCAAAGTCCTATTTACTACGTCCCTTTGGCCATCGGTTTGTGGGTGGCAGGACGTAGAGAACAACAACTTGGTACCAAGCCTTCCCCACATGGACTTCCAAAAGTGGCTTAGGAACTTAGAGTCCCTATCACTCACAATGGTGCTCGGAACACCATGCAATTTAACAACATTATCAACAAATAAAGAGGCCACGCTAGGTGCGTCATCACATTTAGAGCAAGGAATAAAGTGTGCCATTTTAGAAAACCGGTCGACTACAACAAAAATACTATCCCGGCCTCGTCGAGTCCTTGGCAGTCCCAACACAAAATCCATAGATATATCAAGCCAAGGACGTTGATACTAGCATAGATCGCATGGTTGACACGAGCATGGATGACTTGGATGATACGTAGAATGTTCGTGAAAAAGAAAGCTTAAGAGTCCATGGGAGTGATGTGGATAAAGAAACGAGGCCATTTGTACGAGTGGCTAGATTTTAAATTCAAGAATTCACAACAAGAGTCACCAAACAAGGCCCTTGTCTCTTATTAAGGGCATATTTGTAATAACTAGTTGTCTTTTATTTCCTTAGTATAAATAGGATAATTCCTCATTTTGCATGGGAGATTTTTGGATGATTGAATTGTCTTGAATAGACATTGATATTTAGTTACTTTAGATTAGGGTAGTGATTGGGTTCAATTCCAATTATTAGCTTTAGATCGAGTGATTAGGGTGGATTCCCAAATTGCTTGTGTTATCTTCTTCGCTTGATTAATAATCGAGTTATCATATTGTGGATTCAATTTGGTTTCTCGTACATTTGATTGAGTTCTTTTCTCCCTTGGTTTAATTGTTCTTTCAATTGAGCCTTTCTTTCTTCACTTCTCATCTCTTATTTCTCAACTATCCTTTAATTTTATTGTTTAATTCCGCGTTTTCAATATCGATTTTTAGTCACTTGATTGAGGTCGTTATCATTTTGGTATCAAGAGCCTAGGTTAAGGTTTGTTTTCACAAATCTTAATCTTGGGATTTTGATTTCTTCAAAAATCCAAAAATCCAAAAATAAAAAATAAAAAAAAATCCGAAAATATTTTTGTTTTGATTTGTTGTTTTTGACACTAGATCTTGATTCTCTAGTGTCTTGTGAGTCTAGATTTCAAATTTCGTTCAAATCGGAGTTGTAGAAGTGAAGTTGTCATTGAAGGGTTTCAAGCTTTTGAAACTTTGTCAATTATGAAAAGTGGGTTTATTTTTGGCTTGGTTTTGAAGGCTAAAAATTAGTGGGATTTGTTCGTGGCGTTGAAAGGAACACGTGGGCGAAAATTTCATCAAATTTGGAGTTGAAATGAAGAAGTTATGAGGTTGTGAAGATTGGGGTTTTTGTTGGTGTTCTTGAGCATCTTCAACTTGTTCTTGAAGAAGAAGATAAAAAGGTACACTTTGATCCAAAAATTTTAAAGTTAAAGTTGGTCAAGTGTTAGTTGGTCCATTTATGGAATTTTGAAAAAAAAAAAAAAAAAAAAAAAACTAGAAAAAAATTCCACATGGACTGCCACGTCATCTGCCACATCAGCAGTCAACGGTCAAAGTCAACCATTGACTGCCACGCAGCAGCCAACTCAGCGCCCACCAGCCCACTCGCGCCACGTGGCGCGTGCAAGTCAACTTCAGAGAGCTGAAATTTTCAGGTTTCAACACTTAGTTTTTTTTTTTGGTCCTAAAGTTTTTGGACCTAAAAATTGTTCTAAGTGTCCAAACTTCGTGATTCTTTTTTTGTTCTCTTTCTCCTTCGATTCCTCAACTATTTAACAAGTAATTAACATCTTTAATCACTTGTTAACTAGTTTGAATCATCAAATCATCTAATCAAACCTCTTTAAAGTGATGAACTTCTTCAAGGCCTCAAAATTTTTCTAAGTGTCCAAATTTCGCGATTCTTTTTTGTTCTCTTTCTCTTTCAATTTTCTAACTAATTAGCAAGTAATTAACATATTTAATCACTTGTTAACTAGTATTAAAACATCAAATCACTTTTTTTTTATTCTTCAAATTAAGCAACACAAGTAATTTTTCTACTTTTGTTACTTAGTTTTTTTTGAGTCCGTTTTCTTTCTTGCTTCTTTTCTTCAACTTTTCTCATCTTAATTCATAGATAACTTCGTGATTCAAGTCCTTTTTATTTTATTTGAGTCGTCCTTCTTTAACAAGTCACAAAATCCATTCCTCCACAAGCATTGATAACCTTGAATTGATTGAGCAAAGCTAGTAACCTATCAATTTGGGAAAGAAGCCATAGACGGTGAGTTGAGAGCTCATATATGAGTGACGTGAGGCTTTTATTACTAACTTGTTTGCTAGTTTTGTAGGAACAAAAGGTGATAAGGGAGAATGTCATCCATAGCTTCGGATTATTGTGGAGATGACATTAGTGACTATGCTTGTAGTGACATGAGCTATGAGTATAGTGATGATAAGCAACATGAGGGTTCTTTGAGTGCTTATGAGCAAAGTAATAAAGCTCATGAGTATGATGGTGAATCTTATGAAGGATATGATGGTCCAAGAGATTATGATCGACATGATGATGAGAATTACTACATCGGAGATGAATATGAGATGCATAGAGCTTATGGCTCTTATGATGAACATAAAAGAGTAGAAGTCTCTTATGATGAATTTGATAGTGAGGATGAAGAGTATGGGGATTCTCATATTACCCACCATGGTGATGAAGACGATGTGAGGTACAATTCTTTCTCCTATATGTCTTGTGAACCTTTTGAAGAGGGTTGTGATAGAAGGGGATGTTGTGGGGATGAATTACCTTCCTCATCTTATGTTACTTCCTATCCTAGTCGAGGGGGTATAGATGTGTGGGCAAAACCAATTCAAAGACGTCGTGTGGACCATAGGCGAAGAACATTCTCTACTTCTTATGGGGAAAGAACTTATACTTCTTATCCTCATTCTAATATGACTAGTTCTTTATATGGCAATGATGTTGGAGGAAGGGTGGGAGGATCAATGAGCCATAGAAGTAGAGGGAATTCATTGTCTCAAGATGTGTATGATGGGGAGAGGCGAGTTCTTGAAACAAAAGTTACAAATGAACCACTCACAATTGAGGATCCTATTACTTTGACGATGAACAAATTGTTTGCTTCCATGCTAATAATCTTGACAAGATCTCTCAAATGGTCTCCAAAGAGTCGAAAGCAAAACAAGCTACTCCTTGTGAAAATGTGCTTGAAGAGGATCCAATGAGTGAAATGAAGGCTACTCCTAGCAACGCAAAGTGGAAGTTAGATGTGAAGGGATCTCCAAACCCTTCCCAAGGAATTCTTGGCACTTGTCCTAACTCCAATGAAATTGAGAGACAAAAGATTGAGAGGAGTAAGGGTGTGCTATGTGACAACTCTAGAGTGGAAAAAGGAGAGGTTGTGAGGAGTGATGTGAGAGGGTTGTCACAATCTTATACTAACTTTTGCAACCTTTCTTCCTTTTCTAGTTGTCTAGATTCTTGTGCAGGTATCCTTGGAGACAAGCCTAGTGAGGCACCTCGAGCAATGAAGAATCATGAGGTGCTAGGAAGCTTTTCAAAGGAGCAAATGTTTTCAAATGTTGAAAAGCAAGGTGAATGCAATCCTTTCTATGAACTACAAGGTAACAAAGCTAAACCTTACACTTTGTCAAAAGTTAAAGATCCTTGTGTGGCTAGTAGCCAATTGAGTGTAAGTGATGGCATGTATATGTGTGAGGTTAAAGATTCATTGCCTTTTGATCATCTTGATAACACCTTGTTACATAGTGATAATGTATTTGCTGAGAGTGTTCATACACTAGTTGATCCTATTGATGACCGAATTGATTCTTTTAGTAAGATCAATTTGTGTCCACCTATTGTTGACACTTGTGCCTTAAATGATAGTACATTGTCATGTGATTCTTTGCCATGTTTTGATAATGTGCATGTTGAGAATGTGGATACACTAGTTGATCCTATTGATGACCGAATTGATTCTTCTAGTAAGATCAATTTGTGTCCACCTAGTGTTGATACATGTGCTTTAAATGATAGTTCATTATCAATTGATATTGGTGTTGATCACCTCATGTGTAATGATGACCCACTAAATGAGGAGTTTTGTGAGGAACTTAAGGAACCTCAATTTAGTGTTGGCATTGATATAGTTGGTCATGTAGATAGTCATGTGAAGTCATTGCACCTAAATGATGAATCCTTGAATTGCTATTCCATTCCTTTTTCTTCTTATGAGGATTGTGAGGTTGAATGTGTTTTTAAGGATAATCTCTTGTTTGATGTTGACATGACTAATGAAGGTGAAATCCATAGTGGTGTGTCTTGGCATGATATAAGTGTAGCCCCTCTTGAAGGCTACCAAGTGATTGAGAATCCACTATGGTATGATGACACACTTTCTGAAGATGGAACTCTCTTCTTGGAAGATGATAGTACGTCTATTGGGGAGGTTAGTGGTCAAAAGAAAGAGGGTGTATGTTCTCCAATAACCCCTTCATTCTTGTGTGACCCCATTCTTGATCAAGGCATTAATGCTTGTGGATCAAAGGGTGATTCTATATGTGGGCACACCTTGGATGAAGTTCATTTTAGTAACACCTTTCTTTACTACTTGTTTGCATATGATGACCTTTTTCTCAAATATGGTCTCATGCTTGTGAACCCCAAGACAAATGTGTCATTGCCTATTTTGGGAGTTTCCTATATTCTTGCATCCTTGTTTGACACACTTGTGCTTAAGTTGTGTGGACCACAACTAGTGGGTACTAAGTTGCTTGTTCATTTTTGGGAGAGTCCATGGATATTGAAAACTCCTTGTCACCTTCATTGGGTTGGACAAGTTGAAGTTTCAAATAAGACTCTTGGAAGCATGCTTGATACTATGATCGGAGGGACCCCAATTCATTGGGAGTATTATTTGATATGGAGTGATTTGACTCCTAATAGATTCCTCGACCATTCTAGTAGCATAGCTTCGTTGGTGCACTTTCTTTCTTTGGAAAGTTGCTTGATAGATAGGGTTGTTTTGTGCTTAAAATGTCTTTTCTTATCTACCGGTGTCCTTATCTTTTGGCACGCCCTAGATGAGAATAGTGAGCTTAACACCTTTCTCTACTACCTCTTTGCTTATGATGATACTCATGATGGTATGGAATTTATTTTGTATGGAGGTGGAGATATGTGGGTCTTTTGCTTCTTTGACCCGGATGAACGCTTGTGGATGATTATTCCACTTTTGGTGTGGTCTTCTTGTGAGATAATGAAACAATTGTGTCTTATGGCTCCAAAGTTAAATGTGATACCACCTTTTGAAGTTCTTGATGCCACAAAGATTTTTGTGTTTGCCTTGTCTCTTGATGTTTATCATACCCAAAACCTTTGCTCCTTGAATGATGGATTGCTTTTATTGAAAGCAAAGGATATTTGGTTGTATCTCAAATTTGTGCCTCCTTGGCATGGTGATATTGTTGCTAACCCTTGTACTAACCCTCAAACTTTGAGGATGCTTTGGCTATTGTCCTTCTCATATGTTTTCAAGGTTTGGATTCGAGGACGAATCCTTTTCAAGAAAGGGAGAATAATACTAGCATGGATCGCATGGTTGACACGAGCATGGATGACTTGGATGATACGTAGAATGTTCGTGAAAAGGAAAGCTTAAGAGTCCATGGGAGTGATGTGGATAAAGAAACGAGGCCATTTGTACGAGTGGCTAGATTTTAAATTCAAGAATTCACAACAAGAGTCACCAAACAAGGCCCTTGTCTCTTATTAAGGGCATATTTGTAATAACTAGTTGTCTTTTATTTCCTTAGTATAAATAGGATAATTCCTCATTTTGCATGGGAGATTTTTGGATGATTGAATTGTCTTGAATAGACATTGATATTTAGTTACTTTAGATTAGGGTAGTGATTGGGTTCAATTCCAATTATTAGCTTAGATCGAGTGATTAGGGTGGATTCCCAAATTGCTTGTGTTATCTTCTTCGCTTGATTAATAATCGAGTTATCATATTGTGGATTCAATTTGGTTTCTCGTACATTTGATTGAGTTCTTTTCTCCCTTGGTTTAATTGTTCTTTCAATTGAGCCTTTCTTTCTTCACTTCTCATCTCTTATTTCTCAACTATCCTTTAATTTTGTTGTTTAATTCCGCGTTTTCAATATCGATTTTTAGTCACTTGATTGAGGTCGTTATCAGACGTAGAGGAGTGGGCAGCGGGGTGTACAACCCGTGAGGTAGGAGCCGATATTTGGCTCTCTTGCATTCTACACATTGGCCTCAAATCCTAGTCACATCCTTGCGCGTTTTGGGCCAATAGAATTGCTCCTCCAATATTCTGAAGGTCTTTTTGACCCCAAAATGACCCATTAGACCGCCATCATGTGCTTCCCTCACAAACAATTCTCTCCAAGAGTTAGAGGGTACACACAATCGTCTACCTTTAAATAAGTAACCATCAAACTTTGCATAGGGATTTGAACCCCTAGCCGAATCCCACTAGTCCCTACCCAATTCTTCGCATTCCCTAAAAATAGGAGCAAAGTGAGGGTCTTTGGGATACAACTCTCTTAAACTCTTAAAACCCATCAATTTTGATGACAAGGTGAACACAAGGGCATGTTTTCTAGACAAAGCATTGGCTACTACATTGTCCTTACCCTTTTTGTATTGGATAACATAAGGGAAGGTCTCAAGAAACTCAATCCATTTGGCATGCCATTTATTAAGCTTGTCTTGGGCCCGAAGATGCTTTATGGATTCATGGTCCGTTCAGATCACGAACTCCTTAGGCCATAAGTAGTGTTGCCAAGTGGCCAAGGCTCTAATCAAGGCATACAACTCTAAATCATACGTGGAGTAGTTTAAAGTTGCTCCTTTGAGTTTTTCGCTAAAGTAAGCGATAGGTTTGGAATCTTGCATCAAAACAGCCCCTATGCCTACTTTACTCGCATCGCACTCGACTTTGAATGTCTTATCAAAGTTAGGCAATTGTAACAAGGGCGCCGAGATGAGCATAGCTTTCAAGGCTTCAAAAACCTTAGCTTACTCGTCTCCCCACTTGAAGGGTTGTTCTTTCCGAATGACCTCGGTCAAGGGGGCGGCTATGGTGCTAAATCCTTTGACAAACCTTCTATAAAAACTAGCCAACCTGTGGAAGCTTCTTACTTCTCCAATGGTTTGTGGGGTTGGCCAATTTTTGATAGCATTTATCTTGGATTCATCCACTTCAACCCCTCTTGAACTAACAACAAAACCTAAGAAAACAACTTCATTAACACCAAAGGAGCACTTTTCTAGATTTGCATACAATTTTTCCTTTCTAAGGACATCAAGCACACATTGTAAATGCATCACATGCTCTTCTAAAGACTTGCTATACACCAAGACATCATCAAAGTAGACAACAACAAACTTTCCAATAAATGGCCTCATGACATGATTCATTAGCCTCATAAAAGTACTTGGAGCGTTTGTTAGGCCGAAGGGCATAACCATCCATTCATAGAGACCAAATTTGGTCTTGAAGGTGGTTTTCCATTCATCACCATGTTGCATTCTTATTTGGTGATAGCCACTTCTTAAATCAATCTTGGAAAACAAGCATGAACCATTCAATTCATCTAGCATGTCATCTAATCGAGGGATAGGGTGGCGATATTTTACCGTAATCTTGTTGATGGCTCGGCAGTCCACACACATATGCCACGTTCCGTCCTTTTTGGGCACTAGTAGCACCGGCACCGCGCACGGACTCATGCTCTCCTTGATATACCCTTTGTTGTGGAGCTTCTCAACTTGACGTTGCAATTCTTTGGTGTCCGTAGGGTTGCTCCTATAAGCCGGATTGTTTGGCAATTTTGATCCCGGCACAAAGTCAATTTGGTGCTCAATTCCCCGAAGTGGGGGCATTCCTTGCGGAAGTTCTTTAGGAAAGACATCTTCATAATCCTGCAACACACAAGAAAGCAAAGGAGAAATGGAAGAATTAGTGGGGTTAGTATTAAAATAATGAGCCAAAAGTAACATAGGCGTGTCCTCATCATGATCCATGAAGAGTTCCTTCTTCCTAACCAACATCACCATGTTCTCCGTCCCTTTTGATGTTGAGGCAGCCTCGGATGCCCCTACTGCCCCACCTACGAAATTCCCTCTTTTTTCTCCCTTTTCGGACTCCTTTCCCTTTTCCTTCAATTCTCTCATCCTTTGATGCCACTCATTCACTTGGGGAGGCGAAAGAGGATGAAGTGTAACCTTTCGGCCATCCTTCTCAAGTGTATATCGATTGGACCTCCCATCGTTTTTAGTAGACCTATCATATTGCCTAGGTCTACCTAGCAACAAGTGACATGCTTGCATGGGTATCACACGTCACAAAACACTTCATCGTGGTAGTTTCCCACCTTAAACCGTATCACACATTGCCTTGTGACCTTTAATTCACCACATTCATTCAACCACTGTAACTTGTAAGGACTAGTGTGCGGTGTAGTTGGTAACTTCAAGAAGTTTACCATAGCATTACTAACAACATTTGTACAACTACCACTATCGATCACCAAGGTGCACACACTCCCATTTACACAACATTTAGTATGGAATAGATTTTCCCTTTGGCTTGGGTCATCGATTGCCTTACTAATCATGACGCGCCTAACTACAAAGTTTGGAACCACACACTTCCCTTCTTGCGGATAAACATCTTCACCATCATCATCATGTGGTCCATTATCGGGTTCCTCTCCATCTTGAGGCTCAGTCTCATCCTCTCCCTTTTCAAGGTCCACCTCCTCACCAAGGTAATACAATCTCCCTTCCCGTAGGATCACATTGCGTCGGTTTGGACATTCATTGGCCTTATGTCCCCATCCTTGGCACTTGAAACATTGGAATCCTTTTGGGTTAGGATACTTGTGAGCTTTCGATTTTGGAGGAATTTTGTGGACTGTTTTGGGCTCGGGCAGCCTTGTAGTGGTGGGTTGGTCCTTGTTTTTGGGCCAGCCCGAGGTGGCTTGTCCCCTTGCCTTGAAAGACGATCTTTCTTTAAGTTCCCTTTCAATCTCAAGAGCCGCTTGGAAAATACCTTCAATGATATCAAACTTGTGAAGTGTTAAATGAGTGGAGATCTCTTTGTTCAACCCACACTTGAACCGGATGACATCATGACTGATTTATTCCACACGATGATCAAGTTTCAACATGAGTTGTTGAAACTCATCAAAATACGCCATCACACTCCTGTTACCTTGACGCAAGTTGTACAATCTAGCAAGCAACTCATGGCGATATCTTTCGGGAAGGTACCGTTGTCTCATCAAGTACCTCAATCGAAACCAAGGTGGTGGCTGCCCATCAACTACTTCATTACCAAACCGCTTGATATACTCCCACCAAGTGTTAGCATAACCCTCAAAATGAGCTATAGCATAACAACCTTTCTTTTCTTCTGAGATATCATTAACTTGGAATACTTTGTCACAAGCTGATTCCCAAGCTAAGTAGGCCTCAGGGTCACTTTCACCTTTAAAGATGGGTAGGCTCAACTCGATGGTGTTGATGCCTACGTCTCTCTCTTGGTGTCGGTTTCCCCTTCCCAATACCCTCGGTATCTCCTTGGATCTCCACGACCCCCTCTCATCTCTTCCTCCCTCATGTAAGCATCATCAAAGGCTCCATATCCTTCATATTCCTCTCTACCATACTCCTCAAAGTGGGCTGGACGGTTTGGGCATTTTGAACTTGATTTGGAAGAATTGGATTTTGTGGAGGTGGTGGTCTTTGGTTTAAAGGAGCTTGGAATGGAGGGTTCGGATTTAGCGGAGGTACTTGACGTCCAAATCCCTCTTGTGGGACTTGAGGAGTTTGGAAATGTATTGGTCTAGTGGGGTCACGATTTGGAGGGAAAGGAATGGTTTGGCTTGCGGCATTTAGTGGAGCTTGGGGTGTATTTAGCATTTGGTGCAATGTTTTGGGAGTGATGGTGGCGGAGGAAGTTCTATCATGCCCATTAGTAGAAACATATAGAGGAGTAGAAGGCCGAGAGTTCCTTTGACTCTCCACTTGTTCTAATCTCCCATTAATAGTCGACACATCTCCCTTTATCGCTGCCAAATCCCCTCTCACGTCTCCAAATTCCGTATTCAACCTATCAAGAGTTCGGGTAACGGCCTCAAGAGTGGCCCTCATAGAGTCAAGAGCAATATTATCCACATTGTGGGACGCCGTCCCTTCCATTGCCAAGGTATTACACCCTTTGGTCCTCACGCTTGAGTTCCACAAGTGTTGTAGATTGGCTAGTAACCGTGAATCCTTTAAGGTATGAGTAAGCTCTTATCCGGAATGGATTTTTGTTTGAAGACTCAAAGAATTCTCGTCGGACTAGAACCAAGAAGTAACAACGTATTCAAAAGATAAAAAGCACCCAAGTAATCGTTGACACGAACAACGGTTTCAAAGGACTAATTGACAACCTAGTAGGAATGTACTAGTTTGTTAGTTAGTTCTAGAACCAAGTAAGGAAACCAAGAATCAACCATTAGGAACTAGAAAAAAAAAGAGTATCCAAATTTGAGCTTATTAGTGACGTGGCAGCATGTAATTGGTCTTGGGCCCACACGTTTTTTTTTTTTGGTCACATATAAAATTTCAAGATTCACACAACTTGTCATGGATGACAATGGTTTTGGAGGAAAGGTAAAGTCTTGTACTCTTTTTCAACTTTTCAAACTCAAAAGGTAAGATTTGACTATACTAATCCCACAAAACAAGGTTCCGTGATTTAAGGAAAAGTGGTTGTCAAGTCTAGGAAGTGATGTGTGCAAGTCTTCTCACAAACAACTTTATAACTTTTGACTTACAACCCTTTGGATCTATTTTATACTTTTGTTGTCTTAAGTTGTAAGAATAGATGAAGAACAATATGAACACCACAACAACATTCAAGAGCACAACATCAACTTCTTCAAGAACATAACACAAAAGCCACCAATGGTCATCAACAAGGTACAACCTACGGCCCACTTCAAGTCACCACAACAATGGTCAATATTATAAGCTCAACTTTAGATCTAGACACTTTAGTGTTGGTGAGAAAGAAACCAACACTAGAAACACACTAAACAAGCAAAATAACACCTATATCTAAACACACAGACACCAATCTCGGTTGAGACAACAAGACGGACAGATTTCTCTTCTCTTTTTTTTTTTTTTTTTTTAAAACCGAGATAGCCCAAGATTGGTAGTGTAGAAACACAACCAGCCTTGCTCTTGATACCAAATGATACACTATCAAGCCCACAACACAAAGTTCTCACGAAATCAGCAACAAGAAGAACAAAATAACACAAAAATCAGCAAGTTGAACAACAAGTGCTAGTGAATCGAAAGAGCCCCACACGGCTTCACTAGACTTCAAGATTACAAATACAACATTAACAAGATCACAAAAAGCTAGAAACTTGACACAAAAGATTCAAGAGTCTAAGAACCCTAACAATAAGAGAGGACCCTAAGACTATTGAATATTAACACCAAGTTCTTACTTGGACCAAGAGGAACTCTATGACCTCAAGATCCTTGTTTCTAGCCAAGATACAACACAATAATCACTCTACTTGTGAGATGGAGTAGAGAGAGAGAGAGATCCAAAATAATACAAGTGTTATGTTCAAAATGTGATGGGAGAACTACCCAAATAACCCTAATATGTTCTATTTATATTACAAGGCAAAAATGACTAGTTTACCCTTGTCATGGGGGCCGGCCTTGGAGTGTAAGTTTATTACACTTCAAGGTCCCTCTTCACACTTAAAAACATTTAAACCCTTAGGTGGATCAATCACCAACATACACACGGCCATTTTCATGAACAAGGCTTGGAGTTTTTGTAATTCCCGAGCTTGGCTTCGTGTGAAAGGTCGTGTACTTGTTGGATAGCTTGTCCCACCCGTATCATGGAGGATTCGGATTTGGCGGAGGTACTTGACGTCCAAATTCCTCTTGTGGGACTTGAGGAGTTTGGAATTGTATTGGTCTAGTGGGGTCACTGTTTGGAGGGAAAGGAGTGGTTTGGCTTGCGGCATTTAGTGGAGCTTGAGATGTATTTATCATTTGGTGCAATGTTTCGGGAGTGATGGTTGCGGAGGAAGTTCTATCATGCCCATTGGTAGAAACATGTAGAGGAGTAGAAGGGTGAGAATTCCTTTGACTCTCCACTTGTTCTAATCTCCCACTAATAGTCGACACTTCTCCCTTTATTGCTGCCAAATCCCCTCTCACAGCCCCAAATTCCGTATTGAACCTTTCAAGTGTTTGGGTAACGGCCTCAAGAGTGACCCTCATGGAGTCAAGAGCATTAGTATCCATATTTTGGGACGTGGTCCCTTCCATTGCCAAGGTATTACACTCTTTGGATCACCTCACAATTGAGTTCCACAAGTGTTGTAGATTGGCTAGTAGTAACCCGTGAATCCTTTAAGGTATGAGTAAGCTCTTATCCGGAATGGATTTTTGTTTGAAGACTCAAAAAATTCTCGTCGGACTAGAACCAAGAAGTAACAACGTATTCAAAAGATAAAAAAAAGCACCCAAGTAATCGTTGACACGAACAACGGATTCAAAGAACTAATTGACAACCTAGTAGGAATGTACTAGTTTGTTAATTAGTTCTAGAACCAAGTAAGGAAACCAAGAATCAACCATTAGGAACTAGAAAAAAAAAGAGTATCCAAATTTGAGCTTATTAGTGACGTGGCAGCATGTAATTAGTCTTGGGCCCACACGAATTTTTTTTTTTGTCACAAATATAAAATTTCAAGATTCACACAACTTGTAATGGATGACAATGGTTTTGGAGGGAAGGTAAAGTCTTGTACTCTTTTTCAACTATTCAAACTCAAAAGGTAAAATTTGATTATACCAATCCCACAAAACAAGGTTCCGTGATTTAAGGAAAAGTGGTTGTAAAGTCTAGGAAGTGATGTGTGCGAGTCTTCTCACCAACAACTTTATAACTCTTGTCTTACAACCTTTTGGATCTATTTTATACTTTTGTTGTCTTAAGTTGTAAGAATAGATGAAGAACAAGATGAACACCACAACAACCTTCAAGAACACAACATCAACTTCTTCAAGAACATAACAAAAAAGCCACCAATGGTCATCAACAAGGTACAACCTACGACCCACTTCAAGTCACCACAACAATGGTCAATATTATAAGCTCAACTTTAGATCTAGACACTTTTAGTGTTGGTGAGAAAGAAACCAACACTAGAAACACACTAAACAAGTAAAATAACACCTAGATCTAAACACACAAACAGCAATCTCAGTCGAGACAACAAGATGGACAGATTTCTCTTTTTTTTTTTTTTGATCGAGTGAGAGCCCAAGATTGGTTGTGTAGGAACATAGCCAGCCTTGCTCTGATACCAAATGATACAATATCAAGTCCACAACACAAAAGTTCCAACAATCAATAACAAGAAGAACAAACTAACACAAGATCAACAAGTTGAACAACAAGTGCTAGTGAATCGAAAAAGCCCCACCGGCTTCACTAGACTTCAAGATTGCAAATACAACCTTAACAAGATCACAAGAAGATAGTAACTTGACATAAAAGATTCAAGAGTCTAAGAACCCTAACAACAAGAGAGGACCCTAAGACTATTGAATATTAACACCAAGTTCTTACTTGGACCAAGAGGAACTCGATGACCTCAAGATCCTTGTTTCTAGCCAAGATACAACACAAGTATCCCTCTACTTGTGGGCTGGAATAGAGAGAGAGAGAACCAAAATATTACAAGTCTTATGTCTCAAAGTAATAATGGAAGAACTACCCAAATAACCCTAATATGTTCTATTTATATTACAAGGCAAAATGACCAGCTTGTCCTTGTCATGGGAGCCGGCCTTGGAGTGTAAGTTTATTACACTTCAAGGTCCCTCTTCACACTTAAAAACATTTAGATCCTTAGGTGGATCAACCACCAACTCACACACGGCCATTTGCATGAACAAGGCTTGGAGTTTTTGTAATTCCCGAGCTTGGCTTCGTGTGAAAGGTCGTGTACTTGTTGGACAGCTTGTCCCACCCGTATCAGCGAGAGTTCCTTTGACTCTCCACTTGTTCTAGTCTCCCACTAATAGCCGACACATCTCCCTTTATTATTGCCAAATCCCCTCTCACAGCTCCAAATTCCGTATGCAACCTTTCAAGCATTTGGGCAACGGCCTCAAGAGTGACCCTCATAGAGTCAAGAGCATTAGTATCCACATTTTGGGACGTGGTCCATTCCATTGCCAAGGTATTACACTCTTTGGATCACCTCACACTTGAGTTCCACAAGTGTTGTAGATTGGCTAGTAACCCGTGAATCCTTTAAGGTATGAGTAAGCTCTTATCCGGAGTGGATTTTTGTTTGAAGACTCAAAGAATTCTCGTCGGACTAGAACCAAGAAGTAGCAACGTATTCAAAAGATAAAAGCACCCATGTAATCGTTGACACGAACAACGGATTCAAAGGACTAATTGACAACCTAGTAGGAATGTACTAGTTTGTTAATTAGTTCTAGAACCAAGTAAGGAAACCAAGAATCAACCATTAGGAACTAGAAAAAAAAAGAGTATCCAAATTTGAGCCTATTAGTGATGTGGCAGCATGTAATTGGTCTTGGTCCCACACGATTTTTTTTTTTTTGTCACAAATCTGAAATTTCAATATTCACACAACTTGTCATGGATGACAATGGGTTTTGGAAGGAAGGTAAAGTCTTGTACTCTTTTTTCAACTTTTCAAACTCAAAAAGGTAAGATTTGACTATACTAATCCCACTGATACAATATCAAACCCACAATACGAAATTTCAGCAACAATAACAAGATGAACAACTATCACAAGAACAACAAGATAAATAAAGTAAGATAGATAGCTTGACATATGAGATTACAAGAAATAGGAACCAAACCGTGTATCAAACGATAAGACCCCTAAGACCCACAATAACAACACCAAACTCTTACGGTGACCGCTAAGGGAATCAACTCCACCTTACAACCACCATTTCTAAGCAAGGATCAATAATGGCTTTTCCAAGCCCTACACTACTTGGCTTTCCAAGCCCTACACTACACTCTCAAAGAGAGAAGAAGAAGTCTTTCAAATATCCATAATGAACTAACTAGAAAATAAGACTAATGAAGTCTATTTATAACTATTACATCAATGACCAAACTACCCTTAATGAAAAGGGGCTCCTATGGAGTGTAAAGAAAAGACACAAAAAGACCAAAACACCTTAATAAGGGCTGGTCATGGAGTGTAAGGACTCCTTCTTCACACTTCAACCCTTGCAATCCTTTGGAGCCTCGGGTAGACATCAAGGCAAGCCTCCAAGCAACCTTCCACACACGAAAGTGCTTTATTAAGTGTCCAAAATGACTTCCCCATGCATACTCTCGGGCCTTCAAGGTGTCCAAAATCAGATTCTCCATGTGTTGGCCACGAATGATGGCATCAAAAGTTATGATGGCCATTTGTCTTGTATCATCCTCCCCTTCTTGAAAAGGATTCGACCTCGAATCCAAACCTTGCAAAAATCAAAGAAAGGACAAACGAATACAAACTCCTCATGGCATGAGGGTTAGGGTTAGCACAATAAATCAGCTCAACATGCCAAGGTTGCTTATACTTGCAATATAACCAAGGATCCTTTGAATTAATTATTAAAAACTTATTAAAATATGCACAAAGGATTTGGCTATTTAAATCACCAAGAGATAAGGAAACTACAAAGGTCCTAATGGCATCAAATAATCTCCCAGGTAAAACTACCTTCATCTTAGGAGCCATAAGACACAATTGCTTCTTTATCTCTTCAAGAGACCACACCAAGGGTGGAGCCTCAATTGGTTCTAATGTCCACAAGATCCATATAGCATTATCATTCATACAAGTGGACAAACCAACCAATTTCCTACCTCTAAATAAAACAAATCCAAAACTAGCATGGATGTCATCATAGGCAAAGAGGTAGTATAGGAAAGAATCAAGTGTAAAGGCATACACGGGTGAAGACAAAGTATTTAAGCACACCCACATTCTTTCCTTCAAGCAAATAGAGAACTTGGCATCCACAAGTTGAGATTCTTGTAATTTAAACACAATTGTGTCAAGCAAGGATGCACATTTAGAAACATTACCCCAAGGAAACAATGACACTTTTGCTCTCGGGTTTTCAAGAATGACACTTTGCTTGTCATGTAGACCAAGCAACAAGTTGGGTGCGCCAACATCACCATTTCTATATTTGGCACCGGGGTCAAATAAAAAAAGTAGCCATAGACACGGGTCTAGACAATACTTCCTTTCCCCATAGGCTTCACCAAAACTACAAGATATACTCTCTACAATAGCATACATCTCATCAAAAGCAAATAGAGAGTGGAGAATGGTATCACTCAAGTCAAGTTCAACTAAGGTGTCCTCATGTGAGTACTCACTACCAGTTTCAACATCATCACCGTGAGCACTCTCAACAATAAGGTCACACATAGTAGAAGAAGTAATTTCCAAATAATGGACACCTTCCCCTTCTATGGAAGTACCCTCAAGTAGACACATACCACCACTAAAGTCCAAGGAATTGTTACTTAAGTCTTTACAAGCAAGCAATTCATCCTTATAGTCATCAAACATGGGTGGGGTGTCATACAAAGGATCACAACCACAATCAATTTTCAAGGAAAAATCACTTATTGGGTTTCTTAAGAATTCAAGCAAATCAAAATTATCATCACCCAATTGATCATTCCTTTCCAAGACCTCGCATTCCCTTCCCTTAAGAGTACTCTCATCTCCCAAGAAGAGATTTCCATCTTTAGGAGGAATGTTTTTACACCATAGTGGGTTGGCATATAGGCTATAGCTTTCAAGACAAGCTATACCTTCAACGTCATTCTCACCACTAGGTTCTTTAGGAGTGAACTCATCATCTTCAAACAAGATATTGTACTTAAAGAGAGAAGGATCTATCCATGAAGAGGCTATAGAACATGCAAATCCATTCTCTAAAAGATCATTATCGAATATCAAAGATGTTTCAAGCACATGATTATCCCTATGAGCAAAACCGAGAGTAGAACATTTACTAGAGGTCATACTAAAGGGGTCACTCCTATTTATTTGATCAACATTTTCAATATAATCATTCACTTGAGATCCATTAAACACATCACACATATCCTCAAGTGGTGGACAAATTTCGCACATAAGTTGATCAACACAATTCCCACAAGATGATGTACCATCATTCAACACATTGGCTTCAACACTAGGTGGACATAAATTGATCTTACAAGAAGAGTCAATTTTGTCATCAATAGGATCAACTAGTGTATCCACACTCACAACAAGTACATCATCAACAAGAGGCAAAGAATCAATAGACTCACAAATAGGCAAGCTACTACTCACACTCAATGGGCTACTAGCAACACAATTATCATTCACATGCACAAAAGTGTAAGAGTAAGCGATTTTACCTTGAAGTTCTTGAGTAAATTCTCCTTTGCCGTGGTGTGAAGGTTTCCCACATGCTTCGGCAGTAACTTCTCCTTGGCCTTGTGCTTCTCCGCTTGCCATGTTGGTACCTACACAAATGTCCTTAGAAGGAAAAGGACAAACATAGTTAGCATGATTTGGTGGCAACCCTCTCACTTCGCTCCACACAACCTCTCCTTTTTCCCCTTTCGGATTACCACCTTTCACACCCTTACTCCTCTCAATCTTTTGTCTCTCATAATCAATCTGCTTGGAGTAAGTGATCACATCTCCTTGCGGTTTGGGAATAATTGAGGTAAAGAGATAATTTCCCCAATGGTCCACTATAACCTTAGGCCAATTTAGCACATTTGGAACTCTATGTTGTGCAAACCAATCGGCACCCAAGCATACATGACCTTGTGTCAAGGGAAAGATATCGCACCACACCTCCTCATGGTATTCAAATTGGGTGAAGACAATCCTCACTCTCTCGGTAACCCTATACCCGTCCAAGGAATATGGAGCAAGTAAAGGTTCTCGAAACAACCCTAAATAGTCAACCATCGGTGGCATGATGTAGTTCTTATGGCGCCAATCATCTAGCACAAGGAGGCAGCCCGGTACCCCATCAATGCTTACCTTTCCGGAGTGAACACTTCTCCTAGGATCAACATTGTAGAGTTTAGGACAACCCAACGGTACATGAGTACCCCTCGGCCTTGGAGATGTACTCTCTCTTCTTCTCATGGGGCAACCTACACTATAGCTAGTATACCCATTCACACCACTTCGACCTTGACAAGATGTACTACAAGGTGAAGAATATGAATCTTCATTCCCCACACGTGCACTCTCACCATGGCTCTCATAAGCTTTGCGAAAGGAGGGGTTATACCTTACTCCAATTCTAGGTTCGAAATGGGAAGTGTAAGACTCCTCATATGCCCCAACTTCATCATAAGAACTATCATAAGGTCCTAAATCATCTCCATATCCACCATAAGAGCTAGGCACTTCATTCACCTCATTTTCTCCCTCAAAACCATAACCCTCAAATCTGCCCATGTCTTGATCATGACTATATTCATAGCCCCCATAATCTACAACATCATTGTAGCCGTAAAATCCCTCACTACAATCATAGTCTCCCATGTTGTAGTCACAATAATACGAGGCTACCAAGATATGTTCCCCTTATATCACCTTGCACCTACAAAATGAACAAACAAGATTAGTAGTAAAAGCACCTCACCAACACTCGTATACACTCACCTTTGTGATCCTCACAATTGGAGCGGCGAATATTGAAAGTTGCTTATACTTCGGTAGTTAATAAGGTGTCAATCACTACTTAACGACCGGAATAGATTATTGTTTGATCGACTCAAGACACAAAATAAAATCTACTTATGAACTTGAATCAAAGAAGTTCAACGAATCAAAATGAGAAAAGCACACAAAGAACGAAAAACACGAAGAAAACGGATTCAAAAACCAACTCACAATCTAGTAGGTGATTACTAGTTGTTAATTAGTACTAGAATCAAGAAATGAAACTAAAGAAACAAGGAAATGAGACTTAGAATCTGAAATTTGAGCTTAAGCTATTTTGGTGAAGTGATGACATGGCAGTCCTTGGGGGTGACGTGGCAGCCTTTGGTTGGTTGATGTTTTCTTCTTTTTTTTTTTTTTTTTTTTTGGTCACAAATCTGAAATTTCAATATTCACACAACTTGTTATATGACAAGTGTTTTGGAGGGAAAGTAAAAGTCTTGTATTCTTTTCAACTTTTCAAACTCAAAAAGGTAAGATTTGACTATACTAATCCCACAAAACAAGGTTCCGTGTTTTAAGGAAAAGTGGTTGTCAAGTCTAGAAAGTGATGGGTGCAAGTCTTTCACCAACAACCTTTTGACTTTGGTCTTAGCCCCTTTTGGATCTATTCTATACCTTTGTTGTCTTAAGTTGTAAGAATAGATGAAGAACAAGATGAACACCACAACAACCTTCAAGAACACAACATCAACTTCTTCAAGAACATAACACAAAACCACCAATTGTCATCAACAACATACAACCTACGGTCCACTTTTCAAGTCACCACAACAATGGTCAATATTTTAAGCTCAACTCTTAGATCTAGACACCTTAGTGTTGGTGAGAAAGAAACCAACACTAGAAACACACTAAACAAGCAAAAGAACACCTAGATCTAAACATACAACAACATTCTCGGTTTTGTCTTCAATGGACAGATTTCAGATTTTTTTTTTTTTTTTTTTTTTTTAATCCGAGAACAAGCCCAAGATGGGTTGTGTTGGAACACAACCGGTCTTGCTCTGATACCAAATGATACAATATCAAACCCACAATACGAAATTTCAGCAACAATAACAAGATGAACAACTATCACAAGAACAACAAGATAAATAAAGTAAGATAGATAGCTTGACATATGAGATTACAAGAAATAGGAACCAAACCGTGTATCAAACGATAAGACCCCTAAGACCCACAATAACAACACCAAACTCTTACGGTGACCGCTAAGGGAATCAACTCCACCTTACAACCACCATTTCTAAGCAAGGATCAATAATGGCTTTTCCAAGCCCTACACTACTTGGCTTTCCAAGCCCTACACTACACTCTCAAAGAGAGAAGAAGAAGTCTTTCAAATATCCATAATGAACTAACTAGAAAATAAGACTAATGAAGTCTATTTATAACTATTACATCAATGACCAAACTACCCTTAATGAAAAGGGGCTCCTATGGAGTGTAAAGAAAAGACACAAAAAGACCAAAACACCTTAATAAGGGCTGGTCATGGAGTGTAAGGACTCCTTCTTCACACTTCAACCCTTGCAATCCTTTGGAGCCTCGGGTAGACATCAAGGCAAGCCTCCAAGCAACCTTCCACACACGAAAGTGCTTTATTAAGTGTCCAAAATGACTTCCCCATGCATACTCTCGGGCCTTCAAGGTGTCCAAAATCAGATTCTCCATGTGTTGGCCACGAATGATGGCATCAAAAGTTATGATGGCCATTTGTCTTGTATCACCCACAAAACAAGGTTCCTTGACTTAAGGAAAAGTGGTTGTGAAGTCTAGGAAGTGATGCGTGCAAAGTCTTCTCACCAACAACTTTATAACTCTTGTCTTACAACCTTTTGGATCTATTTTATACTTTTGTTGTCTTAAGTTGTAAGAATAGATGAAGAACAAGATGAACACCACAACAACCTTCAAGAACACAACATCAACTTCTTCAAGAACATAACACAAAAGCCACCAATGGTCATCAACAAGGTACAACCTACGACCCACTTCAAGTCACCACAACTATGGTCAATATTATAAGCTCAACTTTAGATCTAGACACTTTTAGTGTTGGTGAGAAAGAAACCAACACTAGAAACACACTAAACAAGTAAAATAACACCTAGATCTAAACACACAAACAGCAATCTCAGTCGAGACAACAAGATGGACAGATTTCTCTCTTTTTTTTTTTGATCGAGTGAGAGCCCAAGATTGGTTGTGGAGGAACATAACCAGCCTTGCTCTGATACCAAATGATACAATATCAAGTCCACAACACAAAAGTTCCAACAATCAATAACAAGAAGAACAAACTAACACAAGATCAACAAGTTGAACAACAAGTGCTAGTGAATCGAAAGAGCCCCACCGGCATCACTAGACTTCAAGATTGCAAATACAACCTTAACAAGATCACAAGAAGATAGTAACTTGACATAAAAGATTCAAGAGTCTAAGAACCCTAACAACAAGAGAGGACCCTAAGACTATTGAATATTAACACCAAGTTCTTACTTGGACCAAGAGGAACTCGATGACCTCAAGATCCTTGTTTCTAGCCAAGATACAACACAAGTATCCCTCTACTTGTGGGCTGGAATAGAGAGAGAGAGAACCAAAATATTACAAGTCTTATGTCTCAAAGTAATAATGGAAGAACTACCCAAATAACCCTAATATGTTCTATTTATATTACAAGGCAAAATGACCAGCTTGTCCTTGTCATGGGGGCCGGCCTTGGAGTGTAAGTTTATTACACTTCAAGGTCCCTCTTCACACTTAAAAACATTTAGATCCTTAGGTGGATCAATCACCAACTCACACACGGCCATTTGCATGAACAAGGCTTGGAGTTTTTGTAATTCCCGAGCTTGGCTTCGTGTGAAAGGTCGTGTACTTGTTGGACAGCTTGTCCCACCCGTATCAGCGAGAGTTCCTTTGACTCTCCACTTGTTCTAGTCTCCCACTAATAGCCGACACATCTCCCTTTATTATTGCCAAATCCCCTCTCACAGCTCCAAATTCCGTATGCAACCTTTCAAGCATTTGGGCAACGGCCTCAAGAGTGACCCTCATAGAGTCAAGAGCATTAGTATCCACATTTTGGGACGTGGTCCATTCCATTGCCAAGGTATTACACTCTTTGGATCACCTCACACTTGAGTTCCACAAGTGTTGTAGATTGGCTAGTAACCCGTGAATCCTTTAAGGTATGAGTAAGCTCTTATCCGGAGTGGATTTTTGTTTGAAGACTCAAAGAATTCTCGTCGGACTAGAACCAAGAAGTAGCAACGTATTCAAAAGATAAAAGCACCCATGTAATCGTTGACACGAACAACGGATTCAAAGGACTAATTGACAACCTAGTAGGAATGTACTAGTTTGTTAATTAGTTCTAGAACCAAGTAAGGAAACCAAGAATCAACCATTAGGAACTAGAAAAAAAAAGAGTATCCAAATTTGAGCCTATTAGTGATGTGGCAGCATGTAATTGGTCTTGGTCCCACACGATTTTTTTTTTTGTCACAAATCTGAAATTTCAATATTCACACAACTTGTCATGGATGACAATGGGTTTTGGAAGGAAGGTAAAGTCTTGTACTCTTTTTTCAACTTTTCAAACTCAAAAAGGTAAGATTTGACTATACTAATCCCACAAAACAAGGTTCCTTGACTTAAGGAAAAGTGGTTGTGAAGTCTAGGAAGTGATGTGTGCAAAGTCTTCTCACCAACAACTTTATAACTTTTGTCTTACAACCTTTTGGATCTATTTTACACTTTTGTTGTCCTAAGTTGTAAGAATAGATGAAGAACAAGATGAACACCACAACAACCTTCAAGAACACAACATCAACTTCTTCAAGAACATAACACAAAAGCCACCAATGGTCATCAACAAGGTACAACCTACGGCCCACTTCAAGTTACCACAACAATGGTTAATATTATAAGCTCAACTTTAGATCTAGACACTTTTAGTGTTGGTGAGAAAGAAACCAACACTAGAAACACACTAAACAAGTAAAATAACACCTAGATCTAATTTCTTTTTTTTTTTTGACCAAGAGAGCCCAAAATTGGTAGTGTAGGAACACAACCAGCCATGCTCTGATACCAAATGATACACTATCAAGTCCACAACACAAAAGTTCCTACAATCAATAACAAGAAGAACAAACTAACACAAGATCAACAAGTTGAACAACAAGTGCTAGTGAATCGAAAGAGCCCCACCGGCTTCACTAGACTTCAAGATTGCAAATACAGCCTTAACAAGATCACAAGAAGATAGTAACTTGACATAAAAGATTCAAGAGTTTAAGAACCCTAACAACAAGAGAGGACCCTAAGACTATTGAATATTAACACCAAGTTCTTACTTGGACCAAGAGGAATCCTATGACCTCAAGATCCTTGTTTCTAGCCAAGATACAACACAAGTATCACTCTACTTGTGAGTTTTCAAACTTGGGGCTTCTCCAATGGAAGAGAGAGAAGTCCAAAAATATTACAAGCGTTTATGTCTCAAAATGATCATGAAAGAACTACTCCAAATAACCCTAATATTATCTATTTATATTACACCCCAAGTGAAGGAGAAGAAAATGACCATATGGTCCTTGCCATGGGCCGGCCTTGGAGTGTAAATTTATTACACTTCAAGGTCCCTCTTCACACTTAAAAATATTCAGACCATTAGGTGGATCAATCACCAACTCATAGGCGACCATTTGCATGAACAAGGCTTGGAGTTTTTGTAATTCCCGAGCTTGGTTTCGTGTGAATGGTCGGGGACTTGTTGGACAGCTTGTCCCACCCGTATCATATGCAACTTACTCGAAAAGCCTCGAATCAACCTGGAGCTCACCAATAGCCTTAGGATGTCCTATACTCCTACTGGAGAGATGTACTAACTCTTGTACCTGCAGCGTGAAAGGTAGGTTCCCCAAGAGGGACATCAGTACAAAAGAATGTACTGAGTATATAAGGCTCAAAGCAACTGTACATAACCCAAAAGTTTAAGTGACATCAAGTACAAGTGTATAGATATTGTTAATAACCCACCTTGGCTGGTATCTGGGGAACCACGTACATTACATTCTTTACTTTCCTTTTTCCTTCTTTCCTTTATAATCTTTAATAAGCCATGTAGTACAAATGACCAACTCATCAGTGGTAAACAAATCGGGATCGGCCCATGCTAGGCTTACGCCCTTGAGCTGCCACCCACATAAATCAATCGTGATCGGCCCATGCTAGGCTTATGCCCCTGAGCTGCCACCCGCCCATAACCAGCTTTAAGTTGCTTACTTTATTTAGTCTTTGAGATTGTTATATTGGTGGTTATAACATTATGGAATTTCTGGAATAGTAATGCTCGAGTAAAAAAAAAAAAAAAAGAAACACGCGAATAAACATTTGATTAATTGCCATAAAGTAAAGAATACTTGTACATGATTGAAATGCTTAGGAGCCAAACTAATAAATAGATCTTAGTTGAATAATATGGAAACACCAAAAAAATTGGGTAGTGAAGGTAGACATGCCAACTTGACAATAAACATATATTGAAGTACGTTAAGACATTTCGGAGTGGAAACAAGGTTGTTAACTACGTAGACATTAAGTACTGCCAAAGGATACAAAAAAGAGTAACCTTACATACCTTATTTTCCCACCAAGTGCCTATAACGATTTAGCTCTTCTTGATACCGGACAAAATACGAGAAGAGAAATAAAGCACGAAAATCACGAAAACAAGTTAAGTTAACAAGGCAAGAAATAAGGATAGATAGAATGACACAAAGATAGAAAAATCAACGAAACTAAAGGGTGTTTCAAACCCTAAAACCTTTATTGAATTAATCCTACAAAGCACCAATTCTCTAACGTAAACCACGACGGAATCAATCTCCCACGTAACCAATGTTTCAAAATGAAAGCTCAAAACAAGCTAATCCTAGCTCTCACACTCTCAAGTGTATATTTCTTCTTAATTCAACAAAATCTAAGGAAAATAAAGCTAAGTCCTAGTATTTATAGCCTTGGGCCTTTTATTACATTTATGGGCTCAAAAGTGACCCATTTCATCAAAAGAGAGCAAGCTGGCCGCTTAGCCTACATACCCACGCAGATGGCCATCTGCTGGCACAGGTGAAGGGCGCAAGTGCCGTCTGTGGGTGCAGGTGACATCGTAGGTCACTCCAGAATATCTCCGAGATCCTTTTTGCCCTCCAATTACCCCTCTAATGGCCGACAATCCTTCTTGAATGCATTGAGCAACACACAACACTCCAAAAATAGTCTCAAGATATTTTGAAACGCATCTAGCTTCACCAATAATCCTTGGAGAGTTTGTAGTTCTCGGTCTTGCTTCTTACTTGATGTCTTGAGGTGTATTTGGCTCCTGGTTCCAAGCTATCCTCCACATGTGGTATTGAGCTCTTGGGAGCTTGAAAAGGGTCCTCCAAACGTATCCTTGCATCCTTGAGATGATCGTTGCTTGGGTCCCTTTGTGTTGGCCATGAATGTCCTTAAAAGGTTAACACTGTTTTGGCTTGTATCATCCTCCCTTCTTGAAAAGGATTCAACCTCGAATCCAAACCTTGCAAAACCATAGGGAAACAAGCAAGCACAATATCCTCATGGTATGAGGGTTAGGGTTAGCAACATCAAACTTATCACCAAGCCAAGGAGGAACACACTTAACATATAACCAAAGGATCTTTTGCGTTTAACACAAGAAGCTTATTGAAAAGGGTACAAAGGAACTGGCTATGAAGAATACCAAGAGATAAGGAAACCACAAAGGTCGTAATGGCATCAACAAACCAAGTAGGTAAGATCATATTTATTTTTGGAGCCATACGACACAATAGTTTCAATACCTCTCCAAGATACCACACCAAAGGTGGTGCCACCAATGTTTCAAAAATCCACATGAGTCTTCCGGGGTCAAAGACATGAGAGACCCACATTGCACCATTACTCAAACAAGTGGACCAACCAAAGGGCCTACCTCTAGATAAAATAATTCCACGACTAGCATGGACATCATCATAAGTAAAGAGGTAGTATAGAAAGGAATTACGCATAGAAATCTCATCCATGGCATTACCATCTACAAAAATACCACATGGCTCAAGAGATTTAGCAACTAATACACTCAAGGATGGATTCAATTCATTTTGGCACATGATATTTTTCCTTCCTAAGCAATTCATGCCCACATAAGATGTTGATTCAACATGGTTATGAATAACATCATATGCAAAAAGGTAATAAAGAAAGGTGCTAAGGACACTAATCTCATCCAAGGTGTGCTCATGAGTAGGAACACACAAAGACAGAAAAAGGCATTTCAAGTACATAGAACCTCTCTTTTCCAAACAACTTCCCAAGGGAAAGGAGTTCAACAATGGAATCATGCTACTAGGGACAATGGAGAACCTTTTATACAAAAAATGAATCCAAGACAAGTGGTTCTCCCAAGGAATTTGGTTCCCTCTTTTGATGATAAGCATGCTTCCAAGAGTCCCACTTCACACTTCAAATTGCCCAACCTTATGAAGGTGGAAAGAAGTCTTTAACAACCATGGACTCTCCCACAAACAAGTAATCAACTTAGCATCCACAAGTTGTGGTACACACAACTTAATCACAAGTGTGACAAAGAAGGATACAAGTATATAAGCAACACCCAAAAGAGGCAATGACACATTTGCCCTAGGTTTCTCAAGAATAATACCACCTTTGAGAAAGGGGTCATCAATTTCAATCGAGCAAGAAAGAAAGGTATCACATAAATGGAATTCAACCAAAGTGCTTTCAAGAGAAAACTCACTCTTTAACCTACAAGTCATAAAACTTTGGTCAAGGATGGAAACACACAATGGCGAATTCTCTTGGACCATTTCATTACCCCCCTTCTTTAAATAACACTCATCGTTGTTGGATATATCTCATATGCACAACTTAAGTCTATCAAGTGGATTGTAAACCCTCAAGAAAGGCTCTCCATTATAGGGAAGGATACCAATAACCTCATTCAAATTTCGCTTGTCGTCTTGACCAAGCACCAAGTTGGGTGTATAAGAACCACCACATTTCAAGAGGTCACCGGGATCAAATGGGTAGAGTGGCCGTAGACATGGGTCTAGAAAACACTCTTCTTCCCAAAGGGTGCCACCTATACAAAAAGTTATACTCTCTACACTAGCATAAGCATTCTCAAAGGAAAATAGAGAGTAAAGAAAGGTGTCACACAAATTGATTTTATCTAAGGTGTCCTCTAGTACATGCTCACAACCATGTTCAAGAACATTGTCAAGAGTATGCTCATGAATTGGGACACTCAAAGTAGAAGAAATAATTGGGACACAAAGAGAACCTTTCACTTCTTCACATTCCTTCGCCATAAGAGTACTCTCGTCTTCCAAGAAGAGATTTCCATCTTTAGGAGGAATGTTGTCACACCATAGTGGGTTATTATATAGAGTATATCCCTCAAGAAGAGCTACATCATTAACATAATCTTCACCACTAGGTAGTTTACTAGGAGTGATTTCATCATCTTCAAACAAGATATTGTACTTAAAGAGAGAAAGATCAATCCAAGAAGGAGAATTAGAACATGTAAGTTCACTCTCAAAAAGACAATTATCAGGTTTTGAAGGAGTTTCAAATGCATGATCATCCCTATGAGCCAAGCAAGCAATAGGATCTTCATTAAGAGGCATGCTCAAAGGGTCACTCCTATTCGATTGACCAACAATATCAACATCATCACTAACTTGAGTTTCATTAATCACATCACAAACACCCTCAAGTAGTGGACTTGATTCACAAGCAAGTTGATCAATACAATTTTCATAAGACAATGTATCATCATTCAACACCAAGGCTTCAACACTAGGTGGACACAAATCGATCTTACAAGAAGAGTCAATTCGGTCATCATTAGGATCAACTAGTGTATCCACACTTTCAACTGTTCATTGTCATCCCGAGGCAAAGAATCATTTGACTCATAAATAAACAAGCTATCATTCGCACTCAATTGGCTCCTCGCCATACAATGCTCATTTATGTCTACTAAAGTGCAAGAGTTAGCTTTGTTACCTTGAAGCTCAGGAGAAGATTCTTCTTTACCTTGGTGCAAGGTTTCTTTCAACGTGTCGGAATACTCTTCGTATGGTTTGAGGCATAGGTCCACATTAATCTCCCGATCTTTTAGATTAAACCCTATGTTTGAAGCTTGTATTTCTCCTCAATTTGCAACATTAGTACCTGCACAAGTATCCTTACTAAGAGAAGGACAAACAAAGTTAGATTGTGTGTGTGGTAACCCCATCTCTTCTCTCCTTTTTCCACTCTTGGGTTACCACTTTGCACTCCCTTACTCTTGTCAATCTTTTTTCTCTCTTTATCAAGGGACTTGGAGTTAGTGGTCATGTTTTCTTGAGGCTTGGGAAGGGTAGGTGGAAAGAGATGATTTCCCCATTGGTCCACTACAATCTTGGGCCAATTTTGCTCATTTGGAACTCTATGTTTCACAAACCAATTAGCACCCAAACATAAGTGTCCAAAATCCAAGTGAAATATATCACACCACACCTCCTCATAGTACTCATTTCGGGTGAAGGAAACCTTCACACTCTCAGAAACCCTATAGCCCTCCAAGAAATATGAAAAATGCTTAGACATTCGAGATATCCCTAAATATTCGACCATAAAGGGAGTGATATAGTTTACATAGCACCGATCATCGAGAACAAGAATACATCCCAGAACCCCACAAATACTCACCTTCCTAGTGCCAATTCCTCTTCTTGGATCAACGTTATAAAGCTTCATGTATCCCTTTGGCACAATGTTGGACTTCATAAATCCCTTCAAGGTACTCCATATTTGATTGGGCCCTTTTACAAGTTCCCACCACCTCAATGCCGGACCTTGAATGTACTTAAGGGCATAAGTGGCTTGTTCAACTTCGCTCATATTATCATAGTCCTTGAAAAACCTTTCACATTGCCATTCCCAATCAAGATAAACGTCGGGATCACGTCCTCCTTTGAAGATAGGAAGAGGGGTTCTAGTGAAATCATGACTCTTACTATATCCCTCATATCTACTTTGATTCTAACTTCTCAATGTTTGAGAACTAGAACAAGAAGGATAGGATGTAGTTTCCTTTGACCTTGGGGGTTCACACTCTCTTCTTCTTATTGGAAGACTCCTACTATAGGTAGTATAGCCACTCGTAATACAATAAGAAGTACCATAAGAAGAGGAGTAGGAATCTTTGCAATCCTCATGTGCATTCCTACCATGACTCTTATAAGGTGCATAAGAGAAAGGATTATACCTCACAACTTCCTCATGCTCGTAGCGGGAAGTGGAAGGCTCCTCGCATGCCCCTTCATCCTCACATAAGAACCATCACAAGGCTCTTCATACTCTCCATACTCTCCATAAGAGCTCAACTCGCCATTTGCCTCATATCCTTCTTCAGGATAGTAGCTCTCATTCCCATACGGCTCTTGATCATGGCTATATTCATAGCCTCCATAATCTCCATCTCCATCATAGCCATAGCCTTCATTACTACAATCATAGTCTCCTATGTCGTAGTCACATGTATTCGAGGATATCGAAGACATACTTCCTTATAACTCCTTTGTACCTACAAAATGAGCAAATAATGTTAGTAGCAAAAACTCCTCACCACTCTCATAAGATTCTCACGTGGTGTTAATAAGAGTCGATAACGTTGAAAGATCGTTTCTACTCCAATTGAAAACGTAGTGTCAATTTCTACTCGTGGTCGGAGTCGATTCTTGTTTTGCAAAGAATAGATGACTCAAAACAAAAAAAATGGACATGAAACAAGAAATAACAACGAAACAAAACTAGAAAAGCACACAAAGAAAAAGGACGAAGAAAGAAATAGGACTCAAGAACTAATAAACAACTAAGTAGGATAATTACTAGTTGAAAATTAGTTTAGGAAACGAAAATTGAAAAAAAAGAATCAAGAATTGAAACAAAGATAATGGAACCTAAGTAAAATGGTTTTGGAGTGCTTGAGTTGCGTTTTGATGGGTTGTGGACACATGTGGCAACCTTCCTTCGCATATGGAGTTCGCATGTCAAAAATAGGTTGCTGGAAAATGACCTGCGTGGGCAGGTGAAGCCCCAGGTGCCAGGACAAAATAGCTGAAGTTTCGATTTTGGCTCTTTTTGTGGGCCCTTTTGGGTTCTCTCTCCTAGAATATTCCCTTTTCTTTGGGGATATTCCTTGTACCAACACCCAAACACTTTTATCTTTCTTCCCTTTTGGATCTGATGCAAGTATCAAGCCCTCAAGACCTTTTACAAGGAGCCAAGCCAAGGAACTTCAACAACTTCAAGCTTTGTTCATGCACTTGAATGTTTGTGAAGGTGTTGTAGATTCGGCCAAGAGAGGGAATGCTTTGATTTGTGAAGAAAGGACTTGAAGAGTCTATATTCTACAAGGGGCAAGATGGACTTTCACTTTAAAAACCAACACTCAAGAGGCGCCTCTCCTCTTTAGTTCATTAAGGGTAGTTTTGACATTTGGCATGTAATAGTATAAATAGACCATTTTACTTCTCTTTTCATTAGATTTGATGACATTGAAACTTACTCATATTTTGTAGCTTTAGTCTTGTAGTTGATAGTGTAGAATCCGAAAATTGGGTCTTTGACATTTAAAGTTAGGGTTTCACTTGTCTTGGATAATTTGGCAAGAAAGGTGTGCTTGAGGAAGAGTGATTCCTTTGGGTCACCTAAGAGGAAGGTTTGAACTCTTGTTTGTGAAGTGTGTTTGAAGATTTGAAACATCTTCTAGTGCTAATCACTTAATAAGAGTAAGGGTCTTTCTATCTATCTTTAAATTTCAAGTATTCTTCTTCTTCATCTACATTCTATGTGTTGTTTTTCTCTTTGTTTGGTTGCTGAAATTTGTATCTTAGTAACCACTTTCGTGTGTTCATAGCCTTTTGGCTATCATTTGGTATCAAAGCCTTGGTTAGGGTTGTTCCAACATCTCTAAATCTTGGTTTTAGTGTTCTTATATAGAAAATCTCATCAAAAAAATAGTCAAAAAATCAGAAATTACCAAAAAAATTGTGTGTTGTCTTGTGTGTTTGTTGTAGATCCGAAATTTCCAAGTTAGATCTACAAGTTTTTATTGTGTTTTGAAGGTTTCTAGTGCTAGATCCTTTATCTCTAGCACATAGGGAGTCTAGATCTACTTTTAGAGTGAAGTTTGGTTGATTATGAGCTAGATCCACCATTGTTGTGGCTTGTTTGAAGTTTTTTTGGAGAAGGTGACGTTTTGGATTAGTATTGGTGACTTGATTTGTGGCTGATTTTTAGTGGGTTGGGTTTGTTTTGGCCTAAGGAACCTAGATCTTTTAAAAAAAAAAATCAGATTTGGAGTTCATTTGCTAGGTGGTCAAACTTGGTCAACGCTTGAATATTCATCTTGTTCATCCATAACCTTCATATCTTAGTGAAGAAGAATGTTCAAGGGTGTTGTTTGATCCAAAAAAGGGAAGAAAGAGAGTGCAAAAGTTGTGGTCCAAAAGCATATTCAAAGAATATTCCATTCTTCCAAAAGGAGGAGGGGACAAGGGGACAAACAAGTACACTTGCAAGTACAAGGGGGGGGGGGGACCAATTCTTTTTCCACTTCAATTGAATGCTTGAAAGAGCTCCAAATTGCTTTCTACCCCCTCCAAATCCGAAATTCCTTCTTCCCAAAGTGTTGTTTGGCCGAGACAAAGGTGTTGGGAAAATTGAAAAACTTTGAAAAGTGACAACCAACCACGTAGTGCCATGTCATCACTTGTGATCAACCAAAATTCACCTCTAAACTTAGATTTCCTAGTTTCTAATCTTTGATTCTAGTTTCTTTTAAGCTAATTCTATCACTAATTAGCAAACTAGTAAGTACCTACTAGGTTGGTAATTAGTCTAGAGTTCGTTTATTTCGTGTCTTCGGTTTTTGTGTGCTTTTCTCGTTTTTAAGTCGTAGTATTTTGTTGGTTCAAGTGCGTGCATCACTTTATTTGAGTCATTTCAATCAAAGATCAATTGCGATCCAAAGCTTCTCACCTCTCAAGTAACTTGCCAAGTATTGCCGATTCTCCAACACTTGTGAAGCCAAGTGTGAGGTACAATTGACCATGGAAGCCGAGGGTTCTTCATCCCAATCCTTGGGAAATGATATAATGGGGAGCCTTTGAGGCCTTTGCCCGAAAAATGGAGGATAGTAATGATATTTTGAGGAGAGAATTGAAGAGTGATGTTGATGCCTTGAGTGGTGAAATTTCCACTTTTAGTGGAAGACTTGATTGTGTTGAAAGTAGGAGGAACTCACGACCTTCTACTCCTAATCCCTACCATGCATCCTCTAGCGTCCAAGCCAATAAATCTTCCATGACTATAACCCCCGAAACTCTTCACCAAATGCTTAACCCTCCACGAGTTCCACAAAACCAGCCACTAAATCAACCCCAAACATCTCCTAACCAGACCCTACAAAGACCATTACATCACCAAATGAACCAAGTCCAAAAAGAGGGACTTGGAACTCAAACTCCACCACCAAATCCGAACCTACTACCCCCACAACATACCACTTGCCAAATGCCAAATCCCATGGACCAAAGACCTTACCCTCCACCTTTCCCAATACCACAAGTTCAAGTCAAAAATAATCAAAGACCAAACACACTTCCCCAAAGGCCTCAAATCCGAAACCCACCCAACCAAATAGAGTATTATGGTAGAGGGGAGTACGAAGGCTATGAAGTTCCTCATGGTGATCCTTGGTTTGATGAAGAAGAAAGAGAAAGATATGAGCAAAGGGGACCTTATGGTGGTAGATTCCGAGGGCATGAGGTAAGACAAGGCCATGTTGATCATCAAAGAATCCGAGACATTGGCATCAATTCTATAAAGGTTGGCATTCCGGTCTTCAAGGGAGAAAGTGACCCCGAGTTGTATCTTGCTTGGGAATCATCTTGTGAGGAATTGTTCCAAGTCAATGACTTATCCGAAAAGAAAAAGAGTTCCTACGCCATTGCTCAGTTTGAAGGGTATGCCAATACTTGGTGGGATTACACCAAGAGGTTCGGGAATGTCTTGATTGGTGGCCAACCTCCCCCATGGGAAGACTTGAAAAGGGTAATGAGAGAGCGGTATGTTCCGGAACAATATAGGCATGAACTCCTTGCCAAGCTTTACAATCTAAAGCAAGGAAGCAAGAGTGTCATGGCCTATTATGATGAATTTCAGCAACTTGTCTTGAAACTTGACGATAGAGGTGAACAAGTGCAACATGATGTTATTCGCTTCAAGGTTGGGTTGAACAACGACATATCCTCCCGTTTGACTCTTCACAAGTTTGAAACCGTGGTTGAAGTCTTCCAAGCGGCAATGGAGATTGAATAAGAGAACAAAGAAAGGTACAAGCCAAGACTCCAAACACCCAATTTGGGTTGGGTCCACTCCAAAGGTCCAAATCAGCAAGTTTTGGGTTTAGGTAAAGGCAAGGATCCCTCAACTTTTGTCAAGCAATCCGAGATCAAACAAGTGCCAAAATACCCCACAAGACCCAAAGGTAATAAGCTTCCTACTCCTAATCCGAAAGGCCTTCAATGTTTCAAGTGTCAAGGATGGGGTCATCGGGCAAGTGAGTGTGCTACTCGTAGAAATATGATCCGAAGAGAAGGTAGGTTGTACTACCTAGGTGAGGAAGTTGAGCTTGAACCCGAGGTTGATGATGTTGGTGTGCAAAATGGAGAGTTTTGTGATGGTGAACCCGAAACCACTTGTGATGATTGTGAGGAAGAAGACACTTGGCCACAAGATGGAGAGTGTCTAGTTCCTAATTATGTGGTGAGGAGGGCTATGGTAAGTAAGGCACTTGAAGATCCGAGCCAAAGAGAGAACTTGTTTCACACTAAATGCTTGATTAAGGGAGGGGTATGTACTATGGTGATTGATAGTGGAAGTTGCACAAACGTTGCTAGTTCTATAATGGTGGATTTCTTGAAACTTCCTACCACTCCTCATGATAATCCTTACAAACTACAATGGCTCAATGAATGTGGTGAGTTAAAAGTGACACGACAATGCATGATCAAGTTCATGGTAGGAAACTACCGAGATGAAGTTTGTTGTGATGTCATTCCAATGCAAGCGTGCCATTTGCCACTTGGTAGACCATGGCAATATGACAAATCTACCAAGCATGATGGGAGGTTGAACACCTACTCACTTGTGCATGATGGGAATAAGTTCACATTACACCCACTATCACCCTCCCAAGTGAATGAGATGCATCAAAAGTTAAGAGAGTTGAAAGAAAAGGGAAGCAAAAGACAAGAAACCGAAAAGAGGCAGAAGGGGGAGGTTTCGGGTTCTACCTCTTCTAAGGGAGAGGTTGCTGATTCTAAGGATCAAAAGGGTCAAGTACCCATGGTTATGTTGGCTAGGAGGAAGGATTTGTTCAAGGAACAAGACATGGACACCCCTATGCTCCTCCTAGCTCATGCCCTTAATACTAACTTCTCTTCTTCTTCTTCTTCTTTTTCTCCTTTTTCTTCTTCTCTTTCCCCTTATATTTCACTTGTTTTGCAGGAGTTCGATGATGTTTTCCCACAAGAATTACCACAAGGATTGCCCCCGATTCGAGGAATTGAGCACCAAATTGATTTGGTGCCGGGTTCACAACTTCCAAACAAACCGGCTTATAGGAGCAATCCCATGGACACGAAGGAGCTTGAGAGACAAGTTGAGGACCTTCTCAACAAGGGTTACATCAAAGAAAGTATGAGTCTGTGTGTTGTCCCGGTGCTTTTGGTATTAAAGAAAGACGGAACTTGGCGCATGTGCTTCGATTGTAGAGGCATCAACAAAATCACTATAAGGTATCATCATCCAATCCCTAGACAAGATGATATATTAGATGAGCTCCATGGTGCTTGTTTGTTTTCTAAAGTGGATCTTAGGAGTGACTACCACCAAATTCGCATGCAACCCGGTGATGAGTGAAAGACCGCATTCAAGACCAAATTCAGTCTATATGAGTGGCTGGTCATGCCCTTTGGCCTTACCAATGCTCCTAGCACCTTTATGAGGCTAATGAATCATGCAATGAAGCCTTATATTGGAAAGTTTGTGGTTTACTTTGATGATATATTGGTATATAGTAAATCTATTGATGATCATGTGATGCATTTGAGGTATGTGTTTGATGTGCTCCGAAAGGAGAAGTTGGATGCCAACATGGAGAAGTGTTCTTTTGGTGTTGATAAAGTGATTTTCTTGGGTTTTGTTGTGAGCTCAAGGGGTGTGGAAGTGGACGAATCCAAGATAGACTCGATACGAAGTTGGCCGACCCCTAAAACTATTGAAGAAATCCGAAGTTTTCATGGGTTGGCGAGCTTTTATAGGAGGTTTGTCAAAGGTTTTAGCTCCATAGCAGCCCCCTTGACCGAGGTTATTAGAAAGGACCATCCCTTTAAGTGGGGTGATGAGCAAGCTAAGGCTTTTGAAGCCTTGAAAGCTACGCTCATCTCGGCGCCTTTGTTGTAATTGCCCGATTTTGATAAGATGTTTGAAGTTGAGTGTGACGCTAGTAAGGTTGGTCTTGGGGCTATTTTGATGCAAGAAGGCAAGCCCGTTGCTTATTTTAGTGAAAAGCTCAAAGGGGCAACTCTTAATTACTCGACTTATGATTTGGAGTTGTACGCCCTTGTTAGAGCTTTGGGCAATTGGCAACATTATTTGTGGCCTAAGGAGTTTGTGATACGAACGGATCATGAATCGTTGAAACACCTTAAGAGCCAAGACAAGTTGAATAGGCGTCATGCTAAGTGGATTGAGTTTATTGAGACTTTCCCTTATGTAATTCATTACAAAAAGGGGAAGGAAAACGTTATTGCCAATGCATTGTCTAGAAAGCATGTGCTTGTTGCTACCTTGTCTTCAAAGTTGATGGGATTTGAGAGCTTGCGTTGTATCCCGAGGATCCTACCTTTGCTCCTATTTTTAGGGAATGTGAAGAGTGGGGAAGGGACCAATGGCTTAAAGAGAATAGCAATTCCTCCTACTCTCGATTTGATGGCTATTTGTTCAAAGGGAGGAGGTTGTGTGTTCCTTCTAGTTCATGGAGGGAATTGTTTGTGAGAGAGGCACATGATGATGGCCTCATGGGGCATTTTGGGGTTGACAAGACCCTAGGTATCTTAGAGGAGCAATTCTATTGGCCCAAAATGCGCAAGGATGTTGCTAAAGTTTGCGGCCAATGTATGGATTGCCGGAGTGCGAAATCTCGCCTCCTACCTCAAGGATTGTACACCCCACTTCCCACTCCCCTTAGACCTTGGTTAGATATTTCGATGGACTTTGTTTTGGGGCTGCCAAGGACCAGAAAGGGTCGAGATAGCATTTTTGTTGTTGTTGATAGATTCTCCAAAATGGCTCATTTCATTATTTGTTCCTAGGATGTACCGAGGATGCTCCTAGTGTAGCTTCATTATTTGTTGAACATGTTGTAAAGCTTCACGGGATCCCAAGGACTATTGTGAGTGATAGGGACTCAAAGTTCCTAAGTCTCCTTTGGAAGTCCATGTGGGGTAGGCTTGGAACGAAGTTGCTTTTCTCCACGTCTTGCCACCCACAAACCGATGGCCAAACGGAGGTAGTAAATAGAACCTTAGGGTCTATGCTACGTTCTGGTTAAAGGTAAAATGACTTCATGGGAAGATCACCTACCCTTGGTGGAATTTGCATACAATCGGGTAATACATTCAAGTACAGGAATGACGCCCTTTGAGTGTGTTTATGGCTTACCCCTTTAGATCTCACTCCTTTGTCTAGTGATCTCATGATAAGCTTAGATGGATGCAAAAGAGCTGAGGCAATGAAAAAAATGCATCAGAAGGTGCGGATCAAGCTTGAAAAGAAGAACCAAGAGGTTGCAAAAAGGGTGAACAAAGGTAGAAGAAGGCTTGTGCTTGAACCCGGAGATTGGGTATGGGTACACTTAAGGAAGGAGCGGTTCCCGAATCAAAGGAAAGCTAAGCTTATGCCCCGGGGAGATGAACCCTTCCAACTGCTTAAACGGATCAACGACAATGCATACCAAATAGATATACCTTCGGATTACCAAGTTCACAATACTTTCAATGTTTGTGACCTTTCACCCGTGGCCACTCTTGATGTTGATGAATCAGCAAGTTTGAGGACAAACTCTCTTCAAGATGGAGAGGATGATGCAAGTATCAAGCCCTCAAGACCTTTTACAAGGAGCCAAGCCAAGGAACTTCAACAACTTCAAGCTTTGTTCATGCACTTGAATGTTTGTGAAGGTGTTGTAGATTCGGCCAAGAGAGGGAATGCTTTGATTTGTGAAGAAAGGACTTGAAGAGTCTATATTCTACAAGGGGCAAGATGGACTTTCACTTTAAAAACCAACACTCAAGGGGCGCCTCTCCTCTTTAGTTCATTAAGGGTAGTTTTGACATTTGGCATGTAATAGTATAAATAGACCATTTTACTTCTCTTTTCATTAGATTTTGATGACATTGAAACTTACTCATATTTTGTAGCTTTAGTCTTGTAGTTGATAGTGTAGAATCCGAAAATTGGGTCTTTGACATTTGAAGTTAGGGTTTCACTTGTCTTGGATAATTTGGCAAGAAAGGTGTGCTTGAGGAAGAGTGATTCCTTTGGGTCACCTAAGAGGAAGGTTTGAACTCTTGTTTGTGAAGTGTGTTTGAAGATTTGAAACATCTTCTAGTGCTAATCACTTAATAAGAGTAAGGGTCTTTCTATCTATCTTTACATTTCAAGTATTCTTCTTCTTCATCTCCATTCTATGTGTTGTTTTTCTCTTTGTTTGGTTGCTGAAATTTGTATCTTAGTAACCATTTTCGTGTGTTCATAGCCTTTTGGCTATCAGGATCTAACACACCTTTTTGAATATTTCCCTTCAACAAGATTTGAATGTCATAAGAACACCAAGAACATGGATGAACTTCAAAATTTCATATCTTCTTCATTTTAGCTCGGAATTCAATGAAATTTGAAATATAGGCTCTCTTTGATATGAGGAACAATCCCCAATACTCTTTAACTCTAAATTCCAAGCCAAATTTTTTAGGTTTTCAAAATCATTTGAAGCTTCTTCAAGCTTCAAACTCAAAAATGGTGGATTCTCCAAAACTCCTCCAAACAACTCCAAATTTTAGATATAGGGTCCCTTTGATATGAGAAGCTCTTTCCAACTATTTTCAAACCTCAAATCCACACCAAAATCACAAGATTGAGAAACCCCTTTTCAATTTTTCTTCAAACTCAAGAACACAACATTAGGGTTTCTTCAAATCTTCTCAAATCACATCCAAAACTCAAGATTCCGACTCTAATAACACTATAGAAAACAAATCTAGTGTTGAAGCTACAATAAAACTCAAAAACACAAAAATATGTTTCGAAGATTTTCTCAAAAACGAATTTTCAGATTTTTTTTAATTTTTTTTTTGAGATTCTTGATTTTCTAGATAACAAGAACCCAAGATTGAATTCGTGGGAACGAACTCAAGCTCGGCTCTGATACCAAATGATACTGGACAAAATATGAGAAGAGAAATAAAGCACGAAAATCACAAAAACAGGTTAAGATAACAAGGCAAGAAATAAGGATAGATAGAATGACACAAGGATAGGAAAATTAAAGAAACTAAAGGGTGTTTCAAATCCTAAAACCTCTATTGAATTAATCTTACAAAGCACCAATTCTCTAACGTAAACCATGAGGGAATCAATCTCTCACGTAACCAACGTTTCAAAATGAAAGTTCAAAACAAGCTAACCCTAGCTCTCACAATCTCAAGTGTATTTCTTCTTAATTCAACAAAAGCTAAGGAAAATAAAGCTAAGTCCTATTATTTATAACCTTGGGCCTTTTATTACATTTATGGGCTCAAAAGTGACCCATTTCATCAAAAGAGAGCAAGCTGGCTGCTTAGCCCACATGCCCATGCAGATGGCTATCTGCAGGCGCAGGTGAAGGGCGCAAGTGTCGTCTATGATCTACTGGAACAGGTGAAGGGCGCAAGTGTCGTCTATGGGTGCAGGTCAGTCACCTGCGGGCGCAGGGGTCACTCCAGAATGTCTCTGAGATCCTTTTTGCCCTCCAATGACCCCTCCAATGCCCCTCAATCCTTCTTGAATGCATTGGGTAACACACAACACTCCATAAATAGTCTCAATATGGTTTGAAACGCATCTAGCTTCACCAATAATCCTTGGAGAGTCTATAGTTCTGGGGCTTGCTTCTTAGTTGAAGTCTTGAGGTGCATTTGGCTCCCGGTTCCAAGCTATTCTCCACATGTGGTATTGAGCTCTTGGGAGCTTGAAAAGGGTCCTCCAAACGTATCCTTGCATCCTTGAGATGATCGTGGCTTAGGTCCCTTCGTGTCGGCCTTGAATTATAGTCCTTGAAAGGTTAACGCCGATTTGGCTGGTATTACTTCCTTTAAGTGTTACTTTACAATTTAAGTACATAGTGGAACTAACATTAAAAGCTAATTACATTACAAGTTTACAAGACGGTAATTAGTTACTTAACGAGAAGTAAAAACAGTCCAACCTCCTAAACACATGGTGTATCACTCCCCCCTTCTTTATACTGCCATATAACCATATTCCACCCCCTTACTCTATAACCTACTGCCTCACCCCAACAATACCACCAAAACAGTTCACAAATCAACACAAATGTTACAAACCTATAGGATTTCCTACCAAGTTCATACTTTACATTACCACCTCAATGCAACTCCACATATTTATCCCATCAAGACACCTAAATTCCTTCCACAATAACATACCAAAAACAGTCCACAATGGTTTCAGAATTTACTTTAACATAACAAGAGAGTATTCTCTTTTCACTACACCAAATATCCCACATATAAATACGTATAAACATTTCCACCAAGCTATACTTAAAAAAGAACAATTAGGGACAAAACAACAACCTAACCTACTAAAATTTCATGCCTCCAACTTAATTTCTTCAAGACTTTAAGCTCTTTTACAAGTTTAAACCACAAAGAAGGCAAATCCTTTAAAACTAAACACAAGTGGACTGTCACAATTAAAGGAGACTACCCTATCCTTTTTAAACATAAAGAACATGATTTCTATACTCCCTTATACAAATATTACACTAAGCTATAAATATAAATACTTACCAAAGCTCTAAGAACCCTAAATGGAAATAGGTGAAACACTATCAAGTCCACAACACACAAATGTCCAACAACCAGCCACGAAATCAACAAAACCAACACAAGATCAACAAGTTTCAACAAGTGCTAGTGAATCGAAAGAGCCCCACAAGGCTTCACTAGACTTCAAGATTACAAAAAAAACATCAACAAGATCACAAAAAGATAGTAACTTGACATAAAAGATTCAAGAGTCTAAGAACCCTAACAACAAGAGAGGACCCTAAGACTATTGAATATTAACACCAAGTTCTTACTTGGACCAAGAGGAACTCTATGACCTCAAGATCCTTGTTTCTAGCCAAGATACACAAGTATCTCTCTTCTTGTGGGCTGGAATAGAGAGAGAGAGAACCAAATATTACAAGTCTTATGCTGAAAGTTATAATGGGAGAACTAAAATAACCCTAATATGTTCTATTTATATTACAAGGCAAAATGAGGCAAAATGACCAGCTTGCCCTTATCATGGGGGGGGGGGGCAGCCTTGGAGTGTAAGTTTATTATACTTCAAGGTCCCTCTTCACACTTAAAAACATTAGATCCTTAGGTGGTTCAATCAGCAACTCACACACGGCCATTTGCATGAACAAGGTTTGGAGTTTTTGTAATTCCCGAGCTTGGCTTCGTGTGAAAGGTCGTGTACTTGTTGGACAACTTGTCCCACCCATATCATCCTCTCCATCTTGAGAGGAATTTGACCTCAAATTCAGCATTTGGTCATCTTCAACCGCATCCACTAGAGAGAGATCACAAACATTGAAAGTGTTGTGCACTTGATATTCCGGTGGAAGGTCAATCTTGTAGGCGTTGTCATTGATTCTCTCAAGTACTTGGAATGGACCATTACCTCTAGGCATCAATTTGGACTTTCTTTGAGATCGAAACCGATCCTTCTGAAGATGCACCCACACCCAATCTCCCGGTTCAAGAATGAATTTCTTTCTCCCCTTGTTGGCCCTCCTTGCCATTTCTTGTTTTTTCTTCTCAAGTTGAAGCCGCACCTTCTCATGTAACTTCTTCATAGAATCTGCCCGCTTGCTTCTATCTAAGCTAATCATGAGATCACTTGGCAAAGGCATTAAATCCAAAGGGGTAAGGGGGTTGAGGCCGTATACACACTCAAAGGGAGTCATTCCCGTACTTGAGTGTATGACACGGTTATAAGAAAATTCAATCAATGGTAAGTGCTCTTCCCAAGAAGTCATTTTTCCCTTAACCATGGAACGTAGCATAGCACCCAAAATCCTATTTACTACTTTCGTTTGGCCATCGGTTTGTGGGTGGCAGGACGTAGAGAACAACAACTTGGTACCAAGCCTACCCCACATGGACTTCCAAAAGTGGCTTAGGAACTTAGAGTTCCTATCACTCACAATGGTCCTCGGAACACCATGCAATTTACCAACATTATCAACAAATAAAGAGGCCACACTAGGTGCGTAATCACATTCAGAGCAAGGGATAAAGTGTGCCATTTTAGAAAACCGGTCAATTACAACAAAAATACTATCCCGGCCTCGTCGAGTCCTTGGCAGCCCCAACACAAAATCCAAAGATATATCAAGCCAAGGACGTAGAGGGGTAGGCAGTGGGGTGTACAACCCATGGGGTAGGAGACGAGATTTGTCTCTCTTGCACTCTACACATTGGCCGCAAATCCTAGCCACATCCTTGCGTATTTTGGGCCAATAAAATTGCTCCTCCAATATTTCAAAGGTCTTTTCGACCCCAAAATGACCAATTACACCGCCATCATGTCTTCCCTCACAAACAACTCCCTCCAAGAGCTAGAGGGTACACACAATCGTCTACCTTTGAATATGTAACCATCAAATTTGGCATAGGGAATTGAACCCCTAGCCGGATCCCACTTGTCCCTACCCAATTCTTTGCATTCCCTAAAGATAGGATCAAAGTGAGGATTCATGGTCCGTTCGGATCACGAACTCCTTAGGCCATAAGTAGTGTTGCCAAGTGGCCAAGGCTCGAATCAAGGCATACAACTCTAAATCATACGTGGAGTAGTTTAAAGTTGCTCCTTTGAGCTTTTCACTAAAGTAAGCAATGGGTTTTAAATCTTGCATCAAAACAGCCCCTATGCCTACTTTACTAGCATCGCACTCCACTTCGAACGTCTTATCAAAGTCGGGCAATTGTAACAAAGGCGCGGAGATGAGCATAGCTTTCAAGGCTTCAAAAGCCTTAGCTTGCTCGTCACCCCACTTGAAGGGTTGTTCTTTTCGAATGGCCTCGGTCAAGGGGCGGCTATGGTGCTAAATCCTTTGACAAACCTTCTATAAAAACTTGTCAACCCGTGGAAGCTTCTTACTTCTCCAACGGTTTGTGGGGTTGGCCAATTTTTGATAGCATTTATCTTGGATTCATCCACTTCGACCCCTCTTGAACTAACAACAAAACCCAAGAAAACAACTTTATTAACACCAAAAGAGCACTTTTCCAGATTTGCATACAATTTTTCCTTTCTAAGGACATCAAGCACACATTGTAAATGCATCACATGCTCTTCTAAAGACTTGCTATACACCAAGACATCATCAAAATAGACAACAACAAACTTCCCAATAAATGGCCTCATCACATGATTCATTAGCCTCATAAAAGTACTTGGAGCGTTTGTTAGGCCGAAGGGCATAACCATCATTCATAGAGACCAAACTTGGTCTTGAAGGCGGTTTTCCATTCATCACCGGGTTGCATTCTTATTTGGTGATAGTCACTTCTTAAATCAATCTTGAAAAACAAACATGAACCATTCAATTCATCTAGCATGTCATCTAACTGAGGAATAGGGTGGTGGTATTTTACCGTAATCTTGTTGATGGCTCGGCAGTCCACACAAATGCGCCACATTCCGTCCTTTTTGGGCACTAATAGCACCAGAACCGCACACGGACTCATGCTCTCCTTGATATACCCTTTGTTGAGGAGCTCCTCAACTTGACGTTGCAATTCTTTGGTGTCCGTAGGGTTGCTCCTATAAGCAGGCTTGTTTGGTAATTGTGATCCCGGCACAAAGTCAATTTGGTGCTCAATTCCCCAAGGTGGGGGCAATCCTTGCGGAAGTTCTTTAGGAAATACATCTTCATAATCCTGCAACACACAAGAAATCAAAGGAGAAATGGAAGAATTAGTGGGGTTAGTATTAAAACAATGAGCCAAAAGTAAACATAGGCGTGTGCTCATCATGATCCACAAAGAGTTCCTTCTTCCTAACCAACATTACCATGTTTTCCGCCCCTTTTGATGTTGAGGCAGCCTCGGATGCCCCTACTGCCCCACCTACGGAATTCCATCTTTTTTCCCCCTTTTCGGATTCCTTTCCCTGTTCCTTCAATTCTCTCATCCTTTGATGCCACTCATTTACTTGGGAAGGCGAAAGAGGATGAAGTGTAACCTTTCGACCATCCTTCTCAAGTGTATATCGATTGGACCTCCCATCGTGTTTGGTAGACCTATCATATTGCCAAGGTCTACCTAGCAACAAGTGACATGCTTACATTGGTATCACGTCACAAAGCATTTCATCGTGGTAGCTTCCCACCTTAAATCGTAGCACACATTGCCTTGTGACCTTTAATTCACCACATTCAATCAACCATTGTAACTTGTAAGGACTAGTGTGCGGTGTAGTTGGTAACTTCAAGAAATTTACCATAGCATTACTAACAACATTTGTACAACTACCACTATCGATCACCAAGGTGCACACACTCCCCTTTATAAGACATTTAGTATGGAATAGATTTTCCCTTTGGCTTGGGTCATCGATTGCCTTACTAATCATGACACGCCTAACCACAAAGTTTGGAACCACAAACACCTTCACCATCATCACCATCATCATCATGTGGTGCATTATCAGTTTTCTCTCCATCTTGAGGCTCGGCCTCATCCTCTCCCTTTTCAGGGTCCACCTCCTCACCAAGGTAATACAATCTCCCTTCCTGTAGGATCACATTGCATCGGTTTGGACATTCATTGGCCTTATGCCCCCAACCTTGGCACTTGAAACATTGGAATCCCTTTGGGTTAGGATACTTGTGAGCTTCCGATTTTGGAGGAAAGTTGTGGACTGTTTTAGGCTCGGGCAGCCTTGTAGTGGCGGGTTGGTCCTTGTTTTTGGGCCAGCCTGAGGTGGCTTGTCCCCTTAACTTGAAAGATGATCTCTCTTTTAGTTCCCTTTCAATCACAAGAGCCGCATGGAAAATACCGTCAACGGTATCAAACTTGTGAAGTGTTAAATGAGTGGAGATCTCTTTGTTCAGCCCACACTTGAACCGGATGACGTCATGACTGATTTGTTCCCCACGATGATCAAGTTTCAACATGAATTATTGAAACTCATCAAAATACGCCATCACACTCTTGTTACCTTGACGCAAGTTGTACAATCTAGCAAGCAACTCATGACGATATCTCTCGGGAAGGTATCGTTGTCTCATCAAGTACCTCAACCAAAACCAAGGTGGTGTCTGTCCATCAACTACTTCATTACCAAACCGCTTGATGTACTCCCACCAAGTATTAGCATAACCCTCAAAATGAGCTATTGCATAGCAACCCTTCTTTTCTTCCAAGATATCATTAACTTGGAAAACTTTGTCACAAGCCGATTCCCAAGCTAAGTATGCCTCGGGGTCACTTTCACCTTTAAAGATGGGTAGGCTCAACTTGATGGTGTTGATGCCTACATCTCTCTCTTGGTCTCGGTTTCCCCTTTCTCCATACCCTCGGTATCTCCTTGGATCACCACGACCCCCTCTCATCTCCTCCTCCCTCATGTAAGCATCATCAAAGGCTCCATATCCTTCACATTCCTCTCTACCATATTCCTCAAAGTGGGCTGGACGGTTTTGGGCATTTTGGACTTGATTTGGAAGAATTGGATTTTGTGGAGGTGGTGGTCTTTGGTTTAATGGAGCTTGGAATAATGGATCTTGGAATGGAGGGTTCGAATTTAGCGGAGGTACTTGACGTCCAAATCCCTCTTGTGGGACTTGAGGAGTTTGGAAATGTATTGGTCTAGGGGGTCACAATTTGGAGGGAAAGGAGTGGTTTGGCTTGCGGCATTTAGTAGAGCTTGGGGTGTATTTAGCATTTAGTGCAATGTTTCGGGAGTGATGGTTGCGGAGGAAGTTCTATCATGCCCATTGGTAGAAACATGTAGAGGAGTAGAAGGCCGAGAGTTCCTTTGACTCTCCACTTGTGCTAATCTCCCACTAATAGTCGACACTTCTCCCTTTATTGCTGCCAAATCCCCTCTCACAACCCCAAAGTCCGTATTCAACCTTTCAAGTGTTCGGGTAACGACCTCAAGAGTGGCCCTCATAGAGTCAAGAGCAATATTATCCACATTGTGGGACGTGGTCCCTTCCATTGCCAAGGTATTACACTCTTTGGATCACCTCACGCTTGAGCTCTACAAGTGTTGTAGATTGGCTAGTAACTGTGAATCCTTTAAGGTATGAGTAAGCTCTTATCCGGAATGGATTTTTGTTTGAAGACTCAAAGAATTCTCGTCGGACTATAACCAAGAAGTAACAACGTATCCAAAAGATAAAAAGCACCCAAGTAATCGTTGACACGAACAACAGATTCAAAGGACTAATTGACAACCTAGTAGGAATGTACTAGTTTGTTAATTAGTTCTAGAACCAAGTAAGGAAACCAAGAATCAACCATTAGAAACTAGGAAAAGAGTATCCAAATTTGCGCTTATTAGTGACGTGGCAGCATGCAATTGGTCTTGGGCCCACACGATTTTTTTTTCCTTTTGTTACAAATCTGAAATTTCAAGATTCACACAACTTGTAATGGATGACAATGGTTTTGGAGGAAAGGTAAAGTCTTGTACTCTTTTTCAACTTTTCAAACTCAAAAGGTAAGATTTTACTATACTAATCCCACAGAACAAGGTTCCGTGTTTTAAGGAAAAGTGGTTGTCAAGTCTAGGAAGAGATGTGTGCAAGTCTTCTCACCAACAACTTTATAACTTTTGTCTTACAACCTTTTGGATCTATTTTATACTTTTGTGGTCTTAAGTTGTAAGAATAGATGAAGAACAAGATGAACACCACAACAACCTTCAAGAACACAATATCTACTTCTTCAAGAACATAACACAAAAACCACCAATGGTCATCAACAAGGTACAACCTATGGCCCACTTCAAGTCACCACAACAATGGTCAATATTATAAGCTCAACTTTAGATCTAGACACTTTTAGTGTTGGTGAGAAAGAAACCAACACTAGAAACACACTCTAAACATACAAACACCATGCTCGGCCAAGACAACAAGATGGACAGATTTCTCCTCTCTTTTTTTTGACCAAGACAGATTTCATTTTTTTTAAAAAAAAAAAACCGAGATAGCCCAAGATTGGTAGTGTAGGAACACAACCAGCCTTGCTTTGATACCAAATGATACACTATCAAGTCCACAACACACAAATGTCCAACAACCAGCCACGAAATCAACAAACCAACACAAGATCAACAAGTTTCAACAAGTGCTAGTGAATCGAAAGAGCCCCACAAGGCTTCACTAGACTTCAAGATTACCAAAAAAAAAACATCAACAGGATCACAAAAAGATAGTAACTTGACATAAAAGATTTAAGAGTCTAAGAACCCTAACAACAAGAGAGGACCCTAAGACTATTGAATATTAACACCAAGTTCTTACTTGGACCAAGAGGAACTCTATGACCTCAAGATCCTTGTTTCTAGCCAAGATACAACACAAGTATCTCTCTTCTTGTGGGCTGTAATAGAGAGAGAGAGAACCAAAATATTACAAGTCTTATGCTGAAAATTATAATGGGAGAACTACTCAAATAACCCTAATACGTTCTATTTATATTACAAGGCAAAATGAGGCAAAATGACCAGCTTGACCTTGTCATGGGGCCCAGCCTTGGAGTGTAAGTTTATTACACTTCAAGGTCCCTCTTCACACTTAAAAACATTTAGATCCTTAGGTGGTTCAATCACCAACCCACACACGGCCATTTGCATGAACAAGGCTTGGAGTTTTTGTAATTCCCGAGCTTGGCTTCGTGTGAAAGGCCGTGTACTTGTTGGACAGCTTGTCCCCCCCGTATCAATAGGGGTGGCTGGTTAGGGTTTGAGAGAGAGGAGAGAGTTTTGGAATTAAATCAGAAATTTGGTATGTTAAAATGAGTAAAGAGATCAGCCAATATTGATCTTATAAGGAGGCTTATAGACTACCTTTTTAGGCTCATTTCTAGCCACATATTGGTCAAACATAGTCCAAGTAGGTGATGCACCTACTTGGCTCTTTAAGCTTCTCAAAAAGTTCAAGTAGGTGATGCACCTACTTGGTCTACTTAAGCTGTCCAAAACAGCCCACCTATTTGGGCTATTTCTAGTTGGATCATGTCATGTTGGGCCTTAGTAAATCTGAGGTGTTGGGCTGGTCATCTTTCCCATTTTATATACTTAATTTGGGCCTCAATTGAGTTCATTAACATATGTCCAAATACAGCCCAATAGTCTAAGTAGGTGATGCACCACTTGTTACCTACTAGCTTAATTAAGTCAAGCAAGCACCTCACTTATGCTCTCCCCTTTTTCCAACATTTTAATCCTTCTACCTTAATCCACCACTTAACTTTAACTTTAGGCTTAAATATGTCCTTATTAACTCAAGTTTAAATACTTTTATCCACGCTAGGTTGGTCGTATAAGTTTTGAAAATGTACGGGGTGTTGTAACTCGCATAAAAAAAATATCTAGTTCATTACCTACTAGCACAAGCCCGTACCAAGTTCCATATAAGTAAGAGTAGTGTCTATAGAATATGGGGTGTTACATCCTCCCCCCTTAGAAACATTCGTCCTCGAATGTTAGTATCATCACTACTCAGCCTAAACAAGTTCAAGCCTAAGTTTAATCTTTATGCTACCACATAATACTTATATATATATACTTGTTATTGCTCCAATTCAGCATCTAAGGCTTCCTCTTTAGTTTCAAATAATTGAGGATACTTAGATTTCATCATTTCCTCAACTTCCCATGTGATCTTAAACCTGTTGATTCCTCTAAAGTACTTTTACGAAAGCTACTTCTTTATTACTTAACTTCTTAACTTGTCGATCCAGAATAATAATAGGTACTTCTTCATAGGTGAGATCTTTCATAACTTGTACATCTTCAGTAGGAGTAATATGAGATGGATCTCCTATGCACTTTCAAAGCATTGAGACGTGAAACACTAGATGAACTATGGAGAGTTCTTGGGGTAGTTCTAACTCATATGCGACTTGGCCAAATCTTCGGATAATCTTATATGGTCCTATATAATGTGGACTTAACTTTCCCTTTATCCCAAATCTCATCACCCCTTTCATTGGCGATACTTTAAGAAATACCCAATCACTTATAGCAAACTCTAGCCCCCTTCTTCTAACATTGACATATGATTTGTGTCGACTTTGGGCTATTCCTAGCTGTTATTGTATCACCTTAACCTTATCCATGGCTTGATGAACAAGATCTGGTCCAAATAAAATAGCCTCACATACTTCAAACCACCCAATCGGTGACCTATATTTTCTCCCGTATAAGGATTCATAAGGAGCCATCTTGATACTTGAATGATAGCTATTATTGTAGGCGAACTCAATAAGAGGTAAATGACCATCCCAACTACCTTTAAAGTCTAATACACACGCTCGCAACATATCTTCAAGTGTTTGTATGGTACGTTCTGCCTGTCCATCCGTCTGAGGGTGAAAAGTTGTACTTAAATTCACTTGTGTACCCAAATTCCTCTGAAAAGACTTTCAAAAGTTTGCAGTAAATTGAGCTCCCCTATCAGATATAATAGAGAATGGAACTCTGTGTAGTCAAACTATCTCTTTAATATACAATTTCGCATACTCTTCCGCTGTATAAGTAGTCTTAACAGGTAAGAAGTGTGCTGACTTGGTAAGTCTGTCAACTATCACCCATATGGAATCAAATTTCCTAAATGTACGAGGCAAACCGGTGATGAAATCCATATTGATCATGTCCCACTTCCAAATTGGAAGATCCATACGTTGCATATAACCTCCAGGCTTCTGATGCTCTTTTTTTACTTGTTGACAATTTGGACATTGGGCTACAAATGATAGCATCCGTGGAAGCTCAATGTCATTAAAGGGCAGAGAATATCAAGACATTTTAATGGGCCTCAATTAGCAATGCAAACAAGTCTTATGATGGAAGAATAAGTATAACACAATGTTGATCTTTGGAGGCGGCCCAAATTAAAGATCAAAAGAAGTTGGAATTATGGCCCAAAATCTGTCCAAATAAGGAGAAATTTCAGCAACCCAAAGTTGTGTTCTAGAATCTTATTTAATACTTTGTTGACTACATTTATAGCTTTAGTGGACCAAAGTGTTGGTAGTCTTCTATGCACCTAGGTAATTTCAGCTTATTTAATTTAGTTTGACCACCTAGGAAGTCTAGAATGTCTTTTAGATTGCAGCACCATTTACTCATATATAAAGGAGTGTATTCTTCTTTATTGTAACTAAGTTTGATTTAAATTAATAGTAGCAGCCTTTTGGCTTGTGGAGACCTCTTAAGGTTCTCTTTTGGGTTATGCCCTTTTTGTTCTACTTTGAACCATATCTTGGATTTCTTCAAATGGTAAGATTCCTCGTTTGAGTTCCCTCCCTCCTATTCTAATTCTTCTACTTCTTTATTGATTCGCTATTTCTATTAAACAAGATTTCAAGTATCTAATATTTGAGCTTGTTTCTTCTCTTTGTAGAATCAATTCCTCCCTCATTTCTAAAGTTCTTATTTATAAGTCTTCCGTTATCCGTGTCGTTATCAAGTGGTATCAGAGCTTTGGATGGTTGTGTATTCTTATACTCACCCGATCTACTGATTTGATCAATTGAAAATAAAAAAAAAACAAAAAAAAAAGTTACTGTAGCATGAACAGTATCCAGGGAAAAAGCAAAAAAATGGTCATGTGAATAGTGACGTGAACAGTACTTTTAGTGTTCTTCACTTGTTCATGGTCTTTAACAATACTTTATCTTGTGATATAGTTACTTTGGATATTGGAAAAATCTGATCTTGTTATTATTTGAAAATCTCATTTGATTTAAAGCTTCTTTGACTTTGGGTCATCAAGAAACTCAAAAGTCATTTTGGGAGATTTTAAAGATCATTTCAGCTCCTTTGGATTCAAAGGCTCATTCAAAATGTTCTAGATTTTCTTGGAAAGTATTCACTATATTTGGTTTCCTTTTTTTTTATTTTCTTGCTAGAGACATTAAGTATTTGTTCATACTTACTGTGATCTAGTCATTGTGTGCATTTTTCTTTATTTTGTACCAATTTGTTTTCTATTTTTCTCTTTGTTTTCATTGTGTATTTCTTTGGTTCCAGTCCATTAGAAGTTTGTTGTCCTTTCTTTGTTTGACATAAACTCCATTCTTGAACCAAACTTTGGAGCTTACTTTTGAAGTGTTTGAGTTGTTGGTTTATTGAAGAACTTTAAGGAGCATCCCTTGAGTGGCAAAAGGCAAGAGTGGTGAGATTATTTGAGGAAAAGCCTAATTGAGTGATATACAAGTGTTGAGAGCCAGTACTTGAGTGATACACGTAAGGGTGTGTGATATATGTTCTTGGTGAGGTCATTTTGCTTTCTAACAATTTTTTGTTTTTAAGTAATTAATTTGCAGGTTTTTGGAAGGGTATGACTACATTGGTAAATATCAAAAGAAAAGAAGAAGATAAAAGATTGAAAGAAAATGATGTTGAGGGGTTGCAAAAGCTCTTTGAAATGATGAAGAGAGCAAATGATGAGTGGGATGAAAGAAAGAAGAATCCTGGAAGAGACCACGAGCTTACTAGAGGTAACAAGATTTTTCAAACTAGAATGGAAGTATTGTCTAATGTGTGTGCTACTAAGATTGACATGAATATTTGTCACAACTATGTTAGTGCTTACTTTGTTCAAAAGGTTGGTTTGTCTTGTGTTAAGCATGATTCACCCTACACCTTAAAAGGAGTAAAGGTGGACAAGAGAGTGTTAGTGCCATTAACTCTTGGGAGATACAAGGATCATGTTTTGTGTGATGTGGTTCCCTTATTCACATGTCATGTCTTATTGGGAAGGCCATGGTATCTCTATAGAAATGCTTCATATGATCAAGAAAAGCATAGGTGAATCCTTGGTGAGAGATGATGGAAAAAAGACTACCCTTGTTTCATTGACACCTATGGAGATTAAAGAAGATGAATTAAGGGTGAGAAGACCAATGGAGGTGTTTGAAAAGGAAAAAGAATGCAAAAGGGGAAGCAAAAACAGATTTGAGAAGCCTAAAATTAAAGTTGATCTTAGAAGTCCTCCAAGGGATAAAAGAGGGATTCTTGGCAAGTACATAGGATCTAGTGCATTGACAAACTTCCTTGCACCAAATAAATATGAGGGTAAGAGAAGTAAGGGTGAGAAACTTGACAACTCAAGAGAGGAAAAAGGAGATAAAGTGATGAGTAAAGAGAGTGAGTTGTCAAAAGGTAAGAATGAGTGGAAAGAATTGAGTGAAGTGAGTTTAAGAGGTAAAATAGAGAGTGAACCAGTGCACTTGAGAGATGAGGAAAAAGAAGAGATTAAAAGAATAGAGTGCTTAAGTGTGAAAGATTCTCGTTCAAGCTCTAACCAATTAACTCTTTCTATTTCTAGTGTTTGTGTTCCAAATGTGCAGGTTATTGAAAAGGAAATCAATGAAGAGTTGGAACGACAATTGCATAAAGAAAGGAAATCCAATTCCAAAGAAGATTTGGAAATTGTACAAGCCAATGACTCATGGAAACAAGTGCAAGTTGAAGACGAGTTTGAGCTTGAAGAACTCATGTGGTATGACCTTGTCAATGATCTATTTGTTGCAAATGAAATTGAGCATTTACTACAATCTGATGAGTCCAAAGTTATAAGTGAAGGTATTACTCAAATTAAGAGTAAACCTTACCTTGTTGATTATTTTTCTCATGTGAGTAATCTGCCACAATATGATGAAAGAGAAGTGCAAGATAACTTGAGTGGACAAATCCAATGGGATTTGGGAGAGGATGAATCTTGTTCACATTCCAATATGCTAAATCTTTCTTATTTTAATATCACCTCTCAGTTGATGCAGAAATTTGAGGAAGAACCTTGTGAAGAGGAAGATGGTACCTCATTTGAAGAAGAAACTAACATTGGCCAAGACCCATTATGGGAAGAAATTGGAGAAGACTTTAAGGTGTTCTTTAATCCCTTATGGTGTGAATTACCAATGGAGAAGTTGCCAATGAAGACAATGAGACACATAAAGCTTTTGGTGCCAAAAATAAGAATATTGAGCTAATTGATGAATGTAATAGCTCAAGTGGGGAAAAAGATAAGTGCTCACAGGTTGCTTACTTTATATCTTTGTCTTATTTTGAAGATCCTTTTTTGCAGGTTCAATCCAAGCCACTTCTCAAGCAACTCACTTTTGATCCATATCTTGACTATGGTATATCCAATAGCAAGGTTAAGTTGTTTTGCAAGACCAAATATGGTATGTTTGTTTGGTATTCAAATGCTTTTGGTCTAGGTAATGATCCTCTCTTGTTTAAGGAGCTTATTAAGTGTATATTTAGTTTTTGTGTTGGCGATTACATTATTCTATTGGATGAAGCAGTGCATGGATATTTAAAATGGGTGTTTGCACATAAAAGAACTAAATGGGTTAAGTGGTTGCATGGTCACTATCTAATGTTATTTTTACCAAATAAGTTGTCTACTTCATTTGTTTACCTCCAACTTATTATGATAATCTAGTTGGTTGTAGGCATTGGTGATTTGAGGACAAATCTTCTTCAAGTGTGGGGGAATGATAGCAACCATGGAGGCTCAAAATCCATTGAAGGAGCAGCAATAGTCAATGTCAAGATTCTAGGACGAATCTTCTTTAAGAAGGGGAGAATGATAGCATCCGTGGAAGCTCAATGTCATTAAAGGGCAGAGAATATCAAGACTTTAATGGGCCTCAATTAGCAATGCAAACAAGTCTTATGATGGAAGAATAAGTATAACACAATGTTGATCTTTGGAGGCGGCCCAAATTAAAGATCAAAAGAAGTTGAAATTATGGCCCAAAATCTGTCCAAATAAGGAGAAATTTCAGCAGCCCAAAGTTGTGTTCTAGAATCTTATTTAATACTTTGTTGACTACATTTATAGCTTTAGTGGAGGACCAAAGTGTTGGTAGTCTTCTATGCACCTAGGTAATTTCAGCTTATTTAATTTAGTTTGACCACCTAGGAAGTCTAGAATGTCTTTTAGATTGCAGCACCATTTACTCATATATAAAGGAGTGTATTCTTCTTTATTGTAACTAAGTTTGATTTAAATTAATAGTAGCAGCCTTTTGGCTTGTGGAGACCTCTTAAGGTTCTCTTTTGGGTTATGCCCTTTTTGTTCTACTTTGAACTATATCTTGGATTTCTTCAAATGGTAAGATTCCTCGTTTGAGTTCCCTCCCTCCTATTCTAATTCTTCTACTTCTTTATTGATTCGCTATTTCTATTAAACAAGATTTCAAGTATCTAATATTTGAGCTTGTTTCTTCTCTTTCTAGAATCAATTCCTCCCTCATTTCTAAAGTTCTTATTTATAACTCTTCCGTTATCCGTGTCGTTATCAACAAATTCTGCAATATTCTTCTTCATGTCACCCCACCAATATACTCCTTTAGATCGTGGTACATTTTAGTTGATCCCGAATGGATAAAATACCTTGAATGATGTGTTTCCATCATAATTCTCCTTCTTAGCCCATCTACATTAGGTACACACAATCTGTTTTGGCACCGAAGTACTCCCTCTTTTGTAAGCTCGAATGCCTCTGTCATACCTTATTGTACATTCTCCTTAAGCTATAATAGAATAGGGTCTGCATACTGCTCTCTTTCACCTCAGCTACTAATGAAGATTCTGCCGCATTTTGCACAATAACTCCTTCATTTGGAGTTTCAAGAAGGCGAACCCCTAATCTAGCTAGTTGATATCTTTGATTATCCCTTGTCTTTCTTCTGTGAGCTGGCCATAAGTGCTTTCAGCTACCACATTAGCTTTTCCCGGATGATATAAAATATCAATGTCATAGTTTTTTAATAGTTCAAGCCACCTCCGCTGCCTCAGATTTAGGTCCTTCTGCTTAAAGATATATTGCAAACTCTTATGGTTGGTATATGTCAACATGAACCCTATAAAGTAGTGGCGCCATATCTTTAAAGCAAATACTACTTCTGCTAACTCAAGATCATGTGTCAGATAATTTTTCTCATGAGGCCACAATTGTATTGAGGCATAAGCTATCACTTTACCATGCTGCATCAATACACATCCCTAACCAACTCCTAAAGCCTCACAATACACTACATACCCTTCTAAGACTTCTGAAAGTACCAAAACAGGTGTAGAAGACAACTTATTCTTCAGATCTTGGAAACTCTTTTCACATGCATCGTTCCATTGAAACTTGGTTGCCTTGTGTGCTAGCTTTGTTAATGGTGAAACAATAGAAGAAAATTCTTTAACAAACCTTCTATAATAACCTGCCAATCTGAGGCAACTACGAATCTCTGTAGGCGTTGTAGGTCACCAGTTCTTCACAGCTTCTATCTTTTGAGTATCAACCCTTATTCCTTCATCAAATACAATATGACCTAAGAATGCTACAGATTGTAACCAAAACTCACATTTAGAGAACTTTGCAAATAACTTACGATCACGAAGAATCTGCAACACCTGTCGTAAGTGACTAGCATGGTCCTCTTTTGATCTTAAATACACAAGAATATCATCAATAAACACTATCACGAACACGCCTAAAAATGGCTTGAACACCCTATTCATCAGATCCATAAAAGCTGTTGGTGCACTTGTTAGCTCGAAGGACATAACTAAAAACTCATAATGATCGTACCGTGTTCGAAAGGCTATCTTGGGTATATCTCTCTCTCTGACCTTTACTTGATGATAACCTGACCTCAAGTCAATCTTTGAGAAACATTTAGCACCTTGTAATTGATCAAACAAATCATCAATTCTAGGGAGGGGATATTTGTTCTTAATTGTCACCTTATTCAATTGCCGGTAATCAATACACATCTTCAACGTGCCATCTTTCTTACGTACAAATAACACTGGTGCACCCCATGGGGACATACTAGGCCTTATGAATCCCTTTTCTAGCAAGTCTTTTAATTGCTCCTTAAATTCCCGTAATTGTGCCGGGGCCATTCTATATAGAGGAATAGAGATAGGTTGAGTAGCTGGAATCACATCAATACCAAACTCTACTTCTCGTTATGGGGGTAAACCCGAGAGATCTTTAGGGAATACATCAAGAAATTCATTTACCACTGGAACAGATTGAAGAGTTGGTGGCTCCACATCTGTATCTTTCACCCTTACTAAGTGACATTTGTTCCCCTTGGATGTCATTTTCTTTGCCTTAAGATAAGAAATAAACTTACCTTTTGGAGCTCCAACATTACCCCTCCATTCAAGAACTGTCTCTTTTGGGAAATGAAAATATACCTTCTTAGCTCGGCAATCTACTGTAGCATAACAAGAAGACAACCAATCCATACCCATTATAACATCAAATTCCACCATTTCTAGCTCAATAAGGTCGGCCAATGTGTCACGGTCACAAACAGTAACTATATAATTACGATAAGCTCTTATAGCTATAATAGATTCACCAACCGACGTAGACACTTCAAATGGCTTAACTAATAATTTCGGTGTTCTTTAGAATTTTTCAACAATCAATGGAGTGACATAAGATAGTGTAGAACCCAGATCAATTAATACATATACATTATGTGAAAAGATGGATAATGTACCTGTAACCACATTCGGAGAAGCCTCCAAAATTTATCGATCCACTAAAGCATAGGTACGATTCTGGGCTTCACTAGAACTAGTTGCTCCTTTACTGCCTCTACCTAAGAAAGGAACCGACGATGATGATGCAACGGCTGATCCAATTGGTCGTGCCATACTACCCGTGCCCCTCAATGGGCACTCTCTCATCATATGGACCAAAATACCACACCAAAAGCAAGCATCCATCCCAAACTGACATGCACTTAAATGAAGCGCCCGCATTACCTACATGGCTGACGAGGAGGTCTTGATTGGCTCATACTCCCTTGTTCTTGATACCCTGCTATCCGTGAACCTTGAATTTCACTTCTTTTCCCAAATTGGTTTCCCCTAAAGCCTTGGAATCGGGGTGGAGCACTTGCTGTAGAGTAGGTAGGTGATGGCCTAGGAAGTCTATTAAGAAACTGAGGCCTAAACTCTCCTTGGGATGCCATGAACTGCCCCGTAGGTTTAGCCCTCTTGGAAGGTCCTCTTTTAAATTCTTGTGTTCATCTCCTTTGCCTCTGATCCTCCATTTTTTGTGCAAAAGCTTGTATTCTTTCTATATCCATATCTCTATTCAAAGCAGCAGTAGTGCAATCCCTAACCAAAAACGAATCCAATCTATCCACATATCGATGAACTCTATCATCCATTGTAGCTACTACATTAGGAGCATACCTAGCCAAAGAGTTAAACCAAAGATTGTACTCCCTCACACTCATATTACCTTGACGAAGATTTAAGAATTGATCCACACGAGCCTCTCAGATCTCAAATGGAAGGTAATGATCAAGAAATGCCATTTTGAACTCTTCCCAACTAGCTGAAAGTGTACCGGTGCCTCTAGATCATTTTCAATCTTCATACCATAAGATAGCCTCTCCTTTTAATCTATACGCTGCAAGTTCAACTGTCTCTACACCAGATACATGCATGACATCCAATGCCCTTTCGATTTGATCCATAAAGTCTTGTGGGTCTTCATCAAGATCTGATTCGGTCAATGTGGGAGGCTCCAATTTGAGGAAATCCTGTGTTCGTAGACTAGCTGCCCTATCCGTACCACCCATACCTGTAGTTGGACCAACTTGTCCTTGACTTTACGTAGCAACTATACGAGTCAAGAATTGCACCGCATTCCTTAAATCTTGATCACTAGTATTAATAGGTGATTTTGGGAGTACTCCTCTCCTTCTTAGCTCTTCTAGAGATGGAAGAGTAGAAGAAGTCCGAGATACAAACTCATCTTCAATTTCACTTTGATTAGTTCATATAGGTGGTGACTTGCTGGTCCCTTCTCCGGCGGCCATATCCACATGCTTACTTTTATTCTTACTCCTTCTTGTAATCGACATTTTAACTATATAGAAATTTTTTTAATCTAAGGTTAAATACAAATCAACCTACATCATTGGCTCTATCGTACGATCTAAGAAATGAAGAAAAAGAAACAAATCCTAAATGTCCTGTAGCCTCCTACGTATATATGTGGTGCACAACACACCCATAAGCAAGACTCTACATAGACACGGCTTTGTAGACTCCCTAGGACAACCTGCTCTGATACCACTTTTGTCATGCCTCAAATCCCATTGGGGCGAACTGGCACTCGTAGCCGTAAAGGCCCGAGAGAACCAACCTGAGATCATATACTTCTTATACATGTAATGGAGCTAACAAATGTGTTGTAGTGTATGGACATGATGTATCGATAAAGTAAACCAAGTAGTTAAACACAAATAGATATACAGGACTTCGCTGTTGGGGCCACAATTTCTAAAAGTCAAGACACTACCATGCTTAACTTTAAAATGTCTACAAAGCCTCTAAAAGATACATAGACTTAGTTAAGGTCGGGACAGGTCCCCACCTTACACACAACTACTACACAATACCAAGAATATATGTAACTGACTCAGAAAGCCCCGAATCAACCTGGAGCTCACCAATAGCCTTAGGACGTCCTGTACTCCTACGGGAGAGATCTACTAGCTCCTGTGCCTGCAGCATGAAAGGTAGGTTCCCCAAGAGGGACGTCAGTACGAAAGAATATACTGAGTATATAAGGCTCAAAGCAACTGTACATAACCCAAAAGTTTAAGTGACATCAAGTACAAGTGTATAGATAATGTTAATAACCCACCTTGGGTGGTATCAGGGGAACCACGTACATTACATTCGTTGCTTTCCTTTTTCCTTCTTTCCTTTATAATCTTTAGTAAGCCATGTAGTACAAATGACCAACTCATCAGTGGTAAACAAATTGGGATCGGCCCATGCTAGGCTTACGCCCCTGAGCTGCCACCCACATAAATCAATCGGGATCGACCCATGCTAGGCTTACGCCTCTGAGCTGCCACCCACACATTGTCACGCCCCGAATTCCAACGAGGCATGATTGGCACCCGTAGCTGATAAGGCCCGAGAGAACCAAGCTTTGCCTATGTTCATTCATATGCATGCCATAAGAAACCCATAATCACATAATAACTTTGGATACCCATAATGGAATTCATGGAATGTGTGATGTATATATACATATGCGAAACTCGGCCGTTGAGGCCACTAGGTCAAAAATGACATATACCTTTTATATTTATACACCCACAACCGTCTACAAAAGCCTCTAACAAGAGCATTGACCAAAATGAACCAAAAGTCGGGACAAGTCCCCGCTTTATACAACATGTACAACACCAAAACATATGTACAACTGTGACTCGGAGAAACCCTGAACTAACTGGAGCTCACCAAAGATCCGCAACACTGGCAACCTACTGTGGAGGCCTACTAGTACCTGCGCCTGCAACAAGTAAGGTAAATTCTCCAAGAGGGGTCAGTACGAAGAATGTACTGAGTATGTAAGGCCATAGAAAACTTGTATGATAAGCAACTATGTTAATGAAATCAAATACAATGAATGACCAACATAGATAAGTCACTATTCTGTACTTTGGAAACCATGTATATTGCTTTCGTTAATTTCTTTGTATCTTTAATTTAATGATTATTCATCTTTGCATGTGACTTGTGACACCCGGGCCCCGACTGAACCGTGGGTTTTAAACATAACATCATGTTATGTTGGGATTGGCTCGAGCTAGGCTTATGCCCCTAGAGCTGCCACATTATAAATCAATGTATATATCGGGATCGGCTCGATCTAGGTTAGTACCTCTAGAGCGGCACCCGTACAACATTTCAGGTTTGGCTCGAGCTAGGTTATTACCCCTAGAGCTGCCCCCTATTAGGATCGGTCCGAGCTAGGCTTATGCCCCTAGGACTGCCCCCTGATTTGGGATCGACTTGAGCTAGGCATTTTGCCCCCAAAGCTGCCACCCATACTTGATCATTAACCACATGTGCATTACTTTATTCATTACTTTGAGATTAACACATTATAGTCATAACTTTACTTGAAGCTTTGGATCATTAACCAATAAGTAAGAGACATGTGAATAACATTATTTGGATATAGAGCCTTTTGGAAAACATAACCCTATTGGAACCATTGGACAACCAGCAATGAACAAGATACATAAGCATAACCAATATTGGAACTTTGGAACACAACTTTATTGGGTTTTTGGAACGTTATCAATGAAGAGGAGACATGTGATTCATAATTGAGAAATGAATAGGAAACTTGTGATAATAACTATTTGAACCGGAATAGTATACCTTAACACATTTTGGAATAGTACAAGTGTAACGTCAATGTGAATCCAATAGGCTGCAGAAAGATACGGACAAAGTAACCTTACATACCTTCACTTCCAAGTATGAATTCACAAGCCTATGTATGAACACAATAGTCCAGCTTCTTCTTTACGTCTTACTCTACAATGCAAGTACATATCGTAGCATACATTAGCAACTAGTTGCTATACAGACACACAAGACGTCAATGAACTATATGACAGTCGTATAGCGTCATGTTACCCCTTACAATACAATCCAAGGCATTATCATATCAACAACACCATAACACTATGCACATTGACCAAGAGATCATACATCGATAGCATTTCATACCATACTTATCCTTTACTCTTTTCCCTTGATCATTCCGTCACAATTACTCCTTCATAACAACATATGAACAACCATCCATACTTAATACAGTCCAACACACCTCCATACGATACTTTAAAGTCATTAAAACAACATCACAAGTTGATAATTACATCCAAAAAGGGTATAGGGGCCTTCGGGGATCAACTAGAGACGGAAGCACCCAAAACAAAAATCTGGAAGGACCTGCACTGCCACCTGCGCCCACAAGTGGATGAGGTACGCGCGCAGATGCCCTCTGGCAGCAGCCAGAGGCATCTGCTCCCGCAGGTGCCTCCGTCTGCTGGGGCGGATGCCCGTTTTGGTCCGAAATGGTCTTTTTGGGGTCTTTTCATGCCATGAATGGTCCATGATCATAACCAAACTTATTTTGACATATTTTTGATCATCTTAAACACAACATTCAACCATGATCCCACGACACACATAACAACACCCAAAACTGCACTTTACGACCAATACGTCACCCAAAACCATAACTAACTTTACAATAGCAACTCCAAACATTATGCACAAGAATGAAACAAGGTAAGACTATAATAATATCTCATATGTCAATATTTAATCCATCAAGTTCAGTTCCTTCATGACCATAAGTCCATGTTCAAGTTCACAAGACAAAAACCAGTCTCCGATTGCAAAAATAGACAGTTTTACACATAGCACACTGTCCAACACTTTGCCAACACAACCAACATGATTTATACATCATCTTACACATATTATATACTGAACCATGAGAATAAATACTTACCAAAGTGTGATCTTGGCCCAACAAGTAGTTGCCTTAGGGTTGTATCTTGAGAAATAATGTTTAAGAAAATGTTAAAAAGGCATGTGTATATCTAATGACTAAAAATCTGATTTATGGGTTTATATAGTCCCTTTTGAATGATTCTTATCCACACACTTGGTGGGTTTACTTGGTCCATGGATAAGCAATGAAAGAATGGGTCAAAAAGTCTTTTAGGCCATGTTTTCTTATGATTTTTCGGCTTCTTTTTGGGCCCAATTGTGCAAGACTTTTAAATGCCCACGTATTGATACATAATTCATGAATTCTCTCATGTTTCCATATTTCTGTAATTGTTACGGTTGTCAGCTAGACTTAGAAACGTACGGGGTGTTACATTCTCCCCCCCTTAGAAACATTCGTCCTCGAATGTTAGTGTTATCATTTCAAAGAAACTAATTACAAGTTTAGGAGCATTCTTCATGTCATTATATAAAAATATACTCAAAGCTTATAAATACTTACTTGTCATTCTTCCTTTTGGAACAAATGAGGGTACTTGGATTTCATCATTTCCTCAGCTTCCCATGTGACCTCTTCTATTTGCTGATTCCTCCAAAGTAGGTTACGGATGCTATGTCTTTGTTTCTCAATCTCTTCACTTGTCTTTTCAGAATGGTAATAGGTATCTCCTCATAGGTAAGATCCTCTGTAACCTGTACCTCATCAATAGGAGTAAAACGAGATGGATCCCCTATGCATTTTTGAAACATCGATACATGGAATACCGGATGAACTGTGGAGAGTTCCTGGGGTAGTGCCAACTCATATGAACCTTGCCCAAATCTTCTAATAATTTCATATGGTCCTTCCTATATACCGTGGACTCAATTTTCCTTTCTTTTCGAATTGCATTACCCCTTTCATTGGTGACACTTTCAGAAATACCCAATCACCTTTGACGAACTCAAGTCCTCTTCTTCTAACATCGGCATATGACTTGTGTTGACTCTGGGCCATCAGTAATCGTTGTTGAATCGCTTTAACCTTCTCCATAGCTTGATGAACAAGGTCTGGCCCAAGTATAGCAGTCTCACCTGCTTCAAACCACCCAATTGGTAATCTACATTTTCGTCCATATAATGCTTCATAAGGTGCCATTTTAATACTTGAATGGTAGCTATTGTTATAAGCAAATTCAATGAGAGGCAAATGGTCATCCCAACTGCCCTGAAAATCTAACGTGCAAGCTCGTAGCATATCTTCAAGTGTCTGAATAGTACGTTCTGCTTGTCCATCAGTCTGAGGATGGAAAGCCGTAATCAAATTCACCTGTGTGCCCAAACTCTGTTGAAAAGATCTCCAAAAGTGCGTTGTGAACTGTGCTCCTCTGTCTCATATGATGAAAAGTGGAATACCGTGCAATCGCACTATCTCTTTAACGTATAACTTTGCATAATCCTTAGCTGTATAGGTGGTCTTGACTGGTAGAAAATGCGCGGACTTGGTAAGCCTGTCCACTATAACCCATATAGAATCAAATTTCCACAGTGTACAAGGCAAACCTGTGATAAAGTCCATATTAATCATATCCCATTTCCAGACTGGAAGATTGATACATTGCATGTAACCTCCTGGTTTCTGATGCTCTACCTTTACTTGTTGATAATTTGGGCATTGAGCGACAAATTCTGCAATGTTCTTCTTCATATTTCCCCACCAATACACTTTCTTTAAATCATGGTACATTTTAGTAGCACCCGGATGAATAGAATAGCGTGAATGATGCGCCTCCGTCATGATTCATTTTCGCAGTTCATCTACATCTGGAACGCATACTCTACCTTGGCATTGGAGCACCCCTTCCTATGTTAGATCAAATGCCTCTATCAAATTCTTTTCTACATTCTCTTTTAACTGCATTAACATAGGATCTGTAAACTGTTTTTCTTTCACCTCAGCTACTAGCGAAGATTCAGCTGCATTTTGCACAATAACTCCTTCATCTGAGGATTTAAGAAGACGAACTCCCAAGCTGGCTAATTGATATATATATCTTTGATTATCTCTTTCTTTTCTGTCCCTTGACCACTAGTGCTTTCTACTGTCTTGCGACTCAATGCGTCAGCTATCACATTTGCTTTGCCTAGATGATAAAGAATATCAATGTCATAGTCTTTTAAAAGCTCCAACTACCTTCGTTGCCTCAAATTGAGTTCCTTCTGCTTAAAGATATATTGTAAACTTTTGTGATCCGTATAGATATAAACATGAACTTCATACAAGTAATGATGCCATATCTTTAAAGCAAAGACCACCGCTGCTAATTCAAGATCATGTGTGGGATAATTTTTCTCATGTGGCCGCAACTGTCGTGAGGCATATGCTATGACATTACCATGCTGCATCAACATACATCCAAGACAAATCCCAGAAGCATCACAATAGACTGCATAACCTTCGGTACCCTCAGGAAGTACTAAAACTGGTGTGGAGGTTAATTTGTCTTTCAACTTTTGGAAGCTTTTCTCACACGCATCATTCCACTGAAATTTTAACTGCCTTATGTGTAAGCTTAGTTAACGGTGAAGCAATAGAGGAAAATCCTTCCATAAATCTTCTATAGTAACCCGCCAGTCCAAGAAAACTACGAATCTCTGTGGGTGTCGTGGGTCTTGGCCAATTTTTCACTGCTTCAATCTTCTGTGTATCAACCTGTATCCCTTCATCTGACACAATGTGACCCAAGAATGCAACTAATTTTAAACAAAACTCACACTTGGAGAACTTTGCATACAACTTACGCTCACGAAGAATCTGTAGCACCTGCCGTAAGTGATTAGCATGGTCCTCCGATGTTTTGGAATAAACTAGTATGTCATCTATAAATACTGTGACGAACACGTCCAGAAATGGCTTAAACACCCTATTCATCAAATCCATGAACACAGCTGGTGCATTTGTTAGTCCAAATGACATAACTAAAAATTCATAATGTCCATACCGTGTTTGAAAAGCTGTCTTGGGCACATCTTCTTCTTACTTGATGGTAACCCGACCACAAGTCGATCTTTGAAAAGCAATTGACATCCTGTAACTGGTCAAACAAATCATCAATTCGAGGAAGGGGATATTTGTTCTTGATCATTACCTTATTCAATTGTCGATAGTCGATGCACATTCTCAACATGCCATCTTTCTTCCGTACAAATAATACCGGTGCACCCCACGGGGACACACTAGGTCTAATGAAGCCCTTGTCCAGCAAATCTTTCAATTGCTCCTTCAATTCACTCAATTCTGCTGAAGCCATTCTATATGGAGGAATAGAAATAGGTTGAGTGCCTGGAATCACATCAATGCCAAATTCTACTTCCCGTTCTGGGGGTAAACCTGGAAGATCCTCTGGGAACACATCTAGAAATTCATTGACCACTGGAACCGACTGCAGAGTTAGTGGTTCCACCTCAGTATCTTTCACCCGTACTAAATGACATATATATCCCTTGGCAATCATTTTTCTGGCCTTCAAATAGGAAATAAATCTTCCTCATGGCGCCCCTACATTACCCTGCCATTCAAGAACATTTTCTTGCGGAAAGCAAAATTGCACTTTCTTGGCCCGGCAATCTACCGTGGCATAACAAGAGGCCAACCAATCCATTCCCATGATCACATCAAAATCCACCATGTCTAATTCAATGAGATCGGCCAATGTATCATGACCACACACAGTTAGCACACAATCACGATATACTCTTTTTGCAATAATACATTCACCGACCGGTATAGACACTTCAATTGATTTAAGTAATAATTCTGGCACCTTTGTGAATTTCGCGGCAACCAAAGGAGTAACATAGGAAAATGTAGAACCAGGGTCAATCAATACATATACATTATATGAGAATATGGATAATGTACCTGTGACAACATCAGGGGAAGCCTCTGAATTCTATCGGTCCACTAAAGCATAAGTGCGATTCTGGACCCCACTAGTACTGGCTACTCCTCTGGCACCCCTACCACGGCCAACCGACTGTACACCTCGGCCCAAAGAAGGAACTGATGCTGATGACGCAACGGCCGATCCTGCCGGTTGTGCTATACCACCCATGCTCTTCTGGGGACACTCTCTCATCATGTGCCCCGTCATACCGCACCAAAAGCAAGCATTTGTCCCCACTCTGCATGTACCTGCATGACTACGTCCACAGTGCTGACACTGCTGACGAGGAAAACCGGCTGCCTGTGACCCGTGAACTCCGCTACTCTGCCCAGATGGACCACCCCTAGCCCTCAGAACTGAGAGTGAGCACCCCCTGTGGAATAAGAGAACGATGGTCTAGGTGGTCTCGGAAACATGCGGGGCCTAGTTCCTCCTTGGGACATCATAGGTGGTCCCATAGGTCTAGCCCTTTTGGATTGTCCCCTGTCAAATTCATGCACCCTTCGTCTTTGTCTTTGATCTTCCATTTTCTGGGCGAAGGCTTGTATTCTAGCTATGTCCATGTCTTTATTCAAGGCGGCAATAGTGCAATCCCTTACCAAATATGGCTCTAGTCGGTCCACATATCTATGGACTCTATCTGTCATCGTAGCCACAATATTTGGCGTATATCGAGCCAAGGAATTAAATTGCAAGCTATATTCTCTCACGCTTAAATTTCCCTGACGGAGATTTAGAAATTGATCAGCACGAGCCTCACGAATCTCATACAGAAGGTAATGGTCAAGAAAAGCCGCTTTGAATTCTTCCCAATGTATTGGCATTGCACCATTACCACGTGACTTCTTCCAATCCTCATACCATAATATCGCTTCTCCTTTCAACCTGTACGCAGCAAGTTCAACTGTTTCTACCCCCGACACATGCATAACTTCCATAGCTCTCTGAATCTGATCCACGAAGTCCTGTGGATCTGCTTTCGGATCTGACCCTGTGAATATAGGAGGGTCCAGTTTCAGAAAATCCTGTGTTCTGTGACTCGTCACTCTAGCCGCATCATCATCATGTGTAATTGGACCCGTTCGTCCTTGACTTTGGGCTGCCACTAACTGTGTCAACATGTGAACTGCGTTTCTGAGATCCTGATCTGTGGCATTCATTGGTGGTTCCGCGGGTACTTCTCTACCAACTGGCTCCTCCGGAGCTGGAAAAGTAGACGAAGACAGCGATGAAATTTCAGCATTTGCTCCACCTTGACTAGCTTGGTCAGGTGGTAGTCTACTTATTCCTCCACCAGCAGGCACATCTACCTGCTTCCCTTTACCTCTACCTCCTCTCGTGATTGACATTTTGACTATACCAAAGAAAAATAATTAACCATGGTCAGATTTCATTTCAACTTACAACACTGGCTCTATTGCACGATCTAGAATTGAAGAAAAGAAACATCATCCTAAATGTCAAGTATCCTCCTGCTTATAAATGTGGTGCACAACACATTGATAAGTAAGACCCGACTCAGACACGGCTTTGTAGACACCCTTAGAACGACATGCTTTGATACCACTTTTGTCACGCCCCGAATTCCAACAAGGCATGATTGGCACCCGTAGTCGATAAGGCCCGAGAGAACCAAGCTTTGCCTATGTTCATTCATATGCATGCCAAAAGAAACCCATAATCACATAATAACTTTGGATACCCATAATGGAATTCATGGAATGTGTGATGTATATATATACATATGCGAAACTCGGCTATTGAGGCCACCAGGTCAAAAATGACATATACCTTTTACATTTATACACCCACAACCATCTACAAAAGCCTCTAACAAGAGCATTGACCAAAATGAACCAAAAGTCGGGACAAGTCCCCGCTTTATACAACATGTACAACACCAAAACATATATACAACTGTGACTTGGAGAAACCCTGAACTAACTGGAGCTCACCAAAGATCCGCAACACTGGCAACCTACTGTGGAGGCCTACTAGTACCTGCGCCTGCAACAAGTAAGGTAAATTCCCCAAGAGGGGTCAGTACGAAGAATGTACTGAGTATGTAAGGCCATAGGAAACTTGTATGATAAGCTACTATGTTAATGAAATCAAATACAATGAATGACCAACATAGATAAGTCACTATTCTGTACTTTGGAAACCATGTATATTACTTTCGTTAATTTCTTTGTATCTTTAATTCAATAAATATTATTCATCTTTGCATGTGACTTGTGACACCCGGGCCCCGACTGAACAATGGGTTTTAAACATAACATCATGTTATGTTGGGATTGGCTCGAGCTAGGCTTATGCCCCTAGAGTTACCACCCTATAAATCAATGTATATATCGGGATCGGGTCGAGCTAGGTTAGTACCTCTAGAGCTGCCACCTGTACAATATTTCAGGTTCGGCTCGAGCTAGGTTATTACCCCTAGAGCTGCCCCCTGGTAGGATCGGTCCGAGCTAGGCTTATGCCCCTAGGACTGCCCCTTGATTTGGGATCGGCTTGAGCTAGGCATTTTGCCCCCAAAGCTGCCACCCATACTTGATCATTAACCACATGTGCATTACTTTATTCATTACTTTGAGATTAACACATGATAGTCATAACTTGACTTGAAGCTTTGGATCATTAACCAATAAGTAAGAGACATGTGAATAACATTATTTGGATATAGAGCCCTTTGGAAAATATAACCCTATTGGAACCATTGGACAACCAGCAATGAACAAGATACATGAGCATAACCAATATTGGAACTTTGGAACACAACTTTATTGGGCTTTTGGAACGTTATCAATGAAGAGGAGACATGTGATTCATAATTGAGCAATGAATAGGAAACTTGTGATAATAACTATTTGAACCAAAATAGTATACCTTAACACATTTCAAAATAGTACAAGTGTAACGTCAATGTGAATCTTATAGGCTACAGAAAGATACGGACAAAGTAACCTTACATACATACCTTCACTTCCAAGTATGAATCCACAAGCCTATGTATGAACACAATAGTCCAGCTTCTTCTTTACGTCTTACTCTACAATGCAAGTACATATCGTAGCATACATTAGCAACTAGTTGCTATACAGGTGTACAAGACGTCAATGAACTATATGACAGTCGTATAGCATCATGTCACCCCTTACAATATAATCCAAGGCATTATCATAACAACAACACCATAATACTATGCACATTGACCAAGAGATCATACATCGATAGCATTTCACACCATACTTATCCTTTACTCTTTTCCCTTGATCATTCCGCCACAATTACTCCTTCATAACAACATATGAACAACCATCCATACTTAATACAGTCCAACACACCTCCATACAATACTTTAAAGTCATTAAAACAACATCACAAGTTGATAATTACATCCAAAAAGGGTATAGGGGCCTTCGGGGATCAACTAGAGACAGAAGCACCCAAAACGAAAATCTGGAAGGACCTGCGCTGCCACCTGCGGACGCAGGTGGCTGAGGTGCGGGCGCAGATGCCCTCTGGCAGCAGCCAGAGGCATCTGCGTTGGCATCTGCGCCCGCAGGTGCCTCCGTCTGGAGGGGCGGATGCCCGTTTTGGTCCGAAATGGTCTTTTTGGGGTCTTTTCATGCCATGAATGGTCCATGATCATAACCAATCTTATTTTGACATATTTTTGATCATCTTAAACACTAACATTCATCCATGATCCCACGACACACATAACAACACCCAAAACTGCACTTTACGACCAATACGTCACCCAAAACCAAAATCAACTTTACAATAGCAACTCCAAACATTATGCACAAGAATGAAACAAGGTAAGACTATAATAACATCTCATATGTCAATATTCATTCCATCAAGTTCAGTTCCTTCATGAGTCTATGGTCAAGTTCACAAGACAAAAACCAGTCTCCGATTGCAAAAATAGACAGTTTTACACATAGCACACTGTCCAACACTTTGCCAACACAACCAACATAATTTATACATCATCTTACACATATTATATACTGAACCATGAGAATAAATACTTACCAAAGTGTAATCTTGGCCCAACAAGTAGTTGCCTTAGGGTTTGTATCTTGAGGTTTATATAGTCTCTTTTGAATGATTCTTATCCACACACTTGGTAGGTTTACTTGGTCCATGGATAAGCAATGCAAGAATGGGTCAAAAAGTCTTTTGGGCCATGTTTTCTTATGATTGTTCGGCTTCTTTTTGGGCTCAATTGTGCAAGACTTTTAAATGCCCACATATTGATACATAATTCATCAATTCTCTCATGTTTCCATATTTCCGTAATTGTTACGGTTGTCAGCTAGACTTAGAAACGTACGGGGTGTTACACACATAACCAGCTTTAAGTTGCTTACTTTATTTAGTCTTTGAGATTGTTATATTGGTGGTTATAACATTATGGAATTTCTGGAATAGTAATGCTCGAGTAAAAAAAAAAAAAAAAGAAACACGTGAATAAACATTTGATGTAATTGCCATAAAGTAAAGAATACTTGCACATGATTGAAATGCTTAGGAGCCAAACTAATAAATATATCTTAGTTGACTAAGATGGAAAGACCAAAAAAATTGGGTAGTGAAGGTAGACATGCCAACTTGACAATAAACATATGTTGAAGTACGTGAAGACATTTCGGAGTGGAAACAAGGTCGTTAACTACGTAGACATTATGTACTGCCAAAGGATACGAAAAAGAGTTTTACATACCTTATTTTCCCACCACGTGCCTATAACGATTCATCTCTTTCTTTAAGTGTTACTCTACAATTTAAGTACATAGTGGAACTAACATTAAAAGCTAATTACATTACAAGTTTACAAGGTGGTAATTAGTTACTTAACGGGAAGTAAAAACTATCCAACCTCCTAAACATATGGTGTATCCCTCCCCCCTTCTTTATACTGCCATAAAACCATATTCCACCCCCTTACTCTATAACCTACTTCCTTACCACAACAATACCACCAAAACAGTCCACAAACCAACACAAATGTTACAAACCGATAGGATTGCCTACCAAGTTCATACTTCACATTACCACCTCAATGTAACTCCACATGTTTATCCCATCAACACCTAAATAAATGCCTTCCACAATAACATACCAAAAATAGTCCACAATGTTTTCAGAATTTACTATAACATAACAAGAGAGTATTCTCTTTTCACTACACCAAACGTCCCACATATAAATACGTATAAACATTTCCACCAAGATGTACATAAAAAGGAACAATAAGGGACAGAACGACAACCTAACCTACTAAAATTTCATCCCCCCAACTTAATTTCTTCAAGACTTTAAGCTCCTTTACAAGTTTGAACCATAAGGAAGGCAAATCCTTTAAAACTAAACACAAGTGGACTGTCACAATTAAAGGGGACTTCCCTATCCATTTTAAACATAAAGAACATGCTTACTATACTCCCTTATGCAAATATTACACTAAGCTATAAGTATAAACACTTACCAAAGCTCAAAGAACCCTAAAGGGAAATAGGGGTGGCTGGTTACGGTTTGAGAGAGAGGAGAGAGTTTTGGAATTAAATCAGAAATTTGGTATGTTAAAATGTGTAAGGAGATCAGCCAATATTGATCTTATAAGGAGGCTTCTAGACTACCTTTTTAGGCTCATTTCCAGCCACATATTGGTTAAACATAGTCCAAGTAGGTGATGCACCTACTCGGCTCTTTAAGCTGCTCAAAAAGTCCAAGTAGGTGATGCACCTACTTGGTCTACTTAAGCTGTCCAAAACAGCCCACCTATTTGGGCTATTTCTAGTTGGATCATGTCATGTTAGGCCTTAGTAAATCTGAGGTGTTGGGCTGGTCATCTTTTCCATTTTATGTACTTAAGTTAGGCCTCAATTGAGTTCATTAACATATGTCCAAATACAGCCCAATAGTCTAAGTAGGTAATGCACCACTTGCTACCTACTAGCTTGATTAAGTCAAGCAAGCACCTCACTTATGCTCTCCCCTTTCTCCAACGTCTTAATCCTTCTACCTTAATCCACCACTTAACTTTAACTTTACACTTAAATACGTCCTTATTAACTCAAGTTTAAATACCTTTATCCTAGCGTCGTATAAGTTTCGAAAATGTACAGGGTGTTGTAACTCGCATAAAAAAAATATCTAGTTCATTACATACTAGCACAAGCCCGTACCAAGTTCCATATAAGTAAGAGTAGTGTATATAGAATACAGGCTGTTACAACCCACTCCGAAGATGATACGGGTGGGACAAGCTCCACAAGTACACGACCTTTCACACGAAGCCAAGCTCGGGAATTACAAAAACTCCAAGCCTTGTTCATGCAAATGGCCGTGTGTGAGTTGGTGATTGAGCCTCCAAAGGATCTAAATATTTTTAAGTGTGAAGAGGGACCTTGAAGTGTAATAAACTTACACTTCAAGGGGCAGCAACCTAGACAAGGGCAAGCTAGTCATTTTGCTTCATTTTGCCTTGTAATATAAATAGAACATATTAGGGTTATTTGGGTAGTTCTTCCATTATTATTTTGAATCACAAGACTTGTAATATTTTGGGTTCTCTCTCTCAAAACAGCCCACAAGAAGAGAGACACTTGTGTTGTATCTTGGCTAGAAACAAGGATCTTGAGGTCATTGAGTTCCTCTTGGTCTAAGTAAGAACTTGGTGTTCATATTCATTAGTCTTAGAGTCCTTTCTTGATGTTAGGGTTCGTAGTCTCTTGAATATTATATGTCAAGTTAACTATCTTTTTATTATCTTGTTGTTGTTGTATTTGAGATCTTGAAGTCTAGTGAAGCCGTGTGGGGCTCTGATACGGGTGGGACAAGCTCCACAAGTACACGACCTTTCACACGAAGCCAAGCTCGGGAATTACAAAAACTCCAAGCCTTGTTCATGCAAATGGCCGTGTGTGAGTTGGTGATTGAGCCTCCAAAGGATCTAAATGTTTTTAAGTGTGAAGAGGGACCTTGAAGTGTAATAAACTTACACTTCAAGGGGCGGCAGCCTAGACAAGGGTAAGCTAGTCATTTTGTTTTTGCCTTGTAATATAAATAGAACATATTAGGGTTATTTGGGTAGTTCTTCCATTATTATTTTGAATCACAAGACTTGTAATATTTTGGGTTCTTTCTCTCAAAACAGCCCACAAGAAGAGAGACACTTGTGTTGTATCTTGGCTAGAAACAAGGATCTTGAGGTCATTGCGTTCCTCTTGGTCTAAGTAAGAACTTGGTGTTCATATTCATTAGACTTAGGGTCCTTTCTTGATGTTAGGGTTCTTAGTCTCTTGAATATTATATGTCAAGTTAACTATCTTTTTATTATCTTGTTGTTGTTGTGTTTGAGATCTTGAAGTCTAGTGAAGCCGTGTGGGGCTCTGATACAGGTGGGACAAGCTCCACAAGTACACGACCTTTCACACAAAGCCAAGCTCGGGAATTACAAAAACTCCAAGCCTTGTTCATGCAAATGGCCGTGTGTGAGTTGGTGATTGAGCCTCCAAAGGATCTAAATGTTTTTAAGTGTGAAGAGGGACCTTGAAGTGTAATAAGCTTACACTTCAAGGGGCAGCAACCTAGACAAGGGCAAGCTAGTCATTTTGCTTCATTTTGCCTTGTAATATAAATAGAACATATTAGGGTTATTTGGGTAGTTCTTCCATTATTTTTTTGAATCACAAGACTTGTAATATTTTGGGTTCTCTCTCTCAAAACTGCCCACAAAAAGAGAGACACTTGTGTTGTATCTTGGCTAGAAACAAGGATCTTGAGGTCATTGAGTTCCTCTTGGTCTAAGTAAGAACTTGGTGTTCATATTCATTAGTCTTAGGGTCCTTTCTTGATGTTAGGGTTCTTAGTCTCTTGAATATTATATGTCAAGTTAACTATCTTTTTATTATCTTGTTGTTGTTGTGTTTGAGATCTTGAAGTCTAGTGAAGCCGCCGTGTGGGGCTCTTTCGATTCATTAGCATTGTTGTTTAACTTGTTATTTTTGTGTTTGTGTTTGTTGGGTCTTCTTGTTGTTGTTGCTGAAATCTTCATCTTGTGGACTTGATCTTGTATTATTTGGTATCAGAGCAAGACCAGTGGTGTTCCAACACTACCCATCTTGGGCTTGCTCTCGGCCAAAACAAAAAAAGAGAAAAGAGAAAATTTGTCCATTGTTGCCTTGGCCGAGAATGTTGTTGTATGTATAGATCTAGGTGTTATTTTACTTGTTTAGTGTGTTGCTAGTGTTGGTTTATTTCTCACCAACACTAAAGTGTCAAGATCTAAAAGATTGAGCTTAATATATTGACCATTGTTGTGGTGACTTGAAAAGTGGACCGTAGGTTGTATGTTGTTGATGACAATTGGTGGTTTTGTGTTATGTGCTTGAAGAAGTTGATGTTGTGTTCTTGAAGGGTGTTGGGATTGTTGAAGTGTTCATCTTATAAACTTGTTCATCTTGTTGAAAGTTGAGTTCATGTTGTAAGACAAAAGTCATAAAGTTGTTGGTGAAAAGACTTGCACCCATCACTTCCTAGTCTTGACAACCACTCTTCCTTAATTCAAGGGACCTTGTTTTGTGGGAATAGCATAGTCAAACCTTCCCTTTTTGAGTTTGAATGGTTGAAAGAATACAAGACTTTTACTTTCCCTCCAAAACACAACAAGTTGTGTGAGTATTGAAAATTTCAGATTTGAGACAAAAAAAAAAAAGAAAAAAAAAAGAAGCAAAAACGTGTGGGACCACTTACATGCTGCCACATCACTATAAGCTCAACTTTGGATATTCTTCTAGTTGCTAATTGTTGATTCTTGGTTTCCCTTACTTGGTTCTAGAACTAATTAACAAACTAGTACATTCCTGCTAGGTTGTCGATTAGTCCTTTGAATCCGTTTGTTCGTGTCAACGATTACTTGAGCGCCTTTTATCTTTTGAATATGTTGCTGTTTTTTGGTTCTAGTCCGACAAGAATTCTTTGAGTCTTCAAACAAGAATCCACTCCGGATAAGAGCTTACTCATACCTTAAAGGATTCACGGTTACTAGCCAATCTACAACACTTGTGGAACTCAAGCGTGAGGTAATCCAAAGAGTATATACCTTGACAATGGAAGGGACCATGTCCCATAACGTGGATACTAATGCACTTGACTCTATGAGGGTCACTCTTGAGGCCATTACCCGGACACTTAAAAGGTTGAATACGGAATTTGGGGCCATGAGAGGGGATTTGGCAGCAATAAAGGGAGAAGTGTCAACTATTAGTGGGAGATTAGAACAAGTGGAGAGCCAAAGGAACTCCAAAACAAGGTTTGATTATGCTATTCCCACAAAACAAGGTCCCTTGAATTAAGGAAGAGTTGTTGTCAAGACTAGGAAGTGATGGGTGCAAGTCTTTTCACCAACAACTTTATGACTTTTGTCTTACAACATGAACTCAACTTTCAACAAGATGAACAAGTTTATAAGTTGAACACTTCAACAATCCCAACACCCTTCAAGAACACAACATCAACTTCTTCAAGCACATAACACAAAACCACCAATTGTCATCAACAACATACAACCTACGGTCCACTTTTCAAGTCACCACAACAATGGTCAATATTTTAAGCTCAATCTTTTAGATCTTGACACTTTAGTATTGGTGAGAAAGAAACCAATACTAGAAACACACTAAACAAGTAAAATAACACCTAGATCTATACACACAACAACATTCTCGGCCAAGGCAACAATGGACATATTTTCTCTTTTCTTTTTTTCGTTTTGGCCGAGAGCAAGCCCAAGATGGGTAGTGTTGGAACACCACCAGTCTTGCTTTGATACCAAATGATACAAGATCAAGTCCACAATATGAAGATTTCAGCAACAACAACAAGAAGACCCAACAAACACAAGATTAACAAGTTAAACAACAATGCTAGTGAATCGAAAGAGCCCCACACGGCTTCACTAGACTTCAAGATCTCAAACACAACAACAACAAGATAATAAAAAGATAGTTAACTTGACATATAATATTCAAGAGACTAAGAACCCTAACCTCAAGAAAGGACCCTAAGACTAATGAATATGAACACCAAGTGTCTCTCTTCTTGTGGCTGTTTAGAGAGAGAGAGAACCGAAAATATTACAAGTCTTGTGATTCAAAATAATAATGGAAGAACTACTCAAATAACCCTAATATGTTCTATTTATATTACAAGGCAAAATGAAGTAAAATGACTAGCTTGCCCTTGTCTAGGCTGCCGCCCCTTGGAGTGTAAGTTTATTACACTTCAAGGTCCCACTTCACACTTAAAAACATTTAGATCCTTTGGAGGCTCAATGACCAACTCACACACGGCCATTTGCATGAACAAGTGATACAAGACAAATGGCCATCATAACTTTTGATGCCATCATTCGTGGCCAACACGTGGAGAATCTGATTTTGGACACCTTGAAGGCCCGAGAGTATGCATGGGGAAGTCATTTTGGACACTTAATAAAGCAATTTCGTGTGTTGAAAGGTTGCTTGGAGGCTTGCCTTGATGACTACCCGAGGCTCCAAAGGATTGCAAGGGTTGAAGTGTGAAGAAGGAGTCCTTACACTCCATGACCACCCCTTATTAAAGGTGTTTTGGTCTTTTTGTACCTTTTCTTTACACTCCATAGGAGCCCCTTTTCATTAAGGGTAGTTTGGTCATTTGATGTAATAGTTATAAATAGACTTCATTAGTCTTATTTTCTAGTTAGTTGATTATTGATATTTGAAAGACTTCTTCTTCTCTCTTTGCGAGTGTAGTGTAGGGCTTGGAAAAGCCAAGTAGTGTAGGGCTTGGAAAAGCCATTATTGATCCTTGCTTAGAAACGGTGGTTGTAAGGCGGAGTTGATTCCCTTAGCGGTCACCATAAGAGTTTGGTGTTGTTATTGTGGGTCTTAGGGGTCTTATCGTTTGATACACGGTTTGGTTCCTATTTCTTGTAATCTCATATGTCAAGCTATCTATCTTACTTTATTGCACGTGTTTGTTAACTTGTTTCTCTTAGTCTTCATCTCTTTAGGTCATTCTCCTATCATTTGGTATCAGAGCAAGGTTTGATTTTGTTCCAACAAAATCAATCTTGGGATTGTTATCTTTAAAATCCAAAAAAAAAAAAAAAAAAAAAAAAGTTACTGTTCACGTTTTTAGGGTTTTTCAATTTTTGAGACTTGATTTTTGTGTGTTTCTAGTGTTAGATCCTTGTTCCCTAACACTATTAGAGTCTAGAAATTGAAAATCCCAACAAAAAGAAGTGTCAAAATCAAAAATCCCCCCCCAAAAAAAAAACTCGTTCTTGACCCTAGGTCAAATTTTGAGTTTTTGATTTTGTGATTTTTCTTGTGTTTTTAGTGTTAGATTTGTGTTCTCTAACACTATAGGAGTTTAGGGTTTGAATTTGAGCTAAATTGGAGGTGATTTGAGTCATCCACCATTGTTGAGCTTGAGTTTGAAGAAACTTGAAGGTGAGATCTCATTGTGGATGGTTGTTGTTGACATTTATGGAGATGAAAACGTGATATTTGTGATTGGATTGTCAACATGAGCTTGGATCTTCAAGAATAATCAAATTTCGAGTTCATTTGCTTAAGGGTCAACTTTGGGTCAAACTTTGAATGGTCTTGGTGTTCTTCATGTATTGTTGAAGAAGAACATTCAAAAGGTGTTATTTGATCTAAAAAGGAGGAGAAAGAGAGTGTACTACTTGTTTGTCTCAAAGAATATTCCAAGTATATTCCAAGTCTTCCAAAGGAAGAAAAGAATTCAAAAGGCATCAAAAGGAATATTCTCAAAGAAGAGGACAAGGGCAAGTACAAGGGAAAGTACAAGGGGGGGACCATCACAAATTCAAACTCTTTTGAGCTTGAAAAAGGGTCCATTCTTTGTGTTTTCTTCATCAAAACCGATCTTACCTTCCTCCTAAGTTGAAGATTGATTGAATTCAAGAAAAAAATTTCAAAAAAAAAAAACATCAACCAACCGAAGGCTGCCACGTCACCACCAAGGGCTGCCACGTCATCACTTCACCAAAATAGCTTAAGCTCAAATTTCAGATTCTAAGTTTCATTTCCTTGTTTCTTTAGTTTCATTTCTTGATTCTAGTACTAATTAACAACTAGTAATCACCTACTAGATTGTGAGTTGGTTTTTGAATCCGTTTTCTTCGTGTTTTTCGTTCTTTGTGTGCTTTTCTCATTCTGATTCGTTGAACTTCTTTGATTCAAGTTCATAAGTAGATTTTGTTTTGTGTCTTGAGTCGATCAAACAATAATCTATTCCGGTCGCTAAGTAGTGATTGACACCTTATTAACTACCGGAGTATAAGCAACTTTCAATATTCGCCGCTCCAATTGTGAGGATCACAAAGGTGTGTATACGAGTGTTGGTGAGGTGCTTTTACTACTAATCTTGTTTGTTCATTTTGTAGGTACAAGGTGATATAAGGGGAACATATCTTGGTAGCCTCGTATTATTGTGACTACAACATGGGAGACTATGATTGTAGTGATGGATTTTATGGCTACGATGATGTTGTAGATTATGGGGTCTATGAATATAGCCATGATCAAGACATGGGCAGATTTGAGGGTTATGGTTTTGAGGGAAAAAATGAGGTGAATGAAGTGCCTAGTTCTTATGGTGAATATGGAGATTATGTAGGGCCTTATGATAGTTCTTATGATGAAGTTGGGGCATATGAGGAGTCTTACACTTCCCATTTCGAACCTAGAATTGGTGTAATGAAGATTCATATTCTTCACCTTGTAGTACATCTTATCAAGGTCGAAGCGGTGTGAATGGGTATACTAGCTATAGTGTAGGTTGTCTCATGAGAAGAAGAGAGAATACATCTCCAAGGCCGAGGGGTACTCATGTTCCCTTGGGTTGTCCTAAACTCTACAATGTTGATCCTAGGGGAAGTGTTCACTCCGAAAAGGTACGCATTTATGGGGTATCGGGCTGCCTCCTTGTGCTAGATGATTGGCGCCATAAGAACTACATCATGCCACCGATGGTTGACTATTTAGGGTTATTTCGAGAACCTTTACTTGTTCCATATTCCTTGGACGGGTATAAGGTTACCGAGAGAGTGAGGATTGTCTTCACCCAATTTGAATACTATGAGGAGGTATGGTGCGATATCTTCCCCTTGACACCAGGTCATGTATGCTTGGGTGCCGATTGGTTTGCACAACATAGAGTTCCAAATGTGCTAAATTGGCCTAAGGTTATAGTGGACCATTGGGCAAATTATCTCTTTACCTCAATTATTCCCAAACCACAAGGAGATGTGATCACTTACTCCAAGCCGAATGATTATGAGAGACAAAAGATTGAGAGGAGTAAGAGTAAGGGTGTGAAAGGTGGTAATCCGAGAGGGGAAAAAGGAGAGGTTGTGTGGAGTGAAGTGAGGGAGTTGCCGCCAAATCATGCTAACTATGTTTGTCCTTTTCTTTCTAAGGACATTTGTGTAGGTACCAACATGGCAAGCGAAGAAGCACAAGGCCAAGGAGAAGTTGCTGCCGAAGCATGTGGGAAACCTTCACACCACGGCAAAGAAGAATTTACTCAAGAACTTCAAGGTAAAATCGCTTACTCTTACACTTTTGTGCATGTGAATGATAATTGTGTGGCTAGTAGCCCATTGAGTGTGAGTAGTAGCTTACCTAGTTGTGAGTCTATTGATTCTTTGCCTCTTGTTGATGATGTACTTGTTGTGAGTGTGGATACACTAGTTGATCCTATTGATGATTGAATTGACTCTTCTTGTAAGGTCAATTTAAGTCCACCTAGTGTTGAAGCCATTGTGTTGAATGATAATACATCATCTATTGATTCTTTACCCCTTGATGATGATGTACATATTGTGAATGTGAATACACTAGTTGATCCTATTGATGACAGAATTGACTCTTCTTGTAAGATCAATTTATGTCCACCTAGTGTTGAAGCCAATGTGTTGAATGATGGTACATCATCTTGTGGGAATTATGTTGATCAACTTATGAGCGAAATTTGTCCACCACTTGAGGATATGTGTGATGTGTTTAATGGTCTAAATGAATGATTATATTGAAAATGTTGATCAAATAAATAGGAGTGACCCCTTTAGTATGACCTCTAGTAAATGTTCTACTCTCGATTTTGCTCATAGGGACAATCATGTGCTTGAAACATCTTTGATACTTGATAATGATCTTTTAGAGAATGGATTTGCATGTTCTATATCCTCTTCATGGATAGATCCTTCTCTCTTTAAGTACAATATCTTGTTTGAAGATGATGAGTTCACTCCTAAAGAACCTAGTGGTGAGAATGACGTTGAAGGTATAACTTGTCTTGAAAGCTATAGCCTATATGCCAACCCACTATGGTGTAAAAACATTCCTCCTAAAGATGGAAATCTCTTCTTGGGAAATGAGATGATACAAGATCAAACCCACAACACAAGATTTCCCACGAAATCAGTGACAAGAAGAACAAAAGAACACAAAATTCAGCAAGTTGAACAACAAGTGCTAGTGAATCGAAAAAGCCCCACACGGCTTCACTAGACTTCAAGATCACAAACACAACAAAGACAAGATAATAAAAAGATAGTTAACTTGACATATAATATTCAAGAGACTAAGAACCTGATACAAGATCAAACCCGCAACACAAGATTTCAGCAACAACAACAAGATGAACAACTATCACAAGAACAACAAGTTGAACAACAAGTGCTAGTGAATCGAAAGAGCCCCACACGGCTTCACTAGACTTCAAGATTTACAAACACAAGCTTAACAAGATTACAAAAAAAAGGATAGATAGCTTGACATACGAGATTACAAGAAGAAGGAACCAAACCGTGTATCAAACGATAAGACCCCTAAGACCCGCAATAACAACACCAAACTCTTATGGTGACCACTAAGGGAATCAACTCCGCCTTACAACCACCGTTTCTAAGCAAGGATCAATAATGGCTTTTCCAAGCCCTACACTACTTGGCCTTTCCAAGCCCTACACTACATTCTCAAAGAGAGAAGAAGAAGTCTTCAAATATCCATAATGAACTAACTAGAAAATAAGACTAATGAAGCCTATTTATAACTATTATATCACATGACCAAACTACCCTTAATGAAAAAGAGGCTCCTATGGAGTGTAAAGAAAAGGCACAAAAAGACCAAAACACCCTTAATAAGGGGCGGTCATGGAGTGTAAGGACTCCTTCTTCACACTTCAACCCTTGCAATTCTTTGGAGCCTCGGGTAGTCATCAAGGCAAGCCTCCAAGCAACCTTCCACACACGCATTTGCTTTATTTTGTCTCCAAAATGACTTTATGACTTCCCCATGAATACTCTCGGGCCTTCAAGGTGTCCAAAATCAGATTCTCCACGTGTTGGCCATGAATGATGGCATCAAAAGTTATGATGGCCATTTGTCTTGTATCATCCTCCCCTTCTTGAAAAGGATTCGACCTCGAATCCAAACCATGCAAAACCAAAGAAAAGACAAACAAATACAAACTCCTCATGGCATGAGGGTTAGGGTTAGCATAATAAATCATCTCAACATGCCAAGGTTGCTTATACTTGCAATATAACCAAGGATCCTTTGAATTAAATATTAAAAACTTATTAAAATATGCACAAAGGATTTGGCTATTTAAATCACCAAGAGATAAGGAAACTACAAAGGTCCTAATGGCATCAAATAATCCACAAGGTAAAACTACCTTCATCTTAGGAGCCATAAGACACAATTGCTTCTTTATCTCTTCAAGAGACCACACCAAGGGTGGAGCCTCAATTGGTTCTAATGTCCACAAGCTCCATATAGCATTATCATTCATACAAGTGGACAAACCAATAAATTTCCTACTTCTACATAAAACAAATCCAAAACTAGCATGGATGTCATCATAGGCAAAGAGGTTGTATAGGAAAGAATCAAGTGTAAAGGCATACAAGGGTGAAGACAAAGCATTTAAGCACATCCACATTCTTTCCTTCAAGCAAATAGAGAACTTGGCATCCACAAGTTGAGATTCTTGTAATTTAAACACAATTGTGTCAAGCAAGGATGCACATTTAGAAACATTACCCCAAGGAAACAATGATACTTTTGCTCTCGGGTTTTCAAGAATGACACTTTGCTTGTCATGTAGACCAAGCAACAAGTTGGGTACGCCAACATCACCATTTCTATATTTGGCACCGGGGTCAAATAGAAAGAGTAGCCATAGACACGGGTCTAGACAATTCTCCCTTTCCCCATAGGCTTCACCCAAACTACAAGATATACTCTCTACAATAGCATACATATCATCAAAAGCAAATAGAGAGTGGAGAATTGTATCACTTAAGTCAAGTTCAACTAAGGTGTCCTCATGTGAGTACTCACTACCAGTTTCAACATCATCACCATGAGTACTCTCAACAATAAGGTCACACATAGTAGAAGAAGTAATTTCCAAATAATGGACACCTTCCCTTTCTATGGAAGTACCCTCAAGTAGACACATACCACCACTAAAAAATCCAAGCAATTATTACTTAAGTCTTTACAAGCAAGCAATTCATCCTTATAGTCATCAAACATGGGTGGGGTGTCATACAAAGGATCACAACCACAATCAATTTTCAAGGAAAAATCACTTATCGGGTTTCTTAAGAATTCAAGCAAATCAAAATTATCATCACCCAATTGATCATTCCTTTCCAAGACCTCACATTCCCTTCCCTTAAGAGTACTCTCATCTCCCAAGAAGAGATTTCCATCTTTAGGAGGAATGTTTTTACACCATAGTGGGTTGGCATATAGGCTATAGCTTTCAAGACAAGCTATACCTTCAACATCATTCTCACCACTAGGTTCTTTAGGAGTGAACTCATCATCTTCAAACAAGATATTGTACTTAAAGAGAGAAGGATCTATCCATGAAGTGGATATAGAACATGCAAATCCATTCTCTAAAAGATCATTATCAAGTATCAAAGATGTGTCAAGCACATGATTACTAGAGGTCATACTAAAGGGGTCACTCCTATTTATTTGATCAACATTTTCAATATAATCATTCACTTGAGATCCATTAAACACATCACACATATCCTCAAGTGGTGGACAAATTCCGCACATAAGTTGATCAACACAATCCCCACAAGATGATGTACCATCATTCAACACATTGGCTTCAACACTAGGTGGACTTAAATTGATCTTACAAGAAGAGTCAATTTGATCATCAATAGGATTAACTAGTGTATCCACACTCCCAACAAGTACATCATCAACAAGAGGCAAAGAATCAATAGACTCACAAATAGGTAAGCTACTAATCACACTCAATGGGCTACTAGTCACACAATTATCATTCTCATGCACAAAAGTGTAAGAGTAAGCGATTTTACCTTGAAGTTCTTGAGTAAATTCTTCTTTGCCGTGGTGTGAAGGTTTCCCGCATGCTTCGGCAGCAACTTCTCCTTGGCCTTGTGCTTCTTCGCTTGCCATGTTGGTACCTACACAAATGTCCTTAGAAAGAAAAGGACAAACATAGTTAGCATGATTTGGTGGCAACCTCCTCACTTCACTCCACACAACCTCTCCTTTTTCCACTCTCGGATTACCACCTTTCACACCCTTACTCCTCTCAATCTTTTGTCTCTCATAATCATTCGGCTTGGAGTAAGTGATCACATCTCCTTGCGGTTTGGGAATAATTGAGGTAAGGAGATAATTTCCCCAATGGTCCACTATAACCTTAGGCCAATTTAGCACATTTGGAACTCTATGTTGTGCAAACCAATCGGCACCCAAGCATACATGACCTGGTGTCAAGGGGAAGATATCGCACCACACCTCCTCATAGTATTCAAATTGGGTGAAGACAATCCTCACTCTCTCGGTAACCTTATACCCGTCCAAGGAATATGGAACAAGTAAAGGTTCTCGAAACAACCCTAAATAGTCAAACATCGGTGGCATGATGTAGTTCTTATGGCGACAATCATCTAGCACAAGGAGGCAGCCCGGTACCCCATCAATGCTTACCTTTCCGGAGTGAACACTTCTCCTAGGATCAGAATTGTAGAGTTTAGGACAACCCAAGGGCACATGAGTACCCCTCGGCCTTGGAGATGTATTCTCTCTTCTTCTCATGGGACAACCTACACTATAGCTAGCATACCCATTCACACCGCTTTGACCTTGATAAAATGTACTACAAGGTGAAGAATATGAATCTTCATTCTCCACACGTGCACTCTCACCATGGTTCTCATAAGCTTTGCGAAGGGAGGGGTTATACCTTACACCAATTCGAGGTTCGAAATGGGAAGTGTAAGACTCCTCATATGCCCCAACTTCATCATAAGAACTTGGCACTTCATTCACCTCATGTTCTCCCTCAAAACCATAACCCTCAAATCTTCCCATGTCTTGATCATGGCTATATTCATAGCCCCCATAATCCACAACATCATCGTAGCCATAAAATCCCTCACTACAATCATAGTCTCCCATGTTGTAGTCACAATAATACGAGGCTACCAAGATATGTTCCCCTTATATCACCGTGTACCTACAAAATGAACAAACAAGATTAGTAGTAAAAGCACCTCACCAACACTCGTATACACTCGCCTTTGTGATCCTCACCATTGGAGCGGCGAATATTGAAAGTTGCTTATACTCCGGTAGTTAATAAGGTGTCAATCTCTACTTAGCGACCGGAATAGATTATTGTTTGATCGACTCAAGACACAAAACAAAATCTACTAAGGAACTTGAATCAAAAAAAGTTCAATGAATCAAAATGAGAAAAACACACAAAGAACGAAATACACGAAGAAAATGGATTCAAAAACCAATTCACAATCTAGTAGGTGATTACTAGTTGTTAATTGGTACTAGAATCAAGAAATGAAACTAAAGAAACAAGGAAATGAAACTTAGAATCTGAAATTTGAGCTTAATGGTGACGTGGCAGCATGCAATTGGTCTTGGGCCCACACGAAAATATATATATATATATTTTTTTATTTTTTTTTTGTCACAAATCTGAAATTTCAATATGAAATACAACTTGTCATGGATGACAATGGGTTTTGGAGGGAAAGTAAAGTCTTGTACTCTTTTTTCAACTTTTCAAACTCAAAAAGGTAAGATTTGACTATTCTAATCCCACAAAACAAGGTTTCGTTTTTTTTTTTTTGACCGAGATAGCCCAAGATTGGTAGTGTAGGAACACAACCAGCCTTGCTTTGATACCAAATGATACAGGATCAAACCCGCAACACAAGATTTCAGCAACAACAACAAGATGAACAACTATCACAAGAACAACAAGTTGAACAACAAGTGCTAGTGAATCGAAAGAGCCCCACACGGCTTCACTAGACTTCAAGATTTACAAACACAAGCTTAACAAGATTACAAAAAAAAGGATAGATAGCTTGACATACGAGATTACAAGAAGAAGGAACCAAACCGTGTATCAAACGATAAGACCCCTAAGACCCGCAATAACAACACCAAACTCTTATGGTGACCGCTAAGGGAATCAACTCCGCCTTACAACCACCATTTCTAAGCAAGGATCAATAATGACTTTTCCAAGCCCTACACTACTTGGCCTTTCCAAGCCCTACACTACATTCTCAAAGAGAGAAGAAGAAGTCTTCAAATATCCATAATGAACTAACTAGAAAATAAGACTAATGAAGCCTACTTATAACTATTATATCACATGACCAAACTACCCTTAATGAAAAAGAGGCTCCTATGGAGTGTAAAGAAAAGGCACAAAAAGACCAAAACACCCTTAATAAGGGGCGGTCATGGAGTGTAAGGACTCCTTCTTCACACTTCAACCCTTGCAATTCTTTGGAGCCTCGGGTAGTCATCAAGGCAAGCCTCCAAGCAACCTTCCACACACGTATTTGCTTTATTATGTGTCCAAAATGACTTCATGACTTCCCCATGCATACTCTCGGGCCTTCAAGGTGTCCAAAATCAGATTCTCCACGTGTTGGCCACGAATGATGGCATCAAAAGTTATGATGGCCATTTGTCTTGTATCATCGGTCCGAGGACGCACCTTTCCAAAGGGGAGAGGGTAGTGTGTCCCGGGTTGGCCGTGGTGAGGGTGTGGATCGGGTTCGTCCCCGCCTGATTCAGGGTGTATATGTGTGGGTTGCGCCTTCCACTACCAGCTATAGCTTTTAGTGCAGTTGGTTAGCGGTTCACCGTATCATTTGGTATCAGAGCGGAGGTCGCGGGTTCGAATCCCATTTGCACCATGCGCAGGTCCGAGGACGCACCTTTCCAAAGGGGAGAGGTAGTGTGTCCCGGGTTGGCCGTGGTGAGGGTGTGGATCGGGTTCGTCCCCGCCTGATTCAGGGTGTATATGTGTGGGTTGCGCCTTCCACTACCAGCTATAGCTTTTAGTACAGTTGGTTAGCGGTTCACCGTATCAGAACCCTAACATCAAGAAAGGACCCTAAGACTAATGAATATGAACACCAAGTTCTTACTTAGACCAAGAGGAACTCAATGACCTCAAGATCCTTGTTTCTAGCCAAGATACGACACAAGTATCACTCTACTTGTGAGCTTCCAAGTTGGGCTGCTCCAAAGGAAGAGAGAGAAGCCAACATATTACAAGTGTTATGTTTCAAAAATCTGATGGGGGAACTACCCCAAGTAACCCTAAGATGTTCTATTTATATTACAAGGCAAAATGAAGCAAAATGACTAGCTTGCCTTTGTCTAAGCTGCCGCCCCTTGGAGTGTAAGTTTATTACACTTCAAGGTCCCTCTTCACACTTAAAAACATTGAGATCCTTAGGAGGCTCGATCACCAACTCACACACGGCCATTTGCATGAACAAGGCTTGGAGTTTTTGTAATTCCCGAGCTTGGCTTCGTGTGAATGATCGGGTACTTGTTGGACAGCTTGTCCCACCCGTATCATCCTCTCCATCTTGAGAGGAATTTGACCTCAAATTCAGCACTTGGTCATCTTCAACCGCCTCCACGAGAGAAAGATCACAAACGTTGAAAGTGTTGTGCACTTGATATTTTGGTGGAAGGTCAATCTTGTAGGTGTTGTCATTGATTTTCTCAAGTACTTGGAATGGACCATCACCCCTCGGCATCAATTTGGACTTTCTTTGAGATGGAAACCCATCTTTCCGAAGATGCACCCACACCCAATCTCCCGCTTCAAGAATGAATTTCTTTCTTCCCTTGTTGGCCCTCTTTGCCATGTCTTGGTTTTTCTTCTCAAGTTGAAGCCGCACCTTCTCATGTAACTTCTTCATAGAATCTGCCCGCTTGCTTCCATCTAAGCTAATCATGAGATCACTTGGCAAAGGCGTTAAATCCAAAAGGGTGAGGGGGTTGAGGCCGTATACACACTCAAAGGGAGTCATTCCCGTACTTGAGAATCAATGGTAAGTGCTCCTCCCAAGAAGTCATTTTTCCCTTAACCATGGAACGTAGCATAGCACCCAAAGTCCTATTTACTACTTCCGTTTGGCCATCGGTTTGTGGGTGGCAGGACGTAGAGAACAACAACTTGGTACCAAGCCTACCCCAAAAATAGAAAACCGGTCGACTACAACAAAAATACTATCCCGACCTCATCGAGTCCTTGGCAGCCCCAAAATAATAATGGAAGAACTACTCAAATAACCCTAAGATGTTCTATTTATATTACAAGGCAAAATGACTAGCTTGCCCTTGTCTAAGCTGCCGCCCCTTGGAGTGTAAGTTTATTACACTTCAAGGTCCCTCTTCACACTTAAAAATATTGAGATCCTTAGGAGGCTCGATCACCAACTCACACACGGCCATTTGCATGAACAAGGCTTGGAGTTTTTGTAATTTCCGAGCTTGGCTTCGTGTGAATGGTCGGGTACTTGTTGGACAGCTTGTCCCACCCGTATCATGAGAGTACTCTTAAGGGAAGGGAATGTGAGGTCTTGGAAAGGAATTATCAATTGGGTGATGATAATTTTGATTTGCTTGAATTCTTAAGAAACCCAATAAGTGATTTTTCCTTGAAAATTGATTGTGGTTGTGATCCTTTGTATGACACGCCACCCATGTTTGATGACTATAAGGATGAATTGCTTGCTTGTAAAGACTTAAGTAATAATTCCTTGGACTTTAGTGGTGGTATGTGTCTACTTGAGGGTACTTCCATAGAAAAGAAAGGTGTCCATTATTTGGAAATTACTTCTTCTACTATGTGTGACCTTATTGTTGAGAGTACTCATGGTGATGATGTTGAAACTGGTAGTGAGTACTCACATGAGGACACCTTAGTTGAACTTGACTTGAGTGATACCATTCTCCACTCTCTATTTGCTTTTGATGATATGTATGCTATTGTAGAGAGTATATCTTGTAGTTTGGGTGAAGCCTATGGGGAAAGGGAGTATTGTCTAGACCCGTGTCTATGGCTACTCTTTCTATTTGAGCCCGGTGCCAAATATAGAAATGGTGATGTTGGCGCACCCAACTTGTTACTTGGTCTACATGACAAGCAAAGTGTCATTCTTGAAAACCCGAGAGCAAAAGTATCATTGTTTCCTTGGGGTAATGTTTCTAATGTGCATCCTTGCTTGACACAATTGTGTTTAAATTACAAGAATCTCAACTTGTGGATGCCAAGTTCTCTATTTGCTTGAAGGAAAGAATGTGGATGTGCTTAAATGCTTTGTCTTCACCCGTGTATGCCTTTACACTTGATTCCTTCCTATACTACCTCTTTGCCTATGATGACATCTATGCTAGTTTTGGATTTGTTTTATGTAGAGGTAGGAAATTTGTTGGTTTGTCCACTTGTATGAATGATAATGCTATATGGAGCTTGTGAACATTAGAACCAATTGAGGCTCCACCCTTGGTGTGGTCTCTTGAAGAGATAAAGAAGCAATTGTGTCTTATGGCTCCTAAGATGAAGTTAGTTTTACCTTGTGGATTATTTGATGCCATTAGGACCTTTGTAGTTTCCTTATCTCTTGGTGATTTAAATAGCCAAATCCTTTGTGCATATTTTAATAAGTTTTTAATATTTAATTCAAAGGATCCTTGGTTATATTGCAAGTATAAGCAACCTTGGCATGTTGAGATGATTTATTGTGCTAACCCTAACCCTCATGCCATGAGGAGTTTGTATTCGTTTGTCCTTTCTTTGGTTTTGCAAGGTTTGGATTCGAGGTCGAATCCTTTTCAAGAAGGGGAGGATGATACAAGACAAATGGCCATCATAACTTTTGATGCCATCATTCGTGGCCAACACGTGGAGAATCTAATTTTGGACACCTTGAAGGCCCGAGAGTATGCATGGGGAAGTCATTTTGGACACTTAATAAAATAATTTCGTGTGTTGAAGGTTGCTTGGAGGCTTTCCTTGATGACTACCGGAGGCTCCAAAGGATTGCAAGGGTTGAAGTGTGAAGAAGGAGTCCTTACACTCCATGACCACCCCTTATTAAGGGTGTTTTGGTCTTTTTGTGCCTTTTCTTTACACTCCATAGGAACCCCTTTTCATTAAGGGTAGTTTGGTCATTTGATGTAATAGTTATAAATAGACTTCATTAGTCTTATTTTCTAGTTAGTTGATTATTGATATTTGAAAGACTTCTTCTTCTCTCTTTGCGAGTGTAGTGTAGGGCTTGGAAAAGCCAAGTAGTGTAGGGCTTGGAAAAGCCATTATTGATCCTTGCTTAGAAACGGTGGTTGTAAGGCGGAGTTGATTCCCTTAGCGGTCACCGTAAGAGTTTGGTGTTGTTATTGTGGGTCTTAGGGGTCTTATCGTTTGATACACGGTTTGGTTCCTATTTCTTGTAATCTCGTATGTCAAGCTATCTATCTTACTTTATTGCACGTGTTTGTTAACTTATTTCTCTTAGTCTGTCTCTTTAGGTCATTCTCCTATCAGGCTTGGAGTTTTTGTAATTCCCGAGCTTGGCTTCGTGTGAAAGGTCGTGTACTTGTGGAGCTTGTCCCACCTGTATCATGCACACTGCTTTTCTTTCACTTTAGTTATGAATGAGGATTCTGCCGCTTTTTGCACAATAACTCCTTCATCTGGAGATTCAAGAAGGCGAACCCCCAATCTAGCTAGTTGATATAGATCTTTAGTTATCCCTTTTCTTTCCATGGACTGCCCATAAGTCCTTACTATTGTCTTATGACTTAAAGCATCAGCTACCACATTTGCTTTCCCTGGATGATACAAGATATCAACGTCAAAGTCCTTTAATAGCTCAAGCCATCTTCGCTACCTTAGATTTAAGTCCTTCTACTTTATATATTGTAAACTCTTATAGTCAGTTTATATATCAGCATAGACCCCATACAAGTAATGGCGCCATATCTTTAAAGCAAATATAACCGCGGCTAGCTCAAGATCATGTGTTGGATAGTTATTCTCATGTGGACGCAACTATCTTGAGGCGTAGGCTATTACCTTACCATGTTGTATCAATACACATCCTAGACCCACTCCTGAAGCATCACAATACACTACATACGCCTCTGTACCTTCTGGAAGTACCAATATAGGTGTGGAAGTTAACTTATTCTTCAGCTCTTGAAAGCTTCTTTCACAGGCATCATTACATTAAAACTTGGCTGCTTTGTATGTTAGCTTGGTTATTAGGGAAGAAATGGAAGAAAACCCCTCGACGAACCTTCTATAACAACCTGCCAAGCCTAGGAAACTACGAACCTCCGTAGGTGTTGTGGGTCTTGGCTAGTTCTTCACGGCTTCTATCTTTTGAGAATCAACCCTTATCCCTTCATCAGATACAATATGCCCCAAGAATGCCACTAATTTTAACTGAAACTCACATTTAGAGAACTTTGCATATTACTTATGATCACGAAGAATCTGTAATACCTGTCGCAAATGATTAGCATGGTCCTCTTTCAATCTTGAATAAACCAGAATATCATCTATAAATACTATCACAAACACATCCAAGAATGTCTTGAACACTCTATTCATCAGATCCATGAAAGTTGCTAGTGCATTTGTTAGCCCGAATGACATAACTAAAAACTCAAAATGACCATACCGTGTTCGAAAAGTTGTTTTGGGTATATCTTTCTCCTTCACATTCACTTGGTGATAACCTAACCTCAAGTCGATCTTTGAGAAACACTTAGCATCTTGTAACTGATAAAACAAATCATCAATTCTAGGGAGGGGATATTTGTTCTTAATTGTCACCTTATTCAGTTGTCGGTAGTCAATACACATTCTTAATGTGCCATCCTTCTTACATACAAATAACACGGGTGCGCCCCAAGGAGACATACTAGGCCTTATGAATCCCTTTTCTAACAAATCTTTTTATTGTTCCTTAAATTCATGTAATTTTGTCGGGGTCATTCTATACGGAGGAATAGAAATAAGTTGAGTACCTGGGATCTAGGGCTGTCAAATGGGCGGGTTGGGTTGAAATTGGAGATATTAAATGGGTTGAATTAGATATTGGGTTGGGTCATGACCCGCCCAAATTTGCTTTGGGTTGAAATGGGTAAAATATCGGGTTGGGTCTTGACCCGCCCAATTTAACCCGCTTAGTCTAAACTCTAAAGGAAATACCATATCAAAATAATTCTTGCTATAACAACCTTTTCTACCTTTGGCTTTTGTAAGTACCAAAGGACGTGTTAAGACATCAAGTTTCCATGGCATTACATTTGTCTATAAGTCCATATTTTACCCAGTGTAAAACTTAGAAACACAAACCATAATATTGCACAAGTATGAAAAGGTTGTTTGTACCTAGATATAAATGAAATGCGTAAAACATCATACTCTAGAATCCAAGATTTACAACTGCAAACAGAAAATTTAAAAGATTTTGATGAATCATAATATATTCTTCATGAACTTGTTTCATCTAAACTAAAAGACGCAAAATGAAGGAACTATAATCCATTACAATCACTTTGCTTGATGAGCTGCAAGTGACAAGGACCAGAAAAAAAACACACAAAAAAAAATGAAGCAGGATATAACATGCCTCTCAACTAAAGAACATAGAATTGAAACTTTTTCCTCAAGCTTCGGAAGCTTGTGAATGGAAACTTGGCCAACATTTGTCACATCTCCATGGCTAGAAGACGTCTCTGATGCATCTTTAAACTTCATCCACTGTCCCATTTGAGCAAATTGTGGCACACTTTTCTGGATCTTCAACGCTACAAATTCCTAGCAAACAAAGTTAAATATAAGCTCCAGAGTCCAAGAAAACAATTCAAAAATGCCATAAGTGATACGGGTGGGACAAGCTGTCCAACAAGTACCCGACCATTCACACGAAGTCAAGCTCGGGAGTTACAAAAACTCCAAGCCTTATTCATGCAAATGGCCGTGTGTGAGTTGGTCATTGAACCACCTAAGGATCTAAATGTTTTAAGGTGTGAAGATGGGCCTTGAAGTGTAATAAACTTACACTCCAAGGCCTCCATGGCCGGCTGCCCCAACATGGCCCATATGGTCATTTTGTCTTTCATTTGGCTTGTAATATAAATAGACAAGCTTAGAATTATTTTGCCTTAGTTTTCTCATTGTAAATTCAAGACAAAGACTTGTAATATTTCTCTCTCTCTCTCTCTTCCATTGGGAGGCAGATTTCGGCCAAGCTTGCTAGAGTGAAGCTTGTGTTGTGTTTTGGCTAGAAACAAGGATCTTGAGGTCATTGAGTTCCTCTTGGTCTAAGTAAGAACTTGGTGTTTATATTCTATAGTCTTAGGGTCCTTTCTTGATGTTAGGGTTCTTAGTCTCTTGAATATTATATGTCAAGTTATCTATCTTTTACTATCTTGTCGTTGTTGTCTTTGAGATCTTGAAGTCTAGTGAAGCCATGTGGGGCTCTTTCGATTCACTAGCATTGGTGTTGGTTTGCTGTTTTGTTGTTGTTGTTGTTGGAATCTTTGTGTTGTAGACTTGATCTTGTATCATTTGGTATCAAAGCAAGACCGGTTGTGTTCCCACACAACCCATCTTGGGCTTGTTCTCGGATTAAACAAAAAAAAAAAAAAAAAAAAAAAAATCGGAAATCAGTCCATTGAAGACAAATCCGAGAATGTTGTTGTATGTTTAGATCTAGGTGTTATTTTGCTTGTTTAGTGTGTTTCTAGTGTTGGTTTCTTTCTCACCAACACTAAAGTGTCTAGATCTAAAAGTTGAGCTTGAAAACTTGACCATTGTTGTGGTGACTTGAAGTGGTTGAAAGTTGTATGTTGTTGATGACAAAAATTGGTGGTTGTGTGTTATGTGCTTGAAGAAGTTGATGAAAGTTGTAAGGTGTTCATCTTTTAAACTTGTTCATCTTGTTCATCTTGTGGTGTTCAAGTTGCAAGACAAGTCATAAAGTTGTTGGTGAAAGACTTGCACCCATCACTTCCTAGTTGGCCAACCACTCTTCCTTAATTCAAGGAGCCTTGTTTTGTGGGACTAGTTAGTCAAACCTAACCCTTTGAGTTTGAAAGGTTGAAAAAGGCTACAAGACTATTATTTTTCCCTCCAAAACACATTGTCATCCTTCACAAGTTGTATGAATATTGATTTTCAGATTTGTGACAAAAAAAAAAAAATACATATAAGATATATATATACAAACCGTGTGGGCCCAAGGCCAATTGCATGCTGCCACGTCACCCCTAAGCTCAACTTTGGATAATTTTTTAGTTTCTAATTGTTGATTCTTAGTTTCCTTACTTGATTCTAGAACTAATTAACAAACTAGTACATTCCTACTAGATTGTCAATTAGTCCTTTGAATTCGTTTGTTCGTGTCAACGTTTACTTGAGTGCTTTTATCTTTTGAACACGTTGTTGTTTTTGGTTCTAGTCCGACAAGAATTCTTTGAGTCTTCAAACAAGAATCCACTCCGGATAAGAGCTTACTCATACCTTAAAGGATTCACGGTTACTAGCCAATTTACAACACTTGTGGAACTCAAGCATGTGGTGATCTAAGGAGTATAATACCTTGACAATGGAAGGGGCCACGTCCCATAACGTGGATACTAATGCACTTGACTCTATGAGGGTCACTCTTGAGGCCGTTACCCGGACACTTGAAAGGTTGAATTCGGAATTTGGGGCCGTGAGAGGGGACTTGGCAGCAATCAAGGGAGAAGTGTCGACTATTAGTGGGAGATTAGAACAAGTGGAGAGTCAAAGGAACTCTCATCCTTCTACTCCTCTACATGTCTCTACCAATGGGCATGATAGGACTTCCTCCGCAACCATCACCCCCGAAACAGTCCACCAAATGCTAAATGCACCCCAAGCTCCATTAAATGCCGCAAGCCATACCACCCATTTTCCTCCAAACCGTGACACCACCCTTTTTCCTCCAAACCGTGACCCCACTAGACCAATACGTTTCCCAGCTCCTCAAGTTCCACAAGAGGGATTTGGACGTCAAGTCCCTCCACTAAATCCGAACCCTCCATTCCAAGCTCCATTAAACCAAAGGCCACAAAATCCAATTCCTCCGAATCAAAATGCCCAAGCCCGACCAGCCCCCTTTGAAGGATATGGTAGAGAGGAGTATGAAGGGTATGGAGCCTTTGATGATGATTACATGAGGGAGGAGGAGATAAGAGGGGGTCGTGGAGATCCAAGGAGATACCGAGGGTATGGAGATAGGGGAAACCGACACCAAGAGAGAGATGTAGGCATCAACAACATCAAGTTGAACCTACCAATCTTTAAAGGTGATAGTGACCCCGAGGCCTACTTAGCTTGGGAATCGGCTTGTGACAAAGTTTTCCAAGTTAATGACATCTCGGAAGAAAAGAAGTGTTGCTATGCTATAGCTCATTTTGAGGGTTATGCTAACACTTGGTGGGAGTATGTCAAGCGGTTTGGTAATGAACTCATTGATGGGCAGCCACCACCTTGGTATCGATTGAGGTATTTGATGAGGCAACGATACCTTCCCGAGAGATATCGCCATGAGTTGCTTGCTAGATTGTATGGTTTGCGTCAAGGTAACAAGAGTGTGATGGCATATTTTGATGAGTTTCAACAACTCATGTTGAAGCTTGATCATCGTGGGGAGCAAATCAGCCACGACATCATCCGGTTCAAGTGTGGGTTGAACAAAGATATCTCCACTCATTTAACCCTTCACAAGTTTGAAACCGTTGACGGTATTTTCCAAGCGGCTCTTGAGATTGAAAGGGAACTTAAGGAGAGATCATCTTTCAAGACAAGGGGACAAGCCCCCTCGGGTTGGCCCAAAAACAAGGACCAACCCGCCACTACTAGGCTGCCCGAGACCAAAACAGTCCCCAAATTGACTCCAAAACCGGAGGCTCACAAGTATCCTAACCCAAAGGGATTCCAATGTTTCAAGTGCCAAGGTTGGGGACATAAGGCCAATGAATGTCCAAACCGACGCAATGTGATCCTACGGGAAGGGAGAGTATATTACCTTGGTGAAGAGGTGGGTCCCGAACGGGGAGAAGAAGAGGCCGAGCCTCAAGATGGAGAGGAAACCGAGGATGGACCACTTGATGATGGTGGTGATGATGGTGAAGATGTTTATCCGCAAGAAGGGGAGTGTGTGATTCCAAACTTTGTGGTTCGGCGCGTCATGATTAGTAAGGCAATAGATGACCCAAGCCAAAGGGAAAATCTATTCCATACTAAATGTCTTGTAAAGGGAAGTGTGTGTACCTTGGTGATTGATAGTGGTAGTTGTACAAATGTTGTAAGTCATGCTATGGTAAACTTCTTGAAGTTACCAACTACCCCGCACACTAGTCCTTACAAGTTACAATGGTTGAATGATTGTGGTGAATTAAGGGTCGCAAGGCAATGTGTGATACGGTTTAAGGTGGGAAACTACCACGATGAAGTGCTTTGTGACGTGATACCAATGCAAGCATGTCACTTGTTACTAGGTAGACCTTGGCAATATGATAGGTCTACTAAACACGATGGGAGGACTAATCGATATACACTTGAGAAGGATGGCCGAAAGGTTACACTTCATCCTCTTTCGCCGTCCCAAGTAAATGAGTGGCATCAAAGGATGAGGGAATTGAAGGAAAAAGGAAAGGAATCCGAAAAGGGAGAAAAGGGAGGGAGTTCCGTAGGTGGGGCAGTGGGCCCATCCAAGGCTGCCCCAACGGCGAAGGGGACGGAAAACATGGTGATGTTGGTTAGGAAGAAGGAACTCTTCGTGGATCATGATGAGGATACGCCTATGTTACTCTTGGCTCATTGTTTTAACACTAACCCCACTAATTCTTCCATTTCCCCTTTGATTTCTTGTGTGTTGCAGGATTATGAGGACGTATTTCCTAAGGAACTTCCGCAAGGATTGCCCCCGCTTCGGGGAATTGAGCACCAAATTGACTTTGTGCCGGGATCACAATTACCAAACAAGCCGGCTTATAGGAGCAATCCTACGGACACCAAGGAATTGCAACGTCAAGTTGAGGAGCTCCTCAACAAAGGGTATGTCAAGGAGAGCATGAGTCCGTGTGCTGTTCCGGTGTTATTAGTGCCAAAGAAAGACGGAACGTGGCGCATGTGTGTGGACTGCCGAGCCATCAACAAAATTACGGTAAAATATCGCCACCCTATTCCTCGGTTAGATGACATGCTAGATGAGTTGAATGGTTCATGTTTGTTTTCCAAGATTGATTTAAGGAGTGGCTATCACCAAATAAGAATGCAACCCGGTGATGAATGGAAAACCGCCTTCAAGACCAAGTTTGGTCTCTATGAATGGATGGTTATGCCATTCGGCCTAACAAATGCTCCAAGTACTTTTATGAGGCTAATGAATCATGTGATGAGGCCATTTATTGGAAAGTTTGTTGTTGTCTACTTTGATGATGTCTTGGTGTATAGCAAGTCCTTAGAAGTGCATGTGATGCATTTACAATGTGTGCTTGATGTCCTTAGGAAGGAAAAATTGTATGCAAATCTGGAAAAGTGCTCTTTTGGTGTCAATGAAGTTGTTTTCTTGGGTTTTGTTGTTAGCTCAAGAAGGGTCGAAGTGGATGAATCCAAGATAGACGCTATCAAAAATTGGCCAACCCCACAAAACGTTGGAGAAGTAAGAAGCTTCCACGGGTTGGCTAGTTTTTATAGAAGGTTTGTCAAAGGATTTAGCACCATAGCCGCCCCCTTGATCGAGGTCATTCGGAAAGAACAACCCTTCAAGTGGGGTGTCGAGCAAGCTAAGGCATTTGAAGCCTTGAAAGCTATGCTCATCTCCGCACCGTTGTTACAATTGCCCAACTTTGATAAGACCTTCGAGGTCGAGTGCGATGCGAGTAAAGTAGGCATAGGGGCTGTTTTGATGCAAGATTTGAAACCCATTGCTTACTTTAGCGAAAAGCTCAAAGGAGCAACTCTAAACTACTCCACGTATGATTTAGAGTTGTATGCCTTGATTAGAGCCTTGGCCACTTGGCAACATTACTTATGGCCCAAGGAGTTCGTGATCCGAACGGACCATGAATCCTTAAAGCATCTTCGGGCCCAAGACAAGCTTAACAAACGGCATGCAAAATGGATTGAGTTTCTTGAGACCTTCCCTTATGTTATCCAATACAAAAAGGGTAAGGACAATGTAGTGGCCGATGCTTTGTCTAGAAAACATGTCCTTGTGTCCACCTTGTCATCAAAATTGATGGGTTTTGAGAGTTTAAGAGAATTGTATCCCAAGGACCCTCACTTTGCTCCTATCTTTAGGGAATGTGAAGAATTGGGTAGGGACAAGTGGGACTCGGCTAGGGGTTCAAATCCCTATGCCAAGTTTGATGGTTACTTATTTAAAGGTAGACGATTGTGTGTACCCTCTAGCTCTTGGAGAGAATTGTTTGTGAGGGAAGCACATGATGGCGGTCTAATGGGTCATTTTGGGGTCGAAAAGACCCTTGGAATATTGGAGGAGCAATTCTATTGGACCAAAATGCGCAAGGATGTGGCTAGGATTTGCGGCCAATGTGTAGAATGCAAGAGAGCCAAATCTCGGCTCCTACCTCATGGGTTGTACACCCCGCTGCCCACTCCTCTACGTCCTTGGCTTGATATATCTATGGACTTTGTGTTAGGGCTGCCAAGGACTCGACGAGGCCGGGATAGTATTTTTGTTGTAGTTGACCGGTTTTCTAAAATGGCCCACTTTATTCCTTGTTCTAAATGTGATGACGCCCCTAGCGTGGCCTCGTTGTTTGTTGATAATGTTGTTAGATTGCATGGTGTCCCGAGGACCATTGTGAGTGATAGGGACTCTAAGTTCCTAAGCCACTTTTGGAAGTCCATGTGGGGTAGGCTTGGGACCAAGTTATTATTCTCTACGTCCTGCCACCCACAAACCGATGGCCAAACGGAAGTAGTAAATAGGACTTTGGGTGCTATGCTACGTTCCATGGTTAAGGGAAAAATGACTTCTTAGGAAGAGCACTTACCATTAATTGAGTTTGCATATAACCGTGTCATACACTCAAGTACGGGAATGACTCCCTTTGAGTGTGTATACGGCCTTGATACGGGTGGGACAAGCTGTCCAACAAGTACCCGACCATTCACACGAAGTCAAGCTCGGGAGTTACAAAAACTCCAAGCCGTATTCATGCAAATGGCCGTGTGTGAGTTGGTTATTGAACCACCTAAGGGTCTAAATGTTTTAAGGTGTGAAAATGGGCCTTGAAGTGTAGTGTTTTTACACTCCATGGCCGGCTGCTCCACATGGCCCATAAGGTCATTTTTGTCTTTCATTTGGCTTGTAATATAAATAGACAAGCCTAGAATTATTTTGCCTTAGTTTTCTCATTGTAATTTCAAGACAAAGACTTGTAATATTTCACTTTCTCTCTCTCTTCCATTGAGAGGCAGATTCGGCCACAAGCTTGCTATAAGGAAGCTTGTGTTGTGTTTTGGCTAGAAACTAGGGTCTTGAGGTCATTGAGTTCCTCTTGGTCCAAGTAAGAGCTTGGTGTTTATATTCAATAGTCTTAGGGTCCTCTCTTGATGTTAGGGTTCTTAGTCTCTTGAATATTATATGTCAAGTTATCTATCTTTTCATTATCTTGTTGTTGTTGTCTTTGAGATCTTGAAGTCTAGTGAAGCCGTGTGGGGCTCTTTCGATTCACTAGCATTGTTGCTTACTTGTTAATCTTGTGTTTGTTGGGTTTTCTTGTTGGTGTTGCTGAAATCTTGTGATACATACTTGATCTTGTATCATTTGGTATCAAAGCAAGACCGGTTGTGTTCCCACACAACCCATCTTGGGCTTGTTCTCGGATTAAACAAAAAAAAAAAAAAAAAAAAAAAAAATCGGAAATCAGTCCATTGAAGACAAATCCGAGAATGTTGTTGTATGTTTAGATCTAGGTGTTATTTTGCTTGTTTAGTGTGTTTCTAGTGTTGGTTTCTTTCTCACCAACACTAAAGTGTCTAGATCTAAAAGTTGAGCTTGAAAACTTGACCATTGTTGTGGTGACTTGAAGTGGTTGAAAGTTGTATGTTGTTGATGAAAAAAAAAATTGGTGGTTGTGTGTTATGTGCTTGAAGAAGTTGATGAAAGTTGTAAGGTGTTCATCTTTTAAACTTGTTCATCTTGTTCATCTTGTGGTGTTCAAGTTGCAAGACAAGTCATAAAGTTGTTGGTGAAAGACTTGCACCCATCACTTCCTAGTTGGCCAACCACTCTTCCTTAATTCAAGGAGCCTTGTTTTGTGGGAATAGTTAGTCAAACCTAACCCTTTGAGTTTGAAAGGTTGAAAAAGGCTACAAGACTATTATTTTTCCCTCCAAAACACATTGTCATACTTCACAAGTTGTATGAATATTGATTTTCAGATTTGTGACAAAAAAAAAAAAAAAAGAAATACATATAAGTTATATATATACAAACCGTGTGGGCCCAAGGCCAATTGCATGCTGCCACGTCACCCCTAAGCTCAACTTTGGATAATTTTCTAGTTTCTAATTGTTGATTCTTAGTTTCCTTACTTGATTCTAGAACTAATTAACAAACTAGTACATTCCTACTAGATTGTCAATTAGTCCTTTGAATTCGTTTGTTCGTGTCAACGTTTACTTGAGTGCTTTTATCTTTTGAACACGTTGTTGTTTTTGGTCCTAGTCCTACAAGAATTCTTTGAGTCCTCAAACAAGAATCCACTCCGGATAAGAGCTTACTCATACCTTAAAGGATTCACGGTTACTAGCCAATTTACAACACTTGTGGAACTCAAGCGTGGGGTGATCTAGAGAGTATAATACCTTGACAATGGAAGGGGCCACGTCCCATAACGTGGATACTAATGCACTTGACTCTATGAGGGTCACTCTTGAGGCCGTTACTCGGACACTTGAAAGGTTAAATTCGGACTTTGGGGCCGTGAGAGGGGACTTGGCAGCCATCAAGGGAGAAGTGTCGACTATTAGTGGGAGATTAGAACAAGTGGAGAGTCAAAGGAACTCTCGTCCTTCTACTCCTCTACATGTCTCAACCAATGGACAAGATAGGACTTCCTCCGCAACCATCACCCCCGAAACAGTCCACCAAATGCTAAATGCACCCCAAGCTCCACTAAATGCCGCAAGCCAAACCACCTATTTTCCTCCAAACCGTGACCCCAATAGACCAACGCATTTCCAGAATTCCCAAACCCCGCATGAGGGATTTGGACGTCAAATTCCACCACTAAATCCGAACCTTCCATTCCAAGCTCCATTAAACCAAAGACCACCACCTCCACAAAATCCAATACCCCCAAATCAAATTCCAAATAACCAAAACCGACCAGCCCACCTTGAGGAGTATGGTAGGGAGGAGTATGACGGGTACGGAGCCTTTGATGATACTTACATGAGGGAGGAGGAGGTGAGAGGGGGCAGAGGAGTTCAACGGAGATACCGTGGATATGAAGAAAGAGGAAACCGACACCATGAGAGAGATGTAGGCATCAACACCATCAAGTTGAGTCTACCGCTCTTTAAGGGTGAGAGTGACCCCGAGGCATACTTAGCTTGGGAATCGGCTTGTGACAAAGTCTTCCAAGTTAATGATCTCTCGGAAGAAAAGAAAGGAAGTTATGCTATAGCTCACTTTGAGGGTTATGCTAACACTTGGTGGGAGTACGTCAAGCGGTTTGGTAATGCACTAGTTGACGGGCAGCCACCACCTTGGTATCGATTGAGATACTTGATGAGGCAAAGGTACCTCCCCGAGAGTTATCGCCATGAATTGCTTGCAAGGTTGTACAACTTACGTCAAGGTAACAAAAGTGTGATGGCATACTTTGATGAGTTTCAACAACTCATGTTAAACCTTGACCATCGTGGGGAGCAAATCAGTCATGATGTCATCCGGTTCAAGTGTGGATTGAACAAGGAGATCTCCACTCATTTGACACTTCACAAGTTTGATACCGTTGAGGGTATTTTCCAAGCGGCTATTGAGGTTGAAAAAGAGCTAAAGGAGAGGTCGTCGTTTAAGGCAAGGGTACCAGCCCCCTCGGGTTGGTCCAAAAACAAGGGGCAATCCAGCCTTCCAAGGCTGCCCGAGCCCAAGGCCGACCCCAAACTTCCTCCAAAACAAGAAGCTCACAAGTACCCTAACCCAAAAGGATTCCAATGTTTCAAGTGCCAAGGTTGGGGACATAAAGCCAATGAGTGTCCAAACCGACGCAATGTGATCCTTCGGGAAGGGAGGGTGTATTACCTTGGTGAAGAGGTGGATCTTGAGAAGAGTGAAGATGAGGCCGAGCCTCAAGATGGAGAGGAACCCGAGAATGGGCCATATGATGATGAGGGTGAAGATGTTTACCCTCAAGAAGGGGAGTGTGTGGTTCCCAACTTTGTGGTTAGGCGCGTCATGATTAGTAAGGCGATAGATGACCCTAGTCAAAGGGAGAATCTATTCCATACTAAATGTCTAGTAAAGGGAAGTGTGTGCACCTTGGTGATTGATAGTGGTAGTTGCACAAATGTTGTTAGTATGGCTACGGTTAACTTCTTGAAGTTACCAACTACCCCGCACACTAGTCCCTACAAGCTACAATGGTTGAATGACTGTGGTGAACTAAAGGTCACAAGGCAATGTATGATACGTTTTAAGGTGGGAAACTACCAAGATGAAGTGCTTTGTGACGTGATACCAATGCAAGCATGTCACTTGTTGTTAGGTAGACCTTGGCAATATGATAGGTCTACCAAACACGATGGGAGGACCAATCGATATACACTTGAGAAGGATGGCCGAAAGGTCACACTTCACCCGCTTTCACCCTCCCAAGTAAATGAGTGGCACCAAAAGATGAGAGAGTTGAAGGAAAAGGGGAAGAAATCCGGAAGAGAAGAAGAGGGAAGGGAAACCGTGGTTGGGGCAGTAGGGTCACCCGTGACTGCCTCAACTTCAAAGGGGGCTGAAAACGTGGTGATGTTAGCTAGAAAGAAGGAACTCTTCGTGGACCATGATGTGGGCACACCTATGTTGCTTTTGGCTCATTGTTTAAATACTAACCCCGCTAATTCTTCCATTTCCCCTTTGATTTCTTGTGTGTTGCAGGATTATGAAGATGTATTTCCTAAAGAACTTCCGCAAGGATTGCCCCCACTTCGGGGAATTGAGCACCAAATTGATTTGGTGCCGGGTTCACAACTTCCAAACAAACCAGCCTATAGGAGCAATCCCATGGACACTAAGGAGCTTGAGAGACAAGTTGAGGAACTTCTCAACAAGGGATACATCAAAGAAAGTATGAGTCCTTGTGCTGTTCCGGTGCTTTTGGTACCAAAGAAAGACGGAACTTGGCGCATGTGCGTCGATTGTAGAGCCATCAACAAAATCACTATAAGGTATCGTCATCCAATCCCTAGACTAGATGATATGTTAGATGAGCTCCATGGCTCTTGTTTGTTTTCTAAGGTGGATCTTAGGAGTGGCTATCACCAAATTCGCATGCAACCCGGTGATGAGTGGAAGACCGCATTCAAGACCAAATTCGGTCTATATGAGTGGCTGGTCATGCCCTTTGGCCTTACCAATGCTCCTAGCACCTTTATGAGGCTAATGAATCATGTAATGAAGCCTTATATTGGGAAGTTTGTGGTGGTTTACTTTGATGATGTGTTGGTATATAGTAAATCTATTGATGATCATGTGATGCATTTGAGGTGTGTGTTTGAGGTGCTCCGAAAGGAGAAGTTGTATGCCAACATGGAGAAGTGTTCTTTTGGTGTTGATAAAGTGATTTTCTTGGGTTTTGTCGTGAGCTCAAGGGGCGTGGAAGTGGACGAATCCAAGATAGACTCTATACGAAGTTGGCCAATACCTAAAACTATTGGAGAAATCCGAAGTTTTCATGGATTAGCAAGCTTTTATAGGAGGTTTGTCAAAGGTTTTAGCTCCATAGCAGCACCCTTGACTGAGGTTATTAGAAAGGACCAACCCTTTAAGTGGGGTGATGAGCAAGCTAAGGCCTTTGAAGCCTTGAAAGCTATGCTCATCTCGGCGCCTTTGTTACAATTGCCCGATTTTGATAAAATGTTTGAAGTGGAGTGTGATGCTAGTAAGGTTGGCATCGGGGCTGTTTTAATGCAAGAAGGCAAGCCCGTCGCTTATTTTAGTGAAAAACTCAAAGGGGCAACTCTTAATTACTCGACTTATGATTTGGAGTTGTACGCCCTTGTTAGAGCCTTGGGTAATTGGCAGCATTATTTGTGGCCTAAGGAGTTTGTGATACGAACGGACCATGAATCGTTGAAACACCTTAAGAGCCAAGACAAGTTGAATAGGCGTCATGCTAAGTGGATTGAGTTTATTGAGACTTTCCCTTATGTAATTCATTACAAAAGGGGGAAGGAGAATGTTGTTGCTGATGCGTTGTCTAGAAAGCATGTGCTTGTTGCCACTTTGTCTTCGAAGTTGATGGGTTTTGAGAGTTTAAGAGAATTGTATCCCAAGGACCCTCACTTTGCTCCTATCTTTAGGGAATGCAAAGAATGGGGTAGGGACAAGTGGGATTCAGCTAGGGGTTCAAATCCCTATGCCAAGTTTGATGGTTACCTATTTAAAGGTAGACGATTGTGTGTACCCTCTAGCTCTTGGAGAGAATTGTTTGTGAGGGAAGCACATGATGGCGGTCTAATGGGTCATTTTGGGGTCGAAAAGACCCTCGGAATATTGGAGGAGCAATTCTATTGGCCCAAAATGCGCAAGGATGTGACTAGAACTTGTGGCCAATGTGTAGAATGCAAGAGAGCCAAATCTCGGCTCCTACCTCATGGGTTGTACACCCCGCTGCCCACTCCTCTACGTCCTTGGCTTGATATATCGATGGACTTTGTGTTAGGGCTGCCAAGGACTCGACGAGGCCGGGATAGTATCTTTGTTGTAGTTGACCGGTTTTCTAAAATGGCGCACTTTATTCCTTGCTCTAAGTGTGATGACGCCCCTAGCGTGGCCTCGTTATTTGTTGATAATGTTGTTAGATTGCATGGTGTCCCGAGGACCATTGTGAGTGATAGGGACTCTAAGTTCCTAAGCCACTTTTGGAAGTCCATGTGGGGTAGGCTTGGTACCAAGTTATTGTTCTCTACCTCTTGCCACCCACAAACCGATGGCCAAACGGAAGTAGTAAATAGGACTTTGGGTGCTATGCTACGTTCCATGGTTAAGGGAAAAATGACTTCTTGGGAGGAGCACTTACCATTGATTGAGTTTGCATATAACCGTGTCATACACTCAAGTACGGGAATGACTCCCTTTGAGTGTGTATACGGCCTCAACCCCCTCACCCCTTTGGATTTAACGCCTTTGCCAAGTGATCTCATGATTAGCTTAGAAGGAAGCAAGCGGGCAGATTCTATGAAGAAGTTACATGAGAAGGTGCGGCTTCAACTTGAGAAGAAAAACCAAGACATGGCAAGGAGGGCCAACAAGGGAAGAAAGAAAGTCATCCTTGAACCGGGAGATTGGGTGTGGGTGCATCTTCGGAGGGATCGGTTCCCATCCCAAAGAAAGTCCAAATTGATGCCGAGGGGTGATGGTCCATTCCAAGTGCTCGAGAAAATCAATGACAACGCCTACAAGATTGACCTTCCACCGGAATACCAAGTGCACCACACTTTTAACGTTTGTGATCTTTCTCTCGTGGAGGCGGTTGAAGACGACCAAGTGCTGAATTTGAGGCCAAATTCCTCTCAAGATGGAGAGGATGATACGGGTGGGACAAGCTGTCCAACAAGTACCCGACCATTCACACGAAGTCAAGCTCGGGAGTTACAAAAACTCCAAGCCGTATTCATGCAAATGGCCGTGTGTGAGTTGGTTATTGAACCACCTAAGGGTCTAAATGTTTTAAGGTGTGAAAATGGGCCTTGAAGTGTAGTGTTTTTACACTCCATGGCCGGCTGCTCCACATGGCCCATAAGGTCATTTTTGTCTTTCATTTGGCTTGTAATATAAATAGACAAGCCTAGAATTATTTTGCCTTAGTTTTCTCATTGTAATTTCAAGACAAAGACTTGTAATATTTCACTTTCTCTCTCTCTTCCATTGAGAGGCAGATTCGGCCACAAGCTTGCTATAAGGAAGCTTGTGTTGTGTTTTGGCTAGAAACTAGGGTCTTGAGGTCATTGAGTTCCTCTTGGTCCAAGTAAGAGCTTGGTGTTTATATTCAATAGTCTTAGGGTCCTCTCTTGATGTTAGGGTTCTTAGTCTCTTGAATATTATATGTCAAGTTATCTATCTTTTCATTATCTTGTTGTTGTTGTCTTTGAGATCTTGAAGTCTAGTGAAGCCGTGTGGGGCTCTTTCGATTCACTAGCATTGTTGCTTACTTGTTAATCTTGTGTTTGTTGGGTTTTCTTGTTGGTGTTGCTAAAATCTTGTGATACATACTTGATCTTGTATCAGGCCTCAACCCCCTCACCCCTTTGGATTTAATGCCTTTGCCAAGTGATCTTATGATTAGCTTAGAAGGAAGCAAGCGGGTAGATTCTATGAAGAAGTTACATGAGAAGGTGCGGCTTCAACTTGAGAAGAGAAACCAAGACATGGCAAGGAGGGCCAACAAGGGAAGAAAGAAAGTCATCCTTGAACCGGGAGATTGGGTGTGGGTGCATCTTTGGAGGGATCGGTTTCCATCCCAAAGAAAGTCCAAATTGATGCCGAGGGGTGATGGTCCATTCCAAGTACTCGAGAAAATCAATGACAACGCCTACAAGATTGACCTTCCACCGGAATATCAAGTGCACCACACTTTTAACGTTTGTGATCTTTCTCTCGTGGAGGCGGTTGAAGACGACCAAGTGCTGAATTTGAGGTCAAATTCCTCTCAAGATGGAGAGGATGATATGGGTGGGACAAGCTGTCCAACAAGTACCCGACCATTCACACGAAGTCAAGCTCGGGAGTTACAAAAACTCCAAGCCTTATTCATGCAAATGGCCGTGTGTGAGTTGGTCATTGAACCACCTAAGGATCTAAATGTTTTAAGGTGTGAAGATGGGCCTTGAAGTGTAATAAACTTACACTCCAAGGCCTCCATGGCCGGCTGCCCCAACATGGCCCATATGGTCATTTTGTCTTTCATTTGGCTTGTAATATAAATAGACAAGCTTAGAATTATTTTGCCTTAGTTTTCTCATTGTAAATTCAAGACAAAGACTTGTAATATTTCTCTCTCTCTCTCTCTTCCATTGGGAGGCAGATTTCGGCCAAGCTTGCTAGAGTGAAGCTTGTGTTGTGTTTTGGCTAGAAACAAGGATCTTGAGGTCATTGAGTTCCTCTTGGTCTAAGTAAGAACTTGGTGTTTATATTCCATAGTCTTAGGGTCCTTTCTTGATGTTAGGGTTCTTAGTCTCTTGAATATTATATGTCAAGTTATCTATCTTTTACTATCTTGTCGTTGTTGTCTTTGTGATCTTGAAGTCTAGTGAAGCCGTGTGGGGCTCTTTCGATTCACTAGCATTGGTGTTGGTTTGCTGTTTTGTTGTTGTTGTTGTTGGAATCTTTGTGTTGTAGACTTGATCTTGTATCAATAAGTTTCAAAACCAGCTGAATGCATCTTGTATTTTGTGGAGAATTACTGTGAGATTCAGGCTGAACATAGAAGACAAAACTTAATGAGACCCCAGGAGAAAAATATCCAATAAGACTTGTCAGTCCACCTAAGTACATACCTTTGCCATTGAGGGAGAGTAAACATTGTATATGCCAATTTAATCTTATTAGCGACTCCTCCAAGAGTTTTGAATGATGATGCTGCCTGTCTAACTGCACGGGATTCTACTGGATGCTGCCACGCCCACTCAAACTGCAATATTCAATAAAGAGAACAATAAATTTGAGATTGTTTTATATCACCAAATTCAGATTTCAGATTAGCAAACCAAGCTGAAATTTCCAAAACACAAACAAAGAGAATATGCATAATTGTGAAGTTCCAAAAAACGAACCTTCCATTTGATATACAAAATTCCAAAACACAAACAAAGAGAATATGCCTCAATTTGCCGGCCGCTCTTTGAGATTTTTGAACAAAACATAAACATAAAAAGTACAGATGCTAACAAGAACAATCAATACATTTACAAATCAGTCTACTTACTATTTTAGCATAATCAACACATTGTTTTTCATACATACACAAAGTAGCCAGCCAACCAGCGAACAATACATGGCAGATTTCTCAGAGACACAACCAGAGAAGCAAAAGAAGATCACATGAAGTTAAAACCTACATATACTTGCACATATTCACCAAGCTAATTAAATCTTTGAGCAGCAACTTCACCCACGTCTATTGCAATGTCATCATTCTCTTCAAAGTCGGTAGAAGCTAAAAACACAAAGGTTAGAGACAAATTGCCAAGATAAATTATGTTTTTTATAAAAAAAATTGATATGATTTGACAATACTTTACCTTGATGACCATAAACCCAGTCTCGCGAACACAATTTTGCTTCTACATTCTCGGGTAAAATTGAACTTTGATATTTACCAATAACACGACCTCCAATGGTAAAAGCAGACTCAGATGCAATAGTGGTGATAGGAATACTTAACAAATCACGTGCCATCAGTGAGAGTTCTAGATATTTAATCCTATTATCTTTCCAAAACTTAAGTACATCTAAATCTTCATTTCCTTTGCGAACCAACATGGGTTCTTCCAAGTAGAAGTCTAATTGTGTTTTTTCTAAACCAAGTTCTGATTGGCTTTCAAAAATATCATACTCATCCATTTCATCCACCATTTCAACATCACCTCTACCACTACTATTTTCCACCATATCAATATCAACCGTGGAATTTTTCAAGTACTCTCTAAATAATGCATGCATATTATTCTTAACGGCTTTTACCTTGTCATTGCAAGTGAGTGGATCAAGTTTGGTGAAGCAAAACCTTACAAGTTTTAACTTGTACCGAGGATCAAGGACTACCGCCATTGAAGCAATTGGACTATAGTCTTCCTGCCAATACTTTTCGAACTTAGCTTCCATTTCCACTGCCATTGCCTTGATATTAGGATCTTCACTATGCATCTCTTCTCTTATCATCATATGGATTTTCCAAACTTTATGAAAATACACTTTAGCAGTAGGATAGTAACACCCTGAAAATAAAGTAGTGACTTCATAGAAAGGCTTCAAAAACTTAGCAATTCTATTAGCTTTAACCCAGTCATCTTCGGAAGGACAACATTTAAACTCAGTATCAAGTACCTTAAAATCAGAAAATGCTCGACGATAAGGAATAGAACTATCAAGCATCAAGAATGTGGAGTTCCATCTTGTCGGTACGTCTTGACGTACTTTTACATTCAACTTTAAGCCGAGGTTCTTAATACACTCTACAAACTTAATTTTCCTTCCCTCAGAACCTTTAACATACTTTATGCTTTCCCTAATGTTACTTACTGCAGTTTCAATTGTCTTCAAACCAGCATTGACAACCAAATTCAATATGTGGTTTGCACATCGAATATGCATAAACTTTGCATCAGCAAGTACAGAATCCAACAACATAGTGTTCGATCAACCTATCCACAACACCTTCATTATATCGTGCATTATCTAAAGTTATCGAAAAAATCTTCTTCTCAATCCCCATTCTGTAAGCATATTGATCAATTTTGGACATAGAACGACACCACTGTGGGGAGGAGGCGTATGACGAAAAATCAAAATTCTCTTTTGCAAAATCCAATTTGTATCAACATAATGTGCAGTGACACACATATAACCATCAGTTGTGATTGAACTCCACAAATCAGATGTCAAACATATGCTACTAGGAATACCAACAAGTTCATCTTTGACTATCTTTTTATGAATCTCATACAACTTACAAACATCAGCTCTTGCAATGTTTCTTGAAAAGGTTTTAACACAAGGATTTAAAAAAGCATGACTATCGCTAATCCCTTCATGTTCCACAAAGTTAAATGGATAGTTATGTCTAACTATAGCCTTGGCTATCTTTTCACGATATGCTTTGTGATCTACTGGCGTACCTTGTTTGGATTCATTTTTTAGGTGTTTCAAGTGATGACGATTTAAATTCGAAGTTCCCGAAGTCGAGTCAGCCAACATGATAAGTCCACATTTGTTACATTTTGCCCATAATCTATTATCTTCATTGTCATCTTGCGGCAACTGCTCAAAAAATCTCCACGCTTCAGATCTTTTTTTTCTCTTTGATGAACTTGTAAAACTCTCTTGAGCCTCTCCAATAGAAGCTTCATCATTATGATCCATAACAAGTAATAAAGCCTACAAAAAAAGATAGAAAATAATTAGAAACAACCTAGTTCTCACAAAGGCACAAACCCAATTTACGTATCAAATTAGAAACAACCCAGTTCCAAATTTTATACCCATCAAAAAATAACCAAAAGCCAACATTCAAAAACCTCTAATTAGCATAAAAATGACAAGAAATCAGCTAAAAATTCAATACTACATCTCTTCACATACCTACTGGCTATACCTACTAGCTATATCCCCCAAAAGAAAAGAAATATTAGAGAGTTGATAGTGAGACTCTTACTACGGGAAGAGAGAAAGATGGCCAGATCCTTGAATTCATACCATGAAAATCTATCAATTTGAAGACAACGCAGGTTTAATTTGAAGGGGAGAAGCCGAGAAGTGAAAATGATTTTCAGAAAATCTCTTCTCTGTGCGACTGTGCGTACTGATTTGTTTGTTGCTATCAAGAAAGGACATATAAGGGTTTTAGTTTATTGGGCTCAAATGGGTTGAAGTGGGTATTTAATGGGTTGAAGTGGGAATTGTTTTTTTTAAATGGGTTAAGTTTAAATGGGCTCAAAGCTGACCCAATTTTAAATTACTCTATACCCAACCCGAAAAAATTTGGGCGGGTGATACAAGATCAAGTATGTATCACAAGATTTCAGCAACACCAACAAGAAAACCCAACAAACACAAGATTAACAAGTAAGCAACAATGCTAGTGAATCGAAAGAGCCCCACACGGCTTCACTAGACTTCAAGATCTCAAAGACAACAACAACAAGATAATGAAAAGATAGATAACTTGACATATAATATTCAAGAGACTAAGAACCCTAACATCAAGAGAGGACCCTAAGACTATTGAATATAAACACCAAGCTCTTACTTGGACCAAGAGGAACTCAATGACCTCAAGACCCTAGTTTCTAGCCAAAACACAACACAAGCTTCCTTCTAGCAAGCTTGTGGCCGAATCTGCCTCTCAATGGAAGAGAGAGAGAAAGTGAAATATTACAAGTCTTTGTCTTGAAATTACAATGAGAAAACTAAGGCAAAATAATTCTAGGCTTGTCTATTTATATTACAAGCCAAATGAAAGACAAAAATGACCTTATGGGCCATGTGGAGCAGCCGGCCATGGAGTGTAAAAACATTACACTTCAAGGCCCATCTTCACACCTTAAAACATTTAGGCCCTTAGGTGGTTCAATAACCAACTCACACACGGCCATTTGCATGAATACGGCTTGGAGTTTTTGTAACTCCCGGGCTTGACTTCGTGTGAATGGTCGGGTACTTGTTGGACAGCTTGTCCCACCCGTATCATCCTCTCCATCTTGAGAGGAATTTGGCCTCAAATTCAGCACTTGGTCGTCTTCAACCGCCTCCACGAGAGAAAGATCACAAACGTTAAAAGTGTGGTGCACTTGGTATTCCGGTGGAAGGTCAATCTTGTAGGCGTTGTCATTGATTTTCTCGAGCACTTGGAATGGACCATCACCCCTCGGCATCAATTTGGACTTTCTTTGGGATGGAAACCGATCCCTCCGAAGATGCACCCACACCCAATCTCCCGGTTCAAGGATGACTTTCTTTCTTCCCTTGTTGGCCCTCCTTGCCATGTCTTGGTTTTTCTTCTCAAGTTGAAGCCGCACCTTCTCATGTAACTTCTTCATAGAATCTGCCCGCTTGCTTCCTTCTAAGCTAATCATGAGATCACTTGGCAAAGGCGTTAAATCCAAAGGGGTGAGGGGGTTGAGGCCGTATACACACTCAAAGGGAGTCATTCCCGTACTTGAGTGTATGACACGGTTATATGCAAACTCAATCAATGGTAAGTGCTCCTCCCAAGAAGTCATTTTTCCCTTAACCATGGAACGTAGCATAGCACCCAAAGTCCTATTTACTACTTCCGTTTGGCCATCGGTTTGTGGGTGGCAAGAGGTAGAGAACAATAACTTGGTACCAAGCCTACCCCACATGGACTTCCAAAAGTGGCTTAGGAACTTAGAGTCCCTATCACTCACAATGGTCCTCGGGACACCATGCAATCTAACAACATTATCAACAAATAACGAGGCCACGCTAGGGGCGTCATCACACTTAGAGCAAGGAATAAAGTGCGCCATTTTAGAAAACCGGTCAACTACAACAAAGATACTATCCCGGCCTCGTCGAGTCCTTGGCAGCCCTAACACAAAGTCCATCGATATATCAAGCCAAGGACGTAGAGGAGTGGGCAGCGGGGTGTACAACCCATGAGGTAGGAGCCGAGATTTGGCTCTCTTGCATTCTACACATTGGCCACAAGTTCTAGTCACATCCTTGCGCATTTTGGGCCAATAGAATTGCTCCTCCAATATTCCGAGGGTCTTTTCGACCCCAAAATGACCCATTAGACCGCCATCATGTGCTTCCCTCACAAACAATTCTCTCCAAGAGCTAGAGGGTACACACAATCGTCTACCTTTAAATAAGTAACCATCAAACTTGGCATAGGGATTTGAACCCCTAGCCGAATCCCACTTGTCCCTACCCCATTCTTCGCATTCCCTAAAGATAGGAGCAAAGTGAGGGTCCTTGGGATACAATTCTCTTAAACTCTCAAAACCCATCAACTTCGAAGACAAAGTGGCAACAAGCACATGCTTTCTAGACAACGCATCAGCAACAACATTCTCCTTCCCCCTTTTGTAATGAATTACATAAGGGAAAGTCTCAATAAACTCAATCCACTTAGCATGACGCCTATTCAACTTGTCTTGGCTCTTAAGGTGTTTCAACGATTCATGGTCCGTTCGTATCACAAACTCCTTAGGCCACAAATAATGCTGCCAATTGCCCAAGGCTCTAACAAGGGCGTACAACTCCAAATCATAAGTCGAGTAATTAAGAGTTGCCCCTTTGAGTTTTTCACTAAAATAAGCGACGGGCTTGCCTTCTTGCATTAAAACAGCCCCGATGCCAACCTTACTAGCATCACACTCCACTTCAAACATTTTATCAAAATCGGGCAATTGTAACAAAGGTGCCGAGATGAGCATAGCTTTCAAGGCTTCAAAAGCCTTAGCTTGCTCATCACCCCACTTAAAGGGTTGGTCCTTTCTAATAACCTCAGTCAAGGGTGCTGCTATGGAGCTAAAACCTTGGACAAACCTCCTATAAAAGCTTGCTAATCCATGAAAACTTCGGATTTCTCCAATAGTTTTAGGGATTGGCCAACTTCGTATAGAGTCTATCTTGGATTCGTCCACTTCCACGCCCCTTGAGCTCACGACAAAACCCAAGAAAATCACTTTATCAACACCAAAAGAACACTTCTCCATGTTGGCATACAACTTCTCCTTTCGGAGCACCTCAAACACACACCTCAAATGCATCACATGATCATCAATAGATTTACTATATACCAACACATCATCAAAGTAAACCACAACAAACTTCCCAATATAAGGCTTCATTACATGATTCATTAGCCTCATAAAGGTGCTAGGAGCATTGGTAAGGCCAAAGGGCATGACCAGCCACTCATATAGACCGAATTTGGTCTTGAATGCGGTCTTCCACTCATCACCGGGTTGCATGCGAATTTGGTGATAGCCACTCCTAAGATCCACCTTAGAAAACAAACAAGAGCCATGGAGCTCATCTAACATATCATCTAGTCTAGGGATTGGATGACGATACCTTATAGTGATTTTGTTGATGGCTCTACAATCGACGCACATGCGCCAAGTTCCGTCTTTCTTTGGTACCAAAAGCACCGGAACAGCACAAGGACTCATACTTTCTTTGATGTATCCCTTGTTGAGAAGTTCCTCAACTTGTCTCTCAAGCTCCTTAGTGTCCATGGGATTGCTCCTATAGGCTGGTTTGTTTGGAAGTTGTGAACCCGGCACCAAATCAATTTGGTGCTCAATTCCCCGAAGTGGGGGCAATCCTTGCGGAAGTTCTTTAGGAAATACATCTTCATAATCCTGCAACACACAAGAAATCAAAGGGGAAATGGAAGAATTAGCGGGGTTAGTATTTAAACAATGAGCCAAAAGCAACATAGGTGTGCCCACATCATGGTCCACGAAGAGTTCCTTCTTTCTAGCTAACATCACCACGTTTTCAGCCCCCTTTGAAGTTGAGGCAGTCACGGGTGACCCTACTGCCCCAACCACGGTTTCCCTTCCCTCTTCTCCTCTTTCGGATTTCTTCCCCTTTTCCTTCAACTCTCTCATCTTTTGGTGCCACTCATTTACTTGGGAGGGTGAAAGCGGGTGAAGTGTGACCTTTCGGCCATCCTTCTCAAGTGTATATCGATTGGTCCTCCCATCGTGTTTGGTAGACCTATCATATTGCCAAGGTCTACCTAACAACAAGTGACACGCTTGCATTGGTATCACGTCACAAAGCACTTCATCTTGGTAGTTTCCCACCTTAAAACGTATCATACATTGCCTTGTGACCTTTAGTTCACCACAGTCATTCAACCATTGTAGCTTGTAGGGACTAGTGTGCGGGGTAGTTGGTAACTTCAAGAAGTTAACCGTAGCCATACTAACAACATTTGTGCAACTACCACTATCAATCACCAAGGTGCACACACTTCCCTTTACAAGACATTTAGTATGGAATAGATTCTCCCTTTGACTAGGGTCATCTATCGCCTTACTAATCATGACGCGCCTAACCACAAAGTTGGGAACCACACACTCCCCTTCTTGAGGGTAAACATCTTCGCCCTCATCATCATATGGCCCATTCTCGGGTTCCTCTCCATCTTGAGGCTCGGCCTCATCTTCTCCCCTTTCGGGACCCACCTCCTCACCAAGGTAATACACCCTCCCTTCCCGAAGGATCACATTGCGTCGGTTTGGACACTCATTGGCTTTATGTCCCCAACCTTGGCACTTGAAACATTGGAATCCTTTTGGGTTAGGGTACTTGTGAGCTTCTTGTTTTGGAGGAAGTTTGGGGTCGGCCTTGGGCTCGGGCAGCCTTGGAAGGCTGGATTGCCCCTTGTTTTTGGACCAACCCGAGGGGGCTGGTACCCTTGCCTTAAACGACGACCTCTCCTTTAGCTCTTTTTCAACCTCAATAGCCGCTTGGAAAATACCCTCAACGGTATCAAACTTGTGAAGTGTCAAATGAGTGGAGATCTCCTTGTTCAATCCACACTTGAACCGGATGACATCATGACTGATTTGCTCCCCACGATGGTCAAGGTTTAACATGAGTTGTTGAAACTCATCAAAGTATGCCATCACACTTTTGTTACCTTGACGTAAGTTGTACAACCTTGCAAGCAATTCATGGCGATAACTCTCGGGGAGGTACCTTTGCCTCATCAAGTATCTCAATCGATACCAAGGTGGTGGCTGCCCGTCAACTAGTGCATTACCAAACCGCTTGACGTACTCCCACCAAGTGTTAGCATAACCCTCAAAGTGAGCTATAGCATAACTTCCTTTCTTTTCTTCCGAGAGATCATTAACTTGGAAGACTTTGTCACAAGCCGATTCCCAAGCTAAGTATGCCTCGGGGTCACTCTCACCCTTAAAGAGCGGTAGACTCAACTTGATGGTGTTGATGCCCACATCTCTCTCATGGTGCCGGTTTCCTCTTTCTTCATATCCACGGTATCTCCGTTGAACTCCTCTGCCCCCTCTCACCTCCTCCTCCCTCATGTAAGTATCATCAAAGGCCCCGTACCCATCATACTCCTCCCTACCATATTCCTCAAGGTGGGCTGGTCGGTTTTGGTTATTTGGAATTTGATTTGGGGGTATTGGATTTTGTGGGGGTGGTGGTCTTTGGTTTAATGGAGCTTGGAATGGAAGGTTCGGATTTAGTGGTGGAATTTGACGTCCAAATCCCTCAAGCGGGGTTTGGGAATTCTGGAAATGCGTTGGTCTATTGGGGTCACGGTTTGGAGGAAAATAGGTGGTTTGGCTTGCGGCATTTAGTGGAGCTTGGGGTGCATTTAGCATTTGGTGGACTGTTTCGGGGGTGATGGTCGCGGAGGAAGTCCTATCTTGTCCATTGGTGGAGACATGTAGAGGAGTAGAAGGACGAGAGTTCCTTTGACTCTCCACTTGTTCTAATCTCCCACTAATAGTCGACACTTCTCCCTTGATGGCTGCCAAGTCCCCTCTCACGGCCCCAAAGTCCGAATTTAACCTTTCAAGTGTCCGAGTAACGGCCTCAAGAGTGACCCTCATAGAGTCAAGTGCATTAGTATCCACGTTATGGGACGTGGCCCCTTCCATTGTCGAGGTATTATACTCTTTAGATCACCACACGCTTGAGTTCCACAAGTGTTGTAAATTGGCTAGTAACCGTGAATCCTTTAAGGTATGAGTAAGCTCTTATCCGGAGTGGATTCTTGTTTGAAGACTCAAAGAATTCTTGTAGGACTAGGACCAAAAACAACAACGTGTTCAAAAGATAAAAGCACTCAAGTAAACGTTGACACGAACAAACGAATTCAAAGGACTAATTGACAATCTAGTAGGAATGTACTAGTTTGTTAATTAGTTCTAGAATCAAGTAAGGAAACTAAGAATCAACAATTAGAAACTAGAAAATTATCCAAAGTTGAGCTTAGGGGTGACGTGGCAGCATGCAATTGGCCTTGGGCCCACACGGTTTGTATATATATAACTTATATGTATTTTTTTTTTTTTTTGTCACAAATCTGAAAATCAATATTCATACAACTTGTGAAGTATGACAATGTGTTTTGGAGGGAAAAATAATAGTCTTGTAGCCTTTTTCAACCTTTCAAACTCAAAGGGTTAGGTTTGACTAACTATTCCCACAAAACAAGGCTCCTTGAATTAAGGAAGAGTGGTTGGCCAACTATGAAGTGATGGGTGCAAGTCTTTCACCAACAACTTTATGATTTGTCTTGCAACTTGAACACCACAAGATGAACAAGATGAACAAGTTTAAAAGATGAACACCTTACAACTTTCATCAACTTCTTCAAGCACATAACACACAACCACCAAATTTTTTTTTTTTCATCAACAACATACAACTTTCAACCACTTCAAGTCACCACAACAATGGTCAAGTTTTCAAGCTCAACTTTTAGATCTAGACACTTTAGTGTTGGTGAGAAAGAAACCAACACTAGAAACACACTAAACAAGCAAAATAACACCTAGATCTAAACATACAACAACATTCTCGGATTTGTCTTCAATGGACTGATTTCCGATTTTTTTTTTTTTTTTTTTTTTTTTTTTTGTTTAATCCGAGAACAAGCCCAAGATGGGTTGTGTGGGAACACAACCGGTCTTGCTTTGATACCAAATGATACAAGATCAAGTATGTATCACAAGATTTCAGCAACACCAACAAGAAAACCCAACAAACACAAGATTAACAAGTAAGCAACAATGCTAGTGAATCGAAAGAGCCCCACACGGCTTCACTAGACTTCAAGATCTCAAAGACAACAACAACAAGATAATGAAAAGATAGATAACTTGACATATAATATTCAAGAGACTAAGAACCCTAACATCAAGAGAGGACCCTAAGACTATTGAATATAAACACCAAGCTCTTACTTGGACCAAGAGGAACTCAATGACCTCAAGACCCTAGTTTCTAGCCAAAACACAACACAAGCTTCCTTCTAGCAAGCTTGTGGCCGAATCTGCCTCTCAATGGAAGAGAGAGAGAAAGTGAAATATTACAAGTCTTTGTCTTGAAATTACAATGAGAAAACTAAGGCAAAATAATTCTAGGCTTGTCTATTTATATTACAAGCCAAATGAAAGACAAAAATGACCTTATGGGCCATGTGGAGCAGCCGGCCATGGAGTGTAAAAACATTACACTTCAAGGCCCATCTTCACACCTTAAAACATTTAGGCCCTTAGGTGGTTCAATAACCAACTCACACACGGCCATTTGCATGAATACGGCTTGGAGTTTTTGTAACTCCCGGGCTTGACTTCGTGTGAATGGTCGGGTACTTGTTGGACAGCTTGTCCCACCCGTATCATCGGGTTAAGCTTAAATGGGCTCATTTTGACAGTCCTACTGGGATCACATCAATACCAAACTCTACTTCTCATTCTGGAGGTAAACCAGGAAGTTCTTCAGGAAACATATCAAAAAATTCATTTACCACTGGAATGGATTGAAGATTCTGTGGCTCCACATCTATATCTTTCACTCTCACTAGATGACATATGTACCTTTTAGACATCATCTTTTTTGCCTTAACATCAGAAATAAACTTACCCCTTGGTGCTCCAATATTACCTCTTGATGGCCCCCAAAGGGGGGGCCACCCTTGGAAGAGGGATGTGTCCCGGGTTGGCCGTGGTGGGGGTATGGATCGGGTTCGTCCCCGCCTGGTTCAGGGCCTATAAAGGGTGGGTTGCGCCTTCCACTATCAGCTATAGCTTTTAGTGCGGTTAGCAGTTCACTCTTAAGGTTTGGTATCAGAGCGAAGGTCGCGGGTTCGAATCCCATTTACACCATGCGCAGGTTTGAGGACGAACCTTTCCAAAGAAAGGGGGAATGATGGCCCCCAAAGGAGGGGGGCACCCTTGGAAGAGGGATGTGTCCCGGGTTGGCCGTGGTGGGGGTGTGGATTGGGTTCGTCCCCGCCTGGTTCAGGGCCTATAAAGGGTGGGTTGAGCCTTCCACTATCAGATATAGCTTTTAGTGCAGTTGGTTAGCGGTTCACTCTTAAGGTTGATACCAAATGATACATGATCAAGTCCACAATATGAAGATTTCAGCAACAACAACAAGAAGACCCAACAAACACAATATTAACAAGTTAAACAACAATGCTAGTGAATCGAAAGAGCCCCACACGGCTTCACTAGACTTCAAGATCTCAAACACAACAACAACAAGATAATATAAAGATAGTTAACTTGACATATAATATTCAAGAGACTAAGAACCCTAACCTCAAGAAAGGACCCTAAGACTAATGAATATGAACACCAAGTTCTTACTTAGACCAAGAGGAACTCAATGACCTCAAGATCCTTGTTTCTAGCCAAGATACAACACAAGTGTCTCTCTTCTTGTGGCTGTTTAGAGAGAGAGAGAGCCCAAAATATTACAAGTCTTGTGATTCAAAATAATAATGGAAGAACTACTCAAATAACCCTAATATGTTCTATTTATATTACAAGGCAAAATGAAGCAAAATGACTAGCTTGCCCTTGTCTAGGCTGCCGCCCCTTGGAGTGTAAGTTTATTACACTTCAAGGTCCCACTTCACACTTAAAACATTTAGATCCTTTGGCGGATCAATGACCAACTCACATACGGCCATTTGCATGAACAAGGCTTGGAGTTTTTGTAATTCCCGAGCTTGGCTTTGTGTGATAGGTCGTGTACTTTTGGAGCTTTCCCCACCCGTATCACCTCTCCATTCAAGGACTGCCTCTTTTGGAAAATGGAAATGCACCTTCTTAGCTCGGCAATCTACCTTGGCATAATAAGAAGCCAGCCAATCCATACCCATTATAACATCAAAGTCCACCATTTCTAGCTCAACAAGGTTGGCCAATGTGTCATGATCACAAACAGTAACTACGCAATTACGATAAACTCTTCTAGCTATAATAGATTCACCAATCGGTGTAGACACTTCAAATGGCTTAATAGTGATTTCGGTGTTCTTTTAAACTTTCCAGCAATTAATAGAGTAACATATGATAGCATAGAGATCGGATCAATTAATGCATATACATTATGTGAAAAGATGGATAATGTACCTGTAACCACATCAGGAGAAGCCTCCAAATTTTGTCGACCCGCTAAAGCATATGTACGATTTTGGACTCCGCTAGAACTACCTGCTCCTCTACCACCTCTACCACGACCAGCAGGCATCTGTTGACCTCTACCTAAAGGAGGCACCGATGATGATGATGCAATAGATGATCCAGTAGTTTATGCCATACCACCCATTCCCCTTTGAGGGAAATTTTTCATCATATGGCCCGGTGTACCGCACCAATAACAAGCATCTGTCCCAAACCAACATGCACCTAGATGATGTCTCCCACATTTTTTACAACCTTAAGAGTGAACCGCTAACCAACTGCACTAAAAGCTATAGCTGATAGTGGAAGGCGCAACCCACCCTTTATAGGCCCTGAACCAGGGGGGACGAACCCAACCCACACCCCCACCAAGGCCAACCTGGGACACGTCCCTCTTCCAAGGGGTGTCCACCCTTTAGGTGCCATCATTCCCCCTTTCTTTGGAAAGGTTCGTCCTCAAACCAGCTCATGTGTAAGTGTAATTCAAACTCGCGACCTCCGCTTTGATACCAAACCTTAAGAGTGAACCGCTAACCAACTGCACTAAAAGCTATAGCTGATAGTGGAAGGCGCAACCCACCCTTTATAGGCCCTGAACCAGGGGGGACGAACCTGACCCAAACCCCCACCAAGGCCAACCCAGGACACGTCCCTCTTCCAAGGGGTGGCCACCCTTTAGGTGCCATCATTAATGATACAAGATAAAACCCACAACACTAGATTTCAGCAACAACAACAAGATGAACACTTTCACAAGAACAACAAGTGATAGTGAATCGAAAGAGCCCCACACGGCTTCACTAGACTTCAAGATCTCAAACACAACAACAACAAGATAATAAAAAGATAGTTAACTTGACATATAATATTCAAGAGACTAAGAACCCTAACATCAAGAAAGGACCCTAAGACTAATGAATATAAACACCAAGTTCTTACTTAGACCAAGAGGAACTCAATGACCTCAAGATCCTTGTTTCTAGCCAAGATACAACACAAGTGTAACTCCACTTGTGAGTTTCAGTTTTGGAGCTTCTCCAATGGAGAGAGAGAAGTCCTTAGTGTTACAAGAGTTTTGTCTTCAAAAATATAATGAGTCAACTAGGGCTAATAACACTAAGATGGTCTATATATTACATCCAAAATGAAAGATAAAATGACAAATTTAGCCCTTGGGGCAGTCGGCCTTGGAGTGTTCCATGTGGCCCTTGTGACTTACACTTTCAAGGTCCCTCTTCACACTTTAAAACATTTAGATCCTTAGGTGGTTCAATCACCAACTCACACACGGACATTTGCATGAACAAGGCTTGGAGTTTTTGTAATTCCCGAGCTTGGCTTCGTGTGAATGGTCGGGTACTTGTTGGACAGCGTGTCCCACCCGTATCATTTTACAAGGTTGTCTAGGAGGTTTTGATTGGCTCATGCTTCCATGCTCTTGGTTCTGCGCTACTGAAACTTGGCTCTCACTTCTTTGCCCAAATTGTGTAACACCCCGTACATATCCGACCATACTTGATTGGTGTTCTAGGGTTTATATGCCTTATTTGAACCATGTGTACCTTAGTTTTGAGAGCGAGAAGTGCGTATTTTGTAGTGTTTTTGATGGACTATTGATGTTGTGCTAATGTCCGCGAAGAAAAAAAGAAAATCACATTTTAAGTGTGGGGCGCGCCCAGGAGCGTGCCAGGCCGCTTTTGGCCGAATTTTTTTTGGCATAGGCAGCACAGGGGCGCGCCAGGCAGCGTGCCAGGCCACCTTTGCCAGAAAAATGGCAGCATAGGGGCGCGCCAGGCAGCGTGCCGGGGTGCTTTTTGCCAAATTTTTTCTCCGACCATTAGTCTATAAATAGGACTCTTGGGTTATGGTATCATTATTCCATCGTAGTAGAGCTACTCTTGAGCGAGTTTGTCATCCAAATTGGGGTTAGTTCTTCTTCATAATTATATTAGCAAATTATGTTATAATAAGCCATGAATGGCTAAAATCATTTATTCTTGGGATTGAGGCGACGAACATGAATCTCGTGAGTTAAATTGTGTCTTCACATTTACTAAATTATTTAAACAAGAGATTGTTGGGATATTACACATCGAATTTGGTGGGCTAAGTTAACATGTGTTAATGGGCTCAATTTAAGGCCCAAAATGGAGTAAAAGGCATGGCCCAAAAGGGCAAATGACCCATTCTTCCATGTTGACCAAGTAAACATGGCATTTAATGCCAAGAATTGGCTAAGGATGACTTGAGAGAGTATATAAAGGCACAAAAGCTGATTTTTATTCATTATAACTCTCATGCCTTTCTAGATATTTCTAAACCATTTTTCATCTCACAAACCCTAAAGCAACCATCTTCCTTGGACAAGATCACCACTTTGAAAGATTGGGTAAGTATTTATTCTTGTGATTTAATATATTATATGCATGAGATATTGTGTAGATCATGATGGTTATGTCTAAAAGTGTTGAGTAGTGCACTTTTGCTTTTTGCTAAAAGATGTGTCATCCATGTGACTTGAACTTGAAAGGAGACTTGAGGTTTGGGTGGAAGTGAATGGTGTGGATGAAATATCAACATGTATGGTGTGGTTATGTCCTTAAATTGTTTATTTTTCTATGTGTCTAATTTGTGGGATTGTTGTTATGAAACGTATTGAGGTGACTTGATGGAGTAATTGTGATGTTGTTTTAATGAGGAAGCGTAAAGGATAAACTTGGTGTGAATTGCTATTGGTTTATGATGTCTTGGTCAATGTAGGGAATGTTGTGGTATTATTAGTATTACAATGTCGTGAATTGTATTGTAAAAGGGGGAAGTGACGTCATAGAGAAATTATGTAATGCATTGACGTCTTATGCACTTGTAAGGTAGTTAGTTGTTAACGTGAGCTCTGTTATGTACTTGTGTTGTAGAGTGAAACGTAAGGAAGGAGCTGGATTATTGTATTCACATAGAGGACTGTGTATTCATATTGGGACGATAAGGTATGTAAGGTTACTCTTTCCGTATCCTTCTGCAGCACATATTATTTACATTGACATTGTACTTGTTCCATTCCGAAATGTCCAAAGGTATTGTCATATAGTATTACTCACAGGACCAATTGTGATTCACATGTCTCATGTTCATTGACTAATGTTTCAAAGTCCCAATAATGTACAATCACCAATGTATCAATCTCATAGAAGTAAAGAAATAAAGTAATGTATAATTGTTTGAGTATTCTTGGGTGGTATCCCAGGGGTTGAAATACCTAGCATGGGTCGATCCCAATATCATAGTAACATCCCAGGGGCGACAGAAAAGCCTAGCATGGGTTATCATAGTAACATCCCAGGGGCGACAGAAAGGCCTAGCATGGGTTAATCACATCCCAGGGGTTAAAATACCTAGCATGGGTTAATCTCATCCCAGGGCGACAGAAAATCCTAGCATGGGTAGAATAATATAGGTGAATAAACGTAATGACAAAAGAAGTAAAGAATGTAATGTACATGGTTCCACACATATAGAATGGTGGTTTATTCATATTGACTATTCTCTTATATTTGATTCCATTGAGGTACTTATATATATCATGTAGTTTCATATAGCCTTACATACTCAGTACATTCTTCGTACTGACGTCCCTTGGGGGACTTACCTTACTTGTTGCAGGCACAGGTGCTAGTAGACCTCCACAGTAGGTTGCGGGTCATTTGCAGATCTTTGGTGAGCTTCAATTGGTTCGGATTTCTGAGTCACTAGGTACATTTGTTTTGGTATTGTAAATGTTGTATAAAGTAGGGACTTGTCCCGACTTTAGGTTGGTTATGTACATGTATCTGTAGAGGCTTTGTAGATATTGTGGGGCAAATGAAGGAAATGTATGGAACGTATGTTTTTGACATGGTGGCCCCAACGGCCAAGTTTCATATATAGCACATATTTTTCTGTGACTTCCATTATTGGCATCTTATATCTCTATGTGATGGTGATGCTTCTTGAGTGACATGCATACGAGTGTATATGAATGGAGATTGGTTCTCTCGGGCCTTAACGGCTTCGAGTGCCAGTCCGCCCCATTGGAATTCGGGGCGTGACAAAAGTGGTATCAGAGCAGGTGACACTAAGGGTGTCTACAAAGCCGTGTCTATGTAGAGTCTTGCTTATGGATATGTTGTGCACCACATTTATAAGTAGGAGGCTACGGGACATTTAGGAGTTGTTTCTTTTCTTCATTTCTAGATCGTGCAATAGAGCCAATGTTGTAGGTGGAATCGTATCTAACCATGGGAATTGGTTTTCTTTGTATAGTACAATGTCGATTACAAGACGAGGTAGGGGGAAAGGTAAGCAGGTAGATATGCTTGCCGGAGAAGAAACGAGTAAATCACCACCTGACCAAGCTAGTCAAGGTGGAGCTGACACTAAATTTGTATCGCGGGCTTCCTCTACTTATCCAGCTCCAGAAGAGCCGAGAGGTAGAGAAGTACCTGCAGAACTGCCTATGAATGCCATTGACCAGGATTTAAGAAATGCAGTGCATATGTTGACTCAAATAGTTGCTGCACAAACTTAGGGACGAGCTGGTCCAATGAGAAGTGAGGATGACGTGGCTAGAGTAGCTAGGCGACGGACACAGGATTTTTTGAAATTAGACACTCCCATATTCACTGGGTCAGATCCAAAAGTAGATCCACAGGACTTCGTGGACCAAATTCAAAGGGCTCTGGATGTTATGCACATGACTGGTGTAGAAACAGTTAAACTTGCGGCCTATAGATTGAAAGGAGAAGCTATATTGTGGTATGAAGATTGGAAGAGATCTCGTGGTATTGGTGCAATTCCAGCTAGTTAGGAAGAATTTAAAACGACATTCCTTGATCACTATCTTCCTTATGAGATCCGAGAGGCTCGCGCGGATCAGTTCTTAAATCTCTATCAAGGGAATATGAGTGTCAGAGAATACAGTCAATTTAATTCTTTACCTCGATATGCTCCCAATGTAGTGGCCACAATGACAGACAGAGTCCATCGATATGTGGACAAATTGGAGCCATACTTGGTGAGGGACTGCACTATTGCTGCTTTGAACAGAGATATGGATATAGCCAGAATACAAGCTTTTGCACAGAAGATGGAGGACCAGAGGCAAAGAAGAAGGGTACATGAATTTGAACGAGGGCCGTCGAAGAGGGCTCCTATGGGACAGTCTATGGTGTCCTAAGGGGACTCTAGGCCTCAGATTTTTCCTAGACCACCGAGACCATCATTTTCTTCCTCTACAACGGTACTTCATCACAATTTCGAGGATTTAGAGGTGATAACGACCTCAATCAAGTGACTAAAATCGATATCGAAAACACGGAATTAAACAACAAAATTAAAGGATAGTTGAGAAATAAGAGATGAGAAGTGAAGAAAGAAAGGCTCAATTGAAACAACAATTAAACCAAGGGAGAAAAGAACTCAATCAAATGCATGAGAAACCAAATTGAATCCACAATATGATAACTCGATGATTAATCAAGCGAAGAAGATAACACAAGCAATTCGGGAATCCACCCTAATCACTTGATCTAAGCTAATAATTGGACTTGAACCCAATCACTACCCTAACCTAGAGTAACCAAATATCAAGTCTATTAAAGACAATTCAATCATCCAAAATCTAAGTAAAGTAAAAGGCTAAGGAAACTATTTATAGTCCTTGTCTTTTCACAAATAGCCTATTACAAAAATAGCCCAAAAGTGACTATTTTAGTAATAACCCACAAGGGCCCTTCTTGATTGTCCAAATGACATATTTATAGCCCATGACCTTGTATATTTATTGCTCCATTGCTTCCTTCGGGCTCCAAGCTATCATCTATATATGGAAGTCCATCCTAATGTGCCCTACGCTATCCATGCTCGTATCAGCCTCCCCTTCTTGAAAAGGATTCGTCCTCGAATTTGAACCTTGTAAAAACATGAGAAAGACAAACAACAAATATATCCTCATAGCATGAGAGTTATCACAAGGATTAGCAACCACGCCAACTTGCCAAGTAGGCACACATTTGAAATACAACCAACTATCCTTTGTGTTAAAGAAGATCCATTCATCATATAAGGTACAAAGGAATTGTTCATAAGCAACATCATGAGACAAGGAAACCACAAAGGTCTTAATGGCATCAAGAATCCTAAGAGATGATATCACATATGATTTAGGAGCCGTAAGACATAATTGTTTCATCACCTCACAATAAGACCTCATCAAAAATGGTGCAATCACCCATAAGGGTTCATATGGGTCAAAGAAGTAAAAGACCCACATATCTCTACCTCCATACACAACAAATCCCATACCATCATGGGTATCATCATAAGCAAAGAGGTAGTAGAGAAAGGTGTTAAGCTCACTATTCTCATCTAGGACGTGCCAAAAGATAAGGACACCGGTAGATAAGAAAAGACATTTTAAGCACAAAACAACTCTCTCTATCAAGCAACTTTCCAAAGAAAGAAAGTGCACCAACGAAGCCATGCTACTAGAATGGTCGAGGAATCTATTAAGAGTCAAATTACTTCATATCAAATAATACTCCCAATGAATTGGGGTCCCTCTGATCATAGTATCAAGCATGCTTCCAAGAGTCTTATTTGAAACTTCAACTTGTCCAACCCAATGAAGGTGACAAGGAGTTTTCAATATCCATGGACTCTCCCAAAAACGAACAAGTAACTTACCACCCACTAGTTGTGGTCCACACAACTGAAGCACAAGTGTGTCAAACAAGGATGCAAGAATATAGGAAACTCCCAAAATAGGCAATGACACATTTGCCTTGGGGTTCACAAGCATGAGACCATATTTGAGAAAAAGGTCATCATATGCAAACAAGTAGTAAAGAAAGGTGTTACTAAAATGAACTTCATCAAAGGTATGCCCACATATAGAATCACCCTTTGATCCACAAGCATTAATGCCTTGATCAAGAATGGGGTCACACAAGAATGAAGGGGTTATTGGAGAACATACACCCTCTTTTTTTTGACCACTAACCTCCCCAATAGACGTACTATCATCTTCCAAGAAGAGAGTTCCATCTTCGGAAAGTGTGTCATCATACCATAGTGGATTCTCAATCACTTGGTAGCCTTCAAGAGGGGCTACACTTATATCATGCCAAGACACACCACTATGCATTTCACCTTCATTAGTCATGTCAACATCAAACAAGAGATTATCCTTAAAAACACATTCAACCTCACAATCCTCATGAGAAGAAAAAGGAACGGAATAGCAATTCAAGGATTCATCATTTAGGTGCAATGACTTCACATGACTATCTACATGACCAACTATATCAATTCCAACACTAAATTGAGGTTCCTTAAGTTCATCACAAAACTCCCCATTTAGTGGGTCATCATTACACATGAGTTGATCAACACCAATATCAATTGATAATGAACTATCATTTAAAGCACATGTATCAACACTAGGTAGACACAAATTGATCTTACTAGAAGAATCAATTCGTTCATCAATAGGATCAACTAGTGTATCCACATTCTCAACATGCACATTATCAAAACATGGCAAAGAATCACATGACAATATACTATCATTTAAGGCACAAGTGTCAACACTAGGTGGACACAAATTGATCTTACTAAAAGAATCAATTCGATCATCAATAGGATCAACTAGTGTATGAACACTCTCAACAAATACATTATCACTATGTAACAAGGTGTCATCAAGATGATCACAAGGCAACGAATCTTTAAGCTCACACATATACAGGCCATCACTTACACTCAATTGGCTACTAGCCACACGGATCTTCAACTTTTGACAAAGTGTAAGGTTTAGCCTTGTTACCTTGTAGTTCATAGAAAGGATTGCATTCACCTTGCTTTTTAACATTTGAGAACATTTGCTCCTTTGGAAAGCTTCCCAGCACCTCATGATTCTTCATTGCTCGAGGTGCCTCACTAGGCTTGTCTCCAAGGATACCTGCACAAGAATCTAGACAACTAGAAAAGGAAGAAAGGTTGCAAAAGTTAGTATAAGATTGTGACAACTCTCTCACATCACTCCTCACAACCTCTCCTTTTTCCACTCTAGAGTTGTCACATATCACACCCTTACTCCTCTCAATCTTTTGTCTCTCAATCTTTTGCCCACACATCTATACCCCCTCTACTAGGATAGGTAGTAACATAAGATGAGGAAGGTAATTCATCCCCACAACATCCCCTTCTATCACAACCCTCTTCAAAGGTTTCACAAGACATATAGGAGAAAGAATTGTACCTCACATCGTCTTCATCACCATGGTGGGTAATATGAGAATCCCCATACTCTTCATCTTCACTATCAAATTCATCATAAGAGACTTCTACTCTTTTATGTTCATTATAAGAGCCATAAGCTCCATGCATCTCATATTCATCTCCGATGTAGTAATTCTCATCATCATGTCGATCATAATCTCTTGGACCATCATATCCTTCATAAGATTCACCATCATACTCATGAGCTTTATTACTTTGCTCACAAGCACTCAAAGAACCCTCATGTTGCTCATTATCACTATACTCATAGCTCATGTCACTACAAGCATAGTCACTAATGTCATCTCCACAATAATCCGAAGCTATGGATGACATTCTCCCTTATATCACCTTTTGTACCTACAAAACTAGCAAACAAGTTAGTAATAAAAGCCTCACGTCACTCATATATGAGCTCTCAACTCACCTTCTACGGCTTCTTTCCCAAATTGATAGGTTACTAGCTTTGCTCAATCAATTCAAGGTTATCAATGCTTGTGGAGGAATGGATTCTTGTGACTCGTAAAAGAAGGACGGCTCAAATAAAACTAAAAGAACTTGAATCAAGAAGTTATCTACGAATTAAGATGAGAAAAGTAGAAGAAATGAAGCACGAAAGAAAACGGACTCAAAAAAAACTAAGTAACAAAAGTAGAAAAGCTACTCGTGTTACTTAATTTGAAGGATTAAAAAAGTGATTTGATGTCTTAAAACTAGTTAACAAGTGATTAAATATGTTAATTACTTGTTAATTTGTTAGGAAATTGAAAGAGAAAGAGAACAAAAAAAGAATCGCGAAATTTGGACACTTAGAAAAATTTTGAGGCCTTGAAGAAGTTCATCACTTTAAAGGGGTTTGATTTGATGATTTAAACTAGTTAACAAGTGATTAAAGATGTTAATTACTTGTTAAATAGTTGAGGAATCGAAGGATAAAGAGAACAAAAAAAGAATCACGAAGTTTGGACACTTAGAACAATTTTTAGGTCCAAAAAACTTAAGTACCCAAAAAAAAAAAACTAAGTGTTGGAAACCTGAAATTTTCAGCTCTCTGAAATTGGGCTCCACGTGCCACGTGGTGAGAGTGGGGAGGCTGGGGCCGCTGACAAGGCTGCTGGCACTGAAGTGGCGCTGTGTTGGCAGTCAACGGTTGACTTTGACCATTGACTGCTGATGTGGCAGGTCCATGTGGATTTTTTTTTTTCACATTTCATTTTTTTTTTCAAAATTCCACAAATGGACCTACTAACACTTGATCAACTTTGACTTCAAAAATTTTGGATCAAAGTGTACATTTGCTATCTTCCTCTTCAAGAACAAGATGAAGATGCTCAAGAACACTAGAAAAAAATCTCAATCTTCAAATGCCTCATTTTTGCTCCAAATTCAATGAAATTTTCGCCCACGTGCTCCTTTCAATGCCACGAACAATCTCCAATGATTTTTGGCTCTCAAATTCAAGCCAAAAATAAACCCACTTTTCAAGTTTCAAAAATTCAAAAGCTTGAAAACCCTTTAATGATAACTTCACTTCTACAACTCCGATTTGAACGAAATTTGAAATCTAGACTCAAAAAACACTAGAGAATCAAGATCTAGTGTCAAAATAGCAAATAAAAACAAACAAAAAAAATCCTTTTTTTTTTTTTTGGATTTTTGGATAATTTTTGATTTTTTTGGATTTTGAAGAAATCAAAATTCCAAGATTAAGATTTGTGAAAACAAACCTTAACCTAGGCTCTTGATACCAAAATGATAACGACCTCAATCAAGTGACTAAAATCGATATCGAAAACACGGAATTAAACAACAAAATTAAAGGATAGTTGAGAAATAAGAGATGAGAAGTGAAGAAAGAAAGGCTCAATTGAAACAACAATTAAACCAAGGGAGAAAAGAACTCAATCAAATGCATGAGAAACCAAATTGAATCCACAATATGATAACTCGATGATTAATCAAGCGAAGAAGATAACACAAGCAATTCGGGAATCCACCCTAATCACTTGATCTAAGCTAATAATTGGACTTGAACCCAATCACTACCCTAACCTAGAGTAACCAAATATCAAGTCTATTAAAGACAATTCAATCATCCAAAATCTAAGTAAAGTAAAAGGCTAAGGAAACTATTTATAGTCCTAAGGAGAGCATGAGTTCGTGCGCGGTTTCGGTGCTACTAGTGCCCAAGAAGGATGGAACGTGGCGTATGTGTGTGGACTGCCGAGCCATCAACAAGATTACGGTAAAGTATCATCACCCTATCCCTCGATTAGATGACATGCTTGATGAATTGAATGGTTCGTGTTTATTTTCCAAGATTGATTTAAGAAGTGGCTATCACCAAATAAGAATGCAACCCGGTGATGAATGGAAAACCGCCTTCAAGACCAAGTTTGGTCTCTATGAATGGATGGTTATGCCATTCGGCCTAACAAACGCTCCAAGTACTTTTATGAGGCTAATGAATCATGTGATGAGGCCATTTATTGGAAAGTTTGTTGTTGTCTATTTTGATGATGTCTTGGTGTATAGTAAATCTTTAGAAGAGCATGTGATGCATTTGCAATGCGTGCTTGATGTCCTTAGAAAGGAAAGGTTGTATGCAAATCTAGAAAAGTGCTCTTTTGGCGTTAACGAAGTTGTTTTCTTGGTTTTTGTTGTTAGTTCAAGAGGGGTCGAAGTGGATGAATCCAAGATAAATGCTATCAAAAATTGGCCAATCCCTCAAACCGTTGGAGAAGTAAGAAGCTTCCATGGGTTGGCTAGTTTTTATAGAAGGTTTGTCAAAGGATTTAGCACCATAGCCGTCCCCTTGACTGAGGTCATTCGGAAACAACAACCCTTCAAGTGGGGTGTCGAGCAAGCTAAGGCATTTGAAGCCTTGAAAGCTATGCTCATTTCCGCCCCTTTGTTACAATTTCCCAACTTTGATAAGACCTTTGAGGTCAAGTGTGATGCGAGTAAAGTAGGCATAGGGGCTGTTTTGATGCAAGAATTGAAACCCATTGCTTACTTTAGTGAAAAGCTCAAAGGAGCAACTCTAAACTACTCCACGTATGATTTAGAGTTGTATGCCTTGATTAGAGCCTTGGCCACTTGGCAACACTACTTATGGCCTAAGGAGTTCGTGATCCGAACGGACCATGAATCCTTAAAGCATCTCTGGGCCCAAGACAAGCTTAACAAACGGCATGCCAAATGGATTGAGTTTCTTGAGACCTTCCCTTATGTTATCCAATACAAAAGGGGTAAGGACAATGTAGTGGCCGATGCTTTGTCTAGAAAACATGTCCTTGTGGACCACCTTGTCATCAAAGTTGATGGGTTTTGAGAGTTTAAGAGAATTGTATCCCAAGGACCCTCACTTTGCTCCTATCTTTGGAATGCGAAGAATTGGGTAGGGACAAGTGGGATTCGGCTAGGGGATCAAATCCCTATGCCAATTTTGATGGTTACTTATTTAAAGGTAGACGATTGTGTGTACCCTCTAGCTCTTGGAGAGAATTGTTTGTGAGGGAAGCACATGATGGCGGTCTAATGGGTCATTTTGGGGTTGAAAAGACCCTCGGAATATTGGAGGAGCAATTCTATTGGCCCAAAATGCGCAAGGATGTGACTAGAATTTGCGGCCAATGTGTAGAATGCAAGAGAACCAAATCTCGGCTCCTACCTCATGGGTTGTACACCCTGCTGCCCACTCCTCTACGTCCTTGGCTTGATATATCTATGGACTTTGTGTTAGGGCTGCCAAGGACTCGTCGAGGCCGGGATAGTATTTTTGTTGTAGTCGACCGGTTTTCTAAAATGGCGCACTTTATTCCTTGCTCCAAATGTGATGACGCCCCTAGCGTGGCCTCTCTATTTGTTGATAATGTTGTGAGATTGCATGGTGTTCCGAGGACCATTGTAAGTGATAGGGACTCTAAGTTCCTAAGTCACTTTTGGAAGTCCATGTGGGGTAGGCTTGGGACCAAGTTGTTGTTCTCTACGTCCTGTCACCCACAAACCGATGGCCAAACGGAAGTAGTAAATAGGACTTTGGGTGCTATGCTACGCTCCGTGGTTAAGGAAAAAATGACTTCTTGGGAGGAACACTTACCATTAATTGAGTTTGCTTATAACCGTGTCATACACTCAAGTACGGGAATGAATCCCTTTGAGTGTGTATACGGCCTCAACCCCCTTACCCCTTTTGATTTAACGCCTTTGCCAAGTGATCTCATGATTAGCTTAGATGGAAGCAAGCGGGCAGATTCTATGAAAAGTCTACATGAGAAGGTGCGACTTCAACTTGAGAAGAAAAACCAAGAAGTTGCAAGGAGGGCCAACAAGGGGAGAAAGGAACTCATTCTTGAACCGGGAGATTGGGTGTGGGTGCATCTTCGGAAGGACCGATTCCCATCTCAAAGAAAGACCAAATTAATGCCGAGGGGTGATGGTCCATTCCAAGTACTTGAGAAAATCAATGACAACGCCTACAAGATTGATCTTCCACCGGAATATCAAGTGCACAACACTTTCAACGTAGGTGATCTTTCTCTCGTAGGTGTGGTTGAAGATGTACAAATGCCGAATTTGAGGTCAAATTCCTCTCAAGATGGAGAGGATGATACGGGTGTGAGCTGTCCAACAAGACCACGACCTTTCACGCGTAGTCAAGCCCGGGAGTTACAAAAACTCCAAGCCTTATTCATGCAAATGGACGCGTGTGAACTGGTTGTGGGCCCACCTAATGGTCTCAATGTTCTTAAGTGTGAAGAGGACCTTGAAGTGTAATAAATACAACACTCCAAGGCCGCCTGTTTCAGAGAGGGGCAAAAGGGGTCATTTTGTCTTTCATTTGGCTTGTAATATAAATAGACAAGCTTAGGGTTATTTTGCTTAGTTTTCTCATTGTAATTTCAAGACAAAAGACTTGTAATATTTCTCTCTCTCTCTCTCTTCCATTGGGGAGGCAGAATCTGCCAAGCTTTCCAAGAGTGAAGCTTGTATTGTGTTTTGGCTAGAAACTAGGGTCTTGAGGTCATTTAAGTTCCTCTTGGTCCAAGTAAGAACTTGGTGTTCATATTCAATAGTCTTAGGGTCCTCTCTTGTTGTTAGGGTTCTTAGCCTTTTGAATATCATATGTCAAGTTAACTATCTTTTATTTATCTTGTTGTGGTTATGGTTGTGATCTTGAAGTCTAGTGAAGCCGTGTGGGGCTCTTTCGATTCACTAGCATTTGTGTTCATCTTGTTGTTCTTGGTTTACTGATTTTTGTGTTATTGTTGCTGAAATCTTGTGTTACATACTTGATATTGTATCACAAGTACACTATCCATATTTTCACATAATGTATATGTATTGATTGATCCGGGTTCTACATTATCATATGTTACTCCATTGATTGCTGCAAAATTTGAAAGAACGCCTGAATTATTAATTAAGTCAATTGAAGTATCTACACCAGTTGGGGAATCTATTGTTGCAAAAAGAGTATATCGTAATTGTGTGGTAACTGTGTGTGGTTATGATACACTGGCTGATCTTATTGAACTAGAAATGGTGGATTTTGATGTCATAATGGGTATGGATTGGTTGGCTTCTTGTTATGCCACGATAGATTACCGAGCTAAGAAAGTACATTTTCATTTTCCACAAACGAATGTTCTTGAATGGAAGGGTGATGTAGGGGCACCAAGAGGGAAATGTATTTCCTATCTTAATGCAAGGAAAATGATAGCCAATGGGTACATATGTGATACGGGTGGGACAAGCTGTCCAACAATTACACGACCTTTCACACGAAGCCAAGCTTGGGAATTACAAAAACTCCTAGCCTTGTTCGTCCAAATGGTCAAGTTGGTGACTGATCCACCTAAGGATTTAAATGTTTTTAAGTGTGAAGAGGGACCTTGAAGTGTAATAAACTTACACTCCAAGGCGGCCCCCATGACAAGGACAAGCTGGTCATTTTGCCTTGTAATATAAATAGAACATATTAGGGTTATTTGAGTAGTTCTCCCATCAGATTTTTGAACATAACACTTGTAATATTTTGGATCTCTCTCTACTCCATCTCACAAGTAGAGTGATACTTGTGTTGTATCTTGGCTAGAAACAAGGATCTTGAGGTCATAGAGTTCCTCTTGGTCCAAGTAAGAACATGGTGTTAATATTCAATAGTCTTAGGGTCCTCTCTTGTTGTTAGGGTTCTTAGACTCTTGAATCTTTTATGTCAAGTTACTATCTTTTTGTGATCTTGTTAATGTTGTATTTGTAATCTTGAAGTCTAGTGAAGCCGTGTGGGGCTCTTTCGATTCACTAGCACTTGTTGTTCAACTTGCTGATTTTTGTGTTATTTTGTTCTTCTTGTTGCTGATTTCGTGGGAACTTTGTGTTGTGGGCTTGATAGTGTATCATTTGGTATCAGAGCAAGGCTGGTTGTGTTCCTACACTACTAATCTTGGGCTATCTCGATTTAAAAAAAAAAGAAAAAAAAAAGAAGAGAAATCTATCCATCTTGTTGTCTCAATCGAGATTGGTGTTTGTGTGTTTAGATCTAGGTGTTATTTTGCTTGTTTAGTTTGTTTCTAGTGTTGGTTTCTTTCTCACCAACACTAAAGTGTCTAGATCTAAAGTTGAGCTTATAATATTGACCATTGTTGTGGTGACTTGAAGTGGGCCGTAGGTTGTACCTTGTTGATGACCATTGGTGGCTTTTGTGTTATGTTCTTGAAGAAGTTGATGTTGTGTTCTTGAAGGTTGTTGTGGTGTTCATCTTGTTCTTCATCTATTCTTACAACTTAAGACCACAAAAGTGTAAAATAGATCCAAAAGGTTGTAAGACAAAAGTTATAAAGTTGTTGGTGAGAAGACTTGCACACACCACTTCCTAGACTTGACAACCACTTTTCCTGAAATCTCGGAACCTTGTTTTGTGGGATTAGTATAGTCAAATATTACCTTTTTGAGTTTGAAAAGTTGAAAAAAGAGTACAAGACTTTACTTTCCCTCCAAAACCCATTGTCATCCATGACAAGTTGTGTGAATATTGAAATTTCAGATTTGTGACAAAAAAAAATAATAAAAAATCGTGTGGACCAAAGCCAATTACATGCTGCCACATCACTAATAAGCTCAAATTTGGATACTCTTTTTCTAGTTTTTAATGGTTGATTCTTGGTTTCCTTACTTAGTTCTAGAACTAATTAACAAACTAGTACATTCCCACTAGGTATTAGTCCTTTGAATCCGTTGTTCGTGTCAACGATTACTTGGGTGCTTTTATCTTTTGAATACGTTGCTACTTCTTGGTTCTAGTCCGAAGAGAATTCTTTGAGTCTTCAAACAAAAATCCATTTCGGATAAGAGCTTACTCATACCTTAAAGGATTCACGGTTACTAGCCAACCTACAACACTTGTGGAACTCAAGCGAGAGGTGATCCAAAGAGTGTAATACCTTGGCAATGGAAGGGACCGCATCCCACAATGTGGATAATATTGCTCTTGACTCTATGAGGGCCACTCTTGAGGTCGTTACCCGAATGCTTGATAGGTTGAATACGGAATTTGGAGCCGTGAGAGGGGATTTGGCAGCGATAAAGGGAGATGTGTCGACTATTAGTGGGAGATTAGAACAAGTGGAGAGTCAAAGGAACTCTCGGCCTTCTACTCCTCTACATGTTTCTACTAATGGGCATGATAGAACTTCCTCCGCCACCATCACTCCCGAAACATTGCACCAAATGCTAAATACACCCCAAGCTCCACTAAATGCCGCAAGCCAAACCATTCTTTTCCCTTCAAACTGTGACCCCACTAGACCAATACATTTCCAAACTCCTCAAGTCACACAAGAGGGATTTGGACGTCAAGTACCTCCACTAAATCCGAACCCTCTATTCCAAGCTTCATTAAACCAAAGACCACCACCTCCACAAAATCCAATTCTTCCAAATCAAGTTCAAAATGCCCAAAACCGTCCAGCCCACTTTGAGGAGTATGGTAGAGAGGAATATGAAGGATATAGAGCCTTTGATGATGCTTACATGAGGGAGGAGGAGATGAGAGGGGGTCGTGGAGATCCAAGGAGATACCGAGGGTATGGGGAAAGGGGAAACCGACACCAAGAGAGAGACGTAGGAATCAACACCATCAAGTTGAGCCTACCCATCTTTAAAGGTGAAAGTGACCCCGAGTCCTACTTAGCTTGGGAATCAGCTTGTGACAAAGTATTTCAAGTTAATGATATCTCAGAAGAAAAGAAAGGTTGTTATGCTATAGCTCATTTTGAGGGTTATGCTAACACTTGGTGGGAGTATATCAATCGGTTTGGTAATGAAGTAGTTGATGGGAAGCCACCACCTTGGTTTTGATTGAGGTACTTGATGAGACAACGGTAGCTTCCCGAGAGATATCGACATGAGTTGCTTGCTAGATTGTACAACTTGCGTCAAGGTAACAAGAGTGTGATGGCGTATTTTGATCATGTTGAAACTCGATCATCGTGGGGAACAAATCAGTCATGACATCATTCGGTTCAAGTGTGGGTTGAACAAAGAGATCTCCACTCATTTAACACTTCACAAGTTTGATACCGTTGAAGGTATTTTCCTAGCGGCTCTTGAGATTGAAAGGAAACTTAAAGAGAGATCACTTTTCAAGGCAAGGGGACAAGCCACCTCGGGCTGACCCAAAAACAAGGACCAACCCGCCACTACAAGGGTGCACGAGCCCAAAACAGTCCACAAAATTCCTCCAAAACCAGAAACTCACAAGTATCCTTACCCAAAGGGATTCCAATGTTTCAAGTGCCAAGGTTGGGGACATAAGGCCAATGAATGTCCAAACCGACGCAACATGATCCTACGAGAAGGGAGATTGTATTATCTTGGTGAGGAGGTGGACCTTGAAAAGGAAGAGGATGAGGCCGAGCCTCAAGATGGAGAGAACTCGATAATGGACCACATGATGATGATGGTGATGATGGTGAAGATGTTTATCCGCAAGAAGGGGAGTGTGTGGTTCCAAACTTTGTAGTTAGGCGTGTTATGATTAGTAAGGCAATTGATGACCCAAGCCAAAGGGAAAATCTATTCCATACTAAATGTCTTGTAAAGGGGAGCGCGTGCACCTTGGTGATCGATAGTGGTAGTTGTACAAATGTTGTTAGTAATGCTATGGTAAATTTCTTGAAGTTACCAACTACACCGCTGATACTAGCATGGATCTCATGGTTGACACGAGCATGGATGACTTGGATGATACGTAGAATGTTCGTGAAAAGTGATACAAGATCAAACCCACAACACAAGATTTCAGCAACAACAACAAGATGAACAACTATCACAAGAACAACAAGTTGAATAACAAGTGCTAGTGAATCAAAAGAGCCCCACACGGCTTCACTAGACTTCAAGATTATAAACACAAGCTTAACAAGATTACAAAAAAGATAGATAGCTTGACATACGAGATTACAAGAAATAGGAACCAAACCGTGTATCAAACGATAAGACCCCTAAGACCCGCAATAACAACACCAAACTCTTATGGTGACCGCTAAGGAAATCAACTCCGCCTTACAACCACCGTTTCTAAGCAAGGATCAATAATGGCTTTTCCAAGCCCTACACTACTTGGCCTTTCCAAGCCCTACACTACATTCTCAAAGAGAGAAGAAGAAGTCTTTCAAATATCCATAATGAACTAACTAGAAAATAAGACTAATGAAGCCTATTTATAATTATTACATCAAATGACCAAACTACCCTTAATGAAAAGAGGCTCCTATGGAGTGTAAAGAAAAGGCACAAAAGACCAAAACACCCTTAATAAGGGGCGGTCATGGAGTGTAAGGACTCCTTCTTCACACTTCAACCCTTGCAATTCTTTGGAGCCTCGGGTAGTCATCAAGGCAAGCCTCCAAGCAACCTTCCACACACAAATTTGCTTTATTATGTGTCCAAAATGACTTCATGACTTCCCCATGCATACTCTCGGGCCTTCAAGGTGTCCAAAATCAGATTCTCCACATGTTGGCCACGAATGATGGCATCAAAAGTTATGATGGCCATTTGTCTTGTATCATCCTCCCCTTCTTGAAAAGGATTCGACCTCCAATCCAAACCTTGCAAAACCAAAGAAAGGACAAACAAATACAAACTCCTCATGGCATGAGGGTTAGGGTTAGCACAGTAAATCATCTCAACATGCCAAGGTTGCTTATACTTGCAATATAACCAAGGATCCTTTGAATTAAATATTAAAAACTTATTAAAATATGCACAAAGGATTTGGCTATTTAAATCACCAAGAGATAAGGAAACTACAAAGGTCCTAATGGCATCAAATAATCCACAAGGTAAAACTACCTTCATCTTAGGAGCCATAAGACACAAATGCTTCTTTATCTCTTCAAGAGACCACACCAAGGGTGGAGCCTTAATTGGTTCTAATGTCCACAAGATCCATATAGCATTATCATTCATACAACTGGACAAACCACTAAATTTCCTACCTCTACATAAAACAAATCCAAAACTAGCATGGATGTCATCATAGGCAAAGAGGTAGTATAGGAAAGAATCAAGTGTAAAGGCATACAAGGGTGAAGACAAAGCATTTAAGCACATCCACATTCTTTCCTTCAAGCAAATAGAGAATTTGGCATCCACAAGTTGAGATTCTTGTAATTTAAACAATTGTGTCAAGCAAGGATGCACATTTAGAAACATTACCCCAAGGAAACAATGACACTTTTGCTCTCGGGTTTTCAAGAATAACACTTTGCTTGTCATGTAGACCAAGCAACAAGTTGGGTGCGCTAACATCACCATTTCTATATTTGGCACCAGGGTCAAATAGAAAGAGTAGCCATAGACACAGGTCTAGACAATACTCCCTTTCCCCATAGGCTTCACCCAAACTACAAGATATACTCTCTACAATAACATACATATCATCAAAAGCAAATAGAGAGTGGAGAATGGTATCACTCAAGTCAAGTTCAACTAAGGTGTCCTCATGTGAGTACTCACTACCAGTTTCAACATCATCACCATGAGTGCATCAAACATAGTAGAAGAAGTAATTTCCAAATAATGGACACCTTCCCTTTCTATGAAAGTACCCTCAAGTAGACACATACCACCACTAAAGTCCAAGGAATTATTACTTAAGTCTTTACAAGCAAGCAATTCATCCTTATAGTCATCAAACATGGGTGGGGTGTCATACAAAGGATCACAACCACAATCAATTTTCAAGGAAAAATCACTTATTGGGTTTCTTAAGAATTCAAGCAAATCAAAATTATCATCACCCAATTGATCATTCCTTTCCAAGACCTCACATTCCCTTCCCTTAAGAGTACTCTCATCTCCCAAGAAGAGATTTCCATCTTTAGGAGGAATGTTTTTACACCATAGTGGGTTAGCATATAGGCTATAGCTTTCAAGACAAGCTATACCTTCAACGTCATTCTCACCACTAGGTTCTTTATGAGTGAACTCATCATCTTCAAACAAGATATTGTACTTAAAGAGAGAAGGATCTATCCATGAAGAGGATATAGAACATGCAAATCCATTCTCTAAAAGATCATTATCAAGTATCAAAGATGTTTCAAGCACATGATTATCCCTATGAGCAAAACCGAGAGTAGAACATTTACTAGAGGTCATACTGAAGGGGTCACTCCTATTTATTTGATCAACATTTTCAATATAATCATTCACTTGAGATCCATTAAACACATCACACATATCCTCAAGTGGTGGACAAATTCCGTACATAAGTTGATCAACACAATTCCCACAAGATGATGTACTATCATTAAAAACATTGGCTTCAACACTAGGTGGACTTAAATTGACCTTACACCATGGCTCTCACCATGACCGTGCACTCTCACCATGGCTCTCATAATCTTTGCGAAGGGAGGGGTTATACCTTACACCAATTCGAGGTTCGAAATGGGAAGTGTAAGACTCCTCATATGCCCCAACTTCATCATAAGAACTTGACACTTCATTCACCTCATGTTCTCCCTCAAAATCATAACCCTCAAATCTGCCCATGTCTTGATCATGGCTATATTCATAGCCCCCATAATCTACAACATCGTAGCCATAAATCCCTCACTACAATCATAGTCTCCCATGTTGTAGTCACATAATACGAGGCTACCAAGATATGTTCCCCCTTATATCACCTTGTACCTACAAAATGCACAAACAAGATTAGTAGTAAAAGCACCTCACCAACACTCGTATACACTCGCCTTTGTAATCCTCACCATTGGAGCGGCGAATATTGAAAGTTGCTTATACTCCGATAGTTAATAAGGTGTCTGATACGGGTGGGACAAGCTGTCCAACAAGTACCCGACCATTCACACGAAGTCAAGCTCGGGAGTTACAAAAACTCCAAGCCTTATTCATGCAAATGGCCGTGTGTGAGTTGGTCATTGAACCACCTAAGGATCTAAATGTTTTAAGGTGTGAAGATTGGCCTTGAAGTGTAATAAACTTACACTCCAAGGCCTCCATGGCCGGCTGCCCCAACATGGCCCATATGGTCATTTTGTCTTTCATTTAGCTTGTAATATAAATAGACAAGCTTAGAATTATTTTGCCCTAGTTTTCTCATTGTAATTTCAAGACAAAGACTTGTAATATCTCTCTCTCTCTCTCTCTCTCTTCCATTGGGAGACAAATTTCGACCAAGCTTGCTAGAGTGAAGCTTGTGTTGTGTTTTGGCTAGAAACAAGGATCTTGAGGTCATTGAGTTCCTCTTGGTCTAAGTAAGAACTTGGTGTTTATATTCCATAGTCTTAGGGTCCTCTCTTGATGTTAGGGTTCTTAGCCTCTTGAATATTATATGTCAAGTTATCTATCTTTTATTATCTTGTTGTTCTTGTCTTTGAGATCTTGAAGTCTAGTGAAGCCGGGTGTGGCTCTTTCGATTCACTAGCATTTGCTTGGTTGCTGTTTTTGTTGTTGTTGTTGTTGGAATCTTTGTGTTGTGGACTTGATCTTGTATCATTTGGTATCAAAGCAAGACCGGTTGTGTTCCCACACAACCCATCTTGGGCTTGTTCTCGGATTAAAAAAAAAAAAAAAAAAGAAAAAATCGGAAATCAGTCCATTGAAGACAAATCCGAGAATGTTGTTGTATGTCTAGATCTAGGTGTTATTTTGCTTGTTTAGTGTGTTTCTAGTGTTGGTTTCTTTCTCACCCACACTAAAGTGTCTAGATCTAAAAGTTGAGCTTGAAAACTTGACCATTGTGTGGTGACTTGAAGTGGCTGAAAAGTTGTATGTTGTTGATGACAAAAATTGGTGGTTGTGTGATGTGCTTGAAGAAATTGATGTTGTGTTCATGAAGGTGTTGAGATTGTTGAGATGTTCATCTTATAAACTTGTTCATCTTGTTGAAAGTTGAGTTCATGTTGTAAGACAAAAGTCATAAAGTTGTTGGTGAAAGACTTGCACCCATCTCTTCCAAGACTTGACAACCACTTTTCCTTAAAACACGGAACCTTGTTTTGTGGGATTAGCCTAGTCAAATCTTACCTTTTTGAGTTTGAAAGGTTGAAAGACTACAAGACTTTTACTTTCCCTCCAAAACACATTGTCATCTATAACAAGTTGTGTGAGTATTAAAAAAATTTCAGATTTGAGATATAAAAAAAAAAAAAAAAAAAAAAAAAAAAGAGAACAACGAAGGAGCAAAAACGTGTGGGACCACTTACATGCTGCCACGTCACTATAAGCTCAACTTTGGATATTATTCTAGTTGCTAATTGTTGATTCTTGGTTTCCTTTACTTGGTTCTAGAACTAATTAACAAACTAGTACATTCCTACTAGGTTGTCGATTAGTCCTTTGAATCCGTTTGTTCGTGTCGACGATTACTTGAGTGCCTTTTTATCTTTTGAATACGTTGCTATTTTTGGTTCTAGTCCGACAAGAATTCTTTGAGTCTTCAAACAAAAATCCACTCCGGATAAGAGCTTACTCATACCTTAAAGGATTCACGGTTACTAGCCAATTTACAACACTTGTGGAACTCAAGCGTGTGGTGATCTAAGGAGTATAATACCTTGACAATGGAAGGGGCCACGTCCCATAACGTGGATACTAACGCACTTGACTCTATGAGGGTCACTCTTGAGGCCATTACCCGGACACTTGAAAGGTTGAATTCGGAATTTGGGGCCGTGAGAGGGGACTTGGCAGCAATCAAGGGAGAAGTGTCGACTATTAGTGGGAGATTAGAACAAGTGGAGAGTCAAAGGAACTCTCATCCTTCTACTCCTCTACATGTCTCTACCAATGGGCATGATAGGACTTCCTCCGCAACCATCACCCCCGAAACAGTCCACCAAATGCTAAATGCACCCCAAGCTCCATTAAATGCCGCAAGCCATACCACCCATTTTCCTCCAAACCGTGACACCACCCTTTTTCCTCCAAACCGTGACCCCACTAGACCAATACGTTTCCCAGCTCCTCAAGTTCCACAAGAGGGATTTGGACGTCAAGTCCCTCCACTAAATCCGAACCCTCCATTCCAAGCTCCATTAAACCAAAGGCCACAAAATCCAATTCCTCCGAATCAAAATGCCCAAGCCCGACCAGCCCCCTTTGAAGGATATGGTAGAGAGGAGTATGAAGGGTATGGAGCCTTTGATGATGATTACATGAGGGAGGAGGAGATAAGAGGGGGTCGTGGAGATCCAAGGAGATACCGAGGGTATGGAGATAGGGGAAACCGACACCAAGAGAGAGATGTAGGCATCAACACCATCAAGTTGAGCCTACCCATCTTTAAAGGTGAAAGTGACCCCGAGTCCTACTTAGCTTGGGAATCAGCTTGTGACAAAGTATTTCAAGTTAATGATATCTCAGAAGAAAAGAAAGGTTGTTATGCTATAGCTCATTTTGAGGGTTATGCTAACACTTGGTGGGAGTATATCAATCGGTTTGGTAATGAAGTAGTTGATGGGAAGCCACCACCTTGGTTTTGATTGAGGTACTTGATGAGACAACGGTAGCTTCCCGAGAGATATCGACATGAGTTGCTTGCTAGATTGTACAACTTGCGTCAAGGTAACAAGAGTGTGATGGCGTATTTTGATCATGTTGAAACTCGATCATCGTGGGGAACAAATCAGTCATGACATCATCCGGTTCAAGTGTGGGTTGAACAAAGAGATCTCCACTCATTTAACACTTCACAAGTTTGATACCGTTGAAGGTATTTTCCTAGCGGCTCTTGAGATTGAAAGGAAACTTAAAGAGAGATCACTTTTCAAGGCAAGGGGACAAGCCACCTCGGGCTGACCCAAAAACAAGGACCAACCCGCCACTACAAGGGTGCACGAGCCCAAAACAGTCCACAAAATTCCTCCAAAACCAGAAACTCACAAGTATCCTTACCCAAAGGGATTCCAATGTTTCAAGTGCCAAGGTTGGGGACATAAGGCCAATGAATGTCCAAACCGACGCAACATGATCCTACGAGAAGGGAGATTGTATTATCTTGGTGAGGAGGTGGACCTTGAAAAGGAAGAGGATGAGGCCGAGCCTCAAGATGGAGAGAACTCGATAATGGACCACATGATGATGATGGTGATGATGGTGAAGATGTTTATCCGCAAGAAGGGGAGTGTGTGGTTCCAAACTTTGTAGTTAGGCGTGTTATGATTAGTAAGGCAATTGATGACCCAAGCCAAAGGGAAAATCTATTCCATACTAAATGTCTTGTAAAGGGGAGCGCGTGCACCTTGGTGATCGATAGTGGTAGTTGTACAAATGTTGTTAGTAATGCTATGGTAAATTTCTTGAAGTTACCAACTACACCGCTGATACTAGCATGGATCTCATGGTTGACACGAGCATGGATGACTTGGATGATACGTAGAATGTTCGTGAAAAGTGATACAAGATCAAACCCACAACACAAGATTTCAGCAACAACAACAAGATGAACAACTATCACAAGAACAACAAGTTGAATAACAAGTGCTAGTGAATCAAAAGAGCCCCACACGGCTTCACTAGACTTCAAGATTATAAACACAAGCTTAACAAGATTACAAAAAAGATAGATAGCTTGACATACGAGATTACAAGAAATAGGAACCAAACCGTGTATCAAACGATAAGACCCCTAAGACCCGCAATAACAACACCAAACTCTTATGGTGACCGCTAAGGAAATCAACTCCGCCTTACAACCACCGTTTCTAAGCAAGGATCAATAATGGCTTTTCCAAGCCCTACACTACTTGGCCTTTCCAAGCCCTACACTACATTCTCAAAGAGAGAAGAAGAAGTCTTTCAAATATCCATAATGAACTAACTAGAAAATAAGACTAATGAAGCCTATTTATAATTATTACATCAAATGACCAAACTACCCTTAATGAAAAGAGGCTCCTATGGAGTGTAAAGAAAAGGCACAAAAGACCAAAACACCCTTAATAAGGGGCGGTCATGGAGTGTAAGGACTCCTTCTTCACACTTCAACCCTTGCAATTCTTTGGAGCCTCGGGTAGTCATCAAGGCAAGCCTCCAAGCAACCTTCCACACACAAATTTGCTTTATTATGTGTCCAAAATGACTTCATGACTTCCCCATGCATACTCTCGGGCCTTCAAGGTGTCCAAAATCAGATTCTCCACATGTTGGCCACGAATGATGGCATCAAAAGTTATGATGGCCATTTGTCTTGTATCATCCTCCCCTTCTTGAAAAGGATTCGACCTCCAATCCAAACCTTGCAAAACCAAAGAAAGGACAAACAAATACAAACTCCTCATGGCATGAGGGTTAGGGTTAGCACAGTAAATCATCTCAACATGCCAAGGTTGCTTATACTTGCAATATAACCAAGGATCCTTTGAATTAAATATTAAAAACTTATTAAAATATGCACAAAGGATTTGGCTATTTAAATCACCAAGAGATAAGGAAACTACAAAGGTCCTAATGGCATCAAATAATCCACAAGGTAAAACTACCTTCATCTTAGGAGCCATAAGACACAAATGCTTCTTTATCTCTTCAAGAGACCACACCAAGGGTGGAGCCTTAATTGGTTCTAATGTCCACAAGATCCATATAGCATTATCATTCATACAACTGGACAAACCACTAAATTTCCTACCTCTACATAAAACAAATCCAAAACTAGCATGGATGTCATCATAGGCAAAGAGGTAGTATAGGAAAGAATCAAGTGTAAAGGCATACAAGGGTGAAGACAAAGCATTTAAGCACATCCACATTCTTTCCTTCAAGCAAATAGAGAATTTGGCATCCACAAGTTGAGATTCTTGTAATTTAAACAATTGTGTCAAGCAAGGATGCACATTTAGAAACATTACCCCAAGGAAACAATGACACTTTTGCTCTCGGGTTTTCAAGAATAACACTTTGCTTGTCATGTAGACCAAGCAACAAGTTGGGTGCGCTAACATCACCATTTCTATATTTGGCACCAGGGTCAAATAGAAAGAGTAGCCATAGACACAGGTCTAGACAATACTCCCTTTCCCCATAGGCTTCACCCAAACTACAAGATATACTCTCTACAATAACATACATATCATCAAAAGCAAATAGAGAGTGGAGAATGGTATCACTCAAGTCAAGTTCAACTAAGGTGTCCTCATGTGAGTACTCACTACCAGTTTCAACATCATCACCATGAGTGCATCAAACATAGTAGAAGAAGTAATTTCCAAATAATGGACACCTTCCCTTTCTATGAAAGTACCCTCAAGTAGACACATACCACCACTAAAGTCCAAGGAATTATTACTTAAGTCTTTACAAGCAAGCAATTCATCCTTATAGTCATCAAACATGGGTGGGGTGTCATACAAAGGATCACAACCACAATCAATTTTCAAGGAAAAATCACTTATTGGGTTTCTTAAGAATTCAAGCAAATCAAAATTATCATCACCCAATTGATCATTCCTTTCCAAGACCTCACATTCCCTTCCCTTAAGAGTACTCTCATCTCCCAAGAAGAGATTTCCATCTTTAGGAGGAATGTTTTTACACCATAGTGGGTTAGCATATAGGCTATAGCTTTCAAGACAAGCTATACCTTCAACGTCATTCTCACCACTAGGTTCTTTATGAGTGAACTCATCATCTTCAAACAAGATATTGTACTTAAAGAGAGAAGGATCTATCCATGAAGAGGATATAGAACATGCAAATCCATTCTCTAAAAGATCATTATCAAGTATCAAAGATGTTTCAAGCACATGATTATCCCTATGAGCAAAACCGAGAGTAGAACATTTACTAGAGGTCATACTGAAGGGGTCACTCCTATTTATTTGATCAACATTTTCAATATAATCATTCACTTGAGATCCATTAAACACATCACACATATCCTCAAGTGGTGGACAAATTCCGTACATAAGTTGATCAACACAATTCCCACAAGATGATGTACTATCATTAAAAACATTGGCTTCAACACTAGGTGGACTTAAATTGACCTTACAAGAAGAGTCAATTCGATCATCAATAGGATCAACTAGTGTATCCACACTCCCAACAAGTACATCATCAACAAGAGGCAAAGAATCAATAGACTCACAAATAGGTAAGCTACTACTCACACTCAATGGGCTACTAGTCACACAATTATCATTCTCATGCACAAAAGTGTAAGAGTAAGCGATTTTACCTTGGAGTTATTGAGTAAATTCTTCTTTGCCGTGGTGTGAAGGTTTCCCACATGCTTCGGCAGCAACTTCTCCTTGGCCTTGTGCTTCTCCACTTGCCATGTTGGTACCTACACAAATGTCCTTAGAAAGAAAAGGACAAACATAGTTAGCATGATTTGGTGGCAACCCCCTCACTTCACTCCACACAACCTCTCCTTTTTCCACTCTCGGATTACCACCGTTCACACCCTTACTCCTCTCAATCTTTTGTCTCTCATAATCATTCGGCTTGGAGTAAGTGATCACATCTCCTTGCAGTTTGGGAATAATTGAGGTAAAAAGATAATTTCCCCAATGGTCCACTATAACCTTAGGCCAATTTAGCACATTTGGAACTCTATGTTGTGCAAACCAATCGGCACCCAAGCATACATGACCTGGTGTCAAGGGGAAGATATCGCACCACACCTCCTCATTGTATTCAAATTGGGTGAAGACAATCCTCACTCTCTCGGTAACCTTATACCCGTCCAAGGAATATGGAACAAGTAAAGGTTCTCGAAACAACCCTAAATAGTCAACCATCGGCGGCATGATGTAGTTCTTATGGCTCCAATCATCTAGCACAAGGAGGCAGCCCGGTACCCCATCAATGCTTACCTTTCCGGAGTGAACACTTCTCCTAGGATCAACATTGTAGAGTTTAGGACAACCTAAGGGCACATGAGTACCCCTCGGCCTTGGAGATGTATTCTCTCTTATTCTCATGGGACAACCTACACTATAGCTAGTATACCCATTCACACCGCTTCGACCTTGATAAAATGTACTACAAGGTGAAGAATATGAATCTTCATTCTCCACACGTGCACTCTCACCATGGCTCTCATAATCTTTGCGAAGGGAGGGGTTATACCTTACACCAATTCGAGGTTCGAAATGGGAAGTGTAAGACTCCTCATATGCCCCAACTTCATCATAAGAACTTGACACTTCATTCACCTCATGTTCTCCCTCAAAATCATAACCCTCAAATCTGCCCATGTCTTGATCATGGCTATATTCATAGCCCCCATAATCTACAACATCGTAGCCATAAATCCCTCACTACAATCATAGTCTCCCATGTTGTAGTCACATAATACGAGGCTACCAAGATATGTTCCCCCTTATATCACCTTGTACCTACAAAATGCACAAACAAGATTAGTAGTAAAAGCACCTCACCAACACTCGTATACACTCGCCTTTGTAATCCTCACCATTGGAGCGGCGAATATTGAAAGTTGCTTATACTCCGATAGTTAATAAGGTGTCTGATACGGGTGGGACAAGCTGTCCAACAAGTACCCGACCATTCACACGAAGTCAAGCTCGGGAGTTACAAAAACTCCAAGCCTTATTCATGCAAATGGCCGTGTGTGAGTTGGTCATTGAACCACCTAAGGATCTAAATGTTTTAAGGTGTGAAGATTGGCCTTGAAGTGTAATAAACTTACACTCCAAGGCCTCCATGGCCGGCTGCCCCAACATGGCCCATATGGTCATTTTGTCTTTCATTTAGCTTGTAATATAAATAGACAAGCTTAGAATTATTTTGCCCTAGTTTTCTCATTGTAATTTCAAGACAAAGACTTGTAATATCTCTCTCTCTCTCTCTCTCTCTTCCATTGGGAGACAAATTTCGACCAAGCTTGCTAGAGTGAAGCTTGTGTTGTGTTTTGGCTAGAAACAAGGATCTTGAGGTCATTGAGTTCCTCTTGGTCTAAGTAAGAACTTGGTGTTTATATTCCATAGTCTTAGGGTCCTCTCTTGATGTTAGGGTTCTTAGCCTCTTGAATATTATATGTCAAGTTATCTATCTTTTATTATCTTGTTGTTCTTGTCTTTGAGATCTTGAAGTCTAGTGAAGCCGGGTGTGGCTCTTTCGATTCACTAGCATTTGCTTGGTTGCTGTTTTTGTTGTTGTTGTTGTTGGAATCTTTGTGTTGTGGACTTGATCTTGTATCATTTGGTATCAAAGCAAGACCGGTTGTGTTCCCACACAACCCATCTTGGGCTTGTTCTCGGATTAAAAAAAAAAAAAAAAAAGAAAAAATCGGAAATCAGTCCATTGAAGACAAATCCGAGAATGTTGTTGTATGTCTAGATCTAGGTGTTATTTTGCTTGTTTAGTGTGTTTCTAGTGTTGGTTTCTTTCTCACCCACACTAAAGTGTCTAGATCTAAAAGTTGAGCTTGAAAACTTGACCATTGTGTGGTGACTTGAAGTGGCTGAAAAGTTGTATGTTGTTGATGACAAAAATTGGTGGTTGTGTGATGTGCTTGAAGAAATTGATGTTGTGTTCATGAAGGTGTTGAGATTGTTGAGATGTTCATCTTATAAACTTGTTCATCTTGTTGAAAGTTGAGTTCATGTTGTAAGACAAAAGTCATAAAGTTGTTGGTGAAAGACTTGCACCCATCTCTTCCAAGACTTGACAACCACTTTTCCTTAAAACACGGAACCTTGTTTTGTGGGATTAGCCTAGTCAAATCTTACCTTTTTGAGTTTGAAAGGTTGAAAGACTACAAGACTTTTACTTTCCCTCCAAAACACATTGTCATCTATAACAAGTTGTGTGAGTATTAAAAAAATTTCAGATTTGAGATATAAAAAAAAAAAAAAAAAAAAAAAAAAAAGAGAACAACGAAGGAGCAAAAACGTGTGGGACCACTTACATGCTGCCACGTCACTATAAGCTCAACTTTGGATATTATTCTAGTTGCTAATTGTTGATTCTTGGTTTCCTTTACTTGGTTCTAGAACTAATTAACAAACTAGTACATTCCTACTAGGTTGTCGATTAGTCCTTTGAATCCGTTTGTTCGTGTCGACGATTACTTGAGTGCCTTTTTATCTTTTGAATACGTTGCTATTTTTGGTTCTAGTCCGACAAGAATTCTTTGAGTCTTCAAACAAAAATCCACTCCGGATAAGAGCTTACTCATACCTTAAAGGATTCACGGTTACTAGCCAATTTACAACACTTGTGGAACTCAAGCGTGTGGTGATCTAAGGAGTATAATACCTTGACAATGGAAGGGGCCACGTCCCATAACGTGGATACTAACGCACTTGACTCTATGAGGGTCACTCTTGAGGCCATTACCCGGACACTTGAAAGGTTGAATTCGGAATTTGGGGCCGTGAGAGGGGACTTGGCAGCAATCAAGGGAGAAGTGTCGACTATTAGTGGGAGATTAGAACAAGTGGAGAGTCAAAGGAACTCTCATCCTTCTACTCCTCTACATGTCTCTACCAATGGGCATGATAGGACTTCCTCCGCAACCATCACCCCCGAAACAGTCCACCAAATGCTAAATGCACCCCAAGCTCCATTAAATGCCGCAAGCCATACCACCCATTTTCCTCCAAACCGTGACACCACCCTTTTTCCTCCAAACCGTGACCCCACTAGACCAATACGTTTCCCAGCTCCTCAAGTTCCACAAGAGGGATTTGGACGTCAAGTCCCTCCACTAAATCCGAACCCTCCATTCCAAGCTCCATTAAACCAAAGGCCACAAAATCCAATTCCTCCGAATCAAAATGCCCAAGCCCGACCAGCCCCCTTTGAAGGATATGGTAGAGAGGAGTATGAAGGGTATGGAGCCTTTGATGATGATTACATGAGGGAGGAGGAGATAAGAGGGGGTCGTGGAGATCCAAGGAGATACCGAGGGTATGGAGATAGGGGAAACCGACACCAAGAGAGAGATGTAGGCATCAACACCATCAAGTTGAACCTACCAATCTTTAAAGGTGATAGTGACCCCGAGGCCTACTTAGCTTGGGAATCAGCTTGTGACAAAGTTTTCCAAGTTAATGACATCTCGGAAGAAAAGAAGGGTTGCTATGCTATAGCTCATTTTGAGGGTTATGCTAACACTTGGTGGGAGTATGTCAAGCGGTTTGGTAATGAACTCATTGATGGGCAGCCACCACCTTGGTATCGATTGAGGTATTTGATGAGGCAACGATACCTTCCCGAGAGATATCGCCATGAGTTGCTTGCTAGATTGTATGGTTTGCGTCAAGGTAACAAGAGTGTGATGGCATATTTTGATGAGTTTCAACAACTCATGTTGAAGCTTGATCATCGTGGGGAGCAAATCAGCCACGACATCATCCGGTTCAAGTGTGGGTTGAACAAAGATATTTCCACTCATTTAACCCTTCACAAGTTTGAAACCGTTGACGGTATTTTCCAAGCGGCTCTTGAGATTGAAAGGGAACTTAAGGAGAGATCATCTTTCAAGACAAGGGGACAAGCCCCCTCGGGTTGGCCCAAAAACAAGGACCAACCCGCCACTACTAGGCTGCCCGAGACCAAAATAGTCCCCAAATTGACTCCAAAACCGGAGGCTCACAAGTATCCTAACCCAAAGGGATTCCAATGTTTCAAGTGCCAAGGTTGGGGGTATAAGGCCAATGAATGTCCAAACCGACGCAATGTGATCCTAAGGGAAGGGAGAGTGTATTACCTTGGTGAGGAGGTGGGTCCCGAAAGGGGAGAAGATGAGGCCGAGCCTCAAGATGGAGAGGAAATCGATGATGGACCACACGATGATGATGGTGATGATGGTGAAGATGTTTATCCTCAAGAAGGAGAGTGTGTGGTTCCAAACTTTGTGGTTAGGCGCGTCATGATTAGTACGGCAGTAGATGACCCAAGCCAAAGGGAAAATCTATTCCACACTAAATGTCTTGTAAAGGGGAGTGTGTGCACCTTGGTGATCGATAGTGGTAGTTGTACAAATGTCGCAAGTCATGCTTTGGTAAATTTCTTGAAGTTACCAACTACACCGCACTCTAGTCCTTACAAGTTACAATGGCTGAATGATTGTGGTGAATTGAAGGTCACAAGGCAATGTGTGATACGGTTTAAGGTGGGAAACTACCACGATGAAGTACTTTGTGACGTAATACCAATGCAAGCATGTCACTTGTTGTTAGGTAGACCTTGGCAATATGATAGGTCTACTAAACACGATGGGAGGTCCAATCGATATACACTTGAGAAGGATGGCCGAAAGGTCACACTTCATCCTCTTTCACCTTCCCAAGTAAATGAGTGGCATCAAAGGATGAGAGAATTGAAGAAAAAGGGAAAGGAACCCGAAAGGGGAGAAAAGAGAGGGAGTTCCGTAGGTGGGGCAGTAGGTACATCGGAGGCTGCCCCAACAACAACGGGGGGAGGGACTATGGTGATGTTGGCTAGGAAGAAGGAACTCTTCATAGATCATGATGAGGGCACGCCTATGTTACTCTTGGCTCATTGTTTTAATACTAACCCCACTAATCCTTCCATGTCTCCTTTGATTTCTTGTGTATTGCAGGATTATGAAGACGTATTTCCTCAAGAACTTCCACAAGGATTGCCCCCACTTTGGGGAATTGAGCACCAAATTGATTTGGTGCCGGGTTCACAACTACCAAACAAACCGGCCTATAGGAGCAATCCCATGGACACTAAGGAGCTTGAGAGGCAAGTTGAGGAGCTTCTCCACAAGGGATACATCAAGGAAAGTATGAGTCCGTGTGCTGTCCCGGTGCTTTTGGTACCAAAGAAAGACGGAACTTGGCGCATGTGCGTCGATTGTAGGGCCATCAACAAAATCACTATAAGGTATCGTCATCCAATCCCTAGACTAGATGATATGTTAGATGAGCTCCATGGTTCTTGTTTGTTTTCTAAAGTGGATCTTAGGAGTGGCTACCACCAAATTCGCATGCAACCCGGTGATGAGTGGAAGACCGCATTCAAGACCAAATTTGGTCTATATGAGTGGCTGGTCATGCCCTTTGGCCTTACCAATGCTCCTAGCACCTTTATGAGGCTAATGAATCATGTAATGAAGCCTTATATTGGAAAGTTTGTGGTGGTGTATTTTGATGATGTGTTGGTATATAGTAAATCTATTGATGATCATGTGGCGCATTTGAGGTGTGTGTTTGATGTGCTCCGAAAGGAGAAGTTGTATGCCAATGTAGAGAAGTGTTCTTTTGGTGTTGATAAAGTGATTTTCTTGGGTTTTGTCGTGAGCTCAAGGGGTGTGGAAGTGGACGAATCCAAGATAGACGCTATACGAAGTTGGCCGACCCCTAAAACTATTGGAGAAATCCGAAGTTTCCATGGGTTGGCGAGCTTTTATAGGAGGTTTGTCAAAGGTTTCAGCTCCATAGCAGCACCCTTGACCGAGGTTATTAGAAAGGACCAACCCTTTAAGTGGGGGGGAGAGCAAGCTAGGGCTTTTGAAGCTTTGAAAGCTATGCTCATCTCGGCGCCTTTGTTGCAATTGCCCAATTTTGATAAGATGTTTGAAGTAGAGTGTGATGCGAGTAAAGTTGGCCTCGGGGCTGTTTTAATGCAAGAAGGCAAGCCCATTGCTTATTTTAGTGAAAAGCTCAAAGGGGCAACTCTTAATTACTCGACTTATGATTTGGAGTTGTACGCCCTTGTTAGAGCTCTGGGCAATTGGCAACATTATTTGTGGCCTAAGGAGTTTGTGATACGAACGGACCACGAATCGTTGAAACACCTTAAGAGCTTGACAAGTTGAATAGGCGTCATGCTAAGTGGATTGAGTTTATTGAGACCTTCCCTTATGTAATTCATTACAAAAGGGGGAAGGAAAATGTTGTGGCTGATGCGTTGTCTAGAAAGCATGTGCTTGTTGCTACCTTGGTGAGAAGACTTGCACACATCACTTCCTAGACTTGACAACCACTTTTCCTTAAAACACGGAACCTTGTTTTGTGGGATTAGAATAGTCAAATCTTACCTTTTTGAGTTTGAAAAGTTGAAAAAAGAGTACAAGACTTTACTTTCCCTCCAAAACCCATTGTCATCCATGACAAGTTGTGTTTCATATTGAAATTTCAGATTTGTGACAAAAATAAAATAAAATAAATATATATATATATATATATTTTCGTGTGGGCCCAAGACCAATTACATGCTGCCACGTCACCATTAAGCTCAAATTTCAGATTCTAAGTTTCATTTCCTTGTTTCTTTAGTTTCATTTCTTGATTCTAGTACCAATTAACAACTAGTAATCACCTACTAGATTGTGAATTGGTTTTTGAATCCATTTTTCTTCGTGTTTTTCGTTCTTTGTGTGCTTTTCTCATTTTGATTCGTTGAACTTCTTTGATTCAAGTTCATAAGTAGATTTTGTTTTGTGTCTTGAGTCGATCAAATAATAATCTATTCCGGTCGCTAAGTAGTGATTGACACCTTATTAACTACCGGAGTATAAGCAACTTTCAATATTCGCCGCTCCAATGGTGAGAATCACAAAGGCAAGTGTATACGAGTGTTGGTGAGGTGCTTTTACTACTAATCTTGTTTGTTCATTTTGTAGGTACAAGGTGATATAAGGGGAACATATCTTGGTAGCCTCGTATTATGTGACCACAACATGGGAGACTATGATTGTAGTGAGGGATTTTATGGCTACGATGATGTTGTAGATTATGGGGGCTATGAATATAGCCATGATCAAGACATGGACAGATTTGAGGGTTATGGTTTTGAGGGGGAAAATGAGGTGAATGAAGTGCCTAGCTCTTATGGTGGATATGGAGATGATTTAGGACCTTATGATAGTTCTTATGATGAAGTTGGGGCATATGAGGAGTCTTACACTTCCCATTTCGAACCTAGAATTGGAGTAAGGTATAACCCCTCCCTTCGCAAAGCTTATGAGAGCCATGGTGAGAGTGCACGTGTGGGGAATGAAGATTCATATTCTTCACCTTGTAGTACATCTTGTCAAGGTCGAAGCGGTGTGAATGGGTATACTAGCTATAGTGTAGGTTGCCCCATGAGAAGAAGAGAGAGTACATCTCCAAGGCCGAGGGGTACTCATGTACCGTTGGGTTGTCCTAAACTCTACAATGTTGATCCTAGGAGAAGTGTTCACTCCGGAAAGGTAAGCATTGATGGGGTACCGGGCTGCCTCCTTGTGCTAGATGATTGGCGCCATAAGAACTACATCATGCCACCGATGGTTGACTATTTAGGGTTGTTTCGAGAACCTTTACTTGCTCCATATTCCTTGGACGGGTATAGGGTTACCGAGAGAGTGAGGATTGTCTTCACCCAATTTGAATACCATGAGGAGGTGTGGTGCGATATCTTTCCCTTGACACAAGGTCATGTATGCTTGGGTGCCGATTGGTTTGCACAACATAGAGTTCCAAATGTGCTAAATTGGCCTAAGGTTATAGTGGACCATTGGGGAAATTATCTCTTTACCTCAATTATTCCCAAACCGCAAGGAGATGTGATCACTTACTCCAAGCCGATTGATTATGAGAGACAAAAGATTGAGAGGAGTAAGGGTGTGAAAGGTGGTAATCCGAAAGGGGAAAAAGGAGAGGTTGTGTGGAGCGAAGTGAGAGGGTTGCCACCAAATCATGTTAACTATGTTTGTCCTTTTCCTTCTAAGGATATTTGTGTAGGTACCAACATGGCAAGCGGAGAAGCACAAGGCCAAGGAGAAGTTACTGCCGAAGCATGTGGGAAACCTTCACACCACGGCAAAGGAGAATTTACTCAAGAACTTCAAGGTAAAATCGCTTACTCTTACACTTTTGTGCATGTGAATGATAATTGTGTTGCTAGTAGCCCATTGAGTGTGAGTAGTAGCTTGCCTATTTGTGAGTCTCTTGATTCTTTGCCTCTTGTTGATGATGTACTTGTTGTGAGTGTGGATACACTAGTTGATCCTATTGATGACAAAATTGACTCTTCTTGTAAGATCAATTTATGTCCACCTAGTGTTGAAGCCAATGTGTTGAATGATGGTACATCATCTTGTGGGAATTGTGTTGATCAACTTATGTGCGAAATTTGTCCACCACTTGAGGATATGTGTGATGTGTTTAATGGATCTCAAGTGAATGATTATATTGAAAATGTTGATCAAATAAATAGGAGTGACCCCTTTAGTATGACCTCTAGTAAATGTTCTACTCTCGGTTTTGCTCATAGGGATAATCATGTGCTTGAAACATCTTTGATACTCGATAATGATCTTTTAGAGAATGGATTTGCATGTTCTATAGCCTCTTCATGGATAGATCCTTCTCTCTTTAAGTACAATATCTTGTTTGAAGATGATGAGTTCACTCCTAAAGAACCTAGTGGTGAGAATGACGTTGAAGGTATAGCTTGTCTTGAAAGCTATAGCCTATATGCCAACCCACTATGGTGTAAAAACATTCCTCCTAAAGATGGAAATCTCTTCTTGGGAGATGAGAGTACTCTTAAGGGAAGGGAATGCGAGGTCTTGGAAAGGAATGATCAATTGGGTGATGATAATTTTGATTTGCTTGAATTCTTAAGAAACCCAATAAGTGATTTTTCCTTGAAAATTGATTGTGGTTGTGATCCTTTGTATGACACCCCACCCATGTTTGATGACTATAAGGATGAATTGCTTGCTTGTAAGGACTTAAGTAACAATTCCTTGGACTTTAGTGGTGGTATGTGTCTACTTGAGGGTACTTCCATAGAAGGGGAAGGTGTCCATTATTTGGAAATTACTTCTTCTACTATGTGTGACCTTATTGTTGAGAGTGCTCACGGTGATGATGTTGAAACTGGTAGTGAGTACTCACATGAGGACACCTTAGTTGAACTTGACTTGAGTGATACCATTCTCCACTCTCTATTTGCTTTTGATGAGATGTATGCTATTGTAGAGAGTATATCTTGTAGTTTGGGTGAAGCCTATGGGGAAAGGAAGTATTGTCTAGACCCGTGTCTATGGCTATTTTTTTTATTTGACCCCGATGCCAAATATAGAAATGGTGATGTTGGCGCACCCAACTTGTTGCTTGGTCTACATGACAAGCAAAGTGTCATTCTTGAAAACCCGAGAGCAAAAGTGTCAGTGTTTCCTTGGGGTAATGTTTCTAAATGTGCATCCTTGCTTGACACAATTGTGTTTAAATTACAAGAATCTCAACTTGTGGATGCCAAGTTCTCTATTTGCTTGAAGGAAAGAATGTGGGTGTGCTTAAATGCTTTGTCTTCACCCGTGTATGCCTTTACACTTGATTCTTTCCTATACTACCTCTTTGCCTATGATGACATCCATGCTAGTTTTGGATTTGTTTTATTTAGAGGTAGGAAATTGGTTGGTTTGTCCACTTGTATGAATGATAATGCTATATGGATCTTGTGGACATTAGAACCAATTGAGGCTCCACCCTTGGTGTGGTCTCTTGAAGAGATAAAGAAGCAATTGTGTCTTATGGCTCCTAAGATGAAGGTAGTTTTACCTTGGAGATTATTTGATGCCATTAGGACCTTTGTAGTTTCCTTATCTCTTGGTGATTTAAATAGCCAAATCCTTTGTGCATATTTTAATAAGTTTTTAATAATTAATTCAAAGGATCCTTGGTTATATTGCAAGCATAAGCAACCTTGGCATGTTGAGCTGATTTATTGTGCTAACCCTAACCCTCATGCCATGAGGAGTTTGTATTCGTTTGTCCTTTCTTTGATTTTTGCAAGGTTTGGATTCGAGGTCGAATCCTTTTCAAGAAGGGGAGGATGATACAAGACAAATGGCCATCATAACTTTTGATGCCATCATTCGTGGCCAACACATGGAGAATCTGATTTTGGACACCTTGAGGGCCCGAGAGTATGCATGGGGAAGTCATTTTGGACACTTAATAAAGCACTTTCGTGTGTGGAAGGTTGCTTGGAGGCTTGCCTTGATGACTACCCGAGGCTCCAAAGGATTGCAAAGGTTGAAGTGTGAAGAAGGAGTCCTTACACTCCATGACCAGCCCTTATTAAGGGTGTTTTGGTCTTTTTGTGTCTTTTCTTTACACTCCATAGGAGCCCCTTTTCATTAAGGGTAGTTTGGTCATTGATGTAATAGTTATAAATAGACTTCATTAGTCTTATTTTCTAGTTAGTTGATGATGGATATTTGAAAGACTTCTTCTTCTCTCTTTGAGAGTGTAGTGTAGGGCTTGGAAAGCCAAGTAGTGTAGGGCTTGGAAAAGCCATTATTGATCCTTGCTTAGAAATGGTGGTTGTAAGGCGGAGTTGATTCCCTTAGCGGTCACCGTAAGAGTTTGGTGTTGTTATTGTGGGTCTTAGGGGTCTTATCGTTTGATACACGGTTTGGTTCCTATTTCTTGTAATCTCATATGTCAAGCTATCTATCTTACTTTATTTATCTTGTTGTTGTTGTGTTTGTAATCTTGTAGTCTAGTGAAGCCGTGTGGGGCTCTTTCGATTCACTAGCACTTGTTGTTCAACTTGTTGTTCTTGTGATAGTTGTTCATCTTGTTGTTGTTGCTGAAATTTCGTATTGTGGGTTTGATATTGTATCATTTGGTATCAGAGCAAGGCTGGTTGTGTTCCTACACTACCAATCTTGGGCTATCTCGATCAAAAAAAAAAAAAACAAACGAAATCTGTCAAAAAAAAAAAAAAAAAAACGAAATCTGTCCATCTTGTTGTCTTGGCCGAGAATAGTGTTTGTGTGTTTAGATCTAGGTGTTATTTTACTTGTTTAGTGTGTTTCTAGTGTTGGTTTCTTTCTCACCAACACTAAAAGTGTCTAGATCTAAAGATGAGCTTATAATATTGACCATTGTTGTGGTGACTTGAAGTGGGCCGTAGGTTGTACCTTGTTGATGACCATTGGTGGTTTTTGTGTTATGTTCTTGAAGAAGTTGATGTTGTGTTTTTGAAGGTTGTTGTGGTGTTCATCTTGTTCTTCATCCATTCTTACAACTTAAGGCCACAAAAGTGTAAAATAGATCCAAAAGTTTGCAAGACAAAAGCTATAAAGTTGTTGGTGAGAAGACTTGCACACATCACTTCCTAGACTTGACAACCACTTTTCCTTAAAACACGGAACCTTGTTTTGTGGGATTAGAATAGTCAAATCTTACCTTTTTGAGTTTGAAAAGTTGAAAAAAGAGTACAAGACTTTACTTTCCCTCCAAAACCCATTGTCATCCATGACAAGTTGTGTTTCATATTGAAATTTCAGATTTGTGACAAAAATAAAATAAAATAAATATATATATATATATATATTTTCGTGTGGGCCCAAGACCAATTACATGCTGCCACGTCACCATTAAGCTCAAATTTCAGATTCTAAGTTTCATTTCCTTGTTTCTTTAGTTTCATTTCTTGATTCTAGTACCAATTAACAACTAGTAATCACCTACTAGATTGTGAATTGGTTTTTGAATCCATTTTTCTTCGTGTTTTTCGTTCTTTGTGTGCTTTTCTCATTTTGATTCGTTGAACTTCTTTGATTCAAGTTCATAAGTAGATTTTGTTTTGTGTCTTGAGTCGATCAAATAATAATCTATTCCGGTCGCTAAGTAGTGATTGACACCTTATTAACTACCGGAGTATAAGCAACTTTCAATATTCGCCGCTCCAATGGTGAGAATCACAAAGGCAAGTGTATACGAGTGTTGGTGAGGTGCTTTTACTACTAATCTTGTTTGTTCATTTTGTAGGTACAAGGTGATATAAGGGGAACATATCTTGGTAGCCTCGTATTATGTGACCACAACATGGGAGACTATGATTGTAGTGAGGGATTTTATGGCTACGATGATGTTGTAGATTATGGGGGCTATGAATATAGCCATGATCAAGACATGGACAGATTTGAGGGTTATGGTTTTGAGGGGGAAAATGAGGTGAATGAAGTGCCTAGCTCTTATGGTGGATATGGAGATGATTTAGGACCTTATGATAGTTCTTATGATGAAGTTGGGGCATATGAGGAGTCTTACACTTCCCATTTCGAACCTAGAATTGGAGTAAGGTATAACCCCTCCCTTCGCAAAGCTTATGAGAGCCATGGTGAGAGTGCACGTGTGGGGAATGAAGATTCATATTCTTCACCTTGTAGTACATCTTGTCAAGGTCGAAGCGGTGTGAATGGGTATACTAGCTATAGTGTAGGTTGCCCCATGAGAAGAAGAGAGAGTACATCTCCAAGGCCGAGGGGTACTCATGTACCGTTGGGTTGTCCTAAACTCTACAATGTTGATCCTAGGAGAAGTGTTCACTCCGGAAAGGTAAGCATTGATGGGGTACCGGGCTGCCTCCTTGTGCTAGATGATTGGCGCCATAAGAACTACATCATGCCACCGATGGTTGACTATTTAGGGTTGTTTCGAGAACCTTTACTTGCTCCATATTCCTTGGACGGGTATAGGGTTACCGAGAGAGTGAGGATTGTCTTCACCCAATTTGAATACCATGAGGAGGTGTGGTGCGATATCTTTCCCTTGACACAAGGTCATGTATGCTTGGGTGCCGATTGGTTTGCACAACATAGAGTTCCAAATGTGCTAAATTGGCCTAAGGTTATAGTGGACCATTGGGGAAATTATCTCTTTACCTCAATTATTCCCAAACCGCAAGGAGATGTGATCACTTACTCCAAGCCGATTGATTATGAGAGACAAAAGATTGAGAGGAGTAAGGGTGTGAAAGGTGGTAATCCGAAAGGGGAAAAAGGAGAGGTTGTGTGGAGCGAAGTGAGAGGGTTGCCACCAAATCATGTTAACTATGTTTGTCCTTTTCCTTCTAAGGATATTTGTGTAGGTACCAACATGGCAAGCGGAGAAGCACAAGGCCAAGGAGAAGTTACTGCCGAAGCATGTGGGAAACCTTCACACCACGGCAAAGGAGAATTTACTCAAGAACTTCAAGGTAAAATCGCTTACTCTTACACTTTTGTGCATGTGAATGATAATTGTGTTGCTAGTAGCCCATTGAGTGTGAGTAGTAGCTTGCCTATTTGTGAGTCTCTTGATTCTTTGCCTCTTGTTGATGATGTACTTGTTGTGAGTGTGGATACACTAGTTGATCCTATTGATGACAAAATTGACTCTTCTTGTAAGATCAATTTATGTCCACCTAGTGTTGAAGCCAATGTGTTGAATGATGGTACATCATCTTGTGGGAATTGTGTTGATCAACTTATGTGCGAAATTTGTCCACCACTTGAGGATATGTGTGATGTGTTTAATGGATCTCAAGTGAATGATTATATTGAAAATGTTGATCAAATAAATAGGAGTGACCCCTTTAGTATGACCTCTAGTAAATGTTCTACTCTCGGTTTTGCTCATAGGGATAATCATGTGCTTGAAACATCTTTGATACTCGATAATGATCTTTTAGAGAATGGATTTGCATGTTCTATAGCCTCTTCATGGATAGATCCTTCTCTCTTTAAGTACAATATCTTGTTTGAAGATGATGAGTTCACTCCTAAAGAACCTAGTGGTGAGAATGACGTTGAAGGTATAGCTTGTCTTGAAAGCTATAGCCTATATGCCAACCCACTATGGTGTAAAAACATTCCTCCTAAAGATGGAAATCTCTTCTTGGGAGATGAGAGTACTCTTAAGGGAAGGGAATGCGAGGTCTTGGAAAGGAATGATCAATTGGGTGATGATAATTTTGATTTGCTTGAATTCTTAAGAAACCCAATAAGTGATTTTTCCTTGAAAATTGATTGTGGTTGTGATCCTTTGTATGACACCCCACCCATGTTTGATGACTATAAGGATGAATTGCTTGCTTGTAAGGACTTAAGTAACAATTCCTTGGACTTTAGTGGTGGTATGTGTCTACTTGAGGGTACTTCCATAGAAGGGGAAGGTGTCCATTATTTGGAAATTACTTCTTCTACTATGTGTGACCTTATTGTTGAGAGTGCTCACGGTGATGATGTTGAAACTGGTAGTGAGTACTCACATGAGGACACCTTAGTTGAACTTGACTTGAGTGATACCATTCTCCACTCTCTATTTGCTTTTGATGAGATGTATGCTATTGTAGAGAGTATATCTTGTAGTTTGGGTGAAGCCTATGGGGAAAGGAAGTATTGTCTAGACCCGTGTCTATGGCTATTTTTTTTATTTGACCCCGATGCCAAATATAGAAATGGTGATGTTGGCGCACCCAACTTGTTGCTTGGTCTACATGACAAGCAAAGTGTCATTCTTGAAAACCCGAGAGCAAAAGTGTCAGTGTTTCCTTGGGGTAATGTTTCTAAATGTGCATCCTTGCTTGACACAATTGTGTTTAAATTACAAGAATCTCAACTTGTGGATGCCAAGTTCTCTATTTGCTTGAAGGAAAGAATGTGGGTGTGCTTAAATGCTTTGTCTTCACCCGTGTATGCCTTTACACTTGATTCTTTCCTATACTACCTCTTTGCCTATGATGACATCCATGCTAGTTTTGGATTTGTTTTATTTAGAGGTAGGAAATTGGTTGGTTTGTCCACTTGTATGAATGATAATGCTATATGGATCTTGTGGACATTAGAACCAATTGAGGCTCCACCCTTGGTGTGGTCTCTTGAAGAGATAAAGAAGCAATTGTGTCTTATGGCTCCTAAGATGAAGGTAGTTTTACCTTGGAGATTATTTGATGCCATTAGGACCTTTGTAGTTTCCTTATCTCTTGGTGATTTAAATAGCCAAATCCTTTGTGCATATTTTAATAAGTTTTTAATAATTAATTCAAAGGATCCTTGGTTATATTGCAAGCATAAGCAACCTTGGCATGTTGAGCTGATTTATTGTGCTAACCCTAACCCTCATGCCATGAGGAGTTTGTATTCGTTTGTCCTTTCTTTGATTTTTGCAAGGTTTGGATTCGAGGTCGAATCCTTTTCAAGAAGGGGAGGATGATACAAGACAAATGGCCATCATAACTTTTGATGCCATCATTCGTGGCCAACACATGGAGAATCTGATTTTGGACACCTTGAGGGCCCGAGAGTATGCATGGGGAAGTCATTTTGGACACTTAATAAAGCACTTTCGTGTGTGGAAGGTTGCTTGGAGGCTTGCCTTGATGACTACCCGAGGCTCCAAAGGATTGCAAAGGTTGAAGTGTGAAGAAGGAGTCCTTACACTCCATGACCAGCCCTTATTAAGGGTGTTTTGGTCTTTTTGTGTCTTTTCTTTACACTCCATAGGAGCCCCTTTTCATTAAGGGTAGTTTGGTCATTGATGTAATAGTTATAAATAGACTTCATTAGTCTTATTTTCTAGTTAGTTGATGATGGATATTTGAAAGACTTCTTCTTCTCTCTTTGAGAGTGTAGTGTAGGGCTTGGAAAGCCAAGTAGTGTAGGGCTTGGAAAAGCCATTATTGATCCTTGCTTAGAAATGGTGGTTGTAAGGCGGAGTTGATTCCCTTAGCGGTCACCGTAAGAGTTTGGTGTTGTTATTGTGGGTCTTAGGGGTCTTATCGTTTGATACACGGTTTGGTTCCTATTTCTTGTAATCTCATATGTCAAGCTATCTATCTTACTTTATTTATCTTGTTGTTGTTGTGTTTGTAATCTTGTAGTCTAGTGAAGCCGTGTGGGGCTCTTTCGATTCACTAGCACTTGTTGTTCAACTTGTTGTTCTTGTGATAGTTGTTCATCTTGTTGTTGTTGCTGAAATTTCGTATTGTGGGTTTGATATTGTATCATTTGGTATCAGAGCAAGGCTGGTTGTGTTCCTACACTACCAATCTTGGGCTATCTCGATCAAAAAAAAAAAAAAAAACGAAATCTGTCAAAAAAAAAAAAAAAAAAAAACGAAATCTGTCCATCTTGTTGTCTTGGCCGAGAATAGTGTTTGTGTGTTTAGATCTAGGTGTTATTTTACTTGTTTAGTGTGTTTCTAGTGTTGGTTTCTTTCTCACCAACACTAAAAGTGTCTAGATCTAAAGATGAGCTTATAATATTGACCATTGTTGTGGTGACTTGAAGTGGGCCGTAGGTTGTACCTTGTTGATGACCATTGGTGGTTTTTGTGTTATGTTCTTGAAGAAGTTGATGTTGTGTTTTTGAAGGTTGTTGTGGTGTTCATCTTGTTCTTCATCCATTCTTACAACTTAAGGCCACAAAAGTGTAAAATAGATCCAAAAGTTTGCAAGACAAAAGCTATAAAGTTGTTGGTGAGAAGACTTGCACACATCACTTCCTAGACTTGACAACCACTTTTCCTTAAAACACGGAACCTTGTTTTGTGGGATTAGAATAGTCAAATCTTACCTTTTTGAGTTTGAAAAGTTGAAAAAAGAGTACAAGACTTTACTTTCCCTCCAAAACCCATTGTCATCCATGACAAGTTGTGTTTCATATTGAAATTTCAGATTTGTGACAAAAATAAAATAAAATAAATATATATATATATATATATTTTCGTGTGGGCCCAAGACCAATTACATGCTGCCACGTCACCATTAAGCTCAAATTTCAGATTCTAAGTTTCATTTCCTTGTTTCTTTAGTTTCATTTCTTGATTCTAGTACCAATTAACAACTAGTAATCACCTACTAGATTGTGAATTGGTTTTTGAATCCATTTTTCTTCGTGTTTTTCGTTCTTTGTGTGCTTTTCTCATTTTGATTCGTTGAACTTCTTTGATTCAAGTTCATAAGTAGATTTTGTTTTGTGTCTTGAGTCGATCAAATAATAATCTATTCCGGTCGCTAAGTAGTGATTGACACCTTATTAACTACCGGAGTATAAGCAACTTTCAATATTCGCCGCTCCAATGGTGAGAATCACAAAGGCGAGTGTATACGAGTGTTGGTGAGGTGCTTTTACTACTAATCTTGTTTGTTCATTTTGTAGGTACAAGGTGATATAAGGGGAACATATCTTGGTAGCCTCGTATTATGTGACCACAACATGGGAGACTATGATTGTAGTGAGGGATTTTATGGCTACGATGATGTTGTAGATTATGGGGGCTATGAATATAGCCATGATCAAGACATGGACAGATTTGAGGGTTATGGTTTTGAGGGGGAAAATGAGGTGAATGAAGTGCCTAGCTCTTATGGTGGATATGGAGATGATTTAGGACCTTATGATAGTTCTTATGATGAAGTTGGGGCATATGAGGAGTCTTACACTTCCCATTTCGAACCTAGAATTGGAGTAAGGTATAACCCCTCCCTTCGCAAAGCTTATGAGAGCCATGGTGAGAGTGCACGTGTGGGGAATGAAGATTCATATTCTTCACCTTGTAGTACATCTTGTCAAGGTCGAAGCGGTGTGAATGGGTATACTAGCTATAGTGTAGGTTGCCCCATGAGAAGAAGAGAGAGTACATCTCCAAGGCCGAGGGGTACTCATGTACCGTTGGGTTGTCCTAAACTCTACAATGTTGATCCTAGGAGAAGTGTTCACTCCGGAAAGGTAAGCATTGATGGGGTACCGGGCTGCCTCCTTGTGCTAGATGATTGGCGCCATAAGAACTACATCATGCCACCGATGGTTGACTATTTAGGGTTGTTTCGAGAACCTTTACTTGCTCCATATTCCTTGGACGGGTATAGGGTTACCGAGAGAGTGAGGATTGTCTTCACCCAATTTGAATACCATGAGGAGGTGTGGTGCGATATCTTTCCCTTGACACAAGGTCATGTATGCTTGGGTGTCGATTGGTTTGCACAACATAGAGTTCCAAATGTGCTAAATTGGCCTAAGGTTATAGTGGACCATTGGGGAAATTATCTCTTTACCTCAATTATTCCCAAACCGCAAGGAGATGTGATCACTTACTCCAAGCCGATTGATTATGAGAGACAAAAGATTGAGAGGAGTAAGGGTGTGAAAGGTGGTAATCCGAAAGGGGAAAAAGGAGAGGTTGTGTGGAGCGAAGTGAGAGGGTTGCCACCAAATCATGTTAACTATGTTTGTCCTTTTCCTTCTAAGGATATTTGTGTAGGTACCAACATGGCAAGCGGAGAAGCACAAGGCCAAGGAGAAGTTACTGCCGAAGCATGTGGGAAACCTTCACACCACGGCAAAGGAGAATTTACTCAAGAACTTCAAGGTAAAATCGCTTACTCTTACACTTTTGTGCATGTGAATGATAATTGTGTTGCTAGTAGCCCATTGAGTGTGAGTAGTAGCTTGCCTATTTGTGAGTCTCTTGATTCTTTGCCTCTTGTTGATGATGTACTTGTTGTGAGTGTGGATACACTAGTTGATCCTATTGATGACAAAATTGACTCTTCTTGTAAGATCAATTTATGTCCACCTAGTGTTGAAGCCAATGTGTTGAATGATGGTACATCATCTTGTGGGAATTGTGTTGATCAACTTATGTGCGAAATTTGTCCACCACTTGAGGATATGTGTGATGTGTTTAATGGATCTCAAGTGAATGATTATATTGAAAATGTTGATCAAATAAATAGGAGTGACCCCTTTAGTATGACCTCTAGTAAATGTTCTACTCTCGGTTTTGCTCATAGGGATAATCATGTGCTTGAAACATCTTTGATACTCGATAATGATCTTTTAGAGAATGGATTTGCATGTTCTATAGCCTCTTCATGGATAGATCCTTCTCTCTTTAAGTACAATATCTTGTTTGAAGATGATGAGTTCACTCCTAAAGAACCTAGTGGTGAGAATGACGTTGAAGGTATAGCTTGTCTTGAAAGCTATAGCCTATATGCCAACCCACTATGGTGTAAAAACATTCCTCCTAAAGATGGAAATCTCTTCTTGGGAGATGAGAGTACTCTTAAGGGAAGGGAATGCGAGGTCTTGGAAAGGAATGATCAATTGGGTGATGATAATTTTGATTTGCTTGAATTCTTAAGAAACCCAATAAGTGATTTTTCCTTGAAAATTGATTGTGGTTGTGATCCTTTGTATGATACCCCACCCATGTTTGATGACTATAAGGATGAATTGCTTGCTTGTAAGGACTTAAGTAACAATTCCTTGGACTTTAGTGGTGGTATGTGTCTACTTGAGGGTACTTCCATAGAAGGGGAAGGTGTCCATTATTTGGAAATTACTTCTTCTACTATGTGTGACCTTATTGTTGAGAGTGCTCACGGTGATGATGTTGAAACTGGTAGTGAGTACTCACATGAGGACACCTTAGTTGAACTTGACTTGAGTGATACCATTCTCCACTCTCTATTTGCTTTTGATGAGATGTATGCTATTGTAGAGAGTATATCTTGTAGTTTGGGTGAAGCCTATGGGGAAAGGAAGTATTGTCTAGACCCGTGTCTATGGCTATTTTTTTTATTTGACCCCGATGCCAAATATAGAAATGGTGATGTTGGCGCACCCAACTTGTTGCTTGGTCTACATGACAAGCAAAGTGTCATTCTTGAAAACCCGAGAGCAAAAGTGTCAGTGTTTCCTTGGGGTAATGTTTCTAAATGTGCATCCTTGCTTGACACAATTGTGTTTAAATTACAAGAATCTCAACTTGTGGATGCCAAGTTCTCTATTTGCTTGAAGGAAAGAATGTGGGTGTGCTTAAATGCTTTGTCTTCACCCGTGTATGCCTTTACACTTGATTCTTTCCTATACTACCTCTTTGCCTATGATGACATCCATGCTAGTTTTGGATTTGTTTTATTTAGAGGTAGGAAATTGGTTGGTTTGTCCACTTGTATGAATGATAATGCTATATGGATCTTGTGGACATTAGAACCAATTGAGGCTCCACCCTTGGTGTGGTCTCTTGAAGAGATAAAGAAGCAATTGTGTCTTATGGCTCCTAAGATGAAGGTAGTTTTACCTTGGAGATTATTTGATGCCATTAGGACCTTTGTAGTTTCCTTATCTCTTGGTGATTTAAATAGCCAAATCCTTTGTGCATATTTTAATAAGTTTTTAATAATTAATTCAAAGGATCCTTGGTTATATTGCAAGCATAAGCAACCTTGGCATGTTGAGCTGATTTATTGTGCTAACCCTAACCCTCATGCCATGAGGAGTTTGTATTCGTTTGTCCTTTCTTTGATTTTTGCAAGGTTTGGATTCGAGGTCGAATCCTTTTCAAGAAGGGGAGGATGATACAAGACAAATGGCCATCATAACTTTTGATGCCATCATTCGTGGCCAACACATGGAGAATCTGATTTTGGACACCTTGAGGGCCCGAGAGTATGCATGGGGAAGTCATTTTGGACACTTAATAAAGCACTTTCGTGTGTGGAAGGTTGCTTGGAGGCTTGCCTTGATGACTACCCGAGGCTCCAAAGGATTGCAAAGGTTGAAGTGTGAAGAAGGAGTCCTTACACTCCATGACCAGCCCTTATTAAGGGTGTTTTGGTCTTTTTGTGTCTTTTCTTTACACTCCATAGGAGCCCCTTTTCATTAAGGGTAGTTTGGTCATTGATGTAATAGTTATAAATAGACTTCATTAGTCTTATTTTCTAGTTAGTTGATGATGGATATTTGAAAGACTTCTTCTTCTCTCTTTGAGAGTGTAGTGTAGGGCTTGGAAAGCCAAGTAGTGTAGGGCTTGGAAAAGCCATTATTGATCCTTGCTTAGAAATGGTGGTTGTAAGGCGGAGTTGATTCCCTTAGCGGTCACCGTAAGAGTTTGGTGTTGTTATTGTGGGTCTTAGGGGTCTTATCGTTTGATACACGGTTTGGTTCCTATTTCTTGTAATCTCATATGTCAAGCTATCTATCTTACTTTATTTATCTTGTTGTTGTTGTGTTTGTAATCTTGTAGTCTAGTGAAGCCGTGTGGGGCTCTTTCGATTCACTAGCACTTGTTGTTCAACTTGTTGTTCTTGTGATAGTTGTTCATCTTGTTGTTGTTGCTGAAATTTCGTATTGTGGGTTTGATATTGTATCAGGGTCTATGCTACGTTCTATGGTTAAAGGTAAACTGACTTCATGGGAGGATCACCTACCCTTGGTGGAATTTGCATACAATCGGGTAATACATTCAAGTACGGGAATGACTCCCTTTGAGTGTGTTTATGGCTTGAATCCCCTTACCCCTTTAGATCTCACTCCTTTGTCTAGTGATCTCATGACAAGTTTAGATGGATGCAAAAGAGCCGAGGCAATGAAAAAGGTGCATGAGAAGGTGCGGATCAAGCTTGAAAGGAAGAACCAAGAGGTTGCAAAAAGGGTAAACAAAGGACGAAGAAGGCTTGTGCTTGAACCCGGAGATTGGGTGTGGGTGCACCTTCGAAAGGATCAATTTCCATCTCAAAGAAAGTCCAAATTGCTGCCTAGGGGTGATGGTCCATTCCAAGTACTTGAGAGGATCAATGACAACGCCTACAAGATTGACCTTCCACCGGAATATCAAGTGCACCACACTTTCAATGTTGGTGATCTCTCTCTCGTGGATGCGGTTGAAGATGACCAAGTGCTGAATTTGAGGTCAAATTCCTCTCAAGATGGAGAGGATGATACGGGTGGGACAAGCTGTCCAACAAGTACCCGACCATTCACACGAAGTCAAGCTCGGGAGTTACAAAAACTCCAAGCCTTATTCATGCAAATGGCCGTGTGTGAGTTGGTCATTGAACCACCTAAGGATCTAAATGTTTTAAGGTGTGAAGATGGGCCTTGAAGTGTAATAAACTTACACTCCAAGGCCTCCATGGCCGGCTGCCCCAACATGGCCCATATGGTCATTTTGTCTTTCATTTAGCTTGTAATATAAATAGACAAGCTTAGAATTATTTTGCCCTAGTTTTCTCATTGTAATTTCAAGACAAAGACTTGTAATATCTCTCTCTCTCTCTCTCTTCCATTGGGAGACAGATTTCGGCCAAGCTTGCTAGAGTGAAGCTTGTGTTGTGTTTTGGCTAGAAACAAGGATCTTGAGGTCATTGAGTTCCTCTTGGTCTAAGTAAGAACTTGGTGTTTATATTCCATAGTCTTAGGGTCCTCTCTTGATGTTAGGGTTCTTAGCCTCTTGAATATTATATGTCAAGTTATCTATCTTTTATTATCTTGTTGTTCTTGTCTTTGAGATCTTGAAGTCTAGTGAAGCCGGGTGTGGCTCTTTCGATTCACTAGCATTTGCTTGGTTGCTGTTTTTGTTGTTGTTGTTGTTGGAATCTTTGTGTTGTGGACTTGATCTTGTATCAGTGTCAATCACTACTTAGCGACCGGAATAGATTATTGTTTGATCGACTCAAGACACAAAACAAAATCTACTTATGAACTTGAATCAAAGAAGTTCAACGAATCGAAATGAGAAAAACACACAAAGAACGAAAAACAGGAAGAAAAACGGATTCAAAAACCAATTCACAATCTAGTAGGTGATTACTAGTTGTTAATTGGTACTAGAATCAAGAAATGAAACTAAAGAAACAAGGAAATGAAACTTAGAATCTGAAATTTGAGCTTAATGGTGACGTGGCAGCATGCAATTGGTCTTGGGCCCACACGAAAAAATATATATATATATATATATATATATATTTTTGGTCACAAATCTGAAATTTCAATATGAAACACAACTTGTCATGGATGACAATGGGTTTTGGAGGGAAAGTAAAGTCTTGTACTCTTTTTTCAACTTTTCAAACTCAAAAAGGTAAGATTTGACTATTCTAATCCCACAAAACAAGGTTCCGTGTTTTAAGGAAAAGTGGTTGTCAAGTCTAAGAAGAGATGTGTGCAAGTCTTCTCACCAACAACCAACAACTTTATAACTTTTGTTGTCTTAAGTTGTAAGAATAGATGAAGAACAAAATGAACACCACAACAACCTTCAAGAACACAACATCAACTTCTTCAAGAACATAACACAAAAACCACCAATGGTCATCAACAAGATACAACCTACGGCCCACTTCAAGTCACCACAACAATGGTCAATATTATAAGCTCATCTTTAGATCTAGACACTTTTAGTGTTGGTGAGAAAGAAACCAACACTAGAAACACACTAAACAAGTAAAATAACACCTAGATCTAACCACACAATCACTATTCTCGGCCAAGACAACAAGATGGACAGATTTCATTTTTTTTTTGACCGAGATAGCCCTAGATTGGTAGTGTAGGAACACAACCAGCCTTGCTTTGATACCAAATGATACAAGATCAAACCCACAACACAAGATTTCAGCAACAACAACAAGATGAACAACTATCACAAGAACAACAAGTTGAACAACAAGTGCTAGTGAATCGAAAGAGCCCCACACGGCTTCACTAGACTTCAAGATTATAAACACAAGCTTAACAAGATTACAAAAAAGATAGATAGCTTGACATACGAGATTACAAGAAATAGGAACCAAACCGTGTATCAAACAATAAGACCCCTAAGACCCGCAATAACAACACCAAACTCTTATGGTGACCTCTAAGGGAATCAACTCCTCCTTACAACCACCGTTTCTAAGCAAGGATCAATAATGACTTTTCCAAGCCCTACACTACTTGGCCTTTCCAAGCCCTACACTACATTCTCAAAGAGAGAAGAAGAAGTCTTTCAAATATCCATAATGAACTAACTAGAAAATAAGACTAATGAAGCCTATTTATAATTATTACATCAAATGACCAAACTACCCTTAATGAAAAGAGGCTCCTATGGAGTGTAAAGAAAAGGCACAAAAAGACCAAAACACCCTTAATAAGGGGCGGTCATGGAGTGTAAGGACTCCTTCTTCACACTTCAACCGTTGCAATTCTTTGGAGCCTCGGGTAGTCATCAAGGCAAGCCTCCAAGCAACCTTCCACACACGAATTTGCTTTATTATGTGTCCAAAATGACTTCATGACTTCCCCATGCATACTCTCGGGCCTTCAAGGTGTCCAAAATCAGATTCTCCACGTGTTGGCCACGAATGATGGCATCAAAAGTTATGATGGCCATTTGTCTTGTATCAAAAAGGAAAGCTTAAGAGTCCATGAGAGTGATGTGGATAAAGAAACGAGGCCATTTGTACAAGTGGCTAGATTTTAAATTCAAGAATTCACAACAAGAGTCACCAAACAAGGCCCTTGTCTCTTATTAAGGACATATTTGTAATAACTAGTTGTCTTTTATTTCCTTAGTATAAATAGGATAATTCCTCATTTTGCATGGGAGATTTTGGGATGATTGAATTGTCTTTAATAGACTTGATATTTGGTTACTCTAGGTTGGGTAGTGATTGGGTTCAAGTCCAATTATTAGCTTAGATCGAGTGATTAGGGTGGATTCCCGAATTGCTTGTGTTATCTTCTTAGCTTGATTAATCATCGAGTTATCAAATTGTGGATTCAATTTGGTTTCTCGTGCATTTGATTGAGTTCTTTTCTCTCTTGGTTTAATTGTTGTTTCAAATGAGCCATTCTCTCCTTCTTGAAAAGGATTCATCCTCGAATCCAAACCTTGCAAACATATGAGAAGGACAATAGCCAAAGCATCCTCAAAGTTTGAGGGTTAGTACAAGGGTTAGCAACAATATCACCATGCCAAGGAGGCACAAATTTGAGATACAACCAAATATCCTTTGCTTTCAATAAAAGCAATCCATCATTCAAGGAGCAAAGGTTTTGGGTATGATAAACATCAAGAGACAAGGCAAACACAAAGATCTTTGTGGCATCAAGAACTTCAAAAGGTGGCATCACATTTAACTTTGGAGCCATAAGACACAATTGTTTCATTATCTCACAAGAAGATCACACCAAAAGTGGAATAATCATCCACAAGGGTTCATCCGGGTCAAAGAAGCAAAAGACCCACATATCTCCACCTCCATACAAAATAAATTCCATACCATCATGAGTATCATCATAAGCAAAGAGGTAGTAGAGAAAGGTGTTAAGCTCACTATTCTCATCTAGGGCGTGCCAAAAGATAAGGACACCAGTAGATAAGAAGAGTCATTTTAAGCACCAAACAACCCTCTCTATCAAGCCATGTTACTAAAATAGTCGAGAAATCTGTTAGGAGTCAAATCACTCCATGCTAAATAATACTCCGAATGAATTGGGGTCCCTCCGATCATAGTATCAAGCATGCTTCCAAGAGTCTTATTTGAAACTTCAACTTGTCCAACCCTATGAAGGTGACAAGGAGTTTTCAATATCCATGGACTCTCCCAAAAACAAACAAGCAACTTAGCACCCACTAGTTGTGGTCCACACAACTTAAGCACAAGTGTGTCAAACAAGGATGCAAGAATATAGGAAACTCCCAAAATAGGCAATGACACATTTGCCTTGGGGTTCACAAGCATGAGACCATATTTGAGAAAAAGGTCATCATATGCAAACAAGTAGTAAAGAAAGGTGTTACTTAAATGAACTTCATCCAAGGTGTGCCCACATATAGAATCACCCTTTGATCCACAAGCATTAATGCCTTGATCAAGAATGGGGTCACACAAGAATGAAGGGGTTATTGGAGAACATACACCCTCTTCCTTTTGACCACTAACCTCCCCAATAGACGTACTATCATCTTCCAAGAAGAGAGTTCCATCTTCGGAAAGTGTGTCATCATACCATAGTGGATTTTCAATCACTTGGTAGCCTTCAAGAGGGGTTACACTTATATCATGCCAAGACACACCACTATGCATGTCACCTTCATTAGTCATGTCAACATCAAACAAGAGACTATCCTTAAAAACACATTCAACCTCACTATCCTCATGAGAAGAAAAAGGAATGGAATCGCAATTCAAGGATTCATCATTTAGGTGCAATGATTTCACATGACTATCTACATGACCAACTATATCAATGCCAACACTAAATTGAGGTTCCTTAAGTTCATCACAAAACTCCTCATTTAGTGGGTCATCATCACACATGAGTTGATCAACACGAATATCAATTGATAATGAACTATCATTCAAAGCACATGTTGAACACTAGGTGGACACAAATTGAGCTTACTAGAAGAATCAATTCGGTCATCAATAGGATCAACTAGTGTATCCACATTCTCAACATGCACATTATCAAAACATGGCAAAGAATCACATGACAATGTACTATCATTCAAGGTACAAGTGTCAACACTAGGTGGACACAAATTGATCTTACTAAAAGAATCAATTCGGTCATCAATAGGATCAACTAGTGTATGAACACTCTCAACAAATACATTATCACTATGTAACAAGGTGTCATCAAGATGATCACAAGGCAAAGAATCTTTAAGCTCACACATATACAGGCCATCACTTACACTCAATTGGCTACTAGCCACATAAGGATCTTTTACTTTCAACAAAGTGTAAGGTTTAGCTTTGTTACCTTGTAGATCATAGGAATGATTGTCTTCACCTTGATTTTCAACATCGGAGCATAAATGTTCTTTTGGGAAGCTTTTTAGCACCTCATGATTCTTCATTGCTCGAGGTACCTCACTAGGCTTGTCTCCAAGGATACCTGCACAAGAATCTAGACAACTAGAAAAGGAAGAAAGGTTACAAAATTTAGTATAAGATTGTGAAAACTCTCTCACATCACTCCTCACAACCTCTCCTTTTTCCACTCTAGAGTTGTCACATATCACACCCTTACTCCTCTCAATCTTTTGTCTCTCAATTTTATTGGAGTTAGGACAAGTGCCAAGAATTCCTTGGGAAGGGTTTGGAGATCCCTTCACATCTAACTTCCACTTTGCGTTGCTAGGTGTAGCCTTCATTTCACTCATTGGATCCTCTTCAAGCACATTTCCACAAGGAGTAGCTTATTTTGCTTTTTACTCCTTGGAGACCATTTGAGAGATCTTGTCAAGAGTTATTAGCATAGAAGCAAACAATTTGTTCATCCTCAAAGTAATAGGATCCTCAATTGTGAGTGGTTCATTTGTAACTTTTGTTTCAAGAATTCGCCTCTCCCCATCATACATATCTTGAGACAATGAATCCCCTCTACTTCTATGGCTCATTGTTCTTTCCATCCTAACTCTAACATCATTACCATAAGCATAACTAGTCACATTGGAATAAGGATAAGAAGTACAAGTTCTTGCACCATAAGAAGTAAAGAATGTTCTTCGCCTATGGTCCACACGACATCTTCAAATTGGTTTTGCCCACACATCTATACCCCCTCGATTAGGATAGTAAGTAGCACAAGATGAAGAAGGTAATTCATCGTCACAACTTTTCCTTCTATCACAATTCTCCTCAAAGAGTTTATAAGACATATGGGAGAAAGAATTGTAACTCACATCATTTTCATCACCATGGTGTGTAATATGAGAACCCCCATACACTTAATCTTCACTATCAAATTCATCATAAGGTACTTCTACTCCTTCATGTTCATCATAAGAGCCATAAGCTCCATGCATCTCATATTCATCTTCGGTGTAGTAATTCTCATCACCATGCCGATCATAATCTCTTGGACCATCATATCCTTCATAAGATTCACCATCATATACTCATGAGCTTCATTACTTTGCTCACAAGCACTCAAAGAACCCTCATGTTGCTCATCATCACTATACTCATAACTCATGTCGCTACAAGCATAGTCACTAATGTCATCTCCACAATCCGAAGCTATGGATGACATTCTTTCTTATATCACCTTTTGTACCTACAAAACTAGCAAACAAGTTAGTAATAAAAGCCTCACATCACTCATATATGAGCTCTCAATTCACCTTCTATGGCTTCTTTCCCAAATTGATAGGTTACTAGCTTTGCTCAATTAATTCAAGGTTATCAATGCTTGTGGAGGAATGGATTCTTGTGACTCATAAAAGAAGGATGACTCAAATAAAACTAAAAGGACTTGAATCAAGAAGTTATCTACGAATTAAGATGAGAAAAGAAGAAGAAATGAAGCACGAAAGAAAACGGACTCAAAAAAAACTAAGTAACAAAAGTAGAAAAGTTACTTGTGTTACTTAATTTGAAGGATCAAAAAAGTGATTTGACGTATTAAAACTAGTTAACAAGTGATTAAATATGTTAATTACTTGTTAATTAGTTAGGAAATTGAAAGAGAAAGAGAACAAAAAAAGAATCGCGAAATTTGGACATTTAGAAAAATTTTGAGGCTTTGAAGAAGTTCATCACTTTAAAGGGATTTAATTTGATGATTAAAACTAGTTAACAAGTGATTAAAGATGTTAATTACTTGCTAAATAGTTGAGGAATCGAAGGAGAAAGAGAACAAAAAGAGAATCCCGAAGTTTGGACACTTAGAACAATTTTTAGGTCCAAAAAACTTTAAGAACCCCCCCCCCCCCCCCAAAAAAACTAAGTGTAAAAACCTGAAATTTTTTTTGCTCTCTGAAAGTGCCATGCACGAGCCTAGCTGGTGAGTGGGGCTTTGACTGGCGCTGACTGGGCGTTGGTTGCTGCGTTGTCAGTTGACTGTTGATGTGGCAGTTGACTGCTGACGTGGAAATTAATTTTTTAATTTTTTTTTCTTTTTAGATTTTCATTTTTTAATTTTTTTTTAAATTTCCACAAGTAGCCCCACTAACACTTTGACCAACTTTGACTTGAAGATTTTGGATCAAATTATACTTTTTCTATCTTCTTCTTCAAGAACAAGATGAAGATGCTCAAGAACACCAACAAAACCCCAATCTTCACAACCTCATAACTTCTTCATTTCAACTCCAAATTTGATGAAATTTTTGCCCACGTGTTCCTTTCAACGCGACAAAAAAACCCCACTAATTTTTAGCCTTCAAAACCAAGCCAAAAATAAACTCACTTTTCAAAATTGACAAAGTTTCAAAAGCTTGAAACCCTTCAATGGCAACTTCACTTCTACAACTCCGATTTGAACGAAATTTGAAATCTAGACTCACAAGACACTAGGGAATAAAGATCTAGTGTCAAAAACAACAAATTAAAAAAAAAAATCCAGATTTTTTTAATTTTTTTTTCGAATTTTTGGTTTTTTTTTTTTTTTTTTGGATTTTTGAAGAAATCAAAATCCCAAGATTAAGATTTGTGAAAACAAACCTTAACCTAGGCTTTGATACCAAAATGATAACGATCTCAATCAAGTGACTAAAATCGATATCGAAAATACGGAATTAAACAACAAAATTAAAGGATAGTTGAGAAATAAGAGATGAGAAGTGAAGAAAGAAAGGCTCAATTGAAACAACAATTAAACCAAGGGAGAAAAGAACTCAATCAAATGCATGAGAAACCAAATTGAATCCACAATATGATAACTCGATGATTAATCAAGCTAAGAAGATAACACAAGCAATTCGGAAATCCACCCTAATCACTCGATCTAAGCTAATAATTGGACTTGAACCCAATCACTACCCTAACCTAGAGTAACCAAATATCAAGTCTATTAAAGACAATTCAATCATCCCAAAATCTCCCATGCAAAATGAGGAATTATCCTATTTATACTAAGGAAATAAAAGACAACTAGTTATTACAAATATGTCCTTAATAAGAGACAAGGGCCTTGTTTGGTGACTCTTGTTGTGAATTCTTGAATTTAAAATCTAGCCACTTGTACAAATGGCCTCATTTCTTTATCCACATCACTCTCATGGACTCTTAAGCTTTCCTTTTCACGAACATTCTACGTATCATCCAAGTCGTCCATGCTCGTATCAACCATGCGATCCATGCTAGTATCAACCGCACACTAGTCCTTACAAGTTACAATGGTTGAATGAATGTGGTGAATTAAAGGTCACAAGGCAATGTGTGATACGGTTTAAGGTAGGAAACTACCACGATGAAGTACTTTGTGACGTGATACCAATGCAAGCATGTCACTTGCTGCTAGGTAGACCTTGGCAAATGTCTACCAAACATGAGGGGAGGACCAATCGATATACACTTGAGAAGGATGGCCGAAAGGCTTCATCCTCTTTCACCTTCCCAAAAAAATGAGTGGCATCAAAAGATGAGAGAATTGAAGGAAAGGGGACAGAAATTTAAAAAGGAAGAAAAAAGAGGGGAACCCAAAGGTGGGGCAGTAGGGGTATCCGAGGCTACCCCAACATCAAAAGGGAAAGAAAACATGGTGATGTTGGTGAGAAAGAAGGAACTCTTCGTGGATCATGATGAGGACACGCCTATGTTACTTTTGGGTCATTGTTTTAATACTAACCCCACTAATTCTTCCATTTCTCCTTTGATTTCTTGTGTGTTGCAGGATTATGAAGATGTATTTCCTAAAGAATTTCCACAAGGATTGCCCCCACTTCGGGGAATTAAACACCAAATTGACTTTGTGCCGGGATCACAATTGCCAAACAAGCCAGCTTATAGGAGCAACCCTACGGACACCAAAGAATTGCAACGTTAAGTTGAGGAGCTCCTCAACAAAGGGTATATCAAGGAGAGCATGAGTCCGTGCGCGGTTCCGGTGCTACTAGTGCCCAAAAAGGACGGAATGTGGCGTATGTGTGTGGACTGCTGAGCCATCAACAAGATTACGGTAAAATATCGCCACCCTATCCCTCGGTTAGATGACATGCTAGATATCGAATGGTTCATGCTTGTTTTCCAAGATTGATTTAAGAAGTGGCTATCACCAAATAAGAATGCAACCCGGTGATGAATGGAAAATCGCCTTCAAGACCAAATTTGGTCTCTATGAATGGATGGTTATGCCCTTCGGCCTAACAAATGCTCCAAGTACTTTTATGAGGCTAATGAATTATGTGATGAGGCCATTTATTGGAAAGTTTGTTGTTGTCTACTTTGATGATGCTTTGGTGTATAGCAAGTCTTTAGAAGAGCATGTGATGCATTTACAATGTGTGCTTGATGTCCTTAGAAAGGAAAAATTGTATGCAAATCTGGAAAAGTGCTCCTTTGGTGTTAATGAAGTTGTTTTCTTGGGTTTTGTTGTTAGTTCAAGAGGGGTCAAAGTGGATGAATCCAAGATCAATGCTATCAAAAATTGGCCAACCCCACAAACCGTTGGAGAAGTAAGAAGATTCCATGGGTTGGCTAGTTTTTATAGAAGGTTTATCAAAGGATTTAGCACCATAGCCGCCCCCTTGACCGAGGTCATTCGGAAAGAACAACCCTTCAAGTGGGGAGACGAGCAAGCTAAGGCTTTTGAAGCCTTGAAAGCTATGCTCATCTCCGCGCCCTTGTTACAATTGCCCAACTTTGATAGGACATTTGAAGTCGAGTGCGATGCGAGTAAAGTAGGCATATAGGCTGTTTTGATGCAAGATTCAAAACCTATCGCTTACTTTAGCGAAAAGCTCAAAGGAGCAACTTTAAACTACTCCATGTATGATTTAGAGTTGTATGCCTTGATTAGAGCCTTGGCCACTTGGCAACACTACTTATGGCCTAAGGAGTTTGTGATCCGAATGGACCATGAATCCTTAAAGCATCTTCGGGCCCAAGACAAGCTTAACAAATGGCATGCCAAATGGATTGAGTTTCTTGAGACCTTCCCTTATGTTATCCAATACTAAAAGGGTAAGGACAATGTAGTAGCCGATGCTTTGTCTAGAAAACATGCCCTTGTATCCACCTTGTCATCAAAATTGATGGGTTTTAAGAGTTTAAGAGAGTTGTATCCCGAGGACCCTCACTTTTCTCCTATCTTTAGGAAATGCGAAGAATTGGGTAGGGACAAGTGGAATTCGGCTAGGGGTTCAAATCCCTATGCCAAGTTTGATGGTTACTTATTTAAAGTTAGACGATTGTGTGTACCCTCTAGCTCTTGGAGAGAATTGTTTGTGAGGGAAGCACATGATGGCGGTCTAATGGGTCATTTTAGGGTCGAAAAGACCTTCGGAATATTGGAGGAGCAATTCTATTGGCCCAAAATGCGCAAGGATGTGACTAGGATTTGCGGCCAATGTGTAGAATGCAAGAGAGCCAAATCTCGGCTCCTACCTCATGGGTTGTACACCCCGCTTCCCACTCCTCTACATCCTTGGCTTGATATATCTATGGATTTGGTGTTGGGGCTGCCAAGGACTCGACGAGGCCGGGATAGTATTTTTGTTGTAGTCGACCGGTTTTCTAAAATGGCACACTTTATTCCTTGCTCTAAATGTGATGACGCACCTAGCGTGGCCTCTTTATTTGTTGATAATGTTGTTAAATTGCATGGTGTTTCGAGGACCATTGTGAGTGATAGGGACTCTAAGTTCCTAAGCCACTTTTGGAAGTCCATGTGGGGTAGGCTTGGTACCAAGTTGTTGTTCTCTACGTGCTGCCACCCACAAACCGATGGCCAAACGGAAGTAGTAAATAGGACTTTGGGTACTATGGTACGTTTCATGGTTAAGGGAAAAATGACTTCTTGGGAAGAGCACTTACCATTGATTGAATTTGCCTATAACCGTGTCATACACTCAAGTACGGGAATGACTCCCTTTGAGTGTGTATACGGCCTCAACCCCCTTACCCCTTTGGATTTAACGCCTTTGCCAAGTGATCTCATGATTAGCTTAGATGGAAGCAAGCGGGCAGATTCTATGAAGAAGTTACATGAGAAGGTGCGGCTTCAACTTGAGAAGAAAAACGAAGAAATGGCAAGGAGGGCCAACAAGGGGAGAAAGAAATTCATTCTTGAACCGGGAGATTGGGTGTGGGTGCATCTTGGGAAGGATCGGTTTCCATCTCAAAGAAAGTCCAAATTGATGCCTAGGGGTGGTCCATTCCAAGTACTTGAGAGAATCAATGACAACGCGTACAAGATTGACCTTCCATCGGAATATCAAGTGCACAGCACTTTCAACGTTTGTGATCTCTCTCTCGTGGATGCGGTTGAAGATGACCAAATGCTGAATTTGAGGTCTAATTCCTCTCAAGATGGAGAGGATGATACGGGTGGGACAAGCTGTCCAACAATTACACGACCTATCACACGAAGCCAAGCTCGGAAATTACAAAAACTCCAAGCTTTGTTCATGCAAATGGCCGTGTGTGAGTTGGTGACTGATCCACATAAGGATTTAAATGTTTTTAAGTGTGAAGAGGGACCTTGAAGTGTAATAAACTTACACTCTAAGGCCGGCCCCCATGACAAGGACAAGCTGGTCATTTTGCCTCATTTTGCCTTGTAATATAAATAGAACATATTAGGGTTATTTGAGTAGTTCTCCCATCAGATTTTTGAACATAACACTTGTAATATTTTGGATCTCTCTCTCTCTACTCCATCTCACAAGTAGAGTGATACTTGTGTTGTATCTTGGCTAGAAACAAGGATCTTGAGGTCATAGAGTTCCTCTTGGTCCAAGTAAGAACTTGGTGTTAATATTCAATAGTCTTAGGGTCCTCTCTTGTTGTTAGGGTTCTTAGACTCTTGAATCTTTTATGTCAAGTTACTATCTTTTTGTGATCTTGTTAATGTTGTATTTGTAATCTTGAAGTCTAGTGAAGCCGTGTGGGGCTCTTTCGATTCACTAGCACTTGTTGTTCAACTTGCTGATTTTTGTGTTATTTTGTTCTTCTTGTTGCTAATTTCGTGGGAACTTTGGGTTGTGGGCTTGATAGTGTATCAATATGTCACTTAGTAAGAGTGAAAGATACTGATGTGGAACCACTAACTCCTCAGTCGGTTCCAGTAGTCAATGAATTCCTTGATGTATTTCTTGAGGATCTTCCAGGATTGCCTCTAGAACGAGAAGTAGAGTTCGGTATTGATGTGATTCCAGGCACTCAGCCTATCTCTATTCCTCCGTATTGAATGGCTCCAGAAGAATTGCGTAAATTGAAGGAGCAATTAAAAGACTTGCTGGACAAGGAATTCATCTGGCCTAGTGATACAAGATCAAGTCCACAACACACAAATATGCACAACCAGCCACGAAAATCAGCCAACCAACACTAGAATAACAAGTTGAACAACAAGTGCTAGTGAATCGAAAGAGCCCCACACGGCTTCACTAGACTTCAAGATCACAAACACAACAACCACAAGATAATGAAAGATAGTTAACTTGACATATAATATTCAAGAGACTAAGAACCCTAACATCAAGAAAGGACCCTAAGACTAATGAATATAAACACCAAGTTCTTACTTAGACCAAGAGGAACTCAATGACCTCAAGATCTTTGTTTCTAGCCAAGATACAACACAAGTGTAACTCCATTTGTGAGTTTCGGTTTTGGGGCTTCTCCAATGGTGAGAGAGAAGTCCTTAGTGTTACAAGAGTTTTGTCTTCAAAAATATAATGAGTGAACTAGGGCTAATAACACTAAGATGGTCTATTTATATTACATCCAAAATGAAAGATAAAATGACAAGTTTAGCCCTTGGGGGCAGCCGGCCTTGGAGTGTCCCATGTGGTCCTTGTGACTTACACTTTCAAGGTCCCTCTTCACACTTTAAAACATTTAGATCCTTAGGTGGTTCAATCACCAACTCACACACGGCCATTTGCATGAACAAGGCTTGGAGTTTTTGTAATTCCCGAGCTTGGCTTCGTGTGAATGGTCGGGTACTCGTTGGACAGCTTGTCCCACCCGTATCATCCTCTGCATCTTGAGAGGAATTTGACCTCAAATTCAGCACTTGGTTCATCTTCAACCGCCTCCACGAGAGAAAGATCACAAACGTTGAAAGTGTTGTGCAATTGATATTCCGGTGGAAGGTCAATCTTATAGGCGTTGTCATTGATTCTCTCAAGTACTTGGAATGGACCATCACCCCTAGGCATCAATTTGGACTTCCTTTGGGATGGAAACCGATCCTTCCGAAGATGCACCCACACCCAATCTCCCGGTTCAAGGATGAATTTCTTTCTTCCCTTGTTGGCCCTCCTTGCCATGTCTTGGTTTTTCTTCTCAAGTTGAAGCCGCACCTTCTCATGTAACTTCTTCATAGAATCTGCCCGCTTGCTCCCATCTAAGCTAATCATGAGATCACTTGGCAAAGGCGTTAAATCCAAAGGGGTGAGGGGGTTGAGGCCGTATACACACTTAACTATTCCCGTACTTGAGTGCATAACACGGTTATAGGCAAACTCAATCAATGGTAAGTGCTCTTCCCAAGAAGTCATTTTTCCCTTAACCATGGAACGTAGCATAGCACCCAAAGTCCTATTTACTACTTCCGTTTTGATACAAGACAAATGGCCATCATAACTTTTGATGCCATCATTCGTGGCCAACACATGGAGAATCTGATTTTGGACACCTTGAAGGCCCAAGAGTATGCATGGGGAAGTCATGAAGTCATTTTGGACACATAATAAAGCAAATTCGTGTGTGGAAGGTTGCTTGGAGGCATGCCTTGATGACTACCCGAGGCTCCAAAGAATTGCAAGGGTTGAAGTGTGAAGAAGGAGTCCTTACACTCCATGACCGCCCCTTATTAAGGGTGTTTTGGTCTTTTTGTGCCTTTTCTTTACACTCCATAGGAGCCTCTTTTCATTAAGGGTAGTTTGGTCATGTGATGTAATAGTTATAAATAGGCTTCATTAGTCTTATTTTCTAGTTAGTTCATTATGGATATTTGAAGACTTCTTCTACTCTCTTTGAGAATGTAGTGTAGGGCTTGGAAAGGCCAAGTAGTGTAGGGCTTGGAAAAGCCATTATTGATCCTTGCTTAGAAACGGTGGTTGTAAGGCGGAGTTGATTCCCTTAGCGGTCACCATAAGAGTTTGGTATTGTTATTGCGGGTCTTAGGGGTCTTATCGTTTGATACACGGTTTGGTTCCTTCTTCTTGTAATCTCGTATGTCAAGCTATCTATCCTTTTTTTTGTAATTTTGTTAAGCTTGTGTTTGTAAATCTTGAAGTCTAGTGAAGCCGTGTGGGGCTCTTTCGATTCACTAGCACTTGTTGTTCAACTTGTTGTTCTTGTGATAGTTGTTCATCTTGTTGTTGTTGCTGAAATCTTGTGTTGCGGGTTTGATCTTGTATCATTTGGTATCAAAGCAAGGCTGGTTGTGTTCCTACACTACCAATCTTGGGCTATCTCGGTCAAAAAAAAAAAAAAAAAAACGAAATCTGTCAAAAAAAAAAAACACGAAATCTATCCATCTTGTTGTCTTGGCCGAGAATAGTGATTGTGTGTTTAGATCTAGGTGTTATTTTACTTGTTTAGTGTGTTTCTAGTGTTGGTTTCTTTCTCACCAACACTAAAAGTGTCTAGATCTAAAGATGAGCTTATAATATTGACCATTGTTGTGGTGACTTGAAGTGGGCCGTAGGTTGTATCTTGTTGATGACCATTGGTGGTTTTTGTGTTATGTTCTTGAAGAAGTTGATGTTGTGTTCTTGAAGGTTGTTGTGGTGTTCATCTTGTTCTTCATCTATTCTTACAACTTAAGACAACAAAAGTTATAAAGTTGTTGGTTGTTGGTGAGAAGACTTGCACACATCTCTTCTTAGACTTGACAACCACTTTTCCTTAAAACACGGAACCTTGTTTTGTGGGATTAGAATAGTCAAATCTTACCTTTTTGAGTTTGAAAAGTTGAAAAAAGAGTACAAGACTTTACCTTCCCTCCAAAACCCATTGTCATCCATGACAAGTTGTATTTCATATTGAAATTTCAGATTTGTGACCAAAAAAAAATAAAATATATATATATATATATATATATATATATATTTTCGTGTGGGACCAAGACCAAATTGCATGCTGCCACGTCACCATTAAGCTCAAATTTCAGATTCTAAGTTTCATTTCCTTGTTTCTTTAGTTTCATTTCTTGATTCTAGTACTAATTAACAACTAGTAATCACCTACTAGATTGTGAGTTGGTTTTTTGAATCCGTTTTCTTCGTGTTCTTCGTTCTTTGTGTGCTTTTCTCATTTTGATTCGTTGAACTTCTTTGATTCAAGTTCATAAGTAGATTTTGATGAGTAAAGAGAGTGAGTTGTCAAAAGGTAAGAATAAGTGGAAAGAATTGAGTGAAGTGAGTTTAAGAGGTAAAATAGAGAGTGAACCAGTGCACTTGAGAGATGTGGAAAAACAAGAGATTAAAAGAATAGAGTGCTTAAGTGTGAAAGATTCTTGTTCAAGCTCTAACCAATTAACTCTTTCTATTTCTGGTGTTTGTGTTCCAAATGTGCAGGTTATTGAAAAGGAAATCAATGAAGAGTTGGAACGACAATTGCATAAAGAAAGGAAATCCAATTCCAAAGAAGATTTGGAAATTGTACAAGCCAATGACTCATGGAAACAAGTGCAAGTTGAAGATGAGTTTGAGCTTGAAGAACTCATGTGGTATGACCTTGTCAATGATCTATTTATTGCAAATGAAATTGAGCATGTACCACAATCTGATGAGTCCAAAGTTATAAGTGAAGGTATTACTCAAATTAAGAGTAAACTAATCCTTGTTGATTATTTTTCTCATGTGAGTAATCTGCCACAATATGATGAAAGAGAAGTGCAAGATAACTTTAGTGGACAAATCCAATGGGATTTAGGAGAGGATGAATCTTGTTCACATTCCAATATGCTAAATCTTTCCTTTTTTTTAATATCACCTCTCAGTCCATGCAGAAATTTGAGAAAGAACCTTGTGAAGAGGAAGACCCCTCATTTGAAAAAGAAACTAACATTGGCCAAGATTTGGAAGTGTAAAATAACCCATTATGGGAAGAAATTGGAGAAGACTTTAAAGTGTTCTTTAATCCCTTGTGGTGTGAGAATACCAATGGAGAAGTTGCCAATGAAGACAATGAGACACATAAAGCTTTTGGTGACAAAAATGAGAATATTGAGCTAAATGATGAATGTAATAGCTCAAGTGTGGAAAAAGATAAGTGCTCACAGGTTGCTAACTTTATATCTTTGTCTTATTTTGAAGATCCTTTTTTGCAGGTTCAATCCAAGCCACTTCTCAAGCAACTCACTTTTGATCCATATCTTGACTATGGTATATCCAATAGCGAGGTTAAGTTGTTTTGCAAGACCAAATATGGTATGTTTGTTTGGTATTCAAATGCTTTTGGTCTAGGTAATGATCCTCTCTTGTTTAAGGAGCTTATGAATTGTATATTTAGTTTTTGTGTTGGTGATTACATTATTCTATTGGATGAAGCAGTGCATGGATATTTAAAATGGGTGTTTGCACATAAAAGAACTAAATGGGTTAAGTGGTTGCATGGTCACTATCTAATGTTATTTTTACCAAATAAGTTGTCTACTTCGTTTGTTTACCTCCAACTTACTATGATAATCTGGTTGGTTGTAGGCATTGGTGATTTGAGGACAAATCTTCTTCAAGTGTGGGGGAATGATAGCAACCATGGAGGCTCAAAATCCATTGAACGAGCAGCAATAGTCAATGTCAAGATTCGAGGACGAATCTTCTTTAAGAAGGGGAGAATGATAGCATCCGTGGAAGCTCAATGTCATTAAAGGGCAGAGAATATCAAGACATTTTAATAGGCCTCAATTAGCAATGAAAACAAGTCTTATGATGGAAGAATAAGTAAAACACAATGTTGATCTTTGGAGGCCCAAATTAAAGATCAAAAGAAGTTGGAATTATGGCCCAAAATCTGTCCAAATAAGGAGAAATTTCAGCAGCCCAAAGTTGTGTTCTAGAAGCTTATTTAATGCTTTGTTGACTACATTTATAGCTTTAGTGGACCAAAGTGTTGGTAGTCTTCTATACACCTAGGTAGTTTCAGCTTATTTAATTTAGTTTGACCACCTAGGAAGTCTAGAATGTCTTTTAGATTGCAGCACCATTTACTCCTATATAAAGGAGTGTTTTCTTCTTTATTGTAACTAAGTTTGATTTAAATTAATAGTAGCAGCCTTTTGGCTTGTGGAGAACTTTTAAGGTTCTCTTTTGGGTTATGCCCTTTTTGTTCTACTTTGAACCATATCTTGGATTTCTTCAAATGGTAAAATTCCTCGTTTGAGTTCTCTCCCTCCTATTCTAATTCTTCTACTTCTTTATTAATTAGCTATTTCTATTAAACAAGGTTTCAAGTATCTAATATTTGAGCTTGTTTCTTCTCTTTATAGAATCAATTCCTCCCTCATTTCTAAAGTTCTTATTTATAAGTCTTCCGCTATCCGTGTCGTTATCAGACTTACTATACACCAAGACATCATCAAAATAGACAACAACAAACTTTCCAATAAATGGCCTCATCACATGATTCATTAGCCTCATAAAAGTACTTGGAGCGTTTGTTAGGCCGAATGGCATAACCATCCATTCATAGAGACCAAACTTGGTCTTGAAGGCGGTTTTCCATTCATCACCGGGTTGCATTCTTATTTGGTGATAGACACTCCTTAAATCAATCTTGGAAAACTAACATGAACGATTCAACTCATCTAGCATGTCATCTAACCGAGGAATAGGGTGGCGATATTTTACCATAATTTTGTTGATGGCTCGGCAGTCCACACACATGCGCCACGTTCCGTCTTTTTTGGGCACTAATAGCACCGGAACCGCACACGGACTCATGCTCTCCTTGACATACCTTTTGTTGACGAGCTCCTCAACTTGACGTTGCAATTCCTTGGTGTCCGTAGGGTTGCTCCTATAAGCCGGCTTGTTTGGCAATTGTGATCCCGGCACAAAGTCAATTTGGTGCTCAATTCCCCAAAGCGGGGGCAATCCTTGCGGAAGTTCCTTAGGAAATACGTCCTCATAATCCTACAACACACAAGAAATCAAAGGGGAAATGGAAGAATTAGTGGGGTTAGTATTAAAACAATGAGCCAAAAGTAACATAGGCGTGTCCTCATCATGATTCACGAAGAGTTCCTTCTTCCTAACCAACATCACCATGTTTTTCGTCCCTTTTGCCGTTGAGGCAGCCTTGGATGCCCCTACTGCCCCACCTACGAAACTCCCTCCCTTTTCTCCCTTTTCGGATTCCTTTCCCTTTTCCTTCAATTCCCTCATCCTTTGATGCCACTCATTTACTTGGGAAGGCGAAAGAGGATGAAGAGTAACCTTTCGGCCATCCTTCTCAAGTGTATATCGATTGGACCTCCCATAGTGTTTGGTAGACCTATCATATTACCAAGGTCTACCTAGCAACAAGTGACATGCTTGCATTGGTATCACGTCACAAAGCACTTCATCGTGGTAGTTTCCCACCTTAAACCGTATCACACATTGCCTTGTGACCTTAATTCACCACAATCATTCAACCATTGTAACTTGTAAGGACTAGTGTGTGGGGTAGTTGGTAACTTCAAGAAATTTACCATAGCATGACTTACAACATTTGTACAACTACCACTATCGATCACCAAGGTACACACACTCCCCTTTACAAGATATTTAGTATGGAATAGATTTTCCCTTTGGCTTGGGTCATCTATTGCCTTACTAATCATGACGCGCCTAACCACAAAGTTTGGAACCACACACTCCCCTTCTTGTGGATAAACATCTTCACCATCATCACCATCATCATCATGTGGTCCATCATCAATTAGCAAATAAGGAAACCAAGAATCAACAATTAGCAACTAGAAGAATATCCAAAGTTGAGCTTATTAGTGACGTGGCAACTGAAATTTCAAGATTTCACACAACTTGTAATGGATGACAATGGTTTTAGAGGTAAGGTAAAGTTTTGTACTCTTTTTGAACTTTTCAAACTCAAAAAGGTAAGATTTGACTATACTAATTCCACAAAACAAGGTTCCGTGTTTTAAGGAAAAAGTGGTTGTCAAGTCTAGGAAGAGATGTGTGCAAGTCTTCTTTCACCAATAACTTTATGACTTTTGGTCTTACAACATGAACTCAACTTTCAACAAGATGAACAAGTTTATAAGATGAACATCTCAACAATCCCAACACCTTCATGAACACAACATCAACTTCTTCAAGCACATAACACAAAACCACCAATTGTCATCAACAACATACAACCTACGGTCCACCTTTCAAGTCACCACAACAATGGCCAATTTTTTTTTTTAAGCTCAACTTTTAGATATAGACACTTTAGTGTTGGTGAGAAAGAAACCAACACTAGAAACACACTAAACAAGTAAAACAACACCTAGATCTATACACACAACAATATTCTCGGCCAAAGGCAACAATGGACAGATTTTCTCTTTTCTTTTTTTTTTTTTTTTTTTTTGGCCGAGAGCAAGCCCAAGATGGGTAGTGTTGGAACACCACCGGTCTTGCTTTGATACCAAATGATACAAGATCAAGTCCACAATATGAAGATTTCAGCAGCAACAACAAGAAGACCCAACAAACACAAGATTAACAAGTTAAACAACAATGCTAGTGAATCGAAACACCAAATGCTAAATGTACCTCAAGCTCCACTAAATGCCTCAAGCCAAACCTCTCTTTTCCCACCTTAAACCGTATCACACATTGCCTTGCGACCCTTAATTCACCACAATCATTCAACCATTGTAACTTGTAAGGACTAGTGTGCGGGGTAGTTGGTAACTTCTAGAAATTTACCATAACATGACTTACAACATTTGTACAACTACCACTATCGATCACCAAGGTACACACACTCCCCTTTATAAGACATTTAGTATGGAATAGATTTTCCCTTTGGCTTGGGTCATCTATTGCCTTACTAATCATGACGCGCCTAACCACAAAGTTTGGAACCACACACTCCCCTTCTTGCGGATAAACATCTTCACCATCATCACCATCATCATCATGTGGTCCATCATAGGTTTCCTCTCCATCTTGAGGCTCGGCCTCATCTTCTTCCCTTTCAGGACCCACCTCCTCACCAAGGTAATACAATCTCCCTTCCTGTAAGATCACATTGCGTCGGTTTGGACATTCATTGGCCTTATGCCCCCAACCTTGGCACTTGAAACATTGGAATACCTTTGGGTTAGGATACTTGTGAGCCTCCGGTTTTGGAGGAATTTTGTGGACTGTTTTGGGCTCGGGCAGCCTTGTAGTGGCGGGTTGGTCCTTGTTTTTGGGCCAACCCAAGGGGGCTTGTCCCCTTGCCTTGAAATATGATCTCTCTTTAAGTTCCCTTTTAATCTCAAGAGCCGCTTGAAAAATACCGTCAACGGTTTCAAACTTGTGAAGTGTTAAATGAGTGGAGATCTCTTTGTTCAACCCACACTTGAACCGGATGATGTCGTGACTGATTTGCTCCCCACGATGATCAAGTTTCAACATGAGTTGTTGAAACTCATCAAAATATGTCATCACACTCTTGTTACCTTGACGTAAGCCGTACAATCTAGCAAGCAACTCATGGCGATATCTGATACAAGACAAATGGCCATCATAACTTTTGATGCCATCATTCATGGCCAACACGTGGAGAATCTGATTTTGGATACCTTGAAGGCTCGAGAGTATGCATGGGGAAGTCGTGAAGTCATTTTGGACACATAATAAAGCAAATTCGTGTGTGGAAGGTTGCTTGGAGGCTTGCCTTGATGACTACCCGAGGCTCCAAAGAATTGCAAGGGTTGAAGTGTGAAGAAGGAGTCCTTACACTCCATGACCACCCCTTATTAAGGGTGTTTTGGTCTTTTTGTGCCTTTTCTTTACACTCCATAGGAGCCTCTTTTCATTAAGGGTAGTTTGGTCATGTGATGTAATAGTTATAAATAGGCTTCATTAGTCTTATTTTCTAGTTAGTTCATTATGGATATTTGAAATACTTCTTCTTCTCTCTTTGAGAATGTAGTGTAGGGCTTGGAAAGGCCAAGTAGTGTAGGGCTTGGAAAAGCCATTATTGATCCTTGCTTAAAAACGGTGGTTGTAAGGCGGAGTTGATTTCCTTAGCGGTCACCATAAGAGTTTGGTGTTGTTATTGCGGGTCTTAGGGGTCTTATCGTTTGATACACGATTTGGTTCCTATTTCTTGTAATCTCGTATGTCAAGCTATCTATCTTTTTGTAATCTTGTTAAGCTTGTGTTTATAATCTTGAAGTCTAGTGAAGCCGTGTGGGGCTCTTTCGATTCACTAGAACTTGTTGTTCAACTTGTTGTTCTTGTGATAGTTGTTCATCTTGTTGTTGTTGCTGAAATCTTGTGTTGTGGGTTTGATCTTGTATCAATATCTCTCGGGAAGGTATCGTTGCCTCATCAAGTACCTCAACCGATACCAAGGTGGTGGCTGCCCATCAATTAATTAGTTCATTACCAAACCGCTTGACATACTCCCACCAAGTGTTAGCATAACCCTCGAAATGAGCTATAGCATAGCAACCCTTCTTTTCTTTCGAGATATCATTAACTTGGAAAACTTTGTCACAAGCCGATTCCCAAACTAAGTAGGCCTCGGGGTCACTTTCACCTTTAAAGATGGGTAGGTTCAACTTGATGGTGTTGATGCCTACATCTCTCTCTTGGTGTCGGTTTCCCCTTTCTCCATACCCTCGGTATCTCCTTGGAACTCCACGACCCCCTTTTACTTCCTCCTCCCTCATGTAAGCATCATCAAAGGCTCCATATCCTTCATACTCCTCTCTATCGTATCCTTCAAAGGGGGCTGGCCAGTTTTGGGCATTTTGGACTTGATGTGGAGGAATTAGATTTTGTGGCCTTTGGTTTAATGGAGCTTGGAATGGAGGGTTCAGATTTTGTGGGGGTACTTGACGTCCAAATCCCTCTTATGGAACTTGAGGAGTTTGGAAATGTATTGGTCTATTGGGGTCACGGTTTGGAGGGAAAAGAGAGGTTTGGCTTGAGGCATTTAGTGGAGCTTGAGGTACATTTAGCATTTGGTGCAATGTGTCGGGGGTGATGGTTGCGGAGGAAGTTCTATCATGCCCATTGGTAGATACATGTAGAGGAGTAGAAGGACGAGAGTTCCTTTGACTCTCCACTTGTTCTAATCTCCCACTAATAGTCGACACTTCTCCCTTTATCGCTGCCAAGTCCCCTCTCACGGCCCCAAACTCCGTATTCAACCTTTCAAGTGTCCGGGTAATGGCCTCAAGAGTGACCCTCATAGAGTCAAGTGCATTAGTATCCACGTTGTGGGACGTGGTCCCTTCCATTGTCAAGGTATTATACTCGTTGGATCACCCCACGCTTGAGTTCCACAAGTGTTGTAGATTGGCTAGTAACCGTGAATCCTTAAGGTATGAGTAAGCTCTTATTCGGAGTGGATTCTTGTTTGAAGACTCAAAGAATTCTTGTCGGACTAGAACCAAAAAACAGCAACGTATTCAAAAGATAAAAAGGCACTCAAGTAACCGTTGACACGAACAAACGGATTCAAAGGACTAATTGACAACCTAGTAGGAATGTACTAGTTTGTTAATTAGTTCTAGGCTGCCGCCCCTTGAAGTGTAAGTTTATTACACTTCAAGGTCCCTCTTCACACTTAAAAACATTTAGATCCTTTGGAGGCTCAATCACCAACTCACACACGGCCATTTGCATGAACAAGGCTTGGAGTTTTTGTAATTCCCGAGCTTGGCTTCGTGTGAAAGGTCATGTTCTTGTGGAGCTTGTACCACCCGTATCATTTAGTGATTTAGTTTTCAAAGAAACACCAATAATCCATTCGAGTTTGGAATACATAGATGTTAGGTTGTAATGCAAGTGTGGTAATGTAAGAAACCAAGATCTGTTATTGGTCCGTTCAGCCTTTGTATGTGTTATTTAGTGATTGAGCAGTCAAAGAAACACCGATAATCCATCCGAGTATGGAATAAATAGATGCTAGGAGGTCTTATACATTTAGTTATGTATGAAACCAAGTTTTATTATTGGTCCGTCCAGCCTTTGTATGTCTCATTTAGTGATTTAGTAGTCAAAGAAATACCGACAATCCAATCGAGTGTGGAATACATAGATGTTAGGTTGCAATACAAGTGTAGTAATGTAAGAAATCAAGTTCTATTATTGGTCTGTCCAACCTTTGTATGTGTTATTTAGTGATTTAAAAGTCAAAGAAACACCGATAATCCATCCGAGTGTGGAATAAATAGATGCTAGGAGGTAATACTCGTGTAGTAATGTAAGAAACCAATTTTTATTATTGGTCCGTCCAGCCATTGCATATCTCATTTAGTGATTTTGTAGTCAAAGAAATACTGATAATCAAACCGAGTATGGAATACATAGATGTTAGGTTGTAATACAATTGTAGTAATGTAAGAAACCCAGTTCTATTATTGGTCCATCCAACTTTTGTATGTCTCATTTAGTGATTTAGTTGAAAATTAAACACCAACAATCCATTTGAGTATGGAATAAAAAGATGCTAGGAGGTAATACACATGTAGTAACATAAGAAACCAAGTTTTATTATTGGTCCGTCCAGTTTTTGTATGTCTCATTTAGTGATTTAGTAGTCAAAAAAAACATCGAAAATCCATCCTAGTATGGAATACATAGATGTTAGGTTGTAATACAAGTGTAGTAAAGTAAGAATCCAAGATCTATTATTGGTCTGTCCAACTTTGTATGAGTGATTATGTAATTTAGTTGTCAAAGAAACATCGATAATCCATTCGTGTTTGGAATACATAGATGTTAGGTTGTAATACAAATGTAGCAATGTAAGAAACTTTTAATATTGGTCCGTCCAGCCTTTGTATGCGTTATTTAATTAATTAGTAGTCAAAGAAACACTGATAATCCATCCGAATATGGAATAAATAGATTCTAGGAGGTAATATACGTATAGTAATGTCAGAAACCAAGTTTTATTATTGGTACGTCCAGCCTTTGCATATCTCATTTAGTAATTTACTAATCAAAAAATACCGATAATCCAATCGAGTATGGAATACATAAATCTTAGGTTGTAATACAAGTGTAGTAATGTAAGAAACCAAGTTATATTATTGGTCCATCCAACTTTTGTATGTCTCATTTAGTGATTTAGTAGAAAAATAAACACCAATAATCCATCCGAGTATGGAATATATAGATGTTAGGTTGTAATACAAGCGTAGTAAAGCAAGAATCCAAGATCTATTATTGATCTTTCCAGCCTTTGTATGTCTCATTTAGTAATTTAGTTGTCAAAAAACATCGATAATCCTTCTGAGTATGGAATACATAGATGTTAGGTTGCAATACAAGTGTAGTAATTTAAGAAACCAAGTTCTTTTATTGGTCCGTCCAACCTTTGTATGTGTTATTTAGTGATTTAGTAGTCAAAGTAACACCGATAATCCATCCGAGTATGGAATAAATAGATGATAGAAGGTAATACACGTGTAGTAACGTAAGAAACCAAGTTTTATTATTGGTCCGTCTAGTTTTTGAATTTCTCAGTCGGTGATTTTGTAGTCAAAGAAAGACCGATAATCCATCTAAGTATGGAATACATAGATGTTAGGTTATAATACAAGTGTAGTAAATGAAGGAACCAAGATCTATTATTGGTCCGTCCAACTTTTTAAGTGTTATTTAGTGATATAGTTTTCAAAGAAACACCGATAATCCATTCGAGTTTGGAATACACAGATGTTAGGTTGCAATACAAGTGTAGTAATGTAACAAACCAAGTTCTTTTATTGGTCTGTCCAACCTTCGTATATGTTATTTAGTGATTTAGTAGTCAAAGAAACACTGATAATCCATCCGAGTATGGAATAATTAGATGCCAGGAGGTAAAACACGAGTAGTAACGTAAGAAACCAAATATTAATATTGGTCTGTCCAGTTTTTGAATGTCTCATTCAGTGATTTTGTAGTCAACAGAAGATTGATAATCCATCCAAGTATGGAATACGTCGATGTTAGGTTATAATACAAGTGTAGTAATGTATGAAACCAAGTTTTATTATTGGTCCGTCCAGCCTTTGTATGTCTCATTTAGTGATTTAGTAGTCAAAGAAACACCGACAATCCAATCGAGTGTGGAATACATAGATGTTAGGTTGCAATACAAGTGTAGTAATGTAAGAAATCAAGTTTTATTATTGGTCTGTCCAACCTTTGTATGTGTTATTTAGTGATTTAGTAGTCAAAGAAACACTGATAATTCATCCGAGTATGGAATAAATAGATGCTAGGAGGTAATAGACGTTTAGTATTGTAAGAAACCAAGATTTATTATTGGTCCGTCCAGCCTTTGTATGTCTCATTTAGTGATTTAGTAGTCAAAGAAATACCGACAATCCAATCGAGTGTGGAATACATAGATGTTAGGTTGCAATACAAGTGTAGTAATGTAAGAAATCAAGTTTTATTATTGGTCTGTCCAACCTTTGTATGTGTTATTTAGTGATTTAAAAGTCAAAGAAACACCGATAATCCAACCGAGTGTGGAATAAATAGATGCTAGGAGGTAATACTCGTGTAGTAATGTAAGAAACCAACTTTTATTATTGGTCCGTCCTGCCATTGCATATCTCATTTAGTGATTTTGTAGTCAAAGAAGTACCGATAATCAAACTGAGTATGGAATACATAGATGTTAGGTTGTAATATAATTGTAGTAATGTAAGAAACCCAGTTCTATTATTGGTCCATCCAACTTTTGTATGTCTCATTTAGTGATTTAGTTGAAAATTAAACACCAACAATCCATTTGAGTATGGAATAAAAAGATGCTAGGAGGTAATACATGTGTAGTAACGTATGAAACCAAGTTTTATTTTTGGTCCGTCCAGTTTATGTATGTCTCATTTAGTGATTTAGTAGTCAAAAAGAACATCAAAAATCCATCCTAGTATGGAATACATAGATGTTAGGTTCTAATACAAGTGTAGGAAAGTAAGAATCCAAGATCTATTATTGGTCTGTCCAACTTTGTATGAGTGATTATGTAATTTAGTTGTCAAAGAAACACCGATAATCCATTCATGTTTAGAATACATAGATGTTAGGTTGTAATACAAATGTAGCAATGTAAGAAACTTTTAATATTGGTCCGTCCAACATTTGTATGCGTTATTTAATTATTTAGTAGTCAAAGAAACACTGATAATCCATCCGAATATGGAATAAATAGATGCTAGGAGGTAATATACGTATAGTAATATCAGAAACCAAATTTTATTATTGGTACGTCCAGCCTTTGTATGTCTCATTTAGTGATTTAGTAGTCAAAGAAATACCGACAATCCAATCGAGTGTGAAATACATAGATGTTAGGTTGCAATACAAGTGTAGTAATGTAAGAAATCAAGTTTTATTATTGGTCTGTCCAACCTTTGTATGTGTTATTTAGTGATTTAGTAGTCAAAGAAACACCGATAATCTATCCGAGTATGGAATAAATAGATGCTAGGAGGTCTTATACATTTAGTAATGTATGAAACCAAGTTTTATTATTGGCCCATCCAGCCTTTGTATGTCTCATTTAGTGATTTAATAGTCAAAGAAATACCGACAATCCAATCGAGTGTGGAATACATAGATGTTATTGGTCCATCTAGTTTTTAAATTTCTCAGTTAATGATTTTGTAGTCAAAGAAAGACCGATAATCCATCTAAGTATGGAAAACGTCGATGTTAGGTTATAATACAAGCGTAGTAAGGTAAGAAACCAAGTTTTATTATTGGTCCATCTAGTTTTTAAATTTCTCAGTTAATGATTTTGTAGTCAAAGAAAGACCGATAATCCATCTAAGTATGGAAAACGTCGATGTTAGGTTATAATACAAGCGTAGTAAAGTAAGAAACCAAGATCTATTATTGGTCCGTCCAGCCTTTGTATGTCTCATTTAGTGATTTAGTAGTCAAAGAAATACCGACAATCCAATCGAGTGTGAAATACATAGATGTTAGGTTGCAATACAAGTGTAGTACTGTAAGAAATCAAGTTTTATTATTGGTCTGTCCAACCTTTGTATGTGTTATTTAGTGATTTAGTAGTCAAAGAAACACCGATAATCTATCCGAGTATGGAATAAATAGATGCTAGGAGGTCTTATACATTTAGTAATGTATGAAACCAAGTTTTATTATTGGCCCATCCAGCCTTTGTATGTCTCATTTAGTGATTTAATAGTCAAAGAAATACCGACAATCCAATCGAGTGTGGAATACATAGATGTTAGGTTGCAATACAAGTATAGTAATGTAAGAAACCAAGTTCTTTTATTGGTCTGTCCAACCTTCGTATGTGTTATTTAGTGATTTAGTAGTCAAAGAAACACTAATAATCCATCCGAGTATGGAATAAATAGATGCCAGGAGGTAAAACACGTGTAGTAAGGTAAGAAACCAAGTTTTAATATTGGTCCGTCCAATTATTGAATGTCTCATTTAGTGATTTTGTAGTCAAAGAAAGAGTGATAATCCATCCAAGTATGGAAAACGTCGATGTTAGGTTATAATACAAGCGTAGTAAAGTAAGAAACCAAGATCTATTATTGGTCCGTCCAGCCTTTGTATGTCTCATTTAGTGATTTAGTAGTCAAAGAAATACCGACAATCCAATCGAGTGTGGAATACCTAGATGTTAGGTTGCAATACAAGTGTAGTAATGTAAGAAATCAAGTTTTATTATTGGTCTGTCCAACCTTTGTATGTGTTATTTAGTGATTTAGTAGTCAAAGAAACACCGATAATCCATCCGAGTATGGAATAAATAGATTCTAGGAGGTAATAGACGTTTAGTATTGTAAGAAACCAAGATTTATTATTGGTCCGTCCAGCCTTTGTATGTCTCATTTAGTGATTTAGTAGTCAAAGAAATACCGACAATCCAATCGAGTGTGGAATACATAGATGTTAGGTTGCAATACAAGTGTAGTAATGTAAGAAATCAAGTTTTATTATTGGTCTGTCCAACCTTTGTATGTGTTATTTAGTGATTTAGTAGTCAAAGAAACACCGATAATCTATCCGAGTATGGAATAAATAGATGCTAGGAGGTAATAGACGTTTAGTATTGTAAGAAACCGAGATTTATTATTGGTCCGACCAGCCTTTGTATGTCTCATTTAGTGATTTAGTAGTCAAAGAAATATCGACAATCCAATCGAGTATGGAATACATAGATGTTAGGTTGCAATACAAGTGTAGTAATGTAAGAAATCAAGTTCTATTATTGGTCTGTCCAACCTTTGTATGTGTTATTTAGTGATTTAAAAGTCAAAGAAACACCGATAATCCATCCGAGTGTGGAATAAATAGATGCTAGGAGGTAATACTCGTTTAGTAATGTAAGAAACCAACTTTTATTATTGGTCCGTCCTGCCATTGCATATCTCATTTAGTGATTTTGTAGTCAAAGAAATACTGATAATCAAACCGAGTATGGAATACATAGATGTTAGGTTGTAATACAATTGTAGTAATGTAAGAAACCCAGTTCTATTATTGGTCTATCCAACTTTTGTATGTCTCATTTAGTGATTTAGTTGAAAAATAAACACCAACAATCCATTTGAGTATGGAATAAAAATATGCTAGGAGGTAATACACGGGTAGTAACGTAAGAAACCAAGTTTTATTATTGGTCCGTCCATTTTTTGTATGTCTCATTTAGTGATTTAGTAGTCAAAAAAAACATCAAAAATCCATCCGAGCATGGAATACATAGATATTAGGTTGTAATACAACTGTAGTAAAGTAAGAATCCAAGATCTATTATTGGTCTGTCCAACTTTGTATTAGTGATTATGTAATTTAGTTGTCAAAGAAACACCGATAATCCATTCGTGTTTGGAATACAAAGATGTTAGATTGTAATACAAATGTAGCAATGTAATAAACTTTTAATCTTGGTCCGTCCAACCGTTGTATGCATTATTTAATTAATTAGTAGTCAAAGAAACACTGATAATCCATCCGAATATGGAATAATTCGATGCTAGGAGGTAATATACGTATAGTAATGTCAGAAACCAAGTTTTATTATTGGTACGTCCAGCCTTTGCATATCTCATTTAGTAATTTACTAATAAAAAAATACCGATAATCCAACTGAGTATGGAATACATAGATCTTAGGTTGTAACCTTTTGGCCATCCTTCTCAAGTGTATATCGATTGGACTTCCCATCGTGTTTGGTAGACCTATCATATTTTCAAGGTCTACCTAGCAACAAGTGACATGCTTGCATTGGTATCACGTCACAAAGCACTTCATCGTGGTAGTTTCCCACCTTAAACCGTATCACACATTGCCTTGCGACCCTTAATTCACCACAATCATTCAACCATTGTAATTTGTAAGGACTAGTGTGTAGGGTAGTTGGTAACTTTAAGAAATTTACCATAGCATTACTTACAACATTCGTACAACTACCACTATCGATCACCAAGGTACACACACTCCCCTTTATAATACATTTAGTATGGAATAGATTTTTCCTTTGGCTTGGGTCATCTATTGCCTTACTAATCATGACGCGCCTAACCACAAAGTTTGGAACCACACACTCCCCTTCTTGCGGATAAACATTTTCACCATCATCACCATCATCATCATGTGGTCCATCATTGGTTTCCTCTCCATCTTGAGGCTCGGCCTCATCTTCTTCCCTTTCAGGGCCCACCTCATCACCAAGGTAATACAATCTCCCTTCCCGTAGGATCAAATTGCGTCGGTTTGGACATTCATTGGCCTTATGCCCCCAACCTTGGCACTTGAAACATTGGAATCCCTTTGGTTAGGATACTTGTGAGCCTCCGGTTTTGGAGGCATTTTGTGGACTGTTTTGGGCTCGGGCAGCCTTGTAGTGGCGGGTTGGTCCTTGTTTTTGGGCCAGCCCGAGGGGGCTTGTCCCCTTTCCTTGAAAGATGATCTCTCTTTAAGTTCCCTTTCAATCTCAAGAGCCACTTGGAAAATACCGTCAACGGTATCAAACTTGTGAAGTGTTAAATGAGTGGAGATCTCTTTGTTTAATCCACACTTGAACCGGATGATGTCGTGACTGATTCGTTCCCCATGATGATCAAGTTTCAACCTGAGTTGTTGAAACTCATCAAAATATGCCATCACACTCTTGTTACCTTGACGCAAGCCGTATAATCTAGCAAGCAACTCATGGCGATATCTCTCAGGAAGGTATCGTTGCCTCATCAAGTACCTCAACCGATACCAAGGTGGTGGCTGCCCATCAATTGGTTCATTACCAAACCGCTTGACATACTCACACCAAGTGTTAGCATAACCCTCGAAATGAGCTATAGCATAGCAACCCTTCTTTTCTTCCGAGATATCATTAACTTGGAAAACTTTGTCACAAGCCGATTCCCAAGCTAAGTAGGCCTCGGGGTCACTTTCACCCTTAAAGATGGGTAGGGTCAATTTGATGGTGTTGATGCCTACATCTCTCTCTTGGTGTCGGTTTCCCCTATCTCCATACCCTCGGTATCTCCTTGGATCTCCACGACCCCCTCTTATCTCCTCCTCCCTCATGTAAGCATCATCAAAGGCTCCATATCCTTCATACTCCTCTCTACCATATCCCTCAAAGGGGGCTGGCTGGTCGTGGGCATTTTGAACTTGATTCGGAGGAATTGGATTTTGTGGCCTTTGGTTTAATGGAGCTTGGAATGGAGGGTTCGGATTTAGCGAAGGTACTTGACGTCCAAATCCCTCTTGTGGAACTTGAGGAGCTTGGAAATGTATTGGTCTAGTGGGGTCACGGTTTGGAGGGAAAAGAGTGGTTTGACTTGCGGCATTTAGTGGAGCTTGAGGTGCATTTAGCATTTGGTGCACTGTTTTGGGGGTGATGGTTGCGGAGGAAGTTCTATCATGCCCATTGGTAGAAACATGTAGAGGAGTAGAAGGATGAGAGTTCCTTTGACTCTCCACTTGTTCTAATCTCCCACTAATAGTCGACACTTCTCCCTTTATTGCTGCCAAGTCCTCCCCACGGCCCCAAATTCCGTATTCAACCTTTTAAGTGTCTGGGTAACGGCCTCAAGAGTGACCCTCATAGACTCAAGTGCATTAGTATCCACGTTATGGGACGTGGTCCCTTCCATTGTCAAGGTATTATACTCTTTGGATCACCTCACGCTTGAGTTCCACAAGTGTTGTAGATTGGCTAGTATCCGTGAATCCTTTAAGGTATGAGTAAGCTCTTATCCGGAGTGGATTCTTGTTTGAAGACTCAAAGAATTCTTGTCGGACTAGAACCAAAAAACAGCAATGTATTCAAAAGATAAAAGGCACTCAAGTAATCGTTGACACGAACAAACGGATTCAAAGGACTAATTGACAACCTAGTAGGAATGTACTAGTTTGTTAATTAGTTCTAGAACCAAGTAAGGAAACCAAGAATCAATAATTAGCAACTAGATGAATATCCAAAGTTGAGCTTATAGTGACGTGGCAGCATGTAAGTGGTCGGTCTTGGTCCCACACAGTTCTTTTTTTTTTTTTTTTTTGGTCTCCAAATCTGAAATTTTCAATACTCACACAACTTGTTATGGATGACAATGTGTTTTGGAGGGAAAGTAAAGTCTTGTATTCTTTTCAACCTTTCAAACTCAAAAAGGTGAGGTTTGACTATACTATTCCCACAAAACAAGGGCCCTTGAATTAAGGAAGAGTGGTTGTCAAGACTAGGAAGTGATGGGTGCAAGTCTTTTCACCAACAACTTTATGACTTTTGTCTTACAACATGAACTCAACTTTCAACAAGATGAACAAGTTTATAAGATGAACATCTCAACAATCACCAATTGTCATCAACAACATACAACCTACGGTCCACTTTTCAAGTCACCACAACAATGGCCAATTTTTTAAGCTCAACTTTTAGATCTAGACACTTTAGTTTTGGTGAGAAAGAAACCAACACTAGAAACACACTAAACAAGTAAAATAACACCTAGACACACAACAACATTCTCGGCCAAGACAACAATGGACAGATTTTCTCTTTTTTTTTTTTTTTTTGACCGAGAGCAAGCCCAAGATGGGTAGTGTTGGAACACAACCAGTCTTGCTTTGATACCAAATGATACAAGATCAAGTTCACAATAATATGATTCCAACAACAACAACAAGAAGACCCAACAAACACAAGATTAACAAGTTGAACAACAATGCTAGTTAATCGAAAGAGCCCCACACGGCTTCACTAGACTTCAAGATCACAAACACAACAACAACAAGATAATAAAAAGATAGTTAACTTGACATATAATATTCAAGAGACTAAGAACCCTAACATCAGGAAAGGACCCTAAGACTAATGAATATGAACACCAAGTTCTTACTTAGACCAAGAGGAACTCGATGACCTCAAGATCCTTGTGTTTATCCAAGATACAACAAAAGTGTACTCCACTTGTGAGTTGCTGTTTTGGAGCTTCCCAAATGGAGGAGAGAGAAGTCCTTAATATTACAAGAGTTTTTGTCTTCAAAATTATAATGAGAGAACTACCCAAATAACCCTAATATGTTCTATTTATATTACAAGGCAAAATGAAGCAAAATGACTAGCTTGCCCTTGTCTAGGCTGCCGCCCCTTGGAGTGTAAGTTTATTACACTTCAAGGTCCCTCTTCACACTTAAAAACATTTAGATCCTTTGGAGGCTCAATCACCAACTCACACACGACCATTTGCATGAACAAGGCTTGGAGTTTTTGTAATTCCCGAGCTTGGCTTCGTGTGAAAGGTCGTGTACTTGTGGAGCTTGTCCCACCCGTATCAGATTTGGACGTCAAGTACCTCCGCAAAATCCGAATCCTCCATTCCAAGCTCCATTAAACCAAAGGCCACCACCTCCACAAAATTGATGGCACCTAAAGGGTGGCCACCCCTTGGAAGAGGGATGGTCAGCAACAACAACAAGATGAACAACTATCACAAGAACAACAAGTTGAACAACAAGTGCTAGTGAATCGAAAGAGCCCCACACGGCTTCACTAGACTTCAAGATTTACAAACACAAGCTTAACAAGATTACAAAAAAAGGATAGATAGCTTGACATACGAGATTACAAGAAGAAGGAACCAAACCGTGTATCAAACGATAAGACCCCTAAGACCCGCAATAACAACACCAAACTCTTATGGTGACCGCTAAGGGAATCAACTCCGCCTTACAACCACCGTTTCTAAGCAAGGATCAATAATGGCTTTTCCAAGCCCGACACTACTTGGCTTTTCCAAGCCCTACACTACATTCTCAAAGAGAGAAGAAGAAGTCTTTCAAATATCCATAATGAACTAACTAGAAAATAAGACTAATGAAGCCTATTTATAACTATTACATCACATGACCAACTACCCTTAATGAAAAGAGGCTCCTATGGAGTGTAAAGAAAAGGCACAAAAAGACCAAAACACCCTTAATAAGGGGTGGTCATGGAGTGTAAGGACTCCTTCTTCACACTTCAACCCTTGCAATTCTTTGGAGCCTCGGGTAGTCATCAAGGCAAGCCTCCAAGTAACCTTCCACACACGAATTTGCTTTATTATGTGTCCAAAATGACTTCATGACTTCCCCATGCATACTCTCGGGCCTTCAAGGTGTCCAAAATCAGATTCTCCACATCTTGAAAAGGATTCGACCTCGAATCCAAACCTTGCAAAACCAAAGAAAGGACAAACAAATACAAACTCCTCATGGCATGAGGGTTAGGGTTAGCACAATAAATCATCTCAACATGCCAAGGTTGCTTATACTTGCAATATAACCAAGGATCCTTTGAATTAAATATTACAAACTTATTAAAATATGCACAAAGGATTTGGCTATTTAAATCACCAAGAGATAAGGAAACTACAAAGGTCCTAATGGCATCAAATAATCCACAAGGTAAACTACCTTCATCTTAGGAGCCATAAGACACAATTGCTTCTTTATCTCTTCAAGAGACCACACCAAGGGTGGAGCCTCAATTGGTTCTAATGTCCACAAGATCCATTTAGCATTATCATTCATACAAGTGGACAACCCAACAAATTTCCTACCTCTACATAAAACAAATCCAAAACTAGCATGGATGTCATCATAGGCAAAGAGGTAGTATAGGAAAGAATCAAGTGTAAAGGCATACAAGGGTGAAGACAAAGCATTTAAGCACATCCACATTCTTTCCTTCAAGCAAATAGAGAACTTGGCATCCTCAAGTTGAGATTCTTGTAATTTAAACACAATTGTGTCAAGCAAGGATGCACATTTTAGAAACATTACCCCAAGGAAACAATGACACTTTTGCTCTCGGGTTTTCAAGAATGACACTTTGCTTGTCATGTAGACCAAGCAACAAGTTGGGTGCGCCAACATCACCATTTCTATATTTGTCGGGGTCAAATAGAAAGAGTAGCCATAGACGCGGGTCTAGACAATACTCCCTTTCCCCATAGGCTTCACCCAAACTACAAGATATACTCTCTACAATAGCATACATGTCATCAAAAGCAAATAGAAAGTGGAGAATGGTATCACTCAAGTCAAGTTCAACTAAGGTGTCCTCATGTGAGTACTCACTACCAGTTTCAACATCATCACCATGAGTACACTCAACAATAAGGTCACACATAGTAGAAGAAGTAATTTCCAAATAATGGACACCTTCCCTTTCTATGGAAGTACCCTCAAGTAGACACATACCACCACTAAAGTCCAAGGAATTATTACTTAAGTCTTTACAAGCAAGCAATTCATCCTTATAGTCATCAAACATAGGTGGGGTGTCATACAAAGGATCACAACCACAATCAATTTTCAAGGAAAAATTAGTTATTGGGTTTCTTAAGAATTCAAGCAAATCAAAATTATCATCACCCAATTGATCATTTCTTTCCAAGGCCTCACATTCCCTTCCCTTAAGAGTACTCTCATCTCCTAAGAAGAGATTTCCATCTTTAGGAGGAATGTTTTTACACCATAGTGGGTTGGCATATAGGCTATAGCTTTCAAGCCAAGCTATACCTTCAACGTCATTCTCACCACTAGGTTCTTTAGGAGTGAACTCATCATCTTCAAACAAGATATTGTACTTAAAGAGAGAAGGATCTATCCATGAAGAGGATATAGAGCATGCAAATCCATTCTCTAAAAGATCATTATCAAGTATCAAAGATGTTTCAAGCACATGATTATCCCTATGAGCAAAACCGAGAGTAGAACATTTACTAGAGGTCATACTAAAGGGGTCACTCCGATTTATTTGATCAACATTTTCAATATAATCATTCACTTGAGATCCATTAAACACATCACACATATCCTCAAGTGGTGGACAAATTCCGCACATAAGTTGATCGACACAATTCCCACAAGATGATGTACCATCATTCAACACATTGGCTTCAACACTAGGTGGACTTAAATTGACCTTACAAGAAGAGTCAATTCGATCATCAATAGAATCAACTAGTGTATCCACACTCCCAACAAGTACATCATCAACAAGAGGCAAAGAATCAATAGACTCACAAATAGGTAAGCTACTACTCACACTCAATGGGCTACTAGTCACACAATTATCATTCTCATGCACAAAAGTGTAAGAGTAAGCGATTTTACCTTGAAGTTCTTGAGTAAATTCTTCTTTGCCATGGTGTGAAGGTTTCCCACATGCTTCGGCAGCAACTTCTCCTTGGCCTTGTGCTTCTTCGCTTGCCATGTTGGTACCTACACAAATGTCCTTAGAAAGAAAAGGACAAACATAGTTAGTATGATTTGGTGGCAACCCCCTCGCTTCACTCCACACAACCTCTCCTTTTTCCACTCTCGGATTACCACCTTTCACACCCTTACTCCTCTCGATCTTTTGTCTCTCATAATCATTCGGCTTGGAGTAAGTGATCACATCTCCTTGCGGTTTGGGAATAATTGAGGTAAAGAGATAATTTCCCCAATGGTTCACTATAACCTTAGGCCAATTTAGCACATCTGGAACTCTATGTTGTGCAAACCAATCGGCACCCAAGCATACATGACCTGGTGTCAAGGGAAAGATATCGCACCACACCTCCTTATAGTATTCAAATTGGGTGAAGACAATCCTCACTCTCTCGGTAACCTTATACCCGTCCCAAGAATATGGAACAAGTAAAGGTTCTTGAAATAACCCTAAATAGTCAACCATCGGTGGCATGATGTAGTTCTTATGGCGCCAATCATCTAGCACAAGGAGGCAGCCCGGTACCCCAGAAATACTTACCTTTCTGGAGTGAACACTTCTCCTAGGATCAACATTGTAGAGTTTAGGACAACCCAAGGGCACATGAGTACCCCTCGGCCTTGGAGATGTACTCTCTCTTCTTCTCATGGGACAACCTACACTATAGCTAGTATATCCATTCACACCGCTTCGACCTTGATAAGATGTACTACAAGGTGAAGAATATGAATCTTCATTCTCCACACGTGCACTCTCACCATGGCTCTCATAAGCTTTGCGAAGGAAGGTGTTATACCTTACACCAATTCTAGGTTCGAAATGGGAAGTGTAGGACTCCTCATATGCCCCAACTTCATCATAAGAACTATCATAAGGCCCTACATCATCTCCATATTCACCATAAGAACTAGGCACTTCATTCACCTCATTTTCTCCCTCAAAACCATAACCCTCAAATCTGTCCATGTCTTGATCATGGCTATATTCATAGCTCCCATAATCTACAAAATCATCGCAGCCATAAAATCCCTCACTACAATCATAGTCTCCCATGTTGTAGTCACATAATACGAGGCTACTAAGATATGTTCCCCTTATATCACCTTGTACCCACAAAATACACATACAAGATTAGTAGTAAAAGCACCTCACCAACACTCGTATACACTCGCCTTTGTGATCCTCACCATTGGAGCGGCGAATATTGAAAGTTGCTTATACTCCGGTAGTTAATAAGGTGTCAATCACTACTTAGCGACCGGAATAGATTATTGTTTGATCGACTCAAGACACAAAACAAAATCTACTTATGAACTTGAATCAAAGAAGTTCAACGAATTGAAATGAGAAAAACACACAAAGAACGAAAAACACGAAGAAAAATGGATTCAAAAACCAATTCACAATCTAGTAGGTGATTACTAGTTGTTAATTGGTACTAGAATCAAGAAATGAAACTAAAGAAAGAAGGAAATGAAACTTAGAATCTGAAATTTGAGCTTAATGGTGACGTGGCAGCATGCAATTGGTCTTGGGCCCACACGAAAATATATATATATATATTTTTTTTTTTGTCACAAATCTGAAATTTCAATATGAAACACAACTTGTCATGGATGACAATGGGTTTTGGAGGAAAAGTAAAGTCTTGTACTCTTTTTTCAACTTTTCAAACTCAAAAAGGTAAGATTCGACTATTCTAATCCCACAAAACAAGGTTCCGTGTTCTAAGAAAAAGTGGTTGTCAAGTCTAGGAAGAGATGTGTGCAAGTCTTCTGATACAAGATCAAGTCCAAAACACACAAATAGGCATAACCAGCCACGAAAATCAGCTCACCAACACAAAAATAACAAGTTGAACAACAAGTGCTAGTGAATCGAAAGAGCCCCACACGGCTTCACTAGACTTCAAGATCACAAACACAACAACAACAAGATAATGAAAGATAGTTAACTTGACATATAATATTCAAGAGACTAAGAACCCTAACATCAAGAAAGGACCCTAAGACTAATGAATATAAACACCAAGTTCTTACTTAGACCAAGAGGAACTCAATGACCTCAAGATCCTTGTTTCTAGCCAAGATACAACACAAGTGTAACTCCACTTGTGAGTTTCGGTTTTGGAGCTTCTCCAATGGTGAGAGAGAAGTCCTTAGTGTTACAAGAGTTTTATCTTCAAAAATATAATGAGTGAACTAGGGCTAATAACACTAAGAGGGTCTATTTATATTACATCCCAAATGAAAGATAAAATGACAAGTTTAGCCCTTGGGGGCAGCCGGCCTTGGAGTGTCCCATGTGGGCCTTGTGACTTACACTTTCAAGGTCCCTCTTCACACTTTAAAAAATTTAGATCCTTAGGTGGTTCAATCACCAACTCACACACGGCCATTTGCATGAACAAGGCTTGGAGTTTTTGTAATTCCCGAGCTTGGCTTCATGTGAATGGTCGGGTACTCGTTGGACAGCTTGTCCCACCCGTATCATCCTCTCCATCTTGAGAGGAATTTGACCTCAAATTCAGCACTTGGTCATCTCCAACCGCATCCACGAGAGAAAGATCACAAACGTTGAAAGTACTGTGCACTTGATATTCTGGTGGAAGGTCAATCTTGTAGGCGTTGTCATTGATTCTCTCAAGTACTTGGAATGGACCATCACCCCTAGGCATCAATTTGGACTTCCTTTGGGATGGAAACCGATCTTTTCGAAGATGCACCCACACCCAATCTCCCGGTTCAAGAATGAATTTCTTTCTTCCCTTGTTGGCACTCCTTGCCATGTCTTGGTTTTTCTTCTTGATACAAGACAAATGGCCATCATAACTTTTGATGGCATCATTCGTGGCCAACACGTGGAGAATCTGATTTTGGACACATAATAAAGCAAATTCGTGTGTGGAAGGTTGCTTGGAGGCTTGCCTTGATGACTACCCTAGGCTCCAAAGAATTGCAAGGGTTGAAGTGTGAAGAAGGAGTCCTTACACTCCATGAACGCCCCTTATTAAGGGTGTTTTGGTCTTTTTGTGCCTTTTGTTTACACTCCATAGGAGCCTCTTTTCATTAAGGGTAGTTTGGTCATTTGATGTAATAGTTATAAATAGGCTTCATTAGTCTTATTTTCTAGTGAGTTCATGATGGATATTTGAAAGACTTCTTCTTCTCTCTTTGAGAATGTAGTGTAGGGCTTGGAAAGGCCAAGTAGTGTAGGGCTTGGAAAAGCCATTATTGATCCTTGCTTAGAAACGGTGGTTGTAAGGCGGAGTTGATTCCCTTAGCGGTCACCATAAGAGTTTGGTGTTGTTATTGCGGGTCTTAGGGGTCTTATCATTTGATACACGGTTTGGTTCCTTCTTCTTATAATCTCGTATGTCAAGCTATCTATCCTTTTTTTGTAATCTTGTTAAGCTTGTGTTTGTAAATCTTGAAGTCTAGTGAAGCCGTGTGGGGCTCTTTCGATTCACTAGCACTTGTTATTCTTGTGTTGGTGGGCTGATTTTCGTGGCTGGTTGTGCCTATTTGTGTGTTGTGGAGAAGAAGCCTTGCTTCTTGTAAGGCTGGTATGACAACCAGCCTATATGACAACCAGCCTTGCTTTGATACCAAATGATACAAGATCAAGTCCACAACACACAAATAGGCACAACCAGCCACGAAAATCAGCCCACCAACACAAGAATAACAAGTTGAACAACAAGTGCTAGTGAATCGAAAGAGCCCCACACGGCTTCACTAGACTTCAAGATTTACAAACACAAGCTTAACAAGATTACAAAAAAAGGATAGATAGCTTGACATACGAGATTACAAGAAGAAGGAACCAAACCGTGTATCAAATGATAAGACCCCTAAGACCCGCAATAACAACACTAAACTCTTATGGTGACCGCTAAGGGAATCAACTCCGCCTTACAACCACCGTTTCTAAGCAAGGATCAATAATGGCTTTTCCAAGCCCTACACTACTTGGCCTTTCCAAGCCCAACACTACATTCTCAAAGAGAGAAGAAGAAGTCTTTCAAATATCCATCATGAACTAACTAGAAAATAAGACTAATGAAGCCTATTTATAACTATTACATCAAATGACCAAACTACCCTTAATGAAAAGAGGCTCCTATGGAGTGTAAAGAAAAGGCACAAAAAGACCAAAACACCCTTAATAAGGACTCCTTCTTCACACTTCAACCCTTGCAATTCTTTGGAGCGTCGGGTAGTCATCAAGGCAAGCCTCCAAGCAACCTTCCACACACGAATTTGCTTTATTATGTGTCCAAAATCAGATTCTCCACGTGTTGGCCACGAATGATGCCATCAAAAGTTATGATGGTCATTTGTCTTGTATCACTTCTCAAGTTGAAGCCGCACCTTCTCATGTAACTTCTTCATAGAATCTGCCCGCTTGCTCCCATCTAAGCTAATCATGAGATCACTTGGCAAAGGCGTTAAATCCAAAGGGGTGAGGGGGTTGAGGCCGTATACACACTCAAAGGGAGTTATTCCCGTACTTGAGTGTATGACACGGTTATAGGCAAACTCAATCAATGGTAAGTGCTCTTCCCAAGAAGTCATTTTTCCCTTAACCATGGAACGTAGCATAGCACCCAAAGTCTTATTTACTACTTCCGTTTGGCCATCGGTTTGTGGGTGGCAGGACGTAGAGAACAATAACTTGGTACCAAGCCTACCCCACATGGACTTCCAAAAGTGGCTTAGGAACTTAGAGTCCCTATCACTCACAATGGTCCTCGGGACACCATGCAATCTAACAACATTATCAACAAATAACGAGGCCACGCTAGGGGCGTCATCACATTTAGAGCAAGGAATAAAGTGCGCCATTTTAGAAAACCGGTCGACTACAACAAAAATACTATCCCGGCCTCGAGGAGTCCTTGGCAGCCCTAACACAAAGTCCATAGATATATCAAGCCAAGGATGTAGAGGAGTGGGCAGCGGGGTGTACAACCCATGAGGTAGGAGCCGAGATTTGGCTCTCTTGCATTCTACACATTGGCCGCAAATCCTAGTCACATCCTTGCACATTTTGGGCCAATAGAATTACTCCTCCAATATTTCGAGGGTCTTTTCAACCCCAAAATGACCCATTAGACCGCCATCATGTGCTTCCCTCACAAACAATTCTCTCCAAGAGCTAGAGGGTACACACAGTCGTCTACCTTTAAATAAGTAACCATCAAACTTGGCATAGGGATTTGATCCCCTAGCCGAATCCCACTTGTCCCTACCCAAGTCTTCGCATTCCCTAAAGATAGGAGCAAAGTGAGGGTCCTTGGGATACAATTCTCTCAAACTCTCAAAACCCATCAACTTTGATGACAAGGTGGACACAAGGACATGTTTTCTAGACAAAGCATCGGCCACTACATTGTCCTTACCCCTTTTGTATTGGATAACATAAGGGAAGGTCTCAAGAAACTCAATCCATTTGGCATGCCATTTGTTAATCTTGTCTTGGGCCCGGAGATGCTTTAAGGATTCATGGTCCGTTCGGATCACGAACTCCTTAGGCCATAAGTAGTGTTGCCAAGTGGCCAAGGCCCTAATCAAGACATACAACTCTAAATCATACGTGGAGTAGTTTAGAGTTGCTCCTTTGAGCTTTTCACTAAAGTAAGCAATGGGTTTCAATTCTTGCATCAAAACAGCCCCTATGCCTACTTTACTCGCATCACACTCGACCTCGAAGGTCTTATCAAAGTTGGGCAATTGTAACAAAGGGGCGGAAATGAGCATAGCTTTCAAGGCTTCAAATGCTTAGCTTGCTCGACACCCCACTTGAAGGGTTGTTCTTTTCGAATGACCTCGGTCAAGGGGGCGGCTATGGTGCTAAATCCTTTGACAAACCTTCTATAAAAACTAGCCAACCCGTGGAAGCTTCTTACTTCTCCAACGGAATGAGGGATTGGCCAATTTTTGATAGCATTTATCTTGAATTCATCCACTTCGACCCCTCTTGAACTAACAACAAAACCCAAGAAAACAACTTCATTAACGCCAAAAGAGCACTTTTCCAGATTTGCATACAACCTTTCCTTTCTAAGGACATCAAGCACACATTGCAAATGCATCACATGCTCTTCTAAAGACTTACTATACACCAAGACATCATCAAAATAGACAACAACAAACTTTCCAATAAATGGCCTCATCACATGATTCATTAGCCTCATAAAAGTACTTGGAGCGTTTGTTAGGCCGAATAGCATAACCATCCATTCATAGAGACCAAACTTGGTCTTGAAGGCGGTTTTCCATTCATCACTGGGTTGCATTCTTATTTGGTGATAGCCACTCCTTAAATCAATCCTGGAAAACAAACATGAACCATTCAACTCATCTAGCATGTCATCTAACCGAGGAATAGTGTGGCGATATTTTACCATAATTTTGTTGATGGCTCGGCAGTCCACACACATGCGCCACGTTCTGTCTTTTTTGGGCACCAATAGCACCGGAACAGCACACGGGCTCATACTCTCTTTGACATACCCTTTGTTGAGGAGCTCCTCAACTTGACGTTGTAATTCCTTGGTGTCCGTAGGATTGCTCCTATAAGCCGTCTTGTTTGGCAATTGTGATCCCAGCACAAAATCAATTCGGTGCTCAATTCCCCGAAGCGGGGGCAATCCTTGCGGAAGCTCCTTAGGAAATACATCCTCATAATCCTGCAACACACAAGAAATCAAAGGGGAAATGGAAGAATTAGTGGGGTTAGTATTAAAACAATGAGTCAAGAGTAACATAGGCGTGTCCTCATCATGATCCACGAAGAGTTCCTTCTTCCTAACTAACATCACCATGTTTTCCGGCCCTTTTGACGTTGGGGCAGCCTTGGATGACCCCACTACCCCATCTACGGAATTCCCTCCCTTTTCTCTCTTTTCGGATTCCTTTCCCTTTTCCTTCAATTCCCTCATCCTTTGATGCCACTCATTTACTTGGGAAGGCGAAAGCGGATGAAGAGTAACCTTTCGGCCATCCTTCTCAAGTGTATACCGATTGGACCTCCCATCGTGTTTAGTAGACCTATCATATTGCCAAGGTCTACCTAGCAACAAGTGACATGCTTGCATTGGTATCACGTCACAAAGCACTTCATCGTGGTAGTTTCCCACCATAAACCGTATCACACATTGCCTTGCCACCCTTAACTCACCACAATCATTCAACCATTGTAACTTGTAAGGACTAGTGTGCGGGGTAGTTGGTAACTTCAAGAAATTTACCATAGCATGACTTACAACATTTGTACAACTACCACTATCGATCACCAAGGTACATACACTTCCCTTTACAAGACATTTAGTATGGAATAGATTTTCCCTTTGGCTTGGGTCATCTATTGCCTTACTAATCATGACGCGCCTAACCACAAAGTTTGGAACCACACACTCCCCTTCTTGCGGGTAAACATCTTCACCATCATCACCATCATCATCATGTGGTCCATCATCGGTTTCCTCTCCTTCTTGAGGCTCGGCCTCATCTTCTCCCCTTTCAAGACCCACCTCCTCACCAAGGTAATATACTCTCCCTTCCCGTAGGATCACATTGCGTCGGTTTGGACGTTCATTGGCCTTATGCCCCCAACCTTGGCACTTGAAACATTGGAATCCCTTTGGGTTAGGATACTTGTGAGCCTCCGGTTTCGGAGGGAATTTGTGGACTGTTTTGGTCTCGGGCAGCCTTGTTGGTCCTTGTTTTTGGGCCAACCCGAGGGGGTTTGTCCCCTTGTCTTGAAAGATGATCTCTCTTTAAGTTCCCTTTCAATCTCAAGAGCCGCTTGGAAAATACCATCAACGGTTTCAAACTTGTGAAGTGTTAAATGAGTGGAGATCTCTTTGTTCAACCCACACTTGAACCGGATGATGTCGTGGCTGATTTGCTCCCCACGATGATCAAGTTTCAACATGAGTTGTTGAAACTCATCAAAATATGCCATCACACTCTTGTTACCTTGACGCAAGCCATACAATCTAGCAAGCAACTCATGGCGATATCTCTCGGGAAGGTATCGTTGCCTCATCAAGTACCTCAATCGATACCATGGTGGTGGCTGCCCATCAATTAGTTCATTACCAAACCGCTTGACATACTCCCACCAAGTGTTAGCATAACCCTAGAAATGAGCTATAGCATAGCATCCCTTCTTTTCCTCCGAGATATCATTAACTTGGAAAACTTTGTCACAAGTCGATTCCCAAGCTAAGTAAGCCTCGGGGTCACTTTCACCTTTAAAGATGGGTAAGTTCAACTTGATGGTGTTGATGCCTACATCTCTCTCTTGGTGTCGGTTTCCCCTATCTCCATACCCTCGGTATCTCCTTGGATCTCCTCGACCCCCTCTTATCTCGTCCTCCCTCATGTAAGCATCATCAAAGGCTCCATATCCTTCATACTCCTCTCTACCATATCCTTCCAAGTGGGCTGGTCGGTCTTGGGCATTTTGATTCGGAGGAATTGGATTTGGTGGCCTTTGGTTTAATGGAGCTTGGAATGGAGGGTTCGGATTTAGTGGAGGTACTTGACGTCCAAATCCCTCTTGTGGAACTTGAGGAGCTTGGAAATGTATTGGTCTAGTGGGGTCACGGTTTGGAGGGAAAAAGGTGGTTTGGCTTGCGGCATTTAGTGGAGCTTGAGGTGCATTTAGCATTTGGTGGACTGTTTCGGGGGTGATGGTTGCGGAGGAAGTCCTATCATGCCCATTGGTAGAAACATGTAGAGGAGTAGAAGGACGAGAATTCCTTTGACTCTCCACTTGTTCTAACCTCCCACTAATAGTCGACACCTCTCCCTTGATTGCTGCCAAGTCCCCTCTCACGACCCCAAATTCCGAATTCAACCTTTCAAGTGTCCGGGTAACGGCCTCAAGAGTGACCCTCATAGAGTCAAGTGCATTAGTATCCACGTTATGGGACGTGGTCCCTTCCATTGTCAAGGTATTATACTCTTTAGATCACCACACGCTTGAGTTCCACAAGTGTTGTAAATTGGCTAGTAACCGTGAATCCTTTAAGGTATGAGTAAGCTCTTATTCGGAGTGGATTTTTGTTTGAAGACTCAAAGAATTCTTGTCGGACTAGAACCAAAAATAGCAACGTATTCAAAAGATAAAAGGCACTCAAGTAATCGTTGACACGAACAAACGGATTCAAAGGACTAATCGACAACCTAGTAGGAATGTACTAGTTTGTTAATTAGTTCTAGAACCAAGTAAAGGAAACCAAGAATCAACAATTAGCAACTAGAATAATATCCAAAGTTGAGCTTATAGTGATGTGGCAGCATGTAAGTGGTCCCACACGTTTTTGCTTCTTCCTTGTTCTTTTTTTTTTTTTTTTTTTTTTAATCTCAAATCTGAAATTTTTCAATACTCACACAACTTGTTATAGATGACAATGTGTTTTGGAGGGAAAGTAAAAGTCTTGTAGTCTTTCAACCTTTCAAACTCAAAAAGGTAAGATTTGACTAGGCTAATCCCACAAAACAAGGTTCCGTATTTTAAGGAAAAGTGGTTGTCAAGTCTTGGAAGAGATGTGTGCAAGTCTTCCTTCACCAACAACTTTATGACTTTTGTTCTACAACATGAACTCACCTTTCAACAAGATGAACATCTCAACACCTTCATGAACACACATCAACTTCTTCAAGCACATCACACAAAACCACCAATTGTCATCAACAACATACAACCTACGGTCCACCTTTCAAGTTACCACAACAATAGTCAATATTTTAAGCTCAACTTTTAGATCTAGACACTTTAATTTTGGTGAGAAAGAAACCAACACTAGAAACACACTAAACAAGTAAAACAACACCTAGATCTATACACATAACAATATTCTCGGCCAAGGCAACAATGGACAGATTTCTCTTTTTTTTTTTTTTTTTTTTTGGCCGAGAGAAAGCCCAAGATAGGTAGTGTTGGAACACAACCGGTCTTGCTCTGATACCAAATGATACAAGATCAAGTCCACAACACACAAATAGGCACAACCAGCCACGAAAATCAGCCCACCAATACAAGAATAACAAGTTGAACAACAAGTGCTAGTGAATCGAAAGAGCCCCACACGGCTTCACTAGACTTCAAGATCACAAACACAACAACAACAAGATAATGAAAGATAGTTAACTTGACATATAATATTCAAGAGACTAAGAACCCTAACATCAAGAAAGGACCCTAAGACTAATGAATATAAACACCAAGTTCTTACTTAGACCAAGAGGAACTCAATGACCTCAAGATCCTTGTTTCTAGCCAAGATACAACACAAGTGTAACTCCACTTGTGAGTTTCGGTTTTGGAGCTTCTCCAATGGTGAGAGAGAAGTCCTTAGTGTTACAAGAGTTTTATCTTCAAAAATATAATGAGTGAACTAGGTCTAATAACACTAAGAGGGTCTATTTATATTACATCCAAAATGAAAGATAAAATGACAAGTTTAGCCCTTGGGGGCAGCCGGCCTTGGAGTGTCCCATGTGGGCCTTGTGACTTACACTTTCAAGGTCCCTCTTCACACTTTAAAACATTTAGATCCTTAGGTGGTTCAATCACCAACTCACACACGGCCATTTGCATGAACAAGGCTTGGATTTTTTGTAATTCCCGAGCTTGGCTTCGTGTGAATGGTCGGGTACTCGTTGGACAGCTTGTCCCACCCGTATCATCTTCTCACCAACAACTTTATAACTTTTGTCTTACAACCTTTTGGATCTATTTTATACTTTTGTGGTCTTAAGTTGTAAGAATAGATGAAGAACAAGATGAACACCACAACAACCTTCAAGAACACAACATCAACTTCTTCAAGAACTTAACACAAAAACCACCAATGGTCATCAACAAGGTACAACCTACGGCCCACTTCAAGTCACCACAACAATGGTCAATATTATAAGCTCATCTTTAGATCTAGACACTTTTAGTGTTGGTGAGAAAGAAGCCAACACTAGAAACACACTAAACAAGTAAAATAACACCTAAATCTAAACACACAAACACTATTCTCGGCCAAGACAACAAGATGGACAGATTTCATTTATTTTTTTTTGACAGATTTCGTTTTTTTTTGTTTTTGTTTTTTTGATCGAGATAGCCCAAGATTGGTAGTGTAGGAACACAACCAGCCTTGCTTTGATACCAAATGCTACAAGATCAAACCCACAACACAAGATTTCAGCAACAACAACAAGATGAACAACTATCACAAGAACAACAAGTGCTAGTGAATCGAAAGAGCCCCACACGGCTTCACTAGACTTCAAGACTATAAACACAAGCTTAACAAGATTAGAAAAAGATAGATAGATTGACATACGAGATTACAAGAAATAGGAACCAAACCGTGTATCAAACGATAGGACCCCTAAGACCCGCAATAACAACACCAAACTCTTATGGTGACCGCTAAGGGAATCAACTCCGCCTTACAACCACCGTTTCTAAGCAAGGATCAATAATGGCTTTTCCAAGCCCAACACTACTTGGTCTTTCCAAGCCCTACACTACATTCTCAAAGAGAGAAGAAGAAGTCTTTCAAATATCCATAATGAACTAACTAGAAAATAAGACTAATGAAGCCTATTTATAACTATTACATCACATGACCAAACTACACTTAATTGAAAGAGGCTCCTACGGAGTGTAAAGAAAAGGCACAAAAAGACCAAAACACCCTTAATAAGGGGCGATCATGGAGTGTAAGGACTCCTTCTTCACACTTCAACCCTTGCAATTCTTTGGAGCCTCGGGTAGTCATCAAGGCAAGCCTCCAAGCAACCTTCCACACACGAATTTACTTTATTATGTGTCCAAAATGACTTCATGACTTCCCCATGAATACTCTCGGGCCTTCAAGGTGTCCAAAATTAGATTCTCCACGTGTTGGCCACGAATGGTGGCATCAAAAGTTATGATGGCCATTTGTCTTGTATCAAAAATCCAATTCCTCCAAATCAAGTCCAAAATGCCCAAAACCGTCCAGCCCACTTTGAGGAATATGGTAGAGAGGAATATGAAGGATATGGAGCCTTTGATGATGCTTACATGAGGGAGGAGGAGATGGGGGGGGGGGGGTCGTGGAGATCCAAGGAGATGCCGAGGGTATGGAGAAAGGAGAAACCGACACCAGGAGAGAGATATAGGCATCAACACCATCAAGTTGAGCCTACCCCTCTTTAAAGGTGAAGGTGACCCCGAGGCCTACTTAGCTTGGGAATCGGCTTGTGACAAAGTATTCCAAGTTAATGATATCTCATAAGAAAAGAAACGTTGTTATGTTATAGCTCATTTTGAGGGTTATGCTAACACTTGGTGGGAGTACATCAAGCGGTTTGGTAATGAATTAGTTGATGGACAGCCACCACCTTGGTTTTGTTTGAGGTACTTGATGAGACAATGGTACCTTCCCGAGAGATATCGCCATGAGTTGCTTGCTCTTGTACAACTTGCGTCAAGGTAACAAAAGTGTGATGGCGTATTTTGATGAGTTTCAACAACTCATGTTGAAACTTGATTATCGTGGAGAACAAATCAGTCATGACGTTATCCGGTTCAAGTGTGGGCTGAACAAAGAGATCTCCACTTTTTTAACACTTCACAAGTTTGATACCGTTGAAGGTATTTTCCAAGCGGCTCTTGAGATTGAAAGGGAACTTAAAGAGAGATCATCTTTCAAGGCAAGGGGACAAGCCACCTCGGGCTGGCCCAAGAACAAGGACCAACCCGCCACTACAAGGCTGCCCGAGCCCAAAACAGTCCACAAAATTCCTCCAAAACTGGAAGCTCACAAGTATCCTAACCCAAAGGGATTCCAATGTTTCAAGTGCCAAGATTGGGGACATAAAGCCAATGAATGTCCAAACCGACGCAACATAATCCTACGGGAAGGGAGATTGTATTACCTTGGTGAGGAAGTGGACCTTGAAAAGGGAGAGGATGAGGCTGAGCCTCAAGATGGAGAGGAACCCGATAATGGACCACATGATGATGATGGTGAAGATGTTTATCCACAAGAAGGGGAGTGTGTGGTTCCAAACTTTGTGGTTAGGCGCTTCATGATTAGTAAGGTAATCGATGACCCAAGTCAAAGGGAAAATCTATTCCATACTAAGTGTCTTGTAAAGGGGAGTGTGTGCACTTTGGTGATCGATAGTGGTAGTTGTGCAAACGTTGTTAGTGTTGCTATGGTAAACTTCTTGAAGCTGCCAACTACACCGCACACTAGTTCTTACAAGTTACAATGGTTGAATGAATGTGGTGAATTAAAGGTCACAAGGCAATGTGTGATAAGATTTAAGGTGGGAAACTACCACGATGAAGTGCTTTATGACGTGATACCCATGCAAGCGTGTCACTTGTTGTTGGGTAGACCTTGTCAGTATGATAGGTCTACCAAACACGATGGGAGGTCCAATCGATATACGCTTGAGAAGGATGGCCAAAAGGTTACCCTTCATCCTCTTTCGCCTTCCCAAGTAAATGAGTGGCATCAAAGGATGAGAGAATTGAAGGAAAAGGGAAAGAAATCCGAAAAGGGAGAAAAAAGAGGGAATTTCGTAGGTGGGGCAGTAGGGGCATCCGAGGCTGCCTCAACATCAAAAGGGACGGAAAACATGGTGATGTTGGTTAGGAAGAAGGAACTCTTCGTGGATCATGATGAGGACACGCCTATGTTACTTTTTGCTCATTGTTTTAATACTAACCCCACTAATTCTTCCATTTCTCCTTTGATTTCTTGTGTGTTGTAGAATTATGAAGATGTATTTTCTAAAGAACTTCCGCAAGGATTGCCCCCGCTTCGGGGAATTGAACACCAAATTGACTTTGTGTCGGGATCACAATTGCCAAACAGGCCATCTTATAGGAGCAACCCTACGGACATCAAAGAATTGCAACATCAAGTTGAGGAACTCCTCAACAAAGGGTACATCAAGGAAAGCATGAGTCCGTGCGCGGTTCAGGTGCTACTAGTGCCCAAAAAGGACGGAATGTGGCGTATGTGTGTGGACTGCCAAGCCATCAATAAGATTACGGTAAAATATCGTCACCCTATCCCTCGGTTAGATGACATGCTAGATGAATTGAATGGCTCATGTTTATTTTCCAAGATTGATTTAAGAAGTGGTTATCACCAAATAAGAATGCAACCCGGTGATGAATGGAAAACCGCCTTCAAGACCAAGTTTGGTCTCTATGAATGGATGGTTATGCCCTACGGCCTAACAAACGCTCCAAGTACTTTTATGAGGCTAATGAATCATGTGATGAGGCCATTTATTGGAAAGTTTGTTGTTGTCTACTTTGATGATGTCTTGGTGTATAGCAAGTCTTTAGAAGAGCATGTGATGCATTTACAATGTGTGCTTGATGTCCTTAGAAAGGAAAAATTATATGCAAATCTGGAAAAATGTTCCTTTGTTGTTAATGAAGTTGTTTTCTTGGGTTTTGTTGATAGTTCAAGAGGGGTCAAAGTGGATGAATCCAAGATAAATGCTATCAAAAATTGGCCAACCCCACAAACCGTTGGAGAAGTAAGAAGCTTCCACGGGTTGACTATTTTTTATAGAAGGTTTGTCAAAGAATTTAGCACCTTAGCCTCTCCCTTGACCGAGGTCATTCGGAAAGAACAACCCTTCAAGTGGGATGAAGAGCAATTTAGCCTTTGAAGCCTTGAAAGCTATGCTCATCTCCGCACCCTTGTTACAATAGCCCAACTTTGATAAAACATTCGAAGTCGAGTGCGATGCGAGTAAAGTAGGCATAGGGGCTATTTTGATGCAAGATTTAAAACCCATTGCTTATTTTAGCGAAAAGCTTAAAGGAACAACTTTAAACTACTCCACGTATGATTTAGAGTTGTATGCCTTGATTAGAGCCTTGGCCACTTGGCAACACTACTTATGGCCTAAGGAGTTCGTGATCCGAATGGACCATGAATCCTTAAAGCATCTTCGGACCCAAGACAAGCTTAACAAACGGCATGCCAAATGGATTGAGTTTCTTGAGACCTTCCCTTATGTTATCCAATACAAAAAGGGTAAGGACAATGTAGTAGCCGATGCTTTGTCTATAAAACATGCTCTCATGTCCACTTTGTCATGAAAATTGATGGGTTTTGAGAGTTTAAGAGAGTTGTATCCCAAGGACCCTCACTTTGCTCCTATCTTTAGGGAATGCGAAGACTTGGGTAGGGACAAGTGGGATTCGGCTAGGGGTTCAAATCCCTATGCCAAGTTTGATGGTTACTTATTTAAAGGTAGACAATTGTGTGTACCCTCTAGCTCTTGGAGAGAATTGTTTGTGAGGGAAGCACACGATGGCGGTCTAATGGGTCATTTTGGGGTTGAAAAGACCTTCGGAATATTTGAGGAGCAATTCCATTGGCCTAGAATGCACAAGGATGTGGCTATGATTTGCGGCCAATGTGTAGAATGCAAGAGAGCCAAATCTCAACTCCTACCTCATGGGTTGTACACCCCGCTGCCCACTCCTCTACGTCTTTGGCTTGATATATCTATGGATTTTGTGTTGGGGCTGCCAAGGACTCGACGAGGCCGGGATAGTATTTTTGTTGTAGTTAATCGGTTTTCTAAAATGGCGCACTTTATTCCTTGCTCTAAATGTGATGACGTACCTAGCGTGACCTCTTTATTTGTTGATAATGTTGTTAAATTGCATGGTGTTCCGAGGACCATTGTGAGTGATAGGGACTCTAAGTTCCTAAGCCACTTTTGGAAGTCCATGTGGGGTAGGCTTGGTACCAAGTTGTTGTTCTCTACATCCTGCCACCCACAAACCGATGGCCAAATGGAAGTAGTAAATAGGACTTTGGGTACTATGCTACATTCCATGGTTAAGGGAAAAATGACTTCTTGGGAAGAACACTTACCATTGATTGAATTTGCCTATAACCGCGTCATACACTCAAGTACGGGAATGACTCCCTTTGAGTGTGTATACGGCCTCAACCCCCTCACCCCTTTGGATTTAACGCATTTGCCAAGTGATCTCATGATTAGCTTAGATGAAAGCAAACGGGCAGATTCTATGAAGAAGTTACATGAGAAGGTGTGACTCCAACTTGAGAAGAAAAACCAAGAAAAGGCAAGGAGGGCTAACAAGGGGAGAAAGAAACTCATTCTTGAAACGGGAGATTGGGTGTGGGTGCATCTTCGGATGGATCAGTTTCCTTCTCAAAGAAAGTCCAAATTGATGCCGAGGGGTGATGGTCCATTCCAAGTACTTGAGAAAATCAATGACAACGCCTACAAGATTGACCTTCTACCGAAATATCAAGTACACAACACTTTCAACGTTTGTGATCTTTCTCTCGTGGAGGCGATTGAAGAGGACCAAATGCTGAATTTGAGGTCAAATTCCTCTCAAGATGGAGTGATAACGACCTTAATCAAGTGACTAAAATCGATATCGAAAATACGGAATTAAACAACAAAATTAAAGGATATTTAAGAAATAAGAGATGAGAAGTGAAGAAAGAAAGGCTCAATTGAAACAACAATTAAACCAAGGGAGAAAAGAACTCAATCAAATGCATGAGAAACCAAATTGAATCCACAATATGATAACTCGATGATTAATCAAGCAAAGAAGATAACATAAGCAATTCGGGAATCCACCCTAATCACTCGATCTAAGCTAATAATTGGACTTGAACCCAATCGCTACCCTAACCTAGAGTAACCAAATATCAAGTCTATTAAAGACAATTCAATCATCCAAAATCTAAGTAAAGTAAAAGGCTAAGGAAACTATTTATAGTACTTGTCTTTTCACAAATAGCCTATTACAAAAATAGTCCAAAAGTGAATATTTTAGTAATAACCCACAAGGGCCCTTCTTGATTGTCCAAATGACATATTTATAGCCCATGACCTTGTATATTTATTGCTCCATGGCTTCCTTCAGGCTCCAAGCTATCATCCATATGTGGAAGCCCATCCTAATGTGCCCTACGCTATCCATGCTCGTATCATCCTCCCCTTCTTCAAAAGGATTCGTCCTCGAATCTGAACCTTGCAAAAACATGAGAAAGACAAATAACAAATATATCCTCATAGCATGAGGGTTAGCACAAGGATTAGAAACCACACCAACTTGCCAAGGAGGCACACATTTGAAATACAACCAACTATCCTTTGTGTTAAAGAAGATCCATTCATCATATAAGGTACAAAGGAATTGGTCATAAGCAACATCATGAGACAAGAAAACCAAAAAGGTCTTAATGGCATCAAAAATCCTAAGAGATGATATCACATATGATTTAGGAGCCGTAAGACACAATTGTTTCATCGCCTCACAATAAGACCTCATAAAAAATGGTGCAATCAGCCATAAGGGTTCATTTGGGTCAAAGAAGTAAAATACCCACATATCACTACCTCCATACACAACCAATCCCATATCATCATGGGTATCATCATAAGCAAAGAGGTAGTAGAGAAAGGTGTTAAGCTCACTATTCTCATCTAGGGCGTGCCAAAAGATAAGGACACCGGTAGATAAGAAAAGACATTTTAAGCACAAACCGGTTATCAAGCAACTTTCCAAAGAAAGAAAGTGCACCAAAGAAGCCATGCTACTAGAATGGTTGAGGAATCTATTAGGAGTCAAATCACTCCATATCAAATAATACTCCTAATGAATTGGGGTCCCTCCGATCATAGTATCAAGCATGCTTCCAAGAGTCTTATTTGAAACTTCAACTTGCCCAACCCAATGAAGGTGACAAGGAGTTTTCAATATCCACGGACTCTCCCAAAAACGAACAAGCAACTTAGCACCCACTAGTTGTGGTCCATACAACTTAAGCACAAGTGTGTCAAATAAGGATGCAAGAATATAGTAAACTCCCAAAATAGCAATGACACATTTGCCTTGGGGTTCACAAGCATGAGACCATATTTGAGAAAAAGGTCATCATATGCAAACAAGTAGTAAAGAAAGGTGTTACTAAAATGAACTTCATCCAAGGTGTGCCCACATATAGAATCATCCTTTGATCCACAAGCATTAATGCCTTGATCAAGAATGGGGTCACACAAGAATGAAGGGGTTATTGGAGAACATACACCCTCTTTCTTTTGACCACTAACCTTCCCAATAGACGTACTATCATCTTCCAAAAAGAGAGTTCCATCTTCGGAAAGTGTGTCATCATACCATAGTGGATTCTCAATCACTTGGTAGCCTTCAAGAGGGGCTACACTTATATCATGCCAAGACACACCACTATGCATTTCACCTTCATTAGTCATGTCAACATCAAACAAGAGATTATCCTTAAAAACACATTCAACCTCACAATCCTCATGAAAAGAAAAAGGAATGGAATCGCAATTCAAGGATTCATCATTTAGGTGCAATGACTTCACATGACTATCTACATGACCAATTATATCAATTCCAACACTAAATTGAGGTTCCTTAAGTTCATCACAAAACTCCTCATTTAGTGGGTCATCATTACACATGAGTTGATCAACACCAATATCAATTGATAATGAACTATCATTTAAAGCACATGTATCAACACTAGGTGGACACAAATTGATCTTACTAGAAGAATCACAAATTGATCTTACTAGAAGAATCAATTTGGTCATCAATAGGATCAACTAGTGTATCCACATTCTCAACATGCACATTATCAAAACATGGCAAAGAATCACATGACAATGTACTATCATTTAAGGCACAAGTGTCAACACTAGGTGGACACAAATTGATCTTACTAAAAGAATCAATTCGGTCATCAATAGGATCAACTAGTGTATGAACACTCTCAACAAATACATTATCACTATGTAACAAGGTGTCATCAAGATGATCACAAGGCAACGAATCTTTAAGCTCACACATATACATGCCATCACTTACACTCAATTGGCTACTAGCCACACAAGGATCTTCAAATTTTGACAAAGTGTAAGGTTTAACTTTGTTACCTTGTAGTTCATAGAAAGGATTGCATTCACCTTGCTTTTCAATATTTGACAACATTTGCTCCTTTGGAAAGCTTTCTAGCACCTCATGATTCTTCATTGTTCGAGGTGCCTCACTAGGCTTGTCTCCAAGGTTACCTGCACAAGAACCTAGACAACTAGAAAAGGAAGAAAGGTTGCAAAAGTTAGTAAAAGATTGTGACAACCCTCTCACATCACTCCTCACAACCTCTCCTTTTTCCACTCTAGAGTTATCACATATCACACCCTTACTCCTCTCAATCTTTTGTCTCTCAATTTTATAAAAGTTAGGACAAGTGCTAAGAATTCCTTGGGAAGGGTTTGGAGATCCCTTCACATCTAACTTCCACTTTACGTTGCTAGGAGTAGCCATCATTTCACTCATTGGATCCTCTTCAAGAACATTTCCACAAGGAGTAACTTGTTTTGCTTTCGACTCTTTGGAGACCATTTGAGAGATCTTGTCAAGAGTTATTAGCATGGAAGTAAACAATTTGTTCATCCTCAAAGTAATAGGATCCTCAATTGTGAGTGGTTCATTTGTAACTTTTGTTTCAAGAATCCGCCTCTCCCCATCATACGCATCTTGAGACAATGAATTCCCTCTACTTCTATCGCTCATTGATCCTCCCACCCTTCCTCCAACATCATTACCATATAAAGAACTAGTCACATTGGAATGAGGATAAGAAGTATAAGTTGTTTCCCCATAAGAAGTGGAGAATGTTCTTCGCCTATGGTCCACACGACGTCTTTGAATTGGTTTTGCCCACACATCTACACCCCCTCGACTAGGATAGGAAGTAACATAAGATGAGGAAAGTAATTCATCCCCACAACACCCCTTTCTATCACAATCCTCTTCAAAAGGTTCACAAGACATATAGGAGAAAGAATTGTACCTCACATCGTCTTCATCACCATGGTGGGTAATATGAGAACCCTCATACCCTTCATCTTCACTATCTAATTCATCATAAGAGATTTCTACTCTTTTATGTTCATCATAAGAGCCATAAGCTCCATGCATCTCATATTCATCTCCGGTGTAGTAATTCTCATCACCATGTCGATCATAATTTCTTGGACTATCATATCCTTCATAAGATTCACCATCATTCTCATGAGCTTCATTAATTTGCTCACAAGCACTCAAAGAACCCTCATGTTGCTACAAGCATAGTCACTAATGTCATCTCCACAATAATACGAAGCTATGGATGACATTCTTTCTTATATCACCTTTTGTACCTACAAAACTAGCAAACAAGTTAGTAATAAAAGCCTCACGTCACTCATATATGATCTCTCAATTCACCTTCTATGGCTTCTTTCCCAAATTGATAGGTTACTAGCTTTGCTCAATTAATTCAAGGTTATCAATGCTTGTGGAGGAATGGATTCTTGTGACTCATAAGAGAAGGACGGCTCAAATAAAACTAAAAGACTTGAATAAAGAAGTTATCTACGAATTAAGATGAGAAAGTAGAAGAAATGAAGCACGAAAGAAAACGGACTCAAAAAAAACTAAGTAACAAAAGTAGAAAAGTTACTTGTGTTACTTAATTTGAAGGATCAAAAAAGTGATTTGATGTATTAAAACTAGTTAACAAGTGATTAAATATGTTAATTACTTGTTAATTAGTTAGGAAATTGAAAGAGAAAGAGAACAAAAAAAAAATCGCGAAATTTGGACATTTAGAAAAATTTTGAGGCCTTGAATAAGTTCATCACTTTAAAGGGGTTTAATTTGATGATTTGATGATTAAAACTAGTTAACAAGTGATTAAAAATGTTAATTACTTGTTAAATAGTTGAGGAATCGAAGTAGAAAGAGAACAAAAAAAAGAATCACGAAGTTTGGACACTTAGAACAATTTTTAGGTCCAAAAAACTTTAGGACTCCCCAAAAAAACTAAGTGTTGAAACTTGAGAAATTTCAGCTCTCTGAAGTTGCTGTCCACGCGCCACGTGGAGGGGCGCTGAGTTGGCTGCTGTGTGGCAGTCAATGGTTGACTTTGACCATTGACTGCTGACATGGTAGATGATGTGGCAGTCCCAGTGGATTTTATTTTTTTTTGCAACTTTTTTTTTTTTTTTCAAAATTCCACAAATGGACCTACTAACACTTTGACTTGAAGATTTTGGATCAAAGTATACTTTTTCTATCTTCTTCTCCAAGAACAAGATGAAGATGCTCAAGAACACCAATAAAAACCTCAATCTTCACAACCTCATAACTTCTTCATTTCAACTCCAAATTTGATGAAATTTTTGCCCACATGTTCCTTTCAATGCCACGAACAAACCCCACTAATTTTTAGCCTTCAAAATCAAGTCAAAAATAAATCCACTTTTCAAAATTGACAAAGTTTCAAAAGCTTGAAACTCTTCAATGGCAACTTTACTTCTACAACTTCGATTTGAACGAAATTTGAAATCTAGACTCACAAGACACTAGAGAATCAAGATCTAGTGTCAAAAACAACAAATTAAAACAAAAAATTTCCAGATTTTTTTTTTTTCGAATTTTTGGATTATTTTTTAATTTTTTTTTTTGGATTTTTGAAGAAATCAAAATCCCAAGATTAAGATTTGTGAAAACAAACCTTAACCTGGCTCTGATACCAAAATGATAACGACCTTAATCAAGTGACTAAAATCGATATCGAAAATAAGGAATTAAACAACAAAAATGAAAGGATAGTTAAGAAATAAGAGATGAGAAGTGAAGAAAGAAAGGATCAATTGAAACAACAATTAAACCAAGGGAGAAAAGAACTCAATCAAATGCATGAGAAACCAAATTGAATCCACAATATGATAACTCGATGATTAATCAAGCGAAGAAGATAACACAAGCAATTCAGGAATCCACCCTAATCACTCGATCTAAGCTAATAATTGGACTTGAACCCAATCACTACCCTAACCTAGAGTAACCAAATATCAAGTCTATTAAAGACAATTCAATCATCCAAAATCTAAGTAAAGTAAAAGGCTACGGAAACTATTTATAGTCCTTGTCTTTTCACAAATAGCCTATTACAAAAATAGCCCAAAAGTGACTATTTTAGTAATAACCCACAAGGGCCATTCTTGATTGTCCAAATGACATATTTATAGCCCATGACCTTGTATATTTATTGCTCCATGGCTTCCTTTGGGCTCCAAGCTATCATCCATATGTGGAAGCCCATCCTAATGTGCCCTACGCTATCCATTCTCGTATCATGGAGAGGATGATACGGGTGGGACAAGCTGTCCAACAAGTACACGACCATTCACACGAAGCCAAGCTCGGGAATTACAAAAACTCCAAGCTTTATTCATGCAAATGACCGTGTGTGAGTTGGTGATTGATTCATCTAATGATCTAAATGTTTTCAAGTGTGAAGAGGGACCTTGAAGTGTAATAAATGTACACTCCAAGGCCGCCCAAGGGCTTAGGGACAAGCTGGTCATTTTGCCTCATTTTTGCCTTGTAATATAAGTAGAACATGTTAGGGTTATTTGGGTAGTCTTGCATTATTATGTTTGAATCACAAGACTTGTAATATTTGGGTTCTCTCTCTCTAAAACAGCCCACAAGAATAGAGACACTTGTGTTGTATCTTGGCCAGAAACAAGGATCTTGAGGTCATTGAGTTCCTCTTGGTCTAAGTAAGAACTTGGTGTTCATATTCATTAGTCTTAGGGTCTTTTCTTGATGTTAGGGTTCTTAGTCTCTTGAATATTATATGTCAAGTTAACTATCTTTTTATTATCTTGTTGTTGTTGTGTTTGAGATCTTGAAGTCTAGTGAAGCCGTGTGGGGCTCTTTCGATTCACTAGCATTGTTGTTTAACTTGTTAATCTTATGTTTGTTGGGTCTTCTTGTTGTTGTTGTTGGAAGCTTTCTTATTGTGGACTTGATCTTGTATCAGAACTTGTGTGTTGTGGACTTGATAGTGTATCATGTTGTGTTTGTAATCTTGAAGTCTAGTGAAGCCGTGTGGGGCTCTTTCGATTCACTAGCACTTGTTGTTCAACTTGTTGATCTTGTTTCATTTGTTCTTCTTGTTGTTGAGTGTTGGAACTTGTGTTGTGGACTTGATAGTGTATCAATCTTCATCAAAAGACATGCTCAAAGAGTCACTCCTATTGAAATGATCAACATTAACAACAACATCACTAACTTGAGGTTCACTAATCACATCAGAAACACCCTCAAGTAGTGGACTAGATTCACACACAAATTGATCAACACTATCTGATACGACACAAAATATGAAAAGACGAAGAAACCACAAACACAAGGAACACGAATATGAAAAGATGAAACAAATATGAAAACAAAGACAATAAAGTAAAGGATAGATAGATAGACACAATACGATAAGGAAAAGGACAACCAAAGGTATTTCAAACCAAAGACCTTCCTTTATATTATCGTTAGTACCAATCTCTTACGAAGACCGAAGAGGAATTAGACCTCAACAACCAACGTTTCTCACAATCTAGAAAGCTCCCAACAAGCTAACATAAACACTCTCAAGTGTAACATTCATCATCAATAATCATTTATCCTAGAATGAAAAGAAAGCTAACTATTTATAGCCATGGGCCTTATTACATAATGGGCCCAAAAGTGACCCTAAATACCAAGTGAGCCCAAAAGTGACCCAAGTGTCAAATACTCATCCTTCAACACCCAACATAATCATGGTGGGTCACAATACTCTTCCTCATCTCTAAAGGGGCGCCAATTGCCTTGATTTAAGATCCTTTGGCCAATTCGGGGTGTATCATCCTCTCCTTCTTGAAGAGGATTTGTCCTCAAATCCGAGAAAACATCATTTTCAAGCTCAAAATCCCCAAGAGAGTCTTTGAAATTGGAAAGTTTCTCAACTCTCTTAGCCAAGAAAAGTGGAATGCTAACCTCTCCTTCTTGAGGCCAAACCTCTTCAATGGGCACTTTGGTGGAAAGCATATTTGGGACGGTGATATCCCCATCACATGGATCTCCTTCACCTTCCACATTTTTATCAATATTGTTAACCCCTTCTATGAGTTTCTCTTCTTGCTCCACTTCATCTTTGTTGTAAGGATTACCTTCCCGAAGTATGATGACTCTTCGGGTAGGACACTCACTCATTTGGTGACCCCATCCTTGAAACTTAAAGCATTGGGTACCCTTGAGATTAGGATTACCTCCTTCTCTAGGGGGATACCTTGGAGCATTCTTCTCAAAGGGCTTCTTGTCAAAAGATCTCTTGAACTCGGACCCTTGAATCCATGTTGACGACACTTGATTTCCTGCCTTGGGGTGCATGGCTTTCTCCAACTTAATATCTTGTTCAACATCAATAGCCTCTTCTAAGAGATCATCCATCCGGGCAAACTTATGTATTGACAATCTAGAGGCAATCTGTTGATTCAATCCCATTTTGAATCGGATCTTGGTGTGCTCTTCATCCTCGTTGTACTCAAGCTTAAAGAGTAGATTTTGGAATTCATCATAGTACGCTTCAACACTCTTGTCTTCTTGACTCAAATTGTACAACTTGGCAAGCAACCCTTGTCTATACCTTTCTGGCATATACTTGGCTCTCATAAGGGCCTTCATCACTTCCCATGGTGGATAATTACCTCCATGAAGAACCCCTTGCATTCTCTTAGCCGACTCCCACCAAGTCAATGCATAACCTTCAAATTGGGCAACGACATAGATAGTCTTCTTAACATCGGGCAAGTCATTATCTTGGAAGATCCTATCACATTGCGACTTCCACTTGAGGTATCCTTTAGGATCACTACCTCCTTGAAAACTAGGAAGAGTGACCTTGATAGAGTTGAGACCACCTTGGTCTCTTGGTCCATGTCCTTGGGCAGCATACCCATAGCCTTCTTCCACTTGTTCCTCAAACTCTCCTTGGACTCCTAGGGCTTGGTTGGGTGGCATTTGGTTAAATGGAGCTTGGTAAGGTGGGTTTGGATTTTGGGGTCTTTGATAGTGTGGTACTTAGGCTTGGGGAACTTGATAGGGTGGGTAGTAAGGTGGATTGAAACCTTGTGGGTTGAATCCTTGTAGCATTTGGTTGTTTGGGACTTGGTTTTGTGGTGCTGGGTAGGGTGGAGCGGGCATTGTGGAGCTTGAGGTTGGGGCATTTGTTGATGTGGGTTAAATTATAGGGGTCGGGCTACATGTCGTGGAATTTGATCAACCATAGTAGTAGGTAAGGGAACATTACCTTGTTGGGGAGGGTAAAACATGTTGTGGAGAGTCCTAGGAGAGACGGTAGCTAAAGTTTCTTGGACTTGTCCACTTGAGGAAGCTTGGAGATTATTTTGAGGGGTTGCATTTGAAGAATTGTGGTTCCTTCCCACATTCACCATCCTTCCCTCCATGTTTGATACTCTCTCATCCATGCCCGACATTTTATCAGTTATCGTATCCACTTTTTGACTCAACCCCATGAGGACCTCCAATATAGCATCAAGATTGGTTCCACTTGAAGTAGGTTGAATTTCATCTCCCGAAGCCATGGTACCTATTAACAAGACACTCAACACAACTAACAAACAAGGTTAACGTTAGCAAACTCACATCACTAGTGTCTTCACACTTGGATTGCCTCACAATTATCTCAACTTGTTGGTCTTGCTTGTTCACGTTGGTATAGGAAGTGTCAATTGATTGTCCTTGGATAAGAAGTATTTTGTTGAGAGAAGAAAGGACGACTCGATTTAGAGTAGAAAGGAAAAACTCGATTGAAATCAAAAGACTTGACTCAAGAAGTTAACTAAAAAGGAAAAACGACAAAAGCACACAAGGAGAAAGAACAAGAAAGAAAATGAACTTAAGAACTAATCAACAACTAAGTAGGATGATTACTAGTTGAAATTTAGTTGTTAAGAATCAAAGAAAGTGATTAGGAATCAAGGAAATGAAACTAGGATGTTAGAACCTGAGCAAAATTGGATTTGAAAAAGTTGAAGTGTGTTTGGGGGAGGTGCAGCCGCAGATGGGATCTGCCCACGCAGATGCACTTCGCAGGTCAAACTAGTGCCACCTGCGTTATGGTCTGCGTCCGCAGGTGAGGGACTTGCGTTGGCAGATGCGGGCGCAGATGCCCCGAGACAGCACACCTGAAGCTCCTTGTTTTCAGCTCTTGTGGGCCCTTTTTGCACTCTCTCTCTTGGAATATTCCTTTTTCTTTTGGATATTCTTTTGTACTAGCACCCAAAAACCTTTCTCTTTCTTCCTTTTTGGATCAAACACACCCTTTTGGAAGATTCTTCTTCATCAAGATATGAATTTATGAAGAACACCAAGAACAAGATGAACTTTAAAAATTCATAACTCCTTCGTTTTAGCTCAAAATTTGACGAAATTTGAAATATAAGCTCTCCTCGTCATGGATAACAACTACCAATAACTTTAAGCCATCAATTCCACTCTCAAAATTCCAGATTTCAAGACCCACTTCACTTTCTTCAAAAACTCAAGACTCAACAAGGGTAGAGGCTTCAAATCACCTCCGATTAAGCTCAAACTTGAGATTTAGACACTAATAGTTTTAGGGAAGAAGAATCTAACACCAAAATCACAAGAAGACATCAAATTCAAAAACTCAAAATTTGGACAAGGCCCAAAAACGTGAAACCCTAATTTTTTTGATTTTCTTTCGATAACACACCCAAAACTAGAATTATGGGAACGATTCTAAGCTCTGATACCAAATGATACGACACAAAATATGAAAAGATGAAGAAACCATGAACACAAGGAAACACGAATACGAAAAGACGAAACAAATACGAAAACAAAGACAATAAAGTAAAGGATAGATAGATAGACACAATACGATAAGGAAAAGGACAACCAAAGGTATTTCAAAACAAAGACCTGATGCAAGTATCAAACCCTCAAGACCTTTTACAAGGAGCCAAGCCAAGGAACTTCAACAACTTCAAGCTTTGTTCATGCACTTGAATGTTTGTGAAGGTGTTGTAGATTCGGCCAAGAGAGGGAATGCTTTGATTTGTGAAGAAAGGACTTGAAGAGTCTATATTCTACAACGGGCAAGATGGACTTTCACTTTAAAAACCAACAATCAAGGGGCGCCTCTTCTCTTTAGTTCATTAAGGGTAGTTTTGACATTTGGCATGTAGTAGTATAAATAGACCATTTTACTTCTCTTTTCATTAGATTTTGATAACATTGAAACTTACTCATATTTTGTAGATTTAGTCTTGTAGTTGATAGTGTAGAATCTGAAAATTGGGTCTTTGACATTTGAAGTTAGGGTTTCACTTGTCTTGGATAATTTGGCAAGAAAGGTGTGCTTGAGGAAGAGTGATTCCTTTGGTTCACCTAAGAGGAAGGTTTGAACTCTTGTTTGTGAAGTGTGTTTGAAGATTTGAAACATCTTCTAGTGCTAATCACTTAATAAGAGTAAGGGTCTTTCTATCTATCTTTAAATTTCAAGTATTCTTCTTCTTCATCTCCATTCTATGTGTTGCTTTTCTCTTTGTTTGGTTGCTGAAATTTGTATCTTAGTAACCATTTTCGTGTGTTCATAGCCTTTTGGCTATCATTTGGTATCAGAGCCTTGGTTAGGGTTGTTCCAACATCCCTAAATCTTGGTTTTAGTATTCTTATATAGAAAATCTCATCAAAAAAGAGTCAAAAATCAGAAATTACCAAAAAAATTGTGTGTTGTCTTGTGTGTTTGTTGCAGATTCGAAATTTCCAAGTTAGATCTACAAATTTTTATTGTGTTTTGAAGGTTTCTAGGGGTAGATCCTTTATCTCTAGCACATAGGGAGTCTAGATCTACTTTTAGAGTGAAGTTTGGTTGATTTTGAGCTAGATCCACCATTGTTGTGGCTTGTTTGAAGTTTTTTTGGAGAAGGTTGATAACACGGAGGTTGGGAATCCCAAAACTAGAGTATTAACTTAAAAGAATACGGAAGCAAAAACTAAGAAACTAATGAAAAAGACAAAACAGAAATTAAAAAGATACGGATTTGAATCCTAAGTAACAACAAATTGGTTTTTAAGAAACCAAATGCCTTTACTTGAGAAACTAATCAAGTTTGGAAATGGATCTTGACCGCTTCGTGAGTAACGTTAGACAACAATTAGTATGAGTACTAATCGCCTTCTAAGAATACCAAGAAGAAACCAAAGATATCAAAGAAAGATAAATCTCAAGGTAATCTACCTCAAAGGTTCACAAGAACTCTCAATATATTAATCTTCAAAATCCTCTCTTCATGAATGAACAAAGACCCCTTTATATAGTAGTGAAGAAGGGGTTGGTCAAAGATAACATTAAATGAAATGATACTTCCTAGGGCCTAGAAGACTACCACACACATTATCCTATAAGTCAACATAGAAGAAAACAACTATTAAATGGCATAGAAGGCTGCCACACACAAAGACCTAGGAAATCAACATAGAATTAAACAATTCTTAAATATAATTCTAGAAATTAATTAAAAAATGCTGCAGTCTTTTTCTCCATTTTGGGATAGATTTGAGCCCAATTCCACCTCTTCTTGGACTTTAATTTGGGCCTCCAAATAGATGTAAGACTTAGAGAAAATGTCTTCATTGGGCTTGAGATCTTCTTCCATTACAAAACACCTTTTATTTGCCAATTCCAGCCCATTAATCTTGTCTTCATATTTTCTTGTTTGGGATCTTGTCATGGATCCTCTTGGATCTTCCAAAGCTTCCTTAGTTGATGTTGAGCTTCGATGGATGCTATCATTCTCTCCTTCTTAAAGAAGATTCGTCCTCGAATCTTGACATTTATTATAACTCCTCCTTCTTTGGATTTGAGCCTTCATGGTTGCTATCATTCTCCCCCACTTAAAGAAGATTTGTCCTCAAAGCTTGACCAATACCTACAACCAACATGATAATCACCATCACTAGGAGGTAAATAAAGAAAGTAGAATAAGCATTTGGTAAAACTAACACAAGGTAGTGACCATGCAACCACTTAACCCATTTAACCCTTTTATGCACAAACACCCATTTTACATATCCATGCACTGCATCATCCAATAAAACAATGTGATCACCAACATAAGAACTGAAAACATAGTTCATAAGATCCTTAAATAAGAGAGGATCATTACCTAGACCAAAAGCATATGAATACCAAGAAAACATACCATATTTGCTCTTGCTAAATAACTTAACCTCACTATTGGATATACCATAATCAAGATATGAATCAAAAGCAATTTCCTTGAGAGGTGGCTTGGATTGAACTTGATATTCGCTAGGAAGATCAAGTTTGTAAGCATTGTTTCCAATCCTTTCAAGGACTTCAAATGGCCCATCTCCTCTTGCAAAGAATTTGGATCTTCTTTTGTTAGGAGACCTTTGAATCCTAAATAACACACTTTTATGATATAGACAAGAATCATATAATCCCATAAAGATTATCTCTACAGATAAAGTAACTTGGCTCACAAGAATTTCACAGACATTAGGTGAGTACAAGAAGCTAACAGAACAAAATATCTTGGGTTTTAGATCATAGTTGGCTTCTTTCATTTGTTCCTTCTCAAGAGTACCTACAAAATAATACACAATATCAAAAGAAGAAGAAGAAGAAACATTAGTGTTAAGCTCACTCAAACTCTCTTGTCTTTCTTTTTCCTCGACTCTTTTTCTCTCTTTCTTTTCATTCTTGTTGTTTTCTTTCTCTCCTCTCTTATCTTTTGACAACTCACTCACTTTTCTCAACTGAAATTCCCCTTTTTCCTCTCTTGAGTTTCTGTTTTTCTCTCCCTTACTTCTCTCTATTTTGTATCTCTCTTCCATGTCATTTTCTTTTCCACTCAATTCTTTTATTCTCTCATCTTTTCTTTTTACAAGAGTAGGAACTTCAATAGGAGAAGTTGCACATAAAGAAGAGCTACTCTCTTGTTCACAACTTGACTCCTCCCCTTGGAAAATTACATACTTTACAATCCTATTAGGAAGAGTAGAATGATCATTTTTGGAGTTAATTTTCTGTTGGGACTGTGCTATAGAATGAATATGCCTCAATTCTTCTTTCAAATCACCCCAAGTCAAAAGTAGCCAATTAAATTTCACCCAATGGGGGTTACTATAATCATCCACTACTTTTCGTAATTCTTGGGACATGGCTCTTGTGGCAAAACTCAATTTCTCAAACTCCCAAAAATAATTACAAGAAAATATATGTTCCATGTGATATTCCCATTGGAGGTAAGTTTCTTTATCAGCATACATGCATAATTTTTGTATTATCACATGTCTACTACCCCACTTGGTCAATCCTTCATAATCATATATTATTGCAAAATACATAGTTATTAAAATAAAACACTCAAATTTTGGCTTTTCCCTCAATTGTTCTCACTCACTCTTGCCTTTTTCCTCTCAAATAACCTTTGGGAAAAATACTTTGTGGATTTATAATTAAACCCTACTAGTATCAAGTCCTTAGTAGTAAAATAAGGAATTTTGGGGCACAAGAAAAAATTGAAGAACCAATCCTAGAAAGAATAAGATTTAGTTGAAACAAGACTCAAACAAAAGGCAATGATTTTAGAACGAGATAAAGATCTAGGATCCCCTCTTCTTGTGTTCCATCAAAACCTCCTTTGTAGAAACAATTAGATGAAGAAAATTCCTTGAAGAGCAACAATTTATTTTTTTTCAATGTTATTATTCACTATGAAGCTTTTTTCTTTCTTTTTTTTTTTTTAAGCGTACTGTTCACTGCTACAGTACTTTTTTTTTAAAATTTTTTTTTCTTGGCTCTTTTTGTTCAAGAAATTCCCAAGATTATCAAGAACGAAATCTTGATAGAACCGATCTGATACCACTTGATAACACGGAGATTGGGAATCCCAAAACTAGAGTATTAGCTTAAAAGAATGCGGAAGGAAAAACTAAGAAACTAATGAAAAAGACAAAACAGAAATTAAAAAGATACGGATTTGAATCCAAGTAACAACAAATTGGTATTTAAGAAATCAAATGCCTTTACTTGAGAAACTAATCAAGTTTGGAAATGGATCTTGACCGCTTCGTGAGTAACGTTAGACAACAATTAGTATGAGTACTAATCGCCTTCTAAGAATACCAAGAAGAAACCAAAGATATCAAAGAAAGATAAATCTCAAGGTAATCTACCTCAAAGGTTCACAAGAACTCTCAATATATTAATCTTCAAAATCCCCTCTTCATGAATGAACAAAGACCCCTTTATATAGTAGTGAAGAAGGGGTTGGTAAAAGATAACATTAAATGAAATGATACTTCCTAGGGCCTAGAAGACTACCACACACATTATCCTATAAGTCAACATAGAAGAAAACAACTATTAAATGGCATAGAAGGCTGCCACACACAAAGACCTAGGAAATCAACATAGAATTAAACAATTCTTAAATATAATTCTAGAAATTAATTAAAAAATGCTGCAGTCTTTTTCTCCATTTTGGGATAGATTTGAGCCCAATTCCACCTCTTCTTGGACTTTAATTTGGGCCTCCAAATAGATGTAAGACTTGGAGAAAATGTCTTCATTGGGCTTGAGATCTTCTTCCATTACAAAACACCTTTTATTTGCCAATTCCAGCCCATTAATCTTGTCTTCATATTTTCTTGTTTGGGATCTTGTCATGGATCCTCTTGGATCTTCCAAAGCTTCCTTAGTTGATGTTGAGCTTCGATGGATGTTATCATTCTCTCCTTCTTAAAGAAGATTCGTCCTCGAATCTTGACATTTATTATAACTCCTCCTTCTTTGGATTTGAGCCTTCATGGTTGCTATCATTCTCCCCCACTTAAAGAAGATTTGTCCTCAAAGCTTGACCAATACTTACAACCAACAAGATAATCACCATCACTAGGAGGTAAATAAAGAAAGTAGAACAAGCATTTGGTAAAACTAACACAAGGTAGTGACCATGCAACCACTTAACCCATTTAACCCTTTTATGCACAAACACCCATTTTACATATCCATGCACTGCATCATCCAATAAAACAATGTGATCACCAACATAAGAACTAAAAACATAGTTCATAAGATCCTTAAATAAGAGAGGATCATTACCTAGACCAAAAGCATATGAATACCAAGAAAACATACCATATTTGCTCTTGCTAAATAACTTAACCTCACTATTGGTTATACCATAGTCAAGATATGATGAATTAAAAGCAATTTCCTTGAGAGGTGGCTTGGATTGAACTTGATATTCGCTAGGAAGATCAAGTTTGTTAATATTGTTTCCAATCCTTTCAAGGACTTCAAATGGCCCATCTCCTCTTGCAAAGAATTTGGATCTTCTTTTGTTAGGAGACCTTTGAATCCTAAATAACACATTCTTATGATATAGCCAAGAATCATATAATCCCATAAAGATTATCTCTACAAATAAAGTAACTTGGCTCACAAGAATTTCACAGACATTAGGTGAGTACAAGAAGCTAATAGAACAAAATATCTTGGGTTTTAGATCATAGTTGGCTTCTTCCATTTGTTCCTTCTCAAGAGTACCTACAAAATAAAACACAATATCAAAAGAAGAAGAAGAAGAAGAAACATTAGTGTTAAGCTCACTCAAACTCTCTTGTCTTTCTTTTTCCTCGACTCTTTTTCTCTCTTTCTTTTCATTCTTGTTGTTTTCTTTCTCTCCTCTCTTATCTTTTGACAACTCACTCACTTTTCTCAACTGAAATTCCCCTTTTTCTTGATAACACGGAGGTTGGGAATCCCAAAACTAGGTTTTAACTTAAAAGAATGCGGAAGCAAAAACTAAGAAACTAATGAAAAAGACAAAACAGAAATTAAAAAGATACGAATTTGAATTCAAGTAACAACAAATTGGTATTGAAGAAACCAAATGTCTTTACTTGAGAAACTAATCAAGTTTGGAAACAGATCTTGACCGCTTCGTGAGTAACGTTAGACAACAATTAGTATGAGTACTAATCGCCTTCTAAGAATACCAAGAAGAAACCAAAGATATCAAAGAAAGAAATTATCTTACTACCTTAAACTATGAACTAGTTAGGTTGAAAGATAAATCCCAAGGTAATCTACCTCAAAGGTTCACAAGAACTCTCAATATTTTAATCTTCAAAATCTCCTCTTCATGAATGAACAAAGACCCCTTTATATAGTAGTGAAGAAGGGGTTGGTAAAAGATAACATTAAATGAAATGATACTTCCTAGGGCCTAGAAGACTACCACACACATTATCCTATAAGTCAACATAGAAGAAAACAACTATTAAATGGCATAGAAGGCTGCCACACACAAAGACCTAGGAAATCAACATAGAATTAAACAATTCTTAAATATAATTTTAGAAATTAATTAAAAAATGCTGCAGTCTTTTTCTCCATTTTGGGATAGATTTGAGCCCAATTCCACCTCTTCTTGGACTTTAATTTGGGCCTCCAAATAGATGTAAGACTTGGAGAAAATGTCTTCATTGGGCTTGAGATCTTCTTCCATTACAAAACACCTTTTAATTGCCAATTCCAGCCCATTAATCTTGTCTTCATATTTTCTTGTTTGGGATCTTATCATGGATCCTCTTGGATCTTCCAAAGCTTCCTTAGTTGATGTTGAGCTTCGATGGATGCTATCAAAGGTGACGTTTTGGATTAGTATTGATGACTTGATTTGTGACTGATTTTTAGTGGGTTGGGTTTGTTTTGGCCTAAGGAACCTAGATCTTCAAAAAAAAAAAAAAAAAAAGATTTGGAGTTCATTTGCTAGGTGGTCAAACTTGGTCAACGCTTGAATATTCATCTTGTTCATCCATGACCTTCATATCTTAGTGAAGAAGAATGTTCAAGGGTGTTGTTTGATCCAAAAAAGGGAAGAAAGAGAGTGCAAAAGTTGTTGGTCCAAAAGCATATTCAAAGAATATTCCATTCTTCCAAAAGGAGGAGGGGACAAGGGGACAAACAAGTACACTTGCAAGTACGGGGGACGGGGGGGGGGGGGGGGGGGGAGGGAACCAATTCTTTTTCCATTTCAATTGAAGGCTTGAAAAAGCTCCAAATTGCTTCCTACCCCCTCCAAATCCGAAATTCCTTCTTCCCAAAGTGTTGTTTGGCCAAGACAAAGGTGTTGGGAAAATTGAAAAACTTTGAAAAGTGACAACCAACCACGTAGTGCCACATCATCACTTGTGATCAACCAAAATTCACCTCTAAACTTAGATTTCCTAGTTTCTAATCTTTGATTCTAGTTTCTTTTAAGCTAATTCTATTACTAATTAGCAAACCAGTAAGTACCTACTAGGTTGGTAATTAGTCTAGAGTTCGTTTATTTCGTGTCTTCGGTTTTTGTGTTCTTTTCTCATTTTTAAGTCGTAGTATTTTGTTGGTTCAAGTGCATGCATCACTTTATTTGAGTCATTTCAATCAAAGATCAATTCCGATCCAAAGCTTCTCACCTCTCAAGTAACTTGCCAAGTATTGCCGATTCTCCAACACTTGTGAAGCCAAGTGTGAGGTACAATTGACCATGGAAGCCGAGGGTTCTTCATCCCAATCCTTGGGAAATGATATAATGGGAGCCTTGAAGACTCACTTTGAGGCCTTTGCCCAAAAAATGGAGGATAGTAATGATACTTTGAGGAGAGAATTGAAGAGTGATGTTGATGCCTTGAGAAGTAATGTGGATGCTATGAGGGGTGAAATTTCCACTTTTAGTGGAAGACTTGATTGTGTTGAAAGTAGGAGGAACTCACGACCTTCTACTCCTAATCCCTACCATGCATCCTCTAGCGTCCAAGCCAATAACTCTTCCATGAACTCTTCACCAAATGCTTAACCCTCCATGAGTTCCACAAAACCAGCCACTAAATCAACACCAAACATCTCCTAACCGGACCCTACAAAGACCATTACATCACCAAATGAACCAAGTCCAACAAGAGGGACTTGGAACTCAAACTCCACCACCAAATCCGAACCTACTACCCCCACAACATACCACTTACCAAATGCCAAATGCCATGGACCAAAGACCTTACCCTCCACCTTTCCCAATACCACAAGATGGAGAGTGTCTAGTTCCTAATTATGTGGTGAGGAGGGCTATGGTAAGTAAGGCACTTGAAGATCCGAGCCAAAGAGAGAACTTGTTTCACACTAAATGCTTGATTAAGGGGGGGGGGTGTACAATGGTGATTGATAGTGGAAGTTGCACAAACGTTGCTAGTTCTACAATAGTGGATTTCTTGAAACTTCCTACCACTCCTCATGATAATCCTTACAAACTACAATGGCTCAATGAATGTGGTGAGTTAAAAGTGACACGACAATGCATGATCAAGTTCATGGTAGGAAACTACCGAGATGAAGTTTGTTGTGATGTCATTCCAATGCAAGCGTGCCATTTGCTACTTGGTAGACCATGGCAATATGACAAATCTACCAAGCATGATGGGAGGTTGAACACTTACTCACTTGTGCATGATGGGAAGAAGTTCACATTACACCCACTATCACCCTCCCAAGGGAATGAGATGCATCAAAAGTTAAGAGAGTTGAAAGAAAAGGGAAGCAAAAGACAAGAAACCGAAAAGAGGCAAAAGGGGGAGGTTTCGGGTTCTACCTCTTCTAAGGGAGAAGTTGCTGATTCTAAGGCTCAAAAGGGTCAAGGACACATGGTTATGTTGGCTAGGAGGAAGGATTTGTTCAAGGAACAAGACATGGACACCCCTATGCTCCTCCTAGCTCATGCCCTTAATACTAACTTCTCTTCTTCTTCTTCTTCTTCTTCTTTTTCTCCTTTTTCTTCTTCTCTTTCCCCTTCTATTTCACTTGTTTTGTAGGAGTTTGATGATGTTTTCCCACAAGAATTACCACAAGGATTGCCCCCGATTTGGGGAATTGAGCACCAAATTGATTTGGTGTCGGGTTCGCAACTTCCAAACAAACTGGCTTATAGGAGCAATCCCATGGACACTAAGGAGCTTGAGAGACAAGTTGAGGAGCTTCTCAACAAGGGTTACATCAAAGAAAGAATGAGTCCGTGTGCTGTCCCGGTGCTTTTGGTACCAAAGAAAGACGGAACTTGGCCCATGTGCGTCGATTGTAGAGCCATCAACAAAATCACTATAAGGTATCGTCATCCAATCACTAGACTAGATGATATGTTAGATGAGCTCCATGGTGCTTGTTTGTTTTCTAAAGTGGATCTTAGGAGTGGCTACCACCAAATTCACATGCAACCCGGTGATGAGTGGAAGACCGCATTCAAGACCAAATTCGGTCTATATGATTGGCTGGTCATGCCCTTTGGCCTTACCAATGCTCCTAGCACCTTTATGAGGCTAATGAATAATGTAATGAAGCCTTATATTGGAAAGTTTGTGGTGGTTTACTTTGATGATGTGTTGGTATATAGTAAATATATTGATGATCATGTGATGCATTTGAGGTGTGTGTTTGATGTGCTCCGAAAGGAGAAGTTGTATGCCAACATGGAGAAGTGTTCTTTTGGTGTTGATAAAGTGATTTTCTTGGGTTTTGACGTGAGCTCAAGGGGTGTGGAAGTGGACGAATCCAAGATAGACTCTATACGAAGTTGGCCGACCACTAAAACTATTGGAGAAATCTGAAGTTTTCATGGGTTGGCGAGCTTTTATAGGAGGTTTGTCAAAGGTTTTAGCTCCATAGCAGCCCCCTTGACCGAGGTTATTAGAAAGGACCAACCCTTTAAGTGGGGTGATGAGCAAGCTAAGGCTTTTGAAGCCTTGAAAGCTACGCTCATCTCGGCGCCTTTGTTGCAATTGCCCGATTTTGATAAGATGTTTGAAGTTGAGTGTGACGCTAGTAAGGTTGGTATCGAGGATGTTTTGATGCAAGAAGGCAAGCCCGTTGCTTATTTTAGTGAAAAGCTCAAAGGGGCAACTCTTAATTACTCGACTTATGATTTGGAGTTGTACGCCCTTGTTAGAGCTTTGGGCAATTGGCAACATTATTTGTGGCCTAAGGAGTTTGTGATACGAACGGATCATGAATCGTTGAAACACCTTAAGAGCCAAGACAAGTTGAATAGGCGTCATGCTAAGTGGATTGAGTTTATTGAGACTTTCCCTTGTGTAATTCATTACAAAAAGGGGAAGGAAAATGTTGTTGCCGATGCGTTGTCTAGAAAACATGTGCTTGTTGCTACCTTGTCTTCGAAGTTGATGGGATTTGAGAGCTTGCGGATGCTGTATTTCGAGGATCCTACCTTTGCTCCTATTTTTAGGGAATGTGAAGAGTGGGGAAGGGACCGATGGCTTAAAGAGAATAGCAATTCCTCCTACTCTCGGTTTGATGGCTATTTGTTCAAAGGGAGGAGGTTGTGTGTTCCTTCTAGTTCATGGAGGGAATTGTTTGTGAGAGAGGCACATGATGGTGGACTCATGGGGCATTTTGGGGTTGACAAGACCCTCGGTATCTTAGAGGAGCAATTCTATTGGCCCAAAATGCGTAAGGATGTTGCTAAAGTTTGCGGCCAATGTATGGATTGCCGGAGTGTGAAATCTCACCTCCTACCTCAAGGATTGTACACCCCATTTCCCACTCCCCTTAGACCTTGGTTAGATATTTCGATGGACTTTGTTTTGGGGCTGCCAAGGACTAGAAAGGGTTGAGATAGCATTTTTGTTGTTGTTGATAGATTCTCCAAAATGGCTCATTTCATTCCATGTGCTAAAATCGAGGATGCTCCTAGTGTAGCTTCATTATTTGTTGAACATGTTGTAAAGCTTCACGGGATCCCAAGGACTATTGTGAGTGATAGGGACTCAAAGTTTCTAAGTCTCTTTTGGAAGTCCATGTGGGGTAGTCTTGGAACGAAGTTGCTTTTCTCCACGTCTTGCCACCCACAAACCGAAGGCCAAACGGAGGTAGTAAATAGAACCTTAGGGTCTATGCTACGTTCTATGGTTAAAGGTAAAATGACTTCATGGGAAGATCACCTACCCTTGGTGGAATTTGCATACAATCGGGTAATACATTCAAGTACGGGAATGACGCCCTTTGAGTGTGTTTATGGCATGAATCCCCTTACCCCTTTAGATCTCACTCCTTTGTCTAGTGATCTCATGATAAGCTTAGATGGATGCAAAAGAGCCGAGGCAATGAAAAAAATGCATGAGAAGGTGCGGATCAAGCTTGAAAAGAAGAACCAAGAGGTTGCAAAAAGGGTGAACAAAGGTAGAAGAAGGCTTGTGCTTGAACTCGGAGATTGGGTATGGGTACACTTAAGGAAGGAGCGGTTCCCGAATCAAAGGAAAGCTAAGCTTATGCCCCTGGGAGATGGACCCTTCCAAGTGCTTAAACGGATCACCGACAATGCATACCAAATAGATCTACCTTCGAATTACCAAGTTCACAATACTTTCAATGTTTGTGACCTTTCACCCGTGGCCACTCTTGATGTTGATGAATCAGCAAGTTTGAGGACAAACTCTCTTCAAGATGGAGAGGATGATGCAAGTATCAAACCCTCAAGACCTTTTACAAGGAGCCAAGCCAAGGAACTTCAACAACTTCAAGCTTTGTTCATGCACTTGAATGTTTGTGAAGGTGTTGTAGATTCGGCCAAGAGAGGGAATGCTTTGATTTGTGAAGAAAGGACTTGAAGAGTCTATATTCTACAAGGGGCAAGATGGACTTTCACTTTAAAAACCAACACTCAAGGGGCGCCTCTTCTCTTTAGTTCATTAAGGGTAGTTTTGACATTTGGCATGTAGTAGTATAAATAGACCATTTTACTTCTCTTTTCATTAGATTTTGATAACGTTGAAACTTACTCATATTTTGTAGATTTAGTCTTGTAGTTGATAGTGTAGAATCCGAAAATTGGGTCTTTGACATTTGAAGTTAGGGTTTCACTTGTCTTGGATAATTTGGCAAGAAAGGTGTGCTTGAGGAAGAGTGATTCCTTTGGTTCACCTAAGAGGAAGGTTTGAACTCTTGTTTGTGAAGTGTGTTTGAAGATTTGAAACATCTTCTAGTGCTAATCACTTAATAAGAGTAAGGTTCTTTCTATCTATCTTTAAATTTCAAGTATTCTTCTTCTTCATCTCCATTCTATGTGTTGCTTTTCTCTTTGTTTGGTTGCTGAAATTTGTATCTTAGTAACCATTTTTGTGTGTTCATAGCCTTTTGGCTATTAAGACCTTCCTTTATATTACCGTAAGCACCAATCTCTTACGAAGACCGAAGAGGAATTGGACCTCAACAACTAACGTTTCTCACAATCTAGAAAGCTCCCAACAAGCTAACATAAACACTCTCAAGTTTAACATTCATCATCAATAATCATCTACCCTAGAATGAAAAGAAAGCTAACTATTTATAGCCATGGACCTTATTACATAATGGGCCCAAAAGTGACCTTAAATGCCAAGTGAGCCCAAAAGTGACCCAAGTGCCAAATACTCATCCTTTAACACCCAACATAATCATGGTGGGTCACAATACTCTTCCTCGTCTCTAAAAGGGCGCCAATTGCCTTGATTTAAGATCCTTTGGCCAATTCGGGGTGTATCACTATCTTTACGAGATAATGTACTATTATTCAACACAAAGGCTTCAACACTAGGTGGACTCAAATCGTTCTTACAAGAAGAGTCAATTCGGTCATCAATAGCATCAACTAGTGTATCCGCACTCTTAACATGTACATTATCATCACGAGGTAAAGAATCATTAGGATCACATATGGATAAGCTATCAATCACACTCAATTGGCTACTAGCCACAAAATGATCTTTCACATTTATTAAAGTGCAAGAGTTAGCTTTGTTACCTTGAAGCTCATGAGAAAATTCTTCTTTACCTTGGGGTAAGGCCCTTAGTTTTGAGAGGTAGGAAACTATCTTGTCCATCACATTCGTAGATGTTGACTCCTTGTTGGAAACTTGTGTTTCTTCATTTTCCATGTGTCCTCACTAAAAGAAGGACAAAATAAAAGGTTAGATTGAATTTGTGGTAACCCCCTCACTTCACTCCTCACAACCTCTCCTTTTTCCACTCTTGGGTTACCACTTTGCACTCCCTTACTCCTCTCAATCTTTTGTCTCTCTTTATCAGGGGACTTGGAGTAAGTGGTCACATTTCCTTGAGGCTTGGGAGGGGTAGGAGGAAAGAGATGATTTCCCCATTGGTCCACTACAATCTTAGGCATATTTTGCTCATTCGAAACTCTATGTTTCACAAACCAATTAGTACCCAAGCATAAGTGTCTGAAATCCAAGGGAAATATATCACACCACAGCTCCTCATAGTACTTATTTCGGGTGAAGGAAACCTTCACACTCTCGAAAACCCTATATCCCTCCAAGAAATATGGATAATACTTGGACATTCGAGGTATCCCTAGATAATTGACCATAGAGGGAGTGATGTAGTTTACATAGCACCAATCATCGAGAACAAGAATGCATCTCGGAACCCCATAGATACTCACCGTCCTAAAGTCAACTTGTCTTCTTGGATCAACATTATAGAGCTTCGTGTATCCTTTTGGCACAAAGTTGGACTTCATGAACCCCTTCAAGGTACTCCAAATTTGATTGGGCCCTTTTGCAAGTTCCCACCATCTCAATGCCGGACCTTGAATGTACTTAAGGGCATATGTGGCTTGTTTAACTTCGCTCATATCATAGTCCTTGAAAAACCTTTCACATTGCCATTCCCAATCAAGATAAACTTTGGGATCACGTCCTCCTTTGAAGATAGGAAGAGGGGTTCTAGTGAAATCATGACCCTTACTATATCCCTCATATCTACCTTGGTTCCGACTTCTCAATGTTTGAGTACTAGAACACGAAGGATAGGATGTAGTTTCCTTTGGCCTTGGAGGTTCACACTTTCTTCTTCTTGTTGGATGACTCCTACTATAGGTAGTATAGCCACTCGTAATACGATAAGAAGTACCACAAGACGAGGAATATGAGTCTTCACAATCCTCATGTACATTCCCACCATAATTCTTATAAGGTGCATAGGAGAAAGGATTATACCTCACAACTTCCTCATGCTCGGAGCGGGAAGTGGAAGGCTCCTCACATGCCTCTTCATCCTCGTAAGAACCATCAGAAGGCTCTTCATCCTCTCCATAAGAGCTAAACTCACCATTTGCCTCATATCCTTCTTCGGGATAGTAGCTCTCATTCCTACACGACTCTTGATCATGGCTATATTCATAGCCTCCATAATCTCCATCTTCGTCATAGCCATAACCTTCTTCACCACAATCATAGTCTCCTATGACGTAGTCACAAGTATCCGAGGCTACCGAAGACATACTCCCTTATAAATTCATGCACCTACAAAATGAGAAAATAAGGTTAGTAGTAAAAGCTCTTCACCAATACTCGTAAGATTCTCACCTTTGTATGCCTCACAATAGGAGTCGCTAACGTTGAAAGATCATTTCTACTCTAATGGAAGACGTGGTGTCAATTGCTACTCGTGGTGGGAATGGATTCTTTTTTGAAGAAGAATAAATGACTCAAACAAACAACCATGGACTTGAATAAAGAAGTAACAATGAAACAAAAAGATAAAAGTACAAAAAGAAACGGACTAAGAAAGACGCTCTAAGACTAATCAATAAACTAAATAAGGACAATTACTCGTTGATAATTAGTTTAGGAATCAAGAAATGAAATAAAGAATCAAGAAATGAAACTAAGATAATGGAACCTAAGTAAAATGAGATTTGGAGTGCTTAAGGTGCGTTTTAATGGGTTGTGGACGCATGTGGCGACCTGCCTTCGCATATAGAGTTGCCGTTTCTTAAAAATAGGGTGCTGGAAAATGACCTGCGTTGCCACCTACGTGGGCAGGTGGATGACCTGCATGGGCAGGTGAAGCCACAGGTGCCCAGACAGAATAGCTGAAATTTTGATTTTTGGCTCTTTCTGTGGGCCCTTTTGGGTCCTCTCTCCTAGAATATTTCCTTTTCTTTGGGGATATTCCTTGTACCACACCCAAACACTTTTCTCTTTCTTTCCTTTTGGATCTAACAACCCTTTTTGGATGGATCTTCCTCTTGAAGATTTGAATGTCTTCAAGAATACCAAGAACAATATGAAGATCAAAATTTCATAACTCTCTCATTTTTACTCGAAATATGATGAAATTTTAAACTCGAACTCCTTTTAACCTTCCGAACACAACCCAAGTGAATTTAAGCCTAAAATCCCAACCAAAATTTCTAGATTTTTCAAACCCACTTGTATATTTCTTCAAGCTTCAAATCCAAAAATGGTGGATCTTCAAAACTCTCTCCAAATCGCACCAACTTTCAGATTTAGGGTTCTTTTGGATTGGGAAATGTTTTCCAACTATATTCAACCCTCAAATCCACACCAAAATCACTAGATCAAGAAACCCTTTTTCAATTTTCTTTAAACTCAAGAACACAACATTAGGGTTCCTTCAAATCTACTCAAAACACATCCAAAGCTCAAGATTCCGACTCTAATAACACTAGAGGAAACAAATCTAGTGTTCAAACTACAAGAAAACTCAAAAACAAAACTTGAAATTTTTTGGAAATTTCCCAAAACGAAAATTTCATATTTTTCTTTTCTTTGTTTTATTTTGATTTTTGATTTTCTAAATAACAAGAACCCAAGATTGAATTCGTGGGAACGAACTCAAGCTCGGCTCTGATACCAAATGATACCTGACAAAATACGAGAAGAGAAATAAAGTACGAAAATCACGAAAACAAGCTAAGATAACAAGGCAAGAAATAAGGATAGATAGAATGACACAAAGATAGGAAAATCAAAGAAACTAAAGGGTGTTTCAAACCCTAAAACCTCTATTGAATTAATCCTACAAAGCACCAATTCTCTAACATAAACCACGGGGAATCAATCTCCCACGTAACCAACGTTTCAAAATGTTAGTTCAAAATAAGCTAATCCTAGCTCTCACACTCTCAAATGTATATTTCATCTTAATTCACCAAAAGCTAAGGAAAATAAAGCTAAGTCCTAGTATTTATAGCCTTGGGCACATTTATGGGCTCAAAAGTGACCCATTTCATCAAAAGAGAGAAAGCTGGCCGCTTAGCCCACATGCCCACGCAGATGGCCATTTGCTGGCGCAGGTGAAGGATGCAAGTGTCATCTGTGGGCACAGGTCAGTCACCTGCGGGCACAGGTGACATCACAGATCACTCCAGAATGTCTCCGAGATCCTTTTTTCCCTCAAATGGCCCTCGATCCTTCTTGAATGCATTGGGCAACACACAACACTCCATAAATAGTCTCAATATGGTTTGAAATGCATCTAGCTTCACCAATAATCCTTGGAGAGTTTGTAGTTCTCGAGTTTGCTTCTTAGTTGATGTCTTGAGGTGTATTTGGCTCCCAGTTCCAAGCTATCCTCCACATGTGGTATTTAGATCTTGGGAGCTTGAAAAGGGTCCTTTGGGTTCCTTTGTGTCGGCCTTGAATTATAGTCCTTGAAAGGTTAACGCCGATTTGGCTTGTATCAATACCTCTATCGAAGAGACCATACCAAATGTGGTGCCACCAATGGTTCAAAACTCCACAAGAGTTTTTCGGGGTCAAAGATATTAGAGACCCACATACAAGTGGACCAGCCAAAGGACATACTACCTCCAAATAAAACAATCCCACAACTAGCATGGACATCATCATAAACAAAGAGGTAATATAGAATGGAATCAAGCATAGAAATCTCATCCGTGGTATTACTATCTACAAGAATGCCACATGGCTCAAGAGATTTAGCAACTAATACACTCAAGGATGGATTCAAATCATTGAGGCACACAACACTTTTTCTTTCTATGTAATTTAAGCCTACATAAGATGTTGATTCAACATGGTTATGAATAACAACATATGCAAAAAGGTAGTAACGAAAGGTGCTAAGGACACTAATCTCATCCAAGGTATGCTCATGCATAGGAACACACAAAGAGAGAAAGAGACATTTCAAACACATAGAACCTCTCTTCTTTAAACAACTTCCAAGAGTCCCACTTAACACTTCAAATTGCCCAACCCTATGAGGGTGACAAGAAGTTCTTAACAACCATGGACTCTTCCACAAGCAAGTACTCAATTTAGCATCCACAAGTTGTGGTCCATACAACTTACGCACAAGAGTGTCAAATGAGGATGCAAGTATAGGAGTAATACCCAAAAGAGGTAATGATACATTTACCCTAGGGTCCTCAAGAATGATACCATCTTTGAAAAAGGGGTCATTAATTTTAATCGAGCAACAAAGAAAGGTGTCACATAAATGGAATTCAACCAAAGTGCTTTCAAGAGAAAACTCACTCTTTAACCTACAAGTCATAAAACTTTTGGTCAAGGATGGACATACACAATGGCGAATTCTCTTGAACCATTTCATTACTCCCCTTCTTTAAAGGACACTCTTTGTTGGAAGTGTTTCCCATGCACAACTTGAGTCTATCAAGTAGATTGTAAATACTCAAGAAAGACTTTCCATCTAGGGAAGAATACCAACAACCTCAATCAAAGTTGGTTTGTCATCTTGACCAAACACTAAGTTGGGTGTATAATAACCACTACATTCCAAGAGGTCACCGGGGTAAAATGGGAGAAGTATCCAAGAACATGGGTCAAGGTAATACCCATTTTCCCCAAAGATATCAACCTCACAACTAGACATACCCTCTATACTATCATTGATAATGTCATAAGAAAAGAGAGGGTAGAGAAAGGTGTCACACAAGTTAACTTCAACTAAGGTGTTCTCAAGCATATACTCACTATTAGATTCAAGATCATCACCATGAGTATCCTCAATAAAGGAAGCACACAAAGAAGAAGTAGAAGCTATTTCTAAACAATTAACACCTTCTTTTTCAAGGGAAGGATCTTCAAGTAGACACAAACCATCAATAACATCAACAAGGTCATGACTCAAGTCCTTACAAGAATCACACAAGTCGCCCTCACATTTATCAAACAATAGTGGGGTGTCATACAAGGATCACAACCAAAATCATTTTCACAAGAACAATCACTAGTTGGGTTCCTCAAATATTCAAGCAAATCAAGATTATCTTCACCCAATTGATCATTCTTTTTCACAAGTGAGAGATCACTATCAAAAATTGGATAGTTAGCACAATCTTCACTCAATCCTATATTCTTGATGGATTTCAAGAAATAAGATAACAAGCGAATCTTAAGCATACCATCCCTCTTTTTAAGCACATCACATTGCACATCACAAGGTGTCATGTAAGGAGTGATCTCACTATTTTCAAACAAGACATATTTCTTTGAGAGAGGATCAATAACCAAAGGTAAGGAATCAAAACATGCAAGATCACTCTTATAAAGATGCATGTCATCTTTCACAATATCTTCATTCACATGATATCTATGAGCAAGACTAATAATAGGATCTTCATCACATGACATGCTCAAAGAATAATTTCTATTCACTTGATCAACTTTATCAACAACATCACTATATTGAAGCTCATCAAGCACACAACACATACGCTCAAGTAGTTGATTAATGCACACACTTTCACTAGTTGTAGGCCATTCACATGCCAACATAGACTCACCTTAATTTTCACAAGGGTCAACTAGTGTGTGAATACTCTTATCACATGGTAATGGGACCTCATTCAAGTTACAAGTACTAGCACTAGGTGGACATAAATTGATCTTCCTAGAAAAGTCAATTCGGTCATCTAAAGGATCAACTAGTGTTTGCAAACTCACAACAAGAATTTGATCATCATGCAACTTATTGCTATCAATATCACAAAGGAAAGACTCATTAGACTCTACATTAGACAAGCCACCAATCACACTCACTTGGCCACTAGCCACATCATGACATTTCAAATTTAGAGAAGTGCAAGGGTTAGCATTGTTATCTTGTAGCTCATACAAAGTATGGTCTCTACCTTGGTGTTCAACATAGGAGCTCATTTGCTCCTTTGGGAAGTTCTCACCACATAGGAGTTTGTCAATTCTACTCCCTTTAGTTAACTTATCATCACTCTTCCCGAAGTTGGAATTCTTAGCTAAGAACTCCGTTAGGCCTTCAAGCATGTATTTGTAAGGAACTCTCCTTGGGTCCTCCTTTGGAAGCTCATGAACCTGCATAAGAGAAGGGGTGATACATGGTTAGTAGGCAGGATAGGATTAGTGTTGACAAGTCCCACAATTAAGTGTTCCTTATCCATGTATTTCAAGCAACTACTTGGCTCATCAATCTTAATCAACTCTCCTCCTTGAGTCAAGCCTTTCTTTCCTTGTTCAAGGGATAATTTCTTTTCCCTCTTCTCAACTACCTCCTTCTTTAATACTTCTCGAAAACCTCTCATGATCTCATAGTCCCTACTCACTTGCTCGGGTGTCAAAGGCTCAAGAATGTGCTTTTGTCCTCCAAATACAAGTACGTATTTGTTAGAGTTCTCTCAATATTGGACCGACCTATCAACTTCCATGGCTTACCAAGCAACATATGACATGCTCTCAAGGTATTACAGCACATTGTACTTCATCTTGATACTTTCCCACTCTAAAGTTAATGACTACTTGCTCGGTCGCCTCTATTGAACCATTCTCAACATACTATTAGAGCTTTGTAAGGTTTGGCGTGTCTTTGTGTGGGAAGTTTCATTAGATCAACAAGTTCACAAGACACGGCATTAATGCTTCTCTCCCCATCAATGCCCAAGGAACACATATTTTCCATCATCTCAAACCTTTTATGACATAGGTTTTTACTTTGGTCAAGTTCTTCTTTCAAGGTTCCCACACTACGTGCCTTAATGCATGAGATAAACTCCAATCTAACTCCAATAGCTTATCATCCTCTTCCAAGATCACCAAGTTACGTCTATGGGTTGGAGCACTTTGGACTTGCGCACATGGTAATACTTGTGATTTAGTTTGGGAAGTAGAATCCATGAAATCAAAGGACTCCTCAATGTTCGCCATTCTACCACCCATGGAATCAAGGACTCCAAAGCCATTGTACCTAGCAATTTAAACACTCAACAAAGACAATAACAATGTTAGCGTTAGCAAAATAAAGCTCACAAATCACTCGTGTTTACACAACTTTGATTTCCTCACAATTGGAGCGGCTAGAGTTGAAGATTGCCTATACTTCGGTAGTACACAAGGTGTCGATTACTACTCTTGGCCGAAAAATATTCTTGTTTAAAGAAAGATGGATGACTCAATTATAAATAAAAGGACTTGAATCAAGAAGTTAACTACAAAATAAAACTAGAAAAGCACACAAAGAAAATGGACTAAGAAAGAAAAATGGACTCAAAGACTAATCAATAAACTAAGTAAGGACGATTACCTGTTGATAATTAGTTTAGGAATCAAGAAATGAAATAAGGAATCATGAAATGAAACTAAGAAGTTAAAACCTGAGCAAAATGAGTCTCGAGATCATTGAGGTGCATTCATGTTACCCGCCCCCGCAGGTTGTGACCTGCCCTCATAGGTGAGGGTGCAGGTGAAAACAGAGTGAGCTACTTTGGTCACCTTCCCACGCAGATGGTTCATCTGCCCACGTAGATGGGGGTGCAGATTGCCAGACAACACCTGGAAACTCTAATTTTTCCCCTTTTTATGGGCCCTCTTGGATTCTCTTTCCTACCACTTTCCTTTTTTGGAATATTCTTTGGTACTAACACTTTTTGCTTGATTCTCTTGGTCCTCTTTTGGATCTAACAATACTTTTTGAGGATTGTTCTTCTTGAAGACTTGAAGATCCTCAACAACACCAAGAACTTTTATGAAGATTCAAAACCAATAACTCTCTCATTTTAGCTCAAAATTCGATGAAATTTTAAACCCAAGCTCCTTTCAACCTTCTGAACACAACCCAAATGATTTTAAGCCACAAATCCCAGCCAATTTCTTCAGATTTTAGAGCCCAATTGCAATTTTCTTCATGTCATGAAAACTCCATGAACTTAAAAACACCCAAATTAAAACACTAATGGATTCCTTCTATTTTTTAGCTTAACTTACAGATTTAAACTCCAAATGTGAAGGAGAACAAAACCCAATACTCAAGAGTCTCCAATTTCACCTAGATCTATGATAACGATCAAAGAGGGAAGAATAAGAAGGAAAGAAAACAAAAGAAGGATATGTGGATTAATATTCAAACTCTTGAATTTATGGGCAACAAGGGACTTGATACCCTCACCTCCCAATTGAATTCAACAATTTAAACACAAACCCTAGTTTGAGAAAATCAAAGGAAACCAAGAAACCACAAATGAGTAACCTTCGATTAACCAAACCAAAAAGTTCACCAACAATTCCAAGATCCACACTACTAAAATTACCAAATAATGCTAGGCTTCACCTAGAAACTACAAGCTAAATGCTAGGCTTCACCTAGAAACTACAAGCTTCAAAGCTCAGTATTCATTATTCATCAAAAGTCCCATGTAAAATGAGGAATTATCCTATTTATACTAGAGAAATAAAAGACAACTAGTTATTACAAATATGCTCTTAATGAGAGACAAGGGCCTTGTTTGGTGGCTCTTGTTGTGAATTCTTCAATTTAAAATCTAGCCACTTGTACAAATAGCCTCTTTTCTTTATCCACATCACTCCCATGGACTCTTAAGCTTTCCTTTTCACGAACATTCTACGTGTCATCCACATCATCCATGCTCGTGTCAACCATGCGATCCACGCTAGTATCATTCTCCCCTTCTTGAAAAGGATTCATCCTCGAATCCAAACCTTGCAAACACATGAGAAGGACAAAAACCAAAGCATCCTCAAAGTTTGAGGGTTAGTACATGGGTTAGCAACAATATCACCATGCCAAGGAGGCACAAATTTGAGAGACAACCAAATATCCTTTGCTTTCAATAAAGCCAATCCATCACTCATGGAGCAAAGGTTTTTGGGTATGATAAACATCAAGAGACAAGGCAAACACAAAGATCGTTGTGGCATCAAGAACTCCAAAAGATGGTACCACATTTAACTTGGGAGCCATAAGACATAATTGTTTCATTGTCTCACAAAAAGGCCACACCAAAAGTGGTGTAATCACCCACAAGGGTTCATCCAAGTCAAAGAAGCAAAAGACCCACATATCTCTACCTCCATACAAAATAAATTCCATAGCATCATGAGTATCATCATAAGCAAAGAGGTAGTAGAGAAAGGTGTCAAGCTCACTATTCTCATCTAGGGTGTGCCAAAAGATAAGGACATCGGTAGATAAGAAGAGACATTTTAAGCACCAAACAACCCTCTCTATCAAGAAATTTCCTAAAGAAAGGAAGTGCACCAATGAAGCCATGCTACTAGAATAGTCGAGGAATCTATTAGGAGTCAAATCACTCCATGCTAAATAATACTCCCAAGGAGTTGGGGTCCCTCCTATCATAGTACCAAGCATGCTTCCAAGAGTCCTATTTGAAACTTCAACTTGTCCAACCCTATGAAGGTGACAAGGAGCTTTCAATATCCATGGACTCTCCCAAAAAACAAATGATCAACTTAGCATCCACAAGAATGAGACCACATTTGAGAAAAGGGTCGTCATATGCAAATAAGTAGTAAAGAAAGGAATAAAGGGCATTCAACTCATCCCAAGGGTTCTCAATTGTTAATAAGCACTTTAAGGCAAGAATATTAGCAAAACAATTTTCACAATTTGAAACACAAGAGGACAAGATAAAGCATTTCAAGTACACTTCATTGTCCTTCCTCAAACAAACTTTCACAAGGAGCATGCTCCTAAGAATCCACCCTAACACCTCAACCTGTCTAACCACATAAGTGTGACAAGGAGTAGGACACATAATTTGGGCATCACGGATACACCATGAATTCTTTTCGAAACAACAAGTATAGTTGACATCCAAAACATGAAGCTCACACAATGAGTGAGGGATCACTCATTTCCAAGATTCTACTTTCCATAAGGAAAATATCATCATGTCTCCAAGGATGACTAGGAATAGGAGGGGGTAGATACATACCTTGGGAAAAAGCGTTGGAGATTGTTTTCTTGTCTTGTACACATGCGTCACAAGGATCGTCCACCCGCTTCTTTGTAGGAGGTTCCTTGGTAGGTAACTCCCCTTCTTGAGCTAATTCTTTCTCCTCCTTGGCAAGTTCTTCTCTCTTAAGTTCTTCCCGAAGCTCTCTCATTATCTTGTAGTCCTCACTTACTTTATAGGGTGTTAATGGAACAAGAGTGTGCTTTCGTCCTCGAAATACTAATGAGTATTTGTTGGACTCCACTTGATATCGGACATCTCTATCGGCTAGCCAAGGTCTACCAAACAACATATGACAAGATTGCATGGGCAAAACATCACATAACACCTCATCTCGATACTTTCCAATGCTAAAATTCATGACCACTTGTTTGGTTACCTCTACTTCATCATTTTTACTGAGCTGTTGAAGTTTGTATGGCTTGGGGTGTCTTTGTGTAGGAAGCTTCATTCTATCAACCATAGTGCAATTCACCACATTAGTACTACTCCTACCATCAATGACCAAGGAACATACCCTATCAATCATCTTGAACCTTGCATGGAATAGGTTCACACTTTGATCAAGTTCCTTTTTAGAAAGATCCTCCATGATTCAATTTAGATCACAAGAAGGGTTCCAATCCTTCTCCAAGTGCTCATAATCTACATTCAAAGTTGTGTCATCATGCCTAACCTTAGGCTCATCACAATCATTCTCAACCTCATACTCTATCACATTTTTAGCACAAGGTCCATCACACAAGATCACATTTGACCTCCTTTGTGGACATTCTCTAGCAATATGTCCTTTACCTTGACATTTATAACATTGAATGATAGAAGGAGAAGAAGATTGAGGTACATCATTCTTACCTTCATAGGCTTGATCTTCCCCCTTTGTGTTGTAGTTAGCTTGAATAGCTTGACTACCATCTTGGAACATTGGAAGACTCACCATGTTGTGACCCATCCCTTGATTTGGAATACCTTGACCACCATATCGATCACTTCGGTCTTCACACCTTCCTCCTTCATCCCTATACCTATCATCACTATCCCATTTCCCTTGACATCTCATGCCTTGGTTCGTACCAAAGCCTTTGGGTCCTTCCCACCATTCATTCGGGTTAACCTCTTCACACATTTCATCATAAAGAGGGTTTTGATAATAGATATCTTGGTAGGGTACTTATGGGTAGTGTTGTTGGATTCCACATAGGGTACATGCAAGGATGCATGTGATACATTTCGTGGAGGTTCTTGGCTTCTAACTTGGGTCTCCACAAAAGAAGGACTCATTTGTGGTGGATGATATGGTTGGGTATTTGGATATGGGGTGAATTGCCTAACATAGCTCGGGTTCATTCAGAATGTAGCTTTAGGGTAAGTTTGGTTCCAATTTGGTTGGGGGTAGTATAGGTTGGATTCTTGACCCGAGGTCCTTCTTATTTCCTTACTTTGGCTTGTCATAAGGAACCAATCATACTATCCATCCTTTTCACCCTTTTGTCCATACCTCTAAGCCTCCCATTTGTTTCAACCACCCTTTCATTCACATTGGTCACTCTCCTGGATACATTGGAATTTGTCACCATGTTGTTAACCGAACTCCTTCCTCCATGGTTATAAGAAAAATGATTAGACATTGTACCTACAAAACTCAACAAACAATATTAGTGGTAAAAGCCTCATATCACTCATATGTAAACTCTCAACTCACCTCCTAAAGTGTCGTCTCAAAATCGGTAGTGAACTCTAGCTTTGCTTGATCAATTCAAGATCACCTATCCTTTGTGGTGGAATGGATTCTTGTGACTCTTGAAAGAAGGACGACTCGATTGAAGGTAGAAGGACTTGAATCAAGAAGTTTATCAACGAATTAAGATGAGAAAAGTTGAAGAAAAGAAGCACGAAAGAAAACGGACTCAAAAAAAAAACTAAGTAACAAAAGTAGAAAAAGTGCTTGTGTTGCTTAATTTTTATAAATCAAAGAGATGATTTAAAAACTAGTTAACAAGTGATTAAAGATGTTAATTGCTTGTTAAATAGTTGAGAAATCGAAAGAAGAAAGCGTAAGGAAAAAGAATCACGGAGTTTGGACATTTGGAAAAAAAATTTGGAAGCTTACTAGTTTGGCTGTTCCAGCAAGCGTCTGGCCCTTCCTAAGGCGCTGAGCTTTAGAAGCTTGCTGTTTTGGGTGCTGATACACTATCAAGTCCACAACACACAAATTTCCAACAATCAGCCACGAAATCAACAAACCAACACAAGATCAACAAGTTTCAACAAGTGCTAGTGAATCGAAAGAGCCCCCCCCCACGGCTTCACTAGACTTCAAGATTACAAAAACAACATTAACAAGATCACAAAAAGATAGTAACTTGACATAAAAGATTCAAGAGTCTAAGAACCCTAACAACAAGAGAGGACCCTAAGACTATTGAATATTAACACCAAGTTCTTACTTGGACCAAGAGGAACTATATGACCTCAAGATTCTTGTTTCTAGCCAAGATACAACACAAGTATTCCTCTTCTTGTGGGCTGGTTTAGAGAGAGAGAGAGAACCCAAAATATTACAAGTGTTGTGTTTCAAAATAATAATGGAAGAACTAACCCAAGTAACCCTAATGTTATCTATTTATATTACAAGGGAAAAATGACCAGCTTGTCCCTAAGCCATGGGGCGGCCTTGGAGTGTAAGTTTATTACACTTCAAGGTCCCTCTTCACACTTAAAAACATTTAGATCATTAGATGGATCAGTCACCAACTCACACACGGCCATTTGCATGAACAAGGCTTGGAGCTTTTGTAATTCCCGAGCTTGGCTTCGTGTGAAGGGTCGTGGACTCGTTGGACAGCTTGTATCACCTGCATCATCCTCTCAATCTTGAGAGGAATTTGACCTCAAATTCGGCATTTGGTCATCTTCAACCACATCTACGAGAGAAAGATCACAAACGTTGAAAGTGTTGTGCACTTGATATTCCGTTGGAAGGTCAATCTTGTAGGCGTTGTCATGGATTCTCTCAAGTACTTGGAATGGACTATCACCCCTCGGCATCAATTTGGACTTTCTTTGAAATGGAAACCGATCCTTCCGAAGATGCACCCACACCCAATCTCCCGGTTCAAGAATGAATTTCTTTCTCCCCTTGTTGGCCCTCCTTGCAATCTCTTGGTTTTTCTTCTCAAGTTGGAGCCGCACCTTCTCATGTAACTTCTTCATAGAATCTGCCTGCTTGCTTCCATCTAAGATAATCATAAGATCACTTGGCAAAGGCGTTAAATCCAAAGGGGTAAGGGGTTGAGGCCGTATACACACTCAAAAGGAGTCATTCCCGTACTTGAGTGTATGACACGTTTATAAGCAAATTCAATCAAGGGTAAGTGCTCTTCCCAAGAAGTCACTTTTCCCTTAACCATGGAACGTAGCATAGCACCCAAAGTCCTATTTACTACTTCTGTTTGGCCATCGGTTTGTGGGTGGCAGGACGTAGAGAACAACAACTTGGTACCAAGCCTACCCCACACGGATTTCCAAAGTGACTTAGGAACTTAGAGTCCCTATCACTCACAATGGTCCTCAGAACACCATGCAATTTAACAACATTATCAACAAATAAAGAGGCCACGCTAGGTGCGTCATCACATTTAGAGCAAGAAATAAAGTGCGCCATTTTAGAAAACCGATCGACTACAACAAAGATACTATCCCGACCTCGTCGAGTCCTTGGCAGCCCCAACACAAAATCCATAGATATATCAAGCCAAGGACATAGAGGGGTGGGCAGCGGGGTGTACAACCCGTGAGGTAGGAGCCGAGATTTGGCTCTCTTGCATTCTACACATTGGTTGCAAACCCTAGCCACATCCTTGCGCATTTTGGGCCAACAGAATTGCTCCTCCAACATTCCGAAGGTCTTTTCGACCCCAAAATGACCCATTAGACCGCCATCATGTGCTTCCCTCACAAACAAGTCTCTCCAAGAGCTAGAGGGTACACACAATCACACCTTTAAATAAGTAACCATCAAACTTGGCATAGGGATTCGAACCCCTAGATGAATCCCACTTGTCCCTACCCAATTCTTCACATTCCCTAAAGATATGAGCGAAGTGAGGGTCCTTGGGATACAATCCTCTTAAGCTCTTAAAGCCCATCAATTTTGATGACAAAGTGGACACAAGAACATGTTTTCTAGACAAAGCATCGGCTACTACATTGTCCTTACCCTTTTTGTATTGGATAACATAAAGGAAGGTCTCAAGGAACTCGATCCATTTGGCATGCCATTCGTTAAGCTTGTCTTGGGCCCGAAGATGCTTTAAGGATTCATGGTCCGTTTGGATCACGAACTCCTTGGGCCGTAAGTAGTGTTGCCAAGTGGCCAAGGCTCTAATCAAGGCATACAACTCTAAATCATACGTGGAGTAGTTTAGAGTTGCTCCTTTGAGCTTTTCACTAAAGTAAGCAATGGGTTTCAAATCTTGCATCAAAACAGCCCCTATGCCTACTTTACTCACATCGCACTCGACTTCGAACGTCTTATCAAAGTTGGGCAATTGTAACAAAGGCGTGGATATGAGCATAGCTTTCAAGGCTTCAAAAGCCTTAGCTTGCTCGTCACCCCACTTGAAGGATTCGAATGACCTCGGTCAAGGGGGCGGCTATGGTGCTAAATCCTTTGACAAACCTTCTATAAAAACTAGCCAACCCGTGGAAGCTTCTTACTTCTCCAACGGTTTGTGGGGTTGGCCAATTTTTGATAGCGTTTATCTTGGATTCATCCACTTCGACCCCTCTTGAACTAACAACAAAACCCAAGAAAACAACTTCATTAACACCAAAGGAGCATTTTTCCAAATTTTTATACAATATTTCCTTTCTAAGGACATCAAGCACATATTGTAAATGCATCACATGCTTTTCTAAAGACTTGCTATAAACCAAGACATCATAAAAGTAGACAACAACAAACTTTCCAATAAATGGCCTCATCACATGATTCATTAGCCTCATAAAAGTACTTGGAGCGTTTGTTAGGCCGAAGGGCATAACCATCCATTTATAGAGACCAAATTTGGTCTTGAAGGGGGTTTTCTATTCATCACCGGGTTGCATTCTTATTTGGTGATAGCCACTTCTTAAATCAATCTTGGAAAATAAACACGAACCATTCAATTTATCTAGCATGTCATCTAACCGAGGGATAGGGTGATGATATTTTATCATAATTTTGTTGATGGATCGGCAGTCCACGCACATAAGCCACGTTCCGTCCTTTTTGGGCACTAGTAGCACCAGAACCGCGCACGGACTCATGCTCTCCTTGATATACCCTTTGTTGAGGAGTTCCTCAACTTGACGTTGTAATTCTTTGGTGTCCGTAGGGTTGCTCCTATAAGCCGGCCGGTTTGACAATTGTGATCCCGGCACAAAGTCAATTTGGTGCTCAATTCCCCGAAGCGGGGGCAATTCTTGCGGAAGTTCTTTAGGAAATACATCTTCATAATCCTGCAACACACAAGAAATCAAAGGAGAAATGGAATAGTTAGTGGGGTTAGTATTAAAACAATGAGCCAAAAGTAACATAGGCGTGTCCTCATCATGATCCACGAAGAGTTCCTTCCTTCTAACCAACATCACCATGTTCTCTTTCCCTTTTGAGGTTGAGGCAGACCCGGATAAGCCTATTGCCCCACCTACGGGTTCCCCTCTTCATTCTTCCTTTTCATATGGTTGTCCCCTTTCCTTCAATTCTCTCATCTTTTGATGCCACTCATTTACTTGGGAGGGCAAAAGAGGATGAAGGGTGACCTTTCGGCCATCCTTCTCAAGTGTATATCGATTAGACCTCCCATCGTGTTTGGTAGACCTATCATATTGCCAAGGTCTACCTAGCAACAAGTGACATGCTTGCATTGGTATTACGTCACAAAGCACTTCATCGTGGTAGTTTCCCACCTTAAACCGTATCACACATTGCCTTGTGACCTTTAATTCACCACATTCATTCAACCATTGTAACTTGTAAGGACTAGTGTGCGGTGTAGTTGGTAACTTCAAGAAGTTTACCATAGACTAACAACATTTGTACAACTACCACTATCAATCACCAAGGTGCACACACTCCCCTTTACAAGACTAATAGTATGGAATAGATTTTCCCTTTGGCTTGGGTCATTGATTGCCTTACTAATCATGACGCGTCCTAACTACAAAGTTTGGAACCACACACTCCCCTTCTTACGGATAAACATCTTCACCATCATCACCATCATCATCATGTGGTCCATTATCAGTTTTCTCTCCATCTTGAGGCTCGGCCTCATCCTCTCCCTTTTCAGGGTCCACCTCCTCACCAAGGTAATACAATCTCCCTTCCCATAGGATCACATTGTGTCGGTTTGGACATTCATTGGCCTTATGTCCCCAACCTTGGCACTTGAAATATTGGAATCCCTTTGGGTTAGGATACTTGTGAGCTTTCGGGTTTGGAGGAATTTTGTGGACTGTTTTGGGCTCGGGCAGCCTTGTAGTGGCGGGTTGGTCCTTGTTTTTGGGCCAGCCCAAGGTGGCTTGTCCCCTTGCCTTGAACGCGGACCTCTCTTTAAGACCCCTTTCAATCTCAAGAGCCGCCTGGAAAATACCTTCAACGGTATCAAACTTGTGGAGTGTTAAATGAGTGGAGATCTCTTTGTTCAACCCACACTTGAACCGGATGACGTCATGACTGATTTGTTCCCCATGATGGTCAAGTTTCAACATGAGTTGCTGAAACTCATCAAAGTATGCCATCACACTCTTGTTTCCTTTACGCAAGTTGTACAATCTAGCAAGCAACTCGTGGCGATACCTCTTGGGAAGGTACCGTTGTCTCATTAAGTACCTTAACCGAAACAAAGGTGGTGGCTGCCCATCAACTAATTCATTACCAAACCGCTTGACGTACTCCCACTAAGTATTAGCATAACCCTCAAAATGAGCTATAGCATAGCAACCCTTCTTTTCCTCCGAGATATCATTAACTTGGAAAACTTTGTCACAAGCCGATTCCCAAGCTAAGTAGGCCTCGGTGTCACTTTCACCTTTAAATATGGGTAGGCTCAACTTGATGGTGTTGATGCGTACATCTCTCTCTTGGTGTCGGTTTCCCTTTCTCCATACCCTCGGTATCTCCTTGGATCTCCACGACCCCTCTCATCTCCTCCTCCCTCATGTAAGCATCATCAAAGGCTCCATATCCTTCATACTCCTCTCTACCATATTCCTCAAAGTGGGCTGGACGGTTTTGGGCATTTTGGACTTGATTTGGAGGAATTGGATTTTGTAGAGGTGGTGGTCTTTGGTTTAATGGAGCTTGGAATGGAGGATTCGGATTTGGTGGAGGTACTTGACGTCCAAATCCCTCTTTGGGACTTGAGGAGTTTGGAATTGTATTGGTCTAGTGGGGTCTCGGTTTGGAAGGAAAGGAGTGGTTTGGGTTGCGGCATTTAGTGGAGCTTGAGATGTATTTAGCATTTGGTGCAATGTTTCGGGAGTGATGGTTGTGGAGGAAGTTCTATCATGCCCATTGGTAGAAACATGTAGAGGAGTAGGGGTGAGAGTTCCTTTGACTCTCCACTTGTTCTAATCTCCCACTAATAGTCGACACTTCTCCCTTTATTGCGGCCAAATCCCCCCTCACAGCCCCAAATTCCGTATTCAACCTTTCAAGTATTCGGGTAACGGCCTCAAGAGTAACCCTCATGGAGTCAAGAGCATTAGTATCCATATTTTGGGACGTGGTCCCTTCCATTTTCAAGGTATTACACTCTTTAGATCACCTCACAATTGAGTTCCACAAGTGTTGTAGATTGGCTAGTAACCCGTGAATCCTTTAAGGTATGAGTAAGCTCTTATCCGGAGTGGATTTTTATTTGAAGACTCAAAGAATTCTCATTGGACTAGAACCAAGAAGTAACAACGTATTCAAAAGATAAAAAAGCACCCAAGTAATCGTTGACACGAACAACGGATTCAAAGGACTAATTGACAACCTAGTAGGAATGTACTAGTTTGTTGATTAGTTCTAGAACCAAGTAAGGAAACTAAGAATCAACCATTAGAAACTAGGAAAAGAGTATCCAAATTTGAGTTTATTAGTGACGTGGCAGCATGTAATTGGTCTTGGCCCACACAAAATTTTCTTCTTTTTTTTTTTTTTGTCACAAATCTGAAATTTCAAGATTCACACAACTTGTAATGGATGACAATGGTTTTGAAGGGCCTGTAAAGTGTTGTACTCTTTTTCAACTTTTCAAACTCAAAAGGTAAGAGTTGACTATACTAATCCCACAAAACAAGGTTCCGTGATTTAAGGAAAAGTGGTTGTCAAGTCTAGAAAGTGATGTATGCAAGTCCTCTCACAACAACTTTATAACTTTTGTCTTACAAGATTTTGGATCTATTTTATACTTTGTGGACTTAAGTTGTAAGAATAGATGAAGAACAAGATGAACACCACAACAACCTTCAAGAACACAACATCAACTTCTTCAAGAACATAACACAAAAGGCACCAGTGGTCATCAACAAGGTACAACCTACGGTCCAAGTTCAAGTCACCACAACAATGGTCAATATTATAAGCTCAACTTTAGATCTAGACACCTTTAGTGTTGGTGAGAAAGAAATCAACACTACAAACACACTAAACAAGTAAAATATCACCTAGATCTAAACACACAAGCACCAATTTCGGTCAAGACAACAAGATGGACAGATTTCGTTTTTGACCAAGAGAGCCCTAGATTGGTAGTGTAGGAACACAACCAGCCATGCTCTGATACCAAATGATACACTATCAAGTCCACAACACACAAATTTCCAACAACCAGCCACGAAATCAACAAACCAACACAACAAGTTTCAACAAGTGCTAGTGAATCGAAAGAGCCCCACACGGCTTCACTAGACTTCAAGATTACAAAAACAACATTAACAAGATCACAAAAAGATAGTAACTTGACATAAAAGATTCAAGAGTCTAAGAACCCTAACAACAAGAGAGGACCCTAAGACTATTGAAGATTAACACCAATTTCTTACTTGGACCAAGAGGAACTCTATGACCTCAAGATCCTTGTTTCTAGCCAAGATACAACACAAGTATCCCTCTTCTTGTGGGCTGGTTTAGAGAGAGAGAGAACCCAAAATATTACAAGTCTTGTGTTTCAAAATAATAATGGAAGAACTATCCCAAGTAACCCTAATGTTATCTATTTATATTACAAGGGAAAAATGACCTGCTTGTCCCTAAGCCATGGGGCGGCCTTGGAGTGTAAGTTTATTACACTTCAAGGTCCCTCTTCACACTTAAAAACATTTAGATCATTAGATGGATCAGTCACCAACTCACACACGGCCATTTGCATGAACAAGGCTTGGAGCTTTTGTAATTCCCGAGCTTGGCTTCGTGTGAAGGGTCGTGGACTCGTTGGACAGCTTGTCTCACCCGTATCAGGTGCCAAATCAAGCGTCTGGCCCTTCCTATGGCACTGAATTTTTTTTGTTGTTGTTGAAGTGGCAGCTGTTGACTAGAGTTGACTGCTGATTTGGCTCTGACTTGACTGCTGATGTGGCGCCACATGGAAAATCAATTTAATTTTTTTTTTCTGAATTTAATAAATAATTTTATTTTTTTTTGAATTTCCACAATTGGACCCACAAACACTTTTGACCAAATTTGACTTGCAATTTTGGATCAAAGTGTACTTCTTCTCTCTTCTTCTCCAAGAACAATATGAAGGTGTTCAAGAACACCAAAAAAACACACCAAACCCTAGCACACCCAAATCAACTCGAAATTGGCTCAAAATTTAGGAGTAACTTCCCCACGACTTAGAGAACAAACCCCAATGAATTCTAAGCCTCAATTTCTCCTCAATCAACAAACCCACTTTCCAAGTTTTGAAAACTCAAAAGCTTGAAAACCCTTTAATGGCAACTTCACTTTCCAAACTCCGATTTGAATGAAATTCAAGATTTAGACTCAAAAAACATAAGAGAATCAAGATCTAGTGTCAAAAACAACAAATCAAAACAAAAAAAAAATTGGATTTTTTTTTTGATTTTTTGATTTTTGAAGAAATCAAAATCCCAATATTAAGATTTGTGAAAACAAACCTTAACCTAGGCTCTTGATACCAAAATGATAACGATCAAAGAGGGAAGAATAAGAAGGAAAGAAAACAAAAGAAGGATATGTGGATTAATATTCAAACTTTTGAATTTATGGGCAACAAGAGAATTGATACCCTCACCTCCCAATTGAATTCAACAATTTAAACACAAACCCTAGTTTGAGAAAATCAAAGGAAACCAAGAAACCACAAATGAGTAACCTTCGATTAACCAAACCAAAAAGTTCACCAACAATTCCAAGATCCACACTACTAAAATTACCAAATAATGCTAGGTTTCACCTAGAAACTACAAGCTAAATGTTAGGCTTCACCTAGAAACTACAAGCTTCAAAGCTCAATATTCAATATTCATCAAAAGTCCCATGTAAAATGAGGAATTATCCTATTTATACTAGAGAAATAAAAGACAACTAGTTATTTTCAAATATGCCCTTAATGAGAGACAAGGGCCTTGTTTGGTGACTCTTGTTGTGAATTCTTCAATTTAAAATCTAGCCACTTGTACAAATAGCCTCTTTTCTTTATCCACATCACTCCCATGGACTCTTAAGCTTTCCTTTTCACGAATATTCTACGTGTCATCCATGTCATCCATGATCGTGTCAACCATGCAATCCACGTTAGTATCATAAATTCTCCTTGGGACACCATGAACTGTCCCATAGGTCTAGCCCTTTTTGACGGCCCTCTTTCAAATTTTTGCGCCCTTCTCCTTTGTCTCTGATCCTCCATTTTCTATGTAAAGGCTTGTATTCTGGCTATATCCATATCTTTATTCAATGCAACAATATTACAGTCCCTCACCAAATACGGCTCCAATCTGTCCACATGTCGATGGACTCTGTCGTCCATAGTGACTACTACATTTGGAGCATACCTAGCCAAAGAGTTAAACCGGAGGCTGTACTCTCTGACGCTCATATTCCCTTGATGAAGATTTAAAAACTGATTCGTACAAGCCTCTCGGATCTCATAGGGAAGATAGTGATCAAGGAATGCCGCTTTGAATTCCTCCCAACTAGCTGGAAGTGCACCGATACCCCTGGATCATTTCCAATCTTCGTACCATAATATAGCCTCTCCATTCAATCTATATGTTGCAAGCTCGACTGTTTCTATACCAGTCACATGCATAACATCTAGAGACCTTTGAATTTGGTCCACGAAGTCCTGTGGGTCTTCATTTAGATCTGACCCGATAAAGGTGGGAGGGTCTAATTTCAAAAAATCTTGTGTCCTCCGACTAGCTGCCCTATTCGCACCGTCATTACTCTTAGTTGGACCAACTTGTCCTTGAATTTATGCAGCAACTATATGAGTCAACATGTGCACTGCATTTCTTATATCCTGCTCAGTAGCATTTACAGGTGGTTCGGCAGGTTCTTCTCTCCTTCTCGGCTCTTCTGGAGCTGGAAAAGTAGAAGAAGCCAGCGATACAAACTTAGTTTCAGCCCTACCTTGACTAGCTTGGTGAGGTGGTGATTTTCTCGTTCCTTCTCCGGCAAGCATATCTACCTGCTTACCTTTGCCCCTACCTCATCTTGTAATCGGCATTTTACTATACAAAAGAAAACCAACTTCACTGGTCAGATATGATTGCACCTACAACATTGGCTCTAATGCACGATCTAAGAAATGAAGAAAAAAAATAACTCCTAAATGTCCCGTAGCCTCCTACTTATAAATGTGGCGCGCAACACATCCATAAGTTCTACTCTGACATAGCTTTGTAGACACTCTAGGATGACCTATTTTGATACCACTTTTGTCATACTAATCTCATTGAGGTGGACTGGCACCCGAAGCCGTTAAGGCCCCGAGAGAACCAACCTACTTCCATGTACATTCATATGCATGTCACGAAATGAACAACACTCTATCATATATAGATGCAAGATACCAATGGCAGAAGTCATGGAGAAACATTCAATAGATATAAAACTTGGCCGTTAGGGCCACCACGTCAAAATCCACACATGCCTTCATTTGTCTTACAAAGTCTACAAAGCCTCTAACAGATACATATACATAACCAACCTAAAGTCGAGACAAGTCCCTGCTTTATACAATCCTTTATACAATACCAAAACAAGTGAACATAATGACTCGGAAATCCCCGAATCAATATGGAGCTCACCAACAGTTTGCAGATGATTCGTATCCAACTGTGGAGGTCTACTAGCTCCTGTGCCTGCAGCAAGTAAGGTAAGTCCCCCAAGGGACGGCAGTACCAAGAATGTACTGAGTATGTAAGGCTATAAGAAGCTACGTGATACAGAAGTACTTCAATGGAATCAAATATAAGTGAAAAGGTAAAATAAATAAACCACCGTTCTATATGTGTGGAACCATGTACATTACATTCTTTACTTTCTTTGCTTTTACGTTCATCATTATCATCATTCATCCACTGATCAGTGGGTCATAACATAATCATCCACCTTATCGGTGGGTCATAACATAATCATCCACCTTATTGGTGGCTCATAAAATAATATTAGGATCAGCTTGAGCTAGGCTTATGTGCCCCTTTGATGTTGTCCCTTGATCCATAATCTCGGGATCGATTCTAGCTAGACTTTGTTCCCCTTTGAGCCGTCCTGGTTCTCAAACAATAAACCATATATGCATTACTTTATTCCTTTACTTTTGTGGGATTGATACATTGGTGGTTATAACATTATTGGAGCTTTGAAACATCATTCAATGAATAAGAGACATGTGAATCAAAATTGGTCAATGAATAAGAAACATGTGAATAACAATATATGATAACCTGAAATGAGATACTTTAGAACATGTCGGAATGGAACAAGTATGATAACAATGAGAACAATAGGTGCTGCCAAAGGATACGAAAAGAGTAACCTTACATACCTTATCCTTCCAATGTATAACTATAACAGTTTAGCTCTTCCTTAAAGTGCTACTCTACAATAGGAATACATAATGGAGCCCACATTAACAACAAACCACATTACGAGTGCATAAAACAACAATAAACTACATGACCGCCATATAACGTCATTTCACCTTCACAATACCATTCACTGCATTACCATACCAAAAACACCAAAACATGACACACATCAACCAAGATACCATAAACCGATAACATTTGACACCAAGTTTATACTTTACACCTCCCCTTCAGTACAATGTCACATTTACCTCACTACGTCACGTAAACACCTTTCACAACAACACATTAAAGAAAATCCATAATTGACAGCATTCAAAATACCTCCGGGCTACTCCTTTAAAGTCATTCAAAAGGTACCATAATTTGACAATTGCATCCAAGAAGAGTAGAGGGGTTTCGGGGATCAAAGAGAGATAAAAACATGCAAAATGGGGTCCTGGAGGGACCTGTGGGGTCACCTGTGCCCGCAGGTGGGTGACATGCGGCCGCAGGTGGCCCTGGACAGGGTGCCCATATGGCCCTGTCCAGGGCCACCTGCATTGGCATCTGCACCCACAGGTGCCCCGCCCGCAAGGGCGGGTGCCCGTTTCAGCCTCCAGGGGTCATTTTCGGGTCCTTTTTTTTAATGAATGGTCCATGGTCATAAGTAAGCTTCACTTTTCATATTTTAGGTTAACTTGGATGCCAACAAACAATCATAGTTTCACAACACACATGAAAATCTCAAAACTACATTTTTCTTTCAATACGCCACCAATTCCATGCACAATTTCACAACAATAATTTCAAATGTTATACACAAAGGGAAAGCAAGTTAGGGACATAACCACATCATACATGTTGACATTTAATCCCTCAAACTCACTTCCTTCAAGACCACAAGTCTCCCTTCAAGTTTAGAAGGCAAAACCCTTTACCGATTAAGCAATAATAGACTGTTTTACACATCGTGGACTGCTCAATACTTTGTCAACATAACCAAAATGATTTACACACCCTCTCATGAATATAATATCTTAAACCATAAGATTAAATACTTACCAAATCTTACAAGAGGATGATCTTGTCCAGGGAATGATAGCTTAGGGTTTGAAAGAGAAATGAAATATTGTTGGAAAATTCTAGAAATGTGCATGTGTCTTTTGGTGAATAAAATCTGATTTTTTGTGCCTTTTATAGGCCCTCATGATCATCCTTAGCCACACACTTAGTAATAAATGTTATGTTTACTTAGTCAAAGGTGGAATTGATACAAGATCAAGTCTACAACACAAAGATTCCAACAACAACAGCAACAAAACAGCAAACCAACACCAATGCTAGTGAATCGAAAGAGCCCCACACGGCTTCACTAGACTTCAAGATCTCAAAGACAACAACGACAAGATAGTAAAAGATAGATAACTTGACATATAATATTCAAGAGACTAAGAACCCTAACATCAAGAAAGGACCCTAAGACTATGCATAAACACCAAGTTCTTACTTAGACCAAGAGGAACTCAATGACCTCAAGATCCTTGTTTCTAGCCAAAACACAACACAAGCTTCACTCTAGCAAGCTTGGCCGAAATCTGCCTCCCAATGGAAGAGAGAGAGAGAGAGAAATATTACAAGTCTTTGTCTTGAAATTACAATGAGAAAACTAAGGCAAAATAATTCTAAGCTTGTCTATTTATATTACAAGCCAAATGAGAGACAAAATGACCATATGGGCCATGTTGGGGCAGCCGGCCATGGAGGCCTTGGAGTGTAAGTTTATTACACTTCAAGGCCCATCTTCACACCTTAAAACATTTAGATCCTTAGGTGGTTCAATGACCAACTCACACACGGCCATTTGCATGAATAAGGCTTGGAGTTTTTGTAACTCCCGAGCTTGACTTCGTGTGAATGGTCGGGTACTTGTTGGACAGCTTGTCCCACCCGTATCATCCTCTCCATCTTGAGAGGAATTTGACCTCAAATTCAGCACTTGGTCGTCTTCAACCGCCTCCACGAGAGAAAGATCACAAACGTTAAAAGTGTGGTGCACTTGATATTCCGGTGGAAGGTCAATCTTGTAGGCGTTGTCATTGATTTTCTCGAGTACTTGGAATGGACCATCACCCCTCGGCATCAATTTGGACTTTCTTTGGGATGGAAACCGATCCCTCCGAAGATGCACCCACACCCAATCTCCCGGTTCAAGGATGACTTTCTTTCTTCCCTTGTTGGCCCTCCTTGCCATGTCTTGGTTTCTCTTCTCAAGTTGAAGCCGCACCTTCTCATGTAACTTCTTCATAGAATCTGCCCGCTTGCTTCCTTCTAAGCTAATCATGAGATCACTTGGCAAAGGCGTTAAATCCAAAGGGGTGAGGGGGTTGAGGCCGTATACACACTCAAAGGGAGTCATTCCCGTACTTGAGTGTATGACACGGTTATATGCAAACTCAATTAATGGTAAGTGCTCTTCCCAAGAAGTCATTTTTCCCTTAACCATGGAACGTAGCATAGCACCCAAAGTCCTATTTACTACTTTCGTTTGGCCATCGATTTGTGGGTGGCAGGACGTAGAGAATAATAACTTGGTACCAAGCCTACCCCACATGGACTTCCAAAAGTGGCTTAGGAACTTAGAGTCCCTATCACTCACAATGGTCCTCGGGACGCCATGCAATCTAACAACATTATCAACAAACAACGAGGCCACGCTAGGGGCGTCATCACATTTAGAGCAAGGAATAAAGTGCGCCATTTTAGAAAACCGGTCAACTACAACAAAAATACTATCCCGGCCTCGTCGAGTCCTTGGCAGCCCTAACACAAAGTCCATAGATATATCAAGCCAAGGACGTAGAGGAGTGGGCAGCGGGGTGTACAACCCATGAGGTAGGAGCCGAGATTTGGCTCTCTTGCATTCTACACATTGGCCGCAAATCCTAGCCACATCCTTGCGCATTTTGGGCCAATAGAATTGCTCCTCCAATATTCCAAGGGTCTTTTCGACCCCAAAATGACCCATTAGACCGCCATCATGTGCTTCCCTCACAAACAATTCTCTCCAAGAGCTAGAGGGTACACACAATCGTCTACCTTTAAATAAGTAACCATCAAACTTGGCATAGGGATTTGAACCCCTAATCCCACTTGTCCCTACCCCATTCTTCACATTCCCTAAAGATAGGAGCAAAGTGAGGGTCCTTGGGATACAATTCTCTTAAACTCTCAAAACCCATCAATTTTGATGACAAGGTGGACACAAGGACATGTTTTCTAGACAAAGCATCGGCCACTACATTGTCCTTACCCTTTTTGTATTGGATAACATAAGGGAAGGTCTCAAGAAACTCAATCCATTTTGCATGCCGTTTGTTAAGCTTGTCTTGGGCCCGAAGATGCTTTAAGGATTCATGGTCCGTTCGGATCACGAACTCCTTGGGCCATAAGTAATGTTGCCAAGTGGCCAAGGCTCTAATCAAGGCATACAACTCTAAATCATACGTGGAGTAGTTTAGAGTTGCTCCTTTGAGCTTTTCGCTAAAGTAAGCAATGGGTTTCAAATCTTGCATCAAAACAGCCCCTATGCCTACTTTACTCGCATCGCACTCGACCTCGAAGGTCTTATCAAAGTTGGGCAATTGTAACAACGGTGCGGAGATGAGCATAGCTTTCAAGGCTCAAATGCCTTAGCTTGCTCGACACCCCACTTGAAGGGTTGTTCTTTCCGAATGACCTCGGTCAAGGGGGCGGCTATGGTGCTAAATCCTTTGACAAACCTTCTAGAAAAACTAGCCAACCCGTGGAAGCTTCTTACTTCTCCAACGCTTTGTGGGGTTGGCCAATTTTTGATAGCGTTTATCTTGGATTCATCCACTTCGACCCCTCTTGAACTAACAACAAAACCCAAGAAAACAACTTCATTAACACCAAAGGAGCATTTTTCCAAATTTGCATACAATATTTCCTTTCTAAGGACATCAAGCACATATTGTAAATGCATCACATGCTTTTCTAAAGACTTGCTATAAACCAAGACATCATAAAGCCCATCAATTTTGATGACAAAGTGGACACAAGAACATGTTTTCTAGACAAAGCATCGGCTACTACATTGTCCTTACCCTTTTTGTATTGGATAACATAAAGGAAGGTCTCAAGGAACTCGATCCATTTGGCATGCCATTCGTTAAGCTTGTCTTGGGCCCGAAGATGCTTTAAGGATTCATGGTCCGTTTGGATCACGAACTCCTTGGGCCGTAAGTAGTGTTGCCAAGTGGCCAAGGCTCTAATCAAGGCATACAACTCTAAATCATACGTGGAGTAGTTTAGAGTTGCTCCTTTGAGCTTTTCACTAAAGTAAGCAATGGGTTTCAAATCTTGCATCAAAACAGCCCCTATGCCTACTTTACTCACATCGCACTCGACTTCGAACGTCTTATCAAAGTTGGGCAATTGTAACAAAGGCGTGGATATGAGCATAGCTTTCAAGGCTTCAAAAGCCTTAGCTTGCTCGTCACCCCACTTGAAGGATTCGAATGACCTCGGTCAAGGGGGCGGCTATGGTGCTAAATCCTTTGACAAACCTTCTATAAAAACTAGCCAACCCGTGGAAGCTTCTTACTTCTCCAACGTTTTGTGGGGTTGGCCAATTTTTGATAGCATCTATCTTGGATTCATCCACTTCGACCCCTCTTGAACTAACAACAAAACCTAAGAAAACAACTTCATTGACACCAAAAGAGCACTTTTCCAGATTTGCATACAATTTTTCCTTCCTAAGGACATCAAGCACACATTGTAAATGCATCACATGCTCTTCTAAGGACTTGCTATACACCAAGACATCATCAAAGTAGACAACAACAAACTTCCCAATAAATGGCCTCATCACGTGATTCATTAGCCTCATAAAGGTACTTGGAGCATTTGTTAGGCCGAATGGCATAACCATCCATTCATAGAGACCAAACTTGGTCTTGAAGGCGGTTTTCCATTCATCACCGGGTTGCATTCTTATTTGGTGATAGCCACTCCTTAAATCAATCTTGGAAAACAAACATGAACCATTCAACTCATCTAGCATGTCATCTAACCGAGGAATAGGGTGGCGATATTTTACCGTAATTTTGTTGATGGCTCGGCAGTCCACACACATGCGCCACGTTCCGTCTTTCTTTGGCACTAATAACACCGGAACAGCACACGGACTCATGCTCTCCTTGACATACCCTTTGTTGAGGAGCTCCTCAACTTGACGTTGCAATTCCTTGGTGTCCGTAGGATTGCTCCTATAAGCCGGCTTGTTTGGTAATTGTGATCCCGGCACAAAGTCAATTTGGTGCTCAATTCCCCGAAGCGGGGGCAATCCTTGCGGAAGTTCCTTAGGAAATACGTCCTCATAATCCTGCAACACACAAGAAATCAAAGGGGAAATGGAAGAATTAGTGGGGTTAGTGTTAAAACAATGAGCCAAGAGTAACATAGGCGTATCCTCATCATGATCCACGAAGAGTTCCTTCTTCCTAACCAACATCACCATGTTTTCCGTCCCCTTCGCCGTTGGGGCAGCCTTGGATGGGCCCACTGCCCCACCTACGGAACTCCCTCCCTTTTCTCCCTTTTCGGATTCCTTTCCTTTTTCCTTCAATTCCCTCATCCTTTGATGCCACTCATTTACTTGGGAAGGCGAAAGAGGATGAAGTGTAACCTTTCGGCCATCCTTCTCAAGTGTATATCGATTAGTCCTCCCATCGTGTTTAGTAGACCTATCATATTGCCAAGGTCTACCTAGTAACAAGTGACATGCTTGCATTGGTATCATGTGATACGGGTGGGACAAGCTGTCCAACAAGTACCCGACCATTCACACGAAGTCAAGCCCGGGAGTTACAAAAACTCCAAGCCGTATTCATGCAAATGGCCGTGTGTGAGTTGGTTATTGAACCACCTAAGGGCCTAAATGTTTTAAGGTGTGAAGATGGGCCTTGAAGTGTAATGTTTTTACACTCCATGGCCGGCTGCTCCACATGGCCCATAAGGTCATTTTTGTCTTTCATTTGGCTTGTAATATAAATAGACAAGCCTAGAATTATTTTGCCTTAGTTTTCTCATTGTAATTTCAAGACAAAGACTTGTAATATTTCACTTTCTCTCTCTCTTCCATTGGGAGGCAGATTCGGCCACAAGCTTGCTAGAAGGAAGCTTGTGTTGTGTTTTGGCTAGAAACTAGGGTCTTGAGGTCATTGAGTTCCTCTTGGTCCAAGTAAGAGCTTGGTGTTTATATTCAATAGTCTTAGGGTCCTCTCTTGATGTTAGGGTTCTTAGTCTCTTGAATATTATATGTCAAGTTATCTATCTTTTCATTATCTTGTTGTTGTTGTCTTTGAGATCTTGAAGTCTAGTGAAGCCGTGTGGGGCTCTTTCGATTCACTAGCATTGTTGCTTACTTGTTAATCTTGTGTTTGTTGGGTTTTCTTGTTGGTGTTGCTGAAATCGTGTGATACATACTTGATCTTGTATCATTTGGTATCAAAGCAAGACCGGTTGTGTTCCCACACAACCCATCTTGGGCTTGTTCTCGGATTAAACAAAAAAAAAATCGGAAATCAGTCCCTTGAAGACAAATCCGAGAATGTTGTTGTATGTTTAGATCTAGGTGTTATTTTGCTTGTTTAGTGTGTTTCAAGTGTTGGTTTCTTTCTCACCAACACTAAAGTGTCTAGATCTAAAAGTTGAGCTTGAAAACTTGACCATTGTTGTGGTGACTTGAAGTGGTTGAAAGTTGTATGTTGTTGATGACAAAAATTGGTGGTTGTGTGTTATGTGCTTGAAGAAGTTGGTGAAAGTTGTAAGGTGTTCATCTTTTTAAACTTGTTCATCTTGTTCATCTTGTGGTGTTCAAGTTGCAAGACAAGTCATAAAGTTGTTGGTGAAAGACTTGCACCCATCACTTCCTAGTTGGCCAACCACTTTTCCTTAAAACACGGAACCTTGTTTTGTGGGATTAGCCTAGTCAAATCTTACCTTTTTGAGTTTGAAAGGTTGAAGGACTACAAGACTTTTACTTTCCCTCCAAAACACATTGTCATCTATAACAAGTTGTATGATTATTGAAAAAATTTCAGATTTGAGATAAAAAAAAAAAAAAAAAAAAAAAAAAGAGAACAAGGAAGAAGCAAAAACGTGTGGGACCACTTACATGCTGCCACGTCACTATAAGCTCAACTTTGGATAATTTTCTAGTTTCTAATTGTTGATTCTTAGTTTCCTTACTTGATTCTAGAACTAATTAACAAACTAGTACATTCCTACTAGATTGTCAATTAGTCCTTTGAATTCGTTTGTTCGTGTCAACGTTTACTTGAGTGCTTTTATCTTTTGAACACGTTGTTGTTTTTGGTCCTAGTCCTACAAGAGTTCTTTGAGTCTTCAAACAAGAATCCACTCCGGATAAGAGCTTACTCATACCTTAAAGGATTCACGGTTACTAGCCAATTTACAACACTTGTGGAACTCAAGCGTGTGGTGATCTAAAGAGTATAATACCTCGACAATGGAAGGGGCCACGTCCCATAACGTGGATACTAATGCACTTGACTCTATGAGGGTCACTCTTGAGGCCGTTACTCGGACACTTGAAAGGTTAAATTCGGACTTTGGGGCCGTGAGAGGGGACTTGGCAGCCATCAAGGGAGAAGTGTCGACTATTAGTGGGAGATTAGAACAAGTGGAGAGTCAAAGGAACTCTCGTCCTTCTACTCCTCTACATGTCTCAACCAATGGACAAGATAGGACTTCCTCCGCGACCATCACCCCCGAAACAGTCCACCAAATGCTAAATGCACCCCAAGCTCCACTAAATGCCGCAAGCCAAACCACCTATTTTCCTCCAAACCGTGACCCCAATAGACCAACGCATTTCCAGAATTCCCAAACCCCGCATGAGGGATTTGGACGTCAAATTCCACCACTAAATCCGAACCTTCCATTCCAAGCTCCATTAAACCAAAGACCACCACCCCCACAAAATCCAATACCCCCAAATCAAATTCCAAATAACCAAAACCGACCAGCCCACCTTGAGGAGTATGGTAGGGAGGAGTATGATGGGTACGGGGCCTTTGATGATACTTACATGAGGGAGGAGGAGGTGAGAGGGGGCAGAGGAGTTCAACGGAGATACCGTGGATATGAAGAAAGAGGAAACCGGCACCATGAGAGAGATGTGGGCATCAACACCATCAAGTTGAGTCTACCGCTCTTTAAGGGTGAGAGTGACCCCGAGGCATACTTAGCTTGGGAATCGGCTTGTGACAAAGTCTTCCAAGTTAATGATCTCTCGGAAGAAAAGAAAGGAAGTTATGCTATAGCTCACTTTGAGGGTTATGCTAACACTTGGTGGGAGTACGTCAAGCGGTTTGGTAATGCACTAGTTGACGGGCAGCCACCACCTTGGTATCGATTGAGATACTTGATGAGGCAAAGGTACCTCCCCGAGAGTTATCGCCATGAATTGCTTGCAAGGTTGTACAACTTACGTCAAGGTAACAAAAGTGTGATGGCATACTTTGATGAGTTTCAACAACTCATGTTAAACCTTGACCATCGTGGGGAGCAAATCAGTCATGATGTCATCCGGTTCAAGTGTGGATTGAACAAGGAGATCTCCACTCATTTGACACTTCACAAGTTTGATACCGTTGAGGGTATTTTCCAAGCGGCTATTGAGGTTGAAAAAGAGCTAAAGGAGAGGTCGTCGTTTAAGGCAAGGGTACCAGCCCCCTCGGGTTGGTCCAAAAACAAGGGGCAATCCAGCCTTCCAAGGCTGCCCGAGCCCAAGGCCGACCCCAAACTTCCTCCAAAACAAGAAGCTCACAAGTACCCTAACCCAAAAGGATTCCAATGTTTCAAGTGCCAAGGTTGGGGACATAAAGCCAATGAGTGTCCAAACCGACGCAATGTGATCCTTCGGGAAGGGAGGGTGTATTACCTTGGTGAGGAGGTGGGTCCCGAAAGGGGAGAAGATGAGGCCGAGCCTCAAGATGGAGAGGAACCCGAGAATGGGCCATATGATGATGAGGGCGAAGATGTTTACCCTCAAGAAGGGGAGTGTGTGGTTCCCAACTTTGTGGTTAGGCGCGTCATGATTAGTAAGGCGATAGATGACCCTAGTCAAAGGGAGAATCTATTCCATACTAAATGTCTTGTAAAGGGAAGTGTGTGCACCTTGGTGATTGATAGTGGTAGTTGCACAAATGTTGTTAGTATGGCTACGGTTAACTTCTTGAAGTTACCAACTACCCCGCACACTAGTCCCTACAAGCTACAATGGTTGAATGACTGTGGTGAACTAAAGGTCACAAGGCAATGTATGATACGTTTTAAGGTGGGAAACTACCAAGATGAAGTGCTTTGTGACGTGATACCAATGCAAGCGTGTCACTTGTTGTTAGGTAGACCTTGGCAATATGATAGGTCTACCAAACACGATGGGAGGACCAATCGATATACACTTGAGAAGGATGGCCGAAAGGTCACACTTCACCCGCTTTCACCCTCCCAAGTAAATGAGTGGCACCAAAAGATGAGAGAGTTGAAGGAAAAGGGGAAGAAATCCGAAAGAGGAGAAGAGGGAAGGGAAACCGTGGTTGGGGCAGTAGGGTCACCCGTGACTGCCTCAACTTCAAAGGGGGCTGAAAACGTGGTGATGTTAGCTAGAAAGAAGGAACTCTTCGTGGACCATGATGTGGGCACACCTATGTTGCTTTTGGCTCATTGTTTAAATACTAACCCCGCTAATTCTTCCATTTCCCCTTTGATTTCTTGTGTGTTGCAGGATTATGAAGATGTATTTCCTAAAGAACTTCCGCAAGGATTGCCCCCACTTCGGGGAATTGAGCACCAAATTGATTTGGTGCCGGGTTCACAACTTCCAAACAAACCAGCCTATAGGAGCAATCCCATGGACACTAAGGAGCTTGAGAGACAAGTTGAGGAACTTCTCAACAAGGGATACATCAAAGAAAGTATGAGTCCTTGTGCTGTTCCGGTGCTTTTGGTACCAAAGAAAGACGGAACTTGGCGCATGTGCGTCGATTGTAGAGCCATCAACAAAATCACTATAAGGTATCGTCATCCAATCCCTAGACTAGATGATATGTTAGATGAGCTCCATGGCTCTTGTTTGTTTTCTAAGGTGGATCTTAGGAGTGGCTATCACCAAATTCGCATGCAACCCGGTGATGAGTGGAAGACCGCATTCAAGACCAAATTCGGTCTATATGAGTGGCTGGTCATGCCCTTTGGCCTTACCAATGCTCCTAGCACCTTTATGAGGCTAATGAATCATGTAATGAAGCCTTATATTGGGAAGTTTGTTGTGGTTTACTTTGATGATGTGTTGGTATATAGTAAATCTATTGATGATCATGTGATGCATTTGAGGTGTGTGTTTGAGGTGCTCCGAAAGGAGAAGTTGTATGCCAACATGGAGAAGTGTTCTTTTGGTGTTGATAAAGTGATTTTCTTGGGTTTTGTCGTGAGCTCAAGGGGCGTGGAAGTGGACGAATCCAAGATAGACTCTATACGAAGTTGGCCAATCCCTAAAACTATTGGAGAAATCCGAAGTTTTCATGGATTAGCAAGCTTTTATAGGAGGTTTGTCAAAGGTTTTAGCTCCATAGCAGCACCCTTGACTGAGGTTATTAGAAAGGACCAACCCTTTAAGTGGGGTGACGGGCAAGCTAAGGCTTTTGAAGCCTTGAAAGCTATGCTCATCTCGGCGCCTTTGTTACAATTGCCCGATTTTGATAAAATGTTTGAAGTGGAGTGTGATGCTAGTAAGGTTGGCATCGGGGCTGTTTTAATGCAAGAAGGCAAGCCCGTCGCTTATTTTAGTGAAAAGCTCAAAGGGGCAACTCTTAATTACTCGACTTATGATTTGGAGTTGTACGCCCTTGTTAGAGCCTTGGGCAATTGGCAGCATTATTTGTGGCCTAAGGAGTTTGTGATACGAACGGACCATGAATCGTTGAAACACCTTAAGAGCCAAGACAAGTTGAATAGGCGTCATGCTAAGTGGATTGAGTTTATTGAGACTTTCCCTTATGTAATTCATTACAAAAGGGGGAAGGAGAATGTTGTTGCTGATGCGTTGTCTAGAAAGCATGTGCTTGTTGCCACTTTGTCTTCGAAGTTGATGGGTTTTGAGAGTTTAAGAGAATTGTATCCCAAGGACCCTCACTTTGCTCCTATCTTTAGGGAATGCGAAGAATGGGGTAGGGACAAGTGGGATTCGGCTAGGGGTTCAAATCCCTATGCCAAGTTTGATGGTTACTTATTTAAAGGTAGACGATTGTGTGTACCCTCTAGCTCTTGGAGAGAATTGTTTGTGAGGGAAGCACATGATGGCGGTCTAATGGGTCATTTTGGGGTCGAAAAGACCCTCGGAATATTGGAGGAGCAATTCTATTGGCCCAAAATGCGCAAGGATGTGACTAGAATTTGTGGCCAATGTGTAGAATGCAAGAGAGCCAAATCTCGGCTCCTACCTCATGGGTTGTACACCCCGCTGCCCACTCCTCTACGTCCTTGGCTTGATATATCGATGGACTTTGTGTTAGGGCTGCCAAGGACTCGACGAGGCCGGGATAGTATCTTTGTTGTAGTTGACCGGTTTTCTAAAATGGCGCACTTTATTCCTTGCTCTAAGTGTGATGACGCCCCTAGCGTGGCCTCGTTATTTGTTGATAATGTTGTTAGATTGCATGGTGTCCCGAGGACCATTGTGAGTGATAGGGACTCTAAGTTCCTAAGCCACTTTTGGAAGTCCATGTGGGGTAGGCTTGGTACCAAGTTATTGTTCTCTACCTCTTGCCACCCACAAACCGATGGCCAAACGGAAGTAGTAAATAGGACCTTGGGTGCTATGCTACGTTCCATGGTTAAGGGAAAAATGACTTCTTGGGAGGAGCACTTACCGTTGATTGAGTTTGCATATAACCGTGTCATACACTCAAGTACGGGAATGACTCCCTTTGAGTGTGTATACGGCCTCAACCCCCTCACCCCTTTGGATTTAACGCCTTTGCCAAGTGATCTCATGATTAGCTTAGAAGGAAGCAAGCGGGCAGATTCTATGAAGAAGTTACATGAGAAGGTGCGGCTTCAACTTGAGAAGAAAAACCAAGACATGGCAAGGAGGGCCAACAAGGGAAGAAAGAAAGTCATCCTTGAACCGGGAGATTGGGTGTGGGTGCATCTTCGGAGGGATCGGTTTCCATCCCAAAGAAAGTCCAAATTGATGCCGAGGGGTGATGGTCCATTCCAAGTGCTCGAGAAAATCAATGACAACGCCTACAAGATTGACCTTCCACCGGAATACCAAGTGCACCACACTTTTAACGTTTGTGATCTTTCTCTCGTGGAGGCGGTTGAAGACGACCAAGTGCTGAATTTGAGGCCAAATTCCTCTCAAGATGGAGAGGATGATACGGGTGGGACAAGCTGTCCAACAAGTACCCGACCATTCACACGAAGTCAAGCCCGGGAGTTACAAAAACTCCAAGCCGTATTCATGCAAATGGCCGTGTGTGAGTTGGTTATTGAACCACCTAAGGGCCTAAATGTTTTAAGGTGTGAAGATGGGCCTTGAAGTGTAATGTTTTTACACTCCATGGCCGGCTGCTCCACATGGCCCATAAGGTCATTTTTGTCTTTCATTTGGCTTGTAATATAAATAGACAAGCCTAGAATTATTTTGCCTTAGTTTTCTCATTGTAATTTCAAGACAAAGACTTGTAATATTTCACTTTCTCTCTCTCTTCCATTGGGAGGCAGATTCGGCCACAAGCTTGCTAGAAGGAAGCTTGTGTTGTGTTTTGGCTAGAAACTAGGGTCTTGAGGTCATTGAGTTCCTCTTGGTCCAAGTAAGAGCTTGGTGTTTATATTCAATAGTCTTAGGGTCCTCTCTTGATGTTAGGGTTCTTAGTCTCTTGAATATTATATGTCAAGTTATCTATCTTTTCATTATCTTGTTGTTGTTGTCTTTGAGATCTTGAAGTCTAGTGAAGCCGTGTGGGGCTCTTTCGATTCACTAGCATTGTTGCTTACTTGTTAATCTTGTGTTTGTTGGGTTTTCTTGTTGGTGTTGCTGAAATCGTGTGATACATACTTGATCTTGTATCATCACGTCACAAAGCACTTCATCGTGGTAGTTTCCCACCTCAAACCGTATCACACATTGCCTTGCGACCCTTAATTCACCACAATCATTCAACCATTGTAACTTGTAAGGACTAGTGTGCGGAGTAGTTGGTAACTTCAAGAAGTTTACCATAGCATGACTTACAACATTTGTACAACTACCACTATCAATCACCAAGGTACACACACTTCCCTTTACAAGACATTTAGTATGGAATAGATTTTCCCTTTGGCTTGGGTCATCTATTGCCTTACTAATCATGACGCGCCGAACCACAAAGTTTGGAATCACACACTCCCCTTCTTGCGGATAAACATCTTCACCATCATCACCACCATCATCATGTGGTCCATCCTCGGTTTCCTCTCCATCTTGAGGCTCGGCCTCTTCTTCTCCCCGTTCGGGACCCACCTCTTCACCAAGGTAATATACTCTCCCTTCCCGTAGGATCACATTGCGTCGGTTTGGACATTCATTGGCCTTATGTCCCCAACCTTGGCACTTGAAACATTGGAATCCCTTTGGGTTAGGATACTTGTGAGCCTCCGGTTTTGGAGTCAATTTGGGGACTGTTTTGGTCTCGGGCAGCCTAGTAGTGGCGGGTTGGTCCTTGTTTTTGGGCCAACCCGAGGGGGCTTGTCCCCTTGTCTTGAAAGATGATCTCTCCTTAAGTTCCCTTTCAATCTCAAGAGCCGCTTGGAAAATACCGTCAACGGTTTCAAACTTGTGAAGGGTTAAATGAGTGGAGATATCTTTGTTCAACCCACACTTGAACCGGATGATGTCGTGGCTGATTTGCTCCCCACGATGATCAAGCTTCAACATGAGTTGTTGAAACTCATCAAAATATGCCATCACACTCTTGTTACCTTGACGCAAACCATACAATCTAGCAAGCAACTCATGGCGATATCTCTCGGGAAGGTATCGTTGCCTCATCAAATACCTCAATCGATACCAAGGTGGTGGCTGCCCATCAATGAGTTCATTACCAAACCGCTTGACATACTCCCACCAAGTGTTAGCATAACCCTCAAAATGAGCTATAGCATAGCAACCCTTCTTTTCTTCCGAGATGTCATTAACTTGGAAAACTTTGTCACAAGCCGATTCCCAAGCTAAGTAGGCCTCGGGGTCACTATCACCTTTAAAGATTGGTAGGTTCAACTTGATGGTGTTGATGCCTACATCTCTCTCTTGGTGTCGGTTTCCCCTATCTCCATACCCTCGGTATCTCCTTGGATCTCCACGACCCCCTCTTATCTCCTCCTCCCTCATGTAATCATCATCAAAGGCTCCATACCCTTCATACTCCTCTCTACCATATCCTTCAAAGGGGGCTGGTCGGGCTTGGGCATTTTGATTCGGAGGAATTGGATTTTGTGGCCTTTGGTTTAATGGAGCTTGGAATGTGATACAAGATCAAGTATGTATCACACGATTTCAGCAACACCAACAAGAAAACCCAACAAACACAAGATTAACAAGTAAGCAACAATGCTAGTGAATCGAAAGAGCCCCACACGGCTTCACTAGACTTCAAGATCTCAAAGACAACAACAACAAGATAATGAAAAGATAGATAACTTGACATATAATATTCAAGAGACTAAGAACCCTAACATCAAGAGAGGACCCTAAGACTATTGAATATAAACACCAAGCTCTTACTTGGACCAAGAGGAACTCAATGACCTCAAGACCCTAGTTTCTAGCCAAAACACAACACAAGCTTCCTTCTAGCAAGCTTGTGGCCGAATCTGCCTCCCAATGGAAGAGAGAGAGAAAGTGAAATATTACAAGTCTTTGTCTTGAAATTACAATGGGAAAACTAAGGCAAAATAATTCTAGGCTTGTCTATTTATATTACAAGCCAAATGAAAGACAAAAATGACCTTATGGGCCATGTGGAGCAGCCGGCCATGGAGTGTAAAAACATTACACTTCAAGGCCCATCTTCACACCTTAAAACATTTAGGCCCTTAGGTGGTTCAATAACCAACTCACACACGGCCATTTGCATGAATACGGCTTGGAGTTTTTGTAACTCCCGGGCTTGACTTCGTGTGAATGGTCGGGTACTTGTTGGACAGCTTGTCCCACCCGTATCATCCTCTCCATCTTGAGAGGAATTTGGCCTCAAATTCAGCACTTGGTCGTCTTCAACCGCCTCCACGAGAGAAAGATCACAAACGTTAAAAGTGTGGTGCACTTGGTATTCCGGTGGAAGGTCAATCTTGTAGCCGTTGTCATTGATTTTCTCGAGCACTTGGAATGGACCATCACCCCTCGGCATCAATTTGGACTTTCTTTGGGATGGAAACCGATCCCTCCGAAGATGCACCCACACCCAATCTCCCGGTTCAAGGATGACTTTCTTTCTTCCCTTGTTGGCCCTCCTTGCCATGTCTTGGTTTTTCTTCTCAAGTTGAAGCCGCACCTTCTCATGTAACTTCTTCATAGAATCTGCCCGCTTGCTTCCTTCTAAGCTAATCATGAGATCACTTGGCAAAGGCGTTAAATCCAAAGGGGTGAGGGGGTTGAGGCCGTATACACACTCAAAGGGAGTCATTCCCGTACTTGAGTGTATGACACGGTTATATGCAAACTCAATCAATGGTAAGTGCTCCTCCCAAGAAGTTATTTTTCCCTTAACCATGGAACGTAGCATAGCACCCAAAGTCCTATTTACTACTTCCGTTTGGCCATCGGTTTGTGGGTGGCAAGAGGTAGAGAACAATAACTTGGTACCAAGCCTACCCCACATGGACTTCCAAAAGTGGCTTAGGAACTTAGAGTCCCTATCACTCACAATGGTCCTCGGGACACCATGCAATCTAACAACATTATCAACAAATAACGAGGCCACGCTAGGGGCGTCATCACACTTAGAGCAAGGAATAAAGTGCGCCATTTTAGAAAACCGGTCAACTACAACAAAGATACTATCCCGGCCTCGTCGAGTCCTTGGCAGCCCTAACACAAAGTCCATCGATATATCAAGCCAAGGACGTAGAGGAGTGGGCAGCGGGGTGTACAACCCATGAGGTAGGAGCCGAGATTTGGCTCTCTTGCATTCTACACATTGGCCACAAGTTCTAGTCACATCCTTGCGCATTTTGGGCCAATAGAATTGCTCCTCCAATATTCCGAGGGTCTTTTCGACCCCAAAATGACCCATTAGACCGCCATCATGTGCTTCCCTCACAAACAATTCTCTCCAAGAGCTAGAGGGTACACACAATCGTCTACCTTTAAATAAGTAACCATCAAACTTGGCATAGGGATTTGAACCCCTAGCCGAATCCCACTTGTCCCTACCCCATTCTTCGCATTCCCTAAAGATAGGAGCAAAGTGAGGGTCCTTGGGATACAATTCTCTTAAACTCTCAAAACCCATCAACTTCGAAGACAAAGTGGCAACAAGCACATGCTTTCTAGACAACGCATCAGCAACAACATTCTCCTTCCCCCTTTTGTAATGAATTACATAAGGGAAAGTGATACGGGTGGGACAAGCTGTCCAACAAGTACCCGACCATTCACACGAAGTCAAGCTCGGGAGTTACAAAAACTCCAAGCCGTATTCATGCAAATGGCCGTGTGTGAGTTGGTTATTGAACCACCTAAGGGTCTAAATGTTTTAAGGTGTGAAGATGGGCCTTGAAGTGTAATGTTTTTACACTCCATGGCCGGCTGCTCCACATGGCCCATAAGGTCATTTTTGTCTTTCATTTGGCTTGTAATATAAATAGACAAGCCTAGAATTATTTTGCCTTAGTTTTCTCATTGTAATTTCAAGACAAAGACTTGTAATATTTCACTTTCTCTCTCTCTTCCATTGAGAGGCAGATTCGGCCACAAGCTTGCTAGAAGGAAGCTTGTGTTGTGTTTTGGCTAGAAACTAGGGTCTTGAGGTCATTGAGTTCCTCTTGGTCCAAGTAAGAACTTGGTGTTTATATTCAATAGTCTTAGGGTCCTCTCTTGATGTTAGGGTTCTTAGTCTCTTGAATATTATATGTCAAGTTATCTATCTTTTCATTATCTTGTTGTTGTTGTCTTAGAGATCTTGAAGTCTAGTGAAGCCGTGTGGGGCTCTTTCGATTCACTAGCATTGTTGCTTACTTGTTAATCTTGTGTTTGTTGGGTTTTCTTGTTGGTGTTGCTGAAATCTTGTGATACATACTTGATCTTGTATCATTTGGTATCAGAGCAAGACCGGTTGTGTTCCCACACAACCCATCTTGGGCTTGTTCTCGGATTAAACAAAAAAAAAAAAAATAAAAAAAAAATCGGAAATCAGTCCATTGAAGACAAATCCGAGAATGTTGTTGTATGTTTAGATCTAGGTGTTATTTTGCTTGTTTAGTGTGTTTCTAGTGTTGGTTTCTTTCTCACCAACACTAAAGTGTCTAGATCTAAAAGTTGAGCTTGAAAACTTGACCATTGTTGTGGTGACTTGAAGTGGTTGAAAGTTGTATGTTGTTGATGAAAAAAAAAAAAAAATACAATTGGTGGTTGTGTGTTATGTGCTTGAAGAAGTTGATGAAAGTTGTAAGGTGTTCATCTTTTAAACTTGTTCATCTTGTTCATCTTGTGGTGTTCAAGTTGCAAGACAAGTCATAAAGTTGTTGGTGAAAGACTTGCACCCATCACTTCATAGTTGGCCAACCACTCTTCCTTAATTCAAGGAGCCTTGTTTTGTGGGAATAGTTAGTCAAACCTAACCCTTTGAGTTTGAAAGGTTGAAAAAGGCTACAAGACTATTATTTTTCCCTCCAAAACACATTGTCATACTTCACAAGTTGTATGAATATTGATTTTCAGAATTGTGACAAAAAAAAAAAAAAATACATATAAGATTATATATATACAAACCGTGTGGGCCCAAGGCCAATTGCATGCTGCCACGTCACCCCTAAGCTCAACTTTGGATAATTTTCTAGTTTCTAATTGTTGATTCTTAGTTTCCTTACTTGATTCTAGAACTAATTAACAAACTAGTACATTCCTACTAGATTGTCAATTAGTCCTTTGAATTCGTTTGTTCGTGTCAACGTTTACTTGAGTGCTTTTATCTTTTGAACACATTGTTGTTTTTGGTTCTAGTCCTACAAGAATTCTTTGAGTCTTCAAACAAGAATCCACTCCGGATAAGAGCTTACTCATACCTTAAAGGATTCACGGTTACTAGCCAATTTACAACACTTGTGGAACTCAAGCGTGTGGTGATCTAAAGAGTATAATACCTTGACAATGGAAGGGGCCACGTCCCATAACGTGGATACTAATGCACTTGACTCTATGAGGGTCACTCTTGAGGCCGTTACTCGGACACTTGAAAGGTTAAATTCGGACTTTGGGGCCGTGAGAGGGGACTTGGCAGCCATCAAGGGAGAAGTGTCGACTATTAGTGGGAGATTAGAACAAGTGGAGAGTCAAAGGAACTCTCGTCCTTCTACTCCTCTACATGTCTCAACCAATGGACAAGATAGGACTTCCTCCGCAACCATCACCCCCGAAACAGTCCACCAAATGCTAAATGCACCCCAAGCTCCACTAAATGCCGCAAGCCAAACCACCTATTTTCCTCCAAACCGTGACCCCAATAGACCAACGCATTTCCAGAATTCCCAAACCCCGCATGAGGGATTTGGATGTCAAATTCCACCACTAAATCCGAACCTTCCATTCCAAGCTCCATTAAACCAAAGACCACCACCTCCACAAAATCCAATACCCCCAAATCAAATTCCAAATAACCAAAACCGACCAGCCCACCTTGAGGAGTATGGTAGGGAGGAGTATGACGGGTACGGGGCCTTTGATGATACTTACATGAGGGAGGAGGAGGTGAGAGGGGGCAGAGGAGTTCAACGGAGATACCGTGGATATGAAGAAAGAGGAAACCGACACCATGAGAGAGATGTAGGCATCAACACCATCAAGTTGAGTCTACCGCTCTTTAAGGGTGAGAGTGACCCCGAGGCATACTTAGCTTGGGAATCGGCTTGTGACAAAGTCTTCCAAGTTAATGATCTCTCGGAAGAAAAGAAAGGAAGTTATGCTATAGCTCACTTTGAGGGTTATGCTAACACTTGGTGGGAGTACGTCAAGCGGTTTGGTAATGCACTAGTTGACGGGCAGCCACCACCTTGGTATCGATTGAGATACTTGATGAGGCAAAGGTACCTCCCCGAGAGTTATCGCCATGAATTGCTTGCGAGGTTGTACAACTTACGTCAAGGTAACAAAAGTGTGATGGCATACTTTGATGAGTTTCAACAACTCATGTTAAACCTTGACCATCGTGGGGAGCAAATCAGTCATGATGTCATCCGGTTCAAGTGTGGATTGAACAAGGAGATCTCCACTCATTTGACACTTCACAAGTTTGATACCGTTGAGGGTATTTTCCAAGCGGCTATTGAGGTTGAAAAAGAGCTAAAGGAGAGGTCGTCGTTTAAGGCAAGGGTACCAGCCCCCTCGGGTTGGTCCAAAAACAAGGGGCAATCCAGCCTTCCAAGGCTGCCCGAGCCCAAGGCCGACCCCAAACTTCCTCCAAAACAAGAAGCTCACAAGTACCCTAACCCAAAAGGATTCCAATGTTTCAAGTGCCAAGGTTGGGGACATAAAGCCAATGAGTGTCCAAACCGACGCAATGTGATCCTTCGGGAAGGGAGGGTGTATTACCTTGGTGAGGAGGTGGGTCCCGAAAGGGGAGAAGATGAGGCCGAGCCTCAAGATGGAGAGGAACCCGAGAATGGGCCATATGATGATGAGGGCGAAGATGTTTACCCTCAAGAAGGGGAGTGTGTGGTTCCCAACTTTGTGGTTAGGCGCGTCATGATTAGTAAGGCGATAGATGACCCTAGTCAAAGGGAGAATCTATTCCATACTAAATGTCTTGTAAAGGGAAGTGTGTGCACCTTGGTGATTGATAGTGGTAGTTGCACAAATGTTGTTAGTATGGCTACGGTTAACTTCTTGAAGTTACCAACTACCCCGCACACTAGTCCCTACAAGCTACAATGGTTGAATGACTGTGGTGAACTAAAGGTCACAAGGCAATGTATGATACGTTTTAAGGTGGGAAACTACCAAGATGAAGTGCTTTGTGACGTGATACCAATGCAAGCGTGTCACTTGTTGTTAGGTAGACCTTGGCAATATGATAGGTCTACCAAACACGATGGGAGGACCAATCGATATACACTTGAGAAGGATGGCCGAAAGGTCACACTTCACCCGCTTTCACCCTCCCAAGTAAATGAGTGGCACCAAAAGATGAGAGAGTTGAAGGAAAAGGGGAAGAAATCCGAAAGAGGAGAAGAGGGAAGGGAAACCGTGGTTGGGGCAGTAGGGTCACCCGTGACTGCCTCAACTTCAAAGGGGGCTGAAAACGTGGTGATGTTAGCTAGAAAGAAGGAACTCTTCGTGGACCATGATGTGGGCACACCTATGTTGCTTTTGGCTCATTGTTTAAATACTAACCCCGCTAATTCTTCCATTTCCCCTTTGATTTCTTGTGTGTTGCAGGATTATGAAGATGTATTTCCTAAAGAACTTCCGCAAGGATTGCCCCCACTTCGGGGAATTGAGCACCAAATTGATTTGGTGCCGGGTTCACAACTTCCAAACAAACCAGCCTATAGGAGCAATCCCATGGACACTAAGGAGCTTGAGAGACAAGTTGAGGAACTTCTCAACAAGGGATACATCAAAGAAAGTATGAGTCCTTGTGCTGTCCCGGTGCTTTTGGTACCAAAGAAAGACGGAACTTGGCGCATGTGCGTCGATTGTAGAGCCATCAACAAAATCACTATAAGGTATCGTCATCCAATCCCTAGACTAGATGATATGTTAGATGAGCTCCATGGCTCTTGTTTGTTTTCTAAGGTGGATCTTAGGAGTGGCTATCACCAAATTCGCATGCAACCCGGTGATGAGTGGAAGACCGCATTCAAGACCAAATTCGGTCTATATGAGTGGCTGGTCATGCCCTTTGGCCTTACCAATGCTCCTAGCACCTTTATGAGGCTAATGAATCATGTAATGAAGCCTTATATTGGGAAGTTTGTGGTGGTTTACTTTGATGATGTGTTGGTATATAGTAAATCTATTGATGATCATGTGATGCATTTGAGGTGTGTGTTTGAGGTGCTCCGAAAGGAGAAGTTGTATGCCAACATGGAGAAGTGTTCTTTTGGTGTTGATAAAGTGATTTTCTTGGGTTTTGTCGTGAGCTCAAGGGGCGTGGAAGTGGACGAATCCAAGATAGACTCTATACGAAGTTGGCCAATCCCTAAAACTATTGGAGAAATCCGAAGTTTTCATGGATTAGCAAGCTTTTATAGGAGGTTTGTCAAAGGTTTTAGCTCCATAGCAGCACCCTTGACTGAGGTTATTAGAAAGGACCAACCCTTTAAGTGGGGTGATGAGCAAGCTAAGGCTTTTGAAGCCTTGAAAGCTATGCTCATCTCGGCGCCTTTGTTACAATTGCCCAATTTTGATAAAATGTTTGAAGTGGAGTGTGATGCTAGTAAGGTTGGCATCGGGGCTGTTTTAATGCAAGAAGGCAAGCCCGTCGCTTATTTTAGTGAAAAACTCAAAGGGGCAACTCTTAATTACTCGACTTATGATTTGGAGTTGTACGCCCTTGTTAGAGCCTTGGGCAATTGGCAGCATTATTTGTGGCCTAAGGAGTTTGTGATACGAACGGACCATGAATCGTTGAAACACCTTAAGAGCCAAGACAAGTTGAATAGGCGTCATGCTAAGTGGATTGAGTTTATTGAGACTTTCCCTTATGTAATTCATTACAAAAGGGGGAAGGAGAATGTTGTTGCTGATGCGTTGTCTAGAAAGCATGTGCTTGTTGCCACTTTGTCTTCGAAGTTGATGGGTTTTGAGAGTTTAAGAGAATTGTATCCCAAGGACCCTCACTTTGCTCCTATCTTTAGGGAATGCGAAGAATGGGGTAGGGACAAGTGGGATTCGGCTAGGGGTTCAAATCCCTATGCCAAATTTGATGGTTACTTGTTTAAAGGTAGACGATTGTGTGTACCCTCTAGCTCTTGGAGAGAATTGTTTGTGAGGGAAGCACATGATGGCGGTCTAATGGGTCATTTTGGGGTCGAAAAGACCCTCGGAATATTGGAGGAGCAATTCTATTGGCCCAAAATGCGCAAGGATGTGACTAGAACTTGTGGCCAATGTGTAGAATGCAAGAGAGCCAAATCTCGGCTCCTACCTCATGGGTTGTACACCCCGCTGCCCACTCCTCTACGTCCTTGGCTTGATATATCGATGGACTTTGTGTTAGGGCTGCCAAGGACTCGACGAGGCCGGGATAGTATCTTTGTTGTAGTTGACCGGTTTTCTAAAATGGCGCACTTTATTCCTTGCTCTAAGTGTGATGACGCCCCTAGCGTGGCCTCGTTATTTGTTGATAATGTTGTTAGATTGCATGGTGTCCCGAGGACCATTGTGAGTGATAGGGACTCTAAGTTCCTAAGCCACTTTTGGAAGTCCATGTGGGGTAGGCTTGGTACCAAGTTATTGTTCTCTACCTCTTGCCACCCACAAACCGATGGCCAAACGGAAGTAGTAAATAGGACTTTGGGTGCTATGCTACGTTCCATGGTTAAGGGAAAAATGACTTCTTGGGAGGAGCACTTACCATTGATTGAGTTTGCATATAACCGTGTCATACACTCAAGTACGGGAATGACTCCCTTTGAGTGTGTATACGGCCTCAACCCCCTCACCCCTTTGGATTTAACGCCTTTGCCAAGTGATCTCATGATTAGCTTAGAAGGAAGCAAGCGGGCAGATTCTATGAAGAAGTTACATGAGAAGGTGCGGCTTCAACTTGAGAAGAAAAACCAAGACATGGCAAGGAGGGCCAACAAGGGAAGAAAGAAAGTCATCCTTGAACCGGGAGATTGGGTGTGGGTGCATCTTCGGAGGGATCGGTTTCCATCCCAAAGAAAGTCCAAATTGATGCCGAGGGGTGATGGTCCATTCCAAGTGCTCGAGAAAATCAATGACAACGCCTACAAGATTGACCTTCCACCGGAATACCAAGTGCACCACACTTTTAACGTTTGTGATCTTTCTCTCGTGGAGGCGGTTGAAGACGACCAAGTGCTGAATTTGAGGCCAAATTCCTCTCAAGATGGAGAGGATGATACGGGTGGGACAAGCTGTCCAACAAGTACCCGACCATTCACACGAAGTCAAGCTCGGGAGTTACAAAAACTCCAAGCCGTATTCATGCAAATGGCCGTGTGTGAGTTGGTTATTGAACCACCTAAGGGTCTAAATGTTTTAAGGTGTGAAGATGGGCCTTGAAGTGTAATGTTTTTACACTCCATGGCCGGCTGCTCCACATGGCCCATAAGGTCATTTTTGTCTTTCATTTGGCTTGTAATATAAATAGACAAGCCTAGAATTATTTTGCCTTAGTTTTCTCATTGTAATTTCAAGACAAAGACTTGTAATATTTCACTTTCTCTCTCTCTTCCATTGAGAGGCAGATTCGGCCACAAGCTTGCTAGAAGGAAGCTTGTGTTGTGTTTTGGCTAGAAACTAGGGTCTTGAGGTCATTGAGTTCCTCTTGGTCCAAGTAAGAACTTGGTGTTTATATTCAATAGTCTTAGGGTCCTCTCTTGATGTTAGGGTTCTTAGTCTCTTGAATATTATATGTCAAGTTATCTATCTTTTCATTATCTTGTTGTTGTTGTCTTAGAGATCTTGAAGTCTAGTGAAGCCGTGTGGGGCTCTTTCGATTCACTAGCATTGTTGCTTACTTGTTAATCTTGTGTTTGTTGGGTTTTCTTGTTGGTGTTGCTGAAATCTTGTGATACATACTTGATCTTGTATCAGAAAGTCTCAATAAACTCAATCCACTTAGCATGACGCCTATTCAACTTGTCTTGGCTCTTAAGGTGTTTCAACGATTCATGGTCCGTTCGTATCACAAACTCCTTAGGCCACAAATAATGCTGCCAATTGCCCAAGGCTCTAACAAGGGCGTACAACTCCAAATCATAAGTCGAGTAATTAAGAGTTGCCCCTTTGAGTTTTTCACTAAAATAAGCGACGGGCTTGCCTTCTTGCATTAAAACAGCCCCGATGCCAACCTTACTAGCATCACACTCCACTTCAAACATTTTATCAAAATCGGGCAATTGTAACAAAGGCGCCGAGATGAGCATAGCTTTCAAGGCTTCAAAAGCCTTAGCTTGCTCATCACCCCACTTAAAGGGTTGGTCCTTTCTAATAACCTCAGTCAAGGGTGCTGCTATGGAGCTAAAACCTTTGACAAACCTCCTATAAAAGCTTGCTAATCCATGAAAACTTCGGATTTCTCCAATAGTTTTAGGGATTGGCCAACTTCGTATAGAGTCTATCTTGGATTCGTCCACTTCCACGCCCCTTGAGCTCACGACAAAACCCAAGAAAATCACTTTATCAACACCAAAAGAACACTTCTCCATGTTGGCATACAACTTCTCCTTTCGGAGCACCTCAAACACACACCTCAAATGCATCACATGATCATCAATAGATTTACTATATACCAACACATCATCAAAGTAAACCACAACAAACTTCCCAATATAAGGCTTCATTACATGATTCATTAGCCTCATAAAGGTGCTAGGAGCATTGGTAAGGCCAAAGGGCATGACCAGCCACTCATATAGACCGAATTTGGTCTTGAATGCGGTCTTCCACTCATCACCGGGTTGCATGCGAATTTGGTGATAGCCACTCCTAAGATCCACCTTAGAAAACAAACAAGAGCCATGGAGCTCATCTAACATATCATCTAGTCTAGGGATTGGATGACGATACCTTATAGTGATTTTGTTGATGGCTCTACAATCGACGCACATGCGCCAAGTTCCGTCTTTCTTTGGTACCAAAAGCACCGGAACAGCACAAGGACTCATACTTTCTTTGATGTATCCCTTGTTGAGAAGTTCCTCAACTTGTCTCTCAAGCTCCTTAGTGTCCATGGGATTGCTCCTATAGGCTGGTTTGTTTGGAAGTTGTGAACCCGGCACCAAATCAATTTGGTGCTCAATTCCCCGAAGTGGGGGCAATCCTTGCGGAAGTTCTTTAGGAAATACATCTTCATAATCCTGCAACACACAAGAAATCAAAGGGGAAATGGAAGAATTAGCGGGGTTAGTATTTAAACAATGAGCCAAAAGCAACATAGGTGTGCCCACATCATGGTCCACGAAGAGTTCCTTCTTTCTAGCTAACATCACCACGTTTTCAGCCCCCTTTGAAGTTGAGGCAGTCACGGGTGACCCTACTGCCCCAACCACGGTTTCCCTTCCCTCTTCTCCTCTTTCGGATTTCTTCCCCTTTTCCTTCAACTCTCTCATCTTTTGGTGCCACTCATTTACTTGGGAGGGTGAAAGCGGGTGAAGTGTGACCTTTCGGCCATCCTTCTCAAGTGTATATCGATTGGTCCTCCCATCGTGTTTGGTAGACCTATCATATTGCCAAGGTCTACCTAACAACAAGTGACACGCTTGCATTGGTATCACGTCACAAAGCACTTCATCTTGGTAGTTTCCCACCTTAAAACGTATCATACATTGCCTTGTGACCTTTAGTTCACCACAGTCATTCAACCATTGTAGCTTGTAGGGACTAGTGTGCGGGGTAGTTGGTAACTTCAAGAAGTTAACCGTAGCCATACTAACAACATTTGTGCAACTACCACTATCAATCACCAAGGTGCACACACTTCCCTTTACAAGACATTTAGTATGGAATAGATTCTCCCTTTGACTAGGGTCATCTATCGCCTTACTAATCATGACGCGCCTAACCACAAAGTTGGGAACCACACACTCCCCTTCTTGAGGGTAAACATCTTCGCCCTCATCATCATATGGCCCATTCTCGGGTTCCTCTCCATCTTGAGGCTCGGCCTCATCTTCTCCCCTTTCGGGACCCACCTCCTCACATTGCGAAGGATCACATTGCGTCGGTTTGGACACTCATTGGCTTTATGTCCCCAACCTTGGCACTTGAAACATTGGAATCCTTTTGGGTTAGGGTACTTGTGAGCTTCTTGTTTTGGAGGAAGTTTGGGGTCGGCCTTGGGCTCGGGCAGCCTTGGAAGGCTGGATTGCCCCTTGTTTTTGGACCAACCCGAGGGGGCTGGTACCCTTGCCTTAAACGACGACCTCTCCTTTAGCTCTTTTTCAACCTCAATAGCCGCTTGGAAAATACCCTCAACGGTATCAAACTTGTGAAGTGTCAAATGAGTGGAGATCTCCTTGTTCAATCCACACTTGAACCGGATGACATCATGACTGATTTGCTCCCCACGATGGTCAAGGTTTAACATGAGTTGTTGAAACTCATCAAAGTATGCCATCACACTTTTGTTACCTTGACGTAAGTTGTACAACCTTGCAAGCAATTCATGGCGATAACTCTCGGGGAGGTACCTTTGCCTCATCAAGTATCTCAATCGATACCAAGGTGGTGGCTGCCCGTCAACTAGTGCATTACCAAACCGCTTGACGTACTCCCACCAAGTGTTAGCATAACCCTCAAAGTGAGCTATAGCATAACTTCCTTTCTTTTCTTCCGAGAGATCATTAACTTGGAAGACTTTGTCACAAGCCGATTCCCAAGCTAAGTATGCCTCGGGGTCACTCTCACCCTTAAAGAGCGGTAGACTCAACTTGATGGTGTTGATGCCCACATCTCTCTCATGGTGCCGGTTTCCTCTTTCTTCATATCCACGGTATCTCCGTTGAACTCCTCTGCCCCCTCTCACCTCCTCCTCCCTCATGTAAGTATCATCAAAGGCCCCGTACCCATCATACTCCTCCCTACCATACTCCTCAAGGTGGGCTGGTCGGTTTTGGTTATTTGGAATTTGATTTGGGGGTATTGGATTTTGTGGGGGTGGTGGTCTTTGGTTTAATGGAGCTTGGAATGGAAGGTTCGGATTTAGTGGTGGAATTTGACGTCCAAATCCCTCATGCGGGGTTTGGGAATTCTGGAAATGCGTTGGTCTATTGGGGTCACGGTTTGGAGGAAAATAGGTGGTTTGGCTTGCGGCATTTAGTGGAGCTTGGGGTGCATTTAGCATTTGGTGGACTGTTTCGGGGGTGATGGTTGCGGAGGAAGTCCTATCTTGTCCATTGGTTGAGACATGTAGAGGAGTAGAAGGACGAGAGTTCCTTTGACTCTCCACTTGTTCTAATCTCCCACTAATAGTCGACACTTCTCCCTTGATGGCTGCCAAGTCCCCTCTCACGGCCCCAAAGTCCGAATTTAACCTTTCAAGTGTCCGAGTAACGGCCTCAAGAGTGACCCTCATAGAGTCAAGTGCATTAGTATCCACGTTATGGGACGTGGCCCCTTCCATTGTCGAGGTATTATACTCTTTAGATCACCACACGCTTGAGTTCCACAAGTGTTGTAAATTGGCTAGTAACCGTGAATCCTTTAAGGTATGAGTAAGCTCTTATCCGGAGTGGATTCTTGTTTGAAGACTCAAAGAATTCTTGTAGGACTAGGACCAAAAACAACAACGTGTTCAAAAGATAAAAGCACTCAAGTAAACGTTGACACGAACAAACGAATTCAAAGGACTAATTGACAATCTAGTAGGAATGTACTAGTTTGTTAATTAGTTCTAGAATCAAGTAAGGAAACTAAGAATCAACAATTAGAAACTAGAAAATTATCCAAAGTTGAGCTTAGGGGTGACGTGGCAGCATGCAATTGGCCTTGGGCCCATACGGTTTGTATATATATAACTTATATGTATTTTTTTTTTTGTCACAAATCTGAAAATCAATATTCATACAACTTGTGAAGTATGACAATGTGTTTTGGAGGGAAAAATAATAGTCTTGTAGCCTTTTTCAACCTTTCAAACTCAAAGGGTTAGGTTTGACTAACTATTCCCACAAAACAAGGCTCCTTGAATTAAGGAAGAGTGGTTGGCCAACTATGAAGTGATGGGTGCAAGTCTTTCACCAACAACTTTATGATTTGTCTTGCAACTTGAACACCACAAGATGAACAAGATGAACAAGTTTAAAAGATGAACACCTTACAACTTTCATCAACTTCTTCAAGCACATAACACACAACCACCAAATTTTTTTTTTCATCAACAACATACAACTTTCAACCACTTCAAGTCACCACAACAATGGTCAAGTTTTCAAGCTCAACTTTTAGATCTAGACACTTTAGTGTTGGTGAGAAAGAAACCAACACTAGAAACACACTAAACAAGCAAAATAACACCTAGATCTAAACATACAACAACATTCTCGGATTTGTCTTCAATGGACTGATTTCCGATTTTTTTTTTTTTTTTTTTTTTGTTTAATCCGAGAACAAGCCCAAGATGGGTTGTGTGGGAACACAACCGGTCTTGCTTTGATACCAAATGATACAAGATCAAGTATGTATCACACGATTTCAGCAACACCAACAAGAAAACCCAACAAACACAAGATTAACAAGTAAGCAACAATGCTAGTGAATCGAAAGAGCCCCACACGGCTTCACTAGACTTCAAGATCTCAAAGACAACAACAACAAGATAATGAAAAGATAGATAACTTGACATATAATATTCAAGAGACTAAGAACCCTAACATCAAGAGAGGACCCTAAGACTATTGAATATAAACACCAAGCTCTTACTTGGACCAAGAGGAACTCAATGACCTCAAGACCCTAGTTTCTAGCCAAAACACAACACAAGCTTCCTTCTAGCAAGCTTGTGGCCGAATCTGCCTCCCAATGGAAGAGAGAGAGAAAGTGAAATATTACAAGTCTTTGTCTTGAAATTACAATGGGAAAACTAAGGCAAAATAATTCTAGGCTTGTCTATTTATATTACAAGCCAAATGAAAGACAAAAATGACCTTATGGGCCATGTGGAGCAGCCGGCCATGGAGTGTAAAAACATTACACTTCAAGGCCCATCTTCACACCTTAAAACATTTAGGCCCTTAGGTGGTTCAATAACCAACTCACACACGGCCATTTGCATGAATACGGCTTGGAGTTTTTGTAACTCCCGGGCTTGACTTCGTGTGAATGGTCGGGTACTTGTTGGACAGCTTGTCCCACCCGTATCAGAATGGAGGGTTCGGATTTAGTGGAGGGACTTGACGTCCAAATCCCTCTTGTGGAACTTGAGGAGCTTGGAAACGTATTGGTCTAGTGGGGTCATGGTTTGGAGGAAAAAGAGTGGTTTGGCTTGCGGCATTTAATGGAGCTTGGGGTGCATTTAGCATTTGGTGGACTGTTTCGGGGGTGATGGTTGCGGAGGAAGTCCTATCATGCCCATTGGTAGAGACATGTAGAGGAGTAGAAGGATGAGAGTTCCTTTGACTCTCCACTTGTTCTAATCTCCCACTAATAGTCGACACTTCTCCCTTGATTGCTGCCAAGTCCCCTATCACGGCCCCAAATTCTGAATTCAACCTTTCAAGTGTCCGGGTAACGGCCTCAAGAGTGACCCTCATAGAGTCAAGTGCATTAGTATCCACGTTATGGGACGTGGCCCCTTCCATTGTCAAGGTATTATACTCCTTAGATCACCACACGCTTGAGTTCCACAAGTGTTGTAAATTGGCTAGTAACCGTGAATCCTTTAAGGTATGAGTAAGCTCTTATCCGGAGTGGATTCTTGTTTGAAGACTCAAAGAATTCTTGTCGGACTAGAACCAAAAAACAACAACGTGTTCAAAAGATAAAAGCACTCAAGTAAACGTTGACACGAAAAACGAATTCAAAGGACTAATTGACAATCTAGTAGGAATGTACTAGTTTGTTAATTAGTTCTAGAATCAAGTAAGGAAACTAAGAATCAACAATTAGAAACTAGAAAATTATCCAAAGTTGAGCTTAGGGGTGACGTGGCAGCATGCAATTGGCCTTGGGCCCACACGGTTTGTATATATATAACTTATATGTATTTTTTTTTGTCACAAATCTGAAAATCAATATTCATACAACTTGTGAAGGATGACAATGTGTTTTGGAGGGAAAAAATAATAGTCTTGTAGCCTTTTTCAACCTTTCAAACTCAAAGGGTTAGGTTTGACTAACTAGTCCCACAAAACAAGGCTCCTTGAATTAAGGAAGAGTGGTTGGCCAACTAGGAAGTGATGGGTGCAAGTCTTTCACCAACAACTTTATGACTTGTCTTGCAACTTGAACACCACAAGATGAACAAGTTTAAAAGATGAACACCTTACAACTTTCACCAACTTCTTCAAGCACATAACACACAACCACCAATTTTTGTCATCAACAACATACAACTTTCAACCACTTCAAGTCACCACAACAATGGTCAAGTTTTCAAGCTCAACTTTTAGATCTAGACACTTTAGTGTTGGTGAGAAAGAAACCAACACTAGAAACACACTAAACAAGCAAAATAACACCTAGATCTAAACATACAACAACATTCTCGGATTTGTCTTCAATGGACTGATTTCTGATTTTTTTTTTTTTTTTTTTTTTTTTTTTTGTTTAATCCGAGAACAAGCCCAAGATGGGTTGTGTGGGAACACAACCGGTCTTGCTTTGATACCAAATGATACAAGATCAAGTCTACAACACAAAGATTCCAACAACAACAACAACAAAACATCAAACCAACACCAATGCTAGTGAATCGAAAGAGCCCCACACGGCTTCACTAGACTTCAAGATCTCAAAGACAACAACGACAAGATAGTAAAAGATAGATAACTTGACATATAATATTCAAGAGACTAAGAACCCTAACATCAAGAAAGGACCCTAAGACTATGGAATATAAACACCAAGTTCTTACTTAGACCAAGAGAAACTCAATGACCTCAAGATCCTTGTTTCTAGCCAAAACACAACACAAGCTTCACTCTAGCAAGCTTGGCCGAAATCTGCCTCCCAATGGAAGAGAGAGAGAGAGAGAAATATTACAAGTCTTTGTCTTGAAATTACAATGAGAAAACTAAGGCAAAATAATTCTAAGCTTGTCTATTTATATTACAAGCCAAATGAAAGACAAAATGACCATATGGGCCATGTTGGGGCAGCCGGCCATGGAGGCCTTGGAGTGTAAGTTTATTACACTTCAAGGCCCATCTTCACACCTTAAAACATTTAGATCCTTAGGTGGTTCAATGACCAACTCACACACGGCCATTTGCATGAATAAGGCTTGGAGTTTTTGTAACTCCCGAGCTTGACTTCGTGATACAAGATCAAGTATGTATCACAAGATTTCAGCAACACCAACAAGAAAACCCAACAAACACAAGATTAACAAGTAAGCAACAATGCTAGTGAATCGAAAGAGCCCCACACGGCTTCACTAGACTTCAAGATCTCAAAGACAACAACAACAAGATAATGAAAAGATAGATAACTTGACATATAATATTCAAGAGACTAAGAACCCTAACATCAAGAGAGGACCCTAAGACTATTGAATATAAACACCAAGCTCTTACTTGGACCAAGAGGAACTCAATGACCTCAAGACCCTAGTTTCTAGCCAAAACACAACACAAGCTTCCTTCTAGCAAGCTTGTGGCCGAATCTGCCTCTCAATGGAAGAGAGAGAGAAAGTGAAATATTACAAGTCTTTGTCTTGAAATACAATGAAAAACTAAGGCAAAATAATTCTAGGCTTGTCTATTTATATTACAAGCCAAATGAAAGACAAAAATGACCTTATGGGCCATGTGGAGCAGCCGGCCATGGAGTGTAAAAACACTACACTTCAAGGCCCATCTTCACACCTTAAAACATTTAGACCCTTAGGTGGTTCAATAACCAACTCACACACGGCCATTTGCATGAATACGGCTTGGAGTTTTTGTAACTCCCGAGCTTGACTTCGTGTGAATGGTCGGGTACTTGTTGGACAGCTTGTCCCACCCGTATCATCCTCTCCATCTTGAGAGGAATTTGGCCTCAAATTCAGCACTTGGTCGTCTTCAACCGCCTCCACGAGAGAAAGATCACAAACGTTAAAAGTGTGGTGCACTTGGTATTCCGGTGGAAGGTCAATCTTGTAGGCGTTGTCATTGATTTTCTCGAGCACTTGGAATGGACCATCACCCCTCGGCATCAATTTGGACTTTCTTTGGGATGGAAACCGATCCCTCCGAAGATGCACCCACACCCAATCTCCCGGTTCAAGGATGACTTTCTTTCTTCCCTTGTTGGCCCTCCTTGCCATGTCTTGGTTTTTCTTCTCAAGTTGAAGCCGCACCTTCTCATGTAACTTCTTCATAGAATCTGCCCGCTTGCTTCCTTCTAAGCTAATCATGAGATCACTTGGCAAAGGCGTTAAATCCAAAGGGGTGAGGGGGTTGAGGCCGTATACACACTCAAAGGGAGTCATTCCCGTACTTGAGTGTATGACACGGTTATATGCAAACTCAATCAATGGTAAGTGCTCCTCCCAAGAAGTCATTTTTCCCTTAACTATGGAACGTAGCATAACACCCAAAGTCCTATTTACTACTTCCGTTTGGCCATCGGTTTGTGGGTGGCAAGAGGTAGAGAACAATAACTTGGTACCAAGCCTACCCCACATGGACTTCCAAAAGTGGCTTAGGAACTTAGAGTCCCTATCACTCACAATGGTCCTCGGGACACCATGCAATCTAACAACATTATCAACAAATAACGAGGCCACGCTAGGGGCGTCATCACACTTAGAGCAAGGAATAAAGTGCGCCATTTTAGAAAACCGGTCAACTACAACAAAGATACTATCCCGGCCTCGTCGAGTCCTTGGCAGCCCTAACACAAAGTCCATCGATATATCAAGCCAAGGACGTAGAGGAGTGGGCAGCGGGGTGTACAACCCATGAGGTAGGAGCCGAGATTTGGCTCTCTTGCATTCTACACATTGGCCACAAGTTCTAGTCACATCCTTGCGCATTTTGGGCCAATAGAATTGCTCCTCCAATATTCCGAGGGTCTTTTCGACCCCAAAATGACCCATTAGACCGCCATCATGTGCTTCCCTCACAAACAATTCTCTCCAAGAGCTAGAGGGTACACACAATCGTCTACCTTTAAATAAGTAACCATCAAACTTGGCATAGGGATTTGAACCCCTAGCCGAATCCCACTTGTCCCTACCCCATTCTTCGCATTCCCTAAAGATAGGAGCAAAGTGAGGGTCCTTGGGATACAATTCTCTTAAACTCTCAAAACCCATCAACTTCGAAGACAAAGTGGCAACAAGCACATGCTTTCTAGACAACGCATCAGCAACAACATTCTCCTTCCCCCTTTTGTAATGAATTACATAAGGGAAAGTCTCAATAAACTCAATCCACTTAGCATGACGCCTATTCAACTTGTCTTGGCTCTTAAGGTGTTTCAACGATTCATGGTCCGTTCGTATCACAAACTCCTTAGGCCACAAATAATGCTGCCAATTGCCCAAGGCTCTAACAAGGGCGTACAACTCCAAATCATAAGTCGAGTAATTAAGAGTTGCCCCTTTGAGTTTTTCACTAAAATAAGCGACGGGCTTGCCTTCTTGCATTAAAACAGCCCCGATGCCAACCTTACTAGCATCACACTCCACTTCAAACATTTTATCAAAATCGGGCAATTGTAACAAAGGCGCCGAGATGAGCATAGCTTTCAAGGCTTCAAAGGCCTTAGCTTGCTCATCACCCCACTTAAAGGGTTGGTCCTTTCTAATAACCTCAGTCAAGGGTGCTGCTATGGAGCTAAAACCTTTGACAAACCTCCTATAAAAGCTTGCTAATCCATGAAAACTTCGGATTTCTCCAATAGTTTTAGGGATTGGCCAACTTCGTATAGAGTCTATCTTGGATTCGTCCACTTCCACGCCCCTTGAGCTCACGACAAAACCCAAGAAAATCACTTTATCAACACCAAAAGAACACTTCTCCATGTTGGCATACAACTTCTCCTTTCGGAGCACCTCAAACACACACCTCAAATGCATCACATGATCATCAATAGATTTACTATATACCAACACATCATCAAAGTAAACCACCACAAACTTCCCAATATAAGGCTTCATTACATGATTCATTAGCCTCATAAAGGTGCTAGGAGCATTGGTAAGGCCAAAGGGCATGACCAGCCACTCATATAGACCGAATTTGGTCTTGAATGCGGTCTTCCACTCATCACCGGGTTGCATGCGAATTTGGTGATAACCACTCCTAAGATCCACCTTAGAAAACAAACAAGAGCCATGGAGCTCATCTAACATATCATCTAGTCTAGGGATTGGATGACGATACCTTATAGTGATTTTGTTGATGGCTCTACAATCGACGCACATGCGCCAAGTTCCGTCTTTCTTTGGTACCAAAAGCACCGGAACAGCACAAGGACTCATACTTTCTTTGATGTATCCCTTGTTGAGAAGTTCCTCAACTTGTCTCTCAAGCTCCTTAGTGTCCATGGGATTGCTCCTATAGGCTGGTTTGTTTGGAAGTTGTGAACCCGGCACCAAATCAATTTGGTGCTCAATTCCCCGAAGTGGGGGCAATCCTTGCGGAAGTTCTTTAGGAAATACATCTTCATAATCCTGCAACACACAAGAAATCAAAGGGGAAATGGAAGAATTAGCGGGGTTAGTATTTAAACAATGAGCCAAAAGCAACATAGGTGTGCCCACATCATGGTCCACGAAGAGTTCCTTCTTTCTAGCTAACATCACCACGTTTTCAGCCCCCTTTGAAGTTGAGGCAGTCACGGGTGACCCTACTGCCCCAACCACGGTTTCCCTTCCCTCTTCTCCTCTTTCGGATTTCTTCCCCTTTTCCTTCAACTCTCTCATCTTTTGGTGCCACTCATTTACTTGGGAGGGTGAAAGCGGGTGAAGTGTGACCTTTCGGCCATCCTTCTCAAGTGTATATCGATTGGTCCTCCCATCGTGTTTGGTAGACCTATCATATTGCCAAGGTCTACCTAACAACAAGTGACACGCTTGCATTGGTATCACGTCACAAAGCACTTCATCTTGGTAGTTTCCCACCTTAAAACGTATCATACATTGCCTTGTGACCTTTAGTTCACCATAGTCATTCAACCATTGTAGCTTGTAGGGACTAGTGTGCGGGGTAGTTGGTAACTTCAAGAAGTTAACCGTAGCCATACTAACAACATTTGTGCAACTACCACTATCAATCACCAAGGTGCACACACTTTCCTTTACTAGACATTTAGTATGGAATAGATTCTCCCTTTGACTAGGGTCATCTATCGCCTTACTAATCATGACGCGCCTAACCACAAAGTTGGGAACCACACACTCCCCTTCTTGAGGGTAAACATCTTCACCCTCATCATCATATGGCCCATTCTCGGGTTCCTCTCCATCTTGAGGCTCGGCCTCATCTTCACTCTTCTCAAGATCCACCTCTTCACCAAGGTAATACACCCTCCCTTCCCGAAGGATCACATTGCGTCGGTTTGGACACTCATTGGCTTTATGTCCCCAACCTTGGCACTTGAAACATTGGAATCCTTTTGGGTTAGGGTACTTGTGAGCTTCTTGTTTTGGAGGAAGTTTGGGGTCGGCCTTGGGCTCGGGCAGCCTTGGAAGGCTGGATTGCCCCTTGTTTTTGGACCAACCCGAGGGGGCTGGTACCCTTGCCTTACACGACGACCTCTCCTTTAGCTCTTTTTCAACCTCAATAGCCGCTTGGAAAATACCCTCAACGGTATCAAACTTGTGAAGTGTCAAATGAGTGGAGATCTCCTTGTTCAATCCACACTTGAACCGGATGACATCATGACTGATTTGCTCCCCACGATGGTCAAGGTTTAACATGAGTTGTTGAAACTCATCAAAGTATGCCATCACACTTTTGTTACCTTGACGTAAGTTGTACAACCTTGCAAGCAATTCATGGCGATAACTCTCGGGGAGGTACCTTTGCCTCATCAAGTATCTCAATCGATACCAAGGTGGTGGCTGCCCGTCAACTAGTGCATTACCAAACCGCTTGACGTACTCCCACCAAGTGTTAGCATAACCCTCAAAGTGAGCGGTAGACTCAACTTGATGGTGTTGATGCCTACATCTCTCTCATGGTGTCGGTTTCCTCTTTCTTCATATCCACGGTATCTCCGTTGAACTCCTCTGCCCCCTCTCACCTCCTCCTCCCTCATGTAAGTATCATCAAAGGCCCCATACCCGTCATACTCCTCCCTACCATACTCCTCAAGGTGGGCTGGTCGGTTTTGGTTATTTGGAATTTGATTTGGGGGTATTGGATTTTGTGGAGGTGGTGGTCTTTGGTTTAATGGAGCTTGGAATGGAAGGTTCGGATTTAGTGGTGGAATTTGACGTCCAAATCCCTCATGCGGGGTTTGGGAATTCTGGAAATGCGTTGGTCTATTGGGGTCACGGTTTGGAGGAAAATAGGTGGTTTGGCTTGCGGCATTTAGTGGAGCTTGGGGTGCATTTAGCATTTGGTGGACTGTTTCGGGGGTGATGGTTGCGGAGGAAGTCCTATCTTGTCCATTGGTTGAGACATGTAGAGGAGTAGAAGGACGAGAGTTCCTTTGACTCTCCACTTGTTCTAATCTCCCACTAATAGTCGACACTTCTCCCTTGATGGCTGCCAAGTCCCCTCTCACGGCCCCAAAGTCCGAATTTAACCTTTCAAGTGTCCGAGTAACGGCCTCAAGAGCTGATACAAGATCAAGTATGTATCACAAGATTTCAGCAACACCAACAAGAAAACCCAACAAACACAAGATTAACAAGTAAGCAACTATGCTAGTGAATCGAAAGAGCCCCACACGGCTTCACTAGACTTCAAGATCTCAAAGACAACAACAACAAGATAATGAAAAGATAGATAACTTGACATATAATATTCAAGAGACTAAGAACCCTAACATCAAGAGAGGACCCTAAGACTATTGAATATAAACACCAAGCTCTTACTTGGACCAAGAGGAACTCAATGACCTCAAGACCCTAGTTTCTAGCCAAAACACAACACAAGCTTCCTTCTAGCAAGCTTGTGGCCGAATCTGCCTCTCAATGGAAGAGAGAGAGAAAGTGAAATATTACAAGTCTTTGTCTTGAAATTACAATGAGAAAACTAAGGCAAAATAATTCTAGGCTTGTCTATTTATATTACAAGCCAAATGAAAGACAAAAATGACCTTATGGGCCATGTGGAGCAGCCGGCCATGGAGTGTAAAAACATTACACTTCAAGGCCCATCTTCACACCTTAAAACATTTAGACCCTTAGGTGGTTCAATAACCAACTCACACACGGCCATTTGCATGAATACGGCTTGGAGTTTTTGTAACTCCCGGGCTTGACTTCGTGTGAATGGTCGGGTACTTGTTGGACAGCTTGTCCCACCCGTATCATCCTCTCCATCTTGAGAGGAATTTGGCCTCAAATTCAGCACTTGGTCGTCTTCAACCGCCTCCACGAGAGAAAGATCACAAACGTTAAAAGTGTGGTGCACTTGGTATTCCGGTGGAAGGTCAATCTTGTAGGCGTTGTCATTGATTTTCTCGAGCACTTGGAATGGACCATCACCCCTCGGCATCAATTTGGACTTTCTTTGGGATGGAAACCGATCCCTCCGAAGATGCACCCACACCCAATCTCCCGGTTCAAGGATGACTTTCTTTCTTCCCTTGTTGGCCCTCCTTGCCATGTCTTGGTTTTTCTTCTCAAGTTGAAGCCGCACCTTCTCATGTAACTTCTTCATAGAATCTGCCCGCTTGCTTCCTTCTAAGCTAATCATGAGATCACTTGGCAAAGGCGTTAAATCCAAAGGGGTGAGGGGGTTGAGGCCGTATACACACTCAAAGGGAGTCATTCCCGTACTTGAGTGTATGACACGGTTATATGCAAACTCAATCAATGGTAAGTGCTCCTCCCAAGAAGTCATTTTTCCCTTAACCATGGAACGTAGCATAGCACCCAAAGTCCTATTTACTACTTCCGTTTGGCCATCGGTTTGTGGGTGGCAAGAGGTAGAGAACAATAACTTGGTACCAAGCCTACCCCACATGGACTTCCAAAAGTGGCTTAGGAACTTAGAGTCCCTATCACTCACAATGGTCCTCGGGACACCATGCAATCTAACAACATTATCAACAAATAACGAGGCCACGCTAGGTGATACACTAACAAACCCACAACACAAGATTTCCCACGAAATCAGCAACAAGGGGAACAAAAGACCCAAAAATCAGCAAGTTGAACAACAATGCTAGTGAATCGAAAGAGCCCCACACGGCTTCACTAGACTTCAAGATTACAAACACAACAACAACAAGATAAATAAAGTAAGATAGATAGCTTGACATACGAGATTACAAGAAATAGGAACCAAACCGTGTATCAAACGATAAGACCCCTAAGACCCACAATAACAACACCAAACTCTTACGGTGACCGCTAAGGGAATCAACTCCACCTTTACAACCACCATTTCTAAGCAAGGATCAATAATGGCTTTTCCAAGCCCTACACTACTTGGCTTTCCAAGCCCTACACTACACTCTCAAAGAGAGAAGAAGAAGTCTTTCAAATATCCATGATGAACTAACTAGAAAATAAGACTAATGAAGTCTATTTATAACTATTACATCAATGACCAAACTACCCTTAATGAAAAGGGGCTCCTATGGAGTGTAAAGAAAAGACACAAAAAAGACCAAAACACCCTTAATAAGGGCTGGTCATGGAGTGTAAGGACTCCTTCTTCACACTTCAACCCTTGCAATCCTTTGGAGCCTTGGGTAGTCATCAAGGCAAGCCTCCAAGCAACCTTCCACACACGAAAGTGATTTATTAAGTGTCCAAAATGACTTCCCCATGCATACTCTCGGGCCTTCAAGGTGTCCAAAATCAGATTCTCCATGTGTTGGCCATGAATGATGGCATCAAAAGTTATGATGGCCATTTGTCTTGTATCATCCTCCCCTTCTTGAAAAGGATTCGACCTCGAATCCAAACCTTGCAAAAATCAAAGAAAGGACAAACGAATACAAACTCCTCATGGCATGAGGGTTAGGGTTAGCACAATAAATCAGCTCAACATGCCAAGGTTGCTTATACTTGCAATATAACCAAGGATCCTTTGAATTAATTATTAAAAACTTATTAAAATATGCACAAAGGATTTGGCTATTTAAATCACCAAGAGATAACGAAACTACAAAGGTCCTAATGGCATCAAATAATCTCCAAGGTAAAACTACCTTCATCTTAGAAGTCATAAGACACAATTGCTTCTTTATCTCTTCAAGAGACCACACCAAGGGTGGAGCCTCAATTGGTTCTAATGTCCACAAGATCCATATAGCATTATCATTCATACAAGTGGACAAACCAACCAATTTCCTACCTCTAAATAAAACAAATCCAAAACTAGCATGGATGTCATCATAGGCAAAGAGGTAGTATAGGAAAGAATCAAGTGTAAAGGCATACACGGGTGAAGACAAAGCATTTAAGCACACCCACATTCTTTCCTTCAAGCAAATAGAGAACTTGGCATCCACAAGTTGAGATTCTTGTAATTTAAACACAATTGTGTCAAGCAAGGATGCACATTTAGAAACATTACCCCATGGAAACAATGACACTTTTGCTCTCGGGTTTTCCAGAATGACACTTTGCTTGTCATGTAGACCAAGCAACAAGTTGGGTGCGCCAACATCACCATTTCTATATTTGGCACCGGGGTCAAATAAAAAAAGTAGCCATAGACACGGGTCTAGACAATACTTCCTTTCCCCATAGGCTTCACCCAAACTACAAGATATACTCTCTACAATAGCACACATCTCATCAAAAGCAAATAGAGAGTGGAGAATGGTATCACTCAAGTCAAGTTCAACTAAGGTGTCCTCATGTGAGTACTCACTACCAGTTTCAACATCATCACCGTGAGCACTCTCAACAATAAGGTCACACATAGTAGAAGAATTAATTTCCAAATAATGGACACCTTCCCCTTCTATGAAAGTACCCTCAAGTAGACACATACCACTACTAAAGTCCAAGGAATTGTTACTTAAGTCTTTACAAGCAAGCAATTCATCCTTATAGTCATCAAACATGGGTGGGGTGTCATACAAAGGATCACAACCACAATCAATTTTCAAGGAAAAATCACTTATTGGGTTTCTTAAGAATTCAAGCAAATCAAAATTATCATCACCCAATTGATCATTCCTTTCCAAGACCTCGCATTCCCTTCCCTTAAGAGTACTCTCATCTCCCAAGAAGAGATTTCCATCTTTAGGAGGAATGTTTTTACACCATAGTGGGTTGGCATATAGGCTATAGCTTTCAAGACAAGCTATACCTTCAACGTCATTCTCACCACTAGGTTCTTTAGGAGTGAACTCATCATCTTCAAACAAGATATTGTACTTAAAGAGAGAAGGATCTATCCATGAAGAGGCTATAGAACATGCAAATCCATTCTCTAAAAGATCATTATCGAGTATCAAAGATGTTTCAAGCACATGATTATCCCTATGAGCAAAACCAAGAGTAGAGCATTTACTAGAGGTCATACTAAAGGGGTCACTCCTATTTATTTGATCAACATTTTCTAGATAATCATTCACTTGAGATCCATTAAACACATCACACATATCCTCAAGTGGTGGACAAATTTCGCACATAAGTTGATCAACACAATTCCCACAAGATGATGTACCATCATTCAACACATTGGCTTCAACACTAGGTGGACATAAATTGATCTTACAAGAAGAGTCAATTTTGTCATCAATAGGATCAACTAGTGTATCCACACTCACAACAAGTACATCATCAACAAGAGGCAAAGAATCAATAGACTCACAAATAGGCAAGCTACTACTCACACTCAATGGGCTACTAGCAACACAATTATCATTCACATACACAAAAGTGTAAGAGTAAGCGATTTTACCTTGAAGTTCTTGAGTAAATTCTCCTTTGCCGTGGTGTGAAGGTTTCCCACATGCTTCGGCAGTAACTTCTCCTTGGCCTTGTGCTTCTCCGCTTGCCATGTTGGTACCTATACAAATGTCCTTAGAAGGAAAAGGACAAACATAGATAGCATGATTTGGTGGCAACCCTCTCACTTCGCTCCACACAACCTCTCCTTTTTCCCCTTTCGGATTACCACCTTTCACACCCTTACTCCTCTCAATCTTTTGTCTCTCATAATCATTTGGCTTGGAGTAAGTGATCACATCTCCTTGCGGTTTGGGAATAATTGAGGTAAAGAGATAATTTCCCCAATGGTCCACTATAACCTTAGGCCAATTTAGCACATTTGGAACTCTATGTTGTGCAAACCAATCGGCACCCAAGCATACATGACCTTGTGTCAAGGGAAAGATATCGCACCACACCTCCTCATGGTATTCAAATTGGGTGAAGACAATCCTCACTCTCTCGGTGTTACTATACCCGTCCAAGGAATATGGAGCAAGTAAAGGTTCTCGAAACAACCTTAAATAGTCAACCATCGGTGGCATGATGTAGTTCTTATGGCGCCAATCATCTAGCACAAGGAGGCAGCCCGGTACCCCATCAATGCTTACCTTTCCGGAGTGAACACTTCTCCTAGGATCAACATTGTAGAGTTTAGGACAACCCAACGGTACATGAGTACCCCTCGGCCTTGGAGATGTACTCTCTCTTCTTCTCATGGGGCAACCTACACTATAGCTAGTATACCCATTCACACCGCTTCGACCTTGACAAGATGTACTACAAGGTGAAGAATATGAATCTTCATTCCCCACACGTGCACTCTCACCATGGCTCTCATAAGCTTTGCGAAGGGAGGGGTTATACCTTACTCCAATTCTAGGTTCGAAATGGGAAGTGTAAGACTCCTCATATGCCCCAACTTCATCATAAGAACTATCATAAGGTCCTAAATCATCTCCATATCCACCATAAGAGCTAGGCACTTCATTCACCTCATTTTCTCCCTCAAAACCATAACCCTCAAATCTGCCCATGTCTTGATCATGACTATATTCATAGCCCCCATAATCTACAACATCATCGTAGCCGTAAAATCCCTCACTACAATCATAGTCTCCCATGTTGTAGTCACATAATACGAGGCTACCAAGATATGTTCCCCTTATACCTTGCACCTACAAAATGAACAACAAGATTAGTAGTAAAAGCACCTCACCAACACTCGTATACACTCACCTTTGTGATCCTCACAATTGGAGCGGCGAATATTGAAAGTTGCTTATACTCCGGTAGTTAATAAGGTGTCAATCACTACTTAGCGACCGGAATAGATTATTGTTTGATCGACTCAAGACACAAAATAAAATCTACTTATGAACTTGAATCAAAGAAGTTCAACGAATCAAAATGAGAAAAGCACACAAAGAACGAAAAACACGAAGAAAACGGATTCAAAAACCAACTCACAATCTAGTAGGTGATTACTAGTTGTTAATTAGTACTAAAATCAAGAAATGAAACTAAAGAAACAAGGAAATGAGACTTAGAATCTGAAATTTGAGCTTAAGCTATTTTGGTGAAGTGATGACATGGCAGTCCTTGGGGGTGACGTGGCAGCCTTTGGTTGGTTGATGTTTTCTTCTTTTTTTTTTTTTTTTTTTTTTTTTGGTCACAAATCTGAAATTTCAATATTCACACAACTTGTTATATGACAAGTGTTTTGGAGGGAAAGTAAAAGTCTTGTATTCTTTTCAACTTTTCAAACTCAAAAAGGTAAGATTTGACTATACTAATCCCACAAAACAAGGTTCCGTGTTTTAAGGAAAAGTGGTTGTCAAGTCTAGAAAGTGATGGGTGCAAGTCTTTCACCAACAACCTTTTGACTTTGGTCTTAGCCCCTTTTGGATCTATTCTATACCTTTGTTGTCTTAAGTTGTAAGAATAGATGAAGAACAAGATGAACACCACAACAACCTTCAAGAACACAACATCAACTTCTTCAAGAACATAACACAAAACCACCAATTGTCATCAACAACATACAACCTACGGTCCACTTTTCAAGTCACCACAACAATGGTCAATATTTTAAGCTCAACTCTTAGATCTAGACACCTTAGTGTTGGTGAGAAATAAACCAACACTAGAAACACACTAAACAAGCAAAATAACACCTAGATCTAAACATACAACAACATTCTCGGTTTTGTCTTTAATGGACAGATTTCAGATTTTTTTTTTTTATTTTTTTTTTGTTTAATCCGAGAACAAGCCCAAGATGGGTTGTGTTGGAACACAACCGGTCTTGCTTTGATACCAAATGATACACTAACAAACCCACAACACAAGATTTCCCACGAAATCAGCAACAAGGGGAACAAAAGACCCAAAAATCAGCAAGTTGAACAACAATGCTAGTGAATCGAAAGAGCCCCACACGGCTTCACTAGACTTCAAGATTACAAACACAACAACAACAAGATAAATAAAGTAAGATAGATAGCTTGACATACGAGATTACAAGAAATAGGAACCAAACCGTGTATCAAACGATAAGACCCCTAAGACCCACAATAACAACACCAAACTCTTACGGTGACCGCTAAGGGAATCAACTCCACCTTTACAACCACCATTTCTAAGCAAGGATCAATAATGGCTTTTCCAAGCCCTACACTACTTGGCTTTCCAAGCCCTACACTACACTCTCAAAGAGAGAAGAAGAAGTCTTTCAAATATCCATGATGAACTAACTAGAAAATAAGACTAATGAAGTCTATTTATAACTATTACATCAATGACCAAACTACCCTTAATGAAAAGGGGCTCCTATGGAGTGTAAAGAAAAGACACAAAAAAGACCAAAACACCCTTAATAAGGGCTGGTCATGGAGTGTAAGGACTCCTTCTTCACACTTCAACCCTTGCAATCCTTTGGAGCCTTGGGTAGTCATCAAGGCAAGCCTCCAAGCAACCTTCCACACACGAAAGTGATTTATTAAGTGTCCAAAATGACTTCCCCATGCATACTCTCGGGCCTTCAAGGTGTCCAAAATCAGATTCTCCATGTGTTGGCCATGAATGATGGCATCAAAAGTTATGATGGCCATTTGTCTTGTATCACTAGGGGCGTCATCACACTTAGAGCAAGGAATAAAGTGCGCCATTTTAGAAAACCGGTCAACTACAACAAAGATACTATCCCGGCCTCGTCGAGTCCTTGGCAGCCCTAACACAAAGTCCATCGATATATCAAGCCAAGGACGTAGAGGAGTGGGCAGCGGGGTGTACAACCCATGAGGTAGGAGCCGAGATTTGGCTCTCTTGCATTCTACACATTGGCCACAAGTTCTAGTCACATCCTTGCGCATTTTGGGCCAATAGAATTGCTCCTCCAATATTCCGAGGGTCTTTTCGACCCCAAAATGACCCATTAGACCGCCATCATGTGCTTCCCTCACAAACAATTCTCTCCAAGAGCTAGAGGGTACACACAATCGTCTACCTTTAAATAAGTAACCATCAAACTTGGCATAGGGATTTGAACCCCTAGCCGAATCCCACTTGTCCCTACCCCATTCTTCGCATTCCCTAAAGATAGGAGCAAAGTGAGGGTCCTTGGGATACAATTCTCTTAAACTCTCAAAACCCATCAACTTCGAAGACAAAGTGGCAACAAGCACATGCTTTCTAGACAACGCATCAGCAACAACATTCTCCTTCCCCCTTTTGTAATGAATTACATAAGGGAAAGTCTCAATAAACTCAATCCACTTAGCATGACGCCTATTCAACTTGTCTTGGCTCTTAAGGTGTTTCAACGATTCATGGTCCGTTCGTATCACAAACTCCTTAGGCCACAAATAATGCTGCCAATTGCCCAAGGCTCTAACAAGGGCGTACAACTCCAAATCATAAGTCGAGTAATTAAGAGTTGCCCCTTTGAGTTTTTCACTAAAATAAGCGACGGGCTTGCCTTCTTGCATTAAAACAGCCCCGATGCCAACCTTACTAGCATCACACTCCACTTCAAACATTTTATCAAAATCGGGCAATTGTAACAAAGGCGCCGAGATGAGCATAGCTTTTAAGGCTTCAAAAGCCTTAGCTTGCTCATCACCCCACTTAAAGGGTTGGTCCTTTCTAATAACCTCAGTCAAGGGTGCTGCTATGGAGCTAAAACCTTTGACAAACCTCCTATAAAAGCTTGCTAATCCATGAAAACTTCGGATTTCTCCAATAGTTTTAGGGATTGGCCAACTTCGTATAGAGTCTATCTTGGATTCGTCCACTTCCACGCCCCTTGAGCTCACGACAAAACCCAAGAAAATCACTTTATCAACACCAAAAGAACACTTCTCCATGTTGGCATACAACTTCTCCTTTCGGAGCACCTCAAACACACACCTCAAATGCATCACATGATCATCAATAGATTTACTATATACCAACACATCATCAAAGTAAACCACAACAAACTTCCCAATATAAGGCTTCATTACATGATTCATTAGCCTCATAAAGGTGCTAGGAGCATTGGTAAGGCCAAAGGGCATGACCAGCCACTCATATAGACCGAATTTGGTCTTGAATGCGGTCTTCCACTCATCACCGGGTTGCATGCGAATTTGGTGATAGCCACTCCTAAGATCCACCTTAGAAAACAAACAAGAGCCATGGAGCTCATCTAACATATCATCTAGTCTAGGGATTGGATGACGATACCTTATAGTGATTTTGTTGATGGCTCTACAATCGACGCACATGCGCCAAGTTCCGTCTTTCTTTGGTACCAAAAGCACCGGAACAGCACAAGGACTCATACTTTCTTTGATGTATCCCTTGTTGAGAAGTTCCTCAACTTGTCTCTCAAGCTCCTTAGTGTCCATGGGATTGCTCCTATAGGCTGGTTTGTTTGGAAGTTGTGAACCCGGCACCAAATCAATTTGGTGCTCAATTCCCCGAAGTGGGGGCAATCCTTGCGGAAGTTCTTTAGGAAATACATCTTCATAATCCTGCAACACACAAGAAATCAAAGGGGAAATGGAAGAATTAGCGGGGTTAGTATTTAAACAATGAGCCAAAAGCAACATAGGTGTGCCCACATCATGGTCCACGAAGAGTTCCTTCTTTCTAGCTAACATCACCACGTTTTCAGCCCCCTTTGAAGTTGAGGCAGTCACGGGTGACCCTACTGCCCCAACCACGGTTTCCCTTCCCTCTTCTCCTCTTTCGGATTTCTTCCCCTTTTCCTTCAACTCTCTCATCTTTTGGTGCCACTCATTTACTTGGGAGGGTGAAAGCGGGTGAAGTGTGACCTTTCGGCCATCCTTCTCAAGTGTATATCGATTGGTCCTCCCATCGTGTTTGGTAGACCTATCATATTGCCAAGGTCTACCTAACAACAAGTGACACGCTTGCATTGGTATCACGTCACAAAGCACTTCATCTTGGTAGTTTCCCACCTTAAAACGTATCATACATTGCCTTGTGACCTTTAGTTCACCACAGTCATTCAACCATTGTAGCTTGTAGGGACTAGTGTGCGGGGTAGTTGGTAACTTCAAGAAGTTAACCGTAGCCATACTAACAACATTTGTGCAACTACCACTATCAATCACCAAGGTGCACACACTTCCCTTTACAAGACATTTAGTATGGAATAGATTCTCCCTTTGACTAGGGTCATCTATCGCCTTACTAATCATGACGCGCCTAACCACAAAGTTGGGAACCACACACTCCCCTTCTTGAGGGTAAACATCTTCGCCCTCATCATCATATGGCCCATTCTCGGGTTCCTCTCCATCTTGAGGCTCGGCCTCATCTTCACTCTTCTCAAGATCCACCTCTTCACCAAGGTAATACACCCTCCCTTCCCGAAGGATCACATTGCGTCGGTTTGGACACTCATTGGCTTTATGTCCCCAACCTTGGCACTTGAAACATTGGAATCCTTTTGGGTTAGGGTACTTGTGAGCTTCTTGTTTTGGAGGAAGTTTGGGGTCGGCCTTGGGCTCGGGCAGCCTTGGAAGGCTGGATTGCCCCTTGTTTTTGGACCAACCCGAGGGGGCTGGTACCCTTGCCTTAAACGACGACCTCTCCTTTAGCTCTTTTTCAACCTCAATAGCCGCTTGGAAAATACCCTCAACGGTATCAAACTTGTGAAGTGTCAAATGAGTGGAGATCTCCTTGTTCAATCCACACTTGAACCGGATGACATCATGACTGATTTGCTCCCCACGATGGTCAAGGTTTAACATGAGTTGTTGAAACTCATCAAAGTATGCCATCACACTTTTGTTACCTTGACGTAAGTTGTACAACCTTGCAAGCAATTCATGGCGATAACTCTCGGGGAGGTACCTTTGCCTCATCAAGTATCTCAATCGATACCAAGGTGGTGGCTGCCCGTCAACTAGTGCATTACCAAACCGCTTGACGTACTCCCACCAAGTGTTAGCATAACCCTCAAAGTGAGCTATAGCATAACTTCCTTTCTTTTCTTCCGAGAGATCATTAACTTGGAAGACTTTGTCACAAGCCGATTCCCAAGCTAAGTATGCCTCGGGGTCACTCTCACCCTTAAAGAGCGGTAGACTCAACTTGATGGTGTTGATGCCTACATCTCTCTCATGGTGCCGGTTTCCTCTTTCTTCATATCCACGGTATCTCCGTTGAACTCCTCTGCCCCCTCTCACCTCCTCCTCCCTCATGTAAGTATCATCAAAGGCCCCGTACCCATCATACTCCTCCCTACCATACTCCTCAAGGTGGGCTGGTCGGTTTTGGTTATTTGGAATTTGATTTGGGGGTATTGGATTTTGTGGAGGTGGTGGTCTTTGGTTTAATGGAGCTTGGAATGGAAGGTTCGGATTTAGTGGTGGAATTTGACGTCCAAATCCCTCATGCGGGGTTTGGGAATTCTGGAAATGCGTTGGTCTATTGGGGTCACGGTTTGGAGGAAAATAGGTGGTTTGGCTTGCGGCATTTAGTGGAGCTTGGGGTGCATTTAGCATTTGGTGGACTGTTTCGGGGGTGATGGTTGCGGAGGAAGTCCTATCTTGTCCATTGGTTGAGACATGTAGAGGAGTAGAAGGACGAGAGTTCCTTTGACTCTCCACTTGTTCTAATCTCCCACTAATAGTCGACACTTCTCCCTTGATGGCTGCCAAGTCCCCTCTCACGGCCCCAAAGTCCGAATTTAACCTTTCAAGTGTCCGAGTAACGGCCTCAAGAGTGACCCTCATAGAGTCAAGTGCATTAGTATCCACGTTATGGGACGTGGCCCCTTCCATTGTCGAGGTATTATACTCTTTAGATCACCACACGCTTGAGTTCCACAAGTGTTGTAAATTGGCTAGTAACCGTGAATCCTTTAAGGTATGAGTAAGCTCTTATCCGGAGTGGATTCTTGTTTGAAGACTCAAAGAATTCTTGTAGGACTAGGACCAAAAACAACAACGTGTTCAAAAGATAAAAGCACTCAAGTAAACGTTGACACGAACAAACGAATTTAAAGGACTAATTGACAATCTAGTAGGAATGTACTAGTTTGTTAATTAGTTCTAGAATCAAGTAAGGAAACTAAGAATCAACAATTAGAAACTAGAAAATTATCCAAAGTTGAGCTTAGGGGTGACGTGGCAGCATGCAATTGGCCTTGGGCCCACACGGTTTGTATATATATAACTTATATGTATTTTTTTTTTTTTTGTCACAAATCTGAAAATCAATATTCATACAACTTGTGAAGTATGACAATGTGTTTTGGAGGGAAAATAATAGTCTTGTAGCCTTTTTCAACCTTTCAAACTCAAAGGGTTAGGTTTGACTAACTATTCCCACAAAACAAGGCTCCTTGAATTAAGGAAGAGTGGTTGGCCAACTATGAAGTGATGGGTGCAAGTCTTTCACCAACAACTTTATGACTTGTCTTGCAACTTGAACACCACAAGATGAACAAGTTTAAAAGATGAACACCTTACAACTTTCATCAACTTCTTCAAGCACATAACACACAACCACCAAATTTTTTTTTCATCAACAACATACAACTTTCAACCACTTCAAGTCACCACAACAATGGTCAAGTTTTCAAGCTCAACTTTTAGATCTAGACACTTTAGTGTTGGTGAGAAAGAAACCAACACTAGAAACACACTAAACAAGCAAAATAACACCTAGATCTAAACATACAACAACATTCTCGGATTTGTCTTCAATGGACTGATTTCCGATTTTTTTTTTTTTTTTTTTTTTTTTTTTGTTTAATCCGAGAACAAGCCCAAGATGGGTTGTGTGGGAACACAACCGGTCTTGCTTTGATACCAAATGATACAAGATCAAGTATGTATCACAAGATTTCAGCAACACCAACAAGAAAACCCAACAAACACAAGATTAACAAGTAAGCAACTATGCTAGTGAATCGAAAGAGCCCCACACGGCTTCACTAGACTTCAAGATCTCAAAGACAACAACAACAAGATAATGAAAAGATAGATAACTTGACATATAATATTCAAGAGACTAAGAACCCTAACATCAAGAGAGGACCCTAAGACTATTGAATATAAACACCAAGCTCTTACTTGGACCAAGAGGAACTCAATGACCTCAAGACCCTAGTTTCTAGCCAAAACACAACACAAGCTTCCTTCTAGCAAGCTTGTGGCCGAATCTGCCTCTCAATGGAAGAGAGAGAGAAAGTGAAATATTACAAGTCTTTGTCTTGAAATTACAATGAGAAAACTAAGGCAAAATAATTCTAGGCTTGTCTATTTATATTACAAGCCAAATGAAAGACAAAAATGACCTTATGGGCCATGTGGAGCAGCCGGCCATGGAGTGTAAAAACATTACACTTCAAGGCCCATCTTCACACCTTAAAACATTTAGACCCTTAGGTGGTTCAATAACCAACTCACACACGGCCATTTGCATGAATACGGCTTGGAGTTTTTGTAACTCCCGGGCTTGACTTCGTGTGAATGGTCGGGTACTTGTTGGACAGCTTGTCCCACCCGTATCAAGAGCGACCCTCATAGAGTCAAGTGCATTAGTATCCACGTTATGGGACGTGGCCCCTTCCATTGTCAAGGTATTATACTCTTTAGATCACCACACGCTTGAGTTCCACAAGTGTTGTAAATTGGCTAGTAACCGTGAATCCTTTAAGGTATGAGTAAGCTCTTATCCGGAGTGGATTCTTGTTTGAAGACTCAAAGAATTCTTGTAGGACTAGAACCAAAAACAACAACGTGTTCAAAAGATAAAAGCACTCAAGTAAACGTTGACACGAACAAATGAATTCAAAGGACTAATTGACAATCTAGTAGGAATGTACTAGTTTGTTAATTAGTTCTAAAATCAAGTAAGGAAACTAAGAATCAACAATTAGAAACTAGAAAATTATCCAAAGTTGAGCTTAGGGGTGACGTGGCAGCATGCAATTGGCCTTGGGCCCACATGGTTTGTATATATATAACTTATATGTATTTTTTTTTTTTTTGTCACAAATCTGAAAATCAATATTCATACAACTTGTGAAGGATGACAATGTGTTTTGGAGGGAAAAATAATAGTCTTGTAGCCTTTTTCAACCTTTCAAACTCAAAGGGTTAGGTTTGACTAACTATTCCCACAAAACAAGGCTCCTTGAATTAAGGAAGAGTGGTTGGCCAACTATGAAGTGATGGGTGCAAGTCTTTCACCAACAACTTTATGACTTGTCTTGCAACTTGAACACCACAAGATGAACAAGATGAACAAGTTTAAAAGATGAACACCTTACAACTTTCATCAACTTCTTCAAGCACATAACACACAACCACCAATTTTTTTTTTTTTTTCATCAACAACATACAACTTTCAACCACTTCAAGTCACCACAACAATGGTCAAGTTTTCAAGCTCAACTTTTAGATCTAGACACTTTAGTGTTGGTGAGAAAGAAACCAACACTAGAAACACACTAAACAAGCAAAATAACACCTAGATCTAAACATACAACAACATTCTCGGATTTGTCTTCAATGGACTGATTTCCGATTTTTTTTTTTTTGTTTAATCCGAGAACAAGCCCAAGATGGGTTGTGTGGGAACACAACCGGTCTTGCTTTGATACCAAATGATACAAGATCAAGTATGTATCACAAGATTTCAGCAACACCAACAAGAAAACCCAACAAACACAAGATTAACAAGTAAGCAACAATGCTAGTGAATCGAAAGAGTCCCACACGGCTTCACTAGACTTCAAGATCTCAAAGACAACAACAAGAAGATAATGAAAAGATAGATAACTTGACATATAATATTCAAGAGACTAAGAACCCTAACATCAAGAGAGGACCCTAAGACTATTGAATATAAACACCAAGCTCTTACTTGGACCAAGAGGAACTCAATGACCTCAAGACCCTAGTTTCTAGCCAAAACACAACACAAGCTTCCTTCTAGCAAGCTTGTGGCCGAATCTGCCTCTCAATGGAAGAGAGAGAGAAAGTGAAATATTACAAGTCTTTGTCTTGAAATTACAATGAAAAACTAAGGCAAAATAATTCTAGGCTTGTCTATTTATATTACAAGCCAAATGAAAGACAAAAATGACCTTATGGGCCATGTGGAGCAGCCGGCCATGGAGTGTAAAAACACTACACTTCAAGGCCCATCTTCACACCTTAAAACATTTAGACCCTTAGGTGGTTCAATAACCAACTCACACACGGCCATTTGCATGAATACGGCTTGGAGTTTTTGTAACTCCCGAGCTTGACTTCGTGTGAATGGTCGGGTACTTGTTGGACAGCTTGTCCCACCCGTATCACTTCGTGTGAATGGTCGGGTACTTGTTGGACAGCTTGTCCCACCCGTATCAGGAATGGATCATTTCTCCATTTGGGCCATGTCTTATGGCTTAATTTTGGGCCTTTATTGAGTCCATTAGCACATGTTAATTCAGCCCACTAAAATTAATGTGGATTACACCAACCATCTCATGTTCAAATAATTCCATAAATGTTAAGATAGTCTCATAGGTTCGAAAATGTACGGGGTGTTACAAAGGAAATGAGGATGCTTGGCCTCAAGATGGAGTTTTTGAGGTTTCTAACTTTGTGTTAAGACTAGTGATGATTAGTAAGGCCTTAGATGACCCTAGTCAAAGGGAAAATCTATTCCATACTAAATATCTTATCAAAGAGAATGTATGCTAATTGGTCATTGACAGTGGGAGTTGTGCAAATATAGCTAGTGCCACCATGGTTAATTTCTTAAAGTTACCCACAACCAAGCATGCCCACCGTACAAGCTCCAATATTTAAACGAGTGTGGAGGATTAAAAGTGACTAGACAAGTTGTGATCCGGTTCAAGTTTGGGAATTACCATGATAAAATACTATGTGATGTCATCCCCATGCAAGCTTGTCATATTTTACTTGGAAGACCATGGCAATACTATCGTTTAACCAAACATGATGGGAAAACCAATCGATATTCTCTTGAGTTGAATGGTCGGAAGTTTACCCTTCAGTGAATGAGGTACATCAAAGAATGAGAGAGTTGAAGTAGAAGGGTAGTAAAGAATGGGAGGAGGAACGCCATGAAAAGGAGAGTGATGAAGCAAAAGAGAGGAGAAAGTTGAAGGGAAAGGCCTAAATAGTGATGTTGGCTAGAAACAAGGACTTGTTTAAGGAGGCTTATGATGAGGAGCCCATACTCCTTTTAGCCCATGCTTTTTATGCTAACCACTCTACTTCGCTTATTCCCCATTCTATGTCTCTTGTTTTGCAGGAATTCGAAGATGTGTTTCCAAAGGAGCTACCAAAAGGGTTACCCCTACTGTGAGGAATTGAGCATCAAATAGACTACATGCCGGGATCAGAATTGCCTAACAAACCAGCTTATAGAAGTAACCCAACAGACACCAAAGAGCTCCAAAGGCAAGTTGAGGAACTTCTGAACAAAGGATATGTCAAGGAAAGCATGAGCCCATGTGTGGTCCTGGTATTATTGATGCCAAATAAAGATAGGACTTAGCGTATGTGTGTTGATTGTTGAGCCATCAACAAGATAACGATAAAGTATCACCACCCTATCCCTAGATTAGCTGATATGTTAGATGAATTGAATGGTTCTTGTGTGTATTCAAAGATTAATCTTAGGAGTGGGTACCATCAAATCCAGATGAGTCCCGGTGATGAGTGTAAAACCGCCTTCAAGACCAAGTTTGGTCACTATGAATGGATGGTTATGCCATTTGGACTCACCAATGCTCCTAGTACCTTTATGCTGTTAATGAACCATGTGATGAAACCATTTATAGGGAAATTTGTTGTGGTATACTTTGATGATATTTTAGTTTATAACAAGTCCATAAATGACCATGCTAAACATTTGAGATGTGTTTTTGATGTGCTTAGAAAGGAGCAATTATTTGCTAATCTTGAGAAATGCTCCTTTTGTGTTGATGGGGTTGTCTTTTTGGGCTTTGTTGTCAGCTCTTTGGGTGTTGAAGTGGATGAATCCAAGATAGACGCTATAAGAAATTGGCTAACCCCACAATCCACTGGTGATGTGAGAAATTTTCATGGATTGACTAGTTTCTATAGAAGGTTTGTCAAAGGGTTTAGCACCATAGCCGCCTCATTGACCGAGGTAATCCAAAAGGATAAGCCCTTTAAGTGGGGTAACGAGCAAACAAAGGCATTTGAAACTTTGAAAACAATGCTTAGCTTCGCCCTATTGTTGCAATTGCCCAACTTTGGAAAAATGTTTAAAGTCGAATGTGATGCTAGCAAGGTAGGCATTGGGACCGTCCTAATGCAAGACCAAAAGCCCATTGTATACTTTAGTGAAAAGCTCAAAGGAGCAACCTTGAACTACTCTACATATGATATTGAGTTGTATGCCTTGATTAGAGCTTTGGGCAATTGGCAACACTACTTGTGCCCTAAGGAATTTGTGATTCGAATCGACCATGAGTCTTTGAAACACCTTAGGGCCCAAGACAAATTGAAAAAATGGCATGCCAAGTGGATTGAATTCATAGAAACTTTCCGTTATGTAATCAAATACAAAAAGGAGAAGGAGAACATTGTGGCCGATGCCTTGTCCCAAAAACATATGTTACTTAGTACTTTGTCTTCTAAATTGATTGGATTTGAATGCTTGAAGACATTATGTCCCGAGGACCCCAAGTTTTCTTAAATCTTCAAGGATTGTGAGGAATGGGAAAGGGAAAAATAGCTTAGGGATAGAACTTCTATACCCTACTCAAAATTTGATGGATTCCTATTCAAGGAAAAGAGGTTGTGTGTGCCCTCTAGCTCTTGGAGAGAGTTGTTTGTGAGATAGGCAAACGATGGTGGTATGATGGGTCACTTTGGAATTGACAAGACCCTTGGAATTCTAGAGGAACAATTCTATTGGCCCAAAATGCGTCATGTTGCACGAATTTGTGGTCAATGTATGAATTGTAGAAGTACGAAGTCACGCCTTCTCCCTCAAGGATTATATACCCCACTTCCCACTCCCCTACGTCCATGGCTTGAAGTATCTATGGATTTTGTATTGGGTTTGCCTGGGACAAGGAGGGGAAGAGATAATAGCTTTGTTGTGGTTGATCGGTTCTCAAAAATGACTCATTTTATTTCGTGTCATAAATGTGATGATGACTCCAATGTGGAATCCTTGTTTATAGAACATGTTGTCAAGATACACGGAATTCCCCGAACCATTGTTAGTGATAGGGACTCTAAGTTCCTTAGTCACTTTTGGAGCTCATTCTGGGGTAGACTTGGCACCAAATTACTTTTCTCAACGTTTTTCCACCCACAAACTGATGGTTAAATCGAGGTTGTGAATAGGACCTTGGGTTCTATGCTACACACCATAGTCAAAGGAAAAATTGCCTCTTGGGAGGATCACTTACCCTTAGTCAAATTTGCTTACAATCGTGTTATTCACTCGACTATTGGTATGACTCCCTTTGAATGTGTCTATGGTTTTAACCCCTTGACCCCTTTAGATCTCATTCCATTATCTAGTGATGTTGTGATTAGTTTAGATGGGAGTAAAAAGGCGGAACCAATGAGGAAGATGCATGAGAAAGTGAGAATTCACCTTGAGAAGATGAATCAAGCAATAGATAAAAGAGTGAACAAAGATAAGAGAAGGCTTGTACTTCAATCGGGTGATTGGGTATGGGTACACCTCAAGAAAGATTGGTTTCCCACCCAAAGGAAGGCTAAGTTGATTCCTAGAGGTGATGGCCCATTCCAAGTGCTTGAGCGTATAAATGATAATGCTTACAAGATTAACCTCCCACCGGAGTATCAAGTGCACAACACATTCAACGTGTGTGATCTCTTACCTTTTGATATGATAGAGGGTGAGAATTTGAGGTCAAATTCTTCTTAAGATGGAGAGGATGATACAATCCAAATCTGCTCTAAACCATTCACTAGAACTCAAGCACGAGAGCTCCAAGTGCTCCAAGGAGAATGTTCATGAAATGAGAGGTACTTGACGACATCCCACTACCATCCAAAGGGTGCTATGTGTTGGTGATTGCATCTAACGAGTAGTAAGGGACCTTGGAAGGCCAAACTAAAGTAAAGAAGAGAAAACTGATGCACTAATGGCATCTTCTTTCTCACCTGTGGCTGAAGGTGATGAGATGCGCCAGCAGGTGACCAAGGCAGCCCAGGAAGTGGCACCTGCGCCCTGACCTGCATGGGCAGGTGGCCCAATTCGACTAAAATTACTAGTTTGTGGAAATAAGTCACTTTTGGGCCCAAGTACAATAAATGGCCCATGGGGTATAAATAGTAGAACCTAGTCGTTATTTCTTTAGTTTTGCTTTAAATATTGATGAAAAATTCTCTTGAGAGAATTTTTGGTGAGCTTTTTTTGAAGGTTTGCTTAGCAACGTGTGGTTTCAAGGGCATTTTGATTCCCTCTTGGTCATCGTAGAATTAGGTGTTAGCAGATGCATGTAATTTAGGGGTTCTAGGGTTTAATGTTTCCTATTGTTCTTAATTACTCATCTTCTTGTGTCTAATTTTTCATCTATCCATTGATTATCTTTCAATTCTTAGTTAAATTCTAGTTTTCATAGTTTTACGGCTATCAACATACTGTTTTTCTTTCACTTCAGTTATCAATGAGGATTCTGCCGCATTTTCCATAATAAATCCTTCATCTGGAGATTCAAGAAGGCGAACCCCCAAGCTAGCTAGTTGGTGTAGATCTTTAGTCATCCCTTGTCTTTCCATGGACTGCCCATAAGTTCTTGCCATTGTCTTATGACTTAAAGCATCACCTACCACATTTGCTTTCCCTGGATGATACAAGATATCAATGTCATAGTCCTTTATATATCAACATGGACCCCATACAAGTAATGGCGCCATATCTTTAAAGCAAATATAACCGCGGCTAGCTCAAGATCATGTGTTGGATAATTCTTCTTATGTGGACACAACTGTCTTGAGGCGTAGGCTATTACCTTACCATACTGCATCAATACACATCCTAGACCCACTACTGAAGCATCACAATACACTACATACCCCTCTGTACCTTCTAGAAGTACCAATATAGGCGTGGAAGTTAACTTATTCTTCAGCTCTTGAAAGCTTCTTTCACACGCATCATTCCATTGAAACTTAGCTGCTTTGTGTGTTAGCTTGGTTATTGGTGCAGAAATCGAAGAAAATCCCTTGATGAACCTTCTATAATAACCTGTCAAGCCTAGGAAACTATGAACTTCCATAGGTCTTGGCCAGTTCTTCACAGCTTCTATCTTTTGAGAATCAATTCTTATCCCTTCATCAGATACAATATGCCCCAAGAACGCCACTGATTTTTTAACCAAAACTCACACTTAGAGAACTTTGTATATAATTTACGATCACGAAGAATCTGTAACATCTATTGCAAATGATTAGCATGGTCCTCTTTGGATCTTGAATACACCAGAATATCATCTATAAATACTATCACAAACACATCCAAGAATGGCTTGAACACTCTATTCATCAGATCCATAAAAGCTGTCGGTGCATTGGTTAGGCAAAATGACATAACTAAAAACTCAAAATGACCATACTGTGTTCGAAAAGCTATTTTGGTATATCTTTCTCCTTCACTTTCAGTTGGTGATAACCTGACCTCAAGTCAATTTTTGAGAAATACTTAGCACCTTGTAATTGATCAAACAAATCATCAAATCTAGGGAGGGGATATTTTTTCTTAATTGTAACCTTATTTAGTTGTCGGTGGTCAATACACATTCTCAACGTGCCATCTTTCTTATGTACAAATAACACGGGTGCGCCCCAAGGGGACATACTAGGCCTTATGTACCCTTTTTCTTACAAGTCTCTTAATTGTTCCTTCAATTCACGTAATTCTATCGGGGCCATTCTATACGGAGGAGTAGAAATAGGTTGAGTACCAGGGATCACATCAATACCAAACTCTACTTCTCGTTCTGGAGGTAAACCAATGAGCTCTTCAGGAAACACATCAGAAAATTCATTTACCACTGGAATGGATTGAAGAGTCGGTGGCTCCATTTCTATATCTCTCACCCTCACTTGGACATCATCTTCTTTGCCTTAACATAAGAAATAAAATTACCCCTTGGTGCCACAATATCACCCCTCCATTTAAGGACTGCCTCATTTGGAAAATGGAAATGCACCTTTTTAGCTCGGCAATCTACTGTGGCATAACAAGAAGCCAACCAATCCATATCCATTAAAACATCAAAGTCCACCATTTCTAGCTCAACAAGGTCGGCCAATATGTCATGATCACAAACATTAACTATGCAATTACGATAAACTCTTCTAGCTATAATAGATTCATCAACCAGTGTAGACACTTCAAATGGCTTAACCAGTGATTCCGGTGTTCTTTTGAACTTTCCAGCAATTAATGGAGTAACATATGATAGCGTAGAGCCTGGATCAATTAATCCACATACATTATGTGAAAAGATGGACAATGTACCTGTAACCACATCAGGAGAAGCCTCCAAATTTTGTTGACCCGCTAGAGCATATGTATAATTTTGGACTCCTCTTGAACTAGCTGATCCTCTACCACCTCTACCATGACCAGTAGACATCTGTTGACCACTACCTAAAGGAGGCACCGATGATGATGATGCAATAGATGATCCAGTAGTTTGTGCCACACTACTCATTCCCGGTCGAGGGTAATTTTTCATCATATGGCCCGGTGTACTGCACCAATAACAAGCATCTGTCCCAAACCAGCATGCACTTAAATGATGTCTCCTACATTGTTTACAAGGCTGTCTAGGAGGTGTTTTGATTGGCTCATCCTTCCATGCTCTTGGTTCTGCGCTACTGAACCTTGGCTCTCACTTGTTTGCCCAAATTAATTGCCCCTAAATCCTTGAAATCGGGGTAGAGCACTTACTGTAAAGTAGAAAGATGGTGGCCTAGGCGGTCTATTAGAAAATTGAGGCCTGAACTCACTTTGGGATGGCATAAACTGCCCACAAACCTAGCCCTCTTGGAGTACCCTCTTTCTGGCTCTTGTGTCCTTCTTCTTTGTCTTTGATCTTCCTTTTTTTTTGCAAAAGCTTGTATCCTTGCTATATCCATGTCTTTATTCAAATCAACAATAGTACAATCTAACTAGATACAAATCCAAAATATCCACATATCGATGAACTTTATCTTCCATAGTAGCTACTACATTAGGAGCATACCTGGCCAAAGAGTTAAACTGAAAACTGTACTTTCTCACGCTCATATTCCCTTGGCGAAGATTCAAAAATTGATCTACTGGGACTCTCAGATCTCAAATTGATACAATCCAAATCCGGTCCAAACCGTTCACTAGAAGTCAAGCACGAGAACTCCAAGCACTTCAAGGAATGTTCATGTAACGAGAGGTACTTGACAGCATCCTACTACCATCAAAAGGGTGCTATGTGGTGGTGATTGCATCTAAAGAGGATCAAGGGGCCTTGGAGGGGTCAAACGGAAGCCGAGAAGGGCAAAATGGCACATGGAGTGCCCTGGAGAGCTCACCTGCGCACGCAGATGGAGGATAGTGGCACCTGCGGCCCTGGCCTACGTGGGCAGGTGCCCATCTGCGGGCGCAGGTGGCCTATGTTGGTTGCCAAGTCCAATTTTAAAAGAATGGATCACTTTTGGGGCCAAGTATGTAATAAATGACCCATGGGTATAAATACCCAAACCATGCTTTATTTTTCCTTAGTTTTTCTTGAATATTGATGAACAAATCTCTTGAGAGAGTTTTTGGTAAGCGTTTGTTGAAAGTTTGCTTAGTAACGCGTGGTTTCGAGGGCGTTTCGATTCCCTCTTGGTCACCATAGGAATTAGGTGTAGTTGGTGAATGTAATTCGAGGGTTCTAGGGTTTAATATATCCTATTGTTCTTGAATACTCATCTACTTGTGTCTAATTCTTCATCTATCTATTGATTATCTTTTCGGTTCTTAGTTAAATTCTAGTTTTCGTAGTTTTTCGATTATCATTTGGTATCAGAGTCGAGCTTGAGTTCGTTCCCACGAATTCAATCTTGGGTTTTGTTATCTTGAAAGTCAAAAAAAAAAAAATCTGAAAATTCGTTTTAAGAAAAACCCCAAAAATATTTTTGTGTTTTGAGTCATTCTTGAAGTTTCAACACTAGATTTGTTTCCTCTAGTGTTATTAGAGTCAGAATCTTGAGCTTTGGAGGTGTTTTGAGTAGATTTGAAGAAACCCTAAGGTTGTGTTCTTGAGCTTGAAGAAATATTCAAATGGGTTTGAAAAATCTGGAAGTTTTGGTTGGGATTTGAAGCTTAAAATCACTTGGATTGTGTTCGGAAGGTTGAAAGAAGCTTGGGTTTAAAATTTCGTCAAATTCCGAGTTCGTTTGAGTCAGGGTTAAATTTTGGTGTACTTGAGGATCTTCATATCTTCAAGAAGAAGAATTATCAAAAGGTGTTGTTAGATCCAAAAGAGGGCCAAGAGAATCAAGCAAAAAGTGTTAGTACCAAAGAATATTCCAAAAGGGGCCCACAGAAGAGGAAAATTCGGAGCTCCCAGCTAAGCTGCCAGGGCCTGCGCCAAGACATGCGCACGCAGGAGGGCACCTGCGGCCGCATATGGCCAACGCAGGTCACATGCTCAGCTCACTGAATCCATCTGCGTTCAGCCATCTGCGTGGGCAGGTCAGCCCATCGCACCTTAAGGGTCCAAAAACCGATTTTTCTCAGGTTCCATCCTTTTAGTTTCGTTCATTGATTCCTAATCTTAATTCTCGATTCTAAAGCTAATTAACCACTAGTAATTCACTTACTTAGTTGGTTGGTTAGTTCTTGAGTTCGTTTTCCTTCTTTGTCCTATTTCTTTTAGTGCTTTTCTAGTTTTCTTTTTGTCGTTACTTCTTGACTCAAGTCCGTAAATATTTCTTTTGAGTCTTTCAAACAAAAATCCAATTCGATCAAGAGAAGAGAATTGACACCTCAACTACCACCCGGAGAATAATCCAATCCTTCAACATTTGCGAATCCAAGCGTGAGGCATACAAAGGTGTGTAGAGTTGTGAGGTTCTTTATTATACGCTAACTTAATTGTTGTTCGTGTTTAGTGTTTCTCCTTACTAGGTACAATGGCTCCGGAAGATGATGCGCAAGGTTCTTCCCCAAGGTGAGAACCAATGGAATTACAATGATAATCAAGGTGGCAACGGAGGTCGAGATAATGGGATCAATTCAATCAAGACTAGTCTTCTAAATTTCAAAGGAGAAAGTGATCCCGAAGCTTATTTAACATGGGAGTCTACTTGTGAAAGAATCTTTCAAGCCAATGATCTCACCGATGGCAAGAAGAGTTGCTACGCCATAGCCCAATTCGAAGGATTTGCTAACACATGGTGGGAATATGCCAAATGATTTGAAAATGTCTTGAATAATGAACAACCACCACTATGGGATGCTTTGACGGCTCTCATGAGGAGAAAGTATATGCCGAAAAGGTATAGACATGAGTTACTTGCCAAGTTGTACAACCTAAGGTAAGGGAACAAGAATGTCTTAACTTACTTTGATGAGTTTCAACAATTGATCTTGAAACTTGAATATCAAGAGAATGCGGAACATTCCGTCATCCGTTTCAAGGTTGGTTTGATCAAAGAAATCTCCTCATCCATGACTTGCCATAAGTTTGCTACCTTAGAAGAAATCTTTCAAGCGGCCTTAGAAGTTGAGAGAGACATTAAAGAGCGGACCTCTTTCAAGCCCAAGGGTTACTCATCCACTAATCCATGGAGTAAGAGCAAAGAGGTAGCCCAACCTTCTTCGGGATGGAACAAGAATAAGGACATCAACAAGTCTTATGGCAAAAAGCCCATTGAAAAGACTACTCCAAGATACCCACCAAGGAATGAAGGTAACAAGTATCAGACTCCTAATCCTAAAGGATTCCAATGTTTCAAGTGTCAAGGTTGGGGACACAAGGCAAATGAGTGTCCCAATCGGAGGAATGTAATCCTTAGAGAAGGGAGGATATTCTACCTTGGGGAAGAGGTGGGACAAGAAGATGATAATGAAGGCGAAGCCCAAGAAGGAGAGAATTTAGAAGAAGATGAGCAAGTATAGGAAGGAAATGAGGATGCTTGGCCTCAAGATGAAGAGTTTGAGGTTCCAAACTTTTTGGTAAGATGAGTAATGATTAGTAAGGCCCTAGATGACCCTAGTCAAAGGGAAAATCTATTCCATACTAAATGTCTTATCAAAGAGAATATATGCTCATTGGTCATCGATAATGGGAGTTGTGCAAATGTAGCTAGTGCCACCATGGTTAATTTCTTGAAGTTGCCCACAACCAAGCATGCCACATGGTACAAGCTCCAATGGTTAAACGAGTGTGGAGAATTAAAAGTGACTAGGCAAGTTGTGATCCGATTCAAGATTGGGAATTACCATGATGAAATACTAGGTGATGTCATTCCCATGCAAGCGTGTCATATTTTGCTTGGAAGACCATGGCAATATGATCGTTCAACCAAACATGATGGAAGAACCAACCGGTATTCTCTTGAGTTGAATGGTCGAAAGTTTACCCTTCACCCTCTTTTACCATCACAAGTGAATGAGGTACATCAAAGAATGAGGGAGTTGAAGGAGAAGGGTAGTAAAGAAGGGGAGGAGGAACCCCAAGAATAGAAGAGTGATGAAGCAAAAGAGAGGAGAAAGTTGAAGGGAAAGACCCAAATGGTGATGTTGGCATGGAACAAGGACTTGTTTAATGAGGCTAATGATGAGGAGCCCATCCTCTTTTTAGCTCATGCCTTTCATGCTTACCACTCTACTTTCTCCTATTCCCCATTCTATTTCTCTTATTTTGCAGGAATTCGAAGATGTATTTCCAAAGGAGCTACCACAAGGCACTTCGGGGAATTGAGCATCAAATAGACTTCGTACCGGGCTCCCAATTGGCAAACAAGCCGGCTTATAGAAGTAACCCAACGGACACCAAAGAGCTTCAAAGACAAGTTGAGGAACTTCTCAACAAGGGATATATCAAAGAAAGCATGAGCCCATGTGTGGTTTTGGTACTATTTGTCCCAAAGAAAGATGGAACTTGGCGCATGTGTGTTGATTGTCGGGCCATCAACAAGATCACGGTAAAGTATCGCCACCCTATCCCTAGATTGGATGATATGTTAGATGAATTGAATGGTTCTTGTGTGTTTTCAAAGATTGATCTTAGGAGTGGGTACCATCAAATTTGGATGAGCCCCGGTGATGAATGGAAAACCGCCTTCAAGACCAAGTTTGGTCTCTATGAATGGATGGTTATGCCATTTGGACTCACCAACGCTTCTAGTACCTTTATGCGGTTAATGAACCATGTGATGAAACCGTTTATAAGGAAGTTTGTTGTGGTATACTTTGATGATATCTTAGTCTATAGCAAGTCCACAGATGACCATGCTAAGCACTTGAAATGTGTTTTTGATGTGCTTAGAAAGGAGCAATTGTTTGCTAATCTTGAGAAATGCTCCTTTTGTGTTGATGAGGTTGTCTTTTGGGGGTTTGTTGTAAGCTCCCGGGGTGTTAAAGTGGATGAATCTAAGATAGACGCTATAAGAAATTGGCCAACTCCACAATCCATTTGTGATGTGAGAAGTTTTCATGGATTGGCTAGTTTCTATAGAAGGTTTGTCAAAGGGTTTAGTACCATAGCCGCCCCATTGACCGAGGTAATCCGAAAGGATAAGCCCTTTAAGTGGGGAGACGAGCAAGCAAAGGCGTTTGAAACCTTGAAAACAATGCTTAGCTCCGCCCCTTTGTTGCAATTGCCCGACTTTGAAAAAATGTTTGAAGTCGAATGTGATGCTAGCAAGGTAGGCATTGGGGCCGTCTTAATGCAAGACCAAAAGCCCATTGCATACTTTAGTGAAAAGCTCAAAGGAGCAACCTTGAACTACTCTACGTATGATCTTGAGTTGTGTGCCTTGATTAGAGCTTTGGGCAATTGGCAACACTACTTGTGGCCTAAGAAATTTGTGATTCGAACAGACCATGAATATTTGAAACACCTTAGGGCCCAAGACAAATTGAACAAACGACATGCCAAGTGGATTGAGTTCTTAGAAACTTTCCCTTACGTAATCCAATACAAAAAGGGGAAGGAGAACGTTGTGGCCGATGCCTTGTCCCGAAAACATATGTTACTTAGTACTTTGTCTTCTAAATTGATTGGGTTTGAATGCTTGAAGACATTGTATCCTGAGGACCCCAAATTTGCTCAAATCTTTAAGGATTGTGACGAATGGGGAAGGGAAAAATGGCTTAGGGATAGAACTTCTAGACCCTGCTCAAGGTTTGATGGATTCCTATTCAAAGGAAAGAGATTGTGTGTTCCCTCTAGCTCTTAGAGAGAGTTGTTTGTAAGAAAGGCACACGATGGTGGTATGATGGGTCACTTTGGAATTGACAAGACCTTTGGAATCCTAGAGGAACAATTCTATTGGGTGGCCCAAAATGTGTCATGATGTTGCACGAATTTATGGTCAATGTATAGATTGTAGAAGTGCGAAGTCACGCCTTCTCCCTCAAGGGTTATATATCCTACTTCCCACTCCCCTACATCTATGGCTTGACATATCTATGGACTTTGTATTGGGATTGCCTATGACAAGGAGGGGAAGAGATAGTATCTTTGTTGTGGTTGATCGGTTCTAAAAAATGGCTCATTTTATTCCGTTCCAAAAGTGTGATGATGCCTCCAATGTGGCATCCTTGTTTATAGAGCATGTTGATACGGGTGGGACAAGCTGTCCAACAAGTACACGACCTTTCACACGAAGCCAAGCTCGGGAATAACAAAAACTCCAAGCCTTGTTCATGCAAATGGCCGTGTGTGAGTTGGTGATTGATCCACCTAAGGGTTTAATTGTTTGTAAGTGTGAAGAGGGATCTTGAAGTGTAATAAACTTACACTCCAAGGCCGGCCCCCATGACAAGGGTAAACTAGTCATTTTTGCCTTGTAATATAAATAGAACATATTAGGGTTATTTGGGTAGTTCTCCCATAAGATTTTGAACATAACACTTGTAATATTTTGGATCTCTCTCTCTCTACTCCATCTCACAAGTAGAGTGATACTTGTGTTGTATCTTGGCTAGAAACAAGGATCTTGAGGTCATAGAGTTCCTCTTGGTCCAAGTAAGATTTGGTGTTAATATTCAATAGTCTTAGGGTCCTCTCTTGTTGTTAGGGTTCTTAGACTCTTGAATCTTTTATGTCAAGTTACTATCTTTTTGTGATTTTGTTAATGTTGTATTTGTAATCTTGAAGTCTAGTGAAGCCGTGTGGGGCTCTTTCGATTCACTAGCACTTGTTGTTCAACTTGCTGATTTTTGTGTTATTTTGTTCTTCTTGTTGCTGATTTCGTGGGAACTTTGTGTTGTGGGCTTGATAGTGTATCATTTGGTATCAGAGTAAGGCTGGTTGTGTTCCTACACTACCAATCTTGGGCTATCTCGGTTTTAAAAAAAAGAGAAGAGAAATCTGTCCGTCTTGTTGTCTCAACCGAGATTGGTGTTTGTGTGTTTAGATCTAGGTGTTATTTTGCTTATTTAGGGTGTTTCTAGTGTTGGTTTCTTTCTCACCAACACTAAAGTGTCTAGATCTAAAGTTGAGCTTATAATATTGACCATTGTTGTGGTGACTTGAAGTGGACCATAGGTTGTACCTTGTTGATGACCATTGGTGGCTTTTGTGTTATGTTCTTGAAGAAGTTGATGTTGTGCTCTTGAATGTTGTTGTGGTGTTCATCTTGTTCTTCATCTATTCTTACAACTTAAGACAATAAAAGTATAAAATAGATCCAAAGGGTTGTAAGACAAAAGTTATAAAGTTGTTGGTGAGAAGACTTGCACATATCACTTCCTAGACTTGACAACCACTTTTTCTTAAATCACGGAACCTTGTTTTGTGGGATTAGTATAGTCAAATCTTACCTTTTGAGTTTGAAAAGTTGAAAAAGAGTACAAGACTTTACCTTCCCTCCAAAACCATTGTCATCCATTACAAGTTGTGTGAATCTTGAAATTTCAGATTTTTGAAAAAAAAAAAAAATCGTGTGGGCCCAAGACCAATTACATGCTGCCACGTCACTAATAAGCTCAAATTTGGATACTCTTTTCCTAGTTTCTAATGGTTGATTCTTGGTTTCCTTACTTGGTTCTAGAACTAATTAACAAACTAGTACATTCCTACTAGATTGTCAATTAGTCCTTTGAATCCGTTTTTCGTGTCAACGATTACTTGTGTGCTTTTTATCTTTTGAATACGTTGTTACTTCTTGGTTCTAGTCCGACGAGAATTCTTTGAGTCTTCAAACAAAAATCCATTCTGGATAAGAGCTTATTCATACCTTAAAGGATTCATGGTTACTAGCCAATCTACAACACTCGTGGAACTCAAGCGTGAGGTGATCTACCTTGGCAATGGAAGGGACCGCATCCCACAATGTGGATAATATTGCTCTTGACTCTATGAGGGCCACTCTTGAGGCCGTTACCCGAACGCTTGATAGGTTGAATACAGAATTTGGAGCCGTGAGAGGGGATTTGGCAGCGATAAAGGGAGATGCATCGACTATTAGTGGGAGATTAGAACAAGTGGAGAGTCAAAGGAACTCTCGGCCTTCTACTCCTCTACATGTTTCTACTAATGGGCATGATAGAACTTCCTCCGCCACCATCACTCCCGAAACATTGCACCAAATGCTAAATACACCCCAAGCTCCACTAAATGCCGCAAGACAAACCATTGCTTTCCCTCCAAACTGTGACCCCACTAGACCAATACATTTCCAAACTCCTCAAGTCCCACAAGAGGGATTTGGACGTCAAGTACCTCCGCTAAATCCGAACGCTCCATTCCAAGCTCCATTAAACCAAAGACCACCACCTCCACAAAATCAAATTCTTCCAAATCAAGTTCAAAATGCCCAAAACCGTCCAGCCCACTTTGAGGAGTATGGTAGAGAGGAATATGAAAGATATGGAGCCTTTAATGATGCTTACATGAGGGAGGAAGAGATGAGAGGGGGTCGTGGTGATCCAAGGAGATACCGAGGGTATGGGGAAAGGGGAAACTGACACCAAGAGAGAGACGTAGGCATCAACAACATCAAGTTGAGCCTACCCATCTTTAAAGGTGAAAGTGACCCCGATGCCTACTTAGCTTGGGAATCAGCTTGTGACAAAGTATTCCAAGTTAATGATATCTCGGAAGAAAAGAAAGGTTGTTATGCTATGCTCATTTTGAGGGTTATGCTAACACTTGGTGGGAGTATATCAAGCAGTTTGGTAATAAAGTAGTTGATGGGCAGCCACCACCTTGGTTTCGATTGAGGTACTTGATGAGACAACGGTACCTTCCCGAGAGATATCGCCATGAGTTGCTTGCTAGATTGTACAACTTGCGTTAAGGTAACAAGAGTGTGATGGCGTATTTTGACTCATGTTGAAACTTGATCATCGTGGGGAACAAATCAGTCATGCATCATCCGGTTCAAGTGTGGGTTGAACAAAGAGATACCGTTGAAGGTATTTTCCAAGCGGCTCTTGAGATTGAAAGGTAACTTAAAGAGAGATCGTCTTTCAAGGCAAGGGGACAAGCCACCTCAGGCTGGCCCAAAAACAAGGACCAACCCGCCACTACAAGGCTGCCCGAGCCCAAAACAGTCCACAAAATTCCTTCAAAATCGAAAGCTCACAAGTATCCTAACCCAAAGGGATTCCAATGTTTCAAGTGCCAAGGTTGGGGACATAAGGCCAATGAATGTCCAAACCGACGCAACATGATCCTACGGGAAGGGAGATTGTATTATCTTGGTGAGGAGGTGGACCTTAAAAAGGGAGAGGAAGAGGTCGAGCCTCAAGATGGAGAGAAACCCGATAATGGACCACATGATGATGATGGTGAAGATGTTTATCTGCAAGAAGGGGAGTGTGTGGTTCCAAACTTTGTAGTTAGGCTCATCATGATTAGTAAGGCAATTGATGACCCAAGCCAAAGGAAAAATCTATTCCATACTAAATGTCTTGTAAAGGGGAGTGTGTGCACCTTGGTGATCGATAGTGGTAGTTGTACAAATGTTGTTAGTAATGCTATAGTAAATTTCTTGAAGTTACCAACTACTCCGCACACTAGTCCTTACAAGTTACAATGGTTGAATGAATGTGGTGAATTAAAGGTCACAAGGCAATGTGTGATACGGTTTAAGGTGGGAAACTACCACGATGAAGTGCTTTGTGACGTGATACCAATGCAAGCATGTCACTTGCTGCTAGGTAGACCTTGGCAATATAATAGGTCTACCAAACACGATGGGAGGTCAAATTGATATACACTTGAGAAGGATGGCCGAAAGGTTACACTTCATCCTCTTTCGGCTTCCCAAGTGAATGAGTGGCATCAAAGGATGAGAGAATTGAAGGAAAAGGGAAAGGAGTTCGAAAAGGGAGAAAAAAGAGGGAATTCCGTAGGTGGGGCAGTAGGGGCATCCGAGGCTGTCTCAACATCAAAAGGGACGGAGAACATGGTGATATTGGTTAGGAAGAAGGAACTCTTCGTGGATCATGATGAGGACACGCCTATGTTACTTTTGGCTCATTGTTTTAATACTAACCCCCACTAATTCTTCCATTTCTCCTTTGCTTTCTTGTGTGTTGCAGGATTATTAAGATGTCTTTCCTAAAGAACTTCCGCAAGGATTGCCCCCACTTCGGGGAATTGAGCACCAAATTGACTTTGTGTTGGGATCACAATTTCCAAACAAGCCGGCTTATAGGAGCAACCCTACGGACACCAAAGAATTGCAACGTCAAGTTGAGGAGCTCCTCAACAAAGGGTATATCAAGGAGAGCATGAGTCCGTGAGCGGTGCCGGTGCTACTAGTGCCCAAAAAGGGCGGAACGTGGCGTATGTGTGTGGACTGCCGAGCCATCAACAAGATTACGGTAAAATATTGCCACCCTATCCCTCGGTTAGATGACATGCTAGATGAATTGAATGGTTCATGCTTGTTTTCCAAGATTGATTTAAGAAGTGGCTATCACCAAATAAGAATGCAACCCGGTGATGAATGAAAAACCGCCTTCAAGACCAAATTTGGTCTCTATGAATGGATGGTTATGCCCTTCGGCCTAACAAACGCTCTAAGTACTTTTATGAGGATAATGAATCATGTGATGAGGCCATTTATTGGAAAGTTTGTTGTTGTCTACTTTGATGATGTCTTGGTGTATAGGAAGTCTTTAGAAGAGCATGTGATGCATTTACAATGTGTGCTTGATGGCCTTAGAAAGGAAAAATTGTATGCAAATCTGGAAAAGTGCTCCTTTGGTGTTATTAAAGTTGTTTTCTTGGGTTTTGTTGTTAGTTAAAGAGGGGTCGAAGTGGATGAATCCAAGATAAATGCTATCAAAAATTGGCCAACCCCACAAACCGCTGGAGAAGTAAGAAGCTTCCACGGGTTGGCTAGTTTTTATAGAAGGTTTGTCAAAGGATTTAGCACCATAGCCGCCCCCTTGACCGAGGTCATTCGGAAAGAACAACCCTTCAAGTGGGGAGACGAGCAAGCTAAGGCTTTTGAAGCCTTGAAAGCTATGCTCATCTCCGCGCCCTTGTTACAATTGCCCAACTTTGATAAGACATTCGAAGTCAAATGCGATGCGAGTAAAGCCGCATAGGGTCTGTTTTGATGCAAGATTCAAAACCTATCGCTTACTTTAGCGAGAAGCTCAAAGGAGCAACTTTAAACTACTCCACGTATGATTTTATAACACCCCGTACGTTTCTAAGTCTAGCTGACAACCGTAACAATTACAAAAATATGGAAACATGAGAGAATTGATGAATTATGTATTAATATGTGGGCATTTAAAAGTCTTGCACAATTGGGCCCAAAAAAAAGCCCAAAAATTATAAGAAAACATGGCCCAAAAGACTTTTTGACCCATTCTTGCATTGCTTATCGATAGACCAAGTAAACCCACCAAGTGTGTGGATAAGAATCATTCAAAAGGGACTATATAAACCCATAAATCAGATTTTTAGTCATCAGATATACACATGCCTTTTTAACATTTTCTTAAACATTATTTCTCAAGATACAAACCCTAAGGCAACTACTTGTTGGGCCAAGATCACACTTTGGTAAGTATTTATTCTCATGGTTCAGTATATAATATGTGTAAGATGATGTATAAATCATGTTGGTTGTGTTGGAAAAGTGTTGGACAGTGTGCTATGTGTAAAACTGTCTATTTTTGCAATCGGAGACTGGTTTTTGTCTTGTGAACTTGAACATGGACTTATGGTCATGAAGGAACTGAAATTGATGGATTAAATATTGACATATGAGATGTTATTATAGTCTTACCTTGTTTCATTCTTGTGCATAATGTTTGGAGTTGCTATTGTAAAGTTGGTTATGGTTTTGGGTGACGTATTGGTCGTAAAGTGCAGTTTTGGGTGTTGTTATGTGTGTCGTGGGATCATGGCTGAATGTTGGTGTTTAAGATGATCAAAAATATGTTAAAATAAGTTTGGTTATGATCATGGACCATTCATGGCATGAAAAGACCCCAAAAAGACCATTTCAGACCAAAACGGGCATCCGCCCCCGCAGACGGAGGTACCTGCGGGCGCAGATGCCTCTGGCTGCTGCCATAGGGTATCTGCGCACGCACCTCAGCCACATGCGGGCGCAGGTGGCAGTGCAGGTCCTTTCAGATTTTCGTTTTGGGTGCTTCCGTCTCTAGTTGTTCTCCGAAGGCCCCTATACCCTTTTTGGATGTAATTATCAACTTGTGATGTTGTTTTAATAACTTTAAAGTATCGTATGGAGGTGTGTTGGACTGTATTAAGTATGGATGGTTGTTCATATGTTGTTATGAAGGAGTAATTATGACGGAATGATCAAGGGAAAAGAGTAAAGGATAAGTATGGTTTGAAATGCTATCGATGTATGATCTCTTGGTCAATGTGCATAGTGTTATGGTGTTGTTTATATGATAATGCCTTGGATTGTATTGTAAGGGGTGACATGACGCTATACGACTGTCATATAGTTCATTGACGTCTTGTACACCTGTATAGCAACTAGTTGCTAATGTATGCTACGATATGTACTTGCATTGTAGAGTAAGACGTAAAGAAGAAGCTGGACTATTGTGTTCATACATAGGCTTGTGAATTCATACTTGGAAGTGAAGGTATGTAAGGTTACTTTGTCCGTATCTTTCTGCAGCCTATAGGATTCATATTGACGTTACACTTGTACTATTCCGAAATATGTTAAGGTATACTATTTCGGTTCAAATAGTTATTATCACAAGGTTCCTATTCATTGCTCAATTATGAATCACATGTCTCCTCTTCATTGATAACATTCCAAAAGCCCAATAAAGTTGTGTTCCAAAGTTCCAATATTGGTTATACTCATGTATCTTGTTCATTGCTGGTTGTCCAATGGTTCCAATAGGGTTATGTTTTCCAAAAGGCTCTATATCCAAATAATGTTATTCACATGTCTCTTACTTATTGGTTAATGATCCAAAGCTTCAAGTCAAGTTATGACTATCATGTGTTAATCTCAAAGTAATGAATAAAGTAATGCACATGTGGTTAATGATCAAGTATGGGTGGCAGCTTTGGGGGCAAAATGCCTAGCTCAAGCCGATCCCAAATCAGTGGGTAGTCCTAGGGGTATAAGCCTAGCTCGGACCGATCCTAACAGGGGGCAGCTCTAGGGGTTATACCTAGCTCGAGCCAAACCTGAAATGTTGTACGGGTGGCAGCTCTAGAGGTACTAACCTAGCTCGAGCCGATCCCGATATATACATTGATTTATAGGGTGGCAGCTCTAGGGGCATAAGCCTAGATCGAGCCGATCCCAACATAACATGATGTTATGTTTAAAACCCACTGTTCAGTCGGGGCCCGGGTATCACAAGTCACATGCAAAGATGAATAATCATTGAACTAAAGATACAAAGAAATTAACGAAAGCAATATACATGGTTTCCAAAGTACAGAATAGTGACTTATCTCTGTTGGTCATTCATTGTATTTGATTTCATTAACATAGTTGCTTATCATACAAGTTTCCTAGGGCCTTACATACTCAGTACATTCTTCGTACTAACCCCTCTTGGGGAATTTACCCTACTTGCTGCAGGCGCAGGTACTAGTAGGCCTCCACAGTAGGTTGCCAGTGTTGCGGATCTTTGGTGAGCTCCAGTTAGTTCGGGGTTTCTTCGAGTCACAGTTGTACATATGTTTTGGTGTTGTACATGTTGTATAAAGCGGGGACTTGTCCCGACTTTTGGTTCATTTTGGTCAATGCTCTTGTTAGAGGCTTTTGTAGACGGATGGGTGTATAAATGTAAAAGGCATATGTTGTTTTTGACTTGGTGGCCTCAACGGCCGAGTTTCACATATGTATATCTATATCACATGTTCCATGAGTTTCGTTGTTAGTATTAAAGATCTTACATGATTATGGGTATGGCATGCATATGAATGAACATAGGCAAAGCTTGGTTCTCTCGGGCCTTATCGGCTACGGGTGCCAATCATGCCTCGTTGGAATTCGGGGTGTGACAAAAGTGGTATCAGAGCAGGTCGTTCTAAGGGTGTCTACAAAGCCGTGTCTGAGTAGGGTCTTACTTATCAATGTGTTGTGCACCACATTTATAAGTAGGAGGCTACGGGACATTTACGATGATGTTTCTTTTCTTCAATTCTAGATCGTGCAATAGAGCCAGTGTTGTAAGTTGAAATGAAATCTGACCATGGTTAATTGTTTTTCTTTGGTATAGTCAAAATGCCAATCATGAGAGGAGGTAGAGGTAAAGGGAAGCAGGTGGATGTGCCTGCTAGTGAAGGAATAAGTAGACTACCACCTGACCAAGCTAGTCAAGGTGGAGCAAATGCTGAAATTTCATCGCAGTCTTCGTCTACTTTTCCAGTTCCAGAGGAGCCAGTTGGTAGAGAAGTTCCCGCGGAATCACCAATGAATGCCACAGATCAGGATCTCAGAAATGCAGTTCACATGTTGACATAGTTAGTGGTAGCCCAAAGTCAAGGACGAACGGGTCCAATTACACATGATGATGATGCGGCTAGAGTGGCGAGTCGCAGAACACAGGATTTTCTGAAACTGGACTCTCCTATATTCACAGGGTTAGATTCGAAAGCAAATCCACAGGACTTCGTGGATCAGATTCAGAGAGCTCTGGAAGTTATGTATGTGTCGGGGGTAGAAACAGTTGAACTTGTTACGTACAGGTTGAAAGGAGAAGCGATATTATGGTATGAGGATTGGAAGAAGTCATGTGGTATCGGTGCAATGCCAATAAATTGGGAAGAATTCAAAGCGGCTTTTCTTGACCATTACCTTCCGTATGAGATCCGTGAGGCTCGTGCGGATCAATTTCTAAATCTCCGTCAGGGAAATTTAAGCATGAGAGAATATAGCTTGCAATTTAATTCCTTGGCTCGATATGCGCCAAATGTTGTGGCTACGATGACAGACAGATTCCATAGATATGTGGACAGACTAGATTCATATTTGGTAAGGGATTGCACTATTGCCGCCTTGAATAAATACATGGACATAGCTAGAATACAAGCCTTCACCCAAAAAATGGAAGATCAAAGACAAAGACGAAGGGCACATAAATTTGACAGGGGACAGTCCAAAAGGGCTAAACCTATGGGACCACCTATGATGTCCCAAGGAGAAACTAGGCCCCGCATGTTTTCGAGACCACCTAGACCATCGTTCTCTTATTCCACAGGGGGTGCTCACTCTCAGTTTCGAGGGTCTAGGGGTGGTCCATCTGGGCAGAGTAGCGGAGTTCACGAGTCACAGGCAGCCGGTTTTCCTCGTCAGCAGTGTCAACACTGTGGACCTAGTCATGCAAGTAAATGCAGAGTGGGGACAAATGCTTGCTTTTGGTGCGGTATGACGGGGCACATGATGAGAGAATGTCCCCAGAAGAGCATAGGTGGTACAGCACGACCGGCAGGATCGGCCGTTGCATCATCAGCATCGGTTCCTTCTTTGGGCCGAGGTGTACAGCCGGTTGGCCGTGGTAGGGGTGCCAGAGGAGCATCCAGTACTAGTGGGGTCCAGAATGGCACTTATGCTTTAGTGGACCGACAGAATTCAGAGGCTTCCCCTGATGTTGTCATAGGTACATTATCAATATTCTCATATAATGTATATGCATTGATTGACCCTGGTTCTACATTTTCCTATGTTACTCCTTTGGTTGCCGCAAAATTTACAAAGGCGCCAGAATTATTACTTAAATTAATTGAAGTGTCTACATCCGTCGGTGAATGTATTGTTGCAAAAAGAGTATATCGTGATTGAGTGGTAACTGTGTGTGGTCATGATACATTGGCCGATCTCATTGAATTAGACATGGTGAATTTTGATGTGATCATGGAAATAGATTGGTTGGCCTTTTGTTATGCCACGGTAGATTGCCGGGCCAAGAAAGTGCAATTTTGCTTTCCGTAAGAAAATGTTCTTGAATGGCAGGGTAATGTAGGGGTTCCACGAGGAAGATTTATTTCCTATTTGAAAGCCAGAAAATGATTGCCAAGGGATATATATGTCATTTAGTACGGGTGAAAGATACTGAGGTGGAACCACTAACTCCGCAGTCGGTTCCAGTGGTCAATGAATTTCTAGATGTGTTCCCAGAGGATCTTCCAGGTTTACCCCTAGAACGGGAAGTAGAATTTGGCATTGATGTGATTCCAGGCACTCAACCTATTTCTATTCCTCCATCTAGAATGGCTCCAGCAGAATTGCGTGAATTGAAGGAGCAATTGAAAGATTTGCTGGACAAGGGCTTCATTAGACCTAGTGTGTCCCCTTGGGGTACACCGATATTATTTGTACGGAAGAAAGATGGCACATTGAGAATGTGCATCGACTATCGGCAATTGAATAAGGTAACGATCAAGAACAAATATCCCCTCCCTCGAATTGATGATTTGTTTGATCAGTTACAGGGTGCCAAGTGTTTTTCAAAGATCGACTTGAGGTCAGGTTACCATCAAGTCAGAGTTAGAGAAGAAGATGTACCCAAGACAGCTTTCCGAACACGATATAGCCATTATGAATTTTTAGTTATGTCATTTGGACTAACAAATGCACCAGCTGTGTTCATGGATTTGATGAATAGGGTGTTTAAGCCATTCCTGGACGTGTTCGTCACGGTATTTATAGATGACATCCTGGTTTATTCAAGATCACCAGAGGACCATGCTAATCACTTACGAAAAGTGTTACAGATTCTTCGTGAGCGTAAGTTGTATGCAAAGTTCTCCAAGTGTGAGTTTTGGTTAAAATCAATTGCATTCTTGGGTCACATTGTATCAGATGAAGGGATACAAGTTGATACACAGAAGATTGAAGCAGTGAAAAATTGGCCAAGACCTACGAAACCCACAGAGATTCGTAGTTTTCTTGGACTGGCGAGTTACTACAGAAGATTTGTGGAAGGGTTTTCCTCTATTGCTGCACCGTTAACTAAACTTACACATAAGGCAGTTAAATTTCAGTGGAATGATGCGTGTGAGAAAAACTTCCAAAAGTTGAAAGACAAATTAACCTTCACACCAGTTTTAGTACTTCTTGAGGGTACCGAAGGTTATGCAGTCTATTGTGATGCTTCCGAGATTGGTCTTGGATGTGTGTTGATGCAGCATGGTAATGTCATAGCATATGCCTCATGATAGTTGCGGCCGCATGAGAAAAATTATCCCACACATGATCTTGAATTAGCAGCGGTGGTCTTTGCTTTAAAGATATGGCGTCATTATTTGTATGGAGTTCATGTTGATATCTATACGGATCACAAAAGTTTACAATATATCTTTAAGCAGAAGGAACTCAATTTGAGGCAATGAAGGTGGTTGGAGCTTTTAAAAGACTATGACATTGATATTCTTTATCATCCAGGCAAAGCAAATGTGGTAGCTGACGCATTGAGTTGCAAGACAGTAGAAAGCACTAGTGGTCAAGGGACGGAAAAGAAAGAGATAATCAAAGATATATATCAATTAGCCAGCTTGGGGGTTCGTCTTCTTGAATCCTCATAAGAAGGAGTTATTGTGCAGAATGCAGCTGAATCTTTGTTAATAGCTGAGGTGAAAGAAAAGCAGTTTACAGACCCTATGTTAATGCAGTTAAAGGAGAATGTAGAAAAGAATTTGACAGAGGCATTTGATCTAACACAGGAAGGGGTGCTCCAATGCCAAGGTAGAGTATGAGTTCCAGATGTAGATGAACTGCAAAAACGAATCATGACGGAGGCAGTGTATTGGTGGAATCATGACGAATCCGCGTGCTACTAAAATGTACCATGATTTAAAAGCAGTGTATTGGTGGAAAAATATGAGGAAGAATATTGCAGAATTTGTCGCTCAGTGCCCAAATTGTCAACAAGTAAAGGTAGAGCATCAGAAATCAGGAGGTTACATGCAATGTATTAATCTTTCAGTCTGGAAGTGGGATATGATTAATATGGACTTCATCACAGGTTTGCCCCATACATTGCGGAAATTTGATTCTATATGGGTTATAGTGGATAGGCTTACCAAGTCTGCGCATTTTCTACCAGTCAAGACCACCTATACAGCTGAGGATTATGCAAAGTTATATGTTAAAGAGATAGTGCGATTGCATGGTATTCCACTTTCCATCATATCAGACAGAGAAGCACAGTTCACAGCGCACTTTTGGAGATCTTTTCAACAGAGTTTGGGTATTCAGGTGAATTTGAGTACGGCTTTCCATCCTCAGACTGATGGACAAGCAGAACGTACTATTCAGACACTTGAAGATATGCTACGAGCTTGCACGTTAGATTTTCAGGGCAGTTGGGAGGACCATTTGCCTCTCATTGAATTTGCTTATAACAATAGCTACCATTCAAGTATTAAAATGACACCTTATTAAGCATTATATGGACGAAAATGTAGATCACCAATTGGGTGGTTTGAAGCAGGTGAGACTGCTATACTTGGGCCAGACCTTGTTAATACACTATCAATCCCACAACACAAAGTTCCCACGAAATCAGCAACAAGAGGAACAAAATAACACAAAAATCAGCAAGTTGAACAACAAATGCTAGTGAATCGAAAGAGCCCCACACGGCTTTACTAGACTTCAAGATCACAAACACAACAACAATAAGATAATAGAGTAAGATAGATAGCTTGACATACGAGATTACAAGAAATAGGAACCAAACCGTCTATCAAACGATAAGACCCCTAAGACCCGCAATAACAACACCAAACTCTTACGGTGACCGCTAAGAGAATCAACTCCGCCTTACAACCACCGTGTCTAAACAAGGATCAATAATGGCTTTTCCAAGACCTACACTACACTCTCAAAGAGAGAAGAAGAAGTCTTTCAAATACCAATAATCAACTAACTAGAAAATAAGACTAATGAAGTCTATTTATAACTATTACATCAAATGACCAAACTACCCTTAATGAAAAGGGGCTCCTATGGAGTGTAAAGAAAAGGCACAAAAAGACCAAAACACCTTTAATAAGGGGTGGTCATGGAGTGTAAGGACTCCTTCTTCACACTTTGATAGCCAAAAGGCTATGAACACATGAAAATGGTTACTAAGATACAAATTTCAGCAACCAAACAAAGAGAAAAACAACACATAGAATGGAGATGAAGAAGAAGAATACTTGAAATTTAAAGATAGATAGAAAGACCCTTACTCTTATTAAGTGATTAGCACTAAAAGATGTTTCAAATCTTCAAACACACTTCACAAACAAGAGTTCAAACCTTCCTCTTAGGTGACCCAAAGGAATCACTCTTCCTCAAGCACACCTTTCTAGCCAAATTATCCAAGACAAGTGAAACCCTAACTTCAAATGTCAAAGACCCAACTTTCAGATTCTACACTATCAACTACAAGACTAAAGCTACAAAATATGAGTAAGTTTCAATGTCATCAAAATCTAAGTAAAGAAAATGGCTAAGGCAACTATTTATAGGCCTTGCCTTTTCACAAATAGCCTATTACAAAAATAGCCCAAAAGTGACTATTTTAGTAATAACCCACAAGGGCCCTTCTTGATTGTCCAAACAACATCTTTATAGCCCATGACCTTGTATATTTATTGCTCCATGGCTTCCTTCAGGCTTCAAGCTATCATCCATATATGGAAGCCCATCCTAATGTGCCTCACGCTATCTATGCTCGTATCATCCTCCCCTTCTTCAAAAGGATTCGTCCTCGAATCCGAACCATGCAAAAACATGAGAAAGACAAACAACAAACATATCCTCATAGCATGAGGGTTAGCACAAGGTTTATCAACCATACTAACTTGCCAAGGAGGCACACATTTAAAATACAACTAACTATCCTTTGTGTTAAAGAAAATCCATTCATCATATAAGGTACAAAGGAATTGGTCATAAGAAACATCATGAGACAAGGAAACCACAAAGGTCTTAATGGTATCAAAAATCCCAAGAGATGATATCACATATGATTTAGGAGCCATAAGACACAATTGTTTCATCGCCTTACAATAAGACCTCATAAAAATGGCGCAATCACCCATAAGGGTTTATTCGGGTCAAAGAAGTAAAAGACCCACATATCTCTACCTCCATACAAAACAAATCCCATACCATCATATGCAAAAAGGTAGTATAGAAAGGTGTTAAGTTCACTATTCTCATCTAGGGTGTGCCAAAAGATAAGGACATCGGTAGATAAGAAGAAACATTTTAAGCACAAAACAACCCTCTCTATCAAGCAACTTTCCAAAAAAAGAAAGTGCACCAACAAAGCCATGCTACTAGAATGGTTGAGGAATCTATTAGGAGTCAAATCACTCCATATCAAATAATACTTCCAATGAATTGGGGTCCCTCCTATCATAGTATCAAGCATGCTCCCAAGAGTCCCATTTGAAACTTCAACTTGTCCAACCTTATGAAGGTGACAAGGAGCTTTCAATATCCATGGTGATAACACGGAGGTTGGGAATCCCAAAACTAGAGTATTAACTTAAAAGAATGCGGATGCAAAAACTAAAAAACTAATGAAAAAGACAAAACAGAAATTAAAAAGATACGGATTTGAATCCAAGTAACAACAAATTGGTATTGAAGAAACCAAATGCCTTTACTTGAGAAACTAATCAAGTTTGGAAACGGATCTTGACCGCTTCGTGAGTAACGTTAGACAACAATTAGTATGAGTAGTAATCGCCTTCTAAGAATACCAAGAAGAAACCAAAGATATCAAAGAAAGAAATTATCTTACTACCTTAAACTATGAACTAGTTAGGTTGAAAGATAAATCCTAAGGTAATCTACCTCAAAGGTTCAAAAGAACTCTCAATATATTAATCTTCAAAATCTGATTTTCATGAATGAACAAAGACCTCTTTATATAGTAGTGAAGAAAGGGTTGGTCAAAGATAACATTAAATGAAATGATACTTCCTAGGGCCTAGAAGACTACCACACACATTATCCTATAAGTCAACATAGAAGAAAACAACTATTAAATGGAATAGAAGGCTACCACACACAAAGACCTAGGAAGTCAACATAGAATTAAACAATTCTTAAATATAATTCTAGAAATTAATTAAAAAATGCTGCAGTCTTTTTCTCCATTTTGGGATAGATTTGAGCCCAATTCCACCTCTTCTTGGACTTTAATTTGGGCCCCCAAATAGATGTAAGACTTGGAGAAAATGTCTTCATTAGGCTTGAGATCTTCTTCCATTACAAAACACCTTTTAATTGCCAATTCCAGCCCATTAATCTTGTCTTCATATTTTCTTGTTTGGGATCTTGTCATGGATCCTCTTGGATCTTCCAAAGCTTCCTTAGTTGATGTTGAGCTTCGATGGATGCTATCATTCTCCCCTTCTTAAAGAAGATTCGTCCTCGAATCTTGACATTTATTATAACTCTCTCTTTGGATTTGAGCCTTCATGGTTGCTATCATTCTGCCCCACTTAAAGAAGATTTGTCCTCAAAGCTTGACCAATACCTACAACCAACATGATAATCACCATCACTAGGAGGTAAATAAAGAAAGTAGAACAAGCATTTGGTAAAACTAACACAAGGTAGTGACCATGCAACCACTTAACCCATTCAACTCTTTTATGCACAAACACCCATTTTACATATCCATGCACTGCATCATCCAATAGAACAATGTAATCACCAACATAAGAACTAAAAACACAGTTCATAAGATCCTTAAATAAGAGAGGATCATTACCTAGACCAAAAGCATATGAATACCAAGAAAACATACCATATTTGCTCTTGCTAAATAACTTAACCTCACTATTGGATATACCATAGTCAAGATATGAATCAAAATCAATTTCCTTGAGAAGTGGCTTGGATTGAACTTGATATTCGCTAGGAAGATCAAGTTTGTAAGCATTGTTTCCAATCCTTTCAAGGACTTCAAATGGCCCATCTCCTCTTGCAAAGAATTTGAATCTTCTTTTGGAAGGAGACCTTTGAATCCTAAATAACACACTCTTATGATATAGCCAAGAATCATATAATCCCATAAAGATTATCTCTACAAATAAAGTAACTTGGCTCACAAGAATTTCACAAACATTAGGTGAGTACAAGAAGCTAATAGAACAAAAGATCTTGGGTTTTAGATCATAGTTGGCTTCTTCCATTTGTTCCTTCTCAAGAGTACCTACAAAAGAAAACACAATATCAAAAGAAGAAGAAGAAGAAACATTAGTGTTAAGCTCACTCAAACTCTCTTGTCTTTCTTTTTCCTCAACTCTTTTTCTCTCTTTCTTTTCATTCTTGTTGTTTTCTTTCTCTCCTCTCTTATCTTTTGACAACTCACTCACTTTTCTCAACTGAAATTCCCCTTTTTCCTCTCTTGAGTTTCTGTTTTTCTCTCCCTTACTTCTCTCTATTTTGTATCTCTCTTCCATGTCATTTTCTTTTCCACTCAATTCTTTTATTCTCTCATCTTTTCTTTTTATAAGAGTAGGAACTTCAATAGGAGAAGTTGCACATAAAGAAGAGCTACTCTCTTGTTCACAACTTGACTCCTCCCCTTGGAAAATTACATACTTTACAATCTTATTAGAAAAAGTAGAATGATCATTTTTGGAGTTAATTTTCTGTTGGGACTGTGCTATAGAATGAATATGCCTCAATTCTTCTTTCAAATCATCCCAAGTCAAAAGTAGCCGATTAAATTTCACCCAATTGGGGTTACTATAATCATCCACTACTTTTCGTAATTCTTGGGACAAGGCTCTTGTGGCAAAACTCAATTTCTCAAACTCCCAAAAATAATTACAAGAAAATATATGTTCCATGTGATATTCCCATTGGAGGTAAGTTTCTTTATCAGCATACATGCATAATTTTTGTAGTATCACATGTCTACTACTGATACAATATCAAGTATGTAACACAAGATTTCAGCAACAATAACACAAAAATCAGTAAAATCCAAGAGCAACAAGATGAACACAAATGCTAGTGAATCGAAAGAGCCCCACACGGCTTCACTAGACTTCAAGATCACAAACACAACAACAACAAGATAAATAAAAGATAGTTAACTTGACATATGATATTCAAAAGGCTAAGAACCCTAACAACAAGAGAGGACCCTAAGACTATTGAATATGAACACCAAGTTCTTACTTGGACCAAGAGGAACTCAAATGACCTCAAGACCCTAGTTTCTAGCCAAAACACAACACAAGCTTCACTCTTGGAAAGCTTGGCAGATTCTGCCCTCCCCAATGGAAGAGAGAGAGAGAGAAATATTACAAGTCCTTTGTCTTGAAATTACAATGAGAAAACTAAGCAAAATAACCCTAAGCTTGTCTATTTATATTACAAGCCAAATGAAAGACAAAATGACCCCTTTGCCCCTCTCTGAAACAGGCGGCCTTGGAGTGTTGTATTTATTACACTTCAAGGTCCTCTTCACACTTAAGAACATTGAGACCATTAGGTGGGCCCACGACCAGTTCACACGCGTCCATTTGCATGAATAAGGCTTGGAGTTTTTGTAACTCCCAGGCTTGACTACGCGTGAAAGGTCGTGGTCTTGTTGGACAGCTCACACCCGTATCAACTACCCCACTTGGTCAATCCTTCATAATCATATATTCTTGCAAAATACATAGTTATTAAAATAAACCACTCAAACTTTGGCTTTTCCCTCAATTGTTCTTACTCAGTCTTGCCTTTTTCCCCTCAAATAACCTTTGGGAAAATACTTTGTGGATTTATAATTAAACCCTACTAGTATCAAGTCCTTAGTAGTAAATAAGGAATTTTGGGGCACAAGAAAAAAATGAAGAACCAATCCTAGAAAGAATAAGATTTAGTTGAAACAAGACTCAAACAAAAGGAAATGATTTTAGAACGAGATAAAGATCTAGGATCCCCTCTTCTTGTGTTCTATCAAAACCTCCTTTATAGAAACAATTAGATGAAGAAAGTTTCTTGAAGAGCAACAATTCTTTTTTTTTTTTTCACTATGAAAGTTTTTTTTTTTACTTTTTTTTGGAAACGTACTGTTCACTGCTACAGTACTTTTTAATTTTTTTTTTTTTTTTTTTTTTTGCTCTTTTTGTTTAAGAAATTCCCAAGATTATCAAGAACGAAATCTTGATAGAACTTGCTCAGATACCACTTGATAACACGGAGGTTGGGAATCCCAAAACTAGAGTATTAACTTAAAAGAATGCGGATGCAAAAACTAAGAAACTAATGAAAAAGACAAAACAGAAATTAAAAAGATACAGATTTGAATCCAAGTAACAACAAATTGGTATTGAAGAAACCAAATGCCTTTACTTGAGAAACTAATCAAGTTTGGAAACGGATCTTGACCGCTTCGTGAGTAACGTTAGACAACAATTAGTATGAGTACTAATCGCCTTCTAAGAATACCAAGAAGAAACCAAAGATATCAAAGAAAGAAATTATCTTACTACCTTAAACTATGAACTAGTTAGGTTGAAAGATAAATCCTAAGGTAATCTACCTCAAAGATTCAAAAGAACTCTCAATATATTAATCTTCAAAATCTGATTTTCATGAATGAACAAAGACCCCTTTATATAGTAGTGAAGAAGGGGTTGGTCAAAGATAACATTAAATGAAATGATACTTCCTAGGGCCTAGTTAGGTTGGTCAAAGACACACATTATCCTATAAGTCAACATAGAAGAAAACAACTATTAAATGGAATAGAAGGCTACCACACACAAAGACCTAGGAAGTCAACATAGAATTAAACAATTCTTAAATATAATTCTAGAAATTAATTAAAAAATGCTGCAGTCTTTTTCTCCATTTTGGGATAGATTTGAGCCCAATTCCACCTCTTCTTGGACTTTAATTTGGGCCTCCAAATAGATGTAAGACTTAGAGAAAATGTCTTCATTGGGCTTGAGATCTTCTTCCATTACAAAACACCTTTTAATTGCCAATTCCAGCCCATTAATCTTGTCTTCATATTTTCTTGTTTGGGATCTTGTCATGGATCCTCTTGGATCTTTCAAAGCTTCCTTAGTTGATGTTGAGCTTCGATGGATGCTATCACATGGACTCTCCCAAACACAAACAAGCAACTTCGCACCCACTAGTTGTGGTCCACACAACTTAAGCACAAGTGTGTCAAATAAGGACGCAAGAATATAGGAAACTTCCAAAATAGGCAATGACACATTTGCCTTGGGGTTCACAAGCACGAGACCACATTTGAGAAAAGGGTCATCATATGCAAACAAGTCGTAAAGAAAGGTGTTACTTAAATGAACTTCATCCAAGGTGTGCCCACATATAGAATCACCTTTTGATCCACAAGCATTAAGGACTTGATCAAGAATGGGGTCACACAAGAATGAAGGGGTCATTGGAGAATATACACCCCCTTCATTTCGATCACTATCCCCTCCAATAGACGTACTATTAGCTTCCAAGAAGATAGTTTCATCTTCGAAAAGTGTGTGATCACACCATAGTGGATTCTCAATCACTTGGTAGCTCTCAAGAGAGGCTACACTTCTATCATGCCAAGACACACCACTATGTATTTCACCTTCATTAGTCATGTCAACCTCAAATAAGGGATTATCCTTGAAAACACATCTCACCTCAAAATTCTCATGAGAAGAACAAGGAATGGAATCACAATTCAAGGATTCATTATTTAAGTGCAATGACGTCACATGACTAACTACATGACCAACTATATCAACGCCATCACTAAATTGAGGTTCCTTAAGTTCATCACAAAACTCCTCATTTAGTGGGTCATCATTACACACGAGTTGATCAACACCAATATCAATTGATAATGAACTATCATTCAAAGCACATGTATCAACACTAGGTGGACACAAATTGATCTTACTAGAAGAATCAATTCGGTCATCAATAGGATCAACTAGTGTATCCACATTTTCAACATGCACATTATCAAAACATGGCAAAGAATCACATGACAATGTACTAGCATTCAAGGCACAAGTGTCAACACTAGGTGGACACAAATTGATCTTACTAGAAGAATCAATTCGGTCATCAATAGGATCAACTAGTGTATGAACACTCTCAACAAATACATTATCACTATGTAACATGGTTTCATCAAGATGTTCACAAGGCAAAGGATCTTTAAGCTCACACATATACATGCCATCACTTACACTCAATAGGCTACTAGCCACACAAGGATCTTCTACTTTTGACGAAGTGTAAGGTTTAGCTTTGTTACCTTGTAGCTCATAGAAAGTATTGCATTCACCTTGCTTTTCACTTGTAACTTTTGTTTCAAGAACCCGCCTCTCTCAGTCATACACATCTTGAAATAATAAATTCTCTCTACTTCTATGGCTCATTGATCTTTCCATCCTACCTCCAACATCATTACCATAAGGATAACAAGTCACATTGGAATAAGGATAAGAAGTACAACTTCTTGCACCATAAGAAGTAGAGAATGTTCTTCGCCTATGGTGGGGTTGATTTAGTGGCTGGTTTTGTGGAACTCGTGGAGGGTTGAGCATTTGGTGAAGAGTTTCGGGGGTTATAGTCATGGAAGAGTTATTGGCTTGGACGCTAGAGGATGCATGGTAGGGATTAGGAGTAGAAGGTCATGAGTTCCTCCTACTTTTAACACAATCAAGTCTTCCACTAAAAGTGGAAATTTCACCCCTCATAGCATCCACATTACTTCTCAAGGCTGATACATCACTCTTGAATTCTCTCCTCAAAGTATCATTACTATCCTCCATTTTTTGGGCAAAGGCCTCAAAGTGAGCCTTCAAGGCTCCCATTATATCATTTCCCAAGGATTGGGATGAAGAACCCTCGGCTTCCATGGTCAATTGTTCCTAAAAAGCAAAACAACAACAACAAAAAACAGCAAGTAACACAACCTACAAAACGAGCAAACAAGTTAGTTCAAAAGCCTCACTTCACTCACACTCAACCTCACCTCACACTTGGCTTCACAAGTGTTGGAGAATCGGCAATACTTGGCAAGTTACTTGAGAGGTGAGAAGCTTTGGATCGGAATTGATCTTTGATTGAAATGACTCAAATAAAGTGATGCACACACTTGAACCAACAAAATACTACGACTTAAAAACGAGAAAAGCACACAAAAACCGAAGACACAAAATAAACGAACTCTAGACTAATTACCAACCTAGTAGGTACTTACTAGTTTGCTAATTAGTGATAGAATTAGCTTAAAAGAAACTAGAATCAAAGATTAGAAACTAGGAAATCTAAGTTTAGAGTGGTTGATCACAAGTGATGACGTGGCACTACGTGGTTGGTTGTCACTTTTCAAAGTTTTTCAATTTTCCCAACACCTTTGTCTCGGCCAAACAACACTTTGGGAAGAAGGAATTTTGGATTCGGCCAAACAACCTTGTCCCCTCCTCCTTTTGGAAGAATGGAATATTCTTTGAATATGCTTTTGGACCAACTCTCTTTCTTCCCTTTTTTGGATCAAACAACACCCATGAACATTCTTCTTCACTAAGATATGAAGGTCATGGATGAACAAGATGAATATTCAAGCGTTGACCAAGTTTGACTCCTAGCAAATGAACTCCAAATCTGTTTTTTTTTTTTGAAGATCTAGGTTCCTTAGGCCAAAACAAACCCAACCCACTAAAAATCAGCCACAAATCAAGTCACCAAAATGTCAGCTTCTCCAAAAAATGCTTCAAACAAGCCACAACAATGGTGGATCTAGCTCAAAATCAACCAAACTTCACTCTAAAAGTAGATCTAGACTCCCTATGTGCTATAGATAAAGGATCTAGCACTAGAAACCTTCAAAACACAATAAAAACTTGTAGATCTAACTTGGAACTTTCGGATCTACAACAAACACACAAGACAACACACAATTTTTTTGGTAATTTCTGATTTTTGACTCTTTTTTGATGAGATTTTCTATATAAGAACACTAAAACCAAGATTTAGGGATGTTGGAACAACCCTAACCAAGGCTTTGATACCAAATGGTAGCCAAAAGGCTATGAACACACGAAAATGGTTACTAAGATACAAATTTCAGCAACCAAACAAAGAGAAAAACAACACATAGAATGGAGATGAAGAAGAAGAATACTTGAAATTTAAAGATAGATAGAAAGACCCATACTCTTATTAAGTGATTAGCACTAAAAGATGTTTCAAATCTTCAAACACACTTCACAAACAAGAGTTCAAACCTTCCTCTTAGGTGACCCGAAGGAATCACTCTTCCTCAAGCACACCTTTCTAGCCAAATTATCCAAGACAAGTAAAACCCTAACTTCAAATGTCAAAGACCCAATTTTCAGATTCACACTATCAACTACAAGACTAAAGCTACAAAATATGAGTAAGTTTCAATGTCATCAAAATCTAAGTAAAGAAAATGGCTAAGGCAACTATTTATAGTCCTTGCCTTTTCACAAATAGCCTATTACAAAAATAGCCCAAAAGTGACTATTTTAGTAATAACCCACAAGGGCCCTTCTTGATTGTCCAAATAACATCTTTATAGCCCATGACCTTGTATATTTATTGCTCCATGGCTTCCTTCGGGCTCCAAGCTATCATCCATATATGGAAGCCCATCCTAATGTGCTCCACGCTATCTATGCTCGTATCACACTTCAACCCTTGCAATCCTTTGGAGCCTCGGGTAGTCATCAAGGCAAGCCTCCAAGCAACCTTCCACACACGAAATTGCTTTATTAAGTGTCCAAATGACTTCCCCATGCATACTCTCGGGCCTTTAAGGTGTCCAAAATCAGATTCTCCAAGTGTTGGCCACAAATGATGGCATCAAAAGTTATGATGGCCATTTGTCTTGTATCATCCTCCCCTTCTTGAAAAGGATTCGACCTCGAATCCAAGCCTTGCAAAACCAAAGAAAGGACAAACGAATACAAACTCCTCATGGCATGAGGGTTAGGGTTAGCACAATAAATCATCTCAACATGCCAAGGTTGCTTATACTAAAGGATTAAATATTAAAAACTTATTAATATATGCACAAAGAATTTGGCTATTTAAATCACCAAGAGATAAGGAAACTACAAAGGTCCTAATGGCATCAAATAATCCACAAGGTAAAACTACTTTCATCTTAGGAGCCATAAGACACAATTGCTTCTTTATCTATTCAAGAGACCACACCAAGGGTGGAGCCTCAATTGGTTCTAATGTCCACAAGATCCATATAGCATTATCATTCATACAAGTGGACAAACCAACAAATTTCCTACTTCTACATAAAACAAATCCAAAACTAGCATGGATGTCATCATAGGCAAAGAGGTAGTATAGGAAAGAATCAAGTGTAACGGCATACACGGGTGAAGACAAAGCAGTTAAGCACATCCACATTCTTTCCTTCAAGCAAATTGAGAACTTGGCATCCACAAGTTGAGATTCTTGTAATTTAAACACAATTGTGTCTAGCAAGGATGCACATTTAGAAACATTACCCCAAGGAAACAATGACACTTTTTGATACAATATCAAACCCACAACACAGGATTTCCCACGAAATCAGCAACAAGGGAAACAAAAGGCCCAAAAATCAGCAAGTTGAACAACAATGCTAGTGAATCGAAAGAGCCCCACACGGCTTCACTAGACTTCAAGATTACAAACACAACAACAACAAGATAAATAAAGTAAGATAGATAGCTTGACATATGAGATTACAAGAAATAGGAACCAAACCGTGTATCAAACGATAAGACCCCTAAGACCCACAATAACAACACCAAACTCTTACGGTGACCGCTAAGGGAATCAACTCCGCCTTACAACCACCATTTCTAAGCAAGGATCAATAATGGCTTTTCCAAGCCCTACACTACTTGGCTTTCCAAGCCCTACACTACACTCTCAAAGAGAGAAGAAGAAGTCTTTCAAATATCCATCATCAACTAACTAGAAAATAAGACTAATGAAGTCTATTTATAACTATTACATCAATGACCAAACTACCCTTAATGAAAAGGGGCTCCTATGGAGTGTAAAGAAAAGACACAAAAAGACCAAAACACCCTTAATAAGGGCTGGTCATGGAGTGTAAGGACTCCTTCTTCACACTTCAACCCTTGCAATCCTTTGGAGCCTCGGGTAGTCATCAAGGCAAGCCTCCAAGCAACCTTCCACACACGAAAGTGCTTTATTAAGTGTCCAAAATGACTTCCCCATGCATACTCTCGGGCCTTCAAGGTGTCCAAAATCAGATTCTCCATGTGTTGGCCACGAATGATGGCATCAAAAGTTATGATGGCCATTTGTCTTGTATCATCCTCCCCTTCTTGAAAAGGATTCGACCTCGAATCCAAACCTTGCAAAAATCAAAGAAAGGACAAACGAATACAAACTCCTCATGGCATGAGGGTTAGGGTTAGCACAATAAATCAGCTCAACATGCCAAGGTTGCTTATACTTGCAATATAACCAAGGATCCTTTGAATTAATTATTAAAAACTTATTAAAATATGCACAAAGGATTTGGCTATTTAAATCACCAAGATATAAGGAAACTACAAAGGTCCTAATGGCATCAAATAATCTCCAAGGTAAAACTACCTTCATCTTAGAAGCCATAAGACACAATTGCTTCTTTATCTCTTCAAGAGACCACACCAAGGGTGGAGCCTCAATTGGTTCTAATGTCCACAAGATCCATATAGCATTATCATTCATACAAGTGGACAAACCAACCAATTTCCTACCTCTAAATAAAACAAATCCAAAACTAGCATGGATGTCATCATAGGCAAAGAGGTAGTATAGGAAAGAATCAAGTGTAAAGGCATACACGGGTGAAGACAAAGCATTTAAGCACACCCACATTCTTTCCTTCAAGCAAATAGAGAACTTGGCATCCACAAGTTGAGATTCTTGTAATTTAAACACAATTGTGTCAAGCAAGGATGCACATTTAGAAACATTACCCCAAGGAAACAATGACACTTTTGCTCTCGGGTTTTCAAGAATGACACTTTGCTTGTCATGTAGACCAAGCAACAAGTTGGGTGCGCCAACATCACCATTTCTATATTTGGCACCGGGGTCAAATAAAAAAAGTAGCCATAGACACGGGTCTAGACAATACTTCCTTTCCCCATAGGCTTCACCCAAACTACAAGATATACTCTCTACAATAGCATACATCTCATCAAAAGCAAATAGAGAGTGGAGAATGGTATCACTCAAGTCAAGTTCAACTAAGGTGTCCTCATGTGAGTACTCACTACCAGTTTCAACATCATCACCGTGAGCACTCTCAACAATAAGGTCACACATAGTAGAAGAAGTAATTTCCAAATAATGGACACCTTCCCCTTCTATGGAAGTACCCTCAAGTAGACACATACCACCACTAAAGTCCAAGGAATTGTTACTTAAGTCTTTACAAGCAAGCAATTCATCCTTATAGTCATCAAACATGGGTGGGGTGTCATACAAAGGATCACAACCACAATCAATTTTCAAGGAAAAATCACTTATTGGGTTTCTTAAGAATTCAAGCAAATCAAAATTATCATCACCCAATTGGTCATTCCTTTCCAAGACCTCGCATTCCCTTCCCTTAAGAGTACTCTCATCTCCCAAGAAGAGATTTCCATCTTTAGGAGGAATGTTTTTACACCATAGTGGGTTGGCATATAGGCTATAGCTTTCAAGACAAGCTATACCTTCAACGTCATTCTCACCACTAGGTTCTTTAGGAGTGAACTCATCATCTTCAAACAAGATATTGTACTTAAAGAGAGAAGGATCTATCCATGAAGAGGCTATAGAACATGCAAATCCATTCTCTAAAAGATCATTATCGAGTATCAAAGATGTTTCAAGCACATGATTATCCCTATGAGCAAAACCGAGAGTAGAGCATTTACTAGAGGTCATACTAAAGGGGTCACTCCTATTTATTTGATCAACATTTTCTATATAATCATTCACTTGAGATCCATTAAACACATCACACATATCCTCAAGTGGTGGACAAATTTCGCACATAAGTTGATCAACACAATTCCCACAAGATGATGTACCATCATTCAACACATTGGCTTCAACACTAGGTGGACATAAATTGATCTTACAAGAAGAGTCAATTTTGTCATCAATAGGATCAACTAGTGTATCCACACTCACAACAAGTACATCATCAACAAGAGGCAAAGAATCATTAGACTCACAAATAGGCAAGCTACTACTCACACTCAATGGGCTACTAGCAACACAATTATCATTCACATGCACAAAAGTGTAAGAGCAAGCGATTTTACCTTGAAGTTCTTGAGTAAATTCTCCTTTGCCGTGGTGTGAAGGTTTCCCACGTGCTTCGGCAGTAACTTCTCCTTGGCCTTGTGCTTCTCCGCTTGCCATGTTGGTACCTATACAAATGTCCTTAGAAGGAAAAGGACAAACATAGTTAGCATGATTTGGTGGCAACCCTCTCACTTCGCTCCACACAACCTCACCTTTTTCCCCTTTCGGATTACCACCTTTCACACCCTTACTCCTCTCAATCTTTTGTCTCTCATAATCAATCGGCTTGGAGTAAGTGATCACATCTCCTTGCAGTTTGGGAATAATTGAGGTAAAGAGATAATTTCCCCAATGGTCCACTATAACCTTAGGCCAATTTAGCACATTTGGAACTCTATGTTGTGCAAACCAATCGGTACCCAAGCATACATGACCTTGTGTCAAGGGAAAGATATCGCACCACACCTCCTCATGGTATTCAAATTGGGTGAAGACAATCCTCACTCTCTCGGTAACCCTATACCCGTCCAAGGAATATGAAGCAAGTAAAGGTTCTCTAAACAACCCTAAATAGTCAACCATCGGTGGCATGATGTAGTTCTTATGGCGCCAATCATCTAGCACAAGGAGGCAGCCCGGTACCCCATCAATGCTTACCTTTCCGGAGTGAACACTTCTCCTAGGATCAACATTGTAGAGTTTAGGACAACCCAACGGTACATGAGTACCCCTCGGCCTTGGAGATGTACTCTCTCTTCTTCTCATGGGGCAACCTACACTATAGCTAGTATACCCATTCACACCGCTTCGACCTTGACAAGATGTACTACAAGGTGAAGAATATGAATCTTCATTCCCCACACGTGTACTCTCACCATGGCTCTCATAAGCTTTGCGAAGGGAGGGGTTATACCTTACTCCAATTCTAGGTTCGAAATGGGAAGTGTAAGACTCCTCATATGCCCCCACTTCATCATAAGAACTATCATAAGGTCCTAAATCATCTCCATATCCACCATAAGAGCTAGGCACTTCATTCACCTCATTTTCTCCCTCAAAACCATAACCCTCAAATCTGCCCATGTCTTGATCATGGCTATATTCATAGCCCCCATAATCTACAACATCATCGTAGCCATAAAATCCCTCACTACAATCATAGTCTCCCATGTTGTGGTCACATAATACGAGGCTACCAAGATATGTTCCCCTTATATCACCTTGTACCTACAAAATGAACAAACAAGATTAGTAGTAAAAGCACCTCACCAACACTCGTATACACTCGCCTTTGTGATTCTCACCATTGGAGCGGCGAATATTGAAAGTTGCTTATACTTCGGTAGTTAATAAGGTGTCAATCACTACTTAGCGACCGGAATAGATTATTGTTTGATCGACTCAAGACACAAAACAAAATCTACTTATGAACTTGAATCAAAGAAGTTCAACGAATCAAAATGAGAAAAGCACACAAAGAACGAAAAACACGAAGAAAAACGGATTCAAAAACCAATTCACAATCTAGTAGGTGATTACTAGTTGTTAATTGGTACTAGAATCAAGAAATGAAACTAAAGAAACAAGGAAATGAAACTTAGAATCTGAAATTTGAGCTTAATGGTGACGTGGCAGCATGTAATTGGTCTTGGGCCCACACGAAAATATATATATATATATATATTTTTTATTTTTTTTTGTCACAAATCTGAAATTTCAATATGAAACACAACTTGTCATGGATGACAATGGGTTTTGGAGGGAAAGTAAAGTCTTGTACTCTTTTTTCAACTTTTCAAACTCAAAAAGGTAAGATTTGACTATTCTAATCCCACAAAATAAGGTTCCGTGTTTTAAGGAAAAGTGGTTGTCAAGTCTAGGAAGTGATGTGTGCAAGTCTTCTCCAACAACTTTATGACTTGTCTTGCAACTTGAACACAACAATATGAACAAGATGAACAAGTTTTAAAAGATGAACACCTCAACAACCTTCATCACCCTCTTCAAGCACATAACACACAACCACCAATTTTATCATCAACAACATACAACTTTCAACCACTTCAAGTCACCACAACAATGGTCAAGTTTTTAAGCTCAACTTTTAGATCTAGACACTTTAGTGTTGGTGAGAAAGAAGGCAACACTAGAAACACACTAAACAAGCAAAATAACACCTAGATCTAAACATACAACATCATTCTCGGATTTGTCTTCAATGGACAGATTTCAGAATTTTTTATTTTTTTTTTGTTTAATCCGAGAACAAGCCCAAGATGGGTTGTGTTGGAACACAACCGGTCTTGCTTTGATACCAAATGATACAATATCAAACCCACAACACAGGATTTCCCACGAAATCAGCAACAAGGGAAACAAAAGGCCCAAAAATCAGCAAGTTGAACAACAATGCTAGTGAATCGAAAGAGCCCCACACGGCTTCACTAGACTTCAAGATTACAAACACAACAACAACAAGATAAATAAAGTAAGATAGATAGCTTGACATATGAGATTACAAGAAATAGGAACCAAACCGTGTATCAAACGATAAGACCCCTAAGACCCACAATAACAACACCAAACTCTTACGGTGACCGCTAAGGGAATCAACTCCGCCTTACAACCACCATTTCTAAGCAAGGATCAATAATGGCTTTTCCAAGCCCTACACTACTTGGCTTTCCAAGCCCTACACTACACTCTCAAAGAGAGAAGAAGAAGTCTTTCAAATATCCATCATCAACTAACTAGAAAATAAGACTAATGAAGTCTATTTATAACTATTACATCAATGACCAAACTACCCTTAATGAAAAGGGGCTCCTATGGAGTGTAAAGAAAAGACACAAAAAGACCAAAACACCCTTAATAAGGGCTGGTCATGGAGTGTAAGGACTCCTTCTTCACACTTCAACCCTTGCAATCCTTTGGAGCCTCGGGTAGTCATCAAGGCAAGCCTCCAAGCAACCTTCCACACACGAAAGTGCTTTATTAAGTGTCCAAAATGACTTCCCCATGCATACTCTCGGGCCTTCAAGGTGTCCAAAATCAGATTCTCCATGTGTTGGCCACGAATGATGGCATCAAAAGTTATGATGGCCATTTGTCTTGTATCACTTTTGCTCTCGGGTTTTCAAGAATGACACTTTGCTTGTCATGTAGACCAAGCAACAAGTTGGGTGCGCCAACATCACCATTTCTATATTTGGCACCGGGGTCAAATAGAAAGAGTAGCCATAAACACGGGTCTAGACAATACTCCCTTTCCCCATAGGCATCACCCAAACTACAAGATATACTCTCTACAATAGCATACATATCATCAAAAGCAAATAGAGAGTGGAGAATGGTATCACTCAAATCAAGTTCAACTAAGGTGTCCTCATGTGAGTACTCACTACCAGTTTCAACATCATCACCATGAGTACTCTCAACAATAAGGTCACACATAGTAGAAGAAGTAATTTCAAATAATGGACACCTTCCCTTTCTATGGAAGTACCCTCAAGTAGACACATACCATCACTAAAGTCCAAGGAATTATTACTTAAGTCTTTACAAACAAGCAATTCATCCTTATAGTCATCAAACATGGGTGGGGTGTCATACAAAGGATCACAACCACAATCAATTTTCAAGGAAAAATCACTTTTCCAAGCCCTACACTACTTGGCTTTCCAAGCCCTACACTACACTCTAAAAGAGAGAAGAAGAAGTCTTTCAAATACCAATAATCAACTAACTAGAAAATAAGACTAATGAAGTCTATTTATAACTATTACATCAAATGACCAAACTACCCTTAATGAAAAGGGGCTCCTATGGAGTGTAAAGAAAAGGCACAAAAAGACCAAAACACCCTTAATAAGGGGTGGTCATGGAGTGTAAGGACTCTTTCTTCACACTTCAACCCTTGCAATCCTTTGGAGCCTCGGGCAGTCATCAAGGCAATCCTCCAAGCAACCTTCCACACACAAAATTGCTTTATTAAGTGTCCAAAATGACTTCCCCATGCATACTCTCGGGCCTTCAAGGTGTCCAAAATCAGATTCTCCACGTGTTGGCCATAAATGATGGCATCAAAAGTTATGATGGCAATTTGTCTTGTATCACTTGTTCATCAGGCTATGGAGAAGGTTAAAGTTATTCAACAACGATTACAAACGGCCCAGAGTCGACACAAGTCATATGCCGATGTTAGAAGAAGAGGACTTGAGTTCGCCATAGGTGATTGGGTATTTCTGAAAGTGTTACCAATGAAAGGGGTAATGTGATTTGGAAAGAAAGGGAAACTGAGTCCACGGTATATAGGCCCATATGAAATTATTAAAAGATTTGGGCAAGTTGCATATGAGTTGGCGCTACCCCAGGAACTCTCCACAGTTCATCCGGTATTCCATGTATCGATGATTCGAAAATGCATAGGGGATCCATCTCGTTTTACTCTGATTGATGAGGTACAGGTTACAGAGGATCTTACCTATGAGGAGATACCTATTGCCATTCTGGAAAGACAAGTGAAGAGATTGAGAAACAAATACATAGCATCCGTAAAGGTACTTTGGAGGAATCAGCAAATAGAAGAGGTCACATGAGAAGCTGAGGAAATGATGAAATCCAAGTACCCTCATTTGTTCCAAAAGGAAGAATGACAAGTAAGTATTTATAAGCTTTGAGTATAATCTATATAATGACATGAAGAATGCTCTTAAACTTGTAATTGGTTTCTTTGAAATGATAACACTAAAATTGGTTTCTCTGAAATGATAACACTAACATTCGAGGATGAATGTTTCTAAAGGGGGGGGGGAGAGAATGTAACACCCCGTACGTTTCTAAGTCTAGCTGACAACCGTAACAATTACAAAAATATGGAAACATGAGAGAATTGATGAATTATGTATCAATATGTGGGCATTTAAAAGTCTTGCACAATTGGGCCCAAAAAGAAGCCCAAAAATCATAAGAAAACATGGCCCAGAAGACTTTTTGACCCATTCTTGCATTGCTTATCCATGGACCAAGTAAACCCACCAAGTGTGTGGATAAGAATCATTCAAAAGGGACTATAAAAACCCATAAATCAGATTTTTAGTCATTAGATATACACATGCCTTTTTAACATTTTCTTAAACATTATTTCTCAAAATACAAACCCTAAGGCAACTACTTGTTGGGCCAAGATCACACTTTGGTAAGTATTTATTCTCATGGTTCAGTATATAATATGTGTAAGATGATGTATAAATCATGTTTGTTGTGTTGGACAGTGTGCTATGTGTAAAACTGTCTATTTTTGCAATCGGAGACTGGTTTTTGTCTTGTGAACTTGAACATGGACTTATGGTCATGAAGGAACTGAACTTGATGGATTAAATATTGACATATGAGATGTTATTGTAGTCTTACCTTGTTTCATTCTTGTGCATAATGTTTGGAGTTGCTATTGTAAAGTTGGTTATGGTTTTGGGTGACGTATTGGTCGTAAAGTGCAGTTTTGGGTGTTGTTATGTGTGTCGTGGGATCATGGCTGAATGTTGGTGTTTAAGATGATCAAAAATATGTCAAAATAAGTTTGGTTATGATCATGGACCATTCATGGCATGAAAAGACCCCAAAAAGACCATTTCGGACCAAAATGGGCATCCGCCCCCACAGACGGAGGCACCTGCGGGCGCAGATGCCAACGCAGATGCCTCTGGATGCTGCCAGAGGGCATCTGCGCGTGCACCTCAGCCACTTTCTGGCGCAGGTGGCAACACAGGTCCTTCCAGATTTTCGTTTTGGGTGCTTCCGTCTCTAGTTGATCCCCGAAGGCCCTTATACCCTTTTTGGATGTAATTATCAACTTGTGATGTTGTTTTAATGACTTTAAAGTATCGTATGGAGGTGTGTTGGACTGTATTAAGTATGGATGGTTGTTCATATGTTGTTATGAAGGAGTAATTGTGACGGAATGATCAAGGGAAAAGAGTAAAGGATAAGTATGGTGTGAAATGCTATCGATGTATGATCTCTTGGTCAATGTGCATAATGTTATGGTGTTGTTGATATGATAATGCCTTGGATTGTATTGTAAGGGGTGACATGACGCTATACGACTGTCATATAGTTCACTGACGTCTTGTACACCTGTATAGCAACTAGTTGCTAATGTATGCTACGATATGTACTTGCATTATAGAGTAAGACGTAAAGAAGAAGCTGGACTATTGTGTTCATACATAGGCTTGTGAATTCATACTTGGAAGTGAAGGTATGTAACCACTTTGTCTGTATCTTTCTGCAGCCTATAGGATTCACATTGACGTTACACTTGTACTATTCCGAAATGTGTTAAGGTATACTATTCCGGTTCAAATAGTTATTATCACAAGTTTCCTATTCATTGCTCAATTATGAATCACATGTCTCCTCTTCATTGATAACGTTCCAAAAGCCCAATAAAGTTGTTCCAAAGTTCCAATATTGGTTATGCTCATGTATCTTGTTCATTGCTGGTTGTCCAATGGTTCCAATAGGGTTATGTTTTCCAAAAGGCTCTATATCCAAATAATGTTATTCACATGTCTCTTACTTATTGGTTAATGATCCAAAGCTTCAAGTCAAGTTATGACTATCATGTGTTAATCTCAAAGTAATGAATAAAGTAATGCACATGTGGTTAATGATCAAGTATGGGTGGCAGCTTTGGGGGCAAAATGCCTAGCTCAAGCCGATCCCAAATTAGGGGGCAGTCCTAGGGGCATGAGCCTAGCTCGGACCGATCCTAACAGGGGGTAGCTCTAGGGGTAATATCCTAGCTCGAACCGAACCTAAAATGTTGTACGGGTGGCAGCTCTAGAGGTACTAACCTAGCTCGAGCCGATCCCGATATATACATTGATTTATAGGGTGGCAGCTCTAGCGGCATAAGCCAAGCTCGAGCCGATCCCAAAATAACATGATGTTATGTTTAAAACCCACTGTTCAGTCGGGGCCCGGGTATCACAAGTCATATGCAAAGATGAATAATCATTGAATTAAAGATACAAAGAAATTAACGAAAGCAATATACATGGTTTCCAAAGTACAGAATAGTGACTTATCTATGTTGGTCATTCATTGTGTTTGATTTCATTAACATAGTTGCTTATCATACAAGTTTCCTAGGGCCTTACATACTCAGTACATTCTTCGTACTGACCCCTCTTGGGGAATTTACCTTACTTGCTGCAGGCGCAGGTACTAGTAGGCCTCCACAGTAGGTTGCCAGTGTTGCGGATCTTTGGTGAGCTCCAGTTAGTTCGGGGTTTCTCCGAGTCATAATTGTACATATGTTTTGGTGTTGTACATGTTGTATAAAGTGGGGACTTGTCCCAACTTTTGGTTCATTTTGGTCAATGCTCTTGTTAGAGGCTTTTGTAGACGGATGTGGGTGTATAAATGTAAAAGGCATATGTCATTTTTGACTTGGTGGCCTCAACGACCGAGTTTCGCATATGTATATCTATATCACATGTTCCATGAGTTGCGTTGTTAGTATTAAAGCTCTTACATGATTATGGGTTTCTTATGGCATGCATATGAATGAACATAGGCAAAGCTTGGTTCTCTCGGGCCTTATCGGCTTAGGGTGCCAATCATGCCTCGTTGGAATTCGGGGTGTGACAAATTTAGAGTTGTATGTCTTGATTAGAGCCTTGGCCACTTGGCAACACTACTTATGGCCTAAGGAGTTCGTGATCCGAACGGACCATGAATCCTTAAAGCATCTTCGGCCCCAAGACAAGCTTAACAAACGGCATGCCAAATGGATTGAGTTTCTTGAGAACTTCCCTTATGTTATCCAATACAAAAAGGGTAAGGACAATGTAGTAGCCGATGCTTTGTCTAGAAAACACGCCCTTGTGTCCACCTTGTCGTCAAATTGATGGGTTTTGAGAGTTTAAGAGAGTTGTATCCCAAGGACCCTCACTTTGCTCCTATCTTTAGGGAATGCGAAGAATTGGGTAGGGACAAGTGGGATTCGGCTAGGGGTTCAAATCCCTATGCCAAGTTTGATGGTTACTTATTTAAAGGTAGACGATTGTGTGTACCCTCTAGCTCTTGGAGAGAATTGTTTGTGAGGGAAGCATATGATGGCGGTCTGATGGGTCATTTTGGGGTCAAAAGACCTTCGGAATATTGGAGGAGCAATTCTATTGGCCCAAAATGCGCAAGGATGTGACTAGGATTTGTGGCCAATGTGTAGAATACAAGAGAGCCAAATCTCGGATCCTACCTCACGGGTTGTACACCCCGCTGTCCACTCCTCTACGTCCTTGGCTTGATATATCTATGGATTTTGTGTTGGGGCTGCCAAGGACTCGACGAGGCCGGGATAGTATTTTTGTTGTAGTCGATCAATTTTCTAAAATGGCACACTTTATTCCTTGCTCTAAATGTGATGGCGCACCTAGCGTGGCCTCTTTATTTGTTGATAATATTGTTAAATTGCATGGTGTTCCGAGGACTATTGTGAGTGATAGGGACTCTAAGTTCCTAAGCCACTTTTGGAAGTCCATGTGGGGTAGGCTTGGTACCAAGTTGTTGTTCTTTACGTCCTGCCACCCACAAACCGATGGCCAAACGAAAGTAGTAAATAGGACTTTGGGTACTATGCTACGTTCCATGGTTAATGGAAAAATGACTTCTTGGGAAGAGCACTTACCATTGATTGAATTTGCCTATAACCGTGTCATACACTCAAGTACGGGAATGACTCCCTTTGAGTGTGTATACGGCCTTAACCCCCTTACCCTTTTGGATTTAATGCCTTTGCCAAGTGATCTCATGATTAGCTTAGATGGAAGCAAGCGGGCAGATTCTATGAAGAAGTTACATGAGAAGATGCGGCTTTAACTTGAGAAGAAAAACCAAGAAATAGCAAGGAGGGCAAACAAGGGGAGAAAGAAATTCATTCTTGAACCGAGAGATTGGGTGTGGGTGCATCTTCGGAAGGATCGGTTTCCATCTCAAAGAAAGTCCAAATTGATGCCTAGGGGTGATGGTCCATTCCAAGTACTTGAGAGAATCAATGACAATGCCTACAAGATTGACCTCCCACCGGAATATCAAGTGCACAACACTTTCAACGTTTGTGATCTCTCTCTCGTGGATGCGGTTGAAGATGGCCAAATGCTGAATTTGAGGTCAAATTCCTCTCAAGATGGAGAGGATGATACGGGTGGGACAAGCTGTCCAACAAGTACATGACCTTTCACACGAAGCCAAGCTCGGGAATTACAAAAACTCCAAGCCTTGTTCATACAAATGGTCGTGTGTGAGTTGGTGATTGATCCACCTAAGGGTTTAAATGTTTTTAAGTGTGAAGAGGGACCTTGAAGTGTAATAAACTTACGCTCCAAGGCCGGCCCCCATGACAAGGGTAAACTAGTCATTTTTGCCTTGTAATATAAATAGAACATATTAGGGTTATTTGGGTAGTTCTCCCATAAGATTTTGAACATAACACTTGTAATATTTTGGATCTCTCTCTCTCTACTCCATCTCACAAGTAGAGTGATACTTGTGTTGTATCTTGGCTAGAAACAAGGATCTTGAGGTCATAGAGTTCCTCTTGGTCCAAGTAAGAACTTGGTATTAATATTCAATAGTCTTAGGGTCCTCTCTTGTTGTTAGGGTTCTAAGACTCTTGAATATTTTATGTCAAGTTACTATCATTTTGTGATCTTGGTAATGTTGCATTTGTAATCTTGAAGTCTACATAAATTAAGCAACGAAGGATCGGGCATGAGAAAGTGAGGCTTCACCTTGAGAAAAATAATCAAGCAATAGCCAAGAGAGTGAACAAAGGGAGGAGAAGACTTGTACTTGAACCGGGCGATTGGGTATGGGTACATCTACGAAAGGATCGGTTCCCAACCCAAAGGAAAGTTAAATTGATGCCTCGAGGTGATGGCCCATTCCAAGTATTTGAGCGGATAAATGACAATGCTTACAAGGTTGACCTTCCACCGGAGTATCAAGTGCACAACACATTTAATGTGTGAGATCTCTCAATCAATCTCACCCTTTGATATGATAGAGGATGAGAATTTGAGGTCAAATTCTTCTCAAGATGGAGAGGATGATACAATCCAAATCTGGTCCAAACCGTTCACTAGAAGTCAAGCACGAGAACTCCAAGCACTTCAAGGAATGTTCATGAAACGAGAGGTACTTGACGGCATCCTACTACCATCAAAAGGGTGCTACGTGGTTGTGATTGCATCTAAAGAGGATCAAGGGGCCTTGGAGGGGTCAAACGAAAGCCGAGGAGGGAAAAATGGCACATGGAGTGCCCTGGAGAGCTCACCTGCGGGCATGCGCACTTAGATGGAGGCCAGTTTCACCTGCAGCCCTGACTTGCAGGCGCAGGTGGCTTATGTCGGCTGCAAAGTCCAATTTTAAAAGAATGGGTCACTTTTGGGCCCAAGTATGTAATAAATGATCCATGGGTATAAATACCCAAACCATGCTTTATTTTTCCTTAGTTTTTCTTGAATATTGATGAACAAATCTCTTGAGAGAGTTTTTGGTAAGCGTTTGTTGAAAGTTTGCTTAGTAACGCGTGGTTTTGAGGGCATTTCGATTCCTCTTGGTCACCGTAGGAATTAGGTGTAGTTGGTGAATGTAATTCTAGGTTCTAGGGTTTAATATATCCTATTGTTCTTGAATACTCATCTACTTGTGTCTAATTCTTCATCTATCTATTGATTATCTTTTCGGTTCTTAGTTAAATTCTAGTTTTCGTAGTTTTTCGGTTATCACAAATGGAAGGTAATGATCAAGAAATGCTGCTTTGAACACTTTCCAATTAGCTGAAGGTGCATCTGTACCCCTAGATCATTTCCAGTCTTCATACCATAATATAGCCTCCCCTTTTAATCTATACTCTGCTAGCTCAACCATCTCTTTACCAGATACATACATGACATCCAAAGCCCTTTGGATTTGATTAATAAAGTCTTATGGGTCTTCATTAAGATCTGACCCGGTGAATGTGGGAGGGTCTAATTTAAGAAAATCTTGTGTCCGTAGACTGGCTGCTCTATCCGCACCACTAGTAGGTATAGTCAGACTAACTTGTCCTTGACCTTGTCCAGCAACTATACGAGTCAATAATTGCACTGAATTCCTTAAATCTTGCTCAGTAGCATTAATAGGTGATCCTGTGGATGCTGCTCTCCTCTTTAGCTCTTCTGGAGATGGAGGAGTAGAAGAAGTTTGTGATGTAGACTCAGCTTGAGCCTCATTTTGATTGGCTTGTCTAGGTGGTGACTTGCTGGTCCCTTCTCCGGCAGCCATATCCACTTGCTTACTTTTATTCCTACTCCTTCTTGTAATAGACATCTTCACTATATAGAGAAAAAAATATTCAAGGTTAAATACAAATCAACCTACATCATTGGCTCTATCGCATGATCTAAGAAATGAAGAAAAAGAAACAAATCCTAAATGTCCCGTAGCTTTCTACTTATAGATGTGGTGCACAACACACCCATAAGCAAGACTCTACATAGTTGTAGACTCCCTAGGATGACCTGCTCTGATACCAGTTTTGTCACACCTCAAATCCCATTGAGATGGGTAGGCACCCGACGCCCTAAAGACTCGAGAGAACCAACTTATAATCTTATTATCCAAGCAAATAACTATAATAGTAATGGGGCTTTGACAAATATATACAAGCTATAGCAATGATAAAAGACTAACATAAAGATAGGCCCAAAACATATATATGTGACTTGACCTTTAAGGCAACAACTGTTAAGGAACCAAATATAACTAGACTTTATACACTAGTCTACAAATGATACGGGTGGGACGAGCTGTCCAACAAGTACCCAACCATTCACACGAAGTCAAGCCCGGGAGTTACAAAAACTCCAAGCCGTATTCATGCAAATGGCCGTGTGTGAGTTGGTTATTGAACCACCTAAGGGTCTAAATGTTTTAAGGTGTGAAGATGGGCCTTGAAGTGTAATGTTTTTACACTCCATGGCCGGCTGCTCCACATGGCCCATAAGGTCATTTTTGTCTTTCATTTGGCTTGTAATATAAATAGACAAGCCTAGAATTATTTTGCCTTAGTTTTCTCATTGTAATTTCAAGACAAAGACTTGTAATATTTCACTTTCTCTCTCTCTTCCATTGAGAGGCAGATTCGGCCACAAGCTTGCTAGAAGGAAGCTTGTGTTGTGTTTTGGCTAGAAACTAGGGTCTTGAGGTCATTGAGTTCCTCTTGGTCCAAGTAAGAGCTTGGTGTTTATATTCAATAGTCTTAGGGTCCTCTCTTGATGTTAGGGTTCTTAGTCTCTTGAATATTATATGTCAAGTTATCTATCTTTTCATTATCTTGTTGTTGTTGTCTTTGAGATCTTGAAGTCTAGTGAAGTGATACAAGATCAAGTATGTATCACAAGATTTCAGCAACACCAACAAGAAAACCCAACAAACACAAGATTAGCAAGTAAGCAACAATGCTAGTGAATCGAAAGAGCCCCACACGGCTTCACTAGACTTCAAGATCTCAAAGACAACAACAACAAGATAATGAAAAGATAGATAACTTGACATATAATATTCAAGAGACTAAGAACCCTAACATCAAGAGAGGACCCTAAGACTATTGAATATAAACACCAAGCTCTTACTTGGACCAAGAGGAACTCAATGACCTCAAGACCCTAGTTTCTAGCCAAAACACAACACAAGCTTCCTTCTAGCAAGCTTGTGGCCGAATCTGCCTCTCAATGGAAGAGAGAGAGAAAGTGAAATATTACAAGTCTTTGTCTTGAAATTACAATGAGAAAACTAAGGCAAAATAATTCTAGGCTTGTCTATTTATATTACAAGCCAAATGAAAGACAAAAATGACCTTATGGGCCATGTGGAGCAGCCGGCCATGGAGTGTAATGTTATTACACTTCAAGGCCCATCTTCACATCTTAAAACATTTAGACCCTTAGGTGGTTCAATAACCAACTCACACACGGCCATTTGCATGAATACGGCTTGGAGTTTTTGTAACTCCCGAGCTTGACTTCGTGTGAATGGTCGGGTACTTGTTGGACAGCTTGTCCCACCCGTATCATCCTCTCCATCTTGAGAGGAATTTGGCCTCAAATTCAGCACTTGGTCGTCTTCAACCGCCTCCACGAGAGAAAGATCACAAACGTTAAAAGTGTGGTGCACTTGGTATTCCGGTGGAAGGTCAATCTTGTAGGCGTTGTCATTGATTTTCTCGAGCACTTGGAATGGACCATCACCCCTCGGCATCAATTTGGACTTTCTTTGGGATGGAAACCAATCCCTCCGAAGATGCACCCACACCCAATCTCCCGGTTCAAGGATGACTTTCTTCCTTCCCTTGTTGGCCCTCCTTGCCATGTCTTGGTTTTTCTTCTCAAGTTGAAGCCGCACCTTCTCATGTAACTTCTTCATAGAATCTGCCCGCTTGCTTCCTTCTAAGCTAATCATGAGATCACTTGGCAAAGGCGTTAAATCCAAAGGGGTGAGGGGGTTGAGGCCGTATACACACTCAAAGGGAGTCATTCCCGTACTTGAGTGTATGACACAGTTATATGCAAACTCAATCAATGGTAAGTGCTCCTCCCAAGAAGTCATTTTTCCCTTAACCATGGAACGTAGCATAGCACCCAAAGTCCTATTTACTACTTCCGTTTGGCCATCGGTTTGTGGGTGGCAAGAGGTAGAGAACAATAACTTGGTACCAAGCCTACCCCACATGGACTTCCAAAAGTGGCTTAGGAACTTAGAGTCCCTATCACTCACAATGGTCCTCGGGACACCATGCAATCTAACAACATTATCAACAAATAACGAGGCCACGCTAGGGGCGTCATCACACTTAGAGCAAGGAATAAAGTGCGCCATTTTAGAAAAACGGTCAACTACAACAAAGATACTATCCCGGCCTCGTCGAGTCCTTGGCAGCCCTAACACAAAGTCCATCGATATATCAAGCCAAGGACGTAGAGGAGTGGGCAGCGGGGTGTACAACCCATGAGGTAGGAGCCGAGATTTGGCTCTCTTGCATTCTACACATTGGCCACAAGTTCTAGTCACATCCTTGCGCATTTTGGGCCAATAGAATTGCTCCTCCAATATCCCGAGGGTCTTTTCGACCCCAAAATGACCCATTAGACCGCCATCATGTGCTTCCCTCACAAACAATTCTCTCCAAGAGCTAGAGGGTACACACAATCGTCTACCTTTAAATAAGTAACCATCAAACTTGGCATAGGGATTTGAACCCCTAGCCGAATCCCACTTGTCCCTACCCCATTCTTCGCATTCCCTAAAGATAGGAGCAAAGTGAGGGTCCTTGGGATACAATTCTCTTAAACTCTCAAAACCCATCAACTTCGAAGACAAAGTGGCAACAAGCACATGCTTTCTAGACAACGCATCAGCAACAACATTCTCCTTCCCCCTTTTGTAATGAATTACATAAGGGAAAGTCTCAATAAACTCAATCCACTTAGCATGACGCCTATTCAACTTGTCTTGGCTCTTAAGGTGTTTCAACGATTCATGGTCCGTTCGTATCACAAACTCCTTAGGCCACAAATAATGTTGCCAATTGCCCAAGGCTCTAACAAGGGCGTACAACTCCAAATCATAAGTCGAGTAATTAAGAGTTGCCCCTTTGAGTTTCTCACTAAAATAAGCGACGGGCTTGCCTTCTTGCATTAAAACAGCCCCGATGCCAACCTTACTAGCATCACACTCCACTTCAAACATTTTATCAAAATCGGGCAATTGTAACAAAGGCGCCGAGATGAGCATAGCTTTCAAGGCTTCAAAAGCCTTAGCTTGCTCATCACCCCACTTAAAGGGTTGGTCTTTTCTAATAACCTCAGTCAAGGGTGCTGCTATGGAGCTAAAACCTTTGACAAACCTCCTATAAAAGCTTGCTAATCCATGAAAACTTCGGATTTCTCCAATAGTTTTAGGGATTGGCCAACTTCGTATAGAGTCTATCTTGGATTCGTCCACTTCCACACCCTTTGAGCTCACGACAAAACCCAAGAAAATCACTTTATCAACACCAAAAGAACACTTCTCCATGTTGGCATACAACTTCTCCTTTCGGAGCACCTCAAACACACACCTCAAATGCATCACATGATCATCAATAGATTTACTATATACCAACACATCATCAAAGTAAACCACCACAAACTTCCCAATATAAGGCTTCATTACATGATTCATTAGCCTCATAAAGGTGCTAGGAGCATTGGTAAGGCCAAAGGGCATGACCAGCCACTCATATAGACCGAATTTGGTCTTGAATGCGGTCTTCCACTCATCACCGGGTTGCATGCGAATTTGGTGATAGCCACTCCTAAGATCCACCTTAGAAAACAAACAAGAGCCATGGAGCTCATCTAACATATCATCTAGTCTAGGGATTGGATGACGATACCTTATAGTGATTTTGTTGATGGCTCTACAATCGACGCACATGCGCCAAGTTCCGTCTTTCTTTGGTACCAAAAGCACCGGAACAGCACAAGGACTCATACTTTCTTTGATGTATCCCTTGTTGAGAAGTTCCTCAACTTGTCTCTCAAGCTCCTTAGTGTCCATGGGATTGCTCCTATAGGCTGGTTTGTTTGGAAGTTGTGAACCCGGCACCAAATCAATTTGGTGCTCAATTCCCCGAAGTGGGGGCAATCCTTGCGGAAGTTCTTTAGGAAATACATCTTCATAATCCTGCAACACACAAGAAATCAAAGGGGAAATGGAAGAATTAGCGGGGTTAGTATTTAAACAATGAGCCAAAAGCAACATAGGGGTGCCCACATCATGGTCCACGAAGAGTTCCTTCTTTCTAGCTAACATCACCACGTTTTCAGCCCCCTTTGAAGTTGAGGCAGTCACGGGTGACCCTACTGCCCCAACCACGGTTTCCCTTCCCTCTTCTTCTCTTTCGGATTTCTTCCCCTTTTCCTTCAACTCTCTCATCTTTTGGTGCCACTCATTTACTTGGGAGGGTGAAAGCGGGTGAAGTGTGACCTTTCGGCCATCCTTCTCAAGTGTATATCGATTGGTCCTCCCATCGTGTTTGGTAGACCTATCATATTGCCAAGGTCTACCTAACAACAAGTGACACGCTTGCATTGGTATCACGTCACAAAGCACTTCATCTTGGTAGTTTCCCACCTTAAAACGTATCATACATTGCCTTGTGACCTTTAGTTCACCACAGTCATTCAACCATTGTAGCTTGTAGGGACTAGTGTGCGGGGTAGTTGGTAACTTCAAGAAGTTAACCGTAGCCATACTAACAACATTTGTGCAACTACCACTATCAATCACCAAGGTGCACACACTTCCCTTTACAAGACATTTAGTATGGAATAGATTCTCCCTTTGACTAGGGTCATCTATCGCCTTACTAATCATGACGCGCCTAACCACAAAGTTGGGAACCACACACTCTCCTTCTTGAGGATAAACATCTTCCCCATCATCACCATCATCATCGTGTGGTCCATCATCGGTTTCCTCTCCATCTTGAGGCTCGGCCTCATCTTCTCCCCTTTCGGGACCCACCTCCTCCCCAAGGTAATACACTCTCCCTTCCCTTAGGATCACATTGCGTCGGTTTGGACATTCATTGGCCTTATGCCCCCAACCTTGGCACTTGAAACATTGGAATCCCTTTGGGTTAGGATACTTGTGAGCCTCCGGTTTTGGAGTCAATTTGGGGACTGTTTTGGTCTCGGGCAGCCTAGTAGTGGTGGGTTGGTCCTTGTTTTTGGGCCAACCCGAGGGGGCTTGTCCCCTTGTCTTGAAAGATGATCTCTCCTTAAGTTCCCTTTCAATCTCAAGAGCCGCTTGGAAAATACCGTCAACGGTTTCAAACTTGTGAAGGGTTAAATGAGTGGAAATATCTTTGTTCAACCCACACTTGAACCGGATGATGTCGTGGCTGATTTGCTCCCCACGATGATCAAGCTTCAACATGAGTTGTTGAAACTCATCAAAATATGCCATCACACTCTTGTTACCTTGACGCAAACCATACAATCTAGCAAGCAACTCATGGCGATATCTCTCGGGAAGGTATCGTTGCCTCATCAAATACCTCAATCGATACCAAGGTGGTGGCTGCCCATCAATGAGTTCATTACCAAACCGCTTGACATACTCCCACCAAGTGTTAGCATAACCCTCAAAATGAGCTATAGCATAGCAACCCTTCTTTTCTTCCGAGATGTCATTAACTTGGAAAACTTTGTCACAAGCCGATTCCCAAGCTAAGTAGGCCTCGGGGTCACTATCACCTTTAAAGATTGGTAGGTTCAACTTGATGGTGTTGATGCCTACATCTCTCTCTTGGTGTCGGTTTCCCCTTTCCCCATACCCTCGGTATCTCCTTGGATCTCCACGACCCCCTCTTACCTCCTCCTCCCTCATGTAAGCATCATCAAAGGCCCCGTACCCTTCATACTCCTCCCTACCATACTCCTCAAGGTGGGCTGGTCGGTTTTGGTTATTTGGAATTTGATTTGGGGGTATTGGATTTTGTGGAGGTGGTGGTCTTTGGTTTAATGGAGCTTGGAATGGAAGGTTCGGATTTAGTGGTGGAATTTGACGTCCAAATCCCTCATGCGGGGTTTGGGAATTCTGGAAATGCGTTGGTCTATTGGGGTCACGGTTTGGAGGAAAATAGGTGGTTTGGCTTGCGGCATTTAGTGGAGCTTGGGGTGCATTTAGCATTTGGTGGACTGTTTCGGGGGTGATGGTTGCGGAGGAAGTCCTATCTTGTCCATTGGTTGAGACATGTAGAGGCGTAGAAGGACGAGAGTTCCTTTGACTCTCCACTTGTTCTAATCTCCCACTAATAGTCGACACTTCTCCCTTGATGGCTGCCAAGTCCCCTCTCACGGCCCCAAAGTCCGAATTCAACCTTTCAAGTGTCCGAGTAACGGCCTCAAGAGTGACCCTCATAGAGTCAAGTGCATTAGTATCCACATTATGGGACGTGGTCCCTTCCATTGTCAAGGTATTATACTCTTTAGATCACCACACGCTTGAGTTTTACAAGTGTTGTAAATTGGCTAGTAACCGTGAATCCTTTAAGGTATGAGTAAGCTCTTATCCGGAGTGGATTCTTGTTTGAAGACTCAAAGAATTCTTGTAGGACTAGAACCAAAAAACAACAACGTGTTCAAAAGATAAAAGCACTCAAGTAAACGTTGACACGAACAAACGAATTCAAAGGACTAATCGACAACCTAGTAGGAATGTACTAGTTTGTTAATTAGTTCTAGAACCAAGTAAAGGAAACCAAGAATCAACAATTAGCAACTAGAATAATATCCAAAGTTGAGCTTATAGTGACGTGGCAGCATGTAAGTGGTCCCACACGTTTTTGCTTCTTCCTTGTTCTCTTTTTTTTTTTTTTTTTTTTATCTCAAATCTGAAATTTTTCAATAATCACACAACTTGTTATAGATGACAATGTGTTTTGGAGGGAAAGTAAAAGTCTTGTAGTCTTTCAACCTTTCAAACTCAAAAAGGTAAGATTTGACTAGGCTAATCCCACAAAACAAGGTTCCGTGTTTTAAGGAAAAGTGGTTGGCCAACTAGGAAGTGATGGGTGCAAGTCTTTCACCAACAACTTTATGACTTGTCTTGCAACTTGAACACCACAAGATGAACAAGATGAACAAGTTTAAAAGATGAACACCTTACAACTTTCACCAACTTCTTCAAGCACATAACACACAACCACCAATTTTTGTCATCAACAACATACAACTTTCAACCACTTCAAGTCACCACAACAATGGTCAAGTTTTCAAGCTCAACTTTTAGATCTAGACACTTTAGTGTTGGTGAGAAAGAAACCAACACTTGAAACACACTAAACAAGCAAAATAACACCTAGATCTAAACATACAACAACATTCTCGGATTTGTCTTCAATGGACTGATTTCCGATTATTTTTTTTTTTTTTTTTTTTTTTTGTTTAATCCGAGAACAAGCCCAAGATGGGTTGTGTGGGAACACAACCGGTCTTGCTTTGATACCAAATGATACAAGATCAAGTATGTATCACAAGATTTCAGCAACACCAACAAGAAAACCCAACAAACACAAGATTAGCAAGTAAGCAACAATGCTAGTGAATCGAAAGAGCCCCACACGGCTTCACTAGACTTCAAGATCTCAAAGACAACAACAACAAGATAATGAAAAGATAGATAACTTGACATATAATATTCAAGAGACTAAGAACCCTAACATCAAGAGAGGACCCTAAGACTATTGAATATAAACACCAAGCTCTTACTTGGACCAAGAGGAACTCAATGACCTCAAGACCCTAGTTTCTAGCCAAAACACAACACAAGCTTCCTTCTAGCAAGCTTGTGGCCGAATCTGCCTCTCAATGGAAGAGAGAGAGAAAGTGAAATATTACAAGTCTTTGTCTTGAAATTACAATGAGAAAACTAAGGCAAAATAATTCTAGGCTTGTCTATTTATATTACAAGCCAAATGAAAGACAAAAATGACCTTATGGGCCATGTGGAGCAGCCGGCCATGGAGTGTAATGTTATTACACTTCAAGGCCCATCTTCACATCTTAAAACATTTAGACCCTTAGGTGGTTCAATAACCAACTCACACACGGCCATTTGCATGAATACGGCTTGGAGTTTTTGTAACTCCCGAGCTTGACTTCGTGTGAATGGTCGGGTACTTGTTGGACAGCTTGTCCCACCCGTATCATCCTCTCCATCTTGAGAGGAATTTGGCCTCAAATTCAGCACTTGGTCGTCTTCAACCGCCTCCACGAGAGAAAGATCACAAACGTTAAAAGTGTGGTGCACTTGGTATTCCGGTGGAAGGTCAATCTTGTAGGCGTTGTCATTGATTTTCTCGAGCACTTGGAATGGACCATCACCCCTCGGCATCAATTTGGACTTTCTTTGGGATGGAAACCGATCCCTCCGAAGATGCACCCACACCCAATCTCCCGGTTCAAGGATGACTTTCTTCCTTCCCTTGTTGGCCCTCCTTGCCATGTCTTGGTTTTTCTTCTCAAGTTGAAGCCGCACCTTCTCATGTAACTTCTTCATAGAATCTGCCCGCTTGCTTCCTTCTAAGCTAATCATGAGATCACTTGGCAAAGGCGTTAAATCCAAAGGGGTGAGGGGGTTGAGGCCGTATACACACTCAAAGGGAGTCATTCCCGTACTTGAGTGTATGACACGGTTATATGCAAACTCAATCAATGGTAAGTGCTCCTCCCAAGAAGTCATTTTTCCCTTAACCATGGAACGTAGCATAGCACCCAAAGTCCTATTTACTACTTCCGTTTGGCCATCGGTTTGTGGGTGGCAAGAGGTAGAGAACAATAACTTGGTACCAAGCCTACCCCACATGGACTTCCAAAAGTGGCTTAGGAACTTAGAGTCCCTATCACTCACAATGGTCCTCGGGACACCATGCAATCTAACAACATTATCAACAAATAACGAGGCCACGCTAGGGGCGTCATCACACTTAGAGCAAGGAATAAAGTGCGCCATTTTAGAAAAACGGTCAACTACAACAAAGATACTATCCCGGCCTCGTCGAGTCCTTGGCAGCCCTAACACAAAGTCCATCGATATATCAAGCCAAGGACGTAGAGGAGTGGGCAGCGGGGTGTACAACCCATGAGGTAGGAGCCGAGATTTGGCTCTCTTGCATTCTACACATTGGCCACAAGTTCTAGTCACATCCTTGCGCATTTTGGGCCAATAGAATTGCTCCTCCAATATCCCGAGGGTCTTTTCGACCCCAAAATGACCCATTAGACCGCCATCATGTGCTTCCCTCACAAACAATTCTCTCCAAGAGCTAGAGGGTACACACAATCGTCTACCTTTAAATAAGTAACCATCAAACTTGGCATAGGGATTTGAACCCCTAGCCGAATCCCACTTGTCCCTACCCCATTCTTCGCATTCCCTAAAGATAGGAGCAAAGTGAGGGTCCTTGGGATACAATTCTCTTAAACTCTCAAAACCCATCAACTTCGAAGACAAAGTGGCAACAAGCACATGCTTTCTAGACAACGCATCAGCAACAACATTCTCCTTCCCCCTTTTGTAATGAATTACATAAGGGAAAGTCTCAATAAACTCAATCCACTTAGCATGACGCCTATTCAACTTGTCTTGGCTCTTAAGGTGTTTCAACGATTCATGGTCCGTTCGTATCACAAACTCCTTAGGCCACAAATAATGTTGCCAATTGCCCAAGGCTCTAACAAGGGCGTACAACTCCAAATCATAAGTCGAGTAATTAAGAGTTGCCCCTTTGAGTTTCTCACTAAAATAAGCGACGGGCTTGCCTTCTTGCATTAAAACAGCCCCGATGCCAACCTTACTAGCATCACACTCCACTTCAAACATTTTATCAAAATCGGGCAATTGTAACAAAGGCGCCGAGATGAGCATAGCTTTCAAGGCTTCAAAAGCCTTAGCTTGCTCATCACCCCACTTAAAGGGTTGGTCTTTTCTAATAACCTCAGTCAAGGGTGCTGCTATGGAGCTAAAACCTTTGACAAACCTCCTATAAAAGCTTGCTAATCCATGAAAACTTCGGATTTCTCCAATAGTTTTAGGGATTGGCCAACTTCGTATAGAGTCTATCTTGGATTCGTCCACTTCCACACCCTTTGAGCTCACGACAAAACCCAAGAAAATCACTTTATCAACACCAAAAGAACACTTCTCCATGTTGGCATACAACTTCTCCTTTCGGAGCACCTCAAACACACACCTCAAATGCATCACATGATCATCAATAGATTTACTATATACCAACACATCATCAAAGTAAACCACCACAAACTTCCCAATATAAGGCTTCATTACATGATTCATTAGCCTCATAAAGGTGCTAGGAGCATTGGTAAGGCCAAAGGGCATGACCAGCCACTCATATAGACCGAATTTGGTCTTGAATGCGGTCTTCCACTCATCACCGGGTTGCATGCGAATTTGGTGATAGCCACTCCTAAGATCCACCTTAGAAAACAAACAAGAGCCATGGAGCTCATCTAACATATCATCTAGTCTAGGGATTGGATGACGATACCTTATAGTGATTTTGTTGATGGCTCTACAATCGACGCACATGCGCCAAGTTCCGTCTTTCTTTGGTACCAAAAGCACCGGAACAGCACAAGGACTCATACTTTCTTTGATGTATCCCTTGTTGAGAAGTTCCTCAACTTGTCTCTCAAGCTCCTTAGTGTCCATGGGATTGCTCCTATAGGCTGGTTTGTTTGGAAGTTGTGAACCCGGCACCAAATCAATTTGGTGCTCAATTCCCCGAAGTGGGGGCAATCCTTGCGGAAGTTCTTTAGGAAATACATCTTCATAATCCTGCAACACACAAGAAATCAAAGGGGAAATGGAAGAATTAGCGGGGTTAGTATTTAAACAATGAGCCAAAAGCAACATAGGGGTGCCCACATCATGGTCCACGAAGAGTTCCTTCTTTCTAGCTAACATCACCACGTTTTCAGCCCCCTTTGAAGTTGAGGCAGTCACGGGTGACCCTACTGCCCCAACCACGGTTTCCCTTCCCTCTTCTTCTCTTTCGGATTTCTTCCCCTTTTCCTTCAACTCTCTCATCTTTTGGTGCCACTCATTTACTTGGGAGGGTGAAAGCGGGTGAAGTGTGACCTTTCGGCCATCCTTCTCAAGTGTATATCGATTGGTCCTCCCATCGTGTTTGGTAGACCTATCATATTGCCAAGGTCTACCTAACAACAAGTGACATGCTTGCATTGGTATCACGTCACAAAGCACTTCATCTTGGTAGTTTCCCACCTTAAAACGTATCATACATTGCCTTGTGACCTTTAGTTCACCACAGTCATTCAACCATTGTAGCTTGTAGGGACTAGTGTGCGGGGTAGTTGGTAACTTCAAGAAGTTAACCGTAGCCATACTAACAACATTTGTGCAACTACCACTATCAATCACCAAGGTGCACACACTTCCCTTTACAAGACATTTAGTATGGAATAGATTCTCCCTTTGACTAGGGTCATCTATCGCCTTACTAATCATGACGCGCCTAACCACAAAGTTGGGAACCACACACTCTCCTTCTTGAGGATAAACATCTTCCCCATCATCACCATCATCATCGTGTGGTCCATCATCGGTTTCCTCTCCATCTTGAGGCTCGGCCTCATCTTCTCCCCTTTCGGGACCCACCTCCTCCCCAAGGTAATACACTCTCCCTTCCCTTAGGATCACATTGCGTCGGTTTGGACATTCATTGGCCTTATGCCCCCAACCTTGGCACTTGAAACATTGGAATCCCTTTGGGTTAGGATACTTGTGAGCCTCCGGTTTTGGAGTCAATTTGGGGACTGTTTTGGTCTCGGGCAGCCTAGTAGTGGTGGGTTGGTCCTTGTTTTTGGGCCAACCCGAGGGGGCTTGTCCCCTTGTCTTGAAAGATGATCTCTCCTTAAGTTCCCTTTCAATCTCAAGAGCCGCTTGGAAAATTCCGTCAACGGTTTCAAACTTGTGAAGGGTTAAATGAGTGGAAATATCTTTGTTCAACCCACACTTGAACCGGATGATGTCGTGGCTGATTTGCTCCCCACGATGATCAAGCTTCAACATGAGTTGTTGAAACTCATCAAAATATGCCATCACACTCTTGTTACCTTGACGCAAACCATACAATCTAGCAAGCAACTCATGGCGATATCTCTCGGGAAGGTATCGTTGCCTCATCAAATACCTCAATCGATACCAAGGTGGTGGCTGCCCATCAATGAGTTCATTACCAAACCGCTTGACATACTCCCACCAAGTGTTAGCATAACCCTCAAAATGAGCTATAGCATAGCAACCCTTCTTTTCTTCCGAGATGTCATTAACTTGGAAAACTTTGTCACAAGCCGATTCCCAAGCTAAGTAGGCCTCGGGGTCACTATCACCTTTAAAGATTGGTAGGTTCAACTTGATGGTGTTGATGCCTACATCTCTCTCTTGGTGTCGGTTTCCCCTTTCCCCATACCCTCGGTATCTCCTTGGATCTCCACGACCCCCTCTTACCTCCTCCTCCCTCATGTAAGCATCATCAAAGGCCCCGTACCCTTCATACTCCTCCCTACCATACTCCTCAAGGTGGGCTGGTCGGTTTTGGTTATTTGGAATTTGATTTGGGGGTATTGGATTTTGTGGAGGTGGTGGTCTTTGGTTTAATGGAGCTTGGAATGGAAGGTTCGGATTTAGTGGTGGAATTTGACGTCCAAATCCCTCATGCGGGGTTTGGGAATTCTGGAAATGCGTTGGTCTATTGGGGTCACGGTTTGGAGGAAAATAGGTGGTTTGGCTTGCGGCATTTAGTGGAGCTTGGGGTGCATTTAGCATTTGGTGGACTGTTTCGGGGGTGATGGTTGCGGAGGAAGTCCTATCTTGTCCATTGGTTGAGACATGTAGAGGCGTAGAAGGACGAGAGTTCCTTTGACTCTCCACTTGTTCTAATCTCCCACTAATAGTCGACACTTCTCCCTTGATGGCTGCCAAGTCCCCTCTCACGGCCCCAAAGTCCGAATTCAACCTTTCAAGTGTCCGAGTAACGGCCTCAAGAGTGACCCTCATAGAGTCAAGTGCATTAGTATCCACATTATGGGACGTGGTCCCTTCCATTGTCAAGGTATTATACTCTTTAGATCACCACACGCTTGAGTTTTACAAGTGTTGTAAATTGGCTAGTAACCGTGAATCCTTTAAGGTATGAGTAAGCTCTTATCCGGAGTGGATTCTTGTTTGAAGACTCAAAGAATTCTTGTAGGACTAGAACCAAAAAACAACAACGTGTTCAAAAGATAAAAGCACTCAAGTAAACGTTGACACGAACAAACGAATTCAAAGGACTAATCGACAACCTAGTAGGAATGTACTAGTTTGTTAATTAGTTCTAGAACCAAGTAAAGGAAACCAAGAATCAACAATTAGCAACTAGAATAATATCCAAAGTTGAGCTTATAGTGATGTGGCAGCATGTAAGTGGTCCCACACGTTTTTGCTTCTTCCTTGTTCTCTTTTTTTTTTTTTTTTTTTTATCTCAAATCTGAAATTTTTCAATAATCACACAACTTGTTATAGATGACAATGTGTTTTGGAGGGAAAGTAAAAGTCTTGTAGTCTTTCAACCTTTCAAACTCAAAAAGGTAAGATTTGACTAGGCTAATCCCACAAAACAAGGTTCCGTGTTTTAAGGAAAAGTGGTTGGCCAACTAGGAAGTGATGGGTGCAAGTCTTTCACCAACAACTTTATGACTTGTCTTGCAACTTGAACACCACAAGATGAACAAGATGAACAAGTTTAAAAGATGAACACCTTACAACTTTCACCAACTTCTTCAAGCACATAACACACAACCACCAATTTTTGTCATCAACAACATACAACTTTCAACCACTTCAAGTCACCACAACAATGGTCAAGTTTTCAAGCTCAACTTTTAGATCTAGACACTTTAGTGTTGGTGAGAAAGAAACCAACACTTGAAACACACTAAACAAGCAAAATAACACCTAGATCTAAACATACAACAACATTCTCGGATTTGTCTTCAATGGACTGATTTCCGATTTTTTTTTTTTTTTTTTTTTTTTTTTTTGTTTAATCCGAGAACAAGCCCAAGATGGGTTGTGTGGGAACACAACCGGTCTTGCTTTGATACCAAATGATACAAGATCAAGTATGTATCACAAGATTTCAGCAACACCAACAAGAAAACCCAACAAACACAAGATTAGCAAGTAAGCAACAATGCTAGTGAATCGAAAGAGCCCCACACGGCTTCACTAGACTTCAAGATCTCAAAGACAACAACAACAAGATAATGAAAAGATAGATAACTTGACATATAATATTCAAGAGACTAAGAACCCTAACATCAAGAGAGGACCCTAAGACTATTGAATATAAACACCAAGCTCTTACTTGGACCAAGAGGAACTCAATGACCTCAAGACCCTAGTTTCTAGCCAAAACACAACACAAGCTTCCTTCTAGCAAGCTTGTGGCCGAATCTGCCTCTCAATGGAAGAGAGAGAGAAAGTGAAATATTACAAGTCTTTGTCTTGAAATTACAATGAGAAAACTAAGGCAAAATAATTCTAGGCTTGTCTATTTATATTACAAGCCAAATGAAAGACAAAAATGACCTTATGGGCCATGTGGAGCAGCCGGCCATGGAGTGTAATGTTATTACACTTCAAGGCCCATCTTCACATCTTAAAACATTTAGACCCTTAGGTGGTTCAATAACCAACTCACACACGGCCATTTGCATGAATACGGCTTGGAGTTTTTGTAACTCCCGAGCTTGACTTCGTGTGAATGGTCGGGTACTTGTTGGACAGCTTGTCCCACCCGTATCATCCTCTCCATCTTGAGAGGAATTTGGCCTCAAATTCAGCACTTGGTCGTCTTCAACCGCCTCCACGAGAGAAAGATCACAAACGTTAAAAGTGTGGTGCACTTGGTATTCCGGTGGAAGGTCAATCTTGTAGGCGTTGTCATTGATTTTCTCGAGCACTTGGAATGGACCATCACCCCTCGGCATCAATTTGGACTTTCTTTGGGATGGAAACCGATCCCTCCGAAGATGCACCCACACCCAATCTCCCGGTTCAAGGATGACTTTCTTCCTTCCCTTGTTGGCCCTCCTTGCCATGTCTTGGTTTTTCTTCTCAAGTTGAAGCCGCACCTTCTCATGTAACTTCTTCATAGAATCTGCCCGCTTGCTTCCTTCTAAGCTAATCATGAGATCACTTGGCAAAGGCGTTAAATCCAAAGGGGTGAGGGGGTTGAGGCCGTATACACACTCAAAGGGAGTCATTCCCGTACTTGAGTGTATGACACGGTTATATGCAAACTCAATCAATGGTAAGTGCTCCTCCCAAGAAGTCATTTTTCCCTTAACCATGGAACGTAGCATAGCACCCAAAGTCCTATTTACTACTTCCGTTTGGCCATCGGTTTGTGGGTGGCAAGAGGTAGAGAACAATAACTTGGTACCAAGCCTACCCCACATGGACTTCCAAAAGTGGCTTAGGAACTTAGAGTCCCTATCACTCACAATGGTCCTCGGGACACCATGCAATCTAACAACATTATCAACAAATAACGAGGCCACGCTAGGGGCGTCATCACACTTAGAGCAAGGAATAAAGTGCGCCATTTTAGAAAAACGGTCAACTACAACAAAGATACTATCCCGGCCTCGTCGAGTCCTTGGCAGCCCTAACACAAAGTCCATCGATATATCAAGCCAAGGACGTAGAGGAGTGGGCAGCGGGGTGTACAACCCATGAGGTAGGAGCCGAGATTTGGCTCTCTTGCATTCTACACATTGGCCACAAGTTCTAGTCACATCCTTGCGCATTTTGGGCCAATAGAATTGCTCCTCCAATATCCCGAGGGTCTTTTCGACCCCAAAATGACCCATTAGACCGCCATCATGTGCTTCCCTCACAAACAATTCTCTCCAAGAGCTAGAGGGTACACACAATCGTCTACCTTTAAATAAGTAACCATCAAACTTGGCATAGGGATTTGAACCCCTAGCCGAATCCCACTTGTCCCTACCCCATTCTTCGCATTCCCTAAAGATAGGAGCAAAGTGAGGGTCCTTGGGATACAATTCTCTTAAACTCTCAAAACCCATCAACTTCGAAGACAAAGTGGCAACAAGCACATGCTTTCTAGACAACGCATCAGCAACAACATTCTCCTTCCCCCTTTTGTAATGAATTACATAAGGGAAAGTCTCAATAAACTCAATCCACTTAGCATGACGCCTATTCAACTTGTCTTGGCTCTTAAGGTGTTTCAACGATTCATGGTCCGTTCGTATCACAAACTCCTTAGGCCACAAATAATGTTGCCAATTGCCCAAGGCTCTAACAAGGGCGTACAACTCCAAATCATAAGTCGAGTAATTAAGAGTTGCCCCTTTGAGTTTCTCACTAAAATAAGCGACGGGCTTGCCTTCTTGCATTAAAACAGCCCCGATGCCAACCTTACTAGCATCACACTCCACTTCAAACATTTTATCAAAATCGGGCAATTGTAACAAAGGCGCCGAGATGAGCATAGCTTTCAAGGCTTCAAAAGCCTTAGCTTGCTCATCACCCCACTTAAAGGGTTGGTCTTTTCTAATAACCTCAGTCAAGGGTGCTGCTATGGAGCTAAAACCTTTGACAAACCTCCTATAAAAGCTTGCTAATCCATGAAAACTTCGGATTTCTCCAATAGTTTTAGGGATTGGCCAACTTCGTATAGAGTCTATCTTGGATTCGTCCACTTCCACACCCTTTGAGCTCACGACAAAACCCAAGAAAATCACTTTATCAACACCAAAAGAACACTTCTCCATGTTGGCATACAACTTCTCCTTTCGGAGCACCTCAAACACACACCTCAAATGCATCACATGATCATCAATAGATTTACTATATACCAACACATCATCAAAGTAAACCACCACAAACTTCCCAATATAAGGCTTCATTACATGATTCATTAGCCTCATAAAGGTGCTAGGAGCATTGGTAAGGCCAAAGGGCATGACCAGCCACTCATATAGACCGAATTTGGTCTTGAATGCGGTCTTCCACTCATCACCGGGTTGCATGCGAATTTGGTGATAGCCACTCCTAAGATCCACCTTAGAAAACAAACAAGAGCCATGGAGCTCATCTAACATATCATCTAGTCTAGGGATTGGATGACGATACCTTATAGTGATTTTGTTGATGGCTCTACAATCGACGCACATGCGCCAAGTTCCGTCTTTCTTTGGTACCAAAAGCACCGGAACAGCACAAGGACTCATACTTTCTTTGATGTATCCCTTGTTGAGAAGTTCCTCAACTTGTCTCTCAAGCTCCTTAGTGTCCATGGGATTGCTCCTATAGGCTGGTTTGTTTGGAAGTTGTGAACCCGGCACCAAATCAATTTGGTGCTCAATTCCCCGAAGTGGGGGCAATCCTTGCGGAAGTTCTTTAGGAAATACATCTTCATAATCCTGCAACACACAAGAAATCAAAGGGGAAATGGAAGAATTAGCGGGGTTAGTATTTAAACAATGAGCCAAAAGCAACATAGGGGTGCCCACATCATGGTCCACGAAGAGTTCCTTCTTTCTAGCTAACATCACCACGTTTTCAGCCCCCTTTGAAGTTGAGGCAGTCACGGGTGACCCTACTGCCCCAACCACGGTTTCCCTTCCCTCTTCTTCTCTTTCGGATTTCTTCCCCTTTTCCTTCAACTCTCTCATCTTTTGGTGCCACTCATTTACTTGGGAGGGTGAAAGCGGGTGAAGTGTGACCTTTCGGCCATCCTTCTCAAGTGTATATCGATTGGTCCTCCCATCGTGTTTGGTAGACCTATCATATTGCCAAGGTCTACCTAACAACAAGTGACACGCTTGCATTGGTATCACGTCACAAAGCACTTCATCTTGGTAGTTTCCCACCTTAAAACGTATCATACATTGCCTTGTGACCTTTAGTTCACCACAGTCATTCAACCATTGTAGCTTGTAGGGACTAGTGTGCGGGGTAGTTGGTAACTTCAAGAAGTTAACCGTAGCCATACTAACAACATTTGTGCAACTACCACTATCAATCACCAAGGTGCACACACTTCCCTTTACAAGACATTTAGTATGGAATAGATTCTCCCTTTGACTAGGGTCATCTATCGCCTTACTAATCATGACGCGCCTAACCACAAAGTTGGGAACCACACACTCTCCTTCTTGAGGATAAACATCTTCCCCATCATCACCATCATCATCGTGTGGTCCATCATCGGTTTCCTCTCCATCTTGAGGCTCGGCCTCATCTTCTCCCCTTTCGGGACCCACCTCCTCCCCAAGGTAATACACTCTCCCTTCCCTTAGGATCACATTGCGTCGGTTTGGACATTCATTGGCCTTATGCCCCCAACCTTGGCACTTGAAACATTGGAATCCCTTTGGGTTAGGATACTTGTGAGCCTCCGGTTTTGGAGTCAATTTGGGGACTGTTTTGGTCTCGGGCAGCCTAGTAGTGGTGGGTTGGTCCTTGTTTTTGGGCCAACCCGAGGGGGCTTGTCCCCTTGTCTTGAAAGATGATCTCTCCTTAAGTTCCCTTTCAATCTCAAGAGCCGCTTGGAAAATTCCGTCAACGGTTTCAAACTTGTGAAGGGTTAAATGAGTGGAAATATCTTTGTTCAACCCACACTTGAACCGGATGATGTCGTGGCTGATTTGCTCCCCACGATGATCAAGCTTCAACATGAGTTGTTGAAACTCATCAAAATATGCCATCACACTCTTGTTACCTTGACGCAAACCATACAATCTAGCAAGCAACTCATGGCGATATCTCTCGGGAAGGTATCGTTGCCTCATCAAATACCTCAATCGATACCAAGGTGGTGGCTGCCCATCAATGAGTTCATTACCAAACCGCTTGACATACTCCCACCAAGTGTTAGCATAACCCTCAAAATGAGCTATAGCATAGCAACCCTTCTTTTCTTCCGAGATGTCATTAACTTGGAAAACTTTGTCACAAGCCGATTCCCAAGCTAAGTAGGCCTCGGGGTCACTATCACCTTTAAAGATTGGTAGGTTCAACTTGATGGTGTTGATGCCTACATCTCTCTCTTGGTGTCGGTTTCCCCTTTCCCCATACCCTCGGTATCTCCTTGGATCTCCACGACCCCCTCTTACCTCCTCCTCCCTCATGTAAGCATCATCAAAGGCCCCGTACCCTTCATACTCCTCCCTACCATACTCCTCAAGGTGGGCTGGTCGGTTTTGGTTATTTGGAATTTGATTTGGGGGTATTGGATTTTGTGGAGGTGGTGGTCTTTGGTTTAATGGAGCTTGGAATGGAAGGTTCGGATTTAGTGGTGGAATTTGACGTCCAAATCCCTCATGCGGGGTTTGGGAATTCTGGAAATGCGTTGGTCTATTGGGGTCACGGTTTGGAGGAAAATAGGTGGTTTGGCTTGCGGCATTTAGTGGAGCTTGGGGTGCATTTAGCATTTGGTGGACTGTTTCGGGGGTGATGGTTGCGGAGGAAGTCCTATCTTGTCCATTGGTTGAGACATGTAGAGGCGTAGAAGGACGAGAGTTCCTTTGACTCTCCACTTGTTCTAATCTCCCACTAATAGTCGACACTTCTCCCTTGATGGCTGCCAAGTCCCCTCTCACGGCCCCAAAGTCCGAATTCAACCTTTCAAGTGTCCGAGTAACGGCCTCAAGAGTGACCCTCATAGAGTCAAGTGCATTAGTATCCACATTATGGGACGTGGTCCCTTCCATTGTCAAGGTATTATACTCTTTAGATCACCACACGCTTGAGTTTTACAAGTGTTGTAAATTGGCTAGTAACCGTGAATCCTTTAAGGTATGAGTAAGCTCTTATCCGGAGTGGATTCTTGTTTGAAGACTCAAAGAATTCTTGTAGGACTAGAACCAAAAAACAACAACGTGTTCAAAAGATAAAAGCACTCAAGTAAACGTTGACACGAACAAACGAATTCAAAGGACTAATCGACAACCTAGTAGGAATGTACTAGTTTGTTAATTAGTTCTAGAACCAAGTAAAGGAAACCAAGAATCAACAATTAGCAACTAGAATAATATCCAAAGTTGAGCTTATAGTGATGTGGCAGCATGTAAGTGGTCCCACACGTTTTTGCTTCTTCCTTGTTCTCTTTTTTTTTTTTTTTTTTTTATCTCAAATCTGAAATTTTTCAATAATCACACAACTTGTTATAGATGACAATGTGTTTTGGAGGGAAAGTAAAAGTCTTGTAGTCTTTCAACCTTTCAAACTCAAAAAGGTAAGATTTGACTAGGCTAATCCCACAAAACAAGGTTCCGTGTTTTAAGGAAAAGTGGTTGGCCAACTAGGAAGTGATGGGTGCAAGTCTTTCACCAACAACTTTATGACTTGTCTTGCAACTTGAACACCACAAGATGAACAAGATGAACAAGTTTAAAAGATGAACACCTTACAACTTTCACCAACTTCTTCAAGCACATAACACACAACCACCAATTTTTGTCATCAACAACATACAACTTTCAACCACTTCAAGTCACCACAACAATGGTCAAGTTTTCAAGCTCAACTTTTAGATCTAGACACTTTAGTGTTGGTGAGAAAGAAACCAACACTTGAAACACACTAAACAAGCAAAATAACACCTAGATCTAAACATACAACAACATTCTCGGATTTGTCTTCAATGGACTGATTTCCGATTTTTTTTTTTTTTTTTTTTTTTTTTTGTTTAATCCGAGAACAAGCCCAAGATGGGTTGTGTGGGAACACAACCGGTCTTGCTTTGATACCAAATGATACAAGATCAAGTATGTATCACAAGATTTCAGCAACACCAACAAGAAAACCCAACAAACACAAGATTAGCAAGTAAGCAACAATGCTAGTGAATCGAAAGAGCCCCACACGGCTTCACTAGACTTCAAGATCTCAAAGACAACAACAACAAGATAATGAAAAGATAGATAACTTGACATATAATATTCAAGAGACTAAGAACCCTAACATCAAGAGAGGACCCTAAGACTATTGAATATAAACACCAAGCTCTTACTTGGACCAAGAGGAACTCAATGACCTCAAGACCCTAGTTTCTAGCCAAAACACAACACAAGCTTCCTTCTAGCAAGCTTGTGGCCGAATCTGCCTCTCAATGGAAGAGAGAGAGAAAGTGAAATATTACAAGTCTTTGTCTTGAAATTACAATGAGAAAACTAAGGCAAAATAATTCTAGGCTTGTCTATTTATATTACAAGCCAAATGAAAGACAAAAATGACCTTATGGGCCATGTGGAGCAGCCGGCCATGGAGTGTAATGTTATTACACTTCAAGGCCCATCTTCACATCTTAAAACATTTAGACCCTTAGGTGGTTCAATAACCAACTCACACACGGCCATTTGCATGAATACGGCTTGGAGTTTTTGTAACTCCCGAGCTTGACTTCGTGTGAATGGTCGGGTACTTGTTGGACAGCTTGTCCCACCCGTATCATGAAGCCGTGTGGGGCTCTTTCGATTCACTAGCATTGTTGCTTACTTGTTAATCTTGTGTTTGTTGGGTTTTCTTGTTGGTGTTGCTGAAATCTTGCGATACATACTTGATCTTGTATCATTTGGTATCAAAGCAAGACCGGTTGTGTTCCCACACAACCCATCTTGGGCTTGTTCTCGGATTAAACAAAAAAAAAAAAAAAAAAAAAATCGGAAATCAGTCCATTGAAGACAAATCCGAGAATGTTGTTGTATGTTTAGATCTAGGTGTTATTTTGCTTGTTTAGTGTGTTTCTAGTGTTGGTTTCTTTCTCACCAACACTAAAGTGTCTAGATCTAAAAGTTGAGCTTGAAAACTTGACCATTGTTGTGGTGACTTGAAGTGGTTGAAAGTTGTATGTTGTTGATGAAAAAAAAATAAAATTGGTGGTTGTGTGTTATGTGCTTGAAGAAGTTGATGAAAGTTGTAAGGTGTTCATCTTTTAAACTTGTTCATCTTGTTCATCTTGTGGTGTTCAAGTTGCAAGACAAGTCATAAAGTTGTTGGTGAAAGACTTGCACCCATCACTTCATAGTTGGCCAACCACTCTTCCTTAATTCAAGGAGCCTTGTTTTGTGGGAATAGTTAGTCAAACCTAACCCTTTGAGTTTGAAAGGTTGAAAAAGGCTACAAGACTATTATTTTTCCCTCCAAAACACATTGTCATACTTCACAAGTTGTATGAATATTGATTTTCAGATTTGTGACAAAAAAAAAAAAAAATACATATAAGTTATATATATACAAACCGTGTGGGCCCAAGGCCAATTGCATGCTGCCACGTCACCCCTAAGCTCAACTTTGGATAATTTTCTAGTTTCTAATTGTTGATTCTTAGTTTCCTTACTTGATTCTAGAACTAATTAACAAACTAGTACATTCCTACTAGATTGTCAATTAGTCCTTTGAATTCGTTTGTTCGTGTCAACGTTTACTTGAGTGCTTTTATCTTTTGAACACGTTGTTGTTTTTGGTCCTAGTCCTACAAGAATTCTTTGAGTCTTCAAACAAGAATCCACTCCGGATAAGAGCTTACTCATACCTTAAAGGATTCACGGTTACTAGCCAATTTACAACACTTGTGGAACTCAAGCGTGTGGTGATCTAAAGAGTATAATACCTCGACAATGGAAGGGGCCACGTCCCATAACGTGGATACTAATGCACTTGACTCTATGAGGGTCACTCTTGAGGCCGTTACTCGGACACTTGAAAGGTTAAATTCGGACTTTGGGGCCGTGAGAGGGGACTTGGCAGCCATCAAGGGAGAAGTGTCGACTATTAGTGGGAGATTAGAACAAGTGGAGAGTCAAAGGAACTCTCGTCCTTCTACTCCTCTACATGTCTCAACCAATGGACAAGATAGGACTTCCTCCGCAACCATCACCCCCGAAACAGTCCACCAAATGCTAAATGCACCCCAAGCTCCACTAAATGCCGCAAGCCAAACCACCTATTTTCCTCCAAACCGTGACCCCAATAGACCAACGCATTTCCAGAATTCCCAAACCCCGCATGAGGGATTTGGACGTCAAATTCCACCACTAAATCCGAACCTTCCATTCCAAGCTCCATTAAACCAAAGACCACCACCTCCACAAAATCCAATACCCCCAAATCAAATTCCAAATAACCAAAACCGACCAGCCCACCTTGAGGAGTATGGTAGGGAGGAGTATGATGGGTACGGGGCCTTTGATGATACTTACATGAGGGAGGAGGAGGTGAGAGGGGGCAGAGGAGTTCAACGGAGATACCGTGGATATGAAGAAAGAGGAAACCGGCACCATGAGAGAGATGTAGGCATCAACACCATCAAGTTGAGTCTACCGCTCTTTAAGGGTGAGAGTGACCCCGAGGCATACTTAGCTTGGGAATCGGCTTGTGACAAAGTCTTCCAAGTTAATGATCTCTCGGAAGAAAAGAAAGGAAGTTATGCTATAGCTCACTTTGAGGGTTATGCTAACACTTGGTGGGAGTACGTCAAGCGGTTTGGTAATGCACTAGTTGACGGGCAGCCACCACCTTGGTATCGATTGAGATACTTGATGAGGCAAAGGTACCTCCCCGAGAGTTATCGCCATGAATTGCTTGCAAGGTTGTACAACTTACGTCAAGGTAACAAAAGTGTGATGGCATACTTTGATGAGTTTCAACAACTCATGTTAAACCTTGACCATCGTGGGGAGCAAATCAGTCATGATGTCATCCGGTTCAAGTGTGGATTGAACAAGGAGATCTCCACTCATTTGACACTTCACAAGTTTGATACCGTTGAGGGTATTTTCCAAGCGGCTATTGAGGTTGAAAAAGAGCTAAAGGAGAGGTCGTCGTTTAAGGCAAGGGTACCAGCCCCCTCGGGTTGGTCCAAAAACAAGGGGCAATCCAGCCTTCCAAGGCTGCCCGAGCCCAAGGCCGACCCCAAACTTCCTCCAAAACAAGAAGCTCACAAGTACCCTAACCCAAAAGGATTCCAATGTTTCAAGTGCCAAGGTTGGGGACATAAAGCCAATGAGTGTCCAAACCGACGCAATGTGATCCTTCGGGAAGGGAGGGTGTATTACCTTGGTGAAGAGGTGGATCTTGAGAAGAGTGAAGATGAGGCCGAGCCTCAAGATGGAGAGGAACCCGAGAATGGGCCATATGATGATGAGGGCGAAGATGTTTACCCTCAAGAAGGGGAGTGTGTGGTTCCCAACTTTGTGGTTAGGCGCGTCATGATTAGTAAGGCGATAGATGACCCTAGTCAAAGGGAGAATCTATTCCATACTAAATGTCTTGTAAAGGGAAGTGTGTGCACCTTGGTGATTGATAGTGGTAGTTGCACAAATGTTGTTAGTATGGCTACGGTTAACTTCTTGAAGTTACCAACTACCCCGCACACTAGTCCCTACAAGCTACAATGGTTGAATGACTGTGGTGAACTAAAGGTCACAAGGCAATGTATGATACGTTTTAAGGTGGGAAACTACCAAGATGAAGTGCTTTGTGACGTGATACCAATGCAAGCGTGTCACTTGTTGTTAGGTAGACCTTGGCAATATGATAGGTCTACCAAACACGATGGGAGGACCAATCGATATACACTTGAGAAGGATGGCCGAAAGGTCACACTTCACCCGCTTTCACCCTCCCAAGTAAATGAGTGGCACCAAAAGATGAGAGAGTTGAAGGAAAAGGGGAAGAAATCCGAAAGAGAAGAAGAGGGAAGGGAAACCGTGGTTGGGGCAGTAGGGTCACCCGTGACTGCCTCAACTTCAAAGGGGGCTGAAAACGTGGTGATGTTAGCTAGAAAGAAGGAACTCTTCGTGGACCATGATGTGGGCACCCCTATGTTGCTTTTGGCTCATTGTTTAAATACTAACCCCGCTAATTCTTCCATTTCCCCTTTGATTTCTTGTGTGTTGCAGGATTATGAAGATGTATTTCCTAAAGAACTTCCGCAAGGATTGCCCCCACTTCGGGGAATTGAGCACCAAATTGATTTGGTGCCGGGTTCACAACTTCCAAACAAACCAGCCTATAGGAGCAATCCCATGGACACTAAGGAGCTTGAGAGACAAGTTGAGGAACTTCTCAACAAGGGATACATCAAAGAAAGTATGAGTCCTTGTGCTGTTCCGGTGCTTTTGGTACCAAAGAAAGACGGAACTTGGCGCATGTGCGTCGATTGTAGAGCCATCAACAAAATCACTATAAGCTTAGAAGGAAGCAAGCGGGCAGATTCTATGAAGAAGTTACATGAGAAGGTGCGGCTTCAACTTGAGAAGAAAAACCAAGACATGGCAAGGAGGGCCAACAAGGGAAGAAAGAAAGTCATCCTTGAACCGGGAGATTGGGTGTGGGTGCATCTTCGGAGGGATCGGTTTCCATCCCAAAGAAAGTCCAAATTGATGCCGAGGGGTGATGGTCCATTCCAAGTGCTCGAGAAAATCAATGACAACGCCTACAAGATTGACCTTCCACCGGAATACCAAGTGCACCACACTTTTAACGTTTGTGATCTTTCTCTCGTGGAGGCGGTTGAAGACGACCAAGTGCTGAATTTGAGGCCAAATTCCTCTCAAGATGGAGAGGATGATACGGGTGGGACGAGCTGTCCAACAAGTACCCAACCATTCACACGAAGTCAAGCCCGGGAGTTACAAAAACTCCAAGCCGTATTCATGCAAATGGCCGTGTGTGAGTTGGTTATTGAACCACCTAAGGGTCTAAATGTTTTAAGGTGTGAAGATGGGCCTTGAAGTGTAATGTTTTTACACTCCATGGCCGGCTGCTCCACATGGCCCATAAGGTCATTTTTGTCTTTCATTTGGCTTGTAATATAAATAGACAAGCCTAGAATTATTTTGCCTTAGTTTTCTCATTGTAATTTCAAGACAAAGACTTGTAATATTTCACTTTCTCTCTCTCTTCCATTGAGAGGCAGATTCGGCCACAAGCTTGCTAGAAGGAAGCTTGTGTTGTGTTTTGGCTAGAAACTAGGGTCTTGAGGTCATTGAGTTCCTCTTGGTCCAAGTAAGAGCTTGGTGTTTATATTCAATAGTCTTAGGGTCCTCTCTTGATGTTAGGGTTCTTAGTCTCTTGAATATTATATGTCAAGTTATCTATCTTTTCATTATCTTGTTGTTGTTGTCTTTGAGATCTTGAAGTCTAGTGAAGCCGTGTGGGGCTCTTTCGATTCACTAGCATTGTTGCTTACTTGTTAATCTTGTGTTTGTTGGGTTTTCTTGTTGGTGTTGCTGAAATCTTGCGATACATACTTGATCTTGTATCAACAAAGCTTTTATAAGATCGACAAACATGGTCTAGGTACGGACAGGCCCCACCTTACCCTTAATTATTATACAATACCAAAATATATACCAAAGACTCGGTAAAGCCCCAAATTAACTTGGAGATTACCAACGACAGCTGAGTGTCCTGTGCTCCTACTGAGAAGGTCTACTAGTTGGAGTACTTGTACTTGCAGCATGAAACATAGTGCCCCCATGAGGGACATCAGTATGAAAAAAATGTACTAAGTACGTAAGGCATAAAGTAACCATAGGTAAGAAAAGATCTTAATGAAATCAGATATCAATATATAACTATATAGATAAGAATAAAAGACCACCTTTACTTGTATTTAGGGGATCATGTACATTACATCTTTTACTTTACTTTATCCTTCTTTGCATTATGGAGTTGTAAGGCATATGATACAAATGACCAGCTGATCAGTGGTAAAATAGGATGACCCATGCTAGGTATTTTATCCCCTGGGATACGGTCCTCATAAATACACAAATCGATATCGACCCATGCAAGGCTTTCCTTTCACCCCTACCACCCGTGATATTAGGATCGACCCATGCTAGGTGTTCCTTCCACCCCTGGGATATCACCCAAGAGTATACAGATTCTCTTTACATTATTTATTTAATCATTGAGATAGTTCTTTTGGTGGTCATAACATTATTGAGGGTTTTCATTCAAAGGCAAATATTGGTTTATTAATCTATTTATTTAGATTCTGATTTTATTTAGCCCCAGGGCACCATAGCATATCGAGAATAAGGGGGACATAGTGAACGTAACCACTCCTGATACAAGATCAAGTCCACAATATGAAGATTTCAGCAACAACAACAAGAAGACCCAACAAACACAAGATTAACAAGTTAAACAACAATGCTAGTGAATCGAAAGAGCCCCACACGGCTTCACTAGACTTCAAGATCTAAAACACAACAACAACAAGATAATAAAAAGATAGTTAACTTGACATATAATATTCAAGAGACTAAGAACCCTAACATCAAGAAAGGACCCTAAGACTAATGAATATGAACACCAAATTCTTACTTAGACCAAGAGGAACTCAATGACCTCAAGATCCTTGTTTCTAGCAAGATACAACACAAGTGTCTCTCTTCTTGTGGGCTGTTTTGAGAGAGAGAGAGAGAGAACCCAAAATATTACAAGTCTTGTGATTCAAAATAATAATGGAAGGACTACCCAAATAACCCTAATATGTTCTATTTATACTCTTATGGAGAGTATGGAGACGATGAAGAGCCTTGTGATGGTTCTTATGATGACGATGGAGCGTGTGAGGAGTCTTTCACTTACCACTCCTAGCATGAGGAAGTTGTGAGGTATAATCCTTTCTCCTATGCACCTTATAAGAGCTATAATGTACATGAAGATTGCAAAGATTTATATTCCTCATCTTGTGGCACTTCTTATCGTATTACGAGTGGTTACACTACTTCTAGTAGAAGTCGTCCAATAGGAAGAAGAGAATGTGCATCTCCAATGTCTAGGGGTACTACATCTTATCCTTCTTGTTCTAGTGTACATATGTCGGGAAGTAGGAACCATGGTAGATATGAGGGATATAGTAAGATTCATGATTTCACTAGAACCTCTCTTCCTATCTTCAAAGGAGGACGTGATCCCGAGGTTTATCTTGATTGGGAATGGCAATTTTTTCAAGGGCTATGATGTGAGCGAAGTTGAACAAGCCACATATGGCCTTAAGTACATTCAAGGTCCGGTATTGAGGTAGTGGGAACTTGTAAAAGGGCCCAATCAAACATGGAGTACCTTGAAGGGGTTCATGAAGTCCAACTTTGTGCCAAAAGGATACACAAAGCTCTATAATGTTGATCCAAGAAAACAACTTGACCTTAGAAAGACGAGTATTTGTGGGGTGCCGGGATGCATTTTTGTTCTCAATGATTGGTGCTATGTAAACTACATCACTCCCTCTATGGTCGACTATTTAGGGATTCCTCGAATGTCCAAGGATCACCCATATTTCTTGGAGGGCTATAGGGTTTTCAAGAGTTTGAAGGTTTTTTTCACCCGAAATAAGTACTATGAACAGGTGTGGTATGATATATTTCCCTTGGATTTTGGTCATCTATGTTTGGGCACCAATTGGTTTGAAATACATGGAGTTCCAATGAGTAAAATTGGCCTAAGATTGTAGTGGACCAATGGGGAAACCATCTCTTTCCACCTACCCTTCCCAAGGCCCAAAGAAATGTGACCACTTACTCCAAGTCCCTTGATAAAGAGAGACAAAAAATTGAGAGGAGTAAGGGAGTGCAAAGTGCCCGAGAGTGGAAAAAGGAGAGGTTGTGAAGTGAGGGGGTTATCACAAATTCAATCTAACCCTTTATTTTGTCCTTCTCTTAGTGAGGACACTTGTGTAGGTAAAATCGTGGAGAATGAAGACACACAAGTTTCCAATAAGGAGTCGACATCTATGGATGTAATGGACAAGATAGCTTCTTACCTCTCAAAAGTAAGAGCTTTGCACCAATGAAAATAAGAATCTCCTCATGAGCTTCAAGGTAACAAAGCTAACTCTTGCACCTTAGTAAACGTGAATGATCATTATGTGGCTAGTAGCCAAATGTGTGTGAGTGATGGCTTATCTACATGTGAGCCTAATGATTCTTTGCCTTGTGTTGATAATGTACATGTTGAGAGTGTGGATACACTAATTGATCCTATTGATTACCGAATTGACTCTTCTTGTAAGATCGATTTGAGTCCACCTAGTGTTGAAAAGCCTTGGTGTTGAATGATAGTACATTGTCTTGTAAAAATTGTATTGATCAACTTGCTTGTGACTCTAGTCCACTTCTTGAGGGTGTTTGTGACGTGATTAATGAACCTCAAGTTAGTGATGATGTTGATATCGTTGGTCAATCGAATAGGAGTGACCCTTTGAGCATGCCTATTAATGAAGATCCTATTGCTTGCTTGGCTCATAGGGATGATCATGCATTTGAAACTTCTTCAAAATTTGATAATTGTCTTTTTGAGAGTGAACTTACATGTTCCAATTCTCCCTTCTTGGATTGATCCTTCTCTCTTTAAGTACAATATCTTGTTTGAAGATGATGAAATCACTTCTATTGAATTACCTAGTGGTGTAGATCATGTTATTGGTGTAGCTCATCTTGAGGGCTATGCTCTTTATGAAAACCCACTATGGTGTAACAACTATCCTCCAAAATATGGAAATCTCTTCTTGGAAGATGAGAGTACTCTTATGGGAAGGGATTGTGAAGACGTAGAAGGTGGTCTTTGTGTCTCGATTATTTCTTCTTCTTTGAGTGTTCCAATTCTTGAGCATACCCTTGATAATGTTCTTGGGCATAATAGTGAACATGTTCTTGAGGGTACCTTAGAGGAAATCACTTTGTGTGACACCTTTCTTTACTCTCTATTTGCTTATGATATTTCCAATGGTTGTGTAGAGAGTATGTATTCTTGTGATCGAGGCATATTTTGGAAGAATGAACATTACATTGACTCATGTTCTCATGGATATTTCTTCTATTTGACCCCGGTGACCATTTGGAATGTGGTGGTTGTAAGACATCCCACTGGGTGCTTGGTCAAGATGACAAGCAAGATTTGGTTGGAGTTGTTGGTACTATTCCCTATGATAAAGAATCTTTCTTGGGGATTTTTAATCCACTTGAGAGACCAAAGTTGTGTAAGGGAAAGTTTTCCAACAAAGTTGAATGCTCTTTAAAGAAGGGGAACAATGAAAAGATCCAAGAGAATTCACCATTGTGTGTTTCCATTCTTGACCAAGGTTTTATTACCCGTAGGTCGGAGAGTGAGTCTTGTGTTGAAAACACCTTGGATGAATTCCATTTATGTAATACCTTTCTTTATTACCTTTTTACATATGATGTCATATATGGTCGTGTTGAATCTACATCTTATGTGGGCATGGAATATTTTGAAGGTAAGAGCATTATGAGCTTAAATGCAATATGTTTGTTGACTTGTATGGGGAATACCTTTGTATTTGACCCCGGTGATGATTTGGGAGTAACCCAATTCATGAAGATAGCTCGTGCATTGAGTGGAGTCTTAATTTGGAATGATCTTGTTCATGACCTTGTACTTAGCTTTAGGAATTATCATGTGACCTTTGACTTAAAAGGGGTTTTGTGCTTGTTGAAACATAGAACCAATGTGGATTTTTATGTGTGGTTAACTAATTGCCATGGTTCTTTTGTTTTTTCCCTTTGTCAAATCTCTTGAGTGGCCAAGTAGCTTTTATTTTGTGGGGTTACACACCCTTGACTGATCATTTTGATTCTTGGCTATATGTTAAGTGTGATCCTTCTTGGTTTGGCGTTAAACTTGTTATTGCTAACACTAACCCTCAGGCCATGAGGATATTGTGCTTGCTTGTTTTCCCTATTATTTTGCAATATTTGGATTCGAGGTCGAATCCTTTTCAAGAAGGGGAGGATGATACAAGCCAAATCGGCGTTAACCTTTCAAGGACTATAATTCAAGGCCGACACAAAGGGACCCAAGCCACCATCATCTCAAAGATGCAAGGATACGTTTGGATGATACTAGCGTGGATTGCATGGTTGACACGAGCATGGATGATGTGGATGACACCTAGAATATTCGTGAAAAGGAAAGCTTAAGAGTCCATGGGAGTGATGTGGATAAAGAAAAGATGCTATTTGTACAAGTGGCTAGATTTTAAATTGAAGAATTCACAACAAGAGTCACCAAACAAGGCCCTTGTCTCTCATTAAGGGCATATTTATAATAACTAGTTGTCTTTTATTTCTCTAGTATAAATAGGATAATTCCTCATTTTACATGGGACTTTTGATGAATATTGAACATTGAGCTTTGAAACTTGTAGTTTCTAGGTGAAGCCTAACATTAGTTGGTAATTTTAGTAGTGTGGGTCTTGGAATTGTTGGTGAACTTTTTGGTTTGGTTAATCGAAGGTTACTCATTTGTGGTTTCTTGGTTTCCTTTGATTTTCTCAAACTAGGGTTTGTGTTTAAATTGTTGAATTCAATTGGGAGGTGAGGGTATCAAGTCCCTTGTTGCCCATAAATTCAAGAGTTTGAATATTAATCCACATATCCTTCTTTTGTTTCCTTTCCTTCTTGTTCTTCCCTCTTTGATTCGTTATCAATTTAGGCCTCGGGTTTTTAATAGACCAGAGAGACCCTCATTTTCTTACCCTACAACAAGTACTCCGTCCCAATTTCGAGGGTTTACAGGCAGTCAAGTGGGGCAGAGTAGTGGAATACAGGGTTCACAGACAGCGGGATTTTCTCGTCAGTTGTGCCAGCACTGCAGGAAGTTTCACTCAGGTGAATGATGGTTTGGAACGAATATTTGCTTTCGTTGTTGTATGTCGGGGCACCTGATGAGAGAGTATCTACAAGGGGGCACGGGTAGCATGGTGCGACCTACGGGATCAACCGTTGCATCATCATCATTGGTTCCTTCCTTAGGCCGAGATGTACAGCCTGCTGGTCGTGGTAGGGGTGCCAGAGGTGTAGCTAATTCTAGTAGAGTTCAGAACTGTACCTATGCCGTAGCGGATCGGCAGAATTTGGAGGCTTCTCCTGATGTAGTGACAGGTACATTATTTATCTTTTCGCATAATGTATGCATTGATTGATCTGGGTTCTACCCTATCATATGTTACTCCATTGAATTGCGGAAATTTTTTTTGAAAGAACACCAGAATTATTAGTTTACTATTTGAAGTATCTACACCAGTTGGTGAATCTATTGTAGCTAAAAGAGTATATCGTAATTGTATAGTAACTGTTTGTGGTTATGATACACTGGTTGATCTTATTGAGCTGAAAATGGTGGATTTTGATTTATATTGGGTATGGATTGGTTGGCTTCTTGTTATGCCACGGTAGATTGTCGAGCTAAGAAGGTACATTTCCATTTTCCACAAAAGACCGTCCTTGAATGGAGGGGTAATGTTGGAGCACCGAGAGGTAAATTTATTTCCTATCTTAAGGTAAGTAAATGATATCCAAGGGGTACATATGTCACTTAGTAAGAGTGAAAGATACTGATGTGGACCCACCAACTCCTCAATCGATTCCAGTAGTAAATGAATTCCTTGATGTATTTCCCAAAGAATGGCTCCAGCACAGTTACGAGAATTAAAGGGGCAATTAAAAGACTTGTTGGACAAGGGATACATAAGATCTAGTATGTCCCCTTGGGGTAGACCAGTGTTATTTGTACGGAAGAAAGATGGCACGTTGAGAATGTGTATTGATTATCGGCAACTGAATAAGGTGACAGTTAAGAATAAATATCCCCTCCCCAGAATTGGTGATTTAGTTGACCAATTACAAGGTGCCAAATGTTTCTCAAAGATTGACCTGAGATCAGGATATCATCAAGTAAGGGGTTAGAGACAAGGATATACCCAAGACAGCTTTCCGAACATGGTATGGTCATTATGAATTTCTAGTTACGTCATTTGGGCTAACAAATGCACCTGCAGTTTTAGATGTGTTTGTGACCGTGTTTAAAGATGATATTCAAGATCACAAGAGGACCATACTAATCATTTACGACAGGTGTTACAGATTCTTCATGAGCGTAAGTTATATGCAAAGTTCTCTAAGTGTGAATTTTGGTTAAAATCTGTAGCATTCTTGGGTCACATACACAACAGATAGAAGCGGTGAAGAATTGGCCAAGACCTACGACGCCTACGAAGATTCGTAGTTTTCTTGGATTGGCTGGTTATTATAGGAGATTTGTTGAAGGATTTTCTTCTATCTCTGCACCCTTAACAAACCTAACACACAAGGCAACCAAGTTTTAGTGGAATGATGCATGTGAGAAGAGCTTCCGAGAGCTAAAGGATAAATTGACTTCTATCCCCACAATGGTACTTCTGGAAGGCACAGAGAGGTATGCAGTATATTGTGATGCTTCAGGAGTCAGCTTAGGATGTGTATTGATGCAGCACGGTAATGTAATAGTGTATGCCTCACGACAGTTGCGACCACATGAGAGGAATTATCCTACACGTGATCTCGAGTTAGCAGTCGTGATATTTTCTTTAAAAATATGGCGCCACTACTTGTATGGGGTTCACATTGATATATATACCAATCATAAAAGTTTGCAGTATATTTTCGAGCAGAAGGACCCAAATTTGAGGTAGAGGAGGTGGCTGGAATTACTAAGGGATTATGATATTGATATCTTACACCATCCGGGAAAGGCAAATGCGATAGCCAATGCATTAAGCCGCAAAGCATTAGGAAGTACTGATGGCCAGTTCACAGAAAATAAGGTATTGTCAAGGATTTACATCAATTAGCCAGCTTGGGGGTTCGTCTTCTTGAAACTGAAGATGAAGGAATTATAGTGCAAAATGCGGCAGAATCTTCATTTGTAGCTGAGGTGAAGAAAAAGCAATATGCAGACCCTATTTTATAACATCTGAAGGAGAATGTGCAACAAGGTTTGACAAAGGCATTTGATCTTACGCAAGAGGGAGTAATTCGGTGTCAGAATAGGTTGTGTGTGCCCGATGTAGATGAGCTAAGGAGATGGATTATGACAGAGGCACATCATTCATGGTATTCTATTCATTCAGGAGCAACTAAAATATATCATGAGCGGAAGAAATTATATTGGTGGGGTAATATGAAGAAGAACATTGCAGAATTTGTAGCTCATTGTCCGAGTTGGCAACAAGTAAAAGTAGAGCATTAGAAGCCTGGAGGTTATATGCAATGTATGAATCTTCCAGTTTGGAAGTGGGATATGATTAACATGGATTTCATCACGGGTTTGCCTCGTACACTTCGGAAATTTTATTCCATATAGGTGATAGTTGACAGGCTTACCAAGTCGGCACACTTTTTTACCTGTCAAGACCACCTACACAGCTGCGGATTCTGTGAGGTTGTATATTAAACCCATCTCTATTATATCAGATAGGGGAGCTTAATTTACTGCACACTTTTAAAAGTCTTTTCAGAAGATTTTGGGAACCCAAGTGAATTTAAGTACAACTTTTCATCCCCAAACAGATGGACAGGCAGAATGTACTATCCAACACTTAAAGATATGCTATAAGCTTACACATTGGACTTTAAAGGTAGTTGGGATGATCATCTATCGCTTATTGAATTTGCCTACCATAATAGCTAGCATTCAAGTATCAAAATGGCACCTTATGAAGCTTTCTATGGAAGGAAGTGTAGACCACCAATTGGATGGTTTGAAGCAGGTGAAACTGCCTTACTTGGGCCAGATCTTGCTCATCAGGCTATGGAAAAAGTTAAGATGATACAACAATGGCTACAAACGGCCCAAAGTCTACACAAGTCATATGTTGATGTTAGAAGAAGGGAGCTCGAATTTGTCATAGGTGATTGGGTATTCTTGAAAGTGTCACCAATGAAAGGGGTAATGAGATTTGAAAATAAAGGAAAGTTGGCCCTATATAGAGTGCCATATGAGTTTACCCGACGATTTGGTCAAGTTGCGTATGAGTTAGCACTACCCCAAGAACTCTCCACAGTTCATCCAGTGTTCCATGTTTCAATGCTTCGAAAGTGCATAGGAGATCCATCTCGTATTACTCCCATTAAAGATGTACAAGTTATGGAAGATCTCACCTATGAAGAGATACCTATTGCTATTCTGGATCGACAAGTGAAGAGACTAAGGAATAAAGAAGTAGCTTCCATAAAAGTGCTTTGGAGAAATCAGCAAGTAGAAGAAATCACATGGGAAGCCAAGGAAATGATGAAGTCGAAGTACCCGTGTTTGTTTCAAATGGAAGAAAAAGTTCAAAATGCGGGATTGGAGCAATAACAAGTAAGTCTTTACAAGCATTGTGTGTATATGATAACATGAAGGATAAACTTAGACTTGAATTTGGTTAAATTGAATAATGTTACTAACATTCGAGGACGAATGTTCCTAAGGGGGGAAGGATGTAACACCCCATACATTTTCGAACCTATGAGACTATCTTAACATTTATGGAATTATTTAAACATGAGATGATTGGTGTAATCCACATTAATTTTAGTGGGTTGAATTAACATGTGCTAATGGGCTCAATAAAGGCCCAAAATTAAGCCATAAGACATGGCCCAAATGGAGAAATGATCCATTCCACCTTTGACCAAGTAAACATAACATTTATGACTAAGTGTGTGGCTAAGTATGATCATTAGGTTCTATAAAAGGAACAAAAAATTAGATTTTATTCACTAAAAGACACATGCACATTTCTAGAATTTTCCAACAATATTTCATTTCTCTTTCAAACCCTAAGCTATCATTCCCTTGGACAAGATCATCCTCTTGTAAGATTTGGTAAGTATTTACTCTTATGGTTTAAGATATTATATGCATGATAGGGTGTATAAATCATGTTGGTTATGTTGACAAAGAGTTAAGCAGTCCACGATGTGTAAAATAGTATATTATTGCTTAATCGATAAAAGGTTTTGCCTTCTAAACTTGAAGGGAGGCTTGTGGTCTTGAAGGAAGTGAGTTTGATGGATTAAATTTCAACATGTATGATGTGTTTATGTCCCTAAATTGCTTTCTCTTTATGTATAACATTTGAAATAAAAAGGACCCGAAAATGACCTCTGAAGGCTGAAACGGGCACCCGCCCTTGTGGGTGCAGATGCCAATGCAGGTGGCCCTGGACAGGGCCATATGGGCACCTGCGGACACATGTCACCCACCTGCGGGCACAGGTGACCCCACAAATCCCTTTAGGACCCCGTTTTACATGTTTTTATCTCTCTTTGATCCCCGAAACCCCTTTACCCTTCTTGGATGCAATTATCAACTTATGGTACCTTTTGAATGACTTTAAAGGAGTAGCCCAGAGGTTTTTTGAATGGTATCAATTATGGATTGTCTTTAATATGTTGTTGTGAAAGGTGTTTACGTGACGTAGTGAGGTAAATGTGACAATGTATTGAAGGGGAAGTGTAAAGTATAAACTTGGTGTCAAATGCTATCAGTTTATGGTATCTTGGTTGATGTGTGGCATGTTTTGGTATTTTTGGTATGGTAATGCAGTGAATGGTATTGTGAAGGGTGAAATGACGTTATATGTCAGTCATGTAGTTCATTGTCATTTTATGCACTCGTAATGTGGTTCGTTGTTAACTAAATTATCGATAATCTTTCTATGTCATACGTTGGAAGGATAAGGTATGTAAGGTTACTCTTTTCGTATCCTTTGGCAGTACCTATTGTTCTCATTGTTACCGTACTTGTTCCATTCCGACATGTTCTAAAGTATCTCATTTCAGGTTGTCATATATTGTTATTCACATGTTTCTTATTCATTGACCAATTTTGATTCACATGTCTCTTATTCATTGAATGATGTTTCAAAGCTCCAATAATGTTATAACCACCAATGTATCAATCCCACAAAAGTAAAGGAATAAAGTAATGCATATATGGTTTATTGTTTGTGAACCGGGACGGCTCAAAGGGGCACATAAGTCTAGCTAGAATCGATCCCGAGATTATTGGATCAAGGGATAGCATCAAAGGGGCACATAAGCCTAGCTCGAGCTGATCCTAATGTTATGTTATGACCCACCGATAAGGTGGATGATTATGTTATGAACCACCGATAAGGTGGATGATTATGTTATGACCCACTGATCAGTGGATAAATAATGATAATGATGAACGTAAAAGCAAAGAAAGTAAAGAATGTAATGTACATGGTTTCACACATATAGAATGGTGGTTTATTTATTTTACCTTTTCACTTATATTTGATTCCATTGAAGTACTTCTGTATCACGCAACTTCTTATAGCCTTACATACTCAGTACATTCTTCGTACTGACGTCCCTTGGGGGACTTACCTTACTTGCTACAGGCACATAAGCTAGTAGAGCTCCACAGTAGGATACGGATCATCTGCAAACTGTTGGTGAGCTCCAGATTGATTTGGGGCTTTCTGAGTCATTATGTACACTTGTTTTGGTATTGTATAAAGGATTATATAAAGCGGGGACTTGTCCCGAATTTAGGTTGGTTATGTATATATCTGTTAGAGGCTTTGTAGACGTTGTAAGACAAATGAAGGCATATGTGTCCATTTTGACGTGGTGGCCCTAACAGCCAAGTTTCATATCTAATGAATGTTTCTCCATGACTTCCTCCATTTGTATCTTGCATCTATATGTGATAAAGTGTTGTTCATTTCGTGACATGCATATGAATTAGGTTGGTTCTCTCGGGGCCGTAACAGCTTCGGGTGCCAGTCCGCCTCAATGAGATTTGGGGTGTGACATCCTTCCTCTACTTGCTCATATTCTTCTAACCTCTCTCCTTCTTGGGCTTCTCCTTCATTATCATCCTCTTGTCCCACCTCTTCCCCAAGGTAATATATCTAAGGATCACATTCCTCCGATTAGGGAACTCATTTTCTTTGTGTCCCCAACCTTGACATTTAAAACATTGAAAACCTTTAGAATTAGGAGTTGAATAATTGTTACCTGCATTCCTTGGTGGGTACTTTGGAGTAGTCTTCTCAACGGGCTTCTTGTCATAAGACTTGTTGATGTCCTTATTCTTATTCCATCTCGAAGAAGATTGGGCCTCTTTGCTCTTACTCCATGGATTAGTAGATGAGTACTGATACAAGATCAAGTCCACAACACACAAATAGGCACAACCAGCCACGAAAATCAGCCCACCAACACAAGAATAACAAGTTGAACAACAAGTGCTAGTGAATCGAAAGAGCCCCACACGGCTTCACTAGACTTCAAGATCACAAACACAACAACAACAAGATAATGAAAGATAGTTAACTTGACATATAATATTCAAGAGACTAAGAACCCTAACATCAAGAAAGGACCCTAAGACTAATGAATATAAACACCAAGTTCTTACTTAGACCAAGAGGAACTCAATGACCTCAAGATCCTTGTTTCTAGCCAAGATACAACACAAGTGTAACTCCACTTGTGAGTTTCGGTTTTGGAGATTCTCCAATGGTGAGAGAGAAGTCCTTAGTGTTACAAGAGTTTTATCTTCAAAAATATAATGAGTGAACTAGGGCTAATAACACTAAGAGGGTCTATTTATATTACATCCAAAATGAAAGATAAAATGACAGGTTTAGCCCTTGGGGGCAGCCGGCCTTGGAGTGTCCCATGTGGGCCTTGTGACTTACACTTTCAAGGTCCCTCTTCACACTTTAAAACATTTAGATCCTTAGGTGGTTCAATCACCAACTCACACACGGCCATTTGCATGAACAAGGCTTGGAGTTTTTGTAATTCCCGAGCTTGGCTTCGTGTGAATGGTCGGGTACTCGTTGGACAGCTTGTCCCACCCGTATCAAGTACCCTTGAAATATTTACTTCCAAGGCCGCTTGAAATATTTCTTCTAAGGTAGTAAACTTATGGTGAGTCATGGTTAAGGAAATCTCTTTGTTCAAACCAACCTTGAAGCGGATGACGACACGTTTTGCATTCTGTTGATACTCAAGTTTCAAGATCAATTGTTGAAACTCATCAAAGTAGGTTATGACATTCTGGTTCCCTTGCCTTAGATTGTACAACTTGGTAAGTAACTCATGTCTATATCTTTTCGGCACATACTTTCTTCTCATGATAGCCTTCAAAGCATCCCATGGTAGTGGTTATCCCTCATTTAAGACGTTTTCAAATTGCTTGGCATATTCCCACCATGTGATAGCAAATCCTTCGAATTGGGCTATGGCATAGCAACTCTTCTTGTCATTGGTGAGATCATTGACTTGAAAAATTCTTTCACAAGTAGACTCCTATGTTAGATAAGCTTCAGTATTACTCTTTCCTTTGAAAGTAGGAAGGCTAGTCTTGATTGAATTGATCCCAATATCTCAACCTCCATTGCCACCTTGATTATTATTGTAGTTCTATTAGTTCTCACCTTAGGGACGATTCCCTAAGTTTCCTCTTCTATAAGGAGCCAGACCAAATCTTCCTCCTCGACCTCCAAATCCTTGTTGAGGCAAGGGTCTATTCCTCTAATACTCCACATGCACGACCTCTTCATCATACCCTTCAAAATCAACTTGTGGGTCCTTTTCTCCTACTCCCTCAACTTGTATGGGTTGATTTTGATTACGAGGTATTTGGAGTGGGGGATTTTAGTTTAGTGGAGCTTGAGGTAGTGGGTTTTAGTTTCGTGGTGCTTAGGGTAGGCCTTGGTTATAGGGGATTTGGTCTTGTGGTCCTTCCTGATTGGCTTGGTTGATTTGGGGTTGTAGTGGACGGACGGGGTTTCGGTTATGTGGATTTATAGTGGCTTGGGTGATGGGATCTTGTGTTTGTCTTGGTGGATTGAACATTTGGTGGAGGTTTTTCGGGGAGATAGTAGCGGATGTGTCTTGAGAATGTCCGCTAGATGAGGCATGGTAGTTTTGAGGAGTGGATTGGGTGGAGTTTAGATAACCTTCCATGTTCACTATCTTTCCACCCATGGTAGAGACACTTCCTTGGAGTGTGGTCATATGACCTTCCATGGCTCCCATTCTACCATCCATAGAGTCCATCGAAGTGTTGACATCCCTAGTTGGTGGTGTTTTACCTTCCGAGGCCATTGTACCTATTAGAAAAGACACTAAACACAAACAACAAACAAGTTAGCGTTAAAGAAATAACCTCACAACTCTACACACCTTTGTAAGCCTTACACTTGGATCCACAAATATTGAAGAATGGCTTATTCTCCTGGTGGTAATCGAGGTGTCAATCGCTACTCTTGACCGAATTGGATTCTTGTTGGAAAGACTCAAAAGAAATTCATACGAACTTGATCAAGAATTAACGACGAGATGAAACTAGAAAAGCACAAAGAAATAGGACAAAGAAAGAAAGCGAACTCAAGAACTAGTCTACCAACTAAGTAGGTGAATTACTAGTGGTTAACTATTTTTAGAATTGAGAATTAAGATAGGAATCAAGGATTGAAACTAAAAGGATGGAACCTGAGCAAAGTCAATTTTTAAGTGTTGAGGTGCGTTTTGGGCGACCTGTGGAAGCAGCTTGTGACCTGCCCACGCAGGTGAAAATAGAAACTCAACAGGTGACTTGCGTTAGTCACCTGTTATAGCAGATGGTCAGGTTGGGCGCAAGTGAGGTTGGGCAGTGCACCTGGGAACTCCAAAATTCTCTCTCTCGTGGGCCCTCTTGGGTTCTCTTTCTTGGAATATTCCCCTTTTTTTGGATATTCTTTTGTACAAACAACTTCTCTTTCCTTTTCTTTCTTTTCGAAGATCAAACAACACCTTTTTGCTATCTTCTTCTCTTGAAGATATCAAGATCCCCAAGAACAACAAGAACTCCAAATTTCCCAACTAATTCATTTTGACTCGAAATTCCGCAAAACTTCAGATCTAGGTTCCTTTTGACGTAGGGAACACTTTTCAACTAAATTCAACCTTCAAATCCACACCAAATTTTGTAGACTAGAAACCCACTTCTCTATTTTCTTCAAGATAGAGAACACAAGTTCATTAATGAAAATTTTCTCTAAATCAACCCAAATCAAAGCTAAAGCTCAAGATTCCAACTCAAATATACTAGAGAAAACAAGATCTAGTATAGAAACAACAAGAATGACTCAAAAACACAAAACTCTTTTTGGGGCAAAAACGTTTTGACACTATTTTTTTTTGTGCTAACAAACCCAAGACTAGAATTGTAAGAACGAATCTAAGCTTGGCTCTGATACCAAATGATATCCGTAAAACTACGAAAACTAGAATTTAACTAAGAATTGAAATATAATCAATGGATAGATGAAAAATTAGACACAAGAAGATGAGTAATTAAGAACAATAGGATATATTAAACCCTAGAACCCCTAAATTACATGCATCTACAAACATCTAATTTCTACGATGACCAAGAGGGAATCGAAATGCCCTCGAAACCACACATTGCTAAGCAAACCTTCAACAAACACTCACCAAAAACTCTCTCAAGAGAATATTTCGTCAATATTCAAAGCAAAACTAAGGAAATAAAGACTAGGTTCTACTATTTATACCCCATGGGCCATTTATTACATACTTGGGCCCAAAAGTGGCTCATTTTCATAAACTAGTAATTTGAGCTAAATTGGGCCACCTGCCCATGCAGGTCAGGACGTAGGTGCCACTGCCTGGGCTGCCTTGGCTACCTGCTAGCGCATCTCATCACCTGCGGCCGCAGGTGAGAAAGCATATTCCATTGGTGCATCATTTTGCTCTTCTTTGCTTTCGTTTGGCCCTTCCAAGGTGCCTTAATCCTCTTTAGATGCAATCACCAACACGTAGCACCCTTTGGATGGTTGTAGGATGTCGTCAAGTACCTCTAGTTTCATGAACATTCCTTGCAGTGCTTGGAGCTCTCGTGCTTAACTTCTAGTGAATGGTTTAGAGCGGATTTGGATTGTATCATATGCGGATCCTATTCTATTACAACTTAAGGAGAATGTACAGTAAGGTATGACAAAGGCATTTGAGCTTACACAAGAGGGAGTACTTTGGTGCCAAAACAGATTGTGTGTACCTAATATTGATGGACTAAGGAAGAGGATTATGGCGGAAGCACACCATTCAAGATATTCTATCCATCCAGGGTCAACCAAAATGTATCATGACTTGAAAGAAGTATATTGGTGGGGAGACATGAAAAAGAACATTGCAGAATTTGTAGCTCAATGTCCAAATTGTCAACAAGTTAAAGTAGAGCATCAAAAGCCAGGAGGATATGCAGTGTATGTAATTCCCAATTTGGAAGTGGGACATGATCAATATGGATTTCATCACTGGTTTGCCTCGCTCCCCTCGAAAGATTGATTCCATATGGGTAATAGTTGATAGACTCACCAAATCAGCACATTTCTTGTCGATTAAGACCACTTACAGAGCTGAAGGGTATGCAAGGTTATATATTAAAGAGATAGTTCGGCTATATGGAGTCCCAATTTCTATTATATCCAATAGGGGAACTCAATTTATCGCAAACTTTTAGAAGTCATTTCAGAAGAGTTTAGGAACGTAAGTGAGTTTAAGTACAACTTTTCACCCTCAAACAGATGGTCAGGCAGAATGTACAATCCAAACACTTGAGGATATGCTGCGAGCTTGTGTATTGGACTTCAAAGGTAGTTTGGATGATCATTTGTCACTTATTGAGTTTGCATCTACTAATAGCTATCACTCAAGTATCAAAATGGCACCTTATGAAGCTTTATATGGGAGAAAGTGTAGATCACCAATTGGGTGGTTTGAAGCGGGTGAAACTGCCTTATTTGGGCCAGATCTTGTTCATCAAGCTATGAAAAAAGTTAAGGTGATACAACAATGGCTAGAAATATCTCAAAGTTGAGATAAATCATATACAGATATTAGAAGAAGAGGGTTATAGTTTGCAGTAGGAGATTGGGTATTCTTGAAGGTGTCACCCATGAAAGGGGTAATGAGGTTTGGTAAAAAGGGAAAATTGAGTCCATGCTATATAAGGTCATCTAAGATTATTCAAAGATTTGGCCAAGTTGCATATGAGTTAGAGCTTTCAACAGTACATCCTGATACAAGAAAGAAAATGTGGAAGACTTTTAAAGAAATAAGAAAATAAAGAAACAAGATAAACAAAAGATAAAGGGATAGAAAGGTAGACACAAAAGTGGAATCAAAGGCAACCAATTCTATAAAAAGAAAAGACCTCCTTCAAATATCCAAATAAGCACCTAAACCTGGGTTTGTTGTTGTAAGCACCTAAACCTATGAGAAAGACCTCAAGGGAATTAGATTCTCAAACAACCCTCCTTTCTAAACTTGAAATAATCAAAAGCTTCAACAAACTCAAAAACTTTCAAAAGAGTATTTAATATTCATTATTCATCAAAAAAATATCCCTCTAAAATGAGTTATGCTCCACTATTTATAGACTAGACTACTAATTATAAAAATACTCTTAATGAATTAAGGGTCTTCTTAGTCAAGAGTCTTGCTTCGGCCAATGATTGTATCTTGTTTAGTCCGATGAGTTGCAAGGGTCCAATCTCTACGTGAGCTCAAGAATGGATTCTTGTTAACTCGAGAAAGAAAGAACAAAAGCTAAGGACGAGAACCAAGAAGTTTTCAAGGAAAAATAAATAAGAAAAGCTAACAGAAAGTAGCATGAAAAAAATCGGACTCAAAAACAAAGTAACAAAAGTAGAAGGAATTACTTTACTTAGTATAAAGGATCAAAGAAGAGAATTTGATGTTTAAAACTAGTTAACAAGTGATTAAAGATGTTAATTACTTGTTAAATAGTTGAGGAATCAAAAAAGAAAGGGAACAAAAAAAGAATCACGAAATTTGGACACTTGGAAAAATTTTAGGTCCAAAAAACTTTAGGACCCAAAAAAAAACCTAAGTGTCAAAAACCTGCAATTTCAGCTCTCTGAAACTGTCCAACACGTGCTGCTGACATGGCAAATTTTTTTTTTTTTCACAAATAGACCTACAAACACTTTGACCAACTTTGACCTAAAATTTTCTTGATCAAAGTGTACTTTTGCTATCTTCTTCTTCAAGAACAATATGAAGATGCTAAAGAACACAAGAAACAACTTCAATCTTCAAATGCTCATAACTTCTTCGTTTTCGCTCCAAATTCAATAAAATTTTCGCCACATTTTGCTTTCAATGCCACGAACAAACCCCACTAATTTTTAGCCTTCAAAACCAAGCCAAAAATAAACCCACTTTTCAAAATCTACAAAGTTTCAAAAGCTCAAAGCCGTTTAATGGTATGTTCAATTCTACAACTTCGAATTGAATAAAATTTGAGATCTAGACTCACAAGACACTAGGGAATCTAGTATCAAAAACAACAAACCAAAACAAAAAAAAATGTTTTTTTTTTTTGGATTTTTGAAGAAATCAAAATCCCAAGGGTAGATTTGTGGAAACAAACCTAAACCTTGGCTCTGATACCAAATGATACAAGAAAGAAAATGCAGAAGACTTTAAAGAAACAAGATAAACAAAAGATAAAGAGATAGAAAGGTAGACACAAAAGTGGAATCAAAGGTAACCAATTCTATAAAAAGAAAAGACCTCCTTCAAATATTTGAATAAACACCTAAACCTATGAGAAAGACCTCAAGGGAATTAGATTTCCAAGCAACCCTCCTTTCTAAACTTGAAACAATCAAAAGCTTCAACAAGCTCTCAAACTCTCAAAAAAGTATTTAATATTCATTATTCATCAACAAAATCTCCCTCTAAAATGAGCTATGCTCCACTAATTATAGAATAGACTACTAATTACAAAAATACCCTTAATGCATTAAGGGTCTTCTTAGTCAAGAGGCTTGCATTTAAATAATAGCCATTTTGCATACATAACCTCTTTTCCTTTCTTCGAGTAGTCTTCCTCTTGGAGCCTTGTACTTCCATTTTAGCACATTCCTAATCTTTAATCCCTTGTTACAAACTCATTTCAAGAGCCTTGTACTTCCATTTTAGCACATTCCTAAGCTTCAATCCCTTGTTCCAAACTCATTTCAAGCCTCCAAAGTATTGACTCAATTCAAAGTTTTTGAACTTTTTATCTTGGCTTGGCATACATGCATCACATCCAATGTTTGATGTCTCAATGCTCCTAAAATGTATAGGAGATCCATCTCATATTACTCCTATTGAAGATGTACAAGTTACAGAAGAAATTACTTACGAAAAAGTGTCTATTGCTATTTTAGATCGAAAAGTCAAGAAGTTAAGAAATAAAGAAGTAACTTTTGTAAAAGTACTTTGGAGGAACCAACAAATAGAAGAAATCACATGGGAAGCCGAGGAAGCAATGAAATCCAAATACCTCATTTATTCGAATCTGAAGTAAAAGTCCAAGATGTTGAATTGGAGCATTAACAAGTAAGTATAAATATGTAAGTGTTATGTATTAACATGAAGATTAAACATAGGATTGAACTTGTTTAAGCTGGCTAATTATGCTAGCATTCGAGGACGAATGTTCCTAAGGAAGGGAGTATGTAACATCCCGTATTTTGCGTGTACATGTTCTATTAATATGAGACTTGAGGTAACCTTGTTGTATAGGTAACATACCAAGTTTCTTAAGTGATTAGTGGTGGTTTAAAGAGGATTTAAAGGATATTATAGTAGCCTAAACATTTCAGCATGTATACGCCAAGTTAGCCCAAACGGAAGTGTTTAAATGTGAGATAGTAAGGTGGTATTCTACCTCAAGGATTAAAGTGTCCAAGTGTATATAAGTATTAAGTTAACATAAGGGGTTAAGACTTAGAATATGGAATAAAATAAGTGAGCTGCTTGCTTGACTTAAATTAAGCTAGTAGGTGACAAATAGTGCATCACCTACTTTGACTTATTGACCAATCTAATAAACAAGTAGGTGCATCACCTACTAAGACTTATTTGACTAGATTATTGGGCCAAGTACACTTGAATTAATTCTGGCCCAAGTTAAAAGAGAGAAAAGGAGAAGAATGGGCAGCCAAGGCCCAACAGTTTCAGATCCACAAAGGCCCAAGTATAATGGGCAAGTAGGTGCACAAAATACTTGATAAAATATGGCCTAAATTAGCCAAGAAATTCGTCCAAGAGAAGCTCCCTTTAAATGGATTGAAACTAGCTCATTTGACCTATTTTAACTTAGACAAAAATTCAGTTTTCTAGAGTTTTCTCTCTTGCTCTCTCTTAGCTTCTACAACAGCCCTAAGTTTCCATTAGGATTCTTGGGATTTACCTTCCTTCCAAGATAAAGGTAAGTAAACAAATCATGAGCTTATCTCAAGAAGAATATAGAAATTATGTTCTTCATGTTTAAATTATAAGACAACCCTCAATAAGTTTGGCAGTCTCATTTTTCTTGGTTACTAAGAGATTTTTCTCTTCTGCTTTGGGTTTTTATGTGAAGGAAACAATATATTGAAGAGACACAAGTTAAGAGAATAAACTATCACAAAATTAAGGTAAGGCTACTGCCCATTTTGGCCCCTTCCTATATTCATGTGTTGGTGGAGAATTGTGTATATATTGATGTCAAGAACTCAAGGGATGATGAGTTCAATATTTGGTTTCTATGATAAAGGATATTGGGGCTGTTTTAATAATTGTTTTATGTGTATATGTTGGGGACATCTTGGTTGATGTTGGGAAAGGATGTAACTAACCTGTATTGAATTATGGACGGAGGATGTGGTGATACACCACCGAACTGAATATTGTGTAAGCTTACTGCCCACTCCACTTTGTATACTGTTTTGGGGGTGTAATGAGGCTAAAGTTTTTTTGGGGGACCTTATAAGGATTTGTATGGTATGTGAATGTAATTGGAGGAGTAAGGGTTAAAAGAACACCCTTGAATAAATTAATTACGGGCTTACTGCCCAGCTACTATTTGGGTGAGGTTAAGTGGCTTAAACGTGTTGATTAGCTACTAATAATTATTTTACCACTTACTTTATTGTAGATAAGCAGTCCAAGGATAGGAGGTTAATTTGGGGTAATATCGAAGTTGTACAGCAAGGTATGTAAGGCTATTCGATTCTATGTTCTTTGGCATGAAATGTAATACATTGATGTTACATTTGCTCCCTATATCATTGTTACCGCCTTAAATGCGTATTCACATATCTCTCACTACTGGTCCATAGTTTAAAACTCAATAATGTTATGACCACCAAAAGAACTATCTCAAAGATTGAAGAAATGATATAAAGAGAATCTGTATATTCTTGGGTGGTATCCCATGGGTGGAAGGAATAACTAGCATGGGTCGATCCCAATATCACGGGTGGTATCCCAGGGGTGTAAAGACATCCTAGCATGGGTTGATCCCGATTTGTGTATTTATGAGGACCGTTCCTAGGGGTTAAAATACCTAGCATGGGTCATCCTCTTTTACCACTGATCAGCTGGTCATTTGTATCATATGCCTTACAACTTCATAATGCAAAGAAGGATAAAGTAAAGTAAAAGATGTAATGTACATGATCCCATAAATACAAGCAAAGATGGTCTTTTATTCTTATCTATACAGTTATATATTGATATCTGATTTCATTAAGATCATGTCTTACCTATGGTAACTTTATGCTTTACATACTCAGTACATTCTTTAGTACTGACATCCATCATGGGGGTACTATGTTTCATGCCGTAGGTACAGGTACTCCAGCTAGTAGACCTCCTCAGTAGGAGTACATTCCACTCAGCTGTGGTTAGTAAGATCCAAGTTAATTTGGGGGTTTATCGAGTCTTTGGTATATATGGTAATGTATAATAGTTAAGGGTAAGGCTTAACTATTATAGAGTCTTTGGTATATATTTTGTCGATCTTATAGAGGCTTTGTAGACGAGTATATAAAGTGCAATTATGTTTGGTTCCTTAACAGTTGTTGCCTCATCGGCCATGTCACGTATAAATGTTTTGTGCCTATCTTTATGTTAGTCTTTTATCATTGCTATAGCTTGTATATATTTGTCAAAGCCCCATTTCTATTATAGTTATTTGCTTGGACAATAAGAGTATAGGTTGGTTCTCTCGGGTCTTTAAGGTGTCGGGTGCCTGTCTATCTCAATGGGATTTGAGGTGTGACACGTCCAACCTTTGTATGCCTTATTTAGTGATAACCCCCAAAATACAGAAGTCGAAAATAACCACAAAAACTCAAATAAACGATAGAATCGAAAATGCAGAAAATAAAGTATAGAGATAGAGATAGATAATAAGACACAAAAAAAGGAAATCAATGAAACCAAAGGGTATATTAAACCCTAAAACTTCTATTGATTAACCCTACAAGAAGAACCCTATTCCTATGAAGACCTTGAGGGAATCATAACGCCCTCACAACCCCATTTCTAAGCAATAATCAATACAAGCTTTTCCAAGCTCTCATGCTCCATAAGAAGTCTCACAATATCAATATCATCAAAAACTAATGAAAATGAAAGAAGAACTAGTATTTATAGTCTTAGGCCTTTTATTACATTTAATGGGCCCAAAAGTGACTCATTTCAGCACATTGGGCATCCGCCACGCAGGTGGGGCACCTACTGGCGCATGTGAGGGCTCAAGTGCCACTGGAAGGGCAAAAATGGCCACCTGCTGGCACAGATGGATGACTTATGACCGAAGGTCAGGGTACAGGTGTCCCCAGGTCATTGTTTAGCTCCTTTTAGCTCTCCGACTACCTCTCCAATGGTTCCCTTTACTCCAAGCTATCTTTCATACGCGATATTGCTCTACTTGAAGTGCAAAATGGACCCTCCTGATGGCACCTAAAAAGGTGGCCACCCCTAGGAAGAGGGATGTGTCCAGGGTTGGCCTTGGTGGGGGTGTGGGTCGGGTTCGTCTCCCCTGGTTCAGGGCCTATAAAGGGTGGGTTGCGCTTTCCACTATCAGCTATAGCTTTTAGTGTAGTTGGTTAGAGGTTCACTCTAAAGGTTTGGTATCAGAGCGGAGGTCGCGGGTTCGAATCCCACTTACACCATACGCAGGTTCGAGGACGAACCTTTTCCAAAGAAAGGGGGAATGATGACACCTAAAAATAAGGTGGCCACCCCTAGGAAGAGGGATGTGTCCAGGGTTGGCCTTAGTGGGGGTATGGGTTGGGTTCGTCCCCCTTGGTTCAGGGCCTATAAAGGGTGGGTTGCGCCTTCCACTATCAGCTAATGGAAGGCGCAACCCACCCTTTATAGGCCCTGAACCAGGGGAGACGAACCCGACCCATACCCCACCAAGGCCAATCCGTGACACATCCCTCTTCCTAGGGGTGGCCACCTTTTTAGGTGCCATCACCTACTCCCACATCCTTGTGGCCTTAAGCTCTTTGTGGCTTAGATCCCTTGTTGTCGCCATTGAAATACAAGCCAAGAAAGGTTGACGCCGATTTGGCTTGTATAATCCTACCCTTCTTGAAAAGGATTCGACCTCGAATCCAAACCTTGCAAAACCATTGGTAAAACAAGCAACAACAATATCCTCAAGGTTTGAGGGTTAGTGTTAGAAAAATCAATCATATCACCAAGCCAAGGTTGCTCACACTTAAGATATAACCAAGGATCCTTTGTGTTTAACACAAGAAGCTTATTGAAAAGGGTACAAAGGAACCGGCTATGAAGAATGCCAAAAGATAAGGAAAATACAAAGGTCATATAATGGAATTAACAAACCAAGAAGGTAAGATCACATTCATTTTAGGAGCCATATGACACAATTGTTTCAATACCTCTCCAAGAAACCACACCAAAGGTGGTGCCACAAATGGTTCAAAAATCCACAAGAGTTTTTTGGGGTCAAAGATATGAGAGACCCACATTGCATCATTAGTCAAACAAGTGGACCAACCAAAGGGCATATTACCTCCAAATAAAATAATTCCACAACTAGCATGGACATCATCATAAGCAAATAGGTAATATAGAAAGGAATTAAGCATAGAAATCTCATCCATGGCATTACCATCTACAAGAATGCCACATGGCTCAAGAGATTTAGCAACTAATGCACTCAAGGATGGATTCAATTCATTTTGGCACATGATATTTTTCCTTCTTAAGCAATTCATGCCCACATAAGATGTTGATTCAATATGGCCATGAATAACATCATATGCAAAAAGGTAATAAAGAAAGGTGTTAAGGACACTATTCTCTTCCAAGGTACGCTCATGGGTAGGCACACACAAGGAGAGAAAGATACATTTCAAGCACATAGAACCTCTCTTCTTCAAGTAACTTCTGAGAGTCCCACTTAACACTTCAAATTGCCTAACCTTATGAAGGTGGCAAGAAGTCTTTAACAACCATGGACTATCCCACAAAAAAAATAATCAACTTAGCATCCATAAGTTGTGGCCCACACGACTTAAGCACAAGTGTGTCAAATAAGGATGCAAGTATATAAGCAATACCCAAAAGAGGCAATGACACATTTGCCCTAGTGATACAAGCCAAATTGGCGTCAACCTTTCTTGGCCTACATTTCAAGGACAACACCAAGGAATTCAAGCCATGGAGATATTAAGGCCACAAGGACGTGTTTGGAGGACCAACACGAGCAATACTACATATGGATGATAGCTTGGAGCCAAGTAATAAAGAGAGCCCTTGTGGGTTATTTTTAAAATAGCCAATTTTGGGCAATTTTTGTAATAGGTTATTTGTGCAAAGGTAAATACTATAAATAGGTGCCTTAGCCATTTCATTTCTGGAGTTTTTGATGAACATTGAAATTATGTCTCTTGAGAGAGTATGAGATCTTGGAAAATCTTGTGTTGACCTATGTTTAGAAACGGTGGTTTTGAGGGAGTTATGATTCCCTCTTGGTCATCGTAAGAGATAGGTATTTTTAGGTAATCAAAAGGGAGTTCTTGGATTTGATATATCCATAGGTTGCCCTCTTCTTTATCTTCTTGTGTCTATTTATCTACCTTTATCTTTATCCTTTATCTTTTCGTATTTTGATTTTATCGTTTCTTTAGTTTTTGTACTTTTTCCCTGTTTTTGTATTTTGGGGGTTATCATTTGGTTTCAAAGCTTGGATTAGGGTTGTTTTCACAATCCTAAGTCTTGGGATTGATATTCAAAAAAAATAATTCAAAAATCTCAAAAAAAAAAAAATCTAGAATTTTTTTTTTTGATTTGTTGTTTTTGACACTAGATCTTGCTTCTCTAGTGTTTTTAGAGCCTAGATCTCGAATTTCACTCAATTTGGAGTTGTAGAAGTGAAGTTGCCATTGAAGGGTTTGAAGCTTTTGAAACTTGGCCAATTTTGAAAAGTGGGTTTATTTTTGGCTTGATTTTGAGGGCTAAGAGTTAGTGGAGTTTGTTCGTGGTGTGAAAAGAAATGCAGTGGTGAAAATTTCATTGAATTTGCTGCAAGAACGAAGAAGCTATGAAGATGTGAAGATTGAGATTTTTTTTGGTGTTCTTGAGCTTCTTCATCTTGTTCTTGGAGAAGAAGATAGAAAAAGAACACTTTGATCCAAAATCTTCAAGTCAAAGTTGGTCAAAGTGTTTGTAGGTCTACTTGTGGAATAAAAAATTTTAAAAAAAAAAACTGCAGCCTGCAGGCGCGTGTGGCCCAACTTCAGAGAGTTGAATTTTTTGGAGTTAGTTTTTTTTTTAAGGGTCCTAAGTTTTTGGGACCCAATTTTTTTTTTTTAAGTGTCCAACTCCGTGATTCTTTCGATTTCTCAACTATTTAACAAGTAATTAATATCTTTAATCACTTGTTAACTAGTTTAACAACATCAAATCCTCTTCTTGATCCTTCAAACTAAGTAACAACAACTAATTCCTTCTACTTTTGTTACTTCATTTTTGAGTCCATTTTTCTTTCTTAGTCCATTTTCTTTTTGTGCTTTTGTAGTTTTATTTCATAGTTAACTTCTTGATTCAAGTCCTTTGTTTATAATCGAGTCGTTCATATTTCTTTTTCAAGAATCCACTCCGGCCAAGAGTAGTAATCGACACCTTGTGTACCACTGAAGTATAAGCAATTTTCAACACTAGCCGAGCCAATTGTAACGCATACAAAGGTGAGAAACTTACGAGTGTTTGTGAGGAGCTTTTACTACTAACTTGTTTGCTCATTTTGTAGGTACAAGGACTGATAAGGAAGCATGTTGAATGCTTTCTCCCCATCTAGGAATACCATATCCTATGCGTCTCCTTCTAATAAACAAATGTCAAGATATAGGAACTAAAACGGCTATAGGAAAAGTGATATGAGTCTCAATTCCATCGAGATCACTCTTCCTACGTTGTTTATAGAGTCTAGTGGAGAAGAGTATGAAAAATGGGAGTCCATGATGGATGAAATCTTCTTTAGCTACAACTACTCAGAAGAAAGCAAGATAGAAATGGACTTTGGGACCTTTGAATTGAGACTTGTCATCTATTGGAAGAATTACCACGAACGAGTATGTGAAAATCCATTTGCTTGTGGGAAACATTTAAGAAACATATGAGATATCACTACCCCGGACCTAATGAAAGGGGGTATAGAAGGATCAAAGGCGCATCCCAAAAGAAGAAGCAAACTCCCTTAAAGGGAATTCTTGGTGTTTCACCCGATGACAATAAGAGACAAAAGATTGAGAGGAGTAAGGGAGTACAAAGTGGCAACCTAAGAGGGGGAAAAGGAGAGAACGTGAGGAGTGATGCAAGGGGGTTGCCACAAACCCAGTCTAACCCTTTTATGTGTTCTTCTTTTAGTAAGGACACGTGTGTAAGTACGATGTTGGACAATGGAGGGACACAAATGTCCAACACCTTGATGGGAATTACACTCCAAAGTGAAGAAGATCTTTCTTGTGAGCTTCAAGGTAATAATGCTAACTCTTACACTTCTTTAAACTTAAAAGGTCATGATGTGGCTAGTAGCCAAGTAAGTGTAAATGGTGGCTTGTCTAATATAGATCATAATGAGTCTTCCCTTTGTGATACTCTTGATAATAATATGTTTCATGATGATCAAATTCTTGTTGTGAGTTTGCAAACACTAGTTGATCCTATAGATAACTAAATTGACTCTTCTAGTAAGATCAATTTGTGTCCACCTAGTGTTAGCACTTATAGCTTGAATGAGGTTACATTGCCATGTGATAAGAGTATTCACACACTAGTTGACCCTTGTGAGAACCAAGGTGAGTCTATGTTGGCATGTGAATTGCCTACAACTAGTGAAGGTGCGTGTATTGATCAACTTACTTGTGAGTCTAATCCACTACTTGAGCATGTTTGTGGTGTGTTTGATGAGTCTCAAGTTAGTGATGATGTTGATAGAGTTGATCATGTGAATGGAAATGATTCTTTGAGCATATCATGTGATGAAGATCCTATTATTAGTTTTGCTCATAGATATCATGTGAATGAAGATGTTGTGAAAGATGACATGTATCTTTTTGAGAGTGCACTTACTTTATTAAATTCCTCACCTTTGGGTTTTGACCCTCTCTTAAAGAAAAATGTCTTGTTTGAAAACAATGAGATCACTTCTATTTTGGCACCTAGTAGTGTGCATTGTGATGTGCTTGAAAGGAAGGATGGTAAGTTTAAAATTCACATGTTATCCTATTTCTTGAAATCCATTAAGAATATAGGATTGAGTGAAGATTATGTTAACTATCCGATCTTTGATCGTGACCTCTCACTTTTGAAAGATAATGATCAATTGGATGAAGATAGCTTTGGTTTTCTTGAATACTTGAGAAACCCAACTAGTAATTGTTTTTATGAAAATGTTTTTGATTGTGATCCTTTGTATGACACCCCACCTTTGTTTGATGAATATATTGATTCTTATGGTGACATGAGTCATGATCTCTTTGATGTTAGTGGTGGTTTGTGTCAAATTGAGGATTCTTCTCTTGAGAAAGAAGGTGTTAGTTGCTTAGAAATTGCTTCTTCTTCTTGTTCTTTGTGTGCTCCCGTTATTGAGAATACTCATGGTGATGATCTTGAATCTAATAGTAAGTATATGCAAAGGAAACCTTAGTTGAAGTTAATTTGCGTGACACCTTTCTCTACTCTCTCGTTGCTTTTGATATTACCTATGGTAGTATAGAGAGTATGTTTTTTGGTGATAGTGGCACCCTTGGGGAAAATGGGTATTACATCGACCAATGTTCATGGATAATTCTTTCATTTGACCCCAGTGACCATTTGGAGTGTGGTGGTTTTTATACACCCAACTTGGTGCTTGGTCAAGACGACAAGCAAAATTTAGTTGAGGTTGTTGGCCTCCTTCCCTACAATGGAACGTCTTTCTTAAGGATTTATAATCTATTTGATGGACCAAAGTTTTGTAAGGTAAAGAATAACAAAGAAGTTTTAAAAGATAGCTAGTGCATTGAGTGGAGTTTTAACTTGGGATGACCTTATTTATGACATTGCACTTAGCTATGGGAATTATCATGTGATTCTTGACCTAAAAGGGGTTTTGTACTTGTTGAAATGTAGAACCAATGTGGGCTTACATATGTGGTTGACTAATTACCATGGTTCTTTTGGTTTACCCCTTTGTCACAATCACTTGAGTAGCCAAGTAGCTTTTTCTTTGAGCAGTTACGACCCTATGGTTGATCATTTTGATACTTCGTTATATGTTAAGTGTAGGGTCCTCAAGAATGATACCACCTTTGAGAAAGGGGTCATCAATTACAAAGTGCTTTTAAGAGAAGACTCACTCTTTGACGTATAAGTCTTAAAACCTTGGTCAAGAATGGAAACACACAATGGAGAATTCTTTTGGACTATTTCGTTGCTCCCCTTCTTTAAAGAACACTCATCTTTGTTGGACATGTCTCCCATGCACAACTTGAGTCTACCAAGTGGAGTGTAAATCCTCAAGAAAGACTTTCCATTGTAGGGAAGGCTACCAACAACGTCATTCAAACTTTTCTTGTTATCTTGACCAAGCACCAAGTTGGGTGTATAAGAATCACCACACTCCAAGAGGTCACCGGGGTCAAATGGGAGAAGTATCCAAGAACATGGGTCAAGGTAATACCCATATTTCCCAAAGGTGTCAACGTCACAAATAGACATACCCTCTATACTATCATTGACAATTTCATAAGCAAAGAGAGGGTAGAGAAATGTGTCACGCAAGTTAACTTCAACTAAGGTGTCCTCAAGCATGTACTCACTATTAGATTCAAAATCATCACCATAAGTATCCTCAATAAAGGAAGCACACAAAGAAGAAGTAGAAGCAATTTCTAAACAAATAGCACCTTCTTTTTCAAGGGAAGAATCCTCAAGCAGACACAATCCACTAACAACATCAAAGAGGTTATGACTCAAGTCTTTACAAGAATCACACAAGTCATCCTCACATTTATCAAACAATGGTGGGGTGTCATACAAAGGATCACAACCAAAATCATTTTCACAAGAATAATCACTAGTTGGGTTCCTCAAATATTCAAGCAAATCAATATTATCTTCACCCAATTGATCATTCTTTTTCACAAATGAGAGATCACTTTCAAAAATTGGATAGTTAGCACAATCTTTACTCCATCCTATATTCTTAATGGATTTCAAGAAATAGGATAACATGTGAATCTAAAGCATACCACCCTTCTTTTCAAGCACATCAAAATACACATCACTAGATGCCACACTAGGAGTGATCTCACAATTATCAATCAAGATAACTTTGTTTGAGAGAGGATCATTAACCAAAGGTGGAGAATTAAAACATGCAAGTTCACTCTCAAAAATATACATGTCATGTTCCACAACAACTTCATTCATATGATATCTATGAGCAAAACTAATGACAAGATTGTCATCACATGATATGCTCAAAGAATTATTTCCATTCATATGATCAACTCTATCAACATCATCACTAACTTGAGACTCATCAAGCTCACCACAAACATGCTCAAGTAGTGGATTAGATTTACAAGTAAGTTGATCAATACTTTTCCCTTTAGTCATGTCATCTCACATTAAGGGGTTGTCCTCAAGTTCACATCCCACTTCAAGATTCTCATGATAATAATAAGAAAGGGGTTCGACATCTAAGGAATTACCACCTCCAAGTAGGAATCCTACATGACTATCCGCAAGATCAACTTCCTCATCATCATCAGTAAGTTGATCAATGCACACACCTTCACTAGTTTTAGGCAATTCACATGCCAACTTAGACTCACCTTGATTTTCACAAGGGTCAACTAGTGTGCTAATACTCTTATGCAAGGAGACCTCATTCAAGCTATAAGTGCTGACCCTAGGTGGACACAAATCAATCTTACTAGATGAGTCAATTCGGCCATCTATAGGATTAACTAGTGTTTCTAAGGAATTACCACCTCCAAGTAGGAATCCTACATGACTATCCGCAAGATCAACTTCCTCCTCATCATCAATAAGTTGATCAATGCACACACCTTCACTAGTTTTAAGCAATTCACATGCCAACTTAGACTCACCTTGATTTTCACAAGGGTCAACTAGTGTGCGAATACTCTTATCATATGGCAAGGAGACCTCATTCAAGCTATAAGTGCTGACCCTAGGTGGTCACAAATCAATCTTACTAGAAGAGTCAATTCGGCCATCTATAGGATTAACTAGTGTTTGCAAACTCACAACAAGAATTTGATCATCATGCAACTTATTGCTATCAAGAGTGTCACAAAGGGAAGACTCATGAGACTCTACATTAGACAAGCCACCAATCACACTCACTTGGCCACTAGCCACATCATGATATTTCAAATTTAGAGAAGTGCAAGGGTTAGCATTGTTACCTTGTAGCTCATACTAAGTATGGTATTCACCTTGGTGCTCAATGTGGGAGCTCATTTTCTCCTTTTGGAAGTGCTTATCACATTGGAGTTTGTCAATGATACGGGTGGGATAAGCTGTCCAACAAGGACACGACCTTTCACACGAAGCCAAGCTTGAGAATTACAAAAACTCCAAGCCTTGTTCATGCAAATGGCCGTGTGTGAGTTGGTGATTGATCCACCTAAGGATCTAAATGTTTTTAAGTGTGAAGAGGGACCTTGAAGTGTAATAAACTTACACTCCAAGGCCAGCCCCCATGACAAGGACAAGCTGGTCATTTTGCCTTGTAATATAAATAGAACATATTAGGGTTATTTGGGTAGTTCTTCCATTATTATTTTGAGACATAAGACTTGTACTATTTTGGTTCTCTCTCTCTCTATTTCAGCCCACAAGTAGAGGGATACTTGTGTTGTATCTTGGCTAGAAACAAGGATCTTGAGGTCATCGAGTTCCTCTTGGTCCAAGTAAGAACTTGGTGTTAATATTCAATAGTCTTAGAGTCCTCTCTTGTTGTTAGGGTTCTTAGACTCTTGAATCTTTTATGTCAAGTTACTATCTTAATGTTGATCTTGTGTTAGTTTGTTCTCTTTGTGGCTGTTTGTTGGAACTTTTGTGTTGTGGACTTGATAGTGTATCAGTCAATTCTACTCCCTTGAGTCAACTCCTTATTTAGGAACTCTTCAAGCACCTTTTCATTCTTCACACTTTGGGGATCTCCATTAGGTTTGCTTCCAAAAATACCTACACAAGTGTCAAGAAAACTAGAGAGAGAAGAAAAGTTACATTAGTTAGGATAGGGTTGTGACAACCCACTCACATCACTCCACACAACCTATCCTTTTTCCACTCTTAGGTTGTCACTTCGCGCTCCCTTACTTCTCTCAATCTCATGGGACTTGGAATAAGCACCCAAATTTTCTTGATAAGAAGTGGGGGAAGTATTTGGAAAGAGATGATTTCCCCATTGGTCCACAACACGTTTGGGCCATATTTACTCCTTTGGAATCCCATGCCTTTGAAACCAATTGGCTCCCAAACATAGGTGACAAAAGTCCATGGGTATCACATCACACCTAACCTCTTCGTAGTACCCATGACGAGTGAAAGATACCTTTCCCTTTTCCTTCAATTCTCTCATCCTTTGATGCCACTCATTTACTTGGAAAGGCGAAAGAGGATGAAGTGTAACCTTTCGGCCATCCTTCTCAAGTGTTTATCGATTGGACCTCCCATCGTGTTTAGTAGACCTATCATATTGCCAAGGTCTACCTAGCAACAAGTGACATGCTTGCATTGGTATCACATCACAAAGCACTTCATCGTGGTAGTTTCCCACCTTAAATCGTATCACACATTGCCTTGCGACCCTTAATTCACCACAATCATTCAACCATTGTAACTTGTAAGGACTAGTGTGCGGGGTAGTTGGTAATTTCAAGAAATTTACCATAGCATTACTTACAACATTTGTACAACTACCACTATCGATCACCAAGGTACACACACTCCCCTTTACAAGACATTTAGTATGGAATAGATTTTCCCTTTGGCTTGGGTCATCTATTGCCTTACTAATCATGACGTGCCTAACTACAAAGTTTGGAACCACACACTCCCCTTCTTGCGGATAAACATCTTCACCGTCATCACCATCATCTTCATGTGGTCCATCCTCAGTTTTCTCTCCATCTTGAGGCTCGGCCTCATCTTCTCCCCTTCAGGGCCCACCTCCTCACTAAGGTAATACAATCTCCCTTCCCGTAGGATCACATTGCGTCGGTTTGGACATTTATTGGCCTTATGCCCCTAACCTTGGCACTTGAAACATTGGAATCCCTTTGGATTAGGATACTTGTGAGCCTCCGATTTCGGTGGAATTTTGTGGACTGTTTTGGGCTCGGGCAGCCTTGTAGTGGTGGGTTGGTCCTTGTTTTTGGGCAAGCCCGAGGGGGCTTGTACCCTTGCCTTGAAAGATGATCTCTCCTTAAGTTCCCTTTCAATCTCAAGAGCCGCTTGGAAAATACCGTCAACGGTTTCAAACTTGTGAAGTGTTAAATGAGTAGAGATCTCTTTGTTCAACCCACACTTGAACCGAATGATGTCGTGACTGATTTGTTCCCCACGATGATCAAGTTTCAACATGAGTTGTTGAAACTTATCAAAATATGCCATCACACTCTTTTTACCTTGACGCAAGCCGTACAATCCAGCAAGCGACTCATGGCGATATCTCTCGGGAAGGTATCGTTGCCTCATCAAGTACCTCAACCGATACCAAGGCCGCCCATCAATTAGTTCATTACCAAACCGCTTGACATACTCCCACCAAGTGTTAGCATAACCCTCGAAATGAGCTATAGCATAGCATCCCTTCTTTTCTTCCGAGATATCATTAACTTGGAAAACTTTGTCACAAGCCGATTCCCAAGCTAAGTAGGCCTCGGGGTCACTTTCACCTTTAAAGATGGGTAGGTTCAACTTGATGGTGTTGATGCCTACATCTCTCTCTTGGTGTCGGTTTCCCCTTTCTCCATACCCTCGGTATCTCCTTAGATCTCCACGACCCCCTCTTACCTCCTCCTCCCTCATGTAAGCATCATCAAAGGCATATCCTTCATACTCCTCTCTATCGTATCCTTCAAAGGGGGCTGGCCGATTTTGGGAATTTTGGACTTGATGTGGAGGAATTGGATTTTGTGGCCTTTGGTTTAATGGAGCTTGGAATGGAGGGTTCGGATTTTGTGGGGGTACTTGACGTCCAAATCCCTCTTGTGGAACTTGAGGAGTTTGGAAATGTATTGGTCTAGTGGGGTCACGGTTTGGAGGGAAAAAAGAGGTTTGGCTTGAGGCATTTAGTGGAGCTTGAGGTACATTTAGCATTTGGTACAATGTGTCGGGGGTGATGGTTGCGAAGGAAGTTCTATCATGCCTATTGGTAGATACATGTAGAGGAGTAGAAGGATGAGAGTTCCTTTGGCTCTCCACTTGTTCTAATCTCCCACTAATAGTTGACACTTCTCCCTTTATTGCTGCCAAATCCCCTCTCACGACCCCAAATTCCGTATTCAACCTTTCAAGTGTCCGGGTAACGGCCTCAAGAGTGACCCTCATAGAGTTGAAGTGCATTAGTATCCACATTATGGGACGTGGTCCCTTCCATTGTCAAGGTATTATACTCTTTGGATCACCACACGCTTGAGTTCCACAAGTGTTGTAGATTGGCTATTAACCGTGAATCCTTTAAGGTATAAGTAAGCTCTTATCCGGAGTGAATTCTTGTTTGAAGACTCAAAGAATTCTTGTCGGACTAGAACCAAAAAACAGCAACGTATTCAAAAGATAAAAGGCACTCAAGTAATCGTTGACACGAACAAACGGATTCAAGGACTAATCGACAACCTAGTAGGAATGTACTAGTTTGTTAATTAGTTCTAGAACCAAGTAAGGGAAACCAAGAATCAACAATTAGCAACTGGAAGAATATCCAAAGTTGAGCTTATAGTGACGTGGCAGCATGTAAGTCCCACACGTTTCTGCTTTTTTTTTTTTTTTTTTTTTTTTGTCTCAAATCTGAAATTTTCAATACTCACACAACTTGTTATAGATGACAATGTGTTTTGGAGGGAAAGTAAAAGTCTTGTATTCTTTCAACCTTTCAAACTCAAAAAGGGAAGGTTTGACTATGCTATTCCCACAAAACAAGGTCCCTTGAATTAAGGAAGAGTGGTTTTCAAGACTAGAAAGTGATGGGTGCAAGTCTTTTCACCAACAACTTTATGTCTTTTGTCTTACAACATGAACTCAACTTTTAACAAGATGAACAAGTTTATAAGATGAACACTTCAACAATCCCAACACCCTTCAAGAACACAACATCAACTTCTTCAAGCACGTAACACAAAACCACCAATTGTCATCAACAACATACAACCTACGGTCCACTTTTCAAGTCACCACAACAATGGTCAATATTTTAAGCTCAATCTTTTAGATCTTGACACTTTAGTGTTGGTGAGAAAGAAACCAACACTAGAAACACACTAAACAAGTAAAATAACACCTAGATCTATACACACAACAACATTCTCGGCCAAGGCAACAATGGACAAATTTTCTCTTTTCTTTTTTTTTTGTTTTGGCCGAGAGCAAGCCCAAGATGGGTAGTGTTGGAACACCACCGGTCTTGCTCTGATACCAAATTATACAAGATCAAGTCCACAATATGAAGATTTCAGCAACAACAACAAGAAGACCCAACAAACACAAGATTAACAAGTTAAACAACAATTCTAGTGAATCGAAAGAGCCCCACACGGCTTCACTAGACTTCAAGATCTCAAACACAACAACAACAAGATAATAAAAAGATAGTTAACTTGACATATAATATTCAAGAGACTAAGAACCCTAACCTCAAGAAAGGACCCTAAGACTAATGAATATGAACACCAAGTTCTTACTTAGACCAAGAGGAACTCAATGACCTCAAGATCCTTGTTTCTAGCCAAGATACAACACAAGTGTCTCTCTTCTTGTGGCTGTTTAGAGAGAGAGAGAACCCAAAATATTACAAGTCTTGTGATTCAAAATAATAATGGAAGAACTACTCAAATAACCCTAATATGTTCTATTTATATTACAAGGCAAAATGAAGCAAAATGACTAGCTTGCCCTTGTCTAGGCTGCCGCCCCTTGGAGTGTAAGTTTATTACACTTCAAGGTCCCACTTCACACTTAAAAACATTTAGATCCTTTGGAGGCTCAATGACCAACTCACACACGGCCATTTGCATGAACAAGGCTTGGAGTTTTTGTAATTCCCGAGCTTAGCTTCGTGTGAAAGGTCGTGTACTTGTGGAGCTTGTCCCACTCGTATCAGAACGGACCATGAATCCTTAAAGCATCTTTGGGCCCAAGACAAGCTTAACAAACAGCATGCCAAATGGATTGAGTTTCTTGAGACCTTCCCTTATGTTATCCAATACAAAAAGGGTAGGACAATGTAGTAGCCGATGCTTTGTCTAGAAAACTTGTGTCCACCTTGTCATCAAAATTGATGGGTTTTGAGAGTTTAAGAGAGTTGTATCCCAAGGACCCTCACTTTGCTCCTATCTTTAGGAAATGCGAAGAATTGGGTAGGGACAAGTGGGATTCGGCTATGGGTTCTGATAACACGGAGGTCGGGAATCCCAAAACTAGAGTATTAACTTAAAAGAATGCGGATGCAAAAACTAAGAAACTAATGAAAAAGACAAAACAGAAATTAAAAAGATACGGATTTGAATCCAAGTAACAACAAATTGGTATTGAAGAAACCAAATGCCTTTACTTGAGAAACTAATCAAGTTTGGAAACAGATCTTGACCGCTTCGTGAGTAACGTTAGACAACAATTAGTATGAGTACTAATCGCCTTCTAAGAATACCAAGAAGAAACCAAAGATATCAAAGAAAGAAATTATCTTACTACCTTAAACTATGAAATAGTTAGGTTGAAAGATAAATCCCAAGGTAATCTACCTCAAAGGTTCAAAAGAACTCTCAATATATTAATCTTCAAAATCTGATTTTCATGAATGAACAAAGACCCCTTTATATAGTAGTGAAGAAGGGGTTGGTCAAAGTTAACATTAAATGAAATGATACTTCCTAGGGCCTAGAAGACTACCACACACATTATCCTATAAGTCAACATAGAAGAAAACAACTATTAAATGGAATAGAAGGCTACCACACACAAAGACCTAGGAAGTCAACATAGAATTAAACAATTCTTAAATATAATTCTAGAAATTAATTAAAAAATGCTGCAGTCTTTTTCTCCATTTTGGGATAGATTTGAGCCCAATTCCACCTCTTCTTGGACTTTAATTTGGGCCTCCAAATAGATGTAAGACTTGAAGAAAATGTCTTCATTGGGCTTGAGATCTTCTTCCATTACAAAACACGTTTTAATTGCCAATTCCAGCCCATTAATCTTGTCTTCATATTTTCTTGTTTGGGATCTTGTCATGGATCCTCTTGGATCTTCCAAAGCTTCCTTAGTTGATGTTGAGCTTCGATGGATGCTATCATTCTCCCCTTCTTAAAGAAGATTCGTCCTCGAATCTTGACATTTATTATAACTCCTCCTTCTTTGGATTTGAGCCTTCATGGTTGCTATCATTCTGCCCCACTTAAAGAAGATTTGTCCTCAAAGCTTGACCAATACCTACAACCAACATGATAATCACCATCACTAGGAGGTAAATAAAGAAAGTAGAACAAGCATTTGGTAAAACTAACACAAGGTAGTGACCATGCAACCACTTAACCCATTTAACTCTTTTATGCACAAACACCCATTTTACATAGCCATGCACTGCATCATCCAATAGAACAATGTAATCACCAACATAAGAACTAAAAACACAGTTCATAAGATCCTTAAATAAGAGAGGATCATTACCTAGACCAAAAGCATATGAATACCAAGAAAACATACCATATTTTCTCTTGCTAAATAACTTAACCTCACTATTGGATATACCATAGTCAAGATATGAATCAAAATCAATTTCCTTGAGAAGTGGCTTGGATTGAACTTGATATTCGCTAGGAAGATCAAGTTTGTAAGCATTGTTTCCAATCCTTTCAAGGACTTCAAATGGCCCATCTCCTCTTGCGAAGAATTTGAATCTTCTTTTGGTAGGAGACCTTTGAACCCTAAATAACACACTCTTATGATATAGCCAAGAATCATATAATCCCATAAAGATTATCTCTACAAATAAAGTAACTTGGCTCACAAGAATTTCACAAACATTAGGTGAGTACAAGAAGCTAACAGAACAAAAGATCTTGGGTTTTAGATCATAGTTGGCTTCTTCCATTTGTTCCTTCTCAAGAGTACCTACAAAAGAAAACACAATATCAAAAGAAGAAGAAGAAGAAGAAACATTAGTGTTAAGCTCACTCAAACTCTCTTGTCTTTCTTTTTCCTCAACTCTTTTTCTCTCTTTCTTTTCATTCTTGTTGTTTTCTTTCTCTCCTCTCTTATCTTTTGACAACTCACTCACTTTTCTCAACTGAAATTCCCCTTTTTCCTCTCTTGAGTTTCTGTTTTTCTCTCCCTTACTTCTCTCTATTTTGTATCTCTCTTCCATGTCATTTTATTTTCCACTCAATTCTTTTATTCTCTCATCTTTTCTTTTTACAAGAGTAGGAACTTCAATAGGAGAAGTTGCACATAAAGAAGAGCTACTCTCTTGTTCACAACTTGACTCCTCCCCTTGGAAAATTACATACTTTACAATCTTATTAGAAAAAGTAGAATGATCATTTTTGGAGTTAATTTTCTGTTGGGACTGTGCTATAGAATGAATATGCCTCAATTCTTCTTTCAAATCATCCCAAGTCAAAAGTAGCCGATTAAATTTCACCCAATTGGGGTTACTATAATCATCCACTACTTTTCGTAATTCTTGGAACAAGGCTCTTGTGGCAAAACTCAATTTCTCAAACTCCCAAAAATAATTACAAGAAAATATATGTTCCATGTGATATTCCCATTGGAGGTAAGTTTCTTTATCAGCATACATGCATAATTTTTGTAGTATCACATGTCTACTACCCCACTTGGTCAATCCTTCACAATCATATATTCTTGCAAAATACATAGTTATTAAAATAAACCACTCAAACTTTGGCTTTTCCCTTAATTGTTCTCACTCACTCTTGCCTTTTTCCTCTCAAATAACCTTTGGGAAAATACTTTGTAGATTTATAATTAAACCCTACTAGTATCAAGTCCTTAGTAGTAAAACAAGGAATTTTGGAGCACAAGAAAAAAAATGAAGAACCAATCCTAGAAAGAATAAGATTTAGTTGAAACAAGACTCAAACAAAAGAAAATGATTTTAGAACGAGATAAAGATCTAGGATCCCCTCTTCTTGTGTTCTATCAAAACCTCCTTTATAGAAACAATTAGATGAAGAAAGTTTCTTGAAGAGCAACAATTTTTTTTTTTCACTATGAAAGTGTTTTTTTTTAACTTTTTTTTGAAATGTACTGTTCACTGCTACAGTAGTTTTAATTTTTTTTTATTTTTGCTCTTTTTGTTCAAGAAATTTCCAAGATTATCAAGAACGAAATCTTGATAGAACTTGCTTTGATACCACTTGATAACACGGAGGTTGGGAATCCCAAAACTAGAGTACTAACTTAACAGAATGTGGATGCAAAAACTAAGAAACTAATGAAAATGACAAAACAGAAATTAGAAAGATACGGATTTGAATCCAAGTAACAACAAATTGGTATTGAAGAAACCAAATGCCTTTACTTGAGAAACTAATCAAGTTTGGAAACGGATCTTGACCGCTTCGTGAGTAACGTTAGACAACAATTAGTATGAGTACTAATCGCCTTCTAAGAATACCAAGAAGAAACCAAAGATATCAAAGAAAGAAATTATCTTACTACCTTAAACTATGAAATAGTTAGGTTGAAAGATAAATCCCAAGGTAATCTACCTCAAAGGTTCAAAAGAACTCTCAATATATTAATCTTCAAAATCTGATTTTCATGAATGAACAAAGACCCCTTTATATAGTAGTGAAGAAGGGGTTGGTCAAAGATAACATTAAATGAAATGATACTTCCTAGGGCCTAGAAGACTACCACACACATTATCCTATAAGTCAACATAGAAGAAAACAACTATTAAATGGAATAGAAGGCTACCACACACAAAGACCTAGGAAGTCAACATAGAATTAAACAATTCTTAAATATAATTCTAGAAATTAATTAAAAAATGCTGCAGTCTTTTTCTCCATTTTGGGATAGATTTGAGCCCAATTCCACCTCTTCTTGGACTTTAATTTGGGCCTCCAAATAGATGTAAGACTTGGAGAAAATGTCTTCATTGGGCTTGAGATCTTCTTCCATTACAAAACACCTTTTAATTGCCAATTCCAGCCCATTAATCTTGTCTTCATATTTTCTTGTTTGGGATCTTGTCATGGATCCTCTTGGATCTTCCAAAGCTTCCTTACTTGATGTTGAGCTTCTATGGATGCTATCAGGTTCAAATCCCTATGCCAAGTTTGATGGTTACTTATTTAAAGGTAGACGATTGTGTGTACCCTCTAGCTCTTGGAGAGAATTGTTTGTGAGGGAAGCATATAATGGCGGTCTAATGGGTCATTTTAGGGTCGAAAAGACCTTCGTAATATTGGAGGAGCAATTCTATTGGCCCAAAATGCACAAGGATGTGACTAGGATTTGCGGCCAATGTGTAGAATGGAAGAGAGCCAAATCTCGGCTCCTACCTCACGGGTTGCACACCCCGCTGCCCACTCCTCTACGTCCTTGGCTTGATATATCTATGGATTTTGTGTTGGGGCTGCCAAGGACTCGACGAGGCCGGGATAGTATTTTTGTTGTAGTTGACCGATTTTCTAAAATGGCACACTTTATTCCTTGCTCTAAATATGATGACGCACCTAGCGTGGCCTCTTTATTTGTTGATAATGTTGTTAAATTGCATGGTGTTCCGAGGACCATTGTGAGTGATAGGGACTCTAAGTTCCTAAGTCACTTTTGGAAGTCCATGTGGGGTAGGCTTGGGACCAAGTTGTTGTTCTCTACGTCCTGCCACCCACAAACCGATGGCCAAACGGAAGTAGTAAATAGGACTTTGGGTACTATGCTACGTTCCATGGTTAATGGAAAAATGACTTCTTGGGAGAGCACTTACCATTGATTGAATTTGCCTATAAAAGTGTCATACACTCAAGTACGGGAATGACTCCCTTTGAGTGTGTATACGGCCTCAACCCCCTTACCCCTTTGGATTTAACGCCTTTGCTAAGTGATCTCATGATTAGCTTAGATGGAAGCAAGCGGGCAGATTCTATGAAGAAGTTACATGAGAAGGTGCGGCTTCAATCAATGCTAGTTAACCGGGAGATTGGGTGTGGGTGCATCTTTGGAAGGATCGGTTTCTGATACAAGATCAAGTTCACAATACGAAGATTCCACCACCAACAATAAGAAGACCCAACAAACACAAGATTAATAAGTTGAACAACAATGCTAGTGAATCGAAAGAGCCCCACACGACTTCACTAGACTTCAAGATCACAAACACATCAACAACAAGATAATAAAAGATAGTTAACTTGACTTATAATATTCAAGAGACTAAGAACCCTAACATCAAGAAAGGACCCTAAGACTAATGAATATGAACACCAAGTTCTTACTTAGACCAAGAGGAACTCAATGACCTCAAGATACTTGTTTCTAGCCAAGATACAACACAAGTGTACTCCACTGTGAGTTGCTGTTTTGGAGCTTCCCAAATGGAGGAGAGAGAAGTCCTTAATATTACAAGAGTTTTTGTCTTCAAAATTGTAATGAGAGAACTACCCAAATAACCCTAACGTGTTCTATTTATATTACAAGGCAAAAATGAGGCAAAATGACCAGCTTGTCCATAAGCTCTTGGGCGGCCTTGGAGTGTACATTTATTACACTTCAAGGTCCCTCTTCACACTTGAAAACATTTAGATCATTAGATGGATCAATCACTAACTCACACACGGTCATTTGCATGAACAAAGCTTGGAGTTTTTGTAATTCCCGAGTTTGGCTTCGTGTGAATGGTCGTGTACTTGTTGGACAGCTTGTCCCACCCGTATCATCCTTTATTACACTTCAAGGTCCCTCTTCACACTTGAAAACATTTAGATCATTAGATGGATCAATCACCAACTCACAGACGGTCATTTGCATGAACAAAGCTTGGATTTTTTGTAATTCCCGAGCTTGGCTTCGTGTGAATGGTCATGTACTTGTTGGACAGCTTGTCCCACCCATATCATCCTCTCCATCTTGAGAGGAATTTGACCTCAAATTCAGCATTTGGTCCTCTTCAACCGCCTCCACGAGAGAAAGATCACAAACGTTGAAAGTGTTGTGCACTTGATATTCCGGTGAAAGGTCAATCTTGTAGGCGTTGTCATTGATTTTCTCAAGTACTTGGAATGGACCATCACCCCTCGGCATCAATTTGGACTTTCTTTGAGATGGAAATCGATCCCTCCGAAGATGCACCCACACCCAATCTCTTGGTTCAAGAATGAGTTTCTTTCTCCCTTTGTTGGCCCTCCTTGCCATTTCTTGGTTTTTTTTCTCAAGTTGGAGTCGCACCTTCTCATATAACTTCTTCATAGAATCTGCCCGCTTGCTTCCATCTAAGCTAATCATGAGATCACTTGGCAAAGGCGTTAAATCCAAAGGGGTGAGGGGGTTGAGGCCGTATACACACTCAAAGGGAGTCATTCCCGTACTTGAGTGTATGACATGGTTATAGGCAAACTCAATCAATGGCAAGTGCTCTTCCCAAGTAGTCATTTTTCCCTTAACCATGGAACGTAGCATAGCACCCAAAGTCCTATTTACTACTTCCATTTGGCCATCGGTTTGTGGGTGGTAGGACGTAGAGAACAACAACTTGGTACCAAGCCTACCCCACATGGACTTCCAAAAGTGGCTTAGGAACTTAGAGTCCCTATCACTCACAATGGTCCTCGGGACACCATGCAATCTAACAACATTATCAACAAAAAACGAGGCCACACTAGGGGCTTCATCACATTTAGAGCAAGGAATAAAGTGCGCTATTTTAGAAAACTGGTCGACTACAACAAAAATACTATCCCGACCTCATCGAGTCCTTGGCAGCCCCAACACAAAATCCATAGATATATCAAGCCAAGGACGTAGAGGAGTGGGCAGCGGGGTGTACAACCCGTGAGGTAGGAGCCGAGATTTGGCTCTATTGCATTCTACACATTGGCCGCAAATCCTAGTCACATCCTTGCGCATTTTGGGCCAATAGAATTGCTCCTCCAATATTCCGAAGGTCTTTTCGACCCCAAAATGACCCATTAGACAGCCATCGTGTGCTTCCCTCACAAATAATTCTCTCCAAGAGCTAGAGTGCACACATAATCGTCTACCTTTAAATAAGTAACCATCAAACTTGGCATAGGGATTTGAACCCCTAGCCGAATTCCACTTGTCCCTACCCAAGTCTTCGCATTCCCTAAAGATAGGAGCAAAGTGAGGGTCCTTGGGATACAACTCTCTTAAACTCTCAAAACTCATCAATTTTGTTGACAAAGTGGACACAAGAGCATGTTTTCTAGACAAAGCATCGGCTACTACGTTGTCCTTACCCTTTTTGTATTGGATAACATAAGGGAAGGTGATGCTAGCATGGAGGGCACACGTCCTTTCACACGGAGTCAAGCAAGGGATCTCCAAGGTCTACAAATGATGATTATGCAAAAGGGGACTTGGGAGAAGCCCGAAGATTGTCAATGGAGAATCTACAACGTGTGGAAGAATCAAAGGGGTGAAGCGGATGAAGAAAAGGGGGTCATTGGTGCAAGTGGCTAGATTTTAAATTCAAGAATTCACAACAAGATGACCCAAACAAGGCCCTTGTCTCATTAAGGGCATATTTGTAATAACTAGTTGTCTTTATTTTTTTAGTATAAATAGGGTAATTCCTTATTTGGCATGGTAGATTTTGATGAATATTGAACAATATTGTTAAATTTAGCCTTCTACTTAGCATATTCCCTTATCATTAGTGGTTAATTAGTGAGTGTTTAGTTGGTGGAATCTTGAGATTGGTGTTGAACTTCTTTGTTTTGAATTAATTTGAGGATTACCCATTTGTGGTATTTGGTTTCCTTTAATTTGTTCAAATTAGGGTTTGTGTTTGGGTGTTGGAATCAATTGGGAGGTGAGGGTATCAAGCCCCTTGTTGCCCATAATTTCAATACTTAGATATTAATCCACATATCCTTCTTTTGTTTTCTTTTATTCTTGATCTTCCCTCTTTGATTGTTATCGTTTTGGTATCAAAGGCCTAGGTTAAGGTTTGTTTTCACAAATCTTAATCTTGGGATTTTGATTTCTTCAAAAAAATCCAAAATTATCCAAAAAAAAAAATCCAAAAATATTTTTGTTTTGATTTGTTATTTTTGACACTAGATCTTGATTCTCTAGTGTTTTTTGAGTCTAAATCTCAAATTTCGTTCAAATCGGAGTTGGGAAAGTGAAGTTGCCATTAAAGGGTTTTCAAGTTTTTGAAGTTTCAAAACTTGAAAAGTGGGTTTGTTGATTGAGGAGAAATTGAGGCTTAAAATTCATTGGGGTTTGTTCTCTAAGTCGTGTGGAAGCTACTCTTAAATTTTGAGTCAATTCCGAGTTGATTTGGGTGTGCTAGGGTTGGTGTGTGTTTTTGGTGTTCTTGGTGTTCTTGAACACCTTCATATTGTTCTTGGAGAAGAAGGGAGAAGAAGTACACTTTGATCCAAAATTCCAAGTCAAATTTGGTCAAAAGTGTTTGTGGGTCCACTTGTGGAAATTCAAAAAAAAATAAATATTATTATTAAATTTTGAAAAAAAAAAATCCACGTGGGCCAACAGCAGACTGCCACGTGGCAGCTGACGTCAGCAAATCAGCAACCAAAACCTGCAGGCGCGTGTAAGCCAGATTCAGAGAGCTGAATTTTCAACACTTAGTTTTTTTTAAGGGTCCAAAGTTTTTTGGACCCAAAATTTTTTCTAAGTCTCCAAACTCCATGATTCTTTTTCCTACGCTTTCTTCTTTAGATTTCTCAACTATTTAACAAGTAATTAACATCTTTAATCACTTGTTAAATAGTTTTAAAACATCAAATCATCTCCTTGATTCATCAAATTAGGCAACACAAGTAATTTTTCTACTTTTGTTACTTAGTTTTTTTTGAGTCCTTTTTCTTTCGTGCTTCTTTTCTTCAACTTTTCTCATCTTAATTCGTTGATAAACTTCTTGATTCAAGTACTTTTACCTTCAATCGAGTCGTCCTTCTTTCAAGAGTCATGAGAATCCATTCTACCACAAAGGATAGGTGATCTTGAATTGATCAAGCAAAGCTAGAGTTCACTACCAATTTTGAGACGACACTTTAGGAGGTGAGTTGAGAGTTTACATACGAGTGACGTGAGGCTTTTTCTACTAATATTGTTTGTTGAGTTTGTAGGTACCATGTCGAATGCGAGTCCAAGTGGTGAAGCCTCAAACCCCATCATGGAGGCTCTCACCTACCTCACCAAACAAATTGCGGAAATGAGTGGAAGAATGGGAGGTATGAAGGAAAGGTTGGTATGGGTTGAGAGAGGGAAATCACTTCAAATCGAAAATGAGGAGATGAGGAGGGCGTCGGTGCAATCCACCACCATTACTCTGGGGCAAGCTCATGAATTATGTTACCCTCCACCACATCAAACCCGAAACTTCCAACAACCCACCTTCCAAACGAACAACACTCGAAATTTTCCAAGACAACCTAGACTTGATGACATGTTAGATGAATTGTGAACAAGATTACAATCAAGTATAGGCATCCAATTCCTAGACTTGATGACATGTTAGATGAATTGTGCGGCTCAAGTGTCTTCTCAAAGATTGATCTTCGAAGTGGCTATCATCAAATTCGCATGAAATCGGGTGATGAATGGAAAACGGCTTTCAAGACGAAGTTTGGGTTGTATGAATGGCTTGTCATGCCATTTGGGTTGACAAATGCTCCAAGCACTTTCATGAGGTTGATGAACCATGTTCTCAAACCTTTCATCAACAATTTTGTGGTGGTATATTTTAATGACATCCTTGTGTATAGTAAGACAATTGAAGAGCATGTAATCCATTTGAGACAAGTGTTTGATGTTTTGCTACAAGAAAGGCTCTTTGCTAATCTCAAGAAGTGCTCATTTTGTGTTGAGAAAGTCGTCTTTTTAGGTTTTTTGGTTAGTGCAAATGGTATTGAAGTTGATGAAGAAAAGGTAGAATCCATCAAGTCATGGCCAACTCCAACTAATGCAACCGAGGTAAGAAGTTTTCATGGGTTGGCAAGCTTTTACCTGCAATTTGTAAAGGGTTTTAGTTCAATTGCTTCTCCTTTGACCGAATTGATCAAAAAAGATGTACCTTTTGTGTGGGGGGATGAGCAAGAGAAGTCCTTTCAAGCCTTGAAATTGATGTTGAGTTCCTCAACATTACTTCAACTACCCAACTTTGATAAAGCTTTTGAGATTGAATGTGATGCTTCGGGTGTTGGTATAGGTGGTGTATTGATGCAAGAAGGGAAACCATTAGCTTACTTTAGCGAAAAACTAAAAGGGGCTTCTCTTAGGTACTCAACTTATGACAAGGTGTTGTATGCCCTTGTGCGGGTGTTGGATTATTGGCAACACTACTTGTGGCACAAAGAATTCGTAATAAGGACCGATCATTAGTCCTTAAAACACCTTAAGGGGCAATCCAAGTTGAATAAGTGGCATGCTAAATGGGTTGAGTTTATTGAAACCTTCCCATATGTGATCAACTACAAGCAAGGAAAGGAGAATGTGGTGGCGGATGCTCTATCAAGAAGGTATGTTTTGGTCAATGCCTTTAGCTTCTAAGATGATGGGATTTGAAAGCTTGAAGGGATTCTATGCTATGGATTCCGACTTCAAGGATACTTTTGAAAGTCTTCATCAAGGGAAGCGAGTTGATAGGTTTCAATTGATTGATGGGTTTTTGTTCAAGGATGGGCGGGTTTGTGTACCCATGAGTTCATGGAGAGAGTTGTTCATCAAAGAAGCACATAGTGGTGGATTGATGGGACACTTTGGGGTACCCAAGACACTTGACATTCTCTTGGAGCAATTCTATTGGCCCAAGATGAAGCATGATGTGGAGCGGATTTGTGGACAATGTCTAGATTGCAAGCAAGCCAAATCCACAACTCGGCCTCAAGGTAAGTACACTCCTCTTCCTACTCCTAGTGGTCCATGGATGGACATTTCTATGGATTTTGTATTAGGACTTCCTAGGACTAAGAGAGGACATGATAGCATATTCGTGGTAGTGGGTAGATTTTCTAAAATGACTCATTTTATTCCATGCCATAAGTGTGATGATGCATCTCATGTTGCCTCCTTGTTTGTCATTCATGTACTTAAATTGCATGGAGTCCCTCAAACCATTGTGAGTGATAGGGATTCCAAATTTCTTAGCCATTTTTGGAAGAGTCTTTGGGGTACACTTGGTACCAAACTTATGTTTTCTACTTCTTGCCACCCCCAAAAGGATGGGCAAACCGAGGTAGTGAACCGGACTCTTGGTAACATGCTTAGGTGTATGATTAAAGGAACCCCAACTACTTGGGAAGACCGTTTACCCTTGATTGAATTTGCATATAACAGGTCTTTCCATTCCTCTATTGGGATGTCTCCATTTGAAGCTTGTTATGGGTTTAATCCTTTGTTTCCATTAATCATGACTCCTTTGTCTAGTCATGTTGTTGTAAGCCTAGATACCAAACAAAGGGCAAGAGAGATGATGAACATTCATTCCAAGGTAAGAGAGGCCATCGAAAAGAACAATTCCAAAGTGGCCATGAGGAAGAATTGCGGGAGAAAAGAGGTGATCTTCAACCCGGATGATTGGATATGGGTCCATTTCTGAAAGGAAAGGTTCCCACAAGTCCGAAGAGGGAAGCTAAGTCCAAGGGGAGATGGCCCTTTTAAAGTGCTCAAGCGGATCAATGATAATGCCTACATGGTTGACTTACCGGGTGAGTACAATGTTCATAATGTGTTTAATGTTAGTGATCTATCTCCTTGTGTTGTAGGTGAACCTTTGGATTCGAGGACGAATCCTTTTCAAGAAGGGGAGAATGATGCTAGCATGGAGGGAACACGTCCTTTCACACAGAGTCAACCAAGGGAACTCCAAGGTCTACAAATGATGATTATGCAAAAGGGGACTTGGGAGAAGCCCGAAGATTGTCAATTGAGAATCTACAACGTGTGGAAGAATCAAAGGGGTGAAGCGGATGAAGAAAAGGGGGTCATTGGTGCAAGTGGCTAGATTTTAAATTCAAGAATTCACAACAAGATGACCCAAACAAGGCCCTTGTCTCATTAAGGGTATATTTGTAATAACTAGTTGTCTTTATTTCTTTAGTATAAATAGGATAATTCCTTATTTGGCATGGTAGATTTTGATGAATATTGAACAATATTGTTAAATTTAGCCTTCTACTTAGCATATTCCCTTATCATTAGTGGTTAATTAGTGAGTGTTTAGTTGGTGGAATCTTGAGATTGGTGTTGAACTTCTTTGTTTTGAATTAATTTGAGGATTACCCATTTGTGGTATTTGGTTTCCTTTAATTTGTTCAAATTAGGGTTTGTGTTTGGGTGTTGGAATCAATTGGGAGGTGAGGGTATCAAGCCCCTTGTTGCCCATAATTTCAATACTTAGATATTAATCCACATATCCTTCTTTTGTTTTCTTTTATTCTTGATCTTCCCTCTTTGATTGTTATCAAAAGGTCTCAAGGAACTCAATCCATTTGGCATGCCGTTTGTTAAGCTTGTCTTGGGCCCGAAGATGCTTTAAGGATTCATGGTCCGTTCGGATCACGAACTCCTTAGGCCATAAGTAGTGTTGCCAAGTGGCCAAGGCTCTAATCAAGGCATACAACTCTAAATCATACATGGAGTAGTTTAGAGTTGCTCCTTTGAGCTTTTCACTAAAGTAAGCAATGGGTTTCAAATCTTGCATCAAAATAGCCCCTATGCCTACTTTATTCGCATCGCACTCGACCTCGAAGGTCTTATCAAAGTTGGGCAATTGTAACAAGGGTGCGGAGATGAGCATAGCTTTTTAGGCTTCAAAGGCCTTAGCTTGCTCGACACCCCACTTGAAGGGTTGTTCTTTCCTAATGACCTCGGTCAAGGGGGAGGCTATGGTGCTAAATCCTTTGACAAACCTTCTATAAAAACTAGCCAACCCGTGGAAGCTTCTTGCTTCTCCAACGGTCTGTGGGGTTGGCCAATTTTTGATAGCATTTATCTTGTATTCATCCACTTCGACCCCTCTTAAACTAACAACAAAACCCAAGAAAACAACTTCATTAACATCAAAAGAGCACTTTTCCAGATTTGCATACAATTTTTCCTTTCTAAGGACATCAAGCACACATTGTAAATGCATCACATGCTCTTCTAAAGACTTGCTATACACCAAGACATCATCAAAGTAGACAACAACAAACTTTTGGATAAATGGCCTCATCACATGATTCATTAGCCTCATAAAAGTACTTGGAGATCTCTTTGTTCAACCCACACTTGAACCGGATGATGTCGTGACTGATTTGTTCCCCACGATGATCAAGTTTCAACATGAGTTGTTGAAACTCATCAAAATATGCCATCACACTCTTGTTACCTTGACGCAAGCCGTACAATCTAGCAAGCAACTCATGGCGATATCTCTCGGGAAGGTATCATTGCCTCATCAAGTACCTCAACCGATACCAAGGTAGTGGCTGCCCATCAATTAATTCATTACCAAACCGCTTGACATACTCCCACCAAGTGTTAGCATAACCCTCGAAGTGAGCTATAGCATAGCAACCCTTCTTTTCTTCCGAGATATCATTAACTTGGAAAACTTTGTCACAAGCCGATTCCCAGGCTAAGTAGGCCTCGGGGTCACTTTCACCTTTAAAGATGGGTAGGTTCAACTTGATGGTGTTGATGCCTACATCTCTCTCTTGGTGTCGGTTTTCCCTATCTCCATACCCTCGGTATCTCCTTGGATCTCCACGACCCCCTCTCATCTCTTCCTCCCTCATGTAGGCATCATCAAAGGCAACATATCCTTCATACTCCTCTCTACCATATCCCTCAAAGGGGGGTGGCCGGTTTTGGGCATTTTGGACTTGATTTGGAGGAATTGGATTTTGTGGCCTTTGGTTTAATGGAGCTTGGAATGGAGGATTCGAATTTTGTGGAGGTACTTGACGTCCAAATCCCTCTTGTGGAACTTGAGGAGTTTGGAAATGCATTGGTCTAGTGGGGTCAAGGTTTGGAGGGAAAAAAGTAGTTTGGCTTGCCGCATTTAGTGGAGCTTGAGGGGTATCTAGCATTTGGTGCAATGTTTCGGGGGTGATGGTTGCGGAGGAAGTTCTATCATGCCTATTGGTAGATACATGTAGAGGAGTAGAAGGACGAGAGTTCCTTTGACTCTCCACTTGTTCTAATCTCCCACGAATAGTCGACACTTCTCCCTTTATTGCTGCCAAATCCCCTCTCACAGCCCCAAATTCTGTATTCAACCTTTCAAGTGTCCGGGTAACGGCCTCAAGAGTGACCCTCATAGAGTCAAGTGCATTAGTATCCACATTTCGGGACGTGGTCCCTTCCATTGTCAAGGTATTATACTTCTTTGGATCACCTCACGCTTGAGTTCCACAAGTGTTGTAGATTGGCTAGTAACCGTGAACCCTTTAAGGTATGAGTAAGCTCTTATCCGGAGTGGATCCTTGTTTGAAGACTCAAAAAATTCTTGTCGGACTAGAACCAAAAACAGCAACGTATTCAAAAGATAAAAAAGGCACTCAAGTAATCGTTGACACGAACAAACGGATTCAAAGGACTAATTGACAACCTAGTAGGAATGTACTAGTTTGTTAATTAGTTCTAGAATCAAGTAAGGAAACCAAGAATCAACAATTAGCAACTTGAAGAATATCCAAAGTTGAGCTTATAATGACGTGGCAGCATGTAAGTGGTCGGCCTTGGTCCCACACGTTTTTTTTTTTTCTCAAATCTGAAATTTTCAATACTCACACAACTTGTTATGGATGACAATGTGTTTTGGAGGGAAAGTAAAAGTCTTGTATTCTTTTCAACCTTTCAAACTCCAAAAGGGGAGGTTTGACTATACTATTCCCACAAAACAAGGTCCCTTGAATTAAGGAAGAGTGGTTGTCAAGACTAGGAAGTGATGGGTGCAAGTCCTTTCACCAACAACTTTATGACTTTTGTCTTACAACATGAACTCAACTTTCAACAAGATGAACACCTCAACAATCCCAACACCCTTCAAGAACACAACATCAACTTCTTCAAGCACATAACACAAAACCACCAATTGGCATCAACAACATACAACCTACGGTCCACTTTTCAAGTCACCACAACAATGGTGATATTTTAAGCTCAATCTTTTAGATCTAGACACTTTAGTGTTGGTGAGAAAGAAACCAACACTAGAAACACACTAAACAAGTAAAATAACACCTAGATCTATACACACAACAACATTCTCGGCCAAGACAACAATGGACAGATTTTCTCTTTTCTTTTTTGGCCGAGAGCAAGCCCAAGATGGGTAGTGTTGGAACACAACCGGTCTTGCTTTGATACCAAATGATACAAGATCAAGTTCACAATACGAAGATTCCACCACCAACAACAAGAAGACCCAACAAACACAAGATTAATAAGTTGAACAACAATGCTAGTGAATCGAAAGAGCCCCACACGGCTTCACTAGACTTCAAGATCACAAACACATCAACAACAAGATAATAAAAGAGAGTTAATTTGACATATAATATTCAAGAGACTAAGAACCCTAACATCAAGAAAGGACCCTAAGACTAATGCATGTGAACACCAAGTTCTTACTTAGACCAAGAGGAACTCAATGACATCAAGATCCTTATTTCTAGCCAAGATACAACACAAGTGTACTCCACTTGAGAGTTGCTGTTTTGGAGCTTCCCAAATGGAGGAGAGAGAAGTCCTTAACATTACAAGAGTTTTTGTCTTCAAAATTATAATGAGAGAACTACCCAAATAACCCTAACATGTTCTATTTATATTACAAGGCAAAAATGAGGCAAAATGACCAGCTTGTCCCTAAGCTCTTGGGCGGCCTTGGAGTGTACATTTATTACACTTCAAGGTCCCTCTTCACACTTGAAAACATTTAGATCATTTGATGGATCAATCACCAACTCACACACGGTCATTTGCATGAACAAAGCTTGGAGTTTTTGTAATTCCTGAGCTTGGCTTCGTGTGAATGGTCGTGTACTTGTTGGACAGCTTGTCCCACCCGTATCATCCTTTATTACACTTCAAGGTCCCTCTTCACACTTGAAAATATTTAGATCATTAGATGGATCAATCACCAACTCACACACGGTCATTTGCATGAACAAAGCTTGGAGTTTTTATAATTCCCGAGCTTGGCTTAGTATGAATGGTCGTGTACTTGTTGGACAGCTTGTCCCACCCGTATCAGTTTCCATCTCAAAGAAAGTCTAAATTGATGTCTAGGGGTGATGTTCCATTCCAAGTACTTGAGAGAATCAATGACAATGCCTACAAGATTGACCTCCCACCGGAATATCAAGTGCACAACACTTTCAACGTTTGTGTTCTCTCTCTCGTGGATACGGTTGAAGATGGCCAAATGTTGAATTTGAGGTCAAATTCTGATACAAGATCAAGTCCACAATATGAAGATTTCAGCAACAACAACAAGAAGACCCAACAAACACAAGAATAACAAGTTAAACAACAATGCTAGTGAATTGAAAGAGCCCCACACGGCTTCACTAGACTTCAAGATCTCAAACACAACAACAACAAGATAATAAAAAGATAGTTAACTTGACATATAATATTCAAGAGACTAAGAACCCTAACATCAAGAAAGGACCCTACGACTAATGAATATGAACACCAAGTTCTTACTTAGACCAAGAGGAACTCAATGACCTCAAGATCCTTGTTTCTAGCCAAGATACAACACAAGTGTCTCTCTTCTTGTGGGCTGTTTTGAGAGAGAGAACCCAAAATATTACAAGTCTTGTGATTCAAAATAATAATGGAAGAACTACCCAAATAACCCTAATATGTTCTATTTATATTACAAGGCAAAATGAAGCAAAATGACTAGCTTGCCCTTGTCTAGGCTGCCGCCCCTTGGAGTGTAAGTTTATAACACTTCAAGGTCCCTCTTCACACTTAAAAACATTTAGATCCTTTGGAGGCTCAATCACCAACTCACACACGGCCATTTGCATGAACAAGGCTTGGAGTTTTTGTAATTCCCGAGCTTGGCTTCGTGTGAAAGGTCGTGTACTTGTGGAGCTTGTCCCACCCGTATCATCCTCTCCATCTTGAGAGGAATTTGACCTCAAATTCAGCATTTGGTCATCATCAACCGCACCCACGAGAGAGAGATCACAAATGTTGAAAGTGTCGTGCACTTGATATTCCGGTGGAAGGTCAATCTTGTAGGCGTTGTCATTGATTTTCTCAAGTACATAGAAGGGACCATCACCCCTAGGCATCAATTTGGACTTTCTTTAAGATGAAAACCGATCCTTCCGAAGATGCACCTACACCCAATCTCCCGGTTCAAGAATGAGTTTCTTTCTTCCCTTGTTGGCCCTCCTTGCCATGTCTTTGTTTTTCTTCTCAAGTTGAAGCCGCACCTTCTCATGTAACTTCTTCATAGAATCTGCCCGCTTGCTTCCATCTAAGCTAATCATGAGATCACTTGACAAAGGCGTTAAATCCAAAGGGGTGAGGGGGTTGAGGCCGTATACACACTCAAAGGGAGTCATTCCCGTACTTGAGTGTATGACACGGTTATATGCAAACTCAATCAATGGTAAGTGCTCTTCCCAAGAAGTCATTTTTCCCTTAAACATGGAACGTAGCATAGCACCCAAAGTCCTATTTACTACTTCCGTTTGGCAATCGGTTTGTGAGGGTCCTTGGGATACAACTCTTTTAATCTCTCAAAACCCATCAATTTTGTTGACAAAGTGGACACAAGCACATGTTTTCTAGACAAAGCATCGGCTACAACGTTGTCCTTACCCCTTTTGTATTGGATAACATAAGGGAAGGTCTCAAGGAACTCAATCCATTTGGCATGCCGTTTGTTAAGCTTGTCTTGGGCCCGAAGATGCTTTAAGGATTCATGGTCCGTTCGGATCACGAACTCCTTAGGCCATAAGTAGTGTTGCCAAGTGGCCAAGGCTCTAATCAAGGCATACAACTCTAAATCATACGTGGAGTAGTTTAGAGTTGCTCCTTTGAGCTTTTCGCTAAAATAAGCAATGGTTTTCAATTCTTGCATCAAAACAGCCCCTATGCCTACTTTACTCGCATCGCACTCGACCTCGAAGGTCTTATCAAAGTTGGGCAATTGAAACAAGGGTGCGGAGATGAGCATCACTTTCAAGGCTTCAAATGCCTTAGCTTGCTCGACACCCCACTTGAAGGGTTGTTCTTTCCGAATGACCTCGGTCAAGGGGGCTGCTATGGTGCTAAATCCTTTGACAAACCTTCTATAAAAACTAGCCAACTCGTGGAAGTTTCTTACTTCTCCAACGATTTGTGGGGTTGGCCAATTTTTGATAGCATTTATCTTGGATTCATCCACTTCGACCCCTCTTGAACTAACAACAAAGCCCAAGAAAACAACTTCATTAACACCAAAAGAGCACTTTTCCAGATTTGCATATAATTTTTCCTTTCTAAGGACATCAAGCACACATTGTAAATGCATCACATGCTCTTCTAAAGACTTACTATACACCAAGACATCATCAAAGTAGACAACAACAAACTTTCCAATAAATGGCCTCATCACATGATTCATTAGCCTTATAAAAGTACTTGGAGCGCTTGTTAGGCCGAAAGGCATAACTATCCATTCATAGAGACCAAACTTGGTCTTGAAGGCGGTTTTCCATTCATCACCGGGTTGCATTCTTATTTGGTGATAGCCACTCCTTAAATCAATCTTGGAAAACAAACATGAACCATTCAACTCATCTAGCATGTCATCTAACCGAGGAATAGGGTGGCGATATTTTACCGTAATTTTATTGATGGCTCGGCATCCACACATGCGCCACATTCCGTCTTTTTTGGACACTAATAGCACCGGAACCGCGCATGGACTCATGCTCTCCTTGACATACCCTTTGTTGAGGAGCTCCTCAACTTGACGTTGCAATTCCTTGGTGTGCATAGGGTTGCTCCTATAAGCCGGCTTGTTTGGCAATTGTGATCCCGGCACAAAGTCAATTTGGTGCTCAATTCCCCGAAGCGGGGGCAATCCTTGCGGAAGTTCCTTAGGAAATACATCCTCATAATCCTGCAACACACAAGAAATCAAAGGGGAAATGGGAGAATTAGTGGGGTTAGTATTAAAACAATGAGCCAAGAGTAACATAGGCGTGTCCTCATCATGATCCATGAAGAGTTCCTTCTTCCTAACCAACATCACCATGTTTTCCGTCCCTTTTTCCGTTGAGGCAGCCTTGGATGCCCCCACTGCCCCACCTACGGAATTCCCTCCCTTTTCTCCCCTTTCGGATTCCTTTCCCTTTTCCTTCAATTCTCTCATCCTTTGATGCCACTCATTTACTTGGGAAGGCGAAAGAGGATGAAGTGTAACCTTTCGGCCATCCTTCTCAAGTGTATAGCGATTGGACCTCCCATCGTGTTTGGTAGACCTATCATATTGCCAAGGGTCTACCTAGCAACAAGTTACATGCTTGCATTTGTATCACGTCACAAAGCACTTCATCGTGGTAGTTTCCCGCCTTAAACCGTATCACACATTGCCTTGCGACCCTTAATTCATCACAATCATTCAACCATTGTAACTTGTAAGGACTAGTGTGCGGGGTAGTTGGTAACTTCAAGAAATTTACCATAGCATTACTTACAACATTTGTACAACTACCACTATCGATCACCAAGGTACACACACTCCCCTTTACGACATTTAGTATGGAATAGATTTTCCCTTTGGCTTGGGTCATCTATTGCCTTACTAATCATGACGCGCCTAACCACAAAGTTTGGAACCACACACTCCCCTTCTTGCGGATAAACATCTTCAACATCAATACCATCATCATCATGTGGCCCATCATCGGTTTCCTCTCCATCTTGAGGCTCGGCCTAATCTTCTCCCTTTTTAGGGTCCACCTCCTCACCAAGGTAATACAATCTCCCTTCCCGTAGGATCACATTGCGTCGGTTTGGACATTCATTGGCCTTATGCCCCCAACCTTGGCACTTGAAACATTGGAATCCCTTTGGGTTAGGATACTTGTGAGCCTCCGATTTTGGAGGAATTTTGTGGACTGTTTTGGGCTCGGGCAGCCTTGTAGTGGCGGGTTGCCCCTTGTTTTTGGGCCAGCCCGAGGGGGCTTGTCCCCTTGCCTTGAAAGACGATCTCTCTTTAAGTTCCCTTTCAATCTCAAGATCCGCTTGGAAAATACCGTCAACGGTATCAAACTTGTGAAGTGCTAAATGAGTGGAGATCTCTTTGTTCAACCCACACTTGAACCGGATGATGTCGTGACTGATTTGTTCCCACGATGATCAAGTTTCAACATGAGTTGTTGAAACTCATCAAAATATGCCATCACACTCTACAACCTTGACGCAAGCCGTAAATTCTAGCAAGCAACTCATGGCGATATCTCTCGAGAAGGTATCATTGCCTCATCAAGTACCTCAACTGATACCAAGGTGGTGGCTGCCCATCAATTAATTCATTACCAAACCGCTTGACATACTCCCACCAAGTGTTAGCATAACCCTCGAAATGAGCTATAGCATAGCAACCCTTCTTTTCTTCCGAGATATCATTAACTTGGAAAACTTTGTCACAAGCCGATTCCCAAGCTAAGTAGGCCTCGGGGTCACTTTCACCTTTAACGATGGGTAGGTTCAACTTGATGGTGTTGATGCCTACATCTCTCTCGTGATGTCGGTTTCCCCTTTCTCCATACCCTCGGTATCTCCTTAGATCTCCACGACCCCCTCTCATCTCCTCCTCCCTCATATAGGCATCATCAAAGGCTCCATATCCTTCATACTCCTCTCTACCATATCCCGCAAAGGGGGCTGGCCGGTTTTGGGCATTTTGGACTTGATTTGGAGGAATTGGATTTTGTGGCCTTTGGTTTAATGGAGCTTGGAATGGATGATTCGGATTTTGTGGAGGTACTTGACGTCCAAATCCCTCTTGTGGAACTTGAGAAGTTTGGAAATGCATTGGTCTAGTGGGGTCACGATTTGGAGGGAAAAAAGTGGTTTGGCTTGCGGCATTTAGTGGAGCTTGAGGGGTATCTAGCATTTGGTACAATGTTTCGAGGGTGATGGTTGCGGAGGAAGTTCTATCATGCCCATTGGTAGATACATGTAGAGGAGTAGAAGGACGAGAGTTCCTTTGACTCTCCACTTGTTCTAATCTCCCACTAATAGTCGACACTTCTCCCTTTATTGCTGCCAAATCCCCTCTCACGGCCCCAAATTCCGTATTCAACCTTTCAAGTGTCCGGGTAACGGCCTCAAGAGTGACCCTCATAGAGTCAAGTGCATTAGTATCCACATTGTGGGACGTGGTCCCTTCCATTGTCAAGGTATTATACTCTTTGGATCACCTCACGCTTGAGTTCCACAAGTGTTGTAGATTGGCTAGTAACCGTGAACCCTTTAAGGTATGAGTAAGCTCTTATCCGGAGTTGATTCTTGTTTGAAGACTCAAAGAATTCTTGTCGGACTAGAACCAAAAACAGCAACGTATTCAAAAGATAAAAAAGGCACTCAAGTAATCGTTGACACGAACAAACGGATTCAAAGGACTAATTGACAACCTAGTAGGAATGTACTAGTTTGTTAATTAGTTCTAGAATCAAGTAAGGAAACCAAGAATCAACAATTAGCAACTAGAAGAATATCCAAAGTTGAGCTTATAATGACGTGGCAGCATGTAAGTGGTCGGTCTTGGTCCCACACGTTTTTTTTTTTTTTTTTTGTCTTAAATCTGAAATTTTCAATACTCACACAACTTGTTATGGATGACAATATGTTTTGGAGGAAAAGTAAAAGTCTTGTATTCTTTTCAACCTTTCAAACTCCAAAAGGGGAGGTTTGACTATACTATTCCCACAAAACAAGGTCCCTTGAATTAAGGAAGAGTGGTTGTCAAGACTAGGAAGTGATGGGTGCAAGTCCTTTCACTAACAACTTTATGACTTTTGTCTTACAACATGAACTCAACTTTCAACAAGATGAACAAGTTTATAAGATGAACACCTCAACAATCCCAACACCCTTCAAGAACACAACATCAACTTCTTCAAGCACATAACACAAAACCACCAATTGTCATCAACAACATACAACCTACGGTCCACTTTTCAAGTCACCACAACAATGGTGATATTTTAAGCTCAATCTTTTAGATCTAGACACTTTAGTGTTGGTGAGAAAGAAACCAACACTAGAAACACACTAAACAAGTAAAATAACACCTAGATCTATACACACAACAACATTCTCGGCCAAGACAACAATGGCCAGATTTTCTCTTTTCTTTTTTTTTTTTGGCCGAGAGCAAGCCCAAGATGGGTAGTGTTGGAAGACAACCGGTCTTGCTTTGATACCAAATGATACAAGATCAAGTTCACATTACAAAGATTCCACCACTGATACGGGTGGGACAAGCTGTCCAACAAGTACCCGACCATTCACACGAAGCCAAGCTCGGGAATTACAAAAACTCCAAGCCTTGTTCATGCAAATGGCCGTGTGTGAGTTGGTGATCGAGCATCCTAAGGATCTCAATGTTTTTAAGTGTGAAGAGGGACCTTGAAGTGTAATAAACTTACACTCCAAGGGGCAGCAGCCTAGACAAGGGCAAGCTAGTCATTTTGCTTCATTTTGACTTGTAATATAAATAGAACATTTTAGGGTTATTTGGGGTAGTCTTCCATTATTATTTTTGAATCACAAGACTTGTAATATTTTGGGTTCTCTCTCTCTCTCAAAACAGCCCACAAAGAAGAGAGACACTTGTGTTGTATCTTGGCTAGAAACAAGGATCTTGAGGTCATTGAGTTCCTCTTGGTCTAAGTAAGAACTTGGTGTTTATATTCATTAGTCTTAGGGTCCTTTCTTGATGTTAGGGTTCTTAGTCTCTTGAATATTATATGTCAAGTTATCTATCTTTTATTATCTTGTTGTTGTTGTGTTTGAGATCTTGAAGTCTAGTGAAGCTGTGTGTGGCTCTTTCGATTCACTAGCATTGTTGTTTAACTTGCTAATCTTGTGTTTGTTGGGTATTCTTGTTGTTGTTGCTGAAATCTTCATATTGTGGACTTGATCTTGTATCATTTGGTATCAAAGCAAGACCGGTGGTGTTCCAACACTACCCATCTTGGGCTTTCTCTCGGCCAAAAAAAAAAAAAAAAAGAGCAAAATCTGTCCATTGTTGCCTTTGGCCGAGAATATTGTTGTGTGTATAGATCTAGGTGTTGTTTTACTTGTTTAGTGTGTTTCTAGTGTTGGTTTCTTTCTCACCAACACTAAAGTGTCTAGATCTAAAAGTTGAGCTTAAAATATTGACCATTGTTGTGGTAACTTGAAAGGTGGACCGTAGGTTGTATGTTGTTGATGACAATTGGTGGTTTTGTGTGATGTGCTTGAAGAAGTTGATGTTGTGTTCATGAAGGTGTTGAGATTGTTGAGATGTTCATCTTGTTGAAAGTTGAGTTCATGTTGTAAGACAAAAGTCATAAAGTTGTTGGTGAAAGAAGACTTGCACACATTTCTTCCAAGACTTGACAACCACTTTTCCTTAAAACACGGAACCTTGTTTTGTGGGATTAGCCTAGTCAAATCTTACCTTTTAGAGTTTGAAAGGTTGAAAGACTACAAGACTTTTACTTTCCCTCCAAAACACATTGTCATCTATAACAAGTTGTGTGAGTATTGAAAATTTCAGATTTGAGATTAAAAAAAAAAAAAAAAAAAAAAAAGAAGGAAGAAGCAAAAACGTGTGGGACCACTTACATGCTGCCACGTCACTATAAGCTCAACTTTGGATATTCTTCTAGTTGCTAATTGTTGATTCTTGGTTTCCTTTACTTGGTTCTAGAACTAATTAACAAACTAGTACATTCCTACTAGGTTGTCGAATAGTCCTTTGAATCCGTTTGTTCGTGTCAACGCTTACTTGAGTGCCTTTTATCTTTTGAATATGTTGCTGTTTTTGGCTCTAGTCCGACAAGAATTCTTTGAGTCTTCAAACAAGAATCCACTCTGGATAAGAGCTTACTCATACCTTAAAGGATTCACGGTTACTAGCCAATTCACAACACTTGTGGAACTCAAGCGTGTAGTGATCTAAAGAGTGTAAGACCTTGACAATGGAAGGGACCACGTCCCATAACGTGGATACTAATGCACTTGACTCTATGAGGGTCACTCTTGAAGCCGTTACCCGGACACTTGAAAGGTTGAATACGGAATTTGGAGCCGTGAGGGGGGACTTGGCAGCAATCAAGGGAGAAGTGTCGACTATTAGTGGGAGATTAGAACAAGTGGAGGGTCAAAGGAACTCTCGTCCTTCTACTCCTCTACATGTTTCTACCAATGGGCATGATAGGACTTCCTCCGCAACCATCACCCCCGAAACAGTCCACCAAATGCTAAATGCACCTCAAGCTCCACTAAATGCCGCAAGCCAAACCACCTTTTTCCCTCCAAACCGTGACCCCACTAGACCAATACATTTCCAAGCTCCTCAAGTTCCACAAGAGGGATTTGGACGTCAAGTACCTCCACTAAATCCGAACCCTCCATTCCAAGCTCCATTAAACCAAAGGCCACAAAATCCAATTCCTCCGAATCAAAATGCCCAAGACCGACCAGCCCCTTTTGAAGGATATGGTAGAGAGGAGTATGAAGGATATGGAGCCTTTGATGATGCTTACATGAGGGAGGAGGAGATAAGAGGGGGTTGTGGAGATCCAAGGAGATACCGAGGGTATGGAGCTAGGGGAAACCAACACCAAGAGAGAGATGTAGGCATCAACACAATCAAGTTGAACCTACCCATCTTTAAAGGTGAAAGTGATCCCGAGGCCTACTTAGCTTGGGAATCGGCTTGTGACAAAGTTTTCCAAGTTAATGATATCTCGGAAGAAAAGAAGGGTTGCTATGCTATAGCTCATTTCGAGGGTTATGCTAACACTTGGTGGGAGTATGTCAAGCGGTTTGGTAATGAACTAATTGATGGGCAGCCACCACCTTGGTATCGGTTGAGGTACTTGATGAGGCAACGATACCTTCCCGAGAGATATTGCCATGAGTTGCTTGCTAGATTGTATGGCTTGTGTCAAGGTAACAAAAGTGTGATGGCATATTTTGATGAGTTTCAACAACTCATGTTGAAACTTGATCATCGTGGGGAACAAATCAGTCACGACATCATCCGGTTCAATTGTGGGTTGAACAAAGAGATCTCCACTCATTTAACACTTCACAAGTTTGATACCGTTGACGGTATTTTCCAAACGGCTCTTGAGATTGAAAGGGAACTTAAAGAGAGATCATCTTTCAAGGCAAGGGGACAAACCCCCTCGGGTTGGCCCAAAAACAAGGACCAACCCGCCACTACAAGGCTGCCCGAGCCCAAAACAGACCCCAAAATTCTTCCAAAATTGGAGGCTCCCAAGTATCCTAACCCAAAGGGATTCCAATGTTTCAAGTGCCAAGGTTGAGGGTATAAGGCCAATGAATGTCCAAACCGACGCAATGTGATCCTACGGGAAGGGAGAGTGTATTACCTTGGTGAGGAGGTGGGTCCCGAAAGGGAAGAAGATGAGGCCGAGCCTCAAGATAGAGAGGAAACCGATGATGGAACACATGATGATGATGGTGATGATGGTGAAGATGTTTATCCGCAAGAAGGGGAGTGTGTGGTTCCAAACTTTGTGGTTATGCGCGTCATGATTAGTAAGGCAATAGATGACCCAAGCCAAAGGGAAAATCTATTCCATACTAAATGTCTTGTAAAGGGGAGTGTGTGTACCTTGGTGATCGATAGTGGTAGTTGTACAAATGTTGTAAGTCATGCTATGGTAAATTTCTTGAAGTTACCAACTACCCCGCACACTAGTCCTTACAAGTTACAATGGTTGAATGATTGTGGTGAATTAAGGGTCGCAAGACAATGTGTGATACGATTTAAGGTGGGAAACTACCACGATGAAGTGCTTTGTGACGTGATACCAATGCAAGCATGTCACTTGTTGCTAGGTAGACCTTGGCAATATGATAGGTCTACTAAACACGAAGGGAGGTCCAATCGATATACACTTGAGAAGGATGGCCGAAAGGTTACTCTTCATCCTCTTTCGCCTTCCCAAGTAAATGAGTGGCATCAAAGGATGAGAGAATTGAAGGAAAAGGGAAAGGAATCCAAAAAGGGAGAGAAGGGAGGGAATTCCCTAGGTGGGGCAGTGGGGTCATCCAAGGCTGCCCCAACGGCAAAGGGGACGGAAAACATGGTGATGTTAGTTAGGAAGAAGGAACTCTTCGTGGATCATGATGAGGACACGCCTATGTTACTCTTGGCTCATTGTTTTAATACTAACCCCACTAATTCTTCCATTTCCCCTTTGATTTCTTGTGTGTTGCAGGATTATGAGGATGTATTTCCTAAGGAACTTCCGCAAGGATTGCCCCCGCTTCGGGGAATTGAGCACCAAATTGATTTTGTGCCGGGATCACAATTGCCAAACAAGCCGGCTTATAGGAGCAATCCTATGGACACCAAGGAATTGCAACGTCAAGTTGAGGAGCTCCTCAACAAAGGGTATGTCAAGGAGAGCATGAGTCCGTGTGTTGTTCCGATGCTATTGGTGCCCAAAAAAGACGGAACGTGGCGCATGTGTGTGGACTGCCGAGCCATCAACAAAATAATGGTAAAATATCGCCACCCTATTCCTCGGTTAGATGACATGCTAGATGAGTTGAATGGTTCATGTTTGTTTTCCAAGATTGATTTAAGGAGTGGCTATCACCATATAAGAATTCAACCCGGTGATGAATGGAAAACCGCCTTCAAGACCAAGTTTGGTCTCTATGAATGGATGGTTATGCCATTCGGCCTAACAAATGCTCCAACTACTTTTATGAGTCTAATGAATCATGTGATGAGGCCATTTATTGGAAAGTTTGTTGTTGTCTATTTTGATGATGTCTTGGTGTATAGTAAGTCTTTAGAAGAGCATGTGATGCATTTACAATGTGTGCTTGATGTCCTTAGAAAGGAAAAATTGTATACAAATCTGGAAAAGTGCTCTTTTGGCGTTAATGAAGTTGTTTTCTTGGGTTTTGTTGTTAGTTCAAGAGGGGTCGAAGTGGATGAATCCAAGATAAATGCTATCAAAAATTGGCCAACCCCACAAACCGTTGGAGAAGTAAGAAGCTTCCACGGGTTGGCTAGTTTTTATAGAAGGTTTGTCAAAGGATTTAGCACCATAGCCGCCCCCTTGACTGAGGTCATTCGGAAAGAACAACCCTTCAAGTGGGGTGTCGCGCAAGCTAAGGCATTTGAAGCCTTGAAAGCTATGCTCATCTCCGCACCCTTGTTACAATTGCCCAACTTAGATAAGACCTTCGAAGTCGAGTGCGATGTGAGTAAAGTAGGCATAGGGGCTGTTTTGATGCAAGATCTGAAACCCATTGCTTACTTTAGTGAAAAGCTCAAAGGAGCAACTCTAAACTACTCCACGTATGATTTAGACTGTATTCCTTGATTAGAGCCTTGGCCACTTGGCAACACTACTTATGGCCTAAGGAGTTCGTGATCCGAACGGACCATGAATCCTTAAAGCATCTTCGGACCCAAGACAAGCTTAACAAACGGTATGCCAAATGGATTGAGTTCCTTGAGACCTTCCCTTATGTTATCCAATACAAAAAAGGTAAGGACAACGTAGTAGCCGATGCTTTGTCTAGAAAACAAGATCTTGTGTCCACTTTGTCATCAAAATTGATGGGTTTTGAGAGTTTAAGAGAGTTGTATCCCAAGGACCCTCACTTTGCTCCTATCTTTAGGGAATGCGAAGACTTGGGTAGGGACAAGTGGAATTCGGCTAGGGGTTCAAATCCCTATGCCAAGTTTGATGGTTACTTATTTAAAGGTAGACGATTGTGTGTGCCCTCTAGCTCTTGGAGAGAATTGTTTGTGAGGGAAGCACACGATGGCGGTCTAATGGGTCATTTTGGGGTAGAAAAGACCTTCGAAATATTGGAGGAGCAATTCTATTGGCCCAAAATGCGCAAGGATGTGGCTAGGATTTGCGGCCAATGTGTAGAATGCAAGAGAGCCAAATCTCGGCTCCTCCCTCACGGGTTGTACACCCCGCTGCCCACTCCTCTACGTCCTTGGCTTGATATATCTATGGATTTTGTGTTAGGGCTGCCAAGGACTCAACGAGGTCGGGATAGTATTTTTGATACAAGATCAAGTCCACAACACACAAATAGGCACAACCAGCCACGAAAATCAGCCAACCAACAACAAGAGAATCCAACAAACACAAGATTTAACAAGTTGAACACAATGCTAGTGAATCGAAAGAGCCCCACCGGCTTCACTAGACTTCAAGATCTCAAAGACAACAACAACAAGATAATAAAAGATAGATAACTTGACATATGATATTCAAGAGACTAAGAACCCTAACATCAAGAAAGGACCCTAAGACTATTGAATATAAACACCAAGTTCTTACTTAGACCAAGAGGAACTCAATGACCTCAAGATCCTTGTTTCTAGCCAAGATACAACACAAGTATCCCTCTCCTTTGTGGACTATTTTGAGAGAGAAAGAGAGCCCTAAGTGTTACAAGTCTTGTGATTCAAATGTAAAAATGGAAGAACTACTCAAAATAACCCTAATGTGTTCTATTTATATTACAAGGTAAAATGAAGCCAAAAAGACTAGTATGCCCTTCTCCAATCTGCCGCCCCCAGTTTATTACACTCCAAGGTCCCACTTCACACTTAAAACATTTAGATCCTTTGGGGATTCAATGACTAACTCACACACGGCCATTTGCATGAACAAGGCTTGGAGTTTTTGTAACTCCCGAGCTTGGCTTCGTGTGAAAGGTCGTGTACTTGTGGAGCTTGTCCCACCCGTATCATCCTCTCCATCTTGAGAGGAATTTGACCTCAAATTCAGCATTTGGTCATCGTCCACCGCACTCACGAGAGAGAGATCACAAACGTTGAAAGTGTGGTGCACTTGATATTCCGGTGGAAGGTCAATCTTGTAGGCGTTGTCATTGATCTTCTCAAGTACTTGGAAAGGCCCGTCACCCCTAGGTATCAATTTGAACTTTCTTTGAGATGGAAACCGATCCTTCCGAAGATGCACCCACACCCAATCTCCCGGTTCAAGAATGAATTCCTTTCTTCCCTTGTTTGCCCTCCTTGCCATGTCTTGGTTTTTCTTCTCAAGTTGAAGCCGCACCTTCTCATGTAACTTCTTCATAGAATCTGCCCGCTTGCTTCCATCTAAGCTAATCATGAGATCACTTGGCAAAGGCGTTAAATCCAAAGGGGTGAGGGGGTTCAGGTCGTATACACACTCAAAGGGAGTCATTCCCGTACTTGAGTGTATGACACGGTTATAGGCAAACTCAATCAATGGCAAGTGCTCTTCCCAAGAAGTCATTTTTCCCTTAACCATGGAACGTAGCATAGCACCCAAAGTCCTATTTACTACCGTTTGGCCATCGGTTTGTGGGTGGCAAGATGTAGAGAATAACAACTTGGTACCAAGCCTACCCCACATAGACTTCCAAAAGTGGCTTAGGAATTTAGAGTCCCTATCACTCACAATGGTCCTCGGGACACCATGCAATCTAACAACATTATCAACAAATAACGAGGCCACGCTAGGGGCATCATCACACTTAGAGCAAGAAATAAAGTGCGCCATTTTAGAAAACCGGTCGACTACAACAAAAATACTATCCTGACCTCGTCGAGTCCTTGGCAGCCCCAACACAAAGTCCATAGATATATCAAGCCAAGGACGTAGAGGAGTGGGCAGCGGGGTGTACAACCCGTGAGGGAGGAGCCGAGATTTGGCTCTCTTGCATTCTACGCATTGGCCACAAATCCTAGCCACATCCTTGCGTATTTTGGGCCAATAGAATTGCTCCTCCAATATTCCGAGGGTCTTTTCGACCCCAAAATGACCCATTAGACCGCCATCGTGTGCTTCCCTCACAAACAACTCTCTCCAAGAGCTAGAAGGCACACACAATCGTCTACCTTTAAATAAGTAACCATCAAACTTGGCATAGGGATTTGAACCCCTAGCCGATTCCCACTTGTCCCTACCCAAGTCTTCGCATTCCCTAAAGATAGGAGCAAAGTGAGGGTCCTTGGGATACAACTCTTTTAATCTCTAAAAACCCATCAATTTTGTTGACAAAGTGGACACAAGCACATGTTTTCTAGACAAAGCATTGGCTACAACGTTGTCCTTACCCCTTTTGTATTGGATAACATAAGGGAAGGTCTCAAGGAACTCAATCCATTTGGCATGCCGTTTGTTAAGCTTGTCTTGGGCCCGAAGATGCTTTAAGGATTCATGGTCCGTTCGGATCACGAACTCCTTAGGCCATAAGTAGTGTTGCCAAGTGGCCAAGGCTCTAATCAAGGCATACAACTCTAAATCATACGTGGAGTAGTTTAGAGTTGCTCCTTTGAGCTTTTCGCTAAAATAAGCAATGGGTTTCAATTCTTGCATCAAAACAGCCCCTATGCCTACTTTACTCGCATCGCACTCGACCTCGAAGGTCTTATCAAAGTTGGGCAATTGTAACAAGGGTGCGGAGATGAGCATCACTTTCAAGGCTTCAAATGCCTTAGCTTGCTCGACACCCCACTTGAAGGGTTGTTCTTTCCGAATGACCTCGGTCAAGGGGGCTGCTATGGTGCTAAATCCTTTGACAAACCTTCTATAAAAACTAGCCAACCCGTGGAAGCTTCTTACTTCTCCAACGGTTTGTGGGGTTGGCCAATTTTTGATAGCATTTATCTTGGATTCATCCACTTCGACCCCTCTTGAACTAACAACAAAACCCAAGAAAACAACTTCATTAACGCCAAAAGTGCACTTTTCCAGATTTGCATACAATTTTTCCTTTCTAAGGACATCAAGCACACATTGTAAATGCATCACATGCTCTTCTAAAGACTTACTATACACCAAGACATCATCAAAGTAGACAACAACAAACTTTCCAATAAATGGCCTCATCACATGATTCATTAGCCTCATAAAAGTACTTGGAGCATTTGTTAGGCCGAATGGCATAACCATCCATTCATAGAGACCAAACTTGGTCTTGAAGGCGGTTTTCCATTCATCACCGGGTTGCATTCTTATTTGGTGATAGCCACTCCTTAAGTCAATCTTGGAAAACAAACATGAACCATTCAACTCATCTAGCATATCATCTAACCGAGGAATAGGGTGGCGATATTTTACCGTAATTTTGTTGATGGCTCGGCAGTCCACACACATGTGCCACGTTCCATCTTTTTTGGGCACCAATAGCACCCGAACAGCACATGGGCTCATGCTCTCCTTGACATACCCTTTGTTGAGGAGCTCCTCAACTTGACGTTGCAATTTCTTGGTGTCCGTAGGATTGCTCCTATAAGCCGGCTTGTTTGGCAATTGTGATCCCGGCACAAAATCACTTTGGTGCTCAATTCCCCGAAGCGGGGGCAATCCTTGCGGAAGCTCCTTAGGAAATACATCCTCATAATCCTGCAACACACAAGAAATCAAAGGGGAAATGGAAGAATTAGTGGGGTTAGTATTAAAACAATGAGCCAAGAGTAACATAGGCGTGTCCTCATCATGATCCACGAAGAGTTCCTTCCTCCTAACTAACATCACCATGTTTTCCGGCCTTTTTGACGTTGGGGCAGCCTTGGATGACCCCACTACCCCACCAACGGAATCCCCTCCCTTTTCTCCCTTTTTGGATTCCTTTCCCTTTTCCTTTAACTCCCTCATCCTTTGATGCCACTCATTTACTTGGGAAGGCGAAAGCGGATGAAGAGTAACCTTTCGGCCATCCTTCTCAAGTGTATATCGATTGGACCTCCCATCGTATTTAGTAGACCTATCATATTGCCAAGGTCTACCTAGCAACAAGTGACATGCTTGCATTGGTATCACGTCACAAAGCACTTCATCGTGGTAGTTTCCCACCTTAAACCGTATCACACATTGCCTTGCGACCCTTAACTCACCACAATCATTCAACCATTGTAACTTGTAAGGACTAGTGTGCGGGGTAGTTGGTAACTTCAAGAAATTTACCATAGCATGACTTACAACATTTGTACAACTACCACTATCGATCACCAAGGTACACACACTCCCCTTTACAAGACATTTAATATGGAATAGATTTTCCCTTTGGCTTGGGTCATCTATTGCCTTACTAATCATGACGCGCCTAACCACAAAGTTTGGAACCACACACTCCCCTTCTTGCGGTTAAACATCTTCACCATCATCACCATCATCATCGTGTGGTCCATCATCGATTTCCACTCCATCTTGAGGCTCGGCCTCATCTTCTCCCCTTTCGGGACCCACCTCCTCACCAAGGTAATACACTCTCCCTTCCCGTAGGATCACATTGCGCCGGTTTGGACATTCATTGGCCTTATGCCCCCAACCTTGGCACTTGAAACATTGGAATCCCTTTGGGTTAGGATACTTGTGAGCCTCCGGTTTTGGAGGGAATTTGGGGACTGTTTTGGGCTCGGGTAGCCTCGTAGTGGCGGGTTGGTCCTTTTTTTTGGGCCAACCCGAGGGGGCTTGTCCCCTTGCCTTGAAGGATGATCTCTCTTTAAGTTCTCTTTCAATCTCAAGAGCCGCTTGGAAAATACCGTCAACGGTTTCAAACTTGTGAAGGGGTTAAATGAGTGGAGATCTCTTTGTTCAACCCACACTTGAACCGGATGATGTCGTGACTGATTTGCTCCCCACGATGATCAAGTTTCAACATGAGTTGTTGAAACTCATCAAAATATGCCATCACACTCTTGTTACCTTGACGCAAGCCACACAATCTAGCAAGCAACTCATGGCGATATCTCTCGGGAAGGTATCATTGCCTCATCAAGTACCTCAACCGATACCAAGGTGGTGGCTGCCCATCAGCTAGTTCATTACCAAACCGCTTGACGTACTCCCACCAAGTGTTAGCATAACCCTCAAAGTGAGCTATAGCATAACTTCCTTTCTTTTCTTCCGAGATATCATTAACTTGGAAGACTTTGTCACAAGCCGATTCCCAAGCTAAGTATGCCTCGGGGTCACTTTCACCCTTAAAGAGAGGTAGACTCAACTTGATGGTGTTGATGCCTACATCCCTCTCATGGTGTCGGTTTCTTCTTTCTTCATATCCACGATATCTCCATTGAAATCCTCTGCCCCCTCTCACCTCCTCCTCCCTCATGTAAGTATCATCAAAGGCCCCGTACCCTTCATACCCCTCCCTACCATACTCCTCAAGGTGGGCTGGTCAGTTTTGGATATTTGGAATTTGATTTGGGGGTATTGGATTTTGTGGAGGTGGTGGTCTTTGGTTTAATGGAGCTTGGAATGGAAGGTTCGGATTTAGTGGTGGAATTTGAGGTCCAAATCCCTCATGTGGGACTTGGGAATTCTGGAAATGCATTGGTCTATTGGGGCCACGGTGAGGAGGGAAAAAGGTGGTTTGGCTTGCGGCATTTAGTGGAGCTTGAGGTGCATTTAGCATTTGGTGGACTGTTTCGGGGGTGATGGTTGTGGAGGAAGTCCTATCATGCCCCTTGGTAGAAACATGTAGAGGAGTAGAAGGACGAGAGTTCCTTTGACTCTCCACTTGTTCTAACCTCCCACTAATAGTCGACACCTCTCCCTTGATTGCTGCCAAGTCCCCTCTCACGGCCCCAAATTCCGAATTCAACCTTTCAAGTGTTCGGGTAACGGCCTCAAGAGTGACCCTCATAGAGTCAAGTGCATTAGTATCCACGTTATGGGACGTGGTCCCTTCCATTGTCAAGGTATTATACTCTTTAGATCACCACACGCTTGAGTTCCACAAGTGTTGTAAATTGGCTAGTAACCGTGAATCCTTTAAGGTATGAGTAAGCTCTTATCCGGAGTGGATTGTTGTTTGAAGACTCAAAGAATTCTTGTTGGACTGGAACCAAAAATAGCAAAGTATTCAAAAGATAAAAAGGCACTCAAGTAATCGTCGACACGAACAAACGGATTCAAAGGACTAATCGACAACCTAGTAGGAATGTACTAGTTTGTTAATTAGTTCTAGAACCAAGTAAAGGAAACCAAGAATCAACAATTAGCAGCTAGAATAATATCCAAAGTTGAGCTTAGGGGTGACATGGCAGCATGCAATTGGCCTTGGACCCACACGGTTTGTGTATATAACTTATATGTATATTTTTTTATTTTTTTTGTGTGTGTGTGTCTCAAATCTGAAATTCAATATTCATACAACTTGTGATGGATGACAATGTGTTTTGGAGGGAAAAATAATAGTCTTGTAGCCTTTTCAACCTTTCAAACTCAAAGGGTGAGGTTTGACTAACTAGTCCCACAAAACAAGGCTCCTTGAATTAGGGAAGAGTGGTTGACAAGACTAGGAAGTGATGGGTGCAAGTCTTTCACTAACAACTTTATGACTTGTGTTGCAACTTGAACACAACAAGATGAACAAGTTTAAAAGATGAGCACCTCAACAACCTTCATCAACTTCTTCAAGCACATAACACACAACCATCAATTTTTGTCATCAACAACATACAACTTTCAGCCACTTCAAGTCACCACAACAATGGTCAAGTTTTCAAGCTCAACTTTTAGATCTAGACACTTTAGTGTTGGTGGGAAAGAAACCAACACTAGAAACACACTAAACAAGCAAAATAACACCTAGATCTAAATATACAACAACATTCTCGGTTTTGTCTTCAATGGACAGATTTCAGAATTTTTTTTTTTTTGTTTAATCCTAGAACAAGCCCAAGATGGGTTGTGTTGGAACACAACCGGTCTTGCTTTGATACCAAATGATACAAGATCAAGTCCACAACACACAAATAGGCACAACCAGCCACGAAAATCAGCCAACCAACAACAAGAGAATCCAACAAACACAAGATTTAACAAGTTGAACACAATGCTAGTGAATCGAAAGAGCCCCACCCGGCTTCACTAGACTTCAAGATCTCAAAGACAACAACAACAAGATAATAAAAGATAGATAACTTGACATATGATATTCAAGAGACTAAGAACCCTAACATCAAGAAAGGACCCTAAGACTATTGAATATAAACACCAAGTTCTTACTTAGACCAAGAGGAACTCAATGACCTCAAGATCCTTGTTTCTAGCCAAGATACAACACAAGTATCCCTCTCCTTTGTGGACTGTTTTGAGAGAGAAAGAGAGCCCTAAGTGTTACAAGTCTTGTGATTCAAATGTCAAAATGGAAGAACTACTCAAAATAACCCTAATGTGTTCAATTTATATTACAAGGTAAAATGAAGCCAAAAAGACTAGTATGCCCTTCTCCAATCTGCCGCCCCCAGTTTATTACACTCCAAGGTCCCACTTCACACTTAAAACATTTAGATCCTTTGGGGGTTCAATGACTAACTCACACACGGCCATTTGCATGAACAAGGCTTGGAGTTTTTGTAACTCCCGAGCTTGGCTTCGTGTGAAAGGTCGTGTACTTGTGGAGCTTGTCCCACCCGTATCAATTTTTGTTGTAGTCGACCGGTTTTCTAAAATGGCGCACTTTATTCCTTGCTCTAAATGTGATGACGCCCCTAGCGTGGCCTCGTTATTTGTTGATAATGTTGTTAGATTGCATGGTGTTTCGAGGACCATTGTGAGTGATAGGGACTCTAAGTTCCTAAGCCACTTTTGGAAGTCCATGTGGGGTAGGCTTGGTACCAAGTTGTTGTTCTCTATGTCCTACCACCCACAGACCGATGGCCAAACGGAAGTAGTAAATAGGACTTTGGGTGCTATGCTACGTTCCATGGTTAAGGGAAAAATGACTTCTTGGGAGGAGCATTTACCATAGATTGAGTTTGCCTATAACGGTGTCATACACTCAAGTACGGGAATGACTCCCTTTGAGTGTGTATACGGCCTCAACCCCCTCACCCCTTTGGATTTAACCCCTTTGCCAAGTTATCTCATGATTAGCTTAGATGGAAGCAAGCGGGCAGATTCTATGAAGAAGTTACATAAGAAGGTGTGGCTTCAACTTGAGAAGAAAAACCAAGACATGGCAAGGAGGGCCAACAAGAGAAGAAAGAAATTCATTCTTGAACCGGGAGATTGGGTGTGGGTGCATCTTCGGAAGGATCGGTTTCCATCTCAAAGAAAGTCCAAATTGATGCCGAGAGGTGATGGTCCATTCCAAGTACTTGAAAAAATCAATGACAACGCCTACAAGATTGACCTTCCACCGGAATATCAAGTGCACAACACTTTTAACGTTTGTGATCTTTCTCTCGTGGAGGCGGTTGAAGATGTGAAACAAGATCAAACCCACAACACAAGATTTCAGCAACAACAACAAGATGAACAACTATCACAAGAACAACAAGTTGAACAACAAGTGCTAGTGAATCGAAAGAGCCCCACACGGCTTCACTAGACTTCAAGGTCACAAACACAACAACAACAAGATAATAAAAGGATAGATAGCTTGACATACGAGATTACAAGAATAAGGAACCAAACCGTGTATCAAACGATAAGACCCCCTAAGACCCGCAATAACAACACCAAACTCTTATGGTGACCGCTAAGGGAATCAACTCTGCCTTACAAACACCGTTTCTAAGCAAGGATCAATAATGGCTTTTCCAATCCCTACACTACTTGGCCTTTTCAAGCCCTACACTACATTCTCAAAGAGAGAAAAAGAAGTCTTCAAATATCCATAATGAACTAACTAGAAAATAAGACTAATGAAGCCTATTTATAACTATTACATCACATGACCAAACTACCCTTAATGAAAAGAGGCTCCTATGGAGTGTAAAGAAAAGGCACAAAAAAGACCAAAACACCCTTAATAAGGGGCGGTCATGGAGTGTAAGGACTCCTTCTTCACACTTTGATACAATATCAAGTATGTAACACAAGATTTCAGCAACAATAACACAAAAATCAGTAAAATCCAAGAGCAACAAGATGAACACAAATGCTAGTGAATCGAAAGAGCCCCACACGGCTTCACTAGACTTCAAGATCACAAACACAACAACAACAAGATAAATAAAAGATAGTTAACTTGACATATGATATTCAAAAGGCTAAGAACCCTAACAACAAGAGAGGACCCTAAGACTATTGAATATGAACACCAAGTTCTTACTTGGACCAAGAGGAACTCAAATGACCTCAAGACCCTAGTTTCTAGCCAAAACACAACACAAGCTTCACTCTTGGAAAGCTTGGCAGATTCTGCCCTCCCCAATGGAAGAGAGAGAGAGAGAAATATTACAAGTCCTTTGTCTTGAAATTACAATGAGAAAACTAAGCAAAATAACCCTAAGCTTGTCTATTTATATTACAAGCCAAATGAAAGACAAAATGACCCCTTTGCCCCTCTCTGAAACAGGCAGCCTTGGAGTGTTGTATTTATTACACTTCAAGGTCCTCTTCACACTTAAGAACATTGAGACCATTAGGTGGGCCCATGACCAGTTCACACACGTCCATTTGCATGAATAAGGCTTGGAGTTTTTGTAACTCCCGGGCATGACTACACGTGAAAGGTCGTGGTCTTGTTGGACAGCTCACACCCGTATCATCCTCTCCATCTTGAGAGGAATTTGACCTCAAATTCGGCATTTGTCCATCTTCAACCACACCTACGAGAGAAAGATCACCTACGTTGAAAGTGTTGTGCACTTGATATTCCGGTGGAAGATCAATCTTGTAGGCGTTGTCATTGATTTTCTCAAGTACTTGGAATGGACCATCACCCCTCGGCATCAATTTGGTCTTTCTTTGAGATGGGAATCGGTCCTTCCGAAGATGCACCCACACCCAATCTCCCGGTTCAAGAATGAGTTCCTTTCTCCCCTTTTTGGCCCTCCTTGCAACTTCTTGGTTTTTCTTCTCAAGTTGAAGTCGCACCTTCTCATGTAGACTTTTCATAGAATCTGCCCGCTTGCTTCCATCTAAGCTAATCATGAGATCATTTGGCAAAGGCGTTAAATCCAAAGGGGTAAGGGGGTTGAGGCCGTATACACACTCAAAGGGAGTCATTCCCGTACTTGAGTGTATGACACGGTTATAAGCAAACTCAATTAATGGTAAGTGTTCCTCCCAAGAAGTCATTTTTTCCTTAACCACGGAGCGTAGCATAGCACCCAAAGTCCTATTTACTACTTCCGTTTGGCCATCGGTTTGTGGGTGGCAGGACGTAAAGAACAACAACTTGGTCCCAAGCCTACCCCACATGGACTTCCAAAAGTGACTTAGGAACTTAGAGTCCCTATCACTTACAATGGCCCTCCGAACACCATGCAATCTCACAACATTATCAACAAATAGAGAGGCCACGCTAGGGGCGTCATCACATTTAGAGCAAGGAATAAAGTGCGCCATTTTAAAAAACCGATCGACTACAACAAAAATACTATCCCGGCCTCGACGAGTCCTTGGCAACCCTAACACAAAGTCCATAGATATATCAAGCCAAGGACGTAGAGGAGTGGGCAGCGGGGTGTACAACCCATGAGGTAGGAGCCGAGATTTGGCTCTCTTGCATTCTACACATTGGCCGCAAATTCTAGTCACATCCTTGCGCATTTTGGGCCAATAGAATTGCTCCTCCAATATTCCGAGGGTCTTTTCAACCCCAAAATGACCCATTAGACCGCCATCATGTGCTTTCCTCACAAACAATTCTCTCCACAAGCTAGAGGGTACACACAATAGTCTACCTTTAAATAAGTAACCATCAAACTTGGCATAGGGATTTGATCCCCTAGCCGAATCCCACTTGTCCCTACCCAATTCTTCGCATTCCCTAAAGATAGGAGCAAAGTGAGGGTCCTTGGGATACAATTCTCTTAAACTCTCAAAACCCATCAACTTTGATGACAAGGTGGACACAAGGACATGTTTTCTAGACAAAGCATCGGCCACTACATTGTCCTTACCCCTTTTGTATTGGATAACATAAGGGAAGGTCTCAAGAAACTCAATCCATTTGGCATGCCGTTTGTTAAGCTTGTCTTGGGCCCGAAGATGCTTTAAGGATTCATGGTCCGTTAGGATCACGAACTCCTTAGGCCATAAGTAGTGTTGCCAAGTGGCCAAGGCTCTAATCAAGGCATACAACTCTAAATCATACGTGGAGTAGTTTAGAGTTGCTCCTTTGAGCTTTTCACTAAAGTAAGCAATGGGTTTCAATTCTTGCATCAAAACTGCCCCTATGCCTACTTTACTCGCATCACACTCGACCTCGAAGGTCTTATCAAAGTTGGGCAATTGTAACAAAGGGGCGGAAATGAGCATAGCTTTCAAGGCTTCAAATGCCTTAGCTTGCTCGACACCCCACTTGAATGGTTGTTCTTTCCGAATGACCTCGGTCAAGGGGGCGGCTATGGTGCTAAATCCTTTGACAAACCTTCTATAAAAACTAGCCAACCCGTGGATGCTTCTTACTTCTCCAACGGTTTGAGGGATTGGCCAATTTTTGATAGCATTTATCTTGGATTCATCCACTTCGACCCCTCTTGAACTAACAACAAAACCCAAGAAAACAACTTCATTAACGCCAAAAGAGCACTTTTCCAGATTTGCATACAACCTTTCCTTTCTAAGGACATCAAGCACACATTGCAAATGCATCACATGCTCTTCCAAAGATTTACTATACACCAAGACATCATCAAAATAGACAACAACAAACTTTCCAATAAATGGCCTCATCACATGATTCATTAGCCTCATAAAAGTACTTGGAGCGTTTGTTAGGCCGAATGGCATAACCATCCATTCATAGAGACCAAACTTGGTCTTGAAGGAGGTTTTCCATTCATCACCGGGTTGCATTCTTATTTGGTGATAGCCACTTCTTAAATCAATCTTGGAAAATAAACACGAACCATTCAATTCATCAAGCATGTCATCTAATCGAGGGATAGGGTGATGATACTTTACCGTAATCTTGTTGATGGCTTGGCAGTCCACACACATACGCCACGTTCCATCCTTCTTGGGCACTAGTAGCACCGGAACCGCACACGGACTCATGCTCTCCTTGATATACCCTTTGTTGAGAAGCTCCTCCACTTGACGTTGCAATTCCTTGGTATCCGTAGGATTGCTCCTATAAGCCAGCTTGTTTGACAATTGTGATCCCAGCACAAAATCAATTTGGTGCTTAATTCCCCGAAGCGGGGGCAATCCTTGTGGAAGCTCCTTAGGGAATACATCCTCATAATCCTGCAACACACAAGAAATCAAAGGGGAAATGGAAGAATTAGTGGGGTTAGTATTAAAACAATGAGCCAAGAGTAACATAGGCGTGTCCTCATCATGATCCACGAAGAGTTCCTTCCTCCTAACTAACATCACCATGTTTTCTGGCCCTTTTGACGTTGGGGCAGCCTTGGATGACCCCACTGCCCCACCTACGGAATTCCCTCCCTTTTCTCCATTTTTGGATTCCTTTCCCTTTTCCTTCAATTCCCTCATCCTTTGATGCCACTCATTTACTTGGGACGGCGAAAGCGGATGAAGAGTAACCTTTCGGCCATCCTTCTCAAGTGTATACCGATTGGACCTCCCATCGTGTTTAGTAGACCTATCATATTGCCAAGGCCTACCTAGCAACAAGTGACATGCTTGCATTGGTATCACGTCACAAAGCACTTCATCGTGGTAGTTTCCCACCTTAAACCGTATCACACATTGCCTTGCGACCCTTAACTCACCACAATCATTCAACCATTGTAACTTGTAAGGACTAGTGTGCGGGGTAGTTGGTAGCTTCAAGAAATTTACCATAGCATGACTTACAACATTTGTACAACTACCACTATCGATCACCAAGGTACACACACTCCCCTTTACAAGAGACATTTAGTATGGAATAGATTTTCCCTTTGGCTTGGGTCATCTATTGCCTTACTAATCATGACGCGCCTAACCACAAAGTTTGGAACCACACACTCCCCTTCTTGCGGGTAAACATCTTCACCATCATCACCATCATCATCATGTGGCCCATCATCGGTTTCCTCTCCATCTTGAGGCTCGGCCTCATCTTTTCCCCTTTCGAGACCCACCTACACTCTCCCTTCCAGTAGGATCACATTGCGTCGGTTTGGACATTCATTGGCCTTATGCCCCCAACCTTGGCACTTGAAACATTGGAATCCCTTTGGGTTAGGATACTTGTGAGCCTCCGATTTCGGAGGGAATTTGTGGACTGTTTTGGGCTCGGGCAGCCTTGTAGTGGCGGGTTGGTCCTTGTTTTTGGGCCAACCCGAGGGGGTTTGGCCCCTTGTCTTGATAGATGATCTCTCTTTAAGTTCCCTTTCAATCTCAAGAGCCGCTTGGAAAATACCATCAACGGCTTCAAACTTGTGAAGGGTTAAATGAGTGGAGATCTCATTGTTCAACCCACACTTGAACCGGATGATGTCGTGGCTGATTTCCTCCCCACGATGATCAAGTTTCAACATGAGTTGTTGAAACTCATCAAAATATGCCATCACACTCTTGTTACCTTGACGCAAGCCATACAATCTAGCAAGCAACTCATGGTGATATCTCTCGGGAAGGTATCGTTGCCTCATCAAGTACCTCAATCGATACCAAGGTGGTGGCTGCCCATCAAATAGTTCATTACCAAACCGCTTGACGTACTCCCACCACGTGTTAGCATAGCCCTCAAAGTGAGCTATAGCATAACTTCCTTTCTTTTCTTCCGAGATATCATTAACTTGGAAGACTTTGTCGCAAGCCGATTCCCAAGCTAAGTATGCCTCGGGGTCACTTTCACCCTTAAAGAGAGGTAGACTCAACTTGATGGTGTTGATGCCTACATCCCTCTCATGGTGTCGGTTTCCTCTTTCTTCATATCCACGGTATCTCCGTTGAACTCCTCTGCCCCCTCTCACCTCCTCCTCTCTCATGTAAGTATCATCAAAGGCCCCGTACCCTTCATACTCCTCCCTACCATACTCCTCAAGGTGGGCTGGTCGGTTTTGGATATTTGGAATTTGATTTGGGGGTATTGGATTTTGTGGAGGTGGTGGTCTTTGGTTTAATGGAGCTTGGAATGGAAGGTTCGGATTTAGTGGTGGAATTTGACGTCCAAATCCCTCTTATGGAATTTGAGGAGCTTGGAAATGTATTGGTCTAGTGGGGTCATGGTTTGGAGGGAAAAAGGTGGTTTGGCTTGCGGCATTTAGTGGAGCTTGAGGTGTATTTAGCATTTGGTGGACTGTTTCGGGGGTGATGGTTGCGGAGGAAGTCCTATCATGCCCATTGGTAGAAACATGTAGAGAAGTAGAAGGACGAGAGTTCCTTTGACTCTCCACTTGTTCTAACCTCCCACTAATAGTCGACACCTCTCCCTTGATGGCTGCCAAGTCCCCTCTCACGGCCCCAAATTCCGAATTCAACCTTTCAAGTGTCCGGGTAACGGCCTCAAGAGTGACCCTCATAGAGTCAAGTGCATTAGTATCCACGTTATGGGACGTGGTCCCTTCCATTGTCAAGGTATTATACTCTTTAGATCACCACACGCTTGAGTTCCACAAGTGTTGTAAATTGGCTAGTAACCGTGAATCCTTTAAGGTATGAGTAAGCTCTTATCCGGAGTGGATTTTTGTTTGAAGACTCAAAGAATTCTTGTCGGACTAGGACCAAAAATAGCAACATATTCAAAAGATAAAAAGGCACTCAAGTAATCGTTGACACGAACAAACGGATTCAAAGGACTAATCGACAACCTAGTAGGAATGTACTAGTTTGTTAATTAGTTCTAGAACCAAGTAAAGGAAACCAAGAATCAACAATTAGCAACTAGAATAATATCCAAAGTTGAGCTTAGGGGTGATGTGGCAGCTTGCAATTGGCCTTGGACCCACACGGTTTGTATATATAACTTATATGTATATTCTATTTATTTTTTTGTGTCTCAAATCTGAAATTCAATATTCATACAACTTGTGATGGATGACAATGTGTTTTGGAGGGAAAAATAATAGTCTTGTAGCCTTTTCAACCTTTCAAACTCAAAGGGTGAGGTTTGACTAACTAGTCCCACAAAACAAGGCTCCTTGAATTAGGGAAGAGTGGTTGACAAGACTAGGAAGTGATGGGTGCAAGTCTTTCACTAACAACTTTATGACTTGTGTTGCAACTTGAACACAACAAGATGAACAATTTTAAAAGATGAGCACCTCAACAACCTTCATCAACTTCTTCAAGCACATAACACACAACCATCAATTTTTGTCATCAACAACATACAACTTTCAGCCGCTTCAAGTTACCACAACAATGGTCAAGTTTTCAAGCTCAACTTTTAGATCTAGACACTTTATTGTTGGTGAGAAAGAAACCAACACTAGAAACACACTAAACAAGCAAAATAACACCTAGATCTAAACATACAACAACATTCTCGGTTTTGTCTTCAATGGACAGATTTCAGAATTTTTTTTTTTTGTTTGTTTAATCCGAGAACAAGCCCAAGATGGGTTGTGTTGGAACACAACCGGTCTTGCTCTGATACCAAATGATACAATATCAAGTATGTAACACAAGATTTCAGCAACAATAACACAAAAATCAGTAAAATCCAAGAGCAACAAGATGAACACAAATGCTAGTGAATCGAAAGAGCCCCACACGGCTTCACTAGACTTCAAGATCACAAACACAACAACAACAAGATAAATAAAAGATAGTTAACTTGACATATGATATTCAAAAGGCTAAGAACCCTAACAACAAGAGAGAACCCTAAGACTATTGAATATGAACACCAAGTTCTTACTTGGACCAAGAGGAACTCAAATGACCTCAAGACCCTAGTTTCTAGCCAAAACACAACACAAGCTTCACTCTTGGAAAGCTTGGCAGATTCTGCCCTCCCCAATGGAAGAGAGAGAGAGAGAAATATTACAAGTCCTTTGTCTTGAAATTACAATGAGAAAACTAAGCAAAATAACCCTAAGCTTTTCTATTTATATTACAAGCCAAATGAAACACAAAATGACCCCTTTGCCCCTCTCTGAAACAGGCGGCCTTGGAGTGTTGTATTTATTACACTTCAAGGTCCTCTTCACACTTAAGAACATTGAGACCATTAGGTGGGCCCACGACCAGTTCACACGCGTCCATTTGCATGAATAAGGCTTGGAGTTTTTGTAACTCCCGGGCTTGACTACGCGTGAAAGGTCGTGGTCTTGTTGGACAGCTCACACCCGTATCACACTTCAACCCTTGTAATTCTTTGGAGCCTCGGGTAGTCATCAAGGCAAGCCTCCAAGCAACCTTCCACACACGAATTTGCTTTATTATGTGTCCAAAATGACTTCATGACTTCCCCATGCATACTCTCGGGCCTTCAAGGTGTCCAAAATCAGATTCTCCACGTGTTGGCCACGAATGATGGCATCAAAAGTTATGATGGCCATTTGTCTTGTATCATCCTCCCCTTCTTGAAAAGGATTCGACCTCGAATCCAAACCTTGCAAAACCAAAGAAAGGACAAACAAATACAAACTCCTCATGGCATGAGGGTTAGGGTTAGCACAATAAATCATCTCAACATGCCAAGGTTGCTTATACTTGCAATATAACCAAGGATCCTTTGAATTAAATATTAAAAACTTATTAAAATATGCACAAAGGATTTGGCTATTTAAATCACCAAGAGATAAGGAAACTACAAAGGTCCTAATGGCATCAAATAATCCATAAGGTAAAACTACCTTCATCTTAGGAGCCATAAGACACAATTGCTTCTTTATCCCTTCAAGAGACCACACCAAGGGTGGAGCCTCAATTGGTTCTAATGTCCACAAGATCCATATAGAATTATCATTCATACAAGTGGACAAATCAACAAATTTCCTACCTCTACATAAAACAAATCCAAAACTAGCATGGATGTCATCATAGGCAAAGAGGTAGTATAGGAAAGAATCAAGTATAAAGGCATACAAGGGTGAAGACAAAGCATTTAAGCACATCCACATTCTTTCCTTCAAGCAAATAGAGAACTTGGCATCCACAAGTTGAGATTCAAACACAATTGTGTCAAGCAAGGATGCACATTTAGAAACATTACCCCAAGGAAACAATGACACTTTTGCTCTCGGGTTTTCAAGAATGACACTTTGCTTGTCATGTAGACCAAGCAACAAGTTGGGTGCGCCAATATCACCATTTCTATATTTGGCACCGGGGTCAAATAGAAAGAGTATCCATAGACACGGGTCTAGACAATACTCCCTTTCCGCATAGGCTTCACCCAAACTACAAGATATACTCTCTACAATAGCATACATATCATCAAAAGCAAATAGAGAGTGGAGAATGGTATCACTCAAGTCAAGTTCAACTAAGGTGTCCTCATGTGAGTACTCACTACCAGTTTCAACATCATCACCATAAGTACTCTCAACAATAAGGTCACACATAGTAGAAGAAGTAATTTCCAAATAATGGACACCTTCCCTTTCTATGGAAGTATCCTCAAGTAGACACATACCACCACTAAAGTCCAAGGAATTATTACTTAAGTCTTTACAAGCAAGCAATTCATCCTTATAGTCATTAAACATGGGTGGGGTGTCATACAAAGGATCACAACCACAATCAATTTTCAAGGAAAAATCACTTATTGGGTTTCTTAAGAATTCAAGCAAATCAAAATTATCATCACCCAATTGATCATTCCTTTCCAAGACCTCACATTCCCTTCCCTTAAGAGTACTCTCATCTCCCAAGAAGAGATTTCCATCTTTAGGAGGAATGTTTTTACACCATAGTGGGTTGGTATATAGGCTATAGCTTTCAAGACAAGCTATACCTTCAACGTCATTCTCACCACTAGGTTTTTTAGGAGTGAACTCATCATCTTCAAACAAGATATTGTACTTAAAGAGAGAAGGATCTATCCATGAAGAGGATATAGAACATGCAAATCCATTCTCTAAAAGATCATTATCAAGTATCAAAGATGTTTCAAGCACATGATTATCCCTATGAGCAAAACCGAGAGTAGAACATTTACTAGAGGTCATACTAAAGGGGTCACTCCTATTTATTTGATCAACATTTTCAATATAATCATTCACTTGAGATCCATTAAACACATCACACATATCCTCAAGTGGTGGACAAATTCAGCACATAAGTTGATCAACACAATTCCCAAAAGATGATGTACCATCATTCAACACATTGGCTTCAACACTAGGTGGACTTAAATTGACCTTACAAGAAGAGTCAATTCGATCATCAATAGGATCAACTAGTGTATCCACACTCCCAACAAGTACATCATCAACAAGAGGCAAAGAATCAATAGACTCACAAATAGGTAAGCTACTACTCACACTCAATGGGCCACTAGTCACACAATTATCATTCTCATGCACAAAAGTGTAAGAGTAAGCAATTTTACCTTGAAGTTCTTGAGTAAATTCTTCTTTGCCATGGTGTGAAGGTTTCCCACATGCTTCGGCAGCAACTTCTCCTTGGCCTTGTGTCCTTAGAAAGAAAAGGACAAACATAGTTAGCATGATTTGGTGGCAACCCCCTCACTTCACTCCACACAACCTCTCCTTTTTCCACTCTCGGATTACCATCTTTCACACCCTTACTCCTCTCAATCTTTTGTCTCTCATAATCATTCGGCTTGGAGTAAGTGATCACATCTCCTTGCAATTTGGGAATAATTGAGGTAAAGAGATAATTTCCCCAATGGTCCACTATAACCTTAGGCCAATTTAGCACATTTGGAACTCTATGTTGTGCAAACCAATCGGCACCCAAGCATACATGACCTGGTGTCAAGGGAAAGATATCGCACCACACCTCCTCATAGTATTCAAATTGGGTGAAGACAATCCTCACTCTCTCGGTAACCTTATACCCGTCCAAGGAATATGGAACAAGTAAAGGTTCTCGAAACAACCCTAAATAGTCAACCATCGGTGGCATGATGTAGTTCTTATGGCGCCAATCATCTAGCACAAGGAGGCAGCCCGGTACCCCAGAAATGCTTACCTTTCCGGAGTGAACACTTCTCCTAGGATCAACATTGTAGAGTTTAGGACAACCCATGGGCACATGAGTACCCCTCGGCCTTGGAGATGTATTCTCTCTTCTTCTCATGGGACAACCTACACTATAACTAGTATACCCATTCACACCGCTTTGACCTTGATAAAATGTACTACAAGGTGAAGAATATGAATCTTCATTCTCCACACGTGCACTCTCACCATGGCTCTCATAAGCTTTGCGAAGGGAGGGGTTATACCTTACACCAATTCGAGGTTCGAAATGGGAAGTGTAAGACTCCTCATATGCCCCAACTTCATCATAAGAACTTGGCACTTCATTCACCTCATGTTCTCCCTCAAAACCATAACCCTCAAATCTGCCCATGTCTTGATCATGGCTATATTCATAGCCCCCATAATCCACAACATCATCGTAGCCATAAAATCCCTCACTACAATCATAGTCTCCCATGTTGTAGTCACAATAATACGAGGCTACCAAGATATGTTCCCCTTATATCACCTTGTACCTACAAAATGAACAAACAAGATTAGTAGTAAAAGCACCTCACCAACACTCGTATACACTCACCTTTGTGATCCTCACAATTGGAGCGGCGAATATTGAAAGTTGCTTATACTCCAATAGTTAATAAGGTGTCAATCACTACTTAGCGACCGGAATAGATTATTGTTTGATCGACTCAAGACACAAAACAAAAAATCTACTTATGAACTTGAATCAAAGAAGTTCAACGAATCAAAATGAGAAAAGCACACAAAGAACGAAGAACACGAAGAAAACGGATTCAAAAAACCAACTCACAATCTAGTAGGTGATTACTAGTTGTTAATTAGTACTAGAATCAAGAAATGAAACTAAAGAAACAAGGAAATGAAAGCATGCAATTGGTCTTGGGCCCACACGAAAATATATATATATATATATATATTTTTTTTTTTTCTTGGTCACAAATTTGAAATTTCAATATGAAATACAACTTGTCATGGATGACAATGGGTTTTGGAGGGAAAGTAAAGTCTTGTACTCTTTTTTCAACTTTTCAAACTCAAAAAGGTAAGATTTGACTATTCTAATCCCACAAAACAAGGTTTCGTGTTTTAAGGAAAAGTGGTTGTCAAGTCTAAGAAGAGATGTGTGCAAGTCTTCTCACCAACAGCCAACAACTTTATAACTTTTGTTGTCTTAAGTTGTAAGAATAGATGAAGAACAAGATGAACACCACAACAACCTTCAAGAACACAACATCAACTTCTTCAAGAACATAACACAAAAACCACCAATGGTCATCAACAAGATACAACCTACGGCCCACTTCAAGTCACCACAACAATGGTCAATATTATAAGCTCATCTTTAGATCTAGACACTTTTAGTGTTGGTGAGAAAGAAACCAACACTAGAAACACACTAAACAAGTAAAATAACACCTAGATCTAAACACACAATCACTATTCTCGTCCAAGACAATAGGATGGACAGATTTCATTTTATTTTTTTTTGACAGATTTTTTTTTTTTTTTTTTTTTGACCGAGATAGCCCAAGATTGGTAGTGTAGGAACACAACCAGACTTGCTTTGATACCAAATGATACAAGATCAAACCCACAACACAAGATTTCAGCAACAACAACAAGATGAACAACTATCACAAGAACAACAAGTTGAACAACAAGTGCTAGTGAGTCGAGAGAGCCCCACACGGCTTCACTAGACTTCAATATTATAGACACAAGCTTAACAAGATTACAAACAAAAAAAGATAGATAGCTTGACATACGAGATTACAAGAATAAGGAACCAAACCGTGTATCAAACGATAAGACCCCCTAAGACCCGCAATAACAACACCAAACTCTTATGGTGACCGCTAAGGGAATCAACTCCGCCTTACAACCACCGTTTCTAAGCAAGGATCAATAATGGCTTTTGCAAGCCCTACACTACTTGGCCTTTTCAAGCCCTACACTACATTCTCAAAGAGAGAAGAAGAAGTCCTCAAATATCCATAATGAACTAACTAGAAAATAAGACTAATGAAGCCTATTTATAACTATTACATCACATGACCAAACTACCCTTAATGAAAAGAGGCTCCTATGGAGTGTAAAGAAAAGGCACAAAAAAGACCAAAACACCCTTAATAAGGGGCGGTCATGGAGTGTAAGGACTCCTTCTTCACACTTCAACCCTTGCAATTCTTTGGAGCCTCGGGTAGTCATCAAGGCAAGCCTCCAAGCAACCTTCCACACACGAATTTGCTTTATTATGTGTCCAAAATGACTTCATGACTTCCCCATGCATACTCTCGGGCCTTCAAGGTGTCCAAAATCAGATTCTCCACGTGTTGGCCACGAATGATGGCATCAAAAGTTATGATGGCCATTTGTCTTGTATCAAGATGACCAAGTGCTGAATTTGAGGTCAAATTCCTCTCAAGATAGAGAGGATGATACGGGTGGGACAAGCTGTCCAACAAGTACCCAACCATTCACACGAAGCCAAGCTCAGAAATTACAAAAACTCCAAGCCTTGTTCATGCAAATGGCCGTGTGTGAGTTGGTGATCGAGCCTCCTAAGGATCTCAATGTTTTTAAGTGTGAAGAGGGACCTTGAAGTGTAATAAACTTACACTCCAAGGGGCTGCAGCCTAGACAAGGGCAAGCTAGTCATTTTGCTTCATTTTGACTTGTAATATAAATAGAACATTTTAGGGTTATTTGGGGTAGTCTTCCATTATTATTTTTGAATCACAAGACTTGTAATATTTTGGGTTCTCTCTCTCTCTCAAAACAGCCCACAAAGAAGAGAGACACTTGTGTTGTATCTTGGCTAGAAACAAGGATCTTGAGGTCATTGAGTTCCTCTTGGTCTAAGTAAGAACTTGGTGTTTATATTCATTAGTCTTAGGGTCCTTTCTTGATGTTAGGGTTCTTAGTCTCTTGAATATTATATGTCAAGTTATCTATCTTTTATTATCTTGTTGTTGTTGTGTTTGAGATCTTGAAGTCTAGTGAAGCCGTGTGTGGCTCTTTCGATTCACTAGCATTGTTGTTTAACTTGCTAATCTTGTGTTTGTTGGGTCTTCTTGTTGTTGTTGCTGAAATCTTCATATTGTGGACTTGATCTTGTATCAACCACCAACAACAAGAAGACCCAACAAACACAAGATTAATAAGTTGAACAACAATGCTAGTGATTCGAAAGAGCCCCACACGGCTTCACTAGACTTCAAGATCATAAACACATCAACAACAAGATAATAAAAGATAGTTAACTTGACATATAATATTCAAGAGACTAAGAACCCTAACATCAAGAAAGGACCCTAAGACTAATGAATATGAACACCAAGTTCTTACTTAGACCAAGAGGAACTCAATGACCTCAAGATCCTTGTTTCTAGCCTAGATACAACACAAGTGTACTCCATTTGTGAGTTACTGTTTTGGAGCTTCCCAAATGGAGGAGAGAGAAGTCCTTAATATTACAAGAGTTTTTGTCTTCAAAATTATAATGAGAGAACTACCCAAATAACCCTAACATGTTCTATTTATATTACAAGGCAAAAATGAGGCAAAATGACCAGCTTGTCCCTAAGCTCTTGGGCGGCCTTGGAGTGTACATTTATTACACTTCAAGGTCCCTCTTCACACTTGAAAACATTTAGATCATTAGATGGATCAATCACCAACTCACACACGGTCATTTGCATGAACAAAGCTTGGAGTTTTTGTAATTCCCAAGCTTGGCTTCGTGTGAATGGTCGTGTACTTGTTGGACAGCTTGTCCCACCCGTATCAGTTTCCATCTCAAAGAAAGTCCAAATTGATGCCTAGGGGTGATGTTCCATTTCAAGTAGTTGAGAGAATCAATGACAATACCTACAAGATTGACCTCCCACCGAAATATCAAGTGCACAACACTTTCAACGTTTGTGATCTCTCTCTCGTGGATGCGGTTGAAGATGGCCAAATGTTGAATTTGAGGTCAAATTCTAATACAAGATCAAGTCCACAATATGAAGATTTCAGCAACAACAACAAGAAGACCCAACAAACACAAGAATAACAAGTTAAACAACAATGCTAGTGAATCGAAAGAGCCCCACACGGCTTCACTAGACTTCAAGATCTCAAACACAACAACAACAAGATAATAAAAAGATAGTTAACTTGACATATAATATTCAAGAGACTAAGAACCCTAACATCAAGAAAGGACCCTAAGACTAATGAATATGAACACCAAGTTCTTACTTAGACCAAGAGGAACTCAATGACCTCACAATCCTTGTTTCTAGCCAAGATACAACACAAGTGTCTCTCTTCTTGTGGGCTGTTTTGAGAGAGAGAACCCAAAATATTACAAGTCTTGTGATTCAAAATAATAATGGAAGAACTACCCAAATAACCCTATTATGTTCTATTTATATTACAAGGCAAAATGAAGCAAAATGACTAGCTTGCCCTTGTCTAGGCTGCCGCCCCTTGGAGTGTAAGTTTATTACACTTCAAGGTCCCTCTTCACACTTAAAAATATTTAGATCCTTTGGAGGCTCAATCACCAACTCACACACGGCCATTTGCATGAACAAGGCTTGGAGTTTTTGTAATTCCCGAGCTTGGCTTCGTGTGAAAGGTCGTGTACTTGTGGAGCTTGTCCCACCCGTATCATCCTCTCCATCTTGAGAGGAATTTGACCTCAAATTCAGCATTTGGTCATCGTCAACCGCACCCACGAGAGAGAGATCACAAATGTTGAAACTGTCGTGCACTTGATATTCCGGTGGAAGGTCAATCTTGTAGGCGTTGTCATTGATTTTCTCAAGTACTTGGAAGGGACCATCATCCCTAGGCATCAATTTGGACTTTCTTTGAGATGGAAACCGATCCTTCCGAAGATGCACCCACACCCAATCTCCCGGTTCAAGAATGAGTTTCTTTCTTCCCTTGTTGGCCCTCCTTGCCATGTCTTTGTTTTTCTTCTCAAGTTGAAGCCGCACCTTCTCATGTAACTTCTTCATAGAATCTGCTCGCTTGCTTCCATGATACGGTGAACCGCTAACCAACTCCACTAAAAGCTATAGCTGGTAGTGGAAGGCGCAACCCACACATATACACCCTGAATCAGGGGGGACGAACCCGATCCACACCCCCACCAAGGCCAACCCGGGACACACTACCTGATACGGGTGGGACAAGCTCCACAAGTACTCGACCTTTCACACGAAGCCAAGCTCGGGAGTTACAAAAACTCCAAGCCTTGTTCATGCAAATGGCCGTGTGTGAGTTGGTCATTGAACCGCCAAAGGATCTAAATGTTTTAAGTGTGAAGTGGGACCTTGGAGTGTAATAAACTTACACTCCAAGGGGGCGGCAGATTGGAGAAGGGCAAACTAGTCTTTTTGGCTTCATTTTACCTTGTAATATAAATAGAACACATTAGGGTTATTTTGAGTGGTTCTTCCATTAATATTTTGAATCACAAGACTTGTAATATCTTAGGTTCTCTCTCTCTCTCTCAAAACAGCCCACAAGAAGAGAGACACTTGTGTTGCATTTTGGCTAGAAACAAGGATCTTGAGGTCATTGAGTTCCTCTTGGTCTAAGTAAGAACTTGGTGTTTATATTCATTAGTCTTAGGGTCCTTTCTTGATGTTAGGGTTCTTAGTCTCTTGAATATTATATGTCAAGTTAACTATCTTTTTATTACCTTGTTGTTGTTGTGTTTGAGATCTTGAAGTCTAGTGAAGCCGTGTGGGGCTCTTTCGATTCACTAGCATTGTTGTTTAACTTGTTAATCTTGTGTTGGTTGGCTGATTTCGTGGCTGGTTGTTGCATATTGTGTGTTGTGGACTTGATCTTGTATCATTTGGTATCAAAGCAAGACCGGTTGTGTTCCAACACAACCCATGGGCTTGTTCTCGGATTAAAAAAAAAAAAAAAAAAAAATCTGAAATCTGTCCATTGAAGACAAAACCGAGAATGTTGTTGTATGTTTAGATCTAGGTGTTATTTTGCTTGTTTAGTGTGTTTCTAGTGTTGGTTTCTTTCTCACCAACACTAAAGTGTCTAGATCTAAAAGTTGAGCTTGAAAACTTGACCATTGTTGTGGTGACTTGAAGTGGCTGAAAGTTGTATGTTGTTGATGACAAAAATTGGTGGTTGTGTGTTATGTGCTTGAAGAAGTTGATGAAGGTTGTTGAGGTGTTCATCTTTTAAACTTGTTCATCTTGTTCATCTTGTTGTGTTCAAGTTGCAACAGAAGTCATAAAGTTGTTGGTGAAAGACTTGCACCCATCTCTTCCAAGACTTGACAACCACTTTTCCTTAAAACACGGAACCTTGTTTTGTGGGATTAGCCTAGTCAAATCTTACCTTTTTGAGTTTGAAAGGTTGAAAGACTACAAGACTTTTACTTTCCCTCCAAAACACATTGTCATCTATAACAAGTTGTGTGAGCATTGAAAAATTTCAGATTTGAGATAAAAAAAAAAAAAAAAAAAGGAACAAGGAAGAAGCAAAAACGTGTGGGACCACTTACATGCTACCACGTCACTATAAGCTCAACTTTGGATATTATTCTAGTTGCTAATTGTTGATTCTTGGTTTCCTTTACTTGGTTCTAGAACTAATTAACAAACTAGTACATTCCTACTAGGTTGTCGATTAGTCCTTTGAATCCGTTTGTTCGTGTCAACGATTACTTGAGTGCCTTTTATCTTTTGAATACGTTGCTATTTTTGGTTCTAGTCCGACAAGAATTCTTTGAGTCTTCAAACAAAAAATCCACTCCGAATAAGAGCTTACTCATACCTTAAAGGATTCACGGTTACTAGCCAATTTACAACACTTGTGGAACTCAAGCGTGTGGTGATCTAAAGAGTATAATACCTTGACAATGGAAGGGACCACGTACCATAACGTGGATACTAATGCACTTGACTCTATGAGGGTCACTCTTGAGGCCGTTACCCGGACACTTGAGAGGTTGAATTCGGAATTTGGGGCCGTGAGAGGGGACTTGGCAGCCATCAAGGGAGAGGTGTCGACTATTAGTGGGAGATTAGAACAAGTGGAGAGTCAAAGGAACTCTCGTCCTTCTACTCCTCTACATGTTTCTACCAATGGGCATGATCGGACTTCCTCCGCAACCATCACCCCCGAAACAGTCCACCAAATGCTAAATGCACCTCAAGCTCCACTAAATGCCGCAAGCCAAACCACCTTTTTCCCTCCAAACCGTGACCCCACTAGACCAATACATTTCCAAGCTCCTCAAGTTCCACAAGAGGGATTTGGACGTCAAGTACCTCCACTAAATCCGAACCCTCCATTCCAAGCTCCATTAAACCAAAGGCCACCAAATCCAATTCCTCCGAATCAAAATGCCCAAGACCGACCAGCCCACTTTGAAGGATATGGTAGAGAGGAGTATGAAGGATATGGAGCCTTTGATGATGCTTACATGAGGGAGGAGGAGATAAGAGGGGGTCGAGGAGATCCAAGGAGATACCGAGGGTATGGAGATAGGGGAAACTGACACCAAGAGAGAGATGTAGGCATCAACACCATCAAGTTGAACCTACCCATCTTTAAAGGTGAAAGTGACCTCGAGGCTTACTTAGCTTGGGAATCGGCTTGTGACAAAGTTTTCCAAGTTAATGATATCTCAGAGGAAAAGAAGGGATGCTATGCTATAGCTCATTTCGAGGGTTATGCTAACACTTGGTGGGAGTATGTCAAGCGGTTTGGTAATGAACTAATTGATGGGCAGCCACCACCTTGGTATCGGTTGAGGTACTTGATGAGGCAACGATACCTTCCCGAGAGATATCGCCATGAGTTGCTTGCTAGATTGTATGGCTTGCGTCAAGGTAACAAGAGTGTGATGGCATATTTTGATGAGTTTCAACAACTCATGTTGAAACTTGATCATCGTGGGGAGCAAATCAGTCACGACATCATCCGGTTCAAGTGTGGGTTGAACAAAGAGATCTCCACTCATTTAACCCTTCACAAGTTTGAAACCGTTGACGGTATTTTCCAAGCGGCTCTTGAGATTGAAAGAGAACTTAAAGAGAGATCATCCTTCAAGGCAAGGGGACAAGCCCCCTCGGGTTGGCCCAAAAACAAGGACCAACCCGCCACTACAAGGCTGCCCGAGCCCAAAACAGTCCACAAATTCCCTCCGAAACCGGAGGCTCACAAGTATCCTAACCCAAAGGGATTCCAATGTTTCAAGTGCCAAGGTTGGGGGCATAAGGCCAATGAATGTCCAAACCGACGCAATGTGATCCTACGGGAAGGGAGAGTGTATTACCTTGGTGAGGAGGTGGGTCCCGAAAGGGGAGAAGATGAGGCCGAGCCTCAAGATGGAGAGGAAACCGATGATGGACCACATGATGATGATGGTGAAGATGGTGAAGATGTTTACCCGCAAGAAGGGGAGTGTGTGGTTCCAAACTTTGTGGTTAGGCGCGTCATGATTAGTAAGGCAATAGATGACCCAAGCCAAAGGGAAAATCTATTCCATACTAAATGTCTTGTAAAGGGGAGTGTGTGTACCTTGGTGATCGATAGTGGTAGTTGTACAAATGTTGTAAGTCATGCTATGGTAAATTTCTTGAAGTTACCAACTACCCCAACACTAGTCCTTACAAGTTACAATGGTTGAATGATTGTGGTGAGTTAAGGGTCGCAAGGCAATGTGTGATTCGGTTTAAGGTGGGAAACTACCACGATGAAGTGCTTTGTGACGTGATACCAATGCAAGCATGTCATTTGTTGCTAGGTAGACCTTGGCAATATGATAGGTCTACTAAGCATGATGGGAGGTCCAATCGGTATACACTTGAGAAGGATGGCCGAAAGGTTACTCTTCATCCGCTTTCGCCTTCCCAAGTAAATGAGTGGCATCAAAGGATGAGGGAATTGAAGGAAAAGGGAAAGGAATCCGAAAAGGAAGAAAAGGGAGGGAATTCCGTAGGTGGGGCAGTGGGGTCATCCAAGGCTGCCCCAACGTCAAAAGGGCCGGAAAACATGGTGATGTTAGTTAGGAGGAAGGAACTCTTCGTGGATCATGATGAGGACACGCCTATGTTACTCTTGGCTCATTGTTTTAATGCTAACCCCACTAATTCTTCCATTTCCCCTTTGATTTCTTGTGTGTTGCAGGATTATGAGGATGTATTTCCTAAGGAGCTTCCGCAAGGATTGCCCCCGCTTCGGGGAATTGAGCACCAAATCGATTTTGTGCCGATATCATAATTGCCAAACAAGCCGGCTTATAGGAGCAATCCTACGGACACTAAGGAATTGCAACGTCAAGTTGAGGAGCTCCTCAACAAAGGGTATGTCAAGGAGAGCATGAGCCTGGTACCCCATCAATGCTTACCTTTCCGGAGTGAACACTTCTCCTAGGATCAACATTGTAGAGTTTAGGACAACCCAAGGGCACATGAGTACCCCTCGACCTTGGAGATGTATTCTCTTTTCTTCTCATGAGAACACCTACACTATAGCTAGCATACCCATTCACACCGCTTCGACCTTGATAAAATGTACTACAAGGTGAAGAATATGAATCTTCATTCTCCACACATGCACTCTCACCATGGCTCTCATAAGCTTTGCGAAGGGAGGGGTTATACCTTACACCAATTCGAGGTTCGAAATGGGAAGTGTAAGACTCCTCATATGCCCCAACTTCATCATAAGAACTTGGCACTTCATTCACCTCATGTTCTCCCTCAAAACCATAACCCTCAAATCTGCCCATGTCTTGATCATGGCTATATTCATAGCCCCCATAATCCACAACATCATCGTAGCCATAAAATCCCTCACTACAATCATAGTCTCCCATGTTGTAGTCACAATAATACGAGGCTACCAAGATATGTTCCCCTTATATCACCTTGTACCTACAAAATGAACAAATAAGATTAGTAGTAAAAGCACCTCACCAACACTCGTATACACTCACCTTTGTGATCCTCACAATTAGAGCGGCGAATATTGAAAGTTGCTTATACTCCGGTAGTTAATAAGGTGTCAATCACTACTTAGCTACTGGAATAGATTATTGTTTGATCGACTCAAGACACAAAACAAAAAATCTACTTAGAACTTGAGTCAAAGAAGTTCAACGAATCAAAATGAGAAAAGCACACGAAGAACGAAGAACACGAAGAAAACGGATTCAAAAAACCAACTCACAATCTAGTAGGTGATTACTAGTTGTTAATTAGTACTAGAATCAAGAAATGAAACTAAAGAAACAAGGAAATGAAACTTAGAATCTGAAATTTGAGCTTAATGGTGACGTGACAGCATGCAATTGGTCTTGGGCACACACGAAAATATATATATATATTTTTTTTTTTTTGGTCACAAATCTGAAATTTCAATATGAAATACAACTTGTCATGGATGACAATGGGTTTTGGAGGGAAAGTAAAGTCTTGTACTCTTTTTTCAACTTTTCAAACTCAAAAAGGTAAGATTTGACTATTCTAATCCCACAAAACAAGGTTCCGTGTTTTAAGGAAAAGTGGTTGTCAAGTCTAAGAAGAGATGTGTGCAAGTCTTCTCACTAACAACCAACAACTTTATAACTTTTGTTGTCTTAAGTTGTAAGAATAGATGAAGAACAAGATGAACACCACAACAACCTTCAAGAACACAACATCAACTTCTTCAAGAACATAACACAAAAACCACCAATGGTCATCAACAAGGTACAACCTACGGCCCACTTCAAGTCACCACAACAATGGTCAATATTATAAGCTCATCTTTAGATCTAGACACTTTTAGTGTTGGTGAGAAAGAAACCAACACTAGAAACACACTAAACAAGTAAAATAACACCTAGATCTAAACACACAATCACTATTCTCGTCCAAGACAACAAGATGGACAGATTTCGTTTTTTTTTTTTTTGACAGATTTCGTTTTTTTTTTAATTTTTTTTTTAATTTTTTTTTGATCGAGATAGCCCAAGACCAACCTTGCTCTGATACCAAATGATACAATATCAAACCCGCAACACAAGATTTCAGCAACAACAACAAGATGAACAACTATCACAAGAACAACAAGTTGAACAACAAGTGCTAGTGAATCGAAAGAGCCCTACACGGTTTCACTAGACTTCAAGATCACAAACATAACAACAACAAGATAATAAAAGGATAGATAGCTTGACATACGAGATTACAAGAATAAGGAACCAAACCGTGTATCAAATGATAAGACCCCCTAAGACCTGCAATAACAACACCAAACTCTTATGGTGACCGCTAAGGGAATCAACTCTGCCTTACAACCACCGTTTCTAAGCAAGGATCAATAATGGCTTTTCCAAGCCCTACACTACTTGGCCTTTTCAAGCCCTACACTACATTCTCAAAGAGAGAAGAAGAAGTCTTCAAGTATCCATGATGAACTAACTAGAAAATAAGACTAATGGCTATTTATAACTATTACATCACATGACCAAACTACCCTTAATGAAAAGAGGCTCCTATGGAGTGTAAAGAAAAGGCACAAAAAGACCAAAACACCCTTAATAAGGGGCGGTCATGGAGTGTAAGGACTCCTTCTTCACACTTCAACCCTTGCAATTCTTTGGAGCCTCGGGTAGTCATCAAGGCATGCCTCCAAGCAACCTTCCACACACGAATTTGCTTTATTATGTGTCCAAAATGACTTCATGACTTCCCCATGCATACTCTTGGGCCTTCAAGGTGTCCAAAATCAGATTCTCCATGTGTTGGCCACGAATGATGGCATCAAAAGTTAGGATGTCCATTTGTCTTGTATCATCATCCATGACAAGTTGTGTATAGATATATATATATATATATATATTTTCGTGTGGGCCCAAGACCAATTGCATGCTGCCACATCACCATTAAGCATAAATTTCAGATTCTAAGTTTCATTTCCTTGTTTCTTTAGTTTCATTTCTTGATTCTAGTAGCAATTAACAACTAGTAATCACCTACTAGATTGTGAATTGGTTTTTGAATCCGTTTTTCTTCGTGTTTTTCGTTCTTTGTGTGTTTTTCTCATTTCGATTCATTGAACTTCTTTGATTCAAGTCCATAAGTAGATTTTGTTTTGTGTCTTGAGTCGATCAAACAATAATCTATTCCGGTCTCTAAGTAGTGATTGACACCTTATTAACTACCGGAGTATAAACAACTTTCAATATTCGTCGCTCCAATGGTGAGGATCACAAAGGCGAGTGTATACGAGTGTTGGTGAGATGCTTTTACTACTAATCTTATTTGTTCATTTTGTAGGTACAAGGTGATATAAGGGGCACATATCTTGGTAGCCTCGTATTATTGTGACTACAACATGGGAGACTATGATTGTAGTGAGGGATTTTATGGCTACGATGATGTTGTAGATTATGGGGGCTATGAATATAGCCATAATCAAGACATGGGCAGATTTGAGGGTTATGGTTTTGAGGGAGAACATGAGGTGAATGAAGTGCCAAGTTCTTATGATGAAGTTGGGGCATATGAGGAGTCTTACACTTCCCATTTCGAACCTCGAATTGGTGTAAGGTATAACCCCTCCCTTCGCAAAGCTTATGAGAGCCATGGTGAGAGTGCACGTGTGGAGAATGAAGATTCATATTCTTCACCTTGTAGTACATTTTATAAAGGTCGAAGTGGTGTGAATGGGTATACTAGCTATAGTGTAGGTTGTCCCGTGATAAGAAGAGAGAATACATCTCCAAGGCCGAGGGGTACTCATGTGCCCTTGGGTTGTCCTAAACTCTACAATGTTGATCCTAGGAGAAGTATTCACTCCAGAAAGGTAAGCATTGATGGGGTACCGGGCTGCCTCCTTATGCTAGATGATTGGCGCCATAAGAACTACATCATGCCGCCGATGGTTAACTATTTAGGGTTGTTTCGAGAATCTTTACTTGTTCCGTATTCCTTGGACGGGTATAAGGTTACCGAGAGAGAGAGAATTGTCTTCACCCAATTTGAATACTATGAGGAGGTGTGGTGCGATATCTTTCCCTTGAGACCAGGTCATGTATACTTGGGTGCCGATTGGTTTGCACAACATAGAGTTCCAAATGTGCTAAATTGGCCAAAGGTTATAGTGGACCATTGGGGAAATTATCTTTTTACCTCAATTATTCCCAAACCGCAAGGAGATGTGATCACTTACTCCAAGCCAAATGATTATGAGAGACAAAAGATTGAGAGGAGTAAGGGTGTGAAAGGTGGTAATCCGAGAGTGGAAAAAGGAGAGGTTGTGTGGAGTGAAGTGAGGGGGTTGCCACCAAATCATGCTAACTATGTTTGTCCTTTTCTTTCTAAGGACATTTGTGTAGGTACCAACATGGCAAGCGGAGAAGCACAAGGCCAAGGAGAAGTTGCTGCCGAAGCATGTGGGAAACCTTCACACCACGGCAAAGAAGAATTTACTCAAGAACCTCAAGGTAAAATCGCTTACTCTTACACTTTTGTGCATGTGAATGATAATTGCGTGACTAGTCGCCCATTGAGTGTGAGTAATAGCTTACCTATTTGTGAGTCTATTGATTCTTTGCCTCTTGTTGATGATGTACTTGTTGTGAGTGTGGATACACTAGTTGATCCTATTGATGATCGAATTGACTCTTCTTGTAAGGTCAATTTAAGTCCACCTAGTGTTGAAGCCAATGTGTTGAATGATGGTACATCATCTTGTGGGAATTGTGTTGATCATTTTATATGCGGAAATTGTCCACCACTTGAGGATATGTGTGATGTGTTTAATAGATCTCAAGTGAATGATTATATTGAAAATGTTGATCAAATAAATAGGAGTGACCCCTTTAGTATGACCTCTAGTAAATGTTCTACTCTCGGTTTTGCTCACAGGGATAATCATGTGCTTGAAACATCTTTGATACTTGATAATGATCTTTTAGAGAATGGATTTGCATGTTCTATATCCTCTTCATGGATAGATCCTTCTCTCTTTAAGTACAATATCTTGTTTGAAGATGATGAGTTCACTCCTAAAGAACCTAGTGGTGAGAATGACGTTGAAGGTATAGCTTGTCTTGAAAGCTATAGCCTATATGCCAACCCACTATGGTGTAAAAACATTCCTCCTAAAGATGGAAATCTCTTCTTGGGAAATGAGAGTACTCTTAAGGGAAGGGAATGTGAGGTCTTGGAAAGGAATGATCAATTGGGTGATGATAATTTTGATTTGCTTGAATTCTTAAGAAACCCAATAAGTGATTTTTCCTTGAAAATTGATAGTGGTTGTGATCCTTTGTATGACACCCCACCCATGTTTGATGACTATAAGGATGAATTGCTTGCTTGTAAAGACTTAAGTAATAATTCCTTGGACTTTAGTGGTGGTATGTGTCTACTTGAGGGTACTTCCATAGAAAGGGAACTTGTCCATTATTTGGAAATTACTTCTTCTACTGTGTGTGACCTTATTGTTGAGAGTACTCATGGTGATGATGTTGAAACTGGTAGTGAGTACTCACATGAGGACACCTTAGTTGAACTTGACTTGAGTGATACCATTCTCCACTCTCTATTTGCTTTTGATGATATGTATGCTATTGTGGAGAGTATATCTTGTAGTTTGGGTGAAGCCTATGGGGAAAGAGAGTATTGTCTAGACCTGTGTCTATGGCTACTCTTTCTATTTGACCCCGGTGCCAAATATAGAAATGGTGATGTTGGCGCACCCAACTTGTTCCCCACTACATGACAAGCAAAGTGTCATTCTTGAAAACCCGAGAGCAAAAGTGTCATTGTTTCCTTGGGGTAATGTTTCTAAATGTGCATCCTTGCTTGACACAATTGTGTTTAAATTACAAGAATCTCAACTAGTGGATGCTAAGTTCTCTATTTGCTTGAAGAAAAGAATGTGGATGTGATTAAATGCTTTGTGTTCACCCTTGTATGCCTTTACACTTGATTCTTTCCTATACTACCTCTTTGCCTATGATGACATCCATGCTAGTTTTGGATTTGTTTTATGTAGAGGTAGGAAATTTGTTGGTATGTACACTTGTATGAATGATAATGCTATATGGATCTTGTGGACATTAGAACAATTGAGGCTCCACCCTTGGTGTGGTCTCTTGAAGAGATAAATAAGCAATTGTGTCTTAAGGCTCCTAAGATGAAGGTAGTTTTACCTTGTGGATTATTTGATGCCATTAGGACCTTTGTAGTTTCCTTCTCTCTTGGTGATTTAAATAGCCAAATCCTTTGTGCATATTTTAATAAGTTTTTAATATTTAATTCAAAGGATCCTTGGTTATATTTCAAATATAAGCAACCTTGGCATGTTGATATGATTTATTGTGCTAAACCTAACCCTCATGCCATGAGGAGTTTGTATTTGTTTGCCCTTTCTTTGGTTTTGCAAGGTTTGGATTCGAGGTCGAATCCTTTTCAACAAGGGGAGGATGATACAAGACAAATGGCCATCATAACTTTTGATGCCATCATTCGTGGCTAACACGTGGAGAATCTGATTTTGGACAACTTGAAGGCCGAGAGTATGCATGGGGCAGTCATTTTGGACACTTAATAAAGAAATTTCATCGGTGGAAGGTTGCTTAGAGGCTTGCCTTGATGACTACCCGAGGCTCCAAAGGATTACAAGGGTTGAAGTGTGAAGAAGGAGTCCTTACACTCCATGACCACCCCTTATTAAGGGTGTTTTGGTCTTTTTTGTGCCTTTTCTTTACACTCCATAGGAGCCCCTTTTCATTAAGGGTAGTTTGGTCATTTGATGTAATAGTTATAAATAGACTTCATTAGTCTTTTTTTCTAGTTAGTTCATGATGGATATTTGAAAGACTTCTTCTTCTCTCTTTGAGAATGTAGTGTAGGGCTTGGAAAGGCCAAGTAGTGTAGGGCTTGGAAAAGCCATTATTGATCCTTGCTTAGAAACGGTGGTTGTAAGGCGGAATTGATTCCCTTAGCGGTCACCATAAGAGTTTGGTGTTGTTATTGCGGGTCTTAGGGGGTCTTAGCGTTTGATACACGGTTTGGTTTCTTATTCTTGTAATCTCGTATGTCAAGCTATCTATATTTTTCTTTGTAATCTTGTTAAGCTTGTGTTTATAATCTTGAAGTCTAGTGAAGCCGTGTGAGGCTCTTTCGATTCAGTAGCACTTGTTGTTCAACTTGTTGTTCTTGTGATAGTTGTTCATCTTGTTGTTGTTGCTGAAATCTTGTGTTGCGGGTTTGATATTGTATCAAGTGTATATCGATTGGACCTCCCATCGTGTTTGGTAGCCTATCATATTGCCAAGGCCTACCTAGAAACAAGTGACATGCTTGCATTGGTATCACGTCACAAAGAACTTCATCATAGTAGTTTCCCACCTTAAACCGTATCACACATTGCCTTGCGACCCTTAATTCACCACAATCATTCAACCATTGTAACTTGTAAGGACTAGTGTGCGGGGTAGTTGGTAACTTCAAGAAATTTACCATAGCATTACTTACAACATTCGTACAACTACCACTATCGATCACCAAGGTACACACACTCCCCTTTACAAGACATTTAGTATGGAATAGATTTTCCCTTTGGTTTGGGTCATCTATTGCCTTACTAATCATGACGCGCCTAACCACAAAATTCGGAACCACACTCTCCCCTTCTAGCGGATAAACATCTTCACCATCATCATCATGTGGTCCATTATCGATTTCCTCTCCATCTTGAGGCTAGGCCTCATCTTCTCCCCTTTCAGGGCCTACCTCCTCACCAAGGTAATACAATCTCCCTTCCCGTAGGATCACATTGCATCGGTTTGGACATTCATTGGCCTTATGCCTCTAACCTTGGCACTTGAAACATTGGAATCCCTTTGGGTTAGGAAACTTGTGAGCCTCCGGTTTTGGAGGAATTTTGTGGACTATTTTGGGCTCGGGCAGCCTTGTAGTGGCGGGTTGGTCCTTGTTTTTGGGCCAACCCGAGGGGGCTTGTCCCCTTACCTTGAAAGATGATCTCTCTTTAAGTTCCCTTTCAATCTCAAGAGCCGCTTGGAAAATACCGTCAACGGTTTCAAACTTGTCAAGTGTTAAATGAGTGGAGATCTCTTTGTTCAACCCACACTTGAACCGGATGATGCCGTGACTGATTTTCTCCCCACGATGATCAAGTTTCAACATGAGTTGTTGAAACTCATCAAAATATGCCATCACACTCTTGTTACCTTGACGCAAGCCATACAATTTAGCAAGCAACTCATGGCGATATCTCTCGGGAAGGTATCATTGCCTCATCAAGTACCTCAACCGATACCAAGGTGGTGGCTGCCCATCAATTAGTTCATTACCAAATCGCTTGACATACTCCCACCAAGTGTTAGCATAACCCTCGAAATGAACTATAGCATAGCAACCCTTCTTTTCTTCCGAGATATCATTAACTTGGAAAACTTTGTCACAAGCCGATTCCCAAGCTAAGTAGGCCTCGGGGTCACTTTCACCTTTAAAGATGGGTAGGTTCAACTTGATGGTGTTGATGCCTACATCTCTCTCTTGGTGTCGGTTTCCCCTATCTCCATACCCTCGGTATCTCCTTGGATCTCCACGACCCCCTCTTATCTCCTCTTCCCTCATGTAAGAATCATCAAAGGCTCCATACCCTTCATACTCCTCTCTACCGTATCCATCAAAGGGGTCTGGTCGGTTTTGGGTGTTTTGGGCTTGATTTGGAGGAAGTGGATTTTGTGGCCTTTGGTTTAATGGAGCTTGGAATGGAGGGTTTGGATTTTGTGGGGGTACTTGACGTCCAAATCTCTCTTGTGGAACTTGAGGAGTTTGGAAATGTATTGGTCTAGTGGGGTCACGGTTTGGAGGGAAAAGAGAGGTTTGGCTTGAGGCATTTAATGGAGCTTGAGGTACATTTAGCATTTGGTGCAATGTGTCGGGGGTAATGGTTGCGGAGGAAGTTCTATCATGCCCATTGGTAGATACATGTAATGGGGTAGAAGGACGAGAGTTCCTTTGGCTCGCCACTTGTTCTAATCTCCCACTAATAGTTGACACTTCTCCCTTTACTGCTGCCAAATCCCCTCTCACGGCCCCAAATTTCGTATTCAACCTTTCAAGTGTCCGGGTAACGGCCTCAAGAGTGACCCTCATAGAGTCAAGTGCATTAGTATCCACGTTATGGGACGTGGTCCCTTCCATTGTCAAGGTATTATACTCTTTAGATCACCACACGCTTAAGTTCCACAAGTGTTGTAAATTGGCTAGTAATCGTGAATCCTTTAAGGTATGAGTAAGCTCTTATCCGGAGTGGATTCTTGTTTGAAGACTCAAAGAATTCTTGTCGGACTAGAACCAAAAATCAGCAACGTATTCAAAAGATAAAAGGCACTCAAGTAATCGTTGACACGAACAAACGGATTCAAAGGACTAATTGTCAACCTAGTAGGAATGTACTAGTTTGTTAATTAGTTCTAGAACCAAGTAAGGAAACCAAGAATCAACAATCAGCAACTAGAAGAATATCCAAAGTTGAGCTTATAGTGACGTGGCAGCATGTAAGTGGTGGGTCTTGGTCCCACACGTTTTCTTTTCTTCTTTTTTTTTGTCTCAAATCTGAAATTTTCAATACTCACACAACTTGTTATGGATGACAATGTGTTTTGGAGGGAAAGTAAAAGTTTTGTATTCTTTCAACCTTTCAAACTCAAAAAGGAAAGGTTTGACTATGCTATTCCCACAAAACAAGGTCCCTTGATTTAAGGAAGAGTGGTTGTCAAGACTAGGAAGTGATGGGTGCAAGTCTTTTCACCAACAACTTTATGACTTTTGTCTTACAACATGAACTCAACTTTCAACAAGATTAACAAGTTTATAAGATGAACACCTCAACAATCCCAACACCCTTCAAGAACACAACATCAACTTCTTCAAGCACATAGCACAAAACCACCAATTGTCATCAACAACATACAACCTACGGTCCACTTTTCAAGTCACCACAACAATGGTCAATATTTTAAGCTCAATCTTTTAGATCTAGACACTTTAGTGTTGGTGAGAAAGAAACCAACACTAGAAACACACTAAACAAGTAAAATAACACCTAGATCTATACACACAACAACATTCTCGGCCAAGACAACAATGGACAGATTTTCTTTTCTCTTTTCTTTTTTTTTTTTAGGCCGAGAGCAAGCCCAAGATGGGTAGTGTTGGAACACAACCGGTCTTGCTCTGATACCAAATGATACAAGATCAAGTCCACAATATGAAGATTTTAGCAACAACAACAAGAAGACCCAACAAACACAAGAATAACAAGTTAAACAACAATGCTAGTGAATCGAAAGAGCCCCACACGACTTCACTAGACTTCAAGATCTCAAACACAACAACAACAAGATAATAAAAAGATAGTTAACTTGACATATAATATTCAAGAGACTAATAACCCTAACATCAAGAAAGGACCCTACGACTAATGAATATGAACACCAAGTTCTTACTTAGACCAAGAGGAACTCAATGACCTCAAGATCCTTGTTTCTAGCCAAGATACAACACAAGTGTCTCTCTTCTTGTGGACTGTTTTGAGAGAGAGAACCCAAAATATTACAAGTCTTGTGATTCAAAATAATAATGGAAGAACTACCCAAATAACCCTAATATGTTCTATTTATATTACAAGGCAAAATGAAGCAAAATGACTAGCTTGCCCTTGTCTAGGCTGCCGCCCCTTGGAGTGTAAGTTTATTACACTTCAAGGTCCCTCTTCACACTTAAAAACATTTAGATCCTTCGGAGGCTCAATCACCAACTCACACACGACCATTTGCATGAACAAGGCTTGGAGTTTTTGTAATTTCCGAGCTTGGCTTCGTGTGAAAGGTCGTGTACCTGTGGAGCTTGTCCCACCCGTATCAAATTCCTCTCAAGATGGAGAGGATGATACGGGTGGGACAAGCTGTCCAACAAGTACACGACCTTTCACACGAAGCCAAGCTCGGGAATTACAAAAACTCCAAGCCTTGTTCATGCAAATGGTCGTGTGTGAGTTGGTTATTGATCCACTCAAGGGTTTAAATGTTTTTAAGTGTGAAGAGGGACCTTGAAGTGTAATAAACTTACACTCCAAGGCCGGCCCCCATGACAAGGGTAAACTAGTCATTTTTTCCTTGTAATATAAATAGAACATATTAGGGTTATTTGGGTAGCTCTCCCATCAGATTTTGAACATAACACTTGTAATATTTTGGATCTCTCTCTCTCTACTCCATCTCTCAAGTAGAGTGATACTTGTGTTGTATCTTGGCTAGAAACAAGGATCTTGAGGTCATAGAGTTCCTCTTGGTCCAAGTAAGAACTTGGTTATATTCAATAGTCTTAGGGTCCTCTCTTGGTCTTAGGGTTCTTACACTCTTGAATCTTTTATGTCAATTTACTATCTTTTTGTGATCTTGTTAATGTTGTATTTGTAATCTTGAAGTCTAGTGAAGCCGTGTGGGGCTCTTTTGATTCACTAGCACTTGTTGTTCAACTTGCTAATTTTTGTGTTATTTTGTTCTTCTTGTTGCTGATTTCGTGGGAACTTTGTGTTGTGGGCTTGATAGTGTATCACCTTTATTCCTTTCTTTACTATTTGTTTTCGTATGACGACCCTTTTCTCAAATGTGGTCTCATTCTTGTGGATGCTAAGTTGATCATTTGTTTTTGGAAGAGTCCATGGATATTGAAAGTTCCTTGTCACCTTCATAGGGTTTTACAAGTTGAAGTTTCAACTAGGACTCTTGGAAGCATGCTTGGTGCTATGATAGGAGGGACCCCAACTCCTTGGGAGTATTATTTAACATGGAGTGATTTGACTCCTAATAGATTCCTCGACTATTCTAGTAGCATGGCTTCACTGGTGCACTTCCTTTCTTTAGGAAATTGCTTGATAGAGAGGGTTGTTTGGTGCTTAAAATGTCTCTTCTTATCTACCGGTGTCCTTATCTTTTGGCACGCCCTAGATGAGAATAGTGAGCTTAACACCTTTCTCTACTATCTCTTTGCTTATGATGATACTCATGATGGTATGGAATTTATTTTGTATGGAGGTAGAGATATGTGGGTCTTTTGCTTCTTTGACTCAGATGAACCCTTGTGGGTGATTACACCACTTTTGGTGTGGCTTTTTTGTGAGACAATGAAACAATTATGTCTTATGGCTCCCAAGTTAAATGTGGTACCATCTTTTGGAGTTCTTGATGCCACAAAGATCTTTGTGTTTGCCTTGTCTCTTGATGTTTATCATAAGCAAAACCTTTGCTCCATGAATGATGGATTGGCTTTATTAAAAGCAAAGGATATTTGGTTGTATCTCAAATTTGTGCCTCCTTGGCATGGTGATATTGTTGCTAACCCATGTACTAACCCTCAAACTTTGAGGATGCTTTGGTTTTTGTCCTTCTCATGTGTTTGCAAGGTTTGGATTCGAGGATGAATCCTTTTCAAGAAGGTTAGAATGATAATAGCGTGGATCGCATGGTTGACATGAGCATGGATGACGTGGATGACACGTAGAATGTTCGTGAAAAGGAAAGCTTAAGAGTCCATGGGAGTGATGTGGATAAACAAAAGAGGCTATTTGTACAAGTGGCTAGATTTTAAATTGAAGAATTCACAACAAGAGTCACCAAACAAGGCCTTTGTCTCTCATTAAGGGCATATTTGTAATAACTAGTTGTCTTTTATTTCTCTAGTATAAATAGGATAATTCCTCATTTTACATGGGAGTTTTGATGAATATTGAATATTGAATATTGAGCTTTGAAGCTTGTAGTTCCTAGGTGAAGCCTAGCATTTAGCTTGTAGTTTTTAGGTGAAGCCTAGCATTAGTTGGTAATTTTAGTAGTGTGGATCTTGGAATTGTTGGCGAACTTTTTGGTTTGGTTAATCTAAGGTTACTCATTTGTGGTTTCTTGGTTTCCTTTGATTTTTTCAAACTAGTGTTTGTGTTTGAATTATTGAATTCAATTGGGAGGTGAGGGTATCAAGTCCCTTGTTGCCCATAAATTCAAGAGTTTGAATATTTATCCACATATCCTTCTTTTGTAGATCCTTCTTGTTCTTCCCTCTTTGTTTGTTATCACTTTGTATGTCTCATTTAGTAATTTAGTAGTAAAAAAAACATCGATAATCCTTCTGAGTATGGAATACATAGATGTTAGGTTGTAATACAAGTGTAGTAATGTAAGAAACCAAGTTCTATTATTGGTCCTCCAACCTTTGTATGTGTTATTTAGTGATTTAGTAGTCAAAAAAACACCGATAATCCATCCAAGTATGGAATAAATAGATGCTAGGAGGTAATGGACGTGTTGTAATGTAAGAAAGCAAGTTTTACTGTTGGTCCGTCCAGCCTTTGTATGTCTCATTAAGTAATTTAATTGTCAAAAAAACATAAAAAATCCATTCGAGTATGGAATACGATGTTAGGTTGTAATACAATAGTAGTAATGTAAGAAACCAAGTTCTATTATTGGTCCATCCAACTTTTGAATGTCTCATTTAGTGATTTAGTAGTCAAAGAAACACAGATAATCCATCTGAGTTTGGAATACATAGATGTTAGGAGGTAATGCACATGTAGTAATGTAAGAAATCAAGTTTTATTACTGGTTTGTCAAGCCTTTGTATGTCTTATTTAGTTATTTAGTATTCAAAAAAACATCGATAATCCTTCTGAGTATGGAATACATAGATGTTAGGTTGTAATACAAGTGTAGTAATGTAAGAAACCAAGTTTTATTATTGGTCCGTCCAACCTTTGTATGTGTTATTTAGTGATTTAGTAGTCAAAAAAACACCGATAATCCATCCAAGTATGGAATAAATAGATACTAGGAGGTAATAGACGTGTTGTAATGTAAGAAACCAAGTTTTATTATTGGTTTGTCCAGCCTTTCTATGTCTCATTTAGTAATTTAGTAGTCAAAAAATCATCGATAATCCTTCTGAGTATGGAATACATAGATGTTAGGTTGTAATACAAGTGTAGTAATGTAAGAAACCAAGTTCTATTATGTAACACCCCGTATCCTACGTATACTAGTTCCACTTATGTGTCACTTAAGATAAGGAAATGTGACACGACTAAGTTAACGTCAGTGAAACTATTTAAACTTGGGATCGTGAGTAGGTATTTGGATCTAAAGTTTAAAGTGACCAAGTGTACACAAGCTGTAAGTTAAATTAAAGGGATTAAGAACCGAAAATGAAATTAACTGTTGAGGTTCTTGCTTGACTTAATTAAGCCAGTAGGTGACTCACCTACTTGAGATATATGGACCAAGTTTATGGACCCAAGATTATGGATCAGATTTGGGCCAAGTTAAATGTTCCAAAGAGGTGTATTACCTACTTAAGATATTGGGCTGCATTTGAACATCTATTAATGGACTTAATTGAGGCCCAAATTAAGTACATAAAATGGGGAAGATGACCAGCCCAACACCTAAATATAACTAAGGCCCAACATGGCATGATCAAACTAGAATTAGCCCAAGCAAGTGGACTGTTTTGGACAACTTATATAGTCAAGTAGGTGCATCACCTACTTGGACTATTTTTGACCAAAAATTGGCTAAGAATAGACCAAAAAGAGGCGGTTAAAGAGGGAGTATATAGGTCTCATTTCAGCTCATTTTTCCATTTATTTCATTGCTGAAAAACTGTCCAGAAAATTAAAACACTCTCCTCTCTCAAACCCCAATCAGCCGCCCCAAATTTCCCTAGGGTTCTTGGGTGAATCCTTCACTTTGCAAGCCTTGGTAAGTGTTTACCCTTGTATATTAATGTAATATATGTATAAGAAAGTGTGGAAGGCAGGTTGGTTATGTTTAAAATGTATAGGGCAGTCCCTTAATTAGTTGGCAGTCCACTTGTGTTAGTTTTGATGAATTTGTCTTCCGTGTGGTTTGAACTTGTATAGGGGCTTAAGGTGTTGAAGAAATTAAGTTAGTAGGATGAAATTTCAGTATATTAAAGTGTGTTTCTGCCCCTAAATCGTTCCTTTTATGTATGGCTTGATGGGAATGTTTATACGTGTTTGTAAATGGAACGTTTGGTGTAGTGAAAAGAGAATACTCTCTTGGTATGTTAAACTGAATTTTGGAACTATTGTGGACTGTTTTTGGTATATTGTTGAGGAAGGTATTTATGTGACTTGATGGAATAAATATGTGGAGTTATATTTAGGCGGAATTGTAAAGTAGAAACTTGGTGTAAAATTCTACCGGTTTGCGATGTCTACGTTGATGTGTGGATTGTTTTGGTGATGTGTGGACTGATTTGGTGTTGTTGTTTTGCAAAAGCAGTAAGTTATAGTGTAATGTGGTGGAATAATGTTATTTGGTAGTATAATGAGGGGGGGAGTGATGCACCATGTGTTTTGGAGGTTGGACGGTTTTTACTTTTCGTTAAGCACCTACTTACCGTCTTGTGAACTTGTAATGTAGCTAGCCATTAATGTTCGCTCCATTATGTACTTGTGTTGTAGAGTAACACATAAGGAAGGAGCGGAATCATTGTAGTTACGTGTTGGGAAGATAAGGTATGTAAGGTTATTCTTTCCCGCATTCTTCTGCAACATCTATTGTTCATATTATCATAACACTTGTCCTATCCCCAAAGGGTTGTACAGTGTCTCCTTCCTCTAAATGGTTTAGAGTATCTCATTTCATAGTTAGTAGTACTTGTTATTCACTTATCTCTCATTCATTGAACATGGTTCTAACGTTCCAATAATGTTACGTTCTAAAGTTCTAAAGTTCCAATAAAGCACAGTTATCAATGTATCACTCTTATAGCTAAAGAATGAAGTAATGTGAGTAATTGTGTAATGGTTAACGCTGAGAATGGGTGGTATCTCATGGGATGAAAGGAACATCCGCATGAATGTCGATCCTGATTATTATAGCATGGGTGGTATCTCATGGAGTGAAAGAAACACTCGCATGAATGTCGATCCCATTATTATGGGTGGTATCCCATGGGATGAAAGGAACATCCACATGGATGACGATCCTGATTATTATGATGTTATTTCCCACTGATTAGTTGGGCCCGGGCATGATATGATTGATGATTGATGATGTATAGCATAGTAAAGTAAAGTAAAGTAAAGTAAAGTACAATAAAGTAAAGAAAGCAATGTACATGATTCCACACATATACCATATGGTAGTTTATTTATATTGTTCGTTCATTTGTACTTAATTCCATTAAAGTTCTTATATCTCATACAGTTACTTATAGCCTTACATACTCAGTACATTCTTTCGTACTGACGTCCCTTGGGGGACTTACCTTACTTTCTGCAGGCACGGGTACTAGTAGACCTCTTCAGTAGGCTGCGGGTCATCTACAGAACATTGGTGAGCTTCAGTTCGGTTCGGGGCTTTCCGAGCCATATGTATATGTGGTTTTGGTACTGCATAAGCATTGTATATAAAGTGGGAAATTGTCCCGACTATATTTTTGGTTTTGAATCAGTTAGAGGCTTTGTAGACGTTGTACAGTTAAAGGAAGGAACGTTGTACTTTTTGACCATATGGCTCTAACGGCCATGTCTCATGTTTATATAAATGTTCTTATTGGATTTCTATTATTGATATGTTGTGACCATAAGTGATTGAATGCTATCCCATTGACGACAAGTATGTGATCGTATAGAATGGTTCTCTCGGGCCTTAATGGCTTTGGGTGCCATGTCCGCCCCAATGGGATTTGAGGCGTGACATATTATTAGTCCGTACAACCTTTGTATGTGTTATTTAGTGGTTTAGTAGTAAAAAAAAAACACCAATAATCCATCCAAGTATGGAATAAATAGATGCTAGGAGGTAACAGACGTGTTGTAATGTAAGAAAGCAAGTTTTATTGTTGGTCCGTCCAGCCTTTGTATGTCTCATTAAGTAATTTAATTGTCAAAAAAACATAAAAAAATCCATCCGAGTATGGAATACATAGATGTTAGGTTGTAATACAATAGTAGTAATGTAAGAAACCAAGTTCTATTATTGGTCCATCCAACTTTTGAATGTCTCATTTAGTGATTTAGTAGTCAAAGAAACACCGATAATCCATCTGAGTTTGGAATACATAGATGTTAGGAGGTAATGCACATGTAGTGCTGTAAGAAACCAAGTTTTATCACTGGTCTGTCAAGCCTTTGTATGTCTCATTTAGTAATTTAGTAGTCAAAAAAACATCGATAATCCTTTTGAGTATGGAATACATAGATGTTAGGTTGTAATACAAGTGTAGTAATGTAAGAAACCAAGTTCTATTATTGGTCTGTCCAACCTTTGTATGTGTTATTTAGTGATTTAGTAGTAAAAAAACACCGATAATCCATCTAAGTATGGAATAAATAGATGCTAGGAGGTAATAGACGTGTTGTAATGTAAGAAAGCAAGTTTTATTGTTGGTCCGTCCAGCTTTTGTATGTCTCATTAAGTAATTTAATAGTCAAAAAAACATAAAAAATCCATCCGAGTATGGAATACATAGATGTTAGGTTGTAATACAATAGTAGTAATGTAAGAAACCAAGTTCTATTATTGGTCCATCCAACTTTTGAATGTCTCATTTAGTGATTTAGTAGTCAAAGAAACACCGATAATCCATCTGAGTTTGGAATACATAGATGTTAGGAGGTAATGCACATGTAGTGCTGTAAGAAACCAAGTTTTATCACTGGTCTGTCAAGCCTTTGTATGTCTCATTTAGTAATTTAGTAGTCAAAAAAACATCGATAATCCTTTTGAGTATGGAATACATAGATGTTAGGTTGTAATACAAGTGTAGTAATGTAAGAAACCAAGTTCTATTATTGGTCTGTCCAACCTTTGTATGTGTTATTTAGTGATTTAGTAGTAAAAAAACACCGATAATCCATCTAAGTATGGAATAAATAGATGCTAGGAGGTAATAGACGTGTTGTAATGTAAGAAAGCAAGTTTTATTGTTGGTCCGTCCAGCTTTTGTATGTCTCATTAAGTAATTTAATAGTCAAAAAAACATAAAAAATCCATCCGAGTATGGAATACATAGATTTTAGGTTGTAATACAATAGTAGTAATGTAAGAAACCAAGTTCTATTATTGGTCCATCCAACTTTTGAATGTCTCATTTAGTGATTTAGTAGTCAAAGAAACACAGATAATCCATCTGAGTTTGGAATACATAGATTGTAACACCCTGTACCTCCCCAACCCTATGTGACGACGTTGAACAATGGTTAATTGGGTGTCGAGATGCCATGAGTATGTATTTTGTAATGATTTTGATGAGAAAATTAAAATTTGGCCTCGTATATGTGATTAGCCCTTCGTAGGATGTGTTTTGTGATTTTTGTGGAGCACTTGTGATACAAGATCAAGTCCACAATATGAAGATTTCAGCAACAACAACAAGAAGACCCAACAAAAACAAGATTAGCAAGTAAAAACAATGCTAGTGAATCGAAAGAGCCTCACACGGCTTCACTAGACTTCAAGATCTCAAACACAACAACAACAAGATAATAAAAGATAGATAACTTGACATATAATATTCAAGAGACTAAGAATCCTAACATCAAGAAAGGACCCTAAGACTAATGAATATAAACACCAAGTTCTTACTTAGACCAAGAGGAACTCAATGACCTCAAGATCCTTGTTTCTAGCCAAGATACAACACAAGTGTCTCTCTTCTTGTGGACTATTTTGAGAGAGAGAACCCAAAATATTACAAGTCTTGTGATTCAAAAATAATAATGGAAGACTACCCCAAATAACCCTAAAATGTTCTATTTATATTACAAGTCAAAATGAAGCAAAATGACTAGCTTGCCCTTGTCTAGGCTGCTGCCCCTTGGAGTGTAAGTTTATTACACTTCAAGGTCCCTCTTCACACTTAAAACATTGAGATCCTTAGGAGGCTCGATCACCAACTCATACACGGCCATTTGCATGAACAAGGCTTGGAGTTTTTGTAATTCCCGAGTTTGGCTTCGTGTGAATGGTCGGGTACTTGTTGGACAGCTTGTCCCACCCGTGTCATCCTCTCCATCTTGAGAGGAATTTGACCTCAAATTCAGCACTTGGTCATCTTCAACCGCCTCCACGAGAGAAAGATCACAAACGTTGAAAGTGTTGTGCACTTGATATTCCGGTGGAAGGTCAATCTTGTAGGCGTTGTCATTGATTTTATCAAGTACTTGGAATGGAACATCACCTCTCGGCATCAATTTGGACTTTCTTTGAGATGGAAACCGATCCTTCCGAAGATGCACCCACACCCAATCTCCCGATTCAAGAATGAATTTTTTTCTTCCCTTGTTGGCCCTCCTTGCCATGTCTTGGTTTTTCTTCTCAAGTTGAAGCCGCACCTTCTCATGTAACTTCTTCATAGAATCTGCCCGCTTGCTTCCATCTAAGCTAATCATGAGATCACTTGGGAAAGGCGTTAAATCCAAAGGGGTGAGGGGGTTGAGGCCGTATACACACTCAAAGAGAGTCATTCCCGTACTTGAGTGTATGACACGGTTATAGGCAAACTCAATCAATGGTAAGTGCTCCTCCCAAGAAGTCATTTTTCCCTTAACCATGGAATGTAGCATAGCACCCAAAGTCCTATTTACTACTTCCGTTTGGCCATCGGTTTGTGGGTGGCAGGACTTAGAGAACAACAACTTGGTACCAAGCCTACCCCACATGGACTTCCAAAAGTGGCTTAGGAACTTAGAGTCCCTATCACTCACAATGTTCCTCGGAACACCATGCAATCTAACAACATTATCAACAAATAACGAGGCCACGCTAGGGGCATCATCACATTTAGATCAAGGAATGAAGTGCGCCATTTTAGAAAATCGGTCGACTATAACAAAAATACTATCCCGACCTCGTTGAGTCCTTGGCAGCCCTAACACAAAATCCATAGATATATCAAGCCAAGGACGTAGAGGAGTGGGCAGCGGGGTGTACAACCCGTGAGGTAGGAGCCGAGATTTGGCTCTCTTGCATTCTACACATTGGCCGCAAATCCTAGCCACATCCTTGCGCATTTTGGGCCAATAGAATTGCTCCTCCAATATTCCGAAGGTCTTTTCAACCCCAAAATGACCCATTAGACCGCCATCATGTGCTTCCCTCACAAACAATTCTCTCCAAGAGCTAGAGGGCACACACAATCGTCTACCTTTAAATAAGTAACCATCAAACTTGGCATAGGGATTTGAACCCCTAGCCGAATTCCACTTGTACCTACCCAAGTCTTCGCATTCCCTAAAGATAGGAGCAAAGTGAGGGTCCTTGGGATACAACTCTCTTAAACTCTCAAAACCCATCAATTTTGATGACAAAGTGGACACAAGAGCATGTTTTCTAGACAAGGCATCGGCTACTACGTTGTCCTTACCCTTTTTGTATTGGATAACATAAGGGAAGGTCTCAAGGAACTCAATCCATTTGGCATGCCGTTTGTTAAGCTTGTCTTGGGCCCGAAGATGCTTTAAGGATTCATGGTCCGTTCGGATCACGAACTCCTTAGGCCATAAGTAGTGTTGCCAAGTGGCCAAGGCTCTAATCAAGGCATACAACTCTAAATCATACATGGAGTAGCTTAGAGTTGCTCCTTTGAGCTTTTCACTAAAGTAAGCAATGGGTTTCAAATCTTGCATCAAAACAGCCCCTATGCCTACTTTATTCGCATCGCACTCGACTTTGAAGGTCTTATCAAAGTTGGGCAATTGTAATAAGGGTGCGGAGATGAGCATAGCTTTCAAGGCTTTAAATGCCTTAGCTTGCTCGACACCCCACTTGAAGGGTTGTTCTTTCCGAATGACCTCGGTCAAGGGGGCGGCTATGGTGCTAAATCCTTTGACAAACCTTCTATAAAAACTAGCCAACCCATGGAAGCTTCTTACTTCTCCAACGGTTTGTGGGGTTGGCCAATTTTTGATAGCATTTATCTTGGATTCATCCACTTCGACCCCTCTTGAACTAACAACAAAACCCAAGAAAACAACTTCATTAACGCCAAAAGAGCACTTTTCTAGATTTGCATACAATTTTTCCTTTCTAAGGACATCAAGCACACATTGTAAATGCATCACATGCTCTTCTTAAGACTTACTATACACCAAGACATCATCAAAATAGACAACAACAAACTTTCCAATAAATGGCCTCATCACATGATTCATTAGCCTCATAAAAGTACTTGGAGCGTTTATTAGGCCGAACGGCATAACCATCCATTCATAGAGACCAAACTTGGTCTTGAAGGCGGTTTTCCATTCATCACCGGGTTGCATTCTTATTTGGTGATAGCCACTCCTTAAATCAATCTTGGAAAACAAATATGAACCATTCAACTCATCTAGCATGTCATCTAACCGAGGAATAGGGTGGCGATATTTTACCATAATTTTGTTGATGGCTCGGCAGTCCACACACATGCGCCACGTTCCGTCTTTTTTGGGCACCAATAGCACCGAAACAGCACACGGACTCATGCTCTCCTTGACGTACCCTTTGTTGAGGAGCTCCTAAACTTGACGTTGCAATTCCTTGGTGTCCGTAGGATTGCTCCTATAAGCCGGCTTGTTTGGCAATTGTGATCCCAGCACAAAATCAATTTGGTGCTCAATTCCCCGAAGCGGGGGCAATCCTTGCGGAAGTTCCTTAGGAAATACATCCTCATAATCCTACAACACACAAGAAATCAAAGGGGAAATGGAAGAATTAGTGGGGTTAGTATTAAAACAATGAGCCAAGAGTAACATAGGCGTGTCCTCATCATGATCCACGAAGAGTTCCTTCTTCCTAACTAAAATCACCATGTTTTCCATCCCCTTTGCCATTGGGGCATGATACAAGACAATGGCCATCATAACTTTTGATGCCATCATTCGTGGCCAACATATGGAGAATCTGATTTTGGACACCTTGAAGGCCCAAGAGTATGCATGGGGAAGTCATGAAGTCATTTTGGACAAATAATAAAGCAAATTCGTGTGTGGAAGGTTGCTTGGAGGCATGCCTTGATGACTACCCGAGGCTCCAAAGAATTGCAAGGGTTGAAGTATGAAGGAGGAGTCCTTACACTCCATGACCGCCCCTTATTAAGGGTGTTTTGGTCTTTTTGTGCCTTTTCTTTACACTCCATAGGAGCCTCTTTTCATTAAGGGTAGTTTGGTCATGTGATGTAATAGTTATAAATAGGCTTCATTAGTCTTATTTTCTAGTTAGTTCATGATGGATATTTGAAAGACTTCTTCTTCTCTCTTTGAGAATGTAGTGTAGGGCTTGGAAAGGCCAAGTAGTGTAGGGCTTGGAAAAGCCATTATTGATCCTTGCTTAGAAACGGTGGTTGTAAGGCGGAGTTGATTCCCTTAGCGGTCACCATAAGAGTTTGGTGTTGTTATTGCGGGTCTTAGGGGGTCTTATCATTTGATACATGGTTTGGTTCCTTATTCTTGTAATCTCGTATGTCAAGCTATCTATCTTTTTTTTTTGTAATCTTGTTAAGCTTGTGTTTATAATCTTGAAGTCTAGTGAAGCCGTGTGGGGCTCTTTCGATTCACTAGCACTTGTTGTTCAACTTGTTGTTCTTGTGATAGTTGTTCATCTTGTTGTTGTTGCTGAAATCTTGTGTTGTGGGTTTGATCTTGTATCATTTGGTATCAAAGCAAGGCTGGTTGTGTTCCTACACTACCAATCTTGGGCTATCTCGGTCAAAAAAAAAAAAAAAACGAAATCTGTCAAAAAAAAAAAAAAAAAACTGTCCATCTTGTTGTCTTGGCCGAGAATAGTGTTTGTGTATTTAGATCTAGGTGTTATTTTACTTGTTTAGTGTGTTTCTAGTGTTGGTTTCTTTCTCACCAATACTAAAAGTGTCTAGATCTAAAGATGAGCTTATAATATTGACCATTGTTGTGGTGACTTGAAGTTGGTCGTAGGTTGTACCTTGTTGATGAGCATTGGTGGTTTTTTGTGTTATGTTCTTGAAGAAGTTGATGTTGTGTTCTTGAAGGTTGTTGTGGTGTTCATCTTGTTCTTCATCTATTCTTACAACTTAAGACAACAAAAGTTATAAAGTTGTTGGTTGTTGGTGAGAAGACTTGCACACATCTCTTCTTAGACTTGACAACCACTTTTCCTTAAAACACGGAACCTTGTTTTGTGGGATTAGAATAGTCAAATCTTACCTTTTTGAGTTTGAAAAGTTGAAAAAAGAGTTCAAGACTTTACTTTCCCTCCAAAACCCATTGTCATCCATGACAAGTTGTATTTCATATTGAAATTTCAGATTTGTGACCAAAATATATATATATATATATATATACGTGTGGGCCCAAGACCAATTGCATGCTGCCACGTCACCATTAAGCTCAAATTTCAGATTCTAAGTTTCATTTCCTTGTTTCTTTAGTTTCATTTCTTGATTCTAGTACTAATTAACAACTAGTAATCACCTACTAGATTGTGAGTTGGTTTTTTGAATCCGTTTTCTTCGTGTTCTTCGTTCTTTGTGTGCTTTTCTCATTTTGATTCGTTGAACTTCTTTGATTCAAGTTCATAAGTAGATTTTTTGTTTTGTGTCTTGAGTCGATCAAACAATAATCTATTCCGGTCGCTAAGTAGTGATTGACACCTTATTAACTACCGGAGTATAAGCAACTTTCAATATTCGCCGCTCCAATTGTGAGGATCACAAAGGTGAGTGTATACGAGTGTTGGTGAGGTGCTTTTACTACTAATCTTGTTTGTTCATTTTGTAGGTACAAGGTGATATAAGGGGAACATATCTTGGTAGCCTCGTATTATTGTGACTACAACATGGGAGACTATGATTGTAGTGAGGGATTTTATGGCTACGATGATGTTGTAGATTATGGGGGCTATGAATATAGCCATGATCAAGACATGGGCAGATTTGAGGGTTATGGTTTTGAGGGAGAACATGAGGTGAATGAAGTGCCAAGTTCTTATGATGAAGTTGGGGCATATGAGGAGTCTTACACTTCCCATTTCGAACCTCGAATTGGTGTAAGGTATAACCCCTCCCTTCGGAAAGCTTATGAGAGCCATGGTGAGAGTGCACGTGTGGAGAATGAAGATTCATATTCTTCACCTTGTAGTACATTTTATCAAGGTCGAAGCGGTGTGAATGGGTATACTAGCTATAGTGTAGGTTGTCCCATGAGAAGAAGAGAGAATACATCTCCAAGGCCGAGGGGTACTCATGTGCCCTTGGGTTGTCCTAAACTCTACAATGTTGATCCTAGGAGAAGTGTTCACTCCGGAAAGGTAAGCATTTCTGGGGTACCGGGCTGCCTCCTTGTGCTAGATGATTGGTGCCATAAGAACTACATCATGCCACCGATGGTTGACTATTTAGGGTTGTCTCGAGAACCTTTACTTGTTCCATATTCCTTGGACGGGTATAAGGTTACCGAGAGAGTGAGGATTGTCTTCACCCAATTTGAATACTATGAGGAGGTGTGGTGCGATATCTTTCCCTTGACACCAGGTCATGTATGCTTGGGTGCCGATTGGTTTGCACAACATAGAGTTCCAAATGTGCTAAATTGGCCTAAGGTTATAGTGGACCATTGGGGAAATTATCTTTTTACCTCAATTATTCCCAAACCGCAAGGAGATGTGATCACTTACTCCAAGCCGAATGATTATGAGAGACAAAAGATTGAGAGGAGTAAGGGTGTGAAAGGTGGTAATCCGAGAGTGGAAAAAGGAGAGGTTGTGTGGAGTGAAGTGAGGGGGTTGCCACCAAATCATGCTAACTATGTTTGTCCTTTTCTTTCTAAGGACATTTGTGTAGGTACCAACATGGCAAGCGGAGAAGCACAAGGCCAAGGAGAAGGTGCTGCCGAAGCATGTGGGAAACCTTCACACCACGGAAAAGAAGAATTTACTCAAGAACTTCAAGGTAAAATCGCTTACTCTTACACTTTTGTGCATGAGAATGATAATTGTGTGACTAGTAGCCCATTAAGTGTGAGTAGTAGCTTACCTATTTGTGAGTCTATTGATTCTTTGCCTCTTGTTGATGATGTACTTGTTGGGAGTGTGGATACACTAGTTGATCCTATTGATGATCGAATTGACTCTTCTTGTAAGGTCAATTTAAGTCCACCTAGTGTTGAAGCCAATGTGTTGAATGATGGTACATCATCTTGTGGGAATTGTGTTGATCATTTTATATGCGGAAATTGTCCACCACTTGAGGATATATGTGATGTGTTTAATAGATCTCAAGTGAATGATTATATTGAAAATGTTGATCAAATAAATAGGAGTGACCCCTTTAGTATGACCTCTAGTAAATGTTCTACTCTCGGTTTTGCTCACAGGGATAATCATGTGCTTGAAACATCTTTGATACTTGATAATGATCTTTTAGAGAATGGATTTGCATGTTCTATATCCTCTTCATGGATAGATCCTTCTCTCTTTAAGTACAATATCTTGTTTGAAGATGATGAGTTCACTCCTAAAGAACCTAGTGGTGAGAATGACGTTGAAGGTATAGCTTGTCTTGAAAGCTATAGCCTATATGCCAACCCACTATGGTGTAAAAACATTCCTCCTAAAGATGGAAATCTCTTCTTGGGAGATGAGAGTACTCTTAAGGGAAGGGAATGTGAGGTCTTGGAAAGGAATGATCAATTGGGTGATGATAATTTTGATTTGCTTGAATTCTTAAGAAATCCAATAAATGATTTTTCCTTGAAAATTGATTGTGGTTGTGAACCTTTGTATGACACCCCACCCATGTTTGATGACTATAAGGATGAATTGCTTGCTTGTAAAGACTTAAGTAATAATTCCTTGGACTTTAGTGGTGGTATGTGTCTACTTGAGGGTACTTCCATAGAAAGGGAAGGTGTCCATTATTTGGAAATTACTTCTTCTACTATGTGTGACCTTATTGTTGAGAGTACTCATGGTGATGATGTTGAAACTGGTAGTGAGCACTCACATGAGGACACCTTAGTTGAACTTGACTTGAGTGATACCATTCTCCACTCTCTATTTGCTTTTGATGATATGTATGCTATTGTAGAGAGTATATCTTGTAGTTTGGGTGAAGCCTATGGGGAAAGGGAGTATTGTCTAGACCCGTGTCTATGGCTACTCTTTCTATTTGACCCCGGTGCCAAATATAGAAATGGTGATGTTGGCGCACCCAACTTGTTGCTTGGTCTACATGACACAAAGTGTCATTCTTGAAAACCCGAGAGCAAAAGTGTCATTGTTTCCTTGGGGTAATGTTTCTAAATGTGCATCCTTGCTTGACACAATTGTGTTTAAATTACAAGAATCTCAACTTGTGGATGCCAAGTTCTCTATTTGCTTGAAGGAAAGAATGTGGATGTGCTTAAATGCTTTGTCTTCACCCTTGTATGCCTTTACACTTGATTCTTTCCTCTACCTCTTTGCCTATGATGACATCCATGCTAGTTTTGGATTTGTTTTATGTAGAGGTAGGAAATTTTTTGGTTTGTCCACTTGTATGAATGATAATGCTATATGGATCTTGTGGACATTAGAACCAATTGAGGCTCCACCCTTGGTGTGGTCTCTTGAAGAGATAAAGAAGCAATTGTGTCTTATGGCTCCTAAGATGAAGGTAGTTTTACCTTGTGGATTATTTGATGCCATTAGGACCTTTGTAGTTTCCTTATCTCTTGGTGATTTAAATAGCCAAATCCTTTGTTCATATTTTAATAAGTTTTTAATATTTAATTCAAAGGATCCTTGGTTATATTGCAAGTATAAGCAACCTTGGCATGTTGAGATGATTTATTATGCTAACCCTAACCCTCATGCCATGAGGAGTTTGTATTTGTTTGCCCTTTCTTTGGTTTTGCAAGGTTTGGATTCGAGGTCGAATCCTTTTCAAGAAGGGGAGGATGATACAAGACAAATGGCCATCCTAACTTTTGATGCCATCATTCGTGGCCAACATATGGAGAATCTGATTTTGGACACCTTGAAGGCCCAAGAGTATGCATGGGGAAGTCATGAAGTCATTTTGGACACATAATAAAGCAAATTCGTGTGTGGAAGGTTGCTTGGAGGCATGCCTTGATGACTACCCGAGGCTCCAAAGAATTGCAAGGGTTGAAGTGTGAAGGAGGAGTCCTTACACTCCATGACCGCCCCTTATTAAGGGTGTTTTGGTCTTTTTGTACCTTTTCTTTACACTCGATAGGAGCCTCTTTTCATTAAGGGTAGTTTGGTCATGTGATGTAATAGTTATAAATAGGCTTCATTAGTCTTATTTTCTAGTTAGTTCATGATGGATATTTGAAAGACTTCTTCTTCTCTCTTTGAGAATGTAGTGTAGGGCTTGGAAAGGCCAAGTAGTGTAGGGCTTGGAAAAGCCATTATTGATCCTTGCATAGAAACGGTGGTTGTAAGGCGGAGTTGATTCCCTTAGCGGTCACCATAAGAGTTTGGTGTTGTTATTGCGGGTCTTAGGGGGTCTTATCGTTTGATACTCGGTTTGGTTCCTTATTATTGTAATCTCGTATGTCAAGCTATCTATCTTTTTTTTTTGTAATCTTGTTAAGCTTGTGTTTATAATCTTGAAGTCTAGTGAAGCCGTGTGGGGCTCTTTCGATTCACTAGCACTTGTTGTTCTTGTGATAGTTGTTCATCTTGTTGTTGTTGCTGAAATCTTGTGTTGCGGGTTTGATCTTGTATCAGGGCAGCCTTGGATGCCCCCACTGCCCCACCTACGGAATTCCCTCCCTTCTCTCCCTTTTTGGATTCCTTTCCCTTTTCCTTCAATTCTCTCACCCTTTGATGCCACTCATTTACTTGGGAAGGCGAAAGAGGATGAAGAGTAACCTTCTGGCCATCCTTCTCAAGTGTATATCGATTGGACCTCCCATCGTGTTTAGTAGACCTATCATATTGCCAAGGTCTACCTAGCAACAAGTGACATGCTTGCATTGGTATCACGTCACAAAGCACTTCATCGTGGTAGTTTCCCACCTTAAACTGTATCACACATTGCCTTGCGACCCTTAATTCACCACAATCATTCAACCATTGTAACTTGTAAGGACTAGTGTGTCGGGTAGTTGGTAACTTCAAGAAATTTACCATAGCATGACTTACAACATTTGTACAACTACCACTATCGATCACCAAGGTACACACACTCCCCTTTACAAGACATTTAGTATGGAATAGATTTTCCCTTTGGCTTGGGTCATCTATTGCCTTACTAATCATGATGCGCCTAACCACAAAGTTTGGAACCACACACTCCCCTTCTTGAGGATAAACATCTTCACCATCATCACCATCATCATCATGTGGTCCATCATCGGTTTCCTCTCCATCTTGAGGCTCGGCCTCATTTTCTCCCCTTTCGGGACCCACCTCCTCCCCAAGGTAATACACTTTCCCTTCCCGTAGGATCACATTGCGTCGGTTTGGACATTCATTGGCCTTATGCCCCCAACTTTGGCACTTGAAACATTGGAATCCCTTTGGGTTAGGATACTTGTGAGCCTCCGGTTTTGGAGGAATTTATGGGACTGTTTTGGGCTCGGGTAGCCTTGTAGTGGGGGTTGGTCCTTGTTTTTGGGCCAACCCGAGGGGGCTTGTCCCCTTGCCTTGAAAGATGATCTCTCTTTAAGTTCCCTTTCAATCTCAAGAGCCGCTTGGAAAATACCGTCAACGGTATCAAACTTGTGAAGTGTTAAATGAGTGGAGATCTCTTTGTTCAACCCACACTTGAATCGAATGATGTCGTGACTGATTTGCTCCCCACGATGATCAAGTTTCAACATGAGTTGTTGAAACTCATCAAAATATGCCATCACACTCTTGTTACCTTGACACAAGCCATACAATCTAGCAAGCAACTCATGGCGATATCTCTCGGGAAGTATCGTTGCCTCATCAAGTACCTCAACCGATACCAAGGTGGTGGCTGCCCATCAATTAGTTCATTACCAAACCGCTTGACATACTCCCACCAAGTGTTAGCATAACCCTCGAAATGAGCTATAGCATAGCAACCCTTCTTTTCTTCCGAGATATCATTAACTTGGAAAACTTTGTCACAAGCCGATTCCCAAGCTAAGTAGGCCTCGGGGTCACTTTCACCTTTAAAGATGGGTAGGTTCAACTTGATGGTGTTGATGCCTACATCTCTCTCTTGGTGTCGGTTTCCCCTATCTCCATACCCTCGGTATCTCCTTGGATCTCCACGACCCCCTCTTATCTCCTCCTCCCTCATGTAAGCATCATCAAAGGCTCCATATCCTTCATACTCCTCTCTACCATATCCTTCAAAAGGGGCTGGTCGGTCTTGGGCATTTTGGACTTGATTCGGAGGAATTGGATTTTGTGGCCTTTGGTTTAATGGAGCTTGGAATGGAGGGTTCGAATTTAGTGGAGGTACTTGACGTCCAAATCCCTCTTGTGGAACTTGAGGAGCTTGGAAATGTATTGGTCTAGTGGGGTCACGGTTTGGAGGGAAAAAGGTGGTTTGGCTTGCGCCATTTAGTGGAGCTTGAGGTGCATTTAGCATTTGGTGGACTGTTTCGGGGGTGATGGTTGCGGAGGAAGTCCTATCATGCCCATTGGTAGAAACATGTAGAGGAGTAGAAGGACGAGAGTTCCTTTGACTCTCCACTTGTTCTAACCTCCCACTAATAGTCGTCACTTCTCCCTTGATTGCTGCCAAGTCCCCCCTCACGGTTCCAAATTCCGTATTCAACCTTTCAAGTGTCCGGGTAACGGCCTCAAGAGTGACCCTCATAGAGTCAATTACATTAGTATCCACGTTATGGCACGTGGTCCCTTCCATTGTCAAGGTCTTACACTCTTTAGATCATCACACGCTTGAGTTCCACAAGTGTTGTGAATTGGCTAGTAACCGTGAATCCTTTAAGGTATGAGTAAGCTCTTATCCGGAGTGGATTCTTGTTTGAAGACTCAAAGAATTCTTGTCAGACTAGAGCCAAAAACAACACCGTATTCAAAAGATAAAAGGCACTCAAGTAATCGTTGACACGAACAAACAGATTCAAAGGACTATTCGACAACCTAGTAGGAATGTACTAGTTTGTTAATTAGTTCTAGAACCAAGTAAAGGAAACCAAGAATCAACAATTAGCAACTAGAAGAATATCCAAAGTTGAGCTTATAGTGATGTGGCAACATGTAAGTGGTCCCACACATTTTTGCTTCTTCCTTTTTTTTTTTTTTTTTTTTTTTTTTTTTTTTTTTTTTAATCTCAAATCTGAAATTTTCAATACTCACACAACTTGTTATAGATGACAATGTGTTTTGGAGGGAAAGTAAAAGTCTTGTAGTCTTTCAACCCTTCAAACTCAAAAAGGTAAGATTTGACTAGGCTAATCCCACAAAACAAGGTTCCGTGTTTTAAGGAAAAGTGGTTGTCAAGTCTTGGAAGAGATGGGTGCAAGTCTTCTTTCACCAACAACTTTATGACTTTTTGTCTTACAACATGAACTCAACTTTCAACAAGATGAACAAGTTTATAAGATGAACATCTCAACAATCTCAACACCTTCATGAACACAACATCAACTTCTTCAAGCACATCACACAAAACCACCAATTGTCATCAACAACATACAACCTACGGTCCACCTTTCAAGTTACCACAACAATGGTCAATATTTTAAGCTCAACTTTTAGATCTAGACACTTTAGTGTTGGTGAGAAAGAAACCAACACTAGAAACACACTAAACAAGTAAAACAACACCTAGATCTATACACACAACAATATTCTCGGCCAAAGGCAACAATGGACAGATTTTGCTCTTTTTTTTCTTTTTTTTTTTGTTTTGGCCGAGAGCAAGCCCAAGATGGGTAGTGTTGGAACACCACCGGTCTTGCTTTGATACCAAATGATACAAGATCAAGTCCACAATATGAAGATTTCAGCAACAACAACAAGAAGACCCAACAAACACAAGATTAGCAAGTTAAACAACAATGCTAGTGAATCGAAAGAGCCCCACACGGCTTCACTAGACTTCAAGATCTCAAACACAACAACAACAAGGTAATAAAAGATAGATAACTTGACATATAATATTCAAGAGACTAAGAACCCTAACATCAAGAAAGGACCCTAAGACTAATGAATATAAACACCAAGTTCTTACTTAGACCAAGAGGAACTCAATGACCTCAAGATCCTTGTTTCTAGCCAAGATACAACACAAGTGTCTCTCTTCTTTCTGGGCTGTTTTGAGAGAGAGAGAGAACCCAAAATATTACAAGTCTTGTGATTCAAAAATAATAATGGAAGACTACCCCAAATAACCCTAAAATGTTCTATTTATACTACAAGTCAAAATGAAGCAAAATGACTAGCTTGCCCTTGTCTAGGCTGCTGCCCCTTGGAGTGTAAGTTTATTACACTTCAAGGTCCCTCTTCACACTTAAAACATTGAGATCCTTAGGAGGCTCGATCACCAACTCACACACGGCCATTTGCATGAACAAGGCTTGGAGTTTTTGTAATTCCCGAGCTTGGCTTCGTGTGAATGGTCGGGTACTTGTTGGACAGCTTGTCCCACCCGTATCAACTTGTGGGGTTAAAAATGAGGCTAAGAGGACCTCTAAACAAAGTATATTAAGGCTAAGAAGTAAGTTAAAGAATAGGACTTGAAGTATCTAACCAAACCCGCGAAGAAAAGTCGAAAAACAAAATTTTCAAAAAAATAAGTTTGGGGCGCGCCAGAGGGAGTACCACACCGCTTTGGGCCAAATTTTTGTGCCCAGAGGTAGCAAGTTGGCGCGCCCAGGGGCATGCCAGGCTGGTTTTGCCACTTTTTCAAAAGTTGGAAATTTTCTAAGTCCCAAGGGTACCCGGGGTCGTACCAAGCCGATTTTTGCCACGTTTCTTCTAAAACCATGAGTATATACATGAAATGAGTAAAGTATTATATTGGTATGATAAAATTACTCGAGAACGAATTTGGCATCAAAATAACGATTTTACCCTTATGGTCAAAATGAGTCATACGTGGCTAGAATCACTTGTTTTTAGGATTGAGGTTACGAATATGGATTTTGTGAGTGGGAATATCGTTGTAACGCATATGAGATGATTTAAACATAAGAAATTATTGATTTTATTGGGTTATTACTATCGGCTCACTCATTGGTTAATGATCCAAAGCTTCATATAAAGTTATGATTATCATTGTATCAATCTCAAAGTAATGAATAAAGTAATGCAAATATGTGGTCAATGATCAAGTATGGGTGGTAGCTTTGGGGGCAAATGCCTAGCTCAAACCGATCCCGAGATTTGTTGGGTCAGGGGCAGTCCTAGAGGCACACGCCTAGCTCGGACCGATCCTGACAGGGAACAGCTCTAGGGGTAATAACCTAGCTCGAGCCAAACCTGAAATGTTGGTTTATGGGTGGCAGCTCTAGAGGTAATAACCTAGATCGAGCCTATGCCGATATATTGATTCATAGGGTGGCAGCTCTAGGGGCATAAGCCTAGCTCGAGCCGATCCCAACATAACGTTATGTTATGTAAACCCACTGATCAGTCGGGGCCCGGGTATCACAGGTCACAGGCAAAGATGAATAATCATAGAAGCAAAGAAACAAAGAAAGTAATGAAAGCAACATACATGATTTCCAAAGTACAGAATAGTGACTTATCCAAATGGGTCATTTATTTGTATTTGAGTTCATTGACATATTAACATATCATACAAGTTTCATATGGCCTTACATACTCAGTACATTCTTCGTACTGACCCCTCTTGGGGGATTTACCTTACTTGCTGCAGGCGCAGGTACTAGTAGGCCTTCATAGTAGGTTGCCAGTTGTTACGGATCATTGGTGAGCTCCAGTTAGTTTGGGACTTTTTCGAGTCACAGTTGTACATATGTTTTGGTGTTGTACATGTTGTATAAAGCGGGGACTTGTCCCGACTTTTAGTTCATTTTGGTCAATGCACTTGTTAGAGGCTTTTGTAGACATATGTGGGTATGGGAATGTAAGATGTATGTTCAGTTTGAAGTGATGGCCCCAACGGCCAAGTTTTATATTTTTATATATGGCATATGTTTCCATGTTCATGACTTCTGCATAGTTGCATGAGATATAATCAGATTCATACGAGGATATGCATACGAATGTTTATGAGCAAAGATTGGTTCTCTCGGGCCATATCGGCTTCGGGTGCCAATCACGTCTCGATAGGATTCGGGGCGTGACAAAAGTGGTATCAGAGCAGGTCGTTCTAAGGGTGTCTACAAAGTCGTGTCTGAGTAGAGTCTTACTTATCGATGTGTTGTGCACCATATTTATAAGTAGGAGGCTACGGGACATTTAGGATGTTGTTTTTTTTCTTCACTTCTAGATCGTGCAATAGAGCCAGTGTTGTAAGTTGAATTGTATCTGACCCTGGTAATTGTTTTTCTCTGGTATAGTAACAATTCCAATGACAAGAAGAGGTAGAGGTAAAGGCAAGCAGGTAGACATGCCTGCAGAAGAAGGAATGAGTAGATTACCACCTGACCAGGCTAGTCAAGATGGAGCAAATATTGAAATTTCATCGCGGTCTTCATCTACTTTCCAGCTCCAGAAGAGCCAATTGGTAGAGAAATACCCGCAGAAACACCAATGAATGCCACAGATCAGGATCTTAAAAATGCAGTACATATGTTGACACAGTTAGTGGCAGTACAAAGTCAAGGATGAGTTGGTCCAATGATACATGATGATGATGCGGCTAGAGTGGCAAGTAGCAGAACACAGGATTTTCTAAAACTGGACCCTCCTATATTCACGGGGTCAGATTCGGAAGCAGATCCACAGGACTTCGTGGATCAAATTCAGAGGGCTCTGGAAGTTATGCACGTGATGGGGGTAGAAACAGTTGAACTTGTTGCGTACATATTGAAAGGAGAGGCTATATTATGGTATGAGGATTGGAAGAAATCTCGTGGTATTGGTGCAAATCCACCTAATTGGGAAGAATTTAAAGCGGCTTTCCTTGATCACTATCTTCTATACGAGGTCCGAGAGGCTCGTGCGGCCCAGTTCTTAAATTTGCGGTAAGGTGACATGAGCATCAGAGAGTACAGTCTCCAGTTTAACTCTTTGGCTAGGTATGCACCAAATGTGGTAGCTACCATGACCGATAGAGTTCATCGGTATGTGGATAGATTGGATCCATACTTGGTCCGAGATTGTACTATTGCAGCATTGAATAAGGATATGGACATAACTAGAATACAAGCCTTTGCACAAAAGATGGAAGATCAGAGGCAAAGGAAAAGAACACAGGAATCTGAAGGGGGGCTAGCAAAGAGGGCTAGATCTACGGGGCAGTCTATGGCATCCCAAGGAGAGTTTAGCCCTCGAAGTTTTCATAGACCACCTAGACCATCGTTCTCCTATTCCACAGGGGGTGCTCATTCTCAGTTTTGAGGATCTAGAGGTGGTCCATCTGGGCAGAGTAGCGGAGTTCACGGATCACAGGCAGCAGGTTTTCCTCGTCAGCAGTGTCAGCACTGCGGGCGTATTCATGCAGGTACATGCCGAGTGGGGACAAATGCTTGTTTTTGGTGTGGAATGACGGGACACATGATGAAAGAGTGTCCCCAGAGAAGCATGGGTGGTATAGGACGACCTACGGGATCGACTGTTGCATCATCATCACCGGTTCCTTCCCTAGGCAGGGGTGTACAACCTATTAGTCGTGGTAGGGATATTAGAGGGGCAGCTAGTTCCAGTGGAACTCAAGATCGTACCTATGCTCTAGTGGACCGACAGAATGCGGAGGCATCTCCTGACGAAGATACAGGTATATTATCCATATTTTTGAATGATACATATATCAGTTAAGTCAATTGACATACCTCCACCTGTGGTGACTTTATTAGAGTCAAAGACACATATCGTAAAGGTATAGTAGAATGATTAAGTACTCTTAAAGTGTTACTACTGAAAGAGGTAATGGGATATGGAAAAAAAGGGGAAATTGTCTTATACAACATGTCATGTGAAGTTGTCGGAAGTGTATAAGGGTTCCATTTCGTATTACTCCCATTGAAAATATACAAATTACGAAGGATTTCACTAGGAAGAGATACCTATTGTTATTTTAGACCGACAATTGAGAAAGACGTAAATTCTGTAAAAGTTTTTGTGAGAGACCAATAAGCCAAAGAAATCGCATGAGAAGTTGAGAAAAAAAAAGATGAAATCGACGACCCTTATTTGTTTCAAAGGGAGGAAAAAGTTCAAAGTGTGGAAGTAGACCTATAACAAGTAAATATCCATGAGCCTTAAGTGTTTATGCGTACATATGCTAATATAGAGATGCATTTGTTGTAATTGAAGCGACATCGTTAACATTCGAGGATGAATGTTTCTAAGGGGGGAGAATGTAACACCCCGTACCTCCCCATCCCTATGTGACGACGTTGAACAATGGTTAATTGGGTGTCAAAATTCCATGAGTATGTATTTTGTAATGATTTTGATGAGAAAATTGAAATTTGGCCTCGTACATGTGATTAGCCCTTCGTATGAGGTGTTTTGTGATTTTTGTGGAGCACTTGTGGCATTAAAAATGAGGCTAAGAGGACCTCTAAACAAAGTATATTAAGGCTAAGAAGTAATTTAAAGAATAGGACTTGAAGTATCTAACCAAACCCGCGAAGAATAGTCGAAAAATGAAATTTTCAAAAAAAATAAGGTTGAGGCGCGCCAGAGGGCGTACCACGCCGCTTTGGGCCAAATTTTTGTGCCCAGAGGCAGCAAGCTGGCGCGCCCAAGGGCGTTCCAGGCTGGTTTTGCCACTTTTTCAAAAGTTGGAAATTTTCTAAGTCCCAAGGGTACCCGGGGTCGTACCGAGCCAATTTTTACCACGTTTCTTCTACAACCATGAGTATATACATAAAATGAGTAAAGTATTATATTGGTATGATAAAATTACTCGAGAACAAATTTGGCATCAAAATAACGGTTTTACCCTTATGGTCAAAATGAGTCATACGTGGCTAGAATCACTTGTTTTTAGGATTGAAGCTACGAATATGGATTCCGTGAGTGGGAATATCATCGTAATGAGTATGAGATGATTTAAACATGAGAAATTATTGATTTTATTGGGTTAAGTGAATTGGGCTCAATAAAAGGCCCAAAATGAAAAGAAGACATGGGCCAAAAATGGGTCAAATGACCCATTCTTGCCTTGACCTTCTAGACCAAGCATTTAATACTATAAGAGTGGCTAAGGATGTACTTAAAGGCTTATAAAAGGGACCAAAAATCTGATTTTTATTCTTCACAAGTCTCATGCCTTTTTAGACCAAAAGATAAGATATTTGCTCTCAAACCCTAAGAACTCAAAGCCAACTTTTGGAGCAAGATCATCATTTTTCAAGCTTGGATAAGTGATTATTGTTATGGATTAATATATTATATGCATGAGAGAGTATGTAAATCATGTTGGTTATGCTTGGATGTGTTGAACATGGTACTTAGTATTTTTGTAAAAGATTTGTGATCCATGGGATTTAAGCTTGAAATATGACTTGTGACTTTGATGAAAGAGCATGGTATGGATAAAATATGAACATGTATGGTGTGATTTTATTATGAAACTTGTTATTTTTCTATAAGTGTAAATTATGGGATTTTGGCCGATATGTGCTATGAAGTGTATTAAGGTGAATTGATGGATTATTTGTGATATGGTGTGGATGAAAAAGCGTAAAGGAGAAGTGTTGTGGTGAAATGTTATTGAGTATCATGTATTGGTCAATGTATGGAATATTGTGGGATTATTGGTATGATAATTTCATCAATGGTTTTGTCAAGGGGGAAATGATATTTTAAAGGCAAAAATGTAACTCATTGACGTTATATGCATTTGTAAGGTGGTTGATGGTTAATCTCAATTTTGATATGTATTTGTGTTGTAGAGTGAAACATAAAGAAGGAGCGGGACCATTGTATGCACATCTAAGGTTGTATATTCGTATTGAGAATACAAGGTATGTAAGGTTACTCTGTCCGTATCTTTTTGCGGCAAATAGTATCCACATTGACATTACGCTTGTCCTATTCCGAAATGTGCTAAGGTATCCAATATCCGGTTATCAATGGTCATTATCACATAATTACTATTCATTAATCAATTGTAAACCACATGTCTCATATTCTTGGTTAATGTTCCAAAAGATCAATAAGGTTATGTTCCAATAGTGATTATACTCATGTCTCTTGTTCAAGGATTATTGTCCAATGGTTCCAATGGTGTTATGGTTCTAATAATGTTATGTTTCTCACAATGTTTATTTACATGTCTCTCACTCATTGGTTAATGATCCAAAGCTTCATATAAAGTTATGACTATCACTGTATCAATCTCAAAGAAATGAATAAAGTAATGCAAATATGTGGTCAATGATCAAGTATGGGTGGTAGCTTTGGGGGAAAATGCCTAGCTCAAGCCGATCCTGAGATTTGTTGGGTCAAGGGGCAGTCCTAGAGGCACACGCCTAGCTCGGATCGATCCTGACAGGGGGCAACTCTAGGGCTAATAACCTAGCTCGAGCCGAACCTAAAATGTTGGTTTATGGGTGGCAGCTCTAGAGGTAATAATCTAGCTCAAGCCGATCTCGATATATTGATTCATAGGGTGGCAACTCTAGGGGTATAAGCCTAGCTCGAGCCGATCCCAACATAACGTTATGTTATGTAAACCCACTGATCAGTCGGGGCCCGAGTATCACAGGTCACAGGCAAAGATGAATAATCATAGAAGCAAAGAAACAAAGAAAGTAATGAAAGCAACATACATGATTTCCAAAGTACAGAATAGTGACTTATCCAAATGGGTCATTTATTTGTATTTGAGTTCATTGACATATTAACATATCATACAAGTTTCATATGGCCTTACATACTCAGTACATTCTTCGTACTGACCCCTCTTGGGGGATTTACCTTACTTGCTGCAGGCGCAGGTACTAGTAGGCCTTCATAGTAGGTTGCCAGTTGTTGCGGATCATTGATGAGCTCCAGTTAGTTTGGGACTTTTTCGAGTCACAGTTGTACATATGTTTTGGTGTTGTACATGTTGTATAAAGCGGGGACTTGTCCCGACTTTTAGTTCATTTTGGTCAATGCACTTGTTAGAGGCTTTTGTAGATATATGTGGGTATGGGAATGTAAGATGTATGTTGATACGGGTGGGACAAGCTCCACAAGTACACGACCTTTCACACGAAGCCAAGCTCGGGAATTACAAAAACTCCAAGCCTTGTTCATGCAAATGGTCGTGTGTGAGTTGGTGATTCAGCCACCTAAGGACCTAAATGTTTTTAAGTGTGAAAAGGGACCTTGAAGTGTAATAAACTTACACTCCAAGGCTGGCACACTAGACAAGGACAAGCTGGTCATTTTACTTCATTTTTGCCTTGTAATATAAATAGAACATATTAGGGTTAGTTGAGTAGTTCACTCATTATAATTTTGGAAGACAAAAACTCTTGTAACATTAAGGACTTCTCTCTCCTCCATTTGGGAAGCTCTGACACAATATCAAACCCGCAACACAAGATTTCAGCAATAACAACAAGATGAACAACTATCACAAGAACAACAAGTTGAACAACAAGTGCTAGTGAATCGAAAGAGCCCCACACGGCTTCACTAGACTTCAAGATCACAAACACAACAACAACAAGATAATAAAAGGATAGATAGCTTGACATACGAGATTACAAGAATAAGGAACCAAACCGTGTATCAAACGATAAGACCCCCTAAGACCCGCAATAACAACACCAAACTCTTTTGGTGACCGCTAAGGGAATCAACTCCGCCTTACAACCACCGTTTCTAAGCAAGGATCAATAATGGCTTTTCCAAGTCCTACACTACTTGGCCTTTCCAAGCCCTACACTACATTCTCAAAGAGAGAAGAAGAAGTCTTCAAGTATCCATCATGAACTAACTAGAAAATAAGACTAATGAAGCCTATTTATAACTATTACATCACATGACCAAACTACCCTTAATGAAAAGAGGCTCCTATGGAGTGTAAAGAAAAGGCACAAAAAGACCAAAACACCCTTAATAAGGGACGGTCATGGAGTGTAAGGACTCCTTCTTCACACTTCAACCCTTGCAATTTTTTGGAGCCTCGGGTAGTCATCAAGGTATGCCTCCAAGCAACCTTCCACACACGAATTTGCTTTATTATGTGTCCAAAATGACTTCATGACTTCCCCATGCATACTCTTGGGCCTTCAAGGTGTCCAAAATCAGATTCTCCATGTGTTGGCCACGAATGATGGCATCAAAAGTTAGGAAGGCCATTTGTCTTGTATCATCCTCCCCTTCTTGAAAAGGATTCGACCTCGAATCCAAACCTTGCAAAACCAAAGAAAGGGCAAATAAATACAAACTCCTCATGGCATGAGGGTTAGGGTTAGCACAATAAATCACCTCAACATGCCAAGGTTGCTTATACTTGCAATATAACCAAGGATCCTTTGAATTAAATATTAAAAACTTATTAAAATATGCACAAAGGATTTGGCTATTTAAATCACCAAGAGATAAGGAAACTACAAAGGTCCTAATGGCATCAAATAATCCACAAGGTAAAACTACCTTCATCTTAGGAGCCATAAGACACAATTGCTTCTTTATCTCTTCAAGAGACCACACCAAGGGTGGAGCCTCAATTGGTTCTAATGTCCACAAGATCCATATAGCATTATCATTCATACAAGTGGACAAACCAAAATATTTCCTACCTCTACATAAAACAAATCCAAAACTAGCATGGATGTCATCATAGGCAAAGAGGTAGTATAGGAAAGAATCAAGTGTAAAGGCATACAAGGGTGAAGACAAAGCATTTAAGCACATCCACATTCTTTCCTTCAAGCAAATAGAGAACTTGGCATCCACAAGTTGAGATTCTTGTAATTTAAACACAATTGTGTCAAGCAAGGATGCACATTTAGAAACATTACCCCAAGGAAACAATGACACTTTTGCTCTCGGGTTTTCAAGAATGACACTTTGCTTGTCAGGTAGACCAAGCAACAAGTTGGGTGCACCAACATCACCATTTCTATATTTGGCACCGGGGTCAAATAGAAAGAGTATCCATAGACACGGGTCTAGACAATACTCCCTTTCCCCATAGGCTTCACCCAAACTACAAGATATACTCTCTACAATAGCATACATATCATCAAAAGCAAATAGAGAGTGGAGAATGGTATCACTCAAGTCAAGTTCAACTAAGGTGTCCTCATGTGAGTGCTCACTACCAGTTTCAACACCATCACCATGAGTACTCTCAACAATAAGGTCACACATAGTAGAAGAAGTAATTTCCAAATAATGGATACCTTCCCTTTCTATAGAAGTACCCTCAAGTAGACACATACCACCACTAAAGTTGATACAAGATCAAGTATGTATCACAAGATTTCAGCAACACCAACAAGAAAACCCAACAAACACAAGATTAGCAAGTAAGCAACAATGCTAGTGAATCGAAAGAGCCCCACACGGCTTCACTAGACTTCAAGATCTCAAAGACAACAACAACAAGATAATGAAAAGATAGATAACTTGACATATAATATTCAAGAGACTAAGAACCCTAACATCAAGAGAGGACCCTAAGACTATTGAATATAAACACCAAGCTCTTACTTGGACCAAGAGGAACTCAATGACCTCAAGACCCTAGTTTCTAGCCAAAACACAACACAAGCTTCCTTCTAGCAAGCTTGTGGCCGAATCTGCCTCTCAATGGAAGAGAGAGAGAAAGTGAAATATTACAAGTCTTTGTCTTGAAATTACAATGAGAAAACTAAGGCAAAATAATTCTAGGCTTGTCTATTTATATTACAAGCCAAATGAAAGACAAAAATGACCTTATGGGCCATGTGGAGCAGCCGGCCATGGAGTGTAATGTTATTACACTTCAAGGCCCATCTTCACATCTTAAAACATTTAGACCCTTAGGTGGTTCAATAACCAACTCACACACGGCCATTTGCATGAATACGGCTTGGAGTTTTTGTAACTCCCGAGCTTGACTTCGTGTGAATGGTCGGGTACTTGTTGGACAGCTTGTCCCACCCGTATCATCCTCTCCATCTTGAGAGGAATTTGGCCTCAAATTCAGCACTTGGTCGTCTTCAACCGCCTCCACGAGAGAAAGATCACAAACGTTAAAAGTGTGGTGCACTTGGTATTCCGGTGGAAGGTCAATCTTGTAGGCGTTGTCATTGATTTTCTCGAGCACTTGGAATGGACCATCACCCCTCGGCATCAATTTGGACTTTCTTTGGGATGGAAACCGATCCCTCCGAAGATGCACCCACACCCAATCTCCCGGTTCAAGGATGACTTTCTTCCTTCCCTTGTTGGCCCTCCTTGCCATGTCTTGGTTTTTCTTCTCAAGTTGAAGCCGCACCTTCTCATGTAACTTCTTCATAGAATCTGCCCGCTTGCTTCCTTCTAAGCTAATCATGAGATCACTTGGCAAAGGCGTTAAATCCAAAGGGGTGAGGGGGTTGAGGCCGTATACACACTCAAAGGGAGTCATTCCCGTACTTGAGTGTATGACACGGTTATATGCAAACTCAATCAATGGTAAGTGCTCCTCCCAAGAAGTCATTTTTCCCTTAACCATGGAACGTAGCATAGCACCCAAAGTCCTATTTACTACTTCCGTTTGGCCATCGGTTTGTGGGTGGCAAGAGGTAGAGAACAATAACTTGGTACCAAGCCTACCCCACATGGACTTCCAAAAGTGGCTTAGGAACTTAGAGTCCCTATCACTCACAATGGTCCTCGGGACACCATGCAATCTAACAACATTATCAACAAATAACGAGGCCACGCTAGGGGCGTCATCACACTTAGAGCAAGGAATAAAGTGCGCCATTTTAGAAAAACGGTCAACTACAACAAAGATACTATCCCGGCCTCGTCGAGTCCTTGGCAGCCCTAACACAAAGTCCATCGATATATCAAGCCAAGGACGTAGAGGAGTGGGCAGCGGGGTGTACAACCCATGAGGTAGGAGCCGAGATTTGGCTCTCTTGCATTCTACACATTGGCCACAAGTTCTAGTCACATCCTTGCGCATTTTGGGCCAATAGAATTGCTCCTCCAATATCCCGAGGGTCTTTTCGACCCCAAAATGACCCATTAGACCGCCATCATGTGCTTCCCTCACAAACAATTCTCTCCAAGAGCTAGAGGGTACACACAATCGTCTACCTTTAAATAAGTAACCATCAAACTTGGCATAGGGATTTGAACCCCTAGCCGAATCCCACTTGTCCCTACCCCATTCTTCGCATTCCCTAAAGATAGGAGCAAAGTGAGGGTCCTTGGGATACAATTCTCTTAAACTCTCAAAACCCATCAACTTCGAAGACAAAGTGGCAACAAGCACATGCTTTCTAGACAACGCATCAGCAACAACATTCTCCTTCCCCCTTTTGTAATGAATTACATAAGGGAAAGTCTCAATAAACTCAATCCACTTAGCATGACGCCTATTCAACTTGTCTTGGCTCTTAAGGTGTTTCAACGATTCATGGTCCGTTCGTATCACAAACTCCTTAGGCCACAAATAATGTTGCCAATTGCCCAAGGCTCTAACAAGGGCGTACAACTCCAAATCATAAGTCGAGTAATTAAGAGTTGCCCCTTTGAGTTTCTCACTAAAATAAGCGACGGGCTTGCCTTCTTGCATTAAAACAGCCCCGATGCCAACCTTACTAGCATCACACTCCACTTCAAACATTTTATCAAAATCGGGCAATTGTAACAAAGGCGCCGAGATGAGCATAGCTTTCAAGGCTTCAAAAGCCTTAGCTTGCTCATCACCCCACTTAAAGGGTTGGTCTTTTCTAATAACCTCAGTCAAGGGTGCTGCTATGGAGCTAAAACCTTTGACAAACCTCCTATAAAAGCTTGCTAATCCATGAAAACTTCGGATTTCTCCAATAGTTTTAGGGATTGGCCAACTTCGTATAGAGTCTATCTTGGATTCGTCCACTTCCACACCCTTTGAGCTCACGACAAAACCCAAGAAAATCACTTTATCAACACCAAAAGAACACTTCTCCATGTTGGCATACAACTTCTCCTTTCGGAGCACCTCAAACACACACCTCAAATGCATCACATGATCATCAATAGATTTACTATATACCAACACATCATCAAAGTAAACCACCACAAACTTCCCAATATAAGGCTTCATTACATGATTCATTAGCCTCATAAAGGTGCTAGGAGCATTGGTAAGGCCAAAGGGCATGACCAGCCACTCATATAGACCGAATTTGGTCTTGAATGCGGTCTTCCACTCATCACCGGGTTGCATGCGAATTTGGTGATAGCCACTCCTAAGATCCACCTTAGAAAACAAACAAGAGCCATGGAGCTCATCTAACATATCATCTAGTCTAGGGATTGGATGACGATACCTTATAGTGATTTTGTTGATGGCTCTACAATCGACGCACATGCGCCAAGTTCCGTCTTTCTTTGGTACCAAAAGCACCGGAACAGCACAAGGACTCATACTTTCTTTGATGTATCCCTTGTTGAGAAGTTCCTCAACTTGTCTCTCAAGCTCCTTAGTGTCCATGGGATTGCTCCTATAGGCTGGTTTGTTTGGAAGTTGTGAACCCGGCACCAAATCAATTTGGTGCTCAATTCCCCGAAGTGGGGGCAATCCTTGCGGAAGTTCTTTAGGAAATACATCTTCATAATCCTGCAACACACAAGAAATCAAAGGGGAAATGGAAGAATTAGCGGGGTTAGTATTTAAACAATGAGCCAAAAGCAACATAGGGGTGCCCACATCATGGTCCACGAAGAGTTCCTTCTTTCTAGCTAACATCACCACGTTTTCAGCCCCCTTTGAAGTTGAGGCAGTCACGGGTGACCCTACTGCCCCAACCACGGTTTCCCTTCCCTCTTCTTCTCTTTCGGATTTCTTCCCCTTTTCCTTCAACTCTCTCATCTTTTGGTGCCACTCATTTACTTGGGAGGGTGAAAGCGGGTGAAGTGTGACCTTTCGGCCATCCTTCTCAAGTGTATATCGATTGGTCCTCCCATCGTGTTTGGTAGACCTATCATATTGCCAAGGTCTACCTAACAACAAGTGACACGCTTGCATTGGTATCACGTCACAAAGCACTTCATCTTGGTAGTTTCCCACCTTAAAACGTATCATACATTGCCTTGTGACCTTTAGTTCACCACAGTCATTCAACCATTGTAGCTTGTAGGGACTAGTGTGCGGGGTAGTTGGTAACTTCAAGAAGTTAACCGTAGCCATACTAACAACATTTGTGCAACTACCACTATCAATCACCAAGGTGCACACACTTCCCTTTACAAGACATTTAGTATGGAATAGATTCTCCCTTTGACTAGGGTCATCTATCGCCTTACTAATCATGACGCGCCTAACCACAAAGTTGGGAACCACACACTCTCCTTCTTGAGGATAAACATCTTCCCCATCATCACCATCATCATCGTGTGGTCCATCATCGGTTTCCTCTCCATCTTGAGGCTCGGCCTCATCTTCTCCCCTTTCGGGACCCACCTCCTCCCCAAGGTAATACACTCTCCCTTCCCTTAGGATCACATTGCGTCGGTTTGGACATTCATTGGCCTTATGCCCCCAACCTTGGCACTTGAAACATTGGAATCCCTTTGGGTTAGGATACTTGTGAGCCTCCGGTTTTGGAGTCAATTTGGGGACTGTTTTGGTCTCGGGCAGCCTAGTAGTGGTGGGTTGGTCCTTGTTTTTGGGCCAACCCGAGGGGGCTTGTCCCCTTGTCTTGAAAGATGATCTCTCCTTAAGTTCCCTTTCAATCTCAAGAGCCGCTTGGAAAATACCGTCAACGGTTTCAAACTTGTGAAGGGTTAAATGAGTGGAAATATCTTTGTTCAACCCACACTTGAACCGGATGATGTCGTGGCTGATTTGCTCCCCACGATGATCAAGCTTCAACATGAGTTGTTGAAACTCATCAAAATATGCCATCACACTCTTGTTACCTTGACGCAAACCATACAATCTAGCAAGCAACTCATGGCGATATCTCTCGGGAAGGTATCGTTGCCTCATCAAATACCTCAATCGATACCAAGGTGGTGGCTGCCCATCAATGAGTTCATTACCAAACCGCTTGACATACTCCCACCAAGTGTTAGCATAACCCTCAAAATGAGCTATAGCATAGCAACCCTTCTTTTCTTCCGAGATGTCATTAACTTGGAAAACTTTGTCACAAGCCGATTCCCAAGCTAAGTAGGCCTCGGGGTCACTATCACCTTTAAAGATTGGTAGGTTCAACTTGATGGTGTTGATGCCTACATCTCTCTCTTGGTGTCGGTTTCCCCTTTCCCCATACCCTCGGTATCTCCTTGGATCTCCACGACCCCCTCTTACCTCCTCCTCCCTCATGTAAGCATCATCAAAGGCCCCGTACCCTTCATACTCCTCCCTACCATACTCCTCAAGGTGGGCTGGTCGGTTTTGGTTATTTGGAATTTGATTTGGGGGTATTGGATTTTGTGGAGGTGGTGGTCTTTGGTTTAATGGAGCTTGGAATGGAAGGTTCGGATTTAGTGGTGGAATTTGACGTCCAAATCCCTCATGCGGGGTTTGGGAATTCTGGAAATGCGTTGGTCTATTGGGGTCACGGTTTGGAGGAAAATAGGTGGTTTGGCTTGCGGCATTTAGTGGAGCTTGGGGTGCATTTAGCATTTGGTGGACTGTTTCGGGGGTGATGGTTGCGGAGGAAGTCCTATCTTGTCCATTGGTTGAGACATGTAGAGGCGTAGAAGGACGAGAGTTCCTTTGACTCTCCACTTGTTCTAATCTCCCACTAATAGTCGACACTTCTCCCTTGATGGCTGCCAAGTCCCCTCTCACGGCCCCAAAGTCCGAATTCAACCTTTCAAGTGTCCGAGTAACGGCCTCAAGAGTGACCCTCATAGAGTCAAGTGCATTAGTATCCACATTATGGGACGTGGTCCCTTCCATTGTCAAGGTATTATACTCTTTAGATCACCACACGCTTGAGTTTTACAAGTGTTGTAAATTGGCTAGTAACCGTGAATCCTTTAAGGTATGAGTAAGCTCTTATCCGGAGTGGATTCTTGTTTGAAGACTCAAAGAATTCTTGTAGGACTAGAACCAAAAAACAACAACGTGTTCAAAAGATAAAAGCACTCAAGTAAACGTTGACACGAACAAACGAATTCAAAGGACTAATCGACAACCTAGTAGGAATGTACTAGTTTGTTAATTAGTTCTAGAACCAAGTAAAGGAAACCAAGAATCAACAATTAGCAACTAGAATAATATCCAAAGTTGAGCTTATAGTGACGTGGCAGCATGTAAGTGGTCCCACACGTTTTTGCTTCTTCCTTGTTCTCTTTTTTTTTTTTTTTTTTTAATCTCAAATCTGAAATTTTTCAATAATCACACAACTTGTTATAGATGACAATGTGTTTTGGAGGGAAAGTAAAAGTCTTGTAGTCTTTCAACCTTTCAAACTCAAAAAGGTAAGATTTGACTAGGCTAATCCCACAAAACAAGGTTCCGTGTTTTAAGGAAAAGTGGTTGGCCAACTAGGAAGTGATGGGTGCAAGTCTTTCACCAACAACTTTATGACTTGTCTTGCAACTTGAACACCACAAGATGAACAAGATGAACAAGTTTAAAAGATGAACACCTTACAACTTTCACCAACTTCTTCAAGCACATAACACACAACCACCAATTTTTGTCATCAACAACATACAACTTTCAACCACTTCAAGTCACCACAACAATGGTCAAGTTTTCAAGCTCAACTTTTAGATCTAGACACTTTAGTGTTGGTGAGAAAGAAACCAACACTTGAAACACACTAAACAAGCAAAATAACACCTAGATCTAAACATACAACAACATTCTCGGATTTGTCTTCAATGGACTGATTTCCGATTTTTTTTTTTTTTTTTTTTTTTTTTTTTGTTTAATCCGAGAACAAGCCCAAGATGGGTTGTGTGGGAACACAACCGGTCTTGCTTTGATACCAAATGATACAAGATCAAGTATGTATCACAAGATTTCAGCAACACCAACAAGAAAACCCAACAAACACAAGATTAGCAAGTAAGCAACAATGCTAGTGAATCGAAAGAGCCCCACACGGCTTCACTAGACTTCAAGATCTCAAAGACAACAACAACAAGATAATGAAAAGATAGATAACTTGACATATAATATTCAAGAGACTAAGAACCCTAACATCAAGAGAGGACCCTAAGACTATTGAATATAAACACCAAGCTCTTACTTGGACCAAGAGGAACTCACTGACCTCAAGACCCTAGTTTCTAGCCAAAACACAACACAAGCTTCCTTCTAGCAAGCTTGTGGCCGAATCTGCCTCTCAATGGAAGAGAGAGAGAAAGTGAAATATTACAAGTCTTTGTCTTGAAATTACAATGAGAAAACTAAGGCAAAATAATTCTAGGCTTGTCTATTTATATTACAAGCCAAATGAAAGACAAAAATGACCTTATGGGCCATGTGGAGCAGCCGGCCATGGAGTGTAATGTTATTACACTTCAAGGCCCATCTTCACATCTTAAAACATTTAGACCCTTAGGTGGTTCAATAACCAACTCACACACGGCCATTTGCATGAATACGGCTTGGAGTTTTTGTAACTCCCGAGCTTGACTTCGTGTGAATGGTCGGGTACTTGTTGGACAGCTTGTCCCACCCGTATCAAAAGTCCAAGGAATTATTACTTAAGTCTTTACAAGCAAGCAATTCATCCTTATAGTCATCAAACATGGGTGGGGTGTCATACAAAGGTTCACAACCACAATCTATTTTCAAGGAAAAATCATTTATTGGGTTTCTTAAGAATTCAAGCAAATTGATACGGGTGGGACAAGCTGTCCAACGAGTACCCGACCATTCACACGAAGCCAAGCTCGGAAATTACAAAAACTCCAAGCCTTGTTCATGCAAATGGCCGTGTGTGAGTTGGTGATTGAACCACCTAAGGATCTAAATGTTTTAAAGTATGAAGAGGGACCTTGAAAGTGTAAGTCACAAGGCCCACATGGGACACTCCAAGGCCGGCTGCCCCCAAGGGCTAAACTTGTCATTTTATCTTTCATTTTGGATGTAATATAAATAGACCCTCTTAGTGTTATTAGCCCTAGTTCACTCATTATATTTTTGAAGATAAAAATCTTGTAACACTAAGGACTTCTCTCTCACCATTGGAGAAGCTCCAAAACCGAAACTCACAAGTGGAGTTACACTTGTGTTGTATCTTGGCTAGAAACAAGGATCTTGAGGTCATTGAGTTCCTCTTGGTCTAAGTAAGAACTTGGTGTTTATATTCATTAGTCTTAGGGTCCTTTCTTGATGTTAGGGTTCTTAGTCTCTTGAATATTATATGTCAAGTTAACTATCTTTCATTATCTTGTTGTTGTTGTGTTTGTGATCTTGAAGTCTAGTGAAGCCGTGTGGGGCTCTTTCGATTCACTAGCACTTGTTGTTCAACTTGTTATTCTTGTGTTGGTGGGCTGATTTTCGTGGCTGGTTGTGCCTATTTGTGTGTTGTGGACTTGATCTTGTATCATTTGGTATCAGAGCAAGACCGGTTGTGTTCCAACACTACCCATCTTGGGCTTTCTGCCAAAACAAAAAAAAAAGAAAAAGAGAAATCTGTCCATTGTTGCCTTGGCCGAGAATATTGTTATGTGTATAGATCTAGGTGTTTTTTTACTTGTTTAGTGTGTTTCTAGTGTTGGTTTCTTTCTCACCAACACTAAAGTGTCTAGATCTAAAAGTTGAGCTTAAAATATTGACTATTGTTGTGGTAACTTGAAAGGTGGACCATAGGTTGTATGTTGTTGATGAAAATTGGTGGTTTTGTGTGATGTGCTTGAAGAAGTTGATGTGTGTTCATGAAGGTGTTGAGATGTTCATCTTATAAACTTGTTCATCTTGTTGAAAGGTGAGTTCATGTTTTAGAACAAAAGTCATAAAGTTGTTGGTGAAGGAAGACTTGCACACATCTCTTCCAAGACTTGACAACCACTTTTCCTTAAAACACGGAACCTTGTTTTGTGGGATTAGCCTAGTCAAATCTTACCTTTTTGAGTTTGAAAGGTTGAAAGACTACAAGACTTTTACTTTCCCTCCAAAACACATTGTCATCTATAACAAGTTGTGTGAGTATTGAAAAATTTCAGATTTGAGATAAAAAAAAAAAAGAACAAGGAAGAAGCAAAAACGTGTGGGACCACATACATGCTGCCACGTCACTATAAGCTCAACTTTGGATATTATTCTAGTTGCTAATTGTTGATTCTTGGTTTCCTTTACTTGGTTCTAGAACTAATTAACAAACTAGTACATTCCTACTAGGTTGTCGATTAGTCCTTTGAATCCGTTTGTTCGTGTCAACGATTACTTGAGTGCCTTTTATCTTTTGAATACGTTTCTATTTTTGGTTCTAGTCCGACAAGAATTCTTTGAGTCTTCAAACAAAAATCCACTCCGGATAAGAGCTTACTCATACCTTAAAGGATTCACGGTTACTAGCCAATTTACAACACTTGTGGAACTCAAGCGTGTGGTGATCTAAAGAGTATAATACCTTGACAATGGAAGGGACCACGTCCCATAACGTGGATACTAATGCACTTGACTCTATGAGGGTCACTCTTGAGGCCGTTACCCGGACACTTGAAAGGTTGAATTCGGAATTTGGGGCCGTGAGAGGGGACTTGGCAGCAATCATGGGAGAGGTGTCGACTATTAGTGGGAGGTTAGAACAAGTGGAGAGTCAAAGGAACTCTCGTCCTTCTACTCCTCTACATGTTTCTACCAATGGGCATGATAGGACTTCCTCCGCAACCATCACCCCCGAAACAGTCCACCAAATGCTAAATGCACCTCAAGCTCCACTAAATGTCGCAAGCCAAACCACCTTTTTCCCTCCAAACCGTGACCCCACTAGACCAATACATTTCCAAGCTCCTCAAGTTCCACAAGAGGGATTTGGACGTCAAGTACCTCCACTAAATCCGAACCCTCCATTCCAAGCTCCATTAAACCAAAGGACACCAAATCCAATTCCTCCGAATCAAAATGCCCAAGACCAACCAGCCCACTTTGAAGGATATGGTAGAGAGGAGTATGAAGGATATGGAGCCTTTGATGATGTTTACATGAGGGAGGAGGAGATAAGAGGGGGTCGAGGAGATCCAAGGAGATACCGAGGGTATGGAGATAGGGGAAACCGACACCAAGAGAGAGATGTAGGCATCAACACCATCAAGTTGAACCTACCCATCTTTAAAGGTGAAAGTGACCCCAGACTTACTTAGCTTGGGAATCGGCTTGTGACAAAGTTTTCCAAGTTAATGATATCTCGGAGGAAAAGAAGGGATGCTATGCTATAGCTCATTTCGAGGGTTATGCTAACACTTGGTGGGCGTATGTCAAGCGGTTTGGTAATGAACTAATTGATGGGCAGCCACCACCTTGGTATCGATTGAGGTACTTGATGAGGCAACGATACCTTCTCGAGAGATATCGCCATGAGTTGCTTGCTAGATTGTATGGCTTGCGTCAAGGTAACAAGAGTGTGATGGCATATTTTGATGAGTTTCAACAACTCATGTTGAAACTTGATCATCGTGGGGAGAAAATCAGCCACGACATCATCCGGTTCAAGTGTGGGTTGAACAAAGAGATATCCACTCATTTAACACTTCACAAGTTTGAAACCGTTGATGGTATTTTCCAAGCGGCTCTTGATATTGAAAGGGAACTTAAAGAGAGATCATCTTTCAAGACAAGGGGACAAACCCCCTCGGGTTGGCCCAAAAACAAGGACCAACCCGCCACTACAAGGCTGCCCGAGCCCAAAACAGTCCACAAATTCCCTCCGAAACTGGAGGCTCACAAGTATCCTAACCCAAAGGGATTCCAATGTTTCAAGTGCCAAGGTTGGGGGCATAAGGCCAATGAATGTCCAAACCAACGCAATGTGATCCTACGGGAAGGGAGAGTGTATTACCTTGGTGAGGAGGTGGGTCCTGAAAGGGGAGAAGATGAGGCCGAGCCTCAAGATAGAGAGGAAACCGATGATGGACCACATGATGATGATGGTGATGATGGTGAAGATGTTTACCCGAAAGAAGGGGAGTGTGTGGTTCCAAACTTTGTGGTTAGGCGCGTCATGATTAGTAAGGCAATAGATGACCCAAGCCAAAGGGAAAATCTATTCCATACTAAATGTCTTGTAAAGGGGAGTGTGTGTACCTTGGTGATCGATAGTGGTAGTTGTACAAATGTTGTAAGTCATGCTATGATAAATTTCTTGAAGTTACCAACTACCCCGCACACTAGTCCTTACAATTTACAATGGTTGAATGATTGTGGTGAGTTAAGGGTCGCAAGGCAATGTGTGATACGGTTTAAGGTGGGAAACTACCACGATGAAGTACTTTGTGACGTGATACCAATGCAAGTATGTCACTTGTTGCTAGGTAGATCTTGGCAATATGATAGGTCTACTAAACACGATGGGAGGTCCAATCGGTATACACTTGAGAAGGATGGCCGAAAGGTTACTCTTCATCCGCTTTCGCCTTCCCAAGTAAATGAGTGGCATCAAAGGATGAGGGAATTGAAGGAAAAGGGAAAGGAATCCGAAAAGGGAGAAAAGGGAGGGAATTCCGTAGGTGGGGCAGTGGGGTCATCCAAGGCTGCCCCAACGTCAAAAGGGCCGGAAAACATGGTGATGTTAGTTAGGAAGAAGGAACTCTTTGTGGATCATGATGAGGACACGCCTATGTTACTCTTGGCTCATTGTTTTAATACTAACCCCACTAATTCTTCCATTTCCCCTTTGATTTCTTGTGTGTTGCAGGATTATGAGGATGTATTTCCTAAGGAGCTTCCGCAAAGATTGCCCCCGCTTCGGGGAATTGAGCACCAAATTGATTTTGTGCCGGGATCACAATTGCCAAACAAGTCGGCTTATAGGAGCAATCCTACGGACACTAAGGAATTACAACGTCAAGTTGAGGAGCTCCTCAACAAAGGGTATGTCAAAGAGAGCATGAGCCCGTGTGCTGTTCCGGTGCTATTGGTGCCCAAAAAAGACGGAACGTGGCGCATGTGTGTGGACTGCCGAGCCATCAACAAAATTACGGTAAAATATCGCCACCCTATTCCTCGGTTAGATGACATGCTAGATGAGTTGAATGGTTCATGTTTGTTTTCCAAGCTTGATTTAAGGAGTGGCTATCACCAAATAAGAATGCAACCCGGTGATGAATGGAAAACCGCCTTCAAGACCAAGTTTGGTCTCTATGAATGGATGGTTATGCCATTCGGCCTAACAAACGCTCCAAGTACTTTTATGAGGCTAATGAATCATGTGATGAGGCCATTTATTGGAAAGTTTGTTGTTGTCTATTTTGATGATGTCTTGGTGTATAGTAAGTCTTTAGAAGAGCATGTGATGCATTTGCAATGTGTGCTTGATGTCCTTAGAAAGGAAAGGTTGTATGCAAATCTGGAAAAGTGCTCTTTTGGCGTTAATGAAGTTGTTTTCTTGGGTTTTGTTGTTAGTTCAAGAGGGGTCGAAGTGGATGAATCCAAGATAAATGCTATCAAAAATTGGCCAATCCCTCAAACCGTTGGAGAAGTAAGAAGCTTCCATGGGTTGGCTAGTTTTTATAGAAGGTTTGTCAAAGGATTTAGCACCATAGTCGCCCCCTTGACCGAGGTCATTCGGAAAGAACAACCCTTCAAGTGGAGTGTCGAGCAAGCTAAGGCATTTGAAGCCTTGAAAGCTATGCTCATTTTCGCCCCTTTGTTACAATTGCCCAACTTTGATAAGACCTTCGAGGTCGAGTGTGATGCGAGTAAAGTAGGCATAGGGGCTGTTTTGATGCAAGAACTGAAACCCATTGCTTACTTTAGTGAAAAGCTCAAAGGAGCAACTCTAAACTACTCTACATATGATTTAGAGTTGTATGCCTTGATTAGAGCCTTGGCCACTTGGCAACACTACTTATGGCCTAAGGAGTTCATGATCCGAACGGACCATGAATCCTTAAAGCATCTTCGGTGATACAATAATAAACCCACAACACAAGATTTCCCACGAAATCAGCAACAAGGGAAACAAAAGACCCAAAAATCAGCAAGTTGAACAACAATGCTAGTGAATCGAAAGAGCCCCACACGGCTTCACTAGACTTCAAGATTACAAACACAACAACAACAAGATAAATAAAGTAAGATAGATAGCTTGACATATGAGATTACAAGAAATAGGAACCAAACCGTGTATCAAACGATAAGACCCCTAAGACCCACAATAACAACACCAAACTCTTACGGTGACCGCTAAGGGAATCAACTCCGCCTTACAACCACCATTTCTAAGCAAGGATCAATAATGGCTTTTCCAAGCCCTACACTACTTGGCTTTCCAAGCCCTACACTACACTCTCAAAGAGAGAAGAAGAAGTCTTTCAAATATCCATCATCAACTAACTAGAAAATAAGACTAATGAAGTCTATTTATAACTATTACATCAATGACCAAACTACCCTTAATGAAAAGGGGCTCCTATGGAGTGTAAAGAAAAGACACAAAAAGACCAAAATACCCCTAATAAGGGCTGGTCATGGAGTGTAAGGACTCCTTCTTCACACTTCAACCCTTGCAATCCTTTGGAGCCTCGGGTAGTCATCAAGGCAAGCCTCCAAGCAACCTTCCACACACGAAAGTGCTTTATTAAGTGTCCAAAATGACTTCCCCATGCATACTCTCGGGCCTTCAAGGTGTCCAAAATCAGATTCTCCATGTGTTGGCCACGAATGATGGCATCAAAAGTTATGATGGCCATTTGTCTTGTATCATCCTCCCCTTCTTGAAAAGGATTCGACCTCGAATCCAAACCTTGCAAAAATCAAAGAAAGGACAAACGAATACAAACTCCTCATGGCATGAGGGTTAGGGTTAGCACAATAAATCAGCTCAACATGCCAAGGTTGCTTATACTTGCAATATAACCAAGGATCCTTTGAATTAATTATTAAAAACTTATTAAAATATGCACAAAGGATTTGGCTATTTAAATCACCAAGAGATAAGGAAACTACAAAGGTCCTAATGGCATCAAATAATCTCCAAGGTAAAACTACCTTCATCTTAGGAGCCATAAGACACAATTGCTTCTTTATCTCTTCAAGAGACCACACCAAGGGTGGAGCCTCAATTGGTTCTAATGTCCACAAGATCCATATAGCATTATCATTCATACAAGTGGACAAACCAACCAATTTCCTACCTCTAAATAAAACAAATCCAAAACTAGCATGGATGTCATCATAGGCAAAGAGGTAGTATAGGAAAGAATCAAGTGTAAAGGCATACACGGGTGAAGACAAAGCATTTAAGCACACCCACATTCTTTCCTTCAAGCAAATAGAGAACTTGGCATCCACAAGTTGAGATTCTTGTAATTTAAACACAATTGTGTCAAGCAAGGATGCACATTTAGAAACATTACCCCAAGGAAACAATGAAACTTTTGCTCTCGGGTTTTCAAGAATGACACTTTGCTTGTCATGTAGACCAAGCAACAAGTTGGGTGCGCCAACATCACCATTTCTATATTTGGCACCGGGGTCAAATAAAAAAAGTAGCCATAGACACGGGTCTAGACAATACTTCCTTTCCCCATAGGCTTCACCCAAACTACAAGATATACTCTCTACAATAACATACATCTCATCAAAAGCAAATAGAGAGTGGAGAATGGTATCACTCAAGTCAAGTTCAACTAAGGTGTCCTCATGTGAGTACTCACTACCAGTTTCAACATCATCACCGTGAGCACTCTCAACAATAAGGTCACACATAGTAGAAGAAGTAATTTCCAAATAATGGACACCTTCCCCTTCTATGGAAGTACCCTCAAGTAGACACATACCACCACTAAAGTCCAAGGAATTGTTACTTAAGTCTTTACAAGCAAGCAATTCATCCTTATAGTCATCAAACATGGGTGGGGTGTCATACAAAGGATCACAACCACAATCAATTTTCAAGGAAAAATCACTTATTGGGTTTCTTAAGAATTCAAGCAAATCAAAATTATCATCACCCAATTGATCATTCCTTTCCAAGACCTCGCATTCCCTTCCCTTAAGAGTACTCTCCTCTCCCAAGAAGAGATTTCCATCTTTAGGAGGAATGTTTTTACACCATAGTGGGTTGGCATATAGGCTATAGCTTTCAAGACAAGCTATACCTTCAACGTCATTCTCACCACTAGGTTCTTTAGGAGTGAACTCATCATCTTCAAACAAGATATTGTACTTAAAGAGAGAAGGATCTATCCATGAAGAGGCTATAGAACATGCAAATCCATTCTCTAAAAGATCATTATCGAGTATCAAAGATGTTTCAAGCACATGATTATCCCTATGAGCAAAACCGAGAGTAGAACATTTACTAGAGGTCATACTAAAGGGGTCACTCCTATTTATTTGATCAACATTTTCAATATAATCATTCACTTGAGATCCATTAAACACATCACACATATCCTCAAGTGGTGGACAAATTTCGCACATAAGTTGATCAACACAATTCCCACAAGATGATGTACCATCATTCAACACATTGGCTTCAACACTAGGTGGACATAAATTGATCTTACAAGAAGAGTCAATTTTGTCATCAATAGGATCAACTAGTGTATCCACACTCACAACAAGTACATCATCAACAAGAGGCAAAGAATCAATAGACTCACAAATAGGCAAGCTACTACTCACACTCAATGGGCTACTAGCAACACAATTATCATTCACATGAACAAAAGTGTAAGAGTAAGCGATTTTACCTTGAAGTTCTTGAGTAAATTCTCCTTTGCCGTGGTGTGAAGGTTTCCCACATGCTTCGGCAGTAACTTCTCCTTGGCCTTGTGCTTCTCCGCTTGCCATGTTGGTACCTACACAAATGTCCTTAGAAGGAAAAGGACAAACATAGTTAGCATGATTTGGTGGCAACCCTCTCACTTCGCTCCACACAACCTCTCCTTTTTCCCCTTTCGGATTACCACCTTTCACACCCTTACTCCTCTCAATCTTTTGTCTCTCATAATCAATCGGCTTGGAGTAAGTGATCACATCTCCTTGCGGTTTGGGAATAATTGAGGTAAAGAGATAATTTCCCCAATGGTCCACTATAACCTTAGGCCAATTTAGCACATTTGGAACTCTATGTTGTGCAAACCAATCGGCACCCAAGCATACATGACCTTGTGTCAAGGGAAAGATATCGCACCACACCTCCTCATGGTATTCAAATTGGGTGAAGACAATCCTCACTCTCTCGGTAACCCTATACCCGTCCAAGGAATATGGAGCAAGTAAAGGTTCTCGAAACAACCCTAAATAGTCAACCATCGGTGGCATGATGTAGTTCTTATGGCGCCAATCATCTAGCACAAGGAGGCAGCCCGGTACCCCGTCAATGCTTACCTTTCCGGAGTGAACACTTCTCCTAGGATCAACATTGTAGAGTTTAGGACAACCCAACGGTACATGAGTACCCCTCGGCCTTGGAGATGTACTCTCTCTTCTTCTCATGGGGCAACCTACACTATAGCTAGTATACCCATTCACACCGCTTCGACCTTGACAAGATGTACTACAAGGTGAAGAATATGAATCTTCATTCCCCACACGTACACTCTCACCATGGCTCTCATAAGCTTTGCGAAGTGAGGGGTTATACCTGACTCCAATTCTAGGTTCGAAATGGGAAGTGTAAGACTCCTCATATGCCCCAACTTCATCATAAGAACTATCATAAGGTCCTAAATCATCTCCATATCCACCATAAGAGCTAGGCACTTCATTCACCTCATTTTCTCCCTCAAAACCATAACCCTCAAATCTGCCCATGTCTTGATCATGACAATATTCGTAGCCCCCATAATCTACAACATCATCGTAGCCGTAAAATCCCTCACTACAATCATAGTCCCCCATGTTGTAGTCACAATAATACGAGGCTACCAAGATATGTTCCCCTTATATCACCTTGCACCTACAAAATGAACAAACAAGATTAGTAGTAAAAGCACCTCACCAACACTCGTATACACTCACCTTTGTGATCCTCACAATTGGAGCGGCGAATATTGAAAGTTGCTTATACTCCGGTAGTTAATAAGGTATCAATCACTACTTAGCAACCGGAATAGATTATTGTTTGATCGACTCAAGACACAAAATAAAATCTACTTATGAACTTGAATCAAAGAAGTTCAACGAATCAAAATGAGAAAAGCACACAAAGAACGAAAAACACGAAGAAAACGGATTCAAAAACCAACTCACAATCTAGTAGGTGATTACTAGTTGTTAATTAGTACTAGAATCAAGAAATGAAACTAAAGAAACAAGGAAATGAGACTTAGAATCTGAAATTTGAGCTTAAGCTATTTTGGTGAAGTGATGACATGGCAGTCCTTGGGGGTGACGTGGCATCCTTTGGTTGGTTGATGTTTTCTTCTTTTTTTTTTTTTTTTTTTTTTTTTGGTCACAAATCTGAAATTTCAATATTCACACAACTTGTTATATGACAAGTGTTTTGGAGGGAAAGTAAAAGTCTTGTATTCTTTTCAACTTTTCAAACTCAAAAAGGTAAGATTTGACTATACTAATCCCACAAAACAAGGTTCCGTGTTTTAAGGAAAAGTGGTTGTCAAGTCTAGAAAGTGATGGGTGCAAGTCTTTCACCAACAAACTTTTGACTTTGGTCTTAGCCCCTTTTGGATCTATTCTATACCTTTGTTGTCTTAAGTTGTAAGAATAGATGAAGAACAAGATGAACACCACAACAACCTTCAAGAACACAACATCAACTTCTTCAAGAACATAACACAAAACCACCAATTGTCATCAACAACATACAACCTACGGTCCACTTTTCAAGTCACCACAACAATGGTCAATATTTTAAGCTCAACTCTTAGATCTAGACACCTTAGTGTTGGTGAGAAAGAAACCAACACTAGAAACACACTAAACAAGCAAAAGAACACCTAGATCTAAACATACAACAACATTCTCGGTTTTGTCTTCAATGGACAGATTTCAGATTTTTTTTGTTTGTTTGTTTAATCCGAGAACAAGCCCAAGATGGGTTGTGTTGGAACACAACCGATCTTGCTTTGATACCAAATGATACAATAATAAACCCACAACACAAGATTTCCCACGAAATCAGCAACAAGGGAAACAAAAGACCCAAAAATCAGCAAGTTGAACAACAATGCTAGTGAATCGAAAGAGCCCCACACGGCTTCACTAGACTTCAAGATTACAAACACAACAACAACAAGATAAATAAAGTAAGATAGATAGCTTGACATATGAGATTACAAGAAATAGGAACCAAACCGTGTATCAAACGATAAGACCCCTAAGACCCACAATAACAACACCAAACTCTTACGGTGACCGCTAAGGGAATCAACTCCGCCTTACAACCACCATTTCTAAGCAAGGATCAATAATGGCTTTTCCAAGCCCTACACTACTTGGCTTTCCAAGCCCTACACTACACTCTCAAAGAGAGAAGAAGAAGTCTTTCAAATATCCATCATCAACTAACTAGAAAATAAGACTAATGAAGTCTATTTATAACTATTACATCAATGACCAAACTACCCTTAATGAAAAGGGGCTCCTATGGAGTGTAAAGAAAAGACACAAAAAGACCAAAACACCCCTAATAAGGGCTGGTCATGGAGTGTAAGGACTCCTTCTTCACACTTCAACCCTTGCAATCCTTTGGAGCCTCGGGTAGTCATCAAGGCAAGCCTCCAAGCAACCTTCCACACACGAAAGTGCTTTATTAAGTGTCCAAAATGACTTCCCCATGCATACTCTCGGGCCTTCAAGGTGTCCAAAATCAGATTCTCCATGTGTTGGCCACGAATGATGGCATCAAAAGTTATGATGGCCATTTGTCTTGTATCATCCGGGCCCAAGACAAGCTTAACAAATGGCATGCCAAATGGATTGAGTTTCTTGAGACCTTCCCTTATGTTATCCAATACAAAAGGGGTAAGGACAATGTAGTGGCCGATGCTTTGTCTAGAAAACATGTCCTTGTGTCCACCTTGTCATCAAAGTTGATGGGTTTTGAGAGTTTGAGAGAATTATATCCCAAGGACCCTTACTTTGCTCCTATCTTTAGGGAATGCGAAGAATTGGGTAGGGACAAGTGGGATTCGGCTAGGGGATCAAATCCCTATGCCAAGTTTGATGGTTACTTATTTAAAGGTAGACGATTGTGTGTACCCTCTAGCTCTTGGAGAGAATTGTTTGTGAGGGAAGCACATGATGGCGGTCTAATGGGTCATTTTGGGGTTGAAAAGACCCTCGGAATATTGGAGGAGCAATTCTATTGGCCCAAAATGCACAAGGATGTGACTAGGATTTGCGGCCAATGTGTAGAATGCAAGAGAGCCAAATCTCGGCTCCTACCTCATGGGTTGTACACCCCGCTGCCCACTCCTCTACGTCCTTGGCTTGATATATCTATGGACTTTGTGTTAGGGCTGCCAAGGACTCGTCGAGGCCGGGATAGTATTTTTGTTGTAGTCGACCGATTTTCTAAAATGGCACATTTTATTCCTTGCTCTAAATGTGATGACGCCCCTAGCGTGGCCTCGTTATTTGTTGATAATGTTGTTAGATTGCATGGTGTCCCGAGGACCATTGTGAGTGATAGGGACTCTAAGTTCCTAAGCCACTTTTGGAAGTCCATGTGGGGTAGGCTTGGTACCAAGTTATTATTCTCTACGTCCTGCCACCCACAAATCGATGGCCAAACGAAAGTATTAAATAGGACTTTGGGTGCTATGCTACGTTCCATGGTTAAGGGAAAAATGACTTCTTGGGAAGAGCACTTACCATTGATTGAGTTTGCCTATAACCGTGTCATACACTCAAGTACGGGAATGACTCCCTTTGAGTGTGTATACGGCCTCAACCCCCTCACCCCTTTAGATTTAACGCCGTTGCCAAGTGATCTCATGATTAGCTTAGATGGGAGCAAGCGGGCAGATTCTATGAAGAAGTTACATGAGAAGGTGCGGCTTCAACTTGAGAAGAAAAACCAAGACATGGCAAGGAGGGCCAACAAGGGAAGAAAGAAATTCATTCTTGAACCGGGAGATTGGGTGTGGGTGCATCTTCTGAAAGATCGGTTTCCATCCCAAAGGAAGTCCAAATTGATGCCTAGGGGTGATGGTCCATTCCATGTACTTGAGAGAATCAATGACAACGCCTACAAGATTGACCTTCCACCGGAATATCAAGTGCACAATACTTTCAACGTTTGTGATCTTTCTCTCGTGGATGCGGTTGGAGATGACCAAGTGCTGAATTTGAGGTCAAATTCCTCTCAATATGGAGAGGATGATACGGGTGGGACAAGCTGTCCAACGAGTACCCGACCATTCACACGAAGCCAAGCTCGGGAATTACAAAAACTCCAAGCCTTGTTCATGCAAATGGCCGTGTGTGAGTTGGTGATTGAACCACCTAAGGATCTAAATGTTTTAAAGTGTGAAGAGGGACCTTGAAAGTGTAAGTCACAAGGCCCACATGGGACACTCCAAGGTCGGCTGCCCCCAAGGGCTAAACTTGTCATTTTATTTTTCATTTTGGATGTAATATAAATAGACCCTCTTAGTGTTATTAGCCCTAGTTCACTCATTATATTTTTGAAGATAAAAATCTTGTAACACTAAGGACTTCTCTCTCACCATTGGAGAAGCTTCAAAACCGAAACTCACAAGTGGAGTTACACTTGTGTTGTATCTTGGCTAGAAACAAGGATCTTGAGGTCATTGAGTTCCTCTTGGTCTAAGTAAGAACTTGGTGTTTATATTCATTAGTCTTAGGGTCCTTTCTTGATGTTAGGGTTCTTAGTCTCTTGAATATTATATGTCAAGTTAACTATCTTTCATTATCTTGTTGTTGTTGTGTTTGTGATCTTGAAGTCTAGTGAAGCCGTGTGGGGCTCTTTCGATTCACTAGCACTTGTTGTTCAACTTGTTACTCTTGTGTTGGTGGGCTGATTTTCGTGGCTGGTTGTGCCTATTTGTGTGTTGTGGACTTGATCTTGTATGACAAATCAAAATTATCATCACCCAATTGATCATTCCTTTCCAAGACCTCACATTCCCTTCCCTTAAGAGTACTCTCATCTCCCAAGAAGAGATTTCCATCTTTAGGAGGAATGTTTTTACACCATAGTGGGTTGGCATATAGGCTATAGCTTTCAAGACAAGCTATACCTTCAACGTCATATTCCCCACTAGGTTCTTTAGGAGTGAACTCATCATCTTCAAACAAGATATTGTACTTAAAGAGAGAAGGATCTATCCATGAAGAGGATATAGAACATGCAAATCCATTTTCTAAAAGGTCATTATCAAGTATCAAAGATGTTTCAAGCACATGATTATCCCTATGAGCAAAACCGAGAGTAGAACATTTACTAGAGGTCATACTAAAGGGATCACTCCTATTTATTTGATCAACACAATTCCCACAAGATGATGTACCATTATTCAACACATTGGCTTCAACACTAGGTGGACATAAATTGATCTTACAAGAAGAGTCAATTTTGTCATCAATAGGATCAACTAGTGTATCCACATTCACAATATGTACATCATCATCAAGGGGTAAAGAATTAATAGATGATGTATTATCATTCAACACAATGGCTTCAACACTAGGATCAACTAGTGCATCCACACTCACAACAAGTACATCATCAACAAGAGGCAAAGAATCAATAGACTCACAAATAGGTAAGCTACTACTCACACTCAATGGGCTACTAGCCACGCAATTATCATTCACATGCACCAAAGTGTAAGAGTAAGCGATTTTACCTTGAGGTTCTTGAGTAAATTCTTCTTTGCCGTGGTGTGAAGGTTTCCCACATGCTTCGGCAACAACTTCTCTTTGGCCTTGTGCTTCTCCGCTTGCCATGTTGGTACCTACACAAATGTCCTTAGAAAGAAAAGGACAAACATAGTTAGCATGATTTGGTGGCAACCCCCTCACTTCACTCCACACAACCTCTCCTTTTTCCCATCTCGAATTTCCACCTTTTACACCCTTACTCCTCTCAATCTTTTGTCTATCATAATCATTCGGCTTGGAGTAAGTGATCACATCTCCTTGCGGTTTGGGAATAATTGAGGTAAAGAGATAATTTCCCCAATGGTCCACTATAACCTTAGGCCAATTTAGCACATTTGGGACTCTATGTTGGGCAAACCAATCGGCACCCAAGCATACATGACCTGGTGTCAAGGGAAAGATATCGCACCACACCTCCTCATAGTATTCAAATTGGGTGAAGACAATCCTCACTCTCTCGGTAACCTTATACCCGTCCAAGGAATATGGAACAAGTAAAGGTTCTCGAAACAACCCTAAATAGTCAACCATCGGTGGCATGATGTAGTTCTTATGGCGCCAATCATCTAGCACAAGGAGGCAGCCCGGTACCCCATCAATGCTTACCTTTCCGGAGTGAACACTTCTCCTAGGATCAACATTGTAGAGTTTAGGACAACCCAAGGGCACATGAGTACCCCTCGGCCTTGGAGATGTATTCTCTCTTCTTCTCATGAGAACACCTACACTATAGCTAGCATACCCATTCACACCGCTTCGACCTTGATAAAATGTACTACAAGGTGAAGAATATGAATCTTCATTCTCCACACATGCACTCTCACCATGGCTCTCATAAGCTTTGCGAAGGGAGGGGTTATTTATACCTTACACCAATTCGAGGTTCGAAATGGGAAGTGTAAGACTCCTCATATGCCCCAACTTCATCATAAGAACTTGGCACTTCATTCACCTCATGTTCTCCCTCAAAACCATAACCCTCAAATCTGCCCATGTCTTGATCATGGCTATATTCATAGCCCCCATAATCCACAACATCATCGTAGCCATAAAATCCCTCACTACAATCATAGTCTCTCATGTTGTAGTCACAATAATACGAGGCTACCAAGATATGTTCCCCTTATATCACCTTGTACCTACAAAATGAACAAACAAGATTAGTAGTAAAAGCACCTCACCAACACTCGTATACACTCACCTTTGTGATCCTCACAATTGGAGCGGTGAATATTGAAAGTTGCTTATACTCCGGTAGTTAATAAGGTGTCAATCACTACTTAGCGACCGGAATAGATTATTGTTTGATCGACTCAAGACACAAAACAAAAAATCTACTTATGAACTTGAGTCAAAGAAGTTCAACGAATCAAAATGAGAAAAGCACACGAAGAACGAAGAACACGAAGAAAACGGATTCAAAAAACCAACTCACAATCTAGTAGGTGATTACTAGTTGTTAATTAGTACTAGAATCAAGAAATGAAACTAAAGAAACAAGGAAATGAAACTTAGAATCTGAAATTTGAGCTTAATGGTGACGTGACAGCATGCAATTGGTCTTGGGCCCACACGAAAATATATATATATATATATATATATATTTATTTTTTTTGGTCACAAATCTGAAATTTCAATATGAGATACAACTTGTCATGGATGACAATGGGTTTTGGAGGGAAAGTAAAGTCTTGTACTCTTTTTTCAACTTTTCAAACTCAAAAAGGTAAGATTTGACTATTCTAATCCCACAAAATAAGGTTCCGTGTTTTAAGGAAAAGTGGTTGTCAAGTCTAAGAAGAGATGTGTGCAAGTCTTCTCACCAACAACCAACAACTTTATAACTTTTGTTGTCTTAAGTTGTAAGAATAGATGAAGAACAAGATGAACACCACAACAACCTTCAAGAACACAACATCAACTTCTTCAAGAACATAACACAAAAACCACCAATGGTCATCAACAAGATACAACCTACGGCCCAGTTCAAGTCACCACAACAATGGTCAATATTATAAGCTCATCTTTAGATCTAGACACTTTTAGTGTTGGTGAGAAAGAAACCAACACTAGAAACATACTAAACAAGTAAAATAACACCTAGATCTAAACACACAATCACTATTCTCGGCCAAGACAACAAGATGGACAGATTTCGTTGTTTTTTTTTTGACAGATTTCGTTTTTTTTTGTTTTTTTATTTTTTTTTATTTTTTTTTGACCGAGATAGCCCAAGATTGGTAGTGTAGGAACACAACCAGCCTTGCTCTGATACCAAATGATACAATATCAAACCCGTAACACAAGATTTCAGCAACAACAACAAGATGAACAACTATCACAAGAACAACAAGTTGAACAACAAGTGCTAGTGAATCGAAAGAGCCACACGGCTTCACTAGACTTCAAGATCACAAACACAACAACAAGAAGATAATAAAAGGATAGATAGCTTGACATACGAGATTACAAGAATAAGGAACCAAACCGTGTATCAAACGATAAGACCCCCTAAGACCTGTAATAACAACACCAAACTCTTATGGTGACCACTAAGGGAATCAACTCCGCCTTACAACCACCGTTTCTAAGCAAGGATCAATAATGGCTTTTCCAAGCCCGACACTACTTGGCCTTTCCAAGCCCTACACTACATTCTCAAAGAGAGAAGAAGAAGTCTTCAAGTATCCATCATGAACTAACTAGAAAATAAGACTAATGAAGCCTATTTATAACTATTACATCACATGACCAAACTACCCTTAATGAAAAGAGGCTCCTATGGAGTGTAAAGAAAAGGCACAAAAAGACCAAAACACCCTTAATAAGGGGCGGTCATGGAGTGTAAGGACTCCTTCTTCACACTTCAACCCTTGCAATTCTTTGGAGCCTCGGGTAGTCATCAAGGCATGCCTCCAAGCAACCTTCCACACACGAATTTGCTTTATTATGTGTCCAAAATGACTTCATGACTTCCCCATGCATACTCTTGGGCCTTCAAGGTGTCCAAAATCAGATTCTCCATGTGTTGGCCACGAATGATGGCATCAAAAGTTAGGATGGCCTTTTGTCTTGTATCAAGCTCCAAAACAGCAACTCACAAGTGGAGTTACACTTGTGTTGTATCTTGGCTAGAAACAAGGATCTTGAGGTCATTGAGTTCCTCTTGGTCTAAGTAAGAACTTGGTGTTTATATTCATTAGTCTTAGGGTCCTTTCTTGATGTTAGGGTTCTTAGTCTCTTGAATATTATATGTCAAGTTAACTATCTTTCATTATCTTGTTGTTGTTGTGTTTGTGTTCTTGAAGTCTAGTGAAGCCGTGTGGGGCTCTTTGGATTCACTAGCACTTGTTGTTCAACTTGTTATTCTTGTGTTGGTTGGCTGATTTTCGTGGCTGGTTGTGCATATTTGTGTGTTGTGGACTTGATCTTGTATCATTTGGTATCAAAGCAAGACCGGTGGTGTTCCAACACTACCCATCTTGGGCTTGCTCTCAGCCAAAAAAAAAAAAAAAAAAAAGAGAACGAGCAAAATCTGTCCATTGTTGCCTTTGGCCGAAAATATTGTTGTGTGTATAGATCTAGGTGTTGTTTACTTGTATAGTGTGTTTCTAGTGTTGGTTTATTTCTCACAAACACTAAAGTGTCTAGATCTAAAAGTTAAGCTTAAAATATTGACCATTGTTGTGGTAACTTGAAAGGTGGACCGTGGATTGTATGTTGTTGATGACAATTGGTGGTTTTGTGTGATGTGCTTGAAGAAGTTGATGTTGTGTTCATGAAGGTGTTGAGATTGTTGAGATGTTCATCTTATAAACTTGTTCATCTTGTTGAAAGTTGAGTTCATGTTGTAAGGCAAAAGTCATAAAGTTGTTGGTGAAGGAAGACTTGCACACATCTCTTCCAAGACTTGACAACCACTTTTCCTTAAAACACGGAACCTTGTTTTGTGGGATTAGCCTAGTCAAATCTTACCTTTTTGAGTTTGAAAGGTTGAAAGACTACAAGACTTTTACTTTCCCTCCAAAACACATTGTCATCTATAACAAGTGGAAGTGAGTATTGAAAATTTCAGATTTGAGATTAAAAAAAAAAAAAAAAAAAAAAAAAAAAGAAGAAGTAAAAATGTGTGGGACCACTTACATGTTGCCACATCACTATAAGCTCAACTTTGGATATTCTTCTAGTTGCTAATTGTTGATTCTTGATTTCCTTTACTTGGTTCTAGAACTAATTAACAAACTAGTACATTCCTACTAGGTTGTCGAATAGTCCTTTGAATCTGTTTGTTCGTGTCAACGATTACTTGAGTGCCTTTTATCTTTTGAATACGGTGTTGTTTTTGGCTCTAGTCTGACAAGAATTCTTTGAGTCTTCAAACAAGAATCCACTCCGAATAAGAGCTTACTCATACCTTAAAGGATTCACGGTTACTAGCCAATTTACAACACTTGTGGAACTCAAGCGTGTGGTGATCTAAAGAGTAATACCTTGAAAATGGAAGGGACCACGTCCCATAACGTGGATACTAATGCACTTGACTCTATGAGGGTCACTCTTGAGGCCGTTACCCGGACACTTGAAAGGTTGAATTCGGAATTTGGGGTCGTGAGAGGGGACTTGGCAGCAATCAAGGGAGAAGTGTCGACTATTAGTGGGAGATTAGAACAAGTGGAGAGCCAAAGGAACTCTCGTTCTTCTACTCCTCTACATGTTTCTACCAATGGGCATGATAGGACTTCCTCCGCAACCATCACCCCCGAAACAGTCCACCAAATGCTAAATGCACCTCAAGCTCCACTAAATGCCGCAAGCCAAAGCACCTTTTTTCCTCCAAACCGTGACCCCACTAGACCAATACATTTCCAAGCTCCTCAAGTTCCACAAGAGGGATTTGGACGTCAAGTACCTCCACTAAATCTGAACCCTCCATTCCAAGCCCCATTAAACCAAAGGCCACAAAATCCAATTCCTCCGAATCAAGTCCAAAATGCCCAAGACCGGCCAACCCCCGTTGAAGGATATGTTAGAGAGGAGTATGAAGGATATGGACCCTATGATGATGCTTACATGAGGGAGGAGGAGATAAGAGGGGGTCGTGGAGATCCAAGGAGATACCGAGGGTATGGAGAAAGGGGAAACCGACACCAAGAGAGAGATGTAGGCATCAACACCATCAAGTTGAACCTACCCATCTTTAAAGGTGAAAGTGACCCCGAGGCCTACTTAGCTTGGGAATCGACTTGTGACAAAGTTTTCCAAGTTAATGATATCTCGAAAGAAAAGAAGGGATGATATGCTATAGCTCATTTTGAGGGTTATGCTAACACTTGGTGGGAGTATATCAAGCGATTTGGTAATGAACTAATTGATGGGAAGCCACCACCTTGGTATCGGTTGAGGTACTTGATGAGGTAACGATACCTTCCCGAGAGATATCGCCATGAGTTGCTTCCTAGATTGTACGGCTTGCGTCAAGGTAACAAGAGTGTGATGGCATATTTTGATGAGTTTCAAAAACTCATGTTGAAACTTGATCATCGTGGGGAACAAATCAGTCACGACATCATCCGGTTCAAGTGTGGGTTCAAAGAGATCTCTACTCATTTAACACTTCACAAGTTTGAAACCGTTGATGGTATTTTCCAAGCGGCTCTTGAGATTGAAAGGGAACTTAAGGAGAGACATCTTTCAAGGCAAGGGGACAAGCCCCCTCGGGCTGGCCCAAAAACAAGGACCAACCCGCCACTACAAGGCTGCCCGAGCCCAAAATAGTTCACAAAATTCCACCGAAACCGGAGGCTCACAAGTATCCTAACCCAAAGGGATTCCAATGTTTCAAGTGCCAAGGTTGGGGGCATAAGGCCAATGAGTGTCCAAACCGACGCAATGTGATCCTACGGGAAGGGAGATTGTATTACCTTGGTGAGGAGGTGGGTTCCGAAAGGGGAGAAGATGAGGCCGAGCCTCAAGATGGAGAGGAAACCGATGATGGCCCACACTTTGTGGTTAGGCGTGTCATGATTAGTAAGGCAATAGATGACCCAAGCCAAAGGGAAAATCTATTCCATACTAAATGTCTTGTAAATGGGAGTGTGTGTACTTGGTGATTGATAGTGGTAGTTGTACAAATGTTGTAAGTAATGCTATGGTAAATATCTTGAAATTACCAACTACCCCGCACACTAGTCCTTACAAGTTACAATGGTTGAATGATTGTGGTGAATTAAGGGTCGCAAGGCAATGTGTGATACGGTTTAAGGTGGAAAACTACCATGAAGTGCTTTGTGACGTGATACCAATGCAAGCATGTCACTTGTTGCTAGGTAGGTCTTGGCAATATGATAGGTCTACCAAACATGATGGGAGGTCCAATCGATATACACTTGAGAAGGATGGTCGAAAGGTTACACTTCATCCTCTTTCACCTTCCCAAGTAAATGAGTGGCATCAAAGGATGAGAGAATTGAAGGAAAAGGGAAAGGAATCCAAAAAGGGAGAGAAGGGAGGGAATTCCGTAGGTGGGGCAGTGGGGTCATCCAAGGCTGCCTCAACGGCAAAGGGGGCGGAAAACATGGTGATGTTGGCTAGGAAGAAGGAACTCTTCGTGGATCATGATGAGGACACGCCTATGTTACTTTTGGCTCATTGTTTTAATACTAACCCCACTAATTCTTCCATTTCCCCTTTGATTTCTTGTGTGTTGCAGGATTATGAAGATGTACTTCCTAAAGAACTTCCGTTAAGGATTGCCCCCACTTCGGGGAATTGAGCACCAAATTGATTTGGTGCCGGGTTCACAACTTCCAAACAAACCAGCCTATAGGAGCAATCCCATGGACACTAAGGAGCTTGAGAGACAAGTTGAGGAGCTTCTCAACAAGGGATACATCAAAGAAAGTATGAGTCCTTATGCTGTCCTGGTGCTTTTGGTACCAAAGAAAGATGAAACTTGGCGTATGTGCGTCGATTGTAAAGCCATCAACAAAATCACTATAAGGTATCGTCATCCAATCCCTAGACTAGATGATATGATAGATGAGCTCCATGGTTCTTGTTTGTTTTCTAAAGTGGATCTTAGGAGTGGCTATCACCAAATAAGAATGCAACCCAGTGATGAGTGGAAGACCGCATTCAAGACCAAATTCGGTCTATATGAGTGGCTGGTCATGCCCTTTGGCCTTACCAATGCTCCTAGCACCTTTATGAGGCTAATGAATCATGTAATGAAGCCTTATATTGGAAAGTTTGTGGTGGTTTACTTTGATGATGTGTTGGTATATAGTAAATCTATTGATGATCATGTGATGCATTTGAGGTGTGTGTTTGATGTGCTCCGAAAGGAGAAGTTGTATGCCAACATGGAGAAGTGTTCTTTTGGTGTTGATAAAGTGATTTTCTTGGGTTTTGTCGTGAGCTCAAGGGGTGTGAAAGTGGACGAATCCAAGATAGACTCTATACGAAGTTGGCCGACCCCTAAAACTATTGGAGAAATTCAAAGTTTTCATGGGTTGGCGAGCTTTTATAGGAGGTTTGTCAAAGGTTTCAGCTCCATAGCAGCACCCTTGACCGAGGTTATTAGAAAGGACCAACCCTTTAAGTGGGGTGATGAGCAAGCTAAGGCTTTTGAAGCCTTGAAAGCTATGCTCATCTCGGCGCCTTTGTTGTAATTACCCGATTTTGATAAGATGTTTGAAGTGGAGTGTGATGCTAGTAAGGTTGGCATCGGGGCTGTTTTAATGCAAGAAGGCAAGCCCGTTGCTTATTTTAGTGAAAAGCTCAAAGGGGCAACTCTTAATTACTCGACTTATGATTTGGAGTTGTACGCCCTTGTTAGAGCTTTGGGCAATTGGCAACATTATTTGTGGCCTAAGGAGTTTGTGATACGAACGGACCATGAATCGTTGAAACACCTTAAGAGCCAAGACAAGTTGAATAGGCGTCATGCTAAGTGGATTGAGTTTATTGAGACTTTCCCTTATGTAATTCATTACAAAAGGGGGAAGGAAAATGTTGTTGCTGATGCGTTGTCTAGAAAGCATGTGCTTGTTGCTACCTTGTCTTCAAAGTTGATGGGATTTGAGAGCTTGCGGATGTTGTATCCCGAGGATCCTACCTTTGCTCCTATTTATAGGGAATGTGAAGAGTGGGGAAGGGACCGATGGCTTAAGGAGAATAGCAATTCCTCCTACTCTCGGTTTGATGGCTATTTGTTCAAAGGGAGGAGGTTGTGTGTTCCTTCTAGTTCATGGAGGGAATTGTTTGTGAGAGAGGCACATGATGGTGGCCTCATGGGGCATTTTGGGGTTGACAAGACCCTCGGTATCTTAGAGGAGCAATTCTATTGGCCCAAAATGCGCAAGGATGTTGCTAAAATTTGCGGCCAATGTGTGGATTGCCGGTGTGCAAAATCTCGCCTCCTACCTCAAGGATTGTACACCCCACTTCCCACTCCCCTTAGACCTTGGTTGGATATTTCGATGGACTTTGTTTTGGGGCTGCCAAGGACTAGAAGGGGTCGAGATAGAATTTTTGTTGTTGTTGATAGATTCTCCAAAATGGCTCATTTCATTCCATGTGCTAAAACTGAGAATGCTCCTAGTGTAGCTTCATTATTTGTTGAACATGTTGTAAAGCTTCACGGGGTCCCAAGGACTATTGTGAGTGATAGGGACTCAAAGTTCCTAAGTCTCTTTTGGAAGTCCATGTGGGGTCGGCTTGGAACGAAGTTGCTTTTCTCCACGTCTTGCCACCCACAAACCGATGGCCAAACGGAGGTAGTAAATAGAACCTTAGGGTCTATGTTGCGTTCTATGGTTAAAGGTAAACTGACTTCATGGGAAGATCACCTACCCTTGGTGGAATTTGCATACAATCGGGTAATACATTCAAGTACGGGAATGACACCCTTTGAGTGTGTTTATGGCTTGAATCCCCTTACCCCTTTAGATCTCACTCCTTTGTCTAGTGATCTCATGACAAGTTTAGATGGATGCAAAAGAGCCGAGGCAATGAAAAAAGTGCATGAGAAGGTGCGGATCAAGCTTGAAAAGAAGAACCAAGAGGTTGCAAAAAGGGTGAACAAAGGGAGAAGAAGGCTTGTGCTTGAATCCGGAGATTGGGTGTGGGTGCATCTTTGGAGGGATCGGTTTCCATCTCAAAGAAAGTCCAAATTGCTGCCTAGGGGTGATGGTCCATTCCAAGTACTTGAGAGAATCAATGACAATGCCTACAAGATTGACCTTCCACCGGAATATCAAGTGCACAACACTTTCAACGTTGGTGACCTCTCTCTCGTGGATGCGATTGAAGATGACCAAATGCTGAATTTGAGGTCAAATTCCTCTCAAGATGGAGAGGATGATACGGGTGGGACAAGCTCCACAAGTACATGACCTTTCACACGAAGCCAAGCTCGAAAATTACAAAAACTCCAAGCCTTGTTCATGCAAATGGTCGTGTGTGAGTTGGTGATTCAGCCACGTAAGGACCTAAATGTTTTTAAGTGTGAAAAGGGACATTGAAGTGTAATAAACTTACACTCCAAGGCTGGCACACTAGACAAGGACAAGCTGGTCATTTTACTTCATTTTTGCCTTGTAATATAAATAGAACATATTAGGGTTAGTTGAGTAGTTCACTCATTATAATTTTGGAAGACAAAAACTCTTGTAATATTAAGGACTTCTCTCTCCTCCATTTGGGAAGCTCCAAAACAGCAACTCACAAGTGGAGTTACACTTGTGTTGTATCTTGGGTAAAAACAAGGATCTTGAGGTCATTAAGTTCCTCTTGGTCTAAGTAAGAACTTGGTGTTTATATTCATTAGTCTTAGGGTCCTTTCTTGATGTTAGGGTTTTTAGTCTCTTGAATATTATATGTCAAGTTAACTATCTTTCATTATCCTGTTGTTGTTGTGTTTGTGTTCTTGAAGTCTAGTGAAGCCGTGTGGGGCTCTTTCGATTCACTAGCACTTGTTGTTCAACTTGTTATTCTTGTGTTGGTTGGCTGATTTTCATGGCTGGTTGTGCATATTTGTGTGCTGTGGACTTCATTTTGTATCATATGTTCAGTTTGAAGTGATGGCCCCAACGGCCAGGTTTTATATTTATATATATGGCATATGTTTCCATGTTCATGACATCCGCATAGTTGCATGAGATATAATCAAATTCATACGAGGATATGCATACGAATGTTTATGAGCAAAGAATGGTTCTCTTGGGCCATATCGGCTTCGGGTGCCAATCACGTCTCGATAAAATTCAGGGCGTGACATATATATTAGGAGGTAATGCACATGTAGTAATGTAAGAAATCAAGTTTTATTACTGTTCTGTCAAGCCTTTGTATGTCTCATTTTGTTATTTAGTATTCAAAAAAACATCGATAATCCTTCTGAGTATGGAATACATAGATGTTAGGTTGTAACACAAGTGTAGTAATGTAAGAAACCAAGTTCTATTATTGGTCCGTCCAACCTTTGTGTGTGTTATTTAGTGATTCAGTAGTCAAAAAACACCGATAATTCATCCAAGAATGGAATAAATAGATGCTAGGAGGTAATAGACGTGTTGTAATGTAAGAAAGCAGGTTTTATTATTGGTCTGTCCAGCCTTCCTATGTCTCATTTAGCAATTTAGTAGTCAAAAAAACATCGATAATCCTTCTGAGTATGGAATACATAGATGTTAGGTTGTAATACAAGTGTAGTAATGTAAGAAACCAAGTTCTATTATTGGTCTGTCCAACTTTTGTATGTGTTATTTAGTGATTTAGTCATCAAAAAAACACCGATAATCCTTCCAAGTATGGAATAAATAGATGCTAGGAGGTAACAGGCGTGTTGTAATGTAAGAAACCAAGTTTTATTATTGGTCTGTGTATGTCTCTTTAATAATTTAGTAGTCAAAAAAACATCGATAACCCTTCTGACTATGGAATACATAGATGTTAGGTTGTAATACAAATGTAGTAATGTAAGAAACCAAGTTTTATTATTGGTCCGTCCAACCTTTGTATGTGTTATTTAGTGATTTAGTAGTCAAAAAAACACCGATAATCCATCCAAGTATGGAATAAATAGATGCTAGGAGGTAATACACATGTTGTAATGTAAGAAAGCAAGTATTATTGTTGGTCCGTCCAGCCTTTGTATGTCTCATTTAGTAATTTAATAGTCAAAAAAACATCAAAAATCAATTCGAGTATGGAATACATAGATGTTAGGTTGTAATATAATAGTAGTAATGTAAGAAACGAAGTTCTATTATTGGTCCATCCATCTTTTGAATGTCTCATTTAATTTAGTTGTCAAAGAAACACCGATAATCCATCTGAGTTTGGAATACATAGATGTAAGGAGGTAATGCACATGTAGTAATGTAAGAAACCAAGTTTTATTGCTGGTCTGTCAAGCCTTTGTATGTCTCATTTAGTAATTTAGTAGTCAAAAAAACATCGATAATCCTTCTGAGTATGGAATACATAAATGTTAGGTTGTAATACAAGTGTAGTAATGTAAGAAAGCAAGTTCTATTATTAGTCGTCCAACCTTTGTATGTGTTATTTAGTGATTTAGTAGTCAAAGAAACACCGGTAATCCATCAAAGTATGGAATAAATAGATGCTAGGAGGTAATACACGTGTTGTAATGTAAGAAAGCAAGTTTTATTGTTGGTCCGTCCAGCCTTTGTATGTCTCATTTAGTACTTTAGTAGTCCAAAAAACATCGATAACCCTTCTGAGTATGGAATACATAGATGTTAGGTTGTAATACAATAGTAGTAATGTAAGAAACCAAGTTCTATTATTGGTCCATCCAACTTTTGAATGTCTCATTTAGTGATTTAGTAGTCAAAAAAACACTTATCTAACAGTTCAAGTACAGTTGATATAGTAATGTAAGAAACCAAGTTTTATTACTAGTCTGTCAAGCCTTTGTATGTCTCATTTAGTAATTTTGTATTCAAAAAAACATCGATAATCCTTTTGAGTATGGAAAACATAGAAGTTAGGTTGTCATACAAGTGTAGTAATGTAAGAAACCAAGTTCTATTATTGGTCCGTCCAACCTTTGAATGTGTTATTTAGTGATTTAGTAGTCAAAAAAAGACCGATAATCCATCCAGGTATGGAATAAATAGATGCTAGGAGGTAATACACGTGTTGTAATGTAAGAAAGCAAGTTTTATTGTTTGTCTCATTTAGTTATTTAAAAGTCAAAAAAACATCAAAAATCCATCCGAGCATGGAATACATAGATGTTAGGTTGTAATACAATAGTAGTAATGTAAGAAACCAAGTTCTATTATTGGTCCATCCAACTTTTGAATGTCTCATTTAGTGATTTAGTAGTCAAAGAAACACCGATAATCCATCTGAGTTTGGAATACGTAGATGTTAGGAGGTAACGCACATGTAGTAATGAAAGAAATCAAGTTTTATAACTGGTCTGTCAAGCCTTTGTATGTCTCATTTAGTTATTTAGCATTCAAAAAAAATCGATAATCCTTCTAAGTATGGAATACATAGATGTTAGGTTGTGATACAAGTGTAGTAATGTAAGAAACCAAGTTCTATTATTGGTTCGTCCAACCATTGTATGTGTTATTTAGTGATTTAGTAGTCAAAAAAACATCGATAATCCATCCATGGAATAAATAGATGCTAGGAGGTAATAGACGTGTTGTAATGTAAGAAACCAAGTTTTATTATTTGTCTGTATAGCCTTTCTATGTCTCATTTAGTAATTTAGTAGTCAAAAAAACATCGATAATCCTTCTGAGAATGGAATATATAGATGTTAGGTTGTAATACAAGTGTAGTAATGTAAGAAACCAAGTTCTATTATTAGTCTGTCCAACCTTTGTATGTGTTATTTAGTGATTTAGTCATAAAAAAAAAGCGATAATCCATCCAAGTATGGAATAAACAGATGCTAGGAGGTAACAGACATTTTGTAACGTAAGAACCAAGTTTTATCTGTGTATGTCTCATTTAATAATTTAATAGTCAAAAAAAATCGATAACCCTTCTGAGTATGGAATGTAAAGATGTTAGATTCTAATACAAATGTAGTTATGTAAGAAACCAAGTTCTATTATTGGTTCGTCCAACCTTTGTATGTGTTATTTAGTGATTTAGTAGTCAAGAAAACACCGATAATCCATCCAAGTATGGAATAAATAGATGCTAGGAGGTAATACACGTGTTGTAATGTAAGAAAGCAAGTTTTATTGTTGGTCTGTCCAGCCTTTGTATGTCTCATTTAGTAATTTAATAGTAAAAAAAAATCAAAAATCCATCCGAGTATGGAATACAAAGATGTTAGGTTGTAATACAATAGTAGTAATGTAAGAAACCAAGTTCTATTATTGGTCCATCCAACTTTTGAATGTCTCATTAAGTGATTTAGTAGTCAAAGAAACAACGATAATCCATCTGAGTTTGGAATACAAATGTAAGAAATCAAGTTTTCTTACTGGTCTGTCAAGCCTTTGTATGTCTCATTTAGTTATTTAGTATTAAAAAAAAACATCGATAATCCTTGTTACTATGGAATACATAGAAGTTAGGTTGTAATACAAGTGTAGTAATGTAAGAAACCAAGTTCTATTGTTGGTCCGTCCAAGTATGTGTTATTTAGTGATTTAATAGTCAAAAAAACACTGATAATCCATCCAAGTATGGAATAAAAAAATACTAGGAGGTAATACACGTGTTGTAATGTAAGAAACCAAGTTTTATTATTGGTCTGTCCAACCTTTGTATGTTTAATTTAGTAATTTAGTAGTCAAAAAAATATCGATAATCCTTCTGAGTATGGAATACGTATATGTTAGATTGTAATACAAGTGTAGTAATGTAAGAAACCAAGTTCTACTATTGGTCCATCCAACTTTTGAATGTCTCATGTAGTGATTTAGTTGTCAAAGAAACACCGGTAATCCATCTGAGTTTGGAATACATAGATGTAAGGAGGTAATGCACATGTAGTAATGTAAGAAACCAAGTTTTATTACTGGTCTGTCAAGCCTTTGTATGTCTCATTTAGTAATTTAGTAGTCAAAAAAACATCGATAATCCTACTGAGTATGGAATACATAGATGTTAGGTTGTAATACAAGTGTAGAAATGTAAGAAACCAAGTTCTATAATTGGTCCGTTCAACCTTTGAATGTGTTATTTAGTGATTTAGTAGTCAAAAAAACACCGATAATCCATCCAAGTATGGAATAAATAAATGCTAGGAGGTAATAGACGTGTTGTAATGTAAGAAAGCAAGTTTTATTGTTGGTACGTCCAGCCTTTGTATGTCTCATTTAGTAATTTAATAGTAAAAAAAAATCAAAAATCCATCCGAGTATGGAATACAGAGATGTTAGGTTGTAATACAATAGTAGTAATGTAAGAAACCAAGTTCTATTATTGGTCCATCCAACTTTTGAATGTCTCATTAAGTGATTTAGTAGTCAAAGAAACAATGATAATCCATCTGAGTTTGAAATACAGATGTAAGAAATCAAGTTTTCTTACTGGTCTGTCAAGCCTTTGTATGTCTCATTTAGTTATTTAGTATTAAAAAAAACATCGATAATCCTTGTGACTATGGAATACATAGAAGTTAGGTTGTAATACAAGTGTAGTAATGTAAGAAACCAAGTTCTATTGTTGGTCCGTCCAAGTATGTGTTATTTAGTGATTTAATAGTCAAAAAAACACTGATAATCCATCCAAGTATGGAATAAAAAAATACTAGGAGGTAATACACGTGTTGTAATGTAAGAAACCAAGTTTTATTATTGGTCTGTCCAGCCTTTGTATGTTTAATTTAGTAATTTAGTAGTCAAAAAAATATCGATAATCCTTCTGAGTATGGAATACGTATATGTTAGATTGTAATACAAGTGTAGTAATGTAAGAAACCAAGTTCTACTATTGGTCCATCCAACTTTTGAATGTCTCATGTAGTGATTTAGTTGTCAAAGAAACACCGGTAATCCATCTGAGTTTGGAATACATAGATGTAAGGAGGTAATGCACATGTAGTAATGTAAGAAACCAAGTTTTATTACTGGTCTGTCAAGCCTTTGTATGTCTCATTTAGTAATTTAGTAGTCAAAAAAACATCGATAATCCTACTGAGTATGGAATACATAGATATTAGGTTGTAATACAAGTGTAGAAATGTAAGAAACCAAGTTCTATAATTGGTCCGTTCAACCTTTGAATGTGTTATTTAGTGATTTAGTAGTCAAAAAAACACCGATAATCCATCCAAGTATGGAATAAATAAATGCTAGGAGGTAATAGACGTGTTGTAATGTAAGAAAGCAAGTTTTATTGTTGGTACGTCCAGCCTTTGTATGTCTCATTTAGTAATTTAAAAGTCAAAAAAACATTAAAAATCCATTCGAGTATGGAATACATAGATGTTAGGTTGTAATACAATAGTAGTAATGTAAGAAACCAAGTTCTATTATTGGTCCATCCAACTTTTGAATGTCTCATTTAGTGATTTAGTAGTCAAAGAAACACCGATAATCCATCTGAGTTTGGAATACACAGATGTTTGGAGGTAATGCACATGTAGTAATGTAAGAAACCAAGTTTTATTACTGATCTGTCAAGCCTTTGTATGTCTCATTTAGTAATTTAGTATTCAAAAAACATCGATAATCCTTCTGAGTATGGAATACATAGATGTTAGGTTGTAATACAAGGGTTGTAATGTAAGAAATCAAGTTCTAATGTTGGTCCGTCCAACCTTTGTATGTGTTATTTTGTAATCAAAAAAACACTGATAATCCATCCAAGTATGGAATAAATAGATGCTAGGAGGTAACAGACGTTTTGTAATGTAAGAAACAAAGTTTTCTTATTGTTCTGTCCAGCCTTTGTATGTCTCATTTAGTAAATTAGTAGTCAAAAAAACATCGATAACCCTTCTGAGTATGGAATACATAGATGTTAGGTTGTAATACAAGTGTAGTAATGTAAGAAACTAAGTTCTATTATTAGTCCATCTAACTTTTGAATTTATCATTATTGATTTAGTAGTAAAAGAAACACCGATAATCCATCTGAGTATGGATTACATAGATGTTAGAAGGTAATGCACACGTAGTAATGTAAGAAACAAAGTTTTATTATTGGTCTCTCCAGTTTTTGTAAGTCTCATTTAGTAATTTAGTAGTAAAAAAAAACATCAATAATCCTTCTGAGTATGGAATACATAGATGTTAGGTTGTAATATAGTGTAGTAATGTAAGAAACCAAGTTCTATTATTGGTCCGTCCAACCTTTGTATGTGTTATTTAGTAATTAGTAGTCAAAAAAACACCGATAATCCATCCAATTATGGAATAAATAGATGCTAGAAGGTAATACACGTGTTGTAATTTAAGAAAGCAAGTTTTATTGTTGGTCCGTCCAGCCTTTGTATGTCTCATTTAGTAATTTAATAGTCCAAAAAAATTGATTACTCTTCTGAGTATGGAATACATAGATGTTAGGTTGTAATACAATAGTAGTAATCTCAGAAACCAAGTTCTATTATTGGCCCATCCAACTTTTGAATGTCTCATTTAGTGATTTAGTAGTCAAAGAAACACCGATAATCCATCTAAGTTTGGAATACATAGATGTTAGGTGGTAATGCACATGTAGTAATGTAAGAAACCAAGTTTTATCACTGGTCTGTCCAACCTTTGTATGTCTCATTTAGTAATTTAGTAGTCAAAAAAAATCGATAATCCTTCCGAGTATGGAATACATAGATGTTAGGTTGTAAGACAAGTGTAGTAATGTAAGAAACCAAGTTCTATTATTGGTCCGTCCAACCTTTGTATGTGTTATTTAGTGATTTAGTAGTCAAAAAAACACCGAAAATCCATCGAAGTATGGAATAAATAAATGCCAGGAGGTAACAGACGTGTTGTAATGTAAGAAAGCAGGTTTTATTGTTTGTCCGTCCAGCCTTTGTATGTCTCATTTAGTAATTTAGTAGTCAAAAAAAATCGATAATCCTTCTGTGTATGGAATACATATATGTTAGGTTGTAATACAAGTTTAGTAATGTAAGAAACCAAGTTCTATTATTGGTCCATCCAACTTTTGAATGTCTCATTTAGTAATTTAGTAGTCAAAGAAACACCGATAATCCATCTGAGTTTGGAATACTGAGATGTTAGGAGGTAATGCACATGTAGTAATGTAAGAAACCAAGTTTTATTACTGGTCCGTACAACCTTTGTATGTCTCATTTAGTAATTTCGTAGTCAAAGAAACATTGATAACCCTTCTGAGAATGGAATACATAGATGTTAGGTTGTAATACAAGTGTAGTAATGTAAAAAACCAAGTTCTATTATTGGTCCGTCCAACCTTTGTATGTGCTATTTAGTGATTTAGTAGTAAAAAAAACACCGATAATCCATCCAAGTATGGAATAAATAGATGCTAGGAGGTAATACACGTGTTGTAATTTAAGAAACCAAGTTTTATTGTTTGTCCGTCCAGCCTTTGTATGTATCATTTAGTAATTTAATAGTCAAAAAAAATCGATAACTCTTCTGATTATGGAATACATAGATGTGAGGTTGTAATGCAATAGTAGTAATCTAAGAAACCAAGTCCTATTATTGGCCCATCCAACTTTTGAATGTCTCATCTATTGATTTAGTAGTCAAAGAAACACCGATAATCCATCTGAGTTTGGAATACGTAGATGTTAGGAGGTAATGCACATGTAGTAATGTAAGAAACCAAGTTTTATTACTGGTCTGTCAAGCCTTTGTATGTCTCATTTAGTAATTTAGTAGTCAAAAAAACATCGATAAACCTTCTGAGTATGGAATACATAGATGTTAGGTTGTATGACAAGCGTAGTAATGTAAGAAACCAAGTTGTATTATTGGTCCGTCCAACCTTTTTATGTGTTATTTAGTGATTTAGTAGTCAAAAAAACACCGATAATCCATCCAAGTATGGAATAAATAGATGCTAGGAGGTAATAGACGTGTTGTAATGTAAGAAACCAAGTTTTATTATTGGTATGTCCAGCCTTTCTATGTCTCATTTAGTAATGTACAGTCAAAAAAAAATGATAACCCTTCTGAGAATGGAATACATAGATGTTAGGTTGTAATACAAGTGTAGTAATGTAAGAAACCAAGTTCTATTATTGGTCTGTCAAACCTTTGTATGTGTTATTTAGTGATTTAGTCGGCAAGAAAACACCGATAATCCATCCAAGTATGGAATAAATAGATGCAAGGAGGTAATACACGTGTTGTATTGTAAGAAAGAAAGTTTTATTGTTGGTCCGTCCAGCGTTCGTATGTCTCATTTAGTAATTTAATAGTCAAAAAAACATCTTCGATAACCCTTCTATCCTAGTATGTTAGGATGTAATACAATAGTAGTAATGTAAGAAACCAAGTTCTATTATTGGTCAATCAAACTTTTGAATGACCCATTTAGTGATTTAGTAGTCAAAGAAACACCGATAATCCATCTGAGTTTAGAATGCATTGATGTTATGAGGTAATACACATGTAGTAATGTAAGAAACCAAGTTTTATTACTGGACTGTCAAGCCTTTGTATGTCTCATTTAGTTATTTTGTATTCAAAAAAACATCGATAATCCTTCTGAGTATGGAATACATAGATGTTAGGTTGTAATACAAGTGTAGTAATGTGAGAAACCATGTTCTATTATTGGACCGTCCAACCTTTGTATGTGTTATTTAGTTATTTAGTAGTCAAAAAAACACCGATAATCCCTCCAAGTATGGAATAAATAGATGCTAGGAGGTAATACACGTGTTGTAATGTAAGAAACATGGTTTTATTATTGGTCTGTCCAGCCTTTGTATGTCTCATTTAGTAATTTAGTAGTCAAAAAAACATCGATAATCCTTCTGAGTATGGAATACATATATGTTACAAGTGTAGTAATGTAAGAAACAAAGTTCTATTATTGGTCCATCCAACTTTTGAATGTCTCATTTAGTGATTTAGTAGTCAAAGAAACACCGATAATCCATCTGAGTTTAGAATACAAAGATGTTAGGAGGTAATGCACATGTAGTAATGTAAGAAACCAAGTTTTATTACAAGTCAGTCTAGCCTTTCTATGTCTCATTTAGTAATTTAGTAGTCAAAAAAATATCGACAACCCTTCGGAGTATGGAATACATAGATGTTAGGTTGTAATACAAGTGTAGTAATGTAAGAAACCAAGTTCTATTATTGGTCCGTCCAACATTTGTATGTGTTATTTAGTGATTTAGTAGTCAAAAAAACACCGATAATCCATCCAAGTATGGAATAAATAGATGCTAGGAGGTAATAGACGTGTTGTAATGTAAGAAATCAAGTTTTATTATTAGTATGTCCATCATTTCTATGTCTTATTTATTAATTTAGCAGTAAAAAAAACATTGATAACCCTTCTGAGAATGGAATACATAGATGTTAGATTGTAATACAAGTGTAGTAATGTAAGAAACCAAGTTCTATTATTGGTCCGTCCAACCTTTGTATGTGTTATTTAGTGATTTAGTAGTCAAAAAAAACACCGATAATCCATCCAAGTATGGAATAAATAGATGCTAGGAGGTAATACACGTGTTGTAATGTAAGAAAGCAAGTTTTATTGTTGGTCCGTCCAGCCTTTGTATGTCTCATTTAGTAATTTAGTAGTCAAAAAACTTCATCGATAACCCTTCTGAGTAAGGAATACATAGATGTTAGGATGTAATACAATAGTAGTAATGTAAGAAACCAAGTTCTATTATTGGTCAATCAAACTTTTGAATGACTCATTTAGTGATTTAGTAGTCAAAGAAACACCGATAATCCATCTGAGTTTGGAATACATAGATGTTAGGAGGTAATACACATGTAGTAATGTAAGAAACCAAGTTTTATTACTGGTCTGTCAAGCCTTTGCATGTCTCATTTAGTAATTTAGTAGTTAGAAAAACATAGATAACCCTTCTGAGTATGGAATACATAGATGTTAGGTTGTAATACAAGCGTAGTAATGTAAGAAACCAAGTTCTATTATTGGTCCGTCCAACCTTTGTATGTGTTATTTAGTGATTTAGTAGTCAAAAAACACCGATAATCCATCCAAGTATGGAATAAATAGATGCTAGGAGGTAATACACATGTTGTAATGTGAGAAACCAAGTTTTATTATTTGTATGTCCATCATTTCTATGTCTCATTTATTAATTTAGCAATAAAAAAACATTGATAATCCTTCTGAGAATGGAATACATAGATGTTAGGTTGTAATACAAGTGTAGTAATGTAAGAAACCAAGTTCTATTATTGGTCCGTCCAACCTTTGTTTGTGTTATTTAGTGATTTAGTAGTCAAAAAAACACCGATAATCCATCCAAGTATGGAATAAATAGATGCTAGGAGGTAATACATGTGTTGTAATGTAAGAAAGCAAGTTTTATTGTTGGTCCGTCCAGCCTTTGTATGTCTCATTTAGTAATTTAGTAGTCAAAAAAACATCATCGATAACCCTTCTGAGTATGGAATACATAGATGTTAGGATGTAATACAATAGTAGTAATGTAAGAAACCAAGTTCTATTATTGGTCAATCAAACTTTTGAAAGACTCATTTAGTGATTTAGTAGTCAAAGAAACACCGATAGTCCATCTGAGTTTGGAATACACAGATGTGAGGAGGTAATGCACATGTAGTAATGTAAGAAACCAAGTTTTATTACTGGTCTGTCAAGCCTTTGTATGTCTAGTAATTTAGTAGTCAAAAAACATCGATAATCCTTCTGAGTATGGAATACATAGATGTTAGATTGTAATACAAGTGTAGTAATGTAAGCAACCAAGTTCTATTATTGGTCCGTCCAACCTTTGTATGTGTTATTTAGTGATTTAGTAGTCAAAAAAACACAGAAAATCCATCCAAGTATGGAATAAATAAATGCTAGGAGGTAACAGACGTGTTGTAATGTAAGAAAGCAAGTTTTATTGTTGGTCCGTCCAGCCTTTGTATGTCACATTTAGTTATTTAGTAGTCAAAAAAACATTGATAACCCTTCTGAGTATGGAATACATAGATGTTAAGTTGTAATAAAATAGTAGTAATGTAAGAAACCAAGTTCTATTATTGGTCAATCAAACTTTTGAATGACTCATTTAGTGATTTAGTAGTCAAAGAAACATCGATAATCCATCTGAATTTGGAATAAACATATGTTAGGAGGTAATGCACATGTAGTAATGTAAGAAACCCAGTTTTATTACTGGTCTATCAAGCCTTTGTATGTCTCATTTAGTAATTTAGTAGTCAAAAAACATCGATAATCCTTCTAAGTATGGAATACATAGATGTTAGGTTTTAAGACAAGTGTAGTAATGTAAGAAACCAAGTTCTATTATTGGTCCGTCCAACCTTTGTATGTGTTATTTAGTGATTTAGTAGTAAATAAAACACCGATAATCCACCCAAGTATGGAATAAATAGATGATAGAAGGTAATAGACGTGTTGTAATGTAAGAAACCAAGTTTTATTATTGGTATGTCCAGCCTTTCTATATCTCATTTAGTAATTTAGCAGTCAAAAAAACATCGATAGCCCTTCTGAGTATGGTATACATAGATATTAGGTTGTAATACAAGTGTAGTAATGTAAGAAACCTAGTACTATTATTGGTTCGTCCAACCTTTGTATGTGTTATTTAGTGATTTAGTAGTCTAGAAAACACCGATAATCCATCCAAGTATGGAATAAATAGATGCTAGGAGGTAATACACGTGTTGTAATGTAAGAAAGCAAGTTTTATTATTGGTCCGTCCAGTCTTCGTATGTCTTATTTAGTAATTGAATAGTCAAACAAACATCAAAAATCCATCCGAGTATGGAATACAGAGATGTTAGGTTGTTGTACAATAGTAGTAATGTAAGAAACCAAGTTCTATTATTGGTCCATCCAACTTTTGAATGTCTCATTTAGTGATTTAATAGTCAAAGAAACACCGATAATCCATCTGAGTTTGGAATACATAGATGTTAGAAGGTAATGCACATGTAGTAATGTAAGAAATCAAGTTTTATTACTGGACTGTCAAGCCTTTGTATGTCTCATTTAGTTATTTAGTATTCAAAAAAACATCGATAATCCTTCTGAGTATGGCATACATAGATGTTAGGTTGTAATACAAGTGTACTAATGTAAGAAACCAAGTTCTATTATTGGTCCGTCAAACCTTTGTATGTGTTATTTAGTTATTTAGTAGTCAAAAAAACACCGATAATCCATCCAAGTATGGAATAAATTGATGCTAGGAGGTAATACACGTGTTGTAATGTAAGAAACATGGTTTTATTATTGGTTTGTCCAGCCTTTCTATGTCTCATTTAGTAATTTAGCAGTTAAAAAAACATCGATAATCCTTCTGAGTATGGAATACATATATGTTAGGTTGTAATACAAGTGTAGTAATGTAAGAAACCAAGTTCTATTATTGGTCCATCCAACTTTTGAATGTCTCATTTAGTGATTTAGTAGTCAAAGAAACACCGATAATCCATCTGAGTTTGGATACAATGATGTTAAGAGGTAATGCACATGTAGTAACGTAAGAAACCAAGTTTTCTTACTGGTCCGTCTAGCCTTTGTATGTCTCATTTAGTAATTTAGTAGTCAAAAAAACATTGACAAACCCTTCTAAGAATGGAATACATAGATGTTAGGTTGTAATACAAGTGTAGTAATGTAAGAAACCAAGTTCTATTATTGGTCCGTCCAACCTTTGTATGTGTTATTTAGTGATTTAGTAGTAAAAAAAACACCGATAATCCATCCAAGTATGGAATAAATAGATGCTAGGAGGTAATACACATGTTGTAGTGTAAGAAATCAAGTTTTAATGTTGGTTCGTCCAGCCTTTGTATGTCTAATTTAGTAATTTAATAGTCAAAAAAAGATAAAAAATCCATCCAAGTATGGAATACATAGATGTTAGGTTGTAATACAATAGTAGTAATGTAAGAAACCAAGTTCTATTATTGGTCAATCAAACTTTTGAATGACTCATTAAGTGATTTAGTAATCAAAGAAACACCGATAATCCATCTGAGTTTGGAATACACAGATGTTAGGAGGTAATGCACATGTAGTAATGGAAGAAATCAAGTTTTATTACTGGTCTGTCAAGCCTTTGTATGTCTCATTTAGCAATTTAGTAGTCAAAAAAAATCGATAATCCATCCAAGTATGGAATAAATAGATGCTAGGAGGTAATACACGTGTTGTAATGTAAGAAAGCAAGTTTTATTGTTGGTCCGTCCAGCCTTTGTATGTCTCATTTAGTAATTTAGTAGTCAAAAAAACATCATCGATAACCCTTCTGAGTATGGAATACATAGATGTTCGGATGTAATACAATAGTAGTAATGTAAGAAACCAAGTTCTATTATTGGTCAATCAAACTTTTGAATGACTCATTTAGTGATTTAGTAGTCAAAGAAACACCGATAATCCATCTGAGTTTGGAATACATAGATGTTAGGAGGTAATACACATGTAGTAATGTAAGAAACCAAGTTTTATTACTGGTCTGTCAAGCCTTTGCATGTCTCATTTAGTAATTTAGTAGTTAGAAAAACATAGATAACCCTTCTGAGTATGGAATACATAGATGTTAGGTTGTAATACAAGCGTAGTAATGTAAGAAACCAAGTTCTATTATTGGTCCGTCCAACCTTTGTATGTGTTATTTAGTGATTTAGTAGTCAAAAAACACCGATAATCCATCCAAGTATGGAATAAATAGATGCTAGGAGGTAATACACATGTTGTAATGTGAGAAACCAAGTTTTATTATTGGTATGTCCATCATTTCTATGTCTCATTTATTAATTTAGCAGTAAAAAAAACATTGATAACCCTTCTGAGAATGGAATACATAGATGTTAGGTTGTAATACAAGTGTAGTAATGTAAGAAACCAAGTTCTATTATTGGTCTGTCCAACCTTTGTATGTGTTATTTAGTGATTTATTAGTCAAAAAAACACCGATAATCCATCCAAGTATGGAAGAAATAGATGCTAGGAGGTAATACATGTGTTGTAATGTAAGAAAGCAAGTTTTATTGTTGGTCCGTCCAGCCTTTGTATGTCTCATTTAGTAATTTAGTAGTCAAAAAAACATCATCGATAACCCTTCTGAGTATGGAATACATAGATGTTAGGATGTAATACAATAGTAGTAATGTAAGAAACCAAGTTCTATTATTGGTCAATCAAACTTTTGAATGACTCATTTAGTGATTTAGTAGTCAAAGAAACACCGATAGTCCATCTGAGTTTGGAATACACAGATGTGAGGAGGTAATGCACATGTAGTAATGTAAGAAACCAAGTTTTATTACTGGTCTGTCAAGCCTTTGTATGTCTCATTTAGTAATTTAGTAGTCAAAAAACATCGATAATCCTTCTGAGTATGGAATACATAGATGTTAGATTGTAATACAAGTGTAGTAATGTAAGCAACCAAGTTCTATTATTGGTCCGTCCAACCTTTGTATGTGTTATTTAGTGATTTAGTAGTCAAAAAAACACAGAAAATCCATCCAAGTATGGAATAAATAAATGCTAGGAGGTAACAGATGATACGGGTGGGACAAGCTGTCCAACAAGTACCCGACCATTCACACGAAGTCAAGCTCGGGAGTTACAAAAACTCCAAGCCGTATTCATGCAAATGGCCGTGTGTGAGTTGGTTATTGAACCACCTAAGGGTCTAAATGTTTTAAGGTGTGAAGATGGGCCTTGAAGTGTAATGTTTTTACACTCCATGGCCGGCTGCTCCACATGGCCCATAAGGTCATTTTTGTCTTTCATTTGGCTTGTAATATAAATAGACAAGCCTAGAATTATTTTGCCTTAGTTTTCTCATTGTAATTTCAAGACAAAGACTTGTAATATTTCACTTTCTCTCTCTCTTCCATTGAGAGGCAGATTCGGCCACAAGCTTGCTAGAAGGAAGCTTGTGTTGTGTTTTGGCTAAAAACTAGGGTCTTGAGGTCATTGAGTTCCTCTTGGTCCAAGTAAGAGCTTGGTGTTTATATTCAATAGTCTTAGGGTCCTCTCTTGATGTTAGGGTTCTTAGTCTCTTGAATATTATATGTCAAGTTATCTATCTTTTCATTATCTTGTTGTTGTTGTCTTTGAGATCTTGAAGTCTAGTGAAGCCGTGTGGGGCTCTTTCGATTCACTAGCATTGTTGCTTACTTGTTAATCTTGTGTTTGTTGGGTTTTCTTGTTGGTGTTGCTGAAATCTTGTGATACATACTTGATCTTGTATCATTTGGTATCAGAGCAAGACCGGTTGTGTTCCAACACAACCCATCTTGGGCTTGTTCTTGGATTAAACAAAAAAAAAAAAAAAAAAAAAATCTGAAATCTGTCCATTGTAGACCAAAACCGAGAATGATGTTGTATGTTTAGATCTAGGTGTTATTTTGCTTGTTTAGTGTGTTTCTAGTGTTGGTTTCTTTCTCACCAACACTAAAGTGTCTAGATCTAAAAGTTGAGCTTGAAAAAAACTTGATCCTTGTTGTGGTGACTTGAGGTGGCCGAAAGTTGTATGTTGTTGATGACAAAAAAATTGGTGGTTGTGTGTTATGTGCTTGAAGAAGTGGATGAAAAGTTGTTGAGGTGTTCATCTTTTAAAAACTTGTTCATCTTGTTGTGTTCAAGTTGCAAGACAAGTCATAAAGTTGTTGGTGAAAAGACTTGCACCCATCACTTCCTAGTCTTGCCAACCACTCTTCCCTAATTCAAGGAGCCTTGTTTTGTGGGACTAGTTAGTCAAACTTCACCTTTTTTGAGTTTGAAAAGATTGAAAGACTACAAGACTTTTACTTTCCCTCCAAAACACATTGTCATCTAAAACAAGTTGTGTGAGTATGAAAAAAATTTCAGATTTGAGATAAAAAAAAAAAAAAAGAGAACAAGGAAGAAACAAAAACGTGTGGGCCCAAGGCCAATTGCATGCTGCCACGTCATCCCTAAGCTCAACTTTGGATAATTTTCTAGTTTCTAATTGTTCATTCTTAGTTTCCTTACTTGGTTCTAGAACTAGTTAACAAACTAGTATAGTCCTACTAGATTGTCAATTAGTCCTTTGAATTCGTTTGTTCGTGTCAACGTTTACTTGAGTGCTTTTATCTTTTGAACACGTTGTTGTTTTTGGTTCTAGTCCTACAAGAATTCTTTGAGTCTTCAAACAAGAATCCACTCCGGATAAGAGCTTACTCATACCTTAAAGGATTCACGGTTACTAGCCAATTTACAACACTTGTGGAACTCAAGCGTGTGGTGATCTAAAGAGTATAATACCTTGACAATGGAAGGGGCCACGTCCCATAACGTGGATACTAATGCACTTGACTCTATGAGGGTCGCTCTTGAGGCCGTTACTCGGACACTTGAAAGGTTGAATTCGGACTTTGGGGCCGTGAGAGGGGACTTGGCAGCCATCAAGGGAGAAGTGTCGACTATTAGTGGGAGATTAGAACAAGTGGAGAGTCAAAGGAACTCTCGTCCTTCTACTCCTCTACATGTCTCAACCAATGGACAAGATAGGACTTCCTCCGCAACCATCACCCCCGAAACAGTCCACCAAATGCTAAATGCACCCCAAGCTCCACTAAATGCCGCAAGCCAAACCACCTATTTTCCTCCAAACCGTGACCCCAATAGACCAACGCATTTCCAGAATTCCCAAACCCCGCATGAGGGATTTGGACGTCAAATTCCACCACTAAATCCGAACCTTCCATTCCAAGCTCCATTAAACCAAAGACCACCACCTCCACAAAATCCAATACCCCCAAATCAAATTCCAAATAACCAAAACCGACCAGCCCACCTTGAGGAGTATGGTAGGGAGGAGTATGAAGGGTACGGGGCCTTTGATGATACTTACATGAGGGAGGAGGAGGTGAGAGGGGGCAGAGGAGTTTAACGGAGATACCGTGGATATGAAGAAAGAGGAAACCGACACCATGAGAGAGATGTAGGCATCAACACCATCAAGTTGAGTCTACCGCTCTTTAAGGGTGAGAGTGACCCCGAGGCATACTTAGCTTGGGAATCGGCTTGTGACAAAGTCTTCCAAGTTAATGATCTCTCGGAAGAAAAGAAAGGAAGTTATGCTATAGCTCACTTTGAGGGTTATGCTAACACTTGGTGGGAGTACGTCAAGCGGTTTGGTAATGCACTAGTTGACGGGCAGCCACCACCTTGGTATCGATTGAGATACTTGATGAGGCAAAGGTACCTCCCCGAGAGTTATCGCCATGAATTGCTTGCAAGGTTGTACAACTTACGTCAAGGTAACAAAAGTGTGATGGCATACTTTGATGAGTTTCAACAACTCATGTTAAACCTTGACCATCGTGGGGAGCAAATCAGTCATGATGTCATCCGGTTCAAGTGTGGATTGAACAAGGAGATCTCCACTCATTTGACACTTCACAAGTTTGATACCGTTGAGGGTATTTTCCAAGCGGCTATTGAGGTTGAAAAAGAGCTAAAGGAGAGGTCGTCGTTTAAGGCAAGGGTACCAGCCCCCTCGGGTTGGTCCAAAAACAAGGGGCAATCCAGCCTTCCAAGGCTGCCCGAGCCCAAAGCCGACCCCAAACTTCCTCCAAAACAAGAAGCTCACAAGTACCCTAACCCAAAAGGATTCCAATGTTTCAAGTGCCAAGGTTGGGGACATAAAGCCAATGAGTGTCCAAACCGACGCAATGTGATCCTTCGGGAAGGGAGGGTGTATTACCTTGGTGAAGAGGTGGATCTTGAGAAGAGTGAAGATGAGGCCGAGCCTCAAGATGGAGAGGAACCCGAGAATGGGCCACATGATGATGAGGGCGAAGATGTTTACCCTCAAGAAGGGGAGTGTGTGGTTCCCAACTTTGTGGTTAGGCGCGTCATGATTAGTAAGGCGATAGATGACCCTAGTCAAAGGGAGAATCTATTCCATACTAAATGTCTTGTAAAGGGAAGTGTGTGCACCTTGGTGATTGATAGTGGTAGTTGCACAAATGTTGTTAGTATGGCTACGGTTAACTTCTTGAAGTTACCAACTACCCCGCACACTAGTCCCTACAAGCTACAATGGTTGAATGACTGTGGTGAACTAAAAGTCACAAGGCAATGTATGATACGTTTTAAGGTGGGAAACTACCAAGATGAAGTGCTTTGTGACGTGATACCAATGCAAGCGTGTCACTTGTTGTTAGGTAGACCTTGGCAATATGATAGGTCTACCAAACACGATGGGAGGACCAATCGATATACACTTGAGAAGGATGGCCGAAAGGTCACACTTCACCCGCTTTCACCCTCCCAAGTAAATGAGTGGCACCAAAAGATGAGAGAGTTGAAGGAAAAGGGGAAGAAATTCGAAAGAGAAGAAGAGGGAAGGGAAACCGTGGTTGGGGCAGTAGGGTCACCCGTGACTGCCTCAACTTCAAAGGGGGCTGAAAACATGGTGATGTTAGCTAGAAAGAAGGAACTCTTCGTGGACCATGATGTGGGCACACCTATGTTGCTTTTGGCTCATTGTTTAAATACTAACCCCGCTAATTCTTCCATTTCCCCTTTGATTTCTTGTGTGTTGCAGGATTATGAAGATGTATTTCCTAAAGAACTTCCGCAAGGATTGCCCCCACTTCGGGGAATTGAGCACCAAATTGATTTGGTACCGGGTTCACAACTTCCAAACAAACCAGCCTATAGGAGCAATCCCATGGACACTAAGGAGCTTGAGAGACAAGTTGAGGAACTTCTCAACAAGGGATACATCAAAGAAAGTATGAGTCCTTGTGCTGTTCCGGTGCTTTTGGTACCAAAGAAAGACGGAACTTGGCGCATGTGCGTCGATTGTAGAGCCATCAACAAAATCACTATAAGGTATCGTCATCCAATCCCTAGACTAGATGATATGTTAGATGAGCTCCATGGCTCTTGTTTGTTTTCTAAGGTGGATCTTAGGAGTGGCTATCACCAAATTCACATGCAACCCGGTGATGAGTGGAAGACCGCATTCAAGACCAAATTCGGTCTATATGAGTGGCTGGTCATGCCCTTTGGCCTTACCAATGCTCCTAGCACCTTTATGAGGCTAATGAATCATGTAATGAAGCCTTATATTGGGAAGTTTGTGGTGGTTTACTTTGATGATGTGTTGGTATATAGTAAATCTATTGATGATCATGTGATGCATTTGAGGTGTGTGTTTGAGGTGCTCCGAAAGGAGAAGTTGTATGCCAACATGGAGAAGTGTTCTTTTGGTGTTGATAAAGTGATTTTCTTGGGTTTTGTCGTGAGCTCAAAGGGTGTGGAAGTGGACGAATCCAAGATAGACTCTATACGAAGTTGGCCAATCCCTAAAACTATTGGAGAAATCCAAAGTTTTCATGGATTAGCAAGCTTTTATAGGAGGTTTGTCAAAGGTTTTAGCTCCATAGCAGCACCCTTGACTGAGGTTATTAGAAAGGACCAACCCTTTAAGTGGGGTGATGAGCAAGCTAAGGCTTTTGAAGCCTTGAAAGCTATGCTCATCTCGGCGCCTTTGTTACAATTGCCCGATTTTGATAAAATGTTTGAAGTGGAGTGTGATGCTAGTAAGGTTGGCATCGGGGCTGTTTTAATGCAAGAAGGCAAGCCCGTCGCTTATTTTAGTGAAAAACTCAAAGGGGCAACTCTTAATTACTCGACTTATGATTTGGAGTTGTACGCCCTTGTTAGAGCCTTGGGCAATTGGCAACATTATTTGTGGCCTAAGGAGTTTGTGATACGAACGGACCATGAATCGTTGAAACACCTTAAGAGCCAAGACAAGTTGAATAGGCGTCATGCTAAGTGGATTGAGTTTATTGAGACTTTCCCTTATGTAATTCATTACAAAAGGGGGAAGGAGAATGTTGTTGCTGATGCGTTGTCTAGAAAGCATGTGCTTGTTGCCACTTTGTCTTCGAAGTTGATGGGTTTTGAGAGTTTAAGAGAATTGTATCCCAAGGACCCTCACTTTGCTCCTATCTTTAGGGAATGCGAAGAATGGGGTAGGGACAAGTGGGATTCGGCTAGGGGTTCAAATCCCTATGCCAAGTTTGATGGTTACTTATTTAAAGGTAGACGATTGTGTGTACCCTCTAGCTCTTGGAGAGAATTGTTTGTGAGGGAAGCACATGATGGCGGTCTAATGGGTCATTTTGGGGTCGAAAAGACCCTCGGAATATTGGAGGAGCAATTCTATTGGCCCAAAATGCGCAAGGATGTGACTAGAACTTGTGGCCAATGTGTAGAATGCAAGAGAGCCAAATCTCGGCTCCTACCTCATGGGTTGTACACCCCGCTGCCCACTCCTCTACGTCCTTGGCTTGATATATCGATGGACTTTGTGTTAGGGCTGCCAAGGACTCGACGAGGCCGGGATAGTATCTTTGTTGTAGTTGACCGGTTTTCTAAAATGGCGCACTTTATTCCTTGCTCTAAGTGTGATGACGCCCCTAGCGTGGCCTCGTTATTTGTTGATAATGTTGTTAGATTGCATGGTGTCCCGAGGACCATTGTGAGTGATAGGGACTCTAAGTTCCTAAGCCACTTTTGGAAGTCCATGTGGGGTAGGCTTGGTACCAAGTTATTGTTCTCTACCTCTTGCCACCCACAAACCGATGGCCAAACGGAAGTAGTAAATAGGACTTTGGGTGCTATGCTACGTTCCATGGTTAAGGGAAAAATGACTTCTTGGGAGGAGCACTTACCATTGATTGAGTTTGCATATAACCGTGTCATACACTCAAGTATGGGAATGACTCCCTTTGAGTGTGTATACGGCCTCAACCCCCTCACCCCTTTGGATTTAACGCCTTTGCCAAGTGATCTCATGATTAGCTTAGAAGGAAGCAAGCGGGCAGATTCTATGAAGAAGTTACATGAGAAGGTGCGGCTTCAACTTGAGAAGAAAAACCAAGACATGGCAAGGAGGGCCAACAAGGGAAGAAAGAAAGTCATCCTTGAACCGGGAGATTGGGTGTGGGTGCATCTTCGGAGGGATCGGTTTCCATCCCAAAGAAAGTCCAAATTGATGCCGAGGGGTGATGGTCCATTCCAAGTGCTCGAGAAAATCAATGACAATGCCTACAAGATTGACCTTCCACCGGAATACCAAGTGCACCACACTTTTAACGTTTGTGATCTTTCTCTCGTGGAGGCGGTTGAAGACGACCAAGTGCTGAATTTGAGGCCAAATTCCTCTCAAGATGGAGAGGATGATACGGGTGGGACAAGCTGTCCAACAAGTACCCGACCATTCACACGAAGTCAAGCTCGGGAGTTACAAAAACTCCAAGCCGTATTCATGCAAATGGCCGTGTGTGAGTTGGTTATTGAACCACCTAAGGGTCTAAATGTTTTAAGGTGTGAAGATGGGCCTTGAAGTGTAATGTTTTTACACTCCATGGCCGGCTGCTCCACATGGCCCATAAGGTCATTTTTGTCTTTCATTTGGCTTGTAATATAAATAGACAAGCCTAGAATTATTTTGCCTTAGTTTTCTCATTGTAATTTCAAGACAAAGACTTGTAATATTTCACTTTCTCTCTCTCTTCCATTGAGAGGCAGATTCGGCCACAAGCTTGCTAGAAGGAAGCTTGTGTTGTGTTTTGGCTAGAAACTAGGGTCTTGAGGTCATTGAGTTCCTCTTGGTCCAAGTAAGAGCTTGGTGTTTATATTCAATAGTCTTAGGGTCCTCTCTTGATGTTAGGGTTCTTAGTCTCTTGAATATTATATGTCAAGTTATCTATCTTTTCATTATCTTGTTGTTGTTGTCTTTGAGATCTTGAAGTCTAGTGAAGCCGTGTGGGGCTCTTTCGATTCACTAGCATTGTTGCTTACTTGTTAATCTTGTGTTTGTTGGGTTTTCTTGTTGGTGTTGCTGAAATCTTGTGATACATACTTGATCTTGTATCAACAGACGTGTTGTAATGTAAGAAAGCAAGTTTTATTGTTGGTCCGTCCAGCCTTTGTATGTCACATTTAGTTATTTAGTAGTCAAAAAAACATCGATAACCCTTCTGAGTATGGAATACATAGATGTTAAGTTGTAATACAATAGTAGTAATGTAAGAAACCAAGTTCTATTATTGGTCAATCAAACTTTTGAATGACTCATTTAGTGATTTAGTAGTCAAAGAAACACCGATAATCCATCTGAGTTTGGAATAAACATATGTTAGGAGGTAATGCACATGTAGTAATGTAAGAAACCCAGTTTTATTACTGGTCTATCAAGCCTTTGTATGTCTCATTTAGTAATTTAGTAGTCAAAAAACATCGATAATCCTTCTAAGTATGGAATACATAGATGTTAGGTTGTAATACAAGTGTAGTAATGTAAGAAACCAAGTTCTATTATTTGTCCGTCCAACCTTTGTATGTGGTATTTAGTGATTTAATAGTCAAAAAAACACCGATAATCCATCCAAGTATGGAATAAATAGATGCTAGGAGGTAATAGACGTGTTGTAATGTAGAAAACCAAGTTTTATTATTGGTATGTCCAGCCTTTCTACGTCTCATTTAGTAATTTAGCGGTCAAAAAAAAATCGATAACCCTTCTGATAATGGAATACATAGATGTTAGGTTGTAATACAAGTGTAGTAATGTAAGAAACCAAGTTCTATTATTGGTCCGTCCAACCATTGTATGTGTTATTTAGTGATTTAGTCGTCAAAAAAACACCGACAATCCATCCAATTATGGAATAAGTAGATGCTAGAAGGTAATAGACGTGTTGCAATGTATGAAACCAAGTTTTATTATTGGTATGTCCAGCCTTTCTATGTCTCATTTAGTAATTTAGTAGTCAAAAAAATATCGATAACCCTTCGGAGTATGGAATACATAGATGTTAGGTTGTAATACAAGTGTAGTAATGTAAGAAACCAAGTTCTATTATTGGTCCGTCCAACATTTGTATGTGTTATTTAGTGATTTAGTAGTCAAAAAAACACCGATAATCCATCCAAGTATGGAATAAATAGATGCTAGGAGGTAATAGACGTGTTGTAATGTAAGAAACCAAGTTTTATTATTGGTATGTCCATCATTTCTATGTCTCATTTATTAATTTAGCAGTAAAAAAAACATTGATAACCCTTCTGAGAATGGAATACATAGATGTTAGGTTGTAATACAAGTGTAGTAATGTAAGAAACCAAGTTCTATTATTGGTCTGTCCAACCTTTGTATGTGTTATTTAGTGATTTAGTAGTCAAAAAAACACCGATAATCCATCCAAGTATGGAATAAATAGATGCTAGGAGGTAATACATGTGTTGTAATGTAAGAAAGCAAGTTTTATTGTTGGTCCGTCCAGCCTTTGTATGTCTCATTTAGTAATTTAGTAGTCAAAAAAACATCATCGATAACCCTTCTGAGTATGGAATACATAGATGTTAGGATGTAATACAATAGTAGTAATGTAAGAAACCAAGTTCTATTATTGGTCAATCAAACCTTTGAATGACTCATTTAGTGATTTAGTAGTCAAAGAAACACCGATAATCCATCTGAGTTTGGAATACATAGATGTTAGGAGGTAATGCACATGTAGTAATGTAAGAAACCAAGCTTTATTACTGGTCTGTCAAGCCTTTGTATGTCTCATTTAGTAATTTAGTAGTCAAAAAAACATAGATAACCCTTCTGAGTATGGAATACATAGATGTTAGGTTGTAATACAAGCGTAGTAATGTAAGAAACCAAGTTCTATTATTGGTCCGTCCAACCTTTGTATGTGTTATTTAGTGATTTATTAGTCAAAAAACACCGATAATCCATCCAAGTATGGAATAAATAGATGCTAGGAGGTAATACACTTGTTGTAATGTGAGAAACCAAGTTTTATTATTGGTATGTCCAGCCTTTCTATGTCTCATTTAGTAAATTAGTAGTCAAGAGATATAAGTATGTATTTGGTAATGCTAATGATGAAAAAAATTGAAATTTGGCCACATACATGCGATTAGACCTTCGTAGGAGGTGTTTTTTGATTTTGTGGAGCATTTGTGTAATAACCCGTACACATTCCAACTTCATTTGGTGACTTGGAGTCATGGTTACTTGATTATTAAGATTACTAAGTAAGTATTTTGTAGTGTTTTGATAAGGTATTGAACGATATGCAAGTATTGGAAAAAGTGGCCGAAAAATTCAGCAAAGTACCAAGACTTTGCGCCACTCCCTGTTTCAGGGTGTGTGGCGCAAGCCTCTGATTCAGAGGGGTGTCATTTCCTGCGCCACAATAAATGTGCCCTTCCGGGCTCGTTTCGCAACGCAATGCTACGTCAATTCTTATATGGTTTCTTTTGGTTCTTTGGAGTTATTTAAGCATTTTTAAGGTTTCAAATACATCAATACACTTCTACATACTCCTACATGATCAAATCATGAAACACAAGAATTTATCAAAAATGTTCAATGAAGCCATGGGCGACTAGAATTTCTATTTTTGCGATGGAGACGACGAATGAGAATCTCGTAAGTGAATATCATCGAGACATTATGAAATTAACTACACATGAGATATATGGTGTATTATACATTGGATTTAGTGGGTTAAGTGGATATATGTTATTGGGCCCAATTTGAGGCCCAAAACAAAGCCAAAATGCTTAGGCCCAAGGGGAAAAATGATCCATTCTTCTACTTTGACCAAGCCAATATGGCATTTAATGCCAAAGTGTGGCTAAAGATGACCACAAGGCCTATATAAAGGCACCCAAATCAGATTTTTATTCAAGGAACCACACATGACATTTCTAGATTTTTTTTCTACAAAAGGGCTTTTTCTCTCAACTCACAAACCCTAAGGCAACCATTTCTTGGAGACAAGATCATCACTTTGAAAGCTTGGATAAGTGTTTATTATTGTGATTTAATATATTAAGTACATGGGAGAGTATGTAAATCATGTTGGTTATGCTTGGAAGTGTTGAATCTGGTACTTTGTGTTTTTGTGAAAGATGTGATATCTTGGTGATTTGAACTTGAATTAGGACTTGTGCCTTTGATGAAAGAGCATGGTATGGACAAAATATGAACATGTATGGTGTTATTTTTGGTATTAAACTTGTTATTGTCTATAAGTGGAAATTGTGGGATTTTGGCCGATATGTGTTATGAGTTGTATTAAGGTAAATTGATGGATTATTTGTGATGTGGTATGGATAAGAAAGTGTAAAGGAGAAGTGTTGTGGTGAAATGTGTCAATTATCATGTATTGGTCAATGTTGGGAATATTATGGAATTTTTGGAATAATAATTTTATCAATGGTTTTGTCAAGGGGAAATAGCATGTTTAAAGGAAAACATGTAATTCATTGACATTGTATGCATTTGTAATGTAATTGGTGGTTAATGTGAGTTCCGTTATATATATTTGTGTTGTAGAGTGACACATAAAGAAGGAGAGGGACTATTGTATGCACCTCTAGGACTATATATTCGTATTGCGAATCCAAGGTATGTAAGGTTACCTTGTCCCATAGTACTCATATTTATGTTACACTTGTCCTATTCCGAAATGTGTTATGGCATCCTATTTCCGGCTACCAAAGATTATTATCACATGTTTTCTACTTATTGATCAATTGCGAATCCATGTCGCATGTCTCATATTCATTGATAACGTTCCAAAAGTCCAATAAGGTTGTGTTCCAAAGTTCCAAAAGTGACTATACTCATGTATTTTGTTCATTTATTATTGTCTAATGGTTCCAACAGGGTTATGTTTCCTCAAAGGCTATGTTTCCAATAATGCTATTCATATGTCTCTCATTCATTGGTCAATGATCCAAAGCTTCAAGTAACGTTATGACCATCAAAGTATCAATCTCAAAGTAATGAATAAACTAATGCATATGTGGTCAATGATCAAGTACGGGTGGCAAGTCTAGGGGCATAAGCCTAGCTCGACTCGATCTCGATGTATTGATTTATGGGTGGCAAGTCTAGGGGCATAAGCCTAGCTCGACTCGATCCCGATGTATTGATCTATGGGTGGCAAGTCTAGGGGTATAAGCCTAGCTCGACTCGATCCCGATGCATTGATTTATGGGTGGCAGGTCTAGGAGCATAAGCCTAGCTCGACCCGATCTCAACATGTCGATAAGTCATGTAAAGACCCACTGATCAGTAGGGGCCCGGGTACATTGTGACACATGTATTGACAAGTAAGCATTGAAGTAAAGAAAGCAAAGAAATTAACGAAAGCAATACACATGGTTTCCAAAATGCAAAATGGTGACTTATTCACATTGATTATTCGTATGTTTTGAGTTCATTGAAATATTCATGTATTGTACAGTTTCATCTGAGCCTTGCATACTCAGTACTTATTTCGTACTGACCCCTCTTGGGGAATTTACCTTACTTGCTGCAGGCGCAGGTACTAGTAGGCCGCCACAGTAAGTTGCCAGCTGTTTGCTGTTCATTGGTGAGCTCCAGTTAGTTCGGGGCTTCTCCGAGTCGCAGTGGTTCATATGCTTTGATATTGTACATTGTGTATAAAGCGGGGCCTTATCTCGACTTTCAGTTGGTTTTGGTCAATGCATCTATTAGAGGCTTTTGTAGACGTTGTGGGTGTATGTGTATACGATGATAGATGAAATCTTGACTTGATGGCCTCAACGGCCAAGTTTCCCATATGTATATACGTCATATGTTCTATGCTTTCTGATTTTAGCCTCTAATGTTTCTATGTGATAGTTGTAACACCCCGTACCTTCCCAACCCTACTTGATGACGTTGAATAATGTTTACTTGATGATTAATATCACTAAGTAAGTATTTTATAGTGTTTTGATAGGGTATTGGACGATATGGAAGTGTTGGAAAAAGTGGCCGAAAAATTCAGCAAAGTACCAAGACTTGCGCCACTCCCTGTTTCAGGGTGTGTGGCGCAAGCCACCTGATTCAGAGGGCAGCAGGATCTCGCGCCACTGCTTGCTTTGCAGCAAGTGGCGCAAGGCACAACATATTGTGCCCTTCCGCGCTCATTTTGTAACGCGATTCTACGTCGATTCTTAGATGGTTTCTTTTGGTTCTTTGGAGTTCTTTGAGCATTGTACTTCAATACACTCCTAAATACTTCTACATGATCAAACCATGAAACACAACTAATTGTCAAAAAAAAAAATGTTCAAAGAAGCCATGGACGACTAGAATGTCTATTTTTGCGATTGAGACGACAAATGAGAATCTCGCAAGAGAATATTGTCGTGACATTATGAAATTATTTAAACATGAGATATGTGGTGAATTATACATGAAATTGGTGGGCTAAGTTGAGATATGTTATTGGGCCCAATTTAAAGCCCAAAATGAGCCAAAAATAAGAGGCCCAAAAAGGGTCAAATGACCCATTCTTGTGTTTGACAAGTAAACACAACCTTTTTGACTAATTGGATGGATATAGATGAGCATGAGGGCCTATATAAAGCCACCACAAATCAGATTTTTATTTCTTAAAACACACATGCCTTTTTGGAGATATTTCCACAATATTGCTCTCAAACTCTCAAACCCTAAGTCCACTTCTTGGGCAAGAGCATCATCCTACAAGTATTGGTAAGTGTTTATTCTTGTAATTTAATATATTATGTACATGAGAGGTTATGTATATCATGGTAGTTATGGTGGCAAGGTGTTGAATAGTGCACTTTTGGTTTTTGATAAAAGATGTGCATTCTTGTGAATTAAACTTGAAATATGACTTGTGGGTTTGATGAAAAGGCATGGTATGGATGAAATACCAACATGTATGGTGTGATTACATTAAGAAACTTGTTATTTCCATAAAAGTGTAAATTATGGAATTTTGGCCGATTTGTTGTTGTGAGGTGTATTGAAGTAATTTGATGGCATAATTGTGATGTTGTGGTGATGGAGAAGTGTAAAGTATGAACTTGGTGTGACATGATCTTGGCTATCATGTATTGGTCAATGTATGGAATATTGTGGGATTATTGGAATAATAAATTCATAAATGATATTTTGGTCAATGTTGGGCATGTTGTGGTATTATTGATATGACCATGCCGAAAATGATATTATCAAGGGGAAATGACATGTTAAAGCCAAACATGTGACTTGTTGTTATTGTATGCATTTGTAAGGTAGTTGGTGGTTAATGTTGGTTCCATTATGTATTTGTGATGTAGAGTGAAACGTAAAGAAGGAGTGGAATTGTTGCTCTCACATATTTGATTGTGTACTTACATTGGGAAGACAAGGTATGTAAGGTTACTTTGTCCGCATCTTTCCGCGGCAAATAGTGTTCACATTGACATGTCACTTGTCCTATCCCGAAATGTGCTAAGGTATTCCATATCCGGTTACCAATGGTTATTATCACATGTTTCCTACTCATTGATCAATTGTGAATCACATGTCCCTTATTCATGGATAATGTTCTAAAAGCCCAATAAGGTTGTGTTCCAAAGTTCCAATAGTGGTTATACTCATGTATCTTGTTCATTGATTATTGTCCAATAGTTCCAATAGTGTTATGTTTCCACAAAGGCTATGTTTCCAATAATGTTTATTTACATGTCTCTTGCTCATTGGTTATTGTTCCAAAGCTTCCAACAATGTTATGGCTACAAAAGTATCAATCTCTCATAAGCCAAGGGTATCCTATTTCCGGATATCAATTATGGTTCATCACATGTTCTTTGTGCATTGATCAAATGTCATTCATATGTCTCATATGCATTGACTAATGTTCCAAAGATTCTATGGTTCCACCAATGTTATGTTCCAAAGTTCAAAGTGATATTATGACTATCATTGTATAAATCTCAAAGTACCAATCTCAAAGTAAAGATTAAAGTAATGCATATGTGGTCAATGATCAAGTATGGGTGGCAAGTCTAGGGGCATAAGCCTAGCTCGACTCGATCCCGATGTATTGATTTATGGGTGGCAAGTCTAGGGGCATAAGCCTAGCTCGACTCGATCCCGATGTATTGATTTATGGGTGGCAAGTCTAGGGGCGTAAGCCTAGCTCGACTCGATCCCGAGGTATGGACTTATGGGTGGCAGGTCTAGGGGCATAAGCCTAGCTCGACCCGATCCCGATGCATTGATTTATGGGTGGCAAGTCTAGGGGCATAAGCCTAGCTCGACTCGATCCCAACAAGACGATAAGTCATGGAAAGACCCACTGATCAGTAGGGGCCCGGGTACATTGCTATCATTGAGCATTGAGATAAAGAAAGCAAAGAAAGTAATGAAAACAATCCACATGGTTTCCAAAAATGCAAAATGGTGACTTATTCATATTGGTTATTCATATGCATCTGAGTTCATTGAAAAATTTATGAATTGTACAGTTTCATTTGAGCCTTACATACTCAGTACTTATTCCGTAATGACCCCTTTTGGAGAACTTACCTTACATGTTGCAGGTGCAGGCTAGTAGGCCGCCACAGTAGGTTGCTAGCTGTTTGCGGTTCATTGGTAAGCTCCAGTTAATCCGGGGCTTCTTCGAGCCATAGTGATGCATGTGGTTTGAAATAGTATATTGTGTATAAAGCGGGGACTTGTCCTGACTTTCAGTTGGTTTTGGGTAAATGCATCTGTTAGAGGCTTTTGTAGACGTATGTGGGTGTATGTGTATAAGATGATAGATGAAGTCTGGACTTGATGGCCTCAATGGCCAAGTTTCTCATATATATATACGTCATATGTCCTATGCTTTCCGATTTTAGCCTTTCATGTCTCTATGTGATAGTAGTGTTTCCTATGACATGCATATGACCAAATAGAAGCAAAGCTTGGTTCTCGCGGGCCTTATCGGCGCCGGGTGCCAATCACGCCTCGTTGGGATTCGGGGCGTGACAAAAGTGGTATCAGAGCAGGTCGATCTAAGGGTGTCTACAAAGCCGTGTCTGAGTAGAGTCTTGCTTATGGATGTGTTGCGCGCCACATTTATAAGTAGGAGGCTACGGGACATTTAGGAGTTGTTTCACTTCTTCACTTCTAGATCGTGCAATAGAGCCAAAGTTGTAGGTGGACGTATATGTATGCATTGACATTTGTTTTCTTTTGCATAATCAAAAGCTGATTATCAGACAAGATAAGAGCAAAAGTAAGCAGGTTGATATGCCTGCCGAAGAAGAAATGAGTAAATGACCACCTGACCAAGCTAGTCAAGGTGGGGTGGACATGGAATTTGTTATACGGGTTTTTCTTAGCCAAAAAGTAGAGAAGTATCCACAGAACCACCTATAAATGCCACTGAACGAGAATTAAGCAATGGAGAGTATATGTTGACTCAGAGAGTTGTTGTATAATGTTATGGACAACCTGGCCCAACGATGAGAAATGATATGTTCACTGGGTCGGATCTGTATGAAGACCCATAGGAATTTATAGACCAAATCAAAAAGGCTCTAGATGTTATACAAGTGACTGTGTATTGATGTATTTCCAGCTAGTTGAGAGGAATGTAAAATGGTATTCCTTGACTAGTACCTCTCATATGAGGTCCGAAAAGCTTATGTGGATCAATTGCTAAAGCATTGCTAAAGAACTATGAGTGTCAGAAAGTACAATCTCCGATTTAATTCTGTGGTTAGGTATACTCCAAAAGTGGTAACCATTATGACCGATAGAATGCATCGGTATATGGACAGATGGATTGTACCATTGCGATCTTGAAAAAAAAAAAAAGATATTGATATAGTCAGATACAGGCTTTTTGCACAGATAATGAAAGCTCAGAGGCAACAGAAAAGAATATGTCGGTTTGGGTTGAATATTTGTTATTGGAGTGGTATGTCGGGCCACAAAATGAGACTTCTCTTGAGCTAGTTATAGGTACCGTACCCGTATTGATTGACCCATATTCAACACTAGCATATGTTATTTTATCAGTTGCTGAAAATACAAATGAACACCAGAATTACGAGTTATGTCACTTGAAGTCTACACATCAGTCGGTGAATCTGTGATAGTTACAAGAATATATCTTAAGTGCATAGAAATTGTTGTGGTCATGAGACATTAGTTGATCTTATTGAACTGAAATTAGTGGATTTTAATGTTATAAAGGGATTGTGCCATAGTAGATTGCCGAACTAAGAAGTTATATTGTCATTTTTCCCAAAAGAAGAAATGTGGGGGCACTAAGAGGAAAAAGTTGTTCCCCATAGTAAAGCAAGTAAAAGGATACACATGTCACTTGGTAAGGGTGAAAGATACTGATGTGAAGCCACCAACTCTTCAATCAGTTCTGGTGGTAAATGCATTCCTCGATGTATGAGCTGGTATTACTGTGATGTCAGGTACTTAGCCTATTTTTATTTCTTCATATAGTATGGCCCCGGCAAAGTTATGGGAATTGAAAAAAAAAAAAAAAATTTAGAAAACATTGAAAGACGTGATGAACAAGGGATGCATAAGACCTAGTATGTTCCCTTGGGGTGCACCAGTGTTAATTGTACCAAAGAAAGACAGTACGTTGAGAATATGTGTCGATTATCGGCAACTGACTAAGATGATGATTACGAAGAAATATTCCCTCCCCAGAGTTGATGAAAAAAGGGTGAAATGATGAAATAAATGAAGATGACAAAAATTCTTGGTATGTTGATTGGGTTAGCGAATGCACATGTAGTTGTTATGGGTTTAATGAATAGGGTGTTCAAGACACTTTTCAATATGTGTGTGACCATATTCGGTGATGGTATTCAAAAAAAAAAATCACAAGAGGACTATGCATTGTATAGGATGAAGAGATGAAAGTTGTCACACAAAAGATAGAAATGGTGAACAATTGGCTAAGGCCTACGATGCTTACAGAGATCCATCGATTTCTTGGGTTGGTTGATCATTATATGAGAATTGTAGAAGGATATTCTTCTATCCCTACACCCTTAACAAAGCTTATACACAAGACAATCAAGTTCCAGTAAAATGATGCATGTGAGAAAAGTGTCCAAGAGTAGAAAGATAAAGTAACTTTCACACCATAAGAATGTTATGCAATGTATGGTAATGCTTTCGGGGTTGTCCTCGAATGTGTATTGATGTAGCATGATAAGGTAATAGCATATGCCTTACGACAATTGTGGCTACATAAGAAAATAAATTATTACCAAACACATGACCCTAAACTAGCAGCCGCGATATTGCTTTACAGTTATGGTGTCACTATTTGTAAGGGATTCATGTTGACATATATACTAAGAAAATGTACTATATTTTAAGCCGAAGGACTTAAATCAGAGGTAGCGAAGGTGGCCTGAACTATTGAAAGATTAGGACATTGCTATCTGGTATCATTCGGGAAAAGCAAATGGGGCAGTTGATACATTAAGCTGCAAGGCAGTAGAAGTATGAATGGCCAGCTCCAGGAAATCTATATTAATGAGGAAATATGGGGTTTTGTTTCTTGAAACTCCAGATGAAAGAAGTATAGTGTCAAATATGGCAGGATTTTCATTGATATTTGAGATCAAGGAAAAAGCAATAGGAAAAATATGTGTACAACGAAAGTATTTGAATAAGCACAAGGGGGGAGTACTTTAACGCCAACGTAGATTGTGTGTCCTGGGTATAGTTAAGGAAATGAATTACAACAAAAGAACATCTTTCACAGTATTTCATTCACTCGAAAGCAACCAAAATATACCATGGTGTAGCAAAGAGGTCTTGGTCAGGATACTTGAGAAGTACATTGTAGAACTTGTAGCTCAATGTCCAAGAGGTCACTAATTGACAGTATGGCATCAGAAGTCTGTATGGTTTATGCACTATATTATCATTCCAGTTTGGAAGTGGAAGTTAACAGACTTACCGAGTCAGCGTAATTTCTACCAAGTAAGACCACCGATACAGTTGAACATTATGCAACGTTGTATGTTACGGAGATAGTACGATTACATGGGATTCCACTCACTACTCTATCAAATAGGAGAGCTTACTTTATTGCACAGTGTTGGAAGTCTTTTCAGTAAAGCATGGGTACACGGGTAGCTGTAAGTGCGGCTTGTCCTCCTCAGATGGATGGACAAACAGAACACATTATACGAATATTTGAAGATATGTCATGAGTTTGTACATTGGACTTTAAAAGTAGTTGGGATGAACATCTATGGTTTATTGAAATTGCTTACAATAAAAGTATCAAAAGGCACCTTACGAAGCTTTATGTGAAAGAAAATATAGATCATCAATTGGATGGGTTACAGCTGACGGAATTTGCTTCACTCGGGTCAGATTGTGTTCATCAAGTGATAGAGACAGTGAAGGTGATATAACAGCGGCTACAAATGTCTCAAAGTCAATACAAATTATATGCTGATATTAGAAGAAGGGAATTAAAGTGTGCCATAGGTGATTAGGTATTTTTGATAGTGTGACCAATAAAAAGGAAAGAAATAATGAGAATCAGAAAGAAAGGGAAATTGTCCAAAAATTTGGGCAAATTGCGTGTCTATTAGCACTAGTCCAGGAACTTTTCACAGTTCATGCAGTATCTTATATGCGATGCTTTGAAAGTGTATAGACGATTATCTTATATCGTTGCCAGTGGAAATGTACAAATTATAGGGGATTTCACATGTGAAAAAGGTACTTATTGTTACGTATTGTTATGATAAATCGATAAGTGAAAGAATTAAGAGATGCGGAAGTAGTTTCCGCAAAGGCCCTATTGGAAAAGTTAGCACGTAGAAGGAGTCACAAGGGAGACCCATGAAATAATGAACTTTAAAGTACTTATAATTGTTATGCACGGAAGAAAAAGATCAAGATACGGAAGTGGAGTCATAATAAGTAAGTCTTTACAAGTGATACATGTGTAGATGATGATATGAAGAATTCACTTTGACTTAAGTTGTTACATTGAGACAATGTTACTAACATTCGAGGACGAATGTTTCTAAGAGGGGAAGAATGTAACACCCCGTACCTTCCCAACCCTACTTGATGACGTTGAATAATGTTTACTTGATGATTAATATCACTAAGTAAGTTTTTTATAGTGTTTTGATAGGGTATTGGACGATATGGAAGTGTTGGAAAAAGTGGCCGAAAAATTCAGCAAAGTACCAAGACTTGCGCCACTCCCTGTTTCAGGGTGTGTGGCGCAAGCCACCTGATTCAGAGGGCAGCAGGATCTCGCGCCACTGCTTGCTTTGCAGCAAGTGGCGCAAGGCACAACATATTGTGCCCTTCCGCGCTCATTTTGTAACGCGATTCTACGTCGATTCTTAGATGGTTTCTTTTGGTTCTTTGGAGTTCTTTGAGCATTGTACTTCAATACACTCCTACATACTTCTACATGATCAAACCATGAAACACAACTAATTGTCAAAAAAAAAAATGTTCAAAGAAGCCATGGACGACTAGAATGTCTATTTTTGCGATTGAGACGACAAATGAGAATCTCGCAAGAGAATATTGTCGTGACATTATGAAATTATTTAAACATGAGATATGTGGTGAATTATACATGAAATTGGTGGGCTAAGTTGAGATATGTTATTGGGCCCAATTTAAAGCCCAAAATGAGCCAAAAATAAGAGGCCCAAAAAGGGTCAAATGACCCATTCTTGTGTTTGACAAGTAAACACAACCTTTTTGACTAATTGGATGGATATAGATGAGCATGAGGGCCTATATAAAGCCACCACAAATCAGATTTTTATTTCTTAAAACACACATGCCTTTTTGGAGATATTTCCACAATATTGCTCTCAAACTCTCAAACCCTAAGTCCACTTCTTGGGCAAGAGTATCATCCTACAAGTATTGGTAAGTGTTTATTCTTGTAATTTAATATATTATGTACATGAGAGGTTATGTATATCATGGTAGTTATGGTGGCAAGGTGTTGAATAGTGCACTTTTGGTTTTTGATAAAAGATGTGCATTCTTGTGAATTAAACTTGAAATATGACTTGTGGGTTTGATGAAAAGGCATGGTATGGATGAAATACCAACATGTATGGTGTGATTACATTAAGAAACTTGTTATTTCCATAAAAGTGTAAATTATGGGATTTTGGCCGATTTGTTGTTGTGAGGTGTATTGAAGTAATTTGATGGCATAATTGTGATGTTGTGGTGATGGAGAAGTGTAAAGTATGAACTTGGTGTGACATGATCTTGGCTATCATGTATTGGTCAATGTATGGAATATTGTGGGATTATTGGAATAATAAATTCATAAATGATATTTTGGTCAATGTTGGGCATGTTGTGGTATTATTGATATGACCATGCCGAAAATGATATTATCAAGGGGAAATGACATGTTAAAGCCAAACATGTGACTTGTTGTTATTGTATGCATTTGTAAGGTAGTTGGTGGTTAATGTTGGTTCCATTATGTATTTGTGATGTAGAGTGAAACGTAAAGAAGGAGTGGAATTGTTGCTCTCACATATTTGATTGTGTACTTACATTGGGAAGACAAGGTATGTAAGGTTACTTTGTCCGCATCTTTCCGCGGCAAATAGTGTTCACATTGACATGTCACTTGTCCTATCCCGAAATGTGCTAAGGTATTCCATATCCGGTTACCAATGGTTATTATCACATGTTTCCTACTCATTGATCAATTGTGAATCACATGTCCCTTATTCATGGATAATGTTCTAAAAGCCCAATAAGGTTGTGTTCCAAAGTTCCAATAGTGGTTATACTCATGTATCTTGTTCATTGATTATTGTCCAATAGTTCCAATAGTGTTATGTTTCCACAAAGGCTATGTTTCCAATAATGTTTATTTACATGTCTCTTGCTCATTGGTTATTGTTCCAAAGCTTCCAACAATGTTATGGCTACAAAAGTATCAATCTCTCATAAGCCAAGGGTATCCTATTTCCGGATATCAATTATGGTTCATCACATGTTCTTTGTGCATTGATCAAATGTCATTCATATGTCTCATATGCATTGACTAATGTTCCAAAGATTCTATGGTTCCACCAATGTTATGTTCCAAAGTTCAAAGTGATATTATGACTATCATTGTATAAATCTCAAAGTACCAATCTCAAAGTAAAGATTAAAGTAATGCATATGTGGTCAATGATCAAGTATGGGTGGCAAGTCTAGGGGCATAAGCCTAGCTCGACTCGATCCCGATGTATTGATTTATGGGTGGCAAGTCTAGGGGCATAAGCCTAGCTCGACTCGATCCCGATGTATTGATTTATGGGTGGCAAGTCTAGGGGCGTAAGCCTAGCTCGACTCGATCCCGAGGTATGGACTTATGGGTGGCAGGTCTAGGGGCATAAGCCTAGCTCGACCCGATCCCGACAAGACGATAAGTCATGGAAAGACCCACTGATCAGTAGGGGCCCGGGTACATTGCTGTCATTGAGCATTGAGATAAAGAAAGCAAAGAAAGTAATGAAAACAATCCACATGGTTTCCAAAAATGCAAAATGGTGACTTATTCATATTGGTTATTCATATGCATCTGAGTTCATTGAAAAATTTATGAATTGTACAGTTTCATTTGAGCCTTACATACTCAGTACTTATTTCGTAATGACCCCTTTTGGGGAACTTACCTTACATGTTGCAGGTGCAGGCTAGTAGGCCGCCACAGTAAGTTGCTAGCTATTTGCGGTTCATTGATGAGCTCCAGTTAATCCGGGGCTTCTCCGAGTCATAGTGATGCATATGGTTTGAAATAGTATATTGTGTATAAAGCGGGGACTTGTCCCGACTTTCAGTTGGTTTTGGGTAAATGCATCTGTTAGAGGCTTTTGTAGACGTATGTGGGTGTATGTGTATAAGATGATAGATGAAGTCTGGACTTGATGGCCTCAACGACCAAGTTTCTCATATATATATACGTCATATGTCCTATGCTTTCCGATTTTAGCCTTTCATGTCTCTATGTGATAGTAGTGTTTCCTATGACATGCATATGACCAAATAGAAGCAAAGCTTGGTTCTCTCGGGCCTTATCGGCGCCGGGTGCCAATCACGCCTCGTTGGGATTCGAGGCGTGACAATAGTAGTGTTTCCTATGACATGTATATGAGAATGAATAGAAGCAGAGATTGGTTCTCTCGGGCCTTGTCGGCTTCGGGTGCCAATCACGCCTCGTGGGAGTTCGGGGCGTGACATTTAGTAGTCAAAAAAACACTGATAATCCATCCAAGTATGGAATAAATAGATGCTAGGAGGTAATACACGTGTTGTAATGTAAGAAAACAAGTTTTATTGTTGGTTCGTCCAGCCTTTGAATGTCTCATTTAGTAATTTAGTAGTCAAAAAAACATCGATAACCCTTTTGAGTATGGAATACATAGATGTTAGGATGTAATACAATAGTAGTAATTTAAGAAACCAAGTTCTATTATTGGTCAATCAAACTTTTGAATGAATCATTTAGTGATTTAGTAGTCAAACAAACACCGATAATCCATCTGAGTTCAGAATACACAGATGTTAGGAGGTAATGCACATGTAGTAATTTAAGAAACCAAGTTTTATTACTGGTCTGTCAAGCCTTTGTATGTCTCATTTAATAATTTAGTAGTCAAAAAACATCGATAATGTCACACCCCGAATTCCAATTCGAGGCGTGATTGGCACCCAAAGCCGATATGGCCCGAGAGAACCAATCTTTGCTCATGAACACTCGTACGGATAATCTCGAATGAATAACACACTGTTTCATGTAATTGATGAAATATGACATGCCATACATGTACATATATAACACTTGGCCTTTGGGGCCATTACATCGCACTGAACGTACATATCTTACATCCATATACCCACATATGTCTACAAAAGCCTCTAACAGATGCATTTGACAGACCAACTAAAAGTTGGGACAAGTCCCCGCTTTATACTATATGTACAACATTACAATAAATATACAACTATGACTCAGAAAGCTCCGAACCAAGTGGAGCTCACCAAAACTCTGCAATTGATCCACAGTCTACTGAGGAGGTCTACTACTGCCTGCAACTGCAACATGTAAGGTAAGTCCCCAAGAGGGGTCAGTACGAAGAATGTACTAAGTATGTAAGGCCATAAGAACTACGTCAATACATAAGATCTTCAATGGAAATAATTATACAAGAAAACTCCACATGTGAAACCATGTATCTTTCTTTTATTACTATTATTTTCGATCATTCAACCATACTCTTATCGTTCATATAGTACCTTCATTCAATAGATTCTTCCTTTGCTTATCGTTCATTATCATTGTTATTAGTCATCCAACATACGTCCACTCTATGGTGGGCAATAACATACGTCCACTCTTTGGTGGGCAATAACATACATCCACTCTTTGGTGGGCAATGACATACATCCACTCTTTGGTGGGCAATAACATACATCCACTCTTTGGTGGGCAATGACATACATCCACTCTATGGTGGGTCAATAACATACATGTACTCCATAGGTAGGCCAACATTACATAACATTGCGTCTTTGTTATTTTTTCATACTATGAGTGATACTTTGATGATAGAAACATTCTTGAAACTTGAAAAACAAATATACATTACTTCACATCTTTCCTCTTGTACGATTGATATCTTTACTGTGAGGGATAGATACATTAATTTGCACATTACTTCTTTCATTACTTTTGAGAGATTGGTACATTTACTTGTGAGAGATTATTCGATCACTTGAGAGAGATTGATACTCTTGCTTATGAGAGATTAATACAATGATAATCACAACTTTATTTGAAGCTTTGGATCAATAATCAATGAATGAGAAACATGCAAATAAACATTATTGGAAACATAGCCTTCGTGGAAACATAACACTATTGGCACCATTGGTCAATGATCATTGAACAAGATACATGAGTTTAACGACTATCATCTTGGAACCATTGGAACAATAGTCAATGCATAAGAGACATGTGTATAACTCTATTGGGACTTGGGATCATGACATGATTGGAACAATGCTATTCAACTAAACAAGCTCTCTTGACCTCATTACTCTCGTTAAGGTAGTTCTCTTAGAATTTACAAAATTATGACAACTTAAGAACTTCCGTCCATAAATAAGAACTAAGTGGGTCATAACTCGTCTAGGAATAAAACACATACGAATAACAATATCTATCAACCTTAATTGGAAGACTATAGAACCCCTTGTAATAGAACACTTTTGGAACCTTAGGACAATGAGCGCTAAATAAGACACTTGAACATAACCACTATTGGGCTTTCGGAACATTGTCAATGCATATAAGACATGTGATTCACAAGTGATCAATGAGTAAGAACTATGTGACCATTACCATTGGTAACCGGAACTAGGATACCTTAGAACATTTGGAACTTTTGACATATTAGCCAGTGAACACATGTCAACCAATGGACATGAGTTATATAATTCACCATTGACCAATGCATAAGAAACATGTGAATAACTCTAGACAACTATCGGATACGGAATACCTTAGAGTATTTCGGAATCGAATGAGTACTATGAAGATGTGAACACCATATGTTGCAGAAAGATATAGAAGAGTCACCTTACATACCTTGTATTCTCAATACGAATATACAATAGTTCCGCTCCTTCTTTATGTGTCACTCTACAACACAAATACAATACGGAATTCACATTAACCACCAACTACCTTGTAAATGCATATAACGTCAATGAGTTATATGTTTGCCGTTAAACATGCCACTTCCCCTTGACAAAACCATTGATGAAATCATTATTCCAAAAATCCCCCAATATTCCATACATTGACCAATACATGAGAATCAATACATTTCATCACAACGCATCTCCTTTACACTTTCTTATCCATATCACATCACAAAGAATCCATCAAATTACCTTAATACATCTCATAGCACATATCGGCCAAAATTCCATAATTTACACTTTTAGAAAAATAACAAGTTTAATAACAAAATCACACCATACATGTTCATATTTTGTCCATACCATGCTCTTTCATTAAGACATCAAGTCTCTTTTCAAATTCAAATCACCAAGATGACACATCTTTCACCAAAAGCACAAATACAGTATTCACCACCTTGCCAACATAACTATCATGATATACATAATCTCCCATGCATATAATATGTTAATCCATGAGAATAAATACTTACCAAGTCTTGGGATAGGATGATCTTCACCAAAGAAAAGGCTTAGGGTTCTTAGGGTTTGAGAGAACCAAAAAGAAAATGTCTTATAATTCTCAAAATGTGTTGTGTGTGTTGAAGAATAAAAATCTGATTTTTGGGACCCTTATATAGTGCTCAAGTCATCCTTAGCCATTTGGGAGCAATAATTGAGTAGTCATGGAAAGAATGGGTCATTTGACCCATTTGGGCCAAGTCTTTTATTCCATTTTGGGCCTAAATTTGGGCCCAATAACACATATCCATTTAACCCATCAACTTTCATGTATAATTCACCATCTATTTCATGTTTAAATAATTCCATAATGTCACGACAATATTCTCTTACGAGATTCTCATTAGTCGTCTCAATCGCAAAAATAGGAATTCTAGTCGTCCATGGCTTCCTTGAACATTTTTGATAATTACTTGTGTTTCATGGTTTGATCATTTAGGAGTATGTAGGAGTGTATTGAAGTGTTTGAAGCTTTAACAATGCTCAAATAACTTCAAGGAACCAAAAGAAACCATATAAGAATCGACATAGCATTGCGTTGCAAAACGGGCGCGGAATAGCCATACTAATTGTGCCTTGCGCCACTGCTGCAAAGCAAGGCAGTGGTGCAAGAATGGGAAGCCCTATGAATCAGGGGCTTGCACCACACCCCCTGAAATAGGGAGTGGCGCAAGTCTTGGTACTTTGCTGAATTTTCGGCCACTTTTTCCAACACTTGCTTATCATCCAATACATTATCAAACCACTACAAAATACTTACTTAGTGATCTTTATCATCAAGTAAACATGACTCCAAGTCACCAAATGAAGTTAGAATGTGTACGGGATATTACATAAATGCTCCATGAAATCACAAAACCCTTCCTATGAAAGTCTAATTGTATGTACGTGGCCAAATTTTAATTTTCTCGTCATTAGCATTACCAAATACATACTTATATCTCTCGACACCTAAGCAACCATTATTCAACATCATCCAGTAGGGTTAGGAAGGTACGGGGTGTTACAGATAATCCTTCAGAGTATGGAATACATAGATGTTAGGTTGTAATACAAGTGTAGTAATGTAAGAAACCAAGTTCTATTATTGGTCCGGCCAACCTTTGTAGGTGTTATTTAGTGATTTAGTAGTCAAAAAAACACCGATAATCCACCCAAGTATGGAATAAATAGATGCTAGGAGGTAACATACGCGTTATAATGTAAGAAACCAAGTTTTATTATTTATCTGTCCAGCCTTTGTATGTCTCATTTAGTAATTTAGTAGTCAAAAAAAATCGATAGCCCTTTTGAGTATGGAATACATAGATGTTAGGTTGTAATACAAGCGCAGTAATGTAAGAAACCAAGTTCTATTATTGGTCCGTCCAACCTTTGGATGTGTTATTTAGTGATTTAGTAGTCAAAAAAACATCGATAATCCTTCTGAGTGTGGAATACATAGATGTTAGGTTGTAATACAAGTGTAGTAATGTAAGAAACCAAGTTCTATTATTGGTCCGTCTAACCTTTGTATGTGTTATTTAGTGATTTAGTAGTCAAAAAAACGCCGATAATACATCCAAGTATGGAATAAATAGATGCTAGGAGGTAACAGACGTGTTGTAATGTAAGAAACCAAGTTTTATTATTGGTCTGTACAGCCTTTGTATGTCTCATTTAGTAATTTCGTAGTAAAAAAAACTTTGATAACCCTTCTGAGTATTGAATACATAGATGTTAGGTTACATACAAGCGTAGTAATGTAAGAAACCAAGTTCTATTATTGGTCCGTCCAACCTTTGTATGTGTTATTTAGTGATTTAGTAGTCAAAAAAACATCGATAATCCATCCAAGTATGGAATAAATAGATGCTAGGAGGTAATACACGTGTTGTAATGAAAGAAAGCAAGTTTTATTGTTGATCCGTCCAGCCTTTCTATGTCTTATTTAGTAATTTAGTAGTCAAAAAAACATCGATAATCCTTCTGAGTATGGAATACATATATTTTAGGTTGTAATACAAGTGTAGTAATGTAAGAAACCAAGTTCTATTATTGGTCCATCCAACTTTTGAATGTCTCATTTAGTGATTTAGTAGTCAAAGAAACACCGATAATCCATCTGAGTTTGGAATACATAGATGTTAGGAGGTAATGCACATGTAGTAATATAAGAAACCAAGTTTTATTACTGGTCCGTCCAGCCTTTGTATGTCTCATTTAGTAATTTTGTAGTCGAAAAAACACTGATAACCCTTCTGAGAATGGAATACATAGATGTTAGGTTGTAATACAAGTGTAGTAATGTAAGAAACCAAGTTCTATTATTGGTCCGTCCAACCTTTGTATGTGTTATTTAGTGATTTAGTAGTCAAAAAAACATCGATAATCCATCCAAGTATGGAATAAATAGATGCTAGGAGGTAATACACATGTTGTAATGAAAGAAAGCAAGTTTTATTGTTGATCCGTCCAGCCTTTCTATGTCTTATTTAGTAATTTAGTAGTCAAAAAAACATCGATAATCCTTCTGAGTATGGAATACATATATTTTAGGTTGTAATACAAGTGTAGTAATGTAAGAAACCAAGTTCTATTATTGGTCCGTCCAACCTTTGTATGTGTTATTTAGTAATTTAGTAGTCAAAAAAACATCGCTAACCCTTCTGAGAATGGAATACATAGATGTTAGGTTGTAATACAAGTGTAGTAATGTAAGAAACCAAGTTCTATTATTGGTCCGGCCAACCTTTGTATGTGTTATTTAGTGATTTAGTAGTCAAAAAAACACTGATAATCCATCCAAGTATGGAATAAATAGATGCTAGGAGGTAATAGACGTGTTGTAATGTAAGAAAATGTCACGATCCGAATCCCATTCAGGCCGGACTGGCACCCGAAGCCAATATGGCCCGAGAGAACCAATCTTTGCTTGTGAACACTCGTATGCATAATCTCGTATGAAGCTTATTCTACTTTATGCAACTATACGGAAATCATAGACATGGAAACATATGCCATAAATATATATACAAAACTTGGCCGTTGGAGCCATTACGTCGAACTGAACGTACATATCTTACATTCATATACCCACATAAGTCTACAAAGCCTCTAAAGCTACAGGACTATGACAAACCAAGTTCTATTATTGGTCCGTCCAACCTTTGTATGTGCTATTTAGTGATTTAGTAGTAAAAAAAACACCGATAATCCATCCAAGTATGGAATAAATAGATGTTAGGAGGTAATACACATGTTGTAATGTAAGAAAGCAAGTTTTATTGTTGGTTCATCCAGTCTTTGTATGTCTAATTTAGTAATTTAATAGTCCAAAAAACATAAAAATTCCATCCGAGTATGGAATACATAGATGTTAGGATGTAATACAATAGTATTAATGTAAGAAACCAAGTTCTATTATTGGTCCATCCAACTTTTGAATGTCTCATTTAGTGATTTAGTAGTCAAAGAAACACCGATAATCCATCTGAGTTTGGAGTACATAGATGTTAGGAGGTAATGCACATGTCGTAATGTAAGAAACCAAGTTTTATTACTGGTCCGTCCAGCCTTTGTATGTCTCATTTAGTAATTTAGTAGTCAAAAAAACATTGATATCCCTTTTGAGAATGGAATACATAGATGTTAGGTTGTAATACAAGTGTAGTAATGTAAGAAACCAAGTTCTATTATTGGTCCGTCCAACATTTGTATGTGCTATTTAGTGATTTAGTAGTCAAAAACACCGATAATCCATCCAAGTATGGAATAAATAGATGCTAGGAGGTAATACACGTGTTGTAATATAAGAAAGCAAGTTTTATTATTGGTCCGTCCAGCCTTTCTATGTCTAATTTAGTAATTTAATAGTCAAAAAAACATAAAAAATCCATCCTAGTATGGAATACATAGATGTTAGGATGTAATACAATAGTAGTAATGTAAGAAACCAAGTTCTATTATTGGTCAATCAAACTTTTGAATGTCTCATTTAGTGATTTAGAAGTCGAGGAAACACCGATAATCCATCTGAGTTTGGAATACACAGATGTTAGGAGGTAATGCACATGTAGTAATGTAAGAAACCAAGTTTTATTACTGGTCTGTCAGGCCTTTGTATGTCTCATTTAGTAATTTAGTAATCAAAAAACATCGATAATGCTTCTGAGTATGGAATACATAGATGTTAGGTTGTAATACAAGTGTAGTAATGTAAGAAATAAAGTTGTATTATTGGTCCGTCCAACCTTTGAATGTGTTATTTAGTTATTTAGTAGTTAAAAAAACACCGATAATCCATCCAAGTATGGAATAAATAGATGCTAGGAGGTAACAGACGTGTTGTAATGTAAGAAACAAAGTTTTGTTATTGTTCTGTCCAGCCTTTGTATGTCTCGTTTAGTAATTTAGTAGTCAAAAAAACACCGATAACCCTTCTGAGTATGGAATACATAGATGTTAGGTTGTAATACAAGCGTAGTAATGTAAGAAACCAAGTTCTATTTTTGGTCCGTCCAACCTTTGTATGTTTTATTTAGTGATTTAGTAGTAAAAAAACGCCGATAATCCATCCAAGTATGGAATAAATAAATGCTAGGTGGTAATACACGTGTTGTAATGTAAGAAAGCAAGTTTTATTGTTGGTCTGTCCAGCCTTTGTATGTCTCCTTTAGTAATTTAATAGTCAAAAAAACATCGGTAACTCTTCTGAGTATGGAATACAGAGATGTTAGGTTGTAATACAATAGTAGTAATGTAAGAAACCAAGTTCTATCATTGGTCCATCCAACTTTTGAATGTCTCATTTAGTGATTTAATAGTTAAAGAATCACCGATAATCTATCTGAGTTTTGAATACAAAGATGTTAGGAGGTAATGCACATGTAGTAATGTAAGAAATCAAGTTTTATTACTGGTCTGTCAAGCGTTTGTATGTCTCATTTAGTTATTTAGTATTCAAAGAAACATCGATAATCCTTCCGAGTATGGAATACATAGATGTTAGGTTGTAATACAAGTGTAGTAATGTAAGAACTCAAGTTCTATTATTGGTCCGTTCAACCTTTGTATGTGTTATTTAGTGATTTAGTAGTCAAAAAAACACTGATAATCCATCCAAGTATGGAATAAATAGATGCTAGGAGGTAATACACGTGTTGTAATGTAAGAAACATGGTTTTATTATTGGTCTGTCCAGCCTTTCTATGTCTCATTTAGTAATTTAGTAGTCAAAAAAACATCGATAATCCTTCTGAGTATGGAATACATATATTTTAGGTTGTAATACAATAGTAGTAATGTAAGAAACCAAGTTCTATTATTGGTCTATCCAACTTTTGAATGTCTCATTTAGTGATTTAGTAGTCAAAGAAACACCGATAATCCATCTGAGTTTAGAATACACAGATGTTAGGAGGTAATGCACATGTAGTAATGCAAGAAACCAAGTTTTAATACTCTTCTGTCAAGCCTTTGTATGTCTCATTTAGTAATTTAGTAATCAAAAAACATCGATAATCCTTCTGAGTATGGAATACATAGATGTTAGGTTGTAATACAAGTGTAGTAATGTAAGAAATCAAGTTCTATTATTGGTCCGTCCAACCTTTGTATGTGTTATTTAGTTATTTAGTAGTCAAAAAAACACTGATAATCCATCCAAGTGTGGAATAAATAGATGCTAGGAGGTAACAGATGTGTTGTAATGTAAGAAACAAAGTTTTATTATTGTTCTGTCCTGCCTTTTTATGTCTCATTTAGTAATTTAGTAGTCAAAAAAACGTCGATAACCCTTCTGAGTTTGGAATACATAGATGTTAGGTTGTAATACAAGCGTAGTAATGTAAGAGACCAAGTTCTATTATTGGTCCGTCTAACCTTTGTATGTGTTATTTAGTGATTTAGTAGTCAAAGAAACACCGATAATCCTTCTGAGTTTGGAATACATAGATGTTAGGACGTAATGTACATGTAGTAATGTAAGAAACCAAGTTTTATTACTGGTCCGTCCAGCCTTTGTATGTCTTATTTAGTAATTTAAGAGTCAAAAAAACATTGATAACCCTTCTGAGAATGGAATACATAGATGTTAGTTTATAATACAAGTGTAGTAATTTAAAAAACCAAGTTCTATTATTGGTCCGTCCAACCTTTGTATGTTCTATTTAGTGATTGAGTAGTCAAAAAAACATCGATAATCCATCCAAGTATTGATACAAGATCAAGTCCACAACACAAGATTTCAGCAACAATAATGATACGGGTGGGACAAGCTGTCCAACAAGTACCCGACCATTCACACGAAGTCAAGCTCGGGAGTTACAAAAACTCCAAGCCGTATTCATGCAAATGGCCGTGTGTGAGTTGGTTATTGAACCACCTAAGGGTCTAAATGTTTTAAGATGTGAAGATGGGCCTTGAAGTGTAATAACATTACACTCCATGGCCGGCTGCTCCACATGGCCCATAAGGTCATTTTTGTCTTTCATTTGGCTTGTAATATAAATAGACAAGCCTAGAATTATTTTGCCTTAGTTTTCTCATTGTAATTTCAAGACAAAGACTTGTAATATTTCACTTTCTCTCTCTCTTCCATTGAGAGGCAGATTCGGCCACAAGCTTGCTAGAAGGAAGCTTGTGTTGTGTTTTGGCTAGAAACTAGGGTCTTGAGGTCATTGAGTTCCTCTTGGTCCAAGTAAGAGCTTGGTGTTTATATTCAATAGTCTTAGGGTCCTCTCTTGATGTTAGGGTTCTTAGTCTCTTGAATATTATATGTCAAGTTATCTATCTTTTCATTATCTTGTTGTTGTTGTCTTTGAGATCTTGAAGTCTAGTGAAGCCGTGTGGGGCTCTTTCGATTCACTAGCATTGTTGCTTACTTGCTAATCTTGTGTTTGTTGGGTTTTCTTGTTGGTGTTGCTGAAATCTTGTGATACATACTTGATCTTGTATCATTTGGTATCAAAGCAAGACCGGTTGTGTTCCCACACAACCCATCTTGGGCTTGTTCTCGGATTAAACAAAAAAAAAATAAAAAAAAAAAAAAAATCGGAAATCAGTCCATTGAAGACAAATCCGAGAATGTTGTTGTATGTTTAGATCTAGGTGTTATTTTGCTTGTTTAGTGTGTTTCAAGTGTTGGTTTCTTTCTCACCAACACTAAAGTGTCTAGATCTAAAAGTTGAGCTTGAAAACTTGACCATTGTTGTGGTGACTTGAAGTGGTTGAAAGTTGTATGTTGTTGATGACAAAAATTGGTGGTTGTGTGTTATGTGCTTGAAGAAGTTGGTGAAAGTTGTAAGGTGTTCATCTTTTAAACTTGTTCATCTTGTTCATCTTGTGGTGTTCAAGTTGCAAGACAAGTCATAAAGTTGTTGGTGAAAGACTTGCACCCATCACTTCCTAGTTGGCCAACCACTTTTCCTTAAAACACGGAACCTTGTTTTGTGGGATTAGCCTAGTCAAATCTTACCTTTTTGAGTTTGAAAGGTTGAAAGACTACAAGACTTTTACTTTCCCTCCAAAACACATTGTCATCTATAACAAGTTGTGTGATTATTGAAAAATTTCAGATTTGAGATAAAAAAAAAAAAAAAAAAAAGAGAACAAGGAAGAAGCAAAAACGTGTGGGACCACTTACATGCTGCCACGTCACTATAAGCTCAACTTTGGATATTATTCTAGTTGCTAATTGTTGATTCTTGGTTTCCTTTACTTGGTTCTAGAACTAATTAACAAACTAGTACATTCCTACTAGGTTGTCGATTAGTCCTTTGAATTCGTTTGTTCGTGTCAACGTTTACTTGAGTGCTTTTATCTTTTGAACACGTTGTTGTTTTTTGGTTCTAGTCCTACAAGAATTCTTTGAGTCTTCAAACAAGAATCCACTCCGGATAAGAGCTTACTCATACCTTAAAGGATTCACGGTTACTAGCCAATTTACAACACTTGTAAAACTCAAGCGTGTGGTGATCTAAAGAGTATAATACCTTGACAATGGAAGGGACCACGTCCCATAATGTGGATACTAATGCACTTGACTCTATGAGGGTCACTCTTGAGGCCGTTACTCGGACACTTGAAAGGTTGAATTCGGACTTTGGGGCCGTGAGAGGGGACTTGGCAGCCATCAAGGGAGAAGTGTCGACTATTAGTGGGAGATTAGAACAAGTGGAGAGTCAAAGGAACTCTCGTCCTTCTACGCCTCTACATGTCTCAACCAATGGACAAGATAGGACTTCCTCCGCAACCATCACCCCCGAAACAGTCCACCAAATGCTAAATGCACCCCAAGCTCCACTAAATGCCGCAAGCCAAACCACCTATTTTCCTCCAAACCGTGACCCCAATAGACCAACGCATTTCCAGAATTCCCAAACCCCGCATGAGGGATTTGGACGTCAAATTCCACCACTAAATCCGAACCTTCCATTCCAAGCTCCATTAAACCAAAGACCACCACCTCCACAAAATCCAATACCCCCAAATCAAATTCCAAATAACCAAAACCGACCAGCCCACCTTGAGGAGTATGGTAGGGAGGAGTATGAAGGGTACGGGGCCTTTGATGATGCTTACATGAGGGAGGAGGAGGTAAGAGGGGGTCGTGGAGATCCAAGGAGATACCGAGGGTATGGGGAAAGGGGAAACCGACACCAAGAGAGAGATGTAGGCATCAACACCATCAAGTTGAACCTACCAATCTTTAAAGGTGATAGTGACCCCGAGGCCTACTTAGCTTGGGAATCGGCTTGTGACAAAGTTTTCCAAGTTAATGACATCTCGGAAGAAAAGAAGGGTTGCTATGCTATAGCTCATTTTGAGGGTTATGCTAACACTTGGTGGGAGTATGTCAAGCGGTTTGGTAATGAACTCATTGATGGGCAGCCACCACCTTGGTATCGATTGAGGTATTTGATGAGGCAACGATACCTTCCCGAGAGATATCGCCATGAGTTGCTTGCTAGATTGTATGGTTTGCGTCAAGGTAACAAGAGTGTGATGGCATATTTTGATGAGTTTCAACAACTCATGTTGAAGCTTGATCATCGTGGGGAGCAAATCAGCCACGACATCATCCGGTTCAAGTGTGGGTTGAACAAAGATATTTCCACTCATTTAACCCTTCACAAGTTTGAAACCGTTGACGGTATTTTCCAAGCGGCTCTTGAGATTGAAAGGGAACTTAAGGAGAGATCATCTTTCAAGACAAGGGGACAAGCCCCCTCGGGTTGGCCCAAAAACAAGGACCAACCCACCACTACTAGGCTGCCCGAGACCAAAACAGTCCCCAAATTGACTCCAAAACCGGAGGCTCACAAGTATCCTAACCCAAAGGGATTCCAATGTTTCAAGTGCCAAGGTTGGGGGCATAAGGCCAATGAATGTCCAAACCGACGCAATGTGATCCTAAGGGAAGGGAGAGTGTATTACCTTGGGGAGGAGGTGGGTCCCGAAAGGGGAGAAGATGAGGCCGAGCCTCAAGATGGAGAGGAAACCGATGATGGACCACACGATGATGATGGTGATGATGGGGAAGATGTTTATCCTCAAGAAGGAGAGTGTGTGGTTCCCAACTTTGTGGTTAGGCGCGTCATGATTAGTAAGGCGATAGATGACCCTAGTCAAAGGGAGAATCTATTCCATACTAAATGTCTTGTAAAGGGAAGTGTGTGCACCTTGGTGATTGATAGTGGTAGTTGCACAAATGTTGTTAGTATGGCTACGGTTAACTTCTTGAAGTTACCAACTACCCCGCACACTAGTCCCTACAAGCTACAATGGTTGAATGACTGTGGTGAACTAAAGGTCACAAGGCAATGTATGATACGTTTTAAGGTGGGAAACTACCAAGATGAAGTGCTTTGTGACGTGATACCAATGCAAGCGTGTCACTTGTTGTTAGGTAGACCTTGGCAATATGATAGGTCTACCAAACACGATGGGAGGACCAATCGATATACACTTGAGAAGGATGGCCGAAAGGTCACACTTCACCCGCTTTCACCCTCCCAAGTAAATGAGTGGCACCAAAAGATGAGAGAGTTGAAGGAAAAGGGGAAGAAATCCGAAAGAGAAGAAGAGGGAAGGGAAACCGTGGTTGGGGCAGTAGGGTCACCCGTGACTGCCTCAACTTCAAAGGGGGCTGAAAATGTGGTGATGTTAGCTAGAAAGAAGGAACTCTTCGTGGACCATGATGTGGGCACCCCTATGTTGCTTTTGGCTCATTGTTTAAATACTAACCCCGCTAATTCTTCCATTTCCCCTTTGATTTCTTGTGTGTTGCAGGATTATGAAGATGTATTTCCTAAAGAACTTCCGCAAGGATTGCCCCCACTTCGGGGAATTGAGCACCAAATTGATTTGGTGCCGGGTTCACAACTTCCAAACAAACCAGCCTATAGGAGCAATCCCATGGACACTAAGGAGCTTGAGAGACAAGTTGAGGAACTTCTCAACAAGGGATACATCAAAGAAAGTATGAGTCCTTGTGCTGTTCCGGTGCTTTTGGTACCAAAGAAAGACGGAACTTGGCGCATGTGCGTCGATTGTAGAGCCATCAACAAAATCACTATAAGGTATCGTCATCCAATCCCTAGACTAGATGATATGTTAGATGAGCTCCATGGCTCTTGTTTGTTTTCTAAGGTGGATCTTAGGAGTGGCTATCACCAAATTCGCATGCAACCCGGTGATGAGTGGAAGACCGCATTCAAGACCAAATTCGGTCTATATGAGTGGCTGGTCATGCCCTTTGGCCTTACCAATGCTCCTAGCACCTTTATGAGGCTAATGAATCATGTAATGAAGCCTTATATTGGGAAGTTTGTGGTGGTTTACTTTGATGATGTGTTGGTATATAGTAAATCTATTGATGATCATGTGATGCATTTGAGGTGTGTGTTTGAGGTGCTCCGAAAGGAGAAGTTGTATGCCAACATGGAGAAGTGTTCTTTTGGTGTTGATAAAGTGATTTTCTTGGGTTTTGTCGTGAGCTCAAAGGGTGTGGAAGTGGACGAATCCAAGATAGACTCTATACGAAGTTGGCCAATCCCTAAAACTATTGGAGAAATCCGAAGTTTTCATGGATTAGCAAGCTTTTATAGGAGGTTTGTCAAAGGTTTTAGCTCCATAGCAGCACCCTTGACTGAGGTTATTAGAAAAGACCAACCCTTTAAGTGGGGTGATGAGCAAGCTAAGGCTTTTGAAGCCTTGAAAGCTATGCTCATCTCGGCGCCTTTGTTACAATTGCCCGATTTTGATAAAATGTTTGAAGTGGAGTGTGATGCTAGTAAGGTTGGCATCGGGGCTGTTTTAATGCAAGAAGGCAAGCCCGTCGCTTATTTTAGTGAGAAACTCAAAGGGGCAACTCTTAATTACTCGACTTATGATTTGGAGTTGTACGCCCTTGTTAGAGCCTTGGGCAATTGGCAACATTATTTGTGGCCTAAGGAGTTTGTGATACGAACGGACCATGAATCGTTGAAACACCTTAAGAGCCAAGACAAGTTGAATAGGCGTCATGCTAAGTGGATTGAGTTTATTGAGACTTTCCCTTATGTAATTCATTACAAAAGGGGGAAGGAGAATGTTGTTGCTGATGCGTTGTCTAGAAAGCATGTGCTTGTTGCCACTTTGTCTTCGAAGTTGATGGGTTTTGAGAGTTTAAGAGAATTGTATCCCAAGGACCCTCACTTTGCTCCTATCTTTAGGGAATGCGAAGAATGGGGTAGGGACAAGTGGGATTCGGCTAGGGGTTCAAATCCCTATGCCAAGTTTGATGGTTACTTATTTAAAGGTAGACGATTGTGTGTACCCTCTAGCTCTTGGAGAGAATTGTTTGTGAGGGAAGCACATGATGGCGGTCTAATGGGTCATTTTGGGGTCGAAAAGACCCTCGGGATATTGGAGGAGCAATTCTATTGGCCCAAAATGCGCAAGGATGTGACTAGAACTTGTGGCCAATGTGTAGAATGCAAGAGAGCCAAATCTCGGCTCCTACCTCATGGGTTGTACACCCCGCTGCCCACTCCTCTACGTCCTTGGCTTGATATATCGATGGACTTTGTGTTAGGGCTGCCAAGGACTCGACGAGGCCGGGATAGTATCTTTGTTGTAGTTGACCGTTTTTCTAAAATGGCGCACTTTATTCCTTGCTCTAAGTGTGATGACGCCCCTAGCGTGGCCTCGTTATTTGTTGATAATGTTGTTAGATTGCATGGTGTCCCGAGGACCATTGTGAGTGATAGGGACTCTAAGTTCCTAAGCCACTTTTGGAAGTCCATGTGGGGTAGGCTTGGTACCAAGTTATTGTTCTCTACCTCTTGCCACCCACAAACCGATGGCCAAACGGAAGTAGTAAATAGGACTTTGGGTGCTATGCTACGTTCCATGGTTAAGGGAAAAATGACTTCTTGGGAGGAGCACTTACCATTGATTGAGTTTGCATATAACCGTGTCATACACTCAAGTACGGGAATGACTCCCTTTGAGTGTGTATACGGCCTCAACCCCCTCACCCCTTTGGATTTAACGCCTTTGCCAAGTGATCTCATGATTAGCTTAGAAGGAAGCAAGCGGGCAGATTCTATGAAGAAGTTACATGAGAAGGTGCGGCTTCAACTTGAGAAGAAAAACCAAGACATGGCAAGGAGGGCCAACAAGGGAAGGAAGAAAGTCATCCTTGAACCGGGAGATTGGGTGTGGGTGCATCTTCGGAGGGATCGGTTTCCATCCCAAAGAAAGTCCAAATTGATGCCGAGGGGTGATGGTCCATTCCAAGTGCTCGAGAAAATCAATGACAACGCCTACAAGATTGACCTTCCACCGGAATACCAAGTGCACCACACTTTTAACGTTTGTGATCTTTCTCTCGTGGAGGCGGTTGAAGACGACCAAGTGCTGAATTTGAGGCCAAATTCCTCTCAAGATGGAGAGGATGATACGGGTGGGACAAGCTGTCCAACAAGTACCCGACCATTCACACGAAGTCAAGCTCGGGAGTTACAAAAACTCCAAGCCGTATTCATGCAAATGGCCGTGTGTGAGTTGGTTATTGAACCACCTAAGGGTCTAAATGTTTTAAGATGTGAAGATGGGCCTTGAAGTGTAATAACATTACACTCCATGGCCGGCTGCTCCACATGGCCCATAAGGTCATTTTTGTCTTTCATTTGGCTTGTAATATAAATAGACAAGCCTAGAATTATTTTGCCTTAGTTTTCTCATTGTAATTTCAAGACAAAGACTTGTAATATTTCACTTTCTCTCTCTCTTCCATTGAGAGGCAGATTCGGCCACAAGCTTGCTAGAAGGAAGCTTGTGTTGTGTTTTGGCTAGAAACTAGGGTCTTGAGGTCATTGAGTTCCTCTTGGTCCAAGTAAGAGCTTGGTGTTTATATTCAATAGTCTTAGGGTCCTCTCTTGATGTTAGGGTTCTTAGTCTCTTGAATATTATATGTCAAGTTATCTATCTTTTCATTATCTTGTTGTTGTCGTCTTTGAGATCTTGAAGTCTAGTGAAGCCGTGTGGGGCTCTTTCGATTCACTAGCATTGTTGCTTACTTGCTAATCTTGTGTTTGTTGGGTTTTCTTGTTGGTGTTGCTGAAATCTTGTGATACATACTTGATCTTGTATCAAATAACCAAGAACAACAAGATGAACACAAATGCTAGTGAATCGAAAGAGCCCCACACGGCTTCACTAGACTTCAAGGTCACAAGCGCAACAACACAAGATAAATAAAAAGATAGTTAACTTGACATATGATATTCAAAAGGCTAAGAACCCTAACAACAAGAGAGGACCCTAAGACTATTGAATATGAACACCAAGTTCTTACTTGGACCAAGAGGAACTCAAATGACCTCAAGACCCTAGTTTCTAGCCAAAACACAACACAAGCTTCACTCTTGTGAACCTTGGCAGATTCTGCCTCCCAATGGAAGAGAGAGAGGGAGAGAAATATTACAAGTCTTTGTCTTGAAATTACAATGAGAAAAACTAAGCAAAATGACCCTAAGCTTGTCTATTTATATTACAAGCCAAAATGAAAGCTAAAATGACAAGTTTAGCCCTTGGCAGCCGCCCCCTTGGAGTGTAAGCTTATTACACTTCAAGGTCCCACTTCACACTTAAAAACATTTACGTCCTTAGGTGGCTGACTCACCAACTCACACACGGCCATTTGCATTAACAAGGCTTGGAGTTTTTGTAACTCCCGAGCTTGGCTTCGTGTGAAAGGCCGTGCACTTGTGGATCTTGTCCCACCCGTATCATCCTCTCCATCTTGAGAGGAATTTGACCTCAAATTCAGCATTTGGTCATCTTCAACCGCATCCACGAGAGAGAGGTCACCAACATTGAAAGTGTGGTGCACTTGATATTCCGGTGGAAGGTCAATCTTGTAGGCGTTGTCATTGATTCTCTAAAGTACTTGGAATGGACCATCACCCCTAGGCAGCAATTTGGACTTTCTTTGAGATGGAAATCGATCCTTTCGAAGATGCACCCACACCCAATCTCCGGGTTCAAGCACAAGCCTTCTTCGTCCTTTGTTTACCCTTTTTGCAACCTCTTGGTTCTTCTTTTCAAGCTTGATCCGCACCTTCTCATGCACCTTTTTCATTGCCTCGGCTCTTTTGCATCCATCTAAACTTGTCATGAGATCACTAGAAAAAGGAGTGAGATCTAAAGGGTTAAGGGGATTCAAGCCATAAACACACTCAAAGGGAGTCATTCCCGTACTTGAATGTATTACCCGATTGTATGCAAATTCCACCAAGGGTAGGTGATCCTCCCATGAAGTCAGTTTACCTTTAACCATAGAACATAGCATAGACCCTAAGGTTCTATTTACTACCTTCGTTTGGCCATCGGTTTGTGGGTGGCAAGACGTGGAGAAAAGCAACTTCGTTCTAAGCCTACCCCACATAGACTTCCAAAAGTGACTTAGGAACTTTGAGTCCCTATCACTCACAATAGTCCTTGGGACTCCGTGAAGCTTTACAACATGTTCAACAAATAATGAAGCTACACTAGGAGCATCTTCAGTTTTAGCACATGGAATGAAATGAGCCATTTTGGAGAATCTATCAACAACAACAAAAATGCTATCTCGACCCTTTCTAGTCCTTGGCAGCCCCAAAACAAAGTCCATCGAAATATCTAACCAAGGGCTAAGGGGAGTGGGAAGTAGGGTGTACAATCCTTGAGGTCGGAGGCGGGATTTTGCACACCGGCAATCCACACATTGGCCGTAAATTTTAGCAACATCCTTGCGCATTTTGGGCCAATAGAATTGTTCCTCTAAGATACCGAGGGTCTTGTCAACCCCAAAATGCCCCATGAGGCCACCATCATGTGCCTCTCTCACAAACAATTCCCTCCATGAACTATAAGGAACACACAACCTCCTCCCTTTGAACAAATAGCCATCAAATCGAGAGTAGGAGGAATTGCTATTCTCCTTAAGCCATCGGTCCCTTCCCCACTCTTCACATTCCCTATAAATAGGAGCAAAGGTAGGATCCTTGGGATACAACATCCGTAAGCTCTCAAATCCCATCAACTTCGAAGACAAGGTAGCAACAAGCACATGCTTTCTAGATAACGCATCAGCCACAACATTTTCCTTCCCCCTTTTGTAATGAATTACGTAAGGGAAGGTCTCAATAAACTCAATCCACTTAGCATGACGCCTATTCAACTTGTCTTGGCTCTTAAGGTGTTTCAACGATTCGTGGTCCATTCGTATCACAAACTCCTTAGGCCACAAATAATGTTGCCAATTGCCCAAAGCTCTAACAAGGGCGTACAACTCCAAATCATAAGTCGAGTAATTAAGAGTTGCCCCTTTGAGCTTTTCACTAAAATAAGCAACGGGCTTGCCTTCTTGCATTAAAACAGCCCCGAGGCCAACCTTACTAGCATCACACTCTACTTCAAACATCTTATCAAAATTAGGCAATTGCAACAAAGGCACCGAGATGAGCATAGCTTTCAAGGCTTCAAAAGCCTTAGCTTGCTCTCCCCCCCACTTAAAGGGTTGGTCCTTTCTAATAACCTCGGTCAAGGGTGCTGCTATGGAGCTGAAACCTTTGACAAACCTCCTATAAAAGCTCGCCAACCCATGGAAACTTTGGATTTCTCCAATAGTTTTAAGGGTCGGCCAACTTCGTATAGCGTCTATCTTGGATTCGTCAACTTCCACACCCCTTGAGCTCACGACAAAACCCAAGAAAATCACTTTATCAACACCAAAAGAACACTTCTCTACATTGGCATACAACTTCTCCTTTTGGAGCACATCAAACACACACCTCAAATGCATCACATGATCATCAATAGATTTACTATATACCAACACATCATCAAAATACACCACCACAAACTTTCCAATATAAGGCTTCATTACATGATTCATTAGCCTCATAAAGGTGCTAGGAGCATTGGTAAGGCCAAAGGGCATGACCAGCCACTCATATAGACCAAATTTGGTCTTGAATGCGGTCTTCCACTCATCACCGGGTTGCATGCGAATTTGGTGGTAGCCACTCCTAAGATCCACTTTAGAAAACAAACAAGAACCATGGAGCTCATCTAACATATCATCTAGTCTAGGGATTGGATGACGATACCTTATAGTGATTTTGTTGATGGCTCTACAATCGATGCACATGCGCCAAGTTCCGTCTTTCTTTGGTACCAAAAGCACCGGGACTGCACACGGACTCATACTTTCCTTGATGTATCCCTTGTGGAGAAGCTCCTCAAGTTGTCTCTCAAGCTCCTTAGTGTCCATGGGATTGCTCCTATAGGCCGGTTTGTTTGGAAGTTGTGAACCCGGTACCAAATCAATTTGGTGCTCAATTCCCCGAAGTGGGGGCAATCCTTGTGGAAGTTCTTGAGGAAATACGTCTTCATAATCCTGCAATACACAAGAAATCAAAGGAGACATGGAAGGATTAGTGGGGTTAGTATTAAAACAATGAGCCAAGAGTAACATAGGCGTGCCCTCATCATGATCTATTAAAAGTTCCTTCTTCCTAGCCAACATCACCATAGTCCCTCCCCCCGTTGCTGTTGGGGCAGCCTCCGATGTCCCTACTGCCCCACCTACGGAACTCCCTCTCTTTTCTCCCCTTTCGGGTTCCTTTCCCTTTTTCTTCAATTCTCTCATCCTTTGATGCCACTCATTTACTTGGGAAGGTGAAAGAAGATGAAGTGTGACCTTTCGGCCATCCTTCTTAAGTGTATATTGATTGGACCTCCCATCGTGTTTGGTAGACCTATCATATTGCCAAGGCCTACCTAACAACAAGTGACATACTTGCATTGGTATCACGTCACAAAGTACTTCATCGTGGTAGTTTCCCACCTTAAACCGTATCACACATTGCCTTGTGACCTTCAATTCACCACAATCATTCAGCCATTGTAACTTGTAAGGACTAGAGTGTGGTGTAGTTGGTAACTTCAAGAAATTTACCAAAGCATGACTTGCAAAATTTGTACAACTACCACCATCGATCACCAAGGTGCACACACTCCCCTTTACAAGACATTTAGTGTGGAATAGATTTTCCCTTTGGCTTGGGTCATCTACTGCCGTACTAATCATGACGCGCCTAACCACAAAGTTTGGAACCACACACTCCCCTTCTTGAGGATAAACATCTTCACCATCATCATCATGTGGTCCATCATCGGTTTTCTCTCCATCTTGAGGCTCGGCCTCATCTTCTCCCCTTTTGGGACCCACCTTCTCACCAAGGTAATACACTCTCCCTTCCCTTAGGATCACATTGCGTCGGTTTGGACATTCATTGGCCTTATGCCCCCAACCTTGGCACTTGAAACATTGGAATCCCTTTGGGTTAGGATACTTGTGAGCCTCCGGTTTTGGAGGAAATTTGGGGACTGTTTTGGACTCGGGCAGCCTTGTAGTGGCGGGTTGGTCCTTGTTTTTGGGCCAACCCGAGGGGGCTTGTCCCCTAACCTTGAAAGATGATCTCTCTTTAAGTTCCCTCTCAATTTCAAGAGCCGCTTGGAAAATACCGTCAACGGTTTCAAACTTGTGAAGGGTTAAATGAGTGGATATCTCTTTGTTCAACCCACACTTGAACCGGATAATGTCGTGGCTGATTTGCTCCCCATGATGATCAAGCTTCAACATGAGTTGTTGAAACTCATCAAAGTAGGCCATCACACTCTTGTTACCTTGACGCAAGCCATACAATCTAGCAAGCAACTCATGGCGATATCTCTCGGGAAGGTATCGTTGCCTCATCAAGTACCTCAACCGATACCAAGGTGGTGGCTTTCCATCAATTAGTTCATTACCAAACCGCTTGACATACTCCCACCAAGTGTTAGCATAACCCTCGAAATGGGCTATAGCATAGCAACCCTTCTTTTCTTCCGAGATATCATTAACTTGGAAAACCTTGTCACAAGCCGATTCCCAAGCTAAGTAGGCCTCGGGGTTACTTTCACCTTTAAAGATGGGTAGGTTCAACTTGATGGAGTTGATGCCTACATCTCTCTCTTGGTGTCGGTTTCCCCTATCCCCATACCCTCGGTATCTCCTTGGATCTCCACGACCCCCTCTTATCTCCTCCTCCCTCATGTAAGCATCATCAAAGGCTCCATACCCTTCGTACTCCTCTCTACCGTATCCACCAAAGGGGGCTGGCCGGTTTTGGGGGTTTTGGGCTTGATTTGGAGGAAGTGGATTTTGTGGTCTTTGGTTTAATGGAGCTTGGAATGGAGGGTTCAGATTTTGTGGGGGTACTTGACGTCCAAATACCTCTTGTGGAACTTGAGGAGTTTGGAAATGTAGTGGTCTAGTAGGGTCACGGTTTGGGGGAAAAAAAGAGGTTTGGCTTGAGGCATTTAAGGGAGCTTGAGGTACATTCAGCATTTGGTGCAATGTGTCGGGGGTGATGGTTGCGGAGGAAGTTCTATCATGCCCATTGGTAGATACATGCAAAGGAGTAGAAGGATGAGAGTTCCTTTGGCTCTCCACTTGTTCTAACCTCCCACTAATAGTTGACACTTCTCCCTTGATTGCTGCCAATTCCCCTCTCACAGCCCCAAACTCCGCATTCATCCTTTCAAGTGTTCGGGTAACGGCCTCAAGAGTGACCCTCATAGAGTCAAGAGCATTAGTATCCATATTTTGAGACGTGGTCCCTTCCATTGCCAAGGTATTACACTCCTTAGTTCACCTCACAATTGAGTTCCACAAGTGTTGTAGATTGGCTAGTAACCAGTGAATTCTTTAAGGTATGAGTAAGCTCTTATCCGGAGTGGATTCTTGTTTGAAAACTCAAAGAATTCTTGTCGGACTAGAACCAAAAAAACAGCAACGTATTCAAAAGATAAAAAGGGCACTCAACTAATCGTTGACACGAACAAACGGATTCAAAGGACTAATTGACAACCTAGTAGGAATGTACTAGTTTGTTAATTAGTTCTAGAACCAAGTAAGGAAACCAAGAATCAACAATTAGCAACTAGAAGAATATCCAAAGTTGAGCATATTAGTGACGTGGCAGCATGTAATGTGGTCCCACACGTTTTTCTGTTTTTTTTGTTTTTTTTTTTGTCTCAAATCTGAAAAGTTTCAATACTCACACTCTTGTTATAGAAGTTCATGTATTTGGAGGGAAAGTAAAAGTCTTGTATTCTTTCAACTTTTCAAACTCAAAAAGGCAAGATATGACTAGGCTAATCCCACAAAACAAGGTTCCGTGTTTTAAGGAAAAGGGGTTGTCAAGTCTTGGAAGAGATGTGTGCAAGTCTTCTTTCACCACAACTTTATGACTTTTGTCTTACAACATGAACTCAACCTTCAACAAGATGAACAAGTTTATAAGAAGAACATCTCAACAATCTTCAACTTCTTCAAGCACATCACACAAAAACCACCAATTTTGTCTTCAACAACATACAACTTTCAGCCACTTCAAGTCACCACAACAATGGTCAAGTTTTCAAGCTCAACTTTTAGATCTAGACACTTTAGTGTTGGTGAGAAAGAAACCAACACTAGAAACACACTAAACAAGCAAAATAACACCTAGATCTAAACATACAACAACATTCTCGGTTTTGTCTTCAATGGACAGATTTCAGAATTTTTTTTGTTTAATCCGAGAACAAGCCCAAGATGGGTTGTGTTGGAACACAACCGGTCTTGCTTTGATACCAAATGATACAAGATCAAGTCCACAACACAAGATTTCAGCAACAATAACCAAGAACAACAAGATGAACACAAATGCTAGTGAATCGAAAGAGCCCCTCACGGCTTCACTAGACTTCAAGGTCACAAACGCAACAACACAAGATAAATAAAAAGATAGTTAACTTGACATATGATATTCAAAAGGCTAAGAACCCTAACAATAAGAGAGGACCCTAAGACTAGTGAATATGAACACCAAGTTCTTACTTGGACCAAGAGGAACTCAAATGACCTCAAGACCCTAGTTTCTAGCCAAAACACAACACAAGCTTCACTCTTGTGAACCTTGGCAGATTCTGCCTCCCAATGGAGAGAGAGGGAGAGAGAAATATTACAAGTCTTTGTCTTGAAATTACAATGAGAAAAACTAAGCAAAATGACCCTAAGCTTGTCTATTTATATTACAAGCTAAAATGACAAGTTTAGCCCTTGGCAGCCGCCCCCTTGGAGTGTAAGCTTATTACACTTCAAGGTCCCACTTCACACTTAAAAACATTTAGGTCCTTAGGTGGCTGACTCACCAACTCACACACGGCCATTTGCATGAACAAGGCTTGGAGTTTTTGTAACTCCCGAGCTTGGCTTCGTGTGAAAGGCCGTGCACTTGTGGATCTTGTCCCACCCGTATCAAGTATGGAATAAATAGATGCTAGGAGGTAATACACGTGTTGTAATGTAAGAAAGCAAGTTTTATTGTTGGTCTGTCCAGCCTTTGTATGTCTCATTTAGTAATTTAATAGTCAAAAAAACATCGGTAACTCTTCTGAGTATGGAATACAGAGATGATAGGTTGTAATACAATAGTAGTAATGTAAGAAACCAAGTTCTATTATTGGTCCATCCATCTTTTGAATGTCTCATTTAGTGATTTAACAGTCAAAGAATCACCGATAATCCATCTGAGTTTTGAATACAAAGATGTTAGGAGGTAATGCACGTGTAGTAATGTAAGAAATCAAGATTTATTACTGGTCTGTCAAGCGTTTGTATGTCTCATTTAGTTATTTAGTATTCAAAAAAACATCGATAATCCTTCTGAGTATGGAATACATAGATGTTAGGTTGTAATACAAGTGTAGTAATGTAAGAACTCAAGTTCTATTATTTGTCCGTTCAACCTTTGTATGTGTTATTTAGTGATTTATTAGTCAAAAAAACACCGATAATCCATCCAAGTATGGAATAAATAGATGCTAGGAGGTAATACACGTGTTGTAATTTAAGAAACATGGTTTTATTATTGGTCTGTCCAGCCTTTCTATGTCTCATTTAGTAATTTAGTAGTCAAAAAAACATCGATAATCCTTCTGAGTATGGAATACATATATTTTAGGTTGTAATACAAGTGTAGTAATGTAAGAAACCAAGTTCTATTATTGGTCCATTCAACTTTTGAATGTATCATTTAGTGATTTAGTAGTCAAAGAAACACCGATACTCCATCTGAGTTTGGAATACATAGATGTTAGGAGGTAATGCACATGTAGTAATGTAACAAACCAAGTTTTATTACTTGATACAAGACAAATGGCCATCATAACTTTTGATGCCATCATTCGTGGCCAACACGTGGAGAATCTGATTTTGGACACCTTGAAGGCCCGAGAGTATGCATGGGGAAGTCATGAAGTCATTTTGGACACATAATAAAGCAAATTCGTGTGTGGAAGGTTGCTTGGAGGCTTGCCTTGATGACTACCCGAGGCTCCAAAGAATTGCAAGGGTTGAAGTGTGAAGAAGGAGTCCTTACACTCCATGACCGCCCCTTATTAAGGGTGTTTTGGTCTTTTTTGTGCCTTTTCTTTACACTCCATAGGAGCCTCTTTTCATTAAGGGTAGTTTGGTCATGTGATGTAATAGTTATAAATAGGCTTCATTAGTCTTATTTTCTAGTTAGTTCATTATGGATATTTGAAGACTTCTTCTTCTCTCTTTGAGAATGTAGTGTAGGGCTTGGAAAGGCCAAGTAGTGTAGGGCTTGGAATAGCCATTATTGATCCTTGCTTAGAAACGGTGGTTGTAAGGCGGAGTTGATTCCCTTAGCGGTCACCATAAGAGTTTGGTGTTGTTATTGCGGGTCTTAGGGGGTCTTATCGTTTGATACACGGTTTGGTTCCTTATTCTTGTAATCTCGTATGTCAAGCTATCTATCTTTTTTTTTGTAATCTTGTTAAGCTTGTGTCTATAATCTTGAAGTCTAGTGAAGCCGTGTGGGGCTCTTTCGATTCACTAGCACTTGTTGTTCAACTTGTTGTTCTTGTGATAGTTGTTCATCTTGTTGTTGTTGCTGAAATCTTTTACTGTGGGTTTGATCTTGTATCATTTGGTATCAAAGCAAGGCTGGTTGTGTTCCTACACTACCAATCTTGGGCTATCTCGGTCAAAAAAAATAAAAAATGAAATCTGTCAAAAAAAAAAAAAAAGAAATCTGTCCATCTTGTTGTCTTGGACGAGAATAGTGATTGTGTGTTTAGATCTGGGTGTTATTTTACTTGTTTAGTGTGTTTCTAGTGTTGGTTTCTTTCTCACCAACACTAAAAGTGTCTAGATCTAAAGATGAGCTTATAATATTGACCATTGTTGTGGTGACTTGAAGTGGGCCGTAGGTTGTATCTTGTTGATGACCATTGGTGGTTTTTGTGTTATGTTCTTGAAGAAGTTGATGTTGTGTTCTTGAAGGTTGTTGTGGTGTTCATCTTGTTCTTCATCTATTCTTACAACTTAAGACAACAAAAGTTATAAAGTTGTTGGTTGTTGGTGAGAAGACTTGCACACATCTCTTCTTAGACTTGACAACCACTTTTCCTTAAAACACGGAACCTTGTTTTGTGGGATTAGAATAGTCAAATCTTACCTTTTTGAGTTTGAAAAGTTGAAAAAAGAGTACAAGACTTTACTTTCCCTCCAAAACCCATTGTCATCCATGACAAGTTGTATTTCATATTGAAATTTCAGATTTGTGACCAAATATATATATATATATATATATATATTTTCGTGTGGACCCAAGACCAATTGCATGCTGCCACGTCACCATTAAGCTCAAATTTCAGATTCTAAGTTTCATTTCCTTGTTTCTTTAGTTTCATTTCTTGATTCTAGTACTAATTAACAACTAGTAATCACCTACTAGATTGTGAGTTGGTTTTTTGAATTCGTTTTCTTCGTGTTCTTCGTTCTTTGTGTGCTTTTCTCATTTTGATTCGTTGAACTTCTTTGATTCAAGTTCATAAGTAGATTTTTTGTTTTGTGTCTTGATTCGATCAAACAATAATCTATTTCGGTCGCTAAGTAGTGATTGACACCTTATTAACTACCGGAGTATAAGCAACTTTCAATATTCGCCGCTCCAATTGTGAGGATCACAAAGGTGAGTGTACACGAGTGTTGGTGAGGTGCTTTTACTACTAATCTTGTTTGTTCATTTTGTAGGTACAAGGTGATATAAGGGGAACATATCTTGGTAGCCTCGTATTATTGTGACTACAACATGGGAGACTATGATTGTAGTGAGGGATTTTATGGCTACGATGATGTTGTGGATTATGGGGGCTATGAATATAGCCATGATCAAGACATGGGCAGATTTGAGGGTTATGGATTTGAGGGAGAACATGAGGTGAATGAAGTGCCAAGTTCTTATGATGAAGTTGGGGCATATGAGGAGTCTTACACTTCCCATTTCGAACCTCGAATTGGTGTAAGGTATAACCCCTCCCTTCGCAAAGCTTATGAGAGCCATGGTGAGAGTGCACGTGTGGAGAATGAAGATTCATATTCTTCACCTTGTAGTACATTTTATCAAGGTCGAAGCGGTGTGAATGGGTATACTAGCTATAGTGTAGGTTGTCCCATGAGAAGAAGAGAGAATACATCTCCAAGGCCGAGGGGTACTCATGTGCCCATGGGTTGTGCTAAACTCTACAATGTTGATCCTAGGAGAAGTGTTCACTCCGGAAAGGTAAGCATTTCTGGGGTACCGGGCTGCCTCCTTGTGCTAGATGATTGGCGCCATAAGAACTACATCATGCCACCGATGGTTGACTATTTAGGGTTGTTTCGAAAACCTTTACTTGTTCCATATTCCTTGGACGGGTATAAGGTTACCGAGAGAGTGAGGATTGTCTTCACCCAATTTGAATACTATGAGGAGGTGTGGTGCGATATCTTTCCCTTGACACCAGGTCATGTATGCTTGGGTGCCGATTGGTTTGCACAACATAGAGTTCCAAATGTGCTAAATTGGCCTAAGGTTATAGTGGACCATTGGGGAAATTATCTCTTTACCTCAATTATTCCCAAATTGCAAGAAGATGTGATCACTTACTCCAAGCCGAATGATTATGAGAGAAAAAAGATTGAGAGGAGTAAGGGTGTGAAAGGTGGTAATCTGAGAGTGGAAAAAGGAGAGGTTGTGTGGAGTGAAGTGAGGGGGTTGCCACCAAATCATGCTAACTATGTTTGTCCTTTTCTTTCTAAGGACATTTGTGTAGGTACCAACATGGCAAGCGGAGAAGCACAAGGCCAAGGAGAAGTTGCTGCCGAAGCATGTGGGAAACCTTCACACCATGGCAAAGAAGAATTTACTCAAGAACTTCAAGGTAAAATCGCTTACTCTTACACTTTTGTGCATGAGAATGATAATTGTGTGACTAGTGGCCCATTGAGTGTGAGTAGTAGATTACCTATTTGTGAGTCTATTGATTCTTTGCCTCTTGTTGATGATGTACTTGTTGGGAGTGTGGATACACTAGTTGATCCTATTGATGATCGAATTGACTCTTCTTGTAAGGTCAATTTAAGTCCACCTAGTGTTGAAGCCAATGTGTTGAATGATGGTACATCATCTTGTGGGAATTGTGTTGATCAACTTATGTGCTGAATTTGTCCACCACTTGAGGATATGTGTGATGTGTTTAATGGATCTCAAGTGAATTATTATATTGAAAATGTTGATCAAATAAATAGGAGTGACCCCTTTAGTATGACCTCTAGTAAATGTTCTACTCTCGGTTTTGCTCATAGGGATAATCATGTGCTTGAAACATCTTTGATACTTGATAATGATCTTTTAGAGAATGGATTTGCATGTTCTATATCCTCTTCATGGATAGATCCTTCTCTCTTAAGTACAATATCTTGTTTGAAGATGATGAGTTCACTCCTAAAGAACCTAGTGGTGAGAATGACATTGAAGGTATAGCTTGTCTTGAAAGCTATAGCCTATATACCAACCCACTATGGTGTAAAAACATTCCTCCTAAAGATGGAAATCTCTTCTTGGGAGATGAGAGTACTCTTAAGGAAAGGGAATGTGAGGTCTTGGAAAGGAATGATCAATTGGGTGATGATAATTTTGATTTGCTTGAATTCTTAAGAAACCCAATAAGTGATTTTTCCTTGAAAATTGATTGTGGTTGTGATCCTTTGTATGACACCCCACCCATGTTTAATGACTACAAGGATGAATTGCTTGCTTGTAAAGACTTAAGTAATAATTCCTTGGACTTTAGTGGTGGTATGTGTCTACTTGAGGGTACTTCCATAGAAAGGGAAGGTGTCCATTATTTGGAAATTATTTCTTCTACTATGTGTGACCTTATTGTTGAGAGTACTTATGGTGATGATGTTGAAACTGGTAGTGAGTACTCACATGAGGACACTTGAGTGATACCATTCTCCACTCTCTATTTGCTTTTGATGATATGTATGCTATTGTAGAGAGTATATCTTGTAGTTTGAGTGAAGCCTATGCGGAAAGGGAGTATTGTCTAGACCCGTGTCTATGGCTACTCTTTCTATTTGACCCCGGTGCCAAATATAGAAATGGTGATGTTGGCGCACCCAACTTGTTGCTTGGTCTACATGACAAGCAAAGTGTCATTCTTGAAAACCTGAGAGCAAAAGTGTCATTGTTTCCTTGGGGTAATGTTTCTAAATGTGCATCCTTGCTTGACACAATTGTGTTTAAATTACAAGAATCTCAACTTGTGGATGCCAAGTTCTCTATTTTCTTGAAGGAAAGAATGTGGATGTGCTTAAATGCTTTGTCTTCACCCTTGTATGCCTTTATACTTGATTCTTTCCTATACTACCTCTTTGCCTATGATGACATCCATGCTAGTTTTGGATTTGTTTTATGTAGAGGTAGGAAATTTGTTGATTTGTCCACTTGTATGAATGATAATGCTATATGGATCTTGTGGACATTAGAACCAATTGAGGCTCCACCCTTGGTGTGGTCTCTTGAAGAGATAAAGAAGCAATTGTGTCTTATGGCTCCTAAGATGAAGGTAGTTTTACCTTATGGATTATTTGATGCCATTAGGACCTTTGTAGTTTTCTTATCTCTTGGTGATTTAAATATCCAAATCCTTTGTGCATATTTTAATAAGTTTTTAATATTTAATTTAAAGGATCCTTGGTTATATTGCAAGTATAAGCAACCTTGGCATGTTGAGATGATTTATTGTGCTAACCCTAACCCTCATGCCATGAGGAGTTTGTATTTGTTTGTCCTTTCTTTGGTTTTGCAAGGTTTGGATTCGAGGTTGAATCCTTTTCAAGAAGGGGAGGATGATACAAGACAAATGACCATCATAACTTTTGATGCCATCATTCGTGGCCAACACGTGGAGAATCTGATTTTGGACACCTTGAAGGCCCGAGAGTATGCATGGGGAAGTCATGAAGTCATTTTGGACACATAATAAAGCAAATTCGTGTGTGGAAGGTTGCTTGGAGGCTTGCCTTGATGACTACCCGAGGCTCCAAAGAATTGCAAGGGTTGAAGTGTGAAGAAGGAGTCCTTACACTCCATGACCGCCCCTTATTAAGGGTGTTTTGGTCTTTTTTGTGCCTTTTCTTTACACTCCATAGGAGCCTCTTTTCATTAAGGGTAGTTTGGTCATGTGATGTAATAGTTATAAATAGGCTTCATTAGTCTTATTTTCTAGTTAGTTCATTATGGATATTTGAAGACTTCTTCTTCTCTCTTTGAGAATGTAGTGTAGGGCTTGGAAAGGCCAAGTAGTGTAGGGCTTGGAATAGCCATTATTGATCCTTGCTTAGAAACGGTGGTTGTAAGGCGGAGTTGATTCCCTTAGCGGTCACCATAAGAGTTTGGTGTTGTTATTGCGGGTCTTAGGGGGTCTTATCGTTTGATACACGGTTTGGTTCCTTATTCTTGTAATCTCGTATGTCAAGCTATCTATCTTTTTTTTTTGTAATCTTGTTAAGCTTGTGTCTATAATCTTGAAGTCTAGTGAAGCCGTGTGGGGCTCTTTCGATTCACTAACACTTGTTGTTCAACTTGTTGTTCTTGTGATAGTTGTTCATCTTGTTGTTGTTCCTGAAATCTTGTGTTGTGGGTTTGATCTTGTATCATTACTGGTCCGTCCAGCCTTTGTATGTCTCATTTAGTAATTTTGTAATAAAAAACAACACTGATAACCCTTCTGAGAATGGAATACATAGATGTTAGATTGTAATACAAGTGTAGTAATGTAAGATACCAAGTTCTATTATTGGTCAGTCCAACCTTTGTATGTGCTATTTAGTGATTTAGTAGTCAAAAAAAAACCGATAATCCATCCAAATATGGAATAAATAGATGCTAGGAGCTAATACACGTGTTGTAATGTAAGAAAGTAAGTTTTATTGTTGGTCCGTCCAGCCTTTGTATGTCTAATTTAGTAATTTAATAGTCAAAAAAACATAAAAAAATCCATCCGAGTATGGAATACATAGATGTTAGGATGTAATACAATAGTAGTAATGTAAGAAACCAAGTTCTATTATTGGTCAATGAAACTTTTGAATGTCTCATTTAGTGATTTAGTAGTCAGAGAAACACCGATAATCCATCTGAGTTTAGAATACACAGATGTTAGGAGGTAATGCACATGTAGTAATGTAAGAAACCAACTTTTATTACTCTTCTGTCAAGCCTTTGTATGTCTCATTTAGTAATTTAGTAATCAAAAAACATTAATAATCCTTCTGAGTATGGAATACATAGATGTTAGGTTGTAATACAAGTGTAGTAATGTAAGAAACCAAGTTCTATTATTGGTCCATCCAACTTTTGAATGTCTCATTTAGTGATTTAGTAGTCAAAGAAACACCGATAATCCATCTGAGTTTGGAATACATAGATGTTAGGAGGTAATGCACATGTCGTAATGTAAGAAACCAAGTTTTATTACTGGTCCGTCCAGCCTTTGTATGTCTCATTTAGTAATTTAGTAGTCAAAAAAACATTGATATCCCTTCTGAGAATGGAATATATAGATGTTAGGTTGTAATACAAGTGTAGTAATGTAAGAAACCAAGTTCTATTATTGGTCCGTCCAACATTTGTATGTGCTATTTAGTGATTTAGTAGTCAAAAATACCGATAATCCATCCAAGTATGGAATAAATAGATGCTAGGAGGTAATACACGTGTTGTAATGTAAGAAAGCAAGTTTTATTATTGGTCCGTCCAACCTTTGTATGTCTAATTTAGTAATTTAATAGTCAAAAAAACATAAAAAATCCATCCTAGTATGGAATACATAGATGTTAGGATGTAATACAATAGTAGTAATGTAAGAAACCAAGTTCTATTATTGGTCAATCAAACTTTTGAATGTCTCATTTAGTGATTTAGTAGTCAAGGAAACACCGATAATCCATCTGGGTTTGGAATACACAGATGTTAGGAGGTAATGCACATGTAGTAATGTAAGAAACCAAGTTTTATTACTGGTCTATTAGGCCTTTGTATGTCTCATTTAGTAATTTAGTAATCAAAAAACATCGATAATGCTTCTGAGTATGGAATACATAGATGTTATGTTGCAATACAAGTGTAGTAATGTAAGAAATCAAGTTGTATTATTGGTCCGTCCAACCTTTGTATGTGTTATTTAGTTATTTAGTAGTTAAAAAAACACCGATAATCCATCCAAGTATGGAATAAATAGATGCTAGGAGGTAACAGACGTGTTGTAATGTAAGAAACAAAGTTTTATTATTGTTTTGTCCAGCCATTGTATGTCTCGTTTAGTAACTTAGTAGTCAAAAAAACATCGATAACCCTTCTGAGTATGGAATACATAGATGTTAGGTTGTAATACAAGCTTAGTAATGTAAGAAACCAAGTTCTATTTTTGGTCCGTCCAACCTTTGTATGTGTTATTTAGTGATTTAGTAGTAAAAAAAACACCGATAATCCATCCAAGTATGGAATAAATAAATGCTAGGTGGTAATACACGTGTTGTAATGTAAGAAAGCAAGTTTTATTATGGGTCTGTCCAGCCTTTGTATGTCTCATTTAGTAATTTAATAGTCAAAAAAACATCGGTAACTCTTCTGAGTTTGGAATACAGAGATGTTAGGTTGTAATACAATAGTAGTAATGTAAGAAACCAAGTTCTATTATTGGTCAATCCAACTTTTGAATGTCTCATTTAGTGATTTAATAGTCAAAGAATCACCGATAATCCATCTGAGTTTTGAATACAAAGATGTTAGGAGGTAATGCACATTTAGTAATGTAAGAAATCAAGTTTTATTACTGGTCTGTCAAGCGTTTTTATGTCTCATTTAGTTATCCAGTATTCAAAAAAGCATCGATAATCCTTCTGAGTATGGAATACATAGATGTTAGGTTGTAATACAAGTGTAGTAATGTAAGAACTCAAGTTCTATTATTGGTCCGTTCAACCTTTGTATGTGTTATTTAGTGATTTAGTAGTCAAAAAAACACCGATAATCCATCCAAGTATGGAATAAATAGATGCTAGGAGGTAATACACGTGTTGTAATGTAAGAAACATGGTTTTATTATTGGTCTGTCCAGCCTTTCTATGTCTCATTTAGTAATTTAGTAGTCAAAAAAACATCGATAATCCTTCTGAGTATGGAATACATATATTTTAGGTTGTAATACAAGTGTAGTAATGTACGAAACTAAGTTCTATTATTGGTCCATCCAAATTTTGAATGTCTCATTTAGTGATTTAGTAGTCAAAAAAACACCGATAATCCATCTGAGTTTGGAATACATAGATGTTAGGAGGTAATGCACATGTAGTAATGTAAGAAACCAAGTTTTATTACTGGTCCGTCCAGCCTTTGTATGTCTCATTTAGTAATTTTGTAGTAAAAAAAACACTGATAACCCTTCTGAGAATGGAATACATAGATGTTAGGTTATAATACAAGTGTAGTAATGTAAGAAACCAAGTTCTATTATTGGTCCGTCCAATCTTTGTATATCTTATTTAGTGATTTAGTAGTCAAAAAAACACTGATAATCATCCAAGTATGGAATAAATAGATGCTAGGAGGTAACAGACATGTTGTAATGTAAGAAACCAAGTTTTATTATTGGTCTGTCCAGCATTTGTATGTCTCATTTAGTAATTTAGTAGTCAAAAAAACATTAATAACCCTTCTGAGAATGGAATACATAGATGTTAGGTTGTAATACTAGTGTAGTAATGTAAGAAACCAAGTTCTATTATTGGTCCGTCCAACCTTTGTATGTGTTATTTAGTGATTTAGTAGTCAAAAAAACACTTATAATCCATCCAAGTATTGAATAAATAGATGCTAGGAGGTAACAGACATGTTGTAATGTAAGAAACCAAATTTTATTATTGGTCTGTCCAGCATTTGTATGTCTCATTTAGTAATTTAGTAGTCTAAAAAACATCGATAACCCTTCTGAGTGTGGAATACATAGATGTTAGGTTGTAATACAAGCGTAGTAATGTAAGAAACCAAGTTCTATTATTGGTCCGTCCAACCTTTGTATGTGTTATTTAGTGATTTAGTAGTCAAAAAAACACCGATAATCCATCCATGTATGGATGAATAGATGCTAGGAGGTAACAGACATGTTGTAATGTAAGAAACAAAGTTTTATTATTCTTCTGTCCAGCCTTTGTATGTCTCATTTAGTAATTTAAAAGTCAAAAAAACATCGATAACCCTTCTGAGTGTGGAATACATAGATGTTAGGTTGTAATACAAGCGTAGTAATGTAAGAAACCAAGTTCTATTATTGGTCCGTCCAACCTTTGTATGTGTTATTTAGTGATTTAGTAGTCAAAAAAACACCGATAATCCATCAAAGTATGGAATAAATAGATGTTAGGAGGTAATACACGTGTTGTAATGTAAGAAAGGTAGTTTTATTGTTGGTCTGTCCAATCTTTGTATGTTTCATTTAGTAATTTAGTATTCAAAAAACATCGATAATCCTTCTAATTATGAAATACACAGATATTAGGTTGTAATACAAGTGTAGTAATGTAAGAAATCAAGTTCTATTATTGGTCCGTCCAACCTTTGTATGTGTTATTTAGTTATTTAGTAGTCAAGAAAACACCAATAATCCATCCAAGTATGGAATAAATAGATGCTAAGAGGTAACAGACGTGTTGTAATGTAAGAAACTAAGTTTTATTATTGTTTTGTCCAGCCTTTGGATTTCTCATTTAGTAATTTAGTAGTCAAAAAAACATCGATAACCCTTCTGAATGTGGAATACATAGATGTTAGGTTGTAATACAAGCGTAGTAATGTAAGAAACCAAGTTCTATTATTGGTCCGTCCAACCTTTGTATGTGTTATTTAGTGATTCAGTAGTCAAAAAAACACCGATAATCTATCAAAGTATGGAATAAATAAATGTTAGGGGGTAATACACGTGTTGTAATATAAGAAAGCAAGTTTTATTGTTGGTCTGTCCATCCTTTGTATGTCTCATTTAGTAATTTAATCGTCAAAAAAACATCGATAACTCTTCTGAGTATGGAATACATAGATGTTAGGTTGTAATACAAGTGTAGTAATGTAAGAAATCAAGTTCTATTATTGGTCCGTCCAACTTTGTATGTGTTAGTTAGATATTTAGTCGTCAAAAAAACACCGATAATCCATCCAAGTCTGGAATAAATAGATGCTAGGAGGTAATACACGTGTTGTAATGTAAGAAAGTAAGTTTTATTGATGGTCCGTCCAGACTTTGTATGTCTAATTTAGTAATTTAATAAAAAAAAAACATAAAAAATCCATCCGAGTATGGAATACATAGATGTTAGAATGTAATACAATAGTGGTAATGTAAGAAACCAAGTTCTATTATTGGCCAATCAAACTTTTGAATGTCTCATTTAGTGATTTAGTAGTCAAAGAAACACCGATAATCCATTTGAGTTTGGAATACACAGATGTTAGGAGGTAATGCACATGTAGTAATGTAAGAAACCAAGTTTTATTACTGGTTTGTCAAGCCTATGTATGTCTCATTAAGTAATTTAGTAGTCAAAAAAACATCGATAATCCTTCTGAGTATGGAATACATTGATGTTAGGTTGTAATACAAGTGTAGTAAGGTAAGAAAGCAAGTTCTATTATTGGTCCGCCCAACCTTTGTATGTGTTATTTAGTGATTTAGTAGTAAAAAAAACACCGATAATCCATCCTAGTATGGAATAAATAGATGTTAGAAGGTAATACACGTGTTGTAATGTAAGAAATCAAGTTCTATTATTGGTCCGTCCAACTTTGTATGTGTTATTTAGTTATTTAGTAGTAAAAAAAACACCGATAATCCATCCAAGTATTGAATAAATAGATGCTAGGAGGTAGCAGACGCGTTGTAATGTAAGAAACAAAGTTTTATTATTGTTCTGTCCAGCCTTTGTATGTCTCGTTTAGTAATTTAGTAGTCAAAAAAACATCGATAACCCTTCTGAGTATGGAATACATAGATGTTAGGTTGTAATACAAGCGTAGTAATGTAAAAACCAAGTTCTATTTTTTGTCCGTCAAACATTTGTATATGTTATTTAGTGATTTAGTAGTCAAAAAAACACCGATAATCCATCCAAGTATGGAATAAATAGATGTTAGGAGGTAATACACGTGTGTTAATGTAAGAAAGAAGGTTTTATTGTTGGTCTTTCCAGCCTTTCTATCTCTCATTTAGCAATTTAATAGTCAAAAAAACATCGATAACTCTTCTGAGTATGGAATACATAGATGTTAGGTGTAATACAATAGTAGTAATGTAAGAAACCAAGTTCTATTATTGGACCATCGAACTTTTGAATGTCTCATTTTGTGATTTAATAGTCAAAGAAACACCGATAATCCATCTGAGTTTGGAATACAAAGATGTTAGGAGGTAATGCACATGTAGTAATGTAAGAAACCAAGTTTTATTACTGGTCTGTCAAGCCTTTGTATGTCTCATTTAGTTATCTAGTATTCAATAAAAATCGATAATCCTTCTGAGTATGGAATACATAGATGTTAGGTTGTAATACTAGTGTAGTAATGTAAGAAACCAAGTTCTATTATTGGTCCATCCAACTTCTGAATGTCTCATTTAGTGATTTAGTAGTCAAAGAAACACCGATAATCCATCTGAGTTTGTAATACATAGATGTTAGAAGGTAATGCACATGTAGGAATGTAAGAAACCAAGTTTTATTACTGGTCCGCCCAGCCTTTGTATGTCTCATTTAGTAACTTAGTAGTCAAAAAAACATTGATAACCCTACTGAGAATGGAATACATAGATGTTAGGTTATAATACAAGTGTAGTAATGTAAGAAACCAAGTTCTATTATTGTTCCATCCAACCTTTGTATGTTCTATTTAGTGATTTAGTAGTCAAAAAAACACCGAAAATCCATCCAAGTATGGAATAAATATATGCTAGGAGGTAATACACATGTTGTAATGTAAGAAAGCAAGTTTTATTGTTGGTCCGTCCAGCCTTTGTATGTCTAATTTAGTAATTTAATAGTCAAAAAAACTTAAAAAATCCATCCGAGTATGGAATACATAGATGTTAGGATGCAATACAATAGTAGTAATGTAAGAAACCAAGTTCTATTATTGGTCAATCAAACTTTTGAATGTCTCATTTAGTGATTGAGTAGTAGAAGAAACAACAATAATCCATCTAAGTTTGGAATACCCATATGTTAGGAGGTAATGCACATGTAGTAATGCAAGAAAGCAAGTTTGATTACTATTCTGTCAAGCCTTTGTATGTCTCATTTAGTCATTTAATAATCAAAAAACATCGATAATCCTTCTGAGTATGGAGTACATAGATGTTAGGTTGTAATACAAGTGTAGTAATGTAAGAAATCAAGTTTTATTATTGGTCCGTCCAACCTTTGTATGTGTTATTTAGTTATTTAGTAGTCAAAAAAACACCGATAATCCATCCAAGTATGGAATAAATAGATGCTAGGAGGTAACAGACGTGTTGTAATGTAAGAAACAAAGTTTTATTATTGTTCTGTCCCACATTTGTATGTCTCATTTAGTAATTTAGTAGTCAAAAAAACATCGATAACCCTTCTGAGTATGGAATACGTAGATTTTAGGTTGTAATACAAGCGTAGTAATGTAAGAAACCAAGTTCTATTATTGGTCCGTCCAACCTTTGTATGTGTTATTTAGTGATTTAGTTGTCAAAAAAACACCGATAATCCATCCAAGTATGGAATAAATAGATGCTAGGAGGTAATACACGTGTTGTAATGTTAGAAACATGGTTTTATTATTGGTCCGTCCAGCCTTTATATGTCTAATTGAGTAATTTAATAGTCAAAAAAACATTAAAAATCCATCTAAGTATGGAATACAGAGATGTTAGGTTGTAATACAAGTGAAGTAATGTAAGAAATCAAGTTCTATTATTGGTCCGTCCAACCTTTGTATGTGTTATTTAGTAGTCAAGAAAACACCGATAATCCATCCAAGTCTTGAATAAATAGATGCTAGGAGGTAACAGACGTGTTGTAATATGAGAAACAAAGTTTTATTATTGTTCTGTCCTGCCTCTGTATGTCTCATTTAGTAATTAAGTAGTCAAAAAAACATCGAAAACCCTTCTGAGTATGGAATACATATATGTTAGGTTGTAATACAAGTGTAGAAATGTAAGAAACCAAGTTCTATTAGTGGTCCGTCTAACCTTTGTATGTGTTATTTAGTGATTTAGTTGTCAAAAAAACACCGATAATCCATCCAAGTATGGAATACATAGATGTTAGGTTGTAATACAATAGTAGTAATGAAAGAGACCAAGTTCTATTATTGGTCCATCCAACCTTTGTATGTGTTATTTAGTGATTTAGTAGTAAAAAAAACACCGATAATCCATCCTAGTATGGAATAAATAGATGTTAGAAGGTAATACACGTGTTGTAATGTAAGAAAGTAAGTTTTATTGTTGGTCCGTCCAGCCTTTGTATGTCTAATTTAGTAATTTAATAGTCAAAAAAACATTAAAAAATCCATCCGAGTATGGAATACATAGATGTTAGGATGTAATACAATAGTAGTAATGTAAGAAACCAAGTTCTATTATTGGTCAATGAAACTTTTGAATGTCTCATTTAGTGATTTAGTAGTCAGAGAAACACTGATAATCCATCTGAGTTTAGAATACACAGATGTTAGGAGGTAATGCACATGTAGTAATGTAAGAAACCAACTTTTATTACTCTTCTGTCAAGCCTTTGTATGTCTCATTTAGTAATTTAGTAATCAAAAAACATTAATAATCCTTCTGAGTATGGAATACATAGATGTTAGGTTGTAATACAAGTGTAGTAATGTAAGAAACCAAGTTCTATTATTGGTCCATCCAACTTTTGAATGTCTCATTTAGTGATTTAGTAGTCAAAGAAACACCGATAATCCATCTGAGTTTGGAATACATAGATGTTAGGAGGTAATGCACATGTCGTAATGTAAGAAACCAAGTTTTATTACTGGTCCGTCCAACCTTTGTATGTCTCATTTAGTAATTTAGTAGTCAAAAAAACATTGATATCCCTTCTGAGAATGGAATATATAGATGTTAGGTTGTAATACAAGTGTAGTAATGTAAGAAACCAAGTTCTATTATTGGTCCGTCCAACATTTGTATGTGCTATTTAGTGATTTAGTAGTCAAAAATACCGATAATCCATCCAAGTATGGAATAAATAGATGCTAGGAGGTAATACACGTGTTGTAATGTAAGAAAGCAAGTTTTATTATTGGTCCGTCCAACCTTTGTATGTCTAATTTAGTAATTTAATAGTCAAAAAAACATAAAAAATCCATCCTAGTATGGAATACATAGATGTTAGGATGTAATACAATAGTAGTAATGTAAGAAACCAAGTTCTATTATTGGTCAATCAAACTTTTGAATGTCACATTTAGTGATTTAGTAGTCGAGGAAACACCGATAATCCATCTGGGTTTGGAATACACAGATGTTAGGAGGTAATGCACATGTAGTAATGTAAGAAACCAAGTTTTATTACTGGTCTATTAGGCCTTTGTATGTCTCATTTAGTAATTTAGTAATCAAAAAACATCGATAATGCTTCTGAGTATGGAATACATAGATGTTATGTTGCAATACAAGTGTAGTAATGTAAGAAATCAAGTTGTATTATTGGTCCGTCCAACCTTTGTATGTGTTATTTAGTAATTTAGTAGTTAAAAAAACACCGATAATCCATCCAAGTATGGAATAAATAGATGCTAGGAGGTAACAGACGTGTTGTAATGTAAGAAACAAAGTTTTATTATTGTTTTGTCCAGCCTTTGTATGTCTCGTTTAGTAACTTAGTAGTCAAAAAAACATCGATAACCCTTCTGAGTATGGAATACATAGATGTTAGGTTGTAATACAAGCTTAGTAATGTAAGAAACCAAGTTCTATTTTTGGTCCGTCCAACCTTTGTATGTGTTATTTAGTGATTTAGTAGTAAAAAAAACACCGATAATCCATCCAAGTATGGAATAAATAAATGCTAGGTGGTAATACACGTGTTGTAATGTAAGAAAGCAAGTTTTATTATGGGTTTGTCCAGCCTTTGTATGTCTCATTTAGTAATTTAATAGTCAAAAAAACATCGGTAACTCTTCTGAGTTTGGAATACAGAGATGTTAGGTTGTAATACAATAGTAGTAATGTAAGAAACCAAGTTCTATTATTGGTCAATCCAACTTTTGAATGTCTCATTTAGTGATTTAATAGTCAAAGAATCACCGATAATCCATCTGAGTTTTGAATACAAAGATGTTAGGAGGTAATGCACATTTAGTAATGTAAGAAATCAAGTTTTATTACTGGTCTGTCAAGCGTTTTTATGTCTCATTTAGTTATCCAGTATTCAAAAAAGCATCGATAATCCTTCTGAGTATGGAATACATAGATGTTAGGTTATAATACAAGTGTAGTAATGTAAGAACTCAAGTTCTATTATTGGTCCGTTCAACCTTTGTATGTGTTATTTAGTGATTTAGTAGTCAAAAAAACACCGATAATCCATCCAAGTATGGAATAAATAGATGCTAGGAGGTAATACACGTGTTGTAATGTAAGAAACATGGTTTTATTATTGGTCTGTCCAGCCTTTCTATGTCTCATTTAGTAATTTAGTAGTCAAAAAAACATCGATAATCCTTCTGAGTATGGAATACATATATTTTAGGTTGTAATACAAGTGTAGTAATGTACGAAACTAAGTTCTATTATTGGTCCATCCAAATTTTGAATGTCTCATTTAGTGATTTAGTAGTCAAAAAAACACCGATAATCCATCTGAGTTTGGAATACATAGATGTTAGGAGGTAATGCACATGTAGTAATGTAAGAAACCAAGTTTTATTACTGGTCCGTCCAGCCTTTGTATGTCTCATTTAGTAATTTTGTAGTAAAAAAAACACTGATAACCCTTCTGAGAATGGAATACATAGATGTTAGGTTATAATACAAGTGTAGTAATGTAAGAAACCAAGTTCTATTATTGGTCCGTCCAATCTTTGTATGTCTTATTTAGTGATTTAGTAGTCAAAAAAACACTGATAATCATCCAAGTATGGAATAAATAGATGCTAGGAGGTAACAGACATGTTGTAATGTAAGAAACCAAGTTTTATTATTGGTCTGTCCAGCATTTGTATGTCTCATTTAGTAATTTAGTAGTCAAAAAAACATCGATAACCCTTCTGAGAATGGAATACATAGATGTTAGGTTGTAATACTAGTGTAGTAATGTAAGAAACCAAGTTCTATTATTGGTCCGTCCAACCTTTGTATGTGTTATTTAGTGATTTAGTAGTCAAAAAAACACTTATAATCCATCCAAGTATTGAATAAATAGATGCTAGGAGGTAACAGACATGTTGTAATGTAAGAAACCAAATTTTATTATTGGTCTGTCCAGCATTTGTATGTCTCATTTAGTAATTTAGTAGTCTAAAAAACATCGATAACCCTTCTGAGTGTGGAATACATAGATGTTAGGTTGTAATACAAGCGTAGTAATGTAAGAAACCAAGTTCTATTATTGGTCCGTCCAACCTTTGTATGTGTTATTTAGTGATTTAGTAGTCAAAAAAACACCGATAATCCATCCATGTATGGATGAATAGATGCTAGGAGGTAACAGACATGTTGTAATGTAAGAAACAAAGTTTTATTATTCTTCTGTCCAGCCTTTGTATGTCTCATTTAGTAATTTAAAAGTCAAAAAAACATCGATAACCCTTCTGAGTGTGGAATACATAGATGTTAGGTTGTAATACAAGCGTAGTAATGTAAGAAACCAAGTTCTATTATTGGTCCGTCCAACCTTTGTATGTGTTATTTAGTGATTTAGTAGTCAAAAAAACACCGATAATCCATCAAAGTATGGAATAAATAGATGTTAGGAGGTAATACACGTGTTGTAATGTAAGAAAGGTAGTTTTATTGTTGGTCTGTCCAATCTTTGTATGTTTCATTTAGTAATTTAGTATTCAAAAAACATCGATAATCCTTCTAATTATGGAATACACAGATATTAGGTTGTAATACAAGTGTAGTAATGTAAGAAATCAAGTTCTATTATTGGTCCGTCCAACCTTTGTATGTGTTATTTAGTTATTTAGTAGTCAAGAAAACACCAATAATCCATCCAAGTATGGAATAAATAGATGCTAAGAGGTAACAGACGTGTTGTAATGTAAGAAACTAAGTTTTATTATTGTTTTGTCCAGCCTTTGGATTTCTCATTTAGTAATTTAGTAGTCAAAAAAACATCGATAACCCTTCTGAATGTGGAATACATAGATGTTAGGTTGTAATACAAGCGTAGTAATGTAAGAAACCAAGTTCTATTATTGGTCCGTCCAACCTTTGTATGTGTTATTTAGTGATTCAGTAGTCAAAAAAACACCGATAATCTATCAAAGTATGGAATAAATAAATGTTAGGGGGTAATACACGTGTTGTAATATAAGAAAGCAAGTTTTATTGTTGGTCTGTCCATCCTTTGTATGTCTCATTTAGTAATTTAATCGTCAAAAAAACATCGATAACTCTTCTGAGTATGGAATACATAGATGTTAGGTTGTAATACAAGTGTAGTAATGTAAGAAATCAAGTTCTATTATTGGTCCGTCCAACTTTGTATGTGTTAGTTAGATATTTAGTCGTCAAAAAAACACCGATAATCCATCCAAGTCTGGAATAAATAGATGCTAGGAGGTAATACACGTGTTGTAATGTAAGAAAGTAAGTTTTATTGATGGTCCGTCCAGACTTTGTATGTCTAATTTAGTAATTTAATAATAAAAAAAACATAAAAAATCCATCCGAGTATGGAATACATAGATGTTAGAATGTAATACAATAGTGGTAATGTAAGAAACCAAGTTCTATTATTGGCCAATCAAACTTTTGAATGTCTCATTTAGTGATTTAGTAGTCAAAGAAACACCGATAATCCATTTGAGTTTGGAATACACAGATGTTAGGAGGTAATGCACATGTAGTAATGTAAGAAACCAAGTTTTATTACTGGTTTGTCAAGCCTATGTATGTCTCGTTAAGTAATTTAGTAGTCAAAAAAACATCGATAATCCTTCTGAGTATGGAATACATTGATTTTAGGTTGTAATACAAGTGTAGTAAGGTAAGAAAGCAAGTTCTATTATTGGTCCGCCCAACCTTTGTATGTGTTATTTAGTGATTTAGTAGTAAAAAAAACACCGATAATCCATCCTAGTATGGAATAAATAGATGTTAGAAGGTAATACACGTGTTGTAATGTAAGAAATCAAGTTCTATTATTGGTCCGTCCAACTTTGTATGTGTTATTTAGTTATTTAGTAGTAAAAAAAACACCGATAATCCATCCAAGTATGGAATAAATAGATGCTAGGAGGTAGCAGACGCGTTGTAATGTAAGAAACAAAGTTTTATTATTGTTCTGTCCAGCCTTTGTATGTCTCGTTTAGTAATTTAGTAGTCAAAAAAACATCGATAACCCTTCTGAGTATGGAATACATAGATGTTAGGTTGTAATACAAGCGTAGTAATGTAAAAACCAAGTTCTATTTTTTGTCCGTCAAACATTTGTATATGTTATTTAGTGATTTAGTAGTCAAAAAAACACCGATAATCCATCCAAGTATGGAATAAATAGATGTTAGGAGGTAATACACGTGTGTTAATGTAAGAAAGAAGGTTTTATTGTTGGTCTTTCCAGCCTTTCTATCTCTCATTTAGCAATTTAATAGTCAAAAAAACATCGATAACTCTTCTGAGTATGGAATACATAGATGTTAGGTGTAATACAATAGTAGTAATGTAAGAAACCAAGTTCTATTATTGGACCATCGAACTTTTGAATGTCTCATTTAGTGATTTAATAGTCAAAGAAACACCGATAATCCATCTGAGTTTGGAATACAAAGATGTTAGGAGGTAATGCACATGTAGTAATGTAAGAAACCAAGTTTTATTACTGGTCTGTCAAGCCTTTGTATGTCTCATTTAGTTATCTAGTATTCAATAAAAATCGGTAATCCTTCTGAGTATGGAATACATAGATGTTAGGTTGTAATACTAGTGTAGCAATGTAAGAAACCAAGTTCTATTATTGGTCCATCCAACTTCTGAATGTCTCATTTAGTGATTTAGTAGTCAAAGAAACACCGATAATCCATCTGAGTTTGTAATACATAGATGTTAGAAGGTAATGCACATGTAGGAATGTAAGAAACCAAGTTTTATTACTGGTCCGCCCAGCCTTTGTATGTCTCATTTAGTAACTTAGTAGTCAAAAAAACATTGATAACCCTACTGAGAATGGAATACATAGATGTTAGGTTATAATACAAGTGTAGTAATGTAAGAAACCAAGTTCTATTATTGTTCCATCCAACCTTTGTATGTTCTATTTAGTGATTTAGTAGTCAAAAAAACACCGAAAATCCATCCAAGTATGGAATAAATATATGCTAGGAGGTAATACACATGTTGTAATGTAAGAAAGCAAGTTTTATTGTTGGTCCGTCCAGCCTTTGTATGTCTAATTTAGTAATTTAATAGTCAAAAAAACTTAAAAAATCCATCCGAGTATGGAATACATAGATGTTAGGATGCAATACAATAGTAGTAATGTAAGAAACCAAGTTCTATTATTGGTCAATCAAACTTTTGAATGTCTCATTTAGTGATTGAGTAGTAGAAGAAACAACAATAATCCATCTAAGTTTGGAATACCCATATGTTAGGAGGTAATGCACATGTAGTAATGCAAGAAAGCAAGTTTGATTACTATTCTGTCAAGCCTTTGTATGTCTCATTTAGTCATTTAATAATCAAAAAACATCGATAATCCTTCTGAGTATGGAGTACATAGATGTTAGGTTGTAATACAAGTGTAGTAATGTAAGAAATCAAGTTTTATTATTGGTCCGTCCAACCTTTGTATGTGTTATTTAGTTATTTAGTAGTCAAAAAAACACCGATAATCCATCCAAGTATGGAATAAATAGATGCTAGGAGGTAACAAACGTGTTGTAATGTAAGAAACAAAGTTTTATTATTGTTCTGTCCCACATTTGTATGTCTCATTTAGTAATTTAGTAGTCAAAAAAACATCGATAACCCTTCTGAGTATGGAATACGTAGATTTTAGGTTGTAATACAAGCGTAGTAATGTAAGAAACCAAGTTCTATTATTGGTCCGTCCAACCTTTGTATGTGTTATTTAGTGATTTAGTTGTCAAAAAAACACCGATAATCCATCCAAGTATGGAATAAATAGATGCTAGGAGGTAATACACGTGTTGTAATGTAAGAAACATGGTTTTATTATTGGTCCGTCCAGCCTTTATATGTCTAATTGAGTAATTTAATAGTCAAAAAAACATTAAAAATCCATCCAAGTATGGAATACAGAGATGTTAGGTTGTAATACAAGTGAAGTAATGTAAGAAATCAAGTTCTATTATTGGTCCGTCCAACCTTTGTATGTGTTATTTAGTAGTCAAGAAAACACCGATAATCCATCCAAGTCTTGAATAAATAGATGCTAGGAGGTAACAGACGTGTTGTAATATGAGAAACAAAGTTTTATTATTGTTCTGTCCTGCCTCTGTATGTCTCATTTAGTAATTAAGTAGTCAAAAAAACATCGAAAACCCTTCTGAGTATGGAATACATATATGTTAGGTTGTAATACAAGTGTAGAAATGTAAGAAACCAAGTTCTATTAGTGGTCCGTCTAACCTTTGTATGTGTTATTTAGTGATTTAGTTGTCAAAAAAACACCGATAATCCATCCAAGTATGGAATACATAGATGTTAGGTTGTAATACAATAGTAGTAATGAAAGAGACCAAGTTCTATTATTGGTCCATCCAACCTTTGTATGTGTTATTTAGTGATTTAGTAGTAAAAAAAACACCGATAATCCATCCTAGTATGGAATAAATAGATGTTAGAAGGTAATACACGTGTTGTAATGTAAGAAATCAAGTTCTATTATTGGTCCGTCCAACCTTTGTATGTGTTATTTAGTTATTTAGTAGTAAAAAAAACCCCGATAATCCATCCAAGTATGGAATAAATAGATGCTAGGAGGTAGCAGACGCGTTGTAATGTAAGAAACAAAGTTTTATTATTGTTCTGTCCAGCCTTTGTATGTCTCGTTTAGTAATTTAGTAGTCAAAAAATCATCGATAACCCTTCTGAGTATGGAATACATAGATGTTAGGTTGTAATACAAGCGTAGTAATGTAAAAACCAAGTTCTATTTTTTGTCCGTCAAACATTTGTATATGTTATTTAGTGATTTAGTAGTCAAAAAAACACCGATAATCCATCCAAGTATGGAATAAATAGATGTTAGGAGGTAATACACGTGTGTTAATGTAAGAAAGAAGGTTTTATTGTTGGTCTTTCCAGCCTTTCTATCTCTCATTTAGCAATTTAATAGTCAAAAAAACATCGATAACTCTTCTGAGTATGGAATACAGAGATGTTAGGTGTAATACAATAGTAGTAATGTAAGAAACCAAGTTCTATTATTGGATCATCAAACTTTTGAATGTCTCATTTAGTGATTTAATAGTCAAAGAAACACCGATAATCCATCTGAGTTTGGAATACAAAGATGTTAGGAGGTAATGCACATGTAGTAATGTAAGAAACCAAGTTTTATTACTGGTCTGTCAAGCCTTTGTATGTCTCATTTAGTTATCTAGTATTCAATAAAAATCGATAATCCTTCTGAGTATGGAATACATAGATGTTAGGTTGTAATACTAGTGTAGTAATGTAAGAAACCAAGTTCTATTATTGGTCCATCCAACTTCTGAATGTCTCATTTAGTGATTTAGTAGTCAAAGAAACACCGATAATCCATCTGAGTTTGTAATACATAGATGTTAGAAGGTAATGCACATGTAGGAATGTAAGAAACCAAGTTTTATTACTGGTCCGCCCAGCCTTTGTATGTCTCATTTAGTAATTTAGTAGTCAAAAAAACATTGATAACCCTACTGAGAATGGAATACATAGATGTTAGGTTATAATACAAGTGTAGTAATGTAAGAAACCAAGTTCTATTATTGTTCCATCCAACCTTTGTATGTGTTATTTAGTGATTTAGTAGTCGAAAAAACACCGATAATCCATCCAAGTATGGAATAAATATATGCTAGGAGGTAATACACGTGTTGTAATGTAAGAAAGCAAGTTTTATTGTTGGTCCGTCCAGCCTTTGTATGTCTCATTTAGTAATTTAATCGACAAAAAAACATCGATAGCTCTTCTGAGTATGGAATACATAGATGTTAGGATGTAATACAATAGTAGTAATCTAAGAAACCAAGTTCTATTTTTAGCCCATACAACTTTTGAATGTCTCATTTAGTGATTTAGTAGTCAAAGAATCACCGATAATCCTTCTGAGTTTGGAATTCATAGATGTTAGGAGGTAATGCACATGTAGTAATGTAAGAAACCAAGTTTTATTACTGGTCTGTCAAGCCTTTGTATGTCTCATTTAGTAATTTAGTAATCAAAAAACATCGATAATCTTTCCGAGCATGGAATACATAGATGTTAGGTTGTAATACAATAGTATTAATGTAAGAAACCAAGTTCTATTATTGGTCCATCCAACTTTTGAATGTCTTATTTAGTGATTTAGTAGTCAAAGAAACACCGATAATCTATCTGAGTTTGGAATACATAGATGTTGGGAGGTAATGCACATGTAGTAATGTAAGAAATCAAATTTTATTATTGGTCTGTCAAGCCTTTGTATGTCTTATTTAGTTATTTAGTAGTCAAAAAAACATCGATAATCCTCCTGAGTATGGAATACATAGTTGTTAGGTTGTAATACAAGTATAGTAATGTAAGAAACCAAGTCCTATTATTGGTCCGTCCAACCTTTGTATGTGTTATTTAGTGATTTACTAGTCAAAAAAACACCGATAATCCATCCAAGTATGGAATAAATAGATGTTAGGAGGTAATACACGTGTTGTAATATAAGAAAGCAAGTTTTATTGTTGGTCCGTCCAGCCTTTGTATGTCTCATTTAGTAATTTAATCGACAAAAAAACATCGATAACTCTTCTGAGTATGGAATACATAGATGTTAGGCTGTAATACAATAGTAGTAATCTAAGAAACCAAGTTCTATTTTTAGCCCATCCAACTTTTGAATGTCTCATTTAGTGATTTAGTAGTCAAAGAATCACCGATAATCCTTCTGAGTTTGGAATTCATAGATGTTAGGAGGTAATGCACATGTAGTAATGTAAGAAACCAAGTTTTATTACTGGTCTGTCAAGCCTTTGTATGTCTCATTTAGTAATTTAGTAATCAAAAAACATCGATAATCCTTCTGAGTATGGAATACATAGATGTTAGGTTGTAATACAAGTGTAGTAATATAAGAAATCAAGTTCTATTATTGGTCCGTCCAACCTTTGTATGTGTTATTTAGTGATTTAGTAGTCAAAGAAACACCGATAATCCTTCTGAGTTTGGAATACATAGATGTTAGGTGGTAATGCACATGTAGTAATGTAAGAAACCAAGTTTTATTACTGGTCCGTCCAGCCTTTGTATGTCTCATTTGGTAATTTAGGAGTCAAAAAGAAATTGATAACCCTTCTGAGAATGGAATACATAGATGTTAGTTTGTAATACAAGTGTAGTAATTTAAGAAATCAAGTTCTATTATTGGTCCGTCCAACCTTTGTATGTGCTATTTAGTGATTTAGTAGTCATTAAAACACTGATAATCCATCCAAGAATGGAATAAATAGATGTTAGGAGGTAATACACGTGTTGTAATGTAAGAAATCAAGTTTTATTGTTGGTCCGTCCAGCCTTTGTATGTCTAATTTAGTAATTTAATAGTCAAAAAAACATAAAAAATCCATCTGAGTATGGAATACATAGATGTTAGGATGTAATACAATAGTGGTAATGTATGAAACCAAGTTCTATTATTGGTCAATCAAACTTTTGAATGTCTCATTTAATGATTTTGTAGTCAAAGAAACACTGATAATCCATTTGAGTTTGGAGTACACAAATTTTAGGAGGTAATGCACATGTAGTAATGTAAGAAACCAAGTTTTATTACTGGTCTATCAAGCCTTTGTACGTCTCATTCAGTAATTTATTAGTCAAAAAACATCGATAATCCTTCTGAGTATGGTATACATAGATGTTAGGTTGTAATACAAGTGTAGTAATGTAAGAAACTAAGTTCTATTATTGGGCCGTCTAACCTTTGTATGTGTTATTTAGTGATTTAGTTGTCAAAAAAACCCTGATAATCCATCCAAGTATGGAATAAATAGATGCTAGGAGGTAACAGACGTGTTGTAATGTAAGAAACTAAGTTTTATTATTGGTCCGTCCAGCCTTTATATGTCTAATTGAGTAATTTAATAGTCAAAAAAACATTAAAAATCCATCCAAGTATGGAATACAGAGATGTTAGGTTGTAATACAAGTGAAGTAATGTAAGAAACCAAGTTCTATTATTGGTCCTTCCAACCTTTGTATGTGTTATTTAGTGATTTAGTAGTAAAAAAAACACCGATAATCCATCCAAGTATGGAATAAATAGATGATAGGAGGTAATACACGTGTTGTAATATAAGAAAGCAAGTTTTATTATTGGTCCGTCCAGACATTGTATGTTTCATTTAGTAATTTAATAGTCAAAAAAACATCAAAAATCCATCCGAGTATGGAATACATAGATGTTAGGTTGTAATACAATAGTAGTAATGAAAGAGACCAAGTTCTATTATTGGTCCATCCAACCTTTGTATGTGTTATTTAGTGATTTAGTAGTAAAAAAAACACCGATAATCCATCCTAGTATGGAATAAATAGATGTTAGAAGGCAATACACGTGTTGTAATGTAAGAAAGCAAGTTTTATTGTTGGTCCATCCAGCTTTGTATGTCTCATTTAGTAATTTAATAGTCAAAAAAACATCGATAACTCTTCTGAGTATGGAAAACATAGATGTTAGGTTGTAATACAAGTGTAGTAATGTAATAAACCAAGTTCTATTATTGGTCTGTCCAGCCTTTGTATGTTTTATTTAGTGATTTAGTAGTCTAAAAAACACCGATAATCCATCCAAGTATGGAATAAATAGATGCTAGGAGGTAATAGACGTGTTGTAATGTAAGAAACCAAGTTTTATTATCGGTATGTCCAGCCTTTCTATGTCTCATTTAGTAATTTAGTAGTCAAAAAAACTCCGATAACCCTTCTGAGAATGGAATACATAGATGTTAGGTTGTTATACAAGTGTAGTAATGTAAGAAACCATGTTCTATTATTGGTCCGTCCAACCTTTGTATGTGTTATTTAGTGATTTAGTAGTCAAAAAAAACACCGATAATCCATCCAAGTATGGAATAAATAGATGCTAGGAGGTAATAGACATATTGTAATGTAAGAAAATGTCACGACCTGAATCCCATTCAGGCCGGACTGGTACCCGAAGCCGATATGGCCCGAGAGAACCAATCTTTGCTTATGAATACTCGTATGCATAACCTCGTATGAAGCTTATTCTACTTTATGCAACTATACGGAAATCATAGACATGGCAACATATGTCATAATTATATATACAAAACTTGGCCGTTGGAGCAATTACGTCGAACTGAACATACATATCTTACATTCATACACCCACATAAGTCTACAAAGCCTCTACAGATACATGACTATGACAAACCTAGAGTCGGTACACACCCCGTTCTATACTCATTTACAATCTCAAACTAATATGCATAATCACTCGAAAAAGCCCCGGATCAACTGGAGCTTACCAACAATCTGCGGATATCTCGTCGCCTACTGCGGAGATCTACTAACACCTGTGCCTGCAGCATGTAAGGTAAGTCCCCCAAGAGGGGTCAGTGCGAAGAAAGTACTGAGTATGTATGGCCATATGAACCTGTAATAATACATGAGTACTTCCAAGAAATTAAGCGTAAGAGAATAATCAATATGAATAATCAATAAGAAACCAAGTTCTATTATTGGTCCATCCAACCTTTGAATGTCTCATTTAGTGATTTAGTAGTCAAAAAAACATCGATAATCCTTCTGAGTATGGAATACATAGATGTTAGGTTGTAATACAAGTGTAGTAATGTAAGAAATCGAGCTCTATTATTGGTCCGTCCAACCCTTGAATGTGTTATTTAGTGATTTAGTAGTCAAAAAAACACCGATAATCCATCCAAGTATGGAATGAATAGATGCTAGGAGGTAATAGACGTGTTGTAATGTAAGAATCCAAGTTTTATTATTGGTCTGTATAGCCTTTCTATGTCTCATTTAGTAATTTAGTAGTCAAAAAAACATCGATAATCCTTCTGAGAATGGAATACATAGATGTTAGGTTGTAATACAAGTGTAGTAATGTAAGAAACCAAGTTCTATTATTGGTTCGTCCAATCTTTGTATGTGTTATTTAGTGATTTAGTAGTAAAAAAAACACCGATAATCCATCCAAGTATGGAATAAATAGATGCTAAGAGGTAATACACGTGTTGTAATGTAAGAAAGCAAGTTTTATTGTTGGTCCATCCAGCCTTTGTATGTCTCATTTAGTAATTTAATAGTCAAAAAAACATAAAAAATCCATCCGAGTAAGGAAAACCGAGATGTTCGGTTGTAATACAATAGTAGTAGTGTAAGAAACCAAGTTCTATTATTGGTCCATCCAACTTTTGAATGTCTCATTTAGTGATTTAATAGTCAAAGAAACACCGATAATCCATCTGAGTTTGGAATACATAGATGTTTGGAGGTACTGCACACGTAGTAATGTAAGAAATCAAGTTTTATTACTGGTCTGTCAAGCCTTTGTATGTCTCATTTAGTTATTTAGTATTCAAAAATACATCGATAATCCTTCTGAGTATGGAATACATAGATGTTAGGTTGTAATACAAGTATAGTAATGTAAGAAAACAAGTTCTATTATTAGTCCGTCCAACCTTTGTATGTGTTATTTAGTGATTTAGAAGTCAAAAGAACACCGATAATCCATCCAAGTATGGAATAAATAGATGCTAGGAGGTAATACACGTGTTTTAATGTAAGAAACATGGTTTTATTATTGGTCTGTCCAGCCTTTCTATGTCTCATTTAGTAATTTAAAAGTAAAAACAACATCAAAAATCTATCCGAGCATGGAATACATAGATGTTAGGTTGTAATACAATAGTAGTAATGTAAGAAACCAAGTTCTATTATTGGTCCATCAAACTTTTGAATGTCTTATTTAGTGATTTAGTAGTCAAAGAAACACCGATAATCTATCTGAGTTTGGAATACATAGATGTCAGGAGGTAATGCACATGTAGTAATGTAAGAAATCAAGTTTTATTATTGGTCTGTCAAGCCTTTGTATGTCTCATTTAGTTATTTAGTATTCAAAAAAACATCGATAATCCTTCTGAGTATGGAATACATAGATGTTAGGTTGTAATACAAGCGTAGTAATGTAAGAAACCAAGTTCTATTATTGGTCCGTCCAACCTTTGTATGTGTTATTTAGTGATTTAGAATTCAAAAGAACACCGATAATCCATCCAAGTATGGAATAAATAGATGCTAGGAGGTAATACACGTGTTGTAATGTAAGAAACCAAGTTTTATTACTGGTCCGCCCAGCCTTTGTATGTCTCATTTAGTAATTTAGTAGTCAAAAAAACATCAAAAATCTTTCCGAGCATGGAATACATAGATGTTAGGTTGTAATACAATAGTATTAATGTAAGAAACCAAGTTCTATTATTGGTCCATCCAACTTTTGAATGTCTTATTTAGTGATTTAGTAGTCAAAGAAACACCGATAATCTATCTGAGTTTGGAATACATAGATGTTGGGAGGTAATGCACATGTAGTAATGTAAGAAATCAAATTTTATTATTGGTCTGTCAAGCCTTTGTATGTCTCATTTAGTTATTTAGTAGTCAAAAAAACATCGATAATCCTCCTGAGTATGGAATACATAGTTGTTAGGTTGTAATACAAGTATAGTAATGTAAGAAACCAAGTCCTATTATTGGTCCGTCCAACCTTTGTATGTGTTATTTAGTGATTTACTAGTCAAAAAAACACCGATAATCCATCCAAGTATGGAATATATAGATGTTAGGAGGTAATACATGTGTTGTAATGTAAGAAAGCAAGTTTTATTGTTGGTCCGTCCAGCCTTTGTATGTCTCATTTAGTAATTTAATCGACAAAAAAACATCGATAACTCTTCTGAGTATGGAATACATAGATGTTAGGCTGTAATACAATAGTAGTAATCTAAGAAACCAAGTTCTATTTTTAGCCCATCCAACTTTTGAATGTCTCATTTAGTGATTTAGTAGTCAAAGAATCACCGATAATCCTTCTGAGTTTGGAATTCATAGATGTTAGGAGGTAATGCACATGTAGTAATGTAAGAAACCAAGTTTTATTACTGGTCTGTCAAGCCTTTGTATGTCTCATTTAGTAATTTAGTAATCAAAAAACATCGATAATCCTTCTGAGTATGGAATACATAGATGTTAGGTTGTAATACAAGTGTAGTAATATAAGAAATCAAGTTCTATTATTGGTCCGTCCAACCTTTGTATGTGTTATTTAGTGATTTAGTAGTCAAAGAAACACCGATAATCCTTCTGAGTTTGGAATACATAGATTTTAGGTGGTAATGCACATGTAGTAATGTAAGAAACCAAGTTTTATTACTGGTCCGTCCAGCCTTTGTATGTCTCATTTGGTAATTTAGGAGTCAAAAAGAAATTGATAACCCTTCTGAGAATGGAATACATAGATGTTAGTTTGTAATACAAGTGTAGTAATTTAAGAAATCAAGTTCTATTATTGGTCCGTCCAACCTTTGTATGTGCTATTTAGTGATTTAGTAGTCATTAAAACACTGATAATCCATCCAAGAATGGAATAAATAGATGTTAGGAGGTAATACACGTGTTGTAATGTAAGAAATCAAGTTTAATTGTTGGTCCGTCCAGCCTTTGTATGTCTAATTTAGTAATTTAATAGTCAAAAAAACATAAAAAATCCATCTGAGTATGGAATACATAGATGTTAGGATGTAATACAATAGTGGTAATGTATGAAACCAAGTTCTATTATTGGTCAGTCAAACTTTTGAATGTCTCATTTAATGATTTTGTAGTCAAAGAAACACTGATAATCCATTTGAGTTTGGAGTACACAAATTTTAGGAGGTAATGCACATGTAGTAATGTAAGAAACCAAGTTTTATTACTGGTCTATCAAGCCTTTGTACGTCTCATTCAGTAATTTATTAGTCAAAAAACATCGATAATCCTTCTGAGTATGGTATACATAGATGTTAGGTTGTAATACAAGTGTAGTAATGTAAGAAACTAAGTTCTATTATTGGGCCGTCTAACCTTTGTATGTGTTATTTAGTGATTTAGTTGTCAAAAAAACCCTGATAATCCATCCAAGTATGGAATAAATAGATGCTAGGAGGTAACAGACGTGTTGTAATGTAAGAAACTAAGTTTTATTATTGGTCCGTCCAGCCTTTATATGTCTAATTGAGTAATTTAATAGTCAAAAAAACATTAAAAATCCATCCAAGTATGGAATACAGAGATGTTAGGTTGTAATACAAGTGAAGTAATGTAAGAAACCAAGTTCTATTATTGGTCCTTCCAACCTTTGTATGTGTTATTTAGTGATTTAGTAGTAAAAAAAACACCGATAATCCATCCAAGTATGGAATAAATAGATGATAGGAGGTAATACACGTGTTGTAATATAAGAAAGCAAGTTTTATTATTGGTCCGTCCAGACATTGTATGTTTCATTTAGTAATTTAATAGTCAAAAAAACATCAAAAATCCATCCGAGTATGGAATACATAGATGTTAGGTTGTAATACAATAGTAGTAATGAAAGAGACCAAGTTCTATTATTGGTCCATCCAACCTTTGTATGTGTTATTTAGTGATTTAGTAGTAAAAAAAACACCGATAATCCATCCTAGTATGGAATAAATAGATGTTAGAAGGCAATACACGTGTTGTAATGTAAGAAAGCAAGTTTTATTGTTGGTCCGTCCAGCTTTGTATGTCTCATTTAGTAATTTAATAGTCAAAAAAACATCGATAACTCTTCTGAGTATGGAAAACATAGATGTTAGGTTGTAATACAAGTGTAGTAATGTAATAAACCAAGTTCTATTATTGGTCTGTCCAACCTTTGTATGTTTTATTTAGTGATTTAGTAGTCTAAAAAACACCGATAATCCATCCAAGTATGGAATAAATAGATGCTAGGAGGTAATAGACGTGTTGTAATGTAAGAAACCAAGTTTTATTATCGGTATGTCCAGCCTTTCTATGTCTCATTTAGTAATTTAGTAGTCAAAAAAACTCCGATAACCCTTCTGAGAATGGAATACATAGATGTTAGGTTGTTATACAAGTGTAGTAATGTAAGAAACCATGTTCTATTATTGGTCCGTCCAACCTTTGTATGTGTTATTTAGTGATTTAGTAGTCAAAAAAAACACCGATAATCCATCCAAGTATGGAATAAATAGATGCTAGGAGGTAATAGACATATTGTAATGTAAGAAAATGTCACGACCTGAATCCCATTCAGGCCGGACTGGTACCCGAAGCCGATATGGCCCGAGAGAACCAATCTTTGCTTATGAATACTCGTATGCATAACCTCGTATGAAGCTTATTCTACTTTATGCAACTATACGGAAATCATAGACATGGCAACATATGTCATAATTATATATACAAAACTTGGCCGTTGGAGCAATTACGTCGAACTGAACATACATATCTTACATTCATACACCCACATAAGTCTACAAAGCCTCTACAGATACATGACTATGACAAACCTAGAGTCGGTACACACCCCGTTCTATACTCATTTACAATCTCAAACTAATATGCATAATCACTCGAAAAAGCCCCGGATCAACTGGAGCTTACCAACAATCTGCGGATATCTCGTCGCCTACTGCGGAGATCTACTAACACCTGTGCCTGCAGCATGTAAGGTAAGTCCCCCAAGAGGGGTCAGTGCGAAGAAAGTACTGAGTATGTATGGCCATATGAACCTGTAATAATACATGAGTACTTCCAAGAAATTAAGCGTAAGAGAATAATCAATATGAATAATCAATAAGAAACCAAGTTCTATTATTGGTCCATCCAACCTTTGAATGTCTCATTTAGTGATTTAGTAGTCAAAAAAACATCGATAATCCTTCTGAGTATGGAATACATAGATGTTAGGTTGTAATACAAGTGTAGTAATGTAAGAAATCGAGCTCTATTATTGGTCCGTCCAACCCTTGAATGTGTTATTTAGTGATTTAGTAGTCAAAAAAACACCGATAATCCATCCAAGTATGGAATGAATAGATGCTAGGAGGTAATAGACGTGTTGTAATGTAAGAATCCAAGTTTTATTATTGGTCTGTATAGCCTTTCTATGTCTCATTTAGTAATTTAGTAGTCAAAAAAACATCGATAATCCTTCTGAGAATGGAATACATAGATGTTAGGTTGTAATACAAGTGTAGTAATGTAAGAAACCAAGTTCTATTATTGGTTCGTCCAATCTTTGTATGTGTTATTTAGTGATTTAGTAGTAAAAAAAACACCGATAATCCATCCAAGTATGGAATAAATAGATGCTAAGAGGTAATACACGTGTTGTAATGTAAGAAAGCAAGTTTTATTGTTGGTCCATCCAGCCTTTGTATGTCTCATTTAGTAATTTAATAGTCAAAAAAACATAAAAAATCCATCCGAGTAAGGAAAACCGAGATGTTCGGTTGTAATACAATAGTAGTAGTGTAAGAAACCAAGTTCTATTATTGGTCCATCCAACTTTTGAATGTCTCATTTAGTGATTTAATAGTCAAAGAAACACCGATAATCCATCTGAGTTTGGAATACATAGATGTTTGGAGGTACTGCACACGTAGTAATGTAAGAAATCAAGTTTTATTACTGGTCTGTCAAGCCTTTGTATGTCTCATTTAGTTATTTAGTATTCAAAAATACATCGATAATCCTTCTGAGTATGGAATACATAGATGTTAGGTTGTAATACAAGTATAGTAATGTAAGAAAACAAGTTCTATTATTAGTCCGTCCAACCTTTGTATGTGTTATTTAGTGATTTAGAAGTCAAAAGAACACCGATAATCCATCCAAGTATGGAATAAATAGATGCTAGGAGGTAATACACGTGTTTTAATGTAAGAAACATGGTTTTATTATTGGTCTGTCCAGCCTTTCTATGTCTCATTTAGTAATTTAAAAGTAAAAACAACATCAAAAATCTATCCGAGCATGGAATACATAGATGTTAGGTTGTAATACAATAGTAGTAATGTAAGAAACCAAGTTCTATTATTGGTCCATCAAACTTTTGAATGTCTTATTTAGTGATTTAGTAGTCAAAGAAACACCGATAATCTATCTGAGTTTGGAATACATAGATGTCAGGAGGTAATGCACATGTAGTAATGTAAGAAATCAAGTTTTATTATTGGTCTGTCAAGCCTTTGTATGTCTCATTTAGTTATTTAGTATTCAAAAAAACATCGATAATCCTTCTGAGTATGGAATACATAGATGTTAGGTTGTAATACAAGCGTAGTAATGTAAGAAACCAAGTTCTATTATTGGTCCGTCCAACCTTTGTATGTGTTATTTAGTGATTTAGAATTCAAAAGAACACCGATAATCCATCCAAGTATGGAATAAATAGATGCTAGGAGGTAATACACGTGTTGTAATGTAAGAAACCAAGTTTTATTACTGGTCCGCCCAGCCTTTGTATGTCTCATTTAGTAATTTAGTAGTCAAAAAAACATCAAAAATCTTTCCGAGCATGGAATACATAGATGTTAGGTTGTAATACAATAGTATTAATGTAAGAAACCAAGTTCTATTATTGGTCCATCCAACTTTTGAATGTCTTATTTAGTGATTTAGTAGTCAAAGAAACACCGATAATCTATCTGAGTTTGGAATACATAGATGTTGGGAGGTAATGCACATGTAGTAATGTAAGAAATCAAATTTTATTATTGGTCTGTCAAGCCTTTGTATGTCTCATTTAGTTATTTAGTAGTCAAAAAAACATCGATAATCCTCCTGAGTATGGAATACATAGTTGTTAGGTTGTAATACAAGTATAGTAATGTAAGAAACCAAGTCCTATTATTGGTCCGTCCAACCTTTGTATGTGTTATTTAGTGATTTACTAGTCAAAAAAACACCGATAATCCATCCAAGTATGGAATAAATAGATGTTAGGAGGTAATACATGTGTTGTAATGTAAGAAAGCAAGTTTTATTGTTGGTCCGTCCAGCCTTTGTATGTCTCATTTAGTAATTTAATCGACAAAAAAACATCGATAACTCTTCTGAGTATGGAATACATAGATGTTAGGCTGTAATACAATAGTAGTAATCTAAGAAACCAAGTTCTATTTTTAGCCCATCCAACTTTTGAATGTCTCATTTAGTGATTTAGTAGTCAAAGAATCACCGATAATCCTTCTGAGTTTGGAATTCATAGATGTTAGGAGGTAATGCACATGTAGTAATGTAAGAAACCAAGTTTTATTACTGGTCTGTCAAGCCTTTGTATGTCTCATTTAGTAATTTAGTAATCAAAAAACATCGATAATCCTTCTGAGTATGGAATACATAGATGTTAGGTTGTAATACAAGTGTAGTAATATAAGAAATCAAGTTCTATTATTGGTCCGTCCAACCTTTGTATGTGTTATTTAGTGATTTAGTAGTCAAAGAAACACCGATAATCCTTCTGAGTTTGGAATACATAGATTTTAGGTGGTAATGCACATGTAGTAATGTAAGAAACCAAGTTTTATTACTGGTCCGTCCAGTAACAGATGCTAGGAAGTAACAGATGTGTTGTAATGTAAGAAACAAAGTTTTATTGTTGTTTTGTCCAGCCTTTGTATGTATCATTTAGTAATTTAGTAGTCAAAAAAACATCGATAACCCTTCTTAGTATGGAATACATAGATGTTAGGATGTAATACAAGCGTTGTAATGTAAGAAACCAAGTACTATTATTGGTCCGTCCAACCTTTGTATGTGTTATTTAGTGATTTAGTTGTGAGAGAACCAATCTTTACTTGTGAACACTCGTATGCATAACCTCGTATGAAGCTTATTCTACTTTATGCAACTATACGGAAATCATAGACATGGAAACATATGCCATAAATATATATACAAAACTTGGCCGTTGGAGCCATTACGTCGAACTGAACATACATATCTTACATTTATATACCCACATAAGTCTACGAAGCCTCTACAGATACATGACTATAACTAACCTAGAGTCGGGACACACCCCGCTCTATACTCATATACAATCTCAAACCAATATGCATAATGACTTGAAAAAGCCCCGGATCAACTGGAGCTCACCAACAATCTGGGGATATCTCGTCACCTACTGCGGAGATCTACTAACACCTGTGCCTGCAGCATGTAAGGTAATTCCCCCAAGAAGGGTCAGTACGAAGAAAATACAGAGTATGTAAGGCCATATGAAACTATAATAATACATGAGTACTTCCAAGAAATTAAGCGTAAGAGAATAATCAATATGAATAATCAATAAGAAACCAAGTCTGTTATTGGTCCATCCAACTTTTGAATGTCTCATTTAGTGATTTAGTAGTCAAAGAAACACCGATAATCCATCTGAGTTTGGAATACATAGATGTTAGGTGGTAATGCACATGTAGTAATGTAAGAAGCAAGGTTTTATTACTGGTCTGTCAAGCCTTTGTATGTCTCATTTAGTAATTTAGTATTCAAAAAAACATCGATAATCCTTCTGAGTATGGAATACATAGATGTTAGGTTGTAATACAAGTGTAGTAATGTAAGAAACCAAGTTCTATTATTGGTCCGTCCAACCTTTGAATGTGTTATTTAGTGATTTAGTAGTCAAAAAAACACCGATAATCCATCCAAGTATGGAATAAATTAATGCTCGGAGGAAATAGACGTGTTGTAATGTAAGAAAGCAAGTTTTATTGTAGGTCCGTCCAACCTTTGTATGTCTCGTTTAGTAATTTAAAAGTCAAAAAAACATCAAAATTCCATCCGAGCATGGAATACATAGATGTTAGGTTGTAATACAATAGTAGTAATGTAAAAAACCAAGTTCTATTATTGGTCCATTCAACTTTTGAATGTCTCATTTAGTGATTTAGTAGTCAAAGAAACACCGATAATCCTTCTGAGTTTGGAATACATAGATGTTAAGAGGTAATGCACATGTAGTAATGTAAGAAATCAAGTTTTATTACTGGTCTATCAAGCCTTTGTATGTCTCATTCAGTAATTTAGTAGTCAAAAAACATCGATAATCCTTCTGAGTATGGAATACATAGATGTTAGGTTGTAATACAAGTGTAGTAATGTAAGAAACCAAGTTCTATTATTGGTCCGTCTAACCTTTGTATGTGTTATTTATTGATTTAGTGATACAATACAAATGGCCATCATAACTTTTGATGCCATCAATCATGGACAACACGTTGAGAATCTGATTTTGGACACCTTGAAGGCCGAGAGTATGCATGGGGAAGTCATTTTGGACACATAATAAAGCAATTTCGTGTGTGGAAGGTTGCTTGGAGGCTTGCCTTGATGACTACCCGAGGCTCCAAAGGATTGCAAGGGTTGAAGTGTGAAGAAGGAGTCCTTACACTCCATGACCACCCCTTATTAAGGGTGTTTCTGTCTTTTTGTGCCTTTTCTTTACATTCCATAGGAGCCCCTTTTCATTAAGGGTAGTTTGGTCATTTGATTTAATAAGTTATAAATAGACTTCATTAGTCTTATTTTCTAGGGAGTTGATTATTGGTATTTGAAAGACTTCTTCTTCTCTCTTTGAGAGTGTAGTGTAGGGCTTGGAAACCCAAGTAGTGTAGGGCTTGGAAAAGCCATTATAGATCCTTGTTTAGACACGGTGGTTGTAAGGCGGAGTTGATTCTCTTAGCGGTCACAGTAAGAGTTTGGTGTTGTTATTGCTGGTCTTAGGGGTCTTATCATTTGATACACGGTTTGGTTCCTATTTCTTGTAATCTCGTATGTCAAGCTATCTATCTTACTCTATTATCTTGTTGTTGTTGTGTTTGTGATCTCTAAGTCTAGTGAAGCCGTGTAGGGCTCTTTTGATTCACTAGCATTTGTTGTTGATACGGGTGGGACAAGTTCCACAAGTACACGACCTTTCACACGAATCCAAAACTCCAAGCCTTGTTCATGCAAATGGCCGTGTGTGAGTTGGTGATTGAGCCTCCAAAGGATCTAAATGTTTTTAAGTGTGAAGAAGGACCTTGAAGTGTAATAAACTTACACTCCAAGGGGCGGCAGCCTAGACAAAGGGCAATCTAGTCATTTTGCTTCATTTTGCCTTGTAATATAAATAGAACATATTAGGGTTATTTGAGTAGTCTTCCATTATTATTTTGAATCACAAGACTTGTAATATCTTTGGGTTCTCTCTCTCAAAACAGCCCACAAGGAAGAGAGACACTTGTGTTGTATCTTGGCTAGAAACAAGGATCTTGAGGTCATTGAGTTCCTCTTGGTCTAAGTAAGAACTTGGTGTTTATATTTATTAGTCTTAGGGTCCTTTCTTGATGTTAGGGTTCTTAGTCTCTTGAATATTATATGTCAAGTTAACTATCTTTTCATTATCTTGTTGTTGTTGTGTTTGAGATCTTAAAGTCTAGTGAAGCCGTGTGGGGCTCTTTCGATTCACTAGCACTTGTTGTTCAACTTGTTGTTCTTGTCAGAGTGTTCATCTTGTTGTTGTTGCTAAAATCTTGTGTTGTGGACTTGATCTTGTATCAGTTGTTCAACTTGCTGATTTTTGTGTCATTTTGTTCCACTTGTTGCTGATTTCGTGGGAACTTGGTGTTGTGGGATTGATAGTGTATCATTTGGTATCAGAGCAAGACCGATTGTGTTCCAACACTACCCATCTTGGGCTTGCCTCGATCAAAAAAAAAAAAAAAAAAGAGAAAATCTGTCCATTGTTGTCTTGGCCGAGAATGGCGTTGTGTGTTTAGATCTAGGAGTTATTTTACTTGTTTAGTGTGTTTCTAGTGTTGGTTTCTTTCTTACCAACACTAAAAGTGTCTAGATCTAAAGTTGAGCTTATAATATTGACCATTGTTGTGGTGACTTGAAGTGGGCCGTAGGTTGTATCTTGTTGATGACCATTGGTGGTTTTTGTGTTATGATCTTGAAGAAGTTGATGTTGTGTTCTTGAAGGTTGTTGTGGTGTTCATCTTGTTCTTCATCTATTCTTACAACTTAAGACAACAAAAGTTATAAAGTTGTTGGTTGTTGGTGAGAAGACTTGCACACATCTCTTCTTAGACTTGACAACCACTTTTCCTTAAAACACGGAACCTTGTTTTGTGGGATTAGTATAGTCAAATCTTACCTTTTGAGTTTGAAAAGTTGAAAAGGAGTACAAGACTTTACCTTTCCTCCAAAACCATTGTCATTCATTACAAGTTGTGTGCACCTTGAAATTTCAGATTTGTGACAAAAAAAAAAAAAAATATATATATATTTTCGTGTGGGCCCAAGACCAATTGCATGCTGCCACGTCACTATTAAGCTCAAATTTCAGATTCTAAGTTTCATTTCCTTGTTTCTTTAGTTTCATTTCTTGATTCTAGTACCAATTAACAACTAGTAATCACCTACTAGATTGTGAATTGTTTTTGAATCCGTTTTCTTCGTGTTTTTCGTTCTTTGTGTTTTTTTCTCATTTTGATTCGTTGAACTTTTTTGATTCAAGTTCATGAGTAGATTTTGTTTTGTGTCTTGAGTCGATCAAACAATAATCTATTCCGGTCGCTAAGTAGTGATTGACACCTTATTAACTACCGGAGTATAAGCAACTTTCAATATTCGCCGCTCCAATGGTGAGGATCACAAAGGCGAGTGTATCCGAGTGTTGGTGAGGTGCTTTTACTACTAATCTTGTTTGTTCATTTTGTAGGTACAAGGTGATATAAGGGGAACATATCTTGGTAGCCTCATATTATTGTGACTTCAACATGGGAGACTATGATTGTAGTGAGGGATTTTATGGCTACGATGATGTTGTAGATTATGGGGGCTATGAATATAGCCATGATCAAGACATGGGCAGATTTGAGGGTTATGGTTTTGAGGGAGAAAATGAAGTGAATGAAGTTCCAAGTTCATATGATGAAGTTGGGGCATATGAGGAGTCTTACACTTCCCATTTCGAACCTAGAATTGGTGTAAGGTATAACCCCTTCCTTCGCAAAGCTTATGAGAGCCATGGTGAGAGTGCACGTGTGGAGAATGAAGATTCATATTCTTCACCTTGTAGTACATTTTATCAAGGTCGAAGCGGTGTGAATGGGTTTACTAGCTATAGTGTAGGTTGTCCCATGAGAAGAAGAGAGAATACATCTCCAAGGCCGAGGGGTACTCATGTGCCCTTGGGTTGTCCTAAACTCTACAATGTTGATCCTAGGAGAAGTGTTCACTCCGGAAAGGTAAGCATTTATGGGGTACCGGGATGCCTCCTTGTGCTAGATGATTGGCGCCATAAGAACTACATCATGCCACCGATGGTTGACTAGTTAGGGTTGTTTCGAGAACCTTTACTTGTTCCATATTCCTTGGACGGGTATAAGGTTACCGAGAGAGTGAGGATTGTCTTCACCCAATTTGAATACTATGAGGAGGTGTGGTGTGATATCTTTCCCTTGACACCAGGTCATGTATGCTTGGGTGCCGATTGGTTTGCACAACATAGAGTTCCAAATGTGCTAAATTGGCCTAAGGTTATAATGGACCATTGGGGAAATTATCTCTTTACCTGAATTATTCCCAAACTGCAAGGAGATGTGATCACTTACTCCAAGCCGAATGATTATGAGAGACAAAAGATTGAGAGGAGTAAGGGTGTGAAAGGTGGTAATTCAAGAGGGGAAAAAGGAGAGGTTGTGTGGAGTGAAGTGAGGGGGTTGCCACCAAATCATGCTAACTATGTTTGTCCTTTTCTTTCTAAGGACATTTGTGTAGGTACCAACATGGCAAGCTGAGAAGAACAAGGCCAAAGAGAAGTTGCTGCCGAAGCATGTGGGAAACCTTCACACCACGGCAAAGAAGAATTTACTCAAGAACTTCAAGGTAAAATCACTTACTCTTATACTTTGGTACATGTGAATGATAATTGTGTGGCTAGTAGCCCATTGGGTGTGAGCAGTAGCTTACCTATTTGTGAGTCTATTGATTCTTTGCCTCTTGTTGATGATGTACTTGTTGTGAGTGTGGATACTAGTTGATCCTATTGATGATCGAATTGACTCTTCTTGTAAGGTCAATTTAAGTCCACCTAGTGTTGAAGCCATTGTGTTGAATGTTAATACATCATCTATTGATTCTTTACCCCTTGATGATGATGTACATATTGTGAATGTGGATACACTAGTTGATCCTATTGATGACAAAATTGACTTTTCTTGTAAGATCAATTTATGTCCACCTAGTGTTGAAGCCAATGTGTTGAATGATGGTACATCATCTTATGGGAATTGTGTTGATCAAATAAATAGGAGTGATCCCTTTAGTATGACCTCTAGTAAATGTTCTACTCTCGATTTTGCTCATAGGGATAATCACGTGCTTGAAACATCTTTGATACTTGATAATGATCTTTTAGAGAATGGATTTGCATGTTCTATATCCTCTTCATGGATAGATCCTTCTCTCTTAAGTACAATATCTTGTTTGAAGATGATGAGTTCACTCCTAAAGAACCTAGTGGTGAGAATGACGTTGAAGGTATAGCTTGTCTTGAAAGCTATAGCCTATATGCCAACCCACTATGGTGTAAAAACATTCCTCCTAAAGATGGAACTCTCTTCTTGGGAGATGAGAGTACTCTTAAGGGAAGGGAATGTGAGGTTTTGGAAAGGAATGATCAATTGGGTGATGATAATTTTGATTTGCTTGAATTCTTAAGAAACCCAATAAGTGATTTTTTCTTGAAAATTAATTGTGGTTGTGATCCTTTGTATGACACCCCACCCATGTTTGATGACTATAAGGATGAATTGCTTGCTTGTAAAGACTTAAGTAATAATTCCTTGGACTTTAGTGGTGGTATGTGTCTACTTGAGGGTACTTCCATAGAAAGGGAAGGTGTCCATTATTTGGAAATTACTTCTTCTACTATGTGTGACCTTATTGTTGAGAGTACTCATGGTGATGATGTTGAAACTGGTAGTGAGTACCCACATGAGGACACCTTAGTTGAACTTGACTTGAGTGATACCATTCTCCACTCTCTATTTTCTTTTGATGATATGTATGCTATTGTAGAGAGTATATCTTGTAGTTTGGGTGAAGCCTATGGGGAAAGGGAGTATTGTCTAGACCCGTGTCTATGGCTACTCTTTCTATTTGACCCCGGTGCCAAATATAGAAATGGTGATGTTGGCGCACCCAACTTGTTGCTTGGTCTACATGACAAGCAAAGTGTCATTCTTGAAAACCCGAGAGCAAAGGTGTCATTTTTTCCTTGGGGTAATGTTTCTAAATTTGCCTCCTTGCTTGACACAATTGTGTTTAAATTACAAGAATCTCAACTTGTGGATGCCAAGTTCTCTATTTGCTTGAAGGAAAGAATGTGGATGTGCTTAAATGCTTTGTCTTCACCCGTGTATGCCTTTATACTTGATTCTTTCCTATACTACCTCTTTGCCTATGATGACATCCATGCTAGTTTTGGATTTGTTTTATGTAGAGGTAGGAAATTTGTTGGTTTGTCCACTTGTATGAATGATAATGCTATATGGATCTTGTGGACATTAGAACCAATTGAGGCTCCACCCTTGGTGTGGTCTCTTGAAGAGATAAAGAAGACTCCTTATCCTAATCTGAGCTGTAGACGCAGAAAAAGGTGAATATATATGTTAGGGGTTAATACCAAGTAGTGTCGCGCCCCATTTTTCTCGCGAAGACCCTTTTTGGCCGAACTGGGCATCCGCCCTCGCGTCTGGAGCACCTGCGGGCGCAGATGCCAATGCAGGTGGCTCTGTACAAGGCCAGAGGGTCTTGAACTGTAATGCTAAGACAATGACTCTAGAAATACTTGGAAGGGATAAACTAGAGTGGGAGGGAGTGTATAAGTCTAAGCCGATGAAAATACTATAACCAGAGTTCTATTAACCCATTTTACAAACTAGCAGTTTTTATGGTTTCCTAAGCTCGTAATCTAACATAAAATCAAATCAAATCAATTGTGTCTTATGGCTCCTAAGATGAAGGTAGTTTTACCTTGTGGATTGTTTGATGCCATTAGGACCTTTGTAGTTTCCTTATCTCTTGGTGATTTAAGTAGCCAAATCCTTTGTGCATATTTGAATAAGTTTTTAATATTTAATTCAAAGGATCCTTGGTAATATTGCAAGTATAAGCCACCTTGGCATGTTGAGATGATTTATTGTGCTAACCCTAACCCTCATGCCATGAGGAGTTTGTATTCATTTGTCCTTTCCTTGGCTTTGTAAGGTTTGGATTCGAGGTCGAATCCCAAGAATGGAAGGATGATACAAGACAAATGGCCATAATAACTTTTGATGCCATCAATCGTGGCCAACACGTGGAGAATCTGATTTTGGACACCTTGAAGGCCGAGAGTATGCATGGGGAAGTCATTTTGGACACTTAATAAAGCAATTTCGTGTGTGGAAGGTTGCTTGGAGGCTTGCCTTGATGACTACCCGAGGCTCCAAAGGATTGCAAGGGTTGAAGTGTGAAGAAGGAGTCCTTACACTCCATGACCACCCCTTATTAAGGGTGTTTTGGTCTTTTTGTGCCTTTTCTTTACACTCCATAGGAGCCCCTTTTCATTAAGGGTAGTTTGGTCATTTGATGTAATAAGTTATAAATAGACTTCATTAGTCTTATTTTCTAGGGAGTTGATTATTGGTATTTGAAAGACTTCTTCTTCTCTCTTTGAGAGTGTAGTGTAGGGCTTGGAAAGTCAAGTAGTGTAGGGCTTGGAAAAGCCATTATTGATCCTTGTTTAGACACGATGGTTGTAAGGCGGAGTTGATTCTCTTAGAGGTCACCGTAAGTGTTTGGTGTTGTTATTGCGAGTCTTAGGGGTCTTATTGTTTGATACACGGTTTGGTTCCTATTTCTTGTAATCTCGTATGTCAAGCTATCTATCTTACTCTATTATCTTGTTGTTGTTGTGCTTGTGATCTTGAAGTCTAGTGAAGCCGTGTGGGCTCTTTCGATTCACTAGCATTTGTTGTTCAACTTGCTGATTTTTGTGTCATTTTGTTCCTCTTGTTGCTGATTTCGTGGGAACTTGGTGTTGTGGGATTGATATTGTATCATTTAGTAGTCAAAAAAACACTGATAATCCATCCAAGTAAGGAATAAATAGATGCTAGGAGGTAACAGACGTGTTGTAATGTAAGAAACCAAGTTTTATTATTGGTCTGTCCAACCTTTGTATGTCTTATTTAGTAATTTAGTAGTCAAAAAAACATCGATAACCCTTCTGAGTATTGAATACATAGATGTTAGGTTGTAATACAAGCGTAGTAATGTAAGAAACCAAGTTCTATTATTGGTCCTTCCAACCTTTGTATGTGTTATTTAGTGATTTAGTAGTTAAAAAAACACCGATAATCCATCCAAATATCGAATAAATAGATGCTAGGAGGTAATACATGTGTTGTAATGTAAGAAAGCAAGTTTTATTGTTGGTCCGTCCAGCCTTTGTATGTCTCATTTAGTAATTTAATAGTCAAAAAACCATCAAAAATCCATCCGAGTATGGAATACATAGATGTTAGGTTGTAATACAATAGTAGTAATGTGATACGGGTGGGACAAGCTGTCCAACAAGTACCCGACCATTCACACGAAGTCAAGCTCGGGAGTTACAAAAACTCCAAGCCTTATTCATGCAAATGGCCGTGTGTGAGTTGGTCATTGAACCACCTAAGGATCTAAATGTTTTAAGGTGTGAAGATGGGCCTTGAAGTGTAATAAACTTACACTCCAAGGCCTCCATGGTCGGCTGCCCCAACATGGCCCATATGGTCATTTTGTCTTTCATTTGGCTTGTAATATAAATAGACAAGCTTAGAATTATTTTGCCTTAGTTTTCTCATTGTAATTTCAAGACAAAGACTTGTAATATTTCTCTCTCTCTCTCTCTTCCATTGGGAGGCAGATTTCGGTCAAGCTTGCTAGAGTGAAGCTTGTGTTGTGTTTTTGGCTAGAAACAAGGATCTTGAGGTCATTGAGTTCCTCTTGGTCTAAGTAAGAACTTGGTGTTTATATTCCATAGTCTTAGGGTCCTTTCTTGATGTTAGGGTTCTTAGCCTCTTGAATATTATATGTCAAGTTATCTATCTTTTATTATCTTGTTGTTCTTGTCTTTGAGATCTTGAAGTCTAGTGAAGCCGGGTGCTCTTTCGATTCACTAGCATTTGTGTTGGTTGCTGTTTTTGTTGTGTTGTTGTGAGAATCTTTGTGTTGTGGACTTGATCTTGTATCATTTGGTATCAAAGCAAGACCGGTTGTGTTCCCACACAACCCATCTTGGGCTTGTTCTCGGATTAAACAAAAAAAAAAAAAAAAAATCGGAAATCAGTCCATTGAAGACAAATCCGAGAATGTTGTTGTATGTTTAGATCTAGGTGTTATTTTGCTTGTTTAGTGTGTTTCTAGTGTTGGTTTCTTTCTCACCAACACTAAAGTGTCTAGATCTAAAAGTTGAGCTTGAAAACTTGATCATTGTTGTGGTGACTTGAAGTGGTTGAAAGTTGTATGTTGTTGATGACAAAAATTGGTGGTTGTGTGTTATGTGCTTGAAGAAGTTGATGAAAGTTGTTAAGGTGTTCATCTTTTAAACTTGTTCATCTTGTTCATCTTGTGGTGTTCAAGTTGCAAGACAAGTCATAAAGTTGTTGGTGAAAGACTTGCACCCATCACTTCCTAGTTGGCCAACCACTCTTCCTTAATTCAAGGAGCCTTGTTTTGTGGGACTAGTTAGTCAAACCTAACCCTTTGAGTTTGAAAGGTTGAAAAAGGCTACAAGACTATTATTTTTCCCTCCAAAACACATTGTCATCCTTCACAAGTTGTATGAATATTGATTTTCAGATTTGTGACAAAAAAAAAAAAATACATATAAGTTATATATATACAAACCGTGTGGGCCCAAGGCCAATTGCATGCTGCCACGTCACCCCTAAGCTCAACTTTGGATAATTTTTTAGTTTCTAATTGTTGATTCTTAGTTTCCTTACTTGATTCTAGAACTAATTAACAAACTAGTACATTCCTACTAGATTGTCAATTAGTCCTTTGAATTCGTTTGTTCGTGTCAACGTTTACTTGAGTACTTTTATCTTTTGAACACGTTGTTGTTTTTGGTTCTAGTCCGACAAGAATTCTTTGAGTCTTCAAACAAGAATCCACTCCGGATAAGAGCTTACTCATACCTTAAAGGATTCACGGTTACTAGCCAATTTACAACACTTGTGGAACTCAAGCGTGTGGTGATCTAAGGAGTATAATACCTTGACAATGGAAGGGGCCACGTCCCATAACGTGGATACTAATGCACTTGACTCTATGAGGGTCACTCTTGAGGCCGTTACCCGGATACTTGAAAGGTTGAATTCGGAATTTGGGGCCGTGAGAGGGGACTTGGCAGCAATCAAGGGAGAAGTGTCGGCTATTAGTGGGAGATTAGAACAAGTGGAGAGTCAAAGGAACTCTCATCCTTCTACTCCTCTACATGTCTCTACCAATGGGCATGATAGGACTTCCTCCGCAACCATCACCCCCGAAACAGTCCACCAAATGCTAAATGCACCCCAAGCTCCATTAAATGCCGCAAGCCATACCACCCATTTTCCTCCAAACCGTGACACCACCCTTTTTCCCCCAAACCGTGACCCCACTAGACCAATACGTTTCCAAGCTCCTCAAGTTCCACAAGAGGGATTTGGACGTCAAGTCCCTCCACTAAATCCGAACCCTCCATTCCAAGCTCCATTAAACCAAAGGCCACAAAATCCAATTCCTCCGAATCAAAATGCCCAAGCCCGACCAGCCCCCTTTGAAGGATATGGTAGAGAGGAGTATGAAGGGTATGGAGCCTTTGATGATGATTACATGAGGGAGGAGGAGATAAGAGGGGGTCGTGGAGATCCAAGGAGATACCGAGGGTATGGAGATAGGGGAAACCGACACCAAGAGAGAGATGTAGGCATCAACACCATCAAGTTGAACCTACCAATCTTTAAAGGTGATAGTGACCCCGAGGCCTACTTAGCTTGGGAATCAGCTTGTGACAAAGTTTTCCAAGTTAATGACATCTCGGAAGAAAAGAAGGGTTGCTATGCTATAGCTCATTTTGAGGGTTATGCTAACACTTGGTGAGAGTATGTCAAGCGATTTGGTAATGAACTCATTGATGGGCAGCCACCACCTTGGTATCGATTGAGGTATTTGATGAGGCAACGATACCTTCCCGAGAGATATCGCCATGAGTTGCTTGCTAGATTGTATGGTTTGCGTCAAGGTAACAAGAGTGTGATGGCATATTTTGATGAGTTTCAACAACTCATGTTGAAGCTTGATCATCGTGGGGAGCAAATCAGCCACGACATCATCCGGTTCAAGTGTGGGTTGAACAAAGATATCTCCACTCATTTAACCCTTCACAAGTTTGAAACCGTTGACGGTATTTTCCAAGCGGCTCTTGAGATTGAAAGGGAACTTAGGGAGAGATCATCTTTCAAGACAAGGGGACAAGCCCCCTCGGGTTGGCCCAAAAACAAGGACCAACCCGCCACTACTAGGCTGCCCGAGACCAAAACAGTCCCCAAATTGACTCCAAAACCGGAGGCTCACAAGTATCCTAACCCAAAGGGATTCCAATGTTTCAAGTGCCAAGGTTGGGGACATAAGGCCAATGAATGTCCAAACCGACGCAATGTGATCCTACGGAAAGGTAGAGTGTATTACCTTGGTGAGGAGGTGGGTCCCGAAAGGGGAGAAGATGAGGCCGAGCCTCAAGATGGAGAGGAAACCGATGATGGACCACACGATGATGATGGTGATGATGGTGAAGATGTTTATCCTCAAGAAGGGGAGTGTGTGGTTCCAAACTTTGTGGTTAGGCGCGTCATGATTAGTACGGCAGTAGATGACCCAAGCCAAAGGGAAAATCTATTCCACACTAAATGTCTTGTAAAGGGGAGTGTGTGCACCTTGGTGATCGATGGTGGTAGTTGTACAAATGTCGCAAGTCATGCTTTGGTAAATTTCTTGAAGTTACCAACTACACCACACTCTAGTCCTTACAAGTTACAATGGCTGAATGATTGTGGTGAATTGAAGGTCACAAGGCAATGTGTGATATGGTTTAAGGTGGGAAACTACCACGATGAAGTACTTTGTGACGTAATACCAATGCAAGCATGTCACTTGTTAGGTAGGCCTTGGCAATATGATAGGTCTACCAAACACGATGGGAGGTCCAATCGATATACACTTGAGAAGGATGGCCGAAAGGTCACACTTCATCCTCTTTCACCTTCCCAAGTAAATGAGTGGCATCAAAGGATGAGAGAATTGAAGAAAAAGGGAAAGGAACCCGAAAGGGGAGAAAAGAGAGGGGGTTCCGTAGGTGGGGCAGTAGGTACATCGGAGGCTGCCCCAACAGCAACGGGGGGAGGGACTATGGTGATGTTGGCGAGGAAGAAGGAACTTTTCATAGATCATGATGAGGACACGCCTATGTTACTCTTGGTTCATTGTTTTAATACTAACCCCACTAATCCTTCCATGTCTCCTTTGATTTCTTGTGTATTGCAGGAATATGAAGACGTATTTCCTCAAGAACTTCCACAAGGATTGCCCCCACTTCGGGGAATTGAGCACCAAATTGATTTGGTGCCGGGTTCACAACTTCCAAACAAATCGGCCTATAGGAGCAATCCCATGGACACTAAGGAGCTTGAGAGACAAGTTGAGGAGCTTCTCCACAAGGGATACATCAAGGAAAGTATGAGTCCGTGTGCTGTCCCGGTGCTTTTGGTACCAAAGAAAGACGGAACTTGGTGCATGTGCGTCGATTGTAGGGCCATCAACAAAATCACTATAAGGTATCGTCATCCAATCCCTAGACTAGATGATATGTTAGATGAGCTCCATGGTTCTTGTTTGTTTTCTAAAGTGGATCTTAGGAGTGGCTACCACCAAATTCGCATGCAACCCGGTGATGAGTGGAAGACCGCATTCAAGACCAAATTTGGTCTATATGAGTGGCTGGTCATGCCCTTTGGCCTTACCAATGCTCCTAGCACCTTTATGAGGCTAATGAATCATGTAATGAAGCCTTATATTGGAAAGTTTGTGGTGGTGTATTTTGATGATGTGTTGGTATATAGTAAATCTATTGATGATCATGTGATGCATTTGAGGTGTGTGTTTGATGTGCTCCGAAAGGAGAAGTTGTATGCCAATGTAGAGAAGTGTTCTTTTGGTGTTGATAAAGTGATTTTCTTGGGTTTTGTCGTGAGCTCGAGGGGTGTCGAAGTGGATGAATCCAAGATAGACGCTATCAAAAATTGGCCAACCCCACAAAACGTTGGAGAAGTAAGAAGCTTCCACGGGTTGGCTAGTTTTTATAGAAGGTTTGTCAAAGGATTTAGCACCATAGCCGCCCCCTTGACCGAGGTCATTCGGAAAGAACAACCCTTCAAGTGGGGTGTCGAGCAAGCTAAGGCATTTGAAGCCTTGAAAGCTATGCTCATCTCCGCACCGTTGTTACAATTGCCCAACTTTGATAAGACCTTCGAGGTTGAGTGCGATGCGAGTAAAGTAGGCGTAGGGGCTGTTTTGATGCAAGATTTGAAACCCATTGCTTACTTTAGCGAAAAGCTCAAAGGAGCAACTCTAAACTACTCCACGTATGATTTAGAGTTGTATGCCTTGATTAGAGCCTTGGCCACTTGGCAACATTACTTATGGCCCAAGGAGTTCGTGATCCGAACGGACCATGAATCCTTAAAGCATCTTCGGGCCCAAGACAAGCTTAACAAACGGCATGCAAAATGGATCGAGTTTCTTGAGACCTTCCCTTATGTTATCCAATACAAAAAGGGTAAGGACAATGTAGTGGCCGATGCTTTGTCTAGAAAACATGTCCTTGTGTCCACCTTGTCATCAAAATTGATGGGTTTTGAGAGTTTAAGAGAATTGTATCCCAAGGACCCTCACTTTGCTCCTATCTTTAGGGAATGTGAAGAATTGGGTAGGGACAAGTGGGATTCGGCTAGGGGTTCAAATCCCTATGCCAAGTTTGATGGTTACTTATTTAAAGGTAGACGATTGTGTGTACCCTCTAGCTCTTGGAGAGAATTGTTTGTGAGGGAAGCACATGATGGCGGTCTAATGGGTCATTTTGGGGTCGAAAAGACCCTTGGAATATTGGAGGAGCAATTCTATTGGCCCAAAATGCGCAAGGATGTGGCTAGGATTTGCGGCCAATGTGTAGAATGCAAGAGAGCCAAATCTCGGCTCCTACCTCATGGGTTGTACACCCCGCTGCCCACTCCTCTACGTCCTTGGCTTGATATATCTATGGACTTTGTGTTAGGGCTGCCAAGGACTCGACGAGGCCGGGATAGTATTTTTGTTGTAGTTGACCGGTTTTCTAAAATGGCGCACTTTATTCCTTGTTCTAAATGTGATGACGCCCCTAGCGTGGCCTCGTTGTTTGTTGATAATGTTGTTAGATTGCATGGTGTCCCGAGGACCATTGTGAGTGATAGGGACTCTAAGTTCCTAAGCCACTTTTGGAAGTCCATGTGGGGTAGGCTTGGTACCAAGTTATTATTCTCTACGTCCTGCCACCCACAAACCGATGGCCAAACGGAAGTAGTAAATAGGACTTTGGGTGCTATGCTACGTTCCATGGTTAAGGGAAAAATGACTTCTTGGGAAGAGCACTTACCATTAATTGAGTTTGCATATAACCGTGTCATACACTCAAGTACGGGAATGACTCCCTTTGAGTGTGTATACGGCCTCAACCCCCTCACCCCTTTGGATTTAACGCCTTTGCCAAGTGATCTTATGATTAGCTTAGAAGGAAGCAAGCGGGCAGATTCTATGAAGAAGTTACATGAGAAGGTGCGGCTTCAACTTGAGAAGAAAAACCAAGACATGGCAAGGAGGGCCAACAAGGGAAGAAAGAAAGTCATCCTTGAACCGGGAGATTGGGTGTGGGTGCATCTTCGGAGGGATCGGTTTCCATCCCAAAGAAAGTCCAAATTGATGCCGAGGGGTGATGGTCCATTCCAAGTACTCGAGAAAATCAATGACAACGCCTACAAGATTGACCTTCCACCGGAATATCAAGTGCACCACACTTTTAACGTTTGTGATCTTTCTCTCGTGGAGGCGGTTGAAGACGACCAAGTGCTGAATTTGAGGTCAAATTCCTCTCAAGATGGAGAGGATGATACGGGTGGGACAAGCTGTCCAACAAGTACCCGACCATTCACACGAAGTCAAGCTCGGGAGTTACAAAAACTCCAAGCCTTATTCATGCAAATGGCCGTGTGTGAGTTGGTCATTGAACCACCTAAGGATCTAAATGTTTTAAGGTGTGAAGATGGGCCTTGAAGTGTAATAAACTTACACTCCAAGGCCTCCATGGCCGGCTGCCCCAACATGGCCCATATGGTCATTTTGTCTTTCATTTGGCTTGTAATATAAATAGACAAGCTTAGAATTATTTTGCCTTAGTTTTCTCATTGTAATTTCAAGACAAAGACTTGTAATATTTCTCTCTCTCTCTCTCTTCCATTGGGAGGCAGATTTCGGTCAAGCTTGCTAGAGTGAAGCTTGTGTTGTGTTTTTGGCTAGAAACAAGGATCTTGAGGTCATTGAGTTCCTCTTGGTCTAAGTAAGAACTTGGTGTTTATATTCCATAGTCTTAGGGTCCTTTCTTGATGTTAGGGTTCTTAGCCTCTTGAATATTATATGTCAAGTTATCTATCTTTTATTATCTTGTTGTTCTTGTCTTTGAGATCTTGAAGTCTAGTGAAGCCGGGTGGGGCTCTTTCGATTCACTAGCATTTGTGTTGGTTGCTGTTTTTGTTGTGTTGTTGTGAGAATCTTTGTGTTGTGGACTTGATCTTGTATCATAATGAAAGAAACCAAGTTCTATTATTGGTCCATCCAACTTTTGAATGTCTCATTTAGTGATTTAGTAGTCAAAGAAACACCGATAATCCTTCTGAGTTTGGAATACATTGATGTTACGAGGTAATGCACATGTAGTAATGTAAGAAACCAAGTTTTATTACTGGTATGTCAAGCCTTTGTATGTCTCATTTAGTAATTTAGTAGTCAAAAAAACATTGATAATCCTTCTGAGTATGGAATACATAGATGTTAGGTTGACAAGTGTAGTAATGTAAGAAACTAAGTTCTATTATTGGTCCGTCCAACCTTTGTATGTGTTATTTACTGGTTTAGTAGTCAAAAAAACACCGATAATCCATCCAAGTATGGAATAAATAGATGCTAGGAGGTAATAGACGTGTTGTAATGTAAGAAACCAAGTTTTATTATTGGTATGCCCAACCTTTCTATGTCTCATTTAGTAATTTATTTGTCAAAAAAACATCGATAACCCTTCTGAGTATGGAATACATAGATGTTAGGTTGTAATACAAGTGTAGTAATGTAAGAAACCAAGTTCTATTATTGGTCCGTCCAACATTTGTATGTGTTATTTAGTGATTTAGTAGTCAAAAAAACAACGATAATCCATCCAAGTATGGAATAAATAGATGCTAAGAGGTAATAGACGTGTTGTAATGTAAGAAACCAAGTTTTATTATTGGTATGTCCAGCCTTTCTATGTCTCATTTAGTAATTTAGTAGTCAAAAAAACATTGATAACCCTCTGAGAATGGAATACATAGATGTTAGGTTGTAATACAAGTGTAGTAATGTAAGAAACCAAGTTCTATTATTGGTCCGTCCGACCTTTGTATGTGTTATTTAGTGATTTAGTAGTCAAAAAACACCGATAATCTATCTAAGTATGGAATAAGTAGATGCTAAGAGGTAATACATGTGTTTATTAAGAAAGCAAGTTTTATTGTTGGTCCGTCTAACCTTTGTATGTCTCATTTAGTAATTTAATAGTCAAAAAAACATTGATAACCCTTCTGAGTATGGAATACATAGATGTTAGGATGTAATACAATAGTAGTAATGTAAGAAACCAAGTTCTATTATTGGTCAATCAAACTTTTGAATGACTCATTTAGTGATTTAGTAGTCAGAGAAACACTGATAATCCATCTGAGTTCGGAATACACAGATGTTAGGAGGTAATGCACATGTAGTAATGTAAGAAACCAAGTTTTATTACTGGTCTGTCAAGCCTTTGTATGTCTCATTTAGTAATTTAGTAGTAAACATCGATAATCCTTCTGAGTATGGAATACGTAGATGTTAGGTTCTGATACAAGACGGAAGATGCGGAAGCCTTTAAAGAAACAAGAAAACAAAGAAATAAGATAAACAAAGATAAAAGGGATAGAAAGGTAGACACAAAAATGGAATCAAAGGCAACCAATTCTATAGAAAGAAGAGACCTCCTTCAAATATCCAAATAAGCACCTAAACCTATGAGAAAGACCTCAAGGGAATTAGATTTCCAAGCAAACCTCCTTTCTAAACTTGAAACAATCAAAAGCTTCAACAAGCTCTCAAACTCTTAAAAGAGTATTTAATATTCAATATTCATCAAGATCATCTACTCTAAAATGAGCTATGCTCCACTATTTATAGACTAGGTTGCTAATTACAAAAATACCCTTAATGAATTTAGGGTCTTCTTTAGCATGAGGCTTGAATGTCAAGAATAGCTACTTTGCATCCATAGCCACTTTTCCCTTTTTCGAGTAGTCTTCCATATGTAGCCTTGTACTTCCATTTTAGCACATTTCTAAGCTTCAACCTTTCATTCCAAACTCCTTTCACGCCTCCAAAGTATTGACTCAAGCCAAAGCTCTTGAACTCTTTCTCTTGGCTTGGCGTGCATGCATCATTCTCCCTTTCTTGTAAAGGATTCGTCCTCGAATCCAAACCTAACAAAACCATAGGGAAAACAAACAAAAACAAGGACCTCATGACATGAGGGTTAGTGTTAGTGGAAACAATTCTACCAACACACCAAGGATACACAAACTTATTATATGACCAAGCATCAAAATGATTCACAAAGGGTTTGTAACCCAACATTTCAAGAGATACTTGGCTAGATATGAAACATTGACAAAGGGGTGAATCAAAAGAAACATTGTATTTAGGCAACCACACATGTAAGTCCTCAATGGTTCTAAATTTAGACAAGCATAAAAACCCCCTTTAAGCCAAGTAACACATAATAGCCCACATAACTAAGTGCAATGTCATAAAAAGGGTCAAACCAAGTTAAGAGTCCACCCAACACACTAGCTATCCTCGAGAATAGGATTACTCCCAATTCATCACGGGGGTCAAATACAAAGATATTCCCCACACAAGTTGGCAAGCGTATATCATTCAAGTTCATAAGATCAAGTAATAACACCAAGTAAGAATCACATGACGGAAAGGAAGTATTACTACTATACTCATCACAATGTAAACCAACACCGGGGTCAAATGGGTGGATAACATAGAATCGAGTCAAGGAAACACCCATTTTCCCTATTGCCACTCTTATCAACATAAGACATACACTCGACACAAGCACGAGTGTAATATGCAAATAGATGGTAAAGAAAGGTATCACACAAAATAACTTCATCCAAGGTGTCCTCATATGTAAGACCACTAGAAGACTCAAGAATATCAAGTATACTATCAAGAATTGGAACACTCAAAGAAGAAGTAGCAATTGATGAACACACATCACCTTCCTTCTCAACATCCCATAGTGGGTTATCATACAAAGTATAACTCTCATGAATAGCTACATTACAATCACTATTCACACCACTAGGCACCAAACTAGGAGGGGTCTCATCATCATCAAACAAGACATTATACTTAAAGTGAGAAGAATCAATGAAAGATGGAGAATTAAAACATGTAATCTCATTCTCAAAAAGACAAATGTCATCTTTTAAGGAGGTTTAAAACACATGAGTTCTATGAGCAAAACAAGCAATCGGATCTTCAATAAAAGATATGCTCAAAGAGTCACTCCTACTCAATTGATCAACTTCATCAATATTACCACTAACTTGACGCTCAATAAGAACATCACAAGATCCCTCAAGTAGTGTACTACATGCAAAAGCTAGTTGATCAATACCAATATCACTTGATAATGAACTATCATTCAAAACACATGTATCAACACTAGGTGGACACAAATTGATCTTACTAGAAGAATCAATTCGGTCATCAATAGGATCAACTAGTGTATCCACATTCTCAACAAGCACATTATCAAAACATGGCAAAGAATCACATGACAATGTGATACAAGACAAATGACCATCATAACTTTTGAAGCCATCATTCGTGGCCAACACGTGAAGAATCTGATTTTTGGACACCTTGAAGTCCCGAGAGTATGCATGGGGAAGTCATGAAGTCATTTTGGACACATAATAAAGCAAATTTGTGTGTGGAAGGTTGCTTGGAGGCTTGCCTTGATGACTACCCGAGGCTCCAAAGAATTGCAAGGGTTGAAGTGTGAAGAAGGAGCCCTTACACTCCATGACCGCCCCTTATTAAGGGTGTTTTGGTCTTTTTGTGCCTTTTCTTTACACTCCATAGGAGCCTCTTTTCATTAAGGGTAGTTTGGTCATGTGATGTAATAGTTATAAATAGGCTTCATTAGTCTTATTTTCTAGTTAGTTGATTATGGATATTTGAAAGAATTCTTCTTCTCTCTTTGAGAATGTAGTGTAGGGCTTGGAAAGGCCAAGTAGTGTAGGGCTTGGAAAAGCCATTATTGATCCTTGCTTAGAAACGGTGGTTGTAAGGCGGAGTTGATTCCCTTAGCGGTCACCATAAGAGTTTGGTGTTGTTATTGCGGGTCTTAGGGGTCTTATCGTTTGATACACGGTTTGGTTCCTTCTTCTTGTAATATCGTATGTCAAGCTATCTATCCTTTTTTTTGTAATTTTGTTAAGCTTGTGTTTGTAAATCTTGAAGTCTAGTGAAGCCGTGTGGGGCTCTTTCGATTCACTAGCAGTTGTTGTTCAACTTGTTGTTCTTGTGATAGTTGTTCATCTTGTTGTTGTTGCTGAAATCTTGTGTTGTGGGTTTGATCTTGTATCATTTGGTATCAAAGCAAGGCTGGTTGTGTTCCTACACTACCAATCTTGGGCTATCTCGGTCAAAAAAAAAAAAAAAAAAAAAAACGAAATCTGTCCATCTTGTTGTCTTGGCCGAGAATAGTGATTGTGTGTTTAGATCTAGGTGTTATTTTACTTGTTTAGTGTGTTTCTAAGTGTTGGTTTCTTTCTCACCAACACTAAAAGTGTCTAGATCTAAAGATGAGCTTATAATATTGACCATTGTTGTGGTGACTTGAAGTGGGCCGTAGGTTGTATCTTGTTGATGACCATTGGTGGTTTTTGTGTTATGTTCTTGAAGAAGTTGATGTTGTGTTCTTGAAGGTTGTTGTGGTGTTCATCTTGTTCTTCATCTATTCTTACAACTTAAGACAACAAAAGTTATAAAGTTGTTGGTTGGTGGTGAGAAGACTTGCACACATCTCTTCTTAGACTTGACAACCACTTTTCCTTAAAACACGGAACCTTGTTTTGTGGGATTAGAATAGTCAAATCTTACCTTTTTGAGTTTGAAAGGTTGAAAAAGAGTACAAGACTTTACTTTCCCTCCAAAACCCATTGTCATCCATGACACTGTATTTCATATTGAAATTTCAGATTTGTGACAAAAAAAATAAATATATATATATATATATATATATATATATTTTCGTGTGGGCCCAAGACCAATTGCATGCTGCCACATCACCATTAAGCTCAAATTTCAGCTTCTAAGTTTCATTTCCTTGTTTCTTTAGTTTCATTTCTTGATTCTAGTACTAATTAACAACTAGTAATCACCTACTAGATTGTGAGTTGGTTTTTTGAATCCGTTTTCGTTCGTGTTCTTCGTTCTTTGTGTGCTTTTCTCATTTTGATTCGTTGAACTTCTTTGATTCAAGTTCATAAGTCGATTTTTTGTTTTGGTGTCTTGAGTCGATCAAACAATAATCTATTCTGGTCGCTAAGTAGTGATTGACACCTTATTAACTACCGGAGTATAAGTAACTTTCAATATTCGCCGCTCCAATTGTGAGGATCACAAAGGTGAGTGTATACGAGTGTTGGTGAGGTTCTTTTACTACTAATCTTGTTTGTTCATTTTGTAGGTACAAGGTGATATAAGGGGAACATAGGTAGCCTCGTATTATTGTGACTACAACATGGGAGACTATGATTGTAGTGAGGGATTTTATGGCTACGATGATGTTGTGGATTATGGGGGCTATGAATATAGCCATGATCAAGACATGGGCAGATTTGAGGGTTATGGTTTTGAGGGAGAACATGAGGTGAATGAAGTGCCAAGTTCTTATGATAAAGTTGGGGCATATGAGGAGTCTTACACTTCCCATTTCGAACCTCGAATTGGTGTAAGGTATAACCCCCCTTCGCAAAGCTTATGAGAGCCATGGTGAGAGTGCACGTGTGGAGAATGAAGATTCATATTCTTCACCTTGTAGTACATTTTATCAAGGTCGAAGCGGTGTGAATGGGTATGCTAGCTATAGTGTAGGTTGTCCCATGAGAAGAAGAGAGAATACATCTCCAAGGACGAGGGGTACTCATGTGCCCTTGGGTTGTCCTAAACTCTACAATGTTGATCCTAGGAGAAGTGTTCACTCCGTAAAGGTAAGCATTTATGGGGTACCGGGATGCCTCCTTGTGCTAGATGATTGGTGCTATAAGAACTACATCATGCCACCGATGGTTAATTTAGGGTTGTTTTGAGAACCTTTACTTGTTCCATATTCCTTGGACGGGTATAAGGTTACCGAGAGAGTGAGGATTGTCTTCACCCAATTTGAATACTATGAGGAGGTGTGGTGTGATATCTTCCCCTCGACACCAGGTCATGTATGCTTGGGTGCCGATTGGTTTGCACAACATAGAGTTCCAAATGTGCTAAATTGGCCTAAGGTTATAGTGGACCATTGGGGAAATTATCTCTTTACCTCAATTATTCCCAAACCGCAAGGAGATGTGATCACTTACTCCAAGCCGAATGATTATGAGAGACAAAAGATTGAGAGGAGTAAGGGTGTGAAAGGTGGTAATTCGAGAGGGGAAAAAGGAGAGGTTGTGTGGAGTGAAGTGAGGGGGTTGCCACCAAATCATGCTAACTATGTTTGTCCTTTTCTTTCTAAGGACATTTGTGTAGGTACCAACATGGCAAGCGGAGAAGCACAAGGTGTCACGCCCCGAATTCCATCGAGACATGATTGGCACCCGTAGCCGATAAGGCCCGAGAGAACCAACCTTTGCCTATGTTCAATCATATGCATACGAAACTTGGCCGTTGAGGCCATCCAGTCAAACAACATATGTCTTTTACACTGATACACCCACATCGGTCTACAAAAGCCTCTAACAAGAGCATTGACCAAAATGAACCATAAGTCGGGACAAGTCCCCGCTTTATACAACATGTACAATACCAAAACATATATACACTTTGACTCGGAGAAGCCCCGAATGAGCTGGAGCTCACCAAAGAACCGCTAACACTGGCAGTCTATTGAGGAGGCCTACTGGGACCTGCGCCTGTAGCAAGTAAGGTAAATTCCCCGAGAGGGGTCAGTACGAAATAAGTACTGAGTATGCAAGGCTCAGATGAAACTATACAACACATGAATGTTTCAATGAATATGTCAATGAACTCAAAACATATGAATAATCAATGTGAATAAGGCACCATGTTAGGTTTTGGAAACCATGTGGATTGCTTTCATTATTTTTTTTCATTACTTTATTTATCTCAATGCTCACATGTCATGACATATCACAATGTACCCGGGCCCCGACTGATCAGTGGGTCTTTCATATCATATCATTGTGTAGGGATCGAGTCGAGCTAGGCTTATGCCCCTAGACTTGCCACCCATATATCAATGCATCGGGATCGAGTCGAGCTAGGCTTACGCCCCTAGACTTGCCACCCATAAATCCAAACCTCGGGATCGAGTCGAGCTAGGCTTACGCCCCTAGACTTGCCACCCATACTTGATCATTGACCACATTTGCATTACTTTGTTCATTACTTTGAGATTGATACTTTGATAATCATACCATCACTTTGGAACTTTGGAACATAACATTGTTGGAAACTTTGAATCATTGACCAATAAGAAGTGAAGGACATGTGAATAAATATCAATGAGAAATATAACATCACTAGCACCATGATACTATTGGAACCATTGGACCATAAGCCATGAACAAGAGACACAAGTATAGGCACTATTGGAGTATTGGACCATAACCTTATTTGAACTTTCGGAACATTAACCATGAATATGAGAAATGAGATTCACAAATGATCCATGAGTAGGAAATATATGACAATGATCATAGATAAGTGCATATGGGATACCTTGGTACATTTCGGAATAGAACTAAAGAAATGTCAATGTGAACACTATTGGCCGTAGAAAGATACGGAAAAATTAACCTTGCATACCTTGGATGCACAATACGAATAGACAACCTTCGATGCGTATACAATGATCCCTCTCCTTCACTCTACAACATACATACATAACGAATTCACGTTAACCACGAATTACTTTACAAATGCATGCAATGTCAATGAATTACATGTTTGCCTTTAAACATGCCATTTCCCCTTGACAAAACCATTGATCATACTATTATTTCACAAATTCCATAATATTCCCAACATTGACCAATACATAAAAATTAACACATTTCACCACAATACTTCTCCTTTACACTTTCTTATCCATAACACATCACAAATAATCCCTCAAAGCACCTTAATTCAACTCATAACACATATCGGCCAAAATCCCAAAATTCCCACTTTTAGACAAGAACAAGTGTAATGCCCAAAATAACACCATACATGTTCATATTTTGTCCATACCATGCTTTTTCATCAAAGGCACAAGGCCTAATTCACACTTGAATTCCATATACCACAAATCTCATACAAAATCACCAAGTACCATGACCAACTTTTCCAAGCACAACCAACATGATATACATATTCTTTTATGCATATAAGATATTAATCCATGAAAATAAATACTTACCAAGGCTTGGAATATGTTGATCTTGTCCAAGGAGTCCCAAGGAATTGTTTTGCTTTAGGGTTTGGAAATGAGAAATGTTGAGAAAAATGTTTTAAAGGCATGAGAGGTTTTGTATAATAAAAATCTGATTTGCCCCTTTATATAGGCCTCTCATGTTGTCCTTAGCCAATTCTTGGCATTTAATAATATGTCTAGAAGGTCAAATGGAAGAATGGGTCTTTTGACCCATTTGGGCCATGGATTTCTTCCACTTTTGGGCCTTAATTTGGCCCAAGAAGACATATCCATTTAACCCAACAAGTTTCATGCATTTTAACCATATCTCTCATGTTTATATAATTCCATAAGGTCACGACAATATTCCCTTAAAAGGTTCTCATTCGTCCTTTCGATTGCAAAAATAGGCATTCTAGTCGCCCTTGGTTTCATTGGACATTTTGGATCACTATTCACCTTTCGTGATTTGATCATGTAGGATTATGTAGGAGTGTATTGAAGTGTTTGAATCTTTAACAATGCTCAAATAACGTCAAAGAATCAAAAGAAACCATCTAGAAATCGTCGTAGAATTGCGTTACGAAACGACTCCGGAAAGGCATAGTTTTTTGTTCCTTGCGCCACACCCCCTGAAACAGGGTAGTGGCGCAAGAATTGGGCCTGCTCTGAAGTTTATGCAGGCTGGTGGCTTGCGCCACACCCCTGAAACAGGGTAGTGGCGCAAGTCTCAGCACATTGCTGAAATTTCCGGCCACTTATCCAATGTGTACGTATCGTCCAATCCTTTATCCAAACACTACAAAATACTTACTTAGTGATCTTAACCATCAAGTAAACATGACTTAAAGTCACCAAATGAGGTTAGAATATGTACGAGTTCTTACCCAAATGCTCCATGAAATCACAACACATCTCCTACGACGATCTAATCGCACATGTTACGTCCGATATCAAATGTTTCCCCAATGACACTATAAAACACATATGCATGGCATCTCAACACCTATGTAGATATGATCTACCCAAATGCTCCATGAAATCACAACACACCTCCTACGACGATCTAATCGCACATGTTACGTCCGATATCAAATGTTTCCCCAATGACACTATAAAACACATATGCATAGCATCTCAACACCTATGTAGATATGATCCCAAGGTATCAAGTGAGGTTATCAAGTACGGGGTGTTACATTCTTCCCCCCTTAGAAACATTCGTCCTCGAATGTTAACAACAGTGTCTTATATACAACAAATACATCTTTACTTTAACATACCTATACACATTCACATAATGCTTTTAAATACTTACTTGTTATTGTTCCACCTCCGCACTGTGAACTTCTTGGTCCATTTGGAATAAGTGGGGATACTTGGCTTTCATCATTTCTTCCGCTTCCCATGTGATCTCCTCTACTTGTTGGTTTCTCCAAAGGACTTTTACGGATGCTATGTCTTTATTTCTCAATCTCTTTACTTGTCGATCTAGGATAGCAATGGGTACCTCTTCATAAGTGAGATCCTCTGTAACTTGAACATCTTCAATTGGAACAATACGAGCTGGATCTCCTATACATTTTCGAAGCATCGACACATGAAATACCGGATGGACTGAGGAAAATTCTTGCGGTAAGGCTAATTCATATGCGACTTGCCCAAATCTTCTAATAACTTCATAGGGGCCTATGTAACGTGGACTCAATTTCCCTTTCTTTCCGAACTGCATTACCCCTTTCATCGGTGACAACTTTAGAAACACCCAATCACCTATGGCGAATTCAAGCCCTCTTCGCCTAACATCGGCATATGATTTGTGACGACTTTGAGCCGTTTGTAACCGTTGTTGGATAACTTTAACTTTCTCCATGGCTTGGTGAACAATATCTGGCCCAAGTAAAGCAGTTTCTCCTGCTTCAAACCACCCAATTGGTGATCTACATTTTCTTCCATACAAGGCTTCATAAGGTGCCATTTTAATACTTGAATGATAGCTATTGTTATATGCAAATTCAATAAGAGGCAAATGGTCATCCCAACTACCTTGAAAATCCAACGTACATGCTCGTAGCATATCTTCAAGTGTCTGAATAGTACGTTCGGCTTGTCCATCAGTCTGAGGATGGAAAGCCGTACTCAAATTCACCTGAGTACCCAAACTCCGCTGAAAAGATTTCCAAAAGTGTGCTGTGAACTGTGCTCCTCTGTTTGATATAATAGAAAGTGGAATACCATGCAATCGTACTATCTCTTTCACATACAACTTTGCATAATCCTCGGCTGTATAGGTCATCTTGACAGGTAGAAAATGAGCTGACTTGGTAAGTCGGTCCACTATGACCTATATGGAATCAAACTTCCGCAATGTACGAGGCAAGCCCGTAATAAAATCCATATTAATCATATCCCACTTCCAGACTGGAAGATTGATACATTGCATGTAACCTCCCGGTTTCTGATGTTCCACTTTCACCTGTTGACAATTTGGGCATTGCGCGACAAATTCTGCAATGTTCTTTTTCATGTTGCCCCACCAATACACTTCTTTCAATTCATGGTACATTTTAGTAGCACCTGGATGAATGGAATAGCGCGAATGGTGCGCCTCTGTCATTATTCGTGTCCTCAGCTGATCTACATCCGGTACACATATTCTCCCTTGACATTGAAGCACCCCTTTCGGGGTAATATCAAATGCCTTGGTCAAATTCTGCTGCACATTCTCCTTTAGCTGCAATAAAATAGAATCTGCATACTGTTTCTCTTTCACTTCAGCTATCAAGGAGGATTCTGCTGCATTCTGCACCATAACTTTATCATCGGAGGATTCAATAAGGCAAACTCCCAAGCTGGCTAATTGATTCAAATCTTTGATTATCTCACGCTTTTCATTCAACTAACCACTAGTGCTTTCTACTGCCTTACGGCTCAATGCATCAGCTACAACATTTGCTTTGCCTGGGTGATAAAGAATATCAATGTCATAATCTTTTAACAGCTCTAACCACCTTCGTTACCTCAAATTGAGTTCCTTCTGCTTAAAAAGATATTGCAAGCTTTTGTGATCCGTATAGATGTCAACATGAACCCCATATAAATAATGACGCCATATCTTTAAAGCAAAAACTACTGCTGCCAATTCAAGATCATGTGTGGGATAGTTTTTCTCATGTGGCCGCAACTGTCGTGAGGCATATGCGATCACCCTACCATGCTGTATCAACACACATCCGAGACCAATCCCGAAAGTATCACAATACACTGTATAGCCCTCTGTGCCTTCAGGAAGAACTATCACTGGTGTAGAAGTCAACTTATCTTTCAGGTTTTGAAACCCTCTTTCACATGCATCATTCCATTGAAATTTAATTGCCTTGTGAGTTAACTTTGTCAATGGTGCCGCAATAGAAGCAAAACCTTCTACAAATCTTCGGTAATAACCTGCCAAACCCAGAAAACTGTGAATCTCTGTGGGTGTCGTAGGTCTTGGCCAGTTTTTCACTGCTTCTATCTTTTGGGTATCAACCTGTATGCCTTCATCTGATACAATGTGACCCAAGAACGCAACTGATTTCAACCAAAACTCACATTTGGAGAATTTTGCATACAACTTACGCTCACGGAGAATTTGCAACACTTGCCGTAAGTGATAAGCATGGTCTTCTGGTGATCTTGAATAAACAAGGATGTCATCTATAAATACTGTCACAAACACGTCTAGGAATGGCTTAAACACCCTGTTCATCAAATCCATAAACACAGCCGGTGCATTTGTTAGTCCAAATGACATAACTAAAAATTCATAATGGCCATACCGTGTTCGAAAAGCTGTCTTGGGTACATCCTCCTCTCTAACTCTGACTTGATGGTAACCCGACCTCAAGTCAATTTTTGAAAAACACCTGGCACCCTGTAACTGATCAAACAAATCATCAATACGAGGGAGGGGATATTTGTTCTTGATTGTTACTTTATTCAGTTGACGATAGTCGATGCACATTCTCAAGGTGCCATCTTTCTTTCGCACAAATAATACCGGTGCACCCCACGGGGACATACTAGGCCTAATGAAGCCTTTATCCAGCAAATCTTTCAACTGCTCCTTCAATTCACGCAGTTTCGCTGGAGCCATTCTATATGGAGGAATAGAAATGGGTTGAGTGCCTGGAATCACATCAATACCGAATTCCACTTCTCGTTCTGGGGGTAAACCTGGAAGATCCTCTGGAAATACATCAAGAAATTCATTGACTACCGGTACTGACTGTGGAGTTAATGGTTCCACATCATTATCTTTCACTCGTACCAAATGACATACGTATCCCTTGGCAATCATTTTTCTGGCTTTCAAATAGGAAATAAATCTCCCTCGTGGTGCCCCTACATTACCCTGCCATTCAAGAACATTCTCCTGCGGAAAACAAAATTGCACCTTCTTGGCCCGGCAATCTACCGTAGCATAACAAGAGGCCAACCAATCCATTCCCATAATTACATCAAAATCCACCATGTTCAATTCAATAAGATCGGCCAACGTATCATGACCACACACAGTTACGATACACTCTCTTTGCAATAATATATTCACCAACCAGTGTAGACACTTCAATTGACTTAATTAATATTTCCGGTGCCGTTGCAAATTTCGCAGCAACCAATGGAGTAACATAGGAAAATGTAGAGCCTGGGTCAATTAATGCATATACATTATGTGAGAATATGGATAATGTACCTGTGACAACATCTGGGGAAGCCTCTGAATTCTGGCGGTCCACCAAAGCATAAGTGCGATTCTGGACCCCGCTAGTACTGGCTCCTCCTCTGGCACCCCTACCTCGACCAATAGGCTGCACCCCTCGGCCCTGTGAAGGAACTGATGTTGAAGACGCAATAGCCGACCCAGCTGGTCGTGCTATACCACCCATGCTCCGCTGTGGACACTCTCTCGCTATATGTCCCGGCATACCACACCAAAAGCAGACATTCGTCCCTGTTCGACATGTACCGGTGTGCATACGCCCGCAGTGCTGACACTGCTGACGAGGGAAACCTGCTGCCTGTGATCCCTGAACCCCACTACTTTGCCCTGCTGAACCACCTCTAAACCCTCGAGACTGCGAATAAGCACCACCTGCGGAATAAGAGAACGACGGTCTAGGTGGTCTAGGAAACATGCGGGGCCTAGATCCTCCTTGGGACATCATAGGTGGTCCCATAGGTCTAGCCCTTTTGGACTGTCCCCTATCAAATTCATGTACCCTGCGTCTTTGTCTCTGATCCTCCATTTTCTGGGCGAAGGCTTGTATGCGAGCAATGTCCATGTCCCTATTCAAGGCCGCAATAGTGCAATCTCTTACCAAATATGGCTCTAGTCTGTCCACGTATCTATGGACCCTGTCTGTCATCGTAGCCACAACATTTGGCGCATATCGAGCCAAGGAATTAAATTGCAAACTATATTCCCGAACACTCATAGTCCCTTGACGCAAATTCAGGAACTGATCTGCACGTGCTTCTCGAACCTCATACGGAAGATAATGATCGAGGAAAGCCACTTTAAACTCTTCCCATGTCGGCGAATCTGCACTAATGTCACGGGATTTCTTCCAATCTTCATACCACAGTATTGCCTCCCCCTTCAACCTGTACGCAGCAAGTTCAACTGTCTCTACCCCTGTCACATGCATAACTTCCAATGCCCTTTGAATTTGATCCACGAAGTCCTGTGGATCTGCTTTTGGATCTGCCCCTGTGAATATAGGAGGGTCCAGTTTCAAGAAATCCTGTGTTTTGCGACTTGCCATTCTAGCCGCATCATCATCATGTGCCATTGCACCAGCTCTTCCCTGGCTTTGTGCCGCCACTAACTGTGTCAACATCTGTACAGCATTCCTAAGATCCTGATCTGTGGCATTTGTCGGTGGTTCCACGGGCACTTCCCTTCTTCTCGGCTCTTCTGGAGCTGAAGAAGTAGAAGAAGCTCGCGTTGCGAACTCAGTTTCAGCCCCACCTTGATCAACTTGCTCAGGTGGTGGTCTACTTGCTCCTTCACCAGTAATTCTATCTGTCAGCTTACTTTTACCTTTTCCTCTTCTAGTGTTCGGCATTTTGACTATACCAAAGAAAAACAATTACCAAGATCAGATATAATGCAACTGACAACATTGGCTCTATTGCACGATCTAGAATGAAGGAAAGAAACAACATCCTAAATGTCTCGTAGCCTCCTACGTATAAATGTGGTGCACAACACATCGATACGTAAGACTCTACTCAGACACGGCTTTGTAGACATCCTTAGACCGACTGCTCTGATACCACTTTTGTCACGCTCCGAATTCCATCGAGACATGATTGGCACCCGTAGCCGATAAGGCCCGAGAGAACCAACCTTTGCCTATGTTCAATCATATGCATGCCAATCATATGCATGCATACCATAATCATACCACCAGTGCATAAGAACATGAAAGATGAATACCGAAAAACATGGGACATATTTATACATACATACGAAACTTGGCCGTTGAGGCCATCCAGTCAAACAACATATGTCTTTTACACTGATACACCCACATCGGTCTACAAAAGCCTCTAACAAGAGCATTGACCAAAATGAACCATAAGTCGGGACAAGTCCCCGCTTTATACAACATGTACAATACCAAAACATATATACACTTTGACTCGGAGAAGCCCCGAATGAGCTGGAGCTCACCAAAGAACCGCTAACAATGGCAGTCTATTGAGGAGGCCTACTGGGACCTGCGCCTGCAGCAAGTAAGGTAAATTCCCCGAGAGGGGTCAGTACGAAATAAGTACTGAGTATGCAAGGCTCAGATGAAACTATACAACACATGAATGTTTCAATGAATATGTCAATGAACTCAAAACATATGAATAATCAATGTGAATAAGGCACCATGTTAGGTTTTGGAAACCATGTGGATTGCTTTCATTATTTTTTTCATTACTTTCTTTATCTCAATGCTCACATGTCATGACATATCACAATGTACCCGGGCCCCGACTGATCAGTGGGTCTTTCATATCATATCATTGTGTAGGGATCGAGTCGAGCTAGGCTTATGCCCCTAGACTTGCCACCCATATATCAATGCATCGGGATCGAGTCGAGCTAGGCTTACGCCCCTAGACTTGCCACCCATAAATCCAAACCTCGGGATCGAGTCGAGCTAGGCTTACGCCCCTAGACTTGCCACCCATACTTGATCATTGACCACATTTGCATTACTTTGTTCATTACTTTGAGATTGATACTTTGATAATCATACCATCACTTTGGAACTTTGGAACATAACATTGTTGGAAACTTTGAATCATTGACCAATAAGAAGTGAAGGACATGTGAATAAATATCAATGAGAAATATAACATCACTAGCACCATGATACTATTAGAACCATTGGACCATAAGCCATGAACAAGAGACACAAGTATAGGCACTATTGGAGTATTGGACCATAACCTTATTTGAACTTTCGGAACATTAACCATGAATATGAGAAATGAGATTCATAAATGATCCATGAGTAGGAAATATATGACAATGATCATAGATAAGTGCATATGGGATACCTTGGTACATTTCGGAATAGAACTAAAGAAATGTCAATGTGAACACTATTGGCCGTAGAAAGATACGGAAAAATTAACCTTGCATACCTTGGATGCACAATACGAATAGACAACCTTCGATGCGTATACAATGATCCCTCTCCTTCACTCTACAACATACATACATAACGAATTCACGTTAACTACGAATTACTTTACAAATGCATGCAATGTCAATGAATTACATGTTTGCCTTTAAACATGTCATTTCCCCTTGACAAAACCATTGATCATACTATTATTTCACAAATTCCATAATATTCCCAACATTGACCAATACATAAAAATTAACACATTTCACCACAATACTTCTCCTTTACACTTTCTTATCCATAACACATCACAAATAATCCCTCAAAGCACCTTAATTCAACTCATAACACATATCGGCCAAAATCCCAAAATTCCCACTTTTAGACAAGAACAAGTGTAATGCCCAAAATAACACCATACATGTTCATATTTTGTCCATACCATGCTTTTTCATCAAAGGCACAAGGCCTAATTCACACTTGAATTCCATATACCACAAATCTCATACAAAATCACCAAGTACCATGACCAACTTTTCCAAGCACAACCAACATGATATACATATTCTTTTATGCATATAAGATATTAATCCATGAAAATAAATACTTACCAAGGCTTGGAATATGTTGATCTTGTCCAAGGAGTCCCAAGGAATTGTTTTGCTTAAGGGTTTGGAAATGAGAAATGTTGAGAAAAATGTTTTAAAGGCATGAGAGGTTTTGTATAATAAAAATCTGATTTGCCCCTTTATATAGGCCTCTCATGTTGTCCTTAGCCAATTCTTGGCATTTAATAATATGTCTAGAAGGTCAAATGGAAGAATGGGTCTTTTGACCCATTTGGGCCATGGATTTCTTCCACTTTTGGGCCTTAATTTGGCCCAAGAAGACATATCCATTTAACCCAACAAGTTTCATGCATTATTAACCATATCTCTCATGTTTATATAATTCCATAAGGTCACGACAATATTCCCTTAAAAGGTTCTCATTCGTCCTTTCGATCGCAAAAATAGGCATTCTAGTCGCCCTTGGTTTCATTGGACATTTTGGATCACTATTCACCTTTCGTGATTTGATCATGTAGGATTATGTAGGAGTGTATTGAAGTGTTTGAATCTTTAACAATGCTCAAATAACGTCAAAGAATCAAAAGAAACCATCTAGAAATCGTCGTAGAATTGCGTTACGAAACGACTCCGGAAAGGCATAGTTTTTTGTTCCTTGCGCCACACCCCCTGAAATAGGGTAGTGGCGCAAGAATTGGGCCTGCTCTGAAGTTTATGCAGGCTGGTGGCTTGCGCCACACCCCTGAAACAGGGTAGTGGCGCAAGTCTCAGCACATTGCTGAAATTTCCGGCCACTTATCCAATGTGTACGTATCGTCCAATCCTTTATCCAAACACTACAAAATACTTACTTAGTGATCTTAACCATCAAGTAAACATGACTTAAATTCACCAAATGAGGTTAGAATATGTACGAGTTCTTACCCAAATGCTCCATGAAATCACAACACACCTCCTACGACGATCTAATCGCACATGTTACGTCCGATATCAAATGTTTCCCCAATGACACTATAAAACACATATGCATGGCATCTCAACACCTATGTAGATATGATCCCAAGGTATCAAGTGAGATTATCAAGTATGGGGTGTTACACAAGGCCAAGGAGAAGTTGCTGCCGAAGCATGTGGGAAACCTTCACACCACGGCAAAGAACAATTTACTCAAGAACTTCAAGGTAAAATTGATTACTCTTACACTTTTGTGCATGAGAATGATAATTGTGTGACTAGTAGCCCATTGAGTGTGAGTAGTAGCTTACCTATTTGTGAGTCTATTGATTCTTTGCCTCTTGTTGATGATGTACTTGTTGGGAGTGTGGATACACTAGTTGATCCTATTGATGATCGAATTGACTCTTCTTGTAAGGTCAATTTAAGTCCACCTAGTGTTGAAGCCAATGTGTTGAATGATGGTACATCATCTTGTGGGAATTGTGTCGATCAACTTATGTCCGGAATTTGTCCACCACTTGAGGATATGTGTGATGTGTTTAATGGATCTCAAGTGAATGATTATATTGAAAATGTTGATCAAATAAATAGGAGTGACCCCTTTAGTATGACCTCTAGTAAATGTTCTACTCTCGGTTTTGCTCATAGTGATAATCATGTGCTTGACACATCTTTGATACTTGATAATGATCTTTTAGAGAATGGATTTGCATGTTCTATATCCTCTTCATGGATAGATCCTTCTCTCTTTAAGTACAATATCTTGTTTGAAGATGATGAGTTCACTCCTAAAGAACATAGTGGTGAGAATGGCGTTGAAGGTATAGCTTGTCTTGAAAGCTATAGCCTATATGCCAACCCACTATGGTGTAAAAACATTCCTCCTAAAGATGGAAATCCCTTCTTGGGAGATGAGAGTACTCTTAAGGGAAGGGAATGTGAGGTCTTGGAAAGGAATGATCAATTGGGTGATAATAATTTTGATTTGCTTGAATTCTTAAGAAACCCAATAAGTGATTTTTCCTTGAAAATTGATTGTGGTTGTGATCCTTTGTATGACACCCCACCCATATTTGATGACTATAAGGATGAATTGCTTGCTTGTAAAGACTTAAGTAATAATTCCTTGGATTTTAGTGGTGGTATGTGTCTACTTGAGGGTACTTCCATAGAAAGGGAAGGTGTCCATTATTTGGAAATTACTTCTTCTACTATGTGTGACCTTATTGTTGAGAGTACTCATGGTGATGATGTTGACACTGGTAGTGAGTACTCACATGAGGACACCTTAGTTGAACTTGACTTGAGTGATACCATTCTCCACTCTCTATTTTCTTTTGATGATATGTATGCTATTGTAGAGAGTATATCTTGTAGTTTGGGTGAAGCCTATGGGGAAAGGGAGTATTGTCTAGACCCGTGTCTATGGCTACTCTTTCTATTTGACCCCGGTGCCAAATATAGAAATGGTGATGTTGGCGCACCCAACTTGTATCTTGGTCTACATGACAGGCAAAGTGTCATTCTTGAAAACCCGAGAGCAAAAGTGTCATTGTTTCCTTGGGGTAATGTTTCTAAATGTGCATCCTTGCTTGACACAATTGTGTTTAAATTACAAGAATCTCAACTTGTGGATGCCAAGTTCTCTATTTGCTTGAAGGAAAGAATGTGGATGTTCTTAAATGCTTTGTCTTCACCCTTGTATGCCTTTACACTTGATTCATTCCTATACTACCTCTTTGCCTATGATGACATCCATACTAGTTTTTGATTTGTTTTATGTAGAAGTAGGGAAGTTGTTGGTTTGTCCACTTGTATGAATGATAATGCTATATGGATCTTGTGGACATTAGAACCAATTGAGGCTCCACCCTTGGTGTGGTCTCTTGAAGAGATAAAGAAGCAATTGTGTCTTATGGCTCCTAAGATGATGGTAGTTTTACCTTGTGGATTATTTGATGCCATTAGGACCTTTGTAGTTTCCTTATCTCTTGGTGATTTAAATAGCCAAATCCTTTGTGCATATTTTAATAAGTTTTTAATATTTAATTCAAAGGATCCTTGGTTATATTGCAAGTATAAGCAACCTTGGCATGTTGAGATGATTTATTATGCTAACCCTAACCCTCATGCCATGAGGAGTTTGTATTTGTTTGTCCTTTCTTTGGTTTTTCAAGGTTTGGATTCGAGGTCGAATCCTTTTCAAGAAGGGGAGGATGATACAACACAAATGACCATCATAACTTTTGAAGCCATCATTCGTGGCCAACACGTGGAGAATCTGATTTTTGGACACCTTGAAGTCCCGAGAGTATGCATGGGGAAGTCATGAAGTCATTTTGGACACATAATAAAGCAAATTTGTGTGTGGAAGGTTGCTTGGAGGCTTGCCTTGATGACTACCTGAGGCTCCAAAGAATTGCAAGGGTTGAAGTGTGAAGAAGGAGTCCTTACACTCCATGACCGCCCCTTATTAAGGGTGTTTTGGTCTTTTTGTGCCTTTTCTTTACACTCCATAGGAGCCTCTTTTCATTAAGGGTAGTTTGGTCATGTGATGTAATAGTTATAAATAGGCTTCATTAGTCTTATTTTCTAGTTAGTTGATTATGGATATTTGAAAGAATTCTTCTTCTCTCTTTGAGAATGTAGTGTAGGGCTTGGAAAGGCCAAGTAGTGTAGGGCTTGGAAAAGCCATTATTGATCCTTGCTTAGAAACGGTGGTTGTAAGGCGGAGTTGATTCCCTTAGCGGTCACCATAAGAGTTTGGTGTTGTTATTGCGGGTCTTAAGGGTCTTATCGTTTGATACACGGTTTGGTTCCTTCTTCTTGTAATCTCGAATGTCAAGCTATCTATCCTTTTTTTTGTAATTTTGTTAAGCTTGTGTTTGTAAATCTTGAAGTCTAGTGAAGCCGTGTGGGGCTCTTTCGATTCACTAGCACTTGTTGTTCAACTTGTTGTTCTTGTGATAGTTGTTCATCTTGTTGTTGTTGCTGAAATCTTGTGTTGTGGGTTTGATCTTGTATCACAATGTACTATCATTCAAGTCACAAGTGTCAACACTAGGTGGACACAAATCAATTTCATAAGAAGAATCAATTCGGTCATCAATAGGATCAACTAGTGTATGAACACTCTCAACATAGACATTATCATTATGTGGCAAAGAATTATTACGTTCACATAAAGACAAGCTATCACTCACACTTTGTTCATTTGAAAATTCGAAAGTGTCAAATTTAGCTATTTTACCTTGAAGCTCACAAGAAAGGTCTTCTTTACCTTGGGATGAGAATCCCCTCAATGCATTGGTACACTCTTCAAGTCCTTGATGAGGATTAGGGAAAGTTGGTGGAAAGATAAGTTGCAATCGATTAATTCGAGTACTCAACCGATCCAACCGTCCTTCCAATCTGGTAGAGAGAGTGGTGAACAAGTTTAACAATGCACCCAAAGTATGGTCCCCGATGGGAACTTGGTTTTTCTTTTCATGACCTTCCATTGTTACCTATTTAAGGCATCAACCAAAGCAAACAAGCATGTTAGGTTAGTTAAAATAGACTCACAATCACTCAAGAATCGCACCTTTATTTGCCTCACAAATTGCTTCGGCCAATGATTGCATCTTGTTTAGTCCAATGAGTTGCAAGGGTCCACTCTCTACTTGAGATCAAGAATGGATTCTTGTTGACTCGAGAAAGAAAGTGCAAAAGCTAAGGACGAGAACCAAGAAGTTTTCAAGAGAAAATAAAGAAGAAAAGGTAAAAGAAAATAGCACAAAAAAAATCGGACTCAAAGAAAACTAAGCAACAAAAGTAGAAAAATTACTTGTTGTTGCTTAATTTGATGAATCAAAGAGATGATTTGATGTTTAAAACTAGTTAACAAGTGATTAAAGATGTTAATTACCTATTAAATAGTTGAGGAATCAAAAGAGAAAGAGAACAAAAAAAGAATCACGAAATTTGGACACTTAGAAAAATTTTTAGGTCCAAAAAAACTTTAGGACCCCAAAAAAAAAAACTAAGTGTCAAAAACCTGCATTTTCAGCTCTCTGAAATTGTCCCACACGCGCTGCTGACGTGGCAATTTTTTTTTTCCACAAATGAACCTACAAACACTTTGACCTCAAAATTTTTGGATCTAAGTGTACTTTTTCTACCTTCTTCTTCAAGAACAATATGAAGATGCTCAAGAACACAAGAAAAAACTTCAATCTTCAAATGCTCATAACTTCTTCATTTTTGCTCCAAATTCAATGAAATTTTCGCCCACGTGTTCCTTTCAATGCCACGAACAAACCCCACTAATTTTTAGCTTTCAAAATCAAGCCAAAAATAAACTCATTTTTCAAAATCCACAAAGTTTCAAAAGCTCAAAACCCTTTAATGGTATCTTCAATTCTACAACTCCAAATTGAACGAAATTTGAGATCTAGATTCACAAGACACTAGGGAATCAAGATCTAGTATCAAAAATAACAAATCAAAACAAAAAAATTTCAGATTTTTTTTTGATGATTTTATTTTTTATTTTTTTGAAAAAAATAACCAAAACCCAAGACTTAAGTTTGTAGAAACAAACTCAATCCAAGCTCTGATGTTAGGTTCTGATACAAGACGGAAGATGTGGAAGCCTTTAAAGAAACAAGAAAACAAATAAACAAGATAAACAAAGATAAAAGGGATAGAAAGGTAGACACAAAAATGGAATCAAAGGCAACCAATTCTATAGAAAGAAGAGACCTCCTTCAAATATCCAAATAAGCACCTAAACCTATGAGAAAGACCTCAAGGGAATTAGATTTCCAAGCAACCCTCCTTCCTAAACTTGAAACAATCAAAAGCCTCAACAAGCTCTCAAACTCTCAAAAGAGTATTTAATATTCGATATTCATCAAGATCATCTACTCTAAAATGAGCTATGCTCCACTATTTATAGACTAGGTTACTAATTACAAAAATACATTTAATGAATTTAGGGTTTTCTTTAGCATGAGGCTTGAATGTCAAGAATAGCTACTTTGCATCTATAGCCACTTTTCCCTTTTTCGAGTAGTCTTCCATATGTAGCCTTGTACTTCTATTTTAGCACATTCCTAAGCTTCAACCTTTCATTCCAAACTCCTTCCACACCTCCAAAGTACTGACTAAAGCCAAAGCTCTTGAACTCTTTCTCTTGGCTTGGCGTGCATGCATCAGGTTGTAATACAAGTGTAGTAATGTAAGAAACCAAGTTCTATTATTGGTCCGTCCAACCTTTGTATGTGTTATTTAGTGATTTAGTAGTCAAAAAAACACCGATAATCCATCCAAATATGAAATAAATAGATGCTAGGAGGTAACAGACGTGTTGTAATGTAAGAAACCAAGTTTTATTATTTATCTGTCCAACATTTGTATGTCTCATTTAGTAATTTAGTAGTCAAAAAAAAAATCGATAGCCCTTCTGAGTATGGAATACATAGATGGTAGGTTGTAATACAAGCGTAGTAATGTAAGAAACGAAGTTCTATTATTGGTCCGTCCAACCTTTGGATGTGTTATTTAGTGATTTAGTAGTCAAAAATACACCGATAATCCATCCAAGTATGGAATAAATAGATGCTAGGAGGTAATACAAGTGTTGTAATGTAAGAAAACAAGTTTTATTGTTGGTCCATCCAGCCTTTGTATGTCTCATTTAATTTAGTAGTCAAAAAAACATCGATAACCCTTCTGAGTATGGAATACATAGATGTTAGGATGTAATACAATGGTAGTAATGTAAGAAACCAAGTTCTATTATTGGTCAATCAAACTTTTGAATGACTCATTTAGTGATTTAGTAGTCAAAGAAACACCGATAATCCATCTGAGTTCGAAATACATAGATGTTAGGAGGTAATGCACATGTAGTAATATAAGAAACCAAGTTTTATTATTGGTCTGCCAAGCATTTGTATGTCTCATTTAGTAATTTAGTAGTAAACATCGATAATCCTTCTGAGTATAGAATACATAGATGTTAGGTTGTAATACAAGTGTAGTAATGTAAGAAACCAAGTTCTATTATTGGTCCGTCCAACCTTTGTATGTGTTATTTAGTGATTTAGTAGTCAAAAAAACACCGATAATCCATCCAAGTATGGAATAAATAAATGCTAGGAGGTAACAGAAGTGTTGTAATGTAAGAAACCAAGTTTTATTATTTATCTGTCCAGCCTTTGTATGTCTCATTTAGTAATTTAGTAGTCAAAAAAAAAATCAATAGCCCTTCTGAGTATGGAATACATAGATGTTAGGTTGTAATACAAGGGTAGTAATGTAAGAAACCAAGTTCTATTATTGGTCCGTCCAACCTTTGGATGTGTTATTTAGTGATTTAGTAGCCAAAAAAACACCGATAATCCATCCAAGTATGGAATAAATAGATGCTAAGAGGTAATACACGTGTTGTAATGTAAGAAAGCAAGTTTTATTGGTGGTCCGTCCAGCCTTTGTATGTCTAATTTAGTAATTTAATAGTCAAAAAAACATAAAAAATCCATTCGAGTATGGAATACATAGATGTTAGGATGTAATACAATAGTAGTAATGTAAGAAACCAAGTTCTATTATTGGTATGTCCAGCCTTTCTATGTCTCATTTAGTAATTTATTAGTCAAAAAAAATTGATAACCCTTTTGAGTATGGAATACACAGATGTTAGGTTGTAATACAAGTGTAGTAATTTAAGAAACCAAGTTCTATTATTGGTCCGTCCAACCTTTGTATGTGTTATTTAGTGATTTAGTAGTCAAAAAAACACCGATAATCCATCCAAGTATGGAATAAATAGATGATAGGAGGTAATAGACGTGTTTTAATGTAAGAAACCAAGTTTTATTATTGGTATGTCCAGCCTTTCAATGTCTCATTTAGTAATTTAGTAGACAAAAAAACATTGATAACCCTTCTGAGAATGGAATACATAGATGTTAGGTTGTAATACAAGTGTAGTAATGTAAGAAACCAAGTTCTATTATTGGTCCGTCCAACCTTTGTATGTGTTATTTAGTGATTTAGTAGTCAAAAAAACCACCTATAATCCATCCAAGTATGGAATAAATAGATGCGAGGAGATAATAAACGTGTTGTAATGTAAGAAAGCAAGTTTTATTGTTGGTCCGTCCAGCCTTTGTATGTTTACTTTAGTAATTTAATAGTCAAAAAAACATCGATAACCCTTCTGAGTGTGGAATACATAGATGTTAGGATGTAATACAATAGTAGCAATGTAAGAAACCAATTTCTATTATTGGTCAATCAAACTTTTGAATGACTCATTTAGTGATTTAGCAGTCAAAGAAACACCGATAATCCATCTGAGTTCAGAATACACAGACGTTAGGAGGTAATGCACATGTAGTAATGTAAGAAACCAAGTTTTATTATTGGTCTGTCAAGCCTTTGTATGTCCCATTAAGCAATTTAGTAGTAAACATCGATAATCCTTCTGAGTATAGAATACATAGATGTTAGGACGTAATACAAGTGTAGTAATGTAAGAAACCAAGTTCTATTAGTGGTCCGTCCAACCTTTGTATGTGTTATTTAGTGATTTAGTAGTCAAAAAAACACCGCTAATCCATCCAAGTATGGAATAAATAGATGATAGAAGGTAACAGACGTGTTGTAATGTAAGAAACCAAGTTTTATTATTTATCTGTCCAGCCTTTGTATGTCTTATTTAGTAATTTAGTAGTCAAATAAAATAATTGATAGCCCTTCTGAGTATGGAATACATAGATGTTAGGTTGTAATACAAGCGTAGTAATGTAAGAAACGAAGTTCTATTATTGGTCCGTCCAACCTTTGTATGTGTTATTTAGTGATTTAGTAGTCAAAAAAACACCGATAATCCATCCAAGTATGGAATAAATAGATACTAGGAGGTAATACACGTGTTGTAATGTAAGAAAGCAAGTTTTATTGGTGGTCCGTCTAGCCTTTGTATGTCTAATTTAGTAATTTATTGTCAAAACAACATAAAAAATCTATTCGAGTATGGAATACATAGATGTTAGGAGGTAATACAATAGTAGTAATGTAAGAAACCAAGTTCTATTATTGGTATGTCCAGCCTTTCTTTGTCTCATTTAGTAATTTAGTAGACAAAAAAACATTGATAACCCTTCTGAGAATGGAATACATAGATGTTAGGTTGTAATACAAGTGTAGTAATATAAGAAACCAAGTTCTATTATTGGTCCGTCCAACCTTTGTATGTGTTATTTAGTGATTTAGTGTAACACCCCGTACTTTTATAACCTCACTTGATCCCTACATAGGTGTTGAGATGCCATGCATATGTGTTTTATAGTGTCATTGGTAAAATATTTGATATCGGAACGTAACATGTGCGATTAGATCGTCGTAGGAGGTGTGTTGTGATTTCGTGGAGCATTTGGGTAAGAACTCGTACACATTATAACCTCATTTGGTGACTTTAAGTCATGTTTACTTGATGGTTAAGATCACTAAGTAAGTATTTTGTAGTGTTTTGATAAGGGATTGGACGATACGTAAACGTCGGATTAGTGGCCGAAAATTTCAGCAAAATACTGAAACTTGCGCCACTACCCTATTTCAGGGGTGTGGCGCAAGCCACCAGCCTGCATAAACTTCAGAGAAGGCTTCATTCTTGCGCCACTACCCTGTTTCAGGGGTGTGGCGCAAGGCACAAGAATTTTGCCCTTTCCGGCGTCGTTTCGTAACGCAATTCTACGATGATTTCTCGATGGTTTCTTTTGGTTCTTTGGAGTTATTTGAGCATTGTTAAAGCTTCAAACACTTCAATATACTCCTACATACTCCTACATGATCAAATCATGAAATGTGAATAGTGATCCAAAATGTTCAATGAAGCCAAGGGCGACTAGAATTCCAATTTTTGCAATCGAGGCGACGAATGAGAATCTTTTAAGAGACTATTGTCGTGACATTATGGAATTATGTAAACATGAGAGATATGGTGAATAATGCATGAAACTTGTTGGGCTAAATGGATATGTCTTCTTGGGCCAAATTAAGGCCCAAAAGTGGAAGAAATCCATGGCCCAAATGGGTCAAAAGACCCATTCTTCCATTTGACCTTCTAGACACATTATTAAATGCCAAGAATTGGATAAGGACAACATGAGAGGCCTATAAAAAGGGGCAAATCAGATTTTTATTGTACAAACCCTCTCATGCCTTTAAAACATTTTTCTCAACATTTCTCATTACCAAACCCTAAGGCAAATAACTCCTTTGGACGCTTTGGACAAGATCAACATATTCCAAGCTTTGGTAAGTGTTTATTATTATGGTTTAACATATTATATACATGGAAGATTATATATATTATGCTAGTGGTGTTGGCAAGGTGATGAATAGTGTATTGTGCCTTTGGTGAAAGATGTGTCATCTTGGTAAATTGAACTTGAATTAGGCCTTGTGCCTTTGATGAAAAAGCATGGTATGGACAAAATATGAGCATGTATGGTGTTGTTTTTGGTATTAAACTTGTTCTTGTCTAAAAGTGGGAATTATGGGATTTTGGCCGATATGTGTTATGAGTTGAATTAAGGTGCTTTGATGGATTATTTGTGATGTGTTATGGATAAGAAAGTGTAAAGGAGAAGTATTGTGGTGAAATGTATTGATTTTCATGTATTGGTCAATGTTGGGAATATTATGGAATTTTTGGAATAATAGTATGATCAATGGTTTTATCAAGGGGAAATGACATGTTTAAAGCCAAACATGTAATTCATTGACATGGTATGCATTTGTAAAGTAATTGGTGGTTAATGTGAATTTCGTTATGTATTTGTAGAGTGACACATAAAGAAGGAGAGGGATTATTGTATATGCATCAAAGGTGGTATATTCGTATTGTGAATCCAAGGTATGTAAGATTACTTTGTCCGTATCTTTCTACGGCCAATAGTGTTCACATTGACATTTCTCTAGTTCTATTCCGAAATGTACTAAGGTATCCCATATGCAATTATCTATGGTCATTGTCGTATATTTCCTACTCATTGATCAATTGTGAATCTCATTTCTCATATTCATGGTTAATGTTCCGAAAGTTCAAATAAGGCTATGGTCCAATATTCCAATAGTGCCTATACTTGTGTCTCTTGTTCATGGATTTTGTCCAATGGTTCTATTGGTATCATAGTGCTAGTAATGTTATATTTCTCATTGATATTTATTCACATGTCCTTCACTTATTGGTCAATGATTCAAAGTTTCCAACAATGTTGTGTTCCAAAGTGATGTTATGATTATCAAAGTATCAATCTCAAAGTAATGAACAAAGTAATGCAAATGTGGTCAATGATCAAGTACGGGTGACAAGTCTAGGGGCGTAAGCCTAGCTCGACTCGATCCCGAGGTTTGGATTTATGGGTGGCAAGTCTAGGGGCGTAAGCCTAGCTCGACTCGATCCCGATGCATTGATGTATGGGTGGCAAGTCTAGGGGCATAAGCCTAGCTCGACTCGATCCCAACACAATGATATGATATGAAAGACCCACTGATCAGTCGGGGCCCGGGTACATTGTGACATATGTGATAACAAGTGAGTATTGTGATAAAGAAAGTAATGAAAGCAATGAAAGCAATCCACATGGTTTCCAAAATGCAACATGGTGACTTATTCACATTGAGTATTCATATGTTTTGAGTTCGTTGACATATTCATTGAAATATTCATGTGTTGTATAGTTTCATCTGAGCCTTGCATACTCAGTACTTATTTCGTACTGACCCCTCTCGGGGAATTTACCTTACTTGCTGCAGGCGCAGGTCCCAGTAGGCCTCCTCAGTATATTGCCAGTGTTAGCGGTTCTTTGGTGAGCTCCAGCTCATTCAGGGCTTCTCCGAGTCAGAGTGTATATATGTTTTGGTATTGTACATAATGTGTAAAGCGGGGACTTGTCTCGACTTATGGTTCATTTTGGTCAATGCTCTTGTTAGAGGCTTTTGTAGACGGATGTGGGTGTAATAGTGTAAAAGACACATGTTGTTTTGATTGGATGGCCTCAACGGCCAAGTTTCCTATGTATGCCTAAATATGTCCCATGTTTTTCGGTATTCGTCTTTCATGTTCTTATGCACTGGTGGTATGATTATGGTATGCATATGATTGAACATAGGCAAAGGTTGGTTCTCTCGGGCCTTATCGGCTACGGGTGCCAATCATGTCTCGATGGGATTCGGGGCGTGACAAAAGTGGTATCAGAGCAGTCGGTCTATGGATGTCTACAAAGCCGTGTCTGAGTAGAGTCTTACTTATCGATGTGTTGTGCACCACATTTATAAGTAGGAGGCTACGAGACATTTAGGATGTTGTTTCTTTCCTTCACTCTAGATCGTGCAATAGAGCCAATGTTGTCAGTTGCATTGTATCTGATTTTGGTAATTGTTTTTTTCTTTGGTATAGTCAAAAATGCCGAACACTAGAAGAGGAAGAGGAAAAGGTAAAAGTAAGCTGACAGATAGAATTGCTGGTGAAGGAGCAAGTAGACCACCACCTGAGCAAGTTGATCAAGGTGGGGCCGAAACTGAGTTCGCAACGCGAGCTTCTTCTACTTCTTCAGCTCCAGAAGAGCCGAGAAGAAGGGAAGTGCCCGTGGAACCACTGACAAATGCCACAGATCAGGATCTTAGGAATGCGGTACAGATGTTGACACAGTTAGTGGCGGCACAAAGCCAGGGAAGAGCTGGTGCAATGGCACATGATGATGATGCGGCTAGAATGGCAAGTCGCAGAACACAGGATTTCTTGAAACTGGACCCTCCTATATTCACAGGGGCAGATCCAAAAGCAGATCCACAGGACTTCGTGGATCAAATTCAGAGGGCATTGGAAGTTATGCATGTGACAGGGGTAGAGACAGTTGAACTTGCTGCATACAGGTTGAAGGGAGAGGCAATATTGTGGTATGAGGATTGGAAGAAATCCCGTGACATTGGTGCAGATCCACCTACTTGGGAAGAGTTTAAAGTGGCTTTCCTTGATCATTACTTGCCCTATGAGATCCGTGAGGCACGTGCAGATCAGTTCCTGAATTTGCGTCAAGGGAATATGAGTGTTCGGGAATATAGTTTGCAATTTAACTCCTTGGCTCGATATGCGCCAAATGTTGTGGCTACGATGACAGACAGGGTCCATAGATAGGTGGATAGACTAGAGCCATATTTGGTAAGAGATTGCACTATTGCGGCCTTGAATAGGGACATGGACATTGCTCGCATACAAGCCTTCGCCCAGAAAATGGAGGATCAGAGACAGAGACGAAGGGTACATGAATTTGATAGGGGACAGTCCAAAAGGGCTAGACCTATGGGACCACCTATGATGTCCCAAGGAGGATCTAGGCCCCGCATGTTTCCTAGACCACCTAGACCGTCATTCTCTTATTCCACAGGGAGTGCTTATTCTCAGTCTCGAGGGTTTCGAGGTGGTTCAGCTGGACAGAGTAGTGGGGGTCATGGATCATAGTCGGCAGGTTTTTCTCGTCAGCAGTGTCAGCACTGCGGGCGTATGTACACCGGTCCATGTCGGACAGGGACGAATGCCTGCTTTTGGTGTGGTATGCCGGGACATATAGCGAGAGAATGTCCACAGCGGAGCATGGGTGGTATAGCACGACCAGCTGGGTCGGCGGTTGCGTCTTCAGCATCGGTTCCTTCACAGGGCCAAGGGGTGCAGCCTATTGGTCGAGGTAGAGTTGCCAGAGGAGCAGCCAGTACTAGCGGGGTCCAGAATCGCACTTATGCTTTGGTGGACCGCCAGAATTCAGAGGCTTCCCCCGATGTCGTCACAGGTACATTATCCATATTCTCACATAATGTATATGCGCTAATTGACCTAGGTTCTACATGTTCCTATGTTACTCCATTGGTTGCTGCGAAATTTGCAAAGGCACCGGAATTATTAATTAAGTCAATTAAAGTATCTACACCGATTGGTGAATATATTATTGCAAAAAGAGTGTATCGTAACTGTGTGGCAACTGTGTGTGGTCATGATACGTTGGCCGACCTCATTGAATTGAACATGGTGGATTTTGATGTAATTATGGGAATGGATTGGTTGGCCTCTTGTTATGCTACGGTAGATTGCCGGGCCAAGAAGGTGCAATTTTGTTTTCCGCAGGAGAATGTTCTTGAATGGCAGGGAAATGTAGGGGCACCACGAGGGAGATTTATTTTCTATTTGAAAGCCAGAAAAATGATTGCCAAGGGATACGTATGTCATTTGATACGAGTGAAAGATAATGATGTGGAACCATTAACTCCACAGTCAGTACCGGTAGTCAATGAATTTCTTGATGTATTTCCAGAGGATCTGTCAGGTTTACCCCCGGAACGAGAAGTGGAATTTGGCATTGATGTGATTTCAGGCACTCAGCCTATTTCTATTCCTCCATATAGAATGGCTCCAGCGGAACTGCGTGAATTGAAGGAGCAGTTGAAAGATTTGCTGGACAAGGTCTTCATTAGGCCTAGTATGTCCCCGTGGGGTGCACCGGTATTATTTGTGCGAAAGAAAGATGACACCTTGAGAATGTGCATCGACTATCGGCAACTGAATAAAGTAACGATCAAGAACAAATATCCCCTCCCTCGTATTGATGATTTGTTTGATCAGTTACAGGGTGCCAGGTGTTTTTTGAAAATTGACTTGAGGTCGGGTTACCATCAGGTCAGAGTTAGAGAGGAGGATGTACCCAAGACAGCTTTTCGAACACGGTATGGCCATTATGAATTTTTAGTTATGTCATTTGGACTAACAAATGCACCGGCTGTGTTTATGGATTTGATGAACAGGGTGTTTAAGCCATTCCTAGACGTGTTCGTGACCGTATTTATAGATGACATCCTTGTTTATTCAAGATCACCAGAAGACCATGCTTATCACTTACGGCAAGTGTTGCAAATTCTCCGTGAGCGTCAGTTGTATGCAAAATTCTCCAAATGTGAGTTTTGGTTGAAATCAGTCGCGTTCTTGGCTCATATTGTATCAGATGCAGGCATACAGGTTGATACCCAAAAGATAGAAGCAGTGAAAAATTGGCCAAGACCTACGACACCCACAGAGATTCGCAATTTTCTGGGTTTGGCAGGTTATTACCGAAGATTTGTAGAAGGGTTTGCGTCTATTGCAGCACCATTAACAAAGTTAACTCACAAGGCAATTAAATTTCAATGGAATGATGCATGTGAAAGAGGGTTTCAAAAATTGAAAGATAAGTTGACTTCCACACCAGTGTTAGTACTTCCTGAGGGCACAGAGGGCTATGCAGTGTATTGTGATGCTTCCGGGATTAGTATCGGATGTGTGTTGATGCAGCATGGTAGGGTGATAGCATATGCCTCACGACAGTTGCGGCCACATGAGAAAAACTATCCCACACATTATCTTGAATTGGCAGCGGTAGTTTTTGCTTTAAAGATATGGCGTCATTATTTATATGGGGTTCATGTTGACATCTATACGGATCACAAAAGCTTGCAATATCTTTTTAAGCAGAAGGAACTCAATGTGAGGCAACGAAGGTGGTTAGAGTTTTTAAAAGACTATGACATTGATATTCTTTATCACCCAGGCAAAGCAAATGTCGTAGCTGATGCATTGAGCCGTAAGGCAGTCGAAAGCACTAGTGGTCAGTTGAATGAAAAGCGTGAGATAATCAAAGATTTGAATCAATTAGCCAGCTTGGGAGTTCGCCTTATTGAATCCTCCGATGATAGAGTTATGGTGCAGAATGCAGCAGAATCCTCCTTGATAGCTGAAGTGAAAAAGAAACAGTATGCAGATTCTATTTTATTACAGCTAAAGGAAAATGTGCAGCAGAATTTGACCAAGGCATTTGATATTACACCAGAAGGGGTACTTCAATGTCAAGGAAGAGTATGTGTACCGGACCTAGATGAGCTGAGGACACGAATAATGACAGAGGCACATCATTCGCGCTATTCCATTCATCCGGGTGCTACTAAAATGTATCATGAATTGAAAGAAGTGTATTGGTGGAGCAACATGAAAAAGAACATTGCAGAATTTGTCGCGCAATGCCCAAATTGTCAACAAGTTAAAGTGGAACATCAGAAACCGGGAGGTTACATGCAATGTATCAATCTTCCAGTCTGGAAGTGGGATATGATTAATATGGATTTTATTACGGGCTTGCCTCGTACATTGCGGAAGTTTGATTCCATATGGGTCATAGTGGACCGACTTACCAAGTCAGCTCATTTTCTACCTGTCAAGACGACCTATACAGCCGAGGATTATGCAAAGTTGTATGTGAAAGAGATAGTACGATTGCATGGTATTCCACTTTCGATCATATCAAACAGAGGAGCATAATTCACAGCACACTTTTGGAAATCTTTTTAGCGGAGTTTGGGTACTCAGGTGAATTTGAGTACGGCTTTCCATCCTCAGACTGATGGACAAGCCAAACGTACTATTCAGACACTTGAAGATATGCTACGAGCATGTACGTTGGATTTTCAAGGCAGTTGGGATGACCATTTGCCTCTTATTGAATTTGCTTATAACAATAGCTATCATTCAAGTATTCAGATGGCACCTTATGAAGCTTTGTACGGAAGAAAATGTAGATCACCAATTGGGTGGTTTGAAGCAGGTGAAACTGCTTTACTTGGGCCGGATATGGTACACCAGGCTATGGAGAAAGTCAAAGTGATCCAACAGCGATTACGAACGGCTCAAAGTCTTCACAAGTCATATGCCGATGTTAGAAGAAGAGGGCTTGAATTTACCATAGGTGATTGGGTGTTTTTAAAGGTGTCACCAATGAAAGGGGTAATGCGGTTCGGAAAGAAAGGAAAATTGAGTCCACGTTACATAGGCCCCTATGAAGTTATTAGAAGATTTGGGCAAGTCGCATATGAATTAGCCTTACCGCAAGAACTTTCCTCAGTCCATCCGGTCTTTCATGTGTCGATGCTTCGAAAATGCATAGGAGACCCGTCTCGTATTGTTCCCGTAGAGGATGTTCAAGTTACAGAGGATCTCACTTATGAAGAGGTGCCCATTGCCATCCTAGATCGACAAGTAAAGAGATTGAGAAATAAAGACATAGCATCCGTAAAAGTCCTTTGGAGAAACCAACACGTAGAGGAGATCACATGGGAAGCGGAAGAAAAGATGAAATCCAAGTATCCCCATCTATTTCAAATGGACCAAGAAGTTCACAGTACGGAGGTGGAACAATAACAAGTAAGTCTTAAAGAGCATTATGTATATCGGTATGTTAAAGTAAAGATGCATTTGTTGTGTATAAGACATGTTGTTAACATTCGAGGACGAATGTTTCTAAGGGGGGAAGAATGTAACACCCCATACTTTTATAACCTCACTTGATCCCTACATAGGTGTTGAGATGCCATGCATATGTGTTTTATAGTGTCATTGGTAAAACATTTGATATCGGAACGTAACATGTGCGATTAGATCATCGTAGGAGGTGTGTTGTGATTTCGTGGAGCATTTGGGTAAGAACTCGTACACATTATAACCTCATTTGGTGACTTTAAGTCATGTTTACTTGATGGTTAAGATCACTAAGTAAGTATTTTATAGTGTTTTGATAAGGGATTGGACGATACGTAAACGTCGGATTAGTGGCCGGAAATTTTAGCAAAATACTGAAACTTGCGCCACTACCCTATTTCAGGGGTGTGGCGCAAGCCACCAGCCTGTATAAACTTCAGAGAAGGCTTCATTCTTGCGCCACTACCCTGTTTCAGGGGTGTGGCGCAAGGCACAAGAATTTTGCCCTTTCCGGCGTCGTTTCGTAACGCAATTCTACGACGATTTCTCGATGGTTTCTTTTGGTTCTTTGGAGTTATTTGAGCATTGTTAAAGCTTCAAACACTTCAATATACTCCTACATACTCCTACATGATCAAATCATGAAATGTGAATAGTGATCCAAAATGTTCAATGAAGCCAAGGGCGACTAGAATTCCAATTTTTGCAATCGAGGCGACGAATGAGAATCTTTTAAGAGACTATTGTCGTGACATTATGGAATTATGTAAACATGAGAGATATGGTGAATAATGCATGAAACTTGTTGGGCTAAATGGATATGTCTTCTTGGGCCAAATTAAGGCCCAAAAGTGGAAGAAATCCATGGCCCAAATGGGTCAAAAGACCCATTCTTCCATTTGACCTTCTAGACACATTATTAAATGCCAAGAATTGGATAAGGACAACATGAGAGGCCTATAAAAAGGGGCAAATCAGATTTTTATTGTACAAACCCTCTCATGCCTTTAAAACATTTTTCTCAACATTTCTCATTACCAAACCCTAAGGCAAATAACTCCTTTGGACGCTTTGGACAAGATCAACATATTCCAAGCTTTGGTAAGTGTTTATTATTATGGTTTAACATATTATATACATGGAAGATTATATATATTATGCTAGTGGTGTTGGCAAGGTGATGAATAGTGTATTGTGCCTTTGGTGAAAGATGTGTCATCTTGGTAAATTGAACTTGAATTAGGCCTTGTGCCTTTGATGAAAAAGCATGGTATGGACAAAATATGAGCATGTATGGTGTTGTTTTTGGTATTAAACTTGTTCTTGTCTAAAAGTGGGAATTATGGGATTTTGGCCGATATGTGTTATGAGTTGAATTAAGGTGCTTTGATGGATTATTTGTGATGTGTTATGGATAAGAAAGTGTAAAGGAGAAGTATTGTGGTGAAATGTATTGATTTTCATGTATTGGTCAATGTTGGGAATATTATGGAATTTTTGGAATAATAGTATGATCAATGGTTTTATCAAGGGGAAATGACATGTTTAAAGCCAAACATGTAATTCATTGACATGGTATGCATTTGTAAAGTAATTGGTGGTTAATGTGAATTTCGTTATGTATTTGTAGAGTGACACATAAAGAAGGAGAGGGATTATTGTATATGCATCAAAGGTGGTATATTCGTATTGTGAATCCAAGGTATGTAAGATTACTTTGTCCGTATCTTTCTACGGCCAATAGTGTTCACATTGACATTTCTCTAGTTCTATTCCGAAATGTACTAAGGTATCCCATATGCAATTATCTATGGTCATTGTCGTATATTTCCTACTCATTGATCAATTGTGAATCTCATTTCTCATATTCATGGTTAATGTTCCGAAAGTTCAAATAAGGCTATGTTCCAATATTCCAATAGTGCCTATACTTGTGTCTCTTGTTCATGGATTTTGTCCAATGGTTCTAATGGTATCATAGTGCTAGTAATGTTATATTTCTCATTGATATTTATTCACATGTCCTTCACTTATTGGTCAATGATTCAAAGTTTCCAACAATGTTGTGTTCCAAAGTGATGTTATGATTATCAAAGTATCAATCTCAAAGTAATGAACAAAGTAATGCAAATGTGGTCAATGATCAAGTACGGGTGGCAAGTCTAGGGGCGTAAGCCTAGCTCGACTCGATCCCGAGGTTTGGATTTATGGGTGGCAAGTCTAGGGGCGTAAGCCTAGCTCGACTCGATCCCGATGCATTGATGTATGGGTGGCAAGTCTAGGGGCATAAGCCTAGCTCGACTCGATCCCAACACAATGATATGATATGAAAGACCCACTGATCAGTCGGGGCCCGGGTACATTGTGACATATGTGATAACAAGTGAGTATTGTGATAAAGAAAGTAATGAAAGCAATGAAAGCAATCCACATGGTTTCCAAAATGCAACATGGTGACTTATTCACATTGAGTATTCATATGTTTTGAGTTCGTTGACATATTCATTGAAATATTCATGTGTTGTATAGTTTCATCTGAGCCTTGCATACTCAGTACTTATTTCGTACTGACCCCTCTCGGGGAATTTACCTTACTTGCTGCAGGCGCAGGTCCCAGTAGGCCTCCTCAGTAGATTGCCAGTGTTAGCGGTTCTTTGGTGAGCTCCAGCTCATTCGGGGCATCTCCGAGTCAGAGTGTATATATGTTTTGGTATTGTACATAATGTGTAAAGCGGGGACTTGTCCCGACTTATGGTTCATTTTGGTCAATGCTCTTGTTAGAGGCTTTTGTAGACGGATGTGGGTGTAATAGTGTAAAAGACACATGTTGTTTTGATTGGATGGCCTCAACGGCCAAGTTTCCTATGTATGCCTAAATATGTCCCATGTTTTTCGGTATTCGTCTTTCATGTTCTTATGCACTGGTGGTATGATTATGGTATGCATATGATTGAACATAGGCAAAGGTTGGTTCTCTCGGGCCTTATCGGCTACGGGTGCTAATCATGTCTCGATGGGATTCGGGGCGTGACATTTAGTAGTCAAAAAAACACCGATAATCCATCCAAGTATGGAATAAATAGATGCTAGGAGGTAATAGACGTGTTGTAATGTAAGAAACCAAGTTTTATTATTAGTATGTCTAGCCTTTCTATGTCTCATTTAGTAATTTAGTAGTCAAAAAAACATCGATAACCCTTCTGAGTATGGAATACATAGATGTTAGGTTGTAATACAAGTGTAGTAATGTATGAAACCAAGTTCTATTATTGGTCCGCCCAACCTTTGTATGTGTTATTTAGTGATTTAGTAGTCAAAAAAACACCGATAATCCATCCAAGTATGGAATAAATAGATGATAGGAGGTAATAGACGTGTTGTAATGTAAGAAACCAAGTTTTATTATTGGTATGTCCAGCCTTTCTATGTCTCATTTAGTAATTTAGTAGACAATAAAACATTGATAACCCTTCTGAGAATGTAATACATAGATGTTAGGTTGTAATACAAGTGTAGTAATGTAAGAAACCAAGTTCTATTATTGGTCCGTCCAACCTTTGTATGTGTTATTTAGTGATTTAGTAGTCAAAAAAACACCGATAATCCATCCAAGTATGGAATAAATAGATGCTAGGAGATAATACACGTGTTGTAATGTAAGAAAGCAAGTTTTATTGTTGGTCCGTACAGCCTTTGTATGTCTAATTTAGTAATTTAATTGTCAAAAAAACATAAAACATCCATCCGAGTATGCAATACATAGATGTTAGGATTTAATACAATAGTAGTAATGTATGAAACCAAGTTCTATTATTGGTCAATCAAACTTTTGAATGTCTCATTTAATGATTTAGTAGTCAAAGAAACACCGATAATCCATTTGAGTTTGGAATACACAGATGTTAGGAGGTAATGCACATGTAGTAATGTAAGAAACCAAGTTTTATTACTGGTCTGTCAAGCCTTTGTATGTCTCATTCAGTAATTTAGTAGTCAAAAAACATCGATAATCATTCTGAGTATGGAATACATAGATGTTAGGTTGTAATACAAGTGTAGTAATGTAAGAAACCAAGTTCTATTATTGGTCCGTCCAACCTTTGTATGTGTTATTTAGTGATTTAGTAGTCAAAAAAACACCGATAATCCATCCAAGTATGGAATAAATAGATGATAGGAGGTAATAGCCATGTTGTAATGTAAGAAACCAAGTTTTATTATTGGTAAGTCCAGCCTTACTATGTCTCATTTAGTAATTTAGTAGTCAAAAAAACATTAATAACCCTTCTGAGAATGGAATACATAGATGTTAGGTTGTAATACAAGTGTAGTGATGTAAGAAACCAAGTTCTATTATTGGTCCGTCCAACCTTTGTATGTGTTATTTAGTGATTTAGTAGTCAAAAAAATACCGATAATCCATCCAAGTATGGAATAAATAGTTGCTAGGAGGTAATACACGTGTTGTAATGTAAGAAAACAAGTTTTATTGTTGGTCCGTACAGCCTTTGTATGTCTCTTTTAGTTATTTAATAGTCAAAAAAACATCAAAAATCCATCCGAGTATGGAATACATAGATGTTAGGTTGTAATACAGTAGTAGTAATGAAAGAAACCAAGTTCTATTATTGGTCCATCAAACTTTTGAATGTCTCATTTAGTGATTTAGTAGTCAAAGAAACACCGATAATCCTTCTGAGTTTGGAATACATAGATGTTACGAGGTAATGCACATGTAGTAATGTAAGAAACCAAGTTTTATTACTGGTATGTCAAGCCTTTGTATGTCTCATTTAGTAATTTAGTAGTTAAAAAAACATCGATAATCCTTCTGAGTATGGAATACGTAGATGTTAGGTTGTAATACTAGTGTAGTAATGTATGAAACCAAGTTCTATTATTGGTCCGTCCAACCTTTGTATGTTTTATTTAGTGATTTAGTAGTCAAAAAAACACCGATAATCCATCCAAGTATGGAATAAATAGATGATAGGAGGTAATGGACGTGTTGTAATGTAAGAAACCAAGTTTTATTAATGGTATATCCAGCCTTTCTATGTCTCATTTAGTAATTTAGTAGTCAAAAAAACATCGATAACCCTTCTGAGTATTGAATACATAGATGTTAGGTTGTAATACAAACATAGTAATGTAAGAAACCAAGTTCTATTATTGGTCCTTCCAACCTTTGTATGTGTTATTTAGTGATTTAGTAGTCAAAAAAACACTGATAATCCATCCAAGTATGGAATAATAGTTGCTAGGAGGTAATACACGTGTTGTAATGTAAGAAAATGTCACGACCCGAATCCCATTCAGGCCGGACTGGCACCCGAAGCCGATATGGCCCGAGAGAACCAATCTTGCTTGTGAACACTCGTATGCATAACCTTGTATGAAGCTTATTCTACTTTATGGAACTGTACGAAAATCATAGACATGGAAACATATGCCATAAATATATATACAAAACTTGGCCGTTGGAGCTATTACGTCGAACTGAACGTACATATCTTACATTCATATACCCACATAAGTCTACAAAGCCTCCACAGATACATGACTATGACAAACCTAGAGTCAGGACACACCCCGCTCTATACTCATATACAATCTCAAACCAATATGCATAGTAACTCGGAAAATCCCCGGATCAACTGGAGCTCACCAATAATCTGCGGATATCTCATCGCCTACTGCGGAGATCTACTAACACCTGTGCCTGCAGCATGTAAGGTAAGTCCCCCAAGAGGGGTCAGTACTAAGAAAGTACTGAGTATGTAAGGCCATATGAAACTATAATAATACATGAGTACTTCCAAGAAATTAAGCGTAAGAGAATAATCAATATGGATATACCTCCGTCCTGAAGATGTGGAACCATGTTCATTACTTCTATTATTTCATTACTTGATCATTCAGTCTTACCATTATCAGTCTTGTATTAGCCTTTACCTTTAGCTCTAAATTTATGCAAGGGATATACTCTACTTTCTTTTACAACTATCTTCATTATGTGGATCTTACTATAATACCGATCATCACCTTCTATGTAGGTTATAATGCAATACCAATCATCACCTTATAGGTAAGTACATAATACCAGGCCTCTACCTTTGGTGGGCTATAATAAATAAATATAATACCGAACCTCCACCTTTGGTGGGCTATAATAAATAAGTATAATACCAGACCTCCACCTTTGGTGGGCTATAATATATCTGTATATAGTACCGGGCCTCCACCTTTGGTGGGCTACAATAAGTATAATACCGGACCTTCACCTTTGGTGGGCTATAATATAGAAGTATAATACCGTACCTCCACCTTTGGTGGGTTATAATGAATAATACCGGGCCTCCACCTTTGGTGGGCTATAATAACTAAGATAGCATGATATTGGGATTATTCCATCTTGAACTTATACCCTTTAGATTGTGATCCATACTCAATAAAGCATAAAGTAACCATATGCGCATTACTTCTTTACAATACCCTTTCCTTTACATCGTTATGAAAGTGACACATTAAAGATCATGACATTAATTGAAGCACACACTTATATACACATTTCACTTCACTCCTTTACTTCATGAGATTGACATCTTCACTTATGAGGAACAATTATATTAACTTGCACATCACCTCTCTTATTACTCTTATGAGGTCTTTATGAGATTAGTACCTTTACACTTGGGAGAGATTGGTACCAACATATCTGATACGGGTGGGACAAGCTGTCCAACAAGTACCCGACCATTCACATGAAGCCAAGCTCGGGAATTACAAAAACTCTAAGCCTTGTTCATGCAAATGGCCGTGTGTGAGTTGGTGATCGAGCCTCCAAAGGATCTCAATGTTTTTAAGTGTGAAGAGGGATCTTGAAGTGTAATAAACTTACACTCCAAGAGGCGGCAGCCTAGACAAGGGCAAGCTAGTCATTTTGCTTCATTTTGCCTTGTAATATAAATAGAACATCTTAGGGTTATTTGGAGTAGTTCCCCATCAGATTTTTGAAACATAACACTTGTAATATGTTGGCTTCTCTCTCTTCCTTTGGAGCAGCCCAACTTGGAAGCTCACAAGTAGAGTGATACTTGTGTTGTATCTTGGCTAGAAACAAGGATCTTGAGGTCATTGAGTTCCTCTTGGTCTAAGTAAGAACTTGGTGTTCATATTCATTAGTCTTAGGGTCCTTTCTTGATGTTAGGGTTCTTAGTCTCTTGAATATTATATGTCAAGTTAACTATCTTTTTATCATCTTGTTGTTGTTGTGTTTGTGATCTTGAAGTCTAGTGAAGCCGTGTGGGGCTCTTTCGATTCACTAGTACTTGTTGTTCAACTTGCTGAATTTTGTGTTCTTTGTTCTTCTTGTTGCTGATTTCATGGGAAATCTTGTGTTGTGGGTTTGATCTTGTATCATTTGGCATCAGAGCAAGACCGGTTGTGTTCCAACACTACCCATCTTGGGCTTGCTCTCGGCCAAAACTAAAAAAAAAAAAAAAAAAAGAGAAAAGAGAAATCTGTCCATTGTTGTCTTGGCCGAGAATATTATTGTGTGTATAGATCTAGGTGTTGTTTTACTTGTTTAGTGTTTTTCTAGTGTTGGTTTCTTTCTAACCAACACTAAAGTGTCTAGATCTAAAAGTTGAGCTTAAAATATTAACCATTGTTATGGTAACTTGAAAGGTGGACCGTAGGTTGTATGTTGTTGATGACAATTGGTGGTTTTGTGTGATGTGCTTGAAGAAGTTGATGTTGTGTTCATGAAGGTGTTGAGATTGTTGAGATGTTCATCTTATAAACTTGTTCATCTTGTTGAAATTTGAGTTCATGTTGTAATACAAAAGTCATAAAGTTGTTGGTGAAAGAAGACTTGCACACATCTCTTCCAAGACTTGACAACCACTTTTCCTTAAAACACGGAACCTTGTTTTGTGGGATTAGCCTAGTCAAATCTTAACTTTTTGAGTTTGAAAGGTTGAAAGACTACAAGACTTTTACTTTCCCTCCAAAACACATTATCATCTATAACAAGTTGTGTGAGTATTGAAAAATTTCAGATTTGAGACAAAAAAAAAAAAGGAAGAAGCAAAAACGTGTGGGACCACTTACATGCTGCCACGTCACTATAAGCTCAACTTTGGATATTCTTCTAGTTGCTAATTGTTGATTCTTGGTTTCCCTTACTTGGTTCTAGAACTAATTAACAAACTAGTACATTCCTACTAGGTTGTCGATTAGTCCTTTGAATCCGTTTATTCGTGTCAACGATTACTTGAGTGCCTTTTATCTTTTGAATACGTTGCTGTTTTTGGTTCTAGTCCAACAAGAATTCTTTGAGTCTTCAAACAAGAATCCCCTCCGGATAAGAGCTTACTCATACCTTAAAGGATTCACGGTTACTAGCCAATTTACAACACTTGTGGAACTCAAGCGTGTGGTGATCTAGAGTATAGTACCTTGACAATGGAAGGGACCAGGTCCCATAACGTGGATACTAATGCACTTGACTCTATGAGGGTCACTCTTGAGGCCGTTACCCGGACACTTGAAAGGTTGAATTCAGAATTTGGGGCCGTGAGAGGGGATTTGGCAGCAATAAAGGGAGAAGTGTCAACTATTAGTGGGAGATTAGAACAAGTGGAGAGCCAAAGGAACTCTCGTCCTTCTACTCCTTTACATGTATCTACCAATGGGCATGATAGAACTTCCTCCGCAACCATCACCCCCGACACATTGCACCAAATGCTAAATGTACCTCAAGCTCCATTAAATGCCTCAAGCCAAACCTCTCTTTTCCCTCCAAACCGTGACCCCACTAGACCAATACATTTCCAAACTCCTCAAGTTCCACAAGAGGGATTTGGACGTCAAGTACCCCCACAAAATCCGAACCCTCCATTCCAAGCTCCATTAAACCAAAGGCCACAAAATCCACTTCCTCTAAATCAAGCCCAAAACGCCCAAAACCAGCCAGCCCCCTTTGATGGATACGGTAGAGAGGAGTATGAAGGGTATGGAGCCTTTGATGATGCTTACATGAGGAAGGAGGAGATAAGAGGGGGTCGTGGAGATCCAAGGAGATACCGAGGGAATGGAGATAGGGGAAACCGACACCAAGAGAGAGATGTAGGCATCAATACCATCAAGTTGAACCTACCCATCTTTAAAGGTGAAAGTGACCCCGAGGCCTACTTAGCTTGGGAATCGGCTTGTGACAAAGTTTTCCAAGTTAATGACATCTCGGAAGAAAAGAAGGGTTGCTATGCTATAGCTCATTTCGAGGGTTATGCTAACACTTGGTGGGAGTATGTCAAGCGGTTTGGTAATGAACTAATTGATGGGCAGCCACCACCTTGGTATCGGTTGAGGTACTTGATGAGGCAACGATACCTTCCCGAGAGATATCGCCATGAGTTGCTTGCTAGATTGTATGGCTTGCGTCAAGGTAACAAGAGTGTGATGGCATATTTTGATGAGTTTCAACAACTCATGTTGAAACTTGATCATCGTGGGGAGCAAATCAATCACGACATCATCCGGTTCAAGTGTGGGTTGAACAAAGAGATCTCCACTCATTTAACCCTTCACAAGTTTGAAACCGTTGACGGTATTTTTCAAGTGGCTCTTGAGATTGAAAGGGAAATTAAAGAGAGATCATCTTTCAAGGAAAGGGGACAAGCCCCCTCGGGTTGGCCCAAAAACAAGGACCAACCCGCCACTACAAGGCTGCCCGAGCCCAAAACAGTCCCCAAAATTTCTCCAAAACTAGAGGCTCACAAGTATCCTAACCCAAAGGGATTCCAATGTTTCAAGTGCCAAGGTTGGGGGCATAAGGCCAATGAATGTCCAAACCGACGCAATGTGATCCTACGGGAAGGGAGAGTGTATTACCTTGGTGAGGAGGTGGGTCCAGAAAGGGGAGAAGATGAGGCCGAGCCTCAAGATAGAGAGGAAACCGATGATGGACCACATGATGATGATGGTGATGATGGTGAAGATGTTTATCCGCAAGAACGGGAGTGTGTGGTTCCAGACTTTGTGGTTAGGTGCGTCATGATTAGTAAGGCAATAGATGACCCAAGCCAAAGGGAAAATCTATTCCATACTAAATGTCTTGTAAAGGGGAATGTGTGTACATTGGTGATCGATAGTGGTAGTTGTACAAATGTTGTAAGTCATGCGATGGTAAATTTCTTGAAGTTACCAACTACCCCGCACACTAGTCCTTACAAGTTACAATGGTTGAATGATTGTGGTGAATTAAGGGTCGCAAGGCAATGTGTGATACGGTTTAAGGTGGGAAACTACCACGATGAAGTGCTTTGTGACGTGATACCAATGCAAGCATGTCACTTGCTACTAGGTAGGCCTTGGCAATATGATAGGTCTACCAAACACGATGGGAGGCCCAATCAATATACACTTGAGAAGGATGGCCGAAAGGTTACACTTCATCCTCTTTTGCCTTCCCAAGTAAATGAATGGCATCAAAGGATGAAAGAATTGAAGGAAAAGGGAAGGAATTCGAAAAGGGAGAGAAGGGAGGGAATTTCGTAGGTGGGGCAGTGGGGTCATCCAAGGCTGCCCCAACGGCAAAGGGGACGAAAAACATGGTGATGTTGGTTAGGAAGAAGGAACTCTTCTTGGATCATGATTAGGACACGCCTATGTTACTCTTGGCTCATTGTTTTAACACTAACCCCACTAATTCTTCCATTTCCCCTTTGATTTCTTGTGTGTTGCAGGATTATGAGGATGTATTTCCTAAGGAACTTCTGCAAGGATTGCCCCCACTTCGGGGAATTGAGCACCAAATTAATTTTGTCCCGGGATCACAATTGCCAAATAAGCCGGCTTATAGGAGCAATCCTACGGACACCAAGGAATTGCAACGTCAAGTTGAGGAGCTCCTCAACAAAGGATATGTCAAGGAGAGCATGAGTCCGTGTGCTGTTCCGGTGCTATTAGTGCCCAAAAAAGACGGAACGTGGCGCATGCGTGTGGACTGCCGAGCCATCAACAAAATTACGATAAAATATCGCCACCCTATTCCTCGGTTAGATGACATGCTAGATGAGTTGAATGGTTCATGTTTGTTTTCCAAGATTGATTTAAGGAGTGGCTATCACCAAATAAGAATACAACCCGGTGATGAATGGAAAACTGCCTTCAAGACCAAGTTTGGTCTCTATGAATGGATGGTTATGCCATTCGGCCTAACAAACGCTCCAAGTACTTTTATGAGGCTAATGAATCATGTGATGAGGCCATTTATTGGAAAGTTTGTTGTTGTCTATTTTGATGATGTCTTGGTGTATAGTAAGTCTTTAGAAGAGCATGTGATGCATTTACAATGTGTGCTTGATGTCCTTAGAAAGGAAAAATTGTATGCAAATCTGGAAAAGTGCTCTTTTGGCGTTAATAAAGTTGTTTTCTTGGGTTTTGTTGTTAGTTCAAGAGGGGTCGAAGTGGATGAATCCAAGATAAATGCTATCAAAAATTGGCCAACCCCACAAACCGTTGGAGAAGTAAGAAGCTTCCACGGGTTGGCTAGTTTTTATAGAAGGTTTGTCAAAGGATTTAGCACCATAGCCGCCCCCTTGACCGAGGTCATTCGGAAAGAACAACCCTTCAAGTGGGGTGTCGAGCAAGCTAAGGCATTTGAAGCCTTGAAAGCTATGCTCATCTCCGCACCCTTGTTACAATTGCCCAACTTTGATAAGACCTTCGAAGTCGAGTGCGATGCGAGTAAAGTAGGCATAGGGGCTGTTTTGATGCAAGATTTGAAACCCATTGCTTACTTTAGTGAAAAGCGCAAAGGAGCAACTCTAAACTACTCCACGTATGATTTAGAGTTGTATGCCTTGATTAGACCCTTGGCCACTTGGCAACACTACTTATGGCCTAAGGAGTTCGTGATCCGAATGGACCATGAATCCTTAAAGCATCTTCGGGCCCAAGACAAGCTTAACAAACGGCATGCCAAATGGATTGAGTTCCTTGAGACCTTCCCTTATGTTATCCAATACAAAAAGGGTAAGGACAACGTAGTAGCCGATGCTTTGTCTAGAAAACATGCTCTTGTGTCCACTTTGTCAACAAAATTGATGGGTTTTGAGAGTTTAAGAGAGTTGTATCCCAAGGACCCTCACTTTGCTCCTACTTTAGGGAATGTGAAGACTTGGGTAGGGACAAGTGGAATTCGGCTAGGGGTTCAAATCCCTATGCCAAGTTTGATGGTTACTTATTTAAAGGTAGACGATTGTGTGTGCCCTCTAGCTCTTGGAGAGAATTGTTTGTGAGGGAAGCACACGATGGCGGTCTAATGGGTCATTTGGGGTCGAAAATACCTTCGGAATATTAGAGGAGCAATTTTATTGGCCCAAAATGCGCAAGGATGTGGCCAGGATTTGCGGTCAATGTGTAGAATGCAAGAGAGCCAAATCTCAGCTCCTACCTCACGAGTTTTACACCCCGCTGCCCACTCCTCTACGTCCTTGGCTTGATATATCTATGGATTTTGTGTTGGGGCTGCCAAGGACTCGACGAGGTCGGGATAGTATTTTTGTTGTAGTCGATCGATTTTCTAAAATGGCACACTTTATTCCTTGCTCTAAATGTGATGACGCCCCTAGCGTGGCCTCGTTATTTGTTGATAATATTGTTAGATTGCATGGTGTTTCGAGGACCATTGTGAGTGATAGGGACTCTAAGTTCCTAAGCCACTTTTGGAAGTCCATGTGGGGTAGGCTTGGTACCAAGTTGTTATTCTCTACGTCCTGCCACCCACAAATTGATGGCCAAACGAAAGTAGTAAATAGGACTTTGGGTGCTATGCTACGTTCCATGGTTAAGGGAAAAATGACTTCTTGGGAGGAGCACTTACCATTGATTGAGTTTGCCTATAACCGTGTCATACACTCAAGTACGGGAATGACTCCCTTTGAGTGTGTATACGGCCTCAACCCCCTCACCCCTTTGGATTTAACGCCTTTGCCAAGTAATCTCATGATTAGCTTAGATGGAAGCAAGCGGGCAGATTCTATGAAGAAGTTACATGAGAAGGTGCGGCTTCAACTTGAGAAGAAAAACCAAGACATGGCAAGGAGGGCCAACAAGGGAAGAAAGAAATTCATTCTTGAACCGGGAGATTGGGTGTGGGTGCATCTTCGGAAGGATTGGTTTCCATCTCAAAGAAAGTCCAAATTGATGCCGAGGGGTGATGGTCCATTCCAAGTACTTGAGAAAATCAATGACAACACTTATAAGATTGACATTCTACCGGAATATCAAGTGCACAACACTTTCAACGTTTGTGATCTTTCTCTTGTGGAGGTGGTTGAAGATGACCAAGTGCTGAATTTGAGGTCAAATTCCTCTCAAGATGGAGAGAATGATATTGGTGGGACAAGCTGTCCAACAAGTACCCGACCATTCACACGAAGCCAAGCTCGGGAATTACAAAAGCTCCAAGCCTTGTTCATGCAAATGGCCGTGTGTGAGTTGGTGATCGAGCCTCCTAAGGATCTCAATGTTTTTAAGTGTGAAGAGGGACCTTGAAGTGTAATAAACTTACACTCCAAGAGGCGGCAGCCTAGACAAGGGCAAGCTAGTCATTTTGCTTCATTTTGCCTTGTAATATAAATAGAACATCTTAGGGTTATTTGGAGTAGTTCCCCATCAGATTTTTGAAACATAACACTTGTAATATGTTGGCTTCTCTCTCTTCCTTTGGAGCAGCCCAACTTGGAAGCTCACAAGTAGAGTGATACTTGTGTTGTATCTTGGCTAGAAACAAGGATCTTGAGGTCATTGAGTTCCTCTTGGTCTAAGTAAGAACTTGGTGTTCATATTCATTAGTCTTAGGGTCCTTTCTTGATGTTAGGGTTCTTAGTCTCTTGAATATTATATGTCAAGTTAACTATCTTTTTATCATCTTGTTGTTGTTGTGTTTGTGATCTTGAAGTCTAGTGAAGCCGTGTGGGGCTCTTTCGATTCACTAGCACTTGTTGTTCAACTTGCTGAATTTTGTGTTCTTTGTTCTTCTTGTTGCTGATTTCATGGGAAATCTTGTGTTGTGGGTTTGATCTTGTATCAATATCCATAATATTATTAGACTTTGGAACATGATATGATTGGAAAATGCTTTTCAAGAATAAATAGATTCTCCTTACATCTTACTCTCTTTGGGATAGTTCTTTTAGAAATTTTAATGTTATGACAACTTCACTTGAAGCTTTGGATCATTAACCAATGAGTGAGAGACATGGGAATAAACATTGTAAGAAACATAACATTATTATAAACATAGCAATATTGGAACCATTGGACACTAATCAATGAACAAGAGACATGAGTATAACCACTATTGGAACTTTGGAACATACCCTTATTGGGCTTTCGGAACATTAACCATGAATATGAGACATGAGGTTCACAGTTAATCAATGAGTAGGAACTATATGATAATGACCATTGATAACCGGATGTAGGATACCTTATCACATTTTGGGATAGAACAAGTGTAACGTCAATGTGAATACTATTTGCTGCAGAAAGATACGGACAAAGTAACCTTACATACCAAGTCTTTCCAATGTAAATACACAATCCAATATGTGAGCACAACAATTCCGCTCCTTCCTTACGTTTCACTCTACATCACAAGTATATAACAGAACCAACATTAACCACCAACTATCTTACAAATGCATGTGACAACAATGAGTTACATGTTTATCTTTAAACTGTCATTTCCTTCTCTACAATACCATTTACGGCAGTGTCATACCAATAATACCCCATTCATGCCATACATTGACCACAAGCTACATTCCAAGTGTATAAGACTACCATGAATTACATGAGTCCCCTATAACATTATTTCACCCTTTACAATCCATTTATAGCCTTTTCATGCCAACAATACCGTAACATTCTATACATTGACCACAACATCACATACCAATAGCATTTCACAACAAAGTTTCTCCTTTACACTTCTCATGAGCACCATATCACAATTAATCCATCAAGTCACCTTAATACACCTCATATCACATATCGGCCAAAATCCCATAATTTACACTTATAGAAAAATAACAAGTTTAATAACATAATCACACCATACATCATATTTTAGCCATACCATGCTCTTTCATCAAAACCACAAGTCATAATTCAAGTTACAATCCTATGGATAACACATCTTTTTAACAAAAAACCAAAAGTGCCATGTCCAACACTTCCAAGCATAACCAACATAATCTACATAAGTTCTCATGATTATAAGATGTTAAAGTACAAGAATAATCACTTACCCAAGCTTTGAAGATGATGATTTTGTCCAAAAATGCCTTAGGGTTTGAAGAGCTAAAAGATTTATCGTGAAAACTCTAGAAAATGAGAGAATGTGATGTGTGTGGCTAATGAATTAAAATCTGATTTTTGGCCACCTTTTATAACCTCTTAAAGTGATCCTTAGCCATTAATTCCATCATTGACAAGTCAAGGCAAGAATGGGTCATTTTGACCCATTGGGCCTTTCCTGTTTTGTTCATTGTGGTCTCAAATTAGGCCCAATAACCCATATCATCTTAACCCACTAACATCAATGTATAATCCATCATATATGCTTTACAATGATATTCCCACTCACGGGATTTATATTTGTAGCCTCAATCCCAAAAATAAGCGATTCTAGCCACGTATGGCCTATTTTGACCAAAAGGGTAAAATAGTCATTTTGATGCCAAATTAGTTCACGAGTAATTTTATCATACCAATATAATATTTCACTCATTTCATGTATATGCTCATGGTTGTAGAAGAAACGTGGCAAAAATCGGCCCAGTACGTCCCCGGGCACCCTTGGGACTTGAGAAAATTTCCAACTTTGAAAAAAATGGCAAAACCAGCCTGGCACACCCTTGGGCATGCCATCTTGCTGCCTCTGGAATACAATTTTTATCCTAGAGCGGCGTAGTACGCCCTATGGCGTGCCCCACACTTAAAATTTTCAAAAATATCATTTTTCGACTTTTCTTTGCGGCTTTGGTTAGATACTTCAAATCCTATTCTTTAACTTACTTCTTACCCTTAATATCCTATGTTTGGAGGTACTCTTAGCCTCATTTTGAACCCCACAAATGCTCCATGAAAATTGCAAAACAACTCCTACGCAGGAGGGCTAATCACATGTACGAGGCCAAATTTAAATTTTCTCATCATTAACATTACCAAATACATACGTATAGCTCTCGAAACCAAGTTCTATTATTGGTCAATCAAACTTTTGAATGTCTCATTTAGTGATTTAGTAGTCAAAGAAACACCGATAATCCATCTGAGTTTGGAATACACAGATGTTAGGAGGTAATGCACATGTAGTAATGTAAGAAACCAAGTTTTATTACTGGTCTGTCAAGCCTTTGTATGTCTCATTTAGTAATTTAGTAGTCAAAAAACATCGATAATCCTTCTGAGTATGGAATACATAGATGTTAGGTTGTAATACAAGTATAGTAATGTAAGAAACAAAGTTCTATTATTGGTCTGTCTGACCTTTGTATGTGTTATTTAGTGATTTAGTAGTCAAAAAAACACCGATAATCCATCCAAGTATTGAATAAATAGATGCTAGGAGGTAACAAACGTGTTGTAATGTAAGAAAACAAGTTTTATTATTGGTATGTCCAGCCTTTCTATGTCTCATTTAGTAATTTAGTAGAAAAAAAAACATCGATAACCCTTCTGAGAATGGAATACAGAGATGTTAGGTTGTAATACAATAGTAGTAATGTAAGAAACCAAGTTCTATTATTGGTCCGTCCAACCTTTGCATGTGTTATTTAGTGATTTAGTAGTAGAAAAAACACCGATAATTCATCCAAGTATGGAATAAATAGATGCTAGGAGGTAATAGGCGTGTTGTAATGTAAGAAACCAAGTTTTATTATTGGTATGTCCAGCCTTCCCATGTCTCATTTAGTAATTTAGTAGTCAAAAAAAATCGATAACCCTTCTGAGTATGGAATACATAGATGTTAGGTTGTAATACAAGTGTAGTAATGTAAGAAACCAAGTTCTATTATTGGTCCGTCCAACCTTTGTATGTGTTATTTAGTGATTTAGTAGTAGAAAAAACACCGATAATCCATCCAAGTATGGAATAAATAGATGCTAGGAGGTAATAGCCATGTTGTAATGTAAGAAACCAAGTTTTATTATTGGTAAGTCCAGCCTTACTATGTCTCATTTAGTAATTTAGTAGTCAAAAAAACATTAATAACCCTTCTGAGAATGGAATACATAGATGTTAGGTTGTAATACAAGTGTAGTAATGTAAGAAACCAAGTTCTATTATTGGTCCGTCCAACCTTTGTATGTGTTATTTAGTGATTTAGTAGTAAAAAAAACACCGATAATCCATTTAAGTATGGAATAAATAGATGCTAGGAGGTAATACACGTGTTGTAATGTAAGGAATCAAGTTTTATTGTTGGTCCGTCCAGCCTTTGTTTGTCTCATTTAGTAATTTAATAGTCAAAAAAACATCGATAATCCTTCTGAGTATGGAATACATAGATATAGGTTGTAATACATGTGTAGTAATGTAAGAAACCAAGTTCTATTATTGGTCTTTCCAACTTTTGTATGTGTTATTTAGTGATTTAGTAGTCAAAAAAACATCGATAATCCATCCAAGTATGGAATAAATAGATGCTAGGAGGTAACAGACATGTTGTAATGTAAGAAACGTAAGTTTTATTATTGGGCTGTCCAGCCTTTGTATGTCTCATTTAGTAATTTAGTAGTCATAAAAACATTGCTAACCCTTCTGAGAGTGGAATACATAGATGTTAGGTTGTAATACAAGTGTAGTAATGTAAGAAACCAAGGTCTATTATTGGTCCGTCCAACCTTTGTATGTGATATTTAGTGATTTAGTAGTCAAAAAACACCGATAATCCATCCAAGTATGGAATAAATAGATGCTAGGAGGTAATACATGTGTTGTAATGTAAGAAAGCAAGTTAGCAAGTTTTATTCTTGGTCCGTCAGGCCTTTGTATGTCTTATTTAGTAATTTAATAGTCAAAAAAACAATAAACATCCATCCGAGTATGCAATACATAGTTGTTAGGTTGTAATACAATAGTAGTAATGTAAGAAACCAAGTTCTATTATTGGTCCATCCAACTTTTGAATGTCTCATTTAGTGATTTAGTTGTCAAAGAAACACCGATAATACTTCTAAGTTTAGAATACATAGATGTTAAAAGGTAATGCACATGTAGTAATGTAAGAAACCAAGTTTTATTATTGGTCTATCAAGCCTTTGTATGTCTCATTTAGTAATTTAGTAGTCAAAAAAAAATCGATAATCCTTCTGATTATGGAATACATAGATGTTAGGTTGTAATACAAGTGTAGTAATCTAAGAAAGCAATTTCTATTATTAGTCCGCCCAACCATTGTATGTGTTATTTAGGGATTTAATAGTAAAAAAAACACCGATAATCCATCCAAGAATGGAATAAATATATGCTAGGAGGTAATAGACGTGTTGTAATGTAAGAAACCAAGTTTTATTATTGGTATGTCCAGCATTTCTATGTCTCATTTAGTAATTTAATAGTCCAAAAAAATCAAAAATCCATCCGAGTATACAATACATAGATGTTTGGTTATAATACAAGTGTAGTAATATAAAAAACCAAGTTCTATTATTGATCCATCCAACCTTTCTCTGTGTTATTTAGTGATTTAGTAGTCAAAAAAACACTCATAATCCATCCAAGTATCGAATAAATAGATGCTAGGAGGTAATAGACGCGTTGTAATGTAAGAAACCAAGTTTTATTATTGGTATGTCCAGCCTTTCTATGTCTCATTTTGTAATTTAGTAGTAAAAAAAACATCGATAACCCTTCTGAGAATGGAATACATAGATGTTAGGTTGTAATACAAGTGTAGTAATGTAAGAAACCAAGTTCTATTATTGGTCCTTCCAACCATTGTATGTGTTATTTAGTGATTTAGTAGTCAAAAAAACACTGATAATCCATCCATGTATGGAATAAATAGATGCTAGGAGGCAACAGACGTGTTGTAATGTAAGAAACCAAGCTTTATTGTTGGTCAGCCTTTGTAAGTTTCATTTAGTAATTTAATAGTCAAAAAAACATCAAAAATCCATCTCTGAGTATGGAATATATAGATGTTACGTTGTAATACAAGCGTAGTAATGTAAGAAACCAAGTTCTATTATTGGTCCGTCCAACCTTTGTATGTGTTATTTAGTGATTTAGTAGTCAAAAAAACACCGATAATCCATCCAAGTATGGAATAAATAGATGCTAGGAGGTAATACATGTGTTGTAATGTAAGAACGTAAGTTTTATTGTTGGTCCGTCCAGCCTTTGTATGTCTCATTTAGTAATTTAATAGTCAAAAAAACTTCAAAAATCCATCCGAGTATGGAATACATAGATGTTAGGTTGTAATACAATAGTAGTAATGAAAGAAACCAAGTTCTATTATTTGTCCATCCAACTTTTGATTGTCTCATTTAGTGAATTAGTAGTCAAAGAAACACCGATAATCCTTCTCAGTTTGGAATACATAGATGTTACGAGGTAATGTACATGTAGTAATGTACGAAACCAAGTTGTATTACTGGAACGTCAAGCCTTTGTATGTCTCATTTAGTAATTTAGTTTTCAAAAAAACATTGATAATCCTTCTGAGTATGGAATACATAGATCTTAGGTTGTAATACAAGTGTAGTAATGAAAGAAACCAAGTTCTATTATTTGTCCATCCAACTTTTGAATGTCTCATTTAGTGAATTAGTAGTCAAAGAAACACCGATAATCCTTCTCAGTTTGGAATACATAGATGCTACGAGCTAATGCACATGTAGTAATGTAAGAAACAAAGTTGTATTACTGGTACGTCTAGCCTTTGTATGTCTCATTTAGTAATTTAGTTTTCAAAAAAACATCGATAATCCTTCTGAGTATGGAATACATAGATGTTAGGTTGTAATACAAGTGTAGTAATGTAAGAAACCAAGTTCTATTATTGGTCCGTCCAACCTTTGTATGTGTTATTTAGTGATTTAGTAGTAAAAAAAAAACACCGATAATCCATCCAAGTATGGAATAAATTGATGCTAGGAGGTAATAGACGTGTTGTAATTTAAGAAATCAAGTTTTATTATTGGTATGTCCAGCATTTCAATGTCGCATTTAGTAATTTAGTAGTAAAAAAAACATCGATAACCCTTCTGAGAATGGAATACATAGATATTAGGATGTAATACAAGTGTAGTAATGTAAGAAACCAAGTTCTATTATTGGTCCTTACAACCTTTGTATGTTTTATTTGATGATTTAGTAGTCAGAAAAACACCGATAATCCATCCAAGTATGGAATAAATAGATGCTAGGAGGTAACAGACGTATTGTAATGTAAGAAACCAAGTTTTATTATTGGTCTATCCAGCCTTTGTATGTCTCATTTAGTAATTTAGTAGTCAAAAAAACATCGATAACCCTTCTGAGTATGGAATACATAGATGTTAGGTTGTAATATAATAGTAGTAATTTAAGAAACCAAGTTCTATTATTGGTCCATCGAACTTTTGCATGTCTCATTTAGTGATTTAGTAGTCAAAGAAACACCGATAATCCTTCTCAGTTTGGAATACATAGATGTTACGAGGTAATGCACATGTAGTAATGTAAGAAACCAAGTTTTATTACTGGTACGTCCAGCCTTTGTATGTCTCATTTAGTAATTTAGTAGTCAAAAAAACATCGATAATCCTTCTGAGTATGGAATACATAGATGTTAGGTTGTAATACAACTATAGTAATGTAAGAAACCAAGTTCTATTATTGGTCCGTCCAACCTTTGTATGTGTTATTTAGTGATTTAGTAGTTAAAAAAACACCGATAATCCATCGAAATATGGAATAAATAGATGCTAGGAGGTAATACAAGTGTTGTAATGAAAGAAAGCAAGTTTTATTGTTGGTCCGTCCAGCCTTTGTATGTCTCATTTAGTAATTTAATAGTAAAAAAAACATCAAAAATCCATCCGAGTATGGAATACATAGATGTTTGGTTGTAATACAAAAGTAGTAATGAAAGAAACCAAGTTCTATTATTGGTCCATCGAACTTTTGAATGTCTCATTTAGTGATTTAGTAGTCAAAGAAACACCGATAATCCGTCTCAGTTTGGAATACATAGATGTTACGAGGTAATGCACATGTAGTAATGTAAGAAACCAAGTTTTATTACTCGTACGTCAAGCCTTTGTATGGCTCATTTAGTAATTTAGCAGTCAAAAAAACATCGAGAATCCTTCTGAGTATGGAATACATAGTGTTAGGTTGTAATACAAGTGTAGTAATGTAAGAAACCAAGTTCTATTATTGGTCCATCAAACCTCTTTGTATGTGTTATTTAGTGATTTAATAGTAAAAAAAACACCGATAATCCATCCAAGTATGGAATAAATAGATGCTAGGAGGTAATAGACGTGTTGTAATGTAAGAAACCAAGTTTTATTATTGGTATGTCCAGCCTTTCTATGTCTCATTTATTAATTTAGTAGTAAAAAAAACATCGATAACCCTTCTGAGAATGGAATGCATAGATGTTAGGTTGTAATACAAGTGTAGTAATATAAGAAACCAAGTTCTATTATTGGTTCGTCCAACTTTTGTATGTGTTATTTAGTAATTTAGTTGTAAAAAAAACACCGATAATCCATCCAAGTATGGAATAAATAAATGCTAGGAGGTAATAGACGTGTTGTAATGTAAGAAACAAAGTTTTATTATTGGAATGTCCAGCCTTTGTATGTCTCATTTAGTAATATAATAGTAAAAAATCCATCCGAGTATGCAATACATAGATGTTAGGTTGTAATACAATAGTAGTAATGTAAGAAACCAAGTTCTATTATTGGTCCATCCAACTTTTGAATGTCTCATTTATTGATTTAGTAGTCAAAGAAACACCGATAATCCTTCTGAGTTTTGAATACATAGATGTTAGAAGGTAATGCACATGTAGTAATGTAAGATACCAAGTTTTATTACTGGTCGTTCATGCCTTTGTATGTCTCATTTAGTAATTAAGTAGTCTAAAAAACATCGATAATCATTCTGAGTATGGAATACATAGATGTTAGGTTGCAATACAAGTGTAGTAATATAAGAAACCAAGTTCTATTATTGGTCCATCCAACTTTTGAATGTCTCATTTAGTGATTTAGTAGTTAAACAAGCACCGATAATCCTTCTGAGTTTGGAATACATAGATGTTAGAAGGTAATGCACATGTAGTAATGTAAGAAACCAAGTTTTATTACTGGTCTGTCAAGCCTTTCTATGTCTTATTTAGTAATTTAGTATTCAAAAAAACATCGATAATCCTTCTGAGTATGGAATACATAGATGTTAGGTTGTAATACAAGTGTAGTAAGGTAAGAAAGCAAGTTCTATTATTGGTCCGCCCAACCTTTGTATGTGTTATTTAGTGATTTAGTAGTAAAAAAATCACTGATAATCCATCCAAGTATGGAATAAATAGATGCTAGGAGGTAATAGACGTGTTGTAATGTAAGAAACCAAGTTTTATTATTGGTATGTCCAGCCTTTCTATGTCTCATTTTGTAATTTAGTAGTCAAAAAAAATCGATAACCCTTCTGAGAATGGAATACATAGATGTTAGGTTATAATACAAGTGTAGTAATGTAAAAAACCAAGTTCTATTATTGATCCATCCAACCTTTGTATGTGTTATTTAGTGATTTAGTAGTAAAAAAAACACCGATAATCCATCCAAGTATGGAATAAATAGATGCTAGGAGGTAATAGACGTGTTGTAATGTATGAAACCAAGTTTTATTATTGGTATGTCCAGCCTTTCTATGTCTCATTTAGTAATTAGGTAGTCAAAAAAATATCGATAACCCTTCTTAGAATGGAATACACAGATGTTAGGTTATAATACAAGTGTAGTAATGTAAAAAATTAAGTTCTATTATTGATCCATCCAACCATTGTATGTGTTATTTAGTGATTTAGTAGTAAAAAAAACACCGATAATCCATCCAAGTATGGAATAAATAGATGCTAGGAAGTAATAGACGTGTTGTAATGTAAGAAACCAAGTTTTATTATTGGTATGTCCAGCCTTTCTATGTCTCATTTTGTAATTTAGTAGTAAAAAAAAATCGATAACCCTTCTGAGAATGGAATACATAGATGTTAGGTTGTAATACAAGTTTAGTAATGTAAGAAACCAAGTTCTATTGTTGGTCCTTCCAACCTTTGTATGTGTTATTTAGTGATTTAGTAGTTAAAAAAGCACCGATAATCCATCCATGTATGGAATAAATAGATACTAGAAGGCAACAGGCGTGTTGTAATGTAAGAAACAAGCTTTATTATTGGTCTGTTCAGTCTTTGTATGTCTCATTTAGTAATTTAGTAGTCAAAAAAACATCGATAACCCTTCTAAGTATGGAATACATAGATGTTAGGTTGTAATACAATCGTAGTAATGTAAGAAACCGAGTTCTATTATTGGTCCTTCCAACCTTTGTATGTGTTATTTAGTGATTTAGTAGTCAAAAAAACACCGATAATCCATCCAAGTATGGAATAAATAGATTCTAGGAGGTAATAGACGTGTTGTAATTTAAGAAACCAAGTTTTATTATTGGTATGTCCAGCCTTTGTATGTCTCATTAGTAATTTAATAGTCAAAAATCCATCCGAGTATGCAATACATAGATGTTAGGTTGTAATACAATAGTAGTTATGTAAGAAACCAAGTTCTATTATTGGTCCATCCAAGTTTTGAATGTCTCATTTAGTGATTTAGTAGTCAAAGAAACACCGATTATCCTTCTGAGTTTTGAATACATAGATGTTAGAAGGTAATGCACATGTAGTAATGTAAGAAACCAAGTTTTATTACTGGTCTGTCAAGCCTTTGTATGTCTCATTTAGTAATTTAGTAGTCAAAAAAACATCGATAATCCTTCTGAGTATGGAATACATAGATGTTAGGATGTAGTACAAGTGTAGTAATGTAAGAAACCAAGTTCTATTATTGGTCTGTCCAACCTTTGTATGTGTTATTTAGTGATTTAGTAGTCAAAAAAATACTGATAATCCATACAAGTATGGAATAAATAAATGCTAGAAGGTAATAGACGTGTTGTAATGAAAGAAACCAAGTTTTATTATTGGTATGTCCAGCCTTTCTATGTGTCATTTAGTAATTTAGTAGTCAAAAAAACATCGATAACCCTTCTGATTATGGAATACATAGATGTTAGGTTGTAATACAAGTGTAGTAATGTAAGAAACCAAGTTTTATTACTGGTCTGTCAAGCCTTTGTATGTCTCATTTAGTAATTTAGTAGTCAAAAAAACATTGATAATCCTTCTGAGTATGGAATACATAGATGTTAGGTTGTAATACAAGTGTAGTAAGGTAAGAAAGCAAGTTCAATTATTGGTTCGCCCAACCTTTGTATTTGTTATTTAGTGATTTAGTAGTAAAAAAATCACTGATAATCCATCCAAGTATGGAATAAATAGATGCTAGGAGGTAATAGACATGTTGTAATGTAAGAAAACAAGTTTTATTATTGGTATGTCCAACCTTTCTATGTCTCATTTAGTAATTTAGTAGTCAAAAAAATATCGATAACCCTTCTGAGAATGGAATACATAGATGTTAGGTTATAATACAAGTGTAGTAATGTAAAAAACCAAGTTCTATTATTGATCCATCCAACCATTGTATGTGTTATTTAGTGATTTAGTAGTAAAAAAAACCCAGATAATCCATCCAAGTATGGAATAAATAGATGCTAGGAGGTAATAGACGTGTTGTAATGTAAGAAACCAAGTTTTATTGTTGGTATGTCCAGCCTTTCTATGTCTCATTTAGTAATTTAGTAGCCAAAAAAATATCGATAACCCTTCTGAGAATGGAATACACAGATGTTAGGTTATAATACAAGTGTAGTAATGTAAAAAATTAAGTTCTATTATTGATCCATCCAACCATTGTATGTGTTAGTTAGTGATTTAGTAGTAAAAAAAACACCGATAATCCATCCAAGTATGGAATAAATAGATGCTAGGAGGTAATAGACGTGTTGTAATGTAAGAAATCAAGTTTTATTATTGGTATGTCCAGCCTTTCTATGTCTCATTTAGTAATTTAGTAGCCAAAAAAATATCGTTAACCCTTCTGAGAATGGAATACACAGATGTTAGGTTATAATACAAGTGTAGTAATGTAAAAAATTAAGTTCTATTATTGATCCATCCAACCATTGTATGTGTTATTTGGTGATTTAGTAGTAAAAAAAACACCGATAATCCATCCAAGTATGGAATAAATAGATGCTAGGAGGTAATAGACGTGTTGTAATGTAAGAAACCAAGTTTTATTATTGGTATGTCCAGCCTTTCTATGTCTCATTTTGTAATTGTAAAAAAAACATCGATAACCCTTCTGAGGATGGAATACATAGATGTTAGGTTGTAATACAAGTTTAGTAATGTAAGAAACCAAGTTCTATTATTGGTCCTTCCAACCTTTGTATGTGTTATTTAGTGATTTAGTAGTCAAAAAAAACACTGATAATCCATCCATGTATGGAATAAATAGATACTAGGAGGCAACAGACGTGTTGTAATGTAAGAAACAAGCTTTATTATTGGTCTGTTCAGTCTTTGTATGTCTCATTTAGTAATTTAGTAGTCAAAAAAACATCGATAACCCTTCTAAGTATGGAATACATAGATGTTAGGTTGTAATACAAACGTAGTAATGTAAGAAACCAAGTTCTATTATTGGTCCGTCCAACCTTTGTATGTGTTATTTAGTGATTTAATAGTCAAAAAAACACCGATAATCCATCCAAGTATGGAATAAATAGATGCTAGGAGGTAATAGACGTGTTGTAATTTAAGAAACCAAGTTTTATTATAGGTATGTCCATCCTTTCTATGTCTCATTTAGTAATTTAGTAGTCAAAAAAACATCGATAACCCTTCTTATTATGGAATACATAGATGTTAGGTTGTAATACAAGTGTAGTAATGTAAGAAACCAAGTTCTATTATTGGTCTGTCCAACCTTTGTATGTGTTATTTAGTGATTTAGTAGTCAAAAAAAACACTGATAATCCATCCATGTATGGAATAAATAGATACTAGGAGGCAACAGACGTGTTGCAATGTAAGAAACAAGCTTTATTATTGGTATGTCCAGCCTTTCTATGTGTCATTTAGTAATTTAGTAGTCAAAAAAACATCGATAACCCTTCTGATTATGGAATACATAGATGCTAGGTTGTAATACAAGTGTAGTAATGTAAGAAACCAAGTTCTATTATTGGTCTGGCCAACCTTTGTATGTGTTATTTAGTGATTTAGTAGTCAAAAAAATACTGATAATCCATACAAGTATGGAATAAATAAATGCTAGGAGGTAATAGACGTGTTGTAATGAAAGAAACCAAGTTTTATTATTGGTATGTCCAGCCTTTCTATGTGTCATTTAGTAATTTAGTAGTCAAAAATACAATGATAACCCTTCTGAGAATGGAATACATAGATGCTAGGTTGTAATACAAGTGTAATAATGTAAGAAACCAAGTTCTATTATTGGTCCGTCCAACCTTTGTATGTTTTATTTAGTGATTTAGTAGTCAAAAAAACACCGATAATCCATCCAAGTATGGAATAAATAGATGCTAGGAGGTAATAGACGTGTTGTAATGTAAGAAACAAAGTTTTATTATTGGTATGTCCAGCCTTTGTATGTCTCATTTAGTAATTTAATAGTCAAAAATCCATCCGAGTATGCAATACATAGATGTTAGGTTGTAATACAATAGTAGTTATGTAAGAAACCAAGTTCTATTATTGGTCCATCCAAGTTTTGAATGTCTCATTTAGTGATTTAGTAGTCAAAGAAACACCGATTATCCTTCTGAGTTTGGAATACATAGATGTTAGAAGGTAATGCACAAGTAATGTAAGAAACCAAGTTTTATTACTGGTCTGTCAAGCCTTTGTATGTTCTATTTAGTAATTTAGTAGTCAAAAAAACATCGATAATTCTTCTGAGTATGGAATACATAGATGTTAGGTCGTAATACAGTAGTAGTAATGTAAGAAACCAAGTTTTATTATTGGTCCATCGAACTTTTGAATGTCTCATTTAGTGATTTAATAGTCAAAGAAACACCGATAATCCTTCTGAGTTTTGAATACATAGATGTTTGAAGGTAATGCACATGTAGTAATGTAAGAAACCAAGTTTTATTACTGGTCTGTCATGCCTTTGTATGTCTCATTTAGTAATTTAGTAGTCAAAAAAACATCGATAATCCATCCAAGTATGGAATAAATAGATGCTAGGAGGTAATAGACGTGTTGTAATGTAAGAAACAAAGTTTTATTATTGGTATGTCCAGCCTTTGTATGTCTCATTTAGTAATTTAATAGTCAAAAATCCATCCGAGTATGCAATACATAGATGTTAGGTTGTAATACAATAGTAGTTATGTAAGAAACCAAGTTCTATTATTGGTCCATCCAAGTTTTGAATGTCTCATTTAGTGATTTAGTAGTCAAAGAAACACCGATTATCCTTCTGAGTTTGGAATACATAGATGTTAGAAGGTAATGCACAAGTAATGTAAGAAACCAAGTTTTATTACTGGTCTGTCAAGCCTTTGTATGTTCTATTTAGTAATTTAGTAGTCAAAAAAACATCGATAATTCTTCTGAGTATGGAATACATAGATGTTAGGTTGTAATACAATAGTAGTAATGTAAGAAACCAAGTTTTATTATTGGTCCATCGAACTTTTGAATGTCTCATTTAGTGATTTAATAGTCAAATGAACACCGATAATCCTTCTGAGTTTTGAATACATATATGTTAGAAGGTAATGCACATGTAGTAATGTAAGAAGCCAAGTTTTATTACTGGTCTGTCATGCCTTTGTATGTCTCATTTAGTAATTTAGTAGTCAAAAAAACATCGATAATCATTCTGAGTATGGAATACATAGATGTTAGGTTGTAATACAAGTGTAGTAATGTAAGAAACCAAGTTCTATTATTGGTCCATCCAACTTTTGAATGTCTCATTTAGTGATTTAGTAGTTAAAGAAACACCGATAATCCTTCTGAGTTTGGAATACGTAGATGTTAGAAGGTAATGCACATGTAGTAATGTAAGAAACCAAGTTTTATTACTGGTCTGTCAAGCCTCTGTATGTCTCATTTAGTAATTTAGTAGTCAAAAAAATATCAAAAATCCATCCGAGTATGGAATACATAGATGTTAGATTGTAATAGAATAGTAGTAATGTAAGAAACCAAGTTCTATTATTGGTCCGTCCAACCTTTGTATGTGTTATTTAGTGATTTAATAGTCAAAAAAATCACTGATAATCCATCCAAGTATGGAATAAATAGATGCTAGGAGGTAATAGACGTGTTGTAATGTGAGAAACCAAGTTTTATTATTGGTATGTCCAGCCTTTCTATGTCTCATTTAGTAATTTAGTAGTCAAAAAAATATCGATAACCCTTCTGAGAATGGAATACATATATGTTAGGTTATAATACAAGTGTAGTAATGTAAAAAACCAAGTTCTATTATTGATCCATCCAACCTTTGTATGTGTTATTTAGTGATTTAGTAGTAAAAAAAACACCGATAATCCATCCAAGTATTGAATAAATAGATGCTAGGAGGTAATAGACGTGTTGTAATGTAAGAAACCAAGTTTTATTATTGGTATGTCCAGCCTTTCTATGTCTCATTTAGTAATTTAGTAGTCAAAAAAATATCGATAACCCTTCTGAGAATGGAATACACAGATGTTAGGTTATAAAACAAGTGTAGTAATGTAAAAAATTAAGTTCTATTATTGATCCATCCAACCATTGTATGTGTTAGTTAGTGATTTAGTAGTAAAAATAACATCGATAATCCATCCAAGTATGGAATAAATAGATGCTAGGAAGTCATAGACGTGTTGTAATGTAAGAAACCAAGTTTTATTATTGGTATGGCCAGCCTTTCTATGTCTCATTTTTTAATTTAGTAGTAAAAAGAACATCAATAACCCTTCTGAGAATGGAATACATAGATGTTAGGAGGCAACAAACGTGTTGTAATGTAAGAAACCAAGCTTTATTATTGGTCTGTTCAGCCTTTGTATGTCTCATTTAGTAATTTAGTAGTCAATAAAATATCGATAACCCTTCTGAGTATGGAATACATAGATGTTAGGATGTAATACAATAGAAGTAATGTAAGAAACCAAGTTTTGTTATTGGTCCGTCCAAGTTTTGAATGTCTCATTTAGTGATTTAGTAGTCAAAGAAACACCGATTATCCTTCTGAGTTTTGAATACATAGATGTTAGAAGGTAATGCACATGTAGTAATGTAAGAAACCAAGTTTTATTACTGGTCTGTCAAGCCTTTGTATGTCTCATTTAGTAATTTAGTAGTCAAAAAAACATCGATAATCCTTCTGAGTATGGAATACATAGATGTTAGGTTGTAATACAAGTGTAGTAAGGTAAGAAAGCAAGTCCTATTATTGGTCCGCCAAACCTTTGTATGTGTTATTTAGTGATTTAGTAGAAAATAAATCACTGATAATCCATCCAAGTATGGAATAAATAGATGCTAGGAAGTAATAGACATGTTGTAATGTAAGAAACCAAGTTTTATTATTGGTATGTCCAGCCTTTCTATGTCTCATTTAGTAATTTAGTAGTCAAAAAAATATCGATAACCCTTCTGAGAATGGAATACATAGATGTTAGGTTATAATACAAGTGTAGTAATGTAAAAAACCAAGTTCTATTATTGATCCATCCAACCTTTGTATGTGTTATTTAGTGATTTAGTAGTAAAAAAAAAACCGATAATCCATCCAAGTATGGAATAAATAGATGCTAGGAGGTAATAGACGTGTTGTAATGTAAGAAACAAAGCTTTATTATTGGTATGTCCAGCCTTTCTATGTCTCATTTAGTAATTTAGTAGTCAAAAAAATATCGATAACCCTTCTGAGAATGGAATACACAGATGTTAGGTTATAATACAAGTGTAGTAATGTAAAAAATTAAGTTCTATTATTGATCCATCCAACCATTGTATGTGTTATTTAGTGATTTAGTAGTAAAAAAAACACCGATAATCCATCTAAGTATGGAATAAATAGATGCTAGGAGGTAATAGACGTGTTGTAATGTAAGAAACCAAGTTTTATTATTGGTATGTCCAGCCTTTCTATGTCTCATTTTGTAATTTAGTAGTAAAAAAAACATCGATAACCCTTCTGAGGATGGAATACATAGATGTTAGGTTGTAATACAAGTTTAGTAATGTAAGAAACCAAGTTCTATTATTGGTCCTTCCAACCTTTGTATGGGTTATTTAGTGATTTAGTAGTCAAAAAAACACTGATAATCCATCCATGTATGGAATAAATAGATACTAGGAGGCAACAGACGTGTTGTAATGTAAGAAACAAGCTTTATGATTGGTCTGTTCAGTCTTTGTATGTCTCATTTAGTAATTTTGTAGTCAAAAAAACAACGATAACCTTTCTAAGTATGGAATACATAGATGGTAGGTTGTAATACAAGCGTAGTAATGTAAGAAACCAAGTTCTATTATTGGTCCGTCCAACCTTTGTATGTGTTATTTAGTGATTTAGTAGTCAAAAAAACACCTATAATCCATCCAAGTATGGAATAAATAGATGCTAGGAGGTAATAGACGAGTTGTAATTTAAGAAACCAAGTTTTATTAGTGGTATGTCCAGCCTTTCTATGTCTCATTTAGTAATTTAGTAGTCAAAAAAACATCGATAACCCTTCTGATTATGGAATACATTGATGTTAGGTTGTAATACAAGTGTAGTAATGTAAGAAACCAAGTTCTATTATTGGTCTGTCCAACCTTTGTATGTGTTATTTAGTGATTTAGTAGTCAAAAAAATACTTATAATCCATACAAGTATGGAATAAATAAATGCTAGGATGTAATAGACGTGTTATAATGAAAGAAACCAAGTTTTATTATTGGTATGTCCAGCCTTTCTATGTGTCATTTAGTAATTTAGTAGAAAAAAAAACATCGATAACCCTTCTGAGGATGGAATACATAGATGTTAGGTTGTAATACAAGTTTAGTAATGTAAAAACCAAGTTCTATTATTGGTCCTTCCAACCTTTTTGTATGTGTTATTTAGTGATTTAGTAGTCAAAAAAAACACTGATAATCCATCCATGTATGGAATAAATAGATACTAGGAGGCAACAGACGTGTTGTAATGTAAGAAACAAGCTTTATTATTGGTCTGTACAGTCTATGTATGTCTCATTTAGTAAATTTAGTAGTCAAAAAAACATCGATAACCCTTCTAAGTATGGAATACATAGATGTTAGGTTGTAATACAAGTTTAGTAATGTAATAAACCAAGTTCTATTATTGGTCCGGCCAACCTTTGTATGTGTTATTTAGTGATTTAATAGTCAAAAAAACACCGATAATACATCCAAGTATGGAATAAATAGATGCTAGGAGGTAATAGACGTGTTGTAATTTAAGAAACCAAGTTTTATTATTGGTATGTCCAGCCTTTCTATGTCTCATTTAGTAATTTAGTAGTCTAAAAAACATCGATAACCCTTCTGAGGATGGAATACATAGATGTTAGGTTGTAATACAAGTGTAGTAATGTAAGTAACCAAGTTCTATTATTGGTCTGTCCAACCTTTGTATGTGTTATTTAGTGATTTAGTAGTCAAAAAAAACACTGATAATCCATCCATGTATGGAATAAATAGATACTAGGAGGCAACAGACGTGTTGTAATGTAAGAAACAAGCTTTATTATTGGTATGTCCAGCCTTTCTATGTGTCATTTAGTAATTTAGTAGTCAAAAAAACATCGATAACCCTTCTGAGAATGGAATACATAGATGCTAGGTTGTAATACAAGTGTAATAATGTAAGAAACCAAGTTCTATTATTGGTCCGTCCAACCTTTGTATGTTTTATTTAGTGATTTAGTAGTCAAAAAAACACCGATAATCCATCCAAGTATGGAATAAATAGATGCTAGGAGGTAATAGACGTGTTGTAATGTAAGAAACAAAGTTTTATTATTGGTATGTCCAGCCTTTGTATGTCTCATTTAGTAATTTAATAGTCAAAAATCCATCCGAGTATGCAATACATAGATGTTAGGTTGTAATACAATAGTAGTTATGTAAGAAACCAAGTTCTATTATTGGTCCATCCAAGTTTTGAATGTCTCATTTAGTGATTTAGTAGTCAAAGAAACACCGATTATCCTTCTGAGTTTGGAATACATAGATGTTAGAAGGTAATGCACAAGTAATGTAAGAAACCAAGTTTTATTACTGGTCTGTCAAGCCTTTGTATGTTCTATTTAGTAATTTAGTAGTCAAAAAAACATCGATAATTCTTCTGAGTATGGAATACATAGATGTTAGGTCGTAATACAGTAGTAGTAATGTAAGAAACCAAGTTTTATTATTGGTCCATCGAACTTTTGAATGTCTCATTTAGTGATTTAATAGTCAAAGAAACACCGATAATCCTTCTGAGTTTTGAATACATAGATGTTTGAAGGTAATGCACATGTAGTAATGTAAGAAACCAAGTTTTATTACTGGTCTGTCATGCCTTTGTATGTCTCATTTAGTAATTTAGTAGTCAAAAAAACATCGATAATCATTCTGAGTATGGAATACATAGATGTTAGGTTGTAATACAAGTGTAGTAATGTAAGAAACCAAGTTCTATTATTGGTCCATCCAACTTTTGAATGTCTCATTTAGTGATTTAGTAGTTAAAGAAACACCGATAATCCTTCTGAGTTTGGAATACATAGATGTTAGAAGGTAATGCACATGTAGTAATGAAAGAAACCAAGTTTTATTACTGGTCTGTCAAGCCTCTGTATGTCTCATTTAGTAATTTAGTAGTCAAAAAAACATCGATAATCCTTCTGAGTATGGAATACATAGATGTTAGGTTGTAATACAAGTGTAGTAATGTAAGAAACCAAGTTCTATTATTGGTCCATCCAACTTTTGAATGTCTCATTTAGTGATTTAGTAGCTAAACAAACACCGATAATCCTTCTGAGTTTGGAATACATAGATGTTAGAAGGTAATGTACATGTAGTAATGTAAGAAACCAAGTTTTATTACTGGTCTGTCAAGCCTTTGTATGTCTCATTTAGTAATTTAGTAGTCAAAAAAACATCGATAATCCTTCTAAGTATGGAATACATAGATGTTAGGTTGTAATACAAGTGTAGTAAGGTAAGAAAGCAAGTTCTATTATTGGTCCGCCCAACCTTTGTATGTGTTATTTAGTGATTTAGTAGTAAAAAAATCACTGATAATCCATCCAAGTATGAAATAAATAGATGCTAGGAGGCAATAGACGTGTTGTAATGTAAGAAACCAAGTTTTATTATTGGTATGTCCAGCCTTTCTATGTCTCATTTAGTAATTTAGTAGTCAAAAAAATATCGATAACCCTTTTGAGAATGGAATACATAGATGTTAGGTTATAATACAAGTGTAGTAATGTAAAAAACCAAGTTCTATTATTGATCCATCCAACCTTCGTATGTGTTATTTAGTGATTTAGTAGTAAAAAAAAACCGATAATCCATCCAAGTATGGAATAAATAGATGCTAGGAGGTAATAGACGTGTTGTAATGTAAGAAATCAAGTTTTATTATTGGTATGTCCAGCCTTTCTATGTCTCATTTAGTAATTTAGTAGTCAAAAAAATATCGATAACCCTTCTGAGAATGGAATACACAGATGTTAGGTTATAATACAAGTGTAGTAATGTAAAAAATTAAGTTCTATTATTGATCCATCCAACCATTGTATGTGTTATTTAGTGATTTAGTAGTAAAAAAAACACCGATAATCCATCCAAGTATGGAATAAATAGATGCTAGGAGGTAATAGACGTGTTGTAATGTAAGAAACCAAGTTTTATTATTGGTATGTCCAGCCTTTCTATGTCTCATTTAGTAATTTAGTAGCCAAAAAAATATCGTTAACCCTTCTGAGAATGGAATACACAGATGTTAGGTTATAATACAAGTGTAGTAATGTAAAAAATTAAGTTCTATTATTGATCCATCCAACCATTGTATGTGTTATTTACTGATTTAGTAGTAAAAAAAACACCGATAATCCATCCAAGTATGGAATAAATAGATGCTAGGAGGTAATAGACGTGTTGTAATGAAGGAAACGAAGTTTTATTATTGGTATGTCCAGCCTTTCTATGTCTCATTTTGTAATTTAGTAGTAAAAAAAACATCGATAACCCTTCTGAGGATGGAATACATAGATGTTAGGTTGTAATACAAGTTTAGTAATGTAAGAAACCAAGTTCTATTATTGGTCCTTCCAACCTTTGTATGTGTTATTTAGTGATTTAGTAGTCAAAAAAACACTGATAATCCATCCATGTATGGAATAAATAGATACTAGGAGGCAACAGACGTGTTGTAATGTAAGAAACAAGCTTTATTATTGGTCTGTTCAGTCTTTGTATGTAACACCCCGTACATTTTCAAAACTTATACGATCAACCTAACATGGATAAAGGTATTTACACTTGATATAATAACGACATACTTGAGTGTAAAGTTAAAGTTAAGTGGTGGATTAAGGTAGAAGGATTAAGACGTTGGAAAAAGGGGAGAACATAAACGAGGTGCTTCCGTGACTTAATTAAGATAGTAGGTGTATCACCTATTTAACCTATTGGGCTGCATTTGGACCTATGTTAAGGGACTGAATTGAGGTCCAAACTAAGTACATAAAATAAGTGAGATGACCAGCCCAACACCTAAATATCACTAAGGCCCAACATGCTATGATCCAACTAGAATTAGCCCAAGTAAGTGGACTGTTTTGGACAGCTTATATAGCCAAGTAGGTGCATCACCTACTTGGACTATTTTTGACCAAAAAATTGGATAGGAATGAGCTAAAAGAGGTGGCTAAGAGGGTGTATAAAGATCTGGAATTCAGCTCAATTATCCATTCATTTCATTTTCCAAAAACAGAATATTGAAACACTCCCAAACCCTCCCAAAACAGAAGCAGCCGCCCTAGTTTTCCTTTAGGGTTATTGGACTAATCTCCCATTTTTCAAGCCTTGGTAAGTCTTTACCCTTATATATTAATGTAATATATGTATAATAGGTTGTGTAAAACATGTTGGTGGTGTTTAAAATGTATAGGGCAGTCCCTTAATTAAGTTGGCAGTCCACTTGTGTTAGTTTTGATGAATCTGTCTTCCTTGTGGCTTGGACTTGTATAGGGGCTTAAGGTGTTGAATAAATTAAGTTATGATGATGAAATTACAGTATATTAAAGTGTGGTTCTGCCCCTTAATCGTTCCTTTTATGTATGGCTTGATGGAAATGTTTATATGTGTTGGTAAATGGAACGTTTGTTGTAGTGAAAAGAGAATACTCTTTTGTTATGTTAAACTGAATGTTGGAACTGTTGTGGAACGATTTTGGTATGCTACTGTGGAAGGAAGTATTGTGACCTTATGGGGTGAATATATGGAGTTTCGTTGGAGTGGAAATGTAAAGGATAAACTAGGTAGGTAATCCTACCGGTTTGTAACGGTTATGTTGGTTTGTGGACTGTTTTGGTGGTGTGTGGACTGATTTGGTGTTGTTGTTTTGCAAAAGCAGTAAGTTATAGTGTAATGTTGTGTAATAATGTTATTTAGTAGTATAATGAAGGGGGGAGTGATGCACAATGTGTTTTGGAGGTTGGACAGTTTCTACTTTCCGTTAAGCACCTACTTACCGTCTTGTGAACTTATAATGTAGCTAACCATTAATGTTTGCTCCATTATGTACTTGTGTTGTAGAGTAACACATAAGGAAGGAGCTGAATCAGTGTAGTTACATATTGGGAAGATAAGGTATGTAAGGTTACTTTGTCCGTACCTTTCTGTAGCATATAATGTTCACATCGACGTTACACTTGTCCTATTCCGAGATGTACCAAGGTGTCCTATTTTCGGTTATCAATGGTTATTGTCACATGTTTCCTATTCATTGCACAATGGAGAATCTTGTCTCATAGTCAGTGCTAAGGTTCCAAAGGTCCAACAAAGTTGTGTTCCAATGTTCCAATAGTGATTATATTCATGTCTCTGTTATGCTCCAAAGTTCAAAGTGAGACTATAACTATCATTGTATAGACCTCATTGTACCAATCTCAAAGTAAAGAACAAAGTAATGCATTTGTGGTCAATGATCAAGTATGGGTGGCAAGTCTAGGGGCATAAGCCTAGCTCGACTCGATCCCGATGTATTGATTTATGGGTGGCAAGTCTAGGGGCATAAGCCTAGCTCGACTCGATCCCGATGTATTGATTTATGGGTGGCAGGTCTAGGGGCATAAGCCTAGCTCGACCCGATCCCGATACATTGATTTATGGGTGGCAGGTCTAGGGGCGTAAGCCTAGCTCGACCCGATCCCAACATGACGATATGTTATGTAAAGACCCACTGATCAGTCGGGGCCCGGGTACAGTATGACACATGTAATGACAAGTAAGCATTGAAGGAAAGAAGCAATCAAAATAATACACATGGTTCCCAAAATACAGAATGGTTACTTATTCATTGGATTATTCATATGGATCTGAGTTCATTGAAATATTCATGTGTTGTATAGTTTTATGTGAGCCTTACATACTCAGTACATTCTTCGTGCTGACCCCTTTGGGGAATTTACCTTACTTGCTGCAGGCGCAGGTTCTAGTAGACCTCCACAATAGGTTACAGGATATTTACAGCTTTTGGTGAGCTCCAGTTGTTCGGGGCTTTCTCCAGGTCACAGTTGTACATATGTTTTGGTGTTGTACATGTCGTATAAAGCGGGGACTTGTCCCGACTTTTAGCTCATTTTGGTCAATGCACTTGTTAGAGGCTTTTGTAGACGGATGTGGGTATATGTATATAAGATGACGCATGAAGTCTTATTTTGAGGGCCTCAACGGCCAAGTTTCACATATGTATATTTGTATATGTCACATGTTCTATGAATTTTCGTTGTTAGCATAATAAGTCCTCACGTGTTAAGAGTGTTTCTGATGGCATGTATACGAATGCATATAAGTACATGTTGGTTCTCTCGGGCCTTATCGGCTACGGGTGCCAATCACGTCTCGATGGGATTCGGGGCATCACAAAAGTGGTATCAGAGTCAGGTTGTTCTAAGGGTGTCTACAAAGCCGTGTCTGAGTAGAGTCTTACTTATCAGTGTGTTGTGCACCACATTTATAAGTAGGAGGCTACGGGACATTTAGGATGTTGTTTCTTTTCTTCATTCTAGATCGTGCAATGCAATAGAGCCAATGTTATAAGTTGAAATATGTCTGACAATAGTAATTGTTTCTCTTTGATATAGTAACAATGCCGTTCACGAGAAGAGGTAGAGGTAAAGGGAAGCAGGTAGATGTGCCTGCTGACGAAGGAATGAGTAGACTACCACCTGACCAAGCTAGTCAAGGTGGAGTAAATGCTGAAATTTCATCGCGGTCTTCGTCTACCTTTCCAGCTTCGGAAGAGCCAATTGGTAGAGAAGTACCCACAGAACCACCGATGAATGCCACAGATCAAGATCTTAGAAATGCTGTACATATGTTGACACAGTTAGTGGCGGCACAAAGCCAGGGATGAGCTGGTACAATGACAAATGAGGATGATGCGGATAGAGTGGCAAGTCGCAGGACACAGGACTTCTTGAAACTGGACCCTCCTATATTCACTGGGTCCGATCCAAAAGCAGATCCACAGGACTTCGTGGATCAAATTCAGAGGGCCTTGGAAGTGATGCATGTATCAGGGGTAGAGACAGTTGAACTTGCAGCGTACAGGTTGAAGGGAGAAGCGATATTGTGGTACGAGGATTGGAAGAAATCCCGTGATATTGGTGCTAATCCACCTACGTGGGAAGAGTTTAAAGAGGCTTTCCTTGATCATTACTTGCCCTATGAGATCCGTGAGGCACGTGCGGATCAGTTTCTAAATCTCCGTCAGGGAAACCTAAGCGTCAGGGAATACAGTTTGCAATTTAATTCCTTGGCTCGATATGCGCCAAATGTGGTGGCTACGATGACAGATAGAGTCCATCAATACGTGGACAGACTAGAGCCATATTTGGTACGAGATTGCACCATTGCTGCCTTGAATAAGGACATGGACATAGCGAGAATTCAGGCCTTCGCGCAGAAAATGGAAGAACAACGAAAGAGGAGAAGGGTGCATGAATTTGACAGGGGACAGTCCAAAAGGGCTAGACCTATGGGACCACCTATGATGTCCCAAGGAGGGTCTAGGCCTCATATGTTCCCTAGACCACCTAGACCATCGTTTTCTGATTCCGTGGCAGGTGTTTATTCTCAGTCTCGAGGGTTTAGAGGTGGTTCAGCTGGGCAGAGTAGTGGGGTTCATGGATCACAGGCAGCAGGTTTTCCTCGTCAGCAGTGTCAGCACTGCGGGCGTATTCACCTAGGCACATGTCGGTCAGGGACGAATGTCTGCTTTTGGTGTGGTATGCCAGGGCATATAGCGAGAGATTGTCCACGGAGGAGCATGGGTGGTATGGCACGACCGGCAGGATCGGCCGTTGCATCATCAGTATCGGTCCCTTTCTTAGGTAGGGGTGTCCAGCCTACTGGTCGTGGTAGAGGTTTTAGAGGAGCAGCTACTTCTAGTGGAGTCCAGAACCGTACCTATGCCTTAGCGGATCGTCAGAATTTGGAGGCTTCTCCAGATGTAGTTACAGGTACATTATCCATCTTTTCACATAATGTATATGCATTGATTGATCCGGGCTCTACTCTATCATATGTCACTCCATTGATTGCGGGAAAATTTGAAAGAACGCCAGAATTATTAGTTAAACCATTTGAAGTATCTACCCCAGTTGGCGAGTCTATTGTAGCTGAAAGAGTCTATCGTAATTGTATAGTAACTGTTTGTGATCATGATACATTGGCTGATCTTGTCGAACTAGAAATGGTAGATTTTGATGTTATAATGGGTATGGATTGGTTGGCTTCTTATTGTGCCACAGTAGATTGCCGAACAAAGAAAGTACATTTTTATTTCCCAAAAGAGAGAGTTCTTGAATGGAGGGGTAATGTTGGAGCGCCGAAAGGTAAGTTTATTTCTTATCTTAAGGCGAAGAAAATGATATCTAAGGGGTACATATGTCACCTAGTAAGGGTGAAAGATACAGATGTAGAGCCACCGATTCTTCAATCTGTTCCAGTGGTAAATGAATTCCTGGATGTATTTCCTGAAGATCTCTTGGGGTTACCTCCAGAACGAGAAGTAGAGTTTGGTATTGATGTGATTCCAGATACTCAACCTATGTCTATTCCTCCGTATAGAATGGCCCCAGCAGAGTTACGGGAATTAAAGGAACAATTAAAAGACTTGTTGGACAAGGGCTTCATCAGGCCTAGTATGTCCCCGTGGGGTGCACCAGTATTATTTGTACGCAAGAAAGATGGTACACGGAGGATGTGTATTGATTATCGGCAACTGAATAGGGTGATAATTAAGAATAAATACCCCCTCCCTAGAATTGACGATTTGTTTGATCAATTACAAGGTGCTAAATGTTTCTCAAAGATTGACTTGAGGTCGGGTTACCATCAAGTAAAGGTCAGAGAGAGAGATGTACCCAAGACAGCTTTTCGAACACGGTACGGTCATTATGAGTTTTTAGTTATGTCGTTTGGACTAACAAATGCACCAGCAACTTTTATGGATCTAATGAATAGGGTGTTTAAGCCGTTTTTAGACGTGTTCGTGATAGTATTTATAGATGATATTCTTGTCTATTCAAGATCAAAAGAGGACCATGCTAGTCACTTACGACAGGTGTTACAGATTCTTCGTGATCGTAAGTTATATGCAAAGTTCTCTAAATGTGAATTTTGGTTAAAATCTGTAGCATTCTTGGGTCATATTGTGTCGGATGAAGGAATAAGGGTTGATACTCAAAAGATAGAAGCTGTGAAGAATTGGCCAAGACCTACAACGCCTACAGAGATTCGTAGTTTCCTCGGGTTGGCAGGTTATTATAGAAGGTTTGTTGAAGGATTTTCTTCTATCGCTGCATCTTTAATAAAGCTAACACACAAGGCAACTAAGTTTCAATGGAATGATGCATGCGAGAAGGGTTTCCAAGATCTGAAAAATAAGCTGACCTCTACACCCGTATTGGTACTTCCAGAAGGGACAGAAGGGTATGCGGTATATTGTGATGCTTCAGGAGTTGGCTTGGGATGTGTATTGATGCAGCATGGTAAAGTAATAGCTTATGCCTCCAGACAATTGCGGCCACATGAAAAAAATTATCCAACACATGATCTTGAGTTAGCAGCAGTGGTATTTTCTTTAAAGATATGGCGCCACTATTTGTATGGGGTTCATGTTGACATATATACCGACCATAAGAGTTTGCAATATATCTTTAAGCAGAAGGATCTAAATTTGAGGCAACGGAGGTGGCTTGAACTATTGAAAGATTATGACATTGATATTTTATATCATCCGGGGAAGGCAAATGTGGTAGCTGATGCATTAAGTCGTAAGGCAATGGGGAACACTAATGGCCAGCTTAGAGGAAAACAAGGGTTAATCAAGGATCTACATCAATTATCTAGCTTAGGCGTTCGCCTTCTTGAAACTCCAGAGGAAGGAGTTGTGGTGCAAAATGCGGCCGAATCATCATTAGTAGTTAAAGTGAAAGAAAAGCAGTATGCAGATCCTATTCTATCACAGCTTAAGGAGAATGTACAGCAAGGTATGACAAAGGCATTTGAGCTTACTCAAGAAGGAGTACTTCAGTGCCAAAACAGACTATGTGTACCTAATGTAGATGAGTTAAGACGAAGGATTATGACAGAGGCACATCATTCCAGGTATTCTATTCATCCGGGATCAACTAAAATGTACCACGATCTTAAAGGAGTGTATTGGTGGGGTGATATGAAGAAGAATATTGCAGAATTTGTAGCCCAATGTCCAAATTGTCAACAAGTAAAAGTAGAGCATCAGAAGCCTGGAGGTTACATGCAATGTATCAATCTTCCAGTCTGGAAGTGGGATATGATTAATATGGACTTCATCATAGGTTTGCCTCGTACATTGCGTAAATTTGATTCTATATGGGTTATAGTTGACAGGCTTACCAAGTCCGCACATTTTCTACCAGTCAAGACCACTTATACAGCTGAGGATTATGCAAAATTATATGTTAAAGAGATAGTGCGGTTGCATGGTATTCCACTTTCCATTATATCAGACAGGGGAGCCCAATTTACTGCACACTTTTGGAAATCCTTTCAGAAGAGTTTGGGAACCCAAGTGAATTTAAGTACGGCTTTTCATCCTCAGACAGATGGACAAGCAGAACGTACTATCCAAACACTTGAAGATATGCTACGAGCTTGTGTATTAGACTTTAAAGGTAACTGGGATGATCATTTACCTCTTATTGAGTTCGCCTACAATAATAGCTATCATTCAAGTATCAAAATGGCGCCTTATGAAGCCTTATACGGGAGAAAATGTAGGTCACCGATTGGGTGGTTTGAAGTAGGTGAGACTATTTTATTTGGACCAGATCTTGTTCATCAAGCCATGGAAAAGGTTAAGGTGATACAGCAACGGCTAGGAACAGCCCAAAGTCGACACAAATCATATGCCGATGTTAGAAGAAGGGGGCTAGAGTTTGCTATAGGTGATTGGGTATTTTTGAAAGTGTCACCAATGAAAGGGGTAATGAGATTTGGGAAGAAGGGAAAACTAAGTCCACGTTATATAGGGCCATATAAGATTATCCGAAGATTTGGCCAGGTTGCTTATGAATTGGAACTACCCCAAGAACTCTCCACAGTTCATCCAGTGTTTCACGTCTCAATGCTTCGAAAGTGCATAGGAGATCCATCTTATATTACTCCTACTGAAGAAGTACAAGTTATGGATGATCTCACCTATGAAGAAGTACCTATTGCTATTCTAGATTGACAAGTGAAGAAGTTAAGAAATAAAGAGGTAACTTCTGTAAAAGTGCTTTGGAGGAATCAACAGGTAGAAGAGGTCACATGGGAAGCTGAGGAGATGATGAAATCTAAGTATCCTCAATTATTTGAAACCGAAGTGGAAGCCTTAGATGCTGAATTGGAGCAATAACAAGTAAGTATATAAATATATAAGTGTTATATGGTAGTATAAAGATTACACTTAAGCTTGAACTCGTTTAAGCTGAATAGAGATGATACTACCATTCGAGGACGAATGTTCCAAAGGGGGGGAGGATGTAACACCCCGTACATTTTCAAAACTTATACGATCAACCTAACATGGATAAAGGTATTTACACTTGATATAATAACGACATACTTGAGTGTAAAGTTAAAGTTAAGTGGTGGATTAAGGTAGAAGGATTAAGACGTTGGAAAAAGGGGAGAACATAAACGAGGTGCTTCCGTGACTTAATTAAGATAGTAGGTGTATCACCTATTTAACCTATTGGGCTGCATTTGGACCTATGTTAAGGGACTGAATTGAGGTCCAAACTAAGTACATAAAATAGGTGAGATGACCAGCCCAACACCTAAATATCACTAAAGCCCAACATGCTATGATCCAACTAGAATTAGCCCAAGTAAGTGGACTGTTTTGGACAGCTTATATAGCCAAGTAGGTGCATCACCTACTTGGACTATTTTTGACCAAAAAATTGGATAGGAATGAGCTAAAAGAGGTGGCTAAGAGGGTGTATAAAGATCTGGAATTCAGCTCAATTATCCATTCATTTCATTTTCCAAAAACAGAATATTGAAACACTCCCAAACCCTCCCAAAACAGAAGCAGCCGCCCTAGTTTTCCTTTAGGGTTATTGGACTAATCTCCCATTTTTCAAGCCTTGGTAAGTCTTTACCCTTATATATTAATGTAATATATGTATAATAGGTTGTGTAAAACATGTTGGTGGTGTTTAAAATGTATAGGGCAGTCCCTTAATTAAGTTGGCAGTCCACTTGTGTTAGTTTTGATGAATCTGTCTTCCTTGTGGCTTGGACTTGTATAGGGGCTTAAGGTGTTGAATAAATTAAGTTATGATGATGAAATTACAGTATATTAAAGTGTGGTTCTGCCCCTTAATCGTTCCTTTTATGTATGGCTTGATGGAAATGTTTATATGTGTTGGTAAATGGAACGTTTGTTGTAGTGAAAAGAGAATACTCTTTTGTTATGTTAAACTGAATGTTGGAACTGTTGTGGAACGATTTTGGTATGCTACTGTGGAAGGAAGTATTGTGACCTTATGGGGTGAATATATGGAGTTTCGTTGGAGTGGAAATGTAAAGGATAAACTAGGTAGGTAATCCTACCGGTTTGTAACGGTTATGTTGGTTTGTGGACTGTTTTGGTGGTGTGTGGACTGATTTGGTGTTGTTGTTTTGCAAAAGCAGTAAGTTATAGTGTAATGTTGTGTAATAATGTTATTTAGTAGTATAATGAAGGGGGGAGTGATGCACAATGTGTTTTGGAGGTTGGACAGTTTCTACTTTCCGTTAAGCACCTACTTACCGTCTTGTGAACTTATAATGTAGCTAACCATTAATGTTTGCTCCATTATGTACTTGTGTTGTAGAGTAACACATAAGGAAGGAGCTGAATCAGTGTAGTTACATATTGGGAAGATAAGGTATGTAAGGTTACTTTGTCCGTACCTTTCTGTAGCATATAATGTTCACATCGACGTTACACTTGTCCTATTCCGAGATGTACCAAGGTGTCCTATTTTCGGTTATCAATGGTTATTGTCACATGTTTCCTATTCATTGCACAATGGAGAATCTTGTCTCATAGTCAGTGCTAAGGTTCCAAAGGTCCAACAAAGTTGTGTTCCAATGTTCCAATAGTGATTATATTCATGTCTCTGTTATGCTCCAAAGTTCAAAGTGAGACTATAACTATCATTGTATAGACCTCATTGTACCAATCTCAAAGTAAAGAACAAAGTAATGCATTTGTGGTCAATGATCAAGTATGGGTGGCAAGTCTAGGGGCATAAGCCTAGCTCGACTCGATCCCGATGTATTGATTTATGGGTGGCAAGTCTAGGGGCATAAGCCTAGCTCGACTCGATCCCGATGTATTGATTTATGGGTGGCAGGTCTAGGGGCATAAGCCTAGCTCGACCCGATCCCGATACATTGATTTATGGGTGGCAGGTCTAGGGGCGTAAGCCTAGCTCGACCCGATCCCAACATGACGATATGTTATGTAAAGACCCACTGATCAGTCGGGGCCCGGGTACAGTATGACACATGTAATGACAAGTAAGCATTGAAGGAAAGAAGCAATCAAAATAATACACATGGTTCCCAAAATACAGAATGGTTACTTATTCATTGGATTATTCATATGGATCTGAGTTCATTGAAATATTCATGTGTTGTATAGTTTTATGTGAGCCTTACATACTCAGTACATTCTTCGTGCTGACCCCTTTGGGGAATTTACCTTACTTGCTGCAGGCGCAGGTTCTAGTAGACCTCCACAATAGGTTACAGGATATTTACAGCTTTTGGTGAGCTCCAGTTGTTCGAGGCTTTCTCCAGGTCACAGTTGTACATATGTTTTGGTGTTGTACATGTCGTATAAAGCGGGGACTTGTCCCGACTTTTAGCTCATTTTGGTCAATGCACTTGTTAGAGGCTTTTGTAGACGGATGTGGGTATATGTATATAAGATGACGCATGAAGTCTTATTTTGAGGGCCTCAACGGCCAAGTTTCACATATGTATATTTGTATATGTCACATGTTCTATGAATTTTCGTTGTTAGCATAATAAGTCCTCACGTGTTAAGAGTGTTTCTGATGGCATGTATACGAATGCATATAAGTACATGTTGGTTCTCTCGGGCCTTATCGGCTACGGGTGGCAATCACGTCTCGATGGGATTCGGGGCATGACATTGTATGTCTCATTTAGTAATTTAGTAGTCAAAAAAACATCGATAACCCTTCTAAGTATGGAATACATAGATGTTAGAAGGTAATGCACATGTAGTAATGTAATAAACCAAGTTTTATTACTGGTCTGTCAAGCCTTTGTATGTCTCATTTAGTAATTTAGTAGTCAAAAAAACATCGATAATCCTTCTGAGTATGGAATACATAGATGTTAGGATGTAGTACAAGTGTAGTAATGTAAGAAACCAAGTTCTATTATTGGTCTGTCCAACCTTTGTATGTGTTATTTAGTGATTTAGTAGTCAAAAAAATACTGATAATCCATACAAGTATGGAATAAATAAATGCTAGGAGGTAATAGACGTGTTGTAATTTAAGAAACCAAGTTTTATTATTGGTATGTCCAGCCTTTCTATGTCTTATTTAGTAATTTAGTAGCCAAAAAAATATCGTTAACCCTTCTGAGAATGGAATACACAGATGTTAGGTTATAATACAAGTGTAGTAGTGTAAAAAATTAAGTTCTATTATTGATCCATCCAACCATTGTATGTGTTATTTAGTGATTTAGTAGTAAAAAAAACACCGATAATCCATCCAAGTATGGAATAAATAGATGCTAGGAGGTAATAGACGTGTTGTAATGAAAGAAACCAAGTTTTATTATTGGTATGTCCAGCCTTTCTATGTCTCATTTTGTAATTTAGTAGTAAAAAAAACATCGATAACCCTTCTGAGGATGGAATACATAGATGTTAGGTTGTAATACAAGTTTAGTAATGTAAGAAACCAAGTTCTATTATTGGTCCTTCCAACCTTTGTATGTGTTATTTAGTGATTTAGTAGTCAAAAAAACACTGATAATTCATCCATGTATGGAATAAATAGATACTAGGAGGCAACAGACGTGTTGTAATGTAAGAAACGAGCTTTATTATTGGTCTGTTCAGTCTTTGTATGTCTCATTTAGTAATTTAGTAGTCAAAAAAACATCGATAACCCTTCTAAGTATGGAATACATAGATGTTAGAAGGTAATGCACATGTAGTAATGTAAGAAACCAAGTTTTATTACTGGTCTGTCAAGCCTTAGTATGTCTCATTTAGTAATTTAGTAGTCAAAAAAACATCGATAATCCTTCTGAGTATGGAATACATAGATGTTAGGATGTAGTACAAGTGTAGTAATGTAAGAAACCAAGTTCTATTATTGGTCTGTCCAACCTTTGTATGTGTTATTTAGTGATTTAGTAGTCAAAAAATACTGATAATCCATACAAGTATGGAATAAATAAATGCTAGGAGGTAATAGACGTGTTGTAATGAAAGAAACCAAGTTTTATTATTGGTATGTCCAGCCTTTCTATGTGTCATTTAGTAATTTAGTATTCCAAAAAACATCGATAACCCTTCTGATTATGGAATACATAGATGTTAGGTTGTAATACAAGTGTAGTAATGTAAGAAACCAAGTTCTATTATTGGTCTGTCCAACCTTTGTATGTGTTATTTAGTGATTTAGTAGTCAAAAAAATACTGATAATCCATACAAGTATGGAATAAATAAATGCTAGGAGGTAATAGACGTGTTGTAATGAAAGAAACCAAGTTTTATTATTGGTATGTCCAGTCTTTCTATGTCTCATTTAGTAATTTAGTAGTCAAAAAAACATCGATAATCCTTCTGAGTATGGAATACATAGATGTTAGGTTGTAATACAAATGTAGTAAGGTTAGAAAGCAAGTTCTATTATTGGTCCGCCCAACCTTTGTATGTGTTATTTAGTGATTTAGTAGTCAAAAAAACACCGATAATCCATCCAAGTATGGAATAAATAGATGCTAGTAGGTAATAGACGTGTTGTAATGTAAGAAACCAAGTTTTATTATTGGTCTGTCCAGCCTTTCTATGTCTCATTTAGTAATTTAGTAGTCAAAAAAATATCAAAAATCCATCCGAGTATGGAATAAATAGATGTTAGATTGTAATAGAATAGTAGTAATGTAAGAAACCAAGTTCTATTATTGGTCCATCCAACGTTTAAATGTCTCTTTTAGTGATTTAGTACTAAAAGAAACAATGATAATCCATCTGAGTTTGGAATACATAGATGTTAGGAGGTAATGCACATGCAGTAATGTAAGAAACCAAGTTTTATTACTGGTCTATCAAGCCTTTGTATGTCTCATTTAGTAATTAAGTAGTAAAAAATGCATCGATAATCCTTCTGAGTATGGAATACATAGATGTTAGGTTGCAAAACAAGTGTAGTAATGTAAGAAACCAAGTTCTATTATTGGTCCGTCCAACCTTTGTATGTGTTATTTAGTGATTTAGTAGTCAAAAAAACACCGATAATCCATCCAAGTATGGAATAAATAGATGCTAGGAGGTAATAGATGTGTTGTAATGTAAGAAACCAAGTTTTATTATTGGTTTGTCCAGTTTTTTTATGTCTCATTTAGTAATTTAGTAGTAAAAAAAACATTGATAATCCTTCTGAGTATGGAATACATAGATGTTAGGTTGTAATACAAGTGTAGTGATATAAGAAATTAAGTTCTATTAATTGTCCGTCCAACCTTTGTATGTGTTATTTAGTGATTTAGTAGTAAAAAAAATACCGATAATCCATCCAAGTATAGAATAAATAGATGCTAGGAGTTAACAAACGTGTTGTAATGTAAGAAACCAAGTTTTATTATTGGTCTGTCCAGCCTTTGTATGTCTCATTTAGTAATTTAGCAGTCAAAAAAACATCGATATGCCTTCTGAGTATAGAATACACATATGTTAGGTTGTAATACAAGTGTAGTAAAGTAAGAAACCAAGTTCTATTATTTGTCCGTCCAACCTTTGTATGTGTACTACATGTGCATTACCTACTAATAGATGTTAGAAGGTAATGCACATGTAGTAATGTAAGAAACCAGGTTTTATTACTGGTCAGTCATGCCTTTGTATGTCTCATTTAGTAATTTAGTAGTCAAAAAAACATCGATAATCATTCTGAGTATGGAATACATAGATGTTAGGTTGTAATACAAGTGTAGTAATGTAAGAAACCAAGTTCTATTATTGGTCCATCCAACTTTTGAATGTCTCATTTAGTGATTTAGTAGTTAAAGAAACTCCGATAATCCTTCTGAGTTTGGAATACGTAGATGTTAGAAGGTAATGCACATGTAGTAATGTAAGAAACCAAGTTTTATTACTGGTCTGTCAAGCCTTTGTATGTCTCATTTAGTAATTTAGTAGTCAAAAAAACATCGATAATCCTTCTGAGTATGGAATACATAGATGTTAGGTTGTAATACAAGTGTAGTAAGGTAAGAAAGCAAGTTCTATTATTGGTCCGCCCAACCTTTGTATGTGTTATTTAAAGATTTAGTAGTAAAAAAATCACTGATAATCCATCCAAGTATGGAATAAATAGATGCTAGGAGGCAATAGACGTGTTGTAATGTGAGAAACCAAGTTTTATTATTGGTATGTCCAGCCTTTCTATGTCTCATTTAGTAATTTAGTAGTCAAAAAAATATCGATAACCCTTCTGAGAATGGAATACATAGATGTTAGGTTGTAATACAATTGTAGTAATGTAAGAAACCAAGTTCTATTATTGGTCCGTCTAACGTTTGTATGTGTTTTTTAGTGATTTAGTAGTAAAAAAAACACCGATAATCCATCCAAGTATGGAATAAATAGATGCTAGGAGGTAATAGACGTGTTGTAATGTAAGAAACCAAGTTTTATTATTGGTATGTCCAGCCTTTCTATGTCTCATTTAGTAATTTAGTAGCCAAAAAAATATCGATAACCCTTCTGAGAATGGAATACACAGATGTTAGGTTATAATACAAGTGTAGTAATGTAAAAAATTATGTTCTATTATTGATCCATCCAACCATTGTATGTGTTATTTAGTGATTTAGTAGTAAAAAAAACACCGATAATCCATCCAAGTATGGAATAAATAGATACTAGGAGGTAATAGACGTGTTGTAATGTAAGAAACCAAGTTTTATTATTGGTATGTCCAGCCTTTCTATGTCTCATTTTGTAATTTAGTAGTAAAAAAAAACATCGATAACCCTTCTAAGGATGGAATACATAGATGTTAGGTTGTAATACAAGTTTAGTAATGTAAGAAACCAAGTTCTATTATTGGTCCTTCCAACCTTTGTATGTGTTATTTAGTGATTTAGTAGTCAAAAAAACACTGATAATCCATCCATATATGGAATAAATATATACTAGGAGGCAACAGACGTGTTGTAATGTAAGAAACAAGCTTTATTATTGGTCTGTTCAGTCTTTGTATGTCTCATTTAGTAATTTAGTAGTCAAAAAAACATCGATAACCCTTCTAAGTATGGAATACATAGATGTTAGTTTGTAATACAAGCGTAGTAATGTAAGAAACGAAGTGCTATTATTGGTCCGTCCAACCTTTGTATGTGTTATTTAGTGATTTAGTAGTCAAAAAAACACCGATAATCCATCCAAGTATGGAATAAATAGATGCTAGGAGGTAATAGACGTGTTGTAATTTAAGAAACCAAGTTTTATTAGTGGTATGTCCAGCCTTTCTATGTCTCATTTATTAATTTAGTAGTCAAAAAAACATCGATAACCCTTCTGATTATGGAATACATAGATGTTAGGTTGTAATACAAGTGTAGTAATGTGAGAAACCAAGTTCTATTATTGGTCTGTCCAACCTTTGTATGTGTTATTTAGTGATTTAGTAGTCAAAAAAATACTGATAATCCATACAAGTTTGGAATAAATAAATGCTAGGAGGTAATAGACGTGTTGTAATGAAAGAAACAAAGTTTTATTATAGGTATGTCCAGCCTTTCTATGTGTCATTCAGTAATTTAGTAGTGAAAAAAACAATGATAACCCTTCTAAGAATGGAATACATAGATGCTAGGTTGTAATACAAGTGTAATAATGTAAGAAACCAAGTTCTATTATTGGTCCGTCCAACCTTTGTATGTTTTTTTTAGTGATTGAGTAGTCAAAAAAACACCGATAATCCATCCAAGTATGGAATAAATAGATGCTAGGAAGTAATAGACGTGTTGTAATGTAAGAAACAAAGTTTTATTATTGGTATGTCCAGCCTTTGTATGTCTCATTTAGTAATTTAATAGTCTAAAATCCATCCGAGTATGCAATACATAGATGTTAGGTTGTAATACAATAGTAGTTATGTAAGAAACCAAGTTCTATTATTGGTCCATCCAAGTTTTGAATGTCTCATTTAGTGATTTAGTAGTCAAAGAAACACCGATTATCCTTCTGAGTTTGGAATGCATAGATGTTAGAAGGTAATGCACATGTAGTAATGTAAGAAACCAAGTGTTATTACTGGTCTGTCAAGCCTTTGTATGTCCTATTTAGTAATTTAGTAGTCAAAAAAACATCGGTAATTCTTCTAAGTATGGAATACATAGATGTTAGGTTGTAATACAATAGTAGTAAGGTAAGAAACCAAGTTCTATTATTGTTCCATCGAACTTTTGAATGTCTCATTTAGTGATTTAATAGTCAAAGAAACACCGATAATCCTTCTGAGTTTTGAATACATAGATGTTAGAAGGTAATGCACATGTAGTAATGTAAGAAACCAGGTTTTATTACTGGTCTGTCATGCCTTTGTATGTCTCATTTAGTAATTTAGTAGTCAAAAAAACATCGATAATCATTCTGAGTATGGAATACATAGATGTTAGGTTGTAATACAAGTGTAGTAATGTAAGAAACCAAGTTCTATTATTGGTCTGTCCAACCTTTGTATGTGTTATTTTGTGATTTAGTAGTCAAAAAAATACTGATAATCCATACAAGTATGGAATAAATAAATGCTAGGAGGTAATAGACGTGTTGTAATGAAAGAAACCAAGTTTTTTTATTGGTATGTCCTGCCTTTCTATGTGTCATTTAGTAATTTAGTAGTCAAAAAAACAATGATAACCCTTCTGAGAATGGAATACATAGATGCTAGGTTGTAATACAAGTGTAATAATGTAAGAAACCAAGTTCTATTATTGGTCCGTCCAACCTTTGTATGTTTTATTTAGTGATTTAGTAGTCAAAAAAACATCGATAATCCATCCAAGTATGGAATAAATAGATGGTAGGAGGTAATAGACGTATTGTAATGTAAGAAACAAAGTTTTATTATTGGTATGTCCAGCCTTTGTATGTCTCATTTAGTAATTTAATAGTCAAAAATCCATCCGAGTATGCAATACATAGATGTTAGGTTGTAAAACAATAGTAGTTATGTAAGAAACCAAGTTCTATTATTGGTCCATCCAACTTTTGAATGTCTCATATAGTGATTTAGTAGTCAAAGAAACACCGATTATCCTTTTGAGTTTGGAATACATAGATGTTAGAAGGTAATGCACATGTAGTAATGTAAGAAACCAAGTTTTATTACTGGTCTGTCAAACCTTTGTATGTCTCATTTAGTAATTTAGTAGTCAAAAAAACATCGATAATCCTTCTGAGTATGGAATACATTGATGTTAGGTTGTAATACAAGTGTAGTAAGGTAAGAAAGCAAGTTCTATTATTGGTCCGCCCAACCTTTGTATGTGTTATTTAGTGATTTAGTAGTAAAAAAATCGATGATAATCCATCCAAGTATGGAATAAATAGATGCTAGGAGGTAATAGACATGTTGTAATGTAAGAAACCAAGTTTTATTATTGGTATGTCCAGCCTTTCTATGTCTCATTTAGTAATTTAGTAGTCAAAAAAATATCGATAACCCTTCTGAGAATGGAATACATAGATGTTAGGTTATAATACAATAATGTAAAAAACCAAGTTCTATTATTGATCCATCCAACCTTTGTATGTGTTATTTAGTGATTTAGTAGTAAAAAAAAAAACCGATAATCCATCCAAGTATGGAATAAATAGATGCTAGGAGGTAATAGACGTGTTGTAATGTAAGAAATCAAGTTTTATTATTGGTATGTCCAGCCTTTCTATGTGTCATTTAGTAATTTAGTAGTCAAAAAAATATCGATAACCCTTCTGAGAATGGAATACACAGATGTTAGGTTATAATACAAGTGTAGTAATGTAAAAAATTAAGTTCTATTATTGATCCATCCAACCATTGTATGTGTTATTTAGTGATTTAGTAGTAAAAAAAACACCGATAATCCATCCAAGTATGGAATAAATATATGCTAGGAGGTAATAGACGTGTTGTAATGTAAGAAACCAAGTTTTATTATTGGTATGTCCAGCCTTTCTATGTCTCATTTAGTAATTTAGTAGTAAAAAAAACATCGATAACCCTTCTGAGTATGGAATACATAGATGTTAGGTTGTAATACAAGTGTAGTAATGTAAGAAACCAAGTTCTATTATTGGTCTGTCCAACCTTTGTATGTGTTATTTAGTGATTTAGTAGTCAAAAAAATACTGATAATCCATACAAGTTTGGAATAAATAAATGCTAGGAGGTAATAGACGTGTTGTAATGAAAGAAACAAAGTTTTATTATAGGTATGTCCAGCCTTTCTATGTGTCATTCAGTAATTTAGTAGTGAAAAAAACAATGATAACCCTTCTAAGAATGGAATACATAGATGCTAGGTTGTAATACAAGTGTAATAATGTAAGAAACCAAGTTCTATTATTGGTCCGTCCAACCTTTGTATGTTTTTTTTAGTGATTGAGTAGTCAAAAAAACACCGATAATCCATCCAAGTATGGAATAAATAGATGCTAGGAAGTAATAGACGTGTTGTAATGTAAGAAACAAAGTTTTATTATTGGTATGTCCAGCCTTTGTATGTCTCATTTAGTAATTTAATAGTCTAAAATCCATCCGAGTATGCAATACATAGATGTTAGGTTGTAATACAATAGTAGTTATGTAAGAAACCAAGTTCTATTATTGGTCCATCCAAGTTTTGAATGTCTCATTTAGTGATTTAGTAGTCAAAGAAACACCGATTATCCTTCTGAGTTTGGAATGCATAGATGTTAGAAGGTAATGCACATGTAGTAATGTAAGAAACCAAGTGTTATTACTGGTCTGTCAAGCCTTTGTATGTCCTATTTAGTAATTTAGTAGTCAAAAAAACATCGGTAATTCTTCTAAGTATGGAATACATAGATGTTAGGTTGTAATACAATAGTAGTAAGGTAAGAAACCAAGTTCTATTATTGTTCCATCGAACTTTTGAATGTCTCATTTAGTGATTTAATAGTCAAAGAAACACCGATAATCCTTCTGAGTTTTGAATACATAGATGTTAGAAGGTAATGCACATGTAGTAATGTAAGAAACCAGGTTTTATTACTGGTCTGTCATGCCTTTGTATGTCTCATTTAGTAATTTAGTAGTCAAAAAAACATCGATAATCATTCTGAGTATGGAATACATAGATGTTAGGTTGTAATACAAGTGTAGTAATGTAAGAAACCATGTTCTATTATTGGTCCATCCAACTTTTGAATGTCTCATTTAGTGATTTAGTAGTTAAAGAAACTCCGATAATCCTTCTGAGTTTGGAATGCGTAGATGTTAGAAGGTAATGCACATGTAGTAATGTAAGAAACCAAGTTTTATTACTGGTCTGTCAAGCCTTTGTATGTCTCATTTAGTAATTTAGTAGTCAAAAAAACATCGATAATCCTTCTGAGTATGGAATACATAGATGTTAGGTTGTAATACAAGTGTAGTAAGGTAAGAAAGCAAGTTCTATTATTGGTCCGCCCAACCTTTGTATGTGTTATTTAGTGATTTAGTAGTAAAAAAATCACTGATAATCCATCCAAGTATGGAATAAATAGATGGTAGGAGGCAATAGACGTGTTGTAATGTGAGAAACCAAGTTTTATTATTGGTATGTCCAGCCTTTCTATGTCTCATTTAGTACTTTAGTAGTCAAAAAAATATCGATAACCCTTCTGAGAATGGAATACATAGATGTTAGGTTGTAATACAATTGTAGTAATGTAAGAAACCAAGTTCTATTATTGGTCCGTCTAATATTTGTATGTGTTATTTAGTGATTTAGTAGTAAAAAAAACACCGATAATCCATCCAAGTATGGAATAAGTAGATGTTAGGAGGTAATAGACGTGTTGTAATGTAAGAAATCAAGTTTTATTATTGGTATGTCCAGCCTTTCTATGTGTCATTTAGTAATTTAGTAGTCAAAAAAACATCGATAACCCTTCTGAGGATGGAATACATAGATGTTAGGTTGTAATACAAGTTTAGTAATGTAAGAAACCAAGTTCTATTATTGGTCCTTCCAACCTTTGTATGTGTTATTTAGTGATTTAGTAGTCAAAAAAACACTGATAATCCATCCATGTATGGAATAAATAGATACTAGGAGGCAACAGACGTGTTGTAATGTAAGAAACAAGCTTTATTATTGGCCTGTTCAGTCTTTGTATGTCTCATTTAGTAATTTAGTAGTCAAAAAAACATCGATAACCCTTCTGAGTATGGAATACATAGATGTTAGGTTGTAATACAAGTATAGTAATGTAAGAAACGAAGTTCTATTATTGGTCCGTCCAACCTTTGTATGTGTTATTTAGTGATTTAGTAGTCAAAAAAACACCGATAATCCATCCAAGTATGGAATAAATAGATGCTAGGAGGTAATAGACGTGTTGTAATTTAAGAAACCAAGTTTTATTAGTGGTATGTCCAGCCTTTCTATGTCTCGTTTAGTAATTTAGTAGTCAAAAAAACACCGATAACCCTTCTGATTATGGAATACATAGATGTTAGGTTGTAATACAAGTGTAGTAATGTAAGAAACCAAGTTCTATTATTGGTCTGTCCAACCTTTGTATGTGTTATTTTGTGATTTAGTAGTCAAAAAAATACTGATAATCCATACAAGTATGGAATAAATAAATGCTAGGAGGTAATAGACGTGTTGTAATGAAAGAAACCAAGTTTTATTATTGGTATGTCCAGCCTTTCTATGTGTCATTCAGTAATTTAGTAGTGAAAAAAACAATGATAACCCTTCTAAGAATGGAATACATAGATGCTAGGTTGTAATACAAGTGTAATAATGTAAGAAACCAAGTTCTATTATTGGTCCGTCCAACCTTTGTATGTTTTTTTTAGTGATTTAGTAGTCAAAAAAACACCGATAATCCATCCAAGTATGGAATAAATAGATGCTAGGAGGTAATAGACGTGTTGTAATGTAAGAAACAAAGTTTTATTATTGGTATGTCCAGCCTTTGTATGTCTCATTTAGTAATTTAATAGTCTAAAATCCATCCGAGTATGCAATACATAGATGTTAGGTTGTAATACAATAGTAGTTATGTAAGAAACCAAGTTCTATTATTGGTCCATCCAAGTTTTGAATGTCTCATTTAGTGATTTAGCAATCAAAAAAACACCAATAATCCATTCATGTATAGAATAAATCGATACTAGGAGGCAACAAACGTGTTTTGATGTAAGAAACCAAGCTTTATTATTGGTTCGTCCAGCCTTTGTATGTCTCATTTAGTAATTTAATAGTCAAAAAAGCATCAAAAATCCATCCGAGTATGGAATACATAGATGTTAGGTTGTAATACAAGCGTCGTAATGTAAGAAACTAAGTTCTATTATTGGTCCGTCCAACCTTTGTATGTGTTATTTAGTTAGTTAGTAGTCAAAAAAACACCGATAATCCATCCAAGTATGGAATAAATAGATGCTAGGAGGTAATAGGCGTGTTGTAATGTAAGAAACAAAGTTTTATTATTAGAATGTCCAGCCTTTGTATGTCTCATTTAGTAATTTAATAGTAAAAAATCCATCCGAGTATGCAATACATAGATGTTAGGTTGTAATACAAGTGTAGTAATGTAAGAAACCAAGTTCTATTATTGGTCCGTCCAACCTTTGTATGTGTTATTTAGTGATTTAATAGTCAAAAAAACACCGATAATACATCCAAGTATGGAATAAATAGATGCTAGGAGGTTATAGACGTGTTGTAATTTAAGAAACCAAGTTTTATTATTGCTATGTCCAGCCTTTCTATGTCTCATTTAGTAATTTAGTAGTCTAAAAAACATCGATAACCCTTCTGAGGATGGAATACATAGATGTTAGGTTGTAATACAAGTGTAGTAATGTAAGTAACCAAGTTCTATTATTGGTCTGTCCAACCTTTGTATGTGTTATTTAGTGATTTAGTAGTCAAAAAAAACACTGATAATCCATCCATGTATGGAATAAATAGATACTAGGAGGCAACAGACGTGTTGTAATGTAAGAAACAAGCTTTATTATTGGTATGTCCAGCCTTTCTATGTGTCATTTAGTAATTTAGTAGTCAAAAAAACATCGATAACCCTTATGATTATGGAATACATAGATGTTAGGTTGTAATACAAATGTAGTAATGTAAGAAACCAAGTTCTATTATTGGTCTGTCCAACCTTTGTATGTGTTATTTAGTGATTTAGTAGTCAAAAAAATACCGATAATCCATACAAGTATGGAATAAATAAATGCTAGGAGGTAATAGACGTGTTGTAATGAAAGAAACCAAGTTTTATTATTGGTATGTCCAGCCTTTCTATGTGTCATTTAGTAATTTAGTAGTCAAAAATACAATGATAACCCTTCTGAGAATGGAATACATAGATGCTAGGTTGTAAAACAAGTGTAATAATGTAAGAAACCAAGTTCTATTATTGGTCCGTCCAACCTTTGTATGTTTTATTTAGTGATTTAGTAGTCAAAAAAACACCGATAATCCATCCAAGTATGGAATAAATAGATGCTAGGAGGTAATAGACGTGTTGTAATGTAAGAAACAAAGTTTTATTATTGGTATGTCCAGCCTTTGTATGTCTCATTTTGTAATTTAATAGTCAAAAATCCATACGAGTATGCAATACATAGATGTTAGGTTGTAATACAATAGTAGTTATGTAAGAAACCAAGTTCTATTATTGGTCCATCCAAGTTTTGAATGTCTCATTTAGTGATTTAGTAGTCAAAGAAACACCGATTATCCTTCTGAGTTTGGAATACATAGATGTTAGAAGGTAATGGACATGTAGTAATGTAAGAAACCAAGTTTTATTACTGGTCTGTCAAGCCTTTGTATGTTCTATTTAGTAATTTAGTAGTCAAAAAAACATCGATAATTCTTCTGAGTATGGAATACATAGATGTTAGGTTGTAATACAGTAGTAGTAATGTAAGAAACCAAGTTTTATTATTGGTCCATCGAACTTTTGAATGTCTCATTTAGTGATTTAATAGTCAAAGAAACACCGATAATCCTTCTGAGTTTTGAATACATAGATGTTTGAAGGTAATGCACATGTAGTAATGTAAGAAACCAAGTTTTATTACTGGTATGTCATGCCTTTGTATGTCTCATTTAGTAATTTAGCAGTCAAAAAAACATCGATAATCATTCTGAGTATGGAATACATAGATGTTAGGTTGTAATACAAGTGTAGTAATGTAAGAAACCAAGTTCTATTATTGGTCCATCCAACTTTTGAATGTCTCATTTAGTGATTTAGTAGTTAAAGAAACACCGATAATCCTTCTGAGTTTGGAATACATAGATGTTAGAAGGTAATGCACATGTAGTAATCAAAGAAACCAAGTTTTATTACTGGTCTGTCAAGCCTTTGTATGTCTCATTTAGTAATTTAGTTGTCAAAAAAACATCGATAATCCTTCTGAGTATGGAATACATAGATGTTAGGTTGTAATACAAGTGTAGTAATGTAAGAAACCAAGTTCTATTATTGGTCCATCCAACTTTTGAATGTCTCATTTAGTGATTTAGTAGCTAAATAAACACCGATAATCCTTCTGAGTTTGGAATACATAGATGTTAGAAGGTAATGCACATGTAGTAATGTAAGAAACCAAGTTTTATTACTGGTCTGTCAAGCCTTTGTATGTCTCATTTAGTAATTTAGTAGTCAAAAAAACATCGATAATCCTTCTAAGTATGGAATACATAGATGTTAGGTTGTAATACAATTGTAGTAATGTAAGAAACCAAGTTCTATTATTGGTCCGCCCAACCTTTGTATGTGTTATTTAGTGATTTAGTAGTAAAAAAATCACTGATAATCCATCCAAGTATGAAATAAATAGATGCTAGGAGGCAATAGACGTGTTGTAATGTAAGAAACCAAGTTTTATTATTGGTATGTCCAGCCTTTCTATGTCTCATTTAGTAATTTAGTAGTCAAAAAAATATCGATAACCCTTTTGAGAATGGAATACATAGATGTTATGTTATAATACAAGTGTAGTAATGTAAAAAACCAAGTTCTATTATTGATCCATCCAACCTTCGTATGTGTTATTTAGTGATTTAGTAGTAAAAAAAAAACCGATAATCCATCCAAGTATGGAATAAATAGATGCTAGGAGGTAATAGACGTGTTGTAATGTAAGAAACCAAGTTTTATTATTGGTATGTCCAGCCTTTCTATGTCTCATTTAGTAATTTAGTAGTCAAAAAAATATCGATAACCCTTCCGAGGATGGAATACACAGATGTTAGGTTATAATACAAGTGTAGTAATATAAAAAATTAAGTTCTATTATTGATCCATCCAACCATTGTATGTGTTATTTAGTGATTTAGTTGTAAAAAAAACACCGATAATCCATCCAAGTATGGAATAAATAGATGCCAGGAGGTAATAGACGTGTTGTAATGTAAGAAACCAAGTTTTATTATTGGTATGTCCAGCCTTTCTATGTCACATTTTGTTATTTAGTAGTAAAAAAAAATCGATAACCCTTCTGAGAATGGAATACATAGATGTTAGGTTGTAATACAAGTGTAGTAATGTAAAAAACCAAGTTCTATTATTGATCCATCCAACCTTTGTATGTGTTATTTAGTGATTTAGTAGTAAAAAAAACCCCGATAATCCATCCAAGTATGGAATAAATAGATGCTAGGAGGTAATAGACGTGTTGTAATGTAAGAAACCAAGTTTTATTGTTGGTATGTCCAGCCTTTCTATGTCTCATTTAGTAATTTAGTAGCCAAAAAAATATCGATAACCCTTCTGAGAATGGAATACACAGATGTTAGGTTATAATACAAGTGTAGTAATGTAAAAAATTAAGTTCTATTATTGATCCATCCAACTATTGTATGTGTTAGTTGGTGATTTAGTAGTAAAAAACACACCGATAATCCATCCAAGTATGGAATAAATAGATTCTAGGAGGTAATAGACGTGTTGTAATTTAAGAAACCAAGTTTTATTATTGGTATGTCCAGCCTTTCTATGTCACATTTAGTAATTTAGTAGTCAAAAAAACATCGATAACCCTTCTGATTATGGAATACATAGATGTTAGGTTGTAATACAAGTGTAGTAATGTAAGAAACCAAGTTCTATTATTGGTCTGTCCAACCTTTGTATGTGTTATTTTGTGATTTAGTAGTCAAAAAAATACTGATAATCCATACAAGTATGGAATAAATAAATGCTAGGAGGTAATAGACGTGTTGTAATGAAAGAAACCAAGTTTTTTTATTGGTATGTCCTGCCTTTCTATGTGTCATTTAGTAATTTAGTAGTCAAAAAAACAATGATAACCCTTCTGAGAATGGAATACATAGATGCTAGGTTGTAATACAAGTGTAATAATGTAAGAAACCAAGTTCTATTATTGGTCCGTCCAACCTTTGTATGTTTTATTTAGTGATTTAGTAGTCAAAAAAACATCGATAATCCATCCAAGTATGGAATAAATAGATGGTAGGAGGTAATAGACGTATTGTAATGTAAGAAACAAAGTTTTATTATTGGTATGTCCAGCCTTTGTATGTCTCATTTAGTAATTTAATAGTCAAAAATCCATCCGAGTATGCAATACATAGATGTTAGGTTGTAAAACAATAGTAGTTATGTAAGAAACCAAGTTCTATTATTGGTCCATCCAACTTTTGAATGTCTCATATAGTGATTTAGTAGTCAAAGAAACACCGATTATCCTTTTGAGTTTGGAATACATAGATGTTAGAAGGTAATGCACATGTAGTAATGTAAGAAACCAAGTTTTATTACTGGTCTGTCAAACCTTTGTATGTCTCATTTAGTAATTTAGTAGTCAAAAAAACATCGATAATCCTTCTGAGTATGGAATACATTGATGTTAGGTTGTAATACAAGTGTAGTAAGGTAAGAAAGCAAGTTCTATTATTGGTCCGCCCAACCTTTGTATGTGTTATTTAGTGATTTAGTAGTAAAAAAATCGATGATAATCCATCCAAGTATGGAATAAATAGATGCTAGGAGGTAATAGACATGTTGTAATGTAAGAAACCAAGTTTTATTATTGGTATGTCCAGCCTTTCTATGTCTCATTTAGTAATTTAGTAGTCAAAAAAATATCGATAACCCTTCTGAGAATGGAATACATAGATGTTAGGTTATAATACAATAATGTAAAAAACCAAGTTCTATTATTGATCCATCCAACCTTTGTATGTGTTATTTAGTGATTTAGTAGTAAAAAAAAAAACCGATAATCCATCCAAGTATGGAATAAATAGATGCTAGGAGGTAATAGACGTGTTGTAATGTAAGAAATCAAGTTTTATTATTGGTATGTCCAGCCTTTCTATGTGTCATTTAGTAATTTAGTAGTCAAAAAAATATCGATAACCCTTCTGAGAATGGAATACACAGATGTTAGGTTATAATACAAGTGTAGTAATGTAAAAAATTAAGTTCTATTATTGATCCATCCAACCATTGTATGTGTTATTTAGTGATTTAGTAGTAAAAAAAACACCGATAATCCATCCAAGTATGGAATAAATATATGCTAGGAGGTAATAGACGTGTTGTAATGTAAGAAACCAAGTTTTATTATTGGTATGTCCAGCCTTTCTATGTCTCATTTAGTAATTTAGTAGCCAAAAAAATATCGTTAACCCTTCTGAGAATGGAATACACAGATGTTAGGTTATAATACAAGTGTAGTAATGTAAAAAATTAAGTTCTATTATTGATCCATCCAACCATTGTATGTGTTATTTACTGATTTAGTAGTAAAAAAAACACCGATAATCCATCCAAGTATGGAATAAATAGATGCTAGTAGGTAATAGACGTGTTGTAATGAAAGAAACGAAGTTTTATTATTGGTATGTCCAGCCTTTCTATGTCTCATTTTGTAATTTAGTAGTAAAAAAAACATCGATAACCCTTCTGAGGATGGAATACATAGATGTTAGGTTGTAATACAAGTTTAGTAATGTAAGTAACCAAGTTCTATTATTGGTCCTTCCAACCTTTGTATGTGTTATTTAGTGATTTAGTAGTCAAAAACCACTGATAATCCATCCATGTATGGAATAAATAGATACTAGGAGGCAACAGACGTGTTGTAATGTAAGAAACAAGCTTTATTATTGGTCTGTTCAGTCTTTGTATGTCTCATTTAGTAATTTAGTAGTCAAAAAAACATCGATAACCCTTCTAAGTATGGAATACATAGATGTTAGAAGGTAATGCACATGTAGTAATGTAAGAAACCAAGTTTTATTACTGGTCTGTCAAGCCTTTGTATGTCTCATTTAGTAATTTAGTAGTCAAAAAAACATCGATAATCCTTCTGAGTATGGAATACATAGATGTTAGGATGTAGTACAAGTGTAGTAATGTAAGAAACCAAGTTCTATTATTGGTCCGTCCTACCTTTGTATGTGTTATTTAGTGATTTAGTAGCAAAAAAAACACCGGTAATCCATCCAAGTATGGAATAAATAGATGCTAGGAGGTAGTAGACGTGTTGTAATGTAAGAAACCAAGTTTTATTATTGGTATGTCCAGCCTTTCTATGTCTCATTTAGTAATTTAGCAGAAAAAAAAAATCGATAACCCTTCTGAGAATGGAATACATAGATGATAGGTTGTAATACAATAGTAGTAATGTAAGAAACCAAGTTCTGTTATTGGTCCGTTTAACCTTTGTATGTATTATTTAGTGATTTAGTAGTAAAAAAAAAACACTGATAATCCATCCAAGTATGGAATAAATAAATGCTAGGAGGTAATAGACGCGTTGTAATTTAATTAACCAAGTTTTATTATTGGTATATCCAGCCTTTGTATGTCTCATTTAGTAATTTAGTGGTCAAAAAAACAACGATAACCCTTCTGAGAATGGAATACATAGAAGCTAGGTTGTAATACGAGTGTAGTAATGTAAGAAACCAAGTTTTATTATTGGTCCATCCATCCTTTGTATGTTTTATTTAGTGATTTAGTAGTCAAAAAAACAACGATAATCCATCCAAGTATGGAATTAATAAATGCTAGGAGGTAATAGACGTGTTGTAATGTAAGAAACCAAGTTTTATTATTGGTATGTCCAGCCTTTCTATGTCTCATTTAGTAATTTAGTAGTAAAAAAAACATCGATAACCCTTCTGAGAATGGAATACATAGATGTTAGGTTGTAATATAATAGTAGTAATGTAAGAAACCAAGTTCTATTATTGGTCCGGCCAAACTTTGTATGTGTTATTTAGTGATTTAGTAGTCAAAAAAACACCAATAATCCATCCAAGTATGGAATAAATAGATGCAAGGAGGTAACAGACGTGTTGTAATATAAGAAACCAAGTTTTATTATTGGTCTTTCCAGCCTTTGTATGTCTCATTTAGTAATTTAGTAGTCAAAAAAACATCGATAACCCTTCTGAGAATGGAATACATAGATGTTAGGTTGTAATATAATAGTAGTAATGTAAGAAACCAAGTTCTATTATTGGTCCGTCCAAACTTTGTATGTGTTATTTAGTGATTTAGTAGTCAAAAAAACACCGATAATCCATCCAAGTATGGAATAAATAGATGCTAGGAGGTAATAGACGCGTTGTAATTTGAGAAACCAAGTTTTATTATTGGTATATCCAGCCTTTCGATGTCTCATTTAGTAATTTAGTAGTATAAAAAACATCGATAACCCTTCTGAGAATGGAATACATAGATGTTAGGTTGTAATACAATAGTAGTAATGTAAGAAACCAAGTTCTATTTTTGGTCCATCCAACTTTTGAATGTCTCATTTAGTGATTTAGTAGTCAAAGAAACACCGATAATCCTTCTGAGTTTAAAATACATAGATGTTAGAAGGTAATGCACATGTAGTAATGTAAGAAACCAAGTTTTATTACTTGTCTGTCAAGCTTTTGTATGTCTCATTTAGTAATTTAGTAGTCCAAAAAAACATCGATAATCATTCAGAGTATGGTATACATAGATGTTAGGTTGTAATACAAGTGTAGTAATGTAAGAAACCAAGTTCTATTATTGGTCCGTCCAACCTTTGTATGTGTTATTTAATGATTTAGTAGTAAAAAAAACACCGATCATCCATCCAAGTTTGGAATAAATAGATGCTAGGAGGTAATAGACGTGTTGTAATGTAAGAAACCAAGTTTTATTATTGGTATGTCCAGCCTTTCTATGTCTCATTTAGTAATTTTGTAGAAAAAAAAACATCGATAACCCTTCTGAGAATGGAATACAGAGATGTTAGGTTGTAAAACAATTATAGTAATGTACGAAACCAAGTTCTATTATTGGTCTGTCTAACCTTTGTATGTTTTATTTAGTGATTTAGTAGTCAAAAAAACAACGATAATCCATCCAAGTATGGAATAAATAGATGCTAGGAGGTAATAGACGCGTTGTAATTTAAGAAACCAAGTTTTATTATTGATATATCCAGCCTTTTTATGTCTCATTTAGTAATTTAGTAGTCAAAAAAACAACGATAACCCTTCTGAGAATGGAATACATAGATGCTAGGTTGTAATACAAGTGTAGTAATGTAAGAAACCAAGTTTTATTATTGCTATGTCCAGCCTTTTTATGTCTAATTTAGTAATTTAGTAGTCAAAAAAACATCGTTAACCCTTCTAATTATGGAATACATAGATGTTAGATTGTAATACATGTGTAGTAATATAAGAAACCAAGTTCTATTATTGGTTTGTACAACCTTTTTATGTGTTATTTAATGATTTAGTGGTCAAAAAAACACCGATAATCCATCCAAGTATGGAATAAATAGAGGCTAGGAGGTAATAGACGTGTTGTAATGTTAGAAACCAAGTTTTATTATTGGTATGTCCAGCCTTTCTATGTCTCATTTAGTAATTTAGTAGTCAAAAAAACATTGATAACCCTTCCGAGAATGGAATACATAGATGTTAGGTTGTAATACAAGTTTAGTAATGTAAGAAACCAAGTTCTATTATTGGTCCGTCCAGCCTTTGTATGTGTTATTTAGTGATTTAGTAGTTAAAAATCACCAATAATCCATCCAAATATGGAATAAATAGATGCTAGGAGGTAATACACGTGTTGTAATGTAAGAAAACAAGTTTTTTGTTGGTCCGTCCTGCCTTTGTAAGTCTCATTTAGTAATTTAATAGTCAAAAAAAATCAAAAATCCATCCGAGTATGCAATACATAGATGTTAGGTTGTAATACAATAGTAGTAATGTAAGAAACCAAGTTCTATTATTGATCCATCCAACTTTTGAATGTCTTATTTAGTGATTTAGTAGTCAAAGAAACACCTATAATCCTTCTGAGTTTGGAATACATAGATGTTAGAAGGTAATGCAGATGTAGTAAGTTAAGAAACCAAGTTTTATTACTGGTCTGTCAAGCCTTTGTATGTCTCATTTTGTAATTTAGTAGTGAAAAAAACATCGATAACCCTTCTGAGAATGGAATACATAGATGTTAGTTTGTAATACAAGTGTAGCAATTTAAGAAACCAAGTTCTATTGTTGGTCCGTCCAGCCTTTGTATGTGTTATTTAGTGATTTAGTAGTCAAAACAACACTGATAATCCATCCAAGTATGGAATAAATAGATGCTTGGAGGTAATACACGTGTTGTAATGTAAGAAAGCAAGATATATTATTGGTCCGTCCAGCCTTTATATGTCTCATTTAGTAATTTAATAGTCAAAAAAACATTGATAACCCTTCCGAGAATGGAATACATAGATGTTAGGTTATAATACAAGTGTAGTAATGTAAGTAACCAAGTTCTATTATTGGTCCGTCCAACCTTTGTATGTGTTATTTAGTAGTTAAAAAACACCGATAATCCATCCAAATATGGAATAAATAGATGCTAGGAGGTAGTACACATGTTGTAATGGAAGAAAACAAGTTTTATGTTGGTCCGTCCTGCCTTTGTATGTCTCATTTAGTAATTTCATAGTCAAAAAAACATCAAAAATCCATCCGAGTATGCAATACATAGATGTTAGGTTGTAATACAATAGTAGTAATGTAAGAAACCAAGTTCTATTATTGGTCCATCCAACTTTTGAATGTCTCATTTAGTGATTTAGTAGTCAAAGAAACACCGATAATCCTTCTGAGTTTAGAATACATAGCTGTTAGAAGGTAATGCACATGTAGTATAGTGAGAATCCAAGTTTTATTACTGGTCTGTCAAGCCTTTGTATGTCTCATTTTGTAATTTAGTAGTAAAAAAAAATCGATAACCCTTCTGAGAATGGAATACATAGATGTTAGGTTGTAATACAAGTGTAGTAATGTAAGAAACCAAGTTCTATTATTGGTCCTTCCAACCTTTGTATGTGTTATTTAATGATTTAGTAGTAAAAAAAAAACCGATAATCCATCCATGTATGGAATAAATAGATGCTAGGAGGCAACAGACGTGTTGTAATGTAAGAAACCAAGCATTATTATTGGTCTGTTCAGCCTTTGTATGTCTCATTTAGTAATTTAGTAGTCAAATAAACATGGATAACCCTTCTGAGTATGGAATACATAGATGTTAGGTTGTAATACAAGCGTAGTAATGTAAGAAACCAAGTTCTATTATTGGTCCGTCCAATCTTTGTATGTGATATTTAGTGATTTAGTAGTCAAAACAACACCGATAATCCATCCAAGTATGGAATAAATAGATGCTAGGAGGTAATACAGGTGTTGTAATGTAAGAAAGCAAGTTATATTATTGGTCCGTCCAGCCTTTATATGTCTCATTTAGTAATTTAATAGTCAAAAATCCATCCGAGAATGGAATACATAGATGTTAGGTCGTAATACAGGCGTAGTAATGTAAGAAACCAAGTTCTATTATTGGTCCGTCCAACCATTGTTTGTGTTATTTAGTGATTTAGTAGTCAAAAAAACATCGATAATCTATCCAAGTATGGAATAAATAGATTCTAGGAGGTAATAGACGTGTTGTAATATAAGAAACCAAGTTTTATTATTGGTATTTCCAGCTTTTCTATGTCTCATTTAGTAATTCAGTAATCAAAAAAACATTGATAACCCTTCTGAGAATGGAATACATAGATGTTAGGTTGTAATACAAGTGTAGTAATGTAAGAAACCAAGTTCTATTATTGGTCCTTCCAACCTTTGTATGTGTTATTTAGTGATTTAGTAGTAAAAAAAACACCGATTATCCATCCAAGTATGGAATAAATAGATGCTAGGAGGTAATACACGTGTTGTAATGTAAAAAACCAAGTTTTATTATTGGTATGTCCAGCCTTTCTATGTCTCATTTAGTAATTTAGTAGTAAAAAAAACATTGATAACCCTTCTGAGAATGGAATACATAGATATTAGGTTGTAATACAAGTGTAGTAATGTAAGAAACCAAGTTCTATTATTGGTCCTTCCAACCTTTTTCAGTGTTATTTAGTGATTTAGTAGTCAAAAAAACACCGATAATCCATCCAAGTATGGAATAAATAGATGCTAGGAGGTAACAGACGTGTTGTAATGTTAGAAACAGAGTTTTATTATTAGTCTATCCAGCCTTTGTATGTCTCATTTAGTAATTTAATAGTCAAAAAAACATCGATAACCCTTCTGAGTATGGAATACATAGATGTTAGGTTATAATACAAGCATAGTAATGTAAGATACCAAGTCCTATTATTGGTCTGTCCAGCCTTTGTATGTCTCATTTAGTAATTTATTAGTAAAAAAACATCGATAATCCTTCTGAGTATGGAATACATAGATGTTAGGTTGTAATACAAGTGTAGTAATGTAAGAAATCAAGTTCTATTATTGGTCCGTCCTACCTTTGTATGTGTTATTTAGTGATTTAGTAGTCAAAAAAACACCAATAATCCATCCAAGTATGGAATAAATAGATGCAAGGAGGTAACAGACGTGTTGTAATATAAGAAACCAAGTTTTATTATTGGTCTTTCCAGCCTTTGTATGTCTCATTTAGTAATTTAGTAGTCAAAAAAACATCGATAACCCTTCTGAGAATGGAATACATAGATGTTAGGTTGTAATATAATAGTAGTAATGTAAGAAACCAAGTTCTATTATTGGTCCGTCCAAACTTTGTATGTGTTATTTAGTGATTTAGTAGTCAAAAAAACACCGATAATCCATCCAAGTATGGAATAAATAGATGCTAGGAGGTAATAGACGCGTTGTAATTTGAGAAACCAAGTTTTATTATTGGTATATCCAGCCTTTCGATGTCTCATTTAGTAATTTAGTAGTATAAAAAACATCGATAACCCTTCTGAGAATGGAATACATAGATGTTAGGTTGTAATACAATAGTAGTAATGTAAGAAACCAAGTTCTATTTTTGGTCCATCCAACTTTTGAATGTCTCATTTAGTGATTTAGTAGTCAAAGAAACACCGATAATCCTTCTGAGTTTAAAATACATAGATGTTAGAAGGTAATGCACATGTAGTAATGTAAGAAACCAAGTTTTATTACTTGTCTGTCAAGCTTTTGTATGTCTCATTTAGTAATTTAGTAGTCCAAAAAAACATCGATAATCATTCAGAGTATGGTATACATAGATGTTAGGTTGTAATACAAGTGTAGTAATGTAAGAAACCAAGTTCTATTATTGGTCCGTCCAACCTTTGTATGTGTTATTTAATGATTTAGTAGTAAAAAAAACACCGATCATCCATCCAAGTTTGGAATAAATAGATGCTAGGAGGTAATAGACGTGTTGTAATGTAAGAAACCAAGTTTTATTATTGGTATGTCCAGCCTTTCTATGTCTCATTTAGTAATTTTGTAGAAAAAAAAACATCGATAACCCTTCTGAGAATGGAATACAGAGATGTTAGGTTGTAAAACAATTATAGTAATGTACGAAACCAAGTTCTATTATTGGTCTGTCTAACCTTTGTATGTTTTATTTAGTGATTTAGTAGTCAAAAAAACAACGATAATCCATCCAAGTATGGAATAAATAGATGCTAGGAGGTAATAGACGCGTTGTAATTTAAGAAACCAAGTTTTATTATTGATATATCCAGCCTTTTTATGTCTCATTTAGTAATTTAGTAGTCAAAAAAACAACGATAACCCTTCTGAGAATGGAATACATAGATGCTAGGTTGTAATACAAGTGTAGTAATGTAAGAAACCAAGTTTTATTATTGCTATGTCCAGCCTTTTTATGTCTAATTTAGTAATTTAGTAGTCAAAAAAACATCGTTAACCCTTCTAATTATGGAATACATAGATGTTAGATTGTAATACATGTGTAGTAATATAAGAAACCAAGTTCTATTATTGGTTTGTACAACCTTTTTATGTGTTATTTAATGATTTAGTGGTCAAAAAAACACCGATAATCCATCCAAGTATGGAATAAATAGAGGCTAGGAGGTAATAGACGTGTTGTAATGTTAGAAACCAAGTTTTATTATTGGTATGTCCAGCCTTTCTATGTCTCATTTAGTAATTTAGTAGTCAAAAAAACATTGATAACCCTTCCGAGAATGGAATACATAGATGTTAGGTTGTAATACAAGTTTAGTAATGTAAGAAACCAAGTTCTATTATTGGTCCGTCCAGCCTTTGTATGTGTTATTTAGTGATTTAGTAGTTAAAAATCACCAATAATCCATCCAAATATGGAATAAATAGATGCTAGGAGGTAATACACGTGTTGTAATGTAAGAAAACAAGTTTTTTGTTGGTCCGTCCTGCCTTTGTAAGTCTCATTTAGTAATTTAATAGTCAAAAAAAATCAAAAATCCATCCGAGTATGCAATACATAGATGTTAGGTTGTAATACAATAGTAGTAATGTAAGAAACCAAGTTCTATTATTGATCCATCCAACTTTTGAATGTCTTATTTAGTGATTTAGTAGTCAAAGAAACACCTATAATCCTTCTGAGTTTGGAATACATAGATGTTAGAAGGTAATGCAGATGTAGTAAGTTAAGAAACCAAGTTTTATTACTGGTCTGTCAAGCCTTTGTATGTCTCATTTTGTAATTTAGTAGTGAAAAAAACATCGATAACCCTTCTGAGAATGGAATACATAGATGTTAGTTTGTAATACAAGTGTAGCAATTTAAGAAACCAAGTTCTATTGTTGGTCCGTCCAGCCTTTGTATGTGTTATTTAGTGATTTAGTAGTCAAAACAACACTGATAATCCATCCAAGTATGGAATAAATAGATGCTTGGAGGTAATACACGTGTTGTAATGTAAGAAAGCAAGATATATTATTGGTCCGTCCAGCCTTTATATGTCTCATTTAGTAATTTAATAGTCAAAAAAACATTGATAACCCTTCCGAGAATGGAATACATAGATGTTAGGTTATAATACAAGTGTAGTAATGTAAGTAACCAAGTTCTATTATTGGTCCGTCCAACCTTTGTATGTGTTATTTAGTAGTTAAAAAACACCGATAATCCATCCAAATATGGAATAAATAGATGCTAGGAGGTAGTACACATGTTGTAATGGAAGAAAACAAGTTTTATGTTGGTCCGTCCTGCCTTTGTATGTCTCATTTAGTAATTTCATAGTCAAAAAAACATCAAAAATCCATCCGAGTATGCAATACATAGATGTTAGGTTGTAATACAATAGTAGTAATGTAAGAAACCAAGTTCTATTATTGGTCCATCCAACTTTTGAATGTCTCATTTAGTGATTTAGTAGTCAAAGAAACACCGATAATCCTTCTGAGTTTAGAATACATAGCTGTTAGAAGGTAATGCACATGTAGTATAGTGAGAATCCAAGTTTTATTACTGGTCTGTCAAGCCTTTGTATGTCTCATTTTGTAATTTAGTAGTAAAAAAAAATCGATAACCCTTCTGAGAATGGAATACATAGATGTTAGGTTGTAATACAAGTGTAGTAATATAAGAAACCAAGTTCTATTATTGGTCCTTCCAACCTTTGTATGTGTTATTTAATGATTTAGTAGTAAAAAAAAAACCGATAATCCATCCATGTATGGAATAAATAGATGCTAGGAGGCAACAGACGTGTTGTAATGTAAGAAACCAAGCATTATTATTGGTCTGTTCAGCCTTTGTATGTCTCATTTAGTAATTTAGTAGTCAAATAAACATGGATAACCCTTCTGAGTATGGAATACATAGATGTTAGGTTGTAATACAAGCGTAGTAATGTAAGAAACCAAGTTCTATTATTGGTCCGTCCAATCTTTGTATGTGATATTTAGTGATTTAGTAGTCAAAACAACACCGATAATCCATCCAAGTATGGAATAAATAGATGCTAGGAGGTAATACAGGTGTTGTAATGTAAGAAAGCAAGTTATATTATTGGTCCGTCCAGCCTTTATATGTCTCATTTAGTAATTTAATAGTCAAAAATCCATCCGAGAATGGAATACATAGATGTTAGGTCGTAATACAGGCGTAGTAATGTAAGAAACCAAGTTCTATTATTGGTCCGTCCAACCATTGTTTGTGTTATTTAGTGATTTAGTAGTCAAAAAAACATCGATAATCTATCCAAGTATGGAATAAATAGATTCTAGGAGGTAATAGACGTGTTGTAATATAAGAAACCAAGTTTTATTATTGGTATTTCCAGCTTTTCTATGTCTCATTTAGTAATTCAGTAATCAAAAAAATATTGATAACCCTTCTGAGAATGGAATACATAGATGTTAGGTTGTAATACAAGTGTAGTAATGTAAGAAACCAAGTTCTATTATTGGTCCTTCCAACCTTTGTATGTGTTATTTAGTGATTTAGTAGTAAAAAAAACACCGATTATCCATCCAAGTATGGAATAAATAGATGCTAGGAGGTAATACACGTGTTGTAATGTAAAAAACCAAGTTTTATTATTGGTATGTCCAGCCTTTCTATGTCTCATTTAGTAATTTAGTAGTAAAAAAACATTGATAACCCTTCTGAGAATGGAATACATAGATATTAGGTTGTAATACAAGTGTAGTAATGTAAGAAACCAAGTTCTATTATTGGTCCTTCCAACCTTTTTCAGTGTTATTTAGTGATTTAGTAGTCAAAAAAACACCGATAATCCATCCAAGTATGGAATAAATAGATGCTAGGAGGTAACAGACGTGTTGTAATGTTAGAAACAGAGTTTTATTATTAGTCTATCCAGCCTTTGTATGTCTCATTTAGTAATTTAATAGTCAAAAAAACATCGATAACCCTTCTGAGTATGGAATACATAGATGTTAGGTTATAATACAAGCATAGTAATGTAAGATACCAAGTCCTATTATTGGTCTGTCCAGCCTTTGTATGTCTCATTTAGTAATTTATTAGTAAAAAAACATCGATAATCCTTCTGAGTATGGAATACCTAGATGTTAGGTTGTAATACAAGTGTAGTAATGTAAGAAATCAAGTTCTATTATTGGTCCGTCCTACCTTTGTATGTGTTATTTAGTGATTTAGTAGTCAAAAAAACATCGATAACCCTTCTGAGAATTGAATACATAGATATTAGGTTATAATACAAGTGTAGTAATGTAAGAAACCAAGTTCTATTATTGGTCCGTCCAACCTTCGTATGTGTTATTTAGTGATTTAGTAGTCAAAAAAACACCGATAATTCATCCAAGTATGGAATAAATAGATGCTAGGAGGTAACAGACGTGTTATAATGTAAGAAACATAGTTTTATTATTAGTCTATCCACCCATTGTATGTCTCATTTATTAATTTCATAGTCAAAAAAAATCAAAAATTCATCCGAGTATGGAATAAATAGATGCTAGGAGGTAATTCACGTGTTGTAATGTAAGAAACCAAGTTTTATTATTGGTATGACCAGCCTTTCTATGTCTCATTTAGTAATTTAGTAGTAAAAAAAACATTGATAACCCTTCTGAGAATGGAATACATATATGTTAGGTTGTAATAAAAGTGTAGTAATGTAAGAAACCAAGTTCTATTATTGGTCCTTCCAAACTTTTTCTGTGTTATTTAGTGATTTAGTAGTAAAAAAAACACCGATAATCCATCCAAGTATGGAATAAATAGATGCTAGGAGGTAACAGACGTGTTGTAATGTAAGAAACAGAGTTTTATTATTAGTCTATCCTGCCTTTGTATGTCTCATTTAGTAATTTAGTAGTCAAAAAAACATCGATAACCCTTCTGAGTATAGAATACATAGATGTTAGGTTATAATACAAGCATAGTAATGTAAGATACCAAGTCCTATTATTAGTCTGTCCAGCCTTTGTATGTCTCATTTAGTAATTTAGTAGTCAAAAAACATCGATAATCCTTCTGAGTATGGAATACATAGATGTTAGGTTGTAATACAAGTGTAGTAATGTAAGAAACCAAGTTCTATTATTGGTCCGTCCTACCTTTGTATGTGTTATTTAGTGATTTAGTAGTCAAAAAAACATCGATAACCCTTCTGTGTATGGAATACATAGATGTTAGGTATTTAATACAAGTGTAGTAATGTAAGAAACCAAGTTCTATTATTGGTCCGTCCAACCTTTGTATATGTTATTTAGTGATTTAGTAGCAAAAAAAACACCGATTATCCATCCAAGTATGGAATAAATAGATGCTAGGAGGTAATAGATGTGATGTAATGTAAGAAACCAAGTTTTATTATTGGTATGTCCAGCCTTTCTATGTCTCATTTAGTAATTTGGTAGTCTAAAAAACATCGATAAGCCTTCTGAGAATGGAATACATAGATGTTAGGTTGTAATACAAGTGTAGTAATGTAAGAAACCAAGTTCTATTATTGGTCCTTCCAACCTTTATATGTGTTATTTAGTGATTTAGTAGTCGAAAAAACACCGATTATCCTTCCAAGTATGGAATAAATAGATGCTAGGAGTAATACACGTTTTGTAATGTAAGTAACCAAGTTTTATTATTGGTATGTCCAGCCTTTGGATGTCTCATTTAGTAATTTAATAGTCAAAAATCCATCTGAGTATGGAATACATAGATATTATGTTGTAATACAATAGTAGTAATATAAGAAACCAAGTTCTATTATTGGTCGGTCCAACCTTTGTATGTGTTGTTTAGTGATTTAGTAGTCAAAAAAACACCGATAATGCATCCAAGTATGGAATAAATAGATGCTAGGAGGTAATAGACGTGTTGTAATGTAAGAAACCAAGTTTTATTATTGGTATGTCTAGCTTTTCTATGTCTCATTTAGTAATTTAGTAATCAAAAAAACATGGATAACCCTTCTGAGAATGGAATACATATATGTTAGGTTGTAATACAAGTGTGGTAATGTAAGAAACCAAGTTCTATTATTGGTCCATCCAACCTTTGTATGTGTTATTTAGTGATTTAGTTGTCAAAAAAACACCGATAATCCATCCAAGTATGGAATAAATAGATGCTAGGAGGTAATACACGTGTTGTAATGTAAGAAACCAAGTTTTATTATTGGTATGTCCAGCCTTTCTATGTCTCATTTAGTAATTTAGTAGTAAAAAAAACATTGATAACCCTTCTGAGAATGGAATACATAGATATTAGGTTGTAATACAAGTGTAGTAATGTAAGAAACAAGTTCTATAATTGGTCCTTCCAACCTTTTTCTGTGTTATTTAGTGATTTAGTAGTCAAAAAAACTCCGATAATCCATCCAAGAATGGAATAAATAGATGCTAGGAGGTAACTGAAGTGTTGTAATGTAAGAAGCATAGTTTTATTATTAGTCTGTCCAGCTTTTCTATGTCTCATTTAGTAATTTAGTAATCAAAAAAACATCGATAACCCTTCTGAGTATGGAATACATAGATGTTAGGTTGTAATACAAGCATAGTAATGTAAGATACCAAGTTCTATTATTGGTCCGTCCAACCTTTGAATGTGTTATTTATAGATTTAGTAGATAAAAAAACACCGATAATCCATCCAAGTATGGAATAAATAGATGCTAGGAGGTAATACACGTGTTGTAATGTAAGAAAGCAAGTTTTATTGTTGGTCCGTCCAGCCTTTGTATGTTTCATTTAGTAATTTAATAGTAAAAAAAACATCAAAAATCCATTCGAGTTTGGAATACGTAGATGTTAGGTTGTAATACAATAGTAGTAATAAAAGAAACCAAGTTCTATTATTGGTCCAACCAACTTTTGAATGTATCATTTAGTGATTTAGTAGTCAAAGAAATACCGATAATCCTTCTCAGTTTGGAATACATAGATGTTACGAGGTAATGGACATGTAGTAATGTAAGAAACCAAGTTTTATTACTGGTACGTCAAGCCTTTGTATGTCTCATTTAGTAATTTTGTAGTCAAAAAACATCGATAATCCTTCTGAGTATGGAATACATAGATAATGTAAGAAACCAAGTTCTATTATTGGTCCGTCTAACCTTTGTATGTGTTATTTAGTGATTTAGTAGTCAAAAAAACACCGATAATCTATCCAAGTATGGAATAAATAGATTCTAGGAGGTAATAGACGTGTTGTAAAGCAAGAATCCAAGTTTTATTATTGGTATGCCCAGCCTTTCTATGTCTCATTTAGTAACTTAGTAGTCAAAAAAACATCGATAACCCTTCTGAGAATGGAATACATAGATGTTAGGTTGTAATACAAGTGTAGTAATGTAAGAAACCTAGTTCTATTATCGGTCCGTCCAACCTCTGTATGTGTAATTTAGTGATTTAGTAGTTAAAAAACACCGATAATCCATCCAAATATGGAATAAATAGATGCTAGGAGGTAATACACGTGTTGTAATGTAAGAAAACAAGTTTTATGTTGGGCCGTCCTGCCTTTGTATGTCTCATTTAGTAATTTTGTAGTCAAAAAAACATCTATAATCCTTCTGAGTATGGAATACATAGATGTTAGGTTGTAATACAAGTGTAGTAATGTAAGAAACCAAGTGCTATTATTGGTCCGTCCAACCTTTGTATGTGTTATTTAGTGATTTAGTTGTCAAAAAATCACCGATAATCCATCCAAGTATGGAATAAATTGATGGTAGGAGGTAATAGACGTGTTGTAATGTAAGAAACCAAGTTTTATTATTGGTATGTCCAGCCTTTCTATGTCTTATTTAGTAATTTAGTAGTAAAAAAAACATTGATAACCCTTCTGTGAATGGAATACATAGATGTTAGGTTGTAATACAAGTGTAGTAATGTAAGAAACCAAGTTCTATTATTGGTCCTTCCAACCTTTTTATGTGTTATTTAGTGATTTAGTATTCAAAAAAACACCTATACTCCATCCAAGAATGGAATAAATAGATGCTAGGAGGTAACAGACATGTTGTAATGTATGAAACCAAGTTTTATTATTGGTCTGTCGAGCCTTTGTATGTCTCATTTAGTAATTTAGTAGTTAAAAAAACATCGATAACCCTTCTGAGTATGGAATACATAGATGTTAGGTTATAATACAAGCATAGTAATGTAAGATACCAAGTCCTATTATTGGTCTGTCCAGCCTTTGTATGTCTCATTTAGTAATTTATTAGTAAAAAAACATCGATAATCCTTCTGAGTATGGAATACATAGATATTAGGTTGTAATACAAGTGTAGTAATGTAAGAAACCAAGTTCTATTATTGGTCCGTCCTACCTTTGTATGTGTTATTTAGTGATTTAGTAGTCAAAAAAACATCGATAACCCTTCTGAGAATTGAATACATAGATATTAGGTTATAATACAAGTGTAGTAATGTAAGAAACCAAGTTCTATTATTGGTCCGTCCAATCTTTGTATGTGATATTTAGTGATTTAGTAGTCAAAACAACACCGATAATCCATCCAAGTATGGAATAAATAGATGCTAGGAGGTAATACAGGTGTTGTAATGTAAGAAAGCAAGTTATATTATTGGTCCGTCCAGCCTTTATATGTCTCATTTAGTAATTTAATAGTCAAAAATCCATCCGAGAATGGAATACATAGATGTTAGGTCGTAATACAGGCGTAGTAATGTAAGAAACCAAGTTCTATTATTGGTCCGTCCAACCATTGTTTGTGTTATTTAGTGATTTAGTAGTCAAAAAAACATCGATAATCTATCCAAGTATGGAATAAATAGATTCTAGGAGGTAATAGACGTGTTGTAATATAAGAAACCAAGTTTTATTATTGGTATTTCCAGCTTTTCTATGTCTCATTTAGTAATTCAGTAATCAAAAAAACATTGATAACCCTTCTGAGAATGGAATACATAGATGTTAGGTTGTAATACAAGTGTAGTAATGTAAGAAACCAAGTTCTATTATTGGTCCTTCCAACCTTTGTATGTGTTATTTAGTGATTTAGTAGTCAAAAAAACACCGATTATCCATCCAAGTATGGAATAAATAGATGCTAGGAGGTAATACACGTGTTGTAATGTAAGAAAACAAGTTTTATGTTGGGCCGTCCTGCCTTTGTATGTCTCATTTAGTAATTTTGTAGTCAAAAAAACATCTATAATCCTTCTGAGTATGGAATACATAGATGTTAGGTTGTAATACAAGTGTAGTAATGTAAGAAACCAAGTGCTATTATTGGTCCGTCCAACCTTTGTATGTGTTATTTAGTGATTTAGTTGTCAAAAAATCACCGATAATCCATCCAAGTATGGAATAAATTGATGGTAGGAGGTAATAGACGTGTTGTACTGTAAGAAACCAAGTTTTATTATTGGTATGTCCAGCCTTTCTATGTCTTATTTAGTAATTTAGTAGTAAAAAAAACATTGATAACCCTTCTGTGAATGGAATACATAGATGTTAGGTTGTAATACAAGTGTAGTAATGTAAGAAACCAAGTTCTATTATTGGTCCTTCCAACCTTTTTATATGTTATTTAGTGATTTAGTATTCAAAAAAACACCTATAATCCATCCAAGAATGGAATAAATAGATGCTAGGAGGTAACAGACATGTTGTAATGTATGAAACCAAGTTTTATTATTGGTCTGTCGAGCCTTTGTATGTCTCATTTAGTAATTTAGTAGTTAAAAAAACATCGATAACCCTTCTGAGTATGGAATACATAGATGTTAGGTTATAATACAAGCATAGTAATGTAAGATACCAAGTCCTATTATTGGTCTGTCCAGCCTTTGTATGTCTCATTTAGTAATTTATTAGTAAAAAAACATCGATAATCCTTCTGAGTATGGAATACATAGATGTTAGGTTGTAATACAAGTGTAGTAATGTAAGAAACCAAGTTCTATTATTGGTCCGTCCTACCTTTGTATGTGTTATTTAGTGATTTAGTAGTCAAAAAAACATCGATAACCCTTCTGAGAATTGAATACATAGATATTAGGTTATAATACAAGTGTAGTAATGTAAGAAACCAAGTTCTATTATTGGTCCGTCCAATCTTTGTATGTGATATTTAGTGATTTAGTAGTCAAAACAACACCGATAATCCATCCAAGTATGGAATAAATAGATGCTAGGAGGTAATACAGGTGTTGTAATGTAAGAAAGCAAGTTATATTATTGGTCCGTCCAGCCTTTATATGTCTCATTTAGTAATTTAATAGTCAAAAATCCATCCGAGAATGGAATACATAGATGTTAGGTCGTAATACAGGCGTAGTAATGTAAGAAACCAAGTTCTATTATTGGTCCGTCCAACCATTGTTTGTGTTATTTAGTGATTTAGTAGTCAAAAAAACATCGATAATCTATCCAAGTATGGAATAAATAGATTCTAGGAGGTAATAGACGTGTTGTAATATAAGAAACCAAGTTTTATTATTGGTATTTCCAGCTTTTCTATGTCTCATTTAGTAATTCAGTAATCAAAAAAACATTGATAACCCTTCTGAGAATGGAATACATAGATGTTAGGTTGTAATACAAGTGTAGTAATGTAAGAAACCAAGTTCTATTATTGGTCCTTCCAACCTTTGTATGTGTTATTTAGTGATTTAGTAGTCAAAAAAACACCGATAATTCATCCAAGTATGGAATAAATAGATGCTAGGAGGTAACAGACGTGTTATAATGTAAGAAACATAGTTTTATTATTAGTCTATCCACCCATTGTATGTCTCATTTATTAATTTCATAGTCAAAAAAAATCAAAAATTCATCCGAGTATGGAATAAATAGATGCTAGGAGGTAATTCACGTGTTGTAATGTAAGAAACCAAGTTTTATTATTGGTATGACCAGCCTTTCTATGTCTCATTTAGTAATTTAGTAGTAAAAAAAACATTGATAACCCTTCTGAGAATGGAATACATATATGTTAGGTTGTAATAAAAGTGTAGTAATGTAAGAAACCAAGTTCTATTATTGGTCCTTCCAACCTTTTTCTGTGTTATTTAGTGATTTAGTAGTAAAAAAAAACACCGATAATCCATCCAAGTATGGAATAAATAGATGCTAGAAGGTAACAGACGTGTTGTAATGTAAGAAACAGAGTTTTATTATTAGTCTATCCTGCCTTTGTATGTCTCATTTAGTAATTTAGTAGTCAAAAAAACATCGATAACCCTTCTGAGTATAGAATACATAGATGTTAGGTTATAATACAAGCATAGTAATGTAAGATACCAAGTCCTATTATTAGTCTGTCCAGCCTTTGTATGTCTCATTTAGTAATTTAGTAGTCAAAAAACATCGATAATCCTTCTGAGTATGGAATACATAGATGTTAGGTTGTAATACAAGTGTAGTAATGTAAGAAACCAAGTTCTATTATTGGTCCGTCCTACCTTTGTATGTGTTATTTAGTGATTTAGTAGTCAAAAAAACATCGATAACCCTTCTGAGTATGGAATACATAGATGTTAGGTATTTAATACAAGTGTAGTAATGTAAGAAACCAAGTTCTATTATTGGTCCGTCCAACCTTTGTATATGTTATTTAGTGATTTAGTAGCAAAAAAAACACCGATTATCCATCCAAGTATGGAATAAATAGATGCTAGGAGGTAATAGATGTGATGTAATGTAAGAAACCAAGTTTATTATTGGTATGTCCAGCCTTTCTATGTCTCATTTAGTAATTTGGTAGTCTAAAAAACATCGATAAGCCTTCTGAGAATGGAATACATAGATGTTAGGTTGTAATACAAGTGTAGTAATGTAAGAAACCAAGTTCTATTATTGGTCCTTCCAACCTTTATATGTGTTATTTAGTGATTTAGTAGTCGAAAAAACACCGATTATCCTTCCAAGTATGGAATAAATAGATGCTAGGAGTAATACACGTTTTGTAATGTAAGTAACCAAGTTTTATTATTGGTATGTCCAGCCTTTGGATGTCTCATTTAGTAATTTAATAGTCAAAAATCCATCTGAGTATGGAATACATAGATATTATGTTGTAATACAATAGTAGTAATATAAGAAACCAAGTTCTATTATTGGTCGGTCCAACCTTTGTATGTGTTGTTTAGTGATTTAGTAGTCAAAAAAACACCGATAATGCATCCAAGTATGGAATAAATAGATGCTAGGAGGTAATAGACGTGTTGTAATGTAAGAAACCAAGTTTTATTATTGGTATGTCTAGCTTTTCTATGTCTCATTTAGTAATTTAGTAATCAAAAAAACATGGATAACCCTTCTGAGAATGGAATACATATATGTTAGGTTGTAATACAAGTGTGGTAATGTAAGAAACCAAGTTCTATTATTGGTCCATCCAACCTTTGTATGTGTTATTTAGTGATTTAGTTGTCAAAAAAACACCGATAATCCATCCAAGTATGGAATAAATAGATGCTAGGAGGTAATACACGTGTTGTAATGTAAGAAACCAAGTTTTATTATTGGTATGTCCAGCCTTTCTATGTCTCATTTAGTAATTTAGTAGTAAAAAAAACATTGATAACCCTTCTGAGAATGGAATACATAGATATTAGGTTGTAATACAAGTGTAGTAATGTAAGAAACAAGTTCTATAATTGGTCCTTCCAACCTTTTTCTGTGTTATTTAGTGATTTAGTAGTCAAAAAAACTCCGATAATCCATCCAAGAATGGAATAAATAGATGCTAGGAGGTAACTGAAGTGTTGTAATGTAAGAAGCATAGTTTTATTATTAGTCTGTCCAGCTTTTCTATGTCTCATTTAGTAATTTAGTAATCAAAAAAACATCGATAACCCTTCTGAGTATGGAATACATAGATGTTAGGTTGTAATACAAGCATAGTAATGTAAGATACCAAGTTCTATTATTGGTCCGTCCAACCTTTGAATGTGTTATTTATAGATTTAGTAGATAAAAACACACCGATAATCCATCCAAGTATGGAATAAATAGATGCTAGGAGGTAATACACGTGTTGTAATGTAAGAAAGCAAGTTTTATTGTTGGTCCGTCCAGCCTTTGTATGTCTCATTTAGTAATTTAATAGTAAAAAAAACATCAAAAATCCATTCGAGTTTGGAATACGTAGATGTTAGGTTGTAATACAATAGTAGTAATAAAAGAAACCAAGTTCTATTATTGGTCCAACCAACTTTTGAATGTATCATTTAGTGATTTAGTAGTCAAAGAAATACCGATAATCCTTCTCAGTTTGGAATACATAGATGTTACGAGGTAATGGACATGTAGTAATGTAAGAAACCAAGTTTTATTACTGGTACGTCAAGCCTTTGTATGTCTCATTTAGTAATTTTGTAGTCAAAAAACATCGATAATCCTTCTGAGTATGGAATACATAGATAATGTAAGAAACCAAGTTCTATTATTGGTCCGTCTAACCTTTGTATGTGTTATTTAGTGATTTAGTAGTCAAAAAAACACCGATAATCTATCCAAGTATGGAATAAATAGATTCTAGGAGGTAATAGACGTGTTGTAAAGCAAGAATCCAAGTTTTATTATTGGTATGCCCAGCCTTTCTATGTCTCATTTAGTAACTTAGTAGTCAAAAAAACATCGATAACCCTTCTGAGAATGGAATACATAGATGTTAGGTTGTAATACAAGTGTAGTAATGTAAGAAACCTAGTTCTATTATCGGTCCGTCCAACCTCTGTATGTGTAATTTAGTGATTTAGTAGTTAAAAAACACCGATAATCCATCCAAATATGGAATAAATAGATGCTAGGAGGTAATACACGTGTTGTAATGTAAGAAAACAAGTTTTATGTTGGGCCGTCCTGCCTTTGTATGTCTCATTTAGTAATTTTGTAGTCAAAAAAACATCTATAATCCTTCTGAGTATGGAATACATAGATGTTAGGTTGTAATACAAGTGTAGTAATGTAAGAAACCAAGTGCTATTATTGGTCCGTCCAACCTTTGTATGTGTTATTTAGTGATTTAGTTGTCAAAAAATCACCGATAATCCATCCAAGTATGGAATAAATTGATGGTAGGAGGTAATAGACGTGTTGTAATGTAAGAAACCAAGTTTTATTATTGGTATGTCCAGCCTTTCTATGTCTTATTTAGTAATTTAGTAGTAAAAAAAACATTGATAACCCTTCTGTGAATGGAATACATAGATGTTAGGTTGTAATACAAGTGTAGTAATGTAAGAAACCAAGTTCTATTATTGGTCCTTCCAACCTTTTTATGTGTTATTTAGTGATTTAGTATTCAAAAAAACACCTATAATCCATCCAAGAATGGAATAAATAGATGCTAGGAGGTAACAGACATGTTGTAATGTATGAAACCAAGTTTTATTATTGGTCTGTCGAGCCTTTGTATGTCTCATTTAGTAATTTAGTAGTTAAAAAAACATCGATAACCCTTCTGAGTATGGAATACATAGATGTTAGGTTGTAATACAAGCATAGTAATGTAAGAAACCAAGTTCTATTACTGGTCCGTCCAACCTTTGTATGTGTTATTTAGTGATTTAGTAGTCAAGAAAACACCGATAATCCATCCAAGTATGGAATAAATAGATTCTAGGAGGTAATACACGTGTTGTAATGTAAGAAAGCAAGTTTTATTGGTGGACCGTCCAGCCTTTGTATGTCTCATTTAGTAATTTCGTAGTCAAAAAACATCGATAATCCTTCTGAGTATGGAATAAATAGATGTTAGGTTGTAATACAAGTGTAGTAATGTAAGAAACCAAATTCTATTATTGGTTCGTCCAACCTTTGTATGTGTTATTTAGTGATTTAGTAGTCAAAAAAATACCGATAATCCATCTGAGTTTGGAATACACAGATGTTACGAGGTAATGCACATGTAGTAATGTAAGAAACCAAGTTTTATTACTCGTACGTCAAGTCTTTATATGTCTCATTTATTAATTTTGTAGTCAAAAAACATCGATAATCCTTCTGTGTATGGAATACATAGATGTTAGGTTGTAATACAAGTGTAGTAATGTAAGAAACCAAGTTCTATTATTGGTCCATCCAACTTTTTTATGTGTTATTTAGTGATTTAGTAGTAAAAAAAACACCGATAATCCATCCAAGTATTGAATAAATAGATGCTAGGAGGTAATAGACGTGTTGTAATGTAAGAAACCAAGTTTTATTATTGATATGTCCAGCCTTTCTATCTCTTATTTAGTAATTTAGTAGTCAAAAAAACATCGATAACCCTTCTGAGTATGGAATACATAGATGTTAGGTTGTAATACAAGTGTAGTAATGTAAGAAACCAAGTTCTATTATTGGTCCTTCTAACCTTTGTATGTGTTATTTAGTTATTTAGTAGTCAAAAAAACACCGATTATCCATCCAAGTATGGAATAAATAGATTCTAGGAGGTAATATACGTGTTGTAATGTAAGAAACCAAGTTTTATTATTGGTATGTCCAGCCTTTATATGTCTCATTTAGTAATTTAATAGTCAAAAATCCATCCGAGTATGCAATACATAGATGTTAGGTTGTAATGCAATAGTAGTAATGTAAAAACCAAGTTCTATTATTGGTCCATCCAACTTTTGAATGTCTCATTTAGTGATTTAGTAGTCAAAGAAACACCGATAATCCTTCTGAGTTTGGAATACATAGATGTTAGAAAGTAATGCACATGTAGTAATGTAAGAAACCAAGTTTTATTACTGGTACGTCAAGCCTTTTGATATGGGTGGGACAAGCTGTCCAACAAGTACCCGACCATTCACACGAAGTCAAGCTCGGGAGTTACAAAAACTCCAAGCCGTATTCATGCAAATGGCCGTGTGTGAGTTGGTTATTGAACCACCTAAGGGTCTAAATGTTTTAAGGTGTGAAGATGGGCCTTGAAGTGTAATAACATTACACTCCATGGCCGGCTGCTCCACATGGCCCATAAGGTCATTTTTGTCTTTCATTTGGCTTGTAATATAAATAGACAAGCCTAGAATTATTTTGCCTTAGTTTTCTCATTGTAATTTCAAGACAAAGACTTGTAATATTTCACTTTCTCTCTCTCTTCCATTGAGAGGCAGATTCGGCCACAAGCTTGCTAGAAGGAAGCTTGTGTTGTGTTTTGGCTAGAAACTAGGGTCTTGAGGTCATTGAGTTCCTCTTGGTCCAAGTAAGAGCTTGGTGTTTATATTCAATAGTCTTAGGGTCCTCTCTTGATGTTAGGGTTCTTAGTCTCTTGAATATTATATGTCAAGTTATCTATCTTTCCATTATCTTGTTGTTGTTGTCTTTGAGATCTTGAAGTCTAGTGAAGCCGTGTGGGGCTCTTTCGATTCACTAGCATTGTTGCTTACTTGTTAATCTTGTGTTTGTTGGGTTTCCTTGTTGGTGTTGCTGAAATCTTGTGATACATACTTGATCTTGTATCATTTGGTATCAAAGCAAGACCGGTTGTGTTCCAACACAACCCATCTTGGGCTTGTTCTTGGATTAAAAAAAAAAAAAAAAAAAAAAAAAAATCTGAAATCTGTCCATTGTAGACCAAAACCGAGAATGATGTTGTATGTTTAGATCTAGGTGTTATTTTGCTTGTTTAGTGTGTTTCTAGTGTTGGTTTCTTTCTCACCAACACTAAAGTGTCTAGATCTAAAAGTTGAGCTTGAAAAAAAAAACTTGATCCTTGTTGTGGTGACTTGAGGTGGCCGAAAGTTGTATGTTGTTGATGACAAAAAAAATTGGTGGTTGTGTGTTATGTGCTTGAAGAAGTGGATGAAAAGTTGTTGAGGTGTTCATCTTTTAAAAACTTGTTCATCTTGTTCATCTTGTTGTGTTCAAGTTGCAAGACAAGTCATAAAGTTGTTGGTGAAAAGACTTGCACCCATCACTTCCTAGTCTTGCCAACCACTCTTCCCTAATTCAAGGAGCCTTGTTTTGTGGGACTAGTTAGTCAAACTTCACCTTTTTTGAGTTTGAAAAGATTGAAAGACTACAAGACTTTTACTTTCCCTCCAAAACACATTGTCATCTAAAACAAGTTGTGTGAGTATGAAAAAAATTTCAGATTTGAGATAAAAAAAAAAAAAAAAAAAAGAGAACAAGGAAGAAACAAAAACGTGTGGGCCCAAGGCCAATTGCATGCTGCCACGTCATCCCTAAGCTCAACTTTGGATAATTTTCTAGTTTCTAATTGTTCATTCTTAGTTTCCTTACTTGGTTCTAGAACTAGTTAACAAACTAGTATAGTCCTACTAGATTGTCAATTAGTCCTTTGAATTCGTTTGTTCGTGTCAACGTTTACTTGAGTGCTTTTATCTTTTGAACACGTTGTTGTTTTTGGTTCTAGTCCTACAAGAATTCTTTGAGTCTTCAAACAAGAATCCACTCCGGATAAGAGCTTACTCATACCTTAAAGGATTCACGGTTACTAGCCAATTTACAACACTTGTAGAACTCAAGCGTGTGGTGATCTAAAGAGTATCATACCTTGACAATGGAAGGGGCCACGTCCCATAACGTGGATACTAATGCACTTGACTCTATGAGGGTCGCTCTTGAGGCCGTTACTCGGACACTTGAAAGGTTGAATTCGGACTTTGGGGCCGTGAGAGGGGACTTGGCAGCCATCAAGGGAGAAGTGTCGACTATTAGTGGGAGATTAGAACAAGTGGAGAGTCAAAGGAACTCTCGTCCTTCTACTCCTCTACATGTCTCAACCAATGGACAAGATAGGACTTCCTCCGCAACCATCACCCCCGAAACAGTCCACCAAATGCTAAATGCACCCCAAGCTCCACTAAATGCCGCAAGCCAAACCACCTATTTTCCTCCAAACCGTGACCCCAATAGACCAACGCATTTCCAGAATTCCCAAACCCCGCATGAGGGATTTGGACGTCAAATTCCACCACTAAATCCGAACCTTCCATTCCAAGCTCCATTAAACCAAAGACCACCACCTCCACAAAATCCAATACCCCCAAATCAAATTCCAAATAACCAAAACCGACCAGCCCACCTTGAGGAGTATGGTAGGGAGGAGTATGAAGGGTACGGGGCCTTTGATGATACTTACATGAGGGAGGAGGAGGTGAGAGGGGGCAGAGGAGTTCAACGGAGATACCGTGGATATGAAGAAAGAGGAAACCGACACCATGAGAGAGATGTAGGCATCAACACCATCAAGTTGAGTCTACCGCTCTTTAAGGGTGAGAGTGACCCCGAGGCATACTTAGCTTGGGAATCGGCTTGTGACAAAGTCTTCCAAGTTAATGATCTCTCGAAAGAAAAGAAAGGAAGTTATGCTATAGCTCACTTTGAGGGTTATGCTAACACTTGGTGGGAGTACGTCAAGCGGTTTGGTAATGCACTAGTTGACGGGCAGCCACCACCTTGGTATCGATTGAGATACTTGATGAGGCAAAGGTACCTCCCCGAGAGTTATCGCCATGAATTGCTTGCAAGGTTGTACAACTTACGTCAAGGTAAAAAAAGTGTGATGGCATACTTTGATGAGTTTCAACAACTCATGTTAAACCTTGACCATCGTGGGGAGGAAATCAGTCATGATGTCATCCGGTTCAAGTGTGGATTGAACAAGGAGATCTCCACTCATTTGACACTTCACAAGTTTGATACTGTTGAGGGTATTTTCCAAGCGGCTATTGAGGTTGAAAAAGAGCTAAAGGAGAGGTCGTCGTTTAAGGCAAGGGTACCAGCCCCCTCGGGTTGGTCCAAAAACAAGGGGCAATCCAGCCTTTCAAGGCTGCCCGAGCCCAAAGCCGACCCCAAACTTCCTCCAAAACAAGAAGCTCACAAGTACCCTAACCCAAAAGGATTCCAATGTTTCAAGTGCCAAGGTTGGGGACATAAAGCCAATGAGTGTCCAAACCGACGCAATGTGATCCTTCGGGAAGGGAGGGTGTATTACCTTGGTGAAGAGGTGGATCTTGAGAAGAGTGAAGATGAGGCCGAGCCTCAAGATGGAGAGGAACCCGAGAATGGGCCATATGATGATGAGGGCGAAGATGTTTACCCTCAAGAAGGGGAGTGTGTGGTTCCCAACTTTGTGGTTAGGCGCGTCATGATTAGTAAGGCGATAGATGACCCTAGTCAAAGGGAGAATCTATTCCATACTAAATGTCTTGTAAAGGGAAGTGTGTGCACCTTGGTGATTGATAGTGGTAGTTGCACAAATGTTGTTAGTATGGCTACGGTTAACTTCTTGAAGTTACCAACTACCCCGCACACTAGTCCCTACAAGCTACAATGGTTGAATGACTGTGGTGAACTAAAGGTCACAAGGCAATGTATGATACGTTTTAAGGTGGGAAACTACCAAGATGAAGTGCTTTGTGACGTGATACCAATGCAAGCGTGTCACTTGTTGTTAGGTAGACCTTGGCAATATGATAGGTCTACCAAACACGATGGGAGGACCAATCGATATACACTTGAGAAGGATGGCCGAAAGGTCACACTTCACCCGCTTTCAACCTCCCAAGTAAATGAGTGGCACCAAAAGATGAGAGAGTTGAAGGAAAAGGGGAAGAAATCCAAAAGAGAAGAAGAGGGAAGGGAAACCGTGGTTGGGGCAGTAGGGTCACCCGTGACTGCCTCAACTTTAAAGGGGGCTAAAAACGTGGTGATGTTAGCTAGAAAGAAGGAACTCTTCGTGGACCATGATGTGGGCACACCTATGTTGCTTTTGGCTCATTGTTTAAATACTAACCCCGCTAATTCTTCCATTTCCCCTTTGATTTCTTGTGTGTTGCAGGATTATGAAGATGTATTTCCTAAAGAACTTCCGCAAGGATTGCCCCCACTTCGGGGAATTGAGCACCAAATTGATTTGGTGCCGGGTTCACAACTTCCAAACAAACCAGCCTATAGGAGCAATCCCATGGACACTAAGGAGCTTGAGAGACAAGTTGAGGAACTTCTCAACAAGGGATACATCAAAGAAAGTATGAGTCCTTGTGCTGTTCCGGTGCTTTTGGTACCAAAGAAAGACGGAACTTGGCGCATGTGCGTCGATTGTAGAGCCATCAACAAAATCACTATAAGGTATCGTCATCCAATCCCTAGACTAGATGATATGTTAGATGAGCTCCATGGCTCTTGTTTGTTTTCTAAGGTGGATCTTAGGAGTGGCTATCACCAAATTCGCATGCAACCCGGTGATGAGTGGAAGACCGCATTCAAGACCAAATTCGGTCTATATGAGTGGCTGGTCATGCCCTTTGGCCTTACCAATGCTCCTAGCACCTTTATGAGGCTAATGAATCATGTAATGAAGCCTTATATTGGGAAGTTTGTGGTGGTTTACTTTGATGATGTGTTGGTATATAGTAAATCTATTGATGATCATGTGATGCATTTGAGGTGTGTGTTTGAGGTGCTCCGAAAGGAGTTGTATGCCAACATGGAGAAGTGTTCTTTTGGTGTTGATAAAGTGATTTTCTTGGGTTTTGTCGTGAGCTCAAAGGGTGTGGAAGTGGACGAATCCAAGATAGACTCTATACGAAGTTGGCCAATCCCTAAAACTATTGGAGAAATCCGAAGTTTTCATGGATTAGCAAGCTTTTATAGGAGGTTTGTCAAAGGTTTTAGCTCCATAGCAGCACCCTTGACTGAGGTTATTAGAAAGGACCAACCCTTTAAGTGGGGTGATGAGCAAGCTAAGGCTTTTGAAGCCTTGAAAGCTATGCTCATCTCGGCGCCTTTGTTACAATTGCCCGATTTTGATAAAATGTTTGAAGTGGAGTGTGATGCTAGTAAGGTTGGCATCGGGGCTGTTTTAATACAAGAAGGCAAGCCCGTCGCTTATTTTAGTGAAAAACTCAAAGGGGCAACTCTTAATTACTCGACTTATGATTTGGAGTTGTACGCCCTTGTTAGAGCCTTGGGCAATTGGCAACATTATTTGTGGCCTAAGGAGTTTGTGATACGAACGGACCATGAATCGTTGAAACACCTTAAGAGCCAAGACAAGTTGAATAGGCGTCATGCTAAGTGGATTGAGTTTATTGAGACTTTCCCTTATGTAATTCATTACAAAAGGGGGAAGGAGAATGTTGTTGCTGATGCGTTGTCTAGAAAGCATGTGCTTGTTGCCACTTTGTCTTCGAAGTTGATGGGTTTTGAGAGTTTAAGAGAATTGTATCCCAAGGACCCTCACTTTGCTCCTATCTTTAGGGAATGCGAAGAATGGGGTAGGGACAAGTGGGATTCGGCTAGGGGTTCAAATCCCTATGCCAAGTTTGATGGTTACTTATTTAAAGGTAGACGATTGTGTGTACCCTCTAGCTCTTGGAGAGAATTGTTTGTGAGGGAAGCACATGATGGCGGTCTAATGGGTCATTTTGGGGTCGAAAAGACCCTCGGAATATTGGAGGAGCAATTCTATTGGGCCAAAATGCGCAAGGATGTGACTAGAACTTGTGGCCAATGTGTAGAATGCAAGAGAGCCAAATCTCGGCTCCTACCTCATGGGTTGTACACCCCGCTGCCCACTCCTCTACGTCCTTGGCTTGATATATCGATGGACTTTGTGTTAGGGCTGCCAAGGACTCGACGAGGCCGGGATAGTATCTTTGTTGTAGTTGACCGGTTTTCTAAAATGGCGCACTTTATTCCTTGCTCTAAGTGTGATGACGCCCCTAGCGTGGCCTCGTTATTTGTTGATAATGTTGTTAGATTGCATGGTGTCCCGAGGACCATTGTGAGTGATAGGGACTCTAAGTTCCTAAGCCACTTTTGGAAGTCCATGTGGGGTAGGCTTGGTACCAAGTTATTTAGGGACAAGTGGGATTCGGCTAGGGGTTCAAATCCCTATGCCAAGTTTGATGGTTACTTATTTAAAGGTAGACGATTGTGTGTACCCTCTAGCTCTTGGAGAGAATTGTTTGTGAGGGAAGCACATGATGGCGGTCTAATGGGTCATTTTGGGGTCGAAAAGACCCTCGGAATATTGGAGGAGCAATTCTATTGGGCCAAAATGCGCAAGGATGTGACTAGAACTTGTGGCCAATGTGTAGAATGCAAGAGAGCCAAATCTCGGCTCCTACCTCATGGGTTGTACACCCCGCTGCCCACTCCTCTACGTCCTTGGCTTGATATATCGATGGACTTTGTGTTAGGGCTGCCAAGGACTCGATGAGGCCGGGATAGTATCTTTGTTGTAGTTGACCGGTTTTCTAAAATGGCGCACTTTATTCCTTGCTCTAAGTGTGATGACGCCCCTAGCGTGGCCTCGTTATTTGTTGATAATGTTGTTAGATTGCATGGTGTCCCGAGGACCATTGTGAGTGATAGGGACTCTAAGTTCCTAAGCCACTTTTGGAAGTCCATGTGGGGTAGGCTTGGTACCAAGTTATTGTTCTCTACCTCTTGCCACCCACAAACCGATGGCCAAACGGAAGTAGTAAATAGGACTTTGGGTGCTATGCTACGTTCCATGGTTAAGGGGAAAATGACTTCTTGGGAGGAGCACTTACCATTGATTGAGTTTGCATATAACCGTGTCATACACTCAAGTACGGGAATGACTCCCTTTGAGTGTGTATACGGCCTCAACCCCCTCACCCCTTTGGATTTAACGCCTTTGCCAAGTGATCTCATGATTAGCTTAGAAGGAAGCAAGCGGGCAGATTCTATGAAGAAGTTACATGAGAAGGTGCGGCTTCAACTTGAGAAGAAAAACCAAGACATGGCAAGGAGGGCCAACAAGGGAAGAAAGAAAGTCATCCTTGAACCGGGAGATTGGGTGTGGGTGCATCTTCGGAGGGATCGGTTTCCATCCCAAAGAAAGTCCAAATTGATGTCGAGGGGTGATGGTCCATTCCAAGTGCTCGAGAAAATCAATGACAACGCCTACAAGATTGACCTTCCACCGGAATACCAAGTGCACCACACTTTTAACGTTTGTGATCTTTCTCTCGTGGAGGCGGTTGAAGACGACCAAGTGCTGAATTTGAGGCCAAATTCCTCTCAAGATGGAGAGGATGATACGGGTGGGACAAGCTGTCCAACAAGTACCCGACCATTCACACGAAGTCAAGCTCGGGAGTTACAAAAACTCCAAGCCGTATTCATGCAAATGGCCGTGTGTGAGTTGGTTATTGAACCACCTAAGGGTCTAAATGTTTTAAGGTGTGAAGATGGGCCTTGAAGTGTAATAACATTACACTCCATGGCCGGCTGCTCCACATGGCCCATAAGGTCATTTTTGTCTTTCATTTGGCTTGTAATATAAATAGACAAGCCTAGAATTATTTTGCCTTAGTTTTCTCATTATAATTTCAAGACAAAGACTTGTAATATTTCACTTTCTCTCTCTCTTCCATTGAGAGGCAGATTCGGCCACAAGCTTGCTAGAAGGAAGCTTGTGTTGTGTTTTGGCTAGAAACTAGGGTCTTGAGGTCATTGAGTTCCTCTTGGTCCAAGTAAGAGCTTGGTGTTTATATTCAATAGTCTTAGGGTCCTCTCTTGATGTTAGGGTTCTTAGTCTCTTGAATATTATATGTCAAGTTATCTATCTTTCCATTATCTTGTTGTTGTTGTCTTTGAGATCTTGAAGTCTAGTGAAGCCGTGTGGGGCTCTTTCGATTCACTAGCATTGTTGCTTACTTGTTAATCTTGTGTTTGTTGGGTTTCCTTGTTGGTGTTGCTGAAATCTTGTGATACATACTTGATCTTGTATCACCTTTGTATGTCTCATTTAGTAATTTTGTAGTCAAGAAAAATCGATAATCCTTCTGAGTATGGAATAAATAGATGTTAGGTTGTAATACAAGTGTAGTAATGTAAGAAACCAAGTTCTATTATTGGTCCATCCAACCTTTGTATGTGTTAGTTAGTGATTTAGTAGTCAAAACAACACGAATAATCCATCCAAGTATGGATTAAATAGATGCTAGGAGGTAATTGACGTGTTGTAATGTAAGAAACCAAGTTTTATTAGTGGTCTGTCAAGACTTTCTATGTTTCATTTAGTAATTTAGTAGTCAAAAAAACATCGATTACCCTTCTGAGTGTGGAATACATAGATGTTAGGTTGTAATACAAGTGTAGTAATGTAAGAAACCAAGTTTTATTATTGGTATATCCAGCCTTTCTATGTCTCATTTAGTAATTTAGTAGTCAAAAAAACATCGATAACCCTTCTGAGTGTGGAATACATAGATGTTAGATTGTAATACAAGTGTAGTAATGTAAGAAACAAAGTTCTATTATAGGTCCGTCTAACCTTTGTATATGTTATTTAGTGATTTAGTAGTAAAAAAAACACCGATAATCCATCCAAGTATGGAATAAATAGATGCTAGGAGGTAATAGACGTGTTGTAATGTAAGAAACCAAGTTTTATTATTGGTATGTCCAGCCTTTCTTTGTCTCATTTAGTAATTTAGTAGTCAAAAAAACATCTATAATCCTTCTGAGTATGGAATACATAGATGTTAGGTTGTAATACAAGTGTAGTAATGTAAGAAACCAAGTTCTATTATTGATCCGTCCTACCTTTGTATGTGTTATTTAATGATTTAGTAGTCAAAAAAACATCGGTAACCCTTTTAAGTATGGAATACATAGATGTTAGGTATGTAATACAAGTGTAGTAATGTAAGAAACCAAGTTCTATTCTTGGTCCGTCCAACCTTTGTATGTGTTATTTAGTGATTTAGTAGCAAAAAAAACACCGGTAATCCATCCAAGTATGGAATAAATAGATGCTAGGAGGTAATAGACGTGATGTAATGTAAAAAACCAAGTTTTATTACTGGTACGTCAAGCCTTTGTATGTATCATTTAGTAATTTGGTAGTCTAAAAAACATCGATAAGCCTTCTGAGAATGGAATACATAGATGTTAGGTTGTAATACAAGTGTAGTAATGTAAGAAACCAAGTTCTATTATTGGTCCTTCCAACCTTTATATGTGTTATTTAGTGATTTAGTAGTCGAAAAAACACCGATTATCCTTCCAAGTATGGAATAAATAGATGCTAGGAGTAATACACGTTTTGTAATGTAAGTAACCAAGTTTTATTATTGGTATGTCCAGCCTTTGGATGTCTCATTTAGTAATTTAATAGTCAAAAATCCATCTGAGTATGGAATACATAGATATTATGTTGTAATACAATAGTAGTAATATAAGAAACCAAGTTCTATTATTGGTCGGTCCAACCTTTGTATGTGTTGTTTAGTGATTTAGTAGTCAAAAAAACACCGATAATGCATCCAAGTATGGAATAAATAGATGCTAGGAGGTAATAGACGTGTTGTAATGTAAGAAACCAAGTTTTATTATTGGTATGTCTAGCTTTTCTATGTCTCATTTAGTAATTTAGTAATCAAAAAAACATGGATAACCCTTCTGAGAATGGAATACATATATGTTAGGTTGTAATACAAGTGTGGTAATGTAAGAAACCAAGTTCTATTATTGGTCCATCCAACCTTTGTATGTGTTATTTAGTGATTTAGGTGTCAAAAAAACACCGATAATCCATCCAAGTATAGAATAAATAGATGCTAGGAGGTAATACACGTGTTGTAATGTAAGAAACCAAGTTTTATTATTGGTATGTCCAGCCTTTCTATGTCTCATTTAGTAATTTAGTAGTAAAAAAAACATTGATAACCCTTCTGAGAATGGAATACATAGATATTAGGTTGTAATACAAGTGTAGTAATGTAAGAAACAAGTTCTATAATTGGTCCTTCCAACCTTTTTCTGTGTTATTTAGTGATTTAGTAGTCAAAAAAACTCCGATAATCCATCCAAGAATGGAATAAATAGATGCTAGGAGGTAACTGAAGTGTTGTAATGTAAGAAGCATAGTTTTATTATTAGTCTGTCCAGCTTTTCTATGTCTCATTTAGTAATTTAGTAATCAAAAAAACATCGATAACCCTTCTGAGTATGGAATACATAGATGTTAGGTTGTAATACAAGCATAGTAATGTAAGATACCAAGTTCTATTATTGGTCCGTCCAACCTTTGAATGTGTTATTTATAGATTTAGTAGATAAAAAAACACCGATAATCCATCCAAGTATGGAATAAATAGATGCTAGGAGGTAATACACGTGTTGTAATGTAAGAAAGCAAGTTTTATTGTTGGTCCGTCCAGCCTTTGTATGTTTCATTTAGTAATTTAATAGTAAAAAAAACATCAAAAATCCATTCGAGTTTGGAATACGTAGATGTTAGGTTGTAATACAATAGTAGTAATAAAAGAAACCAAGTTCTATTATTGGTCCAACCAACTTTTGAATGTATCATTTAGTGATTTAGTAGTCAAAGAAATACCGATAATCCTTCTCAGTTTGGAATACATAGATATTACGAGGTAATGGACATGTAGTAATGTAAGAAACCAAGTTTTATTACTGGTACGTCAAGCCTTTGTATGTCTCATTTAGTAATTTGGTAGTCTAAAAAACATCGATAAGCCTTCTGAGAATGGAATACATAGATGTTAGGTTGTAATACAAGTGTAGTAATGTAAGAAACCAAGTTCTATTATTGGTCCTTCCAACCTTTATATGTGTTATTTAGTGATTTAGTAGTCGAAAAAACACCGATTATCCTTCCAAGTATGGAATAAATAGATGCTAGGAGTAATACACGTTTTGTAATGTAAGTAACCAAGTTTTATTATTGGTATGTCCAGCCTTTGGATGTCTCATTTAGTAATTTAATAGTCAAAAATCCATCTGAGTATGGAATACATAGATATTATGTTGTAATACAATAGTAGTAATATAAGAAACCAAGTTCTATTATTGGTCGGTCCAACCTTTGTATGTGTTGTTTAGTGATTTAGTAGTCAAAAAAACACCGATAATGCATCCAAGTATGGAATAAATAGATGCTAGGAGGTAATAGACGTGTTGTAATGTAAGAAACCAAGTTTTATTATTGGTATGTCTAGCTTTTCTATGTCTCATTTAGTAATTTAGTAATCAAAAAAACATGGATAACCCTTCTGAGAATGGAATACATATATGTTAGGTTGTAATACAAGTGTGGTAATGTAAGAAACCAAGTTCTATTATTGGTCCATCCAACCTTTGTATGTGTTATTTAGTGATTTAGGTGTCAAAAAAACACCGATAATCCATCCAAGTATAGAATAAATAGATGCTAGGAGGTAATACACGTGTTGTAATGTAAGAAACCAAGTTTTATTATTGGTATGTCCAGCCTTTCTATGTCTCATTTAGTAATTTAGTAGTAAAAAAAACATTGATAACCCTTCTGAGAATGGAATACATAGATATTAGGTTGTAATACAAGTGTAGTAATGTAAGAAACAAGTTCTATAATTGGTCCTTCCAACCTTTTTCTGTGTTATTTAGTGATTTAGTAGTCAAAAAAACTCCGATAATCCATCCAAGAATGGAATAAATAGATGCTAGGAGGTAACTGAAGTGTTGTAATGTAAGAAGCATAGTTTTATTATTAGTCTGTCCAGCTTTTCTATGTCTCATTTAGTAATTTAGTAATCAAAAAAACATCGATAACCCTTCTGAGTATGGAATACATAGATGTTAGGTTGTAATACAAGCATAGTAATGTAAGATACCAAGTTCTATTATTGGTCCGTCCAACCTTTGAATGTGTTATTTATAGATTTAGTAGATAAAAAAACACCGATAATCCATCCAAGTATGGAATAAATAGATGCTAGGAGGTAATACACGTGTTGTAATGTAAGAAAGCAAGTTTTATTGTTGGTCCGTCCAGCCTTTGTATGTTTCATTTAGTAATTTAATAGTAAAAAAAACATCAAAAATCCATTCGAGTTTGGAATACGTAGATGTTAGGTTGTAATACAATAGTAGTAATAAAAGAAACCAAGTTCTATTATTGGTCCAACCAACTTTTGAATGTATCATTTAGTGATTTAGTAGTCAAAGAAATACCGATAATCCTTCTCAGTTTGGAATACATAGATATTACGAGGTAATGGACATGTAGTAATGTAAGAAACCAAGTTTTATTACTGGTACGTCAAGCCTTTGTATGTCTCATTTAGTAATTTGGTAGTCTAAAAAACATCGATAAGCCTTCTGAGAATGGAATACATAGATGTTAGGTTGTAATACAATAGTAGTAATATAAGAAACCAAGTTCTATTATTGGTCGGTCCAACCTTTGTATGTGTTGTTTAGTGATTTAGTAGTCAAAAAAACACCGATAATGCATCCAAGTATGGAATAAATAGATGCTAGGAGGTAATAGACGTGTTGTAATGTAAGAAACCAAGTTTTATTATTGGTATGTCTAGCTTTTCTATGTCTCATTTAGTAATTTAGTAATCAAAAAAACATGGATAACCCTTCTGAGAATGGAATACATATATGTTAGGTTGTAATACAAGTGTGGTAATGTAAGAAACCAAGTTCTATTATTGGTCCATCCAACCTTTGTATGTGTTATTTAGTGATTTAGTTGTCAAAAAAACACCGATAATCCATCCAAGTATGGAATAAATAGATGCTAGGAGGTAATACACGTGTTGTAATGTAAGAAACCAAGTATTATTATTGGTATGTCCAGCCTTTCTATGTCTCATTTAGTAATTTAGTAGTAAAAAAAACATTGATAACCCTTCTGAGAATGGAATACATAGATATTAGGTTGTAATACAAGTGTAGTAATGTAAGAAACAAGTTCTATAATTGGTCCTTCCAACCTTTTTCTGTGTTATTTAGTGATTTAGTAGTCAAAAAAACTCCGATAATCCATCCAAGAATGGAATAAATAGATGCTAGGAGGTAACTGAAGTGTTGTAATGTAAGAAGCATAGTTTTATTATTAGTCTGTCCAGCTTTTCTATGTCTCATTTAGTAATTTAGTAATCAAAAAAACATCGATAACCCTTCTGAGTATGGAATACATAGATGTTAGGTTGTAATACAAGCATAGTAATGTAAGATACCAAGTTCTATTATTGGTCCGTCCAACCTTTGAATGTGTTATTTATAGATTTAGTAGATAAAAAAACACCGATAATCCATCCAAGTATGGAATAAATAGATGCTAGGAGGTAATACACGTGTTGTAATGTAAGAAAGCAAGTTTTATTGTTGGTCCGTCCAGCCTTTGTATGTCTCATTTAGTAATTTAATAGTAAAAAAAACATCAAAAATCCATTCGAGTTTGGAATACGTAGATGTTAGGTTGTAATACAATAGTAGTAATAAAAGAAACCAAGTTCTATTATTGGTCCAACCAACTTTTGAATGTATCATTTAGTGATTTAGTAGTCAAAGAAATACCGATAATCCTTCTCAGTTTGGAATACATAGATGTTACGAGGTAATGGACATGTAGTAATGTAAGAAACCAAGTTTTATTACTGGTACGTCAAGCCTTTGTATGTCTCATTTAGTAATTTTGTAGTCAAAAAACATCGATAATCCTTCTAAGTATGGAATACATAGATAATGTAAGAAACCAAGTTCTATTATTGGTCCGTCTAACCTTTGTATGTGTTATTTAGTGATTTAGTAGTCAAAAAAACACCGATAATCTATCCAAGTATGGAATAAATAGATTCTAGGAGGTAATAGACGTGTTGTAAAGCAAGAATCCAAGTTTTATTATTGGTATGCCCAGCCTTTCTATGTCTCATTTAGTAACTTAGTAGTCAAAAAAACATCGATAACCCTTCTGAGAATGGAATACATAGATGTTAGGTTGTAATACAAGTGTAGTAATGTAAGAAACCTAGTTCTATTATCGGTCCGTCCAACCTCTGTATGTGTAATTTAGTGATTTAGTAGTTAAAAAACACCGATAATCCATCCAAATATGGAATAAATAGATGCTAGGAGGTAATACACGTGTTGTAATGTAAGAAAACAAGTTTTATGTTGGGCCGTCCTGCCTTTGTATGTCTCATTTAGTAATTTTGTAGTCAAAAAAACATCTATAATCCTTCTGAGTATGGAATACATAGATGTTAGGTTGTAATACAAGTGTAGTAATGTAAGAAACCAAGTGCTATTATTGGTCCGTCCAACCTTTGTATGTGTTATTTAGTGATTTAGTTGTCAAAAAATCACCGATAATCCATCCAAGTATGGAATAAATTGATGGTAGGAGGTAATAGACGTGTTGTAATGTAAGAAACCAAGTTTTATTATTGGTATGTCCAGCCTTTCTATGTCTTATTTAGTAATTTAGTAGTAAAAAAAACATTGATAACCCTTCTGTGAATGGAATACATAGATGTTAGGTTGTAATACAAGTGTAGTAATGTAAGAAACCAAGTTCTATTATTGGTCCTTCCAACCTTTTTATGTGTTATTTAGTGATTTAGTATTCAAAAAAACACCTATAATCCATCCAAGAATGGAATAAATAGATGCTAGGAGGTAACAGACGTGTTGTAATGTATGAAACCAAGTTTTATTATTGGTCTGTCGAGCCTTTGTATGTCTCATTTAGTACTTTAGTAGTTAAAAAAACATCGATAACCCTTCTGAGTATGGAATACATAGATGTTAGGTTGTAATACAAGCATAGTAATGTAAGAAACCAAGTTCTATTACTGGTCCGTCCAACCTTTGTATGTGTTATTTAGTGATTTAGTAGTCAAGAAAACACCGATAATCCATCCAAGTATGGAATAAATAGATTCTAGGAGGTAATACACGTGTTGTAATGTAAGAAAGCAAGTTTTATTGGTGGACCGTCCAGCCTTTGTATGTCTCATTTAGTAATTTCGTAGTCAAAAAACATCGATAATCCTTCTGAGTATGGAATAAATAGATGTTAGGTTGTAATACAAGTGTAGTAATGTAAGAAACCAAATTCTATTATTGGTTCGTCCAACCTTTGTATGTGTTATTTAGTGATTTAGTAGTCAAAAAAATACCGATAATCCATCTGAGTTTGGAATACACAGATGTTACGAGGTAATGCACATGTAGTAATGTAAGAAACCAAGTTTTATTACTGGTACGTCAAGTCTTTGTATGTCTCATTTATTAATTTTGTAGTCAAAAAACATCGATAATCCTTCTGTGTATGGAAAACATAGATGTTAGGTTGTAATACAAGTGTAGTAATGTAAGAAACCAAGTTCTATTATTGGTCCATCCAACTTTTTTATGTGTTATTTAGTGATTTAGTAGTAAAAAAAACACCGATAATCCATCCAAGTATGGAATAAATAGATGCTAGGAGGTAATAGACGTGTTGTAATGTAAGAAACCAAGTTTTATTATTGATATGTCCAGCCTTTCTATCTCTTATTTAGTAATTTAGTAGTCAAAAAAACATCGATAACCCTTCTGAGTATGGAATACATAGATGTTAGGTTGTAATACAAGTGTAGTAATGTAAGAAACCAAGTTCTATTATTGGTCCTTCTAACCTTTGTATGTGTTATTTAGTTATTTAGTAGTCAAAAAAACACCGATTATCCATCCAAGTATGGAATAAATAGATTCTAGGAGGTAATATACGTGTTGTAATGTAAGAAACCAAGTTTTATTATTGGTATGTCCAGCCTTTATATGTCTCATTTAGTAATTTAATAGTCAAAAATCCATCCGAGTATGCAATACATAGATGTTAGGTTGTAATGCAATAGTAGTAATGCAAAAACCAAGTTCTATTATTGGTCCATCCAACTTTTGAATGTCTCATTTAGTGATTTAGTAGTCAAAGAAACACCGATAATCCTTCTGAGTTTGGAATACATAGATGTTAGAAAGTAATGCACATGTAGTAATGTAAGAAACCAAGTTTTATTACTGGTACGTCAAGCCTTTGTATGTCTCATTTAGTAATTTTGTAGTCAAGAAAAATCGATAATCCTGCTGAGTATGGAATAAATAGATGTTAGGTTGTAATACAAGTGTAGTAATGTAAGAAACCAAGTTCTATTCTTGGTCCGTCCAACCTTTGTATGTGTTATTTAGTGATTTAATAGCAAAAAAAACACCGGTAATCCATCCAAGTATGGAATAAATAGATGCTAGGAGGTAGTAGACGTGTTGTAATGTAAGAAACCAAGTTTTATTATTGGTATGTCCAGCCTTTCTATGTCTCATTTAGTAATTTAGCAGAAAAAAAAAATCGATAACCCTTCTGAGAATGGAATACATAGATGATAGGTTGTAATACAATAGTAGTAATGTAAGAAACCAAGTTCTGTTATTGGTCCGTTCAACCTTTGTATGTATTATTTAGTGATTTAGTAGTAAAAAAAAACACCGATAATCCATCCAAGTATGGAATAAATAGATGCTAGGAGGTAATAGACGCGTTGTAATTTAATTAACCAAGTTTTATTTTTGGTATATCCAGCCTTTGTATGTCTCATTTAGTAATTTAGTGGTCAAAAAAACAACGATAACCCTTCTGAGAATGGAATACATAGATGCTAGGTTGTAATACAAGTGTAGTAATGTAAGAAACCAAGTTTTATTATTGGTCCATCCAACCTTTGTATGTTTTATTTAGTGATTTAGTAGTCAAAAAAACAACGATAATCCATCCAAGTATGGAATAAATAAATGCTAGGAGGTAATAGACGTGTTGTAATGTAAGAAACCAAGTTTTATTATTGGTATGTCCAGCCTTTCTATGTCTCATTTAGTAATTTAGTAGTAAAAAAAACATCGATAACCCTTCTGAGAATGGAATACATAGATGTTAGGTTGTAATATAATAGTAGTAATGTAAGAAACCAAGTTCTATTTTTGGTCCGGCCAAACTTTGTATGTGTTATTTAGTGATTTAGTAGTCAAAAAAACACCGATAATCCATCCAAGTATGGAATAAATAGATGAAAGGAGGTAACAGACGTGTTGTAATATAAGAAACCAAGTTTTATTATTGGTCTTTCCAGCCTTTGTATGTCTCATTTAGTAATTTAGTAGTCAAAAAAACATCGATAACCCTTCTGAGAATGGAATACATAGATGTTAGGTTGTAATATAATAGTAGTAATGTAAGAAACCAAGTTCTATTATTGGTCCGTCCAAACTTTGTATGTGTTATTTAGTGATTTAGTAGTCAAAAAAACACCGATAATCCATCCAAGTATGGAATAAATAGATGCTAGGAGGTAATAGACGCGTTGTAATTTGAGAAACCAAGTTTTATTATTGGTATATCCAGCCTTTCGATGTCTCATTTAGTAATTTAGTAGTATAAAAAACATCGATAACCCTTCTGAGAATGGAATACATAGATGTTAGGTTGTAATACAATAGTAGTAATGTAAGAAACCAAGTTCTATTTTTGGTCCATCCAACTTTTGAATGTCTCATTTAGTGATTTAGTAGTCAAAGAAACACCGATAATCCTTCTGAGTTTAAAATACATAGATGTTAGAAGGTAATGCACATGTAGTAATGTAAGAAACCAAGTTTTATTACTTGTCTGTCAAGCTTTTGTATGTCTCATTTAGTAATTTAGTAGTCCAAAAAAACATCGATAATCCTTCTGAGTATGGTATACATAGATGTTAGGTTGTAATACAAGTGTAGTAATGTAAGAAACCAAGTTCTATTATTGGTCCGTCCAACCTTTGTATGTGTTATTTAATGATTTAGTAGTAAAAAAAACACCGATCATCCATCCAAGTTTGGAATAAATAGATGCTAGGAGGTAATAGACGTGTTGTAATGTAAGAAACCAAGTTTTAATATTGGTATGTCCAGCCTTTCTATGTCTCATTTAGTAATTTTGTAGAAAAAAAAACATCGATAACCCTTCTGATAATGGAATACAGAGATGTTAGGTTGTAAAACAATTATAGTAATGTACGAAACCAAGTTCTATTATTGGTCCGTCTAACCTTTGTATGTTTTATTTAGTGATTTAGTAGTCAAAAAAACAACGATAATCCATCCAAGTATGGAATAAATAGATGCTAGGAGGTAATAGACGTGTTGTAATGTAAGAAACCAAGTTTTATTATTGGTATGTCCAGCCTTTTTAGGTCTCATTTAGCAATTTAGTCGTAAAAAAAATATCGATAAACCTTCTGAGAATGGAATACATAGATGTTAGGTTGTAATACAGGTGTAGTAATATAAGAAATCAAGTTTTATTATTGGTCCATCCAACCTTTGTATGTTTTATTTAGTGATTTAGTAGTCAAAAAAACACCGATAATCCATCCAAGTATGGAATAAATAGATGCTAGGAGGTAGTAGACGTGTTGTAATGTAAGAAACCAAGTCTTATTATTGGTGTGTCCAGCCTTTCTATGTCTCATTTAGTAATTTTGTAGAAAAAAAAACATCGATAACCCTTCCGAGAATGGAATACATAGATGTTAGGTTGTAATACAATAGTAGTAATGTAAGATACCAAGTTCTGTTATTGGTCCTTCCAACCTTTGTATGTGTTATTTAGTGATTTAGTAGTAAAAAAAAACACCGATAATCCATCCAAGTATGGAATAAATAGATGCTAGGAGGTAATACACGTGTTGTAATATAAGAAACCAAGTTTTATTATTAGTATATCCGGCCTTTCTATGTCTCATTTGGTAATTTAGTAGTCAAAAAAACAATGATAACCCTTCTGAGAATGGAATACATAGATGTTAGGTTGTAATACAATAGTAGTAATGTAAGAAACCAAGTTCTGTTATTGGTCCGTTCAACCTTTGTATGTATTATTTAGTGATTTAGTAGTAAAAAAAAACACCGATAATCCATCCAAGTATTGAATAAATAGATGCTAGGAGGTAATAGACGCGTTGTAATTTAAGAAACCAAGTTTTATTATTGGTATATCCAGCCTTTTTATGTCTCATTTAGTAATTTAGTAGTCAAAAAAACAACGATAACCCTTCTGAGAATGGAATACATAGATGCTAGGTTGTAATACAAGTGTAGTAATGTAAGAAACCAAGTTTTATTATTGCTATGTCCAGCCTTTTTATGTCTAATTTAGTAATTTAGTAGTCAAAAAAACATCGTTAACCCTTCTAATTATGGAATACATAGATGTTAGATTGTAATACATGTGTAGTAATATAAGAAACCAAGTTCTATTATTGGTTTGTACAACCTTTTTATGTGTTATTTAATGATTTAGTGGTCAAAAAAACACCGATAATCCATCCAAGTATGGAATAAATAGAGGCTAGGAGGTAATAGACGTGTTGTAATGTTAGAAACCAAGTTTTATTATTGGTATGTCCAGCCTTTCTATGTCTCATTTAGTAATTTAGTAGTCAAAAAAACATTGATAACCCTTCCGAGAATGGAATACATAGATGTTAGGTTGTAATACAAGTTTAGTAATGTAAGAAACCAAGTTCTATTATTGGTCCGTCCAGCCTTTGTATGTGTTATTTAGTGATTTAGTAGTTAAAAAACACCGATAATCCATCCAAATATGGAATAAATAGATGCTAGGAGGTAATACACGTGTTGTAATGTAAGAAAACAAGTTTTTTGTTGGTCCGTCCTGCCTTTGTAAGTCTCATTTAGTAATTTAATAGTCAAAAAAAATCAAAAATCCATCCGAGTATGCAATACATAGATGTTAGGTTGTAATACAATAGTAGTAATGTAAGAAACCAAGTTCTATTATTGATCCATCCAACTTTTGAATGTCTTATTTAGTGATTTAGTAGTCAAAGAAACACCTATAATCCTTCTGAGTTTGGAATACATAGATGTTAGAAGGTAATGCAGATGTAGTAAGTTAAGAAACCAAGTTTTATTACTGGTCTGTCAAGCCTTTGTATGTCTCATTTTGTAATTTAGTAGTGAAAAAAACATCGATAACCCTTCTGAGAATGGAATACATAGATGTTAGTTTGTAATACAAGTGTAGCAATTTAAGAAACCAAGTTCTATTGTTGGTCCGTCCAGCCTTTGTATGTGTTATTTAGTGATTTAGTAGTCAAAACAACACCGATAATCCATCCAAGTATGGAATAAATAGATGCTTGGAGGTAATACACGTGTTGTAATGTAAGAAAGCAAGATATATTATTGGTCCGTCCAGCCTTTATATGTCTCATTTAGTAATTTAATAGTCAAAAAAACATTGATAACCCTTCCGAGAATGGAATACATAGATGTTAGGTTATAATACAAGTGTAGTAATGTAAGTAACCAAGTTCTATTATTGGTCCGTCCAACCTTTGTATGTGTTATTTAGTGATTTAGTAGTTAAAAAACACCGATAATCCATCCAAATATGGAATAAATAGATGCTAGGAGGTAGTACACATGTTGTAATGGAAGAAAACAAGTTTTATGTTGGTCCGTCCTGCCTTTGTATGTCTCATTTAGTAATTTCATAGTCAAAAAAACATCAAAAATCCATCCGAGTATGCAATACATAGATGTTAGGTTGTAATACAATAGTAGTAATGTAAGAAACCAAGTTCTATTATTGGTCCATCCAACTTTTGAATGTCTCATTTAGTGATTTAGTAGTCAAAGAAACACCGATAATCCTTCTGAGTTTAGAATACATAGCTGTTAGAAGGTAATGCACATGTAGTATAGTGAGAATCCAAGTTTTATTACTGGTCTGTCAAGCCTTTGTATGTCTCATTTTGTAATTTAGTAGTAAAAAAAAATCGATAACCCTTCTGAGAATGGAATACATAGATGTTAGGTTGTAATACAAGTGTAGTAATGTAAGAAACCAAGTTCTATTATTGGTCCTTCCAACCTTTGTATGTGTTATTTAATGATTTAGTAGTAAAAAAAAAATCGATAATCCATCCATGTATGGAATAAATAGATGCTAGGAGGCAACAGACGTGTTGTAATGTAAGAAACCAAGCATTATTATTGGTCTGTTCAGCCTTTGTATGTCTCATTTAGTAATTTAGTAGTCAAATAAACATGGATAACCCTTCTGAGTATGGAATACATAGATGTTAGGTTGTAATACAAGCGTAGTAATGTAAGAAACCAAGTTCTATTATTGGTCCGTCCAATCTTTGTATGTGATATTTAGTGATTTAGTAGTCAAAACAACACCGATAATCCATCCAAGTATGGAATAAATAGATGCTAGGAGGTAATACAGGTGTTGTAATGTAAGAAAGCAAGTTATATTATTGGTCCGTCCAGCCTTTATATGTCTCATTTAGTAATTTAATAGTCAAAAATCCATCCGAGTATGGAATACATAGATGTTAGGTCGTAATACAGGCGTAGTAATTTAAGAAACCAAGTTCTGTTATTGGTCCGTCGAACCATTGTTTGTGTTATTTAGTGATTTAGTAGTCAAAAAAACATCGATAATCTATCCAAGTATGGAATAAATAGATTCTAGGAGGTAATAGACGTGTTGTAATATAAGAAACCAAGTTTTATTATTGGTATTTCCAGCTTTTCTATGTCTCATTTAGTAATTCAGTAATCAAAAAAACATTGATAACCCTTCTGAGAATGGAATACATAGATGTTAGGTTGTAATACAAGTGTAGTAATGTAAGAAACCAAGTTCTATTATTGGTCCTTCCAACCTTTGTATGTGTTATTTAGTGATTTAGTAGTCAAAAAAACACCGATTATCCATCCAAGTATGGAATAAATAGATGCTAGGAGGTAATACACGTGTTGTAATGTAAAAAACCAAGTTTTATTATTGGTATGTCCAGCGTTTATATGTTTCATTTAGTAATTTAATAGTCAAAAATCCATCCGAGTATGCAATACATAGATGTTAGGTTGTAATGCAATAGTAGTAATGTAAAAACCAAGTTCTATTATTGGTCCATCCAGCTTTTGAATGTCTCATTTAGTGATTTAGTAGTCAAAAAAACACCGATAATCCTTCTGAGTTTGGAATACATAGATGTTAGAAAGTAATGCACATGTAGTAATGTAAGAAACCAAGTTTTATTACTGGTACGTCAAGCCTTTGTATGTCTCATTTAGTAATTTTGTAGTCAAAAAAACATCGATAACCCTTCTGAGTATGGAATACATAGATGTTAGGTATTTAATACAAGTGTAGTAATGTAAGAAACCAAGTTCTATTATTGGTCCTTCCAACCTTTATATGTGTTATTTAGTGATTTAGTAGTCGAAAAAACACCGATTATCCTTCCAAGTATGGAATAAATAGATGCTAGGAGTAATACACGTTTTGTAATGTAAGTAACCAAGTTTTATTATTGGTATGTCCAGCCTTTGGATGTCTCATTTAGTAATTTAATAGTCAAAAATCCATCTGAGTATGGAATACATAGATATTATGTTGTAATACAATAGTAGTAATATAAGAAACCAAGTTCTATTATTGGTCGGTCCAACCTTTGTATGTGTTGTTTAGTGATTTAGTAGTCAAAAAAACACCGATAATGCATCCAAGTATGGAATAAATAGATGCTAGGAGGTAATAGACGTGTTGTAATGTAAGAAACCAAGTTTTATTATTGGTATGTCTAGCTTTTCCATGTCTCATTTAGTAATTTAGTAATCAAAAAAACATGGATAACCCTTCTGAGAATGGAATACATATATGTTAGGTTGTAATACAAGTGTGGTAATGTAAGAAACCAAGTTCTATTATTGGTCCATCCAACCTTTGTATGTGTTATTTAGTGATTTAGTTGTCAAAAAAACACCGATAATCCATCCAAGTATAGAATAAATAGATGCTAGGAGGTAATACACGTGTTGTAATGTAAGAAACCAAGTATTATTATTGGTATGTCCAGCCTTTCTATGTCTCATTTAGTAATTTAGTAGTAAAAAAAACATTGATAACCCTTCTGAGAATGGAATACATAGATATTAGGTTGTAATACAAGTGTAGTAATGTAAGAAACAAGTTCTATAATTGGTCCTTCCAACCTTTTTCTGTGTTATTTAGTGATTTAGTAGTCAAAAAAACTCCGATAATCCATCCAAGAATGGAATAAATAGATGCTAGGAGGTAACTGAAGTGTTGTAATGTAAGAAGCATAGTTTTATTATTAGTCTGTCCAGCTTTTCTATGTCTCATTTAGTAATTTAGTAATCAAAAAAACATCGATAACCCTTCTGAGTATGGAATACATAGATGTTAGGTTGTAATACAAGCATAGTAATGTAAGATACCAAGTTCTATTATTGGTCCGTCCAACCTTTGAATGTGTTATTTATAGATTTAGTAGATAAAAAAACACCGATAATCCATCCAAGTATGGAATAAATAGATGCTAGGAGGTAATACACGTGTTGTAATGTAAGAAAGCAAGTTTTATTGTTGGTCCGTCCAGCCTTCTGAGAATGGAATACATAGATGTTAAGTTGTAATACAAGTGTAGTAATGTAAGAAACCAAGTTCTATTATTGGTCCTTCCAACCTTTATATGTGTTATTTAGTGATTTAGTAGTCAAAAAAACACCGATTATCCTTCCAAGTATGGAATAAATAGATGCTAGGAGTAATACACGTTTTGTAATGTAAGTAACCAAGTTTTATTATTGGTATGTCCAGCCTTTGGATGTCTCATTTAGTAATTTAATAGTCAAAAATCCATTCGAGAATGGAATACATAGATGCTAGGTTGTAATACAAGTGTAGTAATGTAAGAAACCAAGTTTTATTATTGGTCCATCCAACCTTTGTATGTTTTATTTAGTGATTTAGTAGTCAAAAAAACTCCGATAATCCATCCAAGAATGGAATATATAGATGCTAGGAGGTAACAGATGTATTGTAATGTAAGAACTTGAGTTTTATTATTAGTCTGTCCAGCTTTTCTATGTCTCATTTAGTAATTTTGTAATCAAAAAAACATCGATAACCCTTCTGAGTATGGAATACATAGATGTTAGGTTGTAATACAAGCATAGTAATGTAAGATACCAAGTTCTATTATTGGTCCGTCCAACCTTTGAATGTGTTATTTATTGATTTAGTAGATAAAAAAACACCGATAATCCATCCAAGTATGGAATAAATAGATGCTAGGAGGTAATACACGTGTTGTAATGTAAGAAAGCAAGTTTTATTGTTGGTCCGTACAGCCTTTGTATGTTTCAGTTAGTAATTTAATAGTAAAAAAAACATCAAAAATCCATCCGAGTATGGAATACATAGATATTATGTTTTAATACAATAGTAGTAATGTAAGAAACCAAGTTCTATTATTGGTCGGTCCAACCTTTTTCTGTGTTATTTAGTGATTTAGAAGTCAAAAAAACTCCGTTAATCCTTCTCAGTTTGGAATACATAGATGTTACGAGGTAATGGACATGTAGTAATGTAAGAAACCAAGTTTTATTACTGGTACGTCAAGCCTTTGTATGTCTCATTTAGTAATTTTGTAGTCAAGAAACATCGACAATCCTTCTGAGTATGGAATAAATAGATGTTAGGTTGTAATACAAGTGTAGTAATGTAAGAAACCAAGTTCTATTATTGGTCCGTCCAACCTTTGAATGTGTTATTTATTGATTTAGTAGATAAAAAAACACCGATAATCCATCCAAGTATGGAATAAATAGATGCTAGGAGGTAATACACGTGTTGTAATGTAAGAAAGCAGGTTTTATTGTTGGTCCGTCCTGCCTTTGTATGTTTCATTTAGTAATTTAATAGTAAAAAAACATCGATTACCCTTCTGAGTGTGGAATACATAGATGTTAGGTTGTAATACAAGTGTAGTAATTTAAGAAACCAAGTTTTATTATTGGTATATCCAGCCTTTCTATGTCTCATTTAGTAATTTAGTAGTCAAAAAAACATCGATAACCCTTCAGAGTGTGGAATACATAGATGTTAGGGTTGTAATACAAGTGTAGTAATGTAAGAAACCAAGTTCTATTATAGGGCCGTCTAACCTTTGTATATGTTATTTAGTGATTTAGTAGTAAAAAAAACATCGATAATCCATCCAAGTATGGAATAAATAGATGCTAGGAGGTAATAGACGTGTTGTAATGTAAGAAACCAAGTTTTATTATTGGTATGTCCAGCCTTTCTTTGTCTCATTTAGTAATTTAGTAGTCAAAAAAACATCGATAACCCTTCTGAGTATGGAATACATAGATGTTAGGTTGTAACACAAGTGTAGTAATGTAAGAAACCAAGTTCTATTAAGTGTCCATCCAACCTTTGAATGTCTCATTTAGTGATTTAGTAGTCGAAGAAACACCGATAATCCTTCTCAGTTTGGAATACATAGTTGTTACGAGGTAATGCACATGTAGTAATGTAAGAAACCAAGTATTATTACTGGTACGTCGAGCCTTAGTATGTCTCATTTAGTAATTTCGTAGTCAAAAAACATCGATAATCCTTCTGAGTATGGAATAAATAGATGTTAGGTTGTAATACAAGTATAGTAATGTAAAAAACCAAGTTCTATTATTGATTCGTCCAACCTTTGTATGTGTTATTTAGTGATTTAGTAGTCAAAAAAATACCGATAATCCATCTGAGTTTGGAATACACAGATGTTAGGAGGTAATGCATATGTAGTAATGTAAGAAACCAAGTTTTATTACTAGTCTGTCAAGCCTTTGAATGTCTCATTTAGTAATTTAGTAGTTTGAAAAACATCGATAACCCTTCTGAGAATGAAATACATAGATTTTAGGTTATCATACAAGTGTAGAAATGTAAGAAACCAAGTTCTATTATTGGTCCTTCCAACCTTTTTCTGTGTTATTTAGTGATTTAGTAGTCAAAAAAATACCGATAATCCATCCAAGTATGGAATAAATAGATGCTAGGAGGTAATAGACGTGTTGTAATGTAAGAAACCAAGTTTTATTATTGGTCTGTCGAGACTTTCTATGTTTCATTAAGTAATTTGGTAGTCAAAAAAACATCGATAACCCTTCTGAGTATGGAATACATAGATGTTAGGTTGTAATACAAGTGTAGTAATGTAAGAAACCAAGTTCTATTATTGGTCCACCTAACCTTTGTATGTGTTATTTATTGATTTAGTAGTCAAAAAAACACCGATAATCTATCCAAGTATGGAATAAATAGATGCTAGGAGGTAATACACGTGTTGTAATGTAAGAAAGCAAGTTTTATTGGTGGTCCGTCCAACCTTTGTATGTCTCATTTAGTCATTTAGTAGTCAAAAAAACATCGATAACGCTTCTGAGTATGGAATACATAGATGTTAGGTTTTAATACAAGCTTAGTAATGTAAGAAACGAAGTTCTATTATTGGTCCGTCCAACCTTTGTATGTGTTATTTACTGATTTAGTAGTTATAAAAACACCGATAATCCATCCAAGTATGGAATAAATCGATGCTATGAGGTAATACATGTGTTGTAATGTAAGAAAGCAAGTTTTATTGTTGGTCTGTCCAGCCTTTGTATGTCTCATTTAGTAATATAATAGTAAAAAAAACATCAAAAATTCATCCGAGTATGGAATACATAGATGTTAGGTTGTAATACAATAGTAGTAATGAAAGAAACCAAGTTCTATTATTGGTCCAACCAACTTTTGAATGTCTCATTTAGTGATTTAGTAGTCAAGGAAACACCGATAATCCTTCTCAGTTTGGAATACATAGATGTTACGAGGTAATGGACATGCAGTAATGTAAGAAACCAAGTTTTATTACTGGTACGTCAAGCCTTTGTATGTCTCATTTAGTAATTTTGTAGTTAGAAAACATTGATAATCCTTCTGGGTATGGAATACATAGATGTTAGGTTGTAATACAAGTGTAGTAATGTAAGAAACCAAGTTCTATTATTGGTCCGTCCAACCTTTGTATGTGTTATTTAGTGATTTAGTAGTCAAAAAAACACCGATAATCCATCCAAGTATGGAATAAATAGATGCTAGGAGGTAATAGACGTGTTGTAATGTAAGAAACCAAGTTTTATTATTGGTATGTCCAGCCTTTGTAAGTCTCATTTAGTAATTTAGTAGTGAAAAAAACATCAATAACCCTTCTGAGAATGGAATACATAGATGTTAGGTTGTAATACAAGTGTAGTTATGTAAGAAACCAAGTTCTATTATTGGTCCTTCTAACCTTTGTATGTGTTATTTAGTTATTTAGTAGTCAAAAAAACACCGATTATCCATCCAAGTATGGAATAAATATATTCTAGGAGGTAATACACGTGTTGTAATGTAAGAAACCAAGTTTTATTATTGGTATGTCCAGCCTTTGTGATACGGGTGGGACAAGATCCACAAGTGCACGGCCTTTCACACGAAGCCAAGCTCGGGAGTTACAAAAACTCCAAGCCTTGTTCATGCAAATGGCCGTGTGTGAGTTGGTGAGTCAGCCACCTAAGGACCTAAATGTTTTTAAGTGTGAAGTGGAACCTTGAAGTGTAATAAGCTTACACTCCAAGGGGGCGGCTGCCAAGGGCTACACTTGTCATTTTGGCTTGTAATATAAATAGACAAGCTTAGGGTCATTTTGCTTAGTTTTCTCATTATAATTTCAAGACAAAGACTTGTAATATTTCTCTCTCTCTCTCTCTTCCATTGGGAGGCAGATTTCGGCCAAGCTTGCTAGAGTGAAGCTTGTGTTGTGCTTTGGCTAGAAACAAGGATCTTGAGGTCATTGAGTTCCTCTTGGTCTAAGTAAGAACTTGGTGTTTATATTCAATAGTCTTAGGGTCCTTTCTTGATGTTAGGGTTCTTAGTCTCTTGAATATTATATGTCAAGTTATCTATCTTTACTATCTTGTCGTTGTTGTCTTTGAGATCAGTCTAGTGAAGCCGTGTGGGGCTCTTTCGATTCACTAGCATTGGTGTTGGTTTGCTATTTTGTTGTTGTTGTTGTTGGAATCTTTGTGTTGTAGACTTGATCTTGTATCACTTTGTATGTCTCATTTAGTAATTTAATAGTCAAAAATCCATCCGAGTATGCAATACATAGATGTTAGGTTGTAATGCCATAGTGGTAATGTAAGAAACCAAGTTCTATTATTGGTCCATCCAACTTTTGAATGTCTCATTTAGTAGTCAAAGAAACACCGATAATCCTTCTGAGTTTGGAATACATCGATGTTAGAAGGTAATGCACCTGTAGTATTGTAAGAAACCAAGTTTTATTACTGGTCTGTCAAGCCTTTGTATGTCTCATTTAGTAATTTTGTAGTCAAAAAAACATCGATAATCCTTCTGAGTATGGTATACATAGATGTTAGGTGGTAACACAAGTGTAGTAATGTAAGAAACCAAGTTCTATTATTGGTCGTCCAACCTTTGTATGTGTTATTTAGTGATTTAGTAGTAAAAAAACACCGATAATCCATCCAAGTATGGAATAAATAGATGCTAGGAGGTAATAGACGTGTTGTAATGTAAGAAACCAAGTTTTATTATTGGTATGTCCAGCCTTTCTATGTCTCATTTAGTAATTTAGTAGTAAAAAAAACATCGATAACCCTTCTGAGAATGGAATACATAGATGTTAGGTTGTAATACAAGTGCAATAATTTAAGAAACCAAGTTCTATTATTGGTCCTTCCAACCTATTTATGTGTTATTTAGTGATTTAGTAGTCAAAAAAACACCGATAATCCATCCAAGCATGGAATAAATAGATGCTAGGAGGTAACAGACGTGTTATAATTTAAGAAACAGAGTTTTATTATTAGTGTGTCCAGCCTTTGTATGTCTCATTTAGTAATTTAGTAGTCAAAAAAACATCGATAACCCTTTTGTGTATGGAATACGTAGATGTTAGGTTGTAATACAAGCATAGTAATGTAAGAAACCAAGTTCAATTATTGGTCCGTCCAACCTTTGTATGTGTTATTTACTGATTTAGTAGTTAAAAAAACACCTATAATCCATCCAAGTAAGGAATAAATAGATACTATGTGGTAATACACGTGTTGTAATGTAAGAAAGCAAGTTTTATTATTGGTCCGTCTAGACTTTGTATGTCTCATTTTGTAATTTAGTAGTCAAAAAAAATCGATAACCCTTCTGAGAATGGAATACATAGATGTTAGGTTATAATACAAGTGTAGTAATGTAAGAAACCAAGTTCTATTATTGGTCCATCCAACTTTTGAATGTCTCATTTAGTGATTTAGTAGTCAAAGAAACACTGATAATCCTTCTGAGTTTGGAATACATTGATGTTAGAAGGAAATGCACATGTAGTATTGTAAGAAACCAAGTTCTATTATTGGTATGTCCAGCCTTTGTATATGTCATTTAGTAATTTAATAGTCAAAATTCCATCCGAGTAAGCAATACATAGATGTTAGGTTGAAATGCAATAGTAGTAATGTAACAAACCAAGTTCTATTATTGGTCCATCCAACTTTTGAATGTCTCATATAGTGATTTAGTAGTCAAAGAAACACCGATAATCCTTCTGAGTTTGGAATACATAGATGTTAAAAGGTAATGCACATGTAGTAATGTAAGAAACCAAGTTTTATTACCGGTCTTTCAAGCCTTTGTATGTCTCATTTAGTAATTTTGTAGACAAAAAAACATCGATAATCCTTCTGAGTATGGAATACATAGATGTTAGGTTGTAATACAAGTGTAGTAATGTAATAAACCAAGTGTTATTATTGGTCCGTCCAACCTTTGTATGTGTTATTTAGTGATTTAGTAGTAAAAAAAACACCGATAATCCATCTATGTATGGAATAAATATATGCTAGGAGGTAATAGACGTGTTGTAATGTAAGAAACCAAATTTTATTATTGGTATGTCCAGCCTTTCTTTGTCTCATTTAGTAATTTAGTAGTCAAAAAAACATCGATAACCCTTCTGAGAATGGAATACATAGATGTTAGCTTATAATACAAGTGCAGTAATGTAAGAAACCAAGTTCTATTATTGGTCCATCCTACATTTGTATGCTAGTGATTTAGTAGTCAAAAAAACATCGATAATCCATCCAAGTATGGAATAAATAGATGCTAGGAGGTAATAGACGTGTTGTAATGTAAGAAACCAAGTTTTATTATTGATCTATCAAGACTTTCTATGTTTCATTTAGTAATTTAGTAGTAAAAAAGAACGTCGATAACCCTTCTGATTATGGAATACATAGATGTTAGGTTGTAATACAATAGTAGTAATGTAAGAAACCAAGTTTTATTATTGGTCCATCTAACCTTTGTATGTGTTATTTAGAAGTTTTATTACTGGTCTTTCAAGCCTTTGTATGTCTCATTTAGTAATTTAATAGTCAAAAATCCATCCGCGTATGGAATACATAGATGTTAGGTCGTAATACAAGCGTAGTAATGTAAGAAACCAAGTTCTATTATTGGTCCGTCCAACCTTTGTTTGTGTTATTTAGTGATTTAGTAGTCAAAAAAACACCGATAATCCATCTGAGTTTGGAATACACAGATGTTAGGAGGTAATGCACATGTAGTAATGAAAGATACCAAGTTTTATCACTGGTCTTTCAAACCTTTGTATGTCTCATTTACTAATTTAGTAGTCAAAAAACATCGATAATCCTTCTGAGTATGGAATACATAGATGTTAGGTTGTAATACAAGTGTAGTAATGTAAGAAACCAAGTTCTATTGTTGGTCCGTCCATCCTTTGTCTGTGTTAGTTAGTGATTTAGTAGTCAAAAAAACACCGATAATTCATCCAAGTGTGGAATAAATAGATGCTGGGAGGTAATAGATGTGTAGTAAAGTCAGAAACCAAGTTTTATTATTGGTCTGTCCAGCCTTTCTATGTCTCATTTAGTAATTTAGTAGTTAAAAAAACATCGATAACCCTTCTAAATATGGAATACATAGATGTTAGGTTGTAATACAAGTGTAGTAATGTAAGAAACCAAGTTCTATTATTGGTCCGTCCAACCTTTGTATATGTTATTTAGTGATTTAGTAGTCAAAAAACACCATAATCCATCCAAGTATTGAATAAATAGATGCTAGGAGGTAACAGACGAGTTGTAATGTAAGAAACCAAGTTTTCTTATTGGTCAGTCCAGCCTTTGTATGTCTCATTTAGTAATATAGTAGTCAAAAAAACATGTATAACCCTTCTGAGAATGGAATACATAGATGTTAGGTTGTAATACAAGTGTAGTAATGTAAGAAACCAAGTTCTATTATTGGTCCGTTCAACCTTTGCATGTGTTTTTTAGTGATTTAGTAGTAAAAAAAACACCGATATTCCATCCAAGTATGGAATAAATATATGCTAGGAAGTAACAGATGTGTTGTAATGTAAGAAACCATGTTTTATTATTGGTCTGTCCAGCCTTTGTATGTCTCATTTAGTAATTTAGTAGTTAAAAAAACATCGATAACCCTTCTGAGGATGGCATACATAGATGTTAGGTTGTAATACAAGTGTAGTAATGTAAGAAACCAAGTTCTATTATTGGTCCGTCCAACCTTTGTATGTGTTATTTTGTGATTTAGTAGTCAAAAAAACATCGATAATCCATCCAAGTATGGAACAAATAGATGCTAGGAGGTAATAGACGTGTTGTAATGTAAGAAACTAAGTTTTATTATTGGTATGTCCAGCCTTTCTATGTCTCATTTAGTAATTTAGTAGTCAAAAAAACATCGATAACCCTTCTGAGAATGGAATACATAGATGTTAGGTTATAATACAAGTGTAGTAATGTAAGAAACCAAGTTCTATTATTGGTCCATCCTACATTTGTATGTTAGTGATTTACTAGTCAAAAAAACATCGATTATCCATCCAAGTATGGAATAAATAGATGCTAGGAGGTAATAGACGTGTTGTAATGTAAGAAACCAAGTTTTATTATTGGTATGTCCAGCCTTTCTATTTCTCATTTAGTAATTTAGTAGTAAAAAAAAACATCGATAACCCTTCTGAGAATGGAATACATAGATGTTAGGTTGTAATACAAGTGTAGTAATGTAAGAAACCAAGTTCAATTATTGGTCCGTCCAACCTTTGTATGTGTTGTAGTCAAAAAAATACCGATAATCCATCTGAGTTTGGAATACACAGATGTTAGGAGGTAATGCATATGTAGTAATGTAAGAAACAAAGTTTTATTACTGGTCTGTCAAGCCTTTGTATGTCTCATTCAGTAATTTAGTAGTCAAAAAAAATCGATAACCCTTCTGAGAATGAAATACATAGATTTTAGGTTATAATACAAGTATAGTAGTGGAAGAAAACAAGTTCTATTATTGGTTCATCCAACCTTTGTATGCGTTATTTAGTGATTTAGCAGTAAAAAAAACATCGATAATCCATCCCGATAATCCATCCAAGTATGGATTAAATAGATGCTAGGAGGTAATAGACATGTTGTAATGAAAGAAACAAAGTTTTATTATTGGTATGTCCAGCCTTTCTATGTCTCATTTAGTAATTTAGTAGTCAAAAAAACATAAAAAATCCATCCGAGTATGGAATACATAGATGTTAGGATGTAATACAATAGTAGTAATGTAAAAAACCAAGCTCTATTATTGGTCATTCCAACTTTTGAATGTCTCATTTAGTGATTTAGTAGTCGAAAAAACACCGATAATCCATCCAAATATGGAATAAATAGATGCTAGGAGGTAATACACGTGTTGTAATGTAAGAAAACAAGTTTTATGTTGGGCCGTCCTGCCTTTGTATGTCTCATTTAGTAATTTAGTAGTCAAAAAAACATCGATAACCCTTTTGTGTATGGAATACGTAGATGTTAGGTTGTAATACAAGCATAGTAATGTAAGAAACCAAGTTCAATTATTGGTCCGTCCAACCTTTGTATGTGTTATTTACTGATTTAGTAGTTAAAAAAACACCTATAATCCATCCAAGTAAGGAATAAATAGATACTATGTGGTAATACACGTGTTGTAATGTAAGAAAGCAAGTTTTATTGTTGGTCCGTCTAGACTTTGTATGTCTCATTTTGTAATTTAGTAGTCAAAAAAAATCGATAACTCTTCTGAGAATGGAATACATAGATGTTAGGTTATAATACAAGTGTAGTAATGTAAGAAACCAAGTTCTATTATTGGTCCATCCAACTTTTGAATGTCTCATTTAGTGATTTAGTAGTCAAAGAAACACTGATAATCCTTCTGAGTTTGGAATACATTGATGTTAGAAGGAAATGCACATGTAGTATTGTAAGAAACCAAGTTCTATTATTGGTATGTCCAGCCTTTGTATATGTCATTTAGTAATTTAATAGTCAAAATTCCATCCGAGTAAGCAATACATAGATGTTAGGTTGAAATGCAATAGTAGTAATGTAACAAACCAAGTTCTATTATTGGTCGATCCAACTTTTGAATGTCTCATATAGTGATTTAGTAGTCAAAGAAACACCGATAATCCTTCTGAGTTTGGAATACATAGATGTTAGAAGGTAATGCACATGTAGTAATGTAAGAAACCAAGTTTTATTACCGGTCTTTCAAGCCTTTGTATGTCTCATTTAGTAATTTTGTAGACAAAAAAACATCGATAATCCTTCTGAGTATGGAATACATAGATGTTAGGTTGTAATACAAGTGTAGTAATGTAATAAACCAAGTGTTATTATTGGTCCGTCCAACCTTTGTATGTGTTATTTAGTGATTTAGTAGTAAAAAAAACACCGATAATCCATCTATGTATGGAATAAATATATGCTAGGAGGTAATAGACGTGTTGTAATGTAAGAAACCAAATTTTATTATTGGTATGTCCAGCCTTTCTTTGTCTCATTTAGTAATTTAGTAGTCAAAAAAACATCGATAACCCTTCTGAGAATGGAATACATAGATGTTAGCTTATAATACAAGTGCAGTAATGTAAGAAACCAAGTTCTATTATTGGTCCATCCTACATTTGTATGTTAGTGATTTAGTAGTCAAAAAAACATCGATAATCCATCCAAGTATGGAATAAATAGATGCTAGGAGGTAATAGACGTGTTGTAATGTAAGAAACCAAGTTTTATTATTGATCTATCAAGACTTTCTATGTTTCATTTAGTAATTTAGTAGTAAAAAAGAACGTCGATAACCCTTCTGATTATGGAATACATAGATGTTAGGTTGTAATACAATAGTAGTAATGTAAGAAACCAAGTTTTATTATTGGTCCATCTAACCTTTGTATGTGTTATTTAGAAGTTTTATTACTGGTCTTTCAAGCCTTTGTATGTCTCATTTAGTAATTTAATAGTCAAAAATCCATCCGCGTATGAAATACATAGATGTTAGGTCGTAATACAAGCGTAGTAATGTAAGAAACCAAGTTCTATTATTGGTCCGTCCAACCTTTGTTTGTGTTATTTAGTGATTTAGTAGTCAAAAAAACACCGATAATCCATCTGAGTTTGGAATACACAGATGTTAGGAGGTAATGCACATGTAGTAATGTAAGATACCAAGTTTTATCACTGGTCTTTCAAACCTTTGTATGTCTCATTTACTAATTTAGTAGTCAAAAAACATCGATAATCCTTCTGAGTATGGAATACATAGATGTTAGGTTGTAATACAAGTGTAGTAATGTAAGAAACCAAGTTCTATTGTTGGTCCGTCCATCCTTTGTCTGTGTTAGTTAGTGATTTAGTAGTCAAAAAAACACCGATAATTCATCCAAGTGTGGAATAAATAGATGCTGGGAGGTAATAGATGTGTAGTAAAGTCAGAAACCAAGTTTTATTATTGGTCTGTCCAGCCTTTCTATGTCTCATTTAGTAATTTAGTAGTTAAAAAAACATCGATAACCCTTCTAAATATGGAATACATAGATGTTAGGTTGTAATACAAGTGTAGTAATGTAAGAAACCAAGTTCTATTATTGGTCCGTCCAACCTTTGTATATGTTATTTAGTGATTTAGTAGTCAAAAAACACCATAATCCATCCAAGTATTGAATAAATAGATGCTAGGAGGTAACAGACGAGTTGTAATGTAAGAAACCAAGTTTTCTTATTGGTCAGTCCAGCCTTTGTATGTCTCATTTAGTAATATAGTAGTCAAAAAAACATGTATAACCCTTCTGAGAATGGAATACATAGATGTTAGGTTGTAATACAAGTGTAGTAATGTAAGAAACCAAGTTCTATTATTGGTCCGTTCAACCTTTGCATGTGTTTTTTAGTGATTTAGTAGTAAAAAAAACACCGATATTCCATCCAAGTATGGAATAAATATATGCTAGGAAGTAACAGATGTGTTGTAATGTAAGAAACCATGTTTTATTATTGGTCTGTCCAGCCTTTGTATGTCTCATTTAGTAATTTAGTAGTTAAAAAAACATCGATAACCCTTCTGAGGATGGCATACATAGATGTTAGGTTGTAATACAAGTGTAGTAATGTAAGAAATCAAGTTCTATTATTGGTCCGTCCAACCTTTGTATGTGTTATTTTGTGATTTAGTAGTCAAAAAAACATCGATAATCCATCCAAGTATGGAACAAATAGATGCTAGGAGGTAACAGACGTGTTGTAATGTAAGAAACTAAGTTTTATTATTGGTATGTCCAGCCTTTCTATGTCTCATTTAGTAATTTAGTAGTCAAAAAAACATCGATAACCCTTCTGAGAATGGAATACATAGATGTAAGGTTATAATACAAGTGTAGTAATGTAAGAAACCAAGTTCTATTATTGGTCCATCCTACATTTGTATGTTAGTGATTTACTAGTCAAAAAAACATCGATTATCCATCCAAGTATGGAATAAATAGATGCTAGGAGGTAATAGACGTGTTGTAATGTAAGAAACCAAGTTTTATTATTGGTATGTCCAGCCTTTCTATTTCTCATTTAGTAATTTAGTAGTAAAAAAAAACATCGATAACCCTTCTGAGAATGGAATACATAGATGTTAGGTTGTAATACAAGTGTAGTAATGTAAGAAACCAAGTTCAATTATTGGTCCGTCCAACCTTTGTATGTGTTGTAGTCAAAAAAATACCGATAATCCATCTGAGTTTGGAATACACAGATGTTAGGAGGTAATGCATATGTAGTAATGTAAGAAACAAAGTTTTATTACTGGTCTGTCAAGCCTTTGTATGTCTCATTCAGTAATTTAGTAGTCAAAAAAAATCGATAACCCTTCTGAGAATGAAATACATAGATTTTAGGTTATAATACAAGTATAGTAGTGGAAGAAAACAAGTTCTATTATTGGTTCATCCAACCTTTGTATGCGTTATTTAGTGATTTAGCAGTAAAAAAAACATCGATAATCCATCCCGATAATCCATCCAAGTATGGATTAAATAGATGCTAGGAGGTAATAGACATGTTGTAATGAAAGAAACAAAGTTTTATTATTGGTATGTCCAGCCTTTCTATGTCTCATTTAGTAATTTAGTAGTCAAAAAAACATAAAAAATCCATCCGAGTATGGAATACATAGATGTTAGGATGTAATACAATAGTAGTAATGTAAAAAACCAAGCTCTATTATTGGTCATTCCAACTTTTGAATGTCTCATTTAGTGATTTAGTAGTCGAAAAAACACCGATAATCCATCCAAATATGGAATAAATAGATGCTAGGAGGTAATACACGTGTTGTAATGTAAGAAAACAAGTTTTATGTTGGGCCGTCCTGCCTTTGTATGTCTCATTTAGTAATTTAGTAGTCAAAAAAACATCGATAACCCTTCTGAGAATGGAATACATAGATGTTAGGTTGTAATACAAGTGTAGTAATGTAAGAAACCAAGTTCTATTATTGGTCCGTCCAACCTTTGTATGTGTTATTTAGTGATTTAGTAGTCAAATAAACATCGATAATCCATCCAATTATGGAATAAATAGATGCTAGGAAGTAATGCATATGTAGTAATGTACGAAACCAAGTTTTATTACAAGTCTGTCAAGCCTTTTATGTCTCAGTTAGTAATTTAGTAGTCAAAAAAACATCGAAAACCCTTCTGAGAATGAAATACATAGATTTTAGGTTATAATAAAAGTGTTGTAACGTAAGAAAACAAGTTTTATGTTGGTCCGTCCTGCCTTTGTATATCTCATTTAGTAATTTTGTAGTCAAAAAAACATCTATAATCCTTCTGAGTATGGAATACATAGATGTTAGGTTGTAATACAAGTGTAGTAATGTAAGAAACCAAGTTCTATTATTGGTCCGTCCAACCTTTGTATGTGTTATTTAGTGATTTAGTAGTAAAAAAAACACCGATAATCCATCCAAGTATGGAATAAATAGATGCTAGGAGGTAATAGACGTGTTGTAATCTAAGAAACCAAGTTTTATTATTGGTCTGTCAAGACTTTTTATGTTTCATTTAGTAATTTAGTAGACAAAAAAACATCGATAACTCTTCTGAGAATTGAATACATAGATGTTAGGTAGTAATACAAGTGTAGTAATGTAAGAAACCAAGTTCAATTATTGGTTCGTCCAACCTTTGTATGTGTTATTTAGTGATTTAGTAGTCAAAAAAATACCGATAATCCATCTTAGTTTGGAATACACATGTGTTAGGAGGTAATGCATATGTAGTAATGTAAGAAACCAAGTTTTATTATTGGTATGTCCAGCCTTTGTATGTCTCATTTAGTAATTTTGTAGTCAAAAAAACATCTATAATCCTTCTGAGTATGGAATACATAGATGTTAGGTTGTAATACAAGTGTAGTAATGTAAGAAACCAAGTGCTATTATTGGTCCGTCCAACCTTTGTATGTGTTATTTAGTGATTTAGTAGTAAAAAAAACACCGATAATCCATCCAAGTATGGAATAAATAGATGCTAGGAGGTAATACACGTGTTGTAATGTAAGAAACCATGTTTTATTATTGGTATGTGCAGCCTTTCTATGTCTCATTTAGTAATTTAGTAGTAAAAAAAACATCGATAACCCTTCTGAGAATGGAATACGTGGATATTAGGTTATAATACAAGTGTAGTAATGTAAGAAACCAAGTTCAATTATTGGTCCGTCCAACCTTTGTATGTGTTATTTAGTGATTTAGTAGTCAAAAAAATACCGATAATCCATCTGAGTTTGGAATACACAGATGTTAGGAGGTAATGCATATGTAGTAATGTAAGAAATCAAGTTTTATTATTGGTATGTCCAGCCTTTGTATATGTCATTTAGTAATTTAATAGTCAAAATTCCATCCGAGTAAGCAATACATAGATGTTAGGTTGAAATGCAATAGTAGTAATGTAACAAACCAAGTTCTATTATTGGTCCATCCAACTATTGAATGTCTCATATAGTGATTTAGTAGTCAAAGAAACACCGTTAATCCTTCTGAGTTTGGAATACATAGATGTTAGAAGGTAATGCACATGTAGTAATGTAAGAAACCAAGTTTTATTACCGGTCTTTCAAGCCTTTGTATGTCTCATTTAGTAATTTAGTTGTCAAAAAAACATCGATAACCCTTCTGAGAATGGAATACATAGATGTTAGCTTATAATACAAGTGTAGTAATGTAAGAAACCAAGTTCTATTATTGGTCCATCCTACATTTGTATGTTAGTGATTTAGTAGTCAAAAAAACATCGATAATCCATCCAAGTATGGAATAAATAGATGCTAGGAGGTAATAGACGTGTTGTAATGTAAGAAACCAAGTTTTATTATTGATCTATCAAGACTTTCTATGTTTCATTTAGTAATTTAGTAGTAAAAAAGAACATCGATAACCCTTCTGATTATGGAATACATAGATGTTAGGTTGTAATACAAGTGTAGTAATGTAAGAAACCAAGTTCTATTATTGGTCCATCTAACCTTTGTATGTGTTATTTAGAAGTTTTATTACTGGTCTTTCAATCCTTTGTATGTCTCATTTAGTAATTTAATAGTCAAAAATCCATCCGCGTATGGAATACATAGATGTTAGGTCGTAATACAAGCGTAGTAATGTAAGAAACCAAGTTCTATTATTGGTCCGTCCAACCTTTGTTTGTGTTATTTAGTGATTTAGTAGTCAAAAAAACACCGATAATCCATCTGAGTTTGGAATACACAGATGTTAGGAGGTAATGCACATGTAGTAATGTAAGATACCAAGTTTTATCACTGGTCTTTCAAACCTTTGTATGTCTCGTTTACTAATTTAGTAGTCAAAAAACATCGATAATCCTTCTGAGTATGGAATACATAGATGTTAGGTTGTAATACAAGTGTAGTAATGTAAGAAACCAAGTTCTATTGTTGGTCCGTCCATCCTTTGTCTGTGTTAGTTAGTGATTTAGTAGTCAAAAAACACCGATAATTCATCCAAGTGTGGAATAAATAGATGCTGGGAGGTAATAGATGTGTAGTAAAGTCAGAAACCAAGTTTTATTATTGGTCTGTCCAGCCTTTCTATGTCTCATTTAGTAATTTAGTAGTCAAAAAAACATCGATAACCCTTCTAAATATGGAATACATAGATGTTAGGTTGTAATACAAGTGTAGTAATGTAAGAAACCAAGTTCTATTATTGGTCCGTCCAACCTTTGTATATGTTATTTAGTGATTTAGTAGTCAAAAAACACCATAATCCATCCAAGTATTGAATAAATAGATGCTAGGAGGTAACAGACGTGTTGTAATGTAAGAAACCAAGTTTTATTATTGGTCAGTCCAGCCTTTGTATGTCTCATTTAGTAATATAGTAGTCAAAAAAACATGTATAACCCTTCTGAGAATGGAATACATAGATGTTAGGTTGTAATACAAGTGTAGTAATGTAAGAAACCAAGTTCTATTATTGGTCCGTTCAACCTTTGCATGTGTTTTTTAGTGATTTAGTAGTAAAAAAAACACCGATATTCCATCCAAGTATGGAATAAATATATGCTAGGAAGTAACAGATGTGTTGTAATGTAAGAAATCAAGTTTTATTATTGGTCTGTCCAGCCTTTGTATGTCTCATTTAGTAATTTAGTAGTTAAAAAAACATCGATAACCCTTCTGAGGATGGCATACATAGATGTTAGGTTGTAATACAAGTGTAGTAATGTAAGAAACCAAGTTCTATTATTGGTCCGTCCAACCTTTGTATGTGTTATTTAGTGATTTAGTAGTCAAAAAAACACCGATAATCCATCCAAGTATGGAATAAATAGATGCTAGGAGGTAATACATGTGTTGTAATGTAAGAAACCAAGTTCTATTATTGGTCCGTCCAGCCTTTGTATGTCTCATTTAGTAATTTAATAGTCAAAAAAACATCAAAAATCCATCCGAGTACAGAATGCATAGATGTTAGGTTGTAATACAATAGTAGAAAATGTAAGAAACCAAGTTATATTATTGGTATGTCCAGCCTTTCTATGTCTCAATTAGTAATTTAGTAGTCAAAAAAACATTGATAACCCTTCTAACAATGGAATACATAGATGCTAGGAGGTAATACACGTGTAGTAATGTAAAAAACCAAGTTCTATTATTTGTCCATCCAACTTTTGAGTGTCTCATTTAGTGATTTAATAGTCAAAGAAACACCGATAATCCATCCGCGTTTGGAATACATAGATGTTTGGAGGTAATGCACATGCAGTAATGTAAGAAACCAAGTTTTATTACTGGTCTTTCAAGCCTTTGTATGTCTCATTTAGTAATTTAGTAGTCAAAAAACATCGATAATCCATCCAAGTATGGAATAAATAGATGCTAGGAGGTAATACACGTGTTGTAATGTAAGAAAGCAAGTTTTATTCTAGGTCCGTCCAGCCTTTGTATGTCTCCTTTAGTAATTTAATAGTCAAAAATCCATCCGAGTATGGAATACATAGATGTTAGGTCGTAATACAAGCGTAGTAATGTAAGAAACCAAGTTCTATTATTGGTCCGTCCAACCTTTGTTTGTGTTATTTAGTGATTTAGTAGTCAAAAAAACATCGTTAATCCATCCAAGTATGGAATAAATAGATGCTAGGAGGTAATAGACGTGTTGTAATGTAAGAAACCAAGTTTTATTATTGGTATGTCCAGCCTTTGTATGTCTCATTTAGTAATTTAATAGTCAAAAATCCATCCGAGTATGGAATACATGGATGTTAGGTCATAATACAAGCGTAGTAATGTAAGAAACCAAGTTCTATTATTGGTCCGTCCAACCTTTGAATGTCTCATTTAGTGATTTAGGAGTCAAAGAAACACCGATAATCCATCTGAGTTTGGAATACACAGATGTTAGGAGGTAATGCACATGTAGTAATGTAAGAAACCAAGTTTTATCACTGGTCTTTCAAACCTTTGTATGTCTCATTTACTAATTTAGTAGTCAAAAAACATCGATAATCCTTCTGAGTATGGAATACATAGATGTTAGGTTGTAATACAAGTGTAGTAATGTAAGAAACCAAGTTCTATTGTTGGTCCGTCCATCCTTTGTATGTGTTAGTTAGTGATTTAGTAGTCAAAAAAACACCGATAATTCATTCAAGTGTGGAATAAATAGATGCTGGGAGGTAATAGATGTGTAGTAAAGTCAGAAACCAAGTTTTATTATTGGTCTGTCCAGCCTTTCTATGTCTCATTTAGTAATTTAGTAGTCAAAAAAACATCGATAACCCTTCTAAATATGGAATACATAGATGTTAGGTTGTAATACAAGTGTAGTAATGTAAGAAACCAAGTTCTATTATTGGTCCGTCCAACCTCTGTATATGTTATTTAGTGATTTAGTAGTCAAAAAAACACCATAATCCATCCAAGTATGGAATAAATAGATGCTAGGAGGTAACAGACGTGTTGTAATGTAAGAAACAAGGTTTTATTATTGGTCAGTCCAGCCTTTGTATGTCTCATTTAGTAATATAGTAGTCAAAAAAACATGTATAACCCTTCTGAGAATGGAATACATAGATGTTAGGTTGTAATACAAGTGTAGTAATGTAAGAAACCAAGTTCTATTATTGGTCCGTTCAACCTTTGCATGTGTTATTTTGTGGTTTAGTAGTAAAAAAAACACCGATATTCCATCCAAGTATGGAATAAATATATGCTAGGAAGTAACAGATGTGTTGTAATGTAAGAAATCAAGTTATATTATTGGTCTGTCCAGCCTTTGTATGTCTCATTTAGTAATTTAGTAGACAAAAAAACATCGATAACCCTTCTAAGGATGGAATACATAGATGTTAGGTTGTAATACAAGTGTAGTAATGTAAGAAACCAAGTTCTATTATTGGTCCGTCCAACCTTTGTATGTGTTATTTAGTGATTTAGTAGTCAAAAAAACACCGATAATCCATCCAAGTATGGAATAAATAGATGCTAGGAGGTAATACACGTGTTGTAATGTAAGAAACCAAGTTCTATTATTGGTCCGTCCAGCCTTTGTATGTCTCATTTAGTAATTTAATAGTCAAAAAAACATCAAAAATCCATCCGAGTACAGAATGCATAGATGTTAGGTTGTAATACAATAGTAGAAAATGTAAGAAACCAAGTTATATTATTGGTATGTCCAGCCTTTCTATGTCTCAATTAGTAATTTAGTAGTCAAAAAAACATTGATAACCCTTCTAAGAATGGAATACATAGATGCTAGGAGGTAATACACGTGTAGTAATGTAAAAAACCAAGTTCTATTATTTGTCCATCCAACTTTTGAGTGTCTCATTTAGTGATTTAATAGTCAAAGAAACACCGATAATCCATCTGCGTTTGGAATACATAGATGTTAGGAGGTAATGCACATGTAGTAATGTAAGAAACCAAGTTTTATTACTGGTCTTTCAAGCCTTTGTATGTCTCATTTAGTAATTTAGTAGTCAAAAAATATCGATAATCCTTCTGAGTATGGAATACATAGATGTTAGGTTGTTATACAAGTGTAGTAATGTAAGAAACCAAGTTCTATTATTGGTCCGTCCAACCTTTGTATGTGTTATTTAGTGATTTAGTAGTCAAAAAAACACCGATAATTTATCCAAGTATGGAATAAATAGATGTTGGGAGGTAATAGATGTGTTGTAATGTCAGAAACCAAGTTTTATTATTGGTCTGTCCTGCCTTTCTATGTCTCAGTTAGTAATTTAGTAGTAAAAAAAACATCGATAACCCTTCTGAGTATGGAATACATAGATGTTAGTTTGTAATTCAAGTGTAGTAATGTAAGAAACCACGTTCTATTATTGGTCCGTCCAACCTTTATATGTGTTATTTAGTGATTTAGTAGTCAAAAAAACACCATAATCCATCCAAGTATGGAATAAATATATGCTAGGAGGTAACAGACGTGTTGTAATGTAAGAAACCAAGTTTTATTATTGGTCAGTCCAACCTTTGTATGTCTCATTTAGTAATATAGTAGTCAAAAAAACATGTATAACCCTTCTAAGAATGGAATACATAGATGTTAGGTTGTAATACAAGTGTAGTAATGTACGAAACCAAGTTCTATTATTTGTCCGTACAACCTTTGTATGTGTTATTTATTGATTTAGTAGTCAAAAAAACACCGATAATCCATCCAAGTATGGAATAAATATATGCTAGGAAGTAACAGATGTGTTGTAATGTAAGAAACCAAGTTTTATTATTAGTCTGTCCAGCCTTTGTATGTCTCATTTAGTAATTAGTAGTCAAAAAAACATCGATAACCCTTCTGAGTATGGAATACATAGATTTTAGGTTGAAATACAAGTGTAGTAATGTAAGAAACCAAGATCTATTATTGGTCCGTCCAACCTTTGTATGTGTTATTTAGTGATTTAGTAGTCAAAAAAACACCGATAATCCATCCAAGTATGGAATAAAAGATGCTAGGAGGTAATACACGTGTTGTAATGTAAGAAACCAAGTTCTATAATTGGTCCGTCCAACCTTTGTATGTCTCATTTTGTAATTTAGTAGTCAAAAAAACATCGATAACCCATCTGAGTATGGAATACATAGATGTTAGGTTGTAATACAAGTGTAGTAATGTAAGAAATCAAGTTCTATTATTGGTCCGTCCAACATTTGTATGTGTTATTTAGTGATTTCGTACTCAAAAAAACACTGATAATCCATCCAAGTATAGAATAAATAGATGCTAGGAGGTAATACACGTGTTGTAATGTAAAAAAGCAAGTTTTATTATTGGTCCGTCCAGCCTTTGTATGTCTCATTTAGGAATATAATAGTAAAAAAAACATCAAAAATCCATCCGAGTATGGAATACGTAGATGTTAGGTTGTAATACAATAGTAGTAATGAATGAAACCAAGTTCTATTATTGGTCCAACCAACTTTTGAATGTCTCATTTAGTGATTTAGTAGTCAAAGAAACACCGATAATCCATCTGAGTTTGGAATACACAGATGTGAGGAGGTAATGCACATGTAGTAATGTAAGAAACAAAGTTTTATTACTAGTCTGTCAAGCCTTTGTATGTCTCATTTAGTAATTTAGTAGTCAAAAAAATATCAATAACCCTTCTGAGTATGGAATACATAGATGTTAGGTTGCAATACAAGCGTAGTAATGTAAGAAACCAAGTTCTATTATTGGTCCATCCAACCTTTGTATGTATTATTTAGTGATTTAGTAGTAAAAAAAACACTAATAATCCATCCAAGTGTGGAATAAATAGATGCTAGGAGGTAATACATGTGTTGTAATGTAAGAAAGCATGTTTTATTGTTGGTCCGTCCAGCCTTTGTATGTCTAATTTAATAATTTAATTGTCAAAAAAACATAAAAAAATCCATCCGAGTATAGAATACATAGATGTTAGGATGTAATACAATAGTTGTAATGTAAGAAACCAAGTTCTATTATTGGTCAATCAAACTTTTGAATGTCTCATTTAGTGATTTAGTAGTCAACGAAACACCGATAATCCATCTGAGTTTGGAATACACAGATGTGAGGAGGTAATGCACATGTAGTAATGTAAGAAACCAAGTTTTATTACTGGTCTGTCAAGGCTTTGTATGTCTCATTTAGTAATTTAGTAGTCAAAATGATACGGGTGTGAGCTATCCAACAAGACCACGACCTTTCACGCGTAGTCAAGCCCGGGAGTTACAAAAACTCCAAGCCTTATTCATGCAAATGGACGCGTGTGAACTGGTCGTGGGCCGCCTGTTTTAGAGAGGGCAAAAGGGTCATTTTGACTTTCATTTGGCTTGTAATATAAATAGACAAGCTTAGGGTTATTTTGCTTAGTTTTCTCATTGTAATTTCAAGACAAATGACATATATTGGGGGCATAAGGCCAATGAATATCCAAACCGACGCAATGTGATCCTACGGGAAGGGAGAGTGTATTACCTTGGTGAGGAGGTGGGTCCCGAAAAGGGAGAAGTTGAGGCCGAGCCTCAAGATGGAGAGGAAACCGATGATGGACCACATGATGATGATGGTGAAGATGTTTACCCGCAAGAAGGGGAGTGTGTGGTTCCAAACTTTGTGGTTAGGCGCGTCATGATTAGTAAGGCAATAGATGACCCAAGCCAAAGGAAAAATCTATTCCATACTAAATGTCTTGTAAAGGGGAGTGTGTGTACCTTGGTGATCGATAGTGGTAGTTGTACAAATGTTGTAAGTCATGCTATGGTAAATTTCTTGAAGTTACCAACTACCCCACATACTAGTCCTTACAAGTTACAATGGTTGAATGATTGTGGTGAGTTAAGGGTCGCAAGGCAATGTGTGATACGGTTTAAGGTGGGAAACTACCACGATGAAGTGCTTTGTGACGTGATACCAATGCAAGCATGTCACTTGTTGCTAGGTAGACCTTGGCAATATGATAGGTCTACTAAACACGATGGGAGGTCCAATCGGTATACACTTGAGAAGGATGGCCGAAAGGTTACTCTTCATCCGCTTTCGCCTTCCCAAGTAAATGAGTGGCATCAAAGGATGAGGGAATTGAAGGAAAAGGGAAAGGAATCCGAAAAGGGAGAAAAGGGAGGGAATTCCATAGGTGGGGCAGTGGGGTCATCCAAGGCTGCCCCAACGTCAAAAGGGCCGGAAAACATGGTGATGTTAGTTAGGAGGAAGGAACTCTTCGTGGATCATGATGAGGACACGCCTATGTTACTCTTGGCTCATTGTTTTAATACTAATCCCACTAATTCTTCCATTTACCCTTTGATTTCTTGTGTGTTGTAGGATTATGAGGATGTATTTCCTAAGGAGCTTCCGCAAGGATTGCCCCCGCTTCGGGGAATTGAGCACCAAATTGATTTTGTGCCGGGATCACAATTGCCAAACAAGCCGGCTTATAGGAGCAATCCTACGAATACCAAGGAATTGCAACGTCAAGTGGAGGAGCTTCTCAACAAAGGGTATATCAAGGAGAGCATGAGTCCGTGCGCGGTTCCGGTGCTACTAGTGCCCAAGAAGGATGGAACGTGGCGTATGTGTGTGGACTGCCGAGCCATCAACAAGATTACGGTAAAGTATCGTCACCCTATCCCTCGATTAGATGACATGCTTGATGAATTGAATGGTTCGTGTTTATTTTCCAAGATTGATTTAAGAAGTAGCTATCACCAAATAAGAATGCAACCCGGTGATGAATGGAAAACCGCCTTCAAGACCAAGTTTGGTCTCTATGAATGGATGGTTATGCCTTTTGGCCTAACAAACGCTCCAAGTACTTTTATGAGGCTAATGAGTCATGTGATGAGGCCATTTATTGGAAAGTTTGTTGTTGTTTACTTTGATGATGTCTTGGTTTATAGCAAGTCTTTAGAAGAGCATGTGGTGCATTTACAATGTGTGGTTGATGTCCTTAGAAAGGAAAAATTGTATGCAAATCTGGAAAAGTGCTCTTTTGGTGTTAATGAAGTTGTTTTCTTGGGTTTTGTTGTTAGCTCAAGAGGGGTCGAAGTGGATGAATCCAAAATAAACGCTATCAAAAATTGGCCAGCCCCACAAACCGTTGGAGAAGTAAGAAGCTTCCACGGATTGGCTAGTTTTTATAGAAGGTTTGTTAAAGGATTTAATACCATAGCCGCCCCCTTGACCGAGGTCATTCGGAAGGAACAACCCTTCAAGTGGGGTGAAGAACAAGCTAAGGCCTTTGAAGCCTTGAAAGGTATGCTCATTTACGCACCATTATTACAATTGCCCAACTTTGATAAGATGTTCGAAGTCGAGTGCGATGCAAGTAAAGTAGGCATAGGGGCTGTTTTGATGCAAGATTTAAAACCCATTGCTTACTTTAGCGAAAATCTCAAAGGAGCAACTTTAAACTACTCCACGTATGATTTAGAGTTGTATGCCTTGATTAGATCTTCGGCCACTTGGCAACACTACTTATGGCCTAAGGAGTTTGTGATCCGAACGGACCATGAATCCTTAAAACATCTGCGGGCCCAAGACAAGCTTAACAAGCGGTATGCTAAATGGATTGAGTTCCTTGAGACCTTCCCTTATGTTATCCAATACAAGAAGGGTAAGGACAATGTAGTAGCCGATGCCTTGTCTAGAAAACATGCTCTTGTGTCCACTTTGTCATCAAAGTTGATGGGTTTTGAGAGTTTAAGAGAGTTGTATCCCGAGGACCCTTACTTTTCTCCTATCTTTAGGGAATGCGAAGAAGTGGGTAGGGACAAGTGGGAGTCGGCTAGGGGTTCAAAACCCTATGCCAAGTTTGATGGTTACTTGTTTAAAGGTAGACGATTGTGTGTACCCTCTAGCTCTTGGAGAGAGTTGTTTGTGAGGGAAGCACATGATGGCGGTCTAATGGGTCACTTTGGGGTCGAAAAGACCTTCAAAATATTGGAGGAGCAATTCTATTGGCCTAGGATGCACAAGGATGTACCTAGAATTTGCGGCCAACGTATAGAATGCAAAAGACCCAAATCTCGGCTCTTACCTCACGGGTTGTACACCCCACTGCCCACCCCTCTACGTCCTTGGCTTGATATATCTATGGATTTTGTATTGGGGTTACCAAGGACCCGACGAGGCAGGGATAGCATCTTTGTTGTAGTCGATCAGTTTTCCAAGATGGCACACTTTATTGCTTGTTCTAAGTGTGACGACGCCCCTAGCGTGGCCTCTCTATTTGTTGATAATGTTGTGAGATTGCATGGTGTTCCGAGGACCATTGTAAGTGATAGGGACTCTAAGTTCCTAAGTCACTTTTGGAAGTCCATATGGGGTAGGCTTGGGACCAAGTTGTTGTTCTCTACGTCCTGCCACCCACAAACCGATGGCCAAACGAAAGTAGTAAATAGGACTTTGGGTACTATTCTACGCTCCATGGTTAAGGGAAAAATGACTTCTTGGGAGGAACACTTACCATTAATTGAGTTTGCTTATAACCGTGTCATACACTCAAGAACGGGAATGACTCCCTTTGAGTGTGTATACGGCCTCAACCCCCTTACCCCTTTGGATTTAACGCCTTTGCCAAGTGATCTCATGATTAGCTTAGATGGAAGCAAGCGGGCAGATTCTATGAAAAGTCTACATGAGAAGGTGCGACTTCAACTTGAGAAGAAAAACCAAGACATGGCAAGGAGGGCAAACAAGGGAAGAAAGGAATTCATTCTTGAACCGGGAGATTGGGTGTGGGTGCATCTTCGGAAGGATCGGTTTCCATCTCAAAGAAAGTCCAAATTGATGCCGAGAGGTGATGGTCCATTCCAAGTACTTGAGAAAATCAATGACAACGCCTACAAGATTGATCTTCCACCGAAATATCAAGTGCACAACACTTTCAACGTAGGTGATCTTTCTCTCATAGGTCTGGTTGAAGATGGACAAATGCCGAATTTGAGGTCAAATTCCTCTCAATATGGAGAGGATGATACGGGTGTGAGCTGTCCAACAAGACCACGACCTTTCACGCGTAGTCAAGCCTGGGAGTTACAAAAACTCCAAGCCTTATTCATGCAAATGGACGCGTGTGAACTGGTCGTGGGCCCACCTAATGGTCTCAATGTTCTTAAGTGTGAAGAGGACCTTGAAGAGTAATAAATACAACACTCCAAGGTCGCCTGCTTCAGAGAGGGCAAAAGGGTCATTTTGTCTTTCATTTGGCTTGTAATATAAATAGACAAGCTTAGGGTTATTTTTCTTAGTTTTCTCATTGTAATTTCAAGACAAAGGACTTGTAATATTTCTCTCTCTCTCTCTTCCATTGGGGAGGCAGAATCTGCCAAGCTTTCCAAGAGTGAAGCTTGTGTTGTGTTTTGGCTAGAAACTAGGGTCTTGAGGTCATTTGAGTTCCTCTTGGTCCAAGTAAGAACTTGGTGTTCATATTCAATAGTCTTAGGGTCCTCTCTTGTTGTTAGGGTTCTTAGCCTTTTGAATATCATATGTCAAGGTAACTATCTTTTATTTATCTTGTTGTTGTTGTGTTTGTGATCTTGAAGTCTAGTGAAGCCGTGAGGGGCTCTTTCGATTCACTAGCATTTTTGTTCATCTTGTTGTTCTTGGTTTACTGATTTTTGTGTTATTGTTGCCAAAATCTTGTGTTACATAATTGATATTGTATCACAAAAGAACATCGATAATCCTTTTGAGTCTGGAATACACAGATGTTAGGTTGTAATACTATAATAGTAATGTAAGAAACCAGGTTCTATTATTGGTCCATCAAACTTCTGAATGTCTCATTTAGTGATTTAGTAGTCAAAGAAACACCGATAATCCATCTGAGTTTGGAACACTCAGATTTGAGGAGGTAATGCACATGTAGTAATGTAAGAAACCAAGTTTTATTGCTGGTCTGTCAAGCCTTTGTATGTCTCATTTAGTAATTCAGTAGTCAAAAAAACATCGATAATCCTTCTGAGTATGGAATACATAGATGTTAGGTTGTAATACAAGTGTAGTAATGTAAGAAACCAAGTTCTATTATTGGTCTGTCCAACCTTTGTATTTGTTATTTAGTAGTCAAAAAAACACCGATAATCCATCCAAGTATGGAATAAATAGATGCTAGGAGGTAATAGACGTGTTGTAATGTAAGAAAGCAAGTTTTATTATTTGTATGTCCAGCCTTTCTATGTCTCATTTAGTAATTTAGTTGTTAAAAAAATATCGATAACCCTTCTGAGTATGGAATACATAGATGTTAGGTTGTAATACAAATGTAGTAATGTAAGAAACCAAGTCTATTATTGGTCCGTCCAACCTTTGTATGTGTTATTTAGTGATTTAGTAGTCAAAAAACGCCGATAATCCATCCAAGTATGGCTTAAATAGATGCTAGGAGGTAACACACGTGTTGTAATGTAAGAAGCCAAGTTTTATTATTGGTCTGTCCAGCCTTTGTATGTCTCATTTAGTAATTTAGTAGTCAAAAAAACATCGATAACCCTTCTGAGTATGGAATACATAGATGTTAGGTTGTAATACAAGTGTTGTAATGTAAGAAACCAAGTTCTATTACTGGTCCGTCCAACCTTTGTATGAGTTATTTAGTGATTTAGTTGTCAAAAAAACACCGATAATCCATCCAAGTATGGAATAAATGGATGCTAGGAGGTAATAGACGTGTTGTAATGTAAGAGAGCAAGTTTTATTATTTGTATGTCTAGCCTTTCTATGTCTCATTTAGTAATTTAGTTGTCAAAAAAATATCGATAACCCTTCTGAGTATGGAATACATAGATGTTAGGTTGTAATACAAATGTAGAAATGTAAGAAACCAAGTTCTATTATTGGTTCGTCCAACCTTTGTATGTGTTATTTAGTGATTTAGTAGTCAAAAAACGCCGATAATCCATCCAAGTATGGCTTAAATAGATGCTAGGAGGTAACACACGTGTTGTAATGTAAGAAGCCAAGTTTTATTATTGGTCTGTCCAGCCTTTGTATGTCTCATTTAGTAATTTAGTAGTCAAAAAAACATCGATAACCCTTCTGAGTATGGAATACATAGATGTTAGGTTGTAATACAAGTGTTGTAATGTAAGAAACCAAGTTCTATTATTGGTCCGTCCAACCTTTGTATGTGTTAATTAGTGATTTAGTAGTCAAAAAAACATCGATAATCTATCCAAGTATTGAATAAATAGATGCTAGGAGGTAATACACGTGTTGTAATGTAAGAAAGCAAGTTTTATTGTTGGTCCGTCCAGCCTTTGTGTGTCTCATTATGTAATTTAATAGTCAAATAAACATCGATAACCCTTCTGAATATGTAATACATAGATATTAGGTTGTAATACAATAGTAGTAATGTAAGAAACCAAGTTCCATTATTGGTCCATCCAACTTTTGAATGTCTCATTTAGTGATTTAGTAGTCAAAGAAACACCGATAATCCATATTAGTTTGGAATACATAGATGTTAGGAGGTAATGCACATGTAGTAATGTATGAAACCAAGTTTTATTTCTGGTCTGTCAAGCCTTTGTATGTCTCATTTAGTAATTTAGTAGTCAAAAAAACATCGATAATCCTTCTGAGTATGGAATACATAGATGTTAGGTTGTAATACAAGTGTAGTAATGTAAGAAACTAAGTTCTATTATTGGTCCGTCCAACCTTTGTATGTGTTATTTAGTAGTCAAAAAAACACCGATAATCCATCCAAGTATTTATACAAGACAAATGGCCATCATAACTTTTGATGCCATCAATCGTGGCCAATACGTGGAGAATCTGATTTTTGACACCTTGATACAAGACAAATGGCCATCATAACTTTGATGCCATCATTCGTGTCCAACACGTGGAGAATCTGATTTTGGACACCTTGAAGGCACGAGAGTATGCATGGTGAAGTCATGAAGTCATTTTGGACACATAATAAAGCAAATTCGTGTGTGGAAGGTTGCTTGGAGGCTTGCCTTGATGACTACCCGAGGCTCCAAAGAATTGCAAGGGTTGTAGTGTGAAGAAGGAGTCCTTACACTCCATGACCGACCCTTATTAAGGGTGTTTTGGTCTTTTTGTGCCTTTTCTTTACACTCCATAGGAGCCTCTTTTCATTAAGGGTAGTTTGGTCATTTGATGTAATAGTTATAAATAGGCTTCATTAGTCTTATTTTCTGGTGAGTTCATTATGGATATTTGAAAGACTTCTTCTTCTCTCTTTGAGAATGTAGTTTAGGGCTTGGAAAGGCCAAGTTGTGTAGGGCTTGGAAAAGCCATTATTGATCCTTGCTTAGAAATGGTGGTTGTAAGGCGGAGTTGATTCCCTTAGCGGTCACCATAAGAGTTTGGTGTTTTTATTGCGGGTCTTAGGGGTCTTATCATTTGATACACGGTTTGGTTCCTATTTCTTGTAATCTCGTATGTCAAGCTATCTATCTTTTTGTAATCTTGTTAAGCTTGTGTTTATAATCTTGAAGTCTAGTGAAGCCGTGTGGGGCTCTTTCGATTCACTAACACTTGTTGTTCAACTTGTTGTTCTTGTGATAGTTGTTCATCTTGTTGTCGTTACTGAAATCTTGTGTTGTGGGTTTGATCTTGTATCATTTGGTATCAGAGCAAGACTGGTTGTGTTCCTACACTACCAATCTTGGGCTATCTCGGTCAAAAAAAAAAAAATGAAATCTGTCAAAAAAAAATAATGAAATCTGTCCATCTTGTTGTCTTGGCCGAGAATAGTGTTTGTGTGTTTAGATCTAGGTGTTATTTTACTTGTTTAGTGTGTTTCTAGTGTTGGTTTCTTTCTCACCAACGCTAAAAGTGTCTAGATCTAAAGATGAGCTTATAATATTGACCATTGTTGTGGTGACTTGAAGTGGGCCGTAGGTTGTACCTTGTTGATGACCATTGGTGGTTTTTTTTTTTGTGTTATGTTCTTGAAGAATTTGATGTTGTGTTCTTGAAGGTTGTTGTGGTGTTCATCTTGTTCTTCATCTATTCTTACAACTTAAGACCACAAAAGTATAAAATAGATCCAAAAGGTTGTAAGACAAAAGTTATAAAGTTGTTGGTGAGAAGACTTGCACACATCTCTTCTTAGACTTGACAACCACTTTTCCTTAAAACACGGAACCTTGTTTTGTGGGATTAGAATAGTCAAATCTTACCTTTTTGAGTTTGAAAAGTTGAAAAAAGAGTACAACACTTTACTTTCCCTCCAAAACCCATTGTCATCCATGACAAGTTGTGTTTCATATTGAAATTTCAGATTTGTGACAAAAAAAAATATATATATATATATTTTTGTGTGGGCCCAAGACCAATTGCATGCTGCCACGTCACCATTAAGCTCAAATTTCAGATTCTAAGTTTCATTTCCTTGTTTCTTTAGTTTCATTTCTTGATTCTAGTACCAATTAACAACTAGTAATCACCTACTAGATTGTGAATTGGTTTTTGAATCCATTTTTCTTCGTGTTTTTTGTTCTTTGTGTGTTTTTCTCATTTCGATTCGTTGAACTTCTTTGATTCAAGTTCATAAGTAGATTTTTGTTTTGTGTCTTGAGTCGATCAAACAATAATCTATTTCGGTCGCTAAGTAGTGATTGACACCTTATTAACTACCGGAGTATAAGCAACTTTCAATATTCGCCGCTCCAATGGTAAGGATCACAAAGGCGAGTGTATACGAGTGTTGGTGAGGTGCTTTACTACTAATCTTGTTTGTTCATTTTGTAGGTACAAGGTGATATAAGGGGAACATATCTTGGTAGCCTCGTAGTATGTGACTACAACATGGGAGACTATGATTGTAGTGAGGGATTTTATGGCTACGATGATGTTGTAGATTATGGGGGCTATGAATATAGCCATGATCAAGACATGGGAAGACTTGAGGGTTATGGTTTTGAGGGAGAACATGAGGTGAATGAAGTTCCAAGTTCTTATGATGAAGTTGGGGCATATGAGGAGTCTGACACTTCCTATTTCGAACCTCGAATTGGTGTAAGGTATAACCCCTCCCTTCGCAAAGCTTATGAGAGCCATGGTGAGAGTGCACATGTGGAGAATGAAGATTCATATTCTTCACCTTGTAGTACATTTTATCAAGGTCGAAGCGGTGTGAATGGGTATACTAGCTATAGTGTAGGTTGACCCATGAGAAGAAGAGAGAATACATCTCCAAGGCCGAAGGGTACTCATGTGCCCTTGGGTTGTCCTAAACTCTACAATGTTGATCCTAGGAGAAGTGTTCACTCCGGAAAGGTAAGCATTGATGGGGTACCGGGCTGCCTTCTTGTGCTAGATGATTGGCGCCATAAGAACTACATCATGCCACCGATGGTTGACTATTTAGGGTTGTTTCGAGAACCTTTACTTGTTCCATATTCCTTGGACGGGTATAAGGTTACCGAGAGAGTGAGGATTGTCTTCACCCAATTTGAATACTATGAGGAGGTGTGGTGCGATATCTTTCCCTTGACACCAGGTCATGTATGCTTGGGTGCCGATTGGTTTGCACAGCATAGAGTTCCAAATGTGCTTAATTGGCCTAAGGTTATAGTGGACCATTGGGGAAATTATCTCTTTACCTCAATTATTCCCAAACCGCAAGGAGATGTGATCACTTACTCCAAGCCGAATGATTATGAGAGACAAAAGATTGAGAGGTGTAAGGGTGTGAAAGGTGGTAATCTGAGAGTGGAAAAAGGAGAGGTTGTGTAGAGTGAAGTGAGGGGGTTGCCACCAAATCATGCTAACTATGTTTGTCCTTTTCTTTCTAAGGACATTTGTGTAGGTACCAACATGGAAAGCGGAGAAGCACAAAGCCAAGGAGAAGTTGCTGCCGAAGTATGTGGGAAACCTTCACACCACGGCAAAGAAGAATTTACTCAAGAACTTCAAGGTAAAATCGCTTACTCTTACACTTTTGTGCATGCGAATGATAATTGTGTGACTAGTAGCCCATTGAGTGTGATTAGTAGCTTACCTATTAATGAGTCTATTGATTCTTTGCCTCTTGTTGATGATGTACATATTGTGAATGTGGATACACTAGTTGATCCTATTGATGACATAATTGACTCTTCTTGTAAGATCAATTTATGTCCACCTAGTGTTGAAGCCAATGTGTTGAATGATAATACATCATCTTGTGGGAATTGTGTTGATCAACTTATGTGCGAAAGTTGTCCACCACTTGAGGATATGTGTGATGTGTTTAATGGATCTCAAGTGAATTATTATATTGAAAATGTTGATCAAATAAATAGGAGTGACCCCTTTAGTGTAACCTCTAGTAAATGTTCTACTCTCGATTTTGCTCATAGGGATAATCATGTGCTTGAAACATCTTTGATACTTGATAATGATCTTTAGAGAATGGATTTGCTTGTTCTATATCCTCTTCATGGATAGATCCTTGTCTCTTTAAGTACAATATCTTGTTTGAAGATGATGAGTTCACTCCTAAAGAACCTAGTGGTGAAAATGACATTGAAGGTATAGCTTGTCTTGAAAGCTATAGCCTATATGCCAACCCACTATGGTGTAAAAACATTCCTCCTAAAGATGGAAATCTCTTCTTGGGAGATGAGAGTACTCTTAAGGGAAAGGAATGTGAGGTCTTGGAAAGGAATGATCAATTGGGTGATGATAATTTTGATTTGCTTGAATTCTTAAGAAACCCACTAAGTGATTTTTCCTTGAAAATTGATTATGGTTGTGATCCTTTGTATGACACCCCACCAATGTTTGATAACTATAAGGATGAATTACTTGCTTGTAAAGACTTAAGTAATAATTCCTTGGACTTTAGTGGTGGTATGTGTCTACTTGAGGGTACTTCCAAAGAAAGGGAAGGTGTCCATTATTTGGAAATTACTTCTTCTACTATGTGTGACCTTATTGTTGAGAGTACTCATGGTGATGATGTTGAAACTGGTAGTGAGTACGCACATGAGGACACCTTAGTTGAACTTGACTTGAGTGATACCATTCTCCACTCGCTATTTGCTTTTAATGATATTTATGCTATTGTAGAGAGTATATCTTGTAGTTTGGGTGAAGCCTATGGGGAAAGGGAGTATTGTCTAGACCCGTGTCTATGGCTACTCTTTCTATTTGACCCCGGTGCCAAATATAGAAATGGTGATGTTGGCGCACCCAACTTGTAAGGTCTACATGACAAGCAAAGTGTCATTTTTGAAAACCCGAGAGCAGAAGTGTCATTGTTTCCTTGGGGTAATGTTTCTAAATGTGCATCCTTGCTTGACACAATTGTGTTTAAATTACAAGAATCTCAACTTGTGGATGCCAAGTTCTCTATATGCTTGAAGGAAAGAATGTGGATGTGCTTAAATGCTTTGTCTTCACCCTTGTATGCCTTTATACTTGATTCTTTCCTATACTACCTCTTTGCCTATGATGACATCCATGCTAGTTTTGGATTTGTTTTATGTAGAGGTAGGAAGTTTGTTGGTTTGTCCACTTGTATGAATGATAATGCTATATGGATCTTGTGGACATTAGAACCAATTGAGGCTCCACCCTTGGTGTGGTCTCTTGAAGAGATAAAGAAGCAATTGTGTCTTATGGCTCCCAAGATGAAGGTAGTTTTACCTTGTGGATTATTTGATTCCATTAGGACCTTTGTAGTTTCCTTATCTCTTGGTGATTTAAATAGCCAAATCCTTTGTGCATATTTTAATAAGTTTTTAATATTTAATTCAAAGGATCCTTGGTTATATTGCAAGTATAAGCAACCTTGGCATGTTGAGATGATTTATTGTGCTAACCCTAACCCTCATGCCATGAGGAGTTTGTATTTGTTTGTCCTTTCTTTGGTTTTGCAAGGTTTGGATTCGAGATCGAATCCTTTTCAAGAAGGGGAGGATGATACAAGACAAATGGTCATCTTAACTTTTGATGCCATCATTCATGGACAACACGTGGAGAATCTAATTTTGGACACCTTGAAGGCCCGAGAGTATGCATGGGGAAGTCATGAAGTCATTTGGACACATAATAAAGCAAATTCGTGTGTGGAAGGTTGCTTGGAGGCTTGCCTTGATGACTACCCGAGGCTCCAAAGAATTGCAAGGGTTGAAGTGTGAAGAAGGAGTCCTTACACTCCATGATCGACCCTTATTAAGGGTGTTTTGGTCTTTTTGTTCCTTTTCTTTACACTCCATATGAGCCTCTTTTCATTAAGGGTAGTTTGGTCATTTGATGTAATAGTTATAAATAGGCTTCATTAGTCTTATTTTCTGGTGAGTTCATTATGGATATTTGAAAGACTTCTTCTTTTCTCTTTGAGAATGTAGTTTAGGGCTTGGAAGGGCCAAGTTGTGTAGGGCTTGGAAAAGCCATTATTGATCCTTGCTTAGAAACGGTGGTTGTAAGGCGAAGTTGATTCCCTTAGCGGTCACCATAAGAGTTTGGTGTTGTTATTGCGGGTCTTAGGGGTCTTATCGTTTGATACACGGTTTGGTTCCTATTTCTTGTAATCTCGTATGTCAAGCTATCTATCTTTTTGTAATCTTGTTAAGCTTGTGTTTATAATCTTGAAGTCTAGTGAAGCCGTGTGGGGCTCTTTCGATTCACTAGCACTTGTTGTTCAACTTGTTGTTCTTGTGATAGTTGTTCATCTTGTTGTTGTTGCTGAAATCGTGTGTTGTGGGTTTTATCTTGTATCACACCTTGAAGGCCGAGAGTATGTGATAGCAACCATGAAGGCTCAAATCCAAAGAAGGAGGAGTTATAATAAATGTCAAGATTCAAGGACGAATCTTCTTTAAGAAGGGGAGAATGATAGCATCCATCGAAGCTCAACATCAACTAAGGAAGCTTTGGAAGATCCAAGAGGATCCATGACAAGATCCCAAACAAGAAAACATGAAGACAAGATTAATGGGCTAGAATTGGCAATTAAAAGGTGTTTAGAAATGGAAGAAGATCTCAAGCCCAATGAAGACATTTTCTCCAAGTCTTACATCTATTTGGAGGCCCAAATTAAAGTCCAAGAAGAGGTGGAATTGGGCTCAAATCTATCCCAAAATGGAGAAAAAGACTGCAACATTTTTTAATTAATTTCTCGAATTATATTTAAGAATTGTTTAATTCTATGTTGACTTCCTAGGTCTTTGTGTGTGGTAGCCTTCTATTCCATTTAATAGTTGTTTTCTTCTATGTTGACTTATAGGATAATGTGTGTGGTAGTCTTCTAGGCCCTAGGAAGTATCATTTAATTTTATGTTATCTTTGACCAACCCCTTCTTCACTACTATATAAAGGGGTCTTTGTTCATTCATGAAAATCAGATTTTGAAGATTAATATATTGAGAGTTCTTTTGAACCTTTGAGGTAGATTACCTTGGGATTTATCTTTCAACCTAACTAGTTCATAGTTTAAGGTAGTAAGATAATTTCTTTCTTTGATATCTTTGGTTTCTTCTTGGTATTCTTAGAAGGCGATTAGTACTCATACTAATTGTTGTCTAACGTTACTCACGAAGCGATCAAGATCCGTTTCCAAACTTGATTAGTTTCTCAAGTAAAGGCATTTGGTTTCTTTAATACCAATTTGTTGTCACTTGGATTCAAATCCGTATCTTTTTAATTTCTGTTTTGTCTTTTTGATTAGTTTCTTAGTTTTTACTTCCGCATTCTTTTAAGTTAATACTCTAGTTTTGGGATTCCCAACCTCCGTGTTATCAGTATGCATGGGGAAGTCATTTTGGACACTTAATAAATCAATTTCGTGGGTGGAAGGTTGCTTGGAGGCTTACCTTGATGACTACCCGAGGCTCCAAAGGATTGCAAGGGTTGAAGTGTGAAGAAGGAGTCCTTACACTCCATGACCACCCCTTATTAAGGGTGTTTTGGTCTTTTTGTGCCTTTTCTTTACACTCCATAGGAGCCCCTTTTCATTAAGGGTAGTTTGGTCATTTGATGTAATAGTTATAAATAGGCTTCATTAGTCTTATTTTCTGGGGGGTTGATTATTGATATTTTAAAGACTTCTTCTCTCTTTGAGAGTGTAGTGTAGGGCTTGAAAAAGCCAAGTAGTGTAGGGCTTGGAAAAGCCATTATTGATCCTTGGTTAGAAACGGTGGTTGTAAGGCGGAGTTGATTCCCTTAGCGGTCGCCGTAAGAGTTGTGGGTCTTAGGGGTCTTATCGTTTGATACACAGTTTGGTTCCTATTTCTTGTAATCTCGTATGTCAAGCTAACTATCTTTTTATTATCTTGTTGTTGTTGTGAGATCCTGAAGTCTAGTGAAGCCGTGTGGGGCTCTTTCGATTCACTAGCATTGTTGTTTAACTTGTTAATCTTGTGTTTGTTGGGTCTTCTTGTTGTTGTTGTTGGAATCTTCGTATTGTGGACTTGATCTTGTATCATTTGGTATGGAGCAAGACCGGTTGTGTTCCAACACTACCCATCTTGGGCTTGCTCTCGATCAACAAAAAAAAAAGAGAAAAGAGAAAATCTGTCCATTGTTGTCTTGGCCGAGAATGTTGTTATGTGTTTAGATCTAGGTGTTATTTTACTTGTTTAGTGTGTTTCTAGTGTTAGTTTCTTTCTCACCAACACTAAAGTGTCTAGATCTAAAAGTTGAGCTTAAAATATTGACCATTGTTGTGGTGACTTGAAAGGTGGACCGTAGGTTGTATGTTGTTGATGACAATTGGTGGTTTTGTGTTATGTGCTTGAAGAAGTTGATGTTGTGCTCTTGAAGGGTGTTGGGATTGTTGAGGTGTTCATCTTATAAACTTGTTCATCTTGTTGAAAGTTGAGTTCATATTGTAAGACAAAAGTCATAAAGTTGTTGGTGAAAGACTTGCACCCATCACTTGCTAGTCTTGACAACCACTCTTCCTTAATTCAAGGGACCTTGTTTTGTGGGAATAGTATAGTCAAACCTCACCATTTTGAGATTGAAAAGTTGAAAAGAATACAAGACTTTTACTTTCCCTCCAAAACACATTGTCATCCATAACAAGTTGTGTGAGTATTGAAAATTTCAGATTTAAGACAAAAAAAAAAAAAAATCAACCAACCAAAGGCTGCCACGTCACCACCAAGGACTGCCACGTCATCACTTCACCAAAATAGCTTAAGCTCAAATTTCAGATTCTAAGTTTCATTTCCTTGTTTCTTTAGTTTCATTTCTTGATTCTAGTACTAATTAGCAACTAGTAATCACCTACTAGATTGTGAGTTGGTTTTTGAATCCATTTTCTTCGTGTTTTTCGTTCTTTGTGTGCTTTTCTCATTTTGATTCGTTGAACTTCTTTGATTCAAGTTCATAAGTAGATTTTTGTTTTGTGTCTTGAGTCGATCAAACAATAATCTATTTCGGTCGCTAAGTAGTGATTGACACCTTATTAACTACCGGAGTATAAGCAACTTTCAATATTCGCCGCTCCAATTGTGAGGATCACAAAGGTGAGTGTATACGAGTGTTGGTGAGGTATTTTTACTACTAATCTTGTTTGTTCATTTTGTAGGTACAAGGTGATATAAGGGGAACATATCTTGGTAGCCTCGTATTATTGTGACTACAACATGGGAGACTATGATTGTAGTGAGGAATTTTATGGCTACGATGATGTTGTAGATTATGGGGGCTATAAATATAGCCATGATCAAGACATGGGCAGATTTGAGGGTTATGGTTTTGAGAGAGAAAATGAGGTGAATGAAGTGCCTAGCTCTTATGGTGAATATGGAGATGATGTAGGGCCTTATGATAGTTCTTATGATGAAGTTGGGGCATATGAGGAGTCTGACACTTCCCATTTCAAACCTAGAATTGGTGTAAGGTATAACCCCTTCCTTCGCAAAGCTTATGAGAGCCATGGTGAGAGTGCACGTGTGGAGAATGAAGATTCATATTCTTCACCATGTAGTACATCTTATCAAGGTCGAAGCGGTGTGAATGGGTATACTAGCTATAGTGTAGGTTGTCCCATGAGAAGAAGAGAGAGTACATCTCCAAGACCGAGGGGTACTCATGTGCCCTTGGGTTGTCCTAAACTCTACAATGTTGATCCTAGGAGAAGTGTTCACTCTGGAAAGGTAAGCATTTATGAGGTACCGAGTTGCCTCCTTGTGCTAGATGATTGGCGCCATAAGAACTACATCATGCCATCGATGGTTGACTATTTAGGGTTGTTTCGAGAACCTTTACTTGTTCGATATTCCTTGGACGGGTATAAGGTTACCGAGAGAGTGAGGATTGTCTTCACCCAATTAGAATACTATGAGGAGGTGTGGTCCGATATCTTCCCCTTGACACCAGGTCATGTATGCTTGGGTGCCGATTGGTTTGCCCAACATAGAGTTCCAAATGTGCTAAATTGGCCTAAGGTTATAGTGGACCATTGGGGAAATTATCTCTTTACCTTAATTATTCCCAAACCGCAAGGAGATGTGATCACTTACTCCAAGCAGAATGATTATGAGAGACAAAAGATTGAGAGGAGTAAGGGTGTGAAAGGTGGTAATCTGAGAGGGGAAAAAGGAGAGGTCGTGTGGAGTGAAGTGAAGGGGTTGCCACCAAATCATGCTAACTATGTTTGTCCTTTTCTTTCTAAGGACATTTGTGTAGGTACCAACATGGCAAGCGGAGAAGCACAAGGCCAAAGATAAGTTGTTGCCGAAGTATGTGGCAAACCTTCACACCACGGCAAAGAAGAATTTACTCAAGAACTTCAAGGTAAAATCGCTTACTCTTACACTTTGGTGCATGTGAATGATAATTGTGTGGCTAGTAGCCCATTGAGTGTGAGTAGTAGCTTACCTATTTGTGAGTCTATTGATTCTTTGCCTCTTGTTGATGATGTACTTGTTGTGAGTGTGGATACACTAGTTGATCCTATTGATGATCGAATTGACTCTTCTTGTAAGATCAATTTATTTCCACCTAGTGTTGAAGCCAATGTGTTGAATGATGGTACATCATCTTGTGGAAATTGTGTTGATCAAATAAATAGGAGTGATCCCTTTAGTATGACCTCTAGTAAATGTTCTACTCTCGGTTTTGCTCATAGGGATAATCATGTGCTTGAAACATCTTTGATACTTGATAATGATCTTTTAGAGAATGGATTTGCATGTTCTATATCCTCTTCATGGATAGATCCTTCTCTCTTTAAGTACAATATTTTGTTTGAAGATGATGAGTTCACTCCTAAAGAACCTAGTGGTGAGAATGACGTTGAAGATATAGTTTGTCTTGAAAGCTATAGCCTATATGCCAACCCACTATGGTGTAAAAACATTCCTCCTAAAGATGGAACTCTCTTCTTGGGAGATGAGAGTACTCTTAAGGGAAGGGAATGTGAGGTCTTGGAACGGAATGATCAATTGGTTGATGATAAGAAACCCAATAAGTAATTTTTCCTTGAAAATTGATTGTGGTTGTGATCCTTTGTATGACACCCCACCAATGTTTGATGACTAGAAGGATGAGTTGCTTGCTCGTAAAGACTTAAGTAATAATTCCTTGGACTTTAGTGGTGGTATGTGTCTACTTGAGAGTACTTCCATAGAAAGGGAAGGTGTCCATTATTTGGAAATTACTTCTTCTACTATGTCTGACCTTATTGTTGAGAGTACTCATGGTGATGATGTTGAAACTGGTAGTGAGTACCCACATGAGGACACCTTAGTTGAACTTGACTTGAGTGATACCATTCTCCACTCTCTATTTGCTTTTGATGATATTTATGCTATTGTAGAGAGTATATCTTGTAGTTTGGGTGAAGCCTATGGGGAAAGGGAGTATTGTCTAGACCCGTGTCTATGGCTACTCTTTCTATTTGACCCCGGTGCCAAATATAGAAATGGTGATGTTGGCGCACCCAACTTGTTGCTTAGTCTACATGACAAGCAAAGTGTCATTCTTGAAAACCCGAGAGCAAAAGTGTCATTGTTTCCTTGGGGTAATGTTTCTAAATGTGCATCCTTGCTTGACACAATTGTGTTTAAATTACAAGAATCTCAACTTGTGGATGCCAAGTTCTCTATTTGCTTGAAGGAAAGAATGTGGATGTGCTTAAATGCTTTGTCTTCACCCATGTATGCCTTTATACTTGATTCTTTCCTATACTAACTCTTTGCCTATGATGACATCCATGCTAGTTTTGGATTTGTTTTATGTAGAGGTAGGAAATTTGTTGGTTTGTCCACTTGTATGAATGATAATGGTATATGGATCTTGTGGACATTAGAACCAATTGAGGCTCCACCCTTGGTGTGGTCTCTTGAAGAGACAAAGAAGCAATTGTGTCTTATGGCTCCTAAGATGAAGGTAGTTTTACCTTGTGGATTGTTTGATGCCATTAGGACCTTTGTAGTTTCCTTATCTCTTGGCGATTTAAGTAGCCAAATCTTTTGTGCATATTTTAACAAGTTTTTAATATTTAATTCAAAGGATCCTTGGTTATATTCCAAGTATAAGCCACTTTGGCATGTTGAGATGATTTATTGTGCTAACCCTAACCCTCATGCCATGAGGAGTTTGTATTCGTTTGTCCTTTCTTTGGTTTTGCAAGGTTTGAATTCGAGGTCGAATCCTTTTCAAGAAGGGGAGGATGATACAAGACAAATGGCCATCATAACTTTTGATGCCATCAATCGTGGCCAACACGTGGAGAATCCGATTTTGGACACCTTGAAGGCCGAGAGTATGCATGGGGAAGTCATTTTGGACACTTAATAAATCAATTTCGTGGGTGGAAGGTTGCTTGGAGGCTTGCCTTGATGACTACCTGAGGCTCCAAAGGATTGCAAGGGTTGAAGTGTGAAGAAGGAGTCCTTACACTCCATGACCACCCCTTATTAAGGGTGTTTTGGTCTTTTTGTTCCTTTTCTTTACACTCCATAGGAGCCCCTTTTCATTAAGGGTAGTTTGGTCATTTGATGTAATAGTTATAAATAGACTTCATTAGTCTTATTTTCTGGGGGGTTGATTATTGATATTTGAAAGACTTCTTCTTCTCTCTTTAAGAGTGTAGTGTAGGGCTCGGAAAAGCCAAGTAGTGTAGGGCTTGGAAAAGCCATTATTGATCCTTGCTTAGAAATGGTGGTTGTAAGGCGGAGTTGATTCCCTTAGCGGTCACCGTAAGAGTTTGGTGTTGTTATTGCGGGTCTTAGGTGTCTTATCGTTTGATACACGATTTGGTTCCTATTTCTTGTAATCTCGTATGTCAAGCTAACTATCTTTTTATTATCTTGTTGTTGTTGTGTTTGAGATCCTGAAGTCTAGTGAATCCGTGTGGGGCTCTTTCGATTCACTAGCATTGTTGTTTAACTTGTTAATCTGGTGTTTGTTGGGTCTTCTTGTTGTTGTTGTTGGAATCTTCGTATTGTGGACTTGATCTTGTATCATTAACCTTAAGAGTGAACCGCTAACCAACTACACTAAAAGCTATAGCTGATAGTGGAAGGCGCAACCAACCCTTTATAGGCCCTAAACCAGGGGGGACAAACCCGACCCACACACCCACTAAGGCCAATCCGGGACACATCCCTCTTCCTAGGGGTGGCCACCTTTTTAGGTTCCATCATTCCCCCTTTCTTTGGAAAAGGTTCGTCCTCGAACCTGCGCATGGTGTAAGTGGGATTCGAACCAGCGACCTCCGCTCTGATACCAAACCTTAAGAGTGAATCGCTAACCAACAGCACTAAAAGCTATAGCTGATAGTGGAAGGCGCAACCCACCCTTTATAGGCCCTGAACCAGAGGGGAACAAACCCGACCCCCACCTCCACCAAGGCCAATCCGGGACACATCCCTCTTCCTAGGGGTGGCCACCTTTTTAGGTGCCATCAACTATGGAATTAATAGATGCTAGGAAGTAATAGACGTGTTGTAATGTAAGAAACCAAGTTTTATTATTGGTATGTCCAGCCTTTCTATGTCTCATTTAGTAATTTAGTAGTCAAAAAAAATCAATAACCCTTCTAAGTATGGAATACATAGATGTTAGGTTGTAATACAAGTGTAGTAATATAAGAAACCAAGTTCTATAGTATGTGTTATTTAGTGATTTAGTAGTCAAAAAAACACCGATAATCCATCCAAGTATGGAATAAATAGATGCTAGGAGGTAATAGATGTGTTGTAATGTAAGAAAGCAAGTTTTATTGTTGGTCCGTCAAGCCTTTGTATGTCTCATTATGTAATTTAATAGTCAAAAAAACATCGATAACCCTTCTGAATATGGAATACATAGATGTTAGGTTGTAATACAATAGTAGTAATGTAAGAAACCAAGTTCTATTATTGGTCCATCCAACTTTTGAATGTCTCATTTAGTGATTTAGTAGTCAAAGAAACACCGATAATCCATCTTAGTTTGAAATACATAGATGTTAGAAGGAAATGCACATGTAGTAATGTATGAAACCAAGTTTTATTACTGGTCTGTCAAGCCTTTGTATGTCTCATTTAGTAATTTAGTAGTCAAAATAACATCGATAACCCTTCTGAGTATGGAATACATAGATGTTAGGAAGTAATACAGTAGTAGTAATGTAAGAAACCAAGCTCTATTATTGGTCAATCCAACTTTTCAATGTCTCATTTAGTGATTTAGTAGTCAAAGAAACACCGATAATCCATCTGATTTTGGAATACACAGATGTTAGGAGCTAATGCATATGTAGTAATGTAAGAAACAAAGTTTTATTACTGGTCTGTCAAGCCTTTGTATGTCTCATTTAGTAATTTAGTAGTCAAAAAACATCGGTAATCCTTCTGAGTATGGAATACATAGATGTTAGGTTGTAATACAAGTGTAGTAATGTAAGAAACCAAGTTCTATTATTGGTCCATCCAACTTTTGAATGTCTAATTTAGTGATTTAGTAGTCAAAGAAACACCGATAATCCATCTGAGTACATGTAGTAATGTAAGAAACCAAGTTTTATTACTGGTTTGTCAAGCCTTTGTATGTCTCATTTAGTTATTTAGTATTCAAAAAAACATAATTAACCCTTCTGAGTATGGAATACATAGATGTTAGGTCTTAATACAAAGGTAGTAATGAAAGAAACCAAGTTCTATTATTGGTCCGTCCAACCTTTGTATGTGTTATTTAGTTATTTAGTAGTCAAAAAAACACTGATAATCCATCCAAGTATGGAATAAATAGATGTTAGAAGGTAATACATGTGTTGTAATGTAAGAAAGCAAGTTTTATTGTTGGTTCGTACAGCCTTTGTATGTCTATTTTAATAATTTAATAGTCAAAAAAACATAAAAAATCCATCCGAGTGTAGAATACATAGATGTTCGGATGTAACACAGTAATAGTAATGTAAGAAACCAAGTTCTATTATTGGTCAATCAAACTTTTGAATGTCTTATTTAGTGATTTAGTAGTCAACGAAACACCGATAATCCATCTGAGTTTGGAATACACAGATGCGAGGAGGTAATGCACATGTAGTAATGTAAGAAACCAAGTTTTATTACTAGTCTGTCAAGCCTTTGTATGTTTCATTTAGTAATTTAGTAGTCAAAAAAATATCGATAATCCTTTTGAGTATGGAATACATAGATGTTAGGTTGTAATACTATAGTAGTAATGTAAGAAACCAACTTCTATTATTGGTCCATCCAACTTTTGAATGTCTCTTTCAGTGATTTTGTAGTCAAAGAAACACCGATAATTCATCTGAGTTTGGAATACATAGATGTTAGGAGTAGCACATGTAGTAATGTAAGAAACCAAGTTTTATTACTGGTCTGTCAGGCCTTTGTATGTCTCATTTAGTAATTTAGTAGTCAAAAAAACATCGATAATCCTTCTGAGTATGGAATACATAGATGTTAGGTTGAAATACAAGTGTAGTAATATAAGAAACCAAGTTCTATTATTGGTCCATCCAAGCTTTGTATGTGTTATTTAGTGATTTAGTAGTCAAAAAAATACTGATAATCCATCCAAGTATGGAATAAATAGATGCTAGGAGGTAACAGACATGTTGTAATGTAAGAAACCAAGTTTTATTATTGGTCTGTCCAGCCTTTCTATGTTCATTTAGTAATTTAGTAGTCAAAAAAACATCGATAACCCTTCTGAGTATGGAATACATAGATGTTAGGTTTTAATACAAGTGTAGTAATGTAAGAAACCAAGTTCTATTATTGGTCCGTCCAAACTTTGTATGTGTTATTTAGTGATTTAATAGTCAAAAAAACACCGATAACCCTTCTGAGCATGGAATACATAGATGTTAGGTTGTAATACAAGTGTAGTAATGTAAGATACAAGTTCTATTATTGGTCCGTCCAACCTTTGTATGTGTTATTTAGTGATTTAGTAGTCAAAAAAACACCGATAATCCATCCAAGTATGGAATATATAGATGCTAGGAGGTAATACACATGTTGTAATGTAAGAAAACAAGTTTTATTGTTGGTCCGTCCAGCCTTTGTATGTCTCATTTAGTAATTCTTCTCAAGAAGGGGAGAGTGATGCAACCCAAGGGCTCCCAAGCCTTTTACAAGGCCTTTCACAAGGAGTCAAGCTCGTGAGATCCAAACTTGGCAAGGGTCATTCATGAAGAAAGATGCACTTGAGTGCATTATGGTGTTCTCCCGAGGATTCCACATGTTCGTGATAGCATTTGATGGAGTACACATTGAGAAGAAGAAGGAGGATTAGGCTTTGGTTTGATGAATTCTCGAATTCATCACAAAGAGGACATCCAAACAAGACCCTTGCATCATTAAGGGTAGAAATGTAATAACATAGTTTCTTCTTTATTTGCTTAGTATAAATAGCCTCTTCTATGCTTTGAGGACTTAGAATTTTCATAAACTAAAAACTCTATTGTTGAGAGAATTAACAGAGCTTGCTAAAGCTTTTAGTTGTTTCTTGTTTGGAAAGAAGAGTTGCTTGGGATATCATTTCCCTTGAGGTTCTTCTTAGAGTTAGTTGCTTGTTGGGATATTTAAGGAAGATCTCTTTATTTATTAAAGTGGTTGTCTTTAATTCTCAATTTGTATCTATTTATCTTCCTCTTGTTTCTTGTTAATCCTCTTGTCATTAGTCTAAATTGTGCTTTATTTCTTTATCAATCTTAGCTTTCCTTTAGGGTTTATATCATTTGGTATCAAAGCTTGGATTGAGTTTGTTTCTACAAACTTACGTCTTGGGTTTTGGTATTTTTCAGAAAAAAAAAAAAATCATCCAAAAAAAAAATCCGATTTTTTTTTGATTTGATTTGTTGTTTTTGACACTAGATCTTGCTTCTCTAGTGTTTTTAGAGTCTAAATCTCGAATTTCACTCAATTCGGAGTTGTAGAAAGGAAGTTACCATGAAAGGTTTTTCAAGCTTTTAAACTTTTCAAACTTGGAAAGTGGGTTTGTTGATTGAGAAGAAATTGTAGCTTAAAGCCATTGGGGTTTGTTCCGTACGTCTTGCGGAAGCTACTCCTAAATTTTGAGCCAATTCCGAGTTGATTTGGAGGTGTTGGGGTTTAGTGTGTTTTCTTGAACATCTTCATATTGTTCTTGGAGAAGAAGAGAGAGGAAATACACTTTGATCCAAAAATCTCAAGTCAATTTTGGTCAAAGGTGTTTGTGGGTCCACTTGTGGAAATTTAAAATAAATAAATAAATAATAATAAAAAAAATTCCCCACCCACCCCTGTAGGCGCGTGGTGCTCAGATTCAGAGAGCAGGAAATTTCCAACACTTAGTTTTTTTAACTTTGGACCCAAAATTTTTTTTAAGTGTCCAAACTCCGTGATTTTTTTTTCCTACGTTTTCTTCTTTCAATTTCTCAACTATTTACCAAGTAATTAACATCTTTAGTCACTTGGTAACTCGTTTACAACATCAAATCCTCTTCTTTGATCCTTCAAACTAAGTAACAACAAGTAATTCTTTCTACTTTTGTTACTTCGTCTTTGAGTCCGATTTTATTTTGTGCTCTTTTTCTTTGAGCTTTTCTTCTTTATTTCCCCTTGAAACTTCTAGGTTCCCGTCCTTAGATTTTGAATGTTCCTTCTTGAGTCGTCCAAAAATCCATTCTTAACCTTCAAGTAGAGAGTGGACCCTTGCACTCATCGGAGCTAAACAAGTTACAACCATTAGCCGAGGCAATTTGTGAGGCAACCATAGGTGCAATTTCTTGAGTGTTCATGAGCTTTTCTTTTGACTAACTTAACGTGTTTGCTTGTTTTTCTTGAGTGTTTTACCTAGGTACCTATGTCGAACCACAGAGACGGTGACTCGATTACAACACAGGATCCCGCAATACTTGAATTGTTGAGCATGTTCACCACTTTCTCAACCCGCATGGATGAGAGGTTCGGTTGGGTAATCAAGTAGAAACTCTTGAAGCAAGGAGTCGGGATGCTTGCTTCACTCCCCCGGCTACTAATTACTTTGGAACCACAAGCGGAGCTCGCCATGACTCCTCAACCCCAATTTCACACGATGCTCTTCACCGAGTGCTCCATCCCTCATCCTCCGCTCCGCCAACTCAAACCCAAACCGCAAATGCCACCCACCAACATTTCCAACCACCCCCATATACTCCTCTCCATCCCCAACAAGTTCCCCAACCACCACTAAATAGACCTCCACCACCACCAAATGACCACCAACCACTCCGTAATGCCCCCCCCCAATCCAAAATATCCAACAATTGGGTGATGAGTTACTAGAGGAGTTCCACAATGAGTTTGAGGGTGTAAATGATGACTACGCCCACTGAATGAGGGGTCCGCATGAACAATTCCATGGTGCTCATTGAGGTAGAGGAGGAAGACATGGTCCTATCCCTCAATTGGGTAGGCAAATAGGATTTCAAGGTCGGGAATTTCATGATGACAACTATGGCGAGGATCATTATGGACATAATGGACCTCATGGACATCTTGGGGGTCGAGACACGAGTCTTAACTCCATTAAGGTTACTCTTCCATCTTTCAAGGGTGAAAGCAACCCCGATGTGTTTCTTGATTGGGTGACACAATGTGATCGCATCTTCTTGACTAATGAGATGTCCGAGGTACGAAAGGCATCTTATGCTATTGCTCAATTTGAAGGGTTTGCATCTACTTGGTGGGAAACTCAAGTGGAAGCTAGGAGATTGCACGGTTTAGCTCCCACTCCTACTTGGGAGGAACTCAAAACTATCTTGAGGCGTAAGTATGTCACCGATTGTTATCACCAAGAGCAACTCAAGAAGATTTACACTTTGCACCAAGGCACAAAAAGTGTGGAGCAATACTATGATGAGTTCCAACTTGTGAAAATGAGAATATACCTTGAAGAAGATCCTCTGCATGCTATGACACGGTTTTGTGCGGGGTTGAATAAAGAGATTGCTTTCAAAACGAGACTCCATAATTATCGTGATATTGATGAAACTCTTGAAGCGGCTATTGAAATTGAGTTGGGGCTCAAGGAAGAGAAACTTGACAAGTCGAGAGGCTACAAAGGGTCTTGGAACTACAACAAAGAAGGGGGATTTTCCTCTTCCGCTTGGTCAAAGAACAAGGGCACCACACAAGAGACCAAGAAACCATTGGTCCAAACCAATCACGTTGAGAAGCCCACTTCCAAACCCACTCCACATGACGGAGGTAATTCTTCTAAACCTCTTCGATGTTTTAAATGTCAAGGATTTGGTCATAGAATGAGTGAGTGCCCCAATCGGAGGGCATTTGTTGTTATGATTGATGATTCTTGTAATGTTGATGGTGTCCCTCTTCTTGAGGGTAATAATAATGAGGGTACTCATGACGTGGGGGATGATGATGAAGAGGAGGAGAGTGAGGAGTATGGTGATGTTGTTGTTCCTTGTGGGTTGACTAGAAGGCCCTTATTCATCAAGGACTTGCCTCAAGATGGGGAGCTCACCCTTCCAAACTATGTAGTGAGGAGGACAATGATAAGCAAAGCCTTGGATGATCCAAACCAAAGGGAAAACAAGTGCCTCATCAAGGGAAATGTGTGCTCCTTGATAATCGATAGAGGAAGTTGTGTTAATGTTGCAAGTACTGCATTGGTGGATTTTCTTCACCTTCCCACTACCAAACACTCTACCCCTTACAAACTTCAATGGTTGAGTGATTGTGGGGAATTGAAGGTAAATAGACAAGTCGTGATTAAGTTCAAGGTTGGCAAGTACCAAGATGAAGTTTTGTGTGATGTGGTACCAATGCAAGCTTGTCATTTATTACTTGGGAGGCTGTGGCAATATGATAGAGCTACTAATCATGATCGTCGCACCAATCGGTATTCCTTTTAGCATGGAGGGTATACACACATCCTACATCCTATGACACCGGTACAAGTTTATGACATGTACCACAAGTTGAGAGAGTTAACTAATAAGGGAAAGGGTGTGGATGCTAGTAATGAGGTCAATGGTGTCGTGGGAGAGAGTGAAGGGAAAGGTTGTTCTAAGGGGAAAGAGAAGGTGGCTCTTTTGGTAAACTTTAAGGAGATTCAGGATGAGTTGAAATAGAGGCACCCGGTGTTCCTTCTCATGCATGAGGATTATTCCTTGCTCACTAATGAACTAACTTCTTCTCTCCCTAGTTATCTTTCTTCTCTTTTGCAGGGCTATGAAGATGTGTTTCCCCCGGAACTTCCAAAGGGATTGCCCCCTATAAGGGGAATTGAGCATCAAATTGATTTCATCCCGGGGTCCCAATTGCCAAACAAATCGGCTTATATCTAATTCGGAGGACACCAAGGAACTTCAAGGGCAAGTGGAAGAACTCCTTGAGAAAGGGGTGGTGCAGGAGAGCATGAGCCCATGTGCGGTACCGGTGATTTTGGTTCCTAAAAAGGATGGCACTTGGCGCATGTGTGTGTATTGTCTAGCCATCAACAAAATAATGGTAAAGTATCGCCATCCCATTCCTCGACTTGATGACATGCTTGATGAGTTGAGTGGTTCTTGCATATTCTAAAAAATAGACCTTAGGAGCGGTTACCATCAAATCTGGATAAAACCTGGGGATGAGTGGAAAACGGCATTCAAGACCAAATTTGGTCTCTATGAATGGTTGGTGATGCCTTTTGGCCTCACCAATGCTCCTAGTACTTTTATGTGTTTGATGAATCATGTGATGAAACCTTTTATTGGTAGGTTTGTGGTTGTGTATTTTGATGATGTGTTGGTGATAGTAAGACCATGGATGAGCATGTTGATCATTTAAAGTGTGTGTTTGATGTGCTTAGGCAAGAACAACTTTTTGCCAATTTGTCTAAATGCTCTTTTGGTGTTGACAAGTTGTTTTTTTGGGTTTTGTTGTGAGTTCAAGGGGAGTTGAGGTTGATGAATCCAAAATAGACGCTATTACTAATTGGCCAACGCCCACGTCCATTGGTGATGTACGTAGTTTTCATGGATTGGCTAGTTTTTATAGGCGGTTTGTTAAAGGATTTAGCACTATAGCCGCCCCCTTGACTAAGGTGATCCGAAAGGATACATCCTTCTTTCGGGGTGAGGAACAAGCAAAGGCTTTTGCTACCTTGAAACAAATGCTTAGTTCCACACCATTGTTGCAATTACCCAACTTTGATAAAACATTTGAAATTGAATGTGATGCTAGTAGAGTGGGTATTGGGGCTATTTTGATGCAAGATTTAAAACCCATTGCCTACTTTAGTGAGAAGCTTAGAGGTGTGACGTTGAAATACTCCACCTATGATCTTGAGCTTTATGCCTTGATTTAGGCTTTGGGTAATTGGCAACACTACTTATGGCCTAAGGAGTTTGTCATTAGGTCCGATCATGTGTCCTTGAAACATCTTAGGTCACAAGGAAAGTTAAACAAGAGACATGCCAAGTGGGTTGAATTTCTTGAAACATTCCCTTGTGTGATTCATTGCAAAAAGGGGAAGGATAATGTAGTGGAGGATGCCTTGTCAAGGAAGCATGTTTTGGTCTCTACTTTGACTTCTAAGTTGTTGGGTTTTGAGAGCTTGAAATCATTATACCCCAAGGATCCCATTTTTGCTCAAATCTACCAAGATTGTGGAGCATGGGTAAGGGACCATAAGCTCAAGGATAAACCTACCACCCCATTTGCTATATTTGATGGTTACTTGTTCAAGAACAAGCGACTTTGTGTGCCTATGAGCTCTTGGAGGGAACTTTTTGTGAGAGAGGCACATGATGGGGGTTTTATGGGGCACTTTGGTATTGACAAGACATTGGGAATCCTTGAAGAAAATTTCTATTGGCCTAAAATGCATAGTGATGCTGCTAAAATTTGTGGTCAATGTGTTGATTGTCGTAGTGCTAAATCAAGGTTACTTCCCCATGGATTATATACCCCTCTCCCCACCCCTCAACGGCCTTGGTTTGATATTTTTATGGATTTTGTATTGGGTTTGCAGAGGACTAAAAAGGGCATGGATAGCATCTTTGTGGTTGTTGATCGTTTTTCCAAAATGGCTCATTTTATTGGATGTCATAAGTGTGATGATGCCCCCCATGTTGCATCATTATTTGTTGAGCATGTTGTAAAATTGCATGGTATTCCTCAATCCATAGTGAGTGATAGGGATCCTAAATTCCTTAGCCATTTTTGGAAGGAGTTGTGGGGTAGACTTGGGACAAAATTGTTGTTTTCTACATCATTTCACTGACAAACCGATGGTTAAACCGAAGTTGTAAACCGCACCCTTGGTTCTATGCTTTGGGCCATGGTTAAAGGAAAACTCACATCTTGGGAAGACCAATTGCCTTTAGTTGAATTTGCATATAATCGTGTCATTCATAATCCTATTGGCATGTCTCCATTCGAGGTTGTGTATGGTTTTAACCCCCTTACCCCTATTGATCTAACCCCTTTATCTCAGGATGTTGTGTTGAGTTTAGATGGTAACAATAGGCCGAGGCCATGAAAGCTTTACATGAGAAAATGAGACTTCAACTTGAGAAGAAGAATCAAGAAACGGCCAAGAAAGTCAACAAAGGGAGAAAAAGGGTGGTTCTTGAACTGGGTGATTGGGTTTGGGTCCATTTTCGAAGGGAGAGGTTTCCCAACAAAAGAAAGACCAAGCTAATTCCTAGAGGTGATGGCCCATTTGAAGTTCTAGAAAGGCTTAATGATAATGCCTACAAAATTGATCTTCCAGCGGATTACCAAGTGCACAATACATTCAACATTTGTGATCTTTCTCCTATGGATGTGTGTAATGAAGACCCTTTGAATTTGAGGACAAATTCTTCTCAAGAAGGGGAGAGTGATGCAACCCAAGGGCTCCCAAGCCTTTTACAAGGCCTTTCACAAGGAGTCAAGCTCGTGAGATCCAAACTTGGCAAGGTTATTCATGAAGAAACATGCACTTGAGTGCATTATGGAGTCCTCCCTAGGATTCCACATGTTCATGATAGCATTTGATGGAGCACACATTGAGAAGAAGAAGGAGGATTAGGCTTTGGTTTGATGAATTCTTGAATTCATCACAAAGAGGACATCCAAACAAGACCCTTGCATCATTAAGGGTAGAAATGTAATAACATTGTTTCTTCTTTATTTGCTTAATATAAATAGCCTCTTTTATGCTTTGAAGACTTAGAATTTTTATAAACTAAAAACTCCATTGTTGAGAGAATTAAGAGAGCTTGCTAAAGCTTTTAGTTGTTTCTTGTTTGGAAAGAAGAGTTGCTAGGGATATCATTTCCCTTAAGGTTCTTCTTAGAGTTAGGTGCTTGTTGGAATATTTAAGGAAGGTCTCTTTATTTATCAAAGTGGTTGTCTTTAATTCTCAATTGTGTCAATCTATTTATCTTCCTCTTGTTTCTTGTTAATCCTATTGTCATTAGTCTAAATCGTGCTTTATTTCTTTATCAATCTTAGCTTTCCTTTAGGGTTTATATCAGATTTAGTACTAAAAGAAACACTGATAATCCATCTGAGTTTGGAATAAATAGATGTTAGGAGGTAATGCATATGTAGTAATGTAAGAAACCAAGTTTTATTACTGGTCTGTCAAGCCTTTGTATGTCTCATTTAGTAATTTAGTAGTCAAAAAAACATCGATAATCCTTCTGAGTATGGAATACATAGATGTTAGGTTGTAATACAAGTGTAGTAATGTAAGAAACCAAGTTCTATTATTGGTCGATCCAGCCTTTGTATGTGTTATTTAGTGATTTAGTAGTCAAAAAAACACCGATAATCCATCCAAGTATGGAATAAATAGATGCTAGGAGGTAATAGACGTGTTGTAATGTAAGAAACCAAGTTTTATTATTGGTCTGTCCAGCCTTTCTATGTCTCAATTAGTAATTTAGTAGTCAAAAAAATATCAAAAATCCATCCGAGTATGGAATACGTAGATGTTAGATTGTAATAGAATAGTAGTAATGTAAGAAACCAAGTTCTATTATTGGTCCATCCAACCTTTGTATGTGTTATTTAGTGATTTAGTAGTCAAAAAAACACCTATAATCCATCCAAGTATGGAGTAAATAGATGTTAGGAGGTAATGCACATGCAGTAATGTAAGAAACCAAGTTTTATTACTGGTCTGTCAAGCCTTTGTATGTCTCATTTAGTAATTTAGTAGTCAAAAAAACATCGATAATCCTTCCGAGTATGGAATACATAGATATTATGTTGTAATACAATAGTAGTAATGTAAGAAACCAAGTTCTATTATTGGTCGGTCCAACCTTTGTATGTGTTGTTTAGTGATTTAGTAGTCAAAAAAACACCGATAATGCATCCAAGTATGGAATAAATATATGCTAGGAGGTAATAGACGTGTTGTAATGTAAGAAACCAAGTTTTATTATTGGTCTGTCCAGTTTTTCTATGTCTCATTTAGTAATTTAGTAGTAAAAAAAACATTGATAATCCTTCTGAGTATGGAATACATAGATGTTAGGTTGTAATACAAGTGTAGTGATATAAGAAACTAAGTTCTATTAATTGTCCGTCCTACCTTTGTATGTGTTAATTAGTGATTTAGTAGTCAAAAAAATATCGATAATCCATCCAAGTATGGAATAAATAGATGCTAGGAGTTAACAAACGTGTTGTAATGTAAGAAACCAAGTTTTATTATTAGTCTGTCCAGCCTTTTTATGTCTCATTTAGTAATTTAGCAGTCAAAAAAACATCGATATCCCTTCTGAGTATAGAATACATAGATGTTAGGTTGTAATACATGTGTAGTAAAGTAAGAAACCAAGTTCTATTATTTGTCCGTCCAACCTTTGTATATGTTATTTAGTGATTTAGTAGTCAAAAAAACACCGATAATCCATCCAAGTATGGAATAAATAGATGCTAGGAGGTAATACATGTGTTATAATGTAAGAAAGCAAGTTTTATTGTTGGTCCGTCCATCCTTTATGTGTCTCATTTAGTAATTTAATAGTAAAAAAAACATCAAAAATCCATCCGAGTATGGAATACATAGATATTACGTTGTAATACAATAGTAGTAATGTAAGAAACCAAATTCTATTATTGGTCCATCCAACTTTTGAATGTCTCTTTTAGTGATTTAGTAGTCAAAGAAACACCGATAATTCATCTGAATTTGGAATACATAGATGTTAGGAGGTAATGTACATGTAGTAATGTAAGAAACTAAGTTTTATTACTGGTCTGTCAAGCCATTGTATGTCTCATTTAGTAATTTAGTAGTAAAAAAAGCATCGATAATCCTTCTGAGTATGGAATACATAGATGTTAAGTTGTAATACAAGTGTAGTAATGTAAGAAACCAAGTTCTATTGTTGGTCCGCCCAACCTTTGTATGTGATATTTAGTGATTTAGTAGTCAAAAAAACACAGATAATCCATCCAAGTATGGAATAAATAGATGCTAGGAGGTAATACACGTGTTGTAATATAAGAAACCAGGTTTTATTATTGGTCTGTCCAGCCTTTCTATGTCTCATTTTCTAATTTAGTAGTCAAAAAACCATCAAAAATCCATCCGAGTATGGAATACATAGATGTTAGGTTGTAATAGAATAGTAGTAATGTAAGAAACCAAGTTCTATTACAGGTTTGTTAAGCCTTTGTATGTCTTATTTAGTAATTTAGTAGTCAAAAAAACATCGATAATCCTTCTGAGTATGGAATACATAGATGTTAGGTTGTAATACAAGTGTAGTAATGTAAGAAACCAAGTTCTATTATTGGTCCATCCAACCTTTGTATGTGTTATTTAGTGATTTAGTAGTCAAAAAAACACCTATAATCCATCCAAGTATGGAGTAAATAGATGCTAGGAGGTAATACACGTGTTATAATGTAAGTAAGCAAGTTTTATTGTTGGTCCATCCAGCCTTTGTATGTCTCATTTAGTAATTTAATAGAAAAAAAAACATCAAAAATCCATCCGAGTATGGAATACATAGATATTATGTTGCAATACAATAGTAGTAATGTAAGAAACCAAGTTCTATTATTGGTCGGTCCAACCTTTGTATGTGTTGTTTAGTGATTTAGTAGTCAAAAAAACACCGATAATGCATCCAAGTATGGAATAAATATATGCTAGGAGGTATTAGACGTGTTGTAATGTAAGAAACCAAGTTTTATTATTGGTCTGTCCAGTTTTTCTATGTCTCATTTAGTAATTTAGTAGTAAAAAAAACATTGATAATCCTTCTGAGTATGGAATACATAGATGTTAGGTTGTAATACAAGTGTAGTGATATAAGAAACTAAGTTCTATTAATTGTCCGTCCTACCTTTGTATGTGTTATTTAGTGATTTAGTAGTCAAAAAAATATCGATAATCCATCCAAGTATGGAATAAATAGATGCTAGGAGTTAACAAACGTGTTGTAATGTAAGAAACCAAGTTTTATTATTAGTCTGTCCAGCCTTTGTATGTCTCATTTAGTAATTTAGCAGTCAAAAAAACATCGATATCCCTTCTGAGTATAGAATACATAGATGATAGGTTGTAATACAAGTGTAGTAAAGTAAGAAACCAAGTTCTATTATTTGACCGTCCAACCTTTGTATGTGTTATTTAGTGATTTAGTAGTCAAAAAAACACCGATAATCCATCCAAGTATGGAATAAATAGATGCTAGGAGGTAATACACGTGTTATAATGTAAGAAAGCAAGTTTTATTGTTGGTTCGTCCGGCCTTTGTATGTCTCATTTAGTAATTTAATAGTAAAAAAACATCAAAATCCATCCGAGTATGGAATACATAGATATTATGTTGTAATACAATAGTAGTAATGTAAGAAACCAAAGTCTATTATTCATCCATCCAACTTTTGAATGTCTCTTTTAGTGATTTAGTAATCAAAGAAACACTTATATTCCATCTGTGTTTGGAATACATAGATGTTAGGAGGTAATGCACATGTAGTAATGTAAGAAACCAAATTTTATTACTGGTCTCTCAAGCCTTTGTATGTCTCATTTAGTAATTTAGTAGTAAAAAACGCATCGATAATCCTTCTGAGTATGGAATACATAGATGTTAGGTTGTAATACAATAGTAGTAATGTAAGAAACCAAGTTCTATTATTGGTCCGTCCAACCTTTGTATGTGTTATTTAGTGATTTAGTTGTCAAAAAAACACCGATAATCCCTCCAAGTATGGAATAAATAGATGCTAGGAGGTAATACACGTGTTATAATGTAAGAAAGCAAGTTTTATTGTTGGTCCGTCCAGCCTTTGTATGTCTCATTTAGTAATTTAATAGTAAAAAAAACATCAAAAATCCATCCGAGTATGGAATACATAGATATTATGTTGTAATACAATAGTAGTAATGTAAGAATCCAAATTCTATTATTGGTCCATCCAACTTTTGAATGTCTCTTTTAGTGATTTAGTAGTCAAAGAAACTCCGATAATTCATCTGAGTTTGGAATACATAGATGTTAGGAGGTAATGTACATGTAGTAATGTAAGAAACTAAGTTTTATTACTGGTCTGTCAAGCCATTGTATGTCTCATTTAGTAATTTAGTAGTAAAAAAAGAACCGATAATCCTTTTGATTTTGGAATACGTACATGTTAAGTTGTAATACAAGTGTAGTAATGTGAGAAACCAAGTTCTATTGTTGGTCCGCCCAACCTTTGTATGTGTTATTTAGTGATTTATTAGTCAAAAAAACATCGATAATCCATCCAAGTATGGAATAAATGGATGCTAGGAGGTAATACACGTGTTGTAATTTAAGAAACCAGGTTTTATTATTGGTCTGTCCAGCCTTTCTATGTCTCATTTTCTAATTTAGTAGTAAAAAAAACATCAAAAATCCATCCGAGTATGGAATACATAGATGATAGGTTGTAATACAATAGTAGTAATGTAAGAAACCAAGTTCTATTACAGGTTTGTCAAGCCTTTGTATGTCTCATTTAGTAATTTAGTAGTCAAAAAAACATCGATAATCCTTCTGAGTATGGAATACATAGATGTTAGGTTGTAATACAAGTGTATTAATGTAAGAAACCAAGTTCTATTATTGGTCCGTCCAACCTTTGTATGTGTTATTTAGTTATTTAGTAGTCTAAAAAACACCGATAATCCATCCAAGTATGGAATAAATAGATGCTAGGAGGTAATAGACGTGTTGTAATGTAAGAAACCAAGTTTTATTATTGGTCTGTCCAGTTTTTCTATGTCTCAATTAGTAATTAAGTAGTAAAAAAAACATTGATAATGCTTCTGAGTATGGAATACATAGATGTTAGGTTGTAATACAAGTGTAGTGATATAAGAAACTAAGTTCTATTAATTGTCCGTCCAACCTTTGTATGTGTTATTTAGTGATTTAGTAGTCAAAAAAATATCGATAATCCATCCAAGTATGGAATAAATAGATGCTAGGAGTTAACAAACGTGTTGTAATGTAAGAAACCAAGTTTTATTATTGGTCTGTCCAGCCTTTGTATGTCTCATTTAGTAATTTAGCAATCAAAAAAACATCGATATCCCTTCTGAGTATAGAATACATAGATGTTAGGTTGTAATACAAGTGTAGTAAAGTAAGAAACCAAGTTCTATTATTTGTCCGTCCAACCTTTGTATGTGTTATTTAGTGATTTAGTAGTAAGAAAAACACCGATAATCCATCCAAGTATGGTATAAATAGATGCTAGGAGGTAATACACGTGTTATAATGTAAGAAAGCAAGTTTTATAGTTGGTCCGTCCAGCCTTTGTACGTCTTATTTAGTAATTTAATAGTAAAAAAAACATCAAAAATCCATCCGAGTATGGAATACATAGATATTATGTTGTAATACAATTGTAGTAATGTAAGAAACCAAGTTCTTTTATTGGTCCATCCAACTTTTGAATGTCTCTTTTAGTGATTTTGTAGTCAAAGAAACACCGATAATACATCTGAGTTTGGAATACATAGATTTTAGGAGTAGCACATGTAGTAATGTAAGAAACCAAGTTTTATTACTGGTCTGTCAGGCCTTTGTATGTCTCATTTAGTAATTTAGTAGTCAAAAAAACATCGATAATCCTTCTGAGTATGGAATACATAGATTTTAGGTTGAAATACAAGTGTAGTAATGTAAGAAACCAAGTTCTATTGTTGGTCCGCCCAACCTTTGTATGTGTTATTTAGTGATTTAGTAGTCAAAAAAACACCGATAATCCATCCAAGTATGGATAAATAGATGCTAGGAGGTACTACACGTGTTGTAATATAAGAAACCAAGTTTTATTATTGGTCTGTCCAGCCTTTCTATGTCTCATTTAGTAATTTAGTAGTCAAAAAACCATCGATAACCTTTCTGAGTATAGAATACATAGATGTTAGGTTAGTAATACAAGTGTATTAATGTAAGAAACCAAGTTCTATTATTGGTCCGTCCAACCTTTGTATGTGTTATTTAGTGATTTAGTAGTCAAAAAAACATCGATAATGCATCCAAGTATGGAATAAATAGATGCTAGGAGGTAATAGACGTGTTGTAATGTAAGAAACCAAGTTTTATTATTGGTCTGTCCAGCCTTTCTATGTCTCATTTAGTAATTTAGTTGTCCAAAAAATATCAAAAATCCATCCGAGTATGGAATACATAGATGTTAAGTTGTATAGAATAGTAGTAATGTAAGAAACCAAGTTCTATTATTGGTCCATCCAACGTTTGAATGTCTCTTTTAGTGATTTAGTACTAAAAGAAACACTTATAATCCATCTGAGTTTGGAATACATAGATGTTAGGAGTTAATGCACATGTAGTAATGTAAGAAACTAAGTTTTATTATTGGTTTGTCAAGCCTTTGTATGTCTCATTTAGTAATTTAGTAGTAAAAAATGCAACGATAATCCTTCTGAGTATAAAATACATAGATGTTAGGTTGTAATACTAGTGTAGTAAATTAAGAAACCAAGTTCTATTATTGGTCCGTCCAACCTTTGTATGTGTTATTTAGTGATTTAGTAGTCAAAAAAACACCGATAATCCATCCAAGTATGGAATAAATAGATTTTAGGAGGTAATAGACGTGTTGTAATGTAAGAAACCAAGTTTTATTATTGGTCTGTCCAGTTTTTCTATGTCTCAATTAGTAATTTAGTAGTAAAAAAAACATTGATAATCCTTCTGAGTATGGAATACATAGATGTTAGGTTGTAATACAAGTGTAGTGATATAAGAAACTAAGCTCTATTAATTGTTTGTCCAACCTTTGTATGTGTTATTTAGTGATTTAGTTGTCAAAAAAATACCGATAATCTATCCAAGTATGGAATAAATAGATGCTAGGAGGTAATAGACGTGTTGTAATGTAAGAAATCAAGATTTATTATTGGTCTGTCCAGCATATCTATGTCTCATTTAGTAATTTAGTAGTCAAAAAAATATCAAAAATCCATCCGAGTATGGAATACATAGATATTATGTTGTAATACAATAGTAGTATTGTAAGAAACCAAGTTCTATTATTGGTCCATCCAACTTTTTAATGTCTCTTTTAGTGATTTTGTAGTCAAAGAAACACCGATAATTCATCTGAGTTTGGAATACATAGATTTTAGGAGTAGCACATGTAGTAATGTAAGAAACCAAGTTTTATTACTGGTCTATCAGGCCTTTGTATGTCTCACTTAGTAATTTAGTAGTCAAAAAAACATCGATAATCCTTCTCAGTATGGAATACATAGATGTTAGGTTGTAATACAAGTGTAGTAATGTAAGAAACCAAGTTCTATTATTGGTCTGTCCAACCTTTGTATGTGTTATTTAGTTATTTGGTTGTCAAAAAAACACCGATAATGCATCCAAGTATTGAATAAATAGATGCTAGGAGGTAATAGACGTGTTGTAATGTAAGAAACCAAGTTTTATTATTGGTCTGTCCAGCCTTTCTATGTCTCATTTAGTAATTTAGTAGTCAAAAAAACTTCGATAACCCTTCTGAGTATAGAATACATAGATGTTAGGTTAGTAATACAAGTGTAGTAATGTAAGAAACCAAGTTCTATTATTGGTCCGTCCAACCTTTGTATGTGTTATTTAGTTATTTAGTAGTCAAAAAAACACTGATAATGCATCCAAGTATGGAATAAATAGATTCTAGGAGGTAATAGACGTGTTGTAATGTAAGAAACCAAGTTTTATCATTGGTCTGTCCAGCCTTTCTATGTCTCATTTAGTAATTTAGTAGTCAAAAAAATATCAAAAATCCATCCGAGTATGGAATCCATAGATGTTAGGTTGTATAGAATAGTAGTAATGTAAGAAACCAAGTTATATTATTGGTCCATCCAATGTTTGAATGTCTCTTTTAGTGATTTAGTACTAAAAGAAACACTTATAATCCATCTGAGTATGGAATAAATAGATGCTAGGAGGTAATACACATGTTGTAATGTAAGAAACCAAGTTTTATTATTGGTCGGTCCAGCCTTTGTATGTCTCATTTAGTAATTTAGTAGTCAAAAAAACATTGATATCCCTTCTGAGTATAAAATACATAGATGTTAGGTTGTAATACAAGTGTAATAAAGTAAGAAACCAAGTTCTATTATTGGTCCGTCCAACCTTTGTATGTGTTATTTAGTGATTTAGTAGTCAAAAAAACACCATTAATCCATCCAAGTATGGAATAAATAGATTTTAGGAGGTAATAGACGTGTTGTAATGTAAGAAACCAAGTTTTATTATTGGTCTGTCCAGTTTTTCTATGTCTCAATTAGTAATTTAGTAGTAAAAAAAACATTGATAATCCTTCTGAGTATGGAATACATAGATGTTAGGTTGTAATACAAGTGTAGTGATATAAGAAACTAAGCTCTATTAATTGTTTGTCCAACCTTTGTATGTGTTATTTAGTGATTTAGTAGTCAAAAAAATACCGATAATCCATCCAAGTATGGAATAAATAGATGCTAGGAGGTAATACACGTGTTATAATGTAAGAGAGCAAGTTTTATAGTTGGTCCGTCCAACCTTTGTATGTCTCATTTAGTAATTTAATAGTAAAAAAAACATCAAAATCCATCTGAGTATGGAATACATAGATATTATGTTGTAATACAATAGTAGTATTGTAAGAAACCAAGTTCTATTATTGGTCCATCCAACTTTTGAATGTCTCTTTTAGTGATTTTGTAGTCAAAGAAACACCGATAATCCATCTAAGTTTGGAATACATAGATGTTAAGAGTTAATGCACATGTAGTAATGTAAGAAACCATGTTTTATTACTGGTTTGTCAAGAATTTGTATGTCTCATTTAGTAATTTAGTAGTAAAAAACGCATCGATAATCCTTCTGAGTATGGAATACATAGATGTTAGGTTGTAATACAAGTGTAGTAATGTAAGAAACCAAGTTCTATTATTGGTCCGTCCAACCTTTGTATGTGTTATTTAGTGATTTGGTTGTCAAAAAAACACCGATAATGCATCCAAGTATGGAATAAATAGATTTTAGGAGGTAATAGACGTGTTGTAATGTAAGAAACCAAGTTTTATTATTGGTCTGTCCAGCCTTTCTATGTCTCATTTAGTAATTTAGTAGTCAAAAAAACATCGATAACCCTTCTAAGTATAGAATACATAGATGTTAGGTTAGTAATACAAGTGTAGTAATGTAAGAAACAAGGTTCTATTATTGGTCCGTCCAACCTTTGTATGTGTTATTTAGTGATTTAGTAGTCAAAAAAACACTGATAATGCATCCTAGTATGGAATAAATAGATGCTAGGAGGTAATAGACGTGTTGTAATGTAAGAAACCAAGTTTTATTATTGGTCTGTCCAGCCTTTCTATGTCTCATTTAGTAATTTAGTAGTCAAAAAAATATCAAAAATCCATCCGAGTATGAAATACATAGATGTTAGGTTGTATAGAATAGTAGTAATGTAAGAAACCAAGTTCTATTATTGGCCCATCCAACGTTTGAATGTCTCTTTTAGTGATATAGTACTAAAAGAAACACTGATAATCCATCTGAGTTTGGAATACATAGATGTTAGGAGTTAATGCACATGTAGTAATGTAAGAAACCACGTTTTATTACTGGTTTGTCAAGCCTTTGTATGTCTCATTTAGTAATTTAGTAGTAAAAAACGCATCGATAATCCTTCTGAGTATAAATACATAGATGTTAGGTTGTAATACAAGTGTAGTAATGTAAGAAACCAAGTTCTATTATTGGTCCGTCCAACCTTTGTATGTGTTATTTAGTGATTTAGTGGATTATCCAAGTATGGAATAAATAGATTTTAGGAGGTAATAGACGTGTTGTAATGTAAGAAACCAGGTTTTATTATTGGTCTGTCCAGTTTTTCTATGTCTCAATTAGTAATTTAGTAGTAAAAAAAACATTGATAATCCTTCTGAGTATGGAATACATAGATGTTAGGTTGTAATACAAGTGTAGTAATATAAGAAACTAAGCTCTATTAATTGTTTGTCCAACCTTTGTATGTGTTATTTAGTGATTTAGTAGTCAAAAAAATACCGATAATCCATCCAAGTATGGAATAAATAGATGCTAGGAGGTAATACACGTGTTATAATGTAAGAAAGCAAGTTTTATAGTTGGTCCGTCCAACCTTTGTATGTCTCATTTAGTAATTTAATAGTAAAAAAAACATCAAAATCCATCCGAGTATGGAATACATAGATATTAGGTTGTAATACAATTGTAGTATTGTAAGAAACCAAGTTCTATTATTGGTCCGTCCAACCTTTGTATGTGGTTTTTAGTTATTTAGTAGTCAAAAAAACACCGATAATCCATCCAAGTATGGAGTAAATAGATGCTAGGAGGTAATAGACGTGTTGTAATGTAAGAAACCAAGTTTTATTATTGGTCTGTCCAGCCTTTCTATGTCTCATTTAGTAATTTAGTATTCAAAAAAATATCAAAAATCCATCCGAGTATGGAATACATAGATGTTAGGTTGTATAGAATAGTAGTATTGTAAGAAACCAAGTTCTATTATTGGTCCATCCAACGTTTGAATGTCTGTTTTTGTGATTTAGTACTAAAGTAACACTGATAATCCATCTGAGTTTGGAATACATAGATGTTAGGAGGTAATAGACATGTTGTAATGTAAGAAACCAAGTTTTATTACTGGTTTGTCAAGCCTTTGTATGTCTCATTTAGTAATTTAGTAGTACAAAAAGCATCGATAATCCTTCTGAGTATGGAATACATAGATGTTAGGTTGTAATACAAGTGTAGTAATGTAAGAAACCAAGTTCTATTATTGGTCGGTCCAACCTTTGTATGTGTTATTTAGTGATTTAGTAGTCAAAAAAACACCGATAATCCATCCAAGTATGGAATAAATAGATGCTAGTAGGTAATAGACGTGTTGTAATGTAAGAAATCAAGTTTTATTATTGGTCTGTCCAGCCTTTCTATGTCTCATTTAGTAATTTAGTAGTCAAAAAAATATCAAAAATCCATCCGAGTATGGAATACATAGATGTTCGGTTGCATATAATAGTAGTAATGTAAGAAACCAAGTTCTATTATTGGTCCATCCAACGTTTGAATGTCTCTTTTATTGATTTAGTACTGAAAGAAACACTGATTATCCAACTGAGTTTGGAATACATAGATGTTAGGACGCAATGCACATGTAGTAATGTAAGAAACCAAGTTTTATTACTGGTCTGTCAAGCCTTTGTATGTCTCATTTAGTAATTTAGTAGTAAAAAAAGCATCGATAATCCTTCTGAGTATGGAATACATATATGTTAGGTTGTAATACAAGTGTTGTAATGTAAGAAACCAAGTTTTATTATTGGTCTGTCCAGCCTTTCTATGTCTCAATTAGTAATTTAGTATTCAAAAAAATATCAAAAATCCATCCGAGTATGGAATACATAGATGTTAGGTTGTATAGAATAGTAGTAATGTAAGAAACCAAGTTTTATTATTGGTCCATCCAACGTTTGAATGTCTCTTTTAGTGATTTAGTACTAAAAAAACACTGATAATCCATCTGAGTTTGGAATACATAGATTTTAGGAGGTAATGCACATGTAGTAATGTCAGAAACTAAGTTTTATTACTGGTTTGTCAAGCCTTTGTATGTCTCATTTAGTAATTTAATAGTAAAAAAAACATCAAAAATCCATTCGGGTATGGAATACATAGATATTATGTTATAATATTATAGTAGTAATGTAAGAAACCAAGTTCTATTATTGGTCGGTCCAACCTTTGTATGTGTTTTTAGTGATTTAGTAGTCAAAAAAACACTGATAATCCATCCAAGTATGGAATAAATAGATGCTAGGAGGTAATAGACGTGTTGTAATGTAAGAGATGAAGTTTTATTATTGGTCTGTCCAGCCTTTCTATGTCTCATTTAGTAATTTAGTATTCAAAAAAATATCAAAAATCCATCCGAGTATGGAATACATAGATGTTAGGTTGTATAGAATAGTAGTATTGTAAGAAACCAAGTTCTATTATTGGTCCATCCAACGTTTGAATGTCTGTTTTAGTGATTTAGTACTAAAAAAACACTGATAATCCATCTGAGTTTGGAATACATTGAAATTAGGAGGTAATGCACATGTAGTAATGTAAGAAACTATGTTTTATTACTGGTTTGTCAAGCCTTTGTATGTCTCATTTAGTAATTTAATAGTAAAAAAAGTATCGATAATCCTTCTGAGTATGGAATACATAGATGTTAGGTTGTAATACAAGTGTAGTAATGTAAGAAACCAAGTTCTATTGTTGGTCCGCCCAACCTTTGTATGTGTTATTTAGTGATTTAGAAGTCAAAAAAACACAGATAATCCATCCAAGTATGGAATAAATAGATGCTAGGAGGTAATACACGTGTTGTAATGTAAGAAACCAGGTTTTATTATTGGTCTGTCCAGCCTTTCTATGTCTCATTTACTAATTCAGTAGTAAAAAAAACATCAAAAATCCATCCGAGTATGGAATACATAGATGTTAGGTTGTAATAGAATGGTAGTAATGTCAGAAACTAAGTTTTATTACTGGTCTGTCAAGCCTTAGTATGTCTCATTTAGTAATTTAATAGTAAAAAAAACATCAAAAATCCATTCGAGTATGGAATACATAGATATTATGTTATAATACTATAGTAGTAATGTAAGAAACCAAGTTCTATTATTGGTCGGTCCAACCTTTGTATGTGTTTTTAGTGATTTAGTAGTCAAAAAAACACCGATAATCCATCCAAGTATGGAATAAATAGATGCAAGGAGGTAATAGACGTGTTGTAATATAAGAGATGAAGTTTTATTATTGGTCTGTCCAGCCTTTCTATGTCTCATTTAGTAATTTAGTATTCAAAAAAATATCAAAAATCCATCCGAGTATGGAATACATAGATGTTAGGTTGTATAGAATAGTAGTATTGTAAGAAACCAAGTTCTATTATTGGTCCATCCAACGTTTGAATGTCTCTTTTAGTGATTTAGTACTAAAAAAACACTGATAATCCATATGAGTTTGGAATAAGTAGATGTTAGGAGGTCATGCACATGTAGTAATGTAAGAAACTAAGTTTTATTACTGGTTTGTCAAGCCTTTGTATGTCTCATTTAGTAATTTAATAGTAAAAAAAGCATCGATAATCCTTCTGAGTATGGAATACATAGATGTTAGGTTGTAATACAAGTGTAGTAATTTAAGAAACCAAGTTCTATTGTTGGTCCGCCCAACCTTTGTATGTGTTATTTAGTGATTTAGTCGTCAAAAAAACACCGATAATCCATCCAAGTATGGAATAAATAGATGCTAGGAGGTAATACACGTGTTGTAATGTAAGAAACCAGGTTTTACTATTGGTCTGTCCAGCCTTTCTATGTCTCATTTACTAATTTAGTAGTCAAAAAAACATCAAAAATCCATCCGAGTATGGAATACATAGATGTTAGGTTGTAATAGAATAGTAGTAATGTAAGAAACAAAGTTCTATTACTGGTCTGTCTAGCCTTTGTATGTCTCATTTAGTAATTTAGTAGTCAAAAAAACATCGATAAACCTTCTGAGTATGGAATACATAGATATTATGTTGTAATACAATAGTAGTAATGTAAGAAACCAAGTTCTATTATTGGTCGGTCCAACCTTTGTATGTGTTATTTAGTGATTTAGTAGTCAAAAAAACACCGATAATCCATCCAAGTATGGAATAAATAGATGCTAGTAGGTAATAGACGTGTTGTAATGTAAGAAATCAAGTTTTATTATTGGTCTGTCCAGCCTTTCTATGTCTCATTTAGTAATTTAGTAGTCAAAAAAACATCAAAAATCCATCCGAGTATGGAATACATAGATGTTCGGTTGTATATAATAGTAGTAATGTAAGAAACCAAGTTCTATTATTGGTCCATCCAACGTTTGAATGTCTCTTTTAGTGATTTAGTACTGAAAGAAACATTGATTATCCAACTGAGTTTGGAATACATAGATGTTAGGACGTAATGCACATGTAGTAATGTAAGAAACTAAGTTTTATTACTGGTTTGTCAAGCCTTTGTATGTCTCATTTAGTAATTTAATAGTAAAAAAAGCATCGATAATCCTTCTGAGTATGGAATACATAGATGTTAGGTTGTAATACAAGTGTAGTAATTTAAGAAACCAAGTTCTATTGTTGGTCCGCCCAACCTTTGTATGTGTTATTTAGTGATTTAGTCGTCAAAAAAACACCGATAATCCATCCAAGTATGGAATAAATAGATGCTAGGAGGTAATACACGTGTTGTAATGTAAGAAACCAGGTTTTACTATTGGTCTGTCCAGCCTTTCTATGTCTCATTTACTAATTTAGTAGTCAAAAAAACATCAAAAATCCATCCGAGTATGGAATACATAGATGTTAGGTTGTAATAGAATAGTAGTAATGTAAGAAACAAAGTTCTATTACTGGTCTGTCTAGCCTTTGTATGTCTCATTTAGTAATTTAGTAGTCAAAAAAACATCGATAAACCTTCTGAGTATGGAATACATAGATATTATGTTGTAATACAATAGTAGTAATGTAAGAAACCAAGTTCTATTATTGGTCGGTCCAACCTTTGTATGTGTTATTTAGTGATTTAGTAGTCAAAAAAACACCGATAATCCATCCAAGTATGGAATAAATAGATGCTAGTAGGTAATAGACGTGTTGTAATGTAAGAAATCAAGTTTTATTATTGGTCTGTCCAGCCTTTCTATGTCTCATTTAGTAATTTAGTAGTCAAAAAAACATCAAAAATCCATCCGAGTATGGAATACATAGATGTTCGGTTGTATATAATAGTAGTAATGTAAGAAACCAAGTTCTATTATTGGTCCATCCAACGTTTGAATGTCTCTTTTAGTGATTTAGTACTGAAAGAAACATTGATTATCCAACTGAGTTTGGAATACATAGATGTTAGGACGTAATGCACATGTAGTAATGTAAGAAACCAAGTTTTATTACTGGTCTGTCAAGCCTTTGTATGTCTCATTTAGTAATTTAGTAGTAAAAAAAGCATCAATAATCCTTCTGAGTATGGAATACATATATGTTAGGTTGTAATACAAGTGTTGTAATGTAAGAAACCAAGTTTTATTATTGGTCTGTCCAGCCTTTCTATGTCTCAATTAGTAATTTAGTATTCAAAAAAATATCAAAAATCCATCCGAGTATGGAATACATAGATGTTAGGTTGTATAGAATAGTAGTAATGTAAGAAACCAAGTTTTATTATTGGTCCATCCAACGTTTGAATGTCTCTTTTAGTGATTTAGTACTAAAAAAACACTGATAATCCATCTGAGTTTGGAATACATAGATTTTAGGAGGTAATGCACATGTAGTAATGTCAGAAACTAAGTTTTATTACTGGTTTGTCAAGCCTTTGTATGTCTCATTTAGTAATTTAATAGTAAAAAAAACATCAAAAATCCATTCGAGTATGGAATACATAGATATTATGTTATAATACTATAGTAGTAATGTAAGAAACCAAGTTCTATTATTGGTCGGTCCAACCTTTGTAGGTGTTTTTAGTGATTTAGTAGTCAAAAAAACACTGATAATCCATCCAAGTATGGAATAAATAGATGCAAGGAGGTAATAGACGTGTTGTAATGTAAGAGATGAAGTTTTATTATTGGTCTGTCCAGCCTTTCTATGTCTCATTTAGTAATTTAGTAGTCAAAAAAATATCAAAAATCCATCCGAGTATGGAATACATAGATGTTAGGTTGTATAGAATAGTAGTATTGTAAGAAACCAAGTTCTATTATTGGTCCATCCAACGTTTGAATGTCTGTTTTAGTGATTTAGTACTAAAAAAACACTGATAATCCATCTGAGTTTGGAATACATTGAAATTAGGAGGTAATGCACATGTAGTAATGTAAGAAACTAAGCTTTATTACTGGTTTGTCAAGCCTTTGTATGTCTCATTTAGTAATTTAATAGTAAAAAAAGCATCGATAATCCTTCTGAGTATGGAATACATAGATGTTAGGTTGTAATACAAGTGTAGTAATGTAAGAAACCAAGTTCTATTGTTGGTCCGCCCAACCTTTGTATGTGTTATTTAGTGATTTAGTAGTCAAAAAAACACAGATAATCCATCCAAGTATGGAATAAATAGATGCTAGGAGGTAATACACGTGTTGTAATGTAAGAAACCAGGTTTTATTATTGGTCTGTCCATCCTTTCTATGTCTCATTTACTAATTCAGTAGTCAAAAAAAATCAAAAATCGATCCGAGTATGGAATACATATATGTTAGGTTGTAATAGAATAGTAGTAATGTAAGAAACAAAGTTCTATTACTGGTCTGTCAAGCCTTTGTATGTCTCATTTGGTAATTTAGTAGTCAAAAAAACATCGATAATCTTTCTGAGTATGGACTGCATAGATATTATGTTGTAATACAAGTGTAGTAAAGTAAGAAACCAAGTTCTATTATTGGTCCGTCCAACCTTTGTATGTGTTATTTAGTGATTTAGTAGTCAAAAAAACACCGATAATCCATCCAAGTATGGAATAAATAGATGCTAGTAGGTAATAGACGTGTTGTAATTTAAGAAATCAAGTTTTATTATTGGTCTGTCCAGCCTTTCTATGTCTCATTTAGTAATTTAGTAGTCAAAAAAATATCAAAAATCCATCCGAGTATGGAATACATAGATGTTAGGTTGTAATAGAATAGTAGTAATGTAAGAAATAAAGTTCTATTACTGGTCTGTCAAGCCTTTGTATGTCTCATTTAGTAATTTAGTAGTCAAAAAAACATCGATAAACCTTCTGAGTATGGAATACATAGATATTATGTTGTAATACAATAGTAGTAATGTAAGAAACCAAGTTCTATTATTGGTCGGTCCAACCTTTGTATGTGTTATTTAGTGATTTAGTAGTCAAAAAAACACCGATAATCCATCCAAGTATGGAATAAATAGATGCTAGTAGGTAATAGACGTGTTGTAATGTAAGAAATCAAGTTTTATTATTGGTCTGTCCAGCCTTTCTATGTCTCATTTAGTAATTTAGTAGTCAAAAAAACATCAAAAATCCATCCGAGTATGGAATACATAGATGTTCGGTTGTATATAATAGTAGTAATGTAAGAAACCAAGTTCTATTATTGGTCCATCCAACGTTTGAATGTCTCTTTTAGTGATTTAGTACTGAAAGAAACACTGATTATCCAACTGAGTTTGGAATACATAGATGTTAGGACGTAATGCACATGTAGTAATGTAAGAAACCAAGTTTTATTACTGGTCTGTCAAGCCTTTGTATGTCTCATTTAGTAATTTAGTAGTAAAAAAAGCATCGATAATCCTTCTGAGTATGGAATACATATATGTTAGGTTGTAATACAAGTGTTGTAATGTAAGAAACCAAGTTTTATTATTGGTCCATCCAACGTTTGAATGTCTCTTTTAGTGATTTAGTACTAAAAAAACACTGATAATCCATCTGAGTTTGGAATACATAGATTTTAGGAGGTAATGCACATGTAGTAATGTCAGAAACTAAGTTTTATTACTGGTTTGTCAAGCCTTTGTATGTCTCATTTAGTAATTTAATAGTAAAAAAAACATCAAAAATCCATCCGAGTATGGAATACATAGATATTATGTTGTAATACTATAGTAGTAATGTAAGAAACCAAGTTTTATTATTGGTCTGTCCAGCCTTTCTATGTCTCATTTAGTAATTTAGTATTCAAAAAAATATCAAAAATCCATCCGAGTATGGAATACATAGATGTTAGGTTGTATAGAATAGTAGTATTGTAAGAAACCAAGTTCTATTATTGGTCCATCCAACGTTTGAATGTCTGTTTTAGTGATTTAGTACTAAAAAAACACTGATAATCCATCTGTGTTTGGAATACATAGATGTTAGGAGGTAATAGACATGTTGTAATGTAAGAAACCAAGTTTTATTACTGGTTTGTCAAGCCTTTGTATGTCTCATTTAGTAATTTAGTAGTACAAAAAGCATCGATAATCCTTCTGAGTATGGAATACATAGATGTTAGGTTGTAATACAAGTGTAGTAATGTAAGAAACCAAGTTCTATTGTTGGTCCGCCCAACCTTTGTATGTGTTATTTAGTGATTTAGTAGTAAAAAAAAAATCGATAATCCATCCAAGTATGGAATAAATAGATGCTAGGAGGTAATAGACGTGTTGTAATGTAAGAAATGAAGTTTTATTATTAGTATGTCCAACCTTTCTATGTCTCATTTACTAATTTAGTAGTTAAAAAAACATCAAAAATCCATCCGAGTATGGAATACATAGATGTTAGGTTGTATAGAATAGTAGTAATGTAAGAAACGAAGTTCTATTATTGGTCCATCCAACATTTGAATGTCTCTTTTAGTGATTTAGTACTAAAAGAAACACTGATAATCCATCTGAGTTTGGAATACATAGATGTTAGGAGTTAATGCACATGTAGTAATGTAAGAAACCACGTTTTATTACTGGTTTGTCAAGCCTTTGTATGTCTCATTTAGTAATTTAGTAGTAAAAAACGCATCGATAATCCTTCTGAGTATGGAACACATAGATGTTAGGTTGTAATACAAGTGTAGTAATGTAAGAAACCAAGTTCTATTATTGGTCCGTCCAACCTTTGTATGTGTTATTTAGTGATTTAGTAGTAAAAAAAACACCGATAATCCATCCAAGTATGGAATAAATAGATGCTAGGAGGTAATAGACGTGTTGTAATGTAAGAAACCAAGTTTTATTATTGGTCTGTCCAACCTTTGTATGTCTCATTTAGTAATTTAATAGTAAAAAAAATATCAAAATCCATCCGAGTATGGAATACATAGATATTATGTTGTAATACAATAGTAGTAATTTAAGAAACCAAGTTCTATTATTGGTCCATCCAACGTTTGAATGTCTCTTTTAGTGATTTTGTAGTCAAAGAAACACCGATAATTCATATGAGTTTGGAATACATAGATTTTAGGAGTAGCACATGTAGTAATGTAAGAAAACAAGTTTTATTACTGGTCTGTCAGGCTTTTGTATGTCTCATTTAGTAATTTAGTAGTCAAAAAAACATCGATAATCCTTCTGAGTATGGAATACATAGATGTTAGGTTGTAATACAAGTGTAGTAATGTAAGAAACCAAGTTCTATTATTGGTCCGTCCAATCTTTGTATGTGTTATTTAGTGATTTAGTAGTCAAAAAAACACTGATAATGCATCCAAGTATGGAATAAATAGATGCTAGGAGGTAATAGACGTGTTGTAATGTAAGAAACCAAGTTTTATTATTGGTCTGTCCAGCCTTTCTATGTCTCATTTAGTAATTTAGTTGTCAAAAAAACATCGATAACCCTTCTGCGTATAGAATACATATATGTTAGGTTAGTAATACAAGTGTAGTAATGTAAGAAACGAAGTTCTATTATTGGTCCGTCCAACCTTTGTATGTGTTATTTAGTGATTTAGTAGTCAAAAAAACACTGATAATGCATCCAAGTATGGAATAAATAGATGCTAGGAGGTAATAGACGTGTTGTAATGTAAGAAACCAAGTTTTATTATTGGTCTGTCCAGCCTTTCTATGTCTCATTTAGTAATTTAGTTGTCAAAAAAACATCGATAACCCTTCTGAGTATAGAATACATATATGTTAGGTTAGTAATACAAGTGTAGTAATGTAAGAAACCAAGTTCTATTATTGGTCCGTCCAACCTTTGTATGTGTTATTTAGTGATTTAATAGTCAAAAAAACACTGATAATGCATCCAAGTATGGAATAAATAGATTCTAGGAGGTAATAGACGCGTTGTAATGTAAGAAACCAAGTTTTATTATTGGTCTGTCCAGCCTTTCTATGTCTCATTTAGTAATTTAGTAGTCAAAAAAATATCAAAAATCCATCCGAGTATGGAATACATAGATGTTAGGTTGTATAGAATAGTAGTAATGTAAGAAACCAAGTCCTATTATTGGTCCATCCAACGTTTGAATGTCTCTTTTAGTGAATTAGTACTAAAAAAACACTGATAATCCATATGAGTTTGGAATAAGTAGATGTTAGGAGGTAATGCACATGTAGTAATGTAAGAAACTAAGTTTTATTACTGGTTTGTCAAGCCTTTGTATGTCTCATTTAGTAATTTAATAGTAAAAAAAGCATCGATAATCCTTCTGAGTATGGAATACATAGATGTTAGGTTGTAATACAAGTGTAGTAATGTAAGAAACCAAGTTCTATTGTTGGTCCGCCCAACCTTTGTATGTGTTATTTAGTGATTTAGTCGTCAAAAAAACACCGATAATCCATCCAAGTATGGAATAAATAGATGCTAGGAGGTAATACACGTGTTGTAATGTAAGAAACCAGGTTTTATTATTGGTCTGTCCAGCCTTTCTATGTCTCATTTACTAATTTAGTAGTCAAAAAAACATCAAAAATCCATCCGAGTATGGAATACATAGATGTTAGGTTGTAATAGAATAGTAGTAATGTAAGAAACAAAGTTCTATTACTGGTCTGTCAAGCTTTTGTATGTCTCATTTAGTAATTTAGTAGTCAAAAAAACATCGATAATCCTTCTGAGTATGGAATACATAGATATTATGTTGTAATACAATAGTAGAAATGTAAGAAACCAAGTTCTATTATTGGTCGGTCCAACCTTTGTATGTGTTATTTAGTGATTTAGTAGTCAAAAAAACACCGATAATCCATCCAAGTATGGAATAAATAGATGCTAGTAGGTAATAGACGTGTTGTAATGTAAGAAATCAAGTTTTATTATTGGTCTGTCCAGCCTTTCTATGTCTCATTTAGTAATTTAGTAGTCAAAAAAATATCAAAAATCCATCCGAGTATGGAATACATAGATGTTCGGTTGCATATAATAGTAGTAATGTAAGAAACCAAGTTCTATTATTGGTCCATCCAACGTTTGAATGTCTCTTTTATTGATTTAGTACTGAAAGAAACACTGATTATCCAACTGAGTTTGGAATACATAGATGTTAGGACGTAATGCACATGTAGTAATGTAAGAAACCAAGTTTTATTATTGGTCTGTCCAGCCTTTCTATGTCTCATTTAGTAATTTAGTAGTCAAAAAAATATCAAAAATCCATCCGAGTATGGAATACATAGATGTTAGGTTGTATAGAATAGTAGTAATGTAAGAAACCAAGTCCTATTATTGGTCCATCCAACGTTTGAATGTCTCTTTTAGTGAATTAGTACTAAAAAAACAATGATAATCCATATGAGTTTGGAATAAGTAGATGTTAGGAGGTAATGCACATGTAGTAATGTAAGAAACTAAGTTTTATTACTGGTTTGTCAAGCCTTTGTATGTCTCATTTAGTAATTTAATAGTAAAAAAAGCATCGATAATCCTTCTGAGTATGGAATACATAGATGTTAGGTTGTAATACAAGTGTAGTAATGTAAGAAACCAAGTTCTATTGTTGGTCCGCCCAACCTTTGTATGTGTTATTTAGTGATTTAGTCGTCAAAAAAACACCGATAATCCATCCAAGTATGGAATAAATAGATGCTAGGAGGTAATACACGTGTTGTAATGTAAGAAACCAGGTTTTATTATTGGTCTGTCCAGCCTTTCTATGTCTCATTTACTAATTTAGTAGTCAAAAAAACATCAAAAATCCATCCGAGTATGGAATACATAGATGTTAGGTTGTAATAGAATAGTAGTAATGTAAGAAACAAAGTTCTATTACTGGTCTGTCAAGCTTTTGTATGTCTCATTTAGTAATTTAGTAGTCAAAAAAACATCGATAATCCTTCTGAGTATGGAATACATAGATATTATGTTGTAATACAATAGTAGAAATGTAAGAAACCAAGTTCTATTATTGGTCGGTCCAACCTTTGTATGTGTTATTTAGTGATTTAGTAGTCAAAAAAACACCGATAATCCATCCAAGTATGGAATAAATAGATGCTAGTAGGTAATAGACGTGTTGTAATGTAAGAAATCAAGTTTTATTATTGGTCTGTCCAGCCTTTCTATGTCTCATTTAGTAATTTAGTAGTCAAAAAAATATCAAAAATCCATCCGAGTATGGAATACATAGATGTTCGGTTGCATATAATAGTAGTAATGTAAGAAACCAAGTTCTATTATTGGTCCATCCAACGTTTGAATGTCTCTTTTATTGATTTAGTACTGAAAGAAACACTGATTATCCAACTGAGTTTGGAATACATAGATGTTAGGACGTAATGCACATGTAGTAATGTAAGAAACCAAGTTTTATTACTGGTCTGTCAAGCCTTTGTATGTCTCATTTAGTAATTTAGTAGTAAAAAAAGCATCGATAATCCTTCTGAGTATGGAATACATATATGTTAGGTTGTAATACAAGTGTTGTAATGTAAGAAACCAAGTTTTATTATTGGTCTGTCCAGCCTTTCTATGTCTCAATTAGTAATTTAGTATTCAAAAAAATATCAAAAATCCATCCGAGTATGGAATACATAGATGTTAGGTTGTATAGAATAGTAGTAATGTAAGAAACCAAGTTTTATTATTGGTCCATCCAACGTTTGAATGTCTCTTTTAGTGATTTAGTACTAAAAAAACACTGATAATCCATCTGAGTTTGGAATACATAGATTTTAGGAGGTAATGCACATGTAGTAATGTCAGAAACTAAGTTTTATTACTGGTTTGTCAAGCCTTTGTATGTCTCATTTAGTAATTTAATAGTAAAAAAAACATCAAAAATCCATTCGAGTATGGAATACATAGATATTATGTTATAATACTATAGTAGTAATGTAAGAAACCAAGTTCTATTATTGGTCGGTCCAACCTTTGTATGTGTTTTTAGTGATTTAGTAGTCAAAAAAACACTGATAATCCATCCAAGTATGGAATAAATAGATGCTAGGAGGTAATAGACGTGTTGTAATGTAAGAGATGAAGTTTTATTATTGGTCTGTCCAGCCTTTCTATGTCTCATTTAGTAATTTAGTATTCAAAAAAATATCAAAAATCCATCCGAGTATGGAATACATAGATGTTAGGTTGTATAGAATAGTAGTATTGTAAGAAACCAAGTTCTATTATTGGTCCATCCAACGTTTGAATGTCTGTTTTAGTGATTTAGTACTAAAAAAACACTGATAATCCATCTGAGTTTGGAATACATTGAAATTAGGAGGTAATGCACATGTAGTAATGTAAGAAACTATGTTTTATTACTGGTTTGTCAAGCCTTTGTATGTCTCATTTAGTAATTTAATAGTAAAAAAAGCATCGATAATCCTTCTGAGTATGGAATACATAGATGTTAGGTTGTAATACAAGTGTAGTAATGTAAGAAACCAAGTTCTATTGTTGGTCCGCCCAACCTTTGTATGTGTTATTTAGTGATTTAGTAGTCAAAAAAACACTGATAATGCATCCAAGTATGGAATAAATAGATGCTAGGAGGTAATAGACGTGTTGTAATGTAAGAAACCAAGTTTTATTATTGGTCTGTCCAGCCTTTCTATGTCTCATTTAGTAATTTAGTTGTCAAAAAAACATCGATAACCCTTCTGAGTATAGAATACATATATGTTAGGTTAGTAATACAAGTGTAGTAATGTAAGAAACGAAGTTCTATTATTGGTCCGTCCAACCTTTGTATGTGTTATTTAGTGATTTAGTAGTCAAAAAAACACTGATAATGCATCCAAGTATGGAATAAATAGATGCTAGGAGGTAATAGACGTGTTGTAATGTAAGAAACCAAGTTTTATTATTGGTCTGTCCAGCCTTTCTATGTCTCATTTAGTAATTTAGTTGTCAAAAAAACATCGATAACCCTTCTGAGTATAGAATACATATATGTTAGGTTAGTAATACAAGTGTAGTAATGTAAGAAACCAAGTTCTATTATTGGTCGGTCCAACCTTTGTATGTGTTTTTAGTGATTTAGTAGTCAAAAAAACACCGATAATCCATCCAAGTATGGAATAAATAGATTTTAGGAGGTAATAGACGTGTTGTAATGTAAGAAACCAAGTTTTATTATTGGTCTGTCCAGTTTTTCTATGTCTCAATTAGTAATTTAGTAGTAAAAAAAACATTGATAATCCTTCTGAGTATGGAATACATAGATGTTAGGTTGTAATACAAGTGTAGTGATATAAGAAACTAAGCTCTATTAATTGTTTGTCCAACCTTTGTATGTGTTATTTAGTGATTTAGTTGTCAAAAAAATACCGATAATCTATCCAAGTATGGAATAAATAGATGCTAGGAGGTAATAGACGTGTTGTAATGTAAGAAATCAAGATTTATTATTGGTCTGTCCAGCATATCTATGTCTCATTTAGTAATTTAGTAGTCAAAAAAATATCAAAAATCCATCCGAGTATGGAATACATAGATATTATGTTGTAATACAATAGTAGTAATGTAAGAATCCAAATTCTATTATTGGTCCATCCAACTTTTGAATGTCTCTTTTAGTGATTTAGTAGTCAAAGAAACTCCGATAATTCATCTGAGTTTGGAATACATAGATGTTAGGAGGTAATGTACATGTAGTAATGTAAGAAACTAAGTTTTATTACTGGTCTGTCAAGCCATTGTATGTCTCATTTAGTAATTTAGTAGTAAAAAAAGAACCGATAATCCTTTTGATTTTGGAATACGTACATGTTAAGTTGTAATACAAGTGTAGTAATGTGAGAAACCAAGTTCTATTGTTGGTCCGCCCAACCTTTGTATGTGTTATTTAGTGATTTATTAGTCAAAAAAACATCGATAATCCATCCAAGTATGGAATAAATGGATGCTAGGAGGTAATACACGTGTTGTAATTTAAGAAACCAGGTTTTATTATTGGTCTGTCCAGCCTTTCTATGTCTCATTTTCTAATTTAGTAGTAAAAAAAACATCAAAAATCCATCCGAGTATGGAATACATAGATGATAGGTTGTAATACAATAGTAGTAATGTAAGAAACCAAGTTCTATTACAGGTTTGTCAAGCCTTTGTATGTCTCATTTAGTAATTTAGTAGTCAAAAAAACATCGATAATCCTTCTGAGTATGGAATACATAGATGTTAGGTTGTAATACAAGTGTATTAATGTAAGAAACCAAGTTCTATTATTGGTCCGTCCAACCTTTGTATGTGTTATTTAGTTATTTAGTAGTCTAAAAAACACCGATAATCCATCCAAGTATGGAATAAATAGATGCTAGGAGGTAATAGACGTGTTGTAATGTAAGAAACCAAGTTTTATTATTGGTCTGTCCAGTTTTTCTATGTCTCAATTAGTAATTAAGTAGTAAAAAAAACATTGATAATGCTTCTGAGTATGGAATACATAGATGTTAGGTTGTAATACAAGTGTAGTGATATAAGAAACTAAGTTCTATTAATTGTCCGTCCAACCTTTGTATGTGTTATTTAGTGATTTAGTAGTCAAAAAAATATCGATAATCCATCCAAGTATGGAATAAATAGATGCTAGGAGTTAACAAACGTGTTGTAATGTAAGAAACCAAGTTTTATTATTGGTCTGTCCAGCCTTTGTATGTCTCATTTAGTAATTTAGCAATCAAAAAAACATCGATATCCCTTCTGAGTATAGAATACATAGATGTTAGGTTGTAATACAAGTGTAGTAAAGTAAGAAACCAAGTTCTATTATTTGTCCGTCCAACCTTTGTATGTGTTATTTAGTGATTTAGTAGTAAGAAAAACACCGATAATCCATCCAAGTATGGTATAAATAGATGCTAGGAGGTAATACACGTGTTATAATGTAAGAAAGCAAGTTTTATAGTTGGTCCGTCCAGCCTTTGTACGTCTTATTTAGTAATTTAATAGTAAAAAAAACATCAAAAATCCATCCGAGTATGGAATACATAGATATTATGTTGTAATACAATTGTAGTAATGTAAGAAACCAAGTTCTTTTATTGGTCCATCCAACTTTTGAATGTCTCTTTTAGTGATTTTGTAGTCAAAGAAACACCGATAATACATCTGAGTTTGGAATACATAGATTTTAGGAGTAGCACATGTAGTAATGTAAGAAACCAAGTTTTATTACTGGTCTGTCAGGCCTTTGTATGTCTCATTTAGTAATTTAGTAGTCAAAAAAACATCGATAATCCTTCTGAGTATGGAATACATAGATTTTAGGTTGAAATACAAGTGTAGTAATGTAAGAAACCAAGTTCTATTGTTGGTCCGCCCAACCTTTGTATGTGTTATTTAGTGATTTAGTAGTCAAAAAAACACCGATAATCCATCCAAGTATGGATAAATAGATGCTAGGAGGTACTACACGTGTTGTAATATAAGAAACCAAGTTTTATTATTGGTCTGTCCAGCCTTTCTATGTCTCATTTAGTAATTTAGTAGTCAAAAAACCATCGATAACCTTTCTGAGTATAGAATACATAGATGTTAGGTTAGTAATACAAGTGTATTAATGTAAGAAACCAAGTTCTATTATTGGTCCGTCCAACCTTTGTATGTGTTATTTAGTGATTTAGTAGTCAAAAAAACATCGATAATGCATCCAAGTATGGAATAAATAGATGCTAGGAGGTAATAGACGTGTTGTAATGTAAGAAACCAAGTTTTATTATTGGTCTGTCCAGCCTTTCTATGTCTCATTTAGTAATTTAGTTGTCCAAAAAATATCAAAAATCCATCCGAGTATGGAATACATAGATGTTAAGTTGTATAGAATAGTAGTAATGTAAGAAACCAAGTTCTATTATTGGTCCATCCAACGTTTGAATGTCTCTTTTAGTGATTTAGTACTAAAAGAAACACTTATAATCCATCTGAGTTTGGAATACATAGATGTTAGGAGTTAATGCACATGTAGTAATGTAAGAAACTAAGTTTTATTATTGGTTTGTCAAGCCTTTGTATGTCTCATTTAGTAATTTAGTAGTAAAAAATGCAACGATAATCCTTCTGAGTATAAAATACATAGATGTTAGGTTGTAATACTAGTGTAGTAAATTAAGAAACCAAGTTCTATTATTGGTCCGTCCAACCTTTGTATGTGTTATTTAGTGATTTAGTAGTCAAAAAAACACCGATAATCCATCCAAGTATGGAATAAATAGATTTTAGGAGGTAATAGACGTGTTGTAATGTAAGAAACCAAGTTTTATTATTGGTCTGTCCAGTTTTTCTATGTCTCAATTAGTAATTTAGTAGTAAAAAAAACATTGATAATCCTTCTGAGTATGGAATACATAGATGTTAGGTTGTAATACAAGTGTAGTGATATAAGAAACTAAGCTCTATTAATTGTTTGTCCAACCTTTGTATGTGTTATTTAGTGATTTAGTTGTCAAAAAAATACCGATAATCTATCCAAGTATGGAATAAATAGATGCTAGGAGGTAATAGACGTGTTGTAATGTAAGAAATCAAGATTTATTATTGGTCTGTCCAGCATATCTATGTCTCATTTAGTAATTTAGTAGTCAAAAAAATATCAAAAATCCATCCGAGTATGGAATACATAGATATTATGTTGTAATACAATAGTAGTATTGTAAGAAACCAAGTTCTATTATTGGTCCATCCAACTTTTTAATGTCTCTTTTAGTGATTTTGTAGTCAAAGAAACACCGATAATTCATCTGAGTTTGGAATACATAGATTTTAGGAGTAGCACATGTAGTAATGTAAGAAACCAAGTTTTATTACTGGTCTATCAGGCCTTTGTATGTCTCACTTAGTAATTTAGTAGTCAAAAAAACATCGATAATCCTTCTCAGTATGGAATACATAGATGTTAGGTTGTAATACAAGTGTAGTAATGTAAGAAACCAAGTTCTATTATTGGTCTGTCCAACCTTTGTATGTGTTATTTAGTTATTTGGTTGTCAAAAAAACACCGATAATGCATCCAAGTATTGAATAAATAGATGCTAGGAGGTAATAGACGTGTTGTAATGTAAGAAACCAAGTTTTATTATTGGTCTGTCCAGCCTTTCTATGTCTCATTTAGTAATTTAGTAGTCAAAAAAACTTCGATAACCCTTCTGAGTATAGAATACATAGATGTTAGGTTAGTAATACAAGTGTAGTAATGTAAGAAACCAAGTTCTATTATTGGTCCGTCCAACCTTTGTATGTGTTATTTAGTTATTTAGTAGTCAAAAAAACACTGATAATGCATCCAAGTATGGAATAAATAGATTCTAGGAGGTAATAGACGTGTTGTAATGTAAGAAACCAAGTTTTATCATTGGTCTGTCCAGCCTTTCTATGTCTCATTTAGTAATTTAGTAGTCAAAAAAATATCAAAAATCCATCCGAGTATGGAATCCATAGATGTTAGGTTGTATAGAATAGTAGTAATGTAAGAAACCAAGTTATATTATTGGTCCATCCAATGTTTGAATGTCTCTTTTAGTGATTTAGTACTAAAAGAAACACTTATAATCCATCTGAGTATGGAATAAATAGATGCTAGGAGGTAATACACATGTTGTAATGTAAGAAACCAAGTTTTATTATTGGTCGGTCCAGCCTTTGTATGTCTCATTTAGTAATTTAGTAGTCAAAAAAACATTGATATCCCTTCTGAGTATAAAATACATAGATGTTAGGTTGTAATACAAGTGTAATAAAGTAAGAAACCAAGTTCTATTATTGGTCCGTCCAACCTTTGTATGTGTTATTTAGTGATTTAGTAGTCAAAAAAACACCATTAATCCATCCAAGTATGGAATAAATAGATTTTAGGAGGTAATAGACGTGTTGTAATGTAAGAAACCAAGTTTTATTATTGGTCTGTCCAGTTTTTCTATGTCTCAATTAGTAATTTAGTAGTAAAAAAAACATTGATAATCCTTCTGAGTATGGAATACATAGATGTTAGGTTGTAATACAAGTGTAGTGATATAAGAAACTAAGCTCTATTAATTGTTTGTCCAACCTTTGTATGTGTTATTTAGTGATTTAGTAGTCAAAAAAATACCGATAATCCATCCAAGTATGGAATAAATAGATGCTAGGAGGTAATACACGTGTTATAATGTAAGAGAGCAAGTTTTATAGTTGGTCCGTCCAACCTTTGTATGTCTCATTTAGTAATTTAATAGTAAAAAAAACATCAAAATCCATCTGAGTATGGAATACATAGATATTATGTTGTAATACAATAGTAGTATTGTAAGAAACCAAGTTCTATTATTGGTCCATCCAACTTTTGAATGTCTCTTTTAGTGATTTTGTAGTCAAAGAAACACCGATAATCCATCTAAGTTTGGAATACATAGATGTTAAGAGTTAATGCACATGTAGTAATGTAAGAAACCATGTTTTATTACTGGTTTGTCAAGAATTTGTATGTCTCATTTAGTAATTTAGTAGTAAAAAACGCATCGATAATCCTTCTGAGTATGGAATACATAGATGTTAGGTTGTAATACAAGTGTAGTAATGTAAGAAACCAAGTTCTATTATTGGTCCGTCCAACCTTTGTATGTGTTATTTAGTGATTTGGTTGTCAAAAAAACACCGATAATGCATCCAAGTATGGAATAAATAGATTTTAGGAGGTAATAGACGTGTTGTAATGTAAGAAACCAAGTTTTATTATTGGTCTGTCCAGCCTTTCTATGTCTCATTTAGTAATTTAGTAGTCAAAAAAACATCGATAACCCTTCTAAGTATAGAATACATAGATGTTAGGTTAGTAATACAAGTGTAGTAATGTAAGAAACAAGGTTCTATTATTGGTCCGTCCAACCTTTGTATGTGTTATTTAGTGATTTAGTAGTCAAAAAAACACTGATAATGCATCCTAGTATGGAATAAATAGATGCTAGGAGGTAATAGACGTGTTGTAATGTAAGAAACCAAGTTTTATTATTGGTCTGTCCAGCCTTTCTATGTCTCATTTAGTAATTTAGTAGTCAAAAAAATATCAAAAATCCATCCGAGTATGAAATACATAGATGTTAGGTTGTATAGAATAGTAGTAATGTAAGAAACCAAGTTCTATTATTGGCCCATCCAACGTTTGAATGTCTCTTTTAGTGATATAGTACTAAAAGAAACACTGATAATCCATCTGAGTTTGGAATACATAGATGTTAGGAGTTAATGCACATGTAGTAATGTAAGAAACCACGTTTTATTACTGGTTTGTCAAGCCTTTGTATGTCTCATTTAGTAATTTAGTAGTAAAAAACGCATCGATAATCCTTCTGAGTATAAATACATAGATGTTAGGTTGTAATACAAGTGTAGTAATGTAAGAAACCAAGTTCTATTATTGGTCCGTCCAACCTTTGTATGTGTTATTTAGTGATTTAGTGGATTATCCAAGTATGGAATAAATAGATTTTAGGAGGTAATAGACGTGTTGTAATGTAAGAAACCAGGTTTTATTATTGGTCTGTCCAGTTTTTCTATGTCTCAATTAGTAATTTAGTAGTAAAAAAAACATTGATAATCCTTCTGAGTATGGAATACATAGATGTTAGGTTGTAATACAAGTGTAGTAATATAAGAAACTAAGCTCTATTAATTGTTTGTCCAACCTTTGTATGTGTTATTTAGTGATTTAGTAGTCAAAAAAATACCGATAATCCATCCAAGTATGGAATAAATAGATGCTAGGAGGTAATACACGTGTTATAATGTAAGAAAGCAAGTTTTATAGTTGGTCCGTCCAACCTTTGTATGTCTCATTTAGTAATTTAATAGTAAAAAAAACATCAAAATCCATCCGAGTATGGAATACATAGATATTAGGTTGTAATACAATTGTAGTATTGTAAGAAACCAAGTTCTATTATTGGTCCGTCCAACCTTTGTATGTGGTTTTTAGTTATTTAGTAGTCAAAAAAACACCGATAATCCATCCAAGTATGGAGTAAATAGATGCTAGGAGGTAATAGACGTGTTGTAATGTAAGAAACCAAGTTTTATTATTGGTCTGTCCAGCCTTTCTATGTCTCATTTAGTAATTTAGTATTCAAAAAAATATCAAAAATCCATCCGAGTATGGAATACATAGATGTTAGGTTGTATAGAATAGTAGTATTGTAAGAAACCAAGTTCTATTATTGGTCCATCCAACGTTTGAATGTCTGTTTTTGTGATTTAGTACTAAAGTAACACTGATAATCCATCTGAGTTTGGAATACATAGATGTTAGGAGGTAATAGACATGTTGTAATGTAAGAAACCAAGTTTTATTACTGGTTTGTCAAGCCTTTGTATGTCTCATTTAGTAATTTAGTAGTACAAAAAGCATCGATAATCCTTCTGAGTATGGAATACATAGATGTTAGGTTGTAATACAAGTGTAGTAATGTAAGAAACCAAGTTCTATTATTGGTCGGTCCAACCTTTGTATGTGTTATTTAGTGATTTAGTAGTCAAAAAAACACCGATAATCCATCCAAGTATGGAATAAATAGATGCTAGTAGGTAATAGACGTGTTGTAATGTAAGAAATCAAGTTTTATTATTGGTCTGTCCAGCCTTTCTATGTCTCATTTAGTAATTTAGTAGTCAAAAAAATATCAAAAATCCATCCGAGTATGGAATACATAGATGTTCGGTTGCATATAATAGTAGTAATGTAAGAAACCAAGTTCTATTATTGGTCCATCCAACGTTTGAATGTCTCTTTTATTGATTTAGTACTGAAAGAAACACTGATTATCCAACTGAGTTTGGAATACATAGATGTTAGGACGCAATGCACATGTAGTAATGTAAGAAACCAAGTTTTATTACTGGTCTGTCAAGCCTTTGTATGTCTCATTTAGTAATTTAGTAGTAAAAAAAGCATCGATAATCCTTCTGAGTATGGAATACATATATGTTAGGTTGTAATACAAGTGTTGTAATGTAAGAAACCAAGTTTTATTATTGGTCTGTCCAGCCTTTCTATGTCTCAATTAGTAATTTAGTATTCAAAAAAATATCAAAAATCCATCCGAGTATGGAATACATAGATGTTAGGTTGTATAGAATAGTAGTAATGTAAGAAACCAAGTTTTATTATTGGTCCATCCAACGTTTGAATGTCTCTTTTAGTGATTTAGTACTAAAAAAACACTGATAATCCATCTGAGTTTGGAATACATAGATTTTAGGAGGTAATGCACATGTAGTAATGTCAGAAACTAAGTTTTATTACTGGTTTGTCAAGCCTTTGTATGTCTCATTTAGTAATTTAATAGTAAAAAAAACATCAAAAATCCATTCGGGTATGGAATACATAGATATTATGTTATAATATTATAGTAGTAATGTAAGAAACCAAGTTCTATTATTGGTCGGTCCAACCTTTGTATGTGTTTTTAGTGATTTAGTAGTCAAAAAAACACTGATAATCCATCCAAGTATGGAATAAATAGATGCTAGGAGGTAATAGACGTGTTGTAATGTAAGAGATGAAGTTTTATTATTGGTCTGTCCAGCCTTTCTATGTCTCATTTAGTAATTTAGTATTCAAAAAAATATCAAAAATCCATCCGAGTATGGAATACATAGATGTTAGGTTGTATAGAATAGTAGTATTGTAAGAAACCAAGTTCTATTATTGGTCCATCCAACGTTTGAATGTCTGTTTTAGTGATTTAGTACTAAAAAAACACTGATAATCCATCTGAGTTTGGAATACATTGAAATTAGGAGGTAATGCACATGTAGTAATGTAAGAAACTATGTTTTATTACTGGTTTGTCAAGCCTTTGTATGTCTCATTTAGTAATTTAATAGTAAAAAAAGTATCGATAATCCTTCTGAGTATGGAATACATAGATGTTAGGTTGTAATACAAGTGTAGTAATGTAAGAAACCAAGTTCTATTGTTGGTCCGCCCAACCTTTGTATGTGTTATTTAGTGATTTAGAAGTCAAAAAAACACAGATAATCCATCCAAGTATGGAATAAATAGATGCTAGGAGGTAATACACGTGTTGTAATGTAAGAAACCAGGTTTTATTATTGGTCTGTCCAGCCTTTCTATGTCTCATTTACTAATTCAGTAGTAAAAAAAACATCAAAAATCCATCCGAGTATGGAATACATAGATGTTAGGTTGTAATAGAATGGTAGTAATGTCAGAAACTAAGTTTTATTACTGGTCTGTCAAGCCTTAGTATGTCTCATTTAGTAATTTAATAGTAAAAAAAACATCAAAAATCCATTCGAGTATGGAATACATAGATATTATGTTATAATACTATAGTAGTAATGTAAGAAACCAAGTTCTATTATTGGTCGGTCCAACCTTTGTATGTGTTTTTAGTGATTTAGTAGTCAAAAAAACACCGATAATCCATCCAAGTATGGAATAAATAGATGCAAGGAGGTAATAGACGTGTTGTAATATAAGAGATGAAGTTTTATTATTGGTCTGTCCAGCCTTTCTATGTCTCATTTAGTAATTTAGTATTCAAAAAAATATCAAAAATCCATCCGAGTATGGAATACATAGATGTTAGGTTGTATAGAATAGTAGTATTGTAAGAAACCAAGTTCTATTATTGGTCCATCCAACGTTTGAATGTCTCTTTTAGTGATTTAGTACTAAAAAAACACTGATAATCCATATGAGTTTGGAATAAGTAGATGTTAGGAGGTCATGCACATGTAGTAATGTAAGAAACTAAGTTTTATTACTGGTTTGTCAAGCCTTTGTATGTCTCATTTAGTAATTTAATAGTAAAAAAAGCATCGATAATCCTTCTGAGTATGGAATACATAGATGTTAGGTTGTAATACAAGTGTAGTAATTTAAGAAACCAAGTTCTATTGTTGGTCCGCCCAACCTTTGTATGTGTTATTTAGTGATTTAGTCGTCAAAAAAACACCGATAATCCATCCAAGTATGGAATAAATAGATGCTAGGAGGTAATACACGTGTTGTAATGTAAGAAACCAGGTTTTACTATTGGTCTGTCCAGCCTTTCTATGTCTCATTTACTAATTTAGTAGTCAAAAAAACATCAAAAATCCATCCGAGTATGGAATACATAGATGTTAGGTTGTAATAGAATAGTAGTAATGTAAGAAACAAAGTTCTATTACTGGTCTGTCTAGCCTTTGTATGTCTCATTTAGTAATTTAGTAGTCAAAAAAACATCGATAAACCTTCTGAGTATGGAATACATAGATATTATGTTGTAATACAATAGTAGTAATGTAAGAAACCAAGTTCTATTATTGGTCGGTCCAACCTTTGTATGTGTTATTTAGTGATTTAGTAGTCAAAAAAACACCGATAATCCATCCAAGTATGGAATAAATAGATGCTAGTAGGTAATAGACGTGTTGTAATGTAAGAAATCAAGTTTTATTATTGGTCTGTCCAGCCTTTCTATGTCTCATTTAGTAATTTAGTAGTCAAAAAAACATCAAAAATCCATCCGAGTATGGAATACATAGATGTTCGGTTGTATATAATAGTAGTAATGTAAGAAACCAAGTTCTATTATTGGTCCATCCAACGTTTGAATGTCTCTTTTAGTGATTTAGTACTGAAAGAAACATTGATTATCCAACTGAGTTTGGAATACATAGATGTTAGGACGTAATGCACATGTAGTAATGTAAGAAACTAAGTTTTATTACTGGTTTGTCAAGCCTTTGTATGTCTCATTTAGTAATTTAATAGTAAAAAAAGCATCGATAATCCTTCTGAGTATGGAATACATAGATGTTAGGTTGTAATACAAGTGTAGTAATTTAAGAAACCAAGTTCTATTGTTGGTCCGCCCAACCTTTGTATGTGTTATTTAGTGATTTAGTCGTCAAAAAAACACCGATAATCCATCCAAGTATGGAATAAATAGATGCTAGGAGGTAATACACGTGTTGTAATGTAAGAAACCAGGTTTTACTATTGGTCTGTCCAGCCTTTCTATGTCTCATTTACTAATTTAGTAGTCAAAAAAACATCAAAAATCCATCCGAGTATGGAATACATAGATGTTAGGTTGTAATAGAATAGTAGTAATGTAAGAAACAAAGTTCTATTACTGGTCTGTCTAGCCTTTGTATGTCTCATTTAGTAATTTAGTAGTCAAAAAAACATCGATAAACCTTCTGAGTATGGAATACATAGATATTATGTTGTAATACAATAGTAGTAATGTAAGAAACCAAGTTCTATTATTGGTCGGTCCAACCTTTGTATGTGTTATTTAGTGATTTAGTAGTCAAAAAAACACCGATAATCCATCCAAGTATGGAATAAATAGATGCTAGTAGGTAATAGACGTGTTGTAATGTAAGAAATCAAGTTTTATTATTGGTCTGTCCAGCCTTTCTATGTCTCATTTAGTAATTTAGTAGTCAAAAAAACATCAAAAATCCATCCGAGTATGGAATACATAGATGTTCGGTTGTATATAATAGTAGTAATGTAAGAAACCAAGTTCTATTATTGGTCCATCCAACGTTTGAATGTCTCTTTTAGTGATTTAGTACTGAAAGAAACATTGATTATCCAACTGAGTTTGGAATACATAGATGTTAGGACGTAATGCACATGTAGTAATGTAAGAAACCAAGTTTTATTACTGGTCTGTCAAGCCTTTGTATGTCTCATTTAGTAATTTAGTAGTAAAAAAAGCATCAATAATCCTTCTGAGTATGGAATACATATATGTTAGGTTGTAATACAAGTGTTGTAATGTAAGAAACCAAGTTTTATTATTGGTCTGTCCAGCCTTTCTATGTCTCAATTAGTAATTTAGTATTCAAAAAAATATCAAAAATCCATCCGAGTATGGAATACATAGATGTTAGGTTGTATAGAATAGTAGTAATGTAAGAAACCAAGTTTTATTATTGGTCCATCCAACGTTTGAATGTCTCTTTTAGTGATTTAGTACTAAAAAAACACTGATAATCCATCTGAGTTTGGAATACATAGATTTTAGGAGGTAATGCACATGTAGTAATGTCAGAAACTAAGTTTTATTACTGGTTTGTCAAGCCTTTGTATGTCTCATTTAGTAATTTAATAGTAAAAAAAACATCAAAAATCCATTCGAGTATGGAATACATAGATATTATGTTATAATACTATAGTAGTAATGTAAGAAACCAAGTTCTATTATTGGTCGGTCCAACCTTTGTAGGTGTTTTTAGTGATTTAGTAGTCAAAAAAACACTGATAATCCATCCAAGTATGGAATAAATAGATGCAAGGAGGTAATAGACGTGTTGTAATGTAAGAGATGAAGTTTTATTATTGGTCTGTCCAGCCTTTCTATGTCTCATTTAGTAATTTAGTAGTCAAAAAAATATCAAAAATCCATCCGAGTATGGAATACATAGATGTTAGGTTGTATAGAATAGTAGTATTGTAAGAAACCAAGTTCTATTATTGGTCCATCCAACGTTTGAATGTCTGTTTTAGTGATTTAGTACTAAAAAAACACTGATAATCCATCTGAGTTTGGAATACATTGAAATTAGGAGGTAATGCACATGTAGTAATGTAAGAAACTAAGCTTTATTACTGGTTTGTCAAGCCTTTGTATGTCTCATTTAGTAATTTAATAGTAAAAAAAGCATCGATAATCCTTCTGAGTATGGAATACATAGATGTTAGGTTGTAATACAAGTGTAGTAATGTAAGAAACCAAGTTCTATTGTTGGTCCGCCCAACCTTTGTATGTGTTATTTAGTGATTTAGTAGTCAAAAAAACACAGATAATCCATCCAAGTATGGAATAAATAGATGCTAGGAGGTAATACACGTGTTGTAATGTAAGAAACCAGGTTTTATTATTGGTCTGTCCATCCTTTCTATGTCTCATTTACTAATTCAGTAGTCAAAAAAAATCAAAAATCGATCCGAGTATGGAATACATATATGTTAGGTTGTAATAGAATAGTAGTAATGTAAGAAACAAAGTTCTATTACTGGTCTGTCAAGCCTTTGTATGTCTCATTTGGTAATTTAGTAGTCAAAAAAACATCGATAATCTTTCTGAGTATGGACTGCATAGATATTATGTTGTAATACAAGTGTAGTAAAGTAAGAAACCAAGTTCTATTATTGGTCCGTCCAACCTTTGTATGTGTTATTTAGTGATTTAGTAGTCAAAAAAACACCGATAATCCATCCAAGTATGGAATAAATAGATGCTAGTAGGTAATAGACGTGTTGTAATTTAAGAAATCAAGTTTTATTATTGGTCTGTCCAGCCTTTCTATGTCTCATTTAGTAATTTAGTAGTCAAAAAAATATCAAAAATCCATCCGAGTATGGAATACATAGATGTTAGGTTGTAATAGAATAGTAGTAATGTAAGAAATAAAGTTCTATTACTGGTCTGTCAAGCCTTTGTATGTCTCATTTAGTAATTTAGTAGTCAAAAAAACATCGATAAACCTTCTGAGTATGGAATACATAGATATTATGTTGTAATACAATAGTAGTAATGTAAGAAACCAAGTTCTATTATTGGTCGGTCCAACCTTTGTATGTGTTATTTAGTGATTTAGTAGTCAAAAAAACACCGATAATCCATCCAAGTATGGAATAAATAGATGCTAGTAGGTAATAGACGTGTTGTAATGTAAGAAATCAAGTTTTATTATTGGTCTGTCCAGCCTTTCTATGTCTCATTTAGTAATTTAGTAGTCAAAAAAACATCAAAAATCCATCCGAGTATGGAATACATAGATGTTCGGTTGTATATAATAGTAGTAATGTAAGAAACCAAGTTCTATTATTGGTCCATCCAACGTTTGAATGTCTCTTTTAGTGATTTAGTACTGAAAGAAACACTGATTATCCAACTGAGTTTGGAATACATAGATGTTAGGACGTAATGCACATGTAGTAATGTAAGAAACCAAGTTTTATTACTGGTCTGTCAAGCCTTTGTATGTCTCATTTAGTAATTTAGTAGTAAAAAAAGCATCGATAATCCTTCTGAGTATGGAATACATATATGTTAGGTTGTAATACAAGTGTTGTAATGTAAGAAACCAAGTTTTATTATTGGTCCATCCAACGTTTGAATGTCTCTTTTAGTGATTTAGTACTAAAAAAACACTGATAATCCATCTGAGTTTGGAATACATAGATTTTAGGAGGTAATGCACATGTAGTAATGTCAGAAACTAAGTTTTATTACTGGTTTGTCAAGCCTTTGTATGTCTCATTTAGTAATTTAATAGTAAAAAAAACATCAAAAATCCATCCGAGTATGGAATACATAGATATTATGTTGTAATACTATAGTAGTAATGTAAGAAACCAAGTTTTATTATTGGTCTGTCCAGCCTTTCTATGTCTCATTTAGTAATTTAGTATTCAAAAAAATATCAAAAATCCATCCGAGTATGGAATACATAGATGTTAGGTTGTATAGAATAGTAGTATTGTAAGAAACCAAGTTCTATTATTGGTCCATCCAACGTTTGAATGTCTGTTTTAGTGATTTAGTACTAAAAAAACACTGATAATCCATCTGTGTTTGGAATACATAGATGTTAGGAGGTAATAGACATGTTGTAATGTAAGAAACCAAGTTTTATTACTGGTTTGTCAAGCCTTTGTATGTCTCATTTAGTAATTTAGTAGTACAAAAAGCATCGATAATCCTTCTGAGTATGGAATACATAGATGTTAGGTTGTAATACAAGTGTAGTAATGTAAGAAACCAAGTTCTATTGTTGGTCCGCCCAACCTTTGTATGTGTTATTTAGTGATTTAGTAGTAAAAAAAAAATCGATAATCCATCCAAGTATGGAATAAATAGATGCTAGGAGGTAATAGACGTGTTGTAATGTAAGAAATGAAGTTTTATTATTAGTATGTCCAACCTTTCTATGTCTCATTTACTAATTTAGTAGTTAAAAAAACATCAAAAATCCATCCGAGTATGGAATACATAGATGTTAGGTTGTATAGAATAGTAGTAATGTAAGAAACGAAGTTCTATTATTGGTCCATCCAACATTTGAATGTCTCTTTTAGTGATTTAGTACTAAAAGAAACACTGATAATCCATCTGAGTTTGGAATACATAGATGTTAGGAGTTAATGCACATGTAGTAATGTAAGAAACCACGTTTTATTACTGGTTTGTCAAGCCTTTGTATGTCTCATTTAGTAATTTAGTAGTAAAAAACGCATCGATAATCCTTCTGAGTATGGAACACATAGATGTTAGGTTGTAATACAAGTGTAGTAATGTAAGAAACCAAGTTCTATTATTGGTCCGTCCAACCTTTGTATGTGTTATTTAGTGATTTAGTAGTAAAAAAAACACCGATAATCCATCCAAGTATGGAATAAATAGATGCTAGGAGGTAATAGACGTGTTGTAATGTAAGAAACCAAGTTTTATTATTGGTCTGTCCAACCTTTGTATGTCTCATTTAGTAATTTAATAGTAAAAAAAATATCAAAATCCATCCGAGTATGGAATACATAGATATTATGTTGTAATACAATAGTAGTAATTTAAGAAACCAAGTTCTATTATTGGTCCATCCAACGTTTGAATGTCTCTTTTAGTGATTTTGTAGTCAAAGAAACACCGATAATTCATATGAGTTTGGAATACATAGATTTTAGGAGTAGCACATGTAGTAATGTAAGAAAACAAGTTTTATTACTGGTCTGTCAGGCTTTTGTATGTCTCATTTAGTAATTTAGTAGTCAAAAAAACATCGATAATCCTTCTGAGTATGGAATACATAGATGTTAGGTTGTAATACAAGTGTAGTAATGTAAGAAACCAAGTTCTATTATTGGTCCGTCCAATCTTTGTATGTGTTATTTAGTGATTTAGTAGTCAAAAAAACACTGATAATGCATCCAAGTATGGAATAAATAGATGCTAGGAGGTAATAGACGTGTTGTAATGTAAGAAACCAAGTTTTATTATTGGTCTGTCCAGCCTTTCTATGTCTCATTTAGTAATTTAGTTGTCAAAAAAACATCGATAACCCTTCTGCGTATAGAATACATATATGTTAGGTTAGTAATACAAGTGTAGTAATGTAAGAAACGAAGTTCTATTATTGGTCCGTCCAACCTTTGTATGTGTTATTTAGTGATTTAGTAGTCAAAAAAACACTGATAATGCATCCAAGTATGGAATAAATAGATGCTAGGAGGTAATAGACGTGTTGTAATGTAAGAAACCAAGTTTTATTATTGGTCTGTCCAGCCTTTCTATGTCTCATTTAGTAATTTAGTTGTCAAAAAAACATCGATAACCCTTCTGAGTATAGAATACATATATGTTAGGTTAGTAATACAAGTGTAGTAATGTAAGAAACCAAGTTCTATTATTGGTCCGTCCAACCTTTGTATGTGTTATTTAGTGATTTAATAGTCAAAAAAACACTGATAATGCATCCAAGTATGGAATAAATAGATTCTAGGAGGTAATAGACGCGTTGTAATGTAAGAAACCAAGTTTTATTATTGGTCTGTCCAGCCTTTCTATGTCTCATTTAGTAATTTAGTAGTCAAAAAAATATCAAAAATCCATCCGAGTATGGAATACATAGATGTTAGGTTGTATAGAATAGTAGTAATGTAAGAAACCAAGTCCTATTATTGGTCCATCCAACGTTTGAATGTCTCTTTTAGTGAATTAGTACTAAAAAAACACTGATAATCCATATGAGTTTGGAATAAGTAGATGTTAGGAGGTAATGCACATGTAGTAATGTAAGAAACTAAGTTTTATTACTGGTTTGTCAAGCCTTTGTATGTCTCATTTAGTAATTTAATAGTAAAAAAAGCATCGATAATCCTTCTGAGTATGGAATACATAGATGTTAGGTTGTAATACAAGTGTAGTAATGTAAGAAACCAAGTTCTATTGTTGGTCCGCCCAACCTTTGTATGTGTTATTTAGTGATTTAGTCGTCAAAAAAACACCGATAATCCATCCAAGTATGGAATAAATAGATGCTAGGAGGTAATACACGTGTTGTAATGTAAGAAACCAGGTTTTATTATTGGTCTGTCCAGCCTTTCTATGTCTCATTTACTAATTTAGTAGTCAAAAAAACATCAAAAATCCATCCGAGTATGGAATACATAGATGTTAGGTTGTAATAGAATAGTAGTAATGTAAGAAACAAAGTTCTATTACTGGTCTGTCAAGCTTTTGTATGTCTCATTTAGTAATTTAGTAGTCAAAAAAACATCGATAATCCTTCTGAGTATGGAATACATAGATATTATGTTGTAATACAATAGTAGAAATGTAAGAAACCAAGTTCTATTATTGGTCGGTCCAACCTTTGTATGTGTTATTTAGTGATTTAGTAGTCAAAAAAACACCGATAATCCATCCAAGTATGGAATAAATAGATGCTAGTAGGTAATAGACGTGTTGTAATGTAAGAAATCAAGTTTTATTATTGGTCTGTCCAGCCTTTCTATGTCTCATTTAGTAATTTAGTAGTCAAAAAAATATCAAAAATCCATCCGAGTATGGAATACATAGATGTTCGGTTGCATATAATAGTAGTAATGTAAGAAACCAAGTTCTATTATTGGTCCATCCAACGTTTGAATGTCTCTTTTATTGATTTAGTACTGAAAGAAACACTGATTATCCAACTGAGTTTGGAATACATAGATGTTAGGACGTAATGCACATGTAGTAATGTAAGAAACCAAGTTTTATTATTGGTCTGTCCAGCCTTTCTATGTCTCATTTAGTAATTTAGTAGTCAAAAAAATATCAAAAATCCATCCGAGTATGGAATACATAGATGTTAGGTTGTATAGAATAGTAGTAATGTAAGAAACCAAGTCCTATTATTGGTCCATCCAACGTTTGAATGTCTCTTTTAGTGAATTAGTACTAAAAAAACAATGATAATCCATATGAGTTTGGAATAAGTAGATGTTAGGAGGTAATGCACATGTAGTAATGTAAGAAACTAAGTTTTATTACTGGTTTGTCAAGCCTTTGTATGTCTCATTTAGTAATTTAATAGTAAAAAAAGCATCGATAATCCTTCTGAGTATGGAATACATAGATGTTAGGTTGTAATACAAGTGTAGTAATGTAAGAAACCAAGTTCTATTGTTGGTCCGCCCAACCTTTGTATGTGTTATTTAGTGATTTAGTCGTCAAAAAAACACCGATAATCCATCCAAGTATGGAATAAATAGATGCTAGGAGGTAATACACGTGTTGTAATGTAAGAAACCAGGTTTTATTATTGGTCTGTCCAGCCTTTCTATGTCTCATTTACTAATTTAGTAGTCAAAAAAACATCAAAAATCCATCCGAGTATGGAATACATAGATGTTAGGTTGTAATAGAATAGTAGTAATGTAAGAAACAAAGTTCTATTACTGGTCTGTCAAGCTTTTGTATGTCTCATTTAGTAATTTAGTAGTCAAAAAAACATCGATAATCCTTCTGAGTATGGAATACATAGATATTATGTTGTAATACAATAGTAGAAATGTAAGAAACCAAGTTCTATTATTGGTCGGTCCAACCTTTGTATGTGTTATTTAGTGATTTAGTAGTCAAAAAAACACCGATAATCCATCCAAGTATGGAATAAATAGATGCTAGTAGGTAATAGACGTGTTGTAATGTAAGAAATCAAGTTTTATTATTGGTCTGTCCAGCCTTTCTATGTCTCATTTAGTAATTTAGTAGTCAAAAAAATATCAAAAATCCATCCGAGTATGGAATACATAGATGTTCGGTTGCATATAATAGTAGTAATGTAAGAAACCAAGTTCTATTATTGGTCCATCCAACGTTTGAATGTCTCTTTTATTGATTTAGTACTGAAAGAAACACTGATTATCCAACTGAGTTTGGAATACATAGATGTTAGGACGTAATGCACATGTAGTAATGTAAGAAACCAAGTTTTATTACTGGTCTGTCAAGCCTTTGTATGTCTCATTTAGTAATTTAGTAGTAAAAAAAGCATCGATAATCCTTCTGAGTATGGAATACATATATGTTAGGTTGTAATACAAGTGTTGTAATGTAAGAAACCAAGTTTTATTATTGGTCTGTCCAGCCTTTCTATGTCTCAATTAGTAATTTAGTATTCAAAAAAATATCAAAAATCCATCCGAGTATGGAATACATAGATGTTAGGTTGTATAGAATAGTAGTAATGTAAGAAACCAAGTTTTATTATTGGTCCATCCAACGTTTGAATGTCTCTTTTAGTGATTTAGTACTAAAAAAACACTGATAATCCATCTGAGTTTGGAATACATAGATTTTAGGAGGTAATGCACATGTAGTAATGTCAGAAACTAAGTTTTATTACTGGTTTGTCAAGCCTTTGTATGTCTCATTTAGTAATTTAATAGTAAAAAAAACATCAAAAATCCATTCGAGTATGGAATACATAGATATTATGTTATAATACTATAGTAGTAATGTAAGAAACCAAGTTCTATTATTGGTCGGTCCAACCTTTGTATGTGTTTTTAGTGATTTAGTAGTCAAAAAAACACTGATAATCCATCCAAGTATGGAATAAATAGATGCTAGGAGGTAATAGACGTGTTGTAATGTAAGAGATGAAGTTTTATTATTGGTCTGTCCAGCCTTTCTATGTCTCATTTAGTAATTTAGTATTCAAAAAAATATCAAAAATCCATCCGAGTATGGAATACATAGATGTTAGGTTGTATAGAATAGTAGTATTGTAAGAAACCAAGTTCTATTATTGGTCCATCCAACGTTTGAATGTCTGTTTTAGTGATTTAGTACTAAAAAAACACTGATAATCCATCTGAGTTTGGAATACATTGAAATTAGGAGGTAATGCACATGTAGTAATGTAAGAAACTATGTTTTATTACTGGTTTGTCAAGCCTTTGTATGTCTCATTTAGTAATTTAATAGTAAAAAAAGCATCGATAATCCTTCTGAGTATGGAATACATAGATGTTAGGTTGTAATACAAGTGTAGTAATGTAAGAAACCAAGTTCTATTGTTGGTCCGCCCAACCTTTGTATGTGTTATTTAGTGATTTAGTAGTCAAAAAAACACTGATAATGCATCCAAGTATGGAATAAATAGATGCTAGGAGGTAATAGACGTGTTGTAATGTAAGAAACCAAGTTTTATTATTGGTCTGTCCAGCCTTTCTATGTCTCATTTAGTAATTTAGTTGTCAAAAAAACATCGATAACCCTTCTGAGTATAGAATACATATATGTTAGGTTAGTAATACAAGTGTAGTAATGTAAGAAACGAAGTTCTATTATTGGTCCGTCCAACCTTTGTATGTGTTATTTAGTGATTTAGTAGTCAAAAAAACACTGATAATGCATCCAAGTATGGAATAAATAGATGCTAGGAGGTAATAGACGTGTTGTAATGTAAGAAACCAAGTTTTATTATTGGTCTGTCCAGCCTTTCTATGTCTCATTTAGTAATTTAGTTGTCAAAAAAACATCGATAACCCTTCTGAGTATAGAATACATATATGTTAGGTTAGTAATACAAGTGTAGTAATGTAAGAAACCAAGTTCTATTATTGGTCGGTCCAACCTTTGTATGTGTTTTTAGTGATTTAGTAGTCAAAAAAACACCGATAATCCATCCAAGTATGGAATAAATAGATGCAAGGAGGTAATAGACGTGTTGTAATGTAAGAGATGAAGTATTATTATTGGTCTGTCCAGCCTTTCTATGTCTCATTTAGTAATTTAGTATTCAAAAAAATATCAAAAATCCATCCGAGTATGGAATACATAGATGTTAGGTTGTATAGAATAGTAGTATTGTAAGAAACCAAGTTCTATTATTGGTCCATCCAACGTTTGAATGTCTCTTTTAGTGATTTAGTACTAAAAAAACACTGATAATCCATATGAGTTTGGAATAAGTAGATGTTAGGAGGTAATGCACATGTAGTAATGTAAGAAACTAAGTTTTATTACTGGTTTGTCAAGCCTTTGTATGTCTCATTTAGTAATTTAATAGTAAAAAAAGCATCGATAATCCTTCTGAGTATGGAATACATAGATGTTAGGTTGTAATACAAGTGTAGTAATGTAAGAAACCAAGTTCTATTGTTGGTCCGCCCAACCTTTGTATGTGTTATTTAGTGATTTAGTAGTCAAAAAAACACAGATAATCCATCCAAGTATGGAATAAATAGATGCTAGGAGGTAATACACGTGTTGTAATGTAAGAAACCAGGTTTTATTATTGGTCTGTCCAGCCTTTCTATGTCTCATTTACTAATTCAGTAGTCAAAAAAACATCAAAAATCCATCCGAGTATGGAATACATAGATGTTAGGTTGTAATAGAATAGTAGTAATGTAAGAAATAAAGTTCTATTACTGGTCTGTCAAGCTTTTGTATGTCTCATTTAGTAATTTAGTAGTCAAAAAAACATCGATAATCCTTCTGAGTATGGAATACATAGATATTATGTTGTAATACAATAGTAGAAATGTAAGAAACCAAGTTCTATTATTGGTCGGTCCAACCTTTGTATGTGTTATTTAGTGATTTAGTAGTCAAAAAAACACCGATAATCCATCCAAGTATAGAATAAATAGATGCTAGTAGGTAATAGACGTGTTGTAATGTAAGAAATCAAGTTTTATTATTGGTCTGTCCAGCCTTTCTATGTCTCATTTAGTAATTTAGTAGTCAAAAAAATATCAAAAATCCATCCGAGTATGGAATACATAGATGTTCGGTTGCATATAATAGTAGTAATGTAAGAAACCAAGTTCTATTATTGGTCCATCCAACGTTTGAATGTCTCTTTTATTGATTTAGTACTGAAAGAAACACTGATTATCCAACTGAGTTTGGAATACATAGATGTTAGGACGTAATGCACATGTAGTAATGTAAGAAACCAAGTTTTATTACTGGTCTGTCAAGCCTTTGTATGTCTCATTTAGTAATTTAGTAGTAAAAAAAGCATCGATAATCCTTCTGAGTATGGAATACATATATGTTAGGTTGTAATACAAGTGTTGTAATGTAAGAAACCAAGTTTTATTATTGGTCTGTCCAGCCTTTCTATGTCTCAATTAGTAATTTAGTATTCAAAAAAATATCAAAAATCCATCCGAGTATGGAATACATAGATGTTAGGTTGTATAAAATAGTAGTAATGTAAGAAACCAAGTTTTATTATTGGTCCATCCAACGTTTGAATGTCTCTTTTAGTGATTTAGTACTAAAAAAACACTGATAATCCATCTGAGTTTGGAATACATAGATTTTAGGAGGTAATGCACATGTAGTAATGTCAGAAACTAAGTTTTATTACTGGTTTGTCAAGCCTTTGTATGTCTCATTTAGTAATTTAATAGTAAAAAAAACATCAAAAATCCATTCGAGTATGGAATACATAGATATTATGTTATAATACTATAGTAGTAATGTAAGAAACCAAGTTCTATTATTGGTCGGTCCAACCTTTGTATGTGTTTTTAGTGATTTAGTAGTCAAAAAAACACTGATAATCCATCCAAGTATGGAATAAATAGATGCTAGGAGGTAATAGACGTGTTGTAATGTAAGAGATGAAGTTTTATTATTGGTCTGTCCAGCCTTTCTATGTCTCATTTAGTAATTTAGTATTCAAAAAAATATCAAAAATCCATCCGAGTATGGAATACATAGATGTTAGGTTGTATAGAATAGTAGTATTGTAAGAAACCAAGTTCTATTATTGGTCCATCCAACGTTTGAATGTCTGTTTTAGTGATTTAGTACTAAAAAAACACTGATAATCCATCTGAGTTTGGAATACATTGAAATTAGGAGGTAATGCACATGTAGTAATGTAAGAAACTATGTTTTATTACTGGTTTGTCAAGCCTTTGTATGTCTCATTTAGTAATTTAATAGTAAAAAAAGCATCGATAATCCTTCTGAGTATGGAATACATAGATGTTAGGTTGTAATACAAGTGTAGTAATGTAAGAAACCAAGTTCTATTGTTGGTCCGCCCAACCTTTGTATGTGTTATTTAGTGATTTAGAAGTCAAAAAAACACAGATAATCCATCCAAGTATGGAATAAATAGATGCTAGGAGGTAATACACGTGTTGTAATGTAAGAAACCAGGTTTTATTATTGGTCTGTCCAGCCTTTCTATGTCTCATTTACTAATTCAGTAGTAAAAAAAACATCAAAAATCCATCCGAGTATGGAATACATAGATGTTAGGTTGTAATAGAATAGTAGTAATGTCAGAAACTAAGTTTTATTACTGGTCTGTCAAGCCTTAGTATGTCTCATTTAGTAATTTAATAGTAAAAAAAACATCAAAAATCCATTCGAGTATGGAATACATAGATATTATGTTATAATACTATAGTAGTAATGTAAGAAACCAAGTTCTATTATTGGTCGGTCCAACCTTTGTATGTGTTTTTAGTGATTTAGTAGTCAAAAAAACACCGATAATCCATCCAAGTATGGAATAAATAGATGCAAGGAGGTAATAGACGTGTTGTAATGTAAGAGATGAAGTATTATTATTGGTCTGTCCAGCCTTTCTATGTCTCATTTAGTAATTTAGTATTCAAAAAAATATCAAAAATCCATCCGAGTATGGAATACATAGATGTTAGGTTGTATAGAATAGTAGTATTGTAAGAAACCAAGTTCTATTATTGGTCCATCCAACGTTTGAATGTCTCTTTTAGTGATTTAGTACTAAAAAAACACTGATAATCCATATGAGTTTGGAATAAGTAGATGTTAGGAGGTAATGCACATGTAGTAATGTAAGAAACTAAGTTTTATTACTGGTTTGTCAAGCCTTTGTATGTCTCATTTAGTAATTTAATAGTAAAAAAAGCATCGATAATCCTTCTGAGTATGGAATACATAGATGTTAGGTTGTAATACAAGTGTAGTAATGTAAGAAACCAAGTTCTATTGTTGGTCCGCCCAACCTTTGTATGTGTTATTTAGTGATTTAGTAGTCAAAAAAACACAGATAATCCATCCAAGTATGGAATAAATAGATGCTAGGAGGTAATACACGTGTTGTAATGTAAGAAACCAGGTTTTATTATTGGTCTGTCCAGCCTTTCTATGTCTCATTTACTAATTCAGTAGTCAAAAAAACATCAAAAATCCATCCGAGTATGGAATACATAGATGTTAGGTTGTAATAGAATAGTAGTAATGTAAGAAATAAAGTTCTATTACTGGTCTGTCAAGCTTTTGTATGTCTCATTTAGTAATTTAGTAGTCAAAAAAACATCGATAATCCTTCTGAGTATGGAATACATAGATATTATGTTGTAATACAATAGTAGAAATGTAAGAAACCAAGTTCTATTATTGGTCGGTCCAACCTTTGTATGTGTTATTTAGTGATTTAGTAGTCAAAAAAACACCGATAATCCATCCAAGTATAGAATAAATAGATGCTAGTAGGTAATAGACGTGTTGTAATGTAAGAAATCAAGTTTTATTATTGGTCTGTCCAGCCTTTCTATGTCTCATTTAGTAATTTAGTAGTCAAAAAAATATCAAAAATCCATCCGAGTATGGAATACATAGATGTTCGGTTGCATATAATAGTAGTAATGTAAGAAACCAAGTTCTATTATTGGTCCATCCAACGTTTGAATGTCTCTTTTATTGATTTAGTACTGAAAGAAACACTGATTATCCAACTGAGTTTGGAATACATAGATGTTAGGACGTAATGCACATGTAGTAATGTAAGAAACCAAGTTTTATTACTGGTCTGTCAAGCCTTTGTATGTCTCATTTAGTAATTTAGTAGTAAAAAAAGCATCGATAATCCTTCTGAGTATGGAATACATATATGTTAGGTTGTAATACAAGTGTTGTAATGTAAGAAACCAAGTTTTATTATTGGTCTGTCCAGCCTTTCTATGTCTCAATTAGTAATTTAGTATTCAAAAAAATATCAAAAATCCATCCGAGTATGGAATACATAGATGTTAGGTTGTATAAAATAGTAGTAATGTAAGAAACCAAGTTTTATTATTGGTCCATCCAACGTTTGAATGTCTCTTTTAGTGATTTAGTACTAAAAAAACACTGATAATCCATCTGAGTTTGGAATACATAGATTTTAGGAGGTAATGCACATGTAGTAATGTCAGAAACTAAGTTTTATTACTGGTTTGTCAAGCCTTTGTATGTCTCATTTAGTAATTTAATAGTAAAAAAAACATCAAAAATCCATTCGAGTATGGAATACATAGATATTATGTTATAATACTATAGTAGTAATGTAAGAAACCAAGTTCTATTATTGGTCGGTCCAACCTTTGTATGTGTTTTTAGTGATTTAGTAGTCAAAAAAACACTGATAATCCATCCAAGTATGGAATAAATAGATGCTAGGAGGTAATAGACGTGTTGTAATGTAAGAGATGAAGTTTTATTATTGGTCTGTCCAGCCTTTCTATGTCTCATTTAGTAATTTAGTATTCAAAAAAATATCAAAAATCCATCCGAGTATGGAATACATAGATGTTAGGTTGTATAGAATAGTAGTATTGTAAGAAACCAAGTTCTATTATTGGTCCATCCAACGTTTGAATGTCTGTTTTAGTGATTTAGTACTAAAAAAACACTGATAATCCATCTGAGTTTGGAATACATTGAAATTAGGAGGTAATGCACATGTAGTAATGTAAGAAACTATGTTTTATTACTGGTTTGTCAAGCCTTTGTATGTCTCATTTAGTAATTTAATAGTAAAAAAAGCATCGATAATCCTTCTGAGTATGGAATACATAGATGTTAGGTTGTAATACAAGTGTAGTAATGTAAGAAACCAAGTTCTATTGTTGGTCCGCCCAACCTTTGTATGTGTTATTTAGTGATTTAGAAGTCAAAAAAACACAGATAATCCATCCAAGTATGGAATAAATAGATGCTAGGAGGTAATACACGTGTTGTAATGTAAGAAACCAGGTTTTATTATTGGTCTGTCCAGCCTTTCTATGTCTCATTTACTAATTCAGTAGTAAAAAAAACATCAAAAATCCATCCGAGTATGGAATACATAGATGTTAGGTTGTAATAGAATAGTAGTAATGTCAGAAACTAAGTTTTATTACTGGTCTGTCAAGCCTTAGTATGTCTCATTTAGTAATTTAATAGTAAAAAAAACATCAAAAATCCATTCGAGTATGGAATACATAGATATTATGTTATAATACTATAGTAGTAATGTAAGAAACCAAGTTCTATTATTGGTCGGTCCAACCTTTGTATGTGTTTTTAGTGATTTAGTAGTCAAAAAAACACCGATAATCCATCCAAGTATGGAATAAATAGATGCAAGGAGGTAATAGACGTGTTGTAATGTAAGAGATGAAGTATTATTATTGGTCTGTCCAGCCTTTCTATGTCTCATTTAGTAATTTAGTATTCAAAAAAATATCAAAAATCCATCCGAGTATGGAATACATAGATGTTAGGTTGTATAGAATAGTAGTATTGTAAGAAACCAAGTTCTATTATTGGTCCATCCAACGTTTGAATGTCTCTTTTAGTGATTTAGTACTAAAAAAACACTGATAATCCATATGAGTTTGGAATAAGTAGATGTTAGGAGGTAATGCACATGTAGTAATGTAAGAAACTAAGTTTTATTACTGGTTTGTCAAGCCTTTGTATGTCTCATTTAGTAATTTAATAGTAAAAAAAGCATCGATAATCCTTCTGAGTATGGAATACATAGATGTTAGGTTGTAATACAAGTGTAGTAATGTAAGAAACCAAGTTCTATTGTTGGTCCGCCCAACCTTTGTATGTGTTATTTAGTGATTTAGTAGTCAAAAAAACACAGATAATCCATCCAAGTATGGAATAAATAGATGCTAGAAGGTAATACACGTGTTGTAATGTAAGAAACCAGGTTTTATTATTGGTCTGTCCAGCCTTTCTATGTCTCATTTACTAATTCAGTAGTCAAAAAAACATCAAAAATCCATCCGAGTATGGAATACATAGATGTTAGGTTGTAATAGAATAGTAGTAATGTAAGAAATAAAGTTCTATTACTGGTCTGTCAAGCTTTTGTATGTCTCATTTAGTAATTTAGTAGTCAAAAAAACATCGATAATCCTTCTGAGTATGGAATACATAGATATTATGTTGTAATACAATAGTAGAAATGTAAGAAACCAAGTTCTATTATTGGTCGGTCCAACCTTTGTATGTGTTATTTAGTGATTTAGTAGTCAAAAAAACACCGATAATCCATCCAAGTATAGAATAAATAGATGCTAGTAGGTAATAGACGTGTTGTAATGTAAGAAATCAAGTTTTATTATTGGTCTGTCCAGCCTTTCTATGTCTCATTTAGTAATTTAGTAGTCAAAAAAATATCAAAAATCCATCCGAGTATGGAATACATAGATGTTCGGTTGCATATAATAGTAGTAATGTAAGAAACCAAGTTCTATTATTGGTCCATCCAACGTTTGAATGTCTCTTTTATTGATTTAGTACTGAAAGAAACACTGATTATCCAACTGAGTTTGGAATACATAGATGTTAGGACGTAATGCACATGTAGTAATGTAAGAAACCAAGTTTTATTACTGGTCTGTCAAGCCTTTGTATGTCTCATTTAGTAATTTAGTAGTAAAAAAAGCATCGATAATCCTTCTGAGTATGGAATACATATATGTTAGGTTGTAATACAAGTGTTGTAATGTAAGAAACCAAGTTTTATTATTGGTCTGTCCAGCCTTTCTATGTCTCAATTAGTAATTTAGTATTCAAAAAAATATCAAAAATCCATCCGAGTATGGAATACATAGATGTTAGGTTGTATAAAATAGTAGTAATGTAAGAAACCAAGTTTTATTATTGGTCCATCCAACGTTTGAATGTCTCTTTTAGTGATTTAGTACTAAAAAAACACTGATAATCCATCTGAGTTTGGAATACATAGATTTTAGGAGGTAATGCACATGTAGTAATGTCAGAAACTAAGTTTTATTACTGGTTTGTCAAGCCTTTGTATGTCTCATTTAGTAATTTAATAGTAAAAAAAACATCAAAAATCCATTCGAGTATGGAATACATAGATATTATGTTATAATACTATAGTAGTAATGTAAGAAACCAAGTTCTATTATTGGTCGGTCCAACCTTTGTATGTGTTTTTAGTGATTTAGTAGTCAAAAAAACACTGATAATCCATCCAAGTATGGAATAAATAGATGCTAGGAGGTAATAGACGTGTTGTAATGTAAGAGATGAAGTTTTATTATTGGTCTGTCCAGCCTTTCTATGTCTCATTTAGTAATTTAGTATTCAAAAAAATATCAAAAATCCATCCGAGTATGGAATACATAGATGTTAGGTTGTATAGAATAGTAGTATTGTAAGAAACCAAGTTCTATTATTGGTCCATCCAACGTTTGAATGTCTGTTTTAGTGATTTAGTACTAAAAAAACACTGATAATCCATCTGAGTTTGGAATACATTGAAATTAGGAGGTAATGCACATGTAGTAATGTAAGAAACTATGTTTTATTACTGGTTTGTCAAGCCTTTGTATGTCTCATTTAGTAATTTAATAGTAAAAAAAGCATCGATAATCCTTCTGAGTATGGAATACATAGATGTTAGGTTGTAATACAAGTGTAGTAATGTAAGAAACCAAGTTCTATTGTTGGTCCGCCCAACCTTTGTATGTGTTATTTAGTGATTTAGAAGTCAAAAAAACACAGATAATCCATCCAAGTATGGAATAAATAGATGCTAGGAGGTAATACACGTGTTGTAATGTAAGAAACCAGGTTTTATTATTGGTCTGTCCAGCCTTTCTATGTCTCATTTACTAATTCAGTAGTAAAAAAAACATCAAAAATCCATCCGAGTATGGAATACATAGATGTTAGGTTGTAATAGAATAGTAGTAATGTCAGAAACTAAGTTTTATTACTGGTCTGTCAAGCCTTAGTATGTCTCATTTAGTAATTTAATAGTAAAAAAAACATCAAAAATCCATTCGAGTATGGAATACATAGATATTATGTTATAATACTATAGTAGTAATGTAAGAAACCAAGTTCTATTATTGGTCGGTCCAACCTTTGTATGTGTTTTTAGTGATTTAGTAGTCAAAAAAACACCGATAATCCATCCAAGTATGGAATAAATAGATGCAAGGAGGTAATAGACGTGTTGTAATGTAAGAGATGAAGTATTATTATTGGTCTGTCCAGCCTTTCTATGTCTCATTTAGTAATTTAGTATTCAAAAAAATATCAAAAATCCATCCGAGTATGGAATACATAGATGTTAGGTTGTATAGAATAGTAGTATTGTAAGAAACCAAGTTCTATTATTGGTCCATCCAACGTTTGAATGTCTCTTTTAGTGATTTAGTACTAAAAAAACACTGATAATCCATATGAGTTTGGAATAAGTAGATGTTAGGAGGTAATGCACATGTAGTAATGTAAGAAACTAAGTTTTATTACTGGTTTGTCAAGCCTTTGTATGTCTCATTTAGTAATTTAATAGTAAAAAAAGCATCGATAATCCTTCTGAGTATGGAATACATAGATGTTAGGTTGTAATACAAGTGTAGTAATGTAAGAAACCAAGTTCTATTGTTGGTCCGCCCAACCTTTGTATGTGTTATTTAGTGATTTAGTAGTCAAAAAAACACAGATAATCCATCCAAGTATGGAATAAATAGATGCTAGGAGGTAATACACGTGTTGTAATGTAAGAAACCAGGTTTTATTATTGGTCTGTCCAGCCTTTCTATGTCTCATTTACTAATTCAGTAGTCAAAAAAACATCAAAAATCCATCCGAGTATGGAATACATAGATGTTAGGTTGTAATAGAATAGTAGTAATGTAAGAAATAAAGTTCTATTACTGGTCTGTCAAGCTTTTGTATGTCTCATTTAGTAATTTAGTAGTCAAAAAAACATCGATAATCCTTCTGAGTATGGAATACATAGATATTATGTTGTAATACAATAGTAGAAATGTAAGAAACCAAGTTCTATTATTGGTCGGTCCAACCTTTGTATGTGTTATTTAGTGATTTAGTAGTCAAAAAAACACCGATAATCCATCCAAGTATGGAATAAATAGATGCTAGTAGGTAATAGACGTGTTGTAATGTAAGAAATCAAGTTTTATTATTGGTCTGTCCAGCCTTTCTATGTCTCATTTAGTAATTTAGTAGTCAAAAAAATATCAAAAATCCATCCGAGTATGGAATACATAGATGTTCGGTTGCATATAATAGTAGTAATGTAAGAAACCAAGTTCTATTATTGGTCCATCCAACGTTTGAATGTCTCTTTTATTGATTTAGTACTGAAAGAAACACTGATTATCCAACTGAGTTTGGAATACATAGATGTTAGGACGTAATGCACATGTAGTAATGTAAGAAACCAAGTTTTATTACTGGTCTGTCAAGCCTTTGTATGTCTCATTTAGTAATTTAGTAGTAAAAAAAGCATCGATAATCCTTCTGAGTATGGAATACATATATGTTAGGTTGTAATACAAGTGTTGTAATGTAAGAAACCAAGTTTTATTATTGGTCTGTCCAGCCTTTCTATGTCTCAATTAGTAATTTAGTATTCAAAAAAATATCAAAAATCCATCCGAGTATGGAATACATAGATGTTAGGTTGTATAAAATAGTAGTAATGTAAGAAACCAAGTTTTATTATTGGTCCATCCAACGTTTGAATGTCTCTTTTAGTGATTTAGTACTAAAAAAACACTGATAATCCATCTGAGTTTGGAATACATAGATTTTAGGAGGTAATGCACATGTAGTAATGTCAGAAACTAAGTTTTATTACTGGTTTGTCAAGCCTTTGTATGTCTCATTTAGTAATTTAATAGTAAAAAAAACATCAAAAATCCATTCGAGTATGGAATACATAGATATTATGTTATAATACTATAGTAGTAATGTAAGAAACCAAGTTCTATTATTGGTCGGTCCAACCTTTGTATGTGTTTTTAGTGATTTAGTAGTCAAAAAAACACTGATAATCCATCCAAGTATGGAATAAATAGATGCTAGGAGGTAATAGACGTGTTGTAATGTAAGAGATGAAGTTTTATTATTGGTCTGTCCAGCCTTTCTATGTCTCATTTAGTAATTTAGTATTCAAAAAAATATCAAAAATCCATCCGAGTATGGAATACATAGATGTTAGGTTGTATAGAATAGTAGTATTGTAAGAAACCAAGTTCTATTATTGGTCCATCCAACGTTTGAATGTCTGTTTTAGTGATTTAGTACTAAAAAAACACTGATAATCCATCTGAGTTTGGAATACATTGAAATTAGGAGGTAATGCACATGTAGTAATGTAAGAAACTATGTTTTATTACTGGTTTGTCAAGCCTTTGTATGTCTCATTTAGTAATTTAATAGTAAAAAAAGCATCGATAATCCTTCTGAGTATGGAATACATAGATGTTAGGTTGTAATACAAGTGTAGTAATGTAAGAAACCAAGTTCTATTGTTGGTCCGCCCAACCTTTGTATGTGTTATTTAGTGATTTAGAAGTCAAAAAAACACAGATAATCCATCCAAGTATGGAATAAATAGATGCTAGGAGGTAATACACGTGTTGTAATGTAAGAAACCAGGTTTTATTATTGGTCTGTCCAGCCTTTCTATGTCTCATTTACTAATTCAGTAGTAAAAAAAACATCAAAAATCCATCCGAGTATGGAATACATAGATGTTAGGTTGTAATAGAATAGTAGTAATGTCAGAAACTAAGTTTTATTACTGGTCTGTCAAGCCTTAGTATGTCTCATTTAGTAATTTAATAGTAAAAAAAACATCAAAAATCCATTCGAGTATGGAATACATAGATATTATGTTATAATACTATAGTAGTAATGTAAGAAACCAAGTTCTATTATTGGTCGGTCCAACCTTTGTATGTGTTTTTAGTGATTTAGTAGTCAAAAAAACACCGATAATCCATCCAAGTATGGAATAAATAGATGCAAGGAGGTAATAGACGTGTTGTAATGTAAGAGATGAAGTATTATTATTGGTCTGTCCAGCCTTTCTATGTCTCATTTAGTAATTTAGTATTCAAAAAAATATCAAAAATCCATCCGAGTATGGAATACATAGATGTTAGGTTGTATAGAATAGTAGTATTGTAAGAAACCAAGTTCTATTATTGGTCCATCCAACGTTTGAATGTCTCTTTTAGTGATTTAGTACTAAAAAAACACTGATAATCCATATGAGTTTGGAATAAGTAGATGTTAGGAGGTAATGCACATGTAGTAATGTAAGAAACTAAGTTTTATTACTGGTTTGTCAAGCCTTTGTATGTCTCATTTAGTAATTTAATAGTAAAAAAAGCATCGATAATCCTTCTGAGTATGGAATACATAGATGTTAGGTTGTAATACAAGTGTAGTAATGTAAGAAACCAAGTTCTATTGTTGGTCCGCCCAACCTTTGTATGTGTTATTTAGTGATTTAGTAGTCAAAAAAACACAGATAATCCATCCAAGTATGGAATAAATAGATGCTAGGAGGTAATACACGTGTTGTAATGTAAGAAACCAGGTTTTATTATTGGTCTGTCCAGCCTTTCTATGTCTCATTTACTAATTCAGTAGTCAAAAAAACATCAAAAATCCATCCGAGTATGGAATACATAGATGTTAGGTTGTAATAGAATAGTAGTAATGTAAGAAATAAAGTTCTATTACTGGTCTGTCAAGCTTTTGTATGTCTCATTTAGTAATTTAGTAGTCAAAAAAACATCGATAATCCTTCTGAGTATGGAATACATAGATATTATGTTGTAATACAATAGTAGAAATGTAAGAAACCAAGTTCTATTATTGGTCGGTCCAACCTTTGTATGTGTTATTTAGTGATTTAGTAGTCAAAAAAACACCGATAATCCATCCAAGTATGGAATAAATAGATGCTAGTAGGTAATAGACGTGTTGTAATGTAAGAAATCAAGTTTTATTATTGGTCTGTCCAGCCTTTCTATGTCTCATTTAGTAATTTAGTAGTCAAAAAAATATCAAAAATCCATCCGAGTATGGAATACATAGATGTTCGGTTGCATATAATAGTAGTAATGTAAGAAACCAAGTTCTATTATTGGTCCATCCAACGTTTGAATGTCTCTTTTATTGATTTAGTACTGAAAGAAACACTGATTATCCAACTGAGTTTGGAATACATAGATGTTAGGACGTAATGCACATGTAGTAATGTAAGAAACCAAGTTTTATTACTGGTCTGTCAAGCCTTTGTATGTCTCATTTAGTAATTTAGTAGTAAAAAAAGCATCGATAATCCTTCTGAGTATGGAATACATATATGTTAGGTTGTAATACAAGTGTTGTAATGTAAGAAACCAAGTTTTATTATTGGTCTGTCCAGCCTTTCTATGTCTCAATTAGTAATTTAGTATTCAAAAAAATATCAAAAATCCATCCGAGTATGGAATACATAGATGTTAGGTTGTATAGAATAGTAGTAATGTAAGAAACCAAGTTTTATTATTGGTCCATCCAACGTTTGAATGTCTCTTTTAGTGATTTAGTACTAAAAAAACACTGATAATCCATCTGAGTTTGGAATACATAGATTTTAGGAGGTAATGCACATGTAGTAATGTCAGAAACTAAGTTTTATTACTGGTTTGTCAAGCCTTTGTATGTCTCATTTAGTAATTTAATAGTAAAAAAAACATCAAAAATCCATTCGAGTATGGAATACATAGATATTATGTTATAATACTATAGTAGTAATGTAAGAAACCAAGTTCTATTATTGGTCGGTCCAACCTTTGTATGTGTTTTTAGTGATTTAGTAGTCAAAAAAACACTGATAATCCATCCAAGTATGGAATAAATAGATGCTAGGAGGTAATAGACGTGTTGTAATGTAAGAGATGAAGTTTTATTATTGGTCTGTCCAGCCTTTCTATGTCTCATTTAGTAATTTAGTATTCAAAAAAATATCAAAAATCCATCCGAGTATGGAATACATAGATGTTAGGTTGTATAGAAAAGTAGTATTGTAAGAAACCAAGTTCTATTATTGGTCCATCCAACGTTTGAATGTCTGTTTTAGTGATTTAGTACTAAAAAAACATTGATAATCCATCTGAGTTTGGAATACATTGTAATTAGGAGGTAATGCACATGTAGTAATGTAAGAAACTAAGCTTTATTACTGGTTTGTCAAGCCTTTGTATGTCTCATTTAGTAATTTAATAGTAAAAAAAGCATCGATAATCCTTCTGAGTATGGAATACATAGATGTTAGGTTGTAATACAAGTGTAGTAATGTAAGAAACCAAGTTCTATTGTTGGTCCGCCCAACCTTTGTATGTGTTATTTAGTGATTTAGAAGTCAAAAAAACACAGATAATCCATCCAAGTATGGAATAAATAGATGCTAGGAGGTAATACACGTGTTGTAATGTAAGAAACCAGGTTTTATTATTGGTCTGTCCAGCCTTTCTATGTCTCATTTACTAATTCAGTAGTAAAAAAAACATCAAAAATCCATCCGAGTATGGAATACATAGATGTTAGGTTGTAATAGAATAGTAGTAATGTCAGAAACTAAGTTTTATTACTGGTCTGTCAAGCCTTAGTATGTCTCATTTAGTAATTTAATAGTAAAAAAAACATCAAAAATCCATTCGAGTATGGAATACATAGATATTATGTTATAATACTATAGTAGTAATGTAAGAAACCAAGTTCTATTATTGGTCGGTCCAACCTTTGTATGTGTTTTTAGTGATTTAGTAGTCAAAAAAACACCGATAATCCATCCAAGTATGGAATAAATAGATGCAAGGAGGTAATAGACGTGTTGTAATGTAAGAGATGAAGTATTATTATTGGTCTGTCCAGCCTTTCTATGTCTCATTTAGTAATTTAGTATTCAAAAAAATATCAAAAATCCATCCGAGTATGGAATACATAGATGTTAGGTTGTATAGAATAGTAGTATTGTAAGAAACCAAGTTCTATTATTGGTCCATCCAACGTTTGAATGTCTCTTTTAGTGATTTAGTACTAAAAAAACACTGATAATCCATATGAGTTTGGAATAAGTAGATGTTAGGAGGTAATGCACATGTAGTAATGTAAGAAACTAAGTTTTATTACTGGTTTGTCAAGCCTTTGTATGTCTCATTTAGTAATTTAATAGTAAAAAAAGCATCGATAATCCTTCTGAGTATGGAATACATAGATGTTAGGTTGTAATACAAGTGTAGTAATGTAAGAAACCAAGTTCTATTGTTGGTCCGCCCAACCTTTGTATGTGTTATTTAGTGATTTAGTAGTCAAAAAAACACAGATAATCCATCCAAGTATGGAATAAATAGATGCTAGGAGGTAATACACGTGTTGTAATGTAAGAAACCAGGTTTTATTATTGGTCTGTCCAGCCTTTCTATGTCTCATTTACTAATTCAGTAGTCAAAAAAACATCAAAAATCCATCCGAGTATGGAATACATAGATGTTAGGTTGTAATAGAATAGTAGTAATGTAAGAAATAAAGTTCTATTACTGGTCTGTCAAGCTTTTGTATGTCTCATTTAGTAATTTAGTAGTCAAAAAAACATCGATAATCCTTCTGAGTATGGAATACATAGATATTATGTTGTAATACAATAGTAGAAATGTAAGAAACCAAGTTCTATTATTGGTCGGTCCAACCTTTGTATGTGTTATTTAGTGATTTAGTAGTCAAAAAAACACCGATAATCCATCCAAGTATAGAATAAATAGATGCTAGTAGGTAATAGACGTGTTGTAATGTAAGAAATCAAGTTTTATTATTGGTCTGTCCAGCCTTTCTATGTCTCATTTAGTAATTTAGTAGTCAAAAAAATATCAAAAATCCATCCGAGTATGGAATACATAGATGTTCGGTTGCATATAATAGTAGTAATGTAAGAAACCAAGTTCTATTATTGGTCCATCCAACGTTTGAATGTCTCTTTTATTGATTTAGTACTGAAAGAAACACTGATTATCCAACTGAGTTTGGAATACATAGATGTTAGGACGTAATGCACATGTAGTAATGTAAGAAACCAAGTTTTATTACTGGTCTGTCAAGCCTTTGTATGTCTCATTTAGTAATTTAGTAGTAAAAAAAGCATCGATAATCCTTCTGAGTATGGAATACATATATGTTAGGTTGTAATACAAGTGTTGTAATGTAAGAAACCAAGTTTTATTATTGGTCTGTCCAGCCTTTCTATGTCTCAATTAGTAATTTAGTATTCAAAAAAATATCAAAAATCCATCCGAGTATGGAATACATAGATGTTAGGTTGTATAAAATAGTAGTAATGTAAGAAACCAAGTTTTATTATTGGTCCATCCAACGTTTGAATGTCTCTTTTAGTGATTTAGTACTAAAAAAACACTGATAATCCATCTGAGTTTGGAATACATAGATTTTAGGAGGTAATGCACATGTAGTAATGTCAGAAACTAAGTTTTATTACTGGTTTGTCAAGCCTTTGTATGTCTCATTTAGTAATTTAATAGTAAAAAAAACATCAAAAATCCATTCGAGTATGGAATACATAGATATTATGTTATAATACTATAGTAGTAATGTAAGAAACCAAGTTCTATTATTGGTCGGTCCAACCTTTGTATGTGTTTTTAGTGATTTAGTAGTCAAAAAAACACTGATAATCCATCCAAGTATGGAATAAATAGATGCTAGGAGGTAATAGACGTGTTGTAATGTAAGAGATGAAGTTTTATTATTGGTCTGTCCAGCCTTTCTATGTCTCATTTAGTAATTTAGTATTCAAAAAAATATCAAAAATCCATCCGAGTATGGAATACATAGATGTTAGGTTGTATAGAATAGTAGTATTGTAAGAAACCAAGTTCTATTATTGGTCCATCCAACGTTTGAATGTCTGTTTTAGTGATTTAGTACTAAAAAAACACTGATAATCCATCTGAGTTTGGAATACATTGAAATTAGGAGGTAATGCACATGTAGTAATGTAAGAAACTATGTTTTATTACTGGTTTGTCAAGCCTTTGTATGTCTCATTTAGTAATTTAATAGTAAAAAAAGCATCGATAATCCTTCTGAGTATGGAATACATAGATGTTAGGTTGTAATACAAGTGTAGTAATGTAAGAAACCAAGTTCTATTGTTGGTCCGCCCAACCTTTGTATGTGTTATTTAGTGATTTAGTAGTCAAAAAAACACAGATAATCCATCCAAGTATGGAATAAATAGATGCTAGGAGGTAATACACGTGTTGTAATGTAAGAAACCAGGTTTTATTATTGGTCTGTCCAGCCTTTCTATGTCTCATTTACTAATTCAGTAGTCAAAAAAACATCAAAAATCCATCCGAGTATGGAATACATAGATGTTAGGTTGTAATAGAATAGTAGTAATGTAAGAAATAAAGTTCTATTACTGGTCTGTCAAGCTTTTGTATGTCTCATTTAGTAATTTAGTAGTCAAAAAAACATCGATAATCCTTCTGAGTATGGAATACATAGATATTATGTTGTAATACAATAGTAGAAATGTAAGAAACCAAGTTCTATTATTGGTCGGTCCAACCTTTGTATGTGTTATTTAGTGATTTAGTAGTCAAAAAAACACCGATAATCCATCCAAGTATAGAATAAATAGATGCTAGTAGGTAATAGACGTGTTGTAATGTAAGAAATCAAGTTTTATTATTGGTCTGTCCAGCCTTTCTATGTCTCATTTAGTAATTTAGTAGTCAAAAAAATATCAAAAATCCATCCGAGTATGGAATACATAGATGTTCGGTTGCATATAATAGTAGTAATGTAAGAAACCAAGTTCTATTATTGGTCCATCCAACGTTTGAATGTCTCTTTTATTGATTTAGTACTGAAAGAAACACTGATTATCCAACTGAGTTTGGAATACATAGATGTTAGGACGTAATGCACATGTAGTAATGTAAGAAACCAAGTTTTATTACTGGTCTGTCAAGCCTTTGTATGTCTCATTTAGTAATTTAGTAGTAAAAAAAGCATCGATAATCCTTCTGAGTATGGAATACATATATGTTAGGTTGTAATACAAGTGTTGTAATGTAAGAAACCAAGTTTTATTATTGGTCTGTCCAGCCTTTCTATGTCTCAATTAGTAATTTAGTATTCAAAAAAATATCAAAAATCCATCCGAGTATGGAATACATAGATGTTAGGTTGTATAAAATAGTAGTAATGTAAGAAACCAAGTTTTATTATTGGTCCATCCAACGTTTGAATGTCTCTTTTAGTGATTTAGTACTAAAAAAACACTGATAATCCATCTGAGTTTGGAATACATAGATTTTAGGAGGTAATGCACATGTAGTAATGTCAGAAACTAAGTTTTATTACTGGTTTGTCAAGCCTTTGTATGTCTCATTTAGTAATTTAATAGTAAAAAAAACATCAAAAATCCATTCGAGTATGGAATACATAGATATTATGTTATAATACTATAGTAGTAATGTAAGAAACCAAGTTCTATTATTGGTCGGTCCAACCTTTGTATGTGTTTTTAGTGATTTAGTAGTCAAAAAAACACTGATAATCCATCCAAGTATGGAATAAATAGATGCTAGGAGGTAATAGACGTGTTGTAATGTAAGAGATGAAGTTTTATTATTGGTCTGTCCAGCCTTTCTATGTCTCATTTAGTAATTTAGTATTCAAAAAAATATCAAAAATCCATCCGAGTATGGAATACATAGATGTTAGGTTGTATAGAATAGTAGTATTGTAAGAAACCAAGTTCTATTATTGGTCCATCCAACGTTTGAATGTCTGTTTTAGTGATTTAGTACTAAAAAAACACTGATAATCCATCTGAGTTTGGAATACATTGAAATTAGGAGGTAATGCACATGTAGTAATGTAAGAAACTATGTTTTATTACTGGTTTGTCAAGCCTTTGTATGTCTCATTTAGTAATTTAATAGTAAAAAAAGCATCGATAATCCTTCTGAGTATGGAATACATAGATGTTAGGTTGTAATACAAGTGTAGTAATGTAAGAAACCAAGTTCTATTGTTGGTCCGCCCAACCTTTGTATGTGTTATTTAGTGATTTAGAAGTCAAAAAAACACAGATAATCCATCCAAGTATGGAATAAATAGATGCTAGGAGGTAATACACGTGTTGTAATGTAAGAAACCAGGTTTTATTATTGGTCTGTCCAGCCTTTCTATGTCTCATTTACTAATTCAGTAGTAAAAAAAACATCAAAAATCCATCCGAGTATGGAATACATAGATGTTAGGTTGTAATAGAATAGTAGTAATGTCAGAAACTAAGTTTTATTACTGGTCTGTCAAGCCTTAGTATGTCTCATTTAGTAATTTAATAGTAAAAAAAACATCAAAAATCCATTCGAGTATGGAATACATAGATATTATGTTATAATACTATAGTAGTAATGTAAGAAACCAAGTTCTATTATTGGTCGGTCCAACCTTTGTATGTGTTTTTAGTGATTTAGTAGTCAAAAAAACACCGATAATCCATCCAAGTATGGAATAAATAGATGCAAGGAGGTAATAGACGTGTTGTAATGTAAGAGATGAAGTATTATTATTGGTCTGTCCAGCCTTTCTATGTCTCATTTAGTAATTTAGTATTCAAAAAAATATCAAAAATCCATCCGAGTATGGAATACATAGATGTTAGGTTGTATAGAATAGTAGTATTGTAAGAAACCAAGTTCTATTATTGGTCCATCCAACGTTTGAATGTCTCTTTTAGTGATTTAGTACTAAAAAAACACTGATAATCCATATGAGTTTGGAATAAGTAGATGTTAGGAGGTAATGCACATGTAGTAATGTAAGAAACTAAGTTTTATTACTGGTTTGTCAAGCCTTTGTATGTCTCATTTAGTAATTTAATAGTAAAAAAAGCATCGATAATCCTTCTGAGTATGGAATACATAGATGTTAGGTTGTAATACAAGTGTAGTAATGTAAGAAACCAAGTTCTATTGTTGGTCCGCCCAACCTTTGTATGTGTTATTTAGTGATTTAGTAGTCAAAAAAACACAGATAATCCATCCAAGTATGGAATAAATAGATGCTAGGAGGTAATACACGTGTTGTAATGTAAGAAACCAGGTTTTATTATTGGTCTGTCCAGCCTTTCTATGTCTCATTTACTAATTCAGTAGTCAAAAAAACATCAAATATCCATCCGAGTATGGAATACATAGATGTTAGGTTGTAATAGAATAGTAGTAATGTAAGAAATAAAGTTCTATTACTGGTCTGTCAAGCTTTTGTATGTCTCATTTAGTAATTTAGTAGTCAAAAAAACATCGATAATCCTTCTGAGTATGGAATACATAGATATTATGTTGTAATACAATAGTAGAAATGTAAGAAACCAAGTTCTATTATTGGTCGGTCCAACCTTTGTATGTGTTATTTAGTGATTTAGTAGTCAAAAAAACACCGATAATCCATCCAAGTATGGAATAAATAGATGCTAGTAGGTAATAGACGTGTTGTAATGTAAGAAATCAAGTTTTATTATTGGTCTGTCCAGCCTTTCTATGTCTCATTTAGTAATTTAGTAGTCAAAAAAATATCAAAAATCCATCCGAGTATGGAATACATAGATGTTCGGTTGCATATAATAGTAGTAATGTAAGAAACCAAGTTCTATTATTGGTCCATCCAACGTTTGAATGTCTCTTTTATTGATTTAGTACTGAAAGAAACACTGATTATCCAACTGAGTTTGGAATACATAGATGTTAGGACGTAATGCACATGTAGTAATGTAAGAAACCAAGTTTTATTACTGGTCTGTCAAGCCTTTGTATGTCTCATTTAGTAATTTAGTAGTAATAAAAGCATCGATAATCCTTCTGAGTATGGAATACATATATGTTAGGTTGTAATACAAGTGTTGTAATGTAAGAAACCAAGTTTTATTATTGGTCTGTCCAGCCTTTCTATGTCTCAATTAGTAATTTAGTATTCAAAAAAATATCAAAAATCCATCCGAGTATGGAATACATAGATGTTAGGTTGTATAGAATAGTAGTAATGTAAGAAACCAAGTTTTATTATTGGTCCATCCAACGTTTGAATGTCTCTTTTAGTGATTTAGTACTAAAAAAACACTGATAATCCATCTGAGTTTGGAATACATAGATTTTAGGAGGTAATGCACATGTAGTAATGTCAGAAACTAAGTTTTATTACTGGTTTGTCAAGCCTTTGTATGTCTCATTTAGTAATTTAATAGTAAAAAAAACATCAAAAATCCATTCGAGTATGGAATACATAGATATTATGTTATAATACTATAGTAGTAATGTAAGAAACCAAGTTCTATTATTGGTCGGTCCAACCTTTGTATGTGTTTTTAGTGATTTAGTAGTCAAAAAAACACTGATAATCCATCCAAGTATGGAATAAATAGATGCTAGGAGGTAATAGACGTGTTGTAATGTAAGAGATGAAGTTTTATTATTGGTCTGTCCAGCCTTTCTATGTCTCATTTAGTAATTTAGTATTCAAAAAAATATCAAAAATCCATCCGAGTATGGAATACATAGATGTTAGGTTGTATAGAAAAGTAGTATTGTAAGAAACCAAGTTCTATTATTGGTCCATCCAACGTTTGAATGTCTGTTTTAGTGATTTAGTACTAAAAAAACATTGATAATCCATCTGAGTTTGGAATACATTGTAATTAGGAGGTAATGCACATGTAGTAATGTAAGAAACTAAGCTTTATTACTGGTTTGTCAAGCCTTTGTATGTCTCATTTAGTAATTTAATAGTAAAAAAAGCATCGATAATCCTTCTGAGTATGGAATACATAGATGTTAGGTTGTAATACAAGTGTAGTAATGTAAGAAACCAAGTTCTATTGTTGGTCCGCCCAACCTTTGTATGTGTTATTTAGTGATTTAGTAGTCAAAAAAACACAGATAATCCATCCAAGTATGGAATAAATAGATGCTAGGAGGTAATACACGTGTTGTAATGTAAGAAACCAGGTTTTATTATTGGTCTGTCCATCCTTTCTATGTCTCATTTACTAATTCAGTAGTCAAAAAAAATCAAAAATCGATCCGAGTATGGAATACATATATGTTAGGTTGTAATAGAATAGTAGTAATGTAAGAAACAAAGTTCTATTACTGGTCTGTCAAGCCTTTGTATGTCTCATTTGGTAATTTAGTAGTCAAAAAAACATCGATAATCTTTCTGAGTATGGACTGCATAGATATTATGTTGTAATACAAGTGTAGTAAAGTAAGAAACCAAGTTCTATTATTGGTCCGTCCAACCTTTGTATGTGTTATTTAGTGATTTAGTAGTCAAAAAAACACCGATAATCCATCCAAGTATGGAATAAATAGATGCTAGTAGGTAATAGACGTGTTGTAATTTAAGAAATCAAGTTTTATTATTGGTCTGTCCAGCCTTTCTATGTCTCATTTAGTAATTTAGTAGTTAAAAAAATATCAAAAATCCATCCGAGTATGGAATACATAGATGTTAGGTTGTATAGAATAGTAGTAATGTAAGAAACCAAGTCCTATTATTGGTCCATCCAACGTTTGAATGTCTCTTTTAGTGATTTAGTACTAAAAAAACACTGATAATCCATATGAGTTTGGAATAAGTAGATGTTAGGAGGTAATGCACATGTAGTAATGTAAGAAACTAAGTTTTATTACTGGTTTGTCAAGCCTTTGTATGTCTCATTTAGTAATTTAATAGTAAAAAAAGCATCGATAATCCTTCTGAGTATGGAATACATAGATGTTAGGTTGTAATACAAGTGTAGTAATGTAAGAAACCAAGTTCTATTGTTGGTCCGCCCAACCTTTGTATGTGTTATTTAGTGATTTAGTCGTCAAAAAAACACCGATAATCCATCCAAGTATGGAATAAATAGATGCTAGGAGGTAATACACGTGTTGTAATGTAAGAAACCAGGTTTTACTATTGGTCTGTCCAGCCTTTCTATGTCTCATTTACTAATTTAGTAGTCAAAAAAACATCAAAAATCCATCCGAGTATGGAATACATAGATGTTAGGTTGTAATAGAATAGTAGTAATGTAAGAAACAAAGTTCTATTACTGGTCTGTCAAGCCTTTGTATGTCTCATTTAGTAATTTAGTAGTCAAAAAAACATCGATAAACCTTCTGAGTATGGAATACATAGATATTATGTTGTAATACAATAGTAGTAATGTAAGAAACCAAGTTCTATTATTGGTCGGTCCAACCTTTGTATGTGTTATTTAGTGATTTAGTAGTCAAAAAAACACCGATAATCCATCCAAGTATGGAATAAATAGATGCTAGTAGGTAATAGACGTGTTGTAATGTAAGAAATCAAGTTTTATTATTGGTCTGTCCAGCCTTTCTATGTCTCATTTAGTAATTTAGTAGTCAAAAAAATATCAAAAATCCATCCGAGTAAGGAATACATAGATGTTAGGTTGTATAGAATAATAGTATTGTAAGAAACCAAGTTCTATTGTTGGTCCATCTAACGTTTAATTGTCTCTTTTAGTGATTTAGTACTAAAGAAACACTGATAATCCATCTGTGTTTGGAATACATAGATGTTAGGAGGTAATGCACATGTAGTAATGTCAGAAACTAAGTTTTATTACTGGTCTGTCAAGCCTTTGTATGTCTCATTTAGTAATTTAGTAGTAAAAAAAGCATCGATAATCCTTCTGAGTATGGAATACATATATGTTAGGTTGTAATACAAGTGTTGTAATGTAAGAAACCAAGTTTTATTATTGGTCCATCCAACGTTTGAATGTCTCTTTTAGTGATTTAGTACTAAAAAAACACTGATAATCCATCTGAGTTTGGAATACATAGATTTTAGGAGGTAATGCACATGTAGTAATGTCAGAAACTAAGTTTTATTACTGGTTTGTCAAGCCTTTGTATGTCTCATTTAGTAATTTAATAGTAAAAAAAACATCAAAAATCCATCCGAGTATGGAATACATAGATATTATGTTGTAATACTATAGTAGTAATGTAAGAAACCAAGTTCTATTATTGGTCGGTCCAACCTTTGTATGTGTTTTTAGTGATTTAGTAGTCAAAAAAACACTGATAATCCATCCAAGTATGGAATAAATAGATGCTAGGAGGTAATAGACGTGTTGTAATGTAAGAAATGAAGTTTTATTATTGGTCTGTCCAACCTTTCTATGTCTAATTTAGTAATTTAGTATTCAAAAAAATATCAAAAATCCATCCGAGTAAGGAATACATAGATGTTAGGTTGTATAGAATAATAGTATTGTAAGAAACCAAGTTCTATTGTTGGTCCATCTAACGTTTAATTGTCTCTTTTAGTGATTTAGTACTAAAGAAACACTGATAATCCATCTGTGTTTGGAATACATAGATGTTAGGAGGTAATGCACATGTAGTAATGTCAGAAACTAAGTTTTATTACTGGTTTGTCAAGCCTTTGTATGTCTCAGTTAGTAATTTAGTAGTAAAAAAAGCATCGATAATCCTTCTAAGTATGGAATACATAGATGTTAGGTTGTAATACAAGTGTAGTAATGTAAGATACCAAGTTCTATTGTTGGTCCGCCCAACCTTTGTATGTGTTATTTAGTGATTTAATAGTCAAAAAAACACAGATAATCCATCCAAGTATGGAATAAATAGATGCTAGGAGGTAATACCCGTGTTGTAATGTAAGAAACTAGGTTTTATTATTGGTCGGTCCAGCCTTTCTATGTCTCATTTACTAATTTAGTAGTGAAAAAAATATCAAAAATCCATCCGAGTAAGGAATACATAGATGTTAGGTTGTATAGAATAATAGTATTGTAAGAAACCAAGTTCTATTATTGGTCCATCGAACGTTTAATTGTCTCTTTTAGTGATTTAGTACTAAAGAAACACTGATAATCCATCTTAGTTTGGAATACATACATGTTAGGAGGTAATGCACATGTAGTAATGTAAGAAACTAAGTTTTATTACTGGTTTGTCAAGCCTTTGTATGTCTCATTTAGTAATTTAGTAGTAAAAAAAGCATCGATAATCCTTCTAAGTATGGAATACATAGATGTTAGGTTGTAATACAAGTGTAGTAATGTAAGATACCAAGTTCTATTGTTGGTCCGCCCAACCTTTGTATGTGTTATTTAGTGATTTAATAGTCAAAAAAACACAGATAATCCATTCAAGTATGGAATAAATAGATGCTAGGAGGTAATACACGTGTTGTAATGTAAGAAACCAGGTTTTATTATTGGTCTGTCCAGCCTTTCTATGTCTCATTCACTAATTTATCCGTCAAAAAAACATCGATATCCCTTCTGAGTATAGAATACATAGATGTTAGGTTGTAATACAAGTGTAGTAAAGTAAGAAACCAATTTAGTAGTCAGAAAGACATCAAAAATCCATCCGAGTATGGAATATATAGATGTTAGGTTGTAATAGAATAATAGTAATGTAAGAAACCAAGTTCTATTACTGGTTTGTCAAGCCTTTGTATGTCTCATTTAGTAATTTAATAGTCAAAAAAACATCGATAATCCTTCTGAGTATGGAATACATAGTTGTTAGGTTGTAATACAAGTGTAGTAATGTAAGAAACCAAGTTCTATTATTGGTCCATCTAACCTTTGTATGTGTTATTTAGTGATTTAGTAGTCAAAAAAACACCGATAATCCATCCAAGTATGGAGTAAATAGATGTTAGGAGGTAATACACGTGTTATAATGTAAGTAAGCAAGCTTTATTGTTGGTCCGTCCAGCCTTTGTATGTCTCATTTAGTAATTTAATAGAAAAAAAAACATCAAAAATCCATCCGAGTATGGAATACATAGATATTAAGTTGTAATACAATAGTAGTAATGTAAGAAACAAAGTTCTATTATTGGTCGTTCCAACCTTTTTATGTGTTATTTAGTGATTTAGTCGTCAAAAAAACACCGATAATCCATCCAGGTACGGAATAAATAGATGCTAGGAGGTAATATTCGTGTTGTAATGTAAGAAACCAAGTTCTATTACAAGTCTGTCAAGCCTTTGTATGTCTCATTTAGTAATTTAGTAGTCAAAAAAACATCGATAATCCTTCTGAGTATGGAATACATAGATGTTAGGTTGTAATACAAGTGTAGTAATGTAAGAAACCAAGTTCTATTATTGGTCCATCCAACATTTGAATGTCTTTTTTAGTGATTTAGTACTAAAAGAAACATTGATAATCCATCTGAGTTTGGAATACATAGATGTTAGGAGGTAATGCACATGTAGTAATGTCAGAAACTAAGTTTTATTACTGGTTTGTCAAGCCTTTGTATGTCTCATTTAGGAATTTAATAGTAAAAAAAACATCAAAAATCCATTCGAGTATGGAATACATAGATATTATGTTGTAATACAATAGTAGTAATGTAAGAAACAAAGTTCTATTATTGGTCGTTCCAACCTTTTTATGTGTTATTTAGTGATTTAGTCGTCAAAAAAACACCGATAATCCATCCAGGTATGGAATAAATAGATGCTAGGAGGTAATATTCGTGTTGTAATGTAAGAAACCAAGTTCTATTATTGGTCTGCCCAACCTTTGTATGTGTTATTTAGTGATTTAGCAGTCAAAAAAACACCGATAATCCATCCAAGTATAGAATAAATAGATGCTAGGAGGTAATACACGTGTTGTAATGTAAGAAACCAGGTTTTATTATTGGTCTGCCAAGCCTTTCTATGTCTCATTTACTAATTTAGTAGTCAGAAAGACATCAAAAATCCATCCGAGTATGGAATATATAGATGGTAGGTTGTAATAGAATAATAGCAATGTAAGAAACCAAGTTCTATTACTGGTCTGTCAAGCCTTTTTATGTCTCATTTAGTAATTTAGTAGTCAAAAAAACATCGATAATCCTTCTGAGTATGGAATACATATATGTTAGGTTGTAATACAAGTGTAGTAATGTAAGAAACCAAGTTCTATTATTGGTCCGCCCAACCTTTGTATGTGTTATTTAGTGATTTAGCAGTCAAAAAAACACCGATAATCCATCCAAGTATAGAATAAATAGATGCTAGGAGGTAATAGACGTGTTGTAATGTAAGAAACCAGGTTTTATTATTGGTCTGTCCAGCCTTTCTATGTCTAATTTACTAATTTAGTAGTCAGAAAGACATCAAAAATCCATCCGAGTATGGAATATATAGATGTTAGGTTGAAATAGAATAATAGTAATGTAAGAAACCAAGTTCTATTACTGGTCTGTCAAGCCTTTGTATGTTTCATTTAGTAATTTAATAGTCAAAAAAACATCGATAATCCTTCTGAGTATGGAATACATAGTTGTTAGGTTGTAATACAAGTGTAGTAATGTAAGAAACCAAGTTCTATTATTGGTCCATCCAACCTTTGTATGTGTTATTTAGTGATTTAGTAGTCAAAAAAAACCGATAATCCATCCAATTATGGAGTAAATAGATGTTAGGAGGTAATACACGTGTTATAATGTAAGTAAGCAAGCTTTATTGTTGGTCCGTCCAGCCTTTGTATGTCTCATTTAGTAATTTAATAGAAAAAAAAACATCAAAAATCCATCCGAGTATGGAATACATAGATATTATGTTGTAATACAATAGTAGTAATGTAAGAAACAAAGTTCTATTATTGTTCGGTCCAACCTTTGTATGTGTTATTTAGTGATTTAGTCGTCAAAAAAACAGCGATAATCCATCCAGGTATGGAATAAATAGATGCTAGGAGGTAATAGACGTGTTGTAATGTAAGAAACCAAGTTTTATTATTGGTCTGTCCAGCCTTTCTATGTCCCAATTAGTAATTTAGTATTCAAAAAAACATCGATAATCCTTCTGAGTATGGAATACATAGATGTTAGGTTGTAATACAAGTGTAGTAATGTAAGAAACCAAGTTTTATTACTGGTCCATCCAATGTTTGAATGTCTCTTTTAGTGATTTAGTACTAAAAGAAACATTGATAATCCATCTGAGTTTGGAATACATAGATGTTAGGAAGTAATGCACATGTAGTAATGTCAGAAACTAAGTTTTATTACTGGTTTGTCAAGCCTTTGTATGTCTCATTTAGTAATTTAATAGTAAAAAAAACATCAAAAATCCATCCGAGTATGGAATACATAGATATTATGTTGTAATACAATAGTAGTAACGTAAGAAACCAAGTTCTATTATTGGTCGGTCCAACCTTTGTATGTGTTTTTAGTGATTTAGTAGTCAAAAAAACATCGATAATCCATCCAGGTATGGAATAAATAGATGCTAGGAGGTAATAGACGTGTTGTAATGTAAGAAATGAAGTTTTATTATTGGTCTGTCCAGCCTTTCTATGTCTCATTTAGTAATTTAGTATTTAAAAAAATATCAAAAATCCATCCGAGTATGGAATACATAGATGTTAGGTTGTATAGAATAGTAGTATTGTAAGAAACCAAGTTCTATTATTGGTCCATCCAACGTTCGAATGTCTCTTTTATTGATTTAGTACTAAAGAAACACTGATAATCCATCTGAGTTTGGAATACATAGATGTTAGGAGGTAATGCACATGTAGTAATGTAAGAAACTAAGTTTTATTACTGGTTTGTCAAGCCGTTGTATGTCTCATTTAGTAATTTAGTAGTAAAAAAAAGCATCGATAATCCTTCTGAGTATGGAATACATAGATGTTAGGTTGTAATACAAGTGTAGTAATGTAAGATACCAAGTTCTATTGTTGGTCCGCCCAACCTTTGTATGTGTTATTTAGTGATTTAGTAGTCAAAAAAACACAGATAATCCATCCAAGTATGGAATAAATAGATGCTAGGAGGTAATACACGTGTTGTAATGTAAGAAACCAGGTTTTATTATTGGTCTGTCCAGCCTTTCTATGTCTTATTCACTAATTTATCAGTCAAAAAAACATCGATATCCCTTCTGAGTATAGAATACATAGATGTTCGGTTGTAATACAAGTGTAGTAAAGTAAGAAACCAAGTTCTATTAGTTGTCCGTCCAACATTTGTATGTGTTATTTGGTGATTTAGTAGTCAAAAAAACACCGATAATCCATCCAAGTATGGAATAAATAGATGCTAGGAGGTAATACACGTGTTATAATGTAAGAAAGCAAGTTTTATTGTTGGTCCGTATAGCCTTTGTATGTCTCATTTAGTAATTTAATAGTTAAAAAAACATCAAAATCCATCCGAGTATGAAATACATAGATATTATGTTGTAATTCAAAAGTAGTAATGTAAGAAAGCAAGTTCTATTATTGGTCCATCCAACTTTTGAATGTCTCTTTTAGTGATTTAGTAGTCAAAGAAACACCGATAATTCATCCGAGTTTGGAATACATAGATGTTAGGAGTAGCACATGTTGTATTGTGAGAAACCAAGTTTTATTACTGGTCTATCAAGCCTTTGTATGTCTCATTTAGTAATTTAGTAGTCAAAAAAACATCGATAATCCTTCTGAGTATTGAATACATAGATGTTAGGTTGTAATACAAGTGTAGTAATGTAAGAAACCAAGTTCTATTATTGGTCCGTCCAACCTTTGTATGTGTTATTTAGTTATTTAGTAGTCAAAAAAACACCGATAATCCATCCAAGTATGGAATAAATAGATGCTAGGAGGTAATACATGTGTTGTAATGTAAAAAACCAGGTTTTATTATTGGTTTGTCAAGCCTTTCTATGTCTCATTTAGTAATTTAGTAGTCAAAAAAACATCGATAACCCTTTTGAGTATAGAATACATAGATGTTAGGTTGTAATACAAGTGTAGTAATGTAACAAACCAAGTTCTATTATTGGTCCGTCCAACCTTTGTATGTGTTATTTAGTGATTTAGTAGTCAAAAAAACACTGATAATCCATCCAAGTATGGAATAAATAAATGCTAGGAGGAAATACACGTGTTATAATGTAAGAAAGCAAGTTTTATAGTTGGTCCGTCCAGCATTTTTATGTCTCATTTAGTAATTTAGTAGTAAAAACAAATCAAAATCCATCCGAGTATGGAATACATAGATATTATGTTGTAATACAATAGTAGTAGTAATGTAAGAAACCAAGTTCTATTATTGGTCCATCCAACTTTTGAATGTCTCTTTTAGTGATTTAGTAGTCAAAGAAACACCGATAATTCATCTGAGTTTGGAATACATAGATGTTAGGAGTAGCACATGTAGTAATGTAAGAAACCAAGTTTTATTATTGGTCTGTCAAGCCTTTGTATGTCTCATTTAGTAATTTAGTAGTCAAAAAAACATCGATAATCCTTCTGAGTATGGAATACATAGATGTTAGGTTGTAATACAAGTGTAGTAATGTAAGAAACCAAGTTCTATTATTGGTCCGCCCAACCTTTGTATGTGTTATTTAGAGATTTAGCAGTCAAAAAAACACCGATAATCCATCCAATTATGGAATAAATAGATGCTAGGAGGTAATACACGTGTTGTAATGTAAGAAACCAGGTTTTATTATTGGTTTGTCCAGCCTTTCTATGTCTCATTTACTAATTTAGTAGTCAGAAAGACATCAAAAATCCATCCGAGTATGGAATATATAGATGTTAGGTTGTAATAGAATAATAGTAATGTAAGAAACCAAGTTCTATTGCTGGTCTGTCAAGCCGTTGTATGTCTCATTTAGTAATTTAGTAGTCAAAAAAACGTCGATAATCCTTTTGAGTATGGAATACATAGATGTTAGGTTGTAATACAAGTGTAGTAATGTAAGAAATCAAGTTCTATTATTGGTCCGCCCAACCTTTGTATGTGTTATTTAGTGATTTAGCAGTCAAAAAAACATCGATAATCCACCCAAGTATAGAATAAATAGATGCTAGGAGGTAATACACGTGTTGTAATGTAAGAAACCAGGTTTTATTATTGGTCTGTCCAGCCTTTCTATGTCTTATTTACTAATTTAGTAGTCAGAAAGACATCAAAAATCCATCCGAGTATGGAATATATAGATGTTAGGTTGTGATACAAGACAAATGGCCATCATAACTTTTGATGCCATCATTCGTGGCCAACACGTGGAGAATCTGATTTTGGACACCTTGAAGGCCCGAGAGTATGCATGGTGAAGTCATGAAGTCATTTTGGACACATAATAAATTAAATTCGTGTGTGGAAGGTTGCTTGGAGGCTTGCCTTGATGACTACCCGAGGCTCCAAAGAATTGCAAGGGTTGAAGTGTGAAGAAGGAGTCCTTACACTCCATGACCGCCCCTTATTAAGGGTGTTTTGGTCTTTTTGTGCCTTTTCTTTACACTCTATAGGAGCCTCTTTTCATTAAGGGTAGTTTGGTCATATGATGTAATAGTTATAAATAGGCTTCATTAGTCTTATTTTCTAGTTAGTTCATGATGGATATTTGAAAGACTTCTTCTTCTCTCTTTGAGAATGTAGTGTAGGGCTTGGAAAGGCCAAGTAGTGTAGGGCTTGGAAAAGCCATTGTTGATCCTTGCTTAGAAACGGTGGTTGTAAGGCGGAGTTGATTCCCTTAGCGGTCACCATAAGAGTTTGGTGTTGTTATTGCGGGTCTTAGGGGTCTTATCGTTTGATACACGGTTTGGTTCCTATTTCTTGTAATTCGTATGTCAAGCTATCTATCCTTTTTTTGGTAATCTTGTTAAGCTTGTGTTTGTAAATCTTGAAGTCTAGTGAAGCCGTGTGGGGCTCTTTCGATTCACTAGCACTTGTTGTTCAACTTGTTGTTCTTGTGATAGTTTTTCATCTTGTTGTTGTTGCTGAAATTTCGTATTGTGGGTTTGATCTTGTATCATTTCGTATCAAAGCAAGGCTGGTTGTGTTCCTACACTACCAATCTTGGGCTATCTCGGTCAAAAAAAAAACAAACAAACCAAATCTGTCAAAAAAAAAAATAAAAAAATCTGTCCATCTTGTTGTCTTGGCCGAGAATAGTGTTTGTGTGTTTAGATCTAGGTGTTATTTTACTTGTTTAGTGTGTTTCTAGTGTTGGTTTCTTTCTCACCAACACTAAAAGTGTCTAGATCTAAAGATGAGCTTATAATATTGACCATTGTTGTGGTGACGTGAAGTGGGCCGTAGGTTGTACCTTGTTGATGACCATTGGTGGTTTTTGTGTTATGATCTTGAAGAAGTTGATGTTGTGTTCTTGAAGGTTGTTGTGGTGTTCATCTTGTTCTTCATCTATTCTTACAACTTAAGACCACAAAAGTATAAAATAGATCCAAAAGATTGTAAGACAAAAGTTATAAAGTTGTTGGTGAGAAGACTTGCACACATCTCTTCCTAGACTTGACAACCACTTTTCCTTAAAACACGGAACCTTGTTTTGTGGGATTAGTATAGTCAAATCTTACCTTTTTGAGTTTGAAAAGTTGAAAAAGAGTACAAGACTTTACCTTCCCTCCAAAACCATTGTCTTCCATTACAAGTTGTGGGACTCTTGAAATTTCAGATTTGTAACAAACAAAAAAAAAATCGTGTGGGCCCAAGACCAATTGCATGCTGCCACATCATCACTTCACCAAAATAGCTTAAGCTCAAATTTCTGATTCTAAGTTTCATTTCCTTGTTTCTTTAGTTTCATTTCTTGATTCTAGTACTAATTAACAACTAGTAATCACCTACTAGATTGTGAGTTGGTTTTTTGAATCCGTTTTCTTCGTGTTTTTCGTTCTTTGTGTGCTTTTCTCATTTTCATTCGTTGAACTTCTTTGATTCAAGTTCATAAGTAGATTTTGTTTTGTGTCTTGAGTCGATCAAACAATAATCTATTCCGGTCGCTAAGTAGTGATTGACACCTTATTAACTACCGGAGTATAAGCAACTTTCAATATTCGCCGCTCCAATTGTGAGGATCACAAAGGTGAGTGTATATGAGTGTTGGTGAGGTGCTTTTACTACTAATCTTGTTTGTTCATTTTGTAGGTACAAGGTGATATAAGGGGAACATATCTTTGTAGCCTCGTATTATTGTGACTACAACATGGGAGACTATGATTGTAGTGAGGGATTTTATGGCTACGATGATGTTGTAGATTATGGGGGCTATGAATATAGCCATGATCAAGACATGGGCAGATTTGAGGGTTATGGTTTTGAGGGAGAAAATGAGGTGAATGAAGTGCCTAGTTCTTATGGTGAATATGGAGATGATGTAGGGCCTTATGATAGTTCTTATGATGAAGTTGGGGCATATGAGGAGTCTTACACTTCCCATTTCGAACCTCGAATTGGTGTAAGGTATAACCTCTCCCTTCGCAAAGCTTATGAGAGCCATGGTGAGAGTGCACGTATGGAGAATGAAGATTCATATTCTTCACCTTGTAGTACATCTTATCAAGGTCGAAGCGGTGTGAATGGGTATACTAGCTATAGTGTAGGTTGTCCCATGAGAAGGAGAGAGAGTACATCTCTAAGGCCGAGGGGTACTCATGTGCCCTTGGGTTGTCCTAAACTCTACAATGTTGATCCTAGGAGAAGTGTTCACTCCGGAAAGGTAAGCATTGATGGGGTACCGAGCTGCCTCCTTGTGCTAGATGATTGGCGCCATAAGAACTACATCATGCCACCGATGGTTGACTATTTAGGGTTGTTTTGAGAACCTTTACTTGTTCCATATTCCTTGGACGGGTATAAGGTTACCGAGAGAGTGAGGATTGTCTTCACCCAATTTGAATACTATGAGGAGGTGTGGTGCGATATCTTTCCCTTGACACCAGGCCATGTATGCTTGGGTGCCGATTGGTTTGCACAACATAGAGTTCCAAATGTGCTAAATTGGCCTAAGGTTATAGTGGACCCTTGGGGAAATTATCTTTTTACCTCAATTATTCCCAAACCGCAAGGAGATGTGATCACTTACTCCAAGCCGAATGATTATGAGAGACAAAAGATTGAGAGGAGTAAGGGTGTGAAAGGTGGTAATCCGAGAGTGGAAAAAGGAGAGGTTGTGTGGAGTGAAGTGAGGGGGTTGCCACCAAATCATGCTAACTATGTTTGTCCTTTTCTTTCTAAGGACATTTGTGTAGGTACCAACATGGCAAGCGGAGAAGCACAAGGCCAAGTAGAACTTGCTGCCGAAGCATGTGGGAAACCTTCACACCACGGCAAAGAAGAATTTACTCAAGAACTTCAAGGTAAAATCGCTTACTCTTACACTTTTGTGCATGAGAATGATAATTGTATGACTAGTAGCCCATTGAGTGTGAGTAGTAGCTTACCTATTTGTGAGTCTATTGATTCTTTGCCTCTTGTTGATGATGTACTTGTTAGGAGTGTGGATACACTAGTTGATCCTATTGATGATCGAATTGACTCTTCTTGTAAGGTCAATTTAAGTCCACCTAGTGTTGAAGCCAATGTGTTGAATGATGGTACATCATCTTGTGGGAATTGTGTCGATCAACTTATGTGCGAAATTTGTCCACCACGTGAGGATATGTGTGATGTGTTTAATGGATCTCAAGTGAATGATTATATTGAAAATGTTGATCAAATAAATAGGAGTGACCCCTTAGTATGACCTCTAGTAAATGTTCTACTCTCGGTTTTGCTCATAAGGATAATCATGTGCTTGAAACATCTTTGATACTTGATAATGATCTTTTAGAGAATGGATTTGCATGTTCTATATCCTCTTCATGGATAGATCCTTCTCTCTTTAAGTACAATATCTTGTTTGAAGATGATGAGTTCACTCCTAAAGAACCTAGTGGTGAGAATGACGTTGAAGGTATAGCTTGTCTTGAAAGCTATAGCCTATATTCCAACCCACTATGGTATAAAAACATTCCTCCTAAAGATGGAAATCTCTTCTTGGGAGATGAGAGTACTCTTAAGGGAAGGGAATGTGAGGTCTTGGAAAGGAATGATCAATTGGGTGATGATAATTTTGATTTGCTTGAATTCTTAAGAAACCTAATAAGTGATTTTTCCTTGAAAATTGATTGTGGTTGTGAACCTTTGTATGACACCCCACCCATGTTTGATGACTATAAGGATGAATTGCTTGCTTGTAAAGACTTAAGTAATAATTCCTTGGACTTTAGTGGTGGTATGTGTCTACTTGAGGGTACTTCCATAGAAAGGGAAGGTGTCCATTATTTGGAAATTACTTCTTCTACTATGTGTGACCTTATTGTTGAGAGTACTCATGGTGATGATGTTGAAACTGGTAGTGAGTACTCACATGAGGACACCTTAGTTGAACTTGACTTGAGTGATACCATTCTCCACTCTCTATTTTCTTTTGATGATATGTATGGTATTGTAGAGAGTATATCTTGTAGTTTGGGTGAAGCCTATGGGGAAAGAGAGTATTGTCTAGACCCGTGTTTATGGCTACTCTTTCTATTTGACCCCGGTGCCAAATATAGAAATGGTGATGTTGGCGCACCCAACTTGTTGCTTGGTCTACATGACAAGCAAAGTGTCATTCTTGAAAACCCGAGAGCAAAAGTGTCATTGTTTCCTTGGGGTAATGTTTCTAAATGGGCATCCTTTCTTGACACAATTGTGTTTAAATTACAAGAATCTCAACTTGTGGATGCCAAGTTCTCTATTTGCTTGAAGGAAAGAATGTGGATGTGCTTAAATGCTTTGTCTTCACCCTTGTATGCCTTTACACTTTATTCTTTCCTATACTACCTCTTTGCCTATGATGACATCCATGCTAGTTTTGGATTTGTTTTATGTAGAGGTAGGAAATTTGTTTGTTTGTCCACTTGTATGAATGATAATGCTATATGGATCTTGTGGACATTAGAACCAATTGAGGCTCCACCCTTGGTGTGGTCTCTTGAAGAGATAAAGAAGCAATTGTGTCTTATGGCTCCTAAGATGAAGGTAGTTTTACCTTGTGGATTATTTGATGCCATTAGGACCTTTGTAGTTTCCTTATCTCTTGGTGATTTAAATAGCCAAATCCTTTGTGCATATTTTAATAAGTTTTTAATATTTAATTCAAAGGATCCTTGGTTATATTACAAGTATAAGCAACCTTGGCATGTTGAGATGATTTATTGTGTTAACCCTAACCCTCATGCCATGAGGAGTTTGTATTTGTTTGTCCTTTCTTTGGTTTTGCAAGGTTTGGATTCGAGGTCGAATCCTTTTCAAGAAGGGGAGGATGATACAAGACAAATGGCCATCATAACTTTTGATGCCATCATTCGTGGCCAACACGTGGAGAATCTGATTTTGGATACCTTGAAGGCCCGAGAGTATGCATGGTGAAGTCATGAAGTCATTTTGGACACATAATAAATTAAATTCGTGTGTGGAAGGTTGCTTGGAGGCTTGCCTTGATGACTACCCGAGGCTCCAAAGAATTGCAAGGGTTGAAGTGTGAAGAAGGAGTCCTTACACTCCATGACCGCCCCTTATTAAGGGTGTTTTGGTCTTTTTGTGCCTTTTCTTTACACTCCATAGGAGCCTCTTTTCATTAAGGGTAGTTTGGTCATATGATGTAATAGTTATAAATAGGCTTCATTAGTCTTATTTTCTAGTTAGTTCATGATGGATATTTGAAAGACTTCTTCTTCTCTCTTTGAAAATGTAGTGTAGGGCTTGGAAAGGCCAAGTAGTGTAGGGCTTGGAAAAGCCATTGTTGATCCTTGCTTAGAAACGGTGGTTGTAAGGCGGAGTTGATTCCCTTAGCGGTCACCATAAGAGTTTGGTGTTGTTATTGCGGGTCTTAGGGGTCTTATCGTTTGATACACGGTTTGGTTCCTATTTCTTGTAATCTCGTATGTCAAGCTATCTATCCTTTTTTTTGTAATCTTGTTAAGCTTGTGTTTGTAAATCTTGAAGTCTAGTGAAGCCGTGTGGGGCTCTTTCGATTCACTAGCACTTGTTGTTCAACTTGTTGTTCTTGTGATAGTTTTTCATCTTGTTGTTGTTGCTGAAATTTCGTATTGTGGGTTTGATCTTGTATCAGGTTGTAATAGAATAATTGTAATGTAAGAAACCAAGTTCTATTACTGGTCTGTCAAGCCTTTGTATGTCTCATTTAGTAATTTAATAGTCAAAAAAACATCGATAATCCTTCTGAGTATGGAATACATAGTTGTTAGGTTGTAATACAAGTGTAGTAATGTAAGAAACCAAGTTGTATTATTGGTCCATCCAACCTTTGTATGTGTTATTTAGTGATTTAGTAGTCAAAAAAACACCGATAATCCATCCAAGTATGGAGTAAATAGATGCTAGGAGGTAATAGACGTGTTGTAATGTAAGAAACCAAGTTTTATTATTGGTCTGTCCAGCCTTTCTATGTCTCAATTAGTAATTTAGTATTCAAAAAAATATCAAAAATCCATCCGAGTATGGAATACATAGATGTTAGGTTGTATAGAATAGTAGTAATGTAAGACACCAAGTTTTATTATTGGTCCATCCAACGTTTGAATGTCTCTTTTAGTGATTTAGTACTTAAAAAACACTGATAATCCATCTGAGTTTGGAATACATAGATGTTAGGAGGTAATGCACATGTAGTAATGTCAGAAACTAAGTTTTATTACTGGTTTGTCAAGCCTTTGTATGTCTCAGTTAGTAATTTAATAGTAAAAAACACATCAAAAATCCATCCGAGTATGGAATACATAGATATTATGTTGTAATACAATAGTAGTAACGTAAGAAACCAAGTGCTATTATTGGTCGGTCCAACCTTTGTATGTGTTTTTAGTGATTTAGTAGTAAAAAAAAAACTGATAATCCATCCAAGTATGGAATAAATAGATGCTAGGAGGTAATAGACGTGTTGTAATGTAAGAAATGAAGTTTTATTATTGGTCTGTCCAGCCTTTCTATGTCTCATTTAGTAATTTAGTATTCAAAAAAATATCAAAAATCCATCCGAGTATGGAATACATAGATGTTAGGTTTTATAGAATAGTAGTATTGTAAGAAACCAAGTTCTATTAGTGTTCCATCCAACGTTTGAATGCCTCTTTTAGTGATTTAGTACTAAAGAAACACTGATAATCCATCTGAGTTTGGAATACATAGATTTTTGGAGGTAATGCACATGTAGTAATGTAAGAATCTAAGTTTTATTACTGGTTTGTCAAGCCTTTGTATGTCTGTCTCATTTAGTAATTTAATAGTAAAAAAAACATCAAAAATCCATCCGAGTATGGAATACATAGATATTATGTTGTAATACAATAGTAGTAATGTAAGAAACCAAGTTCTATTATTGGTCCGCCCAACCTTTGTATGTGTTATTTAGTGATTTAGTCGTCAAAAAAACACCGATAATCCATCCAAGTATGGAATAAATAGATGCTAGGAGGTAATAGACGTGTTGTAATGTAAGAAACCAAGTTTTATTATTGGTCTGTCCAGCCTTTCTATGTCTCATTCAATAATTTATCAGTCAAAAAAACATCGATATCCCTTCTGAGTATAGAATACATAGATTTTAGGTTGTAATACAAGTGTAGTAAAGTAAGAAACCAAGTTCTAATATTTGTCCGTCCAACCTTTGTATGTGTTATTTGGTGATTTAGTAGTCAAAAAAACACCGATACTCCATCCAAGTATGGAATAAATAGATGCTAGGAGGTAATACACGTGTTATAATGTAAGAAAGCAAGTTTTATTGTTGGTCCGTCTAGCCTTTGTATGTCTCATTTAGTAATTTAATAGTTAAAAAAACATCAAAATCCATCCGAGTATGAAATACATAGATATTATGTTGTAATTCAAAAGTAATAATGTAAGAAAGCAAGTTCTATTATTTGTCCATCCAACTTTTGAATGTCTCTTTTAGTGATCTAGTAATCAAAGAAACACCGATAATTCATCTGAGTTTGGAATACATAGATGTTAGGAGTAGCACATGTTGTATTGTGAGAAACCAAGTTTTATTACTGGTCTATCAAGCCTTTGTATGTCTCATATAGTAATTTAGTAGTCAAAAAAACATCGATAATCCTTCTGAGTATAGATCACATAGATGTTAGGTTGTAATACAAGTGTAGTAATGTAAGAAACCAAGTTCTATTATTGGTCCGTCCAACCTTTGTATGTGTTTTTTAGTTATTTAGTAGTCAAAAAAACACCGATAATCCATCCAAGTATGGAATAAATAGATGCTAGGAGGTAATAGACGTGTTGTAATGTAAGGAACCAAGTTTAATTATTGGTCTGTCCTGTTTTTCTATGTCTCATTTATCAATTTAGTAGTAAAAAAAACATTGATAATCCTTCTGAGTATGGAATACATAGATGTTAGGTTGTAATACAAGTGTAGTGATATAAGAAACTAAGTTCTATTAATTGTCCGTCCAACCTTTGTATGTCTTATTTAGTGATTTAGTAGTCAAAAAAACACTAATAATCCATCCAAGTATGGAATAAATAGATGCTAGGAGGAAATACACGTGTTATAATGTAAGAAAGCAAGTTTTATAGTTGGTCCGTCCAGCATTTTTATCTCTCATTTAGTAATTTAGTAGTATAAAAAAATCAAAATCCATCCGAGTATGGAATACATAGATATTATGTTGTAATACAATAGTAGTAATGTAAGAAACCAAGTTCTATTATTGGTCCGCCCAACCTTTGTATGTGTTATTTAGTGATTTAGTCGTCAAAAAAACACCGATAATCCATCCAAGTATGGAATAAATAGATGCTAGGAGGTAATAGACGTGTTGTAATGTAAGAAACCAAGTTTTATTATTGGTCTGTCCAGCCTTTCTATGTCTCATTTAGTAATTTAGTAGTAAAAAAAACATTGATAATCCTTCTGAGTATGGAATTAAAAGATGTTAGGTTGTAATACAAGTGTAGTGATATAAGAAACTAAGTTCTATTAATTGTTTGTCCAACCTTTGTATGTGTTATTTAGTGATTTAGTAGTCAAAAAAATACCGATAATCCATCCAAGTATGGAATAAATAGATGCTAGGAGGAAATACACGTGTTATAATGTAAGAAAGCAAGTTTTATAGTTGGTCCGTCCAGCATTTTTATCTCTCATTTAGTAATTTAGTAGTAAAAAAAAATCAAAATCCATCCGAGTATGGAATACATAGATATTATGTTGTAATACAATAGTAGTAATGTAAGAAACCAAGTTCTATTATTGGTCCATCCAACTTTTGAATGTCTCTTTTAGTGATTTAGTAGTCAAAGAAACACCGATAATTCATCTGAGTTTGGAATACATAGATGTTAGGAGTAGCACATGTAGTAATGTAAGAAACCAAGTTTTATTACTGGTCTGTCAAGCCTTTGTATGTCTCATTTAGTAATTTAGTAGTCAAAAAAACATCGATAATCCTTCTGAGTATGGAATACATAGATGTTGGTTGTAATACAAGTGTAGTAATGTAAGAAACCAAGTTCTATTATTGGTCCGCCCAACCTTTGTATGTGTTATTTAGTGATTTAGCAGTCAAAAAAACACCGATAATCCATCCAAGTATGGAATAAATAGATGCTAGGAGGTAATACTGGTGTTGTAATGTATGAAACCAGGTTTTATTATTGGTCTGTCCAGCCTTTCTATGTCTCATTTACTAATTTGTAGTCAGAAAGACATCAAAAATCCATCCGAGTATGGAATATATAGATGTTAGGTTGTAATAGAATAATAGTAATGTAAGAAACCAAGTTCTATTACTGGTCTGTCAAGCCTTTGTATGTCTCATTTAGTAATTTAATAGTCAAAAAAACATCGATAATCCTTCTGAGTATGGAATACATAGTTGTTAGGTTGTAATACAAGTGTAGTAATGTAAGAAACAAAGTTCTATTATTGGTCGGTCCAACCTTTGTATGTGTTATTTAGTGATTTAGTCGTCAAAAAAACACCGATAATCCATCCAGGTATGGAATAAATAGATGCTAGGAGGTAATAGACGTGTTGTAATGTAAGAAACCAAGTTTTATTATTGGTCTGTCCAGCCTTTCTATGTCTCAATTAGTAATTTAGTATTCAAAAAAATATCAAAAATCCATCCGAGTATTGAATACATAGATGTTAGGTTGTATAGAATAGTAGTAATGTAAGAAACCAAGTTTTATTATTGGTCCATCCAACGTTTGAATGTCTCTTTTAGTGATTTAGTACTAAAAAAACACTGATAATCCATCTGAGTTTGGAATACATAGATGTTAGGAGGTAATGCACATGTAGTAATGTCAGAAACTGAGTTTTATTACTGGTTTGTCAAGCCTTTGTATGTCTCATTTAGTAATATAATAGTAAAAAAAACATCAAAAATCCATCCGAGTATGGAATACATAGATATTATGTTGTAATACAATAGTAGTAATGTAAGAAACCAAGTTCTATTATTGGTCCGCCCAACCTTTGTATGTGTTATTTAGTGATTTAGTCGTCAAAAAAACACCGATAATCCATCCAAGTATGGAATAAATAGATGCTAGGAGGTAATAGACGTGTTGTAATGTAAGAAACCAAGTTTTATTATTGGTATGTCCAGCCTTTATATGTCTCATTCACTAATTTATCAGTCAAAAAAACATCGATATCCCTTCTGAGTATAGAATACATAGATTTTAGGTTGTAATACAAGTGTAGTAAAGTAAGAAACCAAGTTCTAATATTTGTCCGTCCAACCTTTGTATGTGTTATTTGGTGATTTAGTAGTCAAAAAAACACCGATAATCCATCCAAGTATGGAATAAATAGATGCTAGGAGGTAATACACGTGTTATAATGTAAGAAAGCAAGTTTTATTGTTGGTCCGTCTAGCCTTTGTATGTCTCATTTAGTAATTTAATAGTTAAAAAAACATCAAAATCCATCCGAGTATGAAATACATAGATATTATGTTGTAATTCAAAAGTAATAATGTAAGAAAGCAAGTTCTATTATTTGTCCATCCAACTTTTGAATGTCTCTTTTAGTGATTTAGTCGTCAAAAAAACACCGATAATCCATCCAGGTATGGAATAAATAGACGCTAGGAGGTAACAGACGTGTTGTAATGTAAGAAACCAAGTTTTATTATTGGTCTTTCCAGCCTTTCTATGTCTCATTCACTAATTTATCAGTCAAAAAAACATCGATATCCCTTCTGAGTATCGAATACATAGATTTTAGGTTGTAATACAAGTGTAGTAAAGTAAGAAACCAAGTTCTAATATTTGTCCGTCCAACCTTTGTATGTGTTATTTGGTGATTTAGTAGTCAAAAAAACACCGATAATCCATCCAAGTATGGAATAAATAGATGCTAGGAGGTAATACACGTGTTGTAATGTAAAAAACCATGTTTTATTATTGGTCTGTCAAGCCTTTCTATGTCTCATTTAGTAATTTAGTAGTCAAAAAAACATCGATAACCCTTTTGAGTATAGAATACATAGATGTTAGGTTGTAATACAAGTGTAGTAATGTAAGAAACCAAGTTCTATTATTGGTCCGTCCAACCTTTGTATGTGTTATTTAGTGATTTAGTAGTCAAAAAAACACTGATAATCCATCCAAGTATGGAATAAATAGATGCTAGGATTCCATACACGTGTTATAATATAAGAAACCAAGTTTTATTACTGGTCTGTCAAGCCTTTGTATATCTTATTTAGTAATTTAGTAGTCAAAAAAACATCGATAATCCTTCTGAGTATGGAATACGTAGATGTTAGGTTGTAATACAAGTGTAGTAATGTAAGAAACCAAGTTCTATTATTGGTCCGCCCAACCTTTGTATGTGTTATTTAGTGATTTAGCAGTCAAAAAAACACCGATAATCAATCCAAGTATGGAATAAATAGATGCTAGGAGGTAATACAGGTGTTGTAATGTAAGAAACCAGGTTTTATTATTGGTCTGTCCAGCCTTTCTATGTCTCATTTACTAATTTGTAGTCAGAAAGACATCAAATATCCATCCGAGTATGGAATATATAGATGTTTGGTTGTAATAGAATAATAGTAATGTAAGAAACCAAGTTCTATTACTGGTCTGTCAAGCCTTTGTATGTCTCATTTAGTAATTTAATAGTCAAAAAAACATCAATAATCCTTCTGAGTATGGAATACATAGTTGTTAGGCTGTAATACAAGTGTAGTAATGTAAGAAACAAAGTTCTATTATTGGTCGGTCCAACCTTTGTATGTGTTATTTAGTGATTTAGTCGTCAAAAAAACACCGATAATCCATCCAGGTATGGAATAAATAGACGCTAGGAGGTAATAGACGTGTTGTAATGTAAGAAACCAAGTTTTATTATTGGTCTTTCCAGCCTTTCTATGTCTCATTCACTAATTTATCAGTCAAAAAAACATCGATATCCCTTCTGAGTATCGAATAAATAGATTTTAGGTTGTAATACAAGTGTAGTAAAGTAAGAAACCAAGTTCTAATATTTGTCCGTCCAACCTTTGTATGTGTTATTTGGTGATTTAGTAGTCAAAAAAACACCGATAATCCATCCAAGTATGGAATAAATAGATGCTAGGAGGTAATACACGTGTTGTAATGTAAAAAACCATGTTTTATTATTGGTCTGTCAAGCCTTTCTATGTCTCATTTAGTAATTTAGTAGTCAAAAAAACATCGATAACCCTTTTGAGTATAGAATACATAGATGTTAGGTTGTAATACAAGTGTAGTAATGTAAGAAACCAAGTTCTATTATTGGTCCGTCCAACCTTTGTATATGTTATTTAGTGATTTAGTAGTTAAAAAAACACCGATAATCCATCCAAGTATGGAATAAATAGATGCTAGGAGGTAATAGACGTGTTGTAATGTAAGAAACCAAGTTTTATTATTGGTCTGTCCTGTTTTTCTATGTCTCATTTAGTACTTTAGTAGTAAAAAAAACATCAAAATCCATCCGAGTATGGAATACATAGATGTTAGGTTGTAATACAAGAGTAGTAATGTAAGAAACTAAGTTCTATTAATTGTCCGTCCAACCTTTGTATGTCTCTTTTAGTTATTTAGTATTCAAAAAAACACCGATAATCCATCCAAGTATGGAATAAATAGATGCAAGGAGGTAATACACGTGTTGTAATGTAAAAAACCAGGTTTAATTATTGGTCTGTCAAGCCTTTCTATGTCTCATTTAGTAATTTAGTAGTCAAAAAAACATCGATATCCCTTTTGAGTATAGTATACATAGATGTTAGGTTGTAATACAAGTGTAGTAATGTAAGAAACCAAGTTCTATTATTGGTCCGTCCAACCTTTGTATGTGTTATTTAGTGATTTAGTAGTCAAAAAAACACTGATAATCCATCCAAGTATGGAATAAATAGATGCTAGGAGGAAATACACGTGTTATAATGTAAGAAACCAAGTTTTATTACTGGTCTGTCAAGCCTTTGTATGTCTCATTTAGTAATATAGTAGTCAAAAAAACATCGATAATCCTTCTGAGTATGGAATACATAGATGTTAGGTTGTAATACAAGTGTAGTAATGTAAGAAACCAAGTTCTATTATTGGTCCGCCCAACCTTTGTATGTGTTATTTAGTGATTTAGCAGTCAAAAAAACACCGATAATCCATCCAAGTATGGAATAAATAGATGCTAGGAGGTAATACAGGTGTTGTAATGTATGAAACCAGGTTTTATTATGGGTCTGTCCAGCCTTTCTATGTCTCATTTACTAATTTGTAGTCAGAAAGACATCAAAAATCCATCCGAGTATGGAATATATAGATGTTAGGTTGTAATAGAATAATAGTAATGTAAGAAACCAAGTTCTATTACTGGTCTGTCAAGCCTTTGTATGTCTCATTTAGTAATTTAATAGTCAAAAAAACATCGATAATCCTTCTGAGTATGGAATACATAGTTGTTAGGTTGTAATACAAGTGTAGTAATGTAAGAAACCAAGTTCTATTATTGGTCCGTCCAACCTTTGTATGTGTTATTTAGTGATTTAGTAGTCAAAAAAACACTGATAATCCATCCAAGTATGGAATAAATAGATGCTAGGATTCCATACACGTGTTATAATATAAGAAACCAAGTTTTATTACTGGTCTGTCAAGCCTTTGTATATCTTATTTAGTAATTTAGTAGTCAAAAAAACATCGATAATCCTTCTGAGTATGGAATACGTAGATGTTAGGTTGTAATACAAGTGTAGTAATGTAAGAAACCAAGTTCTATTATTGGTCCGCCCAACCTTTGTATGTGTTATTTAGTGATTTAGCAGTCAAAAAAACACCGATAATCCATCCAAGTATGGAATAAATAGATGCTAGGAGGTAATACAGGTGTTGTAATGTAAGAAACCAGGTTTTATTATTGGTCTGTCCAGCCTTTCTATGTCTCATTTACTAATTTGTAGTCAGAAAGACATCAAATATCCATCCGAGTATGGAATATATAGATGTTTGGTTGTAATAGAATAATAGTAATGTAAGAAACCAAGTTCTATTACTGGTCTGTCAAGCCTTTGTATGTCTCATTTAGTAATTTAATAGTCAAAAAAACATCAATAATCCTTCTGAGTATGGAATACATAGTTGTTAGGCTGTAATACAAGTGTAGTAATGTAAGAAACAAAGTTCTATTATTGGTCGGTCCAACCTTTGTATGTGTTATTTAGTGATTTAGTCGTCAAAAAAACACCGATAATCCATCCAGGTATGGAATAAATAGACGCTAGGAGGTAATAGACGTGTTGTAATGTAAGAAACCAAGTTTTATTATTGGTCTTTCCAGCCTTTCTATGTCTCATTCACTAATTTATCAGTCAAAAAAACATCGATATCCCTTCTGAGTATCGAATAAATAGATTTTAGGTTGTAATACAAGTGTAGTAAAGTAAGAAACCAAGTTCTAATATTTGTCCGTCCAACCTTTGTATGTGTTATTTGGTGATTTAGTAGTCAAAAAAACACCGATAATCCATCCAAGTATGGAATAAATAGATGCTAGGAGGTAATACACGTGTTGTAATGTAAAAAACCATGTTTTATTATTGGTCTGTCAAGCCTTTCTATGTCTCATTTAGTAATTTAGTAGTCAAAAAAACATCGATAACCCTTTTGAGTATAGAATACATAGATGTTAGGTTGTAATACAAGTGTAGTAATGTAAGAAACCAAGTTCTATTATTGGTCCGTCCAACCTTTGTATGTGTTATTTAGTGATTTAGTAGTCAAAAAAACACTGATAATCCATCCAAGTATGGAATAAATAGATGCTAGGAGGAAATACACGTGTTATAATGTAAGAAACCAAGTTTTATTACTGGTCTGTCAAGCCTTTGTATGTCTCATTTAGTAATTTAGTAGTCAAAAAAACATCGATAATCCTTCTGAGTATGGAATACATAGATGTTAGGTTGTAATACAAGTGTAGTAATGTAAGAAACCAAGTTCTATTATTGGTCCGCCCAACCTTTGTATGTGTTATTTAGTGATTTAGCAGTCAAAAAAACACCGATAATCCATCCAAGTATGGAATAAATAGATGCTAGGAGGTAATACAGGTGTTGTAATGTAAGAAACCAGGTTTTATTATTGGTCTGTCCAGCCTTTCTATGTCTCATTTACTAATTTGTAGTCAGAAAGACATCAAAAATCCATCCGAGTATGGAATATATAGATGTTAGGTTGTAATAGAATAATAGTAATGTAAGAAACCAAGTTCTATTACTGGTCTGTCAAGCCTTTGTATGTCTCATTTAGTAATTTAATAGTCAAAAAAACATCAATAATCCTTCTGAGTATGGAATACATAGTTGTTAGGCTGTAATACAAGTGTAGTAATGTAAGAAACAAAGTTCTATTATTGGTCGGTCCAACCTTTGTATGTGTTATTTAGTGATTTAGTCGTCAAAAAAACACCGATAATCCATCCAGGTATGGAATAAATAGATGCTAGGAGGTAATAGACGTGTTGTAATGTAAGAAACCAAGTTTTATTATTGGTCTGTCCAGCCTTTCTATGTCTCATTCACTAATTTATCAGTCAAAAAAACATCGATATCCCTTCTGAGTATAGAATACATAGATTTTAGGTTGTATAGAATAGTAGTAATGTAAGAAACCAAGTTTTATTATTGGTCCATCCAACGTTTGAATGTCTCTTTTAGTGATTTAGTACTAAAAAAACACTGATAATCCATCTGAGTTTGGAATACATAGATGTTAGGAGGTAATGCACATGTAGTAATGTCAGAAACTGAGTTTTATTACTGGTTTGTCAAGCCTTTGTATGTCTCATTTAGTAATTTAATAGTAAAAAAAACATCAAAAATCCATCCGAGTATGGAATACATAGATATTATGTTGTAATACAATAGTAGTAATGTAAGAAACCAAGTTCTATTATTGGTCCGTCCAACCTTTGTATGTGTTATTTAGTGATTTAGTAGTTAAAAAAACACCGATAATCCATCCAAGTATGGAATAAATAGATGCTAGGAGGTAATAGACGTGTTGTAATGTAAGAAACCAAGTTTTATTATTGGTCTGTCCTGTTTTTCTATGTCTCATTTAGTACTTTAGTAGTAAAAAAAACATCAAAATCCATCCGAGTATGGAATACATAGATGTTAGGTTGTAATACAAGAGTAGTAATGTAAGAAACTAAGTTCTATTAATTGTCCGTCCAACCTTTGTATGTCTCTTTTAGTTATTTAGTATTCAAAAAAACACCGATAATCCATCCAAGTATGGAATAAATAGATGCAAGGAGGTAATACACGTGTTGTAATGTAAAAAACCAGGTTTAATTATTGGTCTGTCAAGCCTTTCTATGTCTCATTTAGTAATTTAGTAGTCAAAAAAACATCGATATCCCTTTTGAGTATAGTATACATAGATGTTAGGTTGTAATACAAGTGTAGTAATGTAAGAAACCAAGTTCTATTATTGGTCCGTCCAACCTTTGTATGTGTTATTTAGTGATTTAGTAGTCAAAAAAACACTGATAATCCATCCAAGTATGGAATAAATAGATGCTAGGAGGAAATACACGTGTTATAATGTAAGAAACCAAGTTTTATTACTGGTCTGTCAAGCCTTTGTATGTCTCATTTAGTAATATAGTAGTCAAAAAAACATCGATAATCCTTCTGAGTATGGAATACATAGATGTTAGGTTGTAATACAAGTGTAGTAATGTAAGAAACCAAGTTCTATTATTGGTCCGCCCAACCTTTGTATGTGTTATTTAGTGATTTAGCAGTCAAAAAAACACCGATAATCCATCCAAGTATGGAATAAATAGATGCTAGGAGGTAATACAGGTGTTGTAATGTATGAAACCAGGTTTTATTATGGGTCTGTCCAGCCTTTCTATGTCTCATTTACTAATTTGTAGTCAGAAAGACATCAAAAATCCATCCGAGTATGGAATATATAGATGTTAGGTTGTAATAGAATAATAGTAATGTAAGAAACCAAGTTCTATTACTGGTCTGTCAAGCCTTTGTATGTCTCATTTAGTAATTTAATAGTCAAAAAAACATCGATAATCCTTCTGAGTATGGAATACATAGTTGTTAGGTTGTAATACAAGTGTAGTAATGTAAGAAACAAAGTTCTATTATTGGTCGGTCCAACCTTTGTATGTGTTATTTAGTGATTTAGTCGTCAAAAAAACACCGATAATCCATCTAGGTATGGAATAAATAGATGCTAGGAGGTAATAGACGTGTTGTAATGTAAGAAACCAAGTTTTATTATTGGTCTGTCCAGCCTTTCTATGTCTCATTCACTAATTTATCAGTCAAAAAAACATCGATATCCCTTCTGAGTATAGAATACATAGATTTTAGGTTGTATAGAATAGTAGTAATGTGAGAAACCAAGTTTTATTATTGGTCCATCCAACGTTTGAATGTCTCTTTTAGTGATTTAGTACTAAAAAAACACTGATAATCCATCTGAGTTTGGAATACATAGATGTTAGGAGGTAATGCACATGTAGTAATGTCAGAAACTGAGTTTTATTACTGGTTTGTCAAGCCTTTGTATGTCTCATTTAGTAATTTAATAGTAAAAAAAACATCAAAAATCCATCCGAGTATGGAATACATAGATATTATGTTGTAATACAATAGTAGTAATTTAAGAAACCAAGTTCTATTATTGGTCCGCCCAACCTTTGTATGTGTTATTTAGTGATTTAGTAGTCAAAAAAACACCGATAATCCATCCAAGTATGGAATAAATAGATGCTAGGAGGTAATAGACGTGTTGTAATGTAAGAAACCAAGTTTTATTATTGGTCTGTCCAGCCTTTCTATGTTTTATTCACTAATTTATCAGTCAAAAAAACATCGATATCCCTTCTGAGTATAGAATACATAGATTTTAGGTTGTAATACAAGTGTAGTAATGTAAGAAACCAAGTTCTATTAATGGTCCGTCCAACCTTTGTATGTGTTATTTAGTGATTTAGTAGTTAAAAAAACACCGATAATCCATCCAAGTATGGAATAAATAGATGCTAGGAGGTAATAGACGTGTTGTAATGTAAGAAACCAAGTTTTATTATTGGTCTGTCCTGTTTTTCTATGTCTCATTTAGTAATTTAGTAGTAAAAAATACATTGATAATCCTTCTGAGTATGGAATACATAGATGTTAGGTTGTAATACAAGTGTAGTGATATAAGAAACTAAGTTCTATTAGTTGTACGTCCAACCTTTGTATGTCTTATTTAGTGATTTAGTAGTCAAAAAAATACCGATAATCCATCCAAGTATGGAATAAATAGATGCTAGGAGGTAACAAACGTGTTGTAATGTAAGAAACCCAGTTTTATTATTGGTCTGTCCATCCTTTGTATGTCTCATTTAGTAATTTAGAAGTCAAAAAAACATCGATATCCCTTCTGAGTATAAAACACATAGATGTTAGGTTGTAATACAAGTGTAGTAAAGCAAGAAACCAAGTTCTAAGATTTGTCCGTCCAACCTTTGTATGTGTTATTTAGTGATTTAGTAGTCAAAAAAACACCGATAATCCATCAAAGTATGGAATAAATAGATGCTAGGAGGTAATACACGTGTTATAATGTGAGAATGCAAGTTTTATAGTTGGTCCGTCTAGCCTTTGTATGTCTCATTTATTAATTTAATAGTTAAAAAAACATCAAAATCCATCCAAATATGGAATACATAGATATTATGTTGTAATACAATAGTAGTAATGTAAGAAAGCAAGTTCTATTATTGGTCCATCCAACTTTTGAATGTCTCTTTTAGTGATTTAGCAGTCGAAGAAACACCGATAATTCATCTGAGTTTGGAATACATAGATGTTAGGAGTAGCACATGTAGTAATGTAAGAAACCAAGTTTTATTACTGGTCTGTCAAGCCTTTCTATGTCTCATTTACTGATTTAGTATTCAAAAAAATATCCAAAATCCATCCGAGTATGGAATATATAGATTTTAGGTTGTAATACAATAGTAGTAATGTAAGAAACCAAGTTCTATTATTGGTCTACCCAACCTTTGTATGTGTTATTTAGTGATTTAGCAGTAGAAAAAACACAGATAATGCATCCAAGTATGGATTAAATAGATGCTAGGAGGTAATACACATGTTGTAATGTAAGAAACCAGGTTTTATTATTTATCTGTCAAGCCTTTCTATGTCTCATTTACTAATTTAGTAGTAAACAAAACATCAAAAATCCACTGAGTATGGAGTAAATAGATGCTAGGAGATAATACACGTGTTATAATGTAAGTAAGAAAGTTTTATTGTTGGTCCGTCCAGCCTTTGTATGTCTCATTTAGTAATTTAATAGTAAAAAAAACATCAAAAATCCATCCGAGTATGGAATACATAGATATTATGTTGTAATACAATAGTAGTAATGTAAGAAACAAAGTTCTATTATTGGTCGCTCCAACCTTTGTATGTGTTATTTAGTAATTTGGTCGTCAAAAAAACACCGATAATCCATCCAAGTATGGAATAAATAGATGCTAGGAGGTAATAGATGTGTTATAATATAAGAAACCAAGTTTTATTATTGGTCTGTCGAGCCTTTCTATGTCTCAATTAGTAATTTAGTATTCAAAAAAATATCAAAAATCCATCCGAGTATGGAATACATAGATGTTAGGTTGTATAGAATAGTAGTAATGTAAGAAACCAAGTTCTATTATTGGTCCATCCAACGTTTGAATGTCTCTTTTAGTGATTTAGTACTAAAATAAACATTGATAATCCATCTGAGTTTGGAATACATAGATTTTAGGAGGTAATGCACATGTAGTAATGTAAGAAACCAAGTTTTATTACTGGTCTGTCCAGCCTTTGTATGTCTCATTTAGTAATTTAGTAGTAAAAAAAGCATCGATAATCCTTCTGAGTATGGAATACATAGATAATATGTTGTAATACAATAGTAGTAATGTAGGAAACCAAGTTCTATTATTGGTCGGTCCAACCTTTATATGTGTTATTTAGTGATTTAGTCGTCAAAAAAACACCGATAATCCATCCAAGTATGGAATAAATAGATGCTAAGAGGTAATAGACGTGTTATAATGAAAGAAACCAAGTTTTATTACTGGTCTATCAAGCCTTTGTATGTCTCATTTAGTAATTTAGTAGTAAAAAAGCATCGATAATCCTTCTGAGTGTGGAATACATAGATGTTAGGTTGTAATACAAGTGTAGTAATGTAAGAAACCAAGTTCTATTATAATGTGAGAAAGCAAGTTTTATAGTTGGTCCGTCTAGCCTTTGTATGTCTCATTTAGTAATTTAATAGTTAAAAAACATCAAAATCCATCCGAATATGGAATACATAGATATTATGTTGTAATACAATAGTAGTAATGTAAGAAACCAAGTTCTATTATTGGTCTGCCCAACCTTTGTATGTGTTATTTAGAGATTTAGCAGTAAAAAAAACATAGCTAATCCATCCAAGTATGGATTAAATAGACGCTAGGAGGTAATACACATGTTGTAATGTAAGAAACCAGGTTTTATTATTTGTCTATCTAGCCTTTCTATGTCTCATTTACTAATTTAGTAGTCAAAAAAACATCAAAAATCCATCCGAGTATGGAGTAAACACGTGTTATAATGTAAGTAAGCAAATTTTATTGTTGGTTCATCCAGCCTTTGTATGTCTCATTTAGTAATTTAATAGTAATAAAAACATCGATAATCCTTCTGAGTATGGAATACATAGTTGTTAGGTTGTAATACAAGTGTAGTAATGTAAGAAACAAAGTTCTATTATTGGTCGGTCCAACCTTTGTATGTGTTATTTAGTGATTTAGTCGTCAAAAAAACACCGATAATCCATCCATGTATGGAATAAATAGATGCTAGGAGGTAATAGACGTATTGTAATGTAAGAAACCAAGTTTTATTATTGGTCTGTCCAGTCTTTCTATGTCTCAATTAGTAATTTAGTATTCAAAAAAATATCAAAAATCCATCCGAGTATTGAATACATAGATGTTAGGTTGTATAGAATAGTAGTAATGTAAGAAACCAAGTTTTATTATTGGTCCATCCAACATTTGAATGTCTTTTTTAGTGATTTAGTACTAAAAGAAACACTGATAATCCATCTGAGTTTGGAATACATAGATTTTAGGAGGTAATGCACATGTAGTAATGTAAGAAACCAAGTTTTATTACTGGTCTGTCAAGCCTTTGTATGTCTCATTTAGTAATTTAGTAGTAAAAAAAGCATCGATAATCCTTCTGAGTATGGAATACATAGATTTAGGTTGTAATACAAGTGTAGTAATGTAAGAAACCAAGTCCTATTATTGGTCCGTCCAACCTTTGTATGTGTTATTTAGTGATTTAGTAGTCAAAAAAACACCGATAATCCATCCAAGTATGGAATAAATAGATGCTAGGAGGTAATAGACGTGTTGTAATGTAAGAAACCAAGTTTTATTATTGGTCTGTCTAGCTTTTGTATGTCTCATTTAGTAAATTAGCAGTCAAAAAAACATCGATATCCCTTCTGAGTATAAAATACATAGTTGTTAGGTTGTAATACAAGTGTAGTAAAGTAAGAAACCAAGTTCTATTATTTGTCGGTCCAACCTTTGTATGTTTTATTTAATGATTTAGTATTCAAAAAAACACCGATAATCCATCCAAGTATGGAATAAATAGATACTAGGAGGTAATACACGTGTTATAATGTAAGAAAGCAAGTTTTATAGTTGGTTCGTCTAGCCTTTGTATGTCTCATTTAGTAATTTAATAGTAAAAAAAACATCAAATCCATCCGAGTATGGAATACATAGATATTATGTTGTAATACAATAGTAGTAATGTAAGAAACCAAGTTCTATTATTGGTCCATCCAACTTTTGAATGTCTCTTTTAGTGATTTTGTAGTCAACGAAACACCGATAATTCATCTGAGTTTGGAATACATAGATGTTAGGAGTAGCACATGTAGTAATGTAAGAAACCAAGTTTTATTACTGGTCTGTCAGGCCTTTGTATGTCTGATTAAGTAATTTAGTAGTAAAAAAAACATTGATAATCCTTCTGAGTACGGAATACATAGATGTTGGGTTGTAATACAAGTGTAGTAATGTAAGAAACCAAGTTCTATTATTGGTCCATCCAACCTTTGTATGTCTCATTTAGTAAATTAATAGTAAAAAAAACATCAACAATCCATCTGAGTATGGAATACATAGATATTAAATTGTAATACAATAGTGGTAATGTAAGAAACAAAGTTCTATTATTGGTCGCTCCAACCTTTGTATGTGTTATTTAGTGATTTAGTCGTCAAAAAAACACCGATAATCCATCCAAGCATGGAATAAATAGATGCTAGGAGGTAATAGACATGTTATAATATAAGAAACCAAGTTTTATTATTGGTCTGTCGAGCCTTTCTATGTCTCAATTAGTAATTTAGTATTCAAAAAAATATCAAAAATCCATCCGAGTATTATTGGTCTGTCCAGCCTTTGTATGTCTCATTTATTATTGGTCTGTCCAGCCTTTGTATGTCTCATTTATTATTGGTCTGTCCAGCCTTTGTATGTCTCATTTAGTAATTTAGCAGTCAAAAAAACATCGATATCCCTTCTGAGTATAGAATACATAGATGTTAGGTTGTATAGAATAGTAGTAATGTAAGAAACCAAGTTCTATTATTGATCCATCCAACGTTTGAATGTCTCTTTTAGTGATTTAGTACTAAAAGAAACACTGATAATCCATCTGAGTTTGGAATACATAGATTTTAGGAGGTAATGCACATGTAGTAATGTAAGAAACCAAGTTTTATTACTGGTCTGTCAAGCCTTTGTATGTCTCATTTAGTAATTTAGTAGTAAAAAAAGCATCAATAATCCTTCTGAGTATGGAATACATAGATGTTAGGTTGTAATACAAGTGTAGTAATGTAAGAAACCAAGTCCTATTATTGGTCCGTCCAACCTTTGTATGTGTTATTTAGTGATTTAGTAGTCAAAAAAACACCGATAATCCATCCAAGTATGGAATAAATAGATGCTAGGAGGTAATAGACGTGTTGTAATGTAAGAAACCAAGTTTTATTATTGGTCTGTCCAGCCTTTGTATGTCTCATTTAGTAATTTAGCAGTCAAAAAAACATCGATATCCCTTATGAGTATAAAATACATAGATGTTAGGTTGTAATACAAGTGTAGTAAAGTAAGAAACCAAGTTCTATTATTTGTTCGTCCAACCTTTGTATGTTTTATTTAATGATTTAGTATTCAAAAAAACACCGATAATCTATCCAAGTATGGAATAAATAGATACTAGGAGGTAATACACGTGTTATAATGTAAGAAAGCAAGTTTTATAGTTGGTTCGTCTAGCCTTTGTATGTCTCATTTAATAATTTAATAGTAAAAAAACCATCAAAATCCATCCGAGTATGGAATACATAGATATTATGTTGTAATACAATAGTAGTAATGTAAGAAACCAAGTTCTATTATTGGTCCATCCAACTTTTGAATGTCTCTTTTAGTGATTTTTTAGTCAACGAAACACCGATAATTCATCTGAGTTTGGAATACATAGATGTTAGGAGTAGCACATGTAGTAATGTAAGAAACCATGTTTTATTACTGGTCTGTCAGGCATTTGTATGTCTGATTTAGTAATTTAGTACTCAAAAAAACATCGATAATCCTTCTGAGTATGGAATACATAGATGTTAGGTTGTAATACAAGTGTAATAATGTAAGAAACCAAGTTCTATTATTGGTCCGTCCAACCTTTGTATGTGTTATTTAGTGATTTAGTAGTCAAAAAAACACCGATAAACCATCCAAGTATGGAATAAATAGATGCTAGGAGGTAATACACGTGTTATAATGTAAGAAAGCAAGTTTTATAGTTGGTCCGTGCAGACTTTGTATGTCTCCTTTAGTAATTTAATAGTAAAAAAAACATCAAAATCCATCCGAGTATGGAATACATAGATATTATGTTGTAATACAATAGTAGTAATGTAAGAAACCAAGTTCTATTATTGGTCCATCCAACTTTTGAATGTCTCTTTTAGTGATTTTGTAGTCAACGAAACACCGACAATTCATCTGAGTTTGGACTACATAGATGTTAGGAGTAGCACATGTAGTAATGTAAGAAATCAAGTTTTATTACTGGTCTGTCAGGCCTTTGTATGTCTGATTAAGTAATTTAGTAGTAAAAAAAACATTGATAATCCTTCTGAGTACGGAATACATAGATGTTAGGTTGTAATACAAGTGTAGTGATGTATGAAAGTATGTTCTATTAATTGTCCGTCCAACCTTTGTATGTCTTATTAAGTGATTTAGTAGTCAAAAAAATACCGATAATCCATCCAAGTATGGAATAAATAGATGCTAGTAGGCAACAAACGTGTTGTAATGTAAGATACCAAGTTTTATTATTGGTCTATCAAGCCTTTGTATGTCTCATTTAGTAATTTAGCAGTCAAAAAAACATCGATATCCCTTCTGAGTATAGAATACATAGATGTTAGTGTCATGCCCCGAATCCCATCGAGACGTGATTGGCACCCGTAGCCGATAAGGCCCGAGAGAACCAACATGTACTTATATGCATTCGTATACATGCCATCAGAAACACTCTTAACACGTGAGGACTTATTATGCTAACAACGAAAATTCATAGAACATGTGACATATACAAATATACATATGTGAAACTTGGCCGTTGAGGCCATCAAAATAAGACTTCATGCGTCATCTTATATACATATACCCACATCCGTCTACAAAAGCCTCTAACAAGTGCATTGACCAAAATGAGCTAAAAGTCGGGACAAGTCCCCGCTTTATACGACATGTACAACACCAAAACATATGTACAACTGTGACCTGGAGAAAGCCCCGAACAACTGGAGCTCACCAAAAGCTGTAAATATCCTGTAACCTGCAGCAAGTAAGGTAAATTCCCCAAAGGGGTCAGCACGAAGAATGTACTGAGTATGTAAGGCTCACAAAAAACTATACAACACATGAATATTTCAATGAACTCAGATCCATATGAATAATCCAATGAATAAGTGACCATTTTGTATTTTGGGAACCATGTGTATTATTTTGATTGCTTCTTTCCTTCAATGCTTACTTGTCATTACATGTGTCATACTGTACCCGGGCCCCGACTGATCAGTGGGTCTTTACATAACATATCGTCATGTTGGGATCGGGTCGAGCTAGGCTTACGCCCCTAGACCTGCCACCCATAAATCAATGTATCGGGATCGGGTCGAGCTAGGCTTATGCCCCTAGACCTGCCACCCATAAATCAATACATCGGGATCGAGTCGAGCTAGGCTTATGCCCCTAGACTTGCCACCCATAAATCAATACATCGGGATCGAGTCGAGCTAGGCTTATGCCCCTAGACTTGCCACCCATAAATCAATACATCGGGATCGAGTCGAGCTAGGCTTATGCCCCTAGACTTGCCACCCATACTTGATCATTGACCACAAATGCATTACTTTGTTCTTTACTTTGAGATTGGTACAATGAGGTCTATATAATGATAGTTATAGTCTCACTTTGAACTTTGGAGCATAACAGAGACATGAATATAATCACTATTGGAACATTGGAACACAACTTTGTTGGACCTTTGGAACCTTAGCACTGACTATGAGACAAGATTCTCCATTGTGCAATGAATAGGAAACATGTGACAATAACCATTGATAACCGAAAATAGGACACCTTGGTACATCTCGGAATAGGACAAGTGTAACGTCGATGTGAACATTATATGCTACAGAAAGGTACGGACAAAGTAACCTTACATACCTTATCTTCCCAATATGTAACTACACTGATCCAGCTCCTTCCTTATGTGTTACTCTACAACACAAGTACATAATGGAGCAAACATTAATGGTTAGCTACATTATAAGTTCACAAGACGGTAAGTAGGTGCTTAACGGAAAGTAGAAACTGTCCAACCTCCAAAACACATTGTGCATCACTCCCCCCTTCATTATACTACTAAATAACATTATTACACAACATTACACTATAACTTACTGCTTTTGCAAAACACCACCACCAAATCAGTCCACACACCACCAAAACAGTCCACAAACCAACATAACCGTTACAAACCGGTAGGATTACCTACCTAGTTTATCCTTTACATTTCCACTCCAACGAAACTCCATATATTCACCCCATAAGGTCACAATACTTCCTTCCACAGTAGCATACCAAAATCGTTCCACAACAGTTCCAACATTCAGTTTAACATAACAAAAGAGTATTCTCTTTTCACTACAACAAACGTTCCATTTACCAACACATATAAACATTTCCATCAAGCCATACATAAAAGGAACGATTAAGGGGCAGAACCACACTTTAATATACTGTAATTTCATCATCATAACTTAATTTCTTCAACACCTTAAGCCCCTATACAAGTCCAAGCCACAAGGAAGACAGATTCATCAAAACTAACACAAGTGGACTGCCAACTTAATTAAGGGACTGCCCTATACATTTTAAACACCACCAACATGTTTTACACAACCTATTATACATATATTACATTAATATATAAGGGTAAAGACTTACCAAGGCTTGAAAAATGGGAGATTAGTCCAAGAACCCTAAAGGAAAACTAGGGCGGCTGCTTCTGTTTTGGGAGGGTTTGGGAGTGTTTCGATATTCTGTTTTTGGAAAATGAAATGAATGGATAATTGAGCTGAATTCCAGATCTTTATACACCCTCTTATCCACCTCTTTTAGCTCATTCCTATCCAAGTTTTTGGTCAAAAATAGTCCAAGTAGGTGATGCACCTACTTGGCTATATAAGCTGTCCAAAACAGTCCACTTACTTGGGCTAATTCTAGTTGGATCATAGCATGTTGGGCCTTAGTGATATTTAGGTGTTGGGCTGGTCATCTCACCTATTTTATGTACTTAGTTTGGACCTCAATTCAGTCCATTAACATAGGTCCAAATGCAGCCCAATAGGTTAAATAGGTGATACACCTACTATCTTAATTAAGTCACGAAAGCACCTCGTTTATGTTCTCCCCTTTTTCCAACGTCTTAATCCTTCTACCTTAATCCACCACTTAACTTTAACTTTACACTCAAGTATGTCGTTATTATATCAAGTGTAAATACCTTTATCCATGTTAGGTTGATCGTATAAGTTTTGAAAATGTACGGGGTGTTACATCCTCCCCCCCTTTGGAACATTCGTCCTCGAATGGTAGTATCATCTCTATTCAGCTTAAACGAGTTCAAGCTTAAGTGTAATCTTTATACTACCATATAACACTTATATATTTATATACTTACTTTTTATTGCTCCAATTCAGCATCTAAGGCTTCCACTTCGGTTTCAAATAATTGAGGATACTTAGATTTCATCATCTCCTCAGCTTCCCATGTGACCTCTTCTACCTGTTGATTCCTCCAAAGCACTTTTACAGAAGTTACCTCTTTATTTATTAACTTCTTCACTTGTCGATCTAGAATAGCAATAGGTACTTCTTCATAGGTGAGATCATCCATAACTTGTACTTCTTCAGTAGGAGTAATATAAGATGGATCTCCTATGCACTTTCGAAGCATTGAGACGTGAAACACTGGATGAACTGTGGAGAGTTCTTGGGGTAGTTCCAATTCATAAGCAACTTGGCCAAATCTTCGGATAATCTTATATGGCCCTATATAACGTGGACTTAGTTTTCCCTTCTTCCCAAATCTCATTACCCCTTTCATTGGTGACACTTTCAAAAATACCCAATCACCTATAGCAAACTCTAGCCCCCTTCTTCTAACATCGGCATATGATTTGTGTCGACTTTGGGCTGTTCCTAGCCGTTGCTGTATCACCTTAACCTTTTCCATGGCTTGATGAACAAGATCTGGTCCAAATAAAATAGTCTCACCTACTTCAAACCACCCAATCGGTGACCTACATTTTCTCCCGTATAAGGCTTCATAAGGCGCCATTTTGATACTTGAATGATAGCTATTATTGTAGGCGAACTCAATAAGAGGTAAATGATCATCCCAGTTACCTTTAAAGTCTAATACACAAGCTCGTAGCATATCTTCAAGTGTTTGGATAGTACGTTCTGCTTGTCCATCTGTCTGAGGATGAAAAGCCGTACTTAAATTCACTTGGGTTCCCAAACTCTTCTGAAAGGATTTCCAAAAGTGTGCAGTAAATTGGGCTCCCCTGTCTGATATAATGGAAAGTGGAATACCATGCAACCGCACTATCTCTTTAACATATAATTTTGCATAATCCTCAGCTGTATAAGTGGTCTTGACTGGTAGAAAATGTGCGGACTTGGTAAGCCTGTCAACTATAACCCATATAGAATCAAATTTCCGCAATGTACGAGGCAAACCTGTGATGAAGTCCATATTAATCATATCCCACTTCCAGACTGGAAGATTGATACATTGCATGTAACCTCCAGGCTTCTGATGCTCTACTTTTACTTGTTGACAATTTGGACATTGGGCTACAAATTCTGCAATATTCTTCTTCATATCACCCCACCAATACACTCCTTTAAGATCGTGGTACATTTTAGTTGATCCCGGATGAATAGAATACCTGGAATGATGTGCCTCTGTCATAATCCTTCGTCTTAACTCATCTACATTAGGTACACATAGTCTGTTTTGGCACTGAAGTACTCCTTCTTGAGTAAGCTCAAATGCCTTTGTCATACCTTGCTGTACATTCTCCTTAAGCTGTGATAGAATAGGATCTGCATACTGCTTTTCTTTCACTTCAACTACTAATGATGATTCGACCGCATTTTGCACCACAACTCCTTCCTCTGGAGTTTCAAGAAGGCGAACGCCTAAGCTAGCTAATTGATGTAGATCCTTGATTAACCCTTGTTTTCCTCTAAGCTGGCCATTAGTGTTCCCCATTGCCTTACGACTTAATGCATCAGCTACCACATTTGCCTTCCCCGGATGATATAAAATATCAATGTCATAATCTTTCAATAGTTCAAGCCACCTCCGTTGCCTCAAATTTAGATCCTTCTGCTTAAAGATATATTGCAAACTCTTATGGTCGGTATATATGTCAACATGAACCCCATACAAATAGTGGCGCCATATCTTTAAAGAAAATACCACTGCTGCTAACTCAAGATCATGTGTTGGATAATTTTTTTCATGTGGCCGCAATTGTCTGGAGGCATAAGCTATTACTTTACCATGCTGCATCAATACACATCCCAAGCCAACTCCTGAAGCATCACAATACACCGCATAACCTTCTATCCCTTCTGGAAGTACCAATACGGGTGTAGAGGTCAGCTTATTTTTCAGATCTTGGAAACCCTTCTCACATGCATCATTCCATTGAAACTTAGTTGCCTTGTGTGTTAGCTTTGTTAAAGGTGCATCGATAGAAGAAAATCCTTCAACAAACCTTCTATAATAACCTGCCAACCCGAGGAAACTACGAATCTCTGTAGGCGTTGTAGGTCTTGGCCAATTCTTCACAGCTTCTATCTTTTGAGTATCAACCCTTATTCCTTCATCCGACACAATATGACCCAAGAATGCTACAGATTTTAACCAAAATTCACATTTAGAGAACTTTGCATATAACTTACGATCACGAAGAATCTGTAACACCTGTCGTAAGTGACTAGCATGGTCCTCTTTTGATCTTGAATAGACAAGAATATCATCTATAAATACTATCACGAACACGTCTAAAAACGGCTTAAACACCCTATTCATTAGATCCATAAAAGCTGCTGGTGCATTTGTTAGTCCAAAGGACATAACTAAAAACTCATAATGACCGTACCGTGTTCGAAAAGCTGTCTTGGGTACATCTCTCTCTCTGACCTTTACTTGATGGTAACCCGACCTCAAGTCAATCTTTGAGAAACATTTAGCACCTTGTAATTGATCAAACAAATCGTCAATTCTAGGGAGGGGGTATTTATTCTTAATTGTCACCCTATTCAGTTGCCGATAATCAATACACATCCTCAGTGTACCATCTTTCTTGCGTACAAATAATACTGGTGCACCCCACGGGGACATACTAGGCCTGATGAAGCCCTTGTCCAACAAGTCTTTTAATTGTTCCTTTAATTCCCGTAACTCTGCTGGGGCCATTCTATACGGAGGAATAGAGATAGGTTGAGTATCTGGAATCACATCAATACCAAACTCTACTTCTCGTTCTGGAGGTAACCCCAAGAGATCTTCAGGAAATACATCCAGGAATTCATTTACCACTGGAACAGATTGAAGAATCGGTGGCTCTACATCTGTATCTTTCACCCTTACTAGGTGACATATGTACCCCTTAGATATCATTTTCTTCGCCTTAAGATAAGAAATAAACTTACCTTTCGGCGCTCCAACATTACCCCTCCATTCAAGAACTATCTCTTTTGGGAAATAAAAATGTACTTTCTTTGTTCGGCAATCTACTGTGGCACAATAAGAAGCCAACCAATCCATACCCATTATAACATCAAAATCTACCATTTCTAGTTCGACAAGATCAGCCAATGTATCATGATCACAAACAGTTACTATACAATTACGATAGACTCTTTCAGCTACAATAGACTCGCCAACTGGGGTAGATACTTCAAATGGTTTAACTAATAATTCTGGCGTTCTTTCAAATTTTCCCGCAATCAATGGAGTGACATATGATAGAGTAGAGCCCGGATCAATCAATGCATATACATTATGTGAAAAGATGGATAATGTACCTGTAACTACATCTGGAGAAGCCTCCAAATTCTGACGATCCGCTAAGGCATAGGTACGGTTCTGGACTCCACTAGAACTAGCTGCTCCTCTAAAACCTCTACCACGACCAGTAGGCTGGACACCCCTACCTAAGAAAGGGACCGATACTGATGATGCAACGGCCGATCCTGCCGGTCGTGCCATACCACCCATGCTCCTCCGTGGACAATCTCTCGCTATATGCCCTGGCATACCACACCAAAAGCAGACATTCGTCCCTGACCGACATGTGCCTAGGTGAATACGCCCGCAGTGCTGACACTGCTGACGAGGAAAACCTGCTGCCTGTGATCCATGAACCCCACTACTCTGCCCAGCTGAACCACCTCTAAACCCTCGAGACTGAGAATAAGCACCTGCCACGGAATGAGAAAACGACGGTCTAGGTGGTCTAGGGAACATATGAGGCCTAGACCCTCCTTGGGACATCATAGGTGGTCCCATAGGTCTAGCCCTTTTGGACTGTCCCCTGTCAAATTCATGCACCCTTCTCCTCTGTCGTTGTTCTTCCATTTTCTGCGCGAAGGCCTGAATTCTCGCTATGTCCATGTCCTTATTCAAGGCAGCAATGGTGCAATCTCGTACCAAATATGGCTCTAGTCTGTCCACGTATCGATGGACTCTATCTGTCATCGTAGCCACCACATTTGGCGCATATCGAGCCAAGGAATTAAATTGCAAACTATATTCCCTGACGCTTAGGTTTCCCTGACGGAGATTTAGAAACTGATCCGCACGTGCCTCACGGATCTCATAGGGCAAGTAATGATCAAGGAAAGCCTCTTTAAACTCTTCCCACGTAGGTGGATTAGCACCAATATCACGGGATTTCTTCCAATCCTCGTACCACAATATCGCTTCTCCCTTCAACCTGTACGCTGCAAGTTCAACTGTCTCTACCCCTGATATATGCATCACTTCCAAGGCCCTCTGAATTTGATCCACGAAGTCCTGTGGATCTGCTTTTGGATCGGACCCAGTGAATATAGGAGGGTCCAGTTTCAAGAAGTCCTGTGTCCTGCGACTTGCCACTCTAGCCGCATCGTCCTCATTTGTCATTGTACCAGCTTGTCCCTGGCTTTGTGCCGCCACTAACTGTGTCAACATATGTACAGCATTTCTAAGATCTTGATCTGTAGCATTAATCGGTGGTTCTGCAGGTACTTCTCTACCAATTGTATCTTCCGTAGCTGGAAAGGTAGACGAAGACCGCGATGAAATTTCAGCATTTACTCCACCTTGACTAGCTTGGTCAGGTGGTAGTCTACTCATTCCTTCGTCAGCAGGCACATCTACCTGCTTCCCTTTACCTCTACCTCTTCTCGTGAACGGCATTGTTACTATATCAAAGAGAAACAATTACCATTGTCAGACACATTTCAACTTATAACATTGGCTCTATTGCATTGCACGATCTAGAATGAAGAAAAGAAACAACATCCTAAATGTCCCGTAGCCTCCTACTTATAAATGTGGTGCACAACACACTGATAAGTAAGACTCTACTCAGACACGGCTTTGTAGACACCCTTAGAACGACCTGCTCTGATACCACTTTTGTCATGCCCCGAATCCCATCGAGACGTGATTGGCACCCGTAGCCGATAAGGCCCGAGAGAACCAACATGTACTTATATGCATTCGTATACATGCCATCAGAAACACTCTTAACACGTGAGGACTTATTATGCTAACAACGAAAATTCATAGAACATGTGACATATACAAATATACATATGTGAAACTTGGCCGTTGAGGCCATCAAAATAAGACTTCATGCGTCATCTTATATACATATACCCAGATCCGTCTACAAAAGCCTCTAACAAGTGCATTGACCAAAATGAGCTAAAAGTCGGGACAAGTCCCCGCTTTATACGACATGTACAACACCAAAACATATGTACAACTGTGACCTGGAGAAAGCCCCAAACAACTGGAGCTCACCAAAAGCTGTAAATATCCTGTAACCTATTGTGGAGGTCTACTAGAACCTGCGCCTGCAGCAAGTAAGGTAAATTCCCCAAAGGGGTCAGCACGAAGAATGTACTGAGTATGTAAGGCTCACAAAAAACTATACAACACATGAATATTTCAATGAACTCAGATCCATATGAATAATCCAATGAATAAGTGACCATTCTGTATTTTGGGAACCATGTGTATTATTTTGATTGCTTCTTTCCTTCAATGCTTACTTGTCATTACATGTGTCATACTGTACCCGGGCCCCGACTGATCAGTGGGTCTTTACATAACATATCGTCATGTTGGGATCGGGTCGAGCTAGGCTTACGCCCCTAGACCTGCCACCCATAAATCAATGTATCGGGATCGGGTCGAGCTAGGCTTATGCCCCTAGACCTGCCACCCATAAATCAATACATCGGGATCGAGTCGAGCTAGGCTTATGCCCCTAGACTTGCCACCCATAAATCAATACATCGGGATCGAGTCGAGCTAGGCTTATGCCCCTAGACTTGCCACCCATAAATCAATACATCGGGATCGAGTCGAGCTAGGCTTATGCCCCTAGACTTGCCACCCATAAATCAATACATCGGGATCGAGTCGAGCTAGGCTTATGCCCCTAGACTTGCCACCCATACTTGATCATTGACCACAAATGCATTACTTTGTTCTTTACTTTGAGATTGGTACAATGAGGTCTATATAATGATAGTTATAGTCTCACTTTGAACTTTGGAGCATAACAGAGACATGAATATAATCACTATTGGAACATTGGAACACAACTTTGTTGGACCTTTGGAACCTTAGCACTGACTATGAGACAAGATTCTCCATTGTGCAATGAATAGGAAACATGTGACAATAACCATTGATAACCGAAAATAGGACACCTTGGTACATCTCGGAATAGGACAAGTGTAACGTCGATGTGAACATTATATGCTACAGAAAGGTACGGACAAAGTAACCTTACATACCTTATCTTCCCAATATGTAACTACACTGATCCAGCTCCTTCCTTATGTGTTACTCTACAACACAAGTACATAATGGAGCAAACATTAATGGTTAGCTACATTATAAGTTCACAAGACGGTAAGTAGGTGCTTAACGGAAAGTAGAAACTGTCCAACCTCCAAAACACATTGTGCATCACTCCCCCCTTCATTATACTACTAAATAACATTATTACACAACATTACACTATAACTTACTGCTTTTGCAAAACACCACCACCAAATCAGTCCACACACCACCAAAACAGTCCACAAACCAACATAACCGTTACAAACCGGTAGGATTACCTACCTAGTTTATCCTTTACATTTCCACTCCAACGAAACTCCATATATTCACCCCATAAGGTCACAATACTTCCTTCCACAGTAGCATACCAAAATCGTTCCACAACAGTTCCAACATTCAGTTTAACATAACAAAAGAGTATTCTCTTTTCACTACAACAAACGTTCCATTTACCAACACATATAAACATTTCCATCAAGCCATACATAAAAGGAACGATTAAGGGGCAGAACCACACTTTAATATACTGTAATTTCATCATCATAACTTAATTTCTTCAACACCTTAAGCCCCTATACAAGTCCAAGCCACAAGGAAGACAGATTCATCAAAACTAACACAAGTGGACTGCCAACTTAATTAAGGGACTGCCCTATACATTTTAAACACCACCAACATGTTTTACACAACCTATTATACATATATTACATTAATATATAAGGGTAAAGACTTACCAAGGCTTGAAAAATGGGAGATTAGTCCAAGAACCCTAAAGGAAAACTAGGACGGCTGCTTCTGTTTTGGGAGGGTTTGGGAGTGTTTCGATATTCTGTTTTTGGAAAATGAAATGAATGGATAATTGAGCTGAATTCCAGATCTTTATACACCCTCTTATCCACCTCTTTTAGCTCATTCCTATCCAAGTTTTTGGTCAAAAATAGTCCAAGTAGGTGATGCACCTACTTGGCTATATAAGCTGTCCAAAACAGTCCACTTACTTGGGCTAATTCTAGTTGGATCATAGCATGTTGGGCCTTAGTGATATTTAGGTGTTGGGCTGGTCATCTCACCTATTTTATGTACTTAGTTTGGACCTCAATTCAGTCCATTAACATAGGTCCAAATGCAGCCCAATAGCCCAAGAAAACATCGATAATCCTACTGAGTATGGAAAACATAGACGGTAGGTTGTAATACAAGTGTAGTAATGTAAGAAACCTAGTTCTATTATTGGTCCACCCAACCTTTGTATGTGTTATTTAGTGATTTAGTAGTCAAAAAAACACCGATATTCCATCCAAGTATGGAATAAATAGATGCTAGTAGGCAACAAACGTGTTGTAATGTAAGATACCAAGTTTTATTATTGGTCTATCAAGCCTTTGTATGTCTCATTTAGTAATTTAGCAGTCAAAAAAACGTCGATATCCCTTCTGAGTATAGAATACATAGATGTTAGGTTGTAATACAAGTGTAGTAAAGTAAGAAACCAAGTTCTATTATTTGTCCGTCCAACCTTTGTATGTGTTATTTAGTTATTTAGTAGTCAAAAAAACACCGATAATCCATCCAAGTATGGAATAAATAGATGCTAGGAGGTAATACACGTCTTATAATGTAAGACAGCAAGTTTTATAGTTGGTCCGTCTAGCCTTTGTATGTCTCAGTTAGAAATTTAATAGTAAAAAAAACATCAAAATCCATCCGAGTATGGAATGCATAGATATTATGTTGTAATACAATAGTAGTAATGTAAGAAACCAAGTTCTATTATTGGTCCATCCAACTTTTGAATGTCTCTTTTAGTGATTTAGTAGTCAAAGAAACACCGATAATTCATATGAGTTTAGATTACATAGATGTTAGGAGTAGCACATGTAGTAATGTGAGAAACCAAGTTTTATTACTGGTCTATCAAGCCTTTGTATGTCTCATCTAGTAATTTAGTTGTCAAGAAAACATCGATAATCCTGCTGAGTATGGAAAACATAGACGGTAGGTTGTAATACAAGTGTAGTAATGTAAGAAACCTAGTTCTATTATTGGTCCACCCAACCTTTGTATGTGTTATTTAGTGATTTAGTAGTAAAAAAAACACCGATATTCCATCCAAGTATGGAATAAATAGATGCTAGGAGGTAATACACGTGTTGTAATTTAAGAAACCAAGTTTTATTATTGGTTTAACCAGCCATTGTATGTCTCATTTAGTAATTTAGCAGTCAAAAAAACATCGATATCCCTTCTGAGTATAGAATACATAGATGTTAGGTTGTACTACAAGTGTAGTAAAGTAAGAAACCAAGTTCTATTATTTGTCCGTCCAACCTTTGTATGTGTTATTTAGTGATTTAGTAGTCAAAAAAACACCGATAATCCATCCAAGTATGAAATAAATAGATGCTAGGAGGTAATACACGTCTTATAATGTAAGACAGCAAGTTTTATAGTTGGTCCGTCTAGCCTTTGTATGTCTCAGCTAGAAATTTAATAGTAAAAAAAACATCAAAATCCATCCGAGTATGGAATGCATAGATATTATGTTGTAATACAATAGTAGTAATGTAAGAAACCAAGTTCTATTATTGGTCCATCCAACTTTTGAATGTCTCTTTTAGTGATTTAGTAGTCAAAGAAACACCGATAATTCATATGAGTTTAGATTACATAGATGTTAGGAGTAGCACATGTAGTAATGTGAGAAACCAAGTTTTATTACTGGTCTATCAAGCCTTTGTATGTCTCATCTAGTAATTTAGTTGTCAAGAAAACATCTATAATCCTGCTGAGTATGGAAAACATAGACGGTAGGTTGTAATACAAGTGTAGTAATGTAAGAAACCTAGTTCTATTATTGGTCTGTCCAACCTTTGTATGTGTTATTTAGTGACTTAGTAGTCAAAAAAACACCGATATTCCATCCAAGTATGGAATAAATAGATGCTAGGAGGTAATACACGTGTTGTAATTTAAGAAACCAGGTTTTATTATTGATCTGTCCAGCCATTCTATGTCTCATTTAGTAATTTAGTAGTCAAAAAAACATCGATAATCCTTCTGAGTATAGAATACATAGATGTTAGGTTGTAATACAAGTGTAGTAATGTAAGAAACCAAGTTCTATTAATGGTCCGCCCAACCTTTGTATGTGTTATTTAGTGATTTTGTAGTCAAAAAAACACTGATAATCCATCCAAGTATGGAATAAATAGATGCTAGGAGGTAATACACGTGTTGTAATGTAAGAAACCAGGTTTTATTATTGGTCTGTCCAGCCTTTCTATGTCTCATTTACTAATTTAGTAGTCAAAAAAACATCGATAATCCTTCTGAGTATAGAATACATAGATGTTAGGTTGTAATACAAGTGTAGTAATGTAAGAAACCAAGTTCTATTATTGGTCCGTCCAACCTTTGTATGTATTATTTAGTGATTTAGTAGTCAAAAAACACCGATAATCTATCCAAGTATGGAATAAATAGATGCTAGGAGGTAATACACGTGTTGTAATGTAAGAAACCAGGTTTTATTATTGGTCTGTCCAGCCTTTCTATGTCTCATTTACTAATTTAGTAGTCAAAAAAACATCAAAAATCCATCCGAGTATGGAACACATAGTTATTAGGTAGTAATAGAATAGTAGTAATGTAAGAAACCAAGTTCTATTACTTGTCTGTCAAGCCTTTGTATGTCTCATTTAGTAATTTAGTAGTCAAAAAAACATCGATAATCCTTCTGAGTATGGAATACATAGATGTTAGGTTGTAATACAAGTGTAGTAATGTAAGAAACCAAGTTCTATTATTGGTCCGTCCAACCTTTGTATGTGTTATTTAGTGATTTAGTAGTCAAAAAAACACCGATAATCCATCCAAGTATGGAATAAATAGATGCTAGGAGGTAATAAATGTGTTGTAATGTAAGAAACCAAGTTTTATTATTGGTTTGTCCTATTTTTTTATGTCTCATTTAGTAATTTAATAGTAAAAAAAACATCAAAATCCATCCGAGTATGGAATACATAGATATTACGTTGTAATACAATAGTAGTAATGTAAGAAATCAAGTTCTATTATTGGTCGGTCCAACCTTTGTATATGTTATTTAGTGATTTAGTCGTCAACGAAACACCGATAATTCATCTGAGCTTGGAATACATAGATGTTAGGAGGTAACAAACGTGTTGTAATGTAAGAAACCAAGTTTTATTATTGGTCTGTCCAGCCTTTGTATGTCTCATTTAGTAATTTAGCAGTCAAAAAAACATCGATATCTCTTCTGAGTATAAAATACATAGATGTTAGGTTGTAATACAAGTGTAGTAATGTAAGAAACCAAGTCTATTATTGGTCCGTCCAACCTTTGTATGTGTTATTTAGTGATTTAGTAGTCAAAAAAACACCGATAATCCATCCAAGTATGGAATAACTAGATGCTAGGAGGTAATACACGTGTTGTAATGTAAGAAACTAGGTTTTATTATTGGTCTGTCCAGCCTTTCTATGTCTCATTTAGTAATTTATTAGTTAAAAAACCATCTATAGCCCTTCTGAGTATAAAATACATTGATGTTAGGTTAGGAATACAAGTGTAGTAATGTAAGAAACCAAGTTCTATTATTGGTCCATCCAACCTTTGTATGTGTTATTTAGGGATTTAGTAGTCAAAAAACCCCCGATAATCCATCCAAGCATAGAATAAATAGATGCTACGAGGTAACAAACATGTTGTAATGTAAGAAACCAAGTTTTATTATTGGTCTGTCCAGCTTTTGTATGTCTCATTTAGTAATTTAGAGTCAAAAAAACACCGATAAACCATCCAAGTATGGAATAAATAGATGCTAGGAGTTAATAGACGTGTTGTAATGTAAGAAATGAAGTTTTATTATTGGTCTGTCCAGCCTTTCTATGTCTCATTTAGTAATTTAGTAGTCAAAAAAGCATCGATAATCCTTCTGAGTATGGAATACATAGATGTTAGGTTGTATAGAATAGTAGTAATGTAAGAAACAAAGCTCTATTATTGGTCCATCTAATGTTTGAATGCCTCTTTTAGTGATTTAGTACTAAAAAAAACACTGATAATCCATTTGAATTTGGAATACATAGATGTTAGGAGGTAATGCAAATGTAGTAATGTAAGAAACCAAGTTTTATTACTGGTCTGTCAAGCCTTTGTAAGTCTCATTTAGAAATTTAGTAGTCACAAAAACATAGATAATCCATCCAAGTATGGAATACATACATGTTAGGTTGTAATACATGTGATGTAATGTAAGAAACCAGGTTTTATTATTGGTCTGTCCAGCCTTTCTATGTCTCATTTAGTAATTTAGTAGTCAAAAAAATATCAAAAATCCATCCGAGTATGGAAAACATAGATGTTAGGTTGTAATAGAATAGTAGTAATGTAAGAAACGAAGTTCTATTATTGGTCTATCCAACTTTTGAATGTCTCATTTAGTGATTTAGTACTAAAAGAAACACTTATAATCCATCCGAGTTTGGAATACATAGATGTTAGGAGGTAATGCACATGTAGTAATGTAAGAAACCAAGTTTCATTACTGGTCTGTCATGCCTTTGTATGTCTCATTTAGTAATTTAGTAGTCAAAAAATCATCGATAATCCTTCTGAGTATGGAATACATAGATGTTAGGTTGTAATACAAGTGTAGTAATGTAAGAAACCAAGTTCTATAATTTGTCCATCCAACCTTTGTATGTGTTATTTAGTGATTTAGTAGTCAAAAAAACACCGATAATCCATCCAAGTATGGAGTAAATAGATGCTAGGAGGTAATACACGTGTTATAATGTAAGAAAGCAAGTTTTATTGTTGGTCGGTCCAACCTTTGTATGTGTTAATTAGTGATTTAGTCATCAAAAAAACACCGCTAATCCATCCAAGTATGGAATAAATAGATGCTAGGAGGTAATAGACGTGTTGTAATGTAAGAAACCAAGTTTTATTATTGGTCTGTCCAGCCTTTGTATGTCTCATTTAGTAATTTAGCAGTCAAAAAAACATCGATATCCCTTCTGAGTATAAGATACATAGATGTTAGGTTGTAATACAAGTGTAGTAAAGTAACAAACCAAGTTCTATTATTTGTCCGTCCAACCTTTGTATGTGTTATTTAGTGATTTAGTAGTCAAAAAAACACCGATAGTACATCCAAGTTTGGAAAAAATAGATGCTAGGAGGTAATACACGTGTTATAATGTAAGAAAGCAAGTTTTATAGTTGGTTTGTCCAGCCTTTGTATGTCTCATTTAGTAATTTAATAGCAAAAATAACATCAAAATCCATCCGAGTATGGAATACATAGATATTACGTTGTAATACAATAGTAGTAATGTAAAAAACCAAGTTCTATTACTGGTCCATCCAACTTTGGAATGTCTCTTTTAGTGATTTAGTAGTCAAAGAAACACCGATAATTCATCTGAGTTTGGAATACATAGATGTTAGGAGTGGCACATGTAGTAATGTGAGAAACCAAGTTTTATTACTGGTCTATCAAGCCTTTGTATGTCTCATCTAGTAATTTAGTAGTCAAAAAAACATCGATAATCCTTCTGAGTATGGAATACATAGACGGTAGGTTGTAATACAAGTGTAGTAATGTAAGAAACCAAGTTCTATTATTGGTCCGTCCAACCTTTGTATGTGTTATTTAGTGATTTAGTAGTCAATAAAACACTGATAATGCATCCAACTATGGAATAAATAGATGCTAGGAGGAAATACACGTGTTATAATATAAGAAAGTAAGTTTCATAGTTGGTCCGTCCAGCATTTGTATGTCTCATTTAGTAATTTAATAGTTAAAAAAACATCAAAATCCATCCGAGTATGGAATACATAGATATTACGTTGTAATACAATAGTAGTAATGTAAGAAATCAAGTTCTATTATTGGTCGGTCCAACCTTTGTATATGTTATTTAGTGATTTAGTCGTCAACGAAACACCGATAATTCATCTGAGTTTGGAATACATAGATGTTAGGAGGTAACAAACGTGTTGTAATGTAAGAAACCAAGTTTTATTATTGGTCTGTCCAGCCTTTGTATGTCTCATTTAGTAATTTAGCAGTCAAAAAAACATCGATATCCCTTCTGAGTATAAAATACATAGATGTTAGGTTGTAATACAAGTGTAGTAATGTAAGAAACCAAGTCTATTATTGGTCCGTCCAACCTTTGTATGTGTTATTTAGTGATTTAGTAGTCAAAAAAACACCGATAATCCATCCAAGTATGGAATAACTAGATGCTAGGAGGTAATACACGTGTTGTAATGTAAGAAACTAGGTTTTATTATTGGTCTGTCCAGCCTTTCTATGTCTCATTTAGTAATTTATTAGTTAAAAAACCATCTATAGCCCTTCTGAGTATAAAATACATAGATGTTAGGTTAGGAATACAAGTGTAGTAATGTAAGAAACCAAGTTCTATTATTGGTCCATCCAACCTTTGTATGTGTTATTTAGGGATTTAGTAGTCAAAAAACCCCCGATAATCCATCCAAGCATAGAATAAATAGATGCTACGAGGTAACAAACATGTTGTAATGTAAGAAACCAAGTTTTATTATTGGTCTGTCTAGCTTTTGTATGTCTCATTTAGTAATTTAGAGTCAAAAAAACACCGATAAACCATCCAAGTATGGAATAAATAGATGCTAGGAGTTAATAGACGTGTTGTAATGTAAGAAATGAAGTTTTATTATTGGTCTGTCCAGCCTTTCTATGTCTCATTTAGTAATTTAGTAGTCAAAAAAGCATCGATAATCCTTCTGAGTATGGAATACATAGATGTTAGGTTGTATAGAATAGTAGTAATGTAAGAAACAAAGCTCTATTATTGGTCCATCCAATGTTTGAATGCCTCTTTTAGTGATTTAGTACTAAAAAAAACACTGATAATCCATTTGAATTTGGAATACATAGATGTTAGGAGGTAATGCACATGTAGTAATGTAAGAAACCAAGTTTTATTACTGGTCTGTCAAGCCTTTGTAAGTCTCATTTAGAAATTTAGTAGTCACAAAAACATAGATAATCCATCCAAGTATGGAATACATACATGTTAGGTTGTAATACATGTGATGTAATGTAAGAAACCAGGTTTTATTATTGGTCTGTCCAGCCTTTCTATGTCTCATTTAGTAATTTAGTAGTCAAAAAAATATCAAAAATCCATCCGAGTATGGAAAACATAGATGTTAGGTTGTAATAGAATAGTAGTAATGTAAGAAACGAAGTTCTATTATTGGTCTATCCAACTTTTGAATGTCTCATTTAGTGATTTAGTACTAAAAGAAACACTTATAATCCATCCGAGTTTGGAATACATAGATGTTAGGAGGTAATGCACATGTAGTAATGTAAGAAACCAAGTTTCATTACTGGTCTGTCATGCCTTTATATGTCTCATTTAGTAATTTAGTAGTCAAAAAATCATCGATAATCCTTCTGAGTATGGAATACATAGATGTTAGGTTGTAATACAAGTGTAGTAATGTAAGAAACCAAGTTCTATAATTTGTCCATCCAACCTTTGTATGTGTTATTTAGTGATTTAGTAGTCAAAAAAACACCGATAATCCATCCAAGTATGGAGTAAATAGATGCTAGGAGGTAATACACGTGTTATAATGTAAGAAAGCAAGTTTTATTGTTGGTCGGTCCAACCTTTGTATGTGTTATTTAGTGATTTAGTCATCAAAAAAACACCGCTAATCCATCCAAGTATGGAATAAATAGATGCTAGGAGGTAATAGACGTGTTGTAATGTAAGAAACCAAGTTTTATTATTGGTCTGTCCAGCCTTTGTATGTCTCATTTAGTAATTTAGCAGTCAAAAAAACATCGATATCCCTTCTGAGTATAAAATACATAGATGTTAGGTTGTAATACAAGTGTAGTAAAGTAACAAACCAAGTTCTATTATTTGTCCGTCCAACCTTTGTATGTGTTATTTAGTGATTTAGTAGTCAAAAAAACACCGATAGTACATCCAAGTTTGGAAAAAATAGATGCTAGGAGGTAATACACGTGTTATAATGTAAGAAAGCAAGTTTTATAGTTGGTTTGTCCAGCCTTTGTATGTCTCATTTAGTAATTTAATAGCAAAAATAACATCAAAATCCATCCGAGTATGGAATACATAGATATTACGTTGTAATACAATAGTAGTAATGTAAAAAACCAAGTTCTATTACTGGTCCATCCAACTTTGGAATGTCTCTTTTAGTGATTTAGTAGTCAAAGAAACACCGATAATTCATCTGAGTTTGGAATACATAGATGTTAGGAGTGGCACATGTAGTAATGTGAGAAACCAAGTTTTATTACTGGTCTATCAAGCCTTTGTATGTCTCATCTAGTAATTTAGTAGTCAAAAAAACATCGATAATCCTTCTGAGTATGGAATACATAGACGGTAGGTTGTAATACAAGTGTAGTAATGTAAGAAACCAAGTTCTATTATTGGTCCGTCCAACCTTTGTATGTGTTATTTAGTGATTTAGTAGTCAATAAAACACTGATAATGCATCCAACTATGGAATAAATAGATGCTAGGAGGAAATACACGTGTTATAATATAAGAAAGTAAGTTTCATAGTTGGTCCGTCCAGCATTTGTATGTCTCATTTAGTAATTTAATAGTAAAAAAAATATCAAAATCCATCCGAATATGGAATACATCGATATTATGTTGTAATACAATAGTTGTAATGTAAGAAACCAAGTTCTATTATTGGTCCATCAAACTTTTGAATGTCTCTTTTAGTGATTTAGTAGTCAATGAAACACCGATAATTCATCTGAGTTTGGAATACATAGATGTTAGGAGTAGCACATATAGTAATGTAAGAAACCAAGTTTCATTAATGGTCGGTCAATCCTTTGTATGTCTCATTTAGTAATTTAGTAGTTAAAAAAACATCGATAATCCTTCTGAGTATGGAATACATAGATGTTAGGTTGTAATACAAGTATAGTAATGTAAGAAACCTAGTTCTATTATTGATCCGCCGAACCTTTGTATGTGTTATTTAGTGATTTAGTAGTCAAAAAAACACCGATAATCCATCCAAGTATGGAATAAATAGATGCTAGGAGGTAATACACGTGTTGTAATGTAAGAAACTAGGTTTTATTATTGGTCTGTCCAGCCTTTCTATGTCTCATTTAGTAATTTATTAGTCAAAAAACCATCTATAACCCTTCTGAGTATAGAATACATAGATGTTAGGTTAGGAATACAAGTGTAGTAATGTAAGAAACCAAGTTCTATTATTGGTCCATCCAACCTTTGTATGTGTTATTTAGTGATTTAGTAGTGAAAAAAACACCGATAATCCATCCAAGCATGGAATAAATAGATGCTAGGAGGTAACCAATGTGTTGTAATGTAAGAAACCAAGTTTTATTATTGGTCTGTCCAGCTTTTGTATGTCTCATTTTGTAATTTAGAGTCAAAAAAACACCGATAATCCATCCAAGTATGGAATAAATAGATGCTAGGAGGTAATACACGTGTTGTAATGTAAGAAATAAAGTTTTATTATTGGTCTGTCCAGCCTTTCTATGTCTCATTCAGTAATTTAGTAGTCAAAAAAATATCAAAAATCCATCCGAGTATGGAATACATAGATTTTAGGTTGTATAGAATAGTAGTAATGTAAGAAACAAAGCTCTATTATTGGTCCATCCAATGTTTGAATGCCTCATTTAGTAATTTAGTAGTAAAAAAAACATCGATAATCCTTCTGAGTATGGAATACATAGATGTTAGGTTGTACTACAAGTGTAGTAATGTAAGAAACCAAGTTCTATTATAGGTCCGCCCAACCTTTGTATGTGTTATTTAGTGATTTAGTAGTCAAAAAAACACAGATAATCCATCCAAGTATGGAATAAATAGATGCTAGGAGGTAATACACGTGTTGTAATGTAAGAAACCAGGTTTTATTATTGGTCTGTCCTTTCTATGTCTCATTTAGTAATTTAGTAGTCAAAAAAACATCAAAAATACATCCAAGTATGGAATACATAGATGTTAGGTTGTAATAGAATAGTAGTAATGTAAGAAACCAAGTTCTATTATTGGTCCATCCAACGTTTGAAGTCTCATTTAGTGATTTAGTACTAAAAGAAACACTTATAATCCATCTGAGTTTGGAATACATAGATGTTAGGAGGTAATGCACATGTAGTAATGTAAGAAACCAAGTTTTATTACTGGTCTGTCAAGCCTTTGTATGTCTCATTTAGTAATTTAGTAGTCAAAAAAACATCGATAATCCTTCTGAGTATGGAATACATAGATGTTAGGTTGTAATACAAGTGTAGTAATGTAAGAAACCAAGTTCTATTATTGGTCCATCCAACCTTTGTATGTGTTATTTAGTGATTTAGTAGTCAAAAAAACACCGATAATCCATCCAAGTATGGTGTAAATAGATGCTAGGAGGTAATACACGTGTTATAATGTAACAAAGCAAGTTTTATAGTTGGTCCGTCCAGCCTTTGTATGTCTCATTTAGTAATTTAATAGTAAAAAAAACATCAAAATCCTTCCGAGTATGGAATACATAGATATTATGTTGTAATACAATAGTAGTAATGTAAGAAACCAAGTTCTATTATTGGTCCGTCCAACTTTTGAATGTCTCTTTTAGTGATTTTGTAGTCAACGAAACACTATAATCCATCTGAGTTTGGAATACATAGATGTTAGGAGGTAATGCACATGTAGTAATGTAAGAAACCAAGTTTTATTAATGGTCTGTCAAGCCTTTGTACGTCTCATTTAGTAATTTAGTAGTAAAAAAAGCATCGATAATCCTTCTGAGTATGGAATACATAGATGTTAGGTTGCAATACAAGTGTAGTAATGTAAGAAACCAAGTTCTATTATTGGTCCGTCCAACCTTTGTATGTGTTATTTAGTGATTTAGTAGTTAAAAAAACACCGATAATCCATCCAAGTATGGAATAAATAGACGTGAGGAGGTAATAGACGTGTTGTAATGTAAGAAACCAAGTTTTATCACTGGTCTGTCCAGCCTTTCTATGTCTCATTTAGTAATTTAGTAGTAAAAAAAAACATTGATAATACTTCTGAGTTTGGAATACATAGATGATAGGTTGTAATACAAATGTAGTAATGTAAGAAACTAAGTTCTATTATTGGTCCGTCCAACCTTTGTATGTGTTATTTAGTGATTTAGTAGTAAAAAAAAATACCGATAATCCATACAAGTATGGAATAAATAGATGTTAGTAGGTAACAAACGTGTTGTAATTTAAGAAACCAAGTTTTATTATTGGTCTGTCCAGCCTTTCGATGTCTCATTTAGTAATTTAGCAGTCAAAAAAACATCGATATCCCTTCTGAGTATAGAATACATAGACGTTAGGTTGTAATACAAGTGTAGTAAAGTAAGAAAGAAGGTTTTATATTTGGTCTTTCCAACCTTTGTATGTCTCATTTAGTAATTTCAAAGTAAGAAAAAGTCAAAAATACATCCGTGTATGGAATACATATATATTATGTTGTAATACAATTGTAGTAACGTAAGAAACCAAGGTCTATTATTGGTTCTTCCAACTTTTGAATGTCTCTTTTAGTGATTTAGTAGTCAAAGAAACACCGATAATTCATCTAGGTTTGGAATACATAGATGTTAGGAGTAGCACATGTAGTAATGTAAGAAACCAAGTTTTATTACTGGTCTGTCAAGCCTTTGTATATCTCATTTAGTAATTTAGTAGTCAAAAAAACATCGATAATCCTTCTGAGTATGGAATACATAGATGTTAGGTTGTAATACAAGTGTAGTAATGTGAGAAACCAAGTTCTATTATTGGTCCGTCCAACCTTTGTAAGTGTTATTTAGTAATTTAGTAGTCAAAAAAACACCAATAATTCATCCAAGTATGGAATAAATAGATGCTCGGAGGTAACAAACGTGTTGTAATGTAAGAAACCAAGGTTTATTACTGGTCTGTCAAGCCTTTGTATGTCTCATTTAGTAATTTAGCAGTCAAATAAACATCGATATCCCTTTTGAGTATAGAATACATAGATGTTAGGAGTAGCACATGTAGTAATGTAAGAAACCAAGTTTTATTACTGGTCTGTCAAGCCTTTGTATATCTCATTTAGTAATTTAGTAGTCAAAAAAACATCGATAATCCTTCTGAGTATGGAATACATAGATGTTAGGTTGTAATACAAGTGTAGTAATGTGAGAAACCAAGTTCTATTATTGGTCCGTCCAACCTTTGTAAGTGTTATTTAGTAATTTAGTAGTCAAAAAAACACCAATAATTCATCCAAGTATGGAATAAATAGATGCTCGGAGGTAACAAACGTGTTGTAATGTAAGAAACCAAGGTTTATTACTGGTCTGTCAAGCCTTTGTATGTCTCATTTAGTAATTTAGCAGTCAAATAAACATCGATATCCCTTTTGAGTATAGAATACATAGATGTTAGGTTGTAATACAAGTGTAGCAAAGTAAGAAAGAAGTTTTTATTGTTGGTCCGTCCAGCCTTTCTATGTCTCATTTAGTAATTTAGTAGTCAAAAAAACATCAAAAATACATCCAAGTATGGAATACATAGATGTTAGGTTGTAATAGAATAGTAGTAATGTAAGAAACCAAGTTCTATTATTGGTCCATCCAACGTTTGAATGTCTCATTTAGTGATTTAGTACTAAAAGAAACACTTATAATCCATCTGAGTTTGGAATACATAGATGTTAGGAGGTGATGCACATGTAGTAATGTAAGAAACCAAGTTTTATTACTGGTCTGTCAAGCCTTTGTATGTCTCATTTAGTAATTTAGTAGTAAAAAAAAACATCGATAATCCTTCTGAGTATGGAATACATATATGTTAGGTTGAAATACAAGTGTAGTAATGTAAGAAATCAAGTTCTATTATTGGTCCTTCCAACCTTTGTATGTGTTATTTAGCGATTTAGTAATCAAAAAAACACCGATAATCCATCCAAGTATGGAATAAATAGATGTTAGGAGGTAATACACGTGTTGTAATGTAAGAAACCATGTTTTATTATTGGTCTGTCCAGCCTTTCTATGTCTCATTTAGTAATTTAGTAGTCAAAAAAATATGAAAAATCCATCCTAGTATGGAATACATAGATGTTAGGTTGTATAGAATAGTAGTAATGTAAGAAACCAAGTTCTATTATTGGTCCATCGAACGTTTGAATGCCTCTTTTAGTGATTTAGTACTAAAAAAAACACTGATAATCCATCTGAGTTTGGAATACATAGATGTTAGGAGGTAATGCACATGTAGTAATGTAAGAAACCAAGTTTTATTACTGGTCTGTCAAGCCTTTGTATGTCTCATTTAGTAATTTAGTAGTAAAAAAAGCATCGATAATCCTTCTGAGTATGGAATACATAGATGTTAGGTTGTAGTACAAGTGTAGTAATGTAAGAAACAAAGTTTTATTATTGGTCTGTCCAGCCTTTGTATGTCTCATTTAGTAATTTAGCATTCAAAAAAACATCGATAACCCTTCTGAGTATAGAATACATAGATGTTAGGTTGTAATACAAGTGTAGTAAAGTAAGAAACCAGGTTCTTTTATTGGTCCGTCCAACCTTTGTATGTGTTATTTAGTGATTTAGTAGTCAAAAAAACACCGATAATCCATCCAAGTATGGAATAAATAGATGCTAGGAGGTAATACACGTGTTATAATGTAAGAAAGCAAGTTTTATTGTTGGTCCGTCCAGCCTTTGTATGTCTCATTTAGTAATTTAGTAGTCAAAAAAACATTGATAACCCTTCCGAGTATAGAATACATAGATGTTAGGTTGTAATACAAGTGTAGTAATGTAAGAAACCAAGTTCTATTATTGGTCCATCCAACCTTTGAATGTCTCTTTTAGTGATTTAGTAGTCAATGAAACACCGATAATTCATCTGAATTTGGAATACATAGATTTAAGGAGTAGCACATGTAGTAATGTAAGAAATCAAGTTTTATTACTGGTCTGTCAAGCCTTTGTATGTCTCATTTAGTAATTTATTAGTCAAAAAAACATCGATAATCCTTCTGAGTATGGAATACATAGATGTTAGGTTGTAATACAAGTGTAGTAATGTAAGAAACCAAGTTCTATTATTGGTCCGTCCAACCTTTGTATGTATTATTTAGTGATTTAGTAGTCAAAAAACACCGATAATCTATCCAAGTATGGAATAAATAGATGCTAGGAGGTAATACACGTGTTATAAAGTAAGAAAGCAAGTTTTATTTTTGGTCCGTCCAGCCTTTGTATGTCTCATTTAGTAATATAATAGTAAAATAAAGTCAAAAATCCTTCCGAGTATGGAATACATAGATATTATGTTGTAATACAATAGTAGTAATGTAAGAAACCAAGTTCTATTATTGGTTCATCCAACTTTTGAATGTCTGTTTTAGTGATTTAGTAGTCAAAGAAACACCGATAATTCATTTGAGTTTGGAATACATAGATGTTGGGAGTAGCACATATAGTAATGTAAGAAACCAAGTTTTATTACTGGTTTGTCAAGCCTTTGTATGTCTCATTTAGTAATTTAGTAGTAAAAAAACATCGATAATCCTTCTGAGTATGGAATACATAGATGTTAGGTTGTACTACAAGTGTAGTAATGTAAGAAACCAAGTTCTATTATAGGTCCGCCCAACCTTTGTATGTGTTATTTAGTGATTTAGTAGTCAAAAAAACACAGATAATCCATCCAAGTATGGAATAAATAGATGCTAGGAGGTAATACACGTGTTGTAATGTAAGAAACCAGGTTTTATTATTGGTCTGTCCTTTCTATGTCTCATTTAGTAATTTAGTAGTCAAAAAAACATCAAAAATACATCCAAGTATGGAATACATAGATGTTAGGTTGTAATAGAATAGTAGTAATGTAAGAAACCAAGTTCTATTATTGGTCCATCCAACGTTTGAATGTCTCATTTAGTGATTTAGTACTAAAAGAAACACTTATAATCCATCTGAGTTTGGAATACATAGATGTTAGGAGGTAATGCACATGTAGTAATGTAAGAAACCAAGTTTTATTACTGGTCTGTCAAGCCTTTGTATGTCTCATTTAGTAATTTAGTAGTAAAAAAAAACATCGATAATCCTTCTGAGTATGGAATACATAGATGTTAGGTTGTACTACAAGTGTAGTAATGTAAGAAACCAAGTTCTATTATAGGTCCGCCCAACCTTTGTATGTGTTATTTAATGATTTAGTAGTAAAAAAAACATCGATAATCCATCCAAGTATGGAATAAATAGATGCTAGGAGGTATTAGACGTGTTGTAATTTAAGAAACCATGTTTTATTATTGGTCTGTCCAGCCTTTCTATGTCTCATTTAGTAATTTAGCAATCAAAAAAACATCGATAACCCTTATGAGAATGGAATACATACATGTTAGGTTGTAATACTTGTGTAGTAATGTAAGAAACCAAGTTCTATTATTGGTCCGTCCAACCTTTGTATGTGTTATTTAGTGATTTAGTAGTCAAAAAAACACCGATAATCCATTCAAGTATGGAATAAATAGATGCTAGGAGGTAATACACGTGTTGTAATGTAAGAGAGCAAGTTTTATTATTGGTCCGTCCAGCCTTTGTATGTCGCATTTAGTAATTTAATAGTCAAAAAAAATCAAAAATCCATCCAATTATTGGATACATAGATGTTAGGTTGTAATACAATTGTAGTAATGTAAGAAACCAAGTTCTAATATGTAACACCCCGTACATTTCCGACCCTACTTGGTTGGGTGATCTTAGGCGTATTTATATACCTTATTTGACCCATGTTTACCTTATTTTTGAGAGCAATAAGTGCGTATTTTGTATTGGTTTTGATGGACTATTCATATTGTGCTAACTAGTCTCTAATTAGGGATCTTGGGTTATGGTATCATTATTCAATCTTAGTGGGACTACTCTTGGACTATTTTGGCATCCAAATGAGGGTTAATTCTTCATCCTTTTTATTTTCTTATAATTTTCATCAATGTAAGATAAATTAAGCCATGAGTGGCTAAAATCGCTTATTCTTGGGAATGTAGTTACTAACATGAATTTCGTGAGTTGAATATCATCTTCACATTTATGGAATTCATTAAGCATGAGATTGTTTGTCACGCCCCAAATCCCATCGGGACATGATTGGCACCCGTAGCCGATAAGGCCCGAGAGAACCAAGCTTTGCCTATGTTCATTCATATGCATGCCATAAGAAACCCATAATCAAGTAAGAGCTTTAATACTAACAACGGAACTCATGGAACATGTGATATAGATATACATATGCGAAACTCGGTCGTTGAGGCCACCAAGTCAAAAACGACATATGCCTTTTACATTTATACACCCACATCCGTCTACAAAAGCCTCTAACAAGAGCATTGACCAAAAATGAACCAAAAGTCAGGACAAGTCCCCGCTTTATACAACATGTACAATCCAAAAACATATATACAACTGTGACTCGGAGAAGCGCCGAACTAACTGGAGCTCACCAATGATCTGCGACAACTGGCAACCTACTGTGGAGGCCTAATAGTACCTGCGCCTGCAGCAAGTAAAGTAAATTCCCCAAGAGGGGTCAGTACAAAGAATGTACTGAGTATGTAAGGCCATATGAAACTTGTATGATATACAACTATGTCAATGAAATCAAATACAATGAATAACCAACATAGATAAGTCACTATTTTGTACTTTGGAAACCATGTCTATTGCTTTCGTAAATTTCTTTGTATCTTTAATTCAATGATTATTCATCTTTGCATGTGACTTGTGATACCTGGGCCCCGACTAAACAGTGGGTTGTAAACATAACATCATGTTATGTTGCGATCGGCTCGAGCTAGGCTTATGCCCCTAGAGCTGCCACCCTATAAATCAATATATATATCGGGATTGGCTCGAGCTAGGTTAGTACCTCTAGAGCTGCCACCCGTACAACATTTTAGGTTCGGCTCGAGCTAGGTTATTACCCCTAGAGCTGCCCCCTGTTAGGATCGATCCGAGCTAGGCTTATGCCCCTAGGACTGACCCCTGATTTGGGATCGGCTTGAGCTAGGCATTTCTCCCCCAAAGCTACCACCCATACTTGATCATTGACCACATATGCATTACTTTAATCTTTACTTTGAGATTGACACATGATAGTCATAACTTGACTTGAAGGTTTGGATCATTAACCAATAAGTAAGGGACATGTGAATAACATTATTTGGATATAGAGCCTTTTGGAAAACATAACCCTATTGGAACCATTGGACAACCAGCAATGAACAAGATACATGAGCATAACCAATATTGGAACTTTGGAGCACAACTTTATTGGGCTTTCCGAACATTATCAATGAAGAGGATACATGTGATTCATAATTGAGCCATGAATAGGAAACTTATGATAATAACCATTTGAACTGGAATAGTATACCTTAACACATTTTGGAATAGTACAAGTGTAACGTCAATGTGAATCCTATATGCTGCAGAAAGATACGGACAAAGTAACCTTACATACCTTCACTTACAAGTATGAATTCACAAGCCTATGTATGAACACAATAGTCCAGCTTCTTCTTTATGTCTTACTCTATAATACAAGTACATATCGTAGCATACATTAGCAACTAGTTGCTATACAGGCGTACAAGACGTCAATGAACTATATGACAGTTGTATAACATCATATCACCCCTTACCATACAATCCAAGGCATTATCATATCAACAACACCATAACACTATGCATATTGACCAAGAGATCATACATCGATAGCATTTCACACCACACTTACCCTTTACGCTTTTCTCTTTATCATTCCGTCACAAGTACTCCTTCATAACAATATATGAACAACCCTCCATACTTAATACAGTCCAACAAACCTCCATACGATACTTTAAAGTCATTAAAACAACATCACAAGTTGATAATTACATCCAAAAAGGGTATAGGGGCCTTCGGGGATCAACTAGAGATGGAAGCACCCAAAACGAAAATATGGAAGGACCTGCACTGCCACCTGCACCCGCAGGTGTCTGAGGTGCACGCGTAGATGCCCTCTGACAGCATCCAGAGGCATCTGCGCCCGCAGGTGCCTCCGTCTGCGAGAGCGGATGCCCGTTTTGGTCCGAAATGGTCTTTTTGGGGTCTTTTCATGCCATGAATGGTCCATGATCATAACCAAACTTATTTTGACATATTTTTTATCATCTTAAACACCAACATTCAGCCATGATCCCACGACACATATAACAACACCCAAAACTGCACTTTACGACCAATACGTCACCCAAAACCATGACCAACTTTACAATAGCAACTCCAAACATTATGCACAAGAGTGAAACAAGGTAAGACTATAATAACAACTAATATTTCAATATTTAATCCATCAAGTTCAGTTACTTTATGACCATAAGTCCATGTTTAAGTTCACAAGACAAAAACCATTCCCGATTGCAAAATAGACAGTTTTACACATAGCACACTGTCCAACACTTTGCCAACACAACCAACATGATTTATACATCATCTTACACATATTATATACTGAACCATGAGAATAAATACTTACCAAAGTGTGATCTTGGCCCAACAAGTAGTTTCCTTAGGGTTTGTGTCTTGAGAAATAATGTTTAAGAAAATGGTAAAAAGGCATGTGTATATCTAATGACTAAAAATCTGATTTATGGGTTTATATAGTCCCTTTTTGGGTGATCCTTATCCACACACTTGGTGGGTTACTTGGTCAATGGATAAGCAATGCAAGAATGGGTCAAAAAGTCTTTTGGGAGATGTTTTCTTATGATTTTTGGGCTTCTTTTTGGGCCCAACTGTGCAAGACTCATTAATGCCCACAAATTTTAATACATAAATCATCAAAACTCTCATGTTTTCATATTTCCATAATTATTACGATAGTCATCTAGACTTAGAAACGTGGGGTGTTACATTGTTGGGGTATTATACATGTAATTTGTTGGGCTAAATTAATTTTGTGCCATTGGGCTCAATTGAGGCCCAAATTGATGCAAAAGGCATGGCCCAAAAGAAGGAAGTGATCCATTCTTTCTTTGACCAAGTAAACATGATAATGATTGATCAAAAGTGGCTAAGGATGACTTCAAGAGCCTATATAAAGGCACAAAAATCAGCTTTTAATCCATAAAACACACATGTCATTCTATACATTTCCAAGATTTTCCTTTTAGCTCTCAAAACCCTAAGCCATCTCTTTGGAAAAGATCACTTATTTGCAAGCTTGGGTAAGTGTTTATTCTTGTGATTTAATATATTATATGCATGAGAGATTGTGTAGATCATGATGGTTATGTCTAAAAGTGTTGAGTGGTACATTTTTGCTTTTTGCTAAAAGATGTTTCATCTATGGGATTTGAACTTGAAAGGAGACTTGAGGTTTTGATGGAAGTGAATGGTGTGGATGAAATATCAACATGTATGGTTTTGTTATATACTTACCTTGCTTTTTCTATGTATGTGTATAACTTGTGGGATTGTTGTTATGAAACGTATTAAAGTGACTTGATGGAGTAATTATGATGTAGTGTTAATGAGAAAACAAAGGATACACTTGGTGTGAAATGCTATTGGTTTATGATGTCTTGGTCAATGTGTAGAATGTTGTGGTATTGTTGGTATGATAATACTGTGAATGGTATTGTAAAGGGTGAAATGATGTTATAGGGCAATCATGTAACTCATTGTCGTCTTATGCACTTGTAAGGTAGTTGGTTGTTAACGTGAGCTCCGTTATGTACTTGTGTTGTAGAGTAAAACGTAAGGAAGGAGCTGGATTATTGTATTCACATATAGGACTGTGTATTCATATTGGGAAGATAAGGTATGTAAGGTTACTCTTTTCGTATCCTTCATTGTGCTTGTTCCATTCCAAAATGTTCTAAGGTATCTCATTTCAGGTTATCATCTATTGTTATTCACATGTTCCTTATTCATTGATCAATTGTTATTCACTTATCACATAATTGTGGACATGGTTTCAGAGTTCCAATAATATTATGTTCCAAAGTTCCAATAATGTTTCAACCACCAATGTATCAATCTCACACAAGCAAATGTATCAATCTTACATAAGTAAAGGTATCAATCTCTCACAAGTAAGGAATGAAGTAAGGTATATATATACATATATATTATGGCCCACCGATAAGGTAGATGATTGTTGATATTATATTATGGCCCACCGATAAGGTGGATGATTGTTGATATAATACATTATATTATGTTATGGCCCACCGATAAGGTGGATGAATGATATATAGCCCACTGATCAGCTGGATGAATGATATATGGCCCACTGATCAGCTGGATTAATGGTAATAAGGATGAATGTAAAAGCAAAGAAAGTAAAGCACTAGAATGAAAGTATATCACTTAAAGGAAAGTATATATGAACGATATATTATATACATGATAATGATATGAATGAATGAATGAATGATCAAAAATGAAAGTAACGAAAGCAATGTACATGGTTCCACACATATAGAACGGTGGGTTATCCATATTGACTATTCTCTTATATTTGGTTCCATTGAAGTTCGTATGCATGATGCAGTTTTGTCATGCCTCAAATGCCATTGGGGCGGACATGGCACCCGAAGCCGTTAAGGCCCGAGAGAACCATTCTATACCTTTTACTTCAATGGGCTAGCATTCAATCACTTATGGTCACAACATATCAATAATAGAAATCCAATAAGAACATTTATATAAATATGAGACATGGCCGTTAGAGCCAAATGGTCAAAAAAGTACAACGTTCCTTCCTTTAACTGTACAATGTCTACAAAGCCTCTAACAGATACAAAACCAAAAATATAGTCGGGACAATTTCCCACTTTCTGTACAATGCTTATACAGTACCAAAACCACATATACATGTGACTCGGAAAGCCTCGAACCGAATTGGAGCTCACCAATGTTCTGTAGATGACCCGCAGCCTACTGAGGAGGTCTACTAGTACCTGTGCCTGCAGTAAGTAAGGTAAGTCCCCCAAGGGACGTCAGTACGAAAGAATGTACTGAGTATGTAAGGCTATAAGTAATTGTATGAGATATAAGAATTTTAATGGAATTAAGTACAAGTGAACGAACAATATAAATAAACTACCATATGGTATATGTGTGGAATCATGTACATTGCTTTCTTTACTTTATTGTACTTTACTTTACATTACTTTACTATACTGTACATCATCAATCATCAATCATATCATACCCGGGCCCAACTGATCAGTGGGAAATAACATAATAATCGGGATCGTCATCCATGCGAATGTTTCTTTCATCCCATGGGATACCACCCATAATAATGGGATCAACATTCATGCGAGTGTTCTTTTCACTCCATGAGATACTACCCATGCTATAATAATCAGGATCGACATTCATGTGGATGTTCCCTTCATCCCATGAGATACCACCCATTCTCAACATTAACCATCATACAATTACTCACATTACTTCATTCTTTAGCTATAACTGTGCTTTATTGGAACTTTAGAACGTAACATTATTGGAACGTTAGAACCATGTTCAATGAATGAGAGATAAGTGAATAACAAGAACTACTAACTCTGAAATGAGATACTCTAAATGATACAAGACAAATGGCCATCATAACTTTTGATGCCATCAATCGTGGCCAACTCGTGGAGAATCTGATTTTGGACACCTTGAAGGCCGAAAGTATGCATGGGGAAGTCATTTGGGACACTTAATAAATCAATTTTGTGGGTGGAAGGTTGCTTGGAGGCTTGCCTTGATGACTACCCGAGGCTCCAAAGGATTGCAAGGGTTGAAGTGTGAAGAAGGAGTCCTTACACTCCATGATCACCCCTTATTAAGGGTGTTTTGGTCTTTTTGTGCCTTTTCTTTACACTCCATAGGAGCCCCTTTTCATTAAGGGTAGTTTGGTCATTTGATATAATAGTTATAAATAGACTTCATTAGTCTTATTTTCTAGTGAGTTGATTATTAGTATTTGAAAGACTTCTTCTTCTCTCTTTGAGAGTGTAGTGTAGGGCTTGGAAAGCCAAGTAGTGTAGGGCTTGGAAAAGCCATTATTGATCCTTGTTTAGACACGGTGGTTGTAGGGCGGAGTTGATACTCTTAGCGGTCACCGTAAGAGTTTGGTGTTGTTATTGCCGGTCTTAGGGGTCTTATCGTTTGATACACGGTTTGGTTCCTATTTCTTGTAATCTCGTATGTCAAGCTATATATCTTACTCTATTATCTTGTTGTTGTTGTGTTTGTGATCTTGAAGTCTATTGAAGCCGTGTAGGGCTCTTTCGATTCACTAGCATTTGTTGTTCAACTTGCTAATTTTTGTGTTATTTTGTTCCTCTTGTTACTGATTTCATGGGAACTTTGTGTTGTGGGATTGATAGTGCATCATTTGGTATCAGAGCAAGACCGGTTGTTTTCCAACACTACCCATCTTGGGCTTGCTCTCGGTCAACAAAAAAAAAAAAAAGAGAATATCTGTCCATTGTTGTCTTGGCCGAGAATGTTGTTATGTGTTTAGATCTAGGTGTTATTTTACTTGTTTAGTGTGTTTCTAGTGTTGGTTTCTTTCTCACCAACACTAAAGTGTCTAGATCTAAAAGTTGAGCTTAAAATATTGACCATTGTTGTGGTGACTTGAAAAGTGGACCGTAGGTTGTATGTTGTTGATGACAATTGGTGGTTTTGTGTTATGTGCTTGAAGAAGTTGATGTTGTGTTCTTGAAGGGTGTTGGGATTGTTGAGGTGTTCATCTTATGTTATTCATCTTGTTGAAAGTTGAGTTCATGTTGTAAGATAAAAGTCATAAAGTTGTTGGTGAAAAGACTTGCACCCATCACTTCCTAGTCTTGACAACCACTCTTCCTTAAATCAAGGGACCTTGTTTTGTGGGAATAGCATAGTCAAACCTCCCCTTTTTGAGTTTGAAAAGTTGAAAAGAATACAAGACTTTTACTTTCCCTCCAAAACACATTGTCATCCATAACAAGTTGTGTGAGTATTGAAAATTTCAGATTTGAGGCAAAAAAAAAATAAAAAATAAAATCAACCAACCAAAGGCTGCCACGTCACCACCAAGGACTGCCACGTCATCACTTCACCAAAATAGCTTAAGCTCAAATTTCAGATTCTAAGTTTCATTTCCTTGTTTCTTTAGTTTAATTTCTTGATTCTAGTACTAATTAACAACTAGTAATCACCTACTAGATTGTGAGTTGGTTTTTGAATCCATTTTCTTCGTGTTTTTCGTTCTTTGTGTGCTTTTCTCATTTTGATTCATTGAACTTCTTTGATTCAAGTTCATAAGTAGATTTTTGTTTTGTGTCTTGAGTCGATCAAACAATAATCTATTCGCCGCTCCAATTGTGAGGATCACAAAGGTGAGTGTATACGAGTGTTGGTGAGGTGCTTTTTCTACTAAGCTTGTTTGTTCATTTTGTAGGTACAAGGTGATATAAGGGGAACATATCTTGGTAGCCTCATATTATTGTGACTACAACATGGGAGACTATGATTGTAGTGAGGGATTTTATGGCTACGATGATGTTGTAGATTATGGGGGCTATGAATATAGCCATGATCAAGACATGGGCAGATTTGAGGGAGAAAATGAGGTGAATGAAGTGCCTAGTTCTTTTGGTGAATATGGAGATGATGTAGGGCCTTATGATAGTTCTTATGATGAAGTTGGGGCATATAAGGAGTCTTACACTTCCCATTTCGAACCTCGAATTGGTGTAAGGTATAACCCTTTCCTTCGCAAAGCTTATGAGAGCCATGGTGAGAGTGCACGTGTAGAGAATGAAGATTCATATTCTTCACCTTGTAGTACATATTATCAAGGTCAAAGCGGTGTGAATGGGTATACTAGCTATATCGGTTGTCCCATGAGAAGAAGAGAGAGTACATCTCCAAGGCGGAGGGGTACTCATGTGCCCTTGGGTTGTCCTAAACTCTACAATGTTGATCCTAGGAGAAGTTTTCACTCCATAAAGGTAAGCATTTATGAGGTACCGAGCTGCTTCTTTGTGCTAGATAATTGGCGCCATAAAAACTACATCATGCCACCGATGGTTGACTAGTTAGGGTTGTTTCGAGAACCTTTACTTGTTCCATATTCCTTGGACGGGTATAAGGTTACCGAGAGAGTGAGGATCGTCTTCACCCAATTTGAATACTATGAGGAGGTGTGGTGCGATATCTTCCCCTTGACACCAGGTCATGTATGCTTGGGTGCCGATTGGTTTGCCCAACATAGAGTTCCAAATGTGCTAAATTGGCCTAAGGTTATAGTGGACCATTGGGGAAATTATCTCTTTACCTCAATTATTCCCAAACCGCAAGGAGATGTGATCACTTACTCCAAGCCGAATGATTATGAGAGACAAAAGATTGAGAGGAGTAATGGTGTGAAAGGTGGTAATTCGAGAGGGGAAAAAGGAGAGGTTGTGTGGAGTGAAGTGAGGGGGTTTCCACCAAATCATACTAACTATGTTTGTCCTTTTCTTTCTAAGGACATTTGTGTAGGTACCAACATGGCAAGCGGAGAAGCACAAGGCCAAAGAGAAGTTGCTGCCGAAGCATGTGGGAAACCTTCACACCACGGCAAAGAAGAATTTACTCAAGAACTTCAAGGTAAAATCGCTTACTCTTACACTTTGGTGCATGTGAATGATAATTGTGTGGCTAGTAGCCCATTGAGTGTGAGTAGTAGCTTACCTATTTGTGAGTCTATTGATTCTTTGCCTCTTGTTGATGATGTACTTGTTGTGAGTGTGGATACACTAGTTGATCCTATTGATGATCGAATTGACTCTTCTTGTAAGGTCAATTTAAGTCCACCTAGTGTTGAAGCCATTGTGTTGAATGATAATACATCATATATTGATTCTTTACCCCTTGATGATGATGTACATATTGTCAATGTGGATACACTAGTTGATCCTATTGATGACAAAATTGACTCTTCTTGTAAGATTAATTTATGTCCACCTAGTGTTGAAGCCAATGTGTTGAATGATGGTACATCATCTTGTGGGAATTGTGTTGATCAAATAAATAGGAGTGATCCCTTTAGTATGACCTCTAGTAAATGTTCTACTATCGGTTTTTCTCATAGGGATAATCATATGCTTGAAACATCTTTGATACTTGATAATGATCTTTTAGAGAATGGATTTGCATGTTCTATATCCCCTTCATGGATAGATCCTTCTCTCTTTAAGTACAATATCTTGTTTGAAGATGATGAGTTCACTCCTAAAGAACCTAGTGGTGAGAATGACGTTGAAGGTATAGTTTGTCTTGAAAGCTATAGCCTATATGCCAACCCACTATGGTGTAAAAACATTCCTCCTAAAGATGGAAATCTCTTCTTGGGAGATGAGAGTACTCTTAAGGGAAGGGAATGTGAGGTCTTGGAATGGAATGATCAATTGGGTGATGATAATTCTGATTTGCTTGAGTTCTTAAGAAACCCAATAAGTGATTTTTCCTTGAAAATTGATTGTGGTTGTGATCCTTTGTATGACACCCCACCTATGTTTGATGACTATAAGGATGAGTTGCTTGCTCGTAAAGACTTAAGTAATAATTCCTTGGACTTTAGTGGTGGTATGTGTCTACTTGAGAGTACTTCCATAGAAAGGGAAGGTGTCCATTATTTGGAAATTACTTCTTCTACTATGTCTGACCTTATTGTTGAGAGTACTTATGGTGATGATGTTGAAACTGGTAGTGAGTACCCACATGAGGACGCCTTAGTTGAACTTGACTTGAGTAATACCATGTTCCACTCTCTATTTGCTTTTGATGATATGTATGCTATTGTAGAGAGTATATCTTGTAGTTTGGGTGAAGCCTATGGGGAAAGGGAGTATTGTCTAGACCCATGTCTATGGCTACTCGTTCTATTTGACCCTGGTGCCAAATATAGAAATGGTGATATTGGCGCATCCAACTTGTTGCTTGGTCTACATGACAAGCAAAGTGTCATTCTTGAAAACCCGAGAGCAAAAGTGTCATTGTTTCCTTGGGGTAATGTTTCTAAATATGCATCCTTGCTTGACACAATTGTGTTTAAATTACAAGAATCTCCACTTGTGGATGGCAAGTTCTCTATTTGCTTGAAGGAAAGAATGTGGATGTGCTTAAATGCTTTGTCTTCACCCGTGTATGCCTTTATACTTGATTCTTTCCTATACTACCTCTTTGCCTATGATGACATCCATGCTAGTTTTGGATTTGTTTTATGTAGAGGTAGGAAATTTGTTGGTTTGTCCACTTGTATGAATGATAATGCTATATGGATCTTATGGACATTAGAACCAATTGAGGCTCCACCCTTGGTGTGGTCTCTTGAAGAGATAAATAAGCAATTGTGTCTTATGGCTCCTAAGATGAAGGTAGTTTTACCTTGTGGATTGTTTGATGCCATTAGGACCTTTGTAGTTTCCTTATCTCTTGGTGATTTAAGTAGCCAAATCCTTTGTGCATATTTTAATAAGTTTTTAATATTAAATTCAAAGGATCCTTGGTTATATTGCAAGTATAAGCCACCTTGGCATGTTGAGATGATTTATTATGCTAACCCTAACCCTCATGCCATGAGGAGTTTGTATTCGTTTGTCCTTTCTTTGGTTTTGCAAGGTTTGGATTCGAGGTCGAATACTTTTTCAAGAAGGGGAGGATGATACAAGACAAATGGCCATCATAACTTTTGATGCCATCAATTGTGGCCAACACGTGGAGAATCTAATTTTGGACACCTTGAAGGCCGAGAGTATGCATGGGGAAGTCATTTTGGACACTTAATAAAGCAATTTCATGGGTGGAAGGTTGCTTGGAGGCTTGCCTTGATAACTACCCGAGGCTCCAAAGGATTGCAAGGGTTGAAGTGTGAAGAAGGAGTCCTTACACTCCATGACCACCCCTTATTAAGGGTGTTTTGGTCTTTTTGTGCCTTTTCTTTACACTCCATAGGAGCCCCTTTTCATTAAGGGTAGTTTGGTCATTTGATGTAATAGTTATAAATAGACTTCATTAGTCTTATTTTCTAGTGAGTTGATTATTGGTATTTGAAAGACTTCTTCTTCTCTCTTTGAGAGTGTAGTGTAGGGCTTGGAAAATCCATTATTGATCCTTGTTTAGACACGGTGGTTGTAAGGCGGATTTGATACTCTTAGCGGTCACCGTAAGAGTTTGGTGTTGTTATTGCGGGTCTTAGGGGTCTTATCGTTTGATACATGGTTTGGTTCCTATTTCTTGTAATCTTGTATGTCAAGTTATCTATCTTACTCTATTATCTTGTTGTTGTTGTGTTTGTGATCTTGAGGTCTAGTGAAGCCGTGTGGGGCTCTTTCGATTCACTAGCATTTGTTGTTCAACTTGCTGATTTTTGTGTTATTTTGTTCCTCTTGTTGCTGATTTCGTGGGAACTTTGTGTTGTGGGATTGATAGTGCATAACTAAACCATTTAGAGGAAGGAGACACTGTACAACCCTTTGGGGATAGGACAAGTGTTATGATAATATGAACAATAGATGTTGCAGAAGAATGCGGAAAAGAATAATCTTACATACCTTATCTTTCCAAAACGTAACTACAATGATTTAGCTCCTTCCTTATGTGTTACTCTACAACCCAAGTACATAATGGAGCGAACATTAACGGCTAGCTACATTACAAGTTTACAAGAAGGTAAGTAGGTGCTTAACGGAAAGTAAGAACCGTCCAACCTCCAAAACACATGGTGCATCACTCCCCCCTTCATTATACTACCAAATAACATTATTCCACCACATTACACTATAAGTTACTGCTTTTGCAAAACAACACCACCAAATCAGTCCACACATCACCAAAACAGTCCACACATCAACGTAGACATCGCAAACTGATAGAATTTTACACCAAGTTTCTACTTTACATTTCCGCCTAAATACAACTCCACATATTTATTCCATCAAGTCACATAAATACCTTCCTCAACAATATACCAAAAATAGTCCACAATAGTTCCAAAATTCAGTTAACATACCAAGAGAGTATTCTCTTTTCACTACATCAAACATTCCATTTACAAACACGTATAAACATTCCCATCAAGCCATACATAAAAGGAACGATTTAGGGGCAGAACCACACTTTAATATACTGAAATTTCATCCTCCTAACTTAATTTCTTCAACACCTTAAGCCCCTATACAAGTCCAAACCACAAGGAAGACAAATTCATCAAAACTAACACAAGTGGACTGCCAACTAATTAAGGGACTTCCCTATACATTTTAAACACAACCAACATGATTTACACACCTTCTTATACATATATTATATTAATCTACAAGGTTAAACACTTACCAAGGCTTGCAAAGTGGAGGATTCACCCAAGAACCCTAAAGAGAAATTAGGGGCGGCTAATTTTTTTGGGGTTGGGAGTGTTTTGTTTAAAGCTGGAATTTGCAAGTGAAGTGAATGGATAAATGAGCTGAATTTCAGCTCTTTATACTCCCTCTTATCCACCTCCTTTATCTCATTCTTATCCAATTTTTGGTCAAAAATAGTCCAAGGCACCTACTTGGCTATATAAGCTGTCCAAAACAGTCCATTCACTTACTTTATTTCTACTTGGATCTTGTCTTGTTGGGCCTGAATTAATAGTAGGTGTTGGGCTGGTCATCTTTCCATTTTTATGTACTTACATTGGGCCTCAATTGAGTCCATTAACTTATATCCAAATGCAGCCCAATAGTTTAATTAGGTGATACACCTACTATCTTAATTAAGTCACGGAAGCACCACGTTTATTTTCTCCCCTTTTTCCAACGTCTTAATCCTTCTACCTTAATTCACCACTTAACTTTAATTTTTACACTTAGGTATCCTTATTCTCTCAAGTTTAACTACTTTTACCCATGGTAGGTTGGTTGCACAAGTTTTAAAAACGTTCGGGGTGTTGTACTTGAATCAAAGAACTAGTTAGTCCATTACCTATTGCCACAAGTCCGTACCATTTTCCATATAATTAAGAGTTGTATCTATAGAATACGGGGCATTACAAGTTTATTATAGCCTTGCATACTAAGTACATTCTTTTGTACTGACGTCCCTTGTGGGACTTACCTTACTTGCTGCAGGCACAAGTGCTAGTAGACCTCCACAGTAGGTTGCGGATCATTTGCCGATCATTGCTGAGCTCCAGTTGGTTCGGGGCTTTTCGACTCACTATGTACATTTGTTTTGGTATTGTAAATATTGTATAAAGCGGGGACTTGTCCCGACTTTAGGTTGGTTATGTCCATGTATCTGTAGAGGCTTTTTAGATGTTGTGGGACAAATGAAGGAGATGTAAGAAACGTATGCTTTTGATATGGTGGCCCCAACAGCCAAGTTTCATATATATCACATGTTTTTCCATGACTTTCGCTATTGGCATCTTATATCTATATGTGATGGTGATGCTTATTGTGTGACATATGAATGAGTGTATATGAATGAAGATTGGTTCTCTCGGGCCTTAATGGCTTCGGGTGCCAGTTCGCCCCATTGGAATTTGAGGCATGACAAAAGTGGTATCAGAGCAAGTCGTCTTACGGGTGTCTACAAAGCCGTGTCTGATTAGAGTCTTACTTATGGATGTGTTGTGCACCACATTTATAAGTAGGAGGCTATGGGACATTTAGGAGTTATTTCTTTTCTTCATATCTAGATCGTGCAATAGAGCCAATATTGTAGGTGGAATCATATCTGACCATTGGAAATTGATTTTCTTTGTTATAGTAAAATGCCGATGACAAGATGAGGTAGGGGCAAAGGTAAGCAGGTAGATATGCTTGCCGGAGAAGGAACGAGTAAATCACCACCTAACCAAGCTAGTCAAGGTAGAGCTGACACTGAATTTGCATCGCGGTCTTCTTCTACTTTTCCAGCTCCGAAAGAGCCAAAAGGTAGAAAAGTACCCACAGAACCGCCTATGAATGCCACTGAACAGTATTTAAGAAATGCAGTGCATATGTTGACTCAGGTAGTTGCTGCACAAACTCAAGGACAAGTTGGTCCATTGACAAGTGAGGATGGCGTGACTAGAGTAGCTAGTCGGCGGACACAAGATTTCCTGAAATTAGATCCTCCCACATTCACTGGGTCAGATCCGAATGCAGACCCACAGGACTTCGTGGACCAAATTCAAAGGGCTTTAGAGGTTATGCATGTGATTGGTACAGAAACAATGGAACTTGCGACATATAGATTGAAAGGAGAAACTATATTGTGGTATGAAGATTGGAAACGATCGAGGGGTATTGGCACAAATCCAGCTAATTGGGAAGAATGTAAAACGACATTCCTTGATCATTATCTTCCATATGAGGTTCGAGAGGCTCGTACGGACCAATTTTTAAATCTTTGCCAAGGGAATATGAGTGTCAGAGAGTACAGTCTTTGGTTTAACTCTTTGGCTAGGTATGCTCTGAATGTGGTAGCTACTATGGTCGACAGAGTTCATCGGTACATGGACAGATTGGAGTCATATTTGGTGAGGGACTGCACCATTACTGCTTTGAATAGAGATATGGATATAGCTAGAATACAAGCCTTTGTAAAGAAAATGGAGGATCAGAGGCAAAGAAGAAAGACACAAGAAGTTTAAGGAGGGTCGTCTAAAAGGGCTAGATCTATGGGACAGGTTATGGCATCCCAAGGAGAATTTAGGCCTTGAGTTTTTCCTAGACCGCCTGGACCATCATTCTCTTACCCTAAAGGAGGTACTCCATCTCAATTTTGAGGGTTGCATAGTAGTGGGACTCGGGGTTCACAGACAGTGGGGTATCGAGAATAAGGAAGTATGAGCCAATCGAGGTTTTTTCGTCAGCTGTGCCAGTGCGGCGGGAAGTTTCATTTAGGTGAATGCTGGTTTGGAATGAATGTTTGCTTTTGGTGTAGTAAGTCAGGGAACATGATGAGAGAGTGCCCACAGAGGGCCACGGGTAGTATGACACTGATGCTAGCATGGAGGGCACACGTCCTTTCACACGGAGTCAAGCAAGGGAACTTCAAGGTCTACAAATGATGCTTATGCAAAAGGGGACTTGGGAGAAGCCCGAAGATTGTCAATGGAGAATCTACAACGTGTGGAAGAATCAAAGGGGTGAAGCGGATGAAGAAAAAGGGGTCATTGGTGCAAGTGGCTAGATTTTAAATTCAAGAATTCACAACAAGATGACCCAAACAAGGCCCTTGTCTCTCATTAAGGGCATATTTGTAATAACTAGTTGTCTTTATTTCTTTAGTATAAATAGGGTAATTCCTTATTTGGCATGGTAGATTTGGATGAATATTGAACAATATTGTTAAATTTAGCCTTCTTCTTAGCATATTCCCTTAAGGAATTAGTGGTTAATTAGTGAGTGTTTAGTTGGTGGAATTTTGAGATTGGTGTTGAACTTCTTTGGTTTGAATTAATTTGAGGGTTACCCATTTGTGGTATTTGGTTTCCTTTAATTTGTTCAAATTAGGGTTTGTGTTTGGGTGTTGGAATCAATTGGGAGGTGAGGGTATCAAGCCCCTTGTTGCCCATAATTTCAATACTTAGATATTAATCCACATATGTTTCTTTTGTTTTACTTTCTTCTTGTCCTTCCCTCTTTGATTTGTTATCATTTTGGTATCAAGAGCCTAGGTTAAGGTTTGTTTTCACAAATCTTAATCTTGGAATTTTGATTTCTTCAAAAATCCAAAAAAAAAAAAATCCTATTTTTTTTTTTGTTTTGATTTGTTGTTTTTGACACTAGATCTTGATTCTCTAGTGTCTTGTGAGTTTAAATCTCAAATTTCATTCAATTCGGAGTTATAGAAGAGAAGTTGCCATTGAAGGGTTTGAAGCTTTTGAAACTTGGCCAATTTTAAAAAGTGGGTTTATTTTTGGCTTGGTTTTGAGGGCTAAGAGTTAGTGGGGTTTGTTCGTGGTGTGAAAAGAAGCGCATTGGTGAAAATTTCATTGAATTTGGTGCAAGAACGAAGAAGTTATGAAGATGTGAAGATTGAGGTTTTTGTTGGTGTTCTTGAGCATCTTCATCTTGTTCTTGAAGAAGAAGATAGAAAAGGTATACTTTGATCCAAAATCTTCAAGTCAAAGTTGGTCAAAGTATTTGTAGGTCAAAAAAAAAATAAAAAAATTCCACGTCAGCATGCCACATCAGCAGGCGCGTGGGGCACAGCTTCAGAGAGCTGAAAAATCTCAGGTTTCCAACACTTTGTTTTTTTTGGGGTCCTAAATTTTTTTGGACCTAAATATTTTTCTAAGTGTCCAAACTCCGTGATTCTTTTTCCTACGCTTTCTTCTTTCAATTTCTCAACTATTTAACAAGTAATTAACATCTTTAATCACTTGTTAACTAGTTTTAAAACATCAAATCCTCTCTTTAATTCATCAAATTAAGCAACATAAGTAATTTTTCTACTTTTGTTACTTAGTTTTTTTTGAGTCTGTTTTTTTTCTTCGTGCTTTTCTTATACTTTTCTCATCTTAATTCATTGATAAACTTCTTGATTCAAGTCCTTCTACCTTCAATCGAGTCGTCCTTTTTGAGAGTCCCAAGAATCCACTCAACCACAAAGGATAGGTGATCTTGAATCGATCAAGCAAAGCTAGTTCACTACCAATCTTGAGACGACGCATTAGGAGGTGAGTTGAGAGTTTACATACAAGTGACGTGAGGATTTTTCTACTAATATTGTTTGTTGAGTTTTGTAGGTACCATGTCTAATGCGAGTCCAAGTGGTGAAGCCTCAAACCCCATCATGGAGGCTATCACCCAACTCACCAAACAAATTGCGGAAATGAGTGGAAGAATGGGAGGTATGGAGGAAAGGTTGGTACGGGTTGAGAGAGGGAAATCACTTCAAATCAAAAATGAGGAGATGAGGAGGGCGTCGGTGCAATCCACCACCATTACTCTGGGGCAAGCTCATGAATTATGTTACCCTCCACCACTTCAAACCCGAAACTTCCAACAACCCACCTTCCAAACGAACAACACTCAAAATTTTCCAAGACAACCTACACCATACCCCCATCCACAACCCTATCATCCTCCACAAGAGAACCAATTTCTTGTGGACGACCAAGTTCGAAACCAAACTCCAATCCAAAACACATCAAATGCATCCATACATGATTCCCACATATCACCTCCACAAAATGCACCACAAATGCCATACCAAGACTACCAATACCAAAACCCTCTCTATGATGAAATGAATGATGATCTCAATAACGATGAATTTTGGGAGCATGGAGGAAGGGGTGGTTTTTGAGTACCAAGGGAAGGGTTCCGGCCTCGGGAATTGAGGTGGGGTCAAGGCATGGGAGGTTAAGAATACGGGAATAGAGGAGATAGAATAGGAAATAGAGGAGATAGAATAGGATATAGAGGTGATAGGATGGGAGTTAGAGGAATAGGTTTGGGGAGAGGAATGATCAAGATCGAGGCTTGAACACTATCACTCACACTTCCAAGGTTCAAAAGAAGTAGTGACCCTGATGAGTTCTTGGAATGGAAAATTCAAAGTGAGCGGATCTTCCTTACAAATAATATTTTGGAAACTTTGAAGGCAAAGTATGCTCTCAAGCAATTCGAAGGGTATGCCTCAACTTGGTGGGACTCCAAGAGGCGGGAAAGGGAGAGCCATCACAACTATGAGTTGCCTACGTGGCTAGAATTGATTACACTTATGGAGATGAGGTACTTGACTCCTAACTACTACCAAGAAGTGCTCAAGAAGGTGTATATGTTGAGGCAAGGTTCCAAAAGTGTGGAAGAGTATTATGATGTGTTTGAAAACTTGAGAATGAAGTCTAAACTTGAAGAAAGCTTGGAATGTATGGTGATTCGATTCGTGGCCAATTTGAGGTATGATATTCTAAAGCCTTTGAAACTTAAACACTATGATACTCTTGAAGCGGCCTTTCATGATGCCTCAAAGGTTGAGACAAATTTGAAAGAAGAAAAGTCCTACAAGGCCAAGAATACTTCCACATCCACATGGGACAAGAGTAGAGATAATTGGAAGGCGACATCTTCTAAAGGACAATCTAAGGGTGTTGGTCAAGATAATCAAGTCAAGTTTTATTACAAGTCAAAGACAAATGAGAAGCCACAAGGAGGTAACTATGTCAAACCTAACTTTCCTCGACCTTCTACCATTAAATGCTTTAGATGCCAAGGAAGGTGATAACGACACGGATAGCGGAAGACTTATAAATAAGAACTTTAGAAATGAGGGAGGAATTGATTCTAGAAAGAGAAGAAACAAGCTCAAATATTAGATACTTGAAACCTTGTTTAATAGAAATAGCGAATCAATAAAGAAGTAGAAGAATTGGAATAGGAAGGAGGGAACTAAAGCGAGGAATCTTACCATTTGAAGAAATCCAAGATATGGTTCAAAGTAGAACAAAAAGGGCATAACCCAAAAGAGAACCTTAAAAGGTCTCCACAAACCAAAAGGCTGCTACTATTAATTTAAATCAAACTTAGTTACAATAAAGAAGAAAACACTCCTTTATATAGGACTAAATGGTGCTGCAATCTAAAAGACATTTCTAGACTTCCTAGGTGGTCAAACTAAATTAAATAAGCTGAAATTACCTAGGTGCATAGAAGACTACCAACACTTTGGTCCACTAAAGCTATAAATGTAGTCAATAAAGCATTATTTAAGCTGCTAGAACATAACTTTGGGCTGCTGAAATTTCTCCTTATTTGGACAGATTTTGGGCCATAATTCTAACTTCTTTTGGTCTTCAATTTGGGCCTCCAAAGATCAAAATTGTGTTGTACTTATTCTTCCATCATAAGACTTGTTTTCATTGCTAATTGAGGCCCATTAAAATGTCTTGATATTCTCTGCCCTTTAATGACATTGAGCTTCCACGGATGCTATCATTCTCGCCTTCTTAAAGAAGATTCGTCCTCGAATCTTGACATTATTGCTGCTCCTTCAATGGATTTTGAGCCTCCATGGTTGCTATCATTCCCCCACACTTGAAGAAGATTTGTCCTCAAATCACCAATGCCTACAACAAACCAGATTATCATAATAAGTTAGAGGTAAACAAATGAAGTAGACAACTTATTTGGTAAAAATAACATTAGATAGTGACCATGCAACCACTTAACCCATTTAGTTCTTTTATGTGCAAACACCCATTTTAAATATCCATGCACTGCTTCATCCAATAGAATAATGTAATCGCCAACACAAAAACTAAATATGTAATTCATAAGCTCCTTAAACAAGAGAGGATCATTACCTAGACCAAAAGCATTTGAATACCAAACAAACATACCATGTTTGGTCTTGCAAAACAACTTAACCTCGCTATTGGATATACCATAGTCAAGATATGGATCAAAAGTGAGTTGCTTGAGAAGTGGCTTGGATTGAACCTGCAAAAAAGGATCTTCAAAATAAGACAGAGATATAAAGTTAGCAACCTGTGAGCACTTATCTTTTTCCCCACTTGAGCTATTACATTCATCAATTAGCTTAATATTCTTATTTTTGGCACCAAAAGATTTATGTGTCTCATTGTGTTTATTGGCAACTTCTCCATTGGTATTCTCACACCATAAGGGATTAAAGAACACCTTAAAGTCTTCTCCAATTTCTTCCCATAATGGGTTATTGTACACTTCCAAATCTTGGCCAATGTTAGTTTCTTCTTCAAATGAGGTACCATCTTCCTCATCACAAGGTTCTTCCTCAATTTTCTGCATCGACTAAGAGGTTATATTAAAATAAGAAAGATTTAGCATATTGGAATGTGAACAAGATTCATCCTCTCCCAAATCCCATTGGATTTGTCCACTCAAGTTATCTTGCACTTATCTTTCATCATATTGTGGCAGATTACTCACATGAGAAAAATAATCAACAAGGTAAGGTTTACTCCTAATTTGAGTAATACCTTCACTTATAACTTTGGACTCATCAGATTGTGGTACATGCTCAATTTCATTTGCAACAAATAGATCATTGACAAGGTCATACCACATGAGTTCTTCAAGCTCAAACTCATCTTCAACTTGCACTTGTTTCCATGAGTCATTGGCTTGTACAATTTCCAAATCTTCTTTGGAATTGGATTTCCTTTCTTTATGCAATTGTCGTTCCAACTCTTCATTGATTTCCTTTTCAATAACCTGCACATTTGGAACACAAACACTAGAAATAGAAAGAGTTAATTGGTTAGAGCTTGAACAAGAATCTTTCACACTTAAGCACTCTATTCTTTTAATCTCTTCTTTTTCCTCATCTCTCAAGTGCACTGGTTCACTCTCTATTTTACCTCTTAAACTCACTTCACTCAATTCTTTCCACTTATTCTTACCTTTTGATAACTCACTCTCTTTACTCATCACTTTATCTCCTTTTTCCTCTCTTGAGTTGTCAAGTTTCTCACCCTTACTTCTCTCACCCTCATATTTATTTGGTGCTAGGAAGTTTGTCAATGCACTAGCTCCCATGTACTTGCCAAGAATCCCTCTTTTATCCCCTGGAGGACTTCTAAGATCAACTTTAATTTTAGGCTTCTCAAATCTGTTTTTGCTTCCCCTTTTGCATTCTTTTTCCTTTTCAAACACCTCCATTGGTCTTCTCACCCTTAATTCATCTTCTTTAATCTCCATAGGTGTCAATAAAACAAGGGCAGTCTTTTTTCCATCATCTCTCACCAAGGAATACCTATGCTTTTCTTGATCATATGAAGCATTTCTATAAAGATACCATGGCCTTCCCAATAAGACATGACATGTGAATAAGGGAACCACATCACACAAAACATGATCCTTGTATCTCCCAAGAGTTAATGGCACTAACACTCTCTTGTCCACCTTTACTCCTTTTAAGGTGTAGGATGAATCATGCTTAACACAAGACAAACCAACCTTTTGAACAAAGTAAGCACTAACATAGTTGTGACAAATATTCATGTCAATCTTAGTAGCACACACATTAGACAATACTTCCATTCTAGTTTGAAAAATCTTGTTACCTCTAGTAAGCTCATGGTCTCTTCCAGGATTCTTCTTTCTTTCATCCCACTCATCATTTGCTCTCTTCATCATTTCAAAGAGCTTTTGCAACCCCTCAACATCATTTTCTTTCAATCTTTTATCTTCTTTCTTTCTTTTGATGTTTACCAATGTAGTCATACCCTTCCAAAAACCTGCAAATTAATTTCTTAAAAACAAAAAATTGTTAGAAAGCAAAATGACCTCACCAAGAACAGATATCACACACCCTTACGTGTATCACTCAAGTACTGGCTCTCAACACTTGTATATCACTCAATTAGGCCTTTTCCTCAAATAATCTCACCACTCTTGCCTTTTACCACTCAAGGGATGCTCCTTAAAGTTCTTCAATAAACCAACAACTCAAACACTTCAAAAGTAAGCTCCAAGGTTCAAGAATGGAGTTTATGTCAAACAAAGAAAGGACAACAAACTTCTAACGGACTGGAAACAAAGAAATACACAATGAAAACAAAGAGAAAAATAGAAAATAAATTGGTACAAAATAAAGAAAAATGCACACAATGACTAGATCACAGTAAGTATGAACAAATACTTAATGTCTCTAGCAAGAAAATAAAAAAAAGGAAACCAAATATAGTGAATACTTTCCAAGAAAATCTAGAACATTTTGAATGAGCCTTTGAATCCAAAGGAGCTGAAATGATCTTTAAAATCTCCCAAAATGACTTTTGAGTTTCTTGATGACCAAAAGTCAAAGAAGCTTTAAATTAAATGAGATTTTCAAATAATAACAAGATCAGATTTTTCCAATAGCCAAAGTCTATCACAAGATAAAGTATTGTAAAAGACCATGAACAAGTGAAGAACACTAATAGTTACTGTTCACGTCACTATTCACTTGACCAATTTTTTTTTTTCTGGGTACTGTTCATGCTTCAGTAACCTTTTTTTTCAGATTCTTTTTCAATTGATCAAATCAGCAGATTGGGTAAGTATAAGAATACCCAACCATCCAAAGCTCTGATACCACTTGATAACGACACGGATAGCGGAAGACTTATGAACTTTAGAAATGAGGGAGGAATTGATTCTAGAAAGAGAAGAAACAAGCTCAAATATTAGATACTTGAAACCTTGTTTAATAGAAATAGCGAATCAATAAAGAAGTAGAAGAATTGGAATAGGAGGGAGGTAACTCAAACGAGGAATCTTACCATTTGAAGAAATCCAAGATATGGTTCAAAGTAGAACAAAAAGGGCATAACCCAAAAGAGAACCTTAAAAGGTCACCACAAGCCAAAAGGCTGATACTATTAATTTAAATCAAACTTAGTTACAATAAAGAAGAAAACACTCCATTATATAGGAGTAAATGGTGTTGCAATCTAAAAGACATTCTAGACTTCCTAGGTGGTCAAACTAAATTAAATAAGCTGAAATTACCTAGGTGCATAGAAGACTACCAACACTTTGGTCCACTAAAGCTATAAATGTAGTCAATAAAACATTAAATAAGCTGCTAGAACATAACTTTGGGCTGCTGAAATTTCTCCTTATTTGGACAGATTTGGGGCCATAATTCCAACTTCTTTTGGTCTTCAATTTGGGCCTCCAAAGATCAACATTGTGTTGTAATTATTCTTCCATCATAAGACTTGTTTTCATTGCTAATTGAGGCCCATTAAAATGTCTTGATATTCTCCGCCCTTTAATGAAATTGAGCTTCCACGGATGCTATCAGAAGGGGACATGTTGCTAGTGAGTGCCCCAATAGAAGAACAATTGTTGCACTTCGGGATGGGTATAGAACCGAGGATAAGGAAGAGGGTGTTGAAAAGAGTGAGAAGGAGGGAATACAAAAGTGAGGAAGAAGGAGATGCTTCGGGGGATGAAGAATAAAGGTTTGATGAGAGGGTGAATTTTGCTTGCTTCCTTGAAAATGGAAGACCTTTACTTGATAGTGATGAAGAATTCAAGGTGAATACCAATCTTTCTTGTGTTGTGAGGCGCATCATGGGATCCCTTGCCAAAGAAGAACTTGATCAACGAGAGAATTTATTCCATGCTAGGGACAAGGTGTGTTATTTGATTATTGATAGTGGGAGTTGCACCAATGTAGTAAGTAGTTCTTTGGTGGAGCGTATGCAAATTCCAAAAAGAAAACACTCCAACCCTTACAAGCTACAATGGATTAATGAGAGTGGTGAGATGAAAGTCCTCAAACAAGCAAGTATCCGATTTAGTATGGGCAAGTACAATGAGGAGTTGATTTGTGATGTTGTGCCTATGTTGGCTTGTCATATATTGTTGGGACGGCCGTGGCAATTTGATAGAGATGTTGTGCACTACGGAAGATCCATCAAGTATGCTTTTGTGATTGAAGGTAAGAAGTATGTGCTCGCACCTCTCACTCCCTATGAAGGAACTTCGGTAGAGGATAAGGGTGGATGAGGCGAGGAGTGAGGGTAAAAGCTCCACCAATGTTCCAAATGAAGGAAGTGACTTGGCTAAGAACAAGAAGAACATGTGTATGATAGCCAAGCCAAGCAAGTGTCTCAAGGGTGTGTATGAGGAACGCTTTCTAGTGTGCCTTGTCAACACCAATCTTTTGTTGCATGCTAATCAAGATACTAGCACTTTGCCTAGTATTGTTTCTTCTCTTTTGTAGGACTATAATGATCTATTTTCGAAGGATATGCCTAAGGGATTACCACCCTTGAGGGGAATTGAGCACCAAATTGATTTTGTACCAGGATCACAAATTCCAAACCAGCAGGCCTATAGAAGCAATCCGAAAGAAACCAAGGAACTACACAAGGCAAGTGGAAGAACTTCTTGAGAAGGGGTTGATCAAAGAAAGCCTAAGTCCTTGTGCCATACCGGTAATCCTTGTTCCCAAAAAGGATGGCACTTGGAGGATGTGCATTGATTGTAGAGTTGTGAACAAGATTACAATCAAGTATAGGCATCCAATCAAGTCATGGCCAACTCCAACTAATGCAACCGAGGTAAGAAGTTTTCATGGGTTGGCAAGCTTTTACCGGCGATTTGTAAAGGGTTTTAGTTCAATTTCTTCTCCTTTGACAGAATTGATCAAAAAAGATGTACCTTTTGTGTGTGGGGGGGGGGGATGAGTAAGAGAAGTCTTTTCAAGCCTTGAAACTGATGTTGAGTTCCTCACCATTACTTCAACTTCCCAACTTTGATAAAGCTTTTGAGATTGAATGTGATGCTTCGGGTGTTGGTATAGGTTGTGTATTGATGCAAGAAGGGAAACTATTAGCTTACTTTAGCAAAAAACTAAAGAGGGCTTCTCTTAGGTGCTCAACTTATGACAAGGAGTTGTATGACCTTGTGCGGGTGTTGGCTCATTGGTAACACTACTTGTGGCACAAAGTATTCGTAATAAGGACCGATCATGAGTCCTTAAGATACTTCAAGGGGCAATCCAATTTGATAAAGTGGCATGCTAAATGGGTTGAGTTTATTGAAACCTTCCCATATGTGATCAACTACAAGCAAGGAAAGGAGAATGTGGTAGCAGATGCTCTATCAAGAAGGTATGTTTTGGTCAATGCTTTAGCTTCTAAGATGATGGGATTTGAAAGCTTGAAGGGATTCTATGCTATGGATTCCGACTTCAAGGAGACTTTTGAAAGTCTTCATCAAGGGAAGCGAATTGATAGGTTTCAATTGGTTGATGGTTTCTTGTTCAAGGATGGGTGGGTTTGTGTACTCATGAGTTCATGGAGAGAGTTGTTCGTCAAAGAGGCACATAGTGGTGGTTTGATGGGACACTTTGGGGTACCCAAGACACTTGAAATTCTCATGGAGCAATTCTATTGGCCCAAAATGAAGCATGATGTGGAGCGGATTTGTGGACAATGTCTAGATTGCAAGCAAGCCAAATCCACGACTCGGCCTCAAGGTAAGTACACTCCTCTTCCTACTCCTAGTGGTCCATGGATGGACATTTCTATGGATTTTGTATTAGGACTTCCTAGGACTAAGAGAGGACATGATAGCATATTCGTGGTAGTGGATAGATTTTCTAAAATGACTCATTTCATTCCATACCACAAGTGTGATGATGCATCTCATGTTGCATCCTTGTTTGTCATTCATGTACTTAAATTGCATGGCGTCCCTCAAACCATTGTGAGTGATAGGGATTCCAAATTTCTTAGCCATTTTTGGAAGAGTCTTTGGGGTACACTTGGTACCAAACTTATGTTTTCTACTTCTTTCCACCCCCAAATGGATGGGCAAACCGAGGTAGTCAAGCGGACTCTTGGTAACATGCTTAGGTGTATGATTAAAGGAACCCCAACTACTTGGGAAGACCATTTACCCTTGATTGAATTTGCATATAACCGGTCTTTCCATTCCTCTATTGGGATGTCTCCATTTGAAGCATGTTATGGTTTTAATCCTTTGTTTCCATTAATCATGACTCTTTTGTCTAGTCATGTTGTTGTAAGCCTAGATGCCAAACAAAGGGAAAGAGAGATGATGAACATTCATTCCAAGATAAGAGAGGCCATCGAAAGGAACAATTCCAAAGTGGCCATGAGGAAGAATCACCGGAGAAAGGAGGTGATCTTCAACCCAGATAATTGGCCACGAATCGAATCACCGTACATTCCAAGCTTTCTTCAAGTTTAGACTTCATTCTCTAGTTTTCAAACTCATCATAATACTCCTCCACACTTTTGGAACCTTGCCTCAACATGTACACCTTCTTGAGCACTTCTTGGTAGTAGTTAGGAGTCAAGTACCTCATCTCCATAAATGTAATCAATTCTAGCCACGTAGGCAACTCATAGTTGTGATGGCTCTCCCTTTCCCGCCTCTTGGATTCCCACCAAGTTGAGGCATACCCTTCGAATTGTGTGAGAGCATACTTTGCCTTCAAAGTTTCCTAAATATTATCTGTGAGAAAGATCCGCTCACTTTGAATTTTCCATTCCAAGAACTCATCGGGGTCACTACTTCCTTTGAACCTTGGAAGTGTGACCTTGATAGTGTTCAAGCCTCGATCTTGATCATTCCTCTCCCCAAACCTTTATCCTCTAACTCCCATCCTATCACCTCTATATCCCATCCTATCTCCTCTATTTCCCATTCTATCTCCTCTATTCCTGTATTTTTGACCTCCCATGCCTTGGGCCCACCTTAATTCTCGAGGCCGAAACCCTTCCCTTGGTACTCCATAACCACCCCTTCCTCCATGCTCCCAAAATTCATCGTTATTGAGCTCATCATTCATTTCATCATAGAGAGGGTTTTGGAATATGGTAGTCTTGGTATGGCGTTTGTGGTGCATTTTGTGGAGGTGATATGTGGGAATCAATCTGCATTTGATGTGTTTCGGATTGGAGTTTGGTTTTGAACTTGGTCGTCCACAAGAAATCAGTTCTCTTGTGGAGGATGATAGGGTTGTGGATGGGGGTATGGTGTAGGTGGAAAATTTGGAGTGTTGTTCGTTTGGAAGGTGGGTTGTTGGAAGTTTCGGGTTTGATGTGGTGGAGGGTAACATAATTCATGAGCTTGCCCCGGAGTAATGGTGGTGGATTGCACCGACGCCCTCCTCATCTCCTCATTTTCGATTTGAAGTGATTTCCCTCTCTCAACCCATACCAACCTTTCCTCCATACCTCCCATTCTTCCACTCATTTCTGCAATTTGTTTGGTGAGGTGGGTGAGAGCCTCCATGATGGGGTTTGAGGCTTCACCACTTGGACTCGCATTTGACATGGTACCTACAAAACTCAACAAACAATATTAGTAGAAAAAGCCTCACGTCACTCGTATGTAAACTCTCAATTCACCTCGTAAAGTGTCGTCTCAAAATTGGTAGTGAACTCTAGCTTTGCTTGATCAATTCAAGTCACCTATCCTTTGTGTTAGAATGGATTCTTGTGACTCTTGAAAGAAAGACGACTCGATTGAAGGTAAAAGGACTTGAATCAAGAAGTTTATCAGCGAATTAAGATGAGAAAGTTGAAGAAAAGAAGCACGAAAGAAAACGGACTCAAAAAAAAATAAGTAACAAAAGTAGAAAAATTACTTGTGTTGCTTAATTTGATGAATCAAGGAGATGATTTGATGTTTTAAAACTAGTTAACAAGTGATTAAAGATGTTAATTACTTGTTAAATAGTTGAGAAATCGAAAGAAGAAAGCGTAGGAAAAACAATCACGGAGTTTGAACACTTAGAAAAAATTTTGGGTCCAAAAGACTTTGGACCCCCCAAAAAACACTAAGTGTTGAAATTCCTGCTCTCTGAATCTGAGAGCCACGCGCTGCAGGCTTTGTGTGGGCTGATTTTGCTGAGTCAGCTGCTGGCGTGGCTGGCTGGTGGCTGCTGCATCAGCATTGACCGTTGATCGGCTGACGTGGCTGCTGACATGGCAGTCCACATGGAAAATATTTTTTTTCTTTTTTTTTCAGAATTTAATAATAATAATAATTTATTTTTTTTGAATTTCCACAAGTGGACCCACAAACACTTTTGACCCAATTTGACTTGGAATTTTGGATCAAAATGTACTTCTTCTCCCTTCTTCTCCAAGAACAATATGAAGGTGTTCAAGAACACCAAAAAAAAAACACCAACCCTAGCACACCCAAATCAACTCGGAATTGACTCAAAATTTAGGAGTAGCTTCCCTACGACTTAGAGAACAAACCCCAATAAATTTTAAGCCTCAATTTCTCCTCAATTAACAAACCCACTTTTCAAGTTTTGAAACTTCAAAAGCTTGAAACCCCTTTAATGGCAACTTCACTTTCCAACTCCGATTTGAACGAAATTTGAGATTTAGACTCAAAAAACACTAGAGAATCAAGATCTAGTGTCAAAAACAACAAATTAAAACAAAATATTTTCGTTTTTTTTTTTTTTTTGGATTTTTGAAGAAATCAAAATCCCAAGATTAAGATTTGTGAAAACAAACCTTAACCTAGGCTCTTGATACCAAAATGATAACAATCAAAGAGGGAAGAACAAGAATAAAAGAAAACAAATGAAGGATATGCGGATTAATAACTAAGTATTGAAATTATGGGCAACAAGGGGATTGATACCCTCACCTCCCAATTGATTCCAACACCCAAACACAAACCCTAGTTTGAATAAATTAAAGGAAACCAAATACCACAAATGGGTAATCCTCAAATTAATCCAAACCAAAGAAGTTCAACACCAATCTCAAGATTCTACCAACTAAACACTCACTAATTAACCACCAATTCCTTAAGGGAATATGTTAAGAGGAAGACTAAAATTTAACAATATTGTTCAATAATCATCAAAATCTACCATGCCAAATAAGGAATTATCCTATTTATACTAAAGAAATAAAGACAACTAGTTATTACAAATATGCCCTTAATGAGAGACAAGGGCCTTGTTTGGGTCATCTTGTTGTGAATTCTTGAATTTAAAATCTAGCCACTTGCACCAATGACCCCCTTTTCTTTATCCGCTTCACCCCTTTGATTCTTCCACACGTTGTAGATTCTCCATTGACAATCTTCGGACTTCTCCCAAGTCCTTTTTTGCATAATTATCATTTGTATACCTTGGAGTTCCCTTGCTTGACTCCGTGTGAAAGGACGTGTGCCCTTCATGCTAGCATCACCCACACAGCTTCACTAGCCTCCAAGAATACAAACACAATCTTAACAAGATCATAAAAGATAGTAACTTGACATGTAAGATTCAAGAGTCTAAGAACCCTAACAACAAGAGAGGACCCTAAGACTATCGAATATTAACACCAAGTTCTTACTTGGACCAAGAGGAACTCTATGACCTCAAGATCCTTGTTTCTAGCCAAGATACAGATCCAAAATATTACAAGTGGTATGTTTCAAAATGATAATGGAAGAACTACTCAAAATAACCCTAATTTGTCTATTTATATTACACCCCAAAGGGAAAAGAAAATGACCAGCTTGCCCTTCTTGCCATGGGGCGGCCTTGGTGATACAAGATCAAACCCACAACACAAGATTTTAGCAACAACAACAAGATGAACACTTTCACAAGAACAACAAGTTGAACAACAAGTACTAGTGAATCGAAAGAGCCCCACACAGCTTCACTAGACTTCAAGATCTCAAACACAACAACAACACGATAATAAAAAGATAGATAGCTTGACATACGAGATTACAAGAATAAGGAACCAAACCGTGTATCAAACGATAAGACCCCCTAAGACCCGCAATAACAACACCAAACTCTTATGGTGACCGCTAAGGGAATCAACCGTTTCTAAGCAAGGATCAATAATGGATTTTCCAAGCCCTACACTACTTGGCCTTTCCAAGCCCTACACTACATTCTCAAAGAGAGAAGAAGAAGTCTTCAAATATCCATAATGAACTAACTAGAAAATAAGACTAATGAAGCCTATTTATAACTATTACATCACATAACCAAACTACCATTAATGAAAAGAAGCTCCTATGGAGTGTAAAGAAAAGGCACAAAAAGACCAAAAAACCCTTAATAAGGGGCGGTCATGGAGTGTAAGGACTCCTTCTTCACACTTCAACCCTTGCAATTCTTTGGAGCCTCGGGTAGTCATCAAGGAAAGCCTCTAAGTAACCTTCCACACACGAATTTGCTTTATTATATGTACAAAATGACTTCATGACTTCCCCATGCATACTCTCGGGCCTTCAAGGTGTCCAAAATCAGATTCTCCACGTGTTGGCCACGAATGATGGCATCAAAAGTTATGATGGCCATTTGTCTTGTATCACTTGGAGTGTAAGTTTATTACACTTCAAGGTCCCTCTTCACACTTAAAACATTTAGACCATTAGGTGGATTAGTCACCAACTCACACACGGCCATTTTCATGAATAAGGCTTGGAGTTTTTGCAATTCCCGAGCTTGGCTTCGTGTCAATGGTCGTGGACTTGTTGGACAGCTTGCTCCGCCCGTATCATGCTCTCCATCTTGAGAGGAATTTGACCTCAAATTCAGTATTTGGTCATCTTCAACCGCATCCACAAGAGAAAGATCACACACGTTGAAGGTGTTGTGCACTAGATAATCCGGTGGAAGGTCAATCTTGTAGGCGTTGTCATTGATTTTCTCAAGTACTTGGAATGGACCATCACCCCTCGTCATCAATTTGGACTTTCTTTGAGATGGGAACCGATCCTTTCGAAGATGCACCCACACCCAATCTCCTAGTTCAAGAATGAATTTCTTTCTCTCTTTGTTGGCCCTCCTTGCAATTTCTTGGTTTTTCTTCTCAAGTTGAAGCTGCACCTTCTCATGTAACTTCTTCATAGAATCTTCCCGCTTGCTTCCATCTAAGCTAATGATGAGATCACTTGGCAAAGGCATTAAATCCAAAGGGGTAAGGGGGTTGAGGCCGTATACACACTCAAAGGGAGTCATTCCCGTACTTGAGTGTATGACATGGTTATAAGCAAATTCAATCAATGGTAAGTGCTCTTCCCAAGAAGTCATTTTTACCTTAACCATGGAATGTAGCATAGCACCCAAGGTCCTATTTACTACTTTCGTTTGGCCATTGGTTTGTGGGTGGCAGGACGTAGAGAACAACAACTTGGTACCAAGCCTACCCCACATGGACTTCCAGAAATGGATTAGGAACTTAGAGTCCCTATCACTCACAATGGTCCTTGAAACACCATGCAATTTAACAACATTATCAACAAATAAAGAGGCCACACCAGGTGCGTCATCACATTTAGAGCAAGGAATAAAGTGAGCCATTTTAGAAAATCGATCGACTATAACAAAGATACTATCCCGGCCTCTTCGAGTCCTTGGCAGCCCCAACACAAAATCCATAGATATGTCAAGCCATGGACATAGAGGGGTGGGCAGCGGGGTGTACAACCCAAGAGGTAGGAGACGAGATTTGGCTCTCTTGCATTCTACACATTTGCCACAAATCCTAGCCACATCCTTGTATATTTTGGGCTAATAGAATTGCTCCTCCAATATTACGAAGGTCTTTTAGACCCCAAAATGACCCATTAGACCGCCATCATGTGCTTCCCTCACAAACAATCTCTCCAAGAGCTAGAGGGTACACACAATCGTCTACCTTTAAATAAGTAACCATCAAACTTGGCATAGGGATTTGAACCCCTATCCTAATCCCACTTGTCCCTACCCAATTCTTCGCATTCCCTAAAGATAGGAGCAAAGTGAGGGTCCTTGGAATACAATCCTCTTAAGCTCTCAAAACCCATCAATTTTGATGACAAAGTGGACACAAGAGCATGTTTTCTAGACAAAGCATCGGCTACCACATTGTCCTTACTCTTTTTGTATTGGATAACATAAGGGAAGGTCTCAAGAAACTCAATCCATTTGGCATGCCATTTGTTAAGCTTGTCTTGGGCTTGAAGATGCTTTAAGGATTCATGGTCCATTCGGATCACGAACTTCTTAGGCCATAAGTAGTGTTTCCAAGTGGACAAGGCTCTAATCAAGGCATACAACTCTAAATCATATGTGGAGTAGTTTAAAGTTGCTCCTTTGAGCTTTTCACTAAAGTAAGTAATGGGTTTTAAATCTTGCATTAAAACAGCCCCTATGCCTACTTTACTCGTATCGCACTCGACTTCGAACGTCTTATCAAAGTTGGGCAATTGCAACAAGGGTGTGGATATGAGCATAGATTTCAACGCTTCAAAAGCCTTAGCTTGCTCGTCACCCCACTTGAAGGGTTGTTCTTTCCGAATGACCTCGGTCAAGGGGGTGGCTATGGTGCTAAATCCTTTGACAAACCTTCTATAAAAACTAACCAACCCGTGGAAGCTTCTTACTTCTCCAACGGTTTTGTGGGGTTGGCCAATTTTTGATAGCGTTTATCTTGGATTCATCCACTTCGACCCCTCTTGAACTAACAACAAAACCCAAGAAAACAACTTTATTAACACCAAAGGAGCATTTTTCCAGATTTGCATACAATTTTTCCTTTCTAAGGACATCAAGCACACTTTGTAAATGCATCACATGCTCTTCTAAATACTTGCTATAAACCAAGACATCATCAAAGTAGACAACAACAAACTTTCCAATAAATGGCCTCATCACATGATTCATTAGCCTCATAAAAGTACTTGGAGCGTTTGTTAGGCCGAAGGGCATAACCATCCATTCATAGAGACCAAACTTGGTCTTGAAGGCGGTTTTCCATTCATCACCGGGTTGCATTCTTATTTGGTGATAGCCACTTCTTAAATCAATCTTGGAAAACAAACATGAACTACTCAATTCATCTATCATGTCATCTAACCGAGGGATAGGGTGGCGATATTTTATCGTAATCTTGTTGATGGCTCGGCAGTCCACACACATACGCCACGTTCCGTCCTTTTTGGGCATTAGTAGCACCGGAACCGTGCACGGACTCATGCTCTCCTTGATATATATCCTTTGTTGAGGATCTCCTCAACTTGAAGTTGCAATTCTTTGGTGTCCGTAATGTTGCTCCTATAAGCCGGCTTGTTTGGCAATTGTGATCCCGGCATAAAGTCAATTTGGTGCTCAATTCCCCAAAGCGGGGGCAATCCTTGCGGAAGTTCTTTAGGAAATACATCTTCATAATCCTGCAACACACAAGAAATCAAAGGGGAAATGGAAGAATTAATGTGGTTAGTATTAAGACAATGAGCCAAAAGTAACACAGGTGTGTCCTCATCATGATCCACGAAGAGTTCTTTCTTCCTAACCAACATCACCATGTTTTTCGTCCCTTTTGATGTTGAGACAGCCTCGGATTCCCCTACTGCCCCACCTATGGAATTCCCTCTTTTTTCTCCCTTTTCAGATTTCTGCTTTTCCTTTAATTCTCTCATCCTTTGATGCCACTCATTTACTTGGGAAGGCGAAAGAGGATGAAGTGTAACCTTTCGGCCATCCTTCTCAAGCGTATATCGATTGGACCTCCCATCGTGTTTGGTAGACCTATCATACTGCCAAGGTCTACCTAACAACAAGTGACACGCTTGCATGGGTATCACGTCACAAAGCACTTCATCGTGGTAGCTTCCCACCTTAAATCGTATCACACATTGCCTTATGACCTTTAATTCACCACATTCATTCAACCATTGTAACTTGTAAGGACTAGTGTGCGGAGTAGTTGGCAAATTCAAGAAGTTTACCATAGCAACACTGACAACATTTGCACAACTACCACTATCGATCACCAAAGTGCACACACTCCCCTTTACAAGACATTTAGTATGGAATAGATTTTCCCTTTGACTTGGGTCATCGATTGCCTTACTAATCATGACGCGCCTAACCACAAAGTTTGGAACCACACACTCCCCTTCTTGCGGATAAACATCTTCACCATCATCATCATGTGGTCCATTATCGGGTTTCTCTCCATCTTGAGGCTCGATCTCATCCTCTCCCTTTTCAAGGCCCACCTCCTCACCAAGGTAATACAATTTCCCTTTCCGTAGGATCACGTTGCGTCGGTTTGGACATTCATTGGCCTTATGTCCCCAACCTTGGCACTTGAAACATTGGAATCCTTTTGGGTTAGGATACTTGTGAACTTCTGGTTTTGGAGGAATATTGTGGTCTGTTTTGGGCTCGGGCAGCCTTGTAGTGGTGGGTTGGTCCTTGTTTTTGGGCCAGCCCTTAAGTTCCCTTTCAATCTCAAGAGCCGCCTGGAAAATACCCTCAACGGTATCAAACTTGTGAAGTGTTAAATGAGTGGAGATCTCTTTGTTCAACCCACACTTGAACCGGATGATGTCATGACTGATTTGTTCCTCACGATGATCAAGTTTCAACATGAGTTGTTGAAACTCATCAAAATACGCCATCACACTCTTGTTACCTTGATGCAAGTTGTACAATCTAGCAAGCAACTCATGGCGATATCTCTCGGGAAGGTATCGTTGCCTCATCAAGTACCTCAACCGATACCAAGGTGGTGGCTGCCCATCAATTAATTCATTACCAAACCGCTTGACATACTCCCACCAAGTGTTAGCATAACCCTCAAAATGAGTTATAGCACAGCAACCTTTCTTTTCTTCTGAGATATCATTAACTTGGAAGACTTTGTCACAAGCCGATTCTCAAGCTAAGTAGACCTCGGGGTAACTTTCACCTTTAAAGATGGGTAGGCTGATACGGGTGGGACAAGTTCCACAAGTACACGACCTTTCACATGAAGCCAAGCTCGGGAATTACAAAAACTCCAAGCCTTGTTCAGGCAAATGGCCGTGTGTGAGTTGGTGATTGAGCCTCCAAAGGATCTAAATGTTTTTAAGTGTGAAGAAGGACCTTGAAGTGTAATATACTAACACTCCAAGGGGCGGCAGCCTAGACAAAGGGCAAGCTAGTCATTTTGCTTCATTTTGCCTTGTAATATAAATAGAACATATTAGGGTTATTTGGGGTGGTCTTCCATTATTATTTTTGAATCACAAGACTTGTAACATTTTGGGTTCTCTCTTTCTCTCTCTCTCAAAATAGCCCACAAAGAAGAGAGACACTTGTGTTGTATCTTAGCTTGAAACAAGGATCTTGAGGTCATTGTGTTCCTCTTGGTCTAACTAAGAACTTGGTGTTTATATTCATTAGTCTTAGGGTCCTTTCTTGATGTTAGGGTTCTTAGTCTCTTGAATATTATATGTTAAGTTAACTATCTTTTTATTATCTTGTTGTTGTTGTTTTTGAGATCTTGAAGTCTAGTGAAGCCGTGTGGGGCTCTTTCGATTCACTAGCATTGTTGTTTAACTTGTTAATCTTGTGTTTGTTGGGTCTTCTTGTTGTTGTTGCTGAAATCTTCTTATTGTGGACTTGATCTTGTATCATTAACCTTAAGAGTGAACCGCTAACCAACTGCACTAAAAGCTATAGCTGGTAGTGGAAGGCGCAACCCACCCTTTATAGGCCCTGAACCAGGCGGGGACGAACCCGATCCACACCCCCACCAAGGCCAACCCGGGACACATCCGTCTTTCAGGGGGTGGCTACTCTTGTTTTCGCCATCATTCCCCCTTTCTTTGGAAAGGTTCGTCCTTGAACCTGCGCATGATGTAAATGGGATTCAAACCCGCGACCTCCGCTCTGATACCAAACCTTAAGAGTGAACCGCTAACCAACTGCACTAAAAGCTATAGCTGGTAGTGGAAGGCGCAACCCACCCTTTATAGGCCCTGAACCAGGCGGGGACGAACCCGATCCACACCCCCACCAAGGCCTACCCGGGACACATCCCTCTTCCAGGGGGTGGCTACTCTTGTTTTCGCCATCAATATATTACACTTCAAGGTCCTTCTTCACACTTAAAAACATTTAGATCCTTTGGAGGCTCAATCACTAACTCACACACGGCCATTTGCATGAACAAGGCTTGGAGTTTTTGTAATTCCCAAGCTTGGGTTAATGTGAAAGGTTGTGTACTTGTGGAACTTGTACCACCCGTATCATCCTCTCAACTTGATGGTGTTGATGCCTACATCCCCCTTTTGGTATCGATTTCCACTTTCTCCATACCCTTGGTATCTCCTTGGATCTCTACGACCCCCTCTCATCTCCTCCTCCCTCATGTAAGCATCATCAAAGGCTCCATATCCTTCATACTCCTCTCTACCATATTTCTCAAAGTGGGCTGGATGGTTTTGGGCATTTTGGACTTGATTTGGAGGAATTGGACTTTGTGGAGGTGGTGGTCTTTGGTTTAATGGAGCTTGGAATGGAGGGTTCGGATTTGGCGGGGTACTTGACGTCCAAAGCCCTTTTGTGGGACTTGAGGAGTTTGGAAATGTATTGTTCTAGTGGGGTCACGGTTTGGAGGGAAAGGAGTGGTTTGGCTTGCGGCATTTAGTGGAGCTTGGGGTGTATTTAGCATTTGGTGCAATGTTTTGGGAGTGACGGTTGCGGAGGAAGTTCTATCATGCCCATTGGTAGAAACATGAGGAGTAGAAGGGCGAGAGTTCCTTTGACTCTCCACTTGTTCTAATCTCCCACTAATAGCCGACACGTCTCCCTTTATTGCTGCCAAATCCCCTCTCACAGCTCAAAAGTCCGTAGTCAACCTTTCAAGCGTTCGAGTAACGGCCTCAAGAGTGACCATCATAGAGTCAAGTGCGTATCCACATTTTGGGACGTGGTCCCTTCCATTGTCAAGGTATTACACTCTTTGGATCACCTCACACTTGAGCTCCACAAGTGTTGTAGATTGGCTAGTAACCCGTGAATCCTTTAAGGTATGAGTAAGCTCTTATTCGGAGTGGATTTTTGTTTGAAGACTCAAAGAATTCTCGTTGGACTATAACCAAGAAGTAGCAACGTATTCAAAAGATAAAAACACCCAAGTAATCGTTGACACGAACAACGGATTCAAAGGACTAATTGACAACCTAGTAGGAATGTACTAGTTTGTTAATTAGTTTTAGAACCAAGTAAGGAAACCAAGAATCAACCATTAGAAACTAGAAAAAGAGTATCCAAATTTGAGCTTATTAGTGATGTGGCAACATGTAATTGGCTTTGGACCCACACGAATATTTATTTATTTATTTTTTTTGTGTCACAAATCTGAAATTTCAGTATTCACACAACTTGTCGTGGATGACAATGGGTTTTGGAGGGAAAGTAAAGTCTTGTACTCTTTTTTCAACTTTTCAAACTCAAAAAGGTAAGATTTGACTATACTAATCCCACAAAACAAGGTTCCGTGATTTAAGGAAAAGTGGTTGTCAAGTCTAGGAAGTGATGTGTGCAAGTCTTCTCACCACAACTTTATAACTTTTGTCTTACAACCTTTTGGATCTATTTTACACTTTTGTTGTCTTAAGTTGTAAGAATAGATGAAGAACAAGATGAACATCACAACAACCTTTAAGAACACAATATCAACTTCTTCAAGAACATAACATAAAAACCACCAATGGTCATCAACAAGGTACAACCTACGGTCCAATTTCAAGTCACCACAACAATGGTCAATATTATAAGCTCAACTTTAGATCTAGACATTTTAGTGTTGGTGAGAAAGAAACCAACACTAGAAACACACTAAACAAGCAATCTCGGTTGAGACAACAAGACAGACAGATTTCTCTTCTCTTTTTTTTTTTTTTTTTTTTTAAACCGAGATAGCCCAAGATTGGTAGTGTAGGAACACAACCAGACTTGCTCTTGATACCGAATGATACACTATCAAGTCCACAACACAAAGTTCCGACAGCCAACAAAAAGAAGAACTACTAACACAAGATTAACAAGTTGAACAACAAATGCTAGTGAATCGAAAGAGCCCCACACGGCTTCACTAGACTCCAAGAATACAAACACAATCTTAACAAGATCACAAAAGATAGTAACTTGACATATAAGATTCAAGAGTCTAAGAACCCTAACAACAAGAGAGGACCCTAATACTATCGAATATTAACACCAAGTTCTTACTTGGACCAAGAGGAACTCTATGACTTCAAGATCCTTGTTTCTAGCCAAGATACAACATAAGTATCACTCTACTTGTGAGATGGAGTAGAGAGAGATCCAAAATATTGCAAGTGATATGTTTCAAAATGATAATGGAAGAACTACTCAAAATAACCTAATTTGTCTATTTATATTACACCCCAAAGGGAAAAGAAAATGACCAGCTTGCCCTTCTTGCCATGGGGCGGCCTTGGAGTGTAAGTTTATTACACTTCAAGGTCCCTCTTCACACTTAAAACATTTAGACCATTAGGTGGATTAGTCAACAACTCACACACGGCCATTTGCATGAACAAGGCTTGGAGTTTTTGCAATTGGTCGTGGACTTGTTGGACAGCTTGCTCCACCCGTATCATACGAGCTTATACAGGTGACGGGGTATTTATGAAAGAAATATCAACAAGTGCAAACGATACGGAATAGATTCCATGAAAGTAATTTGGAGAAATCAACAAGTAGAGGAAATCACATGGGAAGCCGAAGAAATGATAAAGTCAAAGTACCCGTATTTGTTTCACACGGAAGAAAAAGTTCAAAGTGCGGAAGGAGGGCAATAACAAGTAAGTATCTATAAGCTTTATGTTTATATGTATATATGCTAACATAAATATGAATAATGGTGCATTTGTTGTAAATGGGAAGATGTCATTAACATTCGAGGATGAATGTTTCTAAGGGGGGAAGGATGTAACACCCCATACATTTCCGACCCTACTTGCTTGGGTGATATCGGGTGTATTTATATGCCTTATTTGAACCATGTTTACCTTATTTTTGAGAGCAATAAGTGCGTATTTTATATTGGTTTTGATGGACTATTGATATTGTGCTAATGTCCGCAAAGAAAAGTCGAAGAAAGGAAGAAAATAAAAAATTTGGTGTCAGGCGCGCCCAGGGGCATACCAGGCCGCTTTATGCCAAAATTTTTATGGCACAGGCAGCATAGGGGCGCGCCAGGCAGCGTGCCAGACTACTTTTTGCCAAATTTCTTCTCCGACCACTAGTCTCTAAATAGAGCTCTTGGGTTAGGGTATCATTATTCCATCTTAGTGGGACTACTCTTGGAATATTTTGGCATCCAAATGATGGTTAATTCTTCTTCCTTTTTATTTTTTTTTATAATTTTTATCATTTAAGATAAATTAAGCCATGAGTGGCTAAAATCGTTTATTCTTGGGAATGAGGTTACGAACATGAATCTCATGAGTTGAATATCGTTTTCACATTTATGGAATTCATTAAGCATGAGATGGTTGGGGTATTATACATGAAATTTTTTGGGCTAAATTAATTTTGTGCCATTGGGCTCAATTGAGGCCCAAATTGATGCAAAAAGCATGGCCCAAAAGAAGGAAGTGATCCATTCTTTCTTTGACCAAGTAAACATGATAATGATTGACCAAAAGTGGATAAGGATGACTTCAAGGGCCTATATAAAGGCACAAAAATCAGATTTTAATCCACAAATCACACATGTCATTCTAGACATTTCCAAGATTTTCCTTTTAGCTCTCAAAACCCTAAGCCATCTCTTTGGACAAGATCACTCATTTGCAAGCTTGGGTAAGTGTTTATTCTTGTGATTTAATAGATTATATGCATGAGAGATTGTGTAGATCATGATGGTTATGTCTAAAAGTGTTGAGTGGTGCACTTTTGCTTTTTGCTAAAAGATGTGTCATCTCTGGGATTTAACTTGAAAGGAGACTTGAGGTTTTGATGGAAGTGAATGGTGCGGATGAAATATCAACATGTATGGTGTGGTTATATCCTTACCTTGATTTCTCTATGTATGTGTATAACTTGTGGGATTGTTGTGGGATTGTTGTTATGAAACATATTGAGGTGACTTGATGGAGTAATTGTGACGTAGTGTTAATGAGGAAACAAAGGATACACTTGGTGTGAAATGCTATTGGTTTATGATGTCTTGATCAATGTGTAGAATGTTGTGGTATTATTGGTATGATAATACTGTAAATGGTATTGTAAAGGTTGAAATGATGTTATAGGGCAATCATGTAACTCATTGTCGTCTTATGCACTTGCAAGGTTGTTGGTTGTTAACGTGAGCTCTGTTATGTACTTGTGTTGTAGATTAAAACGTAAGGAAGGAGCTGTATTATTGTATTCACATATAGGACTATGTATTCATATTGGGAAGATAAGGTATATAAGGTTACTCTTTCCGTATCCTTCTGCAGTATATAGTGTTCACCTTATCATTGTGCTTGTTCCATTCTGAAATGTTCTAAGGTATCTCATTTTAGGTTGTCATCTATTGTTATTCACATGTTCTGGCCCACCGATAAGGTGGATGATTGTTGATATTATATTATGGCCCACCGATAAGGTGGAGATTGTTGATATAATACATTATATTATGTTATTGCCCATCGATAAGGTGGATGATTATTGATATAATACATTATATTATGTTATTGCCCACCGATAAGGTGGATGAATGATATATAGCCCAATGATCAACTGGATGAATGATATATGGCCCACTGATCAGTTGGATGAATGGTAATAAGGATGAATATAAAAGCAAAGAAAGTAAAGCACTGGAATGAAAGTATATCACTTGAAGTAAAGTATATATGAATGATATATTATATACATGATAATGATATAAATTAATAAATGATCGAAAATGAAAGTAACAAAAGCGATGTACATGGTTCCACACATACAGAACGGTGGGTTATCCATATTGACTATTCTCTTATATTTGGTTCCATTGAAGTTCTTATGTATGATGCAGTATAGCCTTGCATACTCAGTACATTCTTCGTACTGACGTACCTTGTGGGACTTACCTTATTTGCTGTAGGCACAGGTGCTAGTAGACCTCCACAGTAGGTTGCAGATCATTTGCCGATCATTGGTGAGCTCCAGTTGGTTCGGGGCTTTCCGAGTCACTATGTATATTTGTTTTGGTAGTAAATGATGTATAAAGCGGGGACTTGTCCTAACTTTAGGTTGGTTATGTCCATGTATCTGTAGAGGCTTTGTAGATATTGTGGGACAAATAAAGGAGATGTAAGGAACGTATACTTTTGACATGGTGGCCCCAACGGCCAAGTTTCATATATATCACATGTTTTTCCATGACTTCCACTATTGGCATCTTATATCTCTATGTGATGGTGTTGCTTATTGAGTGACATGTGTATGAGTGTATATGAATGAAGATTGGTTCTCTTGGACCTTAACGGCTTCGGGTGCCAGTCCGCCCCTTTGGAATTCGAGGCGTGACATAATATTAGTCCATCCAACTTTTGAATGTCTCATTTAGTGATTTAGTAGTCAAAGAAACACCGATAATCCATCTGAGTTTGGAATACATAGATGTTAGGAGGTAATGCACATGTAGTAATGTAAGAAACCAAGTTTTATTACTGGTCCGTCCAGCCTTTGTATGTCTCATTTAGTAATTTAGTAGTCAAAAAAACATCGATAATCCTTCTGAGTATGGAATACATAGATGTTAGGTTGTAATACAAGTGTAGTAATGTAAGAAATCAAGTTCTATTACTAGTCCGTCCAACCTTTGTATGAGTTATTTAGTGATTTAGTAGTCAAAAAAACACCGATAATCCATCCAAATATGGAATAAATAGATGCTAGCAGGTAATAGACGTGTTGTAATGTAAGAAACCAAGTTTTATTATTAGTCTGTCCAGCCTTTATATGTCTCATTTAGTAATTTAGTAGTAAAAAAAACATCGATAATCCTACTGAGTATGGAATACATAGATGTTAGGTTGTAATACAAGTGTAGTAATGTAAGAAACCAAGTTCTATTACTGGTCCATCCAACCTTTGTATGAGTTATTTAGTGATTGCGTAGTAAAAAAAAACACCGATAATCCATCCAAGTATAGAATAAATAGATGCTAGCAGGTAATAGACGTGTTGTAATGTAAGAAACCAACTTTTATTATTGGTCTGTCCTGCCTTTGTATGTCTTATTTAGTAATTTAGCAGTAAAAAAAAATCAAAAATCCATCCAAGTATGGAATACATAGATGTTAGGTTGTAATACAATAGTAGTAATGTAAGAAACCAAGTTCTATTATTGGTCCATCCTACTTTTGAATGTCTCATTTAGTGATTTAGTAGTAAAAGAAACACCGATAATCCATCTTAGTTTGAAATACATAGATGTTAGGAGGAAATGCACATGTAGTAATGTAAGAAACTAAGTTTTATTAGTGGTCTGTCCAGCCTTTCTATGTCTCATTTAGTAATTTAGTTTTCAAAAAAAACATCGATAACCCTTTTGAGTGTGGAATACATAGATGTTAGGTTGTAATACAAGTGTAGTAATGTAAGAAACCATGTTTACTTGATGGTTAAGATCACTAAGTAAGTATTTTGTAGTGTTTGGATAAAGGATTGGACGATACATACACATTGGATAAGTGACCGGAAATTTCAGCAATGTGCTGAGACTTGCGCCACTACCCTATTTCAGGGGTGTGGCGCAAGCCACCAGCCTACATAAACTTCAGAGCAGGCCCAATTCTTGCGCCACTACCCTGTTTCAGGGGGTGTGGCGCAAGGAACAAAAACTATGCCTTTTTGGAGTCGTTTCGTAACGCAATTCTACGACGATTTCTAGATTGTTTCTTTTGATTCTTTGGAGTTATTTGAGCATTGTTAAAGAGTCAAACACTTCAATACACTCCTACATACTCCTACATGATCAAATCACGAAAGGTGAATAGTGATCCAAAATGTCCAATGAAACCAAGGGCGACTAGAATGCCTATTTTTGCGATCGAAAGGACGAATGAGAATCTTTTAAGGGAATATTGTCGTGACCTTATGGAATTATATAAACATGAGAGATATGGTTAATAATGCATGAAACTTGTTGGGTTAAATGGATATGTCTTCTTGGGCCAAATTAAGGCCCAAAAGTGGAAGAAATCCATGGCCCAAATGGGTCAAAAGACCCATTCTTCCATTTGACCTTCTAGACATATTATTATTAAATGCCAAGAATTGGCTAAGGAAAACATGAGAGTCCTATATAAAGGGTCAAATCAGATTTTTATTATACAAAACCTCTCATGCCTTTAAAACATTTTTTCTCAACAGTTCTCATTTCCAAACCCTAAAGCAAAATAATTCCTTGGGACTTCTTGGACAAGATCAACATATTCCAAGACTTGGTAAGTATTTATTTTCATGGATTAATATCTTATATGCATAAAAGAATATGTATATCATGTTGGTTGTGCTTGGAAAAGTTGGTCATGGTACTTGGTGATTTTGTATGAGATTTGTGGTATATGGAATTCAAGTGTGAATTAGGCCTTGTGCCTTTGATGAAAAAGCATGGTATTGACAAAATATGAACATGTATGGTGTTATTTTTGGCATTAAATTTGTTCTTGGCTAAAAGTGGAAATTATGGGATTTTGGCCGATATGTGTTATGAGTTGAATTAAGGTGCTTTGAAGGATTATTTGTGATGTGTTATGGATAAGAAAGTGTAAAGGAGAAGTATTGTGGTGAAATGTATTGATTTTCATGTATTGGTCAATGTTGGGAATTTTACGGAATTTTTGGAAGAATGGTATATCAATAGTTTTGTCGAAGGAAAATGACATGTTTAAAGGCAAACATGTAATTCATTGACATTGTATGCATTTGTAAAGTAATTCGTGGTTAACGTGAATTCGTTATGTATGTATGTTGTAGAGTGAAGGAGAGGGATCATTGTATACGCATCGAAGGTTGTCTATTCGTATTGTGCATCCAAGGTATGCAAGGTTACTTTGTCCGTATCTTTCTACGGCCAATAGTGTTCACATTGACATTTCTCTAGTTCTATTCCGAAATGTACTAAGGTATCCCATATGCACTTATCTATGATCATTGTCATATATTTCCTACTCATTGATCAATTGTGAATCTCATTTCTCATATTCATGGTTAATGTTCCAAAAGTTCAAAGAAGGCTATGTTCCAATATTCCAATAGTGCCTATACTTGTGTCTCTTGTTCATGGATTCTTGTACAATGGTTCCAATGGTAGCATGGTGCTAGTTATGTTATCTTTTCATTGATATTTATTCACATGTCCTTTATTGGTCAATGATTCAAAGCTTCCAACAATGTTGTGTTCCAAAGTTCCAAAGTGATGTGATGATTATCACAGTATCAATCTCAAAGTAATGAACAAAGTAATGCAAATGTGGTCAATGATCAAGTACGGGTGGCAAGTCTAGGGGCGTAAGACTAGCTCGACTCGATCCCGAGATATGGATTTATGGGTGGCAAGTCTAGGGGCGTAAGCCTAGCTCGACTCGATCCCGATGCATTGATGTATGGGTGGCAAGTCTAGGGGCATAAGCCTAGCTCGACTCGATCCCTACACAATGATATGATATGAAAGACCCACTGATCAGTCGGGGCCAAGGTACATTGTGATATGTAATGACATGTGAGCATTGAGATAAAGAAAGTAATGAAAATAATGAAAACAATCCACATGGTCTCCCAAAATACCAAATGGTGACTTATGCACATTGATTCTTCATATGTTTTGAGTTCATTGATATGTTCATTGAAATATTCATGTGCTGTATAGTTTCATCTGAGCCTTGCATACTCAGTACTTATTTCGTACTGACCCCTCTCGGGGGATTTACCTTACTTGCTGCAGGCGCAGGTCCCAGTAGGCCTCCTCAATAGACTGCCAGTGTTAGCGGTTCCTTGGTGAGCTCCAGCTCATTCGGGGCTTCTCCGAGTCAAAGTGTATATATGTTTTGGTATTGTACATGTTGTATAAAGCGGGGACTTGTCCCGACTTATGGTTCATTTTGGTCAATGCTCTTGTTAGAGGCTTTTGTAGACCGATGTGGGTGTAATAGTGTAAAAGACATATGTTGTTTTGACTGGACGGCCTCAACGGCCAAGTTTCATATGTATGCCTAAATATGTCCCTTGTTCTCCTTTATTCGTATTTCATAATATTATGCAATGGTGGTTATGAATATTATATGCATGTGATTGAGCATAGGCAAAGGTTGGTTCTCTCGGGCCTTATCGGCTACGGGTGCCAATCATGTCTCGATGGGATTCGGGGCGTGACAAAAGTGGTATCAGAGCAGTCGGTCTAAGGATGTCTACAAAGCCGTGTCTGAGTAGAGTCTTACGTATCGATGTGTTGTGCACCACATTTATACGTAGGAGGCTACGAGACATTTAGGATGTTGTTTCTTTCCTTCATTCTAGATCGTGCAATAGAGCCAATGTTGTCAGTTGCATTGTATCTGATCTTGGTAATTGTTTTTCTTTGGTATAGTCAAAATGCCGAACACTAGAAGAGGAAGAGGAAAAGGTAAAAGTAAGCTGATAGATAGAATTGCTGGTGAAGGAGCAAGTAGACCACCACCTGAGCAAGTTGATCAAGGTGGGGCTGAAACTGAGTTCGCAATGCGAGCTTCTTCTACTTCTTCAGCTCCAGAAGAGCCGAGAAGAAGGGAAGTGCCCGTGGAACCATCGACAAATGCCACAGATCAGGATCTTAGGAATGCTATACAGATGTTGACACAGTTAGTGGCGGCACAAAGCCAGGGAAGAGCTGGTGCAATGGCACATGATGATGATGCGGCTAGAATGGCAAGTCGCAGAACACAGGATTTCTTGAAACTGGACCCTCCTATATTCACAAGGGCAGATCCAAAAGCAGATCCATAGGACTTCGTGGATCATATTCAGAGGGCCTTGGAAGTTATGCATGTGATAGGGGTAGAGACAGTGGAACTTGCTGCGTACAGGTTGAAAGGAGAAGCAATATTATGGTACGAGGATTGGAAGAAGTCCCGTGACATTGGTGCAGATTCACCGACATGGGAAGAGTTTAAAGTGGCTTTCCTCGATCATTATCTTCCATATGAGGTTCGGGAAGCACGTGCAGATCAGTTCCTGAATTTGCGTCAAGGGACTATGAGTGTTCGGGAATATAGTTTGCAATTTAATTCCTTGGCTCGATATGTGCCAAATGTTGTGGCTACGATGACAGACAGGGTCCATAGATACGTGGACAGGCTAGAGCCATACTTCGTAAGAGATTGTACTATTGCGGCCTTGAATAGGGACATGGACATTGCTCGAATACAAGCCTTCGCCCAGAAAATGGAAGATCAAAGACAGAGACGAAGGGTACATGAATTTGATAGGGGACAGTCCAAAAGGGCTAGACCTATGGGACCACCTATGATGTCCCAAGGAGGATCTAGGCCCCGCATGTTTCCTAGACCACCTAGACCGTCGCTCTCTTATTCCACAGGTGGTGCTTATTCTCAGTCTCGAGGGTTTAGAGGTGGTTCAGCTGGGCAGAGTAGTGGGGTTCATGGATCACAGACAGCAGGTTTCCCTCGTCAGCAGTGTCCGCACTGCGGGCGTATGCACACAGGTCCATGTCGGACAGGGATGAATATCTGCTTTTGGTGTGGTATGCCGGGACATATAGCGAGAGAATGTCCACAGCAGAGCATGGGTGGTATAGCACGACCAGCTGGGTCGGCTGTTGCGTCTTCAGCATCGGTTCCTTCACAGGGCCAAGGGGTGCAGCCTATTGGTCAAGGTAGAGGTGCCAGAGGAGCAGCCAGTACTAGCGGGGTCCAGAATCGCACTTATGCTTTGGTGGACCGCCAGAATTCAGAGGCTTCCCCAGATGTCGTCACAGGTACATTATCCATATTCTCACATAATGTATATGCATTAATTGACCCAGGCTCTACATTTTCCTATGTTACTCCATTGGTTGCTGCAAAATTTGCAACGGCACCGAAAATATTAATTAAATCAATTGAAGTGTCTACACCGGTTGGTGAATATATTATTGCAAAGAGAGTATATTGTAACTGTGTGGCAACTGTGTGTGGTCATGATACGTTGGCCGATCTCATTGAATTGAACATGGTGGATTTTGATGTAATTATGGGAATGGATTGGTTGGCCTCTTGTTATGCTACGGTAGATTGCCGGGCCAAGAAGGTGCAATTTTGTTTTCCGCAGGAGAATGTTCTTGAATGGCAGGGTAATGTAGGGGCACCACGAGGGAGATTTATTTCCTATTTGAAAGCCAGAAAAATGATTGCCAAGGGATACGTATGTCATTTGGTACGAGTGAAAGATAATGATGTGGAACCATTAACTCAACAGTCAGTATCGGTAGTCAATGAATTTCTTGATGTATTTCCAGAGGATCTTCCAGGTTTGCCCCCAGAACGGGAAGTAGAATTTGGCATTGATGTGATTTCGGGCACTCAGCCCATTTCTATTCCTCCATATAGAATGGCTCCAGCGGAACTGCGTGAATTGAAGGAGCAGTTGAAAGATTTGCTGGATAAAGGCTTCATTAGGCCTAGTATGTCCCCGTGGGGTGCACCTGTATTATTTGTGCGAAAGAAAGATGGCACCTTGAGAATGTGCATCGACTATCGGCAACTGAATAAAGTAACGATCAAGAATAAATACCCCCTTCCTCGCATTGATGATTTGTTTGATCAGTTACAGGGTGCCAGGTGTTTTTCAAAGATTGACTTGAGGTCGGGTTACCATCAAGTCAGAGTTAGAGAAGAAGATGTACCCAAGACAGCTTTTCGAACACGGTATGGCCATTATGAATTTTTAGTTATGTCATTTGGGCTAACAAATGCACCGGCTGTGTTTATGGATTTGATGAACAGAGTGTTCAAGCCATTCCTAGACGTGTTCGTGACAGTATTTATAGATGACATCCTTGTTTATTCAAGATCACCAGAAGACCATGCTTATCACTTACGGCAAGTGTTGCAAATTCTCCGTGAGCGTAAGTTGTATGCAAAATTCTCCAAATGTGAGTTTTGGTTGAAATCAGTCGCGTTCTTGGGTCACATTGTATCAGATGAAGGCATACAGGTTGATACCCAAAAGATTGAAGCAGTGAAGAATTGGCCAAGACCTACGACACCCACAGAGATTCGCAGTTTTTTGGGTTTGGCAGGTTATTACCGAAGATTTGTAGAAGGTTTTGCTTCTATTGCGGCACCATTGACAAAGTTAACTCACAAGGCAATTAAATTTCAATGGAATGATGCATGTGAAAGAGGGTTTCAAAACCTAAAAGATAAGTTGACTTCTACACCAGTGTTAGTTCTTCCTGAAGGCACAGAGGGCTATGCAGTGTATTGTGATGCTTTCGGGATTGGTCTCGGATGTGTGTTGATGCAGCATGGTAGGGTGATCGTATATGCCTCACGACAGCTGCGGCCACATGAGAAAAACTATCCCACACATGATCTTGAATTGGCTGCAATAGTTTTTGCTTTAAAGATATGGCGTCATTATTTATATGGGGATCATGTTGACATCTATACGGATCACAAAAGCTTGCAATATCTTTTTAAGCAGAAGGAACTCAATTTGAGGCAACGAAGGTGGTTAGAGCTGTTAAAAGATTATGACATTGATATTCTTTATCACCCAGGCAAAGCAAATGTAGTAGCTGATGCATTGAGCCGTAAGGCAGTAGAAAGCACTAGTGGTCAGTTGAATGAAAAGCGTGAGATAATCAAAGATTTGAATCAATTAGACAGCTTGGGAGTTCGCCTTATTGAATCCTCCGATGATAAAGTTATGGTGCAGAATGCAGCAGATTCCTCCTTGATAGCTGAAGTGAAAGAGAAACAGTATGCAGATTCTATTTTATTGCAGCTAAAGAAGAATGTGCAGCAGAATTTGACCAAGGCATTTGATATTACACCGGAAGGGGTGCTTCAATGTCAAGGGAGAATATGTGTACCGGATGTAGATCAGCTGAGGACACGAATAATGACAGAGGCGCACCATTCGCGCTATTCCATTCATCCAGGTGCTACTAAAATGTACCATGAATTGAAAGAAGTGTATTGGTGGGGCAACATGAAAAAGAACATTGCAGAATTTGTCGCGCAATGCCCAAATTGTCAACAGGTGAAAGTGGAACATCAAAAACCGGGAGGTTACATGCAATGTATCAATCTTCCAGTCTGGAAGTGGGATATGATTAATATGGATTTCATTACGGGTTTGCCTCGTACATTGCGGAAGTTTGATTCCATATGGGTCATAGTGGACCGACTTACCAAGTCAGCTCATTTTCTACCGGTCAAGACGACCTATACAGCTGAGGATTATGTGAAGTTGTATGTGAAAGAGATAGTACGATTGCATGGTATTCCACTTTCTATTATATCAGACATAGGAGCACAGTTCACAGCACACTTTTGGAAATCTTTTCAGCGGAGTTTGGGTACTCAGGTGAATTTGAGTACTGCTTTCCATCCTCAGACTGATGGACAAGAAGAACGTACTATTCAGACACTTGAAGATATGCTACGAGCTTGTACGTTAGATTTCCAGGGTAGTTGGGATGACCATTTGCCTCTTATTGAATTTGCATATAACAATAGCTATCATTCAAGTATTAAAATGGCACCTTATGAAGCCTTGTATGGAAGGAAATGTCGATCACCAATTGGATGGTTTGAAGTAGGTGAAACTGCTTTACTTGGGCCAGATATTGTCCACCAAGCCATGGAGAAAGTTAAAGTTATCCAACAACGGTTACAAATGGCTCAAAGTCGTCACAAGTCATATGCCGATGTGAGAAGAAGAGGGCTTGAATTTGCCATAGGTGATTGGGTATTTTTAAAGGTATCACCGATGAAAGGGGTAATGCGGTTCGGAAAGAAAGGAAAATTGAGTCCACGTTACATAGGACCATATGAAATTATTAGAAGATTTGGTCAAGTTGCGTATGAGTTGGCACTACCCCAGGACCTTTCGTCAATCCATCCGGTATTTCATGTGTCGATGCTCCAGAAATGCATAGGAGATCCTTCACGTATTGTGCCCGTAGAAGATGTTCAAGTTACAGAGGATCTCACTTATGAAGAGGTGCCCATTGCTATCCTAGATCGACAAGTAAAGAGATTGAGAAATAAAGACATAGCATCCGTAAAAGTCCTTTGGAGAAACCAACAAGTAGAGGAGATCACATGGGAAGCAGAAGAAATGATGAAATCCAAGTATCCCCACTTATTCCAAATGGACCAAGAAGTTCACAGTGCGGAGGTGGAACAATAACAAGTAAGTATTTAAAAGCATTATGTGTATGTATAGGTATGTTAAAGTAAAGATGCATTTGTTGTATATAAGACAATGTTGTTAACATTCGAGGACGAATGTTTCTAAGGGGGGAAGAATGTAACACCCCGTACTTTATAACCTCACTTGATACCTTGGGATCATATCTACATAGGTGTTGAGATGCCATGCATATGTGTTTTATAGTGTCATTGGGGACACATTTGATATCGGACGTAACATGTGCGATTAGATCGTCATAGGAGGTGTGTTGTGATTTCATGGAGCATTTGGGTAAGAACTCGTACATATTCTAACATCATTTGGTGACTTTAAGTCATGTTTACTTGATGGTTAAGATCACTAAGTAAGTATTTTGTAGTGTTTGGATAAAGGATTGGACGATACGTACACATTGGATAAGTGGCCGGAAATTTCAGCAATGTGCTGAGACTTGCGCCACTACCCTGTTTCAGGGGTGTGGCGCACGCCACCAGCCTGCATAAACTTCAGAGCAGGCCCAATTCTTGCGCCACTACCCTGTTTCAGGGGGTGTGGCGCAAGGAACAAAAACTATGCCTTTCCGGAGTCGTTTCGTAACGCAATTCTACGACGATTTCTAGATAGTTTCTTTTGATTCTTTGGAGTTATTTGAGCATTGTTAAAGATTCAAACACTTCAATACACTCCTACATACTCCTACATGATCAAATCACGAAAGGTGAATAGTGATCTAAAATGTCCAATGAAACCAAGGGCGACTAGAATGCCTATTTTTGCGATCGAAAGGACGAATGAGAATCTTTTAAGGGAATATTGTCGTGACCTTATGGAATTATATAAACATGAAAGATATGTTTAATAATGCATGAAACTTGTTGGGTTAAATGGATATGTCTTCTTGGGCCAAATTAAGGCCCAAAAGTGGAAGAAATCCATGGCCCAAATGGGTCAAAAGACCCATTCTTCCATTTGACCTTCTAGACATATTATTATTAAATGCCAAGAATTGTCTAAGGACAACATGAGAGTCCTATATAAAGGGGCAAATCAGATTTTTATTATACAAAACCTCTCATGCCTTTAAAACATTTTTTTCTCAACAGTTCTCATTTCCAAACCCTAAAGCAAAATAATTCCTTGGGACTTCTTGGACAAGATCAACATATTCCAAGCCTTGGTAAGTATTTATTTTCATGGATTAATATCTTATATGCATAAAAGAATATGTATATCATGTTGGTTGGTGGGAATACACTGGGTTTATTATAGGTCTGTCCAGCCTTTGTATGTCTCATTTAGTAATTTAGTAGTCAAGAAAAACATCAAAAATCCATCCAAGTATGGCATACATAGATGTTAGGTTGTAATACAATAGTAGTAATGGAAGAAACCAAGTTCTATTATTGGTGCATCCAACTGTTGAATGTCTCATTTAGTGATTTAGTAGTCAAAGAAACACCGATAATCCATCTGAGTTTGGAATACATAGATGTTAGGAGGTAATGCACATGTAGTAATGTAAGAAACCAAGTTCTATTACTGGTCCGTCCAGACTTTGTATGTCTCATTTAGTAATTTAGTAGTCAAAAAAACATCGATAACCCTTCTGAGAATGGAATACATAGATGTTAGGTTGTAATACAAGTGTAGTAATGTAAGAAACCAAGTTCTATTATTGGTCCGTCCAACCTTTGTATGTGTTATTTAGTGATTTAGTAGTCAACAAAACACCGATAATCCATCCAAGTATGGAATAAATAGATGCTAGGAGGTAATACACGTGTTGTAATTTAAGAAAGTAAGGTTTATTATGGGTCCGTCCTGCCTTTTTATGTCTCATTTAGAAATTTAGTAGTCAAAAAAACATCGATAATCCTTCTGAGTATGGAATACATAGATGTTAGGTTGTAATACAAGTGTAATAATGTAAGAAACCAAGTTCTATTATTGGTCCGTCCAACCTTTGTATGTTTTATTTAGTGAATTAGTAGTCAAAAAAACACCGATAATCCATCCAAGTATGGAATATATAGATGGTAGTAGGTAATAGTCGGGTTGAAATGTAAGAAACCAAGTTTTAATATTGGTCTGTCTAGCCTTTCTATGTCTCATTCAGTAATCTAGTAGTCAGAAAAACATCGATAACCCTTCTGAGTATGGAATACATAGATGTTAGGTTGTAATACAAGTGCAGTAATGTAAGAAACCAAGTTCTATTATTGGTCCATCCAACCTTTGAATGTCTCATTTTGTTATTTAGTAGTAAAGGAAACACCGATAATCCATCTGAGTTTGGAATACATAGATGTTAGGAGGTAATGCACATGTAGTAATGCAAGAAACCAAGTTTTATTACTGGTCTGTCAAGCCTTTGTAAGTCCCATTTAGTAATTTAGTAGTCAAAAAAACATCGATAATCCTTCTGAGTATGGAATACATAGATGTTAGGTTGTGATACATGTGTAGTAATGTAAGAAACCAAGTTCTATTATTGGTCCGTCCAACCTTTGTATGTTTTATTTAGTGAATTAGTAGTCAAAAAAACACCGATAATCCATCCAAGTATGGAATATATAGATGGTAGTAGGTAATAGTCGGGTTGAAATGTAACAAACCAAGTTTTAATATTGGTCTGTCCAGCCTTTCTATGTCTCATTAAGTAATCTAGTAGTCAGAAAAACATCGATAACCCTTCTGAGTATGGAATACATAGATGTTAGGTTGTAATACAAGTGCAGTAATGGAAGAAACCAAGTTCTATTGTTGGTCCATCCAACTTTTGAATTTCTCATTTTGCTATTTAGTAGTAAAGGAAACACCGATAATCCATCTGAGTTTGGAATACATAGATGTTAGGAGGTAATGCACATGTAGTAATGCAACAAACCAAGTTTTATTACTGGTCTGTCAAGCCTTTGTATGTCCTATTTAGTAATTTAGTAGTCAAAAAAACATCGATAATCCTTCTGAGTATGGAATACATAGATGTTAGGTTGTGATACATGTGTAGTATTGTAAGAAACCAAGTTTTATTATTGGTCCGTCCAACCTTTATATGTGTTATTTAGTGATTTAGTATTCAAAAAAACATCGATAATCCATCCAAGTATGGAATAAATAGATGCTAGGAGGCAATACACGTGTTGTAATGTAAGAAACCAAGTTTTATATTTGGTCCATCTAGCATTTTTATGTCTCATTTAGTAATTTAATAGTCAAAATAACCCTTTCTGAGTATGGAATACATAGATGTTAGGTTGTAATACAAGTGTAGTAATGTAAGAAACCAAGTTCTATTACTGGTCCGTCCAACCTTTGTATGAGTTATTTCGTGAATTAGTAGTCAAAAAAACACCGATAATCCATCCAAGTATGGAATAAATAGATGATAAGAGGTAATAGACGTGTTGTAATGTAAGAAACCAAATTTTATTATTGGTCTGTCCACCCTTTGTATGTCTCATTTAGTAATTAGTAGTCAAAAAAACATCGATAACCCTTTTAAGTATGGAATACATAGATGTTATGTTGTAATACAAATGTAGTAATGTAAGAAACCAAGTTCTATTATTGGTCCGTCCAAACTTTGTATGTGTGATTTAGTAATTTAGTAGTAAAAAAACACCGATAATCCATCCAAGTATGGAATAAATAGATGCTAGGAGGTAATACACGTGTTGTAAGGTAAGAAATCAATTTTTATTATTGGTCCGTCCAGCCTTTGTATGTCTCATTTAGTAATTTAGTAGTCAAAAATCCATCCGAGTATGGAATACATAGATGTTAGGTTGTAATACAATAGTAGATTAGGAAGAAAGCAAGTTCTATTAGTGGTCCATCCAACTTTTTAATGTCTCATTTAGTGATTTAGTAGTAAAAGAAACACCGATAATCCAATTGACTTTGGAATACATATATGTTAGGAAGTAATGTAGATGTAGTAATGTAAGAAACCAAGTTTTATTACTGGTCTGTCAAGCCTTTGTATGTCTCATTTAATAATTTATTAGTCAAAAAAACATCGATAATCCTTTTGAGTCTAGAAAACATAGATGTTAGGTTGTAATACAAGTGTAGTAATGTAAGAAACCAAGTTCTATTATTGGTCCGTCCAAACTTTGTATGTGTGATTTAATAATTTAGTTTTAAAAAAAACACCGATAATCCATCCAAGTATGGAATAAATAGATGCTAGGAGGTAATACACGTGTTGTAATGTAAGAAACCAGTTTTTATTATTGGTCTGTCCAGCCTTTGTATGTCTCATTTAGTAATTTAGTAGTCAAAAATACATCCGAGTATGGAATACATAGATGTGAGATTGTAATACAATAGTAGATTAGTAAGAAACCAAGTTCTACTATTGGTCCATCCAACTTTTTAATGTCTCATTTAGTGATTTAGTAGTAAAAGAAACACCGATAATCCATCTGAGTTTGGAATACATAGATGTTAGGAGGTAATGCACATGTAGTAATGTAAGACACCAAGTTCTATTATTGGTCTGTCCAGCCTTTCTATGTCTTATTTAGTAATTTAGTAGTCAAAAAAACATCGATAATCCTTCTGAGTATGGAATACATAGATGTTAGGTTGTAATACAAGTGTAGTAATGTAAGAAACCAAGTTTTATTATTGGTCCGTCCAACCTTTATATGTGTTATTTAGTGATTTAGTATTCAAAAAAACATTGATAATCCATCCAAGTATGGAATAAATAGATGCTAGGAGGTAATACACGTGTTGTAATCTAAGAAACCAAGTTTTATTATTGGTCCGTCCAGCATTTTTATGTCTCATTTAGTAATTTAATAGTCAAAAAAAAACCCTTCTGAGTATGGAATACATAGATGTTAGGTTGTAATACAAGTGTAGTAATGTAAGAAACCAAGTTTTATTACTGGTTCGTCCAACCTTTGTATGAGTTATTTAGTGATTTAGTAGTAAAAAACACACCGATAATCCATCCAAGTATGGAATAAATAGATGATAAGAGGTAATAGACATGTTGTAATGTAAGAAACCAAATTTTATTACTGGTCTGTCCAGCCTTTGTATGTCTCATTTAGTAATTTAGTACTCAAAAAACCATCGATAACCCTGCTGAGTATGGAATACATAGATGTTAGGTTGTAATACAAGTGTAGTTATGTAAGAAACCAAGTTCTATTGTTGGTCCGTCCAAACTTTGTATGTGTGATTTAGTAATTTAGTAGTAAAAAAAACACCGATAATCCATCCAAGTATGGAATAAATAGATGCTAGGAGGTAATACACGTGTTGTAATGTAAGAAACCAGTTTTTATTATTGGTCCGTCCAGCCTTTGTATGTCTCATTTAGTAATTTAGTAGTCAAAAATCCATTTGAGTATGGAATACATAGATGTGAGGTTGTAATACAATAGTAGATTAGTAAGAAACCAAGTTCTATTATTGGTCCATCCAACTTTTTAATGTCTCATTTAGTGATTTAGTAGTAAAAGAAACACCGATAATCCATTTGAGTTTGGAATACATAGATGTTAGGAGGTAATGTAGATGTAGTAATGTAAGAAACCAAGTTTTATTACTGGTCTCCCAGCCTTTGTATGTCTCATTTAGTAATTTAGTAGCCAGAAAAACATCGATAATCCTTCTAAGTCTAGAATACGTAGATGTTAGGTTGTAATACAAGTGTAGTAATGTAAGAAACCAAGTTTTATTATTGGTCCGTCCAACCTTTATATGTGTTATTTAGTGATTTAGTATTCAAAAAAACATCGATAATCCATCCAAGTATGGAATAAATAGATGCTAGGAGGTAATACACGTGTTGTAATGTAAGAAACCAAGTTTTATAATTGGTCCGTCCAGCATTTTTATGTCTCATTTAGTAATTTAATAGTCAAAAAAACCCCTTCTGAGTATGGAATACATAGATGTTAGGTTGTAATACAAGTGTAGTAATGTAAGAAACCAAGTTCTATTACTGGTCCGTCCAACCTTTGTATGAGTTATTTCGTGATTTAGTAGTCAAAAAAACACCGATAATCCATCCAAGTATGGAATAAATAGATGCTAAGAGGTAATAGACGTGTTGTAATGTAAGAAACCAAATTTTATTATTGGTCTGTCCAGCCTTTGTATGTCTCATTTAGTAATTTAGTAGTCAAAAAAAAATCAATAACCCTTTTGAGAATGGAATACATAGATGTTAGGTTGTAATAGAAGTGTAGTAATGTAAGAAACCAAGTTCTATTATTGGTCCGTCCAAACTTTGTATGTGTGATTTAGTAATTTAGTAGTAAAAAAAACACCGATAATCCATCCAAGTATGGAATAAATAGATGCTAGGAGGTAATACACGTGTTGTAATGTAAGAAACCAGTTTTTGTTATTGGTCCGTCCAGCCTTTGTATGTCTCATTTAGTAATTTAGTAGTCAAAAATCCATTTGAGTATGGAGTACATAGATGTGAGGTTGTAATACAATAGTAGATTAGTAAGAAACCAAGTTCTATTATTGGTCCATCCAACTTTTTAATGTCTCATTTAGTGATTTAGTAGTAAAAGAAACACCGATAATCCATTTGAGTTTGGAATACATAGATGTTAGGAGGTAATGTAGATGTAGTAATGTAAGAAATCAAGTTTTATTACTGGTCTGTCAAGCCTTTGTATGTCTCATTTAGTAATTTAGTAGTCAAAAAAACATCGATAATCCTTCTAAGTCTAGAATACATAGATGTTAGGTTGTGATACAAGTGTAGTAATGTAAGAAACCAAGTTTTGTTATTGGTCCGTCCAACCTTTATATGTGTTATTTAGTGATTTAGTATTCAAAAAAACATCGATAATCCATCCAAGTATGGAATAAATAGATGCTAGGAGGTAATACACGTGTTGAAATGTAAGAAACCAAGTTTTATAATTGGTCCGTCCAGCATTTTTATGTCTCATTTAGTAATTTAATAGTCAAAAAAAACCCTTCTGAGTATGGAATACATAGATGTTAGGTTGTAATACAAGTGTAGTAATGTAAGAAATCAAGTTCTATTACTGGTCCGTCCAACCTTTGTATGAGTTATTTCGTGATTTAGTAGTCAAAAAAACACCGATAATCCATCCAAGTATGGAATAAATAGATGCTAAGAGGTAATAGACGTGTTGTAATGTAAGAAACCAAATTTTATTATTGGTCTGTCCAGCATTTGTATGTCTCATTTAGTAATTTAGTAGTCAAAAAAACATCAATAACCCTTCTGAGAATGGAATACATAGATGTTAGGTTGTAATACAAGTGTAGTAATGTAATAAACCAAGTTCTGTTTTTAGTCCATCCAAACTTTGTATGTGTGATTTAGTAATTTAGTAGTCAAAAAAACACCGATAATCCATCCAAATATGGAATAAATAGATGCTAGGAGGTAAGACACGTGATGTAATGTATGAAATCAAGCTTATATTATTGGTCTGTCCAGACTTTGTATGTCTCATTTAGAAATTTAGTAGTCAAAAAAACATCGATAATCCTTCTAAGTCTAGAATACATAGATGTTAGGTTGTAATACAAGTGTAGCAATGTAAGAAACCAAGTTCTATTACTGGTCCGTCCAACCTTTGTATGAGTTATTTCGTGATTTAGTAGTTAAAAAAACACCGATAATCCATCCAAGTATGGAATAAATAGATGATAAGAGGTAATAGACGTGTTGTAATGTAAGAAACCAAATTTTATTTTTGGTCTGTCCTGCCTTTGTATGTCTCATTTAGTAATTTAGTAGTCAAAAAAAAATCAATAACCCTTCTGAGAATGCAATACATAGATGTTAGGTTGTAATAGAAGTGTAGTATTGTAAGAAACCAAGTTCTATTATTGGTCCGTCCAAACTTTGTGTGTGTGATTTAGTAATTTAGTAGTAAAAAAAACACCGATAATCCATCCAAGTATGGAATAAATAGATGCTAGGAGGTAATACACGTGTTGTAATGTAAGAAACCAGTTTTTATTATTGGTCCGTCCAGCCTTTGTATGTCTCATTTAGTAATTTAGTAGTCAAAAATCCATTTGAGTATGGAATACATAGATGTGAGGTTGTAATACAATAGTAGATTAGTAAGAAACCAAGTTCTATTATTGGTCCATCCAACTTTTTAATGTCTCATTTAGTGATTTAGTAGTAAAAGAAACGTCGATAATCCATTTGAGTTTGGAATACATAGATGTTAGGAGGTAATGTAGATGTAGTAATGTAAGAAACCAAGTTTTATTACTGGTCTGTCAAGCCTTTGTATGTCTCATTTAGTAATTTAGTAGTCAAAAAAACATCGATAATCCTTCTAAGTCTAGAATACATAGATGTTAGGTTGTGATACAAGTGTAGTAATGTAAGAAACCAAGTTTTATTATTGGTCCGTCCAACCTTTATATGAGTTATTTAGTGATTTAGTAGTAAAATAAACACCGATAATCCATCCAAGTATGGAATAAATAGATGATAAGAGGTAATAGACGTGTTGTAATTTAAGAAACCAAATTTTATTATTGGCCTGTCCAGCCTTTGTATGTCTCATTTAGTAATTTAGTACTCAAAAAAACATCGATAACCCTTCTGAGTATGGAATACATAGATGTTAGGTTGTAATACAGGTGTAGTTATGTAAGAAACCAAGTTCTATTATTGGTCCGTCCAAACTTTGTATGTGTGATTTAGTGATTTAGTAGTAAAAAAAACACCGATAATCCATCCAAGTATGGAATAAATAGATGCTAGGAGGTAATACACGTGTTGTAATGTAAGAAACCAGTTTTTATTATTGGTCCATCCAGCGTTTGTATGTCTCATTTAGTAATTTAGTAGTCAAAAATCCATTTGAGTATGGAATACATAGATGTGAGGTTGTAATACAATAGTAGATTAGTAAGAAACCAAGTTCTATTATTGGTCCATCCAACTTTTTAATGTCTCATTTAGTGATTTAGTAGTAAAAGAAACACCGATAATCCATTTGAGTTTGGAATACATAGATGTTAGGAGGTAATGTAGATGTAGTAATGTAAGAAACCAAATTTTATTACTGGTCTCCCATCCTTTGTATGTCTCATTTAGTAATTTAGTAGTCAAAAAAACATCGATAATCCTTCTAAGTCTAGAATACACAGATGTTAGGTTGTAATACAAGTGTAGTAATGTAAGAAACCAAGTTTTATTATTGGTCCGTCCAACCTTTATATGTGTTATTTAGTGATTTAGTATTCAAAAAAACATCGATAATCCATCCAAGTATGGAATAAATAGATGCTAGGAGGTAATACACGTGTTGTAATGTAAGAAACCAAGTTTTATAATTGGTCCGTCCAGCATTTTTATGTCTCATTTAGTAATTTAATAGTCAAAAAAACCCCTTCTGAGTATGGAATACATAGATGTTAGGTTGTAGTACAAGTGTAGTAATGTAAGAAACCAAGTTCTATTACTGGTCCGTCCAACCTTTGTATGAGTTATTTCGTGATTTAGTAGTCAAAAAAACACCGATAATCCATCCAAGTATGGAATAAATAGATGCTAAGAGGTAATAGACATGTTGTAATGTAAGAAACCAAATTTTATTATTGGTCTGTCCAGCCTTTGTATGTCTCATTTAGTAATTTAGTAGTCAAAAAAAAATCAATAACCCTTCTGAGAATGGAATACATAGATGTTAGGTTGTAATAGAAGTGTAGTAATGTAAGAAACCAAGTTCTATTATTGGTCCGTCCAAACTTTGTATGTGTGATTTAGTAATTTAGTAGTAAAAAAAAAACCGATAATCCATCCAAGTATGGAATAAATAGATGCTAGGAGGTAATACACGTGTTGTAATGTAAGAAACCAGTTTTTATTATTGGTCCGTCCAGCCTTTGTATGTCTCATTTAGTAATTTAGTAGTCAAAAATCCATTTGAGTATGGAATACATAGATGTGAGGTTGTAATACAATAGTAGATTAGTAAGAAACCAAGTTCTATTATTGGTCCATCCAACTTTTTAATGTCTCATTTAGTGATTTAGTAGTAAAAGAAACACCGATAATCCATTTGAGTTTGGAATACATAGATGTTAGAAGGTAATGTAGATGTAGTAATGTAAGAAACCAAGTTTTATTACTGGTCTGTCAAGCCTTTGTATGTATCATTTAGTAATTTAGTAGTCAAAAAAACATCGATAATCCTTCTAAGTCTAGAATACATAGATGTTAGGTTGTGATACAAGTGTAGTAATGTAAGAAACCAAGTTTTATTATTGGTCCGTCCAACCTTTATATGTGTTATTTAGTGATTTAGTATTCAAAAAAACATCGATAATCCATCCAAGTATGGAATAAATAGATGCTAGGAGGTAATACACGTGTTGAAATGTAAGAAACCAAGTTTTATAACTGGTCCGTCCAGCATTTTTATGTCTCATTTAGTAATTTAATAGTAAAAAAAAAACCTTCTGAGTATGGAATACATAGATGTTAGGTTGTAATACAAGTGTAGTAATGTAAGAAACCAAGTTCTATTACTGGTCCGTCCAACCTTTGTATGAGTTATTTCGTGATTTAGTAGTCAAAAAAACACCGATAATCCATCCAAGTATGGAATAAATAGATGCTAAGAGGTAATAGACGTGTTGTAATGTAAGAAACCAAATTTTATTATTGGTCTGTCCAGCATTTGTATGTCTCATTTAGTAATTTAGTAGTCAAAAAAACATCAATAACCCTTCTGAGAATGGAATACATAGATGTTAGGTTGTAATACAAGTGTAGTAATGTAATAAACCAAGTTCTGTTTTTAGTCCATCCAAACTTTGTATGTGTGATTTAGTAATTTAGTAGTCAAAAAAACACCGATAATCTATCCAAATATGGAATAAATAGATGCTAGGAGGTAAGACACGTGATGTAATGTATGAAATCAAGCTTATATTATTGGTCTGTCCAGACTTTGTATGTCTCATTTAGAAATTTAGTAGTCAAAAAAACATCGATAATCCTACTGAAGTATGGAATACATAGATGTTAGGTTGTAATACAAGTGTAGCAATGTAAGAAACCAAGTTCTATTACTGGTCCGTCCAACCTTTGTATGAGTTATTTCGTGATTTAGTAGTTAAAAAAACACCGATAATCCATCCAAGTATGGAATAAATAGATGATAAGAGGTAATAGACGTGTTGTAATGTAAGAAACCAAATTTTATTTTTGGTCTGTCCAGCCTTTGTATGTCTCATTTAGTAATTTAGTAGTCAAAAAAAAATCAATAACCCTTCTGAGAATGGAATACATAGATGTTAGGTTGTAATACAAGTGTAGTAATGTAAGAAACCAAGTTCTATTATTGGTCCGTCCAAACTTTGTATGTGTGATTTAGTAGTAAAAAAAACACCGATAATCCATCCAAGTATGGAATAAATAGATGCTAGGAGGTAATACACGTGTTGTAATGTAAGAAACCAGTTTTTATTATTGGTCCGTCCAGCGTTTGTATGTCTCATTTAGTAATTTAGTAGTCAAAAATCCATTTGAGTATGGAATACATAGATGTGAGGTTGTAATACAATAGTAGATTAGTAAGAAACCAAGTTCTATTATTGGTCCATCCAACTTTTTAATGTCTTATTTAGTGATTTAGTAGTAAAAGAAACACCGATAATCCATTTGAGTTTGGAATACATAGATGTTAGGAGGTAATGTAGATGTAGTAATGTAAGAAACCAAGTTTTATTACTGGTCTGTCAAGCCTTTGTATGTCTCATTTAGTAATTTAGTAGTCAAAAAAACATCGATAATCCTTCTAAGTCTAGAATACATAGATGTTAGGTTGTGATACAAGTGTAGTAATGTAAGAAACCAAGTTTTATTATTGGTCCGTCCAACCTTTATATGTGTTATTTAGTGATTTAGTATTCAAAAAAACATCGATAATCCGTCCAAGTATGGAATAAATAGATGCTAGGAGGTAATACACGTGTTGTAATGTAAGAAACCAAGTTTTATAATTGGTCCGTCCAGCATTTTTATGTCTCATTTAGTAATTTAATAGTCAAAAAAACCCCTTCTGAGTATGGAATACATAGATGTTAGGTTGTAATACAAGTGTAGTAATGTAAGAAACCAAGTTCTGTTACTGGTCCGTCCAACCTTTGTATGAGTTATTTCGTGATTTAGTAGTCAAAAAAACACCGATAATCCATCCAAGTATGGAATAAATAGATGCTAAGAGGTAATAGACGTGTTGTAATGTAAGAAACCAAATTTTATTATTGGTCTGTCCAACATTTGTATGTCTCATTTAGTAATTAAGTAGTCAAAAAAACATCAATAACCCTTCTGAGTATGGACTAATTAGATGTTAGGTTGTAATACAAGTGTAGTAATGTAATAAACCAAGTTCGGTTTTTAGTCCATCCAAACTTAGTATGTGTGATTTAGTAATTTAGTAGTAAAAAAAACACCGATAATCCATCCAAGTATGGAATAAATAGATGCTAGGAGGTAAGACACGTGATGTAATGTATGAAATCAAGTTTATATTATTGGTCTGTCCAGACTTTGTATGTCGCATTTAGTAATTTAGTAGTAAAAAAAACATCAAAAATCCATCCGAGTATGGAATGCATAGATGTTAGGTTGTAATACAAGTGTAGTAATGTAAGAAACCAAGTTCTATTATTGGTCCATCCAACTTTGAATTTCTCATTTAGTGATTTAGTAGTAAAAGAAACACCGATAATCCATCTGAGTGTGGAATACATAGATGTTAGGAGCTAATGCACATGTAGTAATGTAAGAAACCAAGTTTTATTACTGGTCCTTCCAGCCTTTGTATGCCACATTTAGTAATTTAGTGGTTAAACCAAGTTCTATTATTGGTCTGTCCAGCCTTTCTATGTCTTATTTAGTAAGTTAGTCGTCAAAAAAACATCGATAATCAATTGTAGTAATGTAAGAAACCAAGTTTTATTATTGGTCCGTCCAACCTTTATATGTGTTATTTAGTGATTTAATATTCAAAAAAACATCGATAATCCATCCAAGTATGGAATAAATAGATGCTAGGAGGTAATACATGTGTTGTAATGTAAGAAGCCAAGTTTTATTATTGGTCCGTCCATCATTTTTATGTCTCATTTAGTAATTTAATAGTCAAAAAAACCCCTTCTGAGTATGGAATACATAGATGTTTGGTTGCAATACAAGTGTAGTAATGTAAGAAACCAAGTTCTATTACTGGTCCGTCTAACCTTTGTATGAGTTATTTAGTGATTTAGTAGTCAAAAAAACACCGATAATCCATCCAAGTATGGAATAAATAGATGCTAAGAGGTAATAGACGTGTTGTAATGTAAGAAACCAAATTTTATTATTGGTCTGTCGAGCCTTTGTATGTCTCATTTAGTAATTTAGTAGTCAAAAAAACATCGATAACCCTTCTGAGTATGGAATACATAGATGTTAGGTTGTAATACAAGTGTAGTAATGTAAGAAACCAAGTTTTATTATTGGTCCGTCCAACCTTTATATGTGTTATTTAGTGATTTAGTATTCAAAAAAACATCGATAATCCATCCAAGTATGGAATAAATAGATGCTAGGAGGTAATACACGTGTTGTAATGTAAGAAACCAAGTTTTATAATTGGTCCGTCCAGCATTTTTATGTCTCATTTAGTAATTTAATAGTCAAAAAAACCCCTTCTGAGTATGGAATACATAGATGTTAGGTTGTAATACAAGTGTAGTAATGTAAGAAACCAAGTTCTATTACTGGTCCGTCCAACCTTTGTATGAGTTATTTAGTGATTTAGTAGTCAAAAAAACACCGATAATCCATCCAAGTATGGAATAAATAGATGCTAAGAGGTAATAGACGTGTTGTAATGTAAGAAACCAAATTTTATTATTGGTCTGTCCAGCATTTGTATGTCTCATTTAGTAATTAAGTAGTCAAAAAAACATCAATAACCCTTCTGAGAATGGAATACATAGATGTTAGGTTGTAATACAAGTGTAGTAATGTAATAAACCAAGTTCTGTTTTTAGTCCATCCAAACTTTGTATGTGTGATTTAGTAATTTAGTAGTAAAAAAAACACCGATAATCCATCCAAGTATGGAATAAATAGATGCTAGGAGGTAAGACACGTGATGTAATGTATGAAATCAAGTTTATATTATTGGTCTGTCCAGACTTTGTATGTCGCATTTAGTAATTTAGTAGTAAAAAAAACATCAAAAATCCATCCGAGTATGGAATGCATAGATGTTAGGTTGTAATACAAGTGTAGTAATGTAAGAAACCAAGTTCTATTATTGGTCCATCCAACTTTGAATTTCTCATTTAGTGATTTAGTAGTAAAAGAAACACCGATAATCCATCTGAGTGTGGAATACATAGATGTTAGGAGCTAATGCACATGTAGTAATGTAAGAAACCAAGTTTTATTACTGGTCCTTCCAGCCTTTGTATGCCTCATTTAGTAATTTAGTGGTTAAACCAAGTTCTATTATTGGTCTGTCCAGCCTTTCTATGTCTTATTTAGTAAGTTAGTCGTCAAAAAAACATCGATAATCAATTGTAGTAATGTAAGAAACCAAGTTTTATTATTGGTCCGTCCAACCTTTATATGTGTTATTTAGTGATTTAATATTCAAAAAAACATCGATAATTCATCCAAGTATGGAATAAATAGATGCTAGGAGGTAATACACGTGTTGTAATGTAAGAAACCAAGTTTTATAGTTGGTTCCTTCAGAATTTTTATGTCTCATTTAGTAATTTAATAGTCAAAAAAACCCCTTCTGAGTATGGAATACATAGATGTTAGGTTGTAATACAAGTGTAGTAATGTAAGAAACCAAGTTCTATTACTGGTCCGTCCAACCTTTGTATGAGTTATTTCGTGAATTAGTAGTCAATAAAACACCGATAATCCATCCAAGTATGGAATAAATAGATGCTAAGAGGTAATAGACGTGTTGTAATGTAAGAAACCAAATTTTATTATTGGTCTGTCCAGCCTTTGTATGTCTTATTTAGTAATTAGTAGTCAAAAAAACATTGATAACCCTTTTGAGTATGGAATACATAGATGTTAGGTTGTAATACAAATGTAGTAATGTAAGAAACCAAGTTCTATTATTGGTCCGTCCAAACTTTGTGTGTGTGATTTAGTAATTTAGTAGTAAAAAAACACCGATAATCCATCCAAGTATGGAATAAATATATGCTAGGAGGTAATACACGTGTTGTAATGTAAGAAATCAATTTTTATTATTGGTCTGTCCAGCCTTTGTATGTCTCATTTAGTAATTTAGTAGTCAAAAAAAAATCAATAACCCTTCTGAGAATGGAATACATAGATGTTAGGTTGTAATAGAAGTGTAGTAATGTAAGAAACCAAGTTCTATTATTGGTCCGTCCAAACTTTGTATGTGTGATTTAGTAGTAAAAAAAACACCGATAATCCATCCAAGTATGGAATAAATAGATGCTAGGAGGTAATACACGTGTTGTAATGTAAGAAACCAGTTTTTATTATTGGTCCGTCCAGCGTTTGTATGTCTCATTTAGTAATTTAGTAGTCAAAAATCCATCCGAGTGTGGAATACATAGATGTGAGGTTGTAATACAATAGTAGATTAGTAAGAAACCAAGTTCTATTATTGGTCCATCCAACTTTTTAATGTCTCATTTAGTGATTTAGTAGTAAAAGAAACACCGATAATCCATTTGAGTTTGGAATACATAGATGTTAGGAGGTAATGTAGATGTAGTAATGTAAGAAACCAAATTTTATTACTGGTCTCCCATCCTTTGTATGTCTCATTTAGTAATTTAGTAGTCAAAAAAACATCGATAATCCTTCTAAGTCTAGAATACATAGATGTTAGGTTGTAATACAAGTGTAGTAATGTAAGAAACCAAGTTTTATTATTGGTCCGTCCAACCTTTATATGTGTTATTTAGTGATTTAGTATTCAAAAAAACATCGATAATCCATCCAAGTATGGAATAAATAGATGCTAGGAGGTAATACACGTGTTGTAATGTAAGAAACCAAGTTTTATAATTGGTCCGTCCAGCATTTTTATGTCTCATTTAGTAATTTAATAGTCAAAAAAACCCCTTCTGAGTATGGAATACATAGATGTTAGGTTGTAGTACAAGTGTAGTAATGTAAGAAACCAAGTTCTATTACTAGTCCGTCCAACCTTTGTATGAGTTATTTCGTGAATTAGTAGTCAAAAAAACACCGATAATCCATCCAAGTATGGAATAAATAGATGCTAAGAGGTAATAGACGTGTTGTAATGTAAGAAACCAAATTTTATTATTGGTCTGTCCAGCCTTTGTATGTCTTATTTAGTAATTAGTAGTCAAAAAAACATTGATAACCCTTTTGAGTATGGAATACATAGATGTTAGGTTGTAATACAAATGTAGTAATGTAAGAAACCAAGTTCTATTATTGGTCCGTCCAAACTTTGTGTGTGTGATTTAGTAATTTAGTAGTAAAAAAACACCGATAATCCATCCAAGTATGGAATAAATATATGCTAGGAGGTAATACACGTGTTGTAATGTAAGAAACCAGTTTTTATTATTGGTCCGTCCAGCGTTTGTATGTCTCATTTAGTAATTTAGTAGTCAAAAATCCATCCGAGTGTGGAATACATAGATGTGAGGTTGTAATACAATAGTAGATTAGTAAGAAACCAAGTTCTATTATTGGTCCATCCAACTTTTTAATGTCTCATTTAGTGATTTAGTAGTAAAAGAAACACCGATAATCCATTTGAGTTTGGAATACATAGATGTTAGGAGGTAATGTAGATTTAGTAATGTAAGAAACCAAGTTTTATTACTGGTCTGTCAAGCCTTTGTATGTCTCATTTAGTAATTTAGTAGTCAAAAAAACATCGATAATCCTTCTGAGTCTAGAATACATAGATGTTAGGTTGTAATACAAGTGTAGTAATGTAAGAAACCAAGTTTTATTATTGGTCCGTCCAACCTTTATATGTGTTATTTAGTGATTTAGTATTCAAAAAAACATCGATAATCCATCCATGTATGGAATAAATAGATGCTAGGAGGTAATACACATGTTGTAATGTAAGAAACCAAGTTTTATAATTGGTCCGTACAGCATTTTATGTCTCATTTAGTAATTTAATAGTCAAAAAACCCCCTTCTGATTATGGAATACATAGATGTTAGGTTGTAATACAAGTGTAGTAATGTAAGAAACCAAGTTCTATTACTGGTCCGTCCAACCTTTGTATGAGTTATTTAGTGATTTAGTAGTCAAAATAACACCGATAATCCATCCAAGTATGGAATAAATAGATGCTAGGAAGTAATAGACGTATTGTAATGTAAGAAACCAAGTTTTATTATTGGTGTTTACTTTAATATAGTATTGGTTGCCTTGATTTCAATTTGTGTCTCTACCTTTCTATCCTTTTATCTTTAATTTCGTGTTCTTAGATTTTAGGGTTTCTTATCATTTTCCGCGTGTTCCATCTTGTATCATTTGGTATCAGAGCCGAGCTTAGAATCGTCCCCACGATTCTAGTCTTGTGTTTGTTATCTTGAAAATCACACACAAAAAAAAAGTGTCAAAAAAAAAATGTTTTTGAGTTTTTATGATTTTTGAGTTTATGATTTTTGAGTCTTTTTGTGTTCTAGTACTATAATCTTGTTCCCTTGTACTATTTGAGTCGATATCTAAAATTTGAGCTAATTCCTGGTTGATTTGAGTATTCCACCATTATTGGAGCTTGAGTTTGAAGAAAATTTGAAGTGGGTTCTCAAATCTGAAATTATTGGTTCAGTTTTTGGTCTTTAAAATGTTGAGGGTTTGTTCGTAAGCTTGAAAGGAGTTTGGGTTTCGAATTTCCTCAAATTCTGAGTTTATTTGCTTGAGGGTCAAAATTTGAATGTTCTTGTGTTCTTCATGTTCTTCATATCTTGTTGAAGAAGAATATTCAAAAAGGGTGTGTTTGATCCAAAAGGAGTGAAAGAAAAAGGAGGTGTACTTGTTTATGCCAAGGAATATTCCAAAATTCCAAGAGAAAGAAGGATAAGGTTAGTACAAAAGGGGAATATTCCAAAAGAGGAAAGGACAAAAATAGAAGGGACCACAAGGAATTCAAGGCTGCCATGAGGATCTTGTTGTTGCTTGTTTCCCCTATGGTTTTGCTAGGTTTGGATTTGAGGACAAATCCTTTTCAAGAAAGGGAGAATAATGCAAGCCGAGCTTCATCAATACCATGGAATGAAGAATTGAAGCTCAAGAATATACTTAAGTGGTAGTACAAGGAAGAAAGAGGCTATGGATGCGAAAGTGGCTAATTTTGACATTAAAGTCTCATGCTAAAGAAGACCCTTATTTCATTAAGAGTATTTTTGTAATTACTAGGTAGGCTATAAATAAGAGAGAATAGCTCATTTTAGAGAGATAGATTATTTTGATATGATATTTTGAAAGAGAGAAACTATTGAGAGAGTTGAGGCTAAGGCCATAGTTGCTAGGAAATGTTGATGGGATTGCTTGCTTGAGGATATCATTCCTCTTGAGGGTGTCTCGATAGTATAGTTGCTTGTTTGGATTCTTAATAGGAGGTCTTGGTTTTCGTATAGCCATGGTTGCCTATTAGATCTCATGCTTGTGTCTTGCTTTCATAGGTTTAGATATTTATCTTGAATATTAAGGAGGTCTTTACTTTAATATAGTATTGGTTGCCTTGATTTCAATTTGTGTCTCTACCTTTCTATCTTTTTATCTTTAATTTTGTGTTTTTAGATTTTAGGATTTCTTATCATCTTCCGCGTATTCCGTCTCGTATCATTTCATATCAGAGCCACTTTTAGATTCGTTCCTACGAATCTATCTAGGGGTTGTGGTATTAAAAATCAGAAAAGCAAAAAAAAAATCCCAAAAAATTTTGAGTTTTGGTTTTTGAGTCTTTCTTGAAGTTTCTGTACTAGATCGTGTTTTCTCTGGTATATTTGAGTTGGAATCTGAAAATTTGGGTTTGATTTGAGTAAATTTGGAGAAAACCCCATTGTTGAGCTTGAAGTTCTTGAGAAAAGTGAAGTGGGTTTCTAAATCTTGTGATTTTGGTGTGGATTTGAGTGCTAAAAATTATTGGAAGTTGTTCTCCACGTTGAAGAGAACATAAATCTGAAAGTTGGAGCTATTTGGAGAAGTTTTGGAGAATCCACCATTTTTGAGTTTGAAGCTTGAAGAAGTTTCAAATGGGTTTGAAAATCTAAAAATTTTGGCTTGGAATTGAGGGTTAAAGATGTCACACCCCGAATCCCAACGAGGCGTGATTGGCACCCGAAGCCGATATGGTTCGAGAGAACCAATCTTTACTCATGAACCCTCGTATGCATAACTTCGAATGAATAACATCGTGTCTCATGTAATGGATGAAATGTGAAATGCCATACATATACCTATAGAAAACTTGGCCGTTGGGGCCATTAAGTCAACACGGACATTTTCTCTTACATTCATAACCCACACATGTCTACAAAAGCCTCTAACAAATGCATTTACAAGACCAACTAACATTCGGGACAAATCCCCGCTTTAGGCAATAGTTACATCAAAACAATTATACAACTATGACTCAAGAGGCTCCGAACCAACTAGAGCTCACCAAAACTCTACAAATGATCCCCAGTCTATAGAGGAGGTCTACTAATGCCTGCACCTGCAACATGTAAGGTAATTCCCCAAGAGGGGTCAGTACGAAGAATGTACTGAGTATGTAAGGCCATAAGAAAACTGCATCAATACATGAGAATTTCAAGGGAAATAATTATAAGAGAAACTCTGCAGGTGGAACCATGTACCTTTCTTTCACTGTTATTATCTCCAATGATTTATACATAATAACAACTATGGAATCAATATGAGAGAATTAGCAGTTGTGAATAAACTCTCTTTCTAGATGTAATGAACCATGCACTCATATTTCTTCTATCATTACCACTTATGAGTATTCTCACATGTCCTTATTATTCATATACTATCCTTTACATACCCGTTTAGTCCAAAGAACCACCTCCACTCAAAAGACTTGCTTCTCAGAGACTCTTCTATGCAAGGAATTCTTCCACTTAAGAGGAGATTCTTTTATTCAAGAGGTTCTAGAGATTTGGGTGAATAATATAACATACCTCCACTCTATTGGTGGGGTAATTATATATGAACATCAATGGAAAACAACTGTAACAAATAGTAATTATGGATAAACCATCAATCTGTACTTTTGGAGTCATGTCTATTGCTTTCATTACTTTCTTTGCTTCTTTGCTTCTGTGATTAATCATCTTTATTGTTCTACCCATGCTAGGCTATTTTGTAGCCCCTGGGATGAGATGTTAGATGAACCCATGCTAGGTACTTGGACCCCTGGGATGTCATATGAACCCATGCTAGGCTTATCGCCCCTGGGATGTCATGCTATATGAACCCATGCTAGGCTTTCATGTCGCCCCTGGGATGTCATGTGATAACCCATGCTAGGCTTATTGCCCCTGGGATGTATCAATGTATCAATGTATCGGGATTGACCCATGCTAGGTTTATCGCCCCTGGGATGCCACCCGTATTATTGGGATCGACCCATGCTAGGTATTTAACCCCTGGGATGCCACCCATGATAGTCATCAATTGTACATTGCTTCTTTCTTTGATTACTCTTTCTTTCGTTCAATGAATGATACTTTGATGATGGAAACATTATTGAAATTTGTAACATAATCATACAATACGTCACATCTTTTCTCTTGTAAGATTGACATCTTCACTTGTGAGGGATAGGTACATTAACTTGCACATTACCTCTTTCATTACTTTTGAGAGATTGGTATATTTACTTGTGAGAGATTGATTCATTCACTTGTGAGAGATTGGTACTTTGATAGTCATAATCTCATTTTGAACTTTGGGACATAACATTGATGGAACCATGAAATAATCAGAATAGTACTCAAAGCATATGAAACATGTGAATGACAATTGATTAATGCATAATAACATATGATGAACCATAATTGATACCCGGAATTAGGGTACCCTTGGCTTATGAGGGATTGATACTTTTGTAGTCATAACATTATTAGAAACATTGGACAATAGTCGATGAGTAAGATACATGAGTATAACTACTATTGAAACCCAAATGAATATGAGACATGTATATAACTCTATTGGAACTTGGACTCATAACATGATTGGAACAATGCTATTTAACTAAACAAGCTCTCTTTACCTCATTGCTCTTATTGGGATAATTCTCTTAGGATCTACGACACGCCATATGACAACTTAAGAACTTCCACTCATAAGTAAGAACTAAGTGGGTCATAATTCGTCTAGGAGTAAAACACATATGAATAACAATATATCAACCTTAGTTGGAATACTATAGAACCCCTTTAAAAGAGAACACTTTTGGAACCTTAAGACAATGAGCACTAAACAAAACACATGAGCATAACCACTATTGGCTTTCGGAACATTATCAATGCATATGAGACATGTGAATACTATAGACCTCCCTTGAAGTGTAACACTTGTGGAACCTTAGGATAGTGAACAATGAATAAGGCACATGTGAGTAGCCACTGCTTACCAACTAGAAATACGATGCCTTAGAAACTTATAGAACTTTTTCACATACTAGTCAATGACCCCAATTCAACGAATGGACATGAGTCATATAATTCACCAATTGACAATGAGTAAGGATCATATGAATAACTCTATCCATCTATCGGATACGGAATACCTTAGGGTATTTTGGAATCGAATGAGTACCATGACACTGTGAACACCATATGTTGCAGAAGGGAAATAGAAAAGTAACCTTACATACCTTTGCGTCTCACTATGAATACCCAAGCTTATATGAAAATACAATAGTCCAGCTCTTTCCTTACGTCTCACTCTACATCACAAGTACATAACGAAGTTTATATTAGCAACCAACTACCTTACAAGTGCACAAGATGACTGTGAATCACATAGTTACTTTAGAACGTCATTTCATATTCTTACAATGTAATTTATCATATCAACATGCCAACACTACCATAACATTCCACTCATTGACCAAGATTTCGTTCAACAATATCATTTCGCATCACACTTACCCTTTAGGCCTTCCCATTATCATTCCGTCACATTTACGCTTCTCAATTTGACTCACCACAACATATGAACAACCATACACATATAATACAGTACAACATGCCTTCATACGACACTTTAAAGTCATTAAAACGACATCACAAGTTTCTATTTACATCCAAAAAGGTATCGGGGCTTTCGGGGATCAACTGGGTACGAAAACATACGAAACTGAGTTCTGGAAGTGACCTGCGCTGCCACCTGCGCCCGCAAGTGGCAAGGTGCACGCGCAGATGGCCTTTGGCAGCAGCCAGATCCATCTGTGTTGGCATCTGCACTCGCAGATGCCTCCGTCTGCGGGGGCGGATGCCCGTTTGGTCCGAAATGGCTTCTTTTTGGGTCTTTTAATGCCATGAATGGTCCATGATCATAACCAAACATATTTGAACATATTTTTGATCATATAACATGCCAACAATCATCCATGGTCTCACAACACACATACAACACCCAAAATGACACTTTATGGCCAATATGCCACCAATACCATAACCAATTTCACAATAATCATTCCAAATGGTAAACACCATGACACATCAAGGAAATACTATAATCACATCTCATATGTCAATATTAACTCCATCATGTTCACTTCCTTCAAGACCACAAGTGCATAATCAAATTTACAAGGCAAAACCATCCTCCGATTTAACAAACATGTCACATACACACATAGTGAACTTCTCACACTTCACCAATACAACCAACATCATATAATCACTCTCTCATGCACATAATATATTAAATCATAAGCATAAACACTTACCAAAGTGTGCAAGATGATGGTCTTGGCCAAAAAGATGAAGACTTAGGGTTTGTGGAAATATTGGGAAAATTCTAGAAATAGCATGGGTGGAACAAATGAATAAAATCTGATTTTCCCCCTTTATATAATCCCTCATGTCTCCCTTATCCATTACTTGGCATTTATTGCATGGTCAATTGGTCATATGGACCAATGTTGGAAGAATGGGTCAAATTGTCTTGTTGGGCCATGTTTTTCTTATCATTTTAGGCTTCTTTTGGGCCCAACTTATGCAAGGCTCTTAAATGCCCACATATGGATACATAATTCATCACTTATCTCATGTTTTCATTTTTCCCTAAATATTACGGTAGTCAGCTAGACTCCAAAACGTACGGGGTGTTACAAAAGAGTATTGGGGATTGTTCCTCATATCAAAAAGAGCCTAGATTTCAAATTTCATTGAATTCCAAGATAAAATGAAGAAGATATGAAGTTTTGAAGTTCATCCATGTTCTTAGTGTTCTTCATGACATTCATATCTTGTTGAAGGGGAATATTCAAAAAGGTGTGTTAGATCCAAAAGAAAGATAAAAGAAAAGTGTTTGGGAGTAGTACAAAAGGAATATTCCAAAGGGGAAAAAGACAAGGAAGGAAGCTTCCTCAAGTGTCCTTTTGGGACAATTTTCAACTCTTATTTTTTAGGTTTTTACTTCACCTTTTTGGAGAATTTTCTCCATGGGTTTCAACACAATTTCGTCCTAATTAATTTTTTAAATTCAAATATTGGTAAATTAGTTTCTTTTTATTAATTTTTCCTTTTCTTTGGCTTCAAACTTGATTTTAATTAGTAGATTACCCTACTAAATATTATCAAGTTCTTTGAGTTCAATTTTTTTTTTCGTGCTAATTTCTTTCTTGTGCCTTTTTTTTCATTTTTATTCGTTGTTAATTTTCTTGATTCAAGTTCTTTAGATTTTATTGAGTCGTCCGTTCTTCAGTTAACAAAAATCCATTCTACCCTTAAGGTTTGTTTGTGACTCTTGGCAAGTGATTGATCGAATTGATAGCAACTTTGGCCGGATCCTTGAGTGGTAAAAGGCTAGAGTGTGTAAGATCATTTGAGTGGTGCTAGCCAAGCACAAAAGAGTGCAAATACGAGTGAAAGTGAGGACTTTTATTGCTAATCTTGTTTGCTCCTTTAGTAGGTACTTGGAGTTCAAGTATGTCGTCCATAACTTCGTATCCTTGTGATGATGACATGGAAAATTATGTTTGTAGTGATGGAGGCTATGAGTATGATGATGACGGAGGTTATGGAGGCTATGAAAAGAGTCATGATCATGATCCATATGGAGATGACAGCTACTACTTCGGGGGTGAATATGAGGAAAATGACGCTCGTAACTCCTATTGTGAAGATGGTGGAGTAGAAGAACCTTGTAGTGATTATTCTTATGGTCATAATGGCGAATATGAGGGCTCTCATACTACCCACTATGAGGATGAAGGTGACTTTAGGTATAATTCTTCTTCTCACTTACCTTATGAGCCTTGTGTCACACCCCAAATCCCATTGGGGCGGACATGGCACCCGAAGCCGTTACGGCCCGAGAGAACCATTCTATACGTTCGCATACTTGTTGTCAATAGGCTAGCATTCAATCACTTATGGACACAACATATCAATAATATAAATATGATAAGAACATTTATATAAACATGAGACATGGCCGTTGGAGCCATATGGTTGAGAAAAAAACACACAACATTCCCTCCTTCAACTGTATAACGTCTACAAAGCCTCTAACAGCTACAAAACCCAAAATATAGTCGGTATAATTTCCCACTTTATATACAATGCTTATGCAGCACCAAAACCACATATACATATGACTGGGAAAGCCCCGAACCGAACTGGAGCTCACCAATATTCTGTAGATGACCCGTAGCCTACTGAGGAGGTCTACTAGTACCTGTACCTGCAGCACGTAAGGTAAGTCCCCCAAGGGACGTCAGTACGAAAGAATGTACTGAGTAAGTAAGGCTATAAGTAACTGTATGAAATATAAGCACTTCAATGGAATTAAGTACAAGTGAACGAACGATATAAATAACTACCATATGGTATATATGTGGAATCATGTACATTGCTTTCTTTACTTTACTGTACATCATCAATCATCAATCATATCATGCCCGGGCCCAACTGATCAGTGGGAAATAACATAATAATCGGGATCGCCATCCATGCGGATGTTCCTTTTATCCCATGGGATACCACCCGTAATAATGGGATCGACATTCATGCGAGTGTTTCTTTCACTCTATGAGATACCACCCATTTTCAACATTAACCATGACACAATTACTCACATTACTTCATTCTTTAGTTATAAGAGCAATACATTTATAACAGTTCTACTAATTCTGAAATGAGATATTGTACAACCCTTTGGGGATAGGACAAGTGTTATGATAATATGAATACTAGATGTTGCAGAAGAATGCGGAAAAGAATAACCTTACATACCTTATCTTCTCAATATGTAACTACAATGATTCAGCTCCTTCCTTATGTGTTACTCTACAACACAAGTACATAATGGAGCAAACATTAAAAGCTAGCTACATTATAAGTTCACAAGACGGTAAGTAGGTGCTTAACGGAAAGTAGAAACCGTCCAACCTCCAAAACACATTTTGCATCACTCCCCCTTTCATTATACTACCAGATAACAGTATTCAACCACATTACCCTAACACTTACTGCTTTTACAAAACAACAACACCAAATCAGTCCACACACCACCAAAACAGTCCACAAACAAACATAACCGTTACAAACCGGTAGGATTACCTACCTAGTTTATCCTTTACATTTCCACTCTAATGAAACTCCATATATTCACACCATAAGGTAACCATACTGCCTTCCACAGTAGCATACCAAAATAATTCCACAACAGTTCCAAAATTCAGATTAACATAACAAAAGAGTGTTCTCTTTTCACTACAACAAACGTTCCATTTACCAACACATATAAACATTTCCATCAAGCCATACATAAAAGGAACGATTCAGGGGCAGAACCACACTTTAATATACTGGAATTTCATCATCATAACTTAATTTCTTCAACACCCTAAGCCCCTATACAAGTCCAAGCCACAAGGAAGACAAATTCATCAAAACCAACACAAGTGGACTGCCAACTTAATTAAGGGACTGCCCTATACATTTTAAACACCACCAACATGTTTTACACAACCTATTATACATATATAACATTAATCTATAAGGGTAAACACTTACCAAGGCTTGCAAAATGGGAGATTAGTCCAAGAACCCTAAAGGGGAAACTAGGGCGGCTGTTTTGGTTTAGAAAGGGGAGAGAGTGTTAATTAAAAGCTGAAATTTTGCAAGTGTAGTGAATGAAAAATAATGCTGAAATGATCCCTATATACACCCTTTTTGACCGCCTCTCTTTATCCATTCTTAGCCATATTTTTGGTCAAAAGTAGTCCAAGTAGGAGATGTACCTACTTGGCTAATTAATCTGCCCAAAACAGTCCAAGTAGTTGATGCACCTACTTGGTTTATTTCTAGTTGGACCATTTTAGTTTGGGCCTTGATTATATTTAGGTAGTGGGCTGGTGATCTTTCCCCTTTTTGGTACTTAGTTTGGGCCTCAATTGAGTCCATTAATATGTATCCAAGTACAGCCCAATAGCTTAAGTAGATGATACACCTACTATCTTAAATTAAGTCACGGAAGCACCTCGTTTATGTTCTTCCCTTTTTCCAACGTCTTAATCCTTCTACCTTAATCCACCACTTAACTTTAACTTTACACTCAAGTATGTCGTTATTATCTCAAGTTTAAATACCTTTATCCATGTTAGGTTGATCGTATAAGTTTTGAAAATGTACGGGGTGTTACATCCTCCCCCCCTTAGGAACATTCGTCCTCGAATGATAGTATCATCTCTATTCAGCTTAAACGAGTTCAAGCTTAAGTTCAATCTTTATACTACCATATAACACTTATATATTTATATACTTACTTGTTATTGCTCCAATTCAGCATCTAAGGTTTCCACTTCAGTTTCAAATAATTGAGGATACTTAGATTTCATCATCTCCTCGGCTTTCCATGTGATCTCTTCTACCTGTTGATTCCTCCAAAGCACTTTTATGGAAGTTACCTCTTTATTTCTTAACTTCTTAACTTGTCGATCAAGAATAGCAATAGGTATCTCTTCATAGGTAAGTTCCTCCGTAACTTGTACATCTTCAATGGGGGTAACATGAGATGGATCTCCTATGCATTTTTGAAGCATCGAAACATGAAATACCGGATGAACAGTGGAGAGTTCTTGGGGTAGTACCAACTCATACGCAACTTGCCCAAATCTTTTAATAATTTCATATGGGCCTATATAACGTGGACTCAATTTTCCTTTCTTTCCGAATCGCATTACCCCTTTCATCGGTGACACTTTTAAAAATACCCAATCACCTATGGCGAATTCGAGCCCTCTCCTTCTAACATCAGCATATGATTTATGGCGGCTTTGGGCTGTCTGTAGTCGTTGCTGTATCACCTTAACTTTCTCCATAGCTTGATGGACGAGATACGGTCCAAATAGGGTAGTTTCACCTACTTCAAACCATCCGATAGGTGATCTACACTTTCTCCCATATAACGCTTCGTAAGGAGCCATCTTGATACTTGAATGATAGCTATTATTGTAGGCAAATTCAACAAGAGATAAATGATCATCCCAATTGCCTTTAAAGTCTAATGCGCACGCTCATAGCATATCTTCAAGTGTCTAGATAGTACGTTCTGCTTGTCCATCCGTCTGAGGATGGAAGGCCGTACTCAACTTTACTTGTGTACCCAAGCTCTTCTGAAATGATTTCCAAAAATGTGCAGTAAATTGTGCTCCCCTGTCTGATATAATGGAGACCGGAATTCCATGTAATCTCACTATCTCTTTAACATACAATCTTGCATAATCTTCCGCTGTATAAGTGGTTTTGACAGGTAGGAAATGTGCTGACTTGGTAAGCCTGTCAACTATGACCCATATAGAATCAAATTTCCGTAGTGTACGAGGCAAACCTGTGACGAAGTCCATATTAATCATATCCCATTTCCAAACTGGAAGATTGATACATTGCATGTAACCTCCAGGTTTCTGATGCTCCACTTTAACTTGTTGACAATTTAGACATTGAGTTACAAATTTAGCAATGTCCTTCTTCATATTACCCCACCAATACACTTCTTTCAAATCATGGTACATTTTTGTAGCTCCCGGATGAATAGAATATCGTGAATGATGCGCCTCTATCATAATTCTTCTCCTCAGCACATCTACATCCGGTACACATAATCTATCTTGGCATTGAAGCACCCCTTCTTGTGTAAGATCAAAGACCTTATAGTCAGACCCTGTTGTACATTTTCCTTTAGCTGCAATAACATAGGATCCGCAAACTGCTTTTCTTTCACCTCAACTATCAATAAAGATTCAGCTGCATTTTGTACAATAACCCCTTCATCTGAGGATTCGAGAAAACGAACCCCCAAGCTGGCTAATTGATGTAGATCTTTGAATAAATCTTGCTTTTCTGTCAAGTGGCTACTAGTGCCTCCTATTGCCTTTCGGCTCAATGCATCAGCTACCACATTTGCTTTTCCTGGATGATATAGAATATCAATATCATAATCTTTCAATAGCTCAAGCCACCTTCGTTGCCTCAAATTGAGTTCCTTCTGCTTAAATATATACTGTAAACTTTTGTGATCAGTATAGATGTCAACATGAACTCCATACAAATAATGACGCCATATCTTTAAAGCAAATACCACCGCTGCTAATTCAAGATCATGCGTGGGATAGTTTCTCTCATGCGGTCGTAGCTGTCGTGAAGCATATGCTATTACATTACCGTGCTGCATCAATACACACCCTAGTCCAATTCCGAAAGCATCACAATATACTACATACCCCTCTGTGCCTTCCGGAAGTACCATTACTAGTGTAGAAGTCAATTTATTTTTCAGCTCTTGGAAACTTCTCTCACATGCATCATTCCACTGAAATTTGATTGCCTTGTGTGTAAGCTTTGTTAAAGGTGCAGCAATGGAAGAAAACCCTTCAACAAACCTTCGATAATAACCTGCTAACCCAAGGAAGCTACAAATTTCCGTAGGTGTCGTAGGCCTTGGCCAATTTTTCACCGCTTCAATCTTTTGCGTATCAACCCTTATCCCTTTATCTGATACAATGTGACCCAAGAATGCTACAGACTTCAACCAAAATTCACATTTAGAGAACTTTGCATATAACTTACGATCACGAAGAATCTGTAACACCTGTCGTAAGTGGCTAGCATGGTCCTCTTTTGATCGTGAATAGACAAGAATATCGTCTATAAATACTATCACGAACACGTCTAAAAACGGCTTGAACACCCTATTCATTAGATCCATAAAAGCTGCTGGTGCATTTGTTAGCCCGAAGGACATAACCAAAAACTCATAATAATCGTACCGTGTTCGGAAAGCTGTCTTGGGTATATCTCTTTCTCTGACCTTTACTTGATGGTAACCCGACCTCAAGTCAATCTTTGAGAAACATGTAGCACCTTGTAATTGATCAAACAAATCATCAATTCTAGGAAGGGGATATTTGTTCTTAATTGTCACCTTATTCAATTGCCGATAGTCAATGCACATTCTCAATGTGCCATCTTTTTTCCATACAAATAATACCGGTGCACCCCACGGGGACATACTAGGCCTAATGAAGCCCTTGTCCAGCAAATCTTTCAATTGCTCCTTTAATTCACGCAATTCTGCTGGAGCCATTCTATATGGGGGAATAGAGATAGGTTGAGTGCCTGGATCTACATCGATACCAAACTCTACTTCCCGTTCTGGGGGCAAACCTGGAAGATCCTCCGGAAATACGTCAAGAAATTCATTGACCATTGGAACCGATTGAGGAGTTGGTGGTTTTGCATCAATATCATGCACTCTCACTAAGTGGCATATATATCCCTTGGATATCATTTTTCTAGCCTTAAGATAGGAAATAAATCTGCCTCTTGGTGCCCCTACATTACCCTTCCATTCAAGAACATCCTTTTGTGGAAAATGGAATTGTACCCTCTTGGCTCGACAATCTACCGTGGCATAACAAGAAGCTAGCCAATCCATTCCCATTATAACATCAAAATCTATCATGTCTAGCTCAATAAAATCAACCAACGTATCATGACCACCGACAGTAACTATGCAATCATGATAAACTCTCTTTGCTATAATAGATTCCCCAACCGGTGTAGTTACTTCAATTGACTTAACTAGTAATTCCGGCGTTCTTTCAAATTTTTCAGCAATCAAAGGAGTAACATATGATAATGTAGAACCCGGATCAATCAACGGATATAAATTATGTGAGAATATGGACAAGATACCTGTAACTACATCAGGAGATGCTTCTAAATTCTGACGGTCTGCTAGAGCATAAATACGATTTTGAGTTCCACTGGAACTAGCTGCTCCTCTAGCACCTCTACCGCGTCCAATAGGCTGCACTCCTCTACCTAAGGAAGGCACCGATGATGATGATGCCACAGTGGATCCCGCAGGTCGTACCATGCTTCTCGAGCCTCTTCGTGGGCATTCCCTCATCATGTGCCCTGTCATGCCACACCAATAACAAACATTCATCCCCAGTCGGCATTCACCTGGATGATATCGTCTGCAATGCTGACATGGTGAACGAAAAGATCCCGATGTCTGTAAACCACGACTCCCACTACCTTTCCCGGCTTGATTACCTCTAAACCCTTGGAATTGAAATGAAGTGCCTACCATGGAATGAGAAAATGGTGGCCTAGGCGGTCTACTAAAAATCCGAGGCCTAAACTCTCCTTGGGACACCATAGACTGTCCCGTAGATCTAGCTCTCTTCGACGACCCTTCTTCAAACCCTTGTGTTCTTCTCCGTTGCCTCTGATCTTCCATTTTCTGTGCAAAGGCCTGTATTCTAGCTATGTCCATATCCATGTTCAACGCAGCAATAGTACAATCTCGAACCAAATATGGCTCCAATCTATCCACATACCGATGAACTCTATCGGTCATCGTAGCTACCACATTCGGAGCATAACGGGCCAAAGAGTTAAATCGAAGGCTATACTCTCGGACACTCATGTTACCCTGCCGCAGATTCAAGAACTGGTCTGCACGAGCCTCTCGGACCTCATATGGGAGATAGTGATCAATGAATGCCATTTTAAATTCTTCCCAACTAGCTGGGAGTGCATCAATACCCCTCGACCGTTTCCAATCTTCATACCATAAAATAGCCTCGCCCTTCAATCTATAGGCCGCAAGCTCAACCGTTTCCACACCGGACACATGCATAACCTCCAAAGCCCTTTGAATTTGATCTACAAAATCTTGAGGGTCCTCATTTGGATCTGATCCAGTGAATGTGGGAGGATCTAACTTCAGAAAATCCTGTGTCCGTCGACTAGCTGCTCTAGCTGCACTATCATCACTTGTCGTTGGACCACCTTGTCCCTGAACTTGTGCAGTAACTATTCGGGTCAACATTTGCACTGCACTCTTTAGATCCTGGTCAGTAGTATTTATTGGTGGTCCTGCAGGTACTTCTCTTCCTCTTGACTCTTCTGATAATGGAAGAGTGGAAGAAGTCTGTGATGCAAACTCATTTTCAGCTTCACCTTGATTAGCTTGTTTAGGTGGTGATTTACTGGTTCCTTCTCCGGCAGCCATGTCTATCTTCTTACCTCTACCTCTACCTCTTCTTATAACCGGCATTTTTACTATAACACAAGAAAACCATTTCAATGGTCAGATGTGATTCAACCTACAACTTTAGCTCTATTGCACGATCTAGGAAATGAAGAAAAGAAACAACTCCTAAATGTCCCGTAGTCTCCTACGTATAGATGTGGTACACAACACATCGATAAGTAAGAATCTACTCAGACACGGCTTTGTAGACACCCTAGGACAACCTGGCTCTGATACCACTTTTGTCACACCTCAAATCCCATTGGGGCGGACATGGCACCCGAAGCCGTTAAGGCCCGAGAGAACCATTCTATACATTCGCATACTTGTTGTCAATAGGCTAGCATTCAATCACTTATGGACACAATATATCAATAATATAAATATGATAAGAACATTTATATAAACATGAGACATGGCCGTTGGAGCCATATGGTTGAGAAAAAAACACACAACATTCCCTCCTTCAACTGTATAACGTCTACAAAGCCTCTAACACCTACAAAACCCAAAATATAGTCGGTATAATTTCCCACTTTATATACAATACTTATGCAGCACCAAAACCACATATACATATGACTCGAAAAGCCCCGAACCGAACTGGAGCTCACCAATATTCTGTAGATGACCCGTAGCCTACTGAGGAGGTCTACTAGTACCTGTACCTGCAACACGTAAGGTAAGTCCCCCAAGGGACGTCAGTACGAAAGAATGTACTGAGTATGTAAGGCTATAAGAGTTGTATGAAATATAAGCACTTCAATGGAATTAAGTACAAGTGAACGAACGATATAAATAACTACCATATGGTATATATGTGGAATCATGTACATTGCTTTCTTTACTTTACTGTACTTTACTTTACTTTACTGTACATCATCAATCATCAATCATATCATGCCCGGGCCCAACTGATCAGTGGGAAATAACATAATAATCGGGATCGCCATCCATGCGGATGTTCCTTTTATCCCATGGGATACCACCCGTAATAATGGGATCGACATTCATGCGAGTGTTTCTTTCACTCCATGAGATACCACCCATTTTCAACATTAACCATTACACAATTACTCACATTACTTCATTCTTTAGTTATAAGAGCGATACATTTATAACAGTGCTACTAATTCTGAAATGAGATATTGTACAACCCTTTGGGGATAGGACAAGTGTTATGATAATATGAATACTAGATGCTGCAGAAGAATGCGGAAAAGAATAACCTTACATACCTTATCTTCTCAATATGTAACTACAATGATTCAGCTCCTTCATTATGTGTTACTCTACAACACAAGTACATAATGGAGCAAACATTAAAAGCTAGCTACATTATAAGTTCACAAGACGGTAAGTAGGTGCTTAACGGAAAGTAGAAACCGTCCAACCTCCAAAACACATTTTGCATCACTCCCCCTTTCATTATACTACCAGATAACAGTATTCAACCACATTACCCTAACACTTACTGCTTTTACAAAACAACAACACCAAATCAGTCCACACACCACCAAAACAGTCCACAAACAAACATAACCGTTACAAACCGGTAGGATTACCTACCTAGTTTATCCTTTATATTTCCACTCCAATGAAACTCCATATATTCACACCATAAGGTAACCATACTGCCTTCCACAGTAGCATACCAAAATAATTCCACAACAGTTCCAAAATTCAGATTAACATAACAAAAGAGTGTTCTCTTTTCACTATAACAAACGCTCCATTTACCAACACATATAAACATTTCCATCAAGCCATACATAAAAGGAACGATTCAGGGGCAGAACCACACTTTAATATACTGGAATTTCATCATCATAACTTAATTTCTTCAACACCCTAAGCCCCTATACAAGTCCAAGCCACAAGGAAGACAAATTCATCAAAACCAACACAAGTGGACTGCCAACTTAATTAAGGGACTGCCCTATACATTTTAAACACCACCAACATGTTTTACACAACCTATTATACATATATAACATTAATCTATAAGGGTAAACACTTACCAAGGCTTGCAAAATGGGAGATTAGTCCAAGAACCCTAAAGGGGAAACTAGGGCGGCTGTTTTGGTTTAGAAAGGGGAGAGAGTGTTAATTAAAAGCTGAAATTTTGCAAGTGTAGTGAATGAAAAATAATGCTGAAATGATCCCTATATACACCCTTTTTGACCGCCTCTCTTTATCCATTCTTAGCCACATTTTTGGTCAAAAGTAGTCCAAGTAGGAGATGTACCTACTTGGCTAATTAATCTGCCCAAAACAGTCCAAGTAGGTGATGCACCTACTTGGTTTATTTCTAGTTGGACCATTTCAGTTTGGGCCTTGATTATATTTAGGTAGTGGGTTGGTGATCTTTCCCCTTTTTGGTACTTAGTTTGGGCCTCAATTGAGTCCATTAATATGTATCCAAGTACAGCCCAATAGCTTAAGTAGATGATACACCTACTATCTTAAATTAAGTCACGGAAGCACCTCGTTTATGTTCTTCCCTTTTTCCAACGTCTTAATCCTTCTACCTTAATCCACCACTTAACTTTAACTTTACACTCAAGTATGTCGTTATTATCTCAAGTTTAAATACCTTTATCCATGTTAGGTTGATCGTATAAGTTTTGAAAATGTACGGGGTGTTACACCTTGTGATGAAGATTCCCATGAAAATGAAAGTGGTGATGTAGATTGTGGATATTCATATGCTTTGTCTTGTGGTACTTCTTATCCTAGTCAAAGTGGTGTGTGTGGGGATGTTGGTACTTCTAGAATGTTATGTCCTATGCTTCATATCCTAATGCCAATGTGTCTTGTTCTAAATATGCAAATGGTGTTGGAGGTAGGATGGAAGAATCACTAAGTCTTTAAAGTAGAGAAAATTCAATGTTTCAAGATTGGGATGACCCGAAGAGGCGCATTCTTGAAATCAAAGTAAGTATTTATGGTGATTCAGCATACGTGCTTTTACTTGATGATCATAGTTGTACCAACTTCATTGCCCCATATGTGGTTGAAAGGTTAGGAATACCTTGTGTGATGAGACAAAACCCTTATTTTGTTCAAAGGGGGTATTGGGTTGATAGATGTGTGAAGGTATTTTTTCACTTGGCGAATATCAAGAGGAGGTTTGGTGTGATGTGGTTCCCATGGAGACTTGTCACATGTGCTTGGGAAATCCTTGGTTTCAAAGGCATAGGGTTTCCTATGAGCAAGAGTGGTAAAAATATGTCATGGACAAAAGGGGAAAGCCTCTCTTCCCACCTATTTCTCCTCAACAAGAAAGTATGGACCCTTATTCCAAATTCTTCTATGATTATGAGAGACAAAAGATTAAGAAGTGTAAGGGAGTGCGAAGCGGCAACTCTAGAGTGGAAAAAGGAGAGGATGTGTGGAGTGAAGTGAGAGAGTTGCCACAAAACTAAGCTAACCTTCTTGATAGTTCTTCTTTTTGTCAGAATTCTTGTGTAGGTACAAGCATGGCAATTGAAGGAACACGAGTTCCCAACAAAGAGCCTACACTTGAGGATTTAAAGAATGTTCTACTTTATTGGACCGAGCAGATTAGCTTGCCTAAAGACACGAGAGTTGAAGCTTCGATTCAAGGTAAAGAAAATCCCTCTTGTGAGCCTCAAGGTACAATAGCTAAACTTGACACTTTTAAATTTCAAATGAACAAAGTGTGAGTGATAGCTTGTCTTTATGTGAACTTAATAATTCTTTGCCACATAGTGATAATGTCTATGTTGAGAGTGTTCATACACTAGTTGATCCTATTGATGACCGAATTGATTCTTCTTGTGAGATCGATTTGTGTCCACCTAGTGTTGACACTTGTGACTTGAATGATAGTACATTGTCATGTGATTCTTTGCCATGTTTTGATAATGTGCTTGTTGAGAATGTGGATACACTAGTTGATCCTATTGATGACTGAATTAATTCTTCTAGTAAGATCAATTTGTGTCCACCTAGTGTTATCAACATGTGTTTTGAATGATAGTTCATTATCAAGTGATATTGGTATTGATCAACTAGATTTTGCGTGTGGTACACTACTTGAGGGATCTTGTGATGTTCTTATTGAGCATCAAGTTAGTGGTAATATTAATGAAGTTGATCAATTGAGTAGGAGTGACCCTTTGAGCATATCTTTTATTAAAGATCTTATTGTTTGTTTTGCTCATCGAGATCATGTGCTTGAAAGTGCTTCGAACAATGATAATTGTCTTTTTGAGAGTGAAATTACATGTTTTAATTCTTCTTCTTGGATTGATCATTCTCTTTTTAAGTATAATATCTTGATTGAAAATGATGAGATCACTCTTAGTAAAGTGCCTAGTGGTGTGAACCTTGATAGTAGTATAGTTCTTAAGGGCTATACTCTTTATGATAACCCATTATGGTGTGGAGACATTCCTCCTAAGGATGGAAATCTCTTCTTAGAAGATGAGATTACTCTTATAGGGAAGGATTATGATGAGGACAAAGGTGGTATTTGCTTTTCCACTACTCTTTCATCTTTGTGTGTTCCAATTTTTGATGGTACGATCAATGATTTTGAGTCTAATAGTGATCTTACATTTGAGGACACCTTGGATGAAGTTGTTTTGCGAGACACCTTTCTTTACTATCTATTTGCATATGATGATACTCATGTTTGTGTGGAGAGTATATTGTATGTTGATAGGAGTAACAACCGGGCAAATGGGTGTTTCTTTGACCCCATTTTATATTATCTTTTTCCATTTGATCCCGATGATGGTTGTCATTATGACATAATTCTTGGTCATAAAGGCACGCTTGGTATGAGTGAGGTTGTTGGCTTGCATGGTGATAAGTATAGTAATAACATTTCTTTTCTCTCATGTGATTATTGCTTGGTGTTATTACTTGATCTTATGGGCTTGAATGATAGAGGTTTGCCAACTTGTGTGGACTATCATGTGTTACTTGACTTAAAGGGGGATTTGTGCTTGTCTAAATGTACAACCATTGTGGACTTACATGTATGGTTTCCTAAACACTATGGTTCTTTTGATTCACCCCTTTGTCCATGTTTTCTATGTAGCCAAGTATCTCTTGTTTTTTTGGGTTATAAACCCTTTGTGGCTCATTTTGATACTTGGTTATATGTTATATGTGTACACCCTTGGCATGGTGATAGAGTTCTTATTGCTAACACTAACCCTCCTGCCATGAGGATCTTGTTGTTGCTTGTTTTCTCTATGGTTTTGATAGGTTTGGATTTGAGGACAAATCCTTTTCAAGAAAGGGAGAATGATGCAAGCCGAGATTCATTAATATCATGGAATAAAGAATTGAAGCTCAAGAATATGCTTAAATGGAAGTACAAGGAAGAAAGGTGAAAAAGGAAGAAAGAGGTTATGGATGCAAAAGTGGGTATTTTTGACATTAAAGTCTCATGCTAAAGAAGACCCTTATTTCATTAAGGGTATTTTTGTAATTACTAGGTATGCTATAAATAAGAGAGAATAGCTCATTTTAGAGAGATAGATCATTTTGATATGATATTTTGAAAGAGAGAAACTCTTGAGAGAGTTGAGGCTAAGGCCATAGTTGCTAGGAAATGTTGATGGGATTGCTTTCTTGAGGATATCATTCCTCTTGAGGGTGTCTCGATAGTATAGGTGCTTGTTTGGATTCTTAATAGGATGTCTTGGTTTTCGTATAACCATGGTTACCTATTAGATCTCATGCTTGTGTCTTACTTTCATAGGTTTAGATATTTATCTTGAATATTAAGGAGGTCTTTACTTTAATATAGTATTGGTTGCCTTGATTTCAATTTGTCTCTACCTTTCTATCCTTTTATCTTTAATTTCGTACTCTTAGATTTTAGGGTTTCGTTCATCTTCCGCGTATTGCGTCTCGTATCATTAATAATGCAAGCCGAGCTTCATCAATACCATGGAATGAAGAATTGAAGCTCAAGAATATGCTTAAGTGGAAGTACAAGGAAGAAAGAGGCTATGGATGCAAAAGTGGCTATTTTTGACATTAAAGTCTCATGCTAAAGAAGTCCCTTATTTCATTAAGTGTATTTTTGTAATTTAGGTAGGCTATAAATAAGAGAGAATAGCTCATTTTAGAGAGATAGATTATTTTGATATGATATTTTGAAAGAGAGAAACTCTTGAGAGAGTTGAGGCTAAGGCCATAGTTGCTAAACAATGTTGATGGGATTGCTTGCTTGAGGATATCATTCCTCTTGAGGGTGTGTCAATAGTATAGGTGCTTGTTTGGATTCTTAATAGGAGGTCTTGGTTTTCGTATAGCCTTGGTTACCTATTAGATCTCATACTTGTGTCTTGCTTTCATAGGTTTAGATATTTATCTTGAATATTAAGGAGGTCTTTACTTTAATATAGTATTGGTTGCCTTGATTTCAATTTGTCTCTACCTTTCTATCCTTTTATCTTTAATTTCGTGTTCTTCGATTTTAGGGTTTCTTATCATTTTCTGCGTGTTCCATCTTGTATCATTTGGTATCAGAGCCGAGCTTAGAATCGTCCCCACGATTCTAGTCTTGGGTTTGTTATCTTGAAAATCACACACAAAAAAAAAGTGTCAAAAAAAATAACGTTTTTGAGTTTTTAAGATTTTTGAGTTTATGATTTTTTAGTCTTTTTGTGTTTCTAGTACTAGAATCTTGTTCCCTACTACTATTTGAGTTGATATCTAAAATTTGAGTTAATTCCGGGTTGATTTGAGTATTCCACCATTATTGGAGCTTGAGTTTGAAGAAAATTTGAAGTGGGTTCTCAAATCTGAAATTTTTGGTTGAGTTTTTGGTCTTTAAAATGTTTGGGGTTTGTTCGGAAGCTTGAAAGGAGTTTGGGTTTTGAATTTCCTCAAATTCCGAGTTCGTTTGCTTGAGGGTCAAAATTTGAATGTTCTTGTGTTCTTCATGTTCTTCATATCTTGTTGAAGAAGAATATTCAAAAAGGGTGTGTTTGATCCAAAAGGAGTGAAAGAAAAAGGAGGTGTACTTGTTTGTGCCAAGGAATATTCCAAAATTCCAAGAGAAAGAAGGATAAGGTTAGTACAAAAGGGGAATATTCCAAAAGAGGAAAGGACAAAAATAGAAGGGACTACCAGGAATTCAAGGCTGCCATGAGGATCTTGTGTATCTTGTTTCCCCTATGGTTTTGCTAGGTTTGGATATGAGGACAAATTCTTTTCAAGAAAGGGAGAATAATGCAAGCCGAGCTTCATCAATACCATGGAATGAAGAATTGAAGCTCAAGAATATGCCTAAGTGGAAGTACAAGGAAGAAGAGGCTATGGATGCAAAAGTGGGTATTTTTGACATTAAAGTCTCATGCTAAAGAAGACCCTTATTTCATTAAGGGTATTTTTGTAATTACTAGGTATGCTATAAATAAGAGAGAATAGCTCATTTTAGAGAGATAGATCATTTTGATATGATATTTTGAAAGAGAGAAACTCTTGAGAGAGTTGAGGCTAAGGCCATAGTTGCTAGGAAATGTTGATGGGATTGCTTGCTTGAGGATATCATTCCTCTTGAGGGTGTCTCGATAGTATAGGTGCTTGTTTGGATTCTTAATAGGATGTCTTGGTTTTCGTATAACCATGGTTGCCTATTAGATCTCATGCTTGTGTCTTACTTTCATAGGTTTAGATATTTATCTTGAATATTAAGGAGGTCTTTACTTTAATATAGTATTGGTTGCCTTGATTTCAATTTGTCTCTACCTTTCTATCCTTTTATCTTTAATTTCGTACTCTTAGATTTTAGGGTTTCGTTCATCTTCCGCGTATTGCGTCTCGTATCATTAATAATGCAAGCCGAGCTTCATCAATACCATGGAATGAAGAATTGAAGCTCAAGAATATGCTTAAGTGGAAGTACAAGGAAGAAAGAGGCTATGGATGCAAAAGTGGCTATTTTTGACATTAAAGTCTCATGCTAAAGAAGTCCCTTATTTCATTAAGTGTATTTTTGTAATTTAGGTAGGCTATAAATAAGAGAGAATAGCTCATTTTAGAGAGATAGATTATTTTGATATGATATTTTGAAAGAGAGAAACTCTTGAGAGAGTTGAGGCTAAGGCCATAGTTGCTAAACAATGTTGATGGGATTGCTTGCTTGAGGATATCATTCCTCTTGAGGGTGTGTCAATAGTATAGGTGCTTGTTTGGATTCTTAATAGGAGGTCTTGGTTTTCGTATAGCCTTGGTTACCTATTAGATCTCATACTTGTGTCTTGCTTTCATAGGTTTAGATATTTATCTTGAATATTAAGGAGGTCTTTACTTTAATATAGTATTGGTTGCCTTGATTTCAATTTGTGTCTCTACCTTTCTATCCTTTTATCTTTAATTTCGTGTTCTTCGATTTTAGGGTTTCTTATCGTTTTCTGCGTGTTCCATCTTGTATCATTTGGTATCAGAGCCGAGCTTAGAATCGTCCCCATGATTCTAGTCTTGGGTTTGTTATCTTGAAAATCACACACAAAAAAAAAGTGTCAAAAAAAATAACGTTTTTGAGTTTTTAAGATTTTTGAGTTTATGATTTTTTTAGTCTTTTTGTGTTTCTAGTACTAGAATCTTGTTCCCTACTACTATTTGAGTTGATATCTAAAATTTGAGTTAATTCCGGGTTGATTTGAGTATTCCACCATTATTGGAGCTTGAGTTTGAAGAAAATTTGAAGTGGGTTCTCAAATCTGAAATTTTTGGTTGAGTTTTTGGTCTTTAAAATGTTTGGGGTTTGTTCGGAAGCTTGAAAGGAGTTTGGGTTTTGAATTTCCTCAAATTCCGAGTTCGTTTGCTTGAGGGTCAAAATTTGAATGTTCTTGTGTTCTTCATGTTCTTCATATCTTGTTGAAGAAGAATATTCAAAAAGGGTGTGTTTGATCCAAAAGGAGTGAAAGAAAAAGGAGGTGTACTTGTTTGTGCCAAGGAATATTCCAAAATTCCAAGAGAAAGAAGGATAAGGTAAGTACAAAAGGGGAATATTCCAAAAGAGGAAAGGACAAAAATAGAAGGGACTACCAGGAATTCAAGGCTGCCATGAGGATCTTGTGTATCTTGTTTCCCCTATGGTTTTGCTAGGTTTGGATATGAGGACAAATCCTTTTCAAGAAAGGGAGAATAATGCAAGCCGAGCTTCATCAATACCATGGAATGAAGAATTGAAGCTCAAGAATATGCCTAAGTGGAAGTACAAGGAAGAAGAGGCTAAGGATGCAAAAGTGGGTATTTTTGACATTAAAGTCTCATGCTAAAGAAGACCCTTATTTCATTAAGGGTATTTTTGTAATTACTAGGTATGCTATAAATAAGAGAGAATAGCTCATTTTAGAGAGATAGATCATTTTGATATGATATTTTGAAAGAGAGAAACTCTTGAGAGAGTTGAGGCTAAGGCCATAGTTGCTAGGAAATGTTGATGGGATTGCTTGCTTGAGGATATCATTCCTCTTGAGGGTGTCTCGATAGTATAGGTGCTTGTTTGGATTCTTAATAGGATGTCTTGGTTTTCGTATAACCATGGTTGCCTATTAGATCTCATGCTTGTGTCTTACTTTCATAGGTTTAGATATTTATCTTGAATATTAAGGAGGTCTTTACTTTAATATAGTATTGGTTGCCTTGATTTCAATTTGTCTCTACCTTTCTATCCTTTTATCTTTAATTTGTGTTCTTAGATTTTAGGGGTTCTTATCATTTTTCACGTGTTCCATCTTGTATCATGTTAGGTTGTAATACAAGTGTAGTAATGTAAGAAACCAAGTTCTATTATTGGTCCGTCCAACCTTTATATGTGTTATTTAGTGATTTAGTATTCAAAAAACACCGATAATCAATCCAAGTGTGGAATAAATAGATGCTAGAAGGTAATACGCGTGTTGTAATGTAAGAAACCAAGTCTTATTATTGGTCCGTCCAACCTTTTTATGTCTCATTTAGTAATTTAATAGTCAAAAAAACCACTTCTGAGTATGGAATACATAGATGTTAGGTTGTAATAAAAGTGTAGTAATGTAAGAAACCAAGTTCTATTATTGGTCCGTCCAACCTTTGTTTGAGTTATTTAGTGATTTAGTAGTCAAAAAAACACCGATAATGCATCCAAGTATGGAATAAATAGATGCTAAGAGGTAATAGACGTGTTGTAATGTAAGAAACCAAATTTTATTATTGGTCTGTCCAGCCTTTGTATGTCTCATTTAGTAATTTAGTAGTAAAAAAAAATCGATAACCCTTCTGAGTATGGAATACATAGATGTTAGGTTGTAATACAAGTGTAGTACTGTAAGAAACCAAGTTTTGTTATTGGTCCATCCAAACTTTGTTTGTGTGATTTAGTAATTTAGTTGTCAAAAAAACACCGATAATCCATCCAAGTAAGGAATAAATAGATGCTAGGAGGTAATACACGTGTTGTAATGTAAAAAACCAGGTTTTATTACTGGTCTGTCCAACCTTTGTATGTCTCATTTAGTAATTTAGTAGTCAAAAAACATCAAAAATCCATCTGGGTATGGAATACATAGATGTTAGGTTGTAATACAAGTGTAGTAATGTAAGAAACCAAGTTCTATTATTGGTTCGTCCAACTTTTGAATGTCTCATTTAGTGATTTAGTAGTCAAAAAAACGCCGATAATCCATCTGAGTTTGGAGTACATATATGTTAGGAGGTAATGCACAAGTAGTAATGTAAGAAAGCAAGTTTTATTATTGGTCCGTCCAATCTTTGTATGAGTTATTTAGTGATTTAGTAGTCAAAAAAACACTGATAATACATCCAGTATGAAATAAATAGATGCTAAGAGGTAATAGACGTGTTGTAATGTAAGAAACCAAGTTCTGTTATTGGTCCATCCAAACTTTGTATGTGTAATTTAGTAATTTAGTAGTCAAAAAAACACCGATAATCCATCCAAGTATGGAATAAATAGATGCTAGAAGGTAATACACGTGTTGCAATGTAAGAAAGCATGTTTTATTCTTGGTCCGTCCAGCCTTTGTATGTCTCATTTAGTAATTTAGTAGTCAAAAAAACATCAAAAATCCATCCGAGTATGGAATACATAGATGTTAGGTTCTAATACAATAGTAGTAATATAAGAAACCAAGTTCTATTATTGGTCCATCCAACTTTTGAATGTCTCATTTAGTGATTTAGTAGTAAAAGAAACATCGATAATCCATCTGAGTTTGGAATACATAGATGTTGGGAGGTAATGCACATGTAGTAATGTAAGAAACCAAGTTTTATTACTAGTCTGTCAAGCCTTTGTATGTCTCATTTAGTAATTTAATAGTCAAAACAACCCTTTCTGAGTATGGAATACATAGATGTTAGGTTGTAATACAGGTGTAGTAATGTAAGAAACCAATTTCTATTATTGGTCCGTCCAACCTTTGTATGTGTTATTTAGTGATTTAGTAGTAAAAAAAAACCGATAATCCACCCAACTATGGAATAAATAGATGCTAGGAGGTAATGCACGTTTTGTATTATAATAAACCAAATTTTATTATTGGTTCGTCCGGCCTTTTTATGTCTCATTTAGTAATTTAATAGTCAAAAAAGTGTCACGACCCGAAATTCCATTCAAGCCGGATTGGCACCTGAAGCCGATATGGCCCGAGAGAACCAATCTTTGCTCATGAACCTTCGTATGTATGTCCTCGCACGAATCTTATTATACCTTGTGCAACTATGCGGAAAACATGAACATGGAATATATGCTATATAAATATTTATGAAACTTGGTCGTTGGGGCCATCAAGTCAAAACGAACATTTGCCTCTTACATCCATATACCCACATATGTCTACAAAAGCCTCTAACAGATGCATCAATAAGACCAACTTAAAGTCGGGACAAGTCCCCGCTTTATACAACATTTATAACATCAAAATAAATATACAACTATGACTCAGGAGGCTCCGAACCAACTGGAGCTCACCAAAACTCTGCAAATGATCCATAGTCTACAGAGGAGGTCTACTAATGCCTGCACCTGCAACATGTAAGGTAAGTCCCCCGAGGGGGTCAGTACGAAAAATGTACCGAGTATGTAAGGCTCTTAAGAAATAGCATCATACATGAGAATATCAATAGAATGAAATATGTAGTCAATGAGGATAAACCATCATTTTATATAATATCTTTTATAACTACTCTCCTTCAAGGGAAATTACCTTCACTCAAGAGACTTGCCTCCAATAGATTCTTCTATACCCAAGAGATTCTTTCTTGCTTCTATGTTCATTACCACTTTTGTTCATCTACTTGGTTAGTAGGTTGTAAAAGAATAACATTCATCCAAATACATCCACTCTAGTGGTGGGGGTAACAATATAACATACATCTACTCTATTGGGGGTTAATAATATAACGTACATCCACTCTATTGGTGGTTTAACCTATATCCACTCTCATGGTGGGTTAGCATACATCCACTCTATGGTGGGTTAACGTACATCCACTCTCTTGGTGTGTTAACATACATCCACTCTCATGGTGGGTTAACATACATCCACTCTCATGGTGGGTTAACATATATGGGAGAGATTGATATATCAACTTATGAGAGATTAATACATTAAGGATCATGATAGTATATAATACCGGGTCTCCACCTTTGGTGGGTTATATTAAATGACATAACATAATATTGGGATTAGTCCATATTGAACTTATACCCTCTAGAAGGTGATCCATACTCACTGAAACCTATAGTAACCATGCGCATTACTTCTTTACAATCTTTTACCCTTTACTTAGTTATGAGAATGACACGTTAAAGATATGACATTAAAGCACACATTTATATACACATCTCACTTCATTCCTTTACTTCATGAGATTGACATCTTCACTTATGAGGAATAATTATACTAACTTGCGCATCACCTCTCTAATTACTCTTATGAGATTGGTACTTTTATTTATGAAAGATTGGTACAAGGATAATCATCATACTATAGGACTTTGGAACATGACATAATTGGAAAAATGCTTCTCAAGAATAAATAGATTCTCTTACATCCTACTCTCTTTGAGATGGTTCTTTTAGAAATTACAACGTCATGACAACTTTGGAACTTCCGTCAATGAATAAAAGATAAGTGAATCATCATTCATCTAAGAATAGGACACATATGAATAACAATATACGTCATCCTGAATTGATATACTTCAAGCCTCTCGGAATTGAAATAAGTCCAATGTCAATGTGAACAACATGTTGCAGAAGGACATGGAAAAAGGAACCTTACATACCTTGTATTCTCAATACGAATATACAATCTTAGACGTGCATACAATAGTCCCGCTACTTCCTTATGTTTCACTCTACAACACAAGTACATAATGGAACCAACATTAACCACCAATTACCTTACAATGGCATACAATAACCATAAGTCACATGTTTGGCTTTAACATGTCATTTCCCCCTTGACAATACCATTTATGAAATTATTGTACCAATAATCCCACAATATTCCATACATTGACCAACACATGATAACCGATAACATGTCACACCAAGTTCATATTTTACACTTCTCCATCACCACCACATCACAATTATTCCATCAAATTACTTCAATACACCTCACAACAACAAATCGGCCAAAATCCCATAATTTACACTTATAGAAAAAAAATAACAAGTTTAGGACCATAATCACACCATACATGTTGTTATTCTATCCATACCATGCTCTTTCATCAAACCCACAAGTCATATTTCAAGTTACAATTCCATGGATAACACATCTTTTAGCATAAACACAAAGTGCCATATTCTACACTTCCAAGCATAACCAACATGATCTACATACTATACCATGCATATAATATATTAATCCATAAGAATAATCACTTACCTAGGCTTGGAATATGATGATCTTGCTCCAAAGATGGCTTAGGGTTTGAAGAGCCCAAAGGGGTTTTCTAGAATTCTCAAGAAAAAGATAGAAAAGCATGTGTGTTTTTGTGTATTAAAAATATGATTTTTGGCCCCTTTTATAGACCTTTGAAGTCATACTTAGCCACTCTTGGCATTTAATGCAAGGTTTTGTTTGGTCAATAGAAGAATGGGTCATTTGACCCATTCTTGGCCCATGTTTTCTTCTTCATTTTGGGCCCTTTTTGAGCCCAATTCACTTAACCCAATAAAACCAATAATTTCTCATGTTTAATTCATTTCATACACTTTACTACAATATTCCCACTCACGGGATTTATATTCGTAGCCTCAATCCCAAAAACAAGCGATTCTAGCCACGTATGGCTAATATTGACCATAAGGGTAAAATCATCATTTTGACGCCAAATTCGTTCACGAGTAATTTTATCATACCAATATAATAATTCACTCATTTCATGTATATGCTCATGGTTGTATAAGAAACATGGCAAAAATCGGCTTGGTACGTCCCCGGGCACTTTTGGGACTAAAGAAAATTTCCAACTTTCGAAAAATGGGCAAAACCACCTTGGCACGCCCTTGGGCGCTCTAGCTTGCTGCCTCTGGGCTAAAATTTTTGGCCCAGAGCGTCCTGGCATGCCCTCTGGCGCGCCCCACCCTTAAATTTTTTGAAAATTTCATTTTTCGACTTTTCTTCGCGAGTTTGGTTAGATACTTCAAGTCCTATTTTTTAACTTACCTATTACCTTTAATATCCTTTGTTTAGAGGCCCTCCAAGCCTAGTTTTTAACCCCACAAATGCTCCACGAAAATCACAAAACACCTCCTATGAAGAGCTAATCACATGTACGAGGCCAAATTTCAATTTTCTCATCACTAACATTACAAATTACATACTCATGGCATCTCGACACCTAAGTAACCATTGTTCAACGTCATCACATAGGGTTGGGAAGGTACGGGGTGTTACATGTTAGGTTGTAATACATAGATGTAGTAATGTAAGAAACAAAGTTCTATTATTGGTCCATCAATCTTTTGAAAGTCTCATTTAATGATTTAGTAGTAAAAGAAACACCGATAATCCATCTGAGTTTGGAATACAGATGTTAGGAGGAAATGCACATGTAGTAATGTAAGAAACTATGTTTTATTACAAGTTCGTCCAGCCTTTGTATGTCTCATTTAGTAATTTAGTAGTCAATAAAACAACGATAATCCTTCTGAGTATGGAATACATATATGTTAGATGTAATACAATTATAGTAATGAAAGAAACCAAGTTCTATTATTGGTCCGTCCAACCTTTGTATGTGTTATTTAGTGATTTAGCAGTCAAAAAAACACCGATAATCCATCCAAGTATGGAATAAATAGATGCTAGGAGGTAATACACGTGTTGTAATGTAATAAACCAAGTTTTATTATTGGTCTTTCCAGCCTTTATATGTCTCATTTTGTAATTTAGTAGTCAAAATAACATCGATAACCCTTCTGAGTATGGAATACATAGAAGTTAGGATGTAATACAAGTGTAGTAATGTAAAAAACCAAGTTCTATTATTGGTCCATCAAACTTTTGTATGTGTTATTTTGTGATTTAGTAGTCAAAAAAACACCAATAATTCATCCAAGTATGGAATAAATAGATGCTAGGTGGTAATACACGTGTTGTAATGTAAGAAAGCAAGTTTTATTATTGGTCCATCCAGCATTTGTATGTCTCAATTAGTAATTTAATAGTCAAAAAAACATCAAAAATCGATCCGAGTATGGAATACATAGATGTTAGGTTGTAATACAATAGTAGTAATGTAAGAAACCAAGTTCTATTATTGGACCATCCAACTTTTGAATGTCTCATTTAGTGATTTAGTAGTCAAACAAACACTGATAATACATCCAAGTATGGAATAAATAGATGCTGGGAGGTAATAGACAAGTTGTAATGTTAGCAACCAAGTTTTATTATTGGTCCGTCCAGCCTTTGTATGTCTCATTTAGTAATTTAGTAGTCAAAAAAACATCGATAATCCTTCTGAGTATAGAATACATATATGTTAGGTTGTAAAACAAGTGTAGTAATGTAAGAAACCTAGATCTATTATTGGTCCGTCCAACCTTTCTAAGTGTTATTTAGTGATTTAGTAGTCAAAGAAACACCGATAATCCATCTAACTATGGAATAAATAGATGTTAGGTTGTATGGAATACATAGATGTTAGGTTGTAATAAAATTGTAGTAATGTAATAAACCAAGTTCTATTATTGGTTCATCCAACTTTTGAATGTCTCATTTAGTAATTTTGCAGTCAAAAAAATATCGATAATCCTTCTGAGAATGGAAGATATAGATGTTAAGAGGTAATGCATGTGTAGTAATGTAAGAACCAAGTTTTATTACTGGTCTGTCCAGCCTTTGTATGTCTGATTTAGTAATTTAGTAGTCAAAAAAACATCGATAATCCTTCTGAGTATGGAGTACATAGATGTTAGGTTTTAATACAAGTGTAGTAATGTAAGAAACCAAGTTCTATTATTGGTCCGTCCAACCGTTGTATGTGTTATTTAGTGATTCAGTAGTCAAAAAAACACCGATTATCCATCCAAGTATGGAATAAATAGATGTTAGGAGGTAATAGACGTGTTGTAATGTAAGAAACCAAGTTTTATTATTGGTCTGTCCATCCTTTGTATGTCTCATTTAGTAATTTAGTAGTCATAAAAACATTGATAACTCTTCTGATTATGTAATACATAGATGTTAGGTTGTAATACAAGTGTAGTAATGTAAGAAACCAAGTTCTATTATTGGTCCATCTAGCCATTGTATATGTTATTTAGTGATTTAGTAGTCAAAAAAACACTGATAAACCATCCAAGTATGGAATAAATAGATGCTAGCAGGTAATACACGTGTTGTAATGTAAGAAAGCAAGTTTTATTGTTGGTCCATCCAGCCTTTGTATGTCTCATTTAGTAATTTAGTAGTCAAAAAAACATCGATAATCCTTCTGATTATGGAATACATAGATGTTAGGTTGTAATACAACAGTAGTAATATAAGAAACAAAATTCTATTATTGGTCCATCCAACTTTTGAATGTCTCGTTTAGTAATTTAGTAGTCAAAGAAACACCAATAATAAAACCAAACGTGGAATAAATAGATGCTAGAAGGTAATAGATGTGTTGGAATGTAAGAAACCAAGTTTTATTATTGGTCCGTCCAGCCTTTATATGTCTCATTTACTAATTTAGTAGTCAAAAAAACATCGATAATCCTTCTGAGTATGGAATACATAGATGTTAGGTTGTAATACAAGTGTAGTAATGTAAGAAACCAAGTTCTATTATTGGTCCGTCCAACCGTTGTATGTGTTATTCAGTGATTCAGTAGTCAAAAAAACATCGATTATCCATCCAAGTATGGAATAAATAGATGCTAGGAGGTAATAGACGTGTTGTAATGTAACAAACCAAGTTTTATTATTGATCTGTCCAGCCTTTGTATATCTCATTTAGTAATTTAGTAGTCAAAAAAACATCGATAACCCTTCTGAGTATGTAATACATAGATGTTAGGTTGTAATACAAGTGTAGTAATGTAAGAAACCAAGTTCTATTATTAGTCCATCCAGCCTTTGTATGTGTTATTTAATGATTTAGTAGTGAAAAATAAACATCGATAATCCATCCAAGTATGGAATAAATATATGATAGGAGGTAATACACGTGTTGTAATGTAAGAAAGCAAGTTTTATTATTGGTCCGTCCAGCCTTTGTATGTCTCAATTAGTAATTTAATAGTCAAAAAAGCATCAAAAATCCATTCGAGTATGGAATACATAGATGTTAGGTTGTACTACAAGTGTAGTAATGTAAGAAACCAAATTCTATTATTGGTCCATCCAACTTTTGAATGTCTCATTTAGTGATTTAGTGGTCAAAGAAACACCGATAATACAACCAAGTGTGGAATAAATATATGCTAGAAGGCAATAGACGTGTTGTAATGTAAGAAACCAAGTTTTATTATTGGTCCTTCCAGCCTTTGTATGTCTCATTTACTAATTTAGTCGTCAAAAAACATCCATAATCCTTCTGAGTGTGGAATACATATATGTTAGGTTGTAAAACAAGTGCAGTAATGTAAGAAACCAAGTTCCATTATTGGTTCGTCCAACCTTTCTATGTGTTATTTAGTGATTTTGTAGTCAAAGAAACACCGATAATCGATCTAAGTATGTAATAAATAGATGGTAGGAGGTAATACACGTGTAGTAATGTAGGAAATGAACTTTTATTATTGGTCCGTCCGGCCTTTGTATGTCTAATTTAGTGATTTCATAGTCAAAGAAATATTGATAATCCAACCGAGTACGGAATACATAGATGTTAGGTTTTAATATAAGTGTAGTAATGTAAGAAACCAAGTTTATTACTAGTCTGTCCAGCCTTTGTATGTCCATTTAGTAATTTAGTAGTCAATAAAACATCGATAATCCTTCTGCGTATGGACTACATAGATGTTAGGTTGTAATACACGTGTAGTTATGTAAGAAACAAAGTTATATTATTGGTCCATCCAACTTTTGAATGTCTCATTATTGATTTAGTAGTAAAAGAAACACCGATAATCCATCTGAATTTGGATAACGTAGATGTTAGGAGGTAATGCACATGTAGTAATGTGAGAAACCAAGTTTTATTACTGGTCGATCCAGCCTTTGTAAGTCTTATTTAGTAATTTAGTTGTCAAAAAAACATCGATATTCCTTCTGAATATGGGATACATAGATGTTAGGTTGTAATATAAGTGTAGTAATGTAAGAAACAAAGTTCTATTATTGGTCTGTCCAACCTTTGTATGTGTTATTTAGTGATATAATAGTCAAAAAAACACCGATAATCCATCCAAGTATAGAATAAATAGATGCCATAAGCTAATAGACGTGTTGTAATGTAAGAAACCAAGTTTTATTACTGGTCTGTCCAGCCTTTGTATGACTTATTTAGTAATTTAGTAGTCAAAAAAACATCGATAACCCTTCTGAGTATGTAATACATAGATGTTAGGTTGTAATTCAAGTGTAGTAATGTAAGAAACCAAGTTCTATTATTGGTCCATCTAGCCATTGTATGTGTTTTTTAGTGACTTAGTAGTCAAAAAAAATCGACAATCCATCCAAGTATGGAATAAATAGATGCTAGCAGGTAATACACGTGTTGTAACGTAAGAAAGCAAGTTTTATTGTTGGTCCGTCCAGCCTTTTTATGTCTAATTTAGTAATTTAGTAGTCAAAAAAACATCGATAATCTTTCTGAGTATGGAATACATAGATGTTAGGTTGTAATACAATAGTAGTAATGTAAGAAACCAAATTCTATTATTGGTCCATCCAACTTTTGAATGTCTCATTTAGTGATTTAGTAGTTAAAGAAACACTGATAATACAACCATGCGTGGAATAAATAGATGCTAGAAGGTAATAGACGTGTTGTAATGTAAGAAACCAAGTTTTATTATTGGTCCGTCCAGCCTTTGTATGTTTCATTTACTAATTTAGTAGTCAAAAAAACATCGATAATCTTTCTGAGTATCGACTACATATATGTTAGGTTGTAAAACTTGTGTAGTAGTGTAAGAAACCAAGATCTATTATTGGTCCGTCCAACCTTTCTAAGTGTTATTTGGTGATTTAGTAGTCAAAGAAACACCGCTAATCCATCTAAGTATGGAATAAATAGATGCTAGGAGGTAATACACGTGTAGTAATGCAGGAAATGAACTTTTATTATTGGTTCGTCCGGCCTTTGTTGTTTGTCTCATTTAGTGATTTCGTACTCAAAGAATTATTGATAATCCATCGAGTATGGAATACATAGATGTTAGATTTTAATACAAGTGTAGTAATGTAAAAAACCAAGTTTTATTACTTGTCTGTCCAACCTTTGTATGTCCATTTAGTAATTTAGTAGTCAATAAAACATCGATAATCCTTCTGCATATGGAATACATAGATGTTAGGTTGTAATACAAGTGTAGTAATGTAAGAAACCAAGTTCTATTATTGGTCCATCTAGCCATTGTATATGTTATTTAGTGATTTAGTAGTCAAAAAAACACCGATAATCCATCCAAGTATGGAATAAATAGATGCTAGCAGGTAATACACGTGTTGTAATGTAAGAAAGCAAGTTTTATTGTTGGTCCATCCAGCCTTTGTATGTCTCATTTAGTAATTTAGTAGTCAAAAAAACATCGATAATCCTTCTGATTATGGAATACATAGATGTTAGGTTGTAATACAATAGTAGTAATATAAGAAACAAAATTCTATTATTGGTCCATCCAACTTTTGAATGTCTCGTTTAGTAATTTAGTAGTCAAAGAAACACCAATAATAAAACCAAACGTGGAATAAATAGATGCTAGAAGGTAATAGATGTGTTGGAATGTAAGAAACCAAGTTTTATTATTGGTCCGTCCAGCCTTTATATGTCTCATTTACTAATTTAGTAGTCAAAAAAACATCGATAATCCTTCTGAGTATGGAATACATAGATGTTAGGTTGTAATACAAGTGTAGTAATGTAAGAAACCAAGTTCTATTATTGGTCCGTCCAACCGTTGTATGTGTTATTTAGTGATTCAGTAGTCAAAAAAACATCGATTATCCATCCAAGTATGGAATAAATAGATGCTAGGAGGTAATAGACGTGTTGTAATGTAACAAACCAAGTTTTATTATTGATCTGTCCAGCCATTGTATATCTCATTTAGTAATTTAGTAGTCAAAAAAACATCGATAACCCTTCTGAGTTTGTAATACATAGATGTTAGGTTGTAATACAAGTGTAGTAATGTAAGAAACCAAGTTCTATTATTAGTCCATCCAGCCTTTGTATGTGCTATTTAGTGATTTAGTAGTGAAAAAAAAACATCGATAATCCATCCAAGTATGGAATAAATATATGATAGGAGGTAATACACGTGTTGTAATGTAAGAAAGCAAGTTTTATTATTGGTCCGTCCAGCCTTTGTATGTCTCAATTAGTAATTTAATAGTCAAAAAAGCATCAAAAATCCATTCGAGTATGGAATACATAGATGTTAGGTTGTACTACAAGTGTAGTAATGTAAGAAACCAAATTCTATTATTGGTCCATCCAACTTTTGAATGTCTCATTTAGTGATTTAGTGGTCAAAGAAACACCGATAATACAACCAAGCGTGGAATAAATATATGCTAGAAGGCAATAGACGTGTTGTAATGTAAGAAACCAAGTTTTATTATTGGTCCTTCCAGCCTTTGTATGTCTCATTTACTAATTTAGTCGTCAAAAAACATCCATAATCCTTCTGAGTGTGGAATACATATATGTTAGGTTGTAAAACAAGTGTAGTAATGTAAGAAACCAAGTTCCATTATTGGTTCGTCCAACCTTTCTATGTGTTATTTAGTGATTTTGTAGTCAAAGAAACACCGATAATCGATCTAAGTATGTAATAAATAGATGGTAGGAGGTAATACACGTGTAGTAATGTAGGAAATGAACTTTTATTATTGGTCCGTCCGACCTTTGTATGTCTAATTTAGTGATTTCATAGTCAAAGAAATATTGATAATCCAACCGAGTACGGAATACATAGATGTTAGGTTTTAATATAAGTGTAGTAATGTAAGAAACCAAGTTTATTACTAGTCTGTCCAGCCTTTGTATGTCCATTTAGTAATTTAGTAGTCAATAAAACATCGATAATCCTTCTGCGTATGGACTACATAGATGTTAGGTTGTAATACACGTGTAGTAATGTAAGAAACAAAGTTATATTATTGGTCCATCCAACTTTTGAATGTCTCATTATTGATTTAGTAGTAAAAGAAACACCGATAATCCATCTGAATTTGGATAACGTAGATGTTAGGAGGTAATGCACATGTAGTAATGTGAGAAACCAAGTTTTATTACTGGTCGATCCAGCCTTTGTAAGTCTTATTTAGTAATTTAGTTGTCAAAAAAACATCGATATTCCTTCTGAATATGGGATACATAGATGTTAGGTTGTAATATAAGTGTAGTAATGTAAGAAACAAAGTTCTATTATTGGTCTGTCCAACCTTTGTATGTGTTATTTAGTGATATAATAGTCAAAAAAACACCGATAATCCATCCAAGTATAGAATAAATAGATGCCATAAGCTAATAGACATGTTGTAATGTAAGAAACCAAGTTTTATTACTGGTCTGTTCAGCCTTTGTATGACTCATTTAGTAATTTAGTAGTCAAAAAAACATCGATAACCCTTCTGAGTATGTAATACATAGATGTTAGGTTGTAATTCAAGTGTAGTAATGTAAGAAACCAAGTTCTATTATTGGTCCATCTAGCCATTGTATGTGTTTTTTAGTGACTTAGTAGTCAAAAAAAATCGACAATCCATCCAAGTATGGAATAAATAGATGCTAGCAGGTAATACACGTGTTGTAACGTAAGAAAGCAAGTTTTATTGTTGGTCCATCCAGCCTTTTTATGTCTAATTTAGTAATTTAGTAGTCAAAAAAACATCGATAATCTTTCTGAGTATGGAATACATAGATGTTAGGTTGTAATACAATAGTAGTAATGTAAGAAACCAAATTCTATTATTGGTCCATCCAACTTTTGAATGTCTCATTTAGTGATTTAGTAGTTAAAGAAACACTGATAATACAACCAAGCGTGGAATAAATAGATGCTAGAAGGTAATAGACGTGTTGTAATGTAAGAAACCAAGTTTTATTATTGGTCCGTGCAGCCTTTGTATGTTTCATTTACTAATTTAGTAGTCAAAAAAACATCGATAATCTTTCTGAGTATCGACTACATATATGTTAGGTTGTAAAACTTGTGTAGTAGTGTAAGAAACCAAGATCTATTATTGGTCCGTCCAATCTTTCTAAGTGTTATTTGGTGATTTAGTAGTCAAAGAAACACCGCTAATCCATCTAAGTATGGAATAAATAGATGCTAGGAGGTAATACACGTGTAGTAATGCAGGAAATGAACTTTTATTATTGGTTCGTCCGGCCTTTGTTGTTTGTCTCATTTAGTGATTTCGTACTCAAAGAATTATTGATAATCCATCGAGTATGGAATACATAGATGTTAGATTTTAATACAAGTGTAGTAATGTAAAAAACCAAGTTTTATTACTTGTCTGTCCAACCTTTGTATGTCCATTTAGTAATTTAGTAGTCAATAAAACATCGATAATCCTTCTGCATATGGAATACATAGATGTTAGGTTGTAATACACGTGTAGTAATGTAAGAAACCAAGTTCTATTATTGGTCCGTCCAACCTTTATATGAGTTATTTAGTGATTTAGTAGTCAAAAAAACACCGATAATCCATCCAAGTATGGAATAAATAGATTGATACACTATCAAGTCCACAACACAAAGTTCCCACGAATCAACAACAAGAAGAACCAAAGAACACAATATTCAGCAAGTTGAACAACAAGTGCTAGTGAATCGAAAGAGCCCCACACGACTTCACTAGACTTGAAGATCACAAACACAACAACAAGAAGATAATAAAAGATAGTTAACTTGACATATAATATTCAAGAGACTAATAACCCCAGCATCAATAAAGGACCCTAAGACTAATGAATATGAACACCAAGTTCTTACTTAGACCAAGAGGAACTCAATGACCTCAAGATCCTTGTTTTTAGCCACGATACAACACAAGTATCACTCTACTTGTTAGCTTCCAAGTTGGGCTGCTCCAAAGGAAGAGAGAGAAGCCAAAATATTACAAGTGTTATGTTTCAAAAATCTGATGGGAGAACTACTCAAATAACCCTAACATGTTCTATTTATATTACAAGGCAAAAATGAGGCAAAATGACCAGCTTGTCCCTAAGCCCTTGGGCGGCCTTGGAGTGTACATTTATTACACTTCAAGGTCCCTCTTCACACTTGAAAACATTTAGATCATTAGATGGATCAATCACTAACTCACACACGGTCATTTGCATGAACAAAGCTTGGAGTTTTTGTAATTCCCGAGCTTGGCTTCGTGTGAATGGTCGTGTACTCGCTGGACAGCTTGTCCAACCCGTATCATCCTCTCCATCTTGAGAGGAATTGGACCTCAAATTGAGCATTTGGTCCTCTTCAACCGCCTCCACGAGAGAAAGATCACAAACGTTGAAAGTGTTGTGCACTTGATATTCCAGTGGAAGGTCAATCTTGTAGGCGTTGTCATTGATTTTCTCAAGTACTTTGAATGGACCATCACCCCTCGGCATCAATTTGGACTTTCTTTGATATGGAAACCGATCCCTCCGAAGATGCACCCACACCCAATCTCCCGGTTCAAGAATGAGTTTCTTTCTCCCCTTGTTGGCCCTGCTTGCCGTTTCTTGGATTTTCTTCTCAAGTTGGAGTCGCACTTTCTCATGTAACTTCTTCATAGAATCTGCCCGCTTGCTTCCATCTAAGCTAATCATGAGATCACTTGGCAAAGGCGTTAAATCCAAAAAGGTAAGGAGGTTGAGGCCGTATACACACTCAAAGGGAGTCATTCCCGTACTTAAGTGTATGACACGGTTATAGGCAAACTCAATCAATGGTAAGTGCTCTTCCCAAGAAGTCATTTTTCCCTTAACCATGGAATGTAGCATAGCACCCAAAGTCCTATTTACTACTTCCGTTTGGCCATCAGTTTGTGGGTGGCAGGATTTAGAGAACAATAACTTGGTACCAAGCCTACCCACATGGACTTCCAAACGTGGCTTAGGAACTTAGAGTCCCTATCACTCACAATGGTCCTCGGGACACCATGCAATCTAACCACATTATCAACAAATAACGAGGCCACGCTAGGGGCGTTATCACATTTAGAGCAAGGAATAAAGTGCGCCATTTTAGAAAACCGATCGACTACAACAAAAATACTATCCCGACCTCGTCGAGTCCTTCGAAGCCCCAACACAAAATCCATAGATATATAAAGCCAAGGACGTAGAGGAGTGGGCAGCGGGGTGTACAACCCATGAGGTAGGAGCCGAGATTTGGCTCTCTTGCATTCTACACATTGGCCGCAAATCCTAGTCACATCCTTGCGCATTTTGGGCCAATAGAATCGCTCCTCCAATATTCCGAAGATCTTTTCGACCCCAAAATGACCCATTAGACCGCCATCGTGTGATTCCCTCACAAACAATTCTCTCCAAGAGCTAGAGGGCACACACAATCGTCTACCTTTACATAAGTAACCATCAAACTTGGCATAGGGATTTGAACCCCTAGCCGAATCCCACTTGTCCCTACCCAAGTCTTCGCATTCCGTAAAGATAGGAGCAAAGTGAGGGTCTTTGGGATACAACTCTCTTAAACTCTCAAAACCCATCAATTTTGTTGACAAAGTGGACACAAGAGCATGTTTTCTAGACAAAGCATCGGCTACTACGTTGTCCTTACCCTTTTTGTATTGGATAACATAAGGAAAGGTCTCAATAAACTCAATCCATTTGGCATGCCGTTTGTTAAGCTTGTCTTGGGCCCGAAGATGCTTTAAGGATTCATGGTCCGTTCGGATTACGAACTCCTTAGGCCAAAAGTAGTGTTGCCAAGTGGCCAAGGCTCTAATCAAGGCATACAACTCTAAATAATACATGGAGTAGTTTAGAGTTGCTCCTTTGAGCTTTTCGCTAAAGTAAGCAATGGGTTTCAAATCTTGCATCAAAACAGCCCCTATGCCTACTTTACTCGCATCGCACTCGACTTCGAAGGTCTTATCAAAGTTGGGCAATTGTAACAAGGGTGCGAAGATGAGCATAGCTTTCAAGGCTTCAAAGGCCTTAGCTTGCTCGACACCCCACTTGAAGGGTTGTTCTTTCCAAATGACCTCGGTCAAGGGGGCAGCTATGGTGCTAAATCCTTTGACAAACCTTCTATAAAAACTAGCCAACCCGTGGAAGCTTCTTACTTCTCCAACGGTTTGTGGGGTTGGCCAATTTTTGATAGCATTTATCTTGGATTCATCCACTTCGACCCCTCTTGAACTAACAACAAAACCCAAGAAAACAACTTTATTAACATCAAAAGAGCACTTTTCCAGATTTGCATACAATTTTTCCTTTCTAAGGACATCAAGCACACATTATAAATGCATCACATGCTCTTCTAAAGACTTGCTATACACCAAGACATCATCAAAGTAGACAACAACAAACTTTCCAATAAATGGCCTCATCACATGATTCATTAGCCTCATAAAAGTACTTGGAGCGTTTGTTAGGCCGAAAGGCATAACCATCCATTCATAGAGACCAAACTTGGTCTTGAAGGCGATTTTCCATTCATCACCGGGTTGCATTCTTATTTGGTGATAGCCACTCCTTAAATCAATCTTGGAAAACAAACATGAACCATTCAACTCATCTAGCATGTCATCTAACCGAGGAATAGGGTGGCGATATTTTACCATAATTTTGTTGATGGCTCGGCAGTCCACACACATGCGCCACGTTCCGTCTTTTTTGGGCACTAATAGCACCGGAACCGCGCACGGACTCATGCTCTCCTTGACATACCCTTTATTGAGGAGCTCCTTAACTTGACGTTGCAATTCCTTGGTGTCTGTAGGGTTGCTCCTATAAGCCGGCTTGTTTGGCAATTGTGATCCTGGCACAAAGTTAATTTGGTGCTAAATTCCCCGAAGCGGGGGCAATACTTGCGGAAGTTTCTTTGGAAATACATCCTCATAATCCTGTAACACACAAGAAATCAAAGGGGAAATGGAAGAATTAGTGGGGTTAGTATTAAAACAATGAGCCAAGAGTAACATAGGCGTGTCCTCATCATGATCCATGAAGAGTTCCTTCTTCCTAACCAACATCACCATGTTTTCCGTCCCTTTTGCAGTCGAGGCAGCCTTGGATGCCTCCACTGCCCCACCTACGAAATTCCCTCCCTTTTCTCCCTTTTCAGATTCCTTTCCCTTTTCCTTCAATTCTCTCATCCTTTGATGCCACTCATTCACTTGGGAAGGTGAAAGAGGATAAAGTGTAACCTTTCGACCATCCTTTTCAAGTGTATATCGATTGGACTCCCATCGTTTTTGGTAGACCTATCATAGTGCCAAGGCCTACCTAGCAACAAGTGACATGCTTGCATTGGTATCACGTCACAAAGCACTTCATCGTGGTAGTTTCCCACATTAAACCGTATCACACATTGCCTTGCGACCCTTAATTCACCACAATCATTCAACCATTGTAACTTGTAAGGACTAGTGTGCGGGGTAGTTGGTAACTTTAAGAAATTTACCATAGCATTACTTAAAATATTTGTACAACTACCACTATCGATCACCAAGGTACACACACTCCCCTTTACAAGATATTTAGTATGGAATAGATTTTCCCTTTGGCTTGGGTCATCTATTGCCTTACTAATCATGACGCGCCTAACCACAAAGTTTGGAACCACACACTCCCCTTCTTGTGGATAAACATCTTCACCATCATCACCATCATCATCATGTGGTCCATTATCGATTTCCTCTCCATCTTGAGGCTCGGCCTAATCTTCTCCCTTTTCATGGTCCACCTCCTCACCAAGGTAATACAATCTCCCTTCCCGTAGGATCACATTGCGTCGGTTTGGATATTCATTGGCCTTATGTCCCCAACCTTGGCACTTGAAACTTTGGAATCCCTTTGGATTAGGATACTTGTGAGCCTCCGGTTTTGGAGGAGTTTTGTGGACTGTTTTGGGCTCGGGCAGCCTTGTAGTGGCGGGTTGGTCCTTGTTTTTAGGCCAGCCCGAGGGGGCTTGTCCCCTTGCCTTGAAAGATGATCTCTCTTTAAGTTCCCTTTCGATCTCAAGAGCCGCTTGGAAAATACTGTCAACGGTATCAAACTTGTGAAGTTTTAAATGAGTGGAGATCTCTTTGTTCAACCCACACTTGAACCGGATCACGTCATGATTGATTTGTTCCCCACGATGATCAAGTTTCAACATGAGTTGTTGAAACTCATCAAAATATGGCATCACACTCTTTCTACCTTGACGCAAGCCGTACAATCTAGCAAGCAACTCATGGAGATATCTCTCGGGAAGGTATCGTTGCCTCATCAAGTACCTCAATCGATACCAAGGTGGTGGCTGCCCATCAATTAATTTATTACCAAACCGCTTGACATACTCCCACCAAGTGTTAGCATAACCCTTAAAATGAGCTATAGCATAGCAACCCTTTTTTTCTTTCGAGATATCATTAACTTGGAAAACTTTGTCACAAGCCGATTCCCAAGCTAAGTAGGCCTCGGGGTCACTTTCACCTTTAAAGATGGGTAGGTTCAACTTGATGGTGTTGATGCCTACATCTCTCTCTTGGTGTCGGTTTCCCCTTTCTCCATACCCTCGGCACCTCCTTGGATATCCACGACCCCCTCTCATTTCCTCCTCCCTCATGTAAGCATCATCAAAGGCTCCATATCCTTTATACTCCTCTCTACCATATTCCTCAAAGTGGGCTGGACGGTTTTGGGCATTTTGGACTTGATTTGGAGGAATTGGGTTTTGTGGAGGTGGTGGTCTTTGATTTAATGGAGCTCGGAATGGAGGATTCAGATTTGGCGGAGGTACTTGACGTCCAAATCCCTCTTGTGGGACTTGAGGAGTTTGGTATTGTATTGGTCTAGTGGGGTCTCGGTTTGGAAGGAAAGGAGTGGTTTGGCTTGCGGCATTTAGTGGAGCTTAAGATGTATTTAGCATATGGTGCAATGTTTCGGGAGTGATGGTTGCAGAGGAAGTTCTATCATACCCATTGGTAGAAACATGTAGAGGAGTAGAAGGGTGAGAGTTCCTTTGACTCTCCACTTGTTCTAATCTCCCACTAATAGTCGACACTTCTCCCTTGATTACTGCCAAATCCCCTCTCACGGCCCCAAATTCCGTATTCAACCTTTCAAGTGTCCGGGTAACGGCCTCAAGAGTGACCATCATAGAGTCAAGTGCATTAGTATCCACGTTTTGGGACGTGGTCCCTTCCATTGTCAAGGTATTATACTATTTGGATCACCTCACGCTTGAGTTCCATAAGTGTTGTAGATTGGCTAGTAACCGTGAATCCTTTAAGGTATGAGTAAGCTCTTATCCAGAGTGGATTCTTGCTTGAAGACTCAAAGAATTCTCGTCGGACTAGAACCAAAAAATAGCAACATATTCAAAAGATAAAAAGGCACTCAAGTAATCGTTGACACGAACAAACGGATTCAAAGGACTAATTGACAATCTAGTAGGAATGTACTAGTTTGTTAATTAGTTCTAGAACCAAGTAAGGAAACCAAGAATCAACAATTAGCAACTAGAAGAATATCCAAAGTTGAGCTTATAGTGACGTGGCAGCATGTAAGTGGTCCCACACGTTTTTGCTTCTTCCTTTTTTTTTTTTTTTTTTTTGTCTCAAATCTGAAATTTTTCAATACTCACACAACTTGTTATAGATGACAATGCGTTTTGGAGGGAAAGTAAAAGTCTTGTATTCTTTCAACCATTCAAACTCAAAAAGGGAAGGTTTGACTATGCTATTCCCACAAAACAAGGTCCCTTGAATTAAGGAAGAGTGGTTGTCAAGACTAGGAAGTGATGGGTGCAAGTCTTTTCACCAACAACTTTATGACTTTTGTCTTATAACATGAACTCAACTTTCAACAAGATGAACAAGTTTATAAGATGAACACTTCAACAATCCAAACACCCTTCAAGAACACAACATCAACTTCTTCAAGCACATAACACAAAACCACCAATTGTCATCAACAACATAAAACCTACGGTCCGCTTTTCAAGTCACCACAACAATGGTCAATATTTTAAGCTCAATCTTTTAGATCTTGACACTTTAGTGTTGGTGAGAAAGAAACCAACACTAGAAACACACTAAACAAGTAAAATAACACCTAGATCTATACACACAACAACATTCTCGGCCAAGGCAACAATGAACAGATTTTCTCTTTTCTTTTTTTTGTTTTGGCCGAGAGCAAGCCCAAGATGGGTAGCGTTGGAACACCACTGGTCTTGCTCTAATACCAAATGATACACTATCAAGTCCACAACACAAAGTTCCCCCGAAATCAGCAACAAGAAGAACCAAAGAACACAAAATTCAGCAAGTTGAACAACAAGTGCTAGTGAATCGAAAGAGCCCCACACGGCTTCACTAGACTTGAAGATCACAAACACAACAACAACAAGATAATAAAAGATAGTTAACTTGACATATAATATTCAAGAGACTAAGAACCCTAGCATCAAGAAAGGACCCTAAGACTAATGAATATGAACACCAAGTTCCTACTTAGACCAAGAGGAACTCAATGACCTTAAGATCCTTGTTTCTAGCAAAGATACAACACAAGTATCACTCTACTTGTGAGCTTCCAAGTTGGGATGCTCCAAAGGAAGAGAGAGAAGCCAAAATATTACAAGTGTTATGTTTCAAAAATCTGATGGGAGAACTACTCAAATAACCCTAACATGTTCTATTTATATTACAAGGCAAAAATGAGGCAAAATGACCAGCTTGTCCCTAAGCCCTTGGGCGGCCTTGGAGTGTACATCTATTACACTTCAAGGTCCCTCTTCACACTTGAAAACATTTAGATCATTAGATGGATCAATCACTAACTCACACAAAGTCATTTGCATGAACAAAGCTTGGAGTTTTTGTAATTCCCGAGCTTGGCTTCGTGTGAATGGTCGTGTACTCATTGAACAGCTTGTCCCACCCATATCATAGATGCTGGGAGGTAATAGACGTGTTGTAATGTAAGAAACCAAGTTTTATTATTGGTCTGTCCAGCCTTTGTATATCTCATTTAGTAATTTAGTAGTCAAAAAAACATCGATAACCCTTCTGAGTATGTAATACATAGATGTTAGGTTGTAATACAAGTGTAGTAATGTAAGAAACCAAGTTCTATTATTGGTCCATCCAGCCTTTGCATGTGTTATTTAGTGATTTAGTAGTGAAAAAAAAACACCGATAATCCATCCAATTATGGAATAAATAGATGCTAGGAGGTAATACACGTGTTGTAATGTAAGAAAGTAAGTTTTATTATTGGTCCGTCCAACCTTTGTATATCTCAATTAGTAATTTAATAGTCAAAAAAACATCAAAAATCCATTCGAGTAAGGAATACATAGATGTTAGGTTGTAATACAAGTGTAGTAATGTAAGAAACCAAGTTCTATTATTCGTCCATCCAACTTTTGAATGTCTCATTATTGATTTAGTTGTAAAAGAAACACCGATAATCCATCCGAGTTTGGATTACATAAATGTTAGTGGGAAATGCACATGTAGTAATGTAAGAAACCAAGTTTCATTACTGGTTTGTCCAGCCTTTGTAAGCCTCATTTTGTAATTTAGTAGTCAAAAAAACATCGATAATCTTTCTGAGTATGGAATACATAGATGTTAGGTTGAAATACAAGTGTAGTAATATAAGAAATCAAGTTCTATTATTGGTCCGTCCAGCCTTTGTATGTGTTATTTAGTGATTTAGTAGTAAAAAAACACCGATAATCCATCCAAGTATGGAATAAATAGATGCTAGGAGGTAATACACGTGTTGTAATGTAAGAAAACAAGTTTTATTATTGTTCCATCCATCCTTTGTCTGTCTCATTTTGTAATTTAATAGTCAAAAAAACATCAAAAATCCATCCGAATATGGAATACATAGATGTTAGGTTGAAATACATAGCTGTAGTAATGTAAGAAACAAAGTTCTATTATTGGTCCATCAAACTTTTGAAAGTCTCATTTAGTGATTTAGTAGTAAAAGAAACACCGATAATCCATCTGAGTTTGGAATACATAGATGTTAGGAGGTAATGCACATGTAGTAATGTAAGAAAAGTATAACGACCTCAATCAAGTGACTAAAATTGATATAAAAAAATGGAATTAAACAATAAAATTAAAGGATAGTTGAGAAATAAGAGATGAGAAGTGAAGAAAGAAAGGTTCAATTGAAGAACAATTAAACCAAGGGAGAAGAGAACTCAATCAAATGCACGAGAAACCAAATTGAATCCATAATATGATAACTCGATGATTAATCAATAAAAGAAGATAACACAAGCAATTCAGGAATCCACCCTAATCACTCGATCTAAGCTAATAATTGGAATTGAACCCAATCACTACCCTAATCTAAAGTAACTAAATTTCAATGTCTATTCAAGACAATTCAATCATCCAAAATCTAAGTAAAGAAAATGGCTAAGGCAACTATTTATAGTCCTTGCCTTTTTACAAATAGCCTATTACAAAAATAGCCCATAAGTGACTATTTTAGTAATAACCCACAAAGGGCCTTCTTGATTGTCCAAATGACATCTTGGTCGCCCATAACCTTGTATATTTATTGCTCCATGACTTTCCTCCGGGATCCAAACTATCATCCATATGTAGAAGCCCATCCTAATGTGCCCCATGCTAATCATGCTCGTATCATCCTCCCCTTCTTCAAAAGGATTCGTCCTCGAATCTGAACCTTGCAAAAATATGAGAAGGACAAACCACAAACATTTCCTCATAGCATGAGGGTTAGCACAAGGGTTTTCAATCATACCAACTTGCCAAGGAAGCACACATTTGACATACAACCAACTATCCTTTGTATTGAATAAGATCCATTCATCATATAAAGTGCAAAGGAATTGGTCATAAGCAACATCATGAAACAAGGAAACCATAAAGGTCTTAATGACATCAAGAATCTCAAGAGATAACATCACATTTACTTTAGGAGCCATAAGACACAATTGTTTAATTACCTCACGATAACACCTCACCAAAAATGGTGCAATCACCCATAAGGGTTCATTCTGGTCAAAGAAGTAAAAGACCCACATATCTCCACCTCCATACAAAACAAATCCCATACCATCATGGGTATCATCATAAGCAAAAAGGTAGTATAGAAAGGCGTTAGGCTCACTATTCTCAGCTAGGGTGTGCCAAAAGATAAGGACACCAACATTTTAAGCACAAAACAACCCTCTCTATCAAGCAACTTTCCAAAGAAAGAAAATGCACCAACGAAGCCATGCTACTAGAATGATTGAGGAATCTATTAAGATTCAAATCACTCCATATCAAATAAAAATCCCAATGGATTGGGGTCCCTCCTAGCATAGTATCAAGCATGCTTCCAAGAGTCCCATTTAAAACTTCAACTTGTCTAACCCTATGAAGGTAACAAGGAGCTTTCAATATCCAAGGACTCTCCCAAAAACAAACAAGCAACTTAGCACCCACTAGTTGTGGTCCACACAACTTAAGCACAAGTGTGTCAAACAAGAATGCAACAATATAGGAAACTCCCAAAATAGGCAATGACACATTTGCCTTGGGGTTCACAAGTGTGAGATCACATTTGAGAAAAGGGTCATCATATGCAAACAAGTAGTAAAGAAAGATGTTACTTAAATGAACTTCATCCAAGTTGTGCCCACATATAGAATCACCCTTTGATCCACAAACATTAAGGCCTTGATCAAAAATGGGGTCACAGAAGAATGAAGGGGTTATTGGAGAACATACACCCTTTTTCTTTTGACCACTAACCTCTCCTATAGACGTACTATCATATTCCAAGAAGAGAGTTCCATCTTTGAAAAGTGTGTCATCATACCATAGTGGATTCTCAATCACTTGGTAGCCTTCAAGAGGGGCTACACTTATAGCATGCCAAGACACACCACTATGCATTTCACCTTCATTAGTCATGTCAACATCAAATAAGAGATTATCCTTAAAAACACATTCCACCTCACAATCCTCATGAGAAGAAAAAAGAATGGAATCACAATTCAAGGATTCATCATTTAGGTGCAATGACTTCATATGACTATCTACATGACCAACTATATCAATGCCAACACTAAATTGAGGTTCCTTAAGTTCATCACAAAACACCTTATTTAGTGGGTCATCATTACACACGAGTTGATCAACACCAATATCAATTGATAATGAACTATCATTCAAAGCACATGTATCAATACTAGGTGGACACAAATTGATCTTACTAGAAGAATCAATTCGGTCATCAATAGGATCAACTAGTGTATCCACATTTTCAACATGCACATTATCAAAACATGGCAAAGAATCACATGAAAATATACTATCATTCAAGGCACAAGTGTCAACACTAGGTGGACACAAATTGATCTTACTAGAAGAATCAATTCAATCATCAATAGGATCAACTAGTGTATGAACACTCTCAACAAATACATTATCACTATGTAACATGGTGTTATCAAGATGATCACAAGGCAAAAGATCTTTAAGCTCACACATATACATGCCATCACCTACACTCAATTGGCTATTAGCCACAAAATGATCTTTTACTTTCAACAAAGTGTAAGGTTTAGCTTTGTTACCTTGTAGATCATAGGAATGATTGTCTTTACCTTGATTTTCAACATCGGAGCATAAATGTTCTTTTGGGAAGATTTTTAGCACCTCATGATACTTCATTGATCGCGGTGCCTCACTAGGCTTGCTCCCAAGGATACCTACACAAGAATCAAGACAACAAGAAAAGGAAGAAAGGCTACAAAAGTTAGTAAGATTGTGAAAACTCTCTCACATCACTCCTCACAACCTCTCCTTTTTCTACTCTAGAGTTATCACATATCACACCCTTACTCCTCTCAATCTTTTGTCTCTCAATTTTATTGGAGTTAGGACAAGTGCCAAGAATTCCTTGGGAAGGGTTTGGAGATCCCTTCACATCTAACTTCCACTTTGCGTTGCTAGGTGTAGCCTTCATTTCACTCATTGGATCCTCTTCAAGCACATTTCCACAAGGAGTAGCTTGTTTTGCTTTTGACTCCTTGGAGACTATTTGAGAGATCTTGTCAAGAGTTGTTAGCATAGAAGCAAACAATTTGTTCATCCTCAAAGTAATAGGATCCTTAATTGTGAGTGGTTCATTTGTAACTTTTGTTTCAAGAATCCGCCTCTCCCCATCATACATATCTTGAGACAATGAATCCCCTCTACTTCTATGGCTCATTATTCTTTCCATCCTAACTCTAACATCATTACCATAAGCATAACTAGTCACATTGGAATAAGGATAAGAAGTACAAGTTCTTGCACCATAAGAAGTAAAGAATGTTCTTCGCCTATGGTCCACACGACATCTTCAAATTGGTTTTGCCCACACATCTATACCCCCTCGATTAGGATAGTAAGTAGCATAAGATGAGGAAGGTCATTCAACCTCACAGCTTTTCCTTCTATCATAATTATCCTCAAAGAGTTTATAAGACATATGGGCGAAAGAATTGTACCTCACATTATTTTCATCACCATGGTGTGAGAACCCCCATACTCTTCATCTTCACTATCAAATTCATCATAAGGTACTTTTACTCCTTCATGTTCATCATAAGAGCCATAAGCTCCATGCATCTCATATTCATCTCCGGTGTAGTAATTCTCATCACCATGTCGATCATAATCTCTTAGACCATCATATCCTTCATAAGATTCACCATCATACTCATGAGCTTCATTAATTTGCTCACAAGCACTCAAAGATCCCTCATGTTGCTCATCATCACTATACTCATAGCTCATGTCGCTACAAGCATAGTCACTAATGTCATCTCCACAATAATCCAAAGCTATGGATGACTTTCTTTCTTATATCACCTTTTGTACCTACAAAAATAGCAAACAATTTAGTAATAAAAGCCTCACGTCACTCATATATGATCTCTCAACTCACCTTCTATGGCTTCTTTCCCAAATTGATAGGTTACTAGCTTTGCTCAATCAATTCAAGGCTATCAATGCTTGTGGTGGAATGGATTTTGTGACTTGTTAAAGAAGGGAGACTCAAATAAAATAAAAATGACTTGAACCACGAAGTTATCTATGAATTAAGATGAGAAAATTTGAAGAAAAGAAACAAGAAAGAAAACGGACTCAAAAAAACTAAGTAACAAAAGTAGAAAAATTACTTGTGTTGCTTAATTTGAAGAATTAAAAAAAGTGATTTGATGTTTTAAAACTAGTTAACAAGTGATTAAATATATTAATTACTTTCTAATTAGTTAGAAAATTGAAAGATAAAGAGAACAAAAAAAGAATCGCGAAATTTGGACACTTAGAAAAATTTTGAGGCCTTGAAGAAGTTCATCACTTTAAAGAGGTTTGATTTGATGATTCAAACTAGTTAACAAGTGATTAAAGATGTTAATTACTTGTTAAATAGTTGAGTAATCGAAGGATAAAGAGAACAAAAAAAGAATCACGAAGTTTGGACACTTAGAACAATTTTTAGGTCCAAAAAATTTTAGGACCCCCAAAAAAAACCAAGTGTTGAAACCTGAGAAATTTCAGCTTTCTGAAGTTGCTGTCCACGCGCCACGTGGTGCGAGTGGGCTGTAGGGGCGCTAAGTTGGCTGCTGTGTGGTAGTCAACGGCTGACTTTGACTGTTGACTGCTGATGTGGCAGATGACGTGGCAGTCCAAGTGGAATTTTTTTTGTAATTTTTTTTTTTTCAAACCTCGATTTTTTATTTTTATTTATTTTTTTTGTTTCTTTCAAAATTCCACAAATGGACCTACTAACACTTTGACCAACTTTGACTTGAAGATTTTGGATCAAAGTATACTTTTTCTATCTTCTTCTCCAAGAACAAGATGAAGATGCTCAAGAACACCAACAAAAACCCCAATCTTCACAACCTCATAACTTCTTCATTTCAACTCCAAATTTGATGAAATTTTTTCCCACGTGTTCCTTTCAAAGCCACGAACAAACCCCACTAATTTTAAGCCTTCAAAATCAAGCCAAAAATAAATCCATTTTTCAAAATTGACAAAGTTTCAAAAGCTTGAAACCCTTCAATGGCAACTTCACTTCTACAACTCCGATTTGAACGAAATTTGAAATCTAGACTCACAAGACACTAGGGAATCAATATATAGTGTCAAAAACAACAAATTAAAACAAAACATTTTCCAGATTTTTTTTTTCGAATTTTTGGATAATTTTTTTATTTTTTGGTTTTTTGAAGAAATCAAAATCCTAAGATTAAGATTTGTGAAAACAAACATTAACCTAGGATCTTGATACCAAAATGATAACGACCTCAATCAAGTGACTAAAATTGATATAAAAAAAATGGAATTAAACAACAAAATTAAAGGATAGTTGAGAAATAAGAGATGAGAAGTGAAGAAAGAAAGGTTCAATTGAAGAACAATTAAACAAAGGGAGAAGAGAACTCAATCAAATGAACGAGAAACCAAATTGAATCCAAAATATGATAACTCAATGATTAATCAAGCAAAGAAGATAAAACAAGCAATTCAGGAATCCACCCTAATCACTCGATCTAAGCTAATAATTGGAATTGAACCCAATCACTACCCTAATCTAAAGTAACTAAATATCAATGTCTATTCAAGACAATTCAATCATCCAAAATCTAAGTAAAGAAAATGGCTAAGGCAACTATTTATAGTCCTTGCCTTTTTACAAATAGCTTATTACAAAAATAGCCCAAAAGTGACTATTTTAGTAATAACCCACAAAGGGCCATCTTGATTGTCCAAATGACATCTTGGTCGCCCATGACCTTGTATATTTATTGCTCCATGACTTTCCTCTGGGCTCCAAGCTATCATCCATATGTAGAAGTCCATCCTAATGTGCCCCATGCTAATCATGCTCGTATCAGAAAGCAAGTTTTATTATAGGTCCGTCCAGCCTTTGTATGTCTCATTTAGTAATTTAGTAGTCAAAAAAACATCGATAATCCTTCTGAGTATGGAATACATAGATGTTAGGTTGTAATACAAGTGTAGTAATGTAAGAAACCAAGTTCTATTATTGGTCTGTCCAACCTTTGTATGCGTTATTTAGTGATTTAGCAGTCAAAAAAACACCGATAATCCATCCAAGTATGGAATAAATAGATGCTAGGAGGTAATACACGTGTTGTAATGTAAGAAACCAAGTTTTATTATTGGACTGTCCAGCCTTTGTATGTCTTATTTAGTAATTTAGTAGTCAAAAAAACATCAATAACCCTTCTGAGTATGGAATACCTATAATGTAAAAAACCAAGTTCTATTATTAGTCCGTCAAACTTTTGTATGTGTTATTTAGTGATTTAATAGTCCAAAAAACACCAATAATTCATCCAATTATGGAATAAATAGATGCTAGGAGGTAATACACGTGTTGTACTATAAGAAAGCAAGTTTTATTATTGGTCCGTCCAAAATTTGTATGTCTCATTTAGTAATTTAATAGTCAAAAAAACATCAAAAATCCATCCGAGTATGGAATACATAGATGTTAGGTTGTAATACAATAGTAGAAATGTAAGAAACCAAGTTCTATTATTGGTCCATCAAACTTTTGAATGTCTCATTTAGTGATTTAGTAGTCAAAGAAACACCGATAATGCATCCAAGTATGGAATAAATAGATGCTAGGAGGTAATAGACGTGTTGTAATGTTAGCAACCAAGTTTTATTATTGGTCTGTCCATCCTTTGTATGTCTCATTTAGTAATTTAGTAGTCAAAAAAACATCAAAAATCCATCCGAGTATGGAATACATAGATGTTAGGTTATAATACAATAGTAGTAATGTAAGAAACCAAGTTCTATTATTGGTCCATCCAACTTTTGAATGTCTCATTTAGTAATTTTCCAGTCAAAAAACCATCGATAATCCTTCTGAGAATGGAATACATAGATGTTAAGAGGTAATGCACGTGTAGTAATGTAAGAAACCAAGTTTTATTACTGGTCTGTCCAGCCTTAGTATGTCTGATTTAGTAATTTAGTAGTCAAAAAAACATCAATAATCCTTCTGAGTATGGAATACATAAATGTTAAGTTGTAATACAAGTGTAGTAATGTAAGAAACCAAGTTCTATTATTGGTTTGTCCAACCTTTTTATGCGTTATTTAGCAATCAAAAAAACACCGATAATCCATCAAAGTATGGAATAAATAGATGTTGGGAGGTAATACACGTGTCGTAATGTAATAAACCAAGTTTTATTATTGGTCTGTCCAGCCTTTGTATGTCTCATTTAGTAATTTAGTAGTCAAAAAAACATCGATAACCCTTCTGAGTATGGAATACATAGATGTTAGGTTGTAATACAAGTGTAGTAATGTAAAAATTCAAGTTCTATTATTGGTCCGTCAAACTTTTGTATGTGTTATTTAGTGATTTAATAGTCCAAAAATCACCAATAATTCATCCAAGTATGGAATAAATAGATGCTAGGAGGTACTACATGTGTTGTAATGTAAGAAAGCAAGTTTTATTATTGGTCCATCCAACATTTGTATGTCTCAATTAGTAATTTAATAGTCAAAAAAATATCAAAAATCCATCCGAGTATGGAATACATAGATGTTAGGTTGTAATACAATAGTAGAAATGTAAGAAACCAAGTTCTATTATTGGTCCATCCAACTTTTGAATGTCTCATTTAGTGATTTAGTAGTCAAAGAAAAACTGATAATACATCCAAGTATGGAATAAATAGATGCTAAGAGGTAATAGACATGTTGTAATGTTAGGAACCAAGTTTTATTATTGGTCCGTCCAGCCTTTGTATGTCTCATTTAGTAATTTAGTAGTCAAAAAAAATCAAAAATCCATCCGAGTAAGGAATACATAGATGTTAGGTTATAATACAATAGTAGTAATGTAAGAAATCAAGTTTTATTATTGGTCCATCCAACTTTTGAATGTCTCATTTAGTAATTTTGCAATAAAAAAAACATCGATAATCCTTCTGAGAATGGAATACATAGATGTTAGGTTGTAATACAAGTGTATTAATGTAAGAAACCAAGTTCTATTATTGGTCCGTCCAACCATTGTATGTATTATTTAGTGATTCAGTAATCAAAAAAACACCGATAATCCACCCAAGTTTGGAATAAGTAAATGTTAGGAGGTAACAGACGTGTTGTAATGTAACAAACCAAGTTTTATTATTGGTTTTTCTAGCCTTTGTATGTCTTATTTAATAATTTAGTAGTAAAAAAAAAACATCGATAATCCTTCAGAGTATGGAATACATATATGTTAGGTTGTAATACAGGTGTAGTAATGTAAGAAACCAAGCTATTATTGGACCGTCCAACCTCTCTATGTGTTATTTAGTGATTTCGTAGTCAAAGAAACACCGATAATCCATCTAAGTATGGAATAAATAGATGCTAGGAGGTAATACACGTGTAGTAATGTAAGAAATGAACTTTTATTGTTGGTCTGTCCAGCCTTTGTATGTCTTATTTAGTGATTTCATAATCAAAGAAATACTGATAATCCAACCGAGTATGGAATACATCGATGTTAGGTTTTATTACAAGTGTAGTAATAAAAGAAACCAAGTTTTATTACTAGTCTGTCCAACCTTTATATGTCTCAATTAGAAATTTAGTAGTCAAAAAAACATCGATAATCCTTCTTAGTATGGAATACATAGATGTTAGGTTGTCATACAAGTGTAGTAATGTAAGAAACAAAGTTCTATTATTGGTCCATCTAACTTTTGAATGTCTCATTATTGATTTAGTAGTAAAAGAAAAGCTGATAATCCATCTGAGTTTAGATTACATAAATGTTAGGAGGTAATGCACATGTAGTAATGTAAGAAACCAAGTTTCATTACTGGTCTGTCCAGCCTTTGTAAGTCTCATTTAGTAATTCAGTATTCAAAAAAACATCGATAATCCTTCTGAGTATGGAATACATAGATGTTAGGTTGTAATACAAGTGTATTAATGTAAGAAACCAAATTCTATTACTGGTCCGTCCAACCGTTGTATGTGTTATTTAGTGATTCAGTAGTCCAAAAAACGCCGATAATCCATCCAAGTATGGGATAAATAGATGTTAGGAGTTAATAGACGTGTTGTAATGTAAGAAACCAAGTTTTATTATTGGTCTGTCTAGCCTTTGTATGTCTCATTTAGTAATTTAGTAGTCAAAAAAACATCGATAATCCTTCTGAGTATGGAATACATATATGTTAGGTTGTAATACAGGTGTGGTAATGTAAGAAACCAAGTTTTATTATTGGTCCATCTAACTTTTGAATGTCTCAGTATTGATTTAGTAGTAAAAGAAACACTGATAATCCATCTGTGTTTTGATTACATAGATGTTAGGAGGTAATGCACATGTAGTAATGTAAGAAACCAAGTTTTATTACTAGTCTGTCCAGCCTTTGTAAGTCTCCATTAGTGATTTAGTACTCATAAAAATATCGATAATCCTTCTGAGTATGGAATACATAGATGTTAGGTTGTAATACAAGTGTAGTAATGTAAAAATCCAAGTTCTATTATTGGTCCGTCAAACTTTTGTATGTGTTATTTAGTGATTTAATAGTCCAAAAAACACCAATAATTCATCCAAGTATGGAATAAATAGATGCTAGGAGGTAATACACGTGTTGTAATTTAAGAAAGCAAGTTTTTTTATTAGTCCATCCAACATTTGTATGTCTCAATTAGTAATTTAATAGTAAAAAAAACATCAAAAATCCATCCGAGTATGGAATACATATATGTTAGGTTTTAATACAGGTGTAGTAATGTAAGAAACCAAGTTCAATTATTGGTCCATTCAACTTTTGAATGTCTCATTTAGTGATTTAGTAGTCAAAGAAACACCGTTAATACATTCAAGTATGGAATAAATAGATGCTAGGAGGTAATAGACGTGTTGTAATGTTAGCAACAGAGTTTTATTATTGGCCCATCCATCCTTTGTATGTCTCATTTTGTATTTTCGTAGTCAAAAAAACATCAAAAATCCATCTTAGTATGGAATACATAGATGTTAGGTTATAATACAATAGTAGTAATGTAAGAAACCAAGTTCTATTATTGGTCCATCGAACTTTTGAATGTCTCATTATTGATTTAGTAGTAAAAAAAACACTGATAATCCATCTGAGTTTGGATTACATATATGTTAGGAGGTAATGCACATGCAGTAATGTAAGAAACCAAGTTTTATTACTGGTCTGTCGAGCCTTTGTAAGGCTCATTTAGTAATTTAGTATTCAAAAAAAACATCAATAATCCTTCTGATTATGGAATACATAGATGTTAGGTTGTAATACAAGTGTATTAAGGTAAGAAACCAAATTCTATTACTGGTCCGTCCAACCATTGTATGTGTTATTTTGTGATTCAGTAGTCCAAAAAACATCGATAATCCATCCAAGTATGGAATAAATAGATGTTAGGAGGTAATAGATGTGTTGTAATGTAAGAAACCAAGTTTTATTATTGGTCTGTCTAGCCTTTGTATGTCTCATTTAGTAATTTAGCAGTCAAAAAAACATCGATAATCCTTCTGAGTATGGAATACATAGATGTTAGGTTGTAATACAGGTGTAGTAATGTAAGAAACCAAGTTCTATTTTTGGTCCATCTAACTTTTGAATGTCTCATTATTGATTTAGTAGTCAAAAAAACACCTATAATCCATTCAAGTATGGAATAAATAGATGCTGGGAGGTAATACACATGTTGTAATGTAAGAAACCAAGTTTTATTATTGGTCTGTCCAGCATTTGTATGTCTCATTTAGTAATTTAGTAGTCAAAAAAACATTGATAACCCTTCTGAATATGGAATACATAGATGTTAGGTTGTAATACAAGTGTAGTAATGTAAAAATCAGAGTTCTATTATTAGTTCGTCAAACTTTTGTATGTGTTATTTAGTGATTTAATAGTCCAAAAACACCAATAATTCATCCAAGTATGGAATAAATAGATGCTAGGAGGTAATACACGTGTTGTAATGTAAGAAAGCATGTTTTATTATTGGTCCATCAAACATTTGTATGTCACAATTAGTAATTTAATAGTCAAAATAACATCTAAAATCCATCCGAGTATGGAATACATAGATGTTAGGTTGTAATACAATAGAAGAAATGTAAGAAACCAAGTTCTATTATTGGTCCATCCAACTTTTGAATATCTCATTTAGTGATTTAGTAGTCAAAGAAACACCGATAATACATCCAAGTATGGAATAAAAAGATGCTAGGAGGTAATAGACGTGTTGTAATGTTAGCAACCATGTTTTATTATTGGTTCGTCCAGCCTTTGTATGTCTAATTTAGTAATTTAGTAGTCAAAAAAAATCAAAAATCCATCCGAGTAAGGAATACATAGATGTTAGGTTATAATACAATAGTAGTAATGTAAGAAACCAAGTTCTATTATTGGTCCATCCAACTTTTGAATGTCTCATTTAGTAATTTTGCAGTAAAAAAAACATCGATAATCCTTCTGAGAATGGAATACATAGATGTTAGGTTGTAATACAAGTGTAGTAATGTAAGAAACCAAGTTCTATTATTGGTCCATCCAACCGTTGTATGTATTATTTAGTGATTCAGTAATCAAAAAAACACCGATAGTCCACCCAAGTTTGGAATAAATAGATGTTAGGAGTTAATAGACGTGTTGTAATGTAACAAACAGAGTTTTATTATTGGTTTTTCTAGCCTTTGTATGTCTCATTTTGTAATTTACTAGTAAAAAAAACATCGATAATCCTTTAGAGTATGGAATACATATATGTTAGGTTGTAATACAGGTGTAGTAATGTATGAAACAAAGTTCTATTATTGGACCGTCCAACCTCTCTATGTGTTATTTAGTGATTTTGTAGTCCAAGAAACACCAATAATCCATCTAAGTATGGAATAAATAGATGCTAGGAGGTAATACACGTGTAGTAATGTAAGAAATGAACTTTTATTATTGGTCCGTCCAGCCTTTGTATGTCTCATTTAGTGATTTCATAATCAAAGAAATACTGATAATCCAACCGAGTATGGAATACATAGATGTTAGGTTTTATTACAAGTGTAGTAATAAAAGAAACCAAGTTTCATTACTAGTTTGTCCAACCTTTATATGTCTCAATTAGAAATTTAGTAGTCAAAAAAACATCGATAATCCTACTTAGTATGGAATACATAGATGTTAGGTTGTCATACAAGTGTAGTAATGTAAGAAACAAAGTTCTATTATTGGTCCATCTAACTTTTGAATGTCTCATTATTGATTTAGTAATATAAGAAAGACTGATAATCCATCTTTGTTTGGATTACATAAATGTTAGGAGGTAATGCACATGTAGTAATCTAAGAAACCAAGTTTTATTACTGGTCTGTCCAGCCTTTGTAAGTCTCGTTTAGTAATTTAGTATTCAAAAAAACATTGATAATCCTTCTGAGTATGGAATACATAGATGTTAGGTTATAATACAAGGGTATTAATGTAAGAAACTAAATTCTATTACTGGTCCGTCCAACCGTTGTATGTGTTATTTAGTGATTTAGTTGTCGAAAAAACACCGATAATCCATCCAAGTATGGAATAATAGATGTTAGGAGGTAATAGACGTGTTGTAATCTAGCCTTTGTATGTCTCATTTAGTAATTTAGTATTCAAAAAAACATCGATAATCCTTCTGAGTATGGAATACATATATGTTAGGTTGTAATACAGGTGTAGTAATGTAAGAAACCAAGTTTTATTATTGGTCCATCTAACTTATGAATGTCTCAGTATTGATTTAGTAGTAAAAGAAACACTAATAATCCATCTGTGTTTGGATTACATAAATGTTAGGAGGTAATGCACATGTAGTAATGTAAGAAACCAAGTTTTATTACTGGTCTATCCAGCCTTTGTAAGTCTCCATTAGTGATTTAGGAGTCATAAAAATATCGATAATCCTTCTGAGTATGGAATATATAGATGTTAGGTTGTAATACAAGTGTATTAATGTAAGAAACCAAATTCTATTACTGGTCCGTCTAACCGTTGTATGTGTTATATAGTGATTCAGTATTCCAAAAAACACCGATAATCCATCCAAGTATGGAATAAATAGATGTTAGGAGGTAATAGACATGTTGTAATGTAAGAAACCAAGTTTTATTATTGGTCTGTCTAGCATTTGTATGTCTCATTTAGTAATTTAGTAGTCAAAAAAACATCGATAATCCTTCTGAGTGTGGAATACATATATGTTAGGTTGTAATACAGGTGTAGTAATGTAAGAAACCATGTTCTATTATTGGTCTATCCAAATTTTGAATGTCTCATTTTGTAATTTAGTAGTAAAAAAACATCGATAATCCTTTTGAGAATGGAATACATAGATGTTAGGTTGTAATACAAGTGTAGTAATGTAAGAAACCAAGTTCTATTATTGGTCCGTCCAACCGTTGTATGTATTATTTAGTGATTCAGTAATCAAAAAAACACCGATAATCCACCCAAGTTTGGAATAAATAGATGTTAGGAGGTAATAGACGTGTTGTAATATAACAAACCAAGTTTTATTATTGGTTTTTCTAGCCTTTGTATGTCTCATTTTTTAATTTAGTAGTAAAAAAAACATCGATAATCCTTCAGAGTATGGAATACATATATGTTAGGTTGTAATACAGGTGTAGTAATGTAAGAAACCAAGTTCTATTATTGGACCGTCCAACCTCTCTATGTAACAAAATAAGTTCTATTATTGGTCCATCTAACTTTTGAATGTCTCATTATTAATTTAGTAGTAAAAGAAACATTGATAATCCATCTGAGTTTGGATTACATAGATGTTAGGAGGTAATGCACACGTAGTAATGTAAGAAACCAAGTTTTATTACTGGTCTGTCCAGCTTTTGTAAGTGTCATTTAGTAATTTAGTATTCAAAAAAACATCGATAATCCTTCTGAGTATGGAATACATAGATGTTAGGTTTTAATACAAGGGTAGTAATTTAAAATACCAAGTTTTATTACTGGTCTGTCCAGCCTTTGTATGTCTGATTTAGTAATTTAGCAGTCAAAAAAAATTGATAATCCTTCTGAGTATGGAATACATAGATGTAGGTTGTAATACAATTGTAGTAATGTAAGAAACCAAGTTCTATTATTGGTCCGTCCAACCGTTGTATGTGTTATTTAGTGATTTAGTAGTCAAAAAAACACCGATAATCCATCCAAGTATGGAATAAATAGATGCTAGGAGGTATTACACGTGTTGTAATGTAAGAAAGCAAGTTTTATTATTGGTCTGTCTAGCCTTTGTATGTCTCATTTAGTAATTTAGTAGTAAAAAAAACATCGATAATCCTTCTGAGTATGGAATACATAGATGTTAGGTTGTAATACAGGTGTAGTATTGTAAGAAACCAAGTTCTATTATTGGTCCATCTAACTTTTGAATGTCTCATTATTGATTTAGTAGTAAAAGAAACACTGATAATCCATATGTGTTTGGATTACATAGATGTTAGGAGGTAATGCACATGTAGTAATGTAAGAAACCAAGTTTTATTACTGGTCTATCCAGCCTTTGTATGTCTGATTTAGTAATTTAGCAGTCAAAAAAAATCGATAATCCTTCTGAGTATGGAATACATAGATGTTAGGTTGTAATACAAGTGTAGTAATGTAGGAAACCAAGTTCTATTATTGGTCCGTCCAACCGTTGTATGTGTTATTTAGTGATTCAGCAGTCAAAAAAACACCGATAATCCATCCAAGTATGGAATAAATAGATTTTAGGAGGTAATAGACGTGTTGTAATGTAACAAACCAAGTTTTATTATTGGTCTGTCTAGCCTTTGGATGTCTCATTTAGTAATTTAGTAGGAAAAAAAACATCGATAATCCTTCTGAGTATGGAATACATAGATGTTAGGTTGTAATACAAGTGTAGTAATGTAAAAATCTAAGTTCTATTATTGGTCTGTCAAACTTTTGTATGTGTTATTTAGTGATTTAATCGTCCAAAAAACACCAATAATTCATCCCAGTATGGAATAAATAGATGCTAGGAGGTAATACACGTGTTGTAATGTAAGAAAGCAAGTTTTAATATTGGTCCATCCAACATTTGTATGTCTCAATTCGTAATTTAATAGTCAAAAAAACATCAAAAATCCATCCGAGTATGGAATACATATATGTTAGGCTATAATACAATAGTAGAAATGTAAGAAACCAAGTTCTATTGTTGGTCCATCCAACTTTTGAATGTCTCATTTAGTGATTTAGTAGTCAAAGAATTCCTTCTGAGTATGGAATTCATAGATGTTAGGTTGTAATACATAGATGTAGTAATGTAACAAACCAAGTTTTTTTATTGGTCCGTCCAGCCTTTGTATGTCTCATTTAGTAATTTAGTAGTTAAAAAACATCGATAATCCTTCTTAGTATGGAATACATAGATGTTAGGTTGTAATACAAGTGTAATAATGTAAGAAACCAAGTTCTATTATTGGTCCATCTAACTTTTGAATGTCTCATTATTGATTTAGTAGTAAAAAAAACACTGATAATCCATCTGTGTTTGGATTACATAGATGTTAGGAGGTAATGCACATGTAGTAATGTAAGAAACCAAGTTTTATTACTGGTTTGTCCAGCCTTTGTACGTCTCATTTAGTGATTTAGTAGTCAAAAAAATATCGATAATCCTTCTGAGTATGGAATACTTAGATGTTAGGTTGTAATAAAAGGGTAGTAATGTAAGAAACCAAGTTCTATAATTGGTCCATCTAGCCTTTGTATGTGTTATTTAGTGGTTTAGTAGTAAAAAAAACACCGATAATCCATCCAAGTATGGAATAAATAGATGCTAGGAGGTAATACACGTGTTGTAATGTAACAAACCAAGTTTTATTATAGGTCTGTCTAGCCTTTGGATGTCTCATTTAGTAATTTAATAGTAAAAAAAACATCGATAATCCTTCTGAGTATGGAATACATAGATGTTAGGTTGTAATACAAGTGTAGTAATGTAAAAAACCAAGTTCTATTATTGGTTCTTCCAACATTTGTATGTCTCAATTAGTAATTTAATAGTCAAAAAAAATCAAAAATCCATCCGAGTATGGAATACATATATGTTTGGTTGTAATACAGGTGTAGTATTGTAAGAAACCAAGTTCTATTATTGGTCCATCTAACTTTTGAATGTCTCAGTATTGATTTAGTAGTAGAAGAAACACTGATAATCCATCTGTGTTTGGATTACATAGATGTTAGGAGGTAATGCACATGTAGTAATGTAAGAAACCAAGTTTTATTACTGGTCTGTCCAGCCTTTGTATGTCTGATTTAGTAATTTAGCAGTCAAAAAAAATTGATAATCCTTCTGAGTATGGAATACATAGATGTTAGGTTGTAATACAAGTGTAGTAATGTAGGAAACCAAGTTCTATTATTGGTCCGTCCAACCGTTGTATGTGTTATTTAGTGATTCAGCAGTCAAAAAAACACCGATAATCCATCCAAGTATGGAATAAATAGATTTTAGGAGGTAATAGACGTGCTGTAATGTAACAAACCAAGTTTTATTATTGGTCTGTCTAGCCTTTGGATGTCTCATTTAGTAATTTAGTAGTAAAAAAAACATCGATAATCCTTCTGAGTATGGAATACATAGATGTTAGGTTGTAATACAAGTGTAGTAATGTAAAAAACCAAGTTCTATTATTGGTCCATCAAACCTTTGTATGTGTTATTTAGTGATTTAGTAGTCAAAAAAACCACCGGTAATCCATCCAAGTATGGAATAAATAGATGCTAGGAGGTAATACACATTTAGTAATGTAGGAAACCAAGTTCTATTATTGGTCCGTCCAACCGTTGTATGTGTTATTTAGTGATTCAGCAGTCAAAAAAACACCGATAATCCATCCAAGTATGGAATAAATAGATTTTAGGAGGTAATAGACGTGTTGTAATGTAACAAACCAAGTTTTATTATTGGTCTGTCTAGCCTTTGGATGTCTCATTTAGTAATTTAGTAGTAAAAAAAACATCGATAATCCTTCTGAGTATGGAATACATAGATGTTAGGTTGTAATACAAGTGTAGTAATGTAAAAAACCAAGTTCTATTATTGGTCCGTCAAACCTTTGTATGTGTTATTTAGTGATTTAGTAGTCAAAAAAACCACCGGTAATCCATCCAAGTATGGAATAAATAGATGCTAGGAGGTAATACACGTGTTGTAATTTACACACATCACCAAAACAGTCCACACATCAACGTAGACATCGCAAACCGATAGAATTTTACACCAAGTTTCTACTTTACATTTCTGCCTAAATACAACTCCACATATTTATTCCATCAATTCACATAAATACCTTCCACAACAATACACCAAAATCAGTCCACAATAGTTCCAAAATTCAGTGTAACATACCAAGAGAGTATTCTCTTTTTACTACACCAAACATTCCATTTATAAACACGTATAAACATTCCCATCAAGCCATACATAAAAGGAATGATTTAGGGGCAGAACCACACTTTAATATACTGAAATTTTGATACGGGTGGGACAAGCTCCACAAGTACACGACCTTTCACACGAAGCCAAGCTCGGGAATTACAAGAACTCCAAGCCTTATTCATGCAAAATGGCCGTGTGTGAGTTGGTGATTGAGCCTCCAAAGGATCTAAATGTTTTTAAGTGTGAAGAGGGACCTTGAAGTGTAATAAACTTACACTCCAAGGGGCGGCAGCCTAGACAAGGGCAAGCTAGTCATTTTGCTTCATTTTGCCTTGTAATATAAATAGAACATATTAGGGTTATTTGGGTAGTTCTTCCATTATTATTTTGAATCACAAGACTTGTAATATTTTGGGTTCTCTCTCAAAACAGCCCACAAGAAGAGAGACACTTGTGTTGTATCTTGGCTAGAAACAAGGATCTTGAGATCATTGAGTTCCTCTTGGTCTAAGTAAGAACTTGGTGTTCATATTCATTAGTCTTAGGATCCTTTCTTGATGTTAGGGTTCTTAGTCTCTTGAATATTATATGTCAAGTTAACTATCTTTTTATTATCTTGTTGTTGTTGTGTTTGAGATCTTGAAGTCTAGTGAAGCCGTGTGGGGCTCTTTCGATTCACTAGCATTGTTGTTTAACTTGTTATTCTTGTGTTTGTTGGGTCTTCTTGTCGTTGTTGCTAAAATCTTCATATTGTGGACTTGATCTTGTATCATTTGGTATCAAAGCAAGACCAGTTGTGTTCCAACACTACCCATCTTGGGCTTGCTCTCGGCCTTAAAAAAAAAAAAAAAGAGAAAAGAAAATCTGTCCATTGTTGTCTTGGCCGAGAATGTTGTTGTGTGTATAGATATAGGTGTTATTTTACTTGTTTAGTGTGTTTCTAGTGTTGGTTTCTTTCTCACCAACACTAAAGTGTCAAGATCTAAAAGATTGAGCTTAAAATATTGACCATTGTTGTGGTGACTTGAAACGTGGACCGTAGGTTGTATGTTGTTGATGACAATTGGTGGTTTTGTGTTATGTTCTTGAAGAAGTTGATGTTGTGTTCTTGAAGGGTGTTGGGATTGTTGAGGTGTTCATCTTATAAACTTGTTCATCTTGTTGAAAGTTGAGTTCATGTTGTAAGACAAAAGTCATAAAGTTGTTGGTGAAAAGACTTGCACCCATCACTTCCTAGTCTTGACAACCACTCTTCCTTAATTCAAGGGACCTTGTTTTGTAGGAATAGCATAGTCAAACCTCCCCTTTTTGAGTTTGAAAGGTTGAAAGAATACATTACTTTCCCTCCAAAACACATTGTCATACATAACAAGTTGTGTGAGTATTGAAAATTTCAGATTTGAGACAAAAAAAAAAGTAAAAAAAAAAAGAAAACATGTGGGACCAAGACCGACCACTTTCATGCTGCCATGTCACTAAAAGCTCAACTTTGGATATTCTTCTAGTTGCTAATTGTTGATTCTTGGTTTCCTTACTTGGTTCTAGAACTAATTAACAAACTAGTACATTCCTACTAGGTTGTCAATTAGTCCTTTGAATCCGTTTGTTCGTGTCAACGATTACTTGAGTGCCTTTTATCTTTTGAATACGTTGTTGTTTTTTGGTTCTAGTCCGACAAGAATTCTTTGAGTCTTTAAACAAGAATCCACTCCGAATAAGAGCTTACTCATACCTTAAAGGATTCACGGTTACTAGCCAATCTACAACACTTGTGGAACTCAAGCGTGAGGTGATCCAAAGAGTATAAGACTTTGAAAATGGAAGGGACCACGTCCCATGACGTGGATACTAATGCACTTGACTCTATGAGGGTCACTCTTGAGGCCGTTACCCGGACACTTGAAAGGTTGAATACGAAATTTGGGGCCGTGAGGGGGGACTTGGCAGCAATAAAGGGAGAAGTGTCGACTATTAGTGGGAGATTAGAACAAGTGGAGAGTCAAAGGAACTCTCATCCTTCTACTCCTCTACATGATTCTACCAATGGGAATGATAGAACTTCCTCCGCAACCATCACCCCCGAAACAGTGCACCAAATGCTAAATGCATCTCAAGCTCCACTAAATGCCGCAAGCCAAACCACTTTTTTCCCTCCAAACCGTGACCCCACTAGGCCAATACATTTCCAAGCTCCTCAAGTTCCACAAGAGGGATTTAGACGTCAAGTACCTCCGCTAAATCCGAACCCTCCATTTCAAGCTCCATTAAACCAAAGGCCACAAAATCCAATTCTCTGAATCAAGTCCAAAATGCCCAAGACCGACCAGCCCCCTTTGAGGGATATGGTAGAGAGGAGTATGAAGGATATGGAGCCTTTGATGATGCTTACATGAGGGAGGAGGAGGTAAGAGGGGGTCGTGGAGATCCAAGGAGATACCGAGGGTATGGAGATAGGGGAAATCGACACCAAGAGAGAGATGTAGGCATCAACACCATCAAGTTGAACCTACCCATCTTTAAGGGTTAAAGTGACCCCGAGGCCTACTTAGCTTGGGAATCGGCTTGTGACAAAGTTTTCCAAGTTAATGATATCTCGGAAGAAAAGAAGGGTTGCTATGCTATAGCTCATTTCGAGGGTTATGCTAACACTTGGTGGGAGTATGTCAAGCGGTTTGGTAATGAACTAATTGATGGGCAGCCACCACCTTTGTATCGGTTGAGGTACTTGATGAGGCAACGATACCTTCCCGAGCGATATCGCATGAGTTGCTTGCTAGATTGTACGGCTTGCGTCAAGTTAACAAGGGTGTGATGGCATATTTTGATGAGTTTCAACAACTCATGTTGAAACTTGATCATCGTGGGGAACAAATCAGTCACGACATCATCCGGTTCAAGTGTGGGTTGAACAAAGAGATCTCCACTCATTTAACACTTCACAGGTTTAAAACCGTTGATGGTATTTTCCAAGCGGCTCTTGAGATTGAAAGGGAACTTAAAGAGAGATCATCTTTCAAGGCAAGGGGACAAGCCCCCTCGGGTTGGCCCAAAAACAAGGACCAACCCGCCACTACAAGGCTGCCCGAGCCCAAAACAGTCCACTAAATTCCTCCAAAACCGGAGGCTCACAAGTATCCTAACCCAAAGGGATTCCAATGTTTCAAGTGCCAAGGTTGGGGGCATAAGGCCAATGAATGTCCAAACCGACGCAATGTGATCCTATGGGAAGGGAGATTGTATTACCTTGGTGAGAAGGTGGGCCCTGAAAGGAGAGAAGATGAGGTCGAGCCTCAAGATGGAGAGAAAACCGATGATGGACCACATGATGATGATGGTGATGATGGTGAGGATGTTTATCCACAAGAAGGGGAGTGTGTGGTTCCAAATTTTGTGGTTAGGCGCGTCATGATTAGTAAGGCAATAGATGACCCAAGCCAAAGGGAAAATCTATTCCATACTAAATGTCTTGTAAAGGGGAGTGTGTGTACCTTGGTGATCGATAGTGGTAGTTGTACAAATGTTGTAAGTAATTCCATGGTAAATTTCTTGAAGTTACCAACTACCCCGCACACTAGTCCTTACAAGTTACAATGGTTGAATGATTGTGGTGAATTAAGGGTCGCAAGGCAATGTGTGATATGGTTTAAGGTGGGAAACTACCACGATGAAGTGCTTTGTGACGTGATACCAATGCAAGCATGTCACTTGTTGCTAGGTAGACCTTGGCAATATGATAGGTCTACCAAACACGATGGGAGGTCCAATCGATATACACTTGAGAAGGATGGCCGAAAGGTTACACTTCATCCTCTTTCGCCTTCCCAAGTAAATGAGTGGCATCAAAGGATGAGAGAATTGAAGGAAAAGGGAAAGGAATCCGAAAAGGGAGAGAAGGGAGGGAATTTCATAGGTGGGGCAGTGGGGGCATCTAAGGCTGCCTCAACGGCAAAAGGGACAAAAAACATGGTGATGTTGGTTAGGAAGAAGGAACTCTTCGTGGATCATGATGAGGACACGCCTATGTTACTCTTGGCTCATTGTTTTAATACTAACCCCACTAATTCTCCCATTTCCCCTTTGATTTCTTGTGTGTTGCAGGATTATGAGGATGTATTTCCTAAGGAACTTCCGCAAGGATTGCCCCCACTTCGGGGAATTGATCATCAAATTGACTTTGTGCCGGGATCACAATTGCCAAACAAGCCGGCTTATAGGAGCAACCCTACGGACACCAAGGAATTGCAACGTCATGTTGAGGAGCTCCTCAACAAAGGGTATGTCAAGGAGAGCATGAGTCCGTGCGCGGTTACGGTGCTATTAGTGCCCAAAAAAGACGGAACGTGGTGCATGTGTGTGGACTGCCGAGCCATCAACAAAATTACGGTAAAATATCACCACCCTATTCCTCGGTTAGATGACATGCTAGATGAGTTGAATGGTTCATGTTTGTTTTCCAAGATTGATTTAAGGAGTGGCTATCACCAAATAAGAATGCAACCCGTGATGAATGGAAAACCACCTTCAAGACCAAGTTTGGTCTCTATGAATGGATGGTTATGCCTTTCGGCCTAACAAATGCTCCCAGTACTTTTATGAGGCTAATGAATCATGTGATGAGGCCATTTATTGGAAAGTTTGTTGTTGTCTACTTCGATGATGTCTTGGTGTATAGTAAGTCTTTAGAAGAGCATGTGATGCATTTACAATGTGTGCTTGATGTCCTTAAAAAGGAAAAATTGTATGCAAATCTGGAAAAGTGCTCTTTTGATGTTAATGAAGTTGTTTTCTTGGGTTTTGTTGTTAGTTCAAGAGGGGTCGAAGTGGATGAATGCAAGATAAATGCTATCAAAAATTGGCCAACCCCACAAACCGTTGGAGAAGTAAGAAGCTTCCACGGGTTTGCTAGTTTTTATAGAAGGTTTGTCAAAGGATTTAGCACCATAGCCACCCCCTTGACCGAGGTCATTCAGAAAGAACAACCCTTCAAGTGGGGTGTCGAGCAAGCTAAGGCCTTTGAAGCCTTGAAATCTATGCTCATCTCCGCACCCTTGTTACAATTGCCCAACTTTGATAAGACCTTCGAAGTCGAGTGCGATACGAGTAAAGTAGGCATAGGGGCTGTTTTGATGTAAGATTTGAAACCCATTGCTTACTTTAGCGAAAAGCTCAAAGGAGCAACTCTAAACTACTCCACGTATGATTTAGAGTTGTATGCCTTGATTAGAGCCTTGGCCACTTGGAAACACTACTTATGGCCTAAGGAGTTCATGATCCGAATGGACCATGAATCCTTAAAGCATCTTCGGGCCCAAGACAAGCTTAACAAATGGCATTCCAAATGGATTAAGTTCCTTGAGACCTTCCCTTATGTTATCCAATACAAAAAGGGTAAGGACAACGTAGTAGCCGATGCTTTGTCTAGAAAACATGCTCTTGTGTCCACTTTGTCAACAAAATTGATGGGTTTTGAGAGTTTAAGAGAGTTGTATCCCAAGGACCCTAACTTTGCTCCTATCTTTAGGGAATGCGAAGACTTGGGTAGGGACAAGTGGAATTCGGCTAGGGGTTCAAATCCCTATGCCAAGTTTGATGGTTACTTATTTAAAGGTCGACGATTGTGTGTGCCCTCTAGCTCTTGGAGAGAATTGTTTGTGAGGGAAGCACATGATGGCGGTCTAATGGGTCATTTTGGCGTCGAAAAGACCTTCGGAATATTGGAGGAGCAATTCTATTGGCCCAAAATGAGCAAGGATGTGACTAGGATTTGCGGCCAATGTGTAGAATGTAAGAGAGCCAAATCTCAGCTCCTACCTCACGGGTTGTACACCCCGCTGCCCACTCCTCTACATCCTTGGCTTGATATATCTATGGATTTTGTGTTGGGGCTTCCAAGGACTCGACGAGGTTGGGATAGTATTTTTGTTGTAGTCGACCGATTTTCTAAAATGGCGCACTTTATTCCTTGCTCTAAATGTGATGATGCCCCTAGCGTGGCCTCGTTATTTGTTGATAATGTTGTTAGATTGCATGGTGTCCCGAGGACCATTGTGAGTGATAGGGACTCTAAGTTCCTAAGCCACTTTTGGAATTCCATGTGGGGCAGGCTTGGTACCAAGTTGTTATTCTCTACGTCCTGCCACCCACAAACCGATGGCCAAATGAAAGTAGTAAATAGGACTTTGGGTGCTATGCTACGTTCCATGGTTAAGGGAAAAATGACTTCTTGGGAAGAGCACTTACCATTGATTGAGTTTGCCTATAACCGTGTCATATACTCAAGTATGGGAATGACTCCCTTTGAGTGTGTATATGGCCTCAACCCCCTCACCCCTTTGGATTTAACGCCTTTGTCAAGTGATCTCATGATTAGCTTAGATGGAAGCAAGCGGGCAGATTCTTTGAAGAAGTTACATGAGAAGGTGCGGCTTCAACTTGAGAAGAAAAACCAAGACATGGCAAGGAGGGCCAACAAGGGAAGAAAGAAACTCATTCTTGAATCGGGAGATTGGGTGTGGGTGCATCTTAGGAAGGATCGATTTCCATCTCAAATAAAGTCCAAATTTATGCCTAGGGGTGATGGCCCCTTCCAAGTACTTGAGAGAATCAATGACAACGCCTACAAGATTGACCTTCCACCGGAATATCAAGTGCACAACACTTTCAACGTTGGTGATCTCTCTCTCGTGGGTGTGGTTGACGATGACCAAATGCTGAATTTGATGTCAAATTCCTCTCAAGATGGAGAGGATGATATGGGTGGGACAAGCTCCACAAGTACGCGACCTTTCACACGAAGCCAAGCTCGGGAATTACAAGAACTCCAAGCCTTGTTCATGCAAATGGCCGTGTGTGAGTTGGTGATTGAGCCTCCAAAGGATCTAAATGTTTTTAAGTGTGAAGAGGTACCTTGAAGTGTAATAAACTTACACTCCAAGGGGCGGCGGCCTAGACAAGGGCAAGCTAGTCATTTTGCTTCATTTTTCCTTGTAATATAAATAGAACATATTAGGGTTATTTGGGTAGTTCTTCCATTATTATTTTGAATCACAAGACTTGTAATATTTTGGGTTCTCTCTCAAAAAAGCCCACAAGAAGAGAGACACTTGTGGTATCTTGGCTAGAAACAAGGATCTTGAGGTCATTGAGTTCCTCTTGGTCTAAGTAAGAACTTGGTGTTCATATTCATTAGTCTTAAGGGTGGGGGATTCTTAGTCTCTTGAATATTATATGTCAATTTAACTATCTTTTTATTATCTTGTTGTTGTTGTGTTTGAGATCTTGAAGTCTAGTGAAGCCGTGTGGGGCTCTTTCGATTCACTAGCATTGTTGTTTAACTTGTTATTCTTGTGTTTGTTGGGTCTTCTTGTCGTTGTTGCTGAAATCTTCATATTGTGGAATTGATCTTGTATCAAATTTCATCCTCCTAACTTAATTTCGTCAACACCTTAAGCCCCTATACAAGTCCAAACCACAAGGAAGACAAATTCATCAAAACTAACACAAGTGGACTGCCAACTAATTAAGGGACTGCCCTATACATTTTAAACATAATCAACCTGCCTTCCAGACTTTCTTATACATATATTACATTAATATACAAGGGTAAACACTTACAAAGGCTTGCAAAGTGAAGGATTCACCCAAGAACCCTAGGGAAATTTGGGGCGGCTGATTGGGGTTTGAGAGAGGAGAGAGTGTTTTAATTTTCTGGACAGTTTTTCAGCAATGAAATAAATGGAAAAATGAGCTGAAATGAGACCTATATACTTCCTCTTTAACCGCCTATTTTTGGTCCATTCTTAGCTAATTTTTGGTCAAAAATAGTCCAAGTAGGTGATGCACCTACTTGGCTATATAAGCTGTCCAAAACAGTCCATTTACTTACTTTATTTCTACTTGGATCATGTCTTGTTGGGCCTGAATTAATAGTAGGTGTTGGGCTGGTCATCTTTCCATTTTTATGTAATTACATTGGGCCTCAATTGAGTCCATTAACTTATATCCAAATGCAACCCAATAGTTTAATTAGGTGACACACCTACTATCTTAAGTAAGTCACGGAAGCACCTCGTTTATGTTCTCCCCTTTTTCCAACGTCTTAATCCCTCTACCTTAATTCACCACTTAACTTTAATTTTTATGCTTAGGTACATCCTTATTCTCTCAAGTTTAAATACTTTTACCTATGTTAGGTTGGTCGCACAAGTTTCAAAAACGTACGGGGTTTTGTACTTGAATCAAAGAACTAGTTAGTCCATTACCTATTGCAACAAGTCCGTACCATTTTCCAAATAATTAAGAGTTGTATCTATAGAATACGGGGCGTTACACTGATTTTGGATTACATAGATGTTAGGAGGTAATGCACATGTAGTAATGTAAAAAACCAAGTTTAATTACTGGTTTGTCCAGCCTTTGTAAGTCTCATTTAGTAATTTAGTAGACAAAAAAACATCGATAATCCTTCTGAGTATGGAATACATAGATGTTAGGTTGTAATACAAGTGTAGTAAAGTGAGAAACCAAGTTCTATTATTGGTCTGTCCACCCATAGTATGTGTTATTTAGTGATTTAGTAGTAAAAAAAACACCGATAATCCATCCAAGTATGGAATAAATAGATGCTAGGAGGTAATACACGTGTTGTTATGTAAGAAACAAAATTTTATTATTGGTCCGTCCAGCCTCTGTATGTCTCATTTAGTAATTTAGTAGTCAAAAAAACATCAAAAATCCATCCGAGTATGGAATACATAGATGTTAGGTTGTAATACAATAGTAGTAATGTAAGAAACCAACTTCAATTATTGGTCCATCCATCTTTTGAATGTCTCGTTTAGTAATTTTGCAGTAAAAAAAAACAACGATAATCCTTCTTAGAATGGAATACATAGATGTTAGGTTGTAATACAAGTGTAGTAATGTATGAAACCAAGTTCTATTATTGGTGGTCCGTCCAACCTTTGTATGTGTTATTTAGTGATTTAGTAGTAAAAAACAACACCGATAATCCATCCAAGTATGGAATAAATAGATGCTAGGAGGTAACAGACGTGTTGTAATGTAAGAATCCAAGTTTTATTATTTGTTTGTCCAGCCTTTGTATGTCTCATTTAGTAATTTAGTAGTCAAAAAAACATCAAAAATCCATCCGAGCATGGATTACATAGATGTTAGGTTGTAATACAATAGTAGTAATGTAAGAAACCAAGTTCTATTATTGGTCCATCCAACTTTTGAATGTCTCATTATTAATTTAGTAGTAAAAGAAACATTGATAATCCATCTGAGTTTGGATTACATAGATGTTAGGAGGTAATGCACATATAGTAATGTAAGAAACCAAGTTTTATTACTGGTCTGTCCAGCCTTTGTAAGTCTCATTTAGTAATTTAGTAGTCAAAAAAACATCGATAATCCTTCTGAGTATGGAATACATTAGTGTTAGGTTGTAATACAAGTGTAGTAACGTAAGAAGCCAAGTTCTATTACTGGTCCGTCCAACCTTTTGATACAATATCAAACCCACAACACAAGATTTCAGCAACAACAAGATGAACAACTATCACAAGAACAACAAGTTGAACAACAAGTGCTAGTGAATCGAAAGAGCCCCACACGGCTTCACTAGACTTCAAGATTATAAACACAAGCTTAACAAGATTACAAAAAGATAGATAGCTTGACATACGAGATTACAATAAATAGAAACCAAACCGTGTATTAAACGATAAGACCCCTAAAACCCGCAATAACAACCCCAAACTCTTATGGTGACCGCTAAGGGAATCAACTCTGCCTTACAACCACCGTTTCTAAGCAAGGATCAATAATGGCTTTTCCAAGCCCTACACTACTTGGCCTTTCCAAGCCCTACACTACAACTACATTCTCAAAGAGAGAAGAAGAAGTCTTTCAAATATCAATAATGAACTAACTAGAAAATAAGACTAATGAAGCCTATTTATAACTATTACATCAAATGACCAAACTACCCTTAATGAAAAAAGGCTCCTATGGAGTGTAAAGAAAAGGGACAAAAAGACCAAAACACCCTTAATAAGGGCGGTCATGGAGTGTAAGGACTCCTTCTTCACACTTCAACCCTTGCAATTCTTTGGAGCCTCGGGTAGTCATTAAGGCAAGCCTCCAAGCAACCTTCCACACACGAATTTGCTTTATTATGTCTCCAAAATGACTTCATGACTTCCCCATGCATACTCTCTGGCCTTCAAGGTGTCCAAAATCATTTCTCCACGTGTTGGCCACAAATGATGGCATCAAAAGTTATGATGGCCATTTGTCTTATATCATCCTCCCCTTCTTGAAAAGGATTCGACCTCGAATCCAAACCTTGCAAAACCAAAGAAAGGACAAACAAATACAAACTCCTAATGGCATGAGGGTTAGGGTTATCACAATAAATCATCTCAACATGCCAAGGTTGCTTATACTTGCAATATAACCAAGGATCCTTTGAATTAAATATTAAAAACTTATTAAAATATGCACAAAGGATTTGGCTATTTAAATCACCAAGAGATAAGGAAACTACAAAGGTCCTAATGGCATCAAATCATCCACAAGGTAAAACTACCTTCATCTTAGGAGCCTTAAGACACAATTGCTTCTTTATCTCTTCAAGAGACCACACCAAGGGTGGAGCCTCAATTGGTTCTAATTTGAAGATCCACATAGCATTATCATTCATACAAGTGGACATACCAACAAATTTCCTACCTCTATATAAAACAAATCCAAAACTAGCATGGATGTCATCATAGGCAAAGAGGTAGTATAGGAAAGAATCAAGTGTAAAGGCATACAAGGGTGAAGACAAAGCATTTAAGCACATCCACATTCTTTCCTTCAAGCAAATAGAGAACTTGGCATCCACAAGTTGAGATTCTTGTAATTTAAACACAATTGTGTCAAGCAAGGATGCACATTTAGAAACATTACCCCAATGAAACAATGACACTTTTGCTCTCGGGGTTTCAAGAATGACACTTTGCTTGTCATGTAGACCAAGCAACAAGTTGGGTGCGCCAACATCACCATTTCTATATTTGGCACCGGGGTCAAATAGAAAGAGTAGCCATAGACACGGGTCTAGACAATACTCCCTTCCCCATAGGCTTCACCCAAACTACAAGATATACTCTCTACAATAGCATACAAATCATCAAAAGCAAATAGAGAGTGGAGAATGGTATCACTCAAGTCAAGTTCAACTAAGGTGTCCTCATATGAGTACTCACTACCAGTTTCAACATCATCACCATGAGTACTCTCAACAATAAGGTCACACATAGTAGAAGAATTAATTTTCAAATAACGGACACCTTCCCTTTCTATGGAAGTGCCCTCAAGTAGACACATACCACCACGAAAGTCCAAGGAATTATTACTTAAGTCTTTACAAGCAAGCAATTCATCCTTATAGTCATCAAACATGGGTGTGGTGTCATACAAAGGATCACAACCACAATCAATTTTCAAGGAAAAATCACTTATTGGGTTTCTTAAGAATTCAAGCAAATCAAAATTATCATCACCCAATTGATCATTCCTTTCCAAGACCTCACATTCCCTTCCCTTAAGAGTACTCTCATCTCCCAAGAAGAGATTTCCATCTTTAGGAGGAATGTTTTTACACCATAGTGGGTTGGCATATAGGCTATAGCTTTCAAGACAAGCTATACCTTCAACATCATTCTCACCACTAGGTTCTTTAGGAGTGAACTCATCATCTTCAAACAAGATATTGTACTTAAAGAGAGAAGGATCTATCCATGAAGAGGATATAGAACATGCAAATCCATTCTCTAAAAGATTATTATCAAGTATCAAAGATGTTTCAAGCACATGATTGTCCCTATGAGCAAAACCGAGAGTAGAACATTTACTATAGGTCATACTAAAGGGGTCACTCCTATTTATTTGATCAACATTTTCAATATAATCATTCACTTGAGATCCATTAAACACATCACACATATCCTCAAGTGGTGGACAAATTCTGCACATAAGTTGATCAACACAATTCCCCCAAGATGATGTACCATAATTCAACACATTGGCTTCAACACTAGGTGGACTTAAATTGACCTTACAAGAATAGTCAATTCAATTATCAATAGGATCAACTAGTGTATCCACACTCCCAACAAGTACATCATCAACAAGAGGCAAAGAATCAATAGACTCACAAATAGGTAAGCTACTACTCACACTCAATGGGCAACTAGTCACACAATTATCATTCATATGCACAAAAGTGTAAGAGTAAGCGATTTTACCTTGAAGTTCTTGAGTAAATTCTTCTTTGCCGTGGTGTGAAGGTTTCCTACATGCTTCGGCAACAACTTCTCCTTGGCCTTGTGCTTCTCCGCTTTCCATGTTGGTACCTACACAAATGTCCTTAGAAACAAAAGGACAAACATAGTTAGCATGATTTGGGGGCAACCCCCTCACTTCACTCCACACAACCTCTCCTTTTTCCACTCTCGGATTACCACCTTTCACACCCTTACTCCTCTTAATCTTTTGTCTCTCATAATCATTCGGCTTGGAGTAAGTGATCACATCTCCTTGCGGTTTGGGAATAATTGAGGTAAAACGATAATTTCCCCAATGGTCCACTATAACCTTAGGCCAATTTAGCACATTTGGAACTCTATGTTGTGCAAACCAATCGGCACCCAAGCATACATGACCTGGTGTCAAGGGGAAGATATCGCACCACACCTCCTCATAGTATTCAAATTGGGTGAATACAATCCTCACTCTCTCGGTAACCTTATACCCGTCTAAGGAATATGGAACAAGTAAAGGTTCTCGAAACAACCCTAAATAGTCAACCATCGGCGGCATGATGTAGTTCTTATGGCGCCAATCATCTAGCACAAGGAGGCAGCCCGGTACCCCATCAATGCTTACCTTTCCGAAGTGAACACTTCTCCTAGGATCAACATTGTAGAGTTTAGGACAACCTAAGGGCACATGAGTACCCCTCGGCCTTGGAGATGTATTCTCTCTTCTTCTCATAGGACAACCTACACTATAGCTAGTATACCCATTCAAATCGCTTCGACCTTGATAAAATGTACTACAAGGTGAAGAATATGAATCTTCATTCTCCACACGTGCACTCTCACCATGGCTCTCATAAGCTTTGCGAAGGGAGGGGTTATACCTTACACCAATTCGAGGTTCGAAATAGGAAGTGTAAGACTCCTCATATGCCCCAACTTTATCATAAGAACTTGGCACTTCATTCACCTCATGTTCTCCCTCAAAACCATAACCCTCAAATCTGCTCATGTCTTGATCATGGCTATATTCATAGTCCCCATAATCTAAAACATCATCGTAGCCATAAAATCCCTTACTACAATCATAGTCTCCCATGTTGTAGTCACATAATATGAGGCTACCAAGATATGTTCCCCTTATATCACCTTGTACCTACAAAATGAACAAACAAGATTAGTAGTAAAAGCACCTCACCAACACTCGTATACACTCGCCTTTGTGATCCTCACCATTAGAGCGGCAAATATTGAAAGTTGCTTATACTCCGGTAGTTAATAAGGTGTCAATCACTACTTAGCGACCGGAATAGATTATTGTTTGGTAGACTCAAGACACAAAACAAAATCTACTTATGGACTTGAATCAAAGAAGTTCAATGAATCGAAATGAGAAAAACACACAAAGAACGAAAAACACGAAGAAAAATGGATTCAAAAACCAATTCACAATCTAGTAGGTGATTACTAGTTGTTAATTGGTACTAGAATCAAGAAATGAAACTAAAGAAACAAGTAAATGAAACTTAGAATCTAAAATTTGAGCTTAATGGTGACGTGGCAGCATGCAATTGGTCTTGGTCCCACACGAAAATATATATATATATTTTTTGTCACAAATCTGAAATTTCAATATGAAATACAACTTGTCATGGATGACAATGGGTTTTGGAGGGAAAGTAAAGTCTTGTAATCTTTTTTTCAACTTTTCAAACTCAAAAAGGTAAGATTTGACTATTCTAATCCCACAAAACAAGGTTTCGTGTTTTAAGGAAAAGTGGTTGTCAAGTCTAAGAAGAGATGTGTGCAAGTCTTCTCACCAACAACCAACAACTTTATAACTTTTGTTGTCTTAAGTTGTAAGAATAGATGAAGAACAAGATGAACACCACAACAACCTTCAAGAACACAACATCAACTTCTTCAAGAACATAACACATAAAACCACCAATGGTCATCAACAAGATACAACCTACGGCCCACTTCAAGTCACCACAACAATGGTCAATATTATAAGCTCATCTTTAGATCTAGACACTTTTAGTGTTGGTGAGAAATAAACCAACACTAGAAACACACAAAACAAGTAAAATAATACCAAGATCTAAACACACAATCACTATTCTCGGCCAAGACAACAAGATGGAAAGTTTTTTTTTTTTTTTTTTTTTTGACCGAGATAGCCCAAGATTGGTAGTGTAGGAACACAACCAGCCTTGCTTTGATACCAAATGATACAATATCAAACCCACAACACAAGATTTCAGCAACAACAACAAGATGAACAACTATCACAAGAACAACAAGTTGAACAACAAGTGCAAGTGAATCGAAAGAGCCCCACACGGCTTCACTAGACTTCAAGATTATAAACACAAGCTTAACAAGATTACAAAAAGATAGATAGCTTGACATACGAGATTACAATAAATAGAAACCAAATCGTGTATTAAACGATAAGACCCCTAAGACCCGCAATAACAACCCCAAACTCTTATGGTGACCGCTAAGGGAATCGACTCCGCCTTACAACCACCATTTCTAAGCAAGGATCAATAATGGCTTTTCCAAGCCCTACACTACTTGGCCTTTCCAAGCCCTACACTACAACTACATTCTCAAAGAGAGAAGAAGAAGTCTTTCAAATATCAATAATGAACTAACTAGAAAATAAGACTAATGAAGCCTATTTATAACTATTACATCAAATGACCAAACTACCCTTAATGAAAAAAGGCTCCTATGGAGTGTAAAGAAAAGGCACAAAAAGACCAAAACACCCTTAATAAGGGCGGTCATGGAGTGTAAGGACTCCTTCTTCACACTTCAACCCTTGCAATTCTTTGGAGCCTCGGGTAGTCATTAAGGCAAGCCTCCAAGCAACCTTCCACACACAAATTTGCTTTATTATGTGTCCAAAATGACTTCATGACTTCCCCATGCATACTCTCGGGCCTTCAAGGTGTCCAAAATCATATCTCCACGTGTTGGCCACGAATGATGGCATCAAAAGTTATGATGGCCATTTGTCTTGTATCACCTTTGTATGTGTTATCTAGTGATTTAGTAATCTAAGAAACACCGATAATCCATCCAAGTATGGAATAAATATCTACTAGGAGGTAATAGAGGTGTTGTAATGTAATAAACCAAGTTTTATTACTGGTCTATCCAGCCATTGTATGTCTCATTTAGTAAATTAGTAGTCAAAAAAACATCAATAATCCTTCTGAGTATGGAATACATAGATGTTAGGTTGTAATACAAGTGTAGTAATGTATGAAACCAAGTTCTATTATTAGTCCATCCAACCTTTGTATGTGTTATTTAGTGATTTAGTTTTCAAAGAAACACCGATAATCCATCCAAGTATGGAATAAATAGATGCTAGGAGGTAATGCACGTGTTGTAATGTGAGAAACGAAGTTTTATTATTAGTCCGTCCAACCTTTGTATGTCTCATTTAGTAATTTAGTAGTCAAAAAAACATTGATAATCCTTCTGAGTATGGAATACATAGATGTTAGGTTGTAATACAAGTGTAGTAATGTAAGAAACCAAGTTCTATTATTGGTCCGTCCAACCTTTGTATATGTTATTTAGTGATTTAGTAGTTAAAGAAACACCGATTGATACAAGACTAATGGCCATCATAACTTTTGATGCCACCATTCGTGGCCAACACGTGGAGAATCTGATTTTGGACACCTTGAAGGCCCGAGAGTATGCATGGGGAAGCCATGAAGTCATTTTGGACACATAATAAAGCAAATTCGTATGTGGAAGGTTGCTTGGAGGCTTGCCTTGATGACTACCCGAGGCTCCAAAGAATTGCAAGGGTTGAAGTGTGAAGAAGGAGTCCTTACACTCCATGACCGCCCCTTATTAAGGGTGTTTTGGTCTTTTTGTGCCTTTTCTTTACACTCCATAGGAGCCTCTTTTCATTAAGGGTAGTTTGGTCATATGATGTAATAGTTATAAATAGGCTTCATTAGTCTTATTTTCTAGTTAGTTCATTATGGATATTTGAAAGACTTCTTCTTCTCTCTTTGAGAATGTAGTGTAGGGCTTGGAAAGGCCAAGTAGTGTCGGGCTTGGAAAATCCATTATTGATCCTTTCTTAGAAATGGTGGTTGTAAGGCGGAGTTGATTCCCTTAGCGGTCACCATAAGAGTTTGGCGTTGTTATTGCGGGTCTTAGGGGTCTTATCGTTTGATACACGGTTTGGTTCCTATTTCTTGTAATCTCGTATGTCAAGCTATCTATCTTTTTGTAATCTTGTTAAGCTTGTGTTTATAACCTTGAAGTCTAGTGAAGCCGTGTGGGGCTCTTTCGATTCACTAGCACTTGTTGTTCAACTTGTTGTTCTTGTGATAGTTGTTCATCTTGTTGTTGTTGCTGAAATCTTGTGTTTTGGGTTTGATATTGTATCATTTGTTATCAAAGCAAGGCTGGTTGTGTTCCTACACTACCAATCTTGGGCTATCTCGGTCAAAAAAAAAAAAAAAAATGAAATCTGTCAAAAAAAAAATTAAATCTGTCCATCTTTTGGTTTCTTGGCCGAGAATAGTGTTTGTGTGTTTAGATTTAGGTGTTATTTTACTTGTTTAGTGTGTTTCTAGTGCTGTTTTCTTTCTCACCAATACTAAAAGTGTCTAGATCTAAAGATGAGCTTATAATATTGACCATTGTTGTGGTGACTTGGGCCGTAGGTTGTACCTTGTTGATGACCATTGGTGGTTTTTGTGTTAAGTTCTTGAAGAAGTTGATTTTGTGTTCTTGAAGGTTTTTGTGGTGTTCATCTTGTTCTTCATCCATTCTTACAACTTAAGACCACAAAAGTATAAAATAGATCCAAAAGGTTGTAAGAAAAAAGTTATAAAGTTTTTGGTGAGAAGACTTGCACACATCTCTTCCTAGACTTACAACCACTTTTCCTTAAAACACGGAACCTTGTTTTGTGGGATTAGAATAGTCAAATCTTACCTTTTTGAGTTTGAAAAGTTGAAAAAAGAGTACAAGACTTTACTTTCCCTCCAAAACCCATTGTCATCCATGACAAGTTGTGTTTCATATTGAAATTTCAGATTTGTGACAAAAAATATATATATATATATATATTTTCGTGTGGGCCCAAGACCTATTGCATGCTGCCACATCACCATTAAGCTCAAATTTCAGATTCTAAGTTTCATTTCCTTTTTTCTTTAGTTTCATTTCTTGATTCTAGTACCAATTAACAACTAGTAATCACCTACTAGATTGTGAATTGGTTTTTGAATCCGTTTTTCTTCGTGTTTTTCGTTCTTTGTGTGTTTTTCTCATTTCGAGTTGAACTTCTTTGATTCAAGTTCATAAGTAGATTTTGTTTTGTGTCATGAGTCGATCAAACAATAATCTATTCCGGTTGCTAAGTAGTGATTGACACCTTATTAACTACCGGAGTATAAGCAACTTTCAATATTCGTCGCTTCAATGGTGAGGATCACAAAGGCGAGTGTATACGAGTGTTAGTGAGGTACTTTTACTACTAATCTTGTTTGTGCATTTTGTGGGTACAAGGTGATATAAGGGGAACATATCTTGGTAGCCTCGTATTATGTGACTACAACATGGGAGACTATGATTGTAGTGAGGGATTTTATGGCTACGATGATGTTGTAGATTATGGGGGCTATGAATATAGCCATGATCAAGATATGGGCAGATTTGAGGGTTATGGTTTTGAGGGAGAAAATGAGGTGAATGAAGTGCCTAGTTCTTATGGTGAATATGGAGATGATGTAGGGCCTTATGATAGTTCTTATGATGAAGTTGGGGCATATGAGGAGTCCTACACTTCCCATTTCAAACCTAGAATTGGTGTAAGGTATAACCCCTTCCTTCGCAAAGCTTATGAGAGCCATGGTGAGAGTGTACGTGTGGATAATGAAGATTCATATTATTCACCTTGTAGTACATATTATCAAGGTCGAAGCAGTGTGAATGGGTATACTAGCTATAGTGTAGGTTGTCCCATGAGAAAAAAAGAGAGTACATCTCCAAGGCCGAGGGGTTCTCATGTGCCCTTGGGTTGTCCTAAACTCTACAATGTTGATCCTAGGAGAAGTGTTCACTCCGGAAAGGTAAGCATTTCTGGGGTACCGGGCTGCCTCCTTGTGCTAGATGATTGGCGCCATAAGAACTACATCATGCCACCGATGGTTGATTATTTAGGGTTGTTTCGAGAACCTTTACTTGTTCCATATTCCTTGGATAGTTATAAGGTTACCGAGAGAGTGAGGATTGTCTTCACCCAATTTGAATACTATGAGGAGGTGTGGTGCGATATCTTTCCCTTGACACCAGGTCATGTATGCTTAGGTGCCAATTGGTTTGCACAACATAGAGTTCCAAATGTGCTAAATTGGCCTAAGGTTATAGTGGACCATTGGGGAAATTATCTCTTTACCTCAATTATTCCCAAATCGCAAGGAGATGTGATCACTTACTCCAAGCCGAATGATTATGAGAGACAAAAGATTGAGAGGAGTAAGGGTGTGAAAGGTGGTAATTCGAGAGTGGAAAAAGGAGAGGTTGTGTGGAGTGAAGCGAGGGGGTTGCCACCAAATCATACTAACTATGTTTGTCCTTTTCTTTCTAAGGACATTTGTGTAGGTACCAACATGGCAAGCGGAGAAGCACAAGGCCAAGGAGAAGTTGTTGCCGAAGCATGTGGGAAACCTTCACACCATGGCAAAGAAGAATTTACTCAAGAACTTCAAGGTAAAATTGCTTACTCTTACACTTTTGTGCATGAGAATGATAATTGTGTGACTAGTAGCCCATTGAGTGTGAGTAGTAGCTTACCTATTTGTGAGTCTATTGATTCTTTACCTCTTGTTGATGATGTACTTGTTGGGAGTATGGATACACTAGTTAATCCTATTGATGACCGAATTGACTCTTCTTGTAAGGTCAATTTAAGTCCACCTAGTGTTGAAGCCAATGTGTTGAATTATGGTACATCATCTTGTGGGAATTGTGTCGATCAACTTATGTACGAAATTTGTCCACCACTTGAGGATATGTGTGATGTGTTTAATGGATCTCAAGTGAATGATTATATTGAAAATGTTGATCAAATAAATAGGAGTGACCCCTTTAGTATGACCTCTAGTAAATGTTCTACTCTCGGTTTTGCTCATAGGGATAATCATGTGCTTGAAACATCTTTGATACTTGATAATGATATTTTAGAGAATGGATTTGCATGCTCTATATCCTCTTCATGGATAGATCCTTCTCTCTTTAAGTACAATATCTTGTTTGAAGATGATGAGTTCACTCCTAAAGAACCTAGTGGTGAGAATGACGTTGAAGGTATAACTTGTCTTGAAAGCTATAGCCTATATGCCAACCCACTATGGTGTAAAAACATTCCTCCTAAAGATGGAAATCTCTTCTTGGGAGATGAGAGTACTCTTAAGGGAAGGGAATGTGAGGTCTTGGAAAGGAATGATCAATTGGGTGATGATAATTTTGATTTGCTTGAATTCTTAAGAAACCCAATAAGTGATTTTTCCTTGAAAATTGATTGTGGTTGTGATCCTTTGTATGACACCCCACCCATGTTTGATGACTATAAGGATGAATTGCTTGCTTGTAAAGACTTATGTAATAATTCCTTGGACTTTAGTGGTGGTATGTGTCTACTTGAGGGTACTTCCATAGAAAGGGAAGGTGTCCATTATTTGGAAATTACTTCTTCTACTATGTGTGACCTTATTGTTGAGAGTACTCATGGTGATGATGTTGAAACTGGTAGTGAGTACTCACATGAGGACACCTTAGTTGAACTTGACTTGAGTGATACCATTCTCCACTCTCCATTTGCTTTTGATGACATGTATGCTATTGTAGAGAGTATATCTTGTAGTTTGGGTGAAGCCTATGGGGAAAGGGAGTATTGTCTAGACCCGTGTCTATGGCTACTCTTTCTATTTGACCCCGGTGCCAAATATAGAAATGGTGATGTTGGCGCACCCAACTTGTTGCTTGGTCTACATGACAAGCAAAGTGTCATTCTTGAAAACCCGAGAGCAAAAGCGTCATTGTTTCATTGGGGTAATGTTTCTAAATGTGCATCCTTGCTTGACACAATTGTGTTTAAATTACAAGAATCTCAACTTGTGGATGCCAAGTTCTCTATTTGCTTGAAGGAAAGAATGTGGATGTGCTTAAATGCTTTGTCTTCACCCTTGTATGCCTTTACACTTGATTCTTTCCTATACTACCTCTTTGTCTATGATGACATCCATGCTAGTTTTGGATTTGTTTTATGTAGATGTAGGAAATTTGTTGGTTTGTCCACTTGTATGAATGATAATGCTATATGGATCTTGTGGACATTAGATCCAATTGAGGCTCCACCCTTGGTGTGGTCTCTTGAAGAGATAAAGAAGCAATTGTGTCTTATGGCTCCTAAGATAAAGGTAGTTTTACCTTGTGGATTATTTGATGCCATTAGGACCTTTGTAGTTTCCTTATCTCTTGGTGATTTAAATAGCCAAATCCTTTGTGCATATTTTAATAAGTTTTTAATATTTAATTCAAAGGATCCTTGGTTATATTGCAAGTATAAGCAACCTTGGCATGTTGAGATGATTTATTGTGCTAACCCTAACCCTCATGCCATTAGGAGTTTGTATTTGTTTGTCCTTTCTTTGGTTTTGCAAGGTTTGGATTTGAGGTCGAATCCTTTTCAAGAAGGCCATCATAACTTTTGATGCCACCATTCATGGACAACACGTGGAGAATCTGATTTTGGACACCTTGAAGGCCCGAGAGTATGCATGGGGAAGTCATGAAGTCATTTTTGACACATAATAAAGCAAATTCGTGTGTGGAAGGTTGCTTGGAGTCTTGCCTTGATGACTACCCGAGGCTCCAAAGAATTGCAAGGGTTGAAGTGTGAAGAAGGAGTCCTTACACTCCATGACCGCCCCTTATTAAGGGTGTTTTGGTCTTTTTGTGCCTTTTCGTTACACTCCATGGGAGCCTCTTTTCATTAAGGGTAGTTTGGTCATGTGATGTAATAGTTATAAATAGGCTTCATTAGTCTTATTTTCTAGTTATTTCATTATGGATATTTGAAAGACTTCTTCTTTTCTCTTTGAGAATGTAGTGTAGGGCTTGGAAAGGCCAAGTAGTGTCGGGCTTGGAAAAGCCATTATTGATCCTTGCTTAGAAACGGTGGTTGTAAGGCGGAGTTGATTCCCTTAGCGGTCACCATAAGAGTTTGGTGTTGTTATTGCGGGTCTGAGGGGTCTTATCCTTTGATACACGGTTTGGTTCCTATTTTTTGTAATCTCGTATGTCAAGTTATCTATCTTTTTGTAATCTTGTTAATCTTGTGTTTATAATCTTGAAGTCTAGTGAAGCCGTGTGGGGCTCTTTTGATTCACTAGCACTTGTTGTTCTTGTGATAGTTGTTCATCTTGTTGTTGTTGCTGAAATCTTGTGCTGTGGGTTTAATCTTGTATCACCGATAATCCATCCAAGTATGGAATAAATAGATGCTAGGAGGTAATAAACGTGTTGTAATATAAGAAACGAAGTTTTATTATTTTTCCGTCCAGCCTCTGTATATCTCATTTAGTAATTTAGTAGTCAAAAAAACATCAAAAATCCATCCGAGTATGGAATACATAGATGTTAGGTTGTAATACAATAGTAGTAATGTAAGAAACCAACTTCAATTATTGGTCCATCCATCTTTTGAATGTGTCATTTAGTAATTTTGCAGTAAAAAAAACAACGATAATCCTTCTGAGAATGGAATACATAGATGTTAGGTTGTAATACAAGTATAGTAATGTAAGAAACCAAGTTCTATTATTGGTCCGTCCAGCCTTTGTATGTCTCATTTAGTAATTTAGTAGTCAAAAAAACATCAAAAATCCATCCGAGCATGGAATACATAGATGTTAGGTTGTAATACAAAAGTAGTAATGTAAGAAACCAAGTTCTATTACTGGTCCATCCAACTTTTGAATCTTTCATTATTGATTTAGTAGTAAAAGAAACACCGATAATCCATCTGAGTTTGGATTACATAGATGTTATGAGGTATTGCACATGTAGTAATGTAAGAAATCAAGTTTTATTATTGGTCTTTCCAGCCTTTGTATGTCTTATTTTGTAGTTTAGTAGTTCAAAAAACATCGATAATCCTTCTGAGTATAGAATACATAGATGTTAGGTTGTAATACAAGTGTAGTAATGTAAGAAACCAAGTTCTGTTATTGGTCCGTCCAACCTTTGTATGTGTTATTTAGTGATTTAGTAGTCAAAAAAACACCAATAATCCATCCAAGTATGGAATAAATAGATGCTAGGAGGTAATAAACGTGTTGTAGTGTAAGAAACCAAGTTTTATTATTGGTCCGTCTAGCCTTTGATGTCTCATTTAGTAATTTAGTAGTCAAAAAAACATCAAAAGTCCATCCGAGTATGGAATACATAGATGTTAGGTTGTAATTCAATAGTAGTAACGTAAGAAACTGTCACGACCCGAAATCCCATTCGGACCGGACTGGCACCCGAAGCCGATAAGGCCCGAGAGAACCAATCTTTGTTCATGAATCTTCGTATGTATATCTGCGTATGAATCTTATTATACCTCATGCAACTATGCGGAAGACATGACTATGGAAACATATGCCATAAATAGAAATATCAAACTTGGCCGTTGGAGCCATTACGTCGAATTGAACATACATCTTCCATTCATATACCCACATATGTCTACAAAGCCTCTAACAGATACATCTATTTATACCACCTTTACAACATCAAAATGAATATACAACTATGACCCAGAAAGCTCCGAATCAAGTGGAGCTTACCAAAACTTCTGCAACTGATCCACAGTCTACTGAGGAGGTCTACTAATGCCTGCACCTGCAACATGTAAGGTAAGTCCCCCGAGGGGGTCAGTACGAGAAATGTACTGAGTATGTAAGGCTAGGGAAATTACATCATACATGAGAATGTCAATGAAATAAATATGAGAGAATTTTCAATATGGTTAAACCACCATTCTAATTGGAAACTTGTCTATTGCTTTCGTTATGAACATTTTAGGACATTCATTTTACATCCTTACTATTCATAGAATATCTTTCATGTCTACACTCAAGAGACTCTTCTCCTCTATTCAGGACCACTATTGTTCTACTACTTGGTTAGTAAATTACGAAAGAATAACATTCATCCACACACACCCACTCTCTTGGTGGATTTAATTACTTATTAATCATACCCTGCCCAGGCCCAACTGATTAGTGGGAAATTCAGAACCATCATGCAGGTGTACATTGCACCCCATGGATAATGTCTAGAGAACCATCATGCAGGTGTTCATTTCAACCCATGGATAATATATAGAGGACCATCATGCAGGTGTTCATTTCACCCCATGGATAATATATAGAGGACCATCATGCAGGTGTTCATTTCACCCCATGGATAATGTAAGGAGAACCATCATGCAGGTGTCCATTGCACCCCATGGATAATACTCATAATTATACCTCAATTTTTACCAGATTGGTACAAGCATAATCATAACATCACAGTTCCGAAACTTAGAGGTAGAATATACAAATTTGTATGATCTATTGAGGATCACAATGCTATCGGAAACTTTTGCTACTTCTTATGAGATCTTATATAAGTAAGCGTATAGTACCGGCCCTCCACCTTTGGTGGTCTATAGTGACTAACATAGCATAGTATTGGAATTATTCCATCTAGAACTTATAACCTTTAGAATGTGATCCATACCTAATGAAACATCTAGTACCCAAGCGCCTTACTTCTTTACAATCTTATACCCCTTTTTGTCTAGCTAGGAAAGTGACACCCTAGAGATAATGACAGTAAAGCACACACTTATATGCACATTTCACTTCACGCGTTTAACTCATGAGATTGACATCTTCACTTATGAGTAATAATCACACTACCTTGCACATCATCTCTCTTATTACTCTTATGAGAATGGTACTAAGATGATCCTCACAATATAGGATTTGGAGCATGACATGATTGGAAAATGCTTTTCAAGAATACATAGATTCATTTATATTATTACCCTCTTGAGATAGTCCTTAGAGATTTCAACGTTATGACAACTTTTCCTTAAAGCTTCGGATCATTAACCAATGGGTAAGATATATGTGAATAAACAGTGTGGGAAACATAACATTATTAGAAACATAACACTATTGAAACCATTGGACCATAATCCATGAACAAGGGACATGAGTATAATCAAACATTGTAACGTAACCTTATTGTTTTTGGAACATGAACCATGAATATGAGACATGAGATTCACCAATGATCAATGAGTAGGAAATATATGACAATGACCATGGATAACCGGACATGGAATACCTTAGCACATTTCGGGATGGAACATGCGTAATGTCAATGTGAAAACTATTTGCCGTAGAAAGATACGGACAGAGTAACCTTACATACCTTATCTTTCCAATGTAAATACACAATCCAATATGTGAGCACAACAATTCCGCTCCTTCCTCACGTTTCACTCTACATCACAAATACATAACGGAGCCAACATTAACCACCAACTACTTTACAAATGTATATAACATCAATGAGTTACGTGTTTGCCTTTAAACATGCTACTTCCCCTTGGCAAAACCATGGAAGATATTATTATTCCAAAAATCCCATAATATTCCCAACATTGACCAACACATGCAAATCAATACATGTCACCACAACACTTCTCCTTTACACTTTCTTATTCCCACCATATCACAAATAATCCATCAAGTCACCTTAATACACTTCATAACACAAATCGGTCAAAATCCCATAATATACCCTTATATGAAAATAACAAGTTTAGGACCATAATAACACCATACATGTTGTTATTTCATCCATACCATGCTTTTTCATCAAGACAACAAGTTATAATTCAAGTTACAATCCCATGGATTTCACATCTTTTTCACAAAGCCAAAAGTGTCATGGCCAACATTTCCAACCATAATCAACATGATATACATAATCTCTCATGCTTATAATATGTTAAAGTACAAGGATAATCACTTACCTCGGATTGGAAGATGATGATCTTGCTCCAAAAGATGCCTTAGGGTTTGAAGTTGAGAGAAGAGACTTTGGGAAATTTCTAGAAATGTTATGAGAGTTATAATCAATAAAATCTGATTTTTTGTGCCTTTTATAGACCCTCAATGGTCCCTCTTAGCCAACCACTTGGTCCAATAATGCATGAGTTTATTTGGTCAAGAGGAATGGGTCATTTTCCATTTGGGCCATGCATTTTGGCCTCAGTTTGGGCCTCTTATTTGAGCCCAATTCACTTAACCCAATAAAATCAATAATCTCTCATGTTTACATCATTTCATACATTTCACGACAATATTCCCACTCATGAAATTCATACTCGTAGCCTCAATTCCAAAAACAAGCAATTCTAGCCACATATGGCCTATTTTGCCCAAAAGGGTAAAATCGTCATTTTGACTCCGAATTCGTCCTCGAGTAATTTTATCATACCAATATAATATTTAACTCATGTCATGTATATTCTCATGATTGTAGAAGAAACGTAACAAAAATCAGCTCAATACATCCCCGGATACCCTTGGGACTTAAGAAAAATTCCAACTTTTGAAAGGTGGCCAATTCCAGCGTGGCACGCTACCTGGCGCGCCCGCTTGCTGCCTCTGGGCTGAAAATTTCAGCCCAGAGCGGCGTGGCACACCCCTGGGCGCGCCTAGCCCAAATTTTTTTTTTTTTTTTTTTTTTTTTTTTTTTTTTTTTGGACGTTAATACAATAGCAATAGTCCATCAAAACCAATACCAAATATACACTTATTGCTCTCAAAACCAAGTTAGACATGGTTCAAATATGACATATATATCACCAAGCAAATAGGGTCAAAAAGGTACGGGGTGTTACAGAAACGAAGTTCTATTATTTGTCCGTCCAACCTTTGTATGTGTTATTTAGTGATTTAGTAGTAAAAAAAAACACCGATACTCTATCCAAGTATGGAATAAATAGATGCTAGGAGGTAATAGAGGTGTTGTTATGTAAAAAACCAAGTTTTATTACTGGTTTGTCCAGCCATTGTATGTCTCATTTAGTAAATTAGTAGTAAAAAAAACATCAATAATCCTTCTGAGTATGGACTACATAGATGTTAGGTTGTAATACAAGTGTAGTAATGTATGAAACCAAGTTCTATTATTGGTCCGTCCAACCTTTGTATGTGTTATTTAGTGATTTAGTAGTCAAAGAAATACCGATAATCCATCCAAGTATGGAATAAATAGATGCTAGGAGGTAATGCACGTGTTGCAATGTGAGAAACGAAGTATTATTATTGGTCCGTCCATCCTTTGTATGTCTCATTTAGTAATTTAGTAGTCAAAAAAACATCAATAATCCTTCTGAGTATGGAATACAAATATGTTAGGTTGTAATACAAGTGTAGTAATGTAAGAAACCAATTTCTATTATTGGTCCGTCCAATCTTCGTATATGTTATTTAGTGATTTAGTAGTAAAAAAACCCCGATAATCCATCCAATTATGGAATAAATAGATGCTAGGAGGTAATAAACGTGTTGTAATGTAAGAAACCAAGTTTTATTATTTGTTTGTCCAGCCTTTGTATGTCTCATTTAGTAATTTAGTCGTCAAAAAAACATCAAAAATCAATTCGAGCATGGAACACATAGATTTTAAGTTTTAATACAATAGTAGTAATTTAAGAAACCAAGTTTTATCATTGTTCCATCCAACTTTTGAATGTCTCATTATTGATTTAGTAGTAAAAGAAATGATAACAGCACGGATAGCGGAAGACTTATAAATAAGAACTTTAGAAATGAGGGAGGAATTGATTCTAGAAAGAGAAGAAACAAGCTAAAATATTAGATACTTGAAACCTTGTTTAATAGAAATAGCGAATCAATAAAGTCGTAGAAGAATTAGAATAGGAGGGAGGGAACTCAAACGAGGAATCTTACCATTTGAAGAAATCCAAGATACGGTTCAAAGTAGAACAAAAAGGGCATAACCCAAAAGAGAACCTTAAAAGGTCTCCACAAGCCAAAAGGCTGCTACTATTAATTTAAATCAATCTTAGTTACAATAAAGAAGAAAACACTCCTTTATATAGGAGTAAATGGTGCTGCAATCTAAAAGACATTCTAGACTTCCTAGGTGGCCAAACTAAATTAAATAAGCTGAAATTACCTAGGTGCATAGAAGACTACCAACACTTTGGTCCACTAAAGCTATAAATGTAGTCAATAAAGCATTAAATAAGCTTCTAGAACATAACTTTGGGCTGCTGAAATTTCTCCTTATTTGGACAGATTTTGGGCCATAATTCCAACTTCTTTTGGTCTTCAATTTGGGCCTCCAAAGATCAACATTGTGTTGTACTTATTCTTCCATCATAAGACTTGTTTTCATTGCTAATTGAGGCCCATTAAAATGTCTTGATATTCTCCGCCCTTTAATGACATTGAGCTTCCACGGATACTATCAAGAAACACCGATAATCCATATGAGTTTGGATTACATAAATGTTAGCAGGTATTGTACATGTAGTAATGTAAGAAACCAAGTTTTATTACAGGTCTGTCCAGCCTTTGTATGTCTCATTTAGTAATTTAGTAGTCAAAAAAGCATTGATAATCCATCTGAGTATAAAATACATAGATGTTGTTAGGTTGTAATACAAGTGTAGTAATGTAAGAAACCAAGTTCTATTATTGGTCCGTCCAACCTTTGTATGTGTTATTTAGTTATTTAGTAGTAAAAAAAAACACCGATAATCGATCCAAGTATGGAATAAATAGATGCTAGGAGGTAATAGATGTATTGTAATGTAAGAAACCAAGTTTTATTATTGGTCTGTCCAGCCTTTGTATGTCTCATTTAGTAATTTAGTAGTCAAAAAAACATCAATAATCCTTCTGAGTATGGAATACATAGATGTTAGGTTGTAATACCCGTGTAGCAATGTAAGAAAGCAAGTTCTATTATTGGTCCGTCCAACCTTTGTATGTGTTATTTAGTGATTTAGTAGTCAAAGAAACACCGATAATCCATCCAAGTATGGAATAAATAGATGCTAGGAGGAAATAGACGTGTTGTAATGTAAGAAACAAAGTTTTATTATTTTTTCGTCCAGCCTCTATATGTCTCATTTAGTAATTTAGTAGTAAAAAAAAATCAAAAATCCATCCGAGTATGGAATACATAGATGTTAGGTTGTAATACAATAGTAGTAATGTAAGAAACCAACTTCAATTATTGGACCATCCATCTTTTGAATGTCTCATTTAGTAATTTTGCAGTAAAAAAAACAATGATAATCCTTCTGAAATTGGAATACATAAATGTTAGATTGTAATACTAGTGTAGTAATGTAAGAAACCAAGTTCTATTATTGGACCGTCCAACCTTTGTATGTGTTATTTAGTGATTTAGTAGTAAAAAAAACACCAATAATCCATCCAAGTATGGAATAAATAGATGCTAGGAGGTAATAGACGTGTTGTAATGTAAGAAACCAAGTTTTATTATTTGTTTGTCCAGCCTTTGTATGCCTCATTTACTAATTTAGTTGTCAAAAAAACACCGATAATCCATCCGTGTATGGAATAAATAGATGCGAGGAGGTAATACACGTGTTGTAATGTAACAAACCAAGTTTTATTATAGGTCTGTCTAGCCTTTGGATGTCTCATTTAGTAATTTAATAGTAAAAAAAACATCGATAATCCTTCTGAGTATGGAATACATAGATGTTAGGTTGTAATACAAGTGTAGTAATGTAAGAAAGAAAGTTTTATTATTGGTCTGTCCAGCCTTTGTATATCTATTTTAGTAATTTAGTAGTCAAAAAAACATCGATAATCCTTCTGAGTATGGAATACATAGATGTTAGGTTGTAACACAAGTGTAGTAATGTAAGAAACCAAGTTCTATTATTGGTCTATCCAACTTTTTTATGTCTCATTTAGTGATTTAGTAGTAAAAGAAACACCGATAATCCATTTGAGTTTGGAATACATAGATGTTAGGAGGTAATGTAGATTTAGTAATGTAAGAAACCAAGTTTTATTACTGGTCTGTCAAGCCTTTGTATGTCTAATTTAGTAATTTAGTAGTCAAAAAAACATCGATAATCCTTCTGAGTCTAGAATACATAGATGTTAGGTTGTAATACAAGTGTAGTAATGTAAGAAACCAAGTTCTATTATTGGTCCGTCCACCCTTTGTATGTGTTATTTAGTGATTTAGTAGTAAAATAAACACCGATAATCCATCCAAGTATGGAATAAATAGATGCTAGGAGGTAATAGAGGTGTTATAATGTAAAAAACAAGTTTTATTACCGCTCTCTCCAGCCATTGTATGTCTCATTTAGTAATTTATTAGTCAAAAAAACATCAATAATCCTTCTGAGTATGGAATACATAGATGTTAGGTTGTAATACAAGTGTAGTAATGTATGAAACCAAGTTCTATTATTGGTCCGTCCATCCTTTGTATGTGTTATTTAGTGATTTAGTAGTCAAAGAAACACCGATAATCCATCCATGTATGGAATAAATAGACGCTAGGAGGTAATGCACTTGTTGTAATGTGAGAAACGAAGTTTTATTATTGGTCCGTCCAGCCTTTGTATGTCTCATTTAGTAATTTAGTAGTCAAAAAAACATCGATAATCCTTCTGAGTATGGAAAACATATATATTAGGTAGTAATACATGTGTAGTAATGTAAGAAACCAAGTTCTATTATTGGTTCGTCCAACCTTTGTATGTGTTATTTAGTGATTTAGTAGTAAAAAAAAAAACCCGATAATCCATCCAAGTATGGAATAAATAGATGATAGGAGGTAATACACGTGTTGTAATGTAAGAAACGAAGTTTTATTATTTGTCCGTCCAGCCTCTGTATGTCTCATTTAGTAATTTAGTAGTCCAAAAAACATCAAAAATCCATCCGAGTATGGAATACATAGATGTTAGGTTGTAATACAATAGTAGTAATGTAAGAAACCAAGTTTTATTACTGGTCTGTCCAGCCTTTGTAAGTCTCATTAAGTAATTTAGAAGTAAAAAAACACCGATAATCCAACCTAGTATGGAATAAATAGATGCTAGGAGGTAATAGACGTGTAGTAATGTAAGAAACCAAGTTTTATTACTGGTCCGTCCAACCTTTGTATGTGTTAATTAGTGATTTAGTAGTCAAAAAAACACTGATAATCCATCCATGTATGTAATAAATAGATGGTAGGAGGTGATACACGTGTTGTAATGTAAGAAAGCAAGTTTTATTATTGGTCCGTCCAGCCTTGTATGTGTTATTTAGTAATTTAATTGTCAAAAAAACATCGATAATCCTTCTGAATATGGAATACATAGATGTTAGGTTGTAATACAAGTGTAGTAATGTAAGAAACCAAGTTCTATTATTTGTCCATCCAACTTTTGAATGTCTTATTTAGTGATTTAGTAGTAAAAGAAACACCGATAATTCATCCAAGTATGGAATAAATAGATGCTAGTAGGTAATACACGTGTTGTAATGTAAGAAAGCAAGTGTTATTATTGGTCCGTCCAGCATTTGTATGTCTCAATTAGTAATTTAGTATTAAAAAAACCATAAAAATCCATCGGAGTATGGAATACATAGATGTTAGGTTGTAATACATAGATGTAGTAATGATAGAAACCAGGTTCAATTATTGGTCCATCCAACCTTTGTATGTGTTATTTTGTGATTTAGTAGTGAAAAACCCCCCGATAATCCATCAAAGTGTGGAATAAATAGATGCTAGGAGGTAATAGACGTATTGTAATGTAAGAAACCAAGTTTTATTATTTGTTTGTCCAGCCTTTGTATGTGTCATTTAGTAATTTAGTAGTCCAAAAAACATCGATAATCCTTCTCAGTAGGGAATACATAGATGTTAGGTTGTAATACAAGTGTAGTAATGTAAAAAAACAAGTTCTATTATTGGTCCGTCCAACCTTTGTATGTGTTATTTAGTGATTTAGTAGTCGAAGAAACACCAATAATTCATCCGAGTATGGAATAAATAGATGCTAGGAGGTAATACACGTGTTGTAATGTGAGAAACGAAGTTTTATTATTGGTCCGTCCAGCCTTTGTATGTCTCATTTAGTAATTTAGTAGTCAAAAAAACATCGATAATCCTTCTGAGTATGGAAAACATATATATTAGGTAGTAATACATGTGTAGTAATGTAAGAAACCAAGTTCTATTATTGGTTCGTCCAACCTTTGTATGTGTTATTTAGTGATTTAGTAGTAAAAAAAAACCCCCGATAATCCATCCAAGTATGGAATAAATAGATGATAGGAGGTAATACACGTGTTGTAATGTAAGAAACGAAGTTTTATTATTTGTCTGTCCAGCCTCTATATGTCTCATTTAGTAATTTAGTAGTCCAAAAAACATCAAAAATCCATCCGAGTATGGAATACATAGATGTTAGGTTGTAATACAATAGTAGTAATGTAAGAAACCAAGTTTTATTACTGGTCTGTCCAGCCTTTGTAAGTCTCATTAAGTAATTTAGAAGTAAAAAAACACCGATAATCCAACCTAGTATGGAATAAATAGATGCTAGGAGGTAATAGACGTGTAGTAATGTAAGAAACCAAGTTTTATTACTGGTCCGTCCAACCTTTGTATGTGTTAATTAGTGATTTAGTAGTCAAAAAAACACTGATAATCCATCCATGTATGTAATAAATAGATGTTAGGAGGTGATACACGTGTTGTAATGTAAGAAAGCAAGTTTTATTGTTGGTCCGTTCAGCCTTTGTATGTGTTATTTTGTAATTTAATTGTCAAAAAAACATCGATAATCCTTCTGAATATGGAGTACATAGATGTTAGGTTGTAATACAAGTGTAGTAATGTAAGAAACCAAGTTCTATTATTTGTCCATCCAACTTTTGAATGTCTTATTTAGTGATTTAGTAGTAAAAGAAACACCGATAATTCATCCAAGTATGGAATAAATAGATGCTAGTAGGTAATACACGTGTTGTAATGTAAGAAAGCAAGTGTTATTATTGGTCCGTCCAGCATTTATATGTCTCAATTAGTAATTTAGTATTAAAAAAACCATAAAAATCCATCGGAGTATGGAATACATAGATGTTAGGTTGTAATACATAGATGTAGTAATGATAGAAACCAGGTTCTATTATTGGTCCATCCAACCTTTGTATGTGTTATTTTGTGATTTAGTAGTGAAAAAAACCCCGATAATCCATCAAAGTATGGAATAAATAGATGCTAGGAGGTAATAGACGTATTGTAATGTAAGAAACCAAGTTTTATTATTTGTTTGTCCAGCCTTTGTATGTGTCATTTAGTAATTTAGTAGTCCAAAAAACATCGATAATCCTTCTCAGTAGGGAATACATAGATGTTAGGTTGTAATACAAGTGTAGTAATGTAAAAAAACAAGTTCTATTATTGGTCCGTCCAACCTTTGTATGTGTTATTTAGTGATTTAGTAGTCGAAGAAACACCAATAATTCATCCAAGTATGGAATAAATAGATGCTAGGAGGTAATACACGTGTTGTAATGTGAGAAATGAAGTTATATTATTGGTCCGTCCAGCCTTTGTATGTCTCATTTAGTAATTTAGTTGCCAAAAAAACATCAAAAATCTATCCGAGTATGGAATACATAGATGTTAGGTTGTAATACAATAGCAGTAAAGTAAGAAACCAAGTTTTATTATTGGTCTGTGAAGCCTTTGTATGTCTCATTTATTAATTTAGTAGTGAAAAAAACATCGATAATCCTTCTGAGTATGGAATACATATATGTTAGGTTGTAATACAAGTGTTGTATTGTAAGAAACCAAGTTCTGTTATTGGTTCGTCCAACCATTGTATGTGTTATTTAGTGATTTAGTAGTAAAAAATGCACCGATAATCCATCCAAGTATGGGATAAATAGATGCTAGGAGGTAATAGACGTGTTGTAATGTAAGAAACCAAGTTTTATTATTTGTTTGTCCAGCCTTTGTATGTCTCTTTTAGTAATTTAGTAGTCAAAAATATATCAAAAATCCATCCTAGAATGGAATACATAGATGTTAGGTTGTAATACAATAGTAGTAATGTAAGAAACCAAGTTTTATTACTGGTCTGTCCAGCCTTTGTAAGTCTCATTAAGTAATTTAGAAGTAAAAAAACACCGATAATCCAACCTAGTATGGAATAAATAGATGCTAGGAGGTAATAGACGTGTAGTAATGTAAGAAACCAAGTTTTATTACTGGTCCGTCCAACCTTTGTATGTGTTAATTAGTGATTTAGTAGTCAAAAAAACACTGATAATCCATCCATGTATGTAATAAATAGATGTTAGGAGGTGATACACGTGTTGTAATGTAAGAAAGCAAGTTTTATTGTTGGTCCGTTCAGCCTTTGTATGTGTTATTTTGTAATTTAATTGTCAAAAAAACATCGATAATCCTTCTGAATATGGAGTACATAGATGTTAGGTTGTAATACAAGTGTAGTAATGTAAGAAACCAAGTTCTATTATTTGTCCATCCAACTTTTGAATGTCTTATTTAGTGATTTAGTAGTAAAAGAAACACCGATAATTCATCCAAGTATGGAATAAATAGATGCTAGTAGGTAATACACGTGTTGTAATGTAAGAAAGCAAGTGTTATTATTGGTCCGTCCAGCATTTATATGTCTCAATTAGTAATTTAGTATTAAAAAAACCATAAAAATCCATCGGAGTATGGAATACATAGATGTTAGGTTGTAATACATAGATGTAGTAATGATAGAAACCAGGTTCTATTATTGGTCCATCCAACCTTTGTATGTGTTATTTTGTGATTTAGTAGTGAAAAAAACCCCGATAATCCATCAAAGTATGGAATAAATAGATGCTAGGAGGTAATAGACGTATTGTAATGTAAGAAACCAAGTTTTATTATTTGTTTGTCCAGCCTTTGTATGTGTCATTTAGTAATTTAGTAGTCCAAAAAACATCGATAATCCTTCTCAGTAGGGAATACATAGATGTTAGGTTGTAATACAAGTGTAGTAATGTAAAAAAACAAGTTCTATTATTGGTCCGTCCAACCTTTGTATGTGTTATTTAGTGATTTAGTAGTCGAAGAAACACCAATAATTCATCCAAGTATGGAATAAATAGATGCTAGGAGGTAATACACGTGTTGTAATGTGAGAAATGAAGTTATATTATTGGTCCGTCCAGCCTTTGTATGTCTCATTTAGTAATTTAGTTGCCAAAAAAACATCAAAAATCTATCCGAGTATGGAATACATAGATGTTAGGTTGTAATACAATAGCAGTAAAGTAAGAAACCAAGTTTTATTATTGGTCTGTGAAGCCTTTGTATGTCTCATTTATTAATTTAGTAGTCAAAAAAACATCGATAATCCTTCTGAGTATGGAATACATATATGTTAGGTTGTAATACAAGTGTTGTATTGTAAGAAACCAAGTTCTGTTATTGGTTCGTCCAACCATTGTATGTGTTATTTAGTGATTTAGTAGTAAAAAATGCACCGATAATCCATCCAAGTATGGGATAAATAGATGCTAGGAGGTAATAGACGTGTTGTAATGTAAGAAACCAAGTTTTATTATTTGTTTGTCCAGCCTTTGTATGTCTCTTTTAGTAATTTAGTAGTCAAAAATATATCAAAAATCCATCCTAGAATGGAATACATAGATGTTAGGTTGTAATACAATAGTAGTATTGTAAGAAACCAAGTTCTATTATTGGCCCATCCAACTTTTGAATGTCTCATTATTGATTAAGTAGTAAAAGAAAAACCGATAATCCATCTGAGTTTGGATTACATAGATGTTAGGAGGTAATGCACATGTAGTAATGTAAGAAACCAAGTTTTATTACTGGTCTGTCCAGCCTTTGTAAGTGTCACTTAGTAATTTAGTAGTTAGAAAAACATCGATAATCCTACTGAGTATGGAATACATAGATGTTAGGTTGTAATACAAGTGTAGTAATGGAAGAAACCAAGTTCTATTATTGGTCCGTCCAACCTTTGTATGTGTTATTTAGTGATTTAGTAGTAAAAAAAACATCGATAATCCATCCAAGTATGGAATAAATAGATGCTAGGAGGTAATAGAGGTGTTGTAATGTAAAAAACCAAGTTTTATTACTAGTCTGTCCAGCCTTTGTATGTCTCATTTAGTAATTTAGTAGTCAAAAAAACATCAAAAATCCTTCTGAGTATGCAATACATAGATGTTAGGTTGTAATACAAGTGTAGTAATGTATGAAACCAAGTTCTATTATTGGTCCGTCCAACCTTTGTATGTGTTATTTAGTGAATTAGTAGTCAAAGAAACATCGATAATCCATCCAAGTATGGAATAAATAGATGCTAGGAGGTAATGCACGTGTTGTAATGTGAGAAACGAAGTTTTATTATTGGTCCGTCCTGCCTTTGTATGTCTCATTTAGTAATTTAGTAGTCAAAAAAACATCAATAATCCTTCTGAGTATGGAATACATATATGTTAGGTTGCAATACAAGTGTAGTAATGTAAGTAACCAAGTTCTATTATTGGTTCGTCCAACCTTTGTATGTGTTATTTAGTGATTTAGTAGTAATAAAAACCCCTATAATCCATCCAAGTATGAAATAAATAGATGCTAGGAGGTAATAGACGTGTTGTAATGTAAGAAACCAAGTTTTATCATTTGTTTTTCCAGCCTTTGTATGTCTCATTTAGTAATTTAGTAGTCAAAAAAAATCAAAAATAGATTCGAGCTTGGAACACAAAGATGTTAGGTTGTAATACAATAGTAGTAACGTAAGAAACCAAGTTTTATTATTGTTCCATCGAACTTTTGAATGTCCCAATATTGATTTAGTAGTAAATGAAGCTCCGATAATCCATCTGAGTTTGGATTACATAGATGTTAGGTGGTATTGCACATGTATTAATGTAAGAAACCAAGTTTTATTACTTGTCTGTCCAGCCTTTGTAAGTCTCATTTAGTAATTTAGTAGTCTAAAAAACATTGATAATCCTTCTGAGTAAGGCATACATAACTGTTAGGTTGTAATATAAGTGTTGTAATGTAAGAAACCAAGTTCTATTATGGGTCCGTCCAACCTTTGTATGTGTTATTTAGTGATTTAGTAGTCAAAGAAACATCGATAATCCATCCATGTATGGAATAAATAGATGCTAGGAGGTGATACGCGTGCTGTAATATAAGAAAGAAAGTTTTATTATTGGTCCGTCCAACCTTTGTATATCTCATTTAGTAATTTAGTAGTCAAAAAAACATTGATAAACCTTCTGAGTATGGAATACATAGATGTTAGGTTGTAATGCAAGTGTAGTAATGTAAGAAACCAAGTTCTATTATTGGTCCATCTAACTTTTGAATGTCTCATTATTGATTTAGTAGTAAAAGAAACACTGATAATCCATCTGAGTTTGGATTACATAGATGTTAGGAGATAATGCACATGTAGTAATGTAAGAAACCAAGTTTTATTACTGGTCTGTCCAGCCTTTGTAAGTCTCATTTAGTAATTTAGTAGTCAAAAAAACATCGATAATCCTTCTGAGTATTGAATATATAGTTGTTAGGTTGTAATACAAGTGTAGTAATGTAAGAAACCAAATTCTATTATTGGTCCGTCCAACCTTTGTTTGTGTTATTTAGTGATTTAGTAGTCAAAAAACCACCGATAAGCCATCCAAGTATGGAAAAAATAGATTCTAGGAGGTAATACACATGTTGTAATGTAAGAAAGCAAGTTTTATTATCGGTCCATCTAGCCTTTGTATGTCTCATTTAGTAATTTAAAAGTAAAAAAAACATCAAAAATCCATCCGAGTATGGAATACGTAGATGTTAGGTTGTAATACATAGATGTAGTAATGTAAGAAACCAAGTTCTATTATTGGTCCATCCAACTTTTAAATATCTCATTATTGATTTAGTAGTAAAAGAAACATCGATAATCCATCTGAGTTTGGATTACATAGATGTTAGGACGTAATGCACATGTATTAATGTAAGAAACCAAGTTTTATTATTGGTCTGTCTAGCCTTTGTAAGTTTTATTTAGTAATTTAGTAGTCAAAAAAACATCGATAATCCTTCTGAGTATGGAATACATAGATGTTAGGTTGTAATACAAGTGTAGTAATGTAAGAAACCAAGTTCTATTATTGGTCCATCCAACTTTTGAATGTCTCATTATAGATTTAGTAGTAAAAGAAAAACCGATAATCCATCTGAGTTTGGATTACATAGATGTTAGGAGGTAATGCACATGTAGTAATGTAAGAAACCAAGTTTTATTACTGGTCTGTCCAGCCTTTGTAAGTCTCATTTAGTAATTTAGTATTCAAAAAAACATCGATAATCCTTCTGAGTATGGAATACATAGTTGTTAGGTTGTAGTACAAGTGTAGTAATGTAAGAAACCAAGTTCTATTATTGGTCCATCAAACTTTTGAATGTCTCATTTAGTTATTTAATAGTAAAATAAACACCGATAATCCATATGAGTATGGAATAAATAGATGCTAGGGGGTAATAGAGGTGTTGTAATGTAAAAAACCAAGTTTAATTACTGGTCTGTCCAGCCTTTGTATGTCTCATTTAGTAATTTAGTAGTCAAAAAAACATCAATAATCCACTCGAGTATGGAATACATAGATGTTAGGTTGTAATACAATAGTAGTAATGTAAGAAACCAAGTTTTGTTATAGGTCTATCTAGCCTTTGTATGTCTCATTTAATAATTTAGTAGTCAAAAAAACATCGATAATCCTTCTGAGTATGGAATACATATATGTTAGGTTGTAATACAAGTGTAGTAATGTAAGAAACCTAGTTCTGTTATTGGTCCGTGGCTTAGTACCTCAAAAAGAATGATTACTGATACACCTACAACATCATCCAAACTTAGTACTTCTTAAAAACTAAATTATATATCACAAGACTCAATTAATTATATTACTGATAATCCTAAAACATACCATTATTATATAACAGGAATCATGGATCAACAAATATACGTAATATTAATAAACACAGGACAGGAAGAAAATTATATTGCAAAAGAATTAGTAATGGAAAACAAAATTATTACAAATACTCAAGTAAATGGATTACCAAAAGTACTAGTAAACATGGAAAACATAGTAGAGAAAGAACTGATAATTGGAGGCATACCAATAACAATACAGTTTAAGATATGTCAAATAGGCAACAATATCACACTAGGAATAAATTGGTTAGAAAATCTTAATCGTCTATTAATTCAATTTGTACTGTTGTTTTATGTTTTTCCCATCCGTGTAAAGGGTTTTCGTTATACAAAAGTTCTAACTTTTCCTGGATTGGTTTAACTTTGTTTATGGAGAATATGATTAGTTCTATTTTTTGAATCGTATTTTCGGATTCTAATTTTTGTGTAATTTTTTCACTTCCTTTTATCCATGGTGTTATTTTTCTTATTTTATTGGTTACTCTCTTAGCTCCTATTTTTTGTTTACATGGGGTTGTAAACCACCAGTGTGTTCTTGTTAATACGTGTGGGTATAAATCATCTATGAATGGTATTCCTAATAGCATATCTCTTTGTGAAAATTCAAAACTGTACATTTCTTTGATAGTTAATAGCTTATCCCATAGTTGGGTTTTTATATTTTTTGCTTTGTAAGTTATCATAAATCCTTCATCGTTAAATCCACTTTGTAGGTGTTATTTAGTGATTTAGTAGTCAAAAAAACACCGATAATCCATCCAAGTATGGAATAAATAGATGCTAGGAGGTAATACACGTGTTGTAATGTAAGAAAATAAGTTTTATTATTGGTCCATCCAGCCTTTTTATGTCTCATTTAGTAATTTAATAGTCAAAAAAACATCAAAAATCCATCCGAGTATGGAATACATAGTTTTTAGGTTGTAATAAATAGATGTAGTAATGTAAGAAACAAAGTTCTATTATTGGTCCATCAAACTTTTGAAAGTCTCATTTTGTGATTTAGTAGTAAAAGAAACACCGATAATCCATCTTAGTTTGGAATACATAGATGTTAAGAGGTAATGCACATGTAGTAATGTAAGAAACCAAGTTTATTACAGGTCCGTCCAACCTTTGTATGTCTCATTTAGTAATTTAGTAGTCAATAAAACATCGATAATCCTTCTGAGTATGGAATACATAGATGTTAGGATTTAATACAAGTGTAGTAATGTAAGAAACCAAGTTCTATTATTGGTCCGTCCAACCTTTGTATGTGTTATTTAGTGATTTAGCAGTCAAAAAAACACCGATAATCCATCCACGTATGGAAAAAATAGATGCTAGGAGGTAATAGACGTGTTGTAATGTAAGAAACCAAGTTTTATTATTGGTCTGTCCAGCCTTTGTATGTCTCATTTAGTAATTTAGTAGTCAAAAAAACATCGATAACCCTTTTGAGTATGGAATACATAGAAGTTAGGTTGTAATACAACTGTAGTAATGTAAAAAAACCAAGTTCTATTATTGGTCCGTCAAACTTTTGTATGTGTTATTTAGTGATTTAGTAGTAAAAAAAACACCAATAATTCATCCAAGTATGGAATAAATAGATGCTAGGAGGTAATACACGTGTTGTAATTTAAGAAAGCAAGTTTTATTATTGGTCCGTCCAGCATTTGTATGTCTCAATTAGAAATTTAGTAGTAAAAAAAACATCAAAAATCCATCAGAGTATGGAATACATACATGTTAGGTTGTAATACATAGATGTAGTAATGTAAGAAACCAGATTCTATTATTGGTCCATCAAACTTTTGAATGTCTCATTTAGTGATTTAGTAGTAAAAGAAACACCGATAATCCATCTGAGTTTGGAATACATAGATGTTAGAAGGTAATGCACATGTAATAATGTAAGAAACTAGGTTTTATTACTGGTCTATCCAGCCTTTGTATGTCTCATTCAGTAATTTAGTAGTCAAAACAACATCGATTATCCTTCTAAGTATTGAATACATAGATGTTAGGTTGTAATACAAGTGTAGTAATGTAAGAAACAAAATTCTATTATTGGTCCGTCCAACCTTTGTATGTGTTATTTAGTGATTTAGTAGTCAAAAAAACACCGATAATCCATCCAAGTATGGAAAAAATAGATGCTAGGAGGTAATACACGTGTTGTAATGTAAGAAAGCAAGTTCTATTATTGGTCTATCAAACTTTTGAATGTCTGATTATTGATTTAGTAGTAAAAGAAACACCGATAATCCATCTGAGTTTGGATTACATAGATGTTAGGAGGTAATGCACATGTAGTAATGTAAGAAACCAAGTTTTATTACTGGTCTGTACAGCCTTTGTAAATCTTATTTAGTAATTTGGTAGTCAAAAAAACATCGATAATCCTTCTGGGTATGGTATATATCGATGTTAGGTTGTAATACAATAGTAGTAACGTAAGAAACCAAGTTCTATTATTGGTCCGTCAAACCTTTGTATGTGTTATTTAGTAATTTAGTAGTCAAAAAAATACCGATAATCCATCCAAGTAAGGAATGAATAGATGCTAGGAGGTAATAGACGTGTTGTAATGTAAGAAACTAAGTTTTATTATTGGTTTGTCCACCCTTTGTATGTCTCATTTAGTAATTTAGCTGTCAAAAAAATATCGATAACCCTTCTGAGTATGTAATACATAGATGTTAGGTTGTAATACAAGTGTAGTAATGTATGAAACCAAGTTCTATTATTGGTCCGTCCAGCCTTTGTATGTGTTATTTAGTAATTTAGTAGTTAATAAAACACCGATAATCCATCCAAGTATGGAATAAATGGATGTTAGGACGTAATACGCGTGTTGTAATGTAAGAAAGCAAGTTCTATTATTGGTCCATCCAGCCTTTGTATGTCTCATTTAGTAATTTAATCGTCAAAAAAACATCAAAAATCCATACGAGTATGGAATTCATAGATGTTAGGTTGAAATACATAGATGTAGTAATGTAAGAAACCAAGTTCTATTATTGGTCCATCCAACTTTTGAATGTCTCATTTAGTGATTTGGTAGTAAAAGAAACATCAAAAATCAATCCGAGCATGGAACACATAAATGTTAAGTTGTAATACAATAGTAGTAATTTAAGAAACCAAGTTTCATTATTGTTACATCCATCTTTCGAATGTCTCATTATTGATTTAGTAGTAAAAGAAACACTGATAATCCATCTGAGTTAGGAATACATAGATGTTAAGAGGTAATGCACATGTAGTAATGTAAGTAACCAAGTTTTATTACTGGTCTATCCAGCCTTTGTATGTCTCATTTAGTAATTTAGTAGTAAAAAAAACATATATAATCCTTATGAGTATGGAATACATAGATGTTAGGTTGTATTATAATAGGAGTAATGTAAGAAACCAAGTTCTATTATTGGTCCATTCAACTTTTGAATGTCTCAATTAGTGATTTAGTAGTCAAAGAAACACCGATAATACAACCAAGTGTGGAATAAATAGATGCTAGAAGGTAATAGACGTGTTTTAATGTAAGAAACAAAGTTTTATTATTGGTTTGTCCAGCCTTTGTATGTCTCATTTAGTAATTCAGTAGTCAAAAAAACATCGATAATCCTTTTGAGTATGGAATACATAGATGTTAGGTTGTAAAACAAGTGTAGTAATGTAAGAAACCAAGTTCTATTACTGGTCCGTCCAACCTTTGTATGAGTTATTTAGTGATTTAGTTGTCAAAAAAACACCGATAATCCATCCAAGTATGGAATAAATAGATGCTAGGAGGTAATGTACATGTTGTAATGTAAGAAACCAAGTCTTATTATTGGTATGTCCTGCCTTTGTATGTCTTATTTAGTAATTTAGTAGTCAAAAAAACATTGATAACCCTTTTGAGAATGGAATACATAGATGTTAGGTTGTATTACAATAGGAGTAATGTAAGAAACCAAGTTCTATTATTGGTCCATTCAACTTTTGAATATCTCATTTAGTGATTTAGTAGTCAAAGAAACACCGATAATACAACCAAGTGTGGAATAAATAGATGCTAGAAGGTAATAGACGTATTGTAATGTAAGTTGAACAACAAGTGCTAGTGAATCGAAAGAGCCCCACACGGCTTCACTAGACTTCAAGGTCACAAACACAACAACAAGAAGATAATAAAAATATAGTTAACTTGACATATAATATTCAATAGACTAAGAACCCTAACATCAGGAAAGGACCCTAAGACTAATGAATATGAACACCAAGTTCATACTTAGACCAAGAGGAACTCAATGACCTCAAGATCCTTGTTTCTAGCCAAGATACAACACAAGTATCACTCTACTTGTGAGCTTCCAAGTTGGGCTGCTCCAAAGGAAGAGAGAGAAGCCAAAATATTACAAGTTTTATGTTTCAAAAATCTAATGGGGGAACTACTCCAAATAACCCTAAGATGTTCTATTTATATTACAAGGAAAAATGAAGCAAAATGACTAGCTTGCCCTTGTCTAGGCTGCCGTCCCTTGGAGTGTAAGTTTATTACACTTCAAGGTCACTCTTCACACTTAAAAACATTGAGATCCTTAGGAGGCTCGATCACCAACTCACACACGGCCATTTGCATGAACAAGGCTTGGAGTTTTAGTAATTCCCGAGCTTGGCTTCGTGTGAATGGTCGGGTACTTGTTGGACAGCTTGTCCCACCCGTATCATCCTCTCCATGTTGAGAGGAATTTGACCTCAAATTCAGCACTTGGTCATCTTCAACCGCCTCCACGAGAGAAAGTTCACAAACGTTGAAAGTGTTGTGCACTTGATATTCCGGTGGAAGGTCAATCTTGTAGGCGTTGTCATTGATTTTCTCAAGTACTTGGAATGGACCATCACCCCTCGGCATCAATTTGGACTTTCTTTGAGATGGAAACCGATCCTTTCGAAGATGCACCCACGCCCAATCTCCCGGTTCAAGAATGAATTTCTTTCTTCCCTTGTTGGCCCTCCTTGCCATGTCTTGGTTTTTCTTCTCAAGTTGAAGCCGCACCTTCTCATGTAACTTCTTCATAGAATCTGCCCACTTGCTTCCATCTAAGCTAATCATGAGATCACTTGGTAAAGGCGTTAAATCCAAAGGGGTGAGGGGGTTGAGGCCGTATACACACTCAAAGGGAGTCATTCCCGTACTTGAGTGTATGACACGGTGATAGGCAAACTCAATCAATGGTAAGTGCTCCTCCCAAGAAGTCATTTTTCCCTTAACCATGGAACGTAGCATAGCACCCAAAGTCCTATTTACTACTTCCATTTGGCCATCTGTTTGTGGGTGGCAGGACGTAAAGAACAACAACTTGGTACCAAGCCTACCCCACATGGACTTCCAAAAGTGGCTTAGGAACTTAGAGTCCCTATCACTCACAATGGTCCTCGGAACACCATGCAATCTAACAACATTATCAACAAATAACGAGGCCACGCTAGGGGCGTCATCACATTTAGAGCAAGGAATAAAGTGCGCCATTTTAGAAAATTGGTCTACTACAACAAAAATACTACCCCAACCTTGTCGAGTCCTTGGCAGACCCAACACAAAATCCATAGATATATCAAGCCAAGGGCGTAGAGGAGTGGGCAGCGGGGTGTACAACCCGTGAGGTAGGAGCCGAGATTTGGCTCTCTTGCATTCTACACATTGGCCGCAAATCCTAGCCACATCCTTGCGCATTTTGGGCCAATAGAATTGCTCCTCCAATATTCTGAAGGTCTTTTCGACCCCAAAATCACCCATTAGACCGCCATCGTGTGCTTCCCTCACAAACAATTCTCTCCAAGAGCTAGAGGGAACACACAATCGTCTACCTTTAAATAAGTAACCATCAAACTTGGCATAGGGATTTGAACCCCTAGCCGAATTCCACTTGTCCCTACCCAAGTCTTCGCATTCCCTAAATATAGGAGCAAAGTGAGGGTCCTTGGGATACAACTCTCTTAAACTCTCAAAACCCATCAATTTTGTTGACAAAGTGGACACAAGAGCATGTTTTCTAGACAAAGCATCGGCTACTACGGCGTCCTTACCCTTTTTGTATTGGATAACATAAGGGAAGGTCTCAAGGAACTCAATCCATTTGGCATGCCATTTGTTAAGCTTGTCTTGGGCCCGAAGATGCTTTAAGGATTCATGGTCCATTTGGATCACGAACTCCTTAGGCCATAAGTAGTGTTGCCAAGTGGCCAAGGCTCTAATCAAGGCATACAACTCTAAATCATACGTGGAGTAGTTTAGAGTTGCTCCTTTGAGCTTTTCACTAAAGTAAGCAATGGGTTTCAAATCTTGCATCAAAACAGCCCCTTTTGACATACCCTTTGTTGAGGAGCTCCTCAACTTGACTCATGCTCTCCTTGACATACCCTTTGTTGAGGAGCTCCTCAACTTGACGTTGCAATTCCTTGGTGTCCGTAGGATTGCTCCTATAAGCCGGCTTGTTTGGCAATTGTGATCCCGGCACAAAATCAATTTGGTGCTCAATTCCCCAAAGCTGGGGCAATCCTTGCGGAAGTTCCTTACGAAATACATCCTCATAATCCTGCAACACACAAGAAATCAAAGGGGAAATGGAAGAATTAGTGGGGTTAGTGTTAAAACAATGAGCCAAGAGTAACATAGGCGTGTCCTCATCATATCCACGAAGAGTTCCTTCTTTCTAACCAACATCACTATGTTTTCCGTCCCCTTTGCCGTTGGGGCAGCCTTGGATGACCCCACTGCCCCACCTATGGAATTCCCTCCCTTCTCTCCCTTTTTGGATTCCTTTCCTTTTTCCTTCAATTCTCTCATCCTTTGATGCCACTCATTTACTTGGGAAGGCGAAAGAGGATGAAGTGTAACCTTTCGGCCATCCTTCTCAAGTGTATATCGATTGGAACTCACATTGTGTTTGGTAGACCTATCATATTGCCAAGGCCTACCTAGCAGCAAGTGACATGCTTGCATTGGTATTACGTCACAAAGCACTTCATCGTGGTAGTTTCCCACCTTAAATCGTATCACACATTGCCTTGCGACCCTTAATTCACCACAATCATTCAACCATTGTAACTTGTAAGGACTAGTGTGAGGGGTAGTTGGTAACTTCAAGAAATTTACTATAGCATGACTTACAACATTTGTAAACCTACCACTATCTATCACCAAGGTACACACACTCCCCTTTACAAGACATTTAGTATGGAATAGATTTTCCCTTTGGCTTGGGTCATCTATTGCCTTACTAATCATGACGCGCCTAACCACAAAGTTTAGAACCACACACTCCCCTTCTTGTGGATAAACATCTTCACCATCATCACCATCATCATCATGTGGTCCATCATCGATTTCCTCTCCATCTTGAGGCTCGGCCTCATCTTCTCCCCTTTCGGGACCCACTTCCTCACCAAGGTAATACACTCTCCCTTCCCGTAGGATCACATTGCGCCGGTTTGGACATTCATTGGCCTTATGCCCCCAACCTTGGCACTTGAAACATTGGAATCCCTTTGGGTTAGGATTCTTGTGAGCCTCCGATTTTGGAGGAATTTTGGGGACTGTTTTGGACTCGGGCAGCCTTGTAGTGGAGGGTTGGTCCTTGTTTTTGGGCCAACCCGAGGGGGCTTGTCCCCTTGCCTTGAAAGATGATCTCTCTTTAAGTTCCCTTTCAATCTCAAGAGCCGCTTGGAAAATACCGTCAACAGTTTCAAACTTGTGAAAGGTTAAATGAGTGGAGATCTCTTTGTTCAACCCACACTTGAACCGGATGATGTCGTGACTGATTTTCTCCCCACGATGATCAAGTTTCAACATGAGTTGTTTAAACTCATCAAAATATGCCATCACACTCTTATTACCTTGACGCAAGCCATACAATCTAGCAAGCAACTCATGGCGATATCTCTCGGGAAGGTATCGTTGCCTCATCAAGTACCTCAACCGATACCAAGGTGGTGGCTGCCCATCAATTAGTTCATTACCAAACCGCTTGACATACTCCCACCAAGTGTTAGCATAACCCTCGAAATGAGCTATAGCATAGCAACCCTTCTTTTCTTCCGAGATATCATTAACTTGGAAAACTTTGTCACAAGCCGATTCCTAAGCTAAGTAGGCCTCGGGGTCACTTTCACCTTTAAATATGGGTAGGTTCAACTGATGGTGTTGATGCCTACATCTCTCTCTTGGTGTCGGTTTCCCCTATCTCCATACCCTCGGTATCTCCTTGGATCTCCACGACCCCCTCTTATCTCCTCCTCCCTCATGTAAGCATCATCAAAGGCTCCATATCCTTCATACTCCTCTCTACCATATCCTTCAAAGGGGGCTGGTCGGTCTTGGGCATTTTGATTCGGAGGAATTGGATTTTGTGGCCTTTGGTTTAATGGAGCTTGGAATGGAGGGTTCGGATTTAGTGGAGGTACTTGACGTCCAAATCCCTCTTGTGGAACTTGAGGAGCTTGGAAATGTATTGGTCTAGTGGGTCGCGGTTAGGAGGGAAAAAGGTGGTTTGGTTTGCGGCATTTAGTAGAGCTTGAGGTGCATTAAGCATTTGGTGGACTGTTTCGGGGGTGATGGTTGCGGAGGAAGTCCTATCATGCCCATTGGTAGAAACATGTAGAGGAGTATAAGGACGAGAGTTCCTTTGACTCTCCACTTGTTCTAATCTCCCACTAATAGTCGACACTTCTCCCTTGAGTGCTGCCAAGTCCCCTCTCACGGCCCCAAATTCCGAATTCAACCTTTCAAGTGTCCGGGTAACGGCCTCAAGAGTGACCCTCATAGAGTCAAGTGCATTATTATCCACGTTATGGGACGTGGTCCCTTCCATTGTCAAGGTATTATACTCTTTAGATCACCACATGCTTAAGTTTCACAAGTGTTGTAAATTGGCTAGTAACCGTGAATCCTTTAAGGTATGAGTAAGCTCTTATCCGGAGTGGATTCTTGTTTGAAGACTCAAAGAATTCTTGTAGGACTAGAACCAAAAACAGCAACGTATTCAAAAGATAAAAGGCACTCAAGTAATCGTCGACACGAATAAACAGATTCAAAGGACTAATCGACAACCGAGTAGGAATGTACTAGTTTGTTAATTAGTTTTAGAACCAAGTAAGGGAAACCAATAATAAACAATTAGCAACTAGAAGAATATCCAAAGTTGAGCTTATAGTGACGTGGCAGCATGTAAGTGGTCCCACACGTTTTTGCTTCTTCCTTTTTTTTTTTTTTTTTTTGTCTCAAATCTGAAATTTTTCAATACTCACACAACTTGTTATAGATGACAATGTGTTTTGGAGGGAAAGTAAAAGTCTTGTAGTCTTTCAACCTTTCAAACTCAAAAAAGGTAAGATTTGACTAGGCTAATCCCACAAAACAAGTTTCCGTGTTTTAAGGAAAAGTGGTTGTCAAGTCTTGGAAGAGATGTGTGCAAGTCTTCTTTCACCAACAACTTTATGACTTTTGTCTTACAACATGAACTCAACTTTCAACAAGATGAACAAGTTTATAAGATGAACATCTCAACAATCTCAACACCTTCATGAACACAACATCAACTTGTTCAAGCACATCACACAAAACCACCAATTGTCATCAACAACATACAACCTACGGTCCACCTTTAAAGTTACCACAACAACGGTCAATTTTAAGCTCAACTTTTAGATCTAGACACTTTAGTGTTAGTGAGAAAGAAACCAACACTAGAAACACACTAAACAAGTAAAACAACACCTAGATCTATACACACAACAAAATTCTCGGCCAAGACAACAATGGACAGATTTCTCTTTCTTTTTTTTTTTTTTAGTTTTGGGCGAGAGCAAGCCCAAGATGGGTAGTGTTGGAACACAACCGGTCTTGCTCTGATACCAAATTATACAAGATCAAACCCACAACACAAGATTTCCCACTAAATCAGCAACAAGAAGAACAAAAGAACATGAAATTCAGCAAGTTGAACAACAAGTGCTAATGAATCGAAAGAGCCCCACACGGCTTCACTAGACTTCAAGGTCACAAACACAACAACAAGAAGATAATAAAAATATAGTTAACTTGACATATAATATTCAAGAGACTAAGAACCCTAACATCAAGAAAGGACCCTAAGACTAATGAATATGAACACCAAGTTCTTACTTAGACCAAGAGGAACTCAATGACCTCAAGATCCTTGTTTCTAGCCAAGATACAACACAAGTATCACTCTACTTGTGAGCTTCCAAATTGGACTACTCCAAAGGAAGAGAGAGAAGCCAAAATATTACAAGTTTTATGTTTCAAAAATCTGATGGGGGAACTACTCCAAATAACCCTAAGATGTTCTATTTAAATTACAAGGCAAAATGAAGCAAAATGACTAGCTTGCCCTTGTCTAGGCTGCCGCCCCTTGGAGTGTAAGTTTATTACACTTCAAGGCCCCTCTTCACACTTAAAACATTGAGATCCTTAGGAGGCTCGATCACCAACTCACACACGGCCATTTGCATGAACAAGGCTTGGAGTTTTTGTAATTCCCGAGCTTGGCTTCGTGTGAATGGTCGGGTACTTGTTGGACAGCTTGTCCCACCCGTATCAACACTTGTATTACAACCTAACATCTATTTATACCATACTCAGAAGGGTTATCGATGTTTTTTTGACTACTAAATTACTAAATGAGACATACCTTGAGTGACGAGTAATAAAACTTGGTTTCTTACATTACTACACTTGTATTACAACCTAACATCTATGTATTCCATACTCAGAAGGGTTATCGATGTTTTTTAACTACTAAATTACTAAATAAGACATACAAAGGCTGGACAGACCAATAATAAAACTTGGTTTCTTACATTACAACACGTCTATTACATCCTAGCATATATTTATTCCATACTTGGATGGATTATCGATGTTTTTTTGACAACTAATTCACTAAATAACTCATACAAAGGTTGGACGGACCAGTAATAGAACTTTGTTTCTTACATTACTACACTTGTATTACAACCTAACATCTATGTATTCCATACTCAGAAGGATAATCGATGTTTTTTTAACTACTAAATTACTAAATAAGACATACAAAGGTTGGACACACAAATAATAAAACTTGGTTTCTTACATTACAACACGTCTATTACCTCCTAGCATCTATTTTTTCCATACTTGGATGGATTTCGGTGTTTTTTTTGACTACTAAATCACTAAATCACACATACAAAGGTTGGACGGACCAATAATAGAACTTGGTTTCTTACATTACTACACTTGTATTACAACCTAACATCTATGCATACCATACTCAAAAGGGTTATCGATGTTTTTTTGACTACTAAATTACTAAATGAGACATACAAAGGCTCTAAAACTTGGTTTCTTACATTACTACTATTGTATTACAACCTAACATCCATGTATTCCATACTCAGAAGGGTTATCGATTTTTTTTGACTATTAAATTACTAAATAAGACATACAAAGGCTGGACACACAAATAATAAAACTTGGAGTCTTACATTACAACACGTATATTACCTCCTAGCGTCTATTTATACCATACTTGGATGGATTATCAGTGTTTTTTTGACAACTAAATCACTGAATAACTCATACAAAGGTTGGACAGACCAGTAATAGAATTTGATTTCATACATTACTACACTTGTATTACAACCTAACATCTATGTATTCCATACCCAGAAGGATAATCGGTGTTTTTTTGAATACTAAATTACTAAATGAGACATACAAAGGATGGACGGACCAGTAATAAAACTTGGTTTCTTACATTAATATATGTGCATTACCTCCCAACATCTATGTATTCCAAACTCAGATGGATTATCGGTGTTTATTTGACTACTAAATCACTAAATGAGACATTCAAAAGTTGGATGGACCAATAATAGAACTTGGTTTCTTACATTACTACTATTGTATTACAACCTAACATCTATGCATACCATACTCAAAAGGGTTATCGACGTTTTTTTGACTACTAAATTACTAAACGAGACATACAAAGGCTTGAGTGACCAGTAATAAAACTTGGTTTCTTACATTACTACTATTGTATTACAACCTAACATCCATGTATTCCATACTCAGAAGGGTTATCGATGTTTTTTTAACTACTAAATTAATAAATAAGACATAAAAAGGCTGGACAGACCAATAATAAAACTTGGTTTCTTACATTACAACACGTCTATTACATTCTAGCATCTATTTATTCAATACTTTAATGGATTATCGGGTTTTTTTTTTTGACAACTAAATCACTAAATAACTCATACAAAGGTTGGATGGACCAGTAATAGAACTTGGTTTCTTACATTACGACACTTGTATTGCAACCTAACATCTATGAATTCCATACTCAGAAGGATTATCGATGTTTTTTTAACTACTAAATTACTAAATAAGACATACAAAGGCTGGACAAACAAATAATAAAACTTGGTTTCTTACATAACAACACGTCTATTACATCCTAGCATCTATTTATTCCATACTTGGATGGATTATCGGTGTTGTTTTGACTACTAAATCACAAAATCACACATACAAAGGTTGGACAGACAAATAATAGAACTTGGTTTCTTACATTACTACACTTGTATTACAACCTAACATCTATGCATACCATACTCAAAAGGGTTATCGATGTTTTATTGACTGCTAAATTACTAAATGAGACATACAAAGGCTCGAGAGGCCAGTAATAAAACTTGGTTTCTTACATTACTACTGTTGTAGTACAACCTAACATCTATGTATTCCATACTCAGAAGGGTTATTGATGTTTTTTTGACTACTAAATTACTAAATAAGACATACAAAGGCTGGACAAACCAATAATAAAACTTGGATTCTTACATTACAACACGTATATTACCACCAAGCGTCTATTTATACCATACTTGGATGGATTACCTGTGTTTTTTTGACAACTAAATCACTGAATAACTCATACAAAGGTTGGACGGACCAGTAATAGAACTTGATTTCTTACATTACTACACTTGTATTACAACCTAACATCTATGTATTCCATACCCAAGAGGATAATCGGTGTTTTTTTGACTACTAAATTACTAAATGAGACATACAAAGGATGGACGGACCAGTAATAAAACTTGGTTTCTTACATTACTACACTTGTATTACAACCTAACATCTATGTATTCCATACTCAGAAGGGTTATTGATGTTTTTTTAACTACTAAATTAATAAATAAGACATACAAAGGCCGGAACGACAAATAATAAAACTAAATTTCTTAATTTAAAACACGTCTATTACCTCCTAGCATCTATTTTTTCCATACATGGATGGATTATCAGTGTTTTTTTGACTACTAAATCACTAAATCACACATACAAAGGTTGGACGGACCAATAATAGAACTTGGTTTCTTACATTACTACACTTGTATTACAACCTAACATCTATGCATACCATACTCAAAAGGGTTATCGACGTTTTTTTGACTACTAAATTACTAAATGAGACATACAAAGGCTCGAGAAACCAGTAATAAAACTTGGTTTCTTACATTACTACTATTGTATTACAACCTAACATCCATGTATTCCATACTCAGAAGGGTTATCAATGTTTTTTAACTACTATACTAATAAATAAGACATACAAAGGCTGGACAGACCAATAATAAAACTTGGTTTCTTACATTGCAACACGTCTATTACATTCTAGCATCCATTTATTCCATACATTGATGGATTATCGGGTGTTTTTTTTTGACAACTAAATCACTAAATAACTCATACAAAGGTTGGACGGATCAGTAATAGAACTTGGTTTCTTACATTACTACACTTGTATTACAACCTAACATTTATTTATTCCATACTCAGAAGGATTGTCGATGTTTTTTTAACTACTAAATTAATAAATAAGACATACAAAGGCCGGACAGACAAATAATAAAACATGGTTTCTTACATTACAACACGTCTATTACCTCCTAGCAACTATTTTTTCCATACTTGGATGGATTATCGGTGTTTTTTTGACTACTAAATCATTAAATCACACATACAAAGGTTGGACGGACCAATAATAGAACTTGGTTTCTTACATTACTACACTTGTATTACAACCTAACATCTATGCATACCATACTCAAAAGGGTTATCGATGTTTTTTTGACTACTAAATTACTAAATGAGACATACAAAGGCTCTAAAACTTGGTTTCTTACATTACTACTATTGTATTACAACCTAACATCCATGTATTCCATACTCAGAAGGGTTATCGATTTTTTTTGACTATTAAATTACTAAATAAGACATACAAAGGCTGGACACACCAATAATAAAACTTGGTTTCTTACATTACAACACGTCTATTACATTCTAGCATCTATTTATTCCATACTTTGATGGATTATCGGGTTTTTTTTTGACAACTAAATCACTAAATAACTCATACAAAGGTTGGATGGACCAGTAATAGAACTTGATTTCTTACATTACTACACTTGTATTACAACCTAACATCTATGTATTCCATACCCAGAAGGATAATCGGTGTTTTTTTGACTACTAAATTAATAAATGAGACATACAAAGGATGGACGGACCAGTAATAAAACTTGGTTTCTTACATTAATATATGTGCATTACCTCCCAACATCTATGTATTCCAAACTCAGATGGATTATCGGTGTTTATTTGACTACTAAATCACTAAATGAGACATTCAAAAGTTGGATGGACCAATAATAGAACTTGGTTTCTTACATTACTACTATTGTATTACAACCTAACATCTATGCATACCATACTCAAAAGGGTTATCGACATTTTTTTGACTACTAAATTACTAAACGAGACATACAAAGGCTTGAGTGACCAGTAATAAAACTTGGTTTCTTACATTACTACTATTGTATTACGACCTAACATCCATGTATTCCATACTCCGAAGGGTTATCGATGTTTTTTGAACTACTAAATTAATAAATAAGACATAAAAAGGCTGGACAGACCAATAATAAAACTTGGTTTCTTACATTGCAACACGTCTATTACATTCTAGCATCTATTTATTCCATACATTGATGGATTATCGGGTGTTTTTTTTTGACAACTAAATCACTAAATAACTCATACAAAGGTTGGACGGATCAGTAATAGAACTTGGTTTCTTACATTACTACACTTGTATTACAACCTAACATCTATTTATTCCATACTCAGAAGGATTGTCGACGTTTTTTTAACTACTAAATTAATAAATAAGACATACAAAGGCCGGACAGACAAATAATAAAACATGGTTTCTTACATTACAACACGTCTATTACCTCCTAGCAACTATTTTTTCCATACTTGGATGGATTATCGGTGTTTTTTGACTACTAAATCACTAAATCACACATACAAAGGTTGGACGGACCAATAATAGAACTTGGTTTCTTACATTACTACACTTGTATTACAACCTAACATCTATGCATACCATACTCAAAAGGGTTATCGATGTTTTTTTGACTACTAAATTACTAAATGAGACATACAAAGGCTCTAAAACTTGGTTTCTTACATTACTACTATTGTATTACAACCTAACATCCATGTATTCCATACTCAGAAGGGTTATCGATTTTTTTTGACTATTAAATTACTAAATAAGACATACAAAGGCTGGACACACCAATAATAAAACTTGGTTTCTTACATTACAACACGTCTATTACATTCTAGCATCTATATATTCCATACTTTGATGGATTATCGGGTTTTTTTTTGACAACTAAATCACTAAATAACTCATACAAAGGTTGGATGGACCAGTAATAGAACTTGATTTCTTACATTACTACACTTGTATTACAACCTAACATCTATGTATTCCATACCCAGAAGGATAATCGGTGTTTTTTTGACTACTAAATTAATAAATGAGACATACAAAGGATGGACGGACCAGTAATAAAACTTGGTTTCTTACATTGCAACACGTCTATTACATTCTAGCATCTATTTATTCCATACTTTGATGGATTATCGGGTTTTTTTTTGACAACTAAATCACTAAATAACTCATACAAAGGTTGGATGGACCAGTAATAGAACTTGATTTCTTACATTACTACACTTGTATTACAACCTAACATCTATGTATTCCATACCCAGAAGGATAATCGGTGTTTTTTTGACTACTAAATTAATAAATAAGACATAAAAAGGCTGGACAGACCAATAATAAAACTTGGTTTCTTACATTGCAACACGTCTATTACATTCTAGCATCTATTTATTCCATACATTGATGGGTTATCGGTTTTTTTTTTTTGACAACTAAATCACTAAATAACTCATACAAAGGTTGGACGGATCAGTAATAGAACTTGGTTTCTTACATTACTACACTTGTATTACAACCTAACATCTATTTATTCCATACGCAGAAGGATTGTCGATGTTTTTTTAACTACTAAATTAATAAATAAGACATACAAAGGCCGGACAGACAAATAATAAAACATGGTTTCTTACATTACAACACGTCTATTACCTCCTAGCAACTATTTTTTCCATACTTGGATGGATTATCGGTGTTTTTTTGACTACTAAATCACTAAATCACACATACAAAGGTTGGACGGACCAATAATAGAACTTGGTTTCTTACATTACTACACTTGTATTACAACCTAACATCTATGCATACCATACTCAAAAGGGTTATCGATGTTTTTTTGACTACTAAATTACTAAATGAGACATACAAAGGCTCTAAAACTTGGTTTCTTACATTACTACTATTGTATTACAACCTAACATCCATGTATTCCATACTCAGAAGGGTTATCGATTTTTTTTGACTATTAAATTACTAAATAAGACATACAAATGCTGGACACACCAATAATAAAACTTGGTTTCTTACATTACAACACGTCTATTACATTCTAGCATCTATTTATTCCATACTTTGATGGATTATCGGGGTTTTTTTTGACAACTAAATCACTAAATAACTCATACAAAGGTTGGATGGACCAGTAATAGAACTTGATTTCTTACATTACTACACTTGTATTACAACCTAACATCTATGTATTCCATACCCAGAAGGATAATCGGTGTTTTTTTGACTACTAAATTAATAAATGAGACATACAAAGGATGGACGGACCAGTAATAAAACTTGGTTTCTTACATTAATATATGTGCATTACCTCCCAACAACTATGTATTCCAAACTCAGATGGATTATCGGTGTTTATTTGACTACTAAATCACTAAATGAGACATTCAAAAGTTGGATGGACCAATAATAGAACTTGGTTTCTTACATTACTACTATTGTATTACAACCTAACATCTATGCATACCATACTCAAAAGGGTTATCGATGTTTTTTTGACTACTAAATTACTAAACGAGACATACAAAGGCTTGAGTGACCAGTAATAAAACTTGGTTTCTTACATTACTGCTATTGTATTACAACCTAACATCCATGTATTCCATACTCAGAAGGGTTATCGATGTTTTTTTGACTACCAAATTACTAAATAAAACATAGAAAGTCTCGACAGACCAATAATAAAACTTGGTTTCTTACATTACAACACGTCTATTACATTCTAGCATCTATTTATTCAATACTTTAATGGATTATCGGTTTTTTTTTTTGACAACTAAATCACTAAATAACTCATACAAAGGTTGGATGGACCAATAATAGAACTTGGTTTCTTACATTACTACACTTGTATTGCAACCTAACATCTATGAATTCCATACTCAGAAGGATTATCGATGTTTTTTTAACTACTAAATTACTAAATAAGACATACAAAGGCTGGGCAAACCAATAATAAAACTTGGTTTCTTACATTACAACACGTCTATTACAGCCTAGCATCTATTTATTCCATACTTGGATGGATTATCGGTGTTGTTTTGACTACTAAATCACAAAATCACACATACAAAGGTTGGACGGACAAATAATAGAAGTTGGTTTCTTACATTACTACACTTGTATTACAACCTAACATATATGCATACTATACTCAAAAGGGTTATCGATGTTTTTTTGACTGCTAAATTACTAAATGACACATACAAAGGCTCGAGAGGCCAGTAATAAAACTTGGTTTCTTACATTACTACTATTGTAGTACAACCTAACATCTATGTATTCCATACTTAGAAGGGTTATCGATGTTTTTTTGACTACTAAATTACTAAATAAGACGTACAAAGGCTGGACAAACCAATAATAAAACTTGGATTCTTACATTACAACACGTATATTACCACCTAGCGTCTATTTATACCATACTTGGATGGATTACCTGTGTTTTTTTGACAACTAAATCACTAAATAACTCATACAAAGGTTGGACGGACCAGTAATAGAACTTGATTTCTTATATTACTACACTTGTATTACAACCTAACATCTATGTATTCCATACCCAAAAGGATAATCGGTGTTTTTTTGACTACTAAATTACTAAATGAGACATACAAAGGATGAACGGACCAGTAATAAAACATGGTTTCTTACATTACTACACTTGTATTACAACCTAACATCTATGTATTCCATACTCAGAAGGGTTATCGCTGTTTTTTTAACTACTAAATTAATAAATAAGACATACAAAGGCCGGACAGACAAATAATAAAACTTGGTTTCTTACATTACAACACGTCTATTACCTCCTAGCATCTATTTTTTCCATACTTGGATGGATTATCGGTGCTTTTTTGACTACTAAATCACTAAATCACACATACAAAGGTTGGACGGACCAATAATAGAACTTGGTTTCTTACATTACTACACTTGTATTACAACCTAACATCTATGCATACCATACTCAAAAGGGTTATCGACGTTTTTTTGACTACTAAATTACTAAATGAGACATACAAAGGCTCGAGAGACTAGTAATAAAACTTGGTTTCTTACATGATTACTATTGTATTACAACCTAACATCTATGTATTCCATACTCAGAAGGGTTATCGCTGTTTTTTTAACTACTAAATTAATAAATAAGACATACAAAGGCCGGACAGACCAATAATAAAACTTGGTTTCTTACATTAGAACACGTCTATTACATTCTAGCATCTATTTATTCCATACTTGGATGGATTATCGGTGTTTTTTTGACAACTAAATCACTAAATAACTCATACAAAGGTTGGACGGACCAATAATAGAACTTGGTTTCTTACATTACTACACTTGTATTACAACCTAACATCTATGCATACCATACTCAAAAGGGTTATCGATGTTTTTTTGACTACTAAATTACTATACGAGACATACAAAGGCTTGAGTGACCAGTAATAAAACTTGGTTTCTTACATTACTACTATTGTATTACAACCTAACATCCATGTATTCCATACTCAGAAGGGTTATCGATGTTTTTTTAACTACTAAATTACTAAATAAGACATACAAAGGCTGGACAGACCAATAATAAAACTTGGTTTATTACATTACAACACATCGATTACATCCTAGCATCTATTTATTACATACTTTGATGGATTATCGGTGTTTTTTTGACAACTAAATCACTAAATAACTCATACAAAGGTTGGACGGATCAGTAATAGAACTTGGTTTCTTACATTACTACACTTGTATTACAACCTAACATCTATGTATTCCATACCCAGAAGGATTATCGATGTTTTTTTAACTACTAAATTAATAAATGAGACATACAAAGGCCGGATAAACAAATTATAAAACTTGGTTTCTTACATTACAACACGTCCATTACCTCCTAGCATCTATTATTTCCATACTTGGATGGATTATCGGTGTTTTTTTGACTACCAAATCACTAAATCACACATAAAAAGGTTGGACGGACCAATAATAGAACTTGGTTTCTTACATTACTACACTTGTATTACAACCTAACATCTATGCATACCATACGCAAAAGGGTTATCGACGTTTTTTTGACTACTAAATTAGTAAATTAGACATACAAAGGCTCGAGAGACTAGTAATAAAACTTGGTTTCTTACATTACTACTATTGTATTACAACCTAACATCCATGTATTTCATACTCAGACGGGTTATCGATGTTTTTTTAACTAGTAAATTAATAAATAAGACATACAAAGGCTGGACAAACCAATAATAAAACTTGGTTTCTCACATTACAACACGTCTATTACATTCTAGCATCTATTTATTACATACTTTGATGGATTATCGGGTGTTTTTTTTTGACAACTAAATCACTGAATAACTCATACAAAGGTTGGATGGACCAGTAATAGAACTTGGTTTCTTATATTACTACACTTGTATTATAACCTAACATCTATGAATTCCACACTCAGAAGGATTATCGATGTTTTTTTAACTACTAAATTACTAAATAAGACATACAAAGGCTGGACAGACCAATAATAAAACTTGGTTTCTTACATTACAACACGTCTATTTAATCCTAGCATCTATTTATTCCATACTTGGATGGATTATCGGTGTTTTTTTGTCTACTAAATCACTAAATCACACATACAAAGGTTGGACGGACCAATAATAGAACTTGGTTTCTTACATTACTACACTTGTATTACAACCTAACATCTATGCATACCATACTCAAAAGGGTTATCGATGTTTTTTTGACTACTAAATTACTAAACGAGATATACAAAGGCTTGAGTGACCAGTAACAAAACATGGTTTCTTACATTACTACTATTGTATTACAACCCAACATCCATGTATTCCATACTCAAAAGGGCTATCGATTTTTTTTAACTACTAAATTAATAAATAAGACATCAAAAGGCTGGACAGACCAATAATAAAACTTGGTTTCTTACATTACAACACGTCTATTACATTCTAGCATCTATTTATTCCATACTTTGATGGATTATAGGGTTTTTTTTTGACAACTAAATCACTAAATAACTCATCCAAAGGTTGGACGGAGCAGTAATAGAACTTGGTTTCTAACATTACTACACTTGTATTACAACCTAACATCTATGTAGTCCATACTCAGAAGGATTATCGATGTTTTTTTGACTACTAAATTACTAAATAAGACATACAAAGGCTGGACAGACCAATAATAAAACTTGGTTTCTTTCATTACAACACGTCTATTACCCCCTAGCATATATTTGACAACTAAATCACTAAATAACTCTTAGAAAGGTTGGACGGACCAGTAATAGAACTTGGTTTCTTACATTACTACACTTGTATTACAACCTAACATCTATGTATTCCATACCCAGAAGGATTATTGATATTTTTTTGACTACTAAATTACTAATGATACATACAAAGGCTGGACAGACCAGTAATAAAACTTTGTGTCTTACATTACTACATGTGCATTACCTCCTAACATCTATGTATTCCAAACTTAGATGGATTATCGGTGTTTCTTTGACTACTAAAGAACTAAATGAGACATTCAAAAGTTGGATGGTCCAAAAATAGAACTTGGTTTCTTACATTACTACACTTGTATTACAACCTTGTATTTATGTATTCCATACTCGGATGGATTTTTGATGTTTTTTTTACTACTAAAATTCTAAATGACACATACAAAGGTTGGACAGACCAATAATAAAACCTGGTTTCTTACATTACAACACGTGTATTACCTCCTAGCATTTATTTATTCCATACTTGGATGGATTATTGGTGTTTCTGTGACTACTAAATCACTAAATAACACATACAAAGGTTGGACGGACCAATAATAGAACTTGGTTTCTTACATTACTACACTTCTATTACAACCTAACATCTATGTATACCATAAACACTTGGTTTCTTACATTACTACATGTGCATTACCTCCTAGCATCTATTTATTCCATACTTGGATGGATTATCGGTGTTTTTTTGACAACTAAATCACTAAATAACTCATCCAAAGGTTGGACGGAGCAGTAATAGAACTTGGTTTCTAACATTACTACACTTGTATTACAACCTAACATCTATGTAGTCCATACTCAGAAGGATTATCGATGTTTTTTTAAGTACTAAATTACTAAATAAGACATACAATGGCTGGACACACCAATAATAAAACTTGGATTCTTACATTACAACACGTATATTACCTCCTAGCGTCTATTTATACCATACTTGGATGGATTATCAGTGTTTTTTTGACAACTAAATCACTGAATAACTCATACAAAGGTTGGACGGACCAGTAATAGAACTTGATTTCTTGCATTACTACACTTGTATTACAACCTAACATCTATGTATTCCATACCCAGAAGGATAATCGGTGTTTTTTTGACTACTAAATTACTAAATGAGACATACAAAGGATGGACGGACCAGTAATAAAACTTGGTTTCTTACATTAATATATGTGCATTACCTCCCAATATCTATGTATTCCAAACTCAGATGGATTATCGGTGTTTATTTGACTACTAAATCACTAAATGAGATATTCAAAAGTTAGATGGACCAATAATAGAACTTGGTTTCTTACATTACTACTATTGTATTACAACCTAACATCTATGCATACCATACTCAAAAGGGTTATCGACATTTTTTTGACTACTAAATTACTGAACGAGACCTACAAAGGCTTGAGTGACCAGTAATAAAACTTGGTTTCTTAAATTACTACTATTGTATTACAACCTAACATCCATGTATTCCATACTCAGAAGGGTTATCGATATTTTTTTAACTACTAAATTACTAAATAAGACATAAAAAGGCTGGACAGACTAATAATAAAACTTGGTTTCTTACATTACTACATGTGCATTACCTCCTAGCATCTATTTATTCTATACTTGGATGGATTATCGGTGTTTTTTTGACAACTAAATCACTAAATAACTCATACAAAGGTTGGATGGACCAGTAATAGAACTTGGTTTCTTATATTACTACACTTGTATTACAACCTAACATCTATGTATTCCATTCTCAGAAGGATTATCGATGATTTTTTGACTACTAAATTACTAAATAAGACATACAAAGGCTGGACAGACCAATAATAAAATTTGGTTTCTTTCATTACAACACGTCTATTACCCCCTAGCATCTATTTTTTCCATACTTGGATGGATTATCGGTGTTTTTTTGACAACAAAATCACTAAATAACTCATACAAAGGTTGGACGGACCAATAATAGAACTTGGTTTCTTACATTACTACACTTGTATTACAACCTAACATCTATGCATACCATACTCAAAATGGTTATCGATGTTTTTTTGACTACTAAATTACTAAACGAGACATACAAAGGCTTGAGTGACCAGTAATAAAACTTGGTTTCTTACATTACTACTATTGTATTACAACCTAACATCCATGTATTCCATACTCAGAAGGGTTATCGATGTTTTTTTAACTACTAAATTACTAAATAAGACATACAAAGGCTGGACAGACCAATAATAGAACTTGGTTTATTACATTACAACACATCGATTACATCCTAACATCTATTTATTCCATACTTGGATGGATTATCGGTGTTTTTTTGACTACAAAATCACTAAATAACACATACAAAGGTTGGACGGACCAGTAATTGAACTTGGTTTCTTACATTACTACACTTGTATTACAACCTAACATCTATGTATTCCATACTCAGAAGGATTATCGATGTTTTTTTAAGTACTAAATTACTAAATAAGACATACAAAGGTTGGACAGTCAAATAATAAAACTTGGTTTCTTTCATTACAACACGTCTATTACCACCTAGCATCTACTTTTTCCATACTTTGATGGATTATCGGTGTTTTTATGACAACAAAATCACTAAATAACTCATACAAAGGTTGGACGGATCAGTAATAAAAATTGGTTTCTTACATTACTACACTTGTATTACAACCTAACATCTATGTAATCTATACCCAAAAGGATTATCGAAGTTTTTTTAACTACTAAATTAATAAATAAGACATACAAAGGCCGGACAGACAAATAATAAAACTTGGTTTCTTACATTACAACACGTCTATTACCTCCTAGCATCTATTTTTTCCATACTTGGATGGATTATCGGTGTTTTTTTGACTACTAAATCACTAAATCACACATACAAAGGTTGGACGGACCAATAATAGAACTTGGTTTCTTACATTACTACACTTGTATTACAACCTAATATCTATGTATTCCATACTCAGAAGGATTATTGATATTTTTTAGACTACTAAATTACTAAATAAGACATACAAAGGCTGGACAGACCAATAAAAAAACTTTGTTTCTTACATTACAACACTTCTATTACATCCTAGCATCTATTTATTCCATACTTGGATGGATTATCGGTGTTTTTTTGACAACTAAATCACTAAATAACTCTTACAAAGGTTGGACGGACCAGTAATAGAACTTGGTTTCTTGCATTACTACACTTGTATTAGAACCTAACATCTATGTATTCCATACTCAGAAGGATTATCGATATTTTTTTGACTACTAAATTACTAAATGAGACATACAAAGGCTGGACACACCAGTAATAAAACTTTGTTTCTTACATTACTACATGTGCATTACCTCCTAACATCTATGTATTCCAAACATAGATGGATTTTCGGTGTTTCTTTGACTACTAAATAACTAAATGAGACATTCAAAAGTTGGATGGTCCAAAAATAGAACTTGGTTTCTTACATTACTACACTTGTATTACAACCTTGTATCAATGTATTCCATACTCGGATGGATTTTTGATATTTTTTTTACGACTAAAATTCTAAATGACACATACAAAGGTTGGACAGACCAATAATAAAACCTGGTTTCTTACATTACAACACGTGTATTACCTCCTAGCATTTATTTATTCCATACTTGGATGGATTATTGGTGTTTCTGTGACTACTAAATCACTAAATAACACATACAAAGGTTGGACGGACCAATAATAGAACTTGGTTTCTTACATTACTACACTTCTATTACAACCTAACATCTATGTATACCATAAACACTTGGTATCTTACATTACTGCATGTGCATTACCTCCTAGCATCTATTTATTCCATACTTGGATGGATTATCGGTGTTTTTTTGACAACTAAATCACTAAATAACTCATACAAGGTTTGGACGGAGCAGTAATAGAACTTGGTTTCTTACATTACTACACTTGTATTACAACCTAACATCTATGTAGTCCATACTCAGAAGGATTATCGATGTTTTTTTAAGTACTAAATTACTAAATAAGACATACAATGGCTGGACAGACCAATAATAAAACTTGGTTTCTTACATTACAACACGTCTATTACCACGTAGCATCTATTTTTTCCATACTTTGATGGATTATCGGTGTTTTTTTGAAAACTAAATCACTAAATAACTTATACAAAGATTGGACGGATCAGTAATAGAACTTGGTTTCTTACATTACTACACTTGTATTACAACCTAACATCTATGTATTCCATACCCAGAAGGATTATCGATGTTTTTTTAACTACTAAATTAATAAATAAGACATACAAAGGCCGGACAGACAAATAATAAAACTTGGTTTCTTACATTACAACACGCCTATTACATTCTAGCATCTATTTATTCCATACTTGGATGGATTATCGGTGTTTTTTTGACTACTAAATCACTAAATCACACATACAAAGGTTGGACGGACCAGTAATAGAACTTGGTTTCTTACATTACTACACTTGTATTACGACCTAACATCTATGTATTCCATACCCAGAAGGATTATCGATGTTTTTTTAACTACTAAATTAATAAATAAGACATACAAAGGACGGACAGACAAATAATAAAACTTGGTTTCTTACATTACAACACGTCTATCACCTCCTAGCATCTATTTTTTCCATACTTGGATGGATTATCGGTGTTTTTTTGACTACTAAATCACTAAATCACACATACAAAGGTTGGACGGACCAGTAATAGAACTTGGTTTCTTACATTACTACACTTGTATTACAACCTAACATCTATGCATACCATACTCAAAAGGGTTATCGATGTTTTTTTAACTACTAAATTACTAAACGAGATATACAAAGGCTTGAGTGACCAGTAACAAAACTTGGTTTCTTACATTACTACTATTGTATTACAACCTAACATCTATGTATTCCATACTCAGAAGGGTTATCGATGTTTTTTTAACTACTAAATTACTAAATAAGACATACAAAGGCTGGACAGACCAATAATAAAACTTGGTTTATTACATTACAACACATCGATTACAACCCAGCATCTATTTATTCCATACTTTGATGGATTATCGGTGTTTTTTTGACAACTAAATCACTAAATAACTCATACAAAGGTTGGACGGACCAGTAATAGAACTTGGTTTATTACATTACTACACTTGTATTACAACTTAACATCTATGTATTCCATACTCAGAAGGGTTATCGATGTTTTTTTAACAACTAAATTAATAAATAAGCCATACAAAGGCCGGAACGACAAATAATAAAACTTGGTTTCTTACATTAAAACACGTCTATTACCTCCTAGCATCTATTTTTTCCATACTTGGATGGATTATCAGTGTTTTTTTGACTACTAAATCACTAAATCACACATACAAAGGTTGGACGGACAAATAATAGAACTTGGTTTCTTACATTACTACACTTGTATTACAACCTAACATCTATGCATACCATACTCAAAAGGGTTATCGACGTTTTTTTTACTACTAAATTACTAAATGAGACATACAAAGGCTCGAGAGACTAGTAATAAAACTTGGTTTCTTACATTACTACTATTGTATTACAGCCTAACATCCATGTATTCCATACTCAGAAGGGTTATCGATGTTTTTTAACTACTATATTAATAAATAAGACATACAAAGGCTGGACAGACCAATTATAAAACTTGGTTTCTTACATTGCAACACGTCTATTACATTCTAGCATCTATTTATTCCATACTTTGATGGATTATCGGGTTTTTTTTTTTGACAACTAAATCACTAAATAACTTATACAAAGGTTGGACGGATCAGTAATAGAACTTGGTTTCTTACATTACTACACTTGTATTACAACCTAACATCTATGTATTCCATACTCAGAAGGATTATCAATGTTTTTTTAACTACTAAATTAATAAATAAGACATACAAAGGCCGGACAGACAAATAATAAAACTTGGTTTCTTACTTTACAACACGTCTATTACCTCCTAGCATCTATTTTTTCCATACTTGGATGGATTATCGGTGTTTTTTTGACTACTAAATCACTAAATCACACATACAAAGGTTGGACGGACCAATAATAGAACTTGGTTTCTTACATTACTACACTTGTATTACAACCTAATATCTATGCATACCATACTCAAAAGGGTTATCGACGTTTTTTTGACTACTAAATTACTAAATGAGACATACAAAGGCTCGAGAGACTAGTAATAAAACTTGGTTTCTTACATTACTACACTTGTATTACAATCTAACATCTATGTATTCCATACTCAGAAGGATTATCGATGTTTTTTTAACTACTAAATTACTAAATAAGACATACAAAGGCTGGACAGACCAATAAAAAACTTGGTTTCTTACATTACAACACTTTTATTACATCCTAGCATCTATTTATTCCATACTTGGATGGATTATCGGTGTTTTTTTGACAACTAAATCACTAAATAACTCATACAAAGGTTGGACGGACCAGTAATAGAACTTGGTTTCTTACATTACTAGACTTGTATTACAACCTAACATCTATGTATTCCATACTCAGAAGGGTTATCGATGTTTTTTTGACTATTAAATTACTAAATAACACATACAAAGGCTGGACACACCAATAATAAAACTTGGATTCTTACATTACAACACGTATATTACCTCCTAGCGTCTATTTATACCATACTTGGATGGACTATCGATGTTTTTTTGACAACTAAATCACTAAATAACTCATACAATGGTTGGACGGACCAGTAATAGAACTTGGTTTCTTACATTACTACACTTGTATTACAACCTAACATCTATGTATTCCATACTCAAAAGGATTGTCGATGTTTTTTTAACGACTAAATTAATAAATACGACATACAAAGGCCGGACAGACAAATAATAAAACATGGTTTCTTACATTACAACACGTCTATTACCTCCTAGCAACTATTTTTTCCATACTTGGATGGATTATCGGTGTTTTTTTGACTACTAAATCACAAAATCACACATACAAAGGTTGGACGGACAAATAATAGAACTTGGTTTCTTACATTACTACACTTGTATTACAACCTAACATCTATTTTTTCCATACTTGGATGGATTATCGGTGTTTTTTTGACTACTAAATCACTAAATCACACATACCAAGGTTGGACGGACCAATAATAGAACTTGGTTTCTTACATTACTACACTTGTATTACAACCTAACATCTATGCATACCATACTCAAAAGGGTTATCGATGTTTTTTTGACTACTAAATTACTAAACGAGACATACAAAGGCTTGAGTGACCAGTAATAAAACTTTGTTTCTTACATTCCTACTATTGTATTACAACCTAACATCCATGTATTCCATACTCAGAAGGGTTATCGATGTTTTTTTAACTACTAAATTACTAAATAAGACATACAAAGGCTGGACAGACCAATAATAAAACCTGGTTTATTACATTACAACACATCGATTACATCCTAGCATCTATTTATTCCATACTTTGATGGATTATCGGTGTTTTTTTGACAACTAAATCACTAAATAACTCATACAAAGGTTGGACGGACCAGTAATAGAACTTGGTTTCTTACATTACTACACTTGTATTACAACCTAACATCTATGTATTCCATACTCAGAAGGACTATCGATGTTTTTTTAACTACTAAATTACTAAATAAGGCATACAAAGGCTGGACAGACCAATAATAAAACTTGGTTTATTACATTACAACACTTCTATTACATCCTAGCATCTATTTATTCCATACTTGGATGGAGTATCGGTGTTTTTTTGACAACTAAATCACTAAATAACTCTTACAAAGGTTGGACGGACCAGTAATAGAACTTGGTTTCTTGCATTACTACACTTGTATTACAACCTAACATCTATGTATTCCACACCCAGAAGGATTATCGATATTTTTTTGACTACTAAATTACTAAATGAGACATACAAAGGCTGGACGGACCAGTAATAAAACTTTGTTTCTTACATTACTACATGTGCATTACCTCCTAACCTCTATGTATTCAAAACTCAGATGGATTATCGGTGTTTCTTTGACTACTAATTAACTAAATGAGACATTCAAAAGTTGGATGGTCAAAAAATAGAACTTGGTTTCTTGCATTACTACACTTGTATTACAACCTTGTATCTATGTATTCCATACTTGGATGGATTTTTGATGTTTTTTTGACTACTAAAATTCTAAATGACACAAACAAAGGTTGGACAGACCAATAATAAAACCTAGTTTCTTACATTACAACACGTGTATTACCTCCTAGCATTTATTTATTCCATACTTGGATGGATTATTGGTGTTTCTGTGACTACTAAATCACTAAATAACACATACAAAGGTTGGACGGACCAATAATAGAACTTGGTTTCTTACATTACTACACTTCTATTACAACCTAACATCTATGTATACCATAAACACTTGGTTTCTTACATTACTACATGTGCATTGCCTCCTAGCATCTATTTATTCCATACTTGGATGGATTATCGGTGTTTTTTTGACAACTAAATCACTAAATAACTCATCCAAAGGTTGGACGGAGCAGTAATAGAACTTGGTTTCTTACATTACTACACTTGTATTACAACCTAACATCTATGTAGTCCATACTCAGAAGGATTATCGATGTTTTTTTAACTACTAAATTTCTAAATAAGACATACAAAGGCTGGACAGTCAAATAATAAAACTTGGTTTCTTACATTACAACACGTCTATTACCACCTAGCATCTATTTTTTCCATACTTTGATGGATTATCGGTGTTTTTTTGAAAACAAAATCACTAAATAACTCATACAAAGGTTGGACGGATCAGTAATAGAACTTGGTTTCTTACATTACTACACTTGTATTAACACCTAACATCTATGTATTCCGTACCCAGAAGGATTATCAATGTTTTTTTAACTACTAAATTAAAAAATAAGACATACAAAGGTCGGACAGACAAATAATAAAACTTGGTTTCTTACATTACAACACGTCTATTACCTCCTAGCATCTATTTTTTCCATATTTGGATGGATTATCGATGTTTTTTTGACTACTAAATCACTAAATCACACATACCAAGGTTGGACGGACCAATAATAGAACTTGGTTTCTTACATTACTACACTTGTATTACAACCTAACATCTATGCATACCATACTCAAAAGGGTTATCGATGTTTTTTTGACTACTAAATTACTTAACGAGACATACAAAGGCTTGAGTGACCAGTAACAAAACTTTGTTTCTTACATTACTACTATTGTATTACAACCTAACATCCATGTATTCCATACTCAGAAGGGTTATCGATGTTTTTTTAACTACTAAATTACTAAATAAGACATACAAAGGCTGGACAGACCAATAATAAAACCTAGTTTATTACATTACAACACATCGATTACATCCTAGCATCTATTTATTCCATACTTTGATGGATTATCGGTGTTTTTTTGACAACTAAATCACTAAATAACTCATACAAAGGTTGGACGGACCAGTAATAGAACTTGGTTTCTTACATTACTAGACTTGTATTACAACCTAACATCTATGTATTCCATACTCAGAAGGGTTATCGATGTTTTTTTGACTATTAAATTACTAAATAACACATACAAAGGCTGGACACACCAATAATAAAACTTGGATTCTTACATTACAACACGTATATTACCTCCTAGCATCTATTTATTCCATACTTGGATGGATTATCGGTGTTTTTTTGACAACTAAATCACTAAATAACTCATACAAAGGTTGGACGGACCAGTAATAGAACTTGGTTTCTTACATTACTACACTTGTATTACAACCTAACATCTATGTATTCCATACTCAGAAGGACTATCGATGTTTTTTTAACTACTAAATTACTAAATAAGGCATACAAAGGCTGGACAGACCAATAATAAAACTTGGTTTATTACATTACAACACTTCTATTACATCCTAGCATCTATTTATTCCATACTTGGATGGAGTATCGGTGTTTTTTTGACAACTAAATCACTAAATAACTCTTACAAAGGTTGGACGGACCAGTAATAGAACTTGGTTTCTTGCATTACTACACTTGTATTACAACCTAACATCTATGTATTCCACACCCAGAAGGATTATCGATATTTTTTTGACTACTAAATTACTAAATGAGACATACAAAGGCTGGACGGACCAGTAATAAAACTTTGTTTCTTACATTACTACATGTGCATTACCTCCTAACCTCTATGTATTCAAAACTCAGATGGATTATCGGTGTTTCTTTGACTACTAATTAACTAAATGAGACATTCAAAAGTTGGATGGTCAAAAAATAGAACTTGGTTTCTTGCATTACTACACTTGTATTACAACCTTGTATCTATGTATTCCATACTTGGATGGATTTTTGATGTTTTTTTGACTACTAAAATTCTAAATGACACAAACAAAGGTTGGACAGACCAATAATAAAACCTAGTTTCTTACATTACAACACGTGTATTACCTCCTAGCATTTATTTATTCCATACTTGGATGGATTATTGGTGTTTCTGTGCCTACTAAATCACTAAATAACACATACAAAGGTTGGACGGACCAATAATAGAACTTGGTTTCTTACATTACTACACTTCTATTACAACCTAACATCTATGTATACCATAAACACTTGGTTTCTTACATTACTACATGTGCATTGCCTCCTAGCATCTATTTATTCCATACTTGGATGGATTATCGGTGTTTTTTTGACAACTAAATCACTAAATAACTCATCCAAAGGTTGGACGGAGCAGTAATAGAACTTGGTTTCTTACATTACTACACTTGTATTACAACCTAACATCTATGTAGTCCATACTCAGAAGGATTATCGATGTTTTTTTAACTACTAAATTTCTAAATAAGACATACAAAGGCTGGACAGTCAAATAATAAAACTTGGTTTCTTACATTACAACACGTCTATTACCACCTAGCATCTATTTTTTCCATACTTTGATGGATTATCGGTGTTTTTTTGAAAACAAAATCACTAAATAACTCATACAAAGGTTGGACGGATCAGTAATAGAACTTGGTTTCTTACATTACTACACTTGTATTACAACCTAACATCTATGTATTCCGTACCCAGAAGGATTATCAATGTTTTTTTAACTACTAAATTAAAAAATAAGACATACAAAGGTCGGACAGACAAATAATAAAACTTGGTTTCTTACATTACAACACGTCTATTACCTCCTAGCATCTATTTTTTCCATATTTGGATGGATTATCGATGTTTTTTTGACTACTAAATCACTAAATCACACATACCAAGGTTGGACGGACCAATAATAGAACTTGGTTTCTTACATTACTACACTTGTATTACAACCTAACATCTATGCATACCATACTCAAAAGGGTTATCGATGTTTTTTTGACTACTAAATTACTTAACGAGACATACAAAGGCTTGAGTGACCAGTAACAAAACTTTGTTTCTTACATTACTACTATTGTATTACAACCTAACATCCATGTATTCCATACTCAGAAGGGTTATCGATGTTTTTTTAACTACTAAATTACTAAATAAGACATACAAAGGCTGGACAGACCAATAATAAAACCTAGTTTATTACATTACAACACATCGATTACATCCTAGCATCTATTTATTCCATACTTTGATGGATTATCGGTGTTTTTTTGACAACTAAATCACTAAATAACTCATACAAAGGTTGGACGGACCAGTAATAGAACTTGGTTTCTTACATTACTAGACTTGTATTACAACCTAACATCTATGTATTCCATACTCAGAAGGGTTATCGATGTTTTTTTGACTATTAAATTACTAAATAACACATACAAAGGCTGGACACACCAATAATAAAACTTGGATTCTTACATTACAACACGTATATTACCTCCTAGCGTCTATTTATACCATACTTGGATGGACTATCGATGTTTTTTTGACAACTAAATCACTAAATAACTCATACAATGGTTGGACGGACCAGTAATAGAACTTGGTTTCTTACATTACTACACTTGTATTACAACCTAACATCTATGTATTCCATACTCAAAAGGATTGTCGATGTTTTTTTAACGACTAAATTAATAAATACGACATACAAAGGCCGGACAGACAAATAATAAAACATGGTTTCTTACATTACAACACGTCTATTACCTCCTAGCAACTATTTTTTCCATACTTGGATGGATTATCGGTGTTTTTTTGACTACTAAATCACAAAATCACACATACAAAGGTTGGACGGACAAATAATAGAACTTGGTTTCTTACATTACTACACTTGTATTACAACCTAACATCTATGCATACCATACTCAAAAGGGTTATCAAGGTTTTTTTGACTACTAAATTACTAAATGAGACATACAAAGGCTCGAGAGGCCAGTAATAAAACTTGGTTTCTTACATTACTACTATTGTATTACAACCTAAAATCTATGTATTCCATACTCAGAAGGGTTATCGATGTTTTTTTGACTACTAAATTACTAAATAAGACATACAAAGGCTGGACAAACCAATAATAAAACTTGGATTCTTACATTACAACACGTATATTACCTTCTAGCGTCTATTTATACCATACTTGGATGGATTATCAGTGTTTTTTTGACAACTAAATCACTGAATAAATCATACAATGGTTGGACAGACCAGTAATAGAACTTGATTTCTTACATTACTACACTTGTATTACAACCTAACATCTATGTATTCCATACCCAGAAGAATAATCGGTGTTTTTTTGACTACTAAATTACTAAATGAGACATACAAAGGATGGACGGACCAGTAATAAAACTTGGTTTCTTACATTAATATATATGCATTACCTCCCAACATCTATGTATTCCAAACTCAGATGGATTATCGATGTTTATATGACTAATAAATCACAAAATCAGACATTCAAAAGTTGGATGGACCAATAATAGAACTTGGTTTTTTACATTACTACTATTGTATTAAAACCTAACAAGTATGCATTTCATACTCGAATGGATTTTTGATATTTTTTTGACTACTAAATTTCTAAATGAGACATACAAAGGTTGGACAGACCAATAATAAATCCTGGTTTCTTTCATTGCAACACGTGTATTACCTTCTAGCATCTATTTATTCCATACTTGGATGGATTATCGGTGTTTCTGTGAATACTAAATCACTAAATAACACATACAAAGGTTGGACGGACCAATAATAGAACTTGGTTTCGTACATTACTACACTTGTATTATAACCTAAGATCTATGTATACCCTAAAACTTGGTTTCTTACATTACTACATGTGCATTACCTCCTAGCATCTATTTATTCCATACTTGGATGGATTGTCGGTGTTTTTTTGACAAGTAAATCACTAAATAACTCATACAAAGGTTGGACGGACCAGTAATAGAAATTGGTTTCTTACATTACTACACTTGTATTACAACCTAACATCTATGTATTCCATACTCAGAAAGATTATCGATGTTTTTTTAAGTACTAAATTACTAAATAAGACATACAAAGGTTGGACAGTCAAATAATAAAACTTGGTTTCTTTCATTACAACACGTCTATTACCTCCTAGCATCTATTTTTTCCATACATTGATGGATTTTCGGTGTTTTTTTGACAACTAAATCACTGAATAACTCATACAAAGGTTGGACGGACCAGTAATAGAACTTGATTTCTTACATTACTACACTTGTATTACAACCTAACATCTATGTATTCCATACCCAGAAGGATAATCGGTGTTTTTTTGACTACTAAATTACAAAATGAGACATACAAAGGATGGACAGACCAGTAATAAAACTTGGTTTCTTACATTAATATTTGTACATTACCTCCCAACATCTATGTATTCCAAACTCTGATGGATTATCAGTGTTTATTTGACTACTAAATCACTAAATGAGACATTCAAAAGTTGGATGGACCAATAATAGAACTTGGTTTCTTACATTACTACTATTGTATTACAACCTAACATCTATGCATACGATACTCAAAAGGGTTATCGACGTTTTTTTGACTGCTAAATTACTAAACGAGACATACAAAGGCTTGAGTGACCAGTAATAAAACTTGGTTTCTTAAATTACTACTATTGTGTTACAACCTAACATCCATGTATTCCATACTCAGAAGGGTTATCGATATTTTTTTAACTACTAAATTACTAAATAAGGCATAAAAAGGTTGGACAGACCAATAATAAAACTTGGTTTCTTACATTACAACACGTCTATTACATTCTAGCATCTATTTATTCCATACTTTGATGGATTATCGGTTTTTTTTTTTGACAAGTAAATCACTAAATAACTCATACAAAGGTTGGATGGACCAGTCATAGAACTTGGTTTCTTACAGTACTACACTTGTATTGCAACCTAACATCTATGAATTCCATACTCAGAAGGATTATCGATGTTTTTTTAACTACTAAATTACTAAATAAGACATACAAAGGTTGGACAAACAAATAATAAAACATGGTTTCTTACATTACAACACGTCTATTACCTCCTAGCAACTATTTTTTCCATACTTGGATGGATTATCGGTGTTTTTTTGACTACTAAATCACAAAATCACACATACAAAGGTTGGACGGACAAATAATAGAACTTGGTTTCTTACATTACTACACTTGTATTACAACCTAACATCTATGCATACCATACTCAAAAGGGTTATCGATGTTTTTCTGACTACTAAATTACTAAATGAGACATATAAAGGCTCGAGAGGCCAGTAATAAAACTTGGTTTCTTACATTACTACTATTGTATCACAACCTAACATCTATGTATTCCATACTCAGAAGGGTTATCGATATTTTTTTGACTACTAAATTACTAAATAAGACATACAAAGGCTGGACAAACCAATAATAAAACTTGGATTGTTACATTACAACACGTATATTACCTCCTAGCGTCTATTTATACCATACTTGGATGGATTATCAATGTTTTTTTGACAACTAAATCACTAAATAACTCATACAAAGGTTGGACGGACCAGTAATAGAACTTGATTTCTTACATTACTACACTTGTATTACAACCTAACATCTATGTATTCCATACCAGAAGGATAATCGGTGTTTTTTTGACTACTAAATTACTAAATGAGACATACAAAGGATGGACGGACCAGTAATAAAACTTGGTTTCTTACATTAATATATGTGCATTACCTCCCAACATCTATGTATTCCAAACTCAGATGGATTATCGATGTTTATTTGACTACTAAATCACTAAATGAGACATTCAAAAGTTGGATGGACCAATAATAGAACTTGGTTTCTTACATTACTACTATTGTATTACAACCTAACAAGTATGCATTTCATACCCGAATGGATTTTTGATATTTTTTTGACTACTAAATTTCTAAATGAGACATACAAAGGTTGGACAGACCAATAATAAATCCTGGTTTCTTACATTGCAACACGTGTATTACCTCCTAGCATTTATTTATTCCATACTTGGATGGATTATCGGTGCTTCTGTGAATACTAAATCACTAAATAACAGATACAAAGGTTGGACGGACCAATAATAGAACTTGGTTTCTTACATTACTACACTTGTATTACAACCTAACATCCATGTACACCATAAAACTTGGTTTCTTACATTACTACTTGTGCATTACCTCCTAACATCTATTTATTCCATACTTGGATGGATTATCGGTGTTTTTTTGACTACAAAATCACTAAATAACACATACAAAGGTTGGACGGACCAGTAATTGAACTTGGTTTCTTACATTACTACACTTGTATTACAACCTAACATCTATGTATTCCATACTCAGAAGGATTATCGATGTTTTTTTAAGTACTAAATTACTAAATAAGACATACAAAGGTTGGACAGTCAAATAATAAAACTTGGTTTCTTTCATTACAACACGTCTATTACCACCTAGCATCTACTTTTTCCATACTTTGATGGATTATCGGTGTTTTTATGACAACAAAATCACTAAATAACTCATACAAAGGTTGGACGGATCAGTAATAAAAATTGGTTTCTTACATTACTACACTTGTATTACAACCTAACATCTATGTAATCTATACCCAAAAGGATTATCGAAGTTTTTTTAACTACTAAATTAATAAATAAGACATACAAAGGCCGGACAGACAAATAATAAAACTTGGTTTCTTACATTACAACACGTCTATTACCTCCTAACATCTATTTTTTCCATACTTGGATGGATTATCAGTGTTTTTTTTACTACTAAATCACACATACAAAGGTTGGACGGACCAATAATAGAACTTGGTTTCTTACATTACTACACTTGTATTACAACCTAACATCTATGCATACCATACTCAAAAGGGTTATCGATGTTTTTTTGACTACTAAATTACTAAACGAGACATACAAAGGCTTGAGTGACCAGTAATAAAACTTGGTTTCTTACATTACTACTATTGTATTACAACCTAACATCCATGTATTCCATACTCAGAAGGGTTATCGATGTTTTTTTAACAACTAAATTACTAAATAAGACATACAAAGGCAGGACAGACCAATAATAAAACTTGGTTTCTTACATTACAACACGTCTATTACATCCTAGCATCTATTTATTCCATACTTGGATGGATTATCGGTGTTTTTTTGACAAATAAATTACTAAATAACTCTTACAAAGGTTGGACGGACCAGTAATAGAACTTGGTTTCTTACATTACTAAACTTGTATTACAACCTAACATCTATGTATTCCATACCCAGAAGGATTATCGATATTTTTTTGACTACTAAATTACTAAATGAGACATACAAAGGCTGGACACACCAATAATAAAACTTGGATTCTTACATTACAACACGTATATTACCTCCTAGCGTCTATTTATACCATACTTGGATGGACTATCGATGTTTTTTTGACAACTAAATCACTAAATAACTCATACAAATGTTGGACGGATCAGTAATAGAACTTGGTTTCTTACATTACTACACTTGTATTACAACCTAACATCTATGTATTCCATACCCAGAAGGATTATCGATGTTGTTTTAACTACTAAATTAATAAATAAGACATACAGAGGCTCGAGAGGCCAGTAATAAAACTTGGTTTCTTACATTACTACTATTGTATTACAACCTAACATCTATGTATTCCGTACTCAGAAGGGTTATCGATGTTTTTTTAACTACTAAATTACTAAATAAGACATACAAAGGCTGGACAGACCAATAATAAAAATTGGTTTATTACATTATAACACATCTATTACATCCTAGCATCTATTTATTCCATACTTTGATGGATTATCGGTGTTTTTTTGACAACTAAATCACTAAATAACTCATACAAAGGTTGGACGGATCAGTAATAGAACTTGGTTTCTTACATTACTACACTTGTATTACAACCTAACATCTATGTATTCCATACCCAGATGGATTATCGATATTTTTTTGACTACTAAATTACTAAATGAGACATACAAAGGCTGGACGGACCAGAAATAAAACTTGGTTTCTTACATTACTACACGTGCATTACCTCCTAACATCTATGTATTCCAAACTTAGATGGATTATCGGTGTTTCTTTGACTACTAAATAACTAAATGAGACATTCAAAAGTTGGATGGACCAAAAATAGAACTTGGTTTCTTACATTACTACTATTGTATTACAACCTTGCATCTATGTATTCCATACTCAGATGGATTTTTGATGTTTTTTTGACTACTAAATTTCTAAATGACACATACAAAGGTTGGACATACCAATAATAAAACCTGGTTTCTTATATTACAACACGTGTATTACCTCCTAGCATATATTTATTCCATACTTGGATGGATTATTGGTGTTTCTGTGACTACTAAATCACTAAATAACACATACAAAGGTTGGACGGACCAATAATAGAACTTGGTTTCTTACATTACTACACTTCTATTACAACCTAACATCTATGTATACCATAAAACTTGGTTTCTTACATTACTACATGTGCATTACCTCCTAGCATCTATTTATTCCATACTTGGATGGATTATCGGTGTTTTTTTGACAACTAAATCACTAAATAACTCATACAAAGGTTGGACGGACCAGTAATAGAACTTGGTTTCTTACATTACTACACTTGTATTACAACCTAACATCTATGTAGTCCATACTCAGAAGGGTTATCGATGTTTTTTTAAATACTAAATTACTAAATAAGACATACAAAGGCTGGACAAACCAATAATAAAACTTGGTTTCTTACATTACAGCACGTCTATTACATCATAGCATCTATTTATTCCATACTTTGATGGATTATCGGTGTTTTTTTGACAACTAAATCACTAAATAATTCATACAAAGGTTGGACGGACCAGTAATTGAACGTGGTTTATTACATTACTACACTTGTATTACAGCCTAACATCTATGTATTCCATACCCAGAAGGCTTATCGATGTTTTTTTAACTACTAAATTACTAAATAAGACATACAAAGGCTGGACAGTCAAATAATAAAACTTGGTTTCTTACATTACTACATGTGCATTACCTCCTAGCATCTATTTATTCCATACTTGGATGGATTATCGGTGTTTTTTTGACAACTAAATCACTAAATAACTAATACAAAGGTTGGACGGACCAGTAATAGAACTTGGTTTCTTACATTACTACACTTGTATTACAACCTAAAATCTATGTAGTCCATACTCAGAAGGGTTATCGATGTTTTTTTAACTACTAAATTACTAAATAAGACATACAAAGGCTGGACAAACCAATAATAAAACTTGGTTTCTTACATTACAACACGTCTATTACATCATAGCATCTATTTATTCCATACTTTGATGGATTATCGGTGTTTTTTTGACAACTCAATCACTAAATAATTCATACAAAGGTTGGACGGACCAGTAATAGAACTTAGTTTCTTACATTACTACACTTGTATTACAACCTAACATCTGTGTATTCCATACTCAGAAGGATTATCGATGTTTTTTTAACTACTAAATTACTAAATAAGATATACAAAGGCTGGACAGTCAAATAATAAAACTTGGTTTCTTACATTACTACATGTGCATTACCTCCTAGCATCTATTTATTCCATACTTGGATGGATTATCGGTGTTTTTTTGACAACTAAATCAATAAATAACTCATACAAAGGTTGGACGGACCAGTAATAGAACTTGGTTTCTTACATTACTACACTTGTATTACAACCTAACATCTATGTAGTCCATACTCAGAAGGGTTATCGATGTTTTTTTAAATACTAAATTACTAAATAAGACATACAAAGGGCGGACAGACAAATAATAAAACTTGGTTTCTTACATTTCAACACGTCTATTACCTCCTAGCATCTATTTTTTCCATACTTGGATGGATTATCGGTGATTTTTTGACTACTAAATCACAAAATCACACATACAAAGGTTGGACGGACCAATAATAGAACTTGGTTTCTTACATTACTACACTTGTATTACAAGCTAACATCTATGCATACCATACTCAAAAGGGTTATTGATGTTTTTTTGACTACTAAATTACTAAATAAGACATACAAAGGCTGGACAGTCAAATAATAAAATTTGGTTTCTTACATTACAACACGTCTATTACCACCTAGCATCTATTTTTTCCATACTTTGATGGATTATCGGTGTTTTTTTTTAAACTAAATCACTAAATAACTCATACAAAGGTTGGACGGATCAGTAATAGAACTTGGTTTCTTACATTGCTACACTTGTATTACAACCTAACATCTATGTATTCCATACCAAGAAGGATTATCGATGTTTTTTTAACTACTAAATTAATAAATAAGACATACAAAGGGCGGACAGACAAACAATAAAACTTGGTTTCTTACATTTCAACACGTCTATTACCTCCTAGCATCTATTTTTTCCATACTTGGATGGATTATCGGTGATTTTTTGACAACTAAATCACAAAATCACACATACAAAGGTTGGACGGACCAATAATAGAACTTGGTTTCTTACATTACTACACTTGTATTACAAGCTAACATCTATGCATACCATACTCAAAAGGGTTATTGATGTTTTTTTGACTACTTAATTACTAAACGAGACATACAAAGGCTTGAGTGACCAGTAATAAAACTTGGTTTCTTACATTACTACTATTGTATTACAACCTAACATCCATGTATTCCACACTCAGAAGGGTTATCGATGTTTTTTTAACTACTAAATTACTATATAAGACATACAAAGGCTGGACAGACCAATAATAAAACTTGGTTTCTTACATTACTACTCTTGTATTACATCATAGCATCTATTTATTCCATACTTTGATGGATTATCGGTGTTTTTTTGACAACTAAATCACTAAATAATTCATACAAAGGTTGGACGGACCAGTAATAGAACTTAGTTTCTTACATTACTACACTTGTATTACAACCTAACATCTATGTAGTCCATACTCAGAAGGATTATCGATGTTTTTTTAACTACTAAATTACTAAATAAGACATACAAAGGATGGATGAACCAGTAATAAAATTTGGTTTCTTACATTACAACACGTCTATTACCACCTAGCATCTATTTTTTCCATACTTTGATGGATTATCGATGTTTTTTTGACAACTAAATCATTAAATAACTCATACAAAGGTTGGACGGATCAGTAATAGAACTTGGTTTCTTACATTACTACACTTGTATTACAACCTAACATCTATGTATTCCATACCCAGAAGGATTATCGATGTTTTTTTAACTACTAAATTAATAAATAAGACAAACAAAGGCCGAACAGACAAATAATAAAACTTGGTTTCTTACATTACAACACGTCTATTACCTCCTAGCATCTATTTATTCCATACTTGGATGGATAATCGGTGTTTCTTTGACTACTAAATCACTAAATAACACATACAAAGGTTGGACGGACCAATAATAGAACTTGGTTTCTTACATTACTACACTTGTATTACAACCTAACATCTATATATACCATACTCAGAAGGGTTATCGATGTTTTTTTGACTACTAAATTACTAAATGAGACATACAATGGCTTGAGTGACCAGTAATAACACTTGGTTTCTTGCATTACTACTATTGTATTAGAACCTAACATCCATGTATTCCATACTCAGAAGGGTTATCGATGTTTTTTTTACTACTAAATTACTAAATAAGACATACAAAGGCTGGACAGACCAATAATAAAATTTGGTTTCTTACATTACAACACGTCTATTACCTCCTAGCATCTATTTATTCCATACTTGGATGGATTATCGATGTTTTTAACAACTAAATCACTAAATAACTCGTACAAAGATTGGACGGACAAGTAATAGAAGTTGGTTTATTACATTACTACACTTGTATTACAACCTAACATCTATGTATTCCATACCCAGAAGGATTATCGATATTTTTTTGACTACTAAATTACTAAATGAGACATACAAAGGCTGGACGGACCAGTAATAAAACTTGGTTTCTTACATTACTACATGTGCATTACCTCCTAACATCTATGTATTCCAAACTTAGATGGATTATTGGTGTTTCTTTGACTACTAAATCACTAAATGAGACATTCAAAAGTTGGATGGACCAAAAATAGAACTTGGTTTCTTACATTACTACGATTGTATTACAACCTAGCATCTATGTATTCCATACTCGGATGGATTTTTGATGTTTTTTTTACTACTAAATTTCTAAATGACACATAAAAAGGTTGGACAGACCAATAATAAAACCTGGTTTCTTACATTACAACTCGTGTATTACCTCCTAGCATCTATTTATTCCATACTTGGATGGATTATCGGTGTTTCTGTGGCTACTAAATCACTAAATAACACATACAAAGGTTAGACGGACTAGTAATAGAGCTTGGTTTCTTACATTACTACACTTGTATTACAACCTAACATCTATGTAGTCCATACTCAGAAGGATTATCGATGTTTTTTGAACTACTAAATTACTAAATAAGACATACAAAGGCTAGACAGTCAAATAATAAAACTTGGTTTCTTACATTACAACACGTCTATTACCACCTAGGATCTATTTTTTCCATACTTTGGTGGATTATCGGTGTTTTTTTGACAACTAAATCACTAAATAACTCATACAAAGGTTGGACGGATCAGTAATAGAACTTGGTTTCTTACATTACTACACATGTATTACAACCTAACATCTATGTATTCCATACCCTGAAGGATTATCGATATTTTTTGAACTATTAAATTAATAAATAAGACATACAAAGGTCGGACAGATAAATAATAAAACATGGTTTCTTACATTACAACACGTCTATTACCTCCTAGCAACTATTTTTCCATACTTGGATGGATTATCGGTGTTTTTTTGACTACTAAATCATTAAATTACACATACAAAGGTTGGACGGACCAATAATAGAACTTGGTTTCTTACATTACTACACTTGCATTACAACCTATCATCTATACATACCATATTCAAAAGGGTTATCGATGTTTTCTTGGCTACTAAATTACTAAATGAGACATACAAAGGCTCGAGAGGCTAGTAATAAAACTTGGTTTCCTAACATCTATGTATTCCATACTCTGAAGTGTTATCGATGTTTTTTTGACTTCTAAATTACAAAATAAGACATACAAAGGCTGGACACACCAAAAATAAAACTTGGTTTCTTACATTACAACACGTATATTACCTCCTAGCGTCTATTTATACCATACTTGGATGGATTATCAGTGTTTTTTTGACAACTAAATGACTGAATAACTCATACAAATGTTGGACAGACCAGTAATAGAACTTGATTTCTTACATTACTACACTTGTATTACAACCTAACATCTATGTATTCCATACCCAGAAGGGTAATCGGTGTTATTTTGACTACTAAATTACTAAATGAGGCATACAAAGGATGGACGGACCAGTAATAAAACTTGGTTTCGTACATTAATATATGTGCATTACCTCCCAACATCTATGTATTCCAAACTCAGATGGATTATCGGTGTTTCTTTGACTACTAAATCACTAAATGAGACATTCAAAAGTTGGATGGACCAATAATAAAACTTGGTTTCTTACATTACTACTATTGTATTACAACCTAAAATGTATGTATTTCATACTCGAATGGATTTTTGATGTTTTTTTGACTGCTAAATTTCTAAATGAGACATACAAAGGTTGGACAGACCAATAATAAAACTTGGTTTCTTACATTGCAACACGTGTATTACCTCCTAGCATCTATTTATTCAATACTTGGCTGGATTATCAGTGTTTCTTTGACTACTAAATCACTAAATAACACATACAAAGGTTGGACGGACCAATAATAGAACTTGGTTTCTTACATTACTACACTTGTATTACAACCTAACATTTATGTATACTATACTTAGAAGGGTTATCGATTTTTTTTTGACTACTAAATTACTAAATTAGACATACGAAGGCTTGAGAGACCAGCAATAAAACTTTGTTTCTTACATTACTACACTTGTATTACAACCTAACATCTATGTAGTCCATACTCAGAAGGATTATCGATGTTTTTTTAACTACTAAATTACTAAATAAGACATACAAAGGCTGGACAGTCAAATAATAAAACTTGGTTTCTTACATTACAACACGTCTATTACCACCTAGCATCTATTTTTTCCATACTTTGATGGATTATCGGTGTTTTTTTGAAAACTAAATCACTAAATAACTCATACAAAGGTTGGACGGATCAGTAATAGAACTTAGTTTCTTACATTACTACACTTGTATTACAACCTAACATCTATGTATTCCATACCCAGATGGATTATCGATATTTTTTTGACTACTAAATTACTAAATGAGACATACAAAGGCTGGACAGACAAATAATAAAACTTGGTTTCTTACATTTCAACACGTCTATTACCTCCTAGCATCTATTTTTTCCATACTTGGATGGATTATCGGTGTTTTTTTGACTACTAAATCACAAAATCACACATACAAAGGTTGGACGGACCAATAATAGAACTTGGTTTCTTACATTACTATACTTGTATTACAACCTAACATCTATGCATACCATACTCAAAGGGGTTATTGATGTTTTTTTGACTACTAAATTACTAAACGAGACATACAAAGGCTTGAGTGACCAGTAATAAAACTTGGTTTCTTACATTACTACTATTGTATTACAACCTAACATCCATGTATTCCATACTCAGAAGGGTTATCGATGTTTTTTTAACTACTAAATTACTAAATAAGACATACAAAGGCTGGACAGACCAATAATAAAACTTGGTTTCTCATATTACAACACGTCGATTACATCATAGCATCTATTTATTCCATACTTGGATGGATTATCGGTGTTTTTTTGACTACAAAATCACTAAATAACACATACAAAGGTTGGACGGACCAATAATAGAACTTGGTTTCTTACATTACTACACTTGTATTACAACCTAACATCTATGTATTCCATACTCAGAAGGATTATCGATGTTTTTTTAACTACTAAATTACTAAATAAGACATACAAAGGATGGACGGACCAGTAATAAAATTTGGTTTCTTACATTACAACTCATCTATTACCACCTAGCATCTATTTTTTCGATACTTTGATGGATTATCGGTGTTTTTTTGACAACTAAATCATTAAATAACTCATACAAAGGTTGGACGGATCAGTAATAGAACTTGGTTTCTTACATTACTACACTTGTATTACAATCTAACATATATGTATTCCATACCCAGAAGGATTATCGACGTTTTTTTAACTACTAAATTAATAAATAAGACAAACAAAGGCCGAACAGACAAATAATAAAACTTGGTTTCTTACATTACAACACGTCTATTACCTCCTAGCATCAATTTATTCCATACTTGGATGGAAAATCGGTGTTTCTTTGACTACAAAATCACTAAATAACACATACAACGGTTGGACGGACCAGTAATAGAACTTGGTTTCTTACATTACTACACTTGTATTACAATCTAACATCTATGTATTCCATACGCAGAAGGATTATCGATGTTTTTTTAACTACTAAATTACTAAATAAGACATACAAAGGCTGGACAGACCAATAATAAAACTTGGTTTCTTATATTACAACACGTGTATTACATCCTAGCATCTATTTATTCCATACTTGGATGGATTATCGGTGTTTTTTTGACAACCAAATCACTAAATAACTCGTACAAAGGTTGGACGGACCAGTAATAGAACTTGGTTTCTTACATTACTACACTTGTATTACAACCTAACATCTATGTATTCTATACCAAGAAGGATTATCGATGTTTTTTTAACTACTAAATTAATAAATAAGACATACAAATGGCGGACAGACAAATAATAAAACTTGGTTTCTTACATTTCAACACGTCTATTACCTCCTAGCATCTATTTTTTCCATACTTGGATGGATTATCGGTGATTTTTTGACTACTAAATCACAAAATCACACATACAAAGGTTGGACGGACCAATAATAGAACTTGGTTTCTTACATTACTACACTGGTATTACAACCTAACATCTATGCATACCATACTCAAAAGGGTTATTGATGTTTTTTTGACTACTAAATTACTAAACGAGACATACAAAGGCTTGAGTGACCAGTAATAAAACTTGGTTTCTTACATTACTACTATTGAATTACAACCTAACATCCATGTATTCCACACTCAGAAGGGTTATCGATGTTTTTTTAACTACTAAATTACTAAATAAGACATACAAAGGCTGGACAGACCAATAATAAAACTTGGTTTCTTACATTACTACTCTTGTATTACATCATAGCATCTATTCATTCCATACTTTGATGGATTATCGGTGTTTTTTTGACAACTAAATCACTAAATAATTCATACAAAGGTTGGACGGACCAGTAATTGAACGTGGTTTATTACATTACTACACTTGTATTACAGCCTAACATCTATGTATTCCATACCCAGAAGGCTTATCGATGTTTTTTTAACTACTAAATTAATAAATAAGACAAACAAAGGCCGAACAGACAAATAATAAAACTTGGTTTCTTACATTACAACACGTCTATTACCACCTAGCATCTATTTTTTCCATACTTTGATGGATTATCGATGTTTTTTTGACAACTAAATCATTAAATAACTCATACAAAGGTTGGACGGATCAGAAATAGAACTTGGTTTCTTACATTACTACACTTGTATTACAACCTAACATCTATGTATTCCATACCCAGAAGGATTATCGATGTTTTTTTAACTACTAAATTAATAAATAAGACATACAAAGGGCGGACAGACAAATAATAAAACTTGGTTTCTTACATTTCAACACGTCTATTACCTCCTAGCATCTATTTTTTCCATACTTGGATGGATTATCGGTGATTTTTTTGACTACTAAATCACTAAATAACACATACAAAGGTTGGACGGACCAATAATAGAACTTGGTTTCTTACATTACTACACTTGTATTACAACCTAACATCTATATATACCATACTCAGAAGGGTTATCGATGTTTTTTTGACTACTAAATTACTAAACGAGACATACAATGGCTTGAGTGACCAGTAATAACACTTGGTTTCTTGCATTACTACTATTGTATTAGAACCTAACATCCATGTATTCCATACTCAAAAGGGTTATCGATGTTTTTTTTACTACTAAATTACTAAATAAGACATACAAAGGCTGGACAGACCAATAATAAAATTTGGTTTCTTACATTACAACACGTCTATTACCTCCTAGCATCTATTTATTCCATACTTGGATGGATTATCGATGTTTTTAACAACTAAATCACTAAATAACTCGTACAAAGGTTGGACGGACAAGTAATAGAAGTTGGTTTCTTACATTGCTACACTTGTATTACAACCTAACATCTATGTATTCCATACCCAGAAGGATTATCGATATTTTTTTGACTACTAAATTACTAAATAAGACATACAAAGGCTGGACAGACCAATAATAAAACTTGGTTTCTTACATTACTACTCTTGTATTACATCATAGCATCTATTCATTCCATACTTTGATGGATTATCGGTGTTTTTTTGACAACTAAATCACTAAATAACACATACAAAGGTTAGACGGACCAGTAATAGAGCTTGGTTTCTTACATTACTACACTTGTATTACAACCTAACATCTATGTAGTCCATACTCAGAAGGATTATCGATGTTTTTTGAACTACTAAATTACTAAATAAGACATACAAAGGCTAGACAGTCAAATAATAAAACTTGGTTTCTTACATTACAACACGTGTATTACATCCTAGCATCTATTTATTCCATACTTGGATGGATTATCGATGTTTTTTTGACAACCAAATCACTAAATAACTCGTACAAAGGTTGGACGGACCAGTAATAGATCTTGGTTTCTTACATTACTACACATGTATTACAACCTAACATCTATGTATTCCATACCCTGAAGGATTATCGATATTTTTTAAACTACTAAATTAATAAATAAGACATACAAAGGCCGGACAGATAAATAATAAAACATGGTTTCTTACATTACAACACGTCTATTACCTCCTAGCAACTATTTTTCCATACTTGGATGGATTATTGGTGTTTTTTTGACTACTATATCATTAAATTACACATACAAAGGTTGGACGGACCAATAATAGAACTTGGTTTCTTACATTACTACACTTGTATTACAACCTATCATCTATGTATACCATATTCAAAAGGGTTATCGATGTTTTCTTGGCTACTAAATTACTAAATGAGACATACAAAGACTCGAGAGGCCAGTAATAAAACTTGGTTTCCTAACATCTATGTATTCCAAACTAAGAAGTGTTATCAATGTTTTTTTGACTTCTAAATTACAAAATAAGACATACAAAGGCTGGACACACCAAAAATAAAACTTGGTTTCTTACATTACAACACGTATATTACCTCCTAGCGTCTATTTATACCATACTTGGATGGATTATTAGTGTTTTTTTGACAACTAAATGACTGAATAACTCATACAAATGTTGGACGGACCAGTAATAGAACTTGATTTCTTACATTACTACACTTGTATTACAACCTAACATCTATGTATTCCATACCCAGAAGGGTAATCGGTCTTTTTTTGACTACTAAATTACTAAATGAGACATACAAAGGATGGACGGACCAGTAATAAAACTTGGTTTCGTACATTAATATATGTGCATTACCTCCCAACATCTATGTATTCCAAACTCAGATGGATTATCGGTGTTTCTTTGACTACTAAATCACTAAATGAGACATTCAAAAGTTGGATGGACCAATAATAAAACTTGGTTTCTTACATTAGTACTATTGTATTACAACCTAACATGTATGTATTTCATACTCGAATGGATTTTTGATGTTTTTTTGACTGCTAAATTTCTAAATGAGACATACAAAGGTTGGACAGACCAATAATAAAACTTGGTTTCTTACATTGCAACACGTGTATTACCTCCTAGCATCTATTTATTTAATACTTGGCTGGATTATCAGTGTTTCTTTGACTACTAAATCACTAAATAACACATACAAAGGTTGGACGGACCAATAATAGAACTTGGTTTCTTACATTACTACACTTGTATTACAACCTAACATTTATGTATACTATACTTAGAAGGGTTATCGATTTTTTTTTGACTACTAAATTACTAAATGAGACATACGAAGGCTTGAGAGACCAGTAATAAAACTTTGTTTCTTACATTACTACTATTGTAGTACAACCTAACATCTATTTATTCCATACTTGGATGGATAATCGGTGTTTCTTTGACTACTAAATCACTAAATAACACATACAAAGGTCTAACGAACAAATAATAGAACTTGATTTCTTATATTACTACACCTGTATTACAACCTAACATCTATGTATACCATACTCAGAAGGGTTATCGATGTTTTTTTGACTACTAAATTACTAAACAAGACATACAAAGACTTGAGTGACCAGTAATAAAACTTGGTTTCTTACATTACTACTATTGTATTACAACCTAGCATCTATGTATTCCATACTCGGATGGATTTTTGATGTTTTTTTTACTACTAAATTTCTAAATGACACATACAAAGGTTGGACAGACCAATAATAAAACCTGATTTCTTACATTACAACATGTGTATTACCTGCTAGCATCTATTTATTCCATACTTTGATGGATTATCGGTGTTTTTGTAACTACTAAATCACTAAAAAACACATACAAAGGTTGGACGGACCAATAATAGAACTTGGTTTCTTACATTACTACACTTGTATTACAACCTAACATCTATGTATTCCATATTCAGAAGGATTGTCGATGTTTTTTTAACTACTAAATTAATAAATAAGACAGACAAAGGCCGGACAGATAATTAATAAAACATGGTTTCTTACATTACAACACGTCTATTACCTCCTAGCAACTATTTTTTCCATACTTGGATGGATTATCGGTGTTTTTTTGACTACTAAATCATTAAATCACACATACAAAGGTTGGACGGACCAATAATAGAATTTGGCTTATTACATTACTACACTTGTATTACAACCTAACATCTATGCATACCATACTCAAAAGGGTTATCGATGTTTTTTTGACTACTAAATTACTAAATGAGACATACAAAGGCTCGAGAGCCTAGTAAAAAAACTTGGTTTCTTACATTACTACTATTGTATTAGAACCTAACTTCTATGTATTCCATACTCAGAAGGGTTATCGATGTTTTTTTGACTACTAAATTACTAAATAAGACAAACAAAGGCTGGACAGACCAATAATAAAACTTGGTTTCTTACATTACAACACGTATATTACCTCCTAGCGTCTATTTATACCATACTTGGATGGATTATCAGTCTTTTTTTGACAACTAAATCACTAAATAACTCATACAAAGGTTGGACGGACCAGTAATAGAACTTGATTTCTTACATTACTACACTTGTATTACAACCTAACATCTATGTATTCCATACCCAGAAGGATAATCGGTGTTTTTTTGACTACTAAATTACTAAATGAGACATACAAAGGATGGACAGACCAGTAATAAAACTTGGTTTCTTACATTAATATATGTGCATTACCTCCCAACATCTATGTATTCCAAACTTAGATGGATTATCGGTGTTTCTTTGACTACTAAATCACTAAATGAGACATTCAAAAGTTGGATGGACCAAAAATAGAACTTGGTTTCTTACATTACTGCTATTATATTACAACCTGGCATCTATGTATTCCATACACGGATGGATTTTTTATGTTTTTTTACAACTAAATTTCTAAATGACACATAAAAAAGGTTGGACAGACCAATAATAAAACCTGGTTTCTTACATTACAACACGTGTATTACCTCCTAGCATCTATTTATTCCATACTTGGATGGATTATCGGTGTTTCTGTGGCTACTAAATCACTAAATAACACATACAAAGGTTAGACGGACCAGTAATAGAGCTTGGTTTCTTACATTACTACACTTTTATTACAACCTAACATCTATGTAGTCCATACTCAGAAGGATTATCGATGTTTTTTGAACTACTAAATTACTAAATAAGACATACAAAGGCTAGACAGTCAAATAATAAAACTTGGTTTCTTACATTACAACACGTCTATTACCACCTAGGATCTATTTTTTCCATACTTTGGTGGATTATCGGTGTTTTTTTGACAACTAAATCACTAAATAACTCATACAAAGGTTGGACGGATCAGTAATAGATCTTGGTTTCTTACATTACTACACGTGTATTACAACCTAACATCTATGTATTCCATACCCTGAAGGATTATCGATATTTTTGAACTACTAAATTAATAAATAAGACATACAAAGGCCGGACAGATAAATAATAAAACATGGTTTCTTACATTACAACACGTCTATTACCTCCTAGCAACTATTTTTTCCATACTTGGATGGATTATCGGTGTTTTTTCGACTACTAAATCACTAAATCACACATACAAAGGTTGGACGGACCAATAATAGAATTTGGTTTATTACATTACTACACTTGTATTACAACCTAACATCTATGCATACCATACTCAAAAGGGTTATCGATGTTTTTTTGACTACTAAATTACTAAATGAGACATACAAAGGCTCGAGAGCCTAGTAAAAAAACTTGGTTTCTTACATTACTACTATTGTATTAGAACCTAACTTCTATGTATTCCATACTCAGAAGGGTTATCGATGTTTTTTTGACTACTAAATTACTAAATAAGACATACAAAGGCTGGACAGACCAATAATAAAACTTGGTTTCTTACATTACAACACGTATATTACCTCCTAGCGTCTATTTATACCATACTTGGATGGATTATCAGTCTTTTTTTGACAACTAAATCACTAAATAACTCATACAAAGGTTGGACGGACCAGTAATAGAACTTGATTTCTTACATTACTACACTTGTATTACAACCTAACATCTATGTATTCCATACCCAGAAGGATAATCGGTGTTTTTTTGACTACTAAATTACTAAATGAGACATACAAAGGATGGACAGACCAGTAATAAAACTTGGTTTCTTACATTAATATATGTGCATTACCTCCAAACATCTATGTATTCCAAACTCAGATGGATTATCGGTGTTTCTTTGACTACTAAATCACTAAATGAGACATTCAAAAGTTGGATGGACCAAAAATAGAACTTGGTTTCTTACATTACTGCTATTGTATTACAACCTGGCATCTATGTATTCCATACACGGATGGATTTTTTATGTTTTTTTGACTACTAAATTTCTAAATGACACATACAAAGGTTGGACAGACCAATAATAAAACCTGATTTCCTACATTACAACATGTGTATTACCTGCTAGCATCTATTTATTCCATACTTGGATGGATTATCTGTGTTTTTGTGACTACTAAATCACTAAAAAACACATACAAAGGTTGGACGGACCAATAATAGAACTTGGTTTCTTACATTACTACACTTGTATTACAACCTAACATCTATGTATTCCATATTCAGAAGGATTGTCGATGTTTTTTTAACTACTAAATTAATAAATAAGACAGACAAAGGCCGGACAGATAATTAATAAAACATGGTTTCTTACATTACAACACGTCTATTACCTCCTAGCAACTATTTTTTCCATACTTGGATGGATTATCGGTGTTTTTTTGACTACTAAATCATTAAATCACACATACAAAGGTTGGACGGACCAATAATAGAATTTGGCTTATTACATTACTACACTTGTATTACAACCTAACATCTATGCATACCATACTCAAAAGGGTTATCGATGTTTTTTTGACTACTAAATTACTAAATGAGACATACAAAGGCTCGAGAGCCTAGTAAAAAAACTTGGTTTCTTACATTACTACTATTGTATTAGAACCTAACTTCTATGTATTCCATACTCAGAAGGGTTATCGATGTTTTTTTGACTACTAAATTACTAAATAAGACAAACAAAGGCTGGACAGACCAATAATAAAACTTGGTTTCTTACATTACAACACGTATATTACCTCCTAGCGTCTATTTATACCATACTTGGATGGATTATCAGGCTTTTTTTGACAACTAAATCACTAAATAACTCATACAAAGGTTGGACGGACCAGTAATAGAACTTGATTTCTTACATTACTACACTTGTATTACAACCTAACATCTATGTATTCCATACCCAGAAGGATAATCGGTGTTTTTTTGACTACTAAATTACTAAATGAGACATACAAAGGATGGACAGACCAGTAATAAAACTTGGTTTCTTACATTAATATATGCGCATTACCTCCAAACATCTATGTATTCCAAACTCAGATGGATTATCGGTGTTTCTTTGACTACTAAATCACTAAATGAGACATTCAAAAGTTGGATGGACCAAAAATAGAACTTGGTTTCTTACATTACTGCTATTGTATTACAACCTGGCATCTATGTATTCCATACTCGGATGGATTTTTGATGTTCTTTTGACTACAAAATTTCTATATGAGACATACAAAGGTTGGACAGACCAATAATAAAACCTGGTTTCTTACATTGCAACACGTGTATTACCTTCTAGCATCTATTTATTCAATACTTGGCTGGATTATCATTGTTTCTTTGAGACATAGAAAGGCTTGAGAGACCAGTAATAAAACTTGGTTTCTTACATTACTACTATTGTAGTACAACCTAACATCTATTTATTCCATACTTGGATGGATAATCGGTGTTTCTTTGACTACTAAATCACTAAATAACACATACAAAGGTTGGACGAACAAATAATAGAACTTGGTTTCTTACATTACTACACTTGTATTACAACCTAACATCTATGTATACCATACTCAGAAGGGTTATCGATGTTTTTTTGACTACTAAATTACTAAAAGAGACATACAAAGGCTTGAGTAACCAGTAATAAAACTTGGTTTCTTACATTACTACACTTGTATTACAACCTAACGTCCATGTATTCCATACTCAGAAGGGTTATCGATGTTTTTTTAACTACTAAATTACAAAATAAGACATACAAAGGTTGGACAGACCAATAATTAAATTTGGTTTCTTACATTAAAACACGTATATTACCTCATAGCATCTATTTATTCCATACTTGGATGGATTATCGATGTTTTTAACAACTAAATCACAAAATAACTCATAAAAAGGTTGGACGGACCAGTAATAGAACTTGGTTTCTTACATTACTACACTTGTATTACAACTTAAAATCTATGTATTCCATACCCAGAAGGATTATCGATGTTTTTTTGACTACTAAATTACTAAATGAGACATACAAATGCTGGACGGACCAGTAAAAAAACATGGTTTCTTACATTACTACATGTGCATTACCTCCTAACATCTATGTATTCCAAACTTAGATGGATTATCGGTGTTTCTTCGACTACTAAATCACTAAATGAGACATTCAAAAGTTGGATGGACCAATAATAAAACTTGGTTTCTTACATTACTACTATTGTATTACAACCTAGCATCTATGTATTCCATACTCGGATGGAGTTTTGATGTTTTTTTTACTACTAAATTTCTAAATGACACATACAAAGGTTGGACAGACCAATAATAAAACCTGGTTTCTAACATTACAACACGTGTATTACCTCCTAGCATCTATTTATTCCATACTTGGATGGATTATCGGTGTTTCTGTGACTACCAAATCACTAAATAACACATACAAAGGTTGGACGGACCAGTAATAGAGCTTGGTTTCTTACATTACTACACTTGTATTACAACCTAACATCTATGTATTCCATACTCAGAAGGATTATCGATGTTTTTTTAACTACTAAATTACTAAATAAGACATACAAAGGCTGGACAGCAGTCAAATAATAAAACTTGGTTTCTTATATTACAACACGTCTATTACCACCTAGCATCTATTTTTTCCATACTTTGGGGGATTATCGGTGTTTTTTTGACAACTAAATCACTAAATAACTCATACAAAGGTTGGACGGATCAGTAATAGAACTTGGTTTCTTACATTACTAGACTTGTATTACAACCTAACATCTAAGTATTCCATACCCAGAAGGATTATCGATGTTTTTTTAACTACTAAATTAATAAATAAGACATACAAAGGCCGGACAGACAAATAATAAAACTTGGTTTCTTACATTACAACACATCTATTACCTCCTAGCATCTATTTTTTCTATACTTGGATGGATTATCGGTGTTTTTTTGACTACTAAATCACTAAATCACATATACAAAGGTTGGACGGACCAATAATAGAACTTGGTTTCTTACATTACTACGCTTGTATTACAACCTAACATCTGTGCATAGCATACTCAAAAGGGTTATCGATGTTTTTTTGACTACTAAATTACTAAACGAGACATACAAAGGCTTGAGTGACCAGTAATAAAACTTTGTTTCTTACATTACTACTATTGTATTACAACCTAACATCCATGTATTCTATACTCAGAAGGGTTATCGATGTTTTTCTAACTACTAAATTACTAAATAAGACATACAAAGGCTAGACAGACAAATAATAAAACTTGGTTTCTTACATTACAACACGTCTATTACATCCTAGCATCTATTTATTCCATACTTTGATGGATAATCGGTGTTTCTGTGACTACTAAATCACTAAATAACACATACAAAGGTTGGACAGACCAGTAATAGAGCTTGGTTTCTTACATTACTACACTTGTATTACAACCTAACATCTATGTATTCCATACCCAGAAGGATTATCGATGTTTTTTTAACTACTAAATTAATAAATAAGACATACAAAGGCCGAACAGACAAATAATAAAACTTGGTTTGTTACATTACAACACGTCTATTACCTCCTAGCATCTATTTATTCCATACTTGGATGGATAATCGGTGTTTCTTTGACTACTAAATAACTAAATAACACATACAAAGGTTGGACGAACCAATAATAGAACTTGGTTTCCTACATTACTACACTTGTATTACAACCTAACATCTATGTATACCATAAAACTTGGTTTCTTACATTACTACATGTGAATTACCTCCTAGAATCTATTTATTCCATACTTGAATGGATTATCGGTGTTTTTTTGACTACTAAAGAACTAAATAACTCATACAAAGGTTGGACGGACCAGTAAAAGAACTTGGTTACTTACATTACTACACTTGTATTACAACCTAACATCTATGTATTCCATACTCAGAAGGATTATCGATGTTTTTTAAACTACTAAATTAATAAATAAGATATACAAAGGCCGGCCAGACAAATAATAAAACTTGGTTTCTTACATTACAACACATCTATTACCTCCTAGCATCTATTTTTTCCATACTTGTATGTATTATCGGTGCTTTTTTTACTACTATATCACTAAATAACACATACAAAGGTTGGACGAACCGATAATAGAACTTGGTTTCTTACATTACTACAGTTGTATTACAACCTAACATCTATGTATACCATACTCAGAAGGGTTTTCTATGTTTTTTTGACTACTAAATTACTAAATGAGACAAACAAAGGCTTGAGAGACCAGTAATAAAACTTAGTTTCTTACATTACTACTATTGTATTACAATCTAACATCTATGTATTCCATACTCAGAAGGCTTATCTATGTTTTTTTGACTACTAAATTACTAAATAAGACATACGAAGGCTGGATAGACCAATAATCAAACTTGGTTTCTTGCATTACAACACGTATATTACCTCCTAGCATCTATTTATTCCATAATTGGATGGATTATCGGTATTTTTTTAACAACCAAATCACTAAATAACTCACACAAAGGTTGGACGGACCAGTAATAGAACTTGGTTTCTTACTACTAAATTTCTAAATGACACATACAAAGGTTGGACAGACCAATAATAAAACCTGGTTTCTTATATTACAACACGTGTATTACCTCCTAGCATCTATTAATTCGATACTTGGATGGATTATCGGTGTTTCTGTGACTACTAAATCACTAAATAACACATACAAAGGTTGGACGGACCAATAATAGAACTTGGTTTCTTACATTACTACACTTGTATTACAACCTAACATCTATGTATACCATACTTAGAAGGGTTATCGATGTTTTCTGATTACTAAATTACTAAATTAGGCATACAAAGGCTTGAGACACCAGTAATAAAACTTGGTTTCTTCCATTACTACACTTGTATTACAACCTAACATCTATGTATTCCATTCTCAAAAGGATTATCGATGTTATTTTGACTATTAAATTACTAAATAAGACATACAAAGGCTGGACAGACCAATAATAAAACTTGGTTTCTTACATTACACTTGGTTTCTTACAATACAACACGTATATTACCTCCTAGCATCTATTTATTCCATACTTGGATGGATTATCGGTGTTTTTTTAACAACTAAATCACTAAATAACTCACCCAAAGGTTGGACGGACCAGTAATAGAACTTGGTTTCTTACATTACTACACTTGTATTACAACCTCACATCTATGTATTCCATACCCAGAAGGATTATCAATGTTTTTTCGACTACTAAATTACTAAATGAGACATACAAAGGCTGGACGGACCAGTACTAAAACTTTATTTCTTACATTACTACATGTACATTGCCTCCTAACATCTATGTATTCCAAACTCAGATGGATTATCGGTGTTTCTTTGACTACAAAATCACTAAATGAGACTTTCAAAAGTTCTATGGACCAAAAATAGAACTTGGTTTCTTACATTAGTACTATTGTATTACAGCCTAACATCTATGTATTCCATACTCAGAAGGGGTAACGATGTTTTTTTTGACTACTAAATTACTAAATAAGACATACAAAGGATGGACAGACCAATAATAAAACTTGGTTTCTTACATTACAATACGTATATTACCTCCTAGCATCTGTTTATTCCATACTTGGATAGATTATCAGTGTTTTTTTAACAACTAAATTACTAAATAACTCACACAAAGGTTGGACAGACCAGTAATAGAACTTGGTTTCTTACATTACTACACTTGTATTACAACATAACATCTATGTATTCCATACCCAGAAGGATTATCGATGTTTTTACGACTACTAAATTACTAAATGAGACATACAAAGGCTGGACGGACCAGTACTAAAACTTTATATCTTACATTACTACATGTACATTGCCTCCTAACATCTATGTATTCCAAACTCAGATGGATTATCGGTGTTTCTTTGACTACAAAATCACTAAATGAGACTTTCAAAAGTTCTATGGACCAAAAATAGAACTTGGTTTCTTACATTAGTACTATTGTATTACAGCCTAACATCTATGTATTCCATACTCAGAAGGGGTAACGATGTTTTTTTTGACTACTAAATTACTAAATAAGACATACAAAGGATGGACAGACCAATAATAAAACTTGGTTTCTTACATTACAACACGTATATTACCTCCTAGCATCTATTTATTCCATACTTGGATGGATTATCGGTGTTTTTTTAACAACTAAAACACTAAATAACTCAAACAAAGGTTGGACGGACCAGTAATAGAACTTGGTTTCTTATATTACTACACTTGTATTACAACCTAACATCTATGTATTCCATACCCAGAAGGATTATCGATGTTTTTTTGACAACTAAATTACAAAATGAGACATACAAAGGCTGGACGGACCAGTAATAAAACTTGGTTTCATACATTATTGCATGTGCATTACCTCCTAACATCTATGTATTCCAAACTCAGATGGATTATCGGTGTTTCTTTGACTAATAAATCACTAAATGAGACATTCAAAAGTTGGATGGACCAAAAATAGAACTTGGTTTCTTACATTACTACTTATGTATTACAACCTAGCATCTATTTATTCCATACTCGGTGTCACACCCCGTGTCCCAACGAGGCGTGATTGGCACCCGAAGCCAATAAGGCCCGAGAGAACCAATCTTTTCTTATGTTTGTTCATATGCATGCCATAATAAATACCATTAGCACGTAAGAACTTATCATGTTAATAACGAAAATTCATGAAACATATGCTAAATATATATATGTGAAACTTGGCCGATAGGGCCATCAAGTCATCTTGGACATATGTATCCTACATTTGTCTTCCCACAACTGTCTACAAAGCCTCTACAAATACATGAACATGTCTATGCAATATTTACATAATACCAAAACCTAGTGTTCACATGTGACTTGGGAAGCCCCGAAGTAACTGGAGCTCACCAGAGACCTGTATACAATCCGCAGCCTACTGAAGAGGTCTACTAATGCCTGCACCTGCAACATGTAAGGTAATTCCCCAAGAGGGGTCAGTACGAAGAATGTACTGCGTATGTAAGGCCATAAGAACTATGTCAGTACATAAGAACTTCAATGGAAATCATTATAAGAAGAACTCTATATGTGGAATTATATACAATTCTTCTGTTATTGTCTGTTATTATTGACATTTACGCTCGTGCATACATAACAATAACAACCATAGAACCAGTAGAAGAAAAATAACAAATGTTAATAAACTCTCTTTCTGTATGTGGGATACCATGTGCATTACGTTCTCTCTTTTCTTGCATTTACTTTACTTTATACTTATTAACCATGGATAATATATAGAGAACCGTCATGCAGGTGTACATTGCACCCCATGGATGATATATAGAGAACCGTCATGCAGGTGTACATTGCACCCCATGGATGATATATAGAGAACCATCATGCAGGTGTTCATTTCACCCCATGGATGCTGTATAGAGAACCATCATGCAGGTGTTCATTTCACCCCATGGATGCTGTATAGAGAACCATCATGCAGGTGTTCATTTCACCCCATGGATGCTGTAACATCATCATCATTATTTCGTTCTTACTTCATTACTCTTTCTTTCATTATTCTTTCTTTCATTCAGTGAGTGATACCTTGATGATGGAAACATTATTGAAATTTGAAACTTAACATACAATACTTCACATCTTTACTCTTGTAAGATTGATATCTTTACTTGTGAGGGATAGGTACATTCACTTGTACATTACTTCTTTCATTACTTTTGGGAGATTGGTACATTTACTTGGGAGAGATTGATACTTTGATAGTCATAATCTCACTTTGAACTTTGAAACATAACATTGATGGAACCATGAAATATTTAGAACATTACTCAAAGCATATGAAACATGTGAATGACAATTGATTAATGCATAATAACATATGATGAACCATAATTGATACCCGGAATTAGGGTACCCTTGGCTTATGAGGGATTGATACTTTTGTGGTCCTAACATTGTTGGAAGCTTTGGAACAATAACCAATGAGCTAGAGACATACATATAAACATTCTTGGAAACATAGCCTTCATGGAAACATAATACTGTTGAAACCGTTGAACAATGATCAATGAACAAGATACATGAGTATAAGCACTATTGAAACTTTGGAACATAACCTCATTAGACTTTTGAAACATTACTAATGAATATGAGACATGTGTATAACTCTATTGGATTTTTGGATCATGACACTAATTGGGACACACCCATATGCTTTACTTTACTCTTGTACTTCATGAGATTAACACCTTAGCCAAACACGTACTTACATGCACATCTCACTTCACTCCTTTATCTCATGAGATTGACAATTTCACTTATGAAGTATAATTATACTAACTTGCACATCACCTCTCTTATTACTCATATGAGATCGATACTCTTACAATTAGCACAAGGATAGTCATCATACCATAGGACTCATAACATGATTGGAACAATGATATTCAACTAAACAAGCTTTCTTTACCTCATTGCTCTTATTGGGATAATTCTCTTAGAATTTACCACACATGACGACTTAAGAACTTCCGCCCATAAATAAGAGATAAGTGGGTCATAATTCGTATAGGAGTAAATCACATATGAATAACAATGTATATCAACCTTAGTGGGAATACTATAGAACCCCTTTGGAATAGAACACCTTTGAAATCTTAGGCCAACGATCACTAAATATGATACATGAACATGACCACTATTGGGCTTTCGGAACATTATCAATGCATATGAGACATGTGAATATTATAGACCTCTCTTGGAATGTAACACTTGTGGAACCTTAGGATAACAATCACTAAGTACGATACATGTGGATATCAACTGTTCACCAACCTCAGATGCCATACCTTAGATCATTTGGAACTTTTGACATGTTAGCCAATGAACATGAGTCAACCAATGGACATGAGTCAATCAATGAACATAAGTCAACCAATGAACATGATTCATATGATTCACCATTGACCAATGAATAAGGAACATATGAGTAACACTAGTCAACTACCGGATACGGAATACCTTAGAGCATTTCGGGATCGAATGAGTACTATGACAATGTGAACACCATAGGTTGCAGAAGGAAATAGAAGAATAACCTTACATACCTTTGCGTCTTACTATGCATACACAAGCTTATATGGAAACACAATAGTCCAGCTCTTTCCTTACGTCTCACTCTACATCACAAATACATAACAAAGCTTATATTAGCAACCCACTACCTTTCAAGTGCACAAGATGACCATGAATCACATAGTTACTTTAAAACGTCATTTCGTCTTCTTACAATGTCATTTATCACATCAACATGCCAACACCACCATAACATTCCACTCATTGACCAAAATATCACATATCAATAGCATTTCACATCACACTACCCTTTATGCTTCCTTATTACCACTCCGTCACAATTACTCCGATCAATATGTCTCATAACAACATATGAACAACAATACATACTTAATACAGTCCATCATGCCTCCATCCAACACTTTAAAGTCATTAAAACAACATCACAAGTTGCTAATTATATCCATAGAGGGTACGGGGGCTTTGGGGAATCAACAGAATACAAAAACAACCAAAACGAAATTCTGGGCTGACCTGCGTAGCCACCTGAGCATGCAGGTCAGCCACCTGCGCACGCAGATAGCCATTGGCAGCAGCCAGTGCATCTGCGTTGGCATCCGCGCCCGCAGATGCCCTCGTCTGCGGGGGCGGATGCCCGTTTGGTCCGAAATGGCTCCATTTTGGGTCTTTTAATGCCATGAATGATCCATGATCATAACCAACGTCATTTTAACATATTTTTTATCATTTAACATGCCAAACACCAGCCATGATTTCACAACACACCTAACATCACCAAAACGACATTTTACGGCCAATATGCTACCAAAACTATAACCAATTTTTCCATAGAAATTTCCAAACACTATGCAAAAGTATAAAACAAGTCAAGACTATAATCACATCTCATATATCAATATGGAATCCATCAATTTCATTTTCATCAAGATCACAAACCCATGTTCAAGTTTTCAAGACATAAATCATCCTCCGATTTAGCAAATACCAATTGTTTTGCACAAAGGGAACTTCTCCCACTTCACCAACATAACCAACATGATATAAGATATCTTCCATGCATAATATATATTAAACCATGATATTATATACTTACCAAGTCTTGCAATATGATGCTTTGGTCCAAAAGATGAAGAGTTAGGGTTTGTATTGCATAAGGAAATGGTTGAGAAAATTCTAGAAATGGCATGGGTGTCCAAATGAGAAAAAATCTGATTTTTCTCTCTTATATAGGCCCCCAAGTCTTTCTTATCCTTTATCAACATTAATTATTATGTTGAATGGGTCAAATGGGTCAAAAATGGAAGAATGGGTCAAAAATCTTGGGATGGGCCATGTCTTCTTGCTATTTTTGGGCTTCATTTTGGGCCCAAATGTGAAGGACTTATCATTTTAATGCATAATTCAACATTTCTCTCATGTTTTCATTTTTTTTCATAACTGTTACGGTTGTCAGCTAAACTTAGAAATGTACGGGGTGTTACACTCGGATGGATTTTTGATGTTTTTTTGACTACTAAATTTCTAAATGAGATTTACAAAGGTTGGACAGATCAATAACAAAACCTGGTTTATATTGCAACACGTGTATTACCTCCTAGCATCTATTTATTCCATACTTGTATGGATTATCGGTGTTTTTTTGACTAGTAAATCACTACATCACACATACAAAGGTTGGATGGACCAATAATAGAACTTGGTTTCTTATATTACTACACTTGTATTACAACGTAACATCTATGTATACCATACTCAGAAGGGTTATCGATATTTTTTTGACTACTAAATTAGTAAATGAGACATACATAGGCTTGAGAGACCAGTAATAAAACTTGGTTTCTTACATTACTACTATTGTATCACAACCTAACATCTATGTATTCCATACTCAGAAGGGTTATCAATATTTTTTTGACTACTAAATTACTAAATAAGACATACAACGGCTAGACAAACCAATAATAAAACTTGGTTTCTTACATTACTACTATTGTATTACAACCTAACATCTATGTATTCCATACTCAGAAGGGTTATCGATGTTTTTTTGGCTACTTAATTACTAAATGAGACATACAAAGGCTGGACACACCAATAATAAAACTTGGTTTCTTACATAACAACATGTATATTACCTCCTAGCATCTATTCCATACTTGGATGGATTATCGGTGTTTTTTTGACAACTAAATCAATAAATAACTCATACAAAGGTTGGATGGACCAATAATATAACTTGGTTTCTTACATTACTACACTTGTATTTCAACCTAACACCTATGTATTCCATACTCAGAAGGATTATCGATGTTTTTTTAACTACTAAATTTCTAAATGAGACATACAAAGGTTGGATAGACCAACAATAAAATATGGTTTCTTACATTGTAACACGTGTATTACCTCCTAGCATCTATTTATTCCATACTTGTATTGATTATCGGTGTTTTTTTACTACTAAATCACTAAATCACACATACAAAGGTTGGACGGACCACTAATAGAACTTGGTTTCTTACATTACTACACTTGTATTACAACCTAACATCTATGTATACCATACTCAGAAGGGTTTTCTATGTTTTTTTGACTACTAAATTACTAAATGAGACAAACAAAGGCTTGAGAGACCAGTAATAAAACTTAGTTTCTTACATTACTACTATTGTATTACAACCTAACATCTATGTATTCCATACTCAGAAGGCTTATCTATGTTTTTTTGACTACTAAATTACTAAATAAGACATACAAAGGCTGGACAGACAAATAATCAAACTTGGTTTCTTACATTAAAACACGTATATTACCTCCTAGCATCTATTTATTCCATACTTGGATGGATTATTGGTATTTTTTTAACAACCAAATCACTAAATAACTCACACAAAGGTTGGACGGACCAGTAATAGAACTTGGTTTCTTACATTACTACACTTGTATTACAACCTAACATCTATGTATTCTATACTCAGAAGGATAATCGATGTTTTTTTGACTACTAAATTACTAAACGAGACATACAAAGGTTGGACGGACTAGTAATAAAACTTGGTTTCTTACATTACTACATGTGCATTACCTCCTAACATCTATGTATTCCAAACTCAGATGGATTATCGGTGTTTCTTTGACTACTAAATCACTAAATGAGACATTCAAAAGTTGGATGGACCAAAAATAGAACTTGGTTTCTTACATTACTACTATTGTATTACAACCTAGAATCTATGTATTCCATACTCGGATGGATTTTTGATGTTTTTTTTACTACTAAATATCTAAATGACACATACAAAGGTTGGACAGACAAATAATAAAACCTGGTTTCTTATATTACAACACGTGTATTACCTCCTAGCATCTATTAATTCCATACTTGGATGGATTATCGGTGTTTCTGTGACAACTAAATCACTAAATAACACATACAAAGGTTGGACGGACCAATAATAGAACTTGGTTTCTTGCATTACTACATTTGTATTACAACCTAACATCTATTTATACCATACTCAGAAGGGTTTTCTATGTTTTTTTGACTACTAAATTACTAAATGAGACATACATAGGCTGGATAGACCAATAATAAAATTTGGTTTTTTATAATACAACACGTATATTACCTCCTAGCATCTATTTATTCCATACTTGGATGGATTATCAGTGTTTTTTTAACAACTAAATCACTAAATAACTCACACAAAGGTTGGACGGACCAGTAATAGAACTTGGTTTCTCACACGCCCCGAATCCCATCGGGACGTGATTGGCACCCGAAGCCGTTATGGCCCGAGAGAACTAATCGTTACTAATGCACTCTCATGTGTATGTCCGCGTATGCATATCATTTTATTTCACGTAATTCAATATCTAGTCATGGCAATAGGTGTAATATTTGAAAACTTGGCCGTTAGGGCCATTACGTCAAAATGAGTGTACATCTTTTACTTTTATCTTCCCACATATGTCTACAAAGCCTCTAATAGATACATGACCATGTCTATACAATGTTTACAAAATACCAAAACCGAGTATGCACGTGTGACTTTGGAAGCCCCGAAGCAACTGGAGCTTACCAAGGACCTGTCTGTGATCCGCAGCCTATTGACGCGGTCTACTAATACCTGCACCTGCACATGTAAGGTAAGTCCCCAAGAGGGGTCAGTACTAAGAATGTACTGAGTATGTAAGGCCTTAAGGAAATGACAATGACATCAATGCATCAATACATAAGAACTTCAATGGAAATGATTACAAGAAAAACTCTATATATGGAATTATGTACCTTTCTTTCTTTATGATTATCTCCAAGGATTCGTACATAATAACAACAACCATGAAATCAATATAAAAGAAATAGCAATGTGAATATACTTTCTTTCTGTATGGGGGAAACCATGTGCATTACGTTTATTATTTTCCTTCCTTACATTCGTCATCTTATTGGGGGGTTATTATGATCATCCACCTTTTGGTGGGCATCCACTTCATTGTGGGTAGTCATCCACCCTTGGGTGGGCATCCACTTTATTGTGGGTGGTCATCGACTCTTGGTGGGCATCCACTTTGTTGTGGGTAGTCATCCACTCTTGGTGGGCATCCACTTTGTTGTGGGTAGTCATCCACTCTTGGTGGGCATCCACTTTGTTGTGGGTAAATATTACCTAACACCTTTATTTCATTACTTTGAGATTAGTACATTTGCTTGTGGGAGATTGATTCATTCTATTGAGAGAGATTGATACTCTTGCTTATGAGCGATTAATACAATGATAGTCACAACTTTATTTGAAGCTTTGGATCAATAATTAATGAGTGAAAAACATGTGAATAAGCAGTATTGGAAACATAGCCTTCATAGAAACATAGCACTGTTGGAACCATTGGACAATGATCAATGAACAAGATACATGAGTCTAACCACTATTGAAACCTTGGAACATACCTCATTGGACCTTTGGAGCATTGCTAATGAATATGAGACATGTATATAATTCTATTGGACCTTGGACCATAACATGATTGAAATAATACTATTCAACTAAACAAGCTCTCTTTACCTCATTGCTCTTGTTGGGATAATTCTCTTAACCTTCACAACATATGACAACTTAAGAACTTCCATCCATGAATAAGAACTAAGTAGGTCATGATTCATCTAGGAGTAAAACACATATGAATAACATTATATCAACCTTAGTTGGACTAGAACCCCCTTGGAATAGAACACTTTTGGGACCTTAGGACAATGAGCACTAATTAAGACACATGAACATAACCACGATTGGCTTTCGGAACATTATCAATGCATATGAGACATGTGAATACTATAGACCTCCCTAGGAATTTAACACTTGTGGAACCTTAGGATAGTGAACAATGAATAAGGCAAATAGGAGTAGCCACTGCTTACCAACTAGAAATGCAGTACCTTAGAAACTTATAGAACTTTCTCACATACTAGTCAATGATCACAATTCAACGTATGGACATGATTCATATGATTCACCAATTACCTTGGAACCTTAGCATAATGAACAATGATTAAGACGCATGTGAATGTCAACTACTCACCAACTCGGAATGCGATACCTTAGAATATTTGGAACTCTTGACTTGTTAGCCCATGAACGTAAGTCAATCAATGGACATGAGCCAATCAATGAATATAAATCAACCAATGGACATGAGTCAATCAATGAATATCAATCAACCAATGGACATGAGTCGTATGATTCACCATTTACCACTGAGTAAAGAACATACTAGTCAACTACCGCAGACGGAATACCTTAGGGCATTTCAGAGTCGAGTGAGTACTATGACAATATGAATCATACATGCTGCAGAAGAATACGAAAAGAGTAACCTTACATACCTGTACTTCCAAGTATGAATACATGAATCTATGTATGAATACAGTGGTCCAGCTCCTTCTTTACTTCTTAGTCTATGATACAAGGTCATACCGGACTTACATTAGCAACTAGTCCCTATATAAGCGTACAAGACGACAATGAACTATGTGGCTACCATATAATGTCATGTCACCCCCTCCCAATACAATCCACTGCATTTCCATACCAACAACACCATGACATTACACACATTGACCAAGAGATCACACATCGATAGCATTTCACACCATACTTACCCTTTATGCTTTTTACCTTTATCATTCCGTCGTAATTATGCCTTTATAACAACATACAAACAACCATCCATACTTAACATAGTCCAAAACACCTCCAAACGACACTTCAAAGTCATTAGAACGACATTACAAGTTGATTATTACATCCCAAAAGGGTATCGGGGCTTTCGGGGATCAAAGGGAGTCGAAAACAACCAAAACTAAATTCTGGACTGACCTGCGCTGCCACCTGCGCACGCAGGTCATCCATCTGTGCACGCAGATGGCCATTGGCAGCAGCCAGTGCCATCTGCGTTGGCATCTGCGCCCGCAGATGCCCGCGTCTGTGGGGGCGGATGCCCGTTTGGTCCGAAATGGCTCCGTTTTGGGTCTTTTAATGCCATGAATGGTCCATGATCATAACCAACTTCATTTTAACATATTTTTGATCATTTAACATGTCAACCACCAGCCATGATTTCACAACACACATAACATCACCAAAACGACACTTTACGGCCAACATGCCATCAAAACCATAACCAATTTCTCAATAAAAATTCCAAACACTATGCACAAGTATAAAACAAGTTAAGACTATAATCACATCTCATATATCAATATTGAATCCATCAAGTTCATTTTCTTCAAGATCACAAGCCCATGTTTAAGTTTTCAAGCCATAAATCATCCTCTGATTTAGCAAACACAAATTGTTTTGCACATAGGGAACTTCTCCCACTTCACCAACATAACCAACATGATATAAACTATCTTCCATGCATAATATATATTAAACCATGATAGTATATACTTACCAAGTCTTGCAAGATGATGCTTTGGTCCAATAGATGAAGAGTTAGGGTTTGTATTGTTGAAGGAAATGTGTGAGAAAATTCTAGAAATGGCATGGGTGGCACAAAATGAATAAAAATCTGATGGTTACCCATATATATAGGTCCCTTAATTCTTGCTTATCCTTTATTTTTATGTTGAATGGGTCAAAAGATGGAAGAATGGGTCATTTCCATAATTGGTCCATGTCTTCTCATTATTTTTGGGTTCTATTTAAGGCCCAATGACTTAAGCCCAACATTTTAAAAGCAAAAATCCTCAAAGTTCTCATGTTTCTTTATTTCCATAAATGCTATAGGAATTAATCCGACTCCGAAACTTACGGGGTGTTACAGTTTCTTACATTACTACACTTGTATTACAACCTCACATCTATGTATTCCATACCCAGAAGGATTATCGATGTTTTTTCGACTACTAAATTACTAAATGAGACATACAAAGGCTGGACGGACCAGTAATAAAACTAGGTTTCTTACATTACTACATGTGCATTACCTCCTAACATCTATGTATTCCAAACTCAGATGGATTATCGGTGTTTCTTTGACTACTAAATCACTAAATGAGACATTCAAAAGTTGGATGGACCAAAAATAGAACTTGGTTTCTTACATTACTATTATTGTATTACAACCTAGCATCTATGTATTCCATACTCGGATGGATTTTTGATGTTTTTTTACTACTAAATTTCTAAATGACACATACAAAAGTTGGACAGACCAATAATAAAACCTGGTTTCTTACATTACAACACGTGTATTACCTCCTAGCATCTATTTATTCCATACATGGATGGATTATCGGTGTTTCTTTGTCTACTAAATCACTAAATAACACATACAAAGGTTGGACGGACCAATAATAGAACTTGGTTTCTTACAATACTACACTTGTATTACAACCTAACATCTATGTCTACCATACTCAGAAGGGTTATCGATGTTTTTTTGATTACTAAATTACTAAATGAGGCATAAAAAGGCTTGAGAGACCAGTAATAAAACATGGTTTCTTACATTACAACACGTATATTACCTCCTAGCATCTATTTATTCCATACTTGGATGGATTATTGGTATTTAATGAACAACTAAATCACTAAATAATTCACACAAAGGTTGGACGGACCAGTAATAGAACTTGGTTTCTTACATTACTACATGTGCATTACCTCCTAACATCTATGTATACCAAACTCAGATGGATTATCGGTGTTTCTTTGACTACTAAATCACTAAATGAGACATTCAAAAGTTGGATGGACCAGAAATAGAACTTGGTTTCTTACATTACTACTATTGTATTACAACCTAGCATCTATGTATTCCATACTCGGATGGATTTTTGATGTTTTTTTACTACTAAATTTCTAAATGACACATACAAAAGTTGGACAGACCAATAATAAAACCTGGTTTCTTACATTACAACACGTGTATTACCTCCTAGCATCTATTTTATTCCATACTTGGATGGATTATCGGTGTTTCTTTGTCTACTAAATCACTAAATAACACATACAAAGGTTGGACGGACCAATAATAGAACTTGGTTTCTTACAATACTACACTAGTATTACAACCTAACATCTATGTATACCATACTCAAAAGGGTTATCGATGTTTTTTTGATCACTAAATTACTAAATGAGGCATAAAAAGGCTTGAGACACCAGTAATAAAACATGGTTTCTTACATTACAACACGTATATTACCTCCTAGCATCTATTTATTCCATACTTGGATGGATTATCGGTATTTTATGAATAACTAAATCACTAAATAACTCACACAAAGGTTGGACGGACCAGTAATAGAACTTGGTTTCTTACATTACTACATGTGCATTACCTCCTAACATCTATGTATACCAAACTCAGATGGATTATCGGTGTTTCTTTGACTACTAAATCACTAAATGAGACATTCAAAAGTTGGATGGACCAGAAATAGAACTTGGTTTCTTACATTACTACATGTGCATTACCTCCTAACATCTATGTATACCAAACTCAGATGGATTATCGGTGTTTCTTTGACTACTAAATCACTAAATGAGACATTCAAAAGTTGGATGGACCAGAAATAGAACTTGGTTTCTTACATTACTACTATTGTATTACAACCTAACATCTATGTATTCCATACTCGGATGGATTTTTGATGTTTTTTTTACTACAAAATTTCTAAATGAGACATACAAAGGATGGACAGACCAATAATAAAATATGGTTTCTTACATTGTAACACGTGTATTACCTCCTAGCATATATTTATTCCATACTTGTATTGATTATCGGTGTTTTTTTACTACTAAATCACTAAATCACACAAACAAAGGTTGGACGGACCAATAATAGAACTTGGTTTCTTACATTACTACACTTGTATTACAACCTAACATCTATGTATTCCATTCTCAAAAGGGTTATCGATGTTTTTTTGACTATTAAATTACTAAATAAGACATACAAAGGCTGGACAGACCAATAATAAAACTTGGTTTCTTACAGTACAACACGTATATTACCCCCTAGCATCTATTTATTCCATACTTGGATGGATTATCGGTGGTTTATTAACAAATAAATCACTAAATAACTCACACAAAGGTTGGACGGACCAGTAATAGAACTTGGTTTCTTACATTACTACACTTGTATTACAACCTCACATCTATGTATTCCATACCCAGAAGGATTATCGATGTTTTTTTGACTTCTTAATTACTAAATGAGACATACAAAGGCTGGACGGACCAATACTAATACTTGATTTCTTACATTGCTACATGTGCATTACCTCCTAACATCTATGTATTCCAAACTCAGATGCATTATCGGTGTTTCTTTGACTACTAAATCACTAAATGAGACATTCAAAAGTTGGATGGACCAAAAATAGAACTTGGTTTCTTACATTAGTACTATTGTATTACAACCTAACATCTATGTATTCCATACTCGGATGGATTTTTGATGTTTTTTTACTACTAAATTTCTAAATGACACATACAAAAGTTGGACAGACCAATATTAAAACCTGGTTTCTTACATTACAACACGTGTATTACCTCCTAGCATCTATTTATTCCATACTTGGACGGATTATCGGTGTTTCTTTGTCTACTAAATCACTAAATAACACATACAAAGGTTGGACGGACCAATAATAGAACTTGGTTTCTTACAATACTACACTAGTATTACAACCTAACATCTATGTATACCATACTCAGAAGGGTTATCGATGTTTTTTTGATTACTACATTACTAAATGAGGCATAAAAAGGCTTGAGAGACCAGTAATAAAACATGGTTTCTTACATTACAACACGTATATTACCTCCTAGCATCTATTTATTCCATACTTGGATGGATTATCGGTATTTTATGAATAACTAAATCACTAAATAACTCACACAAAGGTTGGACGGACCAGTAATAGAACTTGGTTTCTTACATTACTACATGTGCATTACCTCCTAACATCTATGTATACCAAACTCAGATGGATTATCGGTGTTTCTTTGACTACTAAATCACTAAATGAGACATTCAAAAGTTGGATGGACCAGAAATAGAACTTGGTTTCTTACATTACTACATGTGCATTACCTCCTAACATCTATGTATACCAAACTCAGATGGATTATCGGTGTTTCTTTGACTACTAAATCACTAAATGAGACATTCAAAAGTTGGATGGACCAGAAATAGAACTTGGTTTCTTACATTACTACTATTGTATTACAACCTAGCATCTATGTATTCCATACTCGGATGGATTTTTGATGTTTTTTTTACTACAAAATTTCTAAATGAGACATACAAAGGATGGACAGACCAATAATAAAATATGGTTTCTTACATTGTAACACTTGTATTACCTCCTAGCATATATTTATTCCATACTTGTATTGATTATCGGTGTTTTCTTACTACTAAATCACTAAATCACACAAACAAAGGTTGGACGGACCAATAATAGAACTTGGTTTCTTACATTACTACACTTGTATTACAACCTAACATCTATGTATTCCATTCTCAAAAGGGTTATCGATGTTTTTTTGACTATTAAATTACTAAATAAGACATACAAAGGCTGGACAGACCAATAATAAAACTTGGTTTCTTACAGTACAACACGTATATTACCCCCTAGCATCTATTTATTCCATACTTGGATGTATTATCGGTGGTTTATTAACAAATAAATCACTAAATAACTCACACAAAGGTTAGACGGACCAGTAATAGAACTTGGTTTCTTACATTACTACACTTGTATTACAACCTCACATCTATGTATTCCATACCCAGAAGGATTATCGATGTTTTTTTGACTTCTTAATTACTAAATGAGACATACAAAGGCTGGACGGACCAATACTAATACTTGATTTCTTACATTGCTACATGTGCATTACCTCCTAACATCTATGTATTCCAAACTCAGATGCATTATCGGTGTTTCTTTGACTACTAAATCACTAAATGAGACATTCAAAAGTTGGATGGACCAAAAATAGAACTTGGTTTCTTACATTAGTACTATTGTATTACAACCTAACATCTATGTATTCCATACTCGGATGGATTTTTGATGTTTTTTTACAACTAAATTTCTAAATGACACATACAAAAGTTGGACAGACCAATAATAAAACCTGGTTTCTTACATTACAACACGTGTATTACCTCCTAGCATCTATTTATTCCATACTTGGACGGATTATCGGTGTTTCTTTGTCTACTAAATCACTAAATAACACATACAAAGGTTGGACGGACCAATAATAGAACTTGGTTTCTTACAATACTACACTAGTATTACAACCTAACATCTATGTATACCATACTCAGAAGGGTTATCGATGTTTTTTTGATTACTACATTACTAAATGAGGCATAAAAAGGCTTGAGAGACCAGTAATAAAACATGGTTTCTTACATTACAACACGTATATTACCTCCTAGCATCTATTTATTCCATACTTGGATGGATTATCGGTATTTTATGAATAACTAAATCACTAAATAACTCACACAAAGGTTGGACGGACCAGTAATAAAACTTGGTTTCTTACATTACTACATGTGCATTACCTCCTAACATCTATGTATACCAAACTCAGATGGATTATCGGTGTTTCTTTGACTACTTAAATCACTAAATGAGACATTCAAAAGTTGGATGGACCAGAAATAGAACTTGGTTTCTTACATTACTACATGTGCATTACCTCCTAACATCTATGTATACCAAACTCAGATGGATTATCGGTGTTTCTTTGACTACTAAATCACTAAATGAGACATTCAAAAGTTGGATGGACCAGAAATAGAACTTGGTTTCTTACATTACTACTATTGTATTACAACCTAGCATCTATGTATTCCATACTCGGATGGATTTTTGATGTTTTTTTTACTACAAAATTTCTAAATGAGACATACAAAGGATGGACAGACCAATAATAAAATATGGTTTCTTACATTGTAACACGTGTATTACCTCCTAGCATATATTTATTCCATACTTGTATTGATTATCGGTGTTTTTTTACTACTAAATCACTAAATCACACAAACAAAGGTTGGACGGACCAATAATAGAACTTGGTTTCTTACATTACTACACTTGTATTACAACCTAACATCTATGTATTCCATTCTCAAAAGGGTTATCGATGTTTTTTTGACTATTAAATTACTAAATAAGACATACAAAGGTTGGACAGACCAATAATAAAACTTGGTTTCTTACAGTACAACACGTATATTACCCCCTAGCATCTATTTATTCCATACTTGGATGGATTATCGGTGGTTTATTAACAAATAAATCACTAAATAACTCACACAAAGGTTGGACGGACCAGTAATAGAACTTGGTTTCTTACATTACTACACTTGTATTACAACCTCACATCTATGTATTCCATACCCAGAAGGATTATCGATGTTTTTTTGACTTCTTAATTACTAAATGAGACATACAAAGGCTGGACGGACCAATACTAATACTTGATTTCTTACATTGCTACATGTGCATTACCTCCTAACATCTATGTATTCCAAACTCAGATGCATTATCGGTGTTTCTTTGACTACTAAATCACTAAATGAGACATTCAAAAGTTGGATGGACCAAAAATAGAACTTGGTTTCTTACATTAGTACTATTGTATTACAACCTAACATCTATGTATTCCATACTCGGATGGATTTTTGATGTTTTTTTACTACTAAATTTCTAAATGACACATACAAAAGTTGGACAGACCAATAATAAAACCTGGTTTCTTACATTACAACACGTATATTACCTCCTAGCATCTATTTATTCCATACTTGGACGGATTATCGGTGTTTCTTTGTCTACTAAATCACTAAATAACACATACAAAAGTTGGACGGACCAATAATAGAACTTGGTTTCTTACAATACTACACTAGTATTACAACCTAACATCTATGTATACCATACTCAGAAGGGTTATCGATGTTTTTTTGATTACTACATTACTACATGAGGCATAAAAAGGCTTGAGAGACCAGTAATAAAACATGGTTTCTTACATTACAACACGTATATTACCTCCTAGCATCTATTTATTCCATACTTGGATGGATTATCGGTATTTTATGAATAACTAAATCACTAAATAACTCACACAAAGGTTGGACGGACCAGTAATAGAACTTGGTTTCTTACATTACTACATGTGCATTACCTCCTAACATCTATGTATACCAAACTCAGATGGATTATCGGTGTTTCTTTGACTACTAAATCACTAAATGAGACATTCAAAAGTTGGATGGATCAGAAATAGAACTTGGTTTCTTACATTACTACTATTGTATTACAACCTAGCATCTATGTATTCCATACTCGGATGGATTTTTGATGTTTTTTTTACTACAAAATTTCTAAATGAGACATACAAAGGATGGACAGACCAATAATAAAATATGGTTTCTTACATTGTAACACGTGTATTACCTCCTAGCATATATTTATTCCATACTTGTATTGATTATCGGTGTTTTTTTACTACTAAATCACTAAATCACACAAACAAAGGTTGGACGGACCAATAATAGAACTTGGTTTCTTACATTACTACACTTGTATTACAACCTAACATCTATGTATTCCATTCTCAAAAGGGTTATCGATGTTTTTTTGACTATTAAATTACTAAATAAGACATACAAAGGCTGGACAGACCAATAATAAAACTTGGTTTCTTACAGTACAACACGTATATTACCCCCTAGCATCTATTTATTCCATACTTGGATGGATTATCGGTGGTTTATTAACAAATAAATCACTAAATAACTCACACAAAGGTTGGACGGACCAGTAATAGAACTTGGTTTCTTACATTACTACACTTGTATTACAACCTCACATCTATGTATTCCATACCCAGAAGGATTATCGATGTTTTTTTGACTTCTTAATTACTAAATGAGACATACAAAGGCTGGACGGACCAATACTAATACTTGATTTCTTACATTGCTACATGTGCATTACCTCCTAACATCTATGTATTCCAAACTCAGATGCATTATCGGTGTTTCTTTGACTACTAAATCACTAAATGAGACATTCAAAAGTTGGATGGACCAAAAATAGAACTTGGTTTCTTACATTAGTACTATTGTATTACAACCTAACATCTATGTATTCCATACTCGGATGGATTTTTGATGTTTTTTTACTACTAAATTTCTAAATGACACATACAAAAGTTGGACAGACCAATAATAAAACCTGGTTTCTTACATTACAACACGTGTATTACCTCCTAGCATCTATTTATTCCATACTTGGACGGATTATCGGTGTTTCTTTGTCTACTAAATCACTAAATAACACATACAAAGGTTGGACGGACCAATAATAGAACTTGGTTTCTTACAATACTACACTAGTATTACAACCTAACATCTATGTATACCATACTCAGAAGGGTTATCGATGTTTTTTTGATTACTACATTACTAAATGAGGCATAAAAAGGCTTGAGAGACCAGTAATAAAACATGGTTTCTTACATTACAACACGTATATTACCTCCTAGCATCTATTTATTCCATACTTGGATGGATTATCGGTATTTTATGAATAACTAAATCACTAAATAACTCACACAAAGGTTGGACGGACCAGTAATAAAACTTGGTTTCTTATATTACTACATGTGCATTACCTCCTAACATCTATATATACCAAACTCAGATGGATTATCGGTGTTTCTTTGACTACTAAATCACTAAATGAGACATTCAAAAGTTGGATGGACCAGAAATAGAACTTGGTTTCTTACATTACTACATGTGCATTACCTCCTAACATCTATGTATACCAAACTCAGATGGATTATCGGTGTTTCTTTGACTACTAAATCACTAAATGAGACATTCAAAAGTTGGATGGACCAGAAATAGAACTTGGTTTCTTACATTACTACTATTGTATTACAACCTAGCATCTATGTATTCCATACTCGGATGGATTTTTGATGTTTTTTTTACTACAAAATTTCTAAATGAGACATACAAAGGATGGACAGACCAATAATAAAATATGGTTTCTTACATTGTAACACGTGTATTACCTCCTAGCATATATTTATTCCATACTTGTATTGATTATCGGTGTTTTTTTACTACTAAATCACTAAATCACACAAACAAAGGTTGGACGGACCAATAATAGAACTTGGTTTCTTACATTACTACACTTGTATTACAACCTAACATCTATGTATTCCATTCTCAAAAGGGTTATCGATGTTTTTTTGACTATTAAATTACTAAATAAGACATACAAAGGCTGGACAGACCAATAATAAAACTTGGTTTCTTACAGTACAACACGTATATTACCCCCTAGCATCTATTTATTCCATACTTGGATGGATTATCGGTGGTTTATTAACAAATAAATCACTAAATAACTCACACAAAGGTTGGACGGACCAGTAATAGAACTTGGTTTCTTACATTACTACACTTGTATTACAACCTCACATCTATGTATTCCATACCCAGAAGGATTATCGATGTTTTTTTGACTTCTTAATTACTAAATGAGACATACAAAGGCTGGACGGACCAATACTAATACTTGATTTCTTACATTGCTACATGTGCATTACCTCCTAACATCTATGTATTCCAAACTCAGATGCATTATCGGTGTTTCTTTGACTACTAAATCACTAAATGAGACATTCAAAAGTTGGATGGACCAAAAATAGAACTTGGTTTCTTACATTAGTACTATTGTATTACAACCTAACATCTATGTATTCCATACTCGGATGGATTTTTGATGTTTTTTTACTACTAAATTTCTAAATGACACATACAAAAGTTGGACAGACCAATAATAAAACCTAGTTTCTTACATTACAACACGTGTATTACCTCCTAGCATCTATTTATTCCATACTTGGACGGATTATCGGTGTTTCTTTGTCTACTAAATCACTAAATAACACATACAAAGGTTGGACGGACCAATAATAGAACTTGGTTTCTTACAATACTACACTAGTATTACAACCTAACATCTATGTATACCATACTCAGAAGGGTTATCGATGTTTTTTTGATTACTACATTACTAAATGAGGCATAAAAAGGCTTGAGAGACCAGTAATAAAACATGGTTTCTTACATTACAACACGTATATTACCTCCTAGCATCTATTTATTCCATACTTGGATGGATTATCGGTATTTTATGAATAACTAAATCACTAAATAACTCACACAAAGGTTGGACGGACCAGTAATAAAACTTGGTTTCTTACATTACTACATGTGCATTACCTCCTAACATCTATATATACCAAACTCAGATGGATTATCGGTGTTTCTTTGACTACTAAATCACTAAATGAGACATTCAAAAGTTGGATGGACCAGAAATAGAACTTGGTTTCTTACATTACTACATGTGCATTACCTCCTAACATCTATGTATACCAAACTCAGATGGATTATCGGTGTTTCTTTGACTACTAAATCACTAAATGAGACATTCAAAAGTTGGATGGACCAGAAATAGAACTTGGTTTCTTACATTACTACTATTGTATTACAACCTAGCATCTATGTATTCCATACTCGGATGGATTTTTGATGTTTTTTTTACTACAAAATTTCTAAATGAGACATACAAAGGATGGACAGACCAATAATAAAATATGGTTTCTTACATTGTAACACGTGTATTACCTCCTAGCATATATTTATTCCATACTTGTATTGATTATCGGTGTTTTTTTACTACTAAATCACTAAATCACACAAACAAAGGTTGGACGGACCAATAATAGAACTTGGTTTCTTACATTACTACACTTGTATTACAACCTAACATCTATGTATTCCATTCTCAAAAGGGTTATCGATGTTTTTTTGACTATTAAATTACTAAATAAGACATACAAAGGCTGGACAGACCAATAATAAAACTTGGTTTCTTACAGTACAACACGTATATTACCCCCTAGCATCTATTTATTCCATACTTGGATGGATTATCGGTGGTTTATTAACAAATAAATCACTAAATAACTCACACAAAGGTTGGACGGACCAGTAATAGAACTTGGTTTCTTACATTACTACACTTGTATTACAACCTCACATCTATGTATTCCATACCCAGAAGGATTATCGATGTTTTTTTGACTTCTTAATTACTAAATGAGACATACAAAGGCTGGACGGACCAATACTAATACTTGATTTCTTACATTGCTACATGTGCATTACCTCCTAACATCTATGTATTCCAAACTCAGATGCATTATCGGTGTTTCTTTGACTACTAAATCACTAAATGAGACATTCAAAAGTTCGATGGACCAAAAATAGAACTTGGTTTCTTACATTAGTACTATTGTATTACAACCTAACATCTATGTATTCCATACTCGGATGGATTTTTGATGTTTTTTTACTACTAAATTTCTAAATGACACATACAAAAGTTGGACAGACCAATAATAAAACCTAGTTTCTTACATTACAACACGTGTATTACCTCCTAGCATCTATTTATTCCATACTTGGACGGATTATCGGTGTTTCTTTGTCTACTAAATCACTAAATAACACATACAAAGGTTGGACGGACCAATAATAGAACTTGGTTTCTTACAATACTACACTAGTATTACAACCTAACATCTATGTATACCATACTCAGAAGGGTTATCGATGTTTTTTTGATTACTACATTACTAAATGAGGCATAAAAAGGCTTGAGAGACCAGTAATAAAACATGGTTTCTTACATTACAACACGTATATTACCTCCTAGCATCTATTTATTCCATACTTGGATGGATTATCGGTATTTTATGAATAACTAAATCACTAAATAACTCACACAAAGGTTGGACGGACCAGTAATAAAACTTGGTTTCTTACATTACTACATGTGCATTACCTCCTAACATCTATATATACCAAACTCAGATGGATTATCGGTGTTTCTTTGACTACTAAATCACTAAATGAGACATTCAAAAGTTGGATGGACCAGAAATAGAACTTGGTTTCTTACATTACTACATGTGCATTACCTCCTAACATCTATGTATACCAAACTCAGATGGATTATCGGTGTTTCTTTGACTACTAAATCACTAAATGAGACATTCAAAAGTTGGATGGACCAGAAATAGAACTTGGTTTCTTACATTACTACTATTGTATTACAACCTAGCATCTATGTATTCCATACTCGGATGGATTTTTGATGTTTTTTTTACTACAAAATTTCTAAATGAGACATACAAAGGATGGACAGACCAATAATAAAATATGGTTTCTTACATTGTAACACGTGTATTACCTCCTAGCATATATTTATTCCATACTTGTATTGATTATCGGTGTTTTTTTACTACTAAATCACTAAATCACACAAACAAAGGTTGGACGGACCAATAATAGAACTTGGTTTCTTACATTACTACACTTGTATTACAACCTAACATCTATGTATTCCATTCTCAAAAGGGTTATCGATGTTTTTTTGACTATTAAATTACTAAATAAGACATACAAAGGTTGGACAGACCAATAATAAAACTTGGTTTCTTACAGTACAACACGTATATTACCCCCTAGCATCTATTTATTCCATACTTGGATGGATTATCGGTGGTTTATTAACAAATAAATCACTAAATAACTCACACAAAGGTTGGACGGACCAGTAATAGAACTTGGTTTCTTACATTACTACACTTGTATTACAACCTCACATCTATGTATTCCATACCCAGAAGGATTATCGATGTTTTTTTGACTTCTTAATTACTAAATGAGACATACAAAGGCTGGACGGACCAATACTAATACTTGATTTCTTACATTGCTACATGTGCATTACCTCCTAACATCTATGTATTCCAAACTCAGATGCATTATCGGTGTTTCTTTGACTACTAAATCACTAAATGAGACATTCAAAAGTTGGATGGACCAAAAATAGAACTTGGTTTCTTACATTAGTACTATTGTATTACAACCTAACATCTATGTATTCCATACTCGGATGGATTTTTGATGTTTTTTTACTACTAAATTTCTAAATGACACATACAAAAGTTGGACAGACCAATAATAAAACCTGGTTTCTTACATTACAACACGTATATTACCTCCTAGCATCTATTTATTCCATACTTGGACGGATTATCGGTGTTTCTTTGTCTACTAAATCACTAAATAACACATACAAAAGTTGGACGGACCAATAATAGAACTTGGTTTCTTACAATACTACACTAGTATTACAACCTAACATCTATGTATACCATACTCAGAAGGGTTATCGATGTTTTTTTGATTACTACATTACTACATGAGGCATAAAAAGGCTTGAGAGACCAGTAATAAAACATGGTTTCTTACATTACAACACGTATATTACCTCCTAGCATCTATTTATTCCATACTTGGATGGATTATCGGTATTTTATGAATAACTAAATCACTAAATAACTCACACAAAGGTTGGACGGACCAGTAATAGAACTTGGTTTCTTACATTACTACATGTGCATTACCTCCTAACATCTATGTATACCAAACTCAGATGGATTATCGGTGTTTCTTTGACTACTAAATCACTAAATGAGACATTCAAAAGTTGGATGGACCAGAAATAGAACTTGGTTTCTTACATTACTACATGTGCATTACCTCCTAACATCTATGTATACCAAACTCAGATGGATTATCGGTGTTTCTTTGACTACTAAATCACTAAATGAGACATTCAAAAGTTGGATGGATCAGAAATAGAACTTGGTTTCTTACATTACTACTATTGTATTACAACCTAGCATCTATGTATTCCATACTCGGATGGATTTTTGATGTTTTTTTTACTACAAAATTTCTAAATGAGACATACAAAGGATGGACAGACCAATAATAAAATATGGTTTCTTACATTGTAACACGTGTATTACCTCCTAGCATATATTTATTCCATACTTGTATTGATTATCGGTGTTTTTTTACTACTAAATCACTAAATCACACAAACAAAGGTTGGACGGACCAATAATAGAACTTGGTTTCTTACATTACTACACTTGTATTACAACCTAACATCTATGTATTCCATTCTCAAAAGGGTTATCGATGTTTTTTTGACTATTAAATTACTAAATAAGACATACAAAGGCTGGACAGACCAATAATAAAACTTGGTTTCTTACAGTACAACACGTATATTACCCCCTAGCATCTATTTATTCCATACTTGGATGGATTATCGGTGGTTTATTAACAAATAAATCACTAAATAACTCACACAAAGGTTGGACGGACCAGTAATAGAACTTGGTTTCTTACATTACTACACTTGTATTACAACCTCACATCTATGTATTCCATACCCAGAAGGATTATCGATGTTTTTTTGACTTCTTAATTACTAAATGAGACATACAAAGGCTGGACGGACCAATACTAATACTTGATTTCTTACATTGCTACATGTGCATTACCTCCTAACATCTATGTATTCCAAACTCAGATGCATTATCGGTGTTTCTTTGACTACTAAATCACTAAATGAGACATTCAAAAGTTGGATGGACCAAAAATAGAACTTGGTTTCTTACATTAGTACTATTGTATTACAACCTAACATCTATGTATTCCATACTCGGATGGATTTTTGATGTTTTTTTACTACTAAATTTCTAAATGACACATACAAAAGTTGGACAGACCAATAATAAAACCTGGTTTCTTACATTACAACACGTGTATTACCTCCTAGCATCTATTTATTCCATACTTGGACGGATTATCGGTGTTTCTTTGTCTACTAAATCACTAAATAACACATACAAAGGTTGGACGGACCAATAATAGAACTTGGTTTCTTACAATACTACACTAGTATTACAACCTAACATCTATGTATACCATACTCAGAAGGGTTATCGATGTTTTTTTGATTACTACATTACTAAATGAGGCATAAAAAGGCTTGAGAGACCAGTAATAAAACATGGTTTCTTACATTACAACACGTATATTACCTCTTAGCATCTATTTATTCCATACTTGGATGGATTATCGGTATTTTATGAATAACTAAATCACTAAATAACTCACACAAAGGTTGGACGGACCAGTAATAGAACTTGGTTTCTTACATTACTACATGTGCATTACCTCCTAACATCTATATATACCAAACTCAGATGGATTATCGGTGTTTCTTTGACTACTAAATCACTAAATGAGACATTCAAAAGTTGGATGGACCAGAAATAGAACTTGGTTTCTTACATTACTACATGTGCATTACCTCCTAACATCTATGTATACCAAACTCAGATGGATTATCGGTGTTTCTTTGACTACTAAATCACTAAATGAGACATTCAAAAGTTGGATGGATCAGAAATAGAACTTGGTTTCTTACATTACTACTATTGTATTACAACCTAGCATCTATGTATTCCATACTCGGATGGATTTTTGATGTTTTTTTTACTACAAAATTTCTAAATGAGACATACAAAGGATGGACAGACCAATAATAAAATATGGTTTCTTACATTGTAACACGTGTATTACCTCCTAGCATATATTTATTCCATACTTGTATTGATTATCGGTGTTTTTTTACTACTAAATCACTAAATCACACAAACAAAGGTTGGACGGACCAATAATAGAACTTGGTTTCTTACATTACTACACTTGTATTACAACCTAACATCTATGTATTCCATTCTCAAAAGGGTTATCGATGTTTTTTTGACTATTAAATTACTAAATAAGACATACAAAGGCTGGACAGACCAATAATAAAACTTGGTTTCTTACAGTACAACACGTATATTACCCCCTAGCATCTATTTATTCCATACTTGGATGGATTATCGGTGGTTTATTAACAAATAAATCACTAAATAACTCACACAAAGGTTGGACGGACCAGTAATAGAACTTGGTTTCTTACATTACTACACTTGTATTACAACCTCACATCTATGTATTCCATACCCAGAAGGATTATCGATGTTTTTTTGACTTCTTAATTACTAAATGAGACATACAAAGGCTGGACGGACCAATACTAATACTTGATTTCTTACATTGCTACATGTGCATTACCTCCTAACATCTATGTATTCCAAACTCAGATGCATTATCGGTGTTTCTTTGACTACTAAATCACTAAATGAGACATTCAAAAGTTCGATGGACCAAAAATAGAACTTGGTTTCTTACATTAGTACTATTGTATTACAACCTAACATCTATGTATTCCATACTCGGATGGATTTTTGATGTTTTTTTACTACTAAATTTCTAAATGACACATACAAAAGTTGGACAGACCAATAATAAAACCTGGTTTCTTACATTACAACACGTGTATTACCTCCTAGCATCTATTTATTCCATACTTGGACGGATTATCGGTGTTTCTTTGTCTACTAAATCACTAAATAACACATACAAAGGTTGGACGGACCAATAATAGAACTTGGTTTCTTACAATACTACACTAGTATTACAACCTAACATCTATGTATACCATACTCAGAAGGGTTATCGATGTTTTTTTGATTACTACATTACTAAATGAGGCATAAAAAGGCTTGAGAGACCAGTAATAAAACATGGTTTCTTACATTACAACACGTATATTACCTCTTAGCATCTATTTATTCCATACTTGGATGGATTATCGGTATTTTATGAATAACTAAATCACTAAATAACTCACACAAAGGTTGGACGGACCAGTAATAGAACTTGGTTTCTTACATTACTACATGTGCATTACCTCCTAACATCTATATATACCAAACTCAGATGGATTATCGGTGTTTCTTTGACTACTAAATCACTAAATGAGACATTCAAAAGTTGGATGGACCAGAAATAGAACTTGGTTTCTTACATTACTACATGTGCATTACCTCCTAACATCTATGTATACCAAACTCAGATGGATTATCGGTGTTTCTTTGACTACTAAATCACTAAATGAGACATTCAAAAGTTGGATGGATCAGAAATAGAACTTGGTTTCTTACATTACTACTATTGTATTACAACCTAGCATCTATGTATTCCATACTCGGATGGATTTTTGATGTTTTTTTTACTACAAAATTTCTAAATGAGACATACAAAGGATGGACAGACCAATAATAAAATATGGTTTCTTACATTGTAACACGTGTATTACCTCCTAGCATATATTTATTCCATACTTGTATTGATTATCGGTGTTTTTTTACTACTAAATCACTAAATCACACAAACAAAGGTTGGACGGACCAATAATAGAACTTGGTTTCTTACATTACTACACTTGTATTACAACCTAACATCTATGTATTCCATTCTCAAAAGGGTTATCGATGTTTTTTTGACTATTAAATTACTAAATAAGACATACAAAGGCTGGACAGACCAATAATAAAACTTGGTTTCTTACAGTACAACACGTATATTACCCCCTAGCATCTATTTATTCCATACTTGGATGGATTATCGGTGGTTTATTAACAAATAAATCACTAAATAACTCACACAAAGGTTGGACGGACCAGTAATAGAACTTGGTTTCTTACATTACTACACTTGTATTACAACCTCACATCTATGTATTCCATACCCAGAAGGATTATCGATGTTTTTTTGACTTCTTAATTACTAAATGAGACATACAAAGGCTGGACGGACCAATACTAATACTTGATTTCTTACATTGCTACATGTGCATTACCTCCTAACATCTATGTATTCCAAACTCAGATGCATTATCGGTGTTTCTTTGACTACTAAATCACTAAATGAGACATTCAAAAGTTCGATGGACCAAAAATAGAACTTGGTTTCTTACATTAGTACTATTGTATTACAACCTAACATCTATGTATTCCATACTCGGATGGATTTTTGATGTTTTTTTACTACTAAATTTCTAAATGACACATACAAAAGTTGGACAGACCAATAATAAAACCTGGTTTCTTACATTACAACACGTGTATTACCTCCTAGCATCTATTTATTCCATACTTGGACGGATTATCGGTGTTTCTTTGTCTACTAAATCACTAAATAACACATACAAAGGTTGGACGGACCAATAATAGAACTTGGTTTCTTACAATACTACACTAGTATTACAACCTAACATCTATGTATACCATACTCAGAAGGGTTATCGATGTTTTTTTGATTACTACATTACTAAATGAGGCATAAAAAGGCTTGAGAGACCAGTAATAAAACATGGTTTCTTACATTACAACACGTATATTACCTCCTAGCATCTATTTATTCCATACTTGGATGGATTATCGGTATTTTATGAATAACTAAATCACTAAATAACTCACACAAAGGTTGGACGGACCAGTAATAGAACTTGGTTTCTTACATTACTACATGTGCATTACCTCCTAACATCTATATATACCAAACTCAGATGGATTATCGGTGTTTCTTTGACTACTAAATCACTAAATGAGACATTCAAAAGTTGGATGGACCAGAAATAGAACTTGGTTTCTTACATTACTACATGTGCATTACCTCCTAACATCTATGTATACCAAACTCAGATGGATTATCGGTGTTTCTTTGACTACTAAATCACTAAATGAGACATTCAAAAGTTGGATGGACCAGAAATAGAACTTGGTTTCTTACATTACTACTATTGTATTACAACCTAGCATCTATGTATTCCATACTCGGATGGATTTTTGATGTTTTTTTTACTACAAAATTTCTAAATGAGACATACAAAGGATGGACAGACCAATAATAAAATATGGTTTCTTACATTGTAACACGTGTATTACCTCCTAGCATATATTTATTCCATACTTGTATTGATTATCGGTGTTTTTTTACCACTAAATCACTAAATCACACAAACAAAGGTTGGACGGACCAATAATAGAACTTGGTTTCTTACATTACTACACTTGTATTACAACCTAACATCTATGTATTCCATTCTCAAAAGGGTTATCGATGTTTTTTTGACTATTAAATTACTAAACAAGACATACAAAGGCTGGACAGACCAATAATAAAACTTGGTTTCTTACAGTACAACACGTATATTACCCCCTAGCATCTATTTATTCCATACTTGGATGGATTATCGGTGGTTTATTAACAAATAAATCACTAAATAACTCACACAAAGGTTGGACGGACCAGTAATAGAACTTGGTTTCTTACATTACTACACTTGTATTACAACCTCACATCTATGTATTCCATACCCAGAAGGATTATCGATGTTTTTTTGACTTCTTAATTACTAAATGAGACATACAAAGGCTGGACGGACCAATACTAATACTTGATTTCTTACATTGCTACATGTGCATTACCTCCTAACATCTATGTATTCCAAACTCAGATGCATTATCGGTGTTTCTTTGACTACTAAATCACTAAATGAGACATTCAAAAGTTCGATGGACCAAAAATAGAACTTGGTTTCTTACATTAGTACTATTGTATTACAACCTAACATCTATGTATTCCATACTCGGATGGATTTTTGATGTTTTTTTACTACTAAATTTCTAAATGACACATACAAAAGTTGGACAGACCAATAATAAAACCTGGTTTCTTACATTACAACACGTGTATTACCTCCTAGCATCTATTTATTCCATACTTGGACGAATTATCGGTGTTTCTTTGTCTACTAAATCACTAAATAACACATACAAAGGTTGGACGGACCAATAATAGAACTTGGTTTCTTACAATACTACACTAGTATTACAACCTAACATCTATGTATACCATACTCAGAAGGGTTATCGATGTTTTTTTGATTACTAAATTATTAAATGAGACATACAAAGGCTGGACGGACCAGTACTAAAACTTGATTTCTTACATTACTACATGTGCATTACCTCCTAACATCTATGTATTCCAAACTCAGATGCATTATCGGTGTTTCTTTGACTACTAACTCACTAAAGGAGACATTCAAAAGTTGGATGGACCAAAAATAGAACTTGGTTTCTTACATTACTACTATTGTATTACAACCTAAGCATCTATGTTTTCCGTACTCGAATGGATTTTTGATGTTTTTTTTACTAATAAATTTCTAAATGACACATACAAAGGTTGGACACACCAATAATAAAACCATTTTTCGTATATTACAACACGTGTATTACCTCCTAGCATATATTTATTCCATACTTGGATGGATTATCGGTGTTTCTTTGACTTCTAAATCACTAAATAACACATATGAAGGTTGGACGGTCCAATAATAGAACTTGGTTTCTTACATTACTACACTTGTATTACAACCTAACATCTATGTATACGATACTCAGAAGGGTTTTCAATGTTTTTTTGACTAATAAATTACTAAATGAGACATACAAAGGCTAGACAAACCAATAATAAAACTTTGTTTCTTACATTACTACTATTGTATTACAACCTAACATCTATGTATTCCATACTCAGAAGGGTTATCGATGTTTTTTTGACTACTAAATTACTAAATAAGACATACAAAGGCTGGACAGACCAATAATAAAACTTGGTTTCTTACATTACAACACGTATATTACCTCCTAGCATCTGTGTATTCCATACTTGGATGGATTATCGGTGTTTTTTTAACAACTAAATTACTAAATAACTCACACAAAGGTTAGACGGACCAGTAATAGAACTTGGTTTCTTACATTACTACACTTGTATTACAACCTCACATCTATGTATTCCATACCCAGAAGGATTATCGATGTTTTTTTGACTTCTTAATTACTAAATGAGACATACAAAGGCTGGACGGACCAATACTAATACTTGATTTCTTACATTGCTACATGTGCATTACCTCCTAACATCTATGTATTCCAAACTCAGATGCATTATCGGTGTTTCTTTGACTACTAAATCACTAAATGAGACATTCAAAAGTTGGATGGACCAAAAATAGAACTTGGTTTCTTACATTAGTACTATTGTATTACAACCTAACATCTATGTATTCCATACTCGGATGGATTTTTGATGTTTTTTTACTACTAAATTTCTAAATGACACATACAAAAGTTGGACAGACCAATAATAAAACCTGGTTTCTTACATTACAACACGTGTATTACCTCCTAGCATCTATTTATTCCATACTTGGACGGATTATCGGTGTTTCTTTGTCTACTAAATCACTAAATAACACATACAAAGGTTGGACGGACCAATAATAGAACTTGGTTTCTTACAATACTACACTAGTATTACAACCTAACATCTATGTATACCATACTCAGAAGGGTTATCGATGTTTTTTTGATTACTACATTACTAAATGAGGCATAAAAAGGCTTGAGAGACCAGTAATAAAACATGGTTTCTTACATTACAACACGTATATTACCTCCTAGCATCTATTTATTCCATACTTGGATGGATTATCGGTATTTTATGAATAACTAAATCACTAAATAACTCACACAAAGGTTGGACGGACCAGTAATAGAACTTGGTTTCTTACATTACTACATGTGCATTACCTCCTAACATCTATATATACCAAACTCAGATGGATTATCGGTGTTTCTTTGACTACTAAATCACTAAATGAGACATTCAAAAGTTGGATGGACCAGAAATAGAACTTGGTTTCTTACATTACTACATGTGCATTACCTCCTAACATCTATGTATACCAAACTCAGATGGATTATCGGTGTTTCTTTGACTACTAAATCACTAAATGAGACATTCAAAAGTTGGATGGACCAGAAATAGAACTTGGTTTCTTACATTACTACTATTGTATTACAACCTAGCATCTATGTATTCCATACTCGGATGGATTTTTGATGTTTTTTTTACTACAAAATTTCTAAATGAGACATACAAAGGATGGACAGACCAATAATAAAATATGGTTTCTTACATTGTAACACGTGTATTACCTCCTAGCATATATTTATTCCATACTTGTATTGATTATCGGTGTTTTTTTACTACTAAATCACTAAATCACACAAACAAAGGTTGGACGGACCAATAATAGAACTTGGTTTCTTACATTACTACACTTGTATTACAACCTAACATCTATGTATTCCATTCTCAAAAGGGTTATCGATGTTTTTTTGACTATTAAATTACTAAATAAGACATACAAAGGCTGGACAGACCAATAATAAAACTTGGTTTCTTACAGTACAACACGTATATTACCCCCTAGCATCTATTTATTCCATACTTGGATGGATTATCGGTGGTTTATTAACAAATAAATCACTAAATAACTCACACAAAGGTTGGACGGACCAGTAATAGAACTTGGTTTCTTACATTACTACACTTGTATTACAACCTCACATCTATGTATTCCATACCCAGAAGGATTATCGATGTTTTTTTGACTTCTTAATTACTAAATGAGACATACAAAGGCTGGACGGACCAATACTAATACTTGATTTCTTACATTGCTACATGTGCATTACCTCCTAACATCTATGTATTCCAAACTCAGATGCATTATCGGTGTTTCTTTGACTACTAAATCACTAAATGAGACATTCAAAAGTTGGATGGACCAAAAATAGAACTTGGTTTCTTACATTAGTACTATTGTATTACAACCTAACATCTATGTATTCCATACTCGGATGGATTTTTGATGTTTTTTTACTACTAAATTTCTAAATGACACATACAAAAGTTGGACAGACCAATAATAAAACCTGGTTTCTTACATTACAACACGTGTATTACCTCCTAGCATCTATTTATTCCATACTTGGACGAATTATCGGTGTTTCTTTGTCTACTAAATCACTAAATAACACATACAAAGGTTGGACGGACCAATAATAGAACTTGGTTTCTTACAATACTACACTAGTATTACAACCTAACATCTATGTATACCATACTCAGAAGGGTTATCGATGTTTTTTTGATTACTAAATTATTAAATGAGACATACAAAGGCTGGACGGACCAGTACTAAAACTTGATTTCTTACATTACTACATGTGCATTACCTCCTAACATCTATGTATTCCAAACTCAGATGCATTATCGGTGTTTCTTTGACTACTAACTCACTAAAGGAGACATTCAAAAGTTGGATGGACCAAAAATAGAACTTGGTTTCTTACATTACTACTATTGTATTACAACCTAAGCATCTATGTTTTCCGTACTCGAATGGATTTTTGATGTTTTTTTTACTAATAAATTTCTAAATGACACATACAAAGGTTGGACACACCAATAATAAAACCATTTTTCGTATATTACAACACGTGTATTACCTCCTAGCATATATTTATTCCATACTTGGATGGATTATCGGTGTTTCTTTGACTTCTAAATCACTAAATAACACATATGAAGGTTGGACGGTCCAATAATAGAACTTGGTTTCTTACATTACTACACTTGTATTACAACCTAACATCTATGTATACGATACTCAGAAGGGTTTTCAATGTTTTTTTGACTAATAAATTACTAAATGAGACATACAAAGGCTAGACAAACCAATAATAAAACTTTGTTTCTTACATTACTACTATTGTATTACAACCTAACATCTATGTATTCCATACTCAGAAGGGTTATCGATGTTTTTTTGACTACTAAATTACTAAATAAGACATACAAAGGCTGGACAGACCAATAATAAAACTTGGTTTCTTACATTACAACACGTATATTACCTCCTAGCATCTGTGTATTCCATACTTGGATGGATTATCGGTGTTTTTTTAACAACTAAATTACTAAATAACTCACACAAAGGTTAGACGGACCAGTAATAGAACTTGGTTTCTTACATTACTACACTTGTATTACAACCTCACATCTATGTATTCCATACCCAGAAGGATTATCGATGTTTTTTTGACTTCTTAATTACTAAATGAGACATACAAAGGCTGGACGGACCAATACTAATACTTGATTTCTTACATTGCTACATGTGCATTACCTCCTAACATCTATGTATTCCAAACTCAGATGCATTATCGGTGTTTCTTTGACTACTAAATCACTAAATGAGACATTCAAAAGTTGGATGGACCAAAAATAGAACTTGGTTTCTTACATTAGTACTATTGTATTACAACCTAACATCTATGTATTCCATACTCGGATGGATTTTTGATGTTTTTTTACTACTAAATTTCTAAATGACATATACAAAAGTTGGACAGACCAATAATAAAACCTGGTTTCTTACATTACAACACGTGTATTACCTCCTAGCATCTATTTATTCCATACTTGGACGGATTATCGGTGTTTCTTTGTCTACTAAATCACTAAATAACACATACAAAGGTTGGACAGACCAATAATAGAACTTGGTTTCTTACAATACTACACTAGTATTACAACCTAACATCTATGTATACCATACTCAGAAGGGTTATCGATGTTTTTTTGATTACTAAATTACTAAATGAGGCATAAAAAGGCTTGAGAGACCAGTAATAAAACATGGTTTCTTACATTACAACACGTATATTACCTCCTAGCATCTATTTATTCCATATTTGGATGGATTATCGGTATTTTATGAATAACTAAATCACTAAATAACTCACACAAAGGTTGGACGGACCAGTAATAGAACTTGGTTTCTTACATTACTACATGTGCATTACCTCCTAACATCTATGTATACCAAACTCAGATGGATTATCGGTGTTTCTTTGACTACTAAATCACTAAATGAGACATTCAAAAGTTGGATGGACCAGAAATAGAACTTGGTTTCTTACATTACTACTATTGTATTACAACCTAGCATCTATGTATTCCATACTCGGATGGATTTTTGATGTTTTTTTTACTACAAAATTTCTAAATGAGACATACAAAGGATGGACAGACCAATAATAAAATATGGTTTCTTACATTGTAACACGTGTATTACCTCCTAGCATCTATTTGTTCCATACTTGTATTGATTATCGGTGTTTTTTTACTACTAAATCACTAAATCACACAAACAAAGGTTGGACGGACCAATAATAGAACTTGGTTTCTTACATTACTACACTTGTATTACAACCTAAGATCTATGTATTCCATTCTCAAAAGGGTTATCAATGTTTTTTTGACTATTAAATTACTAAATAAGACATACAAAGGCTGGACAGACCAATAATAAAACTTGGTTTCTTACAGTACAACACGTATATTACCCCCTAGCATCTATTTATTCCATACTTGGATGGATTATCGGTGGTTTATTAACAAATAAATCACTAAATAACTCACACAAAGGTTGGACGGACCAGTAATAGAACTTGGTTTCTTACATTACTACACTTGTATTACAACCTCACATCTATGTATTCCATACCCAGAAGGATTATCGATGTTTTTTTGACTTCTTAATTACTAAATGAGACATACAAAGGCTGGACGGACCAATACTAATACTTGATTTCTTACATTGCTACATGTGCATTACCTCCTAACATCTATGTATTCCAAACTCAGATGCACTATCGGTGTTTCTTTGACTACTAAATCACTAAATGAGACATTCAAAAGTTGGATGGACCAAAAATAGAACTTGGTTTCTCACATTACTACTATTGTATTACGACCTAACATCTATGTATTCCATACTAAGAAGGGTTATCGATGTTTTTTTTACTACGAAATTACTAAATAAGACATACAAAGGCTGGACAGACCAAAAATAAAACTTTGTTTCTTACATTACAACACGTATATTACCTCCTAGCATCTATTTATTCCATACTTGGATGGATTATCGGTGTTTTTTTAACTACTAAATCACTAAATAACTCACACAAAGGTTGGACGGACCAGTAACAGAACTTGGTTTCTTACATTAATACACTTGTATTACAACCTCACATCTATGTATACCACACTCAGAAGGGTTATCGATGTTTTTTTGATTACTAAATTATTAAATGAGACATACAAAGGCTGGACGGACCAGTACTAAAACTTGATTTCTTACATTACTACATGTGCATTACCTCCTAACATCTATGTATTCCAAACTCAGATGCATTATCGGTGTTTCTTTGACTACTAACTCACTAAATGAGACATTCAAAAGTTGGATGGACCAAAAATAGAACTTGGTTTCTTACATTACTACTATTGTATTACAACCTAAGCATCTATGTTTTCCGTACTCGAATGGATTTTTGATGTTTTTTTTACTAATAAATTTCTAAATGACACATACAAAGGTTGGACAGACCAATAATAAAACCATTTTTCGTACATTACAACACGTGTATTACCTCCTAGCATATATTTATTCCATACTTGGATGGATTATCTGTGTTTCTTTGACTTCTAAATCACTAAATAACACATATGAAGGTTGGACGGTCGAATAATAGAACTTGGTTTCTTACATTACTATACTTGTATTACAACCTAACATCTATGTATACGATACTCAGAAGGGTTTTCAATGTTTTTTTGACTAATAAATTACTAAATGAGACATACAAAGGCTAGACAAACCAATAATAAAACTTGGTTTCTTACATTACTACTATTGTATTACAACCTAACATCTATGTATTCCATACTCAGAAGGGTTATCGATGTTTTTTTTACTACTAAATTACTAAATAAGACATACAAAGGCTGGACAGACCAAAAATAAAACTTGGTTTCTTACATTACAACACGTATATTACCTCCTAGCATCTATTTATTCCAAACTTGGATGGATTATCGGTGTTTTTTTTAACTACTAAATCACTAAATAACTCACACAAAGGTTGGACGGACCAGTAATAGAACTTGGTTTCTTACATTACTACACTTGTATTATAACCTCACATCTATGTATTCCATACCCAGAAGGATAATCGATGTTTTTTTGACTACTAAATTACTAAATGATACATTCAAAGGCTGGACGGACCAGTACTAAAACTTGATTTCTTACATTACTACATGTGCATTACCTCCTAACATCTATGTATTCCAAACTCAGATGCATTATCGGTGTTTCTTTGACTACTAACTCACTAAATGAGACATTCAAAAGTTGGATGGACCAAAAAGAGAACTTGGTTTCTTACATTAGTACTATTGTATTACACCTAGCATCAATGTTTTCCATACTCGAATGGATTTTTGATGTTTTTTTTACTAATAAATTTCTAAATGAGACACACAAAGGTTGGACAGACCAATATTAAAACCATTTTTCGTACATTACAACACGTGTATTACCTCCTAGCATATATTTATTCCATACTTGGATGGATTGTCGGTGTTTCTTTGACTTCTAAATCACGAAATAACACATACGAAGGTTGGACAGTCCAATAATAGAACTTGGTTTCTTACATTACTACACTTGTATTACAACCTAACATCTATGTATACCATACTCAGAAGGGTATTCGATGTTTTTTTTGACTAATAAATTACTAAATGAGACATACAAAGGCTTGAGAGACCAGTAATAAACTTGGTTTCTTACATTGCTACTATTGTATTACAACCTAACATCTATGTATTCCATACTCAGAAGGGTTATCGATGTTTTTTTGACTACTAAATTACTAAATAAGACATACAAAGGCTAGACAAACCAATAATAAAACTTGGTTTCTTACATTACAACACGTATATTACCTCCTAGCATCTGTTTATTCCATACTTGGATGGATTATCGGTGTTTTTTTAACAACTAAATTACTAAATAACTCACACAAAGGTTGGACGGACCAGTAATAGAACTTGGTTTCTTACATTACTACACTTGTATTACAACCTCACATCTATGTATTCCATACCCAGAAGGATTATCGATGTTTTTTTGACTACTAAATTACTAAATGAGACATACAAAGGCTGGACGGACCAGTACTAAAACTTGATTTCTTACATTACTACATGTGCATTACCTCCTAACATCTATGTATTCCAATCTCAGATGGATTATCGGTGTTTCTTTGACTACTAATTCACTAAATGAGACATTCAAAAGTTGGATGGACCAAAAATAGAACTTGGTTTCTCACATTAGTACTATTGTATTTCAACCTAGCATCTATGTTTTCCATACTCGAATGGATTTTTGATGTTTTTTTTAGTACTAAATTTCTAAATTACACATACAAAGGTTGGACAGACCAATAATAAAACCTGGTTTCTTACATTACAACACCTATATTACCTCCTAGCATCTATTTATTCCAAACTTGGATGTATTATCGGTGTTTCTTTGACTACTAAATTACTAAATAACACATACAGAGGTTCGACGGTCCAATAATAGAACTTGGTTTCTTACATTACTACACTTGTATTACAACCTAACATCTATGTATACCATACTCAGAAGGGTATTCGATGTTTTTTTTGACTAATAAATTACTAAATGAGACATACAAAGGCTTGAGAGACCAGTAATAAAACTTGGTTTCTTACATTGCTACTATTGTATTACAACCTAACATCTATGTATTCCATACTCAGAAGGGTTATCGATGTTTTTTTGACTACTAAATTACTAAATAAGACATACAAAGGCTAGACAAACCAATAATAAAACTTGGTTTCTTACATTACAACACGTATATTACCTCCTAGCATCTATTTATTCGATACTTGGATGGATTATCGGTGTTTTTTTAACAACTAAATAACTCATACAAAGGTTGGACGGAACAGTAATAGAACTTGGTTTATTACATTACTACAGTTGTATTACAACCTAATATCTATGTATTCCATACCCAGAAGGATTATCGATGTTTTTTTGACTACTAAATTACTAAATGAGACATACAAAGGCTGGAAGGACCAATAATGAAACTGGGTTTCTTACATTACTACATGTGCATTACCTCCTAACATCTATGTATTCCAAACTCAGATGGATTATCGGTGTTTCTTGGTCTACTAAATCACTAAATGAGACATTCAAAAGTTGGATGGACCAAAAATAGAACTTGGTTTCTTACATTACTACTATTGTATTACAACCTAACATCTATTTATTCCATACTCAGAAGGGTTATCGATGTTTTTTTGACTACTAAATTACTAAATAAGACATATAAAGGCTGGACAGACCAATAATAAAACTTGTTTCTTACGTTACAACACGTATATTACCTCCTAGCATCTATTTATTCCATACTTGAATGGATTATCGATGTTTTTTTAACAATTAAATCACTAAATAACTCACACAAAGGTTGGATGGACCAGTAATAGAACTTGGTTTCTTACTTTACTACACTTGTATTACAACCTCACATCTACATATTCCATACCCAGAAGGATTATCGATGTTTTTTTGACTACTAAATTACTAAATGATACATACTAAGGCTGGACGGACCAGTACTAAAACTTGTTTTCTTACATTACTACATGTAAATTACCTCCTAACATCTATGTATTCCAAACTCAGATAGATTATCGGTGTTTCTTTGACTACTAAATCACTAAATGAGACATCCAAAAGTTGGATGGACCAAAAATAGAACTTGGTTTCTTACATTAGTACTATTGTATTACAACGTAGCATCTATGTTTTCCATACTCGAATGGATTTTTGATGGTTTTTTTTACGACTAAATTTCTAAATGACACATACAAAGGTTGGACAGACCAATAATAAAACCTGGTTTCTTACATTACAACACGTGTATTACCTCCTGGCATCTATTTATTCCATACTTGGATGGATTATCAGTGTTTCTTTGACTACTAAATCATTAAATAACACATACAAAGGTTGGACCGTCCAATAATAGAACTTGGTTTCTTACATTACTACACTTGTATTACAACCTAACATCTATGTATACCATACTCAGAAGGGTTTTCGATGTTTTTTTGACTAATAAATTACTAAATGAGACATACAAAGGCTTAAGAGACCAGTAATAAAACTTGGTTTCTTACATTACTACTATTGTATTACAACCTAACATCTATGTATTCCATACTCAGAAGGGTTATCGATGTTTTTTTGACTACTAAATTACTAAATAAGACATACAAAGGCTAGACAAACCAATAATAAAACTTGGTTTCTTGCATTACAACACGTATATTACCTCCTACCATCTATTTATTCCATACTTGGATGGATTATCGGTGTTTTTTTAACAACTAAATCACTAAATAACTCATACAAAGGTTGGACGGACATGTAATAAAACTTGGTTTCTTACATTACTACACTTGTATTACAACCTAATATCTATGTATTCCATACCCAGAAGGATTATCGATGTTTTTTTGACTACTAAATTACTAAATGAGACATACAATGGCTGGAAGGACCAGTAATAAAACTTGGTTTCTTACATTACTACATGTGCATTACCTCCTAACATCTATGTATTCCAAACTCAGATGGATTATCGGTGTTTCTTTGACTACTAAATCACTAAATGAGACATTCAAAAGTTGGATGGACCAAAAATAGAACTTGGTTTCGTACATAACTACTATTGTATTACAACCTAGCATCTATGTATTCCATACTCGGATGGATTTTTGATGTTTTTTTACTACAAAATTTCTAAATTAGACATACAAAGGTTGGACAGACCAATAATAAAACCTGGTTTCTTTCATTACAATACGTGCATTACCTCCTAGAATCTATTTATTCTATACTTGGATGGATTATCGGTGTTTCTTTGACTACTAAATCACTAAATAACACATACAAAGGTTGGACGGTCCAATTATAGAACTTGGTTTCTTACATTACTACACTTGTATAGCAACCTAACATCTATGTATACCATACTTAGAAGGGTTTTCGATGTTTTTTGGACTAATAAATTACTAAATGAGACATACAAAGGCTTAAGAGACAAGTAATAAAACTTGGTTTCTTACATTACTACTATTTTATTACAACCTAACATCTATGTATTCCATACTCAGAAGGGTTATCGATGTTTTTTTGACTACTAAATTACTAAATAAGACATACAGAGGCTAGACAAACCAATAATAAAACTTGGTTTCTTACATTAAAACACGTATAGTACCTCCTAGAATCTATTTATTCCATACTTGGATGGATTATCGGTGTGATCACCTTGGTAAGCTATTGCCTCACCAACTAGCTAATCACACGCGAGCCCCTCCTCGGGCGGATTCCTCCTTTTGCTCCTCGGCCTACGGGGTATTAGCAGCCGTTTCCAGCTGTTGTTCCCCTCCCAAGGGCAGGTTCTTACGCATTACTCACCCATGTTACTTGAACTATTGATTGGTCTGTGTAGATATATGCCTGCCACATGGGAATTCACAACCAAATGTGTCTTTGTTCCAATCGCCGTGTAAGCCCTATACAGAGGATAGGCTGGTTCGCTTATAGGGAATCCTTTCTATGATCAGGTCCGAATCATGTTGTACATGAGCAGGCTCCGTAAGGTCCAGTATAAGTGAACTAGATAAAATGGAATCTTGATTCCGTTTTATCTAGTTCACTTATAAGATTTAATAGTATGTAAATGTATTCATTTCCTCTGCATTGACACAATCAATACTACTATCGGAGTGAAACAAGGGATCTAAAGAAGAAGAGAGGCTAGACTATATTAGTAACAAGCAAACCACTAAATCACTAAATAACTCATACAAAGGTTGGACGGACCAGTAATATAACTTGGTTTCTTACATTACTACACTTGTATTACAACTTAACATCTATGTATTCCATACCCAGAAGGATTATCGATGTTTTTTTGACTACTAAATTACTAAATGAGACATACAAAGGCTGGAAGGACCAATATTAAAACTTGGTTTCTTACATTACTACATGTGCATTACCTCCTAACATCTATGTATTCCAAACTCAGATGGATTATCGGTGTTTCTTTAATTACTAAATCACTAAATGAGACATTCAAAATTTGGATGGACAAAAAATAGAACTTGGTTTCTTACATTACTACTATTGTATTACAACCTAACATCTATGTATTCCATACTCAGAAGGGTTATTGATGTTTTTTTTATTACTAAATTACAAAATAAGACATACAAAGGCTGGACAGACCACTAATAAAACTTGGTTTCTTACATTATAACACGTATATTACCTCTTAGCATCTATTTATTCAATACTTGGATGGATTATTGGTGTTTTTTTAACAACTAAATCACTAAATAACTCACACAAAAGTTGGACGGACCAGTAATAGAACTTGGTTTCTTACATTACTACACTTGTATTACAACCTCAAATCTATGTATTCCAAACTCAGATGGATTATCGGTGTTTCTTTGACTACTAAATCACTAAATGAGACATTCAAAAGTTGGATGGACCAAAAATAGAACTTGGTTTCTTACATTAGTACTATTGTATTACAACCTAGCATCTATGTTTTCCATACTCGAATGGATTTTTGATGTTTTTTGTACTACTAAATTTCTAAATGACACATACAAAGGTTGGACAGACCAATAATAAAACCTATTTTCTTACATTACAGCACGTGTATTGCCTCCTAGCATATATTTATTCCATACTTGGATGTATTATCGGTGTTTCATTGACTACTAAATCACTAAATAACACATACAAAGGTTGGACGGTCCAATAATAGAACTTGGTTTCTTACATTACTACACTTGTATTACAACCTAACATCTATGTATACCATACTCAGAAGGGTTATCGATGTTTTTTTGACTTCTAAATCACAAAATGAGACATACAAAGGCTTGAGAGACTAGTAATAAAACTTGGTTTCTTACTTTACTACTATTGTATTACAACCTAACATCTATGTATTCCATACTCAGAAGGGTTATCGATGTTTTTTTTAACTACTAAATTACAAAATAAGACATACAAAGGTTGGACAGACCAATAATAAAATTTGGTTTCTTACATTACAACACGTATATTACCTCCTAGCATCTATTTATTCCATACTTGGATGGATTATCGGTGTTTTTTGGACAACTAAATCACTAAATAACGCTTACAATGGTTGGACGGACCAGTAATAGAACTTGGTTTCTTACATTACTACACTTGTATAACAACCTAACATCTATGTATTCCATATCCAGAAGGATTATCGATGTTTTCTTAACTACTAAATTACTAAATGAGACATACAAAGGCTGGACGGACCAGTAATAAAACTTGATTTCTTACATTACTACATGTGCATTACCTCCTAACATCTATGTATTCCAAACTCAGATGGATTATCGGTGTTTCTTTGACTACTAAATCACTAAATGAGACATTCAAAAGTTGGATGGACCAAAAATAGAACTTGGTTTCTTACAGTAGTACTATTGTATTACAACCTAGCATCTATGTTTTCCATACTCGAATGGATTTTTGATGTTTTTTGTACTACTAAATTTCTAAATGACACATACAAAGGTTGGACAGACCAATAATAAAACCTATTTTCTTACATTACAACACGTGTATTGCCTCCTAGCATATATTTATTCCATACTTGGATGTATTATCGGTGTTTCATTGACTACTAAATCACTAAATAACACATACAAAGGTTGGACGGTCCAATAATAGAACTTGGTTTCTTACATTACTACACTTGTATTACAACCTAACATCTATGTATACCATACTCAGAAGGGTTATCGATGTTTTTTAGACTTCTAAATCACAAAATGAGACATACAAAGGCTTGAGAGACTAGTAATAAAACTTGGTTTCTTACTTTACTACTATTGTATTACAACCTAACATCTATGTATTCCATACTCAGAAGGGTTATCGATGTTTCTTTAACTACTAAATTATTAAATAAAACATACAAAGGCTAGACAAGCCAATAATAAAACTTGGTTTCTTATATTACAACACGTATATTACCTCCTAGCATCTACTTATTCCATACTTGGATGGATTATCGATGTTTTTTAACAACTAAATCACTAAATAACTCGCACAAAGGTTGGACAGACCAGTAATAAAATTTGGTTTCTTACATTACAACACGTATATTACCTCCTAGCATCTATTTATTCCATACTTGGATGGATTATCGGTGGTTTTTTTTTGACAACTAAATAACTAAATAACACATACAAAGGTTGGACGGACCAGTAATAGAACTTGGTTTCTTACATTACTACACTTGTATAACAACCTAACATCTATGTATTCCATATCCAGAAGGATTATCGATGTTTTTTTAACTACTAAATTACTAAATGAGACATACAAAGGCTGGACGGACCAGTAATAAAACATGGTTTATTACATTACTACATGTTTATTACCTCCTAACATCTATGTATTCCAAACTCAGAGGGATTATCGGTGTTTATTTGACTACTAAATCACTAAATAACTCACACAAAGGTTGGATGGACCAAAAATAGAACATTGTTTCTTACTTTACTACTATTGTATTACAACCTAACATCTATGTATTCCATATTCGGATGGATTTTTGATGTTTTTTTGACTACTAAATTTCTAAATGAGACATACAAAGGTTGGACAGACCAATAATAAAACTTGGTTTCTTATATTACAACACGTGTATTCTCCTAGCATCTATTTATTCTTTACTTGGATGGATTATCGGTGTTTTTTTGACTTCTAAATCACTAAATCACACATACAAAGGTTGGACTGACCAATAATAGAACTTGGTTTCTTACATTACTAAACTTGTGTTACAACCTAACATATATGCATTCCATACTCAAAAGGGTTATCGATGTTTTTTTGACTACTAAATTACTAAATGAGACATACAAAGGCTTGAGAGACCAGTAATAAAACTTGGTTTCTTACATTACTACTATTGTATTACAACCTAGCATCTATGTTTTCCATACTCAAAAGGGTTATCGATGTTTTTTTGACTACTAAATTATTAAATAAAACATACAAAGGCTAGACAAGCCAATAATAAAACTTGGTTTCTTATATTACAACACGTATATTACCTCCTAGCATCTACTTATTCCATACTTGGATGGATTATCGATGTTTTTTAACAACTAAATCACTAAATAACTCGCACAAAGGTTGGACAGACCAGTAATAGAACTTGGTTTCTTACATTACTACACTTGTATTACAACCTAACATCTATGTATTCCATACCCAGAAGGATTATCGATGTTTTTTTGACTACTAAATTACTAAATGAGACATACAAAGGCCGAAAGGACCAGTAATAAAACTTGGTTTCTTACATTACTACATGTGCATTACCTCCTAACATCTATGTATTCCAAACTCAGATGGATTATCGGTGTTTCTTTCACTAATAAATCACTAAATGAGACATTCAAAAGTTGGATGGACCAAAAATAGAACTTGGTTTCTTACAGTAGTACTATTGTATTACAACCTAGCATCTATGTTTTCCATACTCGAATGGATTTTTGATGTTTTTTGTACTACTAAATTTCTAAATGACACATACAAAGGTTGGGTAGACCAATAATAAAACCTGGTTTCTTACATTACAACACATGTATTGCCTCCTAGCATATATTTATTCCATACTTGGATGTATTATCGGTGTTTCATTGACTACTAAATCACTAAATAACACATACAAAGGTTGGACGGTCCAATAATAGAACATGGTTTCTTACATTACTACACTTGTATTACAACCTAACATCTATGTATACCATACTCAGAAGGGTTATCGATGTTTTTTTGACTTCTAAATCACTAAATGAGACATACAAAGGCTTGAGAGACTAGTAATAAAACTTGGTTTCTTACTTTACTACTATTGTATTACAACCTAACATCTATGTATTCCATACTCAGAAGGGTTATCGATGTTTTTTTAACTACTAAATTACAAAATAAGACATACAAAGGTTGGATAGACCAGTAATAAAATTTGGTTTCTTACATTACAACACGTATATTACCTCCTAGCATCTATTTATTCCATACTTGGATGGATTATCGGTGTTTTTTTGACAACTAAATCACTAAATAACACATACAAAGGTTGGACGGACCAGTAATAGAACTTGGTTTCTTACATTACTACACTTGTATAACAACCTAACATCTATGTATTCCATATCCAGAAGGATTATCGATGTTTTTTTAACTACTAAATTACTAAATGAGACATACAAAGGCTGGACGGACCAGTAATAAAACTTGGTTTCTTACATTACTACATGTTTATTACCTCCTAACATCTATGTATTACAAACTCAGAGGGATTATCGGTGTTTATTTGACTACTAAATCACTAAATGAGACATTCAAAGGTTGGATGGACCAAAAATGGAACATTGTTTCTTACTTTACTACTATTGTATTACAACCTAACATCTATGTATTCCATACTCGGATGGATTTTTGATGTTTTTTTGACTACTAAATTTCTAAATGAGACATACAAAGGTTGGACAGACCAATAATAAAACTTGGTTTCTTACATTACAACACGTGTATTCTCCTAGCATCTATTTATTCTTTACTTGGATGGATTATCGGTGTTTTTTTGACTTCTAAATCACTAAATCATACATACAAAGGTTGGACTGACCAATAATAGAACTTGGTTTCTTACATTACTAAACTTGTATTACAACCTAACATCTATGCATTCCATACTCAAAAGGGTTATCGATGTTTTTTTGACTACTAAATTACTAAATGAGACATACAAAGGCTTGAGAGACCAGTAATAAAACTTGGTTTCTTACATTACTACTATTGTATTACAACCTAGCATCTATGTTTTCCATACTCAAAAGGGTTATCGATGTTTTTTTGACTACTAAATTACTAAATAAAACATACAAAGGCTAGAAAAGCCAATAATAAAACTTGGTTTCTTATATTACAACACGTACATTACCTCCTAGCATCTACTTATTCCATACTTGGATGGATTATCGGTGTTTTTTAACAACTAAATCACTAAATAACTCACACAAAGGTTGGACAGACCAGTAATAGAACTTGGTTTCTTACATTACTACACTTGTATTACAACCTAACATCTATGTATTCCATACCCAGAAGGATTATCGATGTTTTTTTGACTACTAAATTTCTAAATGAGACATACAAAGGTTGGACAGACCAATAATAAAACTTGGTTTCTTATATTACAACACGTGTATTCTCCTAGCATCTATTTATTCTTTACTTGGATGGATTATCGGTGTTTTTTTGACTTCTAAATCACTAAATCACACATACAAAGGTTGGACTGACCAATAATAGAACTTGGTTTCTTACATTACTAAACTTGTGTTACAACCTAACATATATGCATTCCATACTCAAAAGGGTTATCGATGTTTTTTTGACTACTAAATTACTAAATGAGACATACAAAGGCTTGAGAGACCAGTAATAAAACTTGGTTTCTTACATTACTACTATTGTATTACAACCTAGCATCTATGTTTTCCATACTCAAAAGGGTTATCGATGTTTTTTTGACTACTAAATTATTAAATAAAACATACAAAGGCTAGACAAGCCAATAATAAAACTTGGTTTCTTATATTACAACACGTATATTACCTCCTAGCATCTACTTATTCCATACTTGGATGGATTATCGGTGTTTTTTAACAACTAAATCACTAAATAACTCGCACAAAGGTTGGACAGACCTGTAATAGAACTTGGTTTCTTACATTACTACACTTGTATTACAACCTAACATCTATGTATTCCATACCCAGAAGGATTATCGATGTTTTTTTGACTACTAAATTACTAAATGAGACATACAAAGGCCGAAAGGACCAGTAATAAAACTTGGTTTCTTACATTACTACATGTGCATTACCTCCTAACATCTATGTATTCCAAACTCAGATGGATTATCGGTGTTTCTTTCACTAATAAATCACTAAATGAGACATTCAAAAGTTGGATGGACCAAAAATAGAACTTGGTTTCTTACAGTAGTACTATTGTATTACAACCTAGCATCTATGTTTTCCATACTCGAATGGATTTTTGATGTTTTTTGTACTACTAAATTTCTAAATGACACATACAAAGGTTGGGTAGACCAATAATAAAACCTGGTTTCTTACATTACAACACATGTATTGCCTCCTAGCATATATTTATTCCATACTTGGATGTATTATCGGTGTTTCATTGACTACTAAATCACTAAATAACACATACAAAGGTTGGACGGTCCAATAATAGAACATGGTTTCTTACATTACTACACTTGTATTACAACCTAACATCTATGTATACCATACTCAGAAGGGTTATCGATGTTTTTTTGACTTCTAAATCACTAAATGAGACATACAAAGGCTTGAGAGACTAGTAATAAAACTTGGTTTCTTACTTTACTACTATTGTATTACAACCTAACATCTATGTATTCCATACTCAGAAGGGTTATCGATGTTTTTTTAACTACTAAATTACAAAATAATACATACAAAGGTTGGACAGACCAGTAATAAAATTTGGTTTCTTACATTACAACACGTATATTACCTCCTAGCATCTATTTATTCCATACTTGGATGGATTATCGGTGTTTTTTTGACAACTAAATCACTAAATAACACATACAAAGGTTGGACGGACCAATAATAGAACTTGGTTTCTTACATTACTACACTTGTATAACAACCTAACATCTATGTATTCCATATCCAGAAGGATTATCGATGTTTTTTTAACTACTAAATTACTAAATGAGACATACAAAGGCTGGACGGACCAGTAATAAAACTTGGTTTCTTACATTACTACATGTTTATTACCTCCTAACATCTATGTATTACAAACTCAGAGGGATTATCGGTGTTTATTTGACTATTAAATCACTAAATGAGACATTCAAAGGTTGGATGGACCAAAAATAGAACATTGTTTCTTACTTTACTACTATTGTATTACAACCTAACATCTATGTATTCCATACTCGGATGGATTTTTGATGTTTTTTTGACTACTAAATTTCTAAATGAGACATACAAAGGTTGGACAGACCAATAATAAAACTTGGTTTCTTACATTACAACACGTGTACTCTCCTAGCATCTATTTATTCTTTATTTGGATGGATTATCGGTGTTTTTTTGACTTCTAAATCACTAAATCATACATACAAAGGTTGGACTGACCAATAATAGAACTTGGTTTCTTACATTACTAAACTTGTATTACAACCTAACATCTATGCATTCCATACTCAAAAGGGTTATCGATGTTTTTTTGACTACTAAATTACTAAATGAGACATACAAAGGCTTGAGAGACCAGTAATAAAACTTGGTTTCTTACATTACTACTATTGTATTACAACCTAGCATCTATGTTTTCCATACTCAAAAGGGTTATCGATGTTTTTTTGACTACTAAATTACTAAATAAAACATACAAAGGCTAGACAAGCCAATAATAAAACTTGGTTTCTTATATTACAACACGTACATTACCTCCTAGCATCTACTTATTCCATACTTGGATGGATTATCGGTGTTTTTTAACAACTAAATCACTAAATAACTCACACAAAGGTTGGACAGACCAGTAATAGAACTTGGTTTCTTACATTACTACACTTGTATTACAACCTAACATCTATGTATTCCATACCCAGAAGGATTATCGATGTTTTTTTGACTACTAAATTACTAAATGAGACATACAAAGGCCAGAAGGACCAGTAATAAAACTTGGTTTCTTACATTACTACATGTGCATTACCTCCTAACATCTATGTATTCCAAACTCAGATGGATTATCGGTGTTTCTTTGTCTACTAAACCACTAAATGAGACATTCAGAAGTTGGATGGACCAAAAATAGAACTTGGTTTCTTACATTACTACTATTGTATTACAACCTAACATCTATGTATTCCATACTCAGAAGGGTTATCGATGTTTTTTTTATTACGAAATTACTAAATAAGACATACAAAGGCTGGACATACCAATAATAAAACTTGGTTTCTTATATTACAACACGTATATTACCTCGTAGCATCTATTTATTCCATACTTTGATGGATTATCGGTGTTTTTTAACAACTAAATCACTAAATAACTCACACAAAGGTTGGATGGACTATTAATAGAACTTGGTTTCTTACATTACTAAATTTGTATTACAACCTCACATCTATGTATTCCACACCCAGAAGGATTATCGATGTTTTTTCGGCTACTAAATTACTAAATGAGACATACTAAGGCTGGATGGACCAGTACTAAAACTCGATTTCTTACATTACTACATGTGCATTACCTCCTAACATCTATGTATTCCAAACTCTGATTGATTATCGGTGTTTCTTTGACTACTAAATCACTAAATGAGACATCCAAAAGTAGGATGGACCAAAAATAGAATTTGGTTTCTTACATTAGTACTATTGTATTACAACCTAGCATCTATGATTTCCATACTCGAATAGATTTTTGATATTTTTTTTACTACTAAATTTCTAAATGAGACATACAAAGGTTGGACAGACCAATAATAAAACTTGGTTTCTTACATTGCAACACGCCTATTACATCCTAGCATCTATTTATTCCGTATTTGGATGGATTATCGGTGTTTTTTTGACAACTAAATCAATAAATAACTCGTACAAAGGTTGGACGGACCAGTAATAGAACTTGGTTTCTTACATTACTACACTTGTATTACAACCTAACATCTATGTATTCCATACCCAGAAGGATTATCGATGTTTTTTTGACTACTAAATTACTAAATGAGACATACAAAGGCCGAAAGGACCAGTAATAAAACTTGGTTTCTTACATTACTACATGTGCATTACCTCCTAACATCTATGTATTCCAAACTCAGATGGATTATCGGTGTTTCTTTCACTAATAAATCACTAAATGAGACATTCAAAAGTTGGATGGACCAAAAATAGAACTTGGTTTCTTACAGTAGTACTATTGTATTACAACCTAGCATCTATGTTTTCCATACTCGAATGGATTTTTGATGTTTTTTGTACTACTAAATTTCTAAATGACACATACAAAGGTTGGGTAGACCAATAATAAAACCTGGTTTCTTACATTACAACACATGTATTGCCTCCTAGCATATATTTATTCCATACTTGGATGTATTATCGGTGTTTCATTGACTACTAAATCACTAAATAACACATACAAAGGTTGGACGGTCCAATAATAGAACTTGGTTTCTTACATTACTACACTTGTATTACAACCTAACATCTATGTATACCATACTCAGAAGGGTTATCGATGTGTTTTTGACTTCTAAATCACTAAATGAGACATACAAAGGCTTGAGAGACTAGTAATAAAACTTGGTTTCTTACTTTACTACTATTGTATTACAACCTAACATCTATGTATTCTATACTCAGAAGGGTTATCGATGTTTTTTTAACTACTAAATTACAAAATAAGACATACAAAGGTTGGACAGACCAGTAATAAAATTTGGTTTCTTACATTACAACACGTATATTACCTCCTAGCATCTATTTATTCCATACTTGGATGGATTATCGGTGTTCTTTTGACAACTAAATCACTAAATAACACATACAAAGGTTGGACGGACCAGTAATAGAACTTGGTTTCTTACATTACTACACTTGTATAACAACCTAACATCTATGTATTCCATATCCAGAAGGATTATCGATGTTTTTTTAACTACTAAATTACTAAATGAGACATACAAAGGCTGGACGGACTAGTAATAAAACTTGGTTTCTTACATTACTACATGTTTATTACCTCCTAACATCTATGTATTCCAAACTCAGAGGGATTATCGGTGTTTCTTTGACTACTAAATCACTAAATGAGACATTCAAAAGTTGGATGGACCCAAAATAGAACTTGGTTTCTTACATTACAACTATTGTATTACAACCTAGCATCTATGTATTCCATACTCGGATGGATTTTTAATGTTTTTTTGACTACTAAATTTCTAAATGAGACATACAAAGGTTGGACAGACCAATAATAGAACTTGGTTTCTTACATTACTACACTTGTATTACAACCTAACATCTATGTATACCATACTCAGAAGGGTTATCGATGTTTTTTTGACTTCTAAATCACTAAATGAGACATACAAAGGTTGGACGGACCAATAATAGAACTTGGTTTCTTACATTACTACACTTGTATTACAACCTAACATCTATGCATACCATACTCAAAAGGGTTATCAATGTTTTTTTTACTACTAAATTACTAAATGAGACATACAAAGGCTTGAGAGACCAGTAATAAAACTTGGTTTCTTACATTACTACTATTGTATTACAACCTAACATCTATGTATTCCATACTCAGAAGGGTTATCGATGTTTTTTTGACTACTAAATTTCTAAATGAGACATACAAAGGTTGGACAGACCAATAATAAAACTTGGTTTCTTACATTACAACACGTGTATTCTCCTAGCATCTATTTATTCTTTACTTGGATGGATTATCGGTGTTTTTTTGACTTCTAAATCACTAAATCATACATACAAAGGTTGGACTGACCAATAATAGAACTTGGTTTCTTACATTACTAAACTTGTATTACAACCTAACATCTATGCATTCCATACTCAAAAGGGTTATCGATGTTTTTTTGACTACTAAATTACTAAATGAGACATACAAAGGCTTGAGAGACCAGTAATAAAACTTGGTTTCTTACATTACTACTATTGTATTACAACCTAGTATCTATGTTTTCCATACTCAAAAGGGTTATCGATGTTTTTTTGACTACTAAATTACTAAATAAAACATACAAAGGCTAGACAAGCCAATAATAAAACTTGGTTTCTTATATTACAACACGTACATTACCTCCTAGCATCTACTTATTCCATACTTGGATGGATTATCGGTGTTTTTTAACAACTAAATCACTAAATAACTCACACAAAGGTTGGACAGACCAGTAATAGAACTTGGTTTCTTACATTACTACACTTGTATTACAACCTAACATCTATGTATTCCATACCCAGAAGGATTATCGATGTTTTTTTGACTACTAAATTACTAAATGAGACATACAAAGGCCGGAAGGACCAGTAATAAAACTTGGTTTCTTACATTACTACATGTGCATTACCTCCTACCATCTATGTATTCCAAACTCAGATGGATTATCGGTGTTTCTTTGTCTACTAAACCACTAAATGAGACATTCAGAAGTTGGATGGACCAAAAATAGAACTTGGTTTCTTACATTACTACTATTGTATTACAACCTAACATCTATGTATTCCATACTCAGAAGGGTTATCGATGTTTTTTTTATTACGAAATTACTAAATAAGACATACAAAGGCTGGACATACCAATAATAAAACTTGGTTTCTTATATTACAACACGTATATTACCTCGTAGCATCTATTTATTCCATACTTTGATGGATTATCGGTGTTTTTTAACAACTAAATCACTAAATAACTCACACAAAGGTTGGATGGACTATTAATAGAACTTGGTTTCTTACATTACTAAATTTGTATTACAACCTCACATCTATGTATTCCACACCCAGAAGGATTATCGATGTTTTTTCGGCTACTAAATTACTAAATGAGACATACTAAGGCTGGACGGACCAGTACTAAAACTCGATTTCTTACATTACTACATGTGCATTACCTCCTAACATCTATGTATTCCATACTCAGAAGGATTATCGATGTTTTTTAGACTACCAAATTACTAAATGATACATACAAAGGCTGGACAGACCAATAATAACACTTGGTTTCTTACATTACAACACGTCTATTACTTCCTAGCATCTATTTTTTCCATACTTGGATGGATTATGGTGTTTTTTTGACTACTAAATCACTAAATAACACATACAAAGGTTTGACGGACCAATAATAGAACTTGGTTTCTTACATTACTACACTTGTATTACAACCTAATATCTATGTATACCATACTCAGAAGGGTTATTGATGTTTTTTTGACTACTAAATCACTAAATGAGACATACAAAGGCTTGAGAAACCAGTAATAAAACTTGGTTTCCTACATTACTACTATTGTATTACAACCTAATATCTATGTATTCCATACTCAGAAGGGTTATCGATGTTTTTTTAACTACTGAGTTACTAAATAAGACATACAAAGGTTGGACAGACCAATAATAAAATTTTGTTTCTGACATTACATGTAACACCCCGTACCTGCAAAGCCTTACTTGAAAATGTAGAACAATGTTTACTTAAGTGTCGAGAGCCGAAAGTATGTCAATTGTAAGGTTAATTGATGAGGTAATTGACATTGGGCCTAGTACGAGGGATTAGACCCTCGTGGGAGGTGTAACATCCCGTATGTTGTCAAACCTATACGAATTTATGGACATAATGAAACATGGGAGATTAGATGAATTATACATTAACTTGTGGGCATTAAAAAGTCTTGTTTCAATGGGCCCAACAATGAAGCCCAAAACTAGGTGAAATTGACAAGAAGGCATGGCCCAATATGAAACTTGACCCATTCTTCCATTGTGACTAATCAACCATGTATTAAATGCCAAAATTGGATAAGAGAGACTTAAAGGGGGCCTATATATATGAGAGAAATCAGATTTTTATATCATTTTGGACACCCATGCCTTTTCTAGAATTTTCTCAATATTTCCACAAACCCTAAGCTTTCACCCTTTTGGCCAAAGATCATCACTTGGTGAGTAGTGGTAAGTGTTTATTATTATGGTTTAATATATTTTATGTATGGTAGATGGTTTATATGATGCTGGTTATGTTGGTGATGTATTGAGAATTCACTATGTGCTAAGTGTATGTGTTTGCTAAATCGGAGGATGGTTTTGCCTTGTCAACTTGACTGGGGACTTGTGACCTTAAAGGAAATGAATTCGATGGATTCAATATTCATATGTGATATGTGAATCCAGCCTTGACTTGTTTTATTCTTGTGTATAATGTTTGGAATTGTAATTGCAAAAGTTAGCATGGAAACGATGGCGAAATGTAAGGAAAATGGCGTTTTGGTGATGTTATGTGTGTTGTGAGACCATGGCTGGTTTTTGGAATCTAATATGCTCAAAATATGTTGAAATAAGTTTGATTATGATCATGGACCATTCATGGCATTAAAAGACCCAAAACGGAGCCATTTCGGACCAAACGGGCATCCGCCCCCGCAGACGGAGGCACCTGCGGGCGCAGATGCCAATGCAGATACCTCTGGATGCTGCCAGAGGGCACCTGCGCGCCTACCTAAGCCACCTGCGTGCGCAGGTCGCAGCGCAGGTCAATCCAGATTTTGGTTTTGTGTGTTTTCGTCCCTAGTTGATCCCCGAAGGCCCCGATACCCTTTATGGATATAATTATCAACTTGTGGTGTCGTTTTAATGACTTTGAAGTGTCGTATGGAGGTGTTTTGGACTATTTTAAGTATGTATGGTTGTGTATATGTTGTTATAAAGACATAATTGCGACGGAATGATAAAGGGAAAAGCGTAGAAGGGTAAGTGTGGTGTGAAATGCTATTGTATGATATTTTGGTCAATGTGTGTCATGTGATGGTGTTTTTGATATGGAAATACATTGTATTGTATTGTAAGGGGGTGACATGACATTATATTATAGCCACATAGTTCATTGTCGTCTTGTACGCTTCTATAGTGACGAGTTGCTAATGTAAGTTCCGGTGTGGACTTGTATTGTAGAGTAAGACGAAAGGAAGAAGCTGGACTAAAGTGAAGGTATGTAAGGTTACTCTTTCCGTATCTTCCTACGAAATATGACGAACATCTTGGTAGGGTATTTATTCAATTCTGAATTGTTCTAAGGTACCTCATTTCGGGTTATCCTCCGTAGTTAATCCTCTATACGTTACTCTTGGTCTATTGACATTCATGGCTTACATAATTACAAATATGGTTCCAAGTTCCAAAAGTTTTGTGACTACCAAAAAGAAACTGTTTTAAGGGAAGTGATGACATAAGGAGAATCTATTCATTCTTATGTGATATAGTCCGTATTCATTAGTCGTTGTTGTTCATAAGTTTCATCATTATGGATATGTTTCGAAAGTCCCAATCATGTTGTGTCCTTGAGTTCCAATAATGTTGTGGCTATGTATATATACGTTAACCTGTCATCATTGAATGTATTAATCTCTCTTAACTGAACGTACCAATCTCACACAAGTGAATGTATACATCTCTCACAAGGAAAAGTATCAACTCTCAAAAGTAAAGAAGTGAAGTAAGACATATGTGGTTAATGATCAAGTATGGGTGGCAAGTCTAGGGGCATAAGCCTAGCTCGACTCGATCCCGATGTATGATTTATGGGTGGCAGGTCTAGGGGCATAAGCCTAGCTCGACCCGATCCCAACATGACGATATGTCATGAAAAGACCCACTGATCAGTCGGGGCCCGGGCACGTTTTGATATGAGTGAGGAGGAATAAACAACAAAGAGAAGAACTTAATCTATGTAAGCTACACGGTTCCATATGCAAATCAATGAGTTGTTCATGTTGCTTATCCTACTAACTTTTGATGCTATTGATGTAGTTATGACAGTTTCATATGGCCTTACATACTCAGTACATTCTCCGTACTGACCCCTCTTGGGGGATTTACCTTACTTGCTACAGGTGCAGGTACTAGTAAGTCTCCACTGTAGGTTGCAGATCTTTTTGCGGACTGTTGGTGATCTCCATTAGTTCGGGGCTTTATGAGGTGCTATGTACATTCATTTTGGTACTGTATATGCGTATAGAGCGGGGTGTTGTCCCGACTCTAGGTTTGTCATAGTCATGTATCTCTAGAGGCTTTGTAGACTTATGTGGAAACAAAATGTAAGATATGTATGCTCATTTTGGGTTTGATGGCCCCACCGACCAAGTTGATATATATTTATATATATATCCATGTATGGCATATGTTTCCATATCCGTTTTCGTATCCATGACTTTTGCATAGTTGCATGGGGGTTTCATAAGGTCCATATGAGGAGACGCATGCGAGTGTTCATAAGCAAAGATTGGTTCTCTCGGGCCATATCGGCATTGGGTGCCAATCACGCCTCAATGGGTTTGGGGGCGTGACAAAACAATACGTATATTACCTCCTAGCATCTATTTATTCCATACTTGGATGGATTATCGGTGTTTTTTTAACAACTAAATCACTAAATAACTCATACAAAGGTTGGACGAACCAGTAATAGAACTTGGTTTCTTACATTACTACACTTATATTACAACCTATAATCTATGTATTCCATACCTAGAAGGATTATCGATGTTTTTTTGACTACTAAATCACTAAATGAGACATTCAAAAGTTGGATGGACCATTAATAGAACTTGGTTTCTTACATTAGTACTATTGTATTACAACCTAGCATCTATGTATTCTTTACTCGGATGGATTTTTTATGTTTTTTTTACTACTAAATTTCTAAATGAGACATACAAAGGTGGGACAGACCAATAATAAAACCTGGTTTCTTACATTACAACACGTGTATTACCTCCTATCATCTATTTATACCTTGCTTAGATGGATTATCGGTGTTTTTTTTACTACTAAATCACTAAATAACACATACAAAGGTTGGACGGACCAATAATAGAACTTGGTTTCTTACATTACTACACTTGTATTACAACCTAACATCTATGCATACCATACTCAAAAGGGTTATCGATGTTTTTTTTACTACAAAATTACTAAATGAGACATACAAAGGCTTGAGAGACCAGTAATAAAACTTGTTTTCTTACATTACTACTATTGTATTACAACCTAACATCTATGTATTCCATACTCAGAATGGTTATCGATGTTTTTTTGACAACTAAATTACTAAATAAAACATACAAAGGCTGGACAGACCAATAATAAAACTTGGTTTCTTACATTACAACACGTATATTACCTCCTAGCATCTATTTATTCCATAATTGGATGGATTATCGGTGTTTTTTTGAACTCTAAATAACTAAATAACTCATACAAAGGTTGGACAGACCAGTAATAGAACTTGGGTTCTTAAATTACAACACTTGTATTACAACCTAACATCTATGTATTCCATACTCAGAAGGGTTATCGATGTTTTTTTAACTACTATATTACTAAATGAGACATACAAAGGCTGGACGGGCCAGTAATAAAACTTTGTTTCTGACATTACAACACGTATATTACCTCCTAGCATCTATTTATTCTAGCATCTATTTATTCCATACTTGGATGGATTATCGCATTTTTTTTTGACGACTAAATCACTAAATAACTCATAGAAAGGTTCGACGGACCAGTAATAGAACTTGGTTTCTTACATTATTACTTGTGCATTACCTCCTAACATCTATGTATTCCAAACTCAGAGGGATTATCGGTGTTTCTTTGACTACTAAATCACTAAATGAGACATTCAAAAGTTGGATGGACCCAAAATAGAACTTGGTTTCTTACATTACAACTATTGTATTACAACCTAGCATCTATGTATTCCATACTCGGATGGATTTTTAATGTTTTTTTGACTACTAAATTTCTAAATGAGACATACAAAGGTTGGACAGACCAATAATAGAACTTGGTTTCTTACATTACTACACTTGTATTACAACCTAACATCTATGTATACCATACTCAGAAGGGTTATCGATGTTTTTTTGACTTCTAAATCACTAAATGAGACATACAAAGGTTGGACGGACCAATAATAGAACTTGGTTTCTTACATTACTACACTTGTATTACAACCTAACATCTATGCATACCATACTCAAAAGGGTTATCAATGTTTTTTTTACTACTAAATTACTAAATGAGACATACAAAGGCTTGAGAGACCAGTAATAAAACTTGGTTTCTTACATTACTACTATTGTATTACAACCTAACATCTATGTATTCCATACTCAGAAGGGTTATCGATGTTTTTTTGACTACTAAATTACTAAATAAGACATACAAAGGCTGGACAGGACAATAATAAAACTTGGTTTCTTACATTACAACACGTATATTACTTCCTAGCATCTATTTATTCCATACTTGGATGGATTATTGGTGTTTTTTGACAACTAAATCTCTAAATAACTCATACAAAGATTGGACGGACCAGTAATAGAACTTGGTTTCTTACATTACAACACTTGTATTACAACCTAACATCTATGAATTCCATACTCAGAAGGGTTATCGATGTTTTTTTAACTACTAAATTACTAAATGAGACATACAAAGGCTGGACGAACCAGTAATAAAACTTGGTTTCTTACATTACAACACGTATATTACCTCCTAGCATATATTTATTCTAGCATCTATTTATTCCATACTTGGATGGATTATCGGTGATTTTTTAACGACTAAATCACTAAATAACTCATACAAAGGCTGGACTGATCAGTAATAAAACTTGGTTTCTTACATTACTACATGTGCATTACCTCCTAACATCTATGTATTCAAAACTCAGAGGGATTATCAGTGTTTCTTTGACTACTAAATCACTAAATGAGACATTCAAAAGTTGGATGGACCCAAAATAGAACTTGGTTTCTTACATTACAACTATTGTATTACAACCTAGCATCTATGTATTGCATACTCGGATGGATTTTTAATGTTTTTTTGGCTACTAAATTTCTAAATGAGACATACAAATGTTGGACAGACCATTAATAGAACTTGGTTTCTTACATTACTACACTTGTATTACAACCTAACATCTATGTATACCATACTCAGAAGGGTTATCGATGTTTTTTTGACTTCTAAGTCACTAAATGAGACATACAAAGGTTGGACGGACCAATAATAGAACTTGGTTTCTTACATTATTACACTTGTATTACAACCTAACATCTATGCATACCATACTCAAAAGGTTTATCGATGTTTTTTTTACTACTAAATTACTAAATGAGACATACAAAGGCTTGAGAGACCAGTAATAAAACTTGGTTTATTACATTACTACTATTGTATTACAACCTAACATCTATGAATTCCATACTCAGAAGGGTTATCGATGTTTTTTTGACTACCAAATTACTAAATAAGACATACAAAGGCTGGACAGGACAATAAGAAAACTTGGTTTCTTACATTACAACATGTATATTACCTCCTAGCATCTATTTATTCCATACTTGGATGGATTATCGGTGTTTTTTGACAACTAAATCTCTAAATAACTCATACAAAGGTTGGACGGACCAGTAATAGAACTTGGTTTCTTACATTGCAACACTTGTATTACAACCTAACATCTATGTATTCCATACTCAGAAGGGTTATCGATGTTTTTTTAACTACTAAATTACTAAATGAGACATACAAAGGCTGGACGGACCAGTAATAAAACTTGGTTTCTTACATTACAACACGTATATTACCTCCTAGCATATATTTATTCTAGCATCTATTTATTCCATACTTGGATGGATTATCGGTGATTTTTTAATGACTAAATCACTAAATAACTCATACAAAGGCTGGACTGACCAGTAATAAAACTTGGTTTCTTACATTACTACATGTGCATTACCTCCTAACATCTATGTATTCCAAACTCAGAGGGATTATCGGTGTTTCTTTGACTACTAAATCACTAAATGAGACATTCAAAAGTTGGATGGACCCAAAATAGAACTTGGTTTCTTACATTACAACTATTGTATTACAACCTAGCATCTATGTATTCCATACTCAGATGGATTTTTATGTTTTTTTGACTACTAAATTTCTAAATGAGACATACAAAGGTTGGATAGACCAATAATAGAACTTGGTTTCTTGCATTACTACACTTGTATTACAACCTAACATCTATGTATACCATACTCAGAAGGGTTATCGATGTTTTTTTGACTTCTAAATCACTAAATAAGACATACAAAGGCTTGAGAGACTAGTAATAAAACTTGGTTTCTTACATTACTACTATTGTATTACAACCTAACATCTATGTATTCCATACTCAGAAGGGTTATCGATGTTTTTTTAACTATTAAATTACTAAATAAGACATACAAAGGCTGGACAGGACAATAATAAAATTTAGTTTCTTACATTACAACACGTGTATTACCTCCTAGCATCTATTTATTCCATACTTGGATGGATTATCGGTGTTTTTTTGACAACTAAATCACTAAATAACACATACAAAGGCTGGACGGACCAGTAATAGAACTTGGTTTCTTACATTACTACACTTGTATAACAACCTAACATCTATGTATTCCATATCCAAAAGGATTATCGATGTTTTTTTAACTACTAAATTACTAAATGAGACATACAAAGGCTGGACGGACCAGTAATAAAACTTGGTTTCTTACATTACTGCATGTTTATTACCTCCTAACATCTATGTATTACAAACTCAGAGGGATTATCGGTGTTTCTTTGACTACTAAATCACTAAATGAGACATTCAAAGGTTGGATGGACCAAAAATAGAACTTTGTTTCTTACTTTACTACTATTGTATTACAAACTAACATCTATGTATTCCATACTCGGATGAATTTTTGATGTTTTTTTGACTACTAAATTTCTAAATGAGACATACAAAGGTTGGACAGACCAATAATAAAACTTGGTTTCTTACATTACAACACGTGTATTCTTCTAGCATCTATTTATTCTTTACTTGGATGGATTATCGGTGTTTTTTTGACTTCTAAATCACTAAATCACACATACAAAGGTTGGACTGACCAATAATAGAACTTGGTTTCTTACATTACCAAACTTGTATTACAACCTAACATTTATGCATTCCATACTCAAAAGGGTTATCGATGTTTTTTTGACTACTAAATTACTAAATGAGACATACAAAGGCTTGAGAGACTAGTAATAAAACTTGGTTTCTTACATTACTACTATTGTATTACAACCTAACATCTATGTATTCCATACTTAGAAGGGTTATCGATGTTTTTTTAACTACTAAATTACTAAATAAGACATACACCCCGTACCCTCCAAACCTTACTTGATGATGTTGAATAAGGTTTTCTTAGGTGTCGAGAAAGATAAGTATGTATTTGGTAACGCTAACTACGAGAAAATTGAAATTTGGCCACGTACATGTAATTAGACTTTCATAGGAAGTGTTTGCTGATTTCGGGGAGCATTTGTGGAATACCCGTACAGATTCCAACCTCATTTGGTGACTTGGAGTCATGTTTACTTTATGATTAAGATCACTAAGTAAGTATTTTGTAGTGTTTTGATAAGGTATTGGACGATACACAAGTGTTGGAAAAATGGCCGAAAAATTCAGCAAAGCACCAAAACTTGTGCCACTGCCCTGTTTCAGGGGGTGTGGTGCAAGCCACCTGATTCAGAGGGGCCTCATTTCTTGCGCCACAGCCTGCTATGCAGCTAGTGGCTCAAGGCACAAAAAATGTGCCCTTCCGGACTCGTTTTGAAATGCAATTCTACGACGCTTCTTGGATGGTTTCTTTTGGTTCTTTGGAGTTATTTGAGCATTGTTAAAGCTTCAATACACTCCTACATACTTCTACATGATCAAACCATGAAACACAAGTATATAAATAGAGGAAGATGCAGATGAGAGGAGGTATCGAGCATTCGAAACCTAAAACCTCTCATGTGCTGAGAACTCACTAAATAAAATATCTTTCAGTAATCTACTTATTTTCAATTAAGCTATGGAGGATTCCAACATACAATCTTCAATCTCATATACAACAGAGGAAATAACAACTACGGTACACCCTTATTTAATTATGTGTAACTAAATCTTATATTCCTAATAATCTCTAGATTATTATTAATGTTTATCATATAGCAGTTTGATTATGTTATATTATTCAAGTAAGTTTGCTATGGTTAGGTAAGATAAGAGTTAGGTAAGCCCAGACTAAGCCATCCTAGAGGTCAAAACCGGAAAAGGCTAGGAATGCCGTGAATAGGGTAGTAGACCAGAGTTGAGGCATTGTTAGGGTAACTGATCAAGGCTGAAACCCATAGTAGTGACACAAAGAATAATTAAACATACTGAATTGCTTAGTGATAAATATAATAATAAGGATAGAGGTTAAAGGGAATATGATTTGAACACACATGAATAAAAATATGGCCACATCTAGTAAAAACATTTCATCACATGATAAAAACATAGAAAATGACCAGGATAAAACACCTAAGTATTTACTCAATGAGGATAACAATTACAAAATATTACTACTATACATACTAAGAACTTTAGATAAAGATTCAATACAAAAAATATACAACTTACTATTTACCTATGAACTTATGGACTTAATGAAAGAAGCATTATTAGATAGTTTATTAATAGTCAACACTGATGAAGATACAGACTATAAAACTAGTGATATATACGATGACATATACTCAGAAGGATATTTAGATTTTAACTAAATGAACCAAGAACATTTAGAAAATTGGCAAAAAACTATAAATGAATTAAGAGAAAGAGAAACTTTAATACAATATAACTTAGATAAATATATACAAACCCAAGAAGAAGCTTATCTAGATTTAATAGTACAAGATATTAACCAAATATTAAGATTAATTAGACAAAGAGACACCGATAATCCATCCACGTAAGGAATAAATAGATTCTAGGAGGTAATACAGGTGTTGTAATGTAAGAAACCAGGTTTTATTATTGGTCTGTCCAACCTTTGTATGTCTCATTTAGAAATTTAGTTGTTAAAAAAACATCGATAACCCTTCTAAGTATGGAATACATAGATGTTAGGTTGTAATACAATAGTAGTAATGTAAGAAACCAAGTTCTATTACTGGTCCGTCCAACCTTTGTATTAGTTATTTAGTTATTTAGAGTTCAAAAAAACACCGATAATCCATCCAAGTATGGAATAAATAGATGCTAGGAGGTAATACACGTGTTGTAATGTAAGAAACCAAGTTCTATTTTTGGTCCATCCAAGTTTTGAATGTCTCATTTACTAATTTAGTAGTCACAAAGACATCAAAAATCCATCCGAGTATGGAATATATAGATGTTAGGTTGTAATAGAATAGTAGTAATGTAAGAAACAAAGTTTTATTACTAGTCCTTCCAGCCTTTGTATGTCTCATTTAGTAATTTAGTAGTTAAGAAAACATCGATAATCCTTCTGAGTATGGAATACATAGATGTTAGGTTGTAATATAATAGTAGTAATGTAAGAAACCAAGTTCTATTACTGGTCCATCGAACCTTTCTATGAGTTATTTAGTGATTTAGTCGTCAAAAAAAACCCGATAATCCATCCAAGTATGGAATAAATAGATGCTAGAATAAATAGATTCTAGGAGGTAATATACGTGTTGTAATGTCAGAAACCAAGTTTTATTACTGGTCCGTCCAGCCTTTGTATGTCTCATTTAGTAATTTAGTAGTTAAAAATACATCGATAACCCTTCTGAGTATGGAATACATAGATGTTAGGTTGTAATACAAGTGTTGTAATTTAAGAAACCAAGTTCTATTACTGGTCCGTCCAACCTTTGTATGAGTTATTTAGTTATTTAGAGTTCAAAAAAACACCGATAATCCATCCAATTCTATTACAGGTCCGTCCAACCTTTGTATGAGTTATTTAGTTATTTCTTGTTTGGTATTGGGTAGTTATAGGTTTTAGTTTTTGCATTTAAATTGCGATAATCAATAACCATTCTACTTTTTCCTCTTTTTTGTTCACTATGTTTATTAACAATAAAAGCTGGACTAGTATGTTTGCTGTTACTCTCTTGTATCTAGTTGTTGTTAAGTAATTCAGTAACATGAAGAGTGAATTCTTTTAAATCATCATGGTTATATTTTAGTGGTTTCTGGGTAATTATACTATTAGGGTCAATTAATTCTATTGTAACTGTAGTTTTATGTTTGTCCCATCCTGTAAGGGGGTTGTCATTATATAGTAATTCTAGTTTTTGTTGTATTGGTTGTAAGGTATTTATAGAAAAAGTTATTATTTCTATTTGGGTTTCTGTATTAGGATTATTTTCTAATTTTTGTATTATATTTTTATTTCCTTCAATCCATGGAGTTGATTTCCTTGGTTTATTTTGTACTCTTTTAGCAGCTACTTTGTGGTTACAAGGTGTTGTAAACCAACAATGTGTTCTAGTTAATATATGAGGGTATAGGTTGTCTATAAAAGGCATTCCTAATATCATATCTCTTGTCGTAAATTCATAATGATACATTGTTTTTATGGTTAATATTTTATCCCATATTTGAATTTGTATATTTCGTGCTATATTTGTTATCATGCTTCCTTCGTTATTAAATCCTGTAAATACAGTGGGGTTTTTTATTTTTTCCCATTTTGCTTTTGGTACACAATTATATCTACATAGGTTAGCTTCTGATCCTGTGTCTATCATTGGTGTATAATATCTGCTATTATATCCTTCTACTATTATTTTTGCTAGTATATATACTTTTGTCATATATCTACTATAGTTCTTGAAATTATAATAGGTTTCCTGTCATAATGAATTATCAATTGTTTATCCTCTATTTTGTAGGGTTTAACTTGTTCTAACCAATTTAATCCTAGAATAATATTTGTATTTATTTTTGTTATTGTAAATGGTATAGTAATAGGTATTCCTCCTATAATTAATTCTTGAATTGTTGTTTCCTTTGTTTGTCTAAGTTCTTTAGGTAAATCTAAACATTCTTGTTCATGTAATTTAATTTCATTTTCTATTACTAATTCTCTAGTAATATAGTTTTCTTGTTCTCCTGTATCTATTAATATTAGATATTTTCTTTGGCCTAGTATTCCTGTTATATAATAATGGTATGGTTGTATTTCCATAGGTATGTCAAATTCTAGTCTTCTAGATGTACTCATTCTGGATGATGTTGTTGGGGTATCCATTATTCTTTTTGTTTTTCCTATTCTTTCATTTACTATTTCTAGTTCATTATTCATATCTAATTCTTCATAACTATAATCATTATTGTCAATTGCTGTTACTATATTGTCAAAGGGTGTTTCTATTTTTATTTTATTTATTTTGCTAACTGCTTTTACCGTGTGTTGGGTTGTTAATATGTATAAATTTTTACATCGTGCTGTAAATATCTTACTTCCTGGTGTTAGTTCTATTCCTGACATTTTCCAATATAATACTAATGATTTGTCTATATTTTTATCTTTTATTGCTACTAAATAGTTTGGATTTACTGTGAATTTAAATTTTTGATATATTAAATTTCCTTTTACTGCACTAATTATGCTTTTTTCTATAGGTGATTTAATTCTATCATCTGCTAAATATAGTTCTATTGGTGTATCTATTCCTTCTCTAAAGCATGCTCTTAATAATATTTCTATTGCTCCTAAATGTACATAAGTTATCTCACTTTTAGTTTTTAAAGCTTGTATTTCTTTGTTAAGTTCTTTTTTATTAATAATTGGTACCATTGCTTTTCCTTTTGCATATTTACTATCTATTGTATGTTCTTTTTGGCTTATAACATAATATTCTTCTTTTGGTTTTCTAAACCAATTTTTTATTATAGGTACGTCTAATACATTATCTATTTTAAGTGATATTTCTTGTTTTTTAATTTGGTTGAATATATGTGTATCAAATATTACTTTTTGGTTTGAAGTTTCTTCATTTTGGTAGTCATCTTTTTCAATTACTCCTTGTTCAGTCATTCTTGTATTCTTCTATGTCTGTATCTTCTTTATATATTATATCTTCATCAAGATCTGTCATATCTATTTCGCTTATTTCACTTATTTCATATATACTATCTTCACTTTCCATATCATAATCTATATATGGTAGTTCAGTATATTTATCATCTTTTATTTGTATTTCTGTTATTTGTTTTTTCTTTAAATTTTTAGGTAGTTTACAATCTTTAGCCAAATGTCCTAGTTTTCCACAATTGTAACATTCACATTCAGATAATTTTTTCTTAGGTTTGTATGGTCTTTTCTTTTTATAATTTTTTACATAATATCTTTTCCTTGGTTGTTTATATTTATATTTGGATTTAAAACTCTTATATTTCTTAAATCGTTTTTTATATTTATGTTTGGGTTGTTTACATCCAAACTGGGGTGCTGTTTTTTGTGTGCAACATGCCTTCATATTTTTATCTAATACTTTATCTAATTTCTTTCTATCTTTGTAGGTATCACATAATCCTATGAACCATGTTTGTAGATATTTTATTCTTGCTCCCAAAGTATCTGTTAAGCTTGCTGCTTCCCAATCAGCTATTATTTTGGTACTAAATGGTTCAGGTAATTTTGTAAAATATGTTTTTCTAACTTCTATTGCTTCCTCATGAGTATATATTCCTTTGTAGTAATATTCTTTAAAAGCACATGTATATTGGTCTGTGTAACACATATTACATATTGTTAATTTATTCATTAATTGCCTATTTAAATTTTTATCCTTTTCTTGTTCTGCTATTTCAGTAGTCATACTTCCAAATTCATTTCTTATTCCAAATTCATATTTATCTAAGATTGCTATATTTGATGTTATAATTGTGCCATTTTTGTCTTTATTATTTCTTAGGGTTGTTCTACTTTCTTCTGTTATATTATGTAACCATAATTTTACTGTTCCTACTAATGTTCTTTCTATATATCCTGGTGTATCTGCTACAGATATTTTATTATCAACTAATTGTTTTGCAATGTGTCCTATCCATAATTGTATCGTTTTATTTGTATCTATTACACAATTTAAATCTAAAAATTGTGATTGTTCTGGTACTTTATTTGGCATCCACTTTGTATTAAGTCTACTATTCCATATTGCTTCATATCTGTTATCGTCTGTTACTGTCCAATAGGTTGGTCCTGTTGTTCTAGGGTTATTAAATCTTCTTTTGTCAGATGATTTACTAGTACTGGCTTCTCCTTTTATGGTATTTATATTTGGTTTAGTATTTGTTGTATTTATTTCTAAATCAGTGTTTGTAATTTGATTCATAATTTCTGTATATGTTTCACTTATTTCTTGGTCTTCAGATTGTTCTTCATCTGTATTGTCTATGTTATTTATGTTATCTATGCTTAAGGTTGTAAATTCTTCTGTGACATCCGGATTGGTTTCTTCAATGTGTATTTTTTCTTTTAATTTTTCTAATTCTTCGGCTAACTGTTTTTCTTTTTCTAATTGTTTTATTTTAAATATTTTTTGACGTTCTTCTCGTTCTTTAATTTTCTTTGCATATATTTGTTTTAAAACTTCTAATTCTTTTTCTAATTCTTTTATTTTTGTAGATGGCTCATATTCTATTTGGGAAATATTTGGACTTATATCTTGGTGTACTTCTTGTTGTTGTGGCTCTTCTTTAATCTGTTTAAGTTTTAATGTTTCGATTTCTTTTTTAGCATTATTTCGTATTTTTTCAATTTCCAATTTTTGATCTATTTCATTATTTTCTCTTTGTAGTCTTACCATTTCTGTTAGGCTATCTTCTAACTTAGCTGAATTATTATCTGGCATTAAATGTAATTTTGTTCCTATTTTTCTATATCTTCGTCCTAAGTTTGAATGTACTATAATTATTTGTATACCTTCTGTTCCTGTAAATGTTTTTTCTTCTACTGGATACTCTTCTTTATTCATAAGCATATTTATGTTCTAATATGTCTTTTTGTAATTCTAATTCACTTATAGTTTGTTTTTGTGCAGCTGTTGATTTTTTAGTTACTCCTGCAAATATATTATAATTCAATCTTTCTTTTCTATGATTAATTTCATCTCGTATATCTATGATTTTTCTAAGTAATTCTGCTTTTCTTATTATTCTTGGTGTGTCCGGATATTTGTACGCTGGGTTACTTGGTTCAGGCTTATCCATTTATGGTTTGTTTTATTGATATAGTTATTTTGTCTAGTGCTATAACCAATTTAGTCATGGCTTTATATAAGTTATCTATTTCTTTTATTATTTGTGTAATTTCTTTAAGTTTTTGTTTTCTTTGGATATGTCTTTTATATTTTTTCTGAATCTTATTTGTTAACTGGTTTATTTTTATTGATTTTACTATTCTTATAGGTGCCTGTTTATGTGTCATATTTTTCTTTTGATTGTTTTCGCAAGTTTTTAATATATTTATATTCTATGTATGAGATTATATCTATTTTGGTAGGTTCATACTAATAATATAATTTCTTTAATTCTTTTCTGAGTTTCTGTATTTTATCATTTCTATGTATTTGTTTCATAATTCTTGGATATCGTGGGTCATCGCAAGTTAAATCTTCGCCATATTCAAGTGGTGTATTTAGTAGTTTAGCAGCTTTCCTATGATAATTTTCTATGGTTAGTCTATCTCTATGTTCTATAATCTTATTCCTGTGTTTTGTTTTATTTGGATATTTTTTATTACTGTGCTCGTGTTTCTTACATTACAACACTTGTATTACAACCTAACATCTATGTATTCCATACTCAGAAGGGTTATCAATATTTTTTTAACTACTAAATTACTAAATAAGACATACAAAGGCTGGACGGACCAGTAATAAAACTTGGTTTCTTACATTACAACACGTATATTACCTCCTAGCATCTATTTATTCTAGGATCTATTTACTCCATACTTGGATGGATTATCGGTGTTTTTTTGACGACTAAATCACTAAATAACTCATACAAAGGATGGACGGACCAGTAATAGAACTTGGTTTCTTACATTACTACACTTGTATTACAATCGAACATCTATGTATTCCATACTCAGAAGGATTATCGATGTTTTTTTAACTACTAAATTACTAAATGAGACATACAAAGGCTAGACGGCCCAGTAATAAAACTTGGTTTCTTACATTACTACATGTGCATTACCTCCTAACATCTATGTATTCCAAACTCAAAGGGATTATCGGTGTTTGTTTGACTACTAAATCACTAAATGAGACATTCAAAAGTTGGATGGACAAAAAATAGAACTTGGTTTCTTACATTACTACTATTGTATTACAACCTAGCATCTATTTATTCCATACTCGGATGGATTTTTGATGTTTTTTTGACTACTATATTTCTAAATGAGACATACAAAGGCTGGACAGACCAATAATAAAACCTGGTTTCTTACATTACAACACGTGTATTACCTCCTAGCATCTATTTATACCTTACTTCGATGGATTATCGGTGTTTTTTTTACTACTAAATCACTAAATCACACATACAAAGGTTGGACGGACCAATAATAGAACTTGGTTTCTTACATTACTACACTTGTATTACAACCTAACATCTATGCATACCATACTCAAAAGGGTTATCGATGTTTTTTTTACTACTAAATTACTAAATGAGACATACAAAGGCTTGAGAGACCAGTAATAAAACTTGGTTTCTTACATTACTACTATTGTATTACAACCTAACATCTATGTATTCCATACTCAGAAGGGTTATCGATGTTTTTTTAACTACTAAATTACTAAATAAGACATACAATGGTTGGACAGACCAATAATAAAATTTGGTTTCTTACATTACAACACGTATATTACCTCCTAGCATCTATTTATTCCATACTTGGATGGATTATCGGTGTTTTTTTGACAACTAAATCACTAAATAACTCATACAAAGGTTGGACAGACTAGTAATAGAACTTGGTTTCTTACATTACTACACTTGTATTACAACCTAACATCTATGTATTCCATATCCAGAAGGATTATCGATGTTTTTTTAACTACTAAATTACTAAATGAGACATATAAAGGCTGGACGGACCAGTAATAAAACTTGGTTTCTTACATTACTACATGTGCATTACCTCCTAACATCTATGTATTCAAAACTCAGATGGATTATTGGTGTTTGTTTGACTACTAAATCACTAAATTAGACATTCAAAAGTTTGATGGACCAAAAATAGAGCTTGGTTTCTTACATTACTACTATTGTATTACAACCTAGCATCTATGTATTCTATAATCGGATGGATTTTTTATGTTTTTTAAACTACTAAATTTCTAAATGAGACATACAAAGATTGGACAGACCAATAATGAAACATGGTTTCTTACATTACAACACGTGTATTACCTCCTATCATCTATTTATACCTTACATCGATGGATTATCGGTGTTTTTTTTACTACTAAATCACTAAATAACACATACAAATGTTGGACGGACCAATAATAGAACTTGGTTTCTTACATTACTACACTTGTATTACAACCTAACGTCTATGCATACCATACTTAAAAGGGTTATCGATGTTTTTTTTACTACCAAATTACTAAATGAGACATACAAAGGCTTGAGAGACCAGTAATAAAACTTGGTTTCTTACATTACTACTATTGTATTACAACCTAACATCTATGTATTCCATACTCAGAAGGGTTATCGATGTTTTTTTAACTACTAAATTACTAAATAAGACATACAATGGTTGGACAGACCAATAATAAAATTTGGTTTCTTACATTACAACACGTATATTACCTCCAAGCATCTATTTATTCCATACTTGGATGGATTATCGGTGTTTTTTTGACAACTAAATCACTAAATAACTCATACAAAGGTTGGACAGACTAGTAATAGAACTTGGTTTCTTACATTACTACACTTGTATTACAACCTAACATCTATGTATTCCATACTCAGAAGGATTATCGATGTTTTTTTAACTACTAAATTACTAAATGAGGCATACAAAGGCTGGACGGACCAGTAATAAAACTTGGTTTCTGACATTACAACACGTATATTACCTCCTAGCATCTATTTATTCCATACTTGGATGGATTATCGGGTTTTTTTGACGACTAAATCACTAAATAACTCATCGAAAGGTTCGACGGACTAGTGATAGAACTTGGTTTCTTACATTACTACTATTATATTACAACCTAACATCTATGTATTCCATACTCAGAAGGATTATCGATGTTTTCTTAACTACTAAATTACTAAATGAGACATACAAAGGCTGGACGGACCAGTAATAAAACTTTGTTTCTTACATTACTACTATTCTATTACAACCTAACATCTATATATTCCATACTCGGATGGATTTTTGATGTCTTGGTGACTACTAAATTAGTAAATGAGACATTCAAAACTTGGATGGACCAAAAATAGAACTTGGTTTCTTACATTACAACACGTGTATTACCTCCTAGCATCTATTTATTCCATACTTGGATGGATTATCGGTGTTTTTTTGAACTCTAAATAACTAAGTAACTAATACAAAGGTTGGACGGACCAGTAATAGAACTTGGTTTCTTACATTACTACTATTGTATTACAACCTAACATCTATGTATTCCATACTCAGAAGGGTTATCGATGTTTTTTTAACTACTAAATTTCTAAATGAGACATACAAAGGTTGGACAGACCAATAATAAAACCTGGTTTCTTACATTACAACACGTGTATTATCTCCTAGCATCTATTTATTCGTTACGTGGATGGATTCTCGGTGTTTTTTTGACTACTAAATCACTAAGTAACACATACAAAGGTTGGACGGACCAATAATAGAACTTGGTTTCTTACATTACTACACTTGTATTACTACCTAACATTTATGTAATTCAAACTCAGAAGGGTTATCGATGTTTTTATAACTACTAAATTACTAAATGAGAGATACAAAGGCTGGACGGACCAGTAATAAAACTTAGTTTCTTACATTACAACACGTATATTACCTCCTAGCATCTATTTATTCTAGCATCTATTTATTCCATACTTGGATGGATTATCGGTGTTTTTTTGACGACTAAATCACTAAATAACTCATACAAAGGTTGGACGGACCAGTAATAGAACTTGGTGTCTTACATTACTACACTTGTATTACAACCGAACATCTATGTATTCCATACTCTGAAGGATTATCTATGTTTTTTTAACTACTACATTACTAAATGAGACGTACAAAGGCTGGACGGCCCAGTAGTAAAACTTGGGTTATTACATTACTACATGTGCATTACCTCCTAACATCTGTGTATTCCAAACACAGAGGGATTATCGGTGTTTCTTTGACTACTAAATCACTAAATGAGACATTCAAAAGTTGGATGGACAAAAAATAGAACTTGGTTTCTTACATTACTACTATTGTATTACAACCTAGTATTTATGTATTCCATACTCCGATGAATTTTGGATTTTTTTTGACTACTAAATTTCTGAATGAGACATACAAAGGTTGGATAGACCAATAATAAAACCTGGTTACTTACATTACAACACGTGTATTACCTCTAAGCATCTATTTATTCCTTACTTGGATGGATTATCGGTGTTTTTTTGACTACTAAATCACTAAATCACACATACAAAGGTTGAACGGACCAATAATAGAACTTGGTTTCTTACATTACTACACTTGTATTACAACCTAACATCTATCCATTCCGTACTCAAAAGGGTTATAGATGTTTTTCTTACTACTAAATTACTAAATGATACATACAAAGGCTGGACGGACCAATAATAGAACTTGGTTTCTTACATTACTACTATTGTATTACAACCTAACATCTATGTATTCCATACTCAGAAGGGTTATCGATGTTGTTTTGACTACTAAATTACTAAATAAGACATACAAAGGCTGGACAAACCAATAATAAAACTTGGTTTCTTACATTACAACACGTATATTACCTCCTAGCATCTATTTATTCCATACTTGGATGGATTATTGGTGTTTTTTTGACAACTAAATCACTAAATAACTCATACAAAGGTTGGACGGACCAGTAATAGAACTTGGTTTCTTACATTACAACACTTGTATTACAACCTAACATCTATGTATTCCATACTCAGAAGGGTTATTAATATTTTTTTAACTACTAAATTACTAAATAAGACATACAAAGGCTGGACGGACCAGTAATAAAACTTGGTTTCTTACATTACAACACGTATATTACCTCCTAGCATCTATTTATTCTAGCATCTATTTATTCCATACTTGGATGGATTATCGGTGTTTTTTTGTTTACTAAATCACTAAATAACTCATACAAAGGTTGGACGAACCAGTAATAGAACTTGGTTTCTTACATTACTACACTTGCATTACAACCGAACATCTATGTATTCCATACTCAGAAGGATTATCGATGTTTTTTTAACTACTAAATTACTAAATGAGACATACAAAAGCTGGACGGCCCAGTAATAAAACTTGGTTTCTTACATTACTACATGTGCATTACCTCCTAACATCTATGTATTCCAAACTCAGAGGGATTATCGGTGTTTCTTTTACTACTAAATCACTAAATGAGACATTCAAAAGTTGGATGGACAAAAAATAGAACTTAGTTTCTTACATTACTACTATTGTATTACAACCTAGCATCTATGTATTCCATACTCGTATGGATTTTTGATGTTTTTTTGACTACTAAATTTCTAAATGAGACATACAAAGGTTGGACAGACCAATAATAAAACCTGGTTTCTTACATTACAACACGTGTATTACCTCCTAGCATCTATTTATTCCTTACTTGGATGGATTATTGGTGTTTTTTTGACTACTAAATCACTAAATCACACATACAAAGGTTGGACGGACCAATAATAGAACTTGGTTTCTTAAATTACTGCACTTGTATTACAACCTAACATCTAGGCATTCCATACTCAAAAGGGTTATCTATGTTTTTTTGACTACTAAATTACTAAATGAGACATACAATGGCTCGTGAGACAAGTAATAAAACTTTGTTTCTTACATTACTACTATTGTATTACAACCTAACATCTATGTATTCCATACTCAGAAGGGTTATCGATGTTTTTTTAACTACTAAATTACTAAATGAGACATACAAAGGCTGGACGGACCAGTAATAAAACTTTGTTTCTTACATTACTACTATTCTATTACAACCTAACATCTATATATTCCATACTCGGATGGATTTTTGATGTCTTGGTGACTACTAAATTAGTAAATGAGACATTCAAAACTTGGATGGACCAAAAATAGAACTTGGTTTCTTACATTACAACACGTGTATTACCTCCTAGCATCTATTTATTCCATACTTGGATGGATTATCGGTGTTTTTTTGAACTCTAAATAACTAAATAACTAATACAAAGGTTGGACGGACCAGTAATAGAACTTGGTTTCTTACATTACTACACTTGTATTACAACCTAACATCTATCCATTCCATCCTCAAAAGGGATATAGATGTTTTTTTGACTACTAAATTACTAAATGAGACATACAAAGGCTCGAGAGACCAGTAATAAAACTTGGTTTCTTACATTACTACTATTGTATTACAACCTAACATCTATGTATTCCATACTCAGAAGGGTTATCGATGTTGTTTTGACTACTAAATTACTAAATAAGACGTACAAAGGCTGGACAGACCAGTAATAAAACTTGGTTTCTTACATTACTACTATTGTATTACAACCTAACATCTATGTATTCCATACTCAGAAGGGTTATTTTTTTTTTAACTACTAAATTACTAAATAAGACATACAATGGTTGGACAGACCAATAATAAAATTTGGTTTCTTACATTACAACACGTATATTACCTCCTAGCATCCATTTATTCCATACTTGGATGGATTATTGGTGTTTTTTTGACAATTAAATCACTAAATAACTCATACAAAGGTTGGACGGACCAGTAATAGAACTTGGTTTCTTACATTACAACACTTGTATTACAACCTAACATCTATGTATTCCATACTCAGAAGGGTTATAAATATTTTTTTAACTACTAAATTACTAAATAAGACATACAAAGGCTGAACGGACTAGTAATAAAACTTGGTTTCTTACATTACTACATGTGCATTACCTCCTAACATTTATGTATTCCAAACTCAGATGGATTATCGGTGTTTCTTTGACTACTAAATCACAAAATGAGACATTCAAATATTGGATGGACCAAAAATAGAACTTGGTTTCTTACATTACTACTATTGTATTACAACCTAGCATCTATGTATTCCACACTCGGATGGATTCTTGATGTTATTTTGACTACTAAATTTCTAAATGAGACAAACAAAGGTTGGACAGACCAATAATAAAATCGGGTTTCTTATATTAAGACACATGTATTACCTCCTAGCATCTATTTATTCCTTACTTGGATGGATTATAGGTGTTTTTTTGACAACTAAATCACTAAATAACTCATACAAAGGTTGGACGGACCAATAATAGAACTTGGTTTCTTACATTACTACACTTGTATTACAACCTAACATCTATCCATTCCATACTCAAAAGGGTTATAGATGTTTTTTTGACTACTAAATTACTAAATGAGACATACAAAGGCTCGAGAGACAAGTAATAAAACTTTGTTTCTTACATTACTACTATTGTATTACAACCTAACATCTATGTATTCCATACTCAGAAGGGTTATCGATGTTGTTTTGACTACTAAATTACTAAATAAGACGTACAAAGGCTGGACAGACCAATAATAAAACTTGGTTTCTTACATTACAACACGTATATTACCTCCTAGCATCTATTTATTCCATACTTGGATGGATTATTGGTGTTTTTTTGAACTCTAAATGACTAAATAACTAATACAAAGGTTGGACGGACCAGTAATAGAACTTGGTTTCTTACATTACTACTATTGTATTACAACCTAACATCTATCCATTCCATCCTCAAAAGGGATATAGATGTTTTTTTGACTACTAAATTACTAAATGAGACATACAAAGGCTCGAGAGACCAGTAATAAAACTTGGTTTCTTACATTATTACTATTGTATTACAACCTAACATCTATGTATTCCATACTCAGAAGGGTTATCGATGTTGTTTTGACTACTAAATTACTAAATAAGACATACAAAGGCTGGACAGACCAATAATAAAACTTGGTTTGTTACATTACAGCACGTATATTACCTCCTAGCATCTATTTATTCCATACATGGATGGATTATTGGTGTTTTTTTGATAACTAAATCACTAAATAACTCATACAAAGGTTGGACGAACCAGTAATAGAACTTGGTTTCTTACATTACAACACTTGTATTACAACCTAACATCTATGTATTCCATACTCAGAAGGGTTATCAATATTTTTTTAACTACTAAATTACTAAATAAGACATACAAAGGCTGGACGGACTAGTAATAAAACTTGGTTTCTTACATTACTACATGTGCATTACCTCCTAACATCTATGTATTCCAAACTCAGATGGATTATCGGTGTTTCTTTGACTACTAAATCACTAAATGAGACATTCAAATGTTGGATGGACCAAAAATAGAACTTGGTTTCTTACATTACTACTATTGTATTACAACTTAGCATCTATGTATTCCATACTCGGATGGATTTTTGATGTTTTTTTGACTACTAAATTTCTAAATGAGACAAACAAAGGTTGGACAGACCAATAATAAAATTGGGTTTCTTACATTAAGACAGATGTATTACCTACTAGCATCTACTTATTCCTTACTTGGATGGATTATCGGTGTTTTTTTGACAACTAAATCACTAAATAACTCATACAAAGGTTGGACGGACCAGTAATAGAACTTGGTTTCTTACATTACTACACTTGTATTACAACCTAACATCTACGTATTCAAAACTCAGAGGGATTATCAGTGTTTCTTTGACTGCTAAATCACTAAATGAGACATTCAAAAGTTGGATGGACAAAAAATAGAACTTGGTTTCTTACATTACTACTATTGTATTACAACCTAGCATCTATGTATTCCATACTCGGATGGATTTTTGATGTTTTTTTGACTACTAAATTTCTAAATGAGACATACAAAGGTTGGACAGACCAACAATAAAACCTGGTTTCTTACATTACAACACGTGTATTACCTCCTAGCATCTATTTATTCCTTACTTGGATGGATTATTGGTGTTTTTTTGACTACTAAATCACTAAATCACACATACAAAGGTTGAACGGACCAATAATAGAACTTGGTTTCTTACATTACTACACTTGTATTACAACCTAACATCTATCCATTCCATACTCAAAAGGGTTATAGATGTTTTTTTGACAACTAAATTACTAAATGAGACATACAAAGGCTCGAGAGACAAGTAATAAAACTTTGTTTCTTACATTACTACTATTGTATTACAACCTAACATCTATGTATTCCATACTCAGAAGGGTTATCGATGTTGTTTTGACTACTAAATTACTAAATAAGACGTACAAAGGCTGGACAGACCAATAATAAAACTTGGTTTCTTACATTACAACACGTATATTACCTCCTAGCATCTATTTATTCCATACTTGGATGGATTATTGGTGTTTTTTTGAACTCTAAATAACTAAATAACTCATACAAAGGTTGGACGGACCAGTAATAGAACTTGGTTTCTTACATTACTACTATTGTATTACAACCTAACATCTATCCATTCCATCCTCAAAAGGGATATAGATGTTTTTTTGACTACTAAATTACTAAATGAGACATACAAAGGCTCGAGAGACCAGTAATAAAACTTGGTTTCTTACATTATTACTATTGTATTACAACCTAACATCTATGTATTCCATACTCAGAAGGGTTATCGATGTTGTTTTGACTACTAAATTTCTAAATGAGACATACAAAGGTTGGACAGACCAACAATAAAACCTGGTTTCTTACATTACAACACGTGTATTACCTCCTAGCATCTATTTATTCCTTACTTGGATGGATTATTGGTGTTTTTTTTACTACTAAATCACTAAATCACACATACAAAGGTTGAACGGACCAATAATAGAACTTGGTTTCTTACATTACTACACTTGTATTACAACCTAACATCTATCCATTCCATACTCAAAAGGGTTATAGATGTTTTTTTGACTACTAAATTACTAAATGAGACATACAAAGGCTCGAGAGACAAGTAATAAAACTTTGTTTCTTACATTACTACTATTGTATTACAACCTAACATCTATGTATTCCATACTCAGAAGGGTTATCGATGTTGTTTTGACTACTAAATTACTAAATAAGACGTACAAAGGCTGGACAGACCAATAATAAAACTTGGTTTCTTACATTACAACACGTATATTACCTCCTAGCATCTATTTATTCCATACTTGGATGGATTATTGGTGTTTTTTTGAACTCTAAATGACTAAATAACTAATACAAAGGTTGGACGGACCAGTAATAGAACTTGGTTTCTTACATTACTACTATTGTATTACAACCTAACATCTATCCATTCCATCCTCAAAAGGGATATAGATGTTTTTTTGACTACTAAATTACTAAATGAGACATACAAAGGCTCGAGAGACCAGTAATAAAACTTGGTTTCTTACATTATTACTATTGTATTACAACCTAACATCTATGTATTCCATACTCAGAAGGGTTATCGATGTTGTTTTGACTACTAAATTACTAAATAAGACATACAAAGGCTGGACAGACCAATAATAAAACTTGGTTTGTTACATTACAGCACGTATATTACCTCCTAGCATCTATTTATTCCATACATGGATGGATTATTGGTGTTTTTTTGATAACTAAATCACTAAATAACTCATACAAAGGTTGGACGAACCAGTAATAGAACTTGGTTTCTTACATTACAACACTTGTATTACAACCTAACATCTATGTATTCCATACTCAGAAGGGTTATCAATATTTTTTTAACTACTAAATTACTAAATAAGACATACAAAGGCTGGACGGACTAGTAATAAAACTTGGTTTCTTACATTACTACATGTGCATTACCTCCTAACATCTATGTATTCCAAACTCAGATGGATTATCGGTGTTTCTTTGACTACTAAATCACTAAATGAGACATTCAAATGTTGGATGGACCAAAAATAGAACTTGGTTTCTTACATTACTACTATTGTATTACAACTTAGCATCTATGTATTCCATACTCGGATGGATTTTTGATGTTTTTTTGACTACTAAATTTCTAAATGAGACAAACAAAGGTTGGACAGACCAATAATAAAATTGGGTTTCTTACATTAAGACAGATGTATTACCTACTAGCATCTACTTATTCCTTACTTGGATGGATTATCGGTGTTTTTTTGACAACTAAATCACTAAATAACTCATACAAAGGTTGGACGGACCAGTAATAGAACTTGGTTTCTTACATTACTACACTTGTATTACAACCTAACATCTACGTATTCAAAACTCAGAGGGATTATCAGTGTTTCTTTGACTGCTAAATCACTAAATGAGACATTCAAAAGTTGGATGGACAAAAAATAGAACTTGGTTTCTTACATTACTACTATTGTATTACAACCTAGCATCTATGTATTCCATACTCGGATGGATTTTTGATGTTTTTTTGACTACTAAATTTCTAAATGAGACATACAAAGGTTGGACAGACCAACAATAAAACCTGGTTTCTTACATTACAACACGTGTATTACCTCCTAGCATCTATTTATTCCTTACTTGGATGGATTATTGGTGTTTTTTTGACTACTAAATCACTAAATCACACATACAAAGGTTGAACGGACCAATAATAGAACTTGGTTTCTTACATTACTACACTTGTATTACAACCTAACATCTATCCATTCCATACTCAAAAGGGTTATAGATGTTTTTTTGACAACTAAATTACTAAATGAGACATACAAAGGCTCGAGAGACAAGTAATAAAACTTTGTTTCTTACATTACTACTATTGTATTACAACCTAACATCTATGTATTCCATACTCAGAAGGGTTATCGATGTTGTTTTGACTACTAAATTACTAAATAAGACGTACAAAGGCTGGACAGACCAATAATAAAACTTGGTTTCTTACATTACAACACGTATATTACCTCCTAGCATCTATTTATTCCATACTTGGATGGATTATTGGTGTTTTTTTGAACTCTAAATAACTAAATAACTAATACAAAGGTTGGACGGACCAGTAATAGAACTTGGTTTCTTACATTACTACTATTGTATTACAACCTAACATCTATCCATTCCATCCTCAAAAGGGATATAGATGTTTTTTTGACTACTAAATTACTAAATGAGACATACAAAGGCTCGAGAGACCAGTAATAAAACTTGGTTTCTTACATTATTACTATTGTATTACAACCTAACATCTATGTATTCCATACTCAGAAGGGTTATCGATGTTGTTTTGACTACTAAATTTCTAAATGAGACATACAAAGGTTGGACAGACCAACAATAAAACCTGGTTTCTTACATTACAACACGTGTATTACCTCCTAGCATCTATTTATTCCTTACTTGGATGGATTATTGGTGTTTTTTTTACTACTAAATCACTAAATCACACATACAAAGGTTGAACGGACCAATAATAGAACTTGGTTTCTTACATTACTACACTTGTATTACAACCTAACATCTATCCATTCCATACTCAAAAGGGTTATAGATGTTTTTTTGACTACTAAATTACTAAATGAGACATACAAAGGCTCGAGAGACAAGTAATAAAACTTTGTTTCTTACATTACTACTATTGTATTACAACCTAACATCTATGTATTCCATACTCAGAAGGGTTATCGATGTTGTTTTGACTACTAAATTACTAAATAAGACGTACAAAGGCTGGACAGACCAATAATAAAACTTGGTTTCTTACATTACAACACGTATATTACCTCCTAGCATCTATTTATTCCATACTTGGATGGATTATTGGTGTTTTTTTGAACTCTAAATGACTAAATAACTAATACAAAGGTTGGACGGACCAGTAATAGAACTTGGTTTCTTACATTACTACTATTGTATTACAACCTAACATCTATCCATTCCATCCTCAAAAGGGATATAGATGTTTTTTTGACTACTAAATTACTAAATGAGACATACAAAGGCTCGAGAGACCAGTAATAAAACTTGGTTTCTTACATTATTACTATTGTATTACAACCTAACATCTATGTATTCCATACTCAGAAGGGTTATCGATGTTGTTTTGACTACTAAATTACTAAATAAGACATACAAAGGCTGGACAGACCAATAATAAAACTTGGTTTGTTACATTACAGCACGTATATTACCTCCTAGCATCTATTTATTCCATACTTGGATGGATTATTGGTGTTTTTTTGATAACTAAATCACTAAATAACTCATACAAAGGTTGGACGAACCAGTAATAGAACTTGGTTTCTTACATTACAACACTTGTATTACAACCTAACATCTATGTATTCCATACTCAGAAGGGTTATCAATATTTTTTTAACTACTAAATTACTAAATAAGACATACAAAGGCTGGACGGACTAGTAATAAAACTTGGTTTCTTACATTACTACATGTGCATTACCTCCTAACATCTATGTATTCCAAACTCAGATGGATTATCGGTGTTTCTTTGACTACTAAATCACTAAATGAGACATTCAAATGTTGGATGGACCAAAAATAGAACTTGGTTTCTTACATTACTACTATTGTATTACAACTTAGCATCTATGTATTCCATACTCGGATGGATTTTTGATGTTTTTTTGACTACTAAATTTCTAAATGAGACAAACAAAGGTTGGACAGACCAATAATAAAATTGGGTTTCTTACATTAAGACAGATGTATTACCTACTAGCATCTACTTATTCCTTACTTGGATGGATTATCGGTGTTTTTTTGACAACTAAATCACTAAATAACTCATACAAAGGTTGGACGGACCAGTAATAGAACTTGGTTTCTTACATTACTACACTTGTATTACAACCTAACATCTACGTATTCAAAACTCAGAGGGATTATCAGTGTTTCTTTGACTGCTAAATCACTAAATGAGACATTCAAAAGTTGGATGGACAAAAAATAGAACTTGGTTTCTTACATTACTACTATTGTATTACAACCTAGCATCTATGTATTCCATACTCGGATGGATTTTTGATGTTTTTTTGACTACTAAATTTCTAAATGAGACATACAAAGGTTGGACAGACCAACAATAAAACCTGGTTTCTTACATTACAACACGTGTATTACCTCCTAGCATCTATTTATTCCTTACTTGGATGGATTATTGGTGTTTTTTTGACTACTAAATCACTAAATCACACATACAAAGGTTGAACGGACCAATAATAGAACTTGGTTTCTTACATTACTACACTTGTATTACAACCTAACATCTATCCATTCCATACTCAAAAGGGTTATAGATGTTTTTTTGACTACTAAATTACTAAATGAGACATACAAAGGCTCGAGAGACAAGTAATAAAACTTTGTTTCTTACATTACTACTATTGTATTACAACCTAACATCTATGTATTCCATACTCAGAAGGGTTATCGATGTTGTTTTGACTACTAAATTACTAAATAAGACGTACAAAGGCTGGACAGACCAATAATAAAACTTGGTTTCTTACATTACAACACGTATATTACCTCCTAGCATCTATTTATTCCATACTTGGATGGATTATTGGTGTTTTTTTGAACTCTAAATAACTAAATAACTAATACAAAGGTTGGACGGACCAGTAATAGAACTTGGTTTCTTACATTACTACTATTGTATTACAACCTAACATCTATCCATTCCATCCTCAAAAGGGATATAGATGTTTTTTTGACTACTAAATCACTAAATGAGACATTCAAAGGCTCGAGAGACCAGTAATAAAACTTGGTTTCTTACATTATTACTATTGTATTACAACCTAACATCTATGTATTCCATACTCAGAAGGGTTATCGATGTTGTTTTGACTACTAAATTTCTAAATGAGACATACAAAGGTTGGACAGACCAACAATAAAACCTGGTTTCTTACATTACAACACGTGTATTACCTCCTAGCATCTATTTATTCCTTACTTGGATGGATTATTGGTGTTTTTTTTACTACTAAATCACTAAATCACACATACAAAGGTTGAACGGACCACTAATAGAACTTGGTTTCTTACATTACTACACTTGTATTACAACCTAACATCTATCCATTCCATACTCAAAAGGGTTATAGATGTTTTTTTGACTACTAAATTACTAAATGAGACATACAAAGGCTCGAGAGACAAGTAATAAAACTTTGTTTCTTACATTACTACTATTGTATTACAACCTAACATCTATGTATTCCATACTCAGAAGGGTTATCGATGTTGTTTTGACTACTAAATTACTAAATAAGACGTACAAAGGCTGGACAGACCAATAATAAAACTTGGTTTCTTACATTACAACACGTATATTACCTCCTAGCATCTATTTATTCCATACTTGGATGGATTATTGGTGTTTTTTTGAACTCTAAATGACTAAATAACTAATACAAAGGTTGGACGGACCAAAAATAGAACTTGGTTTCTTACATTACTACTATTGTATTACAACTTAGCATCTATGTATTCCATACTCGGATGGATTTTTGATGTTTTTTTGACTACTAAATTTCTAAATGAGACAAACAAAGGTTGGACAGACCAATAATAAAATCGGGTTTCTTACATTAAGACACATGTATTACCTCCTAGAATCTATTTATTCCTTACTTGGATGGATTATAGGTGTTTTTTTGACAACTAAATCACTAAATAACTCATACAAAGGTTGGACGGACCAGTAATAGAAATTGGTTTCTTACATTACTACACTTGTTTTACAACCTAACATCTATGTATTCAAAACTCAGAGGGATTATCGGTGTTTCTTTGACTGCTAAATCACTAAATGAGACATTCAAAAGTTGGATGGACAAAAAATAGAACTTGGTTTCTTACATTACTACTATGGTATTACAACCTAGAATCTATGTATTCCATACCCGGATGGATTTTTGATGTTTTTTTGACTACTAAATTTCTAAATGAGACATACAAAGGTTGGAAAGACCAACAATAAAACCTGGTTTCTTACATTACAACACGTGTATTACCTCCTAGCATCTATTTATTCCTTACTTGGATGGATTATTGGTGTTTTTTTGACTACTAAATCACACATACAAAGGTTGAACGGACCAATAATAGAACTTGGTTTCTCACATTACTACACTTGTATTACAACCTAACATCTATCCATTCCATACTCAAAAGGGTTATAGATGTTTTTTTGACTACTAAATTACTAAATGAGACATACAAAGGCTCGAGAGACCAGTAATAAAACTTGGTTTCTTACATTACTACTATTGTATTACAACCTAACATCTATGTATTCCATACTCAGAAGGGTTATCGATGTTGTTTTGACTACTAAATTACTAAATAAGACATACAAAGGCTGGACAGACCAATAATAAAACTTGGTTTCTTACATTACAACACGTATATTACCTCCTAGCATCTATTTATTCCATACTTGGATGGATTATTGGTGTTTTTTTGACAACTAAATCACTAAATAACTCATACAAAGGTTGGATGGACCAGTAATAGAACTTGGTTTCTTACATTACAACACTTGTATTACAACCTAACATCTATGTATTCCATACTCAGAAGGGTTATCAATATTTTTTTAACTACTAAATTACTAAATAAGACATACAAAGGTTGGACGGACCTGTAATAAAACTTGGTTTCTTACATTACAACACGTATATTACCTCCTAGCATCTATTTATTCTAGCATCTATTTATTCCATACTTGGATGGATTATCGGTGTTTTTTTGACGACTAAATCACCCAATAACTCATACAAAGGTTGGACGGACCAGTAATAGAACTTGGTTTCTTACATTACTACACTTGTATTACAACCGAACATCTATGTATTCCATACTCACAAGGATTATCGATGTTTTTTTAACTACTAAATTACTAAATGAGACATACAATGGCTGGACGGACCAGTAATAAAACTTGGTTTCTTACATCACAACACGTATATTACCTCCTAGCATCTATTTATTCTAGCATCTATTTATTCCATACTTGGATGGATTATCGTTTTTTTTTTTACGACTAAATCACTAAATAACTCATAGAAAGGTTGGACGGACCAGTAATAGAACTTGGTTTCTGACATTACTACACTTATATTACAACCCAACATCTATATATTCCATACTCACAAGGATTATCGATGTTTTTTTAACTACTAAATTACTAAATGAGACATACAAAGGCTGGACGGACCAGTAATAAAACTTGGTTTCTTACATTACTACATGTGCATTACCTCCTAACATCTATGTATTCCAAACTCAGATGGATTATCGGTGTTTCTTTGACTACTAAATCACTAAATAAGACATTCAAATGTTGGATGGACCAAAAATAGAACTTGGTTTCTTACATTACTACTATTGTATTACAACTTAGCATCTATTTATTCCATACTTGGTTGGATTATCGGTGTTTTTTTGACAACTAAATCACTAAATAACTCATACAAAGGTTGGACGAACCAGTAATAAAACTTGGTTTCTTACATTACAACACTTGTATTACAACCTAACATCTATGTATTCCATACTCAGAAGGGTTATCGAAATTTTTTTTAACTACTAAATTACTAAATGAGACATACAAAGGCTGGACGGACCATTAATAAAACTTAGTTTATTACATTACAACACGTATATTACCTCCTAGCATCTATTTATTCTAGCATCTATTTATTCCATACTTTGATGGATTATCGATGTTTTTTTGACGACTAAATCACTAAATAACTCATACAAAGGGTTGACGGACCAGTAATAGAACTTGGTTTCCTACATTACTACACTTGTATTACAACCTAACATCTATGTATTCCAGACTCAGAAGGATTATCAATGTTTTTTTAACTACTAAATTACTAAATGAGACATACGAAGGCTGGACGGACCAGTAATAAAACTTGGTTTAGTACATTACTACATGTGCTTTACCTCCTAACATCTATGTATTGCAAACTCATAGGGATTATCGGTGTTTCTTTGACTACTAAATCACTAAATGAGACATTCAAAAGTTGGATGGACAAAAAATAGAACTTGGTTTCTTACATTACTACACTTGTATTACAGCCTAACATCTACACATTCCATACTCAAAAGGGTTATAGATGTTTTTTTGACTACTAAATTACTAAATGAGACATACAAAGGCTTGAGAGACCAGTAATAAAACTTGGTTTCTTACATTACTACTATTGTATTACAACCTAACATTTATGTATTCCATACTCAGAAGGGTTATCGATGTTTTTTTGACTACTAAATTACTAAATAAGACATACAAAGGCTGGACATACCAATAATAAAGCTTGGTTTCTTACATTACAACACGTATATTACCTCTTAGCATCTATTTATTCCATACCTGGATGGATTATTGGTGTTTTTTTGACAACTAAATCACTCTATAAGTCATACAAAGGTTGGACGGACTAGTAATAGAACTTGGTTTCTTACATTACAACACTTGTATTAGAACCTAACATCTATGTATTCCATACTCAGAAGGGTTATCAATGTTTTTTTAACTACTAAATTACTAAATAAGACATACAAAGGCTGGACGGACCAGTAATAAAACTTGGTTTCTTACATTACTACATGTGCATTACCTCCTAACATCTATGTATTCCAAACTCAGATGGATTATCGGTGTTTCTTTGACTACTAAATCACTAAATGAGACATTCAAAAGTTGGATGACCAAAAATAGAACTTGCTTTCTTACATTACTACTATTGTATACCCAGCATCTATGTATTCTATACTCGGATGGATTTTTGATGTTTTTTTAACTACTAAATTTCTAAATGAGACATACAAAGGTTGGACAGACCAATAACAAAACCTGGTTTCTTACATTACAACACGTGTATTACCTCCTATCATCTATTTCTACCTTACTTGGATGGATTATCGGTGTTTTTTTTACTAGTAAATCACTAAATAACACATACAAAGGTTGGACAGACCAATAATAGAACTTGGTTTCTTACATTGCTACAGTTGTATTACAACCTAACATCTATGCATACCATACTCGGAAGGGTTATCGATGTTTTTTTAACTACTAAATTACTAAGTAGGACATACAAAGGCTTGAGAGACTAGTAATAAAACTTGGTTTCTTACATTACTACTATTGTATTACAACCTAACATCTATGTATTCCATACTCAGAAGGGTTATCGATGTTTTTTTGACTACTAAATTACTAAATAAGAGATACAAAGGCTGGACAGACCAATAATAAATCATGGATTCTTAAATTACAACACGTATATTACCTCCTAGCATCTATTTATTCCATACTTGGATGGATTATTGGTGTTTTTTTGACAACTAAATCACTAAATAACTCATACAAAGGCTGGACGAACCAGTAATAAAACTTGGTTTCATACATTACAACACTTGTATTACAACCAAACATCTATGTATTCCATACTCAGAAGGGTTATCGAAATTTTTTTTAACTACTAAATTACTAAATGAGACATACAAAGGCTGGACGGACCAGAAATAAAACTTAGTTTCTTACATTACAACACGTATATTACCTCCAAGCATCTATTTATTCCATACTTGGATGGATTATCGGTGTTTTTTTGACAACTAAATCACTAAATAACTCATACAAAGGTTGGACGGACCAGTAATAGGACTTGGTTTCTTACATTACTACCCATGTATTACAAGCTAACATCTATGTATTCCATACTCAGAAGGATTATCGATGTTTTTTTAACTACTAAATTACTAAATGAGACATACAAAGGCTGGATGGACCAGTAATAAAACTTGGTTTCTTACATTACTACATGAGCATTACCTCCTAACATCTATGTATTCCAAACTCAGTGGGATTATCGGTGTTTCTTTGACTACTAAATCACTAAATGAGACATTCAAAAGTTGGATGGACCAAAAATAGAACTTGGTTTCTTACATTACTACTATTGTATTACAACCTAGCATCTATGTATTCCATACTCGGATGGATTTTTGATGTTTTTTTTACTACTAAATTTCTAAATGAGACATACAAAGGTTGGACAGACCAATAATAAAACTTGGTTTCTTACATTAGAACACGTGTATTACCTCCTAGCATCTATTTATTCCTTACTTGGATGGATTATCGGTGTTTTTTTGACTACTAAATCACTAAATTACACATACAAAGGTTGGATAATATTTATAGATGACATCCTTGTTTATTCAAGATCACCAGAAGACCATGCTTATCACTTACGGCAAGTGTTGCAAATTCTCCGTGAGCGTAAGTTGTATGCAAAATTCTCCAAATGTGAGTTTTGGTTGAAATCAGTCGCGTTCTTGGGTCACATTGTATCAGATGAAGGCATACAGGTTGATACCCAAAAGATTGAAGCAGTGAAGAATTGGCCAAGACCTATGACACCCACAGAGATTCGCAGTTTTCTGGGTTTGGCAGGTTATTACCGAAGATTTGTAGAAGGTTTTGCTTCTATTGCGGCACCATTGACAAAGTTAACTCACAAGGCAATTAAATTTCAATGGAATGATGCATGTGAAAGAGGGTTTCAAAACTTGAAAGATAAGTTGACTTCCACACCAGTGTTAGTACTTCCTGAGGGCACAGAGGGCTATGCAGTGTATTGTGATGCTTCCGGGATTGGTCTCGGATGTGTGTTGATGTAGCATGGTAGGGTGATAGCATATGCCTCACGACAGTTGCGGCCACATGAGAAAAACTATCCCACACATGATCTTGAATTGGCAGCAGTAGTTTTTGCTTTAAAGATATGGCGTCATTATTTATATGGGGTTCATGTTGACATCTATACGGATCACAAAAGCTTGCAATATCTTTTTAAGCAGAAGGAACTCAATTTGAGTCAACGAAGGTGGTTAGAGCTTTTAAAAGATTATGACATTGATATTCTTTATCACCCAGGCAAAACAAATGTCGTAGCTGATGCATTGAGCCGTAAGGCAGTCGAAAGCACTAGTGGTCAGTTGAATGAAAAGCGTGAGATAATCAAAGATTTGAATCAATTAGCCAGCTTGGGAGTTCGCCTTATTGAAACTTCAGATGATAGAGTTATGGTGCAGAATGCAGCAGAACCCTCCTTGATAGCTGAAGTGAAAGAGAAACAGTATGCGGATTCTATGTTATTGCAGCTAAAGGAGAATGTGCAGCAGAATTTGACCAAGGCATTTGATATTACATCGAAAGGGGTGCTTCAATGTCAAGGGAGACTATGTGTACCGAACGTAGATGAACTGAGGACACGAATAATGACAGAGGCGCACCATTCGCGCTATTCTATTCATCCGGGTGCTACTAAAATGTACCATGACTTGAAAGAAGTGTATTGGTGGGGCAACATGAAAAAGAACATTGCAGAATTTGTCGCGCAATGCCCAAATTGTCAACAGGTGAAAGTGGAACATCAGAAATCGGGAGGTTACATGCAATGTATCAATCTTCCAGTCTGGAAGTGGGATATGATTAATATGGATTTCATTACGGGTTTGCCTCGTACATTGCGGAAGTTTGATTCCATATGGGTCATAGTGGACCGACTTACTAAATCAACGCATTTTCTACCGGTCAAGACGACCTATACAGCTGAGGATTATGCAAAGTTGTATGTAAAAGAGATAGTACGATTGCATGGTATTCCACTTTCTATTATATCAGACAGAGGAGCACAGTTCACAGCACACTTTTGGAAATCTTTTCAGCGGAGTTTGGGTACTCAGGTGAATTTGAGTACGGCTTTCCATCCTCAGACTGATGGACAAGCTGAACGTACTATTCAGACACTTGAAGATATGCTACGAGCATGTACGTTGGATTTTCAAGGTAGTTGGGATGACCATTTGCCTCTTATTGAATTTGCATATAACAATAGCTATCATTCAAGTATTAAAATGGCACCTTATGAAGCCTTGTATGGAAGAAAATGTAGATCACCAATTGGGTGGTTTGAAGCAGGAGAAACTGCTTTACTTGGGCCAGATATTGTTCACCAAGCCATAGAGAAAGTTAAAGTTATCCAACAACGGTTACAAACGGCTCAAAGTCGTCACAAGTCATATGCCGATGTGAGAAGAAGAGGGCTTGAATTTGCCATAGGTGATTGGGTATTTTTAAAGGTGTCACCAATGAAAGGGGTAATGCGGTTCGGAAAGAAAGGAAAATTGAGTCCACGTTACATAGGCCCCTATGAAGTTATTAGAAGATTTGGGCTAGTCGCATATGAATTAGCCTTACCGCAAGAACTTTCCTCCGTCCATCCGGTCTTTCATGTGTCGATGCTTCGGAAATGCCTAGGAGATCCGTCTCATATTGTTCCCGTAGAGGATGTTCAAGTTACAGAGGATCTCACTTATGAAGAGGTGCCCATTGCTATCCTAGATCGACAAGTCAAGAGATTGAGGAATAAAGACATAGCATCCGTAAAAGTCCTTTGGAGAAACCAATACGTAGAGGAGATCACATGGGAAACGGAAGAAATGATGAAATCCAAGTATCCCCATCTATTTCAAATGGACCAAGAAGTTCACAGTACGGAGGGGGAACACTAACAAGTAAGTCTTTAAGAGCATTATGTATATCGGTATGTTAAAGTAAAAATGCATGTGTTGTGTATAAGACATGTTGTTAACATTCGAGGACGAATGTTTCTAAGGGGGGAAGAATGTAACACCCCGTACTTTTATAACCTCACTTGATCCCTACATAGGTGTTGAGATGCCATGCATATGTGTTTTATAGTGTCATTGGTGAAACATTTGATATCGGATGTAACATGTGTGATTAGATTGTCGTAGGAGGTGTGTTGTGATTTCGTGGAGCATTTGGGCAAGAACTCGTACACATTCTAACCTCATTTGGTGACTTTAAATCATGTTTACTTGATGGTTAAGATCACTAAGTAAGTATTTTGTAGTGTTTGGATAAAGGATTGGACGATACGTAAACGTCGGATTAGTGGCCGAAAATTTCAGCAAAATGCTGAAACTTGCGCCACTACCCTGTTTCAGGGGTGTGGCGCAAGCCACCAGCCTGCATAAACTTCAGAGCAGGCCCAATTCTTGCGCCACTACCCTGTTTCAGGGGGTGTGGTGCAAGGAACAAAAACTAGGCCTTTCCGGAGTCGTTTCGTAACGCAATTCTACGACGATTTCTAGATGATTTCTTTTGGTTCTTTGAAGTTATTTGAGCATTGTTAAAGAGTCAAACACTTCAATACACTCCTACATACTCCTACATGATCAAATCACGAAAGGTGAATAGTGATCCAAAATGTCCAATGAAACCAAGGGCGACTAGAATGCCTATTTTTGCGATCGAAAGGACGAATGAAAATCTTTTAAGGGAATATTGTCGTGACATTATGGAATTATGTAAACATGAGAGATATGGTGAATAATGCATGAAACTTGTTGGGCTAAATGGATATGCCTTCTTGGGCCAAATTAAGGCCCAAAAGTGGAAGAAATCCATGGCCCAAATGGGTCAAAAGACCCATTCTTCCATTTGACCTTCTAGACACATTATTAAATGCCAAGAATTGGCTAAGGACAACATGAGGGGCCTATAAAAAGGGGCAAATCAGATTTTTATTGTACAAACCTCTCATGCCTTTAAAACATTTTTCTCAACATTTCTCATTTCCAAACCCTAAAGCAAAGTAATTCCTTGGGACTCCTTGGACAAGATCAACATATTCCAAGCCTTGGTAAGTATTTATTTTCATGGATTAATATCTTATGTGCATAAAAGAATATGTATATCATGTTGGTTGTGCTTGGAAAAGTTGGTCATGGTACTTGGTGATTTTGTATGAGATTTGTGGTATAAAGTGTGAATTAGGCCTTGTGCCTTTGATGAAAAAGCATGGTATGGACAAAATATGAACATGTATGGTGTTATTTTGGGCATTACACTTGTTCTTGTCTAAAAGTGGAAATTATGGGATTTTGGCCGATATGTGTTATGAGTTGTATTAAGGTACTTTGATGGATTATTTGGGATGTGTTATGGATAAGAAAGTGTAAAGGAGAAGTATTGTGGTGAAATGTGTTGATTTTTATGTATTGGTCAATGTTGGGAATATTATGGAATTTTTGAAATAATAGTATGATCAATGATTTTTGTCAAGGGGAAATGACATGTTTAAAGGCAAACATGTAACTCATTGACATGGAATGCATTTGTAAAGTGATTGGTGGTTAATGTGAATTTTGTTATGTATTTATGTTGTAGAGTGACACATAAAGAAGGAGAGGGATTATTGTATACGCATCAAAGGTGGTATATTCGTATTGTGAATCCAAGGTATGTAAGGTTACTTTGTCCGTATCTTTCTACGGCCAATAGTGTTCACATTGACATTTCTCTAGTTCTATTCCGAAACGTACTAAGGTATCCCATATGCACTTATCTATGGTCATTGTCATATATTTCCTACTCATTGATCAATTGTGAATCTCATTTCTCATATTCATGGTTAATGTTCCGAAAGTTCAAATAAGGCTATGTTCCAATATTCCAATAGTGCCTATACTTGTGTCTCTTGTTTACGGATTATTGTCCAATGGTTCCAATGGTATCATGGTGCTAGTTATGTTATATTTCTCATTGATATTTGTTCACATGTTCTTCACTTATTGGTCAATGATTCAAAGTTTCCAACAATGTTGTGTTCCAAAGTTCCAAAGTGATGGTATGATTATCAAAGTATCAATCTCAAAGTAATGAACAAAGTAATGCAAATGTGGTCAATGATCAAGTACGGGTGGCAAGTCTAGGGGCGTAAGCCTAGCTCGACTCGATCCCGAGATTTGGATTTATGGGTGGCAAGTCTAGGGGCATAAGCTTAGCTCGACTCGATCCCTACACAATGATATGATATGAAAGACCCACTGATCAGTCGGGGCCCGGGTACATTGTGTTATGTAATGACATGTGAGCATTGAGATAAAGAAAGTAATGAAAGTAATGAAAGCAATCCACATGGTTTCCAAAGAATAACATGGTGACTTATTCACATTGAGTATTCATATGTTTTGAGTTCATTGACATATTCATTGAAATATTCATGTGTTGTATAGTTTCATCTGAGCCTTGCATACTCAGTACTTATTTCGTACTGACCCCTCTCGGGGAATTTACCTTACTTGCTGCAGGCGCAGGTCCCAGTAGGCCTCCTCAGTAGATTGCCAGTGTTAGCGGCTCTTTGGTGAGCTCCAGCTCATTCGGGGCTTCTCCGAGTCAGAGTGTATATATGTTTTGGTATTGTACATAATGTGTAAAGCGGGGACTTGTCCCGACATATGGTTCATTTTGGTCAATGCTCTTGTTAGAGGCTTTTGTAGACCGATGTGGGTGTAATAGTGTAAAAGACACATGTTGTTTTGACTGGATGGCCTCAACGGCCAAGTTTCATATGTATGCCTAAATATGTCCCATGTTCTCCTTTTTTTTCGTATTTCGTAATATTATGCAATGGTGGTTATGAATATGATTGAGCATAGGCAAAGGTTGGTTCTCTCGGGCCTTATCGGCTACGGGTGCCAATAATGTCTCGATGGGATTCGGGGCGTGACAACTAAATCACTAAATGAGACATTCAAAAGTTGGATGGACCAAAAATAGAACTTGGTTTCTTACATTACTACTATTGTATTACAACCTAATATCTATGTATTCCATACTCGGATGGATTTTTGATGTTTTTTTGACTACTAAATTTCTAAATGAGACCTACAAAGGTTGGACAGACCAATAATAAAACCTGGTTTGTTACATTACAACACGTGTGTCACCTCCTAGCATCTATTTATTCCTTACTTGGATGGATTATCGGTGTTTTTTTGACAACGAAATAAATAAATCACTCATACAAGGGTTGGACGGACCAATAATAGAACTTGGTTTCTTACATTACTACACTTGTATTACAACCTAACATTTATGCATTCCATACTCAAAAGGGTTATAGATGTTGTTTTGACTACTAAATTACTAAATGAGACATACAAAGGCTTGAGAGACCAGTAATAAAACTTGGTTTCTTACATTACTACTATTGTATTACAACCTAACATCTATGTATTCCATACTCAGAAGGGTTATCGATTTTTTTTGACTACTAAATTACTAAATAAGACATACAAAGGCTAGACAGACCAATAATAAAACCTGGTTTCTTACATTACAACACCTATATTACCTCCTAGAATCTATTTATTCCATACTTGGATGGATTATTGGTGTTTTTTTGACGACTAAATCACTAAATAACTCATACAAAGGTTGGACGGACCAGTAATAGAACTTGGTTTCTTACATTACAACACTTGTATAAAAACCTAACATCTATGTATTCCATACTCAGAAGGGTTATCAATTTTTTTTAACTACTAAATTACTAAATAAGACATACAAAGGCTGGATGGACCAGTAATAAAACTTGGTTTCTTACATTACAACACGTATATTACCTCCTAGCATCTATTTATTCTAGAATCTATTTATTCCATACTTGGATGGATTATCGGTGTTTTTTTGACAACTAAATCACTAAATAACTCATACAAAGGTTGGACGGACCAGTAATAGAACTTGGTTTCTTACATTACTACCCTTGTATTACAACCTAACATCTATGTATTCCATACTCAGAAGGATTATCGATGTTTTTTTAACTACTAAATTACTAAATGAGACATACAAAGGCTGGATGGACCAGTAATAAAACTTGGTTTCTTACATTACTACATGAGCATTACCTCCTAACAGCTGTGTATTCCAAACTCAGTGGGATTATCGGTGTTTCTTTGACTACTAAATCACTAAATGAGACATTCAAAAGTTGGATGGACCAAAAATAGAACTTGGTTTCTTACATTACTACTATTGTATTACAACCTAGCATCTATGTATTCCATACTCGGATGGATTTTTGATGTTTTTTTGACTACTAAATTTCTAAATGAGACATACAAAGGTTGGACAGACCAATAATAAAACCTGGTTTGTTACATTACAACACGTGTGTTACCTTCGAGCATCTATTTATTCCTTACTTGGATAGATTATCGGTGTTTTGTTGACTACTAAATCACTAAATCACACATACAAAGGTTGGACGGACCAATAATAGAACTTGGTTTTTTACATTACTACACTTGTATTACAACCTAACATCTATGCATACCATACTCAAAAGGGTTATCGATGTTTTTTTGACTACTAAATTACTAAATGAGACATACAAAGGCTTGAGAGACCAGTAATAAAACTTATTTTCTTACATTACTACTATTGTCTTACAACCTAACATCTATGTATTCCATACTTAGAAGGGTTATCGATGTTTTTTTAACTACTAAATTACTAAATAAACATACAAAGGCTGGACAGACCAATAATAAAACTTGGTTTCTTACATTACAACACGTATATTGCCTCCTAACATCTATTTATTCCATACTTGGATGGATTATCGGTGTTTTTTTGACAACTAAATCACTAAATAACTCATACAAAGGTTGGACGGACCAGTAATAGAACTTGGTTTCTTACATTACTACACTTGTATTACAATCTAACATCTATGTGTTCTATACTCAGAAGGGTTATCGATGTTTTTTTAACTACTAAATTACGAAATGAGACATACAAAGGCTGGACGGACTAGTAATAAAACTTGGTTTCTTACATTACTACAGGTGTATTACCTCCTAACATCTATGTATTCCAAACTCAGATGGATTATCGGTGTTTCTTTGACTACTAAATTTCTAAATGAGACATACAAAGGTTGGACAGACCAATAATAAAACCTGGTTTCTACATTATAACACGTGTATTACCTTCTAGCATCTATTTATGTCACACCCCGAATCCCAACGAGGCGTGATTGGCACCCGAAGCCGATAAGGCCCGAGAGAACCAAGCTATGCTTCTATACATTCATATGCATGCCATAGGAACACCAGTATCACACAAGAGCATGAACGACTAAAATCGGAAATTATGGAACATGTGACATATATCTTGGTCGTTGAGGCCATCAATACAAGACTCCATGTGACATCATATGTACATACACCCACATACGTCTACAAAAGCCTCTAACAAATGCATTGACCAATGCCAACTGAAGGTCAGGACAAGTCCCCGCTTTTTACAACATGAACACTACCAAAACACATATATCATTGTGACTCGGAGAAGCCCCGAAGTAGATGGAGCTCACCAAAGAATCTGCACACAACTGATAACCTACAGGGGAGGTCTGCTGGTACCTGTGCCTGGAACATTTGAAGTATGTTCCCTAAAAGGGGTCAGTACGAAAAAAGTACTGAGTATGCAAGGCTCAAATGAAACTGTACAATACACGAATATTTCAATGACCACAATTGCATAGGAATACTCAATATGAATAAGTCACCATTTGCATTTTGGAAACCATTTGTATTACTTTCATTGCTTTCTTTGCATTCTTTACTTCAATGCTTGTTTGTCAATACAAGTGTCACAATGTATCCGGGCCCCTACTGATCAGTGGGTCTTTACATGACTTATCGTCATGTTGGGATCGGGTCGAGCTAGGCTTATGCCCCTAGACCTGCCACCCATAAATCAATGCATCGGGATCGAGTCGAGCTAGGCTTATGCCCCTAGACTTGCCACCCATAAATCACTGCATCGGGATCGAGTCGAGCTAGGCTTATGCCCCTAGACTTGCCACCCATAAATCAATACATCAGGATCGAGTCGAGATAGGCTTATGCCCATAGACTTGCCACCCATACTTGATCATTGACCACATTTGCATTACTTTATTCATTACTTTGAGATTGATACTTTGAAGTTGGTACAATGATAGTTATAACATCACTTTGAACTTTGGTACATAACATTGTTGGAACCATGGAATCTTGAGAAATAATCAATGTATATGAGACATGTGAATGGCAATTGATAAAAGCATACAAAACATGTGAAGAAGCATAATTGGAACCCGAAAATAGGATACCCTTAGCTTATGAGAGATTGACACTTTTGTAGCTCTAACATTGTTGGAAGCTTTGGAACAGTAACCAATGAGTAAGAGACATGTAACTAACCATAATTGGAACTTGAAACATTAACCAATGACTATGAACCATGAAAATCACCATTGACCCTATAAGGAATATGATAATGATATGGCAACTTGAATTGAAATACCTTTGAACATTTCGAAATGAAATAAGTATCATATCTTCATGGACAACATGCTGCAGAAGGATACAAAAGAGTAACCTTACATACCTTCACTTCCAAGTATGAATACACAAGCCTATGTATGAACACAATAGTCCAGCTTCTTCCTTACGTCTTACTCTACAATACAAGTTCATATCGGAACTTACATTAGCAACTAGTCACTAGATAAGCGTACAAGACGACAATGAACTATGTGGATACCATATACTTTCATGTCACCCCCTCACCATACAATACACTGCATTTCCATATCAACCACACCATCACATTACACACATTGACCAAAATATCATACATTGATAGCATCTCACCCCTACTTACCCTTTACACATTTCTCTTTATCATTCCGTCGTAGTTATTCCTTTATAACAACATATAAAAAACCATACATACTTAACATAGTCCAACACACCTCTATAGGACACTTTAAAGTCGTTAAAACGACATTACAAGTTGATAATTACATCCATGAAGGGTATAGGGGTTCCGGGGGGCCAAAGGGATGCAAAAACAAGCAATTCGGAGTTCTGGGCCAATCCGCTAAGCCACCTGCGCCCGCAGTTGGATGACCTAAGTCCGCAGGTGACCTTTGGAAGTAGCCAGAGGCACCTGCGTTGGCACCTACGCCCGCAGGTGCCCGTTTTGGTTCGAAATGGTCTTTTTGGGGTCTTTTTATGAAATGAATGGTCCATGATCATAACCAAACTTATTTTAACATATTTTTGATCCTCTTAAACACCAACACTCAGCCATAGTCTCAAAACACACATAACGACACCCAAAACCACATTTCACGGCCAATACGGCAACAAGACCACAACCAATTTCCCAATAACCATTCCAAATGTTATGCACAAGAATAAAACAAAGTAAGACCATAATCACATATAACATGTCAATATTTACTCCACCAAGTTCACTCTCTTCAAACCACAAGTCCATAGTCAAGTTTACAAGACAAATCACCCTCCAATTTAGCAACATGTATCATTTCACTTATTGTGAACTTCTCAATATTCCACCAACATAACCAGCATAATATAAAACATATATTACACATAAAATATATTAATCCATAATAATAAACACTTACCAAGACTTACCAATTGATGATCTTGGCCAAAAGGGTGACTTGGGGTTCTTGAGAGACAAGATGATAATGTTGGAAAATTCTAGAAAAAGTTATGAGAGTCCCAATGGTATAAAATCTGATTTTTTTCCTTTATATAATCACTCATGGCTCCCTTATATTTTACTTGGCATTTAATGCCATGTTGATTTGGTCAAATGGACTAAAGTGGAAGAATGGGTCAAAATAAAACCCTTTTGGGCCATGTCTTTTATTTGATATTTGGGCCTCATTTAAGGGCCCAATGACACAAGTTTTGTTTAAGCCCAACAAGTAAATGCATAATTCCTCAAATATCTCATGTTCAAATAATACCATTAATGTTATGGAAATTAACTAGGTTCGAAAATATACGGGGTGTTGCAATTTATTCCTTACTTGGATGGATTATCGGGTTTTTTTTGACTACTAAATCACTAAATCACACATACAAAGGTTGGACGGACCAATAATAGAACTTGGTTTCTAACATTACTACACTTGTATTACAACCTAACATCTATGCATACCATACTCAAAAGGGTTATCGATGTTTTTTTGACTACTAAATTACTAAATGAGAGATACAAAGGCTTGAGAGACCAGTAATAAAACTTGGTTTCTTACATTACTACTATTGTATTACAACCTAACATCTATGTATTCCATACTTAGAAGGGTTATCGATGTTTTTTTAACTACTAAATTACCAAATAAGACATACAAAGGCTGGACAGACCAATAATAAAACTTTGTTTTTTACATTACAACACGTATATTACCTCCTAAAATATATTTATTCCATACTTGGATGGATTATCATTTTTTTTTTGACAACTAAATCACTAAATAACTCATACAAAGGGTGGACGGACCAATAATAGAACTTGGTTTCTTACATTACTACACTTGTATTACAACCTAACATCTATGTATTCCATACCCTGAAGGATTATCAATGTTTTTTTGACTACTAAATTACTAAATGAGACATACAAAGGCAGGACGGACCTGTAGTAAAACTTGGTTTCTTACATTACTACATGTGCATTACCTCCTAACATCTATGTATTCCAAACTCAGATGGATTATCGGTGTTTCTTTGACTACTAAATCACTAAATGAGACATTCAAAAGTTGGATGGACCAAAAATAGAACTTGGTTTCTTACATTACTACTATTGTATTACAACCTAGCATCTATGTATTCCACACTCGGATGGATTTTTGATGTTTTTTTTACTACTATATTTCTAAATGAGACATACAAAGGTTGGACATACTAAAAATAAAACCTGGTCTTTTGCATTACAAAACGTGTATTACGTACTAGCATCTATATATTCCATACTTGGATGGATTATCGGTGTTTCATTGACTACTAAATCACTAAATAACACATACAAAGGTTGGACGGACCAATAATAGAACCTGGTTTCTTACATTACTACACTTGTATTACAACCTAACATTTACGTATACCATACTCAGAAGGGTTATCGATGTTTTTTTGACTACGAAATTACTAAATGAGACATACAAAGGCTTGAGAGACCAGTTATAAAACTTGGTTTCTTACATTACTACTATTGTATTACAACATATCATCTATGTATTCCATACTCAAAAGGGTTATCGATGTTTTTTTAACTACTAAATTACTAAATAAGACATACAAAGGTTGGACAGACCAATAATAAAATATGGTTTCTTACATTACAACACGTATATTACCTCCTAGCATCTATTTATTCCATACTTGGATGGATTATCGGTGTTTCTTTGACAACTAAATCACTAAATAACTCATACAAAGGTTGGACGGACCAGTAATAGAACTTGGTTTCTAACATTACTACACTTGTATTACAACCTAACATCTATGTATTCCATACCCAGAAGGATTATCAATGTTTTTTTGAATACTAAATTACTAAATGAGACATACAAAGGCTGGACGGACCTGTAGTAAAACTTGGTTTCTTACATTACTACATATGCATTACCTCCTAACATCTATGTATTCCAATCTCAGATGGATTATCGGTGTTTCTTTGACTACTAAATCACTAAATGAGACATTCAAAAGTTGGATGGACCAAAAATAGAACTTGGTTTCTTAGATTACTGCTATTGTAATACAGCCTAGCATCTATGTATTCCATACTCAGAAGGATTATCGATATTTTTTTAACTACTAAATTACTAAATGAGACATACAAAGGCTGGACGGAGAGTAAAAACACTTGGTTTCTTACATTACTACATGTGCATTACCTCCTAACATCTATGTATTCCAAACTCAGATGGATTATCGGTGTTTCTTTGACGACTAAATCACTAAATGAGACATTCAAAAGTTGGATGGACCAAAAATAGAACTTGGTTTCTTACATTACTACACTTGTATTACAACCTAACATCTATGCATACCATACTCAAAAGGGTTATCGATGTTTTTTTGACTACTAAATTACTAAATGAGACATACAAAGGCTTGAGAGACCAGTAATAAAACTTGGTTTCTTACATTACTACTATTGTCTTACAACCTAACATCTATGTATTCCATACTTAGAAGGGTTATCGATGTTTTTTTAACTACTAAATTACTAAATAAACATACAAAGGCTGGACAGACCAATAATAAAACTTGGTTTCTTACATTACAACACGTATATTGCCTCCTAACATCTATTTATTCCATACTTGGATGGATTATCGGTGTTTTTTTGACAACTAAATCACTAAATAACTCATACAAAGGTTGGACGGACCAGTAATAGAACTTGGTTTCTTACATTACTACACTTGTATTACAACCTAACATCTATGTATTCCATACTCAGAAGGGTTATCGATGTTTTTTTAACTACTAAATTACGAAATGAGACATACAAAGGCTGGACGGACTAGTAATAAAACTTGGTTTCTTACATTACTACAGGTGTATTACCTCCTAACATCTATGTATTCCAAACTCAGATGGATTATCGGTGTTTCTTTGACTACTAAATTTCTAAATGAGACATACAAAGGTTGGACAGACCAATAATAAAACCTGGTTTCTTACATTATAACACGTGTATTACCTTCTAGTATCTATTTATGTCACACCCCGAATCCCAACGAGGCGTGATTGGCACCCGAAGCCGATAAGGTCCGAGAGAACCAAGCTATGCTTCTATACATTCATATGCATGCCATAGGAACACCAGTATCACACAAGAGCATGAACGACTAAAATCGGAAATTATGGAACATGTGACATATATCTTGGTCGTTGAGGCCATCAATACAAGACTCCATGTGACATCGTATATACATACACCCACATACGTCTACAAAAACCTCTAACAAATGCATTGACCAATGCCAACTGAAGGTCAGGACAAGTCCCCGCTTTTTACAACATGAACACTACCAAAACACATATATCATTGTGACTCGGAGAAGCCCCGAAGTAGATGGAGCTCACCAAAGAATCTGCACACAACTGATAACCTACAGGGGAGGTCTGCTGGTACCTGTGCCTGGAACATTTGAAGTATGTTCCCTAAAAGGGGTCAGTACGAAAAAAGTACTGAGTATGCAAGGCTCAAATGAAACTGTACAATACACGAATATTTCAATGACCACAATTGCATAGGAATACTCAATATGAATAAGTCACCATTTGCATTTTGGAAACCATTTGTATTACTTTCATTGCTTTCTTTGCATTCTTTACTTCAATGCTTGTTTGTCAATACAAGTGTCACAATATATCCGGGCCCCTACTGATCAGTGGTTCTTTACATGACTTATCGTCATGTTGGGATCGGGTCGAGCTAGGCTTATGCCCCTAGACCTGCCACCCATAAATCAATGCATCGGGATCGAGTCGAGCTAGGCTTATGCCCCTAGACTTGCCACCCATAAATCACTGCATCGGGATCGAGTCGAGCTAGGCTTATGCCCCTAGACTTGCCACCCATAAATCAATACATCAGGATCGAGTCGAGATAGGCTTATGCCCATAGACTTGCCACCCATACTTGATCATTGACCACATTTGCATTACTTTATTCATTACTTTGAGATTGATACTTTGAAGTTGGTACAATGATAGTTATAACATCACTTTGAACTTTGGTACATAACATTGTTGGAACCATGGAATCTTGAGAAATAATCAATGTATATGAGACATGTGAATGGCAATTGATAAAAGCATACAAAACATGTGAAGAAGCATAATTGGAACCCGAAAATAGGATACCCTTAGCTTATGAGAGATTGACACTTTTGTAGCTCTAACATTGTTGGAAGCTTTGGAACAGTAACCAATGAGTAAGAGACATGTAACTAACCATAATTGGAACTTGAAACATTAGCCAATGACTATGAACCATGAAAATCACCATTGACCCTATAAGGAATATGATAATGATATGGCAACTTGAATTGAAATACCTTTGAACATTTTGAAATGAAATAAGTATCATATCATCATGGACAACATGCTGCAGAAGGATACAAAAGAGTAACCTTACATACCTTCACTTCCAAGTATGAATACACAAGCCTATGTATGAACACAATAGTCCAGCTTCTTCCTTACGTCTTACTCTACAATACAAGTTCATACCGGAACTTACATTAGCAACTAGTCACTAGATAAGCGTACAAGACGACAATGAACTATGTGGATACCATATACTTTCATGTCACCCCCTCACCATACAATACACTGCATTTCCATATCAACCACACCATCACATTACACACATTGACCAAAATATCATACATTGATAGCATCTCACCCCTACTTACCCTTTACACATTTCTCTTTATCATTCCGTCGTAGTTATTCCTTTATAACAACATATAAAAAACCATACATACTTAACATAGTCCAACACACCTCTATAGGACACTTTAAAGTCGTTAAAACGACATTACAAGTTGATAATTACATCCATGAAGGGTATAGGGGTTCCGGGGGGCCAAAGGGATGCAAAAACAAGCAATTCGGAGTTCTGGGCCAATCCGCTAAGCCACCTGCGCCCGCAGTTGGATGACCTAAGTCCGCAGGTGACCTTTGGAAGTAGCCAGAGGCACCTGCGTTGGCACCTACGCCCGCAGGTGCCCGTTTTGGTTCGAAATGGTCTTTTTGGGGTCTTTTTATGAAATGAATGGTCCATGATCATAACCAAACTTATTTTAACATATTTTTGATCCTCTTAAACACCAACACTCAGCCATAGTCTCAAAACACACATAACGACACCCAAAACCACATTTCACGGCCAATACGGCAACAAGACCACAACCAATTTCCCAATAACCATTCCAAATGTTATGCACAAGAATAAAACAAAGTAAGACCATAATCACATATAACATGTCAATATTTACTCCACCAAGTTCACTCTCTTCAAACCACAAGTCCATAGTCAAGTTTACAAGACAAATCACCCTCCAATTTAGCAACATGTATCATTTCACTTATTGTGAACTTCTCAATATTCCACCAACATAACCAGCATAATATAAAACATATATTACACATAAAATATATTAATCCATAATAATAAACACTTACCAAGACTTACCAATTGATGATCTTGGCCAAAAGGGTGACTTGGGGTTCTTGAGAGACAAGATGATAATGTTGGAAAATTCTAGAAAAAGTTATGAGAGTCCCAATGGTATAAAATCTGATTTTTTTCCTTTATATAATCACTCATGGCTCCCTTATATTTTACTTGGCATTTAATGCCATGTTGATTTGGTCAAATGGACTAAAGTGGAAGAATGGGTCAAAATAAAACCCTTTTGGGCCATGTCTTTTATTTGATATTTGGGCCTCATTTAAGGGCCCAATGACACAAGTTTTGTTTAAGCCCAACAAGTAAATGCATAATTCCTCAAATATCTCATGTTCAAATAATACCATTAATGTTATGGAAATTAACTAGGTTCGAAAATATACGGGGTGTTGCAATTTATTCCTTACTTGGATGGATTATCGGGTTTTTTTTGACTACTAAATCACTAAATCACACATACAAAGGTTGGACGGACCAATAATAGAACTTGGTTTCTAACATTACTACACTTGTATTACAACCTAACATCTATGCATACCATACTCAAAAGGGTTATCGATGTTTTTTTGACTACTAAATTACTAAATGAGAGATACAAAGGCTTGAGAGACCAGTAATAAAACTTGGTTTCTTACATTACTACTATTGTATTACAACCTAACATCTATGTATTCCATACTTAGAAGGGTTATCGATGTTTTTTTAACTACTAAATTATCAAATAAGACATACAAAGGCTGGACAGACCAATAATAAAACTTTGTTTTTTACATTACAACACGTATATTACCTCCTAGCATATATTTATTCCATACTTGGATGGATTATCGGTTTTTTTTTGACAACTAAATCACTAAATAACTCATACAAAGGGTGGACGGACCAATAATAGAACTTGGTTTCTTACATTACTACACTTGTATTACAATCTAACATCTATGTATTCCATACCCTGAAGGATTATCAATGTTTTTTTGACTACTAAATTACTAAATGAGACATACAAAGGCAGGACGGACTTGTAGTAAAACTTGGTTTCTTACATTACTACATGTGCATTACCTCCTAACATCTATGTATTCCAAACTCAGATGGATTATCGGTGTTTCTTTGACTACTAAATCACTAAATGAGACATTCAAAAGTTGGATGGACCAAAAATAGAACTTGGTTTCTTACATTACTACTATTGTATTACAACCTAGCATCTATGTATTCCACACTCGGATGGATTTTTGATGTTTTTTTTACTACTATATTTCTAAATGAGACATACAAAGGTTGGACATACTAAAAATAAAACCTGGTCTTTTGCATTACAAAACGTGTATTACGTACTAGCATCTATATATTCCATACTTGGATGGATTATCGGTGTTTCATTGACTACTAAATCACTAAATAACACATACAAAGGTTGGACGGACCAATAATAGAACCTGGTTTCTTACATTACTACACTTGTATTACAGCCTAACATTTACGTATACCATACTCAGAAGGGTTATCAATGTTTTTTTGACTACGAAATTACTAAATGAGACATACAAAGGCTTGAGAGACCAGTTATAAAACTTGGTTTCTTACATTACTACTATTGTATTACAACATATCATCTATGTATTCCATACTCAAAAGGGTTATCGATGTTTTTTTAACTACTAAATTACTAAATAAGACATACAAAGGTTGGACAGACCAATAATAAAATATGGTTTCTTACATTACAACACGTATATTACCTCCTAGCATCTATTTATTCCATACTTGGATGGATTATCGGTGTTTCTTTGACAACTAAATCACTAAATAACTCATACAAAGGTTGGACGGACCAGTAATAGAACTTGGTTTCTAACATTACTACACTTGTATTACAACCTAACATCTATGTATTCCATACCCAGAAGGATTATCAATGTTTTTTTGAATACTAAATTACTAAATGAGACATACAAAGGCTGGACGGACCTGTAGTAAAACTTGGTTTCTTACATTACTACATATGCATTACCTCCTAACATCTATGTATTCCAAACTCAGATGGATTATCGGTGTTTCTTTGACTACTAAATCACTAAATGAGACATTCAAAAGTTGGATGGACCAAAAATAGAACTTGGTTTCTTAGATTACTGCTATTGTAATACAGCCTAGCATCTATGTATTCCATACTCAGAAGGATTATCGATATTTTTTTAACTACTAAATTACTAAATGAGACATACAAAGGCTGGACGGAGAGTAAAAAAACTTGGTTTCTTACATTACTACATGTGCATTACCTCCTAACATCTATGTATTCCAAACTCAGATGGATTATCGGTGTTTCTTTGACGACTAAATCACTAAATGAGACATTCAAAAGTTGGATGGACCAAAAATAGAACTTGGTTTCTTACATTACTACACTTGTATTACAACCTAACATCTATGCATACCATATTCAAAAGGGTTATCGATGTTTTTTTGACTACTAAATTACTAAATGAGACATACAAAGGCTTGAGAGACCAGTAATAAAACTTGGTTTCTTACATTACTACTATTGTCTTACAACCTAACATCTATGTATTCCATACTTAGAAGGGTTATCGATGTTTTTTTAACTACTAAATTACTAAATAAACATACAAAGGCTGGACAGACCAATAAAAAAACTTGGTTTCTTATATTACAACACGTATATTGCCTCCTAACATCTATTTATTTCATACTTGGATGGATTATCGGTGTTTTTTGACAACTAAATCACTAAATAACTCATACAAAGGTTGGACGGACCAGTAATAGAACTTGGTTTCTTACATTACTACACTTGTATTACAACCTAACATCTATGTATTCCATACTCAGAAGGGTTATCGATGTTTTTTTAACTACTAAATTACGAAATGAGACATACAAAGGCTGGACGGACTAGTAATAAAACTTGGTTTCTTACATTACTACAGGTGTATTACCTCCTAACATCTATGTATTCCAAACTCAGATGGATTATCGGTGTTTCTTTGACTACTAAATTTCTAAATGAGACATACAAAGGTTGGACAGACCAATAATAAAACCTGGTTTCTTACATTATAACACGTGTATTACCTTCTAGTATCTATTTATGTCACACCCCGAATCCCAACGAGGCGTGATTGGCACCCGAAGCCGATAAGGTCCGAGAGAACCAAGCTATGCTTCTATACATTCATATGCATGCCATAGGAACACCAGTATCACACAAGAGCATGAACGACTAAAATTGGAAATTATGGAACATGTGACATATATCTTGGTCGTTGAGGCCATCAATACAAGACTCCATGTGACATCGTATATACATACACCCACATACGTCTACAAAAACCTCTAACAAATGCATTGACCAATGCCAACTGAAGGTCAGGACAAGTCCCCGCTTTTTACAACATGAACACTACCAAAACACATATATCATTGTGACTCGGAGAAGCCCCGAAGTAGATGGAGCTCACCAAAGAATCTGCACACAACTGATAACCTACAGGGGAGGTCTGCTGGTACCTGTGCCTGGAACATTTGAAGTATGTTCCCTAAAAGGGGTCAGTACGAAAAAAGTACTGAGTATGCAAGGCTCAAATGAAACTGTACAATACACGAATATTTCAATGACCACAATTGCATAGGAATACTCAATATGAATAAGTCACCATTTGCATTTTGGAAACCATTTGTATTACTTTCATTGCTTTCTTTGCATTCTTTACTTCAATGCTTGTTTGTCAATACAAGTGTCACAATGTACCTGGGCCCCTACTGATCAGTGGTTCTTTACATGACTTATCGTCATGTTGGGATCGGGTCGAGCTAGGCTTATGCCCCTAGACCTGCCACCCATAAATCAATGCATCGGGATCGAGTCGAGCTAGGCTTATGCCCCTAGACTTGCCACCCATAAATCACTGCATCGGGATCGAGTCGAGCTAGGCTTATGCCCCTAGACTTGCCACCCATAAATCAATACATCAGGATCGAGTCGAGATAGGCTTATGCCCATAGACTTGCCACCCATACTTGATCATTGACCACATTTGCATTACTTTATTCATTACTTTGAGATTGATACTTTGAAGTTGGTACAATGATAGTTATAACATCACTTTGAACTTTGGTACATAACATTGTTGGAACCATGGAATCTTGAGAAATAATCAATGTATATGAGACATGTGAATGGCAATTGATAAAAGCATACAAAACATGTGAAGAAGCATAATTGGAACCCGAAAATAGGATACCCTTAGCTTATGAGAGATTGACACTTTTGTAGCTCTAACATTGTTGGAAGCTTTGGAACAGTAACCAATGAGTAAGAGACATGTAACTAACCATAATTGGAACTTGAAACATTAACCAATGACTATGAACCATGAAAATCACCATTGACCCTATAAGGAATATGATAATGATATGGCAACTTGAATTGAAATACCTTTGAACATTTCGAAATGAAATAAGTATCATATCTTCATGGACAACATGCTGCAGAAGGATACAAAAGAGTAACCTTACATACCTTCACTTCCAAGTATGAATACACAAGCCTATGTATGAACACAATAGTCCAGCTTCTTCCTTACGTCTTACTCTACAATACAAGTTCATACCGGAACTTACATTAGCAACTAGTCACTAGATAAGCGTACAAGACGACAATGAACTATGTGGATACCATATACTTTCATGTCACCCCCTCACCATACAATACACTGCATTTCCATATCAACCACACCATCACATTACACACATTGACCAAAATATCATACATTGATAGCATCTCACCCCTACTTACCCTTTACACATTTCTCTTTATCATTCCGTCGTAGTTATTCCTTTATAACAACATATAAAAAACCATACATACTTAACATAGTCCAACACACCTCTATAGGACACTTTAAAGTCGTTAAAACGACATTACAAGTTGATAATTACATCCATGAAGGGTATAGGGGTTCCGGGGGGCCAAAGGGATGCAAAAACAAGCAATTCGGAGTTCTGGGCCAATCCGCTAAGCCACCTGCGCCCGCAGTTGGATGACCTAAGTCCGCAGGTGACCTTTGGAAGTAGCCAGAGGCACCTGCGTTGGCACCTACGCCCGCAGGTGCCCATTTTGGTTCGAAATGGTCTTTTTGGGGTCTTTTTATGAAATGAATGGTCCATGATCATAACCAAACTTATTTTAACATATTTTTGATCCTCTTAAACACCAACACTCAGCCATAGTCTCAAAACACACATAACGACACCCAAAACCACATTTCACGGCCAATACGGCAACAAGACCACAACCAATTTCCCAATAACCATTCCAAATGTTATGCACAAGAATAAAACAAAGTAAGACCATAATCACATATAACATGTCAATATTTACTCCACCAAGTTCACTCTCTTCAAACCACAAGTCCATAGTCAAGTTTACAAGACAAATCACCCTCCAATTTAGCAACATGTATCATTTCACTTATTGTGAACTTCTCAATATTCCACCAACATAACCAGCATAATATAAAACATATATTACACATAAAATATATTAATCCATAATAATAAACACTTACCAAGACTTACCAATTGATGATCTTGGCCAAAAGGGTGACTTGGGGTTCTTGAGAGACAAGATGATAATGTTGGAAAATTCTAGAAAAAGTTATGAGAGTCCCAATGGTATAAAATCTGATTTTTTTCCTTTATATAATCACTCATGGCTCCCTTATATTTTACTTGGCATTTAATGCCATGTTGATTTGGTCAAATGGACTAAAGTGGAAGAATGGGTCAAAATAAAACCCTTTTGGGCCATGTCTTTTATTTGATATTTGGGCCTCATTTAAGGGCCCAATGACACAAGTTTTGTTTAAGCCCAACAAGTAAATGCATAATTCCTCAAATATCTCATGTTCAAATAATTCCATTAATGTTATGGAAATTAACTAGGTTCGAAAATATACGGGGTGTTGCAATTTATTCCTTACTTGGATGGATTATCGGGGTTTTTTTGACTACTAAATCACTAAATCACACATACAAAGGTTGGACGGACCAATAATAGAACTTGGTTTCTAACATTACTACACTTGTATTACAACCTAACATCTATGCATACCATACTCAAAAGGGTTATCGATGTTTTTTTGACTACTAAATTACTAAATGAGAGATACAAAGGCTTGAGAGACCAGTAATAAAACTTGGTTTCTTACATTACTACTATTGTATTACAACCTAACATCTATGTATTCCATACTTAGAAGGGTTATCGATGTTTTTTTAACTACTAAATTACCAAATAAGACATACAAAGGCTGGACAGACCAATAATAAAACTTTGTTTTTTACATTACAACACGTATATTACCTCCTAGCATATATTTATTCCATACTTGGATGGATTATCGGTTTTTTTTGACAACTAAATCACTAAATAACTCATACAAAGGTTGGACGGACCAGTAATAGAACTTGATTTCTTACATTACTACACTTGTATTACAACCTAACATCTATGTATTCCATACCCTGAAGGATTATCAATGTTTTTTTGACTACTAAATTACTAAATGAGACATACAAAGGCAGGACGGACCTGTAGTAAAACTTGGTTTCTTACATTACTACATGTGCATTACCTCCTAACATCTATGTATTCCAAACTCAGATGGATTATCGGTGTTTCTTTGACTACTAAATCACTAAATGAGACATTCAAAAGTTGGATGGACCAAAAATAGAACTTGGTTTCTTACATTACTACTATTGTATTACAACCTAGCATCTATGTATTCCATACTCGGATGGATTTTTGATGTTTTTTTTACTACTATATTTCTAAATGAGACATACAAAGGTTGGACATACTAAAAATAAAACCTAGTTTTTTGCATTACAAAACGTGTATTACGTACTAGCATCTATATATTCCATACTTGGATGGATTATCGGTGTTTCTTTGACTACTAAATCACTAAATAACACATACAAAGGTTGGACGGACTAATAATAGAACCTGGTTTCTTACATTACTACACTTGTATTACAGCCTAACATTTACGTATACCATACTCAGAAGGGTTATCGATGTTTTTTTGCCTACGAAATTACTAAATGAGACATACAAAGGCTTGAGAGACCAGTTATAAAACTTGGTTTCTTACATTACTACTATTGTATTACAACATATCATCTATGTATTCCATACTCAAAAGGGTTATCGATGTTTTTTTAACTACTAAATTACTAAATAAGACATACAAAGGTTGGACAGACCAATAATAAAATATGGTTTCTTACATTACAACACGTATATTACCTCCTAGCATCTATTTATTCCATACTTGGATGAATTATCGGTGTTTTTTTGACAACTAAATCACTAAATAACTCATACAAAGGTTGGACGGACCAGTAATAGAACTTGGTTTCTTACATTACTACACTTGTATTACAACCTAACATCTATGTATTCCATACCCAGAAGGATTATCAATGTTTTTTTGAATACTAAATTACTAAATGAGACATACAAAGGCTGGACGGACCTGTAGTAAAACTTCGTTTCTTACATTACTACATATGCATTACCTCCTAACATCTATGTATTCCAATCTCAGATGGATTATCGGTGTTTCTTTGACTACTAAATCACTAAATGAGACATTCAAAAGTTGGATGGACCAAAAATAGAACTTGGTTTCTTAGATTACTGCTATTGTAATACAGCCTAGCATCTATGTATTCCATACTCAGAAGGATTATCGATATTTTTTTAACTACTAAATTACTAAATGAGACATACAAAGGCTGGACGGAGAGTAAAAAAACTTGGTTTCTTACATTACTACATGTGCATTACCTCCTAACATCTATGTATTCCAAACTCAGATGGATTATCGGTGTTTCTTTGACTACTAAATCACTAAATGAGACATTCAAAAGTTGGATGGACCAAAAATAGAACTTGGTTTCTTACATTACTACTATTGTATTACAACCTAGCATCTATGTATTCCATACTCGGATGGATTTTTGATGTTTTTTTTACTACTATATTTCTAAATGAGACATACAAAGGTTGGACATACTAAAAATAAAACCTGGTTTTTTGCATTACAAAACGTGTATTACGTACTAGCATCTATATATTCCATACTTGGATGGATTATCGGTGTTTCTTTGCCTACTAAATCACTAAATAACACATACAAAGGTTGGACGGACCAATAATAGAACCTGGTTTCTTACATTACTACACTTGTATTACAGCCTAACATTTACGTATACCATACTCAGAAGGGTTATCGATGTTTTTTTGACTACGAAATTACTAAATGAGACATACAAAGGCTTGAGAGACCAGTTATAAAACTTGGTTTCTTACATTACTACTATTGTATTACAACATATCATCTATGTATTCCATACTCAAAAGGGTTATCGATGTTTTTTTAACTACTAAATTACTAAATAAGACATACAAAGGTTGGACAGACCAATAATAAAATATGGTTTCTTACATTACAACACGTATATTACCTCCTAGCATCTATTTATTCCATACTTGGATGAATTATCGGTGTTTTTTTGACAACTAAATCACTAAATAACTCATACAAAGGTTGGACGGACCAGTAATAGAACTTGGTTTCTTACATTACTACACTTGTATTACAACCTAACATCTATGTATTTCATACCCAGAAGGATTATCAATGTTTTTTTGAATACTAAATTACTAAATGAGACATACAAAGGCTGGACGGACCTGTAGTAAAACTTGGTTTCTTACATTACTACATATGCATTACCTCCTAACATCTATGTATTCCAATCTCAGATGGATTATCGGTGTTTCTTTGACTACTAAATCACTAAATGAGACATTCAAAAGTTGGATGGACCAAAAATAGAACTTGGTTTCTTAGATTACTGCTATTGTAATACAGCCTAGCATCTATGTATTCCATACTCAGAAGGATTATCGATATTTTTTTAACTACTAAATTACTAAATGAGACATACAAAGGCTGGACGGAGAGTAAAAACACTTGGTTTCTTACATTACTACATGTGCATTACCTCCTAACATCTATGTATTCCAAACTCAGATGGATTATCGGTGTTTCTTTGACGACTAAATCACTAAATGAGACATTCAAAAGTTGGATGGACCAAAAATAGAACTTGGTTTCTTACATTACTACACTTGTATTACAACCTAACATCTATGCATACCATACTCAAAAGGGTTATCGATGTTTTTTTGACTACTAAATTACTAAATGAGACATACAAAGGCTTGAGAGACCAGTAATAAAACTTGGTTTCTTACATTACTACTATTGTCTTACAACCTAACATCTATGTATTCCATACTTAGAAGGGTTATCGATGTTTTTTTAACTACTAAATTACTAAATAAACATACAAAGGCTGGACAGACCAATAATAAAACTTGGTTTCTTACATTACAACACGTATATTGCCTCCTAACATCTATTTATTCCATACTTGGATGGATTATCGGTGTTTTTTTGACAACTAAATCACTAAATAACTCATACAAAGGTTGGACGGACCAGTAATAGAACTTGGTTTCTTACATTACTACACTTGTATTACAACCTAACATCTATGTATTCCATACTCAGAAGGGTTATCGATGTTTTTTTAACTACTAAATTACGAAATGAGACATACAAAGGCTGGACGGACTAGTAATAAAACTTGGTTTCTTACATTACTACAGGTGTATTACCTCCTAACATCTATGTATTCCAAACTCAGATGGATTATCGGTGTTTCTTTGACTACTAAATTTCTAAATGAGACATACAAAGGTTGGACAGACCAATAATAAAACCTGGTTTCTTACATTATAACACGTGTATTACCTTCTAGTATCTATTTATGTCACACCCCGAATCCCAACGAGGCGTGATTGGCACCCGAAGCCGATAAGGTCCGAGAGAACCAAGCTATGCTTCTATACATTCATATGCATGCCATAGGAACACCAGTATCACACAAGAGCATGAACGACTAAAATCGGAAATTATGGAACATGTGACATATATCTTGGTCGTTGAGGCCATCAATACAAGACTCCATGTGACATCGTATATACATACACCCACATACGTCTACAAAAACCTCTAACAAATGCATTGACCAATGCCAACTGAAGGTCAGGACAAGTCCCCGCTTTTTACAACATGAACACTACCAAAACACATATATCATTGTGACTCGGAGAAGCCCCGAAGTAGATGGAGCTCACCAAAGAATCTGCACACAACTGATAACCTACAGGGGAGGTCTGCTGGTACCTGTGCCTGGAACATTTGAAGTATGTTCCCTAAAAGGGGTCAGTACGAAAAAAGTACTGAGTATGCAAGGCTCAAATGAAACTGTACAATACACGAATATTTCAATGACCACAATTGCATAGGAATACTCAATATGAATAAGTCACCATTTGCATTTTGGAAACCATTTGTATTACTTTCATTGCTTTCTTTGCATTCTTTACTTCAATGCTTGTTTGTCAATACAAGTGTCACAATGTACCCGGGCCCCTACTGATCAGTGGTTCTTTACATGACTTATCGTCATGTTGGGATCGGGTCGAGCTAGGCTTATGCCCCTAGACCTGCCACCCATAAATCAATGCATCGGGATCGAGTCGAGCTAGGCTTATGCCCCTAGACTTGCCACCCATAAATCACTGCATCGGGATCGAGTCGAGCTAGGCTTATGCCCCTAGACTTGCCACCCATAAATCAATACATCAGGATCGAGTCGAGATAGGCTTATGCCCATAGACTTGCCACCCATACTTGATCATTGACCACATTTGCATTACTTTATTCATTACTTTGAGATTGATACTTTGAAGTTGGTACAATGATAGTTATAACATCACTTTGAACTTTGGTACATAACATTGTTGGAACCATGGAATCTTGAGAAATAATCAATGTATATGAGACATGTGAATGGCAATTGATAAAATCATACAAAACATGTGAAGAAGCATAATTGGAACCCGAAAATAGGATACCCTTAGCTTATGAGAGATTGACACTTTTGTAGCTCTAACATTGTTGGAAGCTTTGGAATAGTAACCAATGAGTAAGAGACATGTAACTAACCATAATTGGAACTTGAAACATTAACCAATGACTATGAACCATGAAAATCACCATTGACCCTATAAGGAATATGATAATGATATGGCAACTTGAATTGAAATACCTTTGAACATTTCGAAATAAAATAAGTATCATATCATCATGGACAACATGCTGCAGAAGGATACAAAAGAGTAACCTTACATACCTTCACTTCCAAGTATGAATACACAAGCCTATGTATGAACACAATAGTCCAGCTTCTTCCTTACGTCTTACTCTACAATACAAGTTCATACCGGAACTTACATTAGCAACTAGTCACTAGATAAGCGTACAAAACGACAATGAACTATGTGGATACCATATACTTTCATGTCACCCCCTCACCATACAATACACTGCATTTCCATATCAACCACACCATCACATTACACACATTGACCAAAATATCATACATTGATAGCATCTCACCCCTACTTACCCTTTACACATTTCTCTTTATCATTCCGTCGTAGTTATTCCTTTATAACAACATATAAAAAACCATACATACTTAACATAGTCCAACACACCTCTATAGGACACTTTAAAGTCGTTAAAACGACATTACAAGTTGATAATTACATCCATGAAGGGTATAGGGGTTCCGGGGGGCCAAAGGGATGCAAAAACAAGCAATTCGGAGTTCTGGGCCAATCCGCTAAGCCACCTGCGCCCGCAGTTGGATGACCTAAGTCCGCAGGTGACCTTTGGAAGTAGCCAGAGGCACCTGCGTTGGCACCTACGCCCGCAGGTGCCCGTTTTGGTTCGAAATGGTTTTTTTGGGGTCTTTTTATGAAATGAATGGTACATGATCATAACCAAACTTATTTTAACATATTTTTGATCCTCTTAAACACCAACACTCATCCATAGTCTCACAACACACATAACGACACCCAAAACCATATTTCACGGCCAATACGGCAACAAGACCACAACCAATTTCCCAATAACCATTTCAAATGTTATGCACAAGAATAAAACAAAGTAAGACCATAATCACATATAACATGTCAATATTTACTCCACCAAGTTCACTCTCTTCAAACCACAAGTCCATAGTCAAGTTTACAAGACAAATCACCCTCCAATTTAGCAACATGTATCATTTCACTTATTGTGAACTTCTCAATATTCCACCAACATAACCAGCATAATATAAAACATATATTACACATAAAATATATTAATCCATAATAATAAACACTTACCAAGACTTACCAATTGATGATCTTGGCCAAAAGGGTGACTTGGGGTTCTTGAGAGACAAGATGATAATGTTGGAAAATTCTAGAAAAAGTTATGAGAGTCCCAATGGTATAAAATCTGATTTTTTTCCTTTATATAATCACTCATGGCTCCCTTATATTTTACTTGGCATTTAATGCCATGTTGATTTGGTCAAATGGACTAAAGTGGAAGAATGGGTCAAAATAAAACCCTTTTGGGCCATGTCTTTTATTTGATATTTGGGCCTCATTTAAGGGCCCAATGACACAAGTTTTGTTTAAGCCCAACAAGTAAATGCATAATTCCTCAAATATCTCATGTTCAAATAATTCCATTAATGTTATGGAAATTAACTAGGTTCGAAAATATACGGGGTGTTGCAATTTATTCCTTACTTGGATGGATTATCGGGTTTTTTTTGACTACTAAATCACTAAATCACACATACAAAGGTTGGACGGACCAATAATAGAACTTGGTATCTAACATTACTACACTTGTATTACAACCTAACATCTATGCATACCATACTCAAAAGGGTTATCGATGTTTTTTTGACTACTAAATTACTAAATGAGAGATACAAAGGCTTGAGAGACCAGTAATAAAACTTGGTTTCTTACATTACTACTATTGTATTACAACCTAACATCTATGTATTCCATACTTAGAAGGGTTATCGATGTTTTTTTAACTACTAAATTACCAAATAAGACATACAAAGGCTGGACAGACCAATAATAAAACTTTGTTTTTTACATTACAACACGTATATTACCTCCTAGCATATATTTATTCCATACTTGGATGGATTATCGGTTTTTTTTTGACAACTAAATCACTAAATAACTCATACAAAGGGTGGACGGACCAATAATAGAACTTGGTTTCTTACATTACTACACTTGTATTACAACCTAACATCTATGTATTCCATACCCTGAAGGATTATCAATGTTTTTTTGACTACTAAATTACTAAATGAGACATACAAAGGCAGGACGGACCTGTAGTAAAACTTGGTTTCTTACATTACTACATGTGCATTACCTCCTAACATCTATGTATTCCAAACTCAGATGGATTATCGGTGTTTCTTTGACTACTAAATCACTAAATGAGACATTCAAAAGTTGGATGGACCAAAAATAGAACTTGGTTTCTTACATTACTACTATTGTATTACAACCTAGCATCTATGTATTCCACACTCGGATGGATTTTTGATGTTTTTTTTACTACTATATTTCTAAATGAGACATACAAAGGTTGGACATACTAAAAATAAAACCTGGTCTTTTGGATTACAAAATGTGTATTACGTACTAGCATCTATATATTCCATACTTGGATGGATTATCGGTGTTTCTTTGACTACTAAATCACTAAATAACACATACAAAGGTTGGACGGACCATTAATAGAACCTGGTTTCTTACATTACTACACTTGTATTACAGCCTAACATTTACGTATACCATACTCAGAAGGGTTATCGATGTTTTTTTGACTACTAAATTACTTAATGAGACATACAAAGGCTTGAGAGACCAGTAATAAAACTTGGTTTCTTACATTACTACTATTGTATTACAACCTAGCATCTATGTAGTCCATACTCGGATGGATTTTTGATGTTTTTTTAACTACTAAATTTCTAAATGAGACATCCAAAGGTTGGACAGACCAATAATAAAACCTGGTTTATTACATTACATCACTTGTATTACCTCCTAGCATCTATTTATTCCTTACTTGGATGGATTATTGGTGTTTTTTTGACAACTAAATAACTAAATAACTCATACAAAGGTTGGACGGACCAGTAATAGAACTTGGTTTCTTACATTACAACACTTGTATTACAACCTAACATCTATGTATTCCATACTCAGAAGGGTTATCGATGTTTTTTTAACTACTAAATTACTAAATAAGACATACAAAGGCTGGACAGACCAATAATAAAACTTGGTTTCTTACATTACAACACGTATATTGCCTCCTAGCATCCATTTATTCCATACTTGGATGGACTATCGGTGTTTTTTTGACAACTAAATAACTAAATAACTCATACAAAGGTTGGACGGACCAGTAATAGAACTTGGTTTCTTACATTAAAACACTTGTATTACAACCTAACATCTATGTGTTCCATACTCAGAAGGGTTATCGATGTTTTTTTAACTACTGAATTACTAAATGAAACATACAAAGGCTGGACGGACCAGTATTAAAACTTGGTTTCTTACATTACAACACGTATATTACCTCCTAGAATCTATTTATTGTTGCATCTATTTATTCCATACTTGGATGGATTATCGGTGTTTTTTTGACGACTAAATAACTAAATAACTCATACAAAAGTTGGACGGACCAGTAATAGAACTTGGTTTCTTACATTACTACCCTTGTATTACAACCTAACATCTATGTATTCCATACTCAGAAGGATTATCGATGTTTTTTTAACTATTAAATTACTAAATGAGACATACAAAGGCTGGACGGACCAGTAATAAAACTTGGTTTCTTACATTTCTACATGTGCATTACCTCCTAACATCTATGTATTCCAAACTCAGAGGGATTATCGGTGTTTCTTTGACTACTAAATCACTAAATGAGACATTTAAAAGTTGGATGGACCAAAAATAGAACTTGGTTTATTACATTACTACTATTGTATTACAACCTAGCATCTATGTATTCCATACTCGGATGGATGAGATATACAAAGATTGGACAGACCAATAATAAAACCTGGTTTCTTACATTACAACACGTGTATTACCTCCTAGCATCTATTTATTCCTTACTTGGATGGATTATCGTTTTTTTTTTTACTACTAAATCACTAAATCACACATACAAAGGTTGGACGGACCAATAATAGAACTTGGTTTCTTACATTACTACACTTGTATTACAACCTAGCATCTATGCATACCATACTCAAAAGGGTTTTCGATTTTTTTTGACTACTAAATTACTACATAAGACATACAAAGGCTTGAGAGACCAGTAATAAAACTTGGTTTCTTACATTACTACTATTGTATTACAACCTAGCATCTATGTAGTCCATACTCGGATGGATTTTTGATGTTTTTTTAACTACTAAATTTCTAAATGAGACATCCAAAGGTTGGACAGACCAATAATAAAACCTGGTTTATTACATTACATCACTTGTATTACCTCCTAGCATCTATTTATTCCTTACTTGGATGGATTATTGGTGTTTTTTTGACAACTAAATAACTAAATAACTCATACAAAGGTTGGACGGACCAGTAATAGAACTTGGTTTCTTACATTACAACACTTGTATTACAACCTAACATCTATGTATTCCATACTCAGAAGGGTTATCGATGTTTTTTTAACTACTAAATTACTAAATAAGACATACAAAGGCTGGACAGACCAATAATAAAACTTGGTTTCTTACATTACAACACGTATATTACCTCCTAGCATCCATTTATTCCATACTTGGATGGACTATCGGTGTTTTTTTGACAACTAAATAACTAAATAACTCATACAAAGGTTGGACGGACCAGTAATAGAACTTGGTTTCTTACATTAAAACACTTGTATTACAACCTAACATCTATGTATTCCATACTCAGAAGGGTTATCGATGTTTTTTTAACTACTGAATTACTAAATGAAACATACAAAGGCTGGACGGACCAGTATTAAAACTTGGTTTCTTACATTACAACACGTATATTACCTCCTAGCATCTATTTATTGTTGCATCTATTTATTCCATACTTGGATGGATTATCGGTGTTTTTTTGACGACTAAATAACTAAATAACTCATACAAAAGTTGGACGGATCAGTAATAGAACTTGGTTTCTTACATTACTACCCTTGTATTACAACCTAACATCTATGTATTCCATACTCAGAAGGATTATCGATGTTTTTTTAACTATTAAATTACTAAATGAGACATACAAAGGCTGGACGGACCAGTAATAAAACTTGGTTTCTTACATTTCTACATGTGCATTACCTCCTAACATCTATGTATTCCAAACTCAGAGGGATTATCGGTGTTTCTTTGACTACTAAATCACTAAATGAGACATTTAAAAGTTGGATGGACCAAAAATAGAACTTGGTTTCTTACATTACTACTATTGTATTACAACCTAGCATCTATGTATTCCATACTCGGATGGATGAGATATACAAAGGTTGGACAGACCAATAATAAAACCTGGTTTCTTACATTACAACACGTGTATTACCTCCTAGCATCTATTTATTCCTTACTTGGATGGATTATCGTTTTTTTTTTTACTACTAAATCACTAAATCACACATACAAAGGTTGGACGGACCAATAATAGAACTTGGTTTCTTACATTACTACACTTGTATTACAACCTAGCATCTATGCATACCATACTCAAAAGGGTTTTCGATTTTTTTTGACTACTAAATTACTACATAAGACATACAAAGGCTTGAGAGACCAGTAATAAAACTTGGTTTCTTACATTACTACTATTGTATTACAACCTAGCATCTATGTAGTCCATACTCGGATGGATTTTTGATGTTTTTTTAACTACTAAATTTCTAAATGAGACATCCAAAGGTTGGACAGACCAATAATAAAACCTGGTTTATTACATTACATCACTTGTATTACCTCCTAGCATCTATTTATTCCTTACTTGGATGGATTATTGGTGTTTTTTTGACAACTAAATAACTAAATAACTCATACAAAGGTTGGACGGACCAGTAATAGAACTTGGTTTCTTATATTACAACACTTGTATTACAACCTAACATCTATGTATTCCATACTCAGAAGGGTTATCGATGTTTTTTTAACTACTAAATTACTAAATAAGACATACAAAGGCTGGACAGACCAATAATAAAACTTGGTTTCTTACATTACAACACGTATATTACCTCCTAGAATCCATTTATTCCATACTTGGATGGACTATCGGTGTTTTTTTGACAACTAAATAACTAAATAACTCATACAAAGGTTGGACGGACCAGTAATAGAACTTGGTTTCTTACATTAAAACACTTGTATTACAACCTAACATCTATGTATTCCATACTCAGAAGGGTTATCGATATTTTTTTAACTACTGAATTACTAAATGAAACATACAAAGGCTGGACGGACCAGTATTAAAACTTGGTTTCTTACATTACAACACGTATATTACCTCCTAGCATCTATTTATTGTTGCATCTATTTATTCCATACTTGGATGGATTATCGGTGTTTTTTTGACGACTAAATAACTAAATAACTCATACAAAAGTTGGACGGATCAGTAATAGAACTTGGTTTCTTACATTACTACCCTTGTATTACAACCTAACATCTATGTATTCCATACTCAGAAGGATTATCGATGTTTTTTTAACTATTAAATTACTAAATGAGACATACAAAGGCTGGACGGACCAGTATTAAAACTTGGTTTCTTACATTTCTACATGTGCATTACCTCCTAACATCTATGTATTCCAAACTCAGAGGGATTATCGGTGTTTCTTTGACTACTAAATCACTAAATGAGACATTTAAAAGTTGGATGGACCAAAAATAGAACTTGGTTTCTTACATTACTACTATTGTATTACAACCTAGCATCTATGTATTCCATACTCGGATGGATGAGATATACAAAGGTTGGACAGACCAATAATAAAACCTGGTTTCTTACATTACAACACGTGTATTACCTCCTAGCATCTATTTATTCCTTACTTGGATGGATTATCGTTTTTTTTTTTACTACTAAATCACTAAATCACACATACAAAGGTTGGACGGACCAATAATAGAACTTGGTTTCTTACATTACTACACTTGTATTACAACCTAGCATCTATGCATACCATACTCAAAAGGGTTTTCGATTTTTTTTGACTACTAAATTACTACATAAGACATACAAAGGCTTGAGAGACCAGTAATAAAACTTGGTTTCTTACATTACTACTATTGTATTACAACCTAGCATCTATGTAGTCCATACTCAGAAGGATTTTGGATGTTTTTTTGACTACTAAATTTCTAAATGAGACACACAAAGATTGGAAAGACCAATAATAAAGCCTGGTTTCTTATATTACAACACGTGTATTACCTCCTAGCATATATTTATTCCTTACTTGGATGGATTATCGATTTTTTTTTTACTACTAAATCACTAAATCACACATACAAAGGTTGGACGGACCAATAATAGAACTTGGTTTCTTACATTACTACACTTGTATTACAACCTAACATCTATACATACCATACTCAAAAGGGTTATCGATTTTTTTTGACTACTAAATTACTACATAAGACATATAAAGGCTTGAGAGACCAGTAATAAAACTTGGTTTCTTACATTACTACTATTGTATTACAACCTAACATCTATGTATTCCATACTCAGAAGGGTTATCGATGTTTTTTTAACTACTAAATTACTAATTAAGACATACAAAGACTGGACAGACCACTAATAAAACTTATTTTCTAACATTACAACACGTATATTACCTCCTAGCATCTATTTATTCCATACTTGGATGGATTATCGATGTTTCTTTGACAGCTAAATCACTAAATAACTAATACAAAGGTTTGACGCACCTGTAATAGAACTTGGTTTCTTACATTACTACACTTGTATTACAACCTAAGATCTATGTATTCCATACCCAGAAGGATTATCAATATTTTTTTGACTACTAAATTACTAAATGAGACATACAAAGGCTGGACGGACCTGTAGTAAAACTTGGTTTCTTACATTACTACATATGCATTACCTCCTAGCATCTATGCATTCCATACTCAAAAGGGTTATCGATATTTGTTTTACTACTAAATTACTAAATGAAACATACAAAGGCTGGACGGACCAGTAATAAAACTTGGTTTCTTACATTACTACACTTGTATTACAACCTAACATCTATGTATTCCATACTCTAAAGGATTATCGATATTTTTGTGACTACTAAATTACTAAATGAGACATACAAAGGCTGGACGGACCAGTAATAAAACTTGGTTTCTTACATTACTACATATGCATTACCTCCTAACATCCATGTATTCCAAACTAAGATGGATTATCGGTGTTTCTTTGACTACTAAATCACTAAATGAGACATTCAAAAGTTGGATGGACCAAAATTAGAACTTGGTTTCTTACATTACTACTATTGTATTACAACCTAGCATCTATGTATTCCATACTCGGATGGATTTTTGATGTTTTTTTAACTACTAAATTTCTAAATGAGATATACAAAGGTTGGACAGACCAATAATAAAACCTGGTTTATTACATTACATCACTTGTATTACCTCCTAGCATCTATTTATTCCTTACTTGGATGGATTATCGGTGTTTTTTTGACAACTAAATCACTAAATAACTCATACAAAGGTTGGACGGACCAGTAATAGAACTTGGTTTCTTACATTACAACACTTGTATTACAACCTAACATCTATGTATTCCATACTCAGAAGGGTTATCGATGTTTTTTTAACTACTAAATTACTAAATAAGACATACAAAGGCTGGACAGACCAATAATAAAACTTTGTTTCTTACATTACAACACGTATATTACCTCCTAGCATTTATTTATTCCATACTTGGATGGACTATCGGTGTTTTTTTGACAACTAAATAACTAAATAACTCATACAAAGGTTGGACGGACCAGTAATAGAACTTGGTTTCTTACATTAAAACACTTGTATTACAACCTAACATCTATGTATTCCATACTCAGAAGGGTTATCGATGTTTTTTTACTACTAAATTACTAAATGAAACATACAAAGGCTGGACGGACCAGTATTAAAACTTGGTTTCTTACATTACAACACGTATATTACCTCGTAGCATTTATTTATTCTTGCATCTATTCATTCCATACTTGGATGGATTATCGGTGTTTTTTTGATGACTAAATAACTCATACAAAGGTTAGACGGACCAGTAATAGAACTTGGTTTCTTACATTACTACCCTTGTATTACAACCTAACATCTATGTATTCCATACTCAGAAGGATTATCGATGTTTTTTTAACTATTAAATTACTAAATGAGACATACAAAGGCTGGACGGACCAGTAATAAAACTTGGTTTCTTACATTTCTACATGTGCATTACCTCCAAACATCTATGTATTCCAAACTCAGAGGGATTATCGGTGTTTCTTTGACTACTAAATCACTAAATGAGACATTCAAAAGTTGGATGGACCAAAAATAGAACTTGGTTTCTTACATTACTACTATTGTATTACAACCTAGCATCTATGTATTCCATACTCGGATGGATTTTTGATTTTTTTTGACTACTAAATTTCTAAATGAGACATACAAAGGTTGGACAGACCAATAATAAAACCTGGTTTGTTACATTACAACACGTGTATTACCTCCTAACATCTATTTATTTCATACTTGGATGGATTATCGGTGTTTTTTTGACTACTAAATCACTAAATCACACATACAAAGGTTGGACGGACCAATAATTGAACTTGGTTTCTTACATTACTACACTTGTATTGCAACCTAACATCTATGCATACCATACTCAAAAGGGTTATCGATGTTTTTTTGACTACTAAATTACTAAATGAAACATACAAAGGCTTGAGAGACCAGTAATAAAACTTTGTTTCTTACATTACTACTATTGTATTACGACCTAACATATATGTATTCCATACTCAGAAGGGTTATCAATGTTTTTTTAACTACTAAATTACTAAATAAGATATACAAAGGCTGGACAGACCAGTAATAAAACTTGGTTTCTTACTTTACAACACGTATATTACCTCCTAGCATCTATTTATTCCATACTTGGTTGGATTATCGGTGTTTTTTTGACAACTAAATATCACGCCTCAAATCCCATTGAGGCGGACTGGCACCCGAAATCGTTAAGGCCCGAGAGAACCAACCTACGTTCAAGTACATTCGTATGCATGTCATCAAGTGAATAAAAATTCTGCCACATGTAAATAGAATATATTGGTGATAGAAATTATGTAAACATGTTGTAAATATATACGAGACTTGGCCGTTGGGGCCATAATGTAAGAAGGCAAGACACTTCAGCCTTTGACTTTACCATGGTCTACAAAGCCTCTAAAAGATGTACATAACCAAATCTAAGGTCGGGACAAGTCCCCGCCTTATACCACTATTGCACAGTACCAAAACAAATTTACAATGACTCGGAAATCCCCGAAGTGACCTGGAGCTCACCGATAGTCTGTGGATGACTCGTATCCTACTGTGGAGGCTTACTAGCACCTGTGCCTGTAGCAAGTAAGGTAAGTCCTCCAAGGGACGTCAGTACGAAAGAATGTACTGAGTATGTAAGGGTATAAGTAACTGCATGAGATATAGGAACTCAAATGGAATCAAATACAAGTGAATAGATAATACTGATAAACCACCTTTGCTGTAATCGTGGAACCGTATACATTACATTCATTAATTCCCTTTTTCTTTCTTTACTTTTCTTGTCTTTATAAGGCATGCCATACATATACCCAACTAATCAGTGGTAACATAATTTGGGATCGTCTCTATGCTGGGATATACGCCCCCTCGAGCTGCCACCCATACATATTAAATCGGGATCGTCTCTATGCTGGGCTATAAGCCCCCTCGAGCTGCCACCCGAACATAACCATATTGAGTTGGTTACTTTATTTAATCTTTGAAGTTGTTATGGTGGTGGTTATAACATTATGGATCCTTTTTGGAACAACAAAAGAGAATATCTGAAATTTGATAGTAAATATGTATTGAGGTACTTTAGAACATTTCGGAGCGGAAACAAAGTCATTAGTTAGGTGGACAATATATGATGCCAAAGGATACGAAAAAGAGTAACCTTACATACCTTATATTCTCACTACGTGGATACAATGATTCAGCTCCTTCCTTATGTGTTACTCTACAACACAAGTACGTAATGGAGCTAAAATTAAAAGCTAATTATATTTCAAGTTTATAAAATGGCAATTAGTTACTTACCGGGAAGTAAAAACTGCCCTACCTCCTAACCACATGGTGTATCACTCCCCCTTATTTATACTGCCATACAACCTTATTACAACCCCTTACATTATAACTTACTGCCTTACCAAGACACCACCACCAAAACAGTCCATAAACCAACATAAACCTTACAAATCGGTAGGATTACCTACCTAGTTTATCCTTTACATTTCCACTCCAACGAAACTCCATATATTCACCCCATAAGGTCACCATACTTCCTTCCACAGTAACATACCAAAATCAGTCCACAACAGTTCCAAAATTCAGTTTAACATAACAAAAGAGTGTTCTCTTTTCACTACAACAAACGTTCCATTTACCAACACATATAAACATTTCCATCAAGCCATACATAAAAGGAACGATTCAGGGGTAGAACCACACTTTAATATACTGGAATTTCATCATCATAACTTAATTTCTTCAGCACCTTAAGCCCCTATACAAGTCCAAGCCACAAGGAAGACAAATTCATCAAAACCAACACAAGTGGACTGCCAACTTAATTAAGGGACTGCCCTATACATTTTAAACACCACCAACATGTTTTACACAACCTATTATGCATATATTACATTAATATATAATGGTAAACACTTACCAAGGCTTGAAAAATGGGAGATTAGTCCAAGAACCCTAAAGGAAAACTAGGGCGGCTGTTTGGGGTTTGAGAGAGGAGAGAGTGTTTTAATTTTCTGTTTTTGGAAAATGAAATGAATGGATAAATGAGATGAATTCCAGCTCTTTATAAACCCTCTTAGCCACCTCTTTTAGCTCATTCTTATCCAATTTTTGGTCAAAAATAGTCCAAGTAGGTGATACACCTACTTGGCTATATAAGCTGTCCAAAACAGTCCACTTACTTGGGCTAATTCTAGTTGGATCATAGCATGTTGTGCCTTAGTGATATTTAGGTGTTGGGCTGGTCATCTTACCTATTTTATGTACTTAGTTTGGACCTCAATTCAGTCCATTAACATAGGTCCAAATGCAGCCCAATAGGTTAAATTGGTGATACACCTACTATCTTAATTAAGTCACGGAAGCACCTCACTTATGTTCTCCCCATTTTCCAACGTCTTAATCCTTCTACTTTAATTCACCACTTAACTTTAATTTTACACTTAAGTATGTCCTTATTATCTCAAGTTTAAATACTTTTATCCATGTTAGGTTAGTCGCACAAGTTTTGAAAATGTACGAAGTGTTGTACTTGAATCAAAGAACTAGTTATTCCATCACCTATTGCCATAAGTCTGTACCATTTTCCATATAAGTAAGAGTAGTGTCTATAGAATACGGGGTGTTACATCCTCCCCTCCTTAGGAACATTCGTCCTCGAATGGTAGTATTATCACTACTTAGCTTAAACAAGTTCAAGGTTAAGTTTAATCTTTATACTACCATATAATACTTATATATACATACTTAATTGTTATTGCTCCAATTCAGCATCTAAGGCTTCCACTTCGGTTTCAAATAATTGAGGATCCTTAGATTTCATCATTTCCTCAGCTTCCCATATGATCTCTTCTACCTGTTGATTCCTCCAAAGCACTTTTACGGAAGCTACCTCTTTATTTCTTAACTTCTTAACTTGTCGATCCAAAATAGCAATAGGTACTTCTTCATAGGTGAGATCTTCTGTAACTTTTACATCTTCAGTAGGAGTAATATGAGATGGATCTCCTATGCACTTTCGAAGCATTAAGACGTGAAATACTGGATGAACTGTGGAGAGTTCTTGGGGTAGTTCCAACTCATATGTGACTTGGCCAAATCTTCGGATAATCATATATGGTCCTATATAACGTGGACTTAGCTTTCCCTTTTTCCCAAATCTCATCACTCCTTTCATTGGCGATACCTTCAAAAATACCCAATCACCTATAGCAAACTCTAGCCCCCTTCTTCTAACATCGGCATATGATTTGTGTCGACTTTGGGCTGTTCCTAGCCGTTGCTGTATCACCTTAACCTTTTCCATGGCTTGATGAACAAGATCTGGTCCAAATAAAATAGTCTCACCTACTTCAAACCACCCAATCGGTGATCTACATTTTCTCCCGTATAAGGCTTCATAAGGCGCCATTTTGATACTTGAATGATAGCTATTATTGTAGGCGAACTCAATAAGAGGTAAATGATCATCCCAATTACCTTTAAAGTCTAATACACAAGCTCGTAGCATATCTTCAAGTGTTTGGATAGTACGTTCTGCTTGTCCATCTGTCTGAGGATGAAAAGCCGTACTTAAATTCACTTGGGTTCCCAAACTCTTCTGAAAAGATTTTCCAAAGTGTGCAGTAAATTGGGCTCCCCTATCTGATATAATAGAGATTGGAATCCCGTGCAGTCGAACTATCTCTTTAACATACAATCGTGCATAATCTTCAGTTGTATAAGTGGTCTTGACTGGTAGGAAGTGTGCTGACTTGGTAAGCCTGTCAACTATTACCCATACGGAATCAAATTTCCGCAGTGTACGAGGCAAACCTGTGATGAAATCCATATTAATCATATCTCACTTCCAGACTGGGAGATTTATACATTGCATATAACCTCCAGGCTTCTGATGCTCTACTTTTACTTGTTGACAATTTGGACATTGGGCTACAAATTCTGCAATATTCTTCTTCATATTACCCCACCAATACACTCCTTTCAGATCGTGGTACATTTTAGTTGATCCCGGATGAATAGAATACCTGGAATGATGTGCCTCTATCATAATCCTTCGTCTTAACTCATCTACATTAGGTACACATAGTCTGTTTTGGAACTGAAGTACTCCTTCTTGAGTAAGCTCAAATGCCTTTGTCATACCTTGCTGTACATTCTCCTTAAGTTGTGATAGAATAGGATCTGCATACTGCTTTTCTTTCACTTCAACTACTAATGATGATTCGGCCGCATTTTGCACCACAACCCCTTCCTCTGGAGTTTTAATAAGGCGAACGCCTAAGCTAGCTAATTGATGTAGATCCTTGATTAACCCTTGTTTTCCTGTAAGCTGGCCATTAGTGTTCCCCATTGCCTTACGACTTAATGCATCAGCTACCACATTTGCCTTCCCCGGATGATATAAAATATCAATGTCATAATCTTTCAATAGTTCAAGCAACCTCCGTTGCCTCAAATTTAGGTCCTTTTGCTTAAAGATATATTGCAAACTCTTATGGTCGGTATATATTTCAACATGAACCCCATACAAATAGTGGCGCCATATCTTTAAAGAAAATACCACTGCTGCTAACTCAAGATCATGTGTTGGATAATTTTTCTCATGTGGCCGCAATTGTCTGGAGGCATAAGCTATTATTTTACCATGCTGCATCAATACACATCCCAAGCCAACTCCTGAAGCATCACAATACACCGCATACCCTTCTGTCCCTTCTGGAAGTACCAATACGGGTGTAGAGGTCAGCTTATTTTTCAGATCTTGGAAACTCTTCTCACATGCATCATTCCATTGAAACTTGGTTGCCTTGTGTGTTAGCTTTGTTAAAGGTGCAACAATAGAAGAAAATCCTTCAACAAACCTTCTATAATAACCTGCCAACCCAAGGAAACTACGAATCTCTGTAGGCGTTGTAGGTCTTGGCCAATTCTTCACAGCTTCTATCTTTTGAGTATCAACCCTTATTCCTTCATCCGACACAATATGACCCAAGAATGCTACAGATTTTAACCAAAATTCACATTTAGAGAACTTTGCATATAACTTACGATCACGAAGAATCTGTAACACCTGTCGTAAGTGACTAGCATGGTCCTCTTTTGATCTTGAATAGACAAGAATATCATCTATAAATACTATCACGAACACGTCTAAAAACGGCTTAAACACCCTGTCACGCCCCGAATCCCAACGAGGCGTGATTGACACCCGTAGCCGATAAGGCCCGAGAGAACCAAGCTGTGCTTCTATACATTCATGTGCGTGCCATAAGAACACCACTATCACACAAGGGCATGAACGACTAAAATCGGAAATTATGGAACATGTGACATATTTAAATACACATTTGAGAAACTTGGCAGTTGAGGCCATCAAAACAAGACTCCATATACCCACGTACGTCTACAAAAGCCTCTAACAAATGCATTGACCAATGGCAACTGAAAGTCGGGACAAGTCCCCGCTTTACACATTATGTACAATACCAAAACATATATACACTCTGACTCGGAGAAGCCCCGAATGAGCTGGAGCTCACCAAAGAACCGCTAACACTGGCAATCTACTGAGGAGGCCTACTGGGACCTGCGCCTGCAGAAAGTAAGGTAAATTCCCCGAGAGGGGTCAGTACGAAATAAGTACTGAGTATGCAAGGCTCAGATGAAACTCTACAATACATGAATATTTCAATGAACTCAAAACATATGAATAATCAATGTGAATAAATCACCATTTGGTATATTAGGAAACCATGTGGATTGCTTTCATAACTTTCTTTGCTTTCTTTACCTCAATGCTCAATGATAACAATGTACCCGGGCCCCTACTGATCAGTGGGTCTTTCATGACTTATCGTCATATTGGGATCGAGTCAAGCTAGGCTTATGCCCCTAGACCTGCCACCCATAAATCAATGCTTCGGGATTGAGTCGAGCTAGGCTTACGCCCCTAGACTTGCCACCCATAAATCAAGGCATCGGGATCGAGTCGAGCTAGGCTTACGCCCCTAGACTTGCCACCCATGCTCAATCATTAACCACATTTTCATTACTTTGATCATTACTTTGAGATTGATACTTTGGTAGTCATAACATCACTTTGGAACTTTGGAACATAACATTGTTGGAAACTTTGAATCATTGACCAATAAGTGAAGAACATGTGAATCAATATCAATGAGAAATATAACATCACTAGCACCATGATACTATTGGAACCATTGGACAATAAGCCATGAACAAGAGACACAAGTATAGGCACTATTGGAATATTGGAACATAACCTTATTTGAAATTTCGGAACATTAACCATGAATATGAGAAATGAGATTCACAATTGATCAATGAGTAGGAAATATATGACAATGACCATAGATAATTGCATATGGGATACCTTAGTACATTTCGGAATAGAACTAGAGAAATGTCAATGTGAACACTATTGGCCGTAGAAAGATACGGACAAGGTAACCTTACATACCTTGGATTCTCAATACGATTATACAACCTTAGATGCGTAAATAATAGTCCCGCTCCTTATTTATGTATCACTCTACAACATAAATATATAACGGAATTCACATTAACCATCAACTACTCTTCAAATGCATGTAACATCAATAAATCACATATTGGCCCGTAAGCATGCCATTTCCCCTTGACAAAACCATTGATACATTTACTATTCCAAAAATTCCCTAATATTCCCAACATTGACCAATACATGAAAATCAATACATTTCACCACAATACTTCTCCTTTACACTTTCTTATCCATAACATATCACAATTAATCCATCAAAGCACCTTAATTCAACTCATAGCACATATCGGCCAAAATCCCATAATTTCCACTTTTAGACAAGAACAAGTTTTATACCAAAAATAACACCATACATGTTCATATTTTGTCCATACCATGCTTTTTCATCAAAGGCACAAGGTCTAATTCAAGTTCAATTTACCAAGATGACACATCTTTCACCAAAGGCAAAATACACTATTCATCATCTTGCCAACACAACTAGCATAATATACATAATCTCCCATGCATATAATATGTTAATCCATAATAAGAATCACTTACCTAGGCTTGAAAGATGGTGATCTGGATCCAAATATGGCTTAGGGTTTGAGAGCCCCCAAAGAAACTTTCTTGGAAAGTCTAGAAAAAGAGAGAAAAAGCATGTGTGTTCTTTGTCTTAAAAATATGATTTTTGTGATCCTTTTATAGACTTTTGAAGTCATGCCTATCCACTCTTGGCATTAAATGAGGTCAAAGTGGAAGAATGGGTCTTTTTGCCCCTTTGGGCCAATTCTTGTAAATTCCATTTTGGGCCTAACTTTGGGCCCAATAACACATACCCATGTAACCCATCCAATTTCATGTATTATTCACCATATATCTCATTTTTACATAATTCCATAATGTCACGACAATATTCTTTTAAACATTTCTCATTCGTCCTTTCGATCGCAAAAATTGGAATTCTAGTCGCCCTTGGCTTCATTGAACATTTTAGATCACTATTCACATTTCATGATTTGATCATGTAGGAGTATGTAGGAGTATATTGAAGTGTTTGAAGTTTTAACAATGCTCAATTAACTCCAAAGAACCAAAAGAAACCATCGAGAAATCGTCGTAGAATTGCGTTACGAAACGACGCCGGAAAGGCTAAACTTTTGTTCCTTGTGCCACACCCCCTGAAACAGGGTAGTGGCGCAGGAAATGCAGCCTCTCTGAATTTTCTGCAGGCTGGTGGCTTGCGCCACACCCCTGAAACAGGGTAGTGGCGCAAGTTTCAGCATTTTGCTGAAATTTCCGGCCACTTATCCAACGTTTACGTATCGTCCAATCCCTTATCAAAACACTACAAAATACTTACTTAGTGATCTTAACCATCAAGTAAACATGACTTAAAGTCACCAAATGAGGTTAAACTGTGTACGAGTTCTTACCCAAATGCTCCACGAAATCACAAAACACCTCATACGAAGGTCTAATGGCACATGTTAAGTCCGATATCAAATGTTTCACCAATGACACTATAAAACACATATGCATGGAATCTCAACACCTATGTAGGTATGATCCCACGGTATCAAGTGAGGTAATAAAAGTACGGGGTGTTACACACCCTATTCATTAGATCCATAAAAGCTGCTGGTGCATTTGTTAGTCCAAAGGACATAACTAAAAACTCATAATGACCGTACCGTGTTTGAAAAGCTGTCTTGGGTACATCTCTCTCTCTGACCTTTACTTGATGGTAACCCAACCTCAAGTTAATCTTTGAGAAACACTTAGCACCTTGTAATTGATCAAACAAATCATCAATTCTAGGGAGGGGATATTTATTCTTAATTGTCACCTTATTCAGTTGCCGATAATCAATACACATCCTCAGTGTACCATCTTTCTTGCGTACAAATAATACTGGTGCACCCCACGGGGACATACTAGGCCTGATGAAGCCCTTGTCCAGCAAGTCTTTTAATTGTTCCTTTAATTCCCGTAACTCTGCTGGAGCCATTCTATACGGAAGAATAGAGATAGGTTGAGTATCTGGAATCACATCAATACCAAACTCTACTTCTCGTTCTGGAGGTAACCCCGAGAGATCTTCAGGAAATACATCAAGAAATTCATTTACCACTGGAACAGATTGAAGAGTCGGTGGCTCTACATCTGTATCTTTCACCCTTACTAGGTGACATATGTACCCCTTAGATATCATTTTATTCGCCTTAAGATAAGAAATAAACTTACCTTTTGGCGCTCCAACATTACCGCTCCATTCAAGAACTATCTCTTTTGGGAAATAAAAATGTACTTTCTTTGTTCGGCAATCTACTGTGGCACAATAAGAAGCCAACCAATCCATACCCATTATAACATCAAAATCTACCATTTCTAGTTCGACCAGATCAGCCAATGTATCATGATCACAAATAGTTACTATACAATTATGTTAGACTCTTTCAGCTACAATAGACTCGCCAACTGGGGTAGATACTTCAAATGGTTTAACTAATAATTTTGGCGTTCTTTCAAATTTTCCAACAATCAATGGAGTGACATATGATAGAGTAGAGCCCAGATCAATCAATGCATATACATTATGTGAAAAGATGGATAATGTACCTGTAATTACATCTGGAGAAGCCTCCGAATTTTGACGATCCGTTAAGGCATAGGTACGGTTCTGGACTCCACTAGAACTAGCTGCTCCTCTAGCACCTCTACCACGACCAGTAGGCTGGACACCCCTACCTAAGAAAGGGACCGACGATGATGATATAACGGCTGATCCCGTAGGTCGTGTCATACTACTCGTAGCCCTTTGTGGGCACTCACTTATCATGTGCCCCGACATACCACACCAATAGCAAGAATTTGTCCCAAACCGACATGCACCTAAGTGAAGCTTTCCACATTGACTAAATGGCTGAAGAGATGGTCTTGATTGATTCATAGTCCCTTGTCCTTGATACCCTGCTATTTTTGAACCTTGAATCTCGCTCCTTGGCCCAAATTGGTTGCCCCTAAACCCTTGGAATCGGGGTGGAGCACTTGCTGTAAAGTAGGAAGATGGTGGCTTAGGTGGTCTATTAGAAAATCGAGGCCTGAACTCACTTTGGGATGGAATAAACTGCCCCACAGACCTAGCCCTCTTGGAGTACCCTCTCTCTGGCTCTTGTGTCCTTCTTCTTTATCTCTGATCTTCCATTTTTTGTGCAAATGCCTGTATCCTTGCTATATCCATATCTCTATTTAGAGCAGCAATTGTACAATCTCTAACCAAATAGGGATCCAGTCTATCCACATAACGATGAACTCTATCATCCATAGTTGCCACCACATTATGAGAATACCTAGCCAAAGAGTTAAATCGAAGGCTGTACTCCTTGACGTTCATGTTACTTTGCCGTAGATTTAAGAACTGGTCCGCACGAGCCTCTCGTACCTTATATGGGAGATAATGGTCAAGGAATGCCATTTTAAATTCTTCCCAATCAGCTGGAAGTGCACGAATCCCCCTCGATCGTTTCCAATCCTCATACCATAATATAGCCTCCCCTTTTAATCTATATGTTGCTAGCTCGACCATCTCTTTACCAGACACATGCATAACATCCAAAGTCCTTTGGATTTGATCAATAAAGTCTTGTGGGTCTTCATTAAGATCCGATCCAGTGAATGTAGGAGGATCTAATTTCAGGAAATCCTGTGTCCGCCGACTAGCTGCCCTAGCAGCATCATCGTCACCTGTCATTGGACCAACTCGTCCTTGACTTTGTGCAGCAACTATCTGGGTCAACATTTGTACCGCGTTCCTTAAATCCTGGTCAGTAGCATTTACAGGATGTTCTGTAGGTACTTCTCTACCTCTCGATTCTTCTGGAAATGGAAGAGTAGAAGAAGCCTGTGATGCAAACTCATTTTCAGCTTCACCTTGATTAGCTTGTTTAGGTGGTGGTTTACTGGTTCCTTCTCCGGCAGCCATGTGTATCTTCTTACCTCTACCTCTACCTTTTCTTGTAACCGGCATTTTTACTATAACACAAGAAAACCATTTCAATTGTCAGATATAATTCCACCTACAACTTTAGCTTTATTGCACGATCTAGGAAATGAAGAAAAGAAACAACTCCTAAATGTCCTGTAGCCTCCTACGTATAGATGCGGTGCACAACACATCCATAAGTAAGAATCTACTTAGACATGGCTTTGTAGACACCCTAGGATGACCCACTCTGATACCACTTTTATCACGCCTCAAATCTCATTGAGGCGGACTGGCACCCGAAACCGTTAAGGCCCGAGAGAACCAACCTACGTTCAAGTACATTCTTATGCATGTCATCAAGTGAATAAAAATTCTGCCACATGTAAATAGAATATATTGGTGATAGAAATTATTTAAACACGTTCTAAATAGATACGAGACTTGGCCGTTGGGGCCATAATGTAAGAAGGCAAGACACTTTAGCGTTTGACTTTACCATGGTCTACAAAGCCTCTAAAAGATGTACATAACCAAAACTAAGGTCGGGATAAGTCCCCGCCTTATACCTCTATTGCACAGTACCAAAACAAATTTACAATGTCTCGGAAAGCCCCGAAGTATCCTGGAGCTCACCGATAGTCTGTGGATGACTCGTATCCTATTGTGGAGGCTTACTAGCACCTGTGCCTGCAGCAAGTAAGGTAAGTCCCCCAAGGGACGTCAGTACGAAAGAATGTACTGAGTATGTAAGGGTATAAGTAACTGCATGAGATATAGGAACTCAAATGGAATCAAATACAAGTGAATAGATAATACTGATAAACCACCTTTACTGTAATCGTGGAACCGTATACATTACATTCATTAATTCCCTTTTTCTTTCTTTACTTTTCTTGTCTTTATAAGGCATGCCATACATATACCCAACTGATCAGTGGTAGCGTAATTTGGGATCGTCTCTATGCTGGGCTATAAGCCCCCTCGAGCTGCCACCCATACATATTAAATCGGGATCGTCTCTATGCTGGGCTATAAGCCCCCTCGAGCTGCCACCCGAACATAACCATATTGAGTTGGTTACTTTATTTAATCTTTGAAGTTGTTATGGTGGTGGTTATAACATTATGGATCCTTTTTGGAACAACAAAAGAGAATATCTGAAATTTGATAGTAAATATGTATTGAGGTACTTTAGAACATTTTGGAGCGGAAACAAAGTCATTAGTTAGGTGGACAATATATGATGCCAAAGGATACGAAAAAGAGTAACCTTACATACCTTATCTTCTCACTACATGGATACAATGATTCAGCTCCTTCCTTATGTGTTACTCTACAACACAAGTACGTAATGGAGCTAACATTAAAAGCTAATTATATTTCAAGTTTATAAAATGGCAATTAGTTACTTAACGGGAAGTAAAAACTGCCCTACCTCCTAACCACATGGTGTATCACTCCCCCCTTATTTATACTGCCATACAACCTTATTACAACCCCTTACATTATAACTTACTGCCTTACCAAGACACCACCACCAAAACAGTCCACAAACCAACATAAACGTTACAAATCGGTAGGATTACCTACCTAGTTTATCCTTTACATTTCCACTCCAACGAAACTCCATATATTCACCCCATAAGGTCACCATACTTCCTTCCACAGTAACATACCAAAATCAGTCCACAACAGTTCCAAAATTCAGTTTAACATAACAAAAGAGTGTTCTCTTTTCACTACAACAAACGTTCCATTTACCAACACATATAAACATTTCCATCAAGCCATACATAAAAGGAACGATTCAGGGGTAGAACCACACTTTAATATACTGGAATTTCATCATCATAACTTAATTTCTTCAGCACCTTAAGCCTCTATACAAGTCCAAGCCACAAGGAAGACAAATTCATCAAAACCAACACAAGTGGACTGCCAACTTAATTAAGGGACTGCCCTATACATTTTAAACACCACCAACATGTTTTACACAACCTATTATGCATATATTACATTAATATATAATGGTAAACACTTACCAAGGCTTGAAAAATGGGAGATTAGTCCAAGAACCCTAAAGGAAAACTAGGGCGGCTGTTTGGGGTTTGAGAGAGGAGAGAGTGTTTTAATTTTCTGTTTTTGGAAAATGAAATGAATGGATAAATGAGATGAATTCCAGCTCTTTATAAACCCTCTTAGCCACCTCTTTTAGCTCATTCTTATCCAATTTTTGGTCAAAAATAGTCCAAGTAGGTGATACACCTACTTGGCTATATAAGCTGTCCAAAACAGTCCACTTACTTGGGCTAATTCTAGTTGGATCATAGCATGTTGTGCCTTAGTGATATTTAGGTGTTGGGCTGGTCATCTTCCCTATTTTATGTACTTAGTTTGGACCTCAATTCAGTCCATTAACATAGGTCCAAATGCAGCCCAATAGGTTAAATAGGTGATACACCTACTATCTTAATTAAGTCACGGAAGCACCTCACTTATGTTCTCCCCGTTTTCCAACGTCTTAATCCTTCTACCTTAATTCACCACTTAACTTTAATTTTACACTTAAGTATGTCCTTATTATTTCAAGTTTAAATACTTTTATCCATGTTAGGTTAGCCGCACAAGTTTTGAAAATGTACGAAGTGTTGTACTTGAATCAAAGAACTAGTTATTCCATCACCTATTGCCATAAGTCTGTACCATTTTCCATATAAGTAAAATTAGTGTCTATAGAATACGGGGTGTTACACTAAATCACTAAATAAATTATACAAAGGTTGGACGGACCAGTAATAGAACTTGTTTTCTTACATTACTACACTTGTATTACCACCTAACATCTATGTATTCCATACTCTAAAGGATTATCGATATTTTTTTGACTACTAAATTACTAAATGAGACATACAAAGGCTGGACGGACCAGTAATAAAACTTGGTTTCTTACATTACTACATGTGCATTACCTCCTAACATCTATGTATTCCAAACTCAGATGGATTATCGGTGTTTCTTTGACTACTAAATCTCTAAATGAGACATTTAAAAGTTGGATGGACCAAAAATAGAACTTGGTTTCTTACATTACTACTATTGTATTACAACCTAGCATCTATGTATTCCATACTCGGATGGATGAGATATACAAAGGTTGGACAGACCAATAATAAAACTTGGTTTCTTACATTACAATACGTGCATTACCTCCTAGCATCTATTTATTCCTTACTTGGATGGATTATCGGTGTTTTTTTGACTACTAAATCACTAAATCACACATACAAAGGTTAGACTGACCAATAATAGAACTTGGTTTCTTACATTACTACACTTGTATTACAACCTAACATCTATGCATTCCATACTCAAAAGGGTTATCAATGTTTTTTTTACTACTAAATTACTAAATGAGACATACAAAGGCTTGAGAGACCAGTAATAAATCTTGGTTTCCTACATTACTACTTTTGTATTACAACCTAACATCTATGTATTCCATACTCAGAAGGGTTATCGATGTTTTTTTAACTACTAATTTACTAAATAAGACATACAAAGGCTGGACAAACCACTAATAAAACTTGTTTTCTTACATTACAACACGTATATTACCTCCTACCATATATTTATTCCATACTTGGATGGATTATCGGTGTTTTTTTGACAACTAAATCACTAAATAACTCATACAAAGGTTGGACGGACTAGTAATAGAACTTGGTTTCTTACATTACTACATTTGTATTACAGCCTAGCATCTATGTATTCCATACTCAGAAGGATTATCAATGTTTTTTTAACTACTAAATTACTAAATGAGACATACAAAGGCTGGACGGACTAGTAATAAAACTTGGTTTCTTACATTACTACATGTGCATTACCTCCTAACATCTATGTATTCCAAACTCAGAGGGATTATCGGTGTTTCTTTGACTACTAAATCACTAAATGAGACATTCAAAGGTTGGATGGACCAAAAATAGAACTTGGTTTCTTACATTACTACTATTGTATTACAACCTAGCATCTATGTATTCCATGCTCGGATGGATTTTTGATGTTTTTTTGGCTACTAAATTTCTAAATGAGACATACAAAGGTTGGACAGACCAATAATAAAACCTGGTTTCTTACATTACAACACGTGTATTACCTCCTAGCATCTATTTATTCCTTACTTTGATGGATTATCGATGTTTTTTTGACTACTAAATCACTAAATCACACATACAAAGGTTGGACGGACCAATAATAGAACTTGGTTTCTTACATTACTACACTTGTATTACAACCTAACATCTATGCATACCATACTCAAAAGGGTTATCGATGTTTTTTTGACTACTAAATTACTAAATGAGACATACAAAGGCTTGAGAGACCAATAATAAAACGTGGTTTCTTACATTACTACTATTGTATTACAACCTAACATCTATGTATTCCATACTCAGAAGGGTTGTCAATGTGTTTTTAACTACTAAATTACTAAATAAGATATACAAAGCCTGGACAGACCAGTAATAAAACTTGGTTTCTTACATTACAACACGTATATTACCTCCTAGCATCTATTTATTCCATACTTGGTTGGATTATCGGTGTTTTTTTGACAACTAAATCACTAAATAACTTATACAAAGGTTGGACGGACCAGTAATAGAACTTGGTTTCTTACATTACTACACTTGTATTACAACCTAACATCTATGTATTCCATACTCTAAAGGATTATCGATGTTTTTTTAACTACTAAATTACTAAATGAGATATACAAAGGCTGGACGGACCAGTAATAAAACTTGGTTTCTTACATTACTGCGTGTGCATTACCTCCTAACATCTATGTATTCCAAACTCAGATGGATTATCGGTGTTTCTTTGACTACTAAATCACTAAATGAGATATTTAAAAGTTGGATGGACCAAAAATAGAACTTGGTTTCTTACATTACTACTATTGTATTACAACCTAGCATCTATGTATTCCATACTCGGATGGATGAGAAATACAAAGGTTGGACAGACCAATAATAAAACCTAGTTTCTTACATTACAACACTTGTATTACCTTCTAGCGTCTATTTATTCCTTACTTGGATGGATTATCGGTGTTTTTTTTACTACTAAATTGTAACACCCCGTATCTACGAAACCCTATACGACGACGTTGAACAATGATTACCCAAGTGTCGAGAGTGTAAAGTATGTATTGTTGAATATTAGTGAGGAGATAATTGATATTGGGCCTAGTACATGGGATTAGAACTTTGTAGGAAGTGTAATACCCCGTATGTTGTCGAACCTAGATGACTACGTGTACATTTGTGGAGATATGAAAACATGAGAGAATGGATGAATTATGTATTAATTTGTGGACAAGTCTTGCATCATTGGGCCTTAAATAAAGCCCAAAAATAGCAAGAAGACATGGCCCAACCCAAGATTTTTGACCCATTCTTCCATTTTTGACCCATTTGACCCATTCAACATAATAATTAATGTTGATAAAGGATAGGAAAGACTTGGGGGCCTTTATAAGAGAGAAAAATCAGATTTTCTCTCATTTGGACACCCATGCCATTTCTAGAATTTTCTCAACCATTTCCTTATGCAATACAAACCCTAACTCTTCATCTTTTGGACCAAAGCATCATCTTGCAAGACTTGGTAAGTATATACTATCATGGTTTAATATATATTATGCATGTAAGATAGCTTATATCATGTTTGTTATGTTGGTGAAGTGGGAGAAGTTCCCTATGTGCAAAACAATGTGTGTGTGTTAAATCGGAGGATGATTGTGTCTTGAAAACTTGAACATGGGCTTGTGATCTTGAAAGAAATAAACTTGATGGATTCAATATTGATATATGAGATGTGAGTATAGTCTTGACTAGTTTTATACTTGTGTTTAGTGTTGGAATTTCTATGGAAATATTGGTTATGGTTTTGGTAGCATATTGGCCGTAAAGTGTCGTTTTGGTGTTGTGATGTGTGTTTTGAGACCATGGCTGCTTGTTGGAATATAAGATGATCAAAAATATGTTAAAATAAGTTTGGTTATTATCATGGACCATTTATTGCATTAACAGACCCCAAAAATGACGTTTCAGACCAAAATGGGCATCCGCCCCCGCAGACGGAGGCACCTGCGGGCGCAGATGCCAACGCAGATGCCACTGGAGGGCATATGCGCACGCACCTTACCACCTGCGTGCGCAGGTGGCAGCGCAGGTCAGCCCCCAGGTTCGGTTTGTATGTTTTCGTCTCCCGTTGGTTCCCCGAAACCCCCGTACCCTTCATGGATGTAATTATCAACTTGTAATATCGTTTTAAGGAGTTTAAAGTATCGTATGGAGGTATGATGGAATGTATTAAGTATGGACTATGGATTATATGTTGTTATGAGGAAAATTGATAGGAGTAAATGTGACGAAATGATAATAGAACAGCATAAAGGGTAAGTGTGATGCGAAATGCTATGGTTGTATGCAGTCTTTCAATGAGTGGAATATTATGGTATTGTTGGCATGTTGATGCGATGAATGACACGTGCTAAAGTAACTATGAGATTCATGGTCCTATTGTGACACTTATACCTTTGTAAGGTAGTTGGTTGCTAACATAAGCTTCGTTATGTACTTGTGATGTAGAGTGAGGCGTAAGGAAAGAGCGGGACTACAAGATTCACGTATAAGATTGTATATTCGTATTGAGGAGATAAGGTATGTAAGGTTATTCTGTCCGTATCTTCCTGCATCACATATTATTCATGTTGTCATTGTCCTTGTTTTCAGGTTGTCACATGTTACTATTCTCATATTTCTTAATCATGGACCAATCATGACTCATATGTCTCTTAATCATTGATCGATATTCCACAGCTTCCATAATGTTATAATTATTACCAAGTATCAATCTCATGAACAAAGAAGAGTGAAGTAATGTAAGTATGTGTTCCAATAAGGTTATGATCCCCCAATGTACCAATCTCATAAAAGTAAAAGAGAGAAGTAATTCAAAGAGGTGATGAAAGAAGTGATTCCCGTATGGTTACTCTATATTTTTCTTACGGTTACTTCAAGATTATTGTATAATTACTTTACAAGTACTTTAAAATTTCTTTATAATTACTTTATGGTTCTTTGAGTGCGGGTGATAACTTTGGGGAAAAAGCCAAACTTGATGCCGAACCTGCTTCCTTGTTTTCCGGGTGGTAGCAGGGGGAAAGCTCAGTGAGGCAAAAGCCAAGCTTGACGCTGAACTTTATTATATTCACTGGATCAAGGGGGAAGCTCAGTGAGGTAAAAGCCAAACTTGACGCCGAACCTGCTTCCTTATTTTCCGGGTGGTAGCAGGGGGAAAGCTCAGTGGGGTAAAAGCCTAGCTTGATGCCGAACTTGAGACAGTTGCATATTGACGGATGCATTGCATATTGACGGTTGCATATTGACGGATGCATTGCATATTGACGGTTGCATATTAACGGTTATACATTGTTGACGATTATGAATATTGATGGTAATGGACATAAAGGAAAAATAAAGGTAATGAACATAAGGTACATAATCCCACACAATCAGAACGATGACTTATCCACATTGACTCTTCTATTGAAATCAAGTTTATTGAGGTTTTTAAGTTTCATGAAGTTTCTTATAGCCTTGCATACTCAGTACATTCTTCGTACTGACCCCTTTGGGGGATTTACTTTACTTTCTGCAGGTACAGGTGTTAGTAGACTTCTACATTAGGCCACGAGTCATCCGCGGATCATTGGTGAGCTCCAGTTGGTTCGGGGCTTTCCTAGTCACATGTGTATATTGTTTTGGTACTGTACTTATTGTATAAAGCGGGGACTTGTCCCGACTATAGATGTTGTGTTCATGTATAGGTTAGAGGCTTTGTTGACATATGTGGGAAGGCGAATGTAAGAGATGTGTGTTCTGCTTGACTTGATGGCCCTAACGGCCAAGTTTCATATGTTATATAAGTTTTCCATTACTTCCGCCTAGTAGCATGAAGTATAATAAGAGTCATACTAAGGTGTGTTTGTGCGTGAATAAGAGCAAAGATTGGTTCTCTCGATCCATATAGGCTTTGGGTGCCAGTCCGGCCCGAATGGGATTCGGGTCGTGACAAAAACCACTAAATCACACATACAAAGGTTGGACGGACCAATAATAGAACCTGGTTTCTTACATTACTACACTTGTATTAAAACCTAACATCTATGCATACCATATTCAAAAGGGTTATCGATGTTTTTTTGACTACTAAATTACTAAATGAGACATACAAAGGCTTGAGAGACCAGCAATAAAACTTGGTTTCTTACATTACTACTATTGTATTACAACCTAACATCTATGTATTCCATACTCAGAAGGGTTATCGATGTGTTTTTAACTACTAAATTACTAAATAAGACATACAAAGGCTGGACAGACCAATAATAAAACTTGGTTTCTTACATTACAACACGTATATTACCTCCTAACATCTATTTATTCCATACTTGGATGGATTATCGGTGTTATTTTGACAACTAAATCACTAAATAACTCATACAAAGGTTGGACGGAAAAGTAATAGAACTTGGTTTCTTACATTACTACCCTTGTATTACAACCTAACATCTATGTATTCCATACTCAGAAGGATTATCAATGTTTTTTTAACTATTAAATTACTAAATGAAACATATAAAGGCTGGACGGACCAGTAATAAAACTTGGTTTATTACATTACAACACGTATATTAACTCCTAGCATCTATTTATTCTTGCATCTATTTATTGCTTACTTGGATGGATTATCGGTGTTTTTTTGACAACTAAATCACTAAATAACTCCTACAAATGTTGGACAGACCAATAATAGAACTTGGTTTCATACATTACTACACTTGTATTACAACCTAACATCTATGTATTCCATACTCAGAAGGATTATCAATTTTTTTTTAACTGCTAAATCACTAAATGAGACATTTAAAAGTTGGATAGACCAAAAATTGAACTTGGTTTCTTACATTACTACCATTGTATTACAACCTAGCATCTATGTATTCCATACTCGGATGGATTTTTGATGTTTTTTTGACTCCTAAATTTCTAAATGAGACATACAAAGGTTGGACAGACCAATCATAAAACCTGGTTTCTTACATTACAACACGTGTATTACCTCCTATCATCTATTTATACCTTAATGGGATGGATTATCGGTGTTTTTTTTACTACTAAATCACTAAATCACACATTCAAAGGTTGGACGGACCAATAATAGAACTTGGTTTCTTACATTACTACACTTGTATTACAACATAACATCTATGTATACCATACTCAAAAGGGTTATCGATGTTTTCTTGACTACTAAATTACTAAATGACACATACAAAGGCTTTAGAGACCAGTAATAAAACTTGGTTTTTTACATTACTACTATTGTATTACAACCTAACATCTATGTATTCCATACTCTGAAGGGTTATCGATGTTTTTTTGACTACTAAATTACTAAATAAGACATACAAAGGCAGAACATACCAATATTAAAACTTGGTTTCTTATATTACAACACGTATATTACCTCCTAGCATCTATTTATTCCATACTTGGACGGATTATTGGTGTTTTTTTGACAAATAAATCACTAAATAACTCATACCTTTTTGGATGTACCAGTAAAAGAACTTGGTTTCTTACATTACTACACTTGTATTACAACCTAATATCTATGTATTCCATACTCAGAAGGGTTATCGATGTTTTTTTAACTACTAAATTATTAAATGAGACATACAAAGGCTGGACAGACCTGTAATAAAACTTGGTTTCTTGCATTACAACACGTGTATTACCTCCTAGCATCTATTTATTCCATACTTGATGGATTATCGGAGTTTTTTTACTACTAAATCACTAAATAACACATACAAAGGTTGGACGGACCAATAATAGAACTTGGTTTCTTACATTACTGCATTTGTATTACAACCTAACATCTATGTATTCCATACTCAGAAGGATTATCGATGTTTTTTTTTACTACTAAATTACTAAATGAGACATACAAAGGCTTGACAGACCAGTAATAAAACTTGGTTTATTACATTACTACATGTGCATTACCTCCTAACATCTATGTATTTCAAACTCAGATAGATTATCGGTGTTTCTTTTACTACTAAATCACTAAATGAGACATTCAAAAGTTGGATGGACCAATAATAGAACTTGGTTTCTTACTTTATTACTATTGTATTACAACCTAACACCTATATATTCCATACTCGGATGGATTTTTGATGTTTCTTTGACTATTAAAATACTAAATGAGACATACAAAGGCTGGACGGACCAACAATAAAACTTGCTTTCTTACATTACAACACGTGTTTTACCTCCAACCATTTATTTATTCCATACATGGATGGAATATCAGAGTTTTTTTGACTACTAAATCACTAAATAAGACATTCAAAAGTTGGATGGACAAATAATAGAACTTGGTTTCTTACAATACTACTTTTGTATTGCAACCTAACATCTATGTATTCCATACTCAGAAGGACTATCGATGTTTTTTTAACTACTAAATTACTAAATGAGACATCCAAAGGCTGGACGGACCAGTAATAAAACTTGGTTTCTTACATTACTACATTGGCATGACCTTCTAACATATATGTATTCCAAACTCAGATGGATTATCGGTATTTCTTTGACTACAAAATCACTAAATGAGACATTCAAAAGTTGGATGGACCAAAAATAGTACTTGGTTTCTTACATTACTACTATTGTATTACAACCTAGAATCTATGAATCTATACTTAGAAGGGTTATCGATGTTTTTTTAACTACTAAATTACTAAATAAGACATACAAAGACTGGACAGACCAGTAATAAAACTTGGTTTCATATATTACAACACGTATATTACCTCCTAGAATCTATTTATTCCATACTTGTTTGGATTATCGGTGTTTTTTTGACAACTAAATCACTAAACAACTTATAAAAAGGTTGGACGGACCTGTACTAGAACTTGGTTTCTTACATTACTACACTTGTATTACTACCTAACATCTATGTATTCCATACTCAGAAGGATTATCGATGTTTTTTTAACTACTAAATTACTAAATGAGACATACAAAGGCTGGACGGACCAGTAATAAAACTTGGTTTCTTACATTACTACATGTGCATTACCTCCTAACATCTATGTATTCCAAACTCAGATGGATTATCGGTGTTTCTTTGACTACTAAATCCCTGAATAAGACATTGAAAAGTTGGATAGACCAAAAATAGAACTTGGTTTCTTACCTTACTACTATTGTATTACAACCTAGCATCTATGTATTCCATACTCGTATGGATTTTTGTTTTTTTTTTACGACCAAATTTCTAAATGAGACATACAAAGGTTGGACAGACTAATAATAAAACCTGGTTTCTTACATTACAAAATGTGTATTACCTACTAGCATCTATTTATTCCATACTTGGATGGATTATCGGTATTTTTTTGACTACTTAATCACTAAATAACACCTACAAAGGTTGGGCGGACCAATAATAGAACTTGGGTTCTTACATTACTACACTTGTATTACAACCTAACATCTATGTATACCATACTCAAAAGGGTTATCGATGTTTTTTTGACTACTAAATTATTAAATGAGACTTACAAAGGCTTGAGAGACCAGTAATAAAACTTGGTTTCTTACATTACTACTATTGTATTACAACCTGACATCTACGTATTCCATACTCAGAAGGGTTATCGATGTTTTTTTAACTACTAAATTACTAAATAAGACATACAAAGGCAGTACAGACCAGTAATAAAACTTGGTTTCTTACATTACAACACGTATATTACCTCCTAGCATCTATTTATTCCATATTTGGTTGGATTATCGGTGGTTTTTTGACAACTAAATCACTAAATAACTCATTCAAAGGTTGGACAGACCAATAATAGAACTTGGTTTCTTAAATTACTACACTTGTATTACAACCTAACATCTATGTATTCGATACTCAGAAGGATTATCGATGTTTTTTTAACTACTAAATCACTAAATGAGACATACAAAGGCTGAACAGACCCGTAGTAAAACTTGGTTTCTTACATTACTACATGCGCATTACCTCCTAACATCTATGTATTCCAAACTCAGATGGATTATCGGTATTTCTTTGACTACTAAATCACTAAATGAGACATTCAAAAGTTGGATGGATCAAAAATAGAACTTGGTTTCTTACATTACTACTATTGTATTACAACCTAGCATCTATTTATTCCATACTTATAAGGGTTATCGATGTTTTTTTAACTACTAAATTACTAAATAAGACATACAAAGGCTGGACAGACCAGTAATAAAACTTGGTTTCTTACATTACAACACGTATATTACCTCCTAGCATCTATTTATTCCATACTTGGTTGGATTATCGGTGATTTTTTGACTACTAAATCACTAAATAACTCATACTAAGGTTGGACAGACCAGTACTAGAACTTGGTTTCTTTCATTACTACACTTGTATTACAACCTAACATCTATGTATTCGATACTCAGAAGGATTATCTATGTTTTTTTAACTACTAAATTACTAAATGAGACATACAAATGCGGGACGGACCAGTAATAAAACTTGGTTTCTTACATTACTACATGTGCATTACCTCCTAACATCTATGTATTCCAAACTCAGATGGATGATCGGTGTTTCTTTGACTACTAAATCACTAAATGAGACATTCAAAAGTTGGATGGACAACAAAAAGAACTTGGTTTCTTACATTACTACTATTGTATTACAACCTATCATCTCTGTATTCCATACTCGGATGGATTTTTGATGTTTTTTTGACTACTAAATTTCTAAATGAGACATTCGAAGGTTGGACAGACTAATAATAAAACCTTTTTCTTACATTACAACACGTGTATTACCTTCCTACATCTATTTATTCCTTAATTGGATGTATTATTAGTGTTTTTTTGACTACTAAATCACTAAATCACACATACAAAGGTTGGACCGACCAATAATAGAACTTTGTTTCTTACATTACTACACTTGTATTACAACCTAACATCTATGCATACCATATTTAAAAGGGTTATCGATGTTTTTTTGACTACTAAATTACTAAATGAGACATACAAAGTCTTGAGAGACCAGTAATAAAACTTGGTTTCTTACATTACTACTATTGAATTACAATCTAACATCTATTTATTCCATACTCAGAAGGGTGATCGATGTTTTTTTAACTACTAAATTACTAAATAAGACATACAAAGGCTGGACAGACCAATAATAAAACTTGGTTTCTTACATTACAACACGTATATTACCTCCTAGCATCTATTTATTCCATACTTGGATGGATTATCGGTGGTTTTTTGACAACTAAATCACTAAATAACTCATACAAAGGTTGGACGGACCAGTACTAGAACATGGTTTGTTACATTACTACACTTGTATTAAAACCTAACGTCTATGTATTCCATTCTCAGAAGGATTATCGAGTTTTTTTGACTACTAAATTACTAAATGAGACATACAAAGGCTGGACGGACCAATAATAAAACTTAGTTTCTTACATTACTACATGTGCATTACCTCCTAACATCTATGTATTCCAAACACAGATGGATTATCGGTGTTTGTTTGACTACTAAATCACTAAATAAGACATTCCAATGTTGGATGGACTAAAAATAGAACTTGGTTTCTTACATTACTACTATTGTATTGCAACCAAACATCTATGTATTCCATACTCGGATGGATTTTTGATTTTTTTTTTAATACTAAATTTCTAAATGAGACATACAAAGGTTGGACAGACTAATAATAAAACCTGGTTTCTTACATTACAAAACGTGTATTACCTACTAGCATCTATTTATTCCATACTTGGATGGATTATCGGTGTTTCTTTGACTACTAAATCACTAAATAACACATACAAAGGTTGGACGGACCAATAATAGAACTTGGTTTCTTACATTACTACACTTATATTACAACCTAACATCTATGTATACCATACTAAGAAGGGTTATCGATGTTTTTTTGACTACTAAATTATTAAATGAGACATACAAAGGCTTGAGAGACCAGAAATAAAACTTGGTTTCTTACATTACTACTATTGTATTACAACCTAACATCTATGTATTCCATACTCAGAAGGGTGATCGATGTTTTTTTAACTACTAAATTACTAAATAAGACATACAAAGGCTGGACAGACCAATAATAAAATGTGGTTTCTTACATTACAACACGTATATTACCTCCTAGCATCTATTTATTCCATACTTGGATGGATTATCGGTGGTTTTTTGAAAACTAAATCACTAAATAACTCATACAAAGGTTGGACGGACCAGTACTAGAACATGGTTTGTTACATTACTACACTTGTATTAAAACCTAACGTCTATGTATTCCATTCTCAGAAGGATTATCGAGTTTTTTTGACTACTAAATTACTAAATGAGACATACAAAGGCTGGACGGACCAATAATAAAACTTGGTTTCTTACATTACTACATGTGCATTACCTCCTAACATCTATGTATTCCAAACACAGATGGATTATCGGTGTTTGTTTGACTACTAAATCACTAAATAAGACATTCCAAAGATGGATGGACTAAAAATAGAACTTGGTTTCTTACATTACTACTATTGTATTGCACCCAAACATCTATGTATTCCATACTCGGATGGATTTTTGATTTTTTTTTGTACTACTAAATTTTTAAATGAGACATGCAAAGGTTGGACAGACTAATAATAAAACCTGGTTTCTTACATTACAAAACGTGTATTACCTACTAGCATCTATTTATTCCATACTTGGATGGATTATCGGTGTTTTTTGACTACTAAATCACTAAATAACACATACAAAGGTTGGACAGACCAATAATAGAACTTGGTTTCTTAAATTACTACACTTGTATTACAACCTAACATCTATGTATTCGATACTCAGAAGGATTATCGATGTTTTTTTAACTACTAAATCACTAAATGAGACATACAAAGGCTGAACGGACCCGTAGTAAAACTTGGTTTCTTACATTACTACATGCGCATTACCTCCTAACATCTATGTATTCCAAACTCAGATGGATTATCGGTATTTCTTTGACTACTAAATCACTAAATGAGACATTCAAAAGTTGGATGGATCAAAAATAGAACTTGGTTTCTTACATTACTACTATTGTATTACAACCTAGCATCTATTTATTCCATACTTATAAGGGTTATCGATGTTTTTTTAACTACTAAATTACTAAATAAGACATACAAAGGCTGGACAGACCAGTAATAAAACTTGGTTTCTTACATTACAACACGTATATTACCTACTAGCATCTATTTATTCCATACTTGGATGGATTATCGGTGGTTTTTTGACAACTAAATCACTAAATAACTCATACAAAGGTTGGACGGACCAGTAATAGAACATGGTTTGTTACATTACTACACTTGTATTAAAACCTAACGTCTATGTATTCCATTCTCAGAAGGATTATCGAGTTTTTTTGACTACTAAATTACTAAATGAGACATACAAAGGCTGGACGGACCAATAATAAAACTTGGTTTCTTATATTACTACATGTGCATTACCTCCTAACATCTATGTATTCCAAACACAAATGGATTATCGGTGTTTGTTTGACTACTAAATCACTAAATAAGACATTCCAAAGTTGGATGCACTAAAAATAGAACTTGGTTTCTCACATTACTACTATTGTATTGCAACCAAACATCTATATATTCCATACTCGGATGGATTTTTGATTTTTTTTTTTACTACTAAATTTCTAAATGAGACATACAAAGGTTGGACAGACTAATAATAAAACCTGGTTTCTTACATTACAAAACGTGTATTACCTACTAGCATCTATTTATTCCATACATGGATGGATTATCGGTGTTTTTTGACTACTAAATCACTAAATAACACATACAAAGGTTGGACAGACCAATAATAGAACTTGGTTTCTTAAATTACTACACTTGTATTACAACCTAACATCTATGTATTCGGTACTCAGAAGGATTATCGATGTTTTTTTAACTACTAAATCACTAAATGAGACATACAAAGGCAGAACGGACCCGTAGTAAAACTTGGTTTCTCACATTACTACATGCGCATTACCTCCTAACATCTATGTATTCCAAACTCAGATGGATTATCGGTATTTCTTTGACTACTAAATCACTAAATGAGACATTCAAAAGTTGGATGGATCAAAAATAGAACTTGGTTTCTTACATTACTACTATTGTATTACAACCTAGCATCTATTTATTCCATACTTATAAGGGTTATCCATGTTTTTTTAACTACTAAATTACTAAATAAGACATACAAAGGCTGGACAGACCAGTAATAAAACTTGGTTTCTTACATTACAACACGTATATTACCTACTAGCATCTATTTATTCCATACTTGGATGGATTATCGGTGGTTTTTTGACAACTAAATCACTAAATAACTCATACAAAGGTTGGACGGACCAGTAATAGAACATGGTTTGTTACATTACTACACTTGTATTAAAACCTAACGTCTATGTATTCCATTCTCAGAAGGATTATCGAGTTTTTTTGACTACTAAATTACTAAATGAGACATACAAAGGCTGGACGGACCAATAATAAAACTTGGTTTCTTATATTACTACATGTGCATTACCTCCTAACATCTATGTATTCCAAACACAAATGGATTATCGGTGTTTGTTTGACTACTAAATCACTAAATAAGACATTCCAAAGTTGGATGCACTAAAAATAGAACTTGGTTTCTCACATTACTACTATTGTATTGCAACCAAACATCTATATATTCCATACTCGGATGGATTTTTGATTTTTTTATGTACTACTAAATTTTTAAATGAGACATACAAAGGTTGGACAGACTAATAATAAAACCTGGTTTCTTACATTACAAAACGTGTATTACCTACTAGCATCTATTTATTCCATACTTGGATGGATTATCGGTGTTTCTTTGACTACTAAATCACTAAATAACACATACAAAGGTTGGACGGACCAATAATAGAACTTGGTTTCTTACATTACTACACTTGTATTACAACCTAACATCTATGTATACCATACTCAAAAGGGTTATCGATGTTTTTTTGACTACTAAATTATTAAATGAGACATACAAAGGCTTGAGAAACCAGTAATAAAACTTGGTTTCTTACATTACTACTATTGTATTACAACCCAACATCTATGTATTCCATACTTAGAAGGGTTATCGATGTTTTTTTAACTACCAAATTACTAAATAAAACATACAAAGGCTGTACAGACCAGTAATAAAACTTGGTTTCTTACATTACAACACGTATATTACCTCCTAGCATCTATTTATTCCATACTTGGATGGATAATCTGTGTTTTTTTTACTAATAAATCACTAAATAACACATACAAAGGTTGGACGGACCAATAATAGAACTTGGTTTCTTACATTACTGCGTTTGTATTACAACCTAACATCTATGTATTCCATACCCAGAAGGATTATCAATGTTTTTTTTACTACTAAATTACTAAATGAGACATACAAAGGCTGGACGGACCTATAGTAAAACTTGGTTTCTTACATTACTACATGTGCATTACCTCCTAACATCTATGTATTCCAAACTCAGATGGATTATCGGTGTTTCATTGACTACTAAATCACTAAATGAGACATTCAAAAGTTGGATGGACCAAAAATAGAACTTGGTTTCTTACATTACTGCTATTGTATTACAACCTAGAATCTATTTATTCCATACTCGGATGGATTTTTGATTTTTTTTTTTTACTACTAAATTTCTAAATGAGACATACAAAGGTTGGACAGACTAATAATAAAACCTGGTTTCTTACATTACAAAACGTGTATTACCTACTAGCATCTGTTTATTCCAAACTTGGATGGATTATCGGTGTTTCTTTGACTACTAAATCACTAAATAACACATACAAAGGTTGGACGAACCAATAATAGAACTTGGTTTCTTACTTTACCACACTTGTATTACAACCTAACATCTATGTATACCATACTCAGAAGGGTTATCGAAGTTTTTTTAACTACTAAATTATAAAATGAGACATACAAAGGCTTGAGAGACCAGTAATAAAACTTGGTTTCTTACATTACTACTATTGTATTGCAACCAAACATCTATGTATTCCATACTCAGATGGATTTTTGATTTTTTTTTTTACTACTAAATTTCTAAATGAGACATACAAAGGTTGGACAGACTAATAATAAAACCTGGTTTCTTACATTACAAAACGTGTATTACCTACTAGCATCTATTTATTCCATACTTGGATGGATTATCGGTGTTTCTTTGACTACTAAATCACTAAATAACACATACAAAGGTTGGACGGACCAATAATAGAACTTGGTTTCTTACATTACTACACTTGTATTACAACCTAACATCTATGTATACCATACTCAGAAGGGTTATCGATGTTTTTTTGACTACTAAATTATTAAATGAGACATACAAAGGCTTGAGAGACCAGTAATAAAACTTGGTTTCTTACATTACTACTATTGTATTACAACCTAACATCTATGTATTCCATACTCAGAAGGGTGATCGATGTTTTTTTAACTACTAAATTACTAAATAAGACATACAAAGGATGGACAGACCAATTATAAAACTTGGTTTCTTACATTACAACACGTATATTACCTCCTAGCATCTATTTATTCCATACTTGGATGGATTGTCGGTGTTTTTTTGACAACTAAATCACTAAATAACTCATACAAAGGTTGGACGGACCAGTACTAGAATATGGTTTGTTACATTACTACACTTGTATTAAAACCTAACGTCTATGTATTCCATTCTCAGAAGGATTATCGAGTTTTTTTGACTACTAAATTACTAAATGAGACATACAAAGGCTGGACGGACCAATAATAAAACTTGGTTTCTTATATTACTACATGTGCATTACCTCCTAACATCTATGTATTCCAAACACAAATGGATTATCAGTGTTTGTTTGACTACTAAATCACTAAATAATACATTCCAAAGTTGGATGCACTAAAAATAGAACTTGGTTTCTCACATTACTACTATTGTATTGCAACCAAACATCTATATATTCCATACTCGGATGGATTTTTGATTTTTTTTTTTACTACTAAATTTCTAAATGAGACATACAAAGGTTGGACAGACTAATAATAAAACCTGGTTTCTTACATTACAAAACGTGTATTACCTACTAGCATCTATTTATTCCATACTTGGATGGATTATCGGTGTTTCTTTGACTACTAAATCACTAAATAACACATACAAAGGTTGGACGGACCAATAATAGAACTTGGTTTCTTACATTACTACACTTGTATTACAACCTAACATCTATGTATACCATACTCAGAAGGGTTATCGATGTTTTTTTGACTACTAAATTATTAAATGAGACATACAAAGGCTTGAGAGACCAGTAATAAAACTTGGTTTCTTACATTACTACTATTGTATTACAACCTAACATCTATGTATTCCATACTCAGAAGGGTGATCGATGTTTTTTTAACTACTAAATTACTAAATAGGACATACAAAGGATGGACAGACCAATTATAAAACTTGGTTTCTTACATTACAACACGTATATTACCTCCTAGCATCTATTTATTCCATACTTGGATGGATTGTCGGTGTTTTTTTGACAACTAAATCACTAAATAACTCATACAAAGGTTGGACGGACCAGTACTAGAATATGGTTTGTTACATTACTACACTTGTATTAAAACCTAACGTCTATGTATTCCATTCTCAGAAGGATTATCGAGTTTTTTTGACTACTAAATTACTAAATGAGACATACAAAGGCTGGACGGACCAATAATAAAACTTGGTTTCTTATATTACTACATGTGCATTACCTCCTAACATCTATGTATTCCAAACACAAATGGATTATCGGTGTTTGTTTGACTACTAAATCACTAAATAATACATTCCAAAGTTGGATGCACTAAAAATAGAACTTGGTTTCTCACATTACTACTATTGTATTGCAACCAAACATCTATATATTCCATACTCGGATGGATTTTTGATTTTTTTTTTTACTACTAAATTTCTAAATGAGACATACAAAGGTTGGACAGACTAATAATAAAACCTGGTTTCTTACATTACAAAACGTGTATTACCTACTAGCATCTATTTATTCCATACTTGGATGGATTATCGGTGTTTCTTTGACTACTAAATCACTAAATAACACATACAAAGGTTGGACGGACCAATAATAGAACTTGGTTTCTTACATTACTACACTTGTATTACAACCTAACATCTATGTATACCATACTCAGAAGGGTTATCGATGTTTTTTTGACTACTAAATTATTAAATGATACATACAAAGGCTTGAGAGACCAGTAATAAAACTTGGTTTCTTACATTACTACTATTGTATTACAACCTAACATCTATGTATTCCATACTCAGAAGGGTGATCGATGTTTTTTTAACTACTAAATTACTAAATAAGACATACAAAGGATGGACAGACCAATTATAAAACTTGGTTTCTTACATTACAACACGTATATTACCTCCTAGCATCTATTTATTCCATACTTGGATGGATTGTCGGTGTTTTTTTGACAACTAAATCACTAAATAACTCATACGAAGGTTGGACGGACCAGTACTATAACATGGTTTGTTACATTACTACACTTGTATTAAAACCTAACGTCTATGTATTCCATTCTCAGAAGGATTATCGAGTTTTTTTGACTACTAAATTACTAAATGAGACATACAAAGGCTGGACGGACCAATAATAAAACTTGGTTTCTTATATTACTACATGTGCATTACCTCCTAACATCTATGTATTCCAAACACAAATGGATTATCGGTGTTTGTTTGACTACTAAATCACTAAATAAGACATTCCAAAGTTAGATGCACTAAAAATAGAACTTGGTTTCTCACATTACTACTATTGTATTGCAACCAAACATCTATATATTCCATACTCGGATGGATTTTTGATTTTTTTATGTACTACTAAATTTTTAAATGAGACATACAAAGGTTGGACAGACTAATAATAAAACCTGGTTTCTTACATTACAAAACGTGTATTACCTACTAGCATCTATTTATTCCATACTTGGATGGATTATCGGTGTTTCTTTGACTACTAAATCACTAAATAACACATACAAAGGTTGGACGGACCAATAATAGAACTTGGTTTCTTACATTACTACACTTGTATTACAACCTAACATCTATGTATACCATACTCAAAAGGGTTATCGATGTTTTTTTGACTACTAAATTATTAAATGAGACATACAAAGGCTTGAGAAACCAGTAATAAAACTTGGTTTCTTACATTACTACTATTGTATTACAACCCAACATCTATGTATTCCATACTTAGAAGGGTTATCGATGTTTTTTTAACTACTAAATTACTAAATAAGACATACAAAGGCTGTACAGACCAGTAATAAAACTTGGTTTCTTACATTACAACACGTATATTACCTCCTAGCATCTATTTATTCCATACTTGGATGGATAATCTGTGTTTTTTTTACTAATAAATCACTAAATAACACATACAAAGGTTGGACGGACCAATAATAGAACTTGGTTTCTTACATTACTGCGTTTGTATTACAACCTAACATCTATGTATTCCATACCCAGAAGGATTATCAATGTTTTTTTTACTACTAAATTACTAAATGAGACATACAAAGGCTGGACGGACCTATAGTAAAACTTGGTTTCTTACATTACTACATGTGCATTACCTCCTAACATCTATGTATTCCAAACTCAGATGGATTATCGGTGTTTCATTGACTACTAAATCACTAAATGAGACATTCAAAAGTTGGATGGACCAAAAATAGAACTTGGTTTCTTACATTACTGCTATTGTATTACAACCTAGAATCTATTTATTCCATACTCGGATGGATTTTTGATTTTTTTTTTTTACTACTAAATTTCTAAATGAGACATACAAAGGTTGGACAGACTAATAATAAAACCTGGTTTCTTACATTACAAAACGTGTATTACCTACTAGCATCTGTTTATTCCAAACTTGGATGGATTATCGGTGTTTCTTTGACTACTAAATCACTAAATAACACATACAAAGGTTGGACGAACCAATAATAGAACTTGGTTTCTTACTTTACTACACTTGTATTACAACCTAACATCTATGTATACCATACTCAGAAGGGTTATCGAAGTTTTTTTAACTACTAAATTATAAAATGAGACATACAAAGGCTTGAGAGACCAGTAATAAAACTTGGTTTCTTACATTACTACTATTGTATTGCAACCAAACATCTATGTATTCCATACTCAGATGGATTTTTGATTTTTTTTTTTACTACTAAATTTCTAAATGAGACATACAAAGGTTGGACAGACTAATAATAAAACCTGGTTTCTTACATTACAAAACGTGTATTACCTACTAGCATCTATTTATTCCATACTTGGATGGATTATCGGTGTTTCTTTGACTACTAAATCACTAAATAACACATACAAAGGTTGGACGGACCAATAATAGAACTTGGTTTCTTACATTACTACACTTGTATTACAACCTAACATCTATGTATACCATACTCAGAAGGGTTATCGATGTTTTTTTGACTACTAAATTATTAAATGAGACATACAAAGGCTTGAGAGACCAGTAATAAAACTTGGTTTCTTACATTACTACTATTGTATTACAACCTAACATCTATGTATTCCATACTCAGAAGGGTGATCGATGTTTTTTTAACTACTAAATTACTAAATAAGACATACAAAGGATGGACAGACCAATTATAAAACTTGGTTTCTTACATTACAACACGTATATTACCTCCTAGCATCTATTTATTCCATACTTGGATGGATTGTCGGTGTTTTTTTGACAACTAAATCACTAAATAACTCATACAAAGGTTGGACGGACCAGTACTAGAATATGGTTTGTTACATTACTACACTTGTATTAAAACCTAACGTCTATGTATTCCATTCTCAGAAGGATTATCGAGTTTTTTTGACTACTAAATTACTAAATGAGACATACAAAGGCTGGACGGACCAATAATAAAACTTGGTTTCTTATATTACTACATGTGCATTACCTCCTAACATCTATGTATTCCAAACACAAATGGATTATCGGTGTTTGTTTGACTACTAAATCACTAAATAATACATTCCAAAGTTGGATGCACTAAAAATAGAACTTGGTTTCTCACATTACTACTATTGTATTGCAACCAAACATCTATATATTCCATACTCGGATGGATTTTTGATTTTTTTTTTTACTACTAAATTTCTAAATGAGACATACAAAGGTTGGACAGACTAATAATAAAACCTGGTTTCTTACATTACAAAACGTGTATTACCTACTAGCATCTATTTATTCCATACTTGGATGGATTATCGGTGTTTCTTTGACTACTAAATCACTAAATAACACATACAAAGGTTGGACGGACCAATAATAGAACTTGGTTTCTTACATTACTACACTTGTATTACAACCTAACATCTATGTATACCATACTCAGAAGGGTTATCGATGTTTTTTTGACTACTAAATTATTAAATGATACATACAAAGGCTTGAGAGACCAGTAATAAAACTTGGTTTCTTACATTACTACTATTGTATTACAACCTAACATCTATGTATTCCATACTCAGAAGGGTGATCGATGTTTTTTTAACTACTAAATTACTAAATAAGACATACAAAGGATGGACAGACCAATTATAAAACTTGGTTTCTTACATTACAACACGTATATTACCTCCTAGCATCTATTTATTCCATACTTGGATGGATTGTCGGTGTTTTTTTGACAACTAAATCACTAAATAACTCATACGAAGGTTGGACGGACCAGTACTATAACATGGTTTGTTACATTACTACACTTGTATTAAAACCTAACGTCTATGTATTCCATTCTCAGAAGGATTATCGAGTTTTTTTGACTACTAAATTACTAAATGAGACATACAAAGGCTGGACGGACCAATAATAAAACTTGGTTTCTTATATTACTACATGTGCATTACCTCCTAACATCTATGTATTCCAAACACAAATGGATTATCGGTGTTTGTTTGACTACTAAATCACTAAATAAGACATTCCAAAGTTAGATGCACTAAAAATAGAACTTGGTTTCTCACATTACTACTATTGTATTGCAACCAAACATCTATATATTCCATACTCGGATGGATTTTTGATTTTTTTATGTACTACTAAATTTTTAAATGAGACATACAAAGGTTGGACAGACTAATAATAAAACCTGGTTTCTTACATTACAAAACGTGTATTACCTACTAGCATCTATTTATTCCATACTTGGATGGATTATCGGTGTTTCTTTGACTACTAAATCACTAAATAACACATACAAAGGTTGGACGGACCAATAATAGAACTTGGTTTCTTACATTACTACACTTGTATTACAACCTAACATCTATGTATACCATACTCAAAAGGGTTATCGATGTTTTTTTGACTACTAAATTATTAAATGAGACATACAAAGGCTTGAGAAACCAGTAATAAAACTTGGTTTCTTACATTACTACTATTGTATTACAACCCAACATCTATGTATTCCATACTTAGAAGGGTTATCGATGTTTTTTTAACTACTAAATTACTAAATAAGACATACAAAGGCTGTACAGACCAGTAATAAAACTTGGTTTCTTACATTACAACACGTATATTACCTCCTAGCATCTATTTATTCCATACTTGGATGGATAATCTGTGTTTTTTTTACTAATAAATCACTAAATAACACATACAAAGGTTGGACGGAACAATAATAGAACTTGGTTTCTTACATTACTGCGTTTGTATTACAACCTAACATCTATGTATTCCATACCCAGAAGGATTATCAATGTTTTTTTTACTACTAAATTACTAAATGAGACATACAAAGGCTGGACGGACCTATAGTAAAACTTGGTTTCTTACATTACTACATGTGCATTACCTCCTAACATCTATGTATTCCAAACTCAGATGGATTATCGGTGTTTCATTGACTACTAAATCACTAAATGAGACATTCAAAAGTTGGATGGACCAAAAATAGAACTTGGTTTCTTACATTACTGCTATTGTATTACAACCTAGAATCTACTTATTCCATACTCGGATGGATTTTTGATTTTTTTTTTTTACTACTAAATTTCTAAATGAGACATACAAAGGTTGGACAGACTAATAATAAAACCTGGTTTCTTACATTACAAAACGTGTATTACCTACTAGCATCTGTTTATTCCAAACTTGGATGGATTATCGGTGTTTCTTTGACTACTAAATCACTAAATAACACATACAAAGGTTGGACGAACCAATAATAGAACTTGGTTTCTTACTTTACTACACTTGTATTACAACCTAACATCTATGTATACCATACTCAGAAGGGTTATCGAAGTTTTTTTAACTACTAAATTACTAAATAAGACATACAAAGGTTGTACAGACCAGTAATAAAACTTGGTTTGTTACATAACAACACGTATATTACCTCCTAGCATCTATTTATTCCATACTTGGTTGGATTATTAGTGTTTTTTTGACAACTAAATCACTAAATAACTCATACAAAGGTTGGACAGACCAATAATAGAACTTGGTTTCTTACATTACTACACTTGTATTACAACCTAACATCTATGTATTCCATACTCAGAAGGATTATCGATGTTTTTTTAACTACTAAATCACTAAATGAGACATACAAAGGCTGAACGGACAGGTAGTAAAACTTGGTTTCTTACATTACTACGTGTGCATTACCTCCTAACATCTATGTATTCCAAACTCAGATGGATTATCGGTATTTCTTCGACTACTAAATCACTAAATGAGACATTCAAAAGTTGGACGGACCAAAAATAGAACTTGGTTTATTACATTACTACTATTGTATTACAACCTATCAACTATTTATTCCATACTTATAAGGGTTATCGATTTTTTTTTAACTACTAAATTACTAAATAAGACATACAAAGGCTGGACAGACCAGTAATAAAACTTGGATTCTTACATTACAACATGTATATTACCTCCTAGCATCTATTTATTCCATACTTTGTTGGATTATCGGTGATTTTTTGACAACTAAATCACTAAATAACTGATACAAAGGTTGGACGGACCAGTAATAGAACTTAGTTTCTTACATTACTACACTTGTATTACAACCTAACATCTATGTATTCCATACCCAGAAGGATTATTAATGTTTTTTTAACTACTAAATTACTAAATGAGACATACAAAGGCTGGACGGACCAGTAATAAAACTTGGTTTCTTACATTACTACATGTGCATTACCTCCTTACGTCTATGTATTCCAAACTCAGATGGATGATCGGTTTTTCTTTGACTACTAAATCACTAAACGAGACATTCAAAAGTTGGATGGGCCAAAAATAGAACTTGGTTTCTTACCTTGGTTTGTTAAATTACTACTATTGTATTACAACCTATCATCTTTGTATTCCATACTCGGATGGATTTTTGATGTATTTTTGACTACTAAATTTCTAAATGATAAATTTAAAGGTTGGACAGACTAATAAGAAAACCTGGTTTCTTACATTACAACACGTGTATTACCTCCTAACATCTATTTATTCCTTAATTGGATGGATTATCATTGTTTTCTTGACTACTAAATCACACATACAAAGGTTGGACCGACCAATAATAGAACTTGGTTTCTTACATTACTACACTTGTATTACAACCTAACATCTATGCATACCATATTCAAAAGGGTTATCGATGTTTTTTTGACTACCAAATTACTAAATGAGTCATACAAAGTCTTGAGAGACCAGTAATAAAACTTGGTTTCTTACATTACTACTATTGTATTGCAACCTAACATCTATGTATTCCATACTCTGAAGGGTTATCGATGTTTTTTTGACAACTAAATTTCTAAATAAGTCATACAAAGGCCGGATAGACCAATAATAAAACTTGGTTTCTTACATTACAACACGTATATTACCTCCTAGCATCTATTTATTCCATACTTGGATGGATTATCGGTGTTTTTTTAACAACTAAATCACTAAATAACTCATACAAAGGTTGGATGGACCAGTAATAGAGCTTGGTTTCTTACATTACTACACTTGTATTACAACCTAAAATCTATGTATTCCAAACCCAGAAGGATTATCAATGTTTTTTTGACTACTAAATTACTTAATGAGTCATACAAAGGCTGGACGGACCTGTAGTAAAACTTGGTTTCTTACATTACTACATGTGCATTACCTTCTAACATCTATGTATTCCAAACACAGATGGATCATCGGTGTTTCTTTGACTACTAAATCACTAAATGAGACATTTCGAAGTTGGATGGACCAAAAATAGAACTTGGTTTCTTACATTACTACTATTTTATTGCAACCTAACATCTATGTATTCCCTACTCGGATGGATTTTTGATTTTTTTTTACTACTAAATTTCTAAATGAGACATTCAAAAGTTGGATGGACCAATAATAAAACTTGGTTTCTTACATTATTACTATTGTATTACAACCTAACACCTATGTATTCCATACTCGGATGGATTTTCGATGTTTTTTTGATTATTAAATTACTAAATAAGACATGCAAAGGCTTGACGGACCATCAATAAGACTGGCTTTCTTACATTACAACACGTCTATTTCCTCTTAGCATCTATTTATTCCATACCTGGATGGATTATCGGTGTTTCAAGTTTCGTACATTACTACACTTGTATTATAACCTAACATCTATGTATTCCATTCTCAGAAGGATTATTGATATTTTTTTGACTACTAAATTACTAAATGAGACATACAAAGACTGGACGAACCAATAATAAAACTTGGTTTCTTACATTACTACATGTGCATTACCTCCTAACATCTATGTATTCCAAACACAGATGGATCATCGGTGTTTCTTTGACTACTAAATCACTAAATGAGACATTCCGAAGTTGGATGGACCAAAAATAGAACTTGGTTTCTTACATTACTACTAATGTATTGCAACCTAACATCTATGTATTCCCTACTCGGATGGATTTTTGATTTTTTTTTTACTACTAAATTTCTAAATGAGACATACAAAGGTTGGACAGACTAATAATAAAACCTGGTTTCTTACATTACAAAATGTGTATTACCTACTAGCATCTGTTTATTCCATACTTGGATGGATTATCGGTGTTTCTTTGACTACTAAATCACTAAATAACACATATAAATGTTGGACAGACCAATAATAGAACTTGGTTTCTTACATTACTACACTTGTATTACAACCTAACATCTATGTATACCATACTCAGAAGGGTTACCGATTTTTTTTGACTACTAAATTATTAAATGAGACATACAAAGGCTTGAGAGACCTGCAATAAAACTTGGTTTCTTACATTACCACTATTGTATTACAACCTAAAATCTATGTATTCAATACTCAAAAGGATTATCGATGTTTTTTTAACTACTAAATTACTAAATAAGACATACAAAGGCTGGACAGACCAATTATAAAACTTGGTTTCTTACATTACAACACGTATATTACCTCCTAGCATCTATTTATTCCATACTTGGATGGATTATTGGTGTTTTTTTGACAACTAAATCACTAAATAACTGATACAAAGGTTGGACGGACCAGTACTAGAACATGGTTTGTTACATTACTACACTTGTATTAAAACCTAACGTCTATGTATTCCATTCTTAGAAGGATTATCGAGTTTTTTTGACTACTAAATTACTAAATGAGACATACAAAGGCTGGACGGACCAATAATAAAACTTGGTTTCTTATATTACTACATGTGCATTACCTCCTAACATCTATGTATTCCAAACACAGATGGATTATCGGTGTTTGTTTGACTACTAAATCACTAAATAAGACATTCCAAAGTTGGATGCACTAAAAATAGAACTTGGTTTCTCACATTACTACTATTGTATTGCAACCAAAAATCTATGTATTCCATACTCGGATGGATTTTTGATTTTTTTTTGTACTACTAAATTTTTAAATGAGACATACAAAGGTTGGACAGACTAATAATAAAACCTGGTTTCTTACATTACAAAACGTGTATTACCTACTAGCATCTATTTATTCCATACTTGGATGGATTATCGGTGCTTCTTTGACTACTAAATCACTAAATAACACATACAAAGGTTGGACGGACCAATAATAGAACTTGGTTTCTTACATTATTACTATTGTATTACAACCTAACACCTATGTATTCCATACTCGGATGGATTTTTGATGTTTTTTTGATTATTAAATTACTAAATAAGACATGCAAAGGCTTGACGGACCATCAATAAGACTGGCTTTCTTACATTACAACACGTCTATTTCCTCTTAGCATCTATTTATTCCATACCTGGATGGATTATCGGTGTTTCAAGTTTCGTACATTACTACACTTGTATTATAACCTAACATCTATGTATTCCATTCTCAGAAGGATTATTGATATTTTTTTGACTACTAAATTACTAAATGAGACATACAAAGACTGGACGAACCAATAATAAAACTTGGTTTCTTACATTACTACATGTGCATTACCTCCTAACATCTATGTATTCCAAACACAGATGGATCATCGGTGTTTCTTTGACTACTAAATCACTAAATGAGACATTCCGAAGTTGGATGGACCAAAAATAGAACTTGGTTTCTTACATTACTACTAATGTATTGCAACCTAACATCTATGTATTCCCTACTCGGATGGATTTTTGATTTTTTTTTTACTACTAAATTTCTAAATGAGACATACAAAGGTTGGACAGACTAATAATAAAACCTGGTTTCTTACATTACAAAATGTGTATTACCTACTAGCATCTGTTTATTCCATACTTGGATGGATTATCGGTGTTTCTTTGACTACTAAATCACTAAATAACACATATAAATGTTGGACAGACCAATAATAGAACTTGGTTTCTTACATTACTACACTTGTATTACAACCTAACATCTATGTATACCATACTCAGAAGGGTTACCGATTTTTTTTGACTACTAAATTATTAAATGAGACATACAAAGGCTTGAGAGACCTGTAATAAAACTTGGTTTCTTACATTACTACTATTGTATTACAACCTAAAATCTATGTATTCAATACTCAAAAGGATTATCGATGTTTTTTTAACTACAAAATTACTAAATAAGACATACAAAGGCTGGACAGACCAGTAATAAAACTTGGTTTCTTACATTACAACACGTATATTACCTCCTAGCATCTATTTATTCCATACATTATTGGATTATCGGTGTTTTTTTGACAACTAAATCGCTAAATAACTCATACAAAGGTTGGACAGACCAACAATAGAACTTGGTTTCTTACATTACTACACTTGTATTAACACCTAACATCTATGTATTCCATACTCAGAAGGATTATCGATGTTTTTTTAACTACTAAATCACTAAATGAGACATACAAAGGCTGGACGAAGCCGTAATAAAACTTGGTTTCTTACATTACTACATGTGCATTACCTCCTAACATCTATGTATTCCAAACTCAGATGGATTATCGGTATTTCTTTGACTACTAAATCACTAAATGAGACATTCAAAAGTTGGATGGACAAAAAATAGAACTTGGTTTCTTACATTACTACTATTGTATTACAACCTAGCATCTATTTATTCCATACTTATAAGGGTTATCGATGTTTTTTTAACTACTAAATTACTAAATAAGACATACAAAGGCTGGACAGACCAGCAATAAAACTTGGTTTCTTACATTACAACACGTATATTACCTCCTAGGATCTATTTATTCCATACTTGGTTGGATTATCGGTGTTTTCTTGACAATAATAACACTAAATAACTCATACAAAGGTTGGACGGACCAGTACTAGAACTTGGTTTCTAACATTACTACACTTGTATTACAACCTAACTTCTATGTATTCCAAACTCAGAAGGATTATCGATGTTTTTTTAACTATTAATTTACAAAATGAGACATACAAAGGCTGGATGGACCAGTAACAAAACTTGGTTTTTTACATTACTACATGTGCATAACCTCCTAACATCTATGTATTCCAAACTTAGATGGATTATCGGTGTTTCTTTGACTACTAAATCACTAAATGAGACATTCAAAAGTTGGATGGACCAAAAATAGAACTTGGTTTCTTACATTACTGCTATTGTATTACAACCTAGAATCTATGTATTCCATACTCGGATGGGTTTTTGATGTTTTTTTTTAACTACTAAATATCTAAATGAGACATACAAAGGTCGGACAGACTAATAATAAAACCTGGTTTCTTACATTACAAAATGTGTATTACCTACTAGCATCTATTTATTACATACTTGGATGGATTATCGGTGTTTTTTTGACAACTAAATCACTAAATAACTCATACAAAGGTTGGACGGACCAGTACTAGAACTTGGTTTCTTACATTACTACACTTGTATTACAACCTAACATCTATGTATTCCATTCTCAGAAGGATTATTGATATTTTTTTGACTACTAAATTACTAAATGAGACATACAAAGACTGGACGAACCAATAATAAAACTTGGTTTCTTACATTACTACATGTGCATTACCTCCTAACATCTATGTATTCCAAACACAGATGGATCATCGGTGTTTCTTTGACTACTAAATCACTAAATGAGACATTCCGAAGTTGGATGGACCAAAAATAGAACTTGGTTTCTTACATTACTACTAATGTATTGCAACCTAACATCTATGTATTCCCTACTCGGATGGATTTTTGATTTTTTTTTTACTACTAAATTTCTAAATGAGACATACAAAGGTTGGACAGACTAATAATAAAACCTGGTTTCTTACATTACAAAATGTGTATTACCTACTAGCATCTGTTTATTCCATACTTGGATGGATTATCGGTGTTTCTTTGACTACTAAATCACTAAATAACACATATAAATGTTGGACAGACCAATAATAGAACTTGGTTTCTTACATTACTACACTTGTATTACAACCTAACATCTATGTATACCATACTCAGAAGGGTTACCGATTTTTTTTGACTACTAAATTATTAAATGAGACATACAAAGGCTTGAGAGACCTGTAATAAAACTTGGTTTCTTACATTACTACTATTGTATTACAACCTAAAATCTATGTATTCAATACTCAAAAGGATTATCGATGTTTTTTTAACTACAAAATTACTAAATAAGACATACAAAGGCTGGACAGACCAGTAATAAAACTTGGTTTCTTACATTACAACACGTATATTACCTCCTAGCATCTATTTATTCCATACATTATTGGATTATCGGTGTTTTTTTGACAACTAAATCGCTAAATAACTCATACAAAGGTTGGACAGACCAACAATAGAACTTGGTTTCTTACATTACTACACTTGTATTAACACCTAACATCTATGTATTCCATACTCAGAAGGATTATCGATGTTTTTTTAACTACTAAATCACTAAATGAGACATACAAAGGCTGGACGAAGCCGTAATAAAACTTGGTTTCTTACATTACTACATGTGCATTACCTCCTAACATCTATGTATTCCAAACTCAGATGGATTATCGGTATTTCTTTGACTACTAAATCACTAAATGAGACATTCAAAAGTTGGATGGACAAAAAATAGAACTTGGTTTCTTACATTACTACTATTGTATTACAACCTAGCATCTATTTATTCCATACTTATAAGGGTTATCGATGTTTTTTTAACTACTAAATTACTAAATAAGACATACAAAGGCTGGACAGACCAGCAATAAAACTTGGTTTCTTACATTACAACACGTATATTACCTCCTAGGATCTATTTATTCCATACTTGGTTGGATTATCGGTGTTTTCTTGACAATAATAACACTAAATAACTCATACAAAGGTTGGACGGACCAGTACTAGAACTTGGTTTCTAACATTACTACACTTGTATTACAACCTAACTTCTATGTATTCCAAACTCAGAAGGATTATCGATGTTTTTTTAACTATTAATTTACAAAATGAGACATACAAAGGCTGGATGGACCAGTAACAAAACTTGGTTTTTTACATTACTACATGTGCATAACCTCCTAACATCTATGTATTCCAAACTTAGATGGATTATCGGTGTTTCTTTGACTACTAAATCACTAAATGAGACATTCAAAAGTTGGATGGACCAAAAATAGAACTTGGTTTCTTACATTACTGCTATTGTATTACAACCTAGAATCTATGTATTCCATACTCGGATGGGTTTTTGATGTTTTTTTTTAACTACTAAATATCTAAATGAGACATACAAAGGTCGGACAGACTAATAATAAAACCTGGTTTCTTACATTACAAAATGTGTATTACCTACTAGCATCTATTTATTACATACTTGGATGGATTATCGGTGTTTTTTTGACAACTAAATCACTAAATAACTCATACAAAGGTTGGACGGACCAGTACTAGAACTTGGTTTCTTACATTACTACACTTGTATTACAACCTAACATCTATGTATTCCATACTCAGAAGGATTATCGAGTTTTTTTGACTACTAAATTACTAAATGAGACATACAAATGCTGGACGGACCAGTAATAAAACCTGGTTTCAAACATTACTACATGTGCATTACCTCCTAACATCTATGTATTCCAAACTCAGATGGATTATCGGTGTTTCTTTGACTACTAAATCACTAAATGAGACATTCCGAAGTTGGATGGACCAAAAATAGAACTTGGTTTCTTACATTACTACTATTGTATTGCAACCTAACATCTATGTATTCCATACTCAGAAGGGTGATCGATGTTTTTTTAACTACTAAATTACTAAATAAGACATACAAAGGATGGACAGACCAATTATAAAACTTGGTTTCTTACATTACAACACGTATATTACCTCCTAGCATCTATTTATTCCATACTTGGATGGATTATTGGTGTTTTTTTGACAACTAAATCACTAAATAACTGATACAAAGGTTGGACGTACCAGTACTAGAACATGGTTTGTTACATTACTACACTTGTATTAAAACCTAACGTCTATGTATTCCATTCTCAGAAGGATTATCGAGTTTTTTTGACTACTAAATTACTAAATGAGACATACAAAGGCTGGACGGACCAATAATAAAACTTGGTTTCTTATATTACTACATGTGCATTACCTCCTAACATCTATGTATTCCAAACACAGATGGATTATCGGTGTTTGTTTGACTACTAAATCACTAAATGAGACATTCCGAAGTTGGATGGACCAAAAATAGAACTTGGTTTCTTACATTACTACTATTGTATTGCAACCTAACATCTATGTATTCCATACTCAGAAGGGTGATCGATGTTTTTTTAACTACTAAATTACTAAATAAGACATACAAAGGATGGACAGACCAATTATAAAACTTGGTTTCTTACATTACAACACGTATATTACCTCCTAGCATCTATTTATTCCATACTTGGATGGATTATTGGTGTTTTTTTGACAACTAAATCACTAAATAACTGATACAAAGGTTGGACGTACCAGTACTAGAACATGGTTTGTTACATTACTACACTTGTATTAAAACCTAACGTCTATGTATTCCATTCTCAGAAGGATTATCGAGTTTTTTTGACTACTAAATTACTAAATGAGACATACAAAGGCTGGACGGACCAATAATAAAACTTGGTTTCTTATATTACTACATGTGCATTACCTCCTAACATCTATGTATTCCAAACACAGATGGATTATCGGTGTTTGTTTGACTACTAAATCACTAAATAAGACATTCCAAAGTTGGATGCACTAAAAATAGAACTTGGTTTCTCACATTACTACTATTGTATTGCAACCAAAAATCTATGTATTCCATACTCGGATGGATTTTTGATTTTTTTTTGTACTACTAAATTTTTAAATGAGACATACAAAGGTTGGACAGACTAATAATAAAACCTGGTTTCTTACATTACAAAACGTGTATTACCTACTAGCATCTATTTATTCCATACTTGGATGGATTATCGGTGCTTCTTTGACTACTAAATCACTAAATAACACATACAAAGGTTGGACGGACCAATAATAGAACTTGGTTTCTTACATTATTACTATTGTATTACAACCTAACACCTATGTATTCCATACTCGGATGGATTTTTGATGTTTTTTTGATTATTAAATTACTAAATAAGACATGCAAAGGCTTGACGGACCATCAATAAGACTGGCTTTCTTACATTACAACACGTCTATTTCCTCTTAGCATCTATTTATTCCATACCTGGATGGATTATCGGTGTTTCAAGTTTCGTACATTACTACACTTGTATTATAACCTAACATCTATGTATTCCATTCTCAGAAGGATTATTGATATTTTTTTGACTACTAAATTACTAAATGAGACATACAAAGACTGGACGAACCAATAATAAAACTTGGTTTCTTACATTACTACATGTGCATTACCTCCTAACATCTATGTATTCCAAACACAGATGGATCATCGGTGTTTCTTTGACTACTAAATCACTAAATGAGACATTCCGAAGTTGGATGGACCAAAAATAGAACTTGGTTTCTTACATTACTACTAATGTATTGCAACCTAACATCTATGTATTCCCTACTCGGATGGATTTTTGATTTTTTTTTTACTACTAAATTTCTAAATGAGACATACAAAGGTTGGACAGACTAATAATAAAACCTGGTTTCTTACATTACAAAATGTGTATTACCTACTAGCATCTGTTTATTCCATACTTGGATGGATTATCGGTGTTTCTTTGACTACTAAATCACTAAATAACACATATAAATGTTGGACAGACCAATAATAGAACTTGGTTTCTTACATTACTACACTTGTATTACAACCTAACATCTATGTATACCATACTCAGAAGGGTTACCGATTTTTTTTGACTACTAAATTATTAAATGAGACATACAAAGGCTTGAGAGACCTGTAATAAAACTTGGTTTCTTACATTACTACTATTGTATTACAACCTAAAATCTATGTATTCAATACTCAAAAGGATTATCGATGTTTTTTTAACTACAAAATTACTAAATAAGACATACAAAGGCTGGACAGACCAGTAATAAAACTTGGTTTCTTACATTACAACACGTATATTACCTCCTAGCATCTATTTATTCCATACATTATTGGATTATCGGTGTTTTTTTGACAACTAAATCGCTAAATAACTCATACAAAGGTTGGACAGACCAACAATAGAACTTGGTTTCTTACATTACTACACTTGTATTAACACCTAACATCTATGTATTCCATACTCAGAAGGATTATCGATGTTTTTTTAACTACTAAATCACTAAATGAGACATACAAAGGCTGGACGAAGCCGTAATAAAACTTGGTTTCTTACATTACTACATGTGCATTACCTCCTAACATCTATGTATTCCAAACTCAGATGGATTATCGGTATTTCTTTGACTACTAAATCACTAAATGAGACATTCAAAAGTTGGATGGACAAAAAATAGAACTTGGTTTCTTACATTACTACTATTGTATTACAACCTAGCATCTATTTATTCCATACTTATAAGGGTTATCGATGTTTTTTTAACTACTAAATTACTAAATAAGACATACAAAGGCTGGACAGACCAGCAATAAAACTTGGTTTCTTACATTACAACACGTATATTACCTCCTAGGATCTATTTATTCCATACTTGGTTGGATTATCGGTGTTTTCTTGACAATAATAACACTAAATAACTCATACAAAGGTTGGACGGACCAGTACTAGAACTTGGTTTCTAACATTACTACACTTGTATTTCAACCTAACTTCTATGTATTCCAAACTCAGAAGGATTATCGATGTTTTTTTAACTATTAATTTACAAAATGAGACATACAAAGGCTGGATGGACCAGTAACAAAACTTGGTTTTTTACATTACTACATGTGCATAACCTCCTAACATCTATGTATTCCAAACTTAGATGGATTATCGGTGTTTCTTTGACTACTAAATCACTAAATGAGACATTCAAAAGTTGGATGGACCAAAAATAGAACTTGGTTTCTTACATTACTGCTATTGTATTACAACCTAGAATCTATGTATTCCATACTCGGATGGGTTTTTGATGTTTTTTTTTAACTACTAAATATCTAAATGAGACATACAAAGGTCGGACAGACTAATAATAAAACCTGGTTTCTTACATTACAAAATGTGTATTACCTACTAGCATCTATTTATTACATACTTGGATGGATTATCGGTGTTTTTTTGACAACTAAATCACTAAATAACTCATACAAAGGTTGGACGGACCAGTACTAGAACTTGGTTTCTTACATTACTACACTTGTATTACAACCTAACATCTATGTATTCCATACTCAGAAGGATTATCGAGTTTTTTTGACTACTAAATTACTAAATGAGACATACAAATGCTGGACGGACCAGTAATAAAACCTGGTTTCAAACATTACTACATGTGCATTACCTCCTAACATCTATGTATTCCAAACTCAGATGGATTATCGGTGTTTCTTTGACTACTAAATCACTAAATGAGACATTCCGAAGTTGGATGGACCAAAAATAGAACTTGGTTTCTTACATTACTACTATTGTATTGCAACCTAACATCTATGTATTCCATACTCAGAAGGGTGATCGATGTTTTTTTAACTACTAAATTACTAAATAAGACATACAAAGGATGGACAGACCAATTATAAAACTTGGTTTCTTACATTACAACACGTATATTACCTCCTAGCATCTATTTATTCCATACTTGGATGGATTATTGGTGTTTTTTTGACAACTAAATCACTAAATAACTGATACAAAGGTTGGACGTACCAGTACTAGAACATGGTTTGTTACATTACTACACTTGTATTAAAACCTAACGTCTATGTATTCCATTCTCAGAAGGATTATCGAGTTTTTTTGACTACTAAATTACTAAATGAGACATACAAAGGCTGGACGGACCAATAATAAAACTTGGTTTCTTATATTACTACATGTGCATTACCTCCTAACATCTATGTATTCCAAACACAGATGGATTATCGGTGTTTGTTTGACTACTAAATCACTAAATAAGACATTCCAAAGTTGGATGCACTAAAAATAGAACTTGGTTTCTCACATTACTACTATTGTATTGCAACCAAAAATCTATGTATTCCATACTCGGATGGATTTTTGATTTTTTTTTGTACTACTAAATTTTTAAATGAGACATACAAAGGTTGGACAGACTAATAATAAAACCTGGTTTCTTACATTACAAAACGTGTATTACCTACTAGCATCTATTTATTCCATACTTGGATGGATTATCGGTGCTTCTTTGACTACTAAATCACTAAATAACACATACAAAGGTTGGACGGACCAATAATAGAACTTGGTTTCTTACATTATTACTATTGTATTACAACCTAACACCTATGTATTCCATACTCGGATGGATTTTTGATGTTTTTTTGATTATTAAATTACTAAATAAGACATGCAAAGGCTTGACGGACCATCAATAAGACTGGCTTTCTTACATTACAACACGTCTATTTCCTCTTAGCATCTATTTATTCCATACCTGGATGGATTATCGGTGTTTCAAGTTTCGTACATTACTACACTTGTATTATAACCTAACATCTATGTATTCCATTCTCAGAAGGATTATTGATATTTTTTTGACTACTAAATTACTAAATGAGACATACAAAGACTGGACGAACCAATAATAAAACTTGGTTTCTTACATTACTACATGTGCATTACCTCCTAACATCTATGTATTCCAAACACAGATGGATCATCGGTGTTTCTTTGACTACTAAATCACTAAATGAGACATTCCGAAGTTGGATGGACCAAAAATAGAACTTGGTTTCTTACATTACTACTAATGTATTGCAACCTAACATCTATGTATTCCCTACTCGGATGGATTTTTGATTTTTTTTTTACTACTAAATTTCTAAATGAGACATACAAAGGTTGGACAGACTAATAATAAAACCTGGTTTCTTACATTACAAAATGTGTATTACCTACTAGCATCTGTTTATTCCATACTTGGATGGATTATCGGTGTTTCTTTGACTACTAAATCACTAAATAACACATATAAATGTTGGACAGACCAATAATAGAACTTGGTTTCTTACATTACTACACTTGTATTACAACCTAACATCTATGTATACCATACTCAGAAGGGTTACCGATTTTTTTTGACTACTAAATTATTAAATGAGACATACAAAGGCTTGAGAGACCTGTAATAAAACTTGGTTTCTTACATTACTACTATTGTATTACAACCTAAAATCTATGTATTCAATACTCAAAAGGATTATCGATGTTTTTTTAACTACAAAATTACTAAATAAGACATACAAAGGCTGGACAGACCAGTAATAAAACTTGGTTTCTTACATTACAACACGTATATTACCTCCTAGCATCTATTTATTCCATACATTATTGGATTATCGGTGTTTTTTTGACAACTAAATCGCTAAATAACTCATACAAAGGTTGGACAGACCAACAATAGAACTTGGTTTCTTACATTACTACACTTGTATTAACACCTAACATCTATGTATTCCATACTCAGAAGGATTATCGATGTTTTTTTAACTACTAAATCACTAAATGAGACATACAAAGGCTGGACGAAGCCGTAATAAAACTTGGTTTCTTACATTACTACATGTGCATTACCTCCTAACATCTATGTATTCCAAACTCAGATGGATTATCGGTATTTCTTTGACTACTAAATCACTAAATGAGACATTCAAAAGTTGGATGGACAAAAAATAGAACTTGGTTTCTTACATTACTACTATTGTATTACAACCTAGCATCTATTTATTCCATACTTATAAGGGTTATCGATGTTTTTTTAACTACTAAATTACTAAATAAGACATACAAAGGCTGGACAGACCAGCAATAAAACTTGGTTTCTTACATTACAACACGTATATTACCTCCTAGGATCTATTTATTCCATACTTGGTTGGATTATCGGTGTTTTCTTGACAATAATAACACTAAATAACTCATACAAAGGTTGGACGGACCAGTACTAGAACTTGGTTTCTAACATTACTACACTTGTATTTCAACCTAACTTCTATGTATTCCAAACTCAGAAGGATTATCGATGTTTTTTTAACTATTAATTTACAAAATGAGACATACAAAGGCTGGATGGACCAGTAACAAAACTTGGTTTTTTACATTACTACATGTGCATAACCTCCTAACATCTATGTATTCCAAACTTAGATGGATTATCGGTGTTTCTTTGACTACTAAATCACTAAATGAGACATTCAAAAGTTGGATGGACCAAAAATAGAACTTGGTTTCTTACATTACTGCTATTGTATTACAACCTAGAATCTATGTATTCCATACTCGGATGGGTTTTTGATGTTTTTTTTTAACTACTAAATATCTAAATGAGACATACAAAGGTCGGACAGACTAATAATAAAACCTGGTTTCTTACATTACAAAATGTGTATTACCTACTAGCATCTATTTATTACATACTTGGATGGATTATCGGTGTTTTTTTGACAACTAAATCACTAAATAACTCATACAAAGGTTGGACGGACCAGTACTAGAACTTGGTTTCTTACATTACTACACTTGTATTACAACCTAACATCTATGTATTCCATACTCAGAAGGATTATCGAGTTTTTTTGACTACTAAATTACTAAATGAGACATACAAATGCTGGACGGACCAGTAATAAAACCTGGTTTCAAACATTACTACATGTGCATTACCTCCTAACATCTATGTATTCCAAACTCAGATGGATTATCGGTGTTTCTTTGACTACTAAATCACTAAATGAGACATTCCGAAGTTGGATGGACCAAAAATAGAACTTGGTTTCTTACATTACTACTATTGTATTGCAACCTAACATCTATGTATTCCATACTCAGAAGGGTGATCGATGTTTTTTTAACTACTAAATTACTAAATAAGACATACAAAGGATGGACAGACCAATTATAAAACTTGGTTTCTTACATTACAACACGTATATTACCTCCTAGCATCTATTTATTCCATACTTGGATGGATTATTGGTGTTTTTTTGACAACTAAATCACTAAATAACTGATACAAAGGTTGGACGTACCAGTACTAGAACATGGTTTGTTACATTACTACACTTGTATTAAAACCTAACGTCTATGTATTCCATTCTCAGAAGGATTATCGAGTTTTTTTGACTACTAAATTACTAAATGAGACATACAAAGGCTGGACGGACCAATAATAAAACTTGGTTTCTTATATTACTACATGTGCATTACCTCCTAACATCTATGTATTCCAAACACAGATGGATTATCGGTGTTTGTTTGACTACTAAATCACTAAATAAGACATTCCAAAGTTGGATGCACTAAAAATAGAACTTGGTTTCTCACATTACTACTATTGTATTGCAACCAAAAATCTATGTATTCCATACTCGGATGGATTTTTGATTTTTTTTTGTACTACTAAATTTTTAAATGAGACATACAAAGGTTGGACAGACTAATAATAAAACCTGGTTTCTTACATTACAAAACGTGTATTACCTACTAGCATCTATTTATTCCATACTTGGATGGATTATCGGTGCTTCTTTGACTACTAAATCACTAAATAACACATACAAAGGTTGGACGGACCAATAATAGAACTTGGTTTCTTACATTATTACTATTGTATTACAACCTAACACCTATGTATTCCATACTCGGATGGATTTTTGATGTTTTTTTGATTATTAAATTACTAAATAAGACATGCAAAGGCTTGACGGACCATCAATAAGACTGGCTTTCTTACATTACAACACGTCTATTTCCTCTTAGCATCTATTTATTCCATACCTGGATGGATTATCGGTGTTTCAAGTTTCGTACATTACTACACTTGTATTATAACCTAACATCTATGTATTCCATTCTCAGAAGGATTATTGATATTTTTTTGACTACTAAATTACTAAATGAGACATACAAAGACTGGACGAACCAATAATAAAACTTGGTTTCTTACATTACTACATGTGCATTACCTCCTAACATCTATGTATTCCAAACACAGATGGATCATCGGTGTTTCTTTGACTACTAAATCACTAAATGAGACATTCCGAAGTTGGATGGACCAAAAATAGAACTTGGTTTCTTACATTACTACTAATGTATTGCAACCTAACATCTATGTATTCCCTACTCGGATGGATTTTTGATTTTTTTTTTACTACTAAATTTCTAAATGAGACATACAAAGGTTGGACAGACTAATAATAAAACCTGGTTTCTTACATTACAAAATGTGTATTACCTACTAGCATCTGTTTATTCCATACTTGGATGGATTAGCGGTGTTTCTTTGACTACTAAATCACTAAATAACACATATAAATGTTGGACAGACCAATAATAGAACTTGGTTTCTTACATTACTACACTTGTATTACAACCTAACATCTATGTATACCATACTCAGAAGGGTTACCGATTTTTTTTGACTACTAAATTATTAAATGAGACATACAAAGGCTTGAGAGACCTGTAATAAAACTTGGTTTCTTACATTACTACTATTGTATTACAACCTAAAATCTATGTATTCAATACTCAAAAGGATTATCGATGTTTTTTTAACTACAAAATTACTAAATAAGACATACAAAGGCTGGACAGACCAGTAATAAAACTTGGTTTCTTACATTACAACACGTATATTACCTCCTAGCATCTATTTATTCCATACATTATTGGATTATCGGTGTTTTTTTGACAACTAAATCGCTAAATAACTCATACAAAGGTTGGACAGACCAACAATAGAACTTGGTTTCTTACATTACTACACTTGTATTAACACCTAACATCTATGTATTCCATACTCAGAAGGATTATCGATGTTTTTTTAACTACTAAATCACTAAATGAGACATACAAAGGCTGGACGAAGCCGTAATAAAACTTGGTTTCTTACATTACTACATGTGCATTACCTCCTAACATCTATGTATTCCAAACTCAGATGGATTATCGGTATTTCTTTGACTACTAAATCACTAAATGAGACATTCAAAAGTTGGATGGACAAAAAATAGAACTTGGTTTCTTACATTACTACTATTGTATTACAACCTAGCATCTATTTATTCCATACTTATAAGGGTTATCGATGTTTTTTTAACTACTAAATTACTAAATAAGACATACAAAGGCTGGACAGACCAGCAATAAAACTTGGTTTCTTACATTACAACACGTATATTACCTCCTAGGATCTATTTATTCCATACTTGGTTGGATTATCGGTGTTTTCTTGACAATAATAACACTAAATAACTCATACAAAGGTTGGACGGACCAGTACTAGAACTTGGTTTCTAACATTACTACACTTGTATTACAACCTAACTTCTATGTATTCCAAACTCAGAAGGATTATCGATGTTTTTTTAACTATTAATTTACAAAATGAGACATACAAAGGCTGGATGGACCAGTAACAAAACTTGGTTTTTTACATTACTACATGTGCATAACCTCCTAACATCTATGTATTCCAAACTTAGATGGATTATCGGTGTTTCTTTGACTACTAAATCACTAAATGAGACATTCAAAAGTTGGATGGACCAAAAATAGAACTTGGTTTCTTACATTACTGCTATTGTATTACAACCTAGAATCTATGTATTCCATACTCGGATGGGTTTTTGATGTTTTTTTTTAACTACTAAATATCTAAATGAGACATACAAAGGTCGGACAGACTAATAATAAAACCTGGTTTCTTACATTACAAAATGTGTATTACCTACTAGCATCTATTTATTACATACTTGGATGGATTATCGGTGTTTTTTTGACAACTAAATCACTAAATAACTCATACAAAGGTTGGACGGACCAGTACTAGAACTTGGTTTCTTACATTACTACACTTGTATTACAACCTAACATCTATGTATTCCATACTCAGAAGGATTATCGAGTTTTTTTGACTACTAAATTACTAAATGAGACATACAAATGCTGGACGGACCAGTAATAAAACCTGGTTTCAAACATTACTACATGTGCATTACCTCCTAACATCTATGTATTCCAAACTCAGATGGATTATCGGTGTTTCTTTGACTACTAAATCACTAAATGAGACATTCCGAAGTTGGATGGACCAAAAATAGAACTTGGTTTCTTACATTACTACTATTGTATTGCAACCTAACATCTATGTATTCCATACTCAGAAGGGTGATCGATGTTTTTTTAACTACTAAATTACTAAATAAGACATACAAAGGATGGACAGACCAATTATAAAACTTGGTTTCTTACATTACAACACGTATATTACCTCCTAGCATCTATTTATTCCATACTTGGATGGATTATTGGTGTTTTTTTGACAACTAAATCACTAAATAACTGATACAAAGGTTGGACGTACCAGTACTAGAACATGGTTTGTTACATTACTACACTTGTATTAAAACCTAACGTCTATGTATTCCATTCTCAGAAGGATTATCGAGTTGTTTTGACTACTAAATTACTAAATGAGACATACAAAGGCTGGACGGAACAATAATAAAACTTGGTTTCTTATATTACTACATGTGCATTACCTCCTAACATCTATGTATTCCAAACACAGATGGATTATCGGTGTTTGTTTGACTACTAAATCACTAAATAAGACATTCCAAAGTTGGATGCACTAAAAATAGAACTTGGTTTCTCACATTACTACTATTGTATTGCAACCAAAAATCTATGTATTCCATACTCGGATGGATTTTTGATTTTTTTTTGTACTACTAAATTTTTAAATGAGACATACAAAGGTTGGACAGACTAATAATAAAACCTGGTTTCTTACATTACAAAACGTGTATTACCTACTAGCATCTATTTATTCCATACTTGGATGGATTATCGGTGCTTCTTTGACTACTAAATCACTAAATAACACATACAAAGGTTGGACGGACCAATAATAGAACTTGGTTTCTTACATTATTACTATTGTATTACAACCTAACACCTATGTATTCCATACTCGGATGGATTTTTGATGTTTTTTTGATTATTAAATTACTAAATAAGACATGCAAAGGCTTGACGGACCATCAATAAGACTGGCTTTCTTACATTACAACACGTCTATTTCCTCTTAGCATCTATTTATTCCATACCTGGATGGATTATCGGTGTTTCAAGTTTCGTACATTACTACACTTGTATTATAACCTAACATCTATGTATTCCATTCTCAGAAGGATTATTGATATTTTTTTGACTACTAAATTACTAAATGAGACATACAAAGACTGGACGAACCAATAATAAAACTTGGTTTCTTACATTACTACATGTGCATTACCTCCTAACATCTATGTATTCCAAACACAGATGGATCATCGGTGTTTCTTTGACTACTAAATCACTAAATGAGACATTCCGAAGTTGGATGGACCAAAAATAGAACTTGGTTTCTTACATTACTACTAATGTATTGCAACCTAACATCTATGTATTCCCTACTCGGATGGATTTTTGATTTTTTTTTTACTACTAAATTTCTAAATGAGACATACAAAGGTTGGACAGACTAATAATAAAACCTGGTTTCTTACATTACAAAATGTGTATTACCTACTAGCATCTGTTTATTCCATACTTGGATGGATTATCGGTGTTTCTTTGACTACTAAATCACTAAATAACACATATAAATGTTGGACAGACCAATAATAGAACTTGGTTTCTTACATTACTACACTTGTATTACAACCTAACATCTATGTATACCATACTCAGAAGGGTTACCGATTTTTTTTGACTACTAAATTATTAAATGAGACATACAAAGGCTTGAGAGACCTGTAATAAAACTTGGTTTCTTACATTACTACTATTGTATTACAACCTAAAATCTATGTATTCAATACTCAAAAGGATTATCGATGTTTTTTTAACTACAAAATTACTAAATAAGACATACAAAGGCTGGACAGACCAGTAATAAAACTTGGTTTCTTACATTACAACACGTATATTACCTCCTAGCATCTATTTATTCCATACATTATTGGATTATCGGTGTTTTTTTGACAACTAAATCGCTAAATAACTCATACAAAGGTTGGACAGACCAACAATAGAACTTGGTTTCTTACATTACTACACTTGTATTAACACCTAACATCTATGTATTCCATACTCAGAAGGATTATCGATGTTTTTTTAACTACTAAATCACTAAATGAGACATACAAAGGCTGGACGAAGCCGTAATAAAACTTGGTTTCTTACATTACTACATGTGCATTACCTCCTAACATCTATGTATTCCAAACTCAGATGGATTATCGGTATTTCTTTGACTACTAAATCACTAAATGAGACATTCAAAAGTTGGATGGACAAAAAATAGAACTTGGTTTCTTACATTACTACTATTGTATTACAACCTAGCATCTATTTATTCCATACTTATAAGGGTTATCGATGTTTTTTTAACTACTAAATTACTAAATAAGACATACAAAGGCTGGACAGACCAGCAATAAAACTTGGTTTCTTACATTACAACACGTATATTACCTCCTAGGATCTATTTATTCCATACTTGGTTGGATTATCGGTGTTTTCTTGACAATAATAACACTAAATAACTCATACAAAGGTTGGACGGACCAGTACTAGAACTTGGTTTCTAACATTACTACACTTGTATTACAACCTAACTTCTATGTATTCCAAACTCAGAAGGATTATCGATGTTTTTTTAACTATTAATTTACAAAATGAGACATACAAAGGCTGGATGGACCAGTAACAAAACTTGGTTTTTTACATTACTACATGTGCATAATCTCCTAACATCTATGTATTCCAAACTTAGATGGATTATCGGTGTTTCTTTGACTACTAAATCACTAAATGAGACATTCAAAAGTTGGATGGACCAAAAATAGAACTTGGTTTCTTACATTACTGCTATTGTATTACAACCTAGAATCTATGTATTCCATACTCGGATGGGTTTTTGATGTTTTTTTTTAACTACTAAATATCTAAATGAGACATACAAAGGTCGGACAGACTAATAATAAAACCTGGTTTCTTACATTACAAAATGTGTATTACCTACTAGCATCTATTTATTACATACTTGGATGGATTATCGGTGTTTTTTTGACAACTAAATCACTAAATAACTCATACAAAGGTTGGACGGACCAGTACTAGAACTTGGTTTCTTACATTACTACACTTGTATTGCAACCTAACATCTATGTATTCCATACTCAGAAGGATTATCGAGTTTTTTTGACTACTAAATTACTAAATGAGACATACAAATGCTGGACGGACCAGTAATAAAACCTGGTTTCAAACATTACTACATGTGCATTACCTCCTAACATCTATGTATTCCAAACTCAGATGGATTATCGGTGTTTCTTTGACTACTAAATCACTAAATGAGACATTCCGAAGTTGGATGGACCAAAAATAGAACTTGGTTTCTTACATTACTACTATTGTATTGCAACCTAACATCTATGTATTCCATACTCAGAAGGGTGATCGATGTTTTTTTAACTACTAAATTACTAAATAAGACATACAAAGGATGGACAGACCAATTATAAAACTTGGTTTCTTACATTACAACACGTATATTACCTCCTAGCATCTATTTATTCCATACTTGGATGGATTATTGGTGTTTTTTTGACAACTAAATCACTAAATAACTGATACAAAGGTTGGACGTACCAGTACTAGAACATGGTTTGTTACATTACTACACTTGTATTAAAACCTAACGTCTATGTATTCCATTCTCAGAAGGATTATCGAGTTTTTTTGACTACTAAATTACTAAATGAGACATACAAAGGCTGGACGGACCAATAATAAAACTTGGTTTCTTATATTACTACATGTGCATTACCTCCTAACATCTATGTATTCCAAACACAGATGGATTATCGGTGTTTGTTTGACTACTAAATCACTAAATAAGACATTCCAAAGTTGGATGCACTAAAAATAGAACTTGGTTTCTCACATTACTACTATTGTATTGCAACCAAAAATCTATGTATTCCATACTCGGATGGATTTTTGATTTTTTTTTGTACTACTAAATTTTTAAATGAGACATACAAAGGTTGGACAGACTAATAATAAAACCTGGTTTCTTACATTACAAAACGTGTATTACCTACTAGCATCTATTTATTCCATACTTGGATGGATTATCGGTGCTTCTTTGACTACTAAATCACTAAATAACACATACAAAGGTTGGACGGACCAATAATAGAACTTGGTTTCTTACATTATTACTATTGTATTACAACCTAACACCTATGTATTCCATACTCGGATGGATTTTTGATGTTTTTTTGATTATTAAATTACTAAATAAGACATGCAAAGGCTTGACGGACCATCAATAAGACTGGCTTTCTTACATTACAACACGTCTATTTCCTCTTAGCATCTATTTATTCCATACCTGGATGGATTATCGGTGTTTCAAGTTTCGTACATTACTACACTTGTATTATAACCTAACATCTATGTATTCCATTCTCAGAAGGATTATTGATATTTTTTTGACTACTAAATTACTAAATGAGACATACAAAGACTGGACGAACCAATAATAAAACTTGGTTTCTTACATTACTACATGTGCATTACCTCCTAACATCTATGTATTCCAAACACAGATGGATCATCGGTGTTTCTTTGACTACTAAATCACTAAATGAGACATTCCGAAGTTGGATGGACCAAAAATAGAACTTGGTTTCTTACATTACTACTAATGTATTGCAACCTAACATCTATGTATTCCCTACTCGGATGGATTTTTGATTTTTTTTTTACTACTAAATTTCTAAATGAGACATACAAAGGTTGGACAGACTAATAATAAAACCTGGTTTCTTACATTACAAAATGTGTATTACCTACTAGCATCTGTTTATTCCATACTTGGATGGATTAGCGGTGTTTCTTTGACTACTAAATCACTAAATAACACATATAAATGTTGGACAGACCAATAATAGAACTTGGTTTCTTACATTACTACACTTGTATTACAACCTAACATCTATGTATACCATACTCAGAAGGGTTACCGATTTTTTTTGACTTCTAAATTATTAAATGAGACATACAAAGGCTTGAGAGACCTGTAATAAAACTTGGTTTCTTACATTACTACTATTGTATTACAACCTAAAATCTATGTATTCAATACTCAAAAGGATTATCGATGTTTTTTTAACTACAAAATTACTAAATAAGACATACAAAGGCTGGACAGACCAGTAATAAAACTTGGTTTCTTACATTACAACACGTATATTACCTCCTAGCATCTATTTATTCCATACATTATTGGATTATCGGTGTTTTTTTGACAACTAAATCGCTAAATAACTCATACAAAGGTTGGACAGACCAACAATAGAACTTGGTTTCTTACATTACTACACTTGTATTAACACCTAACATCTATGTATTCCATACTCAGAAGGATTATCGATGTTTTTTTAACTACTAAATCACTAAATGAGACATACAAAGGCTGGACGAAGCCGTAATAAAACTTGGTTTCTTACATTACTACATGTGCATTACCTCCTAACATCTATGTATTCCAAACTCAGATGGATTATCGGTATTTCTTTGACTACTAAATCACTAAATGAGACATTCAAAAGTTGGATGGACAAAAAATAGAACTTGGTTTCTTACATTACTACTATTGTATTACAACCTAGCATCTATTTATTCCATACTTATAAGGGTTATCGATGTTTTTTTAACTACTAAATTACTAAATAAGACATACAAAGGCTGGACAGACCAGCAATAAAACTTGGTTTCTTACATTACAACACGTATATTACCTCCTAGGATCTATTTATTCCATACTTGGTTGGATTATCGGTGTTTTCTTGACAATAATAACACTAAATAACTCATACAAAGGTTGGACGGACCAGTACTAGAACTTGGTTTCTAACATTACTACACTTGTATTACAACCTAACTTCTATGTATTCCAAACTCAGAAGGATTATCGATGTTTTTTTAACTATTAATTTACAAAATGAGACATACAAAGGCTGGATGGACCAGTAACAAAACTTGGTTTTTTACATTACTACATGTGCATAATCTCCTAACATCTATGTATTCCAAACTTAGATGGATTATCGGTGTTTCTTTGACTACTAAATCACTAAATGAGACATTCAAAAGTTGGATGGACCAAAAATAGAACTTGGTTTCTTACATTACTGCTATTGTATTACAACCTAGAATCTATGTATTCCATACTCGGATGGGTTTTTGATGTTTTTTTTTAACTACTAAATATCTAAATGAGACATACAAAGGTCGGACAGACTAATAATAAAACCTGGTTTCTTACATTACAAAATGTGTATTACCTACTAGCATCTATTTATTACATACTTGGATGGATTATCGGTGTTTTTTTGACAACTAAATCACTAAATAACTCATACAAAGGTTGGACGGACCAGTACTAGAACTTGGTTTCTTACAATACTACACTTGTATTACAACCTAACATCTATGTATTCCATACTCAGAAGGATTATCGAGTTTTTTTGACTACTAAATTACTAAATGAGACATACAAATGCTGGACGGACCAGTAATAAAACCTGGTTTCAAACATTACTACATGTGCATTACCTCCTAACATCTATGTATTCCAAACTCAGATGGATTATCGGTGTTTCTTTGACTACTAAATCACTAAATGAGACATTCCGAAGTTGGATGGACCAAAAATAGAACTTGGTTTCTTACATTACTACTATTGTATTGCAACCTAACATCTATTTATTCCATACTCAGAAGGGTGATCGATTTTTTTTTAACTACTAAATTACTAAATAAGACATACAAAGGATGGACAGACCAATTATAAAACTTGGTTTCTTACATTACAACACGTATATTACCTCCTAGCATCTATTTATTCCATACTTGGATGGATTATTGGTGTTTTTTTGACAACTAAATCACTAAATAACTGATACAAAGGTTGGACGTACCAGTACTAGAACATGGTTTGTTACATTACTACATTTGTATTAAAACCTAACGTCTATGTATTCCATTCTCAGAAGGATTATCGAGTTTTTTTGACTACTAAATTACTAAATGAGACATACAAAGGCTGGACGGACCAATAATAAAACTTGGTTTCTTATATTACTACATGTGCATTACCTCCTAACATCTATGTATTCCAAACACAGATGGATTATCGGTGTTTGTTTGACTACTAAATCACTAAATAAGACATTCCAAAGTTGGATGCACTAAAAATAGAACTTGGTTTCTCACATTACTACTATTGTATTGCAACCAAAAATCAATGTATTCCATACTCGGATGGATTTTTGATTTTTTTTTGTACTACTAAATTTTTAAATGAGACATACAAAGGTTGGACAGACTAATAATAAAACCTGGTTTCTTACATTACAAAACGTGTATTACCTACTAGCATCTATTTATTCCATACTTGGATGGATTATCGGTGTTTCTTTGACTACTAAATCACTAAATAACACATACAAAGGTTGGACGGACCAATAATAGAACTTGGTTTCTTACATTACTACACTTGTATTACAACCTAACATCTATGTATACCATACTCAGAAGGGTTATCGATGTTTTTTTGACTACTAAATTATTAAATGAGACATACAAAGGCTTGAGAAACCAGTAATAAAACTTGGTTTCTTACATTACTACTATTGTATTACAACCCAACATCTATGTATTCCATACTTAGAAGGGTTATCGATGTTTTTTTAACTACTAAATTACTAAATAAGGCATACAAAGGCTGTACAGACCAGTAATAAAACTTGGTTTCTTACATTACAACACGTATATTACCTCCTAGCATCTATTTATTCCATACTTGGATGGATTATCTGTGTTTTTTTTACTAATAAATCACTAAATAACACATACAAAGGTTGGACGGACCAATAATAGAACTTGGTTTCTTACATTACTGCGTTTGTATTACAACCTAACATCTATGTATTCCATACCCAGAAGGATTATCAATGTTTTTTTTACAACTAAATTATTAAATGAGACATAAAAGGCTGGACGGACCTATAGTAAAACTTGGTTTCTTACATTACTACATGTGCATTACCTCCTAGCATCTATGTATTCCAAACTTAGATGGATTATCGGTGTTTCTTTGACTACTAAATCACTAAATGAGACATTCCGAAGTTGGATGGACCAAAAATAGAACTTGGTTTCTTACATTACTACTATTGTATTGCAACCTAACATCTATGTATTCCATACTCAGAAGGGTGATCGATGTTTTTTTAACTACTAAATTACTAAATAAGACATACAAAGGATGGACAGACCAATTATAAAACTTGGTTTCTTACATTACAACACGTATATTACCTCCTAGCATCTATTTATTCCATACTTGGATGGATTATCGGTGTTTTTTTGCCAACTAAATCACTAAATAACTCATACAAAGGTTGGACGTACCAGTACTAGAACATGGTTGGTTACATTACTACACTTGTATTAAAACCTAACGTCTATGTATTCCATTCTCAGAAGGATTATCGAGTTTTTTTGACTACTAAATTACTAAATGAGACATACAAAGGCTGGACGGACCAATAATAAAACTTGGTTTCTTATATTACTACATGTGCATTACCTCCTAACATCTATGTATTCCTAACACAGATGGATTATCAGTGTTTGTTTGACTACTAAATCACTAAATAAGACATTCCAAAGTTGGCTGCACTAAAAATAGAACTTGGTTTCTCACATTACTACTATTGTATTGCAACCAAACATCTATGTATTCCATACTCGGATGGATTTTTGATTTTTTTTTGTACTACTAAATTTTTAAATGAGACATACAAAGGTTGGACAGACTAATAATAAAACCTGGTTTCTTACATTACAAAACGTGTATTACCTACTAGCATCTATTTATTCCATACTTGGATGGATTATCGGTGTTTCTTTGACTACTAAATCACTAAATAACACATACAAAGGTTGGACGGACCAATAATAGAACTTGGTTTCTTACATTACTACACTTGTATTACAACCTAACATCTATGTATACCATACTCAGAAGGGTTATCGATGTTTTTTTGACTACTAAATTATTAAATGAGACATACAAAGGCTTGAGAAACCAGTAATAAAACTTGGTTTCTTACATTACTACTATTGTATTACAACCCAACATCTATGTATTCCATACTTAGAAGGGTTATCGATGTTTTTTTAAATACTAAATTACTAAATAAGACATACAAAGGCTGTACAGACCAGTAATAAAACTTGGTTTCTTACATTACAACACGTATATTACCTCCTAGCATCTATTTATTCCATACTTGGATGGATTATCTGTTTTTTTTTTACTAATAAATCACTAAATAACACATACAAAGGTTGGACGGACCAATAATAGAACTTGGTTTCTTATATTACTGCGTTTGTATTACAACCTAACATCTATGTATTCCATACCCAGAAGGATTATCAAAGTTTTTTTTACTACTAAATTACTAAATGATACATACAAAGGCTGGACGGAACTATAGTAAAACTTGGTTTCTTACATTACTACATATGCATTACCTCCTAACATCTATGTATTCCAAACTCAGATGGATTATCGGTGTTTCATTGACTACTAAATCACTAAATGAGACATTCAAAAGTTGGATGGACCAAAAATAGAACTTGGTTTCTTACATTACTGCTGTTGTATTACAACCTAGAATCTATTTATTCCATACTCGGATGGATTTTTGATTTTTTTTTTACTACTATATTTCTAAATGAGACATACAAAGGTTGGAAAGACTAATAATAAAACCTGGTTTCTTACATTACAAAACGTGTATTACCTACTAGCATCTGTTTATTCCATACTTGGATGGATTATCGGTGTTTCTTTGACTACTAAATCACTAAATAACACATACAAAGGTTGGACGAACCAATAATAGAACTTGGTTTCTTACTTTACTACACTTGTATTACAACCTAACATCTATGTATACCATACTCAGAAGGGTTATCGAAGTTTTTTTAACTACTAAATTACTAAATAAGACATACAAAGGTTGTACAGACCAGTAATAAAACTTGGTTTGTTACATAACAACACGTATATTACCTCCTAGCATCTATTTATTCCATACTTGGTTGGATTATCAGTGTTTTTTTGACAACTAAATCACTAAATAACTCATACAAAGGTTGGACAGACCAATAATAGAACTTGGTTTCTTACATTACTACACTTGTATTACAACCTAACATCTATGTATTCCATACTCAGAAGGATTATCGATGTTTTTTTAACTACTAAATCACTAAATGAGACATACAATGGCTGAACGGACCCGTAGTAAAACTTGGTTTCTTACATTACTACGTGTGCATTACCTCCTAACATCTATGTATTCCAAACTCAGATGGATTATCGGTATTTCTTCGACTACTAAATCACTAAATGAGACATTCAAAAGTTGGATGGACCAAAAATAGAACTTGGTTTATTACATTACTACTATTGTATTACAACCTAGCATCTATTTATTCCATACTTATAAGGGTTATCGATTTTTTTTTAACTACTAAATTACTAAATAAGACATACAAAGGCTGGACAGACCAGTAATAAAACTTGGATTCTTACATTACAACATGTATATTACCTCCTAGCATCTATTTATTCCATACTTGGTTGGATTATCGGTGATTTTTTGACAACTAAATCACTAAATAACTCATACAAAGGTTGGACGGACCAGTAATAGAACTTGGTTTCTTACATTACTACACTTGTATTACAACCTAACATCTATGTATTCCATACCCAGAAGGATTATCAATGTTTTTTTAACTACTAAATTACTAAATGAGACATACAAAGGCTGGACGGACCAGTAATAAAACTTGGTTTCTTACATTACTACATGTGCATTACCTCCTCACGTCTATGTATTAAAAACTCAGATGGATGATCGGTTTTTCTTTGACTACTAAATCACTAAACGAGACATTCAAAAGTTGGATGGGCCAAAAATAGAACTTGGTTTCTTACCTTGGTTTGTTAAATTACTACTATTGTATTACAACCTATCATCTCTGTATTCCATACTCGGATGTATTTTTGATGTATTTTTGACTACTAAATTTCTAAATGATAAATTCAAAGGTTGGACAGACTAATAAGAAAACCTGGTTTCTTACATTACAACACGTGTATTACCTCCTAACATCTATTTATTCCTTAATTGGATGGATTATCATTGTTTTCTTGACTACTAAATCACTAAATCACACATACAAAGGTTGGACCGACCAATAATAAAACTTGGTTTCTTACATTCCTACACTTGTATTACAACCTAACATCTATGCATACCATATTCAAAAGGGTTATCGATGTTTTTTTGACTACCAAATTACTAAATGAGTCATACAAAGTCTTGAGAGACCAGTAATAAAACTTGGTTTCTTACATTACTACTATTGTATTGCAACCTAACGTCTATGTATTCCATACTCTGAAGGGTTATCGATGTTTTTTTGACAACTAAATTTCTAAATAAGTCATACAAAGGCCGGATAGACCAATAATAAAACTTGGTTTCTTACATAACAACACGTATATTACCTCCTAGCATCTATTTATTCCATACTTGGATGGATTATCGGTGTTTTTTTAACAACTAAATCACTAAATAACTCATACAAAGGTTGGATGGACCAGTAATAGAGCTTGGTTTCTTATATTACTACACTTGTATTACAACCTAAAATCTATGTATTCCAAACCCAGAAGGATTATCAATGTTTTTTTCACTACTAAATTACTTAATGAGTCATACAAAGGCTGGACGGACCTGTAGTAAAACTTGGTTTCTTACATTACTACATGTGCATTACCTCCTAACATCTATGTATTCCAAACACAGATGGATCATCGGTATTTCTTTGACTACTAAATCACTAAATGAGACATTTCGAAGTTGGATGGACCAAAAATAGAACTTGGTTTCTTACATTACTACTATTGTATTGCAACCTAACATCTATGTATTCCCTACTCGGATGGATTTTTGATTTTTTTTTTACTACTAAATTTCTAAATGAGACATTCAAAAGTTGGATGGACCAATAATAAAACTTGGTTTCTTACATTATTACTATTGTATTACAACCTAACACCTATGTATTCCATACTCGGATGGATTTTAGATGTTTTTTTGATTATTAAATTACTAAATAAGACATGCAAAGGCTTGACGGACCATCAATAAGACTGGCTTTCTTACATTACAACACGTCTATTTCCTCTTAGCATCTATTTATTCCATACCTGGATGGATTATCGGTATTTTAAGTTTCGTACAATACTACACTTGTATTATAACCTAACATCTATGTATTCCATTCTCAGAAGGATTATTGATATTTTTTTGACTACTAAATTACTAAATGAGACATACAAAGACTGGACGAACCTGTAGTAAAACTTGGTTTCTTACATTACTACATGTGCATTACCTCCTAACATCTATGTATTCCAAACACAGATGGATCATCGGTGTTTCTTTGACTACTAAATCACTAAATGAGACATTCCGAAGTTGGATGGACCAAAAATAGAACTTGGTTTCTTACATTACTACTATTGTATTGCAACCTAACATCTATGTATTCCCTACTCGGATGGATTTTTTATTTTTTTTTTACTACTAAATTTCTAAATGAGACATACAAAGGTTGGACAGACTAATAATAAAACCTGGTTTCTTACATTACAAAATGTGTATTACCTACTAGCATCTGTTTATTCCATACTTGGATGGATTATCGGTGTTTCTTTGACTACTAAATCACTAAATAACACATATAAATGTTGGACAGACCAATAATAGAACTTGGTTTCTTACATTACTACACTTGTATTACAACCTAACATCTATGTATACCATACTCAGAAGGGTTACCGATTTTTTTTGACTACTAAATTATTAAATGAGACATACAAAGGCTTGAGAGACCTGCAATAAAACTTGGTTTCTTACATTACTGCTATTGTATTACAACCTAAAATCTATGTATTCAATACTCAGAAGGATTATCGATGTTTTTTTAACTACAAAATTACTAAATAAGACATACAAAGGCTGGACAGACCAGTAATAAAACTTGGTTTCTTACATTACAACACGTATATTACCTCCTAGCATCTATTTATTCCATACATTGTTGGATTATCGGTGTTTTTTTGACAACTAAATCACTAAATAACTCATACAAAGGTTGGACAGACCAATAATAGAACTTGGTTTCTTACATTACTACACTTGTATTAACACCTAACATCTATGTATTCCATACTCAGAAGGATTATCGATGTTTTTTTAACTACTAAATCACTAAATGAGACATACAAAGGCTGGACGAAGCCATAATAAAACTTGGTTTCTTACATTACTACATGTGCATTACCTCCTAACATCTATGTATTCCAAACTCAGATGGATTATCGGTATTTCTTTGACTACTAAATCACTAAATGAGACATTCAAAAGTTGGATGGACAAAAAATAGAATTTGGTTTCTTACATTACTACTATTGTATTACAACCTAGCATCTATTTATTCCATACTTATAAGGGTTATCGATGTTTTTTTAACTACTAAATTACTAAATAAGACATACAAAGGCTGGACAGACCAGCAATAAAACTTGGTTTCTTACATTACAACACGTATATTACCTCCTAGGATCTATTTATTCCATACTTGGTTGGATTATCGGTGTTTTCTTGACAATAATAACACTAAATAACTCATACAAAGGTTGGACGGACCAGTACTAGAACTTGGTTTCTAACATTACTACACTTGTATTACAACCTAACTTCTATGTATTCCAAACTCAGAAGGATTATCGATGTTTTTTTAACTATTAATTTACAAAATGAGACATACAAAGGCTGGATGGACAAGTAACAAAACTTGGTTTTTTACATTACTACATGTGCATTACCTCCTAACATCTATGTATTCCAAACTTAGATGGATTATCGGTGTTTCTTTGACTACTAAATCACTAAATGAGACATTCAAAAGTTGGATGGACCAAAAATAGAACTTGGTTTCTTACATTACTGCTATTGTATTACAACCTAGAATCTATGTATTCCATACTCGGATGGGTTTTTGATGTTTTTTTTTAACTACTAAATATCTAAATGAGACATACAAAGGTTGGACAGACTAATAATAAAACCTGGTTTCTTACATTACAAAATGTGTATTACCTACTAGCATCTATTTATTACATACTTGGATGGATTATCGGTGTTTTTTTGACAACTAAATCACTAAATAACTCATACAAAGGTTGGACGGACCAGTACTAGAACTTGGTTTCTTACATTACTACATATGTATTACAACCTAACATCTATGTATTCCATACTCAGTAGGATTATCGATGTTTTTTTATCTACTAAATTTCTAAATGAGACATACAAAGGTTGGACAGACTAATAATAAAACCTGGTTTATTACATTACAAAATGTGTATTACCTACTAGCATCTGTTTATTCCATACTTGGATGGATTATCGGTGTTTCTTTGACTACTAAATCACTAAATAACACATATAAATGTTGGACAGACCAATAATAGAACTTGGTTTCTTTCATTACTACATTTGTATGACAACCTAACATCTATGTATACCATACTAAGAAGGGTTACCGATGTTTTTTTGACTACTAAATTATTAAATGAGACATACAAAGGCTTGAGAGACCTGCAATAAAACTTGGTTTCTTACATTACTACTATTGTATTACAACCTAACATCTATGTATTCCATACTCAGAAGGGTTATCGATGTTTTTTTAACTACTAAATTACTAAATAAGACATACAAAGGTTGGACAGACAAGTAATAAAACTTGGTTTCTTACATTACAACACGTATATTACCTCCTAGAATCTATTTATTCCATAGTTGGATGGATTATCAGAGTTTTTTTGACTACTGAATCACTAAATAAGACATTCAAAAGTTGGATGGACAAATTATAGAACTTGGTTTCTTACATTACTACTAATGTATTACAACCTAGCATCTATTTATTCCATACTTATAAGGGTTATCAATGTTTTTTTAACTACTAAATTACTAAATAAGACTTACAAAGGCTGGACAGACCATCAATAAAACTTGGTTTCTTACATTACAACACGTATATTACCTCCTAGGATCTATTTATTCCATACTTGGTTGGATTATCGGTGTTTTCTTGACAATAATATCACTAAATAACTCATACAAAGGTTGGACGGACCAGTACTATAACTTGGTTTCTTACATTACTACACTTGTATTACAACCTAACATCTATGTATTCCAAACTCAGAAGGGTTATCGATGTTTTTTTAACTACTAAATTACTAAATAAGACATACAAAGGCTGGACAGACCAGCAATAAAACTTGGTTTCTTACATTACAACACGTATATTTTCTCCTAGGATATATTTATTCCATACTTGGTTGGATTATCGGTGTTTTCTTGACAATAATATCACTAAATAACTCATACAAAGGTTGGACGGACCAGTACTAGAACTTGGTTTGTTACATTACTACACTTGTATTACAATCTAACATCTATGTATTCCATACTCAGAAGGATTATCGATGTTTTTTTGACGACTAAATTACTAAATGAGACATACAAAGGCTGCACAGACCAGTAATAAAACTTTGTTTCTTACATTACTACATGTGCATTACCTCCTAACATCTATTTATTCCAAACTCAGATGGATTATTCCAAACTCAGATGGATTATCGATGTTTCTTTGACTACTAAATCACAAAATGAGACAATCCAAATTTGGATGGACAAAAAATAGAACTTGGTTTCTTACATTACTACAATTGTATTACAACCTAACATCCATTTATTCCATACTCAGAAGGGTTATCGATGTTTTTTTGACTACTAAATTACTAAATAAGCATACAAAGGCTGGACAGACCAATAATAAAACTTGGTTTCTTACTTTAAAACACGTATATTACCTCCTAGCATCTATTTATTCCATACTTGGATGGATTATCGGTGTTTTTTTAACAACTAAATCACTAAATAACTCATACAAAGGTTGGACGGACCAGTAATAGAACTTGGTTTCTTACATTACTAAACTTGTATTACAACCTAACATCTATGTATTCCATACCCAGAAGTATTATCAATGTTTTTTTGACTACTAAATTACTAAATGAGACATACAAAGGATGGACGGAGCAGTAGTAAAACTTGGTTTCTTACATTACTACGTGTGCATTACATCCTAACATCTATGTGTTCCAAACTTAGATGGATTATCGGTGTTTCTTTGACTACTAAATCACTAAATGAGACATTCAAAAGTTGGTTGGACCAAAAATAGAACTTGGTTTCTTATATTACTGCTATTTTATTACAACCTAGCATCTATGTATTCCATACTCGGATGGATTTTTGATGTTTTTTTTTACTACTAAATTTATAAATGAGACATACAAAGGTTGGACAGACTAATAATAAAACCTGGTTTCTAACATTACAAAATGTGTATTACCTACTAGCATCTATTTATTCCATACTTGGATGGATTATCGGTTTTTTTTGGCAACTAAATCACTAAATAACTCATGCAAAGGTTGGACGGACCAGTAATAGAACTTGGTTTCTTACATTACTACACTTGCATTACAACCTAACATCTATGTATTCCATACTCAGAAGGATTATCGATGTTTTATTGACTACTAAATTACTAAATAAGACATACAAAGGCTGGAAAGACCAGTAATAAAACTTTGTTTCTTACATTACTACATGTGCATTACCTCCTAACATCTATGTATTCCAAACTCAGATGGATTATTCCAAACTCAGATGGATTATCAATGTTTCTTTGACTACTAAATCACTAAATGAGACATTCCAAAGTTGGACGGACCAAAAATAGAACTTGGTTCTTACATTACTACTATTGTATTACAACCTAACATCTATTTATTCCATACTCAGAAGGGTTATCGATGTTTTTTTGACTACTAAATTACTAAATAAGACATACAAAGGCTGGACACATGATACGGGTGGGACAAGCTCCACAAGTACACGACCTTTCACACGAACCAAGCTCGGGAGTTACAAAAACTCCAAGCCTTGTTCATGCAAATGGCCGTGTGTGAGTTGGTCATTGAACCCCCAAAGGATCTAAATGTTTTAAGTGTGAAGTGGGACCTTGGAGTGTAATAAACTTACACTCCAAGGGGGCGGCAGATTGTAGAAGGGCAAACTAGTCTTTTTGGCTTCATTTTACCTTGTAATATAAATAGAACACATTAGGGTTATTTTGAGTAGTCTTCCATTAATATTTTGAATCACAAGACTTGTAATATTTTAGGTTCTCTCTCTCTCTCTCAAAACAGCCCACAAGAAGAGAGACACGTGTGTTGCATTTTGGCTAGAAACAAGGATCTTGAGGTCATTGAGTTCCTCTTGGTCTAAGTAAGAACTTGGTGTTTATATTCATTAGTCTTAGGGTCCTTTCTTGATGTTAGGGTTCTTAGTCTCTTGAATATTATATGTCAAGTTAACTATCTTTTTATTATCTTGTTGTTGTTGTGTTTGAGATCTTGAAGTCTAGTGAAGCCGTGTGGGGCTCTTTCGATTCACTAGCATTGTTGTTTAACTTGTTAATCTTGTGTTGGTTGGCTGATTTCGTGGCTGGTTGTTGCATATTGTGTGTTGTGGACTTGATCTTGTATCATTCGGTATCAGAGCAAGACCGGTTGTGTTCCAACACAACCCATCTTGGGCTTGTTCTCGGATTAAAAAAAAAAAAAAAAAATTCTGAAATCTGTCCATTGAAGACAAAACCGAGAATGTTGTTGTATGTTTAGATCTAGGTGTTATTTTGCTTGTTTAGTGTGTTTCTAGTGTTGGTTTCTTTCTCACCAACACTAAAGTGTCTAGATCTAAAAGTTGAGCTTGAAAACTTGACCATTGTTGTGGTGACTTGAAGTGGCTGAAAGTTGTATGTTGTTGTTGACAAAAATTGGTGGTTGTGTGTTATGTGCTTGAAGAAGTTGATGAAGGTTGTTGAGGTGTTCATCTTTTAAACTTGTTCATCTTGTTCATCTTGTTGTGTTCAAGTTGCAACACAAGTCATAAAGTTGTTGGTGAAAGACTTGCACCCATCTCTTCCAAGACTTGACAACCACTTTTCCTTAAAACACGGAACCTTGTTTTGTGGGATTAGCCTAGTCAAATCTTACCTTTTTGAGTTTGAAAGGTTGAAAGACTACAAGACTTTTACTTTCCCTCCAAAACACATTGTCATCTATAACAAGTTGTGTGAGTATTGAAAAATTTCAGATTTGAGATTAAAAAAAAAAACAAAAAAACAAGGAAGAAGCAAAAACGTGTGGGACCACTTACATGCTGCCACGTCACTATAAGCTCAACTTTGGATATTATTCTAGTTGCTAATTGTTGATTCTTGGTTTCCTTTACTTGGTTCTAGAACTAATTAACAAACTAGTACATTCCTTCTAGGTTGTCGATTAGTCCTTTGAATCCGTTTGTTCGTGTCAACGATTACTTGAGTGCCTTTTATCTTTTGAATACGTTGCTATTTTTGGTTCTAGTCCGACAAGAATTCTTTGAGTATTCAAACAAAAATCCACTCCGGATAAGAGCTTACTCATACCTTAAAGGATTCACGGTTACTAGCCAATTTACAACACTTGTGGAACTCAAGCGTGTGGTGATCTAAAGAGTATAATACCTTGACAATGGAAGGGACCACGTCCCATAACGTGGATACTAATGCACTTGACTCTATGAGGGTCACTCCTGAGGCCGTTACCCGGACACTTGAGAGGTTGAATTCGGAATTTAGGGCCGTGAGAGGGGACTTGACAGCAATCAAGGGAGAGGTGTCGACTATTAGTGGGAGATTAGAACTAGTGGAGAGTCAAAGGAACTCTCGTCCTTCTACTCCTCTACATGTTTCTACCAATGGGCATGATCGGAATTCCTCCGCAACCATCACCCCCGAAACAGTCCACCAAATGCTAAATGCACCTCAAGCTCCACTAAATGCCGCAAGCCAAACCACCTTTTTCCCTCCAAACCGTGACCCCACTAGACCAATACATTTCCAAGCTCCTCAAGTTCCACAAGAGGGATTTGGACGTCAAGTACCTCCACTAAATTCGAACCCTCCATTCCAAGCTCCATTAAACCAAAGGCCACCAAATCCAATTCCTCCGAATCAAAATGCCCAAGACCGACCAGCCCACTTTGAAGGATATGGTAGAGAGGAGTATGAAGGATATGGAGCCTTTGATGATGCTTACATGAGGGAGGAAGAGATAAGAGGGGGTCGAGGAGATCCAAGGAGATACCGAGGGTATGGAGATAGGGGAAACCGACACCAAGAGAGAGATGTAGGCATCAACACCATCAAGTTGAACCTACCCATCTTTAAAGGTGAAAGTGACCCCGAGGCTTACTTAGCTTGGGAATCGGCTTGTGACAAAGTTTTCCAAGTTAATGATATCTCGGAGGAAAAGAAGGGATGCTATGCTATAGCTCATTTCGAGGGTTATGCACACTTGGTGGGAGTATGTCAAGCGGTTTGGTAATGAACTAATTGATGGGCAGCCACCACCTTGGTATCGGTTGAGGTACTTGATGAGGCAACGATACCTTCCCGAGAGATATCGCCATGAGTTGCTTGCTAGATTGTATGGCTTGCGTCAAGGTAACAAGAGTGTGATGGCATATTTTGATGAGTTTCAACAACTCATGTTGAAACTTGACCATCGTGGGGAGAAAATCAGTCACGACATCATCCGGTTCAAGTGTGGGTTGAACAAAGAGATCTCCACTCATTTAACCCTTCACAAGTTTGAAACCGTTGACGGTATTTTCCAAGCGGCTCTTGAGATTGAAAGAGAACTTAAAGAGAGATCATCCTTCAAGGTAAGGGGACAAGCCCCCTCGGGTTGGCCCAAAAACAAGGACCAACCCGCCACTACAAGGCTGCCCGAGCCCAAAACAGTCCACAAATTCCCTCCAAAACCGGAGGCTCACAAGTATCCTAACCCAAAGGGATTCTAATGTTTCAAGTGCCAAGGTTGGGGGCATAAGGCCAATGAATGTCCAAACCGACGCAATGTGATCCTACAGGAAGGGAGAGTGTATTACCTTGGTGAGGAGGTGGGTCCCGAAAGGGGAGAAGATGAGGCCGAGCCTCAAGATGGAGAGGAAACCGATGATGGACCACATGATGATGATGGTGATGATGGTGAAGATGTTTACCCGCAAGAAGGGGAGTGTGTGGTTCCAAACTTTGTGGTTAGGCGCATCATGATTAGTAAGGCAATTGATGACCCAAGCCAAAGGAAAAATCTATTCCATACTAAATGTCTTGTAAAGGGGAGTGTGTGTACCTTGGTGATCAATAGTGGTAGTTGTACAAATGTTGTAAGTCATGCTATGGTAAATTTCTTGAAGTTACCAACTACCCCACACACTAGTCCTTACAAGTTACAATGGTTGAATGATTGTGGTGAGTTAAGGGTCGCAACGCAATGTGTGATACGGTTTAAGGTGGGAAACTACCACGATGAAGTGCTTTGTGACGTGATACCAATGCAAGCATGTCATTTGTTGCTAGGTATACCTTGGCAATATGATAGGTCTACTAAGTACGATGGGAGGTCCAATCGGTATACACTTGAGCAGGATGGCCGAAAGGTTACTCTTCATCCGCTTTCGCCTTCCCAAGTAAATGAGTGGCATCAAAGGATGAGGGAATTGAAGGAAAAGGGAAAGGAATCCGAAAAGGGAGAAAAGGGAGGGAATTCCATAGGTGGGGCAGTGGGGTCATCCAAGGCTGCCCCAACGTCAAAAGGGCCGGAAAACATGGTGATGTTAGTTAGGAGGAAGGAACTCTTCGTGGATCATGATGAAGACACGCCTATGTTACTCTTGGCTCATGGTTTTAATGCTAACCCCACTAATTCTTCCATTTCCCCTTTGATTTCTTGTGTGTTGCAGGATTATGAGGATGTATTTCCTAAGGAGCTTCCGCAAGGATTGCCCCCGCTTTGGGGAATTGAGCACCAAATCGATTTTGCGCCGGGATCACAATTGCCAAACAAGCCGGCTTATAGGAGCAATCCTATGGACACCAAGGAATTGAAACGTCAAGTTGAGGAGCTCCTCAACAAAGGGTATGTCAAGGAGAGCATGAGCCCGTGTGCTGTTCCGGTGCTATTAGTTCCCAAAAAGGACGGAACGTGGCGCATGTGTGTGGACTGCCGGGCCATCAACAAAATTACGGTAAAATATCGCCACCCTATTCCTCGGTTAGATGATATGCTAGATGAGTTGAATGGTTCATGTTTGTTTTCCAAGATTGATTTAAGGAGTGGCTATCACCAAATAAGAAAGCAACCCGGTGATGAATGGAAAACCGCCTTCAAGACTAAGTTTGGTCTCTATGAATGGATGGTTATGCCATTCGGCCTCACAAATGCTCCAAGTACTTTTATGAGGCTAATGAATCATGTGATGAGGCCATTTATTGGAAAGTTTGTTGTTGTCTACTTTGATGATGTCTTGGTGTATAGTAAGTCTTGAGAAGAGCATGTGATGCATTTACAATGTGTGCTTGATGTCCTTAGAAAGGAAAAATTGTATGCAAATCTGGAAAAGTGCTCTTTTGGCGTTAATGAAGTTATTTTCTTGGGTTTTGTTGTTAGTTAAAGAGGGGTCGAAGTGGATGAATCCAAGATAAATGCTATCAAAAATTGGCCAACCCCACAAACCGTTGGAGAAGTAAGAAGCTTCCACGGGTTGGCTAGTTTTTATAGAAGGTTTGTCAAAGGATTTAGCACCATAGCAGCCCCATTGACCGAGGTCATTCGGAAAGAACAACCCTTCAAGTGGGGTGTCGAGCAAGCTAAGGCATTTGAAGCCTTGAAAGCGATGCTCATCTCCGCACCCTTGTTACAATTGCCCAACTTTGATAAGACCTTCGAGGTCGAGTGCGATGCGAGTAAAGTAGGCATAGGGGCTGTTTTGATGCAAGAATTGAAACCCATTGCTTACTTTAGCGAAAAGCTCAAAGGAGCAACTCTAAACTACTCCACGTAAGATTTAGAGTTGTATGCCTTGATTAGAGCCTTGGCCACTTGGCAACACTACTTATGGCCTAAGGAGTTCGTGATCCGAACGGACCATGAATCCTTAAAGCATCTTCGGGCCCAAGACAAGCTTAACAAACGGCATGCCAAATGGATTGAGTTCCTTGAGACCTTCCCTTATGTTATCCAATACAAAAGGGGTAAGGACAACGTAGTAGCCGATGCTTTGTCTAGAAAACATGTGCTTGTGTCCACTTTGTCAACCAAATTGATGGGTTTTGAGAGTTTAAGAGAGTTTTATCCCAAGGACCCTCACTTCGCTCCTATCTTTAGGGAATGCGAAGACTTGGGTAGGGGCAAGTGGGAATCGGCTAGGGGTTCAAATCCCTATGCCAAGTTTGATGGTTACTTATTTAAAGGTAGACGATTGTGTGTGCCTTCTAGCTCTTGGAGAGAGTTGTTTGTGAGGGAAGCACACGATGGCGGTCTAATGGGTCATTTTGGGGTCGAAAAGACCCTCGGAATATTGGAGGAGCAATTCTATTGGCCCAAAATGCGCAAGGATGTGGCTAGGATTTGTGGCCAATGCGTAGAATGCAAGAGAGCCAAATCTCGGCTCCTCCCTCACGGGTTGTACACCCCGCTGCCCACTCCTCTACGTCCTTGGCTTGATATATCTATGGACTTTGTGTTGGGGCTGCCAAGGACTCGACGAGGTCGAGATAGTATTTTTGTTGTAGTCGACCGATTTTCTAAAATGGCGCACTTTATTTCTTGCTCTAAGTGTGATGATGCCCCTAGCATGGCCTCGTTATTTGTTGATAATGTTGTTAGATTGCATGGTGTCCCGAGGACCATTGTGAGTGATAGGGACTCTAAATTCCTAAGCCACTTTTGGAAGTCTATGTGGGGTAGGCTTGGTACCAAGTTGTTATTCTCTACGTCTTGCCACCCACAAACCGATGGCCAAATGGAAGTAGTAAATAGGACTTTGGGTGCTATGCTACGTTCCATGGTTAAGGGAAAAATGACTTCTTGGGAAGAGCACTTGCCATTGATTGAGTTTGCCTATAACCGTGTCATACACTCAAGTACGGGAATGACTCCCTTTGAGTGTGTATACGGCCTCAACCCCCTCACCCCTTTGGATTTAACGCCTTTGCCAAGTGATCTCATGATTAGCTTAGATGGAAGAAAGCAGGCAGATTCTATGAAGAAGTTACATGAGAAGGTGCGGCTTCAACTTGAGAAGAAAAACCAAGACATGGCAAGAAGGGCAAACAAGGGAAGAAAGGAATTCATTCTTGAACCGGGAGATTGGGTGTGGGTGCATCTTCGGAAGGATCGGTTTCCATCTCAAAGAAAGTCCAAATTGATGCCTAGGGGTGACGGGCCTTTCCAAGTACTTGAGAAGATCAATGACAACGCCTACAAGATTGACCTTCCACCGGAATATCAAGTGCACCACACTTTCAACGTTTGTGATCTCTCTCTCGTGAGTGCGGTGGACGATGACCAAATGCTGAATTTGAGGTCAAATTCCTCTCAAGGTGGAGAGGATGATACGGGTGGGACAAGCTCCACAAGTACACGACCTTTCACACGAAGCCAAGCTCGAGAGTTATAAAAACTCCAAGCCTTGTTCATGCAAATGGCCGTGTGTGAGTTGGTCATTGAACCCCCAAAGGATCTAAATGTTTTAAGTGTGAAGTGGGACCTTGGAGTGTAATAAACTTACACTCCAAGGGGACGGCAGATTGTAGAAGGGCAAACTAGTCTTTTTGGCTTCATTTTACCTTGTAATATAAATAGAACACATTAGGGTTATTTTGAGTAGTCTTCCATTAATATTTTGAATCACAAGACTTGTAATATTTTAGGTTCTCTCTCTCTCTCTCAAAACAGCCCACAAGAAGAGAGACACTTGTGTTGCATTTTGGCTAGAAACAAGGATCTTGAGGTCATTGAGTTCCTCTTGGTCTAAGTAAGAACTTGGTGTTTATATTCATTAGCCTTAGGGTCCTTTCTTGATGTTAGGGTTCTTAGTCTCTTGAATATTATATGTCAAGTTAATTATCTTTTTATTATCTTGTTGTTGTTGTGTTTGAGATCTTGAAGTCTAGTGAAGCCGTGTGGGGCTCTTTCGATTCACTAGCATTGTTGTTTAACTTGTTAATCTTGTGTTGGTTGGCTGATTTCGTGGCTGTTTGTTGCATATTGTGTGTTGTGGACTTGATCTTGTATCAACACACCAATAATAAAACTTGGTTTGTTACATTACAACATGTATATTACCTCCTAGCATCTATTTATTTCATACTTGGATGGATTATCGGTGTTTTTTTAACAACTAAATCACTAAATAACTCATACAAAGGTTGGACGGACCAGTACTAGAACTTGGTTTCTTACATTACTACACTTGAATTACAACCTAACATCTATGTATTCCATACCCAGAAGGTTTATCAATGTTTTTTTGACTACTAAATTACTAAATGAGACATACAAAGGCTGGACGGACCAGTAATAAAACTTGGTTTCTTACATTACTACACTTGTATTACAACCTAACATCTATTCATACCTTATTCAAAAGGGTTATCGATGTTTTTTTGACTACCAAATTACTAAATGAGACATACAAAGTCATGAGAGACCAGTAATAAAACTTGGTTTCTTACATTACTACTATTGTATTGCAACCTAACATCTATGTATTCCATACTCAGAAGGGTTATCGATGTTTTTTTGACAACTAAATTGCTAAATAAGTCATACAAAGGATGGACAGACCAATAATAAAACTTGGTTTCTTACATTACAACACGTATATTACCTCCTAGCATCTTTTTACTCCATACTTGGATGGATTATCGGTGTTTTTTTGGCAACTAAATCACTAAATAACTCATGCAAAGGTTGGACGGACCAGTAATAGAACTTGGTTTCTTACATTACTACACTTGTATTACAACCTAACATCTATGTATTCCATACTCAGAAGGATTATCGATGTTTTATTGACTACTAAATTACTAAATAAGACATACAAAGGCTGGAAAGACCAGTAATAAAACTTTGTTTCTTACATTACTACATGTGCATTACCTCCTAACATCTATGTATTCCAAACTCAGATGGATTATTCCAAACTCAGATGGATTATCGATGTTTCTTTGACTACTAAATCACTAAATGAGACATTCCAAAGTTGGACGGACCAAAAATAGAACTTGGTTTCATACATTACTACTATTGTATTACAACCTAGCATCTATTCACTCCATACTCAGAAGGGTTATCGATGTTTTTTTGACTACTAAATTACTAAATAAGACATACAAAGGCTGGACAGACCAATAATAAAACTTGGTTTCTTACATTACAACATGTATATTACCTCCTAGTATCTATTTATTCCATACTTGGATGGATTATTGGTGTTGTTTTAACAACTAAATCACTAAATAACTCATACAAAGGTTGGACGGACCAGTAATAGAACTTGGTTTATTACATTACTACACTTGTATTACAACCTAACATCTATGTATTCCATACCCAGAAGGTTTATCAATGTTTTTTTGACTACTAAATTACTAAATGAGACATACAAAGGCTGGACGGAGCAGTAGTAAAACTTGGTTTCTTACATTACTACATGTGCATTACCTCCTAACATCTATTTATTCCAAACTTAGATGGATTATCGGTATTTCATTGACTACTAAATCACTAAATGAGACATTCAAAAGTTGGATGGACCAAAAATAGACCTTGGTTTATTCCATTACTGCTATTGTATTATAACCTAGAATCTATGTATTCCATACTCGGATGGATTTTGATGTTCTTATAACTTCTAAATTTCTAAATGAGATATACAAAGGTTGGACAGACTAATAATAAAGCCTGGTTTCTTACATTACAAAACGTGTATTACCTTCTAGCATCTATTTATTCCATACTTGGTTGGATTATCGGTGTTTTTTTGACAACTAAATCACTAAATAACACATACAAAGGTTGGACGGACCAGTACTAGAACTTGGTTTCTTACATTACTACACTTGTATTACAACCTAACATCGATGTATTCCATACTCAGAAGGATTATCGATGTTTTTTTAACTACTAAATTACTAAATGAGACATACAAAGGTTAGATGGACCAGCAATAAAACTTGGTTTCTTACATTAATCTATGTGCATTACCTCCTAACATCTATGTATTCCAAACTCAGATGGATTATCGGTGTTTCTTTGACTACTAAATCACTAAATGAGACATTCAAAAGTTGGATGGACCAAATATAGAACTTGGTTTCTTACATTACAGCTATTGTATTACAACCTAGCATCTATGTATTCCATACTCGGATGGATTTTTGATGTTTTTTTTTACTAATAAATTTCTAAATGAGACATACAAAGTTTGGACAGACTAATAATAAAACCTAGTTTCTTACATTACAAAATGTGTATTACCTACTAGCATCTGTTTATTCCATACTTGGATGGATTATCGGTGTTTCTTTGACTACTAAATCACTAAATAACACATACAAAGGTTGGACGGACCAATAATAGAACTTGGTTTCTTACATTACTACACTTCTATTACAACCTAACATCTATGTATGCCACACTAAGAAGGGTTATCGATGTTTTTTTAACTACTGAATTACTAAATGAGACATACAAAGGCTTGAGAGACCAGTAATAAAACTTGGTCTCTTACATTACTACTACTGTATTACAACCTAACTTCTATGTATTCCATACACAGAAGGGTTATAGATTTTTTTTAACTACTAAATTACGAAATAAGACATACAAAGGCTGGACAAACCAATAATAAAACTTGGTTTCTTACATTACAACACGTATATTACCTCCTAGCATCTATTTATTCCATACTTTGATGGATTATCGGTGTTTTTTTGGCAACTAAATCACTAAATAACTCATGCAAAGGTTGGACGGACCAGTAATAGAACTTGGTTTCTTACATTACTACACTTGTATTACAATCTAACATCTATGTATTCCATACCCAGAAGGATTATCAATGTTTTTTGGACTACTAAATTACTAAGTGAGACAGACAAAGGATGGACGGAGCAGTAGTAAAACTTGGTTTCTTACATTACTACATGTGCATTACCTCCTAACATCTATGTATTCCAAACTTAGATGGACTATCAGTGTTTCTTTGACTACTAAATCACTAAATGAGACATTCAAAAGTTGGATGGACCAAAAATAGAACTTGGTTTCTTACATTACTGCTATTGTATTACAACCTAGAATCTATGTATTCCATACTCGGATGGATTTTTGATGGTTTTTTTTACTAATAAATTTCTAAATGAGACATACAAAGGTTGGACAGACTAATAATAAAACCTGGTTTCTTACATTACAAAACGTGTATTACCTACTAGCATCTATTTATTCCATACTTGGATGGATTATCGGTGTTTTTTTGACAACTAAATCACTAAATAACTCATACAAAGGTTGGACGGACCAGTACTAGAACTTGGTTTCTTACATTACTACACTTGTATTACAACCTAACATCGATGTATTCCATACTCAGAAGGATTATCGATGTCTTTTTAACTACTAAATTACTAAATGAGACATACAAAGGCTAGATGGACCAGTAATAAAACTTGGTTTCTTACATTAATACATGTGCATTACCTCCTAACATCTATGTATTCCAAACTCAGATGGATTATCGGTGTTTCTTTGACTACTAAATCACTAAATGAGACATTCAAAAGTTGGATGGACCAAAAATAGAACTTGGTTTCTTACATTACTGCTATTGTATTACAACCTAGCATCTATGTATTCCATACTTATAAGGATGGATTTTTGAAGTTTTTTTTTACTACTAAATTTCTAAATGAGACATACAAAGGTTGGATAGACTAATAATAAAACCTGGTTTCTTACATTACAAAATGTGTATTACCTACTAGCATCTATTTATTCCATACTTGGATAGATTATCGGTGTTTCTTTGACTACTAAATCACTAAATAACACATACAAAGGTTGGACGGACCAATAATAGAACTTGGTTTCTTACATTACTACACTTCTATTACAACCTAACATTTATGTATACCATACTAAGAAGGGTTATCGATGTTTTTTTGACTACTGAATTACTAAATGAGACATACAAAGGCTTGAGAGACCAGTAATAAAACTTGGTTTCTTACATTACTACTATTGTATTAGAACCTAACATCTATGTATTTCATACTCAGAAGGGTTATCGATTTTTTTTAACTACTAAATTACGAAATAAGACATACAAAGGCTGGACAAACCAATAATAAAACTTGGTTTCTTACATTAAAACATGTATATTACCTCCTAGCATCTATTTATTCCATACTTTGATGGATTATCGGTGGTTTTTTGGCAACTAAATCACTAAATAACTCATGCAAAGGTTGGACGGACCAGTAATAGAATTTGGTTTCTTACATTACTACACCTGTATTACAATCTAACATCTATGTATTCCATACTCTGAAGGATTATCGATGTTTTTTTTACTACTAAATTACTAAATGAGACATACAAAGGCTAGACAGACCAGTAATAAAACTTTGTTTCTTACATTACTACATGTGCATTACCTCCTAACATCTATGTATTCCAAACTCAGATGGATTATTCCAAATCAGATGGATTATCGATGTTTCTTTGACTACTAAATTACAAAATGAGACATTCCAAATTTGGATGGACAAAAAATAGAACTTGGTTTCCTACATTACTACTATTGTATTACAACCTAACATCTATTTATTCCATACTCAGAAGGCTTATCGATGTCTTTTTGACTACTAAATTACTAAATAAGACATACAAAGGCTGGACAGACCAATAATAAAACTTGGTTTCTTACATTACAACATGTATATTACCTCCTAGCATCTATTTATTCCATACTTGAAAGGAAAATTGAGTCCACGTTATATAGGCCCATATGAAATTATTAAAAGATTTGGGCAAGTTGCGTATGAGTTGGCACTACCCCAAGAACTCTCCACTGTTCATCCGGTATTTCATGTTTCGATGCTTCAAAAATGCATAGGAGATCCATCTCATGTTACCCCCATTGAAGATGTACAAGTTACGGAGGATCTTACCTATGAAGAGATACCTATTGCTATTCTTGATCGACAAATTAAGAAGTTAACAAATAAAGAGGTAACTTCCGTAAAAGTGCTTTGGAGGAATCAACAGGTAGAAGAGATCACATGGGAAGCCGAGGAGATGATGAAATCTAAGTATCCTCAATTATTTGAAACTGAAGTGGAAACCTTAGATGCTGAATTGGAGCAATAACAAGTAAGTATATAAATATATAAGTGTTATATGGTAGTATAAATATTGAACTTAAGCTTGAACTCGTTTAAGCTGAATAGAGATGATACTACCATTCGAGGACGAATGTTCCTAAGGGGGGGACGATGTAACACCCCGTACATTTTCAAAACTTATACAATCAACCTAACATGGATAAAGGTATTTAAACTTGAGATAATAACGACATACTTGAGTGTAAAGTTAAAGTTAAGTGGTGGATTAAGGTAGAAGGATTAAGACGTTGGAAAAAGGGAAGAACATAAACGAGGTGCTTCCGTGACTTTATTAAGATAGTAGGTGTATCATCTACTTAAGCTATTGGGCTGTACTTGGATACATATTAATGGACTCAATTGAGGCCCAAACTAAGTACCAAAAAGGGGAAAGATCACCAGCCCACTACCTAAATATAATCAAGGCCCAAACTGAAATGGTCCAACTAGAAATAAACCAAGTAGGTGCATCACCTACTTGGACTGTTTTGGGCAGATTAATTAGCCAACTAGGTACATCTCCTACTTGGACTACTTTTGACCAAAAATGTGGCTAATAATGGATAAAGAGAGGCGGTCAAAAAGGGTGTATATAGGGATCATTTCAGCATTATTTTTCATTCACTACACTTGCAAAATTTCAGCTTTTAATTAACACTCTCTCCCTTTTCTAAACCAAAACAGCCGCCCTAGTTTCCCCTTTAGGATTCTTGGACTAATCTCCCATTTTGCAAGCCTTGGTAAGTGTTTACCATTATAGATTAATGTTATATATGTATAATAGGTTGTGTAAAACATGTTGGTGGTGTTTAAAATGTATAGGTCAGTCCCTTAATTAAGTTGGCAGTCCACTTGTGTTGGTTTTGATGAATTTGTCTTCCTTGTGGCTTGAACTTGTATAGGGGCTTAGGGTGTTGAAGAAATTAAGTTATGATGATGAAATTCCAGTATATTAAAGTGTGGTTCTGCCCCTGAATCGTTCCTTTTATGTATGGCTTGATGGAAATGTTTATATGTGTTGGTAAATGGAACGTTTGTTGTAGTGAAAAGAGAACACTCTTTTGTTATGTTAATCTGAATTTTGGAACTGTTGTGGAATGATTTTGGTATGCTACTATGGAAGGCAGTATGGTTAACTTATGGTGTGAATATATGGAGTTTCATTGGAGTGGAAATGTAAAGGATAAACTAAGTAGGTAATCCTACCGGTTTGTAACGGTTATGTTTGTTTGTGGACTGTTTTGGTGGTGTGTGGACTGATTTGGTGTTGTTGTTTTGCAAAAGCAGTAAGTGTTAGGGTAATGTGGTTGAATACTATTATCTGGTAGTATAATGAAAGGGGGAGTGATGCAAAATGTGTTTTGGAAGTTGGACGGTTTCTACTTTCCGTTAAGCACCTACTTACCGTCTTGTAAAGTTATAATGTAGCTAGCCGTTAATGTTTGCTCCATTATGTACTTGTGTTGTAGAGTAACACATAAGGAAGGAGCTGAATCATTGTAGTTACATATTGAGAAGATAAGGTATGTAAGGTTATTCTTTTCCGCATTCTTCTGCAGCATCTAGTATTCATATTATCATAACACTTGTCCTATCCCCAAAGGGTTGTACAATATCTCATTTCAGAATTAGTAGCACTGTTATAAATGTATCGCTCTTATAACTAAAGAATGAAGTAATGTGAGTAATTGTGTAATGGTTAATGTTGAAAATGGGTGGTATCTCATGGAGTGAAAGAAACACTCGCATGAATGTCGATCCCATTATTACGTGTGGTATCCCATGGGATAAAAGGAACATCCGCATGGATGGCGATCCCGATTATTATGTTATTTCCCACTGATCAGTTGGGCCCGGTCATGACATGATTGATGATTGATGATTGATGATGTACAGTAAAGTAAAGTAAAGTAAAGTGAAGTAAAGGTAGCAATGTACATGATTCCACATATATACTATATAGTAGTTATTTATATCGTTCGTTCACTTGTACTTAATTCCATTGAAGTGCTTATATTTCATACAGTTACTTATAGCCTTACATACTCAGTACATTCTTTCGTACTGACGTCCCTTGGGGGACTTACCTTACGTGCTGCAGGTACAGGTACTAGTAGACCTCCTCAGTAGGCTACGGGTCATCTATAGAATATTGGTGAGCTCCAGTTCGGTTCGGGGCTTTCCGAGTCATATGTATATGTGGTTTTGGTGTTGCATAAGCATTGTATATAAAGTGGGAAATTATACCGACTACATTTTGGGTTTTGTAGCTGTTAGAGGCTTTGTAGATGTTATACAGTTGAAGGAGGGAATGTTGTGTGTTTTTTTTTTTCAACCATATGGCTCCAACGGCCATGTCTCATGTTTATATAAATGTTCTTATTAGATTTATATTATTGATATGTTGTGTCCATAAGTGATTGAATGCTAGCCTATTGACAACAAGTATGCAAACGTATAGAATGGTTCTCTCGGTCCTTAACGGCTTCGGGTTCCATGTCCGCCCCAATGGGATTTGAGGTGTGACAAAAGTGGTATCAGAGCGGTCGTCCTAGGGTGTCTACAAAGCCGTGTCTGAGTAGATTCTTAGTTATCGATGTGTTGTGCACCACATCTATATGTAGGAGACTACGGGATATTTAGGAGTTGTTTCTTTTCTTCATTTCCTAGATCGTGCAATAGAGCTAAAGTTGTAGGTTGAATCACATCTGACCATTCAAATGGTTTTCTTGTGTTATAGTAAAAATGTCGGTTACAAGAAGAGGTAGAGGTAGAGGTAAGAAGATAGACATGGCTGCCAGAGAAGGAACCAGTAAATCACCACCTAAACAAGCTAATCAAGGTGAAGCTGAAAATGAGTTTGCATCACAGACTTCTTCCACTCTTCCATTGTCAGAAGAGTCAAGAGGAAGAGAAGTACCTGCAGGACCACCAATAAATACTACTGACCAGGATCTAAAGAGTGCAGTGCAAATGTTGACCCGAATAGTTGCTGCACAAGTTCAGGGACAAGGTGGTCCAACGACAAGTGATGATAGTGCAGCTAGAGCAGCTAGTCGACGGACACAGGATTTTCTGAAGTTAGATCCTCCAACATTCACTGGATCAGATCCAAATGAGGACCCTCAAGATTTTATAGATCAAATTCAAAGGGCTTTGGAGGTTATGCATGTGTCCGGTGTGGAAACGGTTGAGCTTGCGGCCTATAGATTGAAGGGCGAGGCTATTTTATGGTATGAAGATTGGAAACGGTCGAGGGGTATTGATGCACTCCCAGCTAGTTGGGAAGAATTTAAAATGGCATTCATTGATCACTATCTCCTATATGAGGTCCGAGAGGCTCGTACAGACCAGTTCTTGAATCTGCGGCAGGGTAATATGAGTGTCCGAGAGTATAGCCTTCGATTTAACTCTTTGGCCCGTTATGCTCCAAATGTGGTAGCTACGATGACCGATAGAGTTCATCGGTATGTGGACAGACTGGAGCCATATTTGGTTCGAGATTGTACTATTGCTGCGTTGAACAGGGATATGGACATAGCTAGAACACAGGCCTTTGTACAGAAAATGGAAGATCAGAGGCAACGGAGAAGAACACAAGGGTTTGAAGAAGGGTCGTCAAAGAGATCTAGATATACGGGACAGTCTATGGTGTCCCAAGGAGAGTTTAGGCCTCGGAGTTTTAATAGACCGCCTAGGCCACCATTTTCTCATTCCATGGCAGGCACTTCATTTTAATTCCAAGGGTTAAGGTAGTGGGAGTCGTGGTTCACAGACATCGGGATCTTTTCGTTCACCATGTCAGCATGGCAGATGATATCATCCAGGTGAATGCCGACTGGGGATGAATGTTTGTTATTGGTGTGGCATGACAGGGCACATGATGAGGGAATTCCCACGAAGAGGCTCGGGAAGCATGGTACGACCTGCGGGATCCACTGTGGCATCATCATCATCGGTGCCTTCCTTAGGTAGAGGAGTGCAGCCTATTGGACGCGGTAGAGGTGCTAGAGGAGCAGCTAGTTCTAGTGGAACTCAAAATCGTATTTATGCTCTAGCAGACTGTCAGAATTCAGAAGCATCTCCTGATGTAGTTACAGGTATCTTGTCCATATTCTCACATAATGTATATGCGTTGATTGATCCGGGTTCTACATTATCATATTTTACTCCTTTGATTGCTGAAAAATTTGAAAGAACGCCGGAATTACTAGTTAAGTCAATTGAAGTAACTACACCGGTTGGGGAATCTATTATAGCAAAGAGAGTTTATCGTGATTGCATAGTTACTGTCGGTGGTCATGATACGTTGGTTGATTTTGTTGAGCTAGACATGATAGATTTTGATGTTATAATGGGAATGGATTGGCTAGCTTCTTGTTATGCCACGGTAGATTGTCGAGCCAAGAGGGTACAATTCCATTTTCCACAAAAGGATGTTCTTGAATGGAAGGGTAATGTAGGGGCACCAAGAGGCAGATTTATTTCCTATCTTAAGGCTAGGAAAATGATATCCAAGGGATATATATGCCACTTAGTGAGAGTGCATGATATTGATGCAAAACCACCAACTCCTCAATCGGTTCCAGTGGTCAATGAATTTCTTGACGTATTTCCAGAGGATCTTCCAGGTTTGCCTCCAGAACGGGAAGTAGAGTTTGGTATCGATGTAGATCCAGGCACTCAACCTATCTCTATTCCCCCATATAGAATGGCTCCAGCAGAATTGCGTGAATTGAAGGAGCAATTGAAAGATTTGCTGGACAAGGGCTTCATTAGGCCTAGTAGGTCCCCGTGGGGTGCACCGGTATTATTTGTACGGAAGAAAGATGGCACATTGAGAATGTGCATTGACTATCGGCAATTGAATAAGGTGACAATTAAGAACAAATATCCCCTTCCTAGAATTGATGATTTGTTTGATCAATTACAAGGTGCTACATGTTTCTCAAAGATTGACTTGAGGTCGGGTTACCATCAAGTAAAGGTCAGAGAAAGAGATATACCCAAGACAGCTTTTCGAACACGGTACGGTCATTATGAGTTTTTGGTTATGCCCTTCGGGTTAACAAATGCACCACCAACTTTTATGGATCTGATGAATAGGGTGTTCAAGCCGTTTTTAGACGTGTTCGTGATAGTATTTATAGACGATATTCTTGTCTATTCACGATCAAAAGAGGACCATGCTAGCCACTTACGACAGGTGTTACAGATTCTTCGTGATCGTAAGTTATATGCAAAGTTCTCTAAATGTGAATTTTGGTTGAAGTCTGTAGCATTCTTGGGTCACATTGTATCAGATGAAGGGATAAGGGTTGATACGCAAAAGATTGAAGCGGTGAAAAATTGGCCAAGGCCTACGACACCTACGGAAATTCGTAGCTTCCTTGGGTTAGCAGGTTATTATCGAAGGTTTGTTGAAGGGTTTTCTTCCATTGCTGCACCTTTAACAAAGCTTACACACAAGGGAATCAAATTTCAGTGGAATGATGCATGTGAGAGAAGTTTCCAAGAGCTGAAAGATAAATTGACTTCTACACCAGTATTGGTACTTCCGGAAGGCACACAGGGGTATGTAGTATATTGTGATGCTTCCGGAATTGGCCTAGGGTGTGTATTGATGCAGCACGGTAATGTAATAGCATATGCTTCACGACAGCTGCGACCGCATGAGAGGAACTATCCCACGCATGATCTTGAATTAGCAGCAGTGGTATTTGCTTTAAAGATATGGCGTAATTATTTGTATGGAGTTCATGTTGACATCTATACTGATCACAAAAGTTTACAGTATATCTTTAAGCAGAAGGAACTCAATTTGAGGCAACGAAGGTGGCTTGAGCTATTGAAAGATTATGATATTGATATTCTATATCATCCAGGAAAAGCAAATGTGGTAGCTGATGCATTGAGCCGAAAGGCAATAGGAGGCACTAGTAGCCACTTGACAGAAAAGCAAGATTTAGTCAAAGATCTACATCAATTAGCCAGCTTGGGGGTTCGTCTTCTCGAATCCTCAGATGAAGGGGTTATTGTACAAAATGCAGCTGAATCTTTATTGATAGTTGAGGTGAAAGAAAAGCAGTTTGCGGATCCTATGTTATTGCAGCTAAAGGAAAATTTACAACAGGGTCTGACTAAGGTCTTTGATCTTACACAAGAAGGGGTGCTTCAATGCCAAGATAGATTATGTGTACCGGATGTAGATGAGCTGAGGAGAAGAATTATGATAGAGGCGCATCATTCACGATATTCTATTCATCTGGGAGCTACAAAAATGTACCATGATTTGAAAGAAGTGTATTGGTGGGGTAATATGAAGAAGGACATTGCTAAATTTGTAACTCAATGTCTAAATTGTCAACAAGTTAAAGTGGAGCATCAGAAACCTGGAGGTTACATTCAATGTATCAATCTTCCAGTTTGGAAATGGGATATGATTAATATGGACTTCGTCACAGGTTTGCCTCGTACACTGCGGAAATTTGATTCTATATGGGTCATAGTTGACAGTTTTACCAAGTCAGCACATTTCCTACCTGTCAAAACCACTTATACAGCGGAAGATTATGCAAGATTGTATGTTAAAGAGATAGTGAGATTACATGGAATTCCGGTCTCCATTATATCAGACAGGGGAGCACAATTTACTGCACATTTTTGGAAATCATTTCAGAAGAGCTTGGGTACACAAGTAAAGTTGAGTACGGCCTTCCATCCTCAGACGGATGGACAAACAGAACGTACTATCCAGACACTTGAAGATATGCTACGAGCGTGCGCATTAGACTTTAAAGGCAATTGGGATGATCATTTATCTCTTGTTGAATTTGCCTACAATAATAGCTATCATTCAAGTATCAAGATGGCTCCTTATGAAGCGTTATATGGGAGGAAGTGTAGATCACCTATCGGATGGTTTGAAGTAGGTGAAACTACCCTATTTGGACCGGATATCGTCCATCAAGCTATGGAGAAAGTTAAGGTGATACAGCAACGACTACAGATAGCCCAAAGCCGCCATAAATCATATGCTGATGTTAGAAGAAGAGGGCTCGAATTCGCCATAGGTGATTGGTTATTTTTAAAAGTGTCACCGATGAAAGGGGTAATGCGATTCGGAAAGAAAGGAAAATTGAGTCCACGTTATATAGGCCCATATGAAATTATTAAAAGATTTGGGCAAGTTGCGTATGAGTTAGCACTACCCCAAGAACTCTCCACTGTTCATCCGGTATTTCATGTTTCGATGCTTCGAAAATGCATAGGAGATCCATCTCATGTTACCCCCATTAAAGATGTACAAGTTACGGAGGATCTTACCTATGAAGAGATACCTATTGCTATTCTTGATCGACAAATTAAGAAGTTAACAAATAAAGAGGTAACTTCCGTAAAAGTGCTTTGGAGGAATCAACAGGTAGAAGAGATCACATGGGAAGCCGAGGAGATGATGAAATCTAAGTATCCTCAATTATTTGAAACTGAAGTGGAAACCTTAGATGCTGAATTAGAGCAATAACAAGTAAGTATATAAATATATAAGTGTTATATGGTAGTATAAATATTGAACTTAAGCTTGAACTCGTTTAAGCTGAATAGAGATGATACTACCATTCGAGGACGAATGTTCCTAAGGGGGGGAGGATGTAACACCCCGTACATTTTCAAAACTTATACGATCAACCTAACATGGATAAAGGTATTTAAACTTGAGATAATAACGACATACTTGAGTGTAAAGTTAAAGTTAAGTGGTGGATTAAGGTAGAAGGATTAAGACGTTGGAAAAAGGGAAGAACATAAACGAGGTGCTTATGTGACTTAATTAAGATAGTAGGTGTATCATCTACTTAAGCTATTGGGCTGTACTTGGATACATATTAATGGACTCAATTGAGGCCCAAACTAAGTACCAAAAAGGGGAAAGATCACCAGCCCACTACCTAAATATAATCAAGGCCCAAACTGAAATGGTCCAACTAGAAATAAACCAAGTAGGTGCATCACTTACTTGGACTGTTTTGGGCAGATTAATTAGCCAAGTAGGTACATCTCCTACTTGGACTACTTTTGACCAAAAATGTGGCTAATAATGGATAAAGAGAGGCGGTCAAAAAGGGTGTATATAGGGATCATTTCAGCATTATTTTTCATTCACTACACTTGCAAAATTTCAGCTTTTAATTAACACTCTCTCCCCTTTCTAAACCAAAACAGCCGCCCTAGTTTCCCCTTTAGGATTCTTAGACTAATCTCCCATTTTGCAAGCCTTGGTAAGTGTTTACCCTTATAGATTAATGTTATATATGTATAATAGGTTGTGTAAAACATGTTGGTGGTGTTTAAAATGTATAGGTCAGTCCCTTAATTAAGTTGGCAGTCCACTTGTGTTGGTTTTGATGAATTTGTCTTCCTTGTGGCTTGGACTTGTATAGGGCCTTAACGTGTTGAAGAAATTAAGTTATGATGATGAAATTCCAGTATATTAAAGTGTGGTTCTGCCCCTGAATCGTTCCTTTTATGTATGGCTTGATGGAAATGTTTATATGTGTTGGTAAATGGAACGTTTGTTGTAGTGAAAAGAGAACACTCTTTTGTTATGTTAATCTGAATTTTGGAACTGTTGTGGAATGATTTTGGTATGCTACTGTGGAAGGCAGTATGGTTACCTTATGGTGTAAATATATGGAGTTTCATTGGAGTGGAAATGTAAAGGATAAACTAGGTAGGTACTCCTACCGGTTTGTAATGGTTATGTTTGTTTGTGGACTGTTTTGGTGGTGTGTGGACTGATTTGGTGTTGTTGTTTTGCAAAAGTAGTAAGTGTTAGGGTAATGTGGTTGAATACTGTTATTTGGTAGTATAATGAAAGGGGGAGTGATGCAAAATGTGTTTTGGAGGTTGGACGATTTCTACTTTCCGTTAAGCACCTACTTACCGTCTTGTAAACTTATAATGTAGCTAGCCGTTAATGTTTGCTCCATTATGTACTTGTGTTGTAGAGTAACACATAAGGAAGGAGCTGAATCATTGTAGTTACATATTGAGAAGATAAGGTATGTAAGGTTATTCTTTTCCGCATTCTTCTGCAGCATCTAGTATTCATATTATCATAACACTTGTCCTATCCCCAAAGGGTTGTACAATATCTCATTTCAGAATTAGTAGCACTGTTATAAATGTATCGCTCTTATAACTAAAGAATGAAGTAATGTGAGTAATTGTGTAATGGTTAATGTTGAAAATGGGTGGTATCTCATGGAGTGAAAGAAACACTCGCATGAATGTCGATCCCATTATTACGTGTGGTATCCCATGGGATAAAAGGAACATCCGCATGGATGGCGATCCCGATTATTATGTTATTTCCCATTGATCAGTTGGGCCCGGTCATGACATGATTGATGATTGATGATGTACAGTAAAGTAAAGTAAAGTACAGTAAAGTAAAGGTAGCAATGTACATGATTCCACATATATACTATATAGTAGTTATTTATATCGTTCGTTCACTTGTACTTAATTCCATTGAAGTGCTTATATTTCATACAGTTACTTATAGCCTTACATACTCAGTACATTCTTTCGTACTGACGTCCCTTGGGGGACTTACCTTACGTGTTGCAGGTACAGGTACTAGTAGACCTCCTCAGTAGGCTACGGGTCATCTACAGAATATTGGTGAGCTCCAGTTCGGTTTGGGGCTTTCCGAGTCATATGTATATGTGGTTTTGGTGCTGCATAAGCATTGTATATAAAGTGGGAAATTATACCGACTATACTTTGGGTTTTGTAGCTATTAGAGGCTTTGTAGATGTTATACAGTTGAAGGAGGAAATGTTGTGTTTTTTTTTTTTTCAACCATATGGCTCCAACGGCCATGTCTCATGTTTATATAAATGTTCTTATTAGATTTATATTATTGATATGTTGTGTCCATAAGTGATTGAATGCTAGCCTATTGACAACAAGTATGCGAACGTATAGAATGGTTCTCTCGGTCCTTAACGGCTTCGGGTTCCATGTCCGCCCCAATGGGATTTGAGGTGTGACAGGATTTTTGATGTTTTTTTTTACTACTAAATTTCTAAATGAGACATACAAAGGTTGGACAGACTAATAATAAAACCTGGTTTCTTACATTACAAAATGTGTATTACCTACTAGCATCTGTTTATTCCATACTTGGATGGATTATCGATGTTTCTTTTACTACTAAATCACTAAATAAAAAATACAAAGGTTGGACGGACCAAAAATAGAACTTGGTTTCTTACATTACTACACTTGTATTGCAACCTAACATCTATGTATACCATACTAAGAAGGGTTATCGATGTTTTTTTCACTACTAAATTACTAAATGAGACATACAAAGGCTTGAGAGACCAGTAATAAAACTTGGTTTCTTACATTACTACTATTGTATTACAACCTACCATTATGTATTTCATACTCAGAAGGGTTATCGATGTTTTTTTAACTACTAAATTACTAAACAAGACATACAAAGGTTGGACAGACCAATAATAAAATTTAGTTTCTTACATTACAACACGTATATTACCTCCTAGCATCTATTTATTCCATACTTGGATGGATTATCGGTGTTTTTTTGACAACTAAATCACTAAATAACTCATACAAAGGTTGGACGGACCAGTACTAGGACTTGGTTTCTTACATTACTACACTTGTATTACAACTTAACATCTATGTATTCCATACTTAGAAGGATTATCGATGTTTTTTTAACTACTAAATTACTAAATGAGACGTACAAAGGCTGGACGGACCAGTAAAAAAACTTGGTTTCTTACATTACTACATGTGCATTACCTCCTAGCATCTATGTATTCCAAACTCAGATGGATTATCGGTGTTTCTTTGACTACTAAATCACACATACAAAGGTTGGACGGACCAATAATAGAACTTGGTTTCTTACATTACTACACTTGTATAACAACCTAACATCTATGCATACCATATTCAAAAGGGTTATCGATGTTTTTTTGACTACTAAATTACTAAATGAGACATACAAAGGCTTGAGAGACCAGTAATTAAACTTTGTTTCTTACATTACTACTATTATATTACAACCTAACATATATGTATTCCATACTCAGAAGGGTTATCGATTTTTTGTAACTACTAAATTACTAAATAAGACATACAAAGGCTGGACAAACCAATAATAAAACTTGGTCTCTTACATTACAACACGTATATTACCTACTAGCATCTATTTATTTCATACTTGGATGGATTATCGGTGTTTTTTTGACAACTAAATTACTAAATGAGACATACAAAGGCTGGACAGTCCAGTTATAAAACTTTGTTTCTTACATTACTACATGTGCATTACCTCCTAACATCTATGTATTCAAAACTCAGATTGATTATTCCAAACTCAGATGGATTATCGATGTTTCTTTGACTACTAAATCACTAAATGAGACATTCCAAAGTTGGACGGACCAAAAATAGAACTTGGTTTCTTACATTACTACTATTGTATTACAACCTAACATCTATTTATTCCATACTCAGAAGGGTTATCGATGTCTTTTTGACTACTAAATTACTAAATAAGACATACAAAGGCTGGACAGACCAATAATAAAACTTGCTTTTTTACATTACAACACGTATATTACCTCCTAGCATCTATTTATTCCATACTTGGATGGATTATCGGTGTTTTTTTGACAACTAAATCACTAAATAACTCATACAAAGGTTGGACGGACCAGTACTAGAACTTGGTTTCTTACATTACTACACTTGTATTACAACCTAACATCTACGTATTCCATACTCAGAAGGATTATCGATGTTTTTTTGACTACTAAATTACTAAATGAGACATACAAAGGCTGGACGGACCTGTAATAAAACTAGGTTACTTACATTACTACATGTGCATTACCTCCTAACATCTACGTATTCCAAACTCAGATGGGTTATCGGTGTTTCTTTGACTACTAAATCACTAAATGAGACATTCCTAAGTTGGATTGACCAAAAATAGAACTTGGTTTCTTACATTACTACTATTGTATTACAACCTAACATCTATATATTCCATACTCAGAAGGGTTATCGATGTTTTTTTGACGACTAAATTACTAAATAAGACATACAAAGGCTGGACAGACCAGTAATAAAACTTGGTTTCTTACATTAAAATACGTATATTACCTCCTAGCATCTATTTATTCCATACTTTGTTGGATTATTTGTGTTTTTTTTACAACTAAATCACTAAATTACTTATACAAAGATTGGACGGACTAGTAATAGAACTTGGTTTCTTACATTACTACACTTGTATTACAACCTAACATTATGTATTTCATACTCAGAAGGGTTATCGATGTTTTTTTAACTACTAAATTACTAAACAAGACATACAAAGGTTGGACAGACCAATAATAAAATTTAGTTTCTTACATTACAGCACATATATTACCTCCTAGCATCTATTTATTCCATACATGGATGGATTATCGGGTTTTTTTTGACAACTAAATCACTAAATAACTCATACAAAGGTTGGACGGACCAGTACTAAGACTTGGTTTCTTACATTACTACTATGGTATTACAACCTAGCATCTATGTATTCCATACTAAGAAGGGTTATCGATGATTTTTTAACTGCTAAATTACTAAATAAGACATACAAAGGCTGGACAGACCAGTAATAAAACTTGGGTTCTTACATTACAACACGTATATTACCTCCTAGCACCTATTTATTCCATACTTGGTTGGATTATCTGTGTTTTTTTGACAACTAAATCACTAAATAACTCATACAAAGGTTGGACGGACCAGTACTAGAACTTGGTTTCTTACATTACTACACTTGTATTACAACCTAACATCTACGTATTCCATACTCAGAAGGATTATCGATGTTTTTTTAACTACTAAATTACTAAATGAGACATACAAAGGCTGGACGGACCTGTAATAAAACTAGGTTACTTACATTACTACATGTGCATTACCTCCTAACATCTACGTATTCCAAACTCAGATGGGTTATCGGTGTTTCTTTGACTACTAAATCACTAAATGAGACATTCCTAAGTTGGATGGACCAAAAATAGAACTTGGTTTCTTACATTACTACTATTGTATTACAACCTAACATCTATATATTCCATACTCAGAAGGGTTATCGATGTTTTTTTGACGACTAAATTACTAAATAAGACATACAAAGGCTGGACAGACCAGTAATAAAACTTGGTTTCTTACATTAAAATACGTATATTACCTCCTAGCATCTATTTATTCCATACTTTGTTGGATTATTTGTGTTTTTTTTACAACTAAATCACTAAATTACTTATACAAAGATTGGACGGACTAGTAATAGAACTTGGTTTCTTACATTACTACACTTGTATTACAACCTAACATTATGTATTTCATACTCAGAAGGGTTATCAATGTTTTTTTAACTACTAAATTACTAAACAAGACATACAAAGGTTGGACAGACCAATAATAAAATTTAGTTTCTTACATTACAGCACATATATTACCTCCTAGCATCTATTTATTCCATACATGGATGGATTATCGGTTTTTTTTTGACAACTAAATCACTAAATAACTCATACAAAGGTTGGACGGACCAGTACTAAGACTTGGTTTCTTACATTACTACTATGGTATTACAACCTAGCATCTATGTATTCCATACTAAGAAGGGTTATCGATGATTTTTTAACTGCTAAATTACTAAATAAGACATACAAAGGCTGGACAGACCAGTAATAAAACTTGGGTTCTTACATTACAACACGTATATTACCTCCTAGCACCTATTTATTCCATACTTGGTTGGATTATCTGTGTTTTTTTGACAACTAAATCACTAAATAACTCATACAAAGGTTGGACGGACCAGTACTAGAACTTGGTTTCTTACATTACTACACTTGTATTACAACCTAACATTTATGTATTCCATACTCAAAAGGATTATCGATGTTTTTTTAACTACTAAATTACTAAATGAGACATACAAAGGCTGGACCGACTAGTAATAAAACTTAGTTTCTTACATTACTACATGTGCATTACCTCCTAACATCTATGTATTCCAAACTCAGATGGATTATCGGTGTTTCTTTGACTACTATATCACTAAATGAGACATTCAAAAGTTGGATGGACCAAAAATAGAACTTGGTTTCTTACATTACTACTATTGTATTACAACCTAGCATCTATGTATTCCATAATCAGAAGGGTTATCAATGCTTTTTTGACTACTAAATTACTAAATAAGACATACAGCTGGACAGACCAATAATAAAACTTGGTTTCTTACATTACAACACGTATATTACCTCCTAGCATCTATTTATTCCATACTTGGATGGATTATCGGTGTTTGTTTGACTACTAAATCACTAAATCACACATACAAAGGTTGGACGGACCAATAATAGAACTTGGTTTCTTACATTACTACACTTGTATAACAACCTAACATCTATGCATACAATATTCAAAAGGGTTATCGATGTTTTTTTGACTACTAAATTACTAAATGAGACATACAAATGCTTGAGAGACCAGTAATGTCACACCCCGAATCCCAACGACGCATGATTGGCACTCGTAGCCGATAAGGCCCGAGAGAACCAAACTATGCTTCTATACATTCATATGCATGCCATCGAAAATACCACTATCACATAAGAACATGAACGACTAGTATTGGAGAACATGTGACATTTACATATATACATTTGAGAAACTTGGCCGGTGAGGCCATCAAAACAAGACTCCATGAGTCACCTTATATACATACACCCACATTAGTCTACAAAAGCCTCTAACAGATGCATTGACCAAACAAGCTAAAAGTCGGGACAAGTCCCCGCTTTACATAACATGTACATCACCAAAACATATATACACTCTGACTCGGAGAAGCCCCGAATTAGCTGGATCTCACCAAAGAACCGCTAACACTGGCAATCTACTGAGGAGGCCTACTGGTACCTGCGCCTGCAACAAGTAAGGTAAATTCCCCAAGAGGGGTCAGTACGAAATAAGTAGTGAGTATGCAAGGCTCAGATGAAACTGTACAATACATGACTAATCAATGAACTCAAAATAAATGAATAATCAATGTGAGTAAATCACCATTTGCATTTTGGAATCTATGTGAATTACTTTCATTGCTTTCATTGTTTTCATTGCTTCAATGTCATTACATGTGTCACAATGTACCCGGTCCCCTACTGATCAGTGGGTCTTACATAACATATCATCATGTTGGGATCGGGTCGAGCTAGGCTTATGCCCCTAGACCTGCCACCCAGGGATCGGGTCGAGCTAGGCTTATGCCCCTAGACCTGCCACACATCAATCATACATCGGGATCGAGTCGAGCTAGGCTTATGCCCCTAAACTTTCCACCCTCGAGATCGAGTCGATCTAGACTTATGCCCCTAGACTTGCCACCCGTACTTGATCATAACCACATGTGTATTACTTTGTCTTTACTTTGAGATTGATCATCTTTACTTGTGAGAGATTGATACTTGCTTATGAGAGATTGATACAATGATAATCACTTCACAGCTTTATTTGAAGCTTAGGCTCAATAATCAATGAGTGAAAGATATGCAAATAAACATTTTTGGAACATAACCTCCATGGAAACATAACACTGTTGGAACCATTGGAACACAACCTTGATGGACATTTGGAACCTTAGCACTGACTATGAGACAAGATTTGACATTGTGCAATGATTAGGAAACATGTGACAATAACCATTGATAATCAATAATCGGAAATAGGATACCTTGGTATGTTTTGGAGTAGGACAAGTGTAACGTCAATGTGAACATTAGGTGCTACAGAAAGGTACGAACAAAGTAACCTTACATACCTTCACTTCCAAGTATGAATATACAAGCCTATGTATGAACACAATAGTCCAGCTTCTTCCTTACGTCTTACTCTACAATACAAGTCCAGATCGAAACTTACATTAGCAACGAGTCACTATAAAGGCGTACAAGACGACAACGAACCATGCAACTACCATATAACGTTATGGCACCCCTTTACAATACAATCCACTGCATTTCCATATCAACAACACCATAACATTACCCACATTGACCAAAAGAACATACATCGCTAGCCTGTCACACCACACTTACCCTTTACGCTTTTCCTTTTATCATTCCATCGTAATTATTCCTTGATAAAAACATATAAGCAATAATCCATACTTAATACAGTCCAAAACACCTCCATACGACACTTTAAAGTCATTACAACGTCATCACAAGGGGCTAATTACATCCCAAAAGGGTATCGGGGCTTTCAGGGATCAACGGGGTACGAAAACAAACAAACTAAAAATCCGGAGGGACCTGCGCTGCCACCTGCGCACGCAGGTGGCGAGATGCATGCGCATATGGCTCCTGGAGAATTCCAGGGCCTTCTGCGTTGGCATCTGCGGGGCGGATGCCCGTTTTGGTCTGAAATGGCCTCTTTTGGGTCTTTTTATGCCATGAATGGTCCATGATCATAACCAAACATATTTGAACATATTTTTGATCATATTAAACACCAACATGCATCCATAACCTCACAACACACATAACGATACCCAAAACCACATGCACGGCCAATACGGCGCCAAAACCATAACTAATTTCACAATATCACTTTCAAATGTTATGCACAAGAATGAAACAAAGTAAGACCATAATAACATCTCACATGTCAATATTTAATCCACCAAAGTCACGTATTTCATAACCACAAGTTCATCACCAAGTTTAGAGGACAAACCAACCTCCGATTTAAGCAAACATGTAACCTTTCACTTATTGTGAACTTCCCAATATTCCACCAACATAACCAACACCATATACACCATATAACATGCATAAAATATATTAATTCATCATAATAAACACTTACCAAGACTTACCAATGGATGATTTTGGCCAATAGAAGGACTTGGGGTTCTTGAGAGCAAAGGAATTATTGTTGGAAAAATCTAGAAATGTGATGAGGGTTAAAGTGAATAAAAATCTGTTTTTTTTTCCTTTATATAGTACCTCAAGTCTCCCTTATCTTTTACTTAGCATTTAATGCTGTGTTGCTTTGGTCAATTGGATCATATTGGAAGAATGGGTCAAAAAATACCCTTTGGGCCATGTCTTCTTGTTATTTTGGGCTCCATTTAAGGGACCAATTGGATTAAACTTGAAAATTCCCATAATTCAATACAAAATGCATCCATTCTCTCATGTCGTCATATTTCCAGAAATGTTACGGTCGTCAACTAAACGTAGGAACGTACGGGGTTTTACAAGTAATAAAACTTGGTTTCTTACATTACTACTATTGTATTACAACCTAACATCTATGTATTCCATACTCAGAAGGGTTATCGATGTTTTTTTAACTACTAACTTAATAAATAAGACATACAAAGGCTGTACAAACCAATAATAAAACTTGGTTTCTTACATTACTTCACGTATATTACCTCCTAGCATCTATTTATTCCATACTTGGATGGATTATCGGTGTTTTTTTGACAAATAAATCACTAAATAACTCATACCAAGGTTGGACGGATCAGTAATAGAACTTGGTTTCTCACATTACTACACTTGTATTACAACCTAACATCTATGTATTCCATACTCAGAAGGATTATCAATGTTTTTTTGACTACTAAATTACTAAAAGAGACATACAAAGGCTGGACAGACCAGTAATAAAACTTGGTTTCTTACATTACTACATGTGCATTGCCTCATAACATCTATGTATTCCAAACTCAGATGGATTATCGGTGTTTCTTTGACTACTAAATCACTAAATGAGACATTCCAAAGTTGGATGGACCAAAAATAGAACTTGGTTTCTTACATTACTACTATTGTATTACAACCTAACATCTATGTATTTGTAACACCCCGTACCTACCAAACCCTATTTGACGATGTTGAACAATGTTTACTTAAGTGTCGAGAGCCAAAGGTACGTATTATGTAATGTTATTGATGAGTGAATTGATATTGGGCCTAGTACAAGGGATTAGACCCTCGCAGGAGGTGTAACACTCCGTATGTTGCCGAACCTATACGACTACATGTAGATTTATGGAAATATGACAACATGAGAGAATTGATAATGAAATGTGGGAATTTAATAAGTCTTGTATTATTGGGCCCAAATATGAAGCCCAAAATGACAAAGAAGACATGGCCCAATATAACAATTTGACCCATTCTTCTAATCTTCCATTTGACCAAATAAACCATGAATTTAATGTCAAGAGATGGATAAGAGTGACTTGAGGGACCTATATATATAAATATATAAGGAATTATACACAAAATTTAGTGGGCTAAAGAATTCTTGAGCCATTGGGCTCAAGGGAGGCCCAAAAAGACACAAAAGACATGGCCCAAATGAAGTGGAAATGATCCATTCTTCTTTTGACCAAATAAAACCATTAATTATTGACCAAGAGATGGATAAATATGACCATTAATGGTCTATAAAAGGCACCAAAAATCTGATATTTATTCGCTTGGTTACACATGCCAAAGTCTAGAAATTTCCACAATATTCTCTCAACTCAAACCCCAAGCCTTCATCCTTTTGGCCAAAGATCATCACTTGGTGAGTATTGGTAAGTGTATATTATTATGGTTTAATATATTTCATGCATGTAAAATGATTTATATTATGTTGGTTATGTTGGTGGAGTGTGAGAAGTTCAGTATGTGTGAAGTGTATGTGTTTGTTAAATCGGAGGATGGTTTTGCCTTGTAAACTTGAACATGGCTTGTGATCTTGAAGAAAATGAACTTGGTGGATTCAATATTGATATGTGAGGTGTTATTACAATCTTGACTTGTTTTATTCTTGTGTATAATGTTTGGAATTGTTATTGCAAAAGTTAGCATGGAAGTGATGGCGTAATGGAAGAAAAGTGTCATTTTGGTGATGTTATGTGTGTTGTGAGACCATGGATGGTTTTTGGTATGTTATATTATCAAAAATATGTTAAAATAAGTTTGGTTATGATCATGGACCATTCATTGAATAAAAAGACCCCAAAAAGACCATTTCAGACCAAAACGGGCACCCGCCCTCGCAGACGAAGCACCTGCGGGCGCAAGTGCCAATGCAAGTGCCTATGGATACTACCAAAGGTAACCTTTGGATGCATTTCATCCACCTGCGGGCGCAGGTGGCTTAGCATATCGGCCCAGAACTCCGAATTGCTTGTTTTTGCATCCCTTTGGCCCCCCGAAACCCCTATACCCTTCATGGATGTAATTATAAACTTGTGGTGTCGTTTTAATGACTTTAAAGTATAGTGTGAAGGTATTTTGGACTGTATTAAATGTGTATGGTTATTCATATGTGGTTATGAGGTAAATTGATAAGCGTAAATGTGACGGGATGAAAATGAGAAGGCATAAAGGGTAAGTGTGATGTGAAATGCTATTGTTGTATGAAATCTTGGTCAATGAGTGTAATTTTATGGTATTATTGACATGATTATGCAGTTAGTTGGATTGTAAGGAGTGAAATGAAGTTATATAGCAGTCATATAGTTCATTGTCGTTTTGTACACTTGTACGGTAAATAATTGTTAACGAGAGTTCCATTGTGGACTTGTATTGTAGAGTGAAACATAAGGAAGAAGCTGGACTGTTGTGTTCATATATAGACTTGTGTACTCCTACTTGGAAGGAAAGGTATGTAAGATTACTCTTCTGTTTCCTTCTGCAACGTTTGGTGTTCACATTGTCATAGTACTCATTCGATTCCGAAATACTCTAAGGTATTCCGTATCCGATAGTTGGCTAGAGTTACTCACATGTTCCTTATTCATTGGTCAATGGTTAATCATATGACTCATGTCCATTGGTTGAATTGTGTTCACTGGTTAATATGTCAAGAGTTCTAAATGTTCTAAGGTATCCTATTTCCGATTACCAAGGGTAATGGTCCCATATTTCTTACTCATTGATCACTTGTGAATCACATGTCTCATATGCATTTATAATGTTCCAAAATCTCAATAGTGGTTATGTTCATGTGTCTTATTTAGTGCCCATTGTCCTAAGGTTCCAAAAGTGTTCTATTCCAAAGGGGTTCTATAGTATTCCAATTAAGGTTGATATATATATATATTGTTATTCATATGTGTTTTATTCCTAGAAGAGTTGTGACCCACTTAGTTCTTATTTATGGACGGAAGTTCTTAAGTTGTCATAATGTTGTAAATTCTAAGAGAACTACCTCAACGAGAGTAATGAGGTTAAGAGAGCTTGTTTAGTTGAATAGCATTGTTCCAATCACGTCATGATCCCAAGTGCCAATAGAGTTATACACATGTCTCTTATGCATTGACTATTGTTCCAATGGTTCCAAGATGATAGTAGTTAGACTCATGTATCTTGTTCAATGATCATTGAGCAATGGTGCCAATTTTTCCAATAATGTTTATTTGCATGTTTCTCACTCATTGATTATTGATCCAAAGCTTCAAATAAAGTTGTGATTATCATTGTATTAATATCTCATAATCAAGAGTACCAATCTCTCACAAGTGAATGAATCAATATCTCACAAGTGAATGAATCAATCTCTCTCAAGTGAATGAATCAATCTCTCTCAAGTGAATGAATCAATCTCTCACAAGCAAATGTACCAATCTCTCAAAGTATGAAAGAAAGAGAAATGAAGTAAAGAGTAATGAAATTAAAGGAAGCAATGTTATGTAATGTTTACCCACAATAAAGTGGATGCCCACCAAGAGTGGATGACTACCCATAATAAAGTGGATGCCCACCAAGAGTGGATGACTACCCACAATAAAGTGGGTGCCCACCAAAGAGTGGATGACTACCCACAATAAAGTGGATGCCCACCAAGAGTGGATGACTACCCACAATACAGTGGATGCCCACCAAAAGGTGGATGAGCATAATAACCCACCGATAAAGTGGATGACTAATAAAGATGACGAATGTAAGTAAGGTGATACAAGACAAATGGCCATCATAACTTTTGATGCCATCAATCATGGCCAACACGTGGAGAATCTAATTTTGGACACCTTGAAGGCCGAGAGTATGCATGGGGAAGTCATTTTGGACACTTAATAAAGCAATTTCGTGTGTGGAAGGTTGCTTGGAGGCTTGCCTTGATGACTACCCGAGGCTCCAAAGGATTGCAAGGGTTGAAGTGTGAAGAAGGAGTCCTTACACTCCATGACCACCCCTTATTAAGGGTGTTTTGGTCTTTTTGTGCCTTTTCTTTACACTCCATAGGAGCCCCTTTTCATTAAGGGTAGTTTGGTCATTTGATGTAATAGTTATAAATAGACTTCATTAGTCTTATTTTCTAGGAGTTGATTATTGGTATTTGAAAGACTTCTTCTTCTCTCTTTGAGAGTGTAGTGTAGGGCTTGGAAAGCCAAGTAGTGTAGGGCTTGGAAAAGCCATTATTGATCCTTGTTTAGACATGGTAGTTGTAAGGCGGAGTTGATTCTCTTAGCGGTCACCGTAAGAGTTTGGTGTTGTTATTGCGGGTATTAGGGGTCTTATCGTTTGATACACGGTTTGGTTCTTATTTCTTGTAATCTCATATGTCAAGCTATCTATCTTACTCTATTATCTTGTTGTTTTTGTGTTTGTGATCTTGAAGTCTAGTGAAGCCGTGTGGGGCTCTTTCGATTCACTAGCATTTGTTGTTCAACTTGCTGATTTTTGTGTTATTTTGTTCCTCTTGTTGCTGATTTCGTGGGAACTTTGTGTTGTGGTATTGATAGTGTATCATTTGGTATCAGAGCAAGACCGGTTGTGTTCCAACACTACCCATCTTGGGCTTGCTCTCGGTCAACAAAAAAGAAAAAGAAAAGAGAAAATTTGTCCATTGTTGTCTTGGCTGAGAATGTTGTTATGTGTTTAGATCTAGGTGTTATTTTACTTGTTTAGTGTGTTTCTAGTGTTGGTTTCTTTCTCACCAACACTAAAGTGTCTAGATCTAAAAGTTGAGCTTAAAATATTGACCATTGTTGTGGTGACTTGAAAAGTGGACCGTAGGTTGTATGTTGTTGATGACAATTGGTGGTTTTGTGTTATGTGCTTGAAGAAGTTGATGTTGTGTTCTTGAAGGGTGTTGGGATTGTTGAGGTGTTCATCTTATGTTGTTCATCTTGTTGAAAGTTGAGTTCATGTTGTAAGACAAAAGTCATAAAGTTGTTGGTGAAAAGACTTGCCCCCATCACTTCCTAGTCTTGACAACCACTCTTCCTTAAATCAAGGGACCTTGTTTTGTGGGAATAGCATAGTCAAACCTCCCCTTTTTGAGTTTGAAAAGTTGAAAAGAATACAAGACTTTTACTTTCCCTCCAAAACACATTGTCATCCATAACAAGTTGTGTGAGTATTGAAAATTTCAGATTTGAGACAAAAAAAATAAAAATAAAAAATCAACCAACCAAAGGCTGCCACGTCATCACTTCACCAAAATAGCTTAAGCTCAAATTTCAGATTCTAAGTTTCATTTCCTTGTTTCTTTAGTTTAATTTCTTGATTCTAGTACTAATTAACAACTAGTAATCACCTACTAGATTGTGAGTTGGTTTTTGAATCCGTTTTCTTCGTGTTTTTCGTTCTTTGTGTGCTTTTCTCATTTTGATTCGTTGAACTTCTTTGATTCAAGTTCATAAGTAGATTTTTGTTTTGTGTCTTGAGTCGATCAAACAATAATATATTCCGGTCGCTAAGTAGTGATTGACACCTTATTAACTATCGGAGTATAAACAACTTTCAATATTCGCCGCTCCAATTGTGAGGATCACAAAGGTGAGTGTATACGAGTGTTGGTGAGGTGCTTTTACTACTAATCTTGTTTGTTCATTTTGTAGGTACAAGCTGATATAAGGGGAACATATCTTGGTAGCCTCATATTATTGTGACTACAACATGGGAGACTATGATTGTAGTGAGGGATTTTATGGCTACGATGATGTTGTAGATTATGGGAGTTATGAATATAGCCATGATCAAGACATGGGAAGATTTGAGGGTTACGGTTTTGAGGGAGAAAATGAGGTGAATGAAGTGCCTTGTTCTTATGGTGAAGATGGAGATGATGTAGGGCCTTATGATAGTTCTTATGATGAAGTTGGGGCATATGAGGAGTCTTACACTTCCCATTTAGAACCTAGAATTGGTGTAAGGTATAACCCCTTCCTTCGCAAAGCTTATGAGAGCCATGGTGAGAGTGCACGTGTGGAGAATGAAGATTCATATTCTTCACCTTGTAGTACATATTATCAAGGTTGAAGCGGTGTGAATGCGTATACTAGCTATAGTGTAGGTTGTCCCATGAGAAGAAGAGAGAGTACACATCCAAGGCCGAGGGGTACTCATGTGCCCTTGGGTTGTCCTAAACTCTACAATGTTGATCCTAGGAGAAGTGTTTTTTTGACTACTAAATTACTAAATGAGACATACAAAGGCTGGACGGACTAGTAATAAAACTTGGTTTCTCACATTACTACATGTGCATTACCTCCTAACATCTATGTATTCCAAACTCAGATGGATTATCGGTGTTTCTTTGACTACTAAATCACTAAATGAGACATTCAAAAGTTGGATGGACCAAAAATAGAACTTGGTTTCTTACATTAATGTTATTTTATTACAACCTAGCATCTATGTATTCCATACTCGGATGGATTTTTGATGTTTTTTTTACTACTAAATTTCTAAATGAGACATACAAAGGTTGGACAGACTGATAATAAAACCTGGTTTCTTACATTACAAAACGTGTATTACCTACTAGCATCTATTTATTCCATACTTGGATGGATTATCGGTGTTTCTCTGACTACTAAATCACTAAATAACACATACAAAGGTTGGACGGATGATACGGGTGGGACAAGCTGTCCAACAAGTACCCGACTATTCACACGAAGCCAAGCTCGAGAATTACAAAAACTCCAAGCCTTGTTCATGCAAATGGCCATGTGTGAGTTGGTGATTGAACCACCTAAGGATCTAAATATTTTAAAGTGTGAAGAGGGACCTTGAAAGTGTAAGTCACAAGGGCCACATGGAACACTCCAAGGCCGGCTGCCCAAGGGCTAAACTTGTCATTTTGGCTAAACTTGTCATTTTATCTTTCATTTTGGATGTAATATAAATAGACCATCTTAGTGTTATTAGCCCTAGTTCACTAATTATATTTTTGAAGACAAAACTCTTGTAACACTAAGGACTTCTCTTTCTTCATTGGAGAAGCTCCAAAATCGAAACTCACAAGTGGAGTTACACTTGTGTTGTATATTGGCTAGAAACAAGGATCTTGAGGTCATTGAGTTCCTCTTGGTCTAAGTAAGAACTTGGTGTTTATATTCATTAGTCTTAGGGTCCTTTCTTGATGTTAGGGTTCTTAGTCTCTTGAATATTATATGTCAAGTTAACTATCTTTTTATTAACTTGTTGTTGTTGTCTTTGAGATCTTGAATTCTAGTGAAGCCGTGTGGGGCTCTTTCGATTCACTAGCATTGTTGTTTAACTTGTTAATCTTGTGTTTGTTGGGTCTTCTTGTTGTTGTTGCTGAAATCTTCATATTGTGGACTTGATCTTGTATCATTTGGTATCAAAGCAAGACCGGTGGTGTTCCAACACTACCCATCTTGGGCTTTCTCTCGGCCAAAAAAAAAAAAAAGAAAAGAGAAAATCTGTCCATTGTTGCCTTTGGCCGAGAATATTGTTGTGTGTATAGATCTAGGTGTTGTTTTACTTGTTTTGTGTGTTTCTAGTGTTTGTTTCTTTCTCACCAACACTAAAGTGTCTAGATCTAAAAGTTGAGCTTAAAAAAAAAATTTGGCCATTGTTGTGGTGACTTGAAAGGTGGACCGTAGGTTGTATGTTGTTGATGACAATTGGTGGTTTTGTGTTGTGTGCTTGAAGAAGTTGATGTTGTGTTCATGAAGGTGTTGGGATTGTTGAGATGGTAAACTTATAAACTTGTTCATCTTGTTGAAAGTTGAGTTCATGTTGTAAGACCAAAAGTCATAAAGTTGTTGGTGAAAGAAGACTTGCACACATCTCTTCCTAGACTTGACAACCACTTTTCCTTAAAACACGGAACCTTGTTTTGTGGGATTAGTATAGTCAAATCTTACCTTTTTGAGTTTGAAAAGTTGAAAAAGATTACAAGACTTTACCTTCCCTCCAAAACCATTGTCATCCATTACAAGTTGTGTGAAATCTTGAAATTTCAGATTTGTAACAACAACAAAAAAAAAACGTGTGGGCCCAAGACCCATTTGCATGCTGCCACGTCACTAATAAGCTCAACTTTGGATATTCTTCTAGTTGCTAATTGTTGATTCTTGGTTTCCTTACTTGGTTCTAGAACTAATTTACAAACTAGTACATTCCTACTAGGTTGTCAATTAGTCCTTTGAATCCGTTTGTTCGTGTCAACGATTACTTGAGTGCCTTTTATCTTTTGAATACGTTGCTATTTTGGTTCTAGTCCGACAAGAATTCTTTGTGTCTTCAAACAAGAATCCACTCCGGATAAGAGCTTACTCATACCTTAAAGGATTCAAGGTTACTAGCCAATCTACAACACTTGTGGAACTCAAGCGTGGGGTGATCCAAAGAGTGTAAGACCTTGACAATGGAAGGGACCACGTCCCATAACATGGATACTAATTCACTTGACTCTATGAGTGTCACTCTTGAGGCCGTTACCCGGACACTTGAAAGGTTGATACGAAGTTTGGGGCCGTGAGAGGGGACTTGGCAGCGATAAGGGGTGAAGTGTCGACTATTAGTGGGAGATTAGAACAAGTGGAGAGTCAAAGGAACTCCCGTCCTTCTACTCCTCTACGTGTTTCTACCAATGGGCATGATAGAACTTCCTCCGCAACCATCACCCCCGAAACAGTCCACCAAATGCTAAATGCACTTCAAGCTCCACTAAATGCCGCAAGCCAAACCACCTTTTTCCCTCCAAACCGTGACCCCACTAGACCAATGCATTTCCAAGCTCCTCAAGTTCCACAAAAGGGATTTGGACGTCAAGTACCTTCACTAAATCCGAACCCTCCATTCCAAGCTCCATTAAACCAAAGGCCACAAAATCCAATTCCTCCGAATCACGTCCAAAATGCCCAAGACCGGCCAGCCCCCTTTGAAGGATATGGTAGAGAGGAGTCTGAAGGATATGGAGCCTTTGATAATGCTTACATGAGGGAGGAGGAGATAAGAGGGGGTCGTGGAGATCCAAGGAGATACCGAGGGTATGGAGATAGGGGACACCGACACCAAGAGAGAGATGTAGGCATCAGCACCATCAAGTTGAACCTACCCATCTTTAAGGGTAAAAGTGATCCCGAGGCCTACTTAGCTTGGGAATCGACTTGTGACAAAGTTTTCCAAGTTAATGATATCTCGGAAGAAAAGAAGGGTTGCTATGCTATAGATCATTTTGAGGGTTATGCTAACACTTGGTGGGAGTATGTCAAGCGGTTTGGTAATGAACTCATTGATGGGAAGCCACCACCTTGGTATCGGTTGAGGTATTTGATGAGGCAACGATACCTTCCCGAGAGATATTGCCATGAGTTGCTTGCTAGATTGTAGGGCTTGCGTCAAGGTAACAAGAGTGTGATGGCATATTTTGATGAGTTTCAACAACTCATGTTGAAACTTGATCATCGTGGGGAGCAAATCAGTCACGACATCATCCGGTTCAAGTGTGGGTTGAACAAAGAGATCTCCACTCATTTAACACTTCACAAGTTTGAAACCGTTGATGGTATTTTCCAAGCGGCTCTTGAGATTGAAAGGGAACTTAAAGAGAGATCATCTTTCAACGCAATGGGACAAGCCCCCTCGGGTTGGCCCAAAAACAAGGACCAACCCGCCACTACAAGGCTGCCCGAGCCCAAAACAGTCCACAAAATTCCTCCAAAATCGGAGGCTCACAAGTATCCTAACCCAAAGGGATTCCAATGTTTCAAGTGCAAAGGTTGGGGACATAAGGCCAATGAATGTCCAAACCGACGCAATGTGATCCTACGGGAAGGGAGAGTGTATTACCTTGGTAAGGAGGTGGGCCCTGAAAGGGGAGAAGATGAGGCCGAGCCTCAAGATGGAGAGGAAACCGATGATAGACCACATGATGATGATGGTGATAATGGTGAAGATGTTTATCCGCAAGAAGGGGAGTGTGTGGTTCCAAATTTTGTGGTTAGGCGCGTCATGATTAGTAAGGAAATAGATGACCCAAGCCAAAGGGAAAATCAATTCCATACTAAATGTCTTGTAAAGGGGAGTATGTGTACCTTGGTGATCGATAGTGGTAGTTGTACGAATGTTGTAAGTAATGCTATGGTAAATTTCTTGAAGTTACCAACTACCCCGTACACTAGTCCTTACAAGTTACAATGGTTGAATGATTGTGGTGAATTAAGAGTCGCAAGGCAATGTGTGATACGGTTTAAGGTGGGAAACTACCACGATGAAGTGCTTTGTGACGTGATACCAATGCAAGCATGTCACTTGTTGCTAGGTAGGCCTTGGCAATATGATAGGTCTACCAAACACGCTGGGAGGTCCAAACGGTATACACTTGAGAAGGATGGCCGAAAGGTTACACTTCATCCTCTTTCGCCTTCCCAAGTGAATGAGTGGCATCAAAGGATGAGAGAATTGAAGGAAAAGGGAAAGGAATACAAAAAGGGAGAGAAGGGAGGGAATTCCGTAGGTGGGGCAGTGGGGTCATCCAAGGCTTCCCCAACGGCAAAGGGGATGGAAAACATGGTGATGTTGGTTAGGAAGAAGGAACTCTTCGTGGATCATGATGAGGACACGCCTATGTTACTCTTGGCTCATTATTTTAATACTAACCCTACTAATTCTTCCATTTCTCCTTTGATTTCTTGTGTGTTGCAGGATTATGAGGATGTATTTCCTAAGGAACTTCCGCAAGGATTGCCCCCGCTTCGGGGAATTGAGCACCAAATTGACTTTGTGCCGGGATCACAATTGCCAAACCAGCCGGCTTATAGGAGCAATCCTACGGAAACCAAGGAATTGCAACGTCAAGTTGAGGAGCTCCTCAACAAAGGGTATGTCAAGGAGAGCATAAGTTCGTGTGCTGTTCCGGTGCTATTAGTGCCAAAAAAAATTGGAATGTGGTGCATGTGTGTGGACTGCCGAGCCATCAACAAAATTATGGTAAAATATCGCCACCCTATTCCTCGGTTAGATGACATGCTAGATGAGTTGAATGGTTCATGTTTGTTTTCCAAGATTGATTTAAGGAGTGGCTATCACCAAATAAGAATACAACCCCGTGATGAATGGAAAACCGCCTTCAAGACCAAGTTTGGTCTCTATGAATGGATGGTTATGCCATTCGGCCCAACAAATGATCCAAGTACTTTTACGAGGCTAATGAATCATGTGATGAGGCCATTTATTGGAAAGTTTGTTGTTGTCTATTTTGATGATGTCTTGGTGTATAGTAAGTCTTTAAAAGAGCATGTGATGCATTTACATTGTGTGCTTGATGTCCTTAGAAAGGAAAGGTTGTATGCAAATCTGGAAAAGTGCTCTTTTGGCATTAATGAAGTTGTTTTCTTGGGTTTTGTTGTTAGTTCAAGAGGGGTCGAAGTGGATGAATCCAATATAAATGCTATCAAAAATTGGCCAACCCCACAAACCGTTGGAGAAGTAAGAAGCTTCCACGGGTTGGCTAGTTTTTATAGAAGGTTTGTCAAAGGATTTAGCACCATAGCCTCCCCCTTGACCGAGGTTATTCGGAAAGAACAACCCTTCAAGTGGGGTGTCGAGCAAGTTAAGGCATTTGAAGACTTGAAAGTTATGCTCATCTCCGCACCTTTGTTACAATTGCCCAACTTTGATAAGACCTTCGAAGTCGAGTATGATGCGAGTAAAGTAGGCATAGGGGCTGTTTTGATGCAAGATTTGAAACCCATTGCTTACTTTAGCGAAAAGCCCAAAGGAGCAACTCTAAACTACTCCACGTATGATTTAGAGTTGTATGCCTTGATTAGAGCCTTGGCCACTTGGCAACACTACTTATGGCCTAAGGAGTTCATGATCCGAACAGACCATGAATCCTTAAAGCATCTTCGGTCCCAAGACAAGCTTAACAAACGGCATGCCAAATGGATTGAGTTTCTTGAGACCTTCCCTTATGTTATCCAATACAAAAAGGGTAAAGACAATGTAGTGGCCGATGCTTTGTCTATAAAACACGTCCTTATGTCCACCTTGTCATCAAAATTGATGGGTTTTGAGAGTTTAAGAGAATTGTATCCCAAGGACCCTCACTTTGCTCCTATCTTTAGGGAATGCGAAGAATTGGGTAGGGACAAGTGGGATTCAGGTAGGGGTTCAAATCCCTATGCCAAGTTTGATGGTTACTTATTTAAAGGTAGACGATTGTGTGTACCCTCTAGCTCTTGGAGAGAATTTTTTGTGAGGGAAACACATGATGGTGGTCTAATGGGTCATTTTGGGGTCAAAAAGACCCTCGGAATATTGGAGGAGCAATTCTATTGGCCCAAAATGCGCAAGGATGTGACTAGGATTTGCAGCCAATGTGTAGAATGCAAGAGAGCCAAATCTCGGCTCCTACCTCATGGGTTGTACACCCCGCTGCCCACTCCTCTATGTCTTTGGCTTGATATATCTATGGACTTTGTGTTACGGCTGCCAAGGACTCGACGAGGCCGGGATAGTATTTTTGTTGTAGTCGATCGGTTTTCTAAAATGGCACACTTTATTCCTTACTCTAAATGTGATGACTCCCCTAGCGTGGCCTCGTTATTTGTTGATAATATTGTTAGATTGCATAGTGTCCCGAGGACCATTGTGAGTGATAGGTACTCTAAGTTCCTAAGCCACTTTTGGAAGTCCATGTGGGGTAGGCTTGGTACCAAGTTATTGTTCTCTATGTCCTGCCACCCACAAATCGATGGCCAAACGGAAGTAGTAAATAGGACTTTGGGTGCTATGCTACGTTCCATGGTTAAGGAAAAATGACTTCTTGGGAAGAGCACTTACCATTGATTGAGTTTGCCTATAACCGTGTCATACACTCAAGTACGGGAATGACTCCCTTTGAGTGTGTATATGGCCTCAACCCCCTTACCCCTTTGGATTTAACGCCTTTGCCAAGTGATCTCATGATTAGCTTAGATGGAAGCAAGCGGGCAGATTCTATGAAGAAGTTACATGAGAAGGTGCGGCTTCAACTTGAGAATAAAAACCAAGACATGGCAAGGAGGGCCAACAAGGGAAGAAAAAAATTCATTCTTGAACCGGGAGATTGGGTGTGGGTGCATCTTCAGAAGGATCGATTTCCATCCCAAAGAAAGTCCAAATTGATGCCTAGGGGTGATGGTCCCTTCCAAGTACTTGAGAGAATCAATGACAGCGCCTACAAGATTGACCTTCAACTGGAATATCAAGTGCACAACACTTTCAACGTTTGTGATCTTTCTCTCGTGGAGGCGGTTGAAGATGACCAAGTGCTGAATTTGAGGTCAAATTCCTCTCAAGATGGAGAGGATGATACGGGTGGGACAAGCTGTCCAACAAGTACCCGACCATTCACACGAAGCCAAGCTCGGGAATTACAAAAACTCCAAGCCTTGTTCATGCAAATGGCCGTGTGTGAGTTGGTGATTGAACCACCTAAGGATCTAAATGTTTTAAAGTGTGAAGAGGGACCTTGAAAGTGTAAGTCACAAGGGCCACATGGAACACTCCAAGGCCAGCTGCCCAAGGGCTAAACTTGTCATTTTATCTTTCATTTTGGATGTAATATAATTAGACCATCTTAGTGTTATTAGCCCTAGTTCACTCATTATATTTTTGAAGACAAAACTCTTATAACACTAAGGACTTCTCTCTCTCCATTGGAGAAGCTCCAAAACTGAAACTCACAAGCGGAGTTACACTTGTGTTGTATCTTGGCTAGAAACAAGGATCTTGAGGTCATTGAGTTCCTCTTGGTCTAAGTAAGAACTTGGTGTTTATATTAATTAGTCTTAGGGTCCTTTCTTGATGTTAGGGTTCTTACTCTCTTGAATATTATATGTCAAGTTAACTATCTTTTTATTACCATATTGTTGTTGTCTTTAAGATCTTGAATTCTAGTGAAGCAGTGTGGGGATCTTTCGATTCACTAGCATTGTTGTTTAACTTGTTAATCTTGTGTCTGTTGGGTCTTCTTGTTGTTGTTGCTAAAATCTTCATATTGTGGACTTGATCTTGTATCAACAGACCAATAATAGAACTTGGTTTCTTACATTACTACACTTGTATTACAACCTAACATCTATGTATACCATACTCAGAAGGGTTATCGATGTTTTTTTGAATACTAAATTACTAAATGATACATACAAAGGCTTGAGAGACCAGTAATAAAACTTGGTTTCTTACATTACTACTATTGTATTACAAACTAACATCTATGTATTCCATACTCATAAGAACTACCGATGTTTTTTTAACTACTAAATTACTAAATAAGACATACAAAGGCTGGACAGACCAATAATAAAACTTGGTTTTTTACATTACAACACGTATATTACCTCCTAGCATCTATTTATTCCATACTTGGTTGGATTATCGGTGTTTTTTCAACAACTAAATCACTAAATAACTCATACAAAGGTTGGACAAACCAGTAATAGAACTTGGTTTCTTACATTGCTACACTTGTATTACAACCTAACATCTATGTGTTCCAAACTCAGAAGGATTATCGATGTTTTTTTAACTACTAAATTACTAAATGAGACATACAAAGGCTGGACAGACCAGTAGTAAAACTTGGTTTCTTACATAACTGCATGTGCATTACCTCCTAACATCTACGTATTCCAAACTCAGATGGATTATCGGTGTTTCTTTGACTACTAAATCACTAAATGAGACATTCAAAAGTTGGATGAACAAAAAATAGAACTTGGTTTCTTACATTACTACTATTGTATTACAACCTAGCATCTATGTATTCCATACTCGGATGGATTTTTGATGTTTTTTTGACTACTAAATTTCTAAATGAGACATACAAAGGTTGGACAGACCAATAATAAAACCTAGTTTCTTACATTACAAAACGTGTATTACCTACTAGCATCTATTTATTCCTTACCTGGATGGATTATCGGCATTTTTTTGACAACTAAATCACTAAATCACACATACAAAGGTTGGACGGACCAATAATAGAACTTGGTTTCTTACATTGCTACACTTTTATTACAACCTAACATCTATGCATACCATACTCAAAAGGGTTATCGATGTTTTTTTTTTGACTACTAAATTACTAAATGAGACATACAAAGGCTTGAGAGACCTGTAATAAAACTTGGTTTCTTGAATTACTACTATTGTATTACAACCTAACATCTATGTATTCCATACCCAGAAGGGTTATCGATGTTTTATTAACTACTAAATTACTAAATAAGACATACAAAGGCTGGATAGACCAATAATAAAACTTGGTTTATTACATTACAACACGTATATTACCTCATAGCATCTATTTATTCCATACTTGGATGGATTATCGGTGTTTTTTTGACAACTAAATCACAAAATAACTCATATAAAGGTTGGACGGACCAGTAATAGAACTTGGTTTCTTACATTACTACACTTGTATTACAACCTAACATCTATATATTCCATACTCAGAAGGATTATCGATGTTTTTTTGGCTACTAAATCACTAAATGAGACATACAAAGGCTGGACGGACTAGTAATAAAACTTGGTTTTTTACATACTACATGTACATTACCTCCTAACATCTATGTATTCCAAACTCAGATGGATTATCGGTGGTTCTTTGACTACTAAATCACTAAATGAGACATTCCAAAGTTGGATTTACCAAAAATAGAACTTGGTTTCTTACATTACTACTATTGTATTACAACCTAACATCAATGTATTCCATACTCTGAAGGGTTATCGATGTTTTTTTGACTACTAAATTACTAAATAAGACATACAATGGCTGGACGGACCAATAATAAAACTTAATTTCTTACATTACAACACGTATATCACCTCCTAGCATATATTTATTCCATACTTGGATGGATTATTGGTGTTTTTTTGACAACTAATTCACTAAATAACTCATACAAAGGTTGGACGGACCAGTAATAGAACTTGGTTTCTTACATTACTACACTTGTATTACAACCTAACATCTATGTATTCCATACTCAGAAGGATTATCGATGTTTTTTAAACTACTAAATTACTAAATGAGACATACAAAGGCTGGACGGACCAGTAATAAAACTTGGTTTTTTACATTACTACATGTGCATTACCTCCTAACATTTATATATTCCAAACTCAGATGGATTATCGGTGTTTCTTTGATTACTAAATCACTAAATGAGACATTCAAAAGTTGGATGGACCTAAAATAGAACTTGGTTTCTTACATTACTACTATTGTATTACAACCTAGCATCTATGTATTCCATACTCGGATGGATTTTTGATGTTTTTTTGAATACTAAATTTCTAAATGAGACATACAAAGGTTGGACAGACCAATAATAAAACCTGGTTTCTTACATTACAACACGTGTATTACCTCTTAGCATCTATTTATTCCTTACTTGGATGGATTATCGGTGTTTTTTTGACTACTAAATCACTAAATCACACATACAAAGGTTGGACGGACCAATAATAGAACTTGGTTTCTTACATTACTACACTTCTATTACAACCTAACATCTATGCATACCATACTCAAAAGGGTTATCGATGTTTTTTTTTTGGCTACTAAATTACTAAATGAGACATATAAAGGCTGGACAGACCAGTAGTAAAACTTGGTTTCTTACATAACTGCATGTGCATTACCTCCTAACATCTATGTATTCCAAACTCAGATGGATTATCGGTGTTTCTTTGACTACTAAATCACTAAATGAGACATTCAAAAGTTGGATGGACAAAAAATAGAACTTGGTTTCTTACATTACTACTATTGTATTACAACCTAGCATCTATGTATTCCATACTCGGATGGATTTTTGATGTTTTTTTGACTACTAAATTTCTAAATGAGACATACAAAGGTTGGACAGACCAATAATAAAACCTAGTTTCTTACATTACAAAATGTGTATTACCTACTAGCATCTATTTATTCCTTACCTGGATGGATTATCGGCATTTTTTTGACAACTAAATCACTAAATCACACATACAAAGGTTGGACGGACCAATAATAGAACTTGGTTTCTTACATTGCTACACTTCTATTACAACCTAACATCTATGCATACCATACTCAAAAGGGTTATCGATGTTTTTTTTTTTGACTACTAAATTACTAAATGAGACATACAAAGGCTTGAGAGACCTGTAATAAAATTTGGTTTCTTAAATTACTACTATTGTATTACAACCTAACATCTATGTATTCCATACTCAGAAGGGTTATCGATGTTTTTTTAACTACCAAATTACTAAATAAGACATACAAAGGCTGGACAGACCAATAATAAAACTTGGTTTCTTACATTATAACCCGTAAATGGTAGTATCTATTTATTCCATACTTGGATGGATTATTGGTGTTTTTTTGAAAACTAAATCACTTAATAACTCATACAAAGGTTGGACAGACCAGTAATAGAACTTGGTTTCTTACATTACTACACTTGTATTACAACCTAACATCTATGTATTCCATACTCAGAAGAATTATCGATGTTATTTTAACTACTAAATTACTAAATGAGACATACAAAGGCTGGACGGACATGTAATAAAACTTGGTTTCTTACATTACTACATGTGCATTACCTCCTAACATCTATGTATTCCTTACTCAGATGGATTATCGGTGTTTCTTTGACTAGTAAATCACTAAATGAGACGTTCAAAAGTTGGATGGACCAAAAATAGAACTTGGTTTCTTACATTACTACTATTGTATTACAACCTAGCATCTATGTATTCCATACTTGGATGGATTTTTGATGTTTTTTTGAAAACTAAATTTCTAAATAAGACATACAAAGGTTGGACAGACCAATAATAAAACCTGGTTTCTTACATTACAAAACGTGTATTACCTACTAGCATCTATTTATTCCATACTTGGATGGATTATCGATGTTTCTTTAACAACTAAATCACTAAATAACACATACAAAGTTTGGACGGACCAATAATAGAACTTGGTTTCTTACATTACTACACTTGTATTACAACCTAACATCTATGTATACCATACTCAGAAGGGTTATCGGTGTTTTTTTGACTACTAAATTACTAAATGAGACATACAAAGGCTTGAGAGACCAGCAATAAAACTTGGTTTCTTACATTACTACTATTGTATTACAACCTAACATCTATGTATTCCATACTCAGAAGGGTTATCGATGTTTTTTTAACTGCTAAATTACTACATAAGACATACAAAGGTTGTACAGACCAATAAGAAAATTTGGTTTCTTACATTACAACACGTATATTACCTCCTAGCAACTATTTATTCCATACTTGGATGGATTATCGGTGTTTTTTTGACAACTAAAACTCTAAATAACTCATACAAAGGTTCGACAGACCAGTAATAGAACTTGGTTTCTTACATTACTACACTTGTATTACAGCCTAACATCTATGTATTCCATACTCAAAAGTATTATCGATGTTTTTTTAACAACTAAATTACTAAATGAGACATACAAAGGCTGGACGGACCAGAATTAAAACTTGGTTTTTTACATTTCTACATGTGCATTACCTCCTAACATCTATGTATTCCAAACTCAGATGGATTATCGTTGTTTCTTTGACTACTAAATCACTAAATGAGATATTCAAAAGTTGGATGGACCAAAAATAGAACTTGGTTTCTGACATTACTACTATTGTATTACAACCTAGCATCTATGTATTGCATACTGGGATGGATTTTTGATGTTTTTTTAACTACTAAATTTCTAAATGAGACATACAAAGGTTGGACAGACCAATAATAAAACCTGTTTTCTTACATTACATAACGTGTATTACCTACTAGCATATATTTATTCCATACTTGGATGGATTATCGGGGTTTCTTTGACTACTAAATCACTAAATAACACATACAAAGGTTGGACGGACCAACAATAGAACTTGGTTTCTTACGTTACTACATTTGTATTACAACCTAACACCTATGTATACCATACTCAGAAGGGTTATCGATGTTTTTTTGACTACTAAATTACTAAATGAGACATACAAAGGCTTGAGAGACCAGTAATAAAACTTGGTTTCTTACATTACTACTATTGTATTACAACCTAAAATCTATGTATTCCATACTCAGAAGGGTTATCGATGTTTTTTAACTATTAAATTACTACATAAGACATACAAAGGTTTGAAAGACCAATAATAAAATTTGGTTTCTTACATTACAACATGTATATTACCTCATAGCATCTATTTATTCCATACTTGGATGGATTATTGGTGTTTTTTTTACGACTAAATCACTAAATAACTCATACAAAGGTTGGACAGACCAGTAATAGAACTTGGTTTTTTACATTACTACACTTGTATTACAACCTAACATCTATGTATTCCATACTCAAAAGGATTATCGATGTTTTTTTAACTACTAAATTACTAAATGAGACAAACAAAGGTTGGACGGACCAGTAATAAAACTTGGTTTCTTACATTACTACAACTGCAATACCTCCTAACATCTATGTATTCCAAACTCAGATGGATTATCGATGTTTCTTTGACTACTAAATCACTAAATGAGACATTCAAAAGTTGGATGGACCAAAATTAGAACTTGGTTTCTTACATTACCACTATTGTATTACAACCTAGCATCTATGTATTCCATAATCGTATAGATTTTTGATGTTTTTTTGACTACTAAATTTCTAAATGAGACATACAAAGGTTGGACAGACCAATAATAAAACCCGGTTTCTTACATTACAACACGTGTATTACCTCTTAGCATCTATTTATTCCTTACTTGGATGGATTATCGGTGTTTTTTTGACTACTAAATCACTAAATCACACATACAAAGGTTGGACGGACCAATAATAGAACTTGGTTTCTTACATTACTACACTTCTATTACATCCTAACATCTATGCATACCATACTTAAAAGGGTTATTGATGTTTTTTTGACGACTAAATTACTAAATGAGACATACAAAGGCTTGAGAGACCAGTAGTAAAACTTGGTTTCTGACATTACTACTATTGTATTACAACCTAACATCTATGTATTCCATACTCAGAAGGGTTATCGATGTTTTTTTAACTACCAAATTACTAAATAAGACATACAAAGGCTGGACAGACCAATAATAAAACTTGGTTTCTTACATAACAACCCGTAAATGGTAGTATCTATTTATTCCATACTTGGATGGATTATTGGTGTTTTTTTGAAAACTAAATCACTTAATAACTCATACAAAGGTTGGACAGACCAGTAATAGAACTTGGTTTCTTACATTACTACACTTGTATTACAACCTAACATCTATGTATTCCATACTCAGAAGAGTTATCGATGTTATTTTAACTACTAAATTGCAAAATGAGACATACAAAGGCTGTACGGAGATGTAATAAAACTTGGTTTCTTACATTACTTCATGTGCATTACCTCCTAACATCTATGTATTCCTTACTCAGATGGATTATCGGTGTTTCTTTGACTAGTAAATCACTAAATGAGACGTTCAAAAGTTGGATGGACCAAAAATAGAACTTGGTTTCTTACATTACTACTATTGTATTACAACCTAGCATCTATGTATTCCATACTTGGATGGATTTTTGATGTTTTTTTGAATACTAAATTTCTAAATGAGACATACAAAGGTTGGACAGACTAATAATAAAACCTGGTTTCTTACATTACAAAATGTGTATTACCTACTAGCATCTATTTATTCCATACTTGGATGGATTATCGATGTTTCTTTAACAACTAAATCACTAAATAACACATAAAAAGTTTGGACGGACCAATAATAGAACTTGGTTTCTTACATTACTACACTTGTATTACAACCTAACATCTATGTATACCATACTCAGAAGGGTTATCGGTGTTTTTTTGACTACTAAATTACTAAATGAGACATACAAAGGCCTGAGAGACCAGTAATAAAACTTGGTATCTTACATTACTACTATTGTATTACAACCTAACATCTATGTATTCCATACTCAGAAGGGTTATCGATGTTTTTTTAACTGCTAAATTACTAAATAAGACATACAAAGGTTGTACAGACCAATAATAAAATTTGGTTTCTTACATTACAACACGTATATTACCTCCTAGCATCTATTTATTCCATACTTGGATGGATTATCGGTGTTTTTTTGACAACTAAAACTCTAAATAACTCATACAAAGGTTGGACAGACCAGTAATAGAACTTGGTTTCTTACATTACTACACTTGTATTACAGCCTAACATCTATGTATTCCATACTCAAAAGTATTATCGATGTTTTTTTAACAACTAAATTACTAAATGAGACATACAAAGGCTGGACGGACCAGAATTAAAACTTGGTTTTTTACATTTCTACATGTGCATTACCTCCGAACATCAATATATTCCAAACTCAGATGGATTATCGGTGTTTCTTTGACTACTAAATCACTAAATGAGTTATTCAAAAGTTGGATGGACCAAAATTAGAACTTGGTTTCTGACATTACTACTATTGTATTACAACCTAGCATCTATGTATTGCATACTGGGATGGATTTTTGATGTTTTTTTAACTACTAAATTTCTAAATGAGACATACAAAGGGTGGACAGACCAATAATAAAACCTGTTTTCTTACATTACATAACGTGTATTACCTACTAGCATATATTTATTCCATACTTGGATGGATTATCGGTGTTTCTTTGACTACTAAATCACTAAATGAGATATTCAAAAGTTGGATGGACCAAAAATAGAACTTGGTTTCTGACATTACTACTATTGTATTACAACCTAGCATCTATGTATTGCATACTGGGATGGATTTTTGATGTTTTTTTAACTACTAAATTTCTAAATGAGACATACAAAGGTTGGACAGACCAATAATAAAACCTGTTTTCTTACATTACATAACGTGTATTACCTACTAGCATATATTTATTCCATACTTGGATGGATTATCGGTGTTTCTTTGACTACTAAATCACTAAATAACACATACAAAGGTTGGACGGACCAACAATAGAACTTGGTTTCTTACGTTACTACATTTATATTACAACCTAACACCTATGTATACCATACTCAGAAGGGTTATCGATGTTTTTTTGACTACTAAATTACTAAATGAGACATACAAAGGCTTGAGAGACCAGTAATAAAACTTGGTTTCTTACATTACTACTATTGTATTACAACCTAAAATCTATGTATTCCATACTCAGAAGGGTTATTGATGTTTTTTTAACTATTAAATTACTACATAAGACATACAAAGGTTTGAAAGACCAATAATAAAATTTGGTTTCTTACATTACAACACGTATATTACCTCATAGCATCTATTTATTCCATACTTGGATGGATTATTGGTGTTTTTTTTACGACTAAATCACTAAATAACTCATACAAAGGTTGGACGGACCAGTAATAGAACTTGGTTTTTTACATTACTACACTTGTATTACAACCTAACATCTATGTATTCCATACTCAAAAGGATTATCGATGTTTTTTTAACTAATAAATTACTAAATGAGACAAACAAAGGTTGGACGGACCAATAATAAAACTTGGTTTCTTACATTACTACAACTGCAATACCTCCTAACATCTATGTATTCCAAACTCAGATGGATTATCGATGTTTCTTTGACTACTAAATCACTAAATGAGACATTCAAAAGTTGGATGGACCAAAATTAGAACTTGGTTTCTTACATTACCACTATTGTATTACAACCTAGCATCTATGTATTCCATAATCGTATAGATTTTTGATATTTTTTTGACTACTAAATTTCTAAATGAGACATACAAAGGTTGGACAGACCAATAATAAAACCCGGTTTCTTACATTACAACACGTGTATTACCTCTTAGCATCTATTTATTCCTTACTTGGATGGATTATCGGTGTTTTTTTGACTACTAAATCACTAAATCACACATACAAAGGTTGGACGAACCAATAATAGAACTTGGTTTCTTACATTACTACACTTCTATTACATCCTAACATCTATGCATACCATACTTAAAAGGGTTATTGATGTTTTTTTGACGACTAAATTACTAAATGAGACATACAAAGGCTTGAGAGACCAGTAGTAAAACTTGGTTTCTGACATTACTACTATTGTATTACAACCTAACATCTTTGTATTCCATACTCAGAAGGGTTATCGATGTTTTTTTAACTACCAAATTACTAAATAAGACATACAAAGGCTGGACAGACCAATAATAAAACTTGGTTTCTTACATAACAACCTGTAAATGGTAGTATCTATTTATTCCATACTTGGATGGATTATTGGTGTTTTTTTGAAAACTAAATCACTTAATAACTCATACAAAGGTTGGACAGACCAGTAATAGAACTTGGTTTCTTACATTACTACACTTGTATTACAACCTAACATCTATGTATTCCATACTCAGAAGAGTTATCGATGTTATTTTAACTACTAAATTGCAAAATGAGACATACAAAGGCTGTACGGACATGTAATAAAACTTGGTTTCTTACATTACTTCATGTGCATTACCTCCTAACATCTATGTATTCCAAACTCAGAAGGATTATCGTTGTTTCTTTGACTACTAAATCACTAAATGAGATATTCAAAAGTTGGATGGACCAAAAATAGAACTTGGTTTTTGACATTACTACTATTGTATTACAACCTAGCATCTATGTATTGCATACTGGGATGGATTTTTGATGTTTTTTTAACTACTAAATTTCTAAATGAGACATACAAAGGTTGGACAGACCAATAATAAAACCTGTTTTCTTACATTACATAACGTGTATTACCTACTAGCATATATTTATTCCATACTTGGATGGATTATCGGTGTTTCCTTGACTACTAAATCACTAAATAACACATACAAAGGTTGGACGGACCAACAATAGAACTTGGTTTCTTACGTTACTACATTTGTATTACAACCTAACACCTATGTATACCATACTCAGAAGGGTTATCGATGTTTTTTTGACTACTAAATTACTAAATGAGACATACAAAGGCTTGAGAGACCAGTAATAAAACTTGGTTTCTTACATTACTACTATTGTATTACAACGTAACATCTATGTATTCCATACTCAGAAGGGTTATCGATGTTTTTTTAGCTATTAAATTACTACATAAGACATACAAAGGTTTGAAAGACCAATAATAAAATTTGGTTTCTTACATTACAACACGTATATTACCTCATAGCATCTATTTATTCCATACTTGGATGGATTATTGGTGTTTTTTTTACGACTAAATCACTAAATAACTCATACAAAGGTTGGACGGACCAGTAATAGAACTTGGTTTTTTACATTACTACACTTGTATTACAACCTAACATCTATGTATTCCATACTCAAAAGGATTATCGATGTTTTTTTAACTACTAAATTACTAAATGAGACAAACAAAGGTTGGACGGACCAGTAATAAAACTTGGTTTCTTACATTACTACAACTGCAATACCTCCTAACATCTATGTATTCCAAACTCAGATGGATTATCGATGTTTCTTTGACTACTAAATCACTAAATGAGACATTCAAAAGTTGGATGGACCAAAATTAGAACTTGGTTTCTTACATTACTACTATTGTATTACAACCTAGCATCTATGTATTCCATAATCGTATAGATTTTTGATGTTTTTTTGACTACTAAATTTCTAAATGAGACATACAAAGGTTGGACAGACCAATAATAAAACCCGGTTTCTTACATTACAACACGTGTATTACCTCTTAGCATCTATTTATTCCTTACTTGGATGGATTATCGGTGTTTTTTTGACTACTAAATCACTAAATCACACATACAAAGGTTGGACGGACCAATAATAGAACTTGGTTTCTTACATTACTACACTTCTATTACATCCTAACATCTATGCATACCATACTTAAAAGGGTTATTGATGTTTTTTTGACGACTAAATTACTAAATGAGACATACAAAGGCTTGAGAGACCAGTAGTAAAACATGGTTTCTGACATTACTACTATTGTATTACAACCTAACATCTATGTATTCCATACTCAGAAGGGTTATCGATGTTTTTTTAACTACCAAATTACTAAATAAGACATACAAAGGCTGGACAGACCAATAATAAAACTTGGTTTCTTACATAACAACCCGTAAATGGTAGTATCTATTTATTCCATACTTGGAAGGATTATTGGTGTTTTTTTGAAAACTAAATCACTTAATAACTCATACAAAGGTTGGACAGACCAGTAATAGAACTTGGTTTCTTACATTACTACACTTGTATTACAACCTAACATCTATGTATTCCATACTCAGAAGAGTTATCGATGTTATTTTAACTACTAAATTGCAAAATGAGACATACAAAGGCTGTACGGACATGTAATAAAACTTGGTTTCTTACATTACTTCATGTGCATTACCTCCTAACATCTATGTATTCCTTACTCAGATGGATTATCGGTGTTTCTTTGACTAGTAAATCACTAAATGAGACGTTCAAAAGTTGGATGGACCAAAAATAGAACTTGGTTTCTTACATTACTACTATTGTATTACAACCTAGCATCTATGTATTCCATACTTGGATGGATTTTTGATGTTTTTTTGAATACTAAATTTCTAAATGAGACATACAAAGGTTGGACAGACTAATAATAAAACCTGGTTTCTTACATTACAAAACGTGTATTACCTACTAGCATCTATTTATTCCATACATGGATGGATTATCGATGTTTCTTTAACAACTAAATCACTAAATAACACATAAAAAGTTTGGACGGACCAATAATAGAACTTGGTTTCTTACATTACTACACTTGTATTACAACCTAACATCTATGTATACCATACTCAGAAGGGTTATCGGTGTTTTTTTGACTACTAAATTACTAAATGAGACATACAAAGGCCTGAGAGACCAGTAATAAAACTTGGTATCTTACATTACTACTATTGTATTACAACCTAACATCTATGTATTCCATACTCAGAAGGGTTATCGATGTTTTTTTAACTGCTAAATTACTAAATAAGACATGCAAAGGTTGTACAGACCAATAATAAAATTTGGTTTCTTACATTACAACACGTATATTACCTCCTAGCATCTATTTATTCCATACTTGGATGGATTATCGGTGTTTTTTTGACAACTAAAACTCTAAATAACTCATACAAAGGTTGGACAGACCAGTAATAGAACTTGGTTTCTTACATTACTACACTTGTATTACAGCCTAACATCTATGTATTCCATACTCAAAAGTATTATCGATGTTTTTTTAACAACTAAATTACTAAATGAGACATACAAAGGCTGGACGGACCAGAATTAAAACTTGGTTTTTTACATTTCTACATGTGCATTACCTCCGAACATCAATGTATTCCAAACTCAGATGGATTATCGGTGTTTCTTTGACTACTAAATCACTAAATGAGTTATTCAAAAGTTGGATGGACCAAAAATAGAACTTGGTTTCTGACATTACTACTATTGTATTACAACCTAGCATCTATGTATTGCATACTGGGATGGATTTTTGATGTTTTTTTAACTACTAAATTTCTAAATGAGGCATACAAAGGTTGGACAGACCAATAATAAAACCTGTTTTCTTACATTACATAACGTGTATTACCTACTAGCATATATTTATTCCATACTTGGATGGATTATCGGTGTTTCTTTGACTACTAAATCACTAAATAACACATACAAAGGTTGGACGGACCAACAATAGAACTTGGTTTCTTACGTTAGTACATTTGTATTACAACCTAACACCTATGTATACCATACTCAGAAGGGTTATCGATGTTTTTTTGACTACTAAATTACTAAATGAGACATACAAAGGCTTGAGAGACCAGTAATAAAACTTGGTTTCTTACATTACTACTATTGTATTACAACGTAACATCTATGTATTCCATACTCAGAAGGGTTATCGATGTTTTTTTAACTATTAAATTACTACATAAGACATACAAAGGTTGGACAGACCAATAATAAAACCTGGTTTCTTAAATTACAACACGTGTATTACCTCCTAGCATCTATTTATTCCTTACTTGGATGGATTATCGGTGTTTTTTTGACTACTAAATCACTAAATCACACATACAAAGGTTGGATGAACTAATAATAGAACTTGGTTTCTTACATTACTACACTTGTATTACAACCTAACATCTATGCATACCATACTCAAAAGGGTTATCGATGTTTTTTAGACTACTAAATTACTAAAAGAGACATACAAAGGCTTGAGAGACCAGTAATAAAAATTGGTTTCTTACATTACTACTATTGTATTACAACCTAACATCCATGTATTCCATACTCAGAAGGGTTATCAATTTTTTTTGACTACTAAATTACAAAATAAGACATACAAAGTCTGGACAAACCAATAATAAAACTTGGTTTCTTACATTACAACACGTATATTACCTCCAAGCATCTATTTATTCCATACTTGTATGATTATTGGTGTTTTTTTGACAACTAAATCCCTAAATAACTCATACAAAGGTTGGACGCACCAGTAATAGAACTTGGTTTCTTAAATTACTACATTTGTATTACAACCTAACATCTATGTATTCCATACTCAGAAGGGTTATCAATGTTTTTTTAACTACTAAATTACTAAATGAGACATACAAAGGCTGGACGGACCAGTAATAAAACTTGGTTTGTTACATTACAACACGTATATTACCTCCTAGCATATATTTATTCCATACTTGGATGGATTATCGATGTTTTTTTGACGACTAAATCACTAAATAACTCATACAAAGGTTGGACGGACCAGTAATAGAACTTGGTTTCTTACGTTACTACACTTGTAGTACAGCCTAACATCTATGTATTCCATACTCAAAAGGATTATCGATGTTTTTTTAACTACTAAATTACTAAATGAGACATACAAAGGCTGAACGGACCAGAAATAAAACTTGGTTTTTTACATTTCTACATGTGCATTACCTCCTAAAATCTATGTATTCCAAACTCAGATGGATTATCGATTTTTCTTTGACTACTAAATCTCTAAATGAGATATTCAAAAGTTGGATGGACCAAAAATAGAACTTGGTTTCTGACATTATTACTATTGTATTACAACCTAGCATTTATGTATTGCATACTGGGATGGATTTTTGATTTTTTTTAACTGCTAAATTTCTAAATGAGACATACAAAGGTTGGACAGACCAGTAATAAAACCTGGTTTTTTACATTACAACACGTGTATTACCTCCTAGCATCTATTTATTCCTTACTTGGATGGATTATCGGTGTTTTTTTTACTACTAAATCACTAAATCACACATACAAAGGTTGGATGGACCAATAATAGAACTTGGTTTCTTAGATTACTACACTTGTATTACAACCTAACATCTATGCATACCATACTCAAAAGTGTTATCGATGTCTTTTTGACTACTAAATTACAAAATGAGACATACAAAGGCTTGAGAGACCAGTAATAAAACTTGGTTTCTTACATTACTACTATTGTATTACAACCTAACATCTATGTATTCCATACTCAGAAGTTTTACCGATTTTTTTTGACTACTAAATTACTAAATAAGACATACAAAGGCTGGACAGACCAATAATAAAACTTGGTTTCATACATTACTACATGTGCATTCCCTCCTAACATCTATGTATTCCAAACTCAGATGGATTATCGGTGTGTCTTTGACTACTAAATCACTAAATGAGACATTCAAAAGTTGGATGGACCAAAAATAGAATTTGGTTTCTTACATTACTACTATTGTATTACAACCTAGTATCTATGTATTCCCTACTCGGATGGATTTTTGATGTTTTTTTGAATGCTAAATTTCTAAATGAGACATACAACGGTTGGACAGACCAATAATAAAACCTGGTTTCTTAAATTACAACACGTGTATTACCTCCTAGCATCTATTTATTCCTTACTTGGATGGATTATCGGTGTTTTTTTGACTACTAAATCACTAAATCACACATACAAAGGTTGGATGAACTAATAATAGAACTTGGTTTCTTACATTACTACACTTGTATTACAACCTAACATCTATGCATACCATACTCAAAAGGGTTATCGATGTTTTTTAGACTACTAAATTACTAAAAGAGACATACAAAGGCTTGAGAGACCAGTAATAAAAATTGGTTTCTTACATTACTACTATTGTATTACAACCTAACATCCATGTATTCCATACTCAGAAGGGTTATCAATTTTTTTTGACTACTAAATTACAAAATAAGACATACAAAGTCTGGACAGACCAATAATAAAACTTGGTTTCTTACATTACAACACGTATATTACCTCCAAGCATCTATTTATTCCATACTTGTATGATTATTGGTGTTTTTTTGACAACTAAATCCCTAAATAACTCATACAAAGGTTGGACGCACCAGTAATAGAACTTGGTTTCTTAAATTACTACATTTGTATTACAACCTAACATCTATGTATTCCATACTCAGAAGGGTTATCAATGTTTTTTTAACTACTAAATTACTAAATGAGACATACAAAGGCTGGACGGACCAGTAATAAAACTTGGTTTGTTACATTACAACACGTATATTACCTCCTAGCATATATTTATTCCATACTTGGATGGATTATCGATGTTTTTTTGACGACTAAATCACTAAATAACTCATACAAAGGTTGGACGGACCAGTAATAGAACTTGGTTTCTTACGTTACTACACTTGTAGTACAGCCTAACATCTATGTATTCCATACTCAAAAGGATTATCGATGTTTTTTTAACTACTAAATTACTAAATGAGACATACAAAGGCTGAACGGACCAGAAATAAAACTTGGTTTTTTACATTTCTACATGTGCATTACCTCCTAAAATCTATGTATTCCAAACTCAGATGGATTATCGATTTTTCTTTGACTACTAAATCTCTAAATGAGATATTCAAAAGTTGGATGGACCAAAAATAGAACTTGGTTTCTGACATTATTACTATTGTATTACAACCTAGCATTTATGTATTGCATACTGGGATGGATTTTTGATTTTTTTTAACTGCTAAATTTCTAAATGAGACATACAAAGGTTGGACAGACCAGTAATAAAACCTGGTTTCTTAAATTACAACACGTGTATTACCTCCTAGCATCTATTTATTCCTTACTTGGATGGATTATCGGTGTTTTTTTGACTACTAAATCACTAAATCACACATACAAAGGTTGGATGAACTAATAATAGAACTTGGTTTCTTACATTACTACACTTGTATTACAACCTAACATCTATGCATACCATACTCAAAAGGGTTATCGATGTTTTTTAGACTACTAAATTACTAAAAGAGACATACAAAGGCTTGAGAGACCAGTAATAAAAATTGGTTTCTTACATTACTACTATTGTATTACAACCTAACATCCATGTATTCCATACTCAGAAGGGTTATCAATTTTTTTTGACTACTAAATTACAAAATAAGACATACAAAGTCTGGACAGACCAATAATAAAACTTGGTTTCTTACATTACAACACGTATATTACCTCCAAGCATCTATTTATTCCATACTTGTATGATTATTGGTGTTTTTTTGACAACTAAATCCCTAAATAACTCATACAAAGGTTGGACGCACCAGTAATAGAACTTGGTTTCTTAAATTACTACATTTGTATTACAACCTAACATCTATGTATTCCATACTCAGAAGGGTTATCAATGTTTTTTTAACTACTAAATTACTAAATGAGACATACAAAGGCTGGACGGACCAGTAATAAAACTTGGTTTGTTACATTACAACACGTATATTACCTCCTAGCATATATTTATTCCATACTTGGATGGATTATCGATGTTTTTTTGACGACTAAATCACTAAATAACTCATACAAAGGTCGGACGGACCAGTAATAGAACTTGGTTTCTTACGTTACTACACTTGTAGTACAGCCTAACATCTATGTATTCCATACTCAAAAGGATTATCGATGTTTTTTTAACTACTAAATTACTAAATGAGACATACAAAGGCTGAACGGACCAGAAATAAAACTTGGTTTTTTACATTTCTACATGTGCATTACCTCCTAAAATCTATGTATTCCAAACTCAGATGGATTATCGATTTTTCTTTGACTACTAAATCTCTAAATGAGATATTCAAAAGTTGGATGGACCAAAAATAGAACTTGGTTTCTGACATTATTACTATTGTATTACAACCTAGCATTTATGTATTGCATACTGGGATGGATTTTTGATTTTTTTTAACTGCTAAATTTCTAAATGAGACATACAAAGGTTGGACAGACCAGTAATAAAACCTGGTTTTTTACATTACAACACGTGTATTACCTCCTAGCATCTATTTATTCCTTACTTGGATGGATTATCGGTGTTTTTTTTACTACTAAATCACTAAATCACACATACAAAGGTTGGATGGACCAATAATAGAACTTGGTTTCTTAGATTACTACACTTGTATTACAACCTAACATCTATGCATACCATACTCAAAAGTGTTATCGATGTCTTTTTGACTACTAAATTACAAAATGAGACATACAAAGGCTTGAGAGACCAGTAATAAAACTTGGTTTCTTACATTACTACTATTGTATTACAACCTAACATCTATGTATTCCATACTCAAAAGGTTTACCTATTTTTTTTGACTACTAAATTACTAAATAAGACATACAAAGGCTGGACAGACCAATAATAAAACTTGGTTTCTTACATTACTACATGTGCATTCCCTCCTAACATCTATGTATTCAAAACTCAGATGGATTATCGGTGTGTCTTTGACTACTAAATCACTAAATGAGACATTCAAAAGTTGGATGGACCAAAAATAGAACTTGGTTTCTTACATTACTACTATTGTATTACAACCTTGTATCTATGTATTCCCTACTCGGATGGATTTTTGATGTTTTTTTGACTACTAAATTTCTAAATGAGACATACAAAGGTTGGACAGACCAATAATAAAACCAGGTTTCTTAAATTACAACACGTGTATTACCTCCTAGCATCTATTTATTCCTTACTTGGATGGATTATCGGTGTTTTTTTGACTACTAAATCACTAAATGACACATACAAAGGTTGGATGGACCAATAATAGAACTTGGTTTCTTACATTACTACACTTGTATTACAACCTAACATCTATGCATACCATACTCAAAAGGGTTATCGATGTTTTTTAGACTACTAAATTACTAAAAGAGACATACAAAGGCTAGAGAGACCAGTAATAAAACTTGGTTTTTTACATTACTACTATTGTATTACAACCTAACATCTATGTATTCCATACTCAGAAGGGTTATCAATTTTTTTTGACTACTAAATTCCAAAATAAGACACACAAAGTCTGGACAGACCAATAATAAAACTTGGTTTCTTACATTACAACACGTATATTACCTCCAAGCATTTATTTATTCCATACTTGTATGATTATTGGTGTTTTTTTGACAACTAAATCCCTAAATAACTCATACAAAGGTTGGACGCACCAGTAATAGAACTTGGTTTCTTAAATTACTAGTAGTAAAACTTGGTTTCTTACATTACAGCATGTGCATTACCTCCTAACATCTATGTATTCCAAACTCAGATGGATTATCGGTGTTTCTTTGACTACTAAATCACTAAATGATATATTAAAAAGTTGGATGGAACAAAAATAGAACTTGGTTTCTTACATTCCTGCTATTGTATTGCAACCTAGCATCTATATATTCCATACTCGGATGGATTTTTGATGTTTTTTTTACTACTAAATTTCTAAATGAGTCATACGAAGGTTGGACAGACTAATAATAAAACCTGGTTTCTTACATTACAAAACGTGTATTACCTCCAAGCATCTATTTATTCCTTACTTGGAAAGATTATCGGTGTTTTTTTGACAACTAAATCACTAAATCACACATACAAAGGTTGGACGGAACAATAATAGAACTTGGTTTCTTACCTTACTACACTTTTATTACAACCTAACATCTATGCATACTATACTCAAAAGGGTTATCGAGTTTTTTTTGTCTAGTAAATAACTAAATGAGACATACAAAGGCTTGAGAGACCAGTAATAAAACTTGGTTTCTTACATTACTACTATTGTATTACAACCTAACATCTATGTATTCCATACTCAGAAGGGTTGTTGGTGTTTTTTTAACTACTAAATTACTAAATAAGACATACAAAGGTTGGACACACCAATAATAAAACTTGGTCCCTTACATTACAACACGTATATTACCTCCTAGCATCTATTTATTCCATAATTGGATGGATTATCGGTGTTTTTTTAACAACTAAATTGCTAAATAAGACATACAAAGGTTGGACAGACCAATAATAAAACTTGGTTTCTTACATTACAACACGTATATTACCTCCTAGCATCTATTTATTCCATAGTTGGATGGATTATCGGTGTTTTTTTGAACTCTAAATAACTAAATAACTCATACAAAGGTTGGACGGACAGGTAATAGAACTTTGTTTCTTATATTACTACACTTGTATTATAACCTAACATCTATGTATTCTATACTCAGAAGGATGATCGATGTTTTTTTGACTACTAAATTACTAAATGAGACATACAAAGGCTGGACGGACCAGTAATAAAACTTGGTTTCTCACATTACTACATGGGCATAACCTACTAACATCTATGTATTCCAAACTCAGATGGATTATCGGTGTTTCTTTGACTACTAAATCACTAAATGAGACATTCCAAAGTTGGATGGACCAAAAATAGAATTTGGTTTCTTACATTACTACTATTGTATTACAACCTAACATCTATGTATTCCATACTCAGAAGGGTTATCGATGTTTTTTTGACTACTAAATTACTAAATAAGACATACAAAGGCTAGACAGACCAATAATAATACTTGGTTTCTTACATTACAACACGTATATTACCTCCTAGCATCTATTTATTCCATACTTGCATGAATTATCGTTGTTTTTTTAACTACTAAATCACTAAATAACTCATCCAAAGGTTGGACGGACCAGTAATAGAACTTGGTTTCTTACATTACTACACTTGTATTACAACCTAACATCTATGTACTCCATATCCAAAAGGATATCAATGGTTTTTTGACTACTAAATTACTAACCGAAACATACTAAGGCTGGACGGACTAGTAGTAAAACTTGGTTTCTTACATTACAGCATGTGCATTACCTCCTAACATCTATGTATTCCAAACTCAGATGGATTATCGGTGTTTCTTTGACTACTAAATCACTAAATGATACATTAAAAAGTTGGATGGAACAAAAATAAAACTTGGTTTCTTACATTCCTGCTATTGTATTACAACCTAGCATCTATATATTCCATACTCGGATGGATTTTTGATGTTTTTTTTACTACTAAATTTCTAAATGAGTCATACGAAGGTTGGACAGACTAATAATAAAACCTGGTTTCTTACATTACAAAACGTGTATTACCTCCTAGCATCTATTTATTCCTTACTTGGAAAGATTATCGGTGTTTTTTTGACTACTAAATCACTAAATCACACATACAAAGGTTGGACGGACCAATAATAGAACTTGGTTTCTTACCTTACTACACTTGTATTACAACCTAACATCTATGCATACCATACTCAAAAGGGTTATCGAGTTTTTTTTGTCTAGTAAATAACTAAATGAGACATACAAAGGCTTGAGACACCAGTAATAAAACTTGGTTTCTTACATTACTACTATTGTATTACAACCTAACATCTATGTATTCCATACTCAGAAGGGTTGTTGGTGTTTTTTTAACTACTAAATTACTAAATAAGACATACAAAGGTTGGACAGACCAATAATAAAACTTGGTCCCTTACATTACAACACGTATATTACCTCCTAGCATCTATTTATTCCATAATTGGATGGATTATCGGTGTTTTTTTAACAACTAAATTACTAAATAAGACATACAAAGGCTGGACAGACCAATAATAAAACTTGTTTTCTTACATTACAACACGTATATTACCTCCTAGCATCTATTTATTCCATACTAGAATGGATTATCGGTGTGTTTTGGACAACTAAATAACTAAATAACTCATACAAAGGTTGGACGGACAGGTAATAGAACTTTGTTTCTTATATTACTACACTTGTATTATAACCTAACATCTATGTATTCTATACTCAGAAGGATGATCGATGTTTTTTTGACTACTAAATTACTAAATGAGACATACAAAGGCTGGACGGACCAGTAATAAAACTTGGTTTCTCACATTACTACATGGGCATAACCTACTAACATCTATGTATTCCAAACTCAGATGGATTATCGGTGTTTCTTTGACTACTAAATCACTAAATGAGACATTCCAAAGTTGGATGGACCAAAAATAGAATTTGGTTTCTTACATTACTACTATTGTATTACAACCTAACATCTATGTATTCCATACTCAGAAGGGTTATCGATGTTTTTTTGACTACTAAATTACTAAATAAGACATACAAAGGCTAGACAGACCAATAATAAAACTTGGTTTCTTACATTACAACACGTATATTACCTCCTAGCATCTATTTATTCCATACTTGGATGGATTATCGGTGGTTTTTTAACTACTAAATCACTAAATAACTCATTCAAAGGTTGGACGGACCAGTAATAGAACTTGGTTTCTTACATTACTACACTTGTATTACAACCTAACATCTATGTATTCCATACCCAAAAGGATTATCAATGGTTTTTTGACTACTAAATTACTAACCGAAACATACTAAGGCTGGACGGACTAGTAGTAAAACTTGGTTTCTTACATTACAGCATGTGCATTACCTCTTAACATCTATGTATTCCAAACTCAGATGGATTATCGGTGTTTCTTTGACTACTAAATCACTAAATGATACATTAAAAAGTTGGATGGAACAAAAATAGAACTTGGTTTCTTACATTCCTGCTATTGTATTACAACCTAGCATCTATATATTCCATACTCGGATGGATTTTTGATGTTTTTTTTACTACTAAATTTCTAAATGAGTCATACGAAGGTTGGACAGACTAATAATAAAACCTGGTTTCTTACATTACAAAACGTGTATTACCTACTAGCATCTATTTATTCCATACTTGGATGGATTATCGGTGTTTCTTTGAACTCTAAATAACTAAATAACTCCTACAAAGGATGGACGGACCAATAATAGAACTTGGTTTCTTACATTACTACACCTGTATTACAACCTAACATCTATGCAGACCATATTCAAAAGGGTTATCGATGTTTTTTTGACTACTAAATTACTAAATAGGACATACAAAGGCTTGAGAGATCAGTAATAAAACTTGGTTTCTTACATTACTACTATTGTATTACAACCAAACATCTATGTATTCCATACTCAGAAGGGTTGTTGGTGTTTTTTTAACTACTAAATTACTAAATAAGACATACAAAGGTTGGACAGACCAATAATAAAACTTGGTCCCTTACATTACAACACGTATATTACCTCCTAGCATCTATTTATTCCATAATTGGATGGATTATCGGTGTTTTTTTAACAACTAAATTACTAAATAAGACATACAAAGGCTGGACAGACCACTAATAAAACTTGGTTTCTTACATTACAACACGTATATTACCTCCTAGCATCTATTTATTCCATACTAGAATGGATTATCGGTGTGTTTTGGACAACTAAATAACTAAATAACTCATAAAAAGGTTGGACAAACCAGTAATAGAACTTGGTTTCTTACATTACTACACTTGTATTACAACCTAACATCTATGTATTCCATACTCAGAAGGATTATCGATGTTTTTTTGACTACTAAATTACTAAATGAGACATACAAAGGCTGGACGGACCAGTAATAAAACTTGGTTTCTCACATTACTACATGGGCATAACCTACTAACATCTATGTATTCCAAACTCAGATGGATTATCGGTGTTTCTTTGACTACTAAATCACTAAATGAGACATTCCAAAGTTGGATGGACCAAAAATAGAATTTGGTTTCTTACATTACTACTATTGTATTACAACCTAACATCTATGTATTCCATACTCAGAAGGGTTATCGATGTTTTTTTGACTACTAAATTACTAAATAAGACATACAAAGGCTAGACAGACCAATAATAAAACTTGGTTTCTTACATTACAACACGTATATTACCTCCTAGCATCTATTTATTCCATACTTGGATGGATTATCGGTGGTTTTTTAACTACTAAATCACTAAATAACTCATTCAAAGGTTGGACGGACCAGTAATAGAACTTGGTTTCTTACATTACTACACTTGTATTACAACCTAACATCTATGTATTCCATACCCAAAAGGATTATCAATGGTTTTTTGACTACTAAATTACTAACCGAAACATACTAAGGCTGGACGGACTAGTAGTAAAACTTGGTTTCTTACATTACAGCATGTGCATTACCTCCTAACATCTATGTATTCCAAACTCAGATGGATTATCGGTGTTTCTTTGACTACTAAATCACTAAATGATACATTAAAAAGTTGGATGGAACAAAAATAGAACTTGGTTTCTTACATTCCTGCTATTGTATTACAACCTAGCATCTATATATTCCATACTCGGATGGATTTTTGATGTTTTTTTTACTACTAAATTTCTAAATGAGTCATACGAAGGTTGGACAGACTAATAATAAAACCTGGTTTCTTACATTACAAAACGTGTATTACCTACTAGCATCTATTTATTCCATACTTGGATGGATTATCGGTGTTTCTTTGAACTCTAAATAACTAAATAACTCATACAAAGGATGGACGGACCAATAATAGAACTTGGTTTCTTACATTACTACACCTTTATTACAACCTAACATCTATGCAGACCATATTCAAAAGGGTTATCGATGTTTTTTTGACTACTAAATTACTAAATGAGACATACAAAGGCTTGAGAGACCAATAATAAAACGTGGTTTCTTACATTACTACTATTGTATTACAACCTAACATCTATGTATTCCATACTCAGAAGGGTTAATGTTTTTTTAACTACTAAATTACTAAATAAGACATACAAAGGCTGGACAGACCAATAATAAAACTTGGTTCCTTACATTACAACATGTATATTACCTCCTAGCATCTGTTTATTCCGTACTTGGATGGATTATCATTGTTTTTTTGAATTCTAAATAACTAAATAACTGATACCAAGGTTAGACGGACCAGTAATAGAACTTGGTTTCTTACATTACTACACTTGTATTACAACCTAACATCTATGTATTCCATACTCAAAAGGATTATCAATGGTTTTTTGACTACTAAATTACTAACCGAAACATACTAAGGCTGGACGGACTAGTAGTAAAACTTGGTTTCTTACATTACAGCATGTGCATTACCTCCTAACATCTATGTATTCCAAACTCAGATGGATTATCGGTGTTTCTTTGACTACTAAATCACTAAATGATACATTAAAAAGTTGGATGGAACAAAAATAGAACTTGGTTTCTTACATTCCTGCTATTGTATTACAACCTAGCATCTATATATTCCATACTCGGATGGATTTTTGATGTTTTTTTTACTACTAAATTTCTAAATGAGTCATACGAAGGTTGGACAGACTAATAATAGAACCTGGTTTCTTACATTACAAAACGTGTATTACCTACTAGCATCTATTTATTCCATACTTGGATGGATTATCGGTGTTTCTTTGAACTCTAAATAACTAAATAACTCATACAAAGGATGGACGGACCAATAATAGAACTTGGTTTCTTACCTTACTACACTTGTATTACAACCTAACATCTATGCATACCATACTCAAAAGGGTTATTGATGTTTTTTTGTCTAGTAAATAACTAAATGAGACATACAAAGGCTTGAGAGATCAGTAATAAAACTTGGTTTCTTACATTACTACTATTGTATTACAACCAAACATCTATGTATTCCATACTCAGAAGGGTTGTTGGTGTTTTTTTAACTACTAAATTACTAAATAAGACATACAAAGGTTGGACAGACCAATAATAAAACTTGGTCCCTTACATTACAACACGTATATTACCTCCTAGCATCTATTTATTCCATAATTGGATGGATTATCGGTGTTTTTTTAACAACTAAATTACTAAATAAGACATACAAAGGCTGGACAGACCAATAATAAAACTTGGTTTCTTACATTACAACACGTACATTACCTCCTAGCATCTATTTATTCCATACTAGAATGGATTATCGGTGTGTTTTGGACAACTAAATAACTAAATAACTCATACAAAGGTTGGACAAACCAGTAATAGAACTTGGTTTCTTACATTACTACACTTGTATTACAACCTAACATCTATGTATTCCATACTCAGAAGGATTATCGATGTTTTTTTGACTACTAAATTACTAAATGAGACATACAAAGGCTGGACGGACCAGTAATAAAACTTGGTTTCTCACATTACTACATGGGCATAACCTACTAACATCTATGTATTCCAAACTCAGATGGATTATCAGTGTTTCTTTGACTACTAAATCACTAAATGAGACATTCCAAAGTTGGATGGACCAAAAATAGAATTTGGTTTCTTACATTACTACTATTGTATTACAACCTAACATCTATGTATTCCATACTCAGAAGGGTTATCGATGTTTTTTTGACTACTAAATTACTAAATAAGACATACAAAGGCTGGACGGACCAGTAATAAAACTTGGTTTCTCACATTACTACATGGGCATAACCTACTAACATCTATGTATTCCAAACTCAGATGGATTATCGGTGTTTCTTTGACTACTAAATCACTAAATGAGACATTCCAAAGTTGGATGGACCAAAAATAGAATTTGGTTTCTTACATTACTACTATTGTATTACAACCTAACATCTATGTATTCCATACTCAGAAGGATTATCGATGTTTTTTTGACTACTAAATTACTAAATGAGACATACAAAGGCTGGACGAACCAGTAATAAAACTTGGTTTCTCACATTACTACATGGGCATAACCTACTAACATCTATGTATTCCAAACTCAGATGGATTATCGGTGTTTCTTTGACTACTAAATCACTAAATGAGACATTCCAAAGTTGGATGGACCAAAAATAGAATTTGGTTTCTTACATTACTACTATTGTATTACAACCTAACATCTATGTATTCCATACTCAGAAGGGTTATCGATGTTTTTTTGACTACTAAATTACTAAATAAGACATACAAAGGCTAGACAGACCAATAATAAAACTTGGTTTCTTACATTACAACACGTATATTACCTCCTAGCATCTATTTATTCCATACTTGGATGGATTATCGGTGGTTTTTTAACTACTAAATCACTAAATAACTCATTCAAAGGTTGGACGGACCAGTAATAGAACTTGGTTTCTTACATTACTACACTTGTATTACAACCTAACATCTATGTATTCCATACCCAAAAGGATTATCAATGGTTTTTTGACTACTAAATTACTAACCGAAACATACTAAGGCTGGACGGACTAGTAGTAAAACTTGGTTTCTTACATTACAGCATGTGCATTACCTCCTAACATCTATGTATTCCAAACTCAGATGGATTATCGGTGTTTCTTTGACTACTAAATCACTAAATGATACATTAAAAAGTTGGATGGAACAAAAATAGAACTTGGTTTCTTACATTCCTGCTATTGTATTACAACCTAGCATCTATATATTCCATACTCGGATGGATTTTTGATGTTTTTTTTACTACTAAATTTCTAAATGAGTCATACGAAGGTTGGACAGACTAATAATAAAACCTGGTTTCTTACATTACAAAACGTGTATTACCTACTAGCATCTATTTATTCCATACTTGGATGGATTATCGGTGTTTCTTTGAACTCTAAATAACTAAATAACTCATACAAAGGATGGACGGACCAATAATAGAACTTGGTTTCTTACATTACTACACCTTTATTACAACCTAACATCTATGCAGACCATATTCAAAAGGGTTATCGATGTTTTTTTGACTACTAAATTACTAAATGAGACATACAAAGGCTTGAGAGACCAATAATAAAACGTGGTTTCTTACATTACTACTATTGTATTACAACCTAACATCTATGTATTCCATACTCAGAAGGGTTAATGTTTTTTTAACTACTAAATTACTAAATAAGACATACAAAGGCTGGACAGACCAATAATAAAACTTGGTTCCTTACATTACAACATGTATATTACCTCCTAGCATCTGTTTATTCCGTACTTGGATGGATTATCATTGTTTTTTTGAATTCTAAATAACTAAATAACTGATACCAAGGTTAGACGGACCAGTAATAGAACTTGGTTTCTTACATTACTACACTTGTATTACAACCTAACATCTATGTATTCCATACTCAAAAGGATTATCAATGGTTTTTTGACTACTAAATTACTAACCGAAACATACTAAGGCTGGACGGACTAGTAGTAAAACTTGGTTTCTTACATTACAGCATGTGCATTACCTCCTAACATCTATGTATTCCAAACTCAGATGGATTATCGGTGTTTCTTTGACTACTAAATCACTAAATGATACATTAAAAAGTTGGATGGAACAAAAATAGAACTTGGTTTCTTACATTCCTGCTATTGTATTACAACCTAGCATCTATATATTCCATACTCGGATGGATTTTTGATGTTTTTTTTACTACTAAATTTCTAAATGAGTCATACGAAGGTTGGACAGACTAATAATAGAACCTGGTTTCTTACATTACAAAACGTGTATTACCTACTAGCATCTATTTATTCCATACTTGGATGGATTATCGGTGTTTCTTTGAACTCTAAATAACTAAATAACTCATACAAAGGATGGACGGACCAATAATAGAACTTGGTTTCTTACATTACTACACCTTTATTACAACCTAACATCTATGCAGACCATATTCAAAAGGGTTATCGATGTTTTTTTGACTACTAAATTACTAAATGAGACATACAAAGGCTTGAGAGACCAATAATAAAACGTGGTTTCTTACATTACTACTATTGTATTACAACCTAACATCTATGTATTCCATACTCAGAAGGGTTAATGTTTTTTTAACTACTAAATTACTAAATAAGACATACAAAGGCTGGACAGACCAATAATAAAACTTGGTTCCTTACATTACAACATGTATATTACCTCCTAGCATCTGTTTATTCCGTACTTGGATGGATTATCATTGTTTTTTTGAATTCTAAATAACTAAATAACTGATACCAAGGTTAGACGGACCAGTAATAGAACTTGGTTTCTTACATTACTACACTTGTATTACAACCTAACATCTATGTATTCCATACTCAAAAGGATTATCAATGGTTTTTTGACTACTAAATTACTAACCGAAACATACTAAGGCTGGACGGACTAGTAGTAAAACTTGGTTTCTTACATTACAGCATGTGCATTACCTCCTAACATCTATGTATTCCAAACTCAGATGGATTATCGGTGTTTCTTTGACTACTAAATCACTAAATGATACATTAAAAAGTTGGATGGAACAAAAATAGAACTTGGTTTCTTACATTCCTGCTATTGTATTACAACCTAGCATCTATATATTCCATACTCGGATGGATTTTTGATGTTTTTTTTACTACTAAATTTCTAAATGAGTCATACGAAGGTTGGACAGACTAATAATAGAACCTGGTTTCTTACATTACAAAACGTGTATTACCTACTAGCATCTATTTATTCCATACTTGGATGGATTATCGGTGTTTCTTTGAACTCTAAATAACTAAATAACTCATACAAAGGATGGACGGACCAATAATAGAACTTGGTTTCTTACCTTACTACACTTGTATTACAACCTAACATCTATGCATACCATACTCAAAAGGGTTATTGATGTTTTTTTGTCTAGTAAATAACTAAATGAGACATACAAAGGCTTGAGAGATCAGTAATAAAACTTGGTTTCTTACATTACTACTATTGTATTACAACCAAACATCTATGTATTCCATACTCAGAAGGGTTGTTGGTGTTTTTTTAACTACTAAATTACTAAATAAGACATACAAAGGTTGGACAGACCAATAATAAAACTTGGTCCCTTACATTACAACACGTATATTACCTCCTAGCATCTATTTATTCCATAATTGGATGGATTATCGGTGTTTTTTTAACAACTAAATTACTAAATAAGACATACAAAGGCTGGACAGACCAATAATAAAACTTGGTTTCTTACATTACAACATGTACATTACCTCCTAGCATCTATTTATTCCACACTAGAATGGATTATCGGTGTGTTTTGGACAACTAAATAACTAAATAACTCATACAAAGGTTGGACAAACCAGTAATAGAACTTGGTTTCTTACATTACTACACTTGTATTACAACCTAACATCTATGTATTCAATACTCAGAAGGATTATCGATGTTTTTTTGACTACTAAATTACTAAATGAGACATACAAAGGCTGGACGGACCAGTAATAAAACTTGGTTTCTCACATTACTACATGGGCATAACCTACTAACATCTATGTATTCCAAACTCAGATGGATTATCGGTGTTTCTTTGACTACTAAATCACTAAATGAGACATTCCAAAGTTGGATGGACCAAAAATAGAATTTGGTTTCTTACATTACTACTATTGTATTACAACCTAACATCTATGTATTCCATACTCAGAAGGGTTATCGATGTTTTTTTGACTACTAAATTACTAAATAAGACATACAAAGGCTGGACGGACCAGTAATAAAACTTGGTTTCTCACATTACTACATGGGCATAACCTACTAACATCTATGTATTCCAAACTCAGATGGATTATCGGTGTTTCTTTGACTACTAAATCACTAAATGAGACATTCCAAAGTTGGATGGACCAAAAATAGAATTTGGTTTCTTACATTACTACTATTGTATTACAACCTAACATCTATGTATTCCATACTCAGAAGGGTTATCGATGTTTTTTTGACTACTAAATTACTAAATAAGACATACAAAGGCTAGACAGACCAATAATAAAACTTGGTTTCTTACATTACAACACGTATATTACCTCCTAGCATCTATTTATTCCATGCTTGGATGGATTATCGGTGTTTTTTTAACTACTAAATCACTAAATAACTCATTCAAAGGTTGGACGGACCAGTAATAGAACTTGGTTTCTTACATTACTACACTTGTATTACAACCTAACATCTATGTATTCCATACCCAAAAGAATTATCAATGGTTTTTTGACTACTAAATTACTAACCGAAACATACTAAGGCTGGACGGACTAGTAGTAAAACTTGGTTTCTTACATTACAGCATGTGCATTACCTCCTAACATCTATGTATTCCAAACTCAGATGGATTATCGGTGTTTCTTTGACTACTAAATCACTAAATGATACATTAAAAAGTTGGATGGAACAAAAATAGAACTTGGTTTCTTACATTCCTGCTATTGTATTAAAACCTAGCATCTATATATTCCATACTCGGATGGATTTTTGATGTTTTTTTTACTACTAAATTTCTAAATGAGTCATACGAAGGTTGGACAGACCAATAACAAAGCCTGGTTCCTTACATTACAACACTTGTATTACCTCCTAACATCTATTTATTCCTTACTTGGATGGATTATCGGTGTTTTTTTGACTACTAAATCACTAAATCACACATACAAAGGTTGGACGGACCAATAATAGAACTTGGTTTCTTACATTACTACACTTGTATTACAACCTAACATCTATGCATACCATACTCAAAAGGGTTATCGATGTTTTTTTGACTACTAAATTACTAAATAAGACATACAAAGGCTTAAGAGACAAGTAATAAAACTTAGTTTCTCATATTACTACTATTGTATTACAACCTAACATCTATGTATTCCATACTCAGAAGGGTTATCGATGTTTTTTAAACTAGTAAATTACTAAATAAGACATACAAAGGCTGGACAGACCAATAATAAAACTTGGTTTCTGATATTACAACACGTATATTACCTCCTAGCATCTATTTATTCCATACTTGGATGGATTATCGGTGTTTTTTTTGAACTCTAAATAACTAAATAACTCATACAAAGGTTGGACGGACCAATAATAGAACGTGGTTTCTTACATTACTACACTTGTATTACAACCTAACATCTATGTATTCCATACTCAGATGGATTATCGGTGTTTCTTTGACTACTAAATCCCTAAATGAGACATTCCAAAGTTGGATGGACCAAAAATAGAACTTGGTTTCTTACATTACTACTATTGTATTACAACCTAACATCTATGTATTCCATACTCAGAAGGATTATAGATGTTTTTTTGACTACTAAATTACTAAATGAGACATACAAAGGCTGGACGGACCAGCAATAAAACTTAGTTTCTCACATTACTACATGTGCATTACCTCCTAACATCTATGTATTCCAAACTCAGATGGATTATCGGTGTTTTTTTAACTACTAAATCACTAAATAACTCATTCAAAGGTTGGACGGACCAGTAATAGAACTTGGTTTCTTACATTACTACACTTGTATTACAACCTAACATCTATGTATTCCATACCCAAAAGGATTATCAATGGTTTTTTGACTACTAAATTACTAACCGAAACATACTAAGGCTGGACGGACTAGTAGTAAAACTTGGTTTCTTACATTACAGCATGTGCATTACCTCCTAACATCTATGTATTCCAAACTCAGATGGATTATCGGTGTTTCTTTGACTACTAAATCACTAAATGATACATTAAAAAGTTGGATGGAACAAAAATAGAACTTGGTTTCTTACATTCCTGCTATTGTATTAAAACCTAGCATCTATATATTCCATACTCGGATGGATTTTTGATGTTGTTTTTACTACTAAATTTCTAAATGAGTCATACGAAGGTTGGACAGACCAATAACAAAGCCTGGTTCCTTACATTACAACACTTGTATTACCTCCTAGCATCAATTTATTCCTGACTTGGATGGATTATCGGTGTTTTTTTGACTACTAAATCACTAAATCACACATACAAAGGTTGGACGGACCAATAATAGAACTTGGTTTCTTACATTACTACACTTGTATTACAACCTAACATCTATGCATACCATACTCAAAAGGGTTATCGATGTTTTTTTGACTACTAAATTACTAAATAAGACATACAAAGGCTTAAGAGACCAGTAATAAAACTTAGTTTCTCATATTACTACTATTGTATTACAACCTAACATCTATGTATTCCATACTCAAAAGGGTTATCGATGTTTTTTAAACTAGTAAATTACTAAATAAGACATACAAAGGCTGGACAGACCAATAATAAAACTTGGTTTCTGATATTACAACACGTATATTACCTCCTAGCATCTATTTATTCCATACTTGGATGGATTATCGGTGTTTTTTTTGAACTCTAAATAACTAAATAACTCATACAAAGATTGGACGGACCAATAATAGAACGTGGTTTCTTACATTACTACACTTGTATTACAACCTAACATCTATGTATTCCATACTCAGATGGATTATCGGTGTTTCTTTGACTACTAAATCCCTAAATGAGACATTCCAAAGTTGGATGGACCAAAAATAGAACTTGGTTTCTTACATTACTACTATTGTATTACAACCTAACATCTATGTATTCCATACTCAGAAGGATTATAGATGTTTTTTTGACTACTAAATTACTAAATGAGACATACAAAGGCTGGACGGACCAGTAATAAAACTTAGTTTCTCACATTACTACATGTGCATTACCTCCTAACATCTATGTATTCCAAACTCAGATGGATTATCGGTGTTTTTTTAACTACTAAATCACTAAATAACTCATTCAAAGGTTGGACGGACCAGTAATAGAACTTGGTTTCTTACATTACTACACTTGTATTACAACCTAACATCTATGTATTCCATACCCAAAAGGATTATCAATGGTTTTTTGACTACTAAATTACTAACCGAAACATACTAAGGCTGGACGGACTAGTAGTAAAACTTGGTTTCTTACATTACAGCATGTGCATTACCTCCTAACATCTATGTATTCCAAACTCAGATGGATTATCGGTGTTTCTTTGACTACTAAATCACTAAATGATACATTAAAAAGTTGGATGGAACAAAAATAGAACTTGGTTTCTTACATTCCTGCTATTGTATTAAAACCTAGCATCGATATATTCCATACTCGGATGGATTTTTGATGTTTTTTTTACTACTAAATTTCTAAATGAGTCATACGAAGGTTGGACAGACTAATAATAAAACCTGGTTTCTTACATTACAAAACGTGTATTACCTACTAGCATCTATTTATTCCATACTTGGATGGATTATCGGTGTTTCTTTGAACTCTAAATAACTAAATAACTCATACAAAGGATGGACGGACCAATAATAGAACTTGGTTTCTTACATTACTACACCTGTATTACAACCTAACATCTATGCAGACCATATTCAAAAGGGTTATCGATGTTTTTTTGACTACTAAATTACTAAATGAGACATACAAAGGCTTGAGAGACCAGTAATAAAACTTGGTTTCTTACATTACTACTATTGTATTACAACCTAACATCTATGTGTTCCATACTCAGAAGGGTTATCAATGTTTTTTTAACTCATAAATTACTAAATAAGACATACAAAGGCTGGACAGACCAATAATAAAACTTGGTTCCTTACATTACAACATGTATATTACCTCCTAGCATCTGTTTATTCCGTACTTGGATGGATTATCATTGTTTTTTTGAATTCTAAATAACTAAATAACTGATACAAAGGTTAGACGGACCAGTAATAGAACTTGGTTTCTTACATTACTACACTTGTATTACAACCTAACATCTATGTATTCCATACTCAAAAGGATTATCGATGTTTTTTTAACTACTAAATTACAAAATGAGACATACAAAGGCTGGACGGACCAGTAATAAAACTTGGTTTCTTACATTACTACATGTGCATTACCTCCTAACATCTATGTATTCCAAACTCAGATGGATTATCGGTGTTTCTTTGACTACTAAATCACTAAATGAGACATTCCAAAGTTGGATGGACCAAAAATAGAATTTGGTTTCTTACATTCCTGCTATTGTATTACAACCTAGCATCTATATATTCCATACTCGGATGGATTTTTGATGTTTTTTTTACTACTAAATTTCTAAATGAGTCATACGAAGGTTGGACAGACTAATAATAAAACCTGGTTTCTTACATTACAAAACGTGTATTACCTACTAGCATCTATTTATTCCATACTTGGATGGATTATCGGTGTTTCTTTGAACTCTAAATAACTAAATAACTCATACAAAGGATGGACGGACCAATAATAGAACTTGGTTTCTTACATTACTACACCTTTATTACAACCTAACATCTATGCAGACCATATTCAAAAGGGTTATCGATGTTTTTTTGACTACTAAATTACTAAATGAGACATACAAAGGCTTGAGAGACCAATAATAAAACGTGGTTTCTTACATTACTACTATTGTATTACAACCTAACATCTATGTATTCCATACTCAGAAGGGTTAATGTTTTTTTAACTACTAAATTACTAAATAAGACATACAAAGGCTGGACAGACCAATAATAAAACTTGGTTCCTTACATTACAACATGTATATTACCTCCTAGCATCTGTTTATTCCGTACTTGGATGGATTATCATTGTTTTTTTGAATTCTAAATAACTAAATAACTAATACCAAGGTTAGACGGACCAGTAATAGAACTTGGTTTCTTACATTACTACACTTGTATTACAACCTAACATCTATGTATTCCATACTCAAAAGGATTATCAATGGTTTTTTGACTACTAAATTACTAACCGAAACATACTAAGGCTGGACGGACTAGTAGTAAAACTTGGTTTCTTACATTACAGCATGTGCATTACCTCCTAACATCTATGTATTCCAAACTCAGATGGATTATCGGTGTTTCTTTGACTACTAAATCACTAAATGATACATTAAAAAGTTGGATGGAACAAAAATAGAACTTGGTTTCTTACATTCCTGCTATTGTATTACAACCTAGCATCTATATATTCCATACTCGGATGGATTTTTGATGTTTTTTTTACTACTAAATTTCTAAATGAGTCATACGAAGGTTGGACAGACTAATAATAGAACCTGGTTTCTTACATTACAAAACGTGTATTACCTACTAGCATCTATTTATTCCATACTTGGATGGATTATCGGTGTTTCTTTGAACTCTAAATAACTAAATAACTCATACAAAGGATGGACGGACCAATAATAGAACTTGGTTTCTTACCTTACTACACTTGTATTACAACCTAACATCTATGCATACCATACTCAAAAGGGTTATCGATGTTTTTTTGTCTAGTAAATAACTAAATGAGACATACAAAGGCTTGAGAGATCAATAATAAAACTTGGTTTCTTACATTACTACTATTGTATTACAACCAAACATCTATGTATTCCATACTCAGAAGGGTTGTTGGTGTTTTTTTAACTACTAAATTACTAAATAAGACATACAAAGGTTGGACAGACCAATAATAAAACTTGGTCCCTTACATTACAACACGTATATTACCTCCTAGCATCTATTTATTCCATAATTGGATGGATTATCGGTGTTTTTTTAACAACTAAATTACTAAATAAGACATACAAAGGCTGGACAGACCACTAATAAAACTTGGTTTCTTACATTACAACACGTATATTACCTCCTAGCATCTATTTATTCCATACTAGAATGGATTATCGGTGTGTTTTGGACAACTAAATAACTAAATAACTCATACAAAGGTTGGACAAACCAGTAATAGAACTTGGTTTCTTACATTACTACACTTGTATTACAACCTAACATCTATGTATTCCATACTCAGAAGGATTATCGATGTTTTTTTGACTACTAAATTACTAAATGAGACATACAAAGGCTGGACGGACCAGTAATAAAACTTGGTTTCTCACATTACTACATGGGCATAACCTACTAACATCTATGTATTCCAAACTCAGATGGATTATCGGTGTTTCTTTGACTACTAAATCACTAAATGAGACATTCCAAAGTTGGATGGACCAAAAATAGAATTTGGTTTCTTACATTACTACTATTGTATTACAACCTAACATCTATGTATTCCATACTCAGAAGGGTTATCGATGTTTTTTTGACTACTAAATTACTAAATGAGACATACAAAGGCTGGACGGACCAGCAATAAAACTTAGTTTCTCACATTACTACATGTGCATTACCTCCTAACATCTATGTATTCCAAACTCAGATGGATTATCGGTGTTTTTTTAACTACTAAATCACTAAATAACTCATTCAAAGGTTGGACGGACCAGTAATAGAACTTGGTTTCTTACATTACTACACTTGTATTACAACCTAACATCTATGTATTCCATACCCAAAAGGATTATCAATGGTTTTTTGACTACTAAATTACTAACCGAAACATACTAAGGCTGGACGGACTAGTAGTAAAACTTGGTTTCTTACATTACAGCATGTGCATTACCTCCTAACATCTATGTATTCCAAACTCAGATGGATTATCGGTGTTTCTTTGACTACTAAATCACTAAATGATACATTAAAAAGTTGGATGGAACAAAAATAGAACTTGGTTTCTTACATTCCTGCTATTGTATTAAAACCTAGCATCTATATATTCCATACTCGGATGGATTTTTGATGTTGTTTTTACTACTAAATTTCTAAATGAGTCATACGAAGGTTGGACAGACCAATAACAAAGCCTGGTTCCTTACATTACAACACTTGTATTACCTCCTAGCATCAATTTATTCCTGACTTGGATGGATTATAGGTGTTTTTTTGACTACTAAATCACTAAATCACACATACAAAGGTTGGACGGACCAATAATAGAACTTGGTTTCTTACATTACTACACTTGTATTACAACCTAACATCTATGCATACCATACTCAAAAGGGTTATCGATGTTTTTTTGACTACTAAATTACTAAATAAGACATACAAAGGCTTAAGAGACCAGTAATAAAACTTAGTTTCTCATATTACTACTATTGTATTACAACCTAACATCTATGTATTCCATACTCAGAAGGGTTATCGATGTTTTTTAAACTAGTAAATTACTAAATAAGACATACAAAGGCTGGACAGACCAATAATAAAACTTGGTTTCTGATATTACAACACGTATATTACCTCCTAGCATCTATTTATTCCATACTTGGATGGATTATCGGTGTTTTTTTTGAACTCTAAATAACTAAATAACTCATACAAAGATTGGACGGACCAATAATAGAACGTGGTTTCTTACATTACTACACTTGTATTACAACCTAACATCTATGTATTCCATACTCAGATGGATTATCGGTGTTTCTTTGACTACTAAATCCCTAAATGAGACATTCCAAAGTTGGATGGACCAAAAATAGAACTTGGTTTCTTACATTACTACTATTGTATTACAACCTAACATCTATGTATTCCATACTCAGAAGGATTATAGATGTTTTTTTGACTACTAAATTACTAAATGAGACATACAAAGGCTGGACGGACCAGTAATAAAACTTAGTTTCTCACATTACTACATGTGCATTACCTCCTAACATCTATGTATTCCAAACTCAGATGGATTATCGATGTTTTTTAACTACTAAATCACTAAATAACTCATTCAAAGGTTGGACGGACCAGTAATAGAACTTGGTTTCTTACATTACTACACTTGTATTACAACCTAACATCTATGTATTCCATACCCAAAAGGATTATCAATGGTTTTTTGACTACTAAATTACTAACCGAAACATACTAAGGCTGGACGGACTAGTAGTAAAACTTGGTTTCTTACATTACAGCATGTGCATTACCTCCTAACATCTATGTATTCCAAACTCAGATGGATTATCGGTGTTTCTTTGACTACTAAATCACTAAATGATACATTAAAAAGTTGGATGGAACAAAAATAGAACTTGGTTTCTTACATTCCTGCTATTGTATTAAAACCTAGCATCTATATATTCCATACTCGGATGGATTTTTGATGTTTTTTTTACTACTAAATTTCTAATTGAGTCATACGAAGGTTGGACAGACTAATAATAAAACCTGGTTTCTTACATTACAAAACGTGTATTACCTACTAGCATCTATTTATTCCATACTTGGATGGATTATCGGTGTTTCTTTGAACTCTAAATAACTAAATAACTCATACAAAGGATGGACGGACCAATAATAGAACTTGGTTTCTTACATTACTACACCTGTATTACAACCTAACATCTATGCAGACCATATTCAAAAGGGTTATCGATGTTTTTTTGACTACTAAATTACTAAATGAGACATACAAAGGCTTGAGAGACCAGTAATAAAACTTGGTTTCTTACATTACTACTATTGTATTACAACCTAACATCTATGTGTTCCATACTCAGAAGGGTTATCAATGTTTTTTTAACTCATAAATTACTAAATAAGACATACAAAGGCTGGACAGACCAATAATAAAACTTGGTTCCTTACATTACAACATGTATATTACCTCCTAGCATCTGTTTATTCCGTACTTGGATGGATTATCATTGTTTTTTTGAATTCTAAATAACTAAATAACTGATACAAAGGTTAGACGGACCAGTAATAGAACTTGGTTTCTTACATTACTACACTTGTATTACAACCTAACATCTATGTATTCCATACTCAAAAGGATTATCGATGTTTTTTTAACTACTAAATTACAAAATGAGACATACAAAGGCTGGACGGACCAGTAATAAAACTTGGTTTCTTACATTACTACATGTGCATTACCTCCTAACATCTATGTATTCCAAACTCAGATGGATTATCGGTGTTTCTTTGACTACTAAATCACTAAATGAGACATTCCAAAGTTGGATGGACCAAAAATAGAATTTGGTTTCTTACATTCCTGCTATTGTATTACAACCTAGCATCTATATATTCCATACTCGGATGGATTTTTGATGTTTTTTTTACTACTAAATTTCTAAATGAGTCATACGAAGGTTGGACAGACTAATAATAAAACCTGGTTTCTTACATTACAAAACGTGTATTACCTACTAGCATCTATTTATTCCATACTTGGATGGATTATCGGTGTTTCTTTGAACTCTAAATAACTAAATAACTCATACAAAGGATGGACGGACCAATAATAGAACTTGGTTTCTTACATTACTACACCTTTATTACAACCTAACATCTATGCAGACCATATTCAAAAGGGTTATCGATGTTTTTTTGACTACTAAATTACTAAATGAGACATACAAAGGCTTGAGAGACCAATAATAAAACGTGGTTTCTTACATTACTACTATTGTATTACAACCTAACATCTATGTATTCCATACTCAGAAGGGTTAATGTTTTTTTAACTACTAAATTACTAAATAAGACATACAAAGGCTGGACAGACCAATAATAAAACTTGGTTCCTTACATTACAACATGTATATTACCTCCTAGCATCTGTTTATTCCGTACTTGGATGGATTATCATTGTTTTTTTGAATTCTAAATAACTAAATAACTGATACCAAGGTTAGACGGACCAGTAATAGAACTTGGTTTCTTACATTACTACACTTGTATTACAACCTAACATCTATGTATTCCATACTCAAAAGGATTATCAATGGTTTTTTGACTACTAAATTACTAACCGAAACATACTAAGGCTGGACGGACTAGTAGTAAAACTTGGTTTCTTACATTACAGCATGTGCATTACCTCCTAACATCTATGTATTCCAAACTCAGATGGATTATCGGTGTTTCTTTGACTACTAAATCACTAAATGATACATTAAAAAGTTGGATGGAACAAAAATAGAACTTGGTTTCTTACATTCCTGCTATTGTATTACAACCTAGCATCTATATATTCCATACTCGGATGGATTTTTGATGTTTTTTTTACTACTAAATTTCTAAATGAGTCATACGAAGGTTGGACAGACTAATAATAGAACCTGGTTTCTTACATTACAAAACGTGTATTACCTACTAGCATCTATTTATTCCATACTTGGATGGATTATCGGTGTTTCTTTGAACTCTAAATAACTAAATAACTCATACAAAGGATGGACGGACCAATAATAGAACTTGGTTTCTTACCTTACTACACTTGTATTACAACCTAACATCTATGCATACCATACTCAAAAGGGTTATCGATGTTTTTTTGTCTAGTAAATAACTAAATGAGACATACAAAGGCTTGAGAGATCAATAATAAAACTTGGTTTCTTACATTACTACTATTGTATTACAACCAAACATCTATGTATTCCATACTCAGAAGGGTTGTTGGTGTTTTTTTAACTACTAAATTACTAAATAAGACATACAAAGGTTGGACAGACCAATAATAAAACTTGGTCCCTTACATTACAACACGTATATTACCTCCTAGCATCTATTTATTCCATAATTGGATGGATTATCGGTGTTTTTTTAACAACTAAATTACTAAATAAGACATACAAAGGCTGGACAGACCACTAATAAAACTTGGTTTCTTACATTACAACACGTATATTACCTCCTAGCATCTATTTATTCCATACTAGAATGGATTATCGGTGTGTTTTGGACAACTAAATAACTAAATAACTCATACAAAGGTTGGACAAACCAGTAATAGAACTTGGTTTCTTACATTACTACACTTGTATTACAACCTAACATCTATGTATTCCATACTCAGAAGGATTATCGATGTTTTTTTGACTACTAAATTACTAAATGAGACATACAAAGGCTGGACGGACCAGTAATAAAACTTGGTTTCTCACATTACTACATGGGCATAACCTACTAACATCTATGTATTCCAAACTCAGATGGATTATCGGTGTTTCTTTGACTACTAAATCACTAAATGAGACATTCCAAAGTTGGATGGACCAAAAATAGAATTTGGTTTCTTACATTACTACTATTGTATTACAACCTAACATCTATGTATTCCATACTCAGAAGGGTTATCGATGTTTTTTTGACTACTAAATTACTAAATAAGACATACAAAGGCTAGACAGACCAATAATAAAACTTGGTTTCTTACATTACAACACGTATATTACCTCCTAGCATCTATTTATTCCATGCTTGGATGGATTATCGGTGTTTTTTTAACTACTAAATCACTAAATAACTCATTCTAAGGTTGGACGGACCAGTAATAGAACTTGGTTTCTTACATTACTACACTTGTATTACAACCTAACATCTATGTATTCCATACCCAAAAGGATTATCAATGGTTTTTTGACTACTAAATTACTAACCGAAACATACTAAGGCTGGACGGACTAGTAGTAAAACTTGGTTTCTTACATTACAGCATGTGCATTACCTCCTAACATCTATGTATTCCAAACTCAGATGGATTATCGGTGTTTCTTTGACTACTAAATCACTAAATGATACATTAAAAAGTTGGATGGAACAAAAATAGAACTTGGTTTCTTACATTCCTGCTATTGTATTACAACCTAGCATCTATATATTCCATACTCGGATGGATTTTTGATGTTTTTTTTACTACTAAATTTCTAAATGAGTCATACGAAGGTTGGACAGACTAATAATAAAACCTGGTTTCTTACATTACAAAACGTGTATTACCTACTAGCATCTATTTATTCCATACTTGGATGGATTATCGGTGTTTCTTTGAACTCTAAATAACTAAATAACTCATACAAAGGATGGACGGACCAATAATAGAACTTGGTTTCTTACATTACTACACCTTTATTACAACCTAACATCTATGCAGACCATATTCAAAAGGGTTATCGATGTTTTTTTGACTACTAAATTACTAAATGAGACATACAAAGGCTTGAGAGACCAATAATAAAATGTGGTTTCTTACATTACTACTATTGTATTACAACCTAACATCTATGTATTCCATACTCAGAAGGGTTAATGTTTTTTTAACTACTAAATTACTAAATAAGACATACAAAGGCTGGACAGACCAATAATAAAACTTGGTTCCTTACATTACAACATGTATATTACCTCCTAGCATCTGTTTATTCCGTACTTGGATGGATTATCATTGTTTTTTTGAATTCTAAATAACTAAATAACTGATACCAAGGTTAGACGAACCAGTAATAGAACTTGGTTTCTTACATTACTACACTTGTATTACAACCTAACATCTATGTATTCCATACTCAAAAGGATTATCGATGTTTTTTTAACTACTAAATTTCTAAATGAGTCATACAAACGCTGGACGGACCAGTAATAAAACTTGGTGTCTTACATTACTATATGTGCATTACCTCCTAACATCTATGTATACCAAACTCAGATGGATTATCGGTGTTTCTTTGACTACTAAATCACTAAATGAGACATTCCAAAGTTGGATGGACCAAAAATAGAACTTGGTTTCTTACATTACCACTATTGTATTACAACCTAACATCTATGTATTCCATACTCAGAAGGGTTATCGATGTTTTTTTGACTACTAAATTACTAAATAGGACATACAAAGGATGGACAGACAAAAAATAAAACTTGGTTTCTTACATTACAACACGTATATTACCTCCTAGCATCTATTTATTCCATACTTGGATGGACTATCGGTGATTTTTTAACAACTAAATCACTAAATAACTCATACAAAGGTTGGACGGACCAATAATAGAACTTGGTTTCTTACATTACTACACTATTATATCAACGTAACATCTATGTATTCCATACCCAGAAGGATTATCAATAGTTTTTTGACTACTAAATTACTAAATGAGACATACAAAGGCTGGACGGACCCGAAGTAAAACTTGGTTTCTTACATTACTACATGTGCATTACCTCCTAACATCTATGTATTCCAAACTCAGATGGATTATCGGTGTTTCTTTGACTTCTAAATCACTAAATGAGACATTCAAAAGTTGGATGGAACAAAAATAGAACTTGGTTTCTTGCATTACTGTTATTGTATTAAGACCTAGCATCTATATATTCCATACTCGGAAGGATTTTTGATTTTTTTTTTACTACTAAATTTCTAAATAAGACATACAAAGGTTGGACAGACCAATAATAAAATTTTGTTTCTTACATTACAACACGTATATTACCTCCTAGCATCTATTTATTCCATACTAGAATGGATTATCGGTGTTTTTTGGACAACTAAATAACTAAATAACTCATAAAAAGGTTGGACAAATCAGTAATAGAACTTGGTTTCTTACATTACTACACTTGTATTACAACCTAACATCTATGTATTCCATACTCAGAAGGATTATCGATGTTTTTTTGACTACTAAATTACTAAATGAGACATACAAAGGCTGGACGGACCAGTAATAAAAATTGGTTTCTCACATTACTACATGGGCATAACCTACTAACATCTATGTATTCCAAACTCAGATGGATTATCGGTGTTTCTTTGACCACTAAATCACTAAATGAGACATTCCAAAGTTGGATGGACCAAAAATAGAATTTGGTTTCTTACATTACTACTATTGTATTACAACCTAACATCTATGTATTCCATACTCAGAAGGATTATAGATGTTTTTTTGACTACTAAATTACTAAATGAGACATACAAAGGCTGGACGGACCAGCAATAAAACTTAGTTTCTCACATTACTACATGTACATTACCTCCTAACATCTATGTATTCCAAACTCAGATGGATTATCGGTGTTTTTTTAACTACTAAATCACAAAATAACTCATTCAAAGGTTGGACGGACCAGTAATAGAACTTGGTTTCTTACATTACTACACTTGTATTACAACCTAACATCTATGTATTCCATACCCAAAAGGATTATCAATGGTTTTTTGACTACTAAATTACTAACCGAAACATACTAAGGCTGGACGGACTAGTAGTAAAACTTGGTTTCTTACATTACAGCATGTGCATTACCTCCTAACATCTATGTATTCCAAACTCAGATGGATTATCGGTGTTTCTTTGACTACTAAATCACTAAATGATACATTAAAAAGTTGGATGGAACAAAAATAGAACTTGGTTTCTTACATTCCTGCTATTGTATTACAACCTAGCATCTATATATTCCATACTCGGATGGATTTTTGATGTTTTTTTTACTACTAAATTTCTAAATGAGTCATACGAAGGTTGGACAGACTAATAATAAAACCTGGTTTCTTACATTACAAAACGTGTATTACCTACTAGCATCTATTTATTCCATACTTGGATGGATTATCGGTGTTTCTTTGAACTCTAAATAACTAAATAACTCATACAAAGGATGGACGGACCAATAATAGAACTTGGTTTCTTACATTACTACACCTGTATTACAACCTAACATCTATGCAGACCATATTCAAAAGGGTTATCGATGTTTTTTTGACTACTAAATTACTAAATGTGACATACAAAGGCTTGAGAGACCAATAATAAAACTTGGTTTCTTACATTACTACTATTTTATTACAAACTAACATCTATGTATTCCATACTCAGAAGGGTTAATGTTTTTTTAACTACTAAATTACTAAATAAGACATACAAAGGATGGACAGACAAAAAATAAAACTTGGTTTCTTACATTACAACACGTATATTACCTCCTAGCATCTATTTATTCCATACTTGGATGGACTATCGGTGATTTTTTAACAACTAAATCACTAAATAACTCATACAAAGGTTGGACGGACCAGTAATAGAACTTGGTTTCTTACATTACTACACTATTATTTCAACGTAACATCTATGTATTCCATACCCAGAAGGATTATCAATAGTTTTTTGACTACTAAATTACTAAATGAGACATACAAAGGCTGAACGGACCAGTAGTAAAACTTGGTTTCTTACATTACTACATGTGCATTACCTCCTAACATCTATGTATTCCAAACTCAGATGGATTATCGGTGTTTCTTTGACTACTAAATCACTAAATGAGACATTCCAAAGTTGGATGGACCAAAAATAGAACTTGGTTTCTTACATTACTACTATTGTATTACAACCTAACATCTATGTATTCCATACTCAGAAGGGTTATCGATGTTTTTTTGACTACTAAATTACTAAATAGGACATACAAAGGATGGACAGACAAAAAATAAAACTTGGTTTCTTACATTACAACACGTATATTACCTCCTAGCATCTATTTATTCCATACTTGGATGGACTATCGGTGATTTTTTAACAACTAAATCACTAAATAACTCATACAAAGGTTGGACGGACCAGTAATAGAACTTGGTTTCTTACATTACTACACTATTATTTCAACGTAACATCTATGTATTCCATACCCAGAAGGATTATCAATAGTTTTTTGACTACAAAATTACTAAATGAGACATACAAAGGCTGAACGGACCAGTAGTAAAACTTGGTTTCTTACATTACTACATGTGCATTACCTCCTAACATCTATGTATTCCAAACTCAGATGGATTATCGGTGTTTCTTTGACTACTAAATCACTAAATGAGACATTCAAAAGTTGGATGGAACAAAAATAGAACTTGGTTTCTTGCATTACTGTTATTGTATTAAGACCTAGCATCTATGTATTCCATACTCGGAAGGATTTTTGATTTTTTTTTTACTACTAAATTTCTAAATAAGACATACAAAGGTTGGACAGACCAATAATAAAATTTTGTTTCTTACATTACAACACGTATATTACATCCTAGCATCTATTTATTCCATACTAGAATGGATTATCTATGTTTTTTGGACAGCTAAATAACTAAATAACTCATACAAAGGTTGGACAAACCAGTAATAGAACTTGGTTTCTTACATTACTACACTTGTATTACAACCTAACATCTATGTATTCCATACTCAGAAGGATTATCGATGTTTTTTTAACTACTAAATTACTAAACGAGGCATACAAAAGCTAGACGGACCAATAATAAAACTTGGTTTCTTACATTACTACATGTGCATTACCGCCTAACATCTATGTATTCCAAACTCAGATGGATTATCGGTGTTTCTTTGACTACTAAATCACTAAATGAGACACTCAAAAGTTGGATGTACCAAAAATAGAACTTGGTTTCTTACAATACTACTATTGTTTTACAACCTAGCATCTATGTATTCCATACTCGGATGGATATTTGATGTTTTTTTGACTACTAAATTTCTAAATGAGACATACAAAGGTTGGACAGACCAATAACAGAGCCTGGTTCCTTACATTACAACACTTGTATTACCTCCTAGCATCTATTTATTCCTTACTTGGATGGATTATCGGTGTTTTTTTGACTACTAAATCACTAAATCACACATACAAAGGTTGGACGGACCAATAATAGAACTTGGTTTCTTACATTACTACACTTGTATTACAACCTAACATCTATGCATACCATACTCAAAAGGGTTATCGATGTTTTTTTGACTACTAAATTACTAAATAAGACATACAAAGGCTTAAGAGACCAGTAATAAAACTTAGTTTCTCATATTACTACTATTGTATTACAACCTAACATCTATGTATTCCATACTCAGAAGGGTTATCGATGTTTTTTAAACTAGTAAATTACTAAATAAGACATACAAAGGCTGGACAGACCAATAATAAAACTTGGTTTCTGATATTACAACACGTATATTACCTCCTAGCATCTATTTATTCCATACTTGGATGGATTATCGGTGTTTTTTTTGAACTCTAAATAACTAAATAACTCATACAAAGGTTGGACGGACCAATAATAGAACGTGGTTTCTTACATTACTACACTTGTATTACAACCTAACATCTATGTATTCCATACTCAGATGGATTATCGGTGTTTCTTTGACTACTAAATCCCTAAATGAGACATTCCAAAGTTGGATGGACCAAAAATAGAACTTGGTTTCTTACATTACTACTATTGTATTACAACCTAACATCTATGTATTCCATACTCAGAAGGATTATAGATGTTTTTTTGACTACTAAATTACTAAATGAGACATACAAAGGCTGGACGGACCATCAATAAAACTTAGTTTCTCACATTACTACATGTGCATTACCTCTTAACATCTATGTATTCCAAACTCAGATGGATTATCGGTGTTTTTTTAACTACTAAATCACTAAATAACTCATTCAAAGGTTGGACGGACCAGTAATAGAACTTGGTTTCTTACATTACTACACTTGTATTACAACCTAACATCTATGTATTCCATACCCAAAAGGATTATCAATGGTTTTTTGACTACTAAATTACTAACCGAAACATACTAAGGCTGGACGGACTAGTAGTAAAACTTGGTTTCTTACATTACAGCATGTGCATTACCTCCTAACATCTATGTATTCCAAACTCAGATGGATTATCGGTGTTTCTTTGACTACTAAATCACTAAATGATACATTAAAAAGTTGGATGGAACAAAAATAGAACTTGGTTTCTTACATTCCTGCTATTGTATTACAACCTAGCATCTATATATTCCATACTCGGATGGATTTTTGATGTTTTTTTTACTACTAAATTTCTAAATGAGTCATACGAAGGTTGGACAGACTAATAATAAAACCTGGTTTCTTACATTACAAAACGTGTATTACCTACTAGCATCTATTTATTCCATACTTGGATGGATTATCGGTGTTTCTTTGAACTCTAAATAACTAAATAACTCATACAAAGGATGGACGGACCAATAATAGAACTTGGTTTCTTACATTACTACACCTGTATTACAACCTAACATCTATGCAGACCATATTCAAAAGGGTTATCGATGTTTTTTTGACTACTAAATTACTAAATGAGACATACAAAGGCTTGAGAGACCAGTAATAAAACTTAGTTTCTTACATTACTACTATTGTATTACAACCTAACATCTATGTGTTCCATACTCAGAAGGGTTATCGATGTTTTTTTAACTACTAAATTACTAAATAAGACATACAAAGGCTGGACAGACCAATAATAAAACTTGGTTCCTTACATTACAACATGTATATTACCTCCTAGCATCTGTTTATTCCGTACTTGGATGGATTATCATTGTTTTTTTGAATTCTAAATAACTAAATAACTGATACAAAGGTTAGACGGACCAGTAATAGAACTTGGTTTCTTACATTACTACACTTGTATTACAACCTAACATCTATGTATTCCATACTCAGAAGGATTATCGATGTTTTTTTAACTACTAAATTACTAAACGAGGCATACAAAAGCTGGACGGACCAATAATAAAACTTGGTTTCTCACATTACTACATGTGCATTACCGCCTAACATCTATGTATTCCAAACTCAGATGGATTATCGGTGTTTTTTTAACTACTAAATCACTAAATAACTCATTCAAAGGTTGGACGGACCAGTAATAGAACTTGGTTTCTTACATTACTACACTTGTATTACAACCTAACATCTATGTATTCCATACCCAAAAGGATTATCAATGGTTTTTTGACTACTAAATTACTAACCGAAACATACTAAGGCTAGACGGACTAGTAGTAAAACTTGGTTTCTTACATTACAGCATGTGCATTACCTCCTAACATCTATGTATTCCAAACTCAGATGGATTATCGGTGTTTCTTTGACTACTAAATCACTAAATGATACATTAAAAAGTTGGATGGAACAAAAATAGAACTTGGTTTCTTACATTCCTGCTATTGTATTACAACCTAGCATCTATATATTCCATACTCGGATGGATTTTTGATGTTTTTTTTACTACTAAATTTCTAAATGAGTCATACGAAGGTTGGACAGACTAATAATAAAACCTGGTTTCTTACATTACAAAACGTGTATTACCTACTAGCATCTATTTATTCCATACTTGGATGGATTATCGGTGTTTCTTTGAACTCTAAATAACTAAATAACTCATACAAAGGATGGACGGACCAATAATAGAACTTGGTTTCTTACATTACTACACCTGTATTACAACCTAACATCTATGCAGACCATATTCAAAAGGGTTATCGATATAGTTTTTTGACTACTAAATTACTAAATGAGACATACAAAGGCTGGACGGACCAGTAGTAAAACTTGGTTTCTTACATTACTACATGTGCATTACCTCCTAACATCTCTGTATTCCAAACTCAGATGGATTATCGATGTTTCTTTGACTACTAAATCACTAAATGAGACATTCAAAAGTTGGATGGACCAAAAATAGAACTTGGTTTCTTACATTACTACTATTGTTTTACAACGTAGCATCTATGTATTCCATACTCAGATGGATTTTTGATTTTTTGTGACAACTAAATTTCTAAATGAGACATACAAAGGTTGGACAGACCAATAATAAAGCCTGGTTTCTTACATTACAACACTTGTATTACCTCCTAGCATCTATTTATTCCTTACTTGGATGGATTATCAGTGTTTTTTTAACTACTAAATCATTAAATCACACATACAAAGGTTGGAACGACCAATAATTGAACTTGGTTTCTTACATTACTACACTTGTATTACAACCTAACATCTATGCATACCATACTCAAAAGGTTTATCGATGTTTTTCTCACTACTAAATTACTAAATAAGACATACAAAGGCTTGAGAGACCAGTAGTAAAACTTAGTTTCTTACATTACTACTATTGTTTTACAACCTAAAATCTATGTGTTCCATACTCAGAAGGGTTATCGATGTTTTTTCAACTACTAAATTACTAAATAAGACATACAAAGGCTGGACAGACCAATAATAAAACTTGGTTTCTTACATTACAACACGTATATTACCTCCTAGCATCTATTTATTCCTTACTTGGATGGATTAGCGGTGTTTTTTTTAAACTCTAATTAATTAAATAACTCATACAAAGGTTGGACGGACCAGTAATGGAACTTGGTTTCTTACATTACTACACTTGTATTACAACCTAACATCTATGTATTCCATTCTCAGAAGGATTATAGATGTTTTGTTGACTACTAAATTAATAAATGAGACATACAAAGGCTAGACGGACCAGTAATAAAACTTGGTTTCTCACATTACTACATGTGCATTACCTCCTAACATCTATGTATTCCAAACTCATATGGATTATCGGTGTTTCTTTGACTACTAAATCACTAAATGAGACATTCCAAAGTTGGATGGACCAAAAATAGAACGTGGTTTCTTACATTACTACTATTGTATTACAACCGAACATCTATGTATTCCATACTCAGAAGTGTTATCGATGTTTTTTTGACTACTAAATTACTAAGTAAGACATACAAAGGCTTGAGAGACCAGTAATAAAACTTAGTTTCTTACATTACTTCTATTGTATTACAACCTAACATCAATGTATTCCATACTCAGAAGGGTTATCGATGTTTTTTTAACTACTAATTTACTAAATAAGACATACAAAGGCTGGACAGACCAATAATAAAACTTTGTTTCTTACATTACAACACGTATATTACCTCCTAGCATCTATTTATTCCATACTTGGATGGATTATCGGTGTTTTTTGTGAACTCTAAATAACTAAATAACTCATACAAAGGTTGGACGGACCAGTAATAGAACTTGGTTTCTTACATTACTACACTTGTATTACAACCTAACATCTATGTATTCCATTCTCAGAAGGATTATAGATGTTTTTTTGACTACTAAATTACTAAATGAGACATACAAAGGCTAGACGGACCAGTAATAAAACTTGGTTTCTCACATTACTACATGTGCATTACCTCCTAACATCTATGTATTCCAAACTTATATGGATTATTAGTGTTTCTTTGACTACTAAATCACTAAATGAGACATTCCAAAGTTGGATGGATCAAAAATAGAACGTGGTTTCTTACATTACTACTATTGTATTACAACCTAACATCTATGTATTCCATACTCAGAAGGGTTACCGATGATTTTTTGACCACTAACTTACTAAATAAGACATACAAAGGCTGGACAGACCAGTAATAAATCTTGGTTTCTTACATTACAACATGTATATTACCTCCTAGCATATATTTATTCCATACTTGGATGAAATATCGATGTTTTTTTAACCACTAAATCACTAAATAACTCATACAAAGGTTGGATGGACCAGTAATAGAACTTGGTTTCTTACATTACTACACTTGTATTGCAACCTAACATCTATGTACTCCATACCTAGAAGGATTATCAATGGTTTTTTGACTACAAAATTACTAAATGGGACATACAAAGGCTGGACGGACCAGTAGTAAAACTTGGTTTCTTACATTAGTACATGTGCATTGCCTTCTAACATCTATGTATTCCAAACTCAGATGGATTATCGATGTTTCTTTGACTACTAAATCACTAAATGAGACATTCAAAAGTTGGATGGAATAAAAATTGAACTTGGTTTCTTACATTACTGCTATTGTATTACAACCTAGCATCTATGTATTCCATACTCGGATGTATTTTTGATTTTTTTTTTTACTACTAAATTTCTAAATGAGACATACGAAGGTTGGACAGACTAATAATAAAACCTGGTTTCTTACATTACAAAACGTGTATTACCTACTAGCATCTATTTATTCCATACTTGGATGGATTATCGGTGTTTCTTTGACTGCTAAATCTCTAAATAACACATACAGAGGTTGGACGGACCAATAATAGAGCTTGGTTTCTTACATTACTACACTTGTATTACAACCTAACATCTATGTATACCATACTCAGAAGGGTTATCGATGTTTTTTTGACTACTAAATTAGTAAATGAGACATACAAAGGCTTGAGAGACCAGTAATAAAACTTGGTTTCTTACATTACTACTATTGTATTACAACCTAACATCTATGTATTCCATACTCAGAAGGGTTATCGATGTTTTTTAACTACTAAATTTCTACATAAGACATAGAAAGGTTGGACAAACCAATAATAAAATTTGGTTTCTTACATTATAACACGTATATTACCTCCTAGCATCTATTTATTCCATACTTGGATGGATTATCGGTGTTTTTTTTGACAACTAAAACACTAAATAACTCATACAAAGGTTGGATAGACCAGTAATAGAACTTGGTTTCTTACATTACTACACTTGTATTACAACCTAACATCTTATTTTTTCTAAAAGTGTAAATTATGGGATTTTTGCCGATATGTGCTATGAGGTGTATTAAGGTGATTTGATGGATTATGTGTGATGTAATATGGATAAGAAAGTGTAAAGGAGAAGTGTTGTGGTGAAATGTATTGATTATCATGTATTGGTCAATGTTGGAATACTGTGGGATTTTTTGGAATAATAATTTCATCAATGGTTTTGTCAAGGGGAAATGGCATGTTTAAAGGCAAACATGTACCTCATTGACGTTATATGCATTTGTAAGGTAGTTGGTGGTTAATGTGAATTTCGTTATGTATTTGTGTTGTAGAGTGATACATAAAGAAGGAGCGGGACTATGGTATACGAGTCTAAGATTGTGTATTCGTATTAAGAATACAAGGTATGTAAGGTTACTCTTTCCGTATCCTTCTACAAGATATTGTTCTTTTTGACATTGGACTTGTTTCAATTTCGAGGGGCTTGAAGTATATCAATTCAGGGTGACGTATATTGTTATTCATATGTGCCCTATCCTTAGATGAATTATGATTCACTTATCTCTTATTCATTGGATGAAGTTCCAAAGATACCATGACGTTGTAATTTCTAAAAGTACTATCTCAACGAGAGTAATGAGGTAAAGAGAGCTTGTTTAGTTTGAATAGCATGTTCCAATCATGTCATGTTCCAAAATCCAATAATGTGATGATTATCTTTATACAAATCTTTCACAAGTAAAAGTACCAATCTCATAAGAGTAATAAGAGAAGTGATATGCAAGTTAATATATCTATTTCTCATAAGTGAAGATGTCAATCTCATGAAGTACAAGAGTGATGTAATATATATATGTGTGATTCCAATTATGTCATGATCCTCAATGTATCATTCTTAGAGCGTAAGTAAGAATAACAAGAGATATAATTAATGAGTATTCACGGGTGGTATCCCAGGGGTTAAAATGCCTAGCATGGGTGGATCCTGATACATCCCAGGGGCGATATAAAAGCCTAGCTTGGGTTATCATAATTACATCCCAGGGGCTACAGAAAAGCCTAGCATGGGTTAATATAACATCCCAGGGGTCCAAGTACCTAGCATGGGTTAGTAATATCCCAGGGGCGACACGAAAGCCTAGCATGGGTTAACATAACATCCTAGGGGTCAAAGTACCTAGCATGGGTTAACCTCATCCAGGGGCGACAGAATAACCTAGCATGGGTAGAACAGTAAAGATGAGTAAAATATGAAGATAAAAGAAGTAAAGTATGTAAAATGCATGGTTCCCCACATAGAGAATGTCATGCCCCGAATCCCATCGAGACATGATTGGCACCCGTAGCCAATAAGGCCCGAGAGAACCAACCTTTGCCTATGTTCAATCATATGCATGCCAATCATATGCATGCATACCATAATCATACCACCAGTTCATAAGAACATGAAAGATGAATACCGAAAAACATGGGACATATTTATACATACATACGAAACTTGGCCGTTGAGGCCATCCAGTCAAACAACATATGTCTTTTACACTGATACACCCACATCGGTCTACAAAAGCCTCTAACAAGAGCATTGACCAAAATGAACCATAAGTCGGGACAAGTCCCCGCTTTATATAACATGTACAATACCAAAACATATATACACTTTGACTCAGAGAAGCCCCGAATGAGCTGGAGCTCACCAAAGAACCGCTAACACTGGCAGTCTATTGAGGAGGCCTACTGGGACCTGCGCCTGCAGCAAGTAAGGTAAATTCCCCGAGAGGGGTCAGTACGAAATAAGTACTAAGTATGCAAGGCTCAGATGAAACTATACAACACATGAAAGTTTCAATGAATATGTCAATGAACTCAAAACATATGAATAATCAATGTGAATAAGGCACCATGTTACGTTTTGGAAACCATGTGGATTGCTTTCATTATTTTTTTTCATTACTTTCTTTATCTCAATGCTCACATGTCATGACATATCACAATGTACCCGGGCCCCGACTGATCAGTGGGTCTTTCATATCATATCATTGTGTAGGGATCGAGTCGAGCTAGGCTTATGCCCCTAGACTTGCCACCCATACATCAATGCATCGGGATCGAGTCGAGCTAGGCTTACGCCTCTAGACTTGCCACCCATAAATCCAAACCTCGGGATCAAGTCGAGCTAGGCTTACGCCCCTAGACTTGCCACCCATACTTGATCATTGACCACATTTGCATTACTTTGTTCATTACTTTGAGATTGATACTTTGATAATCATACCATCACTTTGGAACTTTGGAACATAACATTGTTGGAAACTTTGAATCATTGACCAATAAGAAGTGAAGGACATGTGAATAAATATCAATGAGAAATATAACATCACTAGCACCATGATACTATTGGAACCATTGGACAATAAGCCATGAACAAGAGACACAAGTATAGGCACTATTGGAATATTGGAACATAGCCTTCTTTGAACTTTCGGAACATTAACCATGAATATGAGAAATGAGATTCACAATTGATCAATGAGTAGGAAATATATGAAAATGACCATAGATAAGTGCATATGGTATACCTTAGTACATTTTGGAATAGAACTAGAGAAATGGCAATGTGAACACTATTGGCCGTAGAAAGATACGGACAAGTAACCTTACATACCTTGGATTCACAATACGAATATACCACCTTTGATGCATATACAATAATCCTTCTCCTTCTTTATGTGTCACTCTACAACATAAATACATAACGAAATTCACATTAACCACCAATCACTTTACAAATGCATACCATGTCAATGAGTTACATTTTTGCCTTTAAACATGTCATTTCCCCTTGACAAAACCATTGATCATACTATTATTTCAAAAATTCCATAATATTCCCAACATTGACCAATACATGAAAATCAACACATTTCACCACAATACTTCGCCTTTACACTTTCTTATCCATAACACATCCCAAATAATCCATCAAAGTACCTTAATACAACTCATAACACATATCGGCCAAAATCCCATAATTTCCACTTTTTGACAAGAACAAGTTTAATGCCAAAAATAACACCATACATGTTCATATTTTGTCCATACCATGCTTTTTCATCAAAGTCACAAGGCCTAATTCAAATTCAAATCACCAAGATGACACATCTTGCACCAAAGGCAAAACTACACTATTCATCATTTTGCCAACAAAACTAGCATAATATACATAATCTCCCATGCATATAATATGTTAATCCATGAAAATAAACACTTACCAAAGCTTGGAATAGGATGATCTTGTCCAAATATGCCTTAGGGTTTATTTACTTTAGGGTTTGGAAATGAAAGAAATGTTTGTAAAATATTCAAAAGTGATGAGAGACTTTGGGGAATAAAAATCTGATGTTGGGGGCTTTATATAGACTCAAGGTCATCCTTATCCCCATGTGGCATTAAGTGATATGTTCACTTGGTCAAATATTGGAAGAATGGATCACTTCTCTTTGGGCCTATGTATTTTAGTCCATTTTGGGCCTCAAATTGGGCCCAATAACACATATCCATGAACTTCCATGTATTATTTACCATATATCTCATGTTTACGTAATTCCATCATGTCACGACAATATTCTTTTAAACAATTCTCATTCGTCCTTTCGATCGCAAAAATTGGAATTCTAGTCGCCCTTGGTTTCATTGGACATTTTGGATCACTATTCACCTTTCGTGATTTGATCATGTAGGAGTGTATTGAAGTGTTTGACTCTTTAAAAATTCTCAAATAACGTCAAAGAATCAAAAGAAACCATCTAGAAATCGTCGTAGAATTGCGTTACGAAACGACTCCGGAAAGGCATAGTTTTTTGTTCCTTGCGCCACACCCCCTGAAACAGGGTAGTGGCGCAAGAATTGGGCCTTCTATGAAGTTTATGCAGGCTGGTGGCTTGCGCCACACCCCTGAAACAGGGTAGTGGCGCAAGTCTCAGCACATTGCTGAAATTTCCGGCCACTTATCCAATGTGTACGTATCGTCCAATCCTTTATCCAAACACTACAAAATACTTACTTAGTGATCTTAACCATCAAGTAAACATGACTTAAAGTCACCAAATGAGGTTATAATATGTACGAGTTCTTACCCAAATGCTCCATGAAATCACAACACACCTCCTACGACGATCTAATCGCACATGTTACGTCCGATATCAAATGTTTCCCCAATGACACTATAAAACACATATGCATGGCATCTCAACACCTATGTAGATATGATCCCAAGGTATCAAGTGAGGTTATCAAGTATGGGGTGTTACAGAGAAAGTGAGTTTATTCATATTTCTATTTCTCTTATATTGATTCCATTATTGTGGTTATTATGTAAGATGAATTTCTTATGAGCCTTGCATACTCAGTACATTCTTCGTACTGACCCCCTCGGGGGAATTACCTCACATGTTGCAGGTACAGGCACTAGTAGACTTCCACTGTAGGTTGACAGTTGATTGCGGATCTTTGGTGAGCCCCAGTTGCTTCGGGACTTTTCAAGTCATAGTTGTACAGTTGTGTTGATGTTGTAAGTGTTGTATAAAGAGGGGACTTGTCCCGACTGTTAGTTTATCTTGTAAATGTATATGTTAGAGGCTTTTGTAGACATGTGTAGGTTATGAAGTAAAAGATAAATGTCAGTTTGGACTCGATGGCCCCAACGGCTACATTTTATTTATATCTATATATGGCATATGTTTCCATATTCATGTATTTGCATGGGGTAATAAGATTCATATGAAGATATGTATACGAGGGTTCAAGAGCAAAGATTGGTTCTCTCGGGCCATATCGGCTTCAGGTGCCAGTCCGTTCCGATGGAATTTGGGGTGTGACAAAAGTCGTATCAAAGCAGGTCGTTCTAAGGGTGTCTACAAAGCTGTGTCAGAGTAGAGTCTTACTTATCGATGTGTTGTGCACCACATTTATAAGTAGGAGGCTATGGGACATTTAGGATGTTGTTTCTGTTCTTCACTTCTAGATCGTGCAATAGAGCCAGTGTTGTAAGTTGAATTGCATCTGACCATGGTTCTTGTTTTTCTTTGGTATAGTCAAAATGCCACTCACGAGAGGAGGTAGAGGTAAAAGGAAGCAGGTGGATGTGCCTACTGAAGAAGGAATGAGTAGATTACCACCTGACCAAGCTAGTCAAGGTGGAGCTGACGCTGAGATTGCATCACAGTCTTCCTCGACTTTTTCAGCTCCAGAAGAGCCAAGAGGTAGAGAAGTACCTGCGGAACCACCTATGAATACCACTGATCAGTATTTATGAAATGCAGTACATATGTTGACTCAGTTAGTAGCTGTACAAGCACAAGGATGAGCTGGTCCAATGGTAAATGAAGAGGACACGGCTAGAGCAGCTAGTCGACGTACACAGGACTTTTTAAAATTGGACCCTCCTATATTCACTGGGTCAGATTTGAAAGTAGATCCACAGGACTTCGTGGATCAAATCCAGAGAGCTTTGGAGGTAATGCATGTAATAGGTGTAGAAACGGTTGAGCTAGCAGCTTATAGGTTGAAGGGCGAGGCTATATTGTGGTATGAGGACTGGAAGAAAGCTCGAGGTATTGGTGCAAACCCACCTACATGGGAAAAATTTAAAGTGGCATTTCTGGATCACTATTTTCCCTATGAGATCCGTGAGGCTCGTGCGGATCAGTTTTTAAATTTACGTTAAGAAAATATGAGTGTTAGAGAGTATAGTTTGCAGTTTAATTCCTTGGTACGATGTGCTCCAAATGTGGTGGCCACGATAGAAGACAGAGTACATAGATATGTGGACAGATTAGAGCCTTATTTGGTACGGGACTGCACTATCGCTGCCTTAAACCGAGATATGGATATAGCTAGAATACAGGCCTTCGCACAAAAGATAGAAGACCAAAGGCAAAGAGAGAGGATACAGAAATCTGAGGTAGGGCCAGCAAAAAGGGCAAGACCTATGGGGCAGTCTATGGCGTCCCCAAGAGAATTGGGATTTCGAATATACCGCATAGACCCTCATTCTCTTATTCCACAGCGGGTGCTCACTCCCAGTTTCGAGGGTCTAGAGGTGGTCCATCTGGACAGAATAGTGGAGTGCAGGGCTCACAGACAGTAGTATTTTCTCATCCTCCGTGTCATCATTGCGGAAGGTACCATTTAGGTGCATACCGGTTGGGGACTAATGCTTGTTTTTGGTGTGGCACAAAGGGGCACATAATGAGGGAATGCCCACAAAGGGGTGCGAGTGGTATAGCACGACCTGCGGGATCAACCGTTGTATCATCAGCATCGGTTCCTTCCCAAGGCAGAGGCATTCAGTCTATGGGTCGTGGTAGAGATATGAGAGGAGCAGCTAGTTCTAGTGGGGCCCAAAATTGTACCTATGCTCTAGTGGAGCGGCAGAATGAAGAGGCAACTCCTGATGACGGTACTGGTAGTTAGGTATATTACCATATTTTACATGATGTATATATATAACTACTCTATTGTATGTTACTCCATCAGTTACTATGAACCTAATGGGACATCGAAGTTATTAGTTAAGTCAATGGCATATGTCTATCCGTTAGAAAATTTAGTATATATCGAAATGGTATAGTAGCTATTTGCACTCATAGATGATTAAGTACTCTTAAAAGTGTTACTCATGAAAGGTATAATGGAATTCAGAAAGAAGGGAAAAGTGACCCTATACAACATGCCATGTGAAATTGTTGAAAGTATATAAGAGTTTCCTCACATATTGTTCCCATTGAAAATGGACAAAGTTCGGAGGATCTCACTAGGAAAAGATATCTATGGCTATTCTAAACCGACAAGTGTGAGGGTTAATAACTAAAGACGTACTTTCTATAAAAGTCCTTTGGAGAAAACAACAAGTAGAGGAGATCACATGGTAAGCTAGAAAAAATGATGAAATCAACGTACTCATATTTGTTGCAAATGGAGGAAAAGGTTCAAAATGGGGAAGTGGGACAATACTAAGAAAGTATCCATGAGCCTTAAGTGTTTATGTGTGCGTATGCTAATATAGAGATGCCTGTGTTGTAATTTAAGAGACATCGTTAACAATCGAGGATGAATATTTCTAAGGGGGGGAGAATGTAACACCCCGTACCTTTCCAACCTTACTTGCTGATGTTGAATAATGGTTGCTTAGGTGTCGAGAGATATAAGTATGTATTTGGTAATGCTAACGACGAAAAAATTGAAATTTTGCCACGTACATGCAATTAGACTTTCATAGGAAGGGTTTTGTGATTTCGGGAGCATTTGTGTAATACCCCGTACACATTCTAACCTTATTTGGTGACTTGGAGTCATGTTTACTTGATGATTAAGATCACTAAGTAAGTATTTTGAAGTGTTGGGATAAGGTATTGGACGATATGCATGTATTGAAGAAATGGCCGAAAAAATTCAGCAAGGTATGAAACCTTACGCCACTAACCTGTTTCAGGGGGTGTGGCGCAAGTCCCTGATTCAGAGGGCAGTGATTTCTTGCGCCACTGCCTTGCTTTGCAGCAATGGCGCAAGGCACAAAAAATGTGCCCTTCTGGACTCGTTTTGTAACGCAATTCTACGACGATTCTTGGATGGTTTCTTTTGGTTCATCGGAGTTCTTTGAGCATTGTTAAATCTTCAAACACTTCAATACACTCCTACATACACCTACATGATCAAATCATGAAACACAAGTAGGTATCATAAATGTTCAAGGAAGCCATGGACGACTAGAATTTCTATTTTTGCGATTGAGACGACGAATGAGAATCTCATAAGAGAATATTATCGTGACATTATGGAATTATTTAAAAACGCGATATATGATGGATTATGCATGAATATTTGTGGGCTAAGTGGAAATATGTTATTGGGCCCAAATTGAGGCCCAAAAATGGAATAAAATACATCGCCCAAATGGGTCAAATGACCCATTCTTTCATTTGACCTTCTAGATCCAACATTTAATGCCAAAGAGTGGATAAGGATGGAAATTGAGGGCCTATATAAAGGGGTAAAAATCTGATTTTTATCCATTACAAACACACATGTATTTCTATGTTTTTCGAAAACATTTCAAGAGAACCCCTTTAGCCCTCAAAACCCTAAGTCAACTTTTGGAGAAGATCATCACTATTCAAGCTTGGTCAAGTGTTTATTATTATGGTTTAACATATTATATGCATCAGAGATTATGTATATCATGTTGGTTATGCTTGGAAATGGTGGACATGGTACTTTGTGTTTTTATATAAGATTTACGATCGATGAGGTTCAAGCTTGAATTATGACTTGTGCCTTTGATGAAAGAGCATGGTATGGATAAAATATGAACATGTATGGTGTAATTTTGTATTACACTTGTTATTTTTTCTAAAAGTGTAAATTGTGGGATTTTGGTCGATATGTGCTATGAGGAGTATTAAGGTGATTTGATGGATTATGTGTGATGTAATATGGATAAGAAAGTGTATCGGAGAAGTGTTGTGGTGAAATGTATTGATTATCATGTATTGGTCAATGTTGGGAATATTGTGGGATTTTTTGGAATAATAATTTCATCAATGGTTTTGTCAAGGGGAAATGGCATGTTTAAAGGCAAACATGTACCTCATTGACGTTATATGCATTTGTAAGGTAGTTGGTAGTTAATGTGAATTCGTTATGTATTTGTGTTGTAGAGTGATACATAAAGAAGGAGCGGGACTATGGTATACGCGTCTAAGATTATGTATTCGCATTAAGAATACAAGGTATGTAAGGTTACTCTTTCCGTATCCTTCTACAAGATATAGTTCATTTTGACATTGGACTTGTTTCAATTCCGAGGGGCTTGAAGTATATCAATTCAGGGTGACGTATATTGTTATTCATATGTGCCCTATCCTTAGATGAATTATGATTCACTTATCTCTTATTCATTTATTGAAGTTCCAAAGATACCATGACATTGTAATTTCTAAAAGAACTATCTCAACAAGAGTAATGAGGTAAAGAGAGCTTGTTTAGTTTGAATAGCATGTTCCAATCATGTCATGTTCCAAAATCCAATAATGTGATGATTATCTTTATACCAATCTTTCACAAGTAAAAGTACCAATCTCATAAGAGTAATAAGAGAAGTGATGTGCAAGTTAATATATCTATTTCTCATAAGTGAAGATATCAATCTCATAAAGTACAAGAGTGAAGTAATATATATATGTGTGATTCCAATTATGTCATGATCCTCAATGTATCATTCTTAGAGCGTAAGTAATAATAACAAGAGATATAATTGATGAGTATTCACGGGTGGTATCCCAGGGGTTAAAATACCTAGCATGGGTCGATCCCAATACATCCCAGGGGCGATATAAAAGCCTAGCTCGGGTTATCATAATTACATCCCAGGGGCTACAGAAAAGCCTAGCATGGGTTAATATAACATCCCAGGTGTCAAAGTACCTAGCATGGGTTAGTAATATCCCAGGGGCGACACGAAAGCCTAGCATGGGTTAACATAACATCCTAGGGGTCAAAGTACCTAGAATGGGTTAACCTCATCCCAGGGGCGACAGAACAGCCTAGCATGGGTAGAACAGTAAAGATGAGTAAAATATGAAGATAAAAGAAGTAAAGTAGGTAAGATGCATGGTTCCCCACATACAGAAAGAGAGTTTATTCACATTTCTATTTCTCTTATATTGATTCCATTGTTGTGGTTATTATGTAAGATGAATTTCTTATGAGCCTTGCATACTCAGTACATTCTTCGTACTGACCCCCTCGGGGGAATCACCTTACATGTTGCAGGTACAGGCACTAGTAGACTTCCACTGTAGGTTGACAGTTGATTGAGGATCTTTGGTGAGCCCCAGTTGCTTTGGGACTTTTTGAGTCATAGTTGTATAGTTGTGTTGATGTTGTAAGTGTTGTATAAAGCGGGGACTTGTCCGGACTGTTAGTTTATCTTGTAAATGTATATGTTAGAGGCTTTTGTAGACGTGTGGGTTATGAAGTAAAAGATAAATGTCAGTTTTGACTCGATGGCCCCGACGGCCACGTTTTATTTATATCTATATATGGCATATGTTTCCATATTCATGTATTTGCATGGGGTAATAATATTCATACGAGGATATGTATACGAGGGTTCAAGATCAAAGATTGGTTCTCTCGGGCCATATCGGCTTTGGGTGCCAGTCCATTCCGATGGGATTCGGGGCGTGACACATACCCCTCCAAAAACATTGTGGAAACAAGTGTATGGTAGTGTATGATATTTATGATAATTATTTGACTCTTTTTGTGATTCCTTACTCAATTGGTGGTGATAATTTGGATTGGAAAATAACTCCTTTTGTTTTGGTTTAGGAAACAAAATTGATCCATCTTGAATAGTTTGCATGCCATGTGTGGTGAGTTTTTGTAGAATAATTCTTGTGCTTAGTTGTGTTATCTGAAACTTGCCCGGCTGGTCTTTAAATGCTAATCAAGATTTTGTTTGGTTGGAGAAATGATCTTAGGCCTTCTTTGTGATTTATGGAAACCCTTTTAGCCTTAAAAGCCCATGTATGCATAAATTTTATTACTAGTTACCCCATTTGAGCTTAATGTCCTTTCTTTGGCAATCACATTTCAAGTTTTGAACTTTTCTGAAACATTCCCTCTTATGAACCCTACCCTTCTTGAACTTGAAAATTCAAATTTGAGGGTAAAGGCTTAAGTTATGGAGTGGCGAAAAAATACTTGAAAGAGGTGATCATGCAGTGTTGTTTTGTCAGAGAATTCCATAAGAGTGAATCAATGATTGAATAAAAGGATTCAAAAAAAGGAAAAAAATGAGAAAAGAAAATAAAAAATAGAAAGTTTTCAATAAGTGGGTAAACTAGAATGAAAAGAAAAGGTGTTTTATATTGTATGGAAATCAAGAGAAAAATTATGAAAGTTTGAATTGTAATGTGTTGTGTACAGTTCAAGGAGGGTGTAGTCACTTTTATTCCAAATGCTTATCCTACCCTTCCCCAAGCCTATATTACAAGCTAGAAAAAGTCCTTACCGAGTGATTTTGAGTTAGTGGCAATTGAAAATAAGGGGAAGCCTATGGTATGGTACTTGTTTGCATTGGAAATTCTTTTTTGAGTGTGAGTCTTTGTTCATTTTTCCCTTGTATAAGTGTTGTAAATATTATGAGTTTTGGGGCTTTCTGTAACACCTCGTATTTTTCTAACCTCACTTGATACCTTGGGGTCATATCTACTTAGGTGTTGAGATGCCATGAGGACGTGTTTTATAATGTCATTGGTGAAACATTTGAAATTGGACCTAAAATGTGCGATTAGACCTTCGTAGGAGGTGTTTTGTGATTTCGTGGAGCATTTGGGCAATACCCCGTGCACATTCTAACCTTATTTGGTGACTTGGAGTCATGTTTACCTGATGATTAAGATCACTAAGTAAGTATTTTGTAGTGTTTTAATAAGGTATTGGATGATATGAAAGTAATGAAGAAAGGGCCAAAAAATTCAGCAAGGTGCTGAAACTTGCGCCACTACCCTGTTTCAGGGGGTGTGGCGCAAGCCACCTGATTCAGAGTGGGTTCATTTCTTGCGCCACAGCTTGCTTTGCAGCTAGTGGCGCAAGGCACAAATCTTGTGCCTTTCCGGACCCATTTTGTAACACAATTCAACGATGATTCTTGGATGGTTTCTTTTGCTTCTTTGGAGTTGTTTGAGCATTGTTAAAGCTTCAAACACTTCAATACACTACTACATACTCCTACATGATCAAATCATGAAACATGAATAGTGATCCAAAATGTCTAATGAAGCCATGGGCGACTAGAATTCCTATTTTTGCGATTGAGACGACGAATGAGAATCTCGTAAGAGAATATTGTCGTGACATTATGGAATTATGTAAACATGATATATATGGTGAATAATATATGAAAGTGAATGGGTTAAATGGATATATGTTATTGGGCCCAAATTTAGGCCCAAAATGGAACTAAAAGACATGGCCCAAAGGGCAAAATGACCCATTCTTCCACTTTGACCACATTTAATGCCAAAGGAATGGCTAAGTATGACTTGGGGTCTATATAAAGGCCCCAAAATCAGATTTTAATCATCCAAAACTCTCATGCCTTTAAGATATTTTCTCAAACATTTCTCTAGTTCCAAACCCTAAAGCAAAATAATTCCTTTGGACTCCTTGGACAAGATCATCCTATTACAAGCCTTGGTAAGTATTTATTCTCATGGATTAACATATTATATGCGTGGGAGATTATGTATATTATGATAGTTGTGTTGGCAAGGTGGTGAATAGTGTATTTTGCTTTTGGTGAAAGATGTGTTATCTTGGTGATTTGAACTTGAATTAGGACTTGTGCCTTTGATGAAAGAGCATGGTATGGACAAAATATGAACATGTATGGTGTTATTTTTGGTATTACACTTGTTATTTTCTATAATTGGAAATTTTGGGATTTTGGCCGATATGTGTTATGAGTTATATTAAGGTAATTTGATGGATTATTTGTGATGTGGTATGGATAAGAAAGTGTAAAGGAGAAGTGTTGTGGTGAAATGTATCAATTATAATTTATTGGTCAATGTATGGAATATTATGGAATTTTTGGAAGAATAATTTTATCAATAGTTTTGTCAAGGGGAAATGACATGTTTAAAGGCAAACATGTAACTCATTCACATTGTATGCATTTGTAAAGTAATTGGCGGTTAATGTGAATTTCGCTATGTATTTGTGTTGTAGAGTGACACATAAAGAAGGAGCGGGACTATTGTATGCACCTCTAGGATTATATATTCGTATTGCAAATCCAAGGTATGTAAGGTTACTCTGTCCGTATCTTTCTACAGTAACTAGTGTTCACATTGACATTCCACTAGTCCTATCCTGAAATGTACTAAGGTATCCCATATCCTCTTATCCATGGTCATTGTCATATATTTCTTACTCGTTGATCATTGGTAAATCTCATGTCTCATATTCATGATTAATGTTCCAAAAGCTCAAATAAGGTTATGCTCCAATGTTCCAATAGTGACTATACTTATGTCTCTTGTTCATGGTTTATTGTCCAATGGTTCCCATGGTGTTATGGTTCTAATAATGTTATGTTGCCAAGTTATTCTCATGTCTCTCACTCATTGGTTAATGATCCAAAGTTTCAAATGAATATATGGCGTAAAGGACAAAGTAATGCATATGTGGTCAATGATCAAGTATGGGTGGCAGGTCTAGGGGCATAAGCCTAGCTCAACCCAATATCGATGCACTGATTTATGGGTGGCAGGTCTAGGGGCATAAGCCTAGCTCGACCCGATCCCAACATGATGATATCTTATGTAAAGACCCACTGATCAGTAGGGGCCCGGCCCGGGTACATTGTGACACATGTATTGACAAGTAAGCATTGATATAAAGAAAGCAAAGAAAGTAATGAAAGCCATACACAAGGTTTCCAAAATGTAAAATGGTGACTTCTTCACATTGATTATTTTTATGGTTTGAATTCATTGAAATATTCATGTATTGTGCAGTTTCATCTGAGCCTTGCATACTCAGTACTTATTTCTTACTGACCCCTCTTGGGGAATTTACCTTACTTGCTGCAGGCGCAGGTACCAGTAGGCCTCCTCAGTAGATTGCCAGTGTTAGCGGTTCTTTGGTGATCTCCAGCTAATTCGGGGCTTCTCCTAGTCAGAGTGTATATATGTTTTGGTGATGTACATGTTGTATAAAGCGGGGACTTGTCCCGACTTTTGGTTTGTATTGGTCAATGCATCTGTTAGAGGCTTTTGTAGACGCACGTGGGTATATGTCTATAAGGTGACTCATGAAGTCTTGTTTTGATGGCCTCAACGGCCAAGTTTCTCAAATGTGTATATATATGCCACATGTTCCATGATTTCCAATATCCATGATTTCCCATACTAGTCGTTCATGTTTTTATATGATAGTGGTGTTTCCTATGGCATGCATATGAATGTATGGAAGCATAGCTTGGTTCTCTCGGGCCTTATCGGCTACGGGTGCCAATCATGCCTCGTTGGGATTCGGGGCATGACAAAAGTGGTATCAGAGCAGGTCGTTCTAAGGGTGTCTACAAAGCCGTGTCTGAGTAGATTCTTACTTATCGATGTGTTGTGCACCACATTTATAAGTAGGAGCCTACGGTACATTTAGGATGTTGTTTCTTTTCTTCATTCTAGATCGTGCACTAGAGCCAATTATCACGCCCCGAATTCCATCGAGACATGATTGGCACCCGTAGCCGATAAGGCCCGAGAGAACCAACCTTTGCCTATGTTCATTCGTATGTATATCTTCGTATGAACCTTATTAAACCTTATGCAACTATGTGGAAAACATGAACATGGAAACATATGCTATACATATATATTTAGGAAACTTGGCCGTTGAGGCCATTAAGTCAAAACAGACATTCGTCTTCTACATACTCGTCTCTTACATCCATACACCCACATATGTCTACAAAAGCCTCTAACAGATGCATCAACAAGACCAACTTACAGTCGGGACAAGTCCCCGCTTTATACAATTTATATAACATCACAACAAATATACATCTAGGACTCAGGGGGCTCCGAACCAACTGGAGCTCACCAAATATCTGCAAATGATCCCTAGTCTACAGAGGAAGTCTACTAATGCCTGCACCTGCAACATGTAAGGTAATTCCCCCGAGGGGGTCAGTACGAAGAATGTACTGAATATGTAAGGCTCATAAGAAATTCATCATACATAATAACAACAATAATGGAATTAATATAGGGAAACAGAAATGTGAATGAACTCTCTTGCCGTATGTGGGACCATGGAACCATGTATATTACGTTCTTTACTCCTCTTATCTTCATCTTTATTGTTCTACCCATGCTAGGCTTTTCTGTCGCCCCTGGGATGAGATTAACCCATGCTAGGTACTTTGACCCCTGGGATGTTATGTGAACCCATGCTAGGCTTTCGTGTCGCCCCTGGGATATCATTAACCCATGCTAGGCTTATTGCCCCTGGGATGTTATATTAACCCATGCTAGGCTTTCGTGTCGCCCCTGGGATGTACCATCATAACCCATGCTAGGCTTTTATATCGCCCCTGGGATGTATCGGGATCGACCCATGCTAGGCTTTTCTGTCGCCCCTGGGATTCCACCCGTGTTATTGGGATCGACCCATGCTAGGTATTTTAACCCCTGGGATACCACCCATGATTACTTCTTAATATACACCTCTTACTTCTCTTGTTATTCTTACTTCCATTCTGAAGAGTGATACAATGAGGATCATGACATAGTTGGAATCACACATATATATTTTACTTCTTCACTCTTGCTTCATGAGATTGACATCTTCACTTATGAGGAATAGATATATTAGCTTGCACATCACCTCTCTTGTTACTCTTATGAAATCTTATGAGATTGGTACTTATACTTATAAAAGATTGATACAAAGATAATCATCATAATTGAGGACTTGGAACATGACATGATTGGAAAATGCTATTTAAGAATAAATAGGTTCTTTTATGTTATTACTCTCTTGAGATCGTTCATTTAGGAATGATAACGTTATGACATTTTTGGAACTTCACTCAATGAACAAGAGACAAAAGAATCATCATGCATTTGAGAATAGGACACATATGAATAACAATATACGTCAACCTGAATTTGAGATACTTCAAACCTCTCGGAATTGAAACAAGTCCAATGTCAATGTGAACAACATGTTGCAGAAGGATATGGAAAAAGGAACCTTACATACCTTGTCTTCTTAATACGAATACACAATTTTAGACGCGTGTACAATAGTCCCGCTCCTCCTTTATGTTTTCACTCTACAACACAAGTTCATAATGAACCAACATTAACCACCAATTACCTTATAATGACATACAATAACAATAAGTCACATGTTTAGCTTCAACATGTCATTTCCCCCTTGACAACATCACTTATGAAATCATTATACCAAGAATACCACAATATTCCATACATTGACCAACACATGATAACCAATAGCATGCCACACCAAGTTCATATTTTACACTTCTCCATCATCACAACATCACAATTATGTCATCACTTTACTTCAATACACCTCACAACAACAAATCGGCCAAAATCCCATAATTTGCACTTATAGAAAAATAACAAATTTAATAACAAAATAACACCATACATGTTCATATTTTATCCACATCATGATCTTTTATCAAAGGCACAAGTCCAAATTCAAGCTCAAATCCCATGGATCACAAATCTTATACAAAAGCACAAAGTGCCATGTCCAACATTTCCAACCATAAACAACATGATATACATATTATCTCATGCTTATAATATGTTAAAGTACAATAATATTCACTTACCCAAGCTTGGAAAATGGTGATCTTGCTCCACAAAGTGCCTTGGGGTTTGAGAGCCAAAGAGGTGTTCTTGGGAAATTTCTAGAATAAAAGATAGAAAAGCATGTGTCTTTTGTGAATTAAAAATCTGATTTGTTTCCCCCTTTTATAGAGCCTTAGGTCCATCCTTAGCCATTACATATGAGAGTCTAGAAGGTCAAGGCAAGAATGGGTCTTTTGACCCATTTTGGCCCATGCATTCTTCTCATTTTGGGCCTCTTTTTGAGCCCAATTCACTTCACCCAATAAAATCAATAATTTCTCGTGTTTAAGTCGTCTCATATACATTACAATAATATTCCCACTCATGCTATTCATATCCGTAGCCTCAATCCAAAAACCAAGTGATTCTAGCCACGTTTGGCTTATTTTGGCTATAGGGGTAAAATCGTCATTTTGACCCCAAATTCGTTCTCGAGTAATTTTATCATACCAATATAATATGTCATTCATTTCATGTCTATACTCTTGGTTGTAGAAGAAACGTAGCAAAAATCGGCTCAATACGTCCCCGGGCACCCTTGGGACTTTAAGAAAAATTCCAACTTTGAAAAGTGACCAAACCCAGCGTGGCACGCCCTTGGGCGCGCTAGCTTGCTGCCTCTGGGCACAAAAATTTGGCCCAAAGCGGCGTGGCACGCTCCCCATAGTAAGGTAAACACGTACGGGGTGTTACACCAATGTTGTAAGTTGAATCGTGTCTGACCATAGTAATGTTTCTCTTTGATATAGTAACAATGTCGAACACTAGAAGAGGAAGGGGTAAAGGGAAGTAGGTTGATGTGCCTGCTGGAGAAGGAATGAGCAGATTACAACTTGACCATGCTAGTTAAGGTGGAGCGAATGCTGAAATATCATCGCGGTCTTCATCTACCTTCCCAGTTCCGGAAGAGCCAATTGGTAGAGAAGTACCCACAGAACCACCGATGAATGCCATAGATCAAGATCTTAGAAATGCTGTACATATGTTGACTCATTTAGTGGAGGCACAAAGCCAGGGATGAGCTGGTGCAATGACACATGATGATGATGCGGGTAAGGTGGCAAGTCGTAGGACACAGGACTTCTTGAAACTTGACCCTCCTATATTCACTGGGTCTGATCCAAAAGCATATCCACAGGACTTCGTGGATCAAATTCAGAGGGCCTTGGAAGTTATGCATGTGACAGGGGTAGAGACAGTTGAGCTTGCTGCGTATAGGTTGAAAGGAGAGGCAATATTGTGGTATGAGGATTGGAAGAAATCCCGTGACATTGATGCAAATCCACCTTATTGGGAAGAGTTTAAAGTGGCCTTCCTTGATCACTACCTGCCCTATGAGATCCGTGAGGCACGTGCGGTTGAGTTCCTAAATCTACCTCAGGAAAATCTGAGCTTCAGGGAATACAGTTTACAATTTAATTCTTTTGCTGGATATGCGCAAAATGTGGTGGCTACCATGACAGATAGAGTCCATAGATATGTGGACAGACTAGAGCCATATTTAGTACGAGATTGCACCATTGCTGCCTTGAATAAAGACATGGGTATAGCGAGAATTCAAGCCTTCGCCCAGAAAATGGAAGATCAAAGATAGAGACGAAGGGTACATGAATTTGACAAGGGACAATCCAATAGGGATAGGCCTATGGGACAACCTATGATGTCCCAAGGAGGATCTAGGCCTCGTATGTTCCACCTAGGAATTAAAAGACATGGCCCAAAGGGAAAAATGACCCATTCTTCCACTTTGACCACATTTAATGCCAAAGGAATGGCTAAGTATGACTTGGGGTCTATATAAAGGCCCCAAAATCAGATTTTAATCATCCAAAACTCTCATGCCTTTAAGATATTTTCTCAAACATTTCTCTAGTTCCAAACCCTAAAGCAAAATAATTGCTTTGGACTCCTTGGACAAGATCATCCTATTCCAAGCCTTGGTAAGTATTTATTCTCATGGATTAACATATTATATGCGTGGGAGATTATGTATATTATGATAGTTGTGTTGGCAAGGTGGTGAATAGTGTATTTTGCTTTTGGTGAAAGATGTGTTATCTTGGTGATTTGAACTTGAATTAGGACTTGTGCCTTTGATGAAAGAGCATGGTATGGACAAAATATGAACATGTATGGTTTTATTTTTGGTATTACACTTGTTATTGTCTATAAGTGGAAATTGTGGGATTTTGGCCGATATGTGTTATGAGTTGTATTAAGGTAATTTGATGGATTATTTGTGATGTGGTATGGATAAGAAAGTGTAAAGGAGAAGTGTTGTGGATAAATGTATCAATTATAATGTATTGGTCAATGTATGGAATATTATGGAATTTTTGGAAGAATAATTTTATCAATAGTTTTGTCAAGGGGAAATGACATGTTTAAAGGCAAACATGTAACTCATTGACATTGTATGCATTTGTAAAGTAATTGGCGGTTAATGTGAATTTCGTTATGTATTTGTGTTGTAGAGTGACACATAAAGAAGGAGCGGGACTATTGTATGCACCTCTACGATTATATATTCGTATTGCAAATCCAAGGTATGTAAGGTTACTCTGTCCGTATCTTTCTACAGTAACTAGTGTTCACATTGACATTCCACTAGTCCTATCCTGAAATGTACTAAGGTATCCCATATCCGCTTATCCATGGTCATTGTCATATATTTCTTACTCGTTGATCATTGGTAAATCTCATGTCTCATATTCATGGTTAATGTTCCAAAAGCTCAAATAAGGTTATGTTCCAATGTTCCAATAGTGACTATACTTATGTCTCTTGTTCATGGTTTATTGTCCAATGTTTCCCATGGTGTTATGGTTCTAATAATGTTATGTTGCCAAGTTATTCTCATGTCTCTCACTCATTGGTTAATGATCCAAAGTTTCAAATGAATATATGGCGTAAAGAACAAAGTAATGCATATGTGGTCAATGATCAAGTATGGGTGGCAGGTCTAGGGGCATAAGCCTAGCTCGAACCAATCCTGATGCACTGATTTATGGGTGGCAGGTCTAGAGGCACAAGCCTAGCTCGACCCGATCCCGATGTATTGATTTATGGGTGGCAGGTCTAGGGGCATAAGCCTAGCTCGACCCGATCCCAATATGATGATATGATATGTAAAGACCCACTGATCAGTAGGGGCCCGGGTACATTTTGACATATGTATTGACAAGTAAGCATTGAGATAAAGAAAGTAATGAAAGCCATACACAAGGTTTCCAAAATGCAAAATGGTGACTTCTTTACATTGATTATTTATATGGTTTGAATTCTTTGAAATTTTCATGTATTTTGCAGTTTCATCTGAGCCTTGCATACTCAGTACTTATTTCTTACTGACCCCTCTTGGAGAATTTACCTTACTTGCTGCAGGAGCAGGTACCAGTAGGCCTCCTCAGTAGATTGCCAGTGTTAACGGTTCTTTGGTGATCTCCAGCTAATTCGGGGCTTCTCCGAGTCAGAGTGAATATATGTTTTGGTGATGTACATGTTGTATAAAGCAGGGACTTGTCCCGACTTTTGGTTTGTATTGGTCAATGCATCTGTTAGACGCTTTTGTAGAAGCACGTGGGTATATGTATATAAGGTGACTCATGAAGTCTTATTTTGATGGCCTCAACGGCCAAGTTTCTTAAATGTGTATATATATGCCACATGTTCCTTGATTTCCAATATCCATGATTTCCCATACTAGTCGTTCATGTTTTTATATGATAGTGGTGTTTCCTATGGCATGCATATGAATGTATGGAAGCATAGCTTGGTTCTCTCGGGCCTTATCAGCTACGGGTGCCAATCATGCCTCGTTGGGATTCGGGGCGTGACACTTTCTTTCTTGTGAGTGCTTGTGAACTAGGATGGATTGGTAAAGTTAATAAATTTTGAAAATGAGTCAAGCGGGCAGGTTTGGTTGTCTAGTGGTTTGAGTCACTTCTTGAGAATAGATTGTTGTTACTTGTTTATTCATAAAATTCCATTGTATTCTTGAAAATGTGTTTGACATTAAGAGAGTTTTTTAGGTAAGAATCACATATTGCTGACTAATTATTAGTATCAACCAAAGTCATACTGATTATGCCTATTGTGAAAATATGAAATGAAAATGTCGATGTTGGTTTTTGAGCTTAAATTGAAAGTCCTCATGAAGTTTTGATTTTTTTTTACTTGAGGATAAACAATGTCTTCAACTTGGGGTGTTGATAAGTGGTGATTATGCCACTTATTTTTGTATATTGGGTTATTATTTTGTGTCTTTAATCTATTATGTGAGGCTAATTATCGTTTCAATGGTGTTGATTTTAGGTAATCTGAGGCTTACAGGCAGCTCTGCTAAAAAGAAGTGAAATCGAAGCAAAATGTAGCTGGAATGAAAAGTTGAAGAATTGGATGAAAAATCCTCATCCCTATCGCAATGAAGAAGAGTTGTGATCATGAAGTTCAGTCAAAGTTAAAGCCTCCAGATCGTGAGGTCAAATGCCGCGATCACGGTCAATGGAAAATCAAAGCATCGCGACCGCGATGGTCCAGGCTCGTTATAGTGATGAAGAAAACTACCATACATCAGGGGAAGATTATGAACTTCACAATTTAAATCCCGAACATACAATACTCGATCCCCAGATATTCCAAGAGTTTCTTTGTCTATTTATTTTTTCAAGCTTGAAGGCTTGGGTTCTTTAATCAACACCCTTGGAGTGAAGATTTGGAAGCTTTGTTGTAACAAATTATTAATTCTTTCTTCATTTTCTTGTTTTGAAGCAACTATATTTGGGTGTAGTTAAATTCATACTTGGATATTGTAGTTAGAGATAATACAATATTTAAGTTTTGAATTTGAATTTTGATATTATCTTATGCTTTTGTATTAATTAAATATTCTTTAATTCATGAATGGAGTTTGCTTGTCTAAATTAATCTCCTACTTTGATTGATTTCCGAAGAGATAGCTAACCCGAGGACTCACCCATTTACTTTGATTAAGCACGAACGAGTTAATTGAGGTTGGAAAAGATTAATTTAGCACGATTTAAGGCATTAAACCTCATCTAATAGATTTGAGCTACAGATAGCAAAATCCTAGTGTAGCCTAAAATTGGTTTTTTGATTATTATCTCTTAGCTTAGTTCTAGAGAACAAGCGACGACTAAAATCTCAATGTTCATGAGACATTAGTGGGTAATTTCGAATCCAAGGCTAAATTGCTAAGTCTGTGATTAATTATGAGTACACATTTAAATACAATGGATCATCAATAGAACTAATTCCCTATTATCAATTGCTTTGTTTTCCCCCATCCGTGAAATTCATTGATAAAATTGTTTATATTATAATTAGTTCTACACTAGCTTCATTTTAATATTGAAAACCTCTCAAAACACTTGTATCCTTTGTTTGGATTCGAGTGAGTTACTCTTATTCCTTATTTTTTCAATCGTTAGTCTCATTGTTTCTCGTGGGATCAACCCACTCTATATTTAGGTAAATATATTTCTAACAACGCCATTGTTGGGGAACAATTTGGCATATTGGGTTAGTTTTGAATTTTAGCTAACTTGTTTTGATTCAAACTTATGAATATGTGTTCGTGACTTTTTTTTGTTTCTTGTGTTAGTAGATTTTTGTTTTGTTATACTTGTTACTATGGCATCTTGGGATGAAAAAAAGCAAGATGGTTGAAACTCTTATGTTGATGACCCAATGTCCATATTGGGAAGGAACCCACTTATTGTAAAATTGTGAAAATTCTCTCGAAAGAGAGGTGTGTGCACTATCCCAGTCTTATAAAGAGTATGATTGTTACTTGTTTGGTGGAAGAGATAGACATTGGAGTGATTGTCCCAATTATTATTCCCCCCCCCTATTATGCTAACGAAAGTGCTAGTTGTTATTTTGAGTTTGATAGGAATCATGATTTGGCAAAGGAAGAGCAATGTGCCGAACACAAAGGTATTGAAGCAATGCGTAAAACACTCTTGGTGTAACACCCCGTACCATTCCAACCCTACTTGCTTGGGTGATCTAGGGCGTATTTATATTTCATATTTGAACCATGTTTACCTTAGTTTTGAGAGCAATAAGTGCATATTTTGTATTGGTTTTGATGGACTATTGATATTGTACTAACGTCCGCAAACAAAAGTCGAAGAAAGGAAAAAAAATAAATTTTTAAGGTCAGGCGCACCCAGGGGCGTGCCAGGCCGCTTTCTTCCAAAAATTTTATGGCACAGGAAATGAAGGGGCGCGCCCAGGGGCGTGCCAGGCTGCTCAAGCTCCTCTTTTCAGGAGCTGAAATTCAGCTAAGTCCCAGGCGCGCCCAGGGGCGTGCCAGGCTGCTCAAGCTCCCCTTTACAGGAGCTGAAATTCAGCTAAGTCCCAGGCGCGCCCAGCGGCGTACCAGGCTGCTCAAGCTTCCCTTTTCAGGAGCTGAAATTCAGCTAAGTCCCAGGCGCGCCCAGGGGCATACCGGGGTGCTTTTTGCCAAATTTCTTCTCTGATTATTAGTCTATAAAGAGGACTCTTGGGTTATGGTATCATTATTACATTGTAGTAGGACTACTCTTGAGTGAGTTTGACATTCAAGTTGGGGTTATTTCGTCGTCATAATTTTTTATCAAATTATGTTAAATTAAGCCATGAGTAGCAGAAATTGGTTATTCTTGGGATTGAGGCTACGAACATGAATCTCGTGAGTTGAATATTATCATAACATTTATGAAAGTATTTAAACATGAGATTGTTGGGGTATTACACATCGAATTGGTGGGCTAAGTTAACATGTGTTAATTGGCTCAATTTAAGGCCCAAAATGAAGCCAAAAAACATGGACCAAAAGGGCAAATGACCTATTCTTCCATGTTGACCAAGTAAACATGGCATTTAATGCCAATAATTGGACATGGATTACTTGAGGGGCTAGATAAGACAAGAAAAAAATCATATTTTTATTCACATAAACACACATGCCATTCTAGACATTTCCAAGATTTTCCTTTTAGCTCTCAAAACGCTAAGTCATCTCTTTGGACAAGATCACCATCTGTCAAGCATGGATAAGTGATTTTTCTTGTGCTTTAATATATTATATGCATGAGAGATGGTGTATATCATGATGGCTATGTCTAAAAGTATTTAGTAGTGCACTTATGGTTTTTGCTAAAAGATGTGTCATCTTTGTGATTTGAACTTGAAAGGAGACTTGAGGTTTTGATGGAAGTGAATAGTGTAGATGAAATATCAACATGTATGGTGTGATTATGTCCTTACCTTTTTTTTTCTATGTATGTGTATAACTTGGGAGATTATTGTGATGCAACATAATGAGGTGACTTGATGGAGTAATTGTGATGTTGTGTTAATGAGGAAGCGTAAAGGATAAACTTGGCGTGAAGTGCTATTGGTTTATGATGTCTTGGTCAATGTATGGAATGTTGTGGTATTGTTGGTATTACAATGCCGTGAATGGTATTGTAAAGTGTGAAATGACGTTATAGGGCAATCATGTAACTCATTGTATTCTTATGCACTTGTAAGGTAGTTAGTTATTAACGTGAGCTCCGCTATGTACTTGTGTTGTAGAGTGAAACGTAAGGAAAGAGCTAGACTATTGTATTCACATATAGGATTGTGTATTCATATTGGGAAGATAAGGTATGTAAGGTTACTCTTTCCATTTCCTTCTGCAGCACATATTGTTCACATTGACATTGTACTTGTTCCATTCCGAAATGTTCAAAGGCATCTCATTTCAGGTTGTCATCTATTGTTATTCATAAGTTCCTTAATCATTGATTAATTGTTATTCATGTGTCACATAACTGTGGACATGGTTCCAAAGTTCCAATAATGTTATGTTCCAATGTTCCAAAGTTCCAACAATATTATGTTCCAAAGTTCCAATAATGTATAAGCACCGGTGTATCAATCTCACACAAGTAAAGGTACCAATCTCTCACAAGTAAGGAATGAAGTAGTGTATATATATATATATATTATAGCCCACCGATAAGGTGAATGATTATTTATATTATATTATATTATAGCCCACTGATAAGGTGGATGATTGTTGATATTATATTATGTTATGACCCACCAATAAGGTGGATGATTGTACTATAGCCCACTGATCAGCTGGATGAATGATATATGGCCCACTGATTAGCTGGATGAATGGTAATAAGGATGAATGTAAAAGCAAAGGCAGTAAAGCACTTAAATGAAAGTATATCACTTGAAGGAAAGTATATATGAACGATATATTATATGAACGATAATGATATGAATGAATGATCGAGAAAACAATAGTTATGAAATCAATGTAAATGGTTCCCCATATATAGAACGGAGGTTTATCCATATTGATTATTTCACTTGTACTTGATCTCATTGAATTACGTATGTATTATGCATTTTCTTACAGCTTTACATACACAGTAAATTCTTCGTACTGACGTCCCTTGGGGGACTTACCTTACTTGTTGTAGGCACAGGTGCTAGTAAACCTCCACAGTAGGTTTTGGATCAATTGCCGATCATTGGTGAGCTCCAGTTGGTTCGGGGCTTTTCGAGTCACTATGTACATTTGTTTTGGTGTTGTAAATATTGTATAAAGTGGGGACTTGTCCCAACTTTAGCTTGGTTATGACCATGTATCTGTAGAGGTTTTGTAGATGTTGTGGGACAAATGAAGGAGATTTAAGGAACGTATGCTTTTGACATGGTGGCCCCAATGGCCAAGTTTCGTATATATCACATGTTTTTCCTTGACTTTCGTTATTGGCATCTTATATCTCTATGTGATGGTGATGCTTATTGAGTGACATGCGTATGAGTGTATATGAATGAAGATTTATTCTCTCGGGCCTTAACGGCTTCAGGTGCCAGTCCGCCCCATTGGAATTCGAGGTATGACAAAAGTTGTATCAGAGCAGGTCATCCTAAGGGTGTCTACAAAGTCGTGTCTGAGTAGAGTCTTGCTTATGGATGTGTTGTGCACCATATTTATAAGCAGGAGGCTACGTTACATTTAGGAGTTGTTTCTTTTGTTCATTTCTAGATCGTGCAATAGAGCCAACGTTATAGGTGGAATCACATCTGACCGTTGTATTTGGTTTTCCTTGTTATAGTAAAATGCCGATGACAAGAGGAGGTAGGGGCAAAGGTAAGAAGGTAGATATGCTTGTCGTAGAAGGAATGAGCACATCACCACCTGACAAAGCTAGTTAAGGTGGGGCTGACGCTGAGTTTGTATCACTGTCTTCTTCTACTTTTCTAGCTTCGAAAGAGCCAAGAGGTAGAGAAGTACCCGCAGAACCTCCTATGAATGCCACACTCAGGGACAAGTTGGTCCAATGACAAGTGAGGATAGCACGGCTAGAGTAGCTAGTCGGCGGACACAAGATTTTCTGAAATTAGATCCTCCCACGTTCACTGGGTCAGATCCAAATGCAGACCCACAGGACTTCGTGGACCAAATTCAAAGGGCTTTAGATGTTATGCACGTGACTGGTGTAGAAGAGCTTGCAGCCTATAGATTGAAAGGGGTAAGCTATATTATGGTATGAAGATTGGAAACGATCGAGGGGTATTGGTGCAATTCCAGCTAGTTGGGAAGAATTTAAAACGGCATTCCTTGATCATTATCTTCCCTATGAGATCCGAGAGGCTCGCGTGGATCAATTTTTAAATCTCTGTCAAGGGACTATGAGTGTCAGAGAATACAGTCTGCAGTTTAATTCTTTGGCTAGGTATGCTCCAAATGTGGTAGCTACTATGGCCGACAGAGTTCATCGGTACGTGGACAGATTGGAGCCATATTTGGTAAGAGACTGCACCATTGCTGCTTTGAACAGAGATATGGATATAGCTAGAATACAAGCCTTTGCACAGAAAATGGAGGATCAGAGGCAAAGAAGAAGGACACAAGAAGTGGAAGAAGGGTAGTCTAAAAGGGCTAGATCTATGGGACAGGTTATGTCATCCTAAGGAGAATTTAGGCCTCGGGTTTTGCCTAACCGCCTGGACCATCATTCTCTTACCCTACAGCAGGTGCTCCATCTCAATTTCGAGGGTTGCATAGTAGTAGGACTTGGGGTTCACCGACAGTGGGGTATCGAGAACAAGGAAGTATGAGCCAATCGAGCTCTTTTCGTCAGTTGTACCAGCGCTACGGGATGTTTCATTCAGGTGAATGCTGGTTTGGAACGAATGTTTGCTTTTGGTGTAGTAAGTCAGGGAACATGATGAGAGAGTGCCCACAGAGGGCCACGGGTAGTATGACACGACCTACGGGATCAACCGTTGCTTTATCATGATCAAGTGTACAACCTGCTGGCTGTGGAAGAGGTGCTAGCGGAGCAGCTAGTTCTAGTGAAATTTAGAACCGTACCTATGCCTTAGCAGATCGATAGAATTCAGAGGCTTATCCTGATAAAGACACAGGTACAATATTCATATTTTTTTTACATAAGGTTTATGCATTGATTAACCCATATTCTACATTATCATATGGTACTCCATTGATTGCGGAGAACATTTTGAAAGAACACCAGAACTACTAGTTACGCCATTCGAAGTATAGACACCAGTTGGTGAATCTATTGTATTTAAAAGAGTATATCGTAATTGTATAGTAACTATTTGTGGCCATGATACACTGGTTGGCATTGCTAAGCTAAGAAGTTACATTTTCATTTTTCCACAAAGAATGTTCTTGGATGGACGGGTAGTATGGGAGCACCAAGAGGTAACTTTATTTCTGATCTCAAGGCAAGGGAAATGATACTCAAAAGAGTACATGTGTCACTTAGTAAGAATGAAAGATATTGATGTGAAGCCACTAACTCTTCAACCTGTTCCAGTAGTAAATGAAATTCTTGAGGTATAGTAGAGTTTGGTATTGACGTGATTCCAGGCACTTAGCCTATCTCTATTCCTCAGTATAGAGTGTCCTAGCTGAGTTACAAGAATAAAAGGAGCACTTACAAAGACGTTCTGGAAAAAAAGGATACATAAGACCTAGTACGTCCCTTTGGGGTGCACCAGTATCATTTGTGCGAAGGAAAGATGGTATGTTGAAAATATGTTTTGACAATCAGCAATTGAATAAAGTGACAATTAAGAATAAGTATCCTCTCCCTAAAATTAATGATTTAAATGACCAATTAAAGGCTGCCAAATATTGTTCAAGGGACATCACCAGGTAAGGGTTAGAAAAAAAACTATATACCTAAGACAGCTTTCCGAACACGGCATGATCACTATGAATTTATAGTTATGCCATTTGGGCTAACCAATGCACCTACAGTTGTTATAGGATGTTCACACCATTTTTAGATGTATTCGTGACCATGTTTATATATGGCATTCGGCGTTATTGGAGATCACAATAGGACCAAGATAAACACTTGCGGCAGGTGTTACAAATCCTTCTTGACCGTAAGTTATATGTAATGCTCCTTAAGTGTGAATTTTGGTTAAAATCTGTAAAATGCTTGGATCACAGGGTATCAAATAAAGGAATGAGGGTTGATACACAAAAGATAGAAGCCGTGAAGAATTAGCTAAAACCTATGACGCCTACAAAGATTTGTAGTTTTCTTGGGTTGGCAGGCCATTACAGAAAGTTTGTTGAAGAGTTTTTCTTCCATTTCAGCACCCTTAACAATCTAACACACAAAACAACCAAGTTCCATGGAATGATGCATGTGAGAAGAGTTTCCAAGAGCTGAAAAATAACTTGACTTCTACACCTGTATTAGTACTTGCCGAAGGCACATAAGGGTACGCAGTATATTATGTTGTTTCAGAAGTTGGCTTAGGATGTGTATTGATGCAACACGGTGGTGTAATATCCTATTCCTCAAGACAGTTGCATCCATATGGAAGAAATTATCCAACACATGATCTTGAGTTAGCGGTCGTAATATTTGCTTTAACAAAAAAATATAATATGGCGCCACTATTTGTATAGAGTTCACGTTGATATATATATATACTGATCATGAAAATATATTTTCTTAAGCAAAAAGACCCACACTGAAGACAGCAAAGGTGGCTGGATTTATGAAATGAAGATGATAGTAATATATTATACCATCCGAGAAAAGCAAACGTGGTAACCGATGCGTTAAAACAGTTAAACAGCTTGAGGGTTCACCTTCTTGAAACTCAAGATGAAAGAATTATAGTGTAAAAGGCGGCAGAGACTTCACTTGTAGCTAAGAGAAGGAAAAGGAATATACAAATCCTACGTTAGTTCAGTGAAAAAGAATGTACAACAAAGTTTGAAAAAGGTATTTGAGCTTATACAAGGGGGAGTACTTTAATGCCAAGGTAAATTTTGTGTACCGGATATAGATGAACTAAGGAAATGAATTATGATAGAAGCACATCATTCACGGTATTCTATTCATTTGGGAGCAACCAAAATGTACCATGGTTTGGAAGAGACGTATGGGTGAAGCAATATAAAGAAGAAGAACATTGTAGAATTTGTAGCTTGTCAACAGGTAAACATAGAGCATCAGAAACCTAGAGGTTATATGCAATACATGAATCTTTCAATTTGGAAGAGAGATATGATTAACATGGGTTTCATCACAAGGTTGCCTCGTACATTTCAACAATTTGATTACATGTGCATGATAGTTGACAGACTTACTAAGTAGCACACTTTTTACCTGTCAAGCCCACTTGTACAGCTGGAAAAGGTTGTATGTTAAAGAGATAGTGCGATTACATGGGATTCCATTTTCTCTTATATCAGACAGATGGGCAAGCAGAACATACTATTCAAACACTTGAAGATATGTTACGAGCTTATACAGGTGACGGGGTATTTGTGAAAGAAACATCAACAAGTGAAGAGGATAAGGAATAACAAAATAGCTTCCATAAAAGTACTTTGGAGAAATCAACAAGTAGAAGAAATCACATGGAAAGACGAAGAAATGATGAAGTCAAAGTACCCGTAATTGTTTCACATGGAAGAAAACATTCAAAGTGCGGAAGGAGAGCATGTGTATATGTATTTATACCAACCTTGTACATGGGAAACTGTTCTTAACATTTGAGGACACATGTTTCTAAGGGGGGGAAGGATGTAATACCCCGTACCTTTCCGACCCAACTTGCCTGGGTGATCTAGGGCGTATTTATATGTCGTATTTGAACCATGTTTACCTTAGTTTTGAGGGCAATAAGTGCATATTTTGTATTGGTTTTGAAGGACTATTGATATTGTACTAACGTCCGCAAAGAAAAACCGAAGAAAGGAAAAAATCAAATTTTTAAGGTTAGGCGCGCCCAGGGGCGTACCAGGCCGCTTTCTGCCAAAATTTTTAACGCAAAGGCAGCAAAGGGGAGCACCCAGGGACGTTCCAGGCTGGTCAAGCTCCCCTTTTTAGGAGCTGAAATTCAGCTAAGTCCTAGGCGCGCCCAGTGGTGTGCCAGGCTGCTCCAGCTCCCCTTTTCAGGAGCTGAAATTCAGCTAAGTCCCAGGCGCGCCCAGGGGTATGCCGGGGTGCTTTTTGCCAACTTTCTTCTCCGATTATTAGTCTATAAAGAGGACTCTTGGGTTATGGTATCATTATTCCATTGTAGTAGGACTACTCTTGAGCGAGTTTGGCATCCAAGTTGGGGTTAATTCGTCGTCATAATTATTTTATCAAATTATGTTAAATTAAGCCATGAGTAGCAGAAATTGCTTATTCTTGGGATTTAGACTACGAACATGAATCTCGTGAGTTGAATATTGTCGTAAAATTTATGGAAGTATTAAACATGAGATTGTTGGGTTATTACACATCGAATTGGTGGGCTAAGTTAACATGTGTTAATGGGCTCAATTTAAGGCCCAAAATGAAGACAAAAGACATGGGCCAAAAGAGCAAATGACCCATTCTTCCATGTTGACCAAGTTAACATGGCATTTAATGCCAAGAATTGGCCAAGGATGACTTGAGGGGCTATATAAGACAAGAAAAAATCATATTTTTATTCACATAAACACACATGCCATTCTAGACATTTCTAAGATTTTCCTTTTAGCTCTCAAAACCCTAAGTCATCTCTTTGGACAAGATCACCATTTGTCAAGCATGGATAAGTGATTTTTCTTGTGCTTTAATATATTATATGCAGGATAGATGGTGTAGATCATGATGGTTATGTCTAAAAGTGTTGAGTAGTACACTTTTGCTTTTTGCTAAAAGATGTGTCATCTTTGTGATTTGAACTTGAAAGGAAACTTGAGGTTTTGATGGAAGTGAATGGTGTAGATGAAATATCAACATGTATGGTGTGATTATGTCCTTACCTTTTTTTTTCTATGTATGTGTATAATTGGGAGATTATTGTGATGCAACATATTGAGGTGACTTGATGGAGTAATTGTGATGTTGTGTTAATGAGGAAGCGTAAAGGATAAACTTGGCGTGAAGTGCTATTGGTTTATGATGTCTTGGTCAATGTATGGAATGTTGTGGTATTGTTGGTATTACAATGCCGTGAATGGTATTGTAAAGGTTGAAATGATATTATAGGGCAATCATGTAACTCATTGTCGTCTTATGCACTTGTAAGATAGTTAGTTATTAACATGAGCTCCGCTATGTACTTGTGTTGTAGAGTGAAACATAAGGAAGGAACTGGACTATTGTATTCACATATAGGATTGTGTATTCATATTGGGAAGATAAGGCATGTAAGGTTAGTCTTTCCGTATCCTTCTGCAGCACATATTGTTCACATTGACATTGTATTTGTTCCATTCCGAAATGTTCAAAGGTATCTCATTTCAGGTTGTCATCTCTTGTTTTTCACATGTTCCTTCATCATTGATCAATTGTTATTCATGTGTTACATAACTTTGGACATGGTTCCAAAGTTCCAATAATGTTATGTTCCAATGTTCTAACAATATTATGTTTCAAAGTTCCAATAATGTATAAGCACCAATGTATCAATCTCACACAAGTAAAGGTATCAATCTCTCACAAGTAAGGAATGAAGTAGTGTGTATATATATATATATATTATAGCCCACCAATAAGGTGAATGATTGTTTATATTATATTATGGTCCATCGATAAGGTGGATGATTGTTGATATTATATTATGTTATGACCCACCGATAAGGTGGATGATTATACTATAGCCCACTGATCAGCTGGATGAATGATATATGGCCCACTGATCAGCTGGATGAATGGTAATAAGGATGAATGTAAAAGCAAAAGCAGTAAAGCACTTGAATGAAAGTACATCACTTGAAGGAAAGTATATATGAATGATATATAATATGAACGATAATGATATGAATGAATGATCGAGAAAACGATAGTAATGAAAGCAATGTACATGGTTCCCCATATATAGAACGGAGGTTTATCTATATTGATTATTTCACTTATACTTGATCTCATTGAATTACGTATGTATTATGCAGTTTCTTACCGCCTTACATACTCAGTACATTCTTCGTACTGACGTCCCTTGGGGGACTTACCTTACTTGCTGCAGGCACAGGTGCTAGTAGACCTCCACAGTAGGTTGCAAATTAATTGCCGATCATTGGTGAGCTCCAGTTGGTTCGGGGCTTTCCAAGTCACTTTGTACATTTGTTTTGGTGTTGTAAATGTTGTATAATGTGGGGACTTGTCCCAACTTTAGGTTGGTTATGTCCATTTATCTGTTGAGGCTTTGTAGATGTTGTGGGACAAATGAAGGAGATGTAAGGAACGTATGCTTTTGACATGGTGGCCCCAATGGCCAAGTTTCGTATATATCACATATTTTTCCATGACTTACGCTACTGGCATCTTATATCTCTATGTGATGGTGATGCTTATTGAGTGACATGCGTATGAGTGTATATGAATGAAGATTGGTTCTGTCGGGCCTTAATGGCTTCGGGTGCCAGTCCGCCCCGTTGGAATTCGAGGCATGACACTTGGGTCGGGTAACTAAAGTGGGTGAGGATATGCATCTCATGCACTAATCCATGGCGACATTTGGAAAGGAATATGTAAAAGAGGAAGACCCTTGTGAAGATACCAATCTCTCAAGTTTTATGGATTTGTCTAATCATCAAAATAAAGTTATTGAAGAAAAGATTTCATGATATATGGTTGAGACAAAAATGTGTGATGAACATAATGAAAGTTTCCAACATGAAGAAGTGGCTAAAATGGAAAAATAAGAAAAACAAAAACAAAATTGTAATGAAGAAATCTAGGATTCTCAATGGGAATAAGTTGAGGAGATGTTGAAAAGCACAATGGAGAAAAGAAAAAAATATTGGAAAGCCTTGACCAAATGGTGGGACCTAATCCAACATTGAATTTTCAATAGGTGGATTTTTGCAAGATTTGGTTGAGTCCCAATATGAAGAAGATTTTTACAAAGATGAAATGGTGAGCCAAGAGTGGCTTTTGAATTAAGCTCAACACCTTGAAGTCAATGAGGAATAACGTGATAGAATCTTCCTAATGAAGGAGGAAATTAGGATGTTGTGCCTGGTTAATGAGATGGAAATTAAAATAACCAAGCAAATGGAGAATTTGGGAGATAAGGGACAAGGTCCCTACATTTTGGAGTTTGTCATACCAAGGAGGCAAAATGACGTTTCTCACTTGAAGGCCAAGAAGTGAGAATTGACATGTTCAAGATGTGGCCTATTTGCTTTCTCACTATTGCCCAACGAGCCTAAATAAAATTTTGATGTAAAGATGGGTAAAAGATTCAAGTCCTCAAGGTCGAGATGGTAAAATGGCTTGTGTCATGTCATGATGTTAAATCGAGCGCTTGATGGTAGGCAACCCATCTTTCTCAAAAATTTTGCATTTACTTTTTAAATTTTGATTTTTAGAATATCTTGGGACTTTATTTTTGACTATTCCACAAAAATTCAAAGTTTTTGGAAGTGATTTGAACAGGTTTGGATGTAAAAATTTGAGTTTGAATGAAGTTCAGGGTTGTACTACATTGAAAATGGGACTCGGAATACTTTTTGGGAGGGATTGGATTGCCAAAGTTGCTGGCAGATCACAAAAGTGGAAGAGCCTATCTCCAAAAATGACAGAACTGCCCAGGTCTGAGACCCCTATTATTCATCACTATCACGTGGAAGACCGTTGGAATTGCAAAGAGTTCAAATTCAGTAACCTATGTTATTATATGACTTTCTATCGTGATCGTGATGGTTTAAGAAATTTCAAATCATCGTGATCGCTAGAATTTCTTTGTGATTGCGACCTTGTGAGCCCATATAAGTGAATTTGAAAGAACATTTGCTCAGTGTTTTCCCAAAATTCCTTTTCCAAGTCTCTCACTCTCCTGACACCCAAAAAAGAAAAAGAAGTTAGCATCAAAATTTTCTAATTCTCTCTTAAGCCAGTAGTAATTTTTATCTAATCGTCACTCTAAAGGTATGTATCTTTTCTCTTTCTTGATTTGTTGCACCTCAGTCGTGTGAAAAATTGATGGTACCTTAGCCATGGTTAGGTCTATAATTTTTCTTGTCTTTTTGACGAAGTTGGGTATGTTTTACATAAAATTGGTTCGGCTAAATTTGGTGTGAACATTTTCTATTTAATGGGTGGAAAGACTTGGGGAAATTTTTCCAAAAGACACTAAGAAATTGAATCAGAAAATTGATGCCCACAACCTGCTCGACTAAATGCCTCTGTGAATTCTGATCTAGGCTAAACTGATGAACATTGCGATCACAAGACCAAGTTGTCACAATTGTGTTCAAGAAAATAATCAAAAAGAATATCTCTCTTAACGATTGCTATGAACGAAGTTATCGTAAATAACATAATTCATGGCTACCGAAAGGATAGGCTGTCACTGTCGACTTTGTAATCCAAATTTGTTTAGGATACGCTTGCTTTTTGTCTATAAATACTCCTATTGGGTCCATTGTATTAGTTTAGATTATATTACTACTTTCAAGGTATATTATTGTTTTTGTAAGTATGAACATTGATTTTTAGGGTTTTAATTTAAAGAGTGATTTGTGGTTTTCATCTAATTCTTCGTAAGTAAATAATTATGATCTCTTCTCAAAATTATTATTATGTGCTTGAAATTATGAGTAGCTAAACACCACAACTAGGTTTGTGGGAACCATGAAAGGATTAACAAAGTAGTGTTCATAGTACGACGTAATTCTCAAAAGGTATTTGTGTATGTATTGTTGTTCTCTTTGGTTTGATTGCGTTTTAATGGTTGCAATCATTAGAACTGTCACACCCCAAATCCCATTGAGGCAGACTGGCACCCGAAGCCGATGAGGCCCGAGAGAACCAATCTTTGCTCATGTCTATTCATATGCATGTCACTCAACAAGCAGCACCATTATATGGAGATATAAGATATCAATAGCGGAAATTATGGAAACATGTACTATATGTATATGAAACTTGGCCGGTAGGGCTATCAAGTGAAACTGGACATACATCTCTTACATTCCTCATCCCACATATTTATACAAAGCCTCTACAGATACATATTGTCACGCCTCAAATCCCATTGGGGCGGACATGGCAACCAAAGCCGTTAAGGCCCGAGAGAACCATTCTATACGTTCACATACTTGTCGTCAATGGGCTAGCATTCAATCACTTATGGACATAACATATCAATAATAGAAATCTAATACGAACATTTATATAAACATGAGACATGGCCGTTGGAGCCATATGGTAAAAAAAACAAAAAACATTCCCTCCTTTAACTGTATAACGTCTACAAAGCCTCTAACAAATACAAAACCCAAAATATAGTCGGGACAATTTCCCACTTTATATACAATGCTTATGCTGCACCAAAACCACATATACATATGACTCGAAAAGCCCCGAACCGAACTGGAGCTTACCAATGTTCTGTAGATGACCCCGTAGTCTACTGAGGAGGTCTACTAGTACCTGTACCTGCAGCACGTAAGGTAAGTCCCCCAAGGGACGTCAGTACGAAAGAATGTACTGAGTATGTAAGGATATAAGTAACTGTATGAGATATAAGAACTTTAATGGAATTAAGTACAAGTGAACGAACGATATAAATAGCTACCATATGGTATATATGTGGAATCATGTCCATGGAATCATGTCCATTGCTTTCTTTACTTTATTGTAGTTTACTTTACTTTACTTTACTGTACATCATCAATCATCAATCATATCATGCCCGGTCCCAACTGATCAGTGGGAAATAACATAATAATTGGGATCGCCATCCATGCGGATGTTACTTTTATCCCATGGGATACCACCCGTAATAATGGGATCGACATTCATGTGAGTGTTTCTTTCACTCCATGAGATACCACCCATTTTCAACATTAACCATTACACAATTACTCACATTACTTCATTCTTTAGTTATAAGAGTGATACATTTATAACAGTGCTACGAATTTTGAAATGAGATATTGTACAACCCTTTGGGGATAGGACAAGTGTTATGATAATATGAATAATAGATACTGCAGAAGAATGCGGAAAAGAATAACCTTACATACCTTATCTTCCCAATACGTAACTACAATGATTCATCTCCTTCCTTATGTGTTACTCTACAACACAGGTACATAATGGAGCAAACATTAACGGCTAGCTACATTATAAGTTCACAAGACGGTAAGTAGGTGCTTAACGGAAAGTAGAAACCGTCCAACCTCCAAAACATATTGTGCATCAATCCCACCTTAATTATACTACCAAATAACATTATTCCACCACATTATACTATAACTTACTGATTTTGCAAAACAACAACACCAAATCAGTCCACACACCACCAAAACAGTCCACAAACCAACATAACCGTTACAAACCGGTAGGATTACCTACCTAGTTTATCCTTTACATTTCCACTTCAACGAAACTCCATATATTAACCCCATAAGGTCACCATACTGCCTTCCAAAGTAGCATACCAAAATCATTCCACAACAGTTCCAAAATTCAGTTTAACATAACAAACGAGTATTCTCTTTTCACTACAACAAACGTTCTATTTACCAACACATATAAACATTTCCATCAAGCCATACATAAAAGGAACGATTCAGGGGAAGAACCACACTTTAATATACTGGAATTTCATCATCATAACTTAATTTCTTCAACACCTTAAGCCCCTATACAAGTCCAAGCCACAAGGAAGACAAATTCATCAAAACCAACACAAGTGGACTGCCAACTTAATTAAGGGACTGCCCTATACATTTTAAACACCACCAACATGTTTAACACAACCTATTATACATATATTACATTAAGCTATAAGGTTAATCACTTACCAAGGATCCAAAGTGGAGGATTCACCCAAGAACCCTTAAGAGAAATTAGGGGCGGCTGCTTTTGTTTTTGGGGTTTGGGAGTGTTTTTTTTTTAAAGCTGAAATTTGCAAGTAAATGAATGGATAAATGAGCTGAATTTCAGCTCTTTATACTCCCTTTTAGCCACCTCCTTTAGCTCATTCTTATCCAATTTTTGGTCAAAAATAGTCCAAGTAGGTGATGCACCTACTTGGCTATATAAGCTATCCAAAATAGTCCACTTACTTGGGCTAATTCTAGTTGGATCATAGCATGTTGGGCCTTAGTGATATTTAGGTGTTGGGCTAGTCATCTTCCCTATTTTATGTACTTAGTTTGGACCTCAATTCAGTCCATTAACATAAGTCCAAATGCAGCCCAATAGGTTAAATAGGTGATACACCTACTATCTTAATTAAGTCACGGAAGCACCTCGTTTATGTTCTCCCCTTTTTCCAACGTCTTAATCCTTCTACCTTAATCCACCACTTAACTTTAACTTTACACTCAAGTATGTCCTTATTATATCAAGTTTAAATACTTTTATCCATGCTAGGTTGATCATATAAGTTTTGAAAATATACGGGGTGTTACATCCTCCCCCCCTTAGGAACATTCGTCCTCGAATGGTAGTATCATCTCTATTTAGATTAAACGAGTTCAAGCTTAAGTTTAATCTTTATACTACCATATAACACTTATATATTTATATACTTACTTGTTATTGCTCCAATTCATAATCTAAGGCTTCCACTTCGGTTTCATATAATTGAGGATACTTAGATTTCATCATTTCCTCAGCTTCCCATGTGATCTCTTCTACCTGTTGATTCCTCCAAAGCACATTTACGGAAGCTACCTCTTTATTTCTTAACTTCTTAACTTGTCGATCCAGAATAGCAATAGGTATCTCTTCATAGGTAAGATCCTCCGTAACTTGTACATCTTCAAAGGGAGTAACATGAGATGGATCTCCTATGCATTTTCGAAGCATCCAAACATGAAATACCGGATGAACAGTGGAGAGTTCTTGGGGTAGTGCTAACTCATACGTAACTTTCCCAAATCTTCTAATAATTTCATATGGGCCTATATAACGTGAACTCAATTTTCCTTTCTTTCTGAATCGCATTACCCCTTTCATCGGTGACACTTTTAAAAATACCCAATCACCTATGGCGAATTCGAGCCCTCTTCTTCTAACATCATCATATGATTTATGGAGGCTTTGGGCTGTCTGTAGTCATTTCTGTATCACCTTAAATTTCTCCATAGCTTGATGGACGAGATCCGGCCCAAATAGGGCAGTTTCACCTACTTCAAACCATCCGATAGGTGATCTACACTTCCTCCCATATAACGCTTCGTAAGGAGCCATCTTGATACTTGAATGATAGCTATTATTGTAGGCAAATTCAACAAGAGATAAATGATCATCCCAATTGCCTTTAAAGTCTAATGCGCACGCTCGTAGCATATCTTCAAGTGTCTGGATAGTACGTTCTGCTTGTCCATCCGTCTGAGGATGGAAAGCCGTACTCAACTTTACTTGTGTACCCAAGCTCTTCTGAAACGATTTCCAAAAAATGTGCAATAAATTGTGCTCCCCTGTCTGATATAATGGAGATCGGAATTCCATGTAATCTTACTATCTCTTTAACATACAATCTTGCATAATCTTTCGCTGTATAAGTGGTTTTGACAGGTAGGAAATGTGCTGACTTGGTAAGCCTGTCAACTATGACCCATATAGAATCAAATTTCCGCAGTGTACGAGGCAAACCTGTGATGAAGTCCATATCAATCATATCCCATTTCCAAACTGGAAGATTGATACATTGCATGTAACCTCCAGGTTTCTGATGCTCCACTTTAACTTGTTGACAATTTAGACATTGAGTTACAAATTCAGCAATGTCCTTCTTCATATTTCCCCACCAATACACTTCTTTCAAATCATGGTACATTTTTGTAGCTCCCAGATGAATAGAATATCGTGAATGATGCGCCTCTGTCATAATTCGTCTCCTCAGCTCATCTACATCCGGTACACATAATCTATCTTGGCATTGAAGCACCCCTTCTTGTGTAAGATCAAAGACCTTAGTCAGACCCTGTTGTACATTTTCCTTTTGCTGTAATAACATAGGATCCGCAAACTGCTTTATTTTTACCTCAGTTATCAATAAAGATTTAGCTGTATTTTGTACAATAACCCCTTCATTTGAGGATTCGAGAATACGAACCCCCAAACTAGCTAATTGATGTAGATCTTTGACTAAATCTTGCTTTTCTGTCAAGCGGCCACTAGTGCCTCCTATTGCCTTGCGGCTCAATGCATCAGCTACCACATTTGCTTTTCCTGGATGATATAGAATATCAATATCATAATCTTTCAATAGCTCAAGCCACCTTCGTTGCCTCAAATTGAGTTCCTTCTGCTTAAAGATAGACTGTAAACTTTTGTGATCAGTATAGATGTCAACATGAACTCCATACAAATAATGACGCCATATCTTTAAAGCAAATACCACCGCTGCTAATTCAAGATCATGCGTGGGATAGTTTCTCTCGTGTGGTCGCAACTGTCGTGAAGCATATGCTATTACATTATCATCCTTCATCAATACACACCCTAGGCCAATTTCGGAAGCATCACAATATACTACATACCCCTCTGTGCCCTCCGGAAGTACCAATACCGGTGTAGAAGTCAATTTACCTTTCAGCTCTTGGAAACTTCTCTCACATGCATCATTCCACTGAAATTTGATTGCCTTGTGTGTAAGCTTTGTTAAAGGTGCAGCAATGGAAGAAAACCCTTCAACAAACCTTCGATAATAACCTGCTAATCCAAGGAAGCTACGAATTTCCGTAGGTGTCGTAGGCCTTAGCCAATTTTTCACCGCTTCAATCTTTTGCGTATCAACCCTTATCCCTTCATCTAATACAATGTGACCCAAGAATGCTACAGACTTCAACCAAAATTCACATTTAGAGAACTTTGCATATAACTTACGATCACGAAGAATCTGTAACATCTATCGTAAGTGGCTAGCATGGTCCTCTTTTGATCGTGAATAGACAAGAATATCATCTATAAATACTATCACGAACACGTCTAAAAATGGCTTGAACACCCTATTCATCAGATCCATAAAAGCTGCTGGTGCATTTGTTAGCCCGAAGGACATAACCAAAAACTCATAATGACCGTACCGTGTTCGGAAAGCTGTCTTGGGTATATATCTTTCTCTGACCTTTACTTGATGGTAACCCGACCTCAAGTCAATCTTTGAGAAACATTTAGCACCTTGTAATTGATCAAACAAATCATCAATTCTAGGAAGGGGATATTTGTTCTTAATTGTCACCTTATTCAATTGCCGATAGTCAATGCACATTCTCAATGTGCCATCTTTCTTCCGTACAAATAATACCGGTGCACCCCACGGGGACCTACTAGGCCTGATGAAGCCCTTGTCCAGCAAATCTTTCAATTGCTCTTTCAATTCACGCAATTCTGCTGGAGCCATTCTATAATGGGGAATAGAGATAGGCTGAGTGCCTGGATCTACATCGATACCAAACTCTACTTCCCGTTCTGGGGGCAAACCTGGAAGATCCTCTGGAAATAGGTCAAGAAATTCATTGACCGCTGGAACCGATTGAGGAGTTGGTGGTTTTGCATCAATATCATGCACTCTCACTAAGTGGCATATATAACCCTTGGATATCATTTTCCTAGCCTTAAGATAGGAAATAAATTTGCCTCTCGGTGCTCCAGCATTACCCTTCCATTAACTTTAGAAAATCCTGTGTCCGTCGACTAGCTGTTCTAGCTGCAATATCATCACTTGTCGTTGGACCACCTTGTCCTTGAACTTGTGCAGCAACTATTCGGGTCAACATTTGCACTGCATTCTTTAGATCCTGGTCAGTAGTATTTATTGGTGGTCCTGCAGGTACTTCTCTTCCTCTTGACTCTTCTAACAATGGAAGAGTGGAAGAAGCCTGTGATGCAAACTCATTTTCAGCTTCACCTTCATTAGCTTGTTTAGGTGGTGATTTACTGGTTCCTTCTCCGGCAGCCATGTCTATCTTCTTACCTCTACCTCTACCTCTTCTTGTAACTGGCATTTTTACTATAACATAAGAAAACCATTTCAATGGTCAGATATGATTCAACCTACAACTTTAGCTCTATCGCACGATCTAGGAAATGAAGAAAAGAAATAACTCCTAAATGTCCCGTAGTCTCCTACGTATATATGTGGTGCACAACACATCGATAAGTAATAATCTACTCAGACACGGCTTTGTAGACACCCTAGGACGACCCGCTCTGATACCACTTTTGTCACGCCTCAAATCCCATTGGGGAGGACATGGCACCCGAAGCCGTTAAGGCCCGAGAGAACCATTCTATACGTTCACATACTTGTCGTCAATGGGCTAGCATTCAATCACTTATGGACACAACATATCAATAATAAAAATCTAATACGAACATTTATATAAACATGAGACATGGCCGTTGGAGCCATATGGTAAAAAAAAAAAAAAACATTCCCTCCTTTAACTGTATAACGTCTACAAAGCCTCTAACAAATACAAAACCCAAAATATAGTCGGGACAATTTCCCACTTTATATACAATGCTTATGCAGCACCAAAACCACATATACATATGACTCGAAAAGCCCCGAACCGAACTGGAGCTCACCAATGTTCTGTAGATGAGGTCTACTAGTACCTGTACCTGCAGCACGTAAGGTAAGTCCCCCAAGGGACGTCAGTATGAAAGAATGTACTGAGTATGTAAGGATATAAGTAACTGTATGATATATAAGAACTTTAATGGAATTAAGTACAAGTGAACGAACGATATAAATAGCTATCATATGGTATATGTGTGGAATCATGTCCATGGAATCATGTCCATTGCTTTCTTTACTTTATTGTAGTTTACTTTACTTTACTTTACTGTACATCATCAATCATCAATCATATCATGCCCGGTCCCAACTGATCAGTGGGAAATAACATAATAATTGGGATCGCCATCCATGCGGATGTTACTTTTAACCCATGGGATACCACCCGTAATAATGGGATCGACATTCATGCGAGTGTTTCTTTCACTCCATGAGATACCACCCATTTTCAACATTAACCATGACACAATTAATCACATTACTTCATTCTTTAGTTATAAGAGTGATACATTTATAACAGTGCTACGAATTCTGAAATGAGATATTGTACAACCCTTTGGGGATAGGACAAGTGTTATGATAATATGAATAATAGATGCTGCAGAAGAATGCAGAAAGAATAACCTTACATACCTTATCTTCCCAATACGTAACTACAATGATTCAGCTCCTTCCTTATGTGTTACTCTACAACACAGGTACATAATGGAGCAAACATTAACGGCTAGCTACATTATAAGTTCACAAGACGGTAAGTAGGTGCTTAACGAAAAGTAGAAACCGTCCAACCTCCAAAACATATTGTACATCACTCCCCCCTTACTTATACTACCAAATAACATTATTCCACCACATTATACTATAACTTACTGATTTTACAAAACAACAACACCAAATCAGTCCACACAACACCAAAACAGTCCACAAACCAACATAACCATTACAAACCGGTAGGATTACCTACCTAGTTTATCCTTTACATTTCCACTCCAACGAAACTCCATATATTAACCCCATAAGGTCACCATACTGCCTTCCACAGTAGCATACCAAAATCATTCCACAACAGTTCCAAAATTCAGTTTAACATAACAAACGAGTATTCTCTTTTCACTACAACAAACGTTCCATTTACCAACACATATAAACATTTCCATCAAGCCATACATAAAAGGAACGATTCAGGGGTAGAACCACACTTTAATATACTGGAATTTCATCATCATAACTTAATTTCTTCAACACCTTAAGCCCCTATACAAGTCTAAGCCACAAGGAAGACAAATTCATCAAAACCAACACAAGTGGACTGCCAACTTAATTAAGGGACTGCCCTATACATTTTAAACACCACCAACATGTTTAACACAACCTATTATACATATATTACATTAAGCTATAAGGTTAATCACTTACCAAGGATCCAAAGTGGAGGATTCACCCAAGAACCCTTAAGAGAAATTAGGGGCGGCTGCTTTTATTTTTGGGGTTTGGGAGTGTTTTTTTTTTAAAGCTGAAATTTGCAAGTAAATGAATGGATAAATGAGCTGAATTTCAGCTCTTTATACTCCCTTTTAGCCACCTCCTTTAGATCATTCTTATCCAATTTTTGGTCAAAAATAGTCCAAGTAGGTGATGCACCTACTTGGCTATATAAGCTGTCCAAAACAGTCTACTTACTTGGGCTAATTCTAGTTGGATCATAGCATGTTGGGACTTAGTGATAGTTAGGTGTTGGGATGGTCATCTTCCCTATTTTATGTACTTAGTTTGGACCTCAATTCAATCCATTAACATAAGTCCAAATGCAGCCCAATAGGTTAAATAGGTGATACACCTACTATCTTAATTAAGTCACGGAAGCACCTCGTTTATGTTCTCCCCTTTTTCCAACGTCTTAATCCTTCTACCTTAATCCACCACTTAACTTTAACTTTACACTCAAGTATGTCCTTATTATATCAAGTTTAAATACTTTTATCCATGCTAGGTTGATTGTATAAGTTTTGAAAATATACGGGGTGTTACACATATACATAGCAAAACTAGAGTCGGGACAAGTCCCCGCTTTATAAAGCATTTACAATACCAAAATCAATGTACACTATGACTCGGAAAGTCCTGAATCAACTGGAGCTCACCAAAAATCTGCAAACGACCCGCACTCTACTGTGGAGGTCTACTAGTACCTGTGCCTGCAGCAAGTAAGGTGAATTCCTTGAAAGGGGTCAGTACGAAGAATGTACTGAGTATGCAAGGCCATATGAAACTGTATGACACATAAATACTTCAATGTAATCCAATATAAGTGAGTAATCAATGTGGAAAAATCACCATTCTACATATGTGGAATCATGTACCTTACATTCATCACGAATAACCTATTGTTCTATATGTTTGGAACTATGTACTTTATGTTCATTACTTTCTTTGCTTCTGTATTCACTCATCGTCACCTGTGCTATATCGTACCCGGGCCCCAACTGATCAGTGGGTCTTTACATAGAATAACGTTATGCTGGGATCGGCTCGAGCTAGGCTTATGCCTCTAGAGCTACCACCCATGAATCAAAGCATCGGGTTCGGCTCGAGCTAGGTTATTACCTCTAGAGCTGCCACACATAAACCAACATATCAGGTTCGACTCGAGCTAGGTTTTTACCTCTAGAGCTACCCCCTATCAGGATCGGTCTGAGATAGGATTATGCCTCTAGGACTGCCCCCTAATCCAATAATCTCGGGATCGGCTTGAGCTAGGCATTACGCCCCCAAAGCTACCACCCATACTCAATCATTGACCACCTATATGCATTACTTTGTTCTTTACTTTTGAGATTGATACAATGATAGTTATAACTTTACTTGAAGCTTTGGATCATTAACCATTAAGTGAGATACATGTGAACAAACATTTTTGGAAACATCGCCTTATTGGAAACATAACACCATTGGAACCATTGGGCAGTAATCAATGAACAAGATACATGAATATAACCACTATTGGAACTTTGGAACGTAACCTTATTGGACTTTTGGAGCATTATTCATGAATATGAGACATGAGATTCACAATTGATCAATGAGTAGGAAATATATGATAATGACCATTGATAACCGGATATAGGATACCTTAGTACATTTCGGGATGGGACAAGCGTAATGTCAATGTGAATACTATCTGCCGCAGAAAGATACGGACAGAGTAACCTTACATACCTTGTATTCTCAATACGAATATACTATCTTAGATGTGCATACAATAGTCCCGCTCCTTCTTTATGTGTCACTCTACAACACAAATACATAATGGAGTTTACATTAACCACTAACTACCTTACAAATGCGTATAATGATAACGATTTTCATGTTTGCCTTTAAACATTCCATTTCCCCCTTGACAAAACCATTGATGAAATTATCATACCAATAATCCCCCAATATTCCATACATTGACCAATACATGATAATCAATAACATTTCACCACAAAACTTCTCCTTTACACTTTCTCATCCACACCACATCACAAATAATCCATCAAGTCACCTTAACACACCTCATAGCACATATCGGGCAAAATCTCATAATTTACACTTATATGAAAATAACAAGTTTAATAACATAATCACACCATACATTTTCATATTTCATACATACCATGCTCTTTCATCAAAATCACAAGTCATATTTCAAGTTTAGATCCCATGGATAACAAATCTTTTACAAAAATATAAAGTACCATGTTCAACACTTCCAAGCATAAACAACATGATTTACATACTCTCTCATGCATATAATATATTAATCCATAAGAATATACACTTACCAAGACTTGCCAATTGATGATCTTGTCCAAGAAGAGAACTTAGGGTTTGAGAGTTTGAGAGAAATATCTCTTGGAAATGTTTAGAAAGGCATGTGCCTTTTGAATGAATAAAATCTGATTTGGTGGCCTTTATATAGCCCTTTTTAATCTTATCCTTAGTCATGCTTGATCAATAATTGATGGTCAAAGGGAGAATGGGTCATTTGACCCTTTGGACCAAGTATTTTGCCTCATTTTTGGGCCTCAAATTGGTCCATTAACACCTATTATCTTAGCCCACAAAAATCAATGTGTAATCCATCATATATCTCATGTTTAATTAATTCCATAATCGTCACGACAATATTTACTTACGAGATTCCCAATCATAGCCTCAATCGCAAAAACAGAAATTCTAGCCGCTCATGGCTTCTTTGAACATAATTTGTTAAAATACTTGTGATGAAGAATTAACCCCAATTCGAATGCTAAACGCGCATAAGAATAGTCCTACTATGATGGGGTAAAGATACCTTGCCTTATAGGTCTTATACGCATCATGATAGTCGAAGAAAAATTTTGGCGAAAACCACCCCGGCACGCCTCTTGGCGTGCCCCTTTGCTGCCTCTGGGCTGAAAATTTCAGCCCAGAGCGGCCTGGCTCGCCCCTGGTTTGCCCCACCTTCATTTTTTTTAATTTTTCATTTCTTCGACTTTTCTTTGCGGATTCGGTTAGATACTTCAAGTTCTATTCTTTAACTTACTTCTTACCTTTAATATCCTTTGTTTGGAGGCCCTCCAAGCCTTATTTTTAACCCCACAAATGCTCCACGAAGTCACAAAACACCTTCTACGAAGGTCTAATCACACGTACGAGGCCCAATATCAATTATCTCATCGATAACATTACTAAATACATATTTATGGATCTCGACACCTAAGTAAATATTATTCAATGTCATCAAGTAGGGTTGGGAAGGTACGGGGTGTTACAAGAACCCACCTAATCTTTACTCGTTATCAAAGTAGGGTAAAATATGGGAAAAGGTACTAAATAATTTACCGTTGGAGCTATCAACCTTCAATGACTAGCTTGAGCTGATAATCCAGGAAAGCTATTACTGGGATCCAAGTTAGGGGATCGTAGTGTAAAACTCAAGAGAAGAGAATACTTACTTGAGGATAGTTGCTTAAACAAGTGCGTAAAGCCATTTTGGCGAACCTAACCTATCAATTATGCATAACAAGCACTGTGAGAGATCACTAAGTGCAAAGAAGCTACGGAGTTATGAAGTTATTGGGGAACTCAGTCCTTGTGCTTCTCTCTTATTGATAATGAATCCAACAAAATCAACAATTGTTACTATTTGAATTCTATTTACAAAACCCCCCTCTTTACTGGAAATTGTTATTGATTTCTTCAACAAAAATCTTGATTGATATTGCGATCTATTCCCTATGGAATCAAACCCAACCTAGTTGGGTTTTATAATTGATCAATGATTTCTTTATACTTTGTTCAGAGGTGTAATTTGGGTGACATCATTGGATTAGAGTGAGTTACTCTTATTTTGTATTTTCTCAATTGCAAGTCACATTATTCCTTTTGGGATTAACCCCGACTCTATAGTTGGGTAAATATATTGCTAACAATCACGTATATCTTTTTATGAGTGTAATTGAGTGTTATCGAAAATGAGGTCATTGCCATGGAATAATTCGGCATATTGGGTTAGTTTGAAATTTTAGCTTACTTGCTTTGATTCGAACTTGTGAATATGTGTTCATGAGTTTCATTTGTTTCTTGTGTTAGTTTGATTTTTGTTTTGTTATACATGTTACTATGGAATCTTGGGATGATAATGATCAAGATGGTTGCAAGTCTTATGTTGATGACATATGTCCATACTATAGAGGACACCACTTTTTGCAAGATTGTGGAAATGCTCCCTGGCTAGAGTGTACATTATCTCAATCCTATAAGGTGTATGATTGTCACTTGTGTGGTGGACGAGATGGACATTGGAGTGATTGTCCCAATTATCATGCCCCCTTCTCTAGTTATGCTTACGAAAGTGATAGTCGTTCTTTTAAGTTTGATAGGAATCATAAGGTGGCAAATGAACCTCTTTACTGGAAATTGTTACTGATTTCTTAGACAAAAATCTTGATTGATATTGCGATCTATTCCCAATGGAATCAAACCCAACCTAGTTGGGTTTTATAATTGATCAATTACTTCTTTATACTTTGTTTAGAGGTATAATTTGGGCGACATCATCGGATTAGAGTGAGTTACTCTTATTTTGTATTTTGTCAATTGCAAGTCACATTATTCCTCGTGGGATTGACCCTGACTCTATAGTTGGGTAAATATATTGCTAACAATCACATATATCTTTTTACAAGTGTAATTGAGTGTTATTGAAAATGACATCATTGCCATGGAATAATTTGGCATATCGGGTTAGTTTAAAATTTTAGCTTATTTGCTTTGATTCGAACTTGTGAATATGTGTTCGTGATTTTCATTGTGTTAGTTAGATTTTTATTTTGTTATACTTGTTACTATGGCATCTTGGGATGAAAATGATCAAGGTGGTTGCAAGTCTTATGTTGATGACACATGTCCTTACTATGGAGGACACCGTTTTTTGTAAGATTGTGAAAATGCTCCCTAGCTAGTGGAGTGTGCACTATCTCAATCCTATAAGGAGTATGATTATTACTTGTGTGGTGGACGAGATGGACATTGGAGTGATTGTCCCAATTATTATGCCCCCTTCTCTAGTTATGGTAACAAAAGTGCTAGTTGTTCTTTTGAGTTTGATAGGAATCATAAGGTGGCAAAGTAAGAGCAGCGTGCCTAATACAAAGGTATTGAAGCAATGCGTAAAACTCTCTTGGATTGGTTAACTATAGTGGGTTAGGATATGCATCTCATGCACTAATCCATTGCGGCATTTGGAAAGATGTGAAAAAGAGAATGACCCTTATGAAGATGCCAATCTTTCAAATGTCATGGATTTGCCTGATCTTCAAAATAAAGTTGTTGAAGAAGAGATTTCAAGATATGTTGTTGAGCCAAAAATGTGTGATGAACATAATAAAAGTTGTCAAAGTGAAGAAGTGGATCAAATGGAAGAAGAAGAAGAAGAACAAAATTGTGTTAAATAAATCTAGGATTCTCAACGGGAACCAGTTGAGGAGATTTTGAAAAGCACAATGGAGAAGAATGAAAAATATGGGAAGGCATTAACAAAATGGTAGGAACTAATCCAACATAGTGATGATGGAGTATGGAGTTGTAGAAAACATTTATTTTTCAATGGTTGGATTTTTCCAAAATATGGTTAAGTCTCAATATGAAGAATATTTTGACAAAGACAAAATTGTGAGCCAAAAGTGGCTATTAAATCAAGCTCAACAATTTAAAGTCAATGAGGAATAATGTGACAGAATCTTCTTAATTAAGGATAGATCCCTTAAAATGCATGTTGAGCAGTGTCAAGTAGTGATTTAAATTGAAATGGCTACCCAAAAATTGGCAACCAAATTGAATGCGAAAATTGAGGCATGTAGTGTTCAACGTCAAATGGTCATGAATAATTGTGTTGAGATGGTTTCCAATGAAGAATTAGTCAAGATTAATTTTGAAAAATTCATGGTGAGTGGTGAACCAACCGAGCAAAAAATAATCAAGGATGCAAAAATTGAAGAAATGATACTTGAGTTGCAAGGAAAAGTTAACCAAGTCCTTTGTGAAGACTCTAGCTTGTTTTGGGGTGAGAATATCAAGAAAGATGTAAATTCCAAAATGGAGAGGCTTAAACCTCCTTCCAACCATTTTTTGACGTTGTTCTTGATTGATGAGATGGAAATTAGAATAACCGAGCAAATGGAGATTTTGGGAGAAGAGGGACAAAGTCCTTACATTTTGGAGTTTGTCATACCAAGGAGGAAAAATGACGTTTCTCACTTGAAGTCCAACAAATACAAAATGAGATATTCAAGATATGGCCTATTGACTTTCTCACTATTGCCCAAGAAGCCAAAACAAAATTTTGATGCCAAATTGGGTAAAAGATTCAAGTCTTCTAATGGAGAGATAGAGTTGATCTCTTTTCTTCCTTACCATTGTCACATGGGCCTAAATGAGATTTTGATGTAAAGTTGGGTTGAAGATTCAAGTCCTCAAAGTGGAGGAATAAATGGTGAAGTGGCTTATGTCATGTCATGACGTTAACTCAAGCGCTTGATGGGAGGCAACCTATCATTTTCAAAAGTTTTACATTTACTTTTTAAATTTTGATTTGTAGAACAGCTTAGGACTTTATTTTTGCCTAACTCATAAAATTTCAAAGTTTTTAGAAGTTATTTGAATAGGTTTGGATGGAAAAATTTTAGTTAGAGTGAAGTTCGGGGTTGTACTACCTTGAAAATGGGACTTGGAACACTTTTGGGAGTATTTGGATTGCCAAGGTTGTTGACAAATCACAAAAGTTGAAGGTCCTATCACCAAAAATGATAGAAAATGCCCAGGTCTGAGACCCTTATTATTCATCATTATCGCATGGAAGACCCTCGCGATTGCGTAGAGTTAAAAATCAGTAACCTACATGATCGCGTGCCTTTCTATCGCAATAGAGATAGTTTAGGAAATTTTAACTCATCGCGATCGCGACCTTGTGAGCCCATGTAAGTGAATATGAAAGAACACTCTCAGTTTTATCCCTAATTTTTTTTTCCAAGTCTTTCACTCTCCTCACACCCAAAAACTGAAAAAGAAGTTAGTATCAAAATTTTCCAATTCTCTCTCAACCTAGTAGTAATTATTATCTCATTGTCACTGTAAAGGTATGTATCTCATCTCTTTCTTGATTTTGTTACTCCTTAGTCTTGTGAAAAATTGATGGTAAGGCAGCCATGGTTAGGTTTATAATTTTGCTTGTCTTTTTTACGACGAAGTTGGGTGTGGTGTGATCATTTGCTAGTTAATGGGTAGAAAGATTTTGGCTAAATTGTGCCAAAGGAACTAAGAAATTAAATAATAAAATTGATGCCCTTAACCTGCTCGACTAAATACCTCTGTGAATTTTGATTAGGCTAAACTGATGAACATCGTGATCGTGAGACCAAGTTGCCGCAATTGCAATGAATAAAAAAGTCAAAAAAAATCTCTCTTGATGATGACGATGAATGAAGTTATCTTAAAAAAAAAAAATTCTTGGCGATCACGAGGAAAGATGTTGTGATTACGATGAAGGATCTGAAATTGTTCAAAAATAGTAACTTTTCCCAGCTCTGTCTGGCACCCGTTCCACCAATTTCCTTGGCCTAATTGTGTTCTAATACAATGTTTTACATACCTATACATTCATTTGACGTGTTTGCTTCATTTGTAGTTACTTTACTCTTCAAAATGGCCTTGGAATCAAATATTAATGTGCAAGAGAATGTCGACCAAGTGCTTAAAGATGAATACTTTGATCAAAACACCTTCCTCTCACTCAAATGCTCCCAATTTTATGATCATCTGTTAATTAAATACTCTTTGATTCATGAATGGGTTTTTCTTGTATAAATTAATCTCATGCTTTGATTGATTTTTGAAAGGAGTAGCTAACCCGAGGACTCATAATTTACTTTGATTAAGCTCAAAAGAGTTAATTGAGGTTGGAAAAGATTATTTTAGCACGATTTGAGGCTTTAAACCTCATCTAAAATTAGTTTGTGATTAATGTTTCTTTTCTTGGTTCGAGAGATCAAGTGAGGACGAAACCCTCAATGGTCGAGAGACCTTAGTGGGTAATTTTGAATCCAAGGCTAAATTTCTAAGTTCGTGATTAATTATGAGTACTTTATTTAAATACAATGGATCATCTATAGAATTGATTCCCCATTTTTAATCCCTTTGTTTTTCCCCATTTGTGAAAGTCATTAATCAAATTGTTCATATTATAATTGGTTCGACCCTTGTTTCATTTTTTATATTGAAAACCCCTCAAAACACTTGTATCCTTTTTTTGGATTAGAGTGAGTTACTCTTATTCCCTATTTACTCAATCGCTAGTCATATTGTTCCTCGTGGGATTGACCCCGACTCAATAGTTGGGTAAATATATTACTAACGAATGCGTATATCTTTTTATGGATGTAATTGAGCGTTATCTAAATCTCATACCAACATGGGTATCATTGTAAGCAAAGAGGTAGTAGAGAAAGGTGCTAAGATCAGGAACCTCATCTAGGGTACTCCAAGAGATAAGAGAACCAGTATATAAGAAGAGGAGTTCTAAACACAAAATCACCCTTGCTATCAAATAATTTCCAAGAGTCCCATTAGAAAATCCGACTTGTCCAAACCTATGAAGGTGACAAGAGGTTTTTAATAACCATGGACTTACCCACAATTGAAGAAACTACTTAGCATCCAATAGTTGTGGTCCACACAACTTAAGCACAAGTGTGTCAAATAAGGATGCAAGTAAATAGGAAACTCCCAAAATAGGCAATGACACATTTGCCTTAGAGTTCACCAGCATGAGACAACATATGAGCAGAGGGTCATTATCGGAAAACAACTTATGAAGAAAGGAATTAAGGGCATTCAACTAACGCTAAGAGTTCTTAATTACAAAGACACACTTTTAAGGCTAGAGTGTTAACAAGAAGATATTCACAATTGGGGAGACAAGAGGACAAGATTAAGCATTTCAAGTTTAATTCAACTTCCTTTCTTAAGAAAGATCCCAAAGGGATTGTATTAACAAAATTTGGGTTCTCCCAATTTACAAAACATGCATACTCCTAAGAGTTCATCATATCACTTTGACTTGTCCAACCACATGAGTGTGACATGGAGTAGGATAAAAGAGTTGGGCATCAAGTATTTACCATGGAATCTTTCCAAAGCTACAAATAGATTGGGCATCCAGATTGCAGAGCCCACATAATGTAAGCATAGCATTAACAAATCATGAAGAGGTTTAAGATACATCAACACTCTGATGGTAGGGTATGAGTTCATACAATTTCAAAAACCTGTCTACCACAGTGAAAATTTCATCATGACTCCAAGGATCGCTTGGAATAGGAGGGAAGGGTACATAGCTTGAGGATAGTACTTTGAATTTGCATCCAGGGCCATCATAATTGCTTCACACATATTTTCCCTCTCGGGAATCATCTTGTACCAATAGATTTGGTCCACTTGCTTCTTATTTGAAGCTTCCTTGGTAGGTGATTCCTCCATTAGGTTAAAAAGGTTAGATGTATCACCCTCTAGCATCAAACATCTAGCATCTATCAACCCATGGGAGTTTGTGCATTCTTCTCCCTTGAGTTGATCTTTTAATTCTCTTTCCAAGGATGGAATTCTTAGATAAGAACTCTATTATGCCTTTAAGCTCATGTTTGTGAGGAATTCTCTTTGGATCCTCCTTTGGAAGTAATTAGTTATGAACCTGAAAAAGAGAAGGAATGGTACTAGGAAAAATGTTAGTACTATGGTTAACATTTATCAAGGGATTGGTGTTGACAAGTCCCACAAATAAGTGTTCCTTGCCCACCTCTTTCAAGTCACTCCTTGGTCAAGAAATTCACACAACTCTTTTCCTTGAGCCAAGTCTTTCTCTTCTTGAATAAGAGAAGTTTCTTTTCCCTTCTTCTCAACTTCTTCCCTCTTAAGTACTTCTCAAACATCTCTTATGATCTCGTAGTCCTTACTCACTTCATAGGGTGTTAAGGGCACAAGAGTGTGCTTCATCCTCCAAATACAATTGAATATTTGTTGGACTCCCCTTGATATTAAACATCCCTATCAACTAGTCAATGTCTACCAAGCAACATATGATAAGAATGCATGGGCAAAACATTACATAGCACCTCGTGTCGATACTTTCCAATGTTAAAATTGATTACCACTTTCTTGGTTACCTCCATTTGACAATTCTCAATGAACCATTGAAGTTTGTATGGATTGGGGTGTATTTGTGTAGGAAGATTCATTCTATCAACCATGGTGAAACTCACTACATTAGCACTACTCCTACCATCAATGACTAAGGAACATACTCTATCCATTATTTTGAACCTTGCATGGAATATATTCACACTTTGATCAAATTCCTCTTTGGAAAGATCCCCCATGACTTACTTTAAAGGACAAAAAGATTTCAAGTCCTCCTCCAATTGTTCATCATATACCTTCAAGGTTGGTTCATCATGTTTAACCTTAGGCTCTTTATCACTACACGCAACCTCTCACTCTATAGAATTATTAGCACAAGTTCCATCACATAAGATCATATTTAACCTCGTTGGTGGAAATTTACTCACATCATGTCCTTCCCCTTGACATTTGTAACACTGAACAATAGAAGGACAAGAAGATTGAGGTATATCATGATTATTTCTATAAGATTGGTTTTCCCTTTTCATGTTGTAGTTAGCTTGAATAGCTTGACTACCATCTTTGAACATAGGAAGACTCACTATGTTGGCACTCATCCTTGATCCGAAACATCTTGATCACCGTATCAATAACTTTAATTTCCACACCTTCCTCCATTATTCCTATACTTATCTCCACTTATCCCATTTGCTTTGACATCACATGCCTTGGTCCATACCAAATCCTTCGAGTTATTACCACCATCTATCGAGGTTAACCTCTTTATATATATTATCATAAAGAGGGTTTTGATAATAAATATCTTTCTAAGATATTTATCGATAGTGTTGTTGGGATGGACATAGGGTACATGCAAAGATACAGGTACATATTTTGTGGAGGTGCTTCGTTCCTAACTTAGTTTTACACAAAAGAATGACTCCGTCATAGGAATGTTATAGTTGTTAACTTAAATATGGGGTGACTTGTCTAAAATGGCTCGGAGGGTTATTTATTTAGAATGCAGTTTAGTGGTAGGTTTGGTTTTAATTTGGTTGGGGATAGTATATGTTGGAATCTTGACCCGAGGTTCTTCTTGTTCCCTCACTTCAACTTGTCATAGGGAAACTCTTTTCACTCATATTATCCAACCTTCTCACCCTTTATTCCATACTTTCGAACTTCCCATTTGTTTCGACTACCCTCCATTCATCTCAGTCGCGTGCCTTCACATATTGTCATATGACCCCATGTTGTACACCAAGCTCTTTCCTCTATGGTTATAAGAAAAGTGATTAGACATTATATGTAGCACCCCATTCCTATCAAACTCTACTTGACGACATTGAAAAATGTTTACGTAAGTGTCGAGAGCCAAAAGTATGTATTTTTTAATGTTATTGATGAGGTAACGGATATTGGGCCTAGTACATGGGATTAGACCCTCGTGGGAGGTGTAACACCCCGTATGTTGTCGAACCTATATGACTACGTGTAATTTAGGGAATTAATTAAACATGAGAGATTGAAGAATTAAGTAATTATTTGTTGGGGCTTATATGAGTCTTGAGCCATTGGGCCAAATGAGGCCCAAAGATCATAAGAAAGACTTGGCCCAGTGGGGCAAAACATGATCCAATTTTCCATTTGACTAATCAACCATGCATTTAATGCCAGGAGATGGATAAGAGTGACTTGAGGGACATATATATATATATATATGAGGAATTATTCATTAAATTGGTGGGCTCAATTAACAATTTGTTAATGAGCTAAATGAGGCCCAAAATTAGCATGAAGACACGGCCCAAAAAAGGCATAATGACCCATTCTTGCAAGACCAAGTTGTTATATTATGATTTTACCAAGTGTTTGATAAATAACGGACCATTAGGGGACTATATATATGAGGGAAAATCAAATTTTATTAATTTGTTACACCCATGCCTTTTTTAGAATTTTCTCAACACATTCTTATCTCATACAAACCCTAGACCTTCATCCCTTGTACCAAGCTCATCATCTTACAAGACTTGGTAAGTGTATCTTGTTATGTTTTAATATATTTTATGCATGGAATATGGTTTATATCATGTTGGTTATGTTGGTGATGTGTGAGAAGTTCACTATGGGTAAAACAATTTGTGTCTGCTAAATCGGAGGATGGTTTTGCCTTGTAAACTTGAACATAAACTTGTGGTCTTGAAGGAAGTGAAATTTATGGATTCAATATTTAAATGTGAGATGTTATTATAGTCTTGCCTTGTTTTATCCTTGTGTATAATGTTTGGAGTTGTTGTTGTAAATTTTGTTATGGATTTGGTGACGGATTGAAAAGAAAGTGACGTTTTGGTGATGTTTATGTGTGTTGTGAGACCATGGCTGATTTTTGGCATATAATATGATTAAAAATATGTTAAAATAAGTTTGTTTATGATCATGGACATTTCATTGCATGAAAAGACCCAAAAGAGACCATTTCGGACCAAAACAGGCATCCACCCCCGTAGACAAGGGCACCTGCGGGCGCAGATGCCAACGCAGGTGCCTATGGCTGCTGCCAAAGGTCACCTGCACATGTACCTCAGCCACCTGTGGGCGCAGGTGGCAACGCAGGTCAGTCCCGGAATTTGTTTTGTATGTTTTCGTCTCTAGTTGATCCCCGAAGGCCTCTATACCCTTTTTGGATGTAATTAACAACTTGTGATGCCATTTTAGTGACTTTAAAGGGGAGTATGGAGAAATTTTGGACTATTTTAAGTATGTATTGTTGTTCATAAGTTGTTATGAGACAAGTTGATAAGGTAATTGTGACAGAATGATAATAAGGAAGTGTAAAGGGTAAGTGTGGTGTGAAATACTATTAATGTATGATAACTTGGTCAATGTGTGGAATGTTATGGTGTCGTTGGTACAAGAATGCATTGGATTGTATTGTAAGGAGTGACATGACTCTATACGGCAGTCATATAGCTCATTGTCATTTTGTACACTTGTACGGTAAATGGTTGTTAACTAGAGTTCCATTATGAACTTGTGTTGTAGAGTGAAACATAAGGAAGGAGCTGGACTGTTGTGTTTATATATAGACTCGTGTACTCATACTTGGAAGTGAAGGTATGTAAGGTTACTCTTTCCGTACCTTTCTGCAGCATAGCATATTCACCTTATTATGGTACTTACTCATGTCCGAAGTGTTCTAAAGTATTCCAGTTCAGGTTGAGATATATTGTTATTCATATGTGTCCTATTCTTAGACGAATTATGATTCACTTATCTCTTATTCATTGACTGAAGTTCTTAAGCTATCCTAATGTTGTAATTTCTAAAAGAACTATCTTAAAGAGGGTAAGATGTAGAGAGAATCTATTTATTCTTGAAAAGTATTTCCAATCATGTTATGTTCCAAAGTCTAATAATATTATGATTATCTTTGTACCAATCTCATATGGGTAATGAAGGTAGTAATGTGCAAGCAAATATACCAATCCCTCAAACGAAAGAGATTAAAGTTACGTATGTTTGTTGTGTGCAAAAGTACAGGAAAATCATAGATGTGGGGTGGACACGATTCCAAAGTTCTAGCAATATTATAACTCTAAAGTTTCTAGAATGTTACGCTCCAAGTTTCATAATGTTATGACTATTATTATATCAATCTCTCATAAGCGAATGAATCAATCTCTCCCAAGTAAGAAATGAAGAAAGATGTGTATAATATTTCACCCACCAAAGAGTGGACGTATGTGCTCCCACCATAGAGTGGATGTATGTTCTCCCACAATAGAGTGGATGTATGTTCTCCCACCATAGAGTGGATGTATGTTCTCCCATAATAGAGTGGATGTATGTTCTCCCACCAATAGAGTGGATGTATGTTCTCCCATCATAGAGTGGATGGATGTTCTCCCACCAATAGAGTGGATGTACGTTATATTATTAATACAAAACTCTTGAATAAAAGAATCTCTTGAATAGAAGAATCTCGTGAATATAAGAATCCCTTGAATAGAAGAATCTCTTGAAAAGAGGAGAAGAATCTCTTGAGTGAAGGAAAATTCCCTTGAGTGAAGATGTGTATGAAAGATATTCTATGAACAATAAGGATGTAAATGAGTGACCTAAAATAACAATAACAGAATCGATATACATGTTTCCACATTTAAAATGATGGTTTATGCACATTGAATATTCTCTCATATTTTTATTCCATTGACATTCTCATGTATGATGTAGTTTCTTATGAGCCTTACATACTCAGTACATTCTTCGTACTAACCCCCTCGGGGGACTTACCTTACATATTACAGGTGCAGGTACTAGTAGACCTCCACTGTAGGTTGACAGTATTTGCGGATCTTTGGTGAGCCCCCGTTGCTTTGGGACTTTCTGAGTCACAGTTGTACAGTTGTTTTGAGGTTGTAAATGTTGCATAAAGCGGGGACTTGTCCCGACTTTTAGATGGTCTTGTAAATGTATCAGTTAGTGGCTTTTGTAAACGTATGTGGGTATGTTAATGTAAGAGATGAATGTCTGTTTTGACTTGATGACCTTAACGGCCAAGTTTCATCTATATATAGATATGGAATTTTTTTCCATGTTCAGGACTTCCGCATAGTTGCATGAGGTATAATAAGATTCATACGAGGATATGCATACGAATGTACAGAAGTAAAGATTGGTTCTCTCGGGCCATATCGGCTTCGGGTGCCAATCACGCCTCGTAGGATTTTGGGGAGTGACAAAAGTTGTATCAGAGCAGGTCGTTCTAAGGGTGTCTACAAAGTCGTGTCTGAGTAGAGTCTTACTTATCAATGTGTTGTGCACCACATTTATAAGTAGGAGGCTACGGGACATTTAGGATGTTTTTTTTTTCTTCACTTCTAGATCGTGCAATAGCGCCAGTGTTGTAAGTTGAATTATAACTGACCATGGTAATTATTTTTCTTTGGTATAGCAAAATGCCAAACACAAGAAGAGGTAAAGGATAAGATAAGCAGGTAGATATGCCTGTCGATGAAGGAATGAGTAAATCACCACCTGAACAAGTTAGTCAAGGTGGAGCTGATGCTGAAATTGCATCGCAGTCTTCCTCTACTTTTCCAGCTCCAGAAGAGCCAAGAGATGGAGAAGTACCTGCAGAACCGCCTATGAATGCCACTGATCAGGATTTGAGAAATGCAGTACATATGTTGACCCAGTTAGTGGCTGCACAAGCACAAGGACGAACTGGTCCAATGGTAAATGAAGATAACGCTGCTAGAGCAGCTAGTCAGCGTACACAGGAATTTCTAAAATTAGACCCTCCCATATTCACAGGGTCAGATCCGAAAGCATATCCATAGGATTTTGTGGACCAAGTTTAAAGAGCATTAGAGGTGATGCACGTAACAGGTGTAGAAATAGTTGAGCTAGCAGCTTATAGACTGAAGGGCGAGGCTATCTTGTGGTATGAGGACTGGAAAAGATCAAGGGGTATTGATGCACTCCCAGTTCGTTAGGAAGAATTTAAAATGGCATTCCTTGATCATTACCTCCCATATGAGATTCGGGAGGCACGAGCAGACCAATTTCTACATTTGCGTCAAGGAAATATGAGTGTCAGAGAGTACGGTTTGCTGTTTAATTCCTTGGCTAGATATGCTCCAAATGTAGTAGCCACCATGACAGATAGAGCCCATAGATATGTGGACAGGTTGGAGCCATATTTGGTACGAGACTGTACTATTGCAGCATTGAACAAAGATATGGACATCGCCAGAATTCAGGCCTATGCAAAGAAAATGGAGGACCAGAGGCAAAGAAGAAGGACACAAAAATCTGAGGAAGGGCCATCAAAAAAGGCTAGGCCTATGGGGCAATCTATAGCATCCCAAGGAGAATCGAGGACTTTGATGTTTTCTCGACCACCTAAACCATCACTCTCCTATTCCACAGCAGGAACACACTCTCAATTCTAAGGGTTTAGAGGTAGCCAATCTGGAAAGAGTAGTGGAACTCATGGATCATAGGCAACAAGATTGTCTCGTCAGCTGTGCCAGCGCTGTGGGAGATTTCATTCAGGAGAATGCCGGTTTGACACGAATGTTTCATTTTTGTGTAGTAGTCCAGGACACATGATGAGAGAGTGCCCACAGAGGTCCACGGATAGTATGACACGACCTACAGGATCATCCGTTGTGGCATCAGTGGCTGGTGTACAGTCTGCTGGTCGTGGTAGAGGTGCCAGAGGAGCAGCCAGTTCCAGTGGAACTCAAAATTGCACCTATGCGCTAGTGGACCGGTAGAATGAGGAGGCACCTCCTGAAGAAGGTATAGGTACATTACCATATTTTCACATGATGTATATGTACTAATTGATCCAAGCTTTACCCTATTATATGCTACTCCCTCGATTACTGTAAAATATAACGGGACACCGGGGTTATTAGCTAAGTTGATTGAAGTATTTCCACCTGTTAGTGAAGTTATTAGAGTTAAAGACACGTATCATAATGGTATAGTAGATGTTTTTGATTATAGATGATTAAGTACTCTTAAGAGTGTTACTAATGAAAGGGATAATGGGATTGGGAAAGAAAGGGCAAAATGGCCCTATACAATATGATATGTGAAATTGCCGGAAGTGCAATAAGCAAGTATCTATGAGGGTATATGTATAGAGACGCTAATATAGAAGTGCAATTGTTTCACATGAGACGATGATGTCAACATTCGAGGACAAATATTCCTAAAGGGGGAAGAATGTAACACCCAGTATCTATCAAACTCTACTTGACGACGTTGAGCAATGTTTACGTAAGTGTCGAGAGCCAAAAGTATTTATTTTTTAATGTTATTGATGAGGTAATAGATATTGGGCCAAGTACAAGGGATTAGACCCTCGTGGGAGATATAACACCCCGTATGTTGTCGAACCTATACGACTACGTGTATATTTAGGGAATTAATTAAACATGAGGGATTTGAAGAATTATGCAATTATTTGTTGGGGCTTATATGAGTCTTGAGCCATTGGGCCAAATGAGGCCCAAAGATCATAAGAAAGACTTGGCCCAATAGGGCAAAACATGATCCAATTTTCCATTTGACTAATCAACCATACATTTAATGCCAGGAGATGGATAAGAGTGACTTGAGGGACATATATATATATATATGAGGAATTATTCATTAAATTGATGGGCTCAATTAACAATTTTTTAATGAGCTAAATGAGGCCCAAATTTAGCATGAAGACATGGCCCAAAAAGGGCATAATGACCATTCTTGACCCATTCTTGCAAGACCAAGTTGTTATATTATGATTGGACCAAGTTTTTGGTAAATCAAGGACCATTAGGGGACTATATATATGAGGGAAAATCAGATTTTATTAATTTGTTACACCCATGCCTTTTTTAGAATTTTCTCAACACATCCTTATCTCATACAAACCCTAGACCTTCATCCCTTGGACCAAGCTCATCATCTTGCAAGACTTGGTAAGTGTATCTTGTTATGTTTTAATATATTTTATGCATGGAATATGGTTTATATCATGTTGGTTATGTTGGTGAAGTGTGAGAAGTTCACTATGTGTAAAACAATTTGTGTTTGCTAAATCGGAGGATGGTTTTGCCTTGTAAACTTGAACATAGACTTGTGGTCTTGAAGGAAGTGAACTTGATGGATTCAATATTGACATGTGAGATGTGATTATAGTCTTTCCTTGTTTTATCCTTGTGTATAATGTTTGGAGTTGTTGTTGTAAATTTGGTTATGGATTTGGTGACGGATTGAAAAGAAAGTGACGTTTTGGTGATGTTTATGTGTGTTGTGAGACCATGGATGATTTTTTGCATATAATATGATCCAAAATATGTTAAAATAAGTTTGGTTATGATCATGTACCATTCATTGCATGAAAAGACCCAAAAGAGACCATTTCGAACCAAAACGGGCATCCGCCCCCGCAGACGAGGGCACCTGCTGGCGCAGATACCAACGTAGGTGCCTTTGGTTGCTGCCAAAGGTCACCTGTGCATGCACCTCAGCCACCTGCAGGCACAGGTGGCAGCGCAGGTCAGTCCTAGAATTGGTTTTGTGTGTTTTCGTCTCTAGTTGATCCCCGAAGGCCCCTATACCCTTTTTGGATGTAATTAACAACTTGTGATGCCATTTTAGTGACTTTAAAGGGGAGTATGGAGGCATGTTGGAATATGTTAAGTATGTATTGTTGTTCATAAGTTGTTATGAGACAAGTTGATAAGGTAATTGTGACGGAATGATAATAAGGAAGCGTAAAGGGTAAGTGTGGTGTGAAATGCTATTAATGTATGATACCTTGGTCAATGTGTGGAATGTTATAGTGTCGTTGGTACGAGAATGCAGAGGATTGTATTGTAAGGAGTGACATGATGTTACGGTAGTCATATAGCTTATTGTCATTTTGTACACTTGTACGGTAAATGGTTGTTAACTAGAGTTCCATTATGAACTTGTGTTGTAGAGTGAAACATAAGGAAGGAGCTGGACTGTTGTGTTAATATATAGACTCGTGTACTCATACTTGGAAGTGAAGGTATGTAAGGTTACTCTTTCCGTACCTTTCTGCAGCATAGCGTATTCACCTTATTAAGGTACTTACTCATGTCCGAAGTGTTCTAAAGTACTCCAGTTCAGGTTGAGATATATTGTTATTCATATGTGTCCTATTCTTAGACGAATTATGATTCACTTATCTCTTATTCATTGACTGAAGTTCTTAAGCTATCCTAATGTTGTAATTTCTAAAAGAACTATCTCAAAGAGGGTAAGATGTAGAGAGAATCTATTTATTCTTGAAAAGCATTTTCCAATCATGTTATGTTCCAAAGTCTAATAATATTATGATTATCTTCGTACCAATCTCATATGGGTAATGAAGGGAGTAATGTGCAAGCAAATATACCAATCCCTCAAAAGAAAGAGATTAAGTTACATATGTTTGTTGGGTGCAAAAGTGCAGGAAAATCATAGATGTGGGGTGGACACGATTCCAAAGTTCCAGCAATATTATAACTCTAAAGTTTCTAGAATGTTACGCTTCAAGTTTCATAATGTTATGACTATCATTATATCAATCTCTCATAAGCCAATGAATCAATCTCTCCTAGTAAGAAATGAAGAAAGATGTGTATAATATTTCACCCACCAAAGAGTGGATGTATGTTCTCCCACCATGGAGTGGATGTATGTTCTCCCACCATAGAGTGGATGTATGGTCTCCCACCAATAGAGTGGATGTATGTTCTCCCATCATAGAGTGGATGTATGTTCTCCCACCTATAGAGTGGATGTACGTTAAGTATTAATACAAAACTCTTGAATAAAAGAATCTCTTGAATAGAAGAATCTCGTGAATATAAGAATCCCTTGAATAGAAGAATCTCTTGAAAAAAGGAGAAGAATCTCTTGAGTGAAGGAAAATTCCCTTGAGTGAAGATGTGTATGAAAGATATTCTATGAACAATAAGGATGTAAATGAGTGACCTGAAATAACAATAACAGAAGCGATATACATGTTTCCACATTTAAAATGATGGTTTATGCACATTGAATATTCTCTCATATTTTTATTCCATTGACATTCTCATGTATGATGTAGTTTCTTATGAGCCTTACATACTCAGTACATTCTTCGTACTAACCCCCTCGGGGGACTTACCTTACATATTGCAGGTGCAGGCACTAGTAGACCTCCACTGTAGGTTGTCAGTATTTGCGGATCTTTGGTGAGCCCCCGTTGCTTTGGGACTTTTCGAGTCACAGTTGTACCGTTGTTTTGAGGTTGTAAATATTGTATAAAGCGGGGACTTGTCCAGACTTTTAGATGGTCTTGTAAATGTATCAGTTAGAGGCTTTTGTAGTCGTATGTGGGTATGTGAATGTAAGAGATGAATGTCCGTTTTGACTTGATGGCCCTAACGGCCAAGTTTCATCTATATATAGAGATGGCATATGTTTCCATGTTCATGACTTCCGCATAGTTGCATGAGGTATAACAAGATTCATACGAGGATATGCATACGAATGTACAGAAGTAAAGATTGGTTCTCTCGGGCCATATCGGCTTCGGGTGCCAATTATGCCTCATAGGATTTCGGGGCGTGACATTATACTTGCAAAAATCAACACACAAGGTAAGTAATAAAAGCCACACGTCACTTGTATGTAACTCTCAACTCACCTCTATAGCTTCTTCTCACGATTGATCATAAACTTGATTGGCTCAATTAATTCAATATCACCTATCTTTGTGGAAGAATGGATTTTTGTGATTTTGAAGGAAGGATGACTCAAAATCAAACTGTAGGAGCCAAGACTGTTGAACGGATGTGAAAAGCAAAAAAAGCTAGAACAAAGTAGCATGAAAGAAATACAAACTCAAGAACTAATATACAACAAAGTATAACAAGTACTAATTGTAAATTAGCTTTTAAGAATCAACAAAAGTGATTAAGAATCAAAGGAATGAAAAGAAAAAGTTAAAACCTGAGATTCGTCGTATAATAGGCTTGGGATCGCCAAATTTCAACTTTATTTCACCAAAGTATCTTTTTAACTCACCAAGCTACACCTCATGTCCCCAAACTATGGTGGACCATCGCCAAACTTAAGCCCCATGTCTCCAAACTTCATGGTTGTGCGCCAAAGTGGCCTATGCGCCAAACTTGGCAAAAACTTAACTCGAACAGTTTTGTGTAGCCCTAGACTTTGGTATATAGCCCCTTTGTTTGGCTATGCATTTCTACCTCCCCAAAATGCAAATTATGTCGCCAAACACACTTCCCCAATCACCAAACTTGGCAATAGCACACCCAAGAGGATGAAAATGGTACCTTGCGGTCCCCTGTACTTTCCTTTGACCTTGTACTTGCCTCTTTTGGTAAATTTCCTTTTTAACAAACAAGTATCCTCTCCTTTTCTTTTTTCTTTTGGGGATCAACACACCTTTTTCACTATTCTTCTTAAGCAACCTATGAAGATCATGAAAAGAACCATAAACATTGATGAACTTCAAAAATTCATAACTCCTTCATTTTAGCTCCAAATTCAACAAAATTTGAGATTCAAGCTCCCCTTGATATGGAGAACAAACCCTGATGCTCTTCATGCTCCAATTTTGATCCAAAATTTTTAGATATTGAAACCCACATCAAGCTATGGAGAACAACATGAACAGGGTGAAACTTTAAAAACTAAACCTACTGAATTTCAACGCTGTTTCCTTTCAAATCCAAGCGATAATTAATATGGAGACAATATAATTGCAACTCCTATTTAGCTCCAATCAATAAATTCAGTTCACCTTCTTCAAGCTTTGTCAAGCTTAATAATGGTGAAACTTTGAAACTCTTCAAATTTAGCTCAAATCTGATGGCTAGACACAATAACACTAAAGAAACACGATTTTAGTGTCATAAACCTCAAATCGAACATAATTTTTTTTGAAATTTTTCTAAAAATGTTTTTACCTCAAATTTTTATGAATTTTCAGTTTTATAAACCTAGGATTAAAATTTGTAGGAATGAATCTCTAGCCTAAGCTATGATACCAAATGATACGATCCTAATTCAGAAACTAAGATCAAAACGTAGAAAATTGAGACAAGCAAAAAGATATGTGGAATTATTGAAATCTAATCTGATTGATGAGAAATAAAGGACTCTACACCTTCAATGGTAAAATTTTAAAACAACTCCAAATCATGCTAAATCTCAGATCCAAACTTCAAAAACACTAGAGAACACTAATATAGCATTAGAAACTCAAAACAAGACTCGATTCAACTTTGATTTCTGATATTTTTTTTAGAATTTTTGTATTTCTCAATATTTTTGTGATTCTTCAACTTTATGAACCTAGGATTGAAATTCGTAGGAACGAATCTCTAAAATAATTTTGAAACATAATGATAGATCCTAATCTGGAAACTAGGATCAAAATGTAAAATTAAGCAACACAAATTAAAGATAGAAGGATAGGTTAGAAAAAGGGATGAGAATAGAAGAAAGAAAAGATAATAGAATCCACAATTAACCAAGGGAGAAGAAAACTTTATCAAATGCATGAGAAACCTAATTGAATCCACAAAAAGGGAAACTCAATGATCGATAAGCAAAGAAGTTAACACGAGTAATATTAGGAATCCACCCTAATCACTCAACTACAATTACCAACTATGAACTACACTAATGCTAGGCTTCACCCAGATGAACTACAAGCTTCAAAGCTCTCAAATACTCAATTCATCAAAAATTTCAAAATCTAACTAATGAAATAACTAAGGCAAGTATTTATCATATTTTCCTTTAACACTTAGCACTTATTTAACAAGTATCCTAATTAAGCCAAAAGAGGCTAGTGAAGTTGTCTAGCATCACCTAAGGCCTTCTGCCATTACCTAAATGGTGTTGTCATTGCCAAAGTGAATAACACTTAGCCAAACCCATGGCTCATCGGCCAAGTAGCTAGCTGCATAGCTAAGATGCCTATTCCTATTTCCAAATTAACCATGATGTTCCCTATGGTGCTTGGAGATCACCAAACTTGCTAGTAAGAACTTGAGTTTGGGGATCCATCTTGTTACATCGCCATAGTGTAGGGTATATTGCCAAAATGGACACTGACATCACCAAAGTAGGTCATAGATGTCACGCCTCGAATTCCAATGGGGCAGACTGGCACTCGAACCGATAAGGCTCGAGAGAACCAATCTTTGCTCATGTCCATTCATATGCATGTCATTCAAGAAACCTCATCATCACGTATACAGATTAGATGCTAATAGCGAAAGTTATGGAAACATGTGATATATACATATAAGAAACTTGGTCGTTAGGGTCATCAAGTCAAAATGGACATACATCCCCTTACATTCATATTCCCACATACGTCTACAAAGCCTTTAAAAGATGCATATACATAACCATCCTAAAGTCGGTACAAGTCCCCACTTTATACAACATTTACAATACCAAAACAAATGTACAACTGTGACTCAGAAAGCCCCGAACCAACTAGATCTCACCAAATTTTTGCAAATGACCGGCAACCTACTGTGGAGGTCTACTAGCACCTGCACCTGCAGCAAGTAAGGTAAGTCCCCCAAGGGACGTCAGTACGAAGAATGTACTGAGTATGTAAGGCTCATATGAAACTGTATGATACATAAATACTTCAATGAACTCAAATACAAATGAATAACCAATATGGATAAGTCACCATTCTGTATGTTGGGAACTATGTATATTGCTTTCATTACTTTCATTGCTTCTTTACTTCATACATCATCACTTGTGTCACAATGTACCCGGGGCCTCAACTGATCAGTGGGTCTTAACATAACATAACATTATGTTGGAATTGGCTCGAGCTAGGCTTATGCCTCTAGAGCTACCACCCATAAATCAAAACATCGGGCTCGGCTCGAGCTAGGTTATTACCTCTAGAGCTGCCACCCATAAACCAATATATCAGGTTCGGCTCGAGCTAGGTTCTTACCTCTAGAGCTACCCCCTGTTACGATCGGCCCGAGCTAGGCTTATGCCTCTAGGACTACCCCCTAATCTAATAATCTTGTGATCGGCTCAAGCTAGGCTTATGCCTCTAGAGCTACCACCCGTACTCTTACAACCAACAAATATGCATTACTTTATTTCTTACTTTTGAGTGATTGATACAATGATAGTCATAATATTATTTGAACTTTGGAACATAACATTATTGGACCTTTGGAACATTAGTCAATGAACATGAGACATGTGAATCACAATTGATCAATGAGCAGGGAACATGTGATAATAACAATTGGTAACCGAAAATAGGATACCTTAGAACATTTCAAATGGAACAAGTACAATGTCAATGTGAATACTATGTGCTGCAGAAGGATAAGATATAATAACCTTACATACCTTCACTTATAAGTATGAATACACAATCCTATATGAACACAATAGTCCAGCTCCTTCCTTACACGTCACTCTACAACACAAGTGCATAACGGAACTCCCGTTAACAACTACTTTCCGTACAAGTGTACAAGATGACAATGAGCTATATGGCTGCCATATAACGTCATTCAACCCCGTTATAATACAATCCACTGTGTTACCATACCAAAAACACTATAACATTCCACACATTTAGAGAATTTTGCATACAACTTACGCTCACAAAGGATTTGTAACACTTGCCGTAAATGGTTAGCATGATCTTCCTGTGATCTTGAATAAACCAGGATGTCATCTATAAATACTGTCACGAACACCTTTAGAAATGTCTTAAACACCCTATTCATCAAATCCATGAACACAACTGGTGCATTTGTTAGTCCAAATGACATAACTAAAAATTCATAATGGTCATACCGTGTTCGAAAGGCTGTCTTGGGTACATTTTTTTCTCTAACTCTGACTTGATGGTAACCCAACCTCAAGTCAGTCTTTGAAAAACACTTGGCGCTCTATAACTGATCAAACAAATCATCAATTTGAGGGAGGGGATATTTGTTCTTGATCCTTACCTTATTCAATTGCCGATAGTCAATGCACATTCTCAATGTGCCATCTTTCTTCCGTACAAATAATATCGGTGCACCCCACGGGGACATACTAGGCCTGAAGAAGCCCTTGTCCAGCAAGTCTTTCAATTGCTTCTTCAATTCACGCAATTCTGATAGAGCCATTCTATATGGGGGAATAGAGATAGGTTGTGTGCCTGGATTTACATCAATACTAAACTTTACTTCCCGTTCTGGGGGCAAACCTGGAATATCCTCTGGAAATACATTAAGAAATTCATTGACCACTGGAACCGACTGAGGAGTTAGTGGTTCCACTTCAGTATCCTTCACTCGTACTAAGTGACATATGTACCCTTTGACAATCATTTTCCTTGCTTTCAGATAGGAAATAGATTTTCCTCTTGGTGCCCCCACATTACCCTGCCGTTTAAGACTAGTTTCTTGCGGAAAATGAAAATGTACCTTCTTGGCCTGGTAATCTACCGTGGCATAACAAGAGGCCAACCAATCCATTCCTATTATCACATCAAAATCCACCATGTCAAGTTCAATGAGATCGGCCAGTGTATTATGACCGCACACAATTACGACATAATTATGATATACTCTTTTTGCAACAATATATTCACCAACTGCTGTAGCTACTTCAATTGACTTAGTTAATAGTTTCGGTGTTCTTACAAATTTTGCAGCAATCAATGGAGTAACATATGACAATGTAGAACCCGGATCAATCAATGCATATACATTATACAAAAATATGGATAATGTACCTGTGACTACATCAGGAGAGAACTCTAAATTTTTCCGGTCCACTAGAGCATAAGTACGATTCTGGGTTCCACTGGAACTGGCTGCTCCTCTGACACCCCTACCACGACCAGTAGGCTATATACACCTCGGCCTAAGGAAGGAACCGATGATGACGACACAATGGCTGATCCCGTCGGTCATACTATACCACCCATGCTCCTCTTTAGACACTATCTCATCATGTGCCCCGACATGTCGCACCAAAAACAAGCATTCATCCCTAACCGACATGTACCTGAATGAGTACGCCAGCAATGTTGACACTGCTGATGAGAAATCCCTGCTGCCTGTGATCTGTGAATTCCACTACTCTTCCTAGATTGACTACCTCTAAATCCTCGGAATTGAGCTTGAGTGCCTACTGTGGATTAAGAGAATGAGGGTCTAGGCGGTCTAGGAAACATCCGAGGCCTAGATTCTCCTAAGGACGCCATAGACTGTCCCATAGGTCTAGCTCTTTTGGACTGTCCTCTGTCAAATTCATGTACCCTCCTTCTCTGTCTGTGATCTTCCATTTTCTGTGTGAAGGCCTTTATTCTGGTTATGTCCATATCTTTGTTCAAGGCAGCAATGGTGCAGTCCCTTACCAAATATGGCTCTAACCTGTCCACATAGCGATGGACTTTGTCTGTCATTGTGGCTACTACATTCGGAGCATATCGAGCCAAGGAATTAAACTAAAGACTATATTCTCTAACACTCATATTCCCTTGACGTAGATTTAGAAACTGGTCTTTACGTGCCTCCCAGATCACATATGGGAGGTAATGATCAAGGAATTCCATTTTAAATTCTTGCCAACCAACTGGAAGTGCATCAATACCCCTTGATCTTTTCCAGTCTTCATACCACAATATCGCCTCTCCTTTCAATCTATAGGCCGCAAGTTCAACTGTTTCAACACCAGTCACGTGGATAACTTCTAGAGACCTCTGGATTTGATCCACGAAGTCCTGTGGATATGCTTTTGGATCTAACCCAGTCAATATAGGAGGGTCTAATTTCAGAAAGTCCTGTGTCCTGCGACTCACCACTCTAGCCGCATCATCTTAATTTGTCGTTGGACCAGCTCGTCGTTGACTTTGTGCCGCAACTAGCTGAGTCAACATATGAACTGCATTTCTTAGATCCTGGTTATTCATTGGCGGTTCTGCGGGTACTTCTCTACCTATTGTCTCTTCCGGAGCTGGAAAAGTAGAAGAAGACCGTGATGCAATTTCAATGTTCACTCCACCTTGACTAGATTGGTCAGGTGGTGATTTACTCATTACTTCACCGGCAAGAATATCTACCTTCTTACCTTTGCCTCTACCTGGTCTTATCATTGGCATTTTACTATAAAAAATAAAATCAATTCCAATGGTTAGATACGATTCCACTTACCACATTGGCTCTATTGCACAATCTAGAAGTGAAGAAAAGAAACAACTCCTAAATGCCCCGTAGACTCCTACTTATAAATGTGGTGCACAACACATCCATATCAAGACTCTACTCAGACACGACTTTGTAAACACCCTGGGTCGACCTGCTTTGATACCACTTTTGTCACGCCTCAAATTCCAACCGGGCGGACTGGCACCCGGAGCCAATAAGGCCCGAGAGAACCAATCTTTGCTCATGTCCATTCATATGCATATCATTCAAGAAACCTTATCATCACGTATACAGACTAGATGCTAATAGAGAAAGTTATGGAAACATGTGATATATACATATAAGAAACTTGGTCGTTAGGGTCATCAAGTCAAAATGGACATACATCCCCTTACATTCATATTCCCACATACGTCTACAAAGCCTTTAAAAGATGCATATACATAACCATCCTAAAGTCGGTACAAGTCCCCACTTTATACAACATTTACAATACCAAAACAAATGTACAACTGTGACTCAGAAAGCCCCGAACCAACTAGATCTCACCAAATTTTTGCAAATGACCGGCAACCTACTGTGGAGGTCTACTAGCACCTGCACCTGCAGCAAGTAAGGTAAGTCCCCCAAGGGACGTCAGTACGAAGAATGTACTGAGTATGTAAGGCTCATATGAAACTGTATGATACATAAATACTTCAATGAACTCAAATACAAATGAATAACCAATATGGATAAGTCACCATTCTGTATGTTGGGAACCATGTATATTGCTTTCATTACTTTTATTGCTTCTTTACTTCATACATCATCACTTGTGTCACAATGTACCCGGGGCCCCAACTGATCAGTGGGTCTTAACATAACATAACATTATGTTGGAATTGGCTCGAGCTAGGCTTATGCCTCTAGAGCTACCACCCATAAATCAAAAATCGGGCTCGGCTCGAGCTAGGTTATTACCTCTAGAGCTACCACCCATAAACCAATATATCAGGTTCGGCTCGAGCTAGGTTCTTACCTCTAGAGCTACCCCCTGTTACGATCGGCTCGAGCTAGGCTTATGCCTCTAGGACTACCCCCTAATCTAATAATCTTGTGATCGGCTCAAGCTAGGCTTATGCCTCTAGAGCTACCACCCTTACTCTTACAACCAACAAATATGCATTACTTTATTTCTTACTTTTGAGTGATTGATACAATGATAGTCATAATATTATTTGAACTTTGGAACATAACATTATTGGACCTTTGGAACATTAGTCAATGAACATGAGACATGTGAATCACAATTGATCAATGAGCAGGGAACATGTGATAATAACAATTGGTAACCGAAAATAGGATACCTTAGAACATTTCAAATGGAACAAGTACAATGTCAATGTGAATACTATGTGCTGCAGAAGGATACAGATAGAATAACCTTACATACCTTCACTTATAAGTATGAATACACAATCCTATATGAACACAATAGTCCAGCTCCTTCCTTACACGTCACTCTACAACACAAGTGCATAACGGAACTCCCGTTAATAACTACTTTCCGTACAAGTGTACAAGATGACAATGAGCTATATGGCTGCCATATAACATCATTCAACCCCGTTATAATACAATCCACTGTGTTACCATACCAAAAACACTATAACATTCCACACATTGACCAAGAAATCATAAACCAATAGCATTTCACACCAAGTTTACCCTTTACGCTTCCTCATTATCATTACTTCATAATTACTCTATAAATTCTCCTCATAAAAACATATTAATAACAACCCATAATGGATTGAATCCAACATGCCTCCATATGACCCCTTAAAGTCATTTAAAAGGTATCATAAGTTGATAATTACATCCAAAAAGGGTATAAGGGTCTTCGGGCATCAAAGAGAGGCAAAAACATACAAAACAAGACTCTGGACTGACCGGCTCAGCCACCTACGCATATAGGGTTCTTCGGGGATCAAAGAGAGGCAAAAACATACAAAACAAGACTCTGGACTGACCGGCTCAGCCGCCTGCGCCCGCAGGTGGATGAAATACGGCCACAGGTGACCCTTGTCCCTGTCCAGGGTCACCTGCGTTAGCATCTGCACCCGCAGGTGCCTTCGTCTGCGGGGGTGGATGCCCAAATCTGCCAAAAAAGGTCTCTTTTGGGTCCTTTTGTGTAATAAATGGTCCAAGGCCATAAGTAATCTTTTGTTTACATATTTTTGGTCACTTGGATGCCAAAAAACAACCATGGTTTCACAACACACATGAACATCACCAAAACCACACTTTTCCTTCAATACACCACCAAGTCCATGCACAACTTTGCAATAACAATTCCAAACATTATGTACAAGGTTAAACAAGTTAAGACTATAATCACACCCCATATGTCAATATTGAATCCATCAAGTTCACTTCCTTCAAGACCATAAGTCCATTTTCAAGTTTATAAGGCAAAACTCTTTTCCGATTGCAAAAATAGACAGTTTTACACATAGTGAATTGTCAAACACTGTGTCAACATAACCAACATGATTTATGCACCACCTTAATCATTTCATGTATTAAACCATGAAAGTAAACACTTACCAATACTTACAAAGGAATGATCTTGTCCAAAGGAATGAAGGCTTAGGGTTTGTGAGTGAGATAAGAGAAATGTCTTGGATATTCTAGCAAATGGCATGTGTGTTTTGATCAATAAAAATCTGATTTTTCTTGCTTTATATAGTCCCTCAAATCATCCTTAGACAAATCCTTGGGCATTAAATGCATGTTTGATTGGTCAACACAAGAATTGGTCACTTGCCCCATTTGGGTCATGTCTTCTTATGATTTTTGGGCCTCATTTGAGCCCAATGGCACAAGATTTATTTAAGCCCACCAAATTAATGCATAATTCACCAATTCTCTCATGTTTACATGATTTTATAAATGTTAAGTTAGTCTCATGGGTTCGGGAATGTATGGGGTGTTACAATAGGATCCTTTAATTGATGCACTTCAATATCCTCCCAAGCTCCTTTTCCTACGATCACATCTTGTGTAGCTCGGAGTGTTGGTGTAGCACAGATTTAGCCATCCTGCTCGTATCACTCCACCTTCTTCACAAAATCTACCATCTCATTAAAGGTATTAGCTGAGGAAGTCATCTAAACTGTCAAAATCTGAAGCTTAGTATTCAACCCTTTCACATAGCGGTAGATCTGCTCTTCCTCTATATCAATCATCTGAGTAGCAAACCAACACAAGGCATGAAACTTAGCCTCATAAGCTGTAATAGTCATGTTACCCTATTTATGGGTAAGGAACTCACCTCCCTTCCTATCGCAAAGTGTGCATAGCACATACTTCTCTAAAAATAAGGTATGGAATTGAGTCCAAGATAACATAGGCAATAAGGAAGAACTACACTCAACATACATGCTTTAGCATTGGTTAGCATCCTCTTGCAGTTGAAAGGTCACGAACTTCACTTCCTGATGCTCTACTATACCCATTATATGTAATCTCTCATGACAATCCACAATAAATTAAAAAACATCTTCCATTTCAGTACCAAGGAAGACTGGAGGCTTCATTTTTAATAATTTACACAGCAACACATGTTCACTTCTGGTCATGGTCGGACCCAATATCGGACGGGGCAAAACATCGATCTCTGAAGCTTTATCTATCCTAAAGGCTACTTTGGCACCATGTTATACCCCCAGGTACTGATAGAAAAAAATTGTAGGTGTAGCCTCAGCACCAGACAGCCCACTCAGAAATCCCCAAACTTGTTGTATCAACTCTGAAGACATCCGAATAGGAGTTGCATCTCCCTGAACTGGTGTTGCATCCTTATACATTGGTACCTCATTATTTACCACCTCTTTATGATGATACTTGTATGGGTGTGGTGATACCGATATTTGTCATGGTTGGATTAGCTGTAGCATGGGCTCCTTCGCTGGCAGGTGCTGCCCTACCTCCTCTCCTTCCACTTCCTCATACTCTGTTCCTAATGCAGCCTCAGCAATTAGAGCAGCTAGTGAGGGAACCTCTATTCTGGCTCTATTAGATCTCGTATTCACTATCAAGAAAAAATAGAGTGAAGAAAGTTAAATATTAATTTGGATCATCATATACAATTAGAATCAAGTCATAGAATGCAAGAAATAAGAAAGTGAAGTTTTCCCAAAATCTTATAGCCTCTCGAATAAAAGTATAGTCGTCTTTACTCCATTATGCAAAATTCTAATAGAATCATTCTTGTACAATGAGATCAATGAATCAATGGCTATGATATTAACTTTTTCATGACCTAAACCATCATAAGAGGCTCCTGTACTAACCCTTCGGTGTGAGAACTATCTAATTCAACCCCAACTTCAACCACTTAGCCACGTTGATAAGTAAAACAAAAAACTTCATATAATTTTAAGTAATAATCTTTAATAATTAATTCAAGTGCTAAAAGAAATCAATATTGTTTAAAACAATCTGCAGAAACTAAAAGTCATCACGCTAGAACTCTAACTAAACATGTCTATGGGTACAACCCAGAAAATTACAACTAAAAGAAAGTTATCTTTATCCGAAACAATAAGGACATGATTAAGATAAGAGAGATCCATGGCTGTCCAAAAGATGAATGCTCACCCTTAGATTAGATTTCATGCTATTGTTTACAAGTGAGGTCTCATAGAAGCCACTGGAATATACTCCGCACTTAACAAAAAAAAGAGCACAAGGTAGTATCACTTCAAAACCACTACGTACTAGTAGGTATCATAGACAGACTAAACTTAATTAAACTGAAATGTTTGTAACCAAGTAGAAAGAATGTCACTTAAAATCATGTAATCAAGCCAATTTTTTCACAACAAACCGTTTTAATATCAACCACGTCCAAAAATTAAACAAGAACACAACATGTATATAAATACTCAATTCAGTGTCAACCCATAAAAAGAACTAAAAAATCAAAATTGTTTCACCATTTAAATCATGAACATCTCATTATCTTTTCAACCTCAAGAAATAGTTCACTTCAAACACAATTATATAATGAAAATACAATGGCACCGATTCACTCAAGGAACCCAGAGTCATATCAACAACCAATGATCCCAAGGAACCAAATTGATATAGTAAAATGTAGCCTGGTCCACTCAAGGAACCATAAAACTCTCTAAAATTATGGTATACCTACATTCAATTGGACTTGTGATCACTCACTATCCAGGACCTGTAGGGACAAGCTCAGTCCATATACCAAATATACTAGACAACTGGTGTCTTTCCACCCTTATCCCAAACTAATTGTTGGATCACCCTTATCTTAACATCCCCACCCTTATACTGCCTTATATCCACCAATTCAATCACAATCAACATTAACCAAATCATACCACAACAACTACCACATAATATGTTCCAGTACAATTTAAGTAATTTCAAAATCAACAACACTTGTATATCAACAAGGCCCTTTTATCAATCACATTATAAGTTATTCATCCCAATACTTGTATTCAATGTTTAACAAGTTCATAATTTAATAGCATGGTTGCAACTAAATAAACAAACATTCAGTCAAACATGCACACATATGATTAAATTAAGCCTTAACTCTAATTCAATCATAAGCAACTCGAGCCTTGCCTTTTCTTACAACCTTGACTTGATCTCTATCAAAGAATAACAAACAAGTAACAATTCAACCATTTATCTAATAATTCTGCGAATTAAAATCTAAATTCATTATTCTTAGGCCATGTTCAAGGACAATTTCATTATTCTAGGTTTTTTGACCCTTTATTTCACTCATATTCCCCATCAAACAATATAAAAAGGATAAATTCTAGTCTATATTTCATAATTCAACACCCTTAAACCATTAACAAGTGATTCTAACCTTTCTATAACTATATCGTACCAAGTTATTCAGCCTAGGTTTATACCCACCATCCTCGTCATGCTCAATCCCTATTTATTCTAAGGATTTAGGGTTTAGAATTATGTTAGAGTGGTGGAATTCACTTACCTTGGGACTGGAACTTGATGAAAATTGCCAGAATTACCCATTTTCGCCCTAGGTTGACTCTTAGAATGTTTTGGAATGAAAATATGGTTAAACTTAAAAAATTGTTATTTATTATGTCAATCTCGCTATAGCAACTCATGTCCTGCTATAAAAGTGTCACCATATCGAGACTCCACCCACTATAATGGCATGGACCAAGATGCAGTTCTGCTACAACATTCACAATCTCGCTATAGCGGGACTGTTACAGTTGCCCTTCATGATAAGATTCTAATTAGGGATTGAAACCAATCAAAATCAAATATAGAATTTAAACATAAAAATTAAGATAGAGGAGAAATTAGAGATGAGAAGTGAAAAAAAAAGCTAATTAAATTAATTAACAAAGGGAGAAGAGACTTGAATTTAATGAATTGACAAACACAATTTGAATCCACAAATGAGTGACTCAATTATGAAAATTAATGAAAAGAAGTTCAATATCAATCAATGGGAATCCATTCAATTAACTAATCTCACAACACTATAGCTAATCCTATGCTAAGCCTAAAGGATTCTACACTACACTCTCAAGAAGTTTCTTCAAATTTCAATCAACAAAATTTTATCTATCTTACTTTCTATTCATGAATTTTGCATTTTGATTTAGATTGTCTTCAACCCTAATTGTAATCTTATTATTTAGTATCAGATCTTAGACTAGAGAGTTATATTCACAGATCCCAATCCTAGATTCATAATTCTGAAAATCGTAACCAAAAAAAATCTGGGTCAAAAATTTTAAAATTAAAAAAATCATTTGATTGTTGTTTTTTTGAGTTTCTAACACTAGATATGTGTTTCTCTAGTGTTTAGTAAGTATAGAATCAAAATTCATCTTGTTTGGGATTGAATTAAAGGTCTTACCATTGTTGAGGTGGTAAAATCTTGAGGAAGAACAAGTAGGTTTGTTGATTCAGGTTAAATTGAAGTTTGCTTGGTATTGGGGTTTGTTCTTCTGATCAGTTAGAGCTCAAATTTGAAATTTGAGAAAAATCAAAGTAGAAATTCAATGGGTCCAATTTTTTGGAAGTTCACCTTGTTCATGGTGCTCTTCATAGCTTAAAATGGGGTTTAAATTCTGATTTTTTTTGGCTTGAATTGAGGTTTCAAAGTTACTGGGGTTTGTTCTCCATAGTAAGGGGAGCTTAGGTTTTGAATTTCATGGAATTTGGAGCTAAAAAAAATAAGGGGAGCTTAGGTTTTGAATTTCATGGAATTTGGAGCTAAAAAAAAAGAAGTTATGCATTTTTGAAGTTCATCAAGTGTTCTTGGTGTTTTTCTTAAAAGTCATGACTTGAAGAAGAATATTATTCAAAAAAGAGTGTTTGATCCAAAATGGTAGAAGAAAAGAAAAAAGTGCTTGTTTGTATAAAGGAATTTACCAAAAAGGAAAAGTACTAGGTAAAAAGAAATTACAGTGGGACCATAAAGTACAATTTTTTGGGGGCTTCGGGTGCACATTCAGCCAAGTTTGACAAGTGAACAGTAACTAATGCAAAATTTTTGCAAGTGAACACTAACTGGCATAAAAATTTAACAAGTGAATAGTAACTAATGCAAAAATTATGTGCATGAATAGTAACCAATACAAAACTCTCTGGCAAGTTACAAAAGTGGCTAGCCTAGCGCTAAAGTGAATGGCCATTCACTACTCACTTAGGTGACCCCTAGTGTGAGTTTGGCAATCCCAAATATACTTTGGCGATGTCAATGTGTACTTTGGCAACCCTAAGGTGGTTCTGAAGGTGTGATCTCATCCTTCTTCAACCCATCTTATATTCTAATTTCATAGTTTTATTTCCTTGATTCTTAATCAATTTCTTTAATTCCTACAACTAATTTCCAACTAGTAATTATTCTACTTGGTTGTTAATTGGTGTTTGAGTCCATATTCTTTTGAGCTAATTCCTTCTAAGCTTTTCTCATTTATCTTACTGAATATTTCTTAGCTCTTTCTGTTTGTTCTTTGAGTCATCCATTGCTTGGTCAACACGAATCAAGACTTCCATAAAGACTAAGTTACTTTGTGAATTGATTGGCAAAGGTAGTTCTCTATCAAATTTGGGAAGACACTCTAGGAAGGTGAATTATGAGTTCAAATATGAGAGTCATGAGTAGTTTTGCTACAAACATTGTTTGCTAGTTTTACAGATAGGTACAAATTGATATAAGGAAGAATGTCACTCGTAACTTTGAAATATTGTAGAGATGACATTGGTGAGTACACTTGTAGTGACATAGGCTATGAGTATGGTGAAAGGGATCATGATTATAGTGATGACTATTATGAAGGCTACGATGACCCCTGTGAGTATGGTAATAGAGCTCATGAGAGTGATAGCGGGTCTTATGAGGGCTATAATGGTCCTTGTGAGCATAGTGATAGGACTCTTGAGTGTGATAGTGAGTCATATGATAGCAATGATGGTCCAAGTGACAATAAAATACATGATAGTAAGAACTACTACTCCGGAGATGAACATGAGATTTGGATGATTTGAGAATATTATTCTTGAAAACGTGTTTTAGGGTGAAATCCCTTTAGTATAGTTTAGTGTAGCTAAATCTAAGTTAAAGATAAGTGGATTACCATTATGATTTAGGACTCTTTTACTTGATTTTGATACTGAGTCACTCATTTGTGGATTCAAATTTGTTTCTCATTTTCTAAATAATCAAGTTCTCTTCTCCCGTGTATTAAATTACTTCAATTTAATTCTTCTTTCTTCATTTATCATTTCCAAATTCTCATCTATCTTATTTTGTGTGGTTGAATTCTGTATTTGGATTTCTATTATTTTCAACCCTAATTGGAACCTTATCATTACTTGTTTTCTTTTGGGATGACCTTAATGTAATTCAATCTTTTCTCTATTACGTATTTTCATTTTATGAGCCATTGATAGTGGGTGATATCATGCTTGTGATCCCAAGGGAAAATGTGGCATTTCCCACTCGGGATGTTGATTATCTACTTGCATCCTTATTTAACACACTTATTCTTAAGTTGCATGAATCATAACTTATGGATGCTTAGTTTCTTAATTATTTGTAGGAGAGTCCATGGATATTCAAGACTTCTTGTTACCTTCTTAGGGTTGGGAAATTTAAAGTATCGAATTGTACTTTTGGGAGCATGCTTAATATAATGAATATATGGAACCCAACTTCTTGGGGAGGCCATTTGTCTTGGATTGAATTGGTGTCTCATAGATTCCTCAATCCCTCTCTTAGCATGACTTCATTGGTGAATGAACTTCCCTTGGGAATTTGTCTTGAAAGGAAGGATTATGTGTACCCTAATGATTTGAATCCATCCTTGGTTTTCCAATTTATAGTAAATTGCTTTCTATCTCCTTTGATCCTCTTAGCACTATTGTCTATGGGAACAACTTAGTTGAGACTCACATTCTAGAGTATTTTCTCTACTACCTCTTTGAATATGATGACGTCTATGTTGGTATTAGATTTACTTTATATGAAGGTAGGGATTCTTTGGGATGGTACATGTATTTGTGTGACCAAGTTATGTGGGTTTTCCAAATCTTTGACCCCGGTAAAACCACATGGGTGTTTGAGCCAGTGGTGGCACCACCCTTAGTATGGTCTTATGGCGGAATAAGGAAGCAATTGTATGTTAGGACCTTTGTCATTTCTTTGTTCCATGATGTTACTAATATCCAAATCTTTTATACATTGTACAATAAATTGTTCATATTGAACATAAAAGATTCATGGTTGTATTTCAAAGTTGTGCCTCCTTGGTATGGTGATAGTTGTGCTAACCCTTATTCTATGAGGAATTCTTGGTGTTTTGTCCTTCTTATATTGGTGCAAGTTTTGGATTGGAGGATGAATCCTTTTGAAGAAGGGAAGGATGACATGAGCATAGTTAGCCCAATTTATGATAGGCCTATACCCCGAGCTACACGAGCCATGGTGATAGCTTGGATGGATTTTATAGAGCACAAAGGGATGGGCTTCCACATATGGATGATAGCTTGGAGACCAAAACAAGTGAAGCAAGGAGATAACTGCCTACTTTAGTGAGACCCATGCCACTTTGGTGCCACACCATGGAGTTTGGCAACCAAAGGGTCACTTTGGCGATGGATGCGGGTTCAAACCAAGCTTGGCGAAGCACAAGAGCCCTAGGCGAACAAGAGCACACTTAAGAGATACCAAGTGCACACAAGAGCCTTTGGCGTTGAAAAGAGCCACTTGGGTGATGGCAAGACACTTGGGTGAGCAAAGAAAGGCCCTTCTGGGTTATTTTTGAAATAGCCATTTTTGGGCTATTTTTTTTAATAGTTTATTTATGCAAAGGTAACAACTAAAAATGGGTGCCTTAGCCATTCATTTTCTTAAATGATGTTGCATGTTGAATTGTCATGAATGACTTGATAGTTATTATAGCTTGTAGCTTCGGGTGGATTCCCAATTATCTTAGCTTTGTGGGTGGATTCCCAATGAGATAGTTAATCTAGGTTGAGCGATTAGGGGTGGATTCTCTTAATTGTTCTTTATCTTCTTTACTTGATTAATCATATAGAGTCATCCATATATGGATGCAATTGGTTTCTCTTATGTTTTATTGAAGGATTATTGTTCATTGATTTGGTTCAATTGGGAGGTGAGGTTATAGAGCCCCTTGTTGCCCATAAACTTGGTTGTTTTGCCTTAATCAACATATCTTTTCTTATTTGACTAATGTTTGATTTTGATTGGATTCACTCCCAATTGAGATCATTATCACTCACGTCTGCTATAGCGGCAGCCAAGCAAAGCCTTGGGACTAGTTCCTAGTTTAGGTGTTTTTACAACATAATGTTCGAGTTTTGACATTATGAACCTAGGATTAAAATTCGTAGGAACGAATCTATAGTCTATGATGTGATACCAAATGATACGATCCTAATTCAGAAACTAGGATCAAAACATAGAAAATTTGAACAAGCGAAAAGATATGTGGAATTATTGAAATCTAATCTGATTTATGAGAAACAAAGGACTCTATACCTTCAATGGTAAAACATTGAAACAACTCCAAATCATACCAAATCTCAAATCCGAACTTCAAAAACACTAGAGAACACTAATCTAGCATTAGAAACTCAAAACAAGACTCGATTCAACTTCAATTTCTCATTTTTTAAGAATTTTTAGATTTCTCAATATTTTTGTGATTCTTCAACTTTATGAACATAGGATTGAAATTCGTTGGAACGAATCTCTAAAATGATCAAAACGTGAAATTAAATAACACAAATTGAAGATAGAAGGATAGGTTAGAAAGAGGGACTAGAATAGAAGAAAGAAAGGCTAACTGAATCTACAATAAACCAAGGGAGACGAAAATTTAATCAAATGCACGAGAAACATAATTGAATCTACAAAAAGGGAAACTCAATGATCGATTAATCAAAGAAGTTAACACGAGCAATATTAGGAATCCACTCTAATCACTCAACTGCAATTACCAACTATGAACTACACTAATGATAGGCTTCACCTAGATGAACTACAAGCTTTAAAGCTCTCAAATATTCAATTCATCAATAACATCAAAATCTAACTAATGAAATAATAAGGCAAGTATATATCGTATTTGCCTTTAACACTTAGCACATATTTAAAAAGAAGCCTAATTAAGCAAAAAAAGGCTAATGAAGTTGTCTAGAATCACCCAAGGCCTTCTTACATTGCCTAAGTGGTGTTGTCATCTCTAATATGAATAACACTTATCCAAACCCATGGCTCATCGGCCAAGTAGTTAGCTGCATAGCCAAGATGCCTGTTCCCATCGCCAAATTATCCATGATGTCACCTAAGGTTCTTGGAGATCACCAAACTTGCTAGTAAGAACTTTAGTTTGGTGATCCATCTTGTTCCATCGCTATAGTGTAGGGCGTATTGCCAAAATAGACACTAACTTCACCAAACTAGGTCGTAGGATCCTTTAATTGATGCACTTAAATATCCTCCCAAGATCCTCTTTCCATGATCACATTTTGCGTAGCTCGAGGCATAGGTGTAGTACGAATTTAGCCACCCATGCTTGTATCACTCCACCTTCTTCACAAAAATTACTATCTCATTGAATGTATTACCTGAGGAAGTCATCTGAAACGAAAAAATTTGAAGCTTAGTATTCAACCCTTCCACATAGCGATAGATCCACTCTTCCTCTGTATCAATCATCTGAGTAGCAAACCAAGACAAGGTATGAAACTTAGCCTCATAAGCTGTATGTAACACCCCATACATTTTCGAACCTAATTGACTACCGTAACATTTATGGAATTATTTAAAACATGAGATGGTTGGTGTAATCCACATTAATTTTAGTGGGATGAATTAAGATGTGCTAATGGGCTCAATAAAGGCCCAAAATTAAGTCACAAGGCATAGCCCAAATGGAGAAAATGATCCATTCTACCATTGACCAAGTAAACATAACATTTATGACTAAGTGTTTGGCTAAGGATGACCTTTAGGCACTATATAAAGGTACAAAAATCAGATTTTTATTCATTACAACACACATACAATTTCTAGATTTTTCCACAACATTCTCTCATCTCACAAACCCTAAGCAACTATCTCTTTGGAAAAGATCACCCTTTTGCAAGATTTGGTAAGTGTTTACTCTTATGGTTTAGTATATTATATGCATGATAGGGTGCATAAATCTTGTTGGTTATGTTGACAAAGTATTGGGCAGTTCACTATGTGTGAAACAGTCTATGTTTGCTTAATCGGTAAAGGGTTTCGCCTTATAAACTTGACAATGGACTTGTGGTCTTGAAGGAAGTGAATTTGATGGATTTAATATCAACATGTAAGATGTAGTTATTCCATAAACTTTCTTTCTCTTTGTGTATAACATTTGGAATTGTTGTTGCGAAATTGTGCATGGGATTGGTGACGTATTGAAAGGAAAATGTAGTTTTGGTGATGTTCATGTGTGTTGTGAAACCATGATTGTTCGTTGGCATACAAGTTGACCTAAAATATGAAAAGAGAAGCTTAATTATGGCCATGGACCATTTATTGCAAAAAAAGACCCTAAAATGACCCCTGTAGGCTGAAACGGGCACCTGCGGGCGCAAATGCCAATGTAGGAGGCCCTGGACAGGGCCAGATGGGCACCTGCGGCCGCATTTCACCCACCTGCGGGCGCAGGTGACCCCATAGGTCCCTCCAGTACCCCATTTTACATGTTTTTGTCTCTCCTTGATCCCCGAAACCCCTTTACCCTTCTTAGATGCAATTATCAACTTATGGTACCTTTTGAATGATTTTAAAGGAGTAGACCGGAAGTATTTTGAATGGTATCAATTATGGATTCTCTTTAATGTGTTGTTGTGAAAGGTGTTTACGTGACGTAGTGAGGTAAATGTGACATTGTATTGAAGAAGAAGTGTAAAGTATAAACTTGGTATGAAATGTTATTGGTTTATGATGTCCTGGTGGATGTGTGGCATATTGTGGTGTTGTTGGTATGGTAATTCAGTGAATGGTATTGTGAAGGGTGAAATGACGTTATATGGCAGTCATGTAGTTCATTGTCATTTTATGCACTTGTAATGTAGTTAGTTGTTAACGTGAGTTCCGTTATGTACTTGTGTGTAGAGTAAAACGTAAGAAAAGAGCTGGATTATTGTATTCACATATAGGATTGTGTAGTCATACATTGGAAGGATAAGGTATGTAAGGTTTATCTTTTTCCGTATCCTTTGTCAGCACCTATTGTTCACATCGTTACCGTACTTGTTTCTATTCTAAAAATGTTTACAGTATCGTATTCCAGGTGTGTCACCAATTGTTATTCATATGTTTCATAATTGTGATCTATTGTTCTAAAATTCCACTAATGTTATAACCATCAATGTATCACTCTTATAACGAAAGAATGGAAGTAATGCATAATTGTTTGTATATTCTTGGGTGGTATCCCAGGGGTGGAAGGAACACCTAGCAAAGGTCGATCCCAATATCACTATATTCTTGGGTGGTATCCTAGGGGTGGAAGGAATACCTAGCTCGGGTTGATCCCAATATTACGGGTGGCATCCCAGGGGTAAAGAAAAATCCTAGCTTGGGTTGATCCTAATATTACGGGTGGCATCCCAGGGGCAAAGGAAAAGCCTAGCAAGGGTTAATCCCGATTGTTATGTTATTATTTACCACTGATCAGTTGGGCCCGGGCATATTTTATAAATGATATTGATGAATGATAATGAATGAAATTAAAAGCAAAGAAAGTAATGAATGTAATGTACATGGTTCCAAACATACAAAACGGTGGTTTATCCATATTGACTATTCTCTTATATTTGATTTCATTGAAGTACTTATGTATCATACAGTTTCTTATAGCTTTACATACTCAGTAAATTCATTCGTACTGACGTCCCTTGGGGGACCTACCTTACTTGCTGCAAGCACAGGTGCTAGTAGACCTCCACAGTAGGCTACGGGTCATCCACGGACTAATGGTGAGCTCCAGTTCGGTCCGGGGCTTTCCGTGTCACTTGTGTACATATGTTTTGATGTTATGTAAATGTTGCATAAATCGGGGACTTGTCCCAACTTTAGGATTGGTTATGTATCTTTTAGAGGCTTTTGTAGACGTTGTGGATCAAATGAAGGAAATGTAAGGAATATATGTTCATTTTGACTTGATGGCCCCAACGGCCAAGTTTCATATCTATTGAATGTTTCTCCATGACTTCTGCCATTGGTTTCTTATTTATATATAATAGAGTGTTGTTCATTTAGTGACATGCATATGAGTGTACATGAATTAAGATTGGTTCTCTCAGGCCTCAAAGGCTTCGGGTGCCAGTCCGCCCCGTTGGAATTTGAGGCGTGACACTGTAATAGTCATGTTACCCTATTTTTGGGTAAGAAACTCATCTCCCTTCCTATCGCAAAGAGTGTGTGGTACATACTTCTCCAAAAATAAGGTATGGAATTGAGTCCAAGATAACATAGGTAACATAGAAGATCTACACTCAACTTATGTCCTTCAGCATAACTTAGTATCCCCTTGTAGTTGAAAGGTTACAAACTCCTCTTCGTGCTGCTCTACTATACCCATTGTATGAAATCTCTCATGGAAATCCACAATAATTTCAAAAGCATCTTCCATTTCAGTACCAAGGAAGGTTGGAGACATCATTTTCAAGAATTCACACAGCAACTCATGTTCACTTCTGGGCATGGTCGGACCCAATATCTAACGAGGAAAAACATCAGTGTCTGAAGCTTCATCCATCCTGGGGGCTACTGTGGCAGCATATTGTACCCACAGCTGATGGTAGAAAGAAACTGCTGGAGTGGTTTTAGTACCAGACAACCCATTCAAAAAACCCAAACCTGTTGTATCAACTCTAAAGACATTCGAATAGGAGTTGAATCTCCCTGAACTGGTGTTGCATCCTTATACATGGGTACCTCATCATTTACCACCTCTTCATGATGATGCTCGGGTGAGTAAGGTGATGCCGATATTTGTCATGGTTAGATTAGCTGCAGCATGGGATCCTTCCCTGGCAGGTGATGCCCTACCTCTTCTCCTTCCCCTTCCTCATCCTCTGCCCCTAATACGGCCTCAGTAATTTCAGCAGCTAGTAAGGGAATATCTATTCTGGATCTATTAGATCTCATATTCACTATCGATGAGAAATAGAGTGAAGAATGTTAAATATCAATTTGAATCATCAGACACAATTGGAATCAAGTCATAGCATGAAATGAAGAAGAAAGTGAAGTTTTTCCCAAAGTCTTATAGCCTCTCAAATAAAAGTATAGACGTCTTCATTCCATTGTGCAAGACTTTACTAGACCCATGCTGGTATAATGAGAACAATGAATCAAGGGCTATGATATCAACTTTGTCATGACCTAAACTATCATAAGAGGCTCCTGTACTAACCCTTCAGTGTGAGAACCATCTAATTCAACCCCAACTTCAACCACTTAGCTATGTTAATGAGTAAAACAAAAATCTTCAGATAAATTTAAGTAATAATCTTTAATAATTAATTAAAGTGCGTAAAGAAATCAATATTGTCTAAAACAATCTGCAGAAACTGAACGTCATCATGCCAGAACTCTAACTAAGCATGTTTATGGATACAACCCAGAAAAATACAACTAAACGAAAGTTATCTTTATACGAAACATTAAGGAAAGGATCAAGATAAGAGAGATCCATGGCTTCCCAAAAGATGAATGCTCACCCTTAGATTATATGTCATGCTATCATTTACAAGTGAGGTCTCGTAGAAGACACTGGAATTTGCTTTGCACTTAACAAAAAGAAAAGCATAGGGTAGTATCAGTATAAATTAACTATTTACTAGTAGGTATCATAGACTGACTAAACTTAATTTAACTGAAATATTTGTAACCAAGTAGCAAGAATGTCATTTAAAATCATGTAATCAAGCCAATTTTTTCACAACAAACCCTTTTTAATATCAACCAAGTCCAAAAAGTAAACAAGATCACAACATGCATATAAATACTCAATTCAGTGTCAACCAGCAAGAAGAACTCATAAATCAAAATTAATTCACCATTTACATCATGAAAATTTCATTATCTTTTCAACCTCAAGAAATAGTTCACTTCAAAGACAATTATATAATGAAAAGACAATGGCACTGGTTCACTTAACGAACCCAGATTCATATCAACAACCAATGGTCCCAAGAAACCAAATTTATATAATAAATTATAGCCTGGTCCACTCAAGGAACCATCAAACACTCTAAGATTATGGTGTACACACATTCTATGGGACTTGTGATCACTCACTAGCCATGACCTGTAAGGACGAGCTCAGTCCATATACCAAATATACTAGACAATTGGTGTCTTTCCACCCTTATCCCAAACCAATTGTTATACCTTCCTTATCTCAGCATCCCCACCCTTATACTGCCTTAAACCCATCAATTCAATCACAATCAACATTAACCAAATCATATCACAACAACAACCACATACTATTTACTAGTATAATTTCATAGTAAGTTCAAAATCAATAACGCTTGTATATAAACAATGTCCTTTTATCAATCATATTATAAGTTATCAATCCCAATACTTTTATTCAATATTTAACAAGTTCATAATCTAATAGCATGGTTGCAACTAAATAATCAAACATTTAGTTAAACATGCATACATATAATTAAATTAAGCCTTAACTCTAATTCAATCATAAGCAACTCAAGCCTTGCCTTTTATTACAGCCTCGACTTAATCTCGATCTAAGAATAACAAACAAGTAACGATTCAATCATTTATCTAACCATTCTGCGCATTAAAATCTAAATTCATTATTTTTACGTCATGTTCATGGATAATTTCATTATTCTAGGTTTTTGTATCCTTTATTTCACTCATATTCCCCATAAAACAATTTAAGAGGATAAATTCTAGTCTGGAATTAATAATTCAACACCCTTAAACCATTTACAAGTGATTCTAACCTCTTTATAACTATATCATACCAGGTTCTTCAGCCTAGGTTTACACCCACCATCCTCGTCATGCTCAATCCCTATTGATTCTAAGGATTTAGGGTTTAAAATTATGTTATATTGGTGGAATTCACTTACCTTAGGGATGGAAATTGATGAAAATCGCCAGAAATTGCACATTTTTGCCCTAGGTTGACTCTTAGAATGTTTTGGAATGAAAATAAGCTTAAACTTAAAAAATTGTTATTTATTGTATCAATCCCACTATATCAACTCGTATCCTACTATAGAAGTGTCGCCATAGCGAAACTTCACCCACTATAGTAGCATGGACCAAGATGCAGTTCTGCTACAACATTCACAATCTCGCTATAGTAGGATCGTTATAGAGGCCCTTCATGATAAGATTCTAATTAGGAATTGAAAATTAAGGAAAAGAAGTTCAATATCAATCAATGGGAATCCATCCAACTTACTAATCTCACTACACTATAGCGAATCGTATGCTAAGCCTAAGGGATTCTACCCTACATTCTCAAGAAGTTTCTTTAAATCTCAATCAACAAAATGTCATCTATCTTATTTTATGTTCATTAATTTGGCATTTTGATTTAGATTATCTTCAACCCTAATCAGAATCTTACCATTTAGTATCAGAGCTTAGACTTAGACTTAGACTAGAGAGTTATATTCACGGATCTCTATCCTAGGTTCATAATTCTGAAAATTGTAACCAAAAAAAAAAATTGGGTCTAAAAATTTAAAAATAAAAAAAATCATTTGATTGTTGTTTTGTTGAGTTTCTAACACTAGATACGTGTTTCTGTAGTGTTTAGTTAGTCTAGAATCAAAAATCCATCTTGTTTAGGATTGAATTGAAGTTTTCACCATTATTGAAGTGGTAAAAGCTTGAGAAAGAACAAGTAGGCTTGTTGATTCAGGTTAAATTGAAGTTTTCTTGGAATTGGGGTTTGTTCTTCTTATCAGTTAGAGTTAAAATCTTAAATTTGAGAAAAATAAAAGTAGAAATTCATTGGATCCAATTTTTTGGAAGTTCACCTAGTTCATGTCCTCTTCATAGTTTAAAATGGGTTTTAAAATCTGATTTTATTAGATTGGAATTGAGGTTTCAAAGTTACTGGTATTTTTTTCTCCATAACAAGGGGAGCTTAGGTTTTTAATTTCATGGAATTTGGAGCTAAAAACAAAGAAGTTCTGCATTTTTGAAATTCATCAAGTGTTCTTGGTATTCTTCTAAAAAGTCATGACTTGAAGAAGAATATTATTTAAAAAGGAGTGTTTGATCCAAAAAGGTAGAAGAAAAGGGAAGAGTTCTTGTTGGTACAAAGGAATTTACCAAAAAGTAAAAGTACTAGGTAAAAAGAAAGTACAAGGGGCCACAAAGAACAATTTTTTGAGGGCTTCGAGTGCATATTCTGCCAAGTTTGACAAGCAAACAGTAACCTACGACAAAATTTTTGAATGAACAGTAACCAACACAAAACTTTTTGGCAAGTTACAAAAGTGGCCAGACTATTGCAAAAATGAAGGGCCATTCACTGCTTACTTAGGTGACCCCCAGGGTGAATTTGGGAATCCCAAATATACTTTGGCGACATCAATGTGTACTTTGGAAACCTAAGGTGGTTCTCAAGGTGTGATCTCATCCTTCTTCAACCCATCTCATATTCTAATTTCATAGTTTTGTTTCCTTGATTCTTAATCAATTTCTTTGATTCCTAAAACTAATTTCCAACTAGTAATTGTTCTACTTGGTTGTTGATTAGTGTTTGAGTCTATATTATTTTGAGCTAATTCCTTCTAAGCTTTTCTCGATTATCTTACTGAATATTTCTTGGCTTTTTTTATTTGTTCTTTGAGTCATCCATTGCTTGGTCAACACGAATCTAGTCTTCCATAAAGACTAAGTGACCTTGTGAATTGATTGGGCAAAGGTAGTTCTCTATTAACTTTAGGAAGACACTCTAGGAAGGTGAGTTGTGAGTTCAAATATTAGAGACGTAAGGAATTTTACTACAAACATTGTTTGCTAGTTTTACAGATAGGTACAAAGTGATATAAGAAAGACTTTCACCCGTAACTTTGGAATATTATAGAGATGACATTAGTGAGTATACTTGTAGTGACATAGGCTATGAGTATGGTGAATAGGCTCATAATTGTAGTGATGAATATTATGATGGCTACGATGACCCTTGTGAGTATGGTAATAGAGATCATGAGAGTGATAGTGAGTGTTTTGAGGGCTATGATGGTCCTTATGATCATAGTGATGGGACTCTTGAGTACGATGGTGAGTCCTATGATAGCAATGATGGTCCAAGTGATAATAAAAGACATGATAGTCGAAACTACTACTCCAGAGATGAACATGAGATTTGGATGATTTGAGAATATTATTCTTGAAAGAGTCTTTTAGGGTGGAATCCCTTTAGTCTAGTTTAGTGTAGCTAAATCTAAGTTAAACATAGGTGGATTCCCATTACTAATTTAGGACTCTTTTACTTGATTTTATATTGAGTCACTCATTTGGAATTCAAATTGGTTTCTCAATTCTAGTTAAACAAGTTCCCGTCTACCTTGTATCAAAATTGCTTCAATTTAGATCTTCTTTCTTCACTTCTCATTTCCAATTTCTCAAATATCTATTTTGTGTTTTTGAATTTTGTATTTGTATTTCAATTATCTTCAACCCTAATTAGAATCTTATCATTACTTGTTTGTTTTTGGGATGACCTTACTATACTTCATTCCTTTCTCTATTACTTATTTTCATTTGATGAACCCTTAATAGTCGGTGATATCATGCTTGTGATCCCGAGGGAAAATGTGGAATTGCCCACTTTGGGTGTTGATTACCTACTTGCATCCTTATTTAACACACTTATGCTTAAGTTGCATGAATCATAACTTATGGATTCTAAGTTTCTTAATTATTTGTGGGAGAGTCAATGGATATTAAAGACTTCTTGTCACCTTCTTAGGGTTGGGAAATTTAAAGTATCAAATTAGGACTTTCGGGAGCATGCTTAATATAATGAATATATGGAACCCAATTTCTTGGGGAGGCCATTTGTCTTGGATTGAATTGGTGTCTAATAGATTTCTCAATCCCTCTCTTAGCATGACTTCATTTGTCACGTCCTGAATTCCAATGGGGCGGACTGGCACCCGAAGCCGTTAAGGCCCGAGAGAACCAATCTTCACTCATGTTGTAACACCCCGTATCTACTAAACCCTACATGAAGACGTTGAACAATGGTTACTCAAGTGTCGAGAGTCAAAAAATATGTATCTTGTAATGTTATTTATGAGATGATTGAAATTGGGCCTAGTACATGGGATTAGACCTTTTTAGGAGGTGTAACACCCCGTATGTTGTCGAACCTGTACGACTACGTGTACATCTATGGAATTAATTAAACATGAGAGATTTGATGAATTATTCATTTATTTGTTGGGGCTTATATGAGTCTTGTGCCATTGGGCCAAATGAGGCCCAAGGATCATAAGAAAGACTTGGCCAATGGGGCAAAATATGATCCAATCTTCCATTTGACTAATCAACCATGCATTTAATGCCAAGAGATGGATAACAGTGACTTGAGGGACCTATATATATATATAAGGAATTATACATAAAATTTGGTGGTCTAAAGAAGTCTTGAACCATTGGGCTCAATGGAGGCCCAAAAATCATATAAATACATGGCCCAAATGAAGGAATGACCCATCCTTGACCCATTCTTGCAAGACCAAGTCAATATATTAGGATTGGACCAAGTGTGTGGTTACAAAGCACCATTAGGGGACTATATAAGACTGAAATAATCAGATTTTATTCATTTGTTACACCCATGCCTTTTCTAGAAATTTCTCAACACATCCTTATCTCACACAAACCCTAGACCTTCATCCTTTGGACCAAGATCATTATATTGCAAGACTTGGTAAGTGTATATTATCATGGTTTAATATATTTTATGCATGGAAGATGGTTTATATCATGTTGGTTATGTTGGTGAAGTGTGATAAGGTCACTATGTGTAAAACAATTTGTGTTTGCTAAATCGGAGGATGGTTTTGTCTTGTAAACTTGAACATGGACTTGGAATCTTGAAGGAAATTAACCTGATGGATTCCATATTGACATGTGAGATGTGATTATAGTCTTACCTTGTTTTATCCTTGTGTCTAATGTTTGGAATTTCTATTGTGAAATTGGTTATGGTTTTGGCGGCGTATTAACCGTGAAGTGTAGTTTTGTGTGTTGTTATGTATGTTGTGAGACCATGGCAGGTTGTTGGTAGTCAAGATGGTCAAATTTTGTCAAAATAAGTTTGGTTATGATCATGGACCATTCACTACATAAAATGACCCCAAAAAGACTATTTCAGACCAAAACGGGCATCCGCCCCCGCAGACGGAGGCACCTGCGGGCGCAGATGCCTCTGGATGCTGCCAGAGGGCATCTGCACATGTAACCCAGCAACCAGCGGGTACAGGTGTCAGTGCAGGTCAGCCTCCAGGTCCGATTTGTATGTTTTCGTATACAGTTGATCCCCGAAAGTCCCGATACCATTTATGGATATAATTAACAACTTGTGACGTCATTTTAATGACTTTAAAGTGTCGTATGGAGGCACGTTGGACTTTATTAAGTGGGTATAGTTGTTCATATGTTGTTATGATGCCAATTTGATAAGAATAAATGTGACGGAATGATAATGAGAGAGCGTAAAGGGTAAGTATGGTGTGAAATTATATTGATGTATGATATTTTTGTCAATGTATGTAATGTTATGGTGTTGTTGATATTAGAATGTAGTGGATTGTGTTGTAAGGGGTGAAATGAAGTTATGAGGCAGTCATATAGTTCATTGTCGTTTTGTACACTTGTACGGTGAATGGTTGTTAACGAGAGTTCCATTATGGACTTGTATTGTAGAGTGAAACATAAGGAAGAGGTTGGACTGTTGTGTTCATCTATAGACTTGTATACTCATACTTGGAAGTGAAGGTATGTAAGGTTACTCTTCTATATCCTTCTGCAGCACATGGTGTTTACATTGTCATAGTACTCATTTGATTTCGAAATGCTCTAAGGTATTCCGTATCCGGTAGTTGACTAGTGTTACTCAAATGTCTCCTATTTATTGAGCAGTTGTGACCCACATGTCTCATATTCATTGGAAATATTCCAAAAGTCCAATAAGGTTGTGTTCCAAAGTTCCAATAGAGGTTATTATTCATGTGTCTTGTTCATTGCTTATTGTCTAATGGTTCCAATGGTGTTACGTTTCCAATAATTTTTATTCACATGTCTCCCACTCATTGATTGTTGATCCAAAGTTTTAAATAAACTTATGACTGTCATTGTACCAATCTCTCATAAGCAAAGTATCAATCTCTCACAAGTAAAGGTATCGATCTCAAAGTATCAATCTCAAAGTAAAGATCAGAGTAATGCATATGTGGTTAATGATTGAGTATGGGTGGAAGCTTTGGGGGCAACATGCCTAGCTCAAGCCGATCCCGAGATTATTGGATCAGGGGGCAGCTTTGGGGGCAAAATGCCTAGCTCAATCCGAACCTGACAGGGGGAAGCTCTAGGGGCATAAGCCTAGCTAGAGCCAAACCTGATATGTAGATTTATGGGTGGCAGCTCTGGGGGTAATAACCTAGCTCGAGCCGATCCCGATATATTGATTTATGGGTGGCAGCTCTAGGGGCACAAGCCTAGCTCGAGCCGATCCTAACATAACGATATTTTATGTAAAGACCCACTGATCAGTTGGGGCCCGGGTACAGTATAGCACAGTCCAAGATGAATAAGCATAGAAGCAAAGATACAAAGAAACTAATGAAAGCAAAATACATGATTTCCAAAGTACAAAATAGTGACTCATTTACATTTTGACTTATCTATATTGGTCATGTATTTGAACTTGAGTTCCTTGACATATTTACATATCTTACATGTTTCATATGGCCTTACATACTCAGTACATTCTTCGTACTGACCCGTCTTGGGGAATTTACCTTAATTGCTGCAGGCGCAGGTACCAGTAGACCTCCACAGTAGGTTGCCAGTGTTGCGGATCTTTGGTGAGCTCCAGTTAGTTCGGGGCCTCTCCGAGTCATAGTTGTACATATGTTTTGGTGTTGTACATGTTGTATAAAGCGGGGACTTGTCCCGACTTTAGTTCATTTTGGTCAATGCACTTGTTAGAGGCTTTTGTAGACAGATGTGGGTGTATAAATGTAAAAGGTACATGTCTTTTTTGACTTGATGGCCTCAACAGCCAAGTTTCATATATGTACATATGTCACATGTTTCATGAATTTCATTGTTAGCATTATAAACCCCGACGTGATAAGGTTGTTTCGGATGGTATGCATATTAGTGAACATAGGCAAAGCTTGGTTCTCTCGGGCCTTATCGGCTACGGGTGCCAATCATGTCTCGATGGGATTTGGGGCGTGACAAAAGTGGTATTAGAGCAGGTCGTTTTAAGGGTGTCTACAAAGCCGAGTCTGAGTAGAGTCTTACTTATCAATGTGTTTTGCACCACATTTATAAGTAGGAGGCTACGGGACATTTAGGATGTTGTTTCTATTCTTCATATCTAGATCGTGCAATAGATCCAGTGTTGTAAGTTGAATTTTATCTGACCATGGTAAATGTTTCTCTTTGATCTAGTAACCATGCCGATCACGAGAAGAGGTAGAGGTAAAGGTAAGTAGGTGGATATGCCTGCTGAAAAAGGGATGAGTAGATGTTGTGATCATAGATAAATAAGTACTCTTGAAAGTGTCACCAATAAAAAGGGTAAGTGGATTGGAAAGCAAGGGTATGAAATGTGCCGGATGTGCTTAGGAGTTTTGTTTCATATTGCTCCCTTTGTAAATGTACAAGTTTGGAGGATCTCACTAGGAAAAGATACCTATTGCTATTCTAGATTGACAAGTGTAAAGGTTAATAAATAGAGACGTGACTTCCGTAAAAATTCTGTGGAGAAATCAACAAGTCGAGTAGATAACTTGAGAAGCTGAAAATAAATGATAAGACCAAGGTACCCATATTTGTTCCAAATGGAAGGGAAAAAGTTCCAAAGTGCGAAAGTGGAGAAAGACTAAGTCAGCATCTAAATGAGTATATGTATAGAGATGCATTTGTTGCACATGAGACGATGTTGTTAACATTCGAGGACGAATGTTCCTAAGGGGAGGAGAATGTAACACCCCGTATCTACTAAACCTTACATGACGACATTGAACAATGGTTACTCAAGTGTCGAGAGTCAAAAAATATGTATCTTGTAATGTTATTGATGAGATGATTGAAATTGGGCCTAGTACATGGGATTAGACCTTTGTAGGAGGTGTAACACCCCGTATGTTGTCGAACCTGTACGACTACGTGTATATCTATGGAATTAATTAAACATAAGAGATTTGAGGAATTATTCATTTATTTGTTGGGGCTTATATGAGTCTTGTGCCATTGGGCCAAATGAGGCCCAAGGATCATAAGAAAGACTTGGCCCAATGGGGAAAACATGATCCAATCTTCCATTTGACTAATCAACCATACATTTAATGTCAAGAGATGGATAAGAGTGACTTGAGGGAACTATATATATATATAAGGAATTATACATAAAATTTGGTGGGCTAAAGAAGTCTTGAGCCCTTGGGCTCAATGGAGGCCCAAAAATCATATAAATACATGGCCCAAATGAAGGAATGACCCATCCTTGACCCATTCTTGCAAGACCAAGTCAATATATTAGGATTAGACCAAGTGTGTGGTTACAAAGCACCATTAGGGGACTATATAAGATGGAAATAATCAGATTTTATTCATTTGTTACACCCATGCCTTTTCTAGAATTTTCTCAACACATCCTTATCTCACACAAACCCAAGACCTTCATCCTTTGGACCAAGATCATTATCTTGAAAGACTTGGTAAGTGTATATTATCATGGTTTAATATATTTTATGCATGGAAGATGGTTTATATCATGTTGGTTATGTTTTTTGAAGTGTGATAAGGTCACTATGTGTAAAATAATTTGTGTTTGCTAAATCGGAGGATGGTTTTGTCTTGTAAACTTGAACATGGACTTGTAATATTGAAGGAAATGAACTTTATGGATTCCATATTGAAATGTGAGATGTGATTATAGTCTTGCCTTGTTTTATCCTTGTGTCTAATGTTTGGAATTTCTATTGTGAAATTGGTTATGGTTTTGGTGGCGTATTCACCGTAAAGTGTAGTTTTGGGTATTGTTATGTATGTTGTGAGACCATGGCTGGTTTTGGGTAGTAAAGATGGTCAAAATATTTCAAAATAAGTTCGGTTATGATCATGGACCAAAAAGACCATGTCGGACCAAAACGGGCATCCGCCCCGGCAGACTGAGGCACCTGCGGGCGCAGATGCCTCTGTCTGCTACCAGAGGGCATCTGCGTGTACACCCCAGCCACCTGCAGTTATAGGTGGCAGCGCAGGTCAGCCTCCAGGTCCGGTTTATATGTTTTAGTATCCAGTTGATCCCCGAAAGCGCCGATACCCTTTATGGATATAATTAGCAACTTGTGACGTCATTTTAATGACTTTAAAGTGTCGTATGGAGGTACGTTGGACTGTATTAAGTGGGTATTGTTGTTCATATGTTGTTATGAGTCCAATTTGATAAGAATAAATGTGACGGAATGATAATGAGAGAGCGTAAAGGGTAAGTGTGGCGTGAAATGATATTGATGTATGATATTTTGGTCAATGTGTGTAATATTATGGTGTTGTTGATATTAGAATGTAGTGGATTGTGTTGTAAGGGGTGAAATGAAGTTATGAGGCAGTCATATAGTTCATTGTCGTTTTATACACTTGTACGGTGAATGGTTGTTAACGAGAGTTCCATTATGGACTTGTATTGTAGAGTGAAACATAAGGAAGAGGCTGGACTGTTGTGTTTATATATAGACTTGTATACTCATATTTGGAAGTGAAGGTATGTAAGGTTACTCTTCTATATCCTTCTGCAGCACATGGTGTTTACATTGTCATAGTACTCATTTGATTTCGAAATACTCTAAGGTATTCTGTATCTGGTAGTTGACTAGTGTTACTCAAATGTCTCCTATTCATTGAGCAGTTGTGACCCACATGTCTCATATTCATTGACAATGTTCCAAAAGTCCAATAAGGTTGTGTTCCAAAGTTCCAATAGAGGTTGTTATTCATGTGTCTTGTTCATTGCTTATTGTCTAATGGTTCCAATGGTGTTACGTTTCCAATAATTTTTATTCACATGTCTCCCACTCATTGATTGTTGATCCAAAGTTTTAAATAAAGTTATGACTATCATTGTACCAATCTCTCATAACCAAAGTATCAATCTCTCACAAGTAAAGGTATCGATCTCAAACTATCAATCTCAAAGTAAAGATCAGAGTAATGCATATGTGGTTAATGATTGAGTATGGGTGGCAGCTTTGGGGGCAATATGCCTAGCTCAAGCCGATCCCGAGATTATTGGATCAGGGGGAAGCTTTGGGGGCGAAATGCCTAGCTCAATCCGAACCTGACAGGGGGAAGCTCTAGGGGCATAAGCCTAGCTCGAGCCAAACCTGATATGCAAATTTATGGGTGGAAGCTCTGGGGGTAATAACCTAGCTCGAGCCGATCCCAATATATTGATTTATGGGTGGCAGCTCTAGGGGCACAAGCCTAGCTCGAGCCAATCCCAACATAACGATATGTTATGTAAAGACCCACTGATCAGTTGGGGCTCGGGTACAGTATAGCACAGTCCAAGATGAATAAGCATAGAAACAAAGATACAAAGAAACTAATGAAAGCAAAATACATGATTTCCAAAGTACAGAATAGTGACTCATCTACATTGTGACTTATCTATATTGGTCATGTATTTGAACTTGAGTTCCTTGACATATTTACATATCTTACATGTTTCATATGGCTTTACATACTCAGTACATTCTTCGTACTGACCCGTCTTGGGGAATTTACCTTACTTGCTGCAGGCGCAGGTACCAGTAGACCTCCTTAGTAGGTTGCCAGTGTTGCGGATCTTTGGTGAGCTCCAGTTAGTTCGGGGCCTCTCCGAGTCATAGTTGTACATATGTTTTGGTGTTTTACATGGTGTATAAAGCGGGGACTTGTCCCGACTTTAGTTCATTTTGGTCAATGCACTTGTTAGAGGCTTTTGTAGACAGTTGTGGGTGTATAAATGTAAAAGGTACATGTCATTTTTGACTTGATGGCCTCAACGGCAAAGTTTCATATATGTACATATGTCACATATTTTATGAATTTCATTATTAGCATTATAAACCCCGACGTGATATGGATGTTTCGGATGGCATGCATATGAGTGAACATAGGCAAAACTTGGTTCTCTCGGGCCGTATCGGCTACGTGTGCCAATCATATCTCGATGGGATTCAGGGCGTGATACATGTACTCTCATAAGCATGTTTACTCATGAATATCATTCTATCCCATGTAACTAATAATTACCAATAGCGGAATTCATGGAAAACATGTACAATATATGAAACTTGGCCGTTAGGGCCATCAAGTCAAAATGAACATACATCTTTTACTTTCATCTTCCCATATATGTCTACAAAGCCTCTAACATATACATAACCAATCTTAAAGTCAGGACAAGTCCCTGTTTTATACAATACTGTATGCAATACCAAAACATATGTACGCACGTGACTCGAAAAGCCTCGAATTGAACTGGAGCTCACCAAGATCTGCAAATGACCCGCAACCTACTGTGGAGGTCTACTAGCACCTGTGCTTGCAGCAAGTAAGGTAAGTCCCACAAGGGACGTCAGTACGAAGAATGTACTGAGTATGTAAGGCTATATGAAACTATATGATACATAAATACTTCCATGAAATCAAGCGTAAGAGAAGAATCAATATGGATAAACCTCCGTTCTTAATATGTGGAACCATGTTCATTACTTCCATTATTCTCATTACTTGGTCATTCATTCTTATCATCATCATTTTTATCAGCACATTCATATATATATATATATATATATATATATATATATATATAATACTTTCATTGCTTTTTACAATTATCTTCATTACTGCTCATCCAACTGGTTAGTGGCCATTAATATAATACCGATCATCCACCTTATCAGTGGGTCATAATATAATACCGATCATCCACCTTATCCGTGGGTCATAATATAATATAAACAATCTTCCACCTTATCGGCGGGCCATAATTTAATATACACCTATATATATATACCTTACTTCATTCCTTACTTGTGAGAAATTGATACCTTTACTTGTGTAAGAGTGATACATTGACATCATTACTTCCCTTGAGATGGTTTCTTTTAGTAGTTACAACATTATGAGAGCTTAGGAACCTCAGTACATGGATGAGAGACATGTGAATCACAATGTATGACAACCTGAAATGAGATATCTCTGAATATTTCAGAATGAAACAGGTACAATGTCAATGTGAACAATATGTGCTGCAGAAGGATATGGAAAGAGTAACCTTACATACCTTATCTTCCCAATATGAATATACAGTCCTATATGTGAATACAACAACCCATCTCCTTCCTTACATTTTACTCTACAACACAAGTACATCACGAAGCTCCCGTTAACAACTAACTACATTACAAATGCATAGCATGATAACAAGTTACGTAACTGTCATACAACGTCATTTCACCCTCTTACAATACCATGTATTGCATTACCGTAACCAATACATGTCAATACATCATCCAAGATATCATAAATCACTAGCATTTCACACCAACACTTCCCCTTCAATACAATGTCACGTTTACGCCGTTACGTTGCCTAAACGTCTTTCACAACAACACATTAAAGCCAATACATACTTGATATAATTCACAATACCTCCAAATTACTCCTTTAAGGTCATTCATAAGTTGATAATTTCATCCAAGAAGGTTAGAGGGGTTTCGGGGATCAACACGAAACAAAAACATGCAAAACGGGACCCTGGAGGGTTCTGGAGGGGTCACCTGCGCCTGCAGATGGGTGAAATACGGCCGCAGGTTCCCTTTTGGACATTTCCAGGGTCACCTGCATTGGCATCTGCGCCCGCAGGTGCCCCATCTGTGAGGGCGGATGCCCGGTTTCATCTCTAAGGGTCATTTTTGTGTCCTTTTTCATCATAAAGGGTCCATGGTCATAAGTAAGCTTTCCTTTACATATTTTTGATCAACTTAATGCCCATTAACTACCATGATTTCACAACACACATAAACATCACCAAAACCATCTTTTCATTTCAATACGTCACCCCTTCCGTACACAATTTCACAACAACAATTCCTAAAGTTACACACCAAGAGAAATCAAGTTAGGGACATAGCCATAACCACAGCATACATGTTAATATTCAATCCATCAAACTCACTTCTTTCAAGATCACAAGTTCACTTTCAAGTTTAAGTCACTAGAATGACAAAACTTGTATCACATAAGCAAAAGTGCACCACTCAACACTTGCAAGAATAACCAACATGATCTAAATAATCTCTCATGCATATAATATATTAAATCATGAGAATAAACACTTACCAAGGCTTGTAAAATGATGATCTTGTCCAAGGAGATGACTTAGTGTTTGAGAGTTTGAGAAAAATATCTCTTTTTGTTTCCTTGGAAAAGTCTAGAATGGAATGTGCCTTTTTATGAATAAAATCTGATTTTTGGTGCCTTTTATAGTCCCTTGAAGTCATCCTTATCCACTTTCATCAATAATTGATTAGTCACAGGAAGAATGGGTCATTTGACCCATTGGGCCATGTCTTTTGGCTTCATTTTGGTCCTCAAATTGAGCCCATTAACACATATTAATTTAGCCCACCAAATTCAATGCATGATCCACCAACTTTCTTATGTTTAAATAATTCCATAAGTGTTATGGTAATAACATAGGTCCGAAAATGTACGGGGTGTTACATTCTTCCCCCCTTAGGAACATTCGTCCTCGAATGTTAGTAGCATTATCTCCTTGACACAACTTTAAATCCAAGTGTATCCTTAATATTCTAATATACACATGATACTTGTAGAGACTTACTTGTTACTGCTTCAATTCCGCACCTTGAAATTTTTCTTTCGTTTGAAACAGTTACGGGTACTTCGACTTCATCATTTCTTTGGCTCCCCACATGATTTCTTTTACTTGTCGATTCCTCCACTGTACCTTTACAGAAAATACTTCTTTATTTCTTAATCTTTTCACTTATCGATCTAGAATAGCAATAGGTACCTCTTCATAAGTGAGATCCTCCATAGCTTGTACATTTTCACTGAAATCAATACAAGATGGATCTCCCCAAATACTTTTGAAGCATTAACACATGGAACACTGAATGAAATGTGGAGAGTTATTGGGGTAGTGCTAATTCGTACGCAACTTGACTAATTCTTAGGCCAATTTCATATGGCATGTTATATAGGGCCAACTTTCCTTTCTTTTTGAATCTCATTATCTCTTTTATTGGTGACACTTCCATGAATACTCAATCATTTATGACAAATTCTAACTCTCTTCTTCTAACATTGATATATGATTTGTGTCAATTTTGGGTCGTTTGTAGCCTCTGTTGTATCACTTTAACTTCCTCTATAACCTAATAAACAAGATCCGATCCAAATAAGGCAGTTTCACCTGCTTCAGCTCATTCGATTGGTGATCTACACTTTTTCCCGTATAGAGTTTCATAAGGTGTCATTTTGATACTTGAATATTTTAAGAAAATTCCATAAGAGGCAAATAATCATCCCAACTACTTTGTGAAAGCTCGTAACATACCTTCAAGTGTTTGGATGGTACGTTCTGTTTGGCTATCTGTCTGATATAATAGGAATTGGAATCCCATGTCATTGTACTATCTCGTTAACATACAACCTTGCATAATTTCCAGCTGTGCAAGTGGTCCTGATAGGTAAAAAGTGTGCTACTTTGTAAGTCTGTCAACTATCATTCACATGGAATCAAATTTCCGAAATGTACGAGGCAAACTTGTGATAAAATTCTATGTTAATCATATCCCTCTTTTCAAACTAGAAGATTCCTGTATTGCATATAACCTTCAGGTTTCTGATGCTCTACTTTTACTTGTTGACAGTTTGTACATTGGGCTACAAGTTCTGCAATGTGCTTTTCATGTAACCTTACCAATACATCTCTTCTAAAACATGGTACATTTTGGTCTCTTTCAAAGGAATAGAATACCATTATTGACGTGCTTCTGTCATAATTTATTTCCTTAACTCGTCTATATCCGGTACACACAATCTACGTTGGCGTTAAAGTAATTTCTCTTGTCCATGCTTAAATACCTTTGTCGAACTGTGTTGTACATTCTTTTTTAATTGAACTAAAAATAGGATTAACATATTGCTTTTCCTTCACCTCCGCTATAAGTGAAGACTCTGCCACATTTGACACTATAATTCTTTCATCTGGAGTTTTAAGAAAATGAACCCCATACAAATAGTGGCACCATACTTTTAAAGCAAACATCACGATTGCTGACTCAAGGTCATGTGTTGGATAATTTATTTCATGTGGACGTACTTGTCTTGAAGCATAAGCTATCATATTACCGTGCTGCATTAATACACTTGAAGCCTCACCATAGACTGCATACCCTTCTGTACCTTCTGGAAGTACCAACACAGGTGTAGAAGTCAATTTATCCTTCAGATCTTAGAAACTCTTTCCACACGCATCATTCCACTAAAACTTGGTCACCTTACGTGTTAACTTTGTCAACGGTGCGGAAATGGAAGAAAACCCTTCAACCAACCTCCTGTAATAGCCTGCCAACCCAGGGAAGCTACGAATTTCCGTAGGCGTCATAGGCCTTAGCCAATGCTTCACAACTCCTATCTATTGTATATCAACTCTTATTCCTTCATTATATACAATGTGACCCAAGAACGCTATGAATTTTAATCAAACTCACATTTAGAGAACTCTGGATATACCTTACGGTCACGAAGAATCAGTAACACCTATCGTCAAGGATTAGCATGGGCCTCTTGTGATCTTAAGTAAACCAGAATATCATCTAAAAGCACTGTCACGAATTCATTTAGAAATGGCCTGAACACCTTACTTATCAAACCCATAACCAGTCAACTAAATCATAAATTCCGGGGAGGGGATATTTATTCGTAACCTCCACCTTACTCAGTTACTGACTAAAAGTAGGTCGAGTGCCTGGCATCACATCAATACCAACTCATACATTGAGGAAATTCATTTACCCTCAGAACCAAGTAAAGAGTTGGTGGTTCCACACTAATATCTATCACTCTTACTAAGTGACATATGTACCTCTTGGATATCATTTTCCTTGCCTTAAGATAGGAAATAAACTTACCTCTCACTTCTCTAACATTACCCCTTCATTCCACCATAAATAGTTACTATACAATTATGATACTCTTTTCGCCACCATAAATAGTTACTGTACAATTACGATATACTCTTTTCGCTTCACTAGACTCACTAACTAGTGTAAATACTTCAATTGGCTTAACTATAATTCTGGTGTCTTTTCAAATTTGCTATGCAACAATCAATGAAGTAACATATGATAGGGTAGAACCCAGATCAATCAATGCATATGCCTTATGGAAAAAAACAAAAAAATATGAGTAGGGTACCTGTATCTACATCAGGAGAAGCCTCTGAATTCTGTCGATCTACTAAGGCATGGGTACGGTTCTGAACTTACCTAGCACTAACTGCTCCTCTAGCACCTCTGCCATGACCAGCAGGCTGTACACCTGACAATGCTAACGCAACGACTGGCCCCGTAGGTTGTGTCATACTACTCGTACCCCTCTGTGGGCACTCTCTCTTCAGATGCCCTGACCTACTACACCAGAAGCAAACATTCATTTCAAACCAACATTATCCTGAATGAAACTTCTCGCAGCACTGTACAGCTGACGAGAAGACCTTGATTGGCCTATACTTTCTTGTTCTCGATACCCCAGTGTCTGTGAACCCCGAGTCCCACTACTTTGCCCAGCTTGACCGCCTCTAAACCCGCTATAATTGAGATGGAGTATCTGCTGTTGGGTAATAAAATGATGGTCCAGGTGGTCTAGGAAAAATTCGAGGCCTAAATTCTCCTTGGGACATCATAAACTGTCCCATAGGTTTAGCCCTCTTTGATATCCCTCTTTAAACTTCGTGCGCCCTTCTCCTTTGCCTTTGATCCTCTATTTTCTGTGCAAAGGCTTATATTCTGGCTATATCCATATCTCTGTTCAATGTAGCAATGGTACAATCCCAGACCAAGTATGGATCCAATCTATCCACATACCGATGAACTCTGTTGGCCATAGTGGCTACTACATTTGGAGCATATCTAGCCAAAGAGTTAAACCGGAGACTGTACTCTCTAATGCTCATATTTCCTTGACGAAGATTTAAATACTGATCCGCACGAGCCTCTCGAATCTCATATGGGAGATAATGATCAAGGAATGCCATTTTGAATTCCTCCCAACTAGATGAAAGTGCACCTATACCCCTAGATCGTTTCCAATCTTTGTACCATAATATAACCTCGTCTTTTAGTCTATACGTTGCAAGTTCCACTATTCCTTACCAATCACATGCATAACATCTAGATACCTTTTGATTTGGTGTACGAAGTCCTGTGGATCTTCATTCAGATCTGACCCAGTGAACGTGTGAGGGTCTAATTTCAAAAAATATTGTATCCGTCGACTAGCTGCCCTATCCGCACCATCACTACTTGTCATTGGACCTACTTGCCCTTGATTCAATACATCAACTATATCGGTAACTATATGAGTTAACATTTGCACTGTATTTCTTAGATTCTGCTCAGTATCATTAACAGGTGTGTCGGCAGGTTCTTCTCTCCCTCTCAGCTCTTCTGGAGCTAGAAAAGTAGAAGAAGCTCTCGATGCAAATTCAGTTTCAGACCCACCTTGATTAGTTTGGTCAGGTGGTGATTTACTAGTTCCTTCTCCGGCATGCATCTCTACCTTCTTATCTTTGCCTCTCTCTTGTCTTGTAATCGGCAAAAAAGGGTCTCTTTTGGGTCCTTTTGTGTAATAAATTGTCCAAGGCCATAAGTAAGCTTTTATTTACATATTTTGGGTCACTTGGATGCCAAAAAATACCCATGGTTTCACAACACACATGAACATCACCAAAACCACACTTTTCCTTCAATACACCACCAAGTCCATGCACAATTTTGCAATAACAATTCCAAACATTATGTACAAGGATAAAACAATTTAAGGCTATAAAACATCCCACATGTAACTATTTAATCCATAAAATTCACTTCCTTTAATACCACAAGTCCATTTTCAAGTTTACAAGGAAAAACCCTTTTCCAATTACAAAAATTGACAATTTTACACATAGTGAACTGTCCAACACTGTGTCAACATAACCAACATGATTTATACCCCATATTAAGTATTAAACCATGAAAATAAATACTTACCAAAGCTTGTAAAGAGTGATCTTGTCCAAAGGATGAAGGCTTAGGGTTTGTGAGTAGAGAGAAATGTTTTAGAAAAATCTAGAAATGGCATGTGTATGGATATGAATAAAATCTGATTTTTCCTTGATTTATATAGTACTTAATGGTCATCCTTATCCAATTGAATGCATGTTTGCTTGGTCAAACACAAGAATGGATCATTTCCATTTTTGGGCCATGTCTTTTATAAGATTTTGGGCCTCATTTGAGCCCAATGGCACATGATTTATTTAAGCCCAACAAATTAATGCATAATTTACCAACACTCTCATGTTTATATGATTCCATAAATGTTAAGGTAGTCTCATGGGTTCGGGAATATATGGGGTGTTACATTCTTCCCCCCTTAGAAACATACGTCCTCGAATGTTAGTGACATTATTCAAGTTACACAATTGCAAGTATAGGATCATTCTTCATTTTATGATATCTATACTTAATGCTTATAAAGACTTACTTTTTATTGATCCGCTCTCGTATCTTGATCTTTTTCTTCCATTAGAAACAAATGAGGGTACTTGGACTTCATCATTTCTTCAGCTTCCCATGTGATCTCTTCTATTTGCTGATTTCTCCAAAGTACCTTTACAGAAGCTACGTCTTTATTCCTTAACCTTTTCACTTGTCTATCCAGAATAGCAACAGGTATCTCTTCATAGGTAAGATCCTCCGTAACTTGTACATCGTCAGTGGTAGCAAAACGAGATAAATCTCCTATGCATTTCGAAGCATCGAAACATGAAATATAGGATGGACTGTGGAGAGTTCTTGGGGTAGTGCCAACTCATACACAACTTGCCCAAATCTTCTAATAATTTTATATGGTCCTATATAACGTGGACTCAATTTTCCTTTCTTTACGAATCGCATTACCCCTTTCATCGGTGACACCTTCAAAAATACCCAATCACCTGAGATCTGACCCGAACCTGACCTAAATTTTTATAAATATCAGTATACTCCTCAAAACCTGCCCAATTTTGAATCCGCACTCCACTTACTCAAATCCAAATCCTATCATAAACCCTATTGTCCTAAGTTCACCAAATTCTCTTGTACCAAATCCTAAATCCTCAAATTCCCCCATACTAATTTCGAATTTCACCAAATGTTAACTACTTAAACCCCATAATTCTCAAACCCCAACCCAAAAATTTAACCCATCCAGACCCAAAATAGACCCCACCCGACCCAAACCTGACCTACACAACTCAAAACCTAATAATATGCCACCCAAATCAAACCCCAAACATGGAGACATGAGTTCTTCCTCGCGAATCTATACCCAAAATCCTGAATTTACAACTAGATTGTGTGATGAACCTTCGGTGTTTGATAAAAGTTGTTCTGAAGAGGCATACGATCTTGTTACCGATGATACTGCACTGGTGCCTCGTATAATGAGTCTACAAATGTAGGCACAAGCTGTTGCCCGGGCTGCCCAATAGCCTACTTCATAGCCCCCGGAACAGGTTGCCCCTGCTCAATCTTCTGATTCCACCCCCTGTCTGATGAGAGGACGAAAGATGCTGCAATCAATGTAGAATGGGAGATTGATGTGTCTGGATCTGAGGAGAATTCTAAGGATATGGATGATGCCAATGGTGATGTATCCGGGTCTAAGAAAAATGCTGAAGGTCAGGATAATTCTGTGATTAATGCGACAGAATCTATTTCTGGCACTGGTGGTCAACACTCCACGACGTCCTCACAGAGATAGGTGACTACACAGCGGGCCACCGTTGTGGTTCATAGGGAAAATAAAAGATGGTGTGTTCAGGGTATGAGGGTCATTTATGGCAGGGATGCCAAACTTACTGAGCGGGGTGTGTGTAGATAGAGTATCACTGAAGAGCCCCGGTATCGGCTAGATGAATTGAAAGCACTGCCTGAGATTAAGGCTATATTTGACCATTATGAGTTCGAGTGAATGAATAAGCCTCCTGGGCACTATAGCTCAGACTTGTTCCATGATTTTAATGCTTCTTATGCTGCTTCTGTTGAATTGATCACACCCAATGAGCAACAGTATAGAGACCAACCACCATTGACTCACACTTTTGTTTGAGATACCAGAGTGGACATCTCTGATCAGACAATCCATAGGTTTTTGTTTGGTGCTGAGTGTCCATTTCCAACTAGCACTGCAGAATTTGATCACCATATGGAGACTGTGCGAAATAGGGATAAAATGAGAGACGTCAATCAGCTTTTGGAGTTACTGCAGTATATTACAGGTTATATCGCAGAGGATGGTGCTAATGCTAGTTGGGTTGTTGGAAAGTAGGATATTAAGAAATCCTCACTTTACTTTGTTGGACTATTTTGGTGGTCGGTTGCCAGGCACTGGTTGAGTCCAACTAATTCTTATAATTCACTCACACTTGATTGGGCAGTGTTGGTAGCGAGCATCCTGGTGGGTTATTATATTAACTTTGCTTGCTATATCATTGGGGAGATACATGAGTGTGCTTTCTGCAACTTCACCAGCATCCCTTTCCCCTATCTAATTAATGGCTTCTGTGTTAGTGCTAGTACGTTCATGACGCCTGCGGTAGACCATCATAGTGCAATGACCCGTATTACTGATATAGGGTTGATACAGCAGCGGGGAGCTCACCCAGTCTTTCCGCAGAGGTCTCACCCTTTTGAATTATCAGGAGCAGCCCTTTTTAAAGGGCTTGGAGATAGAGATGAGCTGATTAGTACACCTATGCTTATTTCAGTATCGGTGAGTGTACCTGATACTGTTTATGTACCTGCTGAGGGCACATGCCCAATTGATGATGAGGTACCCGGCACTACGGCACCACCGTCTCCCTCTAGTATGGTTTCAGTTTTGAGGGACTTCCTGCAATAGTTGATTGATAGACAGACGTAGATGTTTGAGAGGTAGGCCCACACTGAGACCTAGATGGCTAAGTTGGTATCCCAGATTAAACCATGGGTTAGTACCAAGGTAGAGGCTACAGAGACCAGAGTGGATGCCCATATGACTATAGCTATACAGCAGTTTATAAGAGAGTTGTATGGGAGGATTTATAGTTTTGAGGCCCGAATGGCCACTCAAATGAGTTCAACACATATTCCTGATGTGGCAGGCTTGACATGAGAGGTGGCTGCATTGAGAGCAGAGGTTAGAGCCTTGGCACCGAGCAGCACTTTGGTTATTCCACTTATGCCTGTTCTGGCCCCGATGAGGCCAGTGTTTGAGGTGGATTTGTTTGCCGACGAAGAGCCTTCTATTGATAGAGGCAAGAGACCATGTAGTTCGGAAGATCAGGTTGATAGTGGTGATGAGTCCGAGGGTGAGTTTCGGAGAGCGGTGAAGACCTCTAGAGTAGAGTACCATAACAGGCAGATTGTGCATCCTCTCGTCAGACACTCCCCTTCACCGGTTAAACCTAGCAGAGCGCCTAAAGGGCATGTTGATGATCCCGCTATGGGCGCGCCAACATTCGGCGCCTAAGGTACCGCAGATATGTCTTCACCCCTTTATACTTTTTTGATTCATAGTTGTGCACTAGGGGCAGTGCGCTATTGTGTAGTTGGGGGTGGGCGTATACCACCACTTGGGGTTTTTTGTTGCCGTGTTTTCTTATTCCCCATGTGTGCTATCATAGTAGAAAAGACATGTTTAGGTTGTTATTTATATTATTTATGTGTTTTTATGTTTAATTAGGAGAAAAATAGGGGAACCTTAGTGCAGTCCAATATTGAACGTAATTTGAATGTTAAGGATGCTTTTGATTACCTAAAGGATACCCCTCTTGAAATTTTTTGTTTTTGAAGTGTGGGTGTAGTATGTTAGTTTGTGACAGTTGTTGGATCTTGTTATGGCATTAGTATTATCGGTAGAATAACTGTAGCTAGTGTTGCATGAATTGGATAGGTAGTAGTTGATAGTATAACCCTGGGCTATGTGTGTGTGAGGTCATTACTTAGTTCATTTTGTGTATGCAATCTAGAACTTGCCCGGTTAGTCTTTCCTAGGTTATAGGATAGTGGTTAGGAAAGGATCATAGGCCATTTTTTGAATAAGTCCACTTTTAGACTAAATGCCCGACAAAATGAAATAAATATCCCTTAATCCTGATGTTGAGCTTTAATTGACCTATTCCTTTCATTAGCCTATTCACCTTCCCATTTTTACTTATAATGAACTGTCTTGGCCCTGGTCCCTATAAGTTGATGGTGGCTATTATAGGGGTGCGTAGATTGATTTGGGTATGAAGAAGGGGTTAATAAAAGAAAAATAGAACAGATTTGAGTGTGTAAAAGAAAAAAAAATTGTGTGTTTTGAAGAAATGAAGAAAATCACACCCGAAAATCTGAAAATAATGGAAGGAGAATAGGGGAGAATAAATAAGCATGGTTGAAAAGTGGATCCAAAAATAGTGTAGAGTCAAGGGGGGTTGAGCCACCATATCCATATGTACCATACCAGTCCCCAAGCCTACATTACAAGCCGATGAAAGTCCTATAGTGATCCTAGTCCAACTGTCCAAAAAACTAAGGCATAGAAAATAAGGGCAAGCCTATGGTGTTTCATGCACACTGTTTGAACTTCTTTGTGATAGAGAGTGTTTTGAGCGAGTCCCTACTTTGAGATTCATTAGTATACTATGAGTGTATGGGACTTCTTTGTCGTGAGAGTACATGGGTTGTATTGTTGGTTGCTCTATGTTTGGATAATGTCATTTTCATATATGCTTAGTTGTTTGTTCATAATCTCATGCCATCACTTGATCCCTTCTATGTTATGATAACATGTTGCATGTATTCACACTGTGGTTTTGATTTGCAAGTAGGACGGGTCAGAAAAATTTTGAGGTTAAAAGCAATGAGTGGATTGTCGTAGGTTCCTTAGGTTTCTTTTAGTTAAGCATCATTGTGCTTATTTTGTTTTGTTCGCCTGAGGACATACAAACATTCTAAGTTGAGGGTGTTGATACGCCATGGTTACATGGCACGTTCGATGCTTAAAACAAGGAAAATATGCAATAACTTGGGTGTGTTTGGTTGGTATGACATGTTTTCTGTTCTATATTACAGGAGAATAGGTTTTGGAGGAAAAATGGGCAAAGAGGAAGAATCACACCCAAGAACGAAGTATCTGAAGATGAAAGAACCAGGAGCTGCACCGAAGAGGTGAGTCACGACAGGACTCACGTGCCGTGAGTCAACTTCAGAGATGTTTGATGATTTCCTGATTTCCACGACAGGACCCACGTGATGTGACTTGGTTCCACGACACAAAGTCACAGTACAGTGAAAGTTTGCCGACTCTATTTTCCTGTTTTGATTAGGATAGAATTCGTCTTGTATCTATAAATACCCCTTTATTGTCCTATGTTCAGGAGTTAGACATTACATTGTTTTGAGTTACATTTCCATTATTTTGAGTTCATAAAGATATTATTGGTTTTGTAATCTTGGAGCATCTATTTTAGGGTTTTATTCATAATTGAGATTTCACAGTTTCTTCTTTTTGTGAGTTTACAATTATGTTTTCATCCTTGAATTCTTATTGTGCTCTTGCGAACATGAGTAGCTAAACACATCAACTAGGGTTGTGTGAACCATGAGGAAGTAACAAAACGGGTTAAGTGCAAAGTAATTCTGAATCGGTGTGAATGCATGTATTGTTATTTCCTTCATTGTGATTGATCTTCTAACGGTTGCAAACATTAGAAACTCGTCTATATTCTAGACGTGCTCGAGAGAGGTAGAGATTGGGAAAAGGGAATAACAATAGAGATTTGAAGCTATCAACCTTCATCTAATAACTTGAACCGTAATAGGAATAGTTATCTGAGATCCAGTATAAGGGTTAGTAGTGCGACACTCGGAGACCGAGAGGATAAGAGTGAAATTCGTCTAACTAAGGTTGAGAGACGTTTAGATGAACATATCTTGTTAGATTTTGCATGCAACTCAACGGGACAGTTTTGCCAGCACAATTAACCGGTGGAGTTAAGAAATCATTGGGGATCACAGTCCTAGTGTATTTCTCATATTGTCTACAAATTCTATAATCAACAATCGTTACTGTTACTATTTATTCACAAACCCCCCACCCCCTAGTTTTACTTACTTACCAGTTACTCAGACTAGCATTCTACATAACTTCGACCTATTCCCTGTGGGATCGACCCCAACCTAGTTGGGTTCTATATTTGATACAGCGACTGCATTATACTTTTCTGAAGGTATATTTTGGACGACATCAGATATCTCCATGATCTATAGAGGAAATCAAGGTTCTAATTCTGGTAATATATGTGAATACATATATATATATAAGGAAAGGTTTTGGCCAATAAATATTACAATACATTATATAGTCATTAAAAACTTTAATTTGCTAAGTCAAGTGCAAGCTAGCATTAATTGAAAAGTTTGTTGCCTACCATCTCCACTTTAACATGGAAGTGGAGGTGGCAATGCCAAATTAAATTTTATCCCATCACGTATGCACTCGGGTATTTGAGTAGGTTCGTGAAGCTAGCATTAATTGAAAAGTTTGTTGCCTACCATCTCCACTTTAACATGGAAGTGGAGGTGGCAATGCCAAATTAAATGTTATCCCATCACGTATGCACTCGGGTATTTGAGTAGGTTCGTGATATTATAAATTCAACTATTGACATATACTACAATCAATAGAAAATATTTTGAATAAAAGCTAGCCCGTATAATAAGAACTTTTTTGACATAACTAGACTTACGTCTCCGTTAGAATATTAATAAATTATAATATTCTTATAAAATAAATATGTACACATATATATCATTTCTAAAAAAAAATTATAAATATTTAAGACAACTTTTAGAAGAAAATAAAAGTACTTTTTTTTATCAAATTCTAATTTAAATTGGAAGTTCCTAAACACGCGGTGTGTTTCAATAAATACTCAAATTTAGGCTCGTAAGCCTTTGACATAAGACAAAGAAAAACCATAAATACCCAGGATATTGCATCCTTCTCTCATTAGGAACGTTCATCCTTGAATGTGAATAACACGCATGAATAGGGCTAGGAACTTCTCAATTTTTTTACAGAACCTCCCCTATACACTAGATTGTACCATACCTACAACATAGCCATAAAATTATGCCACATGCCTCACAAGGCAATTAGTAGCTAGCAAAAAACTCATCGGGCCCCACACAGCTATCAACGACACACACTCATAAAATAAATCAAATCTTACCTCAGCACAAGCAACTCCATCCTTGGAAATCCCATAATGCCCTGAACCAAAATCGACCTCTATACAAGGTCTCTTGAGGTCTAAAAATCACAAACTTCTATCGCATGATTTTGATAATACAACCCAACTCTATAGCATTATCTAAAAGATGAAAAAAACGGTAAGGAATCCTATATGCACTATAAACTCCTACCTATAAGTGTGGTGCCCAATACACCTATAAGCAAGACTCTACTAGACACTACTTATAGACTTTCTAGGACATGACGTTGCTCTAATACCAAGTTTCACCCCCCCCCTAAATTAAGAGAGGTGTGCTAGGCACCTAGTGTCGTACCTAACCAAGTGAACTGACAAAAACCTTACAAAATAACACAACTTGTCCCAAGTATGGGACGATGAGGCCAGCCCTAATAACACCAAACACTCATAACATAAAAGAAAAAAGAATAGCAAAATAACCAATAAGGTCTCTTTAAACCATAATTTGTATGAAAGCCAACCCAATAAACAGATATATAAAAAAGGTCATCAGGGCCACTATTGTAAATCACAACTAACAACTATCCAAATAGGTCGCGACTGACCATAGAACCCACAACAGACATCTACAAGCCTCTAAGATGAAATACTATTAACATCTAGTCAAGACACGGCTCCGACATACCCATCATCTATGTATAACAATAGAGGACTCCAAACTCAACAACTCTAAAAGGAACGAAGCCTACCAACCTACAACTAAACTTGACCACACACAATAAACATACCTATCTAGCTGATAACCAACAAGCATGAATATAGCTCTCAGGGTAATAGGAATATCAGTGAAAAATAATTTATCGAGCATGTAAGGCAATAGAATAACGAAAATAGAACAACCCAAAATAGAAACCATATTACCTAAATAGCTCGTATCCACATTCCCTATCCCTAAAATAAATCACAAAAATAATAAGTAGTTTGACCATTAACCAATAACCTACCCAGGCTCCCATCAGGTCAACAAGAACCAACTACAATCATATAATAATAAATGCAATACAATTAGAATAGCATAAACCATAACCTCACATACTCTTATCTGCTCTAGTTGAACTCACTCAATCATAAAAACTATAACAGAATACCATGGTGCCAACAAATCACAGCCAAATCAACCTATTCATGGTTCAACTTATATCACCATAATACCAGCAACTCATTAAGCCCCCATAGAATCCATAACCATCTGAAAGTAATAAATCAAGGACACCAGGCACACCTATATGAAATATAATATGTGTGGTATAGGAGAACACCGCGATCTCAACCCCAATAATCACTGATTCTTTAATAGTATGTTATACCTAAAAACCACAAATCTTATGCCAAAAGAAAGAAAAGAATCACCTTCCCATACCTTAGCTCCTGATTTACAAAGTAACCAAGCCTCCGCTCCCACAGCAGTAGTGATAATTATAAAGAAAATACAACTCTACTATAACACCAAAAAGTTCTACAACTTAACAATAAATGATTACCTCCTAAAATACTAAGAACTTGAAATCAAATCTTAACAATGAAACTAAAATCAAGGAAACCCTTACCTTGCTTCCATAAAACTCTAGAGACACTATAAACTCATAATCAATGAACCATACAAAGAAAACTACACCATGATGACAAGCTTAACAAGTACTACAGCTTCTATTAAGGATTACAGATGAGATCTCCTTGATCTATATAGGATTTTAATCTTGAATAAATTTACATAGATAATTATTTTCTTTCGGTGATCGACTAAATTGACAAAATAGTTTTTCCCTAAAAATTTCTCCAATGTATTTATGTTAATTAGAATAACTTTTGAATTAAACCATAATGGTGAAAAATGAAACCAAGGTTCTAAACCAATCCATTAGGCCATAAGGCACCAGCACCACCATAGTGGTGTATTTATTATATTGGGTATTCGTGCACATGCACCAGAACACCAAGGCGTAATGCACCATGCACCATGCACCATGCACCATACACCATACACCTTGAACCAAGGCACAAAGAACCCCAGCACCATACACTATGTAATAGCCACCCATGCATAAAAAACTAGGCACCACACATTGGGCACACATGCATCCATGCACCTGTCATGGGTGCACTATGTATTGGGCTATACACTACAACACCATGACACCATGTGTAACTATGTCGTACGTTATACGCTATGTATTAAAACATTTGTTCTTGAGTTAATAATATACACACACTCGTATCATTTCAAAAATCAAAAGAGTGTAGACATGATGCTAATGTTTTGTAAGTAGAATTGCCAATGCGGGATGAACTAGAAATCAGGTTATGATGCCAAATTGCACATTAACCTAGATCCCAGAAAGGGTGTGGTTGATTAAGAGAGTAGGACAGTAGTCATGGAAATTGAAATTCGTTAAGGATTGTATAACAACCCACCTACTGAATCAACTAGCCCTAAAAATTGATGACACATAAGTGCATGACTTACATCTGACCTTTAAGACAAGTGACAGGCCTTAATAATTAGGGTGTGGCAGTCAATACAAAACCATGGGTAAGAGCCTGTGCGAAGCATCCATCGATACGGATCTTAGTGGTAGTAGCAAATATTTAAATAAAAACTCTGAAGATTAAATAGGAGAAAGGTTCCATATGAATAGCACTTGCACATGGGTTAGTCAATCCTATGGTTCAGGGAAACCTTGACAGATAGTGCATTTTATGCATACTCCAAAAGGGAATCAGTTATAATTCATGAATCGATACGTGGTGGTTGATAGTATTATTAAAAAGTCTGGAGACATCGGCAGGAACCTCAGGAAAAGTTACATTTTCTATTTAACAGCCTACCCATTCTTGAATCAGCTAAGCTAGAGGAAGGATCCAGTGGATAGAAGAGCACTGCATCTCTCGTGTAGTCTAGTGTGATCCTGATGGCCTTTAAAAATATAGAGGATTAAATGTCGTCCACTCCTAGGTGTACTTATAACCATATCAAGTCTCCAAGGTGAACAACCTCTGGTTGATGGAACAATATAGGCAAAGACAGTTGGCAAAGTGGATCTTTAACTTTATGAAAAGGATTAGCTCTGAGGGTTGGAAATGAGAGTCCTAGTCCCAAACCCTCAGCTATCATTTTACTTCTTAAGTTGATCCTTTGATGAGAGTTGGTTGTCGTGTGCTGATCAGGGGGCAGTTTCTTTGAGGGCCTTCTCTAGGCATCGAACAGTGAACTCAGAACTAGTACGGACAAAGAGAATCTTACTATTTAATAAAAACAAAGCATTACAATGGTCCTAACATACGTTTACACAATGTGATTTTATTTTAGTGCTTTAAATGTCAAAGTGAAGAAATTCAACCAAGCACAGGTAAATATGGGGAGTAACTATGGCTCCCTTAAGGTAGCCAAATGTCTTGTCATCTAATTAGTGACATGCATGAATGGATTAATGAGATTCCTACTGTCCCTGTCTACTATTAAGTAAAACCATAGCCAAGGAAATGGTCTTGGCAATGGGGAAAGAAGACCCTGTAAAGCTTGATATTAGTTCAACTTAGTGAAATGACTTGAGAGGTATAGTATAAGTGGGAGACAAAAAGAGAAAGTAAAATACCACTACTTTTAATGTTATTTTACTTACTTTGTGAATTGAAAGTAGGGAACTTCCACTCTTGGACCTAAGGCTTGCTTTACAAGCTGATCCAGGTAGAAAACATTGTCAGGTGGGGAGTTTAGTTGGGGCAGTACATCTGTTAAAAGATAATGCAGGTGTCCTAATATGAGCTTAATAAGAACAAAAATTTTGTATCGAATATATGGGTAAAAGAGCATGTTTCAGTACAAATATAAAGCATGAAAGCATGGGCGAACGATCCTTTAGACCAAAATTCAAAGCCAGAGGTGTCAAAAAAGTTACCACAAGGATAACTGGCTTGTGGTTTCCAAGCACTCATAGCTACATTGCTTTTTATCCTTTAATGTGGCATAAGATAAAAGCATAAATATTTAAGGTATGTTTTTTTTATTAAAAAGTAGCTTTATTAATAAAAAAGGGAATCTTTATAAAATCAAGCATAGGCTAACCCTTGCCTCTCAAAATAAACAAAAAATTAGTAAATAAAGAAATACAAAAAATAAAATCAAAAATTCCAATAAAATATGTACACTTAAGAGCAACAGAAATATTGATTAAGGCATGTTTTAGAGAAGGAATAGATACCCCAATTGAAATATACTTAGCAGACGATAGAATCATACACCCTATTGAAAAAAGTGTTATCAGTGCGATTAAAGGAAATTTAATATATCAAAAATTCAAATTTATTATAAGTGCGAATTACTCAGTAGCAGTAACAGATACAAACATAGATAAATCATTAGTCCTATACTGGAAAATGTCAGGAATTGAGTTAGCACCTGGAAGTAAAATATTTACCGCAAGATGTAAAAATTTATATATATATATACTACCAGCCATGCAGTAAAAGCAAAAAACAAAATCAATAGAATTAAGATAGAAAATCCCTTTGAACAAATTGTCACAGTCATAGATAATAATGATTATAATTACCATGAATTAGATATAAATACTGATCTAGATATAGTAAGAGATAGGCTTAGTACCTCAAAAAGAATGATTACTGATACACCTACAACATCATCCAAACTTAGTACTTCTAAAAAACTAAATTATATATCACAAGACTCAATTAATTATATCACTGATAATCCTAAAACATACCATTATTATATAACAGGAATCATGGATCAACAAATATACTTAATATTAATAAACACAGGACAGGAAGAAAATTATATTGCAAAAGAATTAGTAATGGAAAACGAAATTATTACAAATACTCAAGTAACTGGATTACCAAAAGTACTAGTAAACATGGAAAACATAGTAGAGAAAGAACTGATAATTGGAGGCATACCAATAACAATACAGTTTAAGATATGTCAAACAGGCAACAATATCACACTAGGAATAAATTGGTTAGAAAATCTTAAACCATATAAATTAGAAGACAAACAATTGACTATAACCTACAAAAACAAAAATATAATAATCAAACGAACAATAACATGAAACTCAATTAAATGCCCAAAATATACATACTTGCAAAAATCATAGTAGAAGGCTACCATAATAGATATTATACACCTATGATTGATACAGGAGCAGAAGCACACTTATGTAAACATAATTGTCTACCAGATGATAAATGGGAAAAATTAAAAACCCCAGTAATAATAAGTGGATTTAACGATGAAGGAAGTATGATAACTTACAAAGCAAAAAATATAAAAATCCAACTATGGGATAAGCTATTAACTATCAAAGAAATGTACAGTTTTGAATTTTCACAAAGAGATATGCTATTAGGAATACCATTCATAGATTATTTATACCCACACGTATTAACAAGAACACACTGGTGGTTTACAACCCCTTGTAAGCAAAAAATAGGAGCTAAGAGAGTAACCAATAAAATAAGAAAAATAACACCATGGATAAAAGGAAGTGAAAAAATTACACAAAAATTAGAATCCGAAAATACGATTCAAAAAATAGAACTAATCATATTCTCCATAAACAAAGTTAAACCAATCCAGAAAAAGTTAGAACTTTTGTATAACGAAAACCCTTTACACGGATGGGAAAAACATAAAACAACAGTACAAATTGAATTAATAGACGAAAATAGTATAATAACCCAGAAACCCTTAAAATATAACTTTGACGATTTAAAAGAATTCGATATACACATAACTGAACTACTTAAAAACAACTTCATACAAACTAGTAATAGTAAACATTCGAGTCCCACCTTTATAGTTTCTAAACATAGTGAACAAAAAAAGAGGAAAAAGTAGAATGGTCATTGATTATAGAAATCTAAATGCAAAAACTAAATCCTACAATTACCCAATACCAAATAAGATATTAAAAATCAGACAAAATCAAGGTTATAATTATTTCAGTAAATTTGATTGTAAATCAGGATTTTACCACCTAAAGTTAACAGATGAATCTAAAAAATTAACAGCATTCACCGTACCACATGGATTTTACGAATGGAATGTATTACCATTTGGATATAAAAATGCACCAGGTAGATACCAAAATTTTATGGATAAATATTTCAACCAACTAGAAAATTGTATAGTATATATCGATGATATACTTTTATATTCAAGAACACAAGATGAACATATTCAATTATTAGAAAAATTCATACATTTGATTGAAATCTCAGGAATTAGTTTGAGTAAAACAAAGCAGAACTAATGAAAAATTAGATAGAATTTCTTGGAATACAAATAGATAAAAATGGAATAAAAATGCAGACTCATATAGTACAAAAAATAATTGATACAAACGAAACAATAGATACAAAAAAGAAATTACAGTCATTTTTAGGAATAGTCAACCAAGTAAGAGATTATGTACCTAAACTAGCAGAACACCTAAAACCATTACACAAAAAATTAAAGAAAGATACCGAATATTATTTTGATAAAACTGATAGGTTACATATACAAAAAATTAAGACTATGTGCAAAACATTACCTAAGTTATATTTTCATGATGAAAATAGGAAATGTACATATATTGTGGAAACATATTCTAGTAATCACAGTTATGGAGGAATACTTAAATATAAATATGATAATGAAAAAATTGAGCACCATTGTAGATATTATTCAGGAACCTATACCGAACCACAATTAAAATGGGAGATAAATAGGAAAGAATTATTTGCGTTATATAAATGTTTATTAGCATTTGAACCCTATATTTCCATTTAAGTAGTTGTTGGCTAATTCCTGGATAATTCTGGCTATGCCAATAGCTCTTTTGTTTGCATAAAAGCTCGGTATATCATTTATTGGTATTTCTGGCTGTGGTTCTATTTCTTCTGGGATAATCATATCTCTTGTCATTCCAATTTTTATCACTTGTATAACTGGTTTTACTTCATTGTACAATATCTCTGCTGGTGCTGTGTAAAACTTGATGTAATATATATCTCCTTTTGTAATTCTTTTGTATCTTGTGAATGCACTTTGTAAGTCTGGTATTCCAGATAATTCTTCTCCACTGTATGTGTATATGGTATTAATTAGTCCGTATGCATAACATTATCTGATTAAATTTGCACTTGTCTTGGTTTGTGCAATTAACTTATTGTATCCTTGTAATTTTTGGGTAAGATAATCTTGGGTTGGGTCTTTAGTAGTTGTAGATCTTGGGTGTAAGTTTAGGTGTGTTTGTATTTCCTGGATATTTTTGATGTAGTTTTGAGAAATATGGTTGTAAGTTCTTTTATCACTGTTTAAGCTTTCTGCATATGTGGATGTTTGTGGGGTTGTGATATTTTGGGTAGTATGTGTTTTTGGTATGAAAGGTTTTGCAAATATACTATTTAGGTTACTGTTTGTATATGGTTTCTTTGTAGCTGGTTCGCTGGTACCTGCATCATTAACAAACTTGTTATGGGTTTTACGGAGTTTCCCAACGTCTCCTTCTACCTCTGGATGTTTAGAGTCCTCCGATCGACTTATCTCAGCAGATTTATAGTCATGCGGCTGACTTGTGCTAGCTGATTTCAATCTAGCTTCATTGATTTGTAACTTTTGTCTATGTACTTTCCACTTTTGTACAAAGTGTAGTAAGGGTTTTGAGTATATCTTCCATTGTTGCACTATCTTGTTCTGTTTGTGTAGCTTTGTCGTGATAAGTGGTCTGCAATGACATTCTTATCAGATCTAATTATTTCAATTGTAAAAGTGAAATTTTGTATATTTAATACAAGCCTTCGTATTTCCTTTGTTGTAACTGAGTCCTGTATTTTCCTTGTAAGCCACCATTTTACTTGGGTATTATCTGTCCTTACGATAAATTTATTATATACAATATAGGGTTCAAATGCTAATAAACATTTATATAACGCAAATAATTCTTTCCTATTTATCTCCCATTTTAATTGTGGTTCGGTATAGGTTCCTGAATAATATCTACAATGGTGCTCAATTTTTTCATTATCATATTTATATTTAAGTATTCCTCCATAACTGTGATTACTAGAATATGTTTCCACAATATATGTACATTTCCTATTTTCATCATGAAAATATAACTTAGGTAATTTTTTGCACATAGTCTTAATTTTTTGTATATGTAACCTATCAGTTTTATGAAAATAATATTCGGTATCTTTCTTTAATTTTTTGTGTAATGGTTTTAGGTGTTCTGCTAGTTTAGGTACATAATCTCTTACTTGGTTGACTAGTCCTAAAAATGACTGTAATTTCTTTTTTGTATCTATTGTTTCGTTTGTATCAATTATTTTTTGTACTATATGAGTCTGCATTTTTATTCCATTTTTATCTATTTGTATTCCTAGAAATTCTATCTGATTTTTCATTAGTTCTGCTTTTGTTTTACTCAAACTAATTCCTGAGATTTCAATCAAATGTATGAATTTTTCTAATAATTGAATATGTTCATCTTGTGTTCTTGAATATAAAAGTATATCATCTATATATACTATACAATTTTCTAGTTGGTTGAAATATTTATCCATAAAATTTTGGTATCTACCTGGTGCATTTTTATATCCAAATGGTAATACATTCCATTCGTAAAATCCTTGTGGTACGGTGAATGCTGTTAATTTTTTAGATTCATCTGTTAACTTTAGGTGGTAAAATCCTGATTTACAATCAAATTTACTGAAATAATTATAACCTTGTATTTGTCTGATTTTTAATATCTTATTTGGTATTGGGTAATTGTAGGATTTAGTTTTTGCATTTAGATTTCTATAATCAATGACCATTCTACTTTTTCCTCTTTTTTTGTTCACTATGTTTAGAAACTATAAAGGCGGGACTCGAATGTTTACTATTACTAGTTTGTATGAAGTTGTTTTTAAGTAGTTCAGTTATGTGTATATCGAATTCTTTTAAATTGTCAAAGTTATATTTTAAGGGTTTCTGGGTTATTATACTATTTTTGTCTATTAATTCAATTTGTACTGTTGTTTTATGTTTTTCCCATCCGTGTAAAGGGTTTTCGTTATACAAAAGTTCTAACTTTTCCTGGATTGGTTTAACTTTGTTTATGGAGAATATGATTAGTTCTATTTTTTGAATCGTATTTTCGGATTCTAATTTTTGTGTAATTTTTTCACTTCCTTTTATCCATGGTGTTATTTTTCTTATTTTATTGGTTACTCTCTTAGCTCCTATTTTTTGTTTACAAGGGGTTGTAAACCACCAGTGTGTTCTTGTTAATACGTGTGGGTATAAATCATCTATGAATGGTATTCCTAATAGCATATCTCTTTGTGAAAATTCAAAACTGTACATTTCTTTGATAGTTAATAGCTTATCCCATAGTTGGATTTTTATATTTTTTGCTTTGTAAGTTATCATACTTCCTTCATCGTTAAATCCACTTATTATTACTGGGGTTTTTAATTTTTCCCATTTATCATCTGGTAGACAATTATGTTTATATAAGTTTGCTTTTGCTCCTGTATCAATCATAGGTGTATAATATCTATTATGGTAGCCTTCTACTATGATTTTTGCAAGTATGTATATTTTGGGCATTTAATTGAGTTTCATGTTATTGTTCGTTTGATTATTATATTTTTGTTTTTGTAGGTTATAGTCAATTGTTTGTCTTCTAATTTATATGGTTTAAGATTTTCTAACCAATTTATTCCTAGTGTGATATTGTTGCCTGTTTGACATATCTTAAACTGTATTGTTATTGGTATGCCTCCAATTATCAGTTCTTTCTCTACTATGTTTTCCATGTTTACTAGTACTTTTGGTAATCCAGTTACTTGAGTATTTGTAATAATTTCGTTTTCCATTACTAATTCTTTTGCAATATAATTTTCTTCATGTCCTGTGTTTATTAATATTAAGTATATTTGTTGATCCATGATTCCTGTTATATAATAATGGTATGTTTTAGGATTATCAGTGATATAATTAATTGAGTCTTGTGATATATAATTTAGTTTTTTAGAAGTACTAAGTTTGGATGATGTTGTAGGTGTATCAGTAATCATTCTTTTTGAGGTACTAAGCCTATCTCTTACTATATCTAGATCAGTATTTATATCTAATTCATGGTAATTATAATCATTATTATCTATGACTGTGACAATTTGTTCAAAGGGATTTTCTATCTTAATTCTATTGATTTTGTTTTTTGCTTTTACTGCATGGCTGGTAGTATATATATATAAATTTTTACATCTTGCGGTAAATATTTTACTTCCAGGTGCTAACTCAATTCCTGACATTTTCCAGTATAGGACTAATGATTTATCTATGTTTGTATCTGTTACTGCTACTGAGTAATTCGCACTTATAATAAATTTGAATTTTTGATATATTAAATTTCCTTTAATCGCACTGATAACACTTTTTTCAATAGGGTGTATGATTCTATCGTCTGCTAAGTATATTTCAATTGGGGTATCTATTCCTTCTCTAAAACATGCCTTAATCAATATTTCTGTTGCTCCTAAGTGTACATATTTTATTGGAATTTTTGATTTTATTTTTTGTATTTCTTTATTTACTAATTTTTTGTTTAATATAGGAATCTTTGCTTTTCCTTTTATGTATTTACAATCTATAATATGTTCTTTTTGACTTATTACATAATATTCTTCTTTTGGTGGTTTGAACCAATGTTTAATTATAGGTACATCTAAAATTTTTGTTATACTTAGGTCTAATTCTTTCTTTTTTATTTGGTCAAATATATGGTTATCAAATATTAGTTTTTGGTCTGATGATTCTGCATCCTGATATTCTTCTTTGTCAAGTAGTCGGATATCTTCTTCAGTCATATTCTGTTTCTGTTTCCGATTCATTTATATTTTCATTTTCATTTGTACTAGTATCTGAAAAGTCATATATACTATCATTACTATCTAAGTCATAATCTATATAGTCAATTTGTGTATATTCATTATCATTTATCGTTATTTCCGATATTTGTTTTTTCTTTGGGTCTTTAGGTATTTTGCAATCTTTTGCTAAATGACCTAACTTTCCACAGTTATAACATGTGCATTCTGCTAATGTTTTCTTTTTCTTATATGGTCGTTTTATATTAGAGTTTTTTACATAATAGCGTCTTCTTGGTTGTTTATATTTATACTTAATTCTGTTGGGTTTATACTTCGTATATTTTTTATTTTTCTTTTTATAATATTTTTTGTCTATACAACCGAATTGTGGTGTTGTTTTATTTTTGCAACATGATAAGTTTTTGATTATTGTTTTATCTAGAGTAACATTTTCTTTGTATCTTTCACATAAATCTATGAACCAATGTTGTAAATATTTTATTCTAGCTCCTAAGGTATCTGTTAATCCTGCATCAGCCCAATCTTTCGTTATTTTTGATCCAAAGGGTTCTGGTAATTTTGTAAAATATAGTTTTCTTATATCAGTACTTTCTGCTGCTGTGTACATTCCTTTATAATAATAGTCTTTAAAGGCGCAAGTATATTCATCTATGTAGCACATATTACAGATAGCTAATTTCTGTATTAGGTTTCTATGTATTATTTTTTCTTTATTTTGTTCCTCAATTTCGGTAGTCATACTACTAAATTCATCTCTAATAGCCATTTCATATTTAGTTAGTATTTCCGTATTTGTCGTGGCTGCTGTTCCTTCACTATTTTGATTATTCCTTAATACTGCCAAACTTGTCGTAGGTAAATTGTGTAGCCATAATTTAACTGTGCCTATTAATGTTCTTTCTATATAAGCTGGTGTTTCTGCCATTGATATTTTATTATCTACTAATTGTTTAGCAATATATCCTATCCATACTTGAATTGCTTTATTTGTATCTGTAACACAATCTAGATCTAAAAAGTTCTGTTGTTCACTTGTCTGTTTTGGTTGCCATTTTATATTTAACCTTTGTTCCCATAATTCTTTACTTTTATCATTCCTTTCATAAGTATATTTCGTGTACTTAGGGCTTGATTGTTTATTTAATCTAGAAGTACTTGGTTTATTATCTATTGTTCCTACATTAACCTCTATTTGTTGTATGTTATTTATTTTTTCTAGTAGTTCCGTATATGTTTCACTAATTTCACTAGTTTCAGAGTGAATATCGTCAATTGTGTTATTTTTATCATTATTATCAATAGTATTTATCCTAATGTCTGGTAATTCGGGTTCAGTATTACTTTGTTCTTCGTCCATTTGTATTTTGTTTTTAACCTTTTCTATTTCTTGTGTTAATAGTAATTCTTGTTCCTGTTCACGTCTTATTTCCTTTTGTTTTTGTTTATCAGCATATAATTTTTTTAACATTTCTAATTCTTTTTCTAATTCTAATATTTAGTATTTTTTGTTTCTTCTAATTGTTGTAATTCTTGTTTTGCTTGTGTTTTTATTTTATCAATTTCTTCATTTTCCTTAGTAACTCGGACCATAGCGGTTAAACTATCTTCTAATTTAACTGTTTCTTTTTCTAGCATTAAGTATAAAGTGTTACCTATTTTTTTATATCTTCTGCCTAAATTTGAAAAGATTATTGATATTTGTAATCCATCTGGGTTTGTATATGTCTTTTCATCTATTGCATATTCCTCTTTATTCATTATAATTGATGTTCGTATTTATATTCTAAGTGGAACAATAGTATTTCTAACTCAAATATGGTTTTTCTTTGTGTATCTAGAGATTTTTTTGTTACTCCGGCAAATATATTATACTGTAATCTGGCCTGTCTTTCTTTTAGCTCTTGTCGTACTTTTGTAATTTCTTCTGCTAATTGTTGTCTGTATTGTGTATCTGTATTCATAGTTTGTTCTTAAGATGTTGGACTAATTTATATTCTGTTTTAGATATTTTGTCTATAAGATAAGATAGTCTATTGTTATCTAATTTGTTAGTGTTTAAAGTTTTATATTCTGGATATAATATATTTAATTTTTTCCTGAGTTTTCGTAATTTTTTAGTTTTCTGTGTTCTTTTTTGTTTATTTAATTTTTGTACAGCTGCTTTTGCTTTTATTTGGTCTTCAGTATCCGTATTATAGAGTATATCATTTATATAAGCATGTTGATTAGTAATATGTTGTTCTAAGGTAAGTCCATATTCTTGGTAATCTTGTAATATTTTTTCCATTATGTGATAATAGTATCCATAAGGTAAGAATTCTCTATTTTCTCTTTCTGATCTTGAGACCAAAAATGATGGTTGTAATAGTATCCTATATCCGGTTATCAATGGTCACTATCATATAGTTCCTACTCATTGATCAATTGTGAATCTCATGTCTCATATTCATGAAAAAGTTCCAAAGCCCAATAAGGTTACGTTCCAAAGTTCCAATAGTGGTTATATTCATGTATCCTGTGCATTGCTTATTGTCCAATGGTTCCAATGGTGTTATGTTTCCAATAAGGCTATGTTTCCAATAATGTTTATTCACATGTCTCTCACTCATTGATTATTGATCCAAACCTTCCTATAAGGTTATGACTATCATTGTATCAATCTCAAAGTAAAGAATAAAGTAATGCATATGTGGTTAATGATCAAGTATGGGTGGCAGCTTTGGGGGCGAAATGCCTAGCTCAAGCCGATCCCAAGATTATTGGATCAGGGGGCAGTCCTAGAGGCATAAGCCTAGCTCGGACCGAACCTGACAAGGGGAAGCTCTAGAAGTCTAAACCTAGCTCGAGCCGAACCTGATATGTTGGTTTATGGGTGGCAGCTCTAGAGGTAATAACCTAGCTCGAGCCGAACCCAATGCTTTGATTCTTAGGGTGGCAGCTCTAGAGGCATAAGCCTAGCTCGAGCCGATCCCAACATAACGTTATGTTATGTTAAACCCACTGTTCAGTCGGGGCCCAGGTATCACAGTTCACAGGCAAAGATGAATAATCATAGAATCAAAGAAACAAAGAAAGTAAAGAAAGCAATATACATGGTTTCAAAAGTCTAGTATAGTGACTTATCCATATTGGTTATGCATTTGAATTTGATTTCATTGGCATACTCACATATCATATAGTTTCATTTGAGCCTTGCATACTCAGTACATTCTTCGTACTGACCCCTCTTGGGGGATTTACCTTACTTGCTATAGGCGCAGGTTCTAGTAGGCCTCCACAGTAGGTTGCCAGTTGTTGCAGATCATTAGTGAGCTCCAGTTAGTTCCGGGCTTCTCCGAGTCACAGTTGTACATATGTTTTGGTGTTGTACATGTTGTATAAAGCGGGGACTTGTCCCGACTTTTAGTTCATTTTGGTCAATGCACTTGTTAGAGGCTTTTGTAGACAGATGTGGGTGTATAAATGTAAAAGGTACATGTCGTTTTTGACTTGATGGCCTCAACGGCCAAGTTTCATATATGTATATATGTCAGATGTTCTATGAATTTCGTTGTTAGAATTATAAGCTCCTACGTGATAAGGGTGTTTCTGATGGTATGCATATGAATGAACATAAGTACAATTTGGTTCTTTCGGGCCTTATCGGCTACGGGTGCCAATCACGCCTCATTGGAATTCGGGGCATAACAAAAGTGGTATCAGAGCAGGTTGTTCTAAGGGTGTCTACCAATCCGTGTCTCAGTAGGGTCTTACTTATCGATGTGTTGTGTACCACATTTATAAGTAGGAGGCTACGGGATATTTAGGATGTTGTTTCTCTTCTTTATTTCTAGATCGTGCAATAGAGCCAGTGTTGTAAGTTGAATTGTATCTGACCATGGTAATTGTTTTTCTCTAGTATAGTAACAATGCCAATGACAAGAAGAGGTAGAGGTAAGGGCAAGCAGGTAGACATGCCTGCGGAAGAAGGAATGAGTAGATTACCACCTGACCAAGTTAGTCAAGGTGGAGCAAATGCTGAAATTTCATCGCAGTCTTCGTCTACTTATCCAGCTCCGGAAGAGCCAGTTGATAGAGAAGTACCCGCAGAACCACCAATGAACACCATAGATCAGGACCTTAGAAATGCAGTACATATGTTGACGCAGTTAGTGGAGGCACAAAGTCAAGGACGAACTGGTCCAATGACAAATGAGGATGATGCGGCTAGAGTGGCAAGTCGCAGGACACATGATTTCCTAAAACTGGACCCTTCTATATTCACTGGGTCAGATCCGAAAGCAGATCCACAGGACTTCGTGGATCAAATTCAGGGGGCTTTGAAAGTTATACACGTGACAGGGGTAGAAACAGTTGAACTTGTTGCGTACAGGTTGAAAGGAGAAGCGATATTATGGTATGAGGATTGGAAGAAGTCACGTGGTATCGGTGCAATGCCAATAAATTGGGAAGAATTTAAAGCGGCTTTTCTTGATCATTATCTTCCCTATGAGATCCGTGAGGCACGTGCGGATCAACTCTTGAATCTTCATCAAGGAAATTTGAGTGTCAGAGAATATAGTCTGTAATTTAATTCCTTGTCTCGATATTCTCCAAATGTGGTTGCGAATATGACAGATAGAGTCCATCGATACGTGGACAGATTAGAGCCATATTCGGTAAGGGATTGCACTATTGATGCCTTGAACAAGGATATGGATATAGAGAGAATTCAAGCCTTCACCCACAAAATGGAAGATCAAAGACAAAGAAGAAGAGTACAAGAATTTGATAGGGGACAATCTAAAAGGGCTAGACCTATGGGACCATCTATGATGTCCCAAGGAGGATCTAGACCTCGTATGTTTACTAGACCACCTAAACCATCGTTCTCATATTCTACAGCAGGTGCTCACTATCAATTTCGAGGGTCTAGAGGTGGTCTATCTGGATAGAGTAGTGGGGTTCCCGGATCACAGGCAGTAGGTTTTCCCCGTCAGCAGTGTCAGCACTGTGGACGTATTCATTCAGGTACATACAGAGTGGGGACAAATGCTTGCTTCTGGTGTGGTATGATAGGACACATGATGAGAGAGTGTCCCTAGAGGAGCATGGGTGGTATAGCATGACCGGCAGGATCGGCCGTTGTGTCATTAGCATCGGTTCCTTCATTGGGCCGAGGTGTGCAGTCTGTTGGCTGGGGTAGGGGTGCCAGAGGAGCAACCAGTACTAGTGGGGTCCAGAATCGCACTTATACGTTGGTGGACCGACAAAATTCAGAGGCTTCTCCTGATGTTGTCACAGGTACATTATCCATATTCTCATATAATGTATATGCACTGATTAATATAGGTTCTATATTTTCCTATGTTACTTCGTTGATTGCTGCAAAATTTTCAAAGGCACCAAAATTATTAATTAAGTCAATTGAAGTGTCTACACCGATTGGTGAATGTATTGTTGCAAAAAGAGTATATCATAATTGTGTGGTAACGGTGTGTGGTCATGATACACTGGCCGATCTTATTGAACTTGACATGGTGGATTTTGATGTGATAATGGGAATGGATTGGTTAGCTTCTTGTTACGCCATGGTTGATTGCCTGGGCAAGAAGGTATATTTTCATTTTCCACAAATGGATGTTGTTGAATGGAAGGGTGATGTAGGGGCACCTAGAGGAAGATTTATTTCTTATCAAAAAGCCAGGAAAATGATTGCTAAGGGTTACATATGTCATATGGTACGGGTGCAAGATACTGAAGTGGAACCACTAACTCCTCAGTCTGTTCCAGTGGTTAGTGAATTTCTGGATGTATTTCCAGAAGACCTTTCAGGCTTACCCCCAGAAAGGGAAGTAGAATTTGGCATTGTTGTGATTCCAGGCACTCAGCCTATTTCTATTCCTCCATATAGAATGGCTCCAGCAGAATTGCGTGAATTGAAGGAGCAATTGAAATATTTGCTGGACAAAGGCTTCATCAGGCCTAGTATATCCCCGTGGGGCACACCGGTATTATTCGTACAGAAGAAAGATGGCACGTTGAGAATGTGCATCGACTATCGGCAATTGAATAAGGTAACAATCAAAAACAAATATCCTTTCACTCGAATTGATGATTTGTTTGATCAGTTACAGGGTGCCAAGTGTTTTTCAAAAATTGACTTGAGGTCGTGTTACCATCAAGTCAGAGTTAGAGAAGAAGATGTACCCAAGACAGCATTTCGAACATGGTATGGCCATTATGATTTTTTAGTTATTTTATTTGGACTAACAAATGCACCAACTGTGTTCATGGATTTGATGAATAGGGTGTTTAAGCCATTTCTGGACGTGTTCATCACAGTATTTATAGACGATATTTTGGTTTATTCAAGATCACCAGAGGACCATGCTAATCACTTATGGCAGGTGTTGCAAATACTCTGTGAGCGTAAATTGTATGAAAAGTTCTCCAAGTGTGAGTTTTGGTTAAAATCAGTTGCCTTCTTGGGTCACATTGTGTCAGATGAAGGGATACAGGTTGATACACAGAAAATTGAAGCAGTGAAAAATTGGCCAAGACCTACGACACCCACAGAAATTCATAGTTTTCTTGGATTGGCAGGTTATTACCGAAGATTTGTGGAAGATTTTTCCTCTATTGCTGCACCGTTAACAAAGCTTACACACAAAGCAGTTAAATTTCAGTGGAATGATGCGTGTGAGAAAAGCTTCCAAAAGTTGAAAGATAAATTAACCTCCACACCAGTTTTAGTACTTCCTGAAGGTACTGAAGGTTATGCAGTGTATTGTGATGCTCTCGGGGTTGGCCTCGGATGTGTATTGATGCAGCACAGTAATGTCATAGCATATGCCTCACGACAATTGCAGCCACATGAAAGAAACTAACCCACACATGATCTTGAATTAGCAGCGGTGGTTTTTGCTTTAAAGATATGGCGTCATTATTTGTATGGAGTTCATGTTTATATCTATACTGATCACAAAAGTCTGCAGTATATCTTTAAGAAGAAAGAACTCAATTTAAGGCAACGAAGGTGGCTTGAGTTACTAAAAGATTATGATATTGATATTCTATACCATCCAGGAAAAGTAAATGTAGTAGCTGATGCATTTAGCCGCAAGGCAACCGGAGTCATTGGTGACCAATTGACGGAAAATAAAGAGATAATCAAAGATTTATATCAATTAGAAAGCTTGGGGGTTCGTCTTCTTAAATCCTCGAATGAAGGAGTTATTGTACAAAATGCAGCTGAATCTTTGTTGACAACTGAAGTGAAAGAGAAGCAGTTTGCAGATCCTATGCTATTGTAGCTAAAGGAAAATGTTCAACAGAATTTGACAAAGGCATTTGATCTTACACAAGAAGGGGTGATACAATGCCTAGGCAGATTATGCGTACCATATGTAGACGAGTTGAGGAAACGAATTATGACTGAGGCGCATCATTCGCCCTATTCTATTCATTCGGGTGCTACTAAAATGTACCATGATTTAAAGGAAATATATTGGTGGGGAAATATGAAGAAAAAAATTACAGAATTCGTCTCTCAATGCCCGAATTGTCAACAAGTGAAAGTGGAGCATCAGAAACCAGGAGGTTACATGCAATGTATCAATCTTCCAGTATGGAAATAGGATATGATTAATATGGACTTCATCACAAGTTTGCCTCGTACACTGTGGAGATTTGATTCTGTATGGGTTATAGGGGACAGGCTTACCAACTCTGCGCATTTTCTACCAGTCAAGACCACTTATACAGCTGAGAATTATGCAAAATTATATGTTAAAGAGATAGTACGGTTACATGGTATTCCACTTTCCATTATATCAGACAGAGGGGCACAGTTTACTGCGCATTTTTGGAGATCTTTTCAGCAGAGTTTGGGTACACAGGTGAATCTGAGTACGGCATTCCATCCTCAGACTGAAGGACAAGCAGAACGTACCATCCAAACACTTGAAGATATGCTACGAGCATGCACATTAGATTTTCAGGGTAGTTGGGATGACCATTTTCCTCTTATTGAATTTGCTTACAACAATAGGTATCACTCAAGTATTAAAATGTCACCTTATAAAGCTTTGTACGGAAGGAAATGTAGATCACCAATTGGATGGTTTGAAGCGGGTGTAACTGCTTTACTTGGGCCAGATCTTGTTCATCAGGCTATGGAGAAAGTTAAAGTGATTCAACAATGATTACAAATGGCCCAGAGTCAACACAAGTCATATGCCTATGTTAGAAGAAGAGGACTTGAATTTGCTATAGGTGATTGGGTATTTCTGAAGGTGTCACCAATGAAAGGGGTAATGCGATTCGGAAAAAAAGAAAAATTGAGTCCACGTTATATAGGCCCATATGAAATTATCAGGAGATTTGGGCAGGTTGCGTATGAGTTAGCACTACCCCAAGAACTCTCCACAGTTCATCCGGTATTCCATGTCTCGATGCTTCAAAAATGCATAGGAGATCCATCTCGTTTTACTCCTATTGATGATGTACAGGTTACAGAGGATCTTACCTATGAGGAGATACCTATTTCTATCCTGGATAGATAGTGAAGAGATTGAGAAATAAATATATAGCATCCGTAAAGGTACTTTGGAGAAATCAACAAATAGAAGAGGTCACATGGGAAGCTGAAGAAGTGATGAAATCAAAATACCGTCATTTGTTCCCAAAAGGAAGAATGACAAGTAAGTATTTATAAGCTTTGAGTATATCTCTATATGATGACATTAAGAATGCTCTTAAACTTTTAATTGGTTACTTTGAAATGATAACACTAACATTCGAGGATGAATGTTTCTAAGGGGGGAAGAATGTAACACCCCATACGTCTCGGAGTCTAGATGACTATCGTAACATTTATAGAAATATGAAAACATAAGAGATTTGATTAATTATGTATTGAATTGAGGGCATTTAAAAGTCTTGTACAATTAGGCCCTAAATGAGGCCCAAATATCATGAGAAAGACATAGCCCAAAAGAGATTTTGCATTGCTCATCCATTGACCAAGTAAACCCACCGAGTGTGTGGATAAGGATCATTCAAAAGGGACTATATAAACCCATAAATCAGATTTTTATTCATTAGATACACACATGCCTTTTTAATATTTTTCTTAAACATTATCTCTCACACAAAAACCCTAAGGCAACTACTTGTTGGGCCAAGATCACTCTTTGGTAAGCTTTGGTAAGTATTTATTCTCATTTTTCAGTATATAATATGTTTATGATGGTGTATAAATCATGTTGGTTGTGTTGGCAAAGTGTTGGACAGTGTGCCATGTGTAAAACTGTCTATTTTTGCAATCGGAGAATGGTTTTGTCTTGTGAACTTGAACATGGACTTATAGTCATGAAGGAATTGAACTTGATGGAGAAATATTGACATGTGAGATGTTATTATAGCCTTACCTTGTTTTGTCCTTGTGTATACTGTTTGATATTGCAATTGTGAAATTGGTTATGGATTTGGTGACATATTGACCAAGAAGTGTCGTTTTGGGTGTTGTTTATGGGTGTGGTGAGACCATGGCTGATTTTTGGCATACAAATGATCAAAAATATGTTAAAAGGAGTTTTTTTATGATCATGGACCATTCATTGCATAAAAAGACCCAAAAGAAACCATTTCGGACCAAAACGGGCATCCGCCCCCGTAGACGAGGGCACCTGCAGGCACAGATGCCGATGCAGGTGCCTCTGTCTACTGCCAATGGTCACCTTTGTGCAAACCTCATCCACCTACGATCACATTTGGTAGCGTAGGTCAGCCCAAGTTTTCGTTTTGTGTGTTTTCGTCTCTAGTTGATCCCCGAAGGCCCTTATACCCTTCTTGGATGTAATTATCAATTTGTGATGTCGTTTTAATGACTTTAAAGTGTCGTATGGAGGTGTGTTGGACTATATTAAGTATGGATGGTTGTTCATATGTTGTTATAAAGGAGTAATTGTGACGGAATGGCGATGAGAAAGTATAAAGGGTAAGTGTAGTGTGAAATGCTATTGATGTATGATATCTTGGTCAATGTGTGGAATGTTATGGTGTTGTTGATATGAAAATGCAGTGGATTGTATTGTAAGGTATGACATGACGTTATACGACAGTCATGTAGTTCATTGTCATCTTGTACACTTGTATAGTAACTAGTTGCTAATGTAAGCTCCGATATGTACTAGTATTGTAGAGTGACACATAAAGAAGGAGCGGGACTATTGTATGCACATCTAAGATTGTATATTCATATTGAGAATACAAGGTATGTAAGGTTACTCTGTCCATATCTTTCTGCAGCATATAGTACTCACATTGACGATACGCTTGTCCCATCCCGAAATGTGCTAAGGTATCCTATATCCGGTTATCAATGGTCACTATCATATAGTTCCTACTCATTGATCAATTGTGAATCTCATGTATCATATTCATGACTAATGTTCCAAAGCCCAATAATGTTACGTTCCAAAGTTCCAATAGTGGTTATATTCATGTATCCTGTGCATTGCTTAGTTCCAATGGTGTTATGTTTCCAATAAGGCTATGTTTCCAATAATGTTTATTCACATATCTCTCACTCATTGATTATTGATCCAAAGCTTCCCATAAGGTTATGACTATCATTGTATCAATCTCAAAGTAAAGAATAAAGTAATGCATATGTTGTTAATGATCAAGTATGGGTTGCAGCTTTGGGGGCGAAATGCCTAGCTCAAGCCGATCACAAGATTGTTGGATCAGGGAGCAGTCCTAGAGGCATAAGCCTAGCTCGGACCGAACCTGACAAGGGGAATCTCTAGAGGTCAATACCTAGCTCGGGCCAAACTTGATATGTTAGTTTATGGGTGGCAGCTCTAGAGGTAATAACCTAGCTCGAGACGAACCCAATGCTTTGATTCTTAGGGTGGCAGCTCTAGAGGCATAAGCCTAGCTCGAGCCTATCCCAACATAACGGTATGTTATGTTAAATCCACTGTTCAGTCGGTGCCCGGGTATCACAGTTCACAGGCAAAGATGAATAATCATAGAATCAAAGAAACAAAGAAAGTAAAGAAAGCAATATACATGGTTTCCAAAGTCCAGTATAGTGACTTATCCATATTGGTTATGCATTTGAATTTGATTTCATTGGCGTACTCACATATCATATAGTTTCATTTGAGCCTTGCATATTCAGTACATTCTTCGTACTGACCCCTCTTGGGGGATTTACCTTACTTGCTGCAGGCGCAGGTTCTAGTAGGCCTCCACAGTAGGTTGCCAGTTGTTGCAGATCATTGGTGAGCTCCAGTTAGTTCGGGGCTTCTCCGAGTCACAGTTGTACATATGTTTTGGTGTTGTACATATTGTATAAAGCGGGGACTTGTCCCGACTTTTAGTTCATTTTGGTCAATGCACTTGTTAGAGGCTTTTGTAGACAGATGTGGGTGTATAAATGTAAAATGTACATGTCGTTTTTGACTTGATGGCCTCAATGACCAAGTTTTATATATGTATATATATGTCACATGTTCCATGAATTTCTTTGTTAGCATAATAAGCTCCTACGTGATAAGGGTGTTTCTGATGGCATGCATATGAATGAACATAAGTACAGTTTTGTTCTCTCGGGCCTTATCGGCTACGGGTGCCAATCACGCCTCGTTGGAATTCGGGGAGTTACATATCTATTCACTTGTATTTGATTCCATTGAGTTCCTATATTTCGTACAGTTACTTATAGCCTTACGTACTCAGTACATTATTTCGTACTGACGTCCCTTGGGGTACCTGCCTTACTTGTTGTAGGTACAGGAGCTAGTAGACCTTCACAATAAGGTACGGGTCATCTGTAGGCTATTGGTGAGCTCCAGGTTGATTCGGGGCTTTTCGAGTCATTTTTATATATTTTTGGTACTATGTAGCAGTTGTATAAGGTTGGGACTTGTCCCAAGCTTAGTCATGGTTATATGTCTTTTAGAGTCTTTGTAGACATTTTAATGTCAAGCATGGTAGTGCCTTGCCTTTTAAACATTGTGGCCCCAACAACCAAGTCTTGTATCTGTTTTGAACGTCTTTACATGACTTCCTTCATCGATATATTATATCTGCATGTGGTAGAATTTCTGTTCACTTAATGGCATACATATGAATGTACACGATCATAGGTTGGTTCTCTCGGGCCTTTACGGCTACGGGTGCCAGTCCGTCCCAATGGGATTTGAGGTATGACACTTGCCTCCCTGAAATAAAGGGTTTTAACTACCTCTAAAGAGGTCTCCCCTTCCTTACCTACTCCATAAGGTCTCGCTCCTTTCACTTCCTCTTCAATAAGATATGACCCTTTTAGTGGCTATAGTGGTGTACTTAGGTAATGAAATTCTCGACCAACCCTATCCCCTAACCCTCAGAGTGAAAAAGGCGCATCTCCTTAGGAGTCTCCGTCCGCTTCTTCTCCTTCTGGATCCTTCCTCATCGGTCATGTATTAAGCGAAACTAATTCCGATAAGGAGGTTTTTTATTCTCCCTATTCCCCATCTACTTTCACTTTGACTCTCGAAAACCAATCCATTGAGAGTTCTCCCAATGAGCAGAAAGAGAAATTGGAGTTTCTCTCTGAAAACCAGCGAAAGCATTGGACGGGGAAAATCCTTCGAGCATTCAAGGAAGGCTTAGAGATAGTTGATCCATGAGGCAATATTGGCAAGAGGCAATTTCTTGGTAATGGGGGGATTTTCTTGAGATGGACTGGCCTATCCAATGAGAACTCCATCTCTTGAGGCTTTTTACATTCGAACTTTGGAAACCCCAATAAAAGCAAGAGAAATAAACGTAGAAGGCCAACCTTACCTATTGGGTTGGGGCCCTTTCCTATATTATCATGTTGGAAAGACGTGTACCTATATACGAAGGCAAGCTAGATGATGAAGTAGCTTCAGATAAAAAAGAAAGACGTAGGAAAGAGGCCTAGAGACCTCTAGAAGATAGATTAAAGATATGAACATCATAGCTACTCCTGCCATATGAAAGAACTCTTCTCTTAAGGGAAGCTCCCGTTCCCCAAGATATCTATTCAGTTTCCATGTCTGCATTCTTTGATTTGGAATCCAGCTAACATTATTCCCGACCCGTAGTCTCTAGACTGATGGAAGACGCGGGCCTGGTAAATTCGATAAAGTATCCTTTTTCAGTTTCCTTTCAATCTCTAGACTGACCGTCGCATGCTCACCTCAGAGATTGGCTGAGCGTAGATAAATCTTAAAGTGTTCTTTCATCTGCCTTTTCCCTTTCGACTGGACAAATTCAATAGCTGCTCCTAGCTCGATTCCAAGACCTGGACCTCTTTCAGGTTTGAAAGCAGCCCTTATTCCATCAACAACTCAATAGATGGGACTTGCTTTCCTTGGGGTTGGTTAAAAGGTAAGGATAGCATGATTGGCTGATTGGTTAGAAGGTAAGGAGTCTCTATTTATAGAGTCTTTAACATTCTCCTATAAAAACAAGGATTAGACAAATATGGAGAATTCATGTTTTCCCTTTCCTAAATAGAAAACCCAATTATGGTAAGAAAATCAGGGCAAATACCAACAATTCCCCCCCTTGGCCTAAATTTCTGACAAAATAAATTTTCTCCACCTTTTTCACGTAGTCTTCAACAAGTTCAATCTCCATCTCCAAAATTTCCTCCATTAAATCTTTGTCTCTACATAGAGTAATACTGATAAAATTTCTCAAACTAAAATCTTCATTATAGTCAAGTAGGTTGCGACTAGAACTGAACCTGCCAAGATGAACACCCGTTTTAACCCCGCTCTGATACCATGTAAAAAAATGGATCTTGGGCCTAACTCAACCCCAAAAGCTAGCTCATGAGGGAGGATTGCCTAAGTCCATATAAGGAGACCAAATACCCATCCCTTTTTGGATGTGGGACTCTTAATCTCACCATTTTAGTACAAATAGTGGGATAAATAGTCCAAGGATTAGTTAATACCTCATACCAAACATGGAATAAAATTAATCTCAAACTTTATCCCAGGATTAATTTCCTTATCCGATGTACCAAACGACCCTTTGTGTTGGATTTGGGTTAGAGATATATTATTTAAGAGATCGTCCATTTTCATAATTTGATATACGACTTTGGTTGGATAATTACTTTGCTTTTATTGATTATTATTAATGTGGTTGGCGATGCACATATTTTATTTCTGATAACGACCTCAATCAAGTGACTAAAATTGATATAAAAAAAAGAATTAAACCACAAAATTAAAGGATAGTTGAGAAATAAGAGGTGAAAAGTGAAGAAAGAAAGGTTCAATTGAAGAACAATTAAACCAAGGGAGAAGAGAACTCAATCAAATGCACGGGAAACCAAATTGAATCCACAATATGATAACTCGATGATTAATCAAGCAAAGAAGATAACATAAGCAATTCAGGAATCCACCCTAATCACTCTATCTAAGCTAATAATAGGAATTGAACCCAATCACTACCCTAATCTAAAGTAACTAAATATCAATGTCTATTTAAGACAATTCAATCATCCAAAATCTAAGTAAAGAAAATGTCTAAGGCAACTATTTATAGTCCTTGCCTTTTTTACAAATAGCCTATTACAAAAATAGACCAAAAGTGACTATTTTAGTAATAACCCACAAAGGCCCTTCTTGATTGTCCAAATGACATCTTGGTCGCCCATGACCTTGTATATTTATTGCTCTATGACTTTCCTCCGGGCTCCAAGCTATCATCCATACGTAGAAGCCCATCCTAATGTGCCCCATGCTAATCATGCTCGTATCATCCTCCCCTTCTTCAAAAGGATTCTTCCTCGAATCTGAACCTTGCAAAAATATGAGAAGGGCAAACAACAAACATATCCTCATAGCATGAGGGTTAGCACAAGGGTTATCAATCATACTAACTTGCCAAGGAGGCACACATTTGACATACAACCAACTATCCTTTGTATTGAATAAGATCCATTCATCATATAAAGTGCAAAGGAATTGGTCATAAGCAACATCATGAAAAAAGGAAACCACAAAGGTCTTAATGGCATCAAGAATCTCAAGAGATAACATCACATTTACTTTAGGAGCCTAAGACACAATTGTTTCATTACCTCACGATAACACCTCACCAAAAATGGTGCAATCACCCATAAGGGTTCATTCTGGTCAAAGAAGTAAAAGAACCACATATCTCTACCTCCATACAAAATAAATCCCATACCATCATGGATATCATCATAAGAAAAAAGGTAGTATAGAAAGGCGTTAAGCTCACTATTCCCATCTAGGGTGTGCCAAAAGATAAGGACACCGGTAGATAAGAAGAAACATTTTAAGCACAAAACAACCCTCTCTATCAAGCAACTTTCCAAAGAAAGAAAATGCTCCAACGAAGCCATGCTACTAGAATGATTGAGGAATCTACTAGGAGTCAAATCACTCCATATCAAATAATAATCCCAAAGGATTGGGGTCCCTCCTAGCATAGTATCAAGCATGCTTCCAAGAGTCCCATTTGAAACTTCAACTTGTCCAACCCTATGAAGGTAACAAGGAGCTTTCAATATCCAAGGACTCTCCCAAAAATAAACAAGCAACTTAGCACCCACTAGTTGTGGTCCACACAACTTAAGCACAAGTGCGTCAAACAAGAATGCAACAATATAGCAAACTCCCAAAATAGGCAATGACACATTCGCCTTGGGGTTCACAAGTGTGAGATCACATTTGAGAAAAGGGTCATCATATGCAAACAAGTAGTAAAGAAAGATGTTACTTAAATGAACTTCATCCAAGGTATGCCCACATATAGAATCACCCTTTTATCCACAAACATTAAGGCCTTGATCAAGAATGGGGTCACAAAAGAATGAAGGGGTTATTGGAGAACATACACCCTCTTTCTTTCGACCACTAACCTCTCCAATAGATGTACTAGCATCTTCCAAGAAGAGAGTTCCATTTTTGAAAAGTGTAGGGGCTACACTTATATCAAAGGCGTTAAGCTCACTATTCTTATCTAGGGTGTGCAAAAAGATAAGGACACCGGTAGATAAGAAGAAACATTTTAAGCACAAAACAACCCTCTCTATCAAGCATCTTTTCAAAGAAAAAGAAAATGCACCAACGAAGCCATGCTACTAGAATGATTGAGGAATCTATTAGGAGTCAAATCACTCCATATCAAATAATAATCCCAATGGATTGGGGTCCCTCCTAGCATAGTATCAAGCATGCTTCCGAGAGTCCCATTTGAAACTTCAACTTGTCCAACCCTATGAAGGTAACATGGAGCTTTCAATATCCAAGGACTCTCCCAAAAACAAACAAGCAACTTAGCACCCACTAGTTGTGGTCCACACAACTTAAGCACAAGTGTGTCAAACAAGAATGCAACAATATAGGAAACTCCCAAAATAGGCAATAACACATTTGCCTTGGGGTTCACAAGAGTGAGATCACATTTGAGAAAAGGGTCATCATATGCAAACAAGTAGTAAAGAAAGATGTTACTTAAATGAACTTTATCCAAGGTGTGCCCACATATAGAATCACCCTTTGATCCACAAACATTAAGGCCTTGATCAAGAATGGGGTCACAGAAGAATGAAGGGGTTATTGGAGAACATACACCCTCTTTCTTTTGACCACTAACCTCTCCAATAGACGTACTATCATCTTCCAAGAAGAGAGTTCCATCTTTGAAAAGTGTGTCATCATACCATAATGGATTCTCAATCACTTGGTAGCCTTCAAGAGGGGCTACACTTATATCATGCCAAAACACACCACTATGAGAAGAAAGAGGAATGGAATCACAATTCAAGGATTTATCATTTAGGTGCAATGACTTCACATGACTATCTACATGACCAACTATATCAATGCCAACACTAAATTGAGGTTCCTTAAGTTCATCAGAAAACACCTCATTTAGTGGGTCATAATTACACACGAGTTGATCAACACCAATATCAATTGATAATGAACTATCATTCAAAGAACATGTATCAACACTAGGTGGACACAAATTGATCTTACTAGAAGAATCAATTCGGCCATCAATAAGATCAACTAGTGTATCCACATTTTCAACATTCACATTATCAAAACATGGCAAAGAATCACATGACAATGTACTATCATTCAAGGCACAAGTGTCAACACTAGGTGGACACAAATTGATCTTACTAGAAGAATCAATTCAGTCATCAGTAGGATCAACTAGTGTATGAACACTCTCAACAAATACATTATCACTATGTAACATGGTGTTATCAAGATAATCACAAGGCAAAGGATCTTTAAGCTCACACATATACATGCCATCACCTACACTCAATTGGCTATTAGCCACAAAATGATCTTTTACTTTCAACAAAGTGTAAGGTTTAGCTTTGTTACCTTGGAGATCATAGGAATGATTGTCTTCACCTTGATTTTCAACATCAGAGCATAAATGTTCTTTTGGGAAACTTTTTAGCACCTCATGATTCTTCATTGATCACGGTGCCTCATTAGGCTTGCTCCCAAGGATACCTCCACAAGAATTAATACAACTAGAAAAGGAAGAAAGGCTACAAAAGGTAGTATAAGATTGTGACAACTCTATCACATCACTCCTCATAACCTCTCCTTTTTCCACTCTAGAGTTGTCACATATCACACCCTTACTCCTCTCAATCTTTTGTCTCTCAATTTTATTGGAGTTAGGACAAGTGCCAAGAATTCCTTGGGAAGGGTTTAGAGATCCCTTCACATCTAACTTCCACTTTGCGTTGCTAGGTGTAGCCTTCATTTCACTCATTGGATCATCTTCAAGCACATTTCCACAAGGAGTAGCTTGTTTTGCTTTTGACTCCTTGGAGACCATTTGAGAGATCTTGTCAAGAGTTATTAGCATAGAAGCAAACAATTTGTTCATCCTCAAAGTAATAGGATCCTCAATTATGAGTGGTTCATTTGTAACTTTTGTTTCAAGAATCCGCCTCTCCCCATCATACATATCTTGAGACAATGAATCCCCTCTACTTCTATGGCTCATTGTTCTTTCCATCCTAACTCTAACATCATTACCATAAGCATAACTAGTCACATTGGAATAAGGATAAGAAGTACAAGTTCTTGCACCATAAGAAGTAAAGAATGTTCTTCGCCTATGGTCCACATGACATATTCGAATTGGTTTTGCCCACACATCTATTACCCCTTGATTAGGATAGTAAGTAGCACAAGATGAGAAAGGTAATTCATCCTCACAACTTTTCCTTCTATCACAATTCTCCTCAAGAGTTTATAAGACATATGGGAGAAAGAATTGTACCTCACATCATTTTTATCACCATGGTGTGTAATATGAGAACCCCCATACTCTTCATATTCACTATCAAATTCATAATAAGGTACTTCTACTCCTTCATGTTCATCATAAGAGCCATAAGCTCCATGCATCTCATATTCATCTCCGGTGTAGTAATTCTCATCACCATGTCGATCATAATCTCTTAGATCATCATATCCTTCATAAGATTCACCATCATACTCATGAGCTTCATTACTTTGCTCACAAGCACTCAAAGATCCCTCATGTTGCTCATCATCACTATACTCAAAGCTCATGTCTCTACAAGCATAGTCACTAATGTCATCTCCACAATAATCCGAAGCTATGGATGACATTCTTTATTATATCACCTTTTGTACCTACAAAACTAGCAAACAAGTTAGTAATAAAAGCCTCACTTCACTCATATATGAGCTCTCAACTCACCTTCTATGGCTTCTTTCCCATATTGATAGGTTACTAGCTTTGCTCAATCAATTCAAGGTTATCAATGCTTGTGGAAGAATGGATTTTGTGACTTGTTAAAGAAGGAAAACTCAAATAAAATAAAAAGGAATTGAATCACGAAGTTATCTATGAATTAAGATGAGAAAAGTTGAAGAAAAGAAGCAAGAAAGAAAACGGACTCAAAAAAAACTAAGTAACAAAAGTAGAAAAATTACTTGTGTTGCTTAATTTGAAGAATACAAAAAAGTGATTTGATGTTATAAAACTAGTTAACAAGTGATTAAATATGTTAATTACTTGATAATTAGTTAGAAAATTGAAAGATAAAGAGAACAAAAAAAGAATCGCAAAATTTGGACACTTAGAAAAATTTTGAGGCCTTGAAGAAGTTCATCACTTTAAAGAGGTTTGATTTGATGATTCAAACTAGTTAACAAGTGATTAAAGATTTTAATTACTTGTTAAATAGTTGAGGAATCGAAGGAGAAAGAGAACAAAAAAAGAATCACGAAGTTTGGACACTTAGAACAATTTTTAAATCCAAAAAACTTTAGGACCCCAAAAAAAACTAAGTGTTGAAACCTGAGAAATTTCAGCTCTCTGAAGTTGCTGTCCACGCACCACGTGGTGCGAGTGGGCTGGAGGGGCGCTGAGTTGTCTGTTGTGTGGCAGTCAATGGCTGACTTTGACCGTTGACTGCTGATGTGGCAATCCAAGTGAATTTTTTTTTCAGATTTTGATTTTTTATTTTTTTTTTTAAAATCTCAAAAAAAATTTATTATTTTTTTTTCAAAATTCCACAGATGGACCTACTAACACTTTGACCAACTTTGACTTAAAGATTTTGGATCAAATTATACTTTTTCTATCTGCTTCTCCAAGAACAAGATGAAGATGCTCAAGAACACCAACAAAAAACCCAATCTTCAAAACCTCATAACTTCTTCATTTCAACTCTAAATTTGATGAAATTTTCTCCCACGTGTTCCTTTAAACGCCACGAACAAACCCCACTAATTTTTAGCCTTCAAAATCAAGCCAAAAATAAATCCACTTTTCAAAATTGACAAAGTTTCAAAAACTTGAAACCCTTCAATGGCAACTTCACTTCTACAACTCTGATTTGAACGAAATTTGAAATCTAGACTCACAAGACACTAGGGAATCAAGATCTAGTGTCAAAAACAACAAATTAAAACAAAAAAGTTTCCAATTTTTTTTTTCGAATTTTTGGATAATTTTTTTTTGGGGGGGATTTTTGAAGAAATCAAATCCCAAGATTAAGATTTGTGAAAACAAACCTTAACCTAGGCTCTTGATACCAAAATGATAACGACCTCAATCAAATGACTAAAATTGATATAAAAAAATGGAATTAAACAACAAAATCAAAGGATAGTTGAGAAATAAGAGATGAGAAGTGAAGAAAGAAATATTCAATTGAAGAACAATTAAACCAAGGGAGAAGAGAACTCAATCAAATGCACGAGAAACCAAATTGAATCCACAATATGATAACTCGATGATTAATCAAGCAAAGCAGATAACACAAGCAATTCAGGAATCCACCCTAATCACTCGATCTAAGCTAATAATTGGAATTGAACCCAATCACTACCCTGATCTAAAGTAACTAAATATCAATGTCTATTCAAGATAATTTTGTCACGCCCCAAATCCCATTGAGGCGTGATTGGCACCCGAAGCCGATAAGGCCTGAGAGAACCAATCTTTACTCCTGTATATTCATACGCATACCATTAGAAACATCACCACCACATAAGGACATAAAATGCTAATAACGGAAATCATAGAACATGTGATATATATATATATGTGAAACTTGGCCGTCAGGGCCATCAAGACAAAACATATGTTCCTTACATTTCCTTCATCTATCCCCACAACATCTACAAAGCCTCTACATATGCATAACCATAACTATCCTAGAGTCGGGACAAGACCCCGCTTTATACATATATACAATACCAAAATAAATGTACATAGATGTTTCGGAAAGCCCCGAACCAACTGGAGCTCACCAATACTCTGCGGATTTCTTGTAGCCTACTACGGAGGTCTACTAGTTCTTGTGCCTGCAGCGAGTAAGGAAAATTCCCCAAAGGGGTCAGTACGAATGATGTACTGAGTATGTAAGGCCATAAGAAACTATATGATACATCAATACTTCAATGAATCAAAAATAATTAAAGAACTAACATGGATGAGTCATCACTCTAAATATATGGAAGTATGTAGATTAAATGGATTACTTCTTTTACCTTTATGCTCAATCGTTCCTTCATCATTCACCTCTTCATTCACAACTCATCCTTTCATTCTTACAATGCCCGGGCCCCAAGCTGATCAGTGGGAAAATAATATCATCATGAAGGTGTTCATTTCACCCCATGGATACACCCATAATGTTGGGATAGTCATCATAAAAGTGTTTCCTTCACCCCATGGATATCATCATGAAGGTGTTTATTTCACCCCATGGATACACTCATAATAGTGGGATCGTCATCATGAAGGTGTGTTCTTCCACCCCATGGATACACTCATAAAGCCTTACTTTATTCTTTAACTTTTACGAGATTGGTACCTTTACTTGTGAGAGATTGATATGCTCACTCATGAGAAATTTATACATTCGCTTATGAGAGATTGATACTTTAGTTTGTGAGAGATTGACATATTTGCAGTTATAACCTTATTAGGAGTTTTGGAACATAACGTTATTGGGATTTGGAATCCTGTCCACAATTATATAACACATGAGCAACAACGACTAAAGAATGAGGAATATGTGACTTAACAATAGATAACAACCTGAAATGAGATACCTTAGAACATTTCGAAAATGAGTAATACCCATAACAAGGTGAATACTATATGTTGCAGAAGGATACGGAAAGAGGAACCTTACATACCTTATGATCTCAATATGAATATACCATCATAGATGTGAATACAACAATCCAGTTCCTTCCTTACGTGTCACTCTACAACAAAAGTTCATAACGGAGCTCACGTCAACAACTAGTTACCTTACAAGTGTACAAGATGACAATGAGTTACGTGACTGCTATATAGCATCATTTCGTCCTTTACAATATAATACACTTCATTACCAAGACAACAAAATCATCACATTTCACACATTGACCAAGACATCATAAACCAATAACATTTTACACCAAGTTTACCCTTTACACTTCCTAATTAACACTACGTTACCTTTTCTCCGTCAAGTCACTCGATAGCTTTCACAATAACACTTTAACATCAATCCATATTTAATACCATTCAAAATACCTCTGGGATACTCCTTTATAGTCATTTAAAAGGTACCATAAGTTGATAATTGCATCCATGAAGGGTATAGGGGTTTCGGGGGGCCAAAGGGATGCAAAAACAAGCAAATCGAAGTTCTGGGCCGACCTACTAAGCCACCTGCGCCCGTAGGTGGATGAAATGCATCCGTAGGTGGCCTTTGGAAATAGCCAGAGGCACCTGTGTTGGCACTTGCGCCCGCAAGTGCTTCGTCTGCGAGGGCGGGTGCCCGTTTCGGCCATAAAGGGTCTCTTTTGGGTCTTTTAATGCAATGAATGGTCCATGATTATAAATAAACTCCTCTTAACATATTTTAGATTATATTAGATTCCAACAATCAGCCATGGTTTTACAACACACATGAACATCACCAAAACCACACTTTTCCTTCAATACACCACCAAATCCATGCATAATATTGCAATAACAATTCCAACCATCATGCACAAAAATAAAACAATTTAAGGCTATATTCACATCTCACATGTCAATATTGAACCCATCAAGTTCACTTCATTCAAGACCATAAGTCCATTTTCAAGTTTACAAGGCAAAAACCTTCACCGATTAGGCAAACACAAATTGTTTTACACATAGTGAACTTCTCACACTTCACCAACATAACCAACATGATATAGACCATATTCCATGCATAAAATATATTTATACATAATAATATACACTTACCAAGTATTGCAAGATGATGATCTTGGTCCAAGGGATGAAGGTCTAGGGTTGTGTTGAATAAGGAAATGTTGAGAGAATTCTAGAAAAGGCATGGGTGTTGAAATGAAATAAAAATCTGATTTTATCATATATATAGGTCCCTCAAATCACTCTTATCCATACCTTGGCATTAAATGCCTTAGTTAATTAGTCATATGGAAGATTGGATCATTTTGCCCCATTGGGCCAAGTCTTCCATGTGATTTTGGGCCTCATTTAAGCCCAATGGCTCATGACTCATTTAATTCCCAACAAATTAATGGATAATTCATCAAGTCTCTCATGTTTTACTAATTCCATAAATGTAAACTTAGTCGTATAGGTTCGACAACATACGGGGTTTACACCTCCTACAAAGGTCTAACTCCATGTACTAGGCCCAATATCAATTATCTCATCAATAACCTTACAAAATACATACTTTTGACTCTCGAAACTTAAGTAACCATTGGTAATTGTCATCAAGTAGGGTTTGGTAGGTACGGGGTGTTACATTCTTCCCCCCTTAGAAACATTCGTCCTCGAATGTTGGTGACATTGTTCCACCGTAACAATCTTAAATCGAGGTAAATCCTTCACATTATCACATCCACACTTAATACTTGAAAAGACTTACTTATTATGACTCCCATTCCATATCTTGGAATTTTTCTTCCATGTGCAACAATTTTGAGTACTTAGACTTCATTAATTCTTCGGTGTCCCTTGTGATTTCTTCTACATGCTAATTTCTCCAATAGTGCCTTTACGGGGCTACTTCTGCACATCTTAATTCCTTCACTTATCGGTCTAGAACAACAGTAGGTAACAAGAAGTACCTTTTCATGTGTCAGATCCTACGTAACTTGTAGATCTCCACTAGGAACAATACGGGATAGTATCCTATACACTTTCAAAGCATCAAATAGGAAATACTGAATCAAAATGGAAGAGTTCTGGGGATAGTGCTACTAGATACACAAATTGCCCAAGTCTTGGAAAATTTCTCTTTCTTTCCAAATCTCATTATCCCCCCTTTTTTTCTCTTTCATTGGTGACACTGTCAAAACTACCTAAATACTTATGGTTAATTTGAATTCCCATCTTATAATATCGGCATATGATTTGTATCGGCTCTGGGTCATTTGTAGCTATTATTATATCACCTTCACTTTCTCGATAGCTTGATGAACAAGATCTGACCTAAGCAAAGCGAATTTCATCAGCTGTAACCCATCTAATTGGCGATCTACATTTCCTTTCATATAAAGTTTTGTAAGGTGCTTTTTGATACTTTTATTGTAAGCAATTTCAATAAATGATAGATGTTCATCCCAACCACCTTTAAAGTCCAATGTACAAACTCGTGGCATATCTTCAATTGTTCATATAATCCGTTCTGTTTGTCCATCCATCTGAGGATGACAGCCGTACGTACATCCACCTGTGTACCCATGCTTTGCTGAAAAGACTTTCAACACTGTGCAATAAAGTGAATGCTCATGTTTAATCTAAGAGTGAGTGGGATCCCATGTAATCATACTATCTTTGTATTGCATAATGTTCAACTGTATCGGTGGTTTTAACTGGTAGGACATACGTAGACTTGTAAGCCTGTCAACTCTTACCTATATGGAATCAATCTTCGTAGTGTACGAGGAAACCCTGTGATTAAATCCATGTTATTCATGTTCCACCTCCAAACTGGTAGGGTGATACATGGCATAAACATACAGATTTCTGATGCCATACCGTTAATCACTGACCGCTTGGACATTGAGCTACACATTCTAAAATGGGCTTTTCATGTAACCTTACTAAGGCATCTCTGCTAAACCATGGTACATTTTGGTTACTTCTGAACAATACCCTGAACGGTGTCCCTCTGGCATTATTCCTTTCCTTAACTCGTCTATACCCGGTACGCACAATCTACATTGGTGTTACCCAGATGGGATACCAATATCATAGGCTGTGAATAGGTTCCACCATTTCTGCTGTCTGAAATTTAGGTCCTGTTGATTAAGGATATAAATATATCACAAACTCCAATGATCGGTATAGATGTCAATATGAATGAATGGCGCCATACACTTTTGAAAACAACCATCACGACTGCTAACTCAAAATTATGTATTAGATAATGGTCTTCATATGGACACAATTGTCGTGAGGCAGATGCTATCATATTACCATGCCGCATCAGTACACACCATAAACCAATACAGGTGCAGAGGTTAACTTATATTATTTTTTTTTCAAATCTTGAAAACTACTCTCATATACATCCTTCCGTTGAAACTTAATTACCTTGTATGTTCATTTTATGAAAGGTATAGAGGGAGAGGAAATCCTTCTACAAATCCTATGATATCTTGTCAATTTGAGAAAACTATGACTCTCAGTGGGTGTCGTAGGCCTTTGCCAATTCTTCACCGCTTCAATCTTTTGTGTATCAACCTGTATTCGCTCATCTGACACAATGTGACCTAAAAAAAATGTCATTAACCAAAATTCATGCTTAGAGAACTTTGTGTCCCACTTATGATACGAAGGATTTGTAATACCTATCGTACGTGATTAGCAGGGTTCGCTTGTGATTATGAAGAAACTCATATATCATCTATAACCACCGTCACGAATACATTTATGACTGGTTTAAACGTTCTGCTCATCCAACTCATAAGTCTTACTGGTGCATTCGTTAGCCCATTTGACATAACTAAGAAGACATAGTGACCATCCCGGGTTCGGCAAGCTGCCTTGGGTATACCTTTTTGTTTAACCCCTACTTGATAATAACTCGCTCTCAAGTCAGTCTTTGAGAAATCTTTTTGCATCCTGTAATTGATTCATTAACTTATAAGTTTCGGAAAGGAAATATTTATTCTTAATTGTCACTCTCTTCAGTTGTCGATAATCAGTACACATTCTCAATGTGCCATTTTTCTTTTGTACAGTTAATATTGATGCACCCCAAAGGAATATACTAGGCCTTGTGAACCTCTTGTCCAACCAGTCCTTTAATTGCTCTTACATCTCCCGCAATTCTGCTGGAGCCATTCTATATGGACGAATAGAGATAGGCAGAATGCCTGGAATCACATCACTATCAAGCTCTACTTTCCATTTCAAGAAATACATCCAGAAATTCATTTATCCATCGAAGTGTTGGTTCCCTCACATCGGTATCCCGTACTCTTACTAGGTGACAAAGATACCCCTTGGATATCATTTTTTTTTACCTTGCTATAGGAAATGAAGTTTCCTTGGGTGCTCCCACATTACCCTTCCATGCAAGAACATTCTTTTATGGAAACATGAAAATGTAACTCCTTAGATCGGCAGTTCGCCGTGGCATAACAAGAAGCCAACCAAACCATACCCATAATGACCTCAAAGTTTACCATTTCCCAGTTCAGTAGGCTCAACCAGTGTGTCATAACCACAACCGATTACTATACAATTCTGAGATACTCTTTTATCTATCATAGGTTCACCACTAGTGTAGATACTTCATACGGCTTACCTAGTAATTCTCATGTTCTTTTTTTTAAAAAAAAAAAAAACATATGGAAGAATGTATGACAATGTAGAACCTAGGTCAACCAATGCAAATATATTATGTGAAAAAGACAGATAATGTACCTGTCACAATATTAGAAAAAGCCTCCGAGTCCTGCCGACCTACTACAGCATAGGTACGGTCCTGAGTTCCACCTGAACTAGCTACCCCTCTAACATATCTGCCATGATCAGCCGGTTGTGCACCTCTACCTAGAGAAGGGACCAATGATATCGGTGCAACGGTTGGTCCTGTAGGTCATGCCATGCCACTCGTGTTCCTTCGTGGACACCCTCTTACCTTGTGCCCTGTCACTCCACAATGATAGCAAACATTCGTTCCAACCTGGTATTCACCTGCATGAAATTTTCTGCATCGCTGGCACAGCTGACGAAAATACCCTAGTTGGTTCACATCTCTGTGTGCTTGATATCCCACTGTTTGTAAATCCTGAGTCTCACTTCTTTGCCCAATCTGGTTACTTCTAAACCCTTGGAGTAGGGGGGAGAAATTACTATAGAATGAGGAAATGATGGCCTAGACAGTCTGTGAGAACTCTGAGGCCCAAATCCTCCTTGGGACGCCATGAACTGTCCCGTGGGTTTCACTTTCTTTGACAATCCTCCTTCTAATTCTTGAATCCTTTTCTTCTGCCTTTGTTCCTCCATCTGCTGCGCAAGAGCTTGTCTTCAAGCTTGTGCAGTAACTACACGGGTCAATATATGCACTGCACTCATTAAATCCTGCTCAATAGTATTAAAGGGAAGTTCCAAAGATAGTTCTCTCCTACTCGGCTCTTCTGGAGTTGGAAAAGTAGAGGAGGCCCACGATGCAAGTTCAATGTCCGCTCCACCTTGACTAGCTTGGTCAGGTGGGAGTCTACTCGATCCTTCTCCGATAAGCCTAACTACCTGCTTCCCTTTATCTCTACCTCGCTTGTCCTCGACATTTTATTAGACCAAAAAAAACAATTACCATGGTCAGATATAATTCCACCTACAATATTGGCTCTGTTGCACGATCTAGAAATGAAGAACAAAAACAACTCCTAAATGTCCCGTAGCCTCCTACTTATAAATGTGATGCACAACACATCGATAAGTAAGACTCTACTCAGACACGGCTTTGTAGGCACCCTTAGAACGACTTGCTTTCATACCACTTTTGTCACGCCCCAAATCCCATTGAGGTGTGATTGGCACCCGAAGCCGATAAGGCCCGAGAGAACCAATCTTTACTCTTGTTTATTCATTCGCATACCATTAGAAACATCACCACCACGTAAGGACATAAAATGCTAATAACAGAAATCATAGAACATGTGATATATATATATATACGTGAAACTTGGCCTTCAGGGCCATCAAGACAAAACATATGTTCCTTACATTTCCTTCATCTATCCCCACAACATCTACAAAGCCTCTACAAATGCGTAACCATAACTATCCTAGAGTCGGGATAAGACCTCGCTCTATACACATATACAATACCAAAATAAATGTACATAGACGTTTCGAAAAGCCCCGAACCAACTGGAGCTCACCAATACTCTGCCGATTTGTTGTAGCCTAGTACGGAGGTCTACTAGTACCTGTGCCTGCAGCAAGTAAGGTAAATTTCCCAAAGGGGTCAGTACGAATGATGTACTGAGTATGTAAGGCCATAAGAAACTATATAATACATCAATAATTCAATGGAATAAAAAATAATTAAAGAACTAACATGGATGAGTCATCACGCTAAATGTATGGAAGTATGTATATTAAATGGATTACTTCTTTTACCTTTATGCTCAATCTTTCCTTCATCATTCACCTCTTCATTCACAACTCATCCTTCCATTCTTACAATGACCAGGCCCCAAGCTGATCAGTGGGAAAATATCATCATGAAGGTGTTCATTTCACCCCATGGATGCACCCATAATGTTGGGATAGTCATAATGAAGGTGTTTCCTTTACCCCATGGATATCATCATGAAGGTGTTTATTTCATCCCATGGATACACTCATAATATTGGGATCGTCATCATGAAGGTGTGTTCTTCCACCCCATGGATACACTCATAAAGCCTTACTTCATTCTTTAACTTTTACGAGATTGGTACCTTTACTTGTAAGAGATTGATATGCTCACTCATGAGAAATTTATACATTCGCTTATGACAGATTGATACTTTAGTTTGTGAGAGATTGACATATTTGCAGTCATAACCTTATTAGGAGTTTTGGAATATAACATTATTGGGATTTGGAATCATGTACACAATTATGTAACACATGAGCAACAACGACTAAAGAATGAGGAATATGTGACTTAACAATAGATAATAACCTGGAATGAGATACCTTAGAACATTTCGGAAATGAGTAATACCCATAACAAGGTGAATACTATATGCTGCAGAAGGATACGGAAAGAGAAACCTTACATACCTTATGATCTCAATATTAATATACTGTCTTAGATGTGAATACAACAATGCAATTCCTTCCTTATGTGTCACTCTACAACAAAAGTTCATAACGGAGCTCACATTAACAACTAGTTACCTTACAAGTGTACAAGATGACAATGAGTTACGTGACTGCTATATAGAACCATTTCTTCCTTTACAATACAATCCACTTCATTAACATGACAACAATATCATCACATTTAATATATTGACCAAGACATCATAAACCAATAACATTTTACACCAAGTTTACCCTTTACACTTCCTCATTAACACTACGTTACCTTTTCTCCGTCAAGTCGCTCGATAGCTTTCACAATAACACTTTAACATCAATACATATTTTATACCATTCAAAATAACTCCGTGATACTCCTTTATAGTCATTTAAAAGGAACCATAAGTTGATAATTGCATCCATGAAGGGTATAGGGGTTTTGGGGGGCCAAAGGGATGCAAAAATAAGCAATTCGGAGTTCTGGGCCAACCTGATAAGCCACCTGCGCCCGCAGGTGGATGAACTACAGCCACAGGTGATCTTTGTCCATATACAGAGGCACCTGCGCCCGCAGGTGCTTCGTCTGCGAGGGCGGGTGCCCGTTTCGGCCAAAAAGGGTCTCTTTTGGGTCGTTTATGTAATGAATGATCCATGATCATAAATAAACTCATATTAACATATTTTAGATCATCTTAGATTCCAACAATCATCCATGGTTTTACAACACACATTAACATCACCAAAACCACACTTTTCCTTCAATACACCACCAAATCCATGCACAATTTTGCAATAACAATTCAAACCATCATGCACAAGAATAAAACAAGTTAAGGATATATTCACATATCACATGTCAATATTTAACCCATCAAGTTCGCTTCCTTCAAGACCATAAGTCCATTTTCAAGTTTACAAGGCAAAAACCTTCACCGATTAGGCAAACACAAATTGTTTTACACATAGTGAACTTCTCACACTTCACCAACATAACCAACATGATATAAACCATATTACATGAATAAAATATATTTGTCCATAATAATATACACTTACCAAGTCTTGCAAGATGATGATCTTGGTCCAAGGGATGAATGTCTAGGGTTTGTGTTGAATAAGGAAATGTTAAGAGAATTCTAGAAAAGGCATGGGTGTTGAAATGAAATAAAAATCTGATTTTCTCATATATATAGGTCCCTCAAGTCACTCTTATCCATTCCTTGGCATTAAATGCCTTAGTTAATTAGTCAAATGGAAGATTGGATCATTTTGCCCCATTGGGCCAAGTCTTCCATGTGATTTTGGGCCTCGTTTAAGCCCAATGGTTCATGACTCATTTAATGCCCAACAAATTAATGGATAGTTCATCAAGTCTCTCATGTTTTACTAATTCCATAAATGTAAACGTAGTCGTATAGGTTTGATAACATACGGGGTGTTACACCTCCTACAAAGTTCTAATCCCATGTACTAGGCCCAATATCAATTATCTCATTAATAACCTTACAAAATACATACTTTTGACTCTCAACACTTAAGTAACCATTGTTCAACGTCATCAAGTAGGGTTTGGTAGGTACGGGGTGTTACAAATTCAATCATCCAAAATCTAAGTAAAGAAAATGGTTAAGGTAACTATTTATAGTCCTTGCCTTTTTACAAATAGCCTATTACAAAAATAGCCCAAAAGTGACTATTTTACTAATAACCCACAAAGGCCCTTCTTGATTGTCCAAATAACATCTTTGTCTCCTATGACCTTGTATATTTATTGCTCCATGACTTTCCTCCGGGCTCCAAGCTATCATCCATATGTAGAAGCCCATCCTAATGTGCCCCATGCTAATCATGCTCGTATCAATTTCAGTGTTAATAGAAATGGTAAAGTGTATGAAAAAGTGGTTTGCCAAGCAGGTAGCGGGTAGTGTTAGCAGGTGCCAGTCACATCTAAGGGGAGTTTTAGGATTTTACATGCTATGAACTTCATCAGTGAGTAACCAAAGGTAATGGGACATGATACTGTATACTTGTTGTGGTGGACAATTTCACTAAATATAGTTATTTTCTTCTCTTATCTCCTCCATATACAACAAAAGTGTTGTTGAGTTATTTTTTCGTGAGGTTGTATGTTTGCATGGTTTCCCCAAATCTATTGTTTCTAATTGAGATTGGGTTTTTGTAGGCCAATTTTGGCAAGAATTATTCAAGTTGTCCGATACTAGCCTAAAAAATTAGCTCAGGCTATCATCCTCAAACAGATGGTCAAACTGAGGTTGTCAATCACTCTATGAAGACTTGTTTATGTTGTTTTGGTGGAACGTACCCAAAATAATGCCCAAGATGGATTCCTTGGGAAAATTTTTGGTTCAATAACACTTACCATGGTTCCACCAAGATGACCCCTTTTAGATCTCTATATGGACAAGATCCTCTCTCTTTATACTGATTCACTCGTAAAAATCAGTTGTTGAGAAGGTCAACCAGTAGCTTGTTGCTCGCAACACTACCTTTTTTTTAAAACTGGTAACTTCTGCTTGCAACACTATTTTAGATGAACTTAAGCTAATCTAACTAATGCTCAAGCTCAAAAGAATGTTTATGTTGATGCTAAGCATTGTGAAGTTGGGTTCCATCCTGGTGATTTGGTTTATCTTTATTTGCAACCTTTTAAACTTCATTCACTTGCTAAAAGGGTTAGTGATAAGTTAAGCCCTTGTTACTATGGGCCATATACTGTCTTGAGTAAAATTGGTGAAGTCACTTATCGCCTTGATTTGCCCCCTCATTCATAGGTGCATATTGTGTTTCATGTTTTTAGGCTAAGGCATGCCCTGCAGGATTCTATTCCAGTTCAACAACTGCCTCATTTATTTTATTAGCTGATAAACTTGAAATGCTAGTACAACCTGAAAGCATGATAGATTGTCGGGCACTCTTAAAAGGCTCCCAAGAGGTTAATCAAGTGGAAGGGCTTACCGAACTTTGAGAACACTTGTGAACCCTATGAAGTTATTGATGCTCAGTTTCCCATTTTCACCTAGAGGACAAGGTGAAGGTTGTTAGGGAGAGTATTGTTAAACTTGTTGTTACTAAGGTTTATAATAGCAAGAAGAAGGGTGAAAATAACGTCATACTACGTGCTTTATTTAATTATTATTATGTGTGTGTATTTCTAGTAGTTAACTAGCAGCTTTAGGCAGTTATTTCATATTTTATTATATTATGAAGAAGGGAAGACAATCAATTTTTATGTAGGATCTTCTTTGGCAAATTTGGAGGTTAAGGTTACTCGAAATTCCTTGGTTGTTAGAAGTATTGATGTTCTTTTTCTATTTTTAGAACTTATTCTACTTGTTAATGATAGTAAAGTAAAGAATAGTTGAAGTGTTGTTCTTTTTTCTGTGTTTTGACATTTATAGATTAATGTTAGAGAAGTTTATGGATTCCTAACACATGCCCAAGCAGTGATTTTTCAAATAAAGTGAATTTGTTTTATACCCGTGGTGTCCTGGCAAGCTTGTGTGTAATTAAGCATGTAGTAACTGGCTTACAACCGTAAAATTCATATAATGGTTTGAATTTATAAGTCATACTTTGTACAGTTTGCTTATATCTACATAAATTGTAAGACCTCAATATCCCAATAATATGTCAAGCATCTCCAGGAACTTCATCTAGAATTCTAGATCGATTATGAACTCTCTCACTCTCCATCGTCATAGATCAGATTCAAGTATACTTAGCGCAGTGCAGTGACCAAGAAATGGTTTAAGAATTGAGTTTGAGGTGATAAGATCAATAATACTTACCTGTTGGGTTCTCAAAATTAAGAACTAACCTGGCCATAACAAAAAGTTCTCTCATCATTTGAGAACCTTCTCCAATATATTTCTGCACTAGTTCAGAACTTGAGACCCTGATGAAGGTAAAATCAGTGTGATGTGCAACTGCCCTCGCCAACAATGGTTTCCCAGTTCCTAGAGGTCCATAGAGCAGCAGTCCCTATCATTCATAAAAGAGGAGCGCAATCAAGATCATTTTGATGCCGATAATTACTGACAAAACTTTGTAAAGCTGAATATACATTTGGTTGAACTATTCCAAGAGACTCAAACAACTTAGGATGCTTAATGGGAAGCTCAATAACCTAACGCATAATAGATCCAAAGTTATCAGATTACACAATTACTATGTAAGAAATTTAAGAGATGGACTTAACAAGACAGATCAAAAAAATACAAAATAAAAAAACCAAATAGAGAAGATACCTCTTTAATCTCTTTGATCTACTGGTCAAGACCACCAATCATGTCATAAGTGGAATCTAGCACTTTCTCAACTTTCATGAGGTTGACCAATGGATCAACTTTACTGGGCAAAATTAAATGGAGGACATAGCTATCATTGTGAAGGGCAACTCTAGTTGATGGAGTGATCTTTGTAATGTTAATATTTTTGTCAATATCAACAACATATTTACCTTCAAGATGAACCTAGAGTATAGCACAAAGGTGAGAAGAAAAGCATATCAAATAAACTAGAAATATAGTAAGGGAATGCCACGGTCCAAATTTTGTACTAGAGAATCTTTGTAAATTTAAAAACAGTATAATCCAAATGAATTCATTGTATCACTTGCTGCTGAAAAACTAATGCAACTCTTCTCCTCATAGTAAAGGACATATTGAAACCTTGACATACTAGATAAGGATAAAATGGAAATTCACATCATATATGGCAACACATAGAACAACTTTGTCATGTAAGGTAAGGAGTCAAAACTACCAAATACCCTAAGATGAAGAGTGCAAAACTAAAAAGACAGGGAAAAATTGATAGATAGAAGTCTAATGGGGTCCATAACACAAATGGTATTCAACTGAAGAGGATGAACAAAGTAGACTATCAATCAAGGATACAAGCTGAAATTACAACACTATATTATGCAGCATACTACCAATTCAACAATCTCCTGGTGACTAAATGAGACATGCTTAATGATCTTGTACTTAAAGACTAAGTTACACAGTCTTTTCACTTTTGGTGTCGTACTCGTGTAGTCAAGACCTATGTTGCTCAGACTCTTAAAAAAATCAACAGGTGTGTGTCGGATTCTCCAAGAGTAGTGTATTTTTGGAGAATCTGACACAGGTGTGGCATCAAATAGTGAAGAGTCCATGCAACTTAGGTCACGACATGGGTGTGGAATCCATACACGATATGGTCAGTTGAGTATTGAGAAATTTGAGTCAGATACATTGATTTTTTAAAATTAAAACAAAAGCTAGGGTGAACATAATTTAGGCATATGTTTTTTTTATCATGAAAAGATATTTATATTAAAAAGTTCGCAACTAGAAGTTGCTTTAAAGATATTTACTGGTCAACATCACAAATGAATGTGCAATGAACTCAAAAGTCTATCATGACCTTTGTATCATTTGCATAGCCTTTGTTTAACCAAAAAAGAAAAAAACAAGCAGATACATTGTAAAACATGCTTCAAAAAATTCGTGCATTCCCTTCCTATAACAAATAGTCCACCATAATTTAGGCATATTTTTAGAATTGTATTTCAGATATATTTTTTAAAAAAATTGACACAAGTATCATTTGTATTAAAATCAGTACTTCCTAAGTACGGGAAGAGCCATATTTACAAAAGAGGAAGACAAAAAGACTTCCAAAACTGCGACTACTAGATAGACCCTAAAACATCTGGAATTGACTCGGTCTCATTAGAGAGAACTTTTGTTCCCCAAATGAAACTACTTTTGTACACCAAAAACAGAACAACAAAATACATTCAAGTTTAATATTCTGCACGTTGTTGCCTCTATTGTCAAAACATCTGCCATTCCTTTCTCTCCCTACAGTCCATGAAATACAAGCAAGAATAAACCTCCATTTGTCTTTGTTTCTTGCACTAAATCTAGATGCCTCCCAACTAAAAAGAATGTCATCAATCTTTTCAGGCATTGTCTATAAGATGCCTCTAAGATTGAAGAAAATCTATCACAGTTGGTCAGTGACTTCAGTGTGTAGAAAGAGGTGTCTAACTGTCTAAGCATCCGTCCTACATAAGAAGCACCTATTTCATAGTGGAATTCCCCTCTTTGCCAAGTTATCAAGAGCTAAAACAGCCTCATTAGTTAAGATCAAAGTGAATCATGCCACTTTATATGGCGCTTTGACATTCCAAATGTGCTTCCAAGGCCCCTTAACAATCTGAGCTTCAGTTTGGATTGTCATATTGTATCCCTCCTTCACTTTAAATGTGCCTTTTCTATGTCCATTCCACCATAAGCAATCCTTTCAACTTTTCAATCCATGAAAATTCTCCAAATGCTTATATAGTTCAGTCACTCTTGGAAGTTCCCAATCATTTAAATGTCTTCTGAGGACCAAATCCCATCCTTCTTGTGTCCCACATTTTTACAACTGCCTTGTACTGATGTTGGACCAAAGCAAAGATATCACAAAATAAGACTTGCAAACTAACACGACACATACACTTGTCTGCCCAAGAAATAGTCTCATTGCCATTCTAGACCTTGATAGTAGATTGGCATTTTATGGAAGGCCAAAAAAGGCCTAATGGATCTCCAAAAGAGTAGCCATAAGGAGTCGTAACTTCTCTTGTTACCCAATTATCCAGCTCCCCATTTTTGGTTTTGATGACATTTCTCCAGAGAGTATAAGTGATAAGCCACATATATTCTATACTTATTTGGGGAGGAAGAAGCAAAGTAATATAGAAGAACGGGAGGATTGAGCAGTTTCTTATAAGTTACTAAAAGTTATTTGCTAGGCAGTTTCTTACAGTTACTAGAAGTTATATGTTCTTATCATATATGTAGTTAAGTAGTTATGGGTCAGCCTATTATATAAATAATGCATCTTAGTAATGTAGAGTAGGTTGTAATTATATGTTGTACTCAGACAGATTGTACTAAGAGGTATGAGATGCTTGTGTCTTTCTATTATTAAAAATATCACTGTATCTTCAATCTATTTATCCATTACTGAATCTCTATTCCTATCATTGGTATCAGAGCAGTAATATATGCCATGGTTAACACACAGACCAACGCTTTCCACAGTGAACCCATCATGTTGACTCATGATCAGATCGGCCAATAATTGACCACTATAGCAGCAAAATTGGAAGACATAGATGCTTTGGCTGCTGATGTGGTTGCATTAAAGGCTCAACACAATCAAAATTAGAAAGGAAAATCTAATTTTTGCTGAAGAGGATGAGGTTGATAACACTTGGAGGCATCAAGAAAAGGTTGATAGCACTTGGAGGCATCAAGATACTTCTCGACGTTCACATAAAAAGATGGAATTTCCAAAGTATGAAGTAGGAGATCCTCGAGGTTGAATTCTGAAAGCAGAGAAGTACTTTCAATATTATCTAACACCGGGTGATTGTAAGGTTGATGTGGCCTCAATGTCTTTGTAAGGAGATGCATTGGATCTTTTTACTTGGATTAACAGTGAAAGAACCATTTATTATTGGGACGAGTTGGTAAAAGTTATGTAAGAAAAATATGGACCCCCCTCTAAATTTCAAATCCAGATGAGCATCTCTGTATTATCCAACAGACTGGATCAATTTTTGAATACACGTAGGAATTCACAGAACGAGCAGCGTGTGTGCAATTGCTTGGAGTTTTCCTTAGTGGGCTCAAAGAAAACCTTCGTGTGAATGTTAGGATTCATAAGCCCTCGATATGTGTATAAGGCAATGAACCTAGCTTTAAAATATGAAGGAAAACAGGGACCAAATCATTCTAGTAAGGTACCCTTTTGGCCTTCTGTATCACGATCTTCATCAATTGGGACTTCCTCTATGGCAACTCGCGAATCCTTTAATTTTCAATCATCCGGCCAACCAGTTACATATCCTTTTCAACAACCATCGCTTTCAAACACTCGCCCACTAAATTTTGAACAATAATATCGGCGAGAAAAAGTCATATGCCACCGTTGTGGAGATAAGTTTGCCCCTAGTCATTGCTGTAAACCTGGGATTTTTGCACATTTGGAGTTAATGCAAGAGGAGAATGACATGCACATTTTGAACGTAACCAGAATGACAATGTAACACCTACTGATTTGGTAGAAATTTCCTTTCATGTAATTTTTGGCAAAGAATCTTCCTCAAACTTGAAAATAGATTCCTCGGGGATTTGCCACGGTGTCACTAGGAAGACCACCCTTTTGTCTAGTGTTAAGGTGAGTCGAGATTTGGCTTAATTGAGTTTCAAGTTCCTTAATCAAGGTTGAATGGGAAGTGACCATTTAATTTAGTTGCAAGAAGTCGCTTGTCATCTCCTTTAACATTTGGTCACTCTCTTCAACCCCCATAAGAATTCAAGCAAGTATGTCTTCATTCTTTTAAATATTCGGATCAACGGAGGTGGCCTCTTTAACCTTTTCCCTAACATGTGGTGGGATATACCTATCACGATTGTTCTTCTTGTCTCTCCAATCGTGATCTCTATCTCTCTCCTTATCCCTCCAATCACAATCACAGTCACGATCCCTCCAATCTTGATCCTTCCAATCTCTATCCCTATCCTTCCAACCTTGATTCACGCCTTGAATCCAATCTTCATCAATTTTCTCAACATCCTCATCTTTATAAGCCCCACTTCCTCTTAAATCTACGGTATTAACCACTTTGGGGGTTGACACCATGACATGCTTTGTTAGGAGATCCATTTGTATCATGATCTTGGCCATGTTCTCATCTTTTTTTCATGTTTTTTCCTTTTGTTCTTGGCTCATATAAGACACGGAGGGAGCCCCTACCGCCACCTCGGTATCTCATGTGTGTCATGCTCTATTTTGGTTCATCATTTGGTCCAATAATCCTATGGCAATTCAAAAAGTTGATTGATCAATGACCCACCAGCCAAGTTATCCACCATGGTCTTGTTCAATTGGTCCAATGATCTATAGAATAGTTGAAGTAACATTTTATCTGATAACTCATAGTTAGGGAACTCCCAGAACCATAACACCATTTCACCCATTAAAGAAAATAGGAACAACCTTAGACGGATGGACTTGTGAAATATTAGCAATTTCAAATGGAATGCAAACTTTTATAAAATTCTTCAAATGAGTGTTTGCATCCTCATGTGTTTGTCCTCCAAATAGTCCCTTCATTTGTATCAAATGAAGCATAACACTTGGGACGTAAAAGGCTGCATTGCCTACCGTTGGTGGTAGACGAATCGTACTTACCCGTCCAGCATCCCCCAAGTGATCTTCATCTTCAAGTTGCCCATCAAAGGTAGCGGTGTTGCTACCATGTTGACTCGTAGTGCCTTGTTGGCTTATGTTATCACCTAAGAAAGAAAAAAATAACAAATAAAGTAAATTCAAGTCACGTCTAACACAAGTTAATCAAAACACTATAAAATAAATGCTAACTTTCATTTCCCAACAACGGTGCCATTTTTAATAACGCTCAAATACACTTTAAAAGGAATGTACGCCGTCGTTATGCAATATATTAACCCAACTCGTGAGTTGGGGTCGACCCCACAGGGAATGAAGGAGATAGGTTCACCTTAAAGTGTAATAAATCACTAAATATTTGTACGTAATGGGTAAAATGCGATAAAAGCAAAATGGGAGGATTCGTTTTGAACTTTTTGTAATCAATTAATCAATTGTATGTTTGGTATACAAGAATGAGTACTAGAAGTTTGTATTCAAGGATTAAAATTACTTGGGGTTATGCTTTCATGAGAGTGAGTACATGCATGGGTAATTGGATATTTACCTAAATTTAACTAATAGCTATGGGTAGGCTAGGTCTTTGATTTTAATACGAATCTTTCAATAAAATATTAAACATCACAAATGGGTTCTTTTGAACACCTCTCAAGTGTTACTTCATAACCAACCTAACACCTCAATTTAGTAGACCTATGTATAAGAACTACCATTAAATAATGAACATCAAGTCATTGTGGACCACTACTCCTCACCATTATCCCCTTTGTCAAGGATGATAAGAGATCTAGGGTTAACTAGAGTTTGCAACCTCTAATTATAGGTTAATAACATGGAGTAGAGGTCAAACCCATAACAATTAATTAATTAACAAGAAATAAACAACACCCCTACAATTATCACTACTCATTCATACATAAACCTAAGTTGGGAAATTTAGCTGCTCATGGAGAGAGAGAAAATGCATTATACCTATATTCTCATTGAAGTCTTCCATTGAATCCAAATATTCACAAATGAAATCCAAATTCAACGTAAAATAATAAGAAATCAACCAAATTCACACTTAGGGTTTCAACTAAAACTTCTAGATCTGAAAATTGACAATTGATAGGGTTCAAAGCTGCCAAAAAGCTTTTTATAGCTGAAGAAAAAACGAGCAAGTTATTCACAAAAATTCCACCGCGCTCCCTTTGGTGATTGGACTTTAGTGATACCAAAGTCCATGGTGATACGCTGAGGTGCTTCTTGATCGCCAAACTGGCATTGATTTTGAGCTTCAGTGATTTACGCCTGGTGACTTTGGCAATGGATTTTTCTTTGTCCAACTGGTCAGTGATATGCTAAATTTCATATCCTCATGTCACGATCCAAACCCACCACACTAATTCTCAGTGAGAGAACTATCTAACACCAAACATGTAAACCAAGCGCTTAGGTAAAAATAAGGCAATTGTTTGTTTTGCATTAAATAAGATAAGTTATCAAACAATCTAATGGTAATCCTGCGGAAATAATCAACACCTAAACGATCCCCTAGAATCTGAAAGTCATTGTACCAAAACTACTACAATGTCAATAAACTGGTTTAACGCAAAACAACTGAATGTCCAAGTAGGTAAACAATGGACCAGAAACTGAATGAAGAATTCATGGTAGCTCAAAAGATGTAGCTCACCCTTGAGTTTGAATGTTATCCGCTCTATAGCTAAGGTCTTGAAACACTCTTCGAAAAATGCTCTACACTCAACAAAAAAAGAGCATTTGTAGTAACAGTACACAAGAAACAACAGTGTGCTGGTAGGGTCATTGGCCAACCCAAAATGAGAAATATGAACAAGTAACTATAACTTAGTAAAGCAAGAACAACCACGAACACCTACCATGTAGCCTTACTTCATGTTCGTTACACTTAACCTTATTCAACATCATTATGGAGTTTATTCAATATAAATCAACATGGATAACAAGTCAAGTCAAGACCATGACTACCAACAAGACTCCAAGTCAACAACCATGACTCTAGCAGTTATATCAACCATGTCTCAATTACACAAGTAAATAGACAGTATAGAGTTTTGCCAATCTTACAATTAAAACCGAACCACTCAAGGATATATTCCAATAATAATCGTGGTAACAATTATGAATCTCGATTTACATAAAGAAACCAAATACAGCAAGTAAGCACATAAAACCGGTTCACTTAAGGAACCAATATAACAATTCAACACTTCATCCCAATTCACTCAAGGAACCAATGTATCAAGTAAACACATAATCCCCGATTCACTCAAAAAGCTGTCATACTCACCTATACCTAGTACATACATGCTATGGGTCTTATGGTTTCCCACTAGCCATGAACTGTAGTGGACGAGCTCTTGTCTATGTACAAAATCCCATACATCCAAGTGGTTGTTTACCTTATATCAACCAATCCCATGAAGATGTCCCAATACTGGTACATCCCACAATAATGACAGATATTACAACAATCACAACCACAATAATAAAAAAAAACACTTGTAAAAACCAACAAGCTTTTCATATAGGTTTATTGCATGCGATTAACACATAGGATATCAAACAATCATTCACTTTCCTTGAACATGTATTGTAACAAGCAATATGAAGGAACAGTTATGATGCACACATAAAATACTCTAGCGAACTTGAACATTCCATTTCCTTACAACCTCGACTTGATTGTGGTCTACAAATAGGAATATAATACATAATCAACCAAAGACCTACAATATCGAGGATTATAACTTAATCCTGAACCCCAAGGCCAATTTTATGATCATTCATTCTATTCTAGGGTTTTTCTACCATAATTTGACCTTAATCCTACCAATTTCATTGTTATAATAGTGAATTATCAACATCCAAGAGTAAATTAACAATTTTTAACCAAAACCCAAGAGTTTTCTACCCAATTCACTTGATTGCACCAGAGAATTAGTTAGGTTAAGTCAAATCATCCCCCAAAACCTGAAAACTAAAAATTTCTAGTAGTTAATAATCAAACTATGAGTTGAAGGAAGTAATTACTTACCATTACGAATAATTTGGATGAAAACTGAGTGGGATTCGCCCAAAATCACCCTTTCCCTTCCCAAAGGGAGTTTTGAAATAATAAAACATTTTGGGGTGTTTTTCTACATAAATTCGCGTATATCTCGCTATAGAGAACCTATCCCACTATAGCGGCCTCGCTATTGAGAATCTGCCCACTATGGCAAGATTGACCAATGTTGACTCCAGCTATAGAGAAAATTTTCCCTCTATAGTAGCGTCATCATAGCAGACTACCACCCGCTATAGCGGGTATGGCAAGGCAGAAACTCGAGATTGCTCCCAGTTTTTCCTTTTTTTTTCAATGCACCTTTGAACCATGACATTTCAGACTAAACCCTTTACATCAGGTTCGATACAGGGAGTTCTACTTTCCCGAATTCACTTTCAAAAAATCCAACGGATTCCTTACCATCTTAGCTAACATAAAAACACATTAAATCTCTTTACATTTAGCCAATCCATTCTTGGATTGCCCTAGACCATACCTCGCTTGAATTTTGTCTAAGACTAGCCTAGCTTGAAATTTCTAACTCCCAATTTTGGGAAAATCTTAACCTAAATTTTTGTACATTAGACTTGCCCGTAATAATGGAAAGGGTCATTACAACAGATACCAATTTGCCCATTATTGTCACACCCCAAATCCCATTTAGGCGGGCTGGCACCCGAAGCCGATATGGCCCGAGAGAACCAATCTTTGCTCATGTCCGTTCATATGCATGTCTCTTTATGAATAGCATACTATCTCATGTAGCTAATAAAATGTCAAATACCAATGGCAGAAGTCATGGAAAACATGTACAATATATGAAACTTGGTCATTAGGGCCTTCAAGTCAAAATGGACAATCATCTCTTTCATTCATATGCCTACATATGTCTACAAAAGCCTCTAACAGATGCATCTACAAGACCAACTTAAAGTCGGGACAAGTCCCCTCTTTATACAACATTTACAACATCAAAACAAATGTACAACTGTGACTCGAAAAGCCCCGAACCAACTGGAGCTTACCAAAAATCTGCAAATGATCCACAGCCTACAGAGGAGGTCTACTAGCACCTGCGCCTGCAGCAATTAAAGTAAGTACCCCAAGAGGGGTCAGTACAAAGAATGTACTGAGTATGTAAGGCTCATAAAAACTGTATCATACATAATAACAACAACAATGGAGTCAATATAAGAGAAATAGTCAATGTGAATAAACTCTCTTTCTGTATGTGAGAAACCATGTACATTACATTGTTTACTTCTCTTGTCTTCACATATGTTCATCTTTATTGTTCTACCCATGCTAGGCTGTTCTGTCACCTCTGTGATGAGATTAACCCATGCTAGGTACTGTGACCCCTGGGATGTTATGTTAACCCATGCTAGGCTTTCGTGTCACCCCTGGGATGTACTGTGATAACCCATGCTAGGTACTTTAACCCCTGGGATGTACTGTGATAACTCATGCTAGGCTTTCGTGTCGCCCCTGGGATGTTATTAACCCATGCTAGGTACTTTGACCCCTGGGATGTACTGTGATAACCCATGCTAGGATTTCGTGTCTCCCCTGGGATGTTATAAACCCATGCTAGGTACTTTGACCCCTGGGATGTACTGTGATAACCCATGCTAGGCTTTCGTGTCGCCCCTGGGATGTTATTAACCCATGATAGGTACTTTGACCCCTGGGATGTTATATTGACCCATGAATAATTATATCTCTTATAATTTTTACTTCCATTCTAAGAGTGATACATTGAGGACCATGACATTATTTGAAGCAGACACATATATATATATTACTTCACTCCTTTACTTCATGAGATTGAAACCTTTACTTGTGAGGGATAGATATATTAGCTCGCACATTACCTCTTTATTACTCTTATGAGATCTTATGAGATTAGTACTTTTACTTGTGAGAGATTGGTACAAATATAATCATAATCTTTTTGGACTTTTGGAACATGACATGATTGGAAACAAAAAGCTATTCAAAATAAATAGACTCTCTTTACATCATTACTCTCTTTGAGATAGTTTTCTTAGAATTTACAACATTATGACAACTTTGGAACTTCAATCAATGAATAGGAGATAAGCGAGTCATAATCCATCTAAGAATAGGACACATGTGAATAACAATGTATGTCAACCTGAATTGAGATACTTCAAAACCCCTTCGGAATTGAACCAGTACAATGTCAATGTGAATACTATGTGATGCAGAAGGATACGGATAGAATAACCTTACATACCTTGTCATCTCACTATGAATACATAGTCTGATATGTGGATACAATAGTCTATCTTCCTCCTTTACGTTTCACTCTACAACACAAGTATATAACGACGTACGTTAACAATCAACTACCTTACAAATGTATAAGTGTCAGAATGAGTTACATGACTTCTATATAGCATCATTTCGTCCTTCACAGTACAATCCATTTCATTATCATACCAACAACACCATAACATACCACACATCGACCAAGATATCATAAACCAATAACGTTTCACACCACGGTTACCCTTTACGCTTCCTTATTATCATTCCGTCACAATTACCCTATCAACTTGCCTCATCACAACTTATGAAAAAAAATACATACTTAATATAGTCCAACATACCTCCACACGCCCCTTTAAAGTCATTAAAACGGCATCACAAATTGATAATTACATCCAAAAAGTGTATAAGGGCCTTCGGGGATCCAATAGATACGAAAACATACAAAACCGAACCTGGGGCTGACCTGCAAAGCCACATGCACACATATGTGGATAAGGTGTGCCTACATGTGGCCTTTGGCAGATGCCAGAGGCACCTGCGTTGGCATCTGCGCCCGGAGGTGCCCTCGTCTACGGGGGCGGATGCCCGTTTTGGTCTAAATTGGTCTCTTTTGGATCTTTTTATGCAATGAATGGTCCATGATCATAAATAAACTTATTTTAACATTTTTTTGATCATATTGAATGCCAACCATCAGCCATGCTCTCACAACACACATAAACAACACCCAAAACTATACTTCTTTTTCAATACGTCACCCAATCCATAATCAATTTCACAATAACAATTCCAAACATTATACAGAAGGATAAAACAAGGTAATACTATAATAATATCTCACATGTCAATATTGAATCCATCAAGTTCACTTCCTTCAAGACCACGAGTCCATGTTCAAGTTTACAAGGCAAACCCTCTTCCGATTTAGCAAACATGTAACATTACACACGTAGTGAACTTCTCAATACTCCACCAACATAACCAACATCATATAGGCACCCTATCATGCATATAATTTATTAAACCATAAGCATAAACACTTACCAAGTCTTGCAAGATGATGATCTTGGCCACAAAGATCACTTAGGGTTCTTGAGAGCCAAAAAGAAAATGTTGTGAATATTCTAGAAAAGGCATAGGTGTCACAATGAAATAAAAATCTGATTTTGCCCTTTTTATAGTCCCTTTAATTCTCTCTTATCCAATTCTTGGCATTAAATGCAATGGTTGATTAGTCAAATTGAAGGATGGATCATATTTACCCTTTTGGGCCAAGTCTTTCTATGGTTTTTGGGCCTCAATTGGCCCAATGGCACAAGACTCATTAATGTCCAACAATTTAATGTATAATTCATCAAATCTCTCATGTTTCAATATTTCCATGAATGTTACGGAAATTAACTAGGTTAGGTTTGAAAACATACGGGGTGTTACATTCTTCCCCCCTTAGGAACATTCGTCCTCGAATGTTAACAACATCGTCTCATGTACAACAAATGTATCTTTACGTTATACATATACACTCATAGATACTTACTTAGTCTTTCTCCACTTCCGTACTTTTGAACTTTTTCTTCCGTTTGGAACAAATATGGGTACCTTGGTTTCATCATTTTATTTTTCAGCTTCCCAGGTAATCTCTTCGACTTGTTGATCCATAATAGCAATATGTAGCTCTTCCTACTGAGATCCTCCATAATTTATATATTTACAATGGGAACAATTCGAAATGGAACTCCTATGCACTTTCGGCAATTTCACATGACATGTTGTATAGGGCCAATTTCCCTTTCTTTCCAAATCCCATTACCCCTTTCATTAGTAATGCTTTTCAGAGTACTTAATCATCTATGATCATAACATCTACTATACCATTATGATATGTTCTTTTAACTATACTAAATTCACCGACAGGTGGAGATATTTCCATTGACTTAACTAATAACCCCCAGTGTTCCATTAAATTCATAGTAGTCGATGGAGTAACATACGATAGGGTATAGCACGGATCAATTAATACATATACATCATGTGAAAATATGGTAATATACCTGTACCTTCATTAGGAGATGCCTCCTCATTCTGCCGGTCCACTAGAGCATAGGTGCGATTTTGGACCCCACTGGAACTAGCTGCTCCTCTAACATCTCTATCACGACCAATAGGCAGAACACCTCTGACTAGGGAAGGGACCAATGATGATGATGCAACGGTTGATCCCGTAGGTGGTGTTATACCACTCGCACCCCTTTGTGGGCATTCTCTCATTACATGTCCCGCTGTGCCACACCAAAAACAAGCATTTGTCCCCAACCGACATTCACCTAAATGAAACCTTCCACAATGCTGACACGGAGGACCAGAAAATTCTACTGTCTGTGAACCTTGTACTCCACTACTCTGTCCAGATTGACTACCCCTAAACCCTCAAAAGTGGGGTTGAGTGCCTGCTATGGAATAAGAGAATGAGGGTCTCGACGGTAACATTCGAGGTCTAGATTCTCCTGGGGACACCATAGACTGCCCCATAGGTCTCGCCCTTTTTGATGGCCCTTTCTCAGATTCTTGTGTCCTTCTTCTTTGCCTTTGGTCCTCCATTTTCTGTGCGAAGGCCTGAATTATGGAGATGTCCATATCCCTGTTCAAAGCAGCAATAATGCAGTCTCGTACCAAATATGTCTCCAGTCTATCCACATATCGATGGACTCTATCTTCCATTGTGGCTACTACATTTGGAGCATAGCGAGCCAAGGAATTAAACGGCAAACTGTATTTTCTAACACTCATATTTCTTTGACGCAAATTTAGAAATTGGTCTGCACGTGCCTCCCGGATCTCATATGGGAGGTAATGGTCAAGGAATACTGCTTTAAATTCTTCCTAATTTGGTGGTATTGCCCCGATACCACGAGACTTCTTCCAATCTTCATACCACAATATCGCCTCTCCTTTCAATCTATATGCCGTAAGTTCGACTTTTTCAACCCCAGTCACGTGCATAACTTCTAGAGCCCTCTGAATTTGATCCACAAAGTCCTGTGGATCTGCTTTCGGATCTGACCCTATGAATATGAGAGGGTCTAATTTTAGAAAGTCCTGTGTCCTGCGACTAGCTACTTTAGCTGCGTCATCTTTATTTGCCATTGGACCAGTTCGTCCCTGTGTTTGTGTAGCCACTAACTAAGTCAAAATATGTACTGCATTTCTTAGATCCCGATCAGCGACATTCATTGGAGGTTCTACAAGTACTTCTGTACCTCTTGGCTCTTCTGGAGCTGTAAAAGTGGAGGAAGACTGCGATGCAATTTCAGCATCACCTCCACCTTGACTAGCTTGGTCAGGTGGTGATTTACTTGTGCCTTCACCAATAGGCATATCTACCTGCTTACCTTTGCCTCTACCTCTTCTTGTGAATGGCATTTTACTATACCAAAGAAAAATAATTACCATGGTCAGATACAATTCAACTTACAATCTGGCTCTATTGCACGATCTAGAAGTGAAGAAAACAAACAACATCCTAAATGTCCCGTAGCCTCCTACTTATAAATGTGGTGCACAACACATCCATAAGCAAGAATCTACACAGACACGGCTTTGTAGACACCCTTAGAACGGCCTGCTCTGATAAGCAAGAATCTACACAGACACGGCTTTATAGACACCCTTAGAACGGCCTGCTCTGATACTACTTTTGTCATACCCCAAATCCCATTGAGGCGGACTAGCACCCGAAGCCGATATGGCCCGAGAGAACCAATCTTTGCTCATATCCGTTCATATGCACGTCTCTTTATGAATAGCATACTATCTCATGTAACTGATAAAATTTCAAATGCCAATGGCGGAAGTCATGGAAAACATGTACAATATATGAAACTTGGCCGTTAGGGCCTTCCAGTCAAAATGGACAATCATCTCTTTCATTCATATACCCAGAAATGTCTACAAAAGCCTCTAACAGATGCATCTACAAGACCAACTTAAAGTCGGGACAATTCCCCGCTTTATACAATATTTACAACATCAAAACAAATGTACAACTGTGACTCAAAAAGCCCCGAACCAACTGGAGCTCATCAAAAATCTGCAAATGATCCACAGCCTACAGAGGAGGTCTACTAGAACTTGTGCCTGTAGCAATTAAAGTAAGTCCCCCAAGAGGGGTCTATATAAAGAATGTACTGAGTATGTAAGGCTCATAAAAACTGTATCATACATAATAACAACTACAATGGAGTCAATAAAAGAGAAATAGTCAATGTGAATAAACTCTATTTCTGTATGTGAGGAACCATGTACATTACATTCTTTACTTCTCTTGTCTTCACATATGTTCATCTTTATTATTCTACCCATGCTAGGTTGTTCTGTCGCCCCTGGGATGATATTAACCCATGCTAGGTACTGTGACCCCTGGGATGTTATGCCAACCCATGCTAGGCTTTTGTGTTGCCCCTGGGATGTACTGTGATAACCCATGCTAGGTACTTTGACCCCTGGGATGTATTTTGATAACCCATACTAGGCTTTCGTGTCACCCCTGGGATGTTATTAACCCATGCTAGGTACTTTGATCCCTGGGATGTACTGTGATAACCCATGCTAGGCTTTCGTGTCGCTCCTGGGATGTTATTAACCCATGCTAGGTACTTTGACCCCTGGTATGTACTGTGATAACCCATGCTAGTCTTTCGTGTCGCCCCTGGGATGTTATTAACCCATGCTAGTCTTTCGTGTCGCCCCTGGGATGTTATTAACCCATGCTAGGTACTTTGACCCCTGGGATGTTATATTAACCCATGAATAATTATATCTCTTAGTATTCTTACTTCCATTCTAAGAGTGATACATTGAGGACCATCACATTATTTTAAGCACACACATATATATTTATTATTTCACTCCTTTACTCCATGAGATTGAAACCTTTACTTGTGAGGGATAGATATATTAGCTCGCACATTACCTCTTCATTACTCTTATGAGATCTTATGAGATTGGTAGTTTTACTTGTGAGAGATTGGCACAAAGATAATCATAATCTTATTGGACTTTTGGAACATGACATGATTGGAAACAAAAAGCTATTCAAAATAAATAGATTCTCTTTACATCATTACTCTCTTTGAGATAGTTTTCTTAGAATTTACAACATTATGACAACTTTGGAACTTCAATCAATGAATAGGAGATAAGCGAGTCATAATCCATCTAAGAATAGGACATATGTGAATAACAATATATGTCAACCTGAATTGAGATACTTCAAAACCCCTTCGAAATTGAACCAGTACAATGTCAATGTGAATACTATATGCTGCAGAAGGATATGCATAGAATAACTTACATACCTTGTCATCTCACTACGAATATACATTTCTATATGTGGATACAATAGTCCAGCTTCATCCTTTACGTTTCACTCTACAACATAAGTATATAACGACGTACGTTAGCAATCAACTACCTTACAAATGTATAATTGTCAGAATGAGTTACGTGACTGCTATATAGCATCATTTCATCCTTCACAGTACAATCCATTGCATTATCATACCAACAACACCATAACATATCACACATCGACCAAGATATCACAAACCAATAACATTTCACACCACAGTTACCCTTTACCCTTCCTTATTATCATTCCGTCACAATTACCCTATCAACTTGCCTCATCACAACTTATGAAAAACAATACATACTTAATATAGTCCAACATACCTCCATACGCCTCTTTAAAGTCATTAAAATGGCATCACAAATTGATAATTACATCCAAAAAGGGTATAGGGGCCTTCGGGGATCAAATAGATGCGAAAACATACAAAACTGAACTTGGGGATGACCTGCGAAGCCACCTGCGCCAGCAGGTGGCTGAGGTGCACCCGCAGGTGGCCTTTGGTAGATGCCAGAGGCACCTGCATTGGCATCTGCGCCCGCAGGTGCCCTCGTCTGCGGGGCCGGATGCCCGTTTTGGTCCAAATTGGTCTCTTTTGGGTCTTTTTTTGCAATGAATGGTCCATGATCATAAATAAACTTCTTTTAACATATTTTTGATCATCTTGAATGCCAACCATCTGCCATGGTCTCACAACACACATAAACAACACCCAAAACTATACTTTTTGTTCAATACGTCACCTAATCCATAATCAATTTCACAATAACAATTCCAAACATTATACACAAGGATAAAACAAGGTAAGACAATAATCACATCTCACATGTCAATATTGAATCCATCAAGTTCACTTCCTTCAAGACCACGAGTCCATGTTCAAGTTTACAAGGCAACACCTCTTCCGATTTAGCAAACATGTAACATTACACACATAGTGAACTTCTCAATACTCCACCAACATAACCAACATCATATAGGCACCCTCTCATGCACATAATATATTAAACCATAAGCATAAACACTTACCAAGTCTTGCAAGATGATAATCTTGGCCAATAAGATGACTTAGGGTTCTTGAGAGCCAAAAAGAAAATGTTGTGAATATTCTAGAAAAGGTGTCACAATGAAATAAAAATCTGATTTTTCCCTTTTTATAGTCCCTTTAAGTCTCTCTTATCCAATTCTTGGCATTAAATGCAATGGTTGATTAGTCAAATTGAAGGATGGATCATATTTACCCCATTGGGCCAAGTCTTTCTATGGTTTTTGGGCCTCATTTAGCCCAATGGCACAAGACTCATTAATGTCCAACAATTTACTGTATAATTCATCAAATCTCTCATGTTTCAATATTTCCATGAATGTTACGAAAATTAACTAGGTTAGGTTCGGAAACATACGGGGTGTTACAATTATTCATTCCCAAATGATCAAACAAGGAAAATCAGCCAAGTCAAAAGGAAATGTGTACCTGTATCCTCAAACAAGTGAGTAGTTATCCCGCATGTCCCTCTAAGTTTCCCAAGTAGCTTCCGCAACTGGATGATGCTTCCATTAGACCTTTACTGACCAAATTTCCTTAGTCATTAATTTCTTGACATCCTTAACAAGAATAGCAACTGACTCATCCTCATATGAAATATCCTTATCTATTAAAATCAAATCTCATTTGACAATGTAATTCCCATCCTAATGATATCTCTTAAGCATGGCTACATGAAACATCGGATGGACCCCCGACAAGCTTGGTGGCAATGCTAACCTGTACACTAATGAACCCATGTCCTCAAAAACCTCAAATGTACCTATATACCAAAGGGTAAGATTGCTCTTCTTTCCAACCCTCATGACTTCCTTCATAGGAGATACCTTCAACAAAATTTGTTCACCAACCTTGAAAGACATATCCCTTAACTTACAGTATGCATACTCCTTTTGCCTACTATGGGCTGCCAACAACTTGCCTTGAATGAATATCACCTTTTCCTGAGCTTCTTTTACCAAGTCAATGCCCAAAAGTTTTAGCTCAACAACTTCAACCATCCTATGGGTGATCTACAACTTCTCTCATAGAGCGCTTCGGATGGAGACATATTAATGCTAGAATGATAGTTATTGTTGTATGAAAACACACACAAAGCCAAAAACTTATATTAATGACCACCAAAGTCAATCACACAGGCCCTTAACATATCCTCAAGTACCTAAATAGTCCTATCTGATTAGCTGTCAGCCTGAGGATGGAAAGCAGTATTGAAGTCAAGCTTAGTGCCCAACTCTTCATGTAGCCTGTCCTAAAATTTAAAGGTGAATTGGGTACCTTTGTCATAAATGATTGAAATATGCACCCCATGCAACCTCAATATTTCCTTGACATAATTCTTAGCCAACTATTTTGAGTTGTATTCCACTCTAACTGGGATGAAATGAGCTGACTTGGTTAGCCTATATACTATGAACCAAATTAAGTCATACTGTCGTAAGGTTTTAGGAAGACCAACTACGAAGTCCATCTCTATCCTCTCCTATTTCCACTCGATAATGGGTATCCTCTGAAGTAACCCCGCAGGTCCTTGATGCTCATACTTCACCTACTAAAAATTATGGCATTTAGATGCATACTGAATTATTTCCCGCTTTATCTCGGGCCACCAATAGAGCTATCTTAAGTCACGGTACATCTTGGTTGCACCCGAATGAATAATGTATTGAGAACTTTGAGCTTCTGTAAGTAAACTATGAATCAAATCACCAACCCAGGGCATGCACACATATCCTCTTACCATCAACACCCTGCACACATCAAGTGTGGCATCAGAATTTTCACCACATGCTACCTTGTTTGGAAGTTTATTCAACTTCTCATCTTTAAACTATCTGGCCTTGATCTGATCAAGGAATGTTGGCCTTACCTCCACACTAGCCAACATTCCACCTCTTTCAGAAACACCAAACTGTATAGAATGAGATGACAGAGTCTGAATCTCTCTTGCCAAAGGTCGCCTTAACACCCACAAATAAGCCATACTACCCATACTTGCCACTTTTTGACTCAATGCATCTGCCACCATATTAGCCTTACCCGAATGGTATTGGATGGTCACATCATAATCCTTTAAGAATTCCATCCACCTTCTTTGCCTCAAATTCAAATCCTTTTGAGTGAAAACATATTGCAAACTACAATGATCCGTGAACACTTCACACTTCACACCATAAAGATAGTATCTCCAAATCTTAAGTCAAAGACCATTTCCACCAACTCTAATTCATGGGTTAGTTAACTATTCTCATGAGGCTTCAGTTGCCTTGAAGCATAGGCAATTATATTCCTGTCCTGCATTAATGAAACACCCAAACCAGAGAGTGAAGCATTATAAAATACAATGAAATCTTTACCTTCTACTAGTAAGGAAAGAATAGGAGCTATAGTCAATAGTGTCTTAAGCTTTTGGAAGCTCTCCTCACACTTATCCGACCAAACAAATGGAACCCCCTTCTGGGTCAACCTTATCAAGTGAGTAGCAATAGATGTAAAATTCTTTAAAATCCTACGATAGTAACTAGCAAGACCCATAAAAATTCTAACCTTAGTCACAGAGCTAGGCCAAACCCAACTCTTAATAGCCTCAATCTTCTAGGGATCTACTATGACCCTTTTTTCCAAAACCGAATGCCCTAAGAAGGAAACCAAAGCTCACATTTTGAGAATTTAGCATACAACTGCTTCACCTTTAATATCCCCAAAATAATGCAAAGATGACCTACATGTTCTTCTTACTATTGGAGTAAACTAGAATATCATCAATAAATACAATCACAAAAGACTCCATGAAAGAAATCAAGATACCGTTCATCAAGCTCATGAAAGTTGTCGTCCCATTAGTCAACCAAATGATATCACCAAGAACTTATAATGCTCATATCGAGTCCTAAAGGCTGTCTTAGGTATATCCTTAGGCTAAATCTCTAAATAATGATAGCCCAATCTCAAGTCTATCTTGAAGAAAATGAAAGCACCCTGCAACTAGTCAAAAAAATTATCTATCCGGGGCAAGGGATACTTATTCCTGATGGCAACTTTATTCAACTGCCTGTAGTCAATGCACATTCTCAGGCTACCATCCTTTTTCTTAACGAACAACAATAGAGCACCCCAAAAAGAAGAACTAGGATGGATAAACCCCTTATCCAGTAACTTCTACAACTAAATCTTGAGCTCTCTCAACTCAGCCGAAGCCATTCGATAGGGAGGAATATAAATGGGGTGAGTACCCAACTCTATATCAATATAAAAGTCAATATCTTGGGTTCAGAGGCATACTAGTCAAATCTGTGGGAAACACCTCCTGAAATTCTGACTCCACGAGGACGAACTCAATAGAAGGAAATTCTGCACTAACATCTTAGATATGTGCTAGTAAAACCAAACACCCTCTCCTAAATAACTTCTTAGCCCAAATAAAAGATATAGTTTTCATAGGCTTAGGCCTATACAAACCTTCCCACTTTAACTTATTCATTTCAGGCATATCTAAAGTCATTGTGTTAGCTTTATAGTTTAAAACAACATGTTAAGGTGATAGCCAAGTCATTCCTAGGATAATATCAAAGTCAAGCATATTCAAGGTTATCAAATCTACCCAAGTCTGAAAACACATGAATAAAACAAATCATACATGATACGCATGGGTCACTACCACAGAGTCTCCAATTAGAGTAGACATATAGATAGAAGAGTTAATGTAACACCCTGAAAATCTGAGCTAAGATCAAAACCGTACTTCAAGTACATATAGAACAAAGATTAATAATTTGGTAGCATAAGAAGTGCTTTAGCTATGAATTAAGGCCATATGTAACTCCTAGCTCAAAGTTAAGTTGAAACCTTCATTATCGATTGAATTCTTGTGTAGAATCTTTCTTGAGTGAACTTCAAATGAGCATAACTCTTATATTATGAGGAATTTTGAGGTTCAATACCTACAAAATAAAAGTTCATTGAGTCTTCTTTCCAATAGATCTAATTGTTTGTTAATTTGGTTTTTGAGCTAAGAGTTATGGTCATCTTAGTGAAGCACTATCCAAAAGTGAGATATGACGACCCAAAGGACGATCATGGGTTGAAAAGACAATCGTCCCTTGCTCTTATTTTTATGAAAGAGCCCCAAAATCCTGAAAATTGATAAATATACCTCACTAGCAACAAAGGAACCAACGACAATTGGTAGAACGAATTATCGTTGGTAGGAATCGTGGTTCCAAGGTTGGTTCGGCTTGGACATATAATGACCAACCAAGGGAAGATCATTGGAGGATCCAATGAGCCATTCCTTGGATCGTCTGATGGAGTCCAGAGAACCATTAAAATCAGTCCTCAACCCATGATCCAACCAACGATCATTGGTAGATCCAACAACCATTGGAAGATTCATCCGTTGCGAGATGCAGAAATTTCAGTTATAGGTTCAGAGGAGTATTCAAGTATTTTCCCATTACTTAAACCCCTAAAATATGTCATTTTAACATTCTAAGGCTTACTATTAAGTCTAAAACTACCCTAAATCCCTCACTAACTCAATTTTAGTCGACACTTAGAGAGCAAACAAAGAAAAGAGGTGATTTATCTTCATCAAGCAAGAATTAGAGTTCTTCAACTTTAGGCTCCAAATACAAAGATTTCACCTAGGTTTTCATTCTCAGGTATGTGGGATTTCATAAATTGGTTTCTTTTTATCCATTGAGTCCCAAAGTTAACTCAATTCCTTAGTTTAATTCATTCTTTAGAGCCTAGGGTATTTGAACATTCTGAATTCCTTTGTGCTTCAATTTCTTATCATGAATGAGCCGTGAATACATGTTTTCCATGAAGTTTATCATCTTTTTGTACTTGTAATCCATGAACCCTCAATATATTGAACAATTCATGATTTTGGACTTATGCTAAGAAAGTCCCTATCCTATTCAGATTATAGAATTATCATGAGTATTTGTTGTAACACCCCGTACATTTCCGAACTTATTTGACTACCTTAACATTTATGGAATTGTTTAAACTTGAGATAGTTGGTGTATTACCCACTAAATTTATTGGGCTGAATAATATTATGCTAATGGGCTCAATTGAGGCCCAAAATTAAGTAAATAAGACATGGGCCCAAAAGGAGATGATCCATTTAAAAATGGACCAAGTATACACATCATCTACTTGGACTTTTTGACAAAATAATTTGTAACACCCCGCACATTTTCGACCCTACTTGCTTGGGTGATCTCGGGCGTATTTATATGCCTTATTTGACCCATGTTTACCTTAGTTTTGAGAGCAATAAGTGCGTATTTTGTATTGGTTTTGATGGACTATTGATATTGTGCTAATGTCCCTAAAGAAAAGTCGAAGAAAGGAACAAAATCAAAATTTTGGTGTCAGGCGCGCCCAGGGGAGTGTCAGGCCACTTTTGACAGAAATTTTTATGGCACGGGCAGCATAGGGGCACGCCAGGCAGCATGTCAGGCCACTTTTTGCCAAAAATTTTCTCCGACCACTAGTCTCTAAATAGGGCTCTCGGGTTATTGTATCATTATTCCATCTTAGTGGGACTACTCTTGGACTATTTTGGCATCCAAATGAGGGTTAATTCTTTGTACTTTTTATTTTTTTATAATTTGTATCAATTTATGATAAATTAAGCCATGAGTGGCTAAAATCGCTTATTCTTGGGGATGAGGCTACAAACGTGAATCTCGTGAGTTGAATATTGTCTTCACAATTATGGAATTCTTTAAGCATGAGATAGTGGTGGATCATGTATTTTAATTTTGTTGGGCTAAATTACTCTTGTGCTATTGGGCTCAATTAAGGCCCAATAATTAGGCAAAAGGCATGGCCCAAAATGGAGAAATGACCCATTCTTCCTTTTGACCAAGTAAAACATCCATTATTGATCAAAGGGTGATAAGGATAAGATTAAAAGGACTATATAAGGTGGAAAATATAAGATTTTATTCGCAAAAGGGCACATGCCATTCTAGACTTTTCCCAAAAAGATATTTTTCTCTCTATTCTCAAACCCTAAGGCAACCATCTCTTGTGGACAAGATCATCCCTTTTCAAGCTTGGGTAAGTGTTTATGCTTGTGATTTAATATATTATATGCATGAAGTGTTGTGTAGATCATGATGGTTATGTATAAAAGTGTTAAGTAGTGCACTTTTTCTTTTTGCTAAAAGATGTGTCATCTATGTGAATTGAACTTGAAAGGAGACTTGAGGTTTTGATAGAAATGAATGGTGTGGATGAAATATCATTGTTAAAACAATTTGAATATAAGAATTTTTGTCAATAATTCTTGTTGTATAGGTTTACGACGTGTAATTAAATAAAATAAAGGGCGAAATGATTTCCCTTTCAATTGATTTTATTCAACGATTGACCAAAATATAATTAATTAATAAATAAATACTAAAAATGAATAAAAAAATTATTCATTTTTATTAATAAATTGCATGAACTTAGATCAATCAAATAATGATATTTCTATAAATATGGAATTATTCGGCCTAATCACTTTGTCCATTTAGATTTATCTAGGTGGAATAATAAGAAAAGGTAAGATTCAAAAGAATTTACAAAAAAGGGATTTTTTTTAGTATTTTAGAAAAGGTCGGTTAGGGGAGGAAGGTATCTGTACTTGAATAATTATAAGGAAAACCTTCTAGATGTTTCGATGCTTGATTCTCCAATAGGATTGAATCTAAGATGAATGCTTGGTTTACGTTATGGAAGAAATATATGTATATGTGATATTAGCTATTGACTCGTGCTAGTTATATATGAAATGAAATAAAGATATATTTTACTACTCTAGGGGATTCTAATAGACTAGAATTCCTTCCGGCCCCTTGTGACTGTGAATTGAATGAATAAACGGATGAAATCAAGAAATAATTCAACTAATAGTTCAAACCAAGAACAAGAAATGGGAGAACGAAAGTCGTATGGGTTCACAAAGACTCTGTGACTAAAAAGTAAAAAAGATATATCGAAGTAGTTCTGATGATTCAATAATCTTATTACTTCAATCCGAAGTTCTTAGTTACTTCGACTGGACGAGGAGATTCTCTAGAAGAAATATGGGTTTCTGCTTCTGGCGGCAACATGCTTGATCCCGCTTATGGGGTCAAATCAGTACGTTCTAAGAAGAAAGATTGGAATATCAATCTCATCGAGATCATCGATCTCATACCAAATCCCATCAATTGAATCACTTTTTCAAGAAATACGAGACATCTAAGTTATACAAGTAAAGATATCTATTCATTGATAAGAAAAAGAAAAAACGTGAACGGGGATTAGATTGATGAGACAATAGAATCCTGGTTCGCGAACAGTGATTCGATTCATGATGAAGAAAGAGAATTCTTGGTTTAGTTCTCCACCTTAACGATAGAAAATAGGATTGATCAAATTCTATTGAGTCTGACTCATAGTGATCATTTATCAAAGAATGACTTTGGTTATCAAATGATGGAACAACGGGGAGCAATTTACTTACGATACTTAGTTGACATTCATAAAAAGCATCTAATGAATTATGAGTTCAATCCATCCTGTTTAGCAGAAAGACGGATATTCCTTGCTCATTATCAGACAATCACTTATTCACAAACTTCGTGTGGGGAAAATAGTTTTCATTTCCCATCTCATGGAAAACCCTTTTCGCTCCGCTTAGCCTTATCCCCCTCTAGGGGTATTTTAGTGATAGGTTCTATAGGAACTGGATGATCCTATTTGGTCAAATACCTAGCGACAAACTCCTATGTTCCTTTCATTACGGTATTTCTAAACAAGTTCCTGGATAACAAGCCTAAAGGTTTTCTTCTTGATGAGATCGATATTGATGATAGTGACGATATTGATGATAGTGACAATTTTGATGCTAGTGACGATATCTATCGTGACCTTGATACGGAGCTGGAACTGCTAACTAGGATGAATGGGCTAACTGTGGATATGATGCCGGAAATAGACCGATTTTATATCACCCTTCAATTCGAATTAGCAAAAGCAATGTCTCCTTGCATAATATGGATTCCAAACATTCATGATCTGGATGTGAATGAGTCGAATGACTTATCCCTCGGTCTGTTAGTGAACCATCTCTCCAGGGATTGTGAAAGATGTTCTACTAGAAATATTCTTGTTATTGCTTCAACTCATATTCCCCAAAAAGTGGATCCCGCTCTAATAGCTCGGAATAAATTAAATACGTGCATTAAGCTACGAAGGCTTCTTATTCCACAACAACGAAAGCACTTTTTCACTCTTTCATATACTAGGGGATTTCACTTGGAAAAGAAAATGTTCCATACTAACGGATTCGGGTCCATAACCATGGGTTCCAATGCACGAGATCTTGTAGCACTTACCAATGAGGTCCTATCGATTAGTATTACACAGAAGAAATCAATTATAGACACTAATACAATTAGATCCGCTCTTCATAGACAAACTTGGGATTTGAAATCCCAGGTAAGATCGGTTCAGGATCATGGGATCCTTTTCTATCAGATAGAAAGGGCTGTAGCACAAAATGTACTTCTAAGTAATTGCCCCATAGATCCTATATCTACCTATATGAAGAAGAAATCATGTAATGAAGGGGATTCTTATTTGTACAAATGGTACTTCGAGCTTGGAACGAGCATGAAGAGATTAACGATACTTCTTTATCTTTTGAGTTGTTCTGCCGGATCGGTCGCTCAAGATCTTTGGTCTTTATCCGTACCCGATGAAAAAAATGGGATCACTTCTTATGGAATCATTGAGAATGATTCTGATCTAGTTCATGGCCTATTAGAAGTAGAAGGCGCTCTGGTGGGATCTTCACAGACAGAAAAAGATTGCAGTCAGTTTGGATTTTTCAAAACTCCATGGACATGTAGAAGAGAAATGCTATCCCCACTCGGACCAAGATAGAACTTTTACTTGTTCAAATAACAATTAAGGTGAAGCAGAGTCAGGAACGACGAATCTCTTTATGATAAACAGATCCATTTTGCAAGTTCATTATTACGGGTAGTTCCTACAAAGGATCGGACTAATGATGTATACAATACTTGAATTCTCGATGTAGATGCTACATATTTGGTTCTCATCCTTCAGAGACTATGAGTGTAATAAGAGCATTCGTCGACAAAAGGATCACCCTAAGATGATCATCTCGTGGCTATTGAGAACGAATTAAATCAGATGGTTCTATTTCTCAATATTTCTGACATGCTCCTACGAAACCAAGGTCAAAAGATTGCAAAAATCAGTCATTCACAACCACTGATGAAGGATTCCTCGAAAAGTTAAGGATTAGTAATCCTTTTTAGAAATCGAATGGATTCGGTCTTATACATACGCGAGGAAGGTAATCAAAAAAGAAAGAAAATGGGTTCTTCTTTCTTTTATCACTTAGGAGCCGTGTGAGATGAAAGTATCATGCACGGTTTTGAATGAGAGAAAGAAGTGAGGAATCCTCTTTTCGACTCTGACTCTCCGAGTTTAAATCGGCAAAGTTATACTTTAATGGTTTTTACGTTATAATACTATTTTCGTCTATTAATTCAATTTTTATAGTTGTTTTATGTTTATCCCATCCTTGTAAGAGGTTTTCACTATATAATAATTCTAGTTTGTCTTGTACTGGTTTTAAGGTATTAATAGTGAATCTAATCATTTCAATTGAAGTATCTTGAATGTTACTATTTTCTAGTTTTTGTGTTATCTTTTCACTTCCTTTTATCCATGGTGTTGTTTTTCTGGTTTTATTTGGTACTCTTTTAGCTCCTACTTTTTGTTTACATGGTGTAGTAAACCACCAATGTGTTTTAGTTAGTATATGCGGGTATAGTGGATCTAAGAATGGCATTCCTAGTAATATATCTCTGGATGTGAATTCATAATTGTACATTAGTTTTACTGTTAATATCTTATCCCAAATTTGTAATTTTACATTTTTAGCTGAATATGTGATCGTACTTCCTTCATTGTTAAATCCTGTTACTATTACTGGACTTCTTAGTTTTTCCCACTTATCTTCTGGTAGACAATTATATCTACATAGATTAGCTTCAGCTCCTGTATCAATTATAGGTGTATAATATCTACTATTATATCCTTCCACAATTACTTTGGCGAGTATATATACTTTCATATCTTAGTTCTATTGATAGCAATTTTCTTTTTGTTACAGTGTATGATTAATTGTTTATCCTCTAAATTATATGGTTTAACTTGTTCTAACCATGTAAGTCCTAAAATAATATTTGTGTTAGTTTGTGATATCGTGAATTGTATTTTGATTGGTATTCCTCCAATAATTAATTCTTGAATTGTTATTTCCTTTGTCTGTCGTAGTTCTTTGGGTAAATCGGGACATGTTTGTTCTTGTGTTATTATTTCTTCTTCTAAGACTAATCCTCTTGTAATATAGTTTTCTTGTTCTCCTGTATTTATTAGTATTAAATATTTTCTTTGGTCTAATATTCCTGTTATATAATACTGGTATGGCTGTATTTCTATTGGTTCTACATTTTCTATTCGTCTAGATGTACTCATTCTTGAGGATGTTGTTGGAGTATCCATAATTCTTTTTGATGTAACTATTCTTTCTTGTATTATGTCTAAGTCTGTTTCTATGTCTAACTCCTTATAACTGTAATCATTATTATCTATTGCCGTAACTATAGTATCAAATGGGTTTTCTATTTTTATTTTATTAATTTTATTTATTGCTTTTACTGTGTGCTTTGTAGTTAAGATATATAAATTTTTACATGTTGCTGTGAATATTTTACTTCCTGGTGCTAGTTCTATTCCTGACATTTTCCAATATAATACTAATGATTTGTCTATATTTCTATCTTTTATTGCCACTGAATAGTTGGGGCTTATGATAAATTTAAACTTTTGATAAATTAAATTTCCTTTTACTGCAGCTATTACACTTTTTTCTATAGGTTGTATTATTCTATCATCGGCTAAGTAGATTTTTATTGGGGTATCTATTCCTTCTCTAAAACAGGCTTTTATAAGTATTTCTGTTTCTCCTAAGTGTACGTGTGTTATAGGGGATTTTTCTTTTAAATTTTGTATTTCTTTATTTATTTCTTTTTTATTTAGCAAGGGTATAATTGCTTTTCCTTTAGTATATTTACAATCTATTGTATGTTCTCGTTGGCTTATTATATAATATTCTTCTTTTGTCTTTTTAAACCAATTTTTTACTATTAGTATTTCTAGAACTTTTTCTATCCGTAGGGGTGATTCTTGTTTCTTAATTTGTTCAAAGATATTTGTATCAAATATTACTTTTTGGCTTGAAGATTCTTCATCTTGATAATTTTCTTGACTAATTATTCTTATATCGTCTTCATGTTGGGAAGATATGGTTATGTATATGCATCTGTTAGAGGCTTTGTAGACGCACATAGTGAGATGAATGAAATAATGTATGTCGATTTTGACTTGGTAGCCCTAATGGCCAAGTTTCATATTATCATATGTTTTCCATGACTTCCGCCATTAGCATCTTTTATCTATATGTGATAGTGATGTTCCTTGAGTGACATGCATATGAGTGTACATAAATGAAGATTGGTTCTCTCGGGCCTTAATGGCTTCGGGTGCCAATCTGCCCCGTTGGAATTTGAAGCGTGACATAATTGGCTAAGGATGACCATAGAGAGAGGCGGTTTGGATGGGCTATTTAAGGCTGAAATTCAGCTCATTTTTCTACACAACACACTTGTAAAAATCAAATTTTCAATCGAATACTTTCTCCTCTTTCAAACCCTAGCCGCCATAATTTTCCCTAAGGATTTTTGGACAAATCTTCCACTTGCAAGTCTTGGTAAGTGTTTAACCTTATAGATTAATATATTATATGCATAAGAGGTTGTGTATATCATGTTGGTTATGTTTAAAAAGTGTTGAACAGTCCACTTATTGTGAAACAGTCCACTTTTGCTTAGTCGCTAAAGGATTTGCCTTCTATGTGGTTTAAACTTGAAAGGGGACTTAAGGTCTTGAAGGAATTGAATTATATGGATGAAATTTCAGTATGTTTAAGTGTGGTGCTGTACCTAATTCATTACTCCTTGTGTATGACTTGTGGAAATATTTATAAAGTAATTGTGCATGGAACGTGTGGTGTAGTGGAAAGAGAATATTTTCTTGTGATGTTGATGCGAATTTTGAAACCATTGTGGACTATTTTTGGTGTGTTGTTGTGAAAGGTATTTAGTTGACTTTATGGAATAAATATGTGACGTGGTATTGAGGTGGAAATGTAAAGTATAAACTTGGTGTGAAATCCTATCGGTTTGTGATGTCTATGCTGATGTGTGGACTGTTTTGGTATTGTTGGTATTATGAGGCAGTAAACTATATTGTAGGAGGGTGGAATGAAGTTATATGGAAGTATAAAGGAAGGTGGAATGATATACCATGTGTTTGGGATGTTGGATAGTTTTTACTTCCTGTCAAGTAGCTAATTATCGCCTTGTGAACTTGTAATGTAATTGGCTTTTAATGTGAGCTCCATTATGTATTCATATTGTAGAGTAACACTTTAAGGAAGAGCTGAATTGTTGTAGTCATATGTTGTAAAGATAAGGTATGTAAGGTTACTCTTTTTCATATCCTTTGGCCGCACCTATTGTTCACATCGTTACCAAACTTGTTTCCACTCCGAAATATTTTAAAGTATCTCATTTCAAGTTTGTTAGCAATTGTTATTTATGTGTCTCTTATTTGTTGACTATTGTTCCAAAGATCTAATAATGTTATGACCACCGATGTAACATTCTCAAAAAAAATTAAAGAAATGAAGTAATGCATATTTGGTTGAGTACGGGTAGTAGCTCTGAGGGTGAAAACCTAGCTCAAGCCAAACCTGACTTATTGATGTATGGGTGGCAGCTCTGGGGGCATAAGCCTAGCTCGAACCGATCCCAATGTTATTTACCACTGATCAGTTGGTCCTGGGCATTGTATGATGTATATTGATGTTAAGGTAAAAGGAAAGAAATAAATGTAATGTACATGGTTACACATATACAGTACGATGGTATATCAGTATTATCTATTCACTTGTATTTGATTCCATTTAAGTTCCTATATTTCATACAGTTACTTATAGCCTTACATACTCAGTACATTCTTTCGTACTAACGTGCCCTGGGGGACCTGCCTTACTTGCTGCAGGCATAGGAGCTAGTAGAGCTTCACAGTATGATATGGGTCATCTGCAGGCTATTGGTGAGCTCCAGGTTGATTCGGGGCTTTTCGAGTCATTTGTATATATTTTTGGTACTGTGTAGCAGTTGTATAAGGCTGGGACTTATCCCGACCTTAGTCATGGTTATATATCTTTTAGAGGCTTTGTAGACATTGTAAAGTCAAACGTAGAAGTGTCTTACCGTTTAGACGTTGTGGCCCCACTGGCCAAGTCTCGTATCAATTTTGAACGTCTTTACATGACTTCCGTCATCGATATATTATATCTGCATGTGGTAGAATTTTTTTGTTCACTTAATGGAATGCATATGTATGTACACGGTCATAGGTTGGTTCTCTCAGGACTTTACAGCTACGGGTGCCTGTCCGCCCCAATGGAATTTGAGGCATGACAAAAGTGGTATCAGAGCAGCTAGTCCTAGGGTGTCTACAAAGCCGTGTCTGAGTAGAGTCTTGCTTATAGATGTGTGGTGCACCACATCTATACGTAGGAGGCTACAGGACATTTAGGAGTTGTCTCTTTTCTTCATTTCCTAGATCGTGCAATAGAGCCAAAATTGTAGGTGGAGTTATATTTAACCACTGAATTTGTTTTATGTTTTTGTTTCCTCAGTATATCAAAATATCGATTACAAGAAGAGGTAAGGGTAAAGGGAAGAAGTGAGACATGGCTACCGAAGAAGGAACCAGTAAATCACCACCAGAACGAGTTAATCAAGGTGAGGTAGAAGACGAGTTTTTATCGTGGGCTTCTTCTACTCTTCCACCTCCAGGAAAGCCAAGAAGGAGAGGAGTACCCCCAGAACCACCTGTTAATGCTACTAAGAAGGATTTAAGGAATACGGTGCAAATGTTGACTCCTATAGTTGCTGCACAAATTCAAGGACAAGCTGGTCCAACTACAAGTAATGACGGTGCGGATAGGGCAGCTAGTCCGCGGACACAGGATTTTCTTAAATTATACCCTTCCACATTCACCGGGTCAGATCTTAATGAAGACCCACAAGACTTCATGGACCAAATTCAAAGGGCTTTAGATTTTATGCATGTATCTGGTACAGAAATAGTTGAGTTTGCAGCATATAGATTAAAAGGAGAGGCTATATTATGGTACGAAGATTGGAAACGATCTAGGGGTATCGATGCATTTCCAGCTTGTTAGGAAGAATTCAAAGAGGTATTCCTTGATCATTACCTTCCATATGAGATCTGAGAGGCTCGTACAGACCAGTTCTTAAATTTTTGACAAGGTAATATGAGCGTCAGAGAGTACAATCTTCGGTTTAACTCTTTGGCCAGGTATGCTCCTAATGTAGTAGCTACTATGGACGATAGAGTTCATCGGTATGTGGATAGATTGGATCCATATTTGGTTAGGGATTGTACTATTGCTGCTTTGAATAGAGACATGGATATAGCCAGGATACAAGCTTTTGCACAGAAGATGGAGGATTAGAGGCAAAGGAGAAGAACGTAACAATTTAATAGAGGACCATCAAAGAGGGATAAACCTATGGGACAATTCATGGCATCCCAAGGAGAATTTTGGCCTTGGGTTTTTAATAGACTGCCTAGACCATCATTTTCTTATTTTACAGCAGGTACTCCATCCCAATTTTGAGGGTTTAGAGGCAGTCGAGTTGGTCAAAGTAGTGGATTCAAGGTTCACAGACAACAGGGTATAAAGAACAAGGAAGAATAAGCCAATTGAGGTTTTCTCGTCAGCCATGTCAGCACTGTAGAAAGCTTCATTTAGGTGCATGTCAGCTTGGGACAGATGCTTGTTTCTGGTGTGGTATGTCAGGGTACATAATGAGAGAGTTCCCACGGAGGGGCACGGGTAGTGTGGCACAACCTACTGGATCAGCCGTTACATCAGCCTTGTTGGGTGTAGAGCCTACTGGGCATGGTAGAGGTGTTCGACGAGAAGCAAATTCTAGTGGAGTCCAAAATCGTACCTATGCTTTAGCGGATCGGCCGAATTTAGAGGCTTTTCCTGATGTGGTTACAGGTATATTATCCATCTTTTCACATAATGTATATGCATTGATTGATCTAGGCTCTACCTTATCATATGTCAATCCATTGATTGCTAAAAAATTCAAAAGAACACCGAAATTACTAGTCAAGCCATTTGAAGTATCTACACCCGTTTGTAAGTCTATTAAAGCTAAGAGAGTCTATCATAATTGTATAGTAACTGTTTGTGATCATGATACGTTGGCTGATCTTATTGAGCTGGAAATGGTAGATTTTGATGTTATAATGGGTATGGATTGGTTGGCTTCTTGTTATGCCACAGTAGATTGCCGAGCTAAGAAGGTACATTTCCATTTTCCACAAAAGACAGTCCTTGAATGGAGGGGTAATGTTGAAGCACCGAGAGGTAAATTTATTTCTTATCTTAAGGTAAAGAAAATGGTATCCAAGGGGTACACATGCCATCTAGATAGGATTGCCAGAGAAGGAACCAGTAAATCACCACCTAAATGAGTTAATCAAGGTGAAGCTGAAGATGAGTTTGCATAGCAGACTTCTTCTACTCTTCCAGTTCTAGGAGAGCCAAGAAGGAGAGAAGTACCTTCAGAACCACCCTTAATGCTATTGAGCAGGATTTAAGGAATACGGTGCAAATGTTGACTAGTATAGTTGCTGCACAAAATCAAGGACAAGCTTGTCCAACTACAAGTAATGACGGTGCGGATAGGGCAACTAATCGGTGGACACAATATTTTCTTAAATTAGACTCTCCCACATTCATCGGGTCAGACCTTAATGAAGACCCATAAGACTTCATAGACCAAATTCAAAGGGATTTGCATGTTATGCATGTATCTGGTACAGAAACAGTTGAGCTTGTAGCATATAGATTAAAAGGAGAGGCTATATTATGGTACAAATATTGGAAACGATCTAGGGGTATCGCTGCACTTCTAGCTAGTTGGGAAGAATTCAAAGCGGGATTCCTTGATCATTACCTTCCATATGAGATCCAAGAGGCTCGTCCAAACCAATTCTTAAATCTTCGTCAAGGTAATATGAGCGTCAGAGAGTACAGTCATCGGTTTAATTCTTTAGCCAAGTATGCTCCTAATATGGTAACTACTACAGACAATAGAGTTCATTGGTATGTGGATAGATTAGATCCATATTTGGTTAGGGATTGTACTATTGATGCTTTGAATAGAGACATAGATATAGCCAGGATACAAGCTTTTGCACAGAAGATGGGGGATCAGAGGCAAAGGAGAAGAACACAAGAATTTGAAAGAGGACCGTCAAAGAGGGCTAAACCTATGGCACAGCTCATGGAATCCCAAGGAGAATTTAGGCCTCGGGTTTTTAATAGACCGCCTAGACCATCATTTTCTTATCCTACAGCAGGTACTCCATCCCAATTTCGAGGGTTTAGAGGCAGTCAAGTTGCGCAAGGTAGTGGGATTCAAGGTTCACAGACAATAGGGTATCAAGAACAAGGAAGAATGAGCCAATTGAGGTTTTCGCATCAGCCGTATCAGCACTGCGGAAAGCTTCATTTAGGTGCATGTCATCTTAGGACAGATGTTTGTTTCTGGTGTGGTATGTTGGGGCATATAATGAGAGAATGCCCACGGAGGGGCACGGGTAGTATGGCGCGACCTACTGGATTAGCCGTTGCATCATCCTTGTTGGGTGTACAGCCTACTGGGTATGGTAGAGGTGTTCAAAGAGAAGCTAATTCTATTGGAGTCCAAAACTGTACCGATGCTTTAGCGGATCGGCAGAATTTTAAGGCTTCTCCTAATGTAGTTACAGGTACATTATCCGTATTTTCACATAACGTGTATACATTGATTGATCCAGGTTCTACCCTATCATATGTCACTCCATTGATTGCTAAAGAATTCGAAAGAACACCGGAATTACTAGTCAAGCCATTTGAAGTATCTACACCAGTTGGTGAATCTATTGTAGCTAAAAGAGTCTATCATAATTGCATAGTAACTTTTTGTGATCGTGATACATTGGCTGATCTTATAGAGCTGGAAATGGTAGATTTTAATGTTATAATGGGTATGGATTGGTTGGCTTCTTGTTATGCCACGGTAGATTACTGAACTAAGAAGGTACATTTCCATTTTCCACAAAAAACCGTCCTTGAATGGAGGGGTAATATTGGAGCACCGAGAGGTAAATTTATTCCTTATCTTAAAGCAAAGAAAATTATATCCAAGGGGTACACATGCCATCTAGTAAGAGTTCAAGATACCGATGTGAAGCCACCAACTCTTCAATCGGTTTCGGTGGTAAATGAATTCCTTGATGTATTTCCTGAAGATCTTCCAGGTTTGCCTCCAGAATGGGAAGTAGAGTTTGGTATTTATATGATTTTGAGTACCCAGCCTATCACTATTCCTCCTTATAGAATGGCCCCGGAAGAGTTACGGGAATTCAAGGAGCAATTAAAAAACTTGCTGGACAAGGGATTCTTAAGGCCTAGTATGTCCCCTTGGGGTGCACCAGTGTTATTTGTACGCAAGAAAGATGGAACGCTGAGAATGTGTATTGATTATCGGCAACTAAATAAGGTAACAGTCCAGAACAAATATCCCCTCCCCAGAATTGATGATTTGTTTGATCAATTACAGGGTGTCAAATGCTTCTCAAAGATTGACTTGAGATCGGGTTATCATCAAGTAAGGGTTAGAGAAAAAGATATACCCAAGATAGCTTTTCGAACACGATATGGTCATTATGAGTTTTTAGTTATGTCATTTGGGCTAACAAATGCACCAACGGTTTTCATGGATTTGATGAATAGGGTGTTCAAGCCATTCTTAGATGTGTTCGTGACAGTGTTTATAGATGATATTTTGGTTTATTCAAGATTAGAAGAAGACCATGTTAATCACTTATGGCAAGTGTTACAGATTCTTCGTGATCGTAAGTTATATGCAAAGTTCTCTAAATGTGAATTTTGGTTAAAATCTGTAGCATTCTTGGGTCATATTGTGTCGGATGAAGGAATAAGGGTTGATATTCAAAAGATAGAAGTTGTGAAGAACTAGCCAAGACCAACAATACCTGCAGAGATTCATAGTTTCCTTGTGTTGGCAGGGTATTATAGAAGGTTTGTTGAAGGATTTTTTTCTATTGTCGCACCTTTGACAAAGCTAACACACAAGGCAACCAAGTTTCAATGGAACGATGCATGTGAAAAGATTTTCCAAGATCTGAAGAATAAATTGACTTCTACACCCATATTGGTACTTCCAGAAGGCGCATATGGGTATGGGGTGTATTGTGATGCTTCAGGAGTCGGCTTGGGATGTGTATTAATGTTGCACGGTAATGCGATAGCTTATGCCTCAAGACAATTGAGGCCACATGAGACATATTATCCAACACATGATCATGAGCTAGCAGCGGTAGTATTTGCTTTAAAGATATGGCGCCACTACTTGTGTGGGGTTCATGTTGACATATATACCGACCATAAGAGTTTGCAATATATATTTAAGCAAAAGGACCTAAATCTGAGGCAGCGAAGGTGGCTTGAACTATTAAAAGATTATGACATTGATATTTTATATCATTCGGGGAAAGCGAATGTGGTAGCTGATACATTAAGATGTAAGGAAATAGGGAGCACTCATGGCCAGTCCACAGAAAGACAAGGGATAATCAAAGATCTACATCAATAAGCTAGCTTACGGGTTCGTCTTGTTAAAACTCCAAATGAAGGAATTATGGTGCAAAATACGGCAGAATCCTCGTTAGTAACTGAAGTAAAAGAAAAGCAGTATGAGCATCCTATTTTATTACAGCTGAAAGAGAATGTAAAATAAAGTTTGACAAAGGCCTTTGATCTTACACAAGAGGGAGTGCTTTAGTGCCAAAGTAGATTGTGTGTACCTGATATAGATGAGCTAAGAAGACGGATTATGACAGAGGCACATCATTCACGGTATTTTATTCATCCGGGAGCCACCAAAATGTATCATGATTTGAAAGAAATGTATTGGTGGGGTAACATGAAGAAGAACAATGTAGAATTTATAGCTCATTTGTCTAAATTGTCATGAGTAAAAGTAGAGCATCAAAAGCCTAGAGGTTATATGCAATGTATGGATCTTTCAGTTTGGAAGTGGGACATGATCAACATGGATTTCATCACAGGTTTGCCCCGTACACTTCAAAAATTTGATTCCATATGGGTAATAGTTGACAGGCTTACCAAGTCAGCACACTTCCTACCGGTTAAGACCACCTACACAGCTGAAGATTATGCGCGGTTGTATGTTAAATAGATAGTTCGACTACACAAAATTCCAATCTCTATTATATCATATAGGGGAACTCAATTTATTGCACACTTTTGGAAGTATCTTCAGAAGAGTTTGGGAACCCAAGTGAATTTAAGTACGACTTTTGATCCTCAAATAGATGGACAAGCAGAACGTACTATACAAACACTGAAAGATATGCTACGAGCTTGCACATTGGACTTTAAAGGTAGTTGGGATGATCATTTATCTCTTATTGAATTTACGTACAATAATAGCTATCTTTCAAGTATCAAAATGGCGTCTTACGAAGCTTTATATGGAAGAAAGTGTAGATCATAAATTGGATGGTTTTTGTAACACCCCGTACCTTTTTGACCCTATTTGCTTGGTGATATATATGTCATATTTGAACCATGTCTAACTTGGTTTTGAGAGCAATAAGTGTATATTTGGTATTGGTTTTGATGGCCTATTGCTATTGTATTAACGTCCAAAAAAAAAAAAAAAAAAAAAAAAAATATTTTTTTGGGCTAGGCGCGCCCAGGGGCGTGCCACGCCGCTCTGGGCTGAAATTTTCAGCCTAGAGGCAGCAAGGGGGCGCGCCAGGTAGCGTGCCACGCTGGAATTGGCCACCTTTCAAAAGTTGGAATTTTTCTTAAGTCCCAAGGGTATCCGGGGACGTATTGAGCCGATTTTTATTACGTTTCTTCTACAATCATGAGAATATACATGACATGAGTGAAATATTATATTGGTATGATAAAATTACTCGAGGACGAATTCGGAGTCAAAATGACGATTTTACCCTTTTGGGCAAAATAGGCCATATGTGGCTAGAATTGCTTGTTTTTGGAAGTGAGGCTACGAGTATGAATTTCATGAGTGGGAATATTGTCGTGACACGTATGAAATGATGTAAACATGAGATATTATTGATTTTATTGGGTTAAGTGAATTGGGCTCAAATAGAGGCCCAAAATGAGGCCAAAATGCATGGCCCAAATGGAAAATGACCCATTCCTCTTGACCAAATAAACTCATGCATTATTGGACCAAGTGGTTGGCTAAGAGGGACCATTGAGGGGCTAAAAAAGGCACAGAAAATCAGATTTTATTGATTATAACTCTCATAACATTTCTAGAAATTTCCCAAAGTCTCTTCTCTCAACTTCAAACCCTAAGGCATCTTTTGGAGCAAGATCATCATCTTCCAATCCGAGGTAAGTGATTATCCTTGTACTTTAACATATTATAAGCATGAGAGATTATGTATATCATGTTGATTATGGTTGGAAATGTTGGCCATGGCACTTTTGGCTTTGTGAAAAAGATGTGAAATCCATGGGATTGTAACTTGAATTATAACTTGTTGTCTTGATGAAAAAGCATGGTATGGATGAAATAACAACATGTATAGTGTTATTATGGTCCTAAACTTGTTATTTTCATATAAGGGTATATTATGGGATTTTGGCCGATTTGTGTTATGAAGTGTATTAAGGTGATTTGATGGATTATTTGTGATATGGTGGGAATAAGAAAGTGTAAAGGAGAAGTGTTGTGGTGACATGTATTGATTTGCATGTGTTGGTCAATGTTGGGAATATTATGGGATTTTTGGAATAATAATATCTTCCATGGTTTTGCCAAGGGGAAGTAGCATGTTTAAAGGCAAACACGTAACTCATTGATGTTATATACATTTGTAAAGTAGTTGGTGGTTAATGTTGGCTCCGTTATGTATTTGTGATGTAGAGTGAAACGTGAGGAAGGAGCGGAATTATTGTGCTCACATATTGGATTGTGTATTTACATTGTAAAGATAAGGTATGTAAGGTTACTCTATCCGTATCTATCTACGGCAAATAGTTTTCACATTGACATTACGCATGTTCCATCCCGAAATGTGCTAAGGTATTCCATGTCCGGTTATCCATGGTCATTGTCATATATTTCCTACTCATTGATCATTGGTGAATCTCATGTCTCATATTCATGGTTCATGTTCCAAAAACAATAAGGTTACGTTACAATGTTTGATTATACTCATGTCCCTTATTCATGGATTATGGTCCAATGGTTTCAATAATGTTATGTTTCTAATAATGTTATGTTTCCCACACTGTTTATTCACATATATCTTACCCATTGGTTAATGATCCGAAGCTTTAAGGAAAAGTTGTCATAACGTTGAAATCTCTAAGGACCTATCTCAAGAGAATAATAACATAAAAGAATCTATTCAATCGTGGATGGAATTTTCCAAACAATGTCATGTTCCAAAATCCAAGAATATGATTATCTTTGTACCAATCTTTTATAAGTAAAAGTACCAATCTCATAAGGAGTGAAGAATGAGGTAAAGTGTTTGTGTTTTCAAAAGTATACGATCCTCAATGTATCAATCTCTCAAATGAAATAAATTAGGTTATACATGTTGTTGGTTGCAAGAATGAAGGAATATAATAGGGGGTGGACACAATTCCAAAGTTCCAATAATATTATGACTCCAAATTCCGATGATGTATGTTCCAAGTTCTACTAATGTCACGACTATCTTTGTACCAATCTCATAGGTTTCATACGAGAGGTGTGTTTCTCGTAAGTAGATGTGTTAATCTCTCATAAGTTGAAGTATCAATCTCATGAACTCTAATGTGTCACTCTTATAAGTATGGAAAGAAAAAGAGTATTGGAAAGAAGTAATGTGCATATGGTTCCTTTATGTTTCATTAAGTATGAATCACAAACTAAAGGGTATAAGTTAAGACGGAACAATCTTAATACTATATATATATATATTATTCTCCCATCAAAGGTGGATGCCCGGTACTATATATCCCACCAAGATGGAGGCCCGGTACTATATCCTTATATATATTATATCCCATCTATGGTGGATGCCCATATATCCCACCAAGATGGAGGCCCGGTACTATATACTTATATATATTATATCCCATCTATGGTGGAGGCCCGGTACTATATATCCCACCAAGATGGAGGCCCGGTACTGTATATATAAACTTATTTATTATATCCCACTAAAAGTGGAGGCCCGGTATTATATATTTATAAGTAAGATGACGACCCATAAGGTGTTATGAATCACTAACTAGTTGAGTGAACAATAATAAAGAGAGTGTAAATTAGATGAGACTGTATCACTTGCATGAATAAGAATGATGATGAAGATGATGCGAATGAATGACCAAGTAATGAAATATAAAAGTAATGAACATGGTTCCACACATTCAGGTTGGAGGTCTATTCACATTAAGTATTCTCCTATGCTTACTTTCTTGGAAGTACTTATGTATTACCATAGTTTCATATGGCCTTACATACTCAGTACTTTATCCGTACTGACCCCTTTTGGGGACTTACCTTACATGCTGCAGGCCCAGGTGTTGGTAGATCTCCACAGTAGGTGACAAGGTATCCACGGATTGTTGGTGAGCTCCAGTTGCTTTGGGGCTTCCCAAGTCGCATGTGTTCATTAGGTTTTGTCATTTGTAAATATTGTATAGACATAGTCATGTATCTATTAGAGGCTTTGCAGACATATGTGGGGTAGCATGAAAGTAACAGATGTATGTTCATTTTGACGAAATGGCCCTAACGGCTAAGTTGCATATATTGCTTATGTTGCCATGCATTTCCGCTATTGATATTTAATTACATGAGATAAGATGATATTCATACGCGAGCATACTTATGAGAATATATGAGTAAAAATTGGTTCTCTCGGGCCTTATCGGCTTTGGGTGCCAATCACGTCCCGATGGGATTCAGGGCGTGACAAAAGTGGTATCAGAGCAGTTCGTTCTCAGGGTGTCTACAAAGCCGTGTCTGAGTAGAGTCTTTCTTATCGATGTGTTGCGCGCCACATTTATAAGTAGGAGGCTACGGGACATTTAGGAGTTGTTTCATTTCTTCATTCTAGATCGTGCAATAGAGCCATTATCATAGGTGAGATTATATCTGACCATTGTAATTGGTTCTCTTTGATATAGTAAAATGCCGAATACAAGACAAGGTATGGGCAAAGATAAGCAGGCAAATATGCAAGCGGGAGAAGGAACTAGTAAATCACCACCTAACCCAGATAGTCAGTATGGGGTTGAGACTGAGTTTACAGCACGGGCACCTTCTCCTCCCACTTCTCCAGGGAGACCACAAAGGAGGGAAGTATCCCCAGATTCACCTGTTCATGTTACTAGGCAGGAGTTACAGGACTTGAGAAATGCGGTACAAATGTTGACTCAGATAGTTGTTGCACAGAGTCAAGGACAATTTGGTCCAACGGTAAAGAATGAAGATACAGATAGGGCAGCTAGTCGGAGGACACAGGATTTTCTGAAATTGGATCCTCCCACCTTTACTGGGTCAGATTTGAATGAAGATCCGCAAGACTTTATAGATCAAATTCAAAGGGCCCTTGATGTTATGCACGTAACTGGTATAGAAACAGTAGAGCTTGCAGCATATAGACTAAAAGGCGAGGCTATATTATGGTACGAGGCTTGGAGATGATCTAGGGGTGTCGGTGCACTTCCAGCTAGTTGGGAGGAATTTAAAACAGCATTCCTTGATCATTATCTTCCATATGAGGTCCGCGAGGCTCGAGCCGATCAGTTTTTAAATCTTCGTCAAGGAAATATGAGCGTCAGGGAGTACAGTCTTCGGTTTAATTCGTTGGCTAGATATGCTCCTAATATGGTAGCGACTATGGCCGATAGAGTTCATCGGTATGTGGACAGATTGGAGCCCTATTTGGTAAGAGACTGTACTATTGCTGCATTAAATAAAGCCATGGATATAGCCAGAATACAAGCCTTCACGCAAAAGATGGAGGATCAAAGGCAAAGGGGAAGGGTATAAGAATCTGAGACAGGACCGTCAAAGCGGGCTCGACCCATGGGACAGTTCATGCCATTCCAAGGAGGAGTTAGGCCTCGGGTTTCCCCAAGACCCTCTCGACCATCATTTTCTCACCCTACAGCGGGTACTCCACCTCCATTTCGAGGATCTAGAGATAGTCAGGTTGGGCAGAGTAGTGGAATACGGGGTTCACAGACAGTGGGATCTGTTCGTCAATTGTGCCAGCACTGCGGAAAGTTTCATTCAGGTGAATGCTGGTATGAGATGGATGTTTGCTTTCGGTGTAAAAAGCCAGGACACGTGAAGAGAGACTGCCCACAGAGGGCCACAAGTAGTATGACACGACCTATGGGGTCAGCAGAATTCGGCTCTCCTTAATATGGTGACAGGTACGCTATGTATATGTTTACCTAATGAATATGCATCACTCGATTTAGGTTCTACCCTATCAGATGTTACTCTATTGACTGTGGGACAATTTGAAGGAACACTAGAGTTAATAGTCAAGTTAATTGGGGTGTCCACACCATTTGGTGAAGTCATTATAGCTAAAAGAATATGTCGCAAGTGTATAGTAAATGTTGTGATCACGTTACAGTGGTTAAGTTTACTGAGATGGATATGATAGATCTTAATGTTACCATGAGTCTATTTTTCACTTTCCACAAAGAAATTTCCTGAATGGAAGGGTACATATGTCGTTAGTCAGAGTGAAGGATACCAAAGTTAAAGCTACTAATGTGCAAGACACTAGTCTACACCCGTAGGGTGTCCCAGTGTAAATTGTATCGATAAGGGATGACACGTATCGGATATATATGTGAGCTAAAGAAATGCATGAGGGTAATGCACACCATTCACGATATGCTATTTGGTAGGGAGTAATTAATATGTACCATGATTTGGAAGTGACTTATCGATGAGATTACATGAAAAGTACATTGCAAATTTACTTCAGCCATCGAAGTGATAACAAGTAAAGTGTGTGGAATCGGAGGGGTATAGATTATGTAACTAAATAGATGTGATGCCATATGGGTAATAATTGATGGGCTTATCAAGTTAACACAGTTGTAGAAATGTGGAACCCAAGTGAATGCAGGCAGGGTTTTCGTCTTGACAGAGGAACAAACAAACCGTACTGTTTAAGCATGAGAAGTTAGTTCTATATAGCGTATCTTATAAGGTGGCTCGAGGATGTGGTCAAGTTGTATATGACGTTGAGGTATCCCAAGAACTCTTTACAGTGCATGCAGTATCTCATATGCGATGCTTTAAAAAGATGTAGGAGATTATCCCATGTTGTTCCCAGTGGGAAATTCACTAGTTATGGGAAAATATCATATGTGAGGAAGTATGGATTACTATGCTAGCTTGACAAGCGAAAGGTAAAGAAGGAGCTTCGGTAAAAGTACAATAGGAGAAACGAACACAGGGAAGAAGTCACAAGGGCGACCAAAAAAAATAATGAGTAAGTCTTGGACAGGAAAGCAAAGTGCAGGGTATGGAATGAGAGTCATAATAAGTAGGTCTTTACAAGTATGCTATGTGTATATGGTAATTGAAGGATTCATTTCGGCTTAAGTGTTACAATGAGACAGTGTTACTAACATTCGAGGACGAATGTTCCTAAGGGGGGAAGAATGTAACACCCCGTACCTTTTTGACCCTATTTGCTTGGTGATATATATGTCATATTTGAACCATGTCTAACTTGGTTTTGAGAGCAATAAGTGTATATTTGGTATTGGTTTTGATGGCCTATTGCTATTGTATTAACGTCCAAAAAAAAAAATAAAAAAAAAATAAAAATATTTTTTTGGGCTAGGCGCGCCCAGGGGCGTGCCACGCCGCTCTGGGCTGAAATTTTCAGCCCATAGGCAGCAAGGGGGCGCGCCAGGTAGCGTGCCACGCTGGAATTGGCCACCTTTCAAAAGTTGGAATTTTTCTTAAGTCCCAAGGGTATCCGGGGACGTATTGAGCCGATTTTTGTTACGTTTATTCTACAATCATGAGAATATACATGACATGAGTGAAATATTATATTGGTATGATAAAATTACTCGAGGACGAATTCGGAGTCAAAATGACGATTTTACCCTTTTGGGCAAAATAGGCCATATGTGGCTAGAATTGCTTGTTTTTGGAAGTGAGGCTACGAGTATGAATTTCATGAGTGGGAATATTGTCGTGACACGTATGAAATGATGTAAACATGAGATATTATTGATTTTATTGGGTTAAGTGAATTGGGCTCAAATAGAGGCCCAAAATGAGGCCAAAATGCATGGCCCAAATGGAAAATGACCCATTCCTCTTGACCAAATAAACTCATGCATTATTGGACCAAGTGGTTGGCTAAGAGGGACCATTGAGGGGCTAAAAAAGGCACAGAAAATCAGATTTTATTGATTATAACTCTCATAACATTTCTAGAAATTTCCCAAAGTCTCTTCTCTCAACTTCAAACCCTAAGGCATCTTTTGGAGCAAGATCATCATCTTCCAATCCGAGGTAAGTGATTATCCTTGTACTTTAACATATTATAAGCATGAGAGATTATGTATATCATGTTGATTATGGTTGGAAATGTTGGCCATGGCACTTTTGGCTTTGTGAAAAAGATGTGAAATCCATGGGATTGTAACTTGAATTATAACTTGTTGTCTTGATGAAAAAGCATGGTATGGATGAAATAACAACATGTATAGTGTTATTATGGTCCTAAACTTGTTATTTTCATATAAGGGTATATTATGGGATTTTGGCCGATTTGTGTTATGAAGTGTATTAAGGTGATTTGATGGATTATTTGTGATATGGTGGGAATAAGAAAGTGTAAAGGAGAAGTGTTGTGGTGACATGTATTGATTTGCATGTGTTGGTCAATGTTGGGAATATTATGGGATTTTTGGAATAATAATATCTTCCATGGTTTTGCCAAGGGGAAGTAGCATGTTTAAAGGCAAACACGTAACTCATTGATGTTATATACATTTGTAAAGTAGTTGGTGGTTAATGTTGGCTCCGTTATGTATTTGTGATGTAGAGTGAAACGTGAGGAAGGAGAGGAATTGTTGTGCTCACATATTGGATTGTGTATTTACATTGTAAAGATAAGGTATGTAAGGTTACTCTATCCGTATCTATCTACGACAAATAGTTTTCACATTGACATTACGCATGTTCCATCCCGAAATGTGCTAAGGTATTCCATGTCCGGTTATCCATGGTCATTGTCATATATTTCCTACTCATTGATCATTGGTGAATCTCATGTCTCATATTCATGGTTCATGTTCCAAAAACAATAAGGTTACGTTACAATGTTTGATTATACTCATGTCCCTTATTCATGGATTATGGTCCAATGGTTTCAATAATGTTATGTTTCTAATAATGTTATGTTTCCCACACTGTTTATTCACATATATCTTACCCATTGGTTAATGATCCGAAGCTTTAAGAAAAAGTTGTCATAACGTTGAAATCTCTAAGGACCTATCTCAAGAGAATAATAACATAAAAGAATCTATTCAATCGTGGATGGAATTTTCCAAACAATGTCATGTTCCAAAATCCAAGAATATGATTATCTTTGTACCAATCTTTTATAAGTAAAAGTACCAATCTCATAAGGAGTGAAGAATGAGGTAAAGTGTTTGTGTTTTCAAAAGTATACGATCCTCAATGTATCAATCTCTCAAATGAAATAAATTAGGTTATACATGTTGTTGGTTGCAAGAATGAAGGAATATAATAGGGGGTGGACACAATTCCAAAGTTCCAATAATATTATGACTCCAAATTCCGATGATGTATGTTCCAAGTTCTACTAATGTCACGACTATCTTTGTACCAATCTCATAGGTTTCATACGAGAGGTGTGTTTCTCGTAAGTAGATGTGTTAATCTCTCATAAGTTGAAGTATCAATATCATGAACTCTAATGTGTCACTCTTATAAGTATGGAAAGAAAAAGAGTATTGGAAAGAAGTAATGTGCATATGGTTCCTTTATGTTTCATTAAGTATGAATCACAAACTAAAGGGTATAAGTTAAGACGAAACAATCTCAATACTATATATATATATATTATTCTCCCATCAAAGGTGGATGCCTGGTACTATATATCCCACCAAGATGGAGGCCCGGTACTATATCCTTATATATATTATATCCCATCTATGGTGGATGCCCATATATCCCACCAAGATGGAGGCCCGGTACTATATACTTATATATATTATATCCCATCTATGGTGGAGGCCCGGTACTATATATCCCACCAAGATGGAGGCCCGGTACTGTATATATAAACTTATTTATTATATCCCACTAAAAGTGGAGGCCCGGTATTATATATTTATAAGTAAGATGACGACCCATAAGGTGTTATGAATCACTAACTAGTTGAGTGAACAATAATAAAGAGAGTGTAAATTAGATGAGACTGTATCACGTGCATGAATAAGAATGATGATGAAGATGATGCGAATGAATGACCAAGTAATGAAATATAAAAGTAATGAACATGGTTCCACACATTCAGGTTGGAGGTCTATTCACATTAAGTATTCTCCTATGCTTACTTTCTTGGAAGTACTTATGTATTACCATAGTTTCATATGGCCTTACATACTCAGTACTTTATCCGTACTGACCCCTTTTGGGGACTTACCTTACATGCTGCAGGCCCAGGTGTTGGTAGATCTCCACAGTAGGTGACAAGGTATCCACGGATTGTTGGTGAGCTCCAGTTGCTTTGGGGCTTCCCAAGTCACATGTGTTCATTAGGTTTTGTCATTTGTAAATATTGTATAGACATAGTCATGTATCTATTAGAGGCTTTGCAGACATATGTGGGGTAGCATGAAAGTAACAGATGTATGTTCATTTTGACGAAATGGCCCTAACGGCTAAGTTGCATATATTGCTTATGTTGCCATGCATTTCCGCTATTGATATTTAATTACATGAGATAAGATGATATTCATACGCGAGTATACTTATGAGAATATATGAGTAAAGATTGGTTCTCTCGGGCCTTATCGGCTTCGGGTGCCAATCACGTCTCGATGGGATTCGGGGCGTGACAGTTTCAAGCGGGTGAAACTGCCTTATTTGGGCCAGACCTTGTTTATCAAGCTATGGAGAAGGTTAAGGTGATACAACAGCGGATACAAACGGCCCAAAATCGGCATAAGTCATATGCCGATGTTAGAAGAAGGGGGCTAGAGTTTGCTATAGGTGATTGGATATTCTTGAAAGTATCACCAATGAAAGGGGTAATGAGATTTAGAAAGAAAGGAAAGCTAAGTCCGCATTATATAGGTCCATATATTATTCGAAGATTTGGTCAAGTTGCGCATGAATTAGAACTATCCCAAGAACTCTCCATTGTTCATCCAGTGTTTCATGTTTCAATGCTTCGGAAGTGCATAGGAGATCCATCTCATATTGCTCCCACTGAAGATATACAAGTTACAGAAGATCTCACCTATGAAGAAGTACCTATTGCTATTCTGGATCGACAAGTTAAGAGGTTAAGAAATAAAGAAGTAGCTTCTGTAAAAGTGCTTTGGAAAAATCAGCAAGTAGAAGAAATCACATGGGAAGATGAGGAAATGATGAAGTCTAAGTACCCGCATTTATTTCAAACTGAAGAGAAAGTTCAAGATGTGGAATTGGAGCAATAACAAGTAAGTATATATAAGTATTATGTGTATGTGATAATATGAAGAATGAACTTAGACTTGAACTTGTTTAGATTGGATAATGTTACTAACATTTGAGGACGAATGTTCCTAAGGGGGGAAGGATGTAACACCCCATACATTTCCAAACTTATTTGACTACCTTAACATTTATGGAATTGTTTAAACTTGAGATAGTTGGTGTATTACCCACTAAATTTATTGGCTGAAGTAATATTATGCTAATGGGCTCAATTGAGGCCCAAAATTAAGTAAATAAGACATGGTCCCAAAAGGAGATGATCCATTTAAAAATGGACCAAGTATACACATCATCTACTTGGACATTTTAACCAAATAATTGGATAAGGATGACCATAGAGAGAGATTGTTTGGAGGGTCTATTTAAGTCTGAAATTCAGCTCATTTTTATACACAATACACTTGTAAAAATCAGATTTTCAATCAAATACATTCTCCTCTTTCAAACCCTAGCCGCCATAATTTTCCCTAAGGATTTTTGAACAAATCTTCCACTTGCAACCCTTGGTAAGTACTTAAACTTATATATTAATATATTATATGCATAAGAGGTTGTGTATATCATGTTAGTTATGTTTAAAAAGTGTTGAACAGTCCACTTATTGTGAAACAGTCCACTTTTGCTCAGTCGCTAAAAGATTTGCCTTCTATGTGGTTTAAACTTGAAAGGGGACTTAAGGTCTTGAAGGAATTAAATTATATGGATGAAATTTCAGTATTTTTAAGTGTGGTGCTGTCCCTAATTCGTTACTCCTTGTGTATGACTTGTGAAAATATTTATAACGTAATTGTGCATGGAACTTGTGGTGTTGTGGAAAGAGAATATTTTCTTGTGATGCTGATGCAAATTTTGAAACCATTGTGGACTATTTTTGGTGTGTTGTTGTGAAAGGTATTTAGGTGACTTTATGTAATAAGTATCTGACGTGGTATTGAGGTGGACATGTAAAGTATAAACTTGGTGTGAAATCCTATCGGTTTGTGATGTCTATGCTGATGTGTGGACTATTTTGGTATTGTTGGTATTGTGAGGCAGTAAATTGTATTGTAGGAGGATGGAATAAATTTATATGTCAGTATAAAGGAAAGTGGAATGATATACCATGTGTTTGGGATGTTGGATAGTTTTTACTTCCCGTCAAGTAGCTAATTATCGCCTTGTGAACTTGTAATGTAATTGGCTTTTAATGTGAGCTCCATTATGTATTCATATTGTAGAGTAAGGCTTTAAGAAAGAGCTGAATTTTTGTAGTCACATGTTGTAAAGATAAGGTATGTAAGGTTACTTTTTTCATATCCTTTGACCGCACCTATTGTTCACGTCGTTACCAAATTGTTTCCACTCTGAAATGTTTTAAAGTATCTCATTTCAAGTTTGTTAGCAATTGTTATTTACGTGTCTCTTATTTGTTTACTATTGTTCCAAAGCTCCAATAATGTTATGACCACCGATGTAACAATCTCACAAAAATTAATGAAATGAAGTAATGCATCTTTTGTTTAGTACGGGTAGTAGCTCTGGGGGAGACAACCTAGATCGAGCCGATCACGATGGATTATTGTATATAGGGGGTAGCTCTGGGGGTGAAAACCTAGCTCGAGCCACACCTGATTTATTGATTTATGGGTGGCATCTCTGGGGTCATAAGCCTAGCTCGAGTCGATCCCAATGTTACTTACCACTGATCAGTTGGTCACGGGCATTGTATGATGTATATTGATGTGAATGTAAAAGGAAAGAAATGAATGTAATGTACATGGTTCCACATATATAGTACGGTGGTATATCAGTATAATTTATTCACTTGTATCTGATTCCATTTGAGTTCCTATATTTCATACAGTTACTTATAGCCTTACATACTCAATACATTCTTTCGTACTGACGTATTTTGGGGGACCTGCCTTACTTGCTGCAGGCACAGGAACTAGTAGACCTTCATAGTAGGGTACGGGTCATCTACAGGCTATTGGTGAGCTCCAGGTTAATTTGAGGTTTTTTGAGTCCTTTGTATATATTTTTGGTACTGTGTAGCAGTTGTATAAGGCGAGGACTTGTCCCGAACTTAGTCATGGTTAAATAACTTTTAGAGGATTTGTAGACATTGTAAAGTCAAACATAGAAGTGTCTTACCTTTTAGACGTTGTAGCCTCAACGGCCAAGTCTCGTATCTGTTTTGAATGTCTTTATATGACTTCCGTCATCGATATATTATATCTGCATGTGGTAGAATTTTTTTGTTCACTTAATGGCTTGCATATGAATGTACGCGGTCATAGGTTGGTTCTCTCAGTCCTTTACAGCTACGGGTGCCTGTCCGCCCCAATGGGATTTGAGGCCTGACATTTGCATTCTTCAGCGATGGTGGGTTGTGAATACTGGATGATTTAGGATCTCATGCATTGTTACAACACTCAGTCCTTCAGGTTTACATGATTTAGAATGCTTTCAAATTAAACACATAGCTTTCAGTCTCAGAACATCAGTATTACTGAGCTATTCAGTATATCAGTTTACATTTAGTAGGGAGTAGTACTTAGCACCAAGCAGATGGAAGGATGAAGGATCACCCATTAGTTAGGATGGGACTTTTAGTAGAAGTACCTAAGTGTCAAGACCCAAGATTACCCTAGTCGTAACAGAGCGGATAAAAACACAGGGCAGAAACTCAAATAAATGAAGAAATAATAATCCAAAACCAACAACAATATCTGAGTTTAAAATCACAAAACTTAACATTTAACTGTACGTTTGAAAGCCTCTACTAAGACGAGTTACTGGGATAAGCCCCAGCTAACTCTAATTGTCTGTAAACTAAAAAGACATAAATAAAAGATAATGATAACTATCCCTCGAATGATGAGGACTCACCAAAGTACTGTTGCTGACATAGTAGGACATTATACTATGCGAGATCTGCATGCTGAGCATCAGAACCTGTATTATAAGATAATATAACACAAAGAAAAGTATGTGATCAGTACTATGAATGTACTGAGTATGTGAGAGAGAAAATAACTGACATAGGCTGAACATAATACATGAAACTGGTAATCTAGTGCAAGACCAAGTAACAAGCTTGTGTTATATGATGTGCTAAACAACTGAATATGATGTCATGTAAATATTTGAATCAGAACTGTGGACTGTGGGAGATACCGTTAACTGACATACCCCAATCTGAGCTAGTTAGGATCCAACCTATAACCCTAGATGGAAGGGTATTTAGTAGCTTACCAAGGGTACAAACACTGACTGACGTGGATCTACTAAACTGATGTCCATAAGGAGTAAGGTATCAAGCCAGTTCTGACAGGTGACACTTTAGAACGTATGGTGGAGCTGTAATTTTGGGACTTAGGGACTTCTACTAAAGGTCTCAGCCTAACTGATGGGTGATCTTTCATCCCTGCATCCACTTGGTGCTAAATACTACTCCAAACTGAATAACAACTGATAACTGAAATGCTCAATAATAGTAATATTCTGAAGACTAAAAATAAATGCATTATTTGAGAGCATTCAAAACATATAAAAAGGAGGATATAATACTCATAAGTATATGCATGAAATCCTAGGTTATCGGGTGTTCATAACCCACCATCTCTGAAGAATGGAACTACTATGACAATTCCATAAACTAAGCGAATTAAGGAATTTAATAACTCAAGTCCAAAATCATGAATTTCATAATATAATTAGGGTTTATAGTTTTGAACATGTAATGGCACTGAAACTCATGTTAAAACATGGGTTTATAACTCAATGAGATTAAGTAAGTATATTATCAAGAAATTCACAACATTCACGAACCCTAAGCTTTGAGGATGGAATTAAACTGAGAAATTGAGTTAACTTTGGGACTCAATGGGTGAAAGGAGACCCATTGATGAAATCCACACACCTGGAGATGAGAACCATGAAGAAATATTTTAATTTGGAGCCTGAAGTTTGAGGACCCTAATTCTTGCTTGAACAAGAAAAATCTCCCCTTCTCTCTAAATTTTCTAAGTCTCGAGTAAATTATGAGGAATAGGGGACTCGGGGGTGTTTTAGAATTATTAATCAGACCTTGGGTATCTTAAATGATGTAGTTTTGGTATTAAAAGAGTGGAAAAAGACCAAACAACCCTTTTAAAATCGTCTGAAATTTTTTTGGAATCAGTACTGACGACCCTCGCGATGACTAGTCCTGTCTGGGGATGAGTCGTGGTCTAAGTCGTCATCAGGGACTCAATTTTTTCTTCTCCTTGCCTTGACCATGAGTCACATGACAACTCATTGGGTCTCCTGACGACTCGTCATGTCTGAGTCGTCGTCACTGACAACTTTGACAGTGCTTAAGTAAAATGTCCATAACTTTTTACTCCTCTACCGGATTAAGGCGAAACTGGATGCGTTGAAAAGATAAATCAAATATCTATAGGAAAATTCTTCACAAGTAATCAATCGGACATGGAGTTTTTGACTTGGATATGAGCAAGGAGTTACTTGTGGCCTTAATATATGTCTAAATCACTTCTCTTACTATCAAAACATGAAGTTTGATTATACATGTACTTGAAACATGGTTCTAATCTTGTATTGTATTTTCGGGGTGTTATAATATCTCTCCCATGGGGTCATTTATCCCCGAATGAAAACTAACTAAGCTGAAATGTTAGGGAAAGAGCTGCAATCCCAACACTGAATTCCTTAGGGCTGAATACTGACAGGATAACTGAGTCTGTAACTAAAAAATGGAACGAATTGATGTCATAAATGCATGCCTTGACATGAGAATATCTGGGTGACATGAAATGGAAAGAATTAATTAAGAGAAAACTATTACCTCTAGCTGGAACTGAGTTTGAATAGAATTGATGGGGGTACTTGGCCATCATATCCGCCTCTGCTTCCCAAGTAGCTCCTTCAACTAGCTGATTTTCCCAAAGTACATTTATCAAAGCGACCTTCTTATTCCTCAACTTACGAACTTGACTATTAAGAATATCAACTAGGACCTCCTCGTAAGAAAGGCTATTTTTCACACCTACGCTGTCTAAAGGTACAACCAATGCATTTCTTTAACAAGGACACATGAAAAATGGGATGTACTGATGCTAAATCTGCAGGCAATTCCAACTCATAGGCTACATTACCGTAGTGACCCAAAATCTTATAAGGACCAACATAGAGGGGACTGAGCTTCCCTTTCTTACAGAATCTCTTCAATCCTTTCATGGGTGAAACTTTCAAGTAAACTAGATCACTAATAGTAAACTCAAGTTCCCTCCTCCTAACATATGTATAGGACTTTTGACTACTCTGAGCTATTTTCAATCTTTGTCTAATCAACTGAACTTTCTCTGTTGCCTCATGGTCTAAATCAGGCCCTATTAAAGTAGCCTCACCAACCTCAAACTAACCAATAAGATACCTACACCTCCTACCATAAAGTGCTTTGAACGGGTCCATCTGAATACTTGAATGATAACTATTATTGTATGCAAAATCAATCAAATGCAAATGACCATCCCAACTACCCTTGAAGTCAATCACACACGCTCTCAACATATCTTCTAAAGTCTGAATGGTCTGCTCGGCCTAACTATCTGTCTATGGGTCAAAAGTTGTACTGAGGTAAACATGGGTACCAAGACCTTTCTAAAAAGTCTTCCAGAACTGAGAGGTAAATTGAGTACCCTTATCTAAAATGATAGACAAAAGGACTCTATGCAAATTAACCAACTCCCTAAGATAGAGTTCAGCATAATCCTCAGCTGAATCTGAAGTGTTAACTGGTAGAAAATAGTATGACTTAGTCATTCGATCTACAATAACCCAAATAGAATCATGTTGTCGGCGAGTACGAGGAAACCCTGTAATGAAATCCATATTCACCACTTCCCACTTCCAAGTAGGAATGCTAATATCTTAAAGCGTACCACCAAGTCTTTGGTGCTAAACCTTAACCTTCTGGCAATTCAGTCACTTAGCCACAAATTATGTGATATCCTTCTTCATTACATTCCACTAATAGACTTCCCATAGATAACGGAACATCATAGTGACTCTTGGGTGAATAGAATATCGAGAACTGTGATCTTTTGTCAGCATCCACTGTCTTAAGTCATCCACATCCGAAACACATAGTCTGTCCTGACAACGAAGAATACCATCTCCCCATTGGGAGAAAACCTCAACCTTCTAACTCTGGACATCTTCTTTTAACTTAAGCTAAATAGGATCACTCTCTTGCTTTTCCTTCACTTTAGCTATCAACAAAGATTCTGAAACAAAATATTACCTTCGATTGAATCAATCAATCAAACTCCTAATCTAGCAAGTTAGTGAACCTCGCGAACGAACTTTTTTTTCTCATCCTCAATGTGAGCAACACTTCCTATGGACAATCTACTAAGAGCGTCAACCACAACATTGGCTTTACTCGGATGGTACAAGACACTCATCATAATCCTTCAACAACTCTAGCCACCTTTTTTGATGAAGATTTAGATCTTTCGGGCTGAACACTTACTGAAGACTCTTGTGATCAGTAAACACATCAACATGAACCCCATAAAGATAATGCCTCTAAATCTTTAAGGCAAAAACAATTTCTGCCAACTTAAGATCATGAGTCGGGTAATTCTTCTCATGAGGCTTGAGTTGTCTAGAGGCATATGCTATAACCTTGACATGCTGCATAATCACACAACCAAGGCTAACTGTATAAGTATCATAACAAACCACAAACCCATCTGAACCTTGGAGTAGTGTCAAAACTGGAGTGGAGGTGAGTCGAGTCTTCAACTCCTAAAAACTCTTCTCCTAAGAATCGGACCGCTGAATTTTGGTTTTCTTCTGAGTCAATCTGGACATGGGAGAAGCAATAGATGAGAATCCTTCAACAAGCCATCTGTAGTATCTAGGTAAACCAAAGAAACTCTTGATATCTAATGGAGAGATAAGTTTGGGCCAATTCCTCACTGCTTTGAACTTTTGAGGATTAACCCAAATGCCATCACCGGAAATGATATGACCAAGGAATGCTATTGATTTCAACAAGAATTCACACTTACTAAACTTCATGAATAACTGGTGATCTTTGAGATTTTGCAAAACAATTCTCAAATGGTCTGCATGTTCCTCCTCACTCTAAGCATAAACAAGGATGTCATCAATAAAGACAATGATGAACATGTCCAAGTACTCCTTGAAAAACCTGTTCATCAGTCCATAAAAGCTGCAGGAGCATTCGTTAGTGCAAAAGATATAACAACAAATTCAAAGTGACCATACCGTGTTCTGAAGGCTGTCTTTGAAATGTCACTTTCTCTGACTCTGAGCTGATGATAGCCGGATTTAAAGTCTATCTTACAAAAGCAATTGGCACCCTGAAGTGGGTCGAATAGGTCATCAATCCTGAGAATGGGATACTTATTCTTGACTGTAACTTTGTTCAACTGATGGTAGTCAATGCACATTCTGAGAGAACCTTCTTATTTATGCATGAAAAAAATTGAAACACCCTATGGAAAGATGATAGGTCTGATGAAACCCTTGTCTAGCAGATCCTCTAACTACTCCTTTAATTCTTTAAGCTCGACTGGAGCCATTCTGTAGTCAATTTCCCATTCGGGAGGAGCTCTGAACAGATCTTCAGGAAATACTTCTTGAAATTCATTTACCACAAGAATTGACTCAAGAGTTAGGGTCTCTGACTTTAAATCCTTAACAAAAACAAGATGATAGATACATTAAGGTAAGAGACAAACCGACCTATAGGCACTGAGGTACTACCCTTCCACTCTATGAATGACTCATTTAGATAATGAAACTGGACTATTCTATTTCTACAATCAATTGAGGCATAATAATGAATGACTCATTTAGATAATGAAACTGGACTATTCTATTTCTACAATCAATTAAGGCATAATAAGAGTGGAGCCAATCTATGCCAAGAATGACATCAAAATCAGTCATGCCTAACTCTACAAGATCATCTAAGGTGACTTTCTGAGAAACTATGACTGGGCAATTTCTATATACCCATCTAGCTATGACTAATCATCGACTGGAGTAGAGACTGGAAAAAGTTTTGAAAGAATTTCGGATTTAATACCAAAGTCTACAGCATTATAAGGAGTCATGAAACAAAGTATGGCTCCAGGATCTAATTATGAATAGACATGAATATTGAAGACCTGTAACTTACCAGTGACTACATCATGAGAACCTTACTAATCTTGTATGGTTTGAAGGGCCTAGAACCTGTTCTGACGCTGCCTGCCAGCTACACTGGATGAAGCACCCTGCTGAGTCGGGCGACCTGCAAGAGCTACTGAAGAGTTAGATTGATTTTGTTGATAAGTGTCACTGCTTCTTTGTGAAGTCACTGGACACTCCCTCAATCTGTGGCCTAGATAACCACACCTAAAATAAACATCACTACCAGCCATACTCCCCCTTTTCCTTCTTCTTGATTTTCTCTTCTTTAATCTGTTAAGCATGAACCATCAACCTGGAGATGTCCATCTCCTTAACAAATATAGTAGTCCTATACTCTTTGACCATATCCTAGGAAACACCAGACACGAACTTACTCATGTGGGCCTTGGAGTCAGTAACCATTGCCGATGCATAGTTAGCCAGTTTAGTAAAATTAAGAGAATACTACTTCACAATCACATTACCCAACTTCAGATTAATGAATTCCTGTACCTTGGCCTCCCTTAGCTCATGTGGGAAGAACCTGTCCAGAAATGCAGCAACAAGCTCATCCACTCTATTGGTTCTGCATTCACTCCATTGTTTGTACTAAGTGTGAGCCACTACTTGCAACTGATAAGCAGTAAGATTAGCACCTTCAGCTAAAGTGACACCCATGATCTAAGTAACTTTTTGAATACTATCCAGGAACTCTTGTGGATGCTTTTCATACTTAGATCCAAAGAATACCGGAGGATTCATCTGAGTGAAGTCTCATACTCTGGCTGCTGCAATATACACTATCGGGTTGGCTGGTGCCACAACCTGCTGGTTATTCTGGTTGGTCATGAACTGGGCTAATGCTGTAAAAGTAGCCCTAAACTCGGTGTAAGAGACTTGTTCATTCAAAGGATCTGCTGGAGCTTGTGGTGCTTGCTGATTTTCATTTTTGTTACCATTTCCATTCCCATTCCCATTTCTTCTTGCATTAGTTCTCTTGGGAGGCATTTTCTGTAAACCTGTAGAGAATGAATAAGAGAAAGGTTTTAAAATATAGTTCATGCTCTTTCTCACGATATAAGCATGAAAGAAGTCAAACTTTTCCCAAGATGTTTCATAGCCTCTAATTCATAAGTGTGGCGCGTTTCACACCCATAAACAAAACTCTACTTAATGCAGATTTCAGACACCCTAGGATACTTAAAACCTGATGCCCTGATACCAAATTTGTAATGACCTGAGACTATCCCTTAGTCGTGACATGGTGTTTAGGGCCCTAAGTGGCCCCAAGCTAACCTATGGCCTGGCGTGATACTATGAATACTAAAATAACAAATAAAAATATTGTACGGAAGCTGAAATAAATAAAGAAATAATAATCCAAAACCAACAATAATATCTGAGTTTAAAACCACAAAGCTGAACATCTAGCTATATGTCTGAAAGCCTCTACTATGATGAGTTACTGGGACAAGCCCCCAACTAACTCTAATTATCTGTAAACTAAAAAGACATAAATGAAAGATATTGATAACTAGCCCTCAAATAATAAGAACTCTCCAAAGTACTGTTGTTGATGTAGTAGGAGATCGTACTATGTGAGATCTGGATACTGAATGTCCAAAACCTAAATTATAAGATAATATAATGCAAAGAAAAGTATCCAATCAGTACTTTAAATGTAATGAGTATGTGAGAAAGGAAATAACTGACATAGGCAGAACCTAATACATGTAACATGGTAATCTGGTGCAAGACCAAGTAGTAAACATGTGTTATATGATATGCTGAATAGCTAAATACGAGGTCATACAAATATTTAAATTCTGAATTGTTGAATGTGGGAGTTATCGTTAACTGACATACCCCAATCCGATCTAATTAGGGTCCAACCTATTACCCTAGCTAGAAGGGTGTTCAGTACCTTGCCAAGGGTATGAACACTGACTGATGTCCATAAGGACTAAGGTATCAAGCCTGGTCTGATGGGTGACTTTCTAGAACATACGGTGGTGTCGTAGTTCTGGAAATTAGGGACTTCTACTAAAGATCTCAGCCTAAATGATGGGTGAGCCTTAATCCCTGCATCTACTCGGTGCAAGGTACAACTCCCAACTGAATAACAACTGATAACTGAAATGCTTAGTAATAGTAATATTCTGAAGACTGAAAATAAATGCATTATCTAAGAGTATTCAAAATATGTTAACTGGAGGATATAATACTCATAAGTATATGCATGAAATCCTAGGTCATCAGGTGTTCATAACCGACTATTTCTAAAGAATGCAACTATTATGACAATTCCATTGTAACACCCCGTACATTTTCGAACTTATTTGACTACCTTAACATTTATGAAATTATATAAACTCGAGATAGTTCGTGTATTACCCACTAAATTTATTGGGCTGAATTAAAATTATGTTTATGGACTTAATTGAGGCCCAAAATTAAGTAAAAAGTCATGGGCCCAAAAAGGGAGATGATCCATTTAAAAATGGACCAAGGCTACTTAGACTTTTTGACCAAATAATTGGCTAAGGATGACCAAAGTAGAGGCTGTTTGGAGGGACTTTATAAGGCTGAAATTCAGCTTATTTTCCACACATTTCATTGCCAAAAATCAGATTTTCAATCAAACATTTTTTTCCTCTCTCAAACCCTAGCCACCCTAATTTTCTATAAGGATTTTTGGACAAATCTTCCACTTGCAAGCCTTGGTAAGTGTTTAGACTTATAGATTAATGTATTATATGCATAATAGGTTGTGTATATCATGTTGTTTATGTTTAAAAAGTGTTGAGCAGTCCACTTTATTTGTAGCAGTCCACTTTTGCTAAATCGGTAAAGGGTTTGCCTTCTATGTGGTTTAAACTTGAAAGGGGACTTAAGATCTTGAAGGAATTGAATTATATGGATGAAATTTCAGTATTTTTAAGTGTGGTTCTGTACCTAAGTCGTTACTCCTTGTGTATGACTTTTGGAAATGTTTATACGTAATTGTGAATGGAACGTTTGGCGTAGTGTAAGGAAAATACTTTCTTGTTATGTTAAAGTGAATTCTGAAATTGTGTGGACTGTTTTTAGTATATTGTTGTGGAAGGTATTTATTTGAATTTATGGAATAAATATGTGGAGTTGCATTGAGGTAAAAATGTGAAGTATGCACTTGGTGGAAAATCTTGTCGGTTTGTGACGTCTATGTTGGTTTGTGGACTGTTTTGGTGGTGGTGTCTTGGTAAGGAAGTAAGTTATGGTATACGAGGGTGGAATGAAGTTATATGGAATTAGAAATTAAGGTGGAATGATATACCATTTGTTTGGGATGTTGGATAGTTTTTACTTCCCGTCAAATAGCTAATTATCGCCTTGTGAACCTGTAATGTAATTGGTTTTTAATGTAAGCTCCATTATTTATTAATATTGTAGAGTAATGCTTTAAGGATGAGCTGAATCGTTGTGATCACTTATTGGAAAGATAAGGTATGTAAGGTTACTCTTTTCCGTATCCTTTGGTCGTACCTATTGTTCACATCATTACCGAACTTGTTTCCACTCCGACATATTTTAAAGTATCTCATTTCAAGTTTGTTAGCAATTGTTATTTATGTTTCTCTTATTTGTTGACTATTGTTCCAAAGCTCCAATAATGTTATGACCACCGATGCAATCTCACAAAAATTAAAGAAATGAAGTAATGCATATTTGGTTGAGTACGGGTGGTAGCTCTGGGGGCGAAAGCCTAGCTGGAGCCAATCCCGATTGATTATTGGTTTTAGGGGGTAGCTCTAGGGGTGAAAACCTAGCGCGAGCCGAACCTGATTTATTGATTTATTGGTGATAGCTCTAGGGGCATAAGCCTAGCTCGATTCGATCCCAATGCTATTTACCACTGATCAGTTGGTCCCGGGCATTGTATGATGTATATTGATGTAAAGATAAAAGGAAAGAAATAAATGTAATGTACATGGTTCCACATTTACAGTATTGTGGTATACCAGTGTTATCTATTCACTTGTATTTTATTCCATTGAGTTCCTATATTTCATATCGTTACTTATAGCCTTACATACTCAGTACATTATTTTGTACTGACGTCCCTTGGGGTACCTACCTTACCTGCAGCAGGCACAAGAGCTAGTAGACCTTCACAGTAGGGTTCAGGTCATCTACAGGCTATTGGTAAGCTCCAGGTTGATTTGGGGCTTTCCGAGTCATTGTATATATATTTGGTACTGTGTAGTAGTTGTATAAGGCGGGGATTTGTCCTGACCTTAAGTCATGGTTATATATCTTTTAGAGGCTTTGTAGACATTGTAAAGTCAAACGTAGAAGTGTCTTAACTTTTAGACGTTGTGGCCCCAAAGACCAAGTCTCGTATCTATTTTGAACGTCTTTACATGACTTTCGTCATCGATATATTATATCTGCATGTGGCAGAATTTTTGTTCATTTAATTGTCACGACCCGAATCCCATTCGGGCCGGACTGGCACCCGAAGCCGACATGGCCCGAGAGAACCAATCTGTGCTCACGAACATTCATATGCATGCCTCTGTAACAACATCACTGTATCTCATAAATTATGCGAAAGTCATAGAAACATCTACTATATGTATATGAAACTTGTCCTGTAGGGCTATCAAGTCAAACTGGACATACATCTCTTACATTCCTCATCCCACATATGTCTACAAAGCCTCTACAGATACATATACATAGCCAAACTAGAGTTGGGACAATTCCCCGCTTTATACAATATTTACAATACCGAAATCAATGTACACTATGACTCGAAAAGCCCCGAACCAACTGGAGCTCACCAAAAATCTGCAAGTGACCCGCACTCTACTGTGGAGGTCTACTAGTACCTGTGCCTGCAGCAAGTAAGGTAAGCCCCCACCACCACCACCAAGAGAGGTCAGTAAGAAGAATGTACAGAGTATGTAAGGCTATAAGAAACTGTATGACACAATAATACTTCAACGGAATCAACATATAAGAGCATAGTCAATATGGATAAATCATTGTTCTGTATACGTGGACCCATGTACCTTACATTCATTTCTTTCTTTTGCTTCTATTATTTGTTCATCATCCCTCATATCATATCGTACTCGGGCACCAACTGATCAGTGGGTCTTAACATAACATAACGTTATGTTGGGATCGGCTCGAGCTAGGCTTATGCCTCTAGATCTACCACTCATAAATCAATATATCGGGCTCGGCTCGAGCTAGGTTATTACCTCTAGAGCTACCACCCATAAACCAACATATCAGGTTTGGCTCGAGCTAGGTTATTACCTCTAGAGCTACCACCTGTCAGGATCGGCCCGAGCTAGGCTTATGCCTCTAGGACTGCCCCCTGATCCAATAATACCGGGATCGGGTCGAGCTAGGCTTATGCCTCAAGAGCTACCACCCGTAATCTTAAAACTAACAATATGCCTTGAGAGATTGATACCTTTACTTGTGAGAGATTGATATATTCACTTGTGAGAGATTGATACATTCACTTGACATATCATTATTGGAGGCATTGGAACAATAATAAATGAATAAGAGACATGTGTATAAACACTATTGAATCTTTAGAACATTAGTCGTTGAATATGGGACATGTGAATCACAATTGATCATGTGAGTAACACTATATGACAACCTGTAATGAGATACCTTTGAATATTTTGGAATGGAACAGGTACAAGGACTGTGTGAACAATATGTGTTGCAGAAGGATACGGAAAAGTAACCTTACATACCTTATATTCTCAATATGAATACACAGTCCTATATGTGAATACAGTAATCCAGCTCCTTCCTTACGTTTCACTCTACAACACAAGTACATAACAGGCGTACGTTAACAATTAACTACCTTACAAGTGTATAAGTGTCACAATGAGTTACGTGACTGCTATATAGCATCATTTCTTACTTCACAATACAATCCACTGCATTAACATACCAACAATACCATAACATACCATACATTGACCAATACATCATAAACCAATAACATTTCACACCACGTTTACCCTTTATGCTTCCTCATTATCATTCCATCATAACTATTCCATCAAATTGCCTCATAACAACATATGAACAATAATACATAATTAATATACTCCAACATGCCTCCATAATACCCCTTAACATCATTTAAAAGGTATCATAAGTTGATAATTACATCCATGAAGGGTATAGGGGTCTTCGGGGATCAACGGGAGACAAAAACACCCAAAATGGAGTTCTGTTGTGACATGAGAAGCTACCTGAACCCGTAGGTGGATGACAGGTGGCCGTAGATGGCCCTAGGTAGTTCCCAGGGGCACCTGCATTGGCATCTGCTCCCGCAGGTGCCTTCGTCTGCGGGGGCGGATGCCCAAATCGGCCAAATAGGGTCTCTTTTGGGTCCTTTTGTGCAATAAATGATCCAAAGCCATAAGTAAGCTTTTATTTACATATTTTAGGTCACTTGAATTCCAACAAACCATCATGGTTTCACAACGCACATAAACATCACCAAAACCACATTTTCCTTTCATTACGTCACCCATCCCATGGACAATTTCGTAACAACAATACCACAAGTTGTACACATAGAGAAAATAAGTTAGGAACATAACCATATCATACATTTGAAAATATCATCCATATTAGTCACTCCTTTCAAGAACTCAAGTCTCCTTTCAAGTCTAGGACACATAGATGATACATCTATTAGCAAAAGAAAAACAAAAGTGAATTGCCCAACACCTTTAAGCATAACCAACATGATATACACCATATATTATGCATAAAATATATTAAACCATAATAATATACACTTACCAAAGCTTTCCAAAGGGTTATCTTGCCCAAAGAAGTGATGACTTAGGGTTTGGAAGAGAAAAGGGATGTTATGGAATTTTCTAGAAATGAGACATGTCTTTTGTGGGGTGAATGTTGTAGCCACTTTATAGTCATCCTTAGCCAATTTTAAGCAATAAATATATTATGTTGACTTGGTAACAAGAATGGGTCATTTCTATGTTTTTTGGGCTATGTCTTTTATATGATTTTGGGCCTCATTTGAGCCCAATTGCACATAATTCATTTAAGCCTACTAATTAATGCATAATTCACCAACACTCTCATGTCCAAATAATTCCATGAATGTAACGGTAATTAAATAGGTTTGGAAACATACGGGGTGTTACATTAATGGCATGCATATGAATGTACACGATCATAGGTTGGTTCTCTCGGGCCTTTATGGCTATGGGTGCCTGTCCGCCCTAATGAGATTTGAGGCGTGACAAAAGTGGTATTAGAGCGGGTTGTCCTAGGGTGTATACAAAGCCGTGTCTGAGTAGAGTCTTTCTTATGGATGTGTTGTGCACCACATCTATACGTAGGAGGCTACGTGACATTTAGGAGTTGTTTCTTTTCTTCATTTCCTAGATCATGCAATAGAGCCAAAGTTGTAGGTGGAGTCATATTTAACCATTGAATTTGTTTATGTTTTTGTTTCCTCAGTATAGCAAAATGTCGTTTACAAGGAGAAACAAGGGTAAAAGTAAGAAGCCAGACAGGATTACCGGAGAAGGAACCAGTAAATCACTACCTAAATGAGTTAATCAAGGTGAAGCTGAAGATAAGTTTGCATCGCAGATTTCTTCTACTCTTCCAGTTCCAGGAGAGCCAAGAAGGAGAGGAGTACCTTCAGAACCACCTGTTAATGCTACTGAGCAGGATTTAAGGAATGCGGTGCAAATTTTGACTGGTATAGTTGCTGTACAAAATCAAGGACAAGCTGGTCCAACTACAAGTAATGACGGAGCAGATAGGGCAGCTTGTCGGCGGACACAAGATTTTCTTAAATTATACCCCCCCACATTCATCGGGTCAGACGTTAATGAAGATGCACAAGACTTCATAGACCAAATTCAAAGGGATTTGGATGTTATGCATGTATCTGGTCCAGAAATAGTTGAGCTTGAAGCATATATATTAAAAGGAGAGGCTATATTATGGTACGAAGATTGGAAATGATCTAGGGGTATCGGTCCACTTCCATCTAGTTGGGAAGAATTCAAAGCGGCATTCCTTGATCATTACCTTCCATATGAGATTCGATGTTGACCAGTTCTTAAATCTTCGTCAAGGTAATATGAGCGTCAGAGAGTACATTCATCGGTTTAACTCTTTGGCCAGGTATGCTCCCAATATGGTAACTACTATAGACGATAGAGTTCATCGGTATGTGGATAGATTAGATCCATATTTTGTTAGGGATTGTACTATTGATGCTTTGAATATAGGCATGGATATAGCCAGGATACAAGCTTTTGCACAGAAGATTGAGGATCAGAGGCAAAGGAGAAGAACGCAAGAAATTGAAAGAGGACCATCAAAGAGGGCTAAACCTATGGGACAGCTCATGGAGTCCCAAGGAGAATTTAGGCCTTGGGTTTTCAATAGACCGCCTAAACCATAATTTTCTTATCCTATAGTAGGTACTCCATCCCAATTTTGAGGGTTTAAAGGCAGTCAAGTTGCGCAAGGTAGTGGGATTCAAGGTTCACAGACAATAGGGTATCAATAACAAGGAAGAATGAGCCAATCGAGGTTTTCTCATAAGTCGTATCAGCACTGCGGAAAGCTTCATTTAGGTGCATGTCATCTTGGGAAAGATGTTTGTTTCTGGTGTGGTATATCGGGGCATATAATGAGAGAATACCCACGGAGGGGCATGGGTAGTATGGCGCGACCTATTGGATCAGTCGTTGCATCATCCTCATCGGGGGTACAGCCTACTGGGTATGGTAGAGGTGTTCGAGGAGCAGCTAATTCTAGTGGAGTCCAGAACCGTATCGATGCTTTAGCAGATCGGCAGAATATTAAGGCTTCTCCTAATGTAGTTACAGGTACATTATCCATATTTTCACATAATGTATATGCATTGATTGATCCAGGATCTACCCTATCATATGTCACTCCATTGATTGCTAAAAAATTTGAAAAAACAATGGAATTACTAGTCAAGTCATTTGAAGTATCTACACCAGTTGGTGAATCTATTGTAGCTAAAAGAGTCTATCATAATTGTATAGTAACTGTTTGTGATCATGATACATTGGCTGATCTTATAGAGCTGGAAATGGTAGATTTTGATGTTATAATGGGTATGGATTGGTTGGCTTCTTGTTATGCCACGGTAGATTGCTGAACTAAGTAGGTACATTTCCATTTTCCACAAAAGACCATCCTTGAATGGAGGGGTAATATTGGAGCATCGAGAGGTAAATTTATTTCTTATCCTAAGAAAAATAAAATGATATCCAAGGGTACACATGCCATCTAGTAAGAGTGCAAGATACCAATGTGAAGCCACCAACTCTTCAATCGGTTCCGGTGGTAAATGAATTCCTTGATGTATTTCCTGAAGATGTTCTAGGTTTGCCTCTAGAATGGGAAGTAGAATGGCCGTGGAAGAGTTACGGGAATTGAAGGAGCAATTAAAAAACTTGCTGGACAAGGGATTCTTAAGGCCTAGTATGTCCCCTTAGGTTGCACCAGTGTTATTTGTACGCAAGAAAGATGGAACATTGAGAATGTGTATTGATTATCGACAACTGAATAAGGTAACAGTCCAGAACAAATATCCCCTCCCCAGAATTGATGATTTGTTTGATCAATTACAGGGTGCCAAATGTTTCTCAAAGATTGACTTGAGATCGAGTTATCATCAAGTACGAGTTAGAGAAAAAGATATACCCAAGATAGCTTTCCGAACATGGTATGGTCATTATGAGTTTTAAGTTATATCATTTGGGCTAACAAATGCACCAGTTGTTTTTATGGATTTGATGTATAGGGTGTTCAAGCCATTATTAGATGTGTTCGTGACAGTGTTTATAGAGGATATTTTGGTTTATTCAAGATCAGAAGAAGACCATACTAATATCTTACGGCAGGTGTTACAGATTCTTCGTGATCGTAAGTTATATGCAAAGTTCTCTAAATATGAATTTTGGTTAAAATTTGTAGCATTCTTGGGTCATATTGTGTCGAATGAAGGAATAAGGGTTGTTACTCAAAAGATAAAAGCTATGATGAACTGGCTAAGACCTACAATGCCTATAGAGATTTGTAGTTTTCTCGGGTTGGCAGGTTATTATAGAAGATTTGTTGAAGGGTTTTTCTTCCATTTCGGCACCTTTGACAAAGCTAACACACAAGGCAACCAAGTTTCAGTGGAATGATGCATGTAAGGAGAGTTTCCAAGATCTGAAGGACAAATTGACTTCTGCACCTGTATTGGTACTTCCAAAAGGCACAGAATGGTATACGGTATATTGTCATGCTTCAGGAGTTGGCTTAGGATGTGTATTGATGCAGCACGGTAATGTGATAGCTTATTCCTCAAGACAATTGCGGCCTCATGAGAGAAATTATCCAACACATGATCTTGAGCTATAAACTGTGACATTTGCTTTAAAGATATGATGCCACTACTTGTATGGGGTTCACTGTCACGACCCGAATCCCATTCGGACTGGACTGGCACCCGGAGCCGATAAGGACCGAGAGAACCAATCTTCGCTCATGTACTCTCATATGTATGATCGCATATGAATCTCATTTTATCTCATGTAATGAAATATCAATGGCGGAAGTCATGGCAATATGTTCAATATATGAAACTTGGTCGTTAGGGCCATCACGTCAAAATGAACGTACATATCTTATATTCAGCTTCCCACATAAGTCTACAGAGCCTCTACAGATACATGACTATGACAAACCTAGAGTCGGGACACACCCTGCTCTATACTCATATACAATCTCAAACCAATATGCATAATGACTCGGAAGAGCCCAGGATCAACTGGAGCTCACCAACAATCTGCGGATATCTCGTCACCTACTGTGGAGATCTACTAACACCTATGCCTATGTAAGGTAAGTCCCCCAAGAGGGGTCAGTACAAAGAAAGTACTGAGTATGTAAGGCCATATGAAACTATAATAATACATAAGTACTTCTATGAAATTAAGCGTAAAAGAATAATCAATATGGATATACCTCAGTCCTGAATATGTGGAAGCATGTTCATTACTTCTATTATTTCCATCACTTGGTCATTTATTCTTATCATCATAATTCTTATAATAACCTCCATATTTGTATTCATGCAAGGGATATACTCTAATTTCTTTTACAACTATCTTCAATATGTGGATTTTAAATTAATACCGATTATCACCTTCTAGGTGGGTTAATAATATAATACCGCTCATCACTTTATAGGTGGATAATAATATAATACCGCTCATCACCTTATAGGTGCATTTCTTTAGCTCATATATATATCCGATACATAAAATCTTCCTGACGCTTCAATTCGTTGCCTATAATTAATGCACATTCTCGATGTGTCTTCCCTCATCGATACAATTTACACTGGTACACCCTACAAAGGTAGAATAGTATCTTTCATATTAGTACCTTTGTATCCTTCACTCTGACTAAGTGACATATGTACTCTTCCATTCAAGAAAATTCTTTGTGGAAAATCAAAATGTAATTTCTTTGCTCGGCAATCTATTGTGGCCTAACAAGAAGCCATCAAGTCATACTCATTGTAACATTAAAATCTATCGGGTCCGTCTCAATAAGATTAGTCAATGTAACGTGATCACAACATTTACTATACAATTGCGACATACTCTTTTAGCTATAATAAATTCACCAACTGGTGTGGATACCTCAAATGACTTGACTATTAATTCTAGTGTTCCTTCAAATTTTCCCACAGTCAATAGAGTAACATATGATAGGGTAGAACCCAGAACAATTGATGCATATTCATTAGGTAAAATTATAGATAACATACCTGTCACTATATCAAGGAGAGCCTCCAAATTCTGTTGACCCCGTAGGTCATTTCATACTACCTGTGGCCCTCTTTGGGCATTCTATTCTCAGATGCCCTGACCTACCACACCAAAAGCAAACATTAGTTTCAAGCCAACATTCTCCTAAATGAAACTTTCCGCAGCGCTGGCACAGCTGACGAGAAGACCTTGATTGGACCATACTTCCTTATCCTCGATACCCCACTATCTATGAACCCCGAGTCTCACTACTTTGCCCTGCTTGACCGCCCCTAAACCCATGAAATTGTGATGGATTACCTGCAGTCTGGCAAGAAAATGATGGTCTGGGCGGTCTAGGAAAAATTTGGGGCCTAAATCCTCCTTTGCCTTTGATCCTCCATCTTTTGCACAAAGGCTTGTATTTTAGATATATCCATATATTTATTAACACAACAATAGTATAGTCCCTTACCAAGTATGGCTCCAATCTGTCTACATACCGATAAACCCTATCGGCCATAGTCGCTACCATATTAGGAGCGTATCTAGCCAATGAATTAAACCGAAAACTGTACTCCCTGAAGCTCATATTTCCTTTACGAAGATTTAAAAACTGATCCGTACCAGCCTCGCAGACCTCATATGGAAGATAATGATCAAGGAATGCCACCTTGAATTCCTCCCAACTAGCTGGATTTGCACCGATACCTCTGGATCGTTTCCAATCTTCATACCATAGTATAGCCTCTCCTTTCAGTCTATATGCTGCAAGCTCCATTGTTTCTACACTAGTAACATGTATAACATCTAGAGCCCTTTGAATTTGATCGATAAAGTCTTACGGATCTTTATTAAGATCGGACCCGGTAAATGTGGGAGGATCCAATTTTAGGAAATCATGTGTCCGCCGACTAGCTATCCTAGTCGCACCATCATCACTAGTCACTGGACCAACTTGTCCTTGACTCTGAGCAACAACTATCTGAGTCAACATTTGCACCGCATTTCTCAAGTCCTGTAACTCCTGCCTAGTAACATTAACAGGCGATTCTGGGATACTTCCCTCCTTTGTGGCCTCCCTGGAGAAGGGGGAGGAGAAGGTGTCCGTGATGTAAACTCAGTTTCAACCCCATATTGACTAGCTGGGTTAGGTGGTGATTTACTAATTCCTTCTACCGCATGCATATCTACCTGCTTATCTTTGCCCATACCTTGTCTTGTAATCGACATTTTTTCTATATTAAAGAAAACCAATTACAATGGTCAGATGTAATCCCACCTATGCCAATGGCTCTATTGCACGATCTAGAATGACGAAATGAAACAACTCCTAAATGTCCTGTAGCCTCCTACTTATAAATGTGGCGCATAACACATCCATAAGCAAGACTCTACTCAGACACGGCTTTGTAGACACCCTTAGAACAACCTGCTCTGATACCAATTTTGTCACGACCCGAATCCCATTCGGACCAGACTGGCACCCGGAGCCGATAAGGCCCGAGAGAACCAATCTTCGCTTATGTACTCTCATATGTATGATCGTGTATGAATCTCATTTTATCTCATGTAATGAAATACCAATGGCGGAAGTCATGGCAATATGTGCAATTTATGAAACTTGGTCGTTAGGGCCATCACGTCAAAATGAACGTACATATCTTATATTCAGCTTCCCATATAAGTCTACAGAGCCTCTACAGATACATGACTATGCAAACCTAGAGTCGAGACACCCCCCGCTCTATACTCATATACAATCTCAAACCAATATGCATAATGACTCGGAAGAGCCCCGGATCAACTGCAGCTCACCAACAATCTGCGGATATCTCGTCGCCTACTGCGGAGATCTACTAACACCTGTGCCTGCAGCATGTAAGGTAAGTCCCCCAAGTGGGGTCGGTACGAAGAAAGTACTGAGTATGTAAGGCCATATGAAACTATAATAATACATAAGTACTTCCAAGAAATTAAGCGTAAGAGAATAATCAATACGGATATACCTCCATCCTTAATATGTGGAACCATGTTCATTACTTCTATTATTTCCATCACTTGGTCATTTATTCTTATCATCATAATTCTTATAATAACCTCCATATTTGTATTCATGCAAGGGATATACTCTAATTTCTTTTACAACTATCTTCATTATGTGGATTTTAAATTAATACCGATCATCACCTTCTAGGTGGGTTAATAAAATAATACCGCTCATCACCTTATAGGTGGATAATAATATATATACCACTCATTACCTTATAGGTGGATAATAATATATATAACCTATATACCGCTCATCACCTTATAGGTGGATAATAATATAATACCGCTCATCACCTTATAGGTGGATAATAATATATATACCTCTCATCACCTTATAGGTGGATAATAATATAATACCGCTCATCACCTTATAGGTGGATAATAATATATATACCACTCATCACCTTATAGGTGGATAATAATATAATACCGTTCATCACCTTATAGGTGGATAATAATATATATACCGCTCATCACCTTATAGGTGGATAATAATATAATACCGCTCATCACCTTATAGGTGGATAATAATATCATAGCATAATATTGGGATTATACCATCTTGAACTTACACACTTTTGATTGTGATCCATAATCAATAAAACATAAAGTAACCATATGTGCATTACTTCCTTACAATCTTATGTCCTTAACATGGTTATGAGAGTGACTCATTAGAGATCATGACATTAATTGAAGCACATACTTATATATATTACTTCACTCCTTTACTTCGTGAGATTGATACATTAAGGATCATGATAATATTGGAAACACACATCTATGCCTTACTTCATGTCACGCCCCGAATTCCATCGAGACATGATTGGCACCCGTAGCCGAGAAGGCCCGAGAGAACCAACCTTTGCCTATGTTCAATCATATGCATATCATAATCATAACCACCATTGCGTAGGAACATGAAAGACGAATAAAGGAAAACATGGGACATATTTATACATACATATGAAACTTGGCCGTTGAGGCCATCCAGTCAAAACAACATATGTCTTTTACAATGATACACCCACATCCGTCTACAAAAGCCTCTAACATGAGCATTGACCAATACAAACCAAAAGTCGGGACAAGTCCCCGCTTTATACAACATGTACATCATCAAAACATATATTTACTCTTACTCGGAGAAGCCCCGAATTAACTGGAGCTCACCAAGGAACCGCTAACACTGGCAATCTACTGGGGAGGCCTACTGGGACCTGCGCCTGCAGCAAGTAAGGTAAATTCCCCGAGAGGGGTCAATACGAAATAAGTACTGAGTATGTAAGGCTCAAATGAAACTTTGTAACACATGAACATACCAATGAATTCAATACAAATGACTATACAATGTGAGTAAGTCACTATTTTGCATTTTGGGAAACATGTGATTTGCTTTTATTACTTCCATTACTTTCTTTACATTCAATGCTTGCTTGTCATACATGTGTCACAATGTACCCGGGCCCCTACTAATCAGTGGGTCTTTCCATGACTTATCGTCATGTTGGGATCGGGTCGAGCTAGGCTTATGCCCCTAAGACCTGCCACCCATAAAGCACTGCATCGGGATCGAGTCGAGCTAGGCTTATGCCCCGAGACTTGCCACCCATAAATCAATACATCGGGATCGAGTCGAGCTAGGCTTGCGCCCCTAGACTTGCCACCCATAAATCAATACATCGGGATCGAGTCGAGCTAGGCTTATGCCCCTAGACTTGCCACCCATACTTGATCATTGACCACATTTGCATTACTTTGATCTTTACTTTGAGATTGAGATTGATACTAGGATAGTCACAACATCACTTTGAACTTTGGAACATAACATTGTTGGAAGCTTTGGATCATTAACCAATGAGTGAAAGACATGTGAATAAACATCATGAGAAATGTAACATTACTAGCACCATGATACCATTGGAACCATTAGACAATAATCCATGAACAAGAGACACAAGTATAGTCACTATTGGAACTTTGGGACATTTACCATGATTATAGGACATAAGACTTACAATTGATCAATGAGTAGGAAATTTATAACAATGACCATTGCTGACCAGATATGGAATACCTTAGCACATTTCGGGATAGGACTAGTGACATGTCAATGTAAACACTAATTGCCGCAGAAAGATACGGACGAGATAACCTTACATACCTGCACTTCCACGTATGAATACACAAGTCTATGTACGTATGACTACAATGGTCCAACTCCTTCCTTATGTCTTAGTCTACAATACAAGTTCATACCGGAGCTTACATTAGCAACTAGTCACTATATAGGCGTACAAGACAATAATGAACTGTGTGGATACCATACAAGGTCATGTCACCCCTTTAAAATATCATTCAATGCATTTCCATATCAACAACACCGTCACATGACACACATTGACCCAAAATATCATACATCAATAGCATTTCACACCTCACGTATCCTTTTATGTTTTCCCTTTATCATTCCATCGCAATTATGTCTTTATCACAACATATAAACAACCATTCATACTGAACATAGTCTAAAACACCTTCATACGACACTTTAAAGTCATTAAAACGTCATCACAATGTGATAATTACATCCCAAAAGGGTATCGGGGCTTTTGGGGATCAACGGGGTACGAAAACAAACAAAGCAAAAATCCGGAGAATTCCAAGGCCTTCTACGTTGGCATCTGCGCGCGCAGATGCCCTCGTCCGCGGGGGCGGATGCCCGTTTTGGTCCGAAACATCATTTTTGGGTCTTTTAATGAAATGAATGGTCCACGATCACAATCAAACATATTTGAAAATATTTTTGAGCATATTAAACACCAACATTCAGCCATGGGCTCACAACACACATAACATCACCAAAACGACATTTACCTTACATTACGCCATCATTTCCGTGCTAACTTTTGCAATAACAATTCCAACCATTATACGCAAGATTAAAACAAGTTAAGGCTGTAATCACCTCTCACATATCAATATGGAATCCATCACATTCATTTCCTTTAAAATCACAAGTCCCTAGTCAAGTTTACAAGGCAAAACCATCCTCCGATTTAGCAACAAGTAACATACACACATAGTGAACTTCTCACACTTCACCAACATAACCAACACAACATACACCATATACCATGCATAATATATATTAATTCATCATAATAAACACTTACCAACACTTACCAATTGATGATCTTGTCCCAAAGAGTGCTTTAGAGGTCTTGAGAGAAAAAGAGCAAATGTTGGAAAATGCTAGAAAAGTGATGAGAGTCCAATGCTATAAAAAATCTGATTTTTCCAATATATAGTCCCTCATGTCTCTCTTATATTCTACTTTGCATTTAATGCAAGGGTTGATTTGGTCAAAATGGATCAAATGGAAGAATGGGTCAAAAAAAAAACTTTTGGGGCCATGTCTTCTTTGTTATTTTGGGCTCCATTTAAGGGCCCAATTGGATTAACCTTGTAAATGCCCATAATTCAATACAAAATGCATCCATTCTCTCATGTCGTCATATTTCCAGAACTAGTACGGTCGTCAACTAGTTTCCGAAACATACGTGGTGTTACACTTCACTTCCTTACTTTCAAGAGAGTGACACCTTAAATTGTGAGGGGTAGATATATTAACTTGCACATTACCTCTTCATTATTCGTATGAGATCTTATGAGATTAGTACCTTTACACTTGGGAGAGATTGGTACCGACATACTCATAATATTATTAGACTTTGGAACATGACATGATTGGGAAATGCTTTTCAAGAATAAATAGATTCTCTTACATCTAACTTTCTTTGAGGTAGTTGGAAATTTCAACGTTATGGCATCTTTGGAACTTACTATTATTAGGACTTGGGAACCATGTCCATAATTAGTTAACTCATGAACAACAACGACTAATGAATAAGGGATACGTGACTTAGGAATGAATAGATTCTCCTTACTTCTTCACTTTCCTTGAAACAGTTTCTTTTAGTAGTTACAACAACATTATGAGGGCTTTAGGAATTTTAGTCCATGGATAAGAGACATAGAATACCAATCATTCAATGAATAAGAAACGTGTGGATAATAATATATATCAAATCTGAATGAGATACCATAGCATATTTCGGGATAGGACAAGTGTAATGTCATTATGAACATTATGTGCTGCAGAAGGATACGGGCAGAGTAACCTTACATACCTTATCCTCCCAATGTAAATACACAATCCAATATGTGATCACAACAATTCCGTTTTTTCCTTACATTTCACTCTACATCACAAGTACATAACGGAACCAACATTAACCACCAACTACCTTACAAATGCATATGACAACAATGAGTTACATGTTTATCTTTAAAATGTAATTTCCTTCTCTACAATACCATTTACGACATCGTCATACCAAAAATACCCCATTTATACGATACATTGACCACAAGCTACATTCCAAGTGTATAAGACGACCATGAGTTACATGAGTCCCCTATAACATTATTTCACCCTTTACAATACCATTCATGGACTTTTCATGCCCACAATACCATATCATTCTATACATTGACCACAACATCACATACCAATAGAATTTCACAACAAAGTTTCCCCTTTACACTTTCTCATGAGCATTATATCACAATTAATCCATCAAGTCACCTCAATACACCTCATATCACATATCGGCCAAAATCCCATAATTTACACTTATAGAAAATAATAAGTTTAATAACATAATCACACCATACATGTTGATATTTTATCCATACCATGCTCTTTCATCACAACCACAAGTCATAATTCAAGTTACAATCCCATGGATAACACATCTTTTTAACAAAAACCAAAGCGCCATGTCCAACACTTCCAAGCATAACCAACATGATCTACATAATTTCTCATGCTCATAATATGTTAAAGTACAAGAATAATCACTTACCCAAGCTTGGAAGATGATGATCTTGTCCAAAAATGCCTTAGGGTTTGAACAGCCAAGAGAAGCTTTCTTGAGAATTCTAGAAAATGAGAGAATGTGATGTGTGTTTCTAATGAATTAAAATCTGATTTTTTTGCCACCTTTTATAACATCATAAAGTCATTCTTAGCCATTTAATCCAACCTTTGACAAGTCAAGGCAAGAATGGGTCATTTTGACCCATTAGGCCTTTCATGTTTTGCTCATTTTGGGTCTCAAATTAGGCCCAATAACCCATATCATCTTAACCCACTAACATCAATGTGTAATCCATCATATATCTCATGTTTAATTATTTCCATAATCGTCACGACAATATTCACTTACGAGATTCCCGCTCGTAGCCTCAATCTCAAAAACAGAAATTCTAGTCGCATATGGCTTCTTTGTACATAATTTGTCAAAATACTTGTGATGAAGCATTAACCACAATTCGGATGCTAAACGCGCTTAATAATAGTCTTACTATGATGTGGTAATGATACCATGACTTATAGGTCTTATACGCATCATAATAGTTGAAGAAATATTTTAGTGAAACCACCCCGGCACGCCGCTTGGCGCGCCCCAGTGCTGCCTCTGGGCTGAAATTTTCAGCCCAGAGCGGCCTGGTACGCCCCTGGGCGTGCCCCACTGTATTTTTTTTTTTCAAATTTCGCTTCTTCGACTTTTCTTTGCGGATTCGACTAGGTACTTCAAGTTCTATTCTTTAGCTTACTTCTTACCTTTAAGAACCTTTATTTAGAAGTCATTCAAGCATCATTTATCACTCCTAAAATGTTCCAAAAAGTTTCCAAATCCTCATACAAAAGTTTAGTCACATGACTAGTACGATATCAGTTGTTCTATCAAAAACCAATGCAACACATGTACTTAGGGTAAGCGTAGCTAAGGTTTATAATTATATTCTAGGTCTCCAATCAGTCAAATTAGGGTCGGGAATGTACGGGGTGTTACATTCACGTTAACATATATACTGATCATAAGAGTTTGCAGTATATCTTTAAGCAGAAGGACCTAAATCTAAGGCAGCGAAGGTGGCTGGAACTACTAAAAGACTATGATGATATCGATATCTTATACCATCCGAGAAAAGCAAATGTGGTAGACGATGTATTAAGCCGCAAAGCAATAAGAAGCACTGATGGCCAGCTCTGTGAAAAGCAAGGTATAGTCAAGGATCTACATCAACTAGCTAGCTTGGGGGTTCATCTTCTTGAAACTCCAAATGAAGGAATTATGGTGAAAAATGCGGCAGAATCTTCATTAGTAGCTGAAGTGAAAGAAAAACAGTATGCGGATCCTATTTTATTGCAGCTGAGGGAGAATGTACAACAAGATTTGACAAAGGAATTTGATCTTACGCAAAAGGGAGTGCTTCATTACCAAAGTAGATTGTGTGTACCTGATGTAGATGAGCTAAGGAGACGGATAATGACAGAGGTACATCATTCACGGTATTCTATTCAACTGGGAGCCACCAAAATGTATCATGATTTGAAAGAAATGTATTGGTGGGGTAACATGAAGAAGAACATTGCAAAATTTGTAGCTCATTGTCCAAATTGTCAACAAGTAAAAGTAGAGCATCAAAAGCCTGGAGGTTATATGCAATGTATAAATCTTCAAATCTGGAAGTGGGACATGATCAACATAGATTTCATCACAGGTTTGCCCTGTACACTTCGAAAATTTGATTCCATATGGATAATAGTTGACAGGCTTACCAAGTCAGCACACTTTCTACCGGTCAAGACCACCTACATAGCTGAAGATTATGTGCGGTTGTATGTTGAAGAGATAGTTAGACTACACAGAATTCCAATCTCTATTATATCAGACGGTGGAGCTCAATTTACTGCACACTTTTGGAAATCTTTTCAGAAGAGTTTGGGAACCCAAGTGAATTTAAGTACGGCTTTTCATCCTCAAACAGATGGACAAGCAGAACGTACTATACAAACACTGGAAGATATGCTATGAGCTTGCACATTGGACTTTAAAGGTAGTTGGGATGATCATTTATCTCTTATTGAATTTGCCTCCAATAATAGCTATCATTCAAGTATCAAAATGGCGCCTTACGAAGCTTTATATGGAAAAAAGTGTAGATCATCAATTGGATGGTTTGATGCGGGTGAAACTGCCTTATTTGGGCCATACCTTTGTTCATCAAGCTATGGAGAAGGTTAAGGTGATACAACTGCGGCTACAAAAAGCCCAATATCGGTACAAGTCATATGTCGATGTTAGAAGAAGGGACCTAGAATTTGCCATAGCTGATTGGGTATTCTTGTAAATGTCAACAATGAAAGGAGTAATGAGATTTGGGAAGAAGGGAAAGCTGAGTCCACGTTATATAGCGGTGTATAAAATTGTCCGAAGATTTGGTCAAGTTGCGTATGAATTAGTACTACCCCAAGAACTCTCCAAAGTTCATCCAGTGTTTCATGTTTCAATGCTTTGGAAATGCATAGGATATCCATCTCATATTACTCCCACTGAAGATGTTCAAGTTATAGAAGATCTCACCTATAAAGAAGTACCTATTGCTATTCTGGATCGACAAGTTAAGAGGTTAAGAAATAAAGAAGTAGCTTCTGTAAAAGTGCTTTGGAAAAATCAGCAAGTAGAAGATATCACATGGGAAGACGAGGAAATGATGAAGTCTAAGTACCCGCATTTATTTCAAACTAAAGAGAAAGTTCAAGATACGAAATTGGAGCAATAACAAGTCAGTATATATAAGTATTATGTGTATGTGATAATATGAAGAATGAACTTAGACTTGAACTTGTTTAGATTGGATAATGTTACTAACATTCGAGGATGAATGTTTAAGGGGGGAAGGATGTAACACACTGTACATTTCCTAACTTATTTGACTACCTTAACATTTATGGAACTATTTAAATTTGAGATAGTTGGTGTATTACCCACTAAATTTATTAGGCTGAATTAATATTATGTTTAAGGATTTAATTGAGGTCCAAAATTAAGTAAAAAGACATTGACCCAAAAAGGGAGATGATCCATTTAAAAATGGACCAAGTCTACTTAGACTTTTTGACCAAATAATTGGCTAAGGATGACCAAAGGAGAGGCTGTTTGGAGGGCCTTTATAAGGCTGAAATTCAGCTTATTTTCCACACATTTCACTTGCCAAGAATCAGATTTTCAATCAAACATTTTTTCCTCTCTCAAACCCTAGCCACCCTAATTTTCTATAATGATTTTTGGACAAATCTTCCACTTGCAAGCCTTGGTAAGTGTTTAACCTTATAGATTAATGTATTATATACATAATAGGTTGTTTATATCATGTTGGTTATGTTTAAAAAGTGTTGAGCAGTCCACTTTATTTGTAGCAGTCCACTTTTGCTAAATCGGTAAAGGATTTGCCTTCTATGTGGTTTAAACTTGAAACGGGACTTAAGGTATTGAAGGAATTGAATTAGATGGATGAAATTTCAGTATTTTTAAGTTTTGTTCTGTACCTAAGTCATTACTCTTTGTGTATGGCTTTTGGAAATGTTTATACGTAATTGTGCATGAAACGTTTGGCGTAGTGAAAGGAAAATACTTTCTTGTTATGTTAAAGTGAATTCAGAAATTGTTTGGACTATTTTTGGTATATTGTTGTGGAAGGTATTTATGTGACTTGATGGAATAAATATGTGGAGTTTCATTGAGGTAAAAATGTGATGTATGCACTTGGTGGGAAATCTTGTCGGTTTGTGACGTCTATGTTGGCTTGTGGACTATTTTGGTGGTGTTGTCTTGCTAAGGCAGTAAGTTATGGTATATGAGGGTGGAATGAATTTATATGGCAGTAGAAAAGAAGGTGGAATTATATACCATTTGTTTGGGATGTTGGACAGTTTTTACTTCCCGTCAAGTAGCTTATTATCGCCTTGTGAACTTGTAATGTAATTGGTTTTTAATGTAAGCTCCATTATGTATTATATTGTAGAGTAATGCTTTAAGGAAGATCCAAATTGTTGTAGTCACTTGTTGGAAAGATAAGGTATTTAAGGTTACTCTTTTCCATATCCTTTGGCCGTAACTATTGTTCACATCGTTATCGAACTTGTTTCCACTCCGAAACGTGTTAAAGTATCTCTTTCAAGTTTGTTAGCAATTGTTATTTACGTGTCTCTTATTTGTTGACTATTGTTCCAAAGCTCCAATAATGTTATGACCACCGATGTAACAATCTCATAAAAATTAAAGAAATGAAGTAATGCATATTTGGTTGAGTACGGGTGGTAGCTCTGGGGGCTAAAGCCTAGCTCGAGCCGATCCCGATTAATTATTGGATGCAGGGGGTAGCTCTGGGGGGTGAAAACCTACCTCGAGCCAAACATGATTTATTGATTTATGGGTGGTAGCTCTGGGGGCATAAGCCTAGCTCGAGCCGATCCCAATGTTATTTACCACTGATCAGTTGGTCCCAGGTATTTTATGATGTATATTAATGTAAAGGTAAAAGGAAAGAAATGAATGTAATGTACATGGTTCCACATATACAGTACGGTGGTATACCAGTGTTATCTATTCGCTTGTATTTTATTCCATTTGAGTTCCTATATGTCACGCCTCGAATCCCATTAAGGCGGACTGGCACCCAAAGCCGATATGGCCAGAGAGAACCAATCTTTGCTCATGTACATTTGTATGCGTATCCTCGTATGAATCTTCTTATTCATCATGAAACTATGCGGAAGTCATGGACATAGAAACATATGTCATAACTATATATATGAAACTTGGCCGTTAGATCCATCAAGTCAAAATGGACATACATCTCTTACATTTGTCTTCCCACAACCGTCTACAAAGCCTCTGCAAATACATGACCATGTCTGTACAATATTTACATAATACCAAAACCTAGTGTACACATGTGACTTGGGAAGCCCCGAAGCAACTGGAGCTCACCAAAGATCTGTATATGATCCACAACCTACTGAGGTGGTCTACTAGCACCTGCGCCTGCAACATTTAAAGTAAATTCCCCAAGAGGGGTCAGTACAAATAATGTACTTAGTATGTAAGGCCATAAGAATTACATCATACATAATAACAACAACAATGGAGTCAATATATGAGAAATAGTCAATGTGAATAAACTTTCTTTCTGTATGTGGGAACCCATGTACATTACGTTCTTTACTTCTTTTGTCTTCGTATTTATTCATCTTTATCCTTCTACCCATGCTAGGCTGTTCTGTCGCCCTTGGGATGAGATTATTCCATGCTAGGTACTTTGACCCCTAGGATGTCATATTAACCCATGCTAGGCTTTCGTGTTGCCCCTGGGATGCTATTAACCAATGCTAGGTACTGTGACCCCTGGGATGTACTGTGATAACCCATGCTAGGCTTTCGTGTTGCCCCTAGGATGTTATTAACCCATGCTAGGTACTGTGACCCCTGGGATGTACTGTGATAACCTATGCTAGGCTTTCGTATCGCCCCTGGGATGTTATTAACCCATGCTAGGTACTGTGACCCCTGGGATGTACTGTGATAACCCATGCTAGGCTTTCTGTAGCCCCTGGGATGTTCTTATGTTACATTGGGATCGACCCATGCTAGATATTTCAACCCCTGGGATACCACCCAAGATTACTCATCGATTATTCATTACTTCTTTCTCTTATTACACTTTCTTTCATTACTTAGCTATACCTTGTGACTGAAACATTTTGTGACACTTAAAACACATACATACATTACTTCACGTCTTTACTCTTGTAAGATTGATACCTTAACTTGTGAGGGATAGATATATTAGCTTACGCATTACTTCCTTCATTACTATTGTGAGATTGGTACTTTTACACTTTGAAAAATTGGTACAATGATAATCATAATCTTATTGGACTTTGGAACATGACATGATTGGAAAATGCTATTCAAAATAAATAGATTTTCTTTACATCATTACTCTCTTTGAGTTAGTTCTTTTAGAAATTACAACGTTATGACATCTTTGGAACTTCAATCATTGAATAAGAGATAAATGAATCATAATTCATCTATGAATAGGACACATATGAATAAAAATATACCTCAACCTGAAATGGGATACTTTAGAACACGTCGGACATGAGTAGGTACCATAACAAGGTGAATACTCTATGCTGCAGAAAGATACGGAAAGTGTAACCTTACATAGCTTGTCGTCTCACTACAAAAACACAAGCCTATATGGGGATACAATAATCCAGCTCCTTCCTTATGTGTCACTCTACAACATAAGTACATAACAAAGCTCATGTTAACAACCAACTCCCTTACAAATGTATAATTGTCACAATGAGTTACGTGACTGTTATATAGCATCATTTCGTCCTTCATAGTACAATACATTGCATTATCATACCAACAACACCATAACATTCCACACATTGACCAAAATATCACACATCAATAGCATTTCACATCACACTTACCCTTTATGCTTTCTCATTAGCATTCTGTCACAATTACTCCTATCAACTTGCTTCATAACAACTTATGAACAACCATCCATACTTAACATAGTCCAACATGCCTCCATACTACCCTTTAAAGTCATTAAAACGGCATCATACATTGCTAATTATATCCATAAAGGGTGTAGGGGCCTTCGGGGGTCAAAGGGGGACAAAAACATGCGAAACGGGGTTCTGGAAGTGACCTACAAAGACACCTGCGCTGTAAAGTGGCTGACCTAAGGCCGTAGATGTCCCTTGGCAGTGTCCAGGGGCCTCTACGTTGGCGCAGGTGCCTCACCTGCGAGGGCGGGTGCCCATTTTCGGCCAAATTGGTCTCTTTTAGGTGTCTTTACGCAATGAATGGTCCATGATCATAACTAAACTTATTTTAACATATTTTTGATCATCTTATATTACAACATTCATCCATGGTCTCACAACACACATAAACATCACCAAAACCTCACTTTCTTTCTCAATTTGTCACCAAATCCATAGCCAAATTTACAACAATAATTCCAAACATTATACACAAGGATAAAACAAGGTAAGACTATAATCACATATAACATGTAAATATTTCATCCATCAAGTTCACTTCCTTCAAAACCACAAGCCTATGTTCAAGTTTACAAGACAAAAACCATCCTCCGATTTAGCAAACATGTAATATTACACACATAGTGAACTTCTCCATACTTCACCAACATAACCAACATGATATACACCATCTCTCATGAATAAAATATATTAAACCATAATAATAAACACTTACCAAGTCTTGTGATCTTGTCCACAAAGATGAGTGCTTAGGGTTTGTGTGATAATGGAAATGTTGTAGAGGATTCTAGAAAAAGCATGGGTGTCCAAATGAATTAAAATGTGATTTTGTGCCCCTTTTATAGTCCCTTGGAGTCTCTGTTATCCACTTCTTAGCATTAAATGCATTGGTGGATTAGTCAATGGAAGATTGGATCATTTTGCCCCATTGTGCCTAGTCTTTTGCTCTTGTTTTGGGCCTCATTTGGCCCAATTGCTTAAGCCCACAAATTTTAATGCATAATTCATCATATCTCTCATGTTTCAATATTTCCATGAATGTTATGGGAATTAACTAGGTTTGGAAACATATGGGGTGTTACACTATATTTCATACCATTGCTTATAGGCTTACATACTCAGTACATTCTTTTGTACTGACGTTCCTTGGGGGACCTACCTTACCTGTTGTAGGTACAGGAGATAGTAGACCTTTACAGTAGGGTTCGGGTCATCTGCAGGCTATTGGTGAGCTCCAGGTTGATTCAGGGCTTTCCGAGTCATTGTATATATTCTTGGTACTGTGTAGTAGTTGTCTAAGGTGGGGACTTGTCCCGACCTTAGTCATGGTTATATATCTTTTAGAGTCTTTGTAGACATTGTAAAGTCAAACGTAGAAGTTTCTTACCTTTTAGACTTTGTGGCCCCAACGGCCAAGTCTCGTATCTATTTTGAACGTCTTTACATGACTTCCGTCATCGATATATTATATCTGCATGTGGCAGAATTTTTGTTCACTTAATGGCATGCATATGAATGTACACGATCATAGGTTGGTTCTCTCAGGCCTTTACGGCTACGGGTGCCTGTCCGCCCCAATGGGATTTGAGGTGTGACATCCATAAGCTGAGCGAATTAAGGAATTTAATAACTTAAGTCCAAAAATTGTGAACTTCACAATATAATTAGGATTTACAATTTTAAACATGTAATGGAACTGAAATTCATGTTAAAACATGGTTTTATAACTCAATGAGATCAAGGAACTTAAATATCAAGAAATTCACAATATTCATGAACTTTAAGCTCTGAAGAAGGAATTAAACTAAGAAATTGAGCTAACTTTGGGACTCAATGGGTGAAAGGAGACCCATTGATGACATCCCATATACCTGGAGATGAGAAACTTGAAGAAATATTTGAATTTGGAGCCTGATGTTTGAGAACCCTAATTTTTGCTTGAAGGAGAAAAATCACCCCTTTTCTCTAAATTTTCTAAGTGTTGATTAAATTATGAGGAATGGGAGACTTGGGGTTGGGTATCTTAAACGACGTAGTTTTGGTTTTAAAAAAGTGTAAAAAGACCAAACAACCCTTTTAAAATTGTATGAAAAATTTCAAGAATCTGTGCCGACGACCCTCGTAATGACTTGTCGAGTCTGGGGACGAGTCATGGTCTAAGTCGTTGTCTGGGACTCAATTTTGGATTCCAACTTCCTTTACCATGAGTCACACGGTGACTCATCGAGTCTCCTGATGACTTGTCGTGTCTGAGTCGTCGTCACTAACAACTTTGATTGTGCTTCAGTAAAATAGCGATAACTTTTTACTCCTATACCAGATTAAGGCAAAACTGGATGTGTTTGAAAGATAATTCAAATATATATTATTTGGTGGGTTTGATATTTAAAATACTTCATAATCTAGGATTTATGCTCATTTAAAGTTGACTATAATAAGATTTTTCACAAGAAATCAATCGGTAAGGGAGGTTTTCACTTGGCTATGAGGTAGGAGTTACTTGTGGCCTTAATACATGTCTAAATCACTTCTCATTCTATCAAAACATGAATTTTTATTATACATTTACTTTATTCATGGTTCTAATTTTATCTTGAATTTTTGGGGTGTTACAATATCTCCCCCTATTCATCTCCTAATGAAAACTAACTAAACTGAAATGTTAGGGAAAGAGTTGTAATCCCAACACTTAATTACTAAGGGATAAAAAATTACATGATAACTGAGTCTGTAACTAAAACATGGACTGAACTAAACTCATGAATGCATGCTATGTCATGAGAATAACTGGGTGACATAAAATGGAAAGAATTAATTAAGAGGAAACTATTACCTCTAGTTAGAATTGAGTTCGAAGAGAAAAGATAGGGTTACTTGGCCATCATATCTCCCTTTGCTTCCCAAGTAGCTTCCTTAACTAGCTGATTTTGTCAAAGAACCTTTACTGAAGTGACCTCCTTATTCCTTAACTTACGAATCTAACGGTCAAGGATCTCAACTGGGAACTCCTCGTAAGAGAGGCTATCTTTTCACACCCATGCTATCTAAAGTCACAATCGATGCTAGATCACCAATGCTTTTCTTTAACAAGGACATATGAAAAATGGGATGCACTGATGCTAAATATACAGGCAATTCCAACTCATAGGCTACATTACCATAGCGACCCAAAATCTTATAAGGACCAACATAGCATGGACTGAGCTTCTCTTTCTTGTCGAATCTCTTCACTCTTTTCATGGGTGATACTGTCAAGTAAACCAAATCACCAATAACAAACTCAAGTTCCCTCCTCCTAACATCTATATAGGACTTCTGACGACTCTGAGTTATTTTCAGTCTTTCTTTAATCAACTAAACTTTCTCCATTGCTTCATGGTCTAAATCAGTCCCTATCAAAGTAGCCTCACCAACCTCAAACAAACTAATAGGAGACCTACACATCCTGCCATAAAGTGCTTTGAACGATGCCATCTGAATACTTGTGTAACACCCCATATTTTGAGTGTACTTGTTCTCTTGATATGGATCATGAGGTAACCTTGTTGTATAGGTAAGGGACCAAGTTTCTTAAGTGATTAGTGGTAGATTAAAGAGGATTTAGTGGATATTATAATGGCCCAAACATTTTAGCATGTATACGCCAAGTTAACCACAATGGGAGTAATTAAATGTGAGATAGTAAGGTGGTATTCTACTTCATGGATTAAAGTGTCCAAGTGTATTTAAGTATTCAGTTAACATAAGGGGTTAAGACTTTGAATATGGAATAAAATAAGTGAATTGCTTTCTTGACTTAAATTAAGCTAGTAGGTGACAAGTAGGTGTATCACCTACTTTGACTTATTGACCAACCTAAGAACCAAGTAGGTGAATCACCTCTTAAGACTCCTTTGACCAGCTTATTGGTCCAAGTACACTACGACCTACTTGAATTTATTCTAGCCCAAGTTAAATGGGTAGCCAAGGCCCAACAATTTCAGATCCACAATGGCCCAAGTATAATGGGAAAGTAGGTGCGCCAAATACATGATAAAATATGGCCCAAATTAGACAAGAAAGTCGGCCAAGAGCAGCTCCCTTTAAAGGGATTGAAACTAGCTCATTTGACCCATTTTAACTTAGACAAAAATTTAGCTTTCTAGAGTTTTCTCTTTTGCTCTCTCATAGCTTCTACAGCAGCCTTAAGTTTCCATTAGGGTTTTTGGGATTTACCTTCCTTCCAAGCTAAATGTAAGTGAAAAATTCATTAGCTTATCTCAATAAGACTATGGAAATTATGTTCTTCATGTTTAAATTATAAGACAACCCACTATAAGTTTACCAGTCCCATTTTTCTTGGTTATTAAGAGATTTTTCTCTTCTCCTTTGGTTTGTGTGTGAAGGAATAAACATATTGAAAAAATACAAGTTAAGAGAATAAACTATCACAAAATTAAGGTAAGGCTACTGCCTATTTTTGCCCCCTTCCTATATACATGTGTTGGTGGAGAATTGTGTATATATTGTTGTCAAGAACTCAAGGGATGATGAGTTCAATATTTGGTTGCTATGATATAGGATATTGGGTCTGTTTTAGGAATTGTTTTATGTGTATATGTTGGGGACAACTTGGTTGATGTTGGGAAAGGATGAAACTAACTTGTATTGAATTTTAGACGGAGGATGTGGTGATACTCCACCAAACTGAATATTATGTAAGCTTACTTCCCACTCCACTTCGTATACTATTTTGAGGGTGTAATGAAGCAAAAGTTCTTTTGGGGGATGTTATAAGGATTTGTATGGTATGTGAATGTAATTGGAGGAGTAACAACCTTGAATAAATTAATTACGGGCTTGCTATCCGACTACTGTTTGGGTGAGGTTAAGTGGATTAAATGTGTTGATTAGCTACCAATACTAGTTTTACCACTTACTTTATTGTAGATAAGTAGTTCGAAGGGCAGGTGGTTAATTTGGGGTAGTATCAAAGTTGTACAGCAAGGTTTGTAAGGCTATTCGATTCTATGTTCTTTGGCATGAAATCTAATACATTGATGTTATAAATGCTCCCTATGTCATTGTTTCTTCCTTAAATGCGTATTCATATGCCTCTCACTACTGGTCCATAGTTTAAAACTCAATAATGTTATGACCACCAAAAGAACTATCTCAAAGATTAAAGAAATGATGTAAAAAGAATCTGTATATTCTAGGGTGGTATCCCAGGGGAGGAAGGAACACCTATCATAGGTCGATCCTAATATCATGAGTGGTATCCCAGGGGTGAAAGGAAATCCTAGCATGGGTTGATATCGATTTGTGTATTTGTGAGGACTGTATCCTATGGGTTAAAATACCTAGAATGGGTCATCCTTTTTTACCACTGATTAGCTGGTCATTTGTATCATATGCCTTACTATTTCATAATGCTAAGAAGGATAAAGTAAAGTAAAAGATGTAATGCACATAATCCCATAAATACAAGCAAAGTTGGTCTTCTATTCTTATCTATACAGTTATATATTGATATCTGATTTCATTAAGATCTTGTCTTACCTATGGTCACTTTATACCTTACATACTCAGTACATTTTTTTGTATTAACTTCCCTCATGGGGGCACTATGTTTCATGCTGCAGGTACAGGTACTCCAGCTAGTAGACTTCCTCAGTAGGAGCACAGGACACTCAACTATGGTTGGTATGCTCCAAGTTAATTCGAGGCTTTACCGAGTATTTGGTATATATTTTGGTAATGTATAGTAGTTAAGGGTAAGGCGGATCCTGTCCCTACCTAGACCAAGTTTGTCAATCTTATAGAGGCTTTGCACACTAGTGTATAAAGTGTAGTTATGTTTTGTTACTTAATAGTTGTTGCCTCAATGGCCAAGTCACGTATATATGTTTTGGGCGTATCTTTATGTTAGTCTTTTATCATTGCTATAGCTTATACATATTTGTCAAAGCTCCATTACTATTATAATTATTTGCATACATAGTAAGGTTATAAGTTGGTTCTCTAGAGTCTTTAGGGTGTCGGCTATCTGTCCATCTAAATGGGATTTAAGGTGTGACAACTTGAATGATAACTATTATTGTAAGCAAACTCAATCAAAGGCAAATGATCATCCCAACTATCCTTGAAATCAATCACACACACTCTCAACTTATCTTCTAAAGTTTTAATGGTTCACTCTGCCTGACCATCTGTCTGTGGGTGAGAAGCTGTACTGAGGTGAACTTGGGTTCCAAGACCCTTCTAAAAAGTTTTTCAGAACTGAGAGGTAAATTAAGTACCCCTATCTAAAATGATAGAAAAGGGGACTCCATGAAATTTAACCAACTCCCCAAGATGGAGTTTCGTATAATCCTCGACTGAATCTGAAGTATTAACGGGCAGAAAATAGGATGACTTAGTCATTCGGTCTACAATAACCCAAATAAAATCATGTTGTCAGAGAGTATGAGGCAACCCTGTAATGAAATCCATATTCACCACTTCCCACTTCCAAGTAGAAATGCTGATATCTTAAAGTGTACCACTAAGTCTCTGGTGCTCAACCTTAACCTACTAGTAATTCGGTCACTTAGCCAAAAATTTTGTGATATACTTCTTCATGCCATTCCACCAATATACTTCCCATATATCATGGTACATCTTAGTGGCTCCTGGGTGAATATAATATTGAGAATTGTGAGATTCTGTCAGCATCCCCTATCTCAGGTCATCCACATCTGGAACACATAGTCTGCTCTGACAACGAAGAATACCATCTCCCCCTTTGGAGAAAACCTTAACCTTCTGACTCTGGATCGCTTATCTTGCTTTTCCTTCACTTCAGCTATCAACAAAGATTTTGAACCATTCTGAACCAAAATATTACCTTCTATTGAATCAACCAACTGAACTCCTAATATAGCAAGCTGGTGAACCTCGCAAACTAAATCTTTATTCTCATCCTCAATGTAAGCAACACTTCCCATTGAGAATCTACTAAGAGTGTCAACCATAATATTGGCTTTACCCGGATGGTACAAGACACTCATTTCATAATCTTTCAATAACTCTAGCCACCTTTTCTATCAAAGATTTAGATCTTTCTGGCTGAACACATACTGAAGTCTTTTTTGATCAGTGAACAAATCAACATGAACCCCATAAATATAATGACTCCAAATATTTAAGGCAAAAACAACTGCTACCAACTCAAGATCATGAATCGGGTAATTCTTCTTATGAGGCTTGAGCTTTCTAGAGTCATATGATATAACCTTGCCATGCTGCATCAACACACAACCAAGGCTAACTCTTGAAGTATCACAATCAACCACAAACCTATCTGAACCCTCAGGTAGTGTCAAAACTGGAGTGGAGGTGATTCGATTCATCAACTCCTAAATACTCTTCTCGTAAGAATTGGACCACTGAAAATTGAGTTTCTTTAGAGTCAATCTAGACTTGGGAGATGCAATAGATGAAAATCCTTTAACAAACCTTCTGTAGTAATTGGCTAAACCCAAGAAACTCCTGATATCTGATGGAGAGATAGGTCTGGGCCAATTCCTTACTGCTTCAATCTTTTAAGAATCAATCTGAATGCCTTCACCAAAAATGATATGACCAAGGAATGCTACTAATTTCAACCAGAATTCACACTTACTAAATTTCACGCATAACTGGAGATCTTTGAGAGTCTGCAATACAATCCTCAAATAGTCTTCATGTTCCTCTTCACTTCAAGAATAAATGAGGATATCATCAATAAATACAATGAAAAACATATCCAAGAATTGCTTGAACACCCTGTTCATTTAGTCCATAAAAGCTGCAAGAGCATTCGTTAGTCCAAAAGTAATAACAATAAATTTGAAGTGACCATACTGAGTTCTGAAGGCTATCTTCAGAACTTCACATTCTCTGACTCTATGTTGATGATAGCCGAATCTAAGGTCTATCTTAGAAAAGCAATTTTCACCCTGAAGTTGGTCGAATAGGTCATCAATCCTGGGAATGGGATAATTATTCTTGACTATGACTTTGTTCAACAGACTGTAGTTGATGCACATTTTGGGAGAACCATCTTTCTTACGCACAAAAAGAACTGGAGCACCCCATGGAGAGATGCTAGGCCTAATGAAACTCTTATCTAGGAGATTCTCTAACGACTCCTTTAATTCTTTAAGCTCGGCTGGATCCATTATGTAGGGTGGAATTATGATCGGCTGGCTATCTAGGAAGAGATATTTTCCAAATTCAATTTCCCATTCGGGAGGAACTCGGGGAAGATCTTTAGGAAACACTTCTGGAAATTTATTTACCATAGAAACTGACTCAAGAGTTGGGGTCTCAGACTTTGAATCCTTAACTCGAACAAGATGATAGATCCACCCTTGAAAATCATTTTTCTAGACTTAAGTTAAGAGACAAACCGAGTTAAGAGACAAACCGACCTATAGGCACTGAGGTACTACCCTTCCACTCTATGACTGACTCATTTGGAAATTGAAATTGGACTATTCTGTTTCTACAATCAATTGAGGCATAGCAAAAGTGGATCCAATCCATGCCAAGAATGACATCAAAATCAGTCATGTCTAGCTCTACAAGATCAACTAAGGCAACTTTTTGAGAAACTGTGACTGGGCAATTTTTGTATACCCATCTAGCTATGACCGAATCATTGACTGGATTAGAGACCAAAAAAGGTTCTGAAAGGATTTTAGGACTGACACTAAAGTCTACAGCTATATACGAAGTCACCAAAAAAGTATGGCTCCGGGATCTAATAATGCATAGACATGAATATTGAAGACCTATAACATACTAGTGACTACATAATAAGAACCTTCCTGATCCTGTCGGGTTTGAAGGGCATAGAAATTATTCTGACACAACCCATCAGCTGCATTGGATGAAGCACCCTGCTAAGTCGGGTGACCTGTTAAAGCTGCTGAAGAGTTAGACTGATTCTGCTGACGAGTATCTCTACCTCTCTGCGAAGCCACTGGACACTCTCTCAATTTGTTCCCTAGCTTGCCATACCCAAAATAAACATCACTACCAGCCATACACTCACCGTTGTGATTCTTACCACACTTCTTGTAAAACTGGTTAGTACGACCACTAGTAACATTGCCTTGGGACTTAGAGCCTGGTGCCCTATCCTGATTATCTTGCTTGAACTTGGGCACTGGAGCACTAGCAAAAGATGGGGATGGAAATAAAGATTTATGGTGAAATTAAGAATGATTACCACCATCTGACTTCTGCTGAAAGAAGGTAAAACTACCAGTTCTGGCCCTCTTACTCTCCCTTTCCTTCTATTTGATTTTCTCTTCTTCAATCTGTTGAGAATGAACCATCAACCTGGGATGTCCATATCCTTAACCAACATAGTAGTCCTACAGTCTTTGACAACATCCTCGGATACACCAGACAAACTACTTATGATGGCCTTGGAATCAGCAACCATTTTCGATGCATATTTAGCCAGTTGAGTAAATTTAAGAGAATACTCATTCACACTCGCGTTACCCTACTTTAGATTAATAAATTCTTGTACCTTGGCCTCCCTTGCTCAAGTGGGAAAAACCTGTCTAGAAATACAGCAACAAACTCATCCCACTCTACTAGTCCTGCATCCACACCTCTATCACCTTTCCAATGTTTGTACCAAGTATGAGCCACTCCTTGAAACTAATAAGCAGCTAGGTCAGCACCTTTAGTTAAAGTAACTCCCATGATCTCAGTGACTTTATGAATACTATCTAGGAACTCCTATGGATGCTCTTCAGACTTAGACCCAAAGAATATCGGAGGATTCATCCGAGTGATATCTCGGACTCTGGCTACTTTCATATCACTGCCAGGTTGGCTGGTGCCATAATCTGCTGGTTATTCTAGTTTATCATGGGCTGGGCTAATGATTTGAAAGTAGTCCTGAACTCGGTGTGAGAGACTTGTTCCTTCAAAGGGTTTGCTGGAGCTGGTGGTGCTTGCTGATTTCCATTTTTGTTACCATTTCAATTCCTGTTTCTTTTTGCATTAGTTCTCTTGGAAGGTATTTTCTATAAACCTGCAGAGCACGAATTAAAAAAAGGTTTTTAAATAGAGATCACACTCTATCAGACGATATGAATATGAAAGAAGTGGAACTTTTCCTAAAATGTTTCATAGCCTCTCATTCATAAGTGTGGTGCACTTCACACCCATGAACAAGACTCTACTTAATGTGGCTTTTAGACACCCAAGGATGCCTTAAACCTGATGCTCTGATACCAAGTTTGTCACGATCCAAGACTACCTCCTAGTCGTAACACGGTGTTTAGGGTCACAAGTGGCCCCAAGCTAACCCATGTTCTGGTATGACACTATGAATACTGAAATACCTGATAAAAACACTATACGAAAGCTGAAATAAATAAAGAAATAATAATCCAAAACCAACATTAATATCTGAGTTTAAAACCACAAAGTTGAACATCTAATTATATATCTAAAAGACTCTACTATGATGAGTTACTGTGACAAGCCCCCAGCTAACTCTAATTGTCTGTAAACTAAAAAGACACAAATGAAAGATACTAAAAAAGCTAGCCCTTGAATGATGAGGACTCACCAAAGTACAGTTGCTGATGTAGTAGAAGATCGTACTATGCAAGATCTGTATGCTGAACATCAGAACCTATATTATAAGACAATATAGTACAAAGAAAAGTATGAGATCATTACTTTGAATGTACTAAGTATGTGAGAGAAAATAATAGACATAGGCTGAACATAATACATATAACTGGTAACCCAGTGCAAGACCAAGTAATAAGCATGTGTTATATGATTTGTTGAATAACTGAATACGAGGTCATGCAAATATTTGAATTGAACTGTGCACAGTGAGAGGTACCATTAACCGACATACCCATTTTGAGCTAATTGGCATCCAACCTATAATCCCAGCTGGAAGGGTGTTTAGTCCTTATCCAAGGGTACGAACACTGACTGACATGGATCCACTAAACTGATGTCCGTAAGGACTAAGGTATCAAGCCTGGTCTGACAGGTGACCTTTTAGAACCTATGGTGGCACCATAGTTCTAGGACTTAGGGACTTCTACTAAAGGACTCAGCCTAACTGATGGGTAGGCCTTCATCCCTGCGTCTGGTCGATGCTAAATACTACTCCCAACTGAAAAACAACTGATAACTGAAATGCTCAATAATAGTAATATTTTGAAGACTCAAAATAAATGCATTTTTTGAGAGAATTCAAAACATGTTAACTGGAAGATATAATAGTCATAAGTATATGTATGAAATCTTAGGTAATTAGGTTTTCATAACCCACCATCTCTGAAGAATGCAACTATATGACAATTCCATAACCTTAGCGAATTAAGGAATTTAGTAACTCAAGTCCAAAAATCATGAATTTCACAATATAATTAGGGTTTATAATCTTGAATATTTAATGACACTGAAATTCATGTTAAAACATGGGTTTGTAACTCAATGAGATCAAGGAACTGAAATATCAAGAAATTCACAACATTCATGAACCCTAAGTTCTAAAGAAGAAATTAAACTGAGAAATTTAGTTAACTTTGGGACTCAATGGGTGAAAGGAAACCCATTTATGACATCCCATATACCTGGAGATGAGAACCTTGAAGAAACATTTGATTTTGGAGCCTGAAGTTTGAGAACCCTAATTCTTGCTTGAAGGAGAAAAATCACCCATTTTCTCTAAATTTTCTAAGTGTCGAGTAAATTATGAGGATTGGGGGACTTGGGGGGTGTTTTAAGATTATTAATCATCACTTGGGTATCTTAAACGATGTTTTTTTGGTGTTAAAAGAGTGGGATAAAACCAAACAACCCTTTTAAAATTGTATGAAAAATTTCTGGAATCAGTGCCAATGACCCTCGCAATGACTCATCAGGTCTTGGGATGAGTCATGGTCTAATTCATCATATGGGACTCAATTTTGGATTCCCACTGCCTTGAACACGAGTCACACAGTGACTCGTCGGGTCTCCTGACGACTCATCATGTCTGAGTCATCGTCACTGACAACTTTGGCAGTGCTCAAGTACAATGGCCATAACTTTTTCGTCCTTCACCGGATTAAGGTGAAGCTGGATGAGTTGGAAAGATAATTCAAATATCTATCATTTAGTTGGTTTGAGATCAAAAATACTTCATAATCTTGGAGTTATTCTTGTTTTGAGTTTACTATAGAATTCTTCATAAGAAATCAATCTGTAAGAGAGGTTTTGACTTGGCTATGAGCTAGGAGTTACTTGTGGCCTTAATACATGTACAAATCACTTATCATACTATCAAAACATGAAGTTTTATTATACATGTACTTGAAGTATGGTGCTAATCTTGGCTTGTATTTTTGGGGTGCTACACTAAGTCCCAGGACTACGACGCCACCATAGGTTCTAAAGAGTCACTCGTCAGATTAGGCTTGATATGTTAGTTCTTCTGGGCATCAGTTTAGTGGATCCACATCAGTCAATGTTCATACCCTTGGCAAGGTACAGAGCACCTTTCCAACTGGGGTTATAGGTTGAACTACATTTAGTTTAGATGGAGTATGTCGGTTAGTTGTAGCTCCCACAGTTCAGACTCACACATTTGCATGACCTTGTATTCAGTTTATTCAACATATTATATAGTTATATGTTTATTACTTGGTAATTGCATCAATTTACATACTTCAATTCTCTGTTTAGTTTATCATGTCATCTTCAGCATATCCAGTTTATATAGGGTAGTGCATATCTCACATGCTCAATAAATTTAAAGTACTAACCACATATTTTCTTTTGCGCTATATTTTTTTTATAATATAGGATCAGATGTTCAATATCCAGCTCGCCGGTAGCACTATTCTGTAACTATATCAGCAGCAAAGTTTGGTAAGTCCTCGTCATTCGAGGACTAGCTTCTAGTATATTTATTATGTTATTGCTATAGTTTTAGATAGTTAGAGCACTATAACATTTTATGTCTTCAGCCACCCCTGAAAAGTGTAGCAAAAGAGTGTGGCCTTTAATCAAAGGCCACACTTTTTGAATTTAGACAACCTTTTTTTGGGGTGGCCTAAAATGGCGTAACCTTTTCCCTAAGGCCACGCTTTTCAAGCATTGCTTTATCAACCATGCTTCAAAAGCGTGGCCTTTAAGGCATAGAGACTACACTTGTAAAACCTCATATGGCAACTCTTTGCACGACATTAGACTACATTTTGTAAGTGTGGCCTTTGCTACCTTAGGCAACACTTCCAAAGCGTGGTCATTGATAACTTTCTCAAAAGCAACATTTGTAAAGTGTAGCCTTTACTAGTGTACATGCCACAATTTTATTTTGTATATATACAATAATCACATTATAAATTATCATCCTATTAAGATGATCTCAAACACTAAATTTTCTTATAATTAACTCAAATAAAAATCAAATGTATAAATTTGCAATAAGCATTGAAAAACCAACATGTATTGTACTCTAATACATACTAATAAAACAATATTTCAAAATATGCACTAATAATGAGTTCTACAAGGGTGTCTGAAAGCTCTGTTAAGTTGAGTCTTATTCATGGATGTGAAGTGCACCACACTTATGGGTGAGAGGCTATGAAACATTTTAGGAAAAGTTTCCCTTCTTTCATGTTCATATCATGCGATAGAATGTGAACTCTATTTAACCTCCTTCTAACTCGTACTTTACACATTTACGAAAAATCCCTCCCAGAAGAGCAAATAGAAGGAAATGAAAATGATAATAGGAATGGAAACCAGCAAGCACCACCAACTCCAGCAGATCCTTTGAATGAACAAGTCTCTCATGCTAAGTTTAGGGCTGCTTTCTAGGCTCTAGCTCAGGCCATGATTACCCAAGTGAACTAGTAGGTTGTTGCACCGATCAACCTGCATAGTAATACAGCCGCAGCTAGAGTCTGGGATTTCACTTGGATGATCCTCCCGAGTTCCATGGTTCTAAGGCTGAGGAGGATCCACATGAGTTCATTGATGATATTCAAAAAGTCATATCGATCAGGGGAGTCACTCTAGTTGAGAGTGCTAATTTGGCTGCTTCTCTGTTGAAAGGAGTGGCTCACACTTGTTGTAAGCAGTAGGAGGAAGTTAGGGATGCAGATGCAGGTCCAGTGGATTGGGATGAGTTCATAGCTACATTTTTGGACAGGTTCTTCCCACTTAAATGAAGGGAAGCCAAGGTTTAAGAGTACATTAACTTGAAGTAGAGTAACATGAGTGTGAATTAGTATTCTCTTAAGTTTACTCAGCTTTTCAAAGTATTCTCCGACAATGGTGGCTGATTCCAGTGCCCGCATGAGTAAGTTTGTATTGGGTGTTTTTGAGGATATGGTTAAAAAGTGTAGAACTGCAATGTTGGTTATAGAGATGGACATCTCTAGATTAATGACTCATTCCCAGCAGATTGAGGAGGCAAAGATCAAGGAGAAGAAAAGAGAGAATAAGAGGGCCAGAATAGGTATCTTTAACTTTTCTCAGTATAGGTCAGATTATGGTAATCGTTCTCAGTTCCCTCATAAATATTCAGCTCCAGCCCCATCCTCTGCTAGTGCCCCAGTGCCCATGTTCATATAGGATCATCGGGATTGGGCACCAGACTCTAAGTCCCAGGGCAGTGTCACTAGTGGACATACTCATCCGGTTTGCAAGAAGTGTGGTAAAAACCACCAAAGTGAGTGTATTGCCGATAGTGGTAATTGTTTTGGGTGTGGTAAGTCAGGTCATAGGTTGAGGGAGTATCTAGTGGCATCACAGAAAGGTAGGAATGCTCACCAGTAAAATCAAACTAACTCTTCAGCAGTTCCAGCAGGTCGTTCGACTCAGCAGGGTTCCTCATCTAGTGTAGTGGCGGTCAGTGAGAAAATAAATTTTATTCACTTTAGACTTGGCAGGATCAGGAGGGTTCCCCGGATATAGTCACTGGCACGTTGTGAGTCTTCATATTGATGTCTATGCCTTGTTAGATCCCAATGCGCCACACTTTCTTTTGTGACCCCTTATATAGCAGTAGACTTCGGTGTCTGTCCTGAAATTCTCTCAGAACCTTTCTCAGTCTATAATACTGTTGGTGATTCAGTTATAGACAGACGGGTATACAGATGTTGCCCTATCATAGTTTATCAGAAAGTCACCTTAGTTGATCTTGTAGAGTTAGATATGACGGACTTTGATGTCATTCTTAGCGTAAATTGACTACATTCTTGTAATACCACAGTTGATTGTAGAAATAGAGTAGTTCAGTTTTAGTTTCCCAATAAACCCATCATAGAGTGGAAGGATAGTACTTCATTACCTATAGGTCAATTTTTTTCTTACCTAAAGGCCAAGAAAATAATTTCTAAAGGGTGTATCTATCATCTTATTTGAATTAAGGATTCAAAGTCTGAGACCCCAATTCTTCAGTCAGTTCCAGTGGTTAATGAATTTCCAGAAGCTTTTCCCAAAAGGTTTGCCTGGAGTTCCTCCCGAGTGGGAAATTAACTTCGAAATACATCTCCTTCCAAAACCTAGACTATTTCTATTCCACCTTACAGAATGGATCCAGCTGAGCTTAAGGAATTGAAGGAACATTTGAAAGATTTCTTTGACAAAATTTTTATCAAGCCCAACATATCTCCATGGGGTGCTCCAATTCTTTTCATGCAAAAGAATAACAGTTCTCTCAGAAAGTGCATCAACTATCATCGATTGAATAAAGTCATAATAAAAAATTAGTATCCTATTCCTAGAATTGATGACTTATTCGACCAGATTTACCGTGCCAATTGCTTTTTTAATATAGACCTCAGATTTGACAATCACTAGCTTAGAGTCATAGAATGTGACATTCCAAAGACAGCCTTCAGAACTTGGTATAGTCACTTCAAATTTGTTGTTATGTCTTTTGGACTAACAAATGCTCCTACAACTTTTATGGACTTGATGAATAGGGTGTTCAAGAAGTACTTAGACATGTTCATCATTGTCTTTATAAATGACATCCTTATTTATTCTTGGAGTAAGGTTGGGTATGCAAACCATTTGAAGATTATCTTGCAAACTCTCAAAGATCGTCAATTATTCACTAAGTTTAGCAAATGTGAATTCTAGTTGAATTCAGTAGCGTTCCTTGGTCATATCATTTTCGGTGAGGGCATTTAGGTTGATCCTAAAAAAGACCAAAGCAGTTAGGAATTGGCCCAGACCCATCTCTCCATTTGATATCAGGAGTTTCTTGGGTTTAGTCAATCTAGACTTGAGTTTCTTAGGTTTAGTAATCTGAGGAAGGTGAAGCTACTTTGATAGGGCCTGATTCAGTCCATGAGGCTATGGAGAAAGTTCAGTTGATTAGAGAGAGGTTGAAGATCGCTTAGAGTCTTCAGAAATCCTATGCAGATGTGAAGATAAGGGAACTTGAGTTCGAGATTAGTGATTTGGTTTACTTGAAAGTTTCACCCATAAAAGGGGTGAAAAGATTTGGAAAGAAAGGAAAACTCAGTCCCTAGTATGTTGGTCCTTATAAGTTTTTGAGGCGCATTGGCAATGTGGCCTATGAGTTAGACTTTCCTACAGACTTAACATCAGTGCATCCAGTTTTTCATGTGTCCTTATTAAAGAAGTGTATTAGTGATCCAGCTTCAATCGTATCTTTAGAGAGTGTGGGCCTAAAAAATAGTCTCTCGTATGAGGAGGTTTCAGTTGAGATTCTTGATCGTCAGGTTTGTAGGTTAAGAAATAAGAAAGTAGCTTCAGTGAAAGTTCTTTGGAGGAATTAAATAGTTGAGGTAGCTACTTAGAAAGTAGTAGAAGATATGATAAGCAAGTACCCCCATCTGTTTCATTCAAAATTAGTTCCAGCTTGAGGCAATAGTTTCCCCTTAATTAATTCTCTCAGTCTCATGATGCTCAGTTACTCCTATGTCATAGCATGTATTCATGAGTTTAGTTCGGTTCATGTTTCAGTTAGAGATTCAGTTATCATGTTAGTATTTAGCTCTCAGAAACTCAGTGTTGGGATTGCAGCTTCCCTATCCTTTCGGCTTAGTTAGTTTTCATTCGGAGACGAATGATCTCAAAGGGAGATATTGTAACACCCTAAAAATCTAAACTAAGATCAAAACCATACTTCAAGTACATATAGAGACAAACTTAATGATTTGGTAGCATGAGAAGTGCTTTAGATATGAATTAAGGCTATATAACTCTAAGCACCGTGTTACAACTAGGGGTAATCTCGGGTAGTGATGTCAAGTATATCACAAATCAAGTCCAATCCCAAGGCAAATCTAACAAATTCATAAGAATAGGGGAACTCGGATCAAACAAAATAGTAGCCATCCGATCACAGACAAGAATAGTACATGTTATGACGGCATCATATGCCTTCACCTCGGTCTTGCCTGGGAAGGCATAACAGTGAGGTCTGTCATCAAGCTAGGAAACCTCCCTAGCAGGATGCGCTCCACCTTTCCCTCCATTACTATTACCTAGGTTTCTACCACGACCTCCCTAATTAGTACCCCGTCCACTCTGTGGATGACCCTTACCATTACCATTATCTCCACCACCTCTACTAGCAGGAACCATGGCCTTAGCCTGCTGCTAGCCCTATAATCCAGCGTGTCTCTTAGGACACCCTCTATTGAAGTGCCCCACCATACCACAAGTATAAAAACCTCGCTCAAGAGAAGGCCTTTTGTCTGAAGAATAAGAATCCCCTTAGCCTATAGTAACTGAGGGCGCTAAATTGCCCCTTACTGGCCACCTATAGAAGCAGACAAAGGTGACTCAATGGGGTGAGCCAGATAGGCCTTCTGGATATGACCCCTGGGATAAGGACTACCAAAGTTACCCGTATTCCAGGACTTCTTTACTAACACCTTTGCCTGACCAACTTGCTTTACCGTTTCTACCTACTTCACATAATCAAAAACCTCATTAAAGGTCTTCCCTGCAGAAGTCATATGAACAGAAAAAACCTGCAAGTTAGTGTTCAAGCCCTTCACAAATAACTAAATCTTCTCCGTCTCTGTACCATGTTAGTGAGTAACATAATGGGACAAGGCATGAAACTTGGCCTCATAGACCACAACAGACATATTGCCCTACTCAAGGGCCGAAAGCTTGTCCTTCTTGCAATCACAAAGAGTACGGGGTACATACTTCTATAAAAATAGGGTATGAAATTGAGCCCATTTCAATAAAGGCAAGGCTGGTGACCGACACTCCACATACGCCCTCCACCACTGCTTAGCATTATGTTACAGCTGGAAAGTAATAAACTCAACACCATGCAGCTCAACAATGCCTATCTTATGCAGACTTTCGTAGTAATCAACAATGAACTCAAATGCATCCTCCATCTTAGAGCCAACAAAAGTAGGAGGTTTCATCTTCAGAACTTTGTCAGCATGTCATGCTCAGTCCCAGTTATGACAGGACCTAACACTGGGCGAGGGAAAATCTCAGTCCCCAAGGCCTCACCCATTCTAGGAGCAACTGTAGTAGTCGGCTGAACACCTGGAACTGATAGGTAGGCATTGCAGAAGTGGCCCCAGTACCAGCAAATCCACTCTGAAAAGAAAGAACCTGCTGAATCATCTAAGAAAACATAGGTGGAAGAGCTACACCTCCAACTGGCACCACCTCCTCTTAGTCCACAACATCCTCATTAATCTCCTCAACCTCCTTATAGTGATACTGGGGTGGGGTAGGTGTCACGGATCTCTGACGAGGCTGATCATCTGCTACCCTAGCTCTATCCCTAGTGGGTGTTACTTTCCCTTTTCCTCTTTCTCTACCCCTTTCGCATCCTCGTCCCCTGACAACTGGTTCCATAGCTGAAGCAGCTGGTGCGAGGATTGTGGCTCTGACTCCATTTGAGCTAGTATTCACCATCTGTGAACACAAGAATGAAGAAGGTCAGATACCAATTTGTATCACCAGATACCAATTGGAATCAAGTTATAGCACGACAAAGAAAAAAATGATAGTTTCCTAAAGTCCTATAGCCTCTCGAAGAAAAGTACAGACGTTCTTTTACTGTTCCTTAAGACTCTAATAGACTTGTTTGGTACAACAAGATCAACAAACCTAGGACGCTGATACCAACTTTGTCACCACCCAAACTCACCGTGAGTTGGTACCTACACTGACTCTTGGTGAGAGAACCATCCAACCCCAAACATACAAACCCAACACTTAGCCAAAAATAAGGCAATTGGTTGTTTTGCATTAAATAAGATAAGTTATCAAATAATCTAATGGTAATCCTGCAAAAATAAGCAACACCTAAACAATCCCCTAGAATCTTAAAGTCATCGTACCAAAACTACTACAATGTCAATAAACAGGATCAACCTAAAACAACTAAAATATTTAAGTCCAAAACAATGGACCAAAAAATGAATGAAGAACTCATGAAAGCCCGAAAGATGTAGCTCACACTTGAGTTCGAATTCTATCCGTTCTATAGCTAAGGTCTTGAAATAGTTTGTGAAAAATGATCTACACTCAACAAATGAAGAGCACGTGTAGTATCAGTACATAAGAAACAACGGTGTGCTGGTAGGGTCATCGACCAACCCAAAATGAGAAATATGAACAAGTTACCATAAATGAGTAAAGCAAGAACAACCATGAACACCTACCATGTAACCTTACTTTAAGTTCATAACACTTAATCTTATTCAACATCATAATAGAGTTTAGTCAATACAAGTCAACATGGATAACAAGTCAAGTCAAGACCATGATTACCAATAAGACTCTAAGGCAACAACCATTACTATAGCAATTATATCAACCATGTCTTAATTACATAAATAAATAGACAGTATAGAGTTTTGCCAATCTTACAATTATACCCGGACCACTCAAGGATCCATTCCAACAATAACCATGGAAAAAATCATGAATCCTAGTTTACATAGAGAAATGAAATACATCAAGTAAGTACATAAACCTGATTCACTCAAGGAACCAATATAACAAGTCAATACTTCAGCCCGATTTACTCAAGGAACCGACATAAAAAGTAAACACATAATCCCCGATTCACTCAAGGAATCGTCACACTCACCGATAGCTTATACATATATGCTAAGGGTTTTATGGTCGCTCACTAGCCATGACCTGCAGGGGACGAGCTCTTGTCCATGTACTAAATTCCAGACATCAAGTGTCTGCCAACCTTATATCAACCAACTTTGTGAAGATGTTCCAATACTAGTACATCCTACAATATTGACAGGTATCATAACAATCACAACCATAATGATAATTAAAAAAACACTTGTAAACACCAACAAGCTTTTCATATAGGTTCATTGCATGCGATTAACACTTAGGATATCAAACAATCATTCACTTTCCTTGAACATGCATTATAACAAGAAACACGGAAGAACAATTATCATGCACACATAAAACAAGATAGGTTTCAACTACATTAAACCATCACCTACCTCAATCCAAGCCTGAAATCCTCTAACAAACTTGAGCCTTCCCTTTTCTTGCAACCTTGGCTTGATTGTGGTCTAAAAATAGGAATATAACACATAATCAACTAAATGACCTACAATATCGAGGATTATAACCTAATCCCAAACCTCAAGGCCAATTTCATGATCGTTCCTTCCATTTTAGGGTTTTTCTACCATAATTTCACCTTAATCCTACCAATTTCATGGTTACAATACTGAATTATCAATATGCAAGAGTAAGTTAATAATCTTTAATCAAAATCCAAGGGTTTTCTACCCAATTCACCAGATTGCACCAAGGAATCAGCTAGATTAAGTCAAATCATCACTCAAAATACAAAAACTAATGATTTCTAGTAGTTTAGAATTAAACTATGAGTTAATAGAAGGAATTACCTACCTTTACAAAGAATTTGGATGAAAATTGAGTGGAATTCTCCCAAAATCGCCCTTGCCTTTCCCAAAATGAGTTATAAAATAATAAAATATTTTGGGGTATTTTTATGTATAAATCCACGTATATCCCCCTATAGCAGCCTTATCCCACTATAGTTGCCTTGCTATAGCGAAACTTGCCTACTATGGAGGGATTGACCAATGTTGACTCCCGTTATAGCGGGAATTTTTTGGCTATAGTGGCGTCATCATAGTGGCCTACCATCCGCTATAGCGGGTATGGCGATGAAGAAACTCGAGATTGTTCCCAGTTTTGTCTTTTTCATAATACACCCTCAACCCATGATATTCTAGACTAACTCCTTTACGTCAGGTTCGATACCGGGAGTTCTACTTACCCGAATTCACTTTCAAAAAATACTAAGGAGTTCTTATCGCCTTAGCTAACATAAAAATACATTAAATCTTTTCATATTTACCCAATCTATTATTGGATTTCCTAGAACATACTCTCTTGGATTTCTTCCAAGACTAGCCTAGCCTGAAATTTCTAACTCCTAATTCGAGGAAAATCACTGAAGTTTGTATATGTTAGACCTACCTGTAACAACAGAAAGGGTTGTTACACCTCATTGTTGATCTGTTTTGATTGGACCTTGGTCAAACTGTTGATTTAAGCAATGGACCCTCACTTTGGCGATACATCGATGACTTCGACGATCTGCTGAACTTCATGGGTGATGTCCTTTTTTCATTTTATATCCAATTTCTCCATATTTTGACCTTTTTATACTCTATCAATCACTTCTTGGCTTTAACCCTGAAAATAAAATAAACTAACATTAAAACTAACTCAAATTGGTATTGAAGACTTGATTTCTTACCCTTTTTAGGCCAAATGAGTCGTAAATTGCCGACTCATCACAGAGTTATTACAATTCTTTTGAATTATTATAAGAAAAGGCTAATACCATAATTTTAGAATTACTCCATAAATTCATGAATTGTACAGGTGAATAAGCATAGCAGTAGAATTAAGAAGCGTATTTTGCACTAAGTAAATTAAAATTCTCGTTCAAAGTTTCATTATTTGTGTACTGACATTATCAAAGACACTCACCAAAATTTCAGAGAGCATCTTTGACTCCTTAAATCTCATCTAACTTTTTAGGCTGGCAAGCTGTAGTCCTAAACTAATATTTGGTCTCAATAGACTGTATCATAATTTAACTGTGGTTGAATCTTATTCTTTGTATCTAAAAGAATCCTAAACCTAAACTGAATCTAAGCCTAAACCTAAACCTAAACAAAGAAAAGACATATCTAATGAATTTGGTAAAAATGTATTTTTGCGCTTTTTTCTCCTAAGAAAAAATTATTAGAATAATAACTTTTTGATATAATACTTGGAGGAAAAAAGTGAAAAGACAATTTTATCTAAAGCAGAGACTTTTAATGAAGGACAAAAAGTTCAATCAAAATTTCTAAGGTCCTTCACAATTTTAATATAACTAGTTTAATGTATGTGCTTTTCACGTGTGTATCACGTTTGTCATTAAAACATATATAAAAAGAACAAGTGTATACACTTAGATACCCAATTTTAAAAATTATACAAATATTACTATAGTAAATAATATATTTGAATTATATAATAAGTATCAAAGAAAAAGTGAAAGGTCTTGAAAATGATGAATGTTGATCATCTTAAGCTAGCTTAACGAAGGAATAAATTCATTTTCACAAATCTCAAGTACTGTATTGAGACTTCAAGTTTTGCCACCAATTGTTAAAGTTAGTTGATTATCTACTTTCTTGTGAAACTAATTAGTAGAATACGCTTGATATAAAATTAATAACGAAATTATAAGACAATCTATTCATCATCTCCAAAATCATGTTATTTGAGTTTAATGTGTAATTGTGAAGTATCCTTCATCATTATGTACTATGACCATATTCTATAGTCCTTTTCAATTTCCATTGGCCTCCTACTGTATATACACAAAGCATCCAATAGTCTAATACTACAAACTTACATAATCACTATGTATTACGTACAAAGTACACATAATGAAAAACTAATATTTAAATATGTGTCATAATTTAAATTTTATTTCATCAAAGTAAAAACAACTCATAGTTAATAAAAAAAGGAAAAAGAAGATACTCCTACTATTTTCATTCTATGCTCCTTATAATCTGAATAATATATAACCATATCAAATAGAGGATCAACCAACAAATCATTTCTACAATTAATACATCTTGGTGACATATCAATACATTATAGTCACAAAGGTTCTATACAAAAGGCATACAATAGTTTCTAGTAGAATAAAAATCAACTCTTACATCATACTAAACCTCATGAACACAAGCATCCATGATTTGGTCAAAGGCTACCAACTTTAACATGCAGTACTTATAACTCAACAATATATAACTCTAGTCATTTAGGTCAAATAGAAGAGTTATTTTTGTATGAAATTGTATTTAAAAATTAAAATCCTAAATTAAGGAAGTAATTGAATGACTATTTCTGCATATTAGGAAAATAATTAAATTATTGTTTTGTCTAGTGTGAACCTATGCTAAATTTAAGTAATATAACTCGTAAAAAGGTATATATTTTATGGTAATCTAAATCTTATCAAAACTATAACAACTTGGAGTCTTTAAATAATTATAATAAGATTCTAAGTATGGCAAGGTAGATTCTAACTTGGAGTTTTTAAATTAATTTCAAGGAGTAAAATTGTTTAAGATAGTAAATTGTTTTCTAATAATGCACATTAGGATCAGATAAATTAGTATCCTTATTTTAAGAAAAAATAAAAAAATTACTTCGATTCATATAGCGTAATAATAGGCATAAAAAGGTACAATTTTCCAAGGTAATGTTAGTTGCTTAACTGGATGTGTACCAATTTACCATAGTTAAAGGACCTTAGCCAAATGTCCTAGTTTTCCACAATTGTAACATTCACATTCAGATAATTTTTTCTTAGGTTTGTATGGTCTTTTCTTTTTATAATTTTTTACATAATATCTTTTCCTTGGTTGTTTATATTTATATTTGGATTTAAAACTCTTATATTTCTTAAATCGTTTTTTATATTTATGTTTGGGTTGTTTACATCCAAACTGGGGTGCTGTTTTTTGTGTGCAACATGCCTTCATGTTTTTATCTAATACTTTATCTAATTTCTTTCTATCTTTGTCGGTATCACATAATCCTATGAACCATGTTTGTAGATATTTTATTCTTGCTCCCAAAGTATCTGTTAAGCTTGCTGCTTCCCAATCAGCTATTATTTTGGTACTAAATGGTTCAGGTAATTTTGTAAAATATGTTTTTCTAACTTCTATTGCTTCCTCATGAGTATATATTCCTTTGTAGTAATATTCTTTAAAAGCACTTGTATATTGGTCTGTGTAACACATATTACATATTGTTAATTTATTCATTAATTGCCTATTTAAATTTTTATCCTTTTCTTGTTCTACTATTTCAGTAGTCATACTTCCAAATTCATTTCTTATTCCAAATTCATATTTATCTAAGATTGCTATATTTGATGTTATAATTGTGCCATTTTTGTCTTTATTATTTCTTAGGGTTGTTCTACTTTCTTCTGTTATATTATGTAACCATAATTTTACTGTTCCTACTAATGTTCTTTCTATATATCCTGGTGTATCTGCTACAGATATTTTATTATCAACTAATTGTTTTGCAATGTGTCCTATCCATAATTGTATCGTTTTATTTGTATCTATTACACAATCTAAATCTAAAAATTGTGATTGTTCTGGTACTTTATTTGGCATCCACTTTGTATTAAGTCTACTATTCCATATTGCTTCATATCTGTTATCGTCTGTTACTGTCCAATAGGTTGGTCCTGTTGTTCTAGGGTTATTAAATCTTCTTTTGTCAGATGATTTACTAGTACTGGCTTCTCCTTTTATGGTATTTATATTTGGTTTAGTATTTGTTGTATTTATTTCTAAATCAGTGTTTGTAATTTGATTCATAATTTCTGTATATGTTTCACTTATTTCTTGGTCTTCAGATTGTTCTTCATCTGTATTGTCTATGTTATTTATGTTATCTATGCTTAAGGTTGTAAATTCTTCTGTGACATCCGGATTGGTTTCTTCAATGTGTATTTTTTCTTTTAATTTTTCTAATTCTTCGGCTAACTGTTTTTCTTTTTCTAATTGTTTTATTTTAAATATTTTTTGACGTTCTTCTCGTTCTTTAATTTTCTTTGCATATATTTGTTTTAAAACTTCTAATTCTTTTTCTAATTCTTTTATTTTTGTAGATGGCTCATAGTCTAAATGGGAAATATTTGGACTTATATCTTGGTGTACTTCTTGTTGTTGTGGCTCTTCTTTAATCTGTTTAAGTTTTAATGTTTCGATTTCTTTTTTAGCATCATTTCGTATTTTTTCAATTTCCAATTTTTGATCTATTTCATTATTTTCTCTTTGTAGTCTTACCATTTCTGTTAGGCTATCTTCTAACTTAGCTGAATTATTATCTGGCATTAAATGTAATTTTGTTCCTATTTTTCTATATCTTCGTCCTAAGTTTGAATGTACTATAATTATTTGTATACCTTCTGTTCCTGTAAATGTTTTTTCTTCTACTGGATACTCTTCTTTATTCATAAGCATATTTATGTTCTAATATGTCTTTTTGTAATTCTAATTCACTTATAGTTTGTTTTTGTGCAGCTGTTGATTTTTTAGTTACTCCTGCAAATATATTATAATTCAATCTTTCTTTTCTATGATTAATTCCATCTCGTATATCTATGATTTTTCTAAGTAATTCTGCTTTTCTTATTATTCTTGGTGTGTCCGGATATTTGTACACTGGGTTACTTGGTTCAGGCTTATCCATCTATGGTTTGTTTTATTGATATAGTTATTTTGTCTAGTGCTATAACCAATTTAGTCATGGCTTTATATAAGTTATCTATTTCTTTTATTATTTGTGTAATTTCTTTAAGTTTTTGTTTTCTTTGGATATTTCTTTTATATTTTTTCTGAATCTTATTTGTTAACTGGTTTATTTTTATTGATTTTACTATTCTTATAGGTGCTTGTTTATGTGTCATATTTTTCTTTTGATTGTTTTCGCAAGTTTTTAATATATTTATATTCTATGTATGAGATTATATCTATTTTGGTAGGTTCATACTCATAATATAATTTCTTTAATTCTTTTCTGAGTTTCTGTATTTTATCATTTCTATGTATTTGTTTCATAATTCTTGGATATCGTGGGTCATTGCAAGTTAAATCTTCGCCATATTCAAGTGGGGTATTTAGTAGTTTATCAGCTTTCTTATGATAATTTTCTATGGTTAGTCTATCTCTATGTTCTATAATCTTATTCCTGTGTTTTGTTTTATTTGGATATTTTTTATTACTGTGCTCTGATACCAATGATGGGGGGTCCCTTATGTCTTTGCTTTTATTTGTCATGTTAGGAATGCGGAATTATAATAAATGTCTCTTTGTCTAATTAATCTTAGTATTTGGTTAATATCTTGTACTATTAAATCTAAATAAGCAACTTCTTGGGTTTGTATATATTTATCTAAGTTATATTGTATTAAAGTTTCTCTTTCTCTTAATTCATTTATGGTATGTTGCCAATTTTCTAAATGTTCTTGATTCATTCTTTAGTTAAAATCTAAATATCCTTCTGAATCTATGTCATCGTATATATCACTAGTTTTATAATCTGTATCTTCATCAGTGTTGACTATTAATAAACTATCTAATAATGCTTCTTTCATTAAGTCCATAAGTTCATAGGTAAATAGTAAGTTGTATATTTTTTGTATTGAATCTTTATCTAAAGTTCTTAGTATGTATAGTAGTAATATTTTGTAATTGTTATCCTCATTGAGTAAATACTTAGGTGTTTTATCCTGGTCATTTTCTATGTTTTTATCATGTGATGAAATGTTTTTACTAGATGTGGCCATATTTTTATTCATGTGTGTTCAAATCATATTCCCTTTAACCTCTATCCTTATTATTATATTTATCACTAAGCAATTCAGTATGTTTAATTATTCTTTGTGTCACTACTATGGGTTTCAGCCTTGATTAGTTACCCTAACAATGCCTCAACTCTGGTCTACTACCCTATTCACGGCATTCCTAGCCTTTTCCGGTTTCGACCTCTATGATGGCTTAGTCTGGGCTTACCTAACTCTTAGCTTACCTAACCATAGCAAACTTACTTGAATAATATAACATAATCAAACTGCTATATGATAAACATTAATAATAATCTAGAGATTATTAGGAATATAAGATTTAGTTACACATAATTAAATAAGGGTGTACGGTAGTTGTTATTTCCTCTGCTGTATATGATATTGAAGTTTGTATGTTGGAATCCTCCATAATTTGAAAAAGCTGTAGATTTTCTGAAAGATATTTTATTTAGTGAGTTCTCAGCACATGAGAGGTTTTAGGTTTCGAATGCTCGATACCTCCTCTCATCTGCATCTTCCTCTATTTATATACATAGGAGAGGTCTGCTATTCAGCCTCAATAATTTACAAAAACGCGTAAAGGTACAGTACTACTGTATGCTTTACGACTTTCTAAAAAAAAACCGCGTTACTTTATGAAAACGCGTAAACAAAGTCAAAAAGTAAATAGTACCTATCTATCCTATCTATAAACATAAAGTACTGCTATCCTATCTTGTCTATATTTTTACATAAAGAAAGAAAAACGTGTAATACTTTACATTATTACTAAAAGACAAATAAGTAAAATATATCACATAGTTGCTTTCTTTCGTATCTTGTTGGTAGGTGATGTTTGACTAGCTGGTCATTTTGCTCCGCTTGTTTATCCTAGTTGAACATCTGGTATATTGACAGTAGATCCTCCATTACACTGCGAGCATTGGTGATCTGCGTATTTTGGTCCAATGTATTGACAATATCTGTTTAATAAATGAGTTGAAATAAATCCTTTTTTGAGTGCTCTGGTAGTAGGTGTTTCTTCCGGTTTTAACAAGGAAATTATCCATTGTCGGACTTCTTCCATGTCTGCTTGTCTTAGTTCTCTTGAGTTGGCATAAATCATTACTTGGTTTCTGCAATAGTAGCTCCATATAGCATGTCCATTTGTGTAATTGTTTGCTAGTTCTTGTAAAATTACTTGTAAACCAATAAGTCTTTTATTTGCATAAAATTGTGGTATTTCTTCTTCAGGTATTTCTGGCTGTGGTGCTATTTCTTCTGGTAAAATCATATCTTTAGTCAGTCCTATTTTGACTACTTGTATGTTTGGTTTTATCTCATCGAATAGTATCTCCGCTGGTGCAGTATAAAATCTGATATAAAAGAATGTTCCTCCGGTAATTCGTTTATAGGTAGAAAATGCGTTGTATATTTCTGGTATCTTCTGTACTTCATGTCCGTCCTTAGTGTATACGGTAGCTAATAGTCCGTAGTCATAACATGTCTTAACTAGGTTTGCACTTGTATCTGGTTGGGCTACAAGTTTATTGTAACCTTGTAACTTTTGGGTTATGTAATCTTTTTCTGGGTCAGTGGTTGTGGTTGATCTTGGATTTAAATTTAAATGTGTTTTGATTTTGTGGATGTTGCGGATATATGTCCGGGAAAGGTGATTATATATTTCTTTATTATGGCTTAAGCTAGATGCATAGCTTGATGTTTGTGGACTGGGATTATTTGTAGATTGGAATTTTTGGATAAATGGCTTTGAGAATTGGCTGTTTAAGTTGGTATTTTGTTTTTTGGTAGGTTGGCTGGTTGAATTTGAGCTGCTTGCTCCTGTAGTTGCTTTGCCTGTAACTGCATTAACAAACTTGTTATGAGTTTTATGGAGTTTCTCAACGTCTCCTTCTAGTTCTGGCTTTTTACCGTCTGCCTGTGGACGTAGTTCAGCATCTTTTAAGTCATGCGGCTGACTGCTTGTAGCTTTAGCTTTCAGATTGACTTCATTAAGCTTTAGCTTGTTCATTTCTAGCTCAATACTGTCCACTTTGGAACAAAGTGTAGTAATGGCTTTTAGCATAGCTTCCATTGTACTATCTTTTTCTGGTTCGGTCTGAGTTCCTTTGTCTTGATAGGTAGTCTGCAACAGTATTTTTGTTAGTACTAACTACTTCAATTGTAAAAGTAAAATTTTGTATATTCAATACAAGTCGTCGTATTTCTTTTGTAGTAACTGAGTCTTGTATTTTTCTGGTTAGCCACCATTTTACTTGGGTGTTATCTGTTCTGACAATAAATTTGTTATATACAATATATGGTTCAAATGATAACAAACATTTATATAAGGCAAATAATTCTTTTCTATTTATTTGTATTCCTAAATATTCTATTTGGTTTTTCATTATTTCTGCTTTACTTTTGCTTAGACTTATTCCTGCAGTGTCTATAATATTTATAAATTTGTTTAATAATTGTATATGTTCATCTTCTGTCCTACAGTATAATAGTATATCGTCTATATATACTATACAATTTTCTAATTGTGTAAAGTATGTATCCATAAAGTGTTGATATCTTCCTGGTGCATTTTTATATCCAAAAGGTAATACGTTCCATTCATAGAATCCTTGTGGTACTGTAAAGGCTGTTAATTTTTTAGATTCATTAGCTAGTTTTAGGTGGTAAAATCCTGATTTACAATCAAATTTACTAAAATAATTATATCCTTGAATTTGTCTTATTTTTAATATCTTCTTTGGTATTGAAAAAACAAATAACAGAAATACAAATAAAAGATGATAAATATACTGAACTACCATATATAGATTATGATATGGAAAGTGAAGATAGTATATATGAAATAAGTGAAATAAGCGAAATAGATATGACAGATCTTGATGAAGATATAATATATAAAGAAGATACAGACATAGAAGAATACAAGAATGACTGAACAAGGAGTAATTGAAAAAGATGACTACCAAAATGAAGAAACTTCAAACCAAAAAGTAATATTTGATACACATATATTCAACCAAATTAAAAAACAAGAAATATCACTTAAAATAGATAATGTATTAGACGTACCTATAATAAAAAATTGGTTTAGAAAACCAAAAGAAGAATATTATGTTATAAGCCAAAAAGAACATACAATAGATAGTAAATATGCAAAAGGAAAAGCAATGGTACCAATTATTAATAAAAAAGAACTTAACAAAGAAATACAAGCTTTAAAAACTAAAAGTGAGATAACTTATGTACATTTAGGAGCAATAGAAATATTATTAAGAGCATGCTTTAGAGAAGGAATAGATACACCAATAGAACTATATTTAGCAGACGATAGAATTAAATCACCTATAGAAAAAAGCATAATTAGTGCAGTAAAAGGAAATTTAATATATCAAAAATTTAAATTCACAGTAAATCCAAACTATTCAGTAGCAATAAAAGATAAAAATATAGACAAATCATTAGTATTATATTGGAAAATGTCAGGAATAGAACTAACACCAGGAAGTAAGATATTTACAGCACGATGTAAAAATTTATACATATTAACAACCCAACACACGGTAAAAGCAGTTAGCAAAATAAATAAAATAAAAATAGAAACACCCTTTGACAATATAGTAACAGCAATTGACAATAATGATTATAGTTATGAAGAATTAGATATGAATAATGAACTAGAAATAGTAAATGAAAGAATAGGAAAAACAAAAAGAATAATGGATACCCCAACAACATCATCCAGAATGAGTACATCTAGAAGACTAGAATTTGACATACCTATGGAAAACCTATGAAGTGTTTGTTTAAATTTTTTGCAGGAAAACTGGTCTTGGTTGTAATTGGACAAAAAAAGAGCTAAATTTGACCAAGTGTTGGCATCTGATGCTTGGCCACAACTTGTTGGATGATAATGATCCTAATCGAACAACTAGAATCGATATCGAAAATACGGAATTAAGCAACAAAATTAAAGGATAGTTAAGAAATAAGGGATGAGAAGTGAAGAAAGAAAGGCTTAATTGAACAACAATTAAACCAAAGGAGAAAGAGAACTCAATCAAATGCACAAGAAACTAAATTGAATCAACAATATGATAACTTGATGATCAATCAAGCGAAGAAGATAACACAAGCAATTCGGGAATCCACCCTAATCACTCGATCTAAGCTAACAATTGAAATTGAACCCAATTACTAACCTAACCTAGAGTAACCCAAATACCAAGTCTATTCAAGACAATTCAATCATCCAAAATCTATGGAAGAAAATAACTAAGGCCACTATTTATAGTTATTGCCTTTACAAAAATAGCCTATTACAAATATAGCTCAAAAGTGACTATTTTAGAAATAACCCACAAGGGCCCTTTTTTATTGCCCAAACGACATCTTGATCGCCCATGACCTTGTCTATTTATTGCTCCATGGCTTTCTTTGGGCTCCAAGCTATCATCCACATATGGACAACCCTCATGATGTGCCCCAAGCTACCCATGCTCATATCATCCTCCCCTTGTTTAAAAGGATTCGTCCTTAAATTCGAACCTTGCAAAAATATGAGGACAAACAACAAACATATCATCAGAGCATGAGGGTTAGCTCAAGGGTTATCAACCATACCAATTTGCCAAGGAGACACACATTTGAAATACAATCAACTATACTTTGTTTTGAAGAAGATCCATTCATCATATAAGGTACAAAGGAATTGGTTATAAGCAACATCAAGAGACAAGAAAACCACAAAGGTCTTAATGGTATCAAGAATCCTAAGAGATAATATCACATATGCTTTAGGAGCCATAAGACACAATTATTTCATTGCCTCACAATAAGACCTCAACAAAAATGGAGCTATCACCCATAAAGGCTCATTCCGGTCAAAGAAGTGCAAGACCCATATACCTCTACCTCTATAGTAAACAAATTCCATACCAACATGGGTATCATCATAAGCAAAGAGGTACTAAAGAAAGGTGATAAGCTCACTATCCTTATCTAGGGTGTGCTAAAAGATAATGACACCTGTAGATAAAGAGAGATATTTTAAGCACAAAACAACCCTCCCTATCAAGCAACTTCCCAAAGAAAGGATGTGCACCAAAAAAGCCATGTCTCATGCTTTACTTGCATCTAATGAACTTCGTAGGGATATTTATCTAATAGGGGATAGATGGTCGTTTAGATGGACTTAACTTATCAATTCTGCATGCTAAGCACCTGGAGAGGTCACCAGTATGAAGAACCTACGGAGTTATAAAGTTATGGGGAAAACAATCCTAGTGTCTCTTCTCTATTGAGTATAAACTTAAAGAAAATTCAAAATTTTTACTTGTTCAAAAGCCAACTTATGAATCCCCCTAATTTATGAAAATACTTTACTAATAGCTTAGAGAACTGCATTGACCGTAATTCTAGCTTATTCCCTATGGGATTGACCCCAATCTTTGTTGGGTTCTATATTTGATTCAGTGACTGCTTTATACTTCATAGCGAGGTATAATTTGGGTGACATCGATTGTGTTTGTGTAATTATTCGTCGTTGTCTCTTGATTTTACTTTTTCTATTATTCTTAGGGTGCACACCGGTGTATGCCAAACACTACGAGTCAAGGTAATCCCCTGATTCCATTTAATTTTAAACTTGAGAGGACTTAGAGAAACAGGGAAAAAAAGGTTAATGACGGGAAACATGATGGAGTTCATGAGATGGCTGATGAATCTACCTACACTATGCTTGATGAGGACAAAAAATATAGGAAGCTGCCCGTCAGGCGGTAATTGATACACAGGCAAGACAAGAAGAAGTAGCCCTTGTGGCTACTGCTGAGGAACAAGTAAGGTAAAAAAGGAATTGGGGCTATGAGCATCCCCATCATTATGTTCCCCAGTTTGATGATGCAGATTTGGATGATACAAATAAAATAGGTGCCATCGTTCCACCCACACTACCACCGGGAGCTAAGTTCGACATCACTAATGCTATAATACAGTTGCTGAACTGCAAAGGAGTATTCATAGGCCTTGCTACTACTGATGTGAACTTGTATCTAATGAACTTAGTAGGGATTTGCAATTCCTATAAATTAACTAGGGTGAGACAAGATGCTATCTGATTGTGATTGTTTCCCTTCTTTCTTACTGGTGTAGCTAGTCTATAGTTGACAGAGTTGCCTAGAGGATCAATAACTACTAGGAGTTGAAGATGTAATTCTTGGAGGGATTTTTCCCACCTTCATGAATATTGCAGTTGAAAGATGAGATATATAACTTCAAGCAACTGTATTTGGTGGCAATAAATGAGACATAGTTGAGGTTTAAGAAGAAGCTGTGACAAGTCATAAATCATAGGACATCAACTCACAGCTTGCTTGAAATATTCTACAAAGCTTTGAACGATAACAACAAAGCTGTAGCAGAAACTATAATAGGAGGTACATTTATAAGTATAACTTGGGAGCAAGCTTCAGTAAAACTTGATAGGATCACTAAAACCAATCGGGGTTGGCACACACATGATTCAGACGTTCCAGCAGGCACTTACGTGATAGGAACATCTGTATAGAAGCGAATGATAGATGAGGTGGTCGCTTAGAAAGTAGCATAGTTGAGGACCAATTTTCACTTATTTTCAAAATAGTTCACAGCAGCGGGGACAGAAAAGGTACATGCAGTAGGGTATCAAGGTAAAATGCCTAGGCATAATAATTCTGATTTAGAGGAGGAAGAAAAATACTTAAATAATTAGATGGTAGGTTTCTGAGCCTAAGGTGATGGGTCTAATCAAGAAAATTGGCTCTTTGTTCAAGAAAATTAAGGTTGGAACTATTATAAGGACAACAACTATAATTGGTCTGGGTATAAAGATAGGAGTAGAGGTAAAGATGGTGACTGGAAGAAGAAGGATGATTACAAGAATGACAAAAATGGCTTATACATCCAGCCTAGGAATCGTGATGTTGAGTCGAGTAATTCTAAGGTGAAGGAGCTTCTCTCTAAAGTGTTAAAAGTGGTGGAGAAAACTGACGAAAGCCTTAAGGAGATTCGAGCAGATATTTTTGGGATAAATCAGAAGGAAGAGGCACATTATACTAGTATTAAACAACTTGAGCAACAGTTTAGCCAAAAGTCTATGGCATTGAATCAATATATAAAAGGTACTCTTCCAAGCAACACTGTCCAAAATCCTAAGAATGATAGTCATTGCATGGCTATAACTACTAGAAGTGGAAAGATGATTGTCGATCCACCTATGCCTATAGTTGTAGATGATGTGGTTGAGCCTGTGATGATTGATGTTGAAAATGTTGCCGAATCTGAGAATCAGGTAGTTGATAAGAATGCATTTGAAAATCCATCTCCAGTTACTGAAAAGGAGACTGAGGTAAAAAAGGGGAAGAAAAAGGGGGGTCCCATAGATTTTGACTCCCATTCCACGACCTTCCCTACCCTTTACACAAAAATTTAAGAAGAGAGTTGAAGAAAAGAAGTATCATAGGTTTTTTTTTGATGCTAAAGCAATTTTTGGTAAACATTCCTTTGTTTGAGGAACTTAAGCAAATGCCTGGTTATGCTAAGTTTATGAAGGATCGTATAATGAAAAAGAGGACAAAGTGAGTTTTGACCCTGTTAATAATTTGCACCACTATAGTTCAATAGCTTCTCGTTCTCTTATGGAGAAGAAGGAAGATCCTATAGCATTTGTGATTCCATGTACCATTGGGGCATTTAATTTTGCCAAAGGCATTGTGTGACTTAGTTGCTAGCATAAATCTGATGTCGCTAGTAGTATTTAGATAGTTGGGGTCGGGGGCACCCAAATTAAATTTGATGAGACTTCTTACAGTGGGCCACATCATAAAGAAGCCTATAGGAGTTTTATATGATATTTTGGTGAGGGTTGAGTCCTTCATCTTTCCAGCTAGTTTTGTCATCCTCAAATATGAAGTTGATTTTGAGGTTCTTATTATCTTAGTGAGACCATTCCTTATGATCGAAAGAGCATAGTTGAATGGAAACTGGTCATTTAAAGTTTTGGTTGAATTATGAGGAAGTAAATTTCAATGTTTTCCAATCTATAAAGCAACCAAAGGACATGTGTGTGATCTTAGTTATTAATATAGTTGATGAGGAGTCCTTGGTAGCACATATTAAGGAGAGACTTGGTGTTGAAGAACTAGCAGGGATAATAATGAACTTTGAAGGTGATGACATTGATGAGTATGATGAGATGGTGAGCACACTTTCTAGTATGAGTTCCTACACTTATTCACCGAAAAGGTTAGATTTGGATTTGAAGAATAGGACAACTCCACCGGCCAAGCCTTCTATTGAGGAGCCTCCTATCTTAGAGCTCAAAGCTCTCCCATCCCACCTTTACTATACTTTCTTGGGAGCCAATAATACTTTGTCCATTATGATAGTAGCAAATTTAGTTGAATGGCAAGTTGAGGATCTAGTATAAGTTTTGCAAAACTTCAAAAATGTCATTGGATGGTCCATTACTGACAACATTGGTATTTCACTTGGAATTAAACTCATATAATCTAACTTGAGCTAGATTATATTCATAGTATTGAGCATCAGCATAGGCTAAATCTACCTATGCAAGAGGTAGTACCAAAGGAGATCATCAAGTTGTTGGATGCGGGTGTGATTTATCCTATTACAGATAGCAATGGGTAAGCTTGGGTCAATGTAGGCCAAAGAAGGGTGGAATCACTGTGGTTCTTAATGCAAAGAATGAGCTTATTTCAATAAGATCGGTTGTTGGTTGGTGAGTGTGCATGGATTATAGGAAGCTAAATGTATGGACTAAAAAAGATTATTTTCCGATGCCTTTTATCTATCAGATGTTAAACCGTCTTGCTGGTAGAAGATGGTATTGTTTTCTTGATTATTATTCGGGATACAATCAGATTTCAATTGCTTCCAAATACCAAGAGAAGACCACGTTCACTTGTCCATAAGTGACATTTGCTTTCAAGAAGATGTCATTCGGATTATGTAATGCGCCAGCAACCTTTTAGCGTTTCATGATTTCTATCTTCTCAGACATGGTGGAAGACACTATTGAGGTATTCATGGATGATTTTTTGGTTGTTGGTGACTCTTTTAAAGATTGTCAAGCCCATCTGGCTAGTGTTTTAAGAAGATGCAAAGATTACAATTTGGTGTTTAATTAGGAAAAGTGTCACTTTATGGTAAAAAAAAAGGGATAGTTCTTGATACGGGTGGGACAAGCTGTCCAACAAGTCCACGACCATTCACACGAAGCCAAGATCGGGAATTACAAAAACTCCAAGCCTTGTTCATGCAAATGGCCATGTGTGAGTTGGTGACTGATCCATCTAATGATTTAAATGTTTTTAAGTGTGAAGAGGGACCTTGATGTGTAATAAACTTACACTCCAAGGCCGCCCATGGCAAGGGACAAGCTGGTCATTTTTCCTTGTAATATAAATAGACAATATTAGGGTTACTTGGGGTAGTTCTTCCATCATCATTTTTGAAACATAACACTTGTAATATTTTGGATCTCTCTCTACTCCATCTCACAAGTAGAGTGATACTTGTGTTGTATCTTGGCTAGAAACAAGGATCTTGAGGTCATAGAGTTCCTCTTGGTCCAAGTAAGAACTTGGTGTTAATATTCGTTAGTCTTAGGGTCCTCTCTTGTTGTTAGGGTTCTTAGACTCTTGAATCTTATATGTCAAGTTACTATCATCTTGTGACATTGTTATTGTTGTGTTTGTATTCTTGAAGTCTAGTGAAGCCGTGTGGGGCTCTTTCGATTCACTAGCACTTGCTTAAAATTGTTGATCTTGTATTAGTTTGTTCTTCTTGTTGTTGATTGTTGGGAACTTTTGTGTTGTGGACTTGATAGTGTATCATTTGGTATCAGAGCAGGGCTGGTTATGTTCTTACACTACCAATCTTGGGCTATCTCGGTTTAAAAAAAAAAAAAAAAGAAATTTGTCCGTCTTGTTGTCTCAACCGAGATTGGTGTTTGTGTGTTTAGATCTAGGTGTTATTTTACTTGTTTAGTGTGTTTCTAGTGTTGGTTTCTTTCTCACCAACACTAAAAGTGTCTAGATCTAAAGTTGAGCTTAAAATATTGACCATTGTTGTGGTGACTTGAAATTGGACCGTAGGTTGTGCCTTGTTGCTAACCATTGGTGGATTTTGTGTTATGTTCTTAAAGAAGTTGATATTGTGTTCTTGAAGGTTGTTGTGGTGTTCATCTTGTTCTTCATCTATTCTTACAACTTAAGACAACAAAAGTGTAAATAGATCCAAAAGGTTGTAAGACAAAAGTTATAAAGTTGTTGGTGAGAAGACTTGCATACATCACTTCCTAGACTTGACAACCACTTTTCCTTAAGTAAAGGAACGTTGTTTTGTGGGATTAGTATAGTCAAATCTTACCTTTTTGAGTTTGAAAAATTGAAAAAAAAGAGTACAAGACTTTACCTTCCCTCCAAAACCCATTGTCATCCATGACAAGTTGTGTGAATATTGAGATTTCAGATTTGTGAAAAACAAAATCGTGTGGGACCAAGACCAATTACATGCTACCACGTCACTAATAAGCTCAAATTTGGATACTCTTTTTTTTTTTTATAGTTTCTAATGTTTGATTCTTGGTTTCCTTACTTGGTTCTAGAACTAATTAACAAACTAGTACATTCCTACTAGGTTGTCAATTAGTCTTTTGAATCCGTTGTTCGTGTCAACGATTACTTGGGTGCTTTTATCTTTTGAATATGTTGCTACTTCTTGGTTCTAGTCCGACGAGAACCATACCTTGGTTCAAACAAAAATCCACTCCCGATGAGAGCTTACTCATACCTTAAAGGATTCACGGGTTACTAGCCAATCTACAAAACTTGTGGAACTCAAGTGTGAGGTGATCCAAAGAGTGTAATACTTTGGCAAGGGAAGGGACCACGTCCCAACATGTGGATACTAATTCACTTGACTCTATGAGGGTCACTCTTGAGGTCGTTACTCGAACGCTTGAAAGGTTGAATACGGACTTTGGAGCTGTGAGAGGGGATTTAGCAGCAATAAAGGGAGATGTGTCGGCTATTAGTGGGAGATTAGAACAAATGGAGAGTCAAAGGAACTCTCGCCCTTCTACTCCTCTACATTTTTCTACCAATGGGCATGATAGAACTTCCTCCGCAACCATCACTCCCAAAATATTGCACCAAATGCTAAATACACCCCAAGCTCCACTAAATGCCGCAAGCCAAACCACTCCTTTCCCTCCAAACCGTGACCCCACTAGACCCATACATTTCCAAAATCCTCAAGTCCCACAAGAGGAATTTGGACGTCAAGTACCTCCGCCAAATCCGAACCCTCCATTCCAAGCTCCATTAAACCAAAGACCACCACCTCCACAAAATCCAATTCCTCCAAATCAAGTCCAAAATGCCCAAAACCATCCAGCCCACTTTGAGGAATATGGTAGAGAGGAATATGAAGGATATGGAGCCTTTGATGATGCTTACATGAGGGAGGAGGAGATGAGAGGGGGGTCGTGAAGATCCAAGGAGATACCGAGGGTATGGATAAAGGGGAAACCGATACCAAGATAGAGATGTAGGCATCAACACCATCAAGTTGAGCCTACCCATCTTTAAAGGTGAAAGTGACCCCGAGGCCTACTTAGCTTGGGAATCGGCTTTGACAAAGTATTCCAAGTTAATGATATCTCAGAAGAAAAGAAAGGTTGTTATGCTATAGCTCATTTTGAGGGTTATGCTAAAACTTGGTGGGAGTACGTCAAGCGGTTTGGTAATGAATTAGTTGATGGACAGCCACCACCTTGGTTTTGGTTGAGGTACTTGATAAGACAACGGTACCTTTTCGAGAGATATCGCAATGAGTTGCTTACTAGATTGTATAACTTGCGTCAAGGTAACAAGAGTGTGATGGCGTATTTTGATGAGTTTCAACAACTCATGTTGAAACTTGATCATCGTGGGGAACAAATCAGTCATGACATCATCCGATTTAAGTGTGGGTTGAACAAAGAGATCTCCACTCATTTAACACTTCACAAGTTTGATACCGTTGAGGGTATTTTCCAGGCGGCTCTTGAGATTGAAAGGGAACTTAAAGATAGGTCGTCGTTCAAGGCAAGGGGACAAGCCACCTCGGCCTGGCCCAAAAACAAGTACCAACCCGCCAGTACAAGGCTGCCCGAGCCCAAAACAGACCACAAAATTCCTCCAAAACCAGAAGTTCACAAGTATCCTAACCTAAAAGGATTCCAATGTTTCAAATGCCAAGGTTGGGGACATAAGGCCAATGAATTTCCAAACCAACGCAATGTGATCCTACGGTAAGGGAGATTGTATTACATTGGTGAGGAGGTGGGCCTTGATAAGGGAGAGAATGAGGTTGAGCCTCAAGATAGAGAGGAACCCGATAATGGACCACATGATGATGATGGTGATGATGGTGAAGATGTTTATCCTCAAGAAGGGGAGTGTGTGGTTCCAAACTTTGTGGTTAGGCACATCATGATTAGTAAGGCAATCGATGACCCAAGTCAAAGGGAAAATCTATTCCATACTAAATGTCTTGTAAAGGGGAGTGTGAGCACTTTGGTGATCGATAGTGGTAGTTGTGCAAATGTTGTCAGTGTTGCTATGCTGAACTTCTTGAAGTTGCCAACTACACCACACACTTACAAGTTACAATGGTTGAATGAATGTGGTGAATTAAAGGTCACAAGGCAATGTGTGATACGGTTTAAGGTGGGAAACTACCATGATGAAGTGCTTTGTGACGTGATACCCATGCAAGCATGTCACTTGTTGTTAGGTAGACCTTGGCAGTATGATAGGTCTACCAAACACAATGGGAGGTCCAATCGATATACGCTTGAGAAGGATGGACGAAAGTTTACACTTTATCCTCTTTCTCCTTCCCAAGTAAATGAGTGGCATCAAAGGATAAGAGAATTGAAGGAAAAGGGACAGAAATCTGAAAAGGGAGAAAAAAAAGGGGATCCCATAGGTGGGACAGTAGGGGAATCCGAGGCTGCCTCAACATCAAAAGGGACGAAAAACATGGTGATGTTGGTTAGGAAGAAGGAACTCTTCGTGGATCATGATGAGGACACGCCTATGTTAATTTTGGCTTATTGTTTTAATACTGACCCCACTAATTCTCCTATTTCCCCTTTGATTACTTGTGTGTTGCAGGATTATAAAGATGTATTTTCTAAAGAACTTCCGCAAGTATTGCCCCCGCTTTGGAGAATTGAGCACCAAATTGACTTTGTGCCGGGATCACAATTGCCAAACAAATTGGCTTATAGGAGCAACCCTATGGACACCAAAGAATTGCAACGTCAAGCTGAGGAGCTTCTCAACAAAGGGTATATCAAGGAGAGCATGAGTCCGTGCGCGGTTCTGGTACTACTAGTGCCCAAAAAGGATAGAACGTGGCGTATGTGTGTGGACTGTCGATCCATCAACAAGATTATGGTAAAATATCGCCACCCTATCCCTCGGTTAGATGGCATGCTTGATGAATTGAGTGGTTCATGTTTGTTTTCCAAGATTGATTTAAGAAGTGGCTATCACCAAATAAGAATGCAACCCGGTGATGAATGGAAAACCGCCTTCAAGAGCAAGTTTGGTCTCTATGAATGGATGGTTATGCCCTTTCGCCTAACAAATGCTCCAAGTACATTTATAAGGCTAATGAATCATGTGATGAAGCCATTTATTGGAAAGTTTGTTGTTGTCTACTTTGATGATGTCTTGGTTTATAGCAAATCTTTAGAAGAGCATGTGATGCATTTACAATGTGTGCTTGATGTCCTTAGAAAGGAAAAATTGTATGCAAATCTGGAAAAATGCTCCTTTGGTGTTAATGAAGTTGTTTTCTTGGGTTTTGTTGTTAGTTCAAGGGGGGTCGAATTGGATGAATCCAAGATAAACGCTATCAAAAATTGGCCAACCCCACAAACCGTTGGATAAGTAAGAATCTTCCATAGGTTGGCTAGTTTTTATAGAAGGTTTGTCAAAGGATTTAGCACCATAGCTGTCCCCTTGACCGGGGCCATTCGGAAAGAACAACCCTTCAAGTGGGGTGACGAGAAAGCTAAGGCTTTTGAAGCGTTGAAAACTATGCTCATCTCCGTGCCCTTGTTACAATTGCCCGACTTTGATAAGACGTTCGAAGTCGAGTGCGATGCGAGTAAAGTAGGCATAGGGGCTGTTTTGATGCAAGATTTAAAGCCCATTGCTTACTTTAGCGAAAAGCTCAAAGGAGCAACTTTAAACTACTCCACGTATGATTTAGAGTTGTATGCCTTGATCAGAGCCTTGGCCACTTGGCAACACTACCTATAGCCTAAGGAGTTCGTGATCCGAACGGACCATGAATCCTTAAAGCATCTTCAGGCCCAACACAATCTTAACAAATGGCATGCCAAATGGATTGAGTTCCTTGAGACCTTCCCTGATGTTATCCAATACAAAAACGGTAAGGACAATGTAGTAGCCGATGCTTTGTCTAGAAAACATGTTCTTGTGTCCACTTTTTCATCAAAATTGATGGGCTTTGAGAGCTTAAGAGGATTGTATCCCAAGGACCCTCACTTTGCTCCTATATTTAGGGAATGCGAAGAATTGGGTAGGGACAAGTAGGATTCGGCTAGGGGTTCGAATCCCTATGCCAAGTTTGATGGTTACTTATTTAAAGATAGACGATTGTGTGTACCCTCTAGCTCTTGGAGAGAGTTGTTTGTGAGGGAAGCACATGATGGCGGTCTAATGGGTCATTTTGGGGTCGAAAAGACCTTCGGAATATTGGAGGAGCAATTCTATTGGCCCCAAATGCACAAGGATGTGGCTAGGATTTGCGACCAATGTGTAGAATGCAAGAGAGCCAAATCTCAGCTCCTAACTCACGGGTTGTACACCCCGCTTCCCACCCCTCTATGTCCTTGGCTTGATATATCTATGGATTTCATGTTGGGGCTGCCAAGAAATCGACGAGGCCGGGATAGTATCTTTGTTGTAGTCTATCGATTTTCTAAAATGGCGCACTTTATTCCTTGATCTAAATGTGATGACGCACCTAGCGTGGCCTCTTTATTTGTTGATAATGTTGTTAAATTGCATGGTGTTTCGAGGACCATTGTTAGTGATAGGGACTCTAAGTTCCTAAGTCACTTTTGGAAGTCCATATGGGGTAGGCTTGGTACCAAGTTATTGTTCTCTACGTCCTGCCACCCACAAACCGATGGCCAAGCGAAAGTAGTAAATAGGACTTTGAGTGCTATGCTACGTTCCATGGTTAAGGGAAAAGTGACTTCTTGGGAAGAGCACTTACCATTGATTGAATTTACCTATAACCGTGCCATACACTCAAGTACGGAAATGACTCCCTTTGTGTATGTATACGGCCTCAACCCCCTTACCCCTTTGGATTTAACGCCTTTGCCAAGTGATCTCATGATTAGCTTAGATGGAAGCAAGCGGGTAGATTCTATGAAGAAGTTACATGAGAAGGTGCGGCTTTAACTTGAGAAGAAAAACCAAGAGATTGCAAGGAGGGCCAACAAGGGAAGAAAGAAATTCATTCTTGAACTGGGAGATTGGGTGTGGGTGCATCTTCGGAAGAATCAGTTTCCATCTCAAAGAAATTCAAAATTGATACCGAGGGGAGATGGTCCATTCCAAGTACTTGAGAAAATCAATGACAATGCCTACAAGATTGACCTTCCACCGGAATATCAAGTGTACAACACCTTCAACGTTTGTGATCTTTCTCTCGTGGATGCGGTTGAAGATGACCAAATGCCAAATTTGAGGTCAAATTCCTCTCAAGATGGAGAGGATGATACGAGTGGTACAAGCTGTCCAACAAGTCCACGACCATTCACACGAAGCCAAGCTCGGGAATTACAAAAACTCCAAGCCTTGTTCATGCAAATGGCCGTGTGTGAGTTGGTGATTGATCCATCTAATGATTTAAATGTTTTTAAGTGTGAAGAGGGACCTTGAAGTGTAATAAACTTACACTCCAAGGCCACCCATTGCAAGGGACAAGCTGGTCATTTTTCCTTGTAATATAAATAGACAATATTAGGGTTACTTGGGGTAGTTCTTCCATCATCATTTTTGAAACATAACACTTGTAATATTTTGGATCTCTCTCTACTCCATCTTACAAGTAGAGTGATACTTGTTTTGTGTCTTGGCTAGAAACAAGGATCTTGAGGTCATAGAGTCCCTCTTGGTCCAAGTACGAACTTGGTGTTAATATTCGTTAGTCTTAGGGTCCTCTCTTGTTGTTAGGGTTCTTAGACTCTTGAATCTTATATTTCAAGTTACTATCTTCTTGTGACATTGTTATTGTTGTGTTTGTATTCTTGAAGTCTAGTGAAGCCGTGTGGGGCTCTTTTGATTCACTAGCACTTGCCGAAAATTGTTGATCTTGTGTTAGTTTGTTCTTCTTGTTGTTGATTGTTGGGAACTTTTGTGTTGTGGACTTGATAGTGTATCAGTTCTCAGTCACAAGATTTCAAAGAATGGGATTGAGGTTGACAAGGCAAAGATTAAGGTGATTGACAAATTGCCTCCACTAGTTTTTGTGAAGGGTATTTAAAGTTTTTTGGGACATGATAGATTTTTACGTAGGTTCATTAAAGATTTCTCTAAAATTGCACTCCCTTTGTACAAGTTGTTGGAGAAGGAGGTTAAGTTCATGTTTGATGATGCGTGTCTAAAGGAATTTGATTCCCTTAAAGAGAAGTTGACATCTGCCCCTATTATTGTTTCATCTGATTGGTCCATACCTTTTAAGTTTATGTGCATCTCTAGTGGAGTGGCGCTAGGAGCAGTCCTATGCCAAAGGCATAAAAAGATACTGCAATTTAATGTTATTATGGAGTTATCATTGTGAACCCTCATTATATTTATCAAATTCTTGGTTTTGGGAGTTTCTTTTTATGAAATTTCATGTCCTATTCATATCATAGAAATTGTCAAGAGTAGTTGCATTATAAGAGATGGCGGGTTATGAACACCTAATGACTTAGGACTTCATGCATTGATAATTAAATATGTCGTACTTAAGTTTCATATGTTTTAGGATGCTTTTTGATAAAGTATCTCTCACTCCGTCTCAGACATCAGAATCAGTGAACTCCAGTATTACCAGTCTTGCAGACCATCAAAATAATTTTTGATAAAGTGTATTCTAAATATTATTCTCAGATAATATATATATTATTAGACTATGAGCATCTTCATGAGCCAAGAATTAGGATTTAGGTCCAGCCTTATAGAATCATTCTAAAGCTTAATCCTCGTATGTTCCTTTTACGCATTTACTCCAGCCATCTCATGTCCCCTATAAATGTACAAGTCTCAAGATTCAGAAATACATGATATATATATATATATATGTTTTTGTGTGTGCACTCATATCATAACCAAAAACTTCAGTTTATAACAGTAATATACATGACATGCATGACATCCAGCTATGACATCAATGCTTCTGAACATTTTTCCAAAAAGTATATTTTTCGATTAGTATGGTATCCGGAATGCCATCAATGATCATGGATTAGTTTTTATTATAAAATCAAGGTTCACAAGTAGTATGAGAGTCAGGTATGGCATCATGATTATGGAAAGGTTGACATCTAAATATGTCATCTCAGGTTGACATCCAGATATGTCATCTCATCGAGCTATCAATTATGTTCAGTTAGGAGTCATACTTAGCACTGAGTGGACGAGGGGATGAAGGCTCACCCTCCCGTTAGGCTGAGACGTTTAGTAGTAGTCCCTAAGTCACAGAATTATGTACCACCATAGGTTTATTTATTCCACATCAGATCAGCTAAGCCTTTATACCCTGGCAAGGTATGTTGGGCCCTTTTCGATGGGGATTATACATCAAACTCCATGTTTAGCTCACATGGTTATATGTCAGTTAATAGTATCTCCCACAATCTCAGGCTTTGATTTTCGCATGACCCTTAGCTCAGTCTAGTTCACAGTATCTCAGTTGTGTCATAATATTTATGCGCTTAGTATTGATGATTACCCGAATGCATTCGTGCATCTTAGTGTACCCAGTATTACATTTGATTTAAATATGCCATCGTTAGCTTATCAGTTTGTATATCTCTTTAGGGCTTTAGAATATCCTTGTATTCACTTTACTCAACATTTTATTATTATTCTATTACATGTTCATTATACTTGGTCATCGCATCAGTTTACATTCCTCACTACATGTTCAGTTTATTTTCTCATGTTCAGCAAATATGGTGTGGTGTATATCTCTCAGGCTCAGTACATTCAAAGTACTAACCTCATATTTTCTTTTGTGATATATTATATCATAATATAGTTTTAGATGCTAAGCATCTAGCTCATGGTTAGCACGATCCCATATCACCTCAGCAACAGAGTTTGGTGAATCCTCATTTTTTGAGGATAAGACTTATGTTTACTTTCATTATTTTAGTCATTCAATTTTAAGATAGTTAGAGTTAGCTGGGAGCTTGTCCCAGCAACTCATCTTAGTAAAGTCTTTCAGATAGACAGACTAGTGCGTTCAGATTTATGGTTTATTAGATGATATCTATTTTGACTTCAGTATTGAAATTCATTTTAAACATTATAATATTATACAGATTTTAGCTTCCGCTTAATGAATCTCATTTTATACAGTATTCTTAGTGTCATGCCAGACCATAAGTTAGCTTGGTGTCACTTGGGGCTCTAAGCACTGTGTTAAGACTAGGGGGTAGTCTCGGGTCGTGACACTATTATAGCTAGAAGAGTTTGTCGTAATTGCATAGTGACTGTTTGTGATCGTGATACGTTGGCTGACTTTGTGGAGTTAGAAATGGTAGATTTTGATGTTATAATGGGTATGGATTAGTTGGCTTATTGTTATGCCATAGTTTGTTGCCGAACTAAGAGGGTGCATTTTCATTTTCCAAAAGAGGCAGTTCTTGAATAGAGGGGTAATATTGGAGCGCCAAGAGGTAAGTTTATTTCTCAGTATTTTATTTGGTATGGCGTAATTATATGTTTTTGTTTTTGCATTGAGGTTTCGGTAGTCTATAACCATCCTACTTTTCCCTCTTTTTTGTTCACTATGTTTATTAACAATAAATGAGGGACTAGTATGTTTGCTATTACTTTCTTCTATGTAGTTGTTTTGGAGTAATTCATTAATGTGGAGTTTAAACTCATTTAAATCGGCAAAGTTATACTTTAATGGTTTTTGCGTTATAATACTATTTTCGTCTATTAATTCAATTTTTATAGTTGTTTTATGTTTATCCCATCCTTGTAAGGGGTTTTCACTATATAATAATTCTAGTTTGTCTTGTACTGGTTTTAAGGTATTAATAGTGAATCTAATCATTTCAATTGAAGTATCTTGAATGTTACTATTTTCTAGTTTTTGTGTTATCTTTTCACTTCCTTTTATCCATGGTGTTGTTTTTCTGGTTTTATTTGGTACTCTTTTAGCTCCTACTTTTTGTTTACATGGTGTAGTAAACCACCAATGTGTTTTAGTTAGTATATGCGGGTATAGTGGATCTAAGAATGACATTCCTAGTAATATATCTCTGGATGTGAATTCATAATTGTACATTAGTTTTACTGTTAATATCTTAACCCAAATTTGTAATTTTACATTTTTAGCTGAATAGTAGTTTTACTGTTAATATCTTATCCCAAATTTGTAATATAGTAGTTAGGTTATCTTCTAATTTTGTTGAATTAGGGTCTGGCATTAAATGTAAATTATTTCCTAATTTTCTAATCTTCGTCCTAAATTTGAATGTACTATTGTTATTAATATTCCTTCTGATCCCATAAATGTTTTTTCTTCTACATGATATTCTTATTTATTCATTTCAAGTCGTATTTATACTTATGATCTAAATGATGTAATCGTAGTTCTAAGTCAAATATTGTGTTTCTTTGAGTTAGTATTGATTTATAATGTACTCCTGCAAATATATTATATTGTAATCTATCTTTTCTAAAACTTAATTCTTGTTTTAAATCCATAATTTGTTTTAGTAATTCTATTTGATTTTTTGTTAATGGTCTATAGTTAGATTGATTTGTCTTTGTTTCTAAGCTTTTATCTTTAGATGAACTTGTTTCTGTATCATTTTTCCTTATTGGTTTGTCTTTATCCATAGCTCTGATACCAATGTGGGGGGGGGGGGGGGAGGGGTCTTCGCTATCTGTTATTGAATTTATTTTGTTTAGGTCCATTCTTTATCTAAATGTTGCTTCATAGTATCTATTGCGTAGCGGAATTAGTAGCAACATATGTGTTACATTTTCTAATATCTTTTCTAAATATGTTATGCTTTGAGTTCTTATATGCATATCTAAGTTATATTGTAAAAGACTTTCTGTTTCTCTTAGTTCGTCTACTGTTTGTCTCCAGTTTTCAAACTGTTCTTGGTTCATTTTTAATTTTCTAGATTTTCTAAATAACATGCCATAAAGGCTGATACAAAATATAGTTGCCTTACAGGGTATAATCGTCTTAACTCTTTTATAGTCTGTTCTATATAGTCTAAATATTTGAGTTCATAATTCATAAAATAAGTATCTACGTGTATTTTAAGGATTTGTTCATTTAATTTAATTTCTTCTACTATTTCTAGCCAATAATGGAAGCTGTCGTAATTTATCATTTTAGTCAAAATCTGGATAGTCTAGATAGTCATCTTCTAAATACATGTTATATATATCTGATACTATAAATTCAGTCCAATTTTCTTGCATTACTGCTATAGATTCATAAGTCATTAATAAATCATAAATGTGTTTAGTCGTATCCGTATCTAATCTTCGTAAAATATATAGGAGTAGTAACTTATATTCTTCATTATCATCTAGTAGATAAGTCTGGTTATTTTCCATATTTTCAAAATTTATGTATTGACTAAAGCATATTCCCTTTAACCTCTACTTGTATTATTAAATATTTATCATTTAATAGTGCAGTATTTTGAACAGTTTTTTCTGTCACTACTATGAGTTTTAGCCTTAATCAGTTACCCTAACAGTGCCTCAGCTGGTGTCTACTACCCTCTTATGACATTCCTTGCCTTCTTGGTTTCGACTATAGGATGGCTTAATCTGGGCTTACCTACTCTTGGCTTACTAATGATAGCAAACTTACTTAAACAGTTCAATATATAGTTACACTACTACATGATAAACATTAATAATATTCTAGAGATTATCAGGAATATAACAATTTAGTTATACATATGTAAACATGGGTATACCTTGGTTGTTATGTTTTCGGTGGTATGTGATACTTCCGTTTGGGTATCTGGATTATCCATAGTTACCTGTTTGAAATATTTATTTATATCTAAGAAAACTCAACACATGAGTGGGGGGGAGAGAAGAGAGCTTGCTGAGAGAAGATTTCTCAAAGCTTACTCTTTCTTCTGAAATTTACACACACATATATATACATAAGTGTTGGCTTCTAATTAATCCTAAGAGCCAACTACTATTCTTAAGATAGGGACGCTTGCCCTTTCAAAAAAGTAAAAGGTGCACAGTAAAGTTACTATACACTTTTTGACTTATTCGCTAAAAAAACAAAAAAGTAAAAAGAAAGAAAAGGAATCTACTTTATTACATATTTTCTTCCTTTATCTTTTGTCGGTCATATCTGCTTTTCCTCCTGTTTGATGTCTATCTTGTCGGCCATCTATTTTCTTCTTTAGCTTTGTAGACTGTCGGTTGCTAGTTGTTGTTCATGACTGATTTTATTCTAGAATGACTTCTGGAATGTGGATAGTATCTCCTCCATTGCAGTTTGAACATTTGTGATCTGGATATTTTGTCCAATTAATTGGCAATATCTTGTTAATAATTCTTCTGAAATAAATGTCTTTTTTAGTGCTCTTGTTGTGGGTAATTCTTCTGGACGTAATAATGAAAGAATCCATTGCCTAACTTCTTCCATATCTGCTGGTCTATATTCTCTGGAATTAGAGTATATCATGACTTGATCTCTTGCATAATAACTCCATATAGCATTTCCATTTGTATAATTGTTGACTAATTCCTGAATAATAGTTGTTAGTCCAATAAGTCTCTTGTTCGCATAAAAACTTGGAATATCTGATTCTGGTATTTCTAGTTGTTCACCTATTTCTTCGGGTATTATCATTTCACGAGTTAACCCTATCTTGACAACTTGTATATTGGGTTTTATCTCCGTATAAAGTATCTCTGCTGGAGCAGTGTAGAACCTTACATAAAATAAAGTTCCTTTTGTAATTTGTTTGTATCTGGAGAATGCATTGTATATAGTGGCTAGTTTTTGTAATTCGTTTCCCGTAGATGTATATACTATACTGAGTAGTCCAAAATCATAACATGTTTTTACTAGATTTGCATTAGTCTTTGGTTGAGCAATAAGTTTATTGTATCCTTGTAGCTTTTGGGTTATATAATCCGTATTTGGTTCTGTGGCTGTGGTAGATCTTGGTTTGAGGTTTAAATATGTTTGGATTTGGTGTAGATTTCGTATATATGTACTGGAGATATGGTTGTATATTTTCTTTTCGTGGTTTAGGCTATTTGCATATGTTGATGTTTGTGGTGATGGTATATTGGTTGTAGGTATCTTTTGGACAAAGGACTTGTCAAATAGGCTGTTTAAGTTATTAATTGGCCTTTTGCTAGTTGTCCTGCTTGTACCTGCACTTGAAATAGCTGGGTTGTTATGGGGTTTTAGGAGTTTTCCATCGTCTCCTTTTAGCTCTGGAATTTTACCGTCTTCCGATCGACGTAGCTCAGCATATTTAGAGTCATGCGGCTGACTTGTACTACTAGTTGTAGGTTTCAGAGTAACTTCATTAACCTTTAGCTTTTGTACTTCTAGGTCAATACTGTCCACTTTATGACAAAGTGTAGTAATGGCCTTTAACATATCTTCCATAATATTATCTGGCTCTGTTTGGGTAGCTTTGTCTTGATAGGTAATCTGCAACAGTATTTTTGTCAGTCCTAATTACTTCAATAGTAAATGTAAAATTTTGTATATTCAGTACGAGTCGTCGTATCTCTTTTGTTGTCACAGAGTCCTGTATTTTTCTTGTTAGCCACCATTTTACTTGTGTGTTATCTGTTCTCACAATGAATTTGTTATACACAATATATGGTTCAAAAGATAATAGATATTTATATAAGGCGTATAATTCTTTGCGGTTTATTTCCCATTTTATTTGTGGTTCCATATAAGATCCTGAATAGTATCTACAATGATGTTCTAATGTTTCATTATTATACTTATATTTCAATACTCCTCCGTAGCTATGTTCACTTGAGTCTGTTTCTACTATGTATGTGAATTGCTTCTTTTCGTCTAGAAAGTAGAATTTTGGTAATTGCTTACATATTGTTTTGATATGTTGGATATGAGTCTTATCTTGTTCGTCAAAATGGTATTCTATATCCTTTTTCAATTTTTTCTGTAATGGTTTTAAATGTTCTGCTAGTTTAGGTATATATTCACGTACTTGGTTAACTAATCCTAAAAAGGATTGTAACTTCTTTTTAGTGTCTAGAAGTTCTTCTGAATTAAAGATTTTATGTACTATATGTGTTTGCATTTTTATTCCATCTTTATCTATTTGTATTCCTAGAAATTCGATTTGATGTTTCATTAATTCTGCTTTTTTCTTACTTAGGTTTATTCCTGCTGTTTCTACAATATTTGCAAATTTTTCTAATAACTGTATATGTTCTTCTTTTGTTCTTGAGTATAATAATATATCGTCTATGTATACTATGCAATTTTCTAATTGTGTAAAATATGTGTCCATAAAATGTTGGTATCTTCCTGGGGCATTTTTATATCCAAAAGGTAGAACATTCCATTCATAAAAACCTTGGAGTACTGTGAATGTTGTTAATTTTTTAGATTTGTTTTCTAGCTTGAGATGGTAAAATCCTGATTTACAGTCAAATTTACTAAAGTAATTATATCCTTGTATTTGGCGTACTTTCAGTATTTTATTTGGTATGGGGTAATTATATGTTTTTGTTTTTGCATTGAGGTTTCGGTAGTCTATAACCATCCTACTTTTCCCTCTTTTTTATTCACTATGTTTATTAACAATAAATGCGGGACTAGTATGTTTGCTATTACTTTCTTCTATGTAGTTGTTTTGGAGTAATTCATTAATGTGGAGTTTAAACTCATTTAAATCGGCAAAGTTATACTTTAATGGTTTTTGCGTTATAATACTATTTTCGTCTATTAATTCAATTTTTATAGTTGTTTTATGTTTATCCCATCCTTGTAAGGGGTTTTCACTATATAATAATTCTAGTTTGTCTTGTACTGGTTTTAAGGTATTAATAGTGAATCTAATCATTTCAATTGAAGTATCTTGAATGTTACTATTTTCTAGTTTTTGTGTTATCTTTTCACTTCCTTTTATCCATGGTGTTGTTTTTCTGGTTTTATTTGGTACTCTTTTAGCTCCTACTTTTTGTTTACATGGTGTAGTAAACCACCAATGTGTTTTAGTTAGTATATGCGGGTATAGTGGATCTAAGAATGGCATTCCTAGTAATATATCTCTGGATGTGAATTCATAATTGTACATTAGTTTTACTGTTAATATTTTATCCCAAATTTGTAATTTTACATTTTTAGCTGAATATGTGATCGTACTTCCTTCATTGTTAAATTCTGTTACTATTACTGGACTTCTTAGTTTTTCCCACTTATCTCCTGGTAGACAATTATATCTACATAGATTAGCTTCACCTCCTGTATCAATTATAGGTGTATAATATCTGCTATTATATCCTTCCACAATTACTTTGGCGAGTATATATACTTTCATATCTTAGTTCTATTGATAGCAATTTTCTTTTTGTTATAGTGTATGATTAATTGTTTATCCTCTAAATTATATGGTTTAACTTGTTCTAACCATGTAAGTCCTAAAATAATATTTGTGTTAGTTTGTGATATCGTGAATTGTATTTTGATTGGTATTCCTCCAATAATTAATTCTTGAATTGTTATTTCCTTTGTCTGTCGTAGTTCTTTGGGTAAATCGGGACATGTTTGTTCTTGTGTTATTATTTCTTCTTCTAAGACTAATTCTCTTGTAATATAGTTTTCTTGTTCTCCTGTATTTATTAGTATTAAATATTTTCTTTGGTCTAATATTCCTGTTATATAATACTGGTATGGTTGTATTTCTATTGGTTCTACATTTTCTATTCGTCTAGATGTACTCATTCTTGAGGATGTTGTTGGAGTATCCATAATTTTTTTTGATGTACCTATTCTTTCTTGTACTATGTCTAAGTCTGTTTCTATGTCTAACTCCTTATAACTGTAATCATTATTATCTATTGCCGTAACTATAGTATCAAATGGGTTTTCTATTTTTATTTTATTAATTTTATTTATTGCTTTTACTGTGTGCTTTGTAGTTAAGATATATAAGTTTTTACATCTTGCTGTGAATATTTTACTTCCTGGTGCTAGTTCTATTCCTGACATTTTCCAATATAATACTAATGATTTGTCTATATTTCTATCTTTTATTGCCACTGAATAGTTGGGGCTTATGATAAATTTAAACTTTTGATAAATTAAATTTCCTTTTACTGCAGCTATTACACTTTTTTCTATAGGTTGTATTATTCTATCATCGGCTAAGTAGATTTCTATTGGGGTATCTATTCCTTCTCTAAAACAGGCTTTTATAAGTATTTCTGTTGCTCCTAAGTGTACGTGTGTTATAGGGGATTTTTCTTTTAAATTTTGTATTTCTTTATTTATTTCTTTTTTATTTAGCAAGGGTATAATTGCTTTTCCTTTAGCATATTTACAATCTATTGTATGTTCTCGTTGGCTTATTATATAATATTCTTCTTTTGTCTTTTTAAACCAATTTTTTACTATTGGTATTTCTAGAACTTTTTCTATCTGTAGGGGTGATTCTTGTTTCTTAATTTGTTCAAAGATATTTGTATCAAATATTACTTTTTGGCTTGAAGATTCTTCATCTTGATAATTTTCTTGTCTAATTATTCTTATATCGTTTTCATCCATAAAACTGTTCTTCATCATTATCTTCTTCTGAGCTTTCGTATGCTTCTAACTGGTAAATACTATCGTCACTTTCTATGTCATAATCAATGTAGGGTAGTTCCGTATATATATCTTCTTGTATTTGTATTTCGGTTATTTGTTTTTTCTTTGGGTTTTTTGTATTTTACAATGTTTTGCTAAATGTCCTAGTTTTCCGCAATTGTAGCATGTACATTCGGATATCTTTTTCTTAGGTTTATATGGTTTTTTACTCTTATAATTTTTTACATAATACCGTTTTCGTGGCTGTTTATATTTATATTTTGATTTATTTGTTTTATATATTTTTTGTCATTTTTTATATTTGTATTTATTTGGTATTTTACAGCCAAATTGTGGTGCTGTTTTGTTTGTACAACAGGTCATATTTTTTATTAATACTTTATCTAATTTTTGTGATTCTTTGTATTTATCACATAATTCTATAAACCAGTTTTGCAAAAATTTTATCCTAGATCCTAAGGTATCTATTAAGCTTGCTGTTTCCCAACTTTCACTTATTTTGGTGCTAAATGGTTCTGGTAATTTTGTAAAATATAATTTCCTTACTTCTATTCCTTCTTCATGGGTATATAAACTCTTATAATAATATTCTTTAAATTCGCAAGTATATTGTTCTATACAACACATATTGAATATTGCTAATTTAGTCATTAGATTTCTATTTAGCTGTTTGTCCTTCGTTTGTTCTGCTAATTCTGCGGTCATACTCCCAAATTCATTTCTTATTCCTATTTCATACTTGTATAAAATATCTATGTTTGATGTCGCTGCTGTATTATCATGTTTTTTTATCATTTCTTAGCGTAGCCAAACTTTCTGTTGATAAATTATGTAACCATAATTTTACTGTTCCTGTTAGAGTTCTTTCTATGTAACCTGGTGTTTGTGCTATTGATATTTTATTATCTATTAGTTGTTTCGAAATATGTCCTAACCATAATTGTAGTATCTTAGTTATGTCGGTAACACAGTCTAAATCTAAGAAATTAGATTGTTCTTGTGTTTTATTAGGTATCCATTTTGTATTTAATCTTCTATTCCATAGTGTTTCTTCTCTGTCATATGAGCCATAATCAGCTGAAAAATAATTTGGACTTGAGGTTCTTGGATGTAATCTTTCTCGTGTTGATGTAGAAGTACTTGGTTCATGTTTTGTATTTGTATTAATTTTTGAGGTATTAATTTCTGGGTTATTTATCTGGTTTAGTATTTTCGTGTAAGTTTCACTCGGGTCATCATTTGTTAGTTCTTCAATTTCTTCTTCACTTATATTGTCTATACAGATATTGGTAAATTCTTCATTTAAAAAGGTACTAGTATTTTCTTCAATTTGTATTTTTTCCTTAAATTGGTCTATTTCTGCTAAAAAGGTACTGTGAATGCTGTTAATTTTTTAGATTCGTTTTCTAGCTTGAGATGGTAAAATCCTGATTTACAGTCAAATTTACTAAAGTAATTATATCCTTGTATTTGGCGTACTTTCAGTATTTTATAGTCCCAGAACTATGTTTCCACCAAAGGTTAAAATTATAGTCCTTTTGGACATCAGTTAGTGGATCTACATCTGCCAGTATTCGTACCCTTGGTAAGGTACTGAACATCCATCCAACTGAGGTTACTAGTTGGGACCTATTTAGATCATATGGGGTATGTTGGTTAATATTAGTTTCAGACCTCGCTTGACCATGTATTCAGTATTTCAGCTTATCTATCTCTATATGTTTATTACTTGGTCTTGCATTAGTTTATTCATGTCACATTCACATGTTTAGCCTACTGAAGTTATTTTCTTATCCCATATACTCAATATATTCAAAGTTTCAATCTCATAATTTTTGTTGTGCTATATTGTCTTATAATATACGTTTCGACGTTTAGCATCCGGATCGCGCCTAGTACAATCTCCTATCACATCTACTGCAGTACTTTGGTGAGTCCTCATCATTCAAGGACTAGTTATCAATATTTTATTTTATGCTATTTTAGTTTCATGCAGTTGGAGTTAGTTGGGGTCTTGTCCCAACAACTCATCTTATTTAGAGGCTTTCAGACAGTTAGTTAGATTATATTTTCAGCTTTATAAGTTTTATTCAGATATTGTCACTTGGGTGTATTTCCAAACTTATTATGAAGATTATTTACTTCTGCATAAGTGATTTCTAGACTATTTCAGTATTTATAGCATCATGTCAGGCCATAGGTTAACTTGGAGTCACTTGTGACTCTAAGCACCGTGTTTCGACTAGGGGGTAGTCTCGGGTCATGACAAACTTGGTACTAGAGCCAGGTTTAAAGTGTCCTAGGGTGTCTGAAAGCCGCATTAAGTAGTCTTATTCATGGGTGTGAAGGGCACCACACTTGTGAGTGAGAGGCTAAGAAACGTTTTAGGAAAAAGTTTCACTTCTTTCATGATTTATATCGTACGATCGAGTGTGAACTCTATTAAAGTCTTGTTCTAACTCGTGCTCTATGCGTTTATAGAAAATGACTCCTAGAAGAGCTAATGGAAGGATAAATGGAAATAGGAACCAACAAGCACCACCAGCTCCAGCAGACCCATTGAACGAGCAAGTATCTCACGCTGAATTTAGGGCTGCTTTCATAGTGCTAGCTCAGGCCATGACCGCCCAGACTAATTAGCACTCTATTACCCTGTCAAACCCACTGGTACCACGACAACGGATAGAGTTAGGGACTTCACTCGAATGAATCCTTCTGAGTTCTATGGTACTAAGACTGAGGAAGATCAGTAAGAGTTTCCTGATGATATTCAGAAGGTTACAAAAATTATGTATGTCACTCCAGTTGAGAGTGCAGAATTAGCTAATTATCAATTGAAAGGAGTATCTCACATTTGGTGTCAACAGTTGAAGAAGGATAGAGATGAGAATGCAGGTCTAGTTGAATGGGATGAGTTTGTTGCTGCATTTATGGATAGGTTCTTCCCACTTTAACTAAGGGAGGCTAAGGTACATGAATTCATTAATCTGAAGTAGGGCAGCATGAGTGTGAAAGAGTATTATCTTAAGTTTACACAGTTGGGAAAATATGCTCCAGTTATGGTTGCTGACTCTAGGGACCGAATTAGTAAGCTCGTATCAGGTGTTTCTGAGGACGTGGTCAAGGAGTGTAGGACTGCTATGTTGGTGAAGGATATGGATATCTCTAGATTGAGGTTTCATGCTTAGTATATTGAGAAAGAAAATGTCAAGGAAAGAGAAAGAGATAATAAGAGGGTCAGGATAGGTAGCTTTAATTTCTCTCAACAGAGGTCAGATGGTGGTAACCGTTCTCAGTTCCTTCAGAAGTCATTATTTCCAACCCCATCTTATTCTAGTGCTCCAGTGCCCAAGTTCAGGTAGGATAACCAAAATAAATCACCAGGCTTTAAATCCCAAGGAAGCGTTACTAGTGGTCGTACTAACCCAGTTTGCAATAGGTGTGGTAAGAATAACCAAGGAAAGTGTATGGATGGTAGTGGAAATTACTTAGGGTGTGGAAAGCCAGGGCATCATTTAAAGGAGTGCCCAGGTGCCTATCAAAAGGGTAGAGATGCTCCTTAGTAAACTCAATCCAACACTTCAGTAGCTCCAATAGGTTGCCCGAGGGTGCCTCATCTAGCGCAGCTGGCAGACAACATCAAAATAGGTTCTATGCCCTTCAAACTCAACTGGATCAGGAGGGTTCCCCTAATGTGGTCACTGGTACATTGTAGGTCCTTCAAATTCATGTCTATGAATTGTTAGATTTGGTGTCCACACTTTTCTTTGTGACCCCTCTATAGTAGTAAACTTTGGTGTTAGTCCCAAAACTCTTTCAGAACCATTCACGATCTCTACTCCAGTTGGTGATTCAGTCACAACTATATGGGTATACAGAAATTACACAGTCACAGTTTCTTAGAAAAGTCACTTCAGTTGATCTTATAGAGTTAGACATGATATATTTTGATGTCATTCTTGGCATGGATTGGCTCCACTCTTGCTATGACTCTATTGATTATAGAAACATAGTAGTCTAGTTTTAGTTTCCAAATGAACCAGTCATAGAGAGGAAGGGTAATACCTCAGTGCCTATTGGTCGATTTGTCCCTTACCTTAAGGCTAGAAAAATATTTCAAAAGGGTGCATATATCATCTTATTTGGGTTAAGGATTCAATGTCCAAGACCCCAAATCTTGAGTCAATTTTGGTGATAAATGAGTTTCCAGAAGTGTTCCTAGAATATCTGCCCGGAGTTTCTCCTGAATGCGAAATTGACTTCGGAATAGATCTCCTCTCAGATACCCAGCCAATCTAAATTCCACCCTACCGAATGGCTCCAATTGATCTTAAAGAATTAAATGAGCAGGTTAAAGGTATTTTAGACAATGGTTTTAGCTGGCCTAGCATCTCTCCATGGGGTGCTCTAGTTCTTTCCATGCGAAAGAAAGACGATTCTCTCAGAATGTGCATCAACTACTGTCAGTTGAAAAAAGTCACAGTCAAGAATAAGTATCCCATCCCCAGAATTGATGACTTGTTCGACCAACTTCAGGGTGCAAATTACTTCTCTAAGATAGATCTCAAATTTGTCTATCATCAACTCAGAGTCCGAGAATATGACATTTCAAAGACAACCTTCAGAACTTGGTATGGTCACTTTGAATTTGTTGTTATGTATTTTCGACTAATGAATGCTCATGTAGCTTTTATAGACTTGATGAACAGGGTGTTCAAGCAGTACTTGGACATGATCGTTATTGTCTTTATTGATGACATCCTCGTTTATTCTCGAAGTTAGGATGAACATGCAGACCATTTGAGAATTGTCTTGCAAAATCTCAAAGATCGCTAGTTATTTGCGAAGTTTAGAAAGTGTGAATTTTGGTTGAAATCAGTAGCATTCCTTGGTCATAACATTTTTGGTGAAGGAATTAGGGTTGATCCTCAAAAGACCGAAGCAGTAAGGAATTGGCCTAGACCCATCTCTCCATTAGATATTAGGAGTTTCTTGGGTTTAGTTGGTTACTACTGATGGTTTGTTGAAGGTTCTCCCATCTCCAGATTGACTCAGAAAAAGTCAAGTTTCAGTGGTCTGATTTTTGCAAGAAGAGTTTTCAGGAGTTTAAGACTCGACTCACCTCTACTCTAGTTTTGACTCTGCCAGCGGGTTCAGATAGTTTTATGGCTTACTATGATGCTTCCAGAGTTTGTCTTGGTTGTGTGTTGATGCAGTATGGCAATGTTTTAGCATATGCCTCTAGATAGCTCAAGCCTTACGAGAAGAATTACCCGACTCATTATCTTGAGTTAGTAGTTGTTGTTTTTGCCTTAAAGATTTGGAGGCATTATCTTTATGGGGTTCATGTTGATGTGTTCACTGATCAAAAAATCCTTCAATATGTATTCATTCAAAAAGATCTAAATCTTCGTTAGAGGAGATGGCTAGAGTTGTTGAAGGACAATGATATGAATGTCTTATACAATCCAGCTAAAGCCAATGTTGTGGTCGATGCTCTTAGTAGATTTTCTATGGGAAGCATTATTCATATTGAGGATGGGAAGAAAGGGTTAGTTCCTGAGGTTCACCAGCTTACTATATTGGGAGTTCGGTTGGTTGATTCAGTCGAAGGTAATATTTTTGTTCAGAATGGTTCAGAATCTTCCTTAATAGCTGAGGTAAAAGAAAAGCAAGATAATGATCCCATTTTCTTAAGTTGAAAGATGCAGTCCAGAGTTAGAAAGTTGAGGTTTTCTCCCAAGGGGGAGATAGTGTTCTTCATTGTCAGGGCAGACTGTGTTTCAGATATAGATGACTTAAGATAGAGGATGCTAATAGAGGCTTACAATTCTCGGTGTTCTATTCATCCAGGAGCCACTAAGATGTACTGTGACCCACGAAAATTCAATTGGTTGAATGGCATGAAGAAGCATATCACAGAATTTGTGGCTAAGTGTCCAAATTGAGAGCACGTTAAGGTTGAGCACCAGAGACCTGGTGATAAGCTTTAGGATATCAGTATTCCTACTTGGAAGTGGGAAGTGGTGAATATGGACTTCATTATAGGGTTTCTCATACTCTGCGTCAGCATGATTCTATTTGGGTTATCATAGACTGAATGACTAAGTCAGCCCATTTTCTTCCAGTTAACACCTCAGACTCAGCCTAGGATTATGCTAGACTCTATCTTTGGGAATTGGTAAAGTTAGATGTTGTCCCTTTGACCATCATTTCAGATAAGGGTACTTAGTTTACCTCTCAGTTTTGGAAGACATTCTAGAAGGGTCTTGGTACTCAAGTTCACCTTAGTACAACTTTTCACCCACAAACAGATGGTTAGGCAGAGCAGACAATTCAAAAGTTATAGGATATGTTGAGGGCATGTGTTATCAATTTCAAAGGTAGTTGGGACTTGGGATGATTATTTGTCTTTGATTAAGTTTGCTTATAATATCAGTTATCATTGCCTCATTGCCTTATGTAGGAGGTGTCAGTCCCCGCCGCTATGTTGGTCCTTAAAAGATTGTGGGTCATTTTGGTAATGTAGCCTATGACTTGGATTTGCCCACAGACTTAGCATCAATGCATCCAATCTTTCATGTGTCTCAATTAAAGAAGTGCATTGGTGATCCTGCATCAGTTTTTCCTTTAGATAGTGTGGGTGTGAAAAATAGTCTCTCTTACGAAAAGGTCCCAGTTGAAATCCTTGTTTGTCAGGTTTAGGGGTTGAGGAATAAAGTGGTTGTTTCAGTAAAAGTTCTTTGGTGAAATTAGCTAGTTGAGGGAGCTACTTGGGAAGCATAGGAGGATATGATGACCAAGTACCCTCATCTGTTCTCTTCTAACTCTACTCCCACTCAAGGTAATAGTTTTTCCTTAATTAATTCTTTGTATTCCATGTCGCCTAGTTACTCTCATGTCACGTTATGTATTCACGAGTTCAATTCAGTCCACGTATTAGTTATAGACTCAGTATCATGTCAATATTCAGATCATAGAGTTTCAGTGTTGGGATTGGAGCTCCTTCCCTAACTTTTCAGCTTAGTTAGTTTTCATTCAGGGACGAATAACCCCAAGGAGGAGATATTGTAACACCCTGAAAATCCCAAGCTAATATAGAACCATGATTCAAGTATATGTGAATTTAAAATTCTTGTTTAAGCAGCATTATAAGTGATTTAGACATGTATTAAGGCCTCAAGTAACTCTTAGCTCATAGCCAAGTTGAAACCTTCCTTACCGGTGGTTTTCTTGTGAAGAGTCATGCCATAGTCAACTTAAAACTAGAATAACTACTAGATTCTAATGAATTTATGATCTCAACACCTACCAAATGATATATATTTGAATTATCTTTCCAACGCATCTAGATTCACCTTAATAACGCTCATTTTAGTGAAGCACTGTCCAGCAGTGAGAACATACGAGCGTAGGTACGATCATGGTTACAACGTATGATCGTACCATGCTCCCGTTTGATCAAAATAGTCCTAAAAACCTGAAATTTGATATGTATACCTTCCAACCATGATAGGAAACCACGACCGAGCTTCGAAACCACGATTAAAGGCACGATAGTGACTTCAAAGTTTGATTCGGCTTGAACTTCCAAGCTATGGACCAAGGCACGATGGTGAGTTGGTCCCACAATCGTACCATGGATCATCTGATAATATTAAGAGAACCCAAAATTCCAGTCCATACCACAATCATAACCCATAATTGTAGGTAGAACCTACGATCGTGGGAAGGTCTCGTGGGTTCGTCTCAATAGTTTTTCCAGTTCGTTTTAATAAGGGGACCCTAGTCTTTTCCCACTCCTTTAACACCTAAACTAAATCTCTATAACTATCCTAAGGCTGAATATTAAGCCAAAATTTACCCAAAGTCCCTCATTACTCAAAATTAAGTCGACACTTGGCCAAATATAGAGAAAGAGGCAATTTTCTTCTCCCAAGGCAGAATTGAGGTACTTCAACTTCAGACTCCAAATTCAAAGGTTTCACCAAGGTTTTCTTTTCCAGGTATGTGTTATTTCATCGATGGGTTCCTTTCACCCATTGAGTCCCAAAGGTAACTCAAATTTCTCAAGTTTAATTCACCTTTCAAGCCTAGGGTTTCCATGGAAAGTGTAAATTCTTTTAGTTTTCAATTCCATGCTTTGAATGAACCATGAATATATGTTATCCCATGAATTTAATCACCTTTACATACTCATGATTATGAACTCTCATTATATTAAAGAATTCTTGAGTTTGGGCTTAAGCAATGAAATTTCTTATGATGTTCAACTTCTAGAATTGCCATTAGTAGTTGCATTCTTCTGAGATGGAGGGTTATGTAAACCCGATGACCTAGGATATCCTAAATTGGTAGTTGAATACTTATTCTTTCAGTCTTTATTATTTAGGATGCTATCAGATAGAGCATCTATCTTTCAGTTTCAGAATAATAATGTTGTTAATTCTTTTAGTATATCAGCTTACCTTCAGTTAGGAGTAGTACTTAGTACTGAGAGGAAACAGGTTCAGATAACCTAAGTCATTGAACTACGTTTCCACCATAGGTTAACTGTTGTCCTTTTGGACATCAGTTAGTGGATGTACATCAGCCAATGGTCGTACCTTTGGCAAGGTACTGAACACCCATCCAACTGGGGTTACTAGTTGGACCCTATTTAGCTCAGATGGGGTATGTATGTTAATAGTAGCTCCTACAGTTTATTCTAGGACCTCTCTTGAACATGTATTCAGTGTTTCAGCTTATCTATCAGTACATGTTTATTACTTGGTCTTGCATTAGTTTATTCATGTCGCATGCATCATATTGAGCCTACTTCAGTTATTTTCATATCACATATACTCAATACATTAAAATTACTAATCGCATACTTTCTGTTGCGTTATATTGTCTTATAATATAGGTTCCGAAGTTCAGCATCCGGTCGCGCCTAGTTCGATTTCCTATAACATTAGCTGCAGTACCTTGGTGAGTCCTCATCATTCGAGGACTAGTTACCAGTATTTCATTTTATGCTATTTCAGTTTCCTGCAGTTGGATTTATTTGGGGGCTTTTCCCAACAACTCATCTTATTTAGAGGCTTTCAGACAGTAGTTATATTATGATTTCAGCTTTATGAGTTTTATTCAGATACTGTCACCTGGGAGTATTGCCAAACTTATTATCTAGATTATTAACTTCCTCATAAGTGATTTCCAGACTATTTCAGTATTTATAGAATCATGCCAGGTTATGGGTTAGCTTGGGGTCACTTGTAACTCTAAGCACCGTGTTACGACTAGGGGTAGTCTCGGGTCGTGACACTTACTTGGCACTAGAGTTATTGTGCACACTGATAATGTTGCCTTGAGATATCTCATGGAAAAGAAAGATTCCAAACCATGGTTGATTAGATGTGTATTTCTACTGCAGGACTTTGACTTTGAAGTCAAAGATTGCAAGGGTTGTGAAAATCAAGTCGCAAACCATCTATCTAGTCTAGACAATAAAAGAAAGGCAAAAGATGAGTTAGATATTGATGACTCATTTCTGGATGAACAAGTATTAGCTGCATCTCTCAATCTTGTACCATGATATGCAGAATTTGCTAATTACCTTGTCAGTGAGATGAAGCTTGAACAACTGAATTTTCATCCGAGAAAGAATTTTCTCCATGATGTAAGCAACTACTTCTGGGAAAAGCCATACCTATTCCATTTATATGCTAACAACATAATTAGGATTTGAGTACCTAAAGTGGAGATGTTGAGCATTAGCGTGCCATTCTTCCCCAGTAGGGAGACATCATGCGAGTGGTCATATAACCCGAAAGATACTATAATGTGGGTATTACTGGCCCACCATAGATAAAGACGCCCAAGACTTTGTCCAGGCACGTGATCAATTCCAATGAAAAGGATTTATTTCTCAGAGATAAGAGTTGCCTATGTCCACAGTTCTGGAAGTTGAACAATTTGATGTATGAGGCATCGTCTTTATAGGCCTATTTATGAGTTATGACAAGTACATTATGGTAACGGTGGATTATGTATTGAAATTGGTGGAAATCATGGACTTGGAAGATAATGAAGGTAAGAGTGTGGTTGCGTTCTTGAAAAAGAATACCTTCTCTCTATTTGGGATTCTATGCACAATCATAAGTGATTGGGGTCTCACTTTTGCAACATGGTTTTCTGTACAACTCTGGCCAAGTACGGAGTGAAGCAACACAAGGTAGCTACTCCCTATCACTCGTAAACTAGTGGGCAAGTAGAGGTATCAAATTAATAAACCAAGATGATATTACAAAAGTCAGTAAATGCTAACTGTAGTGATTGGTCTTGCAAACTTAATGATGCACTATGGGCTTATCGAACGGCTTTCAAAACACCAATAGGTATGTCTCCTTACCAACTTGTTTTCTGCAAAGCTTTTTACTTGCTCGTAGAGCTTGAGCACAATGCCCTTTGGGTGCTCAAAAATCTAAATCTGAATTGGAATGATGCTGCGGATATATGGTTTGACCAACTGAATGTAATCAATGAATTTTAACTATGATCTTATGAGATGGCCGCCCTCTATAAGGAGAAAATAAAATTATACCATGATAAGAGAATCGAGAAGCGAGAGTTCAAGATTAGGGACTTGGTATTGTTGTTCAATTCAAGGTTCAAGTTGTTCCCAGGCAAGCTCAAATATAAATGGTATTGCCATTCAAAGTTACTCAAGTGTTCACATCTAGAGTTGTTGATTTGGAAAACAAGGATGGAGAGTATTTCAAAGTGAATGTCCAATAAGTGAAATAGTACGTCAGAATTTTGGAAGAGGGAAAGGTATTATCATTGGTGTATCTTGATGAAGTCTGAGTAATCAAGATACCCAAGTCGTGTCACAATATTCAATCAAGCGCTAATGGGAGGCAATCCATATTTTGTTGTTGTAAAATGATCTTTAGAGTAGTTTTTATTCTTGGACATGGTTAATGTGGATGTTTAAGTGTCAGGAAAAGAAAGTACAGGTGAAAGAATGAAGGACCACATTCTGGTTGAGGTTGATGATTCACCTGACAAAACAACAAAGTTGTGACAAACCGTCTCCTCGAGTTTTCATAAGAAGCAAGGAAAGGTGTGATTCTAGTTAAGTGATGACAACTCATGTGACTAACTATCATAGGTATGACTAGCCATCACCCTAGCTTGTCAAATGAAATATGTTAAGACAACATTCTCAATAAGTGTTGATGGCTCGCGTGATGAACCATCATAGGTCTGACGAGCCCTCACCCTAAAACATTAGCCACAACATGTTGAGGGAAAACTCTATTTAAGCATAATGGTTCATGTGGCGAACTGTCACGCACTAGGTGGCCCATCACGAGTTGGTGTCATAGGTAAGTACATTTTGTTTTTAATTTTTATTGACTTGATCTGACCCAATATTAACCAAACCCTAAGACTACTCCTGACCCAGCTCCTACCCGAATCAAATTAAACCCCATGATATTTAAGAGAACTATTTAAAATCCATCGATTTTTCTTCTGATCCTCTTTCTTTTTAACTTCCATTACTAAGTACTTAATGGAATTATCCCATCACATCATCTAACACCTACGTTCTTAACCCATTACCACCATCACTTAAACTCTATTGTCCTTTAAATTCCAAGTGGCCAATCCCACCTCAACCCTAATTCTACATCTGTGGTTGTTACATCAATCCAATTCTAGAAGCATTTCTTTCTCTTTATCATCTAAAATCAAGGTATGCTCATACTGAATTCGTATTACTTTTTATTTTACTTATTATTTTTTATGTTGTTGGTTCATTTAATGCTTAAATTTGGAGACAATAAAACCTTAGAATCACAACACTTAAACACAAAGTCATATGTGTTGCTCTATAATTCAAGGTCTGACATGTAATTTGTGAGGGTAAATTCTGAGTAACTCAGGTATGACTTGGACACTTATTAAACTTCTAAACCACTATGAGACTCATGTCATGTTTTGGTGTGTCCAAGTCGAGGCATTTCAAAGAAAATTAAATGATTGAACAACTCAGCACACAAGGTGTCCAAAGAAATACCTTAGAGAGGCAAATTTAATGGTTTACCTGTGACGGCTCACGTGACAAACAATCAAGAATGTGGCAAACTGCCAATGATAGCCATCACAAGTATAAGAATGTCTCGTGTCTCCGCCTAAGCTCGACGGTTTGTCTAACAATCCATCAGAACTATGACGAGCCATCAAGGCAAGCCTTTATAGATTAGTTTTTACAAGAAAGTTCCAACCGTTGGGGTTGATGAGCCATCAAAAATGTGATGAGCCGTCAAACCAAATCGACAAGTGAAAATAGTTTTATACTTCAAACACTTTGACTAAGTTTTCTCTTATAGATTGACTGATTTATTCCATCTACAAGTACAAAGTCTCAAAAGCTATAAGTAACATGTGGTGGAGTACAACAAAAAAAGCAAGACAAGTCTGCTTTGACCCTAAAACTATGAGATGAACTGGAAAACTAAGTCGAGGAAACTGATGCACCAGCCTAATACACTAGATAAAGTGTAAAGCAAAAATCTCATACCTTCCAATCTAATAAGAAGGATGGGTCATCCAGTGGAGAATATAACAGTGATAATTTGAGCTTGAACCCAAATAAAGAGGGTGGTACTGAATCCATAAGAGTCTAGAGAAGGAACCTAAGCTTGAGAAGGGCGAAGTAATTAGAACTAAGGCCCCAGGTGCTAGGGATGATATTCAGTGGAAATACGATTGTGCAGGGAAACAATACCAATATGGTCTCCTCCCAACCAATACGAGAAGCTTGAAAAGACCTTTTGCTGTAGAGGCTCAGATCATGATGATAGAATTACTCGAATACCTAGATATTGAGAGGCATTTCACAGGCTACGAGTTGGGTTGGATGAGTACACCACCTGGGAGTTACTACTTGATAATGATCTCAATCGAGTGGCTAAAATTGATATAAAAAATGCAGAACATCAATAACATAAAATAAAAATAGTGGAGAAATAATAGATGTAAATTGAAGAAAGAAGGGCTAATTAAATCAATTAACCGAGGAAGAAAAGAACTTGATTTCAATTAGAATAGAGAAACCCAATTTGAATCCTCAAATGAGTAACTCTCGTGAAAATCAAGGCTAAGAAGTTTTAGATCAACAATGGGAATCCACCCATGACTAATCTCACTAACACTATGGCTACACTAAAGGGATTCCAGCCTACACTTTAAAGGAGTTCAATTTTCAATTCATCAAATTCTAAGTATGAAAAATGGCTAAGTCAACTATTTATACTTATTACCTCTACACAAATAGCCTATTACAAAAATAACCTAAAAGTGTTTATTTAGGAAATAACCCAAAAGTGGTTATTGAGGAAATAACCCACAAGGGCCCTTCTTGATTGCCCAAATGGTATCTTGATCGCTCATGGCCTTGTGTATTTGTTGCTCTATGGCTTCCTCCGAGCTCCAAACTACCATCCATATATGGAAGCCCCTTCTAATGTTCCCCATGCTAACCATGCTCGTATCGCTACCCAGCCATGGTTCGTGAATTCTACGCAAACTACATAGCCTCCTTTGAAATTATGTGTATTTAGGGAAAAAAATTGTATGATATATGAGTGTTGGAAAAACTTTTGATTTGTGGGGTCTTGGTTGAAATTTCTGAACAAACAATCAACAAGGTCCTATTTGGCCAAGAATATGTACCTCCAACAAGCATCCCTGAGTTTGAGCACAAAATAATATCAGCGTCATGACATAGACCATGGCTAGCATAAATGCTAACAGATGGGGAACTTTCTTGGTTTTCAAACATGAAGGAGGGGATAGCTAAGTCATCTCTGAACTTTATAGCTAAATTTTGGTGGGCTGTAGAATAGTTATGATTAATACCCACATGTGGAGTTGCCAACTTGGGTGAGACCAGAGTCGTGATGTTTGTTAGTTTGATGGCAAAATTCAAAGCGAACTTTAAACAAATTATTACAGATAAAATACATGTGAGGGCCACAAAGTCGGCAACATCATTTCCATTCCCTTATCTAGTGATCAAACTTTATAGACTTGGTAAAGTGCCTATCTTGAGTAGGGTTGATGATAAATGGTGGCTTTAAAGAAGTAAGATATCAAGAAAACATGAGATGACTCAAAGTTCGAGTTGAGGGTGCACAAACCTCCATCATTTGAACCTTAAACTCAAACCTCTCTAGAGGAATTTAGAACTCACTCAGATATTTCTCTAGCTATTATTGTTATTTATTCATAGGGTTCATCTGCTGCATTTGGGGCTAATGCTACTGCCCCAACTACCGAGACTGCTGATGCAACTTTTATACCACATGCATAAAGTTTTGGTTGACTCCTCAAAATTTTATAAAAATGGTCAAGTGACAAAATAATTTGAGAAGCAGTTGCAAGCATGGGCAAAACAATTCAATCACTTTATGGATCAAATGATCAAAGAATCATTAAAGTCGTATGAAATTTGGATGACTAAATTAATGAAATAGAGGTGATGATATATGATAGGTTAAAAGAGATGACAGTACCAGACCTGGCATAATTTGTTATTGAATTAAAGAAGGCTCAGGCCGACATTACATCACGGTAAAGTACATCGACCATGGCATTCCTAGACCCTAAAATGGTGGAGTTGGAGGAGAAGGAATCCATACTTGATTTGATAGGGAAACCTCTCAAAACAAAGGGTAAGAAGACAATCGAAGGTGGTGAAGAGAAGAAGTCAAGAAAATGTAAACATCGCAAACCATCTGAAAAGGAAGATGATATGAAAAAGGTGAGGAAGGAGTGATAAGAGATGAGTCTTCAAGATAAGAGTGTGTGAGAGCCCAACTAGTTGGGGCTTATTCTAGTTCTACACGTAGAGTAGAGTCCACTCCATAAGTTTTACCTACTTCCACTCCACAGAGCAAGATTATTGTGGATGACATAAGTAGGTCGGTTAGCACCAGTATTACCATTCCTGATTCTGAGGCCCCAGCAGTCTCTAAAATTATGCCCGACTCCAAGGCCTAAGGGATTCACAGGTATTTCTTCCTCTTAACCTATAGTTGTTATATTTATGCATTGGGGGAAATGCATATTACTTTTAATAGGGGTAGGGGTATCGGTGAGATTGTCACCACCTGAGCATTTTTTTATCGTGTTTCTTTTCCCTTTGGTGTGGTATCTTGTAGAACCTACATGTTTATGTTATTTTTCTACTTTTATGTATTTTAGGATAAACTATTAGAAATCAATGGCCTGATTTTGTGGATTTTGTGGTATTTGGAAAATGGAGACCCCTCTTAAACTTGTTTAGCACATGTGGCTTGGTTTCATATTATTGACTGTTCTAGATCTTTGAATGACATTAGTGTATATGGATGGAATAAATTTGTTTAAGTTAAATTGATATTGTAATAGTAGGTATTGATAAGTGCTTTTTATGTTCCAAGTGTGTGTGATCTTATTTTGCATCTTTTCTACTTTATGCATGCATCTAGAACTTGCTTGGTCTATTCTATAAAGTTGTAAGTTGGTTGGTCAGGAAATGATCACAAGCCCTGTTTGAATCTAGTCCGCTTAGCCTAAAAAAATTATCCAAATAATGTGAAAATTCCTTGATCCCTGCTTTGAGTAAATTAGACCTTCTTTTATTTAATAGTTGTTTGCCATCCCTCTTTTATCTTTGAACCTCAGTTTTGGCCCTGATCCCTTCATGGACATCGTGTACCTCAAATTAGGCAAATTACCTATACCTAAGTTGAGGGTGGCTATTGTAGAGCCACATGATATATAAATTGGGGTATGATAATATCAGATATTGATAAATAAGAACCTGTGGGTATGAGCAATATAAAAGAAAAAGAAAGAAAAGGAAAAGAAAGAAAAAAGAAAAAAAAGACTTTTTGTAATTTTTTACATAATATCTTTTTCATGGTTGTTTATACTTATATTTAGATTTATGGGTCTTATAGATTTTTGGTCGTTTTTTATATCGATATTTATTTGGTATTTTACAACCAAATTGAGGTGCTATCTTATTTGTACAACAAGTCATATTTTTATTTAATATTTTATCCAATTTTTGTGACTCTTTATATTTATCACATAAGTCTATAAACCAATTTTGTAAATATTTTATTCTAGATCCTAATGTGTCTGTTAGTCCTGCCGTATTCCAGTTTTCAGTTATTTTTGTACTGAATGGTTCTGGTAATTTTGTATAATATAATTTTCTTATTTCTATTCCTTCTTCATGACTATATATTCCTTTATAATAATATTCTTTAAATGCACACGTATATCCGTCTAGATAACATATATTACATATTGATAATTTATTCATTAATTGTCTATTCAGATTTTTATCTTTTTCTTGTTCTGCTGCTTCGGTAGTCATACTGCCGAATTCACTTCTTATTGCTATTTCATATTTATTTAATATGTCTAAATTTGATGTAGTAATTGATCCGTCAGATTTCTTATTACTTCTGAGGGTAGTTATGCTTTCTGTTGATAAATTATTTAACCATAATTTAGTTGTTCCTATTAATGTTCTCTCTATGTAACCTGGTATTTCTGCTACTGATATTTTGTTATCTACGAGTTGTTTTGCAATATTTCCTAACCATAGTTGGATTATTTTATTTATATCTGTTACACAATCTAAATCTAAGAAATTAGATTGTTCGGGTGTTCTAGTAGGTAACCATTTTGTATTTAATCTTTTGTTCCATAATGTTTCACTTTGATTATAAGTGTCATAATTGGTTGCATAATAATTGGGGCTTGCAGTTCTTGGGTTAGAATGTCTTCTTTCGTGTGAAGTTGATGAGCTAGGTTGTTCATATTTCATGTTTGTATTAATTTCTGGTCTAGTGATTGTATTGATTTCTGGTTCAGTATCTATTTGTTCCAATATTTCTGTGTAGGTTTCACTAGGTTCTTGGTTTTGAACCTTTATTGTTTCTTCATTTTCTGCATTTACTTCATCTATGCTTATGTTCATAAATTCTTCATTTAAGAAAGTAGTATTTGTTTCTTCAATTTGTATTTTTTCCTTTAACTGTTCGACTTCTGTTGCTAATTGTTTTTCCTTAGTTAATTTTTGGCGTTCTTCTTTTTCTTTTATTTTTTGAGCATAAATTTCTTTAAGTAATGCTAATTCTTTTTCTAATTCCGTAATTCTAGAAGTTGTTGGTGATTCTATAGTTTCTTCGTGTTCTACCTTTTGTGCTTCTTTAGTATATTGCCTAGTTTTTACTTGTTCTATTTCGTTTTGTGCTTGTTCTTTTATTTTTGCTATTTCTAATTTTTGATCAATTTCTGTATTTTCTTTTGTTAATCTTACCATAGCTGTTAGACTATCTTCTAATTTTGCCGAATTATTATCTGGCATTAAATGTAAATTGTTTCCTAATTTTTTATATCTTCGTCCTAGATTTGAGTGTACTATTGTTATTAGTATACCTTCTATTCCTATAAATGTTTTTTCATCTACAGGGTATTCTTCTTTATTCAGTATAAATCGTATAAGTACTTATATTATAGATGTTGTAATTCTATTTCCAAATCGAATATAATATGTTTTTGAGTTCTTGTTGACTTATAGTGTACTCCTGCGAATACATTAGTGTGTAATCTATCTTTTTTATGTGTTAATTCAGCTTGTAGATCCGTAATTTTCTTAAGTAATTGTATCTGGTTTTCAGTTATCTTTGATTTAGAAGAACTTTCTTCTATTGTTTTATCCATTTATATAATAATTAACATAGCTCTGATACCATTTATCGAAAAACAACCCACAGCAAATATCCCAACTCCACAAATATCATCCTATGTAGCTAGCCTGAACCATGAAAAACAAATCTATAACCACATCTCCAGATCATATATCCAAAACATTCACCAAATCCAAACATACTTAAACCTCAGACCAAGGTCTACTATTACCACAGATCCAAAAACTGACTATATTACCCAAAAGCTACAAGGATATAATAAACTGATTGCACAACCCGGTACAAATTCCAATCTAGTACGAACTTGCTATGACTTTGGACTGCTCAATACGGTCTACACATCTACAGGAGAAGAAATACAAAAAATACCTGAATTATATTCAGCATTTACTAACTACCAACGTATTACCAAAGGAACATTCTTTTATATAAAATGTTATGTAGCCCCAGCAGAAATATTATACACAGAAATAAAACCAGTCATCCAAGTTATTAAAATAGGACTGACACGAGAAATGATAATCCCAGAAGATATTGGTGCTCAACCCGAAATAAAAGAAGCAGATATACTCGGATTCTATGCAAACAAGCGTATTATAGGATTAAATACTATAATTCAAGAATTAGCAAACAAATACACTAATGGAAATTCCATATGGAGATATTCATCCCGAAACCAAGTTATGATATATTCCAATTCAAGAGAGCTAAGGACAGCAGATATGGAGGAAGTCCGATAGTGGATACTTTCTCTATTGAGACCAGAAGAAATACCTACAACACGAGCTTTGAAAAAGGAATTTATTTCAACAGAACTACTAACAAGATATTGTCAGATAATAGGTCCAAAATACACGGATCACAGATGTACAAAATGCAATGGCGGAGATACAATACATATCCTAGAAGTACAGTTGGAATAAAGACCCAGCCGACAATCCACCAACAACCAACAGACAAAGAGATAAGGTTGAAAAGATATGTGAATAGTGTGCATTTTGTTTTTATGTATATTAGTCGTAAAGGAAATAGGAAGATTCCTTTACCTTATATATTTCTTTATGCTATTTTGTTTTATTAGAAAATTATTGTAACTAAAGTCTTAAAGCAAATAGTATGCTTGACTTTAGCTTTTACTTTTTAAGTATTATGTTGGCCTTAGGAATGTTAGGTAGCCAACTTTTCTTATTATATATATATGTGTAATGAGAAGGTAGGGGACATCGAGCACGAAGCTTAGCAGCTTCAAAACTCTCTTCCCCTTTCTAATGTGTTGAGATTTCCCCAATATAAATAAATAAACTTTTTTAAAAACAGATACTAGCTATGGATGAATCCGATATACACACATCAGTGTCACATACAACCGAAAACATAACAACTTAGGTACATTCATGTCCACATATGTGTAACTAAATCTTATATTCATGATAATCTCTAGATTATTATTACTGTTTATCATATAGTAGTATGATTATGTTAAACTGCTTAAGTAAGTTTGTTATGGTTAGGTAAGCCGAGAGTAAGTAAACCCAGACTAAGCCATCCTAAGAGTCGAAACCAAGAAGGCAAGGAATGCCGTTAGAGGGTAGTAGACTAGAGTTGAGGCATTGTTAGGGGAACTGATTAAGGCCGAAACCCATAGTAGTGACACAAAAATCATGTTAAACATAATGTACTACTAGATGATAAATAGCATAATACAATAGAGGTTAGAGGGAATAATGATTTAAAACACAAATTTAAAATCATGGATAATTATCACTTAGGAACAAATAATTATTTAATAAACGGTGATGAAGATTATAAGATATTACTTTTATATACACTTAAAAGCTTAGATACAGAGTCAACAAGAAAAATATATGATTTATTACTTACCTACGAAATAATATCACTAATGCAAGATAATTGGACAGAATTCATTATATCAGATTTAGGTAATGCTTATATAGAATATAATTATCTAGATTACCCAAATATTGATTAAATGATAAATTATGATAGTTTCAATCATTGGAAAGACATAGTAGAAGAAATTAAATTAAACGAAGAATTACTTAAAATACATACAGAAACATATTTCATGAACTATGAAACTAAATATTTAGATTATATTATAGATACTATTAAAGAATTAAAAAGATTATACCCTGTAAGACAGCTATATTTTGTATCAGCATTCATGCAATGTCACCTAGAAAAAGAATTAGATAACTAGATGAATCCAGAACAATTTGAAAATTGGAAACAAACAGTAGACGAGTTAAGAGAAACAGAAACCTTACTATATTACAATTTAGATATGTATAGAAGTACCCAAGAAGTAATATACTTACAAAAAATGTTAGAAAATATAACCCATATGTTAATATTAATCCCGCTACGTAACAGCTATTATGAAGCAACATTTAGATAAAATGAAACAAATAAATAATAACCCACGCGGTTAGCTTTTTTGATTCATCGTCTAGCTTAAGGTGGTAAAATCCTGATTTACAATCAAATTTACTAAAGTAGTTAAAACCTTGTAGTTGTCGTATTTTTAATATTTTATTTGGTATTGGGTAGTTGTATGTTTTAGTTTTTGCGTTTAAATTTCGATAATCAATAACCATCCTACTTTTTCCTCTTTTTTGTTCACTATGTTTATTAACAATAAATGCGGGACTAGTATGTTTGCTATTACTCTCTTGTATGTAGTTATTTTCGAGTAATTCTTGTATATGCATTCGGAATTCTGTTAGATCATTAAAATTATATTTTAGAGGTTTTTGTGTTATGATACTATTTGGGTCAATTAGTTCTATGGTAATAATAGTTTTATGTTTTTCCCATCCATAGAGTGGGTTTTCATTATACAATAATTCTAACTTATCTTGTATTGGTTTTAGGGTATTTATTGAGAATCTTATTATTTCGACTGACATTTCATCAATTGGATTATTTTCTAATTTTTGTGTTATCTTTTCACTTCCTTCTATCCATGGTGTTGTTTTTCTAGATTTACTTATTACTCTTTTAGCTCTTATCTTTTGTTTACATGGTGTAGTAAACCACCAATGTGTTTTTGTCAATATATGTGGGTATAGGTCATCTAAGAAAGGCATTCCTAATAATATGTCTTTCGTTGTGAATTCATAATTATATATTATTTTGATAGTTAGTATTTTATCCCAGATTTGTAATTTAATATTTTTAGCTGAATATGTTATCATACTTCCTTCATTATTAAATCCTTTTACTACCACGGGGATTTTTTAATTTTTCCCATTTATCTTCTGGTAAACAATTATATTTACATAGGTTTACTTCTGCTCCAGTATCAATACATGGTGTATAATATCTATTGTTATATCCTTCTACTATTATTTTTGCAAGTATATATACTTTTGTCATTCCATTATACTTTTGTTCTGCTGATAATAACTTTTCTATTATTATAGTGGATGATAAGTTGTTTATCTTCTAGGTTGTATGGTTTAACTTGTTCTAGCCATGCTAGTCCTAAGATTATGTTTGTATTTGTTTGTGTTAAAATAAATTGTATCTGAATTGGTATTCCTCCTATAATTAATTCTTGGGTTGTCATTCCTCTAGTTTGTTGTAGTTCTTTTGGTAAGTCTGGACATATTTGTTCATGTAGAACAATTTCATTTTCTGGTATTAATTCTCGTGTAATATAATTTTCTTGTTCTCCAGTATCTATTAATATTAGATATTTTCTTTGGTCTAACATTCCTGTTATATAATATTGGTATAGTTGTAATTCCATTGATATTTTTTCTATTCGTCTTGATGTACTCATTCTAGATGATGTTGACGGGCTATCTATCATCCTTTTGGAAGAGGATGAGGTTCCAATCCTATCTTTTATTATTTCTAAGTCTGTTTCTATATCTATTTCTCTATAACTGTAATCATTGTTATCAATAGTTGTTACTATATTATCGAAAGGGTTTTATATTTTTATTTTGTCTATTTTATTTATTGCTTTTACTGTATGTTGCGTTGTTATAACAATAAAAAAAATAATATTTGATACAAATATATTTGCACAAATTAAAAAACAAGAATCACCCTTAAGGATAGACAAAATCTTCGACGTACCTACAATAAAAAATTGGTTTAAAACACAACGAGAAGAATATTATGTTATAAGTCAAAGAGAACATACAATAGATTGCAAATACGCTCAAGGAAAAGCAATGGTACCCATTATAAATAAAAAGGAACTCAACAACGAAATAAAAAAATTAAAATCAAAAAACCTAATAACATATGTACATTTAGGAGAAATAGAGATATTAAAAAAGCATGTTTTAGGGAAGGAATAGATACACCAATAGAGATATACTTAGCAGATGATAGAATAGTTCACCCAATAGAAAAAAGCGTAATTAGTGCAGTAAAAGGAAACTTAATATACTAAAAATTCAAATTTATAGTCAGCCCTAACTACTCAGTAGCAATAAATGACAAAAATATAGATAAATCATTAGTTTTATATTGGAAAATGTCAGGAATAGAGTTAGCACCAGGAAGTAAAATATTTACAGCAAGATGCAAAAAAATACAAATATACTAATGAAACGATAGAACACCATTGTAGATATTATTCAGGATGTTACACTGAACCCCAGATAAAATGGGAAATTAACCGAAAAGAATTATATGCTTTATATAAATGTTTATTATCTTTTGAACCATATATTGTATATAACAAATTTATTGTGAGAACAGATAATACACAAGTTAAATGGTGGCTAACAAGGAAAATACAAGTCTCAGTAACAATAAAAGAAATACGAAGACTCGTCTTAAATATACAAAACTTTACTTTTACAATTGAAATAATCAAGACTAACAAGAATGTTGTTGCAGATTACCTATCAAGACAAAGCTACACAAACTGAACCAGATAACATCATGGAAGATATGTTTAAAGCCATAACTACACTTTGTCAAAAAGTGGACAGTATGGATTTAGAGCTACAAAAGCTAATGGTTAATGAAGTTATACTGAAACCTAAAGCTAAAACAAGTCAGCCGCATGACTATAACTATGCTGAGCTACGTCGATCGAAAGACGGTAAAAATCCAGAACTAAAAGGAGACGTTGAGAAACTCCTAAAAACTCATAACAATTTAGCTACTTCGATTGCAGGAACTAGCAGTACAGGAAGGTTCAGTTGAGAGAACGCTTGTATCAAGGAGGGCTTAGTCATTGATTCCCATATGTATCCTACCTGCACCTATGTAACACCCTGTATCCTACGTGTACTAGTTCTACTTATATATCACTTGATATAGCCTTATGGTATGGGTAATGGACTCAGTTTCCTATATGACTAGCGACGGTAAGATAAGTTGGAAGGAATTACCCGTACATTTTAATTTGACATGACTAAGTTAACGTCGATGCAACTATTTCAACTTGGGATCGTGAGTAGGTATTTGAATCTAAAGTTTAAAGTGACCAAGTGTACACAAGCTGTAAGTTAAATTAAAGGGATTAAGAACTAAAAATGGAATTAACTATTGAGGTGCTTGCTTGACTTAATTAAGCTAGTAGGTGAATCACCTACTTGAGATATATGGACTAAGTTAATGGACCCAAGGTTATGGGTTGGTGCTCTCGGGCCTATATGGCTATGGGTACTTGTCCGCCCCAATAGGATTTGAGGTATGAAAAAAGTGGTATAAGAGCAGGCTGTCCTAAAGAGTCTACAAAGCCGTGTCTATGTAGAGTCTTTCCTATCGATGTGGTATTGCCTATCGATGTGTTGTGCACCACATCTATAGACAAAAGGCTACGGGACATTTAGTAGTTTTCTCTTTTTCTTCATATCTTAGATTGTGCAATAGAGCCAAGGTTGTAGATGGAGTCATATTTAACCATTGAATTTTTTTATTTTTTTTCTTATTATAGTAGAGATGCCGATTACAAGAAGGAGTAAGAATAAAAGTAAGCAAGTAGATGTGGTTACCGGAGAAGGGACCAACAATTCACCACCTAGACAAGCTAATCAAAGTGAGGCTCAAGATGAGATTGCATCACAGACCTCTTCTACTCCTCCATCTCCAGAAGAGCTAAGAAGGAGAGGAGTACACTCAAAATTACCTATTAGTGCTACTGAGCAAGATTTAAGGAATGCGGTACAATTTTTGACTCGTATAGTTACTGGATAAGGTCAAGGAAAAACTAGTCCAATTACAGGTACTAGTGGTGCGGATAGGACAGTTAGTCTACGAACACAGGATTTTATTAAATTGGATCCTCCCACATTTAATGGGTCAGATCTTAATGAAGACCTATAAGACTTTATTAATCAAATACAAAGGGCCTTAGATGTCATGCATGTATCTAGTAAAAAGATAGTTGAGCTAGAAGCATATAGGTTAAAAGGGAAGGCTATATTATGGTACAAAGACTTGAAACGATCTAGGGGTACATGTTCACCTTCAGCTAGTTGGAAAGAGTTCAAAGAGACATTTCTTGATCATTACCTTCCCTTTGAAATTTGAGAGGCCTATGCAGATCAATTTATAAATCTTCATCAAGGGAGTATGAGCGTGAGGGAGTATACTCTTTGATTTAACTCTTTGGCTAGGTATGCTCGTAATGTAGTAACTACTATGGATGATAGAGTTCATCGATATGTGGATTGATTGGATCCCTATTTGGTTAGAGATTGTACTATTGCTTCTTTGAATAAAGAGAAGGATATAGCAAGGATACAAGTTTTTGCACAAAAAATAGATGATCAAAGGCAAAGGAGAAGAACACAAGATTTGGAAAGAGGGCATCCCAAGAGGGCCATACCTATGGGGCAATTTATGTCATCCCAAAGTGAGTTCAGACCTCGGTTTCCTAACAAAACACCTAGGCCATCATCTTCCTACTCTGCAGCAAGTGCTCCACCCCGATTCCAAGGGTGTAGGGGCAATAAATTTAGGCAAAAAAGTGAAAGCCAAGGTTCACTGACAGTGGGGTATCAAGAGCAAGGGAGTATGAGCCAATCAAGACCTCCTTGATAGCCATGTAAGCAATATGGAAAGTTTTATTTAGGTGCATGTCAATTTGGGAACAATGCTTGCTTTTGGTGTAGTCTGTCGGGGCATATGATGAGAGAGTGCCTATAAAAGGGCATGAGTGGTATTGCACGACCTACTGGATTAGCTGTTGCATCATCATCATCGGTGCCCTTTTTGGGTAGGGTTATACAGCCTACAGGTTATGGTAGAGGTGTTAAAGGAGCATCTAGTTCTAGCGGAGTTCAGAATCGTACATATGCTCTAGCGGGTCGACAAAATTTGGAGGCTTCCCCTGACGTGGTTATAGGTACATTGTCTCTATTTTCACATAATGTATATGCATTAATTGATCCGGGTTCTAAACTATGATATGTCACTCCATTGATTGCTGGAAAGTTCAAAAGAACACCGAAATCACTGGTTAATCCATTTGAAGTGACTACACCAATTGGTGAGTCTATTATAGCTAGAAGAGTTTATCATAATTGCATAGTAATCATTTGTGATCATGACACATTGGTCGACCTTGTTGAACAAGAAATGGTAGACTTTGACATTATAATGGGTATGGATTGGTTGGCTTCTTGTTATGCCATAATATATTACCGAACTAAGAGGGTGCATTTCCATTTTCCAAAAGAGGTAGTCCTTGAATGGAGGGGTAATATTAGGGCACCAAGAGGTAAATTTATTTCTTATCTTCAGGCAAAGAAAATGATATCTAAAGGGTACATATTTCATCTAGTGAGAGTGAAAGATATAGATGCGGAACCACCAAATCTTCAATCGGTTCCAGTGGTAAATGCATTTTCTGGTGTACTTCCTGAATATCTTTTAGGTTTGCCTCTAGAACGAGAAGTAGAGTTTGGTATTGATGTTATCCCAGATACTCAACCTATATCTATTCCTCCATATAGAATGGCTCCGACAGAATTAAGGGAGTTTAAAGAGTGATTAAAAGACTTGCTAGAAAAAGGATTCATAAGGCCTAGTATGTTCCCTTGGGGCGCACAAGTATTATTTGTGCATAAGAAAGATAACACGTTGAGAATGTGTATTGAGTACCGACAACTTAATAAGGCAACTATTAAGAAAAAATATCCCCTTCCAATAATTGATGATTTATTTGATCAGTTACAAGGTGCTAAGTGTTTCTCAAAGATTGATTTGCGGTCGGGTTACCACCAAGTGAGGGTCAAAGAGAAAGATATATGGAAGACAAACTTTCGAACACGGTATGATCATTATGAGTTTTTAGTTATGTCATTTGGGCTAACAAATAAACCAGCAGCTTTTATGGATTTGATGAATAGGGTGTTCAAGCCATTCTTAGATGTGTTCGTTATAGTCTTTATTGATAATATTCTGGTGTATTCACTATCAAAAGAGGACCATGCTAATCATTTATGGCAGGTGTAACAGGTTCTTCATGATCGTAAGTACTATGCAAAGTTCTCTAAATGTGAGTTTTGGTTAAAATCTATAGCATTCTTGGGCCATATTGTATCTGATGAAGGAATAAGGGTTGATACTCAAAAGATAGAAGCCATGAAGGACTGGCCAAGAGCAACAACACCTACGGAGGTTCGTAGTTTCCTTGGGTTGCCAGGTTATTATAGAAGGTTTGTTGAAGGGTTTTCTTCTATTTCTGCACCTTTAACAAATTTAACATACAAAGCAGCCAAGTTCCAATGGAATGACATATATGAAAGGAGTTTCCAAGAGCTGAAGAATAAGTGGACTTCTACACCCGTATTGGTACTTCCATAGAGACAGAGGGTTATTTTATGTATTGTGATACTGCTTGAGTTGGCTTAGGATATGTATTGATGCAGCACGGTAAAGTAATAACTTATGCCTCAAGACAATCGCGGCCACATGAGAAAAATTATCCAACACATGATCTTGAGTTAGCAGCGGTTGTATTTGATTTAAAGATATACGCCACTACTTGTATGGGGTTCATGTTGAAATATATACCGACCATAAAAGTTTGCAATATATCTTTAAGTAGAGGGACCTAAATTTGAGGCAACGAAGGTGGCTTGAACTATTAAAATATTATGATACTGATATTTCGTATCATCCGGGGAAAGCAAACGTAGTAGCTGATGAGTTAAGTCGTAAGGCAATGGTGAGCACTTATGGATTGTCCACGAAAATACAAGGGATGACTAAAGATCTACACCAACTAGATAGCTTGGGAGTTCGCCTTCTTGAATCTCCAGACGAAGGAGTTATTGTTCAAAATATGGCAGAATCTTTATTAGTAGCTAAGGTGAAAGAGAAGCAGTATGTAGACCCTATTTTATTACAGTTTAAGGAGAATGTACAACAAGGTATGACAAAGGCATTTAAGCTTACGCAAGAAGGAGTACATTGGTGCCAAAACAAAATATGTGTACCTAATGTAGATGGGCTAAGAAAGAGGATTATGATGGAAGCACATCATTCAAGGTGTTCCATCCATCCAGGATAAACTAAAATGTATCTTTATTTGAAAGGAGGGTATTGGTGGGTTGACATGAAGAACAACATTACAGAATTTGTAGCCCAATGTCTAAGTTGTCATCAAGTTAAAGTAGAGCACCAAAAACCCGGAGGTTATATGCAACGTATGGATCTTCTAATTTGGAAGTGGGACATGATCAATATGGATTTTGTCACTTGTTTGCCTCGCACAATTCAGAAGTTCGATTCCATATGGGTAATAGTTGATAGAATTACCAAATCAACACACTTCCTGCCAGTTAAGAGCACTTATACAGCTGAAGAGTATGTAAAATTGTATATTAAAGAGATAGTTCGGCTATACAGAGTCCCAATCTCTATTACATCTCATAGGGGAGCTCAATTTACTACAAACTTTTGGAAGTCATTTCAGAAGAGTTTGGGAACGCAAGTGAATTTAAGTACAACTTTTCATCCTTAAATGGAAGGACAAGTAGAATGTACCAGTCAAACACTTGAAGATGTATTGAGAGCTTGTGTATTGGACATTAAAGGAAGTCGGGATGATCATTTGTCGCTTATTGAGTTTGCCTACAATAATAGCTATCATTCAAGTACCAAAATGGTGCCTTATGAAGCTTTATATGGAAGGAAGTGTAGATCACCAATTGGATGGTTTGAAGCGGGTGAAACTGCCTTATTTGGGCCAGATCTTGTTCATCAAGCTATGGAAAAAGTTAAGGTGATACAACAGCGGCTAGAAATAGCTCAAATTCGTCTAAGTGTCCAAACTCCGTGGTTCTTTTTCTACACTATTTCCTTCAATTTCTCAACTATTTAACAAGTAATTAGCATAGTTAATCACTTGTTAACTAGTTTTAAACATCCAATCTTCTTCTGTGATCCTTCATACTAACTAACAACAAGTAATTTCTTCTACTTTTGTTACTTGGTTTTTGAGTCTGATTTGTTTTTGTGCTACTTTCTTTTAGCTTTTCTTATTTATTTTCCCTAGAAAACTTCTTGGCTCCCATCCTTAGCTTTTGAACTTTCATTCTTGAGTTGACAAGAATCCATTCTTGACCTCAGGTATAGATTGGACCCTTGCAACTCATTGGAACTAAACGAGTTACAACCATTAGTCGAGGAAATTTGTGAGGCAAACAAAGGTGTGATTTCTTGAGTGTTTGTGAACGTTCTTTTGACTAACTTAACGTGTTTGTTTGTTTTGCTTGAGTGTTTTACCTAGGTACCTATGTTGAACCAAGGAGACGGTGACTTGATTACAACACGGGATCCCATAATACTTGAATTGTTAAACATGTTCACCGTTTTCTCAACCCGCATGGATGAGAGGTTGGACTGGTTGGGTAATCAACTAGAAACTCTTGAAGAAAGGAGTCAGGATGGTTCTTTCACTCCCCTGGCTACTCATTATTTTGAAACCACAAGAGGAGCTCGCCATGACTCCTCAACCCCAATTTCACCCGATGCTCTTCACCGAGTGCTTTATCCCACATCCTTCGCTCCACCAACTCAAACCCAAACCGCGAATGCCACCCACCAAAATTTCCAATCACCACTATATGCTCTTCCCCTTCCCCAACCACCACTAAATAGACCTCCAACACCACCAAATGATCACAAACCACTCGGAAATGCCCAACCAATCCAAAATATCCAACCATTAGGTGATGAGTTACTAGAGAAGTTCCACGATGAGTTTGAGGGAGTAAATGATAACTACACCCACCGAATGAGGGGTCTGCATGTACAATTCCATGGTGCTCATAAAGGCAAAGGAGGAATACATGGTCCTATCACTCAATTGGGTAGGCAAAAGGGATTTCAAGGTTGGGAATTTCGTGATGACAACTATAGCAAGAATCCATATGGACATAATGGACCTCATGGACATCTTGGGGGTCGAGACACGACTCCTAACTCCATAAAGGTGACTCTTCAATCTTTCAAGGGTGAGAGCAACCCCGATGTGTTTCTTTATTGGGTGACACAATGTGATTGTATCTTCTTGACTAATGAGATATCTGAAGTGCCGAAGGCATCTTATGTTATTGCTCAATTTGAGTGGTTTGCATCTACTTGGTGGGAAACTCAAGTGAAGGCTAGGATATAGCATGGTTTAGCTCCCACTCCCACTTGGGAAGAACTCAAAGCTATCTTAAGGCGTAAGTATGTCACTGATTATTATCACCAAAAGCAACTAAAGAAGGTTTACACTTTGCAACAAGGCACAAAAAGTGTGGAACAATGCTATGATGAGTTCCAACTTGTGAAGATAAGAATAGACTTTGAAGAAAATCCTTTGCATGCTATAACACTATTTTGAGCGGGGTTGAGTAAAGAGATTACTTCCAAAATGAGACTCCACAATTATCATGATATTGATGAAACTCTTGAAGTGGCTATTGAAATTGAGTTGGGGCTCAAGGAGGAGAAACTTGACAAGTCGAGAGGCTACAAAGGATCTTGGAACTACAATAAAGAAGGGGGATCTTCCTTTTCGACTTGATAAAAGAACAAGGGCACCACATAAGAGACCAAAAAACCATTGGTCCAACCTAATCACTTTGAGAAGCCCACTCCCAAAACAACTACACATGAAGGAAGTACTTCTTATAAACCTCTTCGATGTTTAAATGTCAAGGATTTGGTAATAGAATAAGTGAGTGCCCCAATCAGAGGGAATTTATTGTCATGATTGATGATTCTTGTAATGTTTATAGTGTTCCTCTTCTTGAGGGGAATGACAATGAGGGTACTTATGACGTGAAGGATGATGATGAAGTAGTGGAGAGTGAGGAGTATGGTGATGTTGTTGTTGTTGTTATTCCTTATGGGTTGACTAGAAGGTCCTTATTCATCAAGGACTTGCCTCAAGAAGGGGATCTCACCCTCCCAAACTATGTAGTGCGGAGTACAATGATAATCAAGGCCTTGGATAATCCAAACCAAAGGGAAAACCTTTTCCATTCTAAGTGCCTCATCGAGGGAAATGTGTGTTCCTTGATAATCGATGGAGGAAGTTGTGCTAATGTTGAAAGTACTACATTGGTGGATTTTCTTCACCTCCCCACTACCAAACACTCTACCCTTTAGAAAACTTTAATGGTTGAGCAATTATGGAGACTTTAAGGTAAATAGGCAAGTCGTGATTAAGTTCAAGGTTGGAAAATACCAAGGTGAAGTTTTATGTGATGTGGTGCCAATACAAGCTTTTCATTTATTACTTTGGAGGTCATGGTAATATTATCGAGCTACTAACCATTATGCTCACACCAATCGGTATTCCTTTGAACATGAAGGGCATACACACATCCTACATCCTATGACACTGGTAAGTTAGTGACATGTACCATAAGTTGAGAGAGTTGATTAATAAGGGAAAGGGTCTGGATGCTATTAATAAGGTTAAGGGTGTCGTGGGAGAGAGTTAAGGGAAAGTCTATTCTAAGGGGAAAGAGAAGGTGGCTCTTTTGGCAAACTTTAAGGAGATTCGGGATGAGTTGAAAGAGAGGCAATCGGTGGTCCTTCTAATACATAGGGATTATACTTTTCTCACTAATGAACTAACTTTTTCTCTCCCTAGTTCTATTTCTTCTCTTTTGCAGGGTTATGAAGATGTGTTTCCCCTGAAACTTCCAAAGGGATTGCCCCCTATAAGGGGAATTGAGAATCAAATTGATTTCATACCGGGGTCCCAATTGCCAAACAAGCCAACTTATAAATCCAATCAAGATGACACCAAGAAACTTCAAAGGAAAGTGGATGAAATACTTGAGAAAGGGGTGGTGCGGGAGAGAATGAGCCCATGTGCGGTACCGTTGATTTTGGTTCCTAAAAAGGTTGGTACTTGGCGCATATGTGTGAATTGTCGAGCCATCAATAAAATAATGGTAAAGTATTGCCATACCATTCCTCGACTTGATGACATGCTTGATGAGTTGATTTGTTTTTGCATATTCTCAAAAATAGACCTTAGGAGCGATTACCATCAAATCTGGATGAACCTCGAGGATGAGTAGAAAATGGCATTCAAGACCAAATTTGGTCTCTATGAATGGTTCGTGATGCCTTTTGGCCTTACCAATGCTCCTATTACTTTTATGCGTTTGATGAATCATGTGATGAAACCTTTTATTGGTAGGTTTGTGGTTGTGTACTTTGATGATGTGTTGGTGTATAGTAAGACCATGGATGAGCATGTTGGTCATTTAAAGTGTGTGTTTGATGTGCTTAGGCAAGAATAACTCTATGCCAATGCGTCTAAATGCTCTTTTAATGTTAACGAAGTTATTTTTTTGGGTTTTGTTGTGAGTTCAAAGGGAGTTGAGGTTGATGAATCCAAAATAGACGCTATTAAGAATTGGCCAACTCCCACGTCCATTGGTGATGTGCGTAGTTTCCATGGAATGTCAATTTTTTATAGGCGATTTGTTAAAGAATTTAGCACCATAGCCACCCCCTTGACTAAGGTGATCCAAAAGGATACATCCTTCTTTTGGGGTGAGGAACAAGCAAAGGCTTTTGTCACCTTGGAACAAATGCTTAGTTCTGCACCATTGTTGTAATTACCCGACTTTAATAAAACATTTGAAATTGAATGTGATGCTAGTAAAGTGGGTATTGGAGCTGTTTTGATGCAAAATTTACAACCCATTTCCTACTTTAGTAAGAAGCTTAGAGGTGCGACACTGAATTACTCCACCTATGACCTTGAGCTTTATGCCTTGATTCGGGCTTTGGATAATTGGCAACACTACTTATGGCCTAAGGAGTTTGTCTTTAGGACCGATCATCAGTCCTTGAAACATCTTAGGTCACAAGAAAAGTTAAACAAGAGGCATACCAAGTGGGCTGAATTTCTTGAAACATTCCCTTATTTGATTCATTACAAAAAGGGGAAGGATAATGTGGTGGCTGATGCATTGTCAAGGAAACATGTTTTGGTCTGTACTTTGACTTCTAAGTTGTTGGGTTTTGACAGATTGAAATCATTATCCCCCAAGGATCCCATTTTTTCTCAAATCTACCAAGATTGTGGATCATGTGTAAGGGACCATAAGCTCAAAGATTAACCTACCAACCCATTAACTACATTTGATGGTTACTTACTCAAGAACAAGCGACTTTGTGTACCTATGAGCACTTGTAGGGAACTTTTTGTGAGAGAGGCACATGATGGGGGTTTGATTGGGTATTTTGGTATTGACAAGACATTGGGGATCCTTGAAGAACATTTCTATTGGCCTAAAATGCATAGTGATGTTGCTAAAATTTGTGGTCAATGTGTTAATTGTGGTAGTGCTAAATCTAGGTTACTTCCCCATGGCTTATATAACCCTCTCCCCACCCTTCAATAGCCTTGGCTTGACATTTCTATGGATTTGGTATTGGGCTTGCCTAGGACTAAGAGGGGCATGGATAGCATCTTTGTGGTTGTTGACCATTTTTCCAAAATGACTCATTTTATTACATCTCATAAGTGTGATGATGCCCCCCATATTGCATCTTTGTTTGTTGAGCATGTTGTCAAGTTGCATGGTATTCCTCAATCCATAGTGAGTGATAGGGATCCTAAATTCCTTAGACACTTTTGAAAGGAGTTGTGGAGTAGACTTGGGACAAAATTTTTGTTCTTTACATCATGTCACCCACAAACCGATGGTCAAACCGAAGTTGTGAACCGCACCCTTGGTTCTATGCTTTGGGCCATGGTTAAAGGAAAACTCACATCTTAGGAAGACCAATTGCCTTTAGTTGAATTTGTATATAATCGTGTAACTCATAATCCTATTGGCATGTCTCCATTTGAGGTTGTGTATGGTTTTAACCCCCTTACCCCTGTTGATCTAACCCCTTTGTCTCAAGATGTTGTGTAGAGTTTAGATGGTAACAATAGGGTCGAGGCCATGAAAGCTTTACATGAGAAAGTGAGACTTCAACTTGAGAAGAAGAATCAAGAAACGGCCAAGAGAGTCAACAAGAGGAGAAAAAGGGTGGTGCTTGAACCGGGTGATTGGGTTTGGGTCCATTTTCAAAAGGAGAGGTTTCCCAACAAAATAAAGACCAATCTAATGCCTAGAGGTGATGGCCCATTTGAAGTTCTTGAAAGGCTTAATGACAATGCCTACAAAATTGATCTTCCCCGGGATTATCAAGTGCACAATACATTCAATATTTTTTATCTTTCTCCTATGGATATGTGTGATGAAAACCCTTTGAATTTGAGTACAAATTCTTCTTAAGAAGGGGAGAGTGATGCAACCCAAGGAGCCAAGCTTGTGAGCTTCAAAATTGGTAAGGGTTGTTCATGAAGAAGGATACACTTGAGTGCATTATGGAGTCCTCCCGAGGATTCCATGTGATCGTGATAGCGTTTAATGGAGCATACGTTAAGTAGAAGAATGAGGATTATGCTTTTTGATGTCATCAAAAAGAGGACATCCAAACAAGGCCCTTACATCATTAAGGGTAGAAATGTAATAATATAGTTTCTTCTTTATTTGCTTAGTATAATAGCCTCTTTATGCTTTGAAGACTTAGAATTTTCATAAATGAAAAACTCCATTGTTGTTGAGAGATTATAAGAGCTTGCTAAGCTTTTAGTTTTTTCTTGTTTTGGAAAGAAGAGTTGCTTGGGATATCATTTTCCTTGAGGTTCTTCTTAGAGTTAGGTGCTTGTTGGGATATTTAAGGAAGGTCTCTTTATTTATTAAAGTGGTTGTCTTTAATTCTCAATTTGTGTCTATCTATTTATCTATCTTCCTTTTGTTTCTTTGTTAATTTTCCTATCATTAGTATAAATCATGCTTTATTTCTTTATCAATCTAAGTTTTCATTTTAGGGTTTATATCACTAGCCAAGGTAGAATGTTCCCTATCTTAACTTGTTCCAATAACCCCATAACCCTTTCCTGTCTTTCCTGGCATTATGTGCATGCACAAAGGTGCATAAGAAATCCAGTTTTGAAGGGATGTGGGTGATCTGACATGTAACAGCTTGCTCTGTTTCACTATACTTCATTACTTTATATGTATCCTTCTTCCATAATATCCATATCCTGCCATTGTAGTGGGTAGTATGGTTAGTATAATATCCTCCAAATAACTTTTCAGCTATCATACTAATATTAATACACTTGATCTTTGTTTCCAACAACCCATTTAAGTCAATCTCTAATTCATTACAAAGGAGCTTGACCTTCTTTTGTTTTGAGAGGCCATTTAGGCCTCTCACATTCCAGCATAAGATAGTAACCATCCCCCTCAAGAATGCTTCCACTCCCATCCATATTCCAGATAGTATCTTATTGCCTACTACAGTCATCATCTGTAATACCTCAAAAAATTTTGAATTAAGTTAACACCTTAATGAGTACAACTCCGGGTATACAAAGAGAATTATGGTGTATTAGCAAATACTGTAGAATATATATGTAATGTATTTGTATGTTGTTGCTGGTATGGAAAGGATGTTAGTGTATTATTATTAATTTAAAATATGTGTTTTAAGTGTGCCAAGTTGTAGGGCCATTATAAATTTCCTACATATTTTTTAAAGTAAGTGAAATTAAGGGAAATATATATATTCTTTCAATTGAGAATTGCTCCCAGAACGTGAAACCATAAGAACCCAAAGGGTTCTCAGCCTCTTCCCCTTATTCAGCTAATCGACAAGAAAATTCGGAAGATCGTAAAGCATACAAGAATTCCTTCAAAGAAGAGATGTTCCACAGTCCTTAGTTCCTAGAAAACTACTAGTTTTATCCAAGAATCCTCAAGACCTCGAATTGGGGGTTAACTCCAAAAAAGTAATCTCTTCACTCCATACTCAAATTTAATCATAGACTATATGTTGGGGTGTAGTGTAAGTTATTAATTATCATTTGATTTGGACCTTCGCACAACTTCTCGAAATGGGTTTATAAGAAAAAGGGGAAGAGGTGAAATTTTGATAAAAGTGGAGTTTTTAGGAATTCCTATCAATTGGGTGGACGAAATGCTGGAATTTTATAAATTGGAAACCGAAGAATTCATTCCAGAATCTTGTTGAGAAATTTGATTAATTTGGGCATAAGTGATTATTATCGGAATAAATTTTTAAATGCACCTATGGGTCATTAATGGACGTATATGTTATCCTTGTAGTTAATTGATTGCCTATGGTAGTGAAAACTAGTGGTTGGCTCGATAAAAACTACACTTTTATGGGTTGAATTGTTTTAGGCTTGGAATACTATCGTAGCTAGTAAAGCACTAAGGTATGTAAAGTTAAAACTTCCCTCACCATTAAGGTACAACCCAGGTCAGGTGCCCTTTTTATAAATGTTAATATAGTTTTCATGAAATTCAAGGATGATAGCCTTATTTATCTTATATATTGTCCCCTCGTCCTACGTCTAGCATATAAGCATACTTTTTACTCTCTTTATGTCGATTCTTCAAAATATTCCATATTATCGTAAGTTCCCTTACTTGAAATTCTTAGGTCACATGATATATATATATATAGAGCACGTCATAAATGAAAGTAAATAGCCATAGCATAGTTGCACTTATATGTAATAGCTAAATGATCATTATCTTAATTCACATGTTATGGGCCTTTGAGGCATTATTCGACAAACGTTAAAAATGGGAAGGTACATAGGTTTTACTTGGCACTTCCACTCGACGTGATTTTGTGGACAAGATGAAGACCAGATCATTATAGTGAGCCCAAACATTGGGATGTACCCGCCTCTATGGCATCATTTGTATTTGGAGTCATGCATTGGTTTCCCCTGACTAGAGCCAAAATATGGTATATATGGCATGCGGGCAAACCCTCATAGTGAGCCTCTAGGGGGTGTACCTTGTATCAGACTGTGATTATAGTTATACGTATAAAATCATAGCAATGAGTATTTGAGCAACATACGTATTATACTTGCCTCAGATTGCCTTCGTAGGCCATCTTGTGATCATTTGTACTACATATAGGTTAAATACATTACCTAGGCAAACTATAGGATTTATATTATAATGAACGCTTTCCTAGAAATTATATGACGAACAAATAAAGTTGGTCCATAGGTTACAGTTTCATATCGTATATATGTTACTTGTATGCTCATACTTCTTTCACTTTGGTATTTGATTCATACGAGCTTCCGCACTTGTACAAATATTATTCTATTTGTTTTTCATACCAGTACATATTGTATATGTACTAACGACTCCACATTACCACACTCAATTAATGTAGGCTCAGATTTACAAGATAGCAGACGTCCACGTTAGGCTCTATTACTATTTTCAGTTGATATTTTGGTGAGCTCCATCTCTCTCTAGAGCCAGTCTATGTCTAATATTTTTTATTATACGTACAAGTCTCTTGTTGGGTATGTCAGGCCCTTTCCCAACTAGTTATTAGTTGTATAGCATGTTAAACTAGGTAGAGGCATTATGGACATCATGCAGTATTGTATTGTACAGTTTTTGTTAATATAACTCTCTTGTGTGTATATACAACTCATATTGGATATCCTACTCATTATTACTCCATAATCTCGTATATGTCATAGATTGCTTGTAAAGTAAGTGCATACGGTTCTTGTCCATCCCTACCATTTTGGGGCGTGACAAACTTGGTATCAGAGCCTAGGTTCAGTTGTCCCAGGGAGTCTATGAAGGCCCTTACATCATTAAAGGTAGAAATGTAATAACATTGTTTCTTCTTTATTTGCTTAGTATAAATAGCCACTTTATGGTTTAAAGACTTAGAATTTTCATAAACTAAAAACTTCATTGTTCTTAAGAGATTATAAGAGCTTGCTAAGCTTTTAGTTGTTTCTTGTTTTGGAAAGAAGAGTCTTGGGATATCATTTTCCTTGAGGTTCTTCTTAGAGTTTGGTGCTTGTTGGGATATTTAAGGAAGGTCTCTTTATTTATTAAAGTGGTTGTCTTTAATTCTCAATTTATGTCTATCTATCTATCTTCCTCTGGTTTCTTTGTTAATTCCCTTATCATTAGTCTAAATCGTGCTATATTTTTTTATCAATCTTAGTTTTCATTTTAGGGTTTATATCATTTGACATCAGGAACTTGGATTGGGTTTACGTCTACAAATTTATGTCTTGGCCTTTGGTATTTTCAAAAAAAAAAAAAAAATCACAAAAAACATCCAAAAAATTTTTTTGTTTGACTTGCTGTTTTTGACACTAGATCTTGCTTCTCTAGTGTCTTTAGAGCCTAGATCTCAAATTTCACTCAATTCGGATTTGTAGAAAAGAAGTTGACATGAAAGGGTTTTCAAGATTTTGAACTTTTCAAACGTGGAAAGTGGATTTGTTGATTGAGAAGAAATTGAGACTTAAAAAACATTGGGGTTTGTTCCCTACATCGTGGGGAAGCTACTCCTAAATTTTCAGCCGATTCGAGTTGATTTGGAGGTGTTGGGGTTTAGTGTGTGTTCTTGCTGTTTTAGGTGTTCTTAGGGGCCTTCATATTGTTCTCAAAGAAAAAGGTGAATAAAAGTGCACTTTGATCCAAAATTTACAAGTCAAAGTTAGTCAAAGTGTTTATGGGTCCACTTGAGGAAATTTTTTAAAAAAATATTTGAAAAAAAAAAATAATTATTATTATTATTTTCCAGGTGGACCGCCATGTCAGCAGTCAAGTCAGAGCCAACTCAGCAGTCAGCTCTAGTCAACACTGCCACATTAAAAAAAAAAAATTCAGTGCCATAGAAAGTGTCAGACGCTTGCTATGGCACCCAAACTAGCAAGCTTCTAAAACTCAGTGCCCTAGGAAGGGCCAGACCCTTGCTGGAATGGCCAAACTAGTAAGCTTCCAAAAAGTCTTCTAAGTGTCCAAACTCCGTGGTTCTTTTTCTACACATTCTTCCTTTGATTTGTCAACTATTTAACAATTAATTAACATAGTTAATCAATTGTTAACTAGTTTTAAACATCAAATCTTCTGCTTTGATCCTTCATACTAAGTAACAACAAGTAATTCCTTCTACTTTTGTTACTTTGTTTTTGTAACACCCCGTATATTTCCGAACTTATTTGGCTACCTTAACATTTTTGGAATTATTTAAACTTGAGATAGTTGGTGTATTACCCACTAAATTTATTGGGCTGAATTAATATGATGTTTATGGACTTAATTGAGGCCCAAAATTAAGTAAAAAGACATGGGCCCAAAAAGGGAGATGATCCATTTAAAAATGGACCAAGTATACTTAGACTTTTTGACCAAATAATTGGCCAAGGGAGACTACAAAGAGGCGGTGGAAAGGGTCCTTTATAAGGATGAAATTCAGCTTATTTTCAACACATTTCACTTGCCAAAAATTAGATTTTTAATCAACATTTCTCCTCTCTCAAAAACGCTAGCCACCCTTATTTTCTCTAAGGATTTTTGGACAAATCTTCAACTTGCAAGTCTTGGTAAGTTTTTAACCTCATATATTAATATATTATATGCATAATATGGTGTGTATATCATGTTGTTTATGTTTAAAAAGTGTTGATCAATCCACTTATTGTGAAATAGTCCACTTTTGCTAAATCGGTAAAGGATTTTCCTTCTATGTGGTTTAAACTTGAAAGGGGACTTAAGGTCTTGAAGGAATTGAATTAGATGGATGATATTTCAGTATATTTAATTGTGGTGCTGTACCTAATTCTTTTCTCCTTGTGTATGACTTCTGGAAATGTTTATACGTAATTGTGCATGGAACGTTTGGCGTAGTGAAAGGAGAATACTTTCTTGTTATGTTAAAGTAAATTCTGAAACTGTGTGGACTGTTTTTAGTATATTTTTGTGGAAGGTATTTATGTGACTTGATGGAGTAAAAATGTGGAGTTGCATTGAGGTAAAAATGTGAAGTATGCACTTGGTGGGAAATCTTGTCGGTTTGTGACGTCTATGTTGATGTGTGGACTGTTATGGTATTGTTGGCATTGTGGGGCAGTAAATTGTATTGTAAGAGGGTTGAATGAAGTTATATGGCAGTAGAAAGGAAGTTGGAATGATATACCATGTGTTTGGGATGTTGGATAGTTTTTACTTCCCATTAAGTAACTAATTACCATTTTGCAACTTGTAATGTAATTAGCTTTTAATGTTAGCTTCGTTACGTACTTGTGTTGTAGAGTAACACATAAAGAAGGAGATGAATTATTGTAGTCACGTGGTGGGAAGATAAGGTATGTAAGGTTACTCTTTTCCGTATCCTTTGGCCGTACCTATTGTTCACATCGTTACCAAACTTATTTCCACTCCGAAATGTTTTAAAGTAACTCATTTCAAGTTTGTTAGCAATTGTTATTTACGTGTCTCTTATTTGTTGACTATTGTTCCAAATCTCCAATAATGTTACGGCCACCGATGTAACAATCTCACAAAAATTAAAGAAAATGAAGTAATGCATATTTGGTTGAGTACGGTTGGTAGCTCTGGGGGCGAAAGCCTAGCTCGTGCCGATCCCGATTGATTATTGGATACAGGGGGTAGCTCTGGGGGTAAAAACCTAGCTCGATCCGAACCTAATTTATTGATTTATGGGTGGTACCTCTGGGGGCATAAGCCTAGCCCGAGCCGATCCCAATGTTATTTACTACAGATCAATTGGTCCCGGGCATTGTATGATGTATATCAATAAGAAGGAAAAAAGGAAAGAAATGAATGTAATGTACATGGTTCCACATATACAGTACGGTGGTATATAAGTATTATCTATTCACTTGTATTTGATTCCATTTGAGTTCCTATATTCCATATAGTTACTTATAGCCTTACATACTTAGTACATTCTTTCGTACTGACGTCCCTTGGGGGACCTTCCTTACTTGATGCAGGCACAGGAGCTAGTAGACCTTCACAATAGGGTACGGGTCATTTGCAGGCTATTGGTGAGCTCCAGGTTGATTCGGGGATTTCTGAGTCATTTGTATATATTTTTGGTACTGTGTAGTAGTTGTATAAAGTGGCTACTTGTCCCAACCTTAGTCATGGTTATATATCATTTAGAGGCTTTTTATACATTGTAAAGTCAAACGTAGAGGTGTCATACCTTTTTAGAGGTTGTGGCCCCAACGGCCAAGTCTCGTATCTATTTTGAACGTCTTTACATGACTTCTGTTATCGATATATTATATCTGCATGCTGCAGAATTTTTGTTCACTTAATGGCATGCATATGAATGTACTCGGTCATAGGTTGGTTCTCTCGGGCCTTTACGGCTACGGGTGCTTGTACACCCCAATGAGATTTGAGGTGTGACAAAAGTGGTATCAAAGCTAGTTGTCCTAGGGTGTCTACAAAGCCGTGTCTGAGTAGAGTTTTGCTTATGGATGTGTTGTGTACCACATCTATACGTAGGAGGCTACTAGACATTTAGGAGTTGTTTCTTTTCTTCACTTCCTAGATCGTGCAATAGAGCCAAAGTTGTAGGTGGAGTCATATTTAACCACTGAATTTGTTTTATGTTTTTGTTTCCTCAGTATAGCAAACTGTTGATTACAAGAAAAGGTAGGAGTAAAGGTAAGAAGGGAGACATGGCTGCCAAAGTAGGAACCAGTAAATCACCACCTGAATGAGTTAATCAAGGTGAAGTTGAAAATGAGTTTGCATCGCGGGCTTCTTCTACTCTTCCACCTCCAGGATAGCCAAGAAGGAGAGGAGTGCCCCCAGAACCACCTGTTAATGCTACTGAGCATGATTTAAGGAATGCGGTGCAAATGTTGACTCGTATAGTTGCTACACAAAATCAAGGACAAGATGGTACAACTATAAGTAATGACGGAGCGGATAGGGCATCTAGTCGACGAACACAGGATTTTCTTAAATTAGATCCTCCCACATTTATCGGATTAGATCTTAATGAAGACCCACAAGACTTCATGGACCAAATTCAAAGGGCTTTAGATGTTATGCATGTATCTGGTACAAAAATAGTCGAGCTTGCATCATATAGATTAAAAGGAGAGGCCATATTATGGTACGAAGATTGGAAACGATCTAGGGATATCGGTGCACTATCAGCTAGTTGGGAAGAATTCAAAGAAGTATTCCTTGATCATTACCTTCCATATGACATCCGAGAGGCTCGTACAGACCAATTCTTAAATATTCGTCAAGGTAATATGAGCGTCAGAGAGTACAGTTTTTGGTTTAAATCTTTGGTCAGGTATGCTCCTAATGTAGTAGCTACTATGGACGATAGAGTTCATCGGTATGTGGATAGATTAGATCCATATTTGGTTAAGGATTGTACTATTGCTGCTTTAAATAGAGATATAGATATATCCAGGATACAAGCTTTTACATAGAAGATGGAGGATCAGAGGAAAAGGAGAAGAACGCAAGAATTTGAAAGAGGACCGTCAAAGAGGGCTAAACCTATGGGACAGTTCATGGCGTCCCAAGGAGAATTTCGACCTCGGGTTTTTAATAGACCACCTATACCATCATTTTATTATTCTGCAGCAGGTACTCCATCCCAATTTTGAGGGTTTAGAGGCAGTCAAGTTGGGCAAAGTAGTGGGATTCAAGGTTCACAGACAGCAGGGTATCATGAACCAGGAAAAATGAGCCAATCGAGGTTTTCTTATCAGCGGTGTCAGTATTGAGGAAAGTTTCATTTAGGTGCAGTCGGTTTGGGACAGATGCTTGTTTCTGGTGTGGTATGTCGGGGCGCATAATGAGAGAGTACCCACGAAGGGGCACGGGCAATATGGCGAGACCTACTGGATCAACCGTTGCATCATCCTCGTCGGGTGTACAGCCTACTGGGCATGGTAGAGGTGTTCGAGGAGCAGCTAATTCTAGTGGAGTCCAGAATCGTACCTATGCTTTAGCAGATCGGCAGAATTTGGAGGCTTCTCCTGATGTGGTTACAGGTACATTATCCATCTTTTCACATAATGTATATGCATTGATTTATCCGGGCTCTACCCTATCATATGTCATTCCATTGATTGCTGAAAAATTTGAAAGAACACCGAAATTACTAGTCAAGCCATTTGAAGTATCTACACCCGTTGGTGAGTCTATTATAGCTAAGAGAGTCTATCGTAATTATATAGAAACTATTTGTGATCATGATAAGTTGGCTGATCTTATTGAGCTGGAAATGGTAGATTTTGATGTTATAATGGGTATGGATTGGTTGGCTTCTTGTTATGCCACGGTAGATTGCCGAGCTAAGAAGGTACATATCCATTTTCCACAAAAGACCGTCCTTGAATGGAGGGGTAATGTTGGAGCACCAAGAAGTAAATTTATTTCTTATCGTAAGGCAAAGAAAATATATCCAAGGGGTACATATGCCATCTAGTAAGAGTGCAAGATACCGATGTGAAGCCACCAACTCTTTAATCAGTTCCGGTGGTAAATGAATTCCTTGATGTATTTCTTGAAGATCTTCCAGGTTTGCCTCTAGAACAGGAAGTAGAATTTGGTATTGATGTGATTCCAGGTACTCAGCCTATCTCTAGTCCTCCATATAGAATGGCCCCCGCAGAGTTACGGGAATTGAAGGAGCAATTAAAAGACTTGCTGGACAAGGGATTCATAAGGCCTAGTATGTCCCTGTGGGGTGCACCAGTGTTATTTGTACGAAAGAAATATGGCACATTGAGAATGTGTATTGATTATCGGCAACTGAATAAGCTAACAGTCAAGAACAAATATCCCCTCCCCAGAATTGATGATTTGTTTGATAAATTACAGGGTGCCAAATGATTCTCAAAGATTAACTTGAGATCGGGTTATCATCAAGTAAGAGTTAGAGAAAAATATATACCCAAGACAGCTTTCTGAACACGGTATGGTCATTATGAGTTTTTAGTTATGTCATTTGGGCTAACAAATGCACCAGCAGTTTTTATGGATTTGATGAATAGGGTGTTCAAACCGTTCTTAGATGTGTTCGTGACAGTGTTTATAGATGATATTCTGGTTTATTCAAGATCAAAAGAGGACCATGCTAATCAATTACGACAGGTGTTACAGATTCTTCGTGATCGTAAGTTATATGCAAAGTTCTCTAAATGTGAATTTTGGAGAAAATCTGTAGCATTCTTGGGTCATATTATGTCGAATGAAGGAATAAGGTTCGATACTCAGTAGATAAAAGCTGTGAAGAACTGGCCAAGACCAACAACGCCTACAGAGATTCGTAGTTTCCTTGGATTGGTAGGTTATTATAGAAGGTTTTTCATAGGATTTTCTTCTATTGCTGCACCTTTGACAAAGCTAACACACAAGGCAACCAAGTTTCAATGGAACGATGCATGTGAAAAGATTTTCCAAAATCTGAAGAGTAAGTTGACTTCTACACCCGTATTGGTACTTCCATAAGGCACAGATGGGTATACGGTGTATTGTGATACTTCAGGAGTCGGCTTGGGATGTGTATTGATGCAACATGGTAATGTGATAGCTTTTGCCTCAAGACAATTGCGACCACCTGAGAAAAATTATCCAACACATGATCTTAAGCTAGCAGCTGTGATATTTTCTTTAAAGAAATGGCGCTACTACTTGTATGGGGTTCACATTGACATATATACCGATCATAAGAATTTGCAGTATATTTTCAACCAGAAGGACCTAAATTTGAGGTAGCGGAGGTGGCTGGAACTACTAAAAGATTATGATATCGATATTTTATATCATCCAGGGAAAGCAAATGTAGTAGCCTATGCATTAAGCCGCAAAGCAATAGGAAGCATTGCTGGTCAGCTCACAGAAAAGCAAGGTATAGTCAAGGATCTACATCAACTAGCCAGTTTGGGGGTTCGTCTTCTTGAAACTCCAAATGAAGAAATGATGGTGCAAAATGCAGCAGAATCTTCATTAGTAGCTAAAATGAAGGAAAAATAGTATGCGGATCCTATTTTATTGCAGCTGAAGGAGCATGTGCAACAAGGTTTGACAAAGGCATTTGATCTTACGCAAGAGGGAGTGCTTCAGTGCCAAAGTAGATTGTGTGTACCTGATGTAGATGAGCTAAGGAGATGGATTATGACAGAGGCACATCATTCAAGGTATTCTATTCATCCGGGAGCCACCAAAATGTATCATGATTTGAAAGAAATGTATTGGTGGGGTAACATGGAGAAGAACATTGCAGAATTCGTAGCCAAATGTCCAAATTATCAATAAGTAAAAGTAGAGCATCAAAAGCCTGGAGGTTATATGCAATGTATAAATCTTCCAATCTGGAAGTGGGACATGATCAACATGGATTTCATCACAGGTTTGCCTCGTACACTTTGGAAATTTGATTCTATTTGGGTAATAGTGGACAAGCTTACCAAGTCAACACAATTCCTACCGGTCAAGACCACCTACACAGCGGAAGATTATGTGCGGTTGTATGTTAAAGAGATAGTTCGACTACACGAAATTCCAATCTCTATTATATCAGACAGGGGAGCTCAATTTACTGCACACTTTTGGAATTCTTTTCAGAAGAGTTTGGGAACCCAAGTGAATTTAAGTACAGCTTTTCATCCTCAAACAGATGGACAAGCAGAACGTACTATATAAAAACTGGAAGATATGCTATGAGCTTGCACATTGGACTTTAAAGGTAGTTGGGATTATCATTTATCTTTTATTGAATTTGCCTACAATAATAGGTACCATTCAAGTATCAAAATGGCGCCTTATGAAGCTTTATATGGAAGAAAGTATAGATCACCAATTGGATGGTTTGAAGCGGGTGAAACTGCCTTATTAGGGCCAGATCTTGTTCATCAAGCTATGGAGAAGGTTAAGTTGATACAACAACGGCTACAAACGGCCCAAAGTCGGCACAAGTCATATGCCGATATTAGAAGAAGGGGGCTAGAATTTGCCATAGGTGATTGGGTATTCTTGAAAGTGTCACCAATGAAAGGGGTAATGAGATTTGGAAAGAAAGGAAAGCTAAGTCCGCGTTATATAGGGCCATATAAGATTATCCGAAGATTTGGTCAAGTTGCGTATGAATTAGAACTATCCCAAGAACTCTCCACAATTCATCTAGTGTTTCATGTTTCAATGCTTCGAAAGTGCATAGGAGAACCATCTCATATTGCTTCCACTGAAGATGTACAAGTTACGGAAGATCTCACCTATGAAGAAATACCTATTGCTATTCTGGATCGACAAGTTTAAAGGTCAAGAAATAAAGAAGTAGCTTCTGTAAAAATGCTTTGGAAAAATCAGCAATTTGAAGAAATCACATGGGAAGACGAGGAAATGATAAAGTCTAAGTACCCGCATTTATTTCAAACTGAACAGAAAGTTCAAAATGCGGAATTGGAGCAATAACAAGTAAGTATATATAAGTATTATGTGTATGTGATAATATGAAGAATGAACTTAGACTTGAACTTGTTTAGATTGGATAATGTTACTAACATTCGAGAACGAATGTTCCTAAGGGGGGAAGGATGTAACACCCCGTACATTTCTGAACTTATTTGGCTACCTTAACATTTATGGAATTATTTAAACTTGAGATAGTTGGTGTATTGCCCACTAAATTTATTGGGCTGAATTAATATGATGTTTATGGACTTAATTGAGGCCCAAAATTAAGTAAAAAGACATGGGCCCAAAAAGGGAGATGATCCATTTAAAAATGGACCAAGTATACTTAGTCTTTTTGACCAAATAATTGGCCAAGGGAGACCACAAAGAGGCGGTGGAAAGGGGCCCTTATAAGGCTGAAATTCAGCTTATTTTCAACACATTTCACTGGCCAAAAATCAGATTTTCAATCAACATTTATCCTCTCTCAAAAACCCTAGCCACCCTAATTTTCTCTAAGGATTTTTGGACAAATCTTCAACTTGAAAGCCTTAGTAAGTGTTTAACCTTATAGATTAATATATTATGTGCATAATATGGTGTGTATATCATGTTTTTTATGTTTAAAAAGTGTTGAGCAGTCCACTTATTGTGAAACAGTCCACTTTTGCTAAATCGGTAAAGGATTTGCCTTCTATGTGGTTTAAACTTGAAAGGGGACTTAAGGTCTTGAAGGAATTGAATTATATGGATGAAATTTTAGTATATTTAAGTGTGGTGCTGTACCTAATTCGTTTATCCTTGTGTATGAATTGTGAAAATGTTTATACGTAATTGTGCATGGAACATTTGGTGTAGTGAAAGGAGAATATTTTCTTGTTATGTTAAAGTGAATTCTGAAACTGTGTAGACTGTTTTTGGTATATTTTTGTGGAATGTATTTATGTTACTTGATGGAGTAAAAATGTGGAGTTGCATTGAGGTAAAAATGTGAAGTATGCACTTGGTGGGAAATCTTGTCGGTTTGTGACGTCTATGTTGATGTGTGGACTGTTTTGGTATTGTTGGTGTTGTGGGGCAGTAAATTGTATTGTAGGAGGGTGGAATGAATTTATATGGAAGTATAAAGAAAGCTGGAATGATATACCATGTGTTTGGGATGTTGGATAGATTTTACTTCCCATTAAGTAACTAATTACCGTTTTGCAACTTGTAATGTAATTAGTTTTTAATGTTAGCTTCGTTACGTACTTGTGTTGTAGAGTAACACATAAAGAAGGAGCTGAATTGTTGTAGTCACGTGGTGGTAAGATAAGGTATGTAAGGTTACTCTTTTTCGTATCCTTTGGCCGTACCTATTGTTCACATCGTTACCAAACTTGTTTCCACTCCAAAATGTTTTAAAGTATCTCATTTCAAGTTTGTTAGCAATTGTTATTTACATGTCTCTTATTTGTTGACTATTGTTCCAAAGCTCCAATAATGTTACGACCACCGATTTAACAAACTCAAAAAAATTAAAGAAATGAAGTAATGCATATTTGGTTGAGTACGGGTGGTAGCTCTGGGGGCGAAAGCCTAGCTCGAGCCGATCCCGATTGATTATTGGATACATGGGGTAGCTATGGGGTGAAAACCTAGCTCGAGCCGAACCTAATTTATTGATTTATGGGTTGTAGCTCTGGGGGCATAATCCTAGCTCGAGTCGATCCCAATGTTATTTACTACTGATCAGTTGGTCCCGGGCATTGTATGATGTATATTGATAAGAAGGAAAAAGGAAAGAAATGAATGTAATGTACATGGTTCTACATATACAGTACGGTGGTATATAAGTATTATCTATTCACTTGTATTTGATTCCATTTGAGTTCCTATATTCCATATAGTTACTTATAGCCTTACATACTTAGTACATTCTTTCGTACTGACGTCCCTTGGGGGACCTTCCTTACTTGCTGCAGTCACAGGAGCTAGTAGACCTTCACAGTAGAGTACGGGTCATATGCAAGCTATTGGTGAGCCCCAGGTTGATTCGAGGCTTTCCGAGTCATTTGTATATATTTTTGGTATTGTGTAATAGTTGTATAAAGCGGAGACTTGTCCTGACCTTAGTCATGGTTATATATCTTTTATAGGCTTTGTAGACATTGTAAAGTCAAATGTAGAAGTGCCATACCTTTTTAGGCGTTGTGGCCCCAACGGCCAAGTCTCGTATCTGTTTTGATCGTCTTTACATGACTTTCGTTATCGATATATTATATCTGCCTGTGGCAGAATTTTTGTTCACTTAATGTCATGCATATGAATTTACTCGGTCATAGGTTGGTTCTCTCGGGCCTTAACGGCTACGGGTGCCTATCCGCCCCAATGGGATTTGAGGAGTGACAATTTTTTAGTCCGATTTTTTTTTTGTGCTACTTTATTTTAGTTTTTCTTCTTTATTTTCCCTTGAAAAATTCTTGGCTCCCATCCTTAGCTTTTGAACTTTCATTCTTGAGTCGACAAGAATCCATTGTTGACCTCAGGTAGAGATTGGACCCTTGCAACTCATCGGAACTAAATGAGTTACAACCATTAGTTGAGGCAATTTGTGAGGCAAACAAAGGTGTGATTTCTTGAGTGTTTGTGAGCTTTTCTTTTGACCAACTTAACGTGTTTGTTTGTTTTTCTTGAGTGTTTTACCTAGGCACCTATTCAAACCAAGGAGATGGTGACTCGATTACAACACGGGATCCTGCAATACTTGAATTGTTGAACATGTTCATCGCTTTCTCAACCCGCATGGATGAGAGTTTGGACCGATTGGGTAATCAAGTAGAAACTCTTGAAGCAAGGAGTCAGGATGCTTCTTTCACTCCCCCGGCTACTCATTATTTTGAAACCACAAGCGGAGTTCGCCATGACTCCTCAACCCCAATTTCACCCCGATGCTCTTTATAGAGAGCTTTATTCCACATCTTCCGCTCCACCAACTCAAACCCATACCACAAATGCCACCCACCAACGTTTCTAATCACCTCTATATGCACCTCCCCTTCCCCAACAAGTTCCCCAACCACCACTAAATAGACCTCCAACACCACAAATTGACCACCAACCACTTCGAAATGCCCCACCAATCCAAAATATCCAACCATTGGGTGATGAGTTACTAGAGAAGTTCCATGATGAGTTTGAGGGTGTAAATGATGACTACGCCCACCGAATGAGGGGTCCATATGTACAATTCCACGGTGCTCATAAAGTTAAAGGAGGAAGACATGGTCCTATCCCTCAATTGGGCAGGCAAAAGGGATTTCAAGTTTGGGAATTTCATGATGACAACTATGGCGAGAATCCATTTGGACATAATGGACCTCATGGACATCTTGGGGGTCGAGACACGAGTCTTAACTCTATAAAGGTAACTCTTCAATCTTTCAAGGGTAAGAGCAACCCCGATGTGTTTCTTGATTGGGTGACACAATGTGATCGCATCTTCTTGACTAATGAGATATCTGAAGTGCTGAAGGCATCTTATGCTATTGCTCAATTTGAGTGGTTTGCATCTACTTGGTGGAAACTCAAGTGACGTTTAGGATATTGCATGGTTTAGCTCCCACTCCCACTTGGGAAGAACTCAAAGCTATCTTAAGGCGTAATTATTTCACTGATTATTATCACCAAGAGCAAGTAAAGAAGGTTTACACTTTGCAACAAGGCGCAAAAAGTATGGAACAATGCTATGATGAGTTCCAACTTGTGAAAATTAGAATAGACTTTGAATAAAATCCTTTGCATGCTATAACACATTTTCGAGCGGCTTTGAGTAAAGAGATTACTTCCAAAATGAGACTGCACAATTATCGTATTATTGATGAAACTCTTGAAATCGAGTTAGGGATCAAGGAAGAGAAACTTGACAAGTCGAGAGGATACAAAGGGTCTTGGAACTACAACAAAGAAGGGGGATCTTCCTCTTTGACTTGATTAAAGAACAAGGGCACCACATAAGAGACCAAGAAATCATTGGTCCAAACCAATCACGTTGAGAAGCTCACTCCCAAAACCACTCCAAATGAAGGAGGTACTTCTTCTAAACCTCTTCGATGTTTAAATGTCAAGGATTTAGTCATAGAATGAGTGAGTGCCCCAATCGGAGGGAATTTGTTGTCATGATTGATGATTCTTGTAAGTTGAAAGTGTCCCTCTTCTTGAGGTGAATGACAATGAGGGTACTCATGACGTCAAGGATGATGATGAAGAAGAGGAAAGTGAGGAGAATGGTGAGGTTGTTGTTCCTTGTGGGTTGACTAGAAGGGCCTTATTCATCAAATACTTGCCTCAAGAAGGGGAGCTCACCCTCCCAAACTATGTATTGCGGAGGACAATGATAATCAAGGCCTTGGATGATCCAAACCAAAGGGAAAACCTTTTCCATTCTAAGTGCCTCATCAAGGGAAATGTGTGTTCCTTGACAATAGGTGGAGGAAGTTGTGCTAATGTTGAAAGTACTATGTTGGTGAATTTTCTTCACCTCCCCACTACCACTCTACCCCTTACAAACTTTAATGGTTGAGCGATTGTGGGGACTTGAAGATAAATAGGCAAGTCATGATTAAGTTCAATGTTGGAAAATACAAAGATGAAGTTTTGTGTGATGTAGTGCCAATGCAAGCTTTTCATTTATTACTTTGGAGGTCATGGTAATATTATCGAGCTACTAACCATTATGCTCACACCAATCGGTATTCCTTTGAACATGAAGGGCATACACACATCCTAAATCCTATGACACTGGTAAGTTAGTGACATGTACCACAAGTTGAGAGAGTTGATTAATAAGGGAAAGGGTATGGAAGCTATTAATAAGGTTAAGGGTGTCGTGGGAGAGAGTTAAGGGAGAGGCTATTTTAAGGGGAAAGAGAAGGTGGCTCTTTTGGCAAACTTTAAGGAGATTCGGGATGAGTTGACAGAGAGGCAATCGGTGGTCCTTCTAATACATAGGGATTATACTTTTCTCACTAATGAACTAACTTTTTCTCTCCCTAGTTCTATTTCTTCTCTTTTGCAGGGTTATGAAGATGTGTTTCCCCTGAAACTTCCAAAGGGATTGCCCCCTATAAGGGGAATTGAGAATCAAATTGATTTCATACCGGGGTCCCAATTGCCAAACAAGCCAACTTATAAATCCAATCAAGATGACACCAAGAAACTTCAAAGGAAAGTGGATGAAATACTTGAGAAAGGGGTGGTGCGGGAGAGCATGAGCCCATGTGCGGTACCGATGATTTTGGTTCCTAAAAAGGCTGGTACTTGGCGCATGTGTGTGAATTGTCGAGCCATCAATAAAATAATGGTAAAGTATTGCCATACCATTCCTCGACTTGATGACATGCTTGATGAGTTGATTTGTTTTTGCATATTCTCAAAAATAGACCTTAGAAGCGATTACCATCAAATCTGGATGAACCCCGAGGATGAGTAGAAAATGGCATTCAAGACCAAATTTGGTCTCTATGAATGGTTCGTGATGCCTTTTGGCCTTACCAATGCTCCTAGTACTTTTATGCGTTTGATGAATCATGTGATGAAACCTTTTATTGGTAGGTTTGTGGTTGTGTACTTTGATGATGTATTGGTGTATAATAAGACCATGGATGAGCATGTTGATCATTTAAAGTGTGTGTTTGATGTGCTTAGGCAAGAATAACTCTATGCCAATGTGTCTAAATGCTCTTTTGGTGTTGACAAAGTTGTTTTTTTGGGTTTTGTTGTGAGTTCAAAGGGAGTTGTGGTTGATGAATCCAAAATAAACGCTATTAAGAATTGGCCAAATCCCATGTCCATTGGTGATGTGCGTAGTTTCCATGGATTGGCTATTTTTTATAGGTGGTTTGTTAAAGAATTTAGCACCATAGCCACCCCCTTGACTAAGGTGATCCGAAAGGATACATCCTTCTTTTGGGGTTAGGAACTAGCAAAGGCTTTTACCACCTTGAAACAAAGGCTTAGTTCTACACTATTGTTGTAATTACCCGACTTTAATAAAACATTTGAAATTGAATGTGATGCTAGTAAAGTGGGTATTGGGGTTGTTTTGATGCAAGATTTACAACCCATTGCCTACTTTAGAGAGAAGCTTAGAGGTGCGACACTGAATTACTCCACCTATGACCTTGAGCTTTGTGCCTTGATTCAGGCTTTGGGTAATTGGCAACACTACTTATGGCCTAAGGAGTTTGTCATTAGGACCGATCATGAGTCTTTGAAACATCTTAGGTCACAAGGAAAGTTAAACAAGAGGCATGCCAAGTAGGTTGAATTTCTTGAAACATTCCCTTATGTGATTCAATACAAAAAGGGGAAGGATAATGTGGTGGCAGATGCCTTGTTAAGGAAATATGTTTTGATCTCTACTTTGACCTCTAATTTGTTGGGTTTTGAGAGATTGAAATCATTATACCCCAAGGATCCCATTTTTGCTCAACTCTACCAAGATTGTGGATCATGGGTAAGGGACCATAAGCTTAAAGATAAACCTACCACCCCATTTGCTATATTTGATGGTTACTTGATCAAGAACAAGCGACTTTGTGTGCCTATGAGCTCTTGGAGGGAACTTTTTGTGAGAGAGGCACGTGATGGGGGTTTGATGGGGCATTTTGGTACTAACAAGACATTAGGGATCCTTAAAGAACATTTTATTCGCCTAAAATGTAAAGTGATATTGCTAAAACTTGTGGTCAATGTGTTAATTGTCGTGGTGCTAAATCTAGGTTACTTCCCCATGGCTTATATACCCCTCTCCCCACCCCTCAATAGCCTTGGCTTGACATTTCTATGGAATTGGTATTGGGTTTTCCTAAGACTGAGAGGGGCATGGATAGAATCTTTGTGGTTGTTGACCATTTTTCCAAAATGACTCATTTTATTACATGTCATAAGTGTGATGATGCCACCCATGTTGCATCTTTTTTTGTTGAGCATGTTGTCAAGTTGCATGGTATTCCTCAATCCATAGTGAGTGATAGGGATCCTAAATTCCTTAGACACTTTTGAAATGAGTTGTGGGATAGACTTGGGACAAAATTGTTGTTCTTTACATCATGTCACCCACAATCCGATGGTCAAACCGAAGTTGTGAACCGCACCCTTGGTTCTATGCTTTGGGCCATGGTTAAAGGAAAACTCACATCTTAGGAAGACCAATTGCCTTTAGTTGAATTTGCATATAATTGTGTCACTCATAATCCTATTGGCATTTCTTCATTTGAGGTTGTGTATGGTTTGAACCCCCTTACCCCTCTTGATCTAACCCCTTTGTCTCAAGATGTTGTGTTGAGTTTAGATGGTAACAATAGGGCCGAGGCCATGAAAGCTTTACATGAGAAAGTGAGACTCTAACTTGAGAAGAAGAATCAAGAAACGGCCAAGAGAGTCAACAAGAGGAGAAAAAGGGTGGTGCTTCAACCAGGTGATTGGGTTTGGGTCCATTTTCAAAAGGAGAGGTTTCCCAACAAAAGAAAGGCCAAGCTAATGCCTAGAGGTGATGGCCCATTTTAAGTTCTTGAAAGGCTTAATGGCAATGCCTACGAAATTGATCTTTCCCCGGATTATCAAATGTACAATACATTCAACATTTGTGATATTTCTCCTATGGATGTGTGTGATGAAGACTGTCATGCCCCGTATCCCAACGGGGTGGACTGGCACCCGAAGCCGATAAGGCCCGAGAGAACCAATCTTTACTCATGCCCAATCGTATGCACTTACACTTTTGGCTCTAATGTACGATCTATGAATTGACGAAATGAAACAACATCCTAAATGTCCCGTAGCCTCCTACTTATAAATGTGGTGCACAACACATTGATAAGTAAGACTCTACTCAGACACAGCTTTGTAGACACCCTTAGAATGACCTGCTCTGATACCACTTTTTTCATGCCCCGTATCCCAACGGGGTGGACTGGCACCCGAAGCCGATAAGGCCCGAGAGAACTAATCTTTACTCATGCCCAATCATATGCATACCGTAAGAATCATCACCAACTCGTAAAGACATAAGATTCTAAGTGCGGAAATCATGGAACATTATATATATAAGAGACTTGGTCGTTAGGGCCATCAAACTAAAATGAGCATACATATCTTACATTTTGTTCCCACATAAGTCTACAAAGCCTCTACAGATATATAGCTATGACAAACCTAGAGTCGGGACAACACCCCACTCTATACTCATATACAATACCAAAATACATGTACATAGCTACTCAGAAAGCCCTGAACCAACTGGAGCTTACCAAAAGTCGGCAAAAGGCCTGCAACCTACTGTGGAGGTCTACTAGTACCTGCGCCTGCAGCTAGTAAGGTAAATCCCCCAAGAGGGGTCAGTACGGAGAATGTACTTAGTATGTAAGGCCATATGAAACTGTCACAAATACGTCAATAGAATCAAAATGTAATAGGATAGTCAATATGAATAACCCATTGATTTGCATATGTGGAGCCATGTAACTTACATAAATTATTTCCTTTGCTTTATAGTTTATTCCTCATCGCTTATATCACATCGTACCCGGGCTCCAACTGATCAGTGGGTCTTAACATAACATAACATTATGTTTGGATCGGCTCGAGCTAGGACTTTGCCTCTAGAGCTACCACCCATAAATCAATATATATTGGGATCGGCTCGAGCTAGGATTATGCCTCTAGAGCTGCCACCCATACCAACATATCAGGTTCGGCTCGAGCTAGGTTATTACCCCTAGAGCTACCCCCTGTCAGCATCGGTCCGAGCTAGACTTATGCCTCTAGGACTACCCCCTGATCCAATCATCTTGGGATCAGCTTGAGCTAGGTATTTTCCCCCCAAAGCTACCACCCATACTTGATCATTGACCACATATATGAATTACTTTATTACTTTGAGATTGAAACCTTTACTTACGAAAGATTGATTCATCCACTTATGAGAGATTGATACAATCAGTTATGAGAGATTAATGTATATAATTGCAGCCACAACATTATTGGAATCTTAAGAACATAGCATTATTGTAACCATTGAACAACAATCAATGAACAAGAAACATGAGTATAACCACTATTGGAACTTTGGAACACGACCTTATTGGGCTTTTGGAACATTAACAATGAAAATGAGACATGTGATTCATAGTTGATCAATGAGTAGAAAATATGTGATAATGACCATTGATGACCGGATATAGATACCTTAGCACATTTCAGGATGGGACAAGCGTAATGTCAATGTGAATACTATTTACCGCAGAAAGATACGGACAGAGTAACCTTACATACCTTGTATTCTCAATACGAATATAGAATCTAGATGTGCATACAATAGTATCGCTCCTTCTTTATGTGTCACTCTACAACACAAATACATAACGGAGTTTACATTAACCACCAACTACCTTACAAATGCATATAACGATAATGAGTTTCATGTTTGCCTTTAAACATGCCATTTTACCCTTGACAAAACCATTGATGAAATTATCATACCAATAATCCCCCAATATTCCATACATTGACCAATACATGATAATCAATAACATTTCATCACAAAACTTCTCCTTTACTTTCTCATCCACACCACATCACAAATATTTCATCAAATTACTTCAATACACCTCATAGCACATATCAGCCAAAATCCCATAATTTACACTTATATTAAAATAACAAGTTTAATAACATAATCACACCATACATGTTGTTATTTCATCCATACCATGCTCTTCATCAAAATCACAAGGCATAATTCAAGTGTAAATCCCATGGATAACACATCTTTTACAAAAAAGCCAAAGTGCCATATTCAACACTTCCAAGCATAACCAACATGCTTTAAATACTATACCATGTATATAATATATGAATCCATAAGAATAATTACTTACCTAAGCTTGAAAATTGATGATCTTGCTCCAAAAGTTGGTTTAGGGTTCTTAGGGTTTTGAGAGAAAATGGTTAAGAAATATCAAAAAGGCATGAGATTTCCAAATGACCAAAAATCAGATTTTTGGACCTTTATATAGTACCTCCAATCCATCCTTAGCCACTCTTTGGCATTTAATGTTATATTCTAGAAGGTCAAGGCAAGAATGGGTCATTTGACCCATTTTTTGCCCATGTCTTCTTCTCATTTTGGGCCTTTTATTGAGCCCAATTCACTTAACCCAATAAAATAAATAATTTATCATTTTTAAATTATTTCATATGCGTTACGATGATATTCCCACTCACGGGATTCATATTTGTAGCCTCAATCCCAAAAACAAGTGATTCTAGCCACATATGGCCTATTTTGACAAAAAGGGTAAAACCGTCATTTTGATGCCAAATTCGTTCTCGAGTAATTTTATCATAACAATATAATACTTCACTCATTTCATGTATATGCTCGTGGTTGTAGAAGAAACGTGGCAAAAATCAGCCCGGTACGTCCCCGGGCACCCTTAGGACTTAGAAAATTTCCAACTTTTGAAAAGTGGCAAAAACCAGCCTGGCACGCCCTTGGGCGCACCAGCTTGCTGTATCTGGGCTAAAAATTTTAGCCTAGAGTGTCCTGGCATGCCCTCTGGCGCGCCTGGGCCTTAATTATTTTTGAAATTTTCATTTTTCGACTTTTCTTCACGGGTTTGGTTAGATACTTCAAGTCCTATTCTTTAACTTACTTCTTACCCTTAATATCCTTTGTTTAGAGGTCCTATTAGTCTCATTTTTAACCCCACAAATTAACCACAAAAATAACAAAACACCTCCTACGAAGGGCTAATCACATGTACGAGGCCAAATTTCAATTTTCTCATCATTAACATTACCAAATACATACTTATAGCTCTCAACACCTAAGTAAACATTATTTAATGTCGTCAAGTAGGGTTGGGAAGGTACGGGGTGTTACAAAGACCCTTTGAATTTGAGTACAAATCCTTCTCAAGAAGGGGAGAGTGATGCAACCCAAGGGCTCCCAAAGTCTTTTACAAGGCCTTTCACAAGGAGTCAAGCTCGTGAGCTTCAAAATTGGTAAGGGTTGTTCATGAAAAAGGATGAACTTGAGTTCATTATGGATTCCTCCCGAGGATTCCATGTGCTCGTGATAGCATTTGATGGAGCATACATTAAGAAGAAGAAGGAGGATTATGCTTTTTGATGTCATCAGAAAGAGGACATCCAAACAAGGCCCTTACATCATTAAGGGTAGAAAAGTAATAACGTAGTTTTTTCTTTATTTTCTTAGTATAAATAGCCTCTTTATGCTTTGAAGACTTAGAATTTTCATAAACTAAAAACTCCATTATTGTTGAGAGATTATAAGAGCTTACTAAGCTTTTAGTTGTTTCTTGTTTTGGAAAGAAGAGTTGCTTGGGATATCATTTTCCTTGAGGTTCTTCTTAGAGTTAGGTGCTTGTTGGGATATTTAAGGAAGGTCTCTTTATTTATTAAAGTGGTTGTCTTTAATTCTCAATTTGTGTCTATCTATTTATCTATCTTCCTTTTGTTTCTTTGTTAATTTTCCTATCATTAGTATAAATCATGCTTTATTTCTTTATCAATCTAAGTTTTCATTTTAGGGTTTATATCACTAGCCAAGGTAGAATGTTCCCTATCTTAACTTGTTCCAATAACCCCATAACCCTTTCCTGTCTTTCCTGGCATTTTGTGCATACACAAAGGTGCATAAGAAATCTAGTTTTGAAGGGATGTAGGTGATCTGATATGTAACAGCTTGCTCTGTTTCACTATACTTCATTACTTTATATGTATCCTCCTTCCATAATATCCATATCCTGCCATTGTAGTGGGCAGTATGGTTAGTATAATATCCTCCAAATAACTTTTCAGCTGTCATACTAATATTAGTACTCTTGATCTTTGTTTCCAACAACCATCTACCTCAAGTTCATTACAAAGGAGCTTGACCTTCTTTTGTTTTGAGAGGCCATTTAAGCCTCTCACATTCCAGCATAAGATATTAACCATCCGCCTCAGGGATGCTTCCACTCCCGTCCACATTCCTGATAGTATCTCACTGCCTACTACCACAGTCATCATCTGTAACACCTAAAAAATTTTTGAATTAAGTTAACACCTTAACGAGTACAACTCCGGGTCTATAAAGAGAATTATGGTGTATTAGCAAATAATGTAGAATATATATGTAATGTATTTGTATGTTGTTGTTGGTATGGAAAGGATGTTGGAGTATTATTATTAATTTAATCTATGTGTTTTAAGTGTGCCAAGTTGTAGGGCCATTTGACATTTCCTACAATTTTTTTAAAATAAGTGAAAGTAAGGGAAAGATATATATTCTTTCAATTGAGAATTGCTCCCAGAACGTGAAACCATAAGAACCCAATGGGTTCTCTACCTCTTCTCCTTATTCAGCTAATCAACAAGAAAATTTAGAAGATCGTAAAGCAAACAAGAATTCCTTCAAAGAAGAGACGTTCCACAGTCCTTAGTTCCTAGAAAACTACTAGTTTTATCCAAGAATAGGCATTTCAAATTCCTTGTCATGTCATTTGGGCTGATAAAAGCCCTAGAAGCCTTTAAGGATATGATGAATAGGGTTTTCAAACCCTTTCTTGATATGTACATGATTGTGTTTATAAATGATATTTTTATATATTCACGTAATAAAACTGAGCATGCAAATCATTTGAGTTCAGTATTGCAGAGACTCAGAGAGCACCAGTTGTATGTTAAGTTATCTAAATGTGAATCCTGGTTAACCTCGGTAGCTTTTCTTGGTCATGTGATATTTGGAGAAGGCATCAGAGTAGATCTTTAGAAAATAGAAGCTGTAAAAAAATTGGCCTCAACCAAACACTCCTATAGAGGTGCGTAGTTTCTTAGGGCTAGCTAATTACTACAAAAGATTTGTGGAGGGATTTTCCTCTATTTCTGCCCCATTGACTAAATTAACGTAGAAAGCAGTTAAGTTCAAGTGGTCAGATGCTTGGAAAGGAGTTTCCAAGAACTGAAACATAGATTAACTATAGCACCAATATTAGCCTAACCAGAGGGCATAGAAGGGTATGTTATGTACTGTGATGCTTCAGGTGTTGGCTTGGGTTGTTTCTTGATGCAGTATGGAAGAGTTATAGCTTACGCCTCTCGATAGTTGAAGAAGCATGAACAGAATTATCCCACTTATGACTTAGAGCTTGTAGCAGTGTTATTCGTGCTTAAAATATGGCACCACTATTTGTATGGAGTAAATGTTGATATCTTTACAGATCATAAGAGTCTTCTATATCTATTCAAGCAGAAAGAGCTGAACTTGAGGCAGAGGAGGTGGGTAGAGTTACTGAAGGACTATGATGTCAATATTCTTTACCATCCAGGTAAATATAACATTGTAGTAGATGCTCTTAGTCTACTATCCATGGGTAGTCTATCACATTTGTCACCTATTTAGCGTGGGGTATCCAGAGATGTTCACAAATTAGCCAACCTTGGAGTCCGTCTTATGGATTCTGAAGATGGTGGCATTATGGTACTCAATGCATCTGAGTCATCACTCATACTATTGGTGAAATAGAGGCAGTATGATGATATTTTATTGATCCAGTACAAAGAGGGAATTCAACAACATCGAGTCACAGTATTTAAGCTAGCAGGCAATGGAACTTTAAGGTGCTGAGGTAGATTATGAGTACCGAATGTAGATGGGATAAGACAACAGTTTATGGCTAAGGTACATTGCTATTGTTATTCAATCCATCCCCGTCTCTACAAATATGTATTATGATCTTAAAGAAATCTACTGGTGGAACAACATGAAGAAAGATATAGCAGAGTATGTGGCATGGTGCTCTAATTGTCAGCTAGTGAAAGCCGAGCATCAGAGGCCCGATGGCCTAGCTCAGACCTTTAGTATTCCAGTGTGGAAATAGGAGGCTATTAATATGAATTTCGTCACAGGTTTACCTTCTTCTTATCGGAAACATGACTCTATTTGGGTAATAGTTGATCGACTGACCAAATCAGCCCATTTTCTTCCTGTTAAGTTTACCAGCACGGCTGAGGATTATGCCAAGTTATATGTAAAAGAGATTATTCGCCTACATGGGACCCCGATATCCATTATTTCATATAGAGGTTCCCCATTTAAAGCTCAGTTTTAGAGATCATTCCAAATGAGCTTAGGCACGCAGGTGAATTTTAGCACTGCCTTTCATCCTAAGATAAACAGCCAAGCCAAATGCACTATTCAGACACTCGAAGATATGTTGAGGGCATGTGTGATGGACTTTAAAGGTAATTAGGTTGATCATTTTCCCTTAATAGAATTTGCTTATTAAAATAGCTATCACTCCAGCATTGGCATGGCTCTATTCGAAGCTCTATATGGGAGACGATGTCAATCTTCTATTGGTTGGTTCAAAGTAGGTGAGACACAGGTATTAGGACCATATTTAGTCCATTAATCAGTTGAGAAGGTTAAGTTAATATGAGAACGGTTGAAGACTTCTCAGAGTAGGTAAAAGTCATATGTATATGTGCAGCATAGAGAATCAGAGTTCCAAATTGATGATTTCGTATTCTTGAAGGTGTCGCCTATGAAAGACGTTATGTGATTCGGAAAGAAAGGTAAGCTAAGTCCCAGGTATATTGGGCCTTATAGATTTATTCGCAAAATTAGTCATATAGCGTATGAGTTAGAATTACCTCCAGATTTAACTGCACTACATCCGTATTTTATGTGTCTATGCTACATAAATGCTTAGGATATCCTTCACACGTCATTCCTATAGAATATATTGAGCCTACGAAAAACTTATCATTTGAGGAAGTCCTAGTGGCTATATTAGATCGGCAGGTCAGAAAGTAAAGAACTAAAGGCATAGCTTTGGTTAAGGTGCTTTGGAGAATTCAGGACGTAGAAGAAGCCACTTGGAAAATAGAAGCGGATATGAGAGCTAAATACCCATACTTGTTCTAAGAACCACCAAAAGGCTCTTAAACTACTTGTCCCTTTATATGATCGTTAGTTTCTACTATATTTTCTTCTGATGACATCTGATTCTTATTTGATATGTTTAGGTACATGATATATGCCTATGATTCTTAAGATTTACATGGATACAGTATGCATATGCAGAGTATAAGGTAAGTTACATCATTAGTTATGACCTTTATCTGAGTTTAAGGAAAGAGGAGCCTCGTGTATTATTTATTAAGTTTAAGGCCAAGCGGAGCCTTGTGTATTATTTGTTGTGACACTGTGAAGCATATTTGGATGTATTTTATCTAGTTTACAGGTTCCCGATAGGCTTATTTACAAAGGAAACTCTGGCCAAAAAAATTTAAAATTTGAAGAGTTGGTCAAATTTTGAGGCCTTATGACGGGGTAAAGTGAGATGGAAGTTTAGGTGATCTTATGAAATAGAAAGCAGGCTACAAACATCATTCGAGGATGAATGATACTAAGTAGGGGAGATTGCAACACCTCAAAAATTTTTGAATTAAGTTAATACCTTAACGAGTACAACTCTGGGTCTACAAAGAGAATTAGTGTATTAGCAAATGGTGTAGAATATATATGTAATGAATTTGTATGTTGCTGCTGGTAAGAGAAAGGATGTTGGAGTTTTATTATTAATTTAAAATATGTGTTTTAAGTGTGACAACTTGTGGTGCCCCTTACCTTTACTATAATTTTTTTAAAGTAAAGTGAAAGTGAGGGAAAGATATATATTCTTTCAATTGAGAATTGCTCCCATAACGTGAAACCATTAGAACCCAAAGGGTTATCTACCTCTTTTCCTTATTCATCTAATCGACGAGAAAATTTGGAGGATTGTAAAGCATACAAGAATTCCTTCATAGAAGAGACGTTCCACGGTCCTTAGTTGCTAGAAAACTACTAGTTTTATCCAAGAATCCTCAAGAACTCGAATTGGGGGTTAACTCCAAAAAGGTAATCTCTTCACTCTATACTCTAATTTAATCATAGAATATATATTGGGGTGTAGTATAAGTTGTTAATTATCGTTTGATTTGGACTTTCGCACTACTTCTCGAAATGGGTTCATGAGAAAAGAGGGAAGAGGTGAAATTTTGATAAAAGTGGAGTTTTTAGGAATTCCTATCCATTGGGTGGACTTACTGTTGGATTTTATAATTTGGAAACTAAAGAATTCATTCTGTATTCTTGTTAAGAAATTCGATTAATTTTGGGCATAAGTGAATATTATTAGAATAAATTGTTAAATGGACCTACAGGTCATTAATGGACGTATATTTTATATTTGTAGTTAATTGATAGCCTATTGGATAGCAGAAACTAGTGGTTGGCTCAATAAAGGCTACACTTCCGTGGGTTGAATTTTTAAGGCTTGGAATACTATCGTAACTAGTGAAGCACTAAGGTATGTAAAGTTAAACCTTCCCTCGTCATTAAGGTACCACCATAGGTCATGTGCTCTTTTTATAAATGTTAATATAGTTTTCATGAAATGCGGGGATGAGATCCTTAATTATATTATATATTTTCCCCTCTCCCGACGTCAAGCCTATAAGCATCCTTTTTGCTCTCTTTATGTCGAATCTTCACAATATTCCATATTATCGTAAGTTCCCTTACTTGAAATTCTTTGGTCACATGGCATATATATAGCGCACGTCATAAATGAAAGTAAATAGCCATAGCATAGTTACACTTATATGTAATAGCTAAATGATCATTACCGTAATTCACATGCCATGGGTCTTTGAGGCATTATTTGACAGACGTTAACGATGGGAGGGTACATAGGTTTTACTTGGCACATCTGCTAGATGTGATTCTGTGCACAGGATCAAGACCAGAACATTATAGTGAGCCCGAACATTAGGGCGTACCTTCCTCTATGGCATCATTTATATTTGGAGTCAGCTGGAATGTCATGCACTGGTTTCCCTGACTCGAACCAACATATGGCATATATGGCCTACGGGCAGACCTTCATAGTGAGCCCCTGGGGGCATACCTTTTATTAGACTGCTATTATAGTTATACGTATGAAATCATAGCAATGAGTATTTGAGCAACATACGCTTTATACCTGCCTCAGATTGCCTTCGGTAGGCCATCTTGTGATCATTTGTACTACATATAGGTTAAATACATCACCTAGGCAAACTATAGGTTTTATATTATAATGAACGCTTTCCTGGATATTATATGACAAACTAATAAAGTGGTGCATAGGTTATAGTTTCATATCGTATATATGTTACTTGATGCTCATACTTCTTTTACTTTGGTATTTGATTCATATGAGCTTTCACACTTATCCAACTGTCATTCTGTCTGCTTTTCATATCAGTACATGTTGTATATGTACTGACGTCTCCATATTGCCACATTCTATTAAAGCAGTCTCAGATTTACAAGATAGTAGACATCCACATTAGGCTATATTGCCATTTTCAGCTGATATTTTGGTAAGCTCCATCTCTCTCTAGAGCCAGTCTATGTTTAGTAATTTTTTTATTATACATACAAGTCTCTAGTTGGGTATGTTGGGCCCTGCCCCAACTAGTTATTAGTAGTATAGCTTGATAAACTGGCTAGAGGCTTCATGGACATCATGCAGTATTGTATTGTATAATTTTTGTTAATATAACTCCTTACCATTGTTGCTCATATATGTCATAGATTGCTTGTAAAGTAAGTGCATACGGTTCTTGTCCGTCCCTACCATTTTGGGACGTGACATCATCATTAATTGCTTGAAAGGCATTAGCCACCGGTAGCTGAGCCTTAGCACCATAAAAAATGCTCTTCCCAACCTGCTTCCATCCTGCTATCTGCCCATGCTTGGTTTGTGTAACACCCCGTATATTTCCAAACCTAATTGATTACCGTAACATTTATGGAATTATTTAAACTCGAGATGGTTGGTGTATTACCCACTAATTTTAGTGGGCTGAATTAATCTTGGGCTAATGGGCTCAAATGAGGCCCAAAATTTAGCAATAAGACATTGCCCAAAAGTGGAAGATGATCCATTCCACTTTGTCCAAGTAAACACCACAATTATTGACCAATTTTTGGCTAAGGATGACCATGAGGGACTATAAAAGGCAACAAAATCAGATATTATTCAACACAAGACACTTGCCAAATTCTAGATTATTCCAAGATATTTTCCTTCTCTTACAAACCCTAAGATATCATCCTCTTTGGAAAAGATCATTCCTTTGCAAGCTTTGGTAAGTGTTTACTCTTATGTTTTAATATATTATATGCATAATATGGTGTGTAAAGTATGTTGGTTATGTTGACGAAGTGTTAAGCAGTCCACTATGTGTGAAACAGTCTACAACAACAACATACCCAGTGTAATCCCACCAGGTGAGGTCTGGGGGGGGGGGGGGTAAAGTGTATGCAGTCCATACCACTACCTCAGGTGAAGTAGAGAGGATGTGTGAAACAGTCTACTTTTGCTTAATCGATAAAGGGTTTTGCCTTCTAAACTTGAAAGGAGACTTGAGATCTTGAAGGAAGTGAATTTTATGGATTAAATGTCAAAATTTAAGATGTGGTTATGTCCCTAACTTGCTTTCTCTCTTTGTGTATGACTTGTGGAATTGTGGTTATGAAATGTTGCATGGAACCGATGGCGTATTGAAACGAGAAAATAGTTGGTGTGATGTTCATGTGCATTTTGAAACCATGATTGATCATTATCATCAAAGTTTACTTAAAATATGAAAAGAGAAGCTTACTTATGGCCATGGACCATTTATTACAAAAAAAGACCCAAAAGAAACTTATTTTGGCCGAACCGTGCATCCGCCTTAGTGGATGAGGCACCTGCGGGCGCAGGTGGAACCGCAGTTGGACCTGGACAGTGCCAAAGAGGCACCTGCGGCGGCATATCACCACCTTCGGGCGCAGGTGGCTTTGCAGGTCCCTCCAAAACTTCGTTTCGATTGTTTTTGCATCTCTTTGACCCCCCAAAGCCCCTATACCCTTCTTGGATGCAATCATCAACTTATGGTACCCTTTGGATGGCCCTAAGGGGTATTCCAGAGGCATTTTGAATTGTATCACTTGTGGATTCATTTTAATGTGTTATTGTGAAGGGTATTTAAGTGACTTGAGGGGGTAAATGTGACGTGGTGTTTAAGGGGAAGTGTAAAGCATAAACTTGGTGTGAAATGCTATCGGGTTGTGATATCTTGGTTAATGTGTGGAATGTTTTGGTGTTGTTGGTAGGGTGATGCAGTGAGTTGTATTGTAGAATGATGAAATGACGTTATATAGCAGTCACGTAGCTCATTATCGTTTTATGCACTTGTAATGTAGTTGGTTGTTAACGTGAGCTCCGTTATGTACTTGTGTTGTAGAGTAACACGTAAGGAAGGAGCTGAATTGTTGTATTCACATATTGGATTGTGTATTCATATTGGGAATATAAGGTATGTAAGGTTACTCTTTCCGTATCCTTTGGCAGCACCTATTGTTCTCATTGTTATTGACTGGTTTCCATTCCAAAATGTTCTAAAGTATCTCATTTCAGGTTTGTTATAAATCGTTATTCACATGTCTCTTATTCATTGACTATTGTTCGAAATCTCTAATAATGTTATGACCACCAATGTATTAATCTCACAAAAGTAAAGGAAAGATGTAATGCATATATGGTTACTTTATGGTTACTTGAGTCCGGGTGGTAGCTCAAAGGGACGAAATCCTAGCTAGAGACGATCCTGAGATTATTGGATCAGAGGGAAGCTCAATGGGGTAAAATCCTAGCTCGAGACGAACCTAACAAGGGGGATCTCAAAGGGGTGTAAGCCTAGCCAAAGACGAACCTGCTTTATGATTTATAGGTGGTAGCTCAATGGGCCATAAGCCTAGCTCGAGCCGATCCCAATTTTATGTTATGTTATGTTATGACCCACTGATCAGTTAGGGCTCGAGCATGATATGAGGAATGATAATGATGATGAACGTAAAAGCAACAAAAGTAATGAATGTAATGTACATTGTTCAACACATACAGAATGGTGTTTTATCAATATTGTTCATTCACTTGTATTTGATTCCATTTGAAGTTCTTATGTTTCATGCAGTTGTTTATCGCCTTACATACTCAGTACATTCTTTCGTATTGACGTCCCTTATGGGACTTACCTTACTTGTTGCAGGTACAGGTGCTAGTAGACCTCCACAGTAGGATACGGATCATCTGCAAACTGCTGGTGAGCACCAGATTAATTCGGGGCTTTCCGAGTCATGTGTACATATTAATTTTGGTACTGCGTAACAGTTGTATAAAGCGGGGACTTGTGCCGACTTTAGGTGGTTATGTATCTATTAGAGGCTTTGTAGACGTTGTAAGATGAATGAAGGAATGTATAACCCTTTTTATGTAGTGGCCCTAGCGGCCCAGTTTCTCATATCTATATGAATGTCTTTCCATGACTTCTGCCATTGATATGGCTAAATGGTGTTCACTTAGGGTTATGCATATGAATGTATACGAATGTATAGGTTGGTTCTCTCGGGCCTTAACGGCTTCGGGTGCCAGTCCGCCCCAATGGGATTTGAGGCGTGACAAAAGTAGTATCAGAGCAGATTGTCCTAGGGTGTCTACAAAGCCGTGTCCGAGTAGAGTCTTGCTTATGAATGTGTTGTACACCACATTTATAAGCAGGAGGCTATGGGGCATTTAGGAGTTGTTTCTTTTCTTCATTACCTAGATCGTGCAATAGAGCCACAGTTGTAGGTGGAATCATATCTGACCATTGACATTATTTTCTTTCATTATAGCGAAATGCCGGTTACAAGAAGAGATGGAGGTAGAGGTAAGAAGGGAGTTATGGCTGCTGAAGCAGGAACTAGTAAATTACCACCTGACCAAGCTAGTCAGGGTTGGGCTGGAACTAAGTTTGTATCGCGGGCTTCTTCTACTCTTTCATTTCCAGAAGAGCCGAGAAGGAGAGAAGTACCTGCAGAACCTCCTATTAATGCTACTGAGCAGTATCTAAGGAATGCGGTGCAAATGTTGACCCATATAGTTATTGTACAAAGTCAAGGACAAGCAGGTCCAATGACAAGTAATGACGGTGCGGATAGGGAAGCTAGTCGACAGACACAGGAATTTGAAAGAGGACCGTCAAAGAGGGCTAAACCTATGGTTTAATTCATAGCGTTTCAAGGATAATTTAGGCCTCGAGTTTTTAATAGACCGCCTAGACCCTCATTGTTTTATTCTACAACAAGTACTCCATCCTAATTTCTAGGGTTGAGAGGCAGTCAGGTTGGGCAAAGTAGTGGGATTCAGGGTTCACAAACAATGAGGTTTTCTCATCAGCCGTGTCAGCACTACGGGAAGCTTCATTTAGCTGAATGCTAGTTTGGAATGAATGTTTGCTTTTGGTGTGGTATGTCAAGGCACAAGATGAGAGAATGCCCACGAAGGGGTACGGGTAGTATGGCGCGACCTACTGGGTCAGCCATTACATCATCATCGTCGGTTGTACAGCCTACTGGTCGGGGTAGAGGTGCGAGAGGAGCAACCAGTTCTAGTGGAGTCCAGAACCGTACCTATGCCTTAGCAGATCAGCAGAATTTGGAGGCTTCTCCTGATGTGGTTACAGGTACATTATTCATCTTTTCACATAATGTATATGCATTGATTGATCCGGGCTCTACCCTATCATATGTTACTCCATTGATTGCTGAAAATTCAAAAGAACACCGGAATTACTAGTTAAGCCATTTGAAGTATCTACACCAATTGGTGAATCCATTGTAGCTAAAAGAGTCTATCGTAATTGTATGGTCACTATTTGTGATCATGACACGTTGGCTGATCTTATTGAGCTAGAAATGGTAGATTTTGATGTTATAATGGGTATGGATTGGTTGGCTTCTTGTTATGCCACGGTAGATTGTCGAGCTAAGAAGGAACATTTCCATTTCCCATAAAAGACCGTCCTTGAATGGAGGGTTAATGTTGGAGCACCGAGAGGTAAATGATATCCAAGGGGTACATATGCCGCTTAGTAAGAGTGCAAGATACCAATGTGAATCCACCAACTCTTCAATCGGTTCCAGTGGTAGATGAATTCCTTGATGTATTTCCTGAAGATCTTCCAGGTTTGCCTCCAGAACGAGAAATAGAGTTTGGTATTGATGTGATTCCAGGCACTCGACCTATCTCTATTCCTCCGTATCGGATGGCCCCAGCAGAGTTACGGGAGTTGAAGGAGAAATTGAAAGACTTGCTGGACAAGAGATTTATAAGGCCTAGTATGTCCCCTTAGGGAGCACCGGTATTATTTGTACGGAAGAAAGATGGCACATTGAGAATATGCATTGATTATCGGCAACTGAATAAGGTAAAAGTCAAGAATAAATATCCCCTCCCCAGAATTGATGATTTGTTTGACCAATTACAGGGTTCCAAATGCTTCTCAAAGATTGACTTGAGATCGGGTTATCATCAGGTAAGGGTTCGAGAAAAAGATATACCCAAGAAGTGTCACGCCTAGAATTCCAACAGGGCGGACTGGCACCCGAAGCCGTTAAGGCCCAAGAGAACCAATCTTTATTCATATACACTCATACGCATGTCACTCAATAAGCATCACCATCACATAGAGATATAAGATGCCAATGGCGGAAGTCATGGAAAATGTATGATATATATATATATATATATATATGAAACTTGGTCATTAGGGCCATCAAGTCAAAAGCATATGTTCCTTACATTTCCTTCATTTGTCCCACAACATCTATAAAGCCTCTACAGATACGTGGACATAACCAACCTAAAGTCGGGATAAGTCCCCGCTTTATAAAACATTTACAATACCAAAAAAAATGTACACATGTAACTCGGAAAGCCCCGAACCAACTGGAGCTCACTAATGATCGGCAAATGATCTGTAACCTACTATGGAGGTCTACTAGCACCTGTGCCTGTAGCAAGTAAGGTAAGTCCCCCCAAGGGACGTCAGTATGAAGAATGTACTGAGTATGTAAGGCTATAAGAAACTGAATCATCCATAAGAACATCCATGAATCAAGTATAAGAGAATAGTCAATATGGATAAACCATTGTTCTATATGTGAGGAGCCATGTACGTTATATTCATTACTTCTTTGCCTTTACGTTCATTCATCATTCTAGTTCATTACTTAACTTTATCCTTCTTTGCATTAAGAAAATTGTAAAACATGTAATAAACAAATGACCAACTAATCAGTGGTAAAAGAGGATAACCCATGCTAGGTATTTTAACCCCTGGGATGTGATTAACCCATGCTAGGCTTTTCTGTTACCCCTGGGATGTTACTGTGATAACCCATGCTAGGATTTTCTGTCACCCCTGGGATGTTACTATGATATTGGGATCGACCCATGCTAGGTATTTGAACCCCTGGGATACCACCCATGATATTAGGATTGACCCAAGCTAGGTGTTTATTCCACCCCTGGGATGCCACTCAAGAATATACAAACAATTATACATTACTTCATTCGTTCATTATAAGAGTGATACATTGGTGATTGTACATTATTTGAACTTTGAAACATTAGTCAATGAACATGATACATGTGAATCACAATTGGTTCTATGAGTAATACTATATAACAATACCTTTGGACATTTCGGAATGGAACAAGTACAATGTCAATTTGAACAATATGTGCTGCAGAAGGATATGGAAAGAGTAACCTTACATACATTACCTTCCCTATATGAATACACAGTCCTATATGTGAATACAATAATCCAGCTCCTTCCTTACGTTTTACTCTACAACACAAGTCCATAACGGAGCTCACGTTAACAACTAACTACCTTACAAGTGTATAAGACAACAATGAGTTACATGATTGCCCTATAACGTCATTTCACCCTTTACAATACCATTCATGGCATTGTCATACCAACAATACCACAATATTCTACACATTGACCAAGACATCATAAACCAATAGCACTTCACACCAAGTTTATCCTTTACGCTTCCTCATTAACACTACGTCATAATTACTCCAAGTCACCTCAATACGTTCCATAACAACAATCCTACAAGTTATACACATAGAAAAAAAAACAAGTTAAACATAACCACACCATACATGTTGATATTTCATCCACACCATTCACTTCCATCAAAACCTCAAGTCTCCTTTCAAGTTCAAGTCACATAGATGACACATCTTTTAGCAAAAAGCAAAAGTGCACCACTCAACACCTTTAGACATAACCATCATGATCTACACAATCCCTCATGCATATCATATATTAAATCACAAGAGTAAACACTTACCCAAGCTTGCAAAGTAATGATCTTGTCCAAAAGAGATGGTTGCCTTAGGGTTTGAGAGTAGAGAGAAAAATATCTTTTGAGAAAAGTCTAGAAATTGTATGTGAGTTGTAATGAATAAAAAATCTGATTTTGTGCCTTTATATAGTCCCTCAAGTCATCCTTAGCCAATTCTTGGTCATTAAATGTCATTTTTACTTGGCAACACAAGAATGGGTCATTTGTCCCATTTGGGCCATATCTTTTGTTTGATTTTTGGGCCTCAATTGAGCCCAATTGCACAAGAGTAATTTAGCCCAATAAATTTAATATATAATACCCCAACAATCTCATGTTTAAAGAATTCCATAAATGTTAAGACAATATTCAACTCACGAGATTCATGTTCATAGCCTCAACCCCAAGAATAAGCGATTTTAGCCACTCATGGCTTCATTTAACATGATTTATAAAAAAGAAATAAAAATAAAAAGGAAGAAGAATTAACCCTAATTTGGATGCCAAAAGAGCCCAAGAGTAGTCCTACCAAGATGGATTAATGATACAATAACCCAAGAACCTTATTGATAGACTGATGGTCGAAGAAAAAATTTGGCGAAAAACGGCCCGGCATGCTGCCTGGCGTGCCCCAATGCTGCCCATGCCAGAAAATTTTTTGTCAACAGCGGCCCGACAAGCTGTCTATTCGACTTTTCTTTGCGTACATTAGCACAATATCAATAGTCCATCAAAAACAATATAAAATACGTGCTTATTACTCTAAAAACTAAGGTAAATATGGTTCAAAGTTGGCAATAAGGCATATAAATACGCCCTAGATCACCAATCAAGTAGGGTCGGATATGTACGGGGACAGCTTTCCGAACACGTTATGGTCATTATGAGCTTTTAGTGATGTCATTTGGGCTAACAAATGTACCAGCAGTTTTTATGGATTTGATGAATAGGGTGTTCAAGCCATTTTTAAATGTGTTCGTGACCGTGTTTATCGATGATATTCTGATTTATTCAAGATCACAATAGGACCATGCTAATCACTTACGGCAGGTGTTACAGATTCTTCGTGATCGTAAGTTATATGCAAAGTTCTCTAAATGTGAATTTTGGTTAAAATTTGTAGCATTCTTGGGTCATATTGTGTCGGATGAAGGAATAAGGGTTGATACACAAAAGATAAAAGCTGTGAAGAATTGGCCAAGGCCTATGACACCTACAGAGATTCGTAGTTTCCTTGGATTGGTCGGTTATTATAGAAGATTTGTTGAAGGATTTTCTTCCATTGCTGCACCTTTAACAAAGCTAACACATAAGGCAACCAAGTTTTAATGGAATGATGCATGTGATAAGAGTTTTCAAGAGTTGAAGGATAAATTGACTTCTACACCGGTATTGGTACTTCCAGAAGGCACAGAAGGGCATGCGGTATATTGTGATACCTCAGGAGTCGGCTTAGGATGTGTATTGATGCAGTATGGTAATGTAATAGCTTATGCCTCACGACAGTTCTGGCCACAGGAGAGAAATTATCCAACACATAATATTGAGCTAGCAGCTGTGATATTTGCTTTAAAGATATGGCGCCACTACTTGTATGGGGTTCATTTTGATATATATACTGATCATAAGAGTTTGCAGTATATTTTCAAGCAGAAAGATCTAAATTTAAGGTAGCGGAGGTGGCTTGAAATATTAAAAGATTATGATGTTGATATCTTATACCATCCAGGAAAAGCAAATGTAGTAGCCGATGCATTAAGCCGCAAAGCAATAGGAAGCCCTAATGGCCAGTTGACGAAAAAGCAAGGTATAATCAAGGATCTACATAAACTAGATAGTTTAGGGTTCGTCTTCTTGAAACTCCAAATGAAGAAATTATAGTGCAAAATGCGGCAGAATTTTCATTAGTAACTGAAGTGAAACAAAAATAGTATGATGATCCTATCTTGTTGCAGCTGAAAGAGAATATACAACAAGTTTGACGAAGGCATTTGATCTTACACAAGAGGGAGTACTTCAGTGCCGAGGTAGATTGTGTGTACCTGATATAGATGAACTAAGGCAACGGATTATCACAGGGGCACATCATTCAAGGTATTCTATTCATCCGGGAGCCACCAAAATGTATCATGATTTGAAAGAAATGTATTGGTGGGGTAATATGAAGAAGACCATTGCAGAATTCGTAGCTCAATGTCCAAATTGTCAACAAGTGAAAGTAGAGCATCAAAAGCCTGGAGGTTATATGCAATGTATAAATCTTCTAGTCTGGAAGTGGGACATGATTAACATGGATTTCATCACAGGTTTACCTCGTATACTTTGGAAATTTGATTCCATATGGGTAATAGTTGACAGGCTTACCAAATCAGCATATTTCCTACCGGTCAAGACCACCTACACAGCGGAAGATTACTCGAGGTTGTATATTAAAGAGATAGGAAGACTACACGGAGTTCCAATCTCTATTATATCGGACAGGGGAGCTCAATTTGCTGCACACTTTTGGAAGTCTTTTCAGAAGAGTTTGGGAACCCAAGTGAATTTAAGTACAGCTTTTCATCCTCAGACAGATGGACAAGCAGAACGTACTATCCAAACACTTAAAAAGATATGCTACGAGCTTGCACATTGGACTTTAAAGGTAGTTGGGATGATCATTTATCTCTTATTGAATTTGCCTACAATAATAGCTATCATTCAAGTATCAAAATGGTACCTTATGAAGCTTTATATGGAAGAAAGTGTCGATCACCAATTGGATGGTTTGAAGCGGGTGAAACTGCTTTAATTGGGCCAGATCTTGTTCACCAAGATATGTAGAAAGTTAAGGTGATACAACAATGATTACAAATGGCCCAAAGTCGACACAAATCATATGCCGATGTGAGAAGAAGGGGGCTAGAACTTGCCATAGGCGATTGGGTATTCTTGAAAGTGTCACCAATGAAAGGGGTAATGAGATTTGGAAAGAAAGGAAAGTTGAGTCCACGTTATATAGGGCCATATAAAATTACCTGAAGATTTGGTCAAGTTGCATATGAATTAGCACTACCCCAAGAACTCTCCACAGTTCATCCAGTGTTACATGTTTCAATGCTTTGAAAGTGCATAGGAGATCCATCTCATATTGCTCCCATTGAAAATGTGTAAGTTATGGAAGATCTCACCTATGAGGAGATACCTATTGCTATTCTGGATCGACAAGTGAGGAGGTTAAGGAATAAAGTAGTAGCTTTCGTAAAAGTACTTTGGAGAAATCAACATGTAGAAGAAATCACATGGGAAGCCGAGGAAATGATAAAGTCTAAGTACCCGCATTTATTTCAAATGGACAAAAAAGTTCCAGATGCAGAATTGGTAACAAGTGAGTATCTCTAAGCATTATGTGTATGTGATAACATGCAGAATGAATTTAGACTTGAATGTGGAGATTGGATAATGTTACTAACATTCGAGGACGAATGTTTCTAAGGGGGAAGGATGTAACACCTCGTACATTTTCGAACCTAATTGATTACCATAACATTTATGGAATTATTTAAACTTGAGATGGTTGGTGTATTACCCACTAATTTTAGTGGGCTGAATTAATCTTGTGCTAATGGGTTCAAATGAGGCCCAAAATTTAGCAATAAGACATGGCCCAAAAGTGGAAGATGATCCATTCCACTTTGACCAATTAAACACCACAATTATTGACCAATGTTTGGCTAAGGATCACCATGAGGGACTATAAAATGCAAAAAAATCAGATTTTACTCAACACAAGACACTTGCCAAATTCTAGATTATTCCAAGATATTTCCCTTCTCTTACAAACCCTAAGCTATCATACTCTTTGGACAAGATCATTTCTTTGAAAAATTTGGTAAGTGTTTACTCTTATGGTTTAATATATTATATGCATAAGATAGTGTGTAAAGTATGTTGGTTATGTTGACAAAGTGTTGAGCAGTCCACCATGTGTGAAACAGTCTACTTTTGCTTAATCGGTAAAGGGTTTTGCCTTCTAAACTTGAAAAGAGACTTGAGATATTGAAGGAAGTGAATTTTATGGATTAAATTTCAACATGTAAGATGTGGTTATTTCCCTAACTTTCTTTCTCTCTTTGTGTATGACTTGTGGAATTGTGGTTATGAAATGTTGCATGGAACCGGTGGCGTATTGAAAGGAGAAAATAGTTGGTATGATGTTCATGTGCATTTTGAAACCATGATTGATCATTAGCATCAAATTTTACTTAAAATATGAAAAGATAAGCTTACTTATGGCCATGGACTATTTATTACAAAAAAAGACCCAAAAGAGACTTATTTTGGCCGAACCGGGCATCCGCCTTAGCGAATGAGGCACCTGCGGGAGCAGGTGGAACCGCAGGTGGCCCTGGACAGTGCCAAAGAGGCACCTTCGGCCGCATCTCACCACCTGTGGGAGCAGGTGGATTCACAGGTCCCTCCAGAACTTCATTTCGATTGTTTTTGCATCTCTTTGACCCCCCAAGGCCCCTATACCCTTCTTGGATGCAATCATCAACTTATGGTACCCTTTGGATGGCTCTAAGGGGGTAGTCCGAAGGCATTTTGAATTATATCAATTGTGGATTGTTGTTAATATGTTGTTGTGAAGGGTATTTGGTTAACTTAATAGAAGTAAATGTGACGTTATGTTAAGGAGGAAGTGTAACGTATAAACGTGGTATGAAACTTCATCGGTTTGTGATATCTAGGTATTGTGTAGAATGTTTTGGTGTTGTTGGTATGGTATTATAGTAAATTGTATTGTAGGAGGGTGAGATGACGTTACATGGCAGTCACGTAGCTCATTATCATTTTATGCACTTGTAATGTAGTTGGTTGTTAACGTGAGCTCCATTATGTACTTGTATTTTAGAGTAACACATAAGGAAGGAGCTGAATTATTGTATTCATATATTGGATTGTGTATTCATATCGGGAAGATAAGGTATGTAAGGTTACTCTTTCCGTATCCTTTGGAAGCACCTATTGTTCTCATTGTTACTGACTGGTTTCCATTCCAAAATGTTCTAAAGTATCTCATTTCAGGTTTGTTATAAATCGTTATTCACATGTCTCTTATTCATTTACTATTGTTCCAAAGCTCTAATAATGTTATGACCACCAATGTATCAATCTCACAAAAGTAAAGGAAACAAGTAATGCATATATGGTTACTTTATGGGTACTTGAGTCCGGGTGGTAGCTCAAAGGGGCGAAAGCCTAGCTAGAGACGATCCCGAGATTATTGGATCAGGGGTCAGCTCAATGGGGAGAAAGCCTAGCTTGAGATGAACCTGACAGGGGGTAACTCAAAGGGCCATAAGCCTAGCTAGAGATGAACCTACTTTATGATTTATAGGTGGTAGCTCAACGGGGCATAAGCATAGCTCGAGTCGATCCCAATGTTATGTTATGCTATGTTATGCTATGACCCACTGATCAGTTGGGGCCCGGGCATTATATGAAGGTATATATGGCAGTAACGGTAACGGTAATGGATGTAAAAGCAAAGAAAGTAATGAAGACAATGTACATGATTCCACACATACAGAATGGTGGTTTATCAATATTGTTCATTCACTTGTATTTGATTCCATTTGAAGTTTTTATGTTTCATGAAGTTGTTTATCGCCTTATATACTCAGTACATTCTTTCGTACTGACGTCCCTTGTGGGACTTACCTTACTTACTACAGGCACAGGTGCTAGTACGGCCCGAGAGAACCATTCTATACGTTCACATATTTGTCATCAATGGGCTAGCATTCAATCACTTATGGTCACAACATATCAATAATAGAAATCCAATAAGAACATTTATATAAACATGAGACATGGACGTTAGAGCCATATGGTCAAAAAAGTACAACGTTCCTTCCTTTAACTATACAACGTCTACAAAGCCTCTAACAGATACAAAACCAATAATATACTCAGGACAATTTCCCCACTTTATATACAATGCTTATTCAGTACCAAAACCACATATACATATGACTCGGAAAGCCCCGAACTGAACTGGATCTCACCAATGTTCTATAGATAACCCGCAGCCTACTGAGGAGGTCTACTAGTACCTGTGCCTGCAGCAAGTAAGGTAAGTCCCCCAAGGGACGTCAGTACGAAAGAATGTACTGAGTATGTAAGGCTATAAGTAACTGTATGAGATATAAGAACTTTAATGGAATTAAGTACAAGTGAACGAATAATATAAATAAACTACCATATGGTATATGTATGGAATCATGTACATTGCTTTCTTTACTTTATTGTACTTTACTTTTCTTTAATTTACTATACTGTACATCATCAATCATCAATCATATCATGCCCGGGCCCAACTGATTAATGGGAAATAACATAATAATCGGGATTGTCATCCATGCGGATGTTCCTTTCATCCCATGGGATACCACCCGTAATAATGGGATCGACATTCATGCGAGTGTTTCTTTCACTCCATGAGATACCACCCATTCTCAACATTAACCATTACACAATTACTCACATTACTTCATTCTTTAGCTATAAGAGTGATACATTGATAACTGTACTTTATTGGAACTTTAGAACTTTAGAACGTAACATTATTGGAACGTTAGAACCATGTTCAATGAATGAGAGATAAGTGAATAACAAGTGCTAATAACTCTAAAATGAGATACTCTAGACCATTTAGAGGAAGGAGACACTGTACAACCCTTTGGGGATAGGACAAGTGTTATGATAATATGAACAATAGATGCTGCAGAAGAATGTGGAAAAGAATAACCTTACATACCTTATCTTCCCAACACGTAACTACAATGATTCTGCTCCTTCCTTATGTGTTACTCTACAACACAAGTACATAATGGAGCGAACATTAACGGCTAGCTACATTACAAGTTCACAAGATGGTAAGTAGGTGCTTAACGGAAAGTAAAAATCGTCCAACCTCCAAAAATCATGGTGCATCACTCCTGTCACGATCCAAATCCCATTCGGGCTGGACTAGCACCCGGAGCCGATAAGGCCCGAGAGAACCAATCTTTGCTTATGTACTCTTGTATGCATGTTCACGTAATAATATCAATTTATCTCATGTAATTGAATATCAATGGCGGAAGTCATGGCAATATGTGCAATATATGAAACTTGGCCGTTAGGGCCATTGCGTCAAAATGAACGTACATCTTTTACTTTCATGATAACCCACATATGTCTACACAGCCTCTAAGAGATACATGACCATGTCTATACAATATTTACAAAATACCAAAATCTAATGTACACATGTGATTTGGGAAGCCCCGAAGCAACTGGAGCTCACCAACAATCTACGGATATCTCGTCACCTACTGCGTAGATCAACTAACACCTGTGCCTACAGCATGTAAGGTAAGTCCCCCAAGAGGGGTCAGTACGAATAAAGTACTGAGTATGTAAGGCCATATGAAACTATAATAGCACATAAGTACTTCCAAGAAATTAAACGTAAGAGAATAATCAAAATGGATATACCTTCGTCCTAAATACGTGGAACCATGTTCATTACGTCTATTATCTCATTACTTGGTCACTCATTCACATCAATTCACTTGCATCATCATCATTCTTATCATAACCTCCATATTTATATACACATGCAAGGGATATAATCTCATCTCTTTTACAACTATCGTTATTATTATTCACTCAACTAGTTAGTGATTCACAATACTTTATGGATCATCACCTTATAAGCAAGTATATAATACCAGGCCTCCACCTTTGGTGGGATATAATGTATATGTATATAGTACCGAGCCTCCATCTTGGTGGGATATATATATAGTACTGGGCCTCCACCTTTGATGGGCTATAATATATAAATATATACCGGGCATCCACCTTTGGTGGGCTATAATATATAATAATATACCGGACATCCACCTTTGGTGGGCTATCATATATAAATATATACCGGGCATTCACCTTTGGTGGGTTATCATAACTAACATAGCATGATATTGGGATTAGTCCATCTTGAACTTATACCCTTTAGATTGTTACCCATTCTCAATGACACATAACATAAAGTAACCATTTGTGCATTACCTCTTCACAATCTTATTTCCTTGACATAGCTATGAGAGTAATACATTAGAGATCATGACATTAAAGCTCACACTTATATACACATCTCATTTCACTTCACTTCATGCGATTCACATCTTCACTTATGAGGAATAATTATACTAACTTGCATATCACCTCTCTTATTACTCTTATGAGATTGGTACTTTTACTTATGAAAGATTGGTACAAGGTTAGTCATCTTACTATCGGACTTTGGGACAAGACATGATTGGAAAATGCCATCCAAGATTAAATAGATTCTCTTATGTTATTATTCTCTTGAAATAGTTCCTTTAGAGATTTCAATGTTAGGACAACTTTCCTTGAAGCTTTGGATCATTAACCAATAGGTGAGAAATATGTGAATAAACATTATTAGAAACATAACTCTATTGAAACCATTGGACCATAATCCATGAACAAGGGACATGAGCATAACCATGGGAACCGTGAAACATAACCTTATTGGGATTTTGGAGCATTAACCATGAATATGAGACATGTGGTTCATAATTGATCAATGAGTAGGTAATATGTGACAATGACAATTGATAACCGGGTATAGAATACCTTAGCACATTTCGGGATGGAATAAGCGTAACGTCAATGTGAATAATAGTTGCTGCAGAAAGATACGGACAGAGTAACCTTACATACCTTATTGTCCCAATGTAAGTACACAATACAATATGTGAGCACAATAATTCCGCTCCTTCCTTACGTTTCACTCTACATCACAAGTACATAACGGAACCAACATTAACCACCAACTACCTTACAAATGCATATGACAACAATGAGTTACATGTTTATCTTTAAAATGTCATTTCCTTCTCTACAATACCATTTACAGCATTGACATACCAACAATGCCCCATTCATGCCATACATTGACCACAAGCTACATTCCAAGTGTATAAGACAACCATAAGTTACATGAGTCCCCTATTCACCCTTTACAATACCATTCATTGCCCTTTTCATGCCAATAATACCATAACATTTTATACATTGACCACAACATCACATACCAATAGCACTTCATCACAAGGTTTCTCCTTTACACTTTCTCACAAACACCATATCACAATTATTCCATTAAATTACTTCAATACACCTCACAACAACAAATCGGCCAAAATCCCATAATTTACACTTATAGAAAAATAAAAAGTTTAGGACCATAATAACATCATACATGTTGATGTTTTATCCATACCATACTCTTTCATCAAAACCACAAGTCATAATTCAAGTTACAATCCCATACACATCTTTTTAACAAAACCAAAAGTGTCATGTCCAATGCTTCCAAGCATAACCAACATGACCTACATAATTTCTCATGCTCATAATATGTTAAAGTACAAGAATAATCACTTACCCAAGCTTGGAAGATGATGATCTTGTCCAAAAATGCCTTAGGGTTTGAAGAGCTAAAAGAGTTATCTTGAAAACTCTAGAAAATGAGAGAATGTGATGTGTGTGGCTAATGAATTAAAATATTATTTTTGGCCACCTTTTATAACCTCTTAAAGTCATCCTTATCCATTAATTCCCTCATTGACAAGTCAAGGCAAGAATGGGTCATTTTGACCCATTGGGCCTTTCATGTTTTGTTCATTTTGGTCTCAAATTAGGCCCAATAACCCATATCATCTTATCCCACTAACATCAATGTATAATTCACCATATATCTCATGTTTAAATAATTCCATAATGTCACGACAATATTCTCTTACAAAATTCTCATTCGTCGTCTCGATCGCAAAAATAGGAATTCTAGTCGCCCATGGCTTCATTAGACATTTTGGATAGCTATTTATAGTTCATGATTTAATCATGTAGGAGTATGTAGGAGTGTATTGAAGTGTTTGAAGCTTTAACAATGCTCAAAGAACTCCAAAGAACCAAAAGAAACCATCCAAGAATCGTCGTAGAATTGCGTTACAAAACGAGTGCGGAAGGACACAATTTTTGTGCCTTGCGCCACTGCTGCAAAGCAAGGCAGTGGCGCAAGAAATCCTTGTCCTCTGAATCAGAGGCTTGCACCACACCCCCTGAAACAGGGTAGTGGCGCAAGTTTCAGCACCTTGCTGAATGTTTCGGCCACTTCTTCAATACTTGCATATCGTCCAATACCTTATCAAAACACTACAAAATACTTACTTAGTGATCTTAATCCTCAAGTAAACATGACTCCAAGTCACCAAATGAGGTTAGAATGTGTACGGGGTATTACCCAAATGCTCCACGAAATCACAAAACACCTCCTACGAAAGTCTAATCGCACATATTAGGTCCGATATCAAATGTTTCACCAATAACACTATAAAACACATAATCATGGCATCTCAACACCTAGGTAACCATTGTTCAACGTCGTCACATAGGGTTGGGAAGGTACGGGGTGTTACAACTCCCCCCTTCATTATACTACCAAATAACATTATTCCACCACATTACACTATAACTTACTACTTTTGCAAAACAACACCACCAAATCAGTCCACACACCACCAAAACAGTCCACACATCAACGTAGACATCGCAAACCGATAGAATTTTACACCAAGTTTCTACTTTACATTTCCGCCTAAATACAACTCCACATATTTATTCCATCAAGTCACATAAATACCTTCCACAACAATATACCAAAAACAGTCCACAATAGTTCCAAAATTCAGTTTAACATACCAAGAGAGTATTCTCTTTTCACTACACCAAACGTTCCATTTATAAACACGTATAAACATTCCCATCAAGCCATACATAAAAGGAACGATTTAGGGGCAGAACCACACTTTAATATACTGAAATTTCAACCTCCTAACTTAATTTCTTCAACTCTTTAAGCCCCTATACAAGTCCAAACCACAAGGAAGACAAATTCATCAAAACTAACACAAGTGGACTGTCAACTAATTAAGGGACTGCCCTATACATTTTAAACATAACCAACCTGCCTTCCACACTTTCTTATACATATATTACATTAATATAAAAGGTTAAACACTTACCAAGGCTTGCAAAGTGGAGGATTCACCCAAGAACCCTAGGGAAATTTGGGGCGGCTGATTGGGTTTTAATTTTCTGGATAGTTTTTCAGCAATGAAATAAATGGAAAAATGAGCTGAAATGAGACCTATATACTCCCTCTTTAACCGCCTCTTTTTGGTCCATTCTTAGCCAATTTTTGGTCAAAAATAGTCCAAGTAGGTGATGCACCTACTTGGCTATATAAGCTGTTCAAAACAGTCCATTTACTTACTTTATTTCTACTTGGATCATGTCTTGTTGGGCCTAAATTAATAGTAAGTGTTGGGCTGATCATATTTCCATTTTTATGTACTTACATTGGGCCTCAATTGAGTTCATTAACTTATATCCAAATGCAGCCCAATAGTTTAATTAGGTGATACACCTACTATCTTAATTAAGTCACGGAAGCACCTCGTTTATGTTCTCCCCTTTTTCCAACGTATTAATCCTTCTACCTTAATTCACCACTTAACTTTGATTTTTACGCTTAGGTACATCCTTATTCTCTCAAGTTCAAATACTTTTACCCATGTTAGGTTGGTCGCACAAGTTTCAAAAACGTACGGGGTGTTGTACTTGAATCAAAGAACTAGTTAGTCCATTACCTATTGCCACAAGTCCGTACCATTTTCCATATAATTAAGAGTTGTATATATAGAATAAGGGGCGTTACATCCTTCCCCCCTTAATACCATTCATCCTCGAATGTTAGTACCATCACTACACAGCTTAAACAAGTTCAAGCCTAAATTTAATCTTTATGCTATCACTTAATACTTATATATACTTACTTGTTACTGCTCCAATTCCGCATCTTGAACTTTCTATTCAGTTTGAAATAGTTATGGGTACTTAGACTTCATCATTTCCTCGGATTCCCATGTGATTTCTTCCACTTGCTGATTTCTCCAAAGTACCTTTACGGAAGCTACTTCTTTATTTCTTAACTTTTTAACTTGTCGATCCAGAATAGCAATAGATATCTCTTCATAGGTAAGATCCTCAGCAACTTGCACATCTTCAATGGGAGTAAAACGAGATGGATCTACTATGCACTTTCGAAGCATTGAAACATGAAATACTGGATAAACTGTGGAGAGTTCTTGGGGTAGTGCCAACTCATACGCAACTTGCCCAAATCTTCTAATAATTTCATATGGGCCTATATAACGTGGACTCAATTTTCCTTTCTTTCCGAATCGCATTACCCCTTTCATCGGTGACACCTTTAAAAATACCCAATCACCTATGGCGAATTTGAGCCATCTTTTTCTAACATCAGCATATGAATTGTGTCGACTTTGGGCTGTTTGTAGCCGCTGTTGGATCACTTTAACTTTCTCCGTAGCCTAATGAACAAGATCTGGCCCAAATAAAGCAGTTTTGCCTACTTTAAACCATCCGATTGGTTATCTACATTTCCTTCCGTACAAAGCTTCATAAGGTGCCATTTTAATACTTGAATGATAGCTATTGTTGTACGCAAATTCAATAAGAGGCAAATGGTCATCCGAAATGCCTTGGAAATCTAACGTGCAAGCTCGTATCATATCTTCAAGCATTTGGATAGTACGTTCTGCTTGTCCATCTGTCTGAGGATGGAAAGTCTTACTCAGATTCACCTGTGTACCCAAACTCTGCTGAAAAGATCTCCAAAAATGCGCAGTAAACTAAGCTCCCCTATGTGATATAATGGAGATTGGAATCCCATGTAACCGCACTATTTCTTTAACATACAACCTTGCATAATCTTCTGTTGTATAGGTGGTCTTGACTGGTAAGAAATGCGTTGACTTGGTAAGCCTGTCAACTATAACCCATATAGAATCAAATTTCTGCAGTGTTCGAGGCAAACCTGTGATTAAATCCATATTAATCATATCCCATTTCCAGACTGGAAGATTGTTACATTGCATGTAACCTCCTGGTTTCTGATGCTCTACCTTTACTTGTTGACAATTTGCACATTGAGCGACAAATTCTGTAATGTTCTTCTTCATATTTCCCCACCAATACTCTTCTTTCAAATCATGGTACATTTTGGTAGCTCCCGGATGAATAAAATATTGTGAATGATGCGTCTCAATCATAATTCGTCTCCTCAACTCATCTACATCCAGTACACATAATCTACCTTGGCATTGAAGCACCCCTTCTTGTGTAAGATCAAAGACCTTAGTCAGACCCTGTTGTACATTTTCGTTTAGCTGCAATAACATAGGATCCGCAAACTGCTTCTCTTTCACCTCAGCTATCAATAAAGATTCAGCTGCATTTTGTACAATAACCCCTTCATCTGAGGATTCGAGAAGACGAACCCCCAAGATGGCTAATTGATGTAGATCTTTGACTAAATCTTGCTTTTCTGTCAAGTGGCCACTAGTGCCTCCTATTGCCTTGCAGCTCAATGCATCAGCTACCACATTTTCTTTTTCAGGATGATATAGAATATCAATATCTTAATCTTTCAATAGCTCAAGCCACCTTCGTTGCCTCAAATTGAGTTCCTTCTGCTTAAAGATATACTGTAAACTTTTGTGATCAGTATAGATGTCAACATGAACTCCATACAAATAATGACGCCATATCTTTAAAGCAAATACCACCGCTGCTAATTCAAGATCATGTGTGGGATAGTTTCTCTCATGTGGCCACAACTGTCGTGGGGCATATTCTATTACATTACTGTGCTGCATCAATACACACCCTAGGCCAATTCCAAAAGCATCACAATAAACTGCGTAACCTTCGGTGCCTTTCGAAAGTACTAACACTGGTGTAGAAGTCAATTTATCTTTCAGATCTTGAAAACTTTTCTCACATGCATCATTCCACTAAAATCTGACTGCCTTGTGTGTAAGCTTCGTTAAAGGTCAGCAATGGAAGAAAACCCTTCAACGAACCTTCAATAATAACCTGCCAACCCAAGAAAGCTACTAATTTTCGTAGGTGTCGTAGGCCTTGGCCAATTTTTCACCGCTTCAATCTTTTGTGTATCAACCCTTATGCCTTCATCTGATATAATGTGACCCAAGAATACCACGGACTTCAACCAAAATTCACATTTAGAGAACTTTGCATACAATTTACGCTCACGGAGGATTTGTAACACTTGCCGCAAGTGATTAGCATAGTTCTCTTGTGATCTTGAATAAACCAGGATGTCATCTATAAATACCATCACAAACACGTCTAGAAATGGCTTAAACACCCTATTCATCAAATCCATGAGCACAGCTGGTGCATTTGTTAGTCCGAATGACATAACTAAAGATTAATAATGGTCATACCGTGTTCGGAAAGCTGTTTTGGGTACATCTTTTTCTCTAACTCTGACTTGATGGTAACCCGACCTCAAGTCAATCTTTGAAAAACACTTAGCGCCCTATAACTGATCAAACAAATCATCAATTCTGGGGAGGGGATATTTGTTCTTGATCGTTACCTTATTCAAATGCCGATAGTCAATGCACATTCTCAATGTGCCATCTTTCTTCCGTACAAATAATACCGGTGCACCCCATGGGGACATAATAGGCCTGATGAAGCCCTTGTCCAGCAAATCTTTAAATTGCTCCTTCAATTCACGCACTTCTGCTGGAGCCATTCTATACGGGGGAATAGAGATAGGCTGAGTGCCTAGATTTACATCGATACCAAACTCTACTTCCCGTTCTGGGGGCAAACCTGGAAGATCCTCTAGAAATACGTCAAGAAATTCATTGACCACAGGAACCGATTGAGGAGTTGGTAGTTTCGCATCAATATCATGCACTCTCACTAAGTGGCATATATATCCCTTGGATATCATTTTCCCAGCCTTAAGATAGGAAATAAATTTGCCTCTCGGTGCTCCTACATTACCCTTCCATTCAAGAACATCCTTTTGTGGAAAATGGAATTGTACCCTCTTGGCTCGACAATCTACCGTGTCATAACAAGAAGCTAGCCAATCCATTTCCATTATAACATCAAAATCTATCATGTCTAGCTCAACAAAATCAACCAACGTATCATGACCACCAACAGTGACTATGCAATCACAATAAACTCTCTTTGCAATAATAGATTCACCAACCAGTGTAGCTACTTCAATTGATTTAACTAATAATTTCGGCGTTCTTTTGAATTTTTTAGCAATCAAAGGAGTAACATATGATAATGTAGAACCAGGATCAATCAACGCATATACATTATGTGAGAATATGGACAAGATACTTGTAACTACATAAGGAGATGCTTCTGAATTCTGATGGTCTGCTATAGCATAAATACAATTTTGAGTTCCGCTGGAACTAGCTGCTCCTCTAGCACTTCTACCGCGTCCAATAGGCTGTACTCCTCTACCTAAGGAAGGCACCGATGATGATGATGCCACAGCGGATCCCGCAGGTCGTACCATGCTTCCCGAGTCTCTTCGTGGGCATTCCCTCATCATGTGCCCCGTCATGCCACACCAATAACAAATATTCATCCCCAGACGGCATTCACCTGAATGATATCGTTTGCAATACTGACACAACGGCTGAGAAAACCCTTCTGTCTGTGAACCACGACTCCCACTACTTTGCTCGGCTTAATTACCTCTAAACCCTCGAAATTGAGATGAAATGCCTGTCGTGGAATGAGAAAATGATGGCCTAGGCGGTATATTAAAACTCTGAGGCCTGAACTCTCCTTAGGATGCCATAGACTATCCCGTAGATCTAGATCTCTTCGACGGCCTTTCTTCAAACCCTTGTGTTCTTCTCTGTTGCCTCTGATCTTCTATTTTCTGCGCAAAAGGTTGTATTCTAGCTATGTCCATATCTATGTTCAATGCAGCAATAGTGCAATCTCGAATCAAATATGGCTCCAGTTTGTCCACATATCGATGAACTCTATCGGTCATTTTAACTACCACATTCGGAGCATACCGGGCCAAAGAGTTAAATCGAAGGCTATACTCTTGGACGCTCATGTTACCCTGTCGCAGATTCAAGAATTGATCCGCACGAGCCTCTCGGACCTCATATGGGAGATAGTGATCAAGGAATGCCATTTTAAATTCTTCCCAACCAGCTGGGAGTGCATCAATACCCCTCGAGCGTTCCCAATCTTCATACCATAAAATAGCCTCGCCCTTCAATCTATGGGTCGCAAGCTCAACCGTTTCCACACCAAACACATGAGTAACCTCCAAAGCCCTTTGAATTTGATCTATAAAATCTTGAGGGTCCTCATTTGGGTCTGATCCAGTGGATGTGGGAGGATCTAACTCCAGAAAATCTTGTGTCCGTCGACTAGCTGCTCTAGCTACACTATCATCACTTGTCGTTGGACCACTTTGTCCCTGAACTTGTGCAGCAACTATTTGGGTCAACATTTGCACTGCATTCTTTAAATCCTAGTCAATAGTATTTATTGGTGGTTCTGCAGGTACTTCTCTTCCTCTTGACTCTTCTAACAATGGAAGAGTGGAAGAAGCCTGTGATGCAAACTCATTTTCAGCTTCACTTTGATTAGCTTGTTTAGGTGGTGATTTACTGGTTCCTTCTCCAGTAGCCATGACTACCTTCTTACTTTTACCCTTGTTTCTCCTTGTAAACGGCATTTTGCTATATTGAGGAACAAAAACATAAAACAAATTCAGTGATCAGATATGATTCCACCTACAACTTTTAGCTCTATTGTACAATCTAGGAGATAAAGAAAAGAGACAACTCCTAAATGTACCGTAGCCTCCTACGTATAGATGAGGTGCATAACACATCCATAAGCAAGATTCTACTCAGACACGGCTTTATAGACACCCTAGGACGACCCGCTCTGATACCACTTTTTGTCACGCCTCAAATTCCATTAGGGCGGACATGGCACCCGAAGCCATTAAGGCCCGAGAGAACCATTCTATACGTTCACATACTTATCGTCAATGGGCTAGCATTCAATCACTTATGGTCACAACATATCAATAATAGAAATCTAATAAGAACATTTATATAAACATGAGACATGGTCGTTAGAGCCATATGGTCAAAAAAGTACAACGTTCCTTCCTTTAACTGTACAACGTCTACAAATCCTCTAACAGATACAAAACCAAAAATATAGTCGGGACAATTTCCCCGCTTTATATACAATGCTTATGCAGTACCAAAACCACATATACATATGACTCGAAAAGCCCCGAACTGAACTGGAGCTCACCAATGTTCTATAGATGACCCGCAGCCTACTGAGGAGGTCTATTAGTACCTGTGCCTGCAGCAAGTAAGGTAAGTCCACCAAGGTACGTCAGTACGAAAGAATGTACTGAGTATGTAAGGCTATAAGTAACTGTATGAGATATAAGAACTTTAATGAAATTAAGTACAAGTGAACGAATAATATAAATAAACTACCATATGGTATATGTATGGAATCATGTACATTGCTTTCTTTACTTTATTGTACTTTACTTTTCTTTAATTTACTATACTGTACATCATCAATCATCAATCATATCATGCCCGGGCCCAACTGATCAGTGGGAAATAACATAATAATCGGGATCGTCATCCATGCGGATGTTCCTTTCATCCCATGGGATACCACCCGTAATAATGGGATCGACATTCATGCGAGTATTTCTTTCACTCCATGAGATACCACCCATTCTCAACATTAGCCATTACACAATTACTCACATTACTTCATTCTTTAGCTATAAGAGTGATACATTGATAACTGTACTTTATTGGAACTTTAGAACTTTAGAATGTAACATTATTGGAACGTTAGAACCATATTCAATGAATGAGAGATAAGTGAATAACAAGTGCTACTAACTCTGAAATGAGATACTCTAAACCATTTAGAGGAAGGAGACACTGTACAACCCTTTGGGGATAGGACAAGTGTTATGATAATATGAACAATAGATGCTGCAGAAGAATGCGGAAAAGAATAACCTTACATACCTTATCTTCCCAACACGTAACTACAATGATTCAGCTCCTTCCTTATGTGTTACTCTAAAACACAAGTACATAATGAAGCGAACATTAACGGCTAGCTACATTACAAGTTTACAATACGGTAAGTAGGTGCTTAACGGAAAGTAAAAACCGTCCAACCTCCAAAACACATGGTGCATCACTCCTCCTTTCATTATACTACCAAATAACATTATTCCACCACATTACACTATAACTTATATCTTTTTCAAAACAACAACACCAAATCAGTCCACAGACCACCAAAACAGTCCACACATCAATGTAGACATCGCAAACCGATAGAATTTTACACCAGGTTTCTACTTTACATTTCCGCCTAAATACAACTCCACATATTTATTCCATCAAGTCACATAAATACCTTCCACAACAATATACCAAAAACAGTCCACAATAGTTCCAAAATTCAGTTTAACATACCAAGAGAGTATTCTCTTTTCACTACACCAAACGTTCCATTTATAAACACGTATAAACATTCCCATCAAGCCATACATAAAAGGAACGATTTAGGGGCAGAACCACACTTTAATATACTGAAATTTCATCCTCCTAACTTAATTTCTTCAACACCTTAATCCCCTATACAAGTCCAAACCACAAGTCAAAACTAACACAAGTGGACTGCCAACTAATTAAGGGACTGCCCTATACATTTTAAACATAACCAACCTGCCTTCCACACTTTCTTATACATATATTACATTAATATACAAGGTTAAACACTTACCAAGGCTTGCAAAGTGGAGGATTCACCCAAGAACCCTAGGGAAATTTGGGGCGGCTGATTGGGGTTTGAGAGAGAAGAGAGTGTTTTAATTTTCTGGATAGTTTTTCAGCAATGAAATAAATGGAAAAATGAGCTGAAATGAGACCTATATACTCCCTCTTTAATCGCCTCTTTTTGGTCCATTCTTAGCCAATTTTTGGTCAAAAATAGTCCAAGTAGGTGATGCACCTACTTGGCTATATAAGTTGTTCAAAACAGTCCATTTACTTACTTTATTTCTACTTGGATCATGTCTTGTTGGGCCTGAATTAATAGTAGGTGTTGGGTTGGCCATCTTTCCATTTTTATGTACTTACATTGGGCCTCAATTGAGTCCATTAACTTATATCCAAATGCAGCCCAATAATTTAATTAGGTGATACACCTACTATCTTAATTAAGTCACGGAAGCACCTCGTTTTTGTTCTCCCCTTTTTCCAACGTCTTATTCCTTCTACCTTAATTCAGCACTTAACTTTAATTTTTACACTTAGGTACATCCTTATCCTCTCAAGTTTAAATACTTTTACCCATGTTAGGTTGGTCGCATAAGTTTCAAAAATGTATGGGGTGTTGTACTTGAATCAAAGAACTAGTTAGTCCATTACCTATTTCCACAAGTCCGTACCATTTTCCATATAATTAAGAGTTATATCTATAGAATACGAGGCATTACAGTTGGTTCTCTCGGGCCTTAACGGCTTCGGGTGCCAGTCCGCCCCAATGGGATTTTTTCACACCCCGTATCCCAACGGGGAGGACTGGCACCCGAAGCCGATAAGGCCCGAGAGAACCAATCTTTACTCATACCCAATCATATGCATGCCATAAGAAACATTACCACCATGAGCGGAAATCATGGAACATTATATATACATATTAAAGAAACTTGGCCGTTGGGGCCATCAAGTCAAGGTTGACATATATCTCTTACATTACATACCCACATCGGTCTACAAAAGCCTCTAACAGAAGTACACGCATAAACATCTTAATTTTGGGACAAGTTCCCGCTTTACACAATGCTACAGTACCAAAATAAATGTACACAAGAGACCCGGGAAGCCCTGAACCAACTGGAGCTCACCAAAGATCTGCAACCTACTGTGGAGGTCTACTAGCACCTGTGCCTGCAGCAAGTAAGGTAAATTTCCCCAAAGGGGTCAGTACGAAGAATGTACTAGTATGTAAGGCCGTAATAAACTATATGATACATAAGAACCAACATGGATAAGTCATCACTCTATATGTATGGAAATATGTACATTAGATGGATTGCTTCTTTTACTTTTATGCTCATTCATCTCTTCATCGTTCACCTCTTCATTCACAATTCATTCTTCCATTCTTACAATGCCCGGGGCCCAAGCTGATCAGTGGGTACTTAACAGCTTTCGGGATTGACCCATGCTAGGCTCTCCTTTTGCCCCTGGGATACCACCCGTAGAAGCGGGATCGACCCATGCGAGGTATGTTAACCCCATGGGATACCACCCGTAGATATTGGGATCGACCCATGCGAGTTATTTTAACCCCATGGGATACCACCCAAGAACACATCACTTCTCTTCACAGCATTACTTCTTTAATCTTGAGAAAAGTTCATTCGATGAGTATATCATTATTGGAAACACGCAGATGCTTACTTTATGCCTTTACGCTCATGAGATTGATACTTTGTAATTGTAACATTATTGGAAGCTTTGGAACATAACATTATTGGAACTTGGAACCATGTCCATAACTATGTAATACATGAATGAAAATAATCAAGAATAAGGTATATGTGATTAACACTAGATGATAACATGAAATGAGATGCCTTAGGACACTTCGGGAATGAGTAAGTACCATAACAAGGTGTACACTATATGCTGTAAAAGGATACGAAAAGAGGAACCTCACATACCTCGTATTCTCAATATGAATACTCAATCCTATACGTGAACACAATAGTCCTGCTCCTTCCTTATGTTTCACTCTACAACACAAATACATAACGAAATTTACATTAACCACCAACCACCTTACAAATACATATGACGTCAATGAATTACATGTTTGTCTTTAAAATTGTCATTTCCCCCTTGACAATACCATTGATGAAATTATCATATTAATAATCCCACAATATTCCCAACATTGACCAAAATATAATAAACCATTAGCATGTCACACCAAGTTCATACTTTCCACTCTTCATCACCACAACATCACAATTATTCCATCAAATTACTTCAATACACCTCACAACAACAAATAGGCCAAAATCCCATAATTTACACTTATATGAAATTGACAAGTTTAATAATATAATCACACCATAAATGTTGATATTTCATCCATACCATGCTCTTTCATCAAAATCACAAGGCATATTTCAAGTGTAAACCCCATGGATAACACATCTTTTACAAAAAACACAAAGTGCCATATTCAACCCTTCCAAGCATAACCAACATGATTTACATACTTTCCCATGCATATAATATATTAATCCATAAGAATAATCACTTACCTCAGCTTGAAAAATGATGATCTTGCTCCAAATGTTGGCTTAGGGTTCTTTAAGAGTTGAGAGAAATTTTGGGAAATTTCTAGAAATGTGTTGTGTATTCCTTTGAATAAAAATCAGATTTTCCTTTCATTACGTCACCAATTCCGTACACTTTTTCCATAACAACAATTTCTAAAAATGACACATAAAGAGAAATCAACTTAGGGCATAACCATATCATACATGTTGATGTTCAAACCATCAATCTCACTTCTTTCAAGACCACAAGGCCACTTCCAAGTTCACATCACCAAAATAACATTTCTAGTATCACATAACAAAAGTGCACTAATCAACACTTTCTTGACACAACCATCATGATCCATATAAGCTTTCATGCACATAATATAATAAACCACAAGAATAAATACTTACTAACACTTACCAAGTGATGATCTTGGCAAAACAAGTGTGGTTGCCTTAAGCTTGAAAAGGGTTTCTTTTTGGCTCTTGGAAATCTCTAGAAAATGTAAGAAATGGCAAGGTGGCTTATGTGATAAAAAACCTGATTTTTCTTGCCCTTTTATAGCCCCTTAAGGTCATATTTAGCCAACCAATTAGTCAATAATTGATGGATTTTCTTGGTCAAGAAAGAATGGGTCAAATTTCCCTTTGGGCCATGCCTTTCTTGTTTCACTTAGGCCTTAATTTGAGCCCACACTCACAAGATTAAATTTGGTCCATTAACATTCATGAGTCTTGCACCAACTTTAGCAAGTTTAAATAATTCCATCAATATTAAAGTAGTCGCATGCGTTCGGAAGTTTACGGGGTGTTACATTCTCTCCCCCTTAAGAACATTCGTCCTCGAATGTTAATAGTAGTAGCATTAGTCCCAAAAAATTTAGGTCTAAACACATTTGTCACATTGCCACATATTTGAAATGCTCATACGTACTTACTTGTCATTACTTCAAGTCGGCGTCTTGGACCTTCTCCTCGGTAATAAATAAATACGGATACTTTGCTTTCATTCTTTCTTCAGCTTCTCATGTAATTTCTTCTACTTGTTGATTCCTCCAAAGGACTTTCACGGAAGCTATTTCTTTATTCCTTAATCTCTTTACTTGTCGATCTAGGATAACAATGGGTACCTCTTCATACGTAAGATCCTCCGTAATTTGAACATCTTCAACGGGAACAATATGAGATGGATCTCCTATGCATTTTCGAAGCATCGAAACATGAAATACCGGATGGACTAAGGAAAATTCCTGGGGTAGGGTCAACTCATACACAACTTGCCCAAATTTTCTAATGATTTCATATGGGCCGATGTAACGTGGACTCAATTTCCCTTTCTTTCCGAACCGCATTACCCCTTTCATCGGTGACACCTTTAAAAATACCCAATCACCTATGGCGAATTCAAGCCCTCTTCGTCTAACATCAGCATATGACTTGTGGCGGCTTTGGGCCGTTTGTAGCCACTGTTGGATCACTTTAACTTTCTCCATAGCCTGATGAACAATATCTGGCCCAAGTAAAGCAGTTTCACCCGCTTCAAACCATCCAATTGGTGATCTACATTTCCTTCCGTACAAAGCTTTATAAGGTGCCATTTTAATACTTGAATGATAGCCATTGTTGTAAGCAAATTCAATAAGAGGCAAATGGTCGTCCCAACTGCCTTGAAAATCTAACGTACAAGCCCATAGCATATCTTCAAGTGTTTGGATAATACGCTCCGCTTATCCATCTGTCTGAGGATGGAAAGTCGTACTTAGATTCACCTGTGTACCCAAGCTCTGCTGAAAAGATCTCCAAAAGTGCGCTGTAAACTGTGCTCCTATATCTAATATAATAGAAAGCGGAATACCATGCAACCGCACTATTTCTTTATCATACAATCTTGCATAATCCTCAGCTATATAGGTGGTCTTAACTGGTAGGAATTGTGCTGACTTGGTAAGCCTGTCCATTATAACCCATATAGAATCAAATTTCCGCAATGTACGAGGCAAACCTGTAATGAAGTCCATATTAATCATATCCCATTTCCAGACTAGAAGATTGATACATTACATGTAACCTCCCGATTTCTGATGTTCTACTTTCACTTGTTGACAGTTCGGGCATTGAACGGCAAATTCTGTAATGTTCTTCTTCATATTTCCCCACCAATACACTTCTTTTAAATCATGGTACATTTTGGTAGCACCCGGATGAATAGAATAGCTCGAATGATGCGCCTCTGTCATAATTTGTTTCCTCAACTCATCTACATCTGGTACACATAATCTTCCTTGACATTGAAGTACCCCTTCTTGTGTAAGATCAAAGGCCGCAGTTAGACCCGGTTGCACATTCTCTTTTAGCTGCAATAACATAGAATCCACAAACTGCTTCTCTTTCACTTCAGCTATTAAGGAGGATTCCGCTGCATTTTTCACAATAACCCCTTCATCTGGAGATTCAATAAGACGAACTCCCAAGCTGGCTAATTGATGTAGATCTTTGGTTATCTCATGCTTTTCAATCAACTGGCCACTAGTGCTTTCTACTGCCTTGTGGCTCAATGCATCAGCTACTACATTTGCTTTGCCTGGATGATAGAGAATATCAATATCATAGTCTTTTAAGAGCTCTAACCACCTTCGTTGCCTCAAATTGAGTTCTTTCTACTTAAAGATATATTGTAAACTTTTGTGATCAGTATAGATATCAACATGAACTCCATACAAATAATGACGCCATATCTTTAAAGCAAAAACCACCGCTGCTAATTCAAGATCATGTGTGGGATAATTTCTCTCGTGTGGCCGCAACTGTCGTGAGGCATATGCTATGACATTACCGTGTTGCATCAATACACATCCGAGGCCAACCCCGGAAGCATCACAATACACTGCATAACCTTTGGTACCTTCGGGAAGCACTAGAACTGGAGTGGAGGTCAATTTATCTTTCAACTCTTGGAAGCTTTTCTCACACGCATCATTCCACTGAAATTTAACTGCCTTATATGTAAGCTTTGTTAACGGTGCAGCAATGGAGGAAAAACCTTCCACAAATCTTCGATAATAACCTACCAGCCCAAGAAAACTATGAATTTCTGTGGGTGTCGTAGGTCTTGGCCAATTTTTGACTACTTCAATCTTTTGTGTATCAACCTGTATCCCTTCATCTGACACAATGTGACCCAAGAATGCAACTGATTTTAACCAAAACTCACATTTGGAGAACTTGGCATACAACTTACGCTCACGGAGAATCTGCAACACTTGCCGTAAGTGATTAGCATGGTCCTCTAGTGATCTTGAATAAATCAGGATGTCATCTATAAATACCGTGACGAATACGTCCAGAAATGTCTTAAACACCCTATTCATCAAATCCATGAACACAACTGGTGCATTTGTTAGTCCAAATGACATAACTAAAAATTCATAATGGCCATACCGTGTTCGAAAAGCTGTCTTGGGTACATCTTCTTCTCTCACTCTTACTTGATGGTAACCTGACCTCAAGACGATCTTTGAAAAACACTTGGAACCCTGTAACTGATCAAACAAATCATCAATTCGAGGGAGAAGATATTTGTTCTTGATCGTTACCTTATTCAACTGCCGATAGTCAATGCACATTCTCAACGTGCCATCTTTCTTCCGTACAAATAATACCGGCGCACCCCATGGGGACATACTAGGCCTGATAAAGCCCTTGTCCAGCAAATCTTTCAACTGCTCCTTCAATTCACACAGTTCTACTAGAGCCATTCTATATGGGGAAATAAAAATAGGCTGAGTGTCTGGAATCACATCAATGCCAAATTCTACTTCCCGTTCTGGGGGTAAGCCTGGAAGATCCTCTGGAAATACGTCAAGAAATTCATTGACCACTGGAACCGACTGCGGAGTTAGTGGTTCCACTTCAGTATCTTTCACCCGTACTAAATGACATATATAACCCTTAGCAATCATTTTCCTGGCTTTCAAATAGGAAATAAATCTTCCTCGTGGTGCCCCTACATTACCCTGCCATTCAAGAATATTTTCTTGCGGAAAGCAAAATTGCACCTTCTTGGCCCGGCATGTCCATAACTATGTAATACATGAATGAAAATAATCAAGAATAAGGTATATGTGATTAACACTAGATGATAACATGAAATGAGATGCCTTAGGACACTTCGGGAATGAGTAAGTACCATAACAAGGTGTACACTATATGCTGCAGAAGGATACGGAAAGAGGAACCTTAAATACCTCGCATTCTCAATATGAATACTCAATCCTATTCGTGAACACAATAGTCCCGCTCCTTCCTTATGTTTCACTCTACAACACAAATACATAACGAAATTTACATTAACCACCAACCACCTTACAAATGCATATTACGTCAATGAATTACATATTTGCCTTTAAAATTGTCATTTCCCCCTTGACAATACCATTGATGAAATTATCATATTAATAATCCCACAATATTCCCAAAATTGACCAAAATATAATAAACCATTAGCATGTCACACCAAGTTCATACTTTCCACTCTTCATCACCACAACATCACAATTATTCCATCAAATTACTTCAATACACCTCACAATAACAAGCCAAAATCCCATAATTTACACTTATATGAAATTGACAAGTTTAATAATATAATCACACCATACATGTTGATATTTCATCCATACCATGCTCTTTCATCAAAATCACAAGGTATATTTCAAGTGTAAACCCCATGGATAACACATCTTTTACAAAAAACACAAAGTGCCTTATTCAACCCTTCCAAGCATAACCAACATGATTTACATACTTTCCCATGCATATAATATATTAATCCATAAGAATAATCACTTACCTAAGCTTGAAAAATGATGATCTTGCTCCAAAAGTTGGCTTAGGGTTCTTTAAGAGTTGAGAGAAATTTTGGGAAATTTCTAGAAATGTGTTGTGTATTCCTTTGAATAAAAATCAGATTTTCCTTTCATTACGTCACCAATTCCGTACACTTTTTCCATAACAACAATTTCCAAAAATGACACATAAAGAGAAATCAACTTAGGGCATAACCATATCATACATGTTGATGTTCAAACCATCAATCTCACTTCTTTCAAGACCACAAGGCCACTTCCAAGTTCACATCACCAAAATAACATTTCTAGTATCACATAACAAAAGTGCACTAATCAAAACTTTCTTGACACAACCATCATGATCCATATAAGCTTTTATGCACATAATACAATAAACCTCAAGAATAAATACTTACTAACACTTACCAAGTGATGATCTTGGCAAAACAAGTGTGGTTGTCTTAAGCTTGAAAAGGGTTTCTTTTTGGCTCTTGGAAATCTCTAGAAAATGTAAGAAATGGCAAGGTGGCTTATGTGATAAAAAACCTGATTTTTCTTGCCCTTTTATAGCCCCTTAAGGTCATATTTAGCCAACCAATTAGTCAATAATTGATGGATTTTCTTGGTCAAGAAAGAATGAGTCAAATTCCCCTTTGGGCCATGCCTTTCTTGTTTCACTTGGTGATACAAGACAAATGGCCATCATAACTTTTGATGCCATCAATCGTGGCCAACACGTGGAGAATCTGACTTTGGACACCTTGAAGGCCGAGAGTATGCATGGGGAAGTCATTTTGGACACTTAATAAAGCAATTTCGTAGGTGGAAGGTTGCTTAGAGGCTTGCCTTAATGACTACCCGAGGCTCCAAAGGATTGCAAGGGTTGAAGTGTGAAGAAGGAGTCCTTACACTCCATGACCACCCCTTATTAAGGGTGTTTTGGTCTTTTTGTGCCTTTTCTTTACACTCCATAGGAGCCCCTTTTCATTAAGGGCAGTTTGGTCATTTGATGTAATAGTTATAAATAGACTTCATTAGTCTTATTTTCTAGATAGTTGATTATTGGTATTTGAAAGACTTCTTCTTCTCTCTTTGAGAGTGTAGTGTAGGGCTTGGAAAGCCAAGTAGTGTAGGGCTTGGAAAAGCCATTATTGATCCTTGTTTAGACACGGTGGTTGTAAGGCGGAGTTGATACTCTTAGCGGTCACCGTAAGAGTTTGGTGTTGTTATTGCGGGTCTTAGGGGTCTTATCGTTTGATACACGGTTTGGTTCCTATTTCTTGTAATCTCGTATGTCAAGCTATCTATCTTACTCTATTATCTTCTTGTTGTTGTGTTTGTGATCTTGAAGTCTAGTGAAGCCGTGTGGGGCTCTTTTGATTCATTAGCATTTGTTATTCAACTTGCTGATTTTTGTGTTATTTTGTTCCTCTAGTTGCTGATTTTGTGGGAACTTTGTGTTGTGGGATTGATAGTGCATCACTTGGGCCTTAATTTGAGCCCACACTCACAATATTAAATTTGGTCCATTAACATTCATGAGTCTTGCACCAACTTTAGCAAGTTTAAATAATTCCATCAATATTAAGGTAGTCGCATGCGTTCGGAAGTTTACGGGGTGTTACAGATTTGAGGCGTGACAGTTTGTAAGGTGCTAGTACCATTTGCTTTATTCTCTCCATCTTCTGGTACCTCTACCACTCTCTCCTTCCCACCATGAAGAATTTGGGCATTGGTGATAGTTTGTTCTTTCTTCTTTGTTTCCTTCAACTTCCTACAGGTTGCATTATCATGGCCATACTTGTGACAATGCTCACACAGTGTTGGCTTCCAATCATAAGTCACTTTCTGAGTTATCACATTTTTTTTCTCATTTTTAAACAGCACTTCATCAGGAAATTCCGGCCCTTCTTTCACTTCTACTAATAAACGAGCAAATTTGAGCCCCATCTTCTTCTCAGTTTGCTTATCTACCATCAATGGCTTCCCCATCAGGCTACCAATCTTATTCAATTCTCTAGCACTCCAATATTTGAAGTCTAGGCCAGGCAATCTCACCCAAATAGGCACTGATAATAAATCCTCTCTTGAGAATTCCATATCAGGGGTCCACTCCTTGACAATTAGAGGCTTATTGTCAAAGTGATAGATCCTTCCTTGTATAGCATCCATTTTCCCTACTGCACTATCGAACCTTACCAATAATATTCCATTCTTCATCATAATAATCTTATTGATACCATGTTTGCCCCAACTCCTCTGTATATACCCTTTCAGCACAGCAAAAAGAGGATGAGCACCCAGCACGTAACAAACCACAGTGTTCTGCCAAAATTCAATTTCTGAACTGATGTCCTCTACCTCTATCGTACCTATTTGGTGATCTCCTACACTCTTAGAACTCACAAACTCAAGTTTAAAGCCAGTATTAGAAATTTTGCAATATCAAATTTATCCCAAATTGTAGGCCCCTTACCAGGCCTTGTACCTTCATATTGATCCTGCTCTTCTACTTCATCCGCCTAGGTAGGTGCAGACCTAGGTGATCCCATAGCCTTCGTCCATTCCACCAATCGAGTCTTCATAGGTGTAATCTGTGTAGATTTAACTGGCACTTGTGAACTAACTAGTGTTGATTCAACTCTAGTTCCAGATGTACCCATAATTTCATGTGTGTTCTTCATCTTCAATGGTGAACCTCGATTCCCAGCTCCTTCAAGCAGCTGAGCTTCAGTTGATTCACTGGTCGTCTTCCCTAAATTTCTCTGACCAATGTCCTTCCCGGACCCAGTAGCAAGTGCGTCATGCTCCGCCGTCGGAATTTTGGTCTGAGCTGTTGATTTTGGCCTCCTCCCATGGTTGGCGCACGATAAGCTAACGTGCGCCAAGAGAACCGCTATTCAACGAACTAGATGGGATTGGGATATAAAAAATAATTTATTTATTTATAGTTTTTGTTGAAAGATATTTTTTTCTTTTTTTTTTCAATAATCATTTTTAATTATTAATTTGAACCCAAATACCATGTGTCTTCATTTAATTTGCCACTTTGACATGTCTTACATAATTGGTTGAGTCGACTAAAAGTGTGAAAGTGACAGAGTTAAGATCTATTGTGTTTAAATTGTGTAAGTCTTAATTGAAGTGTTTAAGTGAAAAATAACGTAACTTTAGGTGTCTCTATCGCTACTTTTAAAAAATGGATATATTAACTGAAATAAGAAAATTTGTGTTGCCATCTAAAAAATCATAAGAGGTATGCATAATTCTCCCTTCAAAATATTCTCACAGCCAGACCGGGTTCATCTCAAAATGGGCAAGAAAGTAACCTCAAGTCCTCAGCCTTATAACTACTTTGCAGAGCTTTTTTAAGTTAATGTAGGAGGCAAAACTTAACTTAGACTCAAGGAATTCATAAAGCACGTGAAATAGCGTGAAGAAAGCATGAATCAACTGACACAACCCACAAAGGTAACGTTCCAATCATTACTAGGCTTTCATTTTGACCAGACAACTATAACCATGTGCTCTCTTGACATGCATATGCGTACTACGAAACTAATAACTCCAAGCTTGGCAAGACATCAACCACATGAGACATCATTTTTTTTTAGTTCGTGCTAAAAAGAATGTCACCTTATTATAACTAAAATAATTTAATTTTAAAATTTTTCTTTTATCTTTAATATAATGATTTACAGTCACACAAATATTCAATAATTATTTTAAACCACAAGTTTCAAAAAAAAATTATTTCTTTAATATAGTGTCAAGTCGGAATAAAAATCCAAGGTCCCAACACCAAATTTCTTCCACCCCTTCCACCAACCCTCAGAATAAAAAAACCACCCCAAATATTAAAAGAAGTCGTTCTTAAAAGTTTCAGATGTCAAAAAAACTAAATGATTTTTCCAAAAAAAAAAAAAAAAAAAAAAAAAAGGGAGGTAGGGAGGTACTAAAGTTTAAACTGAGCTATTTAGATTCCCCCAAAAAACTAATTGATCAAAAGCTTTTGTCGGAGGAAAAAATAAAGCATCAGAGGGACTGATATTATCGTGAGTAAACAACGTTAAAGAGAGCGCGATAATGATTAATGATTATCCAAGTAGGGGTGGTTTTTTACCGACGGGTCTAAAGGCAATTCAGCTTCAAAAGCTGGTTTAACTTTCATATCCCTTAGCTGCTCAGAAGATGGACAACTTTTCTATCAAATTCATGTAACAATTTATTTGTATTAGGCTGAAAACTCATACGACCACAAACCACTCTATGTTTGAACTGAAATTGCTAAGTCAAGAACAGTAAATAAAAGAAAGAAACATGCTCCAGAGGGGCGAAAAATTCTCATATTTATCTCAATGCAAGAATATTGACAAACCTGAACGAATAACATATCACACTAGAGCTGCAGATTACAAATATAGACTGCAAACAAGGTGAAAAAGGAATAGAGAAAAGTAAAAGCCAGAAGCTACCTATACAACCACAAAACCAATTGCCACTCAAATTGTTCTCTGCCGGAAGGTTAGCTCAACTGTGAGATCTTAGAGTTTCTTTTCCCGCCGATCTGTAAGCAGACAGGGAGCATAGTCTAAGTCAGAAGCACACGAAGATTCATTGGCTATCTCCACGTTTGGAGAGATCACTTCTTGCTCCAACTGGAGAGACAGATCATAGTCATTGGTATGCTTTGTTAAAATTTTACAATCAACCATTAAAGGGGTAAAAATAGGGTTTGTAAGATAGACAAGGAGCTCCTGAAGTTTACGTGGAGTTGCTTCTTAAGGCAGTATATGGGTTTTCCATAGTCTGTTATTGTGTGCGTGTTACCCCACTCCGTGCAACACTCCTGCAGATAATAAGATATTCTTTGAAGTTAGAAGAATATTTCAACTTATGTAGTATTGTCTTCGACAAATGAAGAAGATGTGAAAGTCGTAGTTTCAACTTATGCAGTACTATCTTCAAGGATAAAAGACTGCAATTAGAGAAAATTCAAACTGTTGGCAGCTTAACCAAATCAAAACATTCTGTAGCAAGGGAAAACACAATTAGCTGTGTGCTACTCAGAAACCAGGCACCTTTCGTTGAGTTTGCACCTAGTGTCCAGAAATCTAATGTAAGCTAGCCGAACAGCAACAAGAGTACCATAGCTGTGATTAATCAGAATTTCCTTCTTGGATAAACTGCATACCCATTGAACTTCCAGCTGAATTTACCTTTAGCAACAGAAATTCTCTGGAAACAGAATTTAGAACTTCCTCTTGAGTTTTAACTTTAGCAGCCAAAATCCTCGGAAATATAAATTTTCAAGGAATGAGAGGTAATGTCCAAAACTTTTGTCAGGCACAAAACTTGTGTTAAGAAAGCAGAATCTCCTAGATTGTTATCTAAAGACCTCTTTCGCAAAATTATCAGATGAAAGAAAATAGAAAACTTGGTGAGTTCTTTAGAGAAATAAACCCACAACATGGAAGTTTCATTAAACTGCTGTTGTCACTCTTTAGGAGCAGCCTTCTTAATCTGCTGATGCAGCTGCTCCAGAGACTGTCCGAAACCACAATTTCAATATATTGACCACTGGTTAAAGCCTTTAGGTAAAATTTAGGCAAATGTACTAAGACCTGTAGGGTCATCTTTTCAACTAACATTGAACATTGGGTGTCTCAGGAGCACTATATTATTGTGGCAAAGGTTTTCGTGGAGATCTACTCCAATGCCTACTCTGCCATCAAATTTTAGGTCAGAGCAGTAGCATAATGAATTCCTCACAGTCCTAACTCCTGGCTTTGTGCCCCCACCCCCGCCTTCTCCTTTTCTCATAAAATCCGCTCAGTTAGAAGCATAGCAGCACCGAACTTAGAGGAGAGCCCAGTAGGTGAAAATTTTGGTCCTAATAAACAATTGATGTATGAACCATGTAGTGAAGAGGTCCATGGTACATTGACAAAGTAGTGACTGAAATGACTACGGACCAACCTAACAAAAAAGAAAGGAACCTCAGAAACACGGAGGATTCTCTTACTCTTCTGTGATTAAAATGTTTTTCAGGTAAGTGCAGATTTAAAGCACAACACACACTTAACCACAGAGATGATGACCCAAACACCTTTGGGGAATCTGGTACTCAGGTCGACCACCTATATCACTTCCGTCTTTTCTTCTTTCCTTTTCTTTTTTTTTTTTTTTTTTTGGTGAAAGGTAACAGTTATAACACTTTCGCTTTTCAACAACAAACAAGGTCACAACTCAGAACCCTAGCATACACTTAAAACTGTCTTCCAGAACACTACGGAATCGTTACATCCATATGTATCCCGATTGAAAAGAGCAATATTTCATCTCTATCAATGCTAAGCAAAGAATTATGCCAGTAACCTTTATGGACATTAACCAGCCACAACACAGGCAAATGTATATCGATATGTTAAAGATATAGTTAAATCACTCAAATACAGATAACATGTTCGAACATTGCAAAGTTATCACATCAAGGGCTATGGGAACTGTGCAACAAATATTTTAAAAACACATCCACTTTGCATCACTTACCAAACTGCAAATATGGTGAAAACGACCAGTAAAGCTAGAGAGTGGACATACTCTGGAGGTTACATTCATACAAGTGCATAACTGGTCCAAATTTATAAAGTCATCATTATTTTTGTTATGGACTAAAAATGAATAATGTGGAATGGGAGGAGAAAGTCACAACAGTAGATCACAAAATGACATGTAGACGTAGCAAGATGGGTTATCCTGGCACAGGTAAAAGATATATTGCAAGTATGCCAGAAGGAATATTAATTTCTCTCTACCTGGATCCAACAAGAATAACTTGTATGTCATTGTATATGATTGGACTAATCAAGGATTGTTTTGATAATCATATTGAAGACATACCTTCCAGGAAGCAGCTGAGAACTGTTCACTGGACCCTTAGAATTTCCATATCTTTTTGCCCTATTTTCTTGTTCTTTCTCGACACGCATAGCAGCCACCTCTTTCTCCATGGAAGCAACCTCCCTTCTCATCTTTTTGGCCTCAACCTCCATGGCTTTTGTTAAAGTCTCAACTTTCTTAGCTAACATCTGATCCCAATAACGCAATCAAAATTAGCACAAACATCTGAGGAAAGGAACGATAACTTTGCTGAGCAAGCAATCAGTCTAACCTCAATGGCATCATCCTTGTCTTTAAGACTTTGATCCTTTTCATGGCCAGCTTTCCTCAAAGCAACTACTTCTTTTTGCAGTAAGTCATATAGTAGTCCAGGCACAGTATCTTCTGTTTCAGTTACTGTTAGGTCAGAGCATTTTTCATCTTGATTTGCTTTCCAAGAAGTATTCTCAGTCTCATTGTCCTTGGCTCCATCAACAGACTTGCTACTGTTGAAATTTGGACCTGTTACATTCAGAAGTTTTTTACCCCTGTCCAATGATCTTGAGCCACCATCAAATGACTTTGAGGTCCCTTTTGCATGCTTCAAAATAATACTGGACCCAGAAGATCTCAACTGAAATGATGGTGATCTCTTTGGTAAGAAGCCATTAGAGGTCAACTTGGAGATACTTTCAGCCCCACCAAGTGACTGCCGACGTGAAGGACCATTGCTTGAACTTCTGCCATCTGGCGTATTGCGAGAGCTAGTGCTTGATGATCTCAGTGTCTCTTCCAAGACCTTGAGCCTCAATTGATATTTCTCCTGAGTAAATGATAGAAGTTAGAAACTTCTGAAAATAATATCAAAAACCATTTTCAGGCGCCCTTTCTATTGGACAAAATATTACTTTCAACAGGGCTTCTGACTTTGCAGTTCGTTCAGTGATTGCAACCTTGTCACGCAGTTGTTGCATCTCACCCTGCAGTACAAGATTTAGGGCTTACATGACAAATATGAGCTCATTAAACCACATATGCATAATTCAGTAAGTTCTGTTAGGACAGGATCCCCATATAATATAGAAAGCAAGCCATAGAAAACTATCATACCTGCAAAACCCTCCTCTCTTCAAGCCACTGTTTCACAGGCATTACTTTATCATTGGCATCTTTCCATTCATTAGCAACCACAGTTGCTACCCTGTTAGCTGTTACCTTAGCACGTGCTAGCTCGCGGTCCAGAGTTTTTCTTTCTTCCTGGAAAAATAGATTAGCAGATGTATTATAACAACTAGTATTTCTTAACATATTAACTATCAAAACATTTCATAAAAAATCGATCTCGATAGATTACATTCATTTCTTGAACTTTCCGTTGGTAATCCCGGACAGCATTAGCAGCTGCACCACCAGCCAGAACAGCCTCCTCAAGCTCACGCACACTTAGGGTAAGTTTTTCAACTTCTGCAACCTTTTGGCGATGCATTCTGTCTAAAATTTTATTTTCTTCCTGATGTATGTTTTTGAAACAGAATAAGTGGAAATACAATGCAACTAAACACTAAGGTGACATTTGTTTCAATATGGGCAACAAAACTTCTCATGAAATTCTCAGTTTTGCAAAAAAAAAAAAAAAGAAAGAAAGAAGAAAATCAAACAATATTTCATGTTTGGGCAAAGAGAATTTTCCCAAAAACTAGTACAAATAGTTCATGAAAATTTTGAAACATTTTTATAACATATGCCACCTAAATGATCCAATGTTTTAAGCAGCAGAACCAACAGTTGTATCATCAACATACCTGGCATATTTCTATCTGTTTCATCAGCTCTTGATTCTTATTCTGAAGGTCATCCACCATAGATGCCTTTGCTAATGCTGACTGCACAGTTCTTTCAGCATCAAGTAAAGCTGCCTCTTTTGACTTGGTAAGACGGTCCAATGCCTTATTATCATCTTGTAGTTTCGCAGTCTGGGTAAGGATAAAGCAAAGAGTAAGAAAGCATCCTCATATGAGACTGAGATTTACCATCATTTACAGATATGAAACACAGGCAGACACCTCTTGACGAGCAAGTTTGAGTTCAGCCTCCAAAGGCGCAAGGATGGCCTCAATTGGTGGCATATCATCATCCTTTTGAGCAGCATGGACCCTTCGAAGAGTGGCTTCCGCTGCAAATTGAGCTGCCATGGATGCTTTCTTCTCATCGTTGATTTTCTTGATTTCAAGATTCTGTAAAGCAAGAAAAGTATTCTAAGTTATAAAATAGTTCAATGAAAAAAGAAAGGAACCTATAATAAAAAGATTTTGAGTTAGTACCTTGCTTTCTAAAAGTGATTCTGTCAACTTAAGCTTCTCATCAACCCTTGACAACTCGTCAGTGAGCTGAATTATAGGTTATAGGACAAGGAAATATAATATATGAGCTTTTGGTTTTAAAGTTGAGTAGCTTACAATCACTAAAGCAGAAACAATCAGATATAATCCAATTAAACCAACAAGCAGATGTTTTATGCAAAAATGGAGCTAAAACACTGTTTCCAAATTTATAGCAAAAATGCAATCATAATCTAGATGTGCCCAGCTTCAACGATTAGATTGCACTTTCTAAAATTTTACAGTTTATGAGTGAGAGCATTTCTCATTATCAGATATGCCCCCAAACCTCTACCACACCCCCAGAAAGTAAACATGAACCAAAGAGCATTTTCATGCAGCTTCCAAGAGATTTGGGAGATTCCACAAGAGTTCATCTTCTTCTTCTATAAATCTCTTGGATATTGCATCATAGTTTAGAACTTCGTATAACACATATTTAACTTCCCAGGTCAAAATAAACATCCTTAATATATTCAAGAGATTAAATAAAATAATCAAGAATCCCGATCCTTCAAATAGAAATAACAACAAAAATTAGTAGTAAATCCAGTTAATAACTGCAAATCTCATTCAAACAAGATTAAATTTGTACAAGTAAAGTTCCTGCTGGTTTTTAAGGGATTAGATACATGCAACAGAATGTGACAATTGAAATCCTACAATTTCAATTTTCACACTTCTGGAACAAAACAGATACAATAAATCCTACATTTCCTTGCATAAAAAAAGCATTATCTTTTCACATCACCACCAATGTTCTACTTTTATTCCAGAAAGAAGTAATGGTATAAAATAGCCAATTATACCATAATTTCCGATTGCACAAAACAAGATTTTGTCATTGTAACTTCATCAAAAAAAATAATAATAATAACCTCATTGTATGTTCAAATATTGCTTACTGTACCTCTTCAACAGCCTTTTCTCGTAGGCGTTCCGACAACCTCAATGCCTTGATCTCCGCTTGAGCTTCCGACAGTTCCCGGTCCTTATCTGAAAAAAAAAAGAACCAATAAACGACCCCGTGTTGTTCACTGAACAACCCAAAACACTTGACAAGGAAACGACACCATTAAACACCAAATCGGAGTTGGATCCAGCTGCCATTACAAACCTCTGACTTCATTCTCCAGTCGATTTAGCTCCAGCTTCACCGGATCCGACCCGTGGAGCAGGTTCATGAACTCGTCGGCGTCGAGGCTCGGCCTCACCACCGACGTCCTTCTCCGGGAAGTACCTTTTCCTCCTCCTCCTTCTTTGAAGGATGCTGACACTGTCAATGGTGTCAGTGTAACGGCAACTTCACTCGTCGCCGGTCTCGCATTGGTGCTGTTCTCGCCGGAACTCATCTCCGGCGTCTCCATCACACTTCCATCGCCGCAAACCTCCGCCATTTTCGATCTGTGCACTTTTCTCCTATCTCACATCAAATATACATACATACAGTGAAAGATTGATACTAATTTACTAAATATTTACTTGAAGATAAGTATGTAGATATATGCTATATATAATTTGATGACTGAAAACTTGAGAAAGCTTCGTGTCTCTCTCTCTCTCTATCTCTCTCTTTAGGTGCTTAAGCCTAAAATCAAACTGATGTGTCACACAGAGTGGAAGTGCTGATGAGTATCATGAAAATTGAAATGTTGAGTTGTTAATGGGGTTTGCTTCTCTCTCTACAAATTTGAGAGAGAGAGAAAAGATCTCTTTTTGCGACTAGCGTGTAAACCTATATTTATTTATTTTTTTAATTAAAAGAATGTGTAAACCTATATGATCTGACGATAGACTCGTAATATTATTACTACTAGTAAATATATTTTTTTTCCTTTTTAAAAAGAAATTGGGGTAGGACTGTGGGCATGGTAGGTCATATATTGAATATCATAGTGAAATGGTCAAACATATTGTCAGTCTCCTAAACATCACATCAATATTCATTTTGACATTTCAATTAATCGTTATTCATTATAAACATCTAAACTAGTGTCTCGCTATGTCATTTTAACACCTTTTACTGACATGGCACATTGTGTATGTTGCACCCAACTTAAAGCGCATGAACAGCTTCTTTTTTTAGGTAAAAATTATTTTTTTCCTTCTTCTTCACTCTAACTCCCTTCACCTCCTCCACCTTCCACCACCACCACCATCCACCAAACGACCACCAATAATTTTAGAAAACTTACAAGAACATGGAAGAGAAAAAAAACAAAAAAACATCACACACTAATTTTAAAAAACTTTGTCAAAACATGAATGAACCCAACTTGAAAAATTAAAGATATAGGGGAAAAGAATTTTATCATCCCCGTCCAAATCTCGCTGAAAAATTGTGACCTCCGTACTTCCGATCAAAACCTTCGATCAATTACACTTAATCCAAAAATTAATTAAACAAAAGTCAACGATTAAAACATAAAATTAGAGATTTTTTTTTGAATAATCTAACTTTTTCTTAGAGAAAAATCGTTATTCATAGCTTGTAAAAGATTCCTTTAAGAAGAAGAAGCAAAGCTTGAAAGGATGGAGGGGTGGGTAATTGTGGTGGGGTTTAAAAATTATGTATTTTTATTTATTTATTTTGCTGAAAATTAGTTTTTCCTTTTCTTTTTCCTATAATTTATTTTTAAATTACTATTTTACACTCAAATGCCACATGTCCTCTTTTAATTAGTCATTATGTCATGTCATCCATGAGTGTATTACACTCTCTTTGTAATTTTAGCTGACTGTTAAAAAGATACCAAAATGACACAGCGGAACACTAGTTTAGGTGATTAAAATGAACGATAGCTAGTTGAGGTGCTCAAATGAATGTTTAGGCCAAGTTTAGGGGGCTGGCGATGTGTTTGGCCTATTGAAATTCCAATTTTTGATACGTATTATGGTTTCTATATTATAGTATTTGGTATAGATTTTTAGAAAGTTAAATATTCGATATGATATTAGATATTTATAACCAAAAAAAAAATATATTGAATATCATACCGAAATATATGATTACATATAAAATTCATGTATATTATTATAATAGTAGCAAATATATAAAATAGTATTAGATAAAATTAATTATTTATATATTAAAACTTTGTTTACTGTATCTTAATTGAAATGTCCTTTTTAAGTGATTGATTAACAAAGAAATTGTGAAACAAACCTGAATTCTCAACATAAATACTTAAGTATTATATAATTACTGATAGCCAAATTACAACGACAATACTTAAAATATTGAATTACATTGTAAAATCTTGAATAACAAGTAACTAAGGATAGAGATTAGAATGGGGATGATAAGTTTAGACTCTAGAAAGAAGAAGAGAGGAATAAACATTTTCTTCACAATATCCATAAAAACTGTTATTTCTAACCCTTAGTCCTTTTAAATCAATTGTTAATTGAGTCTAGATCAGAAATAAAACACTTCAATATTTTACTCGACCCAATAGTTACGACGGAATCAATCTCATTCACTATTTCTATTCCATAGGCTCTTACGGAGTCATAATGGTTCACAATACTCCCGCTCTCAAAGAGAACCTTGTCCTCAAGGTTCGAGTGAAGCCACACTAACATTACAATAGTATTTCTGGCAAGGTTTGAATGTGTGTTGGGAGCTACTACTTTAGTGTGGATGAAACCAAGAATTGCCATCCTGAAGTACTGATTGATACGATATCTTCTCACACAATTTATGCTATACTTATATGTAAATTCTATTCAAAAGGACCCATGCCATACTCACCATGAGGACACAAAAAGGAGCTTGGGAGAGTCTTCTTAGGCTCCAACGAAGTGGAATTTACTACACTCCATACAGCCACAAACTCACTCATGCAACCGCATCTGCCAAGGCGAGTGACTTATGAGCCTTTTAGCTTGCTTTGTTGCAAGGCCACTTTTGGGACTTAAATGTAATCCACCTACAAAACTATAAATAGGGGTTCTCTTCCCTAGACTAGGTTAGATTGAGTATCCACACCTGGTGAGAGCTTTTGAGGTATAATATGATACCAAATCAGGACCTTTGAGTTTCGAACAGATTTTGTTGTGCTAAAGTTGTTTGTTCTTAATCAGAACTATCTATTACAAGTCCATGACATATTTAGCTGATAAAATCCTAGTTTCAACTTTCTATTTCTGTAGATTTGATTGTGGTATTAGTCTCGTAAGAGATTCAACCCATTGATTGAAGGAAATGGAGGTGAAAACTATAAAATTAGAAGCTAATTAGAAATAAGTACCTAAGGAACAAGACGAAGACATGGAGGTGAGGAAGAACAATGAAAGACCAATGTCAACATCACAATTGCAAAATGATAGTGGTAAGCAGCCAAAAGATTTGTACCTGTAGTAAGATAGAAATATAAGTTGGTGTCATTTGTACTCAAATCTTCAGATATGATAGATCCTAGTTATCGATTTAAAGAATTGGGAAAGCATGACACTTAGCTTTTCAAGATCTTGAGACAGGTAGCTTCGGACACTGAGTCACACAAAAAAGATGAATATGAAGGTGTAATCAATCCCAAGCTTGCAATAACAATAATTAGTAAAGAGATTCATAGAGAGAGAGAAGATTGGAGAGGAGAGAATGTGAGAGCCTTCTTGAACTTTCTAATTCTACTTTCCTAATGTTGGTATTGCTATCAAGGAACAAATATTAGTTTGTTTTCCTGGAACAGGTCATTTTTTGGCTCGATTTGTAAATATTTTTGTTTAATAATAAATAGGCCACGGAGCCCAACTTTTAATTTTAAAAAAATCTCTTTTGGAATTACTTTGTAGTGTTAATGTAGTGGGTGGTGACACACCCTAACCCCGGAGAGGTGCAACTGGTACTCAGTGTCTCACTTGGCTGAGTGAACCAATTGAAACCAAACAAAACAACACATACATGTCGTCGAGGCTAAGCCAAACAAAAGAACAACAGAAACAACCTCAAACATAACAAAAGTATAATACAAGGCTAACCAGGCCGCAACTGACTACCATACCCATAGCATATCTCTACAAGCCTCTATGATGAAGAACCGCTAACCACTAGTCGAAAGAGGGACTTGACATAACCATTACCTATACAAAGCCAAAAAATACTCTAGACTCAGTAACTCCAAAAAAATAAAGTGTACCAACCTTCAGTTGAACTCGACCACATATAACAAGGACCACTATCTACCTGATGACCTACAATCATGAATGTAGTGCTCCCAGTCAATATGAGGTCAGTGCAAATTAATATACTAAATATGTAAGACGACTAAATAACAAAATCAACACAACCCAAAACTGAAACCACAATACGACAAAAGTTGAAATAGAAATAATACCAATATCCCAGTCACAACCTACATAGACACTACATCAGCCTAATACTACCTTACCTGCCCCTACTTTGGGCCCCACAACAACCACAGCCTTAGCTAGACATCACCTCAGCAACTCAACATATAGCTAACCAAAACATGTGCATGATAAGAATATAATATAATGCAAAGCAATACACATGTCCGTCCCTGCCAAAAACAGTCACGGCCTTACAGGCTAATAAAGAACACAATCTCAATCCTACCAGAAATAGTCACGGCCTTACAAGCTAGTAAAACATAAGTGCAACTCAGCTAGAAACAATCACGACCTTACAAGTGCTTCCAAAGCCACGAGCTCGACCCTGCCAGAAACCATAACGACCTTATAGGTTCTCGTAAATCCCTGAAGGTACTACAAACTATAATATGCAGTAAAACATATAACTATATACAAGCATAATTGTAACACCTCAAATTCTGGAACTATGAATACTCAAAGTCTGAGACTTAAGTCCCAGACTAGTACGACTCTCTGAATGAGTTATGAGATAGGGTACGAGTCATACCTTGGCTTGTGAAGTCAGACTAGATACTTAACAAAGTCCCCTCAAAACTACTAGTCATTGTACGAGTCATACTTTCAATGTATGGGTTGTACTGATAAGCATACGAGTCACAAAATTGGAATTAGAAAAGTGATCTAGAAGTTTAAAAAACTTCCAATGACTACGACTCAAGGTACGAGTCATACCTTGGACCATTATTCATGGTACATTGCACCAGAAATTTTAGCAACGCCTCATTAAAGGCAAATTTGACTTTTTTATAAATTCTTTTACCCTTTTCCAAGAAGTTTTGGTCAACAAAACCTATAAATATGAGATACTAAAGCCTACTCTTACTTTAAACTCTCAAGAATAAGTCTAAGCAAGATCAAGAAAGCTAGGGTTCCTAATCAAGCAAGTTCATCAAGTTTCTCTTGTCAAGTGTTTGTCTTCATTCAGGTATGCAAGATTTCAGTGATAGATTCCTTTCATCTTCACATCCAAGTACTTGCAAGACATATGATATTAGGATTCAAATCTAGGGGTCATACCCAATTTACTAAAGATTAATTCTTTACATACTTAACTTGAATTCTATGATTAGGGTTTTTTCATGATCTTATGATTTCTATACTAAACTCTTTTTTATTAAAAACTCACGCTTTAAGGTTTCTTTATGAATTATGAACTATATATTGAAGAGATATGCTTTTAAACAGATAATTTTCTACATATGATTCATGATATGACATGGAGCTTAGACTTATAACAAGAACAGGTTACAGACATGTTGAGTACAAACTCAAAACCATGATTCAAGTTATGTTACAAAGCACTATTATGTTTTAGGAGAATTATTTAGCACCAAAAGGACAAAGATTTAGATAACCCAAGTTCTATAACTATGTTGCCACCATAGGTTTTGCCCAAGAGGCATGATTATAGGATCATCATGTACATAGTTCTGCACTTTGGCCAGATCAGAACAACCTTTTTCAGTATGGGTGCATGACACTGAGCATCATAAGCTCGCATGATGGTTTTTTGGTTATAAGAAACTTCACACATGACTATACTTTATGAAAACTACTATATATATTCATGAACTACTTTTATATCTCATGATTTCACTGCTCAGGTTTTAAATTATTTTAAGCTATTCTCTATATGCCTCTATGATTCGTTCTTCAGTTTATATTATATATATGTATTTATTTGCGTACCAATATATTCCATTGTATTGACTGCATCTTGCACAATATTTTTCATGTGATGTAGATCCAGATACTCAAGCTTAAGATTTGCTGCTAAACATTCGATAGCACTTAACATCCAGCTGATCAGTGAGCACTCCTATCATTCAGAATGCTTGGAGAGTCTTTAACTTTCTTTCATTTTTGGTTTAGACTTTGATTCAATTAGTTTTTATGTTAGTAGTAGAGGCTTCACTAGACAAACATTATTTAGTTGTGATATTCTTTCATTTATTTTAGTTATGTCCTAATAAAGGATTATTCTTTTCATAACTTATCCCACTATGATTGTCTATGTTTACACACTAGTTTTATTTTTTTATATTTCCCGATGGATATGCAATGTCAAGGGTCCCACCGCACCACTCATGAGAAGCTAGATATGGCTCACGGCTAGGGTGTAGACTCGGGTCATTAAAAAATTGGTATCAGAGCAATAGGTTCAATTGTCCCAGGGTGTCTATGAAGCCATGTCTAGTAGAGTCCTACTTATGGTGTGAAGTGTGCCACATTTATAATTAGGAAGCTACAGGGAATCTATGAATATTTCCCTTCTTTCACGATCTATTTCATGCGATAGAGTTTAACTCTGTGTTTCTTTTCTAACTCATGTGTTACGCGTGTTGTAGATTATGCCTCCAAAGAGAACTGCTAGTCATAGAGCCACTGCTAATACTAGAGTTGAGTCTACACTCACACCTCCAATTCATATTGTTCAGACCAGGAATAGAGCCTGTTTGTCCAGTCAAAATGCTAATGTCGAAACTCCACATGTGCTATTAGTTAGACATAGGGGTTCTAGTACTTCTGTCATTTAGTTGCCACATGTCAATCTTGATTCTGATTTGAGGAATGCTATTTAGATGTTAACTCAGATAGTGACTACTTAGACTAACCATCCAGACCCAACTAATACCAATTCTCTGGTTTCTTTTAAAGCTCATGACTTTCTCATAATGAATCCTCTAGAGTTCTCAGGGTCAAAACTTAGTAAGGATCCACAGAATTTCATTGATGAGGTTTAAAAGATTATTTGGGTTATGCATGTTACAGAGATAGAAAAGGTTGAGCTTGTTTCTTATCAGTTGAAAGATGTTACAATAATATGGTACAAATAATAAGAAGAAGTCAGAGTAGAGGATGCGGTATAGGTAGATTAGGACGAGAAGATGCTTTTTTGGGATATTTCTTTCTCTAAGAGTTGAGGAAATCAAAGATTAGAGAGTTCTTGAATTTGGAACAGGGTTCCATGAGTGCAAAGGAGTACAATCTTAAGCTCACCCATCTATCTTGCTATACTCCAGATATGATGTCTGATATGAGGAATCAGATAAGCTTATTCATTTTAGGGCGATCCAGACTCTCAAGTAAGGAGGGTAAGGTAGCGATGCTGATTGGAGATATAAACATAGTTCGACTTATGATTCATGTTCAACAGGTCAAAAAGGTTAAATTGAAGGAAAGGGAAGAGTTTCAGAGTAAGAGAGCCAAGATGGCCAATCATGATCATCGTCAGTAGAGGGTCAAAAATGGGAATCGATCTTCCTTCTATAATAATTCTTTCAGATCAGTCCAATATTAAGGTAATGCTCCACCTTCCAGGTTCAGAAATGATCATAGATTCAGAGCTTAAAGTCAGCAGTCTTGGGGCAGCCTTACAAGAGGATCTTCACATCTTTTTTGCAATAAGTGAGGAAAGAACCATCTGGGTGAGTGTCTTTATAGTAGGGATGCGTGTTTTGGATGCAGACAGCAGGGTTACATGGTAAAGGATTATCCTTTGGCGAGGTAGGGAAATGAGGGTAATAGAGCCCAGAATACTCTATCAGCTCTGACAGGTCGTGGTACTCAAAAAGGTAATGCTTCAGGTTCTAGTTTTGGTCAGAACCGCTTCTATGCTTTAACTAGTCGTTTGGATTAGGAGAGTTCTCCTGATGTTGTTGCTGGTATGTTGAAATTTTTCTATTTGATGTTTATGCTTTGTTAGATCTAGGATCTACCTTGTCTTTCATGACTCCATATATTGCTATAAAATTCAGAATTAGTCCCGAAAACTCTTAGAGTGTTTCTCTAGTTCTACTCTAGTTGGTGAGTCTGTCTTAGCTAGACAAATATATAAATTGCACCATGTCCATTCTTCATAGAGATACCATAATCAACCTAGTAGAGTTAGACATAGTAGATTTTGATGTCATTTTAGGCATGGACTAGATATACTCATGTTATGCTTCAGTTGATTGTAAAACCTGAATTTTGAAATTTCAGTTTCCAAATGAATCCATCTTAGAGTGGAAAGGTAGTCCAGTCATGCTAAAAGGTCATTTTATCTCTTATCTTAAGGTTAGGAAAATGATTTCTAAGGGTTGCTCACTATTTAGTTTGAATTAAGGATTCCAGTATTGAGACCCCTTCTCTTTCGTCGGTCCCGGTAGTTAATGAGTTTTATGAGGTCTTTTCTGATGATCTTCACGGAGTCCCTCCTAATAGGGAGATATATTTTGAGATAGACATTCTTCCAGATACACAACCTATCTCTATTTTGCCATATAGAATAGCTCCAGCTGAATTGAAAGAGTTAAAAGAATAGTTAAAGGATCTCCTAGATAATGGTTTCATCAGGTCGGGTATTTCTCCATGGGGTGTTCCGGTCCTTTTCATGCATAACAAAGATGGTTCCATTAAAATGTGCATCGATTACCGCTAGTTGCATAGGGTCACCATTAAGAACAAATATCCCATTCCTAGAATTGATGACCTGTTCGACCAGCTTCAGGGTGCCAAGTGTTTTTCTAAGATTAATCTCTAATCTGGTTACCATCAATTAAAGGTTAGAGAGCATAAAATCTTGAAGACGGCTTTTCGTACTCAATATGGTCACTATGAGTTTTTTGTCATGTCCTTTGGTGTCACAACCCAATTTCTTAGGTCATGATGACACCTACTTTAACCCACCAATAGGTAAGCCAAGCCATAGCCCGGAACGGCAAGTAGCGGGCTAACGGACGAAAGATAAAATGAAACAACAATGAAACCAATAACCATAATAAAATAGGTAGAAGTGAAGAGGTATACTCATATATATAACATGTTGTATAAGAGAGGGAGAGGACAAAATAAACAGAATGAATCCCTTCCAAGACCTGGTAAGGTCGATACTAGAGCCACTACAATTTTTAAAAAAAAGTACTAGACAGTATCCAAAATATACATGTACACAGTAGTCTCGAAATGCAAAAGACTATAACTGAAATAGATGGAGGAGGACCAGCCTTGGACTCTAGAAAGTTCACCCTATCTCCAGATCAGTAGCTGGGCCTCAAAATAGCGTCAACGTCGGTGGCTCGTACTTGGATCTACATTAGGGAAAAGATGTAGAAGTATAGTATGAGTACCAAAGCAATGGGTACTCAGTAAATATCATCGGCCGACTGAGCTCAAATATAGTAAAAACATAAATATAATGCGAGTGTGTAAGCAAAGTCAACAGTAATATGGGTAAAATGTAAATATCTACTGTACTAAACAAGTATAGTAACAGAAATAAATAACTTGAAAGTAAGAAAGATAAGTTAACTATATCCTAACTGGGCCCCCATAAGCCCAGAAGGCACACATAAGAAGACAATTAACCTTGCCGAGCCTTCATAAGCCGGCGGGTGCAAACAAGAGAAAACTAAGATAGAAAACATAAATATCCAGTGACTTAACCGATCTCAAATAATCTTTTTATCCCCAAATCCATGATGAAAAATCTAGATATGTATCGGGCTTGAATCGGCACCAATGGGTAGTAACGAGAGGCTAGAAGTCGGGTTCGAATTGAAAATAGTGGGTAAAAGAGGCCACATGAATCATGTACGACAAAACTCAAAACCACTGCTAATACTTTCAGGAATAACCGTAGATAACTCCTGAACATCCACACCATATCATAAACAGATGCCGGACTTAAATCGGAACTCATAGCAACCATACCGTAACCATAAATAAGTGATCCTATGAGAAGCCAATCTCAACCATAAACTGATACTACAACCATACCGAAGCTCGTATATAGTAACTATAACCATAACTATAACTGATATTAGTATCGTGCCAGAACTCATAATAACTATAGCTATAAAGTATATGTCGGACTCGAACTAAAACTGAAATTTATTTATATAGAAATAAACATAACTAGCTAACATGAAGAAATTCAAGGTTTCCAAGACTATCTCCAGACCATAATGTTATAACTACCAATCTCGGGCGGGTAAGTCCACTACGACAAGGCTGGTCACAAATACTAAGACAAGGAAGAGCAGTCTAGGTCAATTACTACTCTACCCGAGAAAAGGAGCTAAAACAGGCAAGAAATCAAGTCTAAGTCAAACCAACCTAAGGTAATAGCCTAAAATAGTATTCAAGAGTCTAACTAATCCTAAAGAATCTTCATACCGAAATACACTGTCTAAAAAGAGCAGTGGGGCCCACTATAGGGTCTCGATAACCAAACTTAAACCAAAGTCTATTCGAGTATAGTCTAAGGCTTCTCTATCCCATCTCAACGTACCACAACCACTAATTGTAGTCATAAGGATGATAGCACACTATACTAGAGGAGAACGGGCACGAAATCTACCAAAATGGGGCCCTAATCGGCTAAATAAGGCATAAAATGACTAAAATGATACCCGAGCTAAAACTACCTACCCAAAACTATCACAATAGCATGCTAACACCATAAGTAGGCTCAATCTATAAGTAGGGTAAGCCTAGCCTATCCGGACATCGCCGAACGCTCACTAAATCCTCTAAATTGGGGTTGTCCCCTTCCGAGAAACTTCCGAGAGCTGCCACGCTACCAAAATAATGATCTATGTGTTAAGATGAGTAAAACAATACCCATATCATATATAAATGTTTCGGGTTAGAAATCGGCCTAAAAATCCCACATGGGGCCCGCTTACAAAGTCACAAAATTAAAACCATCACAGTATCTCACGTAGCTCAAGGATCAAAAGCCACAAAAATATAGCCAATTCTGAGCTTAAAATAGTCCCGAACCAGTCCCAACAATAATCTAAAATAAATAACAAAAATAGAGAATTAACCAAGAAATCAAGTGAAAGCTTACTGGAATTCGAAGATATAGGGCCCACAAGCACATTCCCAAGCTAATCCCAGCTCAACTACATGATTTTCCCTTAATTTCAGAGCTCAAGGTGCCTTCAATAGTGTTTACACTTAGAAAATAATGAGAGAAAAATGAAGGGGAAGATATATATACTGCCAAGGGTTTCCTCATCGTGGTCGCGAGGTCCCTGACATCCTACTAACGGGACCATCCCGATTATGGTGGCCTAGCTACGCGGTCGCAATGAACAAGCTGGCCCAGCCCCATGACCTATTTCATCGTGGTCGCGAGCCCTCAGGCCTTGCGATCATAATGACTAAGTTCATGGCCCCTCGCAATTGCAGGGGTCCTCATCACGGGTGCGATGAAGGAACTGGGCCAACACCAGGTGCTGATGCACTAATAATTTTTGGTAAATTGTAAATATACCGATCGAGCCCTCAGGGTTCGATCAAAATCTTGTGAATGCGGACGAACCATGTTCACTTACCAAATTCAACATTCCAAACTCAATGGCTCTATCAAAATTTTTATCCGGGGTTATTTCGACAAAAAATGGGTCCTACACCCCCAAGGGCCATTTTAACCAAATTCAATCCAATAGCCCAAAATGAGTCTAAAAGCCTCAAGACCCGGACCAAGTAGGGGTGGGCATAAAAACCGGAGAACCGAAAAACCGAACCGAATTGAATTAGTTCGGTTCTTCGGTTTTGGTTCTTCGGTTCTTCGGTTCGGTGTCGGTTTTTTTTTTTGGTATTTCGGTTCTTCGGTTCGGTGTTTGGTTTGAGGGTTTTGGTTCTTCGGTGCACCGAAGAACCGAAATACCAATTAATTAAATTTTTTAAAAAATATTTATATTACATTTCATTTTCACATTTATATTAAAAGAAAAACCCACTAGCACTAGTTGTCAGGCCAGACCCATATATTTTTATTTTCTACAATCTACCCTAATTCCTTATGCACATTTACATTTCTATCTTCTGACTTCTGTTAGTCTGCTGCTGCTATGTTATTATTAATATTTAGAGTGTTGTTGTCATGTTATATTAAGACTTTAAGTATAGCTGCTAGTCTGCTGCTGCTACTGCTATGTTATTAAAATACTAGTATGACTGCAGGTGCTAATTTGCCATGTTTTTGGATTTTATAAGAAATTATGGATATATTTTGATATTTTTATTTCTCACTTGCAACTTGCACCGAAAAACCGAATTAAAAAACCCGAATAAAACCGAACCGAAGTTCAAAAAACCAAACCGAACCGAATTAGTTTGGTGCGGTGTTCGGTGCTCATTTTTCCAAAACCGAAAATTGAAGAACCGAACCGAACTTTTAAAAAACCGAACCGAAGAACCGAACGCCCACCCCTAGGACCAAGGGTCCCCTAGCCTAAAATCAATATTCTGGAGTTGATGAGACTGTCAGAAATGACATCCAAGTCTGTTTACCTGAGGTTTAGGCCCGAAACCCATTTCTTAACTTTTAAAATTCCAAAACAGGGAAATGGTTCTAAAAACCAAATGAACTGCCCGATGACCAAACTATTAGTCTCAATAAGTCATAAATGACCTGGGGCAGCTTTGGGAAAGCTCTAAATGCAAAAAAAGCATAAAATAGGGAAAATAACCTGGAGGGTCATTATATTTGGGTTAACCAATGCTCCTGCTACCGTTATGGATCTCATGAATAAAGTGTTCAAGCTGTACCTCGATATATTAGTAATCCTATTCATAGATGATATTTTGATCTACTCTTATAATGATCAAGAGCATGCTGATCACCTCAGAATTATTCTTCAGATTCTCAAAAATAAACAATTGTATGTAAAATTTCCAAAATGTGAGTTTTGGTTGAAGTCCATAGTGTTCCTGGGACATGTCATTTCTATTGAGGGTATTCTAGTTGAATCTCAAAAAATTAAAGCAGTTAAGAATTGGCCTAGAGATACATCCCCGTCAGACATTAAGAGTTTCTTGGGTTTACCGACTTATACAGACGGTTCGTAGAGGGTTTTTCATTTATTTCTACTCTATTGACCAAGTTAACTCAGAAAATAACAAAGTTTTAGTGGTCCGATGCTTGTGAAAAGAGCTTGCATGAATTGAAAGCTAGATTGACTTTAGCTCCAATTTTAACATTTCCAATAGGTACAGACGATTTTATGGTTTATTGTGATGCTTCTAAAATTGGTCTTGGTTGTGTATTGATGCAGAATGGTAAGATTATTGCTTATGCTTCTAGACAACTTAAAACTCATGAGAGAAATTACCCCACCCATGTCCTTGAGTTAGCAGTTGTTGCGTTTGCTTTGAAAATTTGGCGTCATTATCTCTATGATGTGTATGTAAATTTTTTCACAAATCATAAAAGTTTACAGTATGTGTTCAGTTAGAAGGAGTTGAATCTTTCACAAAGAAGATGGTTAGAGCTTCTGAAGAATTATGATATGAGTGTGCTTTATCTTCTAGGCAAGGCAAATGTTGTTGCTGATGCTCTTAGCAGGTTATCCATAGGGAGTGTTACTCATGTAGAGGAAGATAAGAAGGAGCTTATGAAGGATGTTCATAGACTTGAATAGGAGTTTGTCTCACAGATTCAAATGATGGTGGTGTGATAGTTCTGAATAGTTTTGAGTCTTCACTAGTGATGGAAGTGAAAGAAAAGCAAGGGAAAGATCCCATATTTCTTCAGTTGAAGGAAGAATTCCTTAGGAAGAGTGTGTTGGTTTTCTCCCAAGGAGGGAGATGCTATTCTTTAGTATCAAGGTAGATTATGTGTTCCAGACATTGATGTCTTAAGAGGTCAGATTATGACCGAGGCACATAGTTTTAGATACTCCATTCATGCAGGTTCTACAATGATGTATCTTGATTTGAGAGAGATTTATTGGTGGAATGCTATATAGAAAGATATTGCAAATTTTATGGCTAAGTGTTTGAATTATCAACAGGTTAAGGTTGAACATCAAAGGCATGTTAGATTAACTCAAGACATAAGTATTCCTACTTGAAAGTAGAAGATGCTTAATATGGATTTTATTATAGGTTTGCCACATACACGACGTCAGTATGATTTGATTTGGGTGATTATTAACCACATGACTAAATCAACCCACTTTTTACCTGTCAAGATGACTAATACCATTGAGGATTATGCTAGGTTATACATCAGAGAGATAGTCAAACTTCATGTGATTTCATTGTCCATAATTTCAGATCGAGGTACACAATTTATAGCTCATTTTCGCAGTTTTTCAGAAAGGTTTGGGTACGGCTTAAATCTTAGCACCGCTTTTCATTTCACTACAACAAATTTTCCCTAAGACCACACTAATTCTAGACCACACTTAAAAAATATTGCTAAAAATACCTAGGAGAAGGCTTTTAAAATATGGCCTTTAGTTAGACCTTTTAGCTATAAAATATTAGGCCACGCTTACAAAACGTACCATTGATAATAAAAGCTAAGCTACATATGTGTTGCCAAATCATAAAACAAATGGCAACACTTATTTTTGTAGAGGTAACATTTATAAGTGTGCCTTTTTTAGAATTTCTAAAGGCCACACTTTATAAATGTGCCCCAAGATTTCTCATTAATATGTGCCTAAAATATTAGCTCCCCAGTGCGCGATAGTAGTGAAAAATTTCCATCATTTTCAAAGTGCAAAATATTTTTCCCTTTCTAAAATTTCCATGTACATCAACAAACTAGGTTTTCCCTTTACTGCCAATGGGAAATTCTTGCTTTTTCCGCTGAATTTTTGCTACACCAGTGGCTTTATGGAATGAATTCGTTGGTGAGTTTGACATCTTCTTAGTTTAATAAGAATCTAAAAGAGAGAGGGAATCATTCTTTGTGTAATTTATAGCGTTAAAGTTCAGTTGAATTTTAGTAGATTTATAGTAGTCGTTCTACGAAAGAATAAGAAAATGAGCAATTTTAATTCAAATTTATATGGAAATCTAGGGTTTTATTGTCTCACTGATTTTCATTCTATTCAATTTCATAGCAGCTTCTAGTTTTGTGTCTAATTTATCAAGTTGTTGAATTATGATTTATGAATTAGTTGGTGGAGATGTCTAGGATCCTTATGACAAAAATATAATGCTTCGGAATGTTGCTATATTTGGGTATGACTCTTGTTTTAGATGAATATGTTATTTGTACTTTGTGTTGATTATTGCTATTGGAGTTACTTTTTTTCTCTGAAATGCTACCTGATGACACACCTTGAAATGAAGGTGAGAAAATAACTCACTGCTTTTTTTTTTTTTCTGGTTTCTTCTTTCAAAAAGTAAAGCCTGCATGAGTCAGTGTTGTTTGCAATAGGGATGGTGCTTTCTAGAAGAGAGCGAGTTACAGAATTTATATCTGACTATTTTTTGTATAGGTTGTAGTTGTCGATGCAGGTTTACCCTCACAAGAGAGGCATAAGGAATGGCCAAATGTTTTTAAATCAGTTTCAGTTTTCATTTAGGAGCTTGTTTGCATGTAATGTTGAGTTTAACATTTTAGTTGACGCCACGTAAGCAGGTAATAATGCACGCACATGCCCTTAAATTTCTTTTATAATTATACTTGTGTTGTTAAGTGTGTCCTTAAATTCATCTTCTCACCTATCTGTGACATAGTGTTGTGTGTGAGAGAGGAATTTCTCGCTTTGTGTATTTCTTCAGAGAATTTGAAAGAGAAACTATACTTAGATGTTGCCCAAGCCAATCTTAGTAATAATTTTTTTCTTTTCATATTTCTAGTTTTCCAAGCCATTGATGCTGTCATGTCCTTCACTTACTCTACTATTACTCTAGACTTAGGCATTACTTAAGTGGTAGGTTTGTTCAAAAATTTTCATAGTAACTCGGACTCTTCAAAAATACTATTAGGTGTGTGTCAGATCCTCCAATAGCAATGCAATTTTTGAGGATCCGACACGGGTTCGAAAATATTTTTAGAGGATCCAAGCAGCATTTTAGTTCTTACTTTATTCATTTTAAACGTACTGATCTACTTAAACTTTCTTTGTTCTGTGAAACTGTAAAAATTGAAGGAAGTCTAATTGGAATTAGCATTAGAACTCTGCGCACTTCTTATTGTTTAATAGCCTGATATGCCACTTTGAACTTCTACAATTTTCTTGTTTTGATAGATTAATATTTTAATGTTTACAGAGGTAGTTATGATTCTGCACATAGTTATACAAGATGGTGATAGTTCAGATAGAAAAATGGTATATCTGATAGAAAAAAAGGAACAATTGATAGTTAGGGTGTGAACCTAGCAAAGAAGTGATAGTTCATGTATTTTTTGACCATTATCTCTTTCTTTTTATCAGGTTTGAGACTGTCTATGTTTTTCTAAGCTTACATAAGAAGAATTGTTGATAAATTATCTGTTTATAAATAAAATAGACTATGAAATAAGGTTGATAAAAGTGCATGTGAGAGGTTTTCATTGGAAGGAATTTGTGATAGGCATTCTTTTTCTTGTTAAAAATGTTGTTGAGTTAGAAACAAACTTAGAGAAGAGTATGTTTTCTCTGAACTGAGTCAATTTCTTGGTTGAAGAGAAAGCCAAATGCTTCATCTTTGGCTCTCTGTAACAGAAGTCACAGTGTTTATCACATTGTGAACTCTACGTGTAAAATTTTGTTGCTCTGAGCTTAATCCTTGTAATAAGTTCTTATAATATTATTGTAATTCTTTTTGTTAATTTAGTTCCGTTGGAATTACTTAAGAAACTGAGGTGTCATTATACTTGTCACGCCCCGAATCCCATCGAGACATGATTGGCACCCGTAGCCGATAAGGCCCGAGAGAACCAACCTTTGCCTATGTTCATTCGTATGCATATCTTCGTATGAACCTTATTAAACCTTATGCAACTATGCGGAAAACTTGAACATGGAAACATATGCTATACATATATTTATTTAGGAAACTTGGCCGTTAAGGCCATTAAGTTAGAATAGACATTCGTTTCTACATACTCGTCTCTTACATCCATATACCCACATATGTCTACAAAAGCCTCTAACAGATGCATCAACAAGACCAACTTACAGTCGGGACAAGTCCCCGCTTTATACAATTTAGATAACATCACAACAAATATACACCTATGACTCAGGGGGCTCCGAACCAACTGGAGCTCACCAAATAGCTGCAAAGGATCCCCAGTCTACAGAGGAAGTCTACTAATGCCTGCACCTGCAACATGTAAGGTAATTCCCCCGAGGGGGTCAGTACGAAGAATGTACTGAATATGTAAGGCTCATAAGAAATTCATCATACATAATAACAACAATAATGGAATCAATATAAGGAACAGAAATGTGAATAAACTCTCTTTCCGTATGTGGGAAACCATGTATATTACGTTCTTTACTCCTCTTGTCTTCATCTTTTATTCATCTTTATTGTTCTACCCATGCTAGGCTATTCTGTCGCCCCTGGGATGAGATTAACCCATGCTAGGTGCTTTGACCCTTGGGATTTATGTGAACCCATGCTAGGCTTTCGTGTCGCCCCTGGGATATCGTTAACCCATGCTAGGCTTATCGCCCCTGGGATGTTATATTAACCCATGCTAGGCTTTCGTGTCGCCCCTGGGATGTACCATCATAACCCATGCTAGGCTTTTATATCGCCCCTGGGATGTATCGGGATCGACCCATGCTAGGTATTTAACCCCTGGGATACCACCCATGCTTACTTCTTAATTATACACCTCTTACTTCTCTTGTTATTCTTACTTCCATTCTTAAGAGTGATTGAGATATTGAAGATCATGACATAATAGGAATCACACATATGTATATTACTTCTTCACTCTTGCTTCATGAGATTGACATCTTCACTTATGAGGAATAGATATATTAGCTTGCACATCACCTCTCTTGTTACTCTTATGAGATCTTATGAGATTGGTACTTTTACTTGTGAAAGATTGATACAAAGATAATCATCATAATTGAGGACTTGGAACATGTCATCATTGGAAAATACTATTCAAGAATAGATAGGTTCTCTTATGTTATTACTCTCTTGAGATCGTTCATTTAGGAATGATAACGTTATGACATTTTTGGAACTTCACTCAATGAACAAGAGACAAAAGAATCATCATGCATTTGAGAATAGGACACATATGAATAACAATATACGTCAACCTGAATTTGAGATACTTCAAACCTCTCGGAATTGAAACAAGTCCAATGTCAATGTGAACAACATGTTGCAGAAAGATATGGAAAAAGGAACCTCACATACCTTGTATTCTTATAAGAATACACAATCTTAGACGTGCATACAATATTCCTGCTCCTTCCTTATGTTTCGCTCTACAACACAAGTTTATAACGAAACCAACATTAACCACCAATTACCCTATAATGGCATACAACAACAATAAGTCACATGTTTAGCTTTAACATGTCCTTTCCCCCTTAACAAAACCATTGATAAAATCATTATTCCAAAAATCCTCCAATATTCCCAACATTTACCAATACATGATAATCAATACATTCCACCACAACACTTCCCCTTTACACTTTCTTATCCACACCACATCACAAACAATCCATCAATTCACCTTAATACACTTCATAGCACAAATCGGCCAAAATCCCACAATTTGCACTTATAGAAAATAACAAATTTAATAACAAAAATAACACCATAGACGTTCATATTTTATCCATACTATGATCTTTCATCAAAGGCACAAGTCCAAATTCAAGCTCAAATCCCATGGATCACAAATCTTATACAAAAGCACAAAGTGCCATGTCCAACATTTCAACCATAAAAAACATGATATACATATTCTCTCATGCTTATAATATGTTAAAGTACAATAATATTCACTTACCCAAGCTTTAAAGATGATGATCTTGCTCCAAGAAGTGCCTTAGGGTTTTGAAAGCCAAAGAGATGTTCTTGGGAAATTTCTAGAAAAAGATAGAAAAAGCATGTGTGTTTCTCTTCAATAAAATCAGCATTTTGCCCCTTTATATAGGCCTTGAGTCCATCCTTAAGTCATTAATGTGGCATTCTAGAAGGTCTTGGCAAGAATGGGTCATTTGACCCATTTTGGGCCATGCTTTCATTTCATTTTTGGGCCCTTTTTGGGCCCAATTCACTTAACCCGATAAAATCAATAATTTCTCGTGTTTAAGTCGTCTCATAGGTATGACAATAATATTTCCACTCATGCTATTCATATCCATTGCCTCAATCCAAAAACCAAGTGATTCTAGCCACGTTTGGCTTATTTTGACTATAGGGGTAAAATCGTCATTTTGGCCCCAAATTTGTTCTCGAGTAATTTTATCATACCAATGTAATATGTCATTCATTTCATGTATATACTCTTGGTTGTAGAAGAAAAGTAGCAAAAATTGGCTCGGTACGACCTCGGATATCCTTGGGACTTAGAAATTTCCAACTTTCAAAAAAGTGGAAAACCCAAGGTGGCACGCTCCTGGGCGCGCCAACCCACTGCCTCTGGGCTAAAAATTTTAGCCCAGAGCAGCGTGGCACGGTCCCAAACGCACCCCTCTTCAAAATTTTCGAAAATTCCATTTTTCGACTTCTCTTCGCGGGTTTGGGTTAGATACTCAAGTCCCATTCTTTAACTCACTTCTTAACCTTATTATACTTTGTTTAGAGGTCTTCTTAGCCTCATTTTGAACCCCACAAATGCGCAATGACAATTTCAAAACACCTTCTATGCAAGTTTAACCACATAACAAGAGCAAAATTCACTTAGCTCACCAATAGCATTACCAAATGCATACTTATAGCTCTCGATACCTAAGTACATAGCATTTAATGTCATCAAGTAGGGTTGGGAATGTACGGGGTGTTACAATACTCCTATATGAGAGTTAGTTTTCCATTCTACCAGGTAAGGAAGGATCAATTAGGTGAAAGATCTGTTAATATGGTTTTAGGTATTTGACATAACAGAGATTATTATCTATGCTATATATATCTTATTTTTCCAGCATTTAACATGTTTTTCTATGACACTATCTCACTGCATCTTCCTCACTGCTCCATTATTCGCCCCACTCCCTAGTCCCCCCCCCCTCGAGTATTCTGATGATTGATTTTTCAGCTCCACGACATAACTGCTAAAAATAAGAGGTGCACATATAGCATCTGACAGTTTTGAAAAAAATAATCTTAATGAGTTAAGTCTAATCAAACATGTAGGAGCAAAATTCGTGTGGAGTTTTGACCATATAAAGTCCCTAAAGCAAAGAGCAAAACTGTAAATATTAAAAAAATTTGACACTTGATAGGAGTTGAAATTTTAATGTTTACAGAGGTAGTTATGAAACTGGAAAAATTCAAGGAAGTCTAACTGGAATTAGCATTAGAACTTTGCGCACTTTTAGTGTTTAACAGTTTAATCAAACATGTAGGAGCAAAATTGGTGTAGTTATAACACTTGATAAAATTTATCTAAAACAAATTTGGACTGCAATATCTCTTACTTTTTATGTTTGAACCTTTTGTTATTAGATTAAAGCTCATTAGCACATTAGATAATAGTTACCAAGATTTGTTCAATTTTGGTATGTAACTTATTCCATGGAACTGTAACACCCCGTACCTTTCTGAACCCATGAGCCTACTTTAACATTTATGGAATTATTTAAACATGAGAGGGTTGGTGAATTATGCATTAATTTGTTGGTCTTAAATGAATCATGTGCTATTGGGCTCAAATGAGGCCCCAAATTATATAAAAGACATGACCCAAAAATGGAAATGACCCATTCTTGTGTTTGACCAAGAAAGCATGCATTTAATGTGGCTAAGGATGACCATTAAGTACTATATAACGCAAGGAAAAATCAAATTTTTATTCATATCAACACACATGCTTTTTCTAGAATATTTAAGATATTTTTCTCTACACACACAAACCCTAAGTTATCACACTTTTGGACAAGATCACTCTCTTGCAAGCTTTGGTAAGTATTTATTCTCATGGTTTAGTATATGATATGCTTAATATGGTGTGTAAATCATTTTGGTTATGTTGGCAAAGTGTTGGACAGGTCACTATGTGTAAAACTGTCTATTTTTGCAATCGGAGAAGGGTTTTGCCTTGTAAACTTGAAAATGGACTTGTGGTCTTGAAGGAAGTGAACTTGATGGATTCAATTTTTACATGTGAGATGTGATTATAGCCTTAACTTGTTTTATCCTTGTAGATAATGTTTGGAATTGTTATTGCAAAATTGTGTATGAACTTGGTGGTATATTGAAAGAAAAATGTGGTTTTGGTGATGTTCATGTGTGTTGTGAAACCATGATGGTTCATTGGCATCCAGGTTACTTAAAATATGTAAAGAGAAGCTTATTCATGGCCATGGACCATTTATTACACAAAAAGGACCCAAAAGAGACCCTTTTTGGCCTAAACGGGCACCCGCCCCGCAGACAGGGCGCCTGCGGGCGCAGATGCCAACGCAGGTGCCCCTGGACAGGGCCAAGGGTCACCTGTGGCCACATTTGAGCCATATTTGGGTGCAGGTGGCTTCGCAGGTCAACCCAGAATCTCGTTTGCATGTTTTTGTCTCTCTTTGATCCCCGAAGGCCCCTATACCCTTTTTGGATGTAATTATCAACTTATGATACCTTTTGAATGACGTTAAGGGGTCGTTTGGAGGCATGTTGGATTATAACAATTATGTATTGTTGTTAATATGTTGTTATGAAAGGTATTGAGGTGACTTGACGGTAATGATAATGAGGAAGCGTAAAGGGTAAACTTGGTGTGAAATGCTATTGGTTTATGATGTCTTGATCAATGTGTGGAATGTTATGGTGTTGTTGGTATGGGAATGCAGTGGATTGTATTGTAAAGGGTGAAATGACGCTATATGGCAGTCATGTAGCTCATTGTCGTTTTGTGCACTTGTAAGGTAACTAGTCGTTAACGTGAGCTCCGTTATGAATTTGTGTTGTAGAGTAACACGTAAAGAAGGATATGGATTGTTGTATTCACACATAGGACTGTGTATTCATATTGAGAAGATAAGGTATGTAAGGTGATACAAGCATGGATAACGATGGGCATATTAGGATAGGTTTCCACATATGGATGATAGCTTGGAGCCCGAAGGAAGCCATGGAGCAATAAATATACAAGGTCATGGGCTATAAATATGTCATTTGGACAATCAAGAAGGGCCCTTGTGGGTTATTACTAAAATAGTCACTTTTGGGCTATTTTTGTAATATGCTATTTGTGAAAAGACAAGGACTATAAATAGTTTCCTTAGTCTTTTACTTTACTTAGATTTTAGATGATTGAATTGTCTTGAATAGACATTGATAGTTAGTTACTTTAGATTAGGGTAGTGATTGGGTTCAATTCCAATTATTAGCTTAGATCTAGTGATTATGGTGGATTCCCGAATGACTTGTGTTAGCTTCTTCGCTTGATTAATCATCGAGTTATCATGTTGTGGATTCAATTTGGTTTCTCGTGAATTTGATTGAGTTCTCTTCTCCCTTGATTTAATTATTGTTTCAATTGAGTCTTCTTTTTTCACTTCTCATCTCTTATTTCTCAACTATCCTTTAATTTTGTTTTTTAATTCCGTGTTTTTTATATCGATTTTAGTCACCTCGATTAGGATAGTTATCATTTTGGTATCAAAGCCTAGGTTAAGGTTTGTTTTCACAAATCTTAATCTTGGAATTTTGATTTCTTCAAAATCCAAAAAAATCAAAAATTATCCAAAAATCAAAAAAAAAAAAAAAATTGGATTTTTTTTTGTTTTTATTTGCTATTTTGACACTAGATCTTGATTCTCTAGTGTTTTTTGAGTCTAGATTTCAAATTTCGTTCAAATCGGAGTTGTAGAAGTGAAGTTACCATGAAAGAGTTTTCAAGCTTTTGAGTTTTTGAAACTTGAAAAGTGGGTTTATTTTTGGCTTGAAGTTGAGAGCCAAAAATCATTGGAGATTGTTTGTGGCATTGAAAGGAGAACGTGGGCGAAAATTTCATTGAATTTGGACCAAAAACGAAGAAGTTATGAGCATTTGAAGATTGAGATTTTTTCTTGTGTTCTTGAGCATCTTCATCTTGTTCTTGAAGAGGAAGATAGCAAATGTACACTTTGATAAAAAAAATTTGAATTCAAAGTTGGTCAAGTGTTAGTAGGTCCATTTGTGGAATTTTGAAAAAAAAATAAATAAATAAAAAAAATCAAAATTTGAAAAAAAAACAAAACGAAATCTTAAAAAAAAAATCCACATGGACTTGCCACATTAGCAGTCAATGGTCAAAGTCAACCATTTACTGCCAACACAATGCCACATCAGCACCAGCAGCCTTGTTAGCGGCCCCAGCCTCCCCACTTTCTCCACGTGGCGCGTGGAGCTCAATTTCAGAGAGCTGAAAATTTCAGGTTTCCAACACTTAGTTTTTTTTTTTGGGTCCTAAAGTTTTTTGAACCTAAAAATTGTTCTAAGTATCCAAACTTCGTGATTCTTTTTTTGTTCTCTTTCTCCTTCGATTCCTCAACTATTTAACAAGTAATTAACATCTTTAATCACTTGTTAACTAGTTTGAATCATCAAATCATCAAATCAAAACCCTTTAAAGTGATGAACTTCTTCAAAGCCTCAAAAATTTTCTAAGTGTCCAAATTTCGCGATTCTTTTTTTGTTCTCTTTCTCTTTAAATTTTCTAACTAATTAACAAGTAATTAACATATTTAATCACTTTTTAACTAGTTTTAAGACATCAAATCACTTTTTTGATCCTTCAAATTAAGAAACACAAATAACTTTTCTACTTTTGTTACTTAGTTTTTTTTAGTCCGTTTTCTTTCGTGCTTCATTTCTTCTACTTTTATCATCTTAATTCGTAGATAACTTATTTATTCAAGTCCTTTTAGTTCTATTTGAGTCGTCCTTCTTTTACGAGTCACAAGAATCCATTCCTCCACAAGCATTGATAACCTTGAATTGATTGAGCAAAGCTAGTAACCTATCAATTTGGGAAAGAAGCCGTAGAAGGTGAGTTGAGAGCTCATATATGAGTGAAGTCAGGCTTTTATTACTAACTTATTTGCTAGTTTTGTAGGTACAAAAGGTGATATAAGGGAGAATGTCATCCATAGCTTCGGATTATTGTGGAGATGACATTAGTGACTATGCTTGTAGTGACATGAGCTATGAGTATAGTGATGATGAGCAACATGAGGGTTATTTGAGTGCTTGTGAGAAAAGTAATAAAGCTCATGAGTATGATGGTGAATCTTATAAAGGATATGATGGTCCAAGAGATTATGATCGACATGATGATGAGAATTACTACATCGGAGATGAATATTGAACATTGAGCTTTGAAGCTTGTAGTTTCTAGGTGAAGCCTAGAATTAGTTGGTAATTTTAGTAGTGTGGATATTGGAATTGTTGGTGAACTTTTTGGTTTGGTTAATCGAAGGTTACTCATTTGTGGTTTCTTGGTTTCCTTTGATTTTCTCAAACTAGGGTTTGTGTTTAAATTGTTGAATTCAATTGGGAGGTGAGGGTATCAAGTCCCTTGTTGCCCATAAATTCAAGAGTTTGACTATTAATCCATATATCCTTCTTTTGTTTTCTTTCCTTCTTGTTCTTCCCTCTTTTATTCGTTATCATTTTGGTAAAAAAAAACCAAAAATATTTTTGTTTTGATTTATTGTTTTTGACACTAGATCTTGATTCTCTAGTGTTTTTTGAGTCTAAATCTCAAATTTCGTTCAAATCAGAGTTGGGAAAGTGAAGTTACCATTAAAGAGTTTTCAAGCTTTTGAGTTTTCAAAACTTGAAAAGTGGGTTTGTTGATTAAGGAGAAATTGAGGCTTAAAATTCATTGGGGTTTGTTCTCTAAGTCATAGGGAAGATACTCCTAAATTTTGAGCCAATTCCGAGTTGATTTGGGTGTGCTAGGGTTGGTGTTTTTTTTTGGTGTTCTTGAACACCTTCATATTATTCTTGGAGAAGACGAGAGAAGAAGTACACTTTGATCCAAAATTCCAAGTCAAATTTGGTCAAAAGTGTTTGTGGGTCCACTTGTGGAATTTCTGAAAAAAAAAATTATTATATTTTCCACGTGGACTTCCACGTCAGCCAGTCAACGGTCAACGCTGATGCGGCAGCCACCAGCCAGCCACGCCAGCAGCTGACTCAGCAAATTCACCCCCACAGCACCCTGCAGGCGCGTGACTCTCAGATTCAGAGAGCAGGTTTTTCCCAACACTTAGTTTTTTTTTAGGGCCCAAATTTTTTTCTAAGTGTCCAAACTCCGTGATTCTTTTTCCTACGCTTTCTTCTTCCGATTTATCAACTATTTAACAAGTAATTAACATCTTTAATCACTTGTTAACTAGTTTTAAAGCATCAAATCCTCTCTTTGATTCATCAAAATTAAGCAACACAAGTAATTTTTCTACCTTTGTTACTTAGTTTTTTTTGAGTCCGTTTTCTTTCGTGCTTCTTTTCTTCTACTCTTCTCATCTTAATTCGTAGATAAACTTCTTGATTCAAATCCTTCTACCTTCTATCCATTCGTACTTCTTTCAAAAGTCACAAGAATCCACTCAACCACAAAGGATAGGTGATCTTGAATCGATCAAGCAAAGCTAGTTCACTACCAATTTTGAGACGACGCTTTAGGAGGTGAGTTGAGAGTTTACATACGAGTGACGTGAGGCTTTTTCTACTAATATTGTTTGTTGAGTTTTGTAGGTACCGTGTCGAATGCGAGTCCAAGTGGTGAAGCCTCAAACCCCATCATGGAGGCTACACCCACCTCACCAAACAAATTGCAAAAATGAGTGGAAGAATGGGAGGTATGGAGGAAAGGTTGGTACGGGTTGAGAGAGGGAAATCACTTCAAATCAAAAATAAGGAGATGAGGAAGACATCGGTGCAATCCACCACTATTACTCTGGGGTAAGCTCATGAATTATGTTACCCTCCACCACATCAAACCCAAAACTTCCAACAACCCACCTTCCAAATGAACAACACTCCAAATTTTCCAAGACAACCTACACCATACCCCCATCCACAACCCTATCATACTCCACAAGAGAATCGATTTCTTGTGGACGACCAAGTTCGAAACCAAACTCCAATACGAAACACATCAAATGCATCCATACATGATTCCCACATATCACCTTCACAAAATGCACCACGAATGCCATACCAAGACTACCAATACCAAAACCCTCTCTATGATAAAATGAATGATGAGCTCAATAACGATGAATTTTGGGAGCATGAAGGAAGGGGTGGTTATGGAGTACCAAGGGAGGGGTTCCGACCTCGGGAATTGAGGTGGGGCCAAGGCATGGGAGGTCAAGAATATGGGAATAGAGGAGATAGAATGGAAAATAGAGGAGATAGGATTGGATATAGAGGTGATAGGACGAGAGTTAGAGGAGATAGGTTTGGGGAGAGGAATGATCAAGATCGAGGCTTGAACACTATCAAGGTCACACTTCCAAGGCTCAAAGGAAGTAGTGACCCCCGATAAGTTCTTGGAATGGAAAGTTCAAAGTGAGCGGATCTTCCTTACAAATAATATTTCGGAAACTTTGAAGGCAAAGTATGCTCTCACGCAATTTGAAGGGTATGCCTTAACTTGGTGGGAGTCCAAGAGGCGGGAAAGGGAGAGCCATAACAACTATGAGTTGCCTACGTGGCTAAAATTGATTGCACTTATGGAGATGAGGTACTTGACTCCTAACTACTACCAAGAAGTGCTCAAGAAGGTGTGTATGTTGAGGCAAGGTTCCAAAAGTGTGGAAGAGTATTATGATGAGTTTGAAAACTTGAGAATGAAGTCTAAACTTGAAGAAAGCTTAGAATGTACGGTGATTCGATTCGTGGCCAATTTGAGGTATGATATTCTAAAGCCTTTGAAACTTAAACACTATGATACTCTTGAAGCGGCCTTTCATGATGCCTCAAAGGTCGAGACGGATTTGAAAGAAGAAAAGTCCTACAAGGCCAAGAATACTTCCACATCCACATGGGACAAGAGTAGGGATAATTAGAAGGCGACATCTTCTAAAGGGCAATCTAAGGGTGTTGGTCAAGATACTCAAGTCAAGTTTGATTACAAGTCCAAGACAAATGAGAAGCCACAAGGAGGTAACTATGTCAAACCTAGCTTTCCTCGACCTTCTACCATTCAATGCTTTAGATGCCAAGGAAGGGGACATGTTGCTAGTGAGTGCCCCAATAGAAGAACAATTGTTGCACTTCGGGATGGGTATAGAACCGAGGATGAGGAAGAGCGTATTGAAAAGAGTGAGAAGGAGGGAGACAAAAGTGAGGAAGAGGGAGATGCTTTGGGGAATGAAAAAGAAAGGTTGGATGAGAGGGTGAATTTTGTTTGCTTTCTTGAAAAGGGAAGACCTTTACTTGATAGTGATGAAGAATTGAAGGTGAATACCAATCTTTCTTGCGTTGTGAGGCGCATCATGGGGGCCCTTGCCAAAGAAGAACTTGATCAACGGGAGAATTTATTCCATGCTAGGTGCAAAATATAAGACAAGGTGTATTCTTTGATTATTGATAGTGGGAGTTGCACCAATGTAGTAAGTAGTTCTTTGGTGGAGTGTATGCAAATTCCAACAAGAAAACACTCCAACCCTTACAAGCTACAATGGTTCAATGAGAGTGGTGAGATGAAAGTCCTCAAACAAGCATCCAATTTAGTGTGGGCAAGTACAATGAGGAGTTGATTTGTGATGTTGTGCCTATGTTGGCTTGTCATATATTGTTGGGACGGCCGTGGCAATTTGATAGAGATGTTGTGCACCACGGAAGATCCAACAAGTATGCTTTTGTGATTGAAGGTAAGAAGTATGTGCTCACACCTCTCACTCCATATCAAGTGAGTGAGGACTATAGGGCTATGAAGGAACTTCGGGAGAGGATAAGGGTGGATAAGGCGAGGAGTGAGGGTGAAAGCTCCACCAATGTTCCAAAGGAAGGAAGTGACTTGGCTAAGAACAATAAGAACATGTGTATGATAGCCAAGCCAAGCAAGTGTCTCAAGGGTGTGGATGAGGAACGCTTTCTAGTGTGCCTTATCAACACCAATCTTTTGTTGCATGCTAATCAAGATACTAGCACTTTGCCTAGTATTGTTTCTTCTCTTTTGCAGGACTATAATGATCTATTTCCGGAGGAGATACCTACGGGATTACCACCCTTGAGGGGAATTGAGCACCAAATTAATTTTGTACCGGGTTCACAAATTCCAACCGGTCGGCCTATAGAAGCAATCCGGAAGAAACCAAAGAACTACAAAGGCAAGTGGAAGAACTTATTGAGAAGGGGTTGATCAAAGAAAGACTAAGTCCTTGTGCCATATCGGAGTGTACTTACCTTGAGGCCGAGTTGTGGATTTGGCTTGCTTGTAATCTAGACATTGTCCACAAATTCGCTCCACATCATGCTTCATCTTGGGCCAATAGAATTGCTCCATGAGAATGTCAAGTGTCTTGGGTACCCCAAAGTGTCCCATCAAACCACCACTATGTGCCTCTTTGACGAACAACTCTCTCCATGAACTCATGGGTACACAAACCCGCCCATTCTTGAATAAAAAACCATCAACCAATTGAAACCTATCAACCCGCTTCCCTTGATTAAGACTTTCAAAAGTATCCTTGAAGTCAGAATCATAGAATAGACACCCTTCAAGCTTTCAAATCCCATCATCTTAGAAGCTAAAGCATTGACCAAAAACATACCTTCTTGATAGAGCATCCGCCACCACATTCTCCTTTCCTTGCTTGTAGTTGATCACATATGGGAAGGTTTCAATAAACTCAACCCATTTAGCATGCCGCTTATTCAACTTGGATTGCCCCTTGAGGTGTTTTAAGGACTCATGATCTATCCTTATTACGAATTCTTTGTGACATAAGTAGTGTTGCCAATGAGCCAACACCCGCACAAGGGCATACAACTCCTTGTCATAAGTTGAGTACCTAAGAGAAGCCCCCTTTAGTTTTTCGCTAAAGTAAGCTAACAGTTTCCCTTCTTGCATCAATACACCACTTATACCAACACCCAAAGCATCACATTCAATCTCAAAAGCTTTATCAAAGTTGGGTAGTTGAAGTAATGGTGAGGAACTCAACATCAATTTCAAGGCTTAGAAGGACTTCTCTTTCTCATCCCACCACACAAAAGGTACATCTTTTTTGATCAATTCGGTCAAAAGAGAAGCAATTGAACTAAAACCCTTTACAAATCGCCGGTAAAAGCTTGCCAACCCATAAAAACTTCTTATGATGAACATAAAAGAGTAGAAGTCTCTTATGATGAATTTGATAGTGAAGATGAAGAGTATGGGGATTCTCATATTACCCACCATGGTGATGAAGACGATGTGAGGTACAATTCTTTCTCCTATATGTCTTGTGAACCTTTTGAAGAGGGTTGTGATAGAAGGGGATGTTGTGGGGATGAATTACCTTCCTCATCTTATGTTACTTCCTATCCTAGTCGAGGGGGTATATATGTGTGGGCAAAACCAATTCAAAGACATCGTGTGGACCATAGGCGAAGAACATTCTCTACTTCTTATGGGGAAAGAACTTATACTTCTTATCCTCATTCCAATATGACTAGTTCTTTATATGCTAATGATGTTGGAGGAAGGGTGGGAGGATCAATGAGCCATAGAAGTAGAGGGAATTCATTGTCTCAAGATGTGTATGATGGGGAGAGGCGAATTCTTGAAACAAAAGTTACAAATGAACCACTCATAATTGAGGATCCTATTACTTTGAGGATGAACAAATTGTTTGCTTCCATGCTAATAACTCTTGACAAGATCTCTCAAATGGTCTCCAAAGAGTCGAAAGCAAAACAAGATACTCCTTGTGAAAATATGCTTGAAGAGGATCCAATGAGTGAAATTAAGGCTACTCCTCGCAACGCAAAGTGGAAGTTAGATGTGAAGGGATCTCCAAATCCTTCCCAAGGAATTCTTGGCACTTGTCCTAACTCCAATAAAATTGAGAGACAAAAGATTGAGAGGAGTAAGGGTGTGATATGTGACAACTCTAGAGTGGAAAAAGGAGAGGTTGTGAGGAGTGATGTGAGAGGGTTGTCACAATCTTATACTAACTTTTGCAACCTTTCTTCCTTTTCTAGTTGTCTAGATTCTTGTGCAGGTATCCTTGGAGACAAGCCTAGTGAGGCACCTCGAGCAATGAAGAATCGTGAGGTGCTAGAAAGCTTTCCAAAGGAGCAAATGTATTCAAATGTTGAAAAGCAAGGTGAATGCAATCCTTTCTATGAACTACAAGGTAACAAAGCTAAACCTTACACTTTGTCAAAAGTTGAAGATCCTTGTGTGGCTAGTAGCCAATTGAGTGTAAGTGATGACATGTATATGTGTGAGCTTAAAGATTCGTTGCCTTGTGATCATCTTGATGACACCTTGTTACATAGTGATAATGTATTTGTTGAGAGTGTTCATACACTAGTTGATCCTATTGATGACCGAATTGATTCTTTTAGTAAGATCAATTTGTGTCCACCTAGTGTTGACACTTGTGCCTTAAATGATAGTACATTGTCATGTGATTCTTTGCCATGTTTTGATAATGTGCATGTTGAGAATGTGGATACACTAGTTGATCCTATTGATGACCGAATTGATTCTTCTAGTAAGATCAATTTGTGTCCACCTAGTGTTGATACATGTGCTTTAAATGATAGTTCATTATCAATTGATATTGGTGTTGATCAACTCATGTGTAATGATGACCCACTAAATGAGGAGTTTTGTGATGAACTAAAGAAACCTCAATTTAGTGTTGGAATTGATATAGTTGGTCATGTAGATAGTCATGTGAAGTCATTGTACCTAAATGATGAATCCTTGAATTGTGATTCCATTACTTTTTCTTCTCATGAGGATTGTGAGGTTGAATGTGTTTTTAAGGATAATCTCTTGTTTGATGTTGACATTACTAATGAAGGTGAAATGTATAGTGGTGTGTCTTGGCATGATATAAGTGTAGCCCCTCTTGAAGGCTACCAAGTGATTGAGAATCCACTATGGTATGATGACACACTTTCCGAAGATGGAACTCTCTTCTTGGAAGATGATAGTACGTCTATTGGGGAGGTTAGTGGTCAAAAGAAAGAGGGTGTATGTTCTCCAATAACCCCTTCATTCTTGTGTGACCCCATTCTTGATCAAGGCATTAATGCTTGTGGATCAAAGGGTGATTCTATATGTGGGCACACCTTGGATTAAGTTCATTTTAGTAACACCTTTCTTTACTACTTGTTTGCATATGATGACCTTTTTCTCAAATATGGTGTCATGCTTGTGAACCCCAAGGCAAATGTGTCATTGCCTATTTTTGGAGTTTCCTATATTATTGCATCCTTGTTTGACACACTTGTGCTTAAGTTGTGTGGACCACAACTAGTGGGTGCTAAGTTGCTTGTTCGTTTTTGGGAGAGTCCATGGATATTGAAAACTCCTTGTCACCTTCATTGGGTTGGACAAGTTGAAGTTTCAAATAAGACTCTTAGAAGCATGCTTGATACTATGATCGGAGGGACCCCAATTCATTGGGAGTATTATTTGATATGGAGTGATTTGACTCCTAATAGATTCCTCGACCATTCTAGTAGCATGGATTCTTTGGTGCACTTTCTTTCTTTGGAAAGTTGCTTGATAGAGAGGGTTGTTTTTTGCTTAAAATGTCTTTTCTTATCTACTGGTGTCCTTATCTTTTGGCACGCCCTAGATGAAAATAGTGAGCTTAACACCTTTCTCTACTACCTCTTTGCTTATGATGATATCCGTGATGGTATAGGATTTGTTGTGTATGGAGGTAGAGATATGTGGGTCTTTTACTTCTTTGACCCAAATGAACCCTTATGGGTGATTGCACCATTTTTGATGAGGTCTTATTGTGAGGCGATGAAACAATTGGGTCTTACGGCTCCTAAATCATATGTGATATCATCTCTTAGGATTCTTGATGCCATTAAGACCTTTGTGGTTTCCTTGTCTCATGATGTTTCTTATGACTAATTCCTTTGTACCTTATATGATGAATGGATCTTCTTTAACACAAAGGATAGTTGGTTGTATTTCAAATGTGTGCCTCCTTGGCAAGTTGGTGTGGTTGCTAATCCTTGTGCTAACCCTCATGCTATGAGGATATATTTGTTGTTTGTCTTTCTCATATTTTTGCAAGGTTCAGATTCCAGGACGAATCCTTTTGAAGAAGGGGAGGATGATACGAGCATGGATAGCGTAGGACACATTAGGATGGGCTTCCACATATGGATGATATCTTGGAGCCCGAAGGAAGCCACGGAGCAATAAATATACAAGGTCATGGGCTATAAATATGTCATTTGGACAATCAAGAAGGGCCCTTGTGGGTTATTACTAAAATAGTCACTTTTGGGCTATTTTTGTAATAGGCTATTTGTGAAAAGACAAGGACTATAAATAGTTTCCTTAGCCTTTTACTTTACTTATATTTTAGATGATTGAATTGTTTTGAATAGACATTGATATTTAGTTACTTTAGATTAGGGTAGTGATTGGGTTCAATTCCAATTATTAGCTTAGATCGAGTGATTAGGGTGGATTCCCGAATGACTTGTGTTATCTTCTTCGCTTGATTAATCATCGAGTTATCATATTGTAGATTCAATTTGGTTTCTCGTGAATTTGATTGAGTTGTCCTCTCCCTTGATTTAATTTTGTTTCAATTGAGTCTTTCTTTCTTCACTTCTCATCTCTTATTTCTCAACTATCCTTTAATTTTGTTGTTTAATTCTGCGTTTTTGATATCGATTTTAGTCACCTCGATTAGGATCGTTATCATAAGGTTACTATTTCCTCATCTTTCTGCAGCATATAGTGTTCACCTTTTCATTGTACTTGTTCATTTCCGAAATGTTCTAAGGCATCTCATTTCAGGTTATCATCTATTGTTAATTACATATACCTTATTCATTGATCTATTGTTACTCATGTGTCACATAACTGTGGACATGGCTCCAAAGTTCCAATAATGTTACATTCAAAAGTTCCAATAATGAAATGACAATCGAATGAACTATTGCGAAAATTAAAGAAGTGAGGTAATAAAGTCTCTATTCTTGGGTGGTATCCCAGGGGTTAAAATACCTAGCATGGGTCGATCCCAATACCTAGGGTGGTATCCCAGGGATGAAAAGAACACCTAGCATGGATCAATCCCGCTACTACGGCTGGTATCCCAGGGGCAAAAGAAAAGCCTAGCATGGGTCGATCCCGAATAATGAGTACCCACTGATCAGCTTGGGGCCCGGGCATTATATGAGTGGAAGGATGAGTAATGAATGAAGGAGTGAGTGATGAATGAATGAGTGTAAAAGTAAAGAAAGTAATCAACGTAAAGTACATGGTTCCACCCATACAGAATGGTGACTTATCCATATTGATTATTCACTTGTATTTGATTCCATTGAAATTTTTATGTATCATACAGTTTCTTATGACCTTACATACTCAGTACATTCTTCGTACTGACGTCCCTTGGGGGACTTACCTTACTTGCTGCAGGCACAGGTCCTAGTAGACCTCCACAGTAGGTTGCCGGTCATTTTCAGATCTTGGTGAGCTCCAGTTGGTTCGGGGCTTTTCGATTCACAGTTGTACATTTGTTTTGGTATTGTAAATGTTGTATAAAGCAGGGACTTGTCCCGAATTTAAGATGGTTATGTGTATGCATCTGTTAGAGGCTTTGTAGACGTATGTGGGAATATGGATGTAAGGGGATGTATGTCTATTTTGACTTGATGGCCCTAACGGCCAAGTTTATTATATGTATATATATATCACGTATTTCCATAACTTCTGCTATTAGCATCTAGTATGTATACGTGATGGTGATGTTTCTTGAATGACATGCATATGACTGGACATGGATGAAGATTGGTTCTCTCGGGTCCTATCGGCTTCGGGTGCCAGTCCACCCCATTGGAATTCGGGGCGCGACAGGAACACTATTTTCTGATAATCTCATTGTTGAACACTATTTGCTAATGGAAGAGATGCCATTATGATGAACAAATAGAAACTCATTTTCCTATATTGACAGAACGATTCAAAAGAGATAGAAGAGAAGGAGTTGAAGGAGAGTGAGAAAGAGAGGCGTAATTGTGTTGCTATGCTTGTCCTAGGACTGTCGTAAATAGTCCCAACTACTTCTCTCTTGCCTTGGATTTAAAACATATGTTTCTTAATTTTGAATTAAAGCTTGCAAATTTTTGTTCTCTGACATTATTTCTTTGAAGTATACAGAATTTTATGATAATTTATTTCTTGCACTTGAGCTACTTTGCTTTTTCAAAAAACAGTTGTATTCCACTTAAGATATAGTTCCCTCTTTTTCCCCTCAAACTTGATGTGTAATTTTATATTTCTCTTTGGAAAACTAAAGGATGTCTGCTCACATGTGATTAGTAATAGGCACAACAAGACATGCTTGTATCCATAGACCTTTTAGCAACATCTCTATGTTGTATCTCCACTTCCTGCTTTTTTTTTTTTCATCTTTTTGATTATTTGTCTAGTTGTGAATTTGGTTAATTTCATCAATCACTGGCACATTTGTTTCTAATGTAATAGCCAAACATAGAGGGTAATTGGAACTACTATTCTGATGAGTACTATCCACCAAACGTTTTCCATATGTTTGATCCAAATGGAATTTGATATGATTTTGTTGCATATGGACATGTTATTTAGTTTTCTTCTCTTTCTTTTGGTGCTTTGAAGGTGCAGAGAAGGTGACTGGATCAGCGTTGAGCCATCATTTGATGCAAAATCCTACTGCAGATCCTAACGTGAGGCTTGTTTTGTTTCCTGTGAGGTAATAGAAGTAGCAGCAACAACTGCGACTATATGAGGTTTACTTAGCTGTAATATAGTATTTTGAAGAGTTGTTTTGTATCTTTTCAATATAGTAGCATTCAATATGGATTAGAAATTCTACAAGCTAGGCAAAATGAAAGCAAGAGCTTGAATAAGTCACTTAAGGTGATTAAGTTCTATCTGGTGATTCGCTAGACTTTTAATTTCATGAGATGCTATCCTAATACAACTGTGGGAGGTTTTTGGCATAGGGATTGGTCAACAAATTTCTTTCCTGACTCAGGATATAGTGACTGAAAATGAATTTGAGAAGAGACTTTTGTCCAACTTCTTGGAGCTGCATCATCTATAGATTGATTATTAGAAATTTCCTTTTAACTTTTTTATTGAATTAACAACTCCATTACTTTGATGATTTCTTCACCAGGAGGACACTTTGAACTTTCTTTCACTCTATGTGTGGTAGTAAATGGACTGATGAAGTCTTTTGGATGCTAGCCCATGCACATGGTAGGAAGGAATCACATAAGATGTTTTGACATGTGCTAACCTGCTGCATTTATTCTATTTGGATGAAGTGTAATCAGAGAGTTTTTCAAGCAAGACAAAAAAGCAATGAAGTTGTCTTTCGATTAATCATTTAGAACTCTGTGTACGGGGCTTGTTTGCGACCCAGATTAGCAAATAGAGTGGAAGAGCTTAACTCTTATCCTTGGCCTTAGCTTGTTGATGCAGGGTTAGCTATTTTGTTCTTGTTTGATCACTGACCTTGGGACTACGTCCAGATTTCAGTTTTAATTTTGAGTTTTAGACAGTTCCCTTTTGGTAAATAATATACGTTTAGTTTTAATACAAAGTTTATTGCAAATCTATACATTTGAATTACTATTGAGGTCTTTATTAGATAGTTTAATGCTTGAGATCATCTAAATACGATAATAATATACTGAATATGTGCATAGTAAAATTATAATTTTTTAAAAATAAAATTTGTGGCTACACTTCACAAATGTTATTTTAGAGGAGGTAACAACAGCCACACTTTTCAAGTGTGGCCTAAGGTAGAAAAGACCACGCTTGAAAAATGAAGTTTGAGGTTATTAAAAGAGTTGACATATCTTATGTTACAAGCGTGACCCTTGTTTCCCTAAGGCCATGCTTTTGAAGCGTAGCTTTTAAAGCAACACTTGAAAAGCGTGGCCTTAGGGAAAAGGTTACGCTCGTTTAGGTCACCCCCTGAAAAAGAGTTGTCTAAAGTCAAAAAGTGTGGCTTTTGATCAAATACCACACTTTTTCATAGTTTAGATCACACTTTTCAAGGCTGGTTAAAAACCTAAAATGTTGTAGTGAATTTGTAGACCAATGGTTAGGCAGAGTGTACTATTCAGACTCTTAATGATATATTAAGGGCATGTGTCATTGAATTAAAAGGTAGTTAGGATGATCACTTACCTCTTATTGAGTTTGCCTATAATATGAGTTATCATTCTTGCATTAAATGGCTCCATTCGAAGCTCTTTATGATGGGAGATGTAGATCTCTTATTGGTTATTTCAAGGTTTGTGAGGCTGCATTGATAGGTAAAGACATGGTTCATGAGGCTATGGAGAAGGTTAAAGTGATTCAAGAGCGGTTGAGAACTGCAGAGAGCCGATATAAATTATAGTCATATATGAGAATGAGAGAGTTAGAGTTTGGGTTTTATGATTGGGTCTTTTTGAAGGTTTCACCCATGAAGGTTGTGATGCAACTCAGTCCCTAGGTTATATTGGTCCTTATTAAATAGTGAATAGGATGGGAAAGGTAGCTTATGAGTTAGAGTTTTCGTCGGAGTTGGCATCCATGCATCCAGTGTTTCACATTTCTATGCTGAATAAGTGTATTGGTGATCCTTGTCACATTGTACCTGTAAAGAATGTTGGGGTTAAGGATAACTTGTCATATAAAGAGGTTGTGGTTCAAATTTTAGATCGTCAGGTTCACAAATTGAGAACTAAAAAAGTTGTATCACTTAATGTCTTTTGGAGGAGTCAGACGGTTGAAGAATCTAGATGAGAAGCTAAGGAAGATTTGAAAGCGAAACATCTCCATCTTTTCACTCCTTCCAGCGAAAGCATTAAAGGTAGTAGCATCATCCTTATAGTGACTCCTAGGACTCTATGCCATATTATATGCTCATATTTGTATTCGTGCTCTTATACTCTATATCTGAGTTCCACACCTTAGTATGATTTAGTTAAATTTAATTTATGATGGTTCTTTTGTCCTTTGATACTATCCCTGGACTTCCTTTGAGGACAATTAATTCCAAGAGAAAGATATTGTAACACTTCGGATTTTAAACCTACGAATACTTAGTGTTCAGTATGAAGACTCAAAGTCAGAGACTTGAAGTGCCAGACCAATATGACTCTCTGTACTAGTCATAAGACAAGGTTCTTGTCACGAGTCGTACCTTGGCTGATGTAGTTAGATCAGAGAATTAACAAAGCCCCCATGAAACCACTAGTCATTATACGAGTCTTACTTTTAATGTATAGGTCACACTAATAAGCCTACGAGTTATGAAATTGGAGTCAGAGAAGTGATCAATAAGTTTAAAAAACTTCCAGTGACTACGACTCAAGGTACAATTCATAACTTGGACCACAACTCGTGGTGTGAATCATGGTGCACTACACCAAAAATTTCAGCAACGCCTTACTAAGGGTAAATTTGACTTTCCTTATTCTTCTATTCCCATGACTTAAATATGAAATCTAATGTCACGCCTCGAATTCCAACGGGGCGGACTGGTATCCGAAGCCGTTAAGGCTTGAGAGAACCAATCTTCATTCATGTACACCCATATGCATGTCAATAAATGAGCAACACTCTATCACATCTAGATACAAGGTACCAATGGAAGAAGATATGGAGAACATATGATATATATATATATATGAAACTTGGCCGTTAGGGCCACCATGACAAAAACATACATTCCTTACAATCCTTCATTTGTCCCACAACGTCTACAAAGCCTTTAATCGATGCATAGACATAACCAACCTAAAGTCCGAACAAGTCCCCGCTTTATACAATATTTATACAGTGCCAAAACTAATGTACACATGTGACTCGAAAAGCCCCAAACCGAACTGGAGCTCACCAATAATCCGTAGATGATCCACAACCTACTGTGGAGGTCTACTAGCACCTGTGCCTGCAACAAGTAAGGTAAGTCCCCCAAGGGATGTCAGTACGAAAGAATGTACTGAGTATGTAAGGCTATAAGAAACTGCATGAAACATAGGATCTCAGATGGAATCAAATACAAGTGAATAAGCATTATGGATAAACCACCGTTCTGTATATGTGTGGAACCATGTACATTACATTCATTACTTTCTTTGCTTTTACGTTCATCATCATTACCATTCATCCAGTTGATCAGTGGGCCATAGCATAATTATCCACCTTATTGGTGGGCCATATCATAACCATCCACCTTATTGGTGGGCCATAACATAACATAATCTAACGTATCATATCAACAATCATCGAGATCATCTCTAGCTGGGCTTTAACCCATTTGAGCTACCACCCGGCCTCTATGAAACACATATATGCATTATTTCATTCCGTTACTTGTGTGAGATTGATACATTGGTGGTTATAACATTATTTGAACTTTGGAAAAATAGATCACAATTATGAAACATATTAATAACAAGTGGTGACAAACTTGGAATGAGATACTGTAAACATTTTTAGAATAGAAACAAGTACGGTAACGATGTGAACAATAGGTGCTACCAAAGGATACGGAAAAGAGAAACCTTACATACCTTGTCTTCCCAATATGAATACAACATTTCTATATGTGAATACAACAGTCTAGCTCCTTCCTTACGTGTTACTCTACAACACAAGTACATAACGGAGCTCACGTTAACAACTAACTACATTACAAGTGCATAAGACGACAATGAACTACATGACTGCCATATAGCGTCATTTCACCCTCTTACAATACCATTTATTGCATAACCATAGAAACAAAACCACATCATGCCACACATCCACCAAGACATATTAAACCAATAGCATTTCATACCAAGTTTATACTCTACACTTCCTCTTCAATATAATGTCACATTTACCTCACTACGTCACGTAAACACCTTTCACAACAACACATTAAAGACAATCCATAATTGATACCATTCAAAAGACTTCTGGGCTACTCCTTTAAAGTCATTCAAAAGGTACCATAAGTTGATAGTTGCATCCAAAAAGGGTATAGGGTCTTGGGGGGTCAAAGAGATGCAAAAACAATCAAAACAGAGTTTTGGACTGACCTGCGAAGCCACCTGCGCCCGTAGGTGGATGAGGTATGGTTGAAGGTGACCATTGGCCCTGTCCAGGGCCACCTGTGATGGCATCTGCGCCCGCAGGTGCCCCGTCCGCGAGGGCGGGTGCCCGTTTCAGCCAAAATGGGTCTCTTTTGGGTCCTTTTTTGTAATAAATGGTCCATGGCCATAATTAAACTTCTGTTTTCATACTTTAAGTTATCTTGGATACCAACGAACAATCATGGTTTGACAACGCACATGAATATCACCAAAACTACATTTTCCTTTCAATATGTCACCAATTCCATGTACAATTTCACAACAACAATTCCAAATGTTATACACAAAGAGAAAGCAAGTTAAGGACATAAATACATATTACATGTTGAAATTTAATCCATAAAATTCACTTCCTTAAAGACCACAAGTCTCCTTTCAAGTTTATAAGACAAAACCCTTTACCGATTAAGCAAAAGTAGACTGTTTCACACATAGTGGACTGCTCAACACTTTGTCAACATAAAAAACATGATTTACACACCATATTATGCATATAATATACTAAACCATGATAGTAAACACTTACCAAAGCTTTCAAGAAGATGCTCTTGTCCAAAGGAATGGTTGCTTAGGGTTTGGTTGAAGAGAAAATATCTTGTGAAAATTCTAGAAATGGCATGTGCCCTTTAGTGAATAAAAATCTGATTTTCCACCTTATATAGTACTTTTAATCTTATCCTTAGCCACACTTTGATCAATAATTTATGGTTTACTTGGTCAAAGAAAGAATGGATCATTTTCCCATTTTTGGGCCATGTCTTTTGCTCAATTATTGGGCCTTTATTGAGCCCATTAACACATGTGAATTCAGCCCACTACAATTAATGTGTAATACCCCAACCATCTCATGTTTAAATAATTTCATAAATGTTACGGTAGTATCATAGGTTCAGAAATGTACGGGGTGTTACATCCTTCACCCCTTAGGAACATTCGTCCTCGAATGTTATGTAATACCCCGTACCTTCCCGACCCTGCTGGACGACTTTGAACAATGTTTACTTAGGTATCAAGAGCCATAAGTATGTATTTTATAGTGTCATTGATGAAATATTTGATATTGGGCCTAGTACATGTGGTTAGACCTTTGTAGTGGGTGGCGTTTGTGACTTTGTGGAGCATTTGTGGGGTGAAAAATTGAGGGTTGAGGGACATCCAAGCAAAGAATCTTAAAGCTAAGAGGTAAGCAAAAGGTTGGGACTTGAAATATCCAACCAAATCCACAAAGAAAAGCCAAAATCAAAAATTTGGCATGGGGCGCTGCAGAGGGCGTGCCAGGCTGCTCTGGCCCAAATTTTTGTTTCCACAGGCAGCAAAGGGGCGCGCCAAGCGGCGTGCCGGGGTGGTTTTCGCCAAAATATTTCTTCAACTATTATGATGTAAATAAGACTTGTAAGTCATGGTATCATTACTCCATCATATTAGGACTATTTTTAAGAGCGTTTCGCATCCGAGTTGGGGTTAATTCTTCGTCACAAGTATTTTAACAAATTATGTTCACATAAGCCATGAACGACTAGAATTGCTATTTTTACGATTGAGGCTACGAACGGGAATCTCGTAAGTGAATATTATAGAGATAATTATAGAATCATTTGAACATGAGATATATGATGGATTACACATTAAATTTGAGGGTTAAGATGACATGTGTTATTGGGCTCAATTTAAAGCCCAAAGTGGAAATTAAAAATTTAAGACTTAGCCCAATGGGTCAAATTCTTCCTCTAATAAATCAATTATTTACCCAAGTGGATAAAGATAACCATTGTATGGAGGCTATATAAGACCAAAATCAGATTTTTTATTCACAAAACCTCTCATGACATTTCTAGATTTTTCTCTCTATTTCCAAACCCTAAGACAATCAACTCTTTGGACAAGATCATCATCTTCCAAGCTTGGGTAAGTGATTATTCTTGTACTTTAACATATTATAAGCATGAGAGATTATTTAGATCATGTTGGTTATGCTTGGAAGTGCTGGACATGGCACTTTTGGTTGTTGTTAAAAGATGTGTCATCTTTATGAATTAAACTTGAAATGTGACTTGTGGTTTTGATGAAAGTGCATGGTATGGATGAAATATCAACATATATGGTGTGGTTGTGTCCATAACTTGTTATTTTTATATATGAGTAAATTGTGGAATTTTGGTTATAAAATGGATTGGAGTGATTTGATGGATTCATTGTGATGTGGTGTTAATGAGAACATGTAAAGGTGGAACTTGGTATGAAAAGCTATTGGTTATTATGTCTTGGTTAATGTATAGAATGTTATGGTATTGTTGGTATGAAAAGGCCATGAATGGTAGTGTAAAAGGTGGAATAAGGTTATAGGGGAATCATGTAGCTCATAGTCGTCTTATACATTTGGAATGTAACTTGTGGTTAATGTTGGTTTTGTTATGTACTTGTGATGTAGAGTGAAACGTAAGGAAGGAGCGGAGTTGTTGTACTCACATATTGGCTTGTGTATTCATATTGGGAAGATAAGGTATGTAAGGTTACTCCCTTCGTGTGTTTCTGCAGTACATATTATTCACATTGACATTGTACCGATCCTATTCCGAAATGTTCAAAGGTATCCCATTTTCGGTTATTAATTATTGTTACTAACATGTTCCTTATTCCTACATCAATTGTGATTCACATGACTCATGTTCTTTGGTTAGTGTTCCAAGTTCCAATAATGTTACAATTGTCAAAAGTATCAATCTCTCTCAAATAAAAGTATTAATCCCTCATAAGTGAATGTATTAATCTCTCATGAGTGAGTGTATCAATCTCATGAAAGTAAGGAATGGAGTAATGTATATACGTATTCCCAAATGCTGTTCCAATCACCAATGTATCACTCTCATAACAAAAGTAAAGAGAAGAAGCAATGCAAAGAAGTAATGCTTACATGGTTACTATATGGTTACTTTATGTTTCATTGAGTATGGATCAAATCAAAAGGGCATAAGCTCGGATGGAACAATCCCAATATTATGCTATATTATTATTATTATAATATTATAAGCCACCTATAAGGTGATGAACGGTATTATATTATAAGCCACCTATAAGGTGATGATCGGTATTATATTATAAGCCACCTATAAGGTGATGATCGGTATTATATTCTTAATCGATAGGAAGTGTGTTGACTTGGTAAGCCTGTCAACTATTACCCAGATGGAATCAAATTTTTGCATTGTACGAGGCAAACCTGTGATGAAATCCATGTTAATCATGTCCCACTTCCAAACTAGAAGATTTATACTTTGCATATAACCTCCAGGTTTCTGATGCTCTACTTGTACATGTTGACAGTTCAGACAATGAGTTACAAATTCTGCAATGTTCTTTTCATGTAACCTTACCAAGACATCTCTTCCAAGTAATAGTACATTTTGGTTGCTCCCGAATGAATAACATATCTTGAATGATATGTCTCCTTCATAATCCGTCTTCTTAGCTCAGCCACATCAGGTACACCCAATCTACTCTGACACTGATGCACTCCCCCTGGCGTAAGGGTAAATGCCTTTTTCGAACCTTGCTGTACATTCTTTTTCAGCTGCAATAAAATAGGATTCACATATTGCTTTTCCTTCACCTCAGCTACCACCTCAACTACAAATGAAGACTCTGCCGCATTTTTTACTATAATTCTTTCATCTGGAGTTTCAAGAGGACGAACCCCCAAGCTTTCTAATTGATCTAGATCCTTGATAAGACCTTGCCTTTCTGTAAGATGACCATCAGTGCTTCCCAATGCTTTGCGGCTTAACGCATTGGCTACCACGTTTGCTTTTTCCCGGATGGTATAAGATATCACTATCATAACCTTTTAGTAATTCTAGCCACCTTCGCTGTCTCTAGTTTAGGTCCTTCTACTTAAAATATACTGCAAACTTTCATAATCAGTATATATATCAACGTTAACCCCATACCAATAGTGGCGCCATATCCTTAAAGCAATTATCACGGCTGCTAACTCAAGATTATATGTGGGATTGTTTCTCTCATGTGGACGCAATTGTCTTGAGGCATAAGCTATTACATTATCGTACTGCATTAATAAACATCCTAAGAAAACTCCTGAAGCATCACAATATACTGCATACCCTTCTGTACCATCAGGAAGTACCATTGTGAGGGTAGAAGTCAAGTTATTCTTTAGATCTTGGAAACCCTTCTCACATGCATCATTTTATTAAAACTTGGTTGCCTTATGTGTTAGCTTTTTTAAAGGCGCGGTAATGGAAGAAAACCCTTCAACAAATCTTCTATAATAACCTGCCAATCAAAGAAAACTATGAATCTCTGTAGGTGTCATAGGTCTTGGCCAATTCTGCACCACTTCTAGCTCGTGGGTATTAAATCGTATTCCTTCATCCTATACAATGTGACCCAAGAACGCTACGGATTCTAACTAACTCACATTTAGAGAACTTTGCATATATCTTACGGTCACAAAGAATCCGTAACACCTGTCGTTAGTGATTAGCATGGTCCTCTTGTGACCTTGAATAAATTAGAATATTTTCTATAAACACGGTCACGAACACATCTAAAAATGGCTTGAACACCCTATTCATCAAATCCATAAAAACTGCAGGTGCATTTGTTAGCCCAAATGACGTAACTAGAAATTCATAATGACCATACCGTGTTCGAAAGGCTGTCTTGGGTATATCCTTCTCCCTAAGCTGTACTTAATAAGAATCGGATCTCAAGTTGATCTTTGAGAAACCTTAGGCACCTTGTAATTGCTCAAATAAATCATCAATTCTGGGGAGGGAATATTTATCCTTGATTGTCACCTTATTCACTTGTCGATAATACTTTCTTTCGTATAAATAACACTGGTGCACCCCAAGGAGACATACTAGGCCTTATGAGTCCCCTTGGATATCATTTTACTTGCCTTAAGATAGGAAATAAATTTACCCCTCGGTACTCCAATAGTACTCCTTCATTCAAGGACGGTCTTTTGTAGGAAATGGAAATGTACCTTCTTAGCACGACAATCCACCATGGCATAACAAGAATCCAACCAATACATACCCATTATAACATCAGAATCTACCATTTCCAGCTCAATAAGATCAGCCAACGTAATATGATTACAAACAGTTACTACACAATTACAATATACTCTCTTCACTATAATAAATTCACCAACAGGTGTAGATACTTCAAGTGGCTTAACTAATAATTCTGGTGTTCTTTTGAGTTATTTTCTGTAATCAATGGACTAACATATGATAAGGTAGAACCCGGATCAAATAATGTATATACATTATGTGAAAAAATGGATAATGTACCTGTCGCTACATCAGGAGAAGCCTCCAAATTCTGTCGATTCGCGAAGGCATAGGTACGGTTCTGTATTCCACTAGAACTAGCTACGCCTCTAACATCTCTACCACGACCAGCAGGCTGCACACCTTGGCCTAAGGAAGGAACCGATGATGATGATGTAATGGTTGATCCCGTAGGTCGTGTCCTACTACTCGTGCCCCTCTGTGGGCACTCTCTCATCATGTGCCCTGACCTACCACACCAAAAGCAAACATCCATTCCAAACCAGCATTCACCTGAATGAAACTTCCCGTAGTGCTGGCACAGCTGACGAAAAGACCTCGATTGGCTCATACTTCCTTGTTCTCGATACCCCACTCTTTGTGAACCCCGAGTCCCACTGCTTTACCCAGCTTGACTGCCTCTAAACCCTCAAAATTGAGATAGAGTACCTGCCGTAGGGTAAGAAAATTATGGTCTAGGCAATCTAGGAAAAACTCGAGGCCTAAATTCTCCTTGGGACGCCATGAACTGTCCCATAGGTCCAGTCCTCTTTGACGACCCTCTTTCAACTTCGTGCACCCTTCTCCTTTGCCTCTGATCCTCCATTTTCTGTGCAAAGGCTTGTATTCTGGCTATATCCATATCTTTATTCAACGCAGCAATAGTACAGTCCCGTACCAAATATGGCTCCAATCTGTCCACATACTGATGGACTCTGTCGTCCATAGTGGCTACTACATTTGGAGCATACCTAGCCAAAGAGTTAAACCGGAGACTGTACTCCCTGACGCTCATATTTTCTTGATAAAGATTTAAAAACTGATCCGCACAAGCCTCTTGAATCTCATAGGGAAGATAATGATCAAGGAATGCCGCTTTGAATTCCACCCAACTAGCTGGAAGTGCACCGATACCCCTGGATTATTTCCAATCTTTGTACCATAATATAGCCTCTCTTTTCAATCTATATGTTGCAAGCTCGACTGTTTCTATATCATTCATATGCATAACATCTAGAGCCCTTTTGATTGGGTCCACGAAGTCCTGTGGGTCTTCATTCAGATCTGACCCGGTGAATGTGGGAGGGTCTAATTATAGAAAATCCTGTGTGCACCGACTAGCTGCCCTATACGCACCATCACTACTTGTCATTAGACCAACTTGTCCTTGACTCAGTGCAGTAACTATACGAGTCAACATTTGCACCGCATTTCTTAGATCCCGCTCAGTATCATTAACAGGTGGTTCGACAGGTTCTTCTCTCCTTCTTGGCTTTTCTGGAGCTGGAAAAGTAAAGGAAGCCTGCGATGCAAACTCAATTTCAGCCCCACCTTGACTAGCTTGGTCAGGTGGTATTCTACTGGTTCCTTCTTCGGCAATCCTATCTATCTTCTTACCTTTTCCCCAACCTCGTCTTGTAATCGGCATTTTCCTATACAAAAGAAAATCAACTTCAATGATCAGATATGATTCCACCTACAACATTGGCTCTAATGCACGATCTAAGAAATGAAGAAAAGAAACAACTCCTAAATGTCCCATATCCTCCTACTTATAAATGTGGCGCACAATACATCCATAAGCTAGACTCTACTCAGACACAACTTTGTAGACACCCTGAGAACGACCTGCTCTGATACCACTTTTGTCACGCCTCGAATTCCAACGGGGCGGACTGGCACCCGAAGCCGTTAAGGCCCGAGAGAACCAATCTTCATTCATGTACACCCATATGCATGTCATTAAATGTGCAACACTCTATCACATCTAGATACAAGGTACCAATGGCGGAAGATATGGTGAACATATGATATATATATGAAACTTGGCCGTTAGGGCCACCACGACAAAAACATACATTCCTTACATTCCTTCATTTGTCCCACGACGTGCCTCTAATCGATGCATAGACATAACCAACCTAAAGTCGGGACACGTCCCCGCTTTATACAATATTTATACAGTGCCAAAACTAATATACACATGTGACTCGAAAAGCCCAGAACCGAACTAGAGCTAACCAATAATCCGTAGATGATCCGCAGCCTACTGTGGAGGTCTACTAGCACCTGTGCCTACAGCAAGTAAGGTAAGTCCCCCAAGGGACGTCAGTACGAAAGAATGTACTGAGTATGTAAGGCTATAAGAAACTGTATGAAACATAGGATCTCAGATAAAATCAAATACAGGTGAATAAGCATTATGGATAAACCACCATTTTGTATATGTGTGGAACCATGTACATTACATTCATTACTTTCTTTGCTTTTACATTCATCATCATTACCATTCATCCAGCTGATCAGTGGGCCATAGCATAATCATCCACCTTATTGGTGGGCCATATCATAACGTATCATATCAACAATCATCGGGATCATCTCTAGCTGGGCTTTAACCCATTTGAGCTACCACCCGGCCTCTACGAAACACATATATGCATTATTTCATTCCTTTACTTGTGTGAGATTGATACATTGGTGGTTATAACATTATTGGAACTTTGAAACAATAGATCACAATTATGAAACATATGCATAACAGGTGGTGACAAACTTGGAATGAGATACTGTAAACATTTTTAGAATAGAAACAAGTACGGTAACGATGTGAACAATAGGTGCTGCTAAAGGATACGAAAAAGAGAAAACTTACATACCTTATCTTCCCAATATGAATATAACAATTCTATATATGAATACAATAGTCTATCTCCTTCCTTACGTGTTACTCTACCACACAAGTACATAACGGAGCTCACGTTAACAATTAACTACATTACAAGTGCATAAGACGACAATGAACTACGTAACTGCCATATAACGTCATTTCACCCTCTTACAATGCCATTTATTGCATCACCATAGCAAAAACACCACATCATGCCACACATCCACTAAGACATCATAAACCAATAGCATTTCATACCAAGTTTATACTTTACACTTCCTCTTCAATACAATGTCACATTTACCTCACTACGTAATGTAAACACCTTTCACAACAACACATTAAAGACAATCCATAATTGATACATTCAAAATACAGTCGGGCTACTCCTTTAAAGTCATTCAAAAGGTACCATAAGTTGATAATTGCATCCAAAAAGGGTATAGGGGTCTTGGGGGGTCAAAGAGATGCAAAAACAATCGAAATGGAGTTCTGGACTGACCTGCGAAGCCACCTGCGCCCACAGGTGGATTAGGTGCGGCCAAAGGTGACCATTGGCTCTGTCCAGGGCCACCTGCATTGGCATCTGCGCCACAGGTGCCCCATCCGCGAGGGCGGGTGGCCATTTCAGCCAAAATGGGTCTCTTTTGGGTCCTTTTTTGTAATAAATGGTCCATGGCCATAATTAAACTTATATTTTCATACTTTAAGTTATATTGGATGCCAAAGAACAATCATGGTTTCACAACACACATGAACATCACCAAAACTACATTTTCCTTTCAATACGTCACCAATTCCATGCACAATTTCACAACAACAATTCCAAATGTTATACACAAAGAGAAAGCAAGTTAAGGAAATAACCACATCTTACATGTTGACATTTAATCCATCAAATTCACTTCCTTAAAGACCACAAGTCTCCTTTCAAGTTTATAAGACAAAACCCTTTACCAATTAAGCAAAAGTAGACTGTTTCACACATCGTGGATTGCTCAACACTTTATAAACATAACCAACATGATTTACACACCATATTATGCATATAATATACTAAACGATGATATTAAGCACTTACCAAAGCTTTCAAGAAGATGATCTTGTCCAAAGGAATGGTTGCTTAGGGTTTGGTTGAAGAGAAAATATCTTGTGAAAATTCAAGAAATGGCATGTGCCCTTTAGTGAATAAAAATCTGATTTTCCACCTTATATAGTCCTTTTAATCTTATCCTTATCCCCACTTTGATCAATAATTGATGGTTTACTTGGTCAAAGAAAGAATGGATCATTTTCCCATTTTTGGGCCATGTCTTTTGCTCAATTATTGGGCCTTTATTGAGCCCATTAACACATATGAATTCATCCCACTAAAATTAATGTGTAATACCCCAACCATCTCATGTTTAAATAATTCCATAAATGTTACGGTAGTCTCATAGGTTCGGAAATGTACGGGGTGTTACATCCTTCCCCCCTTAGGAACATTCGTCCTCGAATGTTAGTAACATTATCCCATTTAAACAAAGTTAAGTCTAAGTTTATCCTTTATGTTATAATATACACATAATGCTGGTAAATACTTACTTGTTATTTCTCCTACTCCGCACCTTGAACTTTTTCTTCCGTTTGAAACAAATACGGGTGCTTCGACTTTATCATTTCTTCGGTTTCCCATGTGATTTTTTTCTACTTGTTGATTTTTCCAAAGTACTTTTATGGAAGCTACTTCTTTATTCCTTAATCTCTTAACTTGTCGATACATAATAACAATAGGTATCTCTTCATAGGTGAGATCGTCCGTAATTTGTGCATTTTCAATGGGAGCAATACGAGATGGATCTCCTATGCACTTTCGAAGCATCGAAACATGAAAGACTGGATGAACTGTGGAGAGTTCTTGGGGTATTTCAAATTCATACGTGACTTGACCAAATCTTCAAACAATCTTAATGGCACGCTATATAGGGCCAACTTTCATTTCTTTCCAAATCTCATTACCCCTTTCATTGGTGACACTTTCAAGAATACCCAATCACCTATGGCAAATTCTAATTCCCTTCTTCTAATATCGGCATATGACTTGTGTCGACTTTGGGCCGTTTGTAGCCTCTATTGTATCGCCTTAACGTTCTCCATAGCTTGATGAACAAGATATGGCCCAAGTAAGGTTGTTTCACCCGCTTCAAACCATCCAATTGGTGATCTACACTTTCTTTAAAGTCCAACGTGCAAGATCGTAGCATATCTTAAAGTGTTTGGATAGTACATTCTGCTTTTCCATCTGTCTGAGGATGAAAAGCTGTACTTAAATTCACTTGGGTTCCTAACCTATTCTGAAAAGATTCCCAAAAATATGCAGTAAATTGAGCTCCCCTATCTGGTATAATAGAGATTGGAACCTCGTGTAATCGTACTATCTCTTTAACATACAACCGTGCATACTCTTCAGCTGTATAGGTGGTCTTAATCGGTAGAAAGTGTGCTAACTTGGTAAGCCTGTCAACTATTACCCAGATGGAATCAAATTTTTGCAGTGTACGAGACAAACCTGTGATGAAATCCATGTTAATCATGTCCCACTTCCAAACTAGAAGATTTATACTATGCATATAACCTCCAGGTTTTTGATGCTCTACTTGTACATGTTGACAGTTCAGACAATGAGCTATAAATTCTGCAATGTTCTTTTCATGTAACCTTACCAAGACATCTCTTCCAAATCATGGTACATTTTGGTTGCTCCCGGATGAATAGCATATCTTGAATGATATGTCTCCGTCATAATCCGTCTTCTTAGCTCAACGACATCAGGTACACCAGTCTATTCTGACACTGACGCACTCCCCCTGGCGTAAGGGTAAATGCCTTTGTTGAACCTTGTTGTACATTCTTTTTCAGGTGCAATTAAATAGGATTCACATATTGCTTTTCCTTCACCTCAGCTATCACCTCAGCTACAAATGAAGACTCTGCCGCATTTTGTACTATAATTCTTTCATCTGGAGTTTCAAGAGGACGAACCCCCAAGCTGTCTAATTGATGTAGATCCTTGGTAAGACCTTTGCTTTTCGTAAGCTGACCACCAGTGCTTCCCAATGCTTTGCGGCTTAACGTATCGGCTACCACGTTTGCTTTTTCCCGGATGGTATAAGATATCAATATCATAACCTTTTAGTTATTCCAGCCACCTTCGCTGTCTCCAGTTTAGGTCCTTCTGCTTAAAATATACTGCAAACTTTCATAATTAGTATATATATCAACATGAACCCCATACCAATAATGGCACCATATCCTTAAAGCAATTATCACGGCTGCTAACTCAAGATCATATGTGGGATAATTTCTCTCATGTGGACGCAATTGTCTTGAGGCATAAGCTATTACATTACCGTACTGCATCAATACACATCCTAAGTAAACTCCTGAAGCATCACAATATGCTGCATACCCTTCTGTACCGTCAGGAAGTACCATTGTGGGGGTAGAAGTCAAGTTATTCTTCAGATCTTGGAAACCCCTCTCACATGCATCATTCTATTAAAACTTGGTTGCCTTATGTGTTAGCTTTTTTAAAGGCGCTGCAATGGAAGAAAACCCTTCAACAAATCTTCTATAATAACCTGCCAATCAAAGAAAACTATGAATCTCTGTAGGCATCGTAGGTCTTGGCCAATTCTGCACCGCTTCTAGCTCGTGGGTATTAAACCGTATTCCTTCATCCTATACAATGTGACCCAAGAACGCTACGGATTCTAACTAACTCACATTTAGAGAACTTTGCATATATCTTACGGTCACAAAGAATCCGTAACACCTGTCGTTAGTGATTAGCATGGTCCTCTTGTGACCTTGAATAAACCAGAATATTATCTATAAACACGGTCACGAACACATCTAAAAATGGATTGAACACCCTATTCATCAAATCTATAAAAACTGCAGGTGCATTTAGCCCAAATGATGTAACTAGAAATTCATAATGACCATACCGTGTTCGAAAGGCTGTCTTGGGTATATCCTTCTCCCTAACCTGTACTTAATAAGAATCGGATCTCAAGTCGATCTTTGAGAAACCTTAGGCACCTTGTAATTTCTCAAATAAATCATCAATTCTGGGGAGGGAATATTTATCCTTGATTGTCACCTTATTCAGTTGTCGATAATACTCTCTTTCGTATAAATCACACAGGTGCACCCCAAGGGGACATACTAGGCCTTATGAATCCCCTTGGATATCATTTTCCTTGCCTTAAGATAGTAATTAAATTTACCCCTCAGTACTCCAATATTACTCCTCTATTCAAGGATAGTCTTTTGTAGGAAATGGAAATGTACCTTCTTAGCTCGACAATCCACCGTGGCATAACAAGAATCCAACCAATACATACCCATTATAACATTAGAATCTACCATTTCCAGCTCAATAAGATCAGCCAACGTAATATGATTACAAACAGTTACTACACAATTACAATATACTCTCTTCACTATAATAAATTCACCAACAGGTGTAGATACTTCAAGTGGCTTAACTAATAATTCCGGTGTTCTTTTGAATTTTTTTCAGTAATCAATGGAGTAACATATGATAAGGTAGAACCCGGATCAATCAATGCATATACATTATGTGAAAAGATAGATAATGTACCTGTCACTACATCAGGAGAAGCCTCCAAATTCTGTCGATCCGTGAAGGTATAGGTACGGTTCTATATTCCACTAGAACTGGCTGCGCCTCAAGCATCTCTACCACGACCAGTAGGCAAGCAAGATTTGGCAAGCTAGGGTTCCTAATCAAGCAAGTTCATAAATTTTCTCTTGTCACGTGTTTGTCTTCGTTCAGGTACGCAAGATTTCAGTGATGGATTTCTTTCATCCTCAAGTCCAATTACTTTCATGATAAATAATATTAGGATTCAAAGTTAGCGTTCACACCCAATTTACTAAAGTTTGATTCTTCACATACTTTACTTGAATTCTATAAATAGGATTTTCTCATGATCTTATGATTTCTATACTAAACTCTTGTCTATGCATCAAAACTCATGCTTTAAGGTTTATTTATGAATTGTGAGCTCTATATTGAAGAGATATTCTTTCAACCATATGATTTTCTACATATGATTGATGACATGACATGGAGTTTAGGCTCATAACAAGAACATATTACAGACATGTTGCATACAAACTCAAAACCATGATTCAAACTATGCTATAGAGCACTATTATATTTTGGAAGGATTATGTAGCACCGAGAGAACAAGGATTCAGATAATCCAAGTTCCTTAACTACATTCCCATCGTAGGTTTTTCCCAAGAGGCATGCTTATAAGATCCTCATGTACACGGTTCTGTACTTTGGCCAGTTAGAACAACCTTTTTCAGTGTGGGTGCATAACACTACGCATCATGAGTTCGCATAATGGTTTGTCGGTTATAAGAAACTCCCCACTGACTATACTTTATGAAAACTACTATCTATATATTCATGAACTACTTTTATTCAGACATATTTCTCATGATTTCACTGCTCAGTTTTAAGCTATTTTAATCTATTCTCTATATGCCTCTTTGATCCGTTCTTAAGCTGATATTATATATATGTATTTGTTTGTGTACCAATACATTATATTGTATTGATTTCATCTTACACTATATTTTTCATGTGGTGTAGATCTAGGTATTTGATCTTAAGGTTTACTGCTAGACATTTGGTACACCTGACATCCAGCTGATCGGTGAGCGCTACTATCATTTAGGAGGCTTGGAAAGTCTTTAGCTTTCATTTATTTTTGGTTTAGACTTTGATTCAATAAAGGTTATGGGGACTTTCCCCAGTTATATTTTATGTTAGAGGCTTTACTAGACAGAAAGTATTTAGTTGTGATATTCTTTCATTTATTTTAGTGATGTCTTCATAAAGGATTATTGTTTTCATCATTTATCCTATTATGATTGTCTATGATTCTGCACTAGTTTTATTTATTATATTTACCTATGGATATGCTATGCCAAGGGTACCACTAGACCACTAGTGAGTATCTAGATATGGCTTACTGCTAGGGTGTACACTCGGGTCGTGACAATAACAAAACATCCTACAACAATCACCCCAAGCCCATCTCCTAGCTCTACCACCTACGACATACCACCAACTAATCACGTATATCCAAAGTCGACTCGAAGCTACATAAATAATTGTAACCCTCAACACAAACCAATCTTAAGCACATCCAATTCCCTAATTTGGAACAAAGCCGACATCACGGAATATGAGTGTTTAATAAAAAATATCACTAACACCAATTGAGAGATTTACAATGACTTTTGATAGTATGCTAGAACCGACAATCACAAATCTTATGGAATCATTTTAAAAAAGAAAGGAATAGCCTTTACATACCTAGAATTTGAGCTTGGACAAATTGATATAGATAGTTAATTTTCTTTTGGTAGTTGAATATAGCACAAAAAGTGATCTTCCACAAAACTGCCATGGCAACAGTGTTGAAAATAACAATTTAGGAATATAAATAATTCAAACATCATATCAACATCATATCAGATCCTAATCTAAAACCCACTAAGTCCAGCATATACATCTCTCAAGAAATTTAGAAAACAACTCTTAGTATGATATCTATAATACTCCACTAGTTTTTGCATGATCCTAGTAGTTTCGATGATTATTTGAGATGTTAAATAAGGTCATTTGGTGGTTAGAAAGGTTAGAAATCAATTGGGAAGTATTATGGTGTTTAGGTAAGAGTTTTGGATGTTAAAAAGTCATCTTCATGTCAGGATACAGGTCCAACGTGTTGGGGTAGATGCCACGTTTCAAGATAATACCTCAGGGGCACTTTCCAGTGAGCTAGCGCACCAGCGTCGTGCTACGATGGCTGGCTAGTGTGCCAAAAAATGTGCCTCGATGGCTGGATAACTTGTCCAACATCATGCCATGATAGCTGGGTACCACATCTAGCAACGTGGCACGATCGACCTTGTCTAGATGCTAAATCATGCTATTTTCTTCTGTATTAATGAGGGAATTTTGGTCATTTAACCCCAAATAACTTCTAAAATCGATGTTTTAACCCTAAAATTTTCCAATACTTAGAATAATATCATCATTCCTCTTATTTCTCTCTTCCCAAAACCCTAGAACACCAAAGAAGGGTATTATCCAATTCAAAGCTTAAAGGGGTTCAAATTTAAGGTTTTCCCCTAGAATTTCTTAAACTCCAGGTATGTGGGTATTCAGTAAGGGATCTCTTCTACCCTTATTCCCAAGACCTCAGATTTAAATTATAAATTTCATGATTTTTGTGATATAGGGATTTATACCCAACTTTATAATTTCTAATGATTGTAGTCTCCTCATGTTCCATGATTATTATATATATATATATATGCATGATTTCATAGCCATAATTTTGAAGTGAAACCCTAATATAAGATTTAGCATGAACTAATTCATGAATAAGGGTTTTTTCATGATTTTATGATTTCCCTACAAGTTGCTAATTTTGCATCAAAACCCCGGCTTTCTGGTTCCTTTATGATTTATTAATAACTCTATATCTATGAGATATGAAATTTAAATGTATAAATATTCAAGCACATGACTTATGAAATGACATGGAGCTTAGGCTCACATTAGTAAAGGTTCATTAATAGTATGACATTCATATATGCCATCAATGATCTATGAATAGTTTTGTCACCCATACATGTCACATGATAAGATGTAAGCATGACTTGTTTCAGCATGTCAGGACTTTGATCAATGAGTTTATTTAAAACTACCATCATGCTTATTTTCATACAGTTTCAATTATATTATGAGCAAATAATATGTTTTTGATAGTAGTATTTAGCACCAAGAGGATGAGGAATCATACAAACCCAAGTCCAAAACTATGTGCCACCATCGGATATATGTTTAGCCAATGAAGCTTAGTTCTGAATCCATATTTAAGTTTTGCCTTACACTCTGGCATGTAAAAGGTAGCTCTGCCAATATGGGTTAGACGTTGGGTTCTGTCAACGTGGATAAGATGTTGGACTCCATGTTTGCTTATATGGTTTAATTCGGTTAAAAGAAACTCCTACAGATCATGATTTAAGTGAAATAAGCGTACTTGACTCACTAGTTTTAGTTCAGAAAAGATTTATTTAAGTCGTACTTACAAGATTTTATTTTATAGCTTTAAGTTATGAAATTATGAGTCACTGTACACTCTTTTCATGCCTGATTACCAGTTTTCCTTTATGTTATCGTGATTCTTATTTAAAACATGATTTAAATGGTTTAACTCATCATTATACATAGCTCACATGCTCAGTATATTCAACGTACTAATCACATACTTTCTATTGTGCTATATATCCGATTATGATATAGGTTCAGGTGAGCTATGCATAATGATGAGTTAAACCATTTAAATCATAATATTATGTATGCGCATACCAAAATACTTTATCCTATTATGTATGCACTAGGATATGACATAGGTTTGTGGTAAAATACATATAGAAAATAATTTCAAATAAAGCCTACATTATATAATATTATTTCTTTGATATAACTAGACTAACTATCCCCATTAAAATATTAATAAATTATAAAAATATTACAAAATAAATACATACTCAAATATATCGTAACTAGTGAGTTTTTCAAAAATATTTAAGATATATTAGGAAGACAATAGAAACCATTATTATTTTTTTTATCAAATCCCAGTTTAAATCCAATATTCTTGAATCACAAATAGTATTACAATAAACTATGAAATTTAGACTCATAAGCCTTTGATACATGAATAAGGTTAACCATAAACAGCGGCGGTGTTACATCCTCCACCCTTAGAAACATTTGTCCTAGAATGTGAAATAGAATGCACGAATGTGGATAGGAACTTCTCAATTTTTTACTGAACCTCCTCTATACTCGAACAATACCACACTTGCAAAACAGGCCAAAAATATAAGCTATATGCCTCGAAAGGCCACTACCTTTTACCCGAAACTCATAGGATCTCACAAGACCGTCAACAATACAAACTCATAATAGGAATTTAAACTTATCTTAACATAAGGAAATCCATTTTTGGAAATAATATGATGCCTTAAATAAGATTTGACCTTTTCATAAGGTCTACCAAGGTCTGATGATCGTGAATCTCTATCGGATGATTTTTATAACCATACCCTTAAGACTCAGCTCTATTGCACGATCTGAAAGATGAAAGAATGGTTACCAATTCTAAATGTCATGTAGCCTCCTAATTATACTTGTACTGTACAACACACCCATAAGAAAGACACTACTAGACATAGCTTGTAGACTCCCTAGGACATGAGGTTGCTCTGAATCAAGTTTGTCACACCCCAAACCCCAGGAGGTGCAAGTGGCACTCGGTGCCTCACATTTTACCTAGTTTATTCCCACTCCCTCTACTTCCACATGGAAGTGGAGGTGACATTCCAAAATACATTATCTCATTGTGTATGCAATCGGGTATTGTATAAGTTCGTGGTAAAATACATTAAATTTTTTAACTATACCATACTTAGAAAATTATTTTGAATAAAGTCTACCTCATATAATATTGATTTTTAAACCTAATTAGACTTACTATCTTTGTGAAAATATTAATAAATTATAAATATCTTACAAAATATATACATAGTCAAATATATCCTAACAACCGAGATTTTTAAAAATATTTAAGCTATTTTATGAAAACAATATATATATATATATATGGTTAATCAAATCACAATTCAAATCAAATATTCCTGAATCATGCATAGTGTTACAATAAAATTATCAGATTTAGGCTCATAAGCCTTCGATACAGGACAAAGGATAATCGTAAACAACCAGGGTGTTACAGGTTGTAATGATCCTCCAGGTCATTTTCTACTTTTTCATGAATTTTTGGCATTTAGAGCTTCCTAATAACTGCTTTAGGTTATTTATGCCTTGCTGGAACTGACAGTTTGATTTTCGAGCAGTTTGTTTGGTTTTTATAGCAATTTTCTCGTTTTAGAGTTTCTAAAGTTGAAGAAATGGTCTAGGAACAAAAATTTAGGTAAATGGTCTCGTATGACAATTCCAATAGTTTTGTTAGCTCCAGAATATTAATTTTAGGCTAGAGGGAAATTTGGTTTGGGTCCTTAGGCTTCTGGGCTCATTTTTGGCTATTGGTTGGAAATTGGTAAAAACTGAACATTGGGTGTGGGATCCACTTTTTGTTGAAACAAACTCTGTTGGAATTTTCAATAGTACTATTGAGTCCAGAATGCTGAATTTGGTAGGGTAGCATAGTTCTTTTATAAGTATGGGATTTCGAACAAATTTTGAGCACCTAGTCGGAGTCCATTTAGACTTAGAAAATTTCTGGTGCCCAAAGTATCTAGTGCAGCCGCTTAAGTGGTTGGATGATCACTTTATCAATAGCTACTTTAGCAGTTAGGCACTGCTTAAGCAATGGTTGGCCAATTTGCCGAGGGTCGCTTAAGCGGTCATTTGGCCGCTTAAGAGGTTACTGCTGTATGTTGTATGTATTATTTCACCTCCAACCCCAAGTCCATTTCTAAGTTTAAAATACTCCAGTGAAGCCCCTTGAGAGCTTATAAATTAGTGTAGATTATTAATTTAAAGCTTGGGGTCATCAGATTCTCGTACCTTGATCATTTTCTCATCTTAAACTTGTAAGTTTCTGTCCTGTTGTAATCTTAAATTCAAGTTTTAATTCTCAATTTCTCTTCTTATATTGTGGCTATTTTGGGGCTGTTGTTAAGCTCAAATTATGCTCAATTTTTGAGCAAGAAACCCTTGAGCTGAGAGTGACCTAGTGTCAGACTCAGTTCTCAATTCCGTCGGCGGGTCCCATGATTTGATTTCTAGCTCGATTTCTGACCCAGAGTGTAAATTTGCAAAAATAGGTATCGTTGTTCTCTTATTGATGCCTATATTATTATTTTGATAGTGTGATGGTGGCTAGATTATTATTTTGATAGTGTGATAGTGGTCATAGGCTTATCGGAAGGGACAAGCTTTGATTTAGTGAATTTTGAGTGCTTTCGGCAGCGTACAGGGAGGCTAGACTTAACTTTCTTTTGACTTTGTTCTTTTATGGTATTGGTATGGTGTTGATAACCGAAAAACTACGGAAACTAGAATTTAACTTAGAACCAAAAAGATAATCAATAGATAGATGAAAAATTAGACACAAGTAGATGAGTATTCAAGAACAATAAGATATATTAAACCCTAGAACCCTCGAATTACATTCACCAACTACACCTAATTCCTACGATGACCAAGAGGGAATTGAAACGCCTTAGAAACCACGCGTTGCTAAGCAAACCTTCAACAAACGCTTACCAAAAACTCTCTCAAGAGATTTGTTCATCAATAGTCAAGAAAAACTAAGGGAAATAAAGCATGGTTTGGGTATTTATACCCATGGGTCATTTATTACATAATTGGGCCCAAAAATGACCCATTCCTTTATAAATTGGCTTAGCAGCCAAAATAGGCCATCTGCCCATGCAGATGGGCACCTGCCCACCCAGGTCAAGGCCGCAGGTGCCACTGTACACCATTTACGCGTGCATATGGCTCACCTGCGGGCGCAGGTGAGCTTTCCAGGGCGCTCCATGTGCCATTTTGCCCTCCTTGGCTTCCGTTTGACCCCTCCAAGGCCCCTTGATCCTCTTTAGATGCAATCACCACCACGTAGCACCCTTTTGATGGTAGTAGGATGCCGTCAAGTACCTCTCGTTTCATGAACATTCATTGAAGCGCTTGGAGTTCTCGTGCTTGACTTCTAGTGAACGGTTTAGACCGGATTTGGATTGTATCATCCTCTCCATCTTGAGAAGAATTTGACCTCAAATTATCATCCTCTATCATATCAAAGGGTGAGAGATCGAATACATTAAATGTGTTGTGCACTTGATACTCCGGTGAGAGGTCAACCTTGTAAGCATTGTCATTTATCCGCTCAATTACTTGGAATGGGCCATCCCCTCGAGGCATCAATTTAACTTTCCTTTGGGTTGGGAATCGGTCCTTCCAGAGATGTACCCATACCCAATCGCCCGGTTCAAGTACAAGACTTCTCCTCCCTTTGTTCACTCTCTTGGCTATTGCTTGATTCTTTTTCTCAAGGTGAAGCCTCACTTTCTCATGCATCTTCTTCATTGTTTCTGCTCTTTTTCTCCCATCTAAGCTAATCACAATATCACTAGACAAGGGGTGAGATCTAAGGGGGTTAGGGGGTTAAAACCATAAACACATTCAAAGGGAGTCATACCAATAGTCGAGTGAATAACACGATTGTAAGCAAATTCGACTAAGGGTAAGTGATTCTCCCAAGAGGCCATTTTCCCTTTAACCATGGTGCAGAGCATAGAACCCAAGGTCCTATTCAAAACCTTGGTTTGACCATCGATTTGTGGGTGGCAAGATGTTGAGAAAAGCAATTTGGTGCCAAGCCTACCCCACAATGACCTCCAAAAGGGACTAAGGAACTTAGAGTCCCTATCACTAACAATGGTCCGGGGAATTTCGTGTATCTTGACAACATGCTCTATAAACAAGGATGCCACATTGGAGGCATCATCACACTTGTGGCACGAAATAAAATGAGCCATTTTTGAGAATCGATCAACCACAAGAAAGATACTATCTCTTCCCCTTCTTGTCCTAGGCAATCCCAATACAAAGTCCATAGATATGTCAAGCCATGGATGTAGAGGAGTGGGAAGTGGGGTATATAACCCTTTAGGGAAAAGGCGGGACTTCGCACTTCGACAATCCATACATTGACCACAAATTCGTGCAACATCATGACGCATTTTGGGCCAATAGAATTGTTCCATTAGGATTCCAAAGGTCTTGTCAATTCCAAAGTGACCCATCATACCACCATCATGTGCATCTCTTACAAACAACTCTTTCCAAGAGCTAGAGGGAACACACAATCTCTTTCCTATGAATAGGAATCCATCAAACCTTGAGTAGGGTATAAAAGTTCTATCCCTAAGCCATTTTTCCCTTTCCCATTCCTCACAATCCTTAAAGATTTGAGAAAATTTGGGGTCCTCGGGATACAATATCTTCAAGCATTCAAACCCAATCAATTTAGAAGACAAAGTACTAAGTAACACATGTTTTCGGGATAAGGCATCGGCCACAACATTCTCCTTCCCTTTTTTCTATTTGATTACGTAAGGGAAAGTTTCTAAGAATTCAATCCACTTGGCATGCCGTTTGTTCAATTTGTCTTGGGCCCTAAGGTGTTTCAAAGATTCATGGTCGGTTCGAATCACAAATTCCTTAGGCCATAAGTAGTGTTGCCAATTGCCCAAAGCCCTAATCAAGACATACAACTCAAGATCATACGTAGAGTAGTTCAAGGTTGCTCCTTTGATCTTTTCGCTAAAGTATGCAATGGGCTTTTGGTCTTGTATTAAGACGTCCCCAATGCCTACCTTGCTAGTATCACATTCGACTTCAAACATTTTTCCAAAGTTGGGCAATTGCAACAAAGGGGCGGAGCTAAGCATTGTTTTCAAGGTTTCAAATGCCTTTGCTTGCTCGTCTCCCCCCTTAAAAGGCTTATCCTTTCGGATTACCTCGATTAATGGGGCGGCTATGGTACTAAACCCTTTGACAAACCTTCTATAGAAACTAGCCAATCCATGAAAACTTCTCACATCACCAATGGATTATGGGGTTGGCCAATTTATTATAGCGTCTATCTTAGATTCATCCACTTCAACACCCCGGGAGCTTACAACAAAGCCCAAAAAGACAACCTCATCAACACAAAAGGATCATTTCTCAAGATTAGCAAACAATTGCTCCTTTCTAAGCACATCAAAAACACATTTTAAGTGCTTCGCATGGTTATCTATGGACTTTCTATAGACTAAGATATCATCAAAGTATACCACAACAAACTTCCCTATAAACGGTTTCATCACATGGTTCATTAACCACATAAAGGTACTAGGAGCGTTGGTGAGTCCAAATGGCATAACCATCCATTCATAGAGACCAAATTGGTCTTGAAGGTGGTTTTCCATTCATCACCGGGGATCATTCGGATTTGATGGTACCCACTCCTAAGATCAATCTTTGAAAACACACAAGAACCATTCAATTCATCTAACATATCATCCAATCTAGGGATAGGGTGGCGATACTTTACCGTGATCTTGTTGATGGCCCGACAATCCACACACATGCACCAAGTTCCATCTTTCTTTGGCACCAATAGAACCAAAATCACACATGGGCTTATGTTTTTTTTGATATAACCCTTGTTGAGAAGTTCCTCAACTTGTCTTTGAAGCTCTTTGGTGTCCGTTGGGTTACTTTTATAAGCCGGCTTGTTAGGAAATTGTGAGCTCGGTATGAAGTCTATTTGATGCTCAATTCCCCGAAGTGGGGTAACCCTTGTGGTAGCTCCTTTGGAAACACATCTTTGAATTCCTGCAAACCAAAAGAAATAGAATGGGGAATAGGAGAAGTAGAGTGGTTAGCATGAAAGGCATGGGCTAAAAGGAGGATGGGCTACTCATTATTAGCCTCATTAAACAAGTCCTTGTTCCTTGCCAACATCACCATTTGGGTCTTTCCCTTCAACTTCCTCCTCTCTTTTGCTTCATCACTCTCCTCTTCTTGGGGTTCCTCCCCCCCTTCTTTACTACGCTTCTACTTTAACTCCCTTATTCTTTGATGCTCCTCATTCACTTGTGATGGTAAAAGAGGGTGGAGGGTAAACTTCCGACCATTCAACTCAAGAGAATACCGGTTGGTCCTTCCATCATGTTTGGTTGAACGATCGTATTGCCATGGTCTTCCAAGCAAACTATGACACACTTGCATGGGAATGACATCACATAGTATTTTATCATGGTAATTCCCAATCTTGAATCGGATCACAACTTGCCTAGTCACTTTTAATTCTCCACACTCGTTTAACCATTGGAGCTTGTACGGTGTGGCATGCTTGGTTGTGGGTAACTTCAAGAAATTAACCATGGTGGCACTAGCTACATTTGCACAACTTCCATTATTGATGACCAATGAGCATATATTCTCTTTGATAAGACATTTAGTATGGAATAGATTTTCCTGTTGACTAGGGTCATCTGCCTTACTAATCATCACTCGTCTTACCACAAAGTTTGGAACCTCAAACTCTCCATCTTGAGGCCAAGCATCCTCATTTCCTTCCTCTACTTGCTCATCTTCTTCTAGAATCTCTCCTTCTTGGAATTCGGCTTGATTATCATCTTCTTGTCCCACCTCTTCCCCAAGGTAGAATATCCTCCCTTCTCTAAGGATTGCATTCCTCCGATTGGGACTTATTTGCCTTGTGTCCCCAACCTTGACACTTGAAACATTGGAATCCTTTAGGATTAGGAGTTGGATACTTGTTACCTTCATTCCTTGGTGGGTATCTTGGAGTAGTCTTTTCAATGGGCTTTTTGTCATAAGACTTGTTGATGTCCTTATTCTTGTTCCATCCCAAAGAAGGTTGGGCTACCTCTTTGCTCTTACTCCATGGATTAGTGGACGAGTAACCCTTGGGCTTGAAAGAGGTCCGCTCCTTAATGTCTCTCTCAACTTTTAAGGCCGCTTGAAAGATTTCTTCTAAGGTAACAAACTTATGGCAAGTCATGGATGAGGAGATTTCTTTGTTCAAACCAACCTTGAAACGAATGACGGAATGTTCCACATTCTCTTGATATTAAAGTTTCAAGATCAATTGTTGAAACTCATCAAAGTAAGTTAAGACATTCTTGTTCCCTAGCCTTTGGTTGTACAACTTGGCAAGTAACTCATGTCTGTACTTTTTCGGCACATACTTTCTCCTCATGAGAGCCTTCAAAGCATCCCATGGTGGTGGTTGTCCATTATTCAAGACATTTTCAAATCGCTTGGCATATTTCCACCACGTGATAGCAAATCCTTCGAATTGGGCTATGACGTAGCAACTCTTCTTGTCATCGGTGAGATCATTGGCTTGAAAGATTCTTTCACAAGTAGACTTCCATGTTAAATAAGCTTCGGGATCACTTTCTCCTTTGAAATTTGGAAGACTAGTCTTGATTGAATTGATCCCATTATCTCGACCTCCGTTGCCACCTTGATTATCATTGTAATTCCATTGGTTCTCACCTTGAGGACGATTCCCTAAGTTTCCTCTTCCATAAGGTGCCGGACCTAATCTTCCTCCTCGACCTCAAAATCCTTGTTGAGGCAAGGGTCTATTCCTCCAATACTCCGCATGCACGGCCTTTTCATCATACCCTTCAAACTCAACTTGTGGATCCTTTTCTCCTACTCCTTCAACTTGAATGGGCTGATTTTGGTTACAGGGTATTTGGTGTGGGGGATTTTGGTTTAGTGGAGCTTGAGGTGGAGGGTTTTGGTTTGGTGGTGCTTGGGGTGGAGGGTTTTGGTCACGGGGAATTTGGTCTTGTGGTCCTTCTTGATTGGCTTGGTTGAATTGAGGTTGTAGTGGGCGGACGGGGTTTCGGTTATGTGGATAGTTAGTAGCTTGGGTTATGGGGTCTTGTGTTTGTCTTGGTGGGTTGAACATTTGATGGAATGTTTTCGGGGAGATAGTAGCGGATGTGTCTTGAGCAGGTCCACTCGAGGAGGCATGATAGTTTTGGGGGGTGGAGTTGTTGAAGTTTAGACGACCCTCTATGTTGTTCATCCTGGTTGACATACTCCCTTGAAGTGTGGTCATTTGACCTCTTATCTCATTCATGTCTTGTCTCATACCCAAAATAGTCGCCATTAAGGATTCCATGTTAACCTCTCCCGAAGAACCTTGCGCATCATCTTTCGGAGCCATTGTACCTAGTAAGAAGAAACACTAAACACAAACAACAATTAAGTTAGCGTTAAATAAGGTACCTCACAACTCTACACACCTTTGTATGCCTCACGCTTGGATTCACAAATGTTGAAGGATTGGCTTATTATCTGGGTGGTAGTTGAGGTGTCAATTCTCTTATCTTGATCGGATTGGATTTTTGTTTGAAAGACTCAAAAGAAATATTTACGGACTTGAGTCAAGGAGTAACGACGAAAAGAAAACTAGAAAAGCACAAAAAGAAATAGGACAAAGAAGGAAAACGAACTCAAGAACTAACCAACCAACTAAGTAGGTGAATTACTAGTGGTTAATTAGTTTTAGAATCAAGAATTAAGATTAGGAATCAATAAAAGGATGGAACCTGAGCAAAATCGATTTTTGGACCTTTGAGGTGCATTGGGGTGACCTACGGACGCAGGCCACGACCTGCCCACGCAGATCTCTGAACGCAGATAGATTCAGTGAGCTGGGCATGTGACCTGCGTTGGCCACATGCGGAGGTGCCCTCCTGCGTGCGCATGTATTGGCGCAAGTGTCCCTGGCATCTTAGCTGGGAGTTCCAAATTTTCCTCTTCTGTGGGCCCCTTTTGGGTTCTCTCTTTCCTAGTACCTTCCCCTTTTGGAATATTCTTTGGTACTAACACTTTTTGCTTGATTATCTTGGCCCTCTTTTGGATCTAACAACACCTTTTGATGAATCTTCTTCTTGAAGATATGAAGATCCTCAAGAACACCAAAATTTAACCCTCACTCAAACGAACTTGGAATTTGACAAAATTTTAAACCCAAGCTTCTTTCAACCTTCCGAACACAATCCAAGTGATTTTAAGCCTCAAATCCCAACCAAAATTTTTAGATTTTTCAAACCCATTTGAATATTTCTTCAAACTCAAGAACACAACCTTAGGGTTTCTTCAAATCTACTCAAAACACCTCCAAAGCTCAAGATTCCGACTCTAATAACACTAGAGGAAACAAATCTAGTGTTGAAACTTCAAAAATGACTCAAAACACAAAAATATTTTTGGGTTTTTTCTTAAAAAAGAATTTACAGTTTTTTTTTTTGACTTTCAAGATAACAAAACCCAAGATTGAATTCGTGGGAACGAACTCAAGCTCGGCTCTGATACCAAATGATAACCGAAAAACTATGGAAACTCGAATTTAACTAAGAACCGAAAAGATAATCAATAGATAGATGAAAAATTAGACACAAGTAGATGAGTATTCAAGAACAATAGGATATATTAAACCCTAGAACCCTCGAATTACATTCACCAACTACACCTAATTCCTACGGTGACCAAGAGGGAATCGAAACGCCCTCGAAACCAAGCGTTACTAAGCAAACCTTCAACAAACGCTTACCAAAAACTCTCTCAAGAGATTTGTTCATCAATATTCAAGAAAAAATAAGGGAAATAAAGCATGGTTTGGGTATTTATACCCATGGGTCATTTATTACATAATTGGGCCCAAAAGTGACCCATTCCTTTATAAATTGGCTTGGCAGACGAAATAGGCCATCTGGCCACGTAGATGGGCACCTGACCACGCAGGTCAAGGCCGCAGGTGCCACTGCCCACCATATGTACGCGCATGTGGCTCACCTGCGGGCGCAGGTGAGCTTTCCAGGGCGCTCCATGTGCCATTTTGCCCTCCTTGGCTTCCGTTTGACCCCTCCAAGGCCCCTTGATCCTCTTTAGATGAAATCACCACCACGTAGCACCCTTTTGATGGTAGTAGGATGCCGTCAAGTACCTCTCATTTCATGAACATTCCTTGAAGCGCTTGGAGTTCTCGTGCTTGACTTCTAGTGAACGGTTTGGACCAGATTTGGATTGTATCAGGTGTTGTGCTAATTATTGGTGGATTTGTATGGTTTGTATACTCTTTTAGTCAATTCCCAATTATTTTAGCTGATTGGGGGCTTTTGAGTAGATTTCCACCTTGATTTCCTTAGGTTCGATAGTTTCTTCTCATTTAGGACTTGACTTAGCATACTTAGATCCTTGGGTTTGGATTTAGATGCCTTAGTCTAGGTTTGGATAGTTGTTTGTCTCAGGTTGGGTTTTCGGGATTGTAGTTGACTTGATCGCTCTTTTTTAAGATAAAGTACCATAGGATAATGTCCTATCCCAGTATTAGTAGCTATGAAACACTTGGGTGGGATGGTTATCAGAATTAGATTGGTGTGCTTGCTCTATTATGGTTACTGACTTGGTATCCTCGGTATTTTGCCATTTTTTTTACCTTAAACCACTGTTTTTAACTTAATAAATGAAATTTCCTTAAATCTTGAAAGAATTTAGTCTTCTAAAATAGGAAAATGAATTTGTTAGACTTGGTTTGAGTTAAGCTACAGATTGTGCTTGGTAATGCATTTTTAGTTTCGATTCAAGTATGACACTTGGTTTACTTGATTATCATTTATTAGTTCAATTCAAGTCTGCTATCTGGTTTTACTGATTATTGTTTATTAGTCCTGGTTCGAGTCTGACATTTATTATTTTCAATCTCTAGTTGGGAAATTTTGTTTGAAACTTCTATAATTTATGGTTATGGTTGGAGAAAGAGTATATGGTATGCTTCTCGTACTTCTTGGCTTGTTTCCTTCACATTTCTTACTATTGCACTTGGTCTTATACTAATATTGCTCCTTGCTTGCACCCACCATGCTTATAAGAGTTTTATTAGGTTTATTTTCATTGTGTGTGCCTTTTGGGCTTATGAGGGTCTAGTTAGGTTGTAGCTAGGTTTATATTTCTGCTTTTGAGTTTTTTACATTTGATTCTCGCATCTGCTTAGCATAGCCTGTGATTTTTAGTTCGACCCTCATTTATTGCCTCTTAATATTAATTCACACTTTATCATGCTTTTACTTTAATTGAGCTCAGTCGACCTATGATACCTACTGAGTTCCCCATGTTTTTGGTACTCATACCATACATCTGCATCTTTTACCTGATGCAGATCCTCGTACGAGTCATTGTTGTTGCCGCCGACTTCAAGCGGGGCTGCTGATTAGATATTTAGATGGGATTTTAGCTAATCCATCTCCTTTTGCTCTAGTATTATTCATATTTGGTATCTTTAAAGACTACTTGTATATTTCTGCACCTGTCTAGTACTCTTGGTGTATAGTGACTCTTATACTGGCCTTACCAGGTCTTGGGGGATTCTCTTGTATACTTTGTCCTTTCCCCTCTTTTTGTATGTAATGCTTGTATATTTTTCCTAATAATTGCTTTAAATTACTATTTTATCCTTATTTCTCACTCTCCCGCCTGTTAGCCCATTACTTGCCATTAGTTGCCATAATGACCTGAGTTATTGGGTTATGACAGTTTGGTATCAGAGCCTAGGTTTACTGGTATCATTGGTACAAGAGCAAGTTCCTAGTAGAGCCCCACAGATCAATACGATGACGTTCATATCCTATTTTCAGGAGGCTACAAAACATTCTCAGGAAAATCTCACCTTTTTGATTCATTATCATGCGTTTTATCTATATTGGTTTCTAGATTCTCATTTGTTTCACTCTTTTGTAGATGGCTCGGACGAGGGCTATAACGGCCAAAGGTGTGGCCCTCGAGCCTGCAACTAGGGCTCTAGTTAGGGGAATAGGTAGAGGTCGACCCTAAGGTTGAGGTTGGGATAGTGCTACAACACCATCTCGAGGTCAGGCCAGAGAGCTTTCACCAAAGTTGGTTATTTGTTAGGAGCCGGACATTGCACCATAGGATTTGCCACCACAACAGCCAGTAGGCCAGGAAGCAACCCAGGCTCTATTGACTTCATCTCTTCATTCATTTTCCATAATGTCCTGGTTCAGTTATTAAGAATGGTTGGAGGCTAGCCGATGGATGGGGCCCATATATCCACTCAAGGGGTATCTCAAGACTAGGTATAAGAGTGCAGTCTACAACTGTGGCTCCCCAAGAAGAGGTTTCATCGACCCCACTAGTCCCATAACAGTAGCATTTTGGCTAGCCATGACTTCTGAGAAGCAGAAGATGTTGGGTCAGTTTCTTAGATTAGCTCACTGAGGTTTTTTGGTGCCCCAAGAGAGGATATATTTGAGTTCCTTACTAGCTACGAGGGGAGACTGTATAATTTAGGTTTAGTCAATTCACATGGTATGGATTACACCATATTTCAGTTTGATACCACAACAAGGAGTGGTGGAGGGGATACCTTGATTCTAGACTAGCTAGACCTTATATTACATGGGTTCAATTCTCTGAGGCCTTCTTGGAGAAGTATATGCCTCACAGTATGTGTGAAAGTATGAGGGATGAGTTCTCGAGGTTGGAGCAGGTTTTTATGATAATGTCTAAGTACGATGCTAGATTTCACGAGTCAGCCAGGGATGCCACCATGATTCTACCTACTAAGAAAGAGAGAGTACAATGCTTTGTTAGAGGTTTGAGATTTCTCCTTCGTATGGATATCTAGAGTCAGGTATCTTCAGGTAGGTCATTTGTAGACATTGCTGATCATGCTCACACTATGGAGGATATGCATCGCTAGGATCGTGGGGGTAGCAATAAGAGACACCATTATTAGGGTAGTTATAGTAGCAGCCATATCAGGAACATGGTTAGTCTAGTAGACTCATTTATGCATCACTACAGATTTTAGATGGGGGTCAGCTGGTTATAGTAATTTCAGTGGTTAGGGCAGTGGTCAATTTTCGAAGGGTATTCAGTTAGGGAATCCAGACTGAGGTGTCCATTCTATGTAAGCAGGACCTTCTCTTCAGGTTAGAGTACCCAGGGCATGCTTTGATTGTATGATTGTGGGTCATTTTTCCAGAAAGTGTCCCTAGTTTGGGATGATCGAGCCTTCTACATAGAGTGTTCAGCCTATCAGGTCAGTAGATCCCTTGGTCAGAGATATTGTCCAAGGTTGCAGGGGTGGTTTCTAGGGTTCTCATAGAGGTACTCAGGCAGGCAGAGTAAGTGGTTGGGTAGGCACTCAGTTCGGAGGTAGGCAAGGTCATTTGTATGTTTTTTCTAGTAGGCAGGAGGCTGAGGCTTTGGATGTTGTTCTTACAGGTATGATTTTGGTGCACCCTCAACCGACTTCTGCATTAGTTGATGTAGGCTCCACTTATTCTTATGTTTTTTCTTATTATGCATCTCAATTAGGGTTGTCTTGTAAGCCATTTTCTGTGCCTATGCGTGTAGCTACTCCTGTGGGTGATTCTTTAGTAGTGGGTCATGAGTATAGATCTTGCATTGTTACTTTTCAGGAATATGGCACTTGGGCTGATCTTATTGTACTTGATATGGTTGATTTTAACGTGATTCTAGGCATGGACTGGTTATCCCCTTATCATGCAGTCTTGGACTGCTTTTCCAAGATCGTTACCTTAGCCATGCCTGACATACCCTCGATTGTATGGTAAGGTTCTTATAATCGCATGTGGATGGGGGTCATTTATTATATTTAGGCTAGGAGAATGGTATCAAGAGGGTGCTTGACTTATCTTGTATATGTCCAAGATATTTGTATTAGGAGTTTTTCGCTTGACTCTGTCCCTGCAGTGTATGAATTTTTGGATGTATTTCCTATCAACCTACCTGGCCTTCCCACTGAGGGTGATATAGACTTTGCTATTGATCTTAAGCTGAGCACTCAACCCATTTCTATTGCACCTTATTGTATGGCTCCTGTCGAGCTAAAGGAGCTAAATGTTCAGCTTCGGGATCTTTTGGATAAGGGATTTATTAGATAGAGTGTCTCTCTTTGGGGTGCTCCCATTTTGTTCATAAACAAGAAAGATGGTTCCATGTGTATGTGTATCGATTACAGACAGTTGAATAATATGTTAGTAAAGAATAAGTATCCTATGCCACGTATTGATGATCTGTTTGACCAGCTATAGGATGCAACCATATTTTCTAAGATTGACTGGAGATCTAGCTACCGTCAGTTGAGGATTTGGGTGACAAACAACCTTCAGGACTCGCTATGACCATTATGAGTTCCTGGTGATGTCTTTAGGGTTGACCAATTCCCCAGAAGTATTCATGGACTTGATGAATCATGAATTTAGGCCCTATTTGGACTCCTTCATGATTGTGTTTATTGACGACATACTTGTTTACTCGAGGAGTAGGGTGGAGCATGAGTAGCATTTAAGGATTGTTCTCCCCTCTTTGAGAGATCACTGACTTTTTGCCAAATTCTCAAAATATGAGTTCTAGCTTGAGTTTGTAGCATTCTTGGGGCTCGTGGCATCTAAGAATGGGATTATGGTAGACCCAACAAAGATTGAGGCAGTTTGTGAGTGGGCCAAGCCTACGTCTCCGACCAAGGTTCACAACTTTATTAGTTGGTAGGATACTATAGATGGTTCCTTGAGGGATTCTCCTCTATTGCAATACTTATAACCATATTGACTAGGCAAAAGATCCTATTTTAGTGGTCTGATGAGTGTAAAGCGAGCTTTCTGAAGCTTATGGCCTTACTCACTTCATCTCCTATTTTGACTCTTAAAATTGAGGGCGAGGGGTTTACAATATATTATAATGCTTCAGCTGTTGGTTTGGATTGTGTCTGATCCAGCAAGGTCGAGTTATAGCATATGTTTTGAGATAGCTAAAGGTGCACGAGCATAACTACCCTACTCATAACTTAGAGTTGGGGTAGTTTTTGCATTTATGATTTAGAGGCATTACCTTTGTAGTGTTCACTGTGAGATATTTATAAATCACAATAGTCTTTAGTACATTCTGACTCAGAAGGACCTTAATTCGAGACACCGCATATGGCTTGAGTTGCTGAAGGACTATGACCTCTCTATTCTGTAACATCCGAGCAAGGCAAATGTGGTAGCAAATGCCTTGAGCCGGAAGGAGATGAGTATGGAAAGCTTGGCCTTCCTTTCTGATTTGAAAAGACCATTGCCCTCGAAAATTCAGTCCTTAGTCAACAGGTTGATTCAACTTGATATTTCAGACACCAGGAAGATTCTTGCTAGTGTTGAGGCCAGGTTTACTTTGTTAGAACAAATTCAAGGTCAACAGTTTGACGATAGTCGTTTGTGTGGTATTCAAGATCATGTGCGGAAGGGCGAGGCTAAGAGGGTCCCCTTAGAATCTGAGGGTATATAGAGGTTTGATGGTTGCATTTGTGTTCTAATTGTATGAGGTTTGATTCAGTTGATACTCTAGGAGGCCTATTATTCCAGATACTCTATTCACCTGGGGACAGCTACGATGTATAAAGACTTGAGGCAGTATTATTGGTGGAGCAGTATAAGGAGAGATATAGTAGACTTTATGTTGTTAGCAGGTGAAGCCCAAGTATTTGAGACATGGTGGTCTGCTTCAAAGGCTTCCCATTCTTGAGTATAAGTGGGAACGGATTACTATAAATTTTGTTGGCGGTTTACCTAGCATCTCCTGTGGTTCTGATACCATTTGGGTCATCATAGATCGGTTGACCAAGTTTGCTTACTTTCTACCTGTTCAGTCTTCCTATAGTATCGAGAGGTTGGCTCAAATTTATGTTCGAGAGGTGGTTTATCTTAATGGAGTGCCCGTGTCGATTATTTCTAATGGAGGTTCCCAGTCCACCTCCAGCTTTTAGAGATCTTTTTAGGAGGAGTTGGGTATCCATGTTGACCTTACCATAACTTTTTACCCCTAGAATGACGGTCAGTTGGAGCAGACTATTCAGGTTTTGGAGGACATTCTCTAAGCTTGTGTTATGGACATTGGAAGTCAGTGGGAGTAGTTTTTAGCCTTAGCAGAGTTTGCCTACAATAACAGCTACCATTCGAGTATTCTGAAGGCACCATTTGAGGCATTGTATAGTAGGCGGTGTTGATCTCTAGTTGGTTGGTTTGATACTTCAGAGGTTAGGCCACGAGGTACCAATTTTCTTTAAGAGTCATTGGATAGAGTTTTGATTATTCAGGATAGGTTACTGGCAACTTAGAGCAGGTAAAAGAATTATGCTGACTGTAGGCTTTGTGCTCTGAGATTTAGAGTTGTTGATCAGGTTTTCCTTTGAGTATCTCCCATGAAAGGCATGATGAGGTTCGGGAAGAGGGGCAAGCTCAGCCCCAGGTATATCGGCCATTTGAGATTCTTTGGAGAGTTCGGGAGGTAGCTTATGAGTTAGCCTTGACTAAATTCTTTTTATCTATTCAACAAGTTTTTTATGTGTCAATACTTTGGCGCTACATTTTACATGAGCCTCTTGTGCTCCAGTGGACTCGGTTCAGTTGGATGATAGATTGACCTTTATAGAGAAGCCAATCTATATTCTAGCTAGAGATGTCAAACGACTGCATTCCAGAGAGATTCATGTGGTAAAGGTTCAGTGGAGACACTGTCTGATTGAGGAGGCTACCTAGGAGACCGAGCATGGTATACAAGCCCAGTATCCTTACCTTTTTAAGCCTTCAGATACCTAGTTGCTCTTTACTTTCACGAATGAAAGTCCTTTTAGTAATGAATGTTGTAATGATCCTCCAGGTCATTTTATGCTTTTTCATGAATTTTCTATATTTAGAGCTTTCCTATAGCTGCACCAGGTCATTTATGACTTACTGGGACTGAAAGTTTGATTCCCGAATAGTTCATTTGGTTTTTATAGCAATTTGCCCGTTTTTGATTTTCTAAAGTTGAGGAAGTGGTCTTGGGTGAAAACTTTAGGTAAACAGCCTTGGATGACAATTCCAAAAGTTTCGTTATCTTAAGAATATGGATTTTAGGCTAGGAGGATCTTTGGTTTGGGTCTCAAGGCTTCCGACCTCTTTTTGGGTTATTGATTGAAAATTGGTAAAATAAAACATTGGGTGTGGGATCCACTTTTTCTCGAAATGATCTCTATTGGAAATTTATATAGTTCTATTGAGTCTAGAATGCCAAATTCAGTAGGATAACATAGTTTGTTTGCATGTAACGGGTTCTGAATGAATCTTGAGCACCCGATCGAAGTTCATTTGGACATGGAAAATATCTGGTGCCCAAAGTATTTTGTGTAGCCGCTTAAGAATCCAGATGGTTGCTTAAGCAATAGCTGCTTTAGTGCCTGGGCACCACTTAAGCAGTGGTTGGCCACCTCGCCAAGGGTCACTTAAATGGTCCTTGGCTACTTAAGCAATGACTGCTTAAGCGGTCATTTGGTTGCTTTGTGGCTACCGTTGTATATTGTATATATTATTTCTCCTTCGACCCCAAGTCCATTTTTAAGTGTAAAATACTCCATTTAATTACCTTGAAAGCTTATAAATCAATGTAGATCATCAATTTAAAGCTTAGGGTCATCGGATTCTTGTACATTGAACGTTCTCTCATCTTAAAATCACAAGTTCACGACCTATTGTAATCTTAAATTCTTGTTTTAATCCTCGATTTCTCTTTTTATATTGGGGATGTTTTGGGGCTGTTGTTAAGCTCAGATTACACTCGATTTTAAAGCAAATAATCCTTGGATTTCTAGCTCAATTTCTGATTTAGAGCAAAAATTTGCAATATAAGTATCGTTGTTCTCTTCTTGTTGCCTAGATTATTATTTTGATAGCAAGGCAGTGCTCGGAGGCTTCTCAAAAAGGAAAACCTCTGATTTAGTGGATTTTGAGTGCTTTCGACGACGTCTAGGTAGGCTAGGCTTACCTTTCTTTAGACTTTGCGCTTTTATGTTATTGGTATGGTGTTGAGCTAATTATTAGTGGGTTTTTATAGTTTGGATACTCCTTTAGTTAATTTCCAATTATTTTAGCCAATTAGGGGGCTTTAGGGTAGATTTCTACCTTGGTTTACTTAGGCCCGATAGTTTCTTCTCCTTTAGGACTTGACTTAGCATACTTTGAGCCTTGGGTTCAGATTTAGATGCCTTAGTCTAGGTTTGGGTGGTTGCTTGCCTTAGGTTGGGTTTTCAGGGTTGTAGTTGACTTGGTCACTCCTTTTTAAGATATAGTATCATAGGATAGCGTCCTATCCCGTTATTAGGAGCTATGAAGCACTTAGGTGGGCTGGTTATCGAAACTAGATCAATGTGCTTTCTATATTATGGCTGTTGACTTGGTGTCCCATGAATTTTAGTATTTTTGGCCTTAAAACCACTGTTTTTTAACTTAATAAATGGAATTTCTAAATCTTTAAGGAATTTAGTCTTCTAAAATGGGAAAATGAACTAGTTATACTTGGTTTGATCTGAGCTATGGATTGTGCCTTGTATTGCATATTTAGTTCCGATTTGAGTCCCGTACCTGGTTTCCTTGATTGTTATTTATTAGTTTCAATTTGTGTCTGGCATCTGGTTTTACTGATTATTTTTTATTAGTCCCGGTCCGAGTTTGACATTCATTATTATCGATCTCTGTTTGGAAAATCTGGTTAGAAACTGGTATGATAAATGGTTATGGCTGGAGGGAGAGTATACGGTATGCTTATCACACTTCTTGGCTAGTTTCCTTCATATTTCTTACTATTGCACTTAGTCTTATACTAATGTCACTCCTTGCTTGTACCTATCATGATTTTGGGGGCTCTATTAGGTTTATTTTCATTGTGTTTATCCTCTGGGTTTATGGGGGTCCAATTAGGTTATAACTAGGCATTTATTTTCGCTTTTGAGTTTCTTACATTTGATTCTCGCATCTGCTTAGCATAGCTTGTGATTTCCATTTTGAAGCTCATTTATTGCCTGTTAGTATATATTCCTACTTTATTGTACTTTTACTATTATTGAGCTCAGTCGGCCTATGATGCCTACTGAGTGCCCCATGTTTTTGGTAATTATACTACACTTCTACATCTTTTTACCTGATGCAGATTCTAGTAAAAATCATCGCTATTGACACTGACTTCGAGCGGGGCTTCTGATTGGAGATTTTGATGAGCTTTCAGCGTTCAGAGCTGATCCATCTCCTTCTATTCTAGTATTAGTCTTGTTTTGTATCTTCAGAGACTACTTATATATTTTACACATGTCTCGTACTCTTGGTGTTTAGTGGCTCTTGTAATGGCAGGTCTTAGGGGATTCTTTTTTTATATTTTGTCCTTTCCCCTCTTTTTGTATGCCATGCTTGTATATTTCCCCTTAGAGTCACTTTAAATTACTGTTTTATCCTTATTTCTCGCTCTTACACCTGTAGCCCATTAATCGCCATTTCTGACTGTGGTTTTGGCTTTCCTACTAGTGGGTTAAAGTAGGTGCGATCATGTCATGAGTTTTTTGGTTGTGACACAGGTGGATTCTCAATTAGCTTAGATTAATCTAGCGGGTAGATTTCCAATCTAATTTAGTGAATGATTAGTGGGTGGATGCCCTATGATAACTTTTTTCCTTGATTTTCACTTAATGATTAATCATTTGTGGATTCATTTATGTAATGTCTTCTTTTGATTTTGAGTTATAGTGTCGGTGCGTTGGTTGAGATTGATTAGGAGCTGATGGTAACTAGTCTATGGTTGGTCATAATTTTATTGTAAATTGTGTCATGCTTCTCTATTTTCTTTTTCATTTCGTATTTTTCTCTTGGCTTCATCCCCAATTTAGATCCAATCATCTGGCATCAGAGCCTAGGATAAAGGATTGTTCCAATAATTCTTAATCCTGGCTCATAAATCTAAAAAAAAAAAAAAAAAAGTGTTTTAAATTTTTTGAAAATTTTCTCAAAAATGGTTTGAATCCGTGTTTTGATTGAGTTTCTTACACTGGATTTGAGTTATCTAGTGTTGATTGAATTTAGATATGAGATTTTATCTTATTTGAAGAAGATTTGAAGTTTTCACCATCGTTTGGTGGAAGGAGCTTGAAGAACAAATATGTGGGTTTGAAGATCTATAAATTTTGGGCTTGAATTAAGGGTTCAAAAGTATTGAGGTTTGTTCTCCGTATTAGGAGTTCAAATCTTAAAGTTGGCGAGAATCAAAGTTGGAATTGAATAGTTTAAGTTTTGAAGTTCATCCATTGTTCTTGGTGTTCTTCATAGCTTGAAGGAGAAGAAAATAAAAAAGGTGTGGTTCAATCCAAAAAAGGAAGAAAGACAAAGTGTTCAGGGTGTTGTTACATGAAATATTCCCAAAAGGGTACAATTATAGAAGGGAATAAAGTACAAAAAGTCAACATTTGCACCAAAATTTGGAGTCAAACTCACTTAGTCATGTGTCTAGTTTGCATACTGAGTTACTACCATAAACTCAATTTTCTATAGCAACACAAGTCGCATCAACTAAACAGAAAGAGGGACAAAAAACGTGAGTTTGTTTTGCAAGTTTGCTATAGCATTTCAGGTAGCAAACACAAACATTATTCTCCTAATCCAATGAATATCAGGTTCTAACTTCCTAATTTCATTTCTTTGATTCTAATCCACTTCTTTGAGTTCTTAAAGCTAATTATCAACTAGTAATCGATCTACTTGGTTGTGATTAGTTCTTTAGTCCATAATTTCATTTTGTGCTAATTCCTTCTAGTTCTTCTTATTTTACAATCTTCTTGTTCATTGTTTGGTTCCTTCTGTTTGATTTTGAGTCATCCATTATTCAATTAATAAGAATCTATTCATCCATAAGGAATTAGTAATCCTTATGAATTAAAGGGCAGAGTAAGTTCTCTATCAACTTGGGGAATAATGCTCTCGAAAGGTAAGGTTGAGTGCAAATACTAGAGCCGTGAAGAATTTTACTACTAATTTTGTTTGTTGAGTGTTGCAGGTATAATGTCCAACTAAGGTGATAATAGTCATAGAGGGGAGAGTTAGGAGAATATCATGGAGTCACTTGCTAATGTGATAAGTCAATTGGCGAAGATAAATGGGAGAATGAATAGGTTGTAGGCTAGGATGGCTAATGTTGAGATTGCGAGTAGGGGAAGTTCGTCTTAAACTATGCAAGGTTTGGGCACAAATAGGAACCTGAATCCTTCAACTACTATTACCCTGGGGCAAACACACGACTTGTGCTATCCTCAACCTACTCATAGATGAACCAAACCTAACAAAAACCTACTTTCAAAATGTCCAATCATCTGAACAATGTTAGACAAGCCAACCCTCATCCACATTGCCAACCATATCACCCGCCACAAGAGGAACAATTTTTTTATGGAAATCTAAGTACAAACACCTCCACAAAATACATCACATGCTTTCTTGTATGTCCCAAATCCACAACCCCATCAAAAATAGCCCCAAGAGCCTTACCAAAACAACCCATACCAAAACCCGCTCTTTAAAGACATGATTGATGAGGCTACTATGGATAGATGGTAGGAACATAAAGGTTGGTAATGGGGATCCAAGGGATAGAGTATGACTTGGAGGCTTTGGTCGGAACAAAGGAATGGGATGGAAAGAAAATGGATATAGAGGTGATCAATATCGAGATTAAGTACCATCAAGGTGAGTCTTCTAAGGTTCAAGGAAGAGTTTCTTGAGTGGAAATTGCAAAGTGAATCTTTCTCACCAACAATATTTCAAATGCATTAAAAGCTAAGTATGCCATAACTCAATTTGAGGGAGATATGTCATGCCCCTAGTCTACATCCCAGATGTGGCCAACACCTAGAACCACTACTAGCTTGAGTGAACCCTTGGCATGGTGAACTACTAAGACTGAATATTGAAATATGCATAAGCTCTGAAATATAAACCATGAACTAAACTTTTGAAATAAAGTAAAATAAACTTTTATAATCAGAAACTTTAAGCCAACAAAAAATGATACAACCAACTAATCAACCAACTAACTGTCTAAAGAAGCCTCAAAACAACTGAACTGGATAAGTCCAAAGGGACTAGGCCGCAATCTACCTTTATTCAACAAACTGAACAACTAAGATAATGAACTAAACTAGACATAACTAAGTCCTTTAAATATGAAAAAGACTCACCACGAGCTAAGGGAAAGTGAGATCTAATAGAGCATCTGGCTATGGGCCTGAGTACCTGAATCTGTATCATAAAATAATGCAACGCCAAATGGCGTAAGTACATGGAATGTATGGTATGTAATAAAGCTGAATGTAAACAATACCAATATCTAATAGACTAAGAAACCGAGTATAAGTATAATCTACAATGAATATGTAGAAGTAGCTGAATACTGAGATATAATGCAATGAAACATCTAGATCATTAATAAACTTAAGGGCTATAAATCAATGTAGTAAATTGGATATCTGAACTACTAAAAACAGGTGGAAACATTAAATATGACTGCCTGAGTCATGAAATACAACTCAACAACTGAAGTGCCATAATAAGTAAATTGTATAAAAACTGTCATAAAACATTTTTAAAACTAGTGGCATGGTGCCATAAATAATATTAAAACAAAAATACTGAGTTTTCTAATTAGAGACTTTCTCAGAACCGACATACACCATGTGAACTCATGATATCCAACCTTTGACCCAATTGAGAGAGTTGTCCTATACCTTGTCGAGTTATAGAACAAAACTAAAATTATGGATTCATACTAGGCCTCTTTGGCTTAAAAAGAAATCATCTGAACGTATGGTATGATCCTGTCCTACGATGGCATGCGTAGTTTTGAGGCAAGTGTTATCTGAACCCATACCTTTCTTGGTGTTAAATAGTCCTTTCAAAACTTATATATGCTTATGTTGTAACCTTTCTAACGTAAACTGATAAATATACTGATGAGTGTTTGCTCAATTTATATCTTTAAATTGTATTGCCGGTGAGGCTACGCTGAAATTACTAAATGACATGCAAATTCTAAAGTTTCAAGGTAAAGGTATTTTTTTTCAAATATATCATTATGCATTGAAGGAAATTTTAAACTTCCATTATCATGAGCTTTCAAATCTCAGGCAAATTTTCCATAAAACTTAGGACAATGCTTTGAAATATGAAAATAATCTTTCAAATCATAAGATAAGTTCATAGGATTTAAAGCAAAATCCATAGACATGGTATATAAATCAAAGTTAGGGAATGACTCTAAATTTCATGGAATTTTTACTATTTCTCATAGATAATCTCAAAGATACAAGCCAAGAGCTGAAGAAATTAACTTTAAGGATTTAGAAACAAAGTCGATTTCTAACTAGAACAAACTCTTGAACCATAAAATATGGGTAAGAATAGGATTTCCACACTAAAATAGCCTTACATACCTTGGGAGGGAGAAAGGAACTTTGAAGAGAACTTGAAAGAGCCCTTGCTTTAATCCTTAAGTGTTGCTTGAAACACTTCTTTACTTTGGAGTTTGAAGAAGAGAATGAAGGGAAAAAAATTGATACTTTTGAGTGTTTAAATCCTTTTGGGAGTTCAAAAGTCATGCTTATTGATTTTCTAAAAGAATTAGGACTAAAAAACACCCTTAATTGGACAAAGTTGCAAAAATTTCCTATCTGGAATAGGGACCCCATCACGCTGCGGGGATCATCATGCAATGTGGGCCATGCATCATGGACCCCATTATACTTGAGGGATAATTTTAAATGTTTTAAAGTTTAGTGATTTGTGCATTGCATTCCCCATAGTGTGGACCTTCTAACGCGTTTCCCTGACCATTTCAAGTGCATAAAACTTTCGTTTAAGTCTCGAAAGTCATTCCAAATGATTTCTATTCAATCTAAGGTTTGTATGACTTGATTTCTAAGCTCTATAAGAAAGATGGGGCACGTAAACACAACACAAATTGTCAGGTGTTACAATATCCCACTCTTGGGATTATTCATCCTCGAATGAGGGTCATGGCTAGAGGAAAATGTATAAACTACACTAAATATAGTTTCTATTAACTTTTTTGAACTGTACTTATTAAAATAAACTAAACTGTACTAGAAACAAGGTTCAAACCAAACACTAAAGAATGCATAAGCACGAGTTACCAACACAAGAACTATAACATGAAGGGTATGAAACATGAGTTTATAGGATCTATTACAATAGTAAGACCATAACCTTAGATATTTCCCTCTTGAGGAGTGAATAAGGATATATAGCTTTCATATCTTCTTTGGCTTCAAATGTAGCCTCCTTAACAAAATAATTTTTCCATAATACCTTTACTAAAGCTACTTTTTTAGTTCTTAACTTGTGAACCTGACGATCCTACCTGACGATCCTGAATCTCAACTGGAACTTCTTTATAAGATAGTCTATCTTTCATCCTAACACTTTTGTAGGAACAATGAGTGAGGGGTCACTCATGCACTTCTTAAGCATGGATACATGGAACACTGGATGCACTAATGCTAAATCCATAGGTAGCTCTAATTTATAAGCTACTTTCCCAATCTTTTTAAAGATGTGGTAGGGACCAATATATTGAGGACTAAGTTTCCCTTTCTTTCAAAATCTCATGATGCCCTTCATAAGCGAGACCTTCAAGAAGACCCAATCATCAACACTAAACTCCTAATCTCCCCGTCTCACATCTGAGTAAGAATTTTGGTAGCTTTGTATGATTTTCAACCGCTCTTGAACCAACTTAACTTTATCCACAACTTAATAAACTAAGGCTGTTCCTAATAACTCAGCTTCTCCAACCTTAAAGCATCCAATAAGAAATCTACATGGTTGACTATTAAGAGCCTCAAATGGTGCCATTTGTATGATAGAGTGATAACTATTATTGTATGCTAACTCAGTGAGAGATAGGTGATCATCCTAGTTACTTTTGAAATCTATAACATAAGCCCTCAACATGTCCTTAAGTTTCTGAATAGTTTGCTCTGCTGACCATCAGTCTATGAATGGAATGCGATACAAAGGTAAAAAGTGAGCTGACTTTATCAAATGGTATAACATCACCCAAATCATGTATTGTTGATAAAGTGATCACGACAAACCTGTTATAAAGTCCATGTTTATTATCTCCCACTTTCACTCAGGAATATTTATATTTTGAGCCAAACCACCGGGCCTTTGGTGTGCAACCTTAACTTGTTGATAAGTGGTGATTTTACCATTTATAAATATCTCTTTTCTTATGTATTTATGTCTTAAATCTATACTATGAGGCTTGTTTGAATTGTGTTTATTTTAGATATTATGATATTTAGAAGGAATTTTGATTAAGAGAAGTGAAAACGAGGCAAAATAGAGCTGAATGTGGAACTAGCAGGAAATTGGTCTTTTCTATTGTGATGCACAGGGTTGCAATTATGGTCCATCAGGGGTCAAAGATTCATGATCTTGAAGGAATTTCACACGATCGCGGCCAAGTCAATGTCAACGCCTCGCAATTGTGAAGCTCATCATCGCGAGCACAATGAAGAAATATGTCAGGCGCTTGGGTAGTTATGGAAATTCACAGTTTAATCCCAAATTCCCATAAAATTAACCCAACTTCCTTGAAAAACATCTTTGGCTATTTTTTATCAACTTTGGGAGCAAGGATATCTACCTACACCTAAGAAGAGAAGATTGGGAGATTTGTAGTGATAAATTCTTAATCCCTTTCTTTAATTCTTGCTTTGTATTGAATATTTATAGGTGTAGTCATTAATTTCATGCTTGGGTATTATTATTTGAGATAATACAATATTTAAATTTTGAATTTGGGATTTAATATTGTCTTATTCTTTTGTATTAATTGATTACTTATTAGTTTATGAATGGATTTTTGCTTATCTAATTAATCTTGTGCTTCCATTGATTTCTACTTTGATTGAGTTTAGAAAGGAAAATTAGAGTGGGAATTTTCAATTTACTTTGATTAAGCTCAAGAGAGTTAATTTAAGTTGGAAAAAATTAATTAGCATAATTTTGGACTTTAAACCCCATCTAATGGATTTGAACTAGAGATAGGAAATTCCTAGTGTAGCCTAGAAATTGGTTTATGATTAATGATTCTTCTCTGGGTTCGAGAGTACCACTGAAGATAAACCATAAATGATCAAGAGATATTAGTGGGTAATTTTGATTCCAAAGCTAAATTGCTAAACCCATGATTAATTAGTTGTAGTTAATTAAGTACAATGGATCATTGATATTATTTGATTCTCCCTTTTTGAGTCCCTTGTTTTCCTTGAGTGTGAAGCGTATTGATCAACCTATCCATTTTAATTACTGATAACGACCTCAATCAAGTGACTAAAATCTATATTGAAAACGCAGAATTAAACAACAAAATTAAAGGATAGTTGAGAAATAAGAGATGAGAAGTGAAGAAAGAAAGACTCAATTGAAAGCACGATTAAACCAAGAGAGAAGAGAACTCAATAAAATGCACGAGAAACCAAATTGAATCCACAATATGATAACTCGATGATTAATCAAGCGAAGAAGATAACACAAGCAATTCGGGAATCCACCCTAATCTTGAACCCAATCACTACCCTAATCTAAAGTAACTAAATATCAACGTCTATTCAAGACAATTCAATCATCCAAAATCTAAGTAAAGAAAATGGATAAGGCAACTATTTATAGTCCTTGCCTTTTTACAAATAGCTTATTACAAAAATAGCCCAAAAGTGACTATTTTAGTAATAACCCACAAAGGCCCTTCTTGATTGTCCAAATGGCATCTTGGTCGCCCATGACCTTGTATATTTATTGGTCCATGACTTTCCTCCGGGTTCCAAGCTATCATCCATATGTAGAAGCCCATCCTAATGTGCCCCATGCTAATCATGCTCGTATCATCCTCCCCTTCTTCAAAAGGATTCGTCCTCGAATCTGAACCTTGCAAAAATATGAGAAGGACAAACAACAAACATATCTTCATAGCATGAGGTTTAGCACAAGGATTATCAATCATACCAACTTTCCAAGGAGGCACACATTTGACATATAACCAACTATCCTTTGTATTGAATAAGATCCATTCATCATATAAAGTGCAAAGGAATTGGTCATAAGCAACATCATGAAACAAGGAAACCACAAAGGTCTTAATGGCATCAAAAATCTCAAGAGATAACATCACATTTACTTTAGGAGCCATAAGACACAATTGTTTCATTACCTCACGATAACACCTCACCAAAAATGGTGCAATCACCCATAAGGGTTCATTCTGGTCAAAGAAGTAAAAGACCCACATATCTCTACCTCCATACAAAACAAATCCCATACCATCATGGGTATCATCATAAGCAAAAACGTAGTATAGAAAGGCATTAAGCTCACTATTCTCATCTAGGGTGTGCCAAAAGATAAGGACACCGGTAGATAAGAAGAAACATTTTAAGCACAAAACAACCCTCTCTATCAATCAACTTTCCAAAGAAAGAAAATGCACCAACGAAGCCATGCTACTAGAATGATTGAGGAATCTATTAGGAGTCAAATCACTCCATATCAAATAATAATCCCAATGGATTGGGGTCCCTCCTAGCATAGTATCAAGCATGCTTCCAAGGGTCCCATTTGAAACTTCAACTAGTCCAACTTTATGAAGGTAACAAGGAGCTTTCAATATCCAAGGACTCTCCCAAAAACAAAAAGGCCAAGGGCAGAAGAAATGGGGAAATGAGACTTTATCCTTATTACAAGCGATACCACATATAGAATGTGGGGGGTGCGTGGGTTTGTTCTTGAGAATTAAATGTTTCTCTATAATATTGTTCTTTTAGCAGAATTAATCTCATAATTTATGTTGCATTATTTGCTATATATTCTAAGTATTGTATATCTTGGGTTCTTTGATATGTTTCTATATTAGTTTTTAATAATTTTTCTAATAATATTATAATTTCCATGGTTTGTAACCAATAATGAAGGCTTTCATAATTAATTATGCTTGTATTTAGATTCATTTTTATCTAAATGATGCTTCATAGTATCTATTGCGTAGTGGAATTAATAATAACATATGTGTTACATTTTCTAGTATTTTTTGTAAGTCTGTTATTTCTTGCATTCTTATGTAATTATCTAAATTAAATTATAATAGAGTTTCTATTTCTCTTAGCTCGTCTACTGTTTGTTTCCAATTTTCAAATTGTTCTTGATTCATTTTTAATTTTCTAGGTTTTCTAAATGACATGCCATAAAGGCTGATATAAAATATAGTTGTCTTACAGGGTATAATCGTCTTAGCTCTTTTATAGTCTGTTCTATGTAGTCTAAATACTTGAGTTCATAATTCATAAAATAAGTATCTACGTGTATCTTAAGGATTTCCTCATTTAATTTTATTTCTTCTACTATTTCTAACCAATAATTAAAGCTATCGTAATTTATCAAAAGTCTAGGTAATCATCATAATCACTAAAATCTATATCACCTTCTAAGTAAATATCATCAGATATAATAAATTCCATCCAATTATCTTGCATTACTGCTATAGCTTCATAGGTTTTTAATAAATCATAAATCAGTTTGGTAGTGTCTGTATCTAATTTTCATAAAATATATAAGAGTAGTAACTTATATTCCTCATTATCATCTAGTAGATAAGTCTGTGTGTTTAACTGGTTATTTTCCATATTTTCAAAATTCATGTATTGACTAAATCATATTCCCTTTAACCTCTACTTATATTATTAAATATCTATCATTTAATAGTGCAGTATTATGAACAATTTTTTCTGTCACTACTATGAGTTTTAGCCTTAATCAGTTACCCTAACAATGCCTCAACTGGTGTCTACTCCCCTTTAACGGCATTCCTCGCCTACTTGGTTTCGACTATAGAACGGCTTAGTCTGGGCTTACCTACTCTTGGCTTACTAATCATAGCAAACTTACTTAAACAGTTCAATATATAGTTACACTACTACATGATAAACATTAATAATATACTAGAGATTATGTAACACCCCGTACATTCCCAACCCTACTTGATGACATTAAATGCTATGTACTTAGGTATCGAGAGCTATAAGTATGCATTTGGTAATGCTATTGGTGAGCTAAGTGAATTTTGCTCTTGTTATGTGGTTAAACTTGCATAGAAGGTGTTTTGAAATTTTCATTGCGCATTTGTGGGGTTCAAAATGAGGCTAAGAAGACTTCTAAACAAAGTATAATAAGGTTAAGAAGTGAGTTAAAGAATGGGACTTGAGTATCTAACCCAAACCCGCGAAGAGAAGTCGAAAAATGGAATTTTCGAAAATTTTGAAGAGGGGTGCGTTTGGGACCGTGCCACGCCGCTCTGGGCTAAAATTTTTATCCCAGAGGCAGTGGGTTGGCGCACCCAGGGGCGTGCCACCTTGGGTTTCCACTTTTTCGAAAGTTGGAAATTTCTAAGTCCCAAGGGTATCCGGGGTCGTACCGAGCCAATTTTTGCTACGTTTATTCTACAACCAAGAGTATATACATGAAATGAATTACATATTACATTGGTATGATAAAATTACTCGAGAACGAATTTGGGGCCAAAATGACGATTTTACCCCTATAGTCAAAATAAGTCAAACGTGGCTAGAATCACTTGGTTTTTGGATTGAGGCTATGGATATGAATAGCATGAGTGGAAATATTATTGTCATACCTATGAGATGACTTAAACACGAGAAATTATTGATTTTATCGGGTTAAGTGAATTGGGCCCAAAAGGGCCCAAAAATGAAATGAAAGCATGGCCCAAAATGGGTCAAATGACCCATTCTTGCCAAGACCTTCTAGAATGCCACATTAATGACTTAAGTATGGACTCAAGGCGTATATAAAGGGGCAAAATGCTGATTTTATTGAAGAGAAACACACATGCTTTTTCTATCTTTTTCTAGAAATTTCCCAAGAACATCTCTTTGGCTTTCAAAATCCTAAGGCACTTCTTGGAGCAAGATCATCATCTTTCAAGCTTGGGTAAGTGAATATTATTGTACTTTAACATATTATAAGCATGAGAGAATATGTATATCATGTTTTTTATGGTTGAAATGTTGGACATGGCACTTTGTGCTTTTGTATAAGATTTGTGATCCATGGGATTTGAGCTTGAATTTGGACTTGTGCCTTTGATGAAAGATCATGGTATGGATAAAATATGAACGTCTATGGTGTTATTTTTGTTATTAAATTTGTTAGTTTCTATAAGTGCAAATTGTGGGATTTTGGCCGATTTGTGCTATGAAGTGTATTAAGGTGAATTGATGGATTGTTTGTGATGTGGTGTGGATAAGAAAGTGTAAAGGGGAAGTGTTGTGGTGGAATGTATTGATTATCATGTATTGGTCAATGTTGGGAATATTGGAGGATTTTTGGAATAATGATTTTATCAATGGTTTTGTTAAGAGGGAAAGGACATGTTAAAGCTAAACATATGACTTATTGTTGTTGTATGCCATTATAGGGTAATTGGTGGTTAATGTTGGTTTCGTTATAAACTTGTGTTGTAGAGCGAAACATAAGGAAGGAGCAGGAATATTGTATGCACGTCTAAGATTGTGTATTCTTATAAGAATACAAGGTATGTGAGGTTCCTTTTTCCATATCCTTCTGCAACATGTTGTTCACATTGACATTGGACTTGTTTCAATTCCGAGAGGTTTGAAGTATCTCAAATTCAGGTTGACGTATATTGTTATTCATATGTGTCCTATTCTCAAATGCATGATGATTCTTTTGTCTCTTGTTCATTGAGTGAAATTTCGAAAATGTCATAACGTTATCATTCCTAAATGAACGATCTCAAGAGAGTAATTACATAAGAGAACCTATCTATTCTTGAATAGTATTTTCCAATGATGACATGTTCCAAGTCCTCAATTATGATGATTATCTTTGTATCAATCTTTCACAAGTAAAAGTACCAATCTCATAAGATCTCATAAGAGTAACAAGAGAGGTGATGTGCAAGCTAATATATCTATTCCTCATAAGTGAAGATGTCAATCTCATGAAGCAAGAGTGAAGAAGTAATATACATATGTGTGATTCCTAATATGTCATGATCTTCAATATCTCAATCACTCTTAAGAATGGAAGTAAGAATAACAAGAGAAGTAAGAGGTGTATAATTAAGAAGTAAGCATGGGTGGTATCCCAGGGGTTAAATACCTAGCATGGGTCGATCCCGATACATCCCAGGGGCGATATAAAAGCCTAGCATGGGTTATGATGGTACATCCCAGGGGCGACACGAAAGCCTAGCATGGGTTAATATAACATCCCAGGGGCGATAAGCCTAGCATGGGTTAACGATATCCCAGGGGCGACACGAAAGCCTAGCATGGGTTCACATAACATCCCAGGGGTCAAAGCACCTAGCATGGGTTAATCTCATCCCAGGGGCGACAGAATAGCCTAGCATGGGTAGAACAATAAAGATGAATAAAAGATGAAGACAAGAGGAGTAAAGAACGTAATATACATGGTTTCCCACATACGGAAAGAGAGTTTATTCACATTTCTGTTCCTTATATTGATTCCATTATTGTTGTTATTATGTATGATGAATTTCTTATGAGCCTTACATATTCAGTACATTCTTCGTACTGACCCCCTCGGGGGAATTACCTTACATGTTGTAGGTGCAGGCATTAGTAGACTTCCTCTGTAGACTGGGGATCCTTTGCAGCTATTTGGTGAGCTCCAGTTGGTTCGGAACCCCCTGAGTCATAGGTGTATATTTGTTGTGATGTTATCTAAATTGTATAAAGCGGGGACTTGTCCCGACTGTAAGTTGGTCTTGTTGATGCATCTGTTAGAGGCTTTTGTAGACATATGTGGGTATATGGATGTAAGAGACGAGTATGTAGAAACGAATGTCTATTCTGACTTAATGGCCTTAACGGCCAAGTTTCCTAAATAAATATATGTATAGCATATGTTTCCATGTTCAAGTTTTCCGCATAGTTGCATAAGGTTTAATAAGGTTCATACGAAGATATGCATACGAATGAACATAGGCAAAGGTTGGTTCTCTCGGGCCTTATCGGCTAAGGGTGCCAATCATGTCTCGATGGGATTCGGGGTGTGACAGATTATTAGGAATATAACAAATTAGTTATACCTATCTATGAATATGCATACCTGGGTTTGTAGCTCATCGGATTGCTCCATATCTGAAAAATAAATATTTTATATATTGTTTGGAGAGGAGAGGATTTTTAGAGAGAGGTTGTTGGTCAACACATGAGCTCGATTTCTCGATGATCCTCCTCTTCCTTTCACCTTACATATATATAGAAAGCAGAAGTGCCTAAAACGACTCTTCAAAAATCAAAAAAGTAAAATGACTCTTACTGTGCGACTTTTACTATTTGCACAGTGACTTGACCTTTACTATTTAGTACTGTACATATGACGACTTTTCTTAAAACTTTAAAAAGAAAAAGTAACCTACTAAGGTCACATCTTATTTTTCTTACATATGAAACAAAACAAATAAAACAAACAACTTTACTTTTCTAAAAGTAAAGTAACATATATCTTATTATATATCTTTTGTCGGTAGGATTGGAATCTTCCTTTCTTTACTCCATTATTGATCTGTGTCGGCTATCTTTGTTGTGCTGTTATCTTCTATTCTAAAATGACTTCTGGAATATGGATAGTATCTCCTCCATCGCATTTTGAACATTTGTGATCTGGGTGATGACCGAATTGATTCTTCTAGTAAGATCAATTTGTGTCCACCTAGTGTTGATACATGTGCTTTGAATGATAGTTCATTATCAATTGATATTGGTGTTGATCAACTCGTGTGTAATGATGACCCACTAAATGAGGTGTTTTGTGATGAACTTAAGAAACCTCAATTTAGTGTTGGCATTGATATAGTTGGTCATGTAGATAGTCATGTGAAGTCATTGCACCTAAATGATGAATCCTTGAATTGTGATTCCATTCTTTTTTCTTCTTATGAGGATTGTGAGATGGAATATGTTTTTAAGGATAATCTCTTATTTGATGTTAACATGACTAATGAAGGTGAAATGCATAGTGGTGTGTCTTGGCATGATATAAGTGTAGCCCCTCTTGAAGGCTACCAAGTGATTGAGAATCCACTATGGTATGATGATACACTTTTCAAAGATGGAACTCTCTTCTTGGAAGATGATAGTACGTCTATTGGAGAGGTTAGTGGTCAAAAGAAAGAAGGTGTGTGTTCCCCAATAACCCCTTCATTCTTCTGTGACCCCATTCTTGACCCACGCCCCCCCCTCACATTGGTATCAGAGCTATGAGAAATCAAATTACATATTTAAAATTATGAGTAAAAAACCAACTATGAATAAAGATAAAACCATAAGGAAAAATGATACAGAAACAAGTTCATCTAAAGAGAAATATATTATAGAAACAAATACACACCAATCTAACTATCGACCATTAACAAAAAATCAAATAGAAATACTCAAACAAATTATGGATGTAAAACAAGAATTAAATTTTAGAAAAGATAGATTACAATATAATATATTTGCAGGAGTACACTACAAATCAATATTAACTCAAAGAAATACAATCTTTAACTTAGAATTACAATTGTTTCATTTAGATCATAAATACCAACACGACTTGAAATGAATAAACAAGAATACCCTGTAGAAGAAAAAACATTTATGGGATCAGAAGGAATATTAATAACAATAGTACATTCGAATTTAGGACGAAGATATAAAAAAATTAGGAAATAATTTACATTTAATGCCAGACCCTAATTCAGCAAAATTAGAAGATAGCTTAACTGCTATGGTAAGAATAACAAAAGAAAATACAGCGATAGACCAGAAATTAGAAATTGAAAAAATCCGCGAACAAGCAAAGAAATAAATAGAACAAATAAAAATGCACTCTATAAAAGAGGAACCACAAAAACCTGACTTAACACAAGAGGAAAACCTAACAGTAGAATCACCTACAACTTCACGTATCCAAGAATTAGAAAAAGAGTTAGCACTATTAAAACAAATATATGCGAATAAATTAAAAGAAAAAGAAGAATGAAAAATCAATAAAGAAAAAAAATTAGAAAAACAATTGGCAGCAGAAATAGACCAATTTAAGGAAAAAAAATACAAATTGAAGAAAATACTAATACTTTTTTAAATGAAGAATTTACTAATATCAGTATAGATGATATAAGTGAAGAAAATATAAGTGAAGAAATTGAAACAAATAATGACCCTAGTGAAACTTACACGGAAATACTAAACCAAATAAATAACCTAGAAATCAATACAACTACCAAAGAAGAACCAGAAATTAATACAAATACTAAACATGAACCAAGTACATCTACATCAACACGAGAAAGATTACATCCAAGAACCTAATAAAGTACCAGAACAATCTAGTTTCTTAGATCTAGACTGTGTTACAGACATAACCAAAATACTACAATTATGGTTAGGAAATATTTCGAAACAACTAATAGATAATAAAATATCAATAGCACAAACACCAGGTTATATAGAAAGAACGCTAACAGGAATAGTAAAATCATGGTTACACAATTTAGCAGAAGAAAGTATAGCTACACTAAGAAATGATAAAAAACATGATGGCACAGCAGCCGCATCAAACATAGATATTTTATACAAATACAAAATAGGAATAAGAAATGAATTTGGAAGTATGTCCACAGAATTAGCAGAACAAATAAAAGACAAACAGTTAAATAGAAATCTAATGAATAAATTAGCAATATGTAATATGTGTTATATAGAACAATATACTTGCGCATTTAAAGAATATTATTATAAGAGTATATATACCCATGAAGAAGGCATAGAAGTTATAAAATTATATTTTACAAAATTACCAGAACCATTTAGTACAAAGATAAATGAAAGTTGGGAAGCAACAAGCTTAACAGATACCTTAGGATCTAGAATAAAATTTTTGCAAAACTGGTTTATAGAATTATGTGATAAATATAAAGAATCACAAAAATTAGATAAAGTATTAATAAAAAATATGACTTGTTGTACAAATAAAACAGCACCTCAATTTGGCTGTAAAATACCGAATAAATACAGATATAAAAAACGACAAAAAATATATAAGACAAATAAGTCCAAATATAAATATAAACAACCAAGAAAACGATATTATGTAAAAAATTATAAAAGTAAAAAACCATATAAACCTAAGAAAAAGTTATCCGAATGCACATGCTACAATTGCGGAAAACTAGGCCATTTAGCAAAAAATTGTAAAATACCAAAAGACCCAAAGAAAAAAAAAATAACTGAAATACAAATACAAGAAGATATATATACAGAACTACCCTACATCGATTATGACATAGAAAGTGACGATAGTATTTACCAGTTAGAAGCATACGAAAGCTTAGAAGAAGATAATGATGAAGAACAGTTTTATGACTGAAAACGATATAAGAGTAATTAGACAAGAAAACTACCAAGATGAAGAATCATCGAGCCAAAAAGTAATATTTGACACAAATATATTTGAACAGATTAAAAAACAAGAATCACCCTTACGGATAGAAAATTTTTTAGAAGTACCAATAGTAAAAAATTGGTTTAAAAAGACAAAGAAGAATATTATATAATAAGCCAACAAGAACATACGATAGACTGTAAATATGCTAAAGGAAAAGCAATTATACCCATACTAAATAAAAAAGAAATAAATAAAGAAATACAAAGTTTAAAATCAAAATCCCCTATAACACACGTACATCTAGAAGCAACAGAAATACTTATAAAAACATGTTTTAGAGAAGGAATAGCTACCCCAATAGAAATCTATTTAGCAGATGATAGAATAATCCAACCTATAGAAAAAAGTGTAATAGCTGCAGTAAAAGAAAATTTAATTTATCATAAGCGCCAACTATTCAGTGGCAATAAAATATAGAAATATAGATAAATCATTAGTATTATATTGGAAAATGTCAGGAATAGAACTAGCACCAGGAAGTAAAATATTTACAGCAAGATGTAAAAATTTATATATACTAACTACAAAACACACAGTAAAAGCAATTAATAAAATTAATAAGATAAAAATAGAAAACCCATTTGACACTATAGTCACAGCAATAGATAATAATGATTATAGTTATAAAGAATTAGACATAGAAACAGATTTGGATATAGTACAAGAAATAATAGGAACATCAAAAAGAATCATGGAAAATCCAACAACATCTTCAAGAATGAGTACATCTAGACGGATGGAATATATAGAACCAATGGAAATACAACCATACCAATATTATATAACAGGAATGTTAGACCAAAGAAAATATTTAATCCTAATAAATACGGGAGAACAAGAAAATTATATTACAAGAGAATTAGTATTAGAAGAAGAAATAATAACCCACGAACAAACATGTTCCGATTTACCCAAAGAACTAAGACAGACAAAAGAAATAACAAACCAAGAATTAATTATTGGAGGAATACCAATCACAATACAATTTAGAATAGCACAAATTAACACAAATATTATTTTAGGACTCACATGGTTAGAACAAGTTAAGCCATATAATATAGAAGACAAACAATTAATTATCCATTACAACAATAAAAAAATTATCCTAAGTAGAACCAATGACAAAAGTATATATACTAGCTAAGATAATCGTAGAGGGATATAATAGTAGATATTATACACCTATGATTGATACAGGAGCTGAAGCAAATCTATGTAAATATAATTGTTTACCAGAAGATAAATGGAAAAAATTAAAAAATCCAGTAATAATAACAGGATTTAATAATGAAGGAAGTATGATTACATATTTAGCGAAAATCATTAAATTACAAATTTGGGATAAAATATTAACAATCAAACTAATGTATAATTACGAATTTACAACCAGAGATATGTTACTAGGAATGCCATTCTTAGACGAATTATATCCACATATACTAACCAAAACACATTGGTGGTTTACTACACCATGTAAACACAAAGTAAGAGCTAAAAGAGTACCGAATAAAACTAGAAAACAAACACCATGGATAAAAGGAAGTGAGAAAATAACACAAAAACTAGAAAATAGCCCTAATCAAGATATGACTATTGAAATAATAAAATTTTCTATTAATACATTAAAACCAATACAGGATAAACTAGAATTATTATATAGTGAAAACCCCTTACAAGGCTGGGAAAAACATAAAACAAAGGTAAAAATTGAACTAATAGATGAAAATAGTATTATAACGCAAAAACCATTGAAATATAACTTTGCCGATTTAAATGAGTTTAAACTCCATATAAATGAATTACTTCAAAACAACTACATACAAGAGAGTAATAGTAAACACACCAGTCCCGCATTTATTGTTAATAAACTTAGTGAACAAAAAAGAGGGAAAAGTAGGATGGTTGTAGACTACCGAAACCTCAATGCAAAAACAAAAACATATAATTACCCCATACCAAATAAAATACTAAAAGTACGCCAAATACAAGGATATAATTACTTTAGTAAATTTGACTGTAAATCAGGATTTTACCACCTCAAACTAGAAACTGAATCTAAAAAACTAACAACATTCATAGTACACCAAGGTTTTTATGAATGGAATGTTCAACCATTTGAACCATATATTGTGTATAACAAATTCATTGTGAGAACAGATAACACACAAGTAAAATGGTGGCTAACAAGAAAAATACAGGACTCTGTGACAACAAAAGAGATATGACGACTCGTACTAAATATACAAAATTTTACATTTACTATTGAAATAATTAGAACTGACAAAAATACTGTTGCAGATTACCTATCAAGACAAAGCTACTCAAACAGAACTAGATAATATTATGGAAGATATGTTGAAGGCCATTACTACACTTTGTCATAAAGTGGACAGTATTGACCTAGAAGTACAAAAGCTAAAGGTTAATGAAGTTACTCTAAAACCTACAGCTAGTACAAGTCAGCCGCATGACTCTAAATATGCTGAGCTACGTCGATCGGAAGACGCTAAAATTCCAGAGCTAAAAGGAGACGATGGGAAACTCCTAAAACCCCATAATAATCCAGCTATTTCAAGTGCAGGTACAAGCAATACAGGTACAAGCAGGACAGCTAGCAAAAGGCCAATTAATAATCTAAACAACCTATTTGTCAAGCCGTTTGTCCAAAAGATACCTACAACCAATATACCCTCACCACAAACATCCACATATGCAAATAGCCTAAACCACGAAAAGAAAATATACAACCACATCTCCAGTACATATATACGAAACCTACACCAAATCCAAACGTATTTGAACCTCAAACCAAGATCTACCACAGCCACAGAATCAAATACGGACTACATAACCCAAAAGCTACAAGGATACAATAAACTTATTGCCCAACCAAAAACTAATGCAAACCTAGTAAAAACATGTTATGATTTCGGACTACTCAGTACAGTATATACATCTACGGGAAATGAATTACAAAAACTACCCATAATATACAATGCATTTTCCAGATACAAAAAAATTACAAAAGGAACTTTATTTTATGTAAGGTTCTATACTGCTCCAGCAGAGATACTTTATACGAAAATAAAACCCACTATACAAGTTGTCAAGATAGGGTTAACTCATGAAATGATAATACCCGAAGAAATAGGCGAACAACCAGAAATACCAGAATCAGATATTCCAAGTTTTTATGCAAACAAGAGACTTATTGGACTAACAACTATTATTCAGGAATTAGTCAATAATTATACAAATGGAAAAGCAATATGGAGTTATTATGCAAGAGATCAAGTCATGATATACTCCAATTCCAGAGAATATAGACCAGAAGATATGGAAGAAGTTAGGCAATGGATCCTTTCATTATTACGTCCAGAAGATTTACCCACAACAAGAGCACTAAAAAAGGCATTTATTTCAGAAGAATTATTCTAGTGTATGAACACTCTCAACAAATACATTATCACTATGTAACATGGTGTTATCAAGATGATCACAAGGCAAAGGATCTTTAAGCTCACACATATACATGCCATCACCTACACTCAATTGGCTATTAGCCACAAAATGATCTTTTACTTTCAACAAAGTGTAAGGTTTAGCTTTGTTACCTTGTAGATCATAGGAATGATTGTCTTCACCTTGATTTTCAACATCGGAGCATAAATGTTCTTTTGGGAAGCTTTTTAGCACCTCATGATTCTTCATTGATTGCGGTGCCTCACTAGGCTTGCTCCCAAGGATACCTACACAAGAATCAAGACAATTAGAAAAGTAAGAAAGGCTATAAAAGTTAGTATAAGATTGTGACAACTCTCTCACATCACTCCTCACAACCTCTCCTTTTTCCACTCTAGAGTTGTCACATATCACACCCTTACTCCTCTCAATCTTTTGTCTCTCAATTTTATTGGAGTTAGGACAAGTGCCAAGAATTCCTTGGGAAGGGTTTGGAGATCCCTTCACATCTAACTTCCACTTTGCGTTGCTAGGTGTAGCCTTCATTTCACTCATTGGATCCTCTTCAAGCACATTTCCACAAGGAGTAGCTTGTTTTGCTTTTGACTCCTTGGAGACCATTTGAGAGATCTTGTCAAGAGTTATTAGCCTAGAAGAAAACAATTTGTTCATCCTCAAAGTAATAGGAACCTCAATTGTGAGTGGTTCATTTGTAACTTTTGTTTCAAGAATCCGCCTCTCCCCATCATACATATCTTGAGACAATGAATCCCCTCTACTTCTATGGCTCATTGTTCTTTCCATCCTAACTCTAACATCATTACCATAAGCATAACTAGTCACATTGGAATAAGGATAAGAAGTACAAGTTCTTGCACCATAAGAAGTAAAGAATATTATTCGCATATGGTCCACACGACATCTTCGAATTGGTTTTTCCCACACATCTATACCCCCTCGATTAGGATAGTAAGTAGGACAAGATGAGGAAGGTAATTCATCCTCACAACTTTTCCTTCTATCACAATTTTCCTCAAAGAGTTTATAAGACATATGGGAGAAAGAATTGTACCTCACATCATTTTCATCACCATGGTGTGTAATATGAGAACTCCCATACTCTTCATCTTCACTATCAAATTCATCATAAGGTACTTCTACTCCTTCATGTTTATCATAAGAGCCATAAGCTCCATGCATCTCATATTCATCTCCGGTGTAGTAATTCTCATCACCATGTCGATCATAATCTCTTAGACCATCATATCCTTCATAAGATTCACCATAATACTCATGAGCTTCATTACTTTGCTCACAAGTACTCAAATATCCCTCATGTTGCTCATCATCACTATACTCATAGCTCAAGTCGCTACAAGCATAGTCACTAATGTCATCTCCACAATAATCCGAAGCTATGGATGACATTCTTTCTTATATCACATTTTGTACCTACAAAACTAGCAAACAAGTTAGTAATAAAATCCTCACGTCACTCATATATGAGCTCTCAACTAACCTTCTATGGCTTCTTTCCCAAATTGATAGGTTACTAGCTTTGCTCAATCAATTCAAGGTTATCAATGCTTGTGGAGGAATGGATTTTGTGACTTGTTAAAGAAGGAAGACTCAAATAAAATAAAAAGGACTTGAATCACAAAGTTATCTATGAATTAAGATGAGAAAAGTTGAAGAAAAGAAGCAAGAAAGAAAACGGACTCAAAAAAAACTAAGTAACAAAAGTAGAAAAATTACTTGTGTTGCTTAATTTGAAGAATAAAAAAAAAGTGATTTGATGTTTTAAAACTAGTTAAAAAGTGATTAAATATGTTAATTACTTGATAATTAGTTATAAAATTGAAAGAGAAAGAGAACAAAAAAAGAATCGCGAAATTTGGACACTTGGAAAATTTTTGAGGCCTTGAAGAAGTTCATTACTTTAAAGAGGTTTGATTTGATGATTTGATGATTCAAACTAGTTAACAAGTGATTAAAGATGTTAATTAATTGTTAAATAGTTGAGGAATCAAAGGAGAAAGAGAACAAAAAAAGAATCACGAAGTTTGGACACTTAGAACAATTTTTAGGTCCAAAAAACTTTAGGACCCCCCCAAAAAAACTAAGTGTTGAAACCTGAGAAATTTCAGCTCTCTGAAGTTGCTGTCCATGCGCCACATGGCGCGAGTGGGCTGGAGGGGCGCTAAGTTGGCTGCTGTGTGGCAGTCAACGGCTGACTTTGACCGTGGACTGCTGATGTGGCAGATGACCTTGCAGTCCAAGTGGAATTTTTTTTTTTTTCAGATTTCGATTTTTTTTTTTTTCAAAATTCCACAAATGGACCTACTAACACTTTGACCAACTTTGACTTGAAGATTTTGGATCAAAGTATACTTTTTCTATCTTCTTCTCCAAGAACAAGATGAAGATGCTCAAGAACACCAACAAACCCCCCAATTTTCACCACCTCATAACTTCTTCATTTCAACTCCAAATTTGATGAACTTTTCACCCACGTTTTCCTTTCAACGCCACGAACAAACCCCACTAATTTTTAGCCTTCAAAATCAAGCCAAAAATAAATCAACTTTTCGAAATTGACAAAGTTTCAAAAGCTTGAAACCATTCAATGGCAACTTCACTTCTACAACTCCGATTTGAACGAAATTTGAAATCTAGACTCACAAGACACTAGGGAATCAAGATCTAGTGTCAAAAACAACAAATTAAAACAAAAAATTTTCTAGATTTTTTTTTCTTCGAATTTTTGGATAATTTTTTTATTTTTTTGGATTTTTGAAGAAATCAAAATCCCAAGATTAAGATTTGTGAAAACAAACCTTAACCTAGGCTCTTGATACCAAAATGATAACGACCTCAATCAAGTGACTAAAATCAATATTGAAAATGCGGAATTAAACAACAAAATTAAAGGATAGTTGAGAAATAAGAGATGAGAAGTGAAGAAAGAAAGACTCAATTGAAAGAACAATTAAACCAAGGGACAGGAGAACTCAATCAAATGCACGAGAAACCAAATTGAATCCACAATATGATAACTCGATGATTAATCAAGAGAAGAAGATAACACAAGAAATTCGGGAATCCACCCTAATCACTCGATCTAAGCTAATAATTGGAATTGAATCCAATCACTACCCTAATCTAAAGTAACTAAATATCAATGTCTATTCAAGACAATTCAATCATCCAAAATCTAAGTAAATAAAATGGCTAAGACAACTATTTATAGTCCTTGCCTTTTTACAAATAGCCTATTACAAAAATAGCCCAAAAGTGACTATTTTAGTAATAACCTACAAAGGCCATTCTTGATTGTCCAAATGACATCTTGGTCGCCCATGACCTTGTATATTTATTGCTCCATGACTTTCCTCCGGGCTCCAAGCTATCATCCATATGTAGAATCCCATCCTAATGTGCCCCATGCTAATCATGCTCGTATCAATTACTTCTATCTTTATTTGTTTCTTTTATATCAACCCCCCCCCCCCCCCCCAAATATTTGTATCAATTGTTTGGACACTAGTGAGTGGTTTTTAATTCCTTATTTTCTCAATCACACCTTACATTGTTCCATGTGAGATTGACCTCCACTCTTGAGTTTGGTAAATATATTACTAGCGACCATGTCCACTTTCTAATTGGTTTTAGGAGTGTAATTGAACGTTATCAAAAATGGCGCCGTTACCAGGGAATGAAGTTGTTGATTTTCCTTATTAAAGTGTTTTGATTCACTTGTGTTTTGCCATTGTTTAATGTTATTTATTTGTTGTTTTTTATTTCTTTCCAGGTGATAATATAAGTAATCATAGTAGTGACACCACAAGTTTTGAGGGAAAACTTGATAATGTGAATTACTTGATGCCGGACGTGCAAGTTCAATTCACCTACAAACTATGGTAGGGAATGCCATTTTTCATGTCACAAGTACTATGATCCATTTATTGAAATTGAAGGGTCTATTTGGTGGTCAACCACATCAAGATACGAATAACCACCTTAACAACTTTATGGACGTTTGCAACCCTTCAACATAGCAAATAACACTCAAAATCCATTAGAAAGCAATTATGTCCCTTATCATTAATGGGAAAATGATAACCCCCAAAATATGAAAAGAGGAAAAAAGTATGAAAACTAAAGAAACGATAAAATGAAAATACGAAAAAATAACGAATAGAGATAAAGATAGATAGATAGACACAAGAAGATAAAGAAAAGGGCAACCAATGGATATATCAAATCCAAGACCTCCCTTTTGATTACCTAAAAACACCTATCTCTTACGATGACCAAGAAAGAATCGTAACTCCCTCAGAACCACCGTTTCTAAATAAAAGGTCAACACAAGCTTTTCTAAGCTCTCATGATCTCTCAAGAGACATAAATTCAATATTCATCAAAAAATCCCTAAAAATAATGAAGAGGCTACTATTTATAGCCATGGGCTACTTATTACAAAAATGGGCCTAAAAATGACCCAATTAGCAAAATGGGCCTCATAGGCCACATGCCCTCGCAGATGGGAACGCAAGTGTCATGTGTTGGGGCGCATATGACCATGCAAAAGCCATATATGGCCACAACTGAGGTCGCAGGTCATTCCAGAATGTCCTCTAGCTCCTTTTTTCTTTCCAACGACCTCTCCAAGGGCTTCCTTGACTCCAAGCTACCTTCCATATGTGATATTGCTCTACTTGGAGCTCAAAATGGACCCTCCATACATGTATTTGTGGTCTTAAGATCTTCATGGCTCCAATCCCTTGGTGTTGTCCTTGAAATATAGGCCAAGAGAGGTTGACGCTGATTTGGCTTGTATCAGAGAAGCAACTCTATGGATTGAAGAGTTGCCCGAGGGATCAATCTCATCTTGGAATAAGCTCACAAAGGCCTTCCTCGACTGTTTCTTCCCTCCATCCAGGATGCTCCAATTCTGGGATGAGATTACCAATTTCCACTAGTTAAGTAATGAGCCTCTTTATGAGGCATGGCTGTGTTTTAAGAATACGTTACTTCAATGTCCAACCCATGGACTCCCTAAAAATGTATTGCTACAAAAATTCTATCACTCCTTGGATTCATTAAACAAAATAGTTGCGGACAACCTTACCAGTGGTTCTTTGATGAGTTAATAATTCAGAATGGCTTCTGATTTACTTGATAGAATGACAAAAACCAATCATGCTTGGCATACCCAAGAGGCTCGGTGGAAGTGGGTGCTCCCTCCTCCTCACCGATTACCCAAGAGAAAATGAAGAATGATGAAGAGCAAGATGAAAACAAGGCTAAGATGATGACCCAAATGGGTTTTCTTACTAAATATGTTATGGGTTCGAGCTCTAAAAGTGTGAATATATTGCAACAAAAGGGAACTGACTTTATAAGGATGATGATTTTGATGCTCTATACAAAGAAGTTCAATTCTTGACTAATCAAATAGGGGGTTCTTAACCTACCTACCAAAGGCAAGGCAGAAATCAAGGTTGGAGCAAAGATAGAGATCATTATTAGAGGGATAAGGATAAAAAAAGGTAATTGGCTTGACCATGATAGGGATTGGTATGATTGAAATAGAGATTAGATGGATCACAAAAATGATAGAGATCTCTATGTCCCTTCACATGATAGACTAAAGGCAAAAGAATCCACTACTTACCCTGAAAGCTATAGAACAAAGGATATTCTTGCTAGAATTCTAAATTGGGTAGTGGGTTCAAAAAAATGCTAAAGGAGATAAAAAGTGATTTCTTTACTATGAATCAAATGGTGACTTCCTATGTGGCATCAATCAAGCAACTTGAGGGCCAAATGATCCAAATTTCATCACATCTTAATCCAAGGCAAAAAGGAGTACTCTATAGTGATATGTTGATCAATCCACAAAATAACAATGCATATTGTATGAACATTGTCATAAGAAGTGGAAAAGTGCTTAGTGATAAGATAGTAGCAGAAGATGAGTCTCCTAATAAAGATGGGTATGTTTTGCAAACTAAGGTAAATCACTAGCATGTGGAAAATTCATTAGAGGTTAGTGATACTTCAAAGCTCAATGATGATGAGTCAAAGGATAATAGAATGACATTGGAGAAACCAATGGTAGTTGATGATGATATTAGAGAGGATGAACCACAAAGGGTTGTAGATGTTGAAAATGCAAAGAAAGATGAGATTTCTACCATTCCCAAGCCTACGCCAAAAATTCCTCCTTTATTTCCCAAAGGTTGAAGAAAATGAATGAGGATACACAATTCAAGACATTTCTTGAAATGTTTAAGAACCTCTCCATAAATATCCCTTTGGTGGATGCATTGCTTCAAATGTCGGGTTATGCAAAGTTCATGAAAGATTTAGTTACAAAAAAGAGATGCATGGATTTTGAAACCATTGAAATTTTGCACCAGTATAGTGTGATGATGTCTAGTAACTTGGTTGTGAAGAAAAAGGATCCTGGAGCTGATGTGATGGAATTTGACGGTACATTTGATACTTTTAAGAATGAATAAGTGCAAGTTCTTAAGCAACTTTTGTTAGATTTTATCATTTTGTTGTCTCATTTGCAGGAAAATGTGTCAAGATAAGAAATAGTGATTTGTGTTAAGAAAACGACTTGAAGGTAAACTTGATGGACCGTCAACCCTGTGATAGGCCATTGCCTCAATCATCGAGGCTAAGCAGAATGTAATGTTGACTGTTGGCAAGTCAACAACCAAGTTGACGGACCATCAACCTTTCGATGAGCCATTACTCCAAGCATTACCCTTAAACAGAATGACTTATATGAAGGATTTCAAATGATAAAAAAATGATGGACAATTATTGCCTTGATGGACATCGGGCTTAAGCAGTTTTCTTATTGGAAAACAGTAACGGTTAAGGTGACAGACCATTACCTAGGCGACAAATAGTCAACCTAGCCATGAGATGTGAGGCAGTGTTTTGTCTGATGTTAATTAGAGTTTAAAACCATGTACTATAAATAGCTACTATTAGGGTTATTTTAGGTATCTTCTATTTAAGAAAGAAAAATATCATGGTTCTTATGATGGTTTATGGGTTTTGAGGTGATTCAACTTGGGTTTTGAAGAGAATTGAGTTCTTGATTTCATCTTTGTAAGACTATTCTTCCATTATGGATTTTATTGCTTTATTTTTTTCAAAAGCTAAGAGTGGCTAAACCCCACAACTAGGGTTGTGGGATCCATAGTGAATTGACATCTCTTAGGGTCAATAATGTTGTAGATTTATATATGGCTATCGCATGCATTGTTAATTCTTTCATTTTAATTGATTTTTAATGGTTGCATACATTAGAGCCCACTATTAGGTTAAGTTGCTTGAGTAAAGAAGTTAATGTTAGGAAAGAGAATTGATAATGAGGATTCAAGGCTTCCAACCATCGTCTAATGGTTAATATTGGTAATAAAATTAGCCAACTTGGGGCAATTATCGAGTTTTGTATTATCATCAGTCTTAGTTCGAGAGAATCCAAGTGAAAATCATCTTAATAGGTTGAGACATATTTAGATGTATTGAAGTAAACAACAACTTTGCAAGCATAGTAATAGAAGTGTCTACTATCATTAGTGATCCGATTGTGTCATGAAACCATGGTGAACACAGACCTAGTTCTCTCTCTTAACTGAATTCAATTTACTAAAATGTCACTAATGTTACTTGATCACATTTGGCATTGAAATAACAAACACTTTTTACAAACCCAAATAGTTAGCTTAACTGCATAAGGCTTAGTTTTCACCTTATTCCCTGTGGGATTCGACCCTAACCTAGTTGAGTTCTATATTTGACAGTGACCGCTTTATACTTATAATTCAAGGTGTAATTTGGGTGTATCAAATTTTGGCACCATTACCGGGGAATATGGTTGCAGATTAAGTCAAGTGTGTTTGACTCTTAGTCTTATTTCCTAATTTTACTTTTATTTTTTATTTTTGTTTTCTATAGGGTACAAGTCAGTGCATGCCCAATACCTAAAGTCGGGGTGAACTGTTGATTTCTTATGACCACGATCTTGAGAAAATTCTGAGAAGAAGGATGAATGCACAAGTACGTGAAGCAGCAAGGCTACAACAACTTGCTGATGATCAGGCTAGGGCCAACAATCAAAATACACCCAATAATGAAAATGATGGGATTGTTGGTGATGAAATCCATGAGCAGAATGTTGACAATGTTGCCCCTGCTAAGCATGTCAATAACAAAGAGCTAGAGGATAGCAGCAATATGCTATTCCCTTTGATATTAATGATGAAGATGTTTCATTTCATATAGCCTTAGATAGAGTGTGACTTATGTTCAAATATATATCATTCCTACTCTATGAAGGCATAGCAAATGACAAATATACTTAGACCATGTTAGTTTTTCATATTCAGATGTTTCCCACAAATCAAGCCTGTGATTCTTTCACAAGAATGCTATGAGAAATTCCAACGAGAACATTTGAAGTGACAACTTTCTTCTTGTAGTGACTCTTAGAAACTTTCATGTCATGACTTGTCATCTTATGATTCCATATGTACATTTGTGCCATATGTGGTCTAGTCGATCAAGTTTCAAACTCTTAGAATAAACCAGATCCATCTATTTTAGTAGGCAAGTTCTAGAAGTAAGACGGGTAGTAAGAGTAGTTCCTTTCCTTTTATTTAGCCCAGCTGACCCTTTATTCAATTTTAGGCTACTCCTTATCTGATATTATACTCAGATTGTTAATTGTTTTAAGATAAATTGGTGATTTCATCAAAAATTATGATTCAACTTTCTTAACTATACATATACATGTATAAATTGTGTACCAATACATTCAGTTGTATTGATTGCATTTTGTACTATGTCCTTTTGTAATTTGGTTTTAGGTATTCAAGTACGTGATCCGACTCCATGGTAGGATTCAAATCTTTAGCTGATGAAGAGCTCTTTGTCTTATGGGAAGGCATAGTCCAGTAGTCATGGTGATAGTTAGTTTGCTTACATAAATGTCGTTTGGGTTCTTGTCCCCATAAATAGTGTCCAAAATGTTATTTGAGGCTTCCCAGACAAGATATATTGTCAGATAAGTCTATTGTAATCACTCTTTTTAAGATTTTGTTTTTCAATTAATAAAATTTTTATTTGTGATATTTTTTTATTCTTCAAGATTCTGCCCATGAGTTAGCTTCCACATTGTCTTTCAACTTATGTATGTTGTATTCAGATACTCATGAGATAAACCAAGTGGTTTGCTTGGGACAAAAATGGGTTGTGTTCCAGTTATGACTAGGGTATAGACTTAAGTTGTGACAAAAACAGTGAAATCATAGGCACAAATCAAATACCCAAGCGTATCATGTAAGAATCAAATAAAAATTAAAGGAATGAGTTATAGGCATCTGTGGACTTAGGCTCAACTTGTTATTTCTGCTGGATCATGTGACGCCTTTCATTTGTGATACCTTAAAAGTATTTGTCAACAATATGAAATTCTAAATCTTTAAACCATACATCTGTTTTCTAAGCAGTATTAATGAATCAAGTCCTTTAACCATCTTTCGAACAACCAAAAAGGTCACCCTATTTGCCTTTTTTCTATGGATAAAATCAACCCTTACATGTCTACTCAATAGGTATAGATGGAGGCATACAACATCTAGAAAAAGTCAATTCATATAGAAATTAGACAAATAAGCACGAAGGTCATGTAATCATCTAAGCATGTGAGCCACATAAATGGGTTTTAACGTATGAACGTGTGAATCTAATATGCGTGTAACTTATAAACTAGAGAAGAAGATATAACATGTAATCTATATGCGGGCAAGCTGTGAAATCTATGTCAGATGAACTTGTAAACTATAAAATAACACGTAGATAGATGGAAAATAAAACAAATAATATGTAAATATATGAGTTATGACACAAAATCTATCGCATAATCATATAAGTAGGTAGGCTCTAAAATTACTTAATACTTAGGATTTGAAACCAAAGAGATGAATATCATATAAGTAAATTAATTTTGATATACAAGCATATGGGTATAAAAGCACCTAATACATGGGTTTTAAAATTGCAAAAGTACATAGCATGTAGGTGAACAAATTTGGTTACACACATGAATGTGTAATTTGCATTAGCATAGGCACCTTGGTGGATACCATATGGAGATTGAAGAGGCTAAGTGAAGAAATATCAGTACTATCTAAAAAAAGAGTAAATCAATGGAACCAATAGAACAAACAGGGGTTTCAATCAACACAAAATTTATTTTAGAGCAAGAATACTTTAAAGGTATATATCAAATACATCTATGTTCTCATTTTATCTTTTAATTTCCAAACCGTTTGTGTTCTAACATGTTGAAAATTTAACAATTTTTGTTTTCCAGTTTTCTAATAAATCCAATATTGAAGTTCTTATTTGTGGGCCTGAGCTGATGAAAGAATTGGTACCTGCAACTAGCCAGATACATTATAATAGTTTCCAAAGTGGAGGACAAGATCATAAATTATTTTTCAACTTCCAATCGCTAAATTTCATTCTAATACTCAGTATATACACTTGTCGAGCATATTGTCTACAAATCAACTAAATAAAAATACACTTGAATAAAATAATTCTTATAAACAAGTAAACATATATTATATGAGTAAGTAGCCTTTAGACATCAATAAATAGGTAAGCCATGAGACATATAATACTTAAACAACTACACCCCGAATATTGTGATATATAAGCAAATAATACATAAAGCCTATAATCTATGGAAAATATCTTTTTTTTGCATATAAATTGTAAACAAGTGGACTATAACATGACATTTATCATATAATCAGATAGACAAGTTAACTATGAAAGTACTTAATTCTTAGATCTTAAAATTATGGAAACTTGTAGCATGTAATTAACTGGTTATGACATATGAGCACATAAACGATAACCTCTAAATAGATATATTTATAACCTATAAACAATTAATCATATGTCATATGAGTAGTTTAATTTTGACATTCTAATCATATGAACTTTTGAAATGTATAACATTTTAAAAAATAAGCTATAGGGCATATAACGAAGAAATGAGTGACCTATGATGTCTATAATATGTAAATAAATAACTTATGACATATGAAAAAAATTACCCTCTAATGCGTATCTACATAACATGTGATCAAATATTTCATGAAACAAATAATATATAGACAAGTAATTTGTAAAATACCTAATCATGTAAATCAAGATAAAGAATCTAAGCACCTTGTTTACACAATATGTAACATACAACAATGATTCATATAACATATAGACTATAAGTAAATGATCTAGGATACAAATAACATATAAAAAAATAGTCCAAGAAACATCTAACATATGGATCAATATTTTATGAAACATATAGCACGTGAACACACTCTTTATAAAATATGTAGCATATAAACAAATGATTTATGTAGCATGTAGCTCAAGGAAAAATGATCTAAAATATTCTTATCATATAAACAATGATTCATATAACATGTAACCTATACACAAAGGATCTATGATACAAATAACATGTAAATAAATAATCCTTAAAAGGAAACATAACCATACAAACTATGATTATAAAAACAAGTAATATATTAATAATTAGACTATAAGACATGTAACACATATAGTTCTACAAGAAGTAAGCTATAATATTTACATTTATGGATTCATGATAACCTAATACTATGGGTATCCAGAAATCACATTGATACCAACACCAATTCTTGTAATACGCCATCACTGGTCATTGAAGCTATAGTTTTATTCCTCTATAATATCCTCTAACCCTAATTAGAGTCGTAGTTTGCTAGGAGCTCTATTCCATATATATATATATATATATGTTTAGTCTAGGTTATTCAGATAATATTTGACTATACCTTAAATGTAACAACTGCTTTCTTATAATCTATTAACTGATACCATATCTTCTTCTACTTTAAGAACTCTGATAAATATTGACTTAAGTGTAACCCCTCAATATTCTTCAGTCCTAACATGTGGTCGCGTACTAATCCCTTTCTTAGCTCTAACATAAACCATATTAAGATATACCAATACCTGCATTCCCATAAAACTATTGGTACACTTATCCCTGAGTTTTCCACCATCAAAGGATTTACACATGTCATTGCCTACTTGGGGTACTCTAATGCACATCACATAATTTATAGAAATCATCTATGTTATAGCTTGGAAATAATTTCTTATAAAGCCTCTATGCCTTGTCGGCCTACTAAGGATATCTCTAGTTAACATTGGTATAGCACATTTACATAGCAATCCAGGCTAGTACCATATCTTCAACTTAGAAGGAGTTTATTTGGTTGCCCCTTTTCTAAGCGTAGACTTAATTCTAAAGCTTATGGTTATATCACCAAAGAAGTATTGAACATCTTTCATAGGCTTAAATCCTATAAGTATTGGAGGGATCATGCAGAAAATCTTTTGGACTTAGATGTTAACTGTATCCTTTTTCAAAAGTTACATCAGGGGATGCTATCTCTCAATTCTGTAGACGAACAACCCTTATTCAATTAATCTTTTGACTAATCCCCACCTTGGGAACTTCTCAATAAATTTGAGGGTAAAAAAAGTAAGACTATAACTGTAGAGGGTAGAAAAATCTGTGCATACCTTTTTCTATTAAAAAATTTAGGGATCTGAAAGATCAGACTCATCGACCCATCTTAAGCCAATGTATGAGCATCAATGTGACTAGTGATTATTAATTGAAAACTGCCCATTTAGCAATACTAGAGTTTAGTCCTCGGCCTGGTCTGGGGCTGCCTTCAATAGGAAGAATCTATCTCACGATTAAGCATATTATGGATAAGAAGTAATTTCTTATGACTTGGCTCTATTGCATGATCTAAATCATAAAATAAGGTCAAAATTCCTAAATTCCCAAGCTGTCCCTCCATTATAAATATGGTACACAATACCTTCATAAGTGAGGCTCTACTAGACATGGCTTAGTAGATTCCCTAGGTCTACTGAACCTAGGCTTTAATACTAAGTTTGTCATGCCCCTAGAAAATGACCTGCGTTAAGAGGATGATATACTATTTATAAGACAATTTTAGGAGTGGTACATAAGTAGCACTGATCAACTGGTCACACTAATGCAATGGACAAATGAAATTGTAATTAAATACGACAACTTTACATTGTCTATTAAGCCTCTAATTGATTTTGTCACTATACAATGACAAATGGTAGGGACAGGACCCTGACATAACCAATCTATAAATATAAATATTTCTAAATTACTAGACATATTAGCTCTAAATTGAAGAAGAGCTTTCCAACTGCTTTGCTAATTACAAAACAAGTGCCTAATATAGAAGTTTTCTAACTAATGTACATGATCCTACTTATATAAAAATGCAACACCTGATTTTGGGAAGTTTGGGTAGTTCATCACAATTTATAGATACCTGATTTTGAGTTCCAAACTTGAAACAAAGCAAAGATATGTCGCAATTATGTAAGCAATTATTCACTGCTGTAAAAAAATCAAACCTATTTTCTCATTTTCATCCTTATGAGGAATTCAAAAGGACTTGCGAAATGTTCTTATTTTGGTTGCAATTATTACTCTTGCTTTATCATGGCAGAGTATATAGAAAAGAGAAGTAAAGTATAGAGAAGAGAGGCAAAGTATGGTGGAAAAGGATTTGGGAAATATTTTAGAAGGATTTTAAGGGTTATTTTTTTTTATTAATCAAGTTAATGCATTTGTTGAAATCCTTTATATTACTAATACATGAAAAAGGGTGGTATTAGTAATACATAGAGTAATACATAATAGAGTGTATAAATGTACTAAACAAGGTATTAATAGTACCCAAAAATAATGCATGCGTTATCTTTTCCAATACACTCTACCAAATGACCCCTTAAGATTTCCCCATAGAAGGTCAAAAGTGATGGAAATGGTGAATTAGTCTTACGCCTATCCAAAAATCCTTACCCCACATGCAGTTTACACTATACATAATCTCGTAGAGCAAAGTCTAAAAGAAGGTCGACCGTAGCTAACATAGAAGTAAAAAAGCAACATCAAATCAATCAAGAGAGGCTCTTTCACTCTGCGTGCCCCCATAAAGCTGCCATACCATCACAAACATAATCTACACGTCAAAATAAGTAAAAAAGACCCATATTGTGATAATACACTCCGGGCAAAAAATTTGGGTTAAGATCACCCATAGGGCCGCTTATAAAATCCAAAAATTAGACCAACAATAATGTCCCTCATGGTACAAGGATCACAAGCTCAAAAATTGAGCATGACACACACTCAAAATCAAGCTCAAAGAAGCCCCTAAAGTTAAGGAGAGATCAAGAATTTAGCTAGAGATTTGAGCTGAAATTAAGCCAAAAACTTACAGATTAATGAAAGAATTTTGATCAAGGAATGATAACTCAACGTCCCCAGGTTTCAAATGGAAAACCTATAACAGTTCTTGATCTTAGATCTCTCAATTATGGAAGAAAATAGCTTGGGAGAATGATTTAGTAGATTTGTTGTGTGTTTGTGAGTTTGTATAGTAAAACAGGTCTAGAAACGGAAGAGTAGAATAATAAGGTGAACAGACCAAGTTGGATCAAAGTGGCTTAGTACGATCCGTACTATGATACCATAAATCATGGTTTACATCATAGAGTGGAGGTCCAGAAGATTGAAAATTAGACTCATACAACACGAGGTTTTTCCTCAAGCCATGGAAAGAAGTCCACGAACTATATCTATCCGTACTAAGTGTAATGATAAGGAAAACCTAAAAAGATGAATACTAGAGATTGATACCACGAGCTATAGGATGGTCTGTGTAGTTAATCTACAGGGCATAAAGTTGACTAGTGGAAACTTGAAGAAAGCCATGGATTACGAAGGCCAATTCACATATCACGAGCCATGGAATCTAACTACAGATTGTAAAGAGATGTCGACTCTATTTTCCTAGTTGTTTTAGGATAGGTTTTATACTGTCTATAAATATCTTTCCTAGGTTTTCTTTTTCATTTTATGCACTCGTAAACCTTAGAAACACATTACATTGTTCGGTTTCCTAGTTGTTTTAGGATAGGTTTTGTAATGTTTATAAATACCTTTCCTAGGTTTTCTTTTTCATTTTATGCACTCATAAGCCTTAGAAACACATCAAATTATTTGGTTCTTGGGTTTTGGAGATTATTCACACTTTGATTCTTGATAATTAAGCTTTTATTGATTATTCAAAATTCTGAGTTTCTTATACTTAATTCATACAAATATGATTATGACTTCTTATACAAATTCTTATTGTGATCTTATGAACATGAGTAGATAAATACCATAACTAGAGTAGTGGGAAACATGCTGAATGAACGAAGTAGGCTAAAGTACTTAGTTGTCACGACCCAAAATCCTATTCGAGCCGGACTGGCACCCGAAATCGATATGGCCCGAGAGAACCAATCTTTTCTTATGAACCTTCATATGCATATCCTCGCATGATTCGTATGATACCTTATGCACCTATGAGGAAACATGAACATGGAGACATACACTATACAAATGTATTTAGGAAACTTGGCCGTTGGGGCCATCGAGTCAAACAAAACATTCGTCTCTTACATCCATAACCCACATATATCTACAAAGCCTCTAACCATACATGAACACGACAACCTTTAGTCGGGACAAGACCCCGCTTTATACAACCATTACAAAACCAAAACAATATACACATGTGACTCGGAGAAGCCCCAAACTAACTGGAGCTCACCAATGATCCGCAGATGAGTCGTAGCCTAGTGTGGAGATCTACTAACACCTATGCCTGCAGCAATTAAAGTAAAGTCCCCAAAAGGGGTCAGTACGAAGAATGTACTAAGTATGCAAGGCTATAAAGAAACTTCATGAAACTTAAACACCTCAATGAACTTGATTTCAAGAGAATAGTCAATGTAGATAACTCATCATCATCATTCAGTATGTGTGGAAATGGGTACTTTACTTTCATTATTTCATTTGCCTTTATGACCGTTATCGTTAGTAGTTAGAACCGTCAATAGATAATTGTCAATGATGTATAACCGTTAATATGCAACCGTCAGTATGCAACCGTCAATATGCAATGCATCCGTCAATATGCAACCGTTAATATGCAATGCATCCGTCAATATGCAACCGTCTCAAGTTCGGCATCAAGCTAGGCTTTTGCCCCACTGAGCTTTCCCCCTGCTACCACCCAGAAAACAAGGAAGCAAGTTCGGCATCAAGTTTGGCTTTTACCTCACTGAGCTTCCCCCTTGATCTAGTGAATATAATGAAGTTTGGCATCAAGCTTGGCTTGTTCCCCACTGAGATTTCCCCCTACTACCACCCGAAAAACAAGGAAGCAGGTTCGGCATCAAGTTTGGCTTTTTCCCCCAAAGCTATCACCCGCACTCAAAGAACCATAAAGTAACCATATAGGAACCATGAGATTGATACTTGATAATAATTATAACATTATGGAAGCTTTGGAATTTCGATCAATGATTAAGAGACATATGAGTCATGATTGGTCCATGATTAAGAAACATGAGAATAGTAACATATGACGACCTGAAACGATGTACCTTTTAACATTTCGAAATAGAATAAGGACAATGACAACATGAACAATATGTGCTGCAGAAAGATATGGACAGAGTAACCTTACATACCTTGTTGTGTCACTACGAATACACAAGACTATATGGGGATACAGTAGTCCAGCTTCCTCCTTACGTTTCACTCTACAACACAAGTACATAACGTAACTTACGTTAACAACCAACTCTCTTACAAATGTACCAAGCGACAATGAATCACATAGTTGCCTTAGAACGTCATTTCACCCTCTTACAATATCATTTATTTCATCTACATGCCAATAATACCATAACATGTCGCACATCGACCAATGCATCACAAACCAATAACATTTCACACCAACTTTACCCTTTATACTCCTATATTAACACTACGTCACAATTACTCCTTCAAGTCATCTCAATACCTTCCGTAACAACACATGAACAATAATCCATAATTGATACCATCAAAAATACCTCAGGGATACTCCTTTAAAGTCATTTAAAAGGTATCACAAGTTGATAATTACATCCATGAAGGGTATAGGGGTTTCGGGGGGCCAAAGGGATGCAAAAACAAGCAATTCGGAGTTCTGGGCCGATCCGCTAAGCCACCTGCGCCCGCAGGTGGATGACCTATGTCCGAAGGTGACCTTTGGCAGTAGCCAGAGGCACCTGCATTGGCACCTGCGCCCGCAGGTGCTTCGTCTGCGAGGGCGGGTGCCCGTTTTGGTCCGAAATAGTCTTTTTGGGGTCTTTTTATGCAATGAATGGTCCATGATCATAACCAAAATTATTTTAACATATTTTTGATCATATAACATGCCAACAACCATCCATAGTCTCACAACACACATAACATTACCAAAATGACACTTTACGGCCAATCCGCCACCAAAACCATAACCAATTTCACAATAGAAATTCCAAATATTATACACCATGACCAAACAAGGGGAGACTATAATCACATCTCACATGAAAATATTGAACCCATAAAATTCATTTTCTTCAATACCACAAGCCCATGTTCAAGTTTACAAGGCAAAACCATCCTCCGAATTAACAAACACATACACTTCACACATAGTGAACTTCTCACACTCCACCAACACAACCAACATAGTAGAAATCATTTTTCATGCATAAAATATATTAAACCATAATAATATACACTTACCAATACTCACCAAGTGATGATCTTTGGCCAAAAGGATGAAGGCTTAGGGTTTGAGTTGAAGAGAGCAAATGTTGTAGAAAATTCTAGAATGGGACATGTGTGAAGAGATGAATAAAATCTGATTTTCTCATGCTTATATAGGCCCTCAAGTCTCTTCTTATCCAATTATTTATGTTTGGATGGGTCAAATGGAAGAATGGGTCACATGGTTAATTGGGCCATGTCTTCTTATTAATTTTGGGCTTTATTTTTGGGCCCAATGATAGAAGATTTATTCATGCCCACAAATGCATGTATAAGTCATCAAATCTCCCATGTTTTTTTCTATTTCCGTAAGTGTACACGTAGTCGTATAGATTCGACAACATACGGGTATTTCACCTCCCACAAAGATCTAATCCCATACACTAGGCCCAATAGCATTTATGTCATCAATAACCTTACACAATACATACTTTTGGCTCTCGACACTTAGGTAAACATTGTTCGACGTCGTCAAGCAGGGTTTGGTAGGTACGGGGTGTTATATTAGTGATGCTTGAATAGTATTTATGCATGTATTGATCTTCCATTCATATTGATTGCTTTTTAATAATGGCTAAAATTAGAACTTGCCTTATTCTTAGTTGGTGGATCAAAGGGGTAATGAATGGGAAAAGAGATTAACAAGAAAGATTTAGGGCTATCATCCCTTATTTATGTAACACCCCATACATTTCCAAAACTTAAACGACTAACCTAGCATGGATAAAAGTATTTAAACTTGAGATGATAAGGACATATTTAAGCGTAGAGTTAAAGTTAAGTGATGGATTAAGGTAGAAGGATTAAGATGTTGGAAAGAGGGGAGAACATAAGCGAGGTGCTTCCCCGACTTAATTAAGATAGTAGGTGTATCACCTACTTAAAATATTGGGCTGCATTTGGATATAAGTTAATGGACTCAATTGAGGCCCAAAATAAGTACATAAAAATGGAAAGATGACCAGCCCAACACCTAAGATTAATTTAGTCCCAACAAGATATGATCCAAGTAGAAATAGAGTAAGTAAATGGACTGTTTTGGACAGCTTGAATAGCCAAGTAGGTGCATCACCTACTTGATCTATTTTTGACCAAACATTGGCTAAGAATGAGCTAAAAGAGGCGGTTCAAGAGGGAGTATATAAAGCTACTTTCAGCTTATTTTCCATTCATTTCTCTGCTGAAAAACAATCTTTAAATGTAACACCCCTTACCTATCAAACTCTAGTTGACGACGTTGAACAATGTTTACGTAAGTGTCGAGAGCCAAAAGTATGTATTTTGTAATGTTATTGATGAGGTAACGGATATTGGTCCTAGTACATGGGATTAGACCCTCGTGGGAGGTGTAACACCCCGTATGTTGTCGAACCTATACGACTACGTGTACATTTAGGGAATTAATTAAACATGAGAGATTTGAAGAATTATACAATTATTTGTTGGGGCTTATATGAGTCTTGAGCCATTGGGCCAAATGAGGCCCAAAGATCATAAGAAAGACTTGGCCCAATGGGGCAAAACATGATCCAATTTTCCATTTGACTAATCAACCATGCATTTAATTCCAAGAGATGGGTAAGAGTGACTTGAGGGACATATATATATATATGAGGAATTATTCATTAAATTGGTGGGCTTAATTAACAATTTGTTAATGAGCTAAATGAGGCCCAAAATTTGCATGAAGACATGGCCCAAAAAGGGCATAATGACCCATTCTTGACCATTCTTGCAAGACCAAGTTGTTATATTATGATTGGACCAAGTGTTTGGTAAATAAAGTACCATTAGGGGACTATATATATGATGGAAAATCAGATTTTATTCATTTGTTACACCCATGCCTTTTTTAGAATTTTCTCAACACATCGTTATCTCATACAAACACTAGACTTTCATCCCTTGGACCAAGCTCATCATCTTGCAAGACTTGGTAAGTGTATATTGTTATGTTTTAATATATTTTATGCATTTAATATGGTTTATATCATGTTGTTTATGTTAGTGAAGTGTGAGAAGTTCACTATGTGTAAAACAATTTGTGTTTGCTAAATCAGAGGATGGTTTTGCCTTGTAAACTTGAACATAGACTTGTCGTCTTGAAGGAAGTGAACTTGATGGATTCAATATTGACATGTGAGATGTGATTATAGTCTTGCCTTGTTTTATCCTTGTGTATAATGTTTGGAGTTGTTGTTGTAAATTTGGTTATGGATTTGGTGACGGATTGAAAACAAAGTGACGTTTTGGTGATGTTTATGTGTGTTGTGAGACCATGGATGATTGTTGGAATATAATATGATCAAAAATATGTTAAAATAAATTTTTTTATGATCATGGGACATTCATTGCATGAAAAGACCCAAAAGAGACCATTTCGGACCAAAACGGGCATCTGCCCCCGTAGACGAGGGTACCTGCGGGCGCAGATGCCAACACAGGTGCCTCTGGCTACTGCCAAAGGTCACCTGCGCGTGCAACTCATACACCTACGGGCTCAGGTGGCAGCGTAGGTCAGTCCCAGAATTGGTTTTGTGTGTTTTCGTCTCTAGTTGATCCCCGAAGGCCCCTATACCCTTTTTGGATGTAATTAACAACTTGTGATGCCATTTTAGTGAATTTAAAGGGGAGTATGGAGGAATTTTGGAATATGTTAAGTATGTATTGTTGTTCATAAGTTGTTATGAGGCAATTTGATAAGGTACTTGTGACGGAATGATAATAAGGAAGTGTAAAGGGTAAGTGTGGTGTGAAGTGCTATTAATGTATGATACCTTGGTCAATGTGTGGAATGTTATGGTGTCATTGGTACAAGAATGCAGTGGATTGTATTGTAAGGAGTGACATGACGTTATACGACATTCATATAGCTCATTGTCGTTTTGTACACTTGTACGGTAAATGGTTGTTAACTAGAGTTCCATTATGAACTTGTGTTGTAGAGTGAAACATAAGGAAGGAGCTGGACTGTTGTGTTTATATATAGACTCGTGTACTTATACTTGGAAGTGAAGGTATGTAAGGTTAATCTTTCCGTACCTTTCTGCAGCATAGCGTATTCACCTTATTATGGTACTTACTCATGTCCGAAGTGTTCTAAAGTATTCCAGTTCAGGTTGAGATATATTTGTATTCATATGTCCTATTCTTAGACGAACTATGATTCACTTATCTCTTATTCATTGACTAAAGTTCTTAAGCTATCCTAATGTTGTAATTTCTAAAAGACCTATCTCAAAGAGGGTAAGATGTAGAGAAAATCTATTTATTCTTGAAAAGCATTTTCCAATCATGTCATGTTCCAAAGTCTAATAATATTATGATTATCTTTGCACCAATCTCATATGGGTAATGAAGGGAGTAATGTGCAAGCAAATATACCAATACCTCAAAAGAAAGAGATTAAGTTACGTATGTTGGTTGGGAGCAAAAGTGCAGGAAAATCATAGATGTGGGGTGGACACGGTTCCAAAGTTCCAGCAATATTATAACTCTAAAGTTTCTAGAATGTTACGATCCAAGTTTCATAATGTTATGACTATCATTATATCAATCTCTCCCAAGTAAGAAATGAAGAAAGATATGTATAATATTTAACCCACCAAAGAGTGGATGTATGTTCTCCCACCATAGAATGGATGTATGCTCTCCCACCATAGAGTGGATGTATGTTCTCCCACCAATAGAGTGGATGTACGTTATATTATTAATCCAAAACTCTTGAATATAAGAATCCCTTGAATAGAAGAATCTCTTGAAAAGAGGAGAAGAATCTCTTGAGTGAAGGAAAATTCCCTTGAGTGAAGATGTGTATGAAAGATATTCTATGAACAATAAGGATGTAAATGAGTGACCTAAAATAACAATAACAGAAGCGATATACATGGTTCCATATTTAAAATGATGGTTTATCCAGATTGAATATTCTCTCATATTTTATTCCATTGAAATTCTCATGTATGATGTAGTTTCTTATGAGCATTACATACTGTCATGCCCCAAATCCCGTTTGAGGTGTTATTGGCACCCGAAGCCGATATGGCCCGAGAGAACCAATCTTTGCTCATGTACATATGCATATCCTCGTATGAACATCGTACTATCTCATGTAACCAATAACATATAAAATGCCAATGGCAGAAGTCATGGAAAACATGTACAATATGTGAAACTTGGCTGTTAGGGCCATTAAGTCGAGTGAACATACATCTCTTTCATCCATATGCCCACATACATCTACAAAAGCCTCTAACAGATGCATTTATAAGACCAACTTAAATTCGGGACAAGTACCCGCTTTATACAATATTTGCAACATCAAACAAATGTACGACTCTGACTTGGAAAGTCCCGAACCAACTGGGGCTCACCAAAAATCTGCAAATATTGTCAACCTATAGCGGAGGTCCACTAGTGCCTGCACCTGCAGCATTTAAAGTAAGTCACCCGAGGGGGTCAGTACGAAGAATGTACTGAGTATGTAAGGCTCATAAGAACTGCATTAAACATTATAACAACAATGGAATCAAAATAAGAGAAATAGACAATGTGAATAAACTCTCTTTCTGTATGTAATGAACCATGTACTTATTTTTCTTCTGTCATTGCCACTTATGAGTATTCTCTCATGTCCTTATCATGCATATATTATCCCTTACATACCCCTTTACGCCAGAGAGTTACCTCCATTCAAAAGACTTATGCCAGAGAGTTACCTCCACTCAAAAGACTTACTTCTCAGAGATTCTTCTATTCAAGAAATCCGTCTACTCAAGAGTTTCTAGAGATTCTTCTATTCAAGAGATTCTAGAGACTTGGGTTAATATATATATGAACATCAATGGAAAACAACTGTAATAAAATAGTAAATATGGATAAACCATCAATCTGTGCTTTTGGAATCATGTCTATTACTTTCATTACTTTCATTACTTTCATTGCTTCTTTGCTTCTATGATTATTCATCTTTGCCTGTGAACTGTGACACCCGGGCCCCAACTGATCAGTGGGTTTACATAACATAACGTTATGTTGGGATCGGCTCGAGCTAGGCTTATGCCTCTAGAGCTGCCACCCTATGAATCAATATATTGGGATCGGCTCGAGCTAGGTTTTTACCTCTAGAGCTGCCACCCATAAATTAACATATCAAGTTCGGCTCGAGCAAAGTTTATACCTCTAGAGCTGCCCCCTGTCAGGTTCGGTCCGAGCTAGGCTTATGCCTCTAGGACTGCCCCCTGATCCAACAATCTTGGGATCGGCTTGAGCTAGGCTTCTACCCCCAAAGCTGCCACCCATACTTGATCATTAACCACATATGCATTACTTCACTTCTTTGATTTTGAGAGATTGATACCTTTACTTGTGAGAGATTGGTACATTTACTTGTGAGAGATTGATACATTCCTTTGGCATAACATTTTTGAAAACTTTGGAACCATACCCAATAATAGCATACATGTAAATAAACATTATTGGAAACATAGTCTTATTGTCAACATAACACCATTGGAACCATTGGACAATAATCAATAAACAAGATACCATAATATAACCACTATTGGAACTTTGGAATGTAACCTTATTGGGCTTTTGGAATAATACTCATGAACATGAGACATGAAATTCACAATTGATCAATGAGTAGGAAACATATGATAATGAACATTGATAACCAGATATAGGATACCTTAGCACATTTCGGGATGGAACAAGCGTAATGTCAATATGAATACTATTGGAACATGACATGATTGGAAAAGCTATTCAAGACTAAATAGACTCTCCTTACATCGTTACTTTCTTTGATATAGCTTCCTTAGAATTTACCACATTATGACAACTTTGGAACTTCAGTCAATGAAGAGGAGATATGTAATTCATAATTCGTCTAAGAGTCGGACATAGGTGAATGACAATATCGCTCAACCTGAACTGATATACCTTTGGACATTTCGGACTGGAATAGATACAATGTCAATATGCTGCAGAAGGATACAGAAAGAGTAACCTTGCATAAATTTACATCCATGTATGAATACACCAGTCTATATACACAACAGTCCAGCTTCTTCCTTATGTTTTACTCTACAACACAAGTTTATAATGGAACTCTTGTTAACAACTATTTACCGTACAAGTGTGCAAAATGACAATGAGCTATATGACTGCCGTATAAGGTCATATCATCCCTTATAATACAATCCACTGCATTCTCATACCAACGACACCATAACATTCCACACATTGATCAAGTTATCATACATCAATAGCATTTCACATTACACTTACCCTTTATACTTCCTTATTATCGTTCTGTCACAATTTCTCCTATCAACTTGCCCCATAAAAACTTATAAATAACAATACATACGTAACATAGTCAAACATGCCTCCATACTCCCCTTTAAAGTCATTAAAATGACATCACAAGTCGATAATTACATCCAAAAAGGGTATAGGGGCCTTCGGTGAGACACTAGAGACGAAAACACACAAAACTAATTCTGGGGCTGACCTGTGCTGCCACCTGTGCCCGCAGGTGGCTGAGGTGTGCGCGAAGATGACCCTTGGCAGGCGCAGGTTCCTCACCTGCGAGGGCGGATGCCCATTTTCGGTCAATTTGGTCTCTTTTGGGTCTTTTAATGCAATGAATGGTCCATGTTCATAACTAAACTTACTTTAACATATTTTAGACCATATTAGATTCCAACTAACATTCATGGTTTCATATGCACATAAACACCACCAAAAATTACGTTTTCCTTTCAATATGTCATCACTTCCATGCTAACTTTTGCAATAACAATGCCAAACATTATACACAAGGGTAAAACAAGGTAAGACTATAATCACATCTCACATGTAAATACTAACTCCATCAAGTTCATTTTCTTCACTATCACAATCCCATGTTCAAGTTTATAAGGCAAAATCATCCTCCGATTTAACAAACATGTCACATACACACATAGTGAACTTCTCACACTTCACAAACATAACCAACATGATATAAACCATCTTACATGCATAAAATATATTAAAACATAATAAGATACACTTACCAATACTCACCAAGTGATGATCTTTGGCCAAAAGAATGAAGGCCTAGGGTTTGTATGAGATAAGGCAATGTTGAGAAAATTCTATCTAAAGGCATGGGTGTCCAAAATGAATTAAAATCTGATTTTTCCCTCATTATATAGTCTCCTCATGGTGTATATTAACCAAACACTTGGTCCAATCCTCTTATATTGACTTGGTCTTGCAAGAATGGGTCAAGAATGGGTCATTATGCCCTTTTTGGGCCATGCCTTCATGCTACTTTTTGGGCCTCATTTAGCTCATTACAAATTATTAATTGAGCCCACCAATTGAATGAATAATTCCTCAAATATATATATATCTATCCCTCAAGTCACTCTTACCTATCTCTTGGCATTAAATGCATGGTTGATTAGTCAAATGGAAGATTGGATCATGTTTTGCCCCATTGGGCCAAGTCTTTCTTATGATCTTTGGGCCTCATTTGGTTCAATGGCCCAAGACTCATATAAGCCCCAATAATTAATTGCATAATTCTTCAAATCTCTCATGTTTAATTAATTCCATAAATGTACATGTAGTCGTATAGGTTCAACAATATACGGGGTGTTACACCTCCCACGAGGGTCGAATCCCTTGTACTGGCCCAATATCAATTACCTCATCAATAACATTACATAATACATACTTTTGGCTCTCGACACTTAAGTAAACATTATTCAACGTTGTTAAGTAGGGTTTGGTAGGTACGAGGTGTTACACATACTCAGTACATTCTTCGTGCTGACCCCCTCGGGGGACTTACCTTACATGTTGCAGGTGCAGGCACTAGTAGACATCCACTGTAGGTTGACAGTATTTGCGGTTCTTTGGTGAGCCCCCGTTACTTCGGGACTTTTCGAGTCACAGTTGTACAGTTGTTTTGAGGTTGTAAATGTTGTATAAAGCAGGGACTTGTCCCTACTTTTAGATGGTCTTATAAATGTATCAGTTAGAGGATTTTGTAGACGTATATGGGTATGTGAATGTAAGAGATGAATGTCCATTTGGAGTTGATGTCCCTAACGGCCAAGTTTCATCTATATATAGTGTAACACATAAGGAAGGAGCTGAATCATTGTACTTGTATTGTAGAGTAACACATAAGGAAGGAGCTGAATCATTATAGTTACGTGTTGGGAAGATAAGGTATGTAAGGTTATTCTTTTCCTCATTCTTCTGCAGCATCTATTGTTCATATTATCATAACACTTGTCCTATCCCCAAAGGGTTGTACAGTGTCTCCTTCCTCTAAATGGTTTAGGGTATCTCATTTCAGAGTTAGTAGCACTTGTTATCAATGTATCACTCTTATATCTAAATAATGAAGTAATGTGAGTAATTGTGTAATGGTTAACGTTGAGAATGGGTGGTATCTCATGGAGTGAAAGAAACACTCGCATGAATGTCGATCCCATTATTAAGGGTGGTATCCCATGGGATGAAAGGAACATCCGCATGGATGACGATCCCGATTATTATGTTATTTCCCACTGATCAGTTGGGCCCGAGCATGATATGATTGATGATTGATGATGTACAGTATAGTAAAGTAAAGTAAAGTAAAGTACAATAAAGTAAAGAAAGCAATGTACACGATTCCACACATATACTGTATGGTAGTTTATTTATATTGTTCGTTCACTTGTACTTAATTCCATTAAAGTTCTTATATCTCATACAGTTCCTTATAGCCTTACATACTCAGTACATTCTTTCATACTGATGTCACTTGGGGGACTTACCTTACTTGCTGCAGGCACAAGTAGTAGACCTCCATAGTAAGCTGCGGGTTATCTGCGAATTATTGGTGAGCTCCAGTTCGTTTGGGGCTTTTTGAGTCATATGTACATGTTGATTTTGGTATTGTATTACAGATGTATAAAGCGGGGACTCGTCCCGACTGTAGGTTTGGTTATGTATCTGGTAGAGGCTTTGTAGATGTTGTACAGTTAAAGGAAGGAACGTTGTACTTTTTTTGACCATATGGCTCCAACGGCCATGTCTCATGTTTATATAAATGTTCTTATTAGATTTATATTATTGATATGTTGTAACCATAAGTGATTGAATGCTAGCCCATTGACGACAAGTATGTGAACGTATAGAATGGTTCTCTCGGGCCTTAACGGCTTCGGGTGCCATGTCCACCCCAATGGGATTTGAGGCGTGACAAAAGTGGTATCAGAGCCAGGTTGTCCTAGGGTGTCTACAAAGCCGTGTCTGAGTAGAGTCTTGCTTATGGATGTGTTGTGCACCACATCTATACGTAGGAGGCTACGGGATATTTAGGAGTTGTTTCTTTTCTTCATTTCCTAGATCGTGTAATAGAGCTAAAGTTGTAGGTGGAATCATATCTGATCATTGAATTTGTTTTATGTTTTTTTTTTCCTCAATGTAGTAAAATGCCATTTACAAGGAGAAACAAGGGTAAAAGTAAGAAGGTAGACATGGATGCCGGAGAAGGAACCAGTAAATCACCACCTAAACAAGCTAATCAAGGTGAAGCTGAAAATGAGTTTGCATCACAGGCTTCTTCCACTCTTCCATTGTCAGAAGAGTCAAGAGGAACAGAAGTACCTGCAGAACCACCAATAAATACTACTGACCACAATTTAAAGAATGCAGTGCAAATATTGACTCGTATAGTTGCTGCACAAGTTCAGGGACAAGGTGGTCCAATGAGAAGTGATGATAGTGCAGCTAGATCAACTAGTCGACGGACACAGGATTTTCTGAAGTTAGATCCTCCCACATTCACTGGATCAGATCCAAATGAGGACCTTCAAGATTTTATAGATCAAATTCAAAGGGCTTTGGAGGTTATGCATGTGTCCGGTGTGGAAACTGTTGAGCTTGCGACCTATAGATTGAAGGGTGAGACTATTTTATTGTATGAAGATTGGAAACGGTCGAGGGGTATTGATGAACTCCCAGCTGGTTGGGAAGAATTTAAAATGGCATTCCTTGATCACTATCTCCCATATGAGGTCCGAGAGGCTCTTACGTACCAATTCTTGAATTTACGGCAGGGTAACATGAGCGTCCAAGAGTATAGCCTTCGATTTAACTCTTTGGCCCGATATGCTCCAAATGTGATAGCTACAATGATCGATAGAGTTCATTGGTATGTGGACAGACTGGAGCCATATTTGGTTTGAGATTGCACTATTGCTGCGTTGAACAGGGACATGTACATAGCTAGAATACAGGCCTTTACGCAGAAAATGAAAGATCAGAGGCAACGGAGAAAAACACAAGGGTTTGAAGAAGGGTCTTCAAAGAGAGCTAGATCTATGGGACAGTCTATGGCGTCCCAAGGAGAGATCAGGCCTCAGAGTTTTAATAAACCGCCTAGGCCATCATTTTCTCATTCCACGGCAGGCACTTCATCTCAATTCTGAGGGTTTAGAGGTAATCAAGCCTGGCAAAGTAGTGGCAGTCGTGGTTCACAGACAATAGGGTTTTCTTGGCCACCGTGTCAGCATTGTAGACGATATTATTTAGGTGAATGTCGGCTGGGGATGAATATTTGTTATTGGTGTGGCATGACGGGGCACATGATGAGGGAATGCCCACGAAGAGGCTCGGGAAGCATGGTACGACCTGCGGGATCCATTGTGGCATCATCATCTTCGGTCCCTTTCTTAGGTAGGGGTGTACAACCTACTTGTTATGGTAGAGGTGCTAGAGGAGCAGCCAATTCTAGTGGAGTCCAGAACCATACCTATGCCTTAGCGGATCTTCAAAATTCGGAGGCTTCTGCAGATGTAGTTACAGATACATTATCCATATTTTCACATAATGTATATGCATTGATTGATCCGGATCTACCCTATCGTATGTCACTCCATTGATTGCTGAAAAATTCAAAAGTACACCAGAATTATTAGCTAAGCCATTTGAAGTATCTACACCAGTTGGCGAATCTATCGTAGCTAAAAGAGTCTATCGTAATTGTATAGTAACTGTTTGTGATCATAATACGTTGGCTGATCTTGTCGAACTAAAAATGGTAGATTTTGATGTTATAATGGGTATGGATTGGTTGGCTTTTTGTTATGCCACAGTAGATTACCGAACAAAGAAGGTATATTTTCATTTCCCAAAAGAGATAGTCCTTGAGTGGAGGGGTAATGTTGGAACGCCAAAAGGTAAGTTTATTTCTTATCTTAAGGCGAAGAAACTGATATCTAAGGGGTACATATGTCACCTCGTAAGGGTGAAAGATATTGATGTGGAGCCACCGACTCTTCAGTCTGTTCCAGTGGTAAATGAATTCCTTGATGTATTTCCTGAAGATCTCTTGGGGTTACCTCCAGAACGAGAAGTAGAGTTTGGTATTGATGTGATTCCAGATACTCAACCTATCTCTATTCCTCCGTATAGAATGGCCCCAGCAGAGTTACGGGAATTGAAGGAATAATTAAGAGACTTGCTGGACAAGGGATTCATAAGGCCTAGTATGTCCCCTTGGGGTGCACCAGTGTTATTTGTACTCAAGAAAGATGGCACATTGAGAATGTGTATTGATTATGGGCAACTGAATAAGGTAACAATTAAGAACAAATATCCCCTCCCTAGAATTGACGATTTGTTTGACCAATTACAAGGTGCTAAATGTTTCTCAAAGAATGACTTGAGGTCAGGTTACCATCAAGTAAAGGTCAGAGAGAAAGATATACCCAAGACATCTTTCTGAACACGGTACGATCATTATGAGTTTTTAGTTATGTCCTTCGGGCTAACAAATGCACCAGCAGCTTTTATGGATCTGATGAATAGGGTGTTCAAGCCGTTTTTAGACGTGTTCGTGATAGTGTTTATAGATGATATTCTTGTCTATTCAAGAACAAAAGAGGACCATGCTAGTCACTTACGACAGGTGTTACAGATTCTTCGTGATCGTGAGTTATATGCAAAGTTCTCTAAATGTGAATTTTGGTTAAAATCTGTAGCATTCTTGGGTCATATTGTATCTGATGAAGGAATAAGGGTTGATACTCAAAAGATAGAAGCTGTGAAAAATTGGCCAAAACCTACAACGCCTACAGAGATTCATAGTTTTCTCGGGTTGGCAGGTTATTATAGAAGGTTTGTTGAAGGATTTTCTTCTATTGCTGCACCTTTAACAAAGCTAACACACAAGGCAACTAAGTTTCAATGGAATGATGCATGTGAGAAGAGTTTCCAAGATCTGACGAATAAGCTAACGTCTACACCCCTATTGGTACTTCCAGAAGGCGCAGAAGGGTATGCAGTGTATTATGATGCTTCAGGAGTTGGCTTGGGATGTGTATTGATGCAGCATGGTAAAGTGATAGTTTATGCCTTAAGACAATTGCGGCCACATGAAAAAAATTATCCAACACATGATCTTGAGTTAGCAGCAGTGGTATTTGCTTTAAAGATATGGCGCCACTATTTGTATGGGGTTCATGTTGACATATATACCGACCATAAGAGTTTACAATATATCTTTAAGTAGAAAGACCTAAATTTGAGACAGCGGAGGTGGCTTGAACTATTGAAAGATTATGACATTGATATTTTATATCATCCGGGGAAGGCAAATGTGGTAGCTGATACATTAAGTCGTAAGGCAATGAGGAACACTTATGGCCAGCTTAAGGGAAAACAAGGGTTAATCAAGGATCTACATCAATTAGCTAGCTTAGGGGTTCGCCTTCTTGAAACTCCAGAGGAAGGAGTTGTTGTGCAAAATGCAGCAGAATCTTCATTAGTAGCTAAGGTGAAAGAGAAGCAGTATGCAGACCCTTTTCTATCACAGCTTAAGGAGAATGTACAACAAGGTTTGACAAAGGCATTTGAGCTTACGCAAGAAGGAGTGCTTCAGTGTCAAAACAGATTATGTGTACCTAATGTAGATGAGTTAAGACGAAGGATTATGACAGAGGCACATCATTCCAGGTATTCTATTCATCCGGGATCAACTAAAATGTACCACGATCTGAAAGGAGTATATTGGTGGAGTGATATGAAGAAGAATATTGAAGAATTTATATCCCAATGTCCAAATTGTCAACAAATAAAAGTAGAGCATCAGAAGCCTGGAGGTTATATGCAATGTATAAATCTCCCAGTCTGGAAGTGGGATATGATTAACATGGATTTCATCACAGGTTTGCCTCGTACACTGCAGAAATTTTATTCCATATGGGTAATAGTTGACAGGCTTACCAAGTCAGCACATTTCCTACCAGTCAAGACCACTTACACAGCTGAAGATTATGCACAGTTGTATGTTAAAGAGATAGTTCGACTGCACGGAATTCCAATTTCTATTATATCTGATAGGGGAGCTCAATTTACTATAAACTTTTGGAAGTCCTTTCAGAGAAGTTTGGGTACTCAACTGAATTTAAGTATAGCTTTTCACCCACAAATAGATGGACAGGCAGAACGCACCATACAGACACTTGAAGATATGCTGCGATCTTGTGTATTAGACTTTAAAGGTAGTTGGGATGATCATTTACCTCTTATTGAGTTTGCCTACAATAATAGCTATCATTCAAGTATCAAAATGGCGCCTTATGAAGCCTTATACGGAAGAAAATATAGGTCACCGATTGGGTGGTTTGAAGTAGGTGAGACTATTTTATTTGGACCAGACCTTGTTCATCAAGCCATGGAAAAGGTTAAGGTGATACAGCAACGGCTAGGAACAGCCCAAAGTCGACACAAATCATATGCCGATGTTAGAAGAAGGGGGCTAGAGTTTGCTATAGGTGATTGGGTATTTTTAAAAGTATCGCCAATGAAAGGGGTGATGAGATTTGGAAAAAAGGGAAAGCTAAGTCCACGTTTTATAGGACCATATAAGATTATCCGAAGATTTGGCCAAGTTGCATATAAGTTGGAACTACCCCAAGAACTCTCCACAGTTCATCCAGTGTTTCACATCTCAATGCTTCGAAGGTGCATAGGAGATGATACAAGATCAAGTCCACAATATGAAGATTTCAGCAACAACAACAAGAAGACCCAACAAACACAAGATTAGCCAACAAACACAAGATTAGCAAGTTAAACAACAATGCTAGTGAATCGAAAGAGCCCCACACGGCTTCACTAGACTTCAAGATCTCAAACACAACAACAACAAGATAACAAAAGATAGATAACTTGACATATAATATTCAAGAGACTAAGAACCCTAACATCAAGAAAGGACCCTAAGACTAATGAATATAAACACCAAGTTCTTACTTAGACCAAGAGGAACTCAATGACCTCAAGATCCTTGTTTCTAGCCAAGATACAACACAAGTGTCTCTCTTCTTTGTGGGCTGTTTTGAGAGAGAGAGAGAACCCAAAATATTACAAGTCTTGTGATTCAAAAATAATAATGGAAGACTACTCCAAATAACCCTAAAATGTTCTATTTATATTACAAGTCAAAATGAAGCAAAATGACTAGCTTGCCCTTGTCTAGGCTGCTGCTCCTTGGAGTGTAAGTTTAGTACACTTCAAGGTCCCTCTTCACACTTAAAAACATTGAGATCCTTAGGAGGCTCGATCACCAACTCACACACGGCCATTTGCATGAACAAGGCTTGGAGTTTTTGTAATTCCCGAGCTTGGCTTCGTGTGAATGGTCGAGTACTTGTTGGACAGCTTGTCCCACCCGTATCATCCTCTCCATCTTGAGAGGAATTTGACCTCAAATTCAGCACTTGGTCATCTTCAACCGCCTCCACGAGAGAAAGATCACAAACGTTGAAAGTGTTGTGCACTTGATATTCCGGTGGAAGGTCAATCTTGTAGGCGTTGTCATTGATTTTCTCAAGTACTTGGAATGGACCATCACCTCTCGGCATCAATTTGGACTTTCTTTGAGATGGAAACCGATCCTTCCGAAGATGCACCCACACCCAATCTCCCGGTTCAAGAATGAATTTCTTTCTTCCCTTGTTGGCCCTCCTTGCCATGTCTTGGTTTTTCTTCTCAAGTTGAAGCCACACCTTCTCATGTAACTTCTTCATAGAATCTGCCCGCTTGCTTCCATCTAAGCTAATCATGAGATCACTTGGAAAAGGCGTTAAATCCAAAGGGGTGAGGGGGTTGAGGCCGTATACACACTCAAACGGAGTCATTCCTGTACTTGAGTGTATGACACAGTTATAGGCAAACTCAATCAATGGTAAGTGCTCCTCCCAAGAAGTCATTTTCCCCTTAACCATGGAACGTAGCATAGCACCCAAAGTCCTATTTACTACTTCCGTTTGGCCATCGGTTTGTGGGTGGCAGGACGTAGAGAACAACAACTTGGTACCAAGCCTACACCACATGGACTTCCAAAAGTGGCTTAGGAACTTAGAGTCCCTATCACTCACAATGGTCCTCGGAACACCATGCAATCTAACAACATTATCAACAAATAACGAGGCCACGCTAGGGGCGTCATCACATTTAGAGCAAGGAATAAAGTGCGCCATTTTAGAAAACCGATCGATTACAACAAAAATACTATCCCGACCTCGTTGAGTCCTTGGAAGCCCTAACACAAAATCCATAGATATATCAAGCCAAGGACATAGAGGAGTGGGCAGCGGGGTGTACAACCCGTGAGGTAGGAGCCGAGATTTGGCTCTCTTGCATTCTACACATTGGCCGCAAATTCTAGCCACATCCTTGCGCATTTTGGGCCAATAGAATTGCTCCTCCAATATTCCGAAGGTCTTTTCGACCCCAAAATGATCCATTAGACCGCCATCGTGTGCTTCCCTCACAAACAATTCTCTCCAAGAGCTAGAGGGCACACACAATCGTCTACCTTTAAATAAGTAACCATCAAACTTGGCATAGGGATTTGAACCCCTAGCCAAATTCCACTTGTCCCTACCCAAGTCTTCGCATTCCCTAAAGATAGGAGCAAAGTGAGGGTCCTTGGGATACAACTCTCTTAAACTCTCAAAACCCATCAATTTTGATGACAAAGTGGACACAAGAGCATGTTTTCTAGACAAGGCATCAGCTACTACGTTGTCCTTACCCTTTTTGTATTGGATAACATAAGGGAAGGTCTCATGGAACTCAATCCATTTGGCATGCCATTTGTTAAGCTTGTCTTGGGCCCGAAGATACTTTAAGGATTCATGGTCCGTTTGGATCACGAACTCCTTAGGCCATAAGTAGTGTTGCCAAGTGGCCAAGGCTCTAATCAAGGCATACAACTCTAAATCATACGTGGAGTAGTTTAGAGTTGCTCCTTTGAGCTTTTCACTAAAGTAAGCAATGGGTTTCAAATCTTGCATCAAAACAGCCCCTATGCCTACTTTACTCGCATCGCACTCGACTTCGAAGGTCTTATCAAAGTTGGGCAATTGTAACAAGGGTGCGGAGATGAGCATATCTTTCAAGGCTTCAAATGCCTTAGCTTGCTCGACACCCCACTTGAAGGGTTGTTCTTTCCGAATGACCTCGGTCAAGGGGGCGGCTATGGTGCTAAATCCTTTGACAAACCTTCTATAAAAACTAGCCAACCCGTGGAAGCTTCTTACTTCTCCAACGGTTTGTGGGGTTGGCCAATTTTTGATAGTATTTATCTTGGATTCATCCACTTCGACCCCTCTTGAACTAACAACAAAACCCAATAAAACAACTTCATTAATGCCAAAAGAGCACTTTTCCAGATTTGCATACAATTTTTCCTTTCTAAGGACATCAAGAACACATTGTAAATGCATCACATGCTCTTCTAAAGACTTACTATACACCAAGACATCATCAAAATAGACAACAACAAACTTTCCAATAAATGGCCTCATCACATGATTCATTAGCCTCATAAAAGTACTTGGAGCATTTGTTAGGCCGAATGGCATAACCTTCCATTCATAGAGACCAAACTTGGTCTTGAAGGCGGTTTTCCATTCATCACCGGGTTGCATTCTTATTTGGTGATAGCTACTCCTTAAATCAATCTTAGAAAACAAACATGAACCATTCAACTCATCTAGCATGTCATCTAACCGAGGAATAGGGTGGCGATATTTTACCGTAATTTTGTTGATGGCTCGGCAGTCCACACACATGCGCCACGTTCCATCTTTTTTGGGCACCAATACCACTGGAACACCACACGGACTCATGCTCTCCTTGACATACCCTTTGTTGAGGAGCTCCTCAACTTGACGTTGCAATTCCTTGGTGTCCGTAGGATTGCTCCTATAAGCCGGCTTGTTTGGCAATTGTGATCCCGACACAAAATCAATTTGGTGCTCAATTCCCCGAAGCGGGGGAAATCCTTGCGGAAGTTCCTTAGAAAATACATCCTCATAATCCTGCAACACACAAGAAATCAAAGGGGAAATGGAAGAATTAGTGGGGTTAGTATTAAAATAATGAGCCAAGAGTAACATAGGCGTGTCCTCATCATGATCCACGAAGAGTTCCTTCTTCCTAACTAACATCACCATGTTTTCCATCCCCTTTGCCGTTGGGGCAGCCTTGGATGACCCCACTGCCCCACCTACGGAATTCCCTCCCTTCTCTCCCTTTTTGGATTCCTTTCCCTTTTCCTTTAATTCTCTCATCCTTTGATGCCACTCATTTACTTGGGAAGGCGAAAGAGGATGAAGAGTAACCTTTCGGCCATCCTTCTCAAGTGTATATCGATTGGACCTCCCATCGTGTTTAGTAGACCTATCATATTGCCAAGGTCTACCTAGCAACAAGTGACATGCTTGCATTGGTATCACATCACAAAGCACTTCATTGTGGTAGTTTACCACCTTAAACCGTATCACACATTACCTTGCGACCCTTAATTCACCACAATCATTCAACCATTGTAACTTGTAAGGACTAGTGTGCGGGGTAGTTGGTAACTTCAAGAAATTTACCATAGCATGACTTACAACATTTGTACAACTACCACTATCGATCGCCAAGGTACACACACTCCCCTTTACAAGACATTTAGTATGGAATAGATTTTCCCTTTGGCTTGGGTCATCTATTGCCTTACTAATCATGACGCGCCTAACCACAAAGTTTGGAACCACACACTCCCCTTCTTGCTGATAAACATCTTCACCATCATCACCATCATCATCATGTGGTTCATCATCGGTTTCCTCTCCATCTTGAGGCTCGGCCTCATTTTCTCCCCTTTCGGGACCCACCTCCTCCCCAAGGTAATACACTCTCCCTTCCCGTAGGATCACATTGCATCGGTTTGGACATTGATTGGCCTTATGCCCCCAACCTTGGCACTTGAAACATTGGAATCCCTTTGGGTTAGGATACTTGTGATCCTCCAGTTTTGGAGGAATTTCGGGGACTGTTTTGGGCTCGGGCAGCCTTGTAGTGGCGAGTTGGTCCTTGTTTTTGGGCCAACCCGAGGGGGCTTGTCCCCTTGCCTTGAAAGATGATCTCTCTTTAAGTTCCCTTTCAATCTCAAGAGCAGCTTGGAAAATACCGTCAATGGTATCAAACTTGTGAAGTGTTAAATGAGTGGAGATCTCTTTGTTCAACCCACACTTGAACCGGATGATGTCGTGACTGATTTGCTCCCCACGATGATCAAGTTTCAACATGAGTTGTTTAAACTCATCAAAATATGCCATCACACTCTTGTTACCTTGACGCAAGCCATACAATCTAGCAAGCAACTCATGGCGATATCTCTCGGGAAGGTATCGTTGCCTCATCAAGTACCTCAACCGATACCAAGGTGGTGGCTGCCCATCAATTAGTTCATTACCAAACCACTTGACATACTCCCACCAAGTGTTAGCATAACCCTCGAAATGAGCTATAGCATAGCAACCCTTCTTTCTTCCGAGATATCATTAACTTGGAAAACTTTGTCACAAGCCGATTCCCAAGCTAAGTAGGCCTCGGGGTCACTTTCACCTTTAAAGATGGGTAGGTTCAACTTGATGGTGTTGATGCCTACATATCTCTCTTGGTGTCGGTTTCCCTTATCTCCATACCCTAGGTATCTCCTTGGATCTCCACGACCCCCTCTTATCTCCTCCTCCCTCATGTAAGCATCATCAAAGGCTCCATATCCTTCATACTCCTCTCTACCATATCCTTCAAAAGGGGCTGGTCGGTCTTGGGTATTTTGATTCGGCGGAATTGGATTTTGTGGCCTTTGGTTTAATGGAGCTTGGAATGGAGGGTTCGGATTTAGTGGAGGTACTTGACGTCCAAATACCTCTTGTGGAACTTGAGGATCTTGGAAATGTATTGGTCTAGTGGGGTCACGGTTTGGAGGGAAAAAGGTGGTTTGGCTTGCGGCATTTAGTGGAGCTTGAGGTGCATTTAGCATTTGGTGGACTGTTTCAGGGGTGATGGTTGCGGAGGAAGTCCTATCATGCCCATTGGTAGAAACATGTAGAGGAGTAGAAGGACGGGAGTTCCTTTGACTCTCCACTTGTTCTCACCTCCCACTAATAGTCGACACTTCTCCCTTGATTGCTGCCAAGTCCCCCCTCACGGCTCCAAATTCCGTATTCAACCTTTCAAGTGTCCGGGTAATGGCCTCAAGAGTGACCCTCATAGAGTCAAGTACATTATTATCCACGTTATGGGACGTGGTCGTCCCTTCCATTGTCAAGGTCTTACACTCTTTAGATCACCACACGCTTGAGTTCCATAAGTGTTGTGAATTGGCTAGTAACCGTGAATCCTTTAAGGTATGAGTAAGCTCTTATCCGGAGTGGATTCTTGTTTGAAGACTCAAAGAATTCTTGTCGGACTAGAGCCAAAAACAGCAACGTATTCAAAAGATAAAAGGCACTCAAGTAATCGTTGACACGAACAAATGGATTCAAAGGACTATTCGACAACCTAGTAGGAATGTACTAGTTTGTTAATTAGTTCTAGAACCAAGTAAAGGAAACCAAGAATCAACAATTAGCTACTAGAAGAATATCCAAAGTTGAGCTTATAGTGACGTGGCAGCATGTAAGTTGTCCCACACGTTTTTGCTTCTTCCTTCTTTTTTTTTTTTTTTTTTTTTTTTAATCTCAAATCTGAAATTTTCAATACTCACACAACTTGTTATAGATGACAATGTGTTTTGGAGGGAAAGTAAAGGTCTTGTAGTCTTTCAACCTTTCAAACTCAAAAAGGTAAGATTTGACTAGGCTAATCCACAAAACAAGGTTCCGTGTTTTAAGGAAAAGTGGTTGTCAAGTCTTGGAAGAGATGTGTGCAAGTTTTCCTTCACCAACAACTTTATGACTTTTTGTCTTACAACATGAACTCAACTTTCAACAAGATGAACAAGTTTATAAGATGAACATCTCAACAATCTCAACACCTTCATGAACACAACATCAACTTCTTCAAGCACATCACACAAAACCACCAATTATCATCAACAACATACAACCTACGATCCACCTTTCAAGTTACCACAACAATGGTCAATATTTTAAGCTCAACTTTTAGATCTAGACACTTTAGTGTTGGTGAGAAAGAAACCAACACTAGAAACACACTAAACAATTAAAACAACACCTAGATCTATACACACAACAATATTCTCGGCCAAAGGCAACAATGGACAGATTTTGCTCTTTTTTTTTTTTTTTTTTTTTTTTTGGCCGAGAGCAAGCCCAAGATAGGTAGTGTTAGAACACCACCGGTCTTGCTTTGATACCAAATGATACAAGATCAAGTCCACAATATGAAGATTTCAGCAAAAACAACAAGAAGACCCAACAAACACAAGATTAGCAAGTTAAACAACAATGCTAGTGAATCGAAAGAGCCCCACACGGCTTCACTAGACTTCAAGATCTCAAACACAACAACAACAAGATAATAAAAGATAGATAACTTGACATATAATATTCAAGAGACTAAGAACCCTAAAATCAAGAAAGCACCCTAAGACTAATGAATATAAACACCAAGTTCTTACTTAGACCAAGAGGAACTCAATGACCTCAAGATCCTTGTTTCTAGCCAAAATACAACACAAGTGTCTCTCTTCTTTGTGGGCTGTTTTTAGAGAGAGAGAGAACCCAAAATATTACAAGTCTTGTGATTCAAAAATAATAATGGAAGACTACCCCAAATAACCCTAAAATGTTCTATTTATATTACAAGTCAAAATGAAGCAAAATGACTAGCTTGCCCTTGTCTAGGCTGCTGCCCCTTGGAGTGTAAGTTTATTACACTTCAAGGTCCCTCTTCACACTTAAAACATTGAGATCCTTAGGAGGCTCGATCACCAACTCACACACGGCCATTTGCATGAACAAGGCTTGGAGTTTTTGTAATTCCCGAGCTTGGCTTCGTGTGAATGGTCGGGTACTTGTTGGACAACTTGTCCCACCTGTATCAGGAGATCCATCTCATATTAATCCTACAGAAGATGTACAAATTATGGAAGATCTCACCTATGAATAAGTACCTATTGCTATTATGGATCGACAAGGTAAGAAGTTAAGAAATAAAGAGGTAGCTTCCGTAAAAGTGCTTTGGAGGAATCAACAGGTAGAAGAAATCACATGGGAAGCTGAGGAAATGATGAAATCTAAGTATCCTCAATTATTTGAAACCGAAGTGGAGGCCTTAGATGCTGAATTGGAGCAATAACAAGTAAGTATATAAATATATAAGTGTTATATGGTAGTATAAATATTAAACTTAAGCTTGAACTCGTTTAAGCTGAATAGAGATAATACTACCATTCGAGGACGAATGTTCCAAAGGGGGGAAGGATGTAACACCCCGTACATTTTCAAAATTTATACGATCAACCTACCATGGATAAAAGTATTTAAACTTGATATAATAAGGACATAATTGAGTGTAAAGTTAAAGTTAAGTGGTGGATTAAGGTAGAAGGATTAAGACGTTGGAAAAAGGGGAGAACATAAACGAGGTGCTTCCATGACTTAATTAAGATAGTAGGTGTATCACCTAATTAAACTATTGGGCTGCATTTGGATATAAGTTAATGGATTCAATTGAGGCCCAAAGTAAGTACATAAAAATGGAAAGAGGACCAGCCCAACACCTACTATTAATTCAGTCCCATCAAGACATGATCCAAGTAGAAATAAAGTGAGAAAGTGGACTGTTTTGGACAGCTTATATAGCCAAGTAGGTGCATCACCTACTTGGACTATTTTTGACCAAAAAATGGGATAAGAATGAGCTAAAAGAGGTGGATAAGAGGGAGTATAAAGAGCTGAAATTCAGCTCATTTATCCATTCATTTCATTTTCAAAAAATAGAAAATTAAAACACTCTCTCCTCTCTCAAACCCCAATCAGTCGCCCCAAAATTCCCTAGGGTTCTTGGGTAAATCCTCCACTTTTCAAGCCTTGGTAAGTGTTTACCCTTGTATATTAATGTAATATATGTATAATAAAGTGTGGAAATCAGGTTGGTTATGTTTAAAATGTATAGGGAAGTCCCTTAATTAGTTGGCAGTCCACTTGTGTTAGTTTTGATGAATTTGTCTTCCTTGTGGCTTGGACTTGTATAGGGTCTTAAGGTGTTGAAGAAATTAAGTTATGATGATGAAATTTCAGTATATTAAAGTGTGGTTCTACCCCTAAATCTTTCCTTTTAAGTATGGCTTGATGGGAATGTTTATATGTTTTGGTCAATGGAACGTTTGTTGTAGTGAAAAGAGAATACTCTTTCGTTATGTTAAACTGAATTTTGGAACTGTTGTGGAATGATTTTGGTATTCTACTATGGAATTAATTATGGTGACCTTATGGGGTGAATATATGGAGTTTCGTTGGAGTGGAAATTTAAAGGATAAACTAGGTAGGTAATCCTACCGGTTTGTAACGTTTATGTTGGTTTGTGGACTATTTTGGTGGTGTGTGGACTGATTTGGTGGTGGTGTTTTCCAAAAGCAGTAAGTTATAGTTTAATGTTATTTGGTAGTATAATGAATGGGGGAGTGATGCACAATGTATTTTGGAGGTTGGACGGTTTCTACTTTCCGTTAAGCACCTACTTACTGTCTTATGAACTTATAATGTAGCTAGTCGTTAATATTCGCTCCATTATGTACTTGTATTGTAGAGTAACACATAAGGAAGGAGATGAATCATTGTAGTTACGTGTTGGGAAGATAAGGTATGTAAGGTTATTCTTTTCCTCATTCTTCTGCAGCATCTATTGTTCATATTATCATAACACTTGTCCTATCCCCAAAGGGTTGTACAGTGTCTCCTTCCTCTAAATGGTTTAGGGTATCTCATTTCAGAGTTAGTAGCACTTGTTATCAATGTATCACTCTTATATCTAAATAATGAAGTAATGTGAGTAATTATGTAATGGTTAACGTTGAGAATGGGTGGTATCTCATGGAGTGAAAGAAACACTCGCATGAATGTCGATCCCATTATTACGGGTGGTATCCCATGGGATGAAAGGAACATCCGCATGGATGACGATCCCGATTATTATGTTATTTCCCACTGATCAGTTGGGCTCGGGCATGATATGATTGATGATGTACAGTATAGTAAAGTAAAGTAAAGTACAATAAATTAAAGAAAGCAATGTACATGATTCCACACATATACTGTATGGTAGTTTATTTATATTGTTCATTCATTTGTACTTAATTCCATTAAAGTTCTTATATCTTATACAGTTCCTTATAGCCTTACATACTCAGTACATTCTTTCGTACTGATGTCACTTGGGGGACTTACCTTACTTGCTGCAGGCACAGGTAGTAGACCTCCATAGTAAGCTGCGGGTTATCTGCGAATTATTGGTGAGCTCCAGTTCGTTCGAGGCTTTCCGAGTCATATGTACATATTGATTTTGGTATTGTATTACAGATGTATAAAGTGGGGACTCGTCCCGACTGTAGGTTTGGTTATGTATCTGGTAGAGGCTTTGTAGACGTTGTACAGTTAAAGGAAGGAATGTTGTACTTTTTTTGACCATATGGCTCCAACGGCCATGTCTCATGTTTATATAAATGTTCTTATTAGATTTATATTATTTATATGTTGTAACCATAAGTGATTGAATGCTAGCCCATTGACGACAAGTATGTGAACGTATAGAATGGTTCTCTCGGGCCTTAACGGCTTCGGGTGCTATGTCCGCCCCAATGGGATTTGAGGCGTGACACTTTATCACTTCTTCGGCTCCTGAAGTTCTTTCTTTTACTTGTCGATTCTTGCACCGTCCCTTTTTGGAAACTACGTTCTTTATTTCCCACACTTTTTATTTACTCCTCCAAAATAATAATTTATATTTCTTCATAATTAAGATTTTTTGTAACTTGCACATTCAATCAATAATGGATCTCGGCATATGACTTGTTTTAGCTTGTAGCTACTGTTGTACCACCTTAACCTTCTCTATAGCTTAGTGAACATAATCTAGCCCCAAGTAAGACGGTTCCACTCAGTTTAAATCACCCAATTGATGATTTAAATTATCGTCTCTATAAACCTTCGTAAGATACTATTTTGATACTTGAATAACAGCTATTCTTATAAGCACATTCAATAAGGGGTAGATGATCATCCCAACTACCTTTTGAGTCTATCGTACAGGCTCGTAGTATACCTTCAAACGTTTGGATAATATACTCTGCGTGTCCGTTCGTCTGAGGGTGAAAAGCTGTACTGAAATTCACTTATGTACCCAACCTCTTCTGCAAAGACATTTCCAAAAATGTGTAGTAAATCGAGCTCCCCTATCTAATGTAATAGAGTTGGAACTCCGTGTAGTTGTACTTTCTCTTTAACTAAAAGGAAATAGGATTTACATACTGCTTTTCCTTCTTCCAGCCACAAATGAAGACTTTACCGTATTTTATACTATACTTCTTTCATATGGAGTCCCCTGAAGACGAACTCCTAAGCTGGCTAACTGATGTATATCCTCAACTATAATTGTTTTTCGGTCATTGGATACTAGTGCTTCCTATTGCTTTGTGACTTAATGTATCAGCTACCACGTTTGCCTTTCCCGGATGATATTACATACCAATATCTTAATCCTTTAATAGTTCAGGCTACCTTCGCTACCTCAGATTAAGTCCGTCGTCTTAAATATATATTGTAACCTCTTGTAATCAGTGTATATGTCAACATGAATCCCTTACAAATAGTGGCATCATATTTTGAAAGCAAATGTCACAGTTACTAGTTCAAGGTCATGTGTTGGGTAATTTTTCGTTCATATGGATACAATTGTCTTGAAGTATAAACTATCACATTACCGTGTTACATCAATACACATCCTAAGACGACTCCTAAAGCATTACAATATCCTGCATACCCTTCTGAAGTACTAGTACAGGTGTAGAAGTCAATTCATCTTTCAGCTCTTGGAAACTCTTCTCATGTGTTGTTCCACTGGAACTTAATTGTCTTGTGTGTAAGTTTTGTTAAGGGTGCGGGGATAGAAGAAAATCCTTCAACAGTTATCCTATAATAACCAACCAACCTAAGAAAACGATGGATCTCTGTAAGCATCGTAGGCCTTAGCCAATTTTTTTTCACCACTTCTATCTTTGGCGTATCAACTTTCATTCCTTAATCCTATACAATGTCACCCCATGAACAATGTGTATTTTAACCAACTCACGTTTAGAGAACTTTACATATATATATTATTGTCACGAAGAACCTGTAACGCCTGTCGCAAATGATTAACACGGTCCATTTTTGATCTTATATATCGTCCCCAAACATAGTCGCATACACATTTAAAAGTGGCCTGAACACTCTATTCATCAAATTCCTAGCAACTGCGGGTGCATTGGGTAGCCCCATTAGCATCTCCAAAATTTCATGGTAACCCTCATGTATTTGAAAAGTTGTCTCGGGTATATATCTTTTATATATGTTTTTTTTTTCACCCTTACTTGGTGATATCCCGATCTCAAGTCAGCCTTTGTCAATATGTGACACCTTGTGATTGGTTGCCTAGATCATCAATTCTAGGGAAGGAATAGTTGCTCTTGATCGTTACCTTATGCAGTTGCCAATAGTCAATACACATTCTCAAGTACCATTTCATTCATTTTTTTTCACACTCACACAGATGCACCCCAAAGGCATACTAGATCTTATGTATTCCTTGTTCACCAAACCTTTTACGTGTTCTCTCTTTTTCTTTTTTTTTTAATTCCCATAGATCTGCTAGAGCCATTGTATACGGAGGGAGAGAGATAGGCGAAATGCCTAGAATCACATCAATGCTAAGCTCTACTCCCCGTTCTAGGGGTAAGCCTGGAAATGCATCAGGAAATATATCAAGAAATCCATTGACCACTGGAACCTATTGAGGACTTGGTGGTTTCACATCAGTATATTACTTTCAGACCAACTGACATACATACCCCTTGGCTATCAAGTTCATCGCTTTAAGATAGAAAATAAAATTTTCCTCTTGGTGCCCCCATATTACTGTTCCACTCCGGCACATGGTTTTATGGATAATGAAAATATACTTTCTTAGCCCGGCAATTCACCTTGGCATAACAAGAAACCAACCAATCCACCCCTATTATAATATCGACATCTACCTTTTTCAATTCAATAAGATCAACCAATGTATCATGACTACACACTGTTACCACACAATCATGATGCACTCTTCTGTCTACAATAAATTCACCCTTTGGTGTAGATTCCCCAAATAGGTTAACTAAACATTCTAGTGTCCTTTTACAAATTTTTTTTTTCTCTTCGACCATCAACTGAGTAACATACAATAAGGTAAAAACCAAATCAAACAATGTAAATACGTGACGCAAAAAGACAGATAATATACCTGTCATTTCATCAGGAGAAGCCTCAAATTTCTGCCGATCCATCACGGTATGGGAACGACCCTGAATGCTACCGGAACTGGCTTCCCTCCTAGCATCTATGACACGACCAGCAGGCTGTACATTTGACCATGATAATGCAACAGCAGCTACCATAGGCCGTGTCACACCACCCATACCTTTTTGTGGTCACTCTCTCACCATGTTCCCTGGCACGCCACACCAAAAGAAAACATTTGTTCCCACTCGGCATTCACCTGCATGAAACCTCCCGTAGTGCTGGCACATCCGACGATAAAACCTCGGGTGGTTCATACTCCTTTGTTTTTGATATCCCCCTGTTTGTAAACCCTGAATCTCACCATTTTGCCTTAAACGATTGCTTCTAGACCCTTGGAATAGAGGTGGTCTATGAAAATTCCAAGGTCCAAGTCCTTTATGGGACGTCATAAACTGTCCTATGGGTTTAGCCCTTTTCGATGATTCCCCTTCCAATTCCTGCATCCTCCTCCTCTGTCTCTGTCCCTCTTTTTGTTGTACAAGAGCTTGCCTCTGAGCTTGCGCAGCAACTACATAGGTCAATATCCACACCGCACTCATTAAATCTTATTCAATAGTATTATCGGGCAGTTCCAAAGATACTTCGCTTCTACTCGGCTCTTCTGGAGCTGGAAGAGTAGAAGAAGACCACGATAGAATTTCACCATTTGCTCTACCTTGACTAGCTTGGTCAGGTGGTAATTGAATCATTCCTTCTCCAGCATGCATATCGACCTGCTTACCTTTACCTTTTCCTCTTTTAGTGATTGACATTTTGACTATACCAAAGAAAAACAATTACTATAGTCAGATGCAATTCAACTTACAACACTGGCTCTATTGCACGATCTAGAAGTGAAGAAAAGAAACAACATCCTAAATGTCCCGTAGCCTCCTACTTATAAATGTGGTGCACAACACATCGATAAGTAAGACTCTACTCAGACACGGCTTTGTAGACACCCTCAGAACAACCTGGCTCTGATACCACTTTTGTCACTCCCCGAATTCCAACGAGGCGTGGTTGGCACCCGAAGCCGATAAGGCCCGAGAGAACCAATCTTTCCTCATACCCACTCATATGCATACCATAAGTTTCATCACCACCTCATAGAGACATAAAATAATGCTAAATACGAATATCATGGAACGTTATACATACATTAAAGAAACTTGGCCGGTGGGGCCATCAAGTCAAAAGGACATACATCTTTTTCTTCCGCCATCATGTATATACCCACATATGTCTACAAAAGCCTCTAGTTGAAATACATAACTATGAAAACTTAGAGTCGGGACACACCCCACTCTATACTCATAGACAACACCAAAATAAATGTACATAGCAACTCAGGAAGCCCCGAACCAACAGGAGCTCACCAAAAGTCCGCAAAGACCCACAACCTACAGTGGAGATCTACTAGTACCTGCACCTACAACACGTAAGGTAAATTCCCCAATAGGGGTCAGTATGAAGAATGTACTGAGTATGTAAGGCCGTATGAAACTGTCACAAATATGTCAATAGAATCCAAATGGAAGAAGATAGTCAATACGAATAATCCCCTTGATTTGCATATGTGGAACCATGTAGCTTACGTAAATTAAGTTTTTCTCTTTATGGTTTATTCCTCATCACTCATAACATCTTGTACCCGGGCCCCAAATGATCAGTGGGTCTTAACATAACATAACGTTATGTTGGGATCGGCTCGAGCTAGGACTTTGCCCCTAGAGCTACCACCCGTAAATCAATATACATTAGGATCGGCTTGAGCTAGGCTTATGCCTCTAGAGCTTCCACCCATACCAACATATCAAGTTTGGATTGAGCTAGGTTATTACCCCTAGAACTGCCCCCTGTCAGGATCGGTCCGAGCTAGGCTTATGCCTCTAGGACTGTCCCCTGATCCAACAATCTTGGGATCGTCTTGAGCTAGGCATTTCGCCCCCAAAGCTGCCACCCATACTCATTCATTAACCACATATATGCATTACTTCTTTTCTTACTTGTGAGAGATTGATACATTTGTTTGTGAAAGATGGATACATTAAGGATCATGACATTATTGAAAACACACATATATATGCATTACTTCACTTCTTCATCTCATGAGATTGATACTTGGTGATTAAACATTATTAGAAACAAAGCCTTCGTGGAAACATAACTCTATTGGAACCATTGGAACAATAATCTATGAACAAGAGACATAAGTATAATCACTATTGGAACATTGTAACATAACCTTGTTGAGATTTTGGAACATTATCAATGAATAGGAAACTTGTGATAATAATCATGGATAGCCGGGAATAGTATACCTTAACACATTTTGGAATAGGACAAGGGTAACGTCAATGTGAATTCTATATGCTGCAAAAAGATACGGACAAAGTAACCTTACATACCTTCACTTCCAAGTATGAGTACACGAGTCTATATATGAACACAACAGTCTAGCTCCTTCCTTACGTCTTACTCTACAATACCAGTACATAACAAAGTTCATGTTAACAACCAACTTCCTTATAAGTGTATAAATGTCACAATGAGTTACGTGACTGCTACATAGCATCATTTCGTCCTTCACAGTACATTCCATTGCATTATCATACCAACAACACCATAACATGCCACACATTGACCAAAATATCGCACATCAATAGCATTTCACATCACACTTACCCTTATTCTTTCTCATTAGTATTTCGTCACAATTTCTCCTATCAACTTGCCTCATAAAAACATATGAACAACAATTAATACTTAATACAGTACAACATGCCTCCATACAACACTTTAAAGTCATTAAAATGACATCACAAGTTGATAATTACATCCAAAAAGGGTATAGGGGCCTTCGGGGATCAACTAGAGACGAAAACACACAAAACCAATTCTGGGACTGACCTGCGCTGCCACCTGCACCTGCAGGTGGATGAGGTGCGCGTACAGGCGACCTTTGGTAGAAGCCATAGGCACCTGCATTGGCATCTGCGCCCGCAGGTGCCCTCGTCTGCGGGGGCGGATACCCGTTTTGGTCCGAAATGGTCTTTTTTGGGCCTTTTCATGCAATGAATGGTCCATGATCATAACCAAACTTATTTTAACATGTTTTTGATCATCTTATATGCCAACAATCATCCATGGTCTCACAACACACATACACATCACCAAAACCTCACTTTCTTTTCAATCCGTCACCAAATCCATAACCAAATTTACAACAACAAGTCCAAACATTATACACAAGGATAAAACAAGGCCAGAATATAATCACATCTCACATGTAAATATTGAATCCATCAAGTTCACTTCCTTCAAGACCACAAGTTTATATTCAAGTTTACAAGGTAAAACCATCCTCTGATTTAGCAAACACAAATTGTTTCACACATAGTGAACTTCTCACACTTCACCAACATAACCAACATGATATAAACCATATTCCATGCATAAAATATATTAAAAAATAATAATATACACTTACCAAGTCTTGCAATATGATGATCTTGGTCCAAATGAGTGACTTAGGGTTTGTGTGAGACAAGGGAAAGTTAGAGAAAAAATTTAGAAAGGCATGGGAGTCCACAATGATAAAATCTGATTTTTCCTCATATATATAGTCCCCTAATGGTCCTTGATTTGTCAAAAACTTGGTCCAATCCTAATATAACAACTTGGTCTTGCAAGAATGGGTCAAGAATGGGTCATTAGGCCCTTTTTGGGCCATGGCTTCATGCTAATTTTGGGCCTCATGTAGCTCATTAACAAATTGTTAATTGAGCCCACCAATTTAATGAATAATTCCTCATATATACATATATATCCCTCAAGTCCCTCTTATCCATCTCTTGCCATTAAATGCATGGTTGATTAGTCAAATGGAGGATTGGATCATGTTTTGCCCCATTGGGCCAAGTCTTTATTATGATCTTTGGGCCTCATTTGGCCCAATGGCTCAAGACTCATATAAGCCTCAACAATTAATTGAATAATTCTTCAAATCTCTCATGATTAACTAATTCCATAAGTGTACACGTAGTCGTATAGGTTTGATAACATACGGGTGTTCCAATTCCTACAAAGGTCTAATCCCATGTACTAGGTCCAATATCAATTATCTCATCCATAATATTACAAAATACAAACTTTTGACTCTCGTCACTTGAGTAACCATTGTTCAACGTCGTCACGTAGGGTTTGGTAAATACGGGGTGTTATAGTTGGTTAGTTCTTGAGTTCATTTTCCTTCTTTGTCCTACTTCTTTTTGTGCTTTTCTAGTTTTTTTTTCATCGTTACTTTTTGACTCAAGTCTATAAATATTTCTTTTGAGTCTTTCAAACAAAAATCCAATCCGATCAAGAGAAGAGAATTGACACCTCAACTACCACCCGGAGAATAAGCCAATCCTTTAACATTTGCGAATCCAAGCGTGAGGTATACAAAGGTGTGTAGAGTTGTGAGGTTGTTTATCTAAAGCTAACTTAATTGTTGTTTGTGTTTAGTGTTTCTTCGTACTAGGTACAATGGCTCCGGAAGATGATGCACAAGGTTCTTCGGGAGAGGTTAACATGGAATTCTTAATGGAGGCTATTTTGGGTATGAGACAAGAAATGAGATAAGAGGTCAAATGACCACACTTCAAGGGAGTATGTCAACTAGGATAAACAACATAGAGGGTCGTCTAAACTCCAACAACTCCACCCCCCAAAACTATCATGCCTCCTCTAGTGGACATGCTCAAGACACATCCGCTACTATCTCCCCGGAAACATTCCATCAAATGTTCAATCCACCAAGACAAACACAAGACCCCATAACCCAAGCCACTAACTATCCACATAACCGAAACCCCGTCCGTCCACTACAACCTCAATTCAACCAAGCCAATCAAGAAAGACCACAAGAACAAATTCCCCGTGACCAAAACCCTTCACCTCAAGAACCACCAAACCAAAACCCTCCACCTCAAGCTCCACTAAACCAAAATCCCCCACACCAAATACCCTACAACAAAAATCAGCCCATTCAAGTTGAAGGGGTAAGAGAAGAGGATCCACAAGTTGAGTTTGAAGGGTATGATGAAGAGGCCGTTCATGAGGAATATTGGAGGAATAGAACCTTTCCTCAACGAGGATTTCAAGGTCGAGGAGGAAGATTCGGTCTGGCACCTTATGGAAGAGGAAACTTCAGGATTCGTCCACAAGGTGAGAACTAATGGAATTACAATGATAATCAAGGTGGCAACGGAGGTCGAGATAATGGGATCAATTCAACCAAGACTAGTCTTCCAATTTTCAAAGGAGAAAGTGATCCCAAAGCTTATTTAATATGGGAGTCTACTTGTGAAAGAATCTTTCAAGCCAATGATCTCACCGATGACAAGAAGAGTTGCTACGCCATAGCCCAATTCGAAGGATTTGCTATCACATGGTGGGAATATACCAAGCGATTTGAAAATGTCTTGAATAATGGACAACCACCACCATGGGATGCTTTGAAGGCTCTCATGAGGAGAAAGTATGTGCCGAAAATGTATAGACATGATTTACTTGCCAAGTTGTACAACCTAAGGCAAGGGAACAAGAATGTATTAACTTAATTTGATGAGTTTCAACAATTGATCATGAAACTTGAGTATCAAGAGAATGTGGAACATTCCGTCATCCATTTCAAGGTTGGTTTGAACAAAGAAATCTCCTCATCCATGACTTGCCATAAGCTTACTACCTTAGAAGAAATCTTTCAAGCGGCCTTAGAAGTTGAGAGAGACATTAAGGAGCAGATGTCTTTCAAGCCAAAGGGGTACTCATCCATTAATCCATGGGGTAAGAGCAAAGAGGTAGCCCAACCTTCTTCGGGATGGAACAAGAATAAGGACATCAATAAGTCTTCTGAAAAAAAGCCCATTGAAAAGACTACTCCAAGATACCCACCAAGGAATGAAGGTAACAAGTATCCAACTCCTAATCCTAAAGGATTCTGATGTTTCAAGTGTCAAGGTTGGGGACACAAGGCAAATGAGTGTCCGGATCGGAGGAATGTAATCCTTAGAGAAGGGAGAATATTCTACCTTGGGTAAAAGGTGGGACAAGAAGATGATAATGAAGGTGAAGCCCAAGAAGGAGATATTCTAGAAGAAGATTAGCAAGTAGAGGAAGGAAATAAGAATGCTTGGCCTCAAGATGGAGAGTTTGAGGTTCCAAACTTTGTGGTAAGACGAGTGATGATGAGTACGTCCATAGATGACCCTAGTCAATGGGAAATCTATTCCATACTAAATGTCTTATCAAGGAGAATATATGCTCATTGGTCATCGATAGTGGAAGTTGTGCAAATGTAGCTAGTGCCACTATGGTTAATTTCTTGAAATTACCCACAACCAAGCATGCCACACCATATAAGCTCCAATGGTTAAACGAGTGTGGAGAATTAAAAGTGACTAGACAAGTTGTGATTCGGTTCAAGATTGGGAATTACCATGATGAAATACTATGTGATGTCATTCCCATGCAAGCGTGTCATATTTTTCCTGGAAGACCATGGCAATATGATCGTTCAACCAAACATGATGGGAGAACCAATCGGTATTCTATTGAGTTGAATGGTTGGAACTTTACCCTTCACCCTCTTTTACCATCACAAGTGAATGAGGTACATCAAAGAATGAGGGAGTTAAAGGAGAAGGGTAGTAAAGAAGGGGAGGATGAACCCCAATAAGAGGAGAGTGATGAAGCAAAAGAGAGGAGAAAGTTGAAGGGAAAGACCCAAATGGTGATGTTGGCAAGGAACAAAGACTTGTTTAATGAGGCTAATGATGAGGAGCCCATCCTCCTTTTAGCCTATGCCTTTCATGCTAACCACTCTACTTCTCCTATTCCCCATTCTATTTCTCTTGTTTTGCAGGAATTCAAAGATGTGTTTCCAAAGGAGCTACCACAAGGGTTACCCCCACTTCGGGGAATTGAGCATCAAATAGACTTCATGTCGGGCTCACAATTGCCTAACAAGTCGGCTTATAGAAGTAACCCAACGGACACCAAAGAGCTTCAGAGACAAGTTGAGGAACTTCTCAATAAGGGATATATCAAAGAAAGCATGAGCCCATGTGCGGTTCCGGTACTATTGGTGCCAAAGAAAGATGGAACTTGGCACATGTATGTGGATTGCCGGGCCATCAACAAGATCACGATAAAGTATTGCCACCTTATCCCTAGATTGGATAATATGTTAGATGAATTGAATGGTTCTTTTGTGTTTTCAAAAATTGATCTTAGGAGTGGGTACCATCAAATCTGGATGAGCCCCGGTGATGAATGGAAAAGCCCCTTCAAGACCAAGTTTGGTCTCTATGAATGGATGGTTATGCCATTTGGACTCACCAACGCTCCTAGTACCTTTATGCGGTTAATGAACCATGTGATGAAACCGTTTATAGGGAAGTTTGTTGTGGTATACTTTGATGATATCTTAGTCTATATCAAGTCCATAGGTGACCATGCGAAGCACTTGAAATATGTTTTTGATGTGCTTAGAAAAGAGCAATTATTTGCTAATCTTGAGAAATGCTCCTTTTGTGTTGATGAGGCTGTCTTTTTGGGGTTTGTTGTAAGCTCCCGGGGTGTGAAAGTGGATGAATCTAAGATAGACGCTATAAGAAATTGGCCAACCCCACAATCCATTGGTGATGTGAGAAGTTTTCATGGATTGGGTAGTTTTTATAGAAGGTTTGTCAAAGGGTTTAGTACCATAGCCTCCCCATTAACCGAGGTAATCCGAAAGGATAAGCCCTTTAAGTGGGGAGACGATCAAGCAAAGGCGTTTGAAACCTTGAAAACAATGCTTAGCTCTACCCCTTTGTTGCAATTGCCCGACTTTGGAAAAATATTTGAAGTCGAATGTGATGCTAGCAAGGTAGGCATTGGGGCCGTCTTAATGCAAGACCAAAAGCCCATTGCATACTTTAGTGAAAAGCTCAAAGGAGCAACCTTGAACTACTCTACGTATTATCTTGAGTTGTATGCCTTGATTAGAGCTTTGGGCAATTGGCAACACTACTTGTGGCCTAAGGAATTTGTGATTCGAACCAACCATGAATCTTTAAAACACCTTAGGGCCCAAGACAAATTAAACAAATGGCATGCCAAGTGGATTGAGTTCTTAGAAACTTTCCCTTACGTAATCCAATACAAAAAGGGGAAGGAGAACGTTGTGGCCGATGCCTTGTCCCCGAAAACAAGTGTTACTTAGTACTTTGTCTTCTAAATTGATTGGGTTTGAATGCTTGAAGACATTGTATCCTGAGGACCCCAAATTTGCTCAAATCTTTAAGGATTGTGAGGAATGGGGAAGGGAAAAATGGCTTAGGGATAGAACTTCTATACCCTACTCAAGGTTTGATGGATTCCTATTCAAAGGAAAGATATTGTGTGTTCCCTCTAGCTCATAGAGAGAGTTGTTTGTAAGAGAGGCACACGATGGTGGTATGATGGGTCACTTTGGAATTGACAAGACCCTTGGAATCCTAGAGGAACAATTCTATTGGCCCAAAATGCGTCATGATGTTGCACGAATTTGTGGTCAATGAATGGATTGTCGAAGTGCGAAGTCCCGCCTTCTCCCTCAAGGGTTATATACCCCACTTCCCACTCCTTTACATCCATGGCTTGACATATCTATGGACTTTGTATTGGGATTGCCTAGGACAAGGACGGGAAGAGATAGTATCTTTTTTGTGGTTGATCGATTCTCAAAAATGGCTCATTTTATTCCGTGCCACAAGTGTGATGATGCCTCCAATGTAGCATCATTGTTTATAGAGCATGTTGTCAAGATACACGGAATTCCCCGGACCATTATTAGTGATAGGGACTGTAAGTTCCTTAGTCACTTTTGGAGGTCATTATGGGGTAGGCTTGGTACCAAATTGCTTTTCTCAACATCTTTCCACCCATAAAATGATGGTCAAACCGAGGTTGTGAATAGGACCTTGGGTTCTATGCTCCGCACCATGGTTAAAGGGAAAATGGCCTCTTGGGGGGATCACTTACCCTTAGTCGAATTTGCTTACAATCGTGTTATTCACTCGACTATTGGTATGACTCCCTTTGAATGTGTTTATGGTTTTAACCCCCTAACCCCCTTAGATCTCACCCCTTTGTCTAGTGATGTTGTGATTAGCTTAGATTGGAGAAAAAGAGCAGAAACAATGAAGAAGATGCATGAGAAGGTGAGGCATCACCTTGAGAAAAAGAATCAAGTAATAGACAAGAGAGTGAACAAAGGGAGGGGAAGACTTGTACTTGAACCGGGCGATTGGGTATGGGTACATCTCTGAAAGGACCGATTCCTAACCCAAAGGAAAGTTAAATTGATGCCTCGAGGGGATGGCACATTCCAAGTACTTGAGCGGATAAATGGCGATGCTTACAAGGTTGACCTCCCACCGGAGTATCAAGTGCACAACACATTTAATGTGTGCGATCTCTCACCCTTTGATATGATAGAGGATGAGAATTTGAGGTCAACTTCTTCTCAAGATGGAGAGGATGATACAATCCAAATCCGGTCCAAACCGTTAACTAGAAGTCAAGTACGAGAACTCCAAGCGCTTCAAGGAATGTTCATGAAATGAGAGGTACTTGAAGGCATCCTACTACCATCAAAAGGGTGCTACGTGGTGGTGATTGCATCTAAAGAGGATCAAGGGGCCTTGGAGGGGTCAAACGGAAGCCAAGGAGGGCAAAATGGCACATGGAGTGCCCTGGAAAGCTCACCTGCGCCCGCAGGTGAGCCACATGCATACGTAGATGGTGGGTAGTGGCACCGGCTGCCTTGACCTGCGTGGGAAGGTGCCCATCTGCGTGGGCAGATGGCCTATTTTGGTTGCCAAGACAATTTTTAAAGAAATGGGAGCACTTTTGGGTCCAATTATGTAATAAATGACCCATGGGTATAAATACCCAAACCATGCTTTATTTCCCTTACTTTTTCTTAAATATTGATGAACAAATCTCTTGAGAGAGGGTTTGGGAAGTGTTTGTTGAAGGTTTACTTAGTAACGCGTGGTTTCAAGGGCGTTTTGATTCCCTCTTGGTCACCGTAGGAATTAGGTGTAGTTGGTGAATGCAATTTGAGGGTTCTAGGGTTTAATATATCCTATTTTGCTTGAATACTCATCTACTTGTGTCTAATTTTTCATCTATCTATTGATTATCTTTTAGGTTCTTAGTTAAATTCTAGGTTTTGTAGTTTTCAGGCTATCATGATTTTTGCGTTGAACAGAGATATGGATATAGCCAGAATACAGGTTTTTGCACAGAAGATGGAGGATCAGAGGCAAAGAAGAAGGGCGTACGAATTTGAAAGAGGGTCGTCAAAGAGGGCTAGGCCTATGGGATAGTTCATGGCGTCCCAAGGAGAATTTAGGCCTCGAGTTTTTCCTAGACTGCCTAGACCATTATTTTCCTACCCTACATCAGGTACTCCATCCCAATTTCTAGCGTTTAAAGGAAGTCAAGATGGGCAAAGTAATGGGACTCGGGGTTCACAGACAGTTGGGTATCGAGAACAAGAAAGTATGAGCCAATCGAGGTCTTTTCACCAGTCGTGTCAACACTGCGGGAAGTTTCATTTAGGTGCATGTCGAGTCAGGACGAATGTTTATTTCTGGTGTGTTTTATTGGGGTACATAGTGAGAGACTACCCACAGAGGGGCACAGGTATATATGACGCGACCTACGAGATCAGTCATCGCATCATCATCATCAGGTGTATAGCCTGTTGGTCATGGTAGAGGTACTAGAGGAGCATCCAGTTCTAGTGAAGTACAGAACTGTACCTATGCTCTAGCGGATCGACAGAATTTGGAGGCTTTTCCTGATGTAGTTACGGGTACACTATCCATTTTTTCACATAATGTATATGCCTTGATTGATTTGGGTTCTACCCTATCATATGTTACTCCAATGATTATGAAATTTGGAAGAACACTGGAATTATTTGTTAAGCCATTTGACGAATCTACACCAGTTGGTGAATCTATTATTGCTAAAAGAGTATATCATAATTGTGTAGTAACTATGTGTGATCAGGATACACTGGTTGATCTTATTGAGTTGTAAATGGTAGATTTTGATGTTATAATGGGTATGGATTGGTTGGCTTCTTGTTATGCCACGGTAGATTGCCGAGCTAAGAAAGTACATTTTCATTTTCCACAAAAGGATGTCCTTGAATGGAGGGGTAATATTGGAGCACCGAGAGGTAAATTTATTTCCTATCTTAAGGCAAGGAAAATGATATCCAAGGGGTACATATTCCATCTAGTAAGAGTGCAAGATACCGATGTGAAACCATCAACTCTTGAATCGATTCCAGTGGTAAATGAATTCCTTGATGTATTTCCTGAAGATCTTCTAGGTTTACCTCCAAAATGGGAAGTAGAATTTTGTATTGATGTAATCCCAGGTACTCAGCCTATCTCTATTCCTCCGTATCGAATGGCTTAGGTAGAATTGCGGGAATTGAAGGAGCAAATAAAAGACTTGCTGGATAAGGGATTCATAAGGCCTAGTATGTCCCCGTGGGGTGCACCAGTGTTATTTTTACGGAATAAAGATGGCACATAGAGAATGTGTATTGATTATCGGCAACTAAATAAGGTGAAAATCAAGAATAAATATCCCCTCCCCAGAATTGATGATTTATTTGATCAGTTACAGGGTGCCAAATGCTTCTAAAAGATTGACCTGAGATCGGGATATCATCAAGTAAGGGTTAGAGGAAAAGATATACCCAAGACAGCTTTACGAACACGGTATGGTCATTATGAGTTTTTAGTGATGTCATTTGGGCTAACAAATACACCAACAGTTTTTGTGGATTTGATGAATAGGGTGTTCAAGCCATTTTTAGATGTATTCGTGACCGTGTTTATCGATGATATTTTGGTTTATTCAAGATCACAAGAAGACCATGCTAATCACTTATGGCAGGTGTTACAGATTCTTCATGATCATAAGTTATATGCAAAGTTCTCTAAATGTGCATTTTGGTTAAAATCTGTAGCGTTCTTGGGACATATTGTGTCAGATGAAGGAATAAGGGTTGATAATCCAAAGATAGAAGCTATGAAGAATTGGCCAAGACCTACGACGCCTACAGAGATTCGTAGTTTCCTTGGATTGGCAGGTTATTATAGAAGATTTATTGAAGGATTTTCTTCCATTGCGGTACTTTTAACAAAGATTACACACAAGGTGACCAAGTTTCAATGGAATGATGCATGTGAGAGGAGTTTTCAAGAGTTGAAAGATAAATTGACTTCTACACCTGTGTTGGTACTTCCAGAGGGCACAAAAGGGTATGCGGTATATTGTGATGCTTCCGGAGTTGGCTTAGGATGTGTATTGATGCAGTACGGTAATGTAATAACGTATGCCTCAAGACAGTTGTAACCACATGAGAGGAATTATCCCACACATGATCTTGAGCTAGCAGCCGTGGTCTTTGCTTTAAAGATATGGCGCCACTATTTATATGGGGTTTCTGTTGACATATATACCGATCATAAAAGTTTGCAATATATCTTTAAGCAGAAGGACATAAATCTGAGGCAACGGAGGTGGCTGGAACTCTTAAAAGATTATGATATTGACATCTATCATCCGGGAAAAGTAAATATGGTAGCCGATGCATTAAGCCGCAAGGCAATAGGAGGCACTAGTGGCCAGTTGACGAAAAAGCAAGTTATAGTCAAGGACCTACATCAACTAGCCAGCTTGGGAGTTCGTCTTCTTGAATCTCCAGACGAAGGGGTTATTGTGAAAAATGCGGCCGAGTCTTCATTAATAGCTGAAGTGAAAGAGAAGTAGTATGCAGATCCTATTTTATTTCAGCTGAAGGAGAATGTGAAACAAGGTTCGACAAAGGCTTTGATCTTACACAAGAGGGAGTGCTTCAGTGCCAAAGTAGATTGTGTGTACCGGATGTAGATGAGCTAAGGAGATGAATTATGACAGAGGCACATCATTCACGGTATTTTATTCATTCGGGAGCCACCAAAATTTATCATGATTTGAAAGAAATGTATTGGTGGGGTAACATGAAGAAGCACATTGCAGAATTTGTAGCCCAATGTCCAAATTGTCAGTAAGTAAAAGTAGAGCATCAAAAAACCTAGAGGTTACATGCAATGTATTAATCTTCCAATTTGGAAGTGGGATATGATTAACATGGATTTCATCACTGGTTTGCCTCGTACATTGTGGAAATTTGATTCCATATGGGTAATAGTTGACAGGCTTACCAAATCAGCATATTTCCTACTGGTCAAGACCACCTACATAGCGGAAGATTATGCGAGGTTATATGTTAAGGAGATAGTGCGATTACACGGGGTTCCAATCTCTATTATATCAGACAGAGGAGCTCAATTTGCCGCACACTTTTGGAAATCTTTTCAGAAGAGTTTAGGAACCCAAGTGAATTTAAGTATGGCTTTTCATCCTCAGACAGATGGACAAGCAGAACGTACTATACAAACACTTGAAGATATGCTACGAGCTTGTACAGTGGACTTTACAGAAAGTTGGGATGATCATCTATCGATTATTGAATTTGTCTATAATAATAGCTATCATTCAAGTATCAAAATGGAACCTTTGAAGCTTTATATGGAAGAAAGTGTCGATCACCAATTGGATGGTTTGAAGCGGATGAAATTGCCTTATTTAGGCCAGATCTTGTTCATCAAGCTATGGAAAAGGTTAAGGTGATACAACAGCGGCTACAAATGGCTCAAAGTCGACCCAAATCATATGCCGATGTTAGAAGAAGGGGGCTAGAATTTGCCATAGGTGATTGGGTATTCTTAAAAGTATCACCAATGAAAGGGGTAATGAGATTTGGGAAGAAAGGAAAGTTGAGTCCACGTTATATAGGGCCATATGAAATTGTCTAAAGATTTGGGCAAGTTGCGTATGAACTAGCACTACCCCAAAAACTCTCCACAGTTCATCCAGTGTTTCATGTTTCGATGCTTCGAAAGTGCATAGGAGCTCGATCTCGTATTGGTCCCATTGAAGATGTACAAGTTACGGAGGATCTCACCTATGAACAAATACCTATTGCTATTCTTGATCGACAAGTTAAGAGGTTAAGGAATAAAGAAGTAGCTTCCATAAAGGTACTTTGGAGGAATCAACAAGTAGAAGAAGTCACATGGGAAGCCGAGGAAATGATGAAGTACAAGTACCCGCATTTATTTCAAACAGAAGAAAGCATTAAAGATGCAGAATTAGAGCAATAACAAGTAAGTATCTATAAGTATTATGTGTACTAGACTTGAAATTTGTTTAAATTGGATAAGGTTACTAACATTCGAGGACGAATGTTTCTAAGGGGGGAAGGATGTAACACCCCGTACATTTCCGAACCTATTTGATTACCGTAACATTTATGGAATTATTTAAACTTGAGATGGTTGGTGTATTATGCATTAATTTTGTTGGGCTGAATTACTATATGCTAATGGGCTCAATAAAGGCCTAAAAATTAAGCCATAAGACGTGGCCCAAATAGAGGAATGACCCATTCATCCTTTGACCAAGTAAACATGATATTTATTGATTAAAAGTGGCTAATATGACCATCAAGGGACTATATAAGGCACCAAAAATCAGATTTTTAATCACCAAGACACACATACCATTTCTAGAATTTTCCAACAATATTTCATTTCTCTTTCAAACCCTAAGCTATCATTCCCTTGGACAAGATCATCCTTTTGTAAGCTTTGGTAAGTATTTACTCTTATGGTTTAAGATATTATATGCATTATAGGGTGTATAAATCATGTTGGTTATGTTGACAAAGTGTTGAGCAGTCCACGATGTGTAAAATAGTCTATTATTGCTTAATCGATAAAGGGTTTTGCCTTCTAAACTTGAAGGGAGACTTGTGGTCTTGAAGGAAGTGAGTTTTATGGATTAAATGTCCAAATTTATTATGTGGTTATGTACCTAAATTACTTTCTCTTTGTGTATAATATTTGGAATTGTTGTTGTGAAATTGTGGTGGCGTATTGAAAGGAAAATGTAGTTTTGAGATGTTCATGTGTGTTGTCAAACCATGATTGTTCGTTGGAATCCAAGTTAACCTAAAATATGAAAAGGGAAGCTTACTTATGGCCATGGACCATTTATTACAAAAAAGGACCCAAAAGAGACCCATTTTGGCCGAACCGAGCATCCGCCTTCGCGGATGGGGCACCTACGGGCGCATATGCCAATGAAGGTGGACTTGGACAAGTCCAATGGTCACCTACGTCCGCACCTCACCCACCTTAGGGTGCAGGTGGCTTCGCAGGTCCCTCCAGAACTTTGTTTTGATTGTTTTTGCTTCTTTTTAACCCCCAAGGCCCCTATACCCTTTTTGGATGCAATTATAAACTTATGGTACCATTTGAATGGACCTAAAGGGTATTTCGGAGGCATTTTAAAATGTATCAATTATGGATTATTGTTAATGTGTTATTGTGAAAGGTATTTAAGTTACTTGATAGAGCAAAGGTGACGTAGTGTTGAAGGGGAAGTGTAAAGTATAACCTTAGTGTGAAATGCTATCGCTTTATGATATCTTGGTTAATGTGTGGAATGTTTTGGTGTTGTTGGCATGGTAACGCAGTGGTTTGTAATGTAAGAGGGTGAAATGACGTTATATGGCAGTCTTGTAGGTCATTGTCGTCTTATGCACTTGTAATGTAGTTGGTTGTTAACGTGAGCTCCGTTATGTACTTGTGTTGTAGAGTAATGCGTAAAGAAGGAGATGAATTGTTGTATTCATGTATTGGATTATTGTATTCGTATTAGGAAGATAAGGTATGTAAGGTAACTCTTTTCGTATCCTTGGTAACACCTATTATTCTCATTGTTACCTACTTGTTTCCATGTCGAAATGTTCCAAAGTATCTCATTTCATGTTTGATATATATTGTTATTCCTATGCCTCTTATTCATTGACTAATGTTCCAAAGCTCCAATAATGTCATAACCACCAATGTATCAATCTTACAAAAGTAAAGGAATAAAGTAATACATAGTTTTTTACTGTGTGATAGCTTTCTGGATCGCAATCTAAGGGGCATAAGCTGGGCTGGAACGATCCCAATGTTATGTTGTAGATTTATGGACCACAATCTAAGGTGAATAAGCCTGGCTGGAACGATCCCAATGTTATGTTATGATATGTTATAACCCACTGATCAGTTAGGGCCCGGGTACAATATGATGTAAATGATAATAGTGATGAACATAAAGGCAAAGAAAGTAATGAATGTAATGTACATGGTTCCACACATACAGAATGGTGGTTTATCCAAAATGTTTATTCACATGTATTGGATTCCATTTGAGATCCTATGTTTCATGCAATTTCTTATAGCCTTACATACTCAGTACATTCTTCGTACTGACGTCCCTTGGGGGACCTACCTTACCTGTTGTAGGCACAGGTGAAAGTAGACCTCCCCAATAGGATACAGGTCATCTGCCGACTGTTGGTGAGCTCCAGGTTGATTCGAGGCTTTTCGAGTCACATGTGTACATCTATTTTAGTACTATGTAAATATTGTATAAAGCGGGGACTTGCCCCGACTTTAGGTTGGTTATGTATCTGTTAGAGGCTTTGTAGATGTTGTAAGACGAATGAAGGAATGTATGTCCATTTTGACTTGATGTCCCTAACGGCCAAGTTTCATATCTATTGAATGTTTCTCCATGACTTCCACCATTGGTATCTTGTATCTATATATGATAGAGTGTTGTTCATTTAGTGACATGCATATGAGTATACATGAATGAAGGTTGGTTCTCTCGAGCCTTAATGACTTCAGGTGCCAGTCCGCCTCAATGGCTTTGGGTTGTGACAGCAGGTCCAACCAGAATTCCATTTGGATTGTTTTTCTTCTCTTTGACCCCCAAGGCCCCTAGACCCTTTTTGGATGCAATAATCAACTTATGGTACCCTTTGAATGGCTCTAAGGGGTCGTTCGGAGGCATGTTGAATTATATCAATTATGGATTGTTGCTAATGTGTTATTGTGAAAGGTATTTAAGTGACTTGATGGAGTAAATGCGACGTTACATTGAAGGGGAAGTATAAAGTATAAACTTGGTGTGAAATGCTATTGATTTATGATATATTGGTTGATGTGTGGCATGTTTTGGGTGTTGTTGGTATGGTGATACAGTTAGTTATATTGTAGAAGGATGAAATGATGTTATATGGCTGTCACGTAGCTCATTATCGTCTTGTACACTTGTAATGTAGTTAGTTGTTAACGTGAACTCCGTTATGTACTTGTGTTGTAGAGTAACACGTAAGGAAGGAGCTGAACTGTTGTATTCACATATTGGATTGTTGTATTCATATTGGAAAGATAAGGTATGTAAGGTTACTCTTTCTGTATTCTTTGGCAGCACCTATTATTCTCATTATTACTGACTTGTTTCCATTCCAAAATGTTCTAAAGTATCTCAGTTCAAGTTTGTCTTATATTGTTATTCACATGTTTCTTATTTATTGACCAATATTTCAAAGCTCCAATAATGTTATAACCACCAATGTATCAATCCCACAAAAGTAAAGGAATGAAGTAATGCATATATGGTTTATTGTTGAGAACGGGTTGCAGCTCAAAGGGGCACATAAGCCTAGCTAGAGCCGATCCTGAGATTATTGGATCAGGGGGAAGCTCAATGGACGTAAGCCTAGCTCGAGCCAAACCTTACAGGGCAGCTCAAAGGGGCACATAAGCCTAGCTCAAGCCGATCCCAATGTTATGTTATGTTATGTTATGACCCATTGATCAGTTAGGGCCCGGGCATGATATGAGGAATGATAATGATGATGAATGTAAAAGCAACGAAAGTAATGAATGTAATGTACATGATTCCACACATACAGAACGGTGGTTTATCCATATTGATTATTCACTTGTATTTGATTCCGTTGAAGTTCTTATGTTTCATACAGTTTCGTATAGCCTTACATAATCAGTACATTCTTTTATACTGACGTCCCTTGGGGGACTTACCTTACTTGCTGCAGGCACAGGTTCTAGTAGACCTCCACAGTAGGATACGGGTCATCTGCAGACTGTTGATGAGCTCCAGGTTGATTCAGGGCTTTTCGAGTCACATGTGTACATTTATTTTGGTACTATGTAAATGTTGTATAAAGCAGGGACTTGTCCCGACTTTAGGCTTGGGTCTGTATCTGTTAGAGACTTTGTAGACGTTGTGAGACAAATGAAGAAATGTAAGGAATGTATGCTTTTGACGTGGTGGTCCTAAAGGCCAAGTTTCATAGCTATTGAATGTTTCTCCATGACTTCCTCCATTGGTATCTTGTATTTATATGTGCTCGAATGTTGCTCACTCAGGGACATGCATATGAATGTACACTGACGTAGGTTGGTTCTCTTGGGGCATTAACGGTTTCGGGTGCCAGTATGCCTCAATGGGATTTGGGGTGTGACATTAAGTGCCAATACCAAGGTGATTATTGACGCTGTGGCTAGAGGAGCTTAAGTGAGTCACACTTATACATATGTAGTAGTGATGCTTGACAAATTCACTAAACCTAATAAGGTATGGCACACATGAGAATCTGAAGTTCCTACTGGTACTTATGCTATAGATATGTCTATGGAGCATCATAGGAAAGATGAATAGAAAGATCAAGACATAGCCCATGTGAAAACTCAAATAGATCTAATTTCAAAAGAATGTCATAGGGGTTGGGGCTAAAAGGGTAAATGCAGTTGGTGCACAAGGGAAAATGTTAGGATATGAGGGTCATGAATTTGATTTTGAGGAGGAGGTGAATTAGTTGAATGATCAAGTGGTGGGTTTCTAAGACAACACCCAAGTGAATTAAGGTCGGATTTATTACAAAGACAACAACTATAACTGGTCTACCTATAGAGATAAAAGTAGAGGCAGAGATAGAGCTGGTGATTGGAAGAAGTGAGATGGGTACAAAAATGATAGAATCAATTTGTATGTTCCTCTAGATATCAGTAAAGTAGAGTCAAGCAATTCCAAATTGGAAGACATGATAGCTAAAGTATCAAAAAAGGTAGAATCTACTCATGGTAACCTTAAGGAGATTTGTGGAGATATTTTTGGAATAAATCAAAAGGTTGAATCACATGCTACCATAATTAAGAAAATTAAGCAACAAATAAGCCAAATGGCTGCATCTCTGAATCAAAGGCAGAAAGGTACACTCCATAACAATACAGTTCAAAATTAGAAAATGACAGTCATTACATAGCTGTAACTACTAGGAGTGGTAAGATAACGAATGATCCTCTCATGCCAATAATCGTTGATAATATGGCCAAGCCCGAGATGATTGATGTTGAAAAGGTCGCTAAATTCGATAGAAAAACTATCTCCAATTGCTGAAAAGGAAATCTTGGCTAAAAAAGGAAAGGAGAAAGAGGTCCCACAGATTTTGACTCCTATTCCATGACCTCCTCCAACTTTCCCACAGTGATTAAAAAAAAGGTAGAAGAAAGAAAATATCATAAGTTTATTTCGGTGATGGAGCAGTTATCTGTGAACATCCCTTTGGTTGAGGTACTTGAAAAAATGCTTGTCTATGCCAAGTTTATGAAGGATCTTGTTACAAAGAAGAGGACCATGAGTTTTGAACCTGTTGATAATTTTCACCATTGTAGTGTAATAGTATCCCAGTCTCTTGTGCAAAAAAAAAGATCCTGGAGTGTTCACCATTCCATGCACAATCTTGTATGTCTAGCAGTGTTAGACAATTGGGCTTGGGAGCACCCAAACTAACTATAATACGGCTTCTTATGGCAGATTGCACAATAAAGAAGCATGTGGACATTCTTTATGATGCTCTAGTGAAGGTTGAGTTATTCATATTTCCAGCCAATTTTGTTAGTCTGGACTATGAGGTAAATTTTATGGTCCCTAAAATCTTGGGGAGACCATTCCTTACCACCGAACGAGCATTAGTTGACATACAAATTGGATAATTAAAATTTTGGTGGAATAATATAGAAGTGATTTTCAATGTTTTCTAGTCAATGAAACAACCAAATGACATGTGTGTGGTCTCAGTTATTGATGTTTTGAATAAGGAGTTTCCACTAGTACCTATTTAGGAGAGATTTGGTATTGAGGCACTAGCGGTTGTGATCATAAATTTTGAAGTAAATGATAAATATGAGTATGATAAGATGGTTAATGCACTCACTGGCATAGGGTAGTATATGCACCAAAAAAGTAAGATGTCGACTTAAAGAATATCGGCCAAGCCTTTTGTTGAGGAGCCTCCAGTCTTGGAGCTCAAGCTCTCTTATCCACCTTTGATATGTTTTCTTGGGAGCTAAAAATACCTTGCTAGTTATTATACAACAGATTCGGTTGAATGACAAGTGAAAGCTCTAGTATCTATATTGAATTAGTTAAAGGGGGCCATTGGTTGGTCTATTGCTGACATCATTGGTATTTCACTGGGTATCTACACTTATAAAATCCAGCTTGAGCCTGATTGTATTCCTAGAATTGAGCATACACGTAGGTTGAATCCAACTATGCAAGAGGTAGTAAAGAAGGAAATCATCAAGTGGCTGGATGCAGGTGTGGTTTATCCCATCTCTGATAGTAAATGGGTAAGCCCAGTCTACTATGTGCTGAAGAAGGGTAGAATCACTATGGTTCCTAATGCCAAGAATGATCTTATTCTAATGAGGCCACTCGCAAGCTTGCGAGTGTGCATGGACTATAGGAAGTTGAATGATTGGACTCAAAAAGACCACTTTCTGATAATATTATGGATTAAATATTAGACCCTCTTGCTGGTAGATGATGGTATTATTTCTTGATGGATATTTGGGATATAATCAAATTTTTATTGCTCCCGAAGACCAAGATAATACCACTTTCACTTATCCATATGAGATTCTTGCATTCAAGTAGATGCCTTTCGAATTATGTAATGCACCGGTGACCTTTCAACATTTTATGATATCTCTATTCTCTGATATGGTGGAAGACTCTATTAAAGTGTTTATGTACAATTTCTTGGTGGTAGATGATTTATTTTATTCATGCCTGGCTCACTTGGGTAATGTGTTACAGTGATATGGGGAAACCAACTTGGTGCTAAATTGGGAGAATGTCATTTCATGGTAAAACAAGGTATAGTGCTTGACAACAAGATCATTAAAGGGTATCCCGGTTGATAGAGCAAAGATTGAGGTGATTGAAAAAATGCTACCATAGGTTTCCATAAAAGGTATTTGAAGCTTCTTAGGGCATGCTAATTTTATCATAGGTTTATCAAGGATTTCTATAAAATTGCACATCCTTTGTGCAAGTTGTTGGAGAAAGAGGTGAAGTTCATGTTTTATAATATGTGTCTAAAGGTATTTGAGTGCCTTAAGAAAAAGTTGATTCGGACCCTATCATTGTTGTGCCCAAATGGTCCATGCCTTTTAAAATTATGTGTGATACTAGCGAAGTGGTGCTAGGTGTAGTCCTAGGCCAAAGGCATGAAAATATTTTTCATCCAATCTATTATGCTAGCAAAGCACTTAATGTGACTAAAAAAATTATACTATGACAGAATAAGAGTAGCTTGCTGTGGTTTTTGCTTTTAGGAAGTTTAGAGCCTATTTGGTTGGAACTAAAGTGATTGTGAACACTAACCATATAGCTCTTAGATACCTAATGGCAAAGAAAGATGCAAGCCTAGATTAACTCAATGGGTACTTCTGTTGCAAGAATTTTACATTGATCAAGTATAAAAAAAATGATGGAGAATCAAGTGGCTGACCACTTGTCTAGACTTGAGGAAGAGGCAATGCTGAAATTGAAAGATGAGAATGACATTGATGATACTTTTACGGATGAGTAATTATTGCCTACATCACAGGATTTGATTCCATGATTTGTGGATTTTGCTAATTATTTGGTGAGTGATGTGATGCCTTCGGACTTGTCCTTCCACCAGTGAAGAAAGTTTTTAATTAATATACGGAAATTTTTCTGGGATGAACCATACTTGTTCCATATTTGTGCTGATGTGATGGTTCATAGATGTGTGCTCGAGGTTGAGATGATGACCATATCAAAGGCTTGCCACTCATCCCCTGTTGGGGTTTATCACAGTGACATCCGGACAACCTACAAGATTTTGTAATATGGGTACTATTGGCCAACCATTCATCAAGATGCTCATGATTATGCGAAGTCATGTGGCCAGTTCCAAAGGCAAGGAAGAATATCAAGAAAGCATGAACTACCTCTCTCCCACATTCTTATGATTGAGCTATTTTATATTTGAGGTATTGACTTTTATGGGTACGTTTGTGAGCTTGAATGGGATGAAATACATACTTTTAGCTATTGACTATGTTTCAAAGTGGGTAGAGGTAGTTATGCTTCCTAATAATGAAGGCAAGAGTGTCACAATCTTCTTAAAGCAAAATATCCTTCTTGATTTAGTACACCAAGGGCAATCATTAGTGATGGTTTCTCTCATTTTTCCAATTGATTATTTCGAGCCCTACTTGAGAAGTATGGTATGAAGGATAGGGTGGCAATACCTTATCATCCGCAATCTAGTAGGCAAACTGAGGTCTCTAACCGGGAGATAAAGAAAATCCTTGCAAAAACTTTGAATACAAATATAATGAATTGGTCTAGAAAGTTGGATGGTGCTTATGGGGGTATCAGACTGCCTTCAAGACCCCTATAAGTTTGTCTCCCTATCAGTTCATATTTGGAAAAGGTTGTCACTTGCCGATTGAGCTTGAGCACAAAGCCATGCAGGCGCTCAAGAAACTGAATTTGAACTTGGGTGATGCCTATAACTTGAGGCTTGATCAATTGAATCAGTTGGATAAGTTTAGACTGATAGCTTACAAGAGTGCAACTCTTTAGAAAGAAAGGATGAAGAGGTATCATGACTAGAAGATTAAGAAGCAAGAGTTTAGTCTGGGAGATTTGGTCTTGTTGTTTAACTCAAGGTTTTGCTTGTTTCCTGGCAAGTTGAAGTCTTAGTGGTTGGGAACATTTCGTTTGGTACATGTATTCCCATATGGTGCCAATGAACTTTAAAATCATAAAGGTAAATGGTTCAAGGTAAATGGTTAGCGTGTGAAGGCATACTTCAAAACAAATAAGGAAATAAAGGTAGTTGATATATGGTTCCTTAGCGAAGTTTGAGTAACCAAAGGACCTGAGTCATGTCGCAATGTTAAATCAGGTACTTCATGGGAGGCAAGCATGGGGTATCTTGGTTAAGTCTGAGTAATCAAGATACCCATATTGTGGCGCAACATTAAATCAAGGGCTACTTGGGAGGCAACCCAAGTCTTTGGTATTTTGTTTTACTAATTTTTAGAATAGGCTTGACATTTGTTGAAGTGTGCAAAAATGACTTGAACAAGAAAGAAAGAAATTGACAAAGCAGGGACCACGAGCTCTTTGTATGAGCCATAGATTTAAAGCACATCTTGTAGTCCCATTCGTGGTAACTGGAATAAAATTGTACTAAGTCAGGAGTCACATTACGATCAATTTTCACAAATCGTAATATTAAAGAACAAATCATAGAATTGATCGTACTGATCAACTCAAAATAACACTCTTCTGGACCAGGGATCCATGAACTTCAGCATAGACAATACTATTTAGTAGCGGATCTACTATCATTCATCAAAACTAGGACAAAATTGCTGAAAATATCTTATCTATGAGCCATAGTATGAAGCGTGGTTTTACATTACGAGTCGTACTATGTCTTTGTAGATATAAGGTATGTTTTCTTATTTTGATTTCTCTGTAGCTAATTTTCAAGGGTCTTGGTTATTTACCATGGGCGTAATAAAGATTTGTGGTCAAGGAAGTCAAGATTTTTTAAGAAATCAGCCTAACCCGACCTAGTTTCAACTAAATCAACCCGAAAACCCTAATTTAGCACTTGATCCTCTCCCCTTTGAATCCCAAACAAATTGTAACTCCCTCCTTCACATTAAATCAAAATTATCTTCATACTCTCTAATAATTACTCCCTCTATTCTCCTTTCCAAGTATAAGTCCTTCCCAAACTTCATCTTCTCCACTAAATATAGAAAACAACATCTCTCTGCACTCCAATTTTTTCGATTCCATTTTTCTCTCTATGGGTCAGTTGGTTTGGCATTAATTCACCACTATTTACTTGAAATTCACCAACTCTACTAAGGTATAAAGTTAATTTTTCATCCTTGTTTATGTTTAGGTATTGAAAATACTCGATCTAGGGTTGATTATGCATGGTTGTTAGTAGTTGAACCCGTGGAGATTGCGGTAATTAAGTAAATTCATGAAATTTTAGTTAATACTCATGTGGTACTTGTTTAATATTAGTGGAACAAACTATTAGGAAGAATTTGATTGGTAAATGATGAAAGATAAGTTGTATGTTGTTTAATTTTGACGGTTGTTGAACTGGGTATTCATACCCACTGTGTCGGTGGGCATTATAATCCATAAAAAGTTGTTTTAGAAATGAAAGAAGGGTTTTTTGCCCATCTAACTATGGAAAACCTTGATTCATGATAATATGGGTGAAATCTGAGTAACTCGAAGTGCTATAAGTGTGAAAACAAGAGGAATTTGCGTAAGTGAGCAATTCTAATTATCCTGATTGATAATTGAACTGTAAGCTTGAAATAATGAAGTGTTGAACCTAAGAAGTTGAAGCCAAAAGGTATTAAGTCTGAGATCAGGGACCACAAACATCAGTATGGGTTATAGTCTTTCACCAAGAGCCATGCTGGAGGTCATTTTAAGCTGACCTGAAGCTTCACTTTTTGTCCCCTTCTTCATGAACTATACTATAGTGTGGTTTTATACCACGGTCTGCAGGGGAGCTTATACAGTTTAGGAAAATATTCTTAGTTTGTGACTCTTAAGAATGAAGTATACCATGGACCGTGGTTTTAAACAATGATCCATTGTATGCCTCGTACTGATTGGTGGTAAAACGTTAAGTTTTTGTTTCTTGTTCATGAGGCTAGTCACAAGTTGTGGTTTGCTTTCCACAACTTGTATACTATCTCATACTATTAATCCTGCAAAAAATTGCTTACACTTTTATTTTTGCTTTTTTTTTTGTTTCTTTGGTCTAATATTCTCACCCGAAGGTACCATGCCACCAATGCCCACACCTAAGAAAGGAGGCAAGCCAGAACTATCCACTCAGGACCATAAACTAGTGGATAAATCTAGTGGTTCCGGGAGGCATATCCCATTGACAAAGACCAGCTACTCCATGAGCCTTGAGCCACGAGCTGAAGAACCAAAAATCAAGGAAAGGCCCAGGTTGCAGCAAAAGAAAAAGCTCTAGCACATGCACAAGTGACCACTCTCTAGTCTGAACAGGGATAAGGGTCATTCAATTTAGCCAAGGATTATGAGTCTAAATGATTTCGCCCAAACTATACCTCCAAAAAAGTATAACGTGGTCGTTTAATCAAATATAACACACAATTAGGTTGGGGTCGATCCCCCAGGGAATAGGATGAAAGTCTATCGAGTGTTTGTCTGAGTAATTAATACTTAAGTAAAAAAGGGTGTTTTGTAAACAAAACAATAATAGTAACAAGTGTTAATTTTCGTATTTGTGATAAATACGAGAAAGACACTAGGACTGTGATCCCCAAGATTCCTTAACTCTACCGATTACTTATGCTAGAAAACTATCCCGCTGCGTTGCATGAAAAATCTAACAAGATAGGTTTATCTAAACTCTCTCGACCTTGGTTAGATGAATTTCACTCTTCTCCTCTCGGTCTCTGAGTGTCGCACTACTAACCCTTATTTTTGATCTCAGATTAACTATCCCTGTTATGGCTCAAGTAATTAGATGAAGGTTGATATCTTCAAATCTTTGTTGTTATTCCCTTTTCCAAATCTCTACCTCTCTCTCTCTAGCAAGTTTAGAATACAAGAAAGTTTCCAACGTTTGCAACAGTTAGAAGATCAATTAATGAAGGAAATACCAATACATGCAGTCACACCGGTTCAAAATTACTTCTCACTTAACCCATTTTGTTAATTTCTCATGGTTCACACAACCCTAGTTATGGGGTTTAACTACTCATGATTGCAACAACAAAAGAAGAATTCAATGATGAAAACATAATTATGAATTTACAATAAGAATAATACTCTGAAATCTCAATATGAATAAAAACCCTACAATCGATGTTTGAGATTACAAGATCAATGTGTTTATGAAACTCAAAACAACGTAATAGACAACTCAAGATAATGTAACAACTCCCTCCTAAACATAGGACAACCTAAGGGTATTTATAGATACAAAGTGAATCCAATCCTAAACAAAGTAGGAGAAAAAAGTTGACAACTTTCCACGGATCGTGACTTGAGGTCGTGGGTTCAACCCACGGACCGTAGGTCCCAACCAAAGGAATCAGACTTTTATGAAAAATTACAGGAATTGACCCACGTTCGTGACTCATGGACTGTAGGTGGACCCACGGACCGTGGTTCCAGGTTGGAGTCACTCTCAAGATTTTCAGCTCCGGTATTTTGTCTTTAAAAACTTCATTCCAGTGCATGCTTCATCCCGTCTTCTCCATTTTGCCTCCAAAACTTATTTTTCTGCAATATAGAACCGAAAACACATTATACCTAACAAACATGCCCTAGTTATTACATATTTTCCTTGTTTTAAGCATCGAAAGTGCCATGAAATCATGGCACATCAACACCCTCAACTTAGAATGTTTGCATGTCCTCAGGCAAACAAAACAAAACAAACACATTCGATGCTTAACTAAGAGAAACCTAAGAGACCTATGGTAATCGACTCATTGCTTATAACACAAAAAACTTTCAACCCCCTCCTATTCACAAGTAAAACCACTGTGCGTATATATGCAGCATATTATCATGACATAGAAGGGATTAAGTGATGTCATCAAATTAACAAATAACTAAGCATATATGCAAATGACATTATCCGAACAAATAGCAACTAACAATGCAACCCATGTACTCTCACAACAAAGAAGTCTCATACACTCACAGTATACTACTGAATATCAACATAGGGACTGGATCAAAAGACTCTCTCTCACAAAGAAGTTCAAATAGTATGCATGAAATATCATAGACTTGACCTTATTTTCTATGCCTTAGTTTTTTGGACAGTCAAACTAGTATCACTATAGGACTTCATTGGCTTGTAATATAGGATTGGGGACGGGTATGGTACATATGGATATGGTGACTCAACCATTCTTGACACTACACTATTTTTGGCTCCACTTTCCAACCATTCTCATTTTATTCTCCCTTATTTGTTTTCAGATTTTGGGTGTAATTTTCTTTATGATTTCAATATTCTTTTTTTCTTTTTGCAAACTCTATTTTTTTTTAACACCCAAATTTGTTCTCTTTTATTTTACTAACCCCTTCTTCATACCCAAGTCAAACTATGCACCCCTATAATAACCACCCTCAACTTAGGCGATTTGTCTGAGTTGAGGTACAAAATGTCCAAGGAGGGACCAGGGTGAAGACAGGTTCATTATAAGTCAAAATGGGAAGGTGAATAGGCTAATGAAAGAAAAAAAGTCAATTAAGGCTCAAACTCGAGATCAAGGGATAGTTACTTCATTTTATCAGGCATTTAGGCTAAAAGTGGACTTATTCAAAAATGGCCTATGATCTTTTCCTAACCACTATACTATAACCTAGGCAAGACTAACCCGGGTAAATTCTGAATCGCACACACAAAGTAAACTCGATAATGACCTTGCACACACATAGAACAGGGTTACACTATCGACTACTACCTATCTAGTTCATGCATTGCTAGCTACAAACATTCTGCCTATAATACCAATGCCATAACAAGATCCAACAACTATCACAAACTAACATAACTACACACATAGTTCAAAACTAATTTTTTAGGAGGGGTGTATTTTAAATAATAAAAAAACATCATTATCATTCAAAGGTTCTTCAAAATTGACTGCATTAAGGTTCCCCTATTCCTCCTAATTAAACACGAAAACACATAACAAAAATATGCCAGTTCTACTATGATAGCACTTGAGAGAAAAGAAACACAACAACAAAAACCCTAAGAGGACATATAGACCCACAAGTACCTCTGCCCCTACCAAACAAGCATGCATTGTCCCCATTGTATTAGACCGAAGTAAAACAAGGGAGTTAGGAACATACCTGTGGCACCCTTGGTGCGTAGGTCTAATGTCAATCAAAATAACAAAAATCAAAACAAATGTAGGAATAGCAAGATACCTTGGGTTGCCTCCCATGTAGAGCCTGATTTAACGTCCTGGTAGTGGGTATTTTGATTACTCACACTTCATCAATATATCCATTGGGTTGGCCTCCAGGGTCATCTAAACTATTTATTTCTGAAACCACGCTCATGTCCTTTGACTGATTTATAGTTCTGCAAATATTGAACGTGACTTCCTTATTATTCAACCTGAATTTTAGCTCACCCTGCTCCATATCTACCAATGCTCTGTTGGTGGTTAAAAATGGTCTCCCCAAAATTATGGGCATCTTAAAATTGACCTCACAGTCCAAGACAACAAAGTCAGTAGGAAAGATGAAGTTTTCAATCTTGATTAAAACATCAAATAATGTGCCCACATAATTTTTTATCATACTATCCGCCATCAATAACCATATCTTTATTGGATCGGGGGCTCCCAAGCCTTATTACTCAAATAATTCCAGTGACATCAATTTAATACTTGCACCTAGGTCACACAAATCTCTGACAAAGTTAACTGACCCAATTGTGCCTGGAATTGTGAAGGCACCGGGATGATCTTTCTTTTGCACAAGAGAACGGGATACAATTGCACTACAAGTAAATCACCAACAGACTAATAACTGACACTTTTCTTCTTTGTGACCAACTCTTTCATGAACTTTGCATATCCCGGGATTTGTTCCAAAGCTTCAACCAATGAAATGTTTATAAAAAAGTTGCTTTAATATGGATATGAACTTATGAAATTTTCCATCCTCCTTCTTCTTCTTCAAGCATTGAGAAAATAGAGGTGGCAGCTTAGGAATGGGGGTTAGCATTTATGGGGATTCTTTTTCTTTCTCAATTTTAGTATTCACCTTATTTTCATCAGTCTGGGGCTCTTCAACTTCTTTCATGATCTCCCCACTAATAATTTTATTTTCATCCACCTTTTTCTTTAGATGTTGAGGGAAAGAAAGAGGAAGTTTTGGCAATGGAACATACTTCTTTAGAGCTTTCTTTAACTTTTTCATGGCATTCATTTTCTCTTCCAATGTAGCATGAACACCCTCAACTTGTTTGGGTGTCTCAATAAGAGTCTTCCCACTTTTCGTTGTGATAGACATACGATGAGCATCATTTTTAGGGTTCTGGATGGTGTTACTCAGAAGTGTACCTTGTTGACACTGATTTAATGCTAAAGATATCTGCCAGAATTAGTGCTCCATCTGTTTGATGGCAGTCGCATAAGACTTAACTTTTTAGCTTATCCCTGAAAGGTTTGCCTTGATCTCTTTCAAACAGTTTTCTTGACTCTCCCAACCTTTAACAAGTTTATTAAGAAGGGCTTCCATTCTTGAATTTCTATAATCAGCGTCACAATTCCCCAGTGGGACATAAAGTCCACTCTTATCTTTATAGTCATCTTTTTTCCTCCAATCACCATCCCGATCTCTGTATCAATCTCTATACCCCAACTTGTTGTAATTATCACCGTAGTAGTTCCGACCTTGATTTCCTTGCCTCAAGTTCCAATTGTCTTGATTATACCCTTGGCCCTTGGCTCAAAAACCCACCACCTTTTGATCCAAGTACTTAGCCTCCTCATCAGATTTATAATCTTCATGCCTAGGTGTTTTGTCTTGTACACCTATGGCATGCACCTTCTCAACACCTCCAACCGCAATCTGTTTTGATAAAAAGCCAATTTTTGTACTCAATTATGCGACTTCCTGAGCTACAGATTCATCCAAAGCCCATTGTGCCGTCGAGGCTCCAATAGCATACGTCTCAGCATGTGTATCTGCCTCCCGAGTATGCCATCCTTGGTAGGTCATAGTGATATAATCTAAAATCTCTGAAGCTTGTTCCTATATCAGACTTATTAATGCTCCGCCGGTGATAGTATATGCTACAACCTTGGTATTGGCATTGAATGCTCTGTAGAAGATCTCAAGTAAATTTCAACCATTCATCGTATGGTTTGGAATATTTTGCAACTTCTTCTTGAACTGTAACCATGTCTCGTAAAGGGCTTTAAAATGTAGCTGTCTAAAAGTATAAATCTCATCCTTCAACTGTAGCATCTTGGAAGGTGGGAAAAATCTCTCTAGAAACTAATTTCTTAACTCTTTCCAAGTAGTGATGGAACCTCATGGTAACTCGGCTAACCACAAAGTTGCTTCTCCTGTTAGGGAGAATGGAAATAATCTCAACTGAATAGCCTATTGGTCAACTCCAGGAAAATTATATGAAGTGCAGACCCCCACAAAGTTCATCACATACATGTTCGGATCATCTGTAGGAAGACCGACGAATACGCCTTTCAAGTTTAGCAAGTGGATCATGGCACTTGTAATGTTGAACTTAGTGCCCTGAGGTAACTCAGGCAGAATAATGGCACTAGTCTCAGCCGGCTCAAAATAAGCCATATCCTCTTCTTTGGGATCATCATAAATTGGCACATATGGTCTTTGTGGTGGCTGTTGCATCCTCAGTCTTCTTTGTCTCTCTTCAAGTGTACCAAGACGTTGTGCTGCCTCTTGCATTCCTCGATGATCTTTATCTTCTTGTCTAAGAGCTACTTCTCTCACATTCTCCTCAGCCATTAATCGAGCAGTGATTTGCTCAGCATTTTTATGACCATTCGGATGAATTAGTGGTTGGTTATGAATATCTACAATGGCAGCGGGTCCTGAACTCCATCGGTATTCACCATTCTTCGATTATTCCTTAGCATTCTTTCTATTTCCGTATCAAGTGGAATCAGGGGATTGCCCTGACTCTTAATGTTGGGCATATACCCGTGAACACCCTACGAATAGAAGAAAAATAAAAATTAAAACAAAACCAACACTAATAAACGCGATCAATCAACTCTATAACCGTACTCCCTGGCAACAGCACCAAAATTTGATGTCGCCCAAACTATACCTCCAAAAAAGTATAACACGATCGTTGAATCAAATATAGAACCCAACTAGGTTGGGTTTGGTCCCATAGGGAATAGGATGAAAGTCTATCGAGTGTTTTTCTGAGTAATTGGTACGTGAGTAAAAAAAGGGGTTTTTGTAAACAAAACAACAATAGTAAAAAGTGTTAATTATCGGATTTGTGATCAATACGAGAAAGAAACTAGGACTATGATCCCCAAGATTTCTTAACTCCACTGGTTACTTGTGCTGGCAAACTATCCCGCTGCGTTGCATACAAAATCTAACAATATAGGTTCATCTAAACATCTCTCGATCTTGGTTAGATGAATTTCACTTTTCTCCTCCCGGTCTCCAAGTGTCGCACTACTAACCCTTGTTCTTGAACTCAAATTAACTATCCCTGTTACGACTCAAGTTATTAGATGAAGGTTGGCAGCTTTAAGTCTCTGTTGCTATTCCCTTTTCCCAATATCTACCTCTCTCTCGAGCAAGTTTAGAATACAGGCGAGTTTCTAACGTTTGTAATCATTATAAGATCAATTATAATTAAGGAAATACCAATACATGCAGTCACACCGGTTCAGAATTACTTCATACTTAACCCATTTTGTTAATTCCTTATGGTTCACACATCCCTAGTTATGGGGTTTAGCTATTCATAATTGCAAGAACACAAGAAGAATTCAATGATGAAAACATAATTATGAACTCACAATAAGAATAAAACTTTGAAATATCAATATAAATCATAACCCTAGAATCGATGTATAAGATAACAAGATCAATGTGTTTATGAACCTCAAAAAAATGTAATAGAAAACTCAAAATAATGTAACAAATCCCTCATAAACATAGTACAACCTAAGGGTATTTATAGATACAAAGTGAATCGTATCCTAAATAAAATAGGAGAAAAAAGTCGGCAACTTTTCATGGACTGTGACTTGAGGTCGTGGGTTCAACCCACAGACCGTAGGTCCCAACTATAGAAATACGACTTTGATGAAAACTTTTAGGAGTTGACCCACGGTCGTGACTCATGGACCATAGATGGACCTATGGACCATGGATCTAGGTCGTGAGTCACTTTCGAGAATTTTAGCTCCGGTCTTTTGTTTTTAAAAACTTTATTCTAGTGCATGCTTCATCCCATTTTCTCCATTTTGCCTCCAAAACCTATTTTTCTTCAAGATAGAATAGAAAAAACATCATACCTACTAAACATATCCAAGTTATTGCATATTTTCCTTGTTTTAAGCATTGAAAGTGCCATCAAATCCTGGCACATCACTGCATGATGATCAAGTTCTTGTTGTGAGTTTGGAAACACTAGTTGATCCTTTAGATGACCGAATTGACCCTTCTAGTAAGATCAATTTGCGTCCACCTAGTGTTGGGACTTATAGATTGAATGAGATTCCATTTCCATGTGATAAGAGTATACACACACTAGTTGACCCTTATGAAAATCAAGGTGAGTCTAAGGTGTGTGCATCGATCAACATGCTTGTGAACCTAATACACTACTTGAGCATATTTGTTGTGAGCTTGCTGAGCCTCAAGATAGAGATGTTGTTGATAGGGTTGATCATATGAATGAAAATATTATGAAAGATGACATATATCTTTTTGAAAGTGAACTTGCATGCTTTAATTCCTCACCTTTGGTTAATGATCCTCTCTCAAATAAAGATGTCTTGATTGATAATTGTGAGACACTCCTAGTGTGGCATCTAGTGGTGTGCATTTTGATGTGCTTGAAAAGAAATGATGATATGCTTAAGATTCACATGTTATCCTATTTGTTGAAAGCCATTCAGAATATAGGATTGAGTGAAGATTGTGTTAACTGTCCAATTCTTGATAGTGATCTCTCACATGTGAAAAAGAATGACCAATTGGGCGATGCTAAATTTGATTTGCATGAATATTTGAGAAACCCAACTAGTGATTGTTCTTGTGAAAATAATTTTAGTTGTGATCTTTTGTATGACACCCTACCAGTGTTTGATAAATGTGAGGATGACTTGTGTGATTCTTGTAAGGACTTGATTCATGGCCTCCTTGATGTTGTTGATGGTTTTATCTACTTGAGGATTCTTCCCTTGAAAAAGAAGGTGTTATTTGTTTACAAATTGCTTCTACTTCTTCTTTGTGTGCTTTCTTTATCGAGGATACTCATGGTGATGATCTTGAATCTAATAGTGAGTACATGTATGAGGACACCTTAGTTGAAGTTAACTTGTATGACACCTTTCTCTACCCTATCTTTGCTTATGATATTGTCAATGGTAGTATATAGGGTATGTCTATTTTTTAGGTTGACACCTTTAGGGAAAATGGGTATTGACTTGACCCATGTTCTTGGATACTTCTCCCATTTGACCCTGGTGACCTCTTGAAATGTGGTGGTTGTTATACACCCAACTTGGTGCTTGGTCAATACGATAAGCAAAGTTTGAATGAGGTTGTTGGTAGCCTTCCCTATGATAGAAAAAGTATTTCTTGGGGACTTACAATCCACTTGGTAGAATCAAGTTGTGCATGGGAGATATGTACAACAAAGATGAGTGTTCTTTAAAGAAGTGGATCAATGAAATCATCCAAATGAATTCTCCATTGTGTGTTTCCATTCTTGACCAAGGTTTAAAGACTTGTAGGTCAAAGTGTGAGTCTTCTCTTGTAAACACTTTGGATGAATTCCACTTATGTAATACCTTTCTTTATAACTTATTTACAATTGACGACCCTTATCTCAAAGATGGTATCAATATTGAGGACCCTAGGGAAAATATGTCATTGCCTCTTTTGGGTGTTGCTTATATACTTACATCCTTATGTGGCACACTTGTGCTTAAGTTGTGTGGACCACAACTTGTGGATGCTAAGTTTATTACTTGTTTGTGGGAGAGTCCATGGTTGTTAAAGACTTTTTGTCACCTTCATAGGGTTAGACAATTTAGAGTGTCAAGTGGGACTCTTGGAAGTTACTTGAAAAAGAGAGGTTCTATGTGCTTGAAATGCCTTTTTCTATCTTTGTGTTCCTACTCATTAGCGCACCTTAGATGAGAGTATTGTCCTTAGCACATTTCTTTATTACCTCTTTGCTTATGATGATGTCCATGCTAGTTGTGGAATTGTTTTATCTAGAGGTAGGATCATTCTCAATGGACTTTTCATGTCAAACACAAAGGATCGTTGGTTGTATCTTAAGTGTGTGCAACCTTGGCATGGTGCTATGATTGATTTTGCTAACACCATACCTTGAGGAAATTCTTGTTGTTTTTTTTCCTTATGATTTTGTCAGGTTTGGATTCGAGGTGGAATCTTTTTCAAGAAGGGAAGGATGATACAACCCAAATCTATGTCAACTTTTCTTGGCTTGTATTTCAAGAGTGACAACAAGGGATCTAAGACACAAAGAGCTCAAGGCAAAAAAGACGTGGTTGGAGGTTCCATTTTGCACTTCAGGCAGAGGAATATAGTGTATGGAAGATAGCTTGGAGTCAAAGAATCCATTGGAGAGATCTTTGGAGAGTCAAGAAGAGCCCAACGACATCCTGGAGCGGTCTGTACCCTCACCTACACCTGTAGGTGGGTGACCTATGCCCAAAGATGCTATCTGCGCCCACCATATGCGTCAACAGTTGGCCATCTGCATGGGCATGTGGGCCAAAGTGGCCAGCTTGCCCTATTTTATTGACTTGGGTCACTTTTGGTCCCATATATGTAATAAAAGGCCCAAGGATATAAATACTAGGACCTAGCTTTATTTTCATTAGATTTTTGATGACATTGATATTGTGAGACTCCTTATGGAGCATGAGTGTAGCTTGGAAAAGCTTAGGTTGATCTTTGCCTAGAAACGGTGGTTGTGAGGACGTTACGATTCCCTTGTGGTCGTTCGTAAGAGTTAGGTGGTTTCTTTGGATTAATCTTTTGAGGTTATTGGATTTAGTATATCCTTTAGTTTCATTTGATTTCCGTGTTTGTATCTATATTTTTATCTCTATCTATCTATCCTTTACTTTTCGTACTTCAACTCTATCAATTTTATTATTTGCATACTTTTTTGCCCTTTTCATATTTTGGGGGTTATTAGAATGAGTGACTAGAAGCTTTAAAAGTGCTCAAGTTGGCAAAGTAGTTTAATGATAACCCCTTAAATACGAAAAGAGGGAAAAAGTACGAAAACAAGAAAAATGATAGAATAAAAAATACGAAAAGTAAAGGATAGAGGGATAGATAGATAGATAGACACAAGAAGATAAAGAAGAGGACAGCCTATGGATATATCAAATCCAAGACCTCCCTTTTGACTACCTAAAAGCACCAATATCTTACGATGACCAAGAGGGAATCGTAATGCCCTCAAAACCACCGTTTCTAAACAAAGGTCAACATAAGCTTTTCCAATCTCATGCTCTCTCAAGAGAAATAATTCAATATTCATCAAAAAACTTCCTAAAAATAAAGAAGAGGCTACTATTTAAAGGCATGGGCTACTTATTACAAAAATGGGCCCAAAATTGACCCAATTAGCAAAATGGGACGCATAGGCCACATGCCCTCAAAGATGGGAACACAGGTGGCATGTGTTGGGACACAGATGATCATCTAGAAGCCATCTGCGGTCATTGGTGAGGTCGTAGGCTATTCTAGAATGTCCTCTCTCTCCTCTTTCCTTCCCAATGACCTCTCCAAAGGCTTCCTTGACTCCAAGCTACCTTCCATATGTGATATTGCTCTACTTGGAGCTCAAAATGGACCCTCCATAAATGTCCTTGTGGTCTGAAGATCTTCATGACTCCAATCCCTTGGTGTTGTCCTTGAAATATAGGCCAAGAAAGGTTGACGCTGATTTGGCTTGTATCATCCTCTCCTCCTTGAAAAGGATTCGGCCTCGAATACAAACCTTACAAAACCAAAAGGAAAACGAGCAACCACAATATCCTCATGGAATGAGGGTTAGAGTTAGCAATAACAATTTTATCACCACCCCAATGAGGTACACACTTAAGATACAACCAAGCATTAAAATAATCAATCAAGGGTTCGCAACCCCAAAAAGTTAAAACTACTTGGCTACTCAAGAGATATTGATTAAAGGGTTTACCATAAGAACCATGATAATTAGGAAACCACACATGAAAAACCCTATTGGTTCTATGTTTCAACAAGCACAAAACCTCTTCTAAGTCAAGAAGCACAAGATATTTCTCATAGCTAAGTGCAATGTCATGAACAAGATCATTCCAAGTTAAGAATAAGATTACTCCCAAATAATCACTGGATCAAATGGAAGAAGTATCCATGAAAATGGGTAAAGGATAAGCCCATTCTCCGCAAAGTTGCTACAATCACAAAAATAAATACTCTCTATACAACCATAAGCAATATCATAAGCAAATAGAGAGTAAAGAAAGGTGTCTCGCAAATTGATATCATCTAGGGTGTTCTCAAGGGCATGCTCACTACTTTGATCAAGAAAATTATCAAGAGTATGCTCAAGAAATGGAACACTCAAAGAAGAAGAAATAATTGGAAAACAAAAGACCACCTTCCATTTCTTCGCATTCCTTTCCCATAAGAGTATTCTCATCTTCTGATGATACAATCCAAATCCAGTCCAAACCGTTCACTAGAAGTCAAGAACGAGAACTCCAAGAGCTTCAAGGAATGTTCATGAAATGAGAGGTACTTAAATACATCCTACTACCATCAAAAGGGTGATACGTGGTGGTGATTGTATCTAAAGAGGATCAAGGGGCCTTGGAGGGGTAAAACGGAAGTCGAGGAGGGAAAAATGGCACATGGAGTGCCCTGGAGAGCTCACCTGCGCCACATGTGCACGCAGATGGAGGCCAGTGGCACCTGCGTCCCTGACCTGTGTGGGCAGGTGCCCATCTGCGGGCGCAGGAGGCCTATGTCGGCTGCCAAGTCCAATTTAAACGAATGGGTCACTTTTGGGCCCAAGTATGTAATAAATGACCCATGGGTATAAATACCCAAACCATGCTTTATTTTTTCTTAGTTTTTTCTTGAATATTGATGAAAAAATCTCTTGAGAGAGTTTTTGGTAAGCGTTTGTTGAAAGTTTGCTTAGTAACGCGTGGTTTCGAGGGCATTTCGATTCCCTCTTGGTCACCGTAGGAATTAGGTGTAGTTGGTGAATGTAATTCGAGGGTTCTAGGGTTTAATATATCCTATTGTTCTTGAATACTCATCTACTTGTGTCTAATTCTTCATTTATCTATTGATTACTTTTTGGTTCTTAATTAAATTCCAGTTTTCGTAGTTTTTCAGTTATCATTTGGTATCAGAGCCGAGCTTGAGTTCGTTCCCATGAATTCAATCTTGGGTTTTGTTATCTTGAAATTCAAAAAAAAAAAAAAGAATATCTGAAAATTCATTTTAAGAAAAACCGCAAAAATATTTTTGTGTTTTGAGTCATTCTTGAAGTTTCAACACTAGATTTGTTTCCTCTAGTGTTATTAGAGTCGGAATCTTGAGCTTTGGAGGTGTTTTGAGTAGATTTGAAGAAACCCTAAGGTTGTGTTCTTGAGCTTGAAGAAATATTCAAATAGGTTTGAAAAATCTGGAAATTTTGGTTAGGATTTGAGGCTTAAAATCACTTGGATTGTGTTCGAAAGGTTGAAAGAAGCTTGGGTTTAAAATTTCATCAAACTCCGAGTTCGTTTGAGTGGGTTAAAATTTTGGTGTTCTTGAGGATCTTCATATCTTCAAGAAGAAGAATTATCAAAAGGTGTTGTTACATCCAAAAGAGGTCCAAGAGAATCAAGCAAAATGTGTTAGTACCAAAGAATATTCCAAAAGGGGAAGGTACTAGGAAAGAGAGAACCCAAAAGGGGTCCACAGAAGAGGAAAATTCGGAGCTCCCAGGGCCACTTGCACCAAGACATGCTCACGCAGGAGGGTACCTGCGGCAGCATGTTGCCAACGCAATTCACATGCTCAGCTCACTGAATCCATCTGCGTGGGCAGGTCGTGGCGTGCGTCTGCAGGTAACCCCAACGCACCTTAAGGGTCCAAAAACCAATTTTTCTCAGGTTCCATCCTGTTAGTTTTGTTCATTGATTCCTAATCTTATTTCTCGATTCTAAAGCTAACTCACCACTAGTAATTCACCTACTTAGTTGGTTGGTTAGTTCTTGAGTTTGTTTTCCTTCTTTGTCCAATTTCTTTAAGTGCTTTTCTAGTTTTATTTTCGTTGTTACTTCTTGACACAAGGCCGTAAATATTTCTTTTGTGTCTTTCAAAAAAAAATCCAATCCGATCAAGAGAAGAGAATTGACACCTCAACTACCACCCGGAGAATAAGCCAATCCTTCAACATTTAAGAATCCAAGCGTGAGGCATACAAAGGTGTGTAGAGTTGTGAGGTTCTTTATTTAATGCTAACTTAATTGTTGTTCGTGTTTAGTGTTTTTCCTTACTAGGTACAATGGCTCCGAAAGATGATGCGCAAGGTTCTTCGGGAGAGGTTATCATGGAATCCTTAATGGCGGCTATTATGGGTATGAGACAAGACATGAATGAGATAAGAGGTCAAATGACCACACTTCAAGGGAGTATGTCAACTAGGATGAACAACATAGAGGGTCGTCTAAACTCTAGGAACTCCACCCCCCAAAACTATCATGCCTCCTCTAGTGGACATGCTCAAGACACATCCGCTACTATCTCCCCAAAAACTTTCCATCAAATGTTCAATCCATCAAGACAAACCCAAGCCACTAACTATCCACATAACCAAAACCCCATCCGTCCACTACAACCTCAATTCAACCAAGCTAATCAAGAAGGACCACAAGACCAAATTCCCCGTGACCAAAACCCTCAACCTCAAGCACCACCAAACCAAAACCCTCAACCTCAAGCTTTACTAAACCAAAATCCCCCACACCAAATACCCCGTAACCAACATTAGCCCGTTCAAGTTGAGGGAGGAGGAGAAGAGGATCCACAAGTTGAGTTTGAAGGGTATGATGAAGAGACCGCGCATGAGGAGTATTGGAGGAATAGACCCTTGCCTCAATGAGAATTTCGATGTCAAGGAGGAAGATTCGGTACGGCACCTTATGGAAGAGGAAACTTAGGGAATCATCCTCAAGGTGAGAACCAATGGAATTACAATGATAATCAAGGTGGCAACGGAGGTCGAGATAATGGGATCAATTCAATCAAGACTAGTCTTCCAAATTTCAAAGGAGAAAGTGATCCCGAAGCTTATTTAACATAGGAGTCTACTTGTGAAATAATATTTCAAGCCAATGATCTCACCGATGATAAGAAGAGTTGCTACGTCATAGCCCAATTCAAAGGATTTGCTATCACATGGTGGGAATATGCCAAGCGATTTGAAAATGTCTTGAATAATGGACAACCACCACCATGGGATGCTTTGAAGGCTCTCATGAGGAGAAAGTATGTGCCGGAAAGGTATAGACATGAGTTACTTGCCAAATTGTACAACCCAAGGCAAGGGAACAAGAATGTCTTAACTTACTTTGGTGAGTTTCAACAATTGATCTTGAAACTTGAATATCAAGAGAATGCGGAACATTCTGTCATCCGTTTCAAGGTTGGTTTGAACAAAAAAATCTCCTCATCCATGACTTGCCATAAGTTTGCTACCTTAGAAGAAATCTTTCAAGCGGCCTTTGAAGTTGAGAGAGACATTAAGGAGCGGACCTCTTTCAAGCCCAAGGGTTACTCATCCACTAATCCATGGAGTAAGAGCAAAGACGTAGCCTAACCTTCTTCGAGATGGAACAAGAATAAGGACATCAATAAGTCTTATGACAAAAAGCCCATTGAAAAGACTACTCAAAGATACCCACCAAGGAATGAAGGTAACAAGTATCCAACTCCTAATCCTAAAGGATTCCAATGTTTCAAGTGTCAAGGTTGGGGACACAAGGAAAATGAGTGTCCCAATCAGAGGAATGTAATCCTTAGAGAAGGGAAGATACTATACCTTGGGGAAGAGGTGGGACAAGAAGATGATAATGAAGGCGAAGCCTAAGAAGGAGAGAATTTAGAAGAAGATGAGCAAGAAGAGGAAGGAAATGAGGATGCTTGGCCTCAAGATGGAGAGTTTGAGGTTCCAAACTTTGTGGTAAGAAGAGTAATGATTAGTAAGGCCCTAGATGATCCTAGTCAAAGGGAAAATCTATTCCATACTAAATGTCTTATCAAAAAGAATATATGATAATTGGTCATCGATAGTGGGTGTTGTGCAAATGTAGCTAGTGCCACCATGGTTAATTTCTTAAAGTTACCCACAACCAAGCATGCAACACCGTACAAGCTCCAATGGTTAAACGAGTGTTGAGAATTAAAAGTGACTAAGTAAGTTGTGATCCGATTCAAGATTGAGAATTACCATGATGAAATACTATGTGATGTAATTCCCATGCAAGCGTTTCATATTTTGCTTGGAAGACCATGGCAATATGATCGTTCAACCAAACATGATGGAAGAACCAACCGGTATTCTCTTGAGTTGAATGGTCGAAAGTTTACCCTTCACCCTCTTTTACCATCACAAGTGAATGAGGTACATCAAAGAATGAGGGAGTTGAAGGATAAGGGTAGTAAAGAAGGGGAGGAGGAACCCCAAGAAGAGGAGAGTGATGAAGCAAAAGAGAGGAGAAAGTTGAAGGAAAAGACCCAAATGGTGATGTTGGCAAGGAACAAGGACTTGTTAATGAGGCTAATTATGAGGAGCCCATCCTCCTTTTAGCCCATGCCTTTCATGCTAACCACTCTACTTCTCCTATTCCCCATTCTATTTCTCTTGTTTTGCAGGAATTCGAAGATGTATTTCCAAAGGAGCTACCACAAGGATTACCCCCACTTCGGGGAATTGAGCATCAAATAGACTTCGTGCTGGGTTCTAAATTTCCAAACAAGCCATCTTATAGAAGTAACCCAACGGACACCAAAGAGCTTCAAAGACAAGTTGAGAAACTTCTCAACAAGGGATATATCAAAGAAAGCATGAGCCCATGTGCGGTTCCGGTACTATTGGTCCCAAAGAAAGATGGAACTTGGCGCATGTGTGTTGATTGTTGGGCCATCAACAAGATCACGGTAAAGTATCGCCACCCTATCCCTAGATTGGATGATATGTTAGATGAATTGAATAGTTTTTGTGGGTTTTCAAAGATTGATCATAGGAGTGGGTACCATCAAATCCAGATGAGCCCCGGTGATGAATGGAAAACCGCCTTCAATACCAAGTTTGGTCTCTATGAATGGATGGTTATGCCATTTGGACTCACCAACGCTCCTAGTACCATTATGCGGTTAATGAACCATGTGATGAAAACGTTTATAGGGAAGTTTGTTGTGGTATACTTTGATGATATCTTAGTCTATAGCAATTCCATAAATGACCATGCTAAGCACTTGAAATGTGTTTTTGATGTGCTTAGAAAGGAGCAATTGTTTGCTAATCTTGAGAAATGCTCCTTTTGTGTTGATGAGGTTGTCTTTTGGGGGTTTGTTGGGTGTGGGTGCATCTTCGGAGGGATCGGTTTCCATCTCAAAGAAAGTACAAATTGATGCCGAGGGGTGATGGTCCATTCCAAGTACTTGAGAAAATCAATGACAATGACTACAAGATTGACCTTCCACCGGAATATCAAGTGCACAACACTTTCAACGTTTGTGATCTTTTTCTCATGGAGGCGGTTGAAGAGGACCAAATGCTGAATTTGAGGTCAAATTCCTCTCAAGATGGAGAGGATGATATGGGTGGGACAAGCTGTCCAACAAGTACATGACCATTCACACGAAGCCAAGCTCGGGAATTACAAAAACTCCAAGCTTTGTTCATGTAAATGACCGTGTGTGTGTTGGTGATTGATCCATCTAATGATCTAAATGTTTTCAAGTGTGAAGAGGGACCTTGAAGTGTAATAAATGTACACTCCAAGGTCGCCCAAGAGCTTAGGGACAAGCTGGTCATTTTGCCTCATTTTTGCCTTGTAATATAAATAGAACATGTTAGGGTTATTTGGGTAGTTCTTCCATTATTATTTTTAATCACAAGACTTGTAATATTTTGGGTTCTCTCTCTCTCAAATAGCCCACAAGAAGAGACACACTTGTGTTGTATCTTGGCTAGAAACAAGGATCTTGATGTCATTGAGTTCCTCTTGGTCTAAGTAAGAACTTGGTGTTCATATTCATTAGTCTTAGAGTCCTTTCTTGATGTTAGGGTTCTTAGTCTCTTGAATATTATATGTCAAGTTAACTATCTTTTTATTATCTTGTTGTTGTTGTGTTTGAGATCTTGAAGTCTAGTGAAGCCGTGTGAGGCTCTTTCGATTCACTAGCATTGTTGTTTAACTTGTTAATCTTGTGTTTGTTAGGTCTTGTTGTTGTTGTTGTTGGAATCTTCTTATTGTGGACTTGATCTTGTACCAAGTTTGTTCAGATAATATTTGACTATACCTTAAATGTAACAACTGCTTTTTTATAATCTATTAACTGATACCATATCTTCTTTACTTTGAGAACTCTGATAAATATTGACTTATGTCGAACCCCTCAATATTCTTCAATCTTAACCTATGGTTGCATACTAATCCCTTTCTTATCTTTAACATAAACCATATTAAGATATACCTATACCTGCATTCCCATAAGACTATTGGTACACTTATCCCTGAGTTTTCTACCTTCAAAGGATTTACACATGTCATTGCCTACTTGGGGTACTCTAATGCACATAATTTATAGAAATCATCTATGTTATATCTTGGAAATAATTTCTTATAAAGCCTCTATGCCTTGTCGTCCTACTAAGTATATCTCTAGTTAACATTGGTGTAACACTTTTACATAACAATCCAGGCCAGTACCACATCTTCAACTTAGAAGGAGTCTATTCGGTTGCCCCTTTTCTAAGCGTACACTTAATTCTAAAGCTTATGGTTATATCACTAAAGAAGTATTTAACATATTTCATAGGCTTAAATCCTATAAGTATTGGAGGGATCATGTAGAAAAGCTTTTGGACTTAGATGTTAACTGTATCCTTTTTCAAAAGTTACATCAGGGGATGTTATCTCTCAATTCTGTAGATGAACAACCCTTAATCAATTAATCTTTTAAATAATCCCCACCTTAGGAACTTCTTCAATAAATTTGAGGGTAACAAAAGTAAGACTATAACTATAGAGGGTAGATAAATCTATGCATACCTTTTTCTATTAAAAAATCTAGGGATATGAAAGATCAGACTCACCGGCCCATCTTAAGCCAATGTATGAGCATCAATGTGACTAGTGATTATAGATTGAAAACTGCCCATTTAGCAATACTAGAGTTTAGTCCTCGGTCTAGTCTGGGGCTGCCTTCAATAGGAAGAATCTATCTCACAATTAAGCATATTATGGGTAAGAAGTAATTTCTTATGACTTGGCTCTATTGCACTATCTAGATCATAAAATAAGGTCAAAATTCATAAATTCTCTAGATACCCTTCATAAGTGAGGCTCTACTAGACATGGCTTTATAGATTCCCTAGGTCTACTGAACCTATTCTTTAATACTAAGTTTGTCATGCCCCTAGAAAATGACCTGCATTAAGAGGATGATACACTATTTATAAGACAATTTTAGGAGTGGTACATAAGTAGCACTGACCAACTGGTCACACTAATGCAATGGACAAATGAAATTGTAATTACATACGACAACTTTACATTGTGTATTAAGCCTCTAATTGATTTTCTCACTATACAATGACAAATGGTAGGGATAGGACACATACATAACCAATCTATAACCATAAATATTACTAAATTACTAGACATTTATTATGATACAAGATGAGCTTCATCAATATCATGGAATGAAGAATTGAAGCTCAATAATATGCTTAAGTAGAAGTACAAGGAAGAAAGGTGAAAACGGAAGAAAGAGGCTATGGATACAAAAGTGGCTATTCTTGACATTCAAGCCTCATGCTAAAAAAGACCCTTATTTTATCAAGGGTATTTTTGTAAATACTAGTGTAGGCTATAAATAAGAGAGAATAGCTCATTTTAGAGATTATTTTTTTTGATATGATGAATTGATATGTGTGAAACTCTTGTGAGAGTTAGGCTATGGCCTTGGTTGCTAAGCAATGTTGATGGGATTGCTTGCTTGAGGATATCATTACTCTTGAGGGTGTATCGATAGTATAGGCGCTTGTTTGGATTCTTAATAGGAGGTTTTGATTTTCGTATGGTCATTGTTGCCTATTAAATCTTATACTTGTATCTTGCTTTTATAGATTTGGTACTTTTTGGTTTTTGTATTTGAGGGTATTGGTTTTGATATAGGCATTGTCCTAATTTGTTTTCCATTTTGGGTCAATCTTCTATCTTTAAATTTGTGTTCTTAGATTTTAGGGTTTCTTATCATTTTTTGCGTGTTCCGTCTTGTATCATTTGGTATCAGAGCCACGTTTATATTCGTTCCTATGAATCTATCTTGGGGTTGTGGTATTAAAAATTTGAAAAGCAAAAAAAAGGTTGAAATTTTTTTTTTAATGAAAAATCCAAAAATATTTTGTTGATTTTGAGTCTTTCTTGAGTTTCTAATACTAGATCTACTTTCTCTAGTATTAAATAGGTCTAGATCTTGAGTTTCGAGTCATTCCAGGTTGTTTTAGCCTTCTACCATTGTGGAGTTGAATATTTTAAAGTGGGTTTTCAGATTTGAAGCTTTTATGTGGAAATCAAGGGTTAAAAGTGATTGGGATTTGTTCTCTACCTCATTTGGAGTATGAATCTCGAATTTGATTTGATTCGGAGTTGATTTGAGGATTTCACCATTGTTGAGCTTAGAGCTTGAAGAAGTAGAAGTGGGTCCTTAGATTAGGGCTAAATTGGGTGTTGATTTATATTGGAGTTTGTTCTCCTAATCATTTGGAGCTTGAATCTGAAATTTAAGCAAAAACGGTGAAGAAATCTATTGAGTTCAATTTGGTGTTCTTCTTGTTTATGGTGTTCTTCATACCTTGAACAAAATTTTAAATGGATTTTAAAATATGAATATTTTTGCTTGGAATTAAGGGCTAAAAAGTATTGGGATTTGTTTCCATATCAAGAGGAGGCTAGATTTAAAATTTTGTGTAATTGCGAGCTAAATTGAAAGAGTTATGATTTTTGGGTATTCTTCATGTTCATGGTGTTCTTCATGGCTTGAAGAAGAAGGAAATGGGTCTAAAAATCTGAACATATTGGTTGGAAATCGAGGCTTCAAAGTTATTGGTGTTTGTTCTCCATAGAAAAGACAGCTTGGATGTCGAATTTCATGTTAATCGGAGCTAAAACGGAGAAGTTTTCATTTTTTTAAGTTCATCAATGTTCTGGGTGTTCTTTATGATATTCATTTCTTCAAGAAGAAGAATAAATAAAAGGGGGTTTTGATCCAAAAGAAAGAGAAAAGAAAAGTGTTTGGGAGTTGTACAAAAGGAATATACCAAAGGAGAAAAAAAGACAAAGAAGGAAGTACAAGGGTACAATTTCTTGGAAGCTTCCTCAAGTGTCCTTTTGGGACAATTTTCAGCTTTTTTTTTCCAGGTTTTTACTCCACCTTTTTGGAGCATTTTCTCCATGGGTTTCAACACAATTTCTTATCAAATAATTTTTTCTAGTCCAAATTTTGATAAATTAGTTTCTTTTTATTAATTTTACCCTTTTCTTTGGCTTCATAACTTGATTTTTATTTGTAGATTACTCTACTAAGTATTATCAAGTTCATTGAGTCCGATTTTTTTTTCTTTCGTGCTAATTTATTCATGTGCTTTTCTCATTTTATTTCGTTGTTGATTTTCTTGATTCAAGTCATTTAGATTTTATTGAGTCGTCCGGTCTTCAATTAACAAAAATCTATTTTAGCCTCAAGGTTTGTTTGTGACTCTTGGCAAGTGATTGATCGAATTGAATATCAACTTTGGCCGGATCCTTGAGTGGTAAAAGGTTAGAGTGTGTAAGATCATTTGAGTGGTGCTAGCCAAGCACAAAAGAGTGCAAATATGAGTGAAAGTGAGGACTTTTGTTGCTAATCTTGTTTGCTTCATTTTGTAGGTACTTGGAGTTAATGTATGTCATTCATAGCTTCGTATCCTTGTAATGATGACATGGAAAATTATATTTGTAGTGATAGAGGCTATGAGTATGATGATGACGGAGGTTATGGAGGCTATGAAAATATTCATGATCATGAGCCATATGGAGATGAAAGCTACTACTTCGGGGGTGAATATGAGGAAAATGACGCTCGTAACTCTTATTGTGAAGATGGTGAAGTAAAAGAACCTTGCAGTGATTCTTATGGTGATAATGGCGAATATGAGGGGTGTCACACTACCCACTATGAAGATGAAGGTAACTTGAGGTATAATTCTTCTTCTCACTTACCTTCTAAGCCTTGTGATGAAGATTCCCATGAAAATGAAAGTGGTGATGTAGATAGTGGATATTCATATGCTTTGTCTTGTGGTACTTCTTATCCTAGTCGAAGAGGTGTGTGTGGGCATGTTGGTAATTCTAGAAATTCTATATCTTATGCTTCATATCCTAATGCCAATGTATCTTGTTCTAAATATGCAAACGGTTTTGGAGGTAGGATGAAAGAATCACTAAGTCTTGAAAGTAGAGAAAATTCAGTGTTTCGATATTGGGATGACCCGAAGAGGCGCATTCTTGAACTCAAAGTAAGTGTTTATGGTGATTCGGGATACGTGATTTTACTTGATTATCATAGTTGTACCAACTTCATTGCCCCATATGTGGTTGAAAGGTTGGGAATACCTTGTGTGATGAGACAAAACCCTTATTTTGTTCAAAGGGGGTATTGGGTTGATAGATGTGTGAAGGTATTTTTTTCACTTAGCGAATATCAAGAGGAGGTTTGGTGTGATGTGGTTCCCATAGATACTTGTCACATGTGCTTGGGAAATCCTTGGTTTCAAAGGAATAGGGTTTTCTATGAGCAAGAGTGGTACAAATATGTCACAGACAAAAGGGGAAAGCCCCTCTTCCCACTTTCTCCTCGCCAAGAAACTTTGGACCCTTATTCCAAATTCTTCCATGATTATGAGAGACAAAAGATTAAGAGGAGTAAGGGAGTGCGAAGTGGAAACTCTAGAGTGGAAAAAGGAGAGGATGTGTGGAGTGAAGTGAGAGAGTTGCCACAAAACCAAGCTAACCTTCTTGATTGTTCTTCTTTTTGTAAGAATTCTTGTGTAGGTACAAGCATGGCAATTGAAGGAACACGAGTTCCCAACAAGGAGCCTACACTTGAGGATTTAAAGAATGTGCTACTTTATTGGACCGATCGGGTTGACTTGCCTAAACACATGAGAGTTGAAGCTTCGGTTCAAGGTAAAGAAAATCCCTTTTGTGAGACTCAAGGTACAATAGCTAAACTTGACACTTTTAAAATTTCAAATGAACAAAGTGTGAGTGATAGCATGTCTTTATGTGAACTTAATAATTCTTTGCCACATTGTGATAATGTAGATGCTGAGGGTGTTCATACAGTTGATCCTATTGATGACCGAATTGATTCTTCTTGTGAGATCGATTTGTGTCCACCTAGTGTTGACACTTGTGACTTGAATGATAGTACATTGTCATGTGATTCTTTTCCATATTTTGATAATGTGCTTGTTGAGAATGTGGATACACTAGTTGATCCTATTGATGACCGAATTGATTCTTCTAGTAAGATCAATTTGTGTCCACCTAGTGTTGATACATGTGTTTTGAATGATAGTTCATTATCAAGTGATATTGGTATTGATCAACTAGCTTTTGCATGTGGTACACTACTTGAGGGATCTTCTGATATTCTTATTGAGCATCAAGTTAGAGGTAATATTGATGAAGTTGATCAATTGAGTAGGAGTGACTCTTTGAGCATATCTTTTATTAAATATCTTATTGTTTGTTTTGTTCATAGAGATCATGTGCTTGAAAGTGCTTCGAACAATGATATTTTTCTTTTTAAGACATACAAAGACTGGACGGACCAATAATAAAACTTGGTTTCTTACATTGCTTCACTTGTATTACCTCCTAGCATCTATTTATTCCATACTCGGATGGATTATCAGTGTTTATTATTTTACTAAATAACTAAATAACACATACAAAGTTGGATGGACCAATAATAGAACTTGGTTTCTTACATTACAACATGTATATTACCGCCTAGCATCTATTTATTCCATACTCGAATGGATTGTCAGTTTTTCTTTGACTACTAAATCAATAAGTAACACATACAAAGGCTGGAAGAACCAATATTAAAACTTGGTTTCTTACATTACTACACTTGTATTACAACCTAACATCTATGTATTCCATACTCGAATGGATAATCGATATTTCATTGACAACTAAATCACTAAATCATGCATACAAAAATGGACGGACCAATAATAGATCTTGGTTTCTTACTTTACTACACTTGTATTACAACCTAACATCTATTTATTCCATACTCGGATGGATTTTCGATGTTTTTTGACTACTAAAACACTAAATGAGACATACAAAGACTGGACGGACCAATAATAAAACTTGGTTTCTTACGTTACTACACGTGTATTACCTCCTCGCATCTATTTATTCCATACTCGAATGGATTATCGGTGTTTATTTTTCTACTAAATCACTAAATGAGACATACAAAAGTTGGATGGACCAATAATAGAACTTGGTTTATTACATTACTACACTTGTATTACAACCTAACATCTATGTAATCCACACTCGATTGGATTATTGGTATTTCTTTAACTACTAAATCACTAAATGAGATATATAAAGACTGGATGGACAAATAATAAAACTTGGTTTCTTACGTTACTACGTGTATATTACCTCCTAGCATCTATTTATTCCATACTCGGATGGATTATCGGTGTTTCTTTGACTACTAAATCACTAAATAACACATACAAAGGCTGGACGGACCAATATTAAAACTTGGTTTCTTACATTACTACAGTTGTATTTCAACCTAACACATATGTATTCCAAACACGAATGGATTATCGATGTTTCTTTGACAACTAAATGACTAAATCACTCATACAAAGGCTGGACGGACCAATAATAGATCTTGGTTTCTTACATGTACACTTGCATTACAACCTAACATCTATTTATTCCATACTCGGATGGATTATCAGTGTTTATTATTTTACTAAATAACTAAATAACACATACAAAGTTGGATGGACCAATAATAGAACTTGGTTTCTTACATTACAACATGTATATTACCGCCTAGCATCTATTTATTCCATACTCGGATGGATTGTCAGTGTTTCTTTGACTACTAAATCAATAAGTAACACATACAAAGGCTGGAAGAACCAATATTAAAACTTGGTTTCTTACATTACTACACTTGTATTACAACCTAACATCTATGTATTCCAAACTCGAATGGATAATCGGTATTTCATTGACAACTAAATCACTAAATCATGCATACAAAAATGGACGGACCAATAATAGATCTTGGTTTCTTACTTTACTACACTTGTATTACAACCTAACATCTATTTATTCCATACTCGGATGGATTTTCGATGTTTTTTGACTACTAAAACACTAAATGAGACATACAAAGACTGGACGGACCAATAATAAAACTTGGTTTCTTACGTTACTACACGTGTATTACCTCCTCGCATCTATTTATTCCATACTCGAATGGATTATCGGTGTTTATTTTTCTACTAAATCACTAAATGAGACATACAAAAGTTGGATGGACCAATAATAGAACTTGGTTTATTACATTACTACACTTGTATTACAACCTAACATCTATGTAATCCACACTCGATTGGATTATTGGTATTTCTTTAACTACTAAATCACTAAATGAGATATATAAAGACTGGATGGACAAATAATAAAACTTGGTTTCTTACGTTACTACGTGTATATTACCTCCTAGCATCTATTTATTCCATACTCGGATGGATTATCGGTGTTTCTTTGACTACTAAATCACTAAATAACACATACAAAGGCTGGACGGACCAATATTAAAACTTGGTTTCTTACATTACTACAGTTGTATTTCAACCTAACACATATGTATTCCAAACACGAATGGATTATCGATGTTTCTTTGACAACTAAATGACTAAATCACTCATACAAAGGCTGGACGGACCAATAATAGATCTTGGTTTCTTACATCTACACTTGTATTACAACCTAACATCTATTTATTCCATACTCGGATGGATTTTCGATATTTTTTTGACTACTAAATCACTAAATGAGACATACAAAAACTGGACGGACCAATAATAAAACATGGTTTCTTATGTTACTACACGTGTATTACCTCCTAGCATCTATTTATTCCAAACTCGGATGGATTATCGGTGTTTATTTTTCTACTAAATCACTAAATGAGACATAGACCAATACTAGAACTTGGTTTATTACATTACTACACTTGTATTACAACCTAACATCTATGTATTCCATACTCGGTTGGATTATTGGTATTTCTTTTACTACTAAATCATTAAATGAGATATACAAAGATTGGATGGACGAATAATAAAACTTGGTATCTTACATTACTACACATATATTACCTCCTAGCATCTATTTATTCCATACTCGGATTGATTATCGGTGTTTGTTTGACTATTAAATCACTAAATAACACATACAAAGGCTGGACGGACCAATATTAAAACTTGGTTTCTTACATTACTACACTAGTATTTCAACCTAACATCTATGTATTCCAAACACGAATGGATTATCGGTGTTTCTTTGACAACTAAATGATTAAATCACTCATACAACCTAACATCTATTTATTCCATACTCGGATGGATTTTCGATATTTTTTTGACTACTAAATCACTAAACGAGACATACAAAAATTGAACGGACCAATAATAAAACATGGTTTCTTATGTTACTACACTTGTATTACCTCCTAGCATCTATTTATTCCAAACTTGAATGGATTATCAGTGTTTTTTTTTGACAACTAAATCACTAAACCACACATGCAAAGTTGGACGGACCAATAATGGATCTTGGTTTCTTACTTTACTACACTTTTATTACAACCTAACATCTATGTATTCAATACTAGTATGGATTTTCGATGTTTTTTTGACTACTAAATCACTAAATGATACATATAAAGACTGGGATGGACCAATAATAAAAGTTGGTTCCTTACATTACTACACGCGTATTTCCTCTTAGCATCTATTATGTACCCCTTGGATATCATTTTCTTTGCCTTAAGATTAGAAATAAATTTGCGTCTCGGTGCTCCAACATTACCCCTCCATTCAAGGACGGTCTTTTGTGGAAAATGGAAATGTACCTTCTTAGCTCGCCAATCTACCGTGGCATAACAAGAAGCCAACCAATCCATACCCATTATAATATCAAAATCTACCATTCCCAGCTCAATAAAATCAGCCAACGTATCGTGATCACAAACAGTTACTATGCAATTACGATAGACTCTTTTAGCTATAATAGATTTACCAACTGGTGTAGATACTTCAAATGGCTTGACTAGTGATTCCAGTGTTCTTTCAAATTTTTCAGGAATAAATGGAGTGACATATGATAGGGTAGAGCCCGGATCAATCAATGCATACACATTATGTGAAAAGACGGATAATGTACCTGTAACCACATCAGGAGAAGCCTCCAAATTCTGCCGATCCACTAAAGCATAGGTACAGTTCTGGACTCCACTAGAATTAGCTCCTCCTCGAACACCTCTACCACACTAGTAGGATATACACCTGACGAGGATGATGCAACGGATGATCCAGTAGGTCGTGCCATACTACCCATGCCCCTCCGTGGGCACTCTCTCATTATGTGCCCCGACCTACCACACCAAAAATAAGATGTCCCAAGCCGACATGCACCTAAATAAAGCTTTACACAGTGTTGACATGGCTGACGAGTAAACCTTGATGGTTCATTCTTCCTTGTTCTTGATACCCTACTGTCTGTGAACCTTGAATCCCACTACTTTACCCAACTTGACTGCCTCTAAACCCTCGAAATTAGGATGGAGTACCTGCTGTAGAATAAGAAAATGATGGTCTAGGCGGTCTATTAAAAAACTGAGGCCTAAATTCTCCTTGGGATGCCATGAACTGTCCCATAGGTTTAGCCCTCTTTGATGGTCCTCTTCCAAATTCTTGCATTCTTTTCCTTTGCCTCTGATCCTCCATCTTCTGTGCAAAAGCTTGTATCCTGGCTTGTATCCTGGCTATATCCATGTCTCTATTCAAAGCAACATTAGTACAATCCCTAACCAAATATGGATCCAATCTATCCACATACCGATGAACTCTATTGTCCATAGTAGCTACTATATTAGGAGCGTACATGGTCAATGAGTTAAACCGAAGACTGTACTCCCTCACACTCATATTACCTTGGCGAAGATTTAAGAACTGGTCTGTACTAGCCTCTCGGATCTCATATGGAAGGTAATGATCAGGGAATGCCACTTTGAATTCTTCCCAACTAGCTAGAAGTGCACCGATACCCCTAGATCATTTCCAATCTTCGTACCATAATATAGCCTCTCCTTTTAATCTATATGTTGCAAGCTCAACTGTTTCTGTACCAGATACATGCATAACATCTAAATCCCTTTGAATTTGGTCCATGAAGTCTTGTGGGTCTTCATTAAGATCTGACTCGGTGAATGTGGGAGGGTCTAATTTAAGAAAATTCTGTGTCCGCCAACTAGCTGCCCTATCCATACGAGACTTGGCCGTTGGGGCCACAACATCTAAAAGGTAAGACACTTCTACGTTTGACTTTACAATGTCTACAAAGCCTCTAAAAGGTATATAACCATGACTAAGGTCGGGACAAGTCCCCGCCTTATACAACTACTGCACAGTACAAAAAATATATACAAATGACTCGAAAAGCCCCGAATCAACCTGGAGCTTACCAATAGCCTGCAGATGACCCGTACCCTACTGTGAAAGCCTACTAGCTCCTGTGCTATCAGCAAATAAGGAAGGTCCCCCAAGGGACGTCAGTACGAAAGAATGTACTGAGTATGTAAGGCTATAAGTAACTGGATGACATATAGGAACTCAAATGGAATCAAATACAAGTGAATAGGTAATACTGATATACCACCATACTATAGATATGGAACCATGTACATTTCATTCATTTCTTTCCTTTTATCTTCATATCAATATATATTATACAATGCCCGAGACCAACTAATTAGTGGTGAATAACATTGGGATCGGCTCGAGCAAGGCTTTTGCCCCCAAAGATACCACCCATAAATCAATAAATCAGGTTCAGCTCGAGCTAGGTTTTCACCCCCAGAGCTACCCCCTGCATCCAATAATCAATCGGGATCATCTCGAGCTAGGCATTCTCCCCCAGAGCTACCACCCGTACTCAACCAAATATGCATTACTTCATTTCTTTAATTTTTGTGAGATTATTACATCGGTGGTCATAACATTATTGGAGCTTTGGAACAATAGTCAAAAAATAAGAGACACGTAAATAACAATTGCTAACAAACCTGAAATGAGATACCTTAAAACATTTCGGAGTGGAAGCAAGTTCGGTAACGATGTAAACAATAGGTGCGGCCAAAGGATATAGAAAAGAGTAACCTTACATACCTTATCTTTCCAACATGTGACTACAACAATTCAGCTCTTCCTTAAATCATTACTCTACAATATGAATACATAATGGAGCTCACATTAAAAGCCAATTACATTACAAGTTCACAAGGCGATAATTAGCTACTTGACAAGAAGTAAAAACTATCCAACATCCCAAACACATGGTATATCATTACACCTTCCTTTATGCTTCCATATAACTTCATTACACCCTCATACAATACAATTTACAGCCCGACAGTACCAGCAATACTAAAACAGTCCACACATCAACATAGACGTCACAAACCGACAAGATTTCCCAACAAGTGCATACTTCACATTTTTACATCAATGCAACTCCACATATTTATTCCATCAAGTAACATAAATACCTTCCACAACAATATACTAAAAACAGTCCACACAGTTTCAGAATTCACTTTAATATAACAAGAAAGTATTCTCTTTTCACTATGCCAAACGTTCCATGCACAATTACGTATAAACATTTCCACAAGTCATACACAAGGAGTAAAGGATTACGGAAAGCACCACACTTAAAAAAATTGAAGTTTCATCCATCTAATTCAATTCCTTTAAGACCTTAAGTCCCCTTTCAAGTTTAAACCACATAGCAGGCAAATCCTTTAGCGATTAAGCAAAAGTGGACTGTTTCACAATAAGTGGACTGCTCAACACTTTTTAAAAATAATCAACATGATATACACAACCTCTTATGAATATAATATATTAATCTATAAGGTTAAACACTTACAAAGGCTTGCAAGTGGCAGATTTGTCAAAAAATCCTTAGGGGAAATTAGGGTGGCTAGGGTTTTGAGAGAGGAGAAATGTTTGATAGAAAATCTGATTTTTACAAGTGTTTTGTGTAGAAAAATGAACTGAATTTAAGCCTTATAAAACCCCTACAAACCGCCTCTCCTTTGGTCATCCTTAGCCAATTATTTGGTCAAAAACTCCAAGTATAATGATATGTACACTTGGTCCATTTTTAAATGGATCATCTACTTTTGGTCCCATGTATTATTTACTTAATTTGGGCCTCAATTAAGTCCATAAACATAATATTAATTCAACCCAATAAATTTAGTGGGTAATACACCAACTATCTCAAGTTTAAGTAATTCCATAAATGTTAAGGTAGTCAAATAAGTTCGAAAATGTACGGGGTGTTACAATGATGTATTCACTTGGTCCATTCTTACATGGATCATATCCTTTTGGGCCCATTCTTATTTACTTAATTTGGACCTCAATTAAGTCCATAAACATGTGCCATATTTCAGCCCTATCATCTTTAGGAGATGAGTCACCTACTATCTCTAATTTAAATACTTCCATCAATGTTAAGGTAGTCGCATAATTTTGGAAATGTACAGGGTGTTATTGTATAGGGTGTTTGTCACACCCCGAATCCCATCGGGACGTGATTGGCACCCGAAGCCGATATGGCCCGAGAGAACCAATCTTTGCTCATGTACTCTCATATGTATGTTCGCGTATGCATGTTATTTTCTTTCATGTAATTAAATATCAATGGAGGAAGTCATGGCAATATGTGCAATATATGAAACTTGGCCGTTAGCGCCATTACGTTAAAATGAATGTACATCTTTTACCTTCATCTTCCCACATATGTCTACAAAGCCTCTAATAGATACATGACCATAACCATATCTATACAATATGTAAAAATGACAAAATCTAATGAACATATGCAACTTGGGAAGCCCCGAAGCAACGGGAGCTCACCAACAATCCGTGGATACCTCGTCACCTACAGCGGAGATCTACCAACCCCTGGGCCTGCAGCATGTAAGGTAAATCCCCTAAAAGGGGTCAGTACGAATAAAGCACTGAGTATGCAAGGCCAGATGAAACTATGGTAATACATAAGTACTTCCAAGAAAGTAAGCATAAGAGAATAATCAATGTGAATAGACCTCCAACCTGGATGTGTGGAACCATGTTCATTACGTCTATTAGTCTCAATACTTGATCAATCGGTCGCGTCACTATCACTTTATTATAACCATCTTTATGTTTATTTACATCTATACACGTGAGGAAAATATTCTCATCTCTTTACAACTATTTTCATTAATCTTCACTCAATTAGTTAATACCGTACCTTCACCTTTGGTGGGCTAGAAGATGTAAATATAATACCGGGCATCCACATTTAGTGGGCTATCATATATGTAAATATAATACCGTACATCCACATTTAGTGGGCTATCATATGTAAATATAATACCGTACATCCACATTTAGTGGGCTATCATATATGTAAATATAATACCGGACATCCAGCTGATCAGTGGGCTATATAATATACCGGACATCCAACTGATCAGTGGGCTATAATATATAATATAAGTACCGGACATCCAGCTGATCAGTGGGCTATATAATATATCGGACATCCAGCTGATCAGTGGGCTATAATATATAATATAAGTACCGGACATCCAGCTGATCAGTGGGCTATATAATATACCGGACACCCAGCTGATCAGTGGGCTATAATATATAATATAAGTACCATACATCCAGCTGATCAGTGGGATATATAATATACCGGGCATCCAGCTGATCAGTGGGCTATAATATATAATATAATCTCAGTATCATAGGCTATCGGGATTATCCCACCTTGGACTTATACCTCCTTGTGATCCAATGAAACATAACATGAAGTAACCATTTGCACGACTTAGTTCCTTAACCTTATGAGAGTGATACCTCATGACACTAAAGCTCACACATATGTATACACATCTTCACTTACGAGGAATCACCTCCCTTCTTACTCTTATAAGATTGGTACTTCTACATGTGAACGATTGGTACAAGGATAGTCATACTATTCTTAGACTCCGAAACACGACATACATTACTTTACGTCTTTACCCGTGTAAGATTGACATCTCTACTTGCAAAGGATACATCTTTAGGACCATTGGACCAATATTCAATGAACAAGATACATGAGTATAACCACTAGTGAAACCTTGGAACATAACCTCATTGGACTTTTGGAACATTACAAATGAATATGAGACATACGTATAACTCTATTGGAACTTTGGATCATGACATGATTGGAATAATGCTATTCAAACTAAACAATCCCTCTTCACCTCATCAACCTTGTTGGGATAGTTCTCTTAGACTTAACAACCTATGACAACTTAAGAATTTCCGTTCATAAATAAGAACCTCGTGGGTCATGATTCGTCTAGGAGTAAAACGCATATGAATAACCATATATATATCAACCTTAGGTAGAATACTATAGAACCCCTTTGGAATAGAACACTTTTGGAACCTTAGCATAATGAACAATGATTAAGACGCATGTGAATGTCAACTTCTCACCAACTAGGAATGCGATGCCTTAGAATATTTGGAACTCTTGACTTGTTAGCCAATGAACGTAAGTCAATCAATGGACATGAGCCAATCAATGAGTATAAATCAACCAATGGACATGAGTCAATCAATGAATATAAATCAACCAATGGGCATGAGTCGATCAATGAATATAAATCAACCAATGGACATGAGTCGTATGATTCACCATTTACCAATGAGTAAAGAACATATGAGCTACACTAGTCAACTACCGAAGACGGAATACCTTAGGGCATTTTGGAGTCGAGTGAGTACTATGACAATATGAATCATACATGCTGCAGAAGAATACGGAGAGAGTAACCTTACATACCTTTGTGTATCACTATGAATACACAGGCTTATCTGGGAATACAATGGTCCAGCTTCCTTCCTTACGTCTCATTCTACATCACAAGTACATAACGAGGCTTATATTAGCAACCAACTACCGTACAAGTGCACGAGATGACCATGAATCACATAGTTACTTTAGAACGTCATTTCACCTTATTACAATGTCATTTATCGCATCAACATGACAACACTACCATAACATTCCACTCATTGACCAAGATTCACACAACAATAGCATTTCACATCATACTTACCCTTTACGCTTTTTCCTTTATCATTTCGTCGTAATGATGCCTTTATAACAACATATAAACAACCATACATACTTAACATAGTCCAAAACACCTCCATATGACACTTAAAAGTCATTACAATGACATTACAAGTTGGTTATTACATCACAAAAGGGTATCGGGGCTTTCGGGGATCAAAGGGACACGAAAGCGACCAAAACTCAATTCTGGGCTGACCTGCGCAGCCACCTGCGCACGCAGGTCAGCCACCTGCACACGCATATGGCCATTGGCAGCAGCCAGTTCCATCTGCGTTGGCATCTGCGCCCGCAGATGCCCTCGTCTGCGGGGGCGGATGCCCATTTGGTCCGAAATGGCTCCGTTTTGGGTCTTTTAATGCCATGAATGATCCATGATCATAAACAACTTCATTTTAACATATTTTTGATCATTTAACATGCCAACCACCAGACATGATTTCACAACACACCAAACATCACCAAAATGACACTTTACGGCCAACATGCCACCAAAACCATAACCAATTTCTCAATAGAAATTTCCAAACACTATGCACAAGTATAAAACAATTCAAGAATATAATAACATATCATCTATCAATATTGAATCCATCAAGTTCATTTTCATCAAGATCACAAACCCATGTTCAAGTTTTCAAGCCATAAATCATCCTCCGATTTAGCAAATACACATTGTTTTGCACATAGGGGACTTCTCCCAATTCACCAACATAAACAACATGATATAAGCTATCTTACATGCATAATATATATTAAACCATGATAGTATATACTTACCAAGTCTTGCAAGATGATGCTTTGGTCCAAAAGATGAAGAGTTAGGGTTTGTCTTGCATAAGGAAATGGTTGAGAAAATTCTAGAAATGGCATGGGTGTCCAAATGAGAAAAAAATCTGATTTTTCTCTCTTATATAGGCCCCCAAGTCTTTCTTATCCTTTATCAACATTAATTATTATGTTGAATGGGTCAAATGGGTCAAAAATGGAAGAATAGGTCAAAAATCTTGGGTTGGGCCATGTCTTCTTGCTATTTTTGGGCTTTATTTAAGGCCCAATGATGCAAGACTTCTTGATGTCCACCAATTAATACATAATTCATACATTCTCTCATGTTTTCATATCTCCTCAAGTGTACACGTAGTCATCTAGGTTCGACAACATACGGGGTATTACACTTCCTACAAAGTTCTAATCCCATGTACTAGGCCCAATATCAATTATCTCCTCACTAATATTCCACAATACATACTTTACACTCTCAACACTTGGGTAATCATTGTTCAACTTCGTCGTATAGGTTTTCGTAGATACGGGGTGTTACATTCTTCCCCCCCTTAGGAACATTCGTCCTCGAATGTTAATCACGTCGTCTCATGTACATCGCATGCAGCTTTATCTTATCACATATCTACATATACACATAATGCTTATGGATACCACTTTGTGATTACCCCAATTCCACACTTTCAACTTCTTTTTTTTTTTTTTTTTTTATATCAAATCCAAGTACATTAGAGTTCCTTCCATTGTGATTTATTCTACATAGTACCCTTACAAAAGCTAGCCAATCTTTGGACAATGTCCCTTTCTTTCCACATTCTCATTATCTTTCTTCATAAGTGACAATGTCAAACATACCCAATCACCAACATATGATTTATATCAATTTTGGGCCATTTGTAGTTGTTGTTATATCACATTCACCTTCTTGATAACTTGATGACCACAATCTGACTCGAGCAAAGCAAATGATGATCTATATATTTTTTTTTTCATATAAAAGCTTCATAATGACAAGACTTACCACACTGTGCAATAAAATGAGCTCTCTTTGTAAGATATAAATAGTGAATGGAATCCCATGTAATCGTACTATCTCTGTCACATACAACTTGGTATAATATTCAGTTGTATCGGTGGTCCTAGCTAGTAGGAAATATGCTGACTCGGTAAGCCAGTTAATTATTACTTATATGAAATCAGCCTTCGCAGTGTACAAAACAGCCCTGTAATTAATTCTATGTTATGCATGTTCCACTTCCAAACTGGGAGGATAATCTATTACATAAAGCATACAGACTTCTGATGCCATACTTACGTTCACTTGAGTCCCAACTTCTTTTGGAAAGATTTCCGCAAATGTGTTAACTTGGTAAGCCTATCAACTAGTACGCTCATGGCATCACACCTGTTCTCTACATAACCTATAACCTTCAGATTTAAACACCTTACCTTTACTCGTTGTCACTTCGATCACTAACGTATACCTTTCGTAATATTCCTTTCGTGTAACCTTGTCAACAAAATAACATATCGTGAATGAGGTGCTTTATCATAATGCAGTTCATTAGCCCATATACATATCCGATACATAAAATCTTCCTGACACTTTAATGCACATTCCCAACGTGTCATCCCTTGTCGATATAATTTACACTGATACGCCCTACGGGGGTAGACTTATAGCTTTCACATTAGTATCTTTAACATCAATATCCTTTACTTCCTTTACGCTGGCTGAGTGACATATGTACCCTTCCATTCAAGAAAATCCTTCGTGGAAGAATGAAAATGACATATCTTGGCTCGGCATTCTATTATGGCCTAATAAGAAGCCAACCAAGTCATACCCATTGCAACATTAAAATCTATCATGTCCATCTCATAAAATATATCAATGTAACGTGATCACAGCATTTACGATACAATTGTGACATACTATTTTAGTTATAAGAAATTCACTAACTGGTGTGGACACCTCAAATGACTTGACTATTTCCACAGTCAATGGATTAACATATGCTAGGGTATAACCTGGATCAATTGATGCATATTCATTAGGGAAACCTATAGATAACATACCTGTCATACTGCCCGTGGCCCTCTGTGGGCATTCTCTCTTCACGTGTCCTGGCTTTTTACACCAAAAACAAACGTCCATCTCAAACCGACATTCTCCTGAATGAAACTTTCCGCAGCGTTGGCACTACTGACGAAAAGATCCTGCTGTCTGCGAACCCCATATTCCACTACTCTGCCCCATCGAAGTGCCTCTAGACCCTTGAAATGGAGGTGGAGTACCCGCTGTAGGGTAAGACAATGATGGTCTAGGTGTTCTTGGGAAAACCCGAGGCCTAAATCCTTCTTGAGATGCCGTGAACTGGCCCATGGGTCTAGCCCACTTTGACGACCCTGCATCAGATTCTTGTATCCTTCCCCTTTGCCTTTGATCCTCCATCTTTTGAGCGAAGGCTTGTATTCTGGCTATGTCCATGTCTTTATTCAATGCAGCAATAGTACAGTCTCTGACAAAGTAGGGCTCCAATCTGTCTACATACCGATGAACTCTATCATACATAGTTGCTACCATATGAGGAGCGTATCTAGCCAATGAATTAAACCGAAGACTATACTCTCTGACGCTCATATTCCCTTGAAAAAGATTTAAAAACTGTTCCGCTCGAGCCTCGCGGACCTCATATGGAAGATAATGATCAAGGAATGCCTCCTTGAATTCCTCCCAACTAGCTAGATTTGCATAGATACCTCTGGACCGTTTCCAATCTTCGTACCATAATATAGCCTCTCCTTTCAGTCTATATGCCGCAAGCTCCACTGTTTCTACACCCGTCACATGCATAACATCTAGAGCTCTTTGAATTTGATCTATAAAGTCTTGTGGATCTTCATTAAGATCGGATCCGGTAAATGTAGGAGGATCCAATTTCAGAAAATCATGTGTCCACCGACTAGCTGCCCTATCTGTCGCCTCATTCCTTATGGTTGGACCAAATTGTCCTTGACTCTGTGCAACAACTATCTGAGTCAACATTTGTACCGCATTTCTCAAATCTCGTAACTCTTGCTTCGTAACATTAACAGGTGATTTTGGGGATTCAGTTTCGGCCCCGCATTGCCTAACCGGATCAGGTGGGGATTTACTTGTGCTTTCCCCAGTAGGCATGTCTACTTCCTTCCCTTTATCCACACCTCGTCTTGTAACCGGCATTTTACTATATCAAGGAAAACTAATTACAATGGTCAGATATAATCCCACCTATGACAATGGCTCTATTGCACGATCTAGAATGAAGAATTGAAACAACTCCTAAATGTCTCATAGCCTCCTACTTATAAATGTGGCGCACAACACATCGATAAGTAAGACTTTACTCAGACACAGCTTTGTAGACACCCGTAGGACGAACTGCTCTTATACCACTTTGTCACACCCCGAATCCCATCGGGACGTGATTGGCACCCGAAGCCGATATGGCTCGAGAGAACCAATCTTTGCTCATGTACTCTCATATGTATGTTCGCGTATGCATGTTATTTTCTTTCATGTAATTAAATATCAATGGAGGAAGTCATGGAAATATGTGCAATATATGAAACTTGGCCGTTAGGGCCATTAAGTTAAAATGAATGTACATCTTTTACCTTCATCTTCCCACATATGTCTACAAAGCCTCTAATAGATACCTGACCATAACCATATCTATACAATATGTACAAATGACAAAATCTAATGAACATATGCAACTTGGGAAGCCCCGAAGCAACGGGAGCTCACCAACAATCCGTGGATACCTCGTCACCTACTGCGGAGATCTACCAACCCCTGGGCCTACAGCATGTAAGGTAAATCCCCTAAAAGGGGTCAGTACGAATAAAGCACTGAGTATGCAAGGCCAGATGAAACTATGGTAATACATAAGTACTTCCAAGAAAGTAAGCATAAGAGAATAATCAATGTGAATAGACCTCCAACCTAGATGTGTGGAACTATGTTCATTACGTCTATTAGTCTCAATACTTGATCAATCGGTCGCGTCACTATCACTTTCCTATAACCATCTTTATGTTTATTTACATCTATACACGTGAGGAAAATATTCTCATCTCTTTACAACTATTTTCATTACTCTTCACTCAATTAGTTAATACCGTACCTCCACCTTTGGTGGGCTAGAAGATGTAAATATAATACCGGGCATCCACATTTAGTGGGCTATCATATATGTAAATATAATACCGGACATCCACATTTAGTGGGCTATCATATGTAAATATAATACCGGACATCCACATTTAGTGGGCTATAATATATAATATAAGTACCGGACATCCAGCTGATCATTGGGCTATATAATATACCGAACATCCAGCTGATCAGTGGGCTATATAATATACCGGACATCCAGCTGATCAGTGGGCTATATAATATACCGGACATCCAGCTGATCAGTGGGCTATAATATATAATATAAGTACCGGACATCCAGCTGATCAGTGGGCTATATAATATATCGGACATCCAGCTGATCAGTGGGCTATAATATATCATATAAGTATCGGACATCCAGCTGATCAGTGGGCTATATAATATACCGGACATCCAGCTGATCAGTGGGCTATAATATATAATATAAGTACCGAACATCCAGCTGATCAGTGGGATATATAATATACCGGACATCCAGCTGATCAGTGGGTTATAATATATAATATAATCTCAGTATCATAGGCTATCGGGATTATTCCACCTTGGACTTATACCTCTTTGTGATCCAATGAAACATAACATGAAGTAACCATTTGCATGACTTAGTTCCTTAACCTTATGAGAGTGATACCTCATGACACTAAAGCTCACACATATGTATACACATCTTCACTTACGAGGAATCACCTCCCTTCTTACTCTTATAAGATTGGTACTTCTACATGTGAACGATTGGTACAAGGATAGTCATACTATTTTTAGACTCCGGAACACGACATACATTACTTTACGTCTTTACCCGTGTAAGATTAACATCTCTACTTGCAAAGGATACATCTTTAGAACCATTGGACCAATATTCAATGAACAAGATACATGAGTATAACCACTAGTGAAACCTTGGAACATAACCTCATTGGACTTTTGGAACATTACAAATGAATATGAGACATACGTATAACTCTATTGGAACTTTGGATCATGACATGATTGGAATAATGCTATTCAAACTAAACAATCCCTCTTCACCTCATCAACCTTGTTGGGATAGTTCTCTTAGACTTAACAACCTATGACAACTTAAGAATTTCCATTCATAAATAAGAACCTCGTGGGTCATGATTCGTCTAGGAGTAAAACACATATGAATAACCATATATATATCAACCTTAGGTAGAATACTATAGAACCCCTTTGGAATAGAACACTTTTGGAACCTTAGCATAATGAACAATGATTAAGACGCATGTGAATGTCAACTTCTCACCAACTAGGAATGCGATGCCTTAGAATATTTGGAACTCTTGACTTGTTAGCCAATGAACGTAAGTCAATCAATGGACATGAGCCAATCAATGAGTATAAATCAACCAATGGACATGAGTCAATCAATGAATATAAATCAACCAATGGGCATGAGTCGATCAATGAATATAAATCAACCAATGGACATGAGTCGTATGATTCACCATTTACCAATGAGTAAAGAACATATGAGCTACACTAGTCAACTACCGAAGACGGAATACCTTAGGGCATTTCGGAGTCGAGTGAGTACTATGACAGTATGAATCATACATGCTGCAGAAGAATACGGAGAGAGTAACCTTACATACCTTTGTGTATCATTATGAATACACAGGCTTATCTGGGAATACAATGGTCCAGCTTCCTTCCTTACGTCTCACTCTACATCACAAGTACATAACGAGGCTTATATTAGAAACCAACTACCGTACAAGTGCACGAGATGACCATGAATCACATAGTTACTTTAGAACGTCATTTCACCTTCTTACAATGTCATTTATCGCATCAACATGACAACACTACCATAACATTCCACTCATTGACCAAGATTTCACACAACAATAGCATTTCACATCATACTTACCCTTTACGCTTTTTCCTTTATCATTTCGTCGTAATGATGCCTTTATAACAACATATAAACAACCATCCATACTTAAAATAGTCCAAAACAGCTCCATATGACACTTCAAAGTCATTACAATGACATTACAAGTTGGTTATTACATCACAAAAGGGTATCGGGGCTTTCGGGGATCAAAGGGACACGAAAGTGACCAAAACTCAATTCTGGGCTGACCTGCGCAGCCACCTGTGCACGCAGGTCAGCCACCTACGCACGCAGATGGCCATTGGCAGCAGCTAGTGCCATCTGCGTTGGCATCTGCGCCCGCAGATGCCCTCGTCTGCGGGGGCGGATGCCCATTTGGTCCGAAATGGCTCCTTTTTGGGTCTTTTAATGCCATGAATGATCCATGATCATAACCAACTTCATTTTAACATATCTTTGATCATTTAACATGCCAACCACCAGACATGATTTCACAACACACCAAACATCACCAAAACGACACTTTACGGCCAACATGCCACCAAAACCATAACCAATTTCTCAATAGAAATTTCCAAACACTATGCAAAAGTATAAAACAATTCAAGACTATAATAACATCTCATATATCAATATTGAATCCATCAAGTTCATTTTCATCAAGATCACAAACCCATGTTCAAGTTTTCAAGCCATAAATCATCCTCCGATTTAGCAAATACACATTGTTTTGCACATAGGGGACTTCTCCCACTTCACCAACATAACCAACATGATATAAGCTATCTTACATGCATAATATATATTAAACCATGATAGTATATACTTACCAAGTATTGCAAGATGATACTTTGGTCCAAAAGATGAAGAGTTAGGGTTTGTCTTGCATAAGGAAATGGTTGAGAAAATTCTAGAAATGGCATGGGTGTCCAAATGAGAAAAAAATCTGATTTTTCTCTCTTATATAGGCCCCCAAGTCTTTCTTATCCTTTATCAACATTAATTATTATGTTGAATAGGTCAAATGGGTCAAAAATGGAAGAATGGGTCAAAAATCTTGGGTTGGGCCATGTCTTCTTTCTATTTTTGGGCTTTATTTAAGGCCCAATGATGCAAGACTTCTTGATGTCCACCAATTAATACATAATTCATACATTCTCTCATGTTTTCATATCTCCTCAAGTGTACACGTAGTCATCTAGGTTCGACAACATACGGGGTATTACACTTCCTACAAAGTTCTAATCCCATGTACTAGGCCCAATATCAATTATCTCCTCACTAATATTCCACAATACATACTTTACACTCTCGACACTTGGGTAATCATTGTTCAACGTCGTCGTACAGGGTTTCGTAGATACGGGGTGTTACAGTGTTAAACTTGCCTAAATAAAATAGTAAGTCCATTACCTATTACCACAAAGCCTTACCAAGTTTTATATAAGTATAATTAGTGTATATAAAAACAATACGGGGTGTTACATCCTTCCCCCCTTTGGAACATTCGTCCTCGAATGTTAGTAACATTATCCAATCTAAACAAGTTCAAGCCTAAGTTTTAAATCTTCATGTTACCACATACACATAATACCTATAAATACTTACTTGTTATTGCTCCAATTCAGTATCTTGGACTTTCTATTCGGTTTGAAATAAATGCGGGTACTTAGACTTCATCATGTCCTCCGCTTCCCATGTGATTTCATCTACCTGCTGGTTCCTCCAAAGCACTTTTACGGAAGCTACTTCTTTATTTATTAACCTCTTAACTTGTCAATCCAGAATAGCAATAGGTACTTTTTCATAGGTGAGATCTTCCGTAACTTGTATATAGTCAGCAGGAGCAATACGAGATGGATCTCCCATGCATTTTTGAAGCATTGAGACATGAAACACTGGATGAACTGTGGACTGTTCTTGGGGTAGCTCCAATTCATATATGACTTGACCAAATCTTCGGATAATCTTATATGGCCCTATATAACGCGGACTTAGCTTTCCTTTTTTACCAAATCACATTACCCTTTTCATTGGTGATACTTTCAAGAATACTCAATCACCTATAGCAAACTCTAGCCCCCTTCTTCTAACATCGGCATATGATTTGTGTCGACTTTAGGCTGTTCCTAGCCGTTGTTGTATCACCTTAACCTTTTCCATGGCTTGATGAACAAGATCTGGTCCAACTAAAACAGTCTCACCTACTTCAAACCACCCAATCGGTGACCTACATTTTCTCCCGTATAAGGCTTTATAAGGTGCCATCTTGATACTTGAATGATAGTTATTTTTGTAGGAAAACTCAATAAGAGATAAATGATCATCCCAACTACCTTTAAATTCCAACACACAAGCTCGTAGTATATCTTTAAGTGTTTGTATGGTACACTCTGCCTGTCTATCTGTTTGAGGGTGAAAAGTTGTACTTAAATTCACTTGTGTACCCAAACTCCTCTGAAAAGACTTCCAAAAATTTGCAGTAAATTGAGCTCCCCTGTCCGATATAATAGAGATTAGAATTCGGTGCAATCAAACTATCTCTTTAATATACAACCTCGCATACTCTTCTGCTGTGTAAGTAGTCTTAACGGGTAAGAAGTATGCTAATTTGGTAAGTCTGTCAACTATCACCCATATGGAATCAAATTTACAAAATGTATGAGGCAAACCAGTGATGAAATTCATGTTAATCATGTCCCACTTCCAAACTGGAAGATCCATACATTGCATATAACCTTCAGGCTTCTGATGCTCTACTTTTACTTGTTGACAATTTGGACATTGGGCTACGAATTGTGCAATGTTCTTTTTCATGTTACCCCACTAATACACTCCTTTCAAATCATGGTACATTTTGGTTGATCCCGGGTGAGCAGAATACCTTGCATGATGTGCCTCTGTCATAATCCTTTTCCTCAGCTCATCTACATTAAGTACACACAACCTATTTTGGGAATGAAGTACTCCCTCTTGCTTAAGATCAAATGCCTTTTTCAGAACTTGTTGTACATTCTCCTTAAGCTGTAATAAAATAGGATCTGCATACTGCTTTTCTTTTACTTAAGTTACTAACGAGGATTCTGCCGCATTTTTCACAATAACTCCTTCATTTGGAGTTTCATGAAGGCGAACCCCTAAGATAGCTAGTTGATGTAGATCATTGATTATCCCTTGTCTTTCTGTGGACTAGCCATGAGTGCTCCCCATTGCCTTACGACTTAATGCATCAGCTACCACATTTTCTTTCCCCGGATGATATAAAATATCAATGTCATAATCTTTTAATAGTTCAAGCCACCTTCGCTGCCTCAGATTTAGGTCCTTCTACTTAAAGATATATTGCAAACTCCTATGGTCTGTATATATGTCAAAATGAACCCCATACAAATAGTGGCGCCATATCTTTAAAGCAAATATTACTGCTGCTAGCTCAAGATCATGTGTCGGATAATTTTTCTCATGTGGTCGCAATTGTCTTGATGCATAAGCTATCACTTTACCATGCTGCATCAATACACATCCCAAACCAACTCCTAAAGCATCACAATACACCGCATACCCTTCTGTACCTTCTGGAAGTACCAATACAGGTGTAGAAGTCAACTTACTCTTTTGATTTTGGAAACTCTTTTCACATACATCGTTCCATTGAAACTTGGTTGCCTTGTGTGTTAGCTTTGTCAAAGGTGCAGCAATAGAAGAAAATGCTTCAACAAACCTTCTATAATAAACTACCAACCCAAGAAAACTATGAATCTCTGTAGGCGTTGTAGGTCTTGGCCAGTTCTTCACAGCTTCAATCATTTGAGTATCAACCCTTATTCCTTCATCTGACACAATATGACCCAAGAATGCTACAGATTTAAACCAAAATTCACATTTAGAGAACTTTGCATATAACTACGATCACGAAGAATCTATAACACCTGCCGTAAGTGATTAGCATGGTCCTCTTGTGATCTTGAATAAACCAGAATATCTTCTATAAACACTGTCACGAACACATCTAAGAACAGGATGAACACCCTATTCATCAAATCCATAAAAACTGCTGGTGCATTCGTTAAGCCAAATGACATAACTAAAAACTCATAATGACTATACCATGTTCGAAAAGTTGTCTTGGGTATATCTTTCTCTCTAACCCTTACTTGGTGGTACCCCGACCTCAAGTCAAACTTTGAGAAATATTTAGCACCTTGTAATTGATCAAACTAATCATCAATTCTAGGGAGGGGATATTTGTTCTTAATTGTCACCTTATTTAATTGTCGGTAATCAATACACATTCTCAACGTGCCCTCTTTCTTGCATACAAATAACACTGGTGAACCCCACGGGGACATACTAGGCCTTATGAATCCCTTTTCTAGCAAGTATTTTAATTGCTCCTTCAATTCCCATAATTCTGTCGGGGCCATTCTATACGGAGGAATAGAGATATGCTGAGTACCTGGGACCACATCAATACCAAACTCCACTTCTCTTTCTGGAGGCAAACCTGGAAGATCTTCAACAAATACATCAAGGAATTCATTCACCACTGGAACAAATTAAAGAATTGGTGGCTCCACATTTGTATCTTTCACCCTTACTAGATGACATGTGTACCCTTTGGATATCATTTTCTTTGCCGTAAGATAAGAAATAAACTTACCTCCTGGTGCCCAATATTACCCCTCCGTTCAAGGACTGTCTTTTGTGGAAAATAGAAATGTACCCTCTTGGTTCGGTAACCTACTCTGGTATAACAGGAAGCCAACCAATCCATACCCATTATAACATCAAAATCTACCATCTCTAGTATCACGCCCCAAATCCCAACGAGGCGTGATTGGCACCCGAAGCCGATGAGGCTCGAGAGAACCAATCTTTGCTCATGTCTATTCCCATATGTATGTTTGTGTATGAATATCATTCTATCTCATGTAATTAAAGATTAATGGCGGAAGTCATGGCAACATATGCAATATATGAAACTTGGCCGTTAGGGCCATTGTGTCACAATGAACGTATACATCTTACATTCAGCTTCCCACACACGTCTACAAAAGCCTCTAACAGATGCTTATACAAGACCAACTAAAAGTCGGGACAAGTTCTCGCCTTTATACAACATTATCAACATCAAAACAACTGTACAACTATGACTCGGAAAGTCCCGAATCAACTGGGGCTCACCAACTGTCTGCAAATACTGTCAACCTACTGCGGAGGTCTACTAGTGCCCTGCACCTGCAACATGTAAGGTAAGTCCCCCGAGGGGTCAGTACGAAGAATGTACTGCATATTTAAGGCCATATGAAACTATAACAATAGAACAATACATAAGTACTTCCAAGAAATTTAACGTACGAGAAATAATCAATGTGAATAGACCTTCAACCTGAATGTGGAACCATGTTCATTTCTTCTATTATTTCATTACTCGGTCATTCAATCGCATCATCTTCATCATCATCATAACCTTTATATTTATGCAAGGAATATAGTCTCATCTCTTTTACAACTATCTTTATTATTGTTCACTGAACTAGTTAGTACCGGGCCTCCACCTTTGGTTGGCTATAATCTATGAACATAATAGCGGACATCCACCTTTGGTGGGCTATCTTATAGAAATATAATACCGGACATACACCTTTAGTGGGCTATCATATATAAATATAATACCGGACATCCACCTTTAGTGGGCTATCATATATAAATATAATACCGGACATCCACCTTTGGTGGGCTATCATATATAAATATAATACCGGACATCCACCTTTAGTGGGCTATCATATATAACTATAATATCGGTCATCCACCTTTAGTGGGCTATCATATATAAATTATATAAATATAATACCGGACATCCACCTTTAGTGGGCTATCATATATAAATATAATACCGGACATCCACCTTTAGTGGGCTATCATATATAAATATAATACCGGACATCCACCTTTAGTGGGATATCATATATAAATATAATATACTATTGGGAAGTATTTGAGGCTTTAACAATGCTCAAGTAACTCCAAAAAACCAAAAGAAACCTTATAAGAATCGACGTAGAATCGCGTTGCGAAACGAGCTCGGAAGGGCACTTTTTTTTTGTGCCTTGCGCCACTGCTGAAAAGCAAGGCAGTGGCACAAGAAATCACTGCCCTATGAATCAGGGGCTTGAGCCACACCCCCTGAAACAGGGCAGTGGCGCAAGTTTCCATGTCTTGCTGAATTTTTTGACAATTTTTCCAACACTTGCGTATCGTCCAATACCTTATCAAAACACTATAAAATACTTACTTAGTGACCTTAATCATCAAGTAAACATGACTCCAAGTCACCAAATGAGGTTAAAATGTGTACGGGGTATTACATAAATGCTTCAAAAAGTCACAAAACACTTCCTATGAAAGGCTCGTCACATGTACAAGGCCAAATTTTAATTTTTCTCATCTTTACCATTTCCAAATACATACTTATAACTCTCGACACTTAAGTAAACATTATTCAATGTCATCAAGTAGGGTTGGGAAGGTACGGGGTGTTACATCTAGCTTAACAAGATCAGCCAATGTATCATGATCACAAACAGTCACTATGCAATTACGATAGACTCTCTTAGCTACAATAGACGCGCCAACTGGTGTAGATACTTCAAATGGCTTAACTAATAATTCTGTTGTTCGTTTGAATTTTACCAGCAACCAATGGAGTGACATATGATAGGGTAGAGCCCGAATCAATTAATGCGTATACATTATGTGAAAAGATGGATAATGTACCTATAACCACATCAGGAGAAGCCTCCGATTCTGCCGATCTGTTAAAGCATAGGTAAAGTTCTGGACTCCACTAGAATTAGCTGCTCCTCGAACACCTCTACCACGCACAGTAGGTTGTACACCCGACGAGGATGATGCAACGGCTGATCCAGTAGGTCGCACCATACTACCCGTGCCCCTTTGTGGGCACTCTCATCATGTGCCCCAACATACCACACCAAAAGGAAGCATCCATCCCAAGATGACATGCACCTAAATGAAGTTTTCCAAATTGCTTGTATGGCTGACGAGCAGTTTTAGATTTTCTCCATTGCTTGCATGGCTGACGAGGAGTTTTGGATTGACTCATACTTTCTTGTGCTTGATATCCTGCTGTCTGTGAACCCTGAATCTCACTTCTTTGCCCGAATTGGCTACCTCTAAACCCTTGGAATCAGGGTGGAGCATTGTTGTAGAGTAAGAAAATGATGGTCTAAGTGGTCTACTAAAATCCCAAGGTCTAAACTCTCCTTGGGACGCCATGAACTGCCCCATAGGTTTAGCCCTCTTATAAAGTCCTTTTTCAAATTCTTGTGTTCTTTTCTTTTGCCTCTGATCCTCCATTTTCTGTGCAAAAGCTTATATCCTTGCTATATCCATGTCTTTATTCAAAGAAGCAATAGTACAATCTCTAACCAAATACGGATCCAGTCTATCCACGTATCGATGAACTCTATCATCCATAGTAGCTACTACATTAGGAGCATACCTGGACAAAGAGTTAAATTGAAGACTGTACTCCCTCACACTCATCTTACCTTGGCGAAGATTTAAGAACTGATCTGCACGAGCCTCTCGGATCTTAAATTGTAACACCCCGTACATTTTTGACCCTAATTGAGTTTCTTAACATTTATGGAATTGTTTAAACATGAGATGGGTGGTGTATTACACCTTAATTTTTGTGGGCTGAATTAACATGTGCTAATGGGCTCAATAAAGGCCCAATAATTGAGCAAAAGACATGGCCCAAAAATGGGAAAATGGCCCATTCTTCCTTTGACCAAGTAAACACCACAATGATTGACCAAAGGGTGGATAAGGATGAACATGAGGCACTATATAAGGCAAAAAATCAGATTTTTAATCAACAAAACACACATGTCTCATTTCTAGATTTTTCCACAACATTTTCTCTTCAACTAAACGCTAAGGGAACTACACTTGTTTGGACAAGATCATTCTTTTGCAAGCCTTGGTAAGTGTTTACTCTCATGGTTTAATATATTATATGCTTAATATGGTGTATAAATCATGTTGGTAATGTTGGCAAAGTGTTGGACAGTTCACTATGTGTAAAACAGTGTATTTTTGCTTAATCGGTAAAGGGTTTTGCATTGTAAACTAGGAAGTGGACTTGTGGTCTTGAAGGAAGTGACTTTGATGGATTAAATATCAACATGTAAGATGTGGTTAATTCCTTAACTTGCTTTATCTATGTGTGTAACATTTGGAACTGTTGTTGTGAAATTGTACATGGAACCGGTGGCGTATTGATAACGACCTCAATCAAGTGACTAAAATCGACATCGAAAACACGAAATTAAACAACAAAATTAAAGGATATTTGAGAAATAAGAGATAAGAATTGAAGAAAGAAAGGCTCAATTGAAACAACAATTAAACCAAGGGAGAAAAGAACACAATCAAATGCATGAGAAACCAATTGAATCCACTATGTAAGAAACCAGGTTTTATTAATTGTCAGTCCGTCCAGCCTTTTTATGTCTCATTTAGTAATTTAGTAGTCAAAAAAACATCAAAAATCCATCCGAGTATGGAATACATAGATGTTAGGTTATAATACAATAGTAGTAATGTAAGAAACCAAGTTCTATTATTTGTCCTTCCAACTTCTGAATGTCTTATTTAGTGATTTAGTAGTCCAAAAAACTCTTATAATCCGTCCAAGTATGGAATAAATAAATGGTTGGAGGTAATACACGTGTTGTAATGTAAGAAAGCAAGTTTTATTGTTGGTCCGTCCAGCCTTTGTATGTCTCATTTAGTAATTTAATAGTCAAAAAAAAATCAAAAATCCATCCGAGTATGGAATACATAGGTGTTAGGTTGTAATACAATAGTAATAATGTAAGAAACCAAGTTCTATTATTGGTCCATCAAACTTTTAAATGTCTCATTTCGTGATTTAGTAGTAAAAGAAACAGCGATAATCTATCTGACTTTAAAATATACATAGATGTTAGGAGGTAATGCACATGTAGTAATGTAAGAAACCAAGTTTTATTACTGGTCTGTCAAGCCTTTGTATGTCTCATTTAGTAATTTAGTAGTCAAAAAAAACATCGATAATCCTTCTCAGTCTGGAATACATAGATGTTAGGTTGTAATAGGAATTCAGTAATGTAAGAAGCCAAGTTCTATTATTGGTCCGTCCAACCTTTGTATGTTTAATTTAGTGATTTTGTAGTCAAAAAAACTCCGATAATCCATCCAAGTATGGAATAAATAGATGCTAGGAGGTAATACACGTGTTGTTATGTAAGAAACCAGGTTTTATTAATTGTCAGTCCAGCCTTTGTATGTCTCATTTAGTAATTTAGTAGTCAAAAAAACATCAAAAATCCATCCGAGTATGGAATACATAGATGTTAGGTTATAATACAAGAGTAGTAATGTAAGAAACCAAGTTCTATTATTTGTCCTTCCAACTTCTGAATGTCTTATTTAGTGATTTAGTAGTCCAAAAAACTCTTATAATCCGTCCAAGTATGGAATAAATAAATGGTTGGAGGTAATACACGTGTTGTAATGTAAGAAAGCAAGTTTTATTGTTGGTCCGTCCAGCCTTTGTATGTCTCATTTAGTAATTTAATAGTCAAAAAAAAATCAAAAATCCATCCGAGTATGGAATACATAGGTGTTAGGTTGTAATACAATAGTAATAATGTAAGAAACCAAGTTCTATTATTGGTCCATCAAACTTTTAAATGTCTCATTTCGTGATTTAGTAGTAAAAGAAACAGCGATAATCTATCTGACTTTAAAATATACATAGATGTTAGGAGGTAATGCACATGTAGTAATGTAAGAAACCAAGTTTTATTACTGGTCTGTCAAGCCTTTGTATGTCTCATTTAGTAATTTAGTAGCCAAAAAAAACATCGATAATCCTTCTCAGTCTGGAATACATAGATGTTAGGTTGTAATACAAATGCAGTAATGTAAGAAACCAAGTTCTATTATTGGTACGTCAAACCTTTGTATATGTTATTTAGTGATTTAGTAGTCAAAAAAACTCTGATAATCCATCCAAGTATGGAATAAATAGATTCTAGGAGGCAATACATGTGTTGTAATGCAAGAAACCAGGTTTTATTAATTGTCTGTCCAGCCTTTGTATGTCTCATTTAGTAATTTAGTAGTCAAAAATACATCAAAAATACATCCAAGTTTGGAATACATTGATGTTAGGTTGTAATACAATAGTAGTAATGTAAGAAACCAAGTTCTATTATTTGTCAATCCAACTTTTGAATGTCTTATTTAGTGATTTAGTAGTCAAAAAAACTCCGATAATCTATCCAAGTATGGAATAAATAAATGGTTGGAGGTAATACACGTGTTGTAATGTAAGAAAGCAAGTTTTATTGTTGGTCTGTCCAGCCTTTGTATGTCGCATTTAGTAATTTAATAGTCAAAAAAACATCAAAAATCCATCCGAGTATGGAATACATCGGTGTTAGGTTGTAATACAATAGTAATAATGTAAGACATGTTCTATTATTGGTCCATCCAACTTTTAAATGTCTCATTTAGTGATTTAGTAGTAAAAGAAACAGCGATAATCCATCTGAGTTTAGAATCCATAGATGTTAGGAAGTAATGCACATGTAGTAATTTAAGAAACCAAGTTTTATTACTAGTCTGTCAAGACTTTATATGTCTCATTTAGTAATTTAGTAGTCAAAAAAAACATCAATAATCCTTCTCAGTATGGAATACATATATGTTAGGTTGTAATACAAATGCAGTAATGTAAGAAACCAAGTTCTATTATTGGTCCGTCCAACCTTTGTATATGTTATTTAGTGATTTAGTTGTCAAAAAAACTCTGATAATCCATCCAAGTATGGAATAAATAGATTCTAGGAGGCAATACATGTGTTGTAATGCAAGAAACCAGGTTTTATTAATTGTCTGTCCAGCCTTTGTATGTCTCATTTAGTAATTTAGTAGTCAAAAATACATCCGAGTTTGGAATACATTGATGTTAGGTTCTAATACAATAGTAGTAATCTAAGAGACCAAGTTCTATTATTTGTCAATCCAACTTTTGTATGTCTTATTTAGTGATTTAGTAGTCAAAAAAACTCCGATAATCCATCCAAGTATGGAATAAATAAATGGTTGGAGGTAATACACGTGTTGTAATGTAAGAAAGCAAGTTTTATTGTTGGTCCATCCAGCCTTTGTATGTCTCATTTAGTAATTTAATAGTCATAAAAACATCAAAAATCCATCCGAGTATGGAATACATAGATGTTAGGTTGTAATACAATAGTAATAATGTAAGAAACCAAGTTCTATTATTGGTCCATCCAACTTTAGAATGTCTCATTTAGTGATTTAGTAGTAAAAGAAACAGCGATAATCCATCTGACTTTAGAATACATAGATGGTAGGAGGTAATGCACATGTAGTAATGTAAGAAACCAAGTTTTATTACTGGTCTGTCAAGCCTTTGTATGTCTCATTTAGTAATTTAGTCGTCAAAAAAAACATCGATAATCCTTCTCAGTATGGAATACATAGATGTTAGGTTGTAATACGAATGCAGTAATGTAAGAAACCAAGTTCTATTATTGGTCCGTCCAACCTTTGTACGTGTTATTTAGTGATTTAGTAGTCAAAAAAACTCCGATAATCCATCCAAGTATGGAATAAATAGATGCTAAGAGGTAATACACGTGTTGTTATGTAAGAAACCAGGTTTTATTAATTGTCAGTCCAGCCTTTGTATGTCTCATTTAGTAATTTAGTAGTCAAAAAAACATCAAAAATCCATCCGAGTATGAATACATAGATGTTAGGTTATAATACAATAGTAGTAATGTAAGAAACCAAGTTCTATTATTTGTCCATCCAACTTCTGAATGTCTTATTTAGTGATTTAGTAGTAAAAGAAACACCGATAATCCATCTAAGTTTGGAATACATAGATGTTAGGAGGTAATGCACATGTAGTAACGTAAGAAACCACGTTTTATTACTGGTCTGTCAAGCCTTTGTATGTCTCATTTAGTAATTTAGTCGTCAAAAAAAACATCGATAATCCTTCTCATTATGGAATACATAGATTTTAGGTTGTAATACAAATGTAGTAATGTAAGAAACCAAGTTCTATTACTGGTCCGTCCAACCTTTGTATGTGTTATTTAGTGATTTAGTAGTCAAAAAAATACTGATAATCCATCCAAGTGTGGAATAAATAGATGCTAGGAGGTAATACACGTGTTGTAATGTAAGAAACCAGGTTTTATTAATTGTTTGTCCAGCCTTTGTATGTCTCATTTAGTAATTTAATAGTCAAAAAAACATCAAAAATCCATCCGAGTATGGAATACATAGATGTTAGGTTGAAATACAATAGTGTCACACCCCAACTCCCATTGAGGCGTGATTGGCACCCAAAGCCGATAAGGCCCAAGAGAACCAATCTTTGCTTATGTTTGTTCATATGCATACCATAAGAAATACCATTATCACGTAAGAACTTATCATATTAATAACGAAAATTCATGAAACATGTGCTAAATATATAGACATATGTGAAACTTGGCTGACTGGGCCATCAAGTCATCATGGACATACGTCTCCTACATTTGTCTTCCCACAACTGTCTACAAAGCCTCTATAAATACATGACCATGTCTATGCAATATTTACATAATACCAAAACCTAGTGTTCACGTGTGACTTGGGAAGCCCCGAAGCAACTGGAGCTCACCAGAGACCTGTATACAATCCGCAGCCTACTGAAGAGGTCTACTAATGCCTGCACCTGCAACATGTAAGGTAAGTCCCCAAGAGGGGTCAGTACGAAGAATGTACTGCGTATGTAAGGCCATAAGAACTATGTCAGTACATAAGAACTTCAATGGAAATAATTATAAGAAGAACTCTATAGGTGGAACCAATAATAGAACTTGGTTTAGAACGTCATTTCGCCTTCTTAACATATCATTTATCACATTGACATGCCCACACTACCAAAACATTCCACTCATTGACCAAGATATCACTCATCAATAGCATTTTACACCATACTTACCCTTTACGCTTTTCTATTATCATTACATCACATTTACTCCTTTCAGTTGCCTCATAAAAACATATAAGCAATATTACATACTTAATACAGTCCATAATACCTCCATACGATACTTTAAAGTCCTTAAAACGACATTACAAGTTGATAATTACATCCATGAAGGGTACGGGGGCTTCGGGGAACCAACGGGAGACGAAAACATACAAACCGGACCTGGGGGCTGACCTGTGCTGACACCTGCGCACGCAGGTGTCAAGGTGCACACGCATATGCCCTCTGGCAGCAGCCATATACATCTGCGTTGGCATCTGCGCACGTAGGTGCCTCCGTCTGCGGGGGCAGATGCCCGTTTGGTTCGAAATGGCTCCGTTTTGGGTCTTTTTATGCCATGAATGACCAATGATCATAACCAACTTTATTTTAACATATTTTTGATCATTTAACATGCCAACCACAAGCCATTATTTCACAACACGCCTAACATCACCAAAACGACACTTTACGGCCAACATGCCACCAAAACCATAACCAATTTCTCAATAGAAATTTCCAAATACTATGCACAAGTATAAAACAAGTCAAGACTATAATCACATCTCATATATCAATATTGAATCCATCAAGTTCATTCCTTTCAAGATCACAAGCCCATGTTCAAGTTTTCAAGACAAAATCATCCTCCGATTTAACACACACACATTGTTTTGCACATAGGGAACTTCTCCCACTTCACCAACATAACCAACATGATACAAGCTATATTACATGCATAATATATATTAAACCATGATATTATATACTTACCAAGTCTTGCAAGATGATGCTTTGGTCCAAAAGATGAAGAGTTAGGGTTTGTATTGCATAAGGGAATGGTTGAGAAAATTCTAGAAATGGCATGGGTGTCCAAATGAGAGAAAATCTGAGTTTTCTCTCTTATATAGGCCACCAAGTCTTTCTTATCCTTTATCAACATTAATTATTATGTTGAATGGGTCAAATGGGTCAAAAATCTTAGGTTGGGCCATGTCTTCTTGCTATTTTTGGGCTTTATTTAAGGCCCAATGATGCAAGACTTCTTGATGTCCACAAATTAATACTTAATTCATCCATTCTCTCATGTTTGCATATCTCCACAAATGTACACGTAGTCATCTAGGTTCGACAACATACGGGGTATTACACTTCCTACAAAGTTCTAATCCCATGTACCAGGCCCAATAGTAATTATCTCCTCACTAATATTCCATAATACATACTTTCCACTCTCGACACTTGGGTAATCATTTTTCAACGTCGTCGTATCGGGTTTTGTAGATACGGGGTGTTACATTATTCCCCCCTTAGGAACATTCATCCTCGAATGTTGACATCATCATCTCATGTGCAACAAATGCACTTCTCTGTTAGTGTCTCCATGCATATATTCTCATAGATAGTTGCTTATTCTTACCTCATCCCCCTTTGTGATCTTTTCCTTTCATGTGAAACGAATATCCTAGTGAAATCCTCTGTGATGTGAATATTTCCAATGGGAATAATATGAAATAGGACTCTTTATGCACCTCCGGCAATTTCACATGTCACATTGCATGGGGCCATTTTGCCCTTTCTTTCCAAATCCCATTATCTCATTCATTAGGAATACTCTTAAGAGTACTTAATCATCTATAATCACCAACATCTACTATACCACGACTATATGTGTCTTTAACTCGAATAACTTCACCAACAGGTGGAAAGTAATCGATGGGGTAGCATATAATAAGGTAAAGCTTAGATCAATCAATACATATACATCATACGAAAATATGGTAAGGTACCTGAACCGTCATCAGGAGATGTTTCCTCATTCTGCCAATCCACTACTCCTCTCATATCTCTACCACGGCCAATAGGCTGAACGCCTCTGCCTGGAAAAGAAACCGATGCTGATGAGACAGCGGCTGATCCCGTAGGTCGTACTACACCACTCGTACCCCTTTGTGGGCATTCTATTATTAAGTGCCCCTCTATGTCACACCAATAACAACTAGTAGTCCCCCGCCGGCATTCACCTGAATGAAATTGTCTACAATACTGACACAGCGGGCGAAAAGATCCTGTCGTCTGTGAACCTGAACCGCGATCCTCGCTACTTTGCCCGGCTTGCTTTAAACCTCTATACCCTTGAAAGTGAGAGGAAATGCCTGCCGGGAAATGAGCAACTGAAGGCCTAGGAAGTCTATTAAAACTCTGAGGTCTAAACTCTGCTTGGGATGCCATAGACTGTCCCGTGGATCTAGCCCTCTTGGACGACCCTTCTTCAAACCCTTGTGTTCTTCTCTGTTGCCTATGATCTTCCATTTTCTGCGCAAAGGCCTGTATTCTAGCTATATTCATATCCCGATTTAGGGCAACAATAGTGTAGTCTCGTACTAAATATGGTTCCAATCTGTCTACATACCGATGAACTCTATCGGCCATTGTAGCCACCACATTTGGAGCATATCGGGCCAAAGAATTGAACCGAAGACTATATTCTCGAACACTCATGTTCCCTTGACGTAAATGCAGAAACTGGTCTGCACGTGCCTCCCGAACCTCATATGGGAGGTAATGATCAAGAAAGGCTATTTTAAAGTCTTCCCAACCAGATGGGAGTACATCAATACCCCTGGATCTTTTCCAGTCCTCATACCATAATATGGCCTCACCCTTCAGTCTATAAGCTGCCAATTAAACTGTTTCTACACCTGTTACGTGCATCACTTCTAATGCTCTTTGAACTTGATCTATAAAGTCTTGCGGATTTTCATTAAGATCTGATCAGGTAAATGTGGGAGGATCCAATTTCAGGAAATCCTGTGTCCGTCGACTAGCTATCCTAGTCGCACCATTATCATTTATCATTGGACCATCTCGTCCCTGAGTTTGTGCAGCCACTATTTGAGTCAACATATGCACTGCATTTTTCAATTCCTGTAACTCTTGCTTCATAACATTAACAGGTGATTCTGGGGACTCAGTGTCAGCCCTATATTGTTTAGCTGGGCCGGGTGGTGATTTACTCATTCCTTCTCTCGCGAGAATGTCTACCCCCTTACCTTTGCCCTTATCTTGTCTTGTACTCGGCATTTTACTATATCAAAGAAAATCAATTACACTGGTTAGATGCAATCCCACCTATGACAATGGCTCTATTGCACGATCTAGAATGAAGAAATGAAACAACTCCTAAATGTCCCCTAGCCTCCTACTTATAAATGTGGCGCGCAACACATCGATAAGAAAGACTCTACTCAAACACGGCTTTGTAGACACCCTTAGAACGAACTTCTCTAATACCACTTTGTCACACCCCAACTCCCATCGAGGCGTGATTGGCACCCAAAGCCGATAAGGCCCGAGAGAACCAATCTTTGCTTATGTTTGTTCATATGCATACCATAAGAAATACCATTATCACGTAAGAACTTATCATATTAATAATGAAAATTCATGAAACATGTGCTAAATATATAGACATATGTGAAACTTGGCCGACAGGGCCATCAAGTCATCATGGACATACGTCTCCTACATTTGTCTTCCCACAACTGTCTACAAAGCCTCTACAAATACATGACCATGTCTATACAATATTTACATAATACCAAAACCTAGTGTTCACATGTGACTTGGGAAGCCCCGAAGCAACTGGAGCTCACCAGAGACCTGTATACAATCCGCAGCCTATTGAAGAGGTCTACTAATGCCTGCACCTGCAACATGTAAGGTAAGTCCCCAAGAGGGGTCAGTACGAAGAATGTACTGCGTATGTAAGGCCATAAGAACTATGTAAGTACATAAGAACTTCAATGGAAATAATTATAAGAAGAACTCTATAGGTGGAACCATGTACCTTTCTTTCTTTATTATCATCTTCAATGATACGTTACATAATAACAACAACTATGGAATCAATATAAGAGAAATAACAAATCTGAATAAGCTCTCTGTCTGTATGTGAGATACCATGTGCATTACGTTCTTTCTTTTCCTTGCCTTCACTTTACTTTGATTTATAACTTATTAACCATATACTGCCCGAGCCCAACTGATCAGTGGGAAATTCATAGAACCATCATGCAGGTGTTCATTTCACCCCATGGATGCTGTATAGAGAACCATCATGCAGGTGTTAATTTCACCCCATGGATGCGGTATAGAGAACCATCATGCAGGTGTTCATTTCACCCTATGGATGTTGTACAGAGAACCATCATGCAGGTGTTAATTTCACCCCATGGATGCTGTATAGAGAACCATCATGCAGGTGTTAATTTTACCCCATGGATGCATTAACATCATCATCATCATTACTTTGTTCTTACTTCATTCCTTGACTTTTGAGATTGATACATTAACTTGTGAGAGGTTGGTACTTTTGCATAATCAATGAGTGAAACATGCAAATAAAATAAACATTATTGAAACATAGCCTCTATGGAAACATAACACTGTTGGACCCCTTGGACAATGATCAATGAGAAAAACTCATGAGCATAACCTCTATTGAAACCTTGGAACATAACCTCATTGGAGTTTTAGAACATTACGAATGAATATGAGACGTGTATCTAACTCTAGTGGTACTTAGACTCATGTCATGATTGCCTCTTAGTCTATTCGACTATAAATTACTTTATTCTTTCCTTATGAGGGATCTATGTATTCACTTATGATATATTACCTTCATGAGATCAACATCTTACCTTGTGAGTGATAGATATTAGCTCATCTATTACCTCTTCACTACTCTTATGAGATCTTATGATACCGGGCTTCCACCTTTGGTGTAATGCACTAACTAACATAGCATAATACTGGGATTTCCTATATTGCACTTATACCCTTTAGATTGAGACCCCTACTCAATGAAAATAAAACATATAACAACCACGCACATTACTCCTTTACAATCTTATGGTTATGAGAATGACACGTTAAGGATCATGACATTAAGGCACACACTTATACTTCACTCCTTCACTTCATGAGATCACTAGCACACATCTTCCTATGAGAGATACATACTTCATCTATTGAGAATTTACATACTAAGACACTATTTGTAGCACACAAATATATATCACCTCACTTCTCTTCTACGTCATGCGATCAATACCTTAACTTATGAGGGATGGTTAAACTAGCTCACATATGACTTCCTTCATTGCTCTTATAAGATTGGTACTTCTACTTATGGAAGATTAGTATCTTTACTTGTGAGGGATTGATACATTAACTTCTACATTACTTCTTTCATTACTCTTGAGAGATTGGTACATTTATTTGTGAGAGATTGATTCATTCACTTGTGAGAGATTGTTATATTCACTTGCCATAACATTGTTTGAAACGTATAACTCTATTGGAACTTTGGGTCATGACATGATTGGACATGCTAAGCAAGCATTCATAGATTCTCGTTATACCTTACTCTCTCTTGAGATAGTCCTTTTAGGACTCACAACATTATGACATCCTTGGGACTTCAGTCAATGAATAGTCAATGGATAAGAGATAAGTAAATCATAGTTCATGTAAGGATGGGGTATATATGGAGAACAATATATGTCAACCTTTAGAAATAGAACAAGCCCAATGTCAATATGGACAACATGTTGCAGAAGGATATGAAAAGAGTAACCTTACATACCTTGTCGTCTTACTATGCATACACAATCTTATATGGATATACAATAGTCCAGCTTCCTTCCTTACGTTTCACTCTACATCACAAGTACATAACGAAGCTTATATTAGCAACCAACTACCTTAAAAGTGCACAAGATGACCATGACTCACATGGTTACTTTAGAACGTCATTTCGCCTTCTTAACATATCATTTATCACATTGACATGCCCACACTACCATAACATTCCACTCATTGACCAAGATATCACTCATCAATAGCATTTTACACCATACTTACCCTTTAAGCTTTTCTATTATCATTACGTCACATTTACTCCTTTTAGTTGCCTCATAACAACATATAAGCAATATTACATACTTAATACAGTCCATCATACCTCCATACGATACTTTAAAGTCCTTAAAACGACATTACAAGTTGATAATTACGTACGGGGGCTTCGGGGAACCAACGGGAGACGAAAACATACAAACCGGACCTAGGGGCTGACCTGCGCTGCCACCTGCACATGCAGGTGTCAAGGTGTGCACGCAGATGCCCTCTGGCATCAGCCATATACATCTGCGTTGGCATCTGCGCATGCAGGTGCCTCCGTCTGCGGGGGCGGATGCCCGTTTGGTTTGAAATGGCTTCGTTTTGGGTCTTTTAATGCCATTAATGATCCATGATCATAACCAACTTAATTTTAACATATTTTTGATCATTTAACATTCCAACCACAAGCCATTATTTCACAACACACCTAACATCACCAAAACGACACTTTACGGCCAACATGCCACCAAAACCATAACCAATTTCTCAATAGAAATTTCCAAATACTATGCACAAGTATAAAACAAGTCAAGACTATAATCACATCTCATATATCAATATTGAATCCATAAGTTCATTCCTTTCAAGATCACAAGCCCATGTTCAAGTTTTAAAGACAAAATCATCCTCCGATTTAACACACACACATTGTTTTGCACATAGGGAACTTCTCCCACTTCACCAACATAACCAACATGATACAAGCTATATTACATGCATAATATATATTAAACCATGATAGTATATACTTACCAAGTCTTGCAAGATGATGCTTTGGTCCAAAAGATGAAGAGTTAGGGTTTGTATTGCATAAGGGAATGGTTGAGAAAATTCTAGAAATGGCATGGGTGTCCAAATGAGAGAAAATCTGAGTTTTCTCTCTTATATAGGCCCACAAGTCTTTCTTATCCTTTATAAACATTAATTATTATGTTGAATAGGTCAAATGGGTCAAAAATGGAAGAATGGGTCAAAAATCTTAGGTTGGGCCATGTCTTCTTGCAATTTTGGGGCTTTATTTAAGGCCCAATGATGCAAGACTTCTTGATGTCCACAAATTAATACTTAATTCATCCATTCTCTCATGTTTTCATATCTCCACAAATGTACACGTAGTCATCTAGGTTCGACAACATACGGGGTATTACACTTCCTACAAAGTTCTAATCCCATGTACCAGGCCCAATAGTAATTATCCTCACTAATATTCCACAATACATACTTTCCACTCTCGACACTTGGGTAATCATTTTTCAATGTCGTCGTATCGGGTTTCGTAGATACGGGGTGTTACATTCTTTCCCCCTTAGGAATATTCATCCTCGAATGTTGACATCATCGTCTCGTGTGCAACAAATGCACTTCTCTGTTAGTGTCTCCATGCATATATTCTCATAGATAGTTGCTTATTCTTACCTCATCCCCCTTTGTGATCTTTTCCTTTCATGTGAAACGAATATCCTAGTGAAATCCTCTGTGATGTGAATATTTCCAATGGGAATAATATGAAATAGGACTCTTTATGCACCTCCGGCAATTTCACATGTCACATTGCATAGGTCCATTTTGCCCTTTCTTTCCAAATCCCATTATCTCGTTCATTAGGAACACTCTTAAGAGTACTTAATCATCTATAATCATTGTTCATCCCATTATATCGACACTTGGGTAATCATTGCTCAACGTCGTCGTATTGGGTTGCGTAGATACGGGGTGTTACAAATAGTATATAAGCAACCAAGTTCTATTATTTGTCCATCCAACTTTTGAATGTCTTATTTAGTGATTTAGTAGTCAAAAGATCTCTGATAATCCATCCAAGTATGCAATAAATAGATGCTATAAGGTAATACACGTGTTGTAATGTAAGAAAGAAAGTTTTATTGTTGGTCCGTCCAGCCTTTGTATGTCTCATTTAGTAATTTAGTAGTCAAAAAAACATCAAAAATCCATCAAAGTATGGAATACATGGATATTAGGTTCTAACACAATAGTAGTAATGTAAGAAACCAAGTTCTATTATTGGTCCATCCAACTTTTGAATGTCTCATTTAGTGATTTAGTAGTCAAAGAAACACCAATAATCCATTTGAGTTTGAAATACATAGATGTTAGGAGGTAATGCACATGTAATAATGTAAGAAACCAAGTTTTTTTACTGGTTCGTCCAGTCTTTCTATGTCTCATTTAGTAATTTAGTAGTCAAAAAAATATCAATAATCCTTCTGAATATGGAATACATAGATGTTAGGTTGTAATACAAGTGTAGTAATGTAAGAAACCAAGTTCTATTACTGGTCCGTCCAACCTTTGTATGAGTTATTTAAAGATTTAGCAGTCAAAAAAACACCGATAATCCATCACGGTATGGAATAAATAGATGCTAGGAGGTAATAGACGTGTTGTAATGTAAGAAAGCAAGTCTTATTGTTGGTCCGTCCAGCCTTTGCATGTCTCATTTAGTAATTTATTAGTAAATAAAACATCAAAAATCCATCCGAGTATGGAATACATAGGTGTTAGGTTGTAATACAATAGTAATAATGTAAGAAACCAAGTTTTATTATTGGTCGTCCATCCAACTTTTGAATGTCTCATTTAGTGGTTTAGTCGTAAAAGAAACACCGATAATCCATCTGAGTTTAGAATACATAGATGTTAGGAGGTAATGCACATGTAGTAATGTAAGAAACCAAGTTTTATTACTGGTCTGTCAAGCCTTTGTATGTCTCATTTAGTAATTTAGAAGTCAAAAAAATCATCGATAATCGTTCTCAGTATGGAATACATAGATGTTAGGTTGTAATACAAATGTAGTAATGTAAGAAACCAAGTTCTATTATTGGTCCGTCCAACCTTTGTATGTGTTATTTAGTGATTTAGTAGTCAAAAAAATACTGATAATCCATCCAAGTATGGAATAAATAGATGCTAGAAGGTAATACACGTGTTGTAATGTAAGAAACCAGGTCTTATTAATTGTTTGTCCAGCCTTTGTTTGTCTCATTTAGTAATTTAGTAGTCAAAAAAACATCAAAAATCCATCCGATTATGGAATACATAGATGTTAGGTTGTAATACAATAGTATTAATGTAAGAAGCCAAGTTCTATTATTTGTCCATCCAACTTTTGAATGTCTCATTTAGTGATTTAGTAGTCAAAGAAACACCAATAATCCATCAGAGTTTGGAATACATAGATGTTAGGGGGTATTGCACATGTAGTAATGGAAGAAACCAAGTTTTATTATTGGTTTGTCCAGTCTTTGAATGTCTCATTTAGTAATTTAGTAGTCAAAAAAATATCAATAATCCTTCTGAGTATGGAATACATAGATGTTAGGTTGTAATACAAATGTAGTAATGTAAGAAACTTAAAACACCGATAATCCATCCAAGTATGGAATAAATAGATGCTAGGAGGTAATAGACGTGTTGTAATGTAAGACAGCAAGTCTTATTGTTGGTCCGCCCAGCCTTTGCATGTCGCATTTAGTAATTTATTAGTCAAAAAAACATCAAAAATCCATCCGAGTATGGAATACATAGGTGTTAGGCTGTAATACAATAGTAATAATGTAAGAAACCAAGTTTTATTATTGGTCCATCCAACTTTTGAATTTCGCATTTAGTGATTTAGTAGTCAAAGAAACACCAATAATCCATCAGAGTTTGGAATACATAGATGTTAGGGGGTATTGCACATGTAGTAATGTAAGAAACCAAGTTTTATTATTGGTTTGTCCAGTCTTTGTATGTCTCATTTAGTAATTTAGTAGTCAAAAAACTATAAATAATCCTTCTGAGTATGGAATACATAGATGTTAGGTTGTAATACAAGTGTAGTAATGTAAGAAACTTGAAACACCGATAATCCATCACAGTATGGAATAAATAGATGCTAGGAGGTAATAGACGTGTTGTAATGTAAGAAAGCAAGTCTTATTGTTGGTCCGTCCAGCCTTTGCATGTCTCATTTAGTAATTTAATTGTAAATAAAACATCAAAAATCCATCCGAGTATGGAATACATAGGTGTTAGGTTGTAATACAATAGTAATAATGTAAGAAACCAAGTTTTATTATTGGTCGTCCTTCCAACTTTTGAATGTCTCATTTAGTGGTTTAGTCGTAAAAGAAACACCGATAATCCATCTGAGTTTAGAATACATAGATGTTAGGAGGTAATGCACATGTAGTAATGTAAGAAACCAAGTTTTATTACTGGTCTGTCAAGCCTTTGTATGTCTCATTTAGTAATTTAGTAGTCAAAAAAAACATCGATAATCGTTCTCAGTATGGAATACATAGATGTTAGGCTGTAATACTAATGTAGTAATGTAAGAAACCAAGTTCTATTATTGGTCCGTCCAACCTTTGTATGTGTTATTTAGTGATTTAGTAGTCAAAAAAATACCGATAATCCATCCAAGTATGGAATAAATAGATGCTAGAAGGTAATACACGTGTTGTAATGTAAGAAACCAGGTCTAATTAATTGTCTGTCCAGCCTTTGTTTGTCTCATTTAGTAATTTAGTAGTCAAAAAAACATCAAAAATCCATCCGAGTATGGAATACATAGATGTCAGGTTGTAATACAATAGTATTAATGTAAGAAACCAAGTTCTATTATTTGTCCATCCAACTTTTGAATGTCTCATTTAGTGATTTAGTAGTCAAAGAAACACCAATAATCCATCAGAGTTTGGAATACATAGATGTTAGGGGGTATTGCACATGTAGTAATGGAAGAAACCAAGTTTTATTATTGGTTTGTCCAGTCTTTGAATGTCTCATTTAGTAATTTAGTAGTCAAAAAAATATCAATAATCCTTCTGAGTATGGAATACATAGATGTTAGGTTGTAATACAAGTGTAGTAATGTAAGAAACTTGAAACACCGATAATCCATCCAAGTATGGAATAAATAGATGCTAGGAGGTAATAGACGTGTTGTAATGTAAGACAACAAGTCTTATTGTTGGTCCGCCCAGCCTTTGCATGTCGCATTTAGTAATTTATTAGTCAAAAAAACATCAAAAATCCATCCGAGTATGGAATACATAGGTGTTAGGCTGTAATACAATAGTAATAATATAAGAAACCAAGTTTTATTATTGGTCCATCCAACTTTTGAATTTCGCATTTAGTGATTTAGTAGTCAAAGAAACACCAATAATCCATCAGAGTTTGGAATACATAGATGTTAGGGGGTATTGCACATGTAGTAATGTAAGAAACCAAGTTTTATTATTGGTTTGTCCAGTCTTTGAATGTCTCATTTAGTAATTTAGTAGTCAAAAAAATATCAATAATCCTTCTGAGTATGGAATACATAGATGTTAGGTTGTAATACAAGTGTAGTAATGTAAGAAACTTGAAACACCGATAATCCATCCAAGTATGGAATAAATAGATGCTAGGAGGTAATAGACGTGTTGTAATGTAAGACAGCAAGTCTTATTGTTGGTCCGCCCAGCCTTTGCATGTCGCATTTAGTAATTTATTAGTCAAAAAAACATCAAAAATCCATCCGAGTATGGAATACATAGGTGTTAGGCTGTAATACAATAGTAATAATGTAAGAAACCAAGTTTTATTATTGGTCCATCCAACTTTTGAATTTCGCATTTAGTGATTTAGTAGTCAAAGAAACACCAATAATCCATCAGAGTTTGGAATACATAGATGTTAGGGGGTATTGCACATGTAGTAATGTAAGAAACCAAGTTTTATTATTGGTTTGTCCAGTCTTTGTATGTCTCATTTAGTAATTTAGTAGTCAAAAAAATATCAATAATCCTTCTGAGTATGGAATACATAGATGTTAGGTTGTAATACAAGTGTAGTAATGTAAGAAACTTGAAACACCGATAATCCATCACAGTATGGAATAAATAGATGCTAGGAGGTAATAGACGTGTTGTAATGTAAGAAAGCAAGTCTTATTGTTGGTCCGCCCAGCCTTTGCATGTCGCATTTAGTAATTTATTAGTCAAAAAAACATCAAAAATCCATCCGAGTATGGAATACATAGGTGTTAGGCTGTAATACAATAGTAATAATGTAAGAAACCAAGTTTTATTATTGGTCCATCCAACTTTTGAATTTCGCATTTAGTGATTTAGTAGTCAAAGAAACACCAATAATCCATCAGAGTTTGGAATACATAGATGTTAGGGGGTATTGCACATGTAGTAATGTAAGAAACCAAGTTTTATTATTGGTTTGTCCAGTCTTTGTATGTCTCATTTAGTAATTTAGTAGTCAAAAAAATATCAATAATCCTTCTGAGTATGGAATACATAGATGTTAGGTTGTAATACAAGTGTAGTAATGTAAGAAACTTGAAACACCGATAATCCATCACAGTATGGAATAAATAGATGCTAGGAGGTAATAGACGTGTTGTAATGTAAGAAAGCAAGTCTTATTGTTGGTCCGTCCAGCCTTTGCATGTCTCATTTAGTAATTTAATTGTAAATAAAACATCAAAAATCCATCCGAGTATGGAATACATAGGTGTTAGGTTGTAATACAATAGTAATAATGTAAAAAACCAAGTTTTATTATTGGTCGTCCTTCCAACTTTTGAATGTCTCATTTAGTGGTTTAGTCGTAAAATAAACACCGATAATCCATCTGAGTTTAGAATACATAGATGTTAGGAGGTAATGCACATGTAGTAATGTAAGAAACCAAGTTTTATTACTGGTCTGTCAAGCCTTTGTATGTCTCATTTAGTAATTTAGTAGTCAAAAAAACATCAAAAATCCATCCGAGTATGGAATACATAGATGTTAGGTTGTAATACAATAGTATTAATGTAAGAAGCCAAGTTCTATTATTTGTCCATCCAACTTTTGAATGTCTCATTTAGTGATTTAGTAGTCAAAGAAACACCAATAATCCATCAGAGTTTGGAATACATAGATGTTAGGGGGTATTGCACATGTAGTAATGTAAGAAACCAAGTTTTATTATTGGTTTGTCCAGTCTTTGAATGTCTCATTTAGTAATTTAGTAGTCAAAAAAATATCAATAATCCTTCTGAGTATGGAATACATAGATGTTAGGTTGTAATACAAGTGTAGTAATGTAAGAAACTTGAAACACCGATAATCCATCCAAGTATGGAATAAATAGATGCTAGGAGGTAATAGACGTGTTGTAATGTAAGACAGCAAGTCTTATTGTTGGTCCGCCCAGCCTTTGCATGTCGCATTTAGTAATTTATTAGTCAAAAAAACATCAAAAATCCATCCGAGTATGGAATACATAGGTGTTAGGCTGTAATACAATAGTAATAATGTAAGAAACCAAGTTCTATTATTGGTCCGTCCAACCTTTGTATGTGTTATTTAGTGATTTAGTAGTCAAAAAAATACCGATAATCCATCCAAGTATGGAATAAATAGATGCTAGAAGGTAATACACGTGTTGTAATGTAAGAAACCAGGTCTAATTAATTGTCTGTCCAGCCTTTGTTTGTCTCATTTAGTAATTTAGTAGTCAAAAAAACATCAAAAATCCATCCGAGTATGGAATACATAGATGTCAGGTTGTAATACAATAGTATTAATGTAAGAAACCAAGTTCTATTATTTGTCCATCCAACTTTTGAATGTCTCATTTAGTGATTTAGTAGTCAAAGAAACACCAATAATCCATCAGAGTTTGGAATACATAGATGTTAGGGGGTATTGCACATGTAGTAATGGAAGAAACCAAGTTTTATTATTGGTTTGTCCAGTCTTTGAATGTCTCATTTAGTAATTTAGTAGTCAAAAAAATATCAATAATCCTTCTGAGTATGGAATACATAGATGTTAGGTTGTAATACAAGTGTAGTAATGTAAGAAACTTGAAACACCGATAATCCATCCAAGTATGGAATAAATAGATGCTAGGAGGTAATAGACGTGTTGTAATGTAAGACAACAAGTCTTATTGTTGGTCCGCCCAGCCTTTGCATGTCGCATTTAGTAATTTATTAGTCAAAAAAACATCAAAAATCCATCCGAGTATGGAATACATAGGTGTTAGGCTGTAATACAATAGTAATAATATAAGAAACCAAGTTTTATTATTGGTCCATCCAACTTTTGAATTTCGCATTTAGTGATTTAGTAGTCAAAGAAACACCAATAATCCATCAGAGTTTGGAATACATAGATGTTAGGGGGTATTGCACATGTAGTAATGTAAGAAACCAAGTTTTATTATTGGTTTGTCCAGTCTTTGAATGTCTCATTTAGTAATTTAGTAGTCAAAAAAATATCAATAATCCTTCTGAGTATGGAATACATAGATGTTAGGTTGTAATACAAGTGTAGTAATGTAAGAAACTTGAAACACCGATAATCCATCCAAGTATGGAATAAATAGATGCTAGGAGGTAATAGACGTGTTGTAATGTAAGACAGCAAGTCTTATTGTTGGTCCGCCCAGCCTTTGCATGTCGCATTTAGTAATTTATTAGTCAAAAAAACATCAAAAATCCATCCGAGTATGGAATACATAGGTGTTAGGCTGTAATACAATAGTAATAATGTAAGAAACCAAGTTTTATTATTGGTCCATCCAACTTTTGAATTTCGCATTTAGTGATTTAGTAGTCAAAGAAACACCAATAATCCATCAGAGTTTGGAATACATAGATGTTAGGGGGTATTGCACATGTAGTAATGTAAGAAACCAAGTTTTATTATTGGTTTGTCCAGTCTTTGTATGTCTCATTTAGTAATTTAGTAGTCAAAAAAATATCAATAATCCTTCTGAGTATGGAATACATAGATGTTAGGTTGTAATACAAGTGTAGTAATGTAAGAAACTTGAAACACCGATAATCCATCACAGTATGGAATAAATAGATGCTAGGAGGTAATAGACGTGTTGTAATGTAAGAAAGCAAGTCTTATTGTTGGTCCGCCCAGCCTTTGCATGTCGCATTTAGTAATTTATTAGTCAAAAAAACATCAAAAATCCATCCGAGTATGGAATACATAGGTGTTAGGCTGTAATACAATAGTAATAATGTAAGAAACCAAGTTTTATTATTGGTCCATCCAACTTTTGAATTTCGCATTTAGTGATTTAGTAGTCAAAGAAACACCAATAATCCATCAGAGTTTGGAATACATAGATGTTAGGGGGTATTGCACATGTAGTAATGTAAGAAACCAAGTTTTATTATTGGTTTGTCCAGTCTTTGTATGTCTCATTTAGTAATTTAGTAGTCAAAAAAATATCAATAATCCTTCTGAGTATGGAATACATAGATGTTAGGTTGTAATACAAGTGTAGTAATGTAAGAAACTTGAAACACCGATAATCCATCACAGTATGGAATAAATAGATGCTAGGAGGTAATAGACGTGTTGTAATGTAAGAAAGCAAGTCTTATTGTTGGTCCGTCCAGCCTTTGCATGTCTCATTTAGTAATTTAATTGTAAATAAAACATCAAAAATCCATCCGAGTATGGAATACATAGGTGTTAGGTTGTAATACAATAGTAATAATGTAAAAAACCAAGTTTTATTATTGGTCGTCCTTCCAACTTTTGAATGTCTCATTTAGTGGTTTAGTCGTAAAATAAACACCGATAATCCATCTGAGTTTAGAATACATAGATGTTAGGAGGTAATGCACATGTAGTAATGTAAGAAACCAAGTTTTATTACTGGTCTGTCAAGCCTTTGTATGTCTCATTTAGTAATTTAGTAGTCAAAAAAACATCAAAAATCCATCCGAGTATGGAATACATAGATGTTAGGTTGTAATACAATAGTATTAATGTAAGAAGCCAAGTTCTATTATTTGTCCATCCAACTTTTGAATGTCTCATTTAGTGATTTAGTAGTCAAAGAAACACCAATAATCCATCAGAGTTTGGAATACATAGATGTTAGGGGGTATTGCACATGTAGTAATGTAAGAAACCAAGTTTTATTATTGGTTTGTCCAGTCTTTGAATGTCTCATTTAGTAATTTAGTAGTCAAAAAAATATCAATAATCCTTCTGAGTATGGAATACATAGATGTTAGGTTGTAATACAAGTGTAGTAATGTAAGAAACTTGAAACACCGATAATCCATCCAAGTATGGAATAAATAGATGCTAGGAGGTAATAGACGTGTTGTAATGTAAGACAGCAAGTCTTATTGTTGGTCCGCCCAGCCTTTGCATGTCGCATTTAGTAATTTATTAGTCAAAAAAACATCAAAAATCCATCCGAGTATGGAATACATAGGTGTTAGGCTGTAATACAATAGTAATAATGTAAGAAACCAAGTTTTATTATTGGTCCATCCAACTTTTGAATTTCGCATTTAGTGATTTAGTAGTCAAAGAAACACCAATAATCCATCAGAGTTTGGAATACATAGATGTTAGGGGGTATTGCACATGTAGTAATGTAAGAAACCAAGTTTTATTATTGGTTTGTCCAGTCTTTGAATGTCTCATTTAGTAATTTAGTAGTCAAAAAAATATCAATAATCCTTCTGAGTATGGAATACATAGATGTTAGGTTGTAATACAAGTGTAGTAATGTAAGAAACTTGAAACACCGATAATCCATCACAGTATGGAATAAATAGATGCTAGGAGGTAATAGACGTGTTGTAATGTAAGAAAGCAAGTCTTATTGTTGGTCCGTCCAGCCTTTGCATGTCTCATTTAGTAATTTAATTGTAAATAAAACATCAAAAATCCATCCGAGTATGGAATACATAGGTGTTAGGTTGTAATACAATAGTAATAATGTAAGAAACCAAGTTTTATTATTGGTCGTCCTTCCAACTTTTGAATGTCTCATTTAGTGATTTAGTCGTAAAAGAAACACCGATAATCCATCTGAGTTTAGAATACATAGATGTTAGGAGGTAATGCACATGTAGTAATGTAAGAAACCAAGTTTTATTACTGGTCTGTCAAGCCTTTGTATGTCTCATTTAGTAATTTAGTAGTTAAAAAAAACATCGATAATCGTTCTCAGTATGGAATACATAGATGTTAGGTTGTAATACAAATGTAGTAATGTAAGAAACCAGGTTCTATTATTGGTCCGTCCAACCTTTGTATGTGTTATTTAGTGATTTAGTAGTCAAAAAAATACCGATAATCCATCCAAGTATGGAATAAATATATGCTAGAAGGTAATACACGTGTTGTAATGTAAGAAAACAGGTCTAATTAATTGTCTGTCCAGCCTTTGTTTGTCTCATTTAGTAATTTAGTAGTCAAAAAAACATCAAAAATCCATCCAAGTATGGAATACATAGATGTTAGGTTGTAATACAATAGTATTAATGTAAGAAACCAAGTTCTATTATTTGTCCATCCAACTTTTGAATGTCTCATTTAGTGATTTAGTAGTCAAAGAAACACCAATAATCCATCAGAGTTTGGAATACATAGATGTTAGGGGGTATTGCACATGTAGTAATGTAAGAAACCAAGTTTTATTATTGGTCCATCCAACTTTTGAATTTCACATTTAGTGATTTAGTAGTCAAAGAAACACCAATAATCCATCAGAGTTTGGAATACATAGATGTTAGGGGGTATTGCACATGTAGTAATGTAAGAAACCAAGTTTTATTATTGGTTTGTCCTGTCTTTGTATGTCTCATTTAGTAATTTAGTAGTCAAAAAAATATCAATAATCCTTCTGAGTATGGAATACATAGATGTTAGGTTGTAATACAAGTGTAGTAATGTAAGAAACTTGAAACACCGATAACCCATCACAGTATGGAATAAATAGATGCTAGGAGGTAATAGACGTGTTGTAATGTAAGAAAGCAAGTCTTATTGTTGGTCCGTCCAGCCTTTGCATGTCTCATTTAGTAATTTAATTGTAAATAAAACATCAAAAATCCATCCGAGTATGGAATACATAGGTGTTAGGTTGTAATACAATAGTAATAATGTAAAAAACCAAGTTTTATTATTGGTCGTCCTTCCAACTTTTGAATGTCTCATTTAGTGGTTTAGTCGTAAAATAAACACCGATAATCCATCTGAGTTTAGAATACATAGATGTTAGGAGGTAATGCACATGTAGTAATGTAAGAAACCAAGTTTTATTACTGGTCTGTCAAGCCTTTGTATGTCTCATTTAGTAATTTAGTAGTCAAAAAAACATCAAAAATCCATCCGAGTATGGAATACATAGATGTTAGGTTGTAATACAATAGTATTAATGTAAGAAGCCAAGTTCTATTATTTGTCCATCCAACTTTTGAATGTCTCATTTAGTGATTTAGTAGTCAAAGAAACACCAATAATCCATCAGAGTTTGGAATACATAGATGTTAGGGGGTATTGCACATGTAGTAATGTAAGAAACCAAGTTTTATTATTGGTTTGTCCAGTCTTTGAATGTCTCATTTAGTAATTTAGTAGTCAAAAAAATATCAATAATCCTTCTGAGTATGGAATACATAGATGTTAGGTTGTAATACAAGTGTAGTAATGTAAGAAACTTGAAACACCGATAATCCATCCAAGTATGGAATAAATAGATGCTAGGAGGTAATAGACGTGTTGTAATGTAAGACAGCAAGTCTTATTGTTGGTCCGCCCAGCCTTTGCATGTCGCATTTAGTAATTTATTAGTCAAAAAAACATCAAAAATCCATCCGAGTATGGAATACATAGGTGTTAGGCTGTAATACAATAGTAATAATGTAAGAAACCAAGTTTTATTATTGGTCCATCCAACTTTTGAATTTCGCATTTAGTGATTTAGTAGTCAAAGAAACACCAATAATCCATCAGAGTTTGGAATACATAGATGTTAGGGGGTATTGCACATGTAGTAATTTAAGAAACCAAGTTTTATTATTCGTTTGTCCAGTCTTTGAATGTCTCATTTAGTAATTTAGTAGTCAAAAAAATATCAATAATCCTTCTGAGTATGGAATACATAGATGTTAGGTTGTAATACAAGTGTAGTAATGTAAGAAACTTGAAACACCGATAATCCATCCAAGTATGGAATAAATAGATGCTAGGAGGTAATAGACGTGTTGTAATGTAAGACAGCAAGTCTTATTGTTGGTCCGCCCAGCCTTTGCATGTCGCATTTAGTAATTTATTAGTCAAAAAAACATCAAAAATCCATCCGAGTATGGAATACATAGGTGTTAGGCTGTAATACAATAGTAATAATGTAAGAAACCAAGTTTTATTATTGGTCCATCCAACTTTTGAATTTCGCATTTAGTGATTTAGTAGTCAAAGAAACACCAATAATCCATTAGAGTTTGGAATACATAGATGTTAGGGGGTATTGCACATGTAGTAATGTAAGAAACCAAGTTTTATTATTGGTTTGTCCAGTCTTTGTATGTCTCATTTAGTAATTTAGTAGTCAAAAAAATATCAATAATCCTTCTGAGTATGGAATACATAGATGTTAGGTTGTAATACAAGTGTAGTAATGTAAGAAACTTGAAACACCGATAATCCATCACAGTATGGAATAAATAGATGCTAGGAGGTAATAGACGTGTTGTAATGTAAGAAAGCAAGTCTTATTGTTGGTCCGTCCAGCCTTTGCATGTCTCATTTAGTAATTTAATAGTAAATAAAACATCAAAAATCCATCCGAGTATGGAATACATAGGTGTTAGGTTGTAATACAATAGTAATAATGTAAGAAACCAAGTTTTATTATTGGTCGTCCTTCCAACTTTTGAATGTCTCATTTAGTGGTTTAGTCATAAAAGAAACACCGATAATCCATCTGAGTTTAGAATACATAGATGTTAGGAGGTAATGCACATGTAGTAATGTAAGAAACCAAGTTTTATTACTGGTCTGTCAAGCCTTTGTATGTCTCATTTAGTAATTTAGTAGTCAAAAAAACATCAAAAATCCATCCGAGTATGGAATACATAGATGTTAGGTTGTAATACAATAGTATTAATGTAAGAAGCCAAGTTCTATTATTTGTCCATCTAACTTTTGAATGTCTCATTTAGTGATTTAGTAGTCAAAGAAACACCAATAATCCATCAGAGTTTGGAATACATAGATGTTAGGGGGTATTGCACATGTAGTAATGGAAGAAACCAAGTTTTATTATTGGTTTGTCCAGTCTTTGAATGTCTCATTTAGTAATTTAGTAGTCAAAAAAATATCAATAATCCTTCTGAGTATGGAATACATAGATGTTAGATTGTAATACAAGTGTAGTAATGTAAGAAACTTGAAACACCGATAATCCATCCAAGTATGGAATAAATAGATGCTAGGAGGTAATAGATGTCACGCCTCAAATCCCCTTGGGGCGGACATGGCACCCGAAGCCGTTAGGGCCCGAGAGAACCATTCTATACGTTCACATACTTGTCATCAGTGGGCTAGCATTCAATCACTTATGGTTACAACATATCAATAGTAGAAATCTAATAAGAACATGTATATAAACATGAGACATGGCCGTTGGAGCCATATGGTCAAAAAAAAAAAAGGTACAACGTTCCTTCCTTTAACTATACAACATCTACAAAGCCTCTACCAGATACATAACCAAACCTACAGTCGGGATGAGTCCCCGCTTTATACATATGTAATACAATACCAAAATCAACATGTACATACGACTCGGAAAGCCCCGAACGATCTGGAGCTCACCAATAATTCGCAGATAACCCGCAGCTTACTGTGGAGGTCTACTATTACCTGTGCCTGCAGCAAGTAAGGTAAGTCCCCCAAGGGACGTCAGTACGAAAGAATGTACTGAGTATGTAAGGCTATAAGCAACTGCATGAGATATAGGAACTCAAATGGAGTCAAATACAAGTGAATAGATAATACTGATAAACCACCTTTACTGTAATCGTGGAACCGTATACATTACATTAATTACTTCCCTTTCTCTTTCTTTACTTTTCTTGTCTTTATAAGGCATGCCATACATATACCCAACTGATCAGTGGTAACATAATCTGGGATCGTCTCTATGCTGGGCTATAAGTCCCCTCGAGCTACCACCCATAAATAATAAGTCGGGATCGTCTCTATGCTAGGCTTTAAGCCCCCTCGAGCTACCACCCATAAATGGTAAGTTGGGATCGTCTCTATGCTAGGCTTTAAGCCCCCTCGAGCTGCCACCCGAACATAACCATATTGAGTTACTTACTTTATTTAATCTTTGAAGTTGTTATAGTGGTGGTTATAACATTATGGATCCTTCTTGGAACAACAAAAGAGAACATCTGAAATTTGATAGTAAATGTGTATTGAGGTACTTTTAGAACATTTCGGAGCGGAAACAAAGTCATTAGCTAGGTAGACAATATATGATGCCAAAGGATACGGGAAAGAGTAACCTTACATACCTTAACTTCACACCACGTGATTACAAAGATTCAGCTCCTTCCTTACATGTTACTCTACAATACAAGTACGTAATGGAGCTACATTAAAAGCTAATCACATTATAGGTTTACAAGGCGGTAACTAATTACTTAACGGAAAGTAAAAATCTGTCCGACCACCCCAACACATAGTCTATTATTCCAACCTCCTTTATACTTTCACATAACTCTATTTCAGCTCCTACATGGCAGCCCACTGCCTCACAACAACAATGCGACCAAAACAGCCCATATGTTGACATAGACATTACGAACCGATAGGATTACCTATCTAGTTTATCCTTTACATTTCCACTCCAACGAAACTCCATATATTTATCCCATAAGGTCACCATACTGACTTCCACAGTAACATACCAAAATCAGTCCACAACAGTTCCAAAATTCAGTTTAACATAACAAAAGAGTGTTCTCTTTTCACTACAACACACGTTCCATTTACCAACACATATAAACATTTCCATCAAGCCATACATAAAAGGAATGATTCAGGGGAAGAACCACACTTTAATATACTGGAATTTCATCATCATAACTTAATTTCTTCAGCACCTTAAGCCCCTATACAAGTCCACACCACAAGGAAGACAAATTCATCAAAACCAACACAAGTGGACTGCCAATTAATTAAGGGACTGCCCTATACATTTTAAACATAACCAACCTGCCTTCCACACTTTATTATACATATATTACATTAATATACAAGGGAAAATACTTACCAAGGCTTGCAAAGTGGAGGATTAACCCAAGAACCCTAGGGAAATTTGGGGTGGCTGATTGGGGTTTGAGAGAGGAGAGAGTGTTTTAATTTTCTGGACAGTTTTTCAGCAGTGAAATAAATGGAAAAATAGATGAAATGAGACCTATATACTCCCACTTTAACCGACTCCTTTTGGTCCATTCATAGCCAATTGTTGGTCAAAAATAGTCCAAGTAGGTGATACACCTACTTGGCTATATAAGCTGTCCAAAACAGTCCACTTACTTGGGCTAATTCTAGTTGGATCATATCATGTTGGGCCTTAGTTATATTTAGGTGTTGGGCTGGTCATCTTCCCTATTTTATGTACTTAGTTTGGACCTCAATTCAGTCCATTAACATAGGTCCAAATGCAGCCCAATAGGTTAAGTAGGTGATACACCTACTATCTTAATTAAGTCATGAAAGCACCTCGTTTATGTTCTCCCCTTTTTCCAACGTCTTAATCCTTCTACCTTAATACACCACTTAACTTTAACTTTACATTCAAGTATGTCCTTATTATATCAAGTTTAAATACTTTTATTCATGCTAGGTTGATCGTATAGGTTTTGAAAATGTACGGGGTGTTACATCCTCCCCCCCTTAGGAACATTCGTCCTCGAATGGTAGTATCATCACTATACAGTTTAAACGAGTTCAAGCTTAAGTTTAATCCTTTTACTACCATATAAAACTCATATATTTATATACTTACTTGTTATTGCTCCAATTCAGCATCTAAGGCTTCCATTTCGATTTCAAATAATTGAGGATACTTAGATTTCATCATTTCCTCAGCTTCCCATGTGATCTCTTCTACCTGTTGATTCCTCCAAAGCACTTTTACGGAAGCTACCTCTTTATTTCTTAACTTCTTAACTTGTCGATCCAAAATAGCAACAGGTACTTCTTCATAGGTGAGATCTTCCGTAACTTGTACATCTTCAGTAGGAGTAATATGAGATGGATCTCCTATGCACTTTCGAAGCATTGAGACATGAAATACTGGATGAACTATGGAGAGTTCTTGGGGTAGTTCCAACTCATATGCGACTTGGCCAAATCTTCGGATAATCTTATATGGTCCTATATAACGTGGACTTAGCTTTCCCTTTTTCCCAAATCTCATCACTCCTTTCATTGGCGATACCTTCAAAAATATCCAATCACCTATAGCAAACTCTAGCCCCCTTCTTCTAACATCGGCATATGATTTGTGTCGACTTTGGGCTGTTCCTAGCCGTTGCTGTATCACCTTAACCTTTTCCATGGCTTGATGAACAAGATCTGGTCCAAATAAAATAGTCTCACCTACTTCAAACCACCCAATCGATGATCTACATTTTCTCCCGTATAAGGCTTCATAAGGCGCCATTTTGATACTTGAATGATAGCTATTATTGTAGGCGAACTCAATAAGAGGTAAATGATCATCCCAATTACCTTTAAAGTCTAATACACAAGCTCGTAGCATATCTTCAAGTGTTTGGATAGTACGTTCTGCTTGTCCATCTGTCTGAGGATGAAAAGCCGTACTTAAATTCACTTGGGTTCCCAAACTCTTCTGAAAAGATTTCCAAAAGTGTGCAGTAAATTGGGCTCCCCTGTCTGATATAATAGATATTGGAATTCCATGCAGTCGAACTATCTCTTTAACATACAACCGTGCATAATCTTCAGCTGTATAAGTGGTCTTGACTGGTAGGAAGTGTGCTGACTTGGTAAGCCTGTCAACTATTACCCATATGGAATCAAATTTTCGCAGTGTACGAGGCAAACCTGTGATGAAATCCATATTAATCATATCCCACTTCCAGACTGGGAGATTTATACATTGCATATAACCTCCAGGCTTCTGATGCTCTACTTTTACTTGTTGACAATTTGGACATTGGGCTACAAATTCTGCAATATTCTTCTTCATATCACCCCACCAATACACTCCTTTCAGATCGTGGTACATTTTAGTTGATCCCGGATGAATAGAATACCTGGAATGATGTGCCTCTGTCATAATCCTTCGTCTTAACTCATCTACATTAGGTACACATAGTCTGTTTTGGCACTGAAGTACTCCTTCTTGAGTAAGCTCAAATGCCTTTGTCATACCTTGCTGTACATTCTCCTTAAGTTGTGATAGAACAGGATCTGCATACTGCTTTTCTTTCACTTCAACTACTAATGATGATTCGGCCGCATTTTGCACCACAACTCCTTCCTCTGGAGTTTCAAGAAGGCGAACGCCTAAGTTAGCTAATTGATGTAGATCCTTGATTAACCCTTGTTTTCCTGTAAGTTGGCCATTAGTGTTCTCCATTGCCTTACGACTTAATGCATCAGCTACCACATTTGCCTTCCCCGGATGATATAAAATATCAATGTCATAATCTTTCAGTAGTTCAAGCCACCTCCGTTGCCTTAAATTTAGGTCCTTCTGCTTAAAGATATATTGCAAACTCTTATGGTCGGTATATATGTCAACATGAACCCCATACAAATAGTGGCGCCATATCTTTAAAGAAAATACCACTGCTGCTAACTCAAGATCATGTGTTGGATAATTTTTCTCATGTGGCCGCAATTGTCTGGAGGCATAAGCTATTACTTTACCATGCTGCATCAATACACATCCCAAGCCAACTCCTGAAGCATCACAATACACCGCATACCCTTCTGTCCCTTCTGGAAGTACCAATATGGGTGCAGAGGTCAGCTTATTTTTCAGATCCTGGAAACTCTTCTCACATGCATCATTCCATTGAAACTTGGTTGCCTTATGTGTCAGCTTTGTTAAAGGTGCCGAAATAGAAGAAAACCCTTCAACAAATCTCCTATAATAACCGGCTAGCCCAAGAAAACTACGAGTCTCTGTAGGCGTCGTAGGTCTTGGCCAATTCTTCACAGCTTCTATCTTTTGAGTATCAACACTTATTCCTTTATCAGATACAATATGACCCAAGAATGCCACAGATTTTAACCAAAACTCACATTTAGAGAACTTTGCAAATAACTTACGATCACGAAGAATCTGCAACACCTGTCGTAAGTGATTAGCATGGTCCTCTTTTGATCTTGAATAAACAAGAATATCATCTATAAACACTATCACGAACACGTCTAAAAATGGCTTGAACACCCTATTCATCAGATCCATAAAAGCTGCTGGTGCATTTGTTAGCCCGAAGGACATAACTAAAAACTCATAATGACCATACCGTGTTCGAAAAGCTGTCTTGGGTATATCTTTTTCTCTGACCTTTACTTGATGGTAACCTGACCTCAAGTCAATCTTTCAGAAACATTTAGCACCTTGTAATTGGTCAAACAAATCATCAATTCTAGGGAGTGGATATTTGTTCTTAATTGTTACCTTATTCAGTTGCCGATAGTCAATACACATTCTTAGGGTGCCATCTTTCTTCCTTACAAATAACACTGGTGCACCCCACGGAGACATACTAGGCCTTATGAATCCTTTCCCCAGTAAGTCTTTTAATTGCTCCTTCAATTCTCGCAATTCTGCCGGAGCCATTCTGTATGGAGGAATAGAGATAGGCTGAGTGCCTGGAATCACATCAATACCAAATTCTACTTCCCGTTCCGGAGGTAAACCTGGAAGATCTTCAGGAAATACATCAAGAAATTCATTTACCACCGGAACTGATTGGGGAGTGGGTGACGTCATATTGGTGTCTTGCACCCTTACCAGATGACATATGTACCCCTTGGATATCATTTTCCTTGCCTTAAGATAGGAAATAAATTTGGCTCTCGGTGCTCCAACATCACCCCTCCATTCAAGGACATCCTTTTGTGGAAAATGGAGTTGTACCCTTTTTGCCCGACAATCTACCGTCGCATAACAAGAAGCCAGCCAATCCATTCCCATTATAACATCAAAATCTATCATTTCTAACTCAACAAGATCAGCCAACGTATCATAACCACAAACAGTAACTATACAATTACGATACACTCTCTGCGCTATAATAGATTCACCAACAGGTGTAGACACTTCAAATGGCTTGACTAGTAATTCCGGTGTTCTTTCAAATTTTTTTGCAATCAATGGAGTAACATATGATAATGTAGAACCCGGATCGATCAATGCATATACATTATGTGAAAATATGGATAATGTACCTGTAACGACATCAGGAGAGGCCTCCGAATTCTGCCGGTCCGCCAGAGCATAGGTACGGTTCTGAGATCCACTAGAACTAGCTGCTCCCTTACTACTTCGTCCACGACCAGTAGGTTGTACACCCCTACCTAAGAAAGGAACCGATGATGATGATGCAACGGCTGATCCGGTAGGTCGTACCATACTGTCTGCACCCCTTCTTGGGCAATCTCTAATCATATGCCCTGACATACCGCACCAATAACAAGTATTTGTCCCAACCCGGCATGAACCTGAATGAAACCTCCCGCAGTGCTGACACGGCTGGCGAAAAGACCCTGCTATTTGCGAACCTCGAATCCCACTACCTTGCCCTATTTGATTGCCTCTAAACCCTCGGCTTTGGGATGAAATGCCTATAGCAGGATAAGAAAATGAAGGTCTAGGTGGCCTATTGAAAACCCGAGGCCTAAATTCTCCTTGGGACGCCATATACTGTCCCGTAGATCTAGCCCTCTTCGATGGCCCTTCTTCAAATCCTTGTGTTCTTCTCCGTTGCCTTTGATCTTCCATTTTCTGCGCAAAGGCCTGTATTCTAGCTATATCCATGTCCCTATTTAGCGCAGCAATAGTACAATCTCGGACCAAATATGGCTCCAATCTATCCACGTACCGATGAACTCTGTCAGTCATAGTCGCGACCACATTCGAAGCATACCGGGCCAAGGAATTAAATCGAAGGCTATATTCTCGAACGCTCATGGTACCCTGCCGCAGATTCAAGAACTGGTCCGCACGAGCCTCTCGGACCTCATATGGGAGATAATGATCAAGGAATGCCATTTTAAATTCTTCCCAACCAGCTGGGAGTGCATCAATACCCCTCGACCGCTTCCAATCTTCATACCATAATATAGCTTCGCCCTTCAATCTATAGGCCGCAAGCTCGACCGTTTCTACACCGGACACATGCATGACCTCCAATGCTCTTTGGATTTGATCTATATAATCTTGCGGGTCTTCATTCGGATCCGATCCAGTAAAGGTAGGAGGGTCTAATTTCAGGAAATCCTGTGTCCGTTGACTAGCTGCTCTAGCTGCACTATCTTCACTTGTCGTTGGACCACCTTGTCCTTGAACTTGTGCAGCAACTATTCGGGTTAACATTTGCACTGCATTCTTTAAATCTTGGTCAGTAGCATTTACTGGTGGTTCTGCAGGTACTCCTCTTCCTCTTGGCTCTTCTGGAAGAGTAGAAGAAGCCTGCGATGCAAACTCCTGTTCAGCCCCACCCTGATTAACTTGTTCAGGCGGTACTCTACTGGTTCCTTCTCCAGCAATCCTGTCCACCTTCTTTCCTTTACCTCTACCTTTTTGTGTAATCGGCATGTTCACTATAATAAAGAAAAGAAACAAATTCAGTGGTTAAACATAACTCTACCTACAACTTTGGCTCTATTGCACGATCTATGAAATGAAGGAAAAGAGAGAACTCCTAAATGCCCCGTAGCCTCCTACTTATAAATGTGGTGCACAACACATCCATAAGCAAGACTCTACTCAGACACGGCTTTGTAGACACCCTAGGACGACCCGCTCTGATACCACTTTTGTCACGCCTCAAATCCCCTTGGGGCGGACATGGCACCCGAAGCCGTTAGGGCCCGAGAGAACCATTCTATACGTTCACATACTTGTCATCAATGGGCTAGCATTCAATCACTTATGGTTACAACATATCAATAGTAGAAATCTAATAAGAACATGTATATAAACATGAGACATGGCCGTTGGAGCCATATGGTCAAAAAAAAAAAAAGGTACAACGTTCCTTCCTTTAACTATACAACATCTACAAAGCCTCTACCAGATACATAACCAAACCTACAGTCGGGATGAGTCCCCGCTTTATACATATGTAATACAATACCAAAATCAACATGTACATACGACTCGGAAAGCCCCGAACGAACTGGAGCTCACCAATAATTCGCAGATAACCCGCAGCTTACTGTGGAGGTCTACTATTACCTGTGCCTGCAGCAAGTAAGGTAAGTCCCCCAAGGGACGTCAGTACGAAAGAATGTACTGAGTATGTAAGGCTATAAGCAACTGCATGAGATATAGGAACTCAAATGGAGTCAAATACAAGTGAATAGATAATACTGATAAACCACCTTTACTGTAATCATGGAACCGTATACATTACATTAATTACTTCCCTTTCTCTTTCTTTACTTTTCTTGTCTTTATAAGGCATGCCATACATATACCCAACTGATCAGTGGTAACATAATCTGGGATCGTCTCTATGCTGGGCTATAAGCCCCCTCGAGCTACCACCCATAAATAATAAGTCGAGATCGTCTCTATGCTAGGCTTTAAGCCCCCTCGAGCTACCACCCATAAATGGTAAGTTGGGATCGTCTCTATGCTAGGCTTTAAGCCCCCTCGAGCTGCCACCCGAACATAACCATATTGAGTTACTTACTTTATTTAATCTTTGAAGTTGTTATAGTGGTGGTTATAACATTATGGATCCTTCTTGGAACAACAAAAGAGAACATCTGAAATTTGATAGTAAATGTGTATTGAGGTACTTTTAGAACATTTCGGAGCGGAAACAAAGTCATTAGCTAGGTAGACAATATATGATGCCAAAGGATACGGGAAAGAGTAACCTTACATACCTTAACTTCACACCACGTGATTACAAAGATTCAGCTCCTTCCTTACATGTTACTCTACAATACAAGTACGTAATGGAGCTACATTAAAAGCTAATCACATTATAGGTTTACAAGGCGGTAACTAATTACTTAACGGAAAGTAAAAATCTGTCCGACCACCCCAACACATAGTCTATTATTCCAACCTCCTTTATACTTTCACATAACTCTATTTCAGCTCCTACATGGCAGCCCACTGCCTCACAACAACAATGCGACCAAAACAGCCCATATGTTGACATAGACATTACGAACCGATAGGATTACCTATCTAGTTTATCCTTTACATTTCCACTCCAACGAAACTCCATATATTTATCCCATAAGGTCACCATACTGACTTCCACAGTAACATACCAAAATCAGTCCACAACAGTTCCAAAATTCAGTTTAACATAACAAAAGAGTGTTCTCTTTTCACTACAACACACGTTCCATTTACCAACACATATAAACATTTCCATCAAGCCATACATAAAAGGAATGATTCAGGGGAAGAACCACACTTTAATATACTGGAATTTCATCATCATAACTTAATTTCTTCAGCACCTTAAGCCCCTATACAAGTCCACACCACAAGGAAGACAAATTCATCAAAACCAACACAAGTGGACTGTCAATTAATTAAGGGACTGCCCTATACATTTTAAACATAACCAACCTGCCTTCCACACTTTATTATACATATATTACATTAATATACAAGGTAAAATACTTACCAAGGCTTGCAAAGTGGAGGATTAACCCAAGAACCCTAGGGAAATTTGGGGTGGCTGATTGGGGTTTGAGAGAGGAGAGAGTGTTTTAATTTTCTGGACAGTTTTTCAGCAGTGAAATAAATGGAAAAATAGATGAAATGAGACCTATATACTCCCACTTTAACCGACTCCTTTTGGTCCATTCATAGCCAATTGTTGGTCAAAAATAGTCCAAGTAGGTGATACACCTACTTGGCTATATAAGCTGTCCAAAACAGTCCACTTACTTGGGCTAATTCTAGTTGGATCATATCATGTTGGGCCTTAGTTATATTTAGGTGTTGGGCTGGTCATCTTCCCTATTTTATGTACTTAGTTTGGACCTCAATTCAGTCCATTAACATAGGTCCAAATGCAGCCCAATAGGTTAAGTAGGTGATACACCTACTATCTTAATTAAGTCATGGAAGCACCTCGTTTATGTTCTCCCCTTTTTCCAACGTCTTAATCCTTCTACCTTAATACACCACTTAACTTTAACTTTACATTCAAGTATGTCCTTATTATATCAAGTTTAAATACTTTTATCCATGCTAGGTTGATCGTATAGGTTTTGAAAATGTACGGGGTGTTACAATAGACGTGTTGTAATGTAAGACAGCAAGTCTTATTGTTGGTCCGCCCAGCCTTTGCATGTCGCGTTTAGTAATTTATTAGTCAAAAAAACATCAAAAATCCATCCGAGTATGGAATACATAGGTGTTAGGCTGTAATACAATAGTAATAATGTAAGAAACCAAGTTTTATTATTGGTCCATCCAACTTTTGAATTTCGCATTTAGTGATTTAGTAGTCAAAGAAACACCAATAATCCATCAGAGTTTGGAATACATAGATGTTAGGGGGTATTGCACATGTAGTAATGTAAGAAACCAAGTTTTATTATTGGTTTGTCCAGTCTTTGTATGTCTCATTTAGTAATTTAGTAGTCAAAAAAATATCAATAATCCTTCTGAGTATGGAATACATAGATGTTAGGTTGTAATACAAGTGTAGTAATGTAAGAAACTTGAAACACCGATAATCCATCACAGTATGGAATAAATAGATGCTAGGAGGTAATAGACGTGTTGTAATGTAAGAAAGCAAGTCTTATTGTTAGTCCGTCCAGCCTTTGCATGTCGCATTTAGTAATTTATTAGTCAAAAAAACATCAAAAATCCATCTGAGTATGGAATACATAGGTGTTAGGCTGTAATACAATAGTAATAATGTAAGAAACCAAGTTTTATTATTGGTCCATCCAACTTTTGAATTTCGCATTTAGTGATTTAGTAGTCAAAGAAACACCAATAATCCATCTGAGTTTGGAATACATAGATGTTAGGTTGTAATACAATAGTATTAATGTAAGAAACCAAGTTTTATTATTTGTCCATCCAACTTTTGAATTTCGCATTTAGTGATTTAGTAGTCAAAAAAAAAAATTGATAATCCTTCTGAGTATTGAATACGTAGATGTTAGGTTGTAATACAAATGTAGTAATGTAAGAAACCAAGTTCTATTATTGGTCCGTCCAACCTTTGTATGTGTTATTTAGTGATTTAGTAATCAAAAAAATACCGATAATCCATCCAAGTATGGAATAAATAGATGCTAGAAGGTAATACATGTGTTGTAATGTAAGAAACCAGGTCTTATTAATTGTCTATCCAGCCTTTGTTTGTCTCATTTAGTAATTTAGTAGTCAAAAAAACATCAAAAATCCATCCGAGTATGGAATACATAGATGTTAGGTTGTAATACAATAGTATTAATGTAAGAAACCAAGTTCTATTATTTGTCCATCCAACTTTTGAATGCCTCATTTAGTGATTTAGTAGTCAAAGAAACACCAATAATCCATCTGAGTTTGGAATACATAGATGTTAGGTTGTAATACAATAGTATTAATGTAAGAAACCAAGTTCTATTATTTGTCCATCCAACTTTTGAATGTCTCATTTTGTGATTTAGTAGTCAAAGAAACATCAATAATCCATCAGAGTTTGGAATACATAGATGTTAGGGGGTATTGCACATGTAGTAATGTAAGAAACCAAGTTTTATTATTGGTTTGTCCAGTCTTTGTATGTCTCATTTAGCAATTTAGTAGTCAAAAAAATATCAATAATCCTTCTGAGTATGGAATACATAGATGTTAGGTTGTAATACAAGTGTAGTAATGTAAGAAACTTGAAACACCAATAATCCATCCAAGTATGGAATAAATAGATGCTAGGAGGTAATAGACGTGTTGTAATGTAAGACAGCAAGTCTTATTGTTGGTCCGCCCAGCCTTTGCATGTCGCATTTAGTAATTTATTAGTCAAAAAAACATCAAAAATCCATCCGAGTATGGAATACATAGGTGTTAGGCTGTAATACAATAGTAATAATGTAAGAAACCAAGTTTTATTATTGGTCCATCCAACTTTTGAATTTCGCATTTAGTGATTTAGTAGTCAAAGAAACACCAATAATCCATCAGAGTTTGGAATACATAGATGTTAGGGGGTATTGCACATGTAGTAATGTAAGAAACCAAGTTTTATTATTGGTCCATCCAACTTTTGAATTTCGCATTTAGTGATTTAGTAGTCAAAGAAACACCAATAATCCATCAGAGTTTGAATACATAGATGTTAGGGGGTATTGCACATGTAGTAATGTAAGAAACCAAGTTTTATTATTGGTTTGTCCAGTCTTTGTATGTCTCATTTAGTAATTTAGTAGTCAAAAAAATATCAATAATCCTTCTGAGTATGGAATACATAGATGTTAGGTTGTAATACAAGTGTAGTAATGTAAGAAACTTGAAACACCGATAATCCATCCAAGTATGGAATAAATAGCTGCTAGGAGGTAATAGACGTGTTGTAATGTAAGACAGCAAGTCTTATTGTTGGTCCGCCCAGCCTTTGCATGTCGCATTTAGTAATTTATTAGTCCAAAAAAATATCAATAATCCTTCTGAGTATGGAATACATAGGTGTTAGGTTGTAATACAATAGTAATAATGTAAGAAACCAAGTTTTATTATTGGTCCATCCAACTTTTGAATGTCTCATTTAGTGATTTAGTAGTAAAAGAAACACCGATAATCCATCTGAGTTTGGAATACATAGATGGTAGGAGGTAATGCACATGTAGTAATGTAAGAAACCAAGTTTTATTACTGGTCTGTCAAGCCTTTGTATGTCTCATTTAGTAATTTAGTAGTCAAAAAAATATCAATAATCCTTCTGAGTATGGAATACATAGATGTTAGGTTGTAATACAAGTGTAGTAATGTAAGAAACTTGAAACACCGATAATCCATCACAGTATGGAACAAATAGATGCTAGGAGGTAATACACGTGTTGTAATGTAAGAAAGCAAGTCTTATTGTTGGTGCGCCCAGCCTTTGCATGTCGCATTTAGTAATTTATTAGTCAAAAAAACATCAAAACTCCATCCGAGTATGGAATACATAGGTGTTAGGCTGTAATACAATAGTAATAATGTAAGAAACCAAGTTTTATTATTGGTCCATCCAACTTTTGAATTTCGCATTTAGTGATTTAGTAGTTAAAGAAACACCAATAATCCATCAGAGTTTGGAATACATAGATGTTAGGGGGTATTGCACATGTAGTAATGTAAGAAACCAAGTTCTATTATTGGTCCATCCAACTTTTGAATTTCGCATTTAGTGATTTAGTAGTCAAAGAAGCACCAATAATCCATCAGAGTTTGGAATACATAGATGTTAGGGTGTATTGAACATGTAGTAATATAAGAAACCAAGTTTCATTATTGGTTTGTCCAGTCTTTGTATGTCTCATTTAGTAATTTAGTAGTCAAAAAAATATCAATAATCCTTCTGAGTATGGAATACATAGATGTTAGGTTGTAATACAAGTGTAGTAATGTAAGAAACCAAGTTCTATTACTGGTCCATCCAACCTTTGTATGAGTTATTTAAAATTTAGCAGTCAAAAAAACACCGATAATCCATCCAAGTAAGGAATAAATAGATGCTAGGAGGTAATAGACGTGTTGTAATGTAAAAAAGCAAGTCTTATTGCTGGTCCGCCCAGCCTTTGCATGTCGCATTTAGTAATTTAATAGTCAAAAAAACATCAAAAATCCATCCGAGTATGGAATACAGAGGTGTTAGGTTGTAATACAACAGTAATAATGTAAGAAACCAAGTTTTATTGTTGGTCCATCCAACTTTTGAATGTCTCATTTAGTGATTTAGTAGTAAAAGAAACACCGATAATCCATCTGAGTTTGGAATACATAGATGTTAGGAGGTAATGCACATGTAGTAATGTAAGAAACCAAGTTTTATTACTGGTCTGTCAAGCCTTTGTAAGTCTCATTTAGTAATTTAGTAGTCAAAAAAAAACATCGATAATCCTTCTGAGTATGGAATACGTAGATGTTAGGTTGTAATACAAATTTAGTAATGTAAGAAAACAAGTTCTATTATTGGTCCGTCCAACCTTTGTATGTGTTATTTAGTGATTTAGTAGTCAAAAAAATACCGATAATCCATCCAAGTATGGAATAAATAGATGTTAGGAGTTAATACACGTGTTGTAATGTAAGAAACCAGGTTTTATTAATTGTCTGTCCAGCCTTTGTATGTCTCATTTAGTAATTTAGTAGTCAAAAAAACATCGAAAATCCATCAAAGTATAGAATACATAGATGTTAGGTTCTAACACAATAGTAGTAATGTAAGAAACCAAGTTCTATTATTGGTCCATCCAACTTTTGAATGTCTCATTTAGTGATTTAGTAGTCAAAGAAACACCGATAATCCATCTGAGTTTGAAATACATAGATGTTAGGAGGTAATGCACATGTAGTAATGTAAGAAACCAAGTTTTATTACTGGTTCGTCAAGCCTTTGTATGTCTCATTTAGTAATTTAATAGTAAATAAAACATCAAAAATCCATCCGAGTATGTCATACATAGGTGTTAGGTTGTAAAACAATAGTAATAATGTAAGAAACCAAGTTTTATTATTGGTCCATCCAACTTTTGAATATCTCATTTAGTGATTTAGTCGTAAAAGAAACACCGATAATCCATCTGAGTTTAGAATACAGAGATGTTAGGAGGTAATGCACATGTAGTAATGTAAGAAACCATGTTTTATTACTGGTCTATCAAGCCTTTGTATGTCTCATTTAGTAATTTAGTAGTCAAAAAAAAATCGATAATCCTTCTCAGTATGGAATACATAGATGTTAGGTTGTAATACAAATGTAGTAATGTAAGAAACCAAGCTCTATTATTTGTCTGTCCAACCTTTGTATGTGTTATTTAGTGATTTAGTAGTCAAAAAAACATCGAAAATCCATCAAAGTATGGAATACATAGATGTTAGGTTCTAACTCAATAGTAGTAATGTAAGAAACCAGGTTCTATTATTGGTCCATCCAACTTTTGAATGTCTCATTTAGTGATTTAGTAGTCAAATAAACACCGATAATCCATCTGAGTTTTAAATACATAGATGTTAGGAGGTAATGCACATGTAGTAATGTAAGAAACCAAGTTTTATTACTGGTTCGTCCAGTCTTTGTATGTCTCCTTTAGTAATTTAGTAGTCAAAAAAATATCAATAATCCTTCTGAGTATGGAATACATAGATGTTAGGTTGTAATACAAGTGTAGTAATGTAAGAAACCAAGTTTTATTACTGGTCCGTCCAACCTTTGTATATGTTATTTAGTGATTTAGTAGTCAAAAAAATACCGATAATCCAGCCAAGTATGGAATAAATAGTTGTTAGGAGGTAATACACGTGTTGTAATATAAGAAACCAGGTTTTATTAATTGTCTGTCCAGCCTTTGTATGTCTCATTTAGTAATTTAATATTCAAAAAAAAACATCAAAAATCCATCCGAGTATAGAATACATAGGTGTTAGGTTGTAATACAATAGTAATAATGTAAGAAACCAAGTTTTATTACTGGTCCGTCCAACCTTTGTATATGTTATTTAGTGATTTAGTAGTCAAAGAAACACCGACAATCCATCTAAGTTTGAAATACATAGATGTTAGGAGGTAATGCACTTGTAGTAATGTAAGAAACCAAGTTTTATTACTGGTCTGTCAAGCCTTTGTATGTCTCATTTAGTAATTTAGTAGTCAAAAAAAAATCGATAATCCTTCTCAGGATGGAATACATAGATGTTAGGTTGTAATACAAATGTAGTAATGTAAGAAACCAAGTTCTATTATTGGTCTGTCCAACCTTTGTATGTGTTATTTAGTGATTTAGTAGTCTAAAAAATACCGATAATCCATCCAAGTATGAAATACATAGATGTTAGGAGGTAATGCACATGTAGTAATGTAAGAAACCAAGTTTTATTACTGGTCTGTCAAGCCTTTGTATGTCTCATTTAGTAATTTAGTAGTCAAAAAAAAATCGATAATCCTTCTGAGTATGTAATACATAGATGTTAGGTTGTAATACAAGTGTAGTAATGTAAGAAACCAAGTTCTATTACTGGTCCGTCCAACCTTTGTATGAGTTATTTAAAATTTTGCAGTCAAAAAAACACCGATAATCCATCACAGTATGGAATAAATAGATGCTAGGAGGTAATAGACGGGTTGTAATGTAGGAAAGCAAGTCTTATTGTTGGTCCGTCCAGCCTTTGCATGGCTCATTTAGTAATTTAATAGTAAATAAAACATCAAAAATCCATCCGAGTATGGAATACATAGGTGTTAGGTTGTAATACAATAGTAATAATGTAAGAAACCAAGTTTTATTATTGTTCCATCTAACTTTTGAATGTCTCATTTAGTGATTTAGTAGTAAAAGAAACACCGATAATCCATCTGAGTTTGGAATACATAAATGTTAGGAGGTAAGGCACATGTAGTAATGTAAGAAACCAAGTTTTATTATTGGTACATCCAACTTTTGAATGTTTCATTTTGTGATTTAGTAGTAAAAGAAACACCAATAATCCATCTGAGTTTGGAATACATAGATGTTAGGAGGTAATGCACATTAAGTAATGTAAGGAACCAAGTTTTATTATTGGTCTGTCAAGCCTTTGTATGTCTCATTTAGTAATTTAGTAGTCAAAAAAAACATTGATAATCCTTCTCAGTATGGAATACATAGTTGTTAGGTTGTAATACGAATGCAGTAATTTAAGAAACCAAGTTCTATTATTGGTCCGTCTAACCTTTGTATGTGTTATTTAGTGATTTAGTAGTCAAAAAAACTCCGATAATCCATCCAAGTATGGAATAAACAGATTCTAGGAGGTAATACACGTGTTGTAATGTAAGAAACCAGGTTTTATTAATTGTCTGTCCAGCCGTTGTATGTCTCATTTAGTAATTTAGTAGTCAAAAAAACATCAAAAATCCATCCGAGTATGGAATACATTGATGTTAGGTTGTAATACAATAGTAATAATGTAAGAAACCAAGTTCTACTATTTTTCCATCCAACTTTTGAATGTCTTATTTAGTGATTTAGTAGTCAAAAACACTCCGATAATCCATCCAAGTATGGAATAAATAAATGGTTGGAGGTAATACATGTGTTGTAATGTAAGAGAGCAAGTTTTATTGTTGGTCCGTCCAGCCTTTGTATGTCTCATTTGGTAATTTAGTAGTCAAAAAAACATCAAAAATCCATCCGAGTATGGAATACATAGATTTTAGGTTGTAATACAATAGTAGTAATGTAAGAAACAAAGTTCTATTATTTGTCCATCCAACTTTTGAATGTCTTATTTAGTGATTTAGTAGTCAAAAAATCTCTGATAATCCATCAAAGTATGGAATAAATAGGTGCTATAAGGTAATACACGTGTTGTAATGTAAGAAACCAGGTTTTATTATCGGTCTATCCAACCTTTGTATGTCTCATTTAGAAATTTAGTAGGTAAAAAAACATCAAAAATCCATCCGTGTATGGAATACATAGATGCCAGGTTGTAATACAATAGTAGTAATGTAAGATACAAAGTTCTATTATTGGTCCATCCAACTTTTGAATGTCTCATTTAGTGATTTAGTAGTCAAAGAAACACCGATAATCCATCTGAGTTTCAAATACATAGATGTTAGGAGGTAATGCACATGTAGTAATGTAAGAAACCAAGTGTTATTACTTGTTCGTCCAGTCTTTGTATGTCTCATTTAGTAATTTAGTAGTCAAAAAAATATCAATAATCCTTCTGAGTATGGAATACATAGATGTTAGGTTGTAATACAAATGTAGTAATGTAAGAAACCAAGTTCTATTACTGGTCCGTCCAACCTTTGTATGAGTTATTTAAAATTTAGCAGTCAAAAAAACACCGATAATCCATCACAGTATGGAATAACTAGATGCTACGAGGTAATAGACGTGTTGTAATGTAAGAAAGCAAGTCTTATTGTTGGTCCGTCCAGCCTTTGCATGTCTCATTTAGTAATTTAATAGTAAATAAAACATCAAAAATCCATCCGAGTATGGAATACATAGGTGTTAGGTTGTAATACAATAGTAATAATGTAAGAAACCAAGTTTTATTATTGGTCCATCCAACTTTTGAATGTCTCATTTAGTGATTTAGTAGTAAAAGAAACACCGATAATCCATCTGAGTTTGGAATACATAAATGTTAGGAGGTAATGCACATGTAGTAATGTAAGAAACCCAGTTTTATTATTGGTCCATCCAACTTTTGAATGTTTCATTTTGTGATTTAGTAGTAAAATAAACACCGATAATCCATCTGAGTTTGGAATACAGAGATGTTAGGAGGTAATGCACATGTAGTAATGTAAGAAACCAAGTTTTATTACTGGTCTGTCAAGCCTTTGTATGTCTCATTTAGTAATTTAGTAGTCAAAAAAAACTTTGATAATCCTTCTCATTATGGAATACATAGATGTTAGGTTGTAATACGAATGCAGTAATGTAAGAAACCAAGTTTTATTAATTGTCTTTCCATCCTTTGTATGTCTCATTTAGTAATTTAGTAGTCAAAAAAACATCAAAAATCCATCCGAGTATGGAATACATTGATGTTAGGTTGTAATACAATAGTAGTAATGTAAGAAACCAAGTTCTATTATTTGTCCATCCAACTTTTGAATGTCTTATTTAGTGATTTAGTAGTCAAAAACACTCCGATAATCCATCCAAGTATGGAATAAATAAATGGTTGGAGGTAATACATGTGTTGTAATGTAAGAGAGCAAGTTTAATTGTTGGTCCGTCCAGCCTTTGTATGTCTCATTTGGTAATTTAGTAGTCAAAAAAACATCAAAAATCCATCCGAGTATGGAATACATAGATGTTAGGTTGTAATACAATAGTAGTAATGTAAGAAACCAAGTTCAATTATTTGTCCATCCAACTTTTGAATGTCTTATTTAGTGATTTAGTAGTCAAAAAATCTCTGATAATCCATCAAAGTATGGAATAAATAGGTGCTATAAGGTAATACACGTGGTTTAAAGTAAGAAAACAAGTCTTATTGTTGGTCCGTCCAGCATTTTTATGTCTCATTTAGTAATTTAGTAGTCAAAAAAACATTGAAAATCCATCAAAGTATGGAATACATAGATGTTAAGTTCTAACACAATAGTAGTAATGTAAGAAACCAAGTTCTATTATTGGTCCATCCAACTTTTGAATGTCTCATTTAGTGATTTAGTAGTCAAAGAAACACCGATAATCCATCTGAGTTTGAAATACATAGATCTTAGGAGGTAATGCACATGTAGTAATGTAAGAAACCAAGTTTTATTACTTGTTCATCCAGTCTTTGTATGTCTCATTTAGTAATTTAGTAGTCAAAAAAATATCAATAATCCTTCTGAGTATGGAATACATATATGTTAGGTTGTAATACAAGTGTAGTAATGTAAGAAACCAAGTTCTATTACAGGTCCGTCCAACCTTTGTATGCGTTATTTAAAATTTAGCAGTAAAAAAAACACCGATAATCCATCGCAGTATGGAATAAATAGATGCTAGGAGGTAATAGACGTGTTGTAATGTAAGAAAGCAAGTCTTATTGTTGGTTCGTCCAGCCTTTGCATGTCTCATTTAGTAATTTAATAGTAAATAAAACATCAAAAATCCATCCGAGTATGGAATACATAGGTGTTAGGTTGTAATACAATAGTAATAATGTAAGAAACCAAGTTTTATTATTGGTCCATCCAACTTTTGAATGTCTCATTTAGTGATTTAGTAGTAAAAGAAACACCGATAATCCATCTGAGTTTGGAATACATAGATGTTAGGAGGTAATGCACATGTAGTAATGTAAGAAACCAAGTTTTATTACTGCTCTGTCAAGCCTTTGTAAGTCTCATTTAGTAATTTAGTAGTCAAAAAAAACATCGATAATCCTTCTGAGTATGGAATACATAGATGTTAGGTTGTAATACAAATGTAGTAATTTAAGAAACCAAGTTCTATTATTGGTCCGTCCAACCTTTGTATATGTTATTTAGTGATTTAGTAGTCAACAAAATACCGATAATCCATCCAAGTATGGAATAAATATTTGTTAGGAGGTAATACACGTGTTGTAATATAAGTAACCAGGTTTTATTAATTGTCTGGCCAGCCTTTGTATGTCTCATTTAGTAATTTAATCGTCAAAAAAAAACATCAAAAATCCATCCGAGTATAGAATACATTGGTGTTAGGTTGTAATACAATAGTAATAATGTAAGAAACCAAGTTCTATTATTGGTCCATCCAACTTTTGAATGTCTCATTTAGTGATTTAGTAGTAAAAGAAACACCGATAATCCATCTGAGTTTAGAATACATAGATGTTAGGAGGTAATGCACATGTAGTAATGTAAGAAACCAAGTTTTATTACTGGTCTGTCAAACCTTTGTATGTCTCATTTAGTAATTTAGTAGTCAAAAAAAAATCGATAATCTTTCTCAGTATGGAATACATAGATGTTAGGTTGTAATACAAATGTAGTAATGTAAGAAACCAAGTTCTATTATTGGTCTGTCCAACCTTTGTATGTGTTATTTAGTGATTTAGTAGTCAAAAAAATACCGATAATCCATCCAAGTATGGAATAAATAGATGTTAGGAGGTAATACACATGTTGTAATTTAAGAAACCAGGTTTTATTAATTGTCTGTCCAGCCTTTGTAAGTCTCATTTAGTAATTTAGTAGTCAAAAAAACATCGAAAATCCATCAAAGTATGGAATACATAGATGTTAGGTTCTAACACAATAGTAGTAATGTAAGAAACCAAGTTCTATTATTGGTCCATCCAACTTTTGTATGAGTTATTTAAAATTTTAGCAGTCAAAAAAACACCGATAATCCATCACAGTATGGAATAAGTAGATGTTAGGAGGTAATAGACGTGTTGTAATGTAAGGAAGAAAATCTTATTGTTGGTCCGTCCAGCCTTTGCATGTCTCATTTAGTAATTTAATTGTAAATAAAACATCAAAAATCCATCCGAGTATGGAATACATAGGTGTTAGGTTGTAATACAATAGTAATAATGTAAGAAACCAAGTTTTATTATTGGTCCATCCAACTTTTGAATGTCTCATTTAGTGATTTAGTAGTAAAAGAAACACCGATAATCCATCTGAGTTCTGAATACATAGATGTTAGGAGGTAATGCACATGTAGTAATGTAAGACACCAAGTTTTATTACTTGTCTGTCAAGCCTTTGTAAGTCTCATTTAGTAATTTAGTAGTCAAAAAAAACATCGATAATCCTTCTGCGTATGGAATACATAGATGTTAGGTTGTAATACAAATGTAGTAATGTAAGAAAACAAGTTCTATTATTGGTCCTTCCAACCTTTGTATGTGTTATTTAGTGATTTAGTAGTCAAAAAAAATACCGATAATCCATCCAAGTATGGAATAAATAGATGTTAGGAGGTAATACACGTGTTGTAATGTAAGAAACCTGGTTTTATTAATTGTTTGTCCAGCCTTTGTATGTCTCATTTAGTAATTTAGTAATCAAAAAAACATCGAAAATCCATCAAAGTATGGAATACATAGATGTTAGGTTCTAACACAATAGTGGTAATGTAAGAAACCAAGTTCTATTATTGGTCCATCCAACTTTTGAATGTCTCATTTAGTGATTTAGTAGTCAAAGAAACACCGATAATCTATCTGAGTTTGGAATACATAGATGTTAGGAGGTAATGCACATGTAGTAATGTAAGAAACCAAGTTTTATTACTGGTCTGTCAAGCCTTTGTAAGTCTCATTTAGTAATTTAGTAGTAAAAAAAAACATCAATAATTCTTCTGAGTATGGAATACATAGATGTTAGGTTGTAATACAATAGTAGTAATGTAAGAAACCAAGTTCAATTATTTGTCCATCCAACTTTTGAATGTCTTATTTAGTGATTTAGTAGTCAAAAAATCTCTGATAATCCATCAAAGTATGGAATAAATAGGTGCTATAAGGTAATACACGTGGTTTAAAGTAAGAAAACAAGTCTTATTGTTGGTCCGTCCAGCATTTTTATGTCTCATTTAGTAATTTAGTAGTCAAAAAAACATTGAAAATCCATCAAAGTATGGAATACATAGATGTTAAGTTCTAACACAATAGTAGTAATGTAAGAAACCAAGTTCTATTATTGGTCCATCCAACTTTTGAATGTCTCATTTAGTGATTTAGTAGTCAAAGAAACACCGATAATCCATCTGAGTTTGAAATACATAGATCTTAGGAGGTAATGCACATGTAGTAATGTAAGAAACCAAGTTTTATTACTTGTTCATCCAGTCTTTGTATGTCTCATTTAGTAATTTAGTAGTCAAAAAAATATCAATAATCCTTCTGAGTATGGAATACATATATGTTAGGTTGTAATACAAGTGTAGTAATGTAAGAAACCAAGTTCTATTACAGGTCCGTCCAACCTTTGTATGCGTTATTTAAAATTTAGCAGTAAAAAAAACACCGATAATCCATCGCAGTATGGAATAAATAGATGCTAGGAGGTAATAGACGTGTTGTAATGTAAGAAAGCAAGTCTTATTGTTGGTTCGTCCAGCCTTTGCATGTCTCATTTAGTAATTTAATAGTAAATAAAACATCAAAAATCCATCCGAGTATGGAATACATAGGTGTTAGGTTGTAATACAATAGTAATAATGTAAGAAACCAAGTTTTATTATTGGTCCATCCAACTTTTGAATGTCTCATTTAGTGATTTAGTAGTAAAAGAAACACCGATAATCCATCTGAGTTTGGAATACATAGATGTTAGGAGGTAATGCACATGTAGTAATGTAAGAAACCAAGTTTTATTACTGCTCTGTCAAGCCTTTGTAAGTCTCATTTAGTAATTTAGTAGTCAAAAAAAACATCGATAATCCTTCTGAGTATGGAATACATAGATGTTAGGTTGTAATACAAATGTAGTAATTTAAGAAACCAAGTTCTATTATTGGTCCGTCCAACCTTTGTATATGTTATTTAGTGATTTAGTAGTCAACAAAATACCGATAATCCATCCAAGTATGGAATAAATATTTGTTAGGAGGTAATACACGTGTTGTAATATAAGTAACCAGGTTTTATTAATTGTCTGGCCAGCCTTTGTATGTCTCATTTAGTAATTTAATCGTCAAAAAAAAACATCAAAAATCCATCCGAGTATAGAATACATTGGTGTTAGGTTGTAATACAATAGTAATAATGTAAGAAACCAAGTTCTATTATTGGTCCATCCAACTTTTGAATGTCTCATTTAGTGATTTAGTAGTAAAAGAAACACCGATAATCCATCTGAGTTTAGAATACATAGATGTTAGGAGGTAATGCACATGTAGTAATGTAAGAAACCAAGTTTTATTACTGGTCTGTCAAACCTTTGTATGTCTCATTTAGTAATTTAGTAGTCAAAAAAAAATCGATAATCTTTCTCAGTATGGAATACATAGATGTTAGGTTGTAATACAAATGTAGTAATGTAAGAAACCAAGTTCTATTATTGGTCTGTCCAACCTTTGTATGTGTTATTTAGTGATTTAGTAGTCAAAAAAATACCGATAATCCATCCAAGTATGGAATAAATAGATGTTAGGAGGTAATACACATGTTGTAATTTAAGAAACCAGGTTTTATTAATTGTCTGTCCAGCCTTTGTAAGTCTCATTTAGTAATTTAGTAGTCAAAAAAACATCGAAAATCCATCAAAGTATGGAATACATAGATGTTAGGTTCTAACACAATAGTAGTAATGTAAGAAACCAAGTTCTATTATTGGTCCATCCAACTTTTGTATGAGTTATTTAAAATTTTAGCAGTCAAAAAAACACCGATAATCCATCACAGTATGGAATAAGTAGATGTTAGGAGGTAATAGACGTGTTGTAATGTAAGGAAGAAAATCTTATTGTTGGTCCGTCCAGCCTTTGCATGTCTCATTTAGTAATTTAATTGTAAATAAAACATCAAAAATCCATCCGAGTATGGAATACATAGGTGTTAGGTTGTAATACAATAGTAATAATGTAAGAAACCAAGTTTTATTATTGGTCCATCCAACTTTTGAATGTCTCATTTAGTGATTTAGTAGTAAAAGAAACACCGATAATCCATCTGAGTTCTGAATACATAGATGTTAGGAGGTAATGCACATGTAGTAATGTAAGACACCAAGTTTTATTACTTGTCTGTCAAGCCTTTGTAAGTCTCATTTAGTAATTTAGTAGTCAAAAAAAACATCGATAATCCTTCTGCGTATGGAATACATAGATGTTAGGTTGTAATACAAATGTAGTAATGTAAGAAAACAAGTTCTATTATTGGTCCTTCCAACCTTTGTATGTGTTATTTAGTGATTTAGTAGTCAAAAAAAATACCGATAATCCATCCAAGTATGGAATAAATAGATGTTAGGAGGTAATACACGTGTTGTAATGTAAGAAACCTGGTTTTATTAATTGTTTGTCCAGCCTTTGTATGTCTCATTTAGTAATTTAGTAATCAAAAAAACATCGAAAATCCATCAAAGTATGGAATACATAGATGTTAGGTTCTAACACAATAGTGGTAATGTAAGAAACCAAGTTCTATTATTGGTCCATCCAACTTTTGAATGTCTCATTTAGTGATTTAGTAGTCAAAGAAACACCGATAATCTATCTGAGTTTGGAATACATAGATGTTAGGAGGTAATGCACATGTAGTAATGTAAGAAACCAAGTTTTATTACTGGTCTGTCAAGCCTTTGTAAGTCTCATTTAGTAATTTAGTAGTAAAAAAAAACATCAATAATTCTTCTGAGTATGGAATACATAGATGTTAGGTTGTAATACAAATGTAGTAATGTAAGAAACCAAGTTCTATTATTGGTCCGTCCAACCTTTGTATATGTTATTTAGTGATTTAGTAGTCAAAAAAATACCGATAATCCATCCAAGTATGGAATAAATAGTTGTTAGGAGGTAATACACCTGTTGTAATGTGAGAAACCAGGTTTTATTAATTGTCTGTTCAGCCTTTGTATGTCTCATTTAGTAATTTAATAGTCAAAAAAAACCATCAAAAATCCATCCGAGTATAGAATACATAGGTGTTAAGTTGTAATACAATAGTAATAATGTAAGAAACCAAGTTCTATTATTTGTCCATCCAACTTTTGAATGTCTCATTTAGTGATTTAGTAGTAAAAGAAACACCGAATCCATCTGAGTTTAGAATACAGAGATGTTAGGAGGTAATGCACAGGTAGTAATGTAAGAAACCAAGTTTTATTACTGGTCTGTCAAGCCTTTGTATGTCTCATTTAGTAATTTAGTAGTCAAAAAAAAAATCGATAATCCTTCTCAGTATGGAATACATAGATGTTAGGTTGTAATACAAATGTAGTAATGTAAGAAACCAAGTTCTATTATTGGTCTGTCCAACCTTTGTATGTGTTATTTTGTGATTTAGTAGTCAAATAAATACCGATAATCCATCCAAGTATGGAATAAATAGATGTTAGGAGGTAATACACGTGTTGTAATATAAGAAACCAGGTTTTATTAATTGTCTGTCCAGCCTTTGTTTGTATGTCTCATTTAGTAATTTAGTAGTCAAAAAAACATCGAAAATCCATCAAAGTATGGAATACATAGATGTTAGGTTCTAACACAATAGTAGTAATGTAAGAAACCAAGTTCTATTATTGGTCCATCCAACTTTTGAATGTCTCATTTAGTGATTTAGTAGTCAAACAAACACCGATAATCCATCTGAATTTGAAATACATAGATGTTAGGAGGTAATGCACATGTAGTAATGTAAGAAACCAAGTTTTATTACTGGTTCGTCCAGTCTTTGTATGTCTCCTTTAGTAATTTAGTAGTCAAAAAAATATCAATAATCCTTCTGAGTATGGAATACATACATGTTAGGTTGTAATACAAGTGTAGTAATTTAAGAAACCAAGTTCTATTACTGGTCCGTCCAACCTTTGTATGAGTTGTTTAAAATTTAGCAGTCAAAAAACACCGATAATCCATCACAGTATGGAATAAATAGATGCTAGGAGGTAATAGACGTGTTGTAATGTAAAAAAGCAAGTCTTATTGTTGGTCTGTTCAGCCTTTGCATGTCTCATTTAGTAATTTAATAGTAAATAAAACATCAAAAATCCATCCGAGTATGGAATACATAGGTGTTAGGTTGTAATACAATAGTAATAATGTAAGAAACCAAGTTTTATTATTGGTCCATCCAACTTTTGAATGTCTCATTTAGTGATTTAGTAGTAAAAGAAACACCGATAATCCATCTGAGTTTGGAATACATAGATGTTAGGAGGTAATGCACATGTAGTAATGTAAGAAACCAAGTTTTATTACTGGTCTATCAAGCCTTTGTAAGTCTCATTTTGTATTTAGTAGTCAAAAAAAACATCGATAATCCTTCTGAGTATGGAATACATAGATGTTAGGTTGTAATACAAATGTAGTAATGTAAGAAACCAAGTTCTATTATTGGTCCGTCCAACCTTTGTATATGTTAGTTAGTGATTTAGTAGTCAAAAAAATACCGATAATCCATCCAAGTATGGAATAAATAGTTGTTAGGAGGTAATACACGTGTTGTAATGTAAGAAACCATGTTTTATTAATTGTCAGTCTAGCCTTTGTATGTCTCATTTAGTAATTTAATAGTAAAAAAAAACCATCAAAAATCCATTCGAGTATAGAATACATAGGTGTTAGGTTGTAATACAATAGTAATAATGTAAGAAACCAAGTTCTATTATTGGTCCATCCAACTTTTGAATGTCTCATTTAGTGATTTAGTAGTAAAAGAAACACCGATAATCCATCTGAGTTTAGAATACAGAGATGTTAGGAGGTAATGCTCATGTAGTAATGTAAGAAACCAAGTTTTATTACTGGTCTGTCAAGCCTTTGTATGTCTCATTTAGTAATTTAGTAGTCAAAAAAAAATTGATAATCCTTCTGAGTATGGAATACATAGATGTTAGGTTGTAATACAAATGTAGTAATGTAAGAAACCAAGTTCTATTATTGGTCTGTCCAACCTTTGTATGTGTTATTTAGTGATTTAGTAGTCAAAAAAATACCGAAAATCCATCCAAGTATGGAATAAGTAGATAATAGGAGGTAATACACGTGTTGTAATGTAAGAAACCAGGTTTTATTAATTGTCTGTCCAGCCTTTGTATGTCTCATTTAGTAATTTAGTAGTCAAAAAAACAACGAAAATCCATCAAAGTATGGAATACATAGATGTTAGGTTCTAACACAATAGTAGTAATGTAAGAAACCAAGTTCTATTATTGGTCCATCCAACTTTTGAATGTCTCGTTTAGTGATTTAGTAGTCAAAGAAACACCGATAATCCATCTGAGTTTGAAATACATAGATGTTAGGAGGTAATGCACATGTAGTAATGTAAGAAACCAAGGTTTATTACTGGTTCGTCCAGTCTTTGTATGTCTCATTTAGTAATTTAGTAGTTAAAAAAATATCAATAATCCTTCTGAGTATGGAATACATAGATGTTAGGTTGTAATACAAATGTAGTAATGTAAGAAACCAAGTTCTATTATTGGTCCGTCCAACCTTTGTATGAGTTATTTAAAATTTAGCAGTCAAAAAAACACCGATAATCCATCACAGTATGGAATAAATAGATGCTAGGAGGTAATAGACGTGTTGTAATGTAAGAAAGCAAGTCTTATTGTTGGTCCGTCCAGCCTTTGTATTTCTCATTTAGTAATTTAATAGTAAATAAAACATCAAAAATCCATCCGAGTAAGGAATACATAGGTGTTAGGCTGTAATACAATAGTAATAATGTAAGAAACCAAGTTTTATTATTGGTCCATACAACTTTTGAATTTCGCATTTAGTGATTTACTAGTAAAAGAAACACCGATAATCCATCTGAGTTTGGAATACATAGATGTTAGGAGGTAATGCACATGTAGTAATGTAAGAAACCAAGTTTTAATACTGGTCTGTCAAGCCTTTGTAAGTCTCATTTAGTAATTTAGTAGTCAAATAAAATATCGATAATCCTTCTGAGTATGGAATACATAGATGTTAGGTTTTAATACAAATGTAGTAATGTAAGAAACCAAGTTCTATTATTGGTCCGTCCAACCTTTGTATGTGTTATTTAGTGATTTAGTAGTCAAAAAAATACCGATAATCCATCCAAGTATGGAATAAATAGATGTTAGGAGGTAATACATGTGTTGTAATGTAAGAAACCAGGTTTTATTAATTGTCTGTCCAGCCTTTGTATGTCTCATTTAGTAATTTAATAGTCAAAAAAACATTAAAAATCCATTTGAGTACAGAATACATAGGTGTTAGGTTGTAATACAATAGTAATAATGTAAGAAACCAAGTTCTATTACTGGTCTGTCAAGCCTTTGTATGTCTCATTTAGTAATTTAGTGGTCAAAAAAACATCGATATTCCTTCTCATTATGGAATACATGTTAGGTTGTAATACAAATGTAGTAATGTAAGAAACCAAGTTCTATTATTGGTCCGTCCAACTTTTGAATGTCTCATTTAGTGATTTAGTAGTCAAAGAAACACCGATAATCCATCAGAGTTTAGAATACAGAGGTGTTCGGAGGTAATGCACATGTAGTAATGTAAGAAACCAAGTTTTATTACTGGTCTGTCAAGCCTTTGTATGTCTCATTTAGTAATTTAGTGGTCAAAAAAACATCAAAAATCCATCCGAGTATGGAATACATTGATGTTAGGTTGTAATACAAATGTAGTAATGTAAGAAACCAAGTTCTATTATTGGTCCGTCCAACCTTTGTATGTGTTATTTAGTGATTTAGTAGTCAAACAAATACCGATAATCCATCCAAGTATGGAATAACTAGATGCTAGGAGGTAATACACGTGTTGTAATGTAAGAAACCAGGTCTTATTAATTGTCTGTCCAGCCTTTGTATGTCTCATTTAGTAATTTAATCGTCAAAAAAAAACATCAAAAATCCATCTGAGTATGGAATACATAGATGTTAGGTTGTAATACAATAGTAGTAATGTAAGAAACCAAGTTCAATTATTTGTCCATCCAACTTTTGAATGTCTTATTTAGTGATTTAGTAGTCAAAAAATCTCTGATAATCCATCAAAGTATGGAATAAATAGGTGCTATAAGGTAATACACGTGGTTTAAAGTAAGAAAACAAGTCTTATTGTTGGTCCATCCAGCATTTTTATGTCTCATTTAGTAATTTAGTAGTCAAAAAAACATTGAAAATCCATCAAAGTATGGAATACATAGATGTTAAGTTCTAACACAATAGTAGTAATGTAAGAAACCAAGTTCTATTATTGGTCCATCCAACTTTTGAATGTCTCATTTAGTGATTTAGTAGTCAAAGAAACACCGATAATCCATCTGAGTTTGAAATACATAGATCTTAGGAGGTAATGCACATGTAGTAATGTAAGAAACCAAGTTTTATTACTTGTTCATCCAGTCTTTGTATGTCTCATTTAGTAATTTAGTAGTCAAAAAAATATCAATAATCCTTCTGAGTATGGAATACATATATGTTAGGTTGTAATACAAGTGTAGTAATGTAAGAAACCAAGTTCTATTACAGGTCCGTCCAACCTTTGTATGCGTTATTTAAAATTTAGCAGTAAAAAAAACACCGATAATCCATCGCAGTATGGAATAAATAGATGCTAGGAGGTAATAGACGTGTTGTAATGTAAGAAAGCAAGTCTTATTGTTGGTCCGTCCAGCCTTTGCATGTCTCATTTAGTAATTTAATAGTCAAATAAAACATCAAAAATCCATCCGAGTATGGAATACATAGGTGTTAGGTTGTAATACAATAGTAATAATGTAAGAAACCAAGTTTTATTATTGGTCCATCCAACTTTTGAATGTCTCATTTAGTGATTTAGTAGTAAAAGAAACACCGATAATCCATCTGAGTTTGGAATACATAGATGTTAGGAGGTAATGCACATGTAGTAATGTAAGAAACCAAGTTTTATTACTGCTCTGTCAAGCCTTTGTAAGTCTCATTTAGTAATTTAGTAGTCAAAAAAAACATCGATAATCCTTCTGAGTATGGAATACATAGATGTTAGGTTGTAATACAAATGTAGTAATTTAAGAAACCAAGTTCTATTATTGGTCCGTCCAACCTTTGTATATGTTATTTAGTGATTTAGTAGTCAACAAAATACCGATAATCCATCCAAGTATGGAATAAATATTTGTTAGGAGGTAATACACGTGTTGTAATATAAGTAACCAGGTTTTATTAATTGTCTGGCCAGCATTTTTATGTCTCATTTAGTAATTTAGTAGTCAAAAAAACATTGAAAATCCATCAAAGTATGGAATACATAGATGTTAAGTTCTAACACAATAGTAGTAATGTAAGAAACCAAGTTCTATTATTGGTCCATCCAACTTTTGAATGTCTCATTTAGTGATTTAGTAGTAAAAGAAACACCGATAATCCATCTGAGTTTGGAATACATAGATGTTAGGAGGTAATGCACATGTAGTAATGTAAGAAACCAAGTTTTATTACTGGTCTGTCAAACCCTTGTATGTCTCATTTAGTAATTTAGTTGTCAAAAAAAAATCGATAATCTTTCTCAGTATGGAATACATAGATGTTAGGTTGTAATACAAATGTAGTAATGTAAGAAACCAAGTTCTATTATTGGTCTGTCCAACCTTTGTATGTGTTATTTAGTGATTTAGTAGTCAAAAAAATACCGATAATCCATCCAAGTATGGAATAAATAGATGTTAGGAGGTAATACACATGTTGTAATGTAAGAAACCAGGTTTTATTAATTGTCTGTCCAGCCTTTGTAAGTCTCATTTAGTAATTTAGTAGTCAAAAAAACATCGAAAATCCATCAAAGTATGGAATACATAGATGTTAGGTTCTAACACAATAGTAGTAATGTAAGAAACCAAGTTCTATTATTGGTCCATCCAACTTTTGTATGAGTTATTTAAAATTTTAGCAGTCAAAAAAACACCGATAATCCATCACAGTATGGAATAAGTAGATGTTAGGAGGTAATAGACGTGTTGTAATGTAAGGAAGAAAATCTTATTGTTGGTCCGTCCAGCCTTTGCATGTCTCATTTAGTAATTTAATTGTAAATAAAACATCAAAAATCCATCCGAGTATGGAATACATAGGTGTTAGGTTGTAATACAATAGTAATAATGTAAGAAACCAAGTTTTATTATTGGTCCATCCAACTTTTGAATGTCTCATTTAGTGATTTAGTAGTAAAAGAAACACCGATAATCCATCTGAGTTCTGAATACATAGATGTTAGGAGGTAATGCACATGTAGTAATGTAAGACACCAAGTTTTATTACTTGTCTGTCAAGCCTTTGTAAGTCTCATTTAGTAATTTAGTAGTCAAAAAAAACATCGATAATCCTTCTGCGTATGGAATACATAGATGTTAGGTTGTAATACAAATGTAGTAATGTAAGAAAACAAGTTCTATTATTGGTCCTTCCAACCTTTGTATGTGTTATTTAGTGATTTAGTAGTCAAAAAAAATACCGATAATCCATCCAAGTATGGAATAAATAGATGTTAGGAGGTAATACACGTGTTGTAATGTAAGAAACCTGGTTTTATTAATTGTTTGTCCAGCCTTTGTATGTCTCATTTAGTAATTTAGTAATCAAAAAAACATCGAAAATCCATCAAAGTATGGAATACATAGATGTTAGGTTCTAACACAATAGTGGTAATGTAAGAAACCAAGTTCTATTATTGGTCCATCCAACTTTTGAATGTCTCATTTAGTGATTTAGTAGTCAAAGAAACACCGATAATCTATCTGAGTTTGGAATACATAGATGTTAGGAGGTAATGCACATGTAGTAATGTAAGAAACCAAGTTTTATTACTGGTCTGTCAAGCCTTTGTAAGTCTCATTTAGTAATTTAGTAGTAAAAAAAAACATCAATAATTCTTCTGAGTATGGAATACATAGATGTTAGGTTGTAATACAAATGTAGTAATGTAAGAAACCAAGTTCTATTATTGGTCCGTCCAACCTTTGTATATGTTATTTAGTGATTTAGTAGTCAAAAAAATACCGATAATCCATCCAAGTATGGAATAAATAGTTGTTAGGAGGTAATACACCTGTTGTAATGTGAGAAACCAGGTTTTATTAATTGTCTGTTCAGCCTTTGTATGTCTCATTTAGTAATTTAATAGTCAAATAAAACATCAAAAATCCATCCGAGTATGGAATACATAGGTGTTAGGTTGTAATACAATAGTAATAATGTAAGAAACCAAGTTTTATTATTGGTCCATCCAACTTTTGAATGTCTCATTTAGTGATTTAGTAGTAAAAGAAACACCGATAATCCATCTGAGTTTGGAATACATAAATGTTAGGAGGTAATGCACATGTAGTAATGTAAGAAACCCAGTTTTATTATTGGTCCATCCAACTTTTGAATGTTTCATTTTGTAATTTAGTAGTAAAATAAACACCGATAATCCATCTGAGTTTGGAATACAGAGATGTTAGGAGGTAATGCACATGTAGTAATGTAAGAAACCAAGTTTTATTACTGGTCTGTCAAGCCTTTGTATGTCTCATTTAGTAATTTAGTAGTCAAAAAAAACGTTGATAATCCTTCTCATTATGGAATACATAGATGTTAGGTTGTAATACGAATGCAGTAATGTAAGAAACCAAGTTTTATTAATTGTCTTTCCATCCTTTGTATGTCTCATTTAGTAATTTAGTAGTCAAAAAAACATCAAAAATCCATCCGAGTATGGAATACATTGATGTTAGGTTGTAATACAATAGTAGTAATGTAAGAAACCAAGTTCTATTATTTGTCCATCCAACTTTTGAATGTCTTATTTAGTGATTTAGTAGTCAAAAACACTCCGATAATCCATCCAAGTATGGAATAAATAAATGGTTGGAGGTAATACATGTGTTGTAATGTAAGAGAGCAAGTTTAATTGTTGGTCCGTCCAGCCTTTGTATGTCTCATTTGGTAATTTAGTAGTCAAAAAAACATCAAAAATCCATCCGAGTATGGAATACATAGATGTTAGGTTGTAATACAATAGTAGTAATGTAAGAAACCAAGTTCAATTATTTGTCCATCCAACTTTTGAATGTCTTATTTAGTGATTTAGTAGTCAAAAAATCTCTGATAATCCATCAAAGTATGGAATAAACAGGTGCTATAAGGTAATACACGTGGTTTAAAGTAAGAAAACAAGTCTTATTGTTGGTCCGTCCAGCATTTTTATGTCTCATTTAGTAATTTAGTAGTCAAAAAAACATTGAAAATCCATCAAAGTATGGAATACATAGATGTTAAGTTCTAACACAATAGTAGTAATGTAAGAAACCAAGTTCTATTATTGGTCCATCCAACTTTTGAATGTCTCATTTAGTGATTTAGTAGTCAAAGAAACACCGATAATCCATCTGAGTTTGAAATACATAGATCTTAGGAGGTAATGCACATGTAGTAATGTAAGAAACCAAGTTTTATTACTTGTTCATCCAGTCTTTGTATGTCTCATTTAGTAATTTAGTAGTCAAAAAAATATCAATAATCCTTCTGAGTATGGAATACATATATGTTAGGTTGTAATACAAGTGTAGTAATGTAAGAAACCAAGTTCTATTACAGGTCCGTCCAACCTTTGTATGCGTTATTTAAAATTTAGCAGTAAAAAAAACACCGATAATCCATCGCAGTATGGAATAAATAGATGCTAGGAGGTAATAGACGTGTTGTAATGTAAGAAAGCAAGTCTTATTGTTGGTCCGTCCAGCCTTTGCATGTCTCATTTAGTAATTTAATAGTAAATAAAACATCAAAAATCCATCCGAGTATGGAATACATAGGTGTTAGGTTGTAATACAATAGTAATAATGTAAGAAACCAAGTTTTATTATTGGTCCATCCAACTTTTGAATGTCTCATTTAGTGATTTAGTAGTAAAAGAAACACCGATAATCCATCTGAGTTTGGAATACATAGATGTTAGGAGGTAATGCACATGTAGTAATGTAAGAAACCAAGTTTTATTACTGCTCTGTCAAGCCTTTGTAAGTCTCATTTAGTAATTTAGTAGTCAAAAAAAACATCGATAATCCTTCTGAGTATGGAATACATAGATGTTAGGTTGTAATACAAATGTAGTAATTTAAGAAACCAAGTTCTATTATTGGTCCGTCCAACCTTTGTATATGTTATTTAGTGATTTAGTAGTCAACAAAATACCGATAATCCATCCAAGTATGGAATAAATATTTGTTAGGAGGTAATACACGTGTTGTAATATAAGTAACCAGGTTTTATTAATTGTCTGGCCAGCCTTTGTATGTCTCATTTAGTAATTTAATCGTCAAAAAAAAACATCAAAAATCCATCCGAGTATAGAATACATTGGTGTTAGGTTGTAATACAATAGTAATAATGTAAGAAACCAAGTTCTATTATTGGTCCATCCAACTTTTGAAGGTCTCATTTAGTGATTTAGTAGTAAAAGAAACACCGATAATCCAACTGAGTTTAGAATACATAGATGTTAGGAGGTAATGCACATGTAGTAATGTAAGAAACCAAGTTTTATTACTGGTCTGTCAAACCCTTGTATGTCTCATTTAGTAATTTAGTTGTCAAAAAAAAATCGATAATCTTTCTCAGTATGGAATACATAGATGTTAGGTTGTAATACAAATGTAGTAATGTAAGAAACCAAGTTCTATTATTGGTCTGTCCAACCTTTGTATGTGTTATTTAGTGATTTAGTAGTCAAAAAAATACCGATAATCCATCCAAGTATGGAATAAATAGATGTTAGGAGGTAATACACATGTTGTAATGTAAGAAACCAGGTTTTATTAATTGTCTGTCCAGCCTTTGTAAGTCTCATTTAGTAATTTAGTAGTCAAAAAAACATCGAAAATCCATCAAAGTATGGAATACATAGATGTTAGGTTCTAACACAATAGTAGTAATGTAAGAAACCAAGTTCTATTATTGGTCCATCCAACTTTTGTATGAGTTATTTAAAATTTTAGCAGTCAAAAAAACACCGATAATCCATCACAGTATGGAATAAGTAGATGTTAGGAGGTAATAGACGTGTTGTAATGTAAGGAAGAAAATCTTATTGTTGGTCCGTCCAGCCTTTGCATGTCTCATTTAGTAATTTAATTGTAAATAAAACATCAAAAATCCATCCGAGTATGGAATACATAGGTGTTAGGTTGTAATACAATAGTAATAATGTAAGAAACCAAGTTTTATTATTGGTCCATCCAACTTTTGAATGTCTCATTTAGTGATTTAGTAGTAAAAGAAACACCGATAATCCATCTGAGTTCTGAATACATAGATGTTAGGAGGTAATGCACATGTAGTAATGTAAGACACCAAGTTTTATTACTTGTCTGTCAAGCCTTTGTAAGTCTCATTTAGTAATTTAGTAGTCAAAAAAAACATCGATAATCCTTCTGCGTATGGAATACATAGATGTTAGGTTGTAATACAAATGTAGTAATGTAAGAAAACAAGTTCTATTATTGGTCCTTCCAACCTTTGTATGTGTTATTTAGTGATTTAGTAGTCAAAAAAAATACCGATAATCCATCCAAGTATGGAATAAATAGATGTTAGGAGGTAATACACGTGTTGTAATGTAAGAAACCTGGTTTTATTAATTGTTTGTCCAGCCTTTGTATGTCTCATTTAGTAATTTAGTAATCAAAAAAACATCGAAAATCCATCAAAGTATGGAATACATAGATGTTAGGTTCTAACACAATAGTGGTAATGTAAGAAACCAAGTTCTATTATTGGTCCATCCAACTTTTGAATGTCTCATTTAGTGATTTAGTAGTCAAAGAAACACCGATAATCTATCTGAGTTTGGAATACATAGATGTTAGGAGGTAATGCACATGTAGTAATGTAAGAAACCAAGTTTTATTACTGGTCTGTCAAGCCTTTGTAAGTCTCATTTAGTAATTTAGTAGTAAAAAAAAACATCAATAATTCTTCTGAGTATGGAATACATAGATGTTAGGTTGTAATACAAATGTAGTAATGTAAGAAACCAAGTTCTATTATTGGTCCGTCCAACCTTTGTATATGTTATTTAGTGATTTAGTAGTCAAAAAAATACCGATAATCCATCCAAGTATGGAATAAATAGTTGTTAGGAGGTAATACACCTGTTGTAATGTGAAAAACCAGGTTTTATTAATTGTCTGTTCAGCCTTTGTATGTCTCATTTAGTAATTTAATAGTCAAAAAAAACCATCAAAAATCCATCCGAGTATAGAATACATAGGTGTTAAGTTGTAATACAATAGTAATAATGTAAGAAACCAAGTTCTATTATTTGTCCATCCAACTTTTGAATGTCTCATTTAGTGATTTAGTAGTAAAAGAAACACCGAATCCATCTGAGTTTAGAATACATAGATGTTAGGAGGTAATGCACAGGTAGTAATGTAAGAAACCAAGTTTTATTACTGGTCTGTCAAGCCTTTGTATGTCTCATTTAGTAATTTAGTAGTCAAAAAAAAAATCGATAATCCTTCTCAGTATGGAATACATAGATGTTAGGTTGTAATACAAATGTAGTAATGTAAGAAACCAAGTTCTATTATTGGTCTGTCCAACCTTTGTATGTGTTATTTAGTGATTTAGTAGTCAAATAAATACCGATAATCCATCCAAGTATGGAATAAATAGATGTTAGGAGGTAATACACGTGTTGTAATATAAGAAACCAGGTTTTATTAATTTTCTGTCCAGCCTTTGTATGTCTCATTTAGTAATTTAGTAGTCAAAAAAACATCGAAAATCCATCAAAGTATGGAATACATAGATGTTAGGTTCTAACACAATAGTAGTAATGTAAGAAACCAAGTTCTATTATTGGTCCATCCAACTTTTGAATGTCTCATTTAGTGATTTAGTAGTCAAACAAACACCGATAATCCATCTGAATTTGAAATACATAGATGTTAGGAGGTAATGCACATGTAGTAATGTAAGAAACCAAGTTTTATTACTGGTTCGTCCAGTCTTTGTATGTCTCCTTTAGTAATTTAGTAGTCAAAAAAATATCAATAATCCTTCTGAGTATGGAATACATACATCTTAGGTTGTAATACAAGTGTAGTAATTTAAGAAACCAAGTTCTATTACTGGTCCGTCCAACCTTTGTATGAGTTGTTTAAAATTTAGCAGTCAAAAAACACCGATAATCCATCACAGTATGGAATAAATAGATGCTAGGAGGTAATAGACGTGTTGTAATGTAAAAAAGCAAGTCTTATTGTTGGTCTGTTCAGCCTTTGCATGTCTCATTTAGTAATTTAATAGTAAATAAAACATCAAAAATCCATCCGAGTATGGAATACATAGGTGTTAGGTTGTAATACAATAGTAATAATGTAAGAAACCAAGTTTTATTATTGGTCCATCCAACTTTTGAATGTCTCATTTAGTGATTTAGTAGTAAAAGAAACACCGATAATCCATCTTGGTTTGGAATACATAGATGTTAGGAGGTAATGCACATGTAGTAATGTAAGAAACCAAGTTTTATTACTGGTCTATCAAGCCTTTGTAAGTCTCATTTTGTATTTAGTAGTCAAAAAAAACATCGATAATCCTTCTGAGTATGGAATACATAGATGTTAGGTTGTAATACAAATGTAGTAATGTAAGAAACCAAGTTCTATTATTGGTCCGTCCAACCTTTGTATATGTTAGTTAGTGATTTAGTAGTCAAAAAAATACCGATAATCCATCCAAGTATGGAATAAATAGTTGTTAGGAGGTAATACACGTGTTGTAATGTAAGAAACCATGTTTTATTAATTGTCAGTCTAGCCTTTGTATGTCTCATTTAGTAATTTAATAGTAAAAAAAAACCATCAAAAATCCATTCGAGTATAGAATACATAGGTGTTAGGTTGTAATACAAAAGTAATAATGTAAGAAACCAAGTTCTATTATTGGTCCATCCAACTTTTGAATGTCTCATTTAGTGATTTAGTAGTAAAAGAAACACCGATAATCCATCTGAGTTTAGAATACAGAGATGTTAGGAGGTAATGCTCATGTAGTAATGTAAGAAACCAAGTTTTATTACTGGTCTGTCAAGCCTTTGTATGTCTCATTTAGTAATTTAGTAGTCAAAAAAAAATTGATAATCCTTCTGAGTATGGAATACATAGATGTTAGGTTGTAATACAAATGTAGTAATGTAAGAAACCAAGTTCTATTATTGGTCTGTCCAACCTTTGTATGTGTTATTTAGTGATTTAGTAGTCAAAAAAATACCGAAAATCCATCCAAGTATGGAATAAGTAGATGTTAGGAGGTAATACACGTGTTGTAATGTAAGAAACCAGGTTTTATTAATTGTCTGTCCAGCCTTTGTATGTCTCATTTAGTAATTTAGTAGTCAAAAAAACATCGAAAATCCATCAAAGTATGGAATACATAGATGTTAGGTTCTAACACAATAGTAGTAATGTAAGAAACCAAGTTCTATTATTGGTCCATCCAACTTTTGAATGTCTCATTTAGTGATTTAGTAGTCAAACAAACACCGATAATCCATCTGAATTTGAAATACATAGATGTTAGGAGGTAATGCACATGTAGTAATGTAAGAAACCAAGTTTTATTACTGGTTCGTCCAGTCTTTGTATGTCTCCTTTAGTAATTTAGTAGTCAAAAAAATATCAATAATCCTTCTGAGTATGGAATACATACATCTTAGGTTGTAATACAAGTGTAGTAATTTAAGAAACCAAGTTCTATTACTGGTCCGTCCAACCTTTGTATGAGTTGTTTAAAATTTAGCAGTCAAAAAACACCGATAATCCATCACAGTATGGAATAAATAGATGCTAGGAGGTAATAGACGTGTTGTAATGTAAAAAAGCAAGTCTTATTGTTGGTCTGTTCAGCCTTTGCATGTCTCATTTAGTAATTTAATAGTAAATAAAACATCAAAAATCCATCCGAGTATGGAATACATAGGTGTTAGGTTGTAATACAATAGTAATAATGTAAGAAACCAAGTTTTATTATTGGTCCATCCATCTTTTGAATGTCTCATTTAGTGATTTAGTAGTAAAAGAAACACCGATAATCCATCTGAGTTTGGAATACATAGATGTTAGGAGGTAATGCACATGTAGTAATGTAAGAAACCAAGTTTTATTACTGGTCTATCAAGCCTTTGTAAGTCTCATTTTGTATTTAGTAGTCAAAAAAAACATCGATAATCCTTCTGAGTATGGAATACATAGATGTTAGGTTGTAATACAAATGTAGTAATGTAAGAAACCAAGTTCTATTATTGGTCCGTCCAACCTTTGTATATGTTAGTTAGTGATTTAGTAGTCAAAAAAATACCGATAATCCATCCAAGTATGGAATAAATAGTTGTTAGGAGGTAATACACGTGTTGTAATGTAAGAAACCATGTTTTATTAATTGTCAGTCTAGCCTTTGTATGTCTCATTTAGTAATTTAATAGTAAAAAAAAACCATCAAAAATCCATTCGAGTATAGAATACATAGGTGTTAGGTTGTAATACAAAAGTAATAATGTAAGAAACCAAGTTCTATTATTGGTCCATCCAACTTTTGAATGTCTCATTTAGTGATTTAGTAGTAAAAGAAACACCGATAATCCATCTGAGTTTAGAATACAGAGATGTTAGGAGGTAATGCTCATGTAGTAATGTAAGAAACCAAGTTTTATTACTGGTCTGTCAAGCCTTTGTATGTCTCATTTAGTAATTTAGTAGTCAAAAAAAAATTGATAATCCTTCTGAGTATGGAATACATAGATGTTAGGTTGTAATACAAATGTAGTAATGTAAGAAACCAAGTTCTATTATTGGTCTGTCCAACCTTTGTATGTGTTATTTAGTGATTTAGTAGTCAAAAAAATACCGAAAATCCATCCAAGTATGGAATAAGTAGATGTTAGGAGGTAATACACGTGTTGTAATGTAAGAAACCAGGTTTTATTAATTGTCTGTCCAGCCTTTGTATGTCTCATTTAGTAATTTAGTAGTCAAAAAAACAACGAAAATCCATCAAAGTATGGAATACATAGATGTTAGGTTCTAACACAATAGTAGTAATATAAGAAACCAAGTTCTATTATTGGTCCATCCAACTTTTGAATGTCTCGTTTAGTGATTTAGTAGTCAAAGAAACACCTATAATCCATCTGAGTTTGAAATACATAGATGTTAGGAGGTAATGCACATGTAGTAATGTAAGAAACCAAGGTTTATTACTGGTTCGTCCAGTCTTTGTATGTCTCATTTAGTAATTTAGTAGTTAAAAAAATATCAATAATCCTTCTGAGTATGGAATACATAGATGTTAGGTTGTAATACAAATGTAGTAATGTAAGAAACCAAGTTCTATTATTGGTCCGTCCAACCTTTGTATGAGTTATTTAAAATTTAGCAGTCAAAAAAACACCGATAATCCATCACAGTATGGAATAAATAGATGCTAGGAGGTAATAGACGTGTTGTAATGTAAAAAAGCAAGTCTTATTGTTGGTCTGTTCAGCCTTTGCATGTCTCATTTAGTAATTTAATAGTAAATAAAACATCAAAAATCCATCCGAGTATGGAATACATAGGTGTTAGGTTGTAATACAATAGTAATAATGTAAGAAACCAAGTTTTATTATTGGTCCATCCAACTTTTGAATGTCTCATTTAGTGATTTAGTAGTAAAAGAAACACCGATAATCCATCTGAGTTTGGAATACATAGATGTTAGGAGGTAATGCACATGTAGTAATGTAAGAAACCAAGTTTTATTACTGGTCTATCAAGCCTTTGTAAGTCTCATTTTGTATTTAGTAGTCAAAAAAAACATCGATAATCCTTCTGAGTATGGAATACATAGATGTTAGGTTGTAATACAAATGTAGTAATGTAAGAAACCAAGTTCTATTATTGGTCCGTCCAACCTTTGTATATGTTAGTTAGTGATTTAGTAGTCAAAAAAATACCGATAATCCATCCAAGTATGGAATAAATAGTTGTTAGGAGGTAATACACGTGTTGTAATGTAAGAAACCATGTTTTATTAATTGTCAGTCTAGCCTTTGTATGTCTCATTTAGTAATTTAATAGTAAAAAAAAACCATCAAAAATCCATTCGAGTATAGAATACATAGGTGTTAGGTTGTAATACAATAGTAATAATGTAAGAAACCAAGTTCTATTATTGGTCCATCCAACTTTTGAATGTCTCATTTAGTGATTTAGTAGTAAAAGAAACACCGATAATCCATCTGAGTTTAGAATACAGAGATGTTAGGAGGTAATGCTCATGTAGTAATGTAAGAAACCAAGTTTTATTACTGGTCTGTCAAGCCTTTGTATGTCTCATTTAGTAATTTAGTAGTCAAAAAAAAATTGATAATCCTTCTGAGTATGGAATACATAGATGTTAGGTTGTAATACAAATGTAGTAATGTAAGAAACCAAGTTCTATTATTGGTCTGTCCAACCTTTGTATGTGTTATTTAGTGATTTAGTAGTCAAAAAAATACCGAAAATCCATCCAAGTATGGAATAAGTAGATGTTAGGAGGTAATACACGTGTTGTAATGTAAGAAACCAGGTTTTATTAATTGTCTGTCCAGCCTTTGTATGTCTCATTTAGTAATTTAGTAGTCAAAAAAACAACGAAAATCCATCAAAGTATGGAATACATAGATGTTAGGTTCTAACACAATAGTAGTAATATAAGAAACCAAGTTCTATTATTGGTCCATCCAACTTTTGAATGTCTCGTTTAGTGATTTAGTAGTCAAAGAAACACCTATAATCCATCTGAGTTTGAAATACATAGATGTTAGGAGGTAATGCACATGTAGTAATGTAAGAAACCAAGGTTTATTACTGGTTCGTCCAGTCTTTGTATGTCTCATTTAGTAATTTAGTAGTTAAAAAAATATCAATAATCCTTCTGAGTATGGAATACATAGATGTTAGGTTGTAATACAAATGTAGTAATGTAAGAAACCAAGTTCTATTATTGGTCCGTCCAACCTTTGTATGAGTTATTTAAAATTTAGCAGTCAAAAAAACACCGATAATCCATCACAGTATGGAATAAATAGATGCTAGGAGGTAATAGACGTGTTGTAATGTAAGAAAGCAAGTCTTATTGTTGGTCCGTCCAGCCTTTGTATTTCTCATTTAGTAATTTAATAGAAAATAAAACATCAAAAATCCATCCGAGTAAGGAATACATAGGTGTTAGGCTGTAATACAATAGTAATAATGTAAGAAACCAAGTTTTATTATTGGTCCATACAACTTTTGAATTTCGCATTTAGTGATTTACTAGTAAAAGAAACACCGATAATCCATCTGAGTTTGGAATACATAGATGTTAGGAGGTAATGCACATGTAGTAATGTAAGAAACCAAGTTTTAATACTGGTCTGTCAAGCCTTTGTAAGTCTCATTTAGTAATTTAGTAGTCAAATAAAATATCGATAATCCTTCTGAGTATGGAATACATAGATGTTAGGTTTTAATACAAATGTAGTAATGTAAGAAACCAAGTTCTATTATTGGTCCGTCCAACCTTTGTATGTGTTATTTAGTGATTTAGTAGTCAAAAAAATACCGATAATCCATCCAAGTATGGAATAAATAGATGTTAGGAGGTAATACATGTGTTGTAATGTAAGAAACCAGGTTTTATTAATTGTCTGTCCAGCCTTTGTATGTCTCATTTAGTAATTTAATAGTCAAAAAAACATTAAAAATCCATTTGAGTACAGAATACATAGGTGTTAGGTTGTAATACAATAGTAATAATGTAAGAAACCAAGTTCTATTATTGGTCCATCCAACTTTTGAAAGTCTCATTTAGTGATTTAGTAGTAAAAGAAACACCGATAATCCATCTGAGTTTAGAATACAGAGATGTTCGGAGGTAATGCACATTTAGTAATGTAAGAAACCAAGTTTTATTACTGGTCTGTCAAGCCTTTGTATGTCTCATTTAGTAATTTAGTGGTCAAAAAAACATCGATAATCCTTCTCATTATGGAATACATGTTAGGTTGTAATACAAATGTAGTAATGTAAGAAACCAAGTTCTATTATTGGTCCGTCCAACTTTTGAATGTCTCATTTAGTGATTTAGTAGTCAAAGAAACACCGATAATCCATCAGAGTTTAGAATACAGAGGTGTTCGGAGGTAATGCACATGTAGTAATGTAAGAAACCAAGTTTTATTACTGGTCTGTCAAGCCTTTGTATGTCTCATTTAGTAATTTAGTTGTCAAAAAAAAATCGATAATCCTTCTCATTATGGAATACATAGATGTTAGGTTGTAATACAAATGTAGTAATGTAAGAAACCAAGTTCTATTATTGGTCCGTCCAACCTTTGTATGTGTTATTTAGTGATTTAGTAGTCAAAAAAATACCGATAATCCATCCAAGTATGGAATAAATAGATGTTAGGAGGTAATACATGTGTTGTAATGTAAGAAACCAGGTTTTATTAATTGTCTGTCCAGCCTTTGTATGTCTCATTTAGTAATTTAATAGTCAAAAAAACATTAAAAATCCATTTGAGTACAGAATACATAGGTGTTAGGTTGTAATATAATAGTAATAATGTAAGAAACCAAGTTCTATTATTGGTCCATCCAACTTTTGAAAGTCTCATTTAGTGATTTAGTAGTAAAAGAAACACCGATAATCCATCTGAGTTTAGAATACAGAGATGTTCGGAGGTAATGCACATTTAGTAATGTAAGAAACCAATTTTTATTACTGGTCTGTCAAGCCTTTGTATGTCTCATTTAGTAATTTAGTGGTCAAAAAAACATCGATAATCCTTCTCATTATGGAATACATGTTAGGTTGTAATACAAATGTAGTAATGTAAGAAACCAAGTTCTATTATTGGTCCGTCCAACTTTTGAATGTCTCATTTAGTGATTTAGTAGTCAAAGAAACACCGATAATCCATCAGAGTTTAGAATACAGAGGTGTTCGGAGGTAATGCACATGTAGTAATGTAAGAAACCAAGTTTTATTACTGGTCTGTCAAACCTTTGTATGTCTCATTTAGTAATTTAGTAGTCAAAAAAACATCGATAATCCTTCTCAGTATGGAATACATAGATGTTAGGTTGTAATACAAATGTAGTAATGTAAGAAACCAAGTTCTATTATTGGTCCGTCCAACCTTTGTATGTGTTATTTAGTGATTTAGTAGTCAAACAAATACCGATAATCCATCCAAGTATGGAATAACTAGATGCTAGGAGGTAATACACGTGTTGTAATGTAAGAAACCAGGTCTTATTAATTGTCTGTCCAGCCTTTGTATGTCTCATTTAGTAATTAGTCAAAAAAACATCAAAAATCCATTCGAGTATGGAATACATAGATGTTAGGTTGTAATACAATAGTAGTAATGTAAGAAACCAAGTTCTATTATTTGTCCATCCAACTTTTGAATGTCTCATTTAGTGATTTTGTAGTTAAAGAAACACCGCTAATCCATCTGAGTTTGGAATACATAGATGTTAGGAGGTATTGTATATGTAGTAATGTAAGAAACCAAGTTTTATTACTGGTTCGTCCAGTCTTTGTATGTCTCATTTAGTAATTTAGTAGTCAAAAAAATATCAATAATCCATCTGAGTATGGAATACATAGATGTTAGGTTGCAATACAAGTGTAGTAATGTAATAAACCAAGTTCTATTACTGGTCCGTCCAACCTTTGTATGAGTTATTTAAAATTTAGCAGTCAAAAAAACACCGATAATCCATCACAGTATGGAATAAATAGATGCTAGGAGGTAATAGATATGGTGTAATGTAAGAAAGCAAGTCTTATTGTTGGTCCGTCCAGCCTTTGTATGTCTCATTTAGTAATTTAATAGTCAAAAAAACATTAAAAATCCTTCTGAGTACAGAATACATAGGTGTTAGGTTGTAATACAATAGTAATAATGTAAGAAACCAAGTTCTATTATTGGTCCATCCAACTTTTGAATGTCTCATTTAGTGATTTAGTAGTAAAAGAAACACCAATAATCCATCTGAGTTTGGAATACATAGATGTTAGGAGGTAATGCACATGTAGTAATGTAAGAAACCAAGTTTTATTACTGGTTCGTCCAGTCTTTGTATGTCTCATTTAGTAATTTAGTAGTCAAAAAAATATCAATAATCCATCTGAGTATGGAATACATAGATGTTAGGTTGCAATACAAGTGTAGTAATGTAAGAAACCAAGTTCTATTACTGGTCCGCCCAACCTTTGTATGAGTTATTTAAAATTTAGCAGTCAAAAAAACACCGATAATCCATCACAGTATGGAATAAATATATGCTAGGAGGTAATAGACGTGGTGTAATGTAAGAAAGCAAGTCTTATTGTTGGTCCGTCCAGCCTTTGTATGTCTCATTTAGTAATTTAATAGTCAAAAAAACATTAAAAATCCTTCTGAGTACAGAATACATAGGTGTTAGGTTGTAATACAATAGTAATAATGTAAGAAACCAAGTTCTATTATTGGTCCATCCAACTTTTGAATGTCTCATTTAGTGATTTAGTAGTAAAAGAAACACCGATAATCCATCTGAGTTTGGAATACATAGATGTTAGGAGGTAATGCACATGTAGTAATGTAAGAAACCAAGTTTTATTACTGGTTCGTCCAGTCTTTGTATGTCTCATTTAGTAATTTAGTAGTCAAAAAAATATCAATAATCCTTCTGAGTATGGAATACATAGATGTTAGGTTGCAATACAAGTGTAGTAATGTAAGAAACCAAGTTCTATTACTGGTCCGTCCAACCTTTGTATGAGTTATTTAAAATTTAGCAGTCAAAAAAACACCGATAATCCATCACAGTATGGAATAAATAGATGCTAGGAGGTAATAGACGTGGTGTAATGTAAGAAAGCAAGTCCTATTGTTGGTCCGTCCAGCCTTTGTATGTCTCATTTAGTAATTTAATAGTCAAAAAAACATTAAAAATCCATCTGAGTACAGAATACATAGGTGTTAGGTTGTAATACAATGGTAATAATGTAAAAAACCAAGTTTTATTATTGGTCCATCCATCTTTTGAATGTCTCATTTAGTGATTTACTACTCAAAGAAACACCGATAATCCATCGGAGTTTGGAATACATAGATGTTAGGAGGTATTGTACATGTAGTAATGTAAGAAACCAAGTTTTATTACTGGTTCGTCCAGTCTTTGTATGTCTCATTTAGTAATTTAGTAGTCAAAAAAATATCAATAATCCTTCTGAGTATGGAATACAGAGATGTTAGGTTGTAATACGAGTGTAGTAATGTAAGAAACTTGAAACACCGATAATCCATCCAAATATGGAATAAATAGTTGCTAGGAGGAAATAGACGTGTTGTAATGTAAGAAAGCAAGTCTTATTGTTGGTCCGTCAAGCCTTTGCATGTCTCATTTAGTAATTTAATAGTCAAAAAAACATCAAAAATCCATCCGAGTATGGAATACATAGGTGTTAGGTTGTAATACAATAGTAATAATGTAAGAAACCAAGTTCTATTATTGGTCCATCCAACTTTTGAATGTCTCATTTAGTGATTTAGTAGTAAAAGAAACACCGATAATCCATCTGAGTTTGGAATACATAGATGTTAGGAGGTAATGCACATGTAGTAATGTAAGAAACCAAGTTTTATTACTGGTTCGTCCAGTCTTTGTATGTCTCATTTAGTAATTTAGTAGTCAAAAAAATATCAGTAATCCTTCTGAGTATGGAATACATAGATGTTAGGTTGCAATACAAGTGTAGTAATGTAGGAAACCAAGTTCTATTACTGGTCCGTCCAACCTTTGTATGAGTTATTTAAAATTTAGCAGTCAAAAAAACACCGATAATCCATCATAGTATGGAATAAATAGATGCTAGGAGATAATAGACGTGGTGTAATGTAAGAAAGCAAGTCTTATTGTTGGTCCGTCTAGCCTTTGTATGTCTCATTTAGTAATTTAATAGTCAAAAAAACATTAAAAATCCTTTTGAGTACAGAATACATAGGTGTTAGGTTGTAATACAATAGTAATAATGTAAGAAACCAAGTTCTATTATTGGTCCATCCAACTTTTGAATGTCTCATTTAGTGATTTAGTAGTAAAAGAAACTCCGATAATCCATCTGAGTTTAGAATACAGAGATGTTAGGAGGTAATGCACATGTAGTAATGTAAGAAACCAAGTTTTATTACTGGTCTGTCAAGCCTTTGTATGTCTCATTTAGTAATTTAGTATTCAAAAAAATATCAATAATCCTTCTGAGTATGGAATACATAGATGTTAGGTTGCAATACAAGTGTAGTAATGTAAGAAACCAAGTTCTATTACTGGTCCGTCCAACCTTTGTATGAGTTATTTAAAATTTAGCATTCAAAAAAACACCGATAATCCATCACAGTATGGAATAAATAGATGCTAGGAGGTAATAGACGTGGTGTAATGTAAGAAAGCAAGTCTTATTGTTGGTCCGTCCAGCCTTTGTATGTCACATTTAGTAATTTAATAGTCAAAAAAACATTAAAAATCCTTCTGAGTACAGAATACATAGGTGTTAGGTTGTAATACAATAGTAATAATGTAAGAAACCAAGTTCTATTATTGGTCCATCCAACTTTTGAATGTCTCATTTAGTGATTTAGTAGTAAAAGAAACACCAATAATCCATATGAGTTTGGAATACATAGATGTTAGGAGGTAATGCACATGTAGTAATGTAAGAAACCAAGTTTTATTACTGGTTCGTCCAGTCTTTGTATGTCTCATTTAGTAATTTAGTAGCCAAAAAAATATCAATAATCCATCTGAGTATGGAATACATAGATGTTAGGTTGCAATACAAGTGTAGTAATGTAAGAAACCAAGTTCTATTACTGGTCCGTCCAACCTTTGTATGTGTTATTTAGTGATTTAGTAGTCAAACAAATACCGATAATCCATCTAAGTATGGAATAACTAGATGCTAGGAGGTAATACACGTGTTGTAATGTAAGAAACCACGTCTTATTAATTGTCTGTCCAGCCTTTGTATGTGTCATTTAGTAATTAGTCAAAAAAACATCAAAAATCCATTCGAGTATGGAATACATAAATGTTAGGTTGTAATACAATAGTAGTAATGTAAGAAACCAAGTTCTATTATTTGTCCATCCAACTTTTGAATGTCTCATTTAGTGATTTTGTAGTTAAAGAAACACCGCTAATCCATCTGAGTTTGGAATACATAGATGTTAGGAGGTATTGTATATGTAGTAATGTAAGAAACCAAGTTTTATTACTGGTTCGTCCAGTCTTTGTATGTCTCATTTAGTAATTTAGTAGTCAAAAAAATATCAATAATCCTTCTGAGTATGGAATACATAGATGTTAGGTTGCAATACAAGTGTAGTAATGTAAGAAACCAAGTTCTATTACTGGTCCGTCCAACCTTTGTATGAGTTATTTAAAATTTAGCATTCAAAAAAACACCGATAATCCATCACAGTATGGAATAAATAGATGCTAGGAGGTAATAGACGTGGTGTAATGTAAGAAAGCAAGTCTTATTGTTGGTCCGTCCAGCCTTTGTATGTCACATTTAGTAATTTAATAGTCAAAAAAACATTAAAAATCCTTCTGAGTACAGAATACATAGGTGTTAGGTTGTAATACAATAGTAATAATGTAAGAAACCAAGTTCTATTATTGGTCCATCCAACTTTTGAATGTCTCATTTAGTGATTTAGTAGTAAAAGAAACACCAATAATCCATATGAGTTTGGAATACATAGATGTTAGGAGGTAATGCACATGTAGTAATGTAAGAAACCAAGTTTTATTACTGGTTCGTCCAGTCTTTGTATGTCTCATTTAGTAATTTAGTAGCCAAAAAAATATCAATAATCCATCTGAGTATGGAATACATAGATGTTAGGTTGCAATACAAGTGTAGTAATGTAAGAAACCAAGTTCTATTACTGGTCCGTCCAACCTTTGTATGTGTTATTTAGTGATTTAGTAGTCAAACAAATACCGATAATCCATCTAAGTATGGAATAACTAGATGCTAGGAGGTAATACACGTGTTGTAATGTAAGAAACCACGTCTTATTAATTGTCTGTCCAGCCTTTGTATGTGTCATTTAGTAATTAGTCAAAAAAACATCAAAAATCCATTCGAGTATGGAATACATAAATGTTAGGTTGTAATACAATAGTAGTAATGTAAGAAACCAAGTTCTATTATTTGTCCATCCAACTTTTGAATGTCTCATTTAGTGATTTTGTAGTTAAAGAAACACCGCTAATCCATCTGAGTTTGGAATACATAGATGTTAGGAGGTATTGTATATGTAGTAATGTAAGAAACCAAGTTTTATTACTGGTTCGTCCAGTCTTTGTATGTCTCATTTAGTAATTTAGTAGTCAAAAAAATATCAATAATCCATCTGAGTATGGAATACATAGATGTTAGGTTGCAATACAAGTGTAGTAATGTAATAAACCAAGTTCTATTACTGGTCCGTCCAACCTTTGTATGAGTTATTTAAAATTTAGCAGTCAAAAAAACACCGATAATCCATCACAGTATGGAATAAATAGATGCTAGGAGGTAATAGATGTGGTGTAATGTAAGAAAGCAAGTCTTATTGTTGGTCTGTCCAGCCTTTGTATGTCTCATTTAGTAATTTAATAGTCAAAAAAACATTAAAAATCCTTCTGAGTACAGAATACATAGGTGTTAGGTTGTAATACAATAGTAATAATGTAAGAAACCAAGTTCTATTATTGGTCCATCCAACTTTTGAATGTCTCATTTAGTGATTTAGTAGTAAAAGAAACACCGATAATCCATCTGAGTTTGGAATACATAGATGTTAGGAGGTAATGCACATGTAGTAATGTAAGAAACCAAGTTTTATTACTGGTTCGTCCAGTCTTTGTATGTCTCATTTAGTAATTTAGTAGTCAAAAAAATATCAATAATCCTTCTGAGTATGGAATACATAGATGTTAGGTTGCAATACAAGTGTAGCAATGTAAGAAACCAAGTTCTATTACTCGTCCGTCCAACCTTTGTATGAGTTATTTAAAATTTAGAAGTCAAAAAAACACCGATAATCCATCACATTATGGAATAAATAGATGCTAGGAGGTAATAGACGTGGTGTAATATAAGAAAGCAAGTCTTATTGTTGGTCCGTCCAGCCTTTGTATGTCTCATTTAGTAATTTAATAGTCAAAAAAACATTAAAAATCCTTCTGAGTACAGAATACATAGGTGTTAGGTTGTAATACAATAGTAATAATGTAAGAAACCAAGTTCTATTATTGGTCCATCAAACTTTTGAATGTCTCATTTAGTGATTTAGTAGTAAAAGAAACTCTGATAATCCATCTGAGTTTGGAATACATAGATGTTAGGAGGTAATGCACATGTAGTAATGTAAGAAACCAAGTTTTATTACTGGTTCGTCCAGTCTTTGTATGTCTCATTTAGTAATTTAGTAGTCAAAAAAATATCAATAATCCTTCTGAGTATGGAATACATAGATGTTAGGTTGCAATACAAGTGTAGTAATGTAAGAAACCAAGTTCTATTACTGGTCCGTCCAACCTTTGTATGAGTTATTTAAAATTTAGCAGTCAAAAAAACACCGATAATCCATCACAGTATGGAATAAATAGATGCTAGGAGGTAATAGACGTGGTGTAATGTAAGAAAGCAAGTCTTATTGTTGGTCCGTCCAGCCTTTGTATGTCTCATTTAGTAATTTAATAGTCAAAAAAACATTAAAAATCCATCTGAGTACAGAATACATAGGTGTTAGGTTGTAATACAATAGTAATAATGTAAGAAACCAAGTTCTATTATTGGTCCATCCAACTTTTGAATGTCTCATTTAGTGATTTAGTAGTAAAAGAAACACCGATAATCCATCTGAGTTTGGAATACATAGATGTTAGGAGGTAATGCACATGTAGTAATGTAAGAAACCAAGTTTTATTACTGGTTCGTCCAGTCTTTGTATGTCTCATTTAGTAATTTAGTAGTCAAAAAAATATCAATAATCCTTCTGAGTATGGAATACATAGATGTTAGGTTGTAATACGAGTGTAGTAATGTAATAAACTTGAAACACCGATAATCCATCCAAATATGGAATAAATAGTTGCTAGGAGGAAATAGACGTGTTGTAATGTAAGAAAGCAAGTCTTATTGTTGGTCCGTCAAGCCTTTGCATGTCTCATTTAGTAATTTAATAGTCAAAAAAATATCAAAAATCCATCCGAGTATGGAATACATAGGTGTTAGGTTGTAATACAATAGTAATAATGTAAGAAACCAAGTTCTATTATTGGTCCATCCAACTTTTGAATGTCTCATTTAGTGATTTAGTAGTAAAAGAAACACCGATAATCCATCTGAGTTTGGAATACATAGATGTTAGGAGGTAATGCACATGTAGTAATGTAAGAAACCAAGTTTTATTACTGGTTCGTCCAGTCTTTGTATGTCTCATTTAGTAATTTAGTAGTCAAAAAAATATCAGTAATCCTTCTGAGTATGGAATACATAGATGTTAGGTTGCAATACAAGTGTAGTAATGTAGGAAACCAAGTTCTATTACTGGTCCGTCCAACCTTTGTATGAGTTATTTAAAATTTAGCAGTCAAAAAAACACCGATAATCCATCACAGTATGGAATAAATAGATGCTAGGAGATAATAGACGTGGTGTAATGTAAGAAAGCAAGTCTTATTGTTGGTCCGTCTAGCCTTTGTATGTCTCATTTAGTAATTTAATAGTAAAAAAAACATTAAAAATCCTTCTGAGTACAGAATACATAGGTGTTAGGTTGTAATACAATAGTAATAATGTAAGAAACCAAGTTCTATTATTGGTCCATCCAACTTTTGAATGTCTCATTTAGTGATTTAGTAGTAAAAGAAACTCCGATAATCCATCTGAGTTTAGAATACAGAGATGTTAGGAGGTAATGCACATGTAGTAATGTAAGAAACCAAGTTTTATTACTGGTCTGTCAAGCCTTTGTATGTCTCATTTAGTAATTTAGTATTCAAAAAAATATCAATAATCCTTCTGAGTATGGAATACATAGATGTTAGGTTGCAATACAAGTGTAGTAATGTAAGAAACCAAGATCTATTACTGGTCCGTCCAACCTTTGTATGAGTTATTTAAAATTTAGCAGTCAAAAAAACACCGAGAATCCATCACAGTATGGAATAAATAGATGCTAGGAGGTAATAGACGTGGTGTAATGTAAGAAAGCAAGTCTTATTGTTGGTCCGTCCAGCCTTTGTATTTCTCATTTAGTAATTTAATAGTAAAAAAAACATCAAAAATCCATCCGAGTATGGAATACATAGATGTTAGGTTGTAATACGAGTGTAGTAATGTAAGAAACTTGAAACACCGATAATCCATCCAAATATGGAATAAATAGTTGCTAGGAGGAAATAGACGTGTTGTAATGTAAGAAAGCAAGTCTTATTGTTGGTCCGTCAAGCCTTTGCATGTCTCATTTAGTAATTTAATAGTCAAAAAAACATCAAAAATCCATCCGAGTATGGAATACATAGGTGTTAGGTTATAATACAATAGTAATAATGTAAGAAACCAAGTTCTATTATTGGTCCATCCAACTTTTGAATGTCTCATTTAGTGATTTAGTAGTAAAAGAAACATCGATAATCCATCTGAGTTTGGAATACATAGATGTTAGGAGGTAATGCACATGTAGTAATGTAAGAAACCAAGTTTTATTACTGGTTCGTCCAGTCTTTGTATGTCTCATTTAGTAATTTAGTAGTCAAAAAAATATCAGTAATCCTTCTGAGTATGGAATACATAGATGTTAGGTTGCAATACAAGTGTAGAAATGTAAGAAACCAAGTTCTATTACTGGTCCGTCCAACCTTTGTATGAGTTATTTAAAATTTAGCAGTCAAAAAAACACCGATAATCCATCACAATATGGAATAAATAGATGCTAGGAGGTAATATACGTGGTGTAATGTAAGAAAGCAAGTCTTATTGTTGGTCCGTCCAGCCTTTGTATGTCTCATTTAGTAATTTAATAGTCAAAAAAACATTAAAAATCCTTCTGAGTACAGAATACATAGGTGTTAGGTTGTAATACAATAGTAATAATGTAAGAAACCAAGTTCTATTATTGGTCCATCCAACTTTTGAATGTCTCATTTAGTGATTTAGTAGTAAAAGAAACACCGATAATCCATCTGAGTTTGGAATACATAGATGTTAGGAGGTAATGCACATGTAGTAATGTAAGAAACCAAGTTTTATTACTGGTTCGTCCAGTCTTTGTATGTCTCATTTAGTAATTTAGTAGCCAAAAAAATATCAATAATCCTTCTGAGTATGGAATACATAGATGTTAGGTTGCAATACAAGTGTAGTAATGTAAGAAACCAAGTTCTATTACTGGTCCGTCCAACCTTTGTATGAGTTATTTAAAATTTAGCAGTCAAAAAAACACCGATAATCCATCACAGTATGGAATAAATAGATGCTAGGAGGTAATAGACGTGGTGTAATGTAAGAAAGCAAGTCTTATTGTTGGTCCGTCCAGCCTTTGTATGTCTCATTTAGTAATTTAATAGTCAAAAAAACATTCAAAATCCATCTGAGTACAGAATACATAGGTGTTAGGTTGTAATACAATAGTAATAATGTAAGAAACCAAGTTTTATTATTGGTCCATCCAACTTTTGAATGTCTCATTTAGTGATTTAGTAGTCAAAGAAACACCGATAATCCATCGGAGTTTGGAATACATAGATGTTAGGAGGTATTGTACATGTAGTAATGTAAGAAACCAAGTTTTATTACTGGTTCGTCCAGTCTTTGTATGTCTCATTTAGTAATTTAGTAGTCAAAAAAATATCAATAATCCTTCTGAGTATGGAATACATAGATGTTAGGTTGCAATACAAGTGTAGAAATGTAAGAAACCAAGTTCTATTACTGGTCCGTCCAACCTTTGTATGAGTTATTTAAAATTTAGCAGTCAAAAAAACACCGATAATCCATCACATTATGGAATAAATAGATGCTAGGAGGTAATAGACGTGGTGTAATGTAAGAAAGCAAGTCTTATTGTTGGTCCGTCCAGCCTTTGTATGTCTCATTTAGTAATTTAATAGTCAAAAAAACATTAAAAATCCTTCTGAGTACAGAATACATAGGTGTTAGGTTGTAATACTATAGTAATAATGTAAGAAACCAAGTTCTATTATTAGTCCATCCAACTTTTGAATGTCTCATTTAGTGATTTAGTAGTAAAAGAAACACCGATAATCCATCTGAGTTTAGAATACAGAGATGTTAGGAGGTAATGTACATGTAGTAATGTAAGAAACCAAGTTTTATTACTGGTCTGTCAAGCCTTTGTATGTCTCATTTAGTAATTTAGTGGTCACAAAAAACATCGATAATCCTTCTCAGTATGGAATACATAGATGTGTGGTTGTAATACAAATGTAGTAATGTAAAAATCCAAGTTCTATTATTGGTCCGTCCAAATTTTGAATGTCTCATTTAGTGATTTAGTAGTCAAAGAAACACCGATAATCCATCAGAGTTTAGAATACAGAGATGTTCGGAGGTAATGCACATGTAGTAATGTAAGAAACCAAGTTTTATTACTGGTCTGTCAAGCCTTTGTATGTCTCATTTAGTAATTTAGTGGTCAAAAAAACATCAAAAATCCATCCGGGTACAGAATACATAGGTGTTAGGTTGTAATACAATAGTAATAATGTAAGAAACCAAGTTCTATTATTGGTCCATCCAACTTTTGAATGTCTCATTTATTGATTTAGTAGTAAAAGAAACACCGATAATCCATCTGAGTTTAGAATACAGAGATGTTCGGAGGTAATGCACATGTAGTAATGTAAGAAATCAAGTTTTATTACTGGTCTGTCAAGCCTTTGTATGTCTCATTTAGTAATTTAGTGGTCAAAAAAAACATCGATAATCCTTCTGAGTATGGAATACATAGATGTTAGGTTGTAATACAAATGTAGTAACGTAAGAAACCAAGTTCTATTATTGGTCCGTCCAACCTTTGAATGTGTTATTTAGTGATTTAGTAATCAAAAAAATACCGATAATCCATCCAAATATGGAATAAATAGATGTTAGGAGGTAATATACGTGTTGTAATGTAAGAAACCAGGTTTTATTAATTGTCTGTCCAGCCTTTGTATTTCTCATTTAGTAATTTAATAGTCAAAAAACATCAAAAATCCATCTGAGTACAGAATACATAGGTGTTAGGTTGTAATACAATAGTAATAATGTAAGAAACCAAGTTCTATTATTGGTCCATCCCACTTTTGAATGTCTCATTTATTGATTTAGTAGTAAAAGATACACCGATAATCCATCTGAGTTTGGAATACATGGTGTTAGGAGGTATTGTACATGTAGTAATGTAAGAAACCAAGTTTTATTACTGGTTCGTCCTGTCTTTGTATGTCTCATTTAGTAATTTAGTAGTCAAAAAAATATCAATAATCCTTCTGAGTATGGAATACATAGATGTTAGGTTGTAATACAAGTGTTGTAATATAATAAACTTGAAACACCGATAATCCATCTAAGTATGGAATAAATAGTTGCTAGGAGGAAATAGACGTGTTGTAATGTAAGAAAGCAAGTCTTATTGTTGGTCCGTCAAGCCTTTGTATGTCTCATTTAGTAATTTAGTCGTCAAAAAAACATCGATAATCCTTCTCATTATGGAATACATAGATGTTAGGTTGCAATACAAGTGTGGTAATGTAAGAAGCAAAGTCCTATTACTGTTCCGTCCAACCTTTGTATGAGTTATTTAAAATTTAGCAGTCAAAAAAACACCGATAATCCATCACAGTATGGAATATATAGATGCTAGGAGGTAATAGACGTGGTGTAATGTAAGAAAGCAAGTCTTATTGTTGGTCCGTCCAGACTTTGCATGTCTCATTTAGTAATTTAATAGTAAATAAAACATCAAAAATCCATTCGAGTATGGAATACATAGGTGTTAGGTTGTAATACAATAGTAATAATGTAAGAAACCAAGTTTTATTATTGGTCCATCCAACTTTTGAATGTCTCATTTAGTGATGTAGTAGTCAAAGAAACACCGATAATCCATTTGAGTTTAGAATACATAGATGTTAGGAGGTAATGCACATGTAGTAATGTAAGAAACCAAGTTTTATTACTGGTCTGTCCAGCCTTTGGAAGTTTCATTTAGTAATTTAGTAGTCAAAAAAATCATCGATAATCCTTCTGAGTATGGAATACATAGATGTTAGGTTGTAATACAAATGTAGTAATGTAAGAAACCAAGTTCTATTAGTGGTCCGTCCAACCTTTGTATATGTTATTTAGTGATTTAGTAGTCAAAAAAATACCGATAATCCATCCAAGTATGGAATAAATAGATGTTAGGAGGTAATACACGTGTTGTAATGTAAGAAACCAGGTTTTATTAATTGTCTGTCCAGCCTTTGTATTTCTCATTTAGTAATTTAATAGTCAAAAAAAGATCAAAAATCCATCCGAGTATGGAATACATAGGTGTTAGGTTATAATACAATAGTAATAATGTAAGAAACCAAGTTCTATTATTGGTCCATCCAACTTTTGAATGTCTCATTTAGTGATTTAGTAGTAAAAGAAACACCGATAATCCATCTGAGTTTGGAATACATAGATGTTAGGAGGTAATGCACATGTAGTAATGTAAGAAACCAAGTTTTATTACTGGTTCGTCCAGTCTTTGTATGTCTCATTTAGTAATTTAGTAGTCAAAAAAATATCAATAATCCTTCTGAGTATGGAATACATAGATGTTAGGTTGCAATACAAGTGTAGTAATGTAAGAAACCAAGTTCTATTACTGGTCCGTCCAACCTTTGTATGAGTTATTTAAAATTTAGCAGTCAAAAAAACACCGATAATCCATCACAGTATGGAATAAATAGATGCTAGGAGGTAATAGACGTGGTGTAATGTAAGAAAGCAAGTCTTATTGTTGGTCCGTCCAGCCTTTGTATTTCTCATTTAGTAATTTAATAGTCAAAAAAACATCAAAAATCCATCCGAGTATGGAATACATAGATGTTAGGTTGTAATACAATAGTAGTAATGTAAGAAACCAAGTTCTATTATTTGTCCATCCAACTTTTGAATGTCTCATTTAGTGATTTAGTAGTCAAAGAAACACCGCTAATCCATCTGAGTTTGGAATACATGGTGTTAGGAGGTATTGTACATGTAGTAATGTAAGAAACCAAGTTTTATTACTGGTTCGTCCTGTCTTTGTATGTCTCATTTAGTAATTTAGTAGTCAAAAAAATATCAATAATCCTTCTGAGTATGGAATACATAGATGTTAGGTTGTAATACAAGTGTAGTAATGTAAGAAACCAGTATCTATTACGGGTCCGTCCAACCTTTGTATGAGTTATTTAAAATTTAGCAGTCAAAAAAACACCGATAATCCATCACAGTATGGAATAAATAGATGCTAGGAGGTAATAGACGTGGTGTGATGTAAGAAAGCAAGTCTTATTGTTGGTCCATCCAGCCTTTGTATGTCTCATTTAGTAATTTAATAGTCAAAAAAACATTAAAAATCCTTCTGAGTACAGAATACATAGGTGTTAGGTTGTAATACAATAGTAATAATGTAAGAAACCAAGTTCTATTATTGGTCCATCCAACTTTTGAATGTCTCATTTAGTGATTTAGTAGTAAAAGAAACACCGATAATCCATTTGAGTTTAGAATACATAGATGTTAGGAGGTAATGCACATGTAGTAATGTAAGAAACCAAGTTTTATTACTGGTCTGTCCAGCCTTTGGAAGTTTCATTTAGTAATTCAGTAGTCCAAAAAACATCGATAATCCTTCTGACTATGGAATACATAGATGTTAGGTTGTCATACATGTGTAGTAATATAAGAAACCAAATTCTATTATTGGTCCGTCCAACCGTTGTATGTGTTATTTAGTGATTTAGCAGTCAAAAAAACACCGATAATCCATCCAAGTAAGGAATAAATAGATGTTAGGAGGTAATAGACGTGTTGTAATGTAAGAAACTAAGTTTTATTATTGAACTGTCTAGCCTTTGTATGTCTGATTCAGTAATTTAGTAGTCAAAAAAACCTTGATAATCCTTCTGAGTATAGAATACATAGATGTTAGGTTGTAATACATGTGTAGTAATGTAAGAAACCAAATTCTATTATTGGTCCGTCCAACCGTTGTATGTGTTATTTAGTGATTCAGTAGTAAAAAAAACACTGATAATCCATCCAAGTATGGAATAAATAGATGTTAGGAGGTAATACACGTGTTGTAATGTAAGAAACCAGGTTTTCTTAATTGTCCCGTCCAGCCTTTGTATGTCTCATTTAGTAATTTAATAGTCAAAAAAACATCAAAAATCCATCCGAGTACAGAATACATAGGTGTTAGGTTGTAATACAATAGTAATAATGTAAGAAACCAAGTTCTATTATTGGTCCATCCAACTTTTGAATGTCTCATTTAGTGATTTGGTAGTAAAAGAAACACCGATAATCCATCTGAGTTTGGAATACATAGATGTTAGGAGGTAATGCACGTGTAGTAATGTAAGAAACCAAGTTTTATTACTGGTCTGTCAAGCCTTTCTAAGTCTCATTTAGTAATTTAGTAGTCAAAAAAATCATCGATAATCCTTCTGAGTATGGAATACATAGATGTTAGGTTGTAATACAAATGTAGTAATGTAAGAAACCAAGTTCTATTATTGGTCCGTCCAACCTTTGTATATGTTATTTAGTGATTTAGTAGTCAAAAAAATACCGATAATCCATCCAAGTATGGAATAAATAGATGTTAGGAGGTAATACACGTGTTGTAATGTAAGAAACCAGGTTTTATTAATTGTCTGTCCAGCCTTTGTATTTCTCATTTAGTAATTTAATAGTCAAAAAAACATCAAAAATCCATCCGAGTATGGAATACATAGATGTTAGGTTGTAATACAATAGTAGTAATGTAAGAAACCAAGTTCTATTATTTGTCCATCCAACTTTTGAATGTCTCATTTAGTGATTTAGTAGTCAAAGAAACACCGCTAATCCATTTGAGTTTAGAATACATAGATGTTAGGAGGTATTGTACATGTAGTAATGTAAGAAACCAAGTTTTATTACTGGTTCGTCCAGTCTTTGTATGTCTCATTTAGTAATTTAGTAGTCAAAAAAATATCAATAATCCTTCTGAGTATGGAATACATAGATGTTAGGTTGTAATACAAGTGTAGTAATGTAAGAAACCAAGTTCTATTACGGGTCCGTCCAACCTTTGTATGAGTTATTTAAAATTTAGCAGTCAAAAAAACACCGATAATCCATCACAGTATGGAATAAATAGATGCTAGGAGGTAATAGACGTGTTGTAATGTAAGAAAGTTGTCACGCCACGAATCCTATCGAGACGTGATTGGCACCCATAGCCGATAAGGCCCGAGAGAACCAACCTTTGCCTACGTTCACTCATATGCATCTCATAATCATAACCACCATTGCATAAGAACATGAAAGACAAATAAAGGAAAACATGGGACATATTTATACATACATATGAAACTTGGCCGTTGATGCTATCCAGTCAAAACAACATATGTCTTTTACACTGTTGCACCCACATCCGTCTACAAAAGCCTCTAACAAGAGCATTGACCAAAATGAACCATAAATCGGGACAAGTCCCCGCTTTACACATTATGTACAATATCAAAACATGTATATACTCTGACTCGGAGAAGCCCCGAATGAGCTGGAGCTCACCAAAGAACCGCTAACACTGGCACTCTACTGGGGAGGCCTACTGGGACCTGCGCCTGCAACAAGTAAGGTAAATTCCCCGAGAGGGGTCAGTACGAAATAAGTACTGAGTATGCAAGGCTCAGATGAAACTATACAACACATGAATATTTCAATGAATATGTCAATGAACTCAAAACATATGAATACTCAATGTGAATAAGTCACCATGTTGTATTTTGGAAACCATGTGGATTGCTTTCATTGCTTTCATTACTTTCTTTATCACAATACTCACTTGTTCTCACATATGTCACAATGTACCCGAGCCCCGATTGATCAGTGGGTCTTTCATATCATATCATTGTGTTGGGATCGAGTCGAGCTAGGCTTATTCCCCTAGACTTGCCACCCATACATCAATGCATCGGGATCGAGTCGAGCTAGGCTTACGCTCCTAGACTTGCCACCCGTACTTGATCATTGACCACATTTGCATTACTTTGTTCATTACTTTGAGATTGATACTTTGATAATCATAACATCACTTTGGAACTTTGGAACACAACATTGTTGGAAACTTTGAATCATTGACCAATAAGTGAAGGACATGTGAATAAATATCAATAAGAAATATAACATAACTAGCACCATGATACCATTGGAACCATTGGACAATAATCCATGAACAAGAGACACAAGTATAGGCACTATTGGAATATTGGAACATAACCTTATTTGAACTTTCGGAACATTAACCATGAATATGAGAAATGAGATTCATAATTGATCAATGAGTAGGAAATATATAGCAATGACCATGGATAAGTGCATATGGGATACCTTAGTACATTTCGGAATAGAACTAGAGAAATGTCAATGTGAACACTATTGGCCGTAGAAAGATACGGACAAAGTAACCTTGCATACCTTGGATTCACAATACGAATATACAACCTTCGATGCGTATACAATAATCCCTCTCCTTCTTTATGTGTCACTCTACAACATAAATACATAACGAAATTCACATTAACCACCAATCACTTTACAAATGCATACCATGTCAATGAGTCACATGTTTGCCTTTAAACATGTCATTTCCCCTTGACAAAACCATTGATTATACTATTATTCCAAAAATTCCATAATATTCCCAACATTGACCAATACATGAAAATCAATACATTTCACCACAATACTTCTCCTTTACACTTTCTTATCCATAACACATCACAAATAATCCATCAAAGTACCTTAATACAACTCATAACACATATCGACCAAAATCCCAAAATTTCCACTTATAGACAAGAACAAGTTTAAGACCAAAAATAACACCATACATGTTCATATTTTGTCCATACCATGCTTTTTCATCAAAGGCACAAGGCCTAATTCAAGTTCAAATTACCAAGATGACACATCTTTCACAAAAGGCAAAAATACACTATTCATCACCTTGCCAACACAACTAGCATAATATACATAATCTACCATGCATATAATATGTTAATCCATGAAAATAAACACTTACCAAAGCTTGGAATAGGATGATCTTGTCTAAATATGCCTTAGGGTTTATTTGCTTTAGGGTTTGGAAATGAAAGAAATGTTTGTCAAAATATCCAAAAGTTATGAGAGGCTTTGGGGAATAAAATCTGATGTTGGGGACTTTATATAGACCCAAGGTCATCCTTAGCCCCATGTGGCATTAAGGGATATGTTCAATTGGTCAATTATTGCAAGAATGGATCATTTTTGCCTTTGGGCCCATGTAGTTTCTTCCATTTTTGGGCCTCAAATTGGGCCCAATAACACATATCCATGAAATTCCATGTATTATTCACCATGTATCTCATGTTTACATAATTCCATAATGTCACGACAATATTCTTTTAAACAATTCTCATTCGTCCTTTCGATCGCAAAAATTGGAATTCTAGTCGCCCTTGGCTTCATTGAACATTTTGGATCACTATTCACATTTCATGATTTGATCATGTAGGAGTATGTAGGAGTATATTGAAGTGTTTGAATCTTTAACAATGCTCAAATAACTCCAAATAACCAAAAGAAACCATTCAAGAATCGTCGTAGAATTGCGTTACGAATCGGGTCCGGGAAGGGCATAATGTTGTGCCTTGCGCCACTAGCTGCAAAGCAGCCTGTAGCGCAAGAATGTGACCTTCTCTGAATTTTCAGAATGCAGGTGGCTTGCGCCACACCCCTGAAACAGGGTAGTGGCGCAAGTTTCAGCACTTTGCTGAAATTTCCGGCCACTTATCCAACGTTTACGTATCGTCCAATCCCTTATCAAAACACTACAAAATACTTACTTAGTGATCTTAACCATCAAGTAAAAATGACTTAAAGTCACCAAATGAGGTTAAAATGTGTACGAGTTCTTACCCAAATGCTCCACGAACTCACAACACACCTCCTACGAAGATCTAATCGCACATGTTACGTCCGATATCAAATGTTTCACCAATGACACTATAAAACACATATGCATGGCATCTCAACACCTATGTAGATATGATCCCAAGGTATCAAGTGAGGTTATAAAAGTATGGGGTGTTACAAAAGCAAGACTTTTTGTTGGTCCATCCAGCCTTTGCATGTCTCATTTAGTAATTTAATAGTAAATAAAACATCAAAAATCCATCCGAGTATGGAATACATAGGTGTTAGGTTGTAATACAATAGTAATAATGTAAGAAACCAAGTTTTATTATTGGTCCATCCAACTTTTAAATGTCTCATTTAGTGATTTAGTAGTAAAAGAAACACCGATAATCCATCTGAGTTTGAAATACATAGATGTTAGGAGGTAATGCACATGTAGTAATGTAAGAAACCAAGTTTTATTACTGGTCTGTCAAGCCTTTTTAAGTCTCATTTAGTAATTTAGTAGTCAAAAAAAATATCGATAATCCTTCTGAGTATGGAATACATAGATGTTAGGTTGTAATACAAATGTAGTAATGTAAGAAACCAAGTTCTATTATTGGTCCGTCCAACCTTTGTATTTGTTATTTAGTGATTTAGTAGTCAAAAAAATACCGATAATCCATCCAAGTATGGAATAAATAGATGTTAGGAGGTAATACACGTGTTGTAATGTAAGAAACCAGGTTTTATTAATTGTCTGTCCAACCTTTGTATGTCTCAATTAGCAATTTAATAGTCAAAAAAACATCAAAACTCCATCCGAGTATGGAATACATAGGTGTTAGGTTGTAATACAATAGTAATAATGTAAGAAACCAAGTTTTATTATTGGTCCATCCAACTTTTGAATGTCTCATTTAGTGATTTACTAGTAAAAGAAACACCGATAATCCATCTGAGTTTAGAATACAGAGATGTTAGGAGGTAATGCACATGTAGTAATGTAAGAAACCAAGTTTTATTACTGGTCTGTCAAGCCTTTGTATGTCTCATTTAGTAATTTAGTGGTCAAAAAAAACATCGATAATCCTTCTGAGTATGGAATACATAGATGTTAGGTTGTAATACAAATGTAGTAATGTAAGAAACCAAGTTCTATTATTGGTCCGTCCAACCTTTGTATGTGTTATTTAGTGATTTAGTAATCAAAAAAATACCGATAATCCATCCAAATATGGAATAAATAGAAGCTAGGAGGTAATACACGTGTTGTAATGTAAGAAACCAGGATTTGTTAATTGTCAGTCCAGCCTTTGTATGTCTTATTTAGTAATTTAATAGTCAAAAAAACATCAAAAATCCATCCGAGTACAGAATACATAGTTGTTAGGTTGTAATACAATAGTAATAATGTAAGAAACTAAGTTCTATTATTGGTCCATCCAACTTTTGAATGTCTCATTTAGTGATTTAGTAGTAAAAGAAACACCGATAATCCATCTGAGTTTAGAATACCGAGATGTTAGGAGGTAATGCACATGTAGTAATGTAAGAAACCAATTTTATTACTGGTCTGTCAAGCCTTTGTATGTCTCATTTAGTAATTTAGTGGTCAAAAAAAACATCGATAATCCTTCTAAGTATGGAATACATAGATGTTAGGTTGTAATACGAATGCACTAATGTAAGAAACCCAGTTCTATTGTTGGTCCGTCCAACCTTTGTATGTGTTATTTAGTCATTTAGTAGTCAAAAAAACTCCGATGATCCATACAAGTATGGAATAAATAGATGCTAGGAGGTAATACACGTGTTGTAATGTAAGAAACCAGGTTTTATTATTGGTCCATCCAACTTTTGAATGTCTCATTTAGTGATTTACTAGTCAAAAAGAATCAAAAATCCATCCGAGTATGGAATACATAGATGTTAGGTTGTAATACAATAGTAGTAATGTAAGAAACCAAGTTCTATTATTTGTCCATCCAACTTTAGAATGTCTCATTTAGTGATTTAGTAGTAAAAGAAACACCGCTAATCCATCTGAGTTTGGAATACATGTTAGGAGGTATTGTACATGTAGTAATGTAAGAAACCAAGTTTTATTACTGGTTCGTCCAGTCTTTGTATGTCTCATTTAGTGATTTAGTAGTCAAAAAAATATCAATAATCCTTCTGTGTATGGAATACATAGATGTTAGGTTGTAATACGAGTGTAGTAATGTAATAAACTTGAAACACCGATAATCCATCCAAATATGGAATAAATAGTTGCTAGGAGGAAATAGACGTGTTGTAATGTAAGAAAGCAAGTCTTATTGTTGGTCCGTCAAGCCTTTGTATGTCTCATTTAGTAATTTAATAGTCAAAAAAACATCACAAATCCATCCGAGTATGGAATACATAGGTGCTAGGTTGTAATACAATAGTAATAATGTAAGAAACCAACTTCTATTATTTGTCCATCCAACTTTTGAATATCTTATTTAGTGATTTAGTAGTCAAAAGATCTATGATAATCCATCCAAGTATGGAATAAATGGATGCTATAAGGTAATACACGTGTTGTAATGTAAGAAAACAAGTTTTATTGTTAGTCCGTCCAGCCTTTGTATGTCTGATTTAGTAATTTAGTAGTCAAAAAAACATCCAAAATCCATCAAAGTATGGAATACATAGATGTTAGGTTCTAACACAATAGTAGTAATGTAAGAAACCAAGTTCTATTATTGGTCCATCCAACTTTTGAATGTCTCATTTAGTGATTTAGTTGTCAAAGAAACACCGATAATCCATCTGAGTTTGAAATACATTGATGTTAGGAGGTAATGCACATGTAGTAATGTAAGAAACCAAGTTTTATTACTGGTTCGTCCAGTCTTTGTATGTCTCATTTAGTAATTTAGTAGTCAAAAAAATATCAATAATCCTTCTGAGTATGGAATACATAGATGTTAGGTTGTAATACAAGTGTAGTAATGTAAGAAACCAAGTTCTATTACTGGTCCGTCCAACCTTTGTATGAGTTATTTAAAATTTAGCAGTCAAAAAAACACCGATAATCCATCACATTATGGAATAAATAGATGCTAGGAGGTAATAGACGTGTTGTAATGTAAAAAAGCAAGTCTTATTGTTGGTCCGTCCAGCCTTTGCTTGTCTCATTTAGTAATTTAATAGTAAATAAAACATCAAAAATCCATTCGAGTATGGAATACATAGGTGTTAGGTTGTAATACAATAGTAATAATGTAAGAAACCAAGTTTTATTATTGGTCCATCCAACTTTTGAATGTCTCATTTAGTGATTTAGTAGTAAAAGAAACAACGATAATCCATCTGAGTTTGAAATACATTGATGTTAGGAGGTAATGCACATGTAGCAATGTAAGAAAACAAGTTTTATTGCTGGTTCGTCCAGTCTTTGTATGTCTCATTTAGTAATTTTGTAGTCAAAAAAATATCAAAAATCCTTCTGAGTATGGAATACATAGATTTTAGGTTGTAATACAATAGTAGTAACGTAAGAAACCAAGTTCTATTATTTGTCCATCCAACTTTTGAATGTATAATTTAGTGATTTAGTAGTCAAAGATACACCGCTAATCCATCTGAGTTTGGAATACATGTTAGGAGGTATTGTACATGTAGTAATGTAAGAAACCAAGTTTTATTACTGTTTCGTCCAGTCTTTGTATGTCTCATTTAGTAATTTAGTAGTCCAAAAAATATAAATAATCCTTCTGTGTATGGAATACATAGATGTTAGGTTGTAATACGAGTGTCGTAATGTAAGAAACTTGAAACACCGATAATCCATCCAAATATGGAATAAATAGTTGCTAGGAGGAAATAGACGTGTTGTAATGTAAGAAAGCAAGTCTTATTGTTGGTCCGTCAAGCCTTTGCATGTCTCATTTAGTAATTTAATAGTCAAAAACACATCAAAAATCCATCCGAGTATGGAATACATAGGTGTTAGGTTGTAATACAATAGTAATAATGTAAGAAACCAAGTTTTATTATTGGTCCATCCAACTTTTGAATGTCTCATTTAGTGATTTTGTAGTCAAAGAAACACCGTTAATCCATCTGAGTTTGGAATACATAGATGTTAGGAGGTATTGCACATGTAGTAATGTAAGAAACCAAGTTTTATTACTGGTTCGTCCTGTCTTTGTATGTCTCATTTAGTAATTTAGTAGTCAAAAAAATATCAATAATCCTTCTGAGTATGGAATTCATAGATGTTAGGTTGTAATACGAGTGTTGTAATATAATAAACTTGAAACACCGATAATCCATCTAAGTATGGAATAAATAGTTGCTAGGAGGAAATAGACGTGTTGTAATGTAAGAAAGCAAGTCTTATTGTTGGTCCGTCAAGCCTTTGCATGTCTTATTTAGTGATTTAATTGTCAAAAAAACATCAAAAATCCATCCGAATATGGAATACATAGGTTTTAGGTTGTAATACGAATGCAGTAATGTAAGAAACCAAGTTCTATTATTGGTCCGTCCAACCTTTGTTTGTGTTATTTAGTGATTTAGTAGTCAAAAAAACTCCGATAATCCATCCAAGTATGGAATAAATAGATGCTAGGAGGTAATACACGTGTTGTAATGTAAGAAACCAGGTCTTATTAATTGTCTGTCCAACCTTTGTATGTCTCATTTAGTAATTTAGTAGTCAAAAAAACATCGATAATCCTTCTCAGTATGGAATACATAGATGGTAGGTTGTAATACAATAGTAGTAATGTAAGAAACCAAGTTCTATTATTTGTCCATCCAACTTTTGAATGTCTCATTTAGTGATTTAGTAGTCAAAGAAACACCTCTAATCCATCTGAGTTTGGAATACATAGATGTTAGGAGGTATTGCACATGTAGTAATGTAAGAAACCAAGTTTTATTACTTGTTCATCCAGTCTTTGTATGTCTCATTTAGTAATTTAGTAGTCAAAAAAATATCAATAATCCTTCTGAGTATGGAATACATAGATGTTAGGTTGTAATACGAGTGTAGTTATGTAAGAAACTTGAAACACCGATAATCCATCCAAGTGTGGAATAAATAGTTGCTAGGAGGAAATAGACGTGTTGTAATGTAAGAAAGCAAGTCTTATTGTTTGTCCGTCAAGCCTTTGCGTGTCTCATTTAGTAGTTTAATAGTCAAAAAAACATCAAAAATCCATTCGAGTATGGAATACATAGGTGTTAGGTTGTAATACGAATGCAGTAATGTAAGAAACCAAGTTCTATTATTGGTCCGTCCAACCTTTGTTTGTGTTATTTAGTGATTTAGTAGTCAAAAAAACTCCGATAATCCATCCTAGTATGGAATAAATAGATGCTAGGAGGTAATACACGTGTTGTAATGTAAGAAACCAGGTCTTATTAATTGTTTGTCCAGCCTTTGTATGTCTCATTTAGTAATTTAGTAGTCAAAAAAACATCAAAAATCCATCCGAGTATGGAATACATAGATGTTAGGTTGTAATACAATAGTAGTAATGTAAGAAACCAAGTTCTATTATTTGTCCATCCAACTTTTGAATGTCTCATTTAGTGATTTAGTAGTCAAAGAAACACCGCTAATCCATCTGAGTTTGGAATACATAGATGTTAGGAGGTATTGCACATGTAGTAATGTAAGAAACAAAGTTTTATTACTTGTTCATCCAGTCTTTGTATGTCTCATTTAGTAATTTAGTAGTCAAAAAAATATCAATAATCCTTCTGAGTATGGAATACATAGATGTTAGGTTGTAATATGAGTGTAGTAATGTAAGAAAATTGAAACACCGATAATCCATCCAAGTATGGAATAAATAGTTGCTAGGAGGAAATAGACGTGTTATAATGTAAGAAAGCAAGTCTTATTGTTGGTCCGTCAAGCCTTTGCGTGTCTCATTTAGTAATTTAATAGTCAAAAAAACATCAAAAATCCATCCGAGTATGGAATACATTGGTGTTAGGTTGTAATACGAATGCAGTAATGTAAGAAACCAAGTTCTATTATTGGTCCGTCCAACCTTTTTATGTGTTATTTAGTGATTTAGTAGTCAAAAAAACTCCGATAATCCATCCAAGTATTTAATAAATAGATGCTAGGAGGTAATACACGTGTTGTAATGTAAGAAACCAGGACTTGTTAATTGTCAGTCCAGCCTTTGTATGTCTCATTTAGTAATTTAGTAGTCAAAAAGAATCAAAAATCCAATAGTAGTAATGTAAGAAACCAAGTTCTATTATTTGTCAATCAAACTTTTGAATGTCTTATTTAGCGATTTAGCAGTCAAAAAAACACCGATAATCCATCCAAGTATGGAATAAATAGATGCTAGGAGGTAATAGACGTTTTGTAATGTAAGAAAGCAAGTCTTATTGTTGGTTCGTCCAGCCTTTACATGTCTCATTTAGTAATTTAAAAGTCAAAAACACATCAAAAATCCATCCGAGTATGGAATACATAGGTGTTAGGTTGTAATACAATAGTAATAATGTAAGAAACCAAGTTCTATTATTGGTCCATCCAACTTTAGAATGTCTCATTTAGTGATTTAGTAGTAAAAGAAACACCAATAATCCATTTGAGTTTAGAATACATAGATGTTATGAGGTAATGCACATGTAGTAATGTAAGAAACCAAGTTTTATTACTAGTCTGTCAAGCCTTTGTATGTCTCATTTAGTAATTTAGTAGTCAAAAAATACATCGATAATCCTTCTAAGTATGGAATACATATATGTTAGGTTGTAATACGAATGCAGTAATGTAAGAAACCCAGTTCTATTATTGGTCCATCCAACCTTTATATGTGTTCTTTAGTGATTTAGTAGTCAAAAAAACTCTGATAATCCATCTAAGTATGGAATAAATAGATGCTAGGAGGTAATACACGTGTTGTAATGTAAGAAACCAGGTTTTATTATTGGTCCATCCAACTTTTGAATGTCTCATTTAGTGATTTAGTAGTAAAAGAAACACCGATAATCCATCTGAGTTTAGAATACATAGATGTTAGGAGGTAATGAACATGTAGTAATGTAAGAAACCAAGTTTTATTACTGGTCTGTCAAGCCTTTGTATGTCTCATTTGGTAATTTAGTAGCCAAAAAGAATCAAAAATCCATCCGAGTATGGAATACATAGATGTTAGTTTGTAATACAATAGTAGTAATGTAAGAAACCAAGTTCTATTATTGGTCCATCCAACTTTAGAATGTCTCATTTAGTGATTTAGTAGTAAAAGAAACACCGATAATCCATTTGAGTTTAGAATGCATAGATGTTAGGAGGTATTGCACATGTAGTAATGTAAAAAACCAAGTTCTATTATTGGTCCGTCCAACCTTTGTATGTGTTATTTAGTGATTTAGTAGTCAAAAAAACTCCGATAATCCATCCAAGTATTTAATAAATAGATGCTAGGAGGTAATACACGTGTTGTAATGTAAGAAACCAGGACTTGTTAATTGTCAGTCCAGCCTTTGTATGTCTCATTTAGTAATTTAGTAGTCAAAAAGAATCAAAAATCCATCCGAGTATGGAATACATAGAAGTTAGGTTGTAATCCAATAGTAGTAATGTAAGAAACCAAGTTCTATTATTTGTCAATCAAACTTTTGAATGTCTTATTTAGCGATTTAGCAGTCAAAAAAACACCGATAATCCATCCAAGTATGGAATAAATAGATGCTAGGAGGTAATAGACGTTTTGTAATGTAATAAAGCACGTCTTATTGTTGGTTCGTCCAGCCTTTACATGTCTCATTTAGTAATTTAATAGTCAAAAACACATCAAAAATCCATCCGAGTATGGAATACATAGGTGTTAGGTTGTAATACAATAGTAATAATGTAAGAAACCAAGTTCTATTATTGGTCCATCCAACTTTAGAATGTCTCATTTAGTGATTTAGTAGTAAAAGAAACACCGATAATCCATTTGAGTTTAGAATACATAGATGTTATGAGGTAATGCACATGTAGTAATGTAAGAAACCAAGTTTTATTACTAGTCTGTCAAGCCTTTGTATGTCTCATTTAGTAATTTAGTAGTCAAAAAGTACATCAATAATCCTTCTAAGTATGGAATACATATATGTTAGGTTGTAATACGAATGCAGTAATGTAAGAAACCCAGTTCTATTATTGGTCCGTCCAACCTTTGTATGTGTTCTTTAGTGATTTAGTAGTCAAAAAAACTCTGATGATCCATCTAAGTATGGAATAAATAGATGCTAGGAGGTAATACACGTGTTGTAATGTAAGAAACCAGGTTTTATTATTGGTCCATCCAACTTTTGAATGTCTCATTTAGTGATTTAGTAGTAAAAGAAACACCGATAATCCATTTGAGTTTAGAATACATAGATGTTAGGAGGTAATGCACATGTAGTAATGTAAGAAACCATGTTTTATTACTGGTCTGTCAAGCCTTTGTATGTCTCATTTAATAATTTAGTAGTCAAAAAATACATCGATAATCCTTCTGAGTATGGAATACATAGATGTTAGGTTGTAATAGGAATGCAATAATGTAAGAAACCAAGTTCTATTATTGGTCCGTCCAACCTTTGTATGTGTTATTTAGTGATTTAGTAGTCAAAAAAACTCCGATAATCCATCCAAGTATTTAATAAATAGCTGCTAGGAGGTAATACACGTGTTGTAATGTAAGAAACAAGAATTTATTAATTATCAGTCCAGCCTTTTTATGTCTCATTTAGTAATTTAGTAGTCAAAAAGAATCAAAAATCCATCCGAGTATGGAATACATAGATGTTAGGTTGTAATACAATAGTAGTAATGTAAGAAACCAAGTTCTATTATTGGTCCATCCAACTTTAGAATGTCTCATTTAGTGATTTAGTAGTAAAAGAAACACCGATAATCCATTTGAGTTTAGAATACATAGATGTTAGGAGGTAATGCACATGTAGTAATGTTAGAAACCAAGTTTTATTACTGGTCTGTCAAGCCTTTGTATGTCTCATTTAATAATTTAGTAGTCAAAAAATACATCGATAATCCTTCTGAGTATGGAATACATAGATGTTAGGCTGTAATAGGAATGCAATAATGTAAGAAACCAAGTTCTATTATTGGTCCGTCCAACCTTTGTATGTGTTATTTAGTGATTTAGTAGTCAAAAAAACTCCGATAATCCATCCAAGTATTTAATAAATAGCTGCTAGGAGGTAATACACGTGTTGTAATGTAAGAAACAAGAATTTATTAATTATCAGTCCAGCCTTTTTATGTCTCATTTAGTAATTTAGTAGTCAAAAAGAATCAAAAATCCATCCGAGTATGGAATACATAGATGTTAGGTTGTAATACAATAGTAGTAATGTAAGAAACCAAGTTCTATTATTGGTCCATCCAACTTTAGAATGTCTCATTTAGTGATTTAGTAGTAAAAGAAACACCGATAATCCATTTGAGTTTAGAATACATAGATGTTAGGAGGTAATGCACATGTAGTAATGTTAGAAACCAAGTTTTATTACTGGTCTGTCAAGCCTTTGTATGTCTCATTTAATAATTTAGTAGTCAAAAAATACATCGATAATCCTTCTGTGTATGGAATACATAGATGTTAGGTTGTAATAGGAATGCAATAATGTAAGAAACCAAGTTCTATTATTGGTCCGTCCAACCTTTGTATGTGTTATTTAGTGATTTAGTAGTCAAAAAAACTCCGATAATCCATCCAAGTATTTAATAAATAGCTGCTAGGAGGTAATACACGTGTTGTAATGTAAGAAACAAGAATTTATTAATTATCAGTCCAGCCTTTTTATGTCTCATTTAGTAATTTAGTAGTCAAAAAGAATCAAAAATCCATCCGAGTATGGAATACATAGATGTTAGGTTGTAATACAATAGTAGTAATGTAAGAAACCAAGTTCTATTATTGGTCCATCCAACTTTAGAATGTCTCATTTAGTGATTTAGTAGTAAAAGAAACACCGATAATCCATTTGAGTTTAGAATACATAGATGTTAGGAGGTAATGCACATGTAGTAATGTTAGAAACCAAGTTTTATTACTGGTCTGTCAAGCCTTTGTATGTCTCATTTAATAATTTAGTAGTCAAAAAATACATCGATAATCCTTCTGTGTATGGAATAAATAGATGTTAGGTTGTAATACGAATGCAATAATGTAAGAAACCAAGTTCTATTATTGGTCCGTCCAACCTTTGTATGTGTTATTTAGTGATTTAGTAGACAAAAAAAATCCGATAATCCATCCAAGTATGGAATAAATAGATGCTAGGAGGTACTACACGTGTTGTAATGTAAGAAACCAGGATTTGTTAATTGTCAGTCCAGCCTTTGTATGTCTCATTTAGTAATTTAGTAGTCAAAAAAACATCAAAAATCCATCCGAGTATGGAATACATAGATGTTAGGTTGTAATAAAATAGTAGTAATGTAAGAAACCAAGTTCTATTATTGGTCCATCCAACTTTAGAATGTCTCATTTAGTGATTTAGTAGTAAAAGAAACACGGATAATCCATTTGAGTTTAGAATACATAGATGTTAGGAGGTAATGCACATGTAGTAATGTAAGAAACCAAGTTTTATTACTGGTCTGTCAAGCCTTTGTATGTCTCATTTAGTAATTTAGTAGTCAAAAAATACATCGATAATCCTTCTGAGTATGGAATACATAGATGTTAGGTTGTAATACGAATGCAATAATGTAAGAAACCAAGTTCTATTATTGGTCCGTCCAACCTTTGTATGTGTTATTTAGTGATTTAGTAGTCAAAAAAACTCCGATAATCCATCCAAGTATTTAATAAATAGATGCTAGGAGGTAATACACGTGATGTAATGTAAGAAACCAGGTTTTATTAATTGTCAGTCCGTCCAGCCTTTTAATGTCTCATTTAGTAGTTTAGTATTCAAAAAAACATCAAAAATCCATCCGAGTATGGAATACATAGATGTTAGGTTGTAATACAATAGTAGTAATGTAAGAAACCAAGTTCTATTATTTGTCCATCCAACTTTTGAATGTCTTATTTAGTGATTTAGTAGTAAAAGAAACACCGATAATCCATTTGAGTTTAGAATACATAGATGTTAGGAGGTAATGCAAATGTAGTAATGTAAGAAACCAAGTTTTATTACTGGTCTGTCAAGCCTTTGTATGTCTCATTTAGTAATTTAGTAGTCAAAAAAAACATCGATAATCCTTCTGAGTATGGAATACATAGATGTTAGGTTGTAATACAAATGTAGTAATGTAAGAAACCAAGTTCTATTATTGGTCCGTCCAACCTTTGTATGTGTTATTTAGTGATTTAGTAGTCAAAAAAACTCCGATAATCCATCCAAGTATTTAATAAATAGATGCTAGGAGGTAATACACGTGTTGTAATGTAAGAAACCAGGATTTGTTAATTGTCAGTCCAGCCTTTGTATGTCTCATTTAGTAATTTAGTAGTCAAAAAAACATCAAAAATCCATCCGAGTATGGAATACATAGATGTTAGGTTGTAATACAATAGTAGTAATGTAAGAAACCAAGTTCTATTATTGGTCCATCCAACTTTAGAATGTCTCATTTAGTGATTTAGTAGTAAAAGAAACACGGATAATCCATTTGAGTTTAGAATACATAGATGTTAGGAGGTAATGCACATGTAGTAATGTAAGAAACCAAGTTTTATTACTGGTCTGTCAAGCCTTTGTATGTCTCATTTAGTAATTTAGTAGTCAAAAAATACCTCGATAATCCTTCTAAGTATGGAATACATAGATGTTAGGTTGTAATACGAATGCAGTAATATAAGAAACCCAGTTCTATTGTTGGTCCGTCCAACCTTTGTATGTGTTATTTAGGGATTTAGTAGTCAAAAAAACTCCGATGATCCATACAAGTATGGAATAAATAGATGCTAGGAGGTAATACACGTGTTGTAATGTAAGAATACAGGTTTTATTATTGGTCCATCCAACTTTTGAATGTCTCATTTAGTGATTTAGTAGTCAAAAAGAATCAAAAATCCATCCGAGTATGGAATACATAGATGTTAGGTTGTAATACAATAGTAGTAATGTAAGAAACCAAGTTCTATTATTTGTCCATCCAACTTTTGAATGTCTTATTTAGTGATTTAGTAGTAAAAGAAACACCGATAATCCATTTGAGTTTAGAATACATAGATGTTAGGAGGTAATGCAAATGTAGTAATGTAAGAAACCAAGTTTTATTACTGGTCTGTCAACCCTTTGTATGTCTCATTTAGTAATTTAGTAGTCAAAAAAAACATCGATAATCCTTCTGAGTATGGAATACATAGATGTTAGGTTGTAATACAAATGTAGTAATGTAAGAAACCAAGTTCTATTATTGGTCCGTCCAACCTTTGTATGTGTTATTTAGTGATTTAGTAGTCAAAAAAACTCCGATAATCCATCCAAGTATTTAATAAATAGATGCTAGGAGGTAATACACGTGTTGTAATGTAAGAAACCAGGATTTGTTAATTGTCAGTCCAGCCTTTGTATGTCTCATTTAGTAATTTAGTAGTCAAAAAAACATCAAAAATCCATCCGAGTATGGAACACATAGATGTTAGGTTGTAATACAATAGTAGTAATGTAAGAAACCAAGTTCTATTATTGGTCCATCCAACTTTAGAATGTCTCATTTAGTGATTTAGTAGTAAAAGAAACACGGATAATCCATTTGAGTTTAGAATACATAGATGTTAGGAGGTAATGCACATGTAGTAATGTAAGAAACCAAGTTTTATTACTGGTCTGTCAAGCCTTTGTATGTCTCATTTAGTAATTTAGTAGTCAAAAAATACATCGATAATCCTTCTGAGTATGGAATACATAGATGTTAGGTTGTAATACGAATGCAATAATGTAAGAAACCAAGTTCTATTATTGGTCCGTCCAACCTTTGTATGTGTTATTTAGTGATTTAGTAGTCAAAAAAACTCCGATAATCCATCCAAGTATTTAATAAATAGATGCTAGGAGGTAATACACGTGATGTAATGTAAGAAACCAGGTTTTATTAATTGTCAGTCCGTCCAGCCTTTTAATGTCTCATTTAGTAGTTTAGTATTCAAAAAAACATCAAAAATCCATCCGAGTATGGAATACATAGATGTTAGGTTGTAATACAATAGTAGTAATGTAAGAAACCAAGTTCTATTATTTGTCCATCCAACTTTTGAATGTCTTATTTAGTGATTTAGTAGTAAAAGAAACACCGATAATCCATTTGAGTTTAGAATACATAGATGTTAGGAGGTAATGCAAATGTAGTAATGTAAGAAACCAAGTTTTATTACTGGTCTGTCAAGCCTTTGTATGTCTCATTTAGTAATTTAGTAGTCAAAAAAAACATCGATAATCCTTCTGAGTATGGAATACATAGATGTTAGGTTGTAATACAAATGTAGTAATGTAAGAAACCAAGTTCTATTATTGGTCCGTCCAACCTTTGTATGTGTTATTTAGTGATTTAGTAGTCAAAAAAACTCCGATAATCCATCCAAGTATTTAATAAATAGATGCTAGGAGGTAATACACGTGTTGTAATGTAAGAAACCAGGATTTGTTAATTGTCAGTCTAGCCTTTGTATGTCTCATTTAGTAATTTAGTAGTCAAAAAAACATCAAAAATCCATCCGAGTATGGAATACATAGATGTTAGGTTGTAATACAATAGTAGTAATGTAAAAAACCAAGTTCTATTATTGGTCCATCCAACTTTAGAATGTCTCATTTAGTGATTTAGTAGTAAAAGAAACACGGATAATCCATTTGAGTTTAGAATACATAGATGTTAGGAGGTAATGCACATGTAGTAATGTAAGAAACCAAGTTTTATTACTGGTCTGTCAAGCCTTTGTATGTCTCATTTAGTAATTTAGTAGTCAAAAAATACATCGATAATCCTTCTAAGTATGGAATACATATATGTTAGGTTGTAATACGAATGCAGTAATGTAAGAAACCCAGTTCTATTATTGGTCCGTCCAACCTTTATATGTGTTCTTTAGTGATTTAGTAGTCAAAAAAACTCTGATAATCCATCTAAGTATGGAATAAATAGATGCTAGGAGGTAATACACGTGTTGTAATGTAAGAAACCAGGTTTTATTATTGGTCCATCCAACTTTTGAATGTCTCATTTAGTGATTTAGTAGTAAAAGAAACACCGATAATCCATCTGAGTTTAGAATACATAGATGTTAGGAGGTAATGAACATGTAGTAATGTAAGAAACCAAGTTTTATTACTGGTCTGTCAAGCCTTTGTATGTCTCATTTGGTAATTTAGTAGCCAAAAAGAATCAAAAATCCATCCGAGTATGGAATACATAGATGTTAGTTTGTAATACAATAGTAGTAATGTAAGAAACCAAGTTCTATTATTGGTCCATCCAACTTTAGAATGTCTCATTTAGTGATTTAGTAGTAAAAGAAACACCGATAATCCATTTGAGTTTAGAATGCATAGATGTTAGGAGGTATTGCACATGTAGTAATGTAAAAAACCAAGTTCTATTATTGGTCCGTCCAACCTTTGTATGTGTTATTTAGTGATTTAGTAGTCAAAAAAACTCCGATAATCCATCCAAGTATTTAATAAATAGATGCTAGGAGGTAATACACGTGTTGTAATGTAACAAACCAGGACTTGTTAATTGTCAGTCCAGCCTTTGTATGTCTCATTTAGTAATTTAGTAGTCAAAAAGAATCAAAAATCCATCCGAGTATGGAATACATAGAAGTTAGGTTGTAATCCAATAGTAGTAATGTAAGAAACCAAGTTCTATTATTTGTCAATCAAACTTTTGAATGTCTTATTTAGCGATTTAGCAGTCAAAAAAACACCGATAATCCATCCAAGTATGGAATAAATAGATGCTAGGAGGTAATAGACGTTTTGTAATGTAATAAAGCAAGTCTTATTGTTGGTTCGTCCAGCCTTTACATGTCTCATTTAGTAATTTAATAGTCAAAAACACATCAAAAATCCATCCGAGTATGGAATACATAGGTGTTAGGTTGTAATACAATAGTAATAATGTAAGAAACCAAGTTCTATTATTGGTCCATCCAACTTTAGAATGTCTCATTTAGTGATTTAGTAGTAAAAGAAACACCGATAATCCATTTGAGTTTAGAATACATAGATGTTATGAGGTAATGCACATGTAGTAATGTAAGAAACCAAGTTTTATTACTAGTCTGTCAAGCCTTTGTATGTCTCATTTAGTAATTTAGTAGTCAAAAAGTACATCAATAATCCTTCTAAGTATGGAATACATATATGTTAGGTTGTAATACGAATGCAGTAATGTAAGAAACCCAGTTCTATTATTGGTCCGTCCAACCTTTGTATGTGTTCTTTAGTGATTTAGTAGTCAAAAAAACTCTGATGATCCATCTAAGTATGGAATAAATAGATGCTAGGAGGTAATACACGTGTTGTAATGTAAGAAACCAGGTTTTATTATTGGTCCATCCAACTTTTGAATGTCTCATTTAGTGATTTAGTAGTAAAAGAAACACCGATAATCCATTTGAGTTTAGAATACATAGATGTTAGGAGGTAATGCACATGTAGTAATGTAAGAAACCATGTTTTATTACTGGTCTGTCAAGCCTTTGTATGTCTCATTTAATAATTTAGTAGTCAAAAAATACATCGATAATCCTTCTGAGTATGGAATACATAGATGTTAGGTTGTAATAGGAATGCAATAATGTAAGAAACCAAGTTCTATTATTGGTCCGTCCAACCTTTGTATGTGTTATTTAGTGATTTAGTAGTCAAAAAAACTCCGATAATCCATCCAAGTATTTAATAAATAGCTGCTAGGAGGTAATACACGTGTTGTAATGTAAGAAACAAGAATTTATTAATTATCAGTCCAGCCTTTTTATGTCTCATTTAGTAATTTAGTAGTCAAAAAGAATCAAAAATCCATCCGAGTATGGAATACATAGATGTTAGGTTGTAATACAATAGTAGTAATGTAAGAAACCAAGTTCTATTATTGGTCCATCCAACTTTAGAATGTCTCATTTAGTGATTTAGTAGTAAAAGAAACACCGATAATCCATTTGAGTTTAGAATACATAGATGTTAGGAGGTAATGCACATGTAGTAATGTTAGAAACCAAGTTTTATTACTGGTCTGTCAAGCCTTTGTATGTCTCATTTAATAATTTAGTAGTCAAAAAATACATCGATAATCCTTCTGAGTATGGAATACATAGATGTTAGGTTGTAATAGGAATGCAATAATGTAAGAAACCAAGTTCTATTATTGGTCCGTCCAACCTTTGTATGTGTTATTTAGTGATTTAGTAGTCAAAAAAACTCCGATAATCCATCCAAGTATTTAATAAATAGCTGCTAGGAGGTAATACACGTGTTGTAATGTAAGAAACAAGAATTTATTAATTATCAGTCCAGCCTTTTTATGTCTCATTTAGTAATTTAGTAGTCAAAAAGAATCAAAAATCCATCCGAGTATGGAATACATAGATGTTAGGTTGTAATACAATAGTAGTAATGTAAGAAACCAAGTTCTATTATTGGTCCATCCAACTTTAGAATGTCTCATTTAGTGATTTAGTAGTAAAAGAAACACCGATAATCCATTTGAGTTTAGAATACATAGATGTTAGGAGGTAATGCACATGTAGTAATGTTAGAAACCAAGTTTTATTACTGGTATGTCAAGCCTTTGTATGTCTCATTTAATAATTTAGTAGTCAAAAAATACATCGATAATCCTTCTGTGTATGGAATACATAGATGTTAGGTTGTAATAGGAATGCAATAATGTAAGAAACCAAGTTCTATTATTGGTCCGTCCAACCTTTGTATGTGTTATTTAGTGATTTAGTAGTCAAAAAAACTCCGATAATCCATCCAAGTATTTAATAAATAGCTGCTAGGAGGTAATACACGTGTTGTAATGTGAGAAACAAGAATTTATTAATTATCAGTCCAGCCTTTTTATGTCTCATTTAGTAATTTAGTAGTCAAAAAGAATCAAAAATCCATCCGAGTGTGGAATACATAGATGTTAGGTTGTAATACAATAGTAGTAATGTAAGAAACCAAGTTCTATTATTGGTCCATCCAACTTTAGAATGTCTCATTTAGTGATTTAGTAGTAAAAGAAACACCGATAATCCATTTCAGTTTAGAATACATAGATGTTAGGAGGTAATGCACATGTAGTAATGTTAGAAACCAAGTTTTATTACTGGTCTGTCAAGCCTTTGTATGTCTCATTTAATAATTTAGTAGTCAAAAAATACATCGATAATCCTTCTGTGTATGGAATACATAGATGTTAGGTTGTAATACGAATGCAATAATGTAAGAAACCAAGTTCTATTATTGGTCCGTCCAACCTTTGTATGTGTTATTTAGTGATTTAGTAGACAAAAAAAATCCGATAATCCATCCAAGTATGGAATAAATAGATGCTAGGAGGTACTACACGTGTTGTAATGTAAGAAACCAGGATTTGTTAATTGTCAGTCCAGCCTTTGTATGTCTCATTTAGTAATTTAGTAGTCAAAAAAACATCAAAAATCCATCCGAGTATGGAATACATAGATGTTAGGTTGTAATAAAATAGTAGTAATGTAAGAAACCAAGTTCTATTATTGGTCCATCCAACTTTAGAATGTCTCATTTAGTGATTTAGTAGTAAAAGAAACACGGATAATCCATTTGAGTTTAGAATACATAGATGTTAGGAGGTAATGCACATGTAGTAATGTAAGAAACCAAGTTTTATTACTGGTCTGTCAAGCCTTTGTATGTCTCATTTAGTAATTTAGTAGTCAAAAAATACATCGATAATCCTTCTGAGTATGGAATACATAGATGTTAGGTTGTAATACGAATGCAATAATGTAAGAAACCAAGTTCTATTATTGGTCCGTCCAACCTTTGTATGTGTTATTTAGTGATTTAGTAGTCAAAAAAACTCCGATAATCCATCCAAGTATTTAATAAATAGATGCTAGGAGGTAATACACGTGATGTAATGTAAGAAACCAGGTTTTATTAATTGTCAGTCCGTCCAGCCTTTTAATGTCTCATTTAGTAGTTTAGTATTCAAAAAAACATCAAAAATCCATCCGAGTATGGAATACATAGATGTTAGGTTGTAATACAATAGTAGTAATGTAAGAAACCAAGTTCTATTATTTGTCCATCCAACTTTTGAATGTCTTATTTAGTGATTTAGTAGTAAAAGAAACACCGATAATCCATTTGAGTTTAGAATACATAGATGTTAGGAGGTAATGCAAATGTAGTAATGTAAGAAACCAAGTTTTATTACTGGTCTGTCAAGCCTTTGTATGTCTCATTTAGTAATTTAGTAGTCAAAAAAAACATCGATAATCCTTCTGAGTATGGAATACATAGATGTTAGGTTGTAATACAAATGTAGTAATGTAAGAAACCAAGTTCTATTATTGGTCCGTCCAACCTTTGTATGTGTTATTTAGTGATTTAGTAGTCAAAAAAACTCCGATAATCCATCCAAGTATTTAATAAATAGATGCTAGGAGGTAATACACGTGTTGTAATGTAAGAAACCAGGATTTGTTAATTGTCAGTCCAGCCTTTGTATGTCTCATTTAGTAATTTAGTAGTCAAAAAAACATCAAAAATCCATCCGAGTATGGAATACATAGATGTTAGGTTGTAATACAATAGTAGTAATGTAAGAAACCAAGTTCTATTATTGGTCCATCCAACTTTAGAATGTCTCATTTAGTGATTTAGTAGTAAAAGAAACACGGATAATCCATTTGAGTTTAGAATACATAGATGTTAGGAGGTAATGCACATGTAGTAATGTAAGAAACCAAGATTTATTACTGGTCTGTCAAGCCTTTGTATGTCTCATTTAGTAATTTAGTAGTCAAAAAATACCTCGATAATCCTTCTAAGTATGGAATACATAGATGTTAGGTTGTAATACGAATGCAGTAATATAAGAAACCCAGTTCTATTGTTGGTCCGTCCAACCTTTGTATGTGTTATTTAGGGATTTAGTAGTCAAAAAAACTCCGATGATCCATACAAGTATGGAATAAATAGATGCTAGGAGGTAATACACGTGTTGTAATGTAAGAATACAGGTTTTATTATTGGTCCATCCAACTTTTGAATGTCTCATTTAGTGATTTAGTAGTCAAAAAGAATCAAAAATCCATCCGAGTATGGAATACATAGATGTTAGGTTGTAATACAATAGTAGTAATGTAAGAAACCAAGTTCTATTATTTGTCCATCCAACTTTTGAATGTCTTATTTAGTGATTTAGTAGTAAAAGAAACACCGATAATCCATTTGAGTTTAGAATACATAGATGTTAGGAGGTAATGCAAATGTAGTAATGTAAGAAACCAAGTTTTATTACTGGTCTGTCAACCCTTTGTATGTCTCATTTAGTAATTTAGTAGTCAAAAAAAACATCGATAATCCTTCTGAGTATGGAATACATAGATGTTAGGTTGTAATACAAATGTAGTAATGTAAGAAACCAAGTTCTATTATTGGTCCGTCCAACCTTTGTATGTGTTATTTAGTGATTTAGTAGTCAAAAAAACTCCGATAATCCATCCAAGTATTTAATAAATAGATGCTAGGAGGTAATACACGTGTTGTAATGTAAGAAACCAGGATTTGTTAATTGTCAGTCCAGCCTTTGTATGTCTCATTTAGTAATTTAGTAGTCAAAAAAACATCAAAAATCCATCCGAGTATGGAACACATAGATGTTAGGTTGTAATACAATAGTAGTAATGTAAGAAACCAAGTTCTATTATTGGTCCATCCAACTTTAGAATGTCTCATTTAGTGATTTAGTAGTAAAAGAAACACGGATAATCCATTTGAGTTTAGAATACATAGATGTTAGGAGGTAATGCACATGTAGTAATGTAAGAAACCAAGTTTTATTACTGGTCTGTCAAGCCTTTGTATGTCTCATTTAGTAATTTAGTAGTCAAAAAATACATCGATAATCCTTCTGAGTATGGAATACATAGATGTTAGGTTGTAATACGAATGCAATAATGTAAGAAACCAAGTTCTATTATTGGTCCGTCCAACCTTTGTATGTGTTATTTAGTGATTTAGTAGTCAAAAAAACTCCGATAATCCATCCAAGTATTTAATAAATAGATGCTAGGAGGTAATACACGTGATGTAATGTAAGAAACCAGGTTTTATTAATTGTCAGTCCGTCCAGCCTTTTAATGTCTCATTTAGTAGTTTAGTATTCAAAAAAACATCAAAAATCCATCCGAGTATGGAATACATAGATGTTAGGTTGTAATACAATAGTAGTAATGTAAGAAACCAAGTTCTATTATTTGTCCATCCAACTTTTGAATGTCTTATTTAGTGATTTAGTAGTAAAAGAAACACCGATAATCCATTTGAGTTTAGAATACATAGATGTTAGGAGGTAATGCAAATCTAGTAATGTAAGAAACCAAGTTTTATTACTGGTCTGTCAAGCCTTTGTATGTCTCATTTAGTAATTTAGTAGTCAAAAAAAACATCGATAATCCTTCTGAGTATGGAATACATAGATGTTAGGTTGTAATACAAATGTAGTAATGTAAGAAACCAAGTTCTATTATTGGTCCGTCCAACCTTTGTATGTGTTATTTAGTGATTTAGTAGTCAAAAAAACTCCGATAATCCATCCAAGTATTTAATAAATAGATGCTAGGAGGTAATACACGTGTTGTAATGTAAGAAACCAGGATTTGTTAATTGTCAGTCTAGCCTTTGTATGTCTCATTTAGTAATTTAGTAGTCAAAAAAACATCAAAAATCCATCCGAGTATGGAATACATAGATGTTAGGTTGTAATACAATAGTAGTAATGTAAAAAACCAAGTTCTATTATTGGTCCATCCAACTTTAGAATGTCTCATTTAGTGATTTAGTAGTAAAAGAAACACGGATAATCCATTTGAGTTTAGAATACATAGATGTTAGGAGGTAATGCACATGTAGTAATGTAAGAAACCAAGTTTTATTACTGGTCTGTCAAGCCTTTGTATGTCTCATTTAGTAATTTAGTAGTCAAAAAATACATCGATAATCCTTCTGAGTATGGAATACATAGATGTTAGGTTGTAATACGAATGCAATAATGTAAGAAACCAAGTTCTATTATTGGTCCGTCCAACCTTTGTATGTGTTATTTAGTGATTTAGTAGTCAAAAAAACTCCGATAATCCATCCATGTATTTAATAAATAGATGCTAGGAGGTAATACACGTGATGTAATGTAAGAAACCAGGTTTTATTAATTGTCAGTCCGTCCAGCCTTTTAATGTCTCATTTAGTAGTTTAGTATTCAAATAAACATCAAAAATCCATCCGAGTATGGAATACATAGATGTTAGGTTGTAATACAATAGTAGTAATGTAAGAAACCAAGTTCTATTATTTGTCCATCCAACTTTTGAATGTCTTATTTAGTGATTTAGTAGTAAAAGAAACACCGATAATCCATTTGAGTTTAGAATACATAGATGTTAGGAGGTAATGCAAATGTAGTAATGTAAGAAACCAAGTTTTATTACTGGTCCGTCAAGCCTTTTTATGTCTCATTTAGTAATTTAGTAGTCACAAAATACATCGATAATCCTTCTAAGTATGGAATACATAGATGTTAGGTTGTAATACGAATGCAGCAATGTAAGAAACCCAGTTCTATTATTGGTCCGTCCAACCTTTGTATGTGTTATTTAGTGATTTAGTAGTCAAAAAAACTCCGATGATCCATCCAAGTATGGAATAAATAGATGCTAGGAGGTAATACACGTTTTGTAATGTAAGAAACCAGGTTTTATTAATTGTCAGTCCGTCCAGCCTTTTTATGTCTCATTTAGTAATTTAGTAGTCACAAAATACATCGATAATCCTTCTAAGTATGGAATACATAGATGTTAGGTTGTAATACGAATGCAGTAATATAAGAAACCCAGTTCTATTGTTGGTCCGTCCAACCTTTGTATGTGTTATTTAGGGATTTAGTAGTCAAAAAAACTCCGATGATCCATACAAGTATGGAATAAATAGATGCTAGGAGGTAATACACGTGTTGTAATGTAAGAATACAGGTTTTATTATTGGTCCATCCAACTTTTGAATGTCTCATTTAGTGATTTAGTAGTCAAAAAGAATCAAAAATCCATCCGAGTATGGAATACATAGATGTTAGGTTGTAATACAATAGTAGTAATGTAAGAAACCAAGTTCTATTATTTGTCCATCCAACTTTTGAATGTCTTATTTAGTGATTTAGTAGTAAAAGAAACACCGATAATCCATTTGAGTTTAGAATACATAGATGTTAGGAGGTAATGCAAATGTAGTAATGTAAGAAACCAAGTTTTATTACTGGTCTGTCAACCCTTTGTATGTCTCATTTAGTAATTTAGTAGTCAAAAAAAACATCGATAATCCTTCTGAGTATGGAATACATAGATGTTAGGTTGTAATACAAATGTAGTAATGTAAGAAACCAAGTTCTATTATTGGTCCGTCCAACCTTTGTATGTGTTATTTAGTGATTTAGTAGTCAAAAAAACTCCGATAATCCATCCAAGTATTTAATAAATAGATGCTAGGAGGTAATACACGTGTTGTAATGTAAGAAACCAGGATTTGTTAATTGTCAGTCCAGCCTTTGTATGTCTCATTTAGTAATTTAGTAGTCAAAAAATACCTCGATAATCCTTCTAAGTATGGAATACATAGATGTTAGGTTGTAATACGAATGCAGTAATATAAGAAACCCAGTTCTATTGTTGGTCCGTCCAACCTTTGTATGTGTTATTTAGGGATTTAGTAGTCAAAAAAACTCCGATGATCCATACAAGTATGGAATAAATAGATGCTAGGAGGTAATACACGTGTTGTAATGTAAGAATACAGGTTTTATTATTGGTCCATCCAACTTTTGAATGTCTCATTTAGTGATTTAGTAGTCAAAAAGAATCAAAAATCCATCCGAGTATGGAATACATAGATGTTAGGTTGTAATACAATAGTAGTAATGTAAGAAACCAAGTTCTATTATTTGTCCATCCAACTTTTGAATGTCTTATTTAGTGATTTAGTAGTAAAAGAAACACCGATAATCCATTTGAGTTTAGAATACATAGATGTTAGGAGGTAATGCAAATGTAGTAATGTAAGAAACCAAGTTTTATTACTGGTCTGTCAACCCTTTGTATGTCTCATTTAGTAATTTAGTAGTCAAAAAAAACATCGATAATCCTTCTGAGTATGGAATACATAGATGTTAGGTTGTAATACAAATGTAGTAATGTAAGAAACCAAGTTCTATTATTGGTCCGTCCAACCTTTGTATGTGTTATTTAGTGATTTAGTAGTCAAAAAAACTCCGATAATCCATCCAAGTATTTAATAAATAGATGCTAGGAGGTAATACACGTGTTGTAATGTAAGAAACCAGGATTTGTTAATTGTCAGTCCAGCCTTTGTATGTCTCATTTAGTAATTTAGTAGTCAAAAAAACATCAAAAATCCATCCGAGTATGGAACACATAGATGTTAGGTTGTAATACAATAGTAGTAATGTAAGAAACCAAGTTCTATTATTGGTCCATCCAACTTTAGAATGTCTCATTTAGTGATTTAGTAGTAAAAGAAACACGGATAATCCATTTGAGTTTAGAATACATAGATGTTAGGAGGTAATGCACATGTAGTAATGTAAGAAACCAAGTTTTATTACTGGTCTGTCAAGCCTTTGTATGTCTCATTTAGTAATTTAGTAGTCAAAAAATACATCGATAATCCTTCTGAGTATGGAATACATAGATGTTAGGTTGTAATACGAATGCAATAATGTAAGAAACCAAGTTCTATTATTGGTCCGTCCAACCTTTGTATGTGTTATTTAGTGATTTAGTAGTCAAAAAAACTCCGATAATCCATCCAAGTATTTAATAAATAGATGCTAGGAGGTAATACACGTGATGTAATGTAAGAAACCAGGTTTTATTAATTGTCAGTCCGTCCAGCCTTTTAATGTCTCATTTAGTAGTTTAGTATTCAAAAAAACATCAAAAATCCATCCGAGTATGGAATACATAGATGTTAGGTTGTAATACAATAGTAGTAATGTAAGAAACCAAGTTCTATTATTTGTCCATCCAACTTTTGAATGTCTTATTTAGTGATTTAGTAGTAAAAGAAACACCGATAATCCATTTGAGTTTAGAATACATAGATGTTAGGAGGTAATGCAAATGTAGTAATGTAAGAAACCAAGTTTTATTACTGGTCTGTCAAGCCTTTGTATGTCTCATTTAGTAATTTAGTAGTCAAAAAAAACATCGATAATCCTTCTGAGTATGGAATACATAGATGTTAGGTTGTAATACAAATGTAGTAATGTAAGAAACCAAGTTCTATTATTGGTCCGTCCAACCTTTGTATGTGTTATTTAGTGATTTAGTAGTCAAAAAAACTCCGATAATCCATCCAAGTATTTAATAAATAGATGCTAGGAGGTAATACACGTGTTGTAATGTAAGAAACCAGGATTTGTTAATTGTCAGTCTAGCCTTTGTATGTCTCATTTAGTAATTTAGTAGTCAAAAAAACATCAAAAATCCATCCGAGTATGGAATACATAGATGTTAGGTTGTAATACAATAGTAGTAATGTAAAAAACCAAGTTCTATTATTGGTCCATCCAACTTTAGAATGTCTCATTTAGTGATTTAGTAGTAAAAGAAACACGGATAATCCATTTGAGTTTAGAATACATAGATGTTAGGAGGTAATGCACATGTAGTAATGTAAGAAACCAAGTTTTATTACTGGTCTGTCAAGCCTTTGTATGTCTCATTTAGTAATTTAGTAGTCAAAAAATACATCGATAATCCTTCTGAGTATGGAATACATAGATGTTAGGTTGTAATACGAATGCAATAATGTAAGAAACCAAGTTCTATTATTGGTCCGTCCAACCTTTGTATGTGTTATTTAGTGATTTAGTAGTCAAAAAAACTCCGATAATCCATCCATGTATTTAATAAATAGATGCTAGGAGGTAATACACGTGATGTAATGTAAGAAACCAGGTTTTATTAATTGTCAGTCCGTCCAGCCTTTTAATGTCTCATTTAGTAGTTTAGTATTCAAATAAACATCAAAAATCCATCCGAGTATGGAATACATAGATGTTAGGTTGTAATACAATAGTAGTAATGTAAGAAACCAAGTTCTATTATTTGTCCATCCAACTTTTGAATGTCTTATTTAGTGATTTAGTAGTAAAAGAAACACCGATAATCCATTTGAGTTTAGAATACATAGATGTTAGGAGGTAATGCAAATGTAGTAATGTAAGAAACCAAGTTTTATTACTGGTCCGTCAAGCCTTTTTATGTCTCATTTAGTAATTTAGTAGTCACAAAATACATCGATAATCCTTCTAAGTATGGAATACATAGATGTTAGGTTGTAATACGAATGCAGCAATGTAAGAAACCCAGTTCTATTATTGGTCCGTCCAACCTTTGTATGTGTTATTTAGTGATTTAGTAGTCAAAAAAACTCCGATGATCCATCCAAGTATGGAATAAATAGATGCTAGGAGGTAATACACGTTTTGTAATGTAAGAAACCAGGTTTTATTAATTGTCAGTCCGTCCAGCCTTTTTATGTCTCATTTAGTAATTTAGTAGTCACAAAATACATCGATAATCCTTCTAAGTATGGAATACATAGATGTTAGGTTGTAATACGAATGCAGTAATATAAGAAACCCAGTTCTATTGTTGGTCCGTCCAACCTTTGTATGTGTTATTTAGGGATTTAGTAGTCAAAAAAACTCCGATGATCCATACAAGTATGGAATAAATAGATGCTAGGAGGTAATACACGTGTTGTAATGTAAGAATACAGGTTTTATTATTGGTCCATCCAACTTTTGAATGTCTCATTTAGTGATTTAGTAGTCAAAAAGAATCAAAAATCCATCCGAGTATGGAATACATAGATGTTAGGTTGTAATACAATAGTAGTAATGTAAGAAACCAAGTTCTATTATTTGTCCATCCAACTTTTGAATGTCTTATTTAGTGATTTAGTAGTAAAAGAAACACCGATAATCCATTTGAGTTTAGAATACATAGATGTTAGGAGGTAATGCAAATGTAGTAATGTAAGAAACCAAGTTTTATTACTGGTCTGTCAACCCTTTGTATGTCTCATTTAGTAATTTAGTAGTAAAAAAAAACATCGATAATCCTTCTGAGTATGGAATACATAGATGTTAGGTTGTAATACAAATGTAGTAATGTAAGAAACCAAGTTCTATTATTGGTCCGTCCAACCTTTGTATGTGTTATTTAGTGATTTAGTAGTCAAAAAAACTCCGATAATCCATCCAAGTATTTAATAAATAGATGCTAGGAGGTAATACACGTGTTGTAATGTAAGAAACCAGGATTTGTTAATTGTCAGTCCAGCCTTTGTATGTCTCATTTAGTAATTTAGTAGTCAAAAAAACATCAAAAATCCATCCGAGTATGGAACACATAGATGTTAGGTTGTAATACAATAGTAGTAATGTAAGAAACCAAGTTCTATTATTGGTCCATCCAACTTTAGAATGTCTCATTTAGTGATTTAGTAGTAAAAGAAACACGGATAATCCATTTGAGTTTAGAATACATAGATGTTAGGAGGTAATGCACATGTAGTAATGTAAGAAACCAAGTTTTATTACTGGTCTGTCAAGCCTTTGTATGTCTCATTTAGTAATTTAGTAGTCAAAAAATACATCGATAATCCTTCTGAGTATGGAATACATAGATGTTAGGTTGTAATACGAATGCAATAATGTAAGAAACCAAGTTCTATTATTGGTCCGTCCAACCTTTGTATGTGTTATTTAGTGATTTAGTAGTCAAAAAAACTCCGATAATCCATCCAAGTATTTAATAAATAGATGCTAGGAGGTAATACACGTGTTGTAATGTAAGAAACCAGGATTTATTAATTATCAGTCCAGCCTTTGTATGTCTCATTTAGTAATTTAGTAGTCAAACAGAATCAAAACTCCATCCGAGTATGGAATACATAGATGTTAGGTTGTAATACAATAGTAGTAATGTAAGAAACCAAGTTCTATTATTTGTCCATCCAACTTTTGAATGTCTTATTTAGTGATTTAGTAGTAAAAGAAACACCGATAATCCATTTGAGTTTAGAATACATAGATGTTAGGAGGTAATGCAAATGTAGTAATGTAAGAAACCAAGTTTTATTACTGGTCTGTCAAGCCTTTGTATGTCTCATTTAGTAATTTAGTAGTCAAAAAAAACATCGATAATCCTTCTGAGTATGGAATACATAGATGTTAGGTTGTAATACAAATGTAGTAATGTAAGAAACCAAGTTCTATTATTGGTCCGTCCAACCTTTGTATGTGTTATTTAGTGATTTAGTAGTCAAAAAAACTCCGATAATCCATCCAAGTATTTAATAAATAGATGCTAGGAGGTAATACACGTGTTGTAATGTAAGAAACCAGGATTTGTTAATTGTCAGTCCAGCCTTTGTATGTCTCATTTAGTAATTTAGTAGTCAAAAAAACATCAAAAATCCATCCGAGTATGGAACACATAGATGTTAGGTTGTAATACAATAGTAGTAATGTAAGAAACCAAGTTCTATTATTGGTCCATCCAACTTTAGAATGTCTCATTTAGTGATTTAGTAGTAAAAGAAACACGGATAATCCATTTGAGTTTAGAATACATAGATGTTAGGAGGTAATGCACATGTAGTAATGTAAGAAACCAAGTTTTATTACTGGTCTGTCAAGCCTTTGTATGTCTCATTTAGTAATTTAGTAGTCAAAAAATACATCGATAATCCTTCTGAGTATGGAATACATAGATGTTAGGTTGTAATACGAATGCAATAATGTAAGAAACCAAGTTCTATTATTGGTCCGTCCAACCTTTGTATGTGTTATTTAGTGATTTAGTAGTCAAAAAAACTCCGATAATCCATCCAAGTATTTAATAAATAGATGCTAGGAGGTAATACACGTGATGTAATGTAAGAAACCAGGTTTTATTAATTGTCAGTCCGTCCAGCCTTTTAATGTCTCATTTAGTAGTTTAGTATTCAAAAAAACATCAAAAATCCATCCGAGTATGGAATACATAGATGTTAGGTTGTAATACAATAGTAGTAATGTAAGAAACCAAGTTCTATTATTTGTCCATCCAACTTTTGAATGTCTTATTTAGTGATTTAGTAGTAAAAGAAACACCGATAATCCATTTGAGTTTAGAATACATAGATGTTAGGAGGTAATGCAAATGTAGTAATGTAAGAAACCAAGTTTTATTACTGGTCTGTCAAGCCTTTGTATGTCTCATTTAGTAATTTAGTAGTCAAAAAAAACATCGATAATCCTTCTGAGTATGGAATACATAGATGTTAGGTTGTAATACAAATGTAGTAATGTAAGAAACCAAGTTCTATTATTGGTCCGTCCAACCTTTGTATGTGTTATTTAGTGATTTAGTAGTCAAAAAAACTCCGATAATCCATCCAAGTATTTAATAAATAGATGCTAGGAGGTAATACACGTGTTGTAATGTAAGAAACCAGGATTTGTTAATTGTCAGTCTAGCCTTTGTATGTCTCATTTAGTAATTTAGTAGTCAAAAAAACATCAAAAATCCATCCGAGTATGGAATACATAGATGTTAGGTTGTAATACAATAGTAGTAATGTAAAAAACCAAGTTCTATTATTGGTCCATCCAACTTTAGAATGTCTCATTTAGTGATTTAGTAGTAAAAGAAACACGGATAATCCATTTGAGTTTAGAATACATAGATGTTAGGAGGTAATGCACATGTAGTAATGTAAGAAACCAAGTTTTATTACTGGTCTGTCAAGCCTTTGTATGTCTCATTTAGTAATTTAGTAGTCAAAAAATACATCGATAATCCTTCTGAGTATGGAATACATAGATGTTAGGTTGTAATACGAATGCAATAATGTAAGAAACCAAGTTCTATTATTGGTCCGTCCAACCTTTGTATGTGTTATTTAGTGATTTAGTAGTCAAAAAAACTCCGATAATCCATCCATGTATTTAATAAATAGATGCTAGGAGGTAATACACGTGATGTAATGTAAGAAACCAGGTTTTATTAATTGTCAGTCCGTCCAGCCTTTTAATGTCTCATTTAGTAGTTTAGTATTCAAATAAACATCAAAAATCCATCCGAGTATGGAATACATAGATGTTAGGTTGTAATACAATAGTAGTAATGTAAGAAACCAAGTTCTATTATTTGTCCATCCAACTTTTGAATGTCTTATTTAGTGATTTAGTAGTAAAAGAAACACCGATAATCCATTTGAGTTTAGAATACATAGATGTTAGGAGGTAATGCAAATGTAGTAATGTAAGAAACCAAGTTTTATTACTGGTCCGTCAAGCCTTTTTATGTCTCATTTAGTAATTTAGTAGTCACAAAATACATCGATAATCCTTCTAAGTATGGAATACATAGATGTTAGGTTGTAATACGAATGCAGCAATGTAAGAAACCCAGTTCTATTATTGGTCCGTCCAACCTTTGTATGTGTTATTTAGTGATTTAGTAGTCAAAAAAACTCCGATGATCCATCCAAGTATGGAATAAATAGATGCTAGGAGGTAATACACGTTTTGTAATGTAAGAAACCAGGTTTTATTAATTGTCAGTCCGTCTAGCCTTTTTATGTCTCATTTAGTAATTTAGTAGTCACAAAATACATCGATAATCCTTCTAAGTATGGAATACATAGATGTTAGGTTGTAATACGAATGCAGTAATATAAGAAACCCAGTTCTATTGTTGGTCCGTCCAACCTTTGTATGTGTTATTTAGGGATTTAGTAGTCAAAAAAACTCCGATGATCCATACAAGTATGGAATAAATAGATGCTAGGAGGTAATACACGTGTTGTAATGTAAGAATACAGGTTTTATTATTGGTCCATCCAACTTTTGAATGTCTCATTTAGTGATTTAGTAGTCAAAAAGAATCAAAAATCCATCCGAGTATGGAATACATAGATGTTAGGTTGTAATACAATAGTAGTAATGTAAGAAACCAAGTTCTATTATTTGTCCATCCAACTTTTGAATGTCTTATTTAGTGATTTAGTAGTAAAAGAAACACCGATAATCCATTTGAGTTTAGAATACATAGATGTTAGGAGGTAATGCAAATGTAGTAATGTAAGAAACCAAGTTTTATTACTGGTCTGTCAACCCTTTGTATGTCTCATTTAGTAATTTAGTAGTAAAAAAAAACATCGATAATCCTTCTGAGTATGGAATACATAGATGTTAGGTTGTAATACAAATGTAGTAATGTAAGAAACCAAGTTCTATTATTGGTCCGTCCAACCTTTGTATGTGTTATTTAGTGATTTAGTAGTCAAAAAAACTCCGATAATCCATCCAAGTATTTAATAAATAGATGCTAGGAGGTAATACACGTGTTGTAATGTAAGAAACCAGGATTTGTTAATTGTCAGTCCAGCCTTTGTATGTCTCATTTAGTAATTTAGTAGTCAAAAAAACATCAAAAATCCATCCGAGTATGGAACACATAGATGTTAGGTTGTAATACAATAGTAGTAATGTAAGAAACCAAGTTCTATTATTGGTCCATCCAACTTTAGAATGTCTCATTTAGTGATTTAGTAGTAAAAGAAACACGGATAATCCATTTGAGTTTAGAATACATAGATGTTAGGAGGTAATGCACATGTAGTAATGTAAGAAACCAAGTTTTATTACTGGTCTGTCAAGCCTTTGTATGTCTCATTTAGTAATTTAGTAGTCAAAAAATACATCGATAATCCTTCTGAGTATGGAATACATAGATGTTAGGTTGTAATACGAATGCAATAATGTAAGAAACCAAGTTCTATTATTGGTCCGTCCAACCTTTGTATGTGTTATTTAGTGATTTAGTAGTCAAAAAAACTCCGATAATCCATCCAAGTATTTAATAAATAGATGCTAGGAGGTAATACACGTGTTGTAATGTAAGAAACCAGGATTTATTAATTATCAGTCCAGCCTTTGTATGTCTCATTTAGTAATTTAGTAGTCAAACAGAATCAAAACTCCATCCGAGTATGGAATACATAGATGTTAGGTTGTAATACAATAGTAGTAATGTAAGAAACCAAGTTCTATTATTTGTCCATCCAACTTTTGAATGTCTTATTTAGTGATTTAGTAGTAAAAGAAACACCGATAATCCATTTGAGTTTAGAATACATAGATGTTAGGAGGTAATGCAAATGTAGTAATGTAAGAAACCAAGTTTTATTACTGGTCTGTCAAGCCTTTGTATGTCTCATTTAGTAATTTAGTAGTCAAAAAAAACATCGATAATCCTTCTGAGTATGGAATACATAGATGTTAGGTTGTAATACAAATGTAGTAATGTAAGAAACCAAGTTCTATTATTGGTCCGTCCAACCTTTGTATGTGTTATTTAGTGATTTAGTAGTCAAAAAAACTCCGATAATCCATCCAAGTATTTAATAAATAGATGCTAGGAGGTAATACACGTGTTGTAATGTAAGAAACCAGGATTTGTTAATTGTCAGTCTAGCCTTTGTATGTCTCATTTAGTAATTTAGTAGTCAAAAAAACATCAAAAATCCATCCGAGTATGGAATACATAGATGTTAGGTTGTAATACAATAGTAGTAATGTAAAAAACCAAGTTCTATTATTGGTCCATCCAACTTTAGAATGTCTCATTTAGTGATTTAGTAGTAAAAGAAACACGGATAATCCATTTGAGTTTAGAATACATAGATGTTAGGAGGTAATGCACATGTAGTAATGTAAGAAACCAAGTTTTATTACTGGTCTGTCAAGCCTTTGTATGTCTCATTTAGTAATTTAGTAGTCAAAAAATACATCGATAATCCTTCTGAGTATGGAATACATAGATGTTAGGTTGTAATACGAATGCAATAATGTAAGAAACCAAGTTCTATTATTGGTCCGTCCAACCTTTGTATGTGTTATTTAGTGATTTAGTAGTCAAAAAAACTCCGATAATCCATCCATGTATTTAATAAATAGATGCTAGGAGGTAATACACGTGATGTAATGTAAGAAACCAGGTTTTATTAATTGTCAGTCCGTCCAGCCTTTTAATGTCTCATTTAGTAGTTTAGTATTCAAATAAACATCAAAAATCCATCCGAGTATGGAATACATAGATGTTAGGTTGTAATACAATAGTAGTAATGTAAGAAACCAAGTTCTATTATTTGTCCATCCAACTTTTGAATGTCTTATTTAGTGATTTAGTAGTAAAAGAAACACCGATAATCCATTTGAGTTTAGAATACATAGATGTTAGGAGGTAATGCAAATGTAGTAATGTAAGAAACCAAGTTTTATTACTGGTCTGTCAAGCCTTTGTATGTCTCATTTAGTAATTTAGTAGTCAAAAAAAACATCGATAATCCTTCTGAGTATGGAATACATAGATGTTAGGTTGTAATACAAATGTAGTAATGTAAGAAACCAAGTTCTATTATTGGTCCGTCCAACCTTTGTATGTGTTATTTAGTGATTTAGTAGTCAAAAAAACTCCGATAATCCATCCAAGTATTTAATAAATAGATGCTAGGAGGTAATACACGTGTTGTAATGTAAGAAACCAGGATTTGTTAATTGTCAGTCCAGCCTTTGTATGTCTCATTTAGTAATTTAGTAGTCAAAAAAACATCAAAAATCCATCCGAGTATGGAATACATAGATGTTAGGTTGTAATACAATAGTAGTAATGTAAGAAACCAAGTTCTATTATTGGTCCATCCAACTTTAGAATGTCTCATTTAGTGATTTAGTAGTAAAAGAAACACGGATAATCCATTTGAGTTTAGAATACATAGATGTTAGGAGGTAATGCACATGTAGTAATGTAAGAAACCAAGTTTTATTACTGGTCTGTCAAGCCTTTGTATGTCTCATTTAGTAATTTAGTAGTCAAAAAATACCTCGATAATCCTTCTAAGTATGGAATACATAGATGTTAGGTTGTAATACGAATGCAGTAATGTAAGAAACCCAGTTCTATTGTTGGTCCGTCCAACCTTTGTATGTGTTATTTAGGGATTTAGTAGTCAAAAAAACTCCGATGATCCATACAAGTATGGAATAAATAGATGCTAGGAGGTAATACACGTGTTGTAATGTAAGAATACAGGTTTTATTATTGGTCCATCCAACTTTTGAATGTCTCATTTAGTGATTTAGTAGTCAAAAAGAATCAAAAATCCATCCGAGTATGGAATACATAGATTTTAGGTTGTAATACAATAGTAGTAATGAAAGAAACCAAGTTCTATTATTTGTCCATCCAACTTTAGAATGTCTCATTTAGTGATTTAGTAGTAAAAGAAACACCGATAATCCATTTGAGTTTAGAATACATAGATGTTAGGAGGTAATGCACATGTAGTAATGTAAGAAACCAAGTTTTATTACTGGTCTGTCAAGCCTTTGTATGTCTCATTTAGTAATTTAGAAGTCAAAAAAAACATCGATAATCCTTCTCAGTATGGAATACATATATGTTAGGTTGTAATACAAATGTAGTAATGTAAGAAGCCAAGTTCTATTATTGGTCCGTCCAACCTTTGTATGTGTTATTTAGTGATTTAGTAGTCAAAAAAACTCCGATAATCCATCCAAGTATTTAATAAATAGATGCTAGGAGGTAATACACGTGTTGTAATGTAAGAAACCAGGATTTATTAATTATCAGTCCAGCCTTTGTATGTCTCATTTAGTAATTTAGTAGTCAAACAGAATCAAAACTCCATCCGAGTATGGAATACATAGATGTTAGGTTGTAATACAATAGTAGTAATGTAAGAAACCAAGTTCTATTATTGGTCCATCCAACTTTAGAATGTCTCATTTAGTGATTTAGTAGTAAAAGAAACACCGATAATCCATTTGAGTTTAGGATACATAGATGTTAGGAGGTAATGCACATGTAGTAATGTAAGAAACCAATTTTTATTACTGGTCTGTCAAGCCTTTGTATGTCTCATTTAATAATTTAGTAGTCAAAAAATACATCGATAATCCTTCTGAGTATGGAATACATAGATGTTAGGTTGTGATACGAATGTAATAATGTAAGAAACCAAGTTCTATTATTGGTCCGTCCAACCTTTGTATGTGTTATTTAGTGATTTAGTAGTCAAAAAAACTCCGATAATCCATCCAAGTATGGAATAAATAGATGCGAGGAGGTAATACACGTGTTGTAATGTAAGAAACCAGGTTTTATTAATTGTCAGTCCGTCCAGCCTTTGTATGTCTCATTTAGTAATTTAGTAGTCAAAAAAAACATCGATAATCCTTCTCAGTATGGAATACATATATGTTAGGTTGTAATACAAATGTAGTAATATAAGAAGCCAAGTTCTATTATTGGTCCGTCCAACCTTTGTATGTGTTATTTAGTGATTTAGTAGTCAAAAAAACTCCGATAATCCAACCAAGTATTTAATAAATAGATGCTAGGAGGTAATACACGTGTTGTAATGTAAGAAACCAGGATTTATTAATTGTCAGTCCAGCCTTTGTATGTCTCATTTAGTAATTTAGTAGTCAAAAAGAATCAAAAATCCATCCGAGTATGGAATACATAGATGTTAGGTTGTAATACAATAGTAGTAATGTAAGAAACCAAGTTCTATTATTGGTCCATCCAACTTTAGAATGTCTCATTTAGTGATTTAGTAGTAAAAGAAACACCGATAATCCATTTGAGTTTAGAATACATAGATGTTAGGAGGTAATGCACATGTAGTAATGTAAGAAACCAAGTTTTATTACTGGTCTGTCAAGCCTTTGTATGTCTCATTTAATAATTTAGTAGTCAAAAAATACATCGATAATCCTTCTGAGTATGGAATACATAGATGTTAGGTTGTAATACGAATGCAATAATGTAAGAAACCAAGTTCTATTATTGGTCCGTCCAACCTTTGTATGTGTTATTTAGTGATTTAGTAGTCAAAAAAACTCCGATAATCCATCCAAGTATTTAATAAATAGATGCTAGGAGGTAATACACGTGTTGTAATGTAAGAAACCAGGTTTTATTAATTGTCAGTCCGTCCAGCCTTTTAATGTCTCATTTAGTAGTTTAGTATTCAAAAAAACATCAAAAATCCATCCGAGTATGGAATACATAGATGTTAGGTTGTAATACAATAGTAGTAATGTAAGAAACCAAGTTCTATTATTTGTCCATCCAACTTTTGAATGTCTTATTTAGTGATTTAGTAGTAAAAGAAACACCGATAATCCATTTGAGTTTAGAATACATAGATGTTAGGAGGTAATGCAAATGTAGTAATGTAAGAAACCAAGTTTTATTACTGGTCTGTCAAGCCTTTGTATGTCTCATATAGTAATTTAGTAGTCAAAAAAAACATCGATAATCCTTCTCAGTATGGAATACATAGATGTTAGGTTGTAATACAAATGTAGTAATGTAAGAAACCAAGTTCTATTATTGGTCCGTCCAACCTTTGTATGTGTTATTTAGTGATTTAGTAGTCAAAAAAACTACGATAATCCATCCAAGTATTTAATAAATAGATGCTAGGAGGTAATACACGTGTTGTAATGTAAGAAACCAGGATTTGTTAATTGTCAGTCCAGCCTTTGTATGTCTCATTTAGTAATTTTGTAGTCAAAAAAACATCAAAAATCCATCCGAGTATGGAATACATAGATGTTAGGTTGTAATACAATAGTAGTAATGTAAGAAACCAAGTTCTATTATTGGTCCATCCAACTTTAGAATGTCTCATTTAGTGATTTAGCAGTAAAAGAAACACGGATAATCCATTTGAGTTTAGAATACATAGATGTTAGGAGGTAATGCACATGTAGTAATGTAAGAAACCAAGTTTTATTACTGGTCTATCAAGCCTTTGTATGTCTCATTTAGTAATTTAGTAGTCAAAAAATACATCGATAATCCTTCTAAGTATGGAATACATAGATGTTAGGTTGTAATACGAATGCAGTAATGTAAGAAACCCAGTTCTATTGTTGGTCCGTCCAACCTTTGTATGTGTTATTTAGGGATTTAGTAGTCAAAAAAACTCCGATGATCCATACAAGTATGGAATAAATAGATGCTAGGAGGTAATACACGTGTTGTAATGTAAGAATACAGGTTTTATTATTGGTCCATCCAACTTTTGAATGTCTCATTTAGTGATTTAGTAGTCAAAAAGAATCAAAAATCCATCCGAGTATGGAATACATAGATTTTAGGTTGTAATACAATAGTAGTAATGAAAGAAACCAAGTTCTATTATTTGTCCATCCAACTTTAGAATGTCTCATTTAGTGATTTAGTAGTAAAAGAAACACCGATAATCCATTTGAGTTTAGAATACATAGATGTTAGGAGGTAATGCACATGTAGTAATGTAAGAAACCAAGTTTTATTACTGGTCTGTCAAGCCTTTGTATGTCTCATTTAGTAATTTAGAAGTCAAAAAAAACATCGATAATCCTTCTCAGTATGGAATACATATATGTTAGGTTGTAATACAAATGTAGTAATGTAAGAAGCCAAGTTCTATTATTGGTCCGTCCAACCTTTGTATGTGTTATTTAGTGATTTAGTAGTCAAAAAAACTCCGATAATCCATCCAAGTATTTAATAAATAGATGCTAGGAGGTAATATACGTGTTGTAATGTAAGAAACCAGGATTTATTAATTATCAGTCCAGCCTTTGTATGTCTCATTTAGTAATTTAGTAGTCAAACAGAATCAAAACTCCATCCGAGTATGGAATACATAGATGTTAGGTTGTAATACAATAGTAGTAATGTAAGAAACCAAGTTCTATTATTGGTCCATCCAACTTTAGAATGTCTCATTTAGTGATTTAGTAGTAAAAGAAACACCGATAATCCATTTGAGTTTAGGATACATAGATGTTAGGAGGTAATGCACATGTAGTAATGTAAGAAACCAATTTTTATTACTGGTCTGTCAAGCCTTTGTATGTCTCATTTAATAATTTAGTAGTCAAAAAATACATCGATAATCCTTCTGAGTATGGAATACATAGATGTTAGGTTGTGATACGAATGTAATAATGTAAGAAACCAAGTTCTATTATTGGTCCGTCCAACCTTTGTATGTGTTATTTAGTGATTTAGTAGTCAAAAAAACTCCGATAATCCATCCAAGTATGGAATAAATAGATGCGAGGAGGTAATACACGTGTTGTAATGTAAGAAACCAGGTTTTATTAATTGTCAGTCCGTCCAGCCTTTGTATGTCTCATTTAGTAATTTAGTAGTCAAAAAAAACATCGATAATCCTTCTCAGTATGGAATACATATATGTTAGGTTGTAATACAAATGTAGTAATATAAGAAGCCAAGTTCTATTATTGGTCCGTCCAACCTTTGTATGTGTTATTTAGTGATTTAGTAGTCAAAAAAACTCCGATAATCCAACCAAGTATTTAATAAATAGATGCTAGGAGGTAATACACGTGTTGTAATGTAAGAAACCAGGATTTATTAATTGTCAGTCCAGCCTTTGTATGTCTCATTTAGTAATTTAGTAGTCAAAAAGAATCAAAAATCCATCCGAGTATGGAATACATAGATGTTAGGTTGTAATACAATAGTAGTAATGTAAGAAACCAAGTTCTATTATTGGTCCATCCAACTTTAGAATGTCTCATTTAGTGATTTAGTAGTAAAAGAAACACCGATAATCCATTTGAGTTTAGAATACATAGATGTTAGGAGGTAATGCACATGTAGTAATGTAAGAAACCAAGTTTTATTACTGGTCTGTCAAGCCTTTGTATGTCTCATTTAATAATTTAGTAGTCAAAAAATACATCGATAATCCTTCTGAGTATGGAATACATAGATGTTAGGTTGTAATACGAATGCAATAATGTAAGAAACCAAGTTCTATTATTGGTCCGTCCAACCTTTGTATGTGTTATTTAGTGATTTAGTAGTCAAAAAAACTCCGATAATCCATCCAAGTATTTAATAAATAGATGCTAGGAGGTAATACACGTGTTGTAATGTAAGAAACCAGGTTTTATTAATTGTCAGTCCGTCCAGCCTTTTAATGTCTCATTTAGTAGTTTAGTATTCAAAAAAACATCAAAAATCCATCCGAGTATGGAATACATAGATGTTAGGTTGTAATACAATAGTAGTAATGTAAGAAACCAAGTTCTATTATTTGTCCATCCAACTTTTGAATGTCTTATTTAGTGATTTAGTAGTAAAAGAAACACCGATAATCCATTTGAGTTTAGAATACATAGATGTTAGGAGGTAATGCAAATGTAGTAATGTAAGAAACCAAGTTTTATTACTGGTCTGTCAAGCCTTTGTATGTCTCATATAGTAATTTAGTAGTCAAAAAAAACATCGATAATCCTTCTCAGTATGGAATACATAGATGTTAGGTTGTAATACAAATGTAGTAATGTAAGAAACCAAGTTCTATTATTGGTCCGTCCAACCTTTGTATGTGTTATTTAGTGATTTAGTAGTCAAAAAAACTACGATAATCCATCCAAGTATTTAATAAATAGATGCTAGGAGGTAATACACGTGTTGTAATGTAAGAAACCAGGATTTGTTAATTGTCAGTCCAGCCTTTGTATGTCTCATTTAGTAATTTTGTAGTCAAAAAAACATCAAAAATCCATCCGAGTATGGAATACATAGATGTTAGGTTGTAATACAATAGTAGTAATGTAAGAAACCAAGTTCTATTATTGGTCCATCCAACTTTAGAATGTCTCATTTAGTGATTTAGCAGTAAAAGAAACACGGATAATCCATTTGAGTTTAGAATACATAGATGTTAGGAGGTAATGCACATGTAGTAATGTAAGAAACCAAGTTTTATTACTGGTCTATCAAGCCTTTGTATGTCTCATTTAGTAATTTAGTAGTCAAAAAATACATCGATAATCCTTCTAAGTATGGAATACATAGATGTTAGGTTGTAATACAAATGCAGTAATGTAAGAAACCCAGTTCTATTGTTGGTCCGTCCAACCTTTGTATGTGTTATTTAGGGATTTAGTAGTCAAAAAAACTCCGATGATCCATACAAGTATGGAATAAATAGATGCTAGGAGGTAATACACGTGTTGTAATGTAAGAATACAGGTTTTATTATTGGTCCATCCAACTTTTGAATGTCTCATTTAGTGATTTAGTAGTCAAAAAGAATCAAAAATCCATCCGAGTATGGAATACATAGATTTTAGGTTGTAATACAATAGTAGTAATGAAAGAAACCAAGTTCTATTATTTGTCCATCCAACTTTAGAATGTCTCATTTAGTGATTTAGTAGTAAAAGAAACACCGATAATCCATTTGAGTTTAGAATACATAGATGTTAGGAGGTAATGCACATGTAGTAATGTAAGAAACCAAGTTTTATTACTGGTCTGTCAAGCCTTTGTATGTCTCATTTAGTAATTTAGAAGTCAAAAAAAACATCGATAATCCTTCTCAGTATGGAATACATATATGTTAGGTTGTAATACAAATGTAGTAATGTAAGAAGCCAAGTTCTATTATTGGTCCGTCCAACCTTTGTATGTGTTATTTAGTGATTTAGTAGTCAAAAAAACTCCGATAATCCATCCAAGTATTTAATAAATAGATGCTAGGAGGTAATATACGTGTTGTAATGTAAGAAACCAGGATTTATTAATTATCAGTCCAGCCTTTGTATGTCTCATTTAGTAATTTAGTAGTCAAACAGAATCAAAACTCCATCCGAGTATGGAATACATAGATGTTAGGTTGTAATACAATAGTAGTAATGTAAGAAACCAAGTTCTATTATTGGTCCATCCAACTTTAGAATGTCTCATTTAGTGATTTAGTAGTAAAAGAAACACCGATAATCCATTTGAGTTTAGGATACATAGATGTTAGGAGGTAATGCACATGTAGTAATGTAAGAAACCAATTTTTATTACTGGTCTGTCAAGCCTTTGTATGTCTCATTTAATAATTTAGTAGTCAAAAAATACATCGATAATCCTTCTGAGTATGGAATACATAGATGTTAGGTTGTGATACGAATGTAATAATGTAAGAAACCAAGTTCTATTATTGGTCCGTCCAACCTTTGTATGTGTTATTTAGTGATTTAGTAGTCAAAAAAACTCCGATAATCCATCCAAGTATGGAATAAATAGATGCGAGGAGGTAATACACGTGTTGTAATGTAAGAAACCAGGTTTTATTAATTGTCAGTCCGTCCAGCCTTTGTATGTCTCATTTAGTAATTTAGTAGTCAAAAAAAACATCGATAATCCTTCTCAGTATGGAATACATATATGTTAGGTTGTAATACAAATGTAGTAATATAAGAAGCCAAGTTCTATTATTGGTCCGTCCAACCTTTGTATGTGTTATTTAGTGATTTAGTAGTCAAAAAAACTCCGATAATCCAACCAAGTATTTAATAAATAGATGCTAGGAGGTAATACACGTGTTGTAATGTAAGAAACCAGGATTTATTAATTGTCAGTCCAGCCTTTGTATGTCTCATTTAGTAATTTAGTAGTCAAAAAGAATCAAAAATCCATCCGAGTATGGAATACATAGATGTTAGGTTGTAATACAATAGTAGTAATGTAAGAAACCAAGTTCTATTATTGGTCCATCCAACTTTAGAATGTCTCATTTAGTGATTTAGTAGTAAAAGAAACACCGATAATCCATTTGAGTTTAGAATACATAGATGTTAGGAGGTAATGCACATGTAGTAATGTAAGAAACCAAGTTTTATTACTGGTCTGTCAAGCCTTTGTATGTCTCATTTAATAATTTAGTAGTCAAAAAATACATCGATAATCCTTCTGAGTATGGAATACATAGATGTTAGGTTGTAATACGAATGCAATAATGTAAGAAACCAAGTTCTATTATTGGTCCGTCCAACCTTTGTATGTGTTATTTAGTGATTTAGTAGTCAAAAAAACTCCGATAATCCATCCAAGTATTTAATAAATAGATGCTAGGAGGTAATACACGTGTTGTAATGTAAGAAACCAGGTTTTATTAATTGTCAGTCCGTCCAGCCTTTTAATGTCTCATTTAGTAGTTTAGTATTCAAAAAAACATCAAAAATCCATCCGAGTATGGAATACATAGATGTTAGGTTGTAATACAATAGTAGTAATGTAAGAAACCAAGTTCTATTATTTGTCCATCCAACTTTTGAATGTCTTATTTAGTGATTTAGTAGTAAAAGAAACACCGATAATCCATTTGAGTTTAGAATACATAGATGTTAGGAGGTAATGCAAATGTAGTAATGTAAGAAACCAAGTTTTATTACTGGTCTGTCAAGCCTTTGTATGTCTCATATAGTAATTTAGTAGTCAAAAAAAACATCGATAATCCTTCTCAGTATGGAATACATAGATGTTAGGTTGTAATACAAATGTAGTAATGTAAGAAACCAAGTTCTATTATTGGTCCGTCCAACCTTTGTATGTGTTATTTAGTGATTTAGTAGTCAAAAAAACTACGATAATCCATCCAAGTATTTAATAAATAGATGCTAGGAGGTAATACACGTGTTGTAATGTAAGAAACCAGGATTTGTTAATTGTCAGTCCAGCCTTTGTATGTCTCATTTAGTAATTTTGTAGTCAAAAAAACATCAAAAATCCATCCGAGTATGGAATACATAGATGTTAGGTTGTAATACAATAGTAGTAATGTAAGAAACCAAGTTCTATTATTGGTCCATCCAACTTTAGAATGTCTCATTTAGTGATTTAGCAGTAAAAGAAACACGGATAATCCATTTGAGTTTAGAATACATAGATGTTAGGAGGTAATGCACATGTAGTAATGTAAGAAACCAAGTTTTATTACTGGTCTATCAAGCCTTTGTATGTCTCATTTAGTAATTTAGTAGTCAAAAAATACATCGATAATCCTTCTAAGTATGGAATACATAGATGTTAGGTTGTAATACAAATGCAGTAATGTAAGAAACCCAGTTCTATTGTTGGTCCGTCCAACCTTTGTATGTGTTATTTAGGGATTTAGTAGTCAAAAAAACTCCGATGATCCATACAAGTATGGAATAAATAGATGCTAGGAGGTAATACACGTGTTGTAATGTAAGAATACAGGTTTTATTATTGGTCCATCCAACTTTTGAATGTCTCATTTAGTGATTTAGTAGTCAAAAAGAATCAAAAATCCATCCGAGTATGGAATACATAGATTTTAGGTTGTAATACAATAGTAGTAATGAAAGAAACCAAGTTCTATTATTTGTCCATCCAACTTTAGAATGTCTCATTTAGTGATTTAGTAGTAAAAGAAACACCGATAATCCATTTGAGTTTAGAATACATAGATGTTAGGAGGTAATGCACATGTAGTAATGTAAGAAACCAAGTTTTATTACTGGTCTGTCAAGCCTTTGTATGTCTCATTTAGTAATTTAGAAGTCAAAAAAAACATCGATAATCCTTCTCAGTATGGAATACATATATGTTAGGTTGTAATACAAATGTAGTAATGTAAGAAGCCAAGTTCTATTATTGGTCCGTCCAACCTTTGTATGTGTTATTTAGTGATTTAGTAGTCAAAAAAACTCCGATAATCCATCCAAGTATTTAATAAATAGATGCTAGGAGGTAATACACGTGTTGTAATGTAAGAAACCAGGATTTATTAATTATCAGTCCAGCCTTTGTATGTCTCATTTAGTAATTTAGTAGTCAAACAGAATCAAAACTCCATCCGAGTATGGAATACATAGATGTTAGGTTGTAATACAATAGTAGTAATGTAAGAAACCAAGTTCTATTATTGGTCCATCCAACTTTAGAATGTCTCATATAGTGATTTAGTAGTAAAAGAAACACCGATAATCCATTTGAGTTTTGAATACATAGATGTTAGGAGGTAATGCACATGTAGTAATGTAAGAAACCAATTTTTATTACTGGTCTGTCAAGCCTTTGTATGTCTCATTTAATAATTTAGTAGTCAAAAAATACATCGATAATCCTTCTGAGTATGGAATACATAGATGTTAGGTTGTGATACGGATGTAATAATGTAAGAAACCAAGTTCTATTATTGGTCCGTCCAACCTTTGTATGTGTTATTTAGTGATTTAGTAGTCAAAAAAACTCCGATAATCCATCCAAGTATGGAATAAATAGATGCTAGGAGGTAATACACGTGTTGTAATGTAATAAACCAGGTTTTATTAATTGTCAGTCCGTCCAGCCTTTGTATGTCTCATTTAGTAATTTAGTAGTCAAAAAAAACATCGATAATCCTTCTCAGTATGGAATACATATATGTTAGGTTGTAATACAAATGTAGTAATATAAGAAGCCAAGTTCTATTATTGGTCCGTCCAACCTTTGTATGTGTTATTTAGTGATTTAGTAGTCAAAAAAACTCCGATAATCCAACCAAGTATTTAATAAATAGATGCTAGGAGGTAATACACATGTTGTAATGTAAGAAACCAAGTTTTATTAATTGTCAGTCCGTCTAGCCTTTTTATGTCTCATTTAGTAGTTTAGTATTCAAAAAAACATCAAAAATCCATCCGAGTATGGAATACATAGATGTTAGGTTGTAATACAATAGTAGTAATGTAAGAAACCAAGTTCTATTATTTGTCCATCCAACTTTTGAATGTCATATTTTGTGATTTAGCAGTCAAAAAAACACTGATAATCCATCCAAGTATGGAATAAATAGATGCTAGAAGGTAATAGATGTTTTGTAATGTAAGAAAGCAAGTCTTATTGTTTTTCCGTCCAGCCCTTACATGTCTCATTTAGTAATTTAATAGTCAAAAACACATCAAAAATCCATCCGAGTATGGAATACATAGGTGTTAGGTTGTAATACAATAGTAATAATGTAAGAAACCAAGTTCTATTATTGGTCCATTCAACTTTTGGATGTCTCATTTAGTGATTTAGTAGCAAAAGAAACACCAATAATCCATTTGAGTTTAGAATACATAGATGTTAGGAGGTAATGCACATGTAGTAATGTAAGAAACCAAGTTTTATTACTGGTCTGTCAAGCCTTTTTATGTCTCATTTAGTAATTTAGTAGTCACAAAATACATAGATAATCCTTCTAAGTATGGAATACATAGATGTTAGGTTGTAATGCGAATGCAGCAATGTAAGAAACCCAGTTCTATTATTGGTCCGTCCAACCTTTGTATGTGTTATTTAGTGATTTAGTAGTCAAAAAAACTCCGATGATCCATCCAAGTATGCAATAAATAGATGCTAGGAGGTAATACACGTGTTGTAATGTAAGAAACCAGGTTTTATTAATTGTCAGTCCGTCCAGCCTTTGTATGTCTCATTTAGTAATTTAGTAGTCAAAAAAAACATCGATAATCCTTCTCAGTATGGAATACATATATGTTAGGTTGTAATACAAATGTAGTAATGTAAGAAGCCAAGTTCTATTATTGGTCCGTCCAACCTTTGTATGTGTTATTTAGTGATTTAGTAGTCAAAAAAACTCCGATAATCCAACCAAGTATTTAATAAATAGATGCTAGGAGGTAATACACGTGTTGTAATGTGAGAAACCAGGATTTATTAATTGTCAGTCCAGCCTTTGTATGTCTCATTTAGTAATTTAGTAGTCAAAAAGAATCAAAAATCCATCCGAGTATGGAATACATAGATGTTAGGTTTTAATACAATAGTAGTAATGTAAGAAACCAAGTTCTATTATTGGTCCATCCAACTTTAGAATGTCTCATTTAGTGATTTAGTAGTAAAAGAAACACCGATAATCCATTTGAGTTTAGGATACATAGATGTTAGGAGGTAATGCACATGTAGTAATGTAAGAAACCAATTTTTATTACTGGTCTGTCAAGCCTTTGTATGTCTCATTTAATAATTTAGTAGTCAAAAAATACATCGATAATCCTTCTGAGTATGGAATACATAGATGTTAGGTTGTAATACGAATGCAATAATGTAAGAAACCAAGTTCTATTATTGGTCCGTCCAACCTTTGTATGTGTTATTTAGTGATTTAGTAGTCAAAAAAACTCCGATAATCCATCCAAGTATGGAATAAATAGATGCTAGGAGGTAATACACGTGTTGTAATGTAAGAAACCAGGTTTTATTAATTGTCAGTCCGTCCAGCCTTTGTATGTCTCATTTAGTAATTTAGTAGTCAAAAAAAACATCGATAATCCTTCTCAGTATGGAATACATATATGTTAGGTTGTAATACAAATGTAGTAATATAAGAAGCCAAGTTCTATTATTGGTCCGTCCAACCTTTGTATGTGTTATTTAGTGATTTAGTAGTCAAAAAAACTCCGATAATCCAACCAAGTATTTAATAAATAGATGCTAGGAGGTAATACACGTGTTGTAATGTAAGAAACCAGGATTTATTCATTGTCAGTCCAGCCTTTGTATGTCTCATTTAGTAATTTAGTAGTCAAAAAGAATCAAAAATCCATCCGAGTATGGAATACATAGATGTTAGGTTGTAATACAATAGTAGTAATGTAAGAAACCAAGTTCTATTATTGGTCCATCCAACTTTAGAATGTCTCATTTAGTGATTTAGTAGTAAAAGAAACACCGATAATCCATTTGAGTTTAGGATACATAGATGTTAGGAGGTAATGCACATGTAGTAATGTAAGAAACCAATTTTTATTACTGGTCTGTCAAGCCTTTGTATGTCTCATTTAATAATTTAGTAGTCAAAAAATACATCGATAATCCTTCTGAGTATGGAATACATAGATGTTAGGTTGTAATACGAATGCAATAATGTAAGAAACCAAGTTCTATTATTGGTCCGTCCAACCTTTGTATGTGTTATTTAGTGATTTAGTAGTCAAAAAAACTCCGATAATCCATCCAAGTATGGAATAAATAGATGCTAGGAGGTAATACACGTGTTGTAATGTAAGAAACCAGGTTTTATTAATTGTCAGTCCGTCCAGCCTTTGTATGTCTCATTTAGTAATTTAGTAGTAAAAAAAAACATCGATAATCCTTCTCAGTATGGAATACATATATGTTAGGTTGTAATACAAATGTAGTAATATAAGAAGCCAAGTTCTATTATTGGTCCGTCCAACCTTTGTATGTGTTATTTAGTGATTTAGTAGTCAAAAAAACTCCGATAATCCAACCAAGTATTTAATAAATAGATGCTAGGAGGTAATACACGTGTTGTAATGTAAGAAACCAGGATTTATTAATTGTCAGTCCAGCCTTTGTATGTCTCATTTAGTAATTTAGTAGTCAAAAAGAATCAAAAATCCATCCGAGTATGGAATACATAGATGTTAGGTTGTAATACAATAGTAGTAATGTAAGAAACCAAGTTCTATTATTGGTCCATCCAACTTTAGAATGTCTCATTTAGTGATTTAGTAGTAAAAGAAACACCGATAATCCATTTGAGTTTAGAATACATAGATGTTAGGAGGTAATGCACATGTAGTAATGTAAGAAACCAAGTTTTATTACTGGTCTGTCAAGCCTTTGTATGTCTCATTTAATAATTTAGTAGTCAAAAAATACATCGATAATCCTTCTGAGTATGGAATACATAGATGTTAGGTTGTAATACGAATGCAATAATGTAAGAAACCAAGTTCTATTATTGGTCCGTCCAACCTTTGTATGTGTTATTTAGTGATTTAGTAGTCAAAAAAACTCCGATAATCCATCCAAGTATGGAATAAATAGATGCTAGGAGGTAATACACGTGTTGTAATGTAAGAAACCAGGTTTTATTAATTGTCAGTCCGTCCAGCCTTTGTATGTCTCATTTAGTAATTTAGTAGTCAAAAAAAACATCGATAATCCTTCTCAGTATGGAATACATATATGTTAGGTTGTAATACAAATGTAGTAATATAAGAAGCCAAGTTCTATTATTGGTCCGTCCAACCTTTGTATGTGTTATTTAGTGATTTAGTAGTCAAAAAAACTCCGATAATCCAACCAAGTATTTAATAAATAGATGCTAGGAGGTAATACACGTGTTGTAATGTAAGAAACCAGGATTTATTAATTGTCAGTCCAGCCTTTGTATGTCTCATTTAGTAATTTAGTAGTCAAAAAGAATCAAAAATCCATCCGAGTATGGAATACATAGATGTTAGGTTGTAATACAATAGTAGTAATGTAAGAAACCAAGTTCTATTATTGGTCCATCCAACTTTAGAATGTCTCATTTAGTGATTTAGTAGTAAAAGAAACACCGATAATCCATTTGAGTTTAGGATACATAGATGTTAGGAGGTAATGCACATGTAGTAATGTAAGAAACCAATTTTTATTACTGGTCTGTCAAGCCTTTGTATGTCTCATTTAATAATTTAGTAGTCAAAAAATACATCGATAATCCTTCTGAGTATGGAATACATAGATGTTAGGTTGTAATACGAATGCAATAATGTAAGAAACCAAGTTCTATTATTGGTCCGTCCAACCTTTGTATGTGTTATTTAGTGATTTAGTAGTCAAAAAAACTCCGATAATCCATCCAAGTATGGAATAAATAGATGCTAGGAGGTAATACACGTGTTGTAATGTAAGAAACCAGGTTTTATTAATTGTCAGTCCGTCCAGCCTTTGTATGTCTCATTTAGTAATTTAGTAGTAAAAAAAAACATCGATAATCCTTCTCAGTATGGAATACATATATGTTAGGTTGTAATACAAATGTAGTAATATAAGAAGCCAAGTTCTATTATTGGTCCGTCCAACCTTTGTATGTGTTATTTAGTGATTTAGTAGTCAAAAAAACTCCGATAATCCAACCAAGTATTTAATAAATAGATGCTAGGAGGTAATACACGTGTTGTAATGTAAGAAACCAGGATTTATTAATTGTCAGTCCAGCCTTTGTATGTCTCATTTAGTAATTTAGTAGTCAAAAAGAATCAAAAATCCATCCGAGTATGGAATACATAGATGTTAGGTTGTAATACAATAGTAGTAATGTAAGAAACCAAGTTCTATTATTGGTCCATCCAACTTTAGAATGTCTCATTTAGTGATTTAGTAGTAAAAGAAACACCGATAATCCATTTGAGTTTAGAATACATAGATGTTAGGAGGTAATGCACATGTAGTAATGTAAGAAACCAAGTTTTATTACTGGTCTGTCAAGCCTTTGTATGTCTCATTTAATAATTTAGTAGTCAAAAAATACATCGATAATCCTTCTGAGTATGGAATACATAGATGTTAGGTTGTAATACGAATGCAATAATGTAAGAAACCAAGTTCTATTATTGGTCCGTCCAACCTTTGTATGTGTTATTTAGTGATTTAGTAGTCAAAAAAACTCCGATAATCCATCCAAGTATTTAATAAATAGATGCTAGGAGGTAATACACGTGTTGTAATGTAAGAAACCAGGTTTTATTAATTGTCAATCCGTCCAGCCTTTTAATGTCTCATTTAGTAGTTTAGTATTCAAAAAAACATCAAAAATCCATCCGAGTATGGAATACATAGATGTTAGGTTGTAATACAATAGTAGTAATGTAAGAAACCAAGTTCTATTATTGGTCCATCCAACTTTAGAATGTCTCATTTAGTGATTTAGCAGTAAAAGAAACACGGATAATCCATTTGAGTTTAGAATACATAGATGTTAGGAGGTAATGCACATGTAGTAATGTAAGAAACCAAGTTTTATTACTGGTCTATCAAGCCTTTGTATGTCTCATTTAGTAATTTAGTAGTCAAAAAATACATCGATAATCCTTCTAAGTATGGAATACATAGATGTTAGGTTGTAATACGAATGCAGTAATGTAAGAAACCCAGTTCTATTGTTGGTCCGTCCAACCTTTGTATGTGTTATTTAGGGATTTAGTAGTCAAAAAAACTCCGATGATCCATACAAGTATGGAATAAATAGATGCTAGGAGGTAATACACGTGTTGTAATGTAAGAATACAGGTTTTATTATTGGTCCATCCAACTTTTGAATGTCTCATTTAGTGATTTAGTAGTCAAATAGAATCAAAAATCCATCCGAGTATGGAATACATAGATTTTAGGTTGTAATACAATAGTAGTAATGAAAGAAACCAAGTTCTATTATTTGTCCATCCAACTTTAGAATGTCTCATTTAGTGATTTAGTAGTAAAAGAAACACCGATAATCCATTTGAGTTTAGAATACATAGATGTTAGGAGGTAATGCACATGTAGTAATGTAAGAAACCAAGTTTTATTACTGGTCTGTCAAGCCTTTGTATGTCTCATTTAGTAATTTAGAAGTCAAAAAAAACATCGATAATCCTTCTCAGTATGGAATACATATATGTTAGGTTGTAATACAAATGTAGTAATGTAAGAAGCCAAGTTCTATTATTGGTCCGTCCAACCTTTGTATGTGTTATTTAGTGATTTAGTAGTCAAAAAAACTCCGATAATCCATCCAAGTATTTAATAAATAGATGCTAGGAGGTAATACACGTGTTGTAATGTAAGAAACCAGGATTTATTAATTATCAGTCCAGCCTTTGTATGTCTCATTTAGTAATTTAGTAGTCAAACAGAATCAAAACTCCATCCGAGTATGGAATACATAGATGTTAGGTTGTAATACAATAGTAGTAATGTAAGAAACCAAGTTCTATTATTGGTCCATCCAACTTTAGAATGTCTCATTTAGTGATTTAGTAGTAAAAGAAAAACCGATAATCCATTTGAGTTTTGAATACATAGATGTTAGGAGGTAATGCACATGTAGTAATGTAAGAAACCAATTTTTATTACTGGTCTGTCAAGCCTTTGTATGTCTCATTTAATAATTTAGTAGTCAAAAAATACATCGATAATCCTTCTGAGTATGGAATACATAGATGTTAGGTTGTGATACGAATGTAATAATGTAAGAAACCAAGTTCTATTATTGGTCCGTCCAACCTTTGTATGTGTTATTTAGTGATTTAGTAGTCAAAAAAACTCCGATAATCCATCCAAGTATGGAATAAATAGATGCTAGGAGGTAATACACGTGTTTTAATGTAATAAACCAGGTTTTATTAATTGTCAGTCCGTCCAGCCTTTGTATGTCTCATTTAGTAATTTAGTAGTCAAAAAAAACATCGATAATCCTTCTCAGTATGGAATACATATATGTTAGGTTGTAATACAAATGTAGTAATATAAGAAGCCAAGTTATATTATTGGTCCGTCCAACCTTTGTATGTGTTATTTAGTGATTTAGTAGTCAAAAAAACTCCGATAATCCAACCAAGTATTTAATAAATAGATGCTAGGAGGTAATACACGTGTTGTAATGTAAGAAACCAGGATTTATTAATTGTCAGTCCAGCCTTTGTATGTCTCATTTAGTAATTTAGTAGTCAAAAAGAATCAAAAATCCATCCGAGTATGGAATACATAGATGTTAGGTTTTAATACAATAGTAGTAATGTAAGAAACCAAGTTCTATTATTGGTCCATCCAACTTTAGAATGTCTCATTTAGTGATTTAGTAGTAAAAGAAACACCGATAATCCATTTGAGTTTAGAATACATAGATGTTAGGAGGTAATGCACATGTAGTAATGTAAGAAACCAAGTTTTATTACTGGTCTGTCAAGCCTTTGTATGTCTCATTTAATAATTTAGTAGTCAAAAAATACATCAATAATCCTTCTGAGTATGGAATACATAGATGTTAGGTTGTAATACGAATGCAATAATGTAAGAAACCAAGTTCTATTATTGGTCCGTCCAACCTTTGTATGTGTTATTTAGTGATTTAGTAGTCAAAAAAACTCCGATAATCAATCTAAGTATTTAATAAATAGATGCTAGGACGTAATACACGTGTTGTAATGTAAGAAACCAAGTTTTATTAATTGTCAGTCCGTCTAGCCTTTTTATGTCTCATTTAGTAGTTTAGTATTCAAAAAAACATCAAAAATCCATCCGAGTATGGAATACATAGATGTTAGGTTGTAATACAATAGTAGTAATGTAAGAAACCAAGTTCTATTATTTGTCCATCCAACTTTTGAATGTCATATTTTGTGATTTAGCAGTCAAAAAAACACTGATAATCCATCCAAGTATGGAATAAATAGATGCTAGAAGGTAATAGATGTTTTGTAATGTAAGAAAGCAAGTCTTATTGTTTTTCCGTCCAGCCCTTACATGTCTCATTTAGTAATTTAATAGTCAAAAACACATCAAAAATCCATCCGAGTATGGAATACATAGGTGTTAGGTTGTAATACAATAGTAATAATGTAAGAAACCAAGTTCTATTATTGGTCCATTCAACTTTTGGATGTCTCATTTAGTGATTTAGTAGCAAAAGAAACACCAATAATCCATTTGAGTTTAGAATACATAGATGTTAGGAGGTAATGCACATGTAGTAATGTAAGAAACCAAGTTTTATTACTGGTCTGTCAAGCCTTTTTATGTCTCATTTAGTAATTTAGTAGTCACAAAATACATAGATAATCCTTCTAAGTATGGAATACATAGATGTTAGGTTGTAATGCGAATGCAGCAATGTAAGAAACCCAGTTCTATTATTGGTCCGTCCAACCTTTGTATGTGTTATTTAGTGATTTAGTAGTCAAAAAAACTCCGATGATCCATCCAAGTATGCAATAAATAGATGCTAGGAGGTAATACACGTGTTGTAATGTAAGAAACCAGGTTTTATTAATTGTCAGTCCGTCCAGCCTTTGTATGTCTCATTTAGTAATTTAGTAGTCAAAAAAAACATCGATAATCCTTCTCAGTATGGAATACATAGATGTTAGGTTGTAATACAAATGTAGTAATGTAAGAAGCCAAGTTCTATTATTGGTCCGTCCAACCTTTGTATGTGTTATTTAGTGATTTAGTAGTCAAAAAAACTCCGATAATCCATCCAAGTATTTAATAAATAGATGCTAGGAGGTAATACACGTGTTGTAATGTAAGAAACCAGGATTTATTAATTATCAGTCCAGCCTTTGTATGTCTCATTTAGTAATTTAGTAGTCAAAAAGAATCAAAACTCCATCCGAGTATGGAATACATAGATGTTAGGTTGTAATACAATAGTAGTAATGTAAGAAACCAAGTTATATTATTGGTCCATCCAACTTTAGAATGTCTCATTTAGTGATTTAGTAGTAAAAGAAACACCGATAATCCATTTGAGTTTAGAATACATAGATGTTAGGAGGTAATGCACATGTAGTAATGTAAGAAACCAATTTTTATTACTGGTCTGTCAAGCCTTTGTATGTTTCATTTAATAATTTAGTAGTCAAAAAATACATCGATAATCCTTCTGAGTATGGAATACATAGATGTTAGGTTGTGATACGAATGTAATAATGTAAGAAACCAAGTTCTATTATTGGTCCGTCCAACCTTTGTATGTGTTATTTAGTGATTTAGTAGTCAAAAAAACTCCGATAATCCATCCAAGTATGGAATAAATAGATGCTAGGAGGTAATGCACATGTAGTAATGTAAGAAACCAAGTTTTATTACTGGTCTGTCAAGCCTTTGTATGTCTCATTTAATAATTTAGTAGTCAAAAAATACATCGATAATCCTTCTGAGTATGGAATACATAGATGTTAGGTTGTGATACGAATGTAATAATGTAAGAAACCAAGTTCTATTATTGGTCCGTCCAACCTTTGTATGTGTTATTTAGTGATTTAGTAGTCAAAAAAACTACGATAATCCATCCAAGTATGGAATAAATAGATGCTAGGAGGTAATACACGTGTTGTAATGTAATAAACCAGGTTTTATTAATTGTCAGTCCGTCCAGCCTTTGTATGTCTCATTTAGTAATTTAGTAGTCAAAAAAAACATCGATAATCCTTCTCAGTATGGAATACATATATGTTAGGTTGTAATACAAATGTAGTAATATAAGAAGCCAAGTTCTATTATTGGTCCGCCCAACCTTTGTATGTGTTATTTAGTGATTTAGTAGTCAAAAAAACTCCGATAATCCAACCAAGTATTTAATAAATAGATGCTAGGAGGTAATACACGTGTTGTAATGTAAGAAACCAGGATTTATTAATTGTCAGTCCAGCCTTTGTATGTCTCATTTAGTAATTTAGTAGTCAAAAAGAATCAAAAATCCATCCGAGTATGGAATACATAGATGTTAGGTTTTAATACAATAGTAGTAATGTAAGAAACCAAGTTCTATTATTGGTCCATCCAACTTTAGAATGTCTCATTTAGTGATTTAGTAGTAAAAGAAACACCGATAATCCATTTGAGTTTAGAATACATAGATGTTAGGAGGTAATGCACATGTAGTAATGTAAGAAACCAAGTTTTATTACTGGTCTATCAAGCCTTTGTATGTCTCATTTAGTAATTTAGTAGTCAAAAAATACATCGATAATCCTTCTAAGTATGGAATACATAGATGTTAGGTTGTAATACGAATGCAGTAATGTAAGAAACCCAGTTCTATTGTTGGTCCGTCCAACCTTTGTATGTGTTATTTAGGGATTTAGTAGTCAAAAAAACTCCGATGATCCATACAAGTATGGAATAAATAGATGCTAGGAGGTAATACACGTGTTGTAATGTAAGAATACAGGTTTTATTATTGGTCCATCCAACTTTTGAATGTCTCATTTAGTGATTTAGTAGTCAAATAGAATCAAAAATCCATCCGAGTATGGAATACATAGATTTTAGGTTGTAATACAATAGTAGTAATGAAAGAAACCAAGTTCTATTATTTGTCCATCCAACTTTAGAATGTCTCATTTAGTGATTTAGTAGTAAAAGAAACACCGATAATCCATTTGAGTTTAGAATACATAGATGTTAGGAGGTAATGCACATGTAGTAATGTAAGAAACCAAGTTTTATTACTGGTCTGTCAAGCCTTTGTATGTCTCATTTAATAATTTAGTAGTCAAAAAATACATCGATAATCCTTCTGAGTATGGAATACATAGATGTTAGGTTGTAATACGAATGCAATAATGTAAGAAACCAAGTTCTATTATTGGTCCGTCCAACCTTTGTATGTGTTATTTAGTGATTTAGTAGTCAAAAAAACTCCGATAATCCATCCAAGTATTTAATAAATAGATGCTAGGAGGTAATACACGTGTTGTAATGTAAGAAACCAGGTTTTATTAATTGTCAATCCGTCCAGCCTTTTAATGTCTCATTTAGTAGTTTAGTATTCAAAAAAACATCAAAAATCCATCCGAGTATGGAATACATAGATGTTAGGTTGTAATACAATAGTAGTAATGTAAGAAACCAAGTTCTATTATTGGTCCATCCAACTTTAGAATGTCTCATTTAGTGATTTAGCAGTAAAAGAAACACGGATAATCCATTTGAGTTTAGAATACATAGATGTTAGGAGGTAATGCACATGTAGTAATGTAAGAAACCAAGTTTTATTACTGGTCTATCAAGCCTTTGTATGTCTCATTTAGTAATTTAGTAGTCAAAAAATACATCGATAATCCTTCTAAGTATGGAATACATAGATGTTAGGTTGTAATACGAATGCAGTAATGTAAGAAACCCAGTTCTATTGTTGGTCCGTCCAACCTTTGTATGTGTTATTTAGGGATTTAGTAGTCAAAAAAACTCCGATGATCCATACAAGTATGGAATAAATAGATGCTAGGAGGTAATACACGTGTTGTAATGTAAGAATACAGGTTTTATTATTGGTCCATCCAACTTTTGAATGTCTCATTTAGTGATTTAGTAGTCAAATAGAATCAAAAATCCATCCGAGTATGGAATACATAGATTTTAGGTTGTAATACAATAGTAGTAATGAAAGAAACCAAGTTCTATTATTTGTCCATCCAACTTTAGAATGTCTCATTTAGTGATTTAGTAGTAAAAGAAACACCGATAATCCATTTGAGTTTAGAATACATAGATGTTAGGAGGTAATGCACATGTAGTAATGTAAGAAACCAAGTTTTATTACTGGTCTGTCAAGCCTTTGTATGTCTCATTTAGTAATTTAGAAGTCAAAAAAAACATCGATAATCCTTCTCAGTATGGAATACATATATGTTAGGTTGTAATACAAATGTAGTAATGTAAGAAGCCAAGTTCTATTATTGGTCCGTCCAACCTTTGTATGTGTTATTTAGTGATTTAGTAGTCAAAAAAACTCCGATAATCCATCCAAGTATTTAATAAATAGATGCTAGGAGGTAATACACGTGTTGTAATGTAAGAAACCAGGATTTATTAATTATCAGTCCAGCCTTTGTATGTCTCATTTAGTAATTTAGTAGTCAAACAGAATCAAAACTCCATCCGAGTATGGAATACATAGATGTTAGGTTGTAATACAATAGTAGTAATGTAAGAAACCAAGTTCTATTATTGGTCCATCCAACTTTAGAATGTCTCATTTAGTGATTTAGTAGTAAAAGAAAAACCGATAATCCATTTGAGTTTTGAATACATAGATGTTAGGAGGTAATGCACATGTAGTAATGTAAGAAACCAATTTTTATTACTGGTCTGTCAAGCCTTTGTATGTCTCATTTAATAATTTAGTAGTCAAAAAATACATCGATAATCCTTCTGAGTATGGAATACATAGATGTTAGGTTGTGATACGAATGTAATAATGTAAGAAACCAAGTTCTATTATTGGTCCGTCCAACCTTTGTATGTGTTATTTAGTGATTTAGTAGTCAAAAAAACTCCGATAATCCATCCAAGTATGGAATAAATAGATGCTAGGAGGTAATACACGTGTTTTAATGTAATAAACCAGGTTTTATTAATTGTCAGTCCGTCCAGCCTTTGTATGTCTCATTTAGTAATTTAGTAGTCAAAAAAAACATCGATAATCCTTCTCAGTATGGAATACATATATGTTAGGTTGTAATACAAATGTAGTAATATAAGAAGCCAAGTTATATTATTGGTCCGTCCAACCTTTGTATGTGTTATTTAGTGATTTAGTAGTCAAAAAAACTCCGATAATCCAACCAAGTATTTAATAAATAGATGCTAGGAGGTAATACACGTGTTGTAATGTAAGAAACCAGGATTTATTAATTGTCAGTCCAGCCTTTGTATGTCTCATTTAGTAATTTAGTAGTCAAAAAGAATCAAAAATCCATCCGAGTATGGAATACATAGATGTTAGGTTTTAATACAATAGTAGTAATGTAAGAAACCAAGTTCTATTATTGGTCCATCCAACTTTAGAATGTCTCATTTAGTGATTTAGTAGTAAAAGAAACACCGATAATCCATTTGAGTTTAGAATACATAGATGTTAGGAGGTAATGCACATGTAGTAATGTAAGAAACCAAGTTTTATTACTGGTCTGTCAAGCCTTTGTATGTCTCATTTAATAATTTAGTAGTCAAAAAATACATCAATAATCCTTCTGAGTATGGAATACATAGATGTTAGGTTGTAATACGAATGCAATAATGTAAGAAACCAAGTTCTATTATTGGTCCGTCCAACCTTTGTATGTGTTATTTAGTGATTTAGTAGTCAAAAAAACTCCGATAATCAATCTAAGTATTTAATAAATAGATGCTAGGAGGTAATACACGTGTTGTAATGTAAGAAACCAAGTTTTATTAATTGTCAGTCCGTCTAGCCTTTTTATGTCTCATTTAGTAGTTTAGTATTCAAAAAAACATCAAAAATCCATCCGAGTATGGAATACATAGATGTTAGGTTGTAATACAATAGTAGTAATGTAAGAAACCAAGTTCTATTATTTGTCCATCCAACTTTTGAATGTCATATTTTGTGATTTAGCAGTCAAAAAAACACTGATAATCCATCCAAGTATGGAATAAATAGATGCTAGAAGGTAATAGATGTTTTGTAATGTAAGAAAGCAAGTCTTATTGTTTTTCCGTCCAGCCCTTACATGTCTCATTTAGTAATTTAATAGTCAAAAACACATCAAAAATCCATCCGAGTATGGAATACATAGGTGTTAGGTTGTAATACAATAGTAATAATGTAAGAAACCAAGTTCTATTATTGGTCCATTCAACTTTTGGATGTCTCATTTAGTGATTTAGTAGCAAAAGAAACACCAATAATCCATTTGAGTTTAGAATACATAGATGTTAGGAGGTAATGCACATGTAGTAATGTAAGAAACCAAGTTTTATTACTGGTCTGTCAAGCCTTTTTATGTCTCATTTAGTAATTTAGTAGTCACAAAATACATAGATAATCCTTCTAAGTATGGAATACATAGATGTTAGGTTGTAATGCGAATGCAGCAATGTAAGAAACCCAGTTCTATTATTGGTCCGTCCAACCTTTGTATGTGTTATTTAGTGATTTAGTAGTCAAAAAAACTCCGATGATCCATCCAAGTATGCAATAAATAGATGCTAGGAGGTAATACACGTGTTGTAATGTAAGAAACCAGGTTTTATTAATTGTCAGTCCGTCCAGCCTTTGTATGTCTCATTTAGTAATTTAGTAGTCAAAAAAAACATCGATAATCCTTCTCAGTATGGAATACATAGATGTTAGGTTGTAATACAAATGTAGTAATGTAAGAAGCCAAGTTCTATTATTGGTCCGTCCAACCTTTGTATGTGTTATTTAGTGATTTAGTAGTCAAAAAAACTCCGATAATCCATCCAAGTATTTAATAAATAGATGCTAGGAGGTAATACACGTGTTGTAATGTAAGAAACCAGGATTTATTAATTATCAGTCCAGCCTTTGTATGTCTCATTTAGTAATTTAGTAGTCAAAAAGAATCAAAACTCCATCCGAGTATGGAATACATAGATGTTAGGTTGTAATACAATAGTAGTAATGTAAGAAACCAAGTTATATTATTGGTCCATCCAACTTTAGAATGTCTCATTTAGTGATTTAGTAGTAAAAGAAACAACGATAATCCATTTGAGTTTAGAATACATAGATGTTAGGAGGTAATGCACATGTAGTAATGTAAGAAACCAATTTTTATTACTGGTCTGTCAAGCCTTTGTATGTTTCATTTAATAATTTAGTAGTCAAAAAATACATCGATAATCCTTCTGAGTATGGAATACATAGATGTTAGGTTGTGATACGAATGTAATAATGTAAGAAACCAAGTTCTATTATTGGTCCGTCCAACCTTTGTATGTGTTATTTAGTGATTTAGTAGTCAAAAAAACTCCGATAATCCATCCAAGTATGGAATAAATAGATGCTAGGAGGTAATGCACATGTAGTAATGTAAGAAACCAAGTTTTATTACTGGTCTGTCAAGCCTTTGTATGTCTCATTTAATAATTTAGTAGTCAAAAAATACATCGATAATCCTTCTGAGTATGGAATACATAGATGTTAGGTTGTGATACGAATGTAATAATGTAAGAAACCAAGTTCTATTATTGGTCCGTCCAACCTTTGTATGTGTTATTTAGTGATTTAGTAGTCAAAAAAACTACGATAATCCATCCAAGTATGGAATAAATAGATGCTAGGAGGTAATACACGTGTTGTAATGTAATAAACCAGGTTTTATTAATTGTCAGTCCGTCCAGCCTTTGTATGTCTCATTTAGTAATTTAGTAGTCAAAAAAAACATCGATAATCCTTCTCAGTATGGAATACATATATGTTAGGTTGTAATACAAATGTAGTAATATAAGAAGCCAAGTTCTATTATTGGTCCGCCCAACCTTTGTATGTGTTATTTAGTGATTTAGTAGTCAAAAAAACTCCGATAATCCAACCAAGTATTTAATAAATAGATGCTAGGAGGTAATACACGTGTTGTAATGTAAGAAACCAGGATTTATTAATTGTCAGTCCAGCCTTTGTATGTCTCATTTAGTAATTTAGTAGTCAAAAAGAATCAAAAATCCATCCGAGTATGGAATACATAGATGTTAGGTTTTAATACAATAGTAGTAATGTAAGAAACCAAGTTCTATTATTGGTCCATCCAACTTTAGAATGTCTCATTTAGTGATTTAGTAGTAAAAGAAACACCGATAATCCATTTGAGTTTAGAATACATAGATGTTAGGAGGTAATGCACATGTAGTAATGTAAGAAACCAAGTTCTATTACTGGTCTGTCAAGCCTTTGTATGTCTCATTTAATAATTTAGTAGTCAAAAAATACATCGATAATCCTTCTGAGTATGGAATACATAGATGTTAGGTTGTAATACGAATGCAATAATGTAAGAAACCAAGTTCTATTATTGGTCCGTCCAACCTTTGTATGTGTTATTTAGTGATTTAGTAGTCAAAAAAACTCCGATAATCCATCCAAGTATTTAATAAATAGATGCTAGGAGGTAATACACGTGTTGTAATGTAAGAAACCAGGATTTATTAATTATCAGTCCAGCCTTTGTATGTCTCATTTAGTAATTTAGTAGTCAAAAAGAATCAAAACTCCATCCGAGTATGGAATACATAGATGTTAGGTTGTAATACAATAGTAGTAATGTAAGAAACCAAGTTATATTATTGGTCCATCCAACTTTAGAATGTCTCATTTAGTGATTTAGTAGTAAAAGAAACACCGATAATCCATTTGAGTTTAGAATACATAGATGTTAGGAGGTAATGCACATGTAGTAATGTAAGAAACCAATTTTTATTACTGGTCTGTCAAGCCTTTGTATGTTTCATTTAATAATTTAGTAGTCAAAAAATACATCGATAATCCTTCTGAGTATGGAATACATAGATGTTAGGTTGTGATACGAATGTAATAATGTAAGAAACCAAGTTCTATTATTGGTCCGTCCAACCTTTGTATGTGTTATTTAGTGATTTAGTAGTCAAAAAAACTCCGATAATCCATCCAAGTATGGAATAAATAGATGCTAGGAGGTAATGCACATGTAGTAATGTAAGAAACCAAGTTTTATTACTGGTCTGTCAAGCCTTTGTATGTCTCATTTAATAATTTAGTAGTCAAAAAATACATCGATAATCCTTCTGAGTATGGAATACATAGATGTTAGGTTGTGATACGAATGTAATAATGTAAGAAACCAAGTTCTATTATTGGTCCGTCCAACCTTTGTATGTGTTATTTAGTGATTTAGTAGTCAAAAAAACTACGATAATCCATCCAAGTATGGAATAAATAGATGCTAGGAGGTAATACACGTGTTGTAATGTAATAAACCAGGTTTTATTAATTGTCAGTCCGTCCAGCCTTTGTATGTCTCATTTAGTAATTTAGTAGTCAAAAAAAACATCGATAATCCTTCTCAGTATGGAATACATATATGTTAGGTTGTAATACAAATGTAGTAATATAAGAAGCCAAGTTCTATTATTGGTCCGCCCAACCTTTGTATGTGTTATTTAGTGATTTAGTAGTCAAAAAAACTCCGATAATCCAACCAAGTATTTAATAAATAGATGCTAGGAGGTAATACACGTGTTGTAATGTAAGAAACCAGGATTTATTAATTGTCAGTCCAGCCTTTGTATGTCTCATTTAGTAATTTAGTAGTCAAAAAGAATCAAAAATCCATCCGAGTATGGAATACATAGATGTTAGGTTTTAATACAATAGTAGTAATGTAAGAAACCAAGTTCTATTATTGGTCCATCCAACTTTAGAATGTCTCATTTAGTGATTTAGTAGTAAAAGAAACACCGATAATCCATTTGAGTTTAGAATACATAGATGTTAGGAGGTAATGCACATGTAGTAATGTAAGAAACCAAGTTCTATTACTGGTCTGTCAAGCCTTTGTATGTCTCATTTAATAATTTAGTAGTCAAAAAATACATCGATAATCCTTCTGAGTATGGAATACATAGATGTTAGGTTGTAATACGAATGCAATAATGTAAGAAACCAAGTTCTATTATTGGTCCGTCCAACCTTTGTATGTGTTATTTAGTGATTTAGTAGTCAAAAAAACTCCGATAATCAATCTAAGTATTTAATAAATAGATGCTAGGAGGTAATACACGTGTTGTAATGTAAGAAACCAAGTTTTATTAATTGTCAGTCCGTCTAGCCTTTTTATGTCTCATTTAGTAATTTAATAGTCAAAAAAACATCAAAAATCCATCCGAGTATGGAATACATAGATGTTAGGTTGTAATACAATAGTAGTAATGTAAGAAACCAAGTTCTATTATTGGTCCATTCAACTTTTGGATGTCTCATTTAGTGATTTAGTAGTAAAAGAAACACCGATAATCCATTTGAGTTTAGAATACATAGATGTTAGGAGGTAATGCACATGTAGTAATGTAAGAAACCAAGTTTTATTACTGGTCTGTCAAGCCTTTTTATGTCTCATTTAGTAATTTAGTAGTCACAAAATACATCGATAATCCTTCTAAGTATGGAATACATAGATGTTAGGTTGTAATGCGAAAGCAGCAATGTAAGAAACCCAGTTCTATTATTGGTCCGTCCAACCTTTGTATGTGTTATTTAGTGATTTAGTAGTCAAAAAAACTCCGATGATCCATCCAAGTATGGAATAAATAGATGCTAGGAGGTAATACACGTGTTGTAATGTAAGAAACCAGGTTTTATTAATTATCAGTCCGTCCAGCCTTTTTATTTCTCATTTAGTAATTTAGTAGTCAAAAAAACATCCAAAATCCATACGAGTATGGAATACATAGATGTTAGGTTGTAATACAATAGTAGTAATGTAAGAAACCAAGTTCTATTATTTGTCCATCCAACTTTTGAATGTCATATTTTGTGATTTAGCAGTCAAAAAAACACTGATAATCCATCCAAGTATGGAATAAATAGATGCTAGAAGGTAATAGATGTTTTGTAATGTAAGAAAGCAAGTCTTATTGTTTTTCCGTCCAGCCCTTACATGTCTCATTTAGTAATTTAATAGTCAAAAACACATCAAAAATCCATCCGAGTATGGAATACATAGGTGTTAGGTTGTAATACAATAGTAATAATGTAAGAAACCAAGTTCTATTATTGGTCCATCCAACTTTAGAATGTCTCATTTAGTGATTTAGTAGTAAAAGAAACACTGATAATCCATTTGAGTTTAGAATACATAGATGTTAGGAGGTAATGCACATGTAGTAATGTAAGAAACCAAGTTTTATTACTGGTCTGTCAAGCCTTTTTATGTCTCATTTAGTAATTTAGTAGTCAAAAAATACATCGATAATCCATCCGAGTATGGAATACATAGATGTTAGGTTGTAATACAATAGTAGTAATGTAAGAAACCAAGTTCTATTATTTGTCCATCCAACTTTTGAATGTCTTATTTTGTGATTTAGTAGTCAAAAAAACTATGATAATCCTTTCAAGTATGGAATAAATAAATGGTTAGAGGTAATACACGTTTTGTAATGTAAGAAAGCAAGTTTTATTGTTGGTCCGTCCAGCCTTTGTATGTCTCATTTAGTAATTTAATAGTCAAAAAAACATCAAAAATCCATCCGAGTATGGAATACATAGATGTTAGGTTGTAATACAATAGTAGTAATGTAAGAAACCAAGTTCTATTATTGGTCCATTCAACTTTTGGATGTCTCATTTAGTGATTTAGTAGTAAAAGAAACACCGATAATCCATTTGAGTTTAGAATACATAGATGTTAGGAGGTAATGCACATGTAGTAATGTAAGAAACCAAGTTTTATTACTGGTCTGTCAAGCCTTTTTATGTCTCATTTAGTAATTTAGTAGTCACAAAATACATCGATAATCCTTCTAAGTATGGAATACATAGATGTTAGGTTGTAATGCGAAAGCAGCAATGTAAGAAACCCAGTTCTATTATTGGTCCGTCCAACCTTTGTATGTGTTATTTAGTGATTTAGTAGTCAAAAAAACTCCGATGATCCATCCAAGTATGGAATAAATAGATGCTAGGAGGTAATACACGTGTTGTAATGTAAGAAACCAGGTTTTATTAATTATCAGTCCGTCCAGCCTTTTTATTTCTCATTTAGTAATTTAGTAGTCAAAAAAACATCCAAAATCCATACGAGTATGGAATACATAGATGTTAGGTTGTAATACAATAGTAGTAATGTAAGAAACCAAGTTCTATTATTTGTCCATCCAACTTTTGAATGTCTTATTTAGTGATTTAGCAGTCAAAAAAACACCGATAATCCATCCAAGTATGGAATAAATAGATGCTAGGAGGTAATAGATGTTTTGTAATGTAAGAAAGCAAATCTTATTGTTGTTCCGTCCAGCCTTTACATGTCTCATTTAGTAATTTAATAGTCAAAAACACATCAAAAATCCATTCGAGTATGGAATACATAGGTGTTAGGTTGTAATACAATAGTAATAATGTAAGAAACCAAGTTCTATTATTGGTCCATCCAACTTTAGAATGTCTCATTTAGTGATTTAGTAGTAAAAGAAACACTGATAATCCATTTGAGTTTAGAATACATAGATGTTAGGAGGTAATGCACATGTAGTAATGTAAGAAACCAAGTTTTATTACTGGTCTGTCAAGCCTTTTTATGTCTCATTTAGTAATTTAGTAGTCAAAAAATACATCGATAATCCATCCGAGTATGGAATACATAGATGTTAGGTTGTAATACAATAGTAGTAATGTAAGAAACCAAGTTCTATTATTTGTCCATCCAACTTTTGAATGTCTTATTTTGTGATTTAGTAGTCAAAAAAACTATGATAATCCTTTCAAGTATGGAATAAATAAATGGTTAGAGGTAATACACGTTTTGTAATGTAAGAAAGCAAGTTTTATTGTTGGTCCGTCCAGCCTTTGTATGTCTCATTTAGTAATTTAATAGTCAAAAAAACATCAAAAATCCATCCGAGTATGGAATACATAGATGTTAGGTTGTAATACAATAGTAGTAATGTAAGAAACCAAGTTCTATTATTGGTACATCCAACTTTAGAATGTCTCATTTAGTGATTTAGTAGTAAAAGAAACACCGATAATCCATTTGAGTTTAGAATTCATAGATGTTAGGAGGTAATGCACATGTAGTAATGCAAGAAACCAAGTTTTATTACTGGTCTGTCAAGCCTTTGTATGTCTCATTTAATAATTTAGTAGTCAAAAAATACATCGATAATCCTTCTGAGTATGGAATACATAGATGTTAGGTTGTAATACGAATGCAGTAATGTAAGAAACTGTAACACCCCGTACATTTTCAAAACTTATACGATCAACCTAACATGGATAAAGGTATTTAATCACGCAATTCTGCTGGAGCCATTCTATATGGGGGAATAGAGATAGGTTGAGTGCCTGGATCTACATCGATACCAAACTCTACTTCCCGTTCCGGGGGCAAACCTGGAAGATCCTCTTGAAATACGTCAAGAAATTCATTGACCACTAGAACCGATTGAGGAGTTGGTGGTTTTGCATCAATATCATGCACTCTTACTAAGTGGCATATATATTCCTTGGATATCATTTTCCTAGCCTTAATATAGGAAATAAATCTGCCTCTTGGTGCCCCTACAATACCCTTCCGTTCAAGAACATCCTTTTATGTATGGCTTGATGGAAAGGTTTATATGTGTTGGTAAATGGAACGTTTGTTGTAGTGAAAAGAGAACACTCCTTTGTTATGTTAATCTGAATTTTGGAACTGTTGTGGAATGATTTTGGTATGCTACTGTGGAAGGCAGTATGGTTACCTTATGGTGTGAATATATGGAGTTTCATTGGAGTGGAAATGTAAAGGATAAACTAGGTAGGTAATCCTACCGGTTTGTAACGGTTATGTTTGTTTGTGGACTGTTTTGGTGGTGTGTGGACTGATTTGGTGTTGTTGTTTTGCAAAAGCAGTAAGTGTTAGGGTAATGTGGTTGAATACTGTTATCTGGTAGTATAATGAAAGGGGGAGTGATGCAAAATGTGTTTTGGAGGTTGGACGGTTTCTACTTTCCGTTAAGCACCTACTTACCGTCTTGTAAACTTATAATGTAGCTAGCCGTTAATGTTTGCTCCATTATGTACTTGTGTTGTAGAGTAACACATAAGGAAGGAGCTGAATCATTGTAGTTACATATTGAGAAGATAAGGTATGTAAGGTTATTCTTTTTCGCATTCTTCTGCAACATCTAGTATTCATATTATCATAACACTTGTCCTATCCCCAAAGGGTTGTACAATATCTCATTTCAAAATTAGTAGCACTGTTATAAATGTATCGCTCTTATAACTAAAGAATGAAGTAATGTGAGTAATTGTGTAATGGTTAATGTTGAAAATGGGTGGTATCTCATGGAGTGAAAGAAACACTCGCATGAATGTCGATCCCATTATTACGGGTGGTATCCCATGGGATAAAAGGAACATCCGCATGGATGGCGATCCCGATTATTATGTTATTTCCCACTGTTCAGTTGGGCCCGGGCATGACATGATTGATGATTGATGATGTACAGTAAAGTAAAGTAAAGTACAGTAAAGTAAAGGAAGCAATGTACATGATTCCACATATATACCATATGGTAGTTATTTATATCGTTCGTTCACTTGTACTTAATTCCATTTAAGTGCTTATATTTCATACAGTTACTTATAGCCTTACATACTCAGTACATTCTTTCGTACTGACGTCCCTTGGGGGACTTACCTTACGTGCTGCAGGTACAGGTACTAGTAGACCTCCTCAGTAGGCTACGGGTCATCTACAGAATATTGGTGAGCTCCAGTTCGGTTCGGGGCTTTCCGAGTCATATGTATATGTGGTTTTGGTGCTGCATAAGCATTGTATATAAAGTGGGAAATTATACCGACTATATTTTGGGTTTTGTAGCTGTTAGAGGCTTTGTAGACGTTATACAGTTGAAGGAGGGAATGTTGTGTGTTTTTTTCTCAACCATATGGCTCCAACGGCCATGTCTCATGTTTATATAAATGTTCTTATTAGATTTATATTATTGATATGTTGTGTCCATAAGTGATTGAATGCTAGCCTATTGACAACAAGTATGCGAACGTATAGAATGGTTCTCTCGGGCCTTAACGGCTTCGGGTGCCATGTCCGCCCCAATGGGATTTGAGGTGTGATAGAAACCAAGTTATATTATTGGTCCGTCCAACCTTTGTATGTGTTATTTAGTGATTTAGTAGTCAAAAAAACTCCGATAATCCATCCAAGTATGGAATAAATAGATGCTAGGAGGTAATACACGTGTTGTAATGTAAGAAACCAGGTTTTATTAATTGTCAGTCCGTCCAGCCTTTTTATGTCTCATTTAGTAGTTTAGTATTCAAAAAAACATCAAAAATCCATCCGAGTATGGAATGCATAGATGTTAGGTTGTAATACAATAGTAGTAATGTAAGAAACCAAGTTCTATTATTTGTCCATCCAACTTTTGAATGTCTTATTTTGTGATTTAGTAGTCAAAAAAACTCTGATAATCCTTCCAAGTACGGTATAAACAAATGCTTGGAGGTAATACACGTGTTGTAATGTAAGAAAGCAAGTTTTATTGTTGGTCCGTCCTGCCTTTGTATGTCTCATTTAGTAATTTAATAGTCAAAAACACATCAAAAATCCATCCGAGTATGGAATACATAGGTGTTAGGTTGTAATACAATAGTAATAATGTAAGAAACCAAGTTCTATTATTGGTCCATTGAACTTTTGAATGTCTCATTTAGTGATTTAGTAGTAAAAGAAACACCGATAATCCATTTGAGTTTAGAATACATAGATGTTAGGAGGTAATGCACATGTAGTAATGTAAGAAACCAAGTTTTATTACTGGTCTGTCAAGCCTTTTTATGTCTCATTTAGTAATTTAGTAGTCACAAAATACATCGATAATCCTTCTAAGTATGGAATACATAGATGTTAGGTTGTAATGCGAATGCAGCAATGTAAGAAACCCAGTTCTATTATTGGTCCGTCCAACCTTTGTATGTGTTATTTAGTGATTTAGTAGTCAAAAAAACTCCGATGATCCATCCAAGTATGGAATAAATAGATGCTAGGAGGTAATACACGTGTTGTAATGTAAGAAACCAGGTTTTATTAATTGTCAGTCCGTCCAGCCTTTTTATGTCTCATTTAGTAATTTAGTAGTCAAAAAAACATCAAAAATCCATCCGAGTATGGAATACATAGATGTAAGGTTGTAATACAATAGTAGTAATGTAAGAAACCAAGTTCTATTATTTGTCCATCCAACTTTTGAATGTCTTATTTAGTGATTTAGCAGTCAAAAAAACACCGATAATCCATCCAAGTATGGAATAAATATATGCTAGGAGGTAATAGATGTTTTGTAATGTAAGAAAGCAAGTCTTATTGTTGTTCCGTCCAGCCTTTACATGTCTCATTTAGTAATTTAATAGTCAAAAACACATCAAAAATCCATCCGAGTATGGAATACATAGATGTTAGGTTGTAATACAATAGTAATAATGTAAGAAACCAAGTTCTATTATTGGTCCATCCAACTTTAGAATGTCTCATTTAGTGATTTAGTAGTAAAAGAAACATCGATAATCCATTTGAGTTTACAATACATAGATGTTAGGAGGTAATGCACATGTAGTAATGTAAGAAACCAAGTTTTATTACTGGTCTGTCAAGCCTTTGTATGTCTCATTTAATAATTTAGTAGTTAAAAAATACATCGATAATCCTTCTGAGTATGGAATACATAGATGTTAGGTTGTAATACGAATGCAGTAATGTAAGAAACAAAGTTCTATTATTGGTCCGTCCAACCTTTGTATGTGTTATTTAGTGATTTAGTAGTCAAAAAAACTCCGATTTTCCATCCAAGTATGGAATAAATAGATGCTAGGAGGTAATACACGTGTTGTAATGTAAGAAACCAGGTTTTATTAATTGTCAGTCCGTCCAGCCTTTTTATGTCTCATTTAGTAGTTTAGTATTCAAAAAAACATCAAAAATCCATCCGAGTATGGAATACATATATGTTAGGTTGTAATACAGTAGGAGTAATGTAAGAAACCAAGTTCTATTATTTGTCCATCCAACTTTTGAATGTCTTATTTTGTGATTTAGTAGTCAAAAAAACTCTGATAATCCTTCCAAGTATGGAATAAACAAATGGTTGGAGGTAATACACGTGTTTTAATGTAAGAAAGCATGTTTTATTGTTGGACCGTCCTGCCTTTGTATGTCTCATTTAGTAATTTAATAGTCAAAAAAACATCAAAAATCCATCCGAGTATGGAATACATAGGTGTTAGGTTGTAATACAATAGTAATAATGTAAGAAACCAAGTTCTATTATTGGTCCATTGAACTTTTGAATGTCTCATTTAGTGATTTAGTAGTAAAAGAAACGCCGATAATCCATTTGAGTTTAGAATACATAGATGTTAGGAGGTAATGCACATGTAGTAATGTAAGAAACCAAGTTTTATTACTGGTCTGTCAAGCCTTTTTATGTCTCATTTAGTAATTTAGTAGTCACAAAATACATCGATAATCCTTCTAAGTATGGAATACATAGATGTTAGGTTGTAATACGAATGCAGCAATGTAATAAACCCAGTTCTATCATTGGTCGGTCCAACCTTTGTATGTGTTATTTAGTGATTTAGTAGTCAAAAAAACTCCGATGATCCATCCAAGTATGGAATAAATAGATGCTAGGAGGTAATACACATGTTGTAATGTAAGAAACCAGGTTTTATTAATTGTCAGTCCGTCCAGCCTTTTTATGTCTCATTTAGTAATTTAGTAGTCAAAAAAACATCAAATATCCATCCGAGTATGGAATACATAGATGTTAGGTTGTAATACAATAGTAGTAATGTAAGAAACCAAGTTCTATTATTTGTCCATCCAACTTTTGAATGTCTTATTTAGTGATTTAGCAGTCAAAAAAACACCGATAATCCATCCAAGTATGGAATAAATAGATGCTAGGAGGTAATAGATGTTTTGTACTGTAAGAAAGCAAGTCTTATTGTTGTTCCGTCCAGCCTTTACATGTCTCATTTAGTAATTTAATAGTCAAAAACACATCAAAAATCCATCCGAGTATGGAATACATAGGTGTTAGGTTGTAATACAATAGTAATAATGTAAGAAACCAAGTTCTATTATTGGTCCATTCAACTTTTGAATGTCTCATTTAGTGATTTAGTAGTAAAAGAAACACCGATAATCCATTTGAGTTTAGAATACATAGATGTTAGGAGGTAATGCACATGTAGTAATGTAAGAAACCAAGTTTTATTACTGGTCTGTCAAGCCTTTTTATGTCTCATTTAGTAATTTAGTAGTCACAAAATACATCGATAATCCTTCTAAGTATGGAATACATAGATGTTAGGTTGTAATATGAATGCAGCAATGTAAGAAGCCCATTTCTATTATTGGTCCGTCCAACCTTTGTATGTGTTATTTAGTGATTTAGTAGTCAAAAAAACTCCGATGATCCATCCAAGTATGGAATAAATAGATGCTAGGAGGTAATACACGTGTTGTAATGTAAGAAACCAGGTTTTATTAATTGTCAGTCCATCCAGCCTTTTTATGTCTCATTTAGTAGTTTAGTATTCAAAAAAACATCAAAAATCCATCCGAGTATGGAATACATAGATGTTAGGTTGTAATACAATAGTAGTAATGTAAGAAACCAAGTTCTATTATTTGTCCATCCAACTTTTGAATGTCTTATTTTGTGATTTAGTAGTCAAAAAAACTGTGATAATCCTTCCAAGTATGGAATAAATAAATGGTTAGAGGTAATACACGTGTTGTAATGTAAGAAAGCAAGTTTTATTGTTGGTCCGTCCAGCCTTTGTATGTCTCATTTAGTAATTTAATAGTCAAAAAAACATCAAAAATCCATTCGAGTATGGAATACATAGATGTTAGGTTGTAATACAATAGTAGTAATGTAAGAAACCAAGTTCTATTATTTGTCCATCCAACTTTTGAATGTCTTATTTAGTGATTTAGCAGTCAAAAAAACACCGATAATCCATCCAAGTATGGAATAAATAGATGCTAGGAGGTAATAGATGTTTTGTACTGTAAGAAAGCAAGTCTTATTGTTGTTCCGTCCAGCCTTTACATGTCTCATTTAGTAATTTAATAGTCAAAAACACATCAAAAATCCATCCGAGTATGGAATACATAGGTGTTAGGTTGTAATACAATAGTAATAATGTAAGAAACCAAGTTCTATTATTGGTCCATTCAACTTTTGAATGTCTCATTTAGTGATTTAGTAGTAAAAGAAACACCGATAATCCATTTGAGTTTAGAATACATAGATGTTAGGAGGTAATGCACATGTAGTAATGTAAGAAACCAAGTTTTATTACTGGTCTGTCAAGCCTTTTTATGTCTCATTTAGTAATTTAGTAGTCACAAAATACATCGATAATCCTTCTAAGTATGGAATACATAGATGTTAGGTTGTAATATGAATGCAGCAATGTAAGAAACCCATTTCTATTATTGGTCCGTCCAACCTTTGTATGTGTTATTTAGTGATTTAGTAGTCAAAAAAACTCCGATGATCCATCCAAGTATGGAATAAATAGATGCTAGGAGGTAATACACGTGTTGTAATGTAAGAAACCAGGTTTTATTAATTGTCAGTCCATCCAGCCTTTTTATGTCTCATTTAGTAGTTTAGTATTCAAAAAAACATCAAAAATGCATCCGAGTATGGAATGCATAGATGTTAGGTTGTAATACAATAGTAGTAATGTAAGAAACCAAGTTCTATTATTTGTCCATCCAACTTTTGAATGTCTTATTTTGTGATTTAGTAGTCAAAAAAACTGTGATAATCCTTCCAAGTATGGAATAAATAAATGGTTAGAGGTAATACACGTGTTGTAATGTAAGAAAGCAAGTTTTATTGTTGGTCCGTCCAGCCTTTGTATGTCTCATTTAGTAATTTAATAGTCAAAAAAACATCAAAAATTCATCCGAGTATGGAATACATAGGTGTTAGGTTGTAATACAATAGTAATAATGTAATAAACCAAGTTTTATTATTGGTCCATCCAACTTTTGAATGTCTCATTTAATGATTTAGTAGTAAAAGAAACACCGACAATCCATTTGAGTTTAGAATACATAGATGTTAGGAGGTAATGCACATGTAGTAATGTAAGAAACCAAGTTTTATTACTGGTCTGTCAAGCCTTTTTATGTCTCATTTAGTAATTTAGTAGTCACAAAATACATCGATAATCCTTCTTAGTATGGAATACATAGATGTTAGGTTGTAATATGAATGCAGCAATGTAAGAAACCCAGTTCTATTATTGGTCCGTCCAACCTTTGTATGTGTTATTTAGTGATTTAGTAGTCAAAAAAACTCCGATGATCCATCCAAGTATGGAATAAATAGATGCTAGGAGGTAATACACGTGTTGTAATGTAAGAAACCAGGTTTTATTAATTGTCAGTCCGTCCAGCCTTTTTATGTCTCATTTAGTAGTTTAGTATTCAAAAAAATATCAAAAATCCATCCGAGTATGGAATACATAGATGTTAGGTTGTAATACAATAGTAGTAATGTAAGAAACCAAGTTCTATTATTTGTCCATCCAACTTTTGAATGTCTTATTTAGTGATTTAGCAGTCAAAAAAACACCGATAATCCATCCAAGTATGGAATAAATAGATGCTAGGAGGTAATAGATGTTTTGTACTGTAAGAAAGCAAGTCTTATTGTTGTTCCGTCCAGCCTTTACATGTCTCATTTAGTAATTTAATAGTCAAAAACACATCAAAAATCCATCCGAGTATGGAATACATAGGTGTTAGGTTGTAATACAATAGTAATAATGTAAGAAACCAAGTTCTATTATTGGTCCATTCAACTTTTGAATGTCTCATTTAGTGATTTAGTAGTAAAAGAAACACCGATAATCCATTTGAGTTTAGAATACATAGATGTTTGGAGGTAATGCACATGTAGTAATGTAAGAAACCAAGTTTTATTACTGGTCTGTCAAGCCTTTTTATGTCTCATTTAGTAATTTAGTAGTCACAAAATACATCGATAATCCTTCTAAGTATGGAATACATAGATGTTAGGTTGTAATATGAATGCAGCAATGTAATAAACCCAGTTCTATTATTGGTCGGTCCAACCTTTGTATGTGTTATTTAGTGATTTAGTAGTCAAAAAAACTCCGATGATCCATCCAAGTATGGAATAAATAGATACTAGGAGGTAATACACGTGTTGTAATGTAAGAAACCAGGTTTTATTAATTGTCAGTCCGTCCAGCCTTTTTATGTCTCATTTAGTAATTTAGTAGTCAAAAAAACATCAAAAATCCATCCGAGTATGGAATACATAGATGTTAGGTTGTAATACAATAGTAGTAATGTAAGAAACCAAGTTCTATTATTTGTCCATCCAACTTTTGAATGTCTTATTTAGTGATTTAGCAGTCAAAAAAACACCGATAATCCATCCAAGTATGGAATAAATAGATGCTAGGAGGTAATAGATGTTTTGTACTGTAAGAAAGAAAGTCTTATTGTTGTTCCGTCCAGCCTTTACATGTCTCATTTAGTAATTTAATAGTCAAAAAAACATCAAAAATTCATCCGAGTATGGAATACATAGGTGTTAGGTTGTAATACAATAGTAATAATGTAATAAACCAAGTTTTATTATTGGTCCATCCAACTTTTGAATGTCTCATTTAATGATTTAGTAGTAAAAGAAACACCGACAATCCATTTGAGTTTAGAATACATAGATGTTAGGAGGTAATGCACATGTAGTAATGTAAGAAACCAAGTTTTATTACTGGTCTGTCAAGCCTTTTTATGTCTCATTTAGTAATTTAGTAGTCACAAAATACATCGATAATCCTTCTTAGTATGGAATACATAGATGTTAGGTTGTAATATGAATGCAGCAATGTAAGAAACCCAGTTCTATTATTGGTCGGTCCAACCTTTGTATGTGTTATTTAGTGATTTAGTAGTCAAAAAAACTCCGATGATCCATCCAAGTATGGAATAAATAGATGCTAGGAGGTAATACACGTGTTGTAATGTAAGAAACCAGGTTTTATTAATTGTCAGTCCGTCCAGCCTTTGTATGTCTCATTTAGTAATTTAATAGTCAAAAAAACATCAAAAATCCATTCGAGTATGGAATACATAGATGTTAGGTTGTAATACAATAGTAGTAATGTAAGAAACCAAGTTCTATTATTTGTCCATCCAACTTTTGAATGTCTTATTTAGTGATTTAGCAGTCAAAAAAACACCGATAATCCATCCAAGTATGGAATAAATAGATGCTAGGAGGTAATAGATGTTTTGTACTGTAAGAAAGCAAGTCTTATTGTTGTTCCGTCCAGCCTTTACATGTCTCATTTAGTAATTTAATAGTCAAAAACACATCAAAAATCCATCCGAGTATGGAATACATAGGTGTTAGGTTGTAATACAATAGTAATAATGTAAGAAACCAAGTTCTATTATTGGTCCATTCAACTTTTGAATGTCTCATTTAGTGATTTAGTAGTAAAAGAAACACCGATAATCCATTTGAGTTTAGAATACATAGATGTTAGGAGGTAATGCACATGTAGTAATGTAAGAAACCAAGTTTTATTACTGGTCTGTCAAGCCTTTTTATGTCTCATTTAGTAATTTAGTAGTCACAAAATACATCGATAATCCTTCTAAGTATGGAATACATAGATGTTAGGTTGTAATATGAATGCAGCAATGTAAGAAACCCATTTCTATTATTGGTCCGTCCAACCTTTGTATGTGTTATTTAGTGATTTAGTAGTCAAAAAAACTCCGATGATCCATCCAAGTATGGAATAAATAGATGCTAGGAGGTAATACACGTGTTGTAATGTAAGAAACCAGGTTTTATTAATTGTCAGTCCATCCAGCCTTTTTATGTCTCATTTAGTAGTTTAGTATTCAAAAAAACATCAAAAATCCATCCGAGTATGGAATGCATAGATGTTAGGTTGTAATACAATAGTAGTAATGTAAGAAACCAAGTTCTATTATTTGTCCATCCAACTTTTGAATGTCTTATTTTGTGATTTAGTAGTCAAAAAAACTGTGATAATCCTTCCAAGTATGGAATAAATAAATGGTTAGAGGTAATACACGTGTTGTAATGTAAGAAAGCAAGTTTTATTGTTGGTCCGTCCAGCCTTTGTATGTCTCATTTAGTAATTTAATAGTCAAAAAAACATCAAAAATTCATCCGAGTATGGAATACATAGGTGTTAGGTTGTAATACAATAGTAATAATGTAATAAACCAAGTTTTATTATTGGTCCATCCAACTTTTGAATGTCTCATTTAATGATTTAGTAGTAAAAGAAACACCGACAATCCATTTGAGTTTAGAATACATAGATGTTAGGAGGTAATGCACATGTAGTAATGTAAGAAACCAAGTTTTATTACTGGTCTGTCAAGCCTTTTTATGTCTCATTTAGTAATTTAGTAGTCACAAAATACATCGATAATCCTTCTTAGTATGGAATACATAGATGTTAGGTTGTAATATGAATGCAGCAATGTAAGAAACCCAGTTCTATTATTGGTCCGTCCAACCTTTGTATGTGTTATTTAGTGATTTAGTAGTCAAAAAAACTCCGATGATCCATCCAAGTATGGAATAAATAGATGCTAGGAGGTAATACACGTGTTGTAATGTAAGAAACCAGGTTTTATTAATTGTCAGTCCGTCCAGCCTTTTTATGTCTCATTTAGTAGTTTAGTATTCAAAAAAATATCAAAAATCCATCCGAGTATGGAATACATAGATGTTAGGTTGTAATACAATAGTAGTAATGTAAGAAACCAAGTTCTATTATTTGTCCATCCAACTTTTGAATGTCTTATTTAGTGATTTAGCAGTCAAAAAAACACCGATAATCCATCCAAGTATGGAATAAATAGATGCTAGGAGGTAATAGATGTTTTGTACTGTAAGAAAGCAAGTCTTATTGTTGTTCCGTCCAGCCTTTACATGTCTCATTTAGTAATTTAATAGTCAAAAAAACATCAAAAATCCATCCGAGTATGGAATACATAGGTGTTAGGTTGTAATACAATAGTAATAATGTAAGAAACCAAGTTCTATTATTGGTCCATTCAACTTTTGAATGTCTCATTTAGTGATTTAGTAGTAAAAGAAACACCGATAATCCATTTGAGTTTAGAATACATAGATGTTTGGAGGTAATGCACATGTAGTAATGTAAGAAACCAAGTTTTATTACTGGTCTGTCAAGCCTTTTTATGTCTCATTTAGTAATTTAGTAGTCACAAAATACATCGATAATCCTTCTAAGTATGGAATACATAGATGTTAGGTTGTAATATGAATGCAGCAATGTAATAAACCCAGTTCTATTATTGGTCGGTCCAACCTTTGTATGTGTTATTTAGTGATTTAGTAGTCAAAAAAACTCCGATGATCCATCCAAGTATGGAATAAATAGATACTAGGAGGTAATACACGTGTTGTAATGTAAGAAACCAGGTTTTATTAATTGTCAGTCCGTCCAGCCTTTTTATGTCTCATTTAGTAATTTAGTAGTCAAAAAAACATCAAAAATCCATCCGAGTATGGAATACATAGATGTTAGGTTGTAATACAATAGTAGTAATGTAAGAAACCAAGTTCTATTATTTGTCCATCCAACTTTTGAATGTCTTATTTAGTGATTTAGCAGTCAAAAAAACACCGATAATCCATCCAAGTATGGAATAAATAGATGCTAGGAGGTAATAGATGTTTTGTACTGTAAGAAAGAAAGTCTTATTGTTGTTCCGTCCAGCCTTTACATGTCTCATTTAGTAATTTAATAGTCAAAAAAACATCAAAAATTCATCCGAGTATGGAATACATAGGTGTTAGGTTGTAATACAATAGTAATAATGTAATAAACCAAGTTTTATTATTGGTCCATCCAACTTTTGAATGTCTCATTTAATGATTTAGTAGTAAAAGAAACACCGACAATCCATTTGAGTTTAGAATACATAGATGTTAGGAGGTAATGCACATGTAGTAATGTAAGAAACCAAGTTTTATTACTGGTCTGTCAAGCCTTTTTATGTCTCATTTAGTAATTTAGTAGTCACAAAATACATCGATAATCCTTCTTAGTATGGAATACATAGATGTTAGGTTGTAATATGAATGCAGCAATGTAAGAAACCCAGTTCTATTATTGGTCCGTCCAACCTTTGTATGTGTTATTTAGTGATTTAGTAGTCAAAAAAACTCCGATGATCCATCCAAGTATGGAATAAATAGATGCTAGGAGGTAATACACGTGTTGTAATGTAAGAAACCAGGTTTTATTAATTGTCAGTCCGTCCAGCCTTTTTATGTCTCATTTAGTAATTTAGTAGTCAAAAAAACATCAAAAATCCATCCGAGTATGGAATACATAGATGTTAGGTTGTAATACAATAGTAGTAATGTAAGAAACCAAGTTCTATTATTTGTCCATCCAACTTTTGAATGTCTTATTTAGTGATTTAGCAGTCAAAAAAACACCGATAATCCATCCAAGTATGGAATAAATAGATGCTAGGAGGTAATAGATGTTTTGTACTGTAAGAAAGAAAGTCTTATTGTTGTTCCGTCCAGCCTTTACATGTCTCATTTAGTAATTTAATAGTCAAAAAAACATCAAAAATTCATCCGAGTATGGAATACATAGGTGTTAGGTTGTAATACAATAGTAATAATGTAATAAACCAAGTTTTATTATTGGTCCATCCAACTTTTGAATGTCTCATTTAATGATTTAGTAGTAAAAGAAACACCGACAATCCATTTGAGTTTAGAATACATAGATGTTAGGAGGTAATGCACATGTAGTAATGTAAGAAACCAAGTTTTATTACTGGTCTGTCAAGCCTTTTTATGTCTCATTTAGTAATTTAGTAGTCACAAAATACATCGATAATCCTTCTTAGTATGGAATACATAGATGTTAGGTTGTAATATGAATGCAGCAATGTAAGAAACCCAGTTCTATTATTGGTCCGTCCAACCTTTGTATGTGTTATTTAGTGATTTAGTAGTCAAAAAAACTCCGATGATCCATCCAAGTATGGAATAAATAGATGCTAGGAGGTAATACACGTGTTGTAATGTAAGAAACCAGGTTTTATTAATTGTCAGTCCGTCCAGCCTTTTTATGTCTCATTTAGTAATTTAGTAGTCAAAAAAACATCAAAAATCCATCCGAGTATGGAATACATAGATGTTAGGTTGTAATACAATAGTAGTAATGTAAGAAACCAAGTTCTATTATTTGTCCATCCAACTTTTGAATGTCTTATTTAGTGATTTAGCAGTCAAAAAAACACCGATAATCCATCCAAGTATGGAATAAATAGATGCTAGGAGGTAATAGATGTTTTGTACTGTAAGAAAGAAAGTCTTATTGTTGTTCCGTCCAGCCTTTACATGTCTCATTTAGTAATTTAATAGTCAAAAACACATCAAAAATCCATCCGAGTATGGAATACATAGGTGTTAGGTTGTAATACAATAGTAATAATGTAAGAAACCAAGTTCTATTATTGGTCCATTCAACTTTTGAATGTCTCATTTAGTGATTTAGTAGTAAAAGAAACACCGATAATCCATTTGAGTTTAGAATACATAGATGTTAGGAGGTAATGCACATGTAGTAATGTAAGAAACCAAGTTTTATTACTGGTCTGTCAAGCCTTTTTATGTCTCATTTAGTAATTTAGTAGTCACAAAATACATCGATAATCCTTCTAAGTATGGAATACATAGATGTTAGGTTGTAATACGAATGCAGCAATGTAAGAAACCCAGTTCTATTATTGGTCGGTCCAACCTTTGTATGTGTTATTTAGTGATTTAGTAGTCAAAAAAACTCCGATGATCCATCCAAGTATGGAATAAATAGATACTAGGAGGTAATACACGTGTTGTAATGTAAGAAACCAGGTTTTATTAATTGTCAGTCCGTCCAGCCTTTTTATGTCTCATTTAGTAATTTAGTAGTCAAAAAAACATCAAAAATCCATCCGAGTATGGAATACATAGATGATAGGTTGTAATACAATAGTAGTAATGTAAGAAACCAAGTTCTATTATTTGTCCATCCAACTTTTGAATGTCTTATTTAGTGATTTAGCAGTCAAAAAAACACCGATAATCCATCCAAGTATGGAATAAATAGATGCTAGGAGGTAATAGATGTTTTGTACTGTAAGAAAGAAAGTCTTATTGTTGTTCCGTCCAGCCTTTACATGTCTCATTTAGTAATTTAATAGTCAAAAAAACATCAAAAATTCATCCGAGTATGGAATACATAGGTGTTAGGTTGTAATACAATAGTAATAATGTAATAAACCAAGTTTTATTATTGGTCCATCCAACTTTTGAATGTCTCATTTAATGATTTAGTAGTAAAAGAAACACCGACAATCCATTTGAGTTTAGAATACATAGATGTTAGGAGGTAATGCACATGTAGTAATGTAAGAAACCAAGTTTTATTACTGGTCTGTCAAGCCTTTTTATGTCTCATTTAGTAATTTAGTAGTCACAAAATACATCGATAATCCTTCTTAGTATGGAATACATAGATGTTAGGTTGTAATATGAATGCAGCAATGTAAGAAACCCAGTTCTATTATTGGTCCGTCCAACCTTTGTATGTGTTATTTAGTGATTTAGTAGTCAAAAAAACTCCGATGATCCATCCAAGTATGGAATAAATAGATGCTAGGAGGTAATACACGTGTTGTAATGTAAGAAACCAGGTTTTATTAATTGTCAGTCCGTCCAGCCTTTTTATGTCTCATTTAGTAGTTTAGTATTCAAAAAAATATCAAAAATCCATCCGAGTATGGAAACATAGATGTTAGGTTGTAATACAATAGTAGTAATGTAAGAAACCAAGTTCTATTATTTGTCCATCCAACTTTTGAATGTCTTATTTAGTGATTTAGCAGTCAAAAAAACACCGATAATCCATCCAAGTATGGAATAAATAGATGCTAGGAGGTAATAGATGTTTTGTACTGTAAGAAAGCAAGTCTTATTGTTGTTCCGTCCAGCCTTTACATGTCTCATTTAGTAATTTAAACCAAGTTCTATTATTGGTCCATTCAACTTTTGAATGTCTCATTTAGTGATTTAGTAGTAAAAGAAACACCGATAATCCATTTGAGTTTAGAATACATAGATGTTAGGAGGTAATGCACATGTAGTAATGTAAGAAACCAGGTTTTATTAATTGTCAGTCCGTCCAGCCTTTTTATGTCTCATTTAGTAGTTTAGTATTCAAAAAAATATCAAAAATCCATCCGAGTATGGAATACATAGATGTTAGGTTGTAATACAATAGTAGTAATGTAAGAAACCAAGTTCTATTATTTGTCCATCCAACTTTTGAATGTCTTATTTAGTGATTTAGCAGTCAAAAAAACACCGATAATCCATCCAAGTATGGAATAAATAGATGCTAGGAGGTAATAGATGTTTTGTACTGTAAGAAAGCAAGTCTTATTGTTGTTCCGTCCAGCCTTTACATGTCTCATTTAGTAATTTAATAGTCAAAAAAACATCAAAAATCCATCCGAGTATGGAATACATAGGTGTTAGGTTGTAATACAATAGTAATAATGTAAGAAACCAAGTTCTATTATTGGTCCATTCAACTTTTGAATGTCTCATTTAGTGATTTAGTAGTAAAAGAAACACCGATAATCCATTTGAGTTTAGAATACATAGATGTTTGGAGGTAATGCACATGTAGTAATGTAAGAAACCAAGTTTTATTACTGGTCTGTCAAGCCTTTTTATGTCTCATTTAGTAATTTAGTAGTCACAAAATACATCGATAATCCTTCTAAGTATGGAATACATAGATGTTAGGTTGTAATATGAATGCAGCAATGTAATAAACCCAGTTCTATTATTGGTCGGTCCAACCTTTGTATGTGTTATTTAGTGATTTAGTAGTCAAAAAAACTCCGATGATCCATCCAAGTATGGAATAAATAGATACTAGGAGGTAATACACGTGTTGTAATGTAAGAAACCAGGTTTTATTAATTGTCAGTCCGTCCAGCCTTTTTATGTCTCATTTAGTAATTTAGTAGTCAAAAAAACATCAAAAATCCATCCGAGTATGGAATACATAGATGTTAGGTTGTAATACAATAGTAGTAATGTAAGAAACCAAGTTCTATTATTTGTCCATCCAACTTTTGAATGTCTTATTTAGTGATTTAGCAGTCAAAAAAACACCGATAATCCATCCAAGTATGGAATAAATAGATGCTAGGAGGTAATAGATGTTTTGTACTGTAAGAAAGAAAGTCTTATTGTTGTTCCGTCCAGCCTTTACATGTCTCATTTAGTAATTTAATAGTCAAAAAAACATCAAAAATTCATCCGAGTATGGAATACATAGGTGTTAGGTTGTAATACAATAGTAATAATGTAATAAACCAAGTTTTATTATTGGTCCATCCAACTTTTGAATGTCTCATTTAATGATTTAGTAGTAAAAGAAACACCGACAATCCATTTGAGTTTAGAATACATAGATGTTAGGAGGTAATGCACATGTAGTAATGTAAGAAACCAAGTTTTATTACTGGTCTGTCAAGCCTTTTTATGTCTCATTTAGTAATTTAGTAGTCACAAAATACATCGATAATCCTTCTTAGTATGGAATACATAGATGTTAGGTTGTAATATGAATGCAGCAATGTAAGAAACCCAGTTCTATTATTGGTCCGTCCAACCTTTGTATGTGTTATTTAGTGATTTAGTAGTCAAAAAAACTCCGATGATCCATCCAAGTATGGAATAAATAGATGCTAGGAGGTAATACACGTGTTGTAATGTAAGAAACCAGGTTTTATTAATTGTCAGTCCGTCCAGCCTTTTTATGTCTCATTTAGTAATTTAGTAGTCAAAAAAACATCAAAAATCCATCCGAGTATGGAATACATAGATGTTAGGTTGTAATACAATAGTAGTAATGTAAGAAACCAAGTTCTATTATTTGTCCATCCAACTTTTGAATGTCTTATTTAGTGATTTAGCAGTCAAAAAAACACCGATAATCCATCCAAGTATGGAATAAATAGATGCTAGGAGGTAATAGATGTTTTGTACTGTAAGAAAGAAAGTCTTATTGTTGTTCCGTCCAGCCTTTACATGTCTCATTTAGTAATTTAATAGTCAAAAACACATCAAAAATCCATCCGAGTATGGAATACATAGGTGTTAGGTTGTAATACAATAGTAATAATGTAAGAAACCAAGTTCTATTATTGGTCCATTCAACTTTTGAATGTCTCATTTAGTGATTTAGTAGTAAAAGAAACACCGATAATCCATTTGAGTTTAGAATACATAGATGTTAGGAGGTAATGCACATGTAGTAATGTAAGAAACCAAGTTTTATTACTGGTCTGTCAAGCCTTTTTATGTCTCATTTAGTAATTTAGTAGTCACAAAATACATCGATAATCCTTCTAAGTATGGAATACATAGATGTTAGGTTGTAATACGAATGCAGCAATGTAAGAAACCCAGTTCTATTATTGGTCGGTCCAACCTTTGTATGTGTTATTTAGTGATTTAGTAGTCAAAAAAACTCCGATGATCCATCCAAGTATGGAATAAATAGATACTAGGAGGTAATACACGTGTTGTAATGTAAGAAACCAGGTTTTATTAATTGTCAGTCCGTCCAGCCTTTTTATGTCTCATTTAGTAATTTAGTAGTCAAAAAAACATCAAAAATCCATCCGAGTATGGAATACATAGATGATAGGTTGTAATACAATAGTAGTAATGTAAGAAACCAAGTTCTATTATTTGTCCATCCAACTTTTGAATGTCTTATTTAGTGATTTAGCAGTCAAAAAAACACCGATAATCCATCCAAGTATGGAATAAATAGATGCTAGGAGGTAATAGATGTTTTGTACTGTAAGAAAGAAAGTCTTATTGTTGTTCCGTCCAGCCTTTACATGTCTCATTTAGTAATTTAATAGTAAAAAAAACATCAAAAATTCATCCGAGTATGGAATACATAGGTGTTAGGTTGTAATACAATAGTAATAATGTAATAAACCAAGTTTTATTATTGGTCCATCCAACTTTTGAATGTCTCATTTAATGATTTAGTAGTAAAAGAAACACCGACAATCCATTTGAGTTTAGAATACATAGATGTTAGGAGGTAATGCACATGTAGTAATGTAAGAAACCAAGTTTTATTACTGGTCTGTCAAGCCTTTTTATGTCTCATTTAGTAATTTAGTAGTCACAAAATACATCGATAATCCTTCTAAGTATGGAATACATAGATGTTAGGTTGTAATACGAATGCAGCAATGTAAGAAACCCAGTTCTATTATTGGTCGGTCCAACCTTTGTATGTGTTATTTAGTGATTTAGTAGTCAAAAAAACTCCGATGATCCATCCAAGTATGGAATAAATAGATACTAGGAGGTAATACACGTGTTGTAATGTAAGAAACCAGGTTTTATTAATTGTCAGTCCGTCCAGCCTTTTTATGTCTCATTTAGTAATTTAGTAGTCAAAAAAACATCAAAAATCCATCCGAGTATGGAATACATAGATGATAGGTTGTAATACAATAGTAGTAATGTAAGAAACCAAGTTCTATTATTTGTCCATCCAACTTTTGAATGTCTTATTTAGTGATTTAGCAGTCAAAAAAACACCGATAATCCATCCAAGTATGGAATAAATAGATGCTAGGAGGTAATAGATGTTTTGTACTGTAAGAAAGAAAGTCTTATTGTTGTTCCGTCCAGCCTTTACATGTCTCATTTAGTAATTTAATAGTCAAAAAAACATCAAAAATTCATCCGAGTATGGAATACATAGGTGTTAGGTTGTAATACAATAGTAATAATGTAATAAACCAAGTTTTATTATTGGTCCATCCAACTTTTGAATGTCTCATTTAATGATTTAGTAGTAAAAGAAACACCGACAATCCATTTGAGTTTAGAATACATAGATGTTAGGAGGTAATGCACATGTAGTAATGTAAGAAACCAAGTTTTATTACTGGTCTGTCAAGCCTTTTTATGTCTCATTTAGTAATTTAGTAGTCACAAAATACATCGATAATCCTTCTTAGTATGGAATACATAGATGTTAGGTTGTAATATGAATGCAGCAATGTAAGAAACCCAGTTCTATTATTGGTCCGTCCAACCTTTGTATGTGTTATTTAGTGATTTAGTAGTCAAAAAAACTCCGATGATCCATCCAAGTATGGAATAAATAGATGCTAGGAGGTAATACACGTGTTGTAATGTAAGAAACCAGGTTTTATTAATTGTCAGTCCGTCCAGCCTTTTTATGTCTCATTTAGTAGTTTAGTATTCAAAAAAATATCAAAAATCCATCCGAGTATGGAAACATAGATGTTAGGTTGTAATACAATAGTAGTAATGTAAGAAACCAAGTTCTATTATTTGTCCATCCAACTTTTGAATGTCTTATTTAGTGATTTAGCAGTCAAAAAAACACCGATAATCCATCCAAGTATGGAATAAATAGATGCTAGGAGGTAATAGATGTTTTGTACTGTAAGAAAGCAAGTCTTATTGTTGTTCCGTCCAGCCTTTACATGTCTCATTTAGTAATTTAAACCAAGTTCTATTATTGGTCCATTCAACTTTTGAATGTCTCATTTAGTGATTTAGTAGTAAAAGAAACACCGATAATCCATTTGAGTTTAGAATACATAGATGTTAGGAGGTAATGCACATGTAGTAATGTAAGAAACCAAGTTTTATTACTGGTCTGTCAAGCCTTTTTATGTCTCATTTAGTAATTTAGTAGTCACAAAATACATCGATAATCCTTCTAAGTATGGAATACATAGATGTTAGGTTGTAATACGAATGCAGCAATGTAATAAACCCAGTTCTATTATTGGTCGGTCCAACCTTTGTATGTGTTATTTAGTGATTTAGTAGTCAAAAAAACTCCGATGATCCATCCAAGTATGGAATAAATAGATACTAGGAGGTAATACACGTGTTGTAATGTAAGAAACCAGGTTTTATTAATTGTCAGTCCGTCCAGCCTTTTTACGTCTCATTTAGTAATTTAGTAGTCAAAAAAACATCAAAAATCCATCCGAGTATGGAATACATAGATGTTAGGTTGTAATACAATAGTAGTAGTGTAAGAAACCAAGTTCTATTATTTGTCCATCCAACTTTTGAATGTCTTATTTTGTGATTTAGTAGTCAAAAAAACAGTGATAATCCTTCCAAGTATGGAATAAAAAAATGGTTGGAGGTAATACACGTGTTGTAATGTAAGAAAGCAAGTTTTATTGTTGGTCCGTCCAGCCTTTGTATGTCTCATTTAGTAATTTAATAGTCAAAAAAACATCAAAAATCCATCCGAGTATGGAATACATAGGTGTTAGGTTGTAATACAATAGTAATAATGTAAGAAACCAAGTTTTATTATTGGTCCATCCAACTTTTGAATGTCTCATTTAGTGATTTAGTTGTAAAAGAAACACTGACAATCCATTTGAGTTTAGAATACATAGATGTTAGGAGGTAATGCACATGTAGTAATGTAAGAAACCAAGTTTTATTACTGGTCTGTCAAGCCTTTTTATGTCTCATTTAGTAATTTAGTAGTCACAAAATACATCGATAATCCTTCTAAGTATGGAATACATAGATGTTAGGTTGTAATACGAATGCAGCAATGTAAGAAACCCAGTTCTATTATTGGTCGGTCCAACCTTTGTATGTGTTATTTAGTGATTTAGTAGTCAAAAAAACTCCGATGATCCATCCAAGTATGGAATAAATAGATGCTAGGAGGTAATACACGTGTTGTAATGTAAGAAACCAGGTTTTATTAATTGTCAGTCCGTCCAGCCTTTTTATGTCTCATTTAGTAATTTAGTAGTCAAAAAAACATCAAAAATCCATCCGAGTATGGAATACATAGATGTTAGGTTGTAATACAATAGTAGTAATGTAAGAAACCAAGTTCTATTATTTGTCCATCCAACTTTTGAATGTCTTATTTAGTGATTTAGCAGTCAAAAAAACACCGATAATCCATCCAAGTATGGAATAAATAGATGCTAGGAGGTAATAGATGTTTTGTACTGTAAGAAAGCAAGTCTTATTGTTGTTCCGTCCAGCCTTTGTATGTCTCATTTAGTAATTTAATAGTCAAAAACACATCAAAAATCCATTCGAGTATGGAATACATAGGTGTTAGGTTGTAATACAATAGTAATAATGTAAGAAACCAAGTTTGATTATTGGTCCATCCAACTTTTGAATGTCTCATTTAGTGATTTAGTAGTAAAAGAAACACCGACAATCCATTTGAGTTTAGAATACATAGATGTTAGGAGGTAATGCACATGTAGTAATGTAAGAAACCAAGTTTTATTACTGGTCTGTCAAGCCTTTTTATGTCTCATTTAGTAATTTAGTAGTCACAAAATACATCGATAATCCTTCTAAGTATGGAACACATAGATGTTAGGTTGTAATACGAATGCAGCAATGTAAGAAACCCAGTTCTATTATTGGTCGGTCCAACCTTTGTATGTGTTATTTAGTGATTTAGTAGTCAAAAAAACTCCGATGATCCATCCAAGTATGGAATAAATAGATGCTAGGAGGTAATACACGTGTTGTAATGTAAGAAACCAGGTTTTATTAATTGTCAGTCCGTCCAGCCTTTTTATGTCTCATTTAGTAATTTAGTAGTCAAAAAAACATCAAAAATCCATCCGAGTATGGAATACATAGATGTTAGGTTGTAATACAATAGTAGTAATGTAAGAAACCAAGTTCTATTATTTGTCCATCCAACTTTTGAATGTCTTATTTAGTGATTTAGCAGTCAAAAAAACACCGATAATCCATCCAAGTATGGAATAAATAGATGCTAGGAGGTAATAGATGTTTTGTACTGTAAGAAAGCAAGTCTTATTGTTGTTCCGTCCAGCCTTTACATGTCTCATTTAGTAATTTAAACCAAGTTCTATTATTGGTCCATTCAACTTTTGAATGTCTCATTTAGTGATTTAGTAGTAAAAGAAACACCGATAATCCATTTGAGTTTAGAATACATAGATGTTAGGAGGTAATGCACATGTAGTAATGTAAGAAACCAAGTTTTATTACTGGTCTGTCAAGCCTTTTTATGTCTCATTTAGTAATTTAGTAGTCACAAAATACATCGATAATCCTTCTAAGTATGGAATACATAGATGTTAGGTTGTAATACGAATGCAGCAATGTAATAAACCCAGTTCTATTATTGGTCGGTCCAACCTTTGTATGTGTTATTTAGTGATTTAGTAGTCAAAAAAACTCCGATGATCCATCCAAGTATGGAATAAATAGATACTAGGAGGTAATACACGTGTTGTAATGTAAGAAACCAGGTTTTATTAATTGTCAGTCCGTCCAGCCTTTTTACGTCTCATTTAGTAATTTAGTATTCAAAAAAACATCAAAAATCCATCCGAGTATGGAATACATAGATGTTAGGTTGTAATACAATAGTAGTAGTGTAAGAAACCAAGTTCTATTATTTGTCCATCCAACTTTTGAATGTCTTATTTTGTGATTTAGTAGTCAAAAAAACAGTGATAATCCTTCCAAGTATGGAATAAAAAAATGGTTGGAGGTAATACACGTGTTGTAATGTAAGAAAGCAAGTTTTATTGTTGGTCCGTCCAGCCTTTGTATGTCTCATTTAGTAATTTAATAGTCAAAAAAACATCAAAAATCCATCCGAGTATGGAATACATAGGTGTTAGGTTGTAATACAATAGTAATAATGTAAGAAACCAAGTTTTATTATTGGTCCATCCAACTTTTGAATGTCTCATTTAGTGATTTAGTTGTAAAAGAAACACTGACAATCCATTTGAGTTTAGAATACATAGATGTTAGGAGGTAATGCACATGTAGTAATGTAAGAAACCAAGTTTTATTACTGGTCTGTCAAGCCTTTTTATGTCTCATTTAGTAATTTAGTAGTCACAAAATACATCGATAATCCTTCTAAGTATGGAATACATAGATGTTAGGTTGTAATACGAATGCAGCAATGTAAGAAACCCAGTTCTATTATTGGTCGGTCCAACCTTTGTATGTGTTATTTAGTGATTTAGTAGTCAAAAAAACTCCGATGATCCATCCAAGTATGGAATAAATAGATGCTAGGAGGTAATACACGTGTTGTAATGTAAGAAACCAGGTTTTATTAATTGTCAGTCCGTCCAGCCTTTTTATGTCTCATTTAGTAATTTAGTAGTCAAAAAAACATCAAAAATCCATCCGAGTATGGAATACATAGATGTTAGGTTGTAATACAATAGTAGTAATGTAAGAAACCAAGTTCTATTATTTGTCCATCCAACTTTTGAATGTCTTATTTAGTGATTTAGCAGTCAAAAAAACACCGATAATCCATCCAAGTATGGAATAAATAGATGCTAGGAGGTAATAGATGTTTTGTACTGTAAGAAAGCAAGTCTTATTGTTGTTCCGTCCAGCCTTTGTATGTCTCATTTAGTAATTTAATAGTCAAAAACACATCAAAAATCCATTCGAGTATGGAATACATAGGTGTTAGGTTGTAATACAATAGTAATAATGTAAGAAACCAAGTTTGATTATTGGTCCATCCAACTTTTGAATGTCTCATTTAGTGATTTAGTAGTAAAAGAAACACCGACAATCCATTTGAGTTTAGAATACATAGATGTTAGGAGGTAATGCACATGTAGTAATGTAAGAAACCAAGTTTTATTACTGGTCTGTCAAGCCTTTTTATGTCTCATTTAGTAATTTAGTAGTCACAAAATACATCGATAATCCTTCTAAGTATGGAACACATAGATGTTAGGTTGTAATACGAATGCAGCAATGTAAGAAACCCAGTTCTATTATTGGTCGGTCCAACCTTTGTATGTGTTATTTAGTGATTTAGTAGTCAAAAAAACTCCGATGATCCATCCAAGTATGGAATAAATAGATGCTAGGAGGTAATACACGTGTTGTAATGTAAGAAACCAGGTTTTATTAATTGTCAGTCCGTCCAGCCTTTTTATGTCTCATTTAGTAATTTAGTAGTCAAAAAAACATCAAAAATCCATCCGAGTATGGAATACATAGATGTTAGGTTGTAATACAATAGTAGTAATGTAAGAAACCAAGTTCTATTATTTGTCCATCCAACTTTTGAATGTCTTATTTAGTGATTTAGCAGTCAAAAAAACACCGATAATCCATCCAAGTATGGAATAAATAGATGCTAGGAGGTAATAGATGTTTTGTACTGTAAGAAAGCAAGTCTTATTGTTGTTCCGTCCAGCCTTTACATGTCTCATTTAGTAATTTAAACCAAGTTCTATTATTGGTCCATTCAACTTTTGAATGTCTCATTTAGTGATTTAGTAGTAAAAGAAACACCGATAATCCATTTGAGTTTAGAATACATAGATGTTAGGAGGTAATGCACATGTAGTAATGTAAGAAACCAAGTTTTATTACTGGTCTGTCAAGCCTTTTTATGTCTCATTTAGTAATTTAGTAGTCACAAAATACATCGATAATCCTTCTAAGTATGGAATACATAGATGTTAGGTTGTAATACGAATGCAGCAATGTAATAAACCCAGTTCTATTATTGGTCGGTCCAACCTTTGTATGTGTTATTTAGTGATTTAGTAGTCAAAAAAACTCCGATGATCCATCCAAGTATGGAATAAATAGATACTAGGAGGTAATACACGTGTTGTAATGTAAGAAACCAGGTTTTATTAATTGTCAGTCCGTCCAGCCTTTTTACGTCTCATTTAGTAATTTAGTAGTCAAAAAAACATCAAAAATCCATCCGAGTATGGAATACATAGATGTTAGGTTGTAATACAATAGTAGTAGTGTAAGAAACCAAGTTCTATTATTTGTCCATCCAACTTTTGAATGTCTTATTTTGTGATTTAGTAGTCAAAAAAACAGTGATAATCCTTCCAAGTATGGAATAAAAAAATGGTTGGAGGTAATACACGTGTTGTAATGTAAGAAAGCAAGTTTTATTGTTGGTCCGTCCAGCCTTTGTATGTCTCATTTAGTAATTTAATAGTCAAAAAAACATCAAAAATCCATCCGAGTATGGAATACATAGGTGTTAGGTTGTAATACAATAGTAATAATGTAAGAAACCAAGTTTTATTATTGGTCCATCCAACTTTTGAATGTCTCATTTAGTGATTTAGTTGTAAAAGAAACACTGACAATCCATTTGAGTTTAGAATACATAGATGTTAGGAGGTAATGCACATGTAGTAATGTAAGAAACCAAGTTTTATTACTGGTCTGTCAAGCCTTTTTATGTCTCATTTAGTAATTTAGTAGTCACAAAATACATCGATAATCCTTCTAAGTATGGAATACATAGATGTTAGGTTGTAATACGAATGCAGCAATGTAAGAAACCCAGTTCTATTATTGGTCGGTCCAACCTTTGTATGTGTTATTTAGTGATTTAGTAGTCAAAAAAACTCCGATGATCCATCCAAGTATGGAATAAATAGATGCTAGGAGGTAATACACGTGTTGTAATGTAAGAAACCAGGTTTTATTAATTGTCAGTCCGTCCAGCCTTTTTATGTCTCATTTAGTAATTTAGTAGTCAAAAAAACATCAAAAATCCATCCGAGTATGGAATACATAGATGTTAGGTTGTAATACAATAGTAGTAATGTAAGAAACCAAGTTCTATTATTTGTCCATCCAACTTTTGAATGTCTTATTTAGTGATTTAGCAGTCAAAAAAACACCGATAATCCATCCAAGTATGGAATAAATAGATGCTAGGAGGTAATAGATGTTTTGTACTGTAAGAAAGCAAGTCTTATTGTTGTTCCGTCCAGCCTTTGTATGTCTCATTTAGTAATTTAATAGTCAAAAACACATCAAAAATCCATTCGAGTATGGAATACATAGGTGTTAGGTTGTAATACAATAGTAATAATGTAAGAAACCAAGTTTGATTATTGGTCCATCCAACTTTTGAATGTCTCATTTAGTGATTTAGTAGTAAAAGAAACACCGACAATCCATTTGAGTTTAGAATACATAGATGTTAGGAGGTAATGCACATGTAGTAATGTAAGAAACCAAGTTTTATTACTGGTCTGTCAAGCCTTTTTATGTCTCATTTAGTAATTTAGTAGTCACAAAATACATCGATAATCCTTCTAAGTATGGAACACATAGATGTTAGGTTGTAATACGAATGCAGCAATGTAAGAAACCCAGTTCTATTATTGGTCGGTCCAACCTTTGTATGTGTTATTTAGTGATTTAGTAGTCAAAAAAACTCCGATGATCCATCCAAGTATGGAATAAATAGATGCTAGGAGGTAATACACGTGTTGTAATGTAAGAAACCAGGTTTTATTAATTGTCAGTCCGTCCAGCCTTTTTATGTCTCATTTAGTAATTTAGTAGTCAAAAAAACATCAAAAATCCATCCGAGTATGGAATACATAGATGTTAGGTTGTAATACAATAGTAGTAATGTAAGAAACCAAGTTCTATTATTTGTCCATCCAACTTTTGAATGTCTTATTTAGTGATTTAGCAGTCAAAAAAACACCGATAATCCATCCAAGTATGGAATAAATAGATGCTAGGAGGTAATAGATGTTTTGTACTGTAAGAAAGCAAGTCTTATTGTTGTTCCGTCCAGCCTTTGTATGTCTCATTTAGTAATTTAATAGTCAAAAACACATCAAAAATCCATTCGAGTATGGAATACATAGGTGTTAGGTTGTAATACAATAGTAATAATGTAAGAAACCAAGTTTGATTATTGGTCCATCCAACTTTTGAATGTCTCATTTAGTGATTTAGTAGTAAAAGAAACACCGACAATCCATTTGAGTTTAGAATACATAGATGTTAGGAGGTAATGCACATGTAGTAATGTAAGAAACCAAGTTTTATTACTGGTCTGTCAAGCCTTTTTATGTCTCATTTAGTAATTTAGTAGTCACAAAATACATCGATAATCCTTCTAAGTATGGAACACATAGATGTTAGGTTGTAATACGAATGCAGCAATGTAAGAAACCCAGTTCTATTATTGGTCGGTCCAACCTTTGTATGTGTTATTTAGTGATTTAGTAGTCAAAAAAACTCCGATGATCCATCCAAGTATGGAATAAATAGATGCTAGGAGGTAATACACGTGTTGTAATGTAAGAAACCAGGTTTTATTAATTGTCAGTCCGTCCAGCCTTTTTATGTCTCATTTAGTAATTTAGTAGTCAAAAAAACATCAAAAATCCATCCGAGTATGGAATACATAGATGTTAGGTTGTAATACAATAGTAGTAATGTAAGAAACCAAGTTCTATTATTTGTCCATCCAACTTTTGAATGTCTTATTTAGTGATTTAGCAGTCAAAAAAACACCGATAATCCATCCAAGTATGGAATAAATAGATGCTAGGAGGTAATAGATGTTTTGTACTGTAAGAAAGCAAGTCTTATTGTTGTTCCGTCCAGCCTTTACATGTCTCATTTAGTAATTTAAACCAAGTTCTATTATTGGTCCATTCAACTTTTGAATGTCTCATTTAGTGATTTAGTAGTAAAAGAAACACCGATAATCCATTTGAGTTTAGAATACATAGATGTTAGGAGGTAATGCACATGTAGTAATGTAAGAAACCAAGTTTTATTACTGGTCTGTCAAGCCTTTTTATGTCTCATTTAGTAATTTAGTAGTCAAAAAATACATCGATAATCCTTCTAAGTATGGAATACATAGATGTTAGGTTGTAATACGAATGCAGCAATGTAATAAACCCAGTTCTATTATTGGTCGGTCCAACCTTTGTATGTGTTATTTAGTGATTTAGTAGTCAAAAAAACTCCGATGATCCATCCAAGTATGGAATAAATAGATACTAGGAGGTAATACACGTGTTGTAATGTAAGAAACCAGGTTTTATTAATTGTCAGTCCGTCCAGCCTTTTTACGTCTCATTTAGTAATTTAGTTGTCAAAAAAACATCAAAAATCCATCCGAGTATGGAATACATAGATGTTAGGTTGTAATACAATAGTAGTAATGTAAGAAACCAAGTTCTATTATTTGTCCATCCAACTTTTGAATGTCTTATTTTGTGATTTAGTAGTCAAAAAAACAGTGATAATCCTTCCAAGTATGGAATAAAAAAATGGTTGGAGGTAATACACGTGTTGTAATGTAAGAAAGCAAGTTTTATTGTTGGTCCGTCCAGCCTTTGTATGTCTCATTTAGTAATTTAATAGTCAAAAAAACATCAAAAATCCATCCCAGTATGGAATACATAGGTGTTAGGTTGTAATACAATAGTAATAATGTAAGAAACCAAGTTTTATTATTGGTCCATCCAACTTTTGAATGTCTCATTTAGTGATTTAGTTGTAAAAGAAACACTGACAATCCATTTGAGTTTAGAATACATAGATGTTAGGAGAAAATGCACATGTAGTAATGTAAGAAACCAAGTTTTATTACTGGTCTGTCAAGCCTTTTTATGTCTCATTTAGTAATTTAGTAGTCACAAAATACATCGATAATCCTTCTAAGTATGGAATACATAGATGTTAGGTTGTAATACGAATGCAGCAATGTAAGAAACCCAGTTCTATTATTGGTCGGTCCAACCTTTGTATGTGTTATTTAGTGATTTAGTAGTCAAAAAAACTCCGATGATCCATCCAAGTATGGAATAAATAGATGCTAGGAGGTAATACACGTGTTGTAATGTAAGAAACCAGGTTTTATTAATTGTCAGTCCGTCCAGCCTTTTTATGTCTCATTTAGTAATTTAGTAGTCAAAAAAACATCAAAAATCCATCCGAGTATGGAATATATAGATGTTAGGTTGTAATACAATAGTAGTAATGTAAGAAACCAAGTTCTATTATTTGTCCATCCAACTTTTGAATGTCTTATTTAGTGATTTAGCAGTCAAAAAAACACCGATAATCCATCCAAGTATGGAATAAATAGATGCTAGGAGGTAATAGATGTTTTGTACTGTAAGAAAGCAAGTCTTATTGTTGTTCCGTCCAGCCTTTGTATGTCTCATTTAGTAATTTAATAGTCAAAAACACATCAAAAATCCATTCGAGTATGGAATACATAGGTGTTAGGTTGTAATACAATAGTAATAATGTAAGAAACCAAGTTTGATTATTGGTCCATCCAACTTTTGAATGTCTCATTTAGTGATTTAGTAGTAAAAGAAACACCGACAATCCATTTGAGTTTAGAATACATAGATGTTAGGAGGTAATGCACATGTAGTAATGTAAGAAACCAAGTTTTATTACTGGTCTGTCAAGCCTTTTTATGTCTCATTTAGTAATTTAGTAGTCACAAAATACATCGATAATCCTTCTAAGTATGGAACACATAGATGTTAGGTTGTAATACGAATGCAGCAATGTAAGAAACCCAGTTCTATTATTGGTCGGTCCAACCTTTGTATGTGTTATTTAGTGATTTAGTAGTCAAAAAAACTCCGATGATCCATCCAAGTATGGAATAAATAGATGCTAGGAGGTAATACACGTGTTGTAATGTAAGAAACCAGGTTTTATTAATTGTCAGTCCGTCCAGCCTTTTTATGTCTCATTTAGTAGTTTAGTATTCAAAAAAATATCAAAAATCCATCCGAGTATGGAATACATAGATGTTAGGTTGTAATACAATAGTAGTAATGTAAGAAACCAAGTTCCATTATTTGTCCATCCAACTTTTGAATGTCTTATTTTGTGATTTAGTAGTCAAAAAAACTGTGATAATCCTTCCAAGTATGGAATAAATAAATGGTTGGAGGTAATACACGTGTTGTAATGTAAGAAAGCAAGTTTTATTGTTGGTCCGTCCAGCCTTTGTATGTCTCATTTAGTAATTTAATAGTCAAAAAAACATCAAAAATCCATCCGAGTATGGAATACATAGGTGTTAGGTTGTAATACAATAGTAATAATGTAAGAAACCAAGTTTTATTATTGGTCCATCCAACTTTTGAATGTCTCATTTAGTGATTTAGTTGTAAAAGAAACACTGACAATCCATTTGAGTTTAGAATACATAGATGTTAGGAGGTAATGCACATGTAGTAATGTAAGAAACCAAGTTTTATTACTGGTCTGTCAAGCCTTTTTATGTCTCATTTAGTAATTTAGTAGTCACAAAATACATCAATAATCCTTCTAAGTATGGAATACATAGATGTTAGGTTGTAATACGAATGCAGCAATGTAAGAAACCCAGTTCTATTATTGGTCGGTCCAACCTTTGTATGTGTTATTTAGTGATTTAGTAGTCAAAAAAACTCCGATGATCCATCCAAGTATGGAATAAATAGATGCTAGGAGGTAATACACGTGTTGTAATGTAAGAAACCAGGTTTTATTAATTGTCAGTCCGTCCAGCCTTTTTATGTCTCATTTAGTAATTTAGTAGTCAAAAAAACATCAAAAATCCATCCGAGTATGGAATACATAGATGTTAGGTTGTAATACAATAGTAGTAATGTAAGAAACCAAGTTCTATTATTTGTCCATCCAACTTTTGAATGTCTTATTTAGTGATTTAGCAGTCAAAAAAACACCGATAATCCATCCAAGTATGGAATAAATAGATGCTAGGAGGTAATAGATGTTTTGTACTGTAAGAAAGCAAGTCTTATTGTTGTTCCGTCCAGCCTTTGTATGTCTCATTTAGTAATTTAATAGTCAAAAACACATCAAAAATCCATTCGAGTATGGAATACATAGGTGTTAGGTTGTAATACAATAGTAATAATGTAAGAAACCAAGTTTGATTATTGGTCCATCCAACTTTTGAATGTCTCATTTAGTGATTTAGTAGTAAAAGAAACACCGACAATCCATTTGAGTTTAGAATACATAGATGTTAGGAGGTAATGCACATGTAGTAATGTAAGAAACCAAGTTTTATTACTGGTCTGTCAAGCCTTTTTATGTCTCATTTAGTAATTTAGTAGTCACAAAATACATCGATAATCCTTCTAAGTATGGAACACATAGATGTTAGGTTGTAATACGAATGCAGCAATGTAAGAAACCCAGTTCTATTATTGGTCGGTCCAACCTTTGTATGTGTTATTTAGTGATTTAGTAGTCAAAAAAACTCCGATGATCCATCCAAGTATGGAATAAATAGATGCTAGGAGGTAATACACGTGTTGTAATGTAAGAAACCAGGTTTTATTAATTGTCAGTCCGTCCAGCCTTTTTATGTCTCATTTAGTAGTTTAGTATTCAAAAAAATATCAAAAATCCATCCGAGTATGGAATACATAGATGTTAGGTTGTAATACAATAGTAGTAATGTAAGAAACCAAGTTCCATTATTTGTCCATCCAACTTTTGAATGTCTTATTTTGTGATTTAGTAGTCAAAAAAACTGTGATAATCCTTCCAAGTATGGAATAAATAAATGGTTGGAGGTAATACACGTGTTGTAATGTAAGAAAGCAAGTTTTATTGTTGGTCCGTCCTGCCTTTGTATGTCTCATTTAGTAATTTAATAGTCAAAAAAACATCAAAAATCCATCCGAGTATGGAATACATAGGTGTTAGGTTGTAATACAATAGTAATAATGTAAGAAACCAAGTTCTATTATTGGTCCATTGAACTTTTGAATGTCTCATTTAGTGATTTAGTAGTAAAAGAAACGCCGATAATCCATTTGAGTTTAGAATACATAGATGTTAGGAGGTAATGCACATGTAGTAATGTAAGAAACCAAGTTTTATTACTGGTCTGTCAAGCCTTTTTATGTCTCATTTAGTAATTTAGTAGTCACAAAATACATCGATAATCCTTCTAAGTATGGAATACATAGATGTTAGGTTGTAATACGAATGCAGCAATGTAAGAAACCCAGTTCTATTATTGGTCCGTCCAACCTTTGTATGTGTTATTTAGTGATTTAGTAGTCAAAAAAACTCCGATGATCCATCCAAGTATGGAATAAATAGATGCTAGGAGGTAATACACGTGTTGTAATGTAAGAAACCAGGTTTTATTAATTGTCAGTCCGTCCAGCCTTTTTATGTCTCATTTAGTAGTTTAGTATTCAAAAAAATATCAAAAATCCATCCGAGTATGGAATACATAGATGTTAGGTTGTAATACAATAGTTGTAATGTAAGAAACCAAGTTCTATTATTTGTCCATCCAACTTTTGAATGTCTTATTTAGTGATTTAGCAGTCAAAAAAACACCGCTAATCCATCCAAGTATGGAATAAATAGATGCTAGGAGGTAATAGATGTTTTGTACTGTAAGAAAGCAAGTCTTATTGTTGTTCCGTCCAGCCTTTACATGTCTCATTTAGTAATTTAATAGTCAAAAACACATCAAAAATCCATCCGAGTATGGAATACATAGGTGTTAGGTTGTAATACAATAGTAATAATGTAAGAAACCAAGTTCTATTATTGGTCCATTCAACTTTTGAATGTCTCATTTAGTGATTTAGTAGTAAAAGAAACACCGATAATCCATTTGAGTTTAGAATACATAGATGTTTGGAGGTAATGCACATGTAGTAATGTAAGAAACCAAGTTTTATTACTGGTCTGTCAAGCCTTTTTATGTCTCATTTAGTAATTTAGTAGTCACAAAATACATCGATAATCCTTCTAAGTATGGAATACATAGATGTTAGGTTGTAATATGAATGCAGCAATGTAATAAACCCAGTTCTATTATTGGTCGGTCCAACCTTTGTATGTGTTATTTAGTGATTTAGTAGTCAAAAAAACTTCGATGATCCATCCAAGTATGGAATAAATAGATGCTAGGAGGTAATACCCGTGTTGTAATGTAAGAAACCAGGTTTTATTAATTGTCAGTCCGTCCAGCCTTTTTATGTCTCATTTAGTAATTTAGTAGTCAAAAAAACATCAAAAATCCATCCGAGTATGGAATATATAGATGTTAGGTTGTAATACAATAGTAGTAATGTAAGAAACCAAGTTCTATTATTTGTCCATCCAACTTTTGAATGTCTTATTTAGTGATTTAGCAGTCAAAAAAACACCGATAATCCATCCAAGTATGGAATAAATAGATGCTAGGAGGTAATAGATGTTTTGTACTGTAAGAAAGCAAGTCTTATTGTTGTTCCGTCCAGCCTTTGTATGTCTCATTTAGTAATTTAATAGTCAAAAACACATCAAAAATCCATCCGAGTATGGAATACATAGGTGTTAGGTTGTAATACAATAGTAATAATGTAAGAAACCAAGTTTGATTATTGGTCCATCCAACTTTTGAATGTCTCATTTAGTGATTTAGTAGTAAAAGAAACACCGACAATCCATTTGAGTTTAGAATACATAGATGTTAGGAGGTAATGCACATGTAGTAATGTCAGAAACCAAGTTTTATTACTGGTCTGTCAAGCCTTTTTATGTCTCATTTAGTAATTTAGTAGTCACAAAATACATCGATAATACTTCTTAGTATGGAATACATAGATGTTAGGTTGGAATATGAATGCAGCAATGTAAGAAACCCAGTTCTATTATTGGTCCGTCCAACCTTTGTATGTGTTATTTAGTGATTTAGTAGTCAAAAAAACTCCGATGATCCATCCAAGTATGGAATAAATAGATGCTAGGAGGTAATACACGTGTTGTAATGTAAGAAACCAGGTTTTATTAATTGTCAGTCCGTCCAGCCTTTTTATGTCTCATTTAGTAGTTTAGTATTCAAAAAAATATCAAAAATCCATCCGAGTATGGAATACATAGATGTTAGGTTGTAATACAATAGTAGTAATGTAAGAAACCAAGTTCTATTATTTGTCCATCCAACTTTTGAATGTCTTATTTTGTGATTTAGTAGTCAAAAAAACTGTGATAATCCTTCCAAGTATGGAATAAATAAATGGTTGGAGGTAATACACGTGTTGTAATGTAAGAAAGCAAGTTTTATTGTTGGTCCGTCCTGCCTTTGTATGTCTCATTTAGTAATTTAATAGTCAAAAAAACATCAAAAATCCATCCGAGTATGGAATACATAGGTGTTAGGTTGTAATACAATAGTAATAATGTAAGAAACCAAGTTCTATTATTGGTCCATTGAACTTTTGAATGTCTCATTTAGTGATTTAGTAGTAAAAGAAACGCCGATAATCCATTTGAGTTTAGAATACATAGATGTTAGGAGGTAATGCACATGTAGTAATGTAAGAAACCAAGTTTTATTACTGGTCTGTCAAGCCTTTTTATGTCTCATTTAGTAATTTAGTAGTCACAAAATACATCGATAATCCTTCTAAGTATGGAATACATAGATGTTAGGTTGTAATACGAATGCAGCAATGTAAGAAACCCAGTTCTATTATTGGTCCGTCCAACCTTTGTATGTGTTATTTAGTGATTTAGTAGTCAAAAAAACTCCGATGATCCATCCAAGTATGGAATAAATAGATGCTAGGAGGTAATACACGTGTTGTAATGTAAGAAACCAGGTTTTATTAATTGTCAGTCCGTCCAGCCTTTTTATGTCTCATTTAGTAATTTAGTAGTCAAAAAAACATCAAAAATCCATCCGAGTATGGAATACATAGATGTTAGGTTGTAATACAATAGTAGTAATGTAAGAAACCAAGTTCTATTATTTGTCGATCCAACTTTTGAATGTCTTATTTAGTGATTTAGCAGTCAAAAAAACACCAATAATCCATCCAAGTATGGAATAAATAGATGCTAGGAGGTAATAGATGTTTTGTACTGTAAGAAAGAAAGTCTTATTGTTGTTCCGTCCAGCCTTTACATGTCTCATTTAGTAATTTAATAGTCAAAAACACATCAAAAATTCATCCGAGTATGGAATACATAGGTGTTAGGTTGTAATACAATAGTAATAATATAATAAACCAAGTTTTATTATTGGTCCATCCAACTTTTGAATGTCTCATTTAATGATTTAGTAGTAAAAGAAACACCGACAATCCATTTGAGTTTAGAATACATAGATGTTAGGAGGTAATGCACATGTAGTAATGTAAGAAACCAAGTTTTATTACTGGTCTGTCAAGCCTTTTTATGTCTCATTTAGTAATTTAGTAGTCACAAAATACATCGATAATACTTCTTAGTATGGAATACATAGATGTTAGGTTGGAATATGAATGCAGCAATGTAAGAAACCCAGTTCTATTATTGGTCCGTCCAACCTTTGTATGTGTTATTTAGTGATTTAGTAGTCAAAAAAACTCCGATGATCCATCCAAGTATGGAATAAATAGATGCTAGGAGGTAATACACGTGTTGTAATGTAAGAAACCAGGTTTTATTAATTGTCAGTCCGTCCAGCCTTTTTATGTCTCATTTAGTAGTTTAGTATTCAAAAAAATATCAAAAATCCATCCGAGTATGGAATACATAGATGTTAGGTTGTAATACAATAGTAGTAATGTAAGAAACCAAGTTCTATTATTTGTCCATCCAACTTTTGAATGTCTTATTTTGTGATTTAGTAGTCAAAAAAACTGTGATAATCCTTCCAAGTATGGAATAAATAAATGGTTGGAGGTAATACACGTGTTGTAATGTAAGAAAGCAAGTTTTATTGTTGGTCCGTCCTGCCTTTGTATGTCTCATTTAGTAATTTAATAGTCAAAAAAACATCAAAAATCCATCCGAGTATGGAATACATAGGTGTTAGGTTGTAATACAATAGTAATAATGTAAGAAACCAAGTTCTATTATTGGTCCATTGAACTTTTGAATGTCTCATTTAGTGATTTAGTAGTAAAAGAAACGCCGATAATCCATTTGAGTTTAGAATACATAGATGTTAGGAGGTAATGCACATGTAGTAATGTAAGAAACCAAGTTTTATTACTGGTCTGTCAAGCCTTTTTATGTCTCATTTAGTAATTTAGTAGTCACAAAATACATCGATAATCCTTCTAAGTATGGAATACATAGATGTTAGGTTGTAATACGAATGCAGCAATGTAAGAAACCCAGTTCTATTATTGGTCCGTCCAACCTTTGTATGTGTTATTTAGTGATTTAGTAGTCAAAAAAACTCCGATGATCCATCCAAGTATGGAATAAATAGATGCTAGGAGGTAATACACGTGTTGTAATGTAAGAAACCAGGTTTTATTAATTGTCAGTCCGTCCAGCCTTTTTATGTCTCATTTAGTAATTTAGTAGTCAAAAAAACATCAAAAATCCATCCGAGTATGGAATACATAGATGTTAGGTTGTAATACAATAGTAGTAATGTAAGAAACCAAGTTCTATTATTTGTCGATCCAACTTTTGAATGTCTTATTTAGTGATTTAGCAGTCAAAAAAACACCAATAATCCATCCAAGTATGGAATAAATAGATGCTAGGAGGTAATAGATGTTTTGTACTGTAAGAAAGAAAGTCTTATTGTTGTTCCGTCCAGCCTTTACATGTCTCATTTAGTAATTTAATAGTCAAAAAAACATCAAAAATTCATCCGAGTATGGAATACATAGGTGTTAGGTTGTAATACAATAGTAATAATATAATAAACCAAGTTTTATTATTGGTCCATCCAACTTTTGAATGTCTCATTTAATGATTTAGTAGTAAAAGAAACACCGACAATCCATTTGAGTTTAGAATACATAGATGTTAGGAGGTAATGCACATGTAGTAATGTAAGAAACCAAGTTTTATTACTGGTCTGTCAAGCCTTTTTATGTCTCATTTAGTAATTTAGTAGTCACAAAATACATCGATAATCCTTCTTAGTATGGAATACATAGATGTTAGGTTGTAATATGAATGCAGCAATGTAAGAAACCCAGTTCTATTATTGGTCCGTCCAACCTTTGTATGTGTTATTTAGTGATTTAGTAGTCAAAAAAACTCCGATGATCCATCCAAGTATGGAATAAATAGATGCTAGGAGGTAATACACGTGTTGTAATGTAAGAAACCAGGTTTTATTAATTGTCAGTCCGTCCAGCCTTTTTATGTCTCATTTAGTAGTTTAGTATTCAAAAAAATATCAAAAATCCATCCGAGTATGGAATACATAGATGTTAGGTTGTAATACAATAGTAGTAATGTAAGAAACCAAGTTCTATTATTTGTCCATCCAACTTTTGAATGTCTTATTTAGTGATTTAGCAGTCAAAAAAACACCGATAATCCATCCAAGTATGGAATAAATAGATGCTAGGAGGTAATAGATGTTTTGTACTGTAAGAAAGCAAGTCTTATTGTTGTTCCGTCCAGCCTTTACATGTCTCATTTAGTAATTTAATAGTCAAAAACACATCAAAAATCCATCCGAGTATGGAATACATAGGTGTTAGGTTGTAATACAATAGTAATAATGTAAGAAACCAAGTTCTATTATTGGTCCATTCAACTTTTGAATGTCTCATTTAGTGATTTAGTAGTAAAAGAAACACCGATAATCCATTTGAGTTTAGAATACATAGATGTTTGGAGGTAATGCACATGTAGTAATGTAAGAAACCAAGTTTTATTACTGGTCTGTCAAGCCTTTTTATGTCTCATTTAGTAATTTAGTAGTCACAAAATACATCGATAATCCTTCTAAGTATGGAATACATAGATGTTAGGTTGTAATATGAATGCAGCAATGTAATAAACCCAGTTCTATTATTGGTCGGTCCAACCTTTGTATGTGTTATTTAGTGATTTAGTAGTCAAAAAAACTCCGATGATCCATCCAAGTATGGAATAAATAGATGCTAGGAGGTAATACACGTGTTGTAATGTAAGAAACCAGGTTTTATTAATTGTCAGTCCGTCCAGCCTTTTTATGTCTCATTTAGTAGTTTAGTATTCAAAAAAATATCAAAAATCCATCCGAGTATGGAATACATAGATGTTAGGTTGTAATACAATAGTAGTAATGTAAGAAACCAAGTTCTATTATTTGTCCATCCAACTTTTGAATGTCTTATTTTGTGATTTAGTAGTCAAAAAAACTGTGATAATCCTTCCAAGTATGGAATAAATAAATGGTTGGAGGTAATACACGTGTTGTAATGTAAGAAAGCAAGTTTTATTGTTGGTCCGTCCTGCCTTTGTATGTCTCATTTAGTAATTTAATAGTCAAAAAAACATCAAAAATCCATCCGAGTATGGAATACATAGGTGTTAGGTTGTAATACAATAGTAATAATGTAAGAAACCAAGTTCTATTATTGGTCCATTGAACTTTTGAATGTCTCATTTAGTGATTTAGTAGTAAAAGAAACGCCGATAATCCATTTGAGTTTAGAATACATAGATGTTAGGAGGTAATGCACATGTAGTAATGTAAGAAACCAAGTTTTATTACTGGTCTGTCAAGCCTTTTTATGTCTCATTTAGTAATTTAGTAGTCACAAAATACATCGATAATCCTTCTAAGTATGGAATACATAGATGTTAGGTTGTAATACGAATGCAGCAATGTAAGAAACCCAGTTCTATTATTGGTCCGTCCAACCTTTGTATGTGTTATTTAGTGATTTAGTAGTCAAAAAAACTCCGATGATCCATCCAAGTATGGAATAAATAGATGCTAGGAGGTAATACACGTGTTGTAATGTAAGAAACCAGGTTTTATTAATTGTCAGTCCGTCCAGCCTTTTTATGTCTCATTTAGTAATTTAGTAGTCAAAAAAACATCAAAAATCCATCCGAGTATGGAATACATAGATGTTAGGTTGTAATACAATAGTAGTAATGTAAGAAACCAAGTTCTATTATTTGTCGATCCAACTTTTGAATGTCTTATTTAGTGATTTAGCAGTCAAAAAAACACCAATAATCCATCCAAGTATGGAATAAATAGATGCTAGGAGGTAATAGATGTTTTGTACTGTAAGAAAGAAAGTCTTATTGTTGTTCCGTCCAGCCTTTACATGTCTCATTTAGTAATTTAATAGTCAAAAACACATCAAAAATTCATCCGAGTATGGAATACATAGGTGTTAGGTTGTAATACAATAGTAATAATATAATAAACCAAGTTTTATTATTGGTCCATCCAACTTTTGAATGTCTCATTTAATGATTTAGTAGTAAAAGAAACACCGACAATCCATTTGAGTTTAGAATACATAGATGTTAGGAGGTAATGCACATGTAGTAATGTAAGAAACCAAGTTTTATTACTGGTCTGTCAAGCCTTTTTATGTCTCATTTAGTAATTTAGTAGTCACAAAATACATCGATAATACTTCTTAGTATGGAATACATAGATGTTAGGTTGGAATATGAATGCAGCAATGTAAGAAACCCAGTTCTATTATTGGTCCGTCCAACCTTTGTATGTGTTATTTAGTGATTTAGTAGTCAAAAAAACTCCGATGATCCATCCAAGTATGGAATAAATAGATGCTAGGAGGTAATACACGTGTTGTAATGTAAGAAACCAGGTTTTATTAATTGTCAGTCCGTCCAGCCTTTTTATGTCTCATTTAGTAGTTTAGTATTCAAAAAAATATCAAAAATCCATCCGAGTATGGAATACATAGATGTTAGGTTGTAATACAATAGTAGTAATGTAAGAAACCAAGTTCTATTATTTGTCCATCCAACTTTTGAATGTCTTATTTTGTGATTTAGTAGTCAAAAAAACTGTGATAATCCTTCCAAGTATGGAATAAATAAATGGTTGGAGGTAATACACGTGTTGTAATGTAAGAAAGCAAGTTTTATTGTTGGTCCGTCCTGCCTTTGTATGTCTCATTTAGTAATTTAATAGTCAAAAAAACATCAAAAATCCATCCGAGTATGGAATACATAGGTGTTAGGTTGTAATACAATAGTAATAATGTAAGAAACCAAGTTCTATTATTGGTCCATTGAACTTTTGAATGTCTCATTTAGTGATTTAGTAGTAAAAGAAACGCCGATAATCCATTTGAGTTTAGAATACATAGATGTTAGGAGGTAATGCACATGTAGTAATGTAAGAAACCAAGTTTTATTACTGGTCTGTCAAGCCTTTTTATGTCTCATTTAGTAATTTAGTAGTCACAAAATACATCGATAATCCTTCTAAGTATGGAATACATAGATGTTAGGTTGTAATACGAATGCAGCAATGTAAGAAACCCAGTTCTATTATTGGTCCGTCCAACCTTTGTATGTGTTATTTAGTGATTTAGTAGTCAAAAAAACTCCGATGATCCATCCAAGTATGGAATAAATAGATGCTAGGAGGTAATACACGTGTTGTAATGTAAGAAACCAGGTTTTATTAATTGTCAGTCCGTCCAGCCTTTTTATGTCTCATTTAGTAATTTAGTAGTCAAAAAAACATCAAAAATCCATCCGAGTATGGAATACATAGATGTTAGGTTGTAATACAATAGTAGTAATGTAAGAAACCAAGTTCTATTATTTGTCGATCCAACTTTTGAATGTCTTATTTAGTGATTTAGCAGTCAAAAAAACACCAATAATCCATCCAAGTATGGAATAAATAGATGCTAGGAGGTAATAGATGTTTTGTACTGTAAGAAAGAAAGTCTTATTGTTGTTCCGTCCAGCCTTTACATGTCTCATTTAGTAATTTAATAGTCAAAAAAACATCAAAAATTCATCCGAGTATGGAATACATAGGTGTTAGGTTGTAATACAATAGTAATAATATAATAAACCAAGTTTTATTATTGGTCCATCCAACTTTTGAATGTCTCATTTAATGATTTAGTAGTAAAAGAAACACCGACAATCCATTTGAGTTTAGAATACATAGATGTTAGGAGGTAATGCACATGTAGTAATGTAAGAAACCAAGTTTTATTACTGGTCTGTCAAGCCTTTTTATGTCTCATTTAGTAATTTAGTAGTCACAAAATACATCGATAATCCTTCTTAGTATGGAATACATAGATGTTAGGTTGTAATATGAATGCAGCAATGTAAGAAACCCAGTTCTATTATTGGTCCGTCCAACCTTTGTATGTGTTATTTAGTGATTTAGTAGTCAAAAAAACTCCGATGATCCATCCAAGTATGGAATAAATAGATGCTAGGAGGTAATACACGTGTTGTAATGTAAGAAACCAGGTTTTATTAATTGTCAGTCCGTCCAGCCTTTTTATGTCTCATTTAGTAGTTTAGTATTCAAAAAAATATCAAAAATCCATCCGAGTATGGAATACATAGATGTTAGGTTGTAATACAATAGTAGTAATGTAAGAAACCAAGTTCTATTATTTGTCCATCCAACTTTTGAATGTCTTATTTAGTGATTTAGCAGTCAAAAAAACACCGATAATCCATCCAAGTATGGAATAAATAGATGCTAGGAGGTAATAGATGTTTTGTACTGTAAGAAAGCAAGTCTTATTGTTGTTCCGTCCAGCCTTTACATGTCTCATTTAGTAATTTAATAGTCAAAAACACATCAAAAATCCATCCGAGTATGGAATACATAGGTGTTAGGTTGTAATACAATAGTAATAATGTAAGAAACCAAGTTCTATTATTGGTCCATTCAACTTTTGAATGTCTCATTTAGTGATTTAGTAGTAAAAGAAACACCGATAATCCATTTGAGTTTAGAATACATAGATGTTTGGAGGTAATGCACATGTAGTAATGTAAGAAACCAAGTTTTATTACTGGTCTGTCAAGCCTTTTTATGTCTCATTTAGTAATTTAGTAGTCACAAAATACATCGATAATCCTTCTAAGTATGGAATACATAGATGTTAGGTTGTAATATGAATGCAGCAATGTAATAAACCCAGTTCTATTATTGGTCGGTCCAACCTTTGTATGTGTTATTTAGTGATTTAGTAGTCAAAAAAACTCCGATGATCCATCCAAGTATGGAATAAATAGATGCTAGGAGGTAATACACGTGTTGTAATGTAAGAAACCAGGTTTTATTAATTGTCAGTCCGTCCAGCCTTTTTATGTCTCATTTAGTAGTTTAGTATTCAAAAAAATATCAAAAATCCATCCGAGTATGGAATACATAGATGTTAGGTTGTAATACAATAGTAGTAATGTAAGAAACCAAGTTCTATTATTTGTCCATCCAACTTTTGAATGTCTTATTTTGTGATTTAGTAGTCAAAAAAACTGTGATAATCCTTCCAAGTATGGAATAAATAAATGGTTGGAGGTAATACACGTGTTGTAATGTAAGAAAGCAAGTTTTATTGTTGGTCCGTCCTGCCTTTGTATGTCTCATTTAGTAATTTAATAGTCAAAAAAACATCAAAAATCCATCCGAGTATGGAATACATAGGTGTTAGGTTGTAATACAATAGTAATAATGTAAGAAACCAAGTTCTATTATTGGTCCATTGAACTTTTGAATGTCTCATTTAGTGATTTAGTAGTAAAAGAAACGCCGATAATCCATTTGAGTTTAGAATACATAGATGTTAGGAGGTAATGCACATGTAGTAATGTAAGAAACCAAGTTTTATTACTGGTCTGTCAAGCCTTTTTATGTCTCATTTAGTAATTTAGTAGTCACAAAATACATCGATAATCCTTCTAAGTATGGAATACATAGATGTTAGGTTGTAATACGAATGCAGCAATGTAAGAAACCCAGTTCTATTATTGGTCCGTCCAACCTTTGTATGTGTTATTTAGTGATTTAGTAGTCAAAAAAACTCCGATGATCCATCCAAGTATGGAATAAATAGATACTAGGAGGTAATACACGTGTTGTAATGTAAGAAACCAGGTTTTATTAATTGTCAGTCCGTCCAGCCTTTTTATGTCTCATTTAGTAATTTAGTAGTCAAAAAAACATCAAAAATCCATCCGAGTATGGAATACATAGATGTTAGGTTGTAATACAATAGTAGTAATGTAAGAAACCAAGTTCTATTATTTGTCCATCCAACTTTTGAATGTCTTATTTAGTGATTTAGCAGTCAAAAAAACACCGATAATCCATCCAAGTATGGAATAAATAGATGCTAGGAGGTAATAGATGTTTTGTACTGTAAGAAAGAAAGTCTTATTGTTGTTCCGTCCAGCCTTTACATGTCTCATTTAGTAATTTAATAGTCAAAAAAACATCAAAAATTCATCCGAGTATGGAATACATAGGTGTTAGGTTGTAATACAATAGTAATAATGTAATAAACCAAGTTTTATTATTGGTCCATCCAACTTTTGAATGTCTCATTTAGTGATTTAGTAGTAAAAGAAACACCGACAATCCATTTGAGTTTAGAATACATAGATGTTAGGAGGTAATGCACATGTAGTAATGTCAGAAACCAAGTTTTATTACTGGTCTGTCAAGCCTTTTTATGTCTCATTTAGTAATTTAGTAGTCACAAAATACATCGATAATACTTCTTAGTATGGAATACATAGATGTTAGGTTGGAATATGAATGCAGCAATGTAAGAAACCCAGTTCTATTATTGGTCCGTCCAACCTTTGTATGTGTTATTTAGTGATTTAGTAGTCAAAAAAACTCCGATGATCCATCCAAGTATGGAATAAATAGATGCTAGGAGGTAATACACGTGTTGTAATGTAAGAAACCAGGTTTTATTAATTGTCAGTCCGTCCAGCCTTTTTATGTCTCATTTAGTAGTTTAGTATTCAAAAAAATATCAAAAATCCATCCGAGAATGGAATACATAGATGTTAGGTTGTAATACAATAGTAGTAATGTAAGAAACCAAGTTCTATTATTTGTCCATCCAACTTTTGAATGTCTTATTTAGTGATTTAGCAGTCAAAAAAACACCGATAATCCATCCAAGTATGGAATAAATAGATGCTAGGAGGTAATAGATGTTTTGTACTGTAAGAAAGAAAGTCTTATTGTTGTTCCGTCCAGCCTTTACATGTCTCATTTAGTAATTTAATAATCAAAAACACATCAAAAATCCATCCGAGTATGGAATACATAGGTGTTAGGTTGTAATACAATAGTAATAATGTAAGAAACCAAGTTCTATTATTGGTCCATCCAACTTTAGAATGTCTCATTTAGTGATTTAGTAGTAAAAGAAACACCGATAATCCATTTGAGTTTAGAATACATAGATGTTATGAGGTAATGCACATGTAGTAATGTAAGAAACCAAGTTTTATTACTAGTCTGTCAAGCCTTTTTATGTCTCATTTAGTAATTTAGTAGTCAAAAAATACATCAATAATCCTTCTAAGTATGGAATACATATATGTTAGGTTGTAATACGAATGCAGTAATGTAAGAAACCCAGTTCTATTATTGGTCCGTCCAACCTTTGTATGTGTTCTTTAGTGATTTAGTAGTCAAAAAAACTCTGATGATCCATCTAAGTATGGAATAAATAGATGCTAGGAGGTAATACACGTGTTGTAATGTAAGAAACCAGGTTTTATTATTGGTCCATCCAACTTTTGAATGTCTCATTTAGTGATTTAGTAGTAAAAGAAACACCGATAATCCATTTGAGTTTAGAATACATAGATGTTAGGAGGTAATGCACATGTAGTAATGTAAGAAACCATGTTTTATTACTGGTCTGTCAAGCCTTTGTATGTCTCATTTAATAATTTAGTAGTCAAAAAATACATCGATAATCCTTCTGAGTATGGAATACATAGATGTTAGGTTGTAATAGGAATGCAATAATGTAAGAAACCAAGTTCTATTATTGGTCCGTCCAACCTTTGTATGTGTTATTTAGTGATTTAGTAGTCAAAAAAACTCCGATAATCCATCCAAGTATTTAATAAATAGCTGCTAGGAGGTAATACACGTGTTGTAATGTAAGAAACAAGAATTTATTAATTATCAGTCTAGCCTTTTTATGTCTCATTTAGTAATTTAGTAGTCAAAAAGAATCAAAAATCCATCCGAGTATGGAATACATAGATGTTAGGTTTTAATACAATAGTAGTAATGTAAGAAACCAAGTTCTATTATTGGTCCATCCAACTTTAGAATGTCTCATTTAGTGATTTAGTAGTAAAAGAAACACCGATAATCCATTTGAGTTTAGAATACATAGATGTTAGGAGGTAATGCACATGTAGTAATGTAAGAAACCAAGTTTTATTACTGGTCTGTCAAGCCTTTGTATGTCTCATTTAATAATTTAGTAGTCAAAAAATACATCGATAATCCTTCTGAGTATGGAATACATAGATGTTAGGTTGTAATAGGAATGCAATAATGTAAGAAACCAAGTTCTATTATTGGTCCGTCCAACCTTTGTATGTGTTATTTAGTGATTTAGTAGTCAAAAAAACTCCGATAATCCATCCAAGTATTTAATAAATAGCTGCTAGGAGGTAATACACGTGTTGTAATGTAAGAAACAAGAATTTATTAATTATCAGTCTAGCCTTTTTATGTCTCATTTAGTAATTTAGTAGTCAAAAAGAATCAAAAATCCATCCGAGTATGGAATACATAGATGTTAGGTTTTAATACAATAGTAGTAATGTAAGAAACCAAGTTCTATTATTGGTCCATCCAACTTTAGAATGTCTCATTTAGTGATTTAGTAGTAAAAGAAACACCGATAATCCATTTGAGTTTAGAATACATAGATGTTATGAGGTAATGCACATGTAGTAATGTAAGAAACCAAGTTTTATTACTAGTCTGTCAAGCCTTTTTATGTCTCATTTAGTAATTTAGTAGTCAAAAAATACATCAATAATCCTTCTAAGTATGGAATACATATATGTTAGGTTGTAATACGAATGCAGTAATGTAAGAAACCCAGTTCTATTATTGGTCCGTCCAACCTTTGTATGTGTTCTTTAGTGATTTAGTAGTCAAAAAAACTCTGATGATCCATCTAAGTATGGAATAAATAGATGCTAGGAGGTAATACACGTGTTGTAATGTAAGAAACCAGGTTTTATTATTGGTCCATCCAACTTTTGAATGTCTCATTTAGTGATTTAGTAGTAAAAGAAACACCGATAATCCATTTGAGTTTAGAATACATAGATGTTAGGAGGTAATGCACATGTAGTAATGTTAGAAACTAAGTTTTATTACTGGTCTGTCAAGCCTTTGTATGTCTCATTTAATAATTTAGTAGTCAAAAAATACATCGATAATCCTTCTGAGTATGGAATACATAGATGTTAGGTTGTAATACGAATGCAATAATGTAAGAAACCAAGTTCTATTATTGGTCCGTCCAACCTTTGTATGTGTTATTTAGTGATTTAGTAGACAAAAAAAATCCGATAATCCATCCAAGTATGGAATAAATAGATGCTAGAAGGTACTACACGTGTTGTAATGTAAGAAACCAGGATTTGTTAATTGTCAGTCCAGCCTTTGTATGTCTCATTTAGTAATTTAGTAGTCAAAAAGAATCAAAAATCCATCCGAGTATGGAATACATAGATGTTAGGTTTTAATACAATAGTAGTAATGTAAGAAACCAAGTTCTATTATTGGTCCATCCAACTTTAGAATGTCTCATTTAGTGATTTAGTAGTAAAAGAAACATCGATAATCCATTTGAGTTTAGAATACATAGATGTTAGGAGGTAATGCACATGTAGTAATGTAAGAAACCAAGTTTTATTACTGGTCTGTCAAGCCTTTGTATGTCTCATTTAGTAATTTAGTAGTCAAAAAATACATCGATAATCCTTCTGAGTATGGAATACATAGATGTTAGGTTGTAATACGAATGCAATAATGTAAGAAACCAAGTTCTATTATTGGTCCGTCCAACCTTTGTATGTGTTATTTAGTGATTTAGTAGACAAAAAAAATCCGATAATCCATCCAAGTATGGAATAAATAGATGCTAGGAGGTACTACACGTGTTGTAATGTAAGAAACCAGGATTTGTTAATTGTCAGTCCAGCCTTTGTATGTCTCATTTAGTAATTTAGTAGTCAAAAAGAATCAAAAATCCATCCGAGTATGGAATACATAGATGTTAGGTTTTAATACAATAGTAGTAATGTAAGAAACCAAGTTCTATTATTGGTCCATCTAACTTTAGAATGTCTCATTTAGTGATTTAGTAGTAAAAGAAACACCGATAATCCATTTGAGTTTAGAATACATAGATGTTAGGAGGTAATGCACATGTAGTAATGTTAGAAACCAAGTTTTATTACTGGTCTGTCAAGCCTTTGTATGTCTCATTTAATAATTTAGTAGTCAAAAAATACATCGATAATCCTTCTGAGTATGGAATACATAGATGTTAGGTTGTAATACGAATGCAATAATGTAAGAAACCAAGTTCTATTATTGGTCCGTCCAACCTTTGTATGTGTTATTTAGTGATTTAGTAGACAAAAAAAATCCGATAATCCATCCAAGTATGGAATAAATAGATGCTAGAAGGTACTACACGTGTTGTAATGTAAGAAACCAGGATTTGTTAATTGTCAGTCCAGCCTTTGTATGTCTCATTTAGTAATTTAGTAGTCAAAAAGAATCAAAAATCCATCCGAGTATGGAATACATAGATGTTAGGTTTTAATACAATAGTAGTAATGTAAGAAACCAAGTTCTATTATTGGTCCATCCAACTTTAGAATGTCTCATTTAGTGATTTAGTAGTAAAAGAAACACCGATAATCCATTTGAGTTTAGAATACATAGATGTTAGGAGGTAATGCACATGTAGTAATGTTAGAAACCAAGTTTTATTACTGGTCTGTCAAGCCTTTGTATGTCTCATTTAATAATTTAGTAGTCAAAAAATACATCGATAATCCTTCTGAGTATGGAATACATAGATGTTAGGTTGTAATACGAATGCAATAATGTAAGAAACCAAGTTCTATTATTGGTCCGTCCAACCTTTGTATGTGTTATTTAGTGATTTAGTAGACAAAAAAAATCCGATAATCCATCCAAGTATGGAATAAATAGATGCTAGGAGGTACTACACGTGTTGTAATGTAAGAAACCAGGATTTGTTAATTGTCAGTCCAGCCTTTGTATGTCTCATTTAGTAATTTAGTAGTCAAAAAAACATCAAAAATCCATCCGAGTATGGAATACATAGATGTTAGGTTGTAATACAATAGTAGTAATGTAAGAAACCAAGTTCTATTATTGGTCCATCCAACTTTAGAATGTCTGATTTAGTGATTTAGTAGTAAAAGAAACACGGATAATCCATTTGAGTTTAGAATACATAGATGTTAGGAGGTAATGCACATGTAGTAATGTAAGAAACCAAGTTTTATTACTGGTCTGTCAAGCCTTTGTATGTCTCATTTAGTAATTTAGTAGTCAAAAAATACATCGATAATCCTTCTGAGTATGGAATACATAGATGTTAGGTTGTAATACGAATGCAATAATGTAAGAAACCAAGTTCTATTATTGGTCCGTCCAACCTTTGTATGTGTTATTTAGTGATTTAGTAGACAAAAAAAATCCGATAATCCATCCAAGTATGGAATAAATAGATGCTAGGAGGTACTACACGTGTTGTAATGTAAGAAAACAGGATTTGTTAATTGTCAGTCCAGCCTTTGTATGTCTCATTTAGTAATTTAGTAGTCAAAAAGAATCAAAAATCCATCCGAGTATGGAATACATAGATGTTAGGTTTTAATACAATAGTAGTAATGTAAGAAACCAAGTTCTATTATTGGTCCATCCAACTTTAGAATGTCTCATTTAGTGATTTAGTAGTAAAAGAAACACCGATAATCCATTTGAGTTTAGAATACATAGATGTTAGGAGGTAATGCACATGTAGTAATGTAAGAAACCAAGTTTTATTACTGGTCTGTCAAGCCTTTGTATGTCTCATTTAATAATTTAGTAGTCAAAAAATACATCGATAATCCTTCTGAGTATGGAATACATAGATGTTAGGTTGTAATACGAATGCAATAATGTAAGAAACCAAGTTCTATTATTGGTCCGTCCAACCTTTGTATGTGTTATTTAGTGATTTAGTAGACAAAAAAAATTCGATAATCCATCCAAGTATGGAATAAATAGATGCTAGGAGGTACTACACGTGTTGTAATGTAAGAAACCAGGATTTGTTAATTGTCAGTCCAGCCTTTGTATGTCTCATTTACTAATTTAGTAGTCAAAAAAACATCAAAAATCCATCCGAGTATGGAATACATAGATGTTAGGTTGTAATACAATAGTAGTAATGTAAGAAACCAAGTTCTATTATTGGTCCATCCAACTTTAGAATGTCTGATTTAGTGATTTAGTAGTAAAAGAAACACGGATAATCCATTTGAGTTTAGAATACATAGATGTTAGGAGGTAATGCACATGTAGTAATGTAAGAAACCAAGTTTTATTACTGGTCTGTCAAGCCTTTGTATGTCTCATTTAGTAATTTAGTAGTCAAAAAATACATCGATAATCCTTCTGAGTATGGAATACATAGATGTTAGGTTGTAATACGAATGCAATAATGTAAGAAACCAAGTTCTATTATTGGTCCGTCCAACCTTTGTATGTGTTATTTAGTGATTTAGTAGTCAAAAAAACTCCGATAATCCATCCAAGTATTTAATAAATAGATGCTAGGAGGTAATACACGTGATGTAATGTAAGAAACCAGGTTTTATTAATTGTCAGTCCGTCCAGCCTTTTAATGTCTCATTTAGTAGTTTAGTATTCAAAAAAACATCAAAAATCCATCCGAGTATGGAATACATAGATGTTAGGTTGTAATACAATAGTAGTAATGTAAGAAACCAAGTTCTATTATTTGTCCATCCAACTTTTGAATGTCTTATTTAGTGATTTAGTAGTAAAAGAAACACCGATAATCCATTTGAGTTTAGAATACATAGATGTTAGGAGGTAATGCAAATGTAGTAATGTAAGAAACCAAGTTTTATTACTGGTCTGTCAAGCCTTTGTATGTCTCATTTAGTAATTTAGTAGTCAAAAAAAACATCGATAATCCTTCTGAGTATGGAATACATAGATGTTAGGTTGTAATACAAATGTAGTAATGTAAGAAACCAAGTTCTATTATTGGTCCGTCCAACCTTTGTATGTGTTATTTAGTGATTTAGTAGTCAAAAAAACTCCGATAATCCATCCAAGTATTTAATAAATAGATGCTAGGAGGTAATACACGTGTTGTAATGTAAGAAACCGGGATTTGTTAATTGTCAGTCCAGCCTTTGTATGTCTCATTTAGTAATTTAGTAGTCAAAAAAACATCAAAAATCCATCCGAGTATGGAATACATAGATGTTAGGTTGTAATACAATAGTAGTAATGTAAGAAACCAAGTTCTATTATTGGTCCATCCAACTTTAGAATGTCTCATTTAGTGATTTAGTAGTAAAAGAAACACGGATAATCCATTTGAGTTTAGAATACATAGATGTTAGGAGGTAATGCACATGTAGTAATGTAAGAAACCAAGTTTTATTACTGGTCTGTCAAGCCTTTGTATGTCTCATTTAGTAATTTAGTAGTCAAAAAATACCTCGATAATCCTTCTAAGTATGGAATACATAGATGTTAGGTTGTAATACGAATGCAGTAATGTAAGAAACCCAGTTCTATTGTTGGTCCGTCCAACCTTTGTATGTGTTATTTAGGGATTTAGTAGTCAAAAAAACTCCGATGATCCATACAAGTATGGAATAAATAGATGCTAGGAGGTAATACACGTGTTGTAATGTAAGAATACAGGTTTTATTATTGGTCCATCCAACTTTTGAATGTCTCATTTAGTGATTTAGTAGTCAAAAAGAATCAAAAATCCATCCGAGTATGGAATACATAGATTTTAGGTTGTAATACAATAGTAGTAATGAAAGAAACCAAGTTCTATTATTTGTCCATCCAACTTTAGAATGTCTCATTTAGTGATTTAGTAGTAAAAGAAACACCGATAATCCATTTGAGTTTAGAATACATAGATGTTAGGAGGTAATGCATATGTAGTAATGTAAGAAACCAAGTTTTATTACTGGTCTGTCAAGCCTTTGTATGTCTCATTTAGTAATTTAGAAGTCAAAAAAAACATCGATAATCCTTCTCAGTATGGAATACATATATGTTAGGTTGTAATACAAATGTAGTAATGTAAGAAGCCAAGTTCTATTATTGGTCCGTCCAACCTTTGTATGTGTTATTTAGTGATTTAGTAGTCAAAAAAACTCCGATAATCCATCCAAGTATTTAATAAATAGATGCTAGGAGGTAATACACGTGTTGTAATGTAAGAAACCATGATTTATTAATTATCAGTCCAGCCTTTGTATGTCTCATTTAGTAATTTAGTAGTCAAACAGAATCAAAACTCCATCCGAGTATGGAATACATAGATGTTAGGTTGTAATACAATAGTAGTAATGTAAGAAACCAAGTTCTATTATTGGTCCATCCAACTTTAGAATGTCTCATTTAGTGATTTAGTAGTAAAAGAAACACCGATAATCCATTTGAGTTTAGGATACATAGATGTTAGGAGGTAATGCACATGTAGTAATGTAAGAAACCAATTTTTATTACTGGTCTGTCAAGCCTTTGTATGTCTCATTTAATAATTTAGTAGTCAAAAAATACATCGATAATCCTTCTGAGTATGGAATACATAGATGTTAGGTTGTGATACGAATGCAATAATGTAAGAAACCAAGTTCTATTATTGGTCCGTCCAACCTTTGTATGTGTTATTTAGTGATTTAGTAGTCAAAAAAACTCCGATAATCCATCCAAGTATGGAATAAATAGATGCGAGGAGGTAATACACGTGTTGTAATGTAAGAAACCAGGTTTTATTAATTGTCAGTCCGTCCAGCCTTTGTATGTCTCATTTAGTAATTTAGTAGTCAAAAAAAACATCGATAATCCTTCTCAGTATGGAATACATATATGTTAGGTTGTAATACAAATGTAGTAATATAAGAAGCCAAGTTCTATTATTGGTCCGTCCAACCTTTGTATGTGTTATTTAGTGATTTAGTAGTCAAAAAAACTCCGATAATCCAACCAAGTATTTAATAAATAGATGCTAGGAGGTAATACACGTGTTGTAATGTAAGAAACCAGGATTTATTAATTGTCAGTCCAGCCTTTGTATGTCTCATTTAGTAATTTAGTAGTCAAAAAGAATCAAAAATCCATCCGAGTATGGAATACATAGATGTTAGGTTGTAATACAATAGTAGTAATGTAAGAAACCAAGTTCTATTATTGGTCCATCCAACTTTAGAATGTCTCATTTAGTGATTTAGTAGTAAAAGAAACACCGATAATCCATTTGAGTTTAGAATACATAGATGTTAGGAGGTAATGCACATGTAGTAATGTAAGAAACCAAGTTTTATTACTGGTCTGTCAAGCCTTTGTATGTCTCATTTAATAATTTAGTAGTCAAAAAATACATCGATAATCCTTCTGAGTATGGAATACATAGATGTTAGGTTGTAATACGAATGCAATAATGTAAGAAACCAAGTTCTATTATTGGTCCGTCCAACCTTTGTATGTGTTATTTAGTGATTTAGTAGTCAAAAAAACTCCGATAATCCATCCAAGTATTTAATAAATAGATGCTAGGAGGTAATACACGTGTTGTAATGTAAGAAACCAGGTTTTATTAATTGTCAGTCCGTCCAGCCTTTTAATGTCTCATTTAGTAGTTTAGTATTCAAAAAAACATCAAAAATCCATCCGAGTATGGAATACATAGATGTTAGGTTGTAATACAATAGTAGTAATGTAAGAAACCAAGTTCTATTATTTGTCCATCCAACTTTTGAATGTCTTATTTAGTGATTTAGTAGTAAAAGAAACACCGATAATCCATTTGAGTTTAGAATACATAGATGTTAGGAGGTAATGCAAATGTAGTAATGTAAGAAACCAAGTTTTATTACTGGTCCGTCAAGCCTTTGTATGTCTCATATAGTAATTTAGTAGTCAAAAAAAACATCGATAATCCTTCTCAGTATGGAATACATAGATGTTAGGTTGTAATACAAATGTAGTAATGTAAGAAACCAAGTTCTATTATTGGTCCGTCCAACCTTTGTATGTGTTATTTAGTGATTTAGTAGTCAAAAAAACTCCGATAATCCATCCAAGTATTTAATAAATAGATGCTAGGAGGTAATACACGTGTTGTAATGTAAGAAACCAGGATTTGTTAATTGTCAGTCCAGCCTTTGTATGTCTCATTTAGTAATTTTGTAGTCAAAAAAACATCAAAAATCCATCCGAGTATGGAATACATAGATGTTAGGTTGTAATACAATAGTAGTAATGTAAGAAACCAAGTTCTATTATTGGTCCATCCAACTTTAGAATGTCTCATTTAGTGATTTAGCAGTAAAAGAAACACGGATAATCCATTTGAGTTTAGAATACATAGATGTTAGGAGGTAATGCACATGTAGTAATGTAAGAAACCAAGTTTTATTACTGGTCTATCAAGCCTTTGTATGTCTCATTTAGTAATTTAGTAGTCAAAAAATACATCGATAATCCTTCTAAGTATGGAATACATAGATGTTAGGTTGTAATACGAATGCAGTAATGTAAGAAACCCAGTTCTATTGTTGGTCCGTCCAACCTTTGTATGTGTTATTTAGGGATTTAGTAGTCAAAAAAACTCCGATGATCCATACAAGTATGGAATAAATAGATGCTAGGAGGTAATACACGTGTTGTAATGTAAGAATACAGGTTTTATTATTGGTCCATCCAACTTTTGAATGTCTCATTTAGTGATTTAGTAGTCAAAAAGAATCAAAAATCCATCCGAGTATGGAATACATAGATTTTAGGTTGTAATACAATAGTAGTAATGAAAGAAACCAAGTTCTATTATTTGTCCATCCAACTTTAGAATGTCTCATTTAGTGATTTAGTAGTAAAAGAAACACCGATAATCCATTTGAGTTTAGAATACATAGATGTTAGGAGGTAATGCACATGTAGTAATGTAAGAAACCAAGTTTTATTACTGGTCTGTCAAGCCTTTGTATGTCTCATTTAGTAATTTAGAAGTCAAAAAAAACATCGATAATCCTTCTCAGTATGGAATACATATATGTTAGGTTGTAATACAAATGTAGTAATGTAAGAAGCCAAGTTCTATTATTGGTCCGTCCAACCTTTGTATGTGTTATTTAGTGATTTAGTAGTCAAAAAAACTCCGATAATCCATCCAAGTATTTAATAAATAGATGCTAGGAGGTAATACACGTGTTGTAATGTAAGAAACCAGGATTTATTAATTATCAGTCCAGCCTTTGTATGTCTCATTTAGTAATTTAGTAGTCAAACAGAATCAAAACTCCATCCGAGTATGGAATACATAGATGTTAGGTTGTAATACAATAGTAGTAATGTAAGAAACCAAGTTCTATTATTGGTCCATCCAACTTTAGAATGTCTCATTTAGTGATTTAGTAGTAAAAGAAACACCGATAATCCATTTGAGTTTTGAATACATAGATGTTAGGAGGTAATGCACATGTAGTAATGTAAGAAACCAATTTTTATTACTGGTCTGTCAAGCCTTTGTATGTCTCATTTAATAATTTAGTAGTCAAAAAATACATCGATAATCCTTCTGAGTATGGAATACATAGATGTTAGGTTGTGATACGAATGTAATAATGTAAGAAACCAAGTTCTATTATTGGTCCGTCCAACCTTTGTATGTGTTATTTAGTGATTTAGTAGTCAAAAAAACTCCGATAATCCATCCAAGTATGGAATAAATAGATGCTAGGAGGTAATACACGTGTTTTAATGTAATAAACCAGGTTTTATTAATTGTCAGTCCGTCCAGCCTTTGTATGTCTCATTTAGTAATTTAGTAGTCAAAAAAAACATCGATAATCCTTCTCAGTATGGAATACATATATGTTAGGTTGTAATACAAATGTAGTAATATAAGAAGCCAAGTTCTATTATTGGTCCGTCCAACCTTTGTATGTGTTATTTAGTGATTTAGTAGTCAAAAAAACTCCGATAATCCAACCAAGTATTTAATAAATAGATGCTAGGAGGTAATACACGTGTTGTAATGTAAGAAACGAGGATTTATTAATTGTCAGTCCAGCCTTTGTATGTCTCATTTAGTAATTTAGTAGTCAAAAAGAATCAAAAATCCATCCGAGTATGGAATACATAGATGTTAGGTTTTAATACAATAGTAGTAATGTAAGAAACCAAGTTCTATTATTGGTCCATCCAACTTTAGAATGTCTCATTTAGTGATTTAGTAGTAAAAGAAACACCGATAATCCATTTGAGTTTAGAATACATAGATGTTAGGAGGTAATGCACATGTAGTAATGTAAGAAACCAAGTTTTATTACTGGTCTGTCAAGCCATTGTATGTCTCATTTAATAATTTAGTAGTCAAAAAATACATCGATAATCCTTCTGAGTATGGAATACATAGATGTTAGGTTGTAATACGAATGCAATAATGTAAGAAACCAAGTTCTATTATTGGTCCGTCCAACCTTTGTATGTGTTATTTAGTGATTTAGTAGTCAAAAAAACTCCGATAATTAATCTAAGTATTTAATAAATAGATGCTAGGAGGTAATACACGTGTTTTAATGTAATAAACCAGGTTTTATTAATTGTCAGTCCGTCCAGCCTTTGTATGTCTCATTTAGTAATTTAGTAGTCAAAAAAAACATCGATAATCCTTCTCAGTATGGAATACATATATGTTAGGTTGTAATACAAATGTAGTAATATAAGAAGCCAAGTTCTATTATTGGTCCGTCCAACCTTTGTATGTGTTATTTAGTGATTTAGTAGTCAAAAAAACTCCGATAATCCAACCAAGTATTTAATAAATAGATGCTAGGAGGTAATACACGTGTTGTAATGTAAGAAACCAGGATTTATTAATTGTCAGTCCAGCCTTTGTATGTCTCATTTAGTAATTTAGTAGTCAAAAAGAATCAAAAATCCATCCGAGTATGGAATACATAGATGTTAGGTTTTAATACAATAGTAGTAATGTAAGAAACCAAGTTCTATTATTGGTCCATCCAACTTTAGAATGTCTCATTTAGTGATTTAGTAGTAAAAGAAACACCGATAATCCATTTGAGTTTAGAATACATAGATGTTAGGAGGTAATGCACATGTAGTAATGTAAGAAACCAAGTTTTATTACTGGTCTGTCAAGCCTTTGTATGTCTCATTTAATAATTTAGTAGTCAAAAAATACATCGATAATCCTTCTGAGTATGGAATACATAGATGTTAGGTTGTAATACGAATGAAATAATGTAAGAAACCAAGTTCTATTATTGGTCCGTCCAACCTTTGTATGTGTTATTTAGTGATTTAGTAGTCAAAAAAACTCCGATAATCAATCTAAGTATTTAATAAATAGATGCTAGGAGGTAATACACGTGTTGTAATGTAAGAAACCAAGTTTTATTAATTGTCAGTCCGTCTAGCCTTTTTATGTCTCATTTAGTAGTTTAGTATTCAAAAAAACATCAAAAATCCATCCGAGTATGGAATACATAGATGTTAGGTTGTAATACAATAGTAGTAATGTAAGAAACCAAGTTCTATTATTTGTCCATCCAACTTTTGAATGTCATATTTTGTGATTTAGCAGTAAAAGAAACACGGATAATCCATTTGAGTTTAGAATACATAGATGTTAGGAGGTAATGCACATGTAGTAATGTAAGAAACCAAGTTTTATTACTGGTCTGTCAAGCCTTTGTATGTCTCATTTAGTAATTTAGAAGTCAAAAAAAACATCGATAATCCTTCTCAGTATGGAATACATATATGTTAGGTTGTAATACAAATGTAGTAATGTAAGAAGCCAAGTTCTATTATTGGTCCGTCCAACCTTTGTATGTGTTATTTAGTGATTTAGTAGTCAAAAAAACTCCGATAATCCATCCAAGTATTTAATAAATAGATGCTAGGAGGTAATACACGTGTTGTAATGTAAGAAACCAGGATTTATTAATTATCAGTCCAGCCTTTGTATGTCTCATTTAGTAATTTAGTAGTCAAACAGAATCAAAACTCCATCCGAGTATGGAATACATAGATGTTAGGTTGTAATACAATAGTAGTAATGTAAGAAACCAAGTTCTATTATTGGTCCATCCAACTTTAGAATGTCTCATTTAGTGATTTAGTAGTAAAAGAAACACCGATAATCCATTTGAGTTTTGAATACATAGATGTTAGGAGGTAATGCACATGTAGTAATGTAAGAAACCAATTTTTATTACTGGTCTGTCAAGCCTTTGTATGTCTCATTTAATAATTTAGTAGTCAAAAAATACATCGATAATCCTTCTGAGTATGGAATACATAGATGTTAGGTTGTGATACGAATGTAATAATGTAAGAAACCAAGTTCTATTATTGGTCCGTCCAACCTTTGTATGTGTTATTTAGTGATTTAGTAGTCAAAAAAACTCCGATAATCCATCCAAGTATGGAATAAATAGATGCTAGGAGGTAATACACGTGTTGTAATGTAATAAACCAGGTTTTATTAATTGTCAGTCCGTCCAGCCTTTGTATGTCTCATTTAGTAATTTAGTAGTCAAAAAAAACATCGATAATCCTTCTCAGTATGGAATACATATATGTTAGGTTGTAATACAAATGTAGTAATATAAGAAGCCAAGTTCTATTATTGGTCCGTCCAACCTTTGTATGTGTTATTTAGTGATTTAGTAGTCAAAAAAACTCCGATAATCCAACCAAGTATTTAATAAATAGATGCTAGGAGGTAATACACGTGTTGTAATGTAAGAAACCAGGATTTATTAATTGTCAGTCCAGCCTTTGTATGTCTTATTTAGTAATTTAGTAGTCAAAAAGAATCAAAAATCCATCCGAGTATGGAATACATAGATGTTAGGTTTTAATACAATAGTAGTAATGTAAGAAACCAAGTTCTATTATTGGTCCATCCAACTTTAGAATGTCTCATTTAGTGATTTAGTAGTAAAAGAAACACCGATAATCCATTTGAGTTTAGAATACATAGATGTTAGGAGGTAATGCACATGTAGTAATGTAAGAAACCAAGTTTTATTACTGGTCTGTCAAGCCTTTGTATGTCTCATTTAATAATTTAGTAGTCAAAAAATACATCGATAATCCTTCTGAGTATGGAATACATAGATGTTAGGTTGTAATACGAATGCAATAATGTAAGAAACCAAGTTCTATTATTGGTCCGTCCAACCTTTGTATGTGTTATTTAGTGATTTAGTAGTCAAAAAAACTCCGATAATCAATCTAAGTATTTAATAAATAGATGCTAGGAGGTAATACACGTGTTGTAATGTAAGAAACCAAGTTTTATTAATTGTCAGTCTGTCTAGCCTTTTTATGTCTCATTTAGTAGTTTAGTATTCAAAAAAACATCAAAAATCCATCCGAGTATGGAATACATAGATGTTAGGTTGTAATACAATAGTAGTAATGTAAGAAACCAAGTTCTATTATTTGTCCATCCAACTTTTGAATGTCATATTTTGTGATTTAGCAGTCAAAAAAACACTGATAATCCATCCAAGTATGGAATAAATAGATGCTAGAAGGTAATAGATGTTTTGTAATGTAAGAAAGCAAGTCTTATTGTTTTTCCGTCCAGCCCTTACATGTCTCATTTAGTAATTTAATAGTCAAAAACACATCAAAAATCCATCCGAGTATGGAATACATAGGTGTTAGGTTGTAATACAATAGTAATAATGTAAGAAACCAAGTTCTATTATTGGTCCATTCAACTTTTGGATGTCTCATTTAGTGATTTAGTAGCAAAAGAAACACCAATAATCCATTTGAGTTTAGAATACATAGATGTTAGGAGGTAATGCACATGTAGTAATGTAAGAAACCAAGTTTTATTACTGGTCTGTCAAGCCTTTTTATGTCTCATTTAGTAATTTAGTAGTCACAAAATACATAGATAATCCTTCTAAGTATGGAATACATAGATGTTAGGTTGTAATGCGAATGCAGCAATGTAAGAAACCCAGTTCTATTATTGGTCCGTCCAACCTTTGTATGTGTTATTTAGTGATTTAGTAGTCAAAAAAACTCCAATGATCCATCCAAGTATGCAATAAATAGATGCTAGGAGGTAATACACGTGTTGTAATGTTAGAAACCAGGTTTTATTAATTGTCAGTCCGTCCAGCCTTTGTATGTCTCATTTAGTAATTTAGTAGTCAAAAAAAACATCGATAATCCTTCTCAGTATGGAATACATATATGTTAGGTTGTAATACAAATGTAGTAATGTAAGAAGCCAAGTTCTATTATTGGTCCGTCCAACCTTTGTATGTGTTATTTAGTGATTTAGTAGTCAAAAAAACTCCGATAATCCATCCAAGTATTTAATAAATAGATGCTAGGAGGTAATACACGTGTTGTAATGTAAGAAACGAGGATTTATTAATTGTCAGTCCAGCCTTTGTATGTCTCATTTAGTAATTTAGTAGTCAAAAAGAATCAAAAATCCATCCGAGTATGGAATACATAGATGTTAGGTTTTAATACAATAGTAGTAATGTAAGAAACCAAGTTCTATTATTGGTCCATCCAACTTTAGAATGTCTCATTTAGTGATTTAGTAGTAAAAGAAACACCGATAATCCATTTGAGTTTAGAATACATAGATGTTAGGAGGTAATGCACATGTAGTAATGTAAGAAACCAATTTTTATTACTGGTCTGTCAAGCCTTTGTATGTCTCATTTAATAATTTAGTAGTCAAAAAATACATCGATAATCCTTCTGAGTATGGAATACATAGATGTTAGGTTGTGATACGAATGTAATAATGTAAGAAACCAAGTTCTATTATTGGTCCGTCCAACCTTTGTATGTGTTATTTAGTGATTTAGTAGTCAAAAAAACTCCGATAATCCATCCAAGTATGGAATAAATAGATGCTAGGAGGTAATACACGTGTTTTAATGTAATAAACCAGGTTTTATTAATTGTCAGTCCGTCCAGCCTTTGTATGTCTCATTTAGTAATTTAGTAGTCAAAAAAAACATCGATAATCCTTCTCAGTATGGAATACATATATGTTAGGTTGTAATACAAATGTAGTAATATAAGAAGCCAAGTTCTATTATTGGTCCGTCCAACCTTTGTATGTGTTATTTAGTGATTTAGTAGTCAAAAAAACTCCGATAATCCAACCAAGTATTTAATAAATAGATGCTAGGAGGTAATACACGTGTTGTAATGTAAGAAACGAGGATTTATTAATTGTCAGTCCAGCCTTTGTATGTCTCATTTAGTAATTTAGTAGTCAAAAAGAATCAAAAATCCATCCGAGTATGGAATACATAGATGTTAGGTTTTAATACAATAGTAGTAATGTAAGAAACCAAGTTCTATTATTGGTCCATCCAACTTTAGAATGTCTCATTTAGTGATTTAGTAGTAAAAGAAACACCGATAATCCATTTGAGTTTAGAATACATAGATGTTAGGAGGTAATGCACATGTAGTAATGTAAGAAACCAAGTTTTATTACTGGTCTGTCAAGCCATTGTATGTCTCATTTAATAATTTAGTAGTCAAAAAATACATCGATAATCCTTCTGAGTATGGAATACATAGATGTTAGGTTGTAATACGAATGCAATAATGTAAGAAACCAAGTTCTATTATTGGTCCGTCCAACCTTTGTATGTGTTATTTAGTGATTTAGTAGTCAAAAAAACTCCGATAATTAATCTAAGTATTTAATAAATAGATGCTAGGAGGTAATACACGTGTTTTAATGTAATAAACCAGGTTTTATTAATTGTCAGTCCGTCCAGCCTTTGTATGTCTCATTTAGTAATTTAGTAGTCAAAAAAAACATCGATAATCCTTCTCAGTATGGAATACATATATGTTAGGTTGTAATACAAATGTAGTAATGTAAGAAGCCAAGTTCTATTATTGGTCCGTCCAACCTTTGTATGTGTTATTTAGTGATTTAGTAGTCAAAAAAACTCCGATAATCCATCCAAGTATTTAATAAATAGATGCTAGGAGGTAATACACGTGTTGTAATGTAAGAAACCAGGATTTATTAATTATCAGTCCAGCCTTTGTATGTCTCATTTAGTAATTTAGTAGTCAAAAAGAATCAAAACTCCATTCGAGTATGGAATACATAGATGTTAGGTTGTAATACAATAGTAGTAATGTAAGAAACCAAGTTATATTATTGGTCCATCCAACTTTAGAATGTCTCATTTAGTGATTTAGTAGTAAAAGAAACACCGATAATCCATTTGAGTTTAGAATACATAGATGTTAGGAGGTAATGCACATGTAGTAATGTAAGAAACCAATTTTTATTACTGGTCTGTCAAGCCTTTGTATGTTTCATTTAATAATTTAGTAGTCAAAAAATACATCGATAATCCTTCTGAGTATGGAATACATAGATGTTAGGTTTTGATACGAATGTAATAATGTAAGAAACCAAGTTCTATTATTGGTCCGTCCAACCTTTGTATGTGTTATTTAGTGATTTAGTAGTCAAAAAAACTCCGATAATCCATCCAAGTATGGAATAAATAGATGCTAGGAGGTAATGCACATGTAGTAATGTAAGAAACCAAGTTTTATTACTGGTCTGTCAAGCCTTTGTATGTCTCATTTAATAATTTAGTAGTCAAAAAATACATCGATAATCCTTCTGAGTATGGAATACATAGATGTTAGGTTGTGATACGAATGTAATAATGTAAGAAACCAAGTTCTATTATTGGTCCGTCCAACCTTTGTATGTGTTATTTAGTGATTTAGTAGTCAAAAAAACTCCGATAATCCATCCAAGTATGGAATAAATAGATGCTAGGAGGTAATACACGTGTTGTAATGTAATAAACCAGGTTTTATTAATTGTCAGTCCGTCCAGCCTTTGTATGTCTCATTTAGTAATTTAGTAGTCAAAAAAAACATCGATAATCCTTCTCAGTATGGAATACATATATGTTAGGTTGTAATACAAATGTAGTAATATAAGAAGCCAAGTTCTATTATTGGTCGGTCCGCCCAACCTTTGTATGTGTTATTTAGTGATTTAGTAGTCAAAAAAACTCCGATAATCCAACCAAGTATTTAATAAATAGATGCTAGGAGGTAATACACGTGTTGTAATGTAAGAAACCAGGATTTATTAATTGTCAGTCCAGCCTTTGTATGTCTCATTTAGTAATTTAGTAGTCAAAAAGAATCAAAAATCCATCCGAGTATGGAATACATAGATGTTAGGTTTTAATACAATAGTAGTAATGTAAGAAACCAAGTTCTATTATTGGTCCATCCAACTTTAGAATGTCTCATTTAGTGATTTAGTAGTAAAAGAAACACCGATAATCCATTTGAGTTTAGAATACATAGATGTTAGGAGGTAATGCACATGTAGTAATGTAAGAAACCAAGTTTTATTACTGGTCTGTCAAGCCTTTGTATGTCTCATTTAATAATTTAGTAGTCAAAAAATACATCGATAATCCTTCTGAGTATGGAATACATAGATGTTAGGTTTTAATACGAATGCAATAATGTAAGAAACCAAGTTCTATTATTGGTCCGTCCAACCTTTGTATGTGTTATTTAGTGATTTAGTAGTCAAAAAAACTCCGATAATCAATCTAAGTATTTAATAAATAGATGCTAGGAGGTAATACACGTGTTGTAATGTAAGAAACCAAGTTTTATTAATTGTCAGTCCGTCTAGCCTTTTTATGTCTCATTTAGTAGTTTAGTACTCAAAAAAACATCAAAAATCCATCCGAGTATGGAATACATAGATGTTAGGTTGTAATACAATAGTAGTAATGTAAGAAACCAAGTTCTATTATTTGTCCATCCAACTTTTGAATGTCATATTTTGTGATTTAACAGTCAAAAAAACACTGATAATCCATCCAAGTATGGAATAAATAGATGCTAGAAGGTAATAGATGTTTTGTAATGTAAGAAAGCAAGTCTTATTGTTTTTCCGTCCAGCCCTTACATGTCTCATTTAGTAATTTAATAGTCAAAAACACATCAAAAATCCATCCGAGTATGGAATACATAGGTGTTAGGTTGTAATACAATAGTAATAATGTAAGAAACCAAGTTCTATTATTGGTCCATCCAACTTTAGAATGTCTCATTTAGTGATTTAGTAGTAAAAGAAACACTGATAATCCATTTGAGTTTAGAATACATAGATGTTAGGAGGTAATGCACATGTAGTAATGTAAGAAACCAAGTTTTATTACTGGTCTGTCAAGCCTTTTTATGTCTCATTTAGTAATTTAGTAGTCAAAAAATACATCGATAATCCATCCGAGTATGGAATACATAGATGTTAGGTTGTAATACAATAGTAGTAATGTAAGAAACCAAGTTCTATTATTTGTCCATCCAACTTTTGAATGTCTTATTTTGTGATTTAGTAGTCAAAAAAACTATGATAATCCTTTCAAGTATGGAATAAATAAATGGTTAGAGGTAATACACGTTTTGTAATGTAAGAAAGCAAGTTTTATTGTTGGTCCGTCCAGCCTTTGTATGTCTCATTTAGTAATTTAATAGTCAAAAAAACATCAAAAATCCATCCGAGTATGGAATACATAGATGTTAGGTTGTAATACAATAGTAGTAATGTAAGAAACCAAGTTCTATTATTGGTCCATCCAACTTTAGAATGTCTCATTTAGTGATTTAGTAGTAAAAGAAACACTGATAATCCATTTGAGTTTAGAATACATAGATGTTAGGAGGTAATGCACATGTAGTAATGTAAGAAACCAAGTTTTATTACTGGTCTGTCAAGCCTTTTTATGTCTCATTTAGTAATTTAGTAGTCACAAAATACATCGATAATCCTTCTAAGTATGGAATACATAGATGTTAGGTTGTAATGCGAATGCAGCAATGTAAGAAACCCAGTTCTATTATTGGTCCGTCCAACCTTTGTATGTGTTATTTAGTGATTTAGTAGTCAAAAAAACTCCGATAATCCATCCAAGTATGGAATAAATAGATGCTAGGAGGTAATACACGTGTTGTAATGTAAGAAACCAGGTTTTATTAATTATCAGTCCGTCCAGCCTTTTTATTTCTCATTTAGTAATTTAGTAGTCAAAAAAACATCCAAAATCCATACGAGTATGGAATACATAGATGTTAGGTTGTAATACAATAGTAGTAATGTAAGAAACCAAGTTCTATTATTTGTCCATCCAACTTTTGAATGTCTTATTTAGTGATTTAGCAGTCAAAAAAACACCGATAATCCATCCAAGTATGGAATAAATAGATGCTAGGAGGTAATAGATGTTTTGTAATGTAAGAAAGCAAATCTTATTGTTGTTCCGTCCAGCCTTTACATGTCTCATTTAGTAATTTAATAGTCAAAAACACATCAAAAATCCATTCGAGTATGGAATACATAGGTGTTAGGTTGTAATACAATAGTAATAATGTAAGAAACCAAGTTCTATTATTGGTCCATCCAACTTTAGAATGTCTCATTTAGTGATTTAGTAGTAAAAGAAACACTGATAATCCATTTGAGTTTAGAATACATAGATGTTAGGAGGTAATGCACATGTAGTAATGTAAGAAACCAAGTTTTATTACTGGTCTGTCAAGCCTTTTTATGTCTCATTTAGTAATTTAGTAGTCAAAAAATACATCGATAATCCATCCGAGTATGTAATACATAGATGTTAGGTTGTAATACAATAGTAGTAATGTAAGAAACCAAGTTCTATTATTTGTCCATCCAACTTTTGAATGTCTTATTTTGTGATTTAGTAGTCAAAAAAACTATGATAATCCTTTCAAGTATGGAATAAATAAATGGTTAGAGGTAATACACGTTTTGTAATGTAAGAAAGCAAGTTTTATTGTTGGTCCGTCCAGCCTTTGTATGTCTCATTTAGTAATTTAATAGTCAAAAAAACATCAAAAATCCATCCGAGTATGGAATACATAGATGTTAGGTTGTAATACAATAGTAGTAATGTAAGAAACCAAGTTCTATTATTGGTACATCCAACTTTAGAATGTCTCATTTAGTGATTTAGTAGTAAAAGAAACACCGATAATCCATTTGAGTTTAGAATTCATAGATGTTAGGAGGTAATGCACATGTAGTAATGCAAGAAACCAAGTTTTATTACTGGTCTGTCAAGCCTTTGTATGTCTCATTTAATAATTTAGTAGTCAAAAAATACATCGATAATCCTTCTGAGTATGGAATACATAGATGTTAGGTTGTAATACGAATGCAGTAATGTAAGAAACTGTAACACCCCGTACATTTTCAAAACTTATACGATCAACCTAACATGGATAAAGGTATTTAATCACGCAATTCTGCTGGAGCCATTCTATATGGGGGAATAGAGATAGGTTGAGTGCCTGGATCTACATCGATACCAAACTCTACTTCCCGTTCCGGGGGCAAACCTGGAAGATCCTCTTGAAATACGTCAAGAAATTCATTGACCACTAGAACCGATTGAGGAGTTGGTGGTTTTGCATCAATATCATGCACTCTTACTAAGTGGCATATATATCCCTTGGATATCATTTTCCTAGCCTTAATATAGGAAATAAATCTGCCTCTTGGTGCCCCTACAATACCCTTCCGTTCAAGAACATCCTTTTATGTATGGCTTGATGGAAAGGTTTATATGTGTTGGTAAATGGAACGTTTGTTGTAGTGAAAAGAGAACACTCCTTTGTTATGTTAATCTGAATTTTGGAACTGTTGTGGAATGATTTTGGTATGCTACTGTGGAAGGCAGTATGGTTACCTTATGGTGTGAATATATGGAGTTTCATTGGAGTGGAAATGTAAAGGATAAACTAGGTAGGTAATCCTACCGGTTTGTAACGGTTATGTTTGTTTGTGGACTGTTTTGGTGGTGTGTGGACTGATTTGGTGTTGTTGTTTTGCAAAAGCAGTAAGTGTTAGGGTAATGTGGTTGAATACTGTTATCTGGTAGTATAATGAAAGGGGGAGTGATGCAAAATGTGTTTTGGAGGTTGGACGGTTTCTACTTTCCGTTAAGCACCTACTTACCGTCTTGTAAACTTATAATGTAGCTAGCCGTTAATGTTTGCTCCATTATGTACTTGTGTTGTAGAGTAACACATAAGGAAGGAGCTGAATCATTGTAGTTACATATTGAGAAGATAAGGTATGTAAGGTTATTCTTTTTCGCATTCTTCTGCAACATCTAGTATTCATATTATCATAACACTTGTCCTATCCCCAAAGGGTTGTACAATATCTCATTTCAAAATTAGTAGCACTGTTATAAATGTATCGCTCTTATAACTAAAGAATGAAGTAATGTGAGTAATTGTGTAATGGTTAATGTTGAAAATGGGTGGTATCTCATGGAGTGAAAGAAACACTCGCATGAATGTCGATCCCATTATTACGGGTGGTATCCCATGGGATAAAAGGAACATCCGCATGGATGGTGATCCCGATTATTATGTTATTTCCCACTGTTCAGTTGGGCCCGGGCATGACATGATTGATGATTGATGATGTACAGTAAAGTAAAGTAAAGTACAGTAAAGTAAAGGAAGCAATGTACATGATTCCACATATATACCATATGGTAGTTATTTATATCGTTCGTTCACTTGTACTTAATTCCATTTAAGTGCTTATATTTCATACAGTTACTTATAGCCTTACATACTCAGTACATTCTTTCGTACTGACGTCCCTTGGGGGACTTACCTTACGTGCTGCAGGTACAGGTACTAGTAGACCTCCTCAGTAGGCTACGGGTCATCTACAGAATATTGGTGAGCTCCAGTTCGGTTCGGGGCTTTCTGAGTCATATGTATATGTGGTTTTGGTGCTGCATAAGCATTGTATATAAAGTGGGAAATTATACCGACTATATTTTGGGTTTTGTAGCTGTTAGAGGCTTTGTAGACGTTATACAGTTGAAGGAGGGAATGTTGTGTGTTTTTTTCTCAACCATATGGCTCCAACGGCCATGTCTCATGTTTATATAAATGTTCTTATTAGATTTATATTATTGATATGTTGTGTCCATAAGTGATTGAATGCTAGCCTATTGACAACAAGTATGCGAACGTATAGAATGGTTCTCTCGGGCCTTAACGGCTTCGGGTGCCATGTCCGCCCCAATGGGATTTGAGGTGTGATAGAAACCAAGTTATATTATTGGTCCGTCCAACCTTTGTATGTGTTATTTAGTGATTTAGTAGTCAAAAAAACTCTGATAATCCATCCAAGTATGGAATAAATAGATGCTAGGAGGTAATACACGTGTTGTAATGTAAGAAACCAGGTTTTATTAATTGTCAGTCCGTCCAGCCTTTTTATGTCTCATTTAGTAGTTTAGTATTCAAAAAAACATCAAAAATCCATCCGAGTATGGAATGCATAGATGTTAGGTTGTAATACAATAGTAGTAATGTAAGAAACCAAGTTCTATTATTTGTCCATCCAACTTTTGAATGTCTTATTTTGTGATTTAGTAGTCAAAAAAACTCTGATAATCCTTCCAAGTACGGTATAAACAAATGGTTGGAGGTAATACACGTGTTGTAATGTAAGAAAGCAAGTTTTATTGTTGGTCCGTCCTGCCTTTGTATGTCTCATTTAGTAATTTAATAGTCAAAAACACATCAAAAATCCATCCGAGTATGGAATACATAGGTGTTAGGTTGTAATACAATAGTAATAATGTAAGAAACCAAGTTCTATTATTGGTCCATTGAACTTTTGAATGTCTCATTTAGTGATTTAGTAGTAAAAGAAACACCGATAATCCATTTGAGTTTAGAATACATAGATGTTAGGAGGTAATGCACATGTAGTAATGTAAGAAACCAAGTTTTATTACTGGTCTGTCAAGCCTTTTTATGTCTCATTTAGTAATTTAGTAGTCACAAAATACATCGATAATCCTTCTAAGTATGGAATACATAGATGTTAGGTTGTAATGCGAATGCAGCAATGTAAGAAACCCAGTTCTATTATTGGTCCGTCCAACCTTTGTATGTGTTATTTAGTGATTTAGTAGTCAAAAAAACTCCGATGATCCATCCAAGTATGGAATAAATAGATGCTAGGAGGTAATACACGTGTTGTAATGTAAGAAACCAGGTTTTATTAATTGTCAGTCCGTCTAGCCTTTTTATGTCTCATTTAGTAATTTAGTAGTCAAAAAAACATCAAAAATCCATCCGAGTTTAGAATACATAGATGTTAGGAGGTAATGCACATGTAGTAATGTAAGAAACCAAGTTTTATTACTGGTCTGTCAAGCCTTTGTATGTCTCATTTAATAATTTAGTAGTTAAAAAATACATCGATAATCCTTCTGAGTATGGAATACATAGATGTTAGGTTGTAATACGAATGTAGTAATGTAAGAAACAAAGTTCTATTATTGGTCCGTCCAACCTTTGTATGTGTTATTTAGTGATTTAGTAGTCAAAAAAACTCCGATTTTCCATCCAAGTATGGAATAAATAGATGCTAGGAGGTAATACACGTGTTGTAATGTAAGAAACCAGGTTTTATTAATTGTCAGTCCGTCCAGCCTTTTTATGTCTCATTTAGTAGTTTAGTATTCAAAAAAACATCAAAAATCCATCCGAGTATGGAATACATATATGTTAGGTTGTAATACAGTAGGAGTAATGTAAGAAACCAAGTTCTATTATTTGTCCATCCAACTTTTGAATGTCTTATTTTGTGATTTAGTAGTCAAAAAAACTCTGATAATCCTTCCAAGTATGGAATAAACAAATGGTTGGAGGTAATACACGTGTTGTAATGTAAGAAAGCATGTTTTATTGTTGGTCCGTCCTGCCTTTGTATGTCTCATTTAGTAATTTAATAGTCAAAAAAACATCAAAAATCCATCCGAGTATGGAATACATAGGTGTTAGGTTGTAATACAATAGTAATAATGTAAGAAACCAAGTTCTATTATTGGTCCATTGAACTTTTGAATGTCTCATTTAGTGATTTAGTAGTAAAAGAAACGCCGATAATCCATTTGAGTTTAGAATACATAGATGTTAGGAGGTAATGCACATGTAGTAATGTAAGAAACCAAGTTTTATTACTGGTCTGTCAAGCCTTTTTATGTCTCATTTAGTAATTTAGTAGTCACAAAATACATCGATAATCCTTCTAAGTATGGAATACATAGATGTTAGGTTGTAATACGAATGCAGCAATGTAATAAACCCAGTTCTATCATTGGTCGGTCCAACCTTTGTATGTGTTATTTAGTGATTTAGTAGTCAAAAAAACTCCGATGATCCATCCAAGTATGGAATAAATAGATGCTAGGAGGTAATACACATGTTGTAATGTAAGAAACCAGGTTTTATTAATTGTCAGTCCGTCCAGCCTTTTTATGTCTCATTTAGTAATTTAGTAGTCAAAAAAACATCAAATATCCATCCGAGTATGGAATACATAGATGTTAGGTTGTAATACAATAGTAGTAATGTAAGAAACCAAGTTCTATTATTTGTCCATCCAACTTTTGAATGTCTTATTTAGTGATTTAGCAGTCAAAAAAACACCGATAATCCATCCAAGTATGGAATAAATAGATGCTAGGAGGTAATAGATGTTTTGTACTGTAAGAAAGCAAGTCTTATTGTTGTTCCGTCCAGCCTTTACATGTCTCATTTAGTAATTTAATAGTCAAAAACACATCAAAAATCCATCCTAGTATGGAATACATAGGTGTTAGGTTGTAATACAATAGTAATAATGTAAGAAACCAAGTTCTATTATTGGTCCATTCAACTTTTGAATGTCTCATTTAGTGATTTAGTAGTAAAAGAAACACCGATAATCCATTTGAGTTTAGAATACATAGATGTTAGGAGGTAATGCACATGTAGTAATGTAAGAAACCAAGTTTTATTACTGGTCTGTCAAGCCTTTTTATGTCTCATTTAGTAATTTAGTAGTCACAAAATGCATCGATAATCCTTCTAAGTATGGAATACATAGATGTTAGGTTGTAATATGAATGCAGCAATGTAAGAAACCCATTTCTATTATTGGTCCGTCCAACCTTTGTATGTGTTATTTAGTGATTTAGTAGTCAAAAAAACTCCGATGATCCATCCAAGTATGGAATAAATAGATGCTAGGAGGTAATACACGTGTTGTAATGTAAGAAACCAGGTTTTATTAATTGTCAGTCCATCCAGCCTTTTTATGTCTCATTTAGTAGTTTAGTATTCAAAAAAACATCAAAAATCCATCCGAGTATGGAATACATAGATGTTAGGTTGTAATACAATAGTAGTAATGTAAGAAACCAAGTTCTATTATTTGTCCATCCAACTTTTGAATGTCTTATTTTGTGATTTAGTAGTCAAAAAAACTGTGATAATCCTTCCAAGTATGGAATAAATAAATGGTTAGAGGTAATACACGTGTTGTAATGTAAGAAAGCAAGTTTTATTGTTGGTCCGTCCAGCCTTTGTATGTCTCATTTAGTAATTTAATAGTCAAAAAAACATCAAAAATCCATTCGAGTATGGAATACATAGATGTTAGGTTGTAATACAATAGTAGTAATGTAAGAAACCAAGTTCTATTATTTGTCCATCCAACTTTTGAATGTCTTATTTAGTGATTTAGCAGTCAAAAAAACACCGATAATCCATCCAAGTATGGAATAAATAGATGCTAGGAGGTAATAGATGTTTTGTACTGTAAGAAAGCAAGTCTTATTGTTGTTCCGTCCAGCCTTTACATGTCTCATTTAGTAATTTAATAGTCAAAAACACATCAAAAATCCATCCGAGTATGGAATACATAGGTGTTAGGTTGTAATACAATAGTAATAATGTAAGAAACCAAGTTCTATTATTGGTCCATTCAACTTTTGAATGTCTCATTTAGTGATTTAGTAGTAAAAGAAACACCGATAATCCATTTGAGTTTAGAATACATAGATGTTAGGAGGTAATGCACATGTAGTAATGTAAGAAACCAAGTTTTATTACTGGTCTGTCAAGCCTTTTTATGTCTCATTTAGTAATTTAGTAGTCACAAAATACATCGATAATCCTTCTAAGTATGGAATACATAGATGTTAGGTTGTAATATGAATGCAGCAATGTAAGAAACCCATTTCTATTATTAGTCCGTCCAACCTTTGTATGTGTTATTTAGTGATTTAGTAGTCAAAAAAACTCCGATGATCCATCCAAGTATGGAATAAATAGATGCTAGGAGGTAATACACGTGTTGTAATGTAAGAAACCAGGTTTTATTAATTGTCAGTCCATCCAGCCTTTTTATGTCTCATTTAGTAGTTTAGTATTCAAAAAAACATCAAAAATCCATCCGAGTATGGAATACATAGATGTTAGGTTGTAATACAATAGTAGTAATGTAAGAAACCAAGTTCTATTATTTGTCCATCCAACTTTTGAATGTCTTATTTTGTGATTTAGTAGTCAAAAAAACTGTGATAATCCTTCCAAGTATGGAATAAATAAATGGTTAGAGGTAATACACGTGTTGTAATGTAAGAAAGCAAGTTTTATTGTTGGTCCGTCCAGCCTTTGTATGTCTCATTTAGTAATTTAATAGTCAAAAAAACATCAAAAATCCATTCGAGTATGGAATACATAGATGTTAGGTTGTAATACAATAGTAGTAATGTAAGAAACCAAGTTCTATTATTTGTCCATCCAACTTTTGAATGTCTTATTTAGTGATTTAGCAGTCAAAAAAACTCCGATGATCCATCCAAGTATGGAATAAATAGATGCTAGGAGGTAATACACATGTTGTAATGTAAGAAACCAGGTTTTATTAATTGTCAGTCCGTCCAGCCTTTTTATGTCTCATTTAGTAATTTAGTAGTCAAAAAAACATCAAATATCCATCCGAGTATGGAATACATAGATGTTAGGTTGTAATACAATAGTAGTAATGTAAGAAACCAAGTTCTATTATTGCTCCATTCAACTTTTGAATGTCTCATTTAGTGATTTAGTAGTAAAAGAAACACCGATAATCCATTTGAGTTTAGAATACATAGATGTTAGGAGGTAATGCACATGTAGTAATGTAAGAAACCAAGTTTTATTACTGGTCTGTCAAGCCTTTTTATGTCTCATTTAGTAATTTAGTAGTCACAAAATACATCGATAATCCTTCTAAGTATGGAATACATAGATGTTAGGTTGTAATATGAATGCAGCAATGTAAGAAACCCATTTCTATTATTGGTCCGTCCAACCTTTGTATGTGTTATTTAGTGATTTAGTAGTCAAAAAAACTCCGATGATCCATCCAAGTATGGAATAAATAGATGCTAGGAGGTAATACACGTGTTGTAATGTAAGAAACCAAGTTTTATTAATTGTCAGTCCATCCAGCCTTTTTATGTCTCATTTAGTAGTTTAGTATTCAAAAAAACATCAAAAATCCATCCGAGTATGGAATACATAGATGTTAGGTTGTAATACAATAGTAGTAATGTAAGAAACCAAGTTCTATTATTTGTCCATCCAACTTTTGAATGTCTTATTTTGTGATTTAGTAGTCAAAAAAACTGTGATAATCCTTCCAAGTATGGAATAAATAAATGGTTAGAGGTAATACACGTGTTGTAATGTAAGAAAGCAAGTTTTATTGTTGGTCCGTCCAGCCTTTGTATGTCTCATTTAGTAATTTAATAGTCAAAAAAACATCAAAAATCCATTCGAGTATGGAATACATAGGTGTTAGGTTGTAATACAATAGTAATAATGTAAGAAACCAAGTTTTATTATTGGTCCATCCAACTTTTGAATGTCTCATTTAGTGATTTAGTAGTAAAAGAAACACCGACAATCCATTTGAGTTTAGAATACTTAGATGTTAGGAGGTAATGCACATGTAGTAATGTAAGAAACCAAGTTTTATTACTGGTCTGTCAAGCCTTTTTATGTCTCATTTAGTAATTTAGTAGTCACAAAATACATCGATAATCCTTCTTAGTATGGAATACATAGATGTTAGGTTGTAATATGAATGCAGCAATGTAAGAAACCCATTTCTATTATTGGTCCGTCCAACCTTTGTATGTGTTATTTAGTGATTTAGTAGTCAAAAAAACTCCGATGATCCATCCAAGTATGGAATAAATAGATGCTAGGAGGTAATACACGTGTTGTAATGTAAGAAACCAGGTTTTATTAATTGTCAGTCCGTCCAGCCTTTTTCTGTCTCATTTAGTAGTTTAGTATTCAAAAAAATATCAAAAATCCATCCGAGTATGGAATACATAGATGTTAGGTTGTAATACAATAGTAGTAATGTAAGAAACCAAGTTCTATTATTTGTCCATCCAACTTTTGAATGTCTTATTTTGTGATTTAGTAGTCAAAAAAACTGTGATAATCCTTCCAAGTATGGAATAAATAAATGGTTGGAGGTAATACACGTGTTGTAATGTAAGAAAGCAAGTTTTATTGTTGGTCCGTCCTGCCTTTGTATGTCTCATTTAGTAATTTAATAGTCAAAAAAACATCAAAAATCCATCCGAGTATGGAATACATAGGTGTTAGGTTGTAATACAATAGTAATAATGTAAGAAACCAAGTTCTATTATTGGTCCATGGAACTTTTGAATGTCTCATTTAGTGATTTAGTAGTAAAAGAAACGCCGATAATCCATTTGAGTTTAGAATACATAGATGTTAGGAGGTAATGCACATGTAGTAATGTAAGAAACCAAGTTTTATTACTGGTCTGTCAAGCCTTTTTATGTCTCATTTAGTAATTTAGTAGTCACAAAATACATCGATAATCCTTCTAAGTATGGAATACATAGATGTTAGGTTGTAATACGAATGCAGCAATGTAAGAAACCCAGTTCTATTATTGGTCCGTCCAACCTTTGTATGTGTTATTTAGTGATTTAGTAGTCAAAAAAACTCCGATGATCCATCCAAGTATGGAATAAATAGATGCTAGAAGGTAATACACGTGTTGTAATGGAAGAAACCAGGTTTTATTACTGGTCTGTCCAGCCTTTTTATGTCTCATTTAGTAATTTAGTAGTCAAAAAAACATCAAAAATCCATCCGAGTATGGAATATATAGATGTTAGGTTGTAATACAATAGTAGTAATGTAAGAAACCAAGTTCTATTATTTGTCCATCCAACTTTTGAATGTCTTATTTAGTGATTTAGCAGTCAAAAAAACACCGATAATCCATCCAAGTATGGAATAAATAGATGCTAGGAGGTAATACACGTGTTGTAATGTAAGAAACCAGGTTTTATTAATTGTCAGTCCATCCAGCCTTTTTATGTCTCATTTAGTAGTTTAGTATTCAAAAAAACATCAAAAATCCATCCGAGTATGGAATACATAGATGTTAGGTTGTAATACAATAGTAGTAATGTAAGAAACCAAGTTCTATTATTTGTCCATCCAACTTTTGAATGTCTTATTTTGTGATTTAGTAGTCAAAAAAACTGTGATAATCCTTCCAAGTATGGAATAAATAAATGGTTAGAGGTAATACACGTGTTGTAATGTAAGAAAGCAAGTTTTATTGTTGGTCCGTCCAGCCTTTGTATGTCTCATTTAGTAATTTAATAGTCAAAAAAACATCAAAAATCCATTCGAGTATGGAATACATAGATGTTAGGTTGTAATACAATAGTAGTAATGTAAGAAACCAAGTTCTATTATTTGTCCATCCAACTTTTGAATGTCTTATTTAGTGATTTAGCAGTCAAAAAAACACCGATAATCCATCCAAGTATGGAATAAATAGATGCTAGGAGGTAATAGATGTTTTGTACTGTAAGAAAGCAAGTCTTATTGTTGTTCCGTCCAGCCTTTACATGTCTCATTTAGTAATTTAATAGTCAAAAACACATCAAAAATCCATCCGAGTATGGAATACATAGGTGTTAGGTTGTAATACAATAGTAATAATGTAAGAAACCAAGTTCTATTATTGCTCCATTCAACTTTTGAATGTCTCATTTAGTGATTTAGTAGTAAAAGAAACACCGATAATCCATTTGAGTTTAGAATACATAGATGTTAGGAGGTAATGCACATGTAGTAATGTAAGAAACCAAGTTTTATTACTGGTCTGTCAAGCCTTTTTATGTCTCATTTAGTAATTTAGTAGTCACAAAATACATCGATAATCCTTCTAAGTATGGAATACATAGATGTTAGGTTGTAATATGAATGCAGCAATGTAAGAAACCCATTTCTATTATTGGTCCGTCCAACCTTTGTATGTGTTATTTAGTGATTTAGTAGTCAAAAAAACTCCGATGATCCATCCAAGTATGGAATAAATAGATGCTAGGAGGTAATACACGTGTTGTAATGTAAGAAACCAAGTTTTATTAATTGTCAGTCCATCCAGCCTTTTTATGTCTCATTTAGTAGTTTAGTATTCAAAAAAACATCAAAAATCCATCCGAGTATGGAATACATAGATGTTAGGTTGTAATACAATAGTAGTAATGTAAGAAACCAAGTTCTATTATTTGTCCATCCAACTTTTGAATGTCTTATTTTGTGATTTAGTAGTCAAAAAAACTGTGATAATCCTTCCAAGTATGGAATAAATAAATGGTTAGAGGTAATACACGTGTTGTAATGTAAGAAAGCAAGTTTTATTGTTGGTCCGTCCAGCCTTTGTATGTCTCATTTAGTAATTTAATAGTCAAAAAAACATCAAAAATCCATTCGAGTATGGAATACATAGGTGTTAGGTTGTAATACAATAGTAATAATGTAAGAAACCAAGTTTTATTATTGGTCCATCCAACTTTTGAATGTCTCATTTAGTGATTTAGTAGTAAAAGAAACACCGACAATCCATTTGAGTTTAGAATACTTAGATGTTAGGAGGTAATGCACATGTAGTAATGTAAGAAACCAAGTTTTATTACTGGTCTGTCAAGCCTTTTTATGTCTCATTTAGTAATTTAGTAGTCACAAAATACATCGATAATCCTTCTTAGTATGGAATACATAGATGTTAGGTTGTAATATGAATGCAGCAATGTAAGAAACCCATTTCTATTATTGGTCCGTCCAACCTTTGTATGTGTTATTTAGTGATTTAGTAGTCAAAAAAACTCCGATGATCCATCCAAGTATGGAATAAATAGATGCTAGGAGGTAATACACGTGTTGTAATGTAAGAAACCAGGTTTTATTAATTGTCAGTCCGTCCAGCCTTTTTCTGTCTCATTTAGTAGTTTAGTATTCAAAAAAATATCAAAAATCCATCCGAGTATGGAATACATAGATGTTAGGTTGTAATACAATAGTAGTAATGTAAGAAACCAAGTTCTATTATTTGTCCATCCAACTTTTGAATGTCTTATTTTGTGATTTAGTAGTCAAAAAAACTGTGATAATCCTTCCAAGTATGGAATAAATAAATGGTTGGAGGTAATACACGTGTTGTAATGTAAGAAAGCAAGTTTTATTGTTGGTCCGTCCTGCCTTTGTATGTCTCATTTAGTAATTTAATAGTCAAAAAAACATCAAAAATCCATCCGAGTATGGAATACATAGGTGTTAGGTTGTAATACAATAGTAATAATGTAAGAAACCAAGTTCTATTATTGGTCCATGGAACTTTTGAATGTCTCATTTAGTGATTTAGTAGTAAAAGAAACGCCGATAATCCATTTGAGTTTAGAATACATAGATGTTAGGAGGTAATGCACATGTAGTAATGTAAGAAACCAAGTTTTATTACTGGTCTGTCAAGCCTTTTTATGTCTCATTTAGTAATTTAGTAGTCACAAAATACATCGATAATCCTTCTAAGTATGGAATACATAGATGTTAGGTTGTAATACGAATGCAGCAATGTAAGAAACCCAGTTCTATTATTGGTCCGTCCAACCTTTGTATGTGTTATTTAGTGATTTAGTAGTCAAAAAAACTCCGATGATCCATCCAAGTATGGAATAAATAGATGCTAGGAGGTAATACACGTGTTGTAATGTAAGAAACCAGGTTTTATTAATTGTCAGTCCGTCCAGCCTTTTTCTGTCTCATTTAGTAGTTTAGTATTCAAAAAAATATCAAAAATCCATCCGAGTATGGAATACATAGATGTTAGGTTGTAATACAATAGTAGTAATGTAAGAAACCAAGTTCTATTATTTGTCCATCCAACTTTTGAATGTCTTATTTTGTGATTTAGTAGTCAAAAAAACTGTGATAATCCTTCCAAGTATGGAATAAATAAATGGTTAGAGGTAATACACGTGTTGTAATGTAAGAAAGCAAGTTTTATTGTTGGTCCGTCCAGCCTTTGTATGTCTCATTTAGTAATTTAATAGTCAAAAAAACATCAAAAATCCATTCGAGTATGGAATACATAGGTGTTAGGTTGTAATACAATAGTAATAATGTAAGAAACCAAGTTTTATTATTGGTCCATCCAACTTTTGAATGTCTCATTTAGTGATTTAGTAGTAAAAGAAACACCGACAATCCATTTGAGTTTAGAATACTTAGATGTTAGGAGGTAATGCACATGTAGTAATGTAAGAAACCAAGTTTTATTACTGGTCTGTCAAGCCTTTTTATGTCTCATTTAGTAATTTAGTAGTCACAAAATACATCGATAATCCTTCTTAGTATGGAATACATAGATGTTAGGTTGTAATATGAATGCAGCAATGTAAGAAACCCATTTCTATTATTGGTCCGTCCAACCTTTGTATGTGTTATTTAGTGATTTAGTAGTCAAAAAAACTCCGATGATCCATCCAAGTATGGAATAAATAGATGCTAGGAGGTAATACACGTGTTGTAATGTAAGAAACCAGGTTTTATTAATTGTCAGTCCGTCCAGCCTTTTTCTGTCTCATTTAGTAGTTTAGTATTCAAAAAAATATCAAAAATCCATCCGAGTATGGAATACATAGATGTTAGGTTGTAATACAATAGTAGTAATGTAAGAAACCAAGTTCTATTATTTGTCCATCCAACTTTTGAATGTCTTATTTTGTGATTTAGTAGTCAAAAAAACTGTGATAATCCTTCCAAGTATGGAATAAATAAATGGTTAGAGGTAATACACGTGTTGTAATGTAAGAAAGCAAGTTTTATTGTTGGTCCGTCCAGCCTTTGTATGTCTCATTTAGTAATTTAATAGTCAAAAAAACATCAAAAATCCATTCGAGTATGGAATACATAGGTGTTAGGTTGTAATACAATAGTAATAATGTAAGAAACCAAGTTTTATTATTGGTCCATCCAACTTTTGAATGTCTCATTTAGTGATTTAGTAGTAAAAGAAACACCGACAATCCATTTGAGTTTAGAATACTTAGATGTTAGGAGGTAATGCACATGTAGTAATGTAAGAAACCAAGTTTTATTACTGGTCTGTCAAGCCTTTTTATGTCTCATTTAGTAATTTAGTAGTCACAAAATACATCGATAATCCTTCTTAGTATGGAATACATAGATGTTAGGTTGTAATATGAATGCAGCAATGTAAGAAACCCATTTCTATTATTGGTCCGTCCAACCTTTGTATGTGTTATTTAGTGATTTAGTAGTCAAAAAAACTCCGATGATCCATCCAAGTATGGAATAAATAGATGCTAGGAGGTAATACACGTGTTGTAATGTAAGAAACCAGGTTTTATTAATTGTCAGTCCGTCCAGCCTTTTTCTGTCTCATTTAGTAGTTTAGTATTCAAAAAAATATCAAAAATCCATCCGAGTATGGAATACATAGATGTTAGGTTGTAATACAATAGTAGTAATGTAAGAAACCAAGTTCTATTATTTGTCCATCCAACTTTTGAATGTCTTATTTTGTGATTTAGTAGTCAAAAAAACTGTGATAATCCTTCCAAGTATGGAATAAATAAATGGTTAGAGGTAATACACGTGTTGTAATGTAAGAAAGCAAGTTTTATTGTTGGTCCGTCCTGCCTTTGTATGTCTCATTTAGTAATTTAATAGTCAAAAAAACATCAAAAATCCATCCGAGTATGGAATACATAGGTGTTAGGTTGTAATACAATAGTAATAATGTAAGAAACCAAGTTCTATTATTGGTCCATGGAACTTTTGAATGTCTCATTTAGTGATTTAGTAGTAAAAGAAACGCCGATAATCCATTTGAGTTTAGAATACATAGATGTTAGGAGGTAATGCACATGTAGTAATGTAAGAAACCAAGTTTTATTACTGGTCTGTCAAGCCTTTTTATGTCTCATTTAGTAATTTAGTAGTCACAAAATACATCGATAATCCTTCTAAGTATGGAATACATAGATGTTAGGTTGTAATACGAATGCAGCAATGTAAGAAACCCAGTTCTATTATTGGTCCGTCCAACCTTTGTATGTGTTATTTAGTGATTTAGTAGTCAAAAAAACTCCGATGATCCATCCAAGTATGGAATAAATAGATGCTAGAAGGTAATACACGTGTTGTAATGGAAGAAACCAGGTTTTATTAATTGTCAGTCCGTCCAGCCTTTTTATGTCTCATTTAGTAATTTAGTAGTCAAAAAAACATCAAAAATCCATCCGAGTATGGAATATATAGATGTTAGGTTGTAATACAATAGTAGTAATGTAAGAAACCAAGTTCTATTATTTGTCCATCCAACTTTTGAATGTCTTATTTAGTGATTTAGCAGTCAAAAAAACACCGATAATCCATCCAAGTATGGAATAAATAGATGCTAGGAGGTAATACACGTGTTGTAATGTAAGAAACCAGGTTTTATTAATTGTCAGTCCATCCAGCCTTTTTATGTCTCATTTAGTAGTTTAGTATTCAAAAAAACATCAAAAATCCATCCGAGTATGGAATACATAGATGTTAGGTTGTAATACAATAGTAGTAATGTAAGAAACCAAGTTCTATTATTTGTCCATCCAACTTTTGAATGTCTTATTTTGTGATTTAGTAGTCAAAAAAACTGTGATAATCCTTCCAAGTATGGAATAAATAAATGGTTAGAGGTAATACACGTGTTGTAATGTAAGAAAGCAAGTTTTATTGTTGGTCCGTCCAGCCTTTGTATGTCTCATTTAGTAATTTAATAGTCAAAAAAACATCAAAAATCCATTCGAGTATGGAATACATAGATGTTAGGTTGTAATACAATAGTAGTAATGTAAGAAACCAAGTTCTATTATTTGTCCATCCAACTTTTGAATGTCTTATTTAGTGATTTAGCAGTCAAAAAAACACCGATAATCCATCCAAGTATGGAATAAATAGATGCTAGGAGGTAATAGATGTTTTGTACTGTAAGAAAGCAAGTCTTATTGTTGTTCCGTCCAGCCTTTACATGTCTCATTTAGTAATTTAATAGTCAAAAACACATCAAAAATCCATCCGAGTATGGAATACATAGGTGTTAGGTTGTAATACAATAGTAATAATGTAAGAAACCAAGTTCTATTATTGCTCCATTCAACTTTTGAATGTCTCATTTAGTGATTTAGTAGTAAAAGAAACACCGATAATCCATTTGAGTTTAGAATACATAGATGTTAGGAGGTAATGCACATGTAGTAATGTAAGAAACCAAGTTTTATTACTGGTCTGTCAAGCCTTTTTATGTCTCATTTAGTAATTTAGTAGTCACAAAATACATCGATAATCCTTCTAAGTATGGAATACATAGATGTTAGGTTGTAATATGAATGCAGCAATGTAAGAAACCCATTTCTATTATTGGTCCGTCCAACCTTTGTATGTGTTATTTAGTGATTTAGTAGTCAAAAAAACTCCGATGATCCATCCAAGTATGGAATAAATAGATGCTAGGAGGTAATACAAGTGTTGTAATGTAAGAAACCAAGTTTTATTAATTGTCAGTCCATCCAGCCTTTTTATGTCTCATTTAGTAGTTTAGTATTCAAAAAAACATCAAAAATCCATCCGAGTATGGAATACATAGATGTTAGGTTGTAATACAATAGTAGTAATGTAAGAAACCAAGTTCTATTATTTGTCCATCCAACTTTTGAATGTCTTATTTTGTGATTTAGTAGTCAAAAAAACTGTGATAATCCTTCCAAGTATGGAATAAATAAATGGTTAGAGGTAATACACGTGTTGTAATGTAAGAAAGCAAGTTTTATTGTTGGTCCGTCCAGCCTTTGTATGTCTCATTTAGTAATTTAATAGTCAAAAAAACATCAAAAATCCATTCGAGTATGGAATACATAGGTGTTAGGTTGTAATACAATAGTAATAATGTAAGAAACCAAGTTTTATTATTGGTCCATCCAACTTTTGAATGTCTCATTTAGTGATTTAGTAGTAAAAGAAACACCGACAATCCATTTGAGTTTAGAATACTTAGATGTTAGGAGGTAATGCACATGTAGTAATGTAAGAAACCAAGTTTTATTACTGGTCTGTCAAGCCTTTTTATGTCTCATTTAGTAATTTAGTAGTCACAAAATACATCGATAATCCTTCTTAGTATGGAATACATAGATGTTAGGTTGTAATATGAATGCAGCAATGTAAGAAACCCATTTCTATTATTGGTCCGTCCAACCTTTGTATGTGTTATTTAGTGATTTAGTAGTCAAAAAAACTCCGATGATCCATCCAAGTATGGAATAAATAGATGCTAGGAGGTAATACACGTGTTGTAATGTAAGAAACCAGGTTTTATTAATTGTCAGTCCATCCAGCCTTTTTATGTCTCATTTAGTAGTTTAGTATTCAAAAAAACATCAAAAATCCATCCGAGTATGGAATACATAGATGTTAGGTTGTAATACAATAGTAGTAATGTAAGAAACCAAGTTCTATTATTTGTCCATCCAACTTTTGAATGTCTTATTTTGTGATTTAGTAGTCAAAAAAACTGTGATAATCCTTCCAAGTATGGAATAAATAAATGGTTAGAGGTAATACACGTGTTGTAATGTAAGAAAGCAAGTTTTATTGTTGGTCCGTCCAGCCTTTGTATGTCTCATTTAGTAATTTAATAGTCAAAAAAACATCAAAAATCCATTCGAGTATGGAATACATAGATGTTAGGTTGTAATACAATAGTAGTAATGTAAGAAACCAAGTTCTATTATTTGTCCATCCAACTTTTGAATGTCTTATTTAGTGATTTAGCAGTCAAAAAAACACCGATAATCCATCCAAGTATGGAATAAATAGATGCTAGGAGGTAATAGATGTTTTGTACTGTAAGAAAGCAAGTCTTATTGTTGTTCCGTCCAGCCTTTACATGTCTCATTTAGTAATTTAATAGTCAAAAACACATCAAAAATCCATCCGAGTATGGAATACATAGGTGTTAGGTTGTAATACAATAGTAATAATGTAAGAAACCAAGTTCTATTATTGGTCCATTCAACTTTTGAATGTCTCATTTAGTGATTTAGTAGTAAAAGAAACACCGATAATCCATTTGAGATTAGAATACATAGATGTTAGGAGGTAATGCACATGTAGTAATGTAAGAAACCAAGTTTTATTACTGGTCTGTCAAGCCTTTTTATGTCTCATTTAGTAATTTAGTAGTCACAAAATACATCGATAATCCTTCTAAGTATGGAATACATAGATGTTAGGTTGTAATATGAATGCAGCAATGTAAGAAACCCATTTCTATTATTGGTCCGTCCAACCTTTGTATGTGTTATTTAGTGATTTAGTAGTCAAAAAAACTCCGATGATCCATCCAAGTATGGAATAAATAGATGCTAGGAGGTAATACACGTGTTGTAATGTAAGAAACCAGGTTTTATTAATTGTCAGTCCATCCAGCCTTTTTATGTCTCATTTAGTAGTTTAGTATTCAAAAAAACATCAAAAATCCATCTGAGTATGGAATACATAGATGTTAGGTTGTAATACAATAGTAGTAATGTAAGAAACCAAGTTCTATTATTTGTCCATCCAACTTTTGAATGTCTTATTTTGTGATTTAGTAGTCAAAAAAACTGTGATAATCCTTCCAAGTATGGAATAAATAAATGGTTAGAGGTAATACACGTGTTGTAATGTAAGAAAGCAAGTTTTATTGTTGGTCCGTCCAGCCTTTGTATGTCTCATTTAGTAATTTAATAGTCAAAAAAACATCAAAAATCCATTCGAGTATGGAATACATAGATGTTAGGTTGTAATACAATAGTAGTAATGTAAGAAACCAAGTTCTATTATTTGTCCATCCAACTTTTGAATGTCTTATTTAGTGATTTAGCAGTCAAAAAAACACCGATAATCCATCCAAGTATGGAATAAATAGATGCTAGGAGGTAATAGATGTTTTGTACTGTAAGAAAGCAAGTCTTATTGTTGTTCCGTCCAGCCTTTACATGTCTCATTTAGTAATTTAATAGTCAAAAACACATCAAAAATCCATCCGAGTATGGAATACATAGGTGTTAGGTTGTAATACAATAGTAATAATGTAAGAAACCAAGTTCTATTATTGGTCCATTCAACTTTTGAATGTCTCATTTAGTGATTTAGTAGTAAAAGAAACACCGATAATCCATTTGAGTTTAGAATACATAGATGTTAGGAGGTAATGCACATGTAGTAATGTAAGAAACCAAGTTTTATTACTGGTCTGTCAAGCCTTTTTATGTCTCATTTAGTAATTTAGTAGTCACAAAATACATCGATAATCCTTCTAAGTATGGAATACATAGATGTTAGGTTGTAATATGAATGCAGCAATGTAAGAAACCCATTTCTATTATTGGTCCGTCCAACCTTTGTATGTGTTATTTAGTGATTTAGTAGTCAAAAAAACTCCGATGATCCATCCAAGTATGGAATAAATAGATGCTAGGAGGTAATACACGTGTTGTAATGTAAGAAACCAGGTTTTATTAATTGTCAGTCCATCCAGCCTTTTTATGTCTCATTTAGTAGTTTAGTATTCAAAAAAACATCAAAAATCCATCCGAGTATGGAATACATAGATGTTAGGTTGTAATACAATAGTAGTAATGTAAGAAACCAAGTTCTATTATTTGTCCATCCAACTTTTGAATGTCTTATTTTGTGATTTAGTAGTCAAAAAAACTGTGATAATCCTTCCAAGTATGGAATAAATAAATGGTTAGAGGTAATACACGTGTTGTAATGTAAGAAAGCAAGTTTTATTGTTGGTCCGTCCAGCCTTTGTATGTCTCATTTAGTAATTTAATAGTCAAAAAAACATCAAAAATCCATTCGAGTATGGAATACATAGATGTTAGGTTGTAATACAATAGTAGTAATGTAAGAAACCAAGTTCTATTATTTGTCCATCCAACTTTTGAATGTCTTATTTAGTGATTTAGCAGTCAAAAAAACACCGATAATCCATCCAAGTATGGAATAAATAGATGCTAGGAGGTAATAGATGTTTTGTACTGTAAGAAAGCAAGTCTTATTGTTGTTCCATCCAGCCTTTACATGTCTCATTTAGTAATTTAATAGTCAAAAACACATCAAAAATCCATCCGAGTATGGAATACATAGGTGTTAGGTTGTAATACAATAGTAATAATGTAAGAAACCAAGTTCTATTATTGCTCCATTCAACTTTTGAATGTCTCATTTAGTGATTTAGTAGTAAAAGAAACACCGATAATCCATTTGAGTTTAGAATACATAGATGTTAGGAGGTAATGCACATGTAGTAATGTAAGAAACCAAGTTTTATTACTGGTCTGTCAAGCCTTTTTATGTCTCATTTAGTAATTTAGTAGTCACAAAATACATCGATAATCCTTCTAAGTATGGAATACATAGATGTTAGGTTGTAATATGAATGCAGCAATGTAAGAAACCCATTTCTATTATTGGTCCGTCCAACCTTTGTATGTGTTATTTAGTGATTTAGTAGTCAAAAAAACTCCGATGATCCATCCAAGTATGGAATAAATAGATGCTAGGAGGTAATACACGTGTTGTAATGTAAGAAACCAGGTTTTATTAATTGTCAGTCCATCCAGCCTTTTTATGTCTCATTTAGTAGTTTAGTATTCAAAAAAACATCAAAAATCCATCCGAGTATGGAATACATAGATGTTAGGTTGTAATACAATAGTAGTAATGTAAGAAACCAAGTTCTATTATTTGTCCATCCAACTTTTGAATGTCTTATTTTGTGATTTAGTAGTCAAAAAAACTGTGATAATCCTTCCAAGTATGGAATAAATAAATGGTTAGAGGTAATACACGTGTTGTAATGTAAGAAAGCAAGTTTTATTGTTGGTCCGTCCAGCCTTTGTATGTCTCATTTAGTAATTTAATAGTCAAAAAAACATCAAAAATCCATTCGAGTATGGAATACATAGATGTTAGGTTGTAATACAATAGTAGTAATGTAAGAAACCAAGTTCTATTATTTGTCCATCCAACTTTTGAATGTCTTATTTAGTGATTTAGCAGTCAAAAAAACACCGATAATCCATCCAAGTATGGAATAAATAGATGCTAGGAGGTAATAGATGTTTTGTACTGTAAGAAAGCAAGTCTTATTGTTGTTCCATCCAGCCTTTACATGTCTCATTTAGTAATTTAATAGTCAAAAACACATCAAAAATCCATCCGAGTATGGAATACATAGGTGTTAGGTTGTAATACAATAGTAATAATGTAAGAAACCAAGTTCTATTATTGCTCCATTCAACTTTTGAATGTCTCATTTAGTGATTTAGTAGTAAAAGAAACACCGATAATCCATTTGAGTTTAGAATACATAGATGTTAGGAGGTAATGCACATGTAGTAATGTAAGAAACCAAGTTTTATTACTGGTCTGTCAAGCCTTTTTATGTCTCATTTAGTAATTTAGTAGTCACAAAATACATCGATAATCCTTCTAAGTATGGAATACATAGATGTTAGGTTGTAATATGAATGCAGCAATGTAAGAAACCCATTTCTATTATTGGTCCGTCCAACCTTTGTATGTGTTATTTAGTGATTTAGTAGTCAAAAAAACTCCGATGATCCATCCAAGTATGGAATAAATAGATGCTAGGAGGTAATACACGTGTTGTAATGTAAGAAACCAAGTTTTATTAATTGTCAGTCCATCCAGCCTTTTTATGTCTCATTTAGTAGTTTAGTATTCAAAAAAACATCAAAAATCCATCCGAGTATGGAATACATAGATGTTAGGTTGTAATACAATAGTAGTAATGTAAGAAACCAAGTTCTATTATTTGTCCATCCAACTTTTGAATGTCTTATTTTGTGATTTAGTAGTCAAAAAAACTGTGATAATCCTTCCAAGTATGGAATAAATAAATGGTTAGAGGTAATACACGTGTTGTAATGTAAGAAAGCAAGTTTTATTGTTGGTCCGTCCAGCCTTTGTATGTCTCATTTAGTAATTTAATAGTCAAAAAAACATCAAAAATCCATTCGAGTATGGAATACATAGGTGTTAGGTTGTAATACAATAGTAATAATGTAAGAAACCAAGTTTTATTATTGGTCCATCCAACTCTTGAATGTCTCATTTAGTGATTTAGTAGTAAAAGAAACACCGACAATCCATTTGAGTTTAGAATACTTAGATGTTAGGAGGTAATGCACATGTAGTAATGTAAGAAACCAAGTTTTATTACTGGTCTGTCAAGCCTTTTTATGTCTCATTTAGTAATTTAGTAGTCACAAAATACATCGATAATCCTTCTTAGTATGGAATACATAGATGTTAGGTTGTAATATGAATGCAGCAATGTAAGAAACCCATTTCTATTATTGGTCCGTCCAACCTTTGTATGTGTTATTTAGTGATTTAGTAGTCAAAAAAACTCCGATGATCCATCCAAGTATGGAATAAATAGATGCTAGGAGGTAATACACGTGTTGTAATGTAAGAAACCAGGTTTTATTAATTGTCAGTCCGTCCAGCCTTTTTCTGTCTCATTTAGTAGTTTAGTATTCAAAAAAATATCAAAAATCCATCCGAGTATGGAATACATAGATGTTAGGTTGTAATACAATAGTAGTAATGTAAGAAACCAAGTTCTATTATTTGTCCATCCAACTTTTGAATGTCTTATTTTGTGATTTAGTAGTCAAAAAAACTGTGATAATCCTTCCAAGTATGGAATAAATAAATGGTTGGAGGTAATACACGTGTTGTAATGTAAGAAAGCAAGTTTTATTGTTGGTCCGTCCTGCCTTTGTATGTCTCATTTAGTAATTTAATAGTCAAAAAAACATCAAAAATCCATCCGAGTATGGAATACATAGGTGTTAGGTTGTAATACAATAGTAATAATGTAAGAAACCAAGTTCTATTATTGGTCCATGGAACTTTTGAATGTCTCATTTAGTGATTTAGTAGTAAAAGAAACGCCGATAATCCATTTGAGTTTAGAATACATAGATGTTAGGAGGTAATGCACATGTAGTAATGTAAGAAACCAAGTTTTATTACTGGTCTGTCAAGCCTTTTTATGTCTCATTTAGTAATTTAGTAGTCACAAAATACATCGATAATCCTTCTAAGTATGGAATACATAGATGTTAGGTTGTAATACGAATGCAGCAATGTAAGAAACCCAGTTCTATCATTGGTCGGTCCAACCTTTGTATGTGTTATTTAGTGATTTAGTAGTCAAAAAAACTCCGATGATCCATCCAAGTATGGAATAAATAGATGCTAGAAGGTAATACACGTGTTGTAATGGAAGAAACCAGGTTTTATTAATTGTCAGTCCGTCCAGCCTTTTTATGTCTCATTTAGTAATTTAGTAGTCAAAAAAACATCAAAAATCCATCCGAGTATGGAATATATAGATGTTAGGTTGTAATACAATAGTAGTAATGTAAGAAACCAAGTTCTATTATTTGTCCATCCAACTTTTGAATGTCTTATTTAGTGATTTAGCAGTCAAAAAAACACCGATAATCCATCCAAGTATGGAATAAATAGATGCTAGGAGGTAATAGATGTTTTGTACTGTAAGAAAGCAAGTCTTATTGTTGTTCCGTCCAGCCTTTACATGTCTCATTTAGTAATTTAATAGTCAAAAACACATCAAAAATCCATCCGAGTATGGAATACATAGGTGTTAGGTTGTAATACAATAGTAATAATGTAAGAAACCAAGTTCTATTATTGGTCCATTCAACTTTTGAATGTCTCATTTAGTGATTTAGTAGTAAAAGAAACACCGATAATCCATTTGAGTTTAGAATACATAGATGTTAGGAGGTAATGCACATGTAGTAATGTAAGAAACCAAGTTTTATTACTGGTTTGTCAAGCCTTTTTATGTCTCATTTAGTAATTTAGTAGTCACAAAATACATCGATAATCCTTCTAAGTATGGAATACATAGATGTTAGGTTGTAATACGAATGCAGCAATGTAATAAACCCAGTTCTATTATTGGTCGGTCCAACCTTTGTATGTGTTATTTAGTGATTTAGTAGTCAAAAAAACTCCGATGATCCATCCAAGTATGGAATAAATAGATGCTAGGAGGTAATACACGTGTTGTAATGTAAGAAACCAGGTTTTATTAATTGTCAGTCCGTCCAGCCTTTTTCTGTCTCATTTAGTAGTTTAGTATTCAAAAAAATATCAAAAATCCATCCGAGTATGGAATACATAGATGTTAGGTTGTAATACAATAGTAGTAATGTAAGAAACCAAGTTCTATTATTTGTCCATCCAACTTTTGAATGTCTTATTTTGTGATTTAGTAGTCAAAAAAACTGTGATAATCCTTCCAAGTATGGAATAAATAAATGGTTGGAGGTAATACACGTGTTGTAATGTAAGAAAGCAAGTTTTATTGTTGGTCCGTCCTGCCTTTGTATGTCTCATTTAGTAATTTAATAGTCAAAAAAACATCAAAAATCCATCCGAGTATGGAATACATAGGTGTTAGGTTGTAATACAATAGTAATAATGTAAGAAACCAAGTTCTATTATTGGTCCATGGAACTTTTGAATGTCTCATTTAGTGATTTAGTAGTAAAAGAAACGCCGATAATCCATTTGAGTTTAGAATACATAGATGTTAGGAGGTAATGCACATGTAGTAATGTAAGAAACCAAGTTTTATTACTGGTCTGTCAAGCCTTTTTATGTCTCATTTAGTAATTTAGTAGTCACAAAATACATCGATAATCCTTCTAAGTATGGAATACATAGATGTTAGGTTGTAATACGAATGCAGCAATGTAAGAAACCCAGTTCTATCATTGGTCGGTCCAACCTTTGTATGTGTTATTTAGTGATTTAGTAGTCAAAAAAACTCCGATGATCCATCCAAGTATGGAATAAATAGATGCTAGAAGGTAATACACGTGTTGTAATGGAAGAAACCAGGTTTTATTAATTGTCAGTCCGTCCAGCCTTTTTATGTCTCATTTAGTAATTTAGTAGTCAAAAAAACATCAAAAATCCATCCGAGTATGGAATATATAGATGTTAGGTTGTAATACAATAGTAGTAATGTAAGAAACCAAGTTCTATTATTTGTCCATCCAACTTTTGAATGTCTTATTTAGTGATTTAGCAGTCAAAAAAACACCGATAATCCATCCAAGTATGGAATAAATAGATGCTAGGAGGTAATAGATGTTTTGTACTGTAAGAAAGCAAGTCTTATTGTTGTTCCGTCCAGCCTTTACATGTCTCATTTAGTAATTTAATAGTCAAAAACACATCAAAAATCCATCCGAGTATGGAATACATAGGTGTTAGGTTGTAATACAATAGTAATAATGTAAGAAACCAAGTTCTATTATTGGTCCATTCAACTTTTGAATGTCTCATTTAGTGATTTAGTAGTAAAAGAAACACCGATAATCCATTTGAGTTTAGAATACATAGATGTTAGGAGGTAATGCACATGTAGTAATGTAAGAAACCAAGTTTTATTACTGGTTTGTCAAGCCTTTTTATGTCTCATTTAGTAATTTAGTAGTCACAAAATACATCGATAATCCTTCTAAGTATGGAATACATAGATGTTAGGTTGTAATACGAATGCAGCAATGTAATAAACCCAGTTCTATTATTGGTCGGTCCAACCTTTGTATGTGTTATTTAGTGATTTAGTAGTCAAAAAAACTCCGATGATCCATCCAAGTATGGAATAAATAGATACTAGGAGGTAATACACGTGTTGTAATGTAAGAAACCAGGTTTTATTAATTGTCAGTCCGTCCAGCCTTTTTATGTCTCATTTAGTAATTTAGTAGTCAAAAAAACATCAAAAATCCATCCGAGTATGGAATACATAGATGTTAGGTTGTAATACAATAGTAGTAATGTAAGAAACCAAGTTCTATTATTTGTCCATCCAACTTTTGAATGTCTTATTTAGTGATTTAGCAGTCAAAAAAACATCGATAATCCATCCAAGTATGGAATAAATAGATGCTAGGAGGTAATAGATGTTTTGTACTGTAAGAAAGCAAGTCTTATTGTTGTTCCGTCCAGCCTTTACATGTCTCATTTAGTAATTTAATAGTCAAAAACACATCAAAAATCCATCCGAGTATGGAATACATAGGTGTTAGGTTGTAATACAATAGTAATAATGTAAGAAACCAAGTTCTATTATTGGTCCATTCAACTTTTGAATGTCTCATTTAGTGATTTAGTAGTAAAAGAAACACCGATAATCCATTTGAGTTTAGAATACATAGATGTTAGGAGGTAATGCACATGTAGTAATGTAAGAAACCAAGTTTTATTACTGGTCTGTCAAGCCTTTTTATGTCTCATTAATAATTTAGTAGTCACAAAATACATCGATAATCCTTCTAAGTATGGAATACATAGATGTTAGGTTGTAATACGAATGCAGCAATGTAATAAACCCAGTTCTATTATTGGTCGGTCCAACCTTTGTATGTGTTATTTAGTGATTTAGTAGTCAAAAAAACTCCGATGATCCATCCAAGTATGGAATAAATAGATACTAGGAGGTAATACACGTGTTGTAATGTAAGAAACCAGGTTTTATTAATTGTCAGTCCGTCCAGCCTTTTTATGTCTCATTTAGTAATTTAGTAGTCAAAAAAACATCAAAAATCCATCCGAGTATGGAATACATAGATGTTAGGTTGTAATACAATAGTAGTAATGTAAGAAACCAAGTTCTATTATTTGTCCATCCAACTTTTGAATGTCTTATTTAGTGATTTAGCAGTCAAAAAAACACCGATAATCCATCCAAGTATGGAATAAATAGATGCTAGGAGGTAATAGATGTTTTGTACTGTAAGAAAGAAAGTCTTATTGTTGTTCCGTCCAGCCTTTACATGTCTCATTTAGTAATTTAATAGTCAAAAAAACATCAAAAATTCATCCGAGTATGGAATACATAGGTGTTAGGTTGTAATACAATAGTAATAATGTAATAAACCAAGTTTTATTATTGGTCCATCCAACTTTTGAATGTCTCATTTAATGATTTAGTAGTAAAAGAAACACCGACAATCCATTTGAGTTTAGAATACATAGATGTTAGGAGGTAATGCACATGTAGTAATATAAGAAACCAAGTTTTATTACTGGTCTGTCAAGCCTTTTTATGTCTCATTTAGTAATTTAGTAGTCACAAAATACATCGATAATCCTTCTTAGTATGGAATACATAGATGTTAGGTTGTAATATGAATGCAGCAATGTAAGAAACCCAGTTCTATTATTGGTCCGTCCAACCTTTGTATGTGTTATTTAGTGATTTAGTAGTCAAAAAAACTCCGATGATCCATCCAAGTATGGAATAAATAGATGCTAGGAGGTAATACACGTGTTGTAATGTAAGAAACCAGGTTTTATTAATTGTCAGTCCGTCCAGCCTTTTTATGTCTCATTTAGTAGTTTAGTATTCAAAAAAATATCAAAAATCCATCCGAGTATGGAATACATAGATGTTAGGTTGTAATACAATAGTAGTAATGTAAGAAACCAAGTTCTATTATTTGTCCATCCAACTTTTGAATGTCTTATTTAGTGATTTAGCAGTCAAAAAAACACCGATAATCCATCCAAGTATGGAATAAATAGATGCTAGGAGGTAATAGATGTTTTGTACTGTAAGAAAGCAAGTCTTATTGTTGTTCCGTCCAGCCTTTACATGTCTCATTTAGTAATTTAATAGTCAAAAACACATCAAAAATCCATCCGAGTATGGAATACATAGGTGTTAGGTTGTAATACAATAGTAATAATGTAAGAAACCAAGTTCTATTATTGGTCCATTCAACTTTTGAATGTCTCATTTAGTGATTTAGTAGTAAAAGAAACACCGATAATCCATTTGAGTTTAGAATACATAGATGTTTGGAGGTAATGCACATGTAGTAATGTAAGAAACCAAGTTTTATTACTGGTCTGTCAAGCCTTTTTATGTCTCATTTAGTAATTTAGTAGTCACAAAATACATCGATAATCCTTCTAAGTATGGAATACATAGATGTTAGGTTGTAATATGAATGCAGCAATGTAATAAACCCAGTTCTATTATTGGTCGGTCCAACCTTTGTATGTGTTATTTAGTGATTTAGTAGTCAAAAAAACTCCGATGATCCATCCAAGTATGGAATAAATAGATACTAGGAGGTAATACACGTGTTGTAATGTAAGAAACCAGGTTTTATTAATTGTCAGTCCGTCCAGCCTTTTTATGTCTCATTTAGTAATTTAGTAGTCAAAAAAACATCAAAAATCCATCCGAGTATGGAATACATAGATGTTAGGTTGTAATACAATAGTAGTAATGTAAGAAACCAAGTTCTATTATTTGTCCATCCAACTTTTGAATGTCTTATTTAGTGATTTAGCAGTCAAAAAAACACCGATAATCCATCCAAGTATGGAATAAATAGATGCTAGGAGGTAATAGATGTTTTGTACTGTAAGAAAGAAAGTCTTATTGTTGTTCCGTCCAGCCTTTACATGTCTCATTTAGTAATTTAATAGTCAAAAACACATCAAAAATCCATCCGAGTATGGAATACATAGGTGTTAGGTTGTAATACAATAGTAATAATGTAAGAAACCAAGTTCTATTATTGGTCCATTCAGCTTTTGAATGTCTCATTTAGTGATTTAGTAGTAAAAGAAACACCGATAATCCATTTGAGTTTAGAATACATAGATGTTAGGAGGTAATGCACATGTAGTAATGTAAGAAACCAAGTTTTATTACTGGTCTGTCAAGCCTTTTTATGTCTCATTTAGTAATTTAGTAGTCACAAAATACATCGATAATCCTTCTAAGTATGGAATACATAGATGTTAGGTTGTAATACGAATGCAGCAATGTAATAAACCCAGTTCTATTATTGGTCGGTCCAACCTTTGTATGTGTTATTTAGTGATTTAGTAGTCAAAAAAACTCCGATGATCCATCCAAGTATGGAATAAATAGATGCTAGGAGGTAATACACGTGTTGTAATGTAAGAAACCAGGTTTTATTAATTGTCAGTCCGTCCAGCCTTTTTCTGTCTCATTTAGTAGTTTAGTATTCAAAAAAATATCAAAAATCCATCCGAGTATGGAATACATAGATGTTAGGTTGTAATACAATAGTAGTAATGTAAGAAACCAAGTTCTATTATTTGTCCATCCAACTTTTGAATGTCTTATTTTGTGATTTAGTAGTCAAAAAAACTGTGATAATCCTTCCAAGTATGGAATAAATAAATGGTTGGAGGTAATACACGTGTTGTAATGTAAGAAAGCAAGTTTTATTGTTGGTCCGTCCTGCCTTTGTATGTCTCATTTAGTAATTTAATAGTCAAAAAAACATCAAAAATCCATCCGAGTATGGAATACATAGGTGTTAGGTTGTAATACAATAGTAATAATGTAAGAAACCAAGTTCTATTATTGGTCCATGGAACTTTTGAATGTCTCATTTAGTGATTTAGTAGTAAAAGAAACGCCGATAATCCATTTGAGTTTAGAATACATAGATGTTAGGAGGTAATGCACATGTAGTAATGTAAGAAACCAAGTTTTATTACTGGTCTGTCAAGCCTTTTTATGTCTCATTTAGTAATTTAGTAGTCACAAAATACATCGATAATCCTTCTAAGTATGGAATACATAGATGTTAGGTTGTAATACGAATGCAGCAATGTAAGAAACCCAGTTCTATCATTGGTCGGTCCAACCTTTGTATGTGTTATTTAGTGATTTAGTAGTCAAAAAAACTCCGATGATCCATCCAAGTATGGAATAAATAGATGCTAGAAGGTAATACACGTGTTGTAATGGAAGAAACCAGGTTTTATTAATTGTCAGTCCGTCCAGCCTTTTTATGTCTCATTTAGTAATTTAGTAGTCAAAAAAACATCAAAAATCCATCCGAGTATGGAATATATAGATGTTAGGTTGTAATACAATAGTAGTAATGTAAGAAACCAAGTTCTATTATTTGTCCATCCAACTTTTGAATGTCTTATTTAGTGATTTAGCAGTCAAAAAAACACCGATAATCCATCCAAGTATGGAATAAATAGATGCTAGGAGGTAATAGATGTTTTGTACTGTAAGAAAGCAAGTCTTATTGTTGTTCCGTCCAGCCTTTACATGTCTCATTTAGTAATTTAATAGTCAAAAACACATCAAAAATCCATCCGAGTATGGAATACATAGGTGTTAGGTTGTAATACAATAGTAATAATGTAAGAAACCAAGTTCTATTATTGGTCCATTCAACTTTTGAATGTCTCATTTAGTGATTTAGTAGTAAAAGAAACACCGATAATCCATTTGAGTTTAGAATACATAGATGTTAGGAGGTAATGCACATGTAGTAATGTAAGAAACCAAGTTTTATTACTGGTTTGTCAAGCCTTTTTATGTCTCATTTAGTAATTTAGTAGTCACAAAATACATCGATAATCCTTCTAAGTATGGAATACATAGATGTTAGGTTGTAATACGAATGCAGCAATGTAATAAACCCAGTTCTATTATTGGTCGGTCCAACCTTTGTATGTGTTATTTAGTGATTTAGTAGTCAAAAAAACTCCGATGATCCATCCAAGTATGGAATAAATAGATACTAGGAGGTAATACACGTGTTGTAATGTAAGAAACCAGGTTTTATTAATTGTCAGTCCGTCCAGCCTTTTTATGTCTCATTTAGTAATTTAGTAGTCAAAAAAACATCAAAAATCCATCCGAGTATGGAATACATAGATGTTAGGTTGTAATACAATAGTAGTAATGTAAGAAACCAAGTTCTATTATTTGTCCATCCAACTTTTGAATGTCTTATTTAGTGATTTAGCAGTCAAAAAAACATCGATAATCCATCCAAGTATGGAATAAATAGATGCTAGGAGGTAATAGATGTTTTGTACTGTAAGAAAGCAAGTCTTATTGTTGTTCCGTCCAGCCTTTACATGTCTCATTTAGTAATTTAATAGTCAAAAACACATCAAAAATCCATCCGAGTATGGAATACATAGGTGTTAGGTTGTAATACAATAGTAATAATGTAAGAAACCAAGTTCTATTATTGGTCCATTCAACTTTTGAATGTCTCATTTAGTGATTTAGTAGTAAAAGAAACACCGATAATCCATTTGAGTTTAGAATACATAGATGTTAGGAGGTAATGCACATGTAGTAATGTAAGAAACCAAGTTTTATTACTGGTCTGTCAAGCCTTTTTATGTCTCATTAATAATTTAGTAGTCACAAAATACATCGATAATCCTTCTAAGTATGGAATACATAGATGTTAGGTTGTAATACGAATGCAGCAATGTAATAAACCCAGTTCTATTATTGGTCGGTCCAACCTTTGTATGTGTTATTTAGTGATTTAGTAGTCAAAAAAACTCCGATGATCCATCCAAGTATGGAATAAATAGATACTAGGAGGTAATACACGTGTTGTAATGTAAGAAACCAGGTTTTATTAATTGTCAGTCCGTCCAGCCTTTTTATGTCTCATTTAGTAATTTAGTAGTCAAAAAAACATCAAAAATCCATCCGAGTATGGAATACATAGATGTTAGGTTGTAATACAATAGTAGTAATGTAAGAAACCAAGTTCTATTATTTGTCCATCCAACTTTTGAATGTCTTATTTAGTGATTTAGCAGTCAAAAAAACACCGATAATCCATCCAAGTATGGAATAAATAGATGCTAGGAGGTAATAGATGTTTTGTACTGTAAGAAAGAAAGTCTTATTGTTGTTCCGTCCAGCCTTTACATGTCTCATTTAGTAATTTAATAGTCAAAAAAACATCAAAAATTCATCCGAGTATGGAATACATAGGTGTTAGGTTGTAATACAATAGTAATAATGTAATAAACCAAGTTTTATTATTGGTCCATCCAACTTTTGAATGTCTCATTTAATGATTTAGTAGTAAAAGAAACACCGACAATCCATTTGAGTTTAGAATACATAGATGTTAGGAGGTAATGCACATGTAGTAATATAAGAAACCAAGTTTTATTACTGGTCTGTCAAGCCTTTTTATGTCTCATTTAGTAATTTAGTAGTCACAAAATACATCGATAATCCTTCTTAGTATGGAATACATAGATGTTAGGTTGTAATATGAATGCAGCAATGTAAGAAACCCAGTTCTATTATTGGTCCGTCCAACCTTTGTATGTGTTATTTAGTGATTTAGTAGTCAAAAAAACTCCGATGATCCATCCAAGTATGGAATAAATAGATGCTAGGAGGTAATACACGTGTTGTAATGTAAGAAACCAGGTTTTATTAATTGTCAGTCCGTCCAGCCTTTTTATGTCTCATTTAGTAGTTTAGTATTCAAAAAAATATCAAAAATCCATCCGAGTATGGAATACATAGATGTTAGGTTGTAATACAATAGTAGTAATGTAAGAAACCAAGTTCTATTATTTGTCCATCCAACTTTTGAATGTCTTATTTAGTGATTTAGCAGTCAAAAAAACACCGATAATCCATCCAAGTATGGAATAAATAGATGCTAGGAGGTAATAGATGTTTTGTACTGTAAGAAAGCAAGTCTTGTTGTTGTTCCGTCCAGCCTTTACATGTCTCATTTAGTAATTTAATAGTCAAAAACACATCAAAAATCCATCCGAGTATGGAATACATAGGTGTTAGGTTGTAATACAATAGTAATAATGTAAGAAACCAAGTTCTATTATTGGTCCATTCAACTTTTGAATGTCTCATTTAGTGATTTAGTAGTAAAAGAAACACCGATAATCCATTTGAGTTTAGAATACATAGATGTTTGGAGGTAATGCACATGTAGTAATGTAAGAAACCAAGTTTTATTACTGGTCTGTCAAGCCTTTTTATGTCTCATTTAGTAATTTAGTAGTCACAAAATACATCGATAATCCTTCTAAGTATGGAATACATAGATGTTAGGTTGTAATATGAATGCAGCAATGTAATAAACCCAGTTCTATTATTGGTCGGTCCAACCTTTGTATGTGTTATTTAGTGATTTAGTAGTCAAAAAAACTCCGATGATCCATCCAAGTATGGAATAAATAGATACTAGGAGGTAATACACGTGTTGTAATGTAAGAAACCAGGTTTTATTAATTGTCAGTCCGTCCAGCCTTTTTATGTCTCATTTAGTAATTTAGTAGTCAAAAAAACATCAAAAATCCATCCGAGTATGGAATACATAGATGTTAGGTTGTAATACAATAGTAGTAATGTAAGAAACCAAGTTCTATTATTTGTCCATCCAACTTTTGAATGTCTTATTTAGTGATTTAGCAGTCAAAAAAACACCGATAATCCATCCAAGTATGGAATAAATAGATGCTAGGAGGTAATAGATGTTTTGTACTGTAAGAAAGAAAGTCTTATTGTTGTTCCGTCCAGCCTTTACATGTCTCATTTAGTAATTTAATAGTCAAAAACACATCAAAAATCCATCCGAGTATGGAATACATAGGTGTTAGGTTGTAATACAATAGTAATAATGTAAGAAACCAAGTTCTATTATTGGTCCATTCAGCTTTTGAATGTCTCATTTAGTGATTTAGTAGTAAAAGAAACACCGATAATCCATTTGAGTTTAGAATACATAGATGTTAGGAGGTAATGCACATGTAGTAATGTAAGAAACCAAGTTTTATTACTGGTCTGTCAAGCCTTTTTATGTCTCATTTAGTAATTTAGTAGTCACAAAATACATCGATAATCCTTCTAAGTATGGAATACATAGATGTTAGGTTGTAATACGAATGCAGCAATGTAATAAACCCAGTTCTATTATTGGTCGGTCCAACCTTTGTATGTGTTATTTAGTGATTTAGTAGTCAAAAAAACTCCGATGATCCATCCAAGTATGGAATAAATAGATACTAGGAGGTAATACACGTGTTGTAATGTATGAAACCAGGTTTTATTAATTGTCAGTCCGTCCAGCCTTTTTATGTCTCATTTAGTAATTTAGTAGTCAAAAAAACATCAAAAATCCATCCGAGTATGGAATACATAGATGTTAGGTTGTAATACAATAGTAGTAATGTAAGAAACCAAGTTCTATTATTTGTCCATCCAACTTTTGAATGTCTCATTTAGTGATTTAGTAGTAAAAGAAACACCGATAATCCATTTGAGTTTAGAATACATAGATGTTAGGAGGTAATGCACATGTAGTAATGTAAGAAACCAAGTTTTATTACTGGTCTGTCAAGCCTTTTTATGTCTCATTTAGTAATTTAGTAGTCACAAAATACATCGATAATCCTTCTAAGTATGGAATACATAGATGTTAGGTTGTAATACGAATGCAGCAATGTAATAAACCCAGTTCTATTATTGGTCGGTCCAACCTTTGTATGTGTTATTTAGTGATTTAGTAGTCAAAAAAACTCCGATGATCCATCCAAGTATGGAATAAATAGATACTAGGAGGTAATACACGTGTTGTAATGTAAGAAACCAGGTTTTATTAATTGTCAGTCCGTCCAGCCTTTTTACGTCTCATTTAGTAATTTAGTAGTCAAAAAAACATCAAATATCCATCCGAGTATGGAATACATAGATGCTAGGAGGTAATAGATGTTTTGTACTGTAAGAAAGAAAGTCTTATTGTTGTTCCGTCTAGCCTTTTCATGTCTCATTTAGTAATTTAATAGTCAAAAACACATCAAAAATCCATCCGAGTATGGAATACATAGGTGTTAGGTTGTAATACAATAGTAATAATGTAAGAAACCAAGTTCTATTATTGGTCCATTCAGCTTTTGAATGTCTCATTTAGTGATTTAGTAGTAAAAGAAACACCGATAATCCATTTGAGTTTAGAATACATAGATGTTAGGAGGTAATGCACATGTAGTAATGTAAGAAACCAAGTTTTATTACTGGTCTGTCAAGCCTTTTTATGTCTCATTTAGTAATTTAGTAGTCACAAAATACATCGATAATCCTTCTAAGTATGGAATACATAGATGTTAGGTTGTAATACGAATGCAGCAATGTAATAAACCCAGTTCTATTATTGGTCGGTCCAACCTTTGTATGTGTTATTTAGTGATTTAGTAGTCAAAAAAACTCCGATGATCCATCCAAGTATGGAATAAATAGATACTAGGAGGTAATACACGTGTTGTAATGTAAGAAACCAGGTTTTATTAATTGTCAGTCCGTCCAGCTTTTTTACGTCTCATTTAGTAATTTAGTAGTCAAAAAAACATCAAATATCCATCCGAGTATGGAATACATAGATGCTAGGAGGTAATAGATGTTTTGTACTGTAAGAAAGAAAGTCTTATTGTTGTTCCGTCCAGCCTTTACATGTCTCATTTAGTAATTTAATAGTCAAAAACACATCAAAAATCCATCCGAGTATGGAATACATAGGTGTTAGGTTGTAATACAATAGTAATAATGTAAGAAACCAAGTTCTATTATTGGTCCATTCAGCTTTTGAATGTCTCATTTAGTGATTTAGTAGTAAAAGAAACACCGATAATCCATTTGAGTTTAGAATACATAGATGTTAGGAGGTAATGCACATGTAGTAATGTAAGAAACCAAGTTTTATTACTGGTCTGTCAAGCCTTTTTATGTCTCATTTAGTAATTTAGTAGTCACAAAATACATCGATAATCCTTCTAAGTATGGAATACATAGATGTTAGGTTGTAATACGAATGCAGCAATGTAATAAACCCAGTTCTATTATTGGTCGGTCCAACCTTTGTATGTGTTATTTAGTGATTTAGTAGTCAAAAAAACTCCGATGATCCATCCAAGTATGGAATAAATAGATACTAGGAGGTAATACACGTGTTGTAATGTATGAAACCAGGTTTTATTAATTGTCAGTCCGTCCAGCCTTTTTATGTCTCATTTAGTAATTTAGTAGTCAAAAAAACATCAAAAATCCATCCGAGTATGGAATACATAGATGTTAGGTTGTAATACAATAGTAGTAATGTAAGAAACCAAGTTCTATTATTTGTCCATCCAACTTTTGAATGTCTTATTTAGTGATTTAGCAGTCAAAAAAACACCGATAATCCATCCAAGTATGGAATAAATAGATGCTAGGAGGTAATAGATGTTTTGTACTGTAAGAAAGCAAGTCTTATTGTTGTTCCGTCCAGCCTTTACATGTCTCATTTAGTAATTTAATAGTCAAAAACACATCAAAAATCCATCCGAGTATGGAATACATAGGTGTTAGGTTGTAATACAATAGTAATAATGTAAGAAACCAAGTTCTATTATTGGTCCATTCAACTTTTGAATGTCTCATTTAGTGATTTAGTAGTAAAAGAAACACCGATAATCCATTTGAGTTTAGAATACATAGATGTTAGGAGGTAATGCACATGTAGTAATGTAAGAAACCAAGTTTTATTACTGGTCTGTCAAGCCTTTTTATGTCTCATTAATAATTTAGTAGTCACAAAATACATCGATAATCCTTCTAAGTATGGAATACATAGATGTTAGGTTGTAATACGAATGCAGCAATGTAATAAACCCAGTTCTATTATTGGTCGGTCCAACCTTTGTATGTGTTATTTAGTGATTTAGTAGTCAAAAAAACTCCGATGATCCATCCAAGTATGGAATAAATAGATACTAGGAGGTAATACACGTGTTGTAATGTAAGAAACCAGGTTTTATTAATTGTCAGTCCGTCCAGCCTTTTTATGTCTCATTTAGTAATTTAGTAGTCAAAAAAACATCAAAAATCCATCCGAGTATGGAATACATAGATGTTAGGTTGTAATACAATAGTAGTAATGTAAGAAACCAAGTTCTATTATTTGTCCATCCAACTTTTGAATGTCTTATTTAGTGATTTAGCAGTCAAAAAAACACCGATAATCCATCCAAGTATGGAATAAATAGATGCTAGGAGGTAATAGATGTTTTGTACTGTAAGAAAGAAAGTCTTATTGTTGTTCCGTCCAGCCTTTACATGTCTCATTTAGTAATTTAATAGTCAAAAAAACATCAAAAATTCATCCGAGTATGGAATACATAGGTGTTAGGTTGTAATACAATAGTAATAATGTAATAAACCAAGTTTTATTATTGGTCCATCCAACTTTTGAATGTCTCATTTAATGATTTAGTAGTAAAAGAAACACCGACAATCCATTTGAGTTTAGAATACATAGATGTTAGGAGGTAATGCACATGTAGTAATGTAAGAAACCAAGTTTTATTACTGGTCTGTCAAGCCTTTTTATGTCTCATTTAGTAATTTAGTAGTCACAAAATACATCGATAATCCTTCTTAGTATGGAATACATAGATGTTAGGTTGTAATATGAATGCAGCAATGTAAGAAACCCAGTTCTATTATTGGTCCGTCCAACCTTTGTATGTGTTATTTAGTGATTCAGTAGTCAAAAAAACTCCGATGATCCATCCAAGTATGGAATAAATAGATGCTAGGAGGTAATACACGTGTTGTAATGTAAGAAACCAGGTTTTATTAATTGTCAGTCCGTCCAGCCTTTTTATGTCTCATTTAGTAGTTTAGTATTCAAAAAAATATCAAAAATCCATCCGAGTATGGAATACATAGATGTTAGGTTGTAATACAATAGTAGTAATGTAAGAAACCAAGTTCTATTATTTGTCCATCCAACTTTTGAATGTCTTATTTAGTGATTTAGCAGTCAAAAAAACACCGATAATCCATCCAAGTATGGAATAAATAGATGCTAGGAGGTAATAGATGTTTTGTACTGTAAGAAAGCAAGTCTTATTGTTGTTCCGTCCAGCCTTTACATGTCTCATTTAGTAATTTAATAGTCAAAAACACATCAAAAATCCATCCGAGTATGGAATACATAGGTGTTAGGTTGTAATACAATAGTAATAATGTAAGAAACCAAGTTCTATTATTGGTCCATGGAACTTTTGAATGTCTCATTTAGTGATTTAGTAGTAAAAGAAACACCGATAATCCATTTGAGTTTAGAATACATAGATGTTTGGAGGTAATGCACATGTAGTAATGTAAGAAACCAAGTTTTATTACTGGTCTGTCAAGCCTTTTTATGTCTCATTTAGTAATTTAGTAGTCACAAAATACATCGATAATCCTTCTAAGTATGGAATACATAGATGTTAGGTTGTAATATGAATGCAGCAATGTAATAAACCCAGTTCTATTATTGGTCGGTCCAACCTTTGTATGTGTTATTTAGTGATTTAGTAGTCAAAAAAACTCCGATGATCCATCCAAGTATGGAATAAATAGATACTAGGAGGTAATACACGTGTTGTAATGTAAGAAACCAGGTTTTATTAATTGTCAGTCCGTCCAGCCTTTTTATGTCTCATTTAGTAATTTAGTAGTCAAAAAAACATCAAAAATCCATCCGAGTATGGAATACATAGATGTTAGGTTGTAATACAATAGTAGTAATGTAAGAAACCAAGTTCTATTATTTGTCCATCCAACTTTTGAATGTCTTATTTAGTGATTTAGCAGTCAAAAAAACACCGATAATCCATCCAAGTATGGAATAAATAGATGCTAGGAGGTAATAGATGTTTTGTACTGTAAGAAAGAAAGTCTTATTGTTGTTCCGTCCAGCCTTTACATGTCTCATTTAGTAATTTAATAGTCAAAAACACATCAAAAATCCATCCGAGTATGGAATACATAGGTGTTAGGTTGTAATACAATAGTAATAATGTAAGAAACCAAGTTCTATTATTGGTCCATTCAGCTTTTGAATGTCTCATTTAGTGATTTAGTAGTAAAAGAAACACCGATAATCCATTTGAGTTTAGAATACATAGATGTTAGGAGGTAATGCACATGTAGTAATGTAAGAAACCAAGTTTTATTACTGGTCTGTCAAGCCTTTTTATGTCTCATTTAGTAATTTAGTAGTCACAAAATACATCGATAATCCTTCTAAGTATGGAATACATAGATGTTAGGTTGTAATACGAATGCAGCAATGTAATAAACCCAGTTCTATTATTGGTCGGTCCAACCTTTGTATGTGTTATTTAGTGATTTAGTAGTCAAAAAAACTCCGATGATCCATCCAAGTATGGAATAAATAGGTACTAGGAGGTAATACACGTGTTGTAATGTATGAAACCAGGTTTTATTAATTGTCAGTCCGTCCAGCCTTTTTATGTCTCATTTAGTAATTTAGTAGTCAAAAAAACATCAAAAATCCATCCGAGTATGGAATACATAGATGTTAGGTTGTAATACAATAGTAGTAATGTAAGAAACCAAGTTCTATTATTTGTCCATCCAACTTTTGAATGTCTTATTTAGTGATTTAGCAGTCAAAAAAACACCGATAATCCATCCAAGTATGGAATAAATAGATGCTAGGAGGTAATAGATGTTTTGTACTGTAAGAAAGCAAGTCTTATTGTTGTTCCGTCCAGCCTTTACATGTCTCATTTAGTAATTTAATAGTCAAAAACACATCAAAAATCCATCCGAGTATGGTATACATAGGTGTTAGGTTGTAATACAATAGTAATAATGTAAGAAACCAAGTTCTATTATTGGTCCATTCAACTTTTGAATGTCTCATTTAGTGATTTAGTAGTAAAAGAAACACCGATAATCCATTTGAGTTTAGAATACATAGATGTTAGGAGGTAATGCACATGTAGTAATGTAAGAAACCAAGTTTTATTACTGGTCTGTCAAGCCTTTTTATGTCTCATTTAGTAATTTAGTAGTCACAAAATACATCGATAATCCTTCTAAGTATGGAATACATAGATGTTAGGTTGTAATACGAATGCAGCAATGTAATAAACCCAGTTCTATTATTGGTCGGTCCAACCTTTGTATGTGTTATTTAGTGATTTAGTAGTCAAAAAAACTCCGATGATCCATCCAAGTATGGAATAAATAGATACTAGGAGGTAATACACGTGTTGTAATGTATGAAACCAGGTTTTATTAATTGTCAGTCCGTCCAGCCTTTTTATGTCTCATTTAGTAATTTAGTAGTCAAAAAAACATCAAAAATCCATCCGAGTATGGAATACATAGATGTTAGGTTGTAATACAATAGTAGTAATGTAAGAAACCAAGTTCTATTATTTGTCCATCCAACTTTTGAATGTCTTATTTAGTGATTTAGCAGTCAAAAAAACACCGATAATCCATCCAAGTATGGAATAAATAGATGCTAGGAGGTAATAGATGTTTTGTACTGTAAGAAAGCAAGTCTTATTGTTGTTCCGTCCAGCCTTTACATGTCTCATTTAGTAATTTAATAGTCAAAAACACATCAAAAATCCATCCGAGTATGGAATACATAGGTGTTAGGTTGTAATACAATAGTAATAATGTAAGAAACCAAGTTCTATTATTGGTCCATGGAACTTTTGAATGTCTCATTTAGTGATTTAGTAGTAAAAGAAACACCGATAATCCATTTGAGTTTAGAATACATAGATGTTTGGAGGTAATGCACATGTAGTAATGTAAGAAACCAAGTTTTATTACTGGTCTGTCAAGCCTTTTTATGTCTCATTTAGTAATTTAGTAGTCACAAAATACATCGATAATCCTTCTAAGTATGGAATACATAGATGTTAGGTTGTAATATGAATGCAGCAATGTAATAAACCCAGTTCTATTATTGGTCGGTCCAACCTTTGTATGTGTTATTTAGTGATTTAGTAGTCAAAAAAACTCCGATGATCCATCCAAGTATGGAATAAATAGATACTAGGAGGTAATACACGTGTTGTAATGTAAGAAACCAGGTTTTATTAATTGTCAGTCCGTCCAGCCTTTTTATGTCTCATTTAGTAATTTAGTAGTCAAAAAAACATCAAAAATCCATCCGAGTATGGAATACATAGATGTTAGGTTGTAATACAATAGTAGTAATGTAAGAAACCAAGTTCTATTATTTGTCCATCCAACTTTTGAATGTCTTATTTAGTGATTTAGCAGTCAAAAAAACACCGATAATCCATCCAAGTATGGAATAAATAGATGCTAGGAGGTAATAGATGTTTTGTACTGTAAGAAAGAAAGTCTTATTGTTGTTCCGTCCAGCCTTTACATGTCTCATTTAGTAATTTAATAGTCAAAAACACATCAAAAATCCATCCGAGTATGGAATACATAGGTGTTAGGTTGTAATACAATAGTAATAATGTAAGAAACCAAGTTCTATTATTGGTCCATTCAGCTTTTGAATGTCTCATTTAGTGATTTAGTAGTAAAAGAAACACCGATAATCCATTTGAGTTTAGAATACATAGATGTTAGGAGGTAATGCACATGTAGTAATGTAAGAAACCAAGTTTTATTACTGGTCTGTCAAGCCTTTTTATGTCTCATTTAGTAATTTAGTAGTCACAAAATACATCGATAATCCTTCTAAGTATGGAATACATAGATGTTAGGTTGTAATACGAATGCAGCAATGTAATAAACCCAGTTCTATTATTGGTCGGTCCAACCTTTGTATGTGTTATTTAGTGATTTAGTAGTCAAAAAAACTCCGATGATCCATCCAAGTATGGAATAAATAGGTACTAGGAGGTAATACACGTGTTGTAATGTATGAAACCAGGTTTTATTAATTGTCAGTCCGTCCAGCCTTTTTATGTCTCATTTAGTAATTTAGTAGTCAAAAAAACATCAAAAATCCATCCGAGTATGGAATACATAGATGTTAGGTTGTAATACAATAGTAGTAATGTAAGAAACCAAGTTCTATTATTTGTCCATCCAACTTTTGAATGTCTTATTTAGTGATTTAGCAGTCAAAAAAACACCGATAATCCATCCAAGTATGGAATAAATAGATGCTAGGAGGTAATAGATGTTTTGTACTGTAAGAAAGCAAGTCTTATTGTTGTTCCGTCCAGCCTTTACATGTCTCATTTAGTAATTTAATAGTCAAAAACACATCAAAAATCCATCCGAGTATGGTATACATAGGTGTTAGGTTGTAATACAATAGTAATAATGTAAGAAACCAAGTTCTATTATTGGTCCATTCAACTTTTGAATGTCTCATTTAGTGATTTAGTAGTAAAAGAAACACCGATAATCCATTTGAGTTTAGAATACATAGATGTTAGGAGGTAATGCACATGTAGTAATGTAAGAAACCAAGTTTTATTACTGGTCTGTCAAGCCTTTTTATGTCTCATTTAGTAATTTAGTAGTCACAAAATACATCGATAATCCTTCTAAGTATGGAATACATAGATGTTAGGTTGTAATACGAATGCAGCAATGTAATAAACCCAGTTCTATTATTGGTCGGTCCAACCTTTGTATGTGTTATTTAGTGATTTAGTAGTCAAAAAAACTCCGATGATCCATCCAAGTATGGAATAAATAGATACTAGGAGGTAATACACGTGTTGTAATGTATGAAACCAGGTTTTATTAATTGTCAGTCCGTCCAGCCTTTTTATGTCTCATTTAGTAATTTAGTAGTCAAAAAAACATCAAAAATCCATCCGAGTATGGAATACATAGATGTTAGGTTGTAATACAATAGTAGTAATGTAAGAAACCAAGTTCTATTATTTGTCCATCCAACTTTTGAATGTCTTATTTAGTGATTTAGCAGTCAAAAAAACACCGATAATCCATCCAAGTATGGAATAAATAGATGCTAGGAGGTAATAGATGTTTTGTACTGTAAGAAAGCAAGTCTTATTGTTGTTCCGTCCAGCCTTTACATGTCTCATTTAGTAATTTAATAGTCAAAAACACATCAAAAATCCATCCGAGTATGGAATACATAGGTGTTAGGTTGTAATACAATAGTAATAATGTAAGAAACCAAGTTCTATTATTGGTCCATTCAACTTTTGAATGTCTCATTTAGTGATTTAGTAGTAAAAGAAACACCGATAATCCATTTGAGTTTAGAATACATAGATGTTTGGAGGTAATGCACATGTAGTAATGTAAGAAACCAAGTTTTATTACTGGTCTGTCAAGCCTTTTTATGTCTCATTTAGTAATTTAGTAGTCACAAAATACATCGATAATCCTTCTAAGTATGGAATACATAGATGTTAGGTTGTAATATGAATGCAGCAATGTAATAAACCCAGTTCTATTATTGGTCGGTCCAACCTTTGTATGTGTTATTTAGTGATTTAGTAGTCAAAAAAACTCCGATGATCCATCCAAGTATGGAATAAATAGATACTAGGAGGTAATACACGTGTTGTAATGTAAGAAACCAGGTTTTATTAATTGTCAGTCCGTCCAGCCTTTTTATGTCTCATTTAGTAATTTAGTAGTCAAAAAAACATCAAAAATCCATCCGAGTATGGAATACATAGATGTTAGGTTGTAATACAATAGTAGTAATGTAAGAAACCAAGTTCTATTATTTGTCCATCCAACTTTTGAATGTCTTATTTAGTGATTTAGCAGTCAAAAAAACACCGATAATCCATCCAAGTATGGAATAAATAGATGCTAGGAGGTAATAGATGTTTTGTACTGTAAGAAAGCAAGTCTTATTGTTGTTCCGTCCAGCCTTTACATGTCTCATTTAGTAATTTAATAGTCAAAAACACATCAAAAATCCATCCGAGTATGGTATACATAGGTGTTAGGTTGTAATACAATAGTAATAATGTAAGAAACCAAGTTCTATTATTGGTCCATTCAACTTTTGAATGTCTCATTTAGTGATTTAGTAGTAAAAGAAACACCGATAATCCATTTGAGTTTAGAATACATAGATGTTAGGAGGTAATGCACATGTAGTAATGTAAGAAACCAAGTTTTATTACTGGTCTGTCAAGCCTTTTTATGTCTCATTTAGTAATTTAGTAGTCACAAAATACATCGATAATCCTTCTAAGTATGGAATACATAGATGTTAGGTTGTAATACGAATGCAGCAATGTAATAAGCCCAGTTCTATTATTGGTCGGTCCAACCTTTGTATGTGTTATTTAGTGATTTAGTAGTCAAAAAAACTCCGATGATCCATCCAAGTATGGAATAAATAGATACTAGGAGGTAATACACGTGTTGTAATGTATGAAACCAGGTTTTATTAATTGTCAGTCCGTCCAGCCTTTTTATGTCTCATTTAGTAATTTAGTAGTCAAAAAAACATCAAAAATCCATCCGAGTATGGAATACATAGATGTTAGGTTGTAATACAATAGTAGTAATGTAAGAAACCAAGTTCTATTATTTGTCCATCCAACTTTTGAATGTCTTATTTAGTGATTTAGCAGTCAAAAAAACACCGATAATCCATCCAAGTATGGAATAAATAGATGCTAGGAGGTAATAGATGTTTTGTACTGTAAGAAAGCAAGTCTTATTGTTGTTCCGTCCAGCCTTTACATGTCTCATTTAGTAATTTAATAGTCAAAAACACATCAAAAATCCATCCGAGTATGGAATACATAGGTGTTAGGTTGTAATACAATAGTAATAATGTAAGAAACCAAGTTCTATTATTGGTCCATTCAACTTTTGAATGTCTCATTTAGTGATTTAGTAGGAAAATAAAACACCGATAATCCATTTGAGTTTAGAATACATAGATGTTTGGAGGTAATGCACATGTAGTAATGTAAGAAACCAAGTTTTATTACTGGTCTGTCAAGCCTTTTTATGTCTCATTTAGTAATTTAGTAGTCACAAAATACATCGATAATCCTTCTAAGTATGGAATACATAGATGTTAGGTTGTAATATGAATGCAGCAATGTAATAAACCCAGTTCTATTATTGGTCGGTCCAACCTTTGTATGTGTTATTTAGTGATTTAGTAGTCAAAAAAACTCCGATGATCCATCCAAGTATGGAATAAATAGATACTAGGAGGTAATACACGTGTTGTAATGTAAGAAACCAGGTTTTATTAATTGTCAGTCCGTCCAGCCTTTTTATGTCTCATTTAGTAATTTAGTAGTCAAAAAAACATCAAAAATCCATCCGAGTATGGAATACATAGATGTTAGGTTGTAATACAATAGTAGTAATGTAAGAAACCAAGTTCTATTATTTGTCCATCCAACTTTTGAATGTCTTATTTAGTGATTTAGCAGTCAAAAAAACACCGATAATCCATCCAAGTATGGAATAAATAGATGCTAGGAGGTAATAGATGTTTTGTACTGTAAGAAAGAAAGTCTTATTGTTGTTCCGTCCAGCCTTTACATGTCTCATTTAGTAATTTAATAGTCAAAAACACATCAAAAATCCATCCGAGTATGGAATACATAGGTGTTAGGTTGTAATACAATAGTAATAATGTAAGAAACCAAGTTCTATTATTGGTCCATTCAGCTTTTGAATGTCTCATTTAGTGATTTAGTAGTAAAAGAAACACCGATAATCCATTTGAGTTTAGAATACATAGATGTTAGGAGGTAATGCACATGTAGTAATGTAAGAAACCAAGTTTTATTACTGGTCTGTCAAGCCTTTTTATGTCTCATTTAGTAATTTAGTAGTCACAAAATACATCGATAATCCTTCTAAGTATGGAATACATAGATGTTAGGTTGTAATACGAATGCAGCAATGTAATAAACCCAGTTCTATTATTGGTCGGTCCAACCTTTGTATGTGTTATTTAGTGATTTAGTAGTCAAAAAAACTCCGATGATCCATCCAAGTATGGAATAAATAGGTACTAGGAGGTAATACACGTGTTGTAATGTATGAAACCAGGTTTTATTAATTGTCAGTCCGTCCAGCCTTTTTATGTCTCATTTAGTAATTTAGTAGTCAAAAAAACATCAAAAATCCATCCGAGTATGGAATACATAGATGTTAGGTTGTAATACAATAGTAGTAATGTAAGAAACCAAGTTCTATTATTTGTCCATCCAACTTTTGAATGTCTTATTTAGTGATTTAGCAGTCAAAAAAACACCGATAATCCATCCAAGTATGGAATAAATAGATGCTAGGAGGTAATAGATGTTTTGTACTGTAAGAAAGCAAGTCTTATTGTTGTTCCGTCCAGCCTTTACATGTCTCATTTAGTAATTTAATAGTCAAAAACACATCAAAAATCCATCCGAGTATGGTATACATAGGTGTTAGGTTGTAATACAATAGTAATAATGTAAGAAACCAAGTTCTATTATTGGTCCATTCAACTTTTGAATGTCTCATTTAGTGATTTAGTAGTAAAAGAAACACCGATAATCCATTTGAGTTTAGAATACATAGATGTTAGGAGGTAATGCACATGTAGTAATGTAAGAAACCAAGTTTTATTACTGGTCTGTCAAGCCTTTTTATGTCTCATTTAGTAATTTAGTAGTCACAAAATACATCGATAATCCTTCTAAGTATGGAATACATAGATGTTAGGTTGTAATACGAATGCAGCAATGTAATAAACCCAGTTCTATTATTGGTCGGTCCAACCTTTGTATGTGTTATTTAGTGATTTAGTAGTCAAAAAAACTCCGATGATCCATCCAAGTATGGAATAAATAGATACTAGGAGGTAATACACGTGTTGTAATGTATGAAACCAGGTTTTATTAATTGTCAGTCCGTCCAGCCTTTTTATGTCTCATTTAGTAATTTAGTAGTCAAAAAAACATCAAAAATCCATCCGAGTATGGAATACATAGATGTTAGGTTGTAATACAATAGTAGTAATGTAAGAAACCAAGTTCTATTATTTGTCCATCCAACTTTTGAATGTCTTATTTAGTGATTTAGCAGTCAAAAAAACACCGATAATCCATCCAAGTATGGAATAAATAGATGCTAGGAGGTAATAGATGTTTTGTACTGTAAGAAAGCAAGTCTTATTGTTGTTCCGTCCAGCCTTTACATGTCTCATTTAGTAATTTAATAGTCAAAAACACATCAAAAATCCATCCGAGTATGGAATACATAGGTGTTAGGTTGTAATACAATAGTAATAATGTAAGAAACCAAGTTCTATTATTGGTCCATTCAACTTTTGAATGTCTCATTTAGTGATTTAGTAGTAAAAGAAACACCGATAATCCATTTGAGTTTAGAATACATAGATGTTTGGAGGTAATGCACATGTAGTAATGTAAGAAACCAAGTTTTATTACTGGTCTGTCAAGCCTTTTTATGTCTCATTTAGTAATTTAGTAGTCACAAAATACATCGATAATCCTTCTAAGTATGGAATACATAGATGTTAGGTTGTAATATGAATGCAGCAATGTAATAAACCCAGTTCTATTATTGGTCGGTCCAACCTTTGTATGTGTTATTTAGTGATTTAGTAGTCAAAAAAACTCCGATGATCCATCCAAGTATGGAATAAATAGATACGAGGAGGTAATACACGTGTTGTAATGTAAGAAACCAGGTTTTATTAATTGTCAGTCCGTCCAGCCTTTTTATGTCTCATTTAGTAATTTAGTAGTCAAAAAAACATCAAAAATCCATCCGAGTATGGAATACATAGATGTTAGGTTGTAATACAATAGTAGTAATGTAAGAAACCAAGTTCTATTATTTGTCCATCCAACTTTTGAATGTCTTATTTAGTGATTTAGCAGTCAAAAAAACACCGATAATCCATCCAAGTATGGAATAAATAGATGCTAGGAGGTAATAGATGTTTTGTACTGCAAGAAAGAAAGTCTTATTGTTGTTCCGTCCAGCCTTTACATGTCTCATTTAGTAATTTAATAGTCAAAAACACATCAAAAATCCATCCGAGTATGGAATACATAGGTGTTAGGTTGTAATACAATAGTAATAATGTAAGAAACCAAGTTCTATTATTGGTCCATTCAACTTTTGAATGTCTCATTTAGTGATTTAGTAGTAAAAGAAACACCGATAATCCATTTGAGTTTAGAATACATAGATGTTAGGAGGTAATGCACATGTAGTAATGTAAGAAACCAAGTTTTATTACTGGTCTGTCAAGCCTTTTTATGTCTCATTTAGTAATTTAGTAGTCACAAAATACATCGATAATCCTTCTAAGTATGGAATACATAGATGTTAGGTTGTAATACGAATGCAGCAATGTAATAAACCCAGTTCTATTATTGGTCGGTCCAACCTTTGTATGTGTTATTTAGTGATTTAGTAGTCAAAAAAACTCCGATGATCCATCCAAGTATGGAATAAATAGGTACTAGGAGGTAATACACGTGTTGTAATGTATGAAACCAGGTTTTATTAATTGTCAGTCCGTCCAGCCTTTTTATGTCTCATTTAGTAATTTAGTAGTCAAAAAAACATCAAAAATCCATCCGAGTATGGAATACATAGATGTTAGGTTGTAATACAATAGTAGTAATGTAAGAAACCAAGTTCTATTATTTGTCCATCCAACTTTTGAATGTCTTATTTAGTGATTTAGCAGTCAAAAAAACACCGATAATCCATCCAAGTATGGAATAAATAGATGCTAGGAGGTAATAGATGTTTTGTACTGTAAGAAAGCAAGTCTTATTGTTGTTCCGTCCAGCCTTTACATGTCTCATTTAGTAATTTAATAGTCAAAAACACATCAAAAATCCATCCGAGTATGGTATACATAGGTGTTAGGTTGTAATACAATAGTAATAATGTAAGAAACCAAGTTCTATTATTGGTCCATTCAACTTTTGAATGTCTCATTTAGTGATTTAGTAGTAAAAGAAACACCGATAATCCATTTGAGTTTAGAATACATAGATGTTAGGAGGTAATGCACATGTAGTAATGTAAGAAACCAAGTTTTATTACTGGTTTGTCAAGCCTTTTTATGTCTCATTTAGTAATTTAGTAGTCACAAAATACATCGATAATCCTTCTAAGTATGGAATACATAGATGTTAGGTTGTAATACGAATGCAGCAATGTAATAAACCCAGTTCTATTATTGGTCGGTCCAACCTTTGTATGTGTTATTTAGTGATTTAGTAGTCAAAAAAACTCCGATGATCCATCCAAGTATGGAATAAATAGATACTAGGAGGTAATACACGTGTTGTAATGTAAGAAACCAGGTTTTATTAATTGTCAGTCCGTCCAGCCTTTTTATGTCTCATTTAGTAATTTAGTAGTCAAAAAAACATCAAAAATCCATCCGAGTATGGAATACATAGATGTTAGGTTGTAATACAATAGTAGTAATGTAAGAAACCAAGTTCTATTATTTGTCCATCCAACTTTTGAATGTCTTATTTAGTGATTTAGCAGTCAAAAAAACACCGATAATCCATCCAAGTATGGAATAAATAGATGCTAGGAGGTAATAGATGTTTTGTACTGTAAGAAAGCAAGTCTTATTGTTGTTCCGTCCAGCCTTTACATGTCTCATTTAGTAATTTAAACCAAGTTCTATTATTGGTCCATTCAACTTTTGAATGTCTCATTTAGTGATTTAGTAGTTAAAGAAACACCGATAATCCATTTGAGTTTAGAATACATAGATGTTAGGAGGTAATGCACATGTAGTAATGTAAGAAACCAATTTTTATTACTGGTCTGTCAAGCCTTTTTATGTCTCATTTAGTAATTTAGTAGTCACAAAATACATCGATAATCCTTCTAAGTATGGAATACATAGATGTTAGGTTGTAATACGAATGCAGCAATGTAATAAACCCAGTTCTATTATTGGTCGGTCCAACCTTTGTATGTGTTATTTAGTGATTTAGTAGTCAAAAAAACTCCGATGATCCATCCAAGTATGGAATAAATAGATACTAGGAGGTAATACACGTGTTGTAATGTAAGAAACCAGGTTTTATTAATTGTCAGTCCGTCCAGCCTTTTTACGTCTCATTTAGTAATTTAGTAGTCAAAAAAACATCAAATATCCATCCGAGTATGGAATACATAGATGCTAGGAGGTAATAGATGTTTTGTACTGTAAGAAAGAAAGTCTTATTGTTGTTCCGTCCAGCCTTTACATGTCTCATTTAGTAATTTAATAGTCAAAAACACATCAAAAATCCATCCGAGTATGGAATACATAGGTGTTAGGTTGTAATACAATAGTAATAATGTAAGAAACCAAGTTCTATTATTGGTCCATTCAGCTTTTGAATGTCTCATTTAGTGATTTAGTAGTAAAAGAAACACCGATAATCCATTTGAGTTTAGAATACATAGATGTTAGGAGGTAATGCACATGTAGTAATGTAAGAAACCAATTTTTATTACTGGTCTGTCAAGCCTTTTTATGTCTCATTTAGTAATTTAGTAGTCACAAAATACATCGATAATCCTTCTAAGTATGGAATACATAGATGTTAGGTTGTAATACGAATGCAGCAATGTAATAAACCCAGTTCTATTATTGGTCGGTCCAACCTTTGTATGTGTTATTTAGTGATTTAGTAGTCAAAAAAACTCCGATGATCCATCCAAGTATGGAATAAATAGATACTAGGAGGTAATACACGTGTTGTAATGTAAGAAACCAGGTTTTATTAATTGTCAGTCCGTCCAGCCTTTTTACGTCTCATTTAGTAATTTAGTAGTCAAAAAAACATCAAATATCCATCCGAGTATGGAATACATAGATGCTAGGAGGTAATAGATGTTTTGTACTGTAAGAAAGAAAGTCTTATTGTTGTTCCGTCCAGCCTTTACATGTCTCATTTAGTAATTTAATAGTCAAAAACACATCAAAAATCCATCTGAGTATGGAATACATAGGTGTTAGGTTGTAATACAATAGTAATAATGTAAGAAACCAAGTTCTATTATTGGTCCATTCAGCTTTTGAATGTCTCATTTAGTGATTTAGTAGTAAAAGAAACACCGATAATCCATTTGAGTTTAGAATACATAGATGTTAGGAGGTAATGCACATGTAGTAATGTAAGAAACCAAGTTTTATTACTGGTCTGTCAAGCCTTTTTATGTCTCATTTAGTAATTTAGTAGTCACAAAATACATCGATAATCCTTCTAAGTATGGAATACATAGATGTTAGGTTGTAATACGAATGCAGCAATGTAATAAACCCAGTTCTATTATTGGTCGGTCCAACCTTTGTATGTGTTATTTAGTGATTTAGTAGTCAAAAAAACTCCGATGATCCATCCAAGTATGGAATAAATAGATACTAGGAGGTAATACACGTGTTGTAATGTATGAAACCAGGTTTTATTAATTGTCAGTCCGTCCAGCCTTTTTATGTCTCATTTAGTAATTTAGTAGTCAAAAAAACATCAAAAATCCATCCGAGTATGGAATACATAGATGTTAGGTTGTAATACAATAGTAGTAATGTAAGAAACCAAGTTCTATTATTTGTCCATCCAACTTTTGAATGTCTTATTTAGTGATTTAGCAGTCAAAAAAACACCGATGATCCATCCAAGTATGGAATAAATAGATGCTAGGAGGTAATAGATGTTTTGTACTGTAAGAAAGCAAGTCTTATTGTTGTTCCGTCCAGCCTTTACATGTCTCATTTAGTAATTTAATAGTCAAAAACACATCAAAAATCCATCCGAGTATGGAATACATAGGTGTTAGGTTGTAATACAATAGTAATAATGTAAGAAACCAAGTTCTATTATTGGTCCATTCAACTTTTGAATGTCTCATTTAGTGATTTAGTAGTAAAAGAAACACCGATAATCCATTTGAGTTTAGAATACATAGATGTTAGGAGGTAATGCACATGTAGTAATGTAAGAAACCAAGTTTTATTACTGGTCTGTCAAGCCTTTTTATGTCTCATTTAGTAATTTAGTAGTCACAAAATACATCGATAATCCTTCTAAGTATGGAATACATAGATGTTAGGTTGTAATACGAATGCAGCAATGTAATAAACCCAGTTCTATTATTGGTCGGTCCAACCTTTGTATGTGTTATTTAGTGATTTAGTAGTCAAAAAAACTCCGATGATCCATCCAAGTATGGAATAAATAGATACTAGGAGGTAATACACGTGTTGTAATGTAAGAAACCAGGTTTTATTAATTGTCAGTCCGTCCAGCCTTTTTATGTCTCATTTAGTAATTTAGTAGTCAAAAAAACATCAAAAATCCATCCGAGTATGGAATACATAGATGTTAGGTTGTAATACAATAGTAGTAATGTAAGAAACCAAGTTCTATTATTTGTCCATCCAACTTTTGAATGTCTTATTTAGTGATTTAGCAGTCAAAAAAACACCGATAATCCATCCAAGTATGGAATAAATAGATGCTAGGAGGTAATAGATGTTTTGTACTGTAAGAAAGCAAGTCTTATTGTTGTTCCGTCCAGCCTTTACATGTCTCATTTAGTAATTTAATAGTCAAAAACACATCAAAAATCCATCCGAGTATGGAATACATAGGTGTTAGGTTGTAATACAATAGTAATAATGTAAGAAACCAAGTTCTATTATTGGTCCATTCAACTTTTGAATGTCTCATTTAGTGATTTAGTAGTAAAAGAAACACCGATAATCCATTTGAGTTTAGAATACATAGATGTTAGGAGGTAATGCACATGTAGTAATGTAAGAAACCAAGTTTTATTACTGGTTTGTCAAGCCTTTTTATGTCTCATTTAGTAATTTATTAGTCACAAAATACATCGATAATCCTTCTAAGTATGGAATACATAGATGTTAGGTTGTAATACGAATGCAGCAATGTAATAAACCCAGTTCTATTATTGGTCGGTCCAACCTTTGTATGTGTTATTTAGTGATTTAGTAGTCAAAAAAACTCCGATGATCCATCCAAGTATGGAATAAATAGATACTAGGAGGTAATACACGTGTTGTAATGTAAGAAACCAGGTTTTATTAATTGTCAGTCCGTCCAGCCTTTTTATGTCTCATTTAGTAATTTAGTAGTCAAAAAAACATCAAAAATCCATCCGAGTATGGAATACATAGATGTTAGGTTGTAATACAATAGTAGTAATGTAAGAAACCAAGTTCTATTATTTGTCCATCCAACTTTTGAATGTCTTATTTAGTGATTTAGCAGTCAAAAAAACACCGATAATCCATCCAAGTATGGAATAAATAGATGCTAGGAGGTAATAGATGTTTTGTACTGTAAGAAAGCAAGTCTTATTGTTGTTCCGTCCAGCCTTTACATGTCTCATTTAGTAATTTAAACCAAGTTCTATTATTGGTCCATTCAACTTTTGAATGTCTCATTTAGTGATTTAGTAGTAAAAGAAACACCGATAATCCATTTGAGTTTAGAATACATAGATGTTAGGAGGTAATGCACATGTAGTAATGTAAGAAACCAATTTTTATTACTGGTCTGTCAAGCCTTTTTATGTCTCATTTAGTAATTTAGTAGTCACAAAATACATCGATAATCCTTCTAAGTATGGAATACATAGATGTTAGGTTGTAATACGAATGCAGCAATGTAATAAACGCAGTTCTATTATTGGTCGGTCCAACCTTTGTATGTGTTATTTAGTGATTTAGTAGTCAAAAAAACTCCGATGATCCATCCAAGTATGGAATAAATAGATACTAGGAGGTAATACACGTGTTGTAATGTAAGAAACCAGGTTTTATTAATTGTCAGTCCGTCCAGCCTTTTTACGTCTCATTTAGTAATTTAGTAGTCAAAAAAACATCAAATATCCATCCGAGTATGGAATACATAGATGCTAGGAGGTAATAGATGTTTTGTACTGTAAGAAAGAAAGTCTTATTGTTGTTCCGTCCAGCCTTTACATGTCTCATTTAGTAATTTAATAGTCAAAAACACATCAAAAATCCATCCGAGTATGGAATACATAGGTGTTAGGTTGTAATACAATAGTAATAATGTAAGAAACCAAGTTCTATTATTGGTCCATTCAGCTTTTGAATGTCTCATTTAGTGATTTAGTAGTAAAAGAAACACCGATAATCCATTTGAGTTTAGAATACATAGATGTTAGGAGGTAATGCACATGTAGTAATGTAAGAAACCAAGTTTTATTACTGGTCTGTCAAGCCTTTTTATGTCTCATTTAGTAATTTAGTAGTCACAAAATACATCGATAATCCTTCTAAGTATGGAATACATAGATGTTAGGTTGTAATATGAATGCAGCAATGTAAGAAACCCAGTTCTATTATTGGTCCGTCCAACCTTTGTATGTGTTATTTAGTGATTTAGTAGTCAAAAAAACTCCGATGATCCATCCAAGTATGGAATAAATAGGTACTAGGAGGTAATACACGTGTTGTAATGTATGAAACCAGGTTTTATTAATTGTCAGTCCGTCCAGCCTTTTTATGTCTCATTTAGTAATTTAGTAGTCAAAAAAACATCAAAAATCCATCCGAGTATGGAATACATAGATGTTAGGTTGTAATACAATAGTAGTAATGTAAGAAACCAAGTTCTATTATTTGTCCATCCAACTTTTGAATGTCTTATTTAGTGATTTAGCAGTCAAAAAAACACCGATAATCCATCCAAGTATGGAATAAATAGATGCTAGGAGGTAATAGATGTTTTGTACTGTAAGAAAGAAAGTCTTATTGTTGTTCCGTCCAGCCTTTACATGTCTCATTTAGTAATTTAATAGTCAAAAACACATCAAAAATCCATCCGAGTATGGAATACATAGGTGTTAGGTTGTAATACAATAGTAATAATGTAAGAAACCAAGTTCTATTATTGGTCCATTCAACTTTTGAATGTCTCATTTAGTGATTTAGTAGTAAAAGAAACACCGATAATCCATTTGAGTTTAGAATACATAGATGTTAGGAGGTAATGCACATGTAGTAATGTAAGAAACCAAGTTTTATTACTGGTTTGTCAAGCCTTTTTATGTCTCATTTAGTAATTTAGTAGTCACAAAATACATCGATAATCCTTCTAAGTATGGAATACATAGATGTTAGGTTGTAATACGAATGCAGCAATGTAATAAACCCAGTTCTATTATTGGTCGGTCCAACCTTTGTATGTGTTATTTAGTGATTTAGTAGTCAAAAAAACTCCGATGATCCATCCAAGTATGGAATAAATAGATACTAGGAGGTAATACACGTGTTGTAATGTAAGAAACCAGGTTTTATTAATTGTCAGTCCGTCCAGCCTTTTTACGTCTCATTTAGTAATTTAGTAGTCAAAAAAACATCAAATATCCATCCGAGTATGGAATACATAGATGCTAGGAGGTAATAGATGTTTTGTACTGTAAGAAAGAAAGTCTTATTGTTGTTCCGTCCAGCCTTTACATGTCTCATTTAGTAATTTAATAGTCAAAAACACATCAAAAATCCATCTGAGTATGGAATACATAGGTGTTAGGTTGTAATACAATAGTAATAATGTAAGAAACCAAGTTCTATTATTGGTCCATTCAGCTTTTGAATGTCTCATTTAGTGATTTAGTAGTAAAAGAAACACCGATAATCCATTTGAGTTTAGAATACATAGATGTTAGGAGGTAATGCACATGTAGTAATGTAAGAAACCAAGTTTTATTACTGGTCTGTCAAGCCTTTTTATGTCTCATTTAGTAATTTAGTAGTCACAAAATACATCGATAATCCTTCTAAGTATGGAATACATAGATGTTAGGTTGTAATACGAATGCAGCAATGTAATAAACCCAGTTCTATTATTGGTCGGTCCAACCTTTGTATGTGTTATTTAGTGATTTAGTAGTCAAAAAAACTCCGATGATCCATCCAAGTATGGAATAAATAGATACTAGGAGGTAATACACGTGTTGTAATGTATGAAACCAGGTTTTATTAATTGTCAGTCCGTCCAGCCTTTTTATGTCTCATTTAGTAATTTAGTAGTCAAAAAAACATCAAAAATCCATCCGAGTATGGAATACATAGATGTTAGGTTGTAATACAATAGTAGTAATGTAAGAAACCAAGTTCTATTATTTGTCCATCCAACTTTTGAATGTCTTATTTAGTGATTTAGCAGTCAAAAAAACACCGATGATCCATCCAAGTATGGAATAAATAGATGCTAGGAGGTAATAGATGTTTTGTACTGTAAGAAAGCAAGTCTTATTGTTGTTCCGTCCAGCCTTTACATGTCTCATTTAGTAATTTAATAGTCAAAAACACATCAAAAATCCATCCGAGTATGGAATACATAGGTGTTAGGTTGTAATACAATAGTAATAATGTAAGAAACCAAGTTCTATTATTGGTCCATTCAACTTTTGAATGTCTCATTTAGTGATTTAGTAGTAAAAGAAACACCGATAATCCATTTGAGTTTAGAATACATAGATGTTAGGAGGTAATGCACATGTAGTAATGTAAGAAACCAAGTTTTATTACTGGTCTGTCAAGCCTTTTTATGTCTCATTTAGTAATTTAGTAGTCACAAAATACATCGATAATCCTTCTAAGTATGGAATACATAGATGTTAGGTTGTAATACGAATGCAGCAATGTAATAAACCCAGTTCTATTATTGGTCGGTCCAACCTTTGTATGTGTTATTTAGTGATTTAGTAGTCAAAAAAACTCCGATGATCCATCCAAGTATGGAATAAATAGATACTAGGAGGTAATACACGTGTTGTAATGTAAGAAACCAGGTTTTATTAATTGTCAGTCCGTCCAGCCTTTTTATGTCTCATTTAGTAATTTAGTAGTCAAAAAAACATCAAAAATCCATCCGAGTATGGAATACATAGATGTTAGGTTGTAATACAATAGTAGTAATGTAAGAAACCAAGTTCTATTATTTGTCCATCCAACTTTTGAATGTCTTATTTAGTGATTTAGCAGTCAAAAAAACACCGATAATCCATCCAAGTATGGAATAAATAGATGCTAGGAGGTAATAGATGTTTTGTACTGTAAGAAAGCAAGTCTTATTGTTGTTCCGTCCAGCCTTTACATGTCTCATTTAGTAATTTAATAGTCAAAAACACATCAAAAATCCATCCGAGTATGGAATACATAGGTGTTAGGTTGTAATACAATAGTAATAATGTAAGAAACCAAGTTCTATTATTGGTCCATTCAACTTTTGAATGTCTCATTTAGTGATTTAGTAGTAAAAGAAACACCGATAATCCATTTGAGTTTAGAATACATAGATGTTAGGAGGTAATGCACATGTAGTAATGTAAGAAACCAAGTTTTATTACTGGTTTGTCAAGCCTTTTTATGTCTCATTTAGTAATTTATTAGTCACAAAATACATCGATAATCCTTCTAAGTATGGAATACATAGATGTTAGGTTGTAATACGAATGCAGCAATGTAATAAACCCAGTTCTATTATTGGTCGGTCCAACCTTTGTATGTGTTATTTAGTGATTTAGTAGTCAAAAAAACTCCGATGATCCATCCAAGTATGGAATAAATAGATACTAGGAGGTAATACACGTGTTGTAATGTAAGAAACCAGGTTTTATTAATTGTCAGTCCGTCCAGCCTTTTTATGTCTCATTTAGTAATTTAGTAGTCAAAAAAACATCAAAAATCCATCCGAGTATGGAATACATAGATGTTAGGTTGTAATACAATAGTAGTAATGTAAGAAACCAAGTTCTATTATTTGTCCATCCAACTTTTGAATGTCTTATTTAGTGATTTAGCAGTCAAAAAAACACCGATAATCCATCCAAGTATGGAATAAATAGATGCTAGGAGGTAATAGATGTTTTGTACTGTAAGAAAGCAAGTCTTATTGTTGTTCCGTCCAGCCTTTACATGTCTCATTTAGTAATTTAAACCAAGTTCTATTATTGGTCCATTCAACTTTTGAATGTCTCATTTAGTGATTTAGTAGTAAAAGAAACACCGATAATCCATTTGAGTTTAGAATACATAGATGTTAGGAGGTAATGCACATGTAGTAATGTAAGAAACCAATTTTTATTACTGGTCTGTCAAGCCTTTTTATGTCTCATTTAGTAATTTAGTAGTCACAAAATACATCGATAATCCTTCTAAGTATGGAATACATAGATGTTAGGTTGTAATACGAATGCAGCAATGTAATAAACGCAGTTCTATTATTGGTCGGTCCAACCTTTGTATGTGTTATTTAGTGATTTAGTAGTCAAAAAAACTCCGATGATCCATCCAAGTATGGAATAAATAGATACTAGGAGGTAATACACGTGTTGTAATGTAAGAAACCAGGTTTTATTAATTGTCAGTCCGTCCAGCCTTTTTACGTCTCATTTAGTAATTTAGTAGTCAAAAAAACATCAAATATCCATCCGAGTATGGAATACATAGATGCTAGGAGGTAATAGATGTTTTGTACTGTAAGAAAGAAAGTCTTATTGTTGTTCCGTCCAGCCTTTACATGTCTCATTTAGTAATTTAATAGTCAAAAACACATCAAAAATCCATCCGAGTATGGAATACATAGGTGTTAGGTTGTAATACAATAGTAATAATGTAAGAAACCAAGTTCTATTATTGGTCCATTCAGCTTTTGAATGTCTCATTTAGTGATTTAGTAGTAAAAGAAACACCGATAATCCATTTGAGTTTAGAATACATAGATGTTAGGAGGTAATGCACATGTAGTAATGTAAGAAACCAAGTTTTATTACTGGTCTGTCAAGCCTTTTTATGTCTCATTTAGTAATTTAGTAGTCACAAAATACATCGATAATCCTTCTAAGTATGGAATACATAGATGTTAGGTTGTAATATGAATGCAGCAATGTAAGAAACCCAGTTCTATTATTGGTCCGTCCAACCTTTGTATGTGTTATTTAGTGATTTAGTAGTCAAAAAAACTCCGATGATCCATCCAAGTATGGAATAAATAGGTACTAGGAGGTAATACACGTGTTGTAATGTATGAAACCAGGTTTTATTAATTGTCAGTCCGTCCAGCCTTTTTATGTCTCATTTAGTAATTTAGTAGTCAAAAAAACATCAAAAATCCATCCGAGTATGGAATACATAGATGTTAGGTTGTAATACAATAGTAGTAATGTAAGAAACCAAGTTCTATTATTTGTCCATCCAACTTTTGAATGTCTTATTTAGTGATTTAGCAGTCAAAAAAACACCGATAATCCATCCAAGTATGGAATAAATAGATGCTAGGAGGTAATAGATGTTTTGTACTGTAAGAAAGCAAGTCTTATTGTTGTTCCGTCCAGCCTTTACATGTCTCATTTAGTAATTTAATAGTCAAAAACACATCAAAAATCCATCCGAGTATGGAATACATAGGTGTTAGGTTGTAATACAATAGTAATAATGTAAGAAACCAAGTTCTATTATTGGTCCATTCAACTTTTGAATGTCTCATTTAGTGATTTAGTAGTAAAAGAAACACCGATAATCCATTTGAGTTTAGAATACATAGATGTTAGGAGGTAATGCACATGTAGTAATGTAAGAAACCAAGTTTTATTACTGGTTTGTCAAGCCTTTTTATGTCTCATTTAGTAATTTAGTAGTCACAAAATACATCGATAATCCTTCTAAGTATGGAATACATAGATGTTAGGTTGTAATACGAATGCAGCAATGTAATAAACCCAGTTCTATTATTGGTCGGTCCAACCTTTGTATGTGTTATTTAGTGATTTAGTAGTCAAAAAAACTCCGATGATCCATCCAAGTATGGAATAAATAGATACTAGGAGGTAATACACGTGTTGTAATGTAAGAAACCAGGTTTTATTAATTGTCAGTCCGTCCAGCCTTTTTACGTCTCATTTAGTAATTTAGTAGTCAAAAAAACATCAAATATCCATCCGAGTATGGAATACATAGATGCTAGGAGGTAATAGATGTTTTGTACTGTAAGAAAGAAAGTCTTATTGTTGTTCCGTCCAGCCTTTACATGTCTCATTTAGTAATTTAATAGTCAAAAACACATCAAAAATCCATCCGAGTATGGAATACATAGGTGTTAGGTTGTAATACAATAGTAATAATGTAAGAAACCAAGTTCTATTATTGGTCCATTCAGCTTTTGAATGTCTCATTTAGTGATTTAGTAGTAAAAGAAACACCGATAATCCATTTGAGTTTAGAATACATAGATGTTAGGAGGTAATGCACATGTAGTAATGTAAGAAACCATGTTTTATTACTGGTCTGTCAAGCCTTTTTATGTCTCATTTAGTAATTTAGTAGTCACAAAATACATCGATAATCCTTCTAAGTATGGAATACATAGATGTTAGGTTGTAATACGAATGCAGCAATGTAATAAACCCAGTTCTATTATTGGTCGGTCCAACCTTTGTATGTGTTATTTAGTGATTTAGTAGTCAAAAAAACTCCGATGATCCATCCAAGTATGGAATAAATAGATACTAGGAGGTAATACACGTGTTGTAATGTATGAAACCAGGTTTTATTAATTGTCAGTCCGTCCAGCCTTTTTATGTCTCATTTAGTAATTTAGTAGTCAAAAAAACATCAAAAATCCATCCGAGTATGGAATACATAGATGTTAGGTTGTAATACAATAGTAGTAATGTAAGAAACCAAGTTCTATTATTTGTCCATCCAACTTTTGAATGTCTTATTTAGTGATTTAGCAGTCAAAAAAACACCGATAATCCATCCAAGTATGGAATAAATAGATGCTAGGAGGTAATAGATGTTTTGTACTGTAAGAAAGCAAGTCTTATTGTTGTTCCGTCCAGCCTTTACATGTCTCATTTAGTAATTTAATAGTCAAAAACACATCAAAAATCCATCCGAGTATGGAATACATAGGTGTTAGGTTGTAATACAATAGTAATAATGTAAGAAACCAAGTTCTATTATTGGTCCATTCAACTTTTGAATGTCTCATTTAGTGATTTAGTAGTAAAAGAAACACCGATAATCCATTTGAGTTTAGAATACATAGATGTTAGGAGGTAATGCACATGTAGTAATGTAAGAAACCAAGTTTTATTACTGGTTTGTCAAGCCTTTTTATGTCTCATTTAGTAATTTAGTAGTCACAAAATACATCGATAATCCTTCTAAGTATGGAATACATAGATGTTAGGTTGTAATACGAATGCAGCAATGTAATAAACCCAGTTCTATTATTGGTCGGTCCAACCTTTGTATGTGTTATTTAGTGATTTAGTAGTCAAAAAAACTCCGATGATCCATCCAAGTATGGAATAAATAGATACTAGGAGGTAATACACGTGTTGTAATGTAAGAAACCAGGTTTTATTAATTGTCAGTCCGTCCAGCCTTTTTACGTCTCATTTAGTAATTTAGTAGTCAAAAAAACATCAAATATCCATCCGAGTATGGAATACATAGATGCTAGGAGGTAATAGATGTTTTGTACTGTAAGAAAGAAAGTCTTATTGTTGTTCCGTCCAGCCTTTACATGTCTCATTTAGTAATTTAATAGTCAAAAACACATCAAAAATCCATCCGAGTATGGAATACATAGGTGTTAGGTTGTAATACAATAGTAATAATGTAAGAAACCAAGTTCTATTATTGGTCCATTCAGCTTTTGAATGTCTCATTTAGTGATTTAGTAGTAAAAGAAACACCGATAATCCATTTGAGTTTAGAATACATAGATGTTAGGAGGTAATGCACATGTAGTAATGTAAGAAACCATGTTTTATTACTGGTCTGTCAAGCCTTTTTATGTCTCATTTAGTAATTTAGTAGTCACAAAATACATCGATAATCCTTCTAAGTATGGAATACATAGATGTTAGGTTGTAATACGAATGCAGCAATGTAATAAACCCAGTTCTATTATTGGTCGGTCCAACCTTTGTATGTGTTATTTAGTGATTTAGTAGTCAAAAAAACTCCGATGATCCATCCAAGTATGGAATAAATAGATACTAGGAGGTAATACACGTGTTGTAATGTATGAAACCAGGTTTTATTAATTGTCAGTCCGTCCAGCCTTTTTATGTCTCATTTAGTAATTTAGTAGTCAAAAAAACATCAAAAATCCATCCGAGTATGGAATACATAGATGTTAGGTTGTAATACAATAGTAGTAATGTAAGAAACCAAGTTCTATTATTTGTCCATCCAACTTTTGAATGTCTTATTTAGTGATTTAGCAGTCAAAAAAACACCGATAATCCATCCAAGTATGGAATAAATAGATGCTAGGAGGTAATAGATGTTTTGTACTGTAAGAAAGCAAGTCTTATTGTTGTTCCGTCCAGCCTTTACATGTCTCATTTAGTAATTTAATAGTCAAAAACACATCAAAAATCCATCCGAGTATGGAATACATAGGTGTTAGGTTGTAATACAATAGTAATAATGTAAGAAACCAAGTTCTATTATTGGTCCATTCAACTTTTGAATGTCTCATTTAGTGATTTAGTAGTAAAAGAAACACCGATAATCCATTTGAGTTTAGAATACATAGATGTTAGGAGGTAATGCACATGTAGTAATGTAAGAAACCAAGTTTTATTACTGGTTTGTCAAGCCTTTTTATGTCTCATTTAGTAATTTAGTAGTCACAAAATACATCGATAATCCTTCTAAGTATGGAATACATAGATGTTAGGTTGTAATACGAATGCAGCAATGTAATAAACCCAGTTCTATTATTGGTCGGTCCAACCTTTGTATGTGTTATTTAGTGATTTAGTAGTCAAAAAAACTCCGATGATCCATCCAAGTATGGAATAAATAGATACTAGGAGGTAATACACGTGTTGTAATGTAAGAAACCAGGTTTTATTAATTGTCAGTCCGTCCAGCCTTTTTATGTCTCATTTAGTAATTTAGTAGTCAAAAAAACATCAAAAATCCATCCGAGTATGGAATACATAGATGTTAGGTTGTAATACAATAGTAGTAATGTAAGAAACCAAGTTCTATTATTTGTCCATCCAACTTTTGAATGTCTTATTTAGTGATTTAGCAGTCAAAAAAACACCGATAATCCATCCAAGTATGGAATAAATAGATGCTAGGAGGTAATAGATGTTTTGTACTGTAAGAAAGCAAGTCTTATTGTTGTTCCGTCCAGCCTTTACATGTCTCATTTAGTAATTTAATAGTCAAAAACACATCAAAAATCCATCCGAGTATGGAATACATAGGTGTTAGGTTGTAATACAATAGTAATAATGTAAGAAACCAAGTTCTATTATTGGTCCATTCAACTTTTGAATGTCTCATTTAGTGATTTAGTAGTAAAAGAAACACCGATAATCCATTTGAGTTTAGAATACATAGATGTTAGGAGGTAATGCACATGTAGTAATGTAAGAAACCAAGTTTTATTACTGGTTTGTCAAGCCTTTTTATGTCTCATTTAGTAATTTAGTAGTCACAAAATACATCGATAATCCTTCTAAGTATAGAATACATAGATGTTAGGTTGTAATACGAATGCAGCAATGTAATAAACCCAGTTCTATTATTGGTCGGTCCAACCTTTGTATGTGTTATTTAGTGATTTAGTAGTCAAAAAAACTCCGATGATCCATCCAAGTATGGAATAAATAGATACTAGGAGGTAATACACGTGTTGTAATGTAAGAAACCAGGTTTTATTAATTGTCAGTCCGTCCAGCCTTTTTACGTCTCATTTAGTAATTTAGTAGTCAAAAAAACATCAAATATCCATCCGAGTATGGAATACATAGATGCTACGAGGTAATAGATGTTTTGTACTGTAAGAAAGAAAGTCTTATTGTTGTTCCGTCCAGCCTTTACATGTCTCATTTAGTAATTTAATAGTCAAAAAAACATCAAAAATCCATCCGAGTATGGAATACATAGGTGTTAGGTTGTAATACAATAGTAATAATGTAAGAAACCAAGTTCTATTATTGGTCCATTCAACTTTTGAATGTCTCATTTAGTGATTTAGTAGTAAAAGAAACACCGATAATCCATTTGAGTTTAGAATACATAGATGTTAGGAGGTAATGCACATGTAGTAATGTAAGAAACCAAGTTTTATTACTGGTTTGTCAAGCCTTTTTATGTCTCATTTAGTAATTTAGTAGTCACAAAATACATCGATAATCCTTCTAAGTATGGAATACATAGATGTTAGGTTGTAATACGAATGCAGCAATGTAATAAACCCAGTTCTATTATTGGTCGGTCCAACCTTTGTATGTGTTATTTAGTGATTTAGTAGTCAAAAAAACTCCGATGATCCATCCAAGTATGGAATAAATAGATACTAGGAGGTAATACACGTGTTGTAATGTAAGAAACCAGGTTTTATTAATTGTCAGTCCGTCCAGCCTTTTTACGTCTCATTTAGTAATTTAGTAGTCAAAAAAACATCAAATATCCATCCGAGTATGGAATACATAGATGCTAGGAGGTAATAGATGTTTTGTACTGTAAGAAAGAAAGTCTTATTGTTGTTCCGTCCAGCCTTTACATGTCTCATTTAGTAATTTAATAGTCAAAAACACATCAAAATTCCATCCGAGTATGGAATACATAGGTGTTAGGTTGTAATACAATAGTAATAATGTAAGAAACCAAGTTCTATTATTGGTCCATTCAGCTTTTGAATGTCTCATTTAGTGATTTAGTAGTAAAAGAAACACCGATAATCCATTTGAGTTTAGAATACATAGATGTTAGGAGGTAATGCACATGTAGTAATCTAAGAAACCAAGTTTTATTACTGGTCTGTCAAGCCTTTTTATGTCTCATTTAGTAATTTAGTAGTCACAAAATACATCGATAATCCTTCTAAGTATGGAATACATAGATGTTAGGTTGTAATACGAATGCAGCAATGTAATAAACCCAGTTCTATTATTGGTCGGTCCAACCTTTGTATGTGTTATTTAGTGATTTAGTAGTCAAAAAAACTCCGATGATCCATCCAAGTATGGAATAAATAGATACTAGGAGGTAATACACGTGTTGTAATGTATGAAACCAGGTTTTATTAATTGTCAGTCCGTCCAGCCTTTTTATGTCTCATTTAGTAATTTAGTAGTCAAAAAAACATCAAAAATCCATCCGAGTATGGAATACATAGATGTTAGGTTGTAATACAATAGTAGTAATGTAAGAAACCAAGTTCTATTATTTGTCCATCCAACTTTTGAATGTCTTATTTAGTGATTTAGCAGTCAAAAAAACACCGATAATCCATCCAAGTATGGAATAAATAGATGCTAGGAGGTAATAGATGTTTTGTACTGTAAGAAAGCAAGTCTTATTGTTGTTCCGTCCAGCCTTTACATGTCTCATTTAGTAATTTAATAGTCAAAAACACATCAAAAATCCATCCGAGTATGGAATACATAGGTGTTAGGTTGTAATACAATAGTAATAATGTAAGAAACCAAGTTCTATTATTGGTCCATTCAACTTTTGAATGTCTCATTTAGTGATTTAGTAGTAAAAGAAACACCGATAATCCATTTGAGTTTAGAATACATAGATGTTAGGAGGTAATGCACATGTAGTAATGTAAGAAACCAAGTTTTATTACTGGTTTGTCAAGCCTTTTTATGTCTCATTTAGTAATTTAGTAGTCACAAAATACATCGATAATCCTTCTAAGTATGGAATACATAGATGTTAGGTTGTAATACGAATGCAGCAATGTAATAAACCCAGTTCTATTATTGGTCGGTCCAACCTTTGTATGTGTTATTTAGTGATTTAGTAGTCAAAAAAACTCCGATGATCCATCCAAGTATGGAATAAATAGATACTAGGAGGTAATACACGTGTTGTAATGTAAGAAACCAGGTTTTATTAATTGTCAGTCCGTCCAGCCTTTTTATGTCTCATTTAGTAATTTAGTAGTCAAAAAAACATCAAAAATCCATCCGAGTATGGAATACATAGATGTTAGGTTGTAATACAATAGTAGTAATGTAAGAAACCAAGTTCTATTATTTGTCCATCCAACTTTTGAATGTCTTATTTAGTGATTTAGCAGTCAAAAAAACACCGATAATCCATCCAAGTATGGAATAAATAGATGCTAGGAGGTAATAGATGTTTTGTACTGTAAGAAAGCAAGTCTTATTGTTGTTCCGTCCAGCCTTTACATGTCTCATTTAGTAATTTAAACCAAGTTCTATTATTGGTCCATTCAACTTTTGAATGTCTCATTTAGTGATTTAGTAGTAAAAGAAACACCGATAATCCATTTGAGTTTAGAATACATAGATGTTAGGAGGTAATGCACATGTAGTAATGTAAGAAACCAATTTTTATTACTGGTCTGTCAAGCCTTTTTATGTCTCATTTAGTAATTTAGTAGTCACAAAATACATCGATAATCCTTCTAAGTATGGAATACATAGATGTTAGGTTGTAATACGAATGCAGCAATGTAATAAACGCAGTTCTATTATTGGTCGGTCCAACCTTTGTATGTGTTATTTAGTGATTTAGTAGTCAAAAAAACTCCGATGATCCATCCAAGTATGGAATAAATAGATACTAGGAGGTAATACACGTGTTGTAATGTAAGAAACCAGGTTTTATTAATTGTCAGTCCGTCCAGCCTTTTTACGTCTCATTTAGTAATTTAGTAGTCAAAAAAACATCAAATATCCATCCGAGTATGGAATACATAGATGCTAGGAGGTAATAGATGTTTTGTACTGTAAGAAAGAAAGTCTTATTGTTGTTCCGTCCAGCCTTTACATGTCTCATTTAGTAATTTAATAGTCAAAAACACATCAAAAATCCATCCGAGTATGGAATACATAGGTGTTAGGTTGTAATACAATAGTAATAATGTAAGAAACCAAGTTCTATTATTGGTCCATTCAGCTTTTGAATGTCTCATTTAGTGATTTAGTAGTAAAAGAAACACCGATAATCCATTTGAGTTTAGAATACATAGATGTTAGGAGGTAATGCACATGTAGTAATGTAAGAAACCAAGTTTTATTACTGGTCTGTCAAGCCTTTTTATGTCTCATTTAGTAATTTAGTAGTCACAAAATACATCGATAATCCTTCTAAGTATGGAATACATAGATGTTAGGTTGTAATACGAATGCAGCAATGTAATAAACCCAGTTCTATTATTGGTCGGTCCAACCTTTGTATGTGTTATTTAGTGATTTAGTAGTCAAAAAAACTCCGATGATCCATCCAAGTATGGAATAAATAGATACTAGGAGGTAATACACGTGTTGTAATGTAAGAAACCAGGTTTTATTAATTGTCAGTCCGTCCAGCCTTTTTATGTCTCATTTAGTAATTTAGTAGTCAAAAAAACATCAAAAATCCATCCGAGTATGGAATACATAGATGTTAGGTTGTAATACAATAGTAGTAATGTAAGAAACCAAGTTCTATTATTTGTCCATCCAACTTTTGAATGTCTTATTTAGTGATTTAGCAGTCAAAAAAACACCGATAATCCATCCAAGTATGGAATAAATAGATGCTAGGAGGTAATAGATGTTTTGTACTGTAAGAAAGCAAGTCTTATTGTTGTTCCGTCCAGCCTTTACATGTCTCATTTAGTAATTTAATAGTCAAAAACACATCAAAAATCCATCCGAGTATGGAATACATAGGTGTTAGGTTGTAATACAATAGTAATAATGTAAGAAACCAAGTTCTATTATTGGTCCATTCAACTTTTGAATGTCTCATTTAGTGATTTAGTAGTAAAAGAAACACCGATAATCCATTTGAGTTTAGAATACATAGATGTTAGGAGGTAATGCACATGTAGTAATGTAAGAAACCAAGTTTTATTACTGGTTTGTCAAGCCTTTTTATGTCTCATTTAGTAATTTAGTAGTCACAAAATACATCGATAATCCTTCTAAGTATGGAATACATAGATGTTAGGTTGTAATACGAATGCAGCAATGTAATAAACCCAGTTCTATTATTGGTCGGTCCAACCTTTGTATGTGTTATTTAGTGATTTAGTAGTCAAAAAAACTCCGATGATCCATCCAAGTATGGAATAAATAGATACTAGGAGGTAATACACGTGTTGTAATGTAAGAAACCAGGTTTTATTAATTGTCAGTCCGTCCAGCCTTTTTACGTCTCATTTAGTAATTTAGTAGTCAAAAAACATCAAATATCCATCCGAGTATGGAATACATAGATGCTAGGAGGTAATAGATGTTTTGTACTGTAAGAAAGAAAGTCTTATTGTTGTTCCGTCCAGCCTTTACATGTCTCATTTAGTAATTTAATAGTCAAAAACACATCAAAAATCCATCCGAGTATGGAATACATAGGTGTTAGGTTGTAATACAATAGTAATAATGTAAGAAACCAAGTTCTATTATTGGTCCATTCAGCTTTTGAATGTCTCATTTAGTGATTTAGTAGTAAAAGAAACACCGATAATCCATTTGAGTTTAGAATACATAGATGTTAGGAGGTAATGCACATGTAGTAATGTAAGAAACCATGTTTTATTACTGGTCTGTCAAGCCTTTTTATGTCTCATTTAGTAATTTAGTAGTCACAAAATACATCGATAATCCTTCTAAGTATGGAATACATAGATGTTAGGTTGTAATACGAATGCAGCAATGTAATAAACCCAGTTCTATTATTGGTCGGTCCAACCTTTGTATGTGTTATTTAGTGATTTAGTAGTCAAAAAAACTCCGATGATCCATCCAAGTATGGAATAAATAGATACTAGGAGGTAATACACGTGTTGTAATGTATGAAACCAGGTTTTATTAATTGTCAGTCCGTCCAGCCTTTTTATGTCTCATTTAGTAATTTAGTAGTCAAAAAAACATCAAAAATCCATCCGAGTATGGAATACATAGATGTTAGGTTGTAATACAATAGTAGTAATGTAAGAAACCAAGTTCTATTATTTGTCCATCCAACTTTTGAATGTCTTATTTAGTGATTTAGCAGTCAAAAAAACACCGATAATCCATCCAAGTATGGAATAAATAGATGCTAGGAGGTAATAGATGTTTTGTACTGTAAGAAAGCAAGTCTTATTGTTGTTCCGTCCAGCCTTTACATGTCTCATTTAGTAATTTAATAGTCAAAAACACATCAAAAATCCATCCGAGTATGGAATACATAGGTGTTAGGTTGTAATACAATAGTAATAATGTAAGAAACCAAGTTCTATTATTGGTCCATTCAACTTTTGAATGTCTCATTTAGTGATTTAGTAGTAAAAGAAACACCGATAATCCATTTGAGTTTAGAATACATAGATGTTAGGAGGTAATGCACATGTAGTAATGTAAGAAACCAAGTTTTATTACTGGTTTGTCAAGCCTTTTTATGTCTCATTTAGTAATTTAGTAGTCACAAAATACATCGATAATCCTTCTAAGTATGGAATACATAGATGTTAGGTTGTAATACGAATGCAGCAATGTAATAAACCCAGTTCTATTATTGGTCGGTCCAACCTTTGTATGTGTTATTTAGTGATTTAGTAGTCAAAAAAACTCCGATGATCCATCCAAGTATGGAATAAATAGATACTAGGAGGTAATACACGTGTTGTAATGTAAGAAACCAGGTTTTATTAATTGTCAGTCCGTCCAGCCTTTTTATGTCTCATTTAGTAATTTAGTAGTCAAAAAAACATCAAAAATCCATCCGAGTATGGAATACATAGATGTTAGGTTGTAATACAATAGTAGTAATGTAAGAAACCAAGTTCTATTATTTGTCCATCCAACTTTTGAATGTCTTATTTAGTGATTTAGCAGTCAAAAAAACACCGATAATCCATCCAAGTATGGAATAAATAGATGCTAGGAGGTAATAGATGTTTTGTACTGTAAGAAAGCAAGTCTTATTGCTGTTCCGTCCAGCCTTTACATGTCTCATTTAGTAATTTAATAGTCAAAAACACATCAAAAATCCATCCGAGTATGGAATACATAGGTGTTAGGTTGTAATACAATAGTAATAATGTAAGAAACCAAGTTCTATTATTGGTCCATTCAACTTTTGAATGTCTCATTTAGTGATTTAGTAGTAAAAGAAACACCGATAATCCATTTGAGTTTAGAATACATAGATGTTAGGAGGTAATGCACATGTAGTAATGTAAGAAACCAAGTTTTATTACTGGTTTGTCAAGCCTTTTTATGTCTCATTTAGTAATTTAGTAGTCACAAAATACATCGATAATCCTTCTAAGTATGGAATACATAGATGTTAGGTTGTAATACGAATGCAGCAATGTAATAAACCCAGTTCTATTATTGGTCGGTCCAACCTTTGTATGTGTTATTTAGTGATTTAGTAGTCAAAAAAACTCCGATGATCCATCCAAGTATGGAATAAATAGATACTAGGAGGTAATACACGTGTTGTAATGTAAGAAACCAGGTTTTATTAATTGTCAGTCCGTCCAGCCTTTTTACGTCTCATTTAGTAATTTAGTAGTCAAAAAACATCAAATATCCATCCGAGTATGGAATACATAGATGCTAGGAGGTAATAGATGTTTTGTACTGTAAGAAAGAAAGTCTTATTGTTGTTCCGTCCAGCCTTTACATGTCTCATTTAGTAATTTAATAGTCAAAAACACATCAAAAATCCATCCGAGTATGGAATACATAGGTGTTAGGTTGTAATACAATAGTAATAATGTAAGAAACCAAGTTCTATTATTGGTCCATTCAGCTTTTGAATGTCTCATTTAGTGATTTAGTAGTAAAAGAAACACCGATAATCCATTTGAGTTTAGAATACATAGATGTTAGGAGGTAATGCACATGTAGTAATGTAAGAAACCATGTTTTATTACTGGTCTGTCAAGCCTTTTTATGTCTCATTTAGTAATTTAGTAGTCACAAAATACATCGATAATCCTTCTAAGTATGGAATACATAGATGTTAGGTTGTAATACGAATGCAGCAATGTAATAAACCCAGTTCTATTATTGGTCGGTCCAACCTTTGTATGTGTTATTTAGTGATTTAGTAGTCAAAAAAACTCCGATGATCCATCCAAGTATGGAATAAATAGATACTAGGAGGTAATACACGTGTTGTAATGTATGAAACCAGGTTTTATTAATTGTCAGTCCGTCCAGCCTTTTTATGTCTCATTTAGTAATTTAGTAGTCAAAAAAACATCAAAAATCCATCCGAGTATGGAATACATAGATGTTAGGTTGTAATACAATAGTAGTAATGTAAGAAACCAAGTTCTATTATTTGTCCATCCAACTTTTGAATGTCTTATTTAGTGATTTAGCAGTCAAAAAAACACCGATAATCCATCCAAGTATGGAATAAATAGATGCTAGGAGGTAATAGATGTTTTGTACTGTAAGAAAGCAAGTCTTATTGTTGTTCTGTCCAGCCTTTACATGTCTCATTTAGTAATTTAATAGTCAAAAACACATCAAAAATCCATCCGAGTATGGAATACATAGGTGTTAGGTTGTAATACAATAGTAATAATGTAAGAAACCAAGTTCTATTATTGGTCCATTCAACTTTTGAATGTCTCATTTAGTGATTTAGTAGTAAAAGAAACACCGACAATCCATTTGAGTTTAGAATACATAGATGTTAGGAGGTAATGCACATGTAGTAATGTAAGAAACCAAGTTTTATTACTGGTCTGTCAAGCCTTTTTATGTCTCATTTAGTAATTTAGTAGTCACAAAATACATCGATAATACTTCTTAGTATGGAATACATAGATGTTAGGTTGTAATATGAATGCAGCAATGTAAGAAACCCAGTTCTATTATTGGTCCGTCCAACCTTTGTATGTGTTATTTAGTGATTTAGTAGTCAAAAAAACTCCGATGATCCATCCAAGTATGGAATAAATAGATGCTAGGAGGTAATACACGTGTTGTAATGTAAGAAACCAGGTTTTATTAATTGTCAGTCCGTCCAGCCTTTTTATGTCTCATTTAGTAATTTAGTAGTCAAAAAAACATCAAAAATCCATCCGAGTATGGAATACATAGATGTTAGGTTGTAATACAATAGTAGTAATGTAAGAAACCAAGTTCTATTATTTGTCCATCCAACTTTTGAATGTCTTATTTAGTGATTTAGCAGTCAAAAAAACACCGATAATCCATCCAAGTATGGAATAAATAGATGCTAGGAGGTAATAGATGTTTTGTACTGTAAGAAAGCAAGTCTTATTGTTGTTCCGTCCAGCCTTTACATGTCTCATTTAGTAATTTAATAGTCAAAAACACATCAAAAATCCATCCGAGTATGGAATACATAGGTGTTAGGTTGTAATACAATAGTAATAATGTAAGAAACCAAGTTCTATTATTGGTCCATTCAACTTTTGAATGTCTCATTTAGTGATTTAGTAGTAAAAGAAACACCGATAATCCATTTGAGTTTAGAATACATAGATGTTAGGAGGTAATGCACATGTAGTAATGTAAGAAACCAAGTTTTATTACTGGTTTGTCAAGCCTTTTTATGTCTCATTTAGTAATTTAGTAGTCACAAAATACATCGATAATCCTTCTAAGTATGGAATACATAGATGTTAGGTTGTAATACGAATGCAGCAATGTAATAAACCCAGTTCTATTATTGGTCGGTCCAACCTTTGTATGTGTTATTTAGTGATTTAGTAGTCAAAAAAACTCCGATGATCCATCCAAGTATGGAATAAATAGATACTAGGAGGTAATACACGTGTTGTAATGTAAGAAACCAGGTTTTATTAATTGTCAGTCCGTCCAGCCTTTTTACGTCTCATTTAGTAATTTAGTAGTCAAAAAACATCAAATATCCATCCGAGTATGGAATACATAGATGCTAGGAGGTAATAGATGTTTTGTACTGTAAGAAAGAAAGTCTTATTGTTGTTCCGTCCAGCCTTTACATGTCTCATTTAGTAATTTAATAGTCAAAAACACATCAAAAATCCATCCGAGTATGGAATACATAGGTGTTAGGTTGTAATACAATAGTAATAATGTAAGAAACCAAGTTCTATTATTGGTCCATTCAGCTTTTGAATGTCTCATTTAGTGATTTAGTAGTAAAAGAAACACCGATAATCCATTTGAGTTTAGAATACATAGATGTTAGGAGGTAATGCACATGTAGTAATGTAAGAAACCATGTTTTATTACTGGTCTGTCAAGCCTTTTTATGTCTCATTTAGTAATTTAGTAGTCACAAAATACATCGATAATCCTTCTAAGTATGGAATACATAGATGTTAGGTTGTAATACGAATGCAGCAATGTAATAAACCCAGTTCTATTATTGGTCGGTCCAACCTTTGTATGTGTTATTTAGTGATTTAGTAGTCAAAAAAACTCCGATGATCCATCCAAGTATGGAATAAATAGATACTAGGAGGTAATACACGTGTTGTAATGTATGAAACCAGGTTTTATTAATTGTCAGTCCGTCCAGCCTTTTTATGTCTCATTTAGTAATTTAGTAGTCAAAAAAACATCAAAAATCCATCCGAGTATGGAATACATAGATGTTAGGTTGTAATACAATAGTAGTAATGTAAGAAACCAAGTTCTATTATTTGTCCATCCAACTTTTGAATGTCTTATTTAGTGATTTAGCAGTCAAAAAAACACCGATAATCCATCCAAGTATGGAATAAATAGATGCTAGGAGGTAATAGATGTTTTGTACTGTAAGAAAGCAAGTCTTATTGTTGTTCCGTCCAGCCTTTACATGTCTCATTTAGTAATTTAATAGTCAAAAACACATCAAAAATCCATCCGAGTATGGAATACATAGGTGTTAGGTTGTAATACAATAGTAATAATGTAAGAAACCAAGTTCTATTATTGGTCCATTCAACTTTTGAATGTCTCATTTAGTGATTTAGTAGTAAAAGAAACACCGATAATCCATTTGAGTTTAGAATACATAGATGTTAGGAGGTAATGCACATGTAGTAATGTAAGAAACCAAGTTTTATTACTGGTTTGTCAAGCCTTTTTATGTCTCATTTAGTAATTTAGTAGTCACAAAATACATCGATAATCCTTCTAAGTATGGAATACATAGATGTTAGGTTGTAATACGAATGCAGCAATGTAATAAACCCAGTTCTATTATTGGTCGGTCCAACCTTTGTATGTGTTATTTAGTGATTTAGTAGTCAAAAAAACTCCGATGATCCATCCAAGTATGGAATAAATAGATACTAGGAGGTAATACACGTGTTGTAATGTAAGAAACCAGGTTTTATTAATTGTCAGTCCGTCCAGCCTTTTTATGTCTCATTTAGTAATTTAGTAGTCAAAAAAACATCAAAAATCCATCCGAGTATGGAATACATAGATGTTAGGTTGTAATACAATAGTAGTAATGTAAGAAACCAAGTTCTATTATTTGTCCATCCAACTTTTGAATGTCTTATTTAGTGATTTAGCAGTCAAAAAAACACCGATAATCCATCCAAGTATGGAATAAATAGATGCTAGGAGGTAATAGATGTTTTGTACTGTAAGAAAGCAAGTCTTATTGTTGTTCCGTCCAGCCTTTACATGTCTCATTTAGTAATTTAATAGTCAAAAACACATCAAAAATCCATCCGAGTATGGAATACATAGGTGTTAGGTTGTAATACAATAGTAATAATGTAAGAAACCAAGTTCTATTATTGGTCCATTCAACTTTTGAATGTCTCATTTAGTGATTTAGTAGTAAAAGAAACACCGATAATCCATTTGAGTTTAGAATACATAGATGTTAGGAGGTAATGCACATGTAGTAATGTAAGAAACCAAGTTTTATTACTGGTTTGTCAAGCCTTTTTATGTCTCATTTAGTAATTTAGTAGTCACAAAATACATCGATAATCCTTCTAAGTATGGAATACATAGATGTTAGGTTGTAATACGAATGCAGCAATGTAATAAACCCAGTTCTATTATTGGTCGGTCCAACCTTTGTATGTGTTATTTAGTGATTTAGTAGTCAAAAAAACTCCGATGATCCATCCAAGTATGGAATAAATAGATACTAGGAGGTAATACACGTGTTGTAATGTAAGAAACCAGGTTTTATTAATTGTCAGTCCGTCCAGCCTTTTTATGTCTCATTTAGTAATTTAGTAGTCAAAAAAACATCAAAAATCCATCCGAGTATGGAATACATAGATGTTAGGTTGTAATACAATAGTAGTAATGTAAGAAACCAAGTTCTATTATTTGTCCATCCAACTTTTGAATGTCTTATTTAGTGATTTAGCAGTCAAAAAAACACCGATAATCCATCCAAGTATGGAATAAATAGATGCTAGGAGGTAATAGATGTTTTGTACTGTAAGAAAGCAAGTCTTATTGTTGTTCCGTCCAGCCTTTACATGTCTCATTTAGTAATTTAATAGTCAAAAACACATCAAAAATCCATCCGAGTATGGAATACATAGGTGTTAGGTTGTAATACAATAGTAATAATGTAAGAAACCAAGTTCTATTATTGGTCCATTCAACTTTTGAATGTCTCATTTAGTGATTTAGTAGTAAAAGAAACACCGATAATCCATTTGAGTTTAGAATACATAGATGTTAGGAGGTAATGCACATGTAGTAATGTAAGAAACCAAGTTTTATTACTGGTTTGTCAAGCCTTTTTATGTCTCATTTAGTAATTTAGTAGTCACAAAATACATCGATAATCCTTCTAAGTATGGAATACATAGATGTTAGGTTGTAATACGAATGCAGCAATGTAATAAACCCAGTTCTATTATTGGTCGGTCCAACCTTTGTATGTGTTATTTAGTGATTTAGTAGTCAAAAAAACTCCGATGATCCATCCAAGTATGGAATAAATAGATACTAGGAGGTAATACACGTGTTGTAATGTAAGAAACCAGGTTTTATTAATTGTCAGTCCGTCCAGCCTTTTTACGTCTCATTTAGTAATTTAGTAGTCAAAAAAACATCAAATATCCATCCGAGTATGGAATACATAGATGCTAGGAGGTAATAGATGTTTTGTACTGTAAGAAAGAAAGTCTTATTGTTGTTCCGTCCAGCCTTTACATGTCTCATTTAGTAATTTAATAGTCAAAAAAACATCAAAAATCCATCCGAGTATGGAATACATAGGTGTTAGGTTGTAATACAATAGTAATAATGTAAGAAACCAAGTTCTATTATTGGTCCATTCAACTTTTGAATGTCTCATTTAGTGATTTAGTAGTAAAAGAAACACCGAAAATCCATCCGAGTATGGAATACATAGGTGTTAGGTTGTAATACAATAGTAATAATGTAAGAAACCAAGTTTTATTACTGGTTTGTCAAGCCTTTTTATGTCTCATTTAGTAATTTAGTAGTCACAAAATACATCGATAATCCTTCTAAGTATGGAATACATAGATGTTAGGTTGTAATACGAATGCAGCAATGTAATAAACCCAGTTCTATTATTGGTCGGTCCAACCTTTGTATGTGTTATTTAGTGATTTAGTAGTCAAAAAAACTCCGATGATCCATCCAAGTATGGAATAAATAGATACTAGGAGGTAATACACGTGTTGTAATGTAAGAAACCAGGTTTTATTAATTGTCAGTCCGTCCAGCCTTTTTACGTCTCATTTAGTAATTTAGTAGTCAAAAAAACATCAAATATCCATCCGAGTATGGAATACATAGATGCTAGGAGGTAATAGATGTTTTGTACTGTAAGAAAGAAAGTCTTATTGTTGTTCCGTCCAGCCTTTACATGTCTCATTTAGTAATTTAATAGTCAAAAACACATCAAAATTCCATCCGAGTATGGAATACATAGGTGTTAGGTTGTAATACAATAGTAATAATGTAAGAAACCAAGTTCTATTATTGGTCCATTCAGCTTTTGAATGTCTCATTTAGTGATTTAGCAGTCAAAAAAACACCGATAATCCATCCAAGTATGGAATAAATAGATGCTAGGAGGTAATAGATGTTTTGTACTGTAAGAAAGCAAGTCTTATTGTTGTTCCGTCCAGCCTTTACATGTCTCATTTAGTAATTTAAACCAAGTTCTATTATTGGTCCATTCAACTTTTGAATGTCTCATTTAGTGATTTAGTAGTAAAAGAAACACCGATAATCCATTTGAGTTTAGAATACATAGATGTTAGGAGGTAATGCACATGTAGTAATGTAAGAAACCAAGTTTTATTACTGGTCTGTCAATCCTTTTTATGTCTCATTTAGTAATTTAGTAGTCACAAAATACATCGATAATCCTTCTAAGTATGGAATACATAGATGTTAGGTTGTAATACGAATGCAGCAATGTAATAAACCCAGTTCTATTATTGGTCGGTCCAACCTTTGTATGTGTTATTTAGTGATTTAGTAGTCAAAAAAACTCCGATGATCCATCCAAGTATGGAATAAATAGATACTAGGAGGTAATACACGTGTTGTAATGTAAGAAACCAGGTTTTATTAATTGTCAGTCCGTCCAGCCTTTTTACGTCTCATTTAGTAATTTAGTAGTCAAAAAAACATCAAAAATCCATCCGAGTATGGAATACATAGATGTTAGGTTGTAATACAATAGTAGTAATGTAAGAAACCAAGTTCTATTATTTGTCCATCCAACTTTTGAATGTCTTATTTTGTGATTTAGTAGTCAAAAAAACTGTGATAATCCTTCCAAGTATGGAATAAAAAAATGGTTGGAGGTAATACACGTGTTGTAATGTAAGAAAGCAAGTTTTATTGTTGGTCCGTCCAGCCTTTGTATGTCTCATTTAGTAATTTAATAGTCAAAAAAACATCAAAAATCCATCCGAGTATGGAATACATAGGTGTTAGGTTGTAATACAATAGTAATAATGTAAGAAACCAAGTTTTATTATTGGTCCATCCAACTTTTGAATGTCTCATTTAGTGATTTAGTTGTAAAAGAAACACTGACAATCCATTTGAGTTTAGAATACATAGATGTTAGGAGGTAATGCACATGTAGTAATGTAAGAAACCAAGTTTTATTACTGGTCTGTCAAGCCTTTTTATGTCTCATTTAGTAATTTAGTAGTCACAAAATACATCGATAATCCTTCTAAGTATGGAATACATAGATGTTAGGTTGTAATACGAATGCAGCAATGTAAGAAACCCAGTTCTATTATTGGTCGGTCCAACCTTTGTATGTGTTATTTAGTGATTTAGTAGTCAAAAAAACTCCGATGATCCATCCAAGTATGGAATAAATAGATGCTAGGAGGTAATACACGTGTTGTAATGTAAGAAACCAGGTTTTATTAATTGTCAGTCCGTCCAGCCTTTTTATGTCTCATTTAGTAATTTAGTAGTCAAAAAAACATCAAAAATCCATCCGAGTATGGAATATATAGATGTTAGGTTGTAATACAATAGTAGTAATGTAAGAAACCAAGTTCTATTATTTGTCCATCCAACTTTTGAATGTCTTATTTAGTGATTTAGCAGTCAAAAAAACACCGATAATCCATCCAAGTATGGAATAAATAGATGCTAGGAGGTAATAGATGTTTTGTACTGTAAGAAAGCAAGTCTTATTGTTGTTCCGTCCAGCCTTTGTATGTCTCATTTAGTAATTTAATAGTCAAAAACACATCAAAAATCCATCCGAGTATGGAATACATAGGTGTTAGGTTGTAATACAATAGTAATAATGTAAGAAACCAAGTTTGATTATTGGTCCATCCAACTTTTGAATGTCTCATTTAGTGATTTAGTAGTAAAAGAAACACCGACAATCCATTTGAGTTTAGAATACATAGATGTTAGGAGGTAATGCACATGTAGTAATGTAAGAAACCAAGTTTTATTACTGGTCTGTCAAGCCTTTTTATGTCTCATTTAGTAATTTAGTAGTCACAAAATACATCGATAATCCTTCTAAGTATGGAACACATAGATGTTAGGTTGTAATACGAATGCAGCAATGTAAGAAACCCAGTTCTATTATTGGTCCGTCCAACCTTTGTATGTGTTATTTAGTGATTTAGTAGTCAAAAAAACTCCGATGATCCATCCAAGTATGGAATAAATAGATGCTAGGAGGTAATACACGTGTTGTAATGTAAGAAACCAGGTTTGATTAATTGTCAGTCCGTCCAGCCTTTTTATGTCTCATTTAGTAGTTTAGTATTCAAAAAAATATCAAAAATCCATCCGAGTATGGAATACATAGATGTTAGGTTGTAATACAATAGTAGTAATGTAAGAAACCAAGTTCTATTATTTGTCCATCCAACTTTTGAATATCTTATTTTGTGATTTAGTAGTCAAAAAAACTGTGATAATCCTTCCAAGTATGGAATAAATAAATGGTTGGAGGTAATACACGTGTTGTAATGTAAGAAAGCAAGTTTTATTGTTGGTCCGTCCTGCCTTTGTATGTCTCATTTAGTAATTTAATAGTCAAAAAAACATCAAAAATCCATCCGAGTATGGAATACATAGGTGTTAGGTTGTAATACAATAGTAATAATGTAAGAAACCAAGTTCTATTATTGGTCCATTGAACTTTTGAATGTCTCATTTAGTGATTTAGTAGTAAAAGAAACGCCGATAATCCATTTGAGTTTAGAATACATAGATGTTAGGAGGTAATGCACATGTAGTAATGTAAGAAACCAAGTTTTATTACTGGTCTGTCAAGCCTTTTTATGTCTCATTTAGTAATTTAGTAGTCACAAAATACATCGATAATCCTTCTAAGTATGGAATACATAGATGTTAGGTTGTAATACGAATGCAGCAATGTAAGAAACCCAGTTCTATTATTGATCCGTCCAACCTTTGTATGTGTTATTTAGTGATTTAGTAGTCAAAAAAACTCCGATGATCCATCCAAGTATGGAATAAATAGATGCTAGGAGGTAATACACGTGTTGTAATGTAAGAAACCAGGTTTTATTAATTGTCAGTCCGTCCAGCCTTTTTATGTCTCATTTAGTAATTTAGTAGTCAAAAAAACATCAAAAATCCATCCGAGTATGGAATATATAGATGTTAGGTTGTAATACAATAGTAGTAATGTAAGAAACCAAGTTCTATTATTTATCCATCCAACTTTTGAATGTCTTATTTAGTGATTTAGCAGTCAAAAAAACACCGATAATCCATCCAAGTATGGAATAAATAGATGCTAGGAGGTAATAGATGTTTTGTACTGTAAGAAAGCAAGTCTTATTGTTGTTTCGTCCAGCCTTTACATGTCTCATTTAGTAATTTAATAGTCAAAAACACATCAAAAATCCATCCGAGTATGGAATACATAGGTGTTAGGTTGTAATACAATAGTAATAATGTAAGAAACCAAGTTCTATTATTGGTCCATTCAACTTTTGAATGTCTCATTTAGTGATTTAGTAGTAAAAGAAACACCGATAATCCATTTGAGTTTAGAATACATAGATGTTAGGAGGTAATGCACATGTAGTAATGTAAGAAACCAAGTTTTATTACTGGTCTGTCAAGCCTTTTTATGTCTCATTTAGTAATTTAGTAGTCACAAAATACATCGATAATCCTTCTAAGTATGGAATACATAGATGTTAGGTTGTAATACGAATGCAGCAATGTAATAAACCCAGTTCTATTATTGGTCGGTCCAACCTTTGTATGTGTTATTTAGTGATTTAGTAGTCAAAAAAACTCCAATGATCCATCCAAGTATGGAATAAATAGATACTAGGAGGTAATACCCGTGTTGTAATGTAAGAAACCAGGTTTTATTAATTGTCAGTCCGTCCAGCCTTTTTATGTCTTATTTAGTAATTTAGTAGTCAAAAAAACATCAAAAATCCATCCGAGTATGGAATACATAGATGTTAGGTTGAAATACAGTAGTAGTAATGTAAGAAACCAAGTTCTATTATTTGTCCATCCAACTTTTGAATGTCTTATTTAGTGATTTAGCAGTCAAAAAAACACCGATAATCCATCCAAGTATGGAATAAATAGATGCTAGGAGGTAATAGATGTTTTGTACTGTAAGAAAGCAAGTCTTATTGTTGTTCCGTCCAGCCTTTGTATGTCTCATTTAGTAATTTAATAGTCAAAAACACATCAAAAATCCATCCGAGTATGGAATACATAGGTGTTAGGTTGTAATACAATAGTAATAATGTAAGAAACCAAGTTTGATTATTGGTCCATCCAACTTTTGAATGTCTCATTTAGTGATTTAGTAGTAAAAGAAACACCGACAATCCATTTGAGTTTAGAATACATAGATGTTAGGAGGTAATGCACATGTAGTAATGTAAGAAACCAAGTTTTATTACTGGTCTGTCAAGCCTTTTTATGTCTCATTTAGTAATTTAGTAGTCACAAAATACATCGATAATCCTTCTAAGTATGGAACACATAGATGTTAGGTTGTAATACGAATGCAGCAATGTAAGAAACCCAGTTCTATTATTGGTCCGTCCAACCTTTGTATGTGTTATTTAGTGATTTAGTAGTCAAAAAAACTCCGATGATCCATCCAAGTATGGAATAAATAGATGCTAGGAGGTAATACACGTGTTGTAATGTAAGAAACCAGGTTTGATTAATTGTCAGTCCGTCCAGCCTTTTTATGTCTCATTTAGTAGTTTAGTATTCAAAAAAATATCAAAAATCCATCCGAGTATGGAATACATAGATGTTAGGTTGTAATACAATAGTAGTAATGTAAGAAACCAAGTTCTATTATTTGTCCATCCAACTTTTGAATATCTTATTTTGTGATTTAGTAGTCAAAAAAACTGTGATAATCCTTCCAAGTATGGAATAAATAAATGGTTGGAGGTAATACACGTGTTGTAATGTAAGAAAGCAAGTTTTATTGTTGGTCCGTCCTGCCTTTGTATGTCTCATTTAGTAATTTAATAGTCAAAAAAACATCAAAAATCCATCCGAGTATGGAATACATAGGTGTTAGGTTGTAATACAATAGTAATAATGTAAGAAACCAAGTTCTATTATTGGTCCATTGAACTTTTGAATGTCTCATTTAGTGATTTAGTAGTAAAAGAAACGCCGATAATCCATTTGAGTTTAGAATACATAGATGTTAGGAGGTAATGCACATGTAGTAATGTAAGAAACCAAGTTTTATTACTGGTCTGTCAAGCCTTTTTATGTCTCATTTAGTAATTTAGTAGTCACAAAATACATCGATAATCCTTCTAAGTATGGAATACATAGATGTTAGGTTGTAATACGAATGCAGCAATGTAAGAAACCCAGTTCTATTATTGATCCGTCCAACCTTTGTATGTGTTATTTAGTGATTTAGTAGTCAAAAAAACTCCGATGATCCATCCAAGTATGGAATAAATAGATGCTAGGAGGTAATACACGTGTTGTAATGTAAGAAACCAGGTTTTATTAATTGTCAGTCCGTCCAGCCTTTTTATGTCTCATTTAGTAATTTAGTAGTCAAAAAAACATCAAAAATCCATCCGAGTATGGAATATATAGATGTTAGGTTGTAATACAATAGTAGTAATGTAAGAAACCAAGTTCTATTATTTATCCATCCAACTTTTGAATGTCTTATTTAGTGATTTAGCAGTCAAAAAAACACCGATAATCCATCCAAGTATGGAATAAATAGATGCTAGGAGGTAATAGATGTTTTGTACTGTAAGAAAGCAAGTCTTATTGTTGTTTCGTCCAGCCTTTACATGTCTCATTTAGTAATTTAATAGTCAAAAACACATCAAAAATCCATCCGAGTATGGAATACATAGGTGTTAGGTTGTAATACAATAGTAATAATGTAAGAAACCAAGTTCTATTATTGGTCCATTCAACTTTTGAATGTCTCATTTAGTGATTTAGTAGTAAAAGAAACACCGATAATCCATTTGAGTTTAGAATACATAGATGTTAGGAGGTAATGCACATGTAGTAATGTAAGAAACCAAGTTTTATTACTGGTCTGTCAAGCCTTTTTATGTCTCATTTAGTAATTTAGTAGTCACAAAATACATCGATAATCCTTCTAAGTATGGAATACATAGATGTTAGGTTGTAATACGAATGCAGCAATGTAATAAACCCAGTTCTATTATTGGTCGGTCCAACCTTTGTATGTGTTATTTAGTGATTTAGTAGTCAAAAAAACTCCAATGATCCATCCAAGTATGGAATAAATAGATACTAGGAGGTAATACCCGTGTTGTAATGTAAGAAACCAGGTTTTATTAATTGTCAGTCCGTCCAGCCTTTTTATGTCTTATTTAGTAATTTAGTAGTCAAAAAAACATCAAAAATCCATCCGAGTATGGAATACATAGATGTTAGGTTGAAATACAGTAGTAGTAATGTAAGAAACCAAGTTCTATTATTTGTCCATCCAACTTTTGAATGTCTTATTTAGTGATTTAGCAGTCAAAAAAACACCGATAATCCATCCAAGTATGGAATAAATAGATGCTAGGAGGTAATAGATGTTTTGTACTGTAAGAAAGCAAGTCTTATTGTTGTTCCGTCCAGCCTTTACATCTCTCATTTAGTAATTTAATAGTCAAAAACACATCAAAAATCCATCCGAGTATGGAATACATAGGTGTTAGGTTGTAATACAATAGTAATAATGTAAGAAACCAAGTTCTATTATTGGTCCATTCAATTTTTGAATGTCTCATTTAGTGATTTAGTAGTAAAAGAAACACCGATAATCCATTTGAGTTTAGAATACATAGATGTTAGGAGGTAATGCACATGTAGTAATGTAAGAAACAAGGTTTTATTACTGGTCTGTCAAGCCTTTTTATGTCTCATTTAGTAATTTAGTAATCACAAAATACATCGATAATCCTTCTAAGTATGGAATACATAGATGTTAGGTTGTAATACGAATGCAGCAATGTAAGAAACCCAGTTCTATTATTGGTCCGTCCAACCTTTGTATGTGTTATTTAGTGATTTAGTAGACAAAAAAACTCCGATGATCCATCCAAGTATGGAATAAATAGATGCTAGGAGGTAATACACGTGTTGTAATATAAGAAACCAGGTTTTATTAATTGTCAGTCCGTCCAGCCTTTTTATGTCTCATTTAGTAATTTAGTAGTCAAAAAAACATCAAAAATCCATCCGAGTATGGAATATATAGATGTTAGGTTGTAATACAATAGTAGTAATGTAAGAAACCAAGTTCTATTATTTGTCCATCCAACTTTTGAATGTCTTATTTAGTGATTTAGCAGTCAAAAAAACACCGATAATCCATCCAAGTATGGAATAAATAGATGCTAGGAGGTAATAGATGTTTTGTACTGTAAGAAAGCAAGTCTTATTATTGTTCCGTCCAGCCTTTGTATGTCTCATTTAGTAATTTAATAGACAAAAACACATCAAAAATCCATCCGAGTATGGAATACATAGGTGTTAGGTTGTAATACAATAGTAATAATGTAAGAAACCAAGTTTGATTATTGGTCCATCCAACTTTTGAATGTCTCATTTAGTGATTTAGTAGTAAAAGAAACACCGATAATCCATTTGAGTTTAGAATACATAGATGTTAGGAGGTAATGCACATGTAGTAATGTAAGAAACAAGGTTTTATTACTGGTCTGTCAAGCCTTTTTATGTCTCATTTAGTAATTTAGTAATCACAAAATACATCGATAATCCTTCTAAGTATGGAATACATAGATGTTAGGTTGTAATACGAATGCAGCAATGTAAGAAACCCAGTTCTATTATTGGTCCGTCCAACCTTTGTATGTGTTATTTAGTGATTTAGTAGACAAAAAAACTCCGATGATCCATCCAAGTATGGAATAAATAGATGCTAGGAGGTAATACACGTGTTGTAATGTAAGAAACCAGGTTTTATTAATTGTCAGTCCGTCCAGCCTTTTTATGTCTCATTTAGTAATTTAGTAGTCAAAAAAACATCAAAAATCCATCCGAGTATGGAATATATAGATGTTAGGTTGTAATACAATAGTAGTAATGTAAGAAACCAAGTTCTATTATTTGTCCATCCAACTTTTGAATGTCTTATTTAGTGATTTAGCAGTCAAAAAAACACCGATAATCCATCCAAGTATGGAATAAATAGATGCTAGGAGGTAATAGATGTTTTGTACTGTAAGAAAGCAAGTCTTATTGTTGTTTCGTCCAGCCTTTACATGTCTCATTTAGTAATTTAATAGTCAAAAACACATCAAAAATCCATCCGAGTATGGAATACATAGGTGTTAGGTTGTAATACAATAGTAATAATGTAAGAAACCAAGTTCTATTATTGGTCCATTCAACTTTTGAATGTCTCATTTAGTGATTTAGTAGTAAAAGAAACACCGATAATCCATTTGAGTTTAGAATACATAGATGTTAGGAGGTAATGCACATGTAGTAATGTAAGAAACCAAGTTTTATTACTGGTCTGTCAAGCCTTTTTATGTCTCATTTAGTAATTTAGTAGTCACAAAATACATCGATAATCCTTCTAAGTATGGAATACATAGATGTTAGGTTGTAATACGAATGCAGCAATGTAATAAACCCAGTTCTATTATTGGTCGGTCCAACCTTTGTATGTGTTATTTAGTGATTTAGTAGTCAAAAAAACTCCAATGATCCATCCAAGTATGGAATAAATAGATACTAGGAGGTAATACCCGTGTTGTAATGTAAGAAACCAGGTTTTATTAATTGTCAGTCCGTCCAGCCTTTTTATGTCTTATTTAGTAATTTAGTAGTCAAAAAAACATCAAAAATCCATCCGAGTATGGAATACATAGATGTTAGGTTGAAATACAGTAGTAGTAATGTAAGAAACCAAGTTCTATTATTTGTCCATCCAACTTTTGAATGTCTTATTTAGTGATTTAGCAGTCAAAAAAACACCGATAATCCATCCAAGTATGGAATAAATAGATGCTAGGAGGTAATAGATGTTTTGTACTGTAAGAAAGCAAGTCTTATTGTTGTTCCGTCCAGCCTTTACATCTCTCATTTAGTAATTTAATAGTCAAAAACACATCAAAAATCCATCCGAGTATGGAATACATAGGTGTTAGGTTGTAATACAATAGTAATAATGTAAGAAACCAAGTTCTATTATTGGTCCATTCAATTTTTGAATGTCTCATTTAGTGATTTAGTAGTAAAAGAAACACCGATAATCCATTTGAGTTTAGAATACATAGATGTTAGGAGGTAATGCACATGTAGTAATGTAAGAAACAAGGTTTTATTACTGGTCTGTCAAGCCTTTTTATGTCTCATTTAGTAATTTAGTAATCACAAAATACATCGATAATCCTTCTAAGTATGGAATACATAGATGTTAGGTTGTAATACGAATGCAGCAATGTAAGAAACCCAGTTCTATTATTGGTCCGTCCAACCTTTGTATGTGTTATTTAGTGATTTAGTAGACAAAAAAACTCCGATGATCCATCCAAGTATGGAATAAATAGATGCTAGGAGGTAATACACGTGTTGTAATATAAGAAACCAGGTTTTATTAATTGTCAGTCCGTCCAGCCTTTTTATGTCTCATTTAGTAATTTAGTAGTCAAAAAAACATCAAAAATCCATCCGAGTATGGAATATATAGATGTTAGGTTGTAATACAATAGTAGTAATGTAAGAAACCAAGTTCTATTATTTGTCCATCCAACTTTTGAATGTCTTATTTAGTGATTTAGCAGTCAAAAAAACACCGATAATCCATCCAAGTATGGAATAAATAGATGCTAGGAGGTAATAGATGTTTTGTACTGTAAGAAAGCAAGTCTTATTATTGTTCCGTCCAGCCTTTGTATGTCTCATTTAGTAATTTAATAGACAAAAACACATCAAAAATCCATCCGAGTATGGAATACATAGGTGTTAGGTTGTAATACAATAGTAATAATGTAAGAAACCAAGTTTGATTATTGGTCCATCCAACTTTTGAATGTCTCATTTAGTGATTTAGTAGTAAAAGAAACACCGATAATCCATTTGAGTTTAGAATACATAGATGTTAGGAGGTAATGCACATGTAGTAATGTAAGAAACAAGGTTTTATTACTGGTCTGTCAAGCCTTTTTATGTCTCATTTAGTAATTTAGTAATCACAAAATACATCGATAATCCTTCTAAGTATGGAATACATAGATGTTAGGTTGTAATACGAATGCAGCAATGTAAGAAACCCAGTTCTATTATTGGTCCGTCCAACCTTTGTATGTGTTATTTAGTGATTTAGTAGACAAAAAAACTCCGATGATCCATCCAAGTATGGAATAAATAGATGCTAGGAGGTAATACACGTGTTGTAATGTAAGAAACCAGGTTTTATTAATTGTCAGTCCGTCCAGCCTTTTTATGTCTCATTTAGTAATTTAGTAGTCAAAAAAACATCAAAAATCCATCCGAGTATGGAATATATAGATGTTAGGTTGTAATACAATAGTAGTAATGTAAGAAACCAAGTTCTATTATTTGTCCATCCAACTTTTGAATGTCTTATTTAGTGATTTAGCAGTCAAAAAAACACCGATAATCCATCCAAGTATGGAATAAATAGATGCTAGGAGGTAATAGATGTTTTGTACTGTAAGAAAGCAAGTCTTATTGTTGTTTCGTCCAGCCTTTACATGTCTCATTTAGTAATTTAATAGTCAAAAACACATCAAAAATCCATCCGAGTATGGAATACATAGGTGTTAGGTTGTAATACAATAGTAATAATGTAAGAAACCAAGTTCTATTATTGGTCCATTGAACTTTTGAATGTCTCATTTAGTGATTTAGTAGTAAAAGAAACGCCGATAATCCATTTGAGTTTAGAATACATAGATGTTAGGAGGTAATGCACATGTAGTAATGTAAGAAACCAAGTTTTATTACTGGTCTGTCAAGCCTTTTTATGTCTCATTTAGTAATTTAGTAGTCACAAAATACATCGATAATCCTTCTAAGTATGGAATACATAGATGTTAGGTTGTAATACGAATGCAGCAATGTAAGAAACCCAGTTCTATTATTGGTCGGTCCAACCTTTGTATGTGTTATTTAGTGATTTAGTAGTCAAAAAAACTCCGATGATCCATCCAAGTATGGAATAAATAGATGCTAGGAGGTAATACACGTGTTGTAATGTAAGAAACCAGGTTTTATTAATTGTCAGTCCGTCCAGCCTTTTTATGTCTCATTTAGTAATTTAGTAGTCAAAAAAACATCAAAAATCCATCCGAGTATGGAATATATAGATGTTAGGTTGTAATACAATAGTAGTAATGTAAGAAACCAAGTTCTATTATTTGTCCATCCAACTTTTGAATGTCTTATTTAGTGATTTAGCAGTCAAAAAAACACCGATAATCCATCCAAGTATGGAATAAATAGATGCTAGGAGGTAATAGATGTTTTGTACTGTAAGAAAGCAAGTCTTATTGTTGTTCCGTCCAGCCTTTGTATGTCTCATTTAGTAATTTAATAGTCAAAAACACATCAAAAATCCATCCGAGTATGGAATACATAGGTGTTAGGTTGTAATACAATAGTAATAATGTAAGAAACCAAGTTTGATTATTGGTCCATCCAACTTTTGAATGTCTCATTTAGTGATTTAGTAGTAAAAGAAACACCGACAATCCATTTGAGTTTAGAATACATAGATGTTAGGAGGTAATGCACATGTAGTAATGTAAGAAACCAAGTTTTATTACTGGTCTGTCAAGCCTTTTTATGTCTCATTTAGTAATTTAGTAGTCACAAAATACATCGATAATCCTTCTAAGTATGGAACACATAGATGTTAGGTTGTAATACGAATGCAGCAATGTAAGAAACCCAGTTCTATTATTGGTCCGTCCAACCTTTGTATGTGTTATTTAGTGATTTAGTAGTCAAAAAAACTCCGATGATCCATCCAAGTATGGAATAAATAGATGCTAGGAGGTAATACACGTGTTGTAATGTAAGAAACCAGGTTTGATTAATTGTCAGTCCGTCCAGCCTTTTTATGTCTCATTTAGTAGTTTAGTATTCAAAAAAATATCAAAAATCCATCCGAGTATGGAATACATAGATGTTAGGTTGTAATACAATAGTAGTAATGTAAGAAACCAAGTTCTATTATTTGTCCATCCAACTTTTGAATATCTTATTTTGTGATTTAGTAGTCAAAAAAACTGTGATAATCCTTCCAAGTATGGAATAAATAAATGGTTGGAGGTAATACACGTGTTGTAATGTAAGAAAGCAAGTTTTATTGTTGGTCCGTCCTGCCTTTGTATGTCTCATTTAGTAATTTAATAGTCAAAAAAACATCAAAAATCCATCCGAGTATGGAATACATAGGTGTTAGGTTGTAATACAATAGTAATAATGTAAGAAACCAAGTTCTATTATTGGTCCATTGAACTTTTGAATGTCTCATTTAGTGATTTAGTAGTAAAAGAAACGCCGATAATCCATTTGAGTTTAGAATACATAGATGTTAGGAGGTAATGCACATGTAGTAATGTAAGAAACCAAGTTTTATTACTGGTCTGTCAAGCCTTTTTATGTCTCATTTAGTAATTTAGTAGTCACAAAATACATCGATAATCCTTCTAAGTATGGAATACATAGATGTTAGGTTGTAATACGAATGCAGCAATGTAAGAAACCCAGTTCTATTATTGATCCGTCCAACCTTTGTATGTGTTATTTAGTGATTTAGTAGTCAAAAAAACTCCGATGATCCATCCAAGTATGGAATAAATAGATGCTAGGAGGTAATACACGTGTTGTAATGTAAGAAACCAGGTTTTATTAATTGTCAGTCCGTCCAGCCTTTTTATGTCTCATTTAGTAATTTAGTAGTCAAAAAAACATCAAAAATCCATCCGAGTATGGAATATATAGATGTTAGGTTGTAATACAATAGTAGTAATGTAAGAAACCAAGTTCTATTATTTATCCATCCAACTTTTGAATGTCTTATTTAGTGATTTAGCAGTCAAAAAAACACCGATAATCCATCCAAGTATGGAATAAATAGATGCTAGGAGGTAATAGATGTTTTGTACTGTAAGAAAGCAAGTCTTATTGTTGTTTCGTCCAGCCTTTACATGTCTCATTTAGTAATTTAATAGTCAAAAACACATCAAAAATCCATCCGAGTATGGAATACATAGGTGTTAGGTTGTAATACAATAGTAATAATGTAAGAAACCAAGTTCTATTATTGGTCCATTCAACTTTTGAATGTCTCATTTAGTGATTTAGTAGTAAAAGAAACACCGATAATCCATTTGAGTTTAGAATACATAGATGTTAGGAGGTAATGCACATGTAGTAATGTAAGAAACCAAGTTTTATTACTGGTCTGTCAAGCCTTTTTATGTCTCATTTAGTAATTTAGTAGTCACAAAATACATCGATAATCCTTCTAAGTATGGAATACATAGATGTTAGGTTGTAATACGAATGCAGCAATGTAATAAACCCAGTTCTATTATTGGTCGGTCCAACCTTTGTATGTGTTATTTAGTGATTTAGTAGTCAAAAAAACTCCAATGATCCATCCAAGTATGGAATAAATAGATACTAGGAGGTAATACCCGTGTTGTAATGTAAGAAACCAGGTTTTATTAATTGTCAGTCCGTCCAGCCTTTTTATGTCTTATTTAGTAATTTAGTAGTCAAAAAAACATCAAAAATCCATCCGAGTATGGAATACATAGATGTTAGGTTGAAATACAGTAGTAGTAATGTAAGAAACCAAGTTCTATTATTTGTCCATCCAACTTTTGAATGTCTTATTTAGTGATTTAGCAGTCAAAAAAACACCGATAATCCATCCAAGTATGGAATAAATAGATGCTAGGAGGTAATAGATGTTTTGTACTGTAAGAAAGCAAGTCTTATTGTTGTTCCGTCCAGCCTTTACATCTCTCATTTAGTAATTTAATAGTCAAAAACACATCAAAAATCCATCCGAGTATGGAATACATAGGTGTTAGGTTGTAATACAATAGTAATAATGTAAGAAACCAAGTTCTATTATTGGTCCATTCAATTTTTGAATGTCTCATTTAGTGATTTAGTAGTAAAAGAAACACCGATAATCCATTTGAGTTTAGAATACATAGATGTTAGGAGGTAATGCACATGTAGTAATGTAAGAAACAAGGTTTTATTACTGGTCTGTCAAGCCTTTTTATGTCTCATTTAGTAATTTAGTAATCACAAAATACATCGATAATCCTTCTAAGTATGGAATACATAGATGTTAGGTTGTAATACGAATGCAGCAATGTAAGAAACCCAGTTCTATTATTGGTCCGTCCAACCTTTGTATGTGTTATTTAGTGATTTAGTAGACAAAAAAACTCCGATGATCCATCCAAGTATGGAATAAATAGATGCTAGGAGGTAATACACGTGTTGTAATATAAGAAACCAGGTTTTATTAATTGTCAGTCCGTCCAGCCTTTTTATGTCTCATTTAGTAATTTAGTAGTCAAAAAAACATCAAAAATCCATCCGAGTATGGAATATATAGATGTTAGGTTGTAATACAATAGTAGTAATGTAAGAAACCAAGTTCTATTATTTGTCCATCCAACTTTTGAATGTCTTATTTAGTGATTTAGCAGTCAAAAAAACACCGATAATCCATCCAAGTATGGAATAAATAGATGCTAGGAGGTAATAGATGTTTTGTACTGTAAGAAAGCAAGTCTTATTATTGTTCCGTCCAGCCTTTGTATGTCTCATTTAGTAATTTAATAGACAAAAACACATCAAAAATCCATCCGAGTATGGAATACATAGGTGTTAGGTTGTAATACAATAGTAATAATGTAAGAAACCAAGTTTGATTATTGGTCCATCCAACTTTTGAATGTCTCATTTAGTGATTTAGTAGTAAAAGAAACACCGATAATCCATTTGAGTTTAGAATACATAGATGTTAGGAGGTAATGCACATGTAGTAATGTAAGAAACAAGGTTTTATTACTGGTCTGTCAAGCCTTTTTATGTCTCATTTAGTAATTTAGTAATCACAAAATACATCGATAATCCTTCTAAGTATGGAATACATAGATGTTAGGTTGTAATACGAATGCAGCAATGTAAGAAACCCAGTTCTATTATTGGTCCGTCCAACCTTTGTATGTGTTATTTAGTGATTTAGTAGACAAAAAAACTCCGATGATCCATCCAAGTATGGAATAAATAGATGCTAGGAGGTAATACACGTGTTGTAATGTAAGAAACCAGGTTTTATTAATTGTCAGTCCGTCCAGCCTTTTTATGTCTCATTTAGTAATTTAGTAGTCAAAAAAACATCAAAAATCCATCCGAGTATGGAATATATAGATGTTAGGTTGTAATACAATAGTAGTAATGTAAGAAACCAAGTTCTATTATTTGTCCATCCAACTTTTGAATGTCTTATTTAGTGATTTAGCAGTCAAAAAAACACCGATAATCCATCCAAGTATGGAATAAATAGATGCTAGGAGGTAATAGATGTTTTGTACTGTAAGAAAGCAAGTCTTATTGTTGTTTCGTCCAGCCTTTACATGTCTCATTTAGTAATTTAATAGTCAAAAACACATCAAAAATCCATCCGAGTATGGAATACATAGGTGTTAGGTTGTAATACAATAGTAATAATGTAAGAAACCAAGTTCTATTATTGGTCCATTGAACTTTTGAATGTCTCATTTAGTGATTTAGTAGTAAAAGAAACGCCGATAATCCATTTGAGTTTAGAATACATAGATGTTAGGAGGTAATGCACATGTAGTAATGTAAGAAACCAAGTTTTATTACTGGTCCGTCAAGCCTTTTTATGTCTCATTTAGTAATTTAGTAGTCACAAAATACATCGATAATCCTTCTAAGTATGGAATACATAGATGTTAGGTTGTAATACGAATGCAGCAATGTAAGAAACCCAGTTCTATTATTGGTCCGTCCAACCTTTGTATGTGTTATTTAGTGATTTAGTAGTCAAAAAAACTCCGATGATCCATCCAAGTATGGAATAAATAGATGCTAGGAGGTAATACACGTTTTGTAATGTAAGAAACCAGGTTTTATTAATTGTCAGTCCGTCCAGCCTTTTTATGTCTCATTTAGTAATTTAGTAGTCAAAAAAACATCAAAAATCCATCCGAGTATGGAATATATAGATGTTAGGTTGTAATATAATAGTAGTAATGTAAGAAACCAAGTTCTATTATTTATCCATCCAACTTTTGAATGTCTTATTTAGTGATTTAGCAGTCAAAAAAACACCGATAATCCATCCAAGTATGGAATAAATAGATGCTAGGAGGTAATAGATGTTTTGTACTGTAAGAAAGCAAGTCTTATTGTTGTTCCGTCCAGCCTTTACATGTCTCATTTAGTAATTTAATAGTCAAAAACACATCAAAAATCCATCTGAGTATGGAATACATAGGTGTTAGGTTGTAATACAATAGTAATAATGTAAGAAACCAAGTTCTATTATTGGTCCATTCAACTTTTGAATGTCTCATTTAGTGATTTAGTAGTAAAAGAAACACCGATAATCCATTTGAGTTTAGAATACATAGATGTTAGGAGGTAATGCACATGTAGTAATGTAAGAAACCAAGTTTTATTACTGGTCTGTCAAGCCTTTTTATGTCTCATTTAGTAATTTAGTAGTCACAAAATACATCGATAATCCTTCTAAGTATGGAATACATAGATGTTAGGTTGTAATACGAATGCAGCAATGTAATAAACCCAGTTCTATTATTGGTCGGTCCAACCTTTGTATGTGTTATTTAGTGATTTAGTAGTCAAAAAAACTCCGATGATCCATCCAAGTATGGAATAAATAGATGCTAGGAGGTAATACACGTGTTGTAATGTAAGAAACCAGGTTTTATTAATTGTCAGTCCGTCCAGCCTTTTTATGTCTCATTTAGTAATTTAGTAGTCAAAAAAACATCAAAAATCCATCCGAGTATGGAATACATAGATGTTAGGTTGTAATACAATAGTAGTAATGTAAGAAACCAAGTTCTATTATTTGTCCATCCAACTTTTGAATGTCTTATTTAGTGATTTAGCAGTCAAAAAAACACCGATAATCCATCCAAGTATGGAATAAATAGATGCTAGGAGGTAATAGATGTTTTGTACTGTAAGAAAGAAAGTCTTATTGTTGTTCCGTCCAACCTTTACATGTCTCATTTAGTAATTTAATAGTCAAAAACACATCAAAAATCCATCCGAGTATGGAATACATAGGTGTTAGGTTGTAATACAATAGTAATAATGTAAGAAACCAAGTTCTATTATTGGTCCATTCAACATTTGAATGTCTCATTTAGTGATTTAGTAGTAAAAGAAACACCGATAATCCATTTGAGTTTAGAATACATAGATGTTAGGAGGTAATGCACATGTAGTAATGTAAGAAACCAAGTTTTATTACTGGTCTGTCAAGCCTTTTTATGTCTCATTTAGTAATTTAGTAGTCACAAAATACATTGATAATCCTTCTAAGTATGGAATACATAGATGTTAGGTTGTAATACGAATGCAGCAATGTAAGAAACCCAGTTCTATTATTGGTCCGTCCAACCTTTGTATGTGTTATTTAGTGATTTAGTAGTCAAAAAAACTCCGATGATCCATCCAAGTATGGAATAAATAGATACTAGGAGGTAATACACGTTTTGTAATGTAAGAAACCAGGTTTTATTAATTGTCAGTCCGTCCAGCCTTTTTATGTCTCATTTAGTAATTTAGTAGTCAAAAAAACATCAAAAATCCATCCGAGTATGGAATATATAGATGTTAGGTTGTAATATAATAGTAGTAATGTAAGAAACCAAGTTCTATTATTTATCCATCCAACTTTTGAATGTCTTATTTAGTGATTTAGCAGTCAAAAAAACACCGATAATCCATCCAAGTATGGAATAAATAGATGCTAGGAGGTAATAGATGTTTTGTACTGTAAGAAAGCAAGTCTTATTGTTGTAATGTAAGAAAGCAAGTTTTATTGTTGGTCCGTCCTGCCTTTGTATGTCTCATATAGTAATTTAATAGTCAAAAACACATCAAAAATCCATCCGAGTATGGAATACATAGGTGTTAGGTTGTAATACAATAGTAATAATGTAAGAAACCAAGTTCTATTATTGGTCCATTCAACATTTGAATGTCTCATTTAGTGATTTAGTAGTAAAAGAAACACCGATAATCCATTTGAGTTTAGAATACATAGATGTTAGGAGGTAATGCACATGTAGTAATGTAAGAAACCAAGTTTTATTACTGGTCTGTCAAGCCTTTTTATGTCTCATTTAGTAATTTAGTAGTCACAAAATACATTGATAATCCTTCTAAGTATGGAATACATAGATGTTAGGTTGTAATACGAATGCAGCAATGTAAGAAACCCAGTTCTATTATTGGTCCGTCCAACCTTTGTATGTGTTATTTAGTGATTTAGTAGTCAAAAAAACTCCGATGATCCATCCAAGTATGGAATAAATAGATACTAGGAGGTAATACACGTTTTGTAATGTAAGAAACCAGGTTTTATTAATTGTCAGTCCGTCCAGCCTTTTTATGTCTCATTTAGTAATTTAGTAGTCAAAAAAACATCAAAAATCCATCCGAGTATGGAATATATAGATGTTAGGTTGTAATATAATAGTAGTAATGTAAGAAACCAAGTTCTATTATTTATCCATCCAACTTTTGAATGTCTTATTTAGTGATTTAGCAGTCAAAAAAACACCGATAATCCATCCAAGTATGGAATAAATAGATGCTAGGAGGTAATAGATGTTTTGTACTGTAAGAAAGCAAGTCTTATTGTTGTAATGTAAGAAAGCAAGTTTTATTGTTGGTCCGTCCTGCCTTTGTATGTCTCATATAGTAATTTAATAGTCAAAAAAACATCAAAAATCCATCCGAGTATGGAATACATAGGTGTTAGGTTGTAATACAATAGTAATAATGTAAGAAACCAAGTTCTATTATTGGTCCATTGAACTTTTGAATGTCTCATTTAGTGATTTAGTAGTAAAAGAAATGCCGATAATCCATTTGAGTTTAGAATACATAGATGTTAGGAGGTAATGCACATGTAGTAATGTAAGAAGCCAAGTTTTATTACTGGTCTGTCAAGCCTTTTTATGTCTCATTTAGTAATTTAGTAATCACAAAATACATCGATAATCCTTCTAAGTATGGAATACATAGATGTTAGGTTGTAATACGAATGCAGCAATGTAAGAAAACCAGTTCTATTATTGGTCCGTCCAACCTTTGTATGTGTTATTTAGTGATTTAGTAGTCAAAAAAACTCCGATGATCCATCCAAGTATGGAATAAATAGATGCTAGGAGATAATACACGTGTTGTAATGTAAGAAACCAGGTTTTATTAATTGTCAGTCCATCCAGCCTTTTTATGTCTCATTTAGTAATTTAGTAGTCAAAAAAACATCAAAAATATATCCGAGTATGGAATATATAGATGTTAGGTTGTAATACAATAGTAGTAATGTAAGAAACCAAGTTCTATTATTGGTCCATTCAACTTTTGAATGTCTCATTTAGTGATTTAGTAGTAAAAGAAACACCGATAATCCATTTGAGTTTAGAATACATAGATGTTAGGAGGTAATGCACATGTAGTAATGTAAGAAACCAAGTTTTATTACTGGTCTGTCAAGCCTTTTTATGTCTCATTTAGTAATTTAGTAGTCACAAAATACATCGATAATCCTTCTAAGTATGGAATACATAGATGTTAGGTTGTAATACGAATGCAGCAATGTAATAAACCCAGTTCTATTATTGATCGGTCCAACCTTTGTATGTGTTATTTAGTGATTTAGTAGTCAAAAAAACTCCGATGATCCATCCAAGTATGGAATAAGTAGATGCTAGGAGGTAATACACGTGTTGTAATGTAAGAAACCAGGTTTTATTAATTGTCAGTCCGTCCAGCCTTTTTATGTCTCATTTAGTAATTTAGTAGTCAAAAAAACATCAAAAATCCATCCGAGTATGGAATACATAGGTGTTAGGTTGTAATACAATAGTAATAATGTAAGAAACCAAGTTCTATTATTGGTCCATTGAACTTTTGAATGTCTCATTTAGTGATTTAGTAGTAAAAGAAATGCCGATAATCTATTTGAGTTTAGAATACATAGATGTTAGGAGGTAATGCACATGTAGTAATGTAAGAAGCCAAGTTTTATTACTGGTCTGTCAAGCCTTTTTATGTCTCATTTAGTAATTTAGTAATCACAAAATACATCGATACTCCTTCTAAGTATGGAATACATAGATGTTAGGTTGTAATACGAATGCAGCAATGTAAGAAAACCAGTTCTATTATTGGTCCGTCCAACCTTTGTATGTGTTATTTAGTGATTTAGTAGTCAAAAAAACTCCGATGATCCATCCAAGTATGGAATAAATAGATGCTAGGAGATAATACACGTGTTGTAATGTAAGAAACCAGGTTTTATTAATTGTCAGTCCGTCCAGCCTTTTTATGTCTCATTTAGTAATTTAGTAGTCAAAAAAACATCAAAAATCCATCCGAGTATGGAATATATAGATGTTAGGTTGTAATATAATAGTAGTAATGTAAGAAACCAAGTTCTATTATTTATCCATCCAACTTTTGAATGTCTTATTTAGTGATTTAGCAGTCAAAAAAACACCGATAATCCATCCAAGTATGGAATAAATAGATGCTAGGAGGTAATAGATGTTTTGTACTGTAAGAAAGCAAGTCTTATTGTTGTAATGTAAGAAAGCAAGTTTTATTGTTGGTCCGTCCTGCCTTTGTATGTCTCATATAGTAATTTAATAGTCAAAAAAACATCAAAAATCCATCCGAGTATGGAATACATAGGTGTTAGGTTGTAATACAATAGTAATAATGTAAGAAACCAAGTTCTATTATTGGTCCATTGAACTTTTGAATGTCTCATTTAGTGATTTAGTAGTAAAAGAAATGCCGATAATCCATTTGAGTTTAGAATACATAGATGTTAGGAGGTAATGCACATGTAGTAATGTAAGAAGCCAAGTTTTATTACTGGTCTGTCAAGCCTTTTTATGTCTCATTTAGTAATTTAGTAATCACAAAATACATCGATAATCCTTCTAAGTATGGAATACATAGATGTTAGGTTGTAATACGAATGCAGCAATGTAAGAAAACCAGTTCTATTATTGGTCCGTCCAACCTTTGTATGTGTTATTTAGTGATTTAGTAGTCAAAAAAACTCCGATGATCCATCCAAGTATGGAATAAATAGATGCTAGGAGATAATACACGTGTTGTAATGTAAGAAACCAGGTTTTATTAATTGTCAGTCCATCCAGCCTTTTTATGTCTCATTTAGTAATTTAGTAGTCAAAAAAACATCAAAAATATATCCGAGTATGGAATATATAGATGTTAGGTTGTAATACAATAGTAGTAATGTAAGAAACCAAGTTCTATTATTGGTCCATTCAACTTTTGAATGTCTCATTTAGTGATTTAGTAGTAAAAGAAACACCGATAATCCATTTGAGTTTAGAATACATAGATGTTAGGAGGTAATGCACATGTAGTAATGTAAGAAACCAAGTTTTATTACTGGTCTGTCAAGCCTTTTTATGTCTCATTTAGTAATTTAGTAGTCACAAAATACATCGATAATCCTTCTAAGTATGGAATACATAGATGTTAGGTTGTAATACGAATGCAGCAATGTAATAAACCCAGTTCTATTATTGGTCGGTCCAACCTTTGTATGTGTTATTTAGTGATTTAGTAGTCAAAAAAACTCCGATGATCCATCCAAGTATGGAATAAATAGATACTAGGAGGTAATACACGTTTTGTAATGTAAGAAACCAGGTTTTATTAATTGTCAGTCCGTCCAGCCTTTTTATGTCTCATTTAGTAATTTAGTAGTCAAAAAAACATCAAAAATCCATCCGAGTATGGAATATATAGATGTTAGGTTGTAATATAATAGTAGTAATGTAAGAAACCAAGTTCTATTATTTATCCATCCAACTTTTGAATGTCTTATTTAGTGATTTAGCAGTCAAAAAAACACCGATAATCCATCCAAGTATGGAATAAATAGATGCTAGGAGGTAATAGATGTTTTGTACTGTAAGAAAGCAAGTCTTATTGTTGTAATGTAAGAAAGCAAGTTTTATTGTTGGTCCGTCCTGCCTTTGTATGTCTCATATAGTAATTTAATAGTCAAAAAAACATCAAAAATCCATCCGAGTATGGAATACATAGGTGTTAGGTTGTAATACAATAGTAATAATGTAAGAAACCAAGTTCTATTATTGGTCCATTGAACTTTTGAATGTCTCATTTAGTGATTTAGTAGTAAAAGAAATGCCGATAATCCATTTGAGTTTAGAATACATAGATGTTAGGAGGTAATGCACATGTAGTAATGTAAGAAGCCAAGTTTTATTACTGGTCTGTCAAGCCTTTTTATGTCTCATTTAGTAATTTAGTAATCACAAAATACATCGATAATCCTTCTAAGTATGGAATACATAGATGTTAGGTTGTAATACGAATGCAGCAATGTAAGAAAACCAGTTCTATTATTGGTCCGTCCAACCTTTGTATGTGTTATTTAGTGATTTAGTAGTCAAAAAAACTCCGATGATCCATCCAAGTATGGAATAAATAGATGCTAGGAGATAATACACGTGTTGTAATGTAAGAAACCAGGTTTTATTAATTGTCAGTCCATCCAGCCTTTTTATGTCTCATTTAGTAATTTAGTAGTCAAAAAAACATCAAAAATATATCCGAGTATGGAATATATAGATGTTAGGTTGTAATACAATAGTAGTAATGTAAGAAACCAAGTTCTATTATTGGTCCATTCAACTTTTGAATGTCTCATTTAGTGATTTAGTAGTAAAAGAAACACCGATAATCCATTTGAGTTTAGAATACATAGATGTTAGGAGGTAATGCACATGTAGTAATGTAAGAAACCAAGTTTTATTACTGGTCTGTCAAGCCTTTTTATGTCTCATTTAGTAATTTAGTAGTCACAAAATACATCGATAATCCTTCTAAGTATGGAATACATAGATGTTAGGTTGTAATACGAATGCAGCAATGTAATAAACCCAGTTCTATTATTGGTCGGTCCAACCTTTGTATGTGTTATTTAGTGATTTAGTAGTCAAAAAAACTCCGATGATCCATCCAAGTATGGAATAAATAGATACTAGGAGGTAATACACGTTTTGTAATGTAAGAAACCAGGTTTTATTAATTGTCAGTCCGTCCAGCCTTTTTATGTCTCATTTAGTAATTTAGTAGTCAAAAAAACATCAAAAATCCATCCGAGTATGGAATACATAGGTGTTAGGTTGTAATACAATAGTAATAATGTAAGAAACCAAGTTCTATTATTGGTCCATTGAACTTTTGAATGTCTCATTTAGTGATTTAGTAGTAAAAGAAATGCCGATAATCTATTTGAGTTTAGAATACATAGATGTTAGGAGGTAATGCACATGTAGTAATGTAAGAAGCCAAGTTTTATTACTGGTCTGTCAAGCCTTTTTATGTCTCATTTAGTAATTTAGTAATCACAAAATACATCGATACTCCTTCTAAGTATGGAATACATAGATGTTAGGTTGTAATACGAATGCAGCAATGTAAGAAAACCAGTTCTATTATTGGTCCGTCCAACCTTTGTATGTGTTATTTAGTGATTTAGTAGTCAAAAAAACTCCGATGATCCATCCAAGTATGGAATAAATAGATGCTAGGAGATAATACACGTGTTGTAATGTAAGAAACCAGGTTTTATTAATTGTCAGTCCGTCCAGCCTTTTTATGTCTCATTTAGTAATTTAGTAGTCAAAAAAACATCAAAAATCCATCCGAGTATGGAATATATAGATGTTAGGTTGTAATATAATAGTAGTAATGTAAGAAACCAAGTTCTATTATTTATCCATCCAACTTTTGAATGTCTTATTTAGTGATTTAGCAGTCAAAAAAACACCGATAATCCATCCAAGTATGGAATAAATAGATGCTAGGAGGTAATAGATGTTTTGTACTGTAAGAAAGCAAGTCTTATTGTTGTAATGTAAGAAAGCAAGTTTTATTGTTGGTCCGTCCTGCCTTTGTATGTCTCATATAGTAATTTAATAGTCAAAAAAACATCAAAAATCCATCCGAGTATGGAATACATAGGTGTTAGGTTGTAATACAATAGTAATAATGTAAGAAACCAAGTTCTATTATTGGTCCATTGAACTTTTGAATGTCTCATTTAGTGATTTAGTAGTAAAAGAAATGCCGATAATCCATTTGAGTTTAGAATACATAGATGTTAGGAGGTAATGCACATGTAGTAATGTAAGAAGCCAAGTTTTATTACTGGTCTGTCAAGCCTTTTTATGTCTCATTTAGTAATTTAGTAATCACAAAATACATCGATAATCCTTCTAAGTATGGAATACATAGATGTTAGGTTGTAATACGAATGCAGCAATGTAAGAAAACCAGTTCTATTATTGGTCCGTCCAACCTTTGTATGTGTTATTTAGTGATTTAGTAGTCAAAAAAACTCCGATGATCCATCCAAGTATGGAATAAATAGATGCTAGGAGATAATACACGTGTTGTAATGTAAGAAACCAGGTTTTATTAATTGTCAGTCCATCCAGCCTTTTTATGTCTCATTTAGTAATTTAGTAGTCAAAAAAACATCAAAAATATATCCGAGTATGGAATATATAGATGTTAGGTTGTAATACAATAGTAGTAATGTAAGAAACCAAGTTCTATTATTGGTCCATTCAACTTTTGAATGTCTCATTTAGTGATTTAGTAGTAAAAGAAACACCGATAATCCATTTGAGTTTAGAATACATAGATGTTAGGAGGTAATGCACATGTAGTAATGTAAGAAACCAAGTTTTATTACTGGTCTGTCAAGCCTTTTTATGTCTCATTTAGTAATTTAGTAGTCACAAAATACATCGATAATCCTTCTAAGTATGGAATACATAGATGTTAGGTTGTAATACGAATGCAGCAATGTAATAAACCCAGTTCTATTATTGGTCGGTCCAACCTTTGTATGTGTTATTTAGTGATTTAGTAGTCAAAAAAACTCCGATGATCCATCCAAGTATGGAATAAATAGATACTAGGAGGTAATACACGTTTTGTAATGTAAGAAACCAGGTTTTATTAATTGTCAGTCCGTCCAGCCTTTTTATGTCTCATTTAGTAATTTAGTAGTCAAAAAAACATCAAAAATCCATCCGAGTATGGAATACATAGGTGTTAGGTTGTAATACAATAGTAATAATGTAAGAAACCAAGTTCTATTATTGGTCCATTGAACTTTTGAATGTCTCATTTAGTGATTTAGTAGTAAAAGAAATGCCGATAATCTATTTGAGTTTAGAATACATAGATGTTAGGAGGTAATGCACATGTAGTAATGTAAGAAGCCAAGTTTTATTACTGGTCTGTCAAGCCTTTTTATGTCTCATTTAGTAATTTAGTAATCACAAAATACATCGATACTCCTTCTAAGTATGGAATACATAGATGTTAGGTTGTAATACGAATGCAGCAATGTAAGAAAACCAGTTCTATTATTGGTCCGTCCAACCTTTGTATGTGTTATTTAGTGATTTAGTAGTCAAAAAAACTCCGATGATCCATCCAAGTATGGAATAAATAGATGCTAGGAGATAATACACGTGTTGTAATGTAAGAAACCAGGTTTTATTAATTGTCAGTCCGTCCAGCCTTTTTATGTCTCATTTAGTAATTTAGTAGTCAAAAAAACATCAAAAATCCATCCGAGTATGGAATATATAGATGTTAGGTTGTAATATAATAGTAGTAATGTAAGAAACCAAGTTCTATTATTTATCCATCCAACTTTTGAATGTCTTATTTAGTGATTTAGCAGTCAAAAAAACACCGATAATCCATCCAAGTATGGAATAAATAGATGCTAGGAGGTAATAGATGTTTTGTACTGTAAGAAAGCAAGTCTTATTGTTGTAATGTAAGAAAGCAAGTTTTATTGTTGGTCCGTCCTGCCTTTGTATGTCTCATATAGTAATTTAATAGTCAAAAAAACATCAAAAATCCATCCGAGTATGGAATACATAGGTGTTAGGTTGTAATACAATAGTAATAATGTAAGAAACCAAGTTCTATTATTGGTCCATTGAACTTTTGAATGTCTCATTTAGTGATTTAGTAGTAAAAGAAATGCCGATAATCCATTTGAGTTTAGAATACATAGATGTTAGGAGGTAATGCACATGTAGTAATGTAAGAAGCCAAGTTTTATTACTGGTCTGTCAAGCCTTTTTATGTCTCATTTAGTAATTTAGTAATCACAAAATACATCGATAATCCTTCTAAGTATGGAATACATAGATGTTAGGTTGTAATACGAATGCAGCAATGTAAGAAAACCAGTTCTATTATTGGTCCGTCCAACCTTTGTATGTGTTATTTAGTGATTTAGTAGTCAAAAAAACTCCGATGATCCATCCAAGTATGGAATAAATAGATGCTAGGAGATAATACACGTGTTGTAATGTAAGAAACCAGGTTTTATTAATTGTCAGTCCATCCAGCCTTTTTATGTCTCATTTAGTAATTTAGTAGTCAAAAAAACATCAAAAATATATCCGAGTATGGAATATATAGATGTTAGGTTGTAATACAATAGTAGTAATGTAAGAAACCAAGTTCTATTATTGGTCCATTCAACTTTTGAATGTCTCATTTAGTGATTTAGTAGTAAAAGAAACACCGATAATCCATTTGAGTTTAGAATACATAGATGTTAGGAGGTAATGCACATGTAGTAATGTAAGAAACCAAGTTTTATTACTGGTCTGTCAAGCCTTTTTATGTCTCATTTAGTAATTTAGTAGTCACAAAATACATCGATAATCCTTCTAAGTATGGAATACATAGATGTTAGGTTGTAATACGAATGCAGCAATGTAATAAACCCAGTTCTATTATTGGTCGGTCCAACCTTTGTATGTGTTATTTAGTGATTTAGTAGTCAAAAAAACTCCGATGATCCATCCAAGTATGGAATAAGTAGATGCTAGGAGGTAATACACGTGTTGTAATGTAAGAAACCAGGTTTTATTAATTGTCAGTCCGTCCAGCCTTTTTATGTCTCATTTAGTAATTTAGTAGTCAAAAAAACATCAAAAATCCATCCGAGTATGGAATACATAGGTGTTAGGTTGTAATACAATAGTAATAATGTAAGAAACCAAGTTCTATTATTGGTCCATTGAACTTTTGAATGTCTCATTTAGTGATTTAGTAGTAAAAGAAATGCCGATAATCCATTTGAGTTTAGAATACATAGATGTTAGGAGGTAATGCACATGTAGTAATGTAAGAAGCCAAGTTTTATTACTGGTCTGTCAAGCCTTTTTATGTCTCATTTAGTAATTTAGTAATCACAAAATACATCGATAATCCTTCTAAGTATGGAATACATAGATGTTAGGTTGTAATACGAATGCAGCAATGTAAGAAAACCAGTTCTATTATTGGTCCGTCCAACCTTTGTATGTGTTATTTAGTGATTTAGTAGTCAAAAAAACTCCGATGATCCATCCAAGTATGGAATAAATAGATGCTAGGAGATAATACACGTGTTGTAATGTAAGAAACCAGGTTTTATTAATTGTCAGTCCGTCCAGCCTTTTTATGTCTCATTTAGTAATTTAGTAGTCAAAAAAACATCAAAAATCCATCCGAGTATGGAATATATAGATGTTAGGTTGTAATATAATAGTAGTAATGTAAGAAACCAAGTTCTATTATTTATCCATCCAACTTTTGAATGTCTTATTTAGTGATTGGTCCGTCCAACCTTTGTATGTGTTATTTAGTGATTTAGTAGTCAAAAAAACTCCGATGATCCATCCAAGTATGGAATAAATAGATGCTAGGAGATAATACACGTGTTGTAATGTAAGAAACCAGGTTTTATTAATTGTCAGTCCATCCAGCCTTTTTATGTCTCATTTAGTAATTTAGTAGTCAAAAAAACATCAAAAATATATCCGAGTATGGAATATATAGATGTTAGGTTGTAATACAATAGTAGTAATGTAAGAAACCAAGTTCTATTATTGGTCCATTCAACTTTTGAATGTCTCATTTAGTGATTTAGTAGTAAAAGAAACACCGATAATCCATTTGAGTTTAGAATACATAGATGTTAGGAGGTAATGCACATGTAGTAATGTAAGAAACCAAGTTTTATTACTGGTCTGTCAAGCCTTTTTATGTCTCATTTAGTAATTTAGTAGTCACAAAATACATCGATAATCCTTCTAAGTATGGAATACATAGATGTTAGGTTGTAATACGAATGCAGCAATGTAATAAACCCAGTTCTATTATTGGTCGGTCCAACCTTTGTATGTGTTATTTAGTGATTTAGTAGTCAAAAAAACTCCGATGATCCATCCAAGTATGGAATAAGTAGATGCTAGGAGGTAATACACGTGTTGTAATGTAAGAAACCAGGTTTTATTAATTGTCAGTCCGTCCAGCCTTTTTATGTCTCATTTAGTAATTTAGTAGTCAAAAAAACATCAAAAATCCATCCGAGTATGGAATACATAGATGTTAGGTTGTAATACAATAGTAGTAATGTAAGAAACCAAGTTCTATTATTTGTCCATCCAACTTTTGAATGTCTTATTTAGTGATTTAGCAGTCAAAAAAACACCGATAATCCATCCAAGTATGGAATAAATAGATGCTAGGAGGTAATAGATGTTTTGTACTGTAAGAAAGCAAGTCTTATTGTTGTTCTGTCCAGCCTTTACATGTCTCATTTAGTAATTTAATAGTCAAAAACACATCAAAAATCCATCCGAGTATGGAATACATAGGTGTTAGGTTGTAATACAATAGTAATAATGTAAGAAACCAAGTTCTATTATTGGTCCATTGAACTTTTGAATGTCTCATTTAGTGATTTAGTAGTAAAAGAAATGCCGATAATCCATTTGAGTTTAGAATACATAGATGTTAGGAGGTAATGCACATGTAGTAATGTAAGAAACCAAGTTTTATTACTGGTCTGTCAAGCCTTTTTATGTCTCATTTAGTAATTTAGTAATCACAAAATACATCGATAATCCTTCTAAGTATGGAATACATAGACGTTAGGTTGTAATACGAATGCAGCAATGTAAGAAAACCAGTTCTATTATTGGTCCGTCCAACCTTTGTATGTGTTATTTAGTGATTTAGTAGTCAAAAAAACTCCGATGATCCATCCAAGTATGGAATAAATAGATGCTAGGAGATAATACACGTGTTGTAATGTAAGAAACCAGGTTTTATTAATTGTCAGTCCGTCCAGCCTTTTTATGTCTCATTTAGTAATTTAGTAGTCAAAAAAACATCAAAAATATATCCGAGTATGGAATATATAGATGTTAGGTTGTAATACAATAGTAGTAATGTAAGAAACCAAGTTCTATTATTGGTCCATTCAACTTTTGAATGTCTCATTTAGTGATTTAGTAGTAAAAGAAACACCGATAATCCATTTGAGTTTAGAATACATAGATGTTAGGAGGTAATGCACATGTAGTAATGTAAGAAACCAAGTTTTATTACTGGTCTGTCAAGCCTTTTTATGTCTCATTTAGTAATTTAGTAGTCACAAAATACATCGATAATCCTTCTAAGTATGGAATACATAGATGTTAGGTTGTAATACGAATGCAGCAATGTAATAAACCCAGTTCTATTATTGGTCGGTCCAACCTTTGTATGTGTTATTTAGTGATTTAGTAGTCAAAAAAACTCCGATGATCCATCCAAGTATGGAATAAATAGATACTAGGAGGTAATACACGTGTTGTAATGTAAGAAACCAGGTTTTATTAATTGTCAGTCCGTCCAGCCTTTTTATGTCTCATTTAGTAATTTAGTAGTCAAAAAAACATCAAAAATCCATCCGAGTATGGAATACATAGATGTTAGGTTGTAATACAATAGTAGTAATGTAAGAAACCAAGTTCTATTATTTGTCCATCCAACTTTTGAATGTCTTATTTAGTGATTTAGCAGTCAAAAAAACACCGATAATCCATCCAAGTATGGAATAAATAGATGCTAGGAGGTAATAGATGTTTTGTACTGTAAGAAAGCAAGTCTTATTGCTGTTCCGTCCAGCCTTTACATGTCTCATTTAGTAATTTAATAGTCAAAAACACATCAAAAATCCATCCGAGTATGGAATACATAGGTGTTAGGTTGTAATACAATAGTAATAATGTAAGAAACCAAGTTCTATTATTGGTCCATTGAACTTTTGAATGTCTCATTTAGTGATTTAGTAGTAAAAGAAACGCCGATAATCCATTTGAGTTTAGAATACATAGATGTTAGGAGGTAATGCACATGTAGTAATGTAAGAAACCAAGTTTTATTACTGGTCTGTCAAGCCTTTTTATGTCTCATTTAGTAATTTAGTAGTAACAAAATACATCGATAATCCTTCTAAGTATGGAATACATAGATGTTAGGTTGTAATACGAATGCAGCAATGTAATAAACCCAGTTCTATTATTGGTCGGTCCAACCTTTGTATGTGTTATTTAGTGATTTAGTAGTCAAAAAAACTCCGATGATCCATCCAAGTATGGAATAAGTAGATGCTAGGAGGTAATACACGTGTTGTAATGTAAGAAACCAGGTTTTATTAATTGTCAGTCCGTCCAGCCTTTTTATGTCTCATTTAGTAATTTAGTAGTCAAAAAAACATCAAAAATCCATCCGAGTATGGAATACATAGATGTTAGGTTGTAATACAATAGTAGTAATGTAAGAAACCAAGTTCTATTATTTGTCCATCCAACTTTTGAATGTCTTATTTAGTGATTTAGCAGTCAAAAAAACACCGATAATCCATCCAAGTATGGAATAAATAGATGCTAGGAGGTAATAGATGTTTTGTACTGTAAGAAAGCAAGTCTTATTGTTGTTCCGTCCAGCCTTTACATGTCTCATTTAGTAATTTAATAGTCAAAAACACATCAAAAATCCATCCGAGTATGGAATACATAGGTGTTAGGTTGTAATACAATAGTAATAATGTAAGAAACCAAGTTCTATTATTGGTCCATTCAACTTTTGAATGTCTCATTTAGTGATTTAGTAGTAAAAGAAACACCGACAATCCATTTGAGTTTAGAATACATAGATGTTAGGAGGTAATGCACATGTAGTAATGTAAGAAACCAAGTTTTATTACTGGTCTGTCAAGCCTTTTTATGTCTCATTTAGTAATTTAGTAGTCACAAAATACATCGATAATCCTTCTAAGTATGGAATACATAGATGTTAGGTTGTAATACGAATGCAGCAATGTAAGAAACCCAGTTCTATTATTGGTCCGTCCAACCTTTGTATGTGTTATTTAGTGATTTAGTAGTCAAAAAAACTCCGATGATCCATCCAAGTATGGAATAAATAGATGCTAGGAGGTAATACACGTTTTGTAATGTAAGAAACCAGGTTTTATTAATTGTCAGTCCGTCCAGCCTTTTTATGTCTCATTTAGTAATTTAGTAGTCAAAAAAACATCAAAAATCCATCCGAGTATGGAATATATAGATGTTAGGTTGTAATATAATAGTAGTAATGTAAGAAACCAAGTTCTATTATTTATCCATCCAACTTTTGAATGTCTTATTTAGTGATTTAGCAGTCAAAAAAACACCGATAATCCATCCAAGTATGGAATAAATAGATGCTAGGAGGTAATAGATGTTTTGTACTGTAAGAAAGCAAGTCTTATTGTTGTTCCGTCCAGCCTTTACATGTCTCATTTAGTAATTTAATAGTCAAAAACACATCAAAAATCCATCTGAGTATGGAATACATAGGTGTTAGGTTGTAATACAATAGTAATAATGTAAGAAACCAAGTTCTATTATTGGTCCATTCAACTTTTGAATGTCTCATTTAGTGATTTAGTAGTAAAAGAAACACCGATAATCCATTTGAGTTTAGAATACATAGATGTTAGGAGGTAATGCACATGTAGTAATGTAAGAAACCAAGTTTTATTACTGGTCTGTCAAGCCTTTTTATGTCTCATTTAGTAATTTAGTAGTCACAAAATACATCGATAATCCTTCTAAGTATGGAATACATAGATGTTAGGTTGTAATACGAATGCAGCAATGTAATAAACCCAGTTCTATTATTGGTCGGTCCAACCTTTGTATGTGTTATTTAGTGATTTAGTAGTCAAACAAACTCCGATGATCCATCCAAGTATGGAATAAATAGATGCTAGGAGGTAATACACGTTTTGTAATGTAAGAAACCAGGTTTTATTAATTGTCAGTCCGTCCAGCCTTTTTATGTCTCATTTAGTAATTTAGTAGTCAAAAAAACATCAAAAATCCATCCGAGTATGGAATATATAGATGTTAGGTTGTAATATAATAGTAGTAATGTAAGAAACCAAGTTCTATTATTTATCCATCCAACTTTTGAATGTCTTATTTAGTGATTTAGCAGTCAAAAAAACACCGATAATCCATCCAAGTATGGAATAAATAGATGCTAGGAGGTAATAGATGTTTTGTACTGTAAGAAAGCAAGTCTTATTGTTGTAATGTAAGAAAGCAAGTTTTATTGTTGGTCCGTCCTGCCTTTGTATGTCTCATATAGTAATTTAATAGTCAAAAAAACATCAAAAATCCATCCGAGTATGGAATACATAGGTGTTAGGTTGTAATACAATAGTAATAATGTAAGAAACCAAGTTCTATTATTGGTCCATTGAACTTTTGAATGTCTCATTTAGTGATTTAGTAGTAAAAGAAATGCCGATAATCCATTTGAGTTTAGAATACATAGATGTTAGGAGGTAATGCACATGTAGTAATGTAAGAAGCCAAGTTTTATTACTGGTCTGTCAAGCCTTTTTATGTCTCATTTAGTAATTTAGTAATCACAAAATACATCGATAATCCTTCTAAGTATGGAATACATAGATGTTAGGTTGTAATACGAATGCAGCAATGTAAGAAAACCAGTTCTATTATTGGTCCGTCCAACCTTTGTATGTGTTATTTAGTGATTTAGTAGTCAAAAAAACTCCGATGATCCATCCAAGTATGGAATAAATAGATGCTAGGAGATAATACACGTGTTGTAATATAAGAAACCAGGTTTTATTAATTGTCAGTCCGTCCAGCCTTTTTATGTCTCATTTAGTAATTTAGTTGTCAAAAAAACATCAAAAATATATCCGAGTATGGAATATATAGATGTTAGGTTGTAATACAATAGTAGTAATGTAAGAAACCAAGTTCTATTATTGGTCCATTCAACTTTTGAATGTCTCATTTAGTGATTTAGTAGTAAAAGAAACACCGATAATCCATTTGAGTTTAGAATACATAGATGTTAGGAGGTAATGCACATGTAGTAATGTAAGAAACCAAGTTTTATTACTGGTCTGTCAAGCCTTTTTATGTCTCATTTAGTAATTTAGTAGTCACAAAATACATCGATAATCCTTCTAAGTATGGAATACATAGATGTTAGGTTGTAATACGAATGCAGCAATGTAATAAACCCAGTTCTATTATTGGTCGGTCCAACCTTTGTATGTGTTATTTAGTGATTTAGTAGTCAAAAAAACTCCGATGATCCATCCAAGTATGGAATAAGTAGATGCTAGGAGGTAATACACGTGTTGTAATGTAAGAAACCAGGTTTTATTAATTGTCAGTCCGTCCAGCCTTTTTATGTCTCATTTAGTAATTTAGTAGTCAAAAAAACATCAAAAATCCATCCGAGTATGGAATACATAGATGTTAGGTTGTAATACAATAGTAGTAATGTAAGAAACCAAGTTCTATTATTTGTCCATCCAACTTTTGAATGTCTTATTTAGTGATTTAGCAGTCAAAAAAACACCGATAATCCATCCAAGTATGGAATAAATAGATGCTAGGAGGTAATAGATGTTTTGTACTGTAAGAAAGCAAGTCTTATTGTTGTTCCGTCCAGCCTTTACATGTCTCATTTAGTAATTTAATAGTCAAAAACACATCAAAAATCCATCCGAGTATGGAATACATAGGTGTTAGGTTGTAATACAATAGTAATAATGTAAGAAACCAAGTTCTATTATTGGTCCATTCAACTTTTGAATGTCTCATTTAGTGATTTAGTAGTAAAAGAAACACCGACAATCCATTTGAGTTTAGAATACATAGATGTTAGGAGGTAATGCACATGTAGTAATGTAAGAAACCAAGTTTTATTACTGGTCTGTCAAGCCTTTTTATGTCTCATTTAGTAATTTAGTAGTCACAAAATACATCGATAATACTTCTTAGTATGGAATACATAGATGTTAGGTTGTAATATGAATGCAGCAATGTAAGAAACCCAGTTCTATTATTGGTCCGTCCAACCTTTGTATGTGTTATTTAGTGATTTAGTAGTCAAAAAAACTCCGATGATCCATCCAAGTATGGAATAAATAGATGCTAGGAGGTAATACACGTGTTGTAATGTAAGAAACCAGGTTTTATTAATTGTCAGTCCGTCCAGCCTTTTTATGTCTCATTTAGTAGTTTAGTATTCAAAAAAATATCAAAAATCCATCCGAGTATGGAATACATAGATGTTAGGTTGTAATACAATAGTAGTAATGTAAGAAACCAAGCTCTACTATTTGTCCATCCAACTTTTGATTGTCTTATTTTGTGATTTAGTAGTCAAAAAAACTGTGATAATCCTTCCAAGTATGGAATAAATAAATGGTTGGAGGTAATACACGTGTTGTAATGTAAGAAAGCAAGTTTTATTGTTGGTCCGTCCTGCCTTTGTATGTCTCATATAGTAATTTAATAGTCAAAAAAACATCAAAAATCCATCCGAGTATGGAATACATAGGTGTTAGGTTGTAATACAATAGTAATAATGTAAGAAACCAAGTTCTATTATTGGTCCATTGAACTTTTGAATGTCTCATTTAGTGATTTAGTAGTAAAAGAAATGCCGATAATCCATTTGAGTTTAGAATACATAGATGTTAGGAGGTAATGCACATGTAGTAATGTAAGAAGCCAAGTTTTATTACTGGTCTGTCAAGCCTTTTTATGTCTCATTTAGTAATTTAGTAATCACAAAATACATTGATAATCCTTCTAAGTATGGAATACATAGATGTTAGGTTGTAATACGAATGCAGCAATGTAAGAAAACCAGTTCTATTATTGGTCCGTCCAACCTTTGTATGTGTTATTTAGTGATTTAGTAGTCAAAAAAACTCCGATGATCCATCCAAGTATGGAATAAATAGATGCTAGGAGATAATACACGTGTTGTAATATAAGAAACCAGGTTTTATTAATTGTCAGTCCGTCCAGCCTTTTTATGTCTCATTTAGTAATTTAGTTGTCAAAAAAACATCAAAAATATATCCGAGTATGGAATATATAGATGTTAGGTTGTAATACAATAGTAGTAATGTAAGAAACCAAGTTCTATTATTGGTCCATTCAACTTTTGAATGTCTCATTTAGTGATTTAGTAGTAAAAGAAACGCCGATAATCCATTTGAGTTTAGAATACATAGATGTTAGGAGGTAATGCACATGTAGTAATGTAAGAAACCAAGTTTTATTACTGGTCTGTCAAGCCTTTTTATGTCTCATTTAGTAATTTAGTAGTAACAAAATACATCGATAATCCTTCTAAGTATGGAATACATAGATGTTAGGTTGTAATACGAATGCAGCAATGTAATAAACCCAGTTCTATTATTGGTCGGTCCAACCTTTGTATGTGTTATTTAGTGATTTAGTAGTCAAAAAAACTCCGATGATCCATCCAAGTATGGAATAAGTAGATGCTAGGAGGTAATACACGTGTTGTAATGTAAGAAACCAGGTTTTATTAATTGTCAGTCCGTCCAGCCTTTTTATGTCTCATTTAGTAATTTAGTAGTCAAAAAAACATCAAAAATCCATCCGAGTATGGAATACATAGATGTTAGGTTGTAATACAATAGTAGTAATGTAAGAAACCAAGTTCTATTATTTGTCCATCCAACTTTTGAATGTCTTATTTAGTGATTTAGCAGTCAAAAAAACACCGATAATCCATCCAAGTATGGAATAAATAGATGCTAGGAGGTAATAGATGTTTTGTACTGTAAGAAAGCAAGTCTTATTGTTGTTCCGTCCAGCCTTTACATGTCTCATTTAGTAATTTAATAGTCAAAAACACATCAAAAATCCATCCGAGTATGGAATACATAGGTGTTAGGTTGTAATACAATAGTAATAATGTAAGAAACCAAGTTCTATTATTGGTCCATTCAACTTTTGAATGTCTCATTTAGTGATTTAGTAGTAAAAGAAACACCGATAATCCATTTGAGTTTAGAATACATAGATGTTAGGAGGTAATGCACATGTAGTAATGTAAGAAACCAAGTTTTATTACTGGTCTGTCAAGCCTTTTTATGTCTCATTTAGTAATTTAGTAGTCACAAAATACATCGATAATCCTTCTAAGTATGGAATACATAGATGTTAGGTTGTAATACGAATGCAGCAATGTAATAAACCCAGTTCTATTATTGGTCGGTCCAACCTTTGTATGTGTTATTTAGTGATTTAGTAGTCAAACAAACTCCGATGATCCATCCAAGTATGGAATAAATAGATGCTAGGAGGTAATACACGTTTTGTAATGTAAGAAACCAGGTTTTATTAATTGTCAGTCCGTCCAGCCTTTTTATGTCTCATTTAGTAATTTAGTAGTCAAAAAAACATCAAAAATCCATCCGAGTATGGAATACATAGATGTTAGGTTGTAATATAATAGTAGTAATGTAAGAAACCAAGTTCTATTATTTATCCATCCAACTTTTGAATGTCTTATTTAGTGATTTAGCAGTCAAAAAAACACCGATAATCCATCCAAGTATGGAATAAATAGATGCTAGGAGGTAATAGATGTTTTGTACTGTAAGAAAGCAAGTCTTATTGTTGTAATGTAAGAAAGCAAGTTTTATTGTTGGTCCGTCCTGCCTTTGTATGTCTCATATAGTAATTTAATAGTCAAAAAAACATCAAAAATCCATCCGAGTATGGAATACATAGGTGTTAGGTTGTAATACAATAGTAATAATGTAAGAAACCAAGTTCTATTATTGGTCCATTGAACTTTTGAATGTCTCATTTAGTGATTTAGTAGTAAAAGAAATGCCGATAATCCATTTGAGTTTAGAATACATAGATGTTAGGAGGTAATGCACATGTAGTAATGTAAGAAGCCAAGTTTTATTACTGGTCTGTCAAGCCTTTTTATGTCTCATTTAGTAATTTAGTAATCACAAAATACATCGATAATCCTTCTAAGTATGGAATACATAGATGTTAGGTTGTAATACGAATGCAGCAATGTAAGAAAACCAGTTCTATTATTGGTCCGTCCAACCTTTGTATGTGTTATTTAGTGATTTAGTAGTCAAAAAAACTCCGATGATCCATCCAAGTATGGAATAAATAGATGCTAGGAGATAATACACGTGTTGTAATATAAGAAACCAGGTTTTATTAATTGTCAGTCCGTCCAGCCTTTTTATGTCTCATTTAGTAATTTAGTTGTCAAAAAAACATCAAAAATATATCCGAGTATGGAATATATAGATGTTAGGTTGTAATACAATAGTAGTAATGTAAGAAACCAAGTTCTATTATTGGTCCATTCAACTTTTGAATGTCTCATTTAGTGATTTAGTAGTAAAAGAAACACCGATAATCCATTTGAGTTTAGAATACATAGATGTTAGGAGGTAATGCACATGTAGTAATGTAAGAAACCAAGTTTTATTACTGGTCTGTCAAGCCTTTTTATGTCTCATTTAGTAATTTAGTAGTCACAAAATACATCGATAATCCTTCTAAGTATGGAATACATAGATGTTAGGTTGTAATACGAATGCAGCAATGTAATAAACCCAGTTCTATTATTGGTCGGTCCAACCTTTGTATGTGTTATTTAGTGATTTAGTAGTCAAAAAAACTCCGATGATCCATCCAAGTATGGAATAAGTAGATGCTAGGAGGTAATACACGTGTTGTAATGTAAGAAACCAGGTTTTATTAATTGTCAGTCCGTCCAGCCTTTTTATGTCTCATTTAGTAATTTAGTAGTCAAAAAAACATCAAAAATCCATCCGAGTATGGAATACATAGATGTTAGGTTGTAATACAATAGTAGTAATGTAAGAAACCAAGTTCTATTATTTGTCCATCCAACTTTTGAATGTCTTATTTAGTGATTTAGCAGTCAAAAAAACACCGATAATCCATCCAAGTATGGAATAAATAGATGCTAGGAGGTAATAGATGTTTTGTACTGTAAGAAAGCAAGTCTTATTGTTGTTCCGTCCAGCCTTTACATGTCTCATTTAGTAATTTAATAGTCAAAAACACATCAAAAATCCATCCGAGTATGGAATACATAGGTGTTAGGTTGTAATACAATAGTAATAATGTAAGAAACCAAGTTCTATTATTGGTCCATTCAACTTTTGAATGTCTCATTTAGTGATTTAGTAGTAAAAGAAACACCGACAATCCATTTGAGTTTAGAATACATAGATGTTAGGAGGTAATGCACATGTAGTAATGTAAGAAACCAAGTTTTATTACTGGTCTGTCAAGCCTTTTTATGTCTCATTTAGTAATTTAGTAGTCACAAAATACATCGATAATACTTCTTAGTATGGAATACATAGATGTTAGGTTGTAATATGAATGCAGCAATGTAAGAAACCCAGTTCTATTATTGGTCCGTCCAACCTTTGTATGTGTTATTTAGTGATTTAGTAGTCAAAAAAACTCCGATGATCCATCCAAGTATGGAATAAATAGATGCTAGGAGGTAATACACGTGTTGTAATGTAAGAAACCAGGTTTTATTAATTGTCAGTCCGTCCAGCCTTTTTATGTCTCATTTAGTAGTTTAGTATTCAAAAAAATATCAAAAATCCATCCGAGTATGGAATACATAGATGTTAGGTTGTAATACAATAGTAGTAATGTAAGAAACCAAGCTCTACTATTTGTCCATCCAACTTTTGATTGTCTTATTTTGTGATTTAGTAGTCAAAAAAACTGTGATAATCCTTCCAAGTATGGAATAAATAAATGGTTGGAGGTAATACACGTGTTGTAATGTAAGAAAGCAAGTTTTATTGTTGGTCCGTCCTGCCTTTGTATGTCTCATATAGTAATTTAATAGTCAAAAAAACATCAAAAATCCATCCGAGTATGGAATACATAGGTGTTAGGTTGTAATACAATAGTAATAATGTAAGAAACCAAGTTCTATTATTGGTCCATTGAACTTTTGAATGTCTCATTTAGTGATTTAGTAGTAAAAGAAATGCCGATAATCCATTTGAGTTTAGAATACATAGATGTTAGGAGGTAATGCACATGTAGTAATGTAAGAAGCCAAGTTTTATTACTGGTCTGTCAAGCCTTTTTATGTCTCATTTAGTAATTTAGTAATCACAAAATACATCGATAATCCTTCTAAGTATGGAATACATAGATGTTAGGTTGTAATACGAATGCAGCAATGTAAGAAAACCAGTTCTATTATTGGTCCGTCCAACCTTTGTATGTGTTATTTAGTGATTTAGTAGTCAAAAAAACTCCGATGATCCATCCAAGTATGGAATAAATAGATGCTAGGAGATAATACACGTGTTGTAATATAAGAAACCAGGTTTTATTAATTGTCAGTCCGTCCAGCCTTTTTATGTCTCATTTAGTAATTTAGTTGTCAAAAAAACATCAAAAATATATCCGAGTATGGAATATATAGATGTTAGGTTGTAATACAATAGTAGTAATGTAAGAAACCAAGTTCTATTATTGGTCCATTCAACTTTTGAATGTCTCATTTAGTGATTTAGTAGTAAAAGAAACACCGATAATCCATTTGAGTTTAGAATACATAGATGTTAGGAGGTAATGCACATGTAGTAATGTAAGAAACCAAGTTTTATTACTGGTCTGTCAAGCCTTTTTATGTCTCATTTAGTAATTTAGTAGTCACAAAATACATCGATAATCCTTCTAAGTATGGAATACATAGATGTTAGGTTGTAATACGAATGCAGCAATGTAATAAACCCAGTTCTATTATTGGTCGGTCCAACCTTTGTATGTGTTATTTAGTGATTTAGTAGTCAAAAAAACTCCGATGATCCATCCAAGTATGGAATAAGTAGATGCTAGGAGGTAATACACGTGTTGTAATGTAAGAAACCAGGTTTTATTAATTGTCAGTCCGTCCAGCCTTTTTATGTCTCATTGAGTAATTTAGTAGTCAAAAAAACATCAAAAATCCATCCGAGTATGGAATACATAGATGTTAGGTTGTAATACAATAGTAGTAATGTAAGAAACCAAGTTCTATTATTTGTCCATCCAACTTTTGAATGTCTTATTTAGTGATTTAGCAGTCAAAAAAACACCGATAATCCATCCAAGTATGGAATAAATAGATGCTAGGAGGTAATAGATGTTTTGTACTGTAAGAAAGCAAGTCTTATTGTTGTTCCGTCCAGCCTTTACATGTCTCATTTAGTAATTTAATAGTCAAAAACACATCAAAAATCCATCCGAGTATGGAATACATAGGTGTTAGGTTGTAATACAATAGTAATAATGTAAGAAACCAAGTTCTATTATTGGTCCATTCAACTTTTGAATGTCTCATTTAGTGATTTAGTAGTAAAAGAAACACCGACAATCCATTTGAGTTTAGAATACATAGATGTTAGGAGGTAATGCACATGTAGTAATGTAAGAAACCAAGTTTTATTACTGGTCTGTCAAGCCTTTTTATGTCTCATTTAGTAATTTAGTAGTCACAAAATACATCGATAATACTTCTTAGTATGGAATACATAGATGTTAGGTTGTAATATGAATGCAGCAATGTAAGAAACCCAGTTCTATTATTGGTCCGTCCAACCTTTGTATGTGTTATTTAGTGATTTAGTAGTCAAAAAAACTCCGATGATCCATCCAAGTATGGAATAAATAGATGCTAGGAGGTAATACACGTGTTGTAATGTAAGAAACCAGGTTTTATTAATTGTCAGTCCGTCCAGCCTTTTTATGTCTCATTTAGTAGTTTAGTATTCAAAAAAATATCAAAAATCCATCCGAGTATGGAATACATAGATGTTAGGTTGTAATACAATAGTAGTAATGTAAGAAACCAAGCTCTACTATTTGTCCATCCAACTTTTGATTGTCTTATTTTGTGATTTAGTAGTCAAAAAAACTGTGATAATCCTTCCAAGTATGGAATAAATAAATGGTTGGAGGTAATACACGTGTTGTAATGTAAGAAAGCAAGTTTTATTGTTGGTCCGTCCTGCCTTTGTATGTCTCATATAGTAATTTAATAGTCAAAAAAACATCAAAAATCCATCCGAGTATGGAATACATAGGTGTTAGGTTGTAATACAATAGTAATAATGTAAGAAACCAAGTTTTATTATTGGTCCATTGAACTTTTGAATGTCTCATTTAGTGATTTAGTAGTAAAAGAAATGCCGATAATCCATTTGAGTTTAGAATACATAGATGTTAGGAGGTAATGCACATGTAGTAATGTAAGAAGCCAAGTTTTATTACTGGTCTGTCAAGCCTTTTTATGTCTCATTTAGTAATTTAGTAATCACAAAATACATCGATAATCCTTCTAAGTATGGAATACATAGATGTTAGGTTGTAATACGAATGCAGCAATGTAAGAAAACCAGTTCTATTATTGGTCCGTCCAACCTTTGTATGTGTTATTTAGTGATTTAGTAGTCAAAAAAACTCCGATGATCCATCCAAGTATGGAATAAATAGATGCTAGGAGATAATACACGTGTTGTAATATAAGAAACCAGGTTTTATTAATTGTCAGTCCGTCCAGCCTTTTTATGTCTCATTTAGTAATTTAGTTGTCAAAAAAACATCAAAAATATATCCGAGTATGGAATATATAGATGTTAGGTTGTAATACAATAGTAGTAATGTAAGAAACCAAGTTCTATTATTGGTCCATTCAACTTTTGAATGTCTCATTTAGTGATTTAGTAGTAAAAGAAACACCGATAATCCATTTGAGTTTAGAATACATAGATGTTAGGAGGTAATGCACATGTAGTAATGTAAGAAACCAAGTTTTATTACTGGTCTGTCAAGCCTTTTTATGTCTCATTTAGTAATTTAGTAGTCACAAAATACATCGATAATCCTTCTAAGTATGGAATACATAGATGTTAGGTTGTAATACGAATGCAGCAATGTAATAAACCCAGTTCTATTATTGGTCGGTCCAACCTTTGTATGTGTTATTTAGTGATTTAGTAGTCAAAAAAACTCCGATGATCCATCCAAGTATGGAATAAGTAGATGCTAGGAGGTAATACACGTGTTGTAATGTAAGAAACCAGGTTTTATTAATTGTCAGTCCGTCCAGCCTTTTTATGTCTCATTTAGTAATTTAGTAGTCAAAAAAACATCAAAAATCCATCCGAGTATGGAATACATAGATGTTAGGTTGTAATACAATAGTAGTAATGTAAGAAACCAAGTTCTATTATTTGTCCATCCAACTTTTGAATGTCTTATTTAGTGATTTAGCAGTCAAAAAAACACCGATAATCCATCCAAGTATGGAATAAATAGATGCTAGGAGGTAATAGATGTTTTGTACTGTAAGAAAGCAAGTCTTATTGTTGTTCCGTCCAGCCTTTACATGTCTCATTTAGTAATTTAATAGTCAAAAACACATCAAAAATCCATCCGAGTATGGAATACATAGGTGTTAGGTTGTAATACAATAGTAATAATGTAAGAAACCAAGTTCTATTATTGGTCCATTCAACTTTTGAATGTCTCATTTAGTGATTTAGTAGTAAAAGAAACACCGACAATCCATTTGAGTTTAGAATACATAGATGTTAGGAGGTAATGCACATGTAGTAATGTAAGAAACCAAGTTTTATTACTGGTCTGTCAAGCCTTTTTATGTCTCATTTAGTAATTTAGTAGTCACAAAATACATCGATAATACTTCTTAGTATGGAATACATAGATGTTAGGTTGTAATATGAATGCAGCAATGTAAGAAACCCAGTTCTATTATTGGTCCGTCCAACCTTTGTATGTGTTATTTAGTGATTTAGTAGTCAAAAAAACTCCGATGATCCATCCAAGTATGGAATAAATAGATGCTAGGAGGTAATACACGTGTTGTAATGTAAGAAACCAGGTTTTATTAATTGTCAGTCCGTCCAGCCTTTTTATGTCTCATTTAGTAGTTTAGTATTCAAAAAAATATCAAAAATCCATCCGAGTATGGAATACATAGATGTTAGGTTGTAATACAATAGTAGTAATGTAAGAAACCAAGCTCTACTATTTGTCCATCCAACTTTTGATTGTCTTATTTTGTGATTTAGTAGTCAAAAAAACTGTGATAATCCTTCCAAGTATGGAATAAATAAATGGTTGGAGGTAATACACGTGTTGTAATGTAAGAAAGCAAGTTTTATTGTTGGTCCGTCCTGCCTTTGTATGTCTCATATAGTAATTTAATAGTCAAAAAAACATCAAAAATCCATCCGAGTATGGAATACATAGGTGTTAGGTTGTAATACAATAGTAATAATGTAAGAAACCAAGTTCTATTATTGGTCCATTCAACTTTTGAATGTCTCATTTAGTGATTTAGTAGTAAAAGAAATGCCGATAATCCATTTGAGTTTAGAATACATAGATGTTAGGAGGTAATGCACATGTAGTAATGTAAGAAGCCAAGTTTTATTACTGGTCTGTCAAGCCTTTTTATGTCTCATTTAGTAATTTAGTAATCACAAAATACATCGATAATCCTTCTAAGTATGAAATACATAGATGTTAGGTTGTAATACGAATGCAGCAATGTAAGAAAACCAGTTCTATTATTGGTCCGTCCAACCTTTGTATGTGTTATTTAGTGATTTAGTAGTCAAAAAAACTCCGATGATCCATCCAAGTATGGAATAAATAGATGCTAGGAGATAATACACGTGTTGTAATATAAGAAACCAGGTTTTATTAATTGTCAGTCCGTCCAGCCTTTTTATGTCTCATTTAGTAATTTAGTTGTCAAAAAAACATCAAAAATATATCCGAGTATGGAATATATAGATGTTAGGTTGTAATACAATAGTAGTAATGTAAGAAACCAAGTTCTATTATTGGTCCATTCAACTTTTGAATGTCTCATTTAGTGATTTAGTAGTAAAAGAAACACCGATAATCCATTTGAGTTTAGAATACATAGATGTTAGGAGGTAATGCACATGTAGTAATGTAAGAAACCAAGTTTTATTACTGGTCTGTCAAGCCTTTTTATGTCTCATTTAGTAATTTAGTAGTCACAAAATACATCGATAATCCTTCTAAGTATGGAATACATAGATGTTAGGTTGTAATACGAATGCAGCAATGTAATAAACCCAGTTCTATTATTGGTCGGTCCAACCTTTGTATGTGTTATTTAGTGATTTAGTAGTCAAAAAAACTCCGATGATCCATCCAAGTATGGAATAAATAAATGGTTGGAGGTAATACACGTGTTGTAATGTAAGAAACCAGGTTTTATTAATTGTCAGTCCGTCCAGCCTTTTTATGTCTCATTTAGTAATTTAGTAGTCAAAAAAACATCAAAAATCCATCCGAGTATGGAATACATAGATGTTAGGTTGTAATACAATAGTAGTAATGTAAGAAACCAAGTTCTATTATTTGTCCATCCAACTTTTGAATGTCTTATTTAGTGATTTAGCAGTCAAAAAAACACCGATAATCCATCCAAGTATGGAATAAATAGATGCTAGGAGGTAATAGATGTTTTGTACTGTAAGAAAGCAAGTCTTATTGTTGTTCTGTCCAGCCTTTACATGTCTCATTTAGTAATTTAATAGTCAAAAACACATCAAAAATCCATCCGAGTATGGAATACATAGGTGTTAGGTTGTAATACAATAGTAATAATGTAAGAAACCAAGTTCTATTATTGGTCCATTCAACTTTTGAATGTCTCATTTAGTGATTTAGTAGTAAAAGAAACACCGACAATCCATTTGAGTTTAGAATACATAGATGTTAGGAGGTAATGCACATGTAGTAATGTAAGAAACCAAGTTTTATTACTGGTCTGTCAAGCCTTTTTATGTCTCATTTAGTAATTTAGTAGTCACAAAATACATCGATAATACTTCTTAGTATGGAATACATAGATGTTAGGTTGTAATATGAATGCAGCAATGTAAGAAACCCAGTTCTATTATTGGTCCGTCCAACCTTTGTATGTGTTATTTAGTGATTTAGTAGTCAAAAAAACTCCGATGATCCATCCAAGTATGGAATAAATAGATGCTAGGAGGTAATACACGTGTTGTAATGTAAGAAACCAGGTTTTATTAATTGTCAGTCCGTCCAGCCTTTTTATGTCTCATTTAGTAGTTTAGTATTCAAAAAAATATCAAAAATCCATCCGAGTATGGAATACATAGATGTTAGGTTGTAATACAATAGTAGTAATGTAAGAAACCAAGCTCTACTATTTGTCCATCCAACTTTTGATTGTCTTATTTTGTGATTTAGTAGTCAAAAAAACTGTGATAATCCTTCCAAGTATGGAATAAATAAATGGTTGGAGGTAATACACGTGTTGTAATGTAAGAAAGCAAGTTTTATTGTTGGTCCGTCCTGCCTTTGTATGTCTCATATAGTAATTTAATAGTCAAAAAAACATCAAAAATCCATCCGAGTATGGAATACATAGGTGTTAGGTTGTAATACAATAGTAATAATGTAAGAAACCAAGTTCTATTATTGGTCCATTGAACTTTTGAATGTCTCATTTAGTGATTTAGTAGTAAAAGAAATGCCGATAATCCATTTGAGTTTAGAATACATAGATGTTAGGAGGTAATGGACATGTAGTAATGTAAGAAACCAAGTTTTATTACTGGTCTGTCAAGCCTTTTTATGTCTCATTTAGTAATTTAGTAGTCACAAAATACATCGATAATCCTTCTAAGTATGGAATACATAGATGTTAGGTTGTAATACGAATGCAGCAATGTAATAAACCCAGTTCTATTATTGGTCGGTCCAGCCTTTGTATGTGTTATTTAGTGATTTAGTAGTCAAAAAAACTCCGATGATCCATCCAAGTATGGAATAAATAGATACTAGGAGGTAATACACGTGTTGTAATGTAAGAAACCAGGTTTTATTAATTGTCAGTCCGTCCAGCCTTTTTATGTCTCATTTAGTAATTTAGTAGTCAAAAAAACATCAAAAATCCATCCGAGTATGGAATACATAGATGTTAGGTTGTAATACAATAGTAGTAATGTAAGAAACCAAGTTCTATTATTTGTCCATCCAACTTTTGAATGTCTTATTTAGTGATTTAGCAGTCAAAAAAACACCGATAATCCATCCAAGTATGGAATAAATAGATGCTAGGAGGTAATAGATGTTTTGTACTGTAAGAAAGCAAGTCTTATTGTTGTTCCGTCCAGCCTTTACATGTCTCATTTAGTAATTTAATAGTCAAAAACACATCAAAAATCCATCCGAGTATGGAATACATAGGTGTTAGGTTGTAATACAATAGTAATAATGTAAGAAACCAAGTTCTATTATTGGTCCATTCAACTTTTGAATGTCTCATTTAGTGATTTAGTAGTAAAAGAAACACCGACAATCCATTTGAGTTTAGAATACATAGATGTTAGGAGGTAATGCACATGTAGTAATGTAAGAAACCAAGTTTTATTACTGGTCTGTCAAGCCTTTTTATGTCTCATTTAGTAATTTAGTAGTCACAAAATACATCGATAATACTTCTTAGTATGGAATACATAGATGTTAGGTTGTAATATGAATGCAGCAATGTAAGAAACCCAGTTCTATTATTGGTCCGTCCAACCTTTGTATGTGTTATTTAGTGATTTAGTAGTCAAAAAAACTCCGATGATCCATCCAAGTATGGAATAAATAGATGCTAGGAGGTAATACACGTGTTGTAATGTAAGAAACCAGGTTTTATTAATTGTCAGTCCGTCCAGCCTTTTTATGTCTCATTTAGTAGTTTAGTATTCAAAAAAATATCAAAAATCCATCCGAGTATGGAATACATAGATGTTAGGTTGTAATACAATAGTAGTAATGTAAGAAACCAAGCTCTACTATTTGTCCATCCAACTTTTGATTGTCTTATTTTGTGATTTAGTAGTCAAAAAAACTGTGATAATCCTTCCAAGTATGGAATAAATAAATGGTTGGAGGTAATACACGTGTTGTAATGTAAGAAAGCAAGTTTTATTGTTGGTCCGTCCTGCCTTTGTATGTCTCATATAGTAATTTAATAGTCAAAAAAACATCAAAAATCCATCCGAGTATGGAATACATAGGTGTTAGGTTGTAATACAATAGTAATAATGTAAGAAACCAAGTTCTATTATTGGTCCATTCAACTTTTGAATGTCTCATTTAGTGATTTAGTAGTAAAAGAAATGCCGATAATCCATTTGAGTTTAGAATACATAGATGTTAGGAGGTAATGCACATGTAGTAATGTAAGAAGCCAAGTTTTATTACTGGTCTGTCAAGCCTTTTTATGTCTCATTTAGTAATTTAGTAATCACAAAATACATCGATAATCCTTCTAAGTATGAAATACATAGATGTTAGGTTGTAATACGAATGCAGCAATGTAAGAAAACCAGTTCTATTATTGGTCCGTCCAACCTTTGTATGTGTTATTTAGTGATTTAGTAGTCAAAAAAACTCCGATGATCCATCCAAGTATGGAATAAATAGATGCTAGGAGATAATACACGTGTTGTAATATAAGAAACCAGGTTTTATTAATTGTCAGTCCGTCCAGCCTTTTTATGTCTCATTTAGTAATTTAGTTGTCAAAAAAACATCAAAAATATATCCGAGTATGGAATATATAGATGTTAGGTTGTAATACAATAGTAGTAATGTAAGAAACCAAGTTCTATTATTGGTCCATTCAACTTTTGAATGTCTCATTTAGTGATTTAGTAGTAAAAGAAACACCGATAATCCATTTGAGTTTAGAATACATAGATGTTAGGAGGTAATGCACATGTAGTAATGTAAGAAACCAAGTTTTATTACTGGTCTGTCAAGCCTTTTTATGTCTCATTTAGTAATTTAGTAGTCACAAAATACATCGATAATCCTTCTAAGTATGGAATACATAGATGTTAGGTTGTAATACGAATGCAGCAATGTAATAAACCCAGTTCTATTATTGGTCGGTCCAACCTTTGTATGTGTTATTTAGTGATTTAGTAGTCAAAAAAACTCCGATGATCCATCCAAGTATGGAATAAATAAATGGTTGGAGGTAATACACGTGTTGTAATGTAAGAAACCAGGTTTTATTAATTGTCAGTCCGTCCAGCCTTTTTATGTCTCATTTAGTAATTTAGTAGTCAAAAAAACATCAAAAATCCATCCGAGTATGGAATACATAGATGTTAGGTTGTAATACAATAGTAGTAATGTAAGAAACCAAGTTCTATTATTTGTCCATCCAACTTTTGAATGTCTTATTTAGTGATTTAGCAGTCAAAAAAACACCGATAATCCATCCAAGTATGGAATAAATAGATGCTAGGAGGTAATAGATGTTTTGTACTGTAAGAAAGCAAGTCTTATTGTTGTTCTGTCCAGCCTTTACATGTCTCATTTAGTAATTTAATAGTCAAAAACACATCAAAAATCCATCCGAGTATGGAATACATAGGTGTTAGGTTGTAATACAATAGTAATAATGTAAGAAACCAAGTTCTATTATTGGTCCATTCAACTTTTGAATGTCTCATTTAGTGATTTAGTAGTAAAAGAAACACCGACAATCCATTTGAGTTTAGAATACATAGATGTTAGGAGGTAATGCACATGTAGTAATGTAAGAAACCAAGTTTTATTACTGGTCTGTCAAGCCTTTTTATGTCTCATTTAGTAATTTAGTAGTCACAAAATACATCGATAATACTTCTTAGTATGGAATACATAGATGTTAGGTTGTAATATGAATGCAGCAATGTAAGAAACCCAGTTCTATTATTGGTCCGTCCAACCTTTGTATGTGTTATTTAGTGATTTAGTAGTCAAAAAAACTCCGATGATCCATCCAAGTATGGAATAAATAGATGCTAGGAGGTAATACACGTGTTGTAATGTAAGAAACCAGGTTTTATTAATTGTCAGTCCGTCCAGCCTTTTTATGTCTCATTTAGTAGTTTAGTATTCAAAAAAATATCAAAAATCCATCCGAGTATGGAATACATAGATGTTAGGTTGTAATACAATAGTAGTAATGTAAGAAACCAAGCTCTACTATTTGTCCATCCAACTTTTGATTGTCTTATTTTGTGATTTAGTAGTCAAAAAAACTGTGATAATCCTTCCAAGTATGGAATAAATAAATGGTTGGAGGTAATACACGTGTTGTAATGTAAGAAAGCAAGTTTTATTGTTGGTCCGTCCTGCCTTTGTATGTCTCATATAGTAATTTAATAGTCAAAAAAACATCAAAAATCCATCCGAGTATGGAATACATAGGTGTTAGGTTGTAATACAATAGTAATAATGTAAGAAACCAAGTTCTATTATTGGTCCATTGAACTTTTGAATGTCTCATTTAGTGATTTAGTAGTAAAAGAAATGCCGATAATCCATTTGAGTTTAGAATACATAGATGTTAGGAGGTAATGGACATGTAGTAATGTAAGAAACCAAGTTTTATTACTGGTCTGTCAAGCCTTTTTATGTCTCATTTAGTAATTTAGTAGTCACAAAATACATCGATAATCCTTCTAAGTATGGAATACATAGATGTTAGGTTGTAATACGAATGCAGCAATGTAATAAACCCAGTTCTATTATTGGTCGGTCCAGCCTTTGTATGTGTTATTTAGTGATTTAGTAGTCAAAAAAACTCCGATGATCCATCCAAGTATGGAATAAATAGATACTAGGAGGTAATACACGTGTTGTAATGTAAGAAACCAGGTTTTATTAATTGTCAGTCCGTCCAGCCTTTTTATGTCTCATTTAGTAATTTAGTAGTCAAAAAAACATCAAAAATCCATCCGAGTATGGAATACATAGATGTTAGGTTGTAATACAATAGTAGTAATGTAAGAAACCAAGTTCTATTATTTGTCCATCCAACTTTTGAATGTCTTATTTAGTGATTTAGCAGTCAAAAAAACACCGATAATCCATCCAAGTATGGAATAAATAGATGCTAGGAGGTAATAGATGTTTTGTACTGTAAGAAAGCAAGTCTTATTGTTGTTCTGTCCAGCCTTTACATGTCTCATTTAGTAATTTAATAGTCAAAAACACATCAAAAATCCATCCGAGTATGGAATACATAGGTGTTAGGTTGTAATACAATAGTAATAATGTAAGAAACCAAGTTCTATTATTGGTCCATTCAACTTTTGAATGTCTCATTTAGTGATTTAGTAGTAAAAGAAACACCGACAATCCATTTGAGTTTAGAATACATAGATGTTAGGAGGTAATGCACATGTAGTAATGTAAGAAACCAAGTTTTATTACTGGTCTGTCAAGCCTTTTTATGTCTCATTTAGTAATTTAGTAGTCACAAAATACATCGATAATACTTCTTAGTATGGAATACATAGATGTTAGGTTGTAATATGAATGCAGCAATGTAAGAAACCCAGTTCTATTATTGGTCCGTCCAACCTTTGTATGTGTTATTTAGTGATTTAGTAGTCAAAAAAACTCCGATGATCCATCCAAGTATGGAATAAATAGATGCTAGGAGGTAATACACGTGTTGTAATGTAAGAAACCAGGTTTTATTAATTGTCAGTCCGTCCAGCCTTTTTATGTCTCATTTAGTAGTTTAGTATTCAAAAAAATATCAAAAATCCATCCGAGTATGGAATACATAGATGTTAGGTTGTAATACAATAGTAGTAATGTAAGAAACCAAGCTCTACTATTTGTCCATCCAACTTTTGATTGTCTTATTTTGTGATTTAGTAGTCAAAAAAACTGTGATAATCCTTCCAAGTATGGAATAAATAAATGGTTGGAGGTAATACACGTGTTGTAATGTAAGAAAGCAAGTTTTATTGTTGGTCCGTCCTGCCTTTGTATGTCTCATATAGTAATTTAATAGTCAAAAAAACATCAAAAATCCATCCGAGTATGGAATACATAGGTGTTAGGTTGTAATACAATAGTAATAATGTAAGAAACCAAGTTCTATTATTGGTCCATTGAACTTTTGAATGTCTCATTTAGTGATTTAGTAGTAAAAGAAATGCCGATAATCCATTTGAGTTTAGAATACATAGATGTTAGGAGGTAATGGACATGTAGTAATGTAAGAAACCAAGTTTTATTACTGGTCTGTCAAGCCTTTTTATGTCTCATTTAGTAATTTAGTAGTCACAAAATACATCGATAATCCTTCTAAGTATGGAATACATAGATGTTAGGTTGTAATACGAATGCAGCAATGTAATAAACCCAGTTCTATTATTGGTCGGTCCAGCCTTTGTATGTGTTATTTAGTGATTTAGTAGTCAAAAAAACTCCGATGATCCATCCAAGTATGGAATAAATAGATACTAGGAGGTAATACACGTGTTGTAATGTAAGAAACCAGGTTTTATTAATTGTCAGTCCGTCCAGCCTTTTTATGTCTCATTTAGTAATTTAGTAGTCAAAAAAACATCAAAAATCCATCCGAGTATGGAATACATAGATGTTAGGTTGTAATACAATAGTAGTAATGTAAGAAACCAAGTTCTATTATTTGTCCATCCAACTTTTGAATGTCTTATTTAGTGATTTAGCAGTCAAAAAAACACCGATAATCCATCCAAGTATGGAATAAATAGATGCTAGGAGGTAATAGATGTTTTGTACTGTAAGAAAGCAAGTCTTATTGCTGTTCCGTCCAGCCTTTACATGTCTCATTTAGTAATTTAATAGTCAAAAACACATCAAAAATCCATCCGAGTATGGAATACATAGGTGTTAGGTTGTAATACAATAGTAATAATGTAAGAAACCAAGTTCTATTATTGGTCCATTGAACTTTTGAATGTCTCATTTAGTGATTTAGTAGTAAAAGAAATGCCGATAATCCATTTGAGTTTAGAATACATAGATGTTAGGAGGTAATGCACATGTAGTAATGTAAGAAACCAAGTTTTATTACTGGTCTGTCAAGCCAACCTTTATCAAAAATAAACAACCCATAAATCTATCACATCCGACTATACCGAGTCCACAAACATCCACATATGCCGCAAGCCTAAACCAAAATAAACAAGTATACAACCACATTTCCAGAGTATACATCCAAAATATCTATAAAACCCAAACATTTTTGAATTTACATCCAAGATCTCAGACAACCAATGACCCTCAAAAAGATTTTATAACTCAAAAACTACAAGGATATAATAAACTAATTGCCCAGCCTGGCACCAGTGCAAATCTAGTACGTACATGCTACGAATATGGACTACTTTCAACAGTATATACAGCAGATGGAGCAGAACTACAACAAATACCAGACTTATATAATGCTTTTACAATATACAAAAGAATTACAGACGGATCATTCTTTTACATAAGATGTTATTCAGCACCAGCAGAAATATTATACAATGAGATAAAACCACTCATCCAAGTAGTAAAAATTGGACTTACCAGAGATATGATTATCCCAGAGGAAATAGAAAAACAACCAGAAATACCAGAAGTTGACATACCAACATTCTTTGCTACAAAAAGATTAATAGGACTGCAAGTAATTATTCAAGAACTAGTCAACAATTACACCAATGGACATAATATATGGAAATATCATTGTAGAGACCATGCCATGATCTATGCAAATGCAAGAGTACTACGCCAAGAAGATATGGAAGAAGTACGTAGTTGGATATGGACTTTATTAAGACCTGAAGATACCCCAACAACAAGAGCTATCAAAAAGGATTTTATTTCAGAAAATTTATTAGTCAAATACTGCCAGTATTTAGGACCAAAATATCCAGATCACCAATGTTCAAAATGCAGTGGAGGAAATACGACAACTATACCAGAAGTGAATTTAGAATAAAGACAGCAGGACAAAAAGCTACAGACAGAAGCTAATGGGAAGACCCACAGATATTTTTTTAGTTTGTCTTATTATGTAAATTATTGAGAATCTTTTTATCTTTTTAAGTGGAAGACATAAAGTCCCCACACGTTTTCTTTCTTTTGAAATTTTGAGCATAAGGCTCAATTATGTAAGAAAAAGAATAAAGTAGAAATAGTAACACGCGTCTAGGAATAGTAGAAAACGCGTTTTTTCCCTTTCTTTTTAGAAAAAGTCGTAAAGAACACAGTAACTAGTACTGTGCACTTACGCGTTTATGTAATATATATATAGCGGTGAAGGCAAAGGAGAAGGTAAGAATTCAGAGAAATCTGAAAACCCCTCTCATGAGCTGAGACCCCCTACAAAAATATATAAAAAAAAATTATTTAAAGCATGGAGGAATCCAATATAGAAACATCTATATCACATACAACGGAAGAGATAACAACAAAGGTATACTCATATTTACATATGTGTAACTAATCTATCATATTCCTAATAATCTCTATTAGATTATTATTATTTATCATGTTATAGTCTGATTATGTTAGCATTATCCTTATTAGTTTGCTATGGTTAGGAAGCTAAGAGTAAGTTAGGCCCAGACTAAGCTTTTCCAAAATGGTTGAACCCAGAAGAAGGCTAGAAATGCCGTGAATAGGGTAGTAAACCAACTGAAGTAAGCAGTGTTAGGGTAAACCGATTGAAGCTGGAACCCATAGTAGTGACCAACCGGATAATTAAACATACTGGACTATTAGATGATAAAGGTAATAATATAAGCAGAGGTTAGAAGGAATAATTTGATTAAAACACAGAAGTAAAGAAATGACAGAACCTAGTTATATGAAACCCGATATAGTAGAAACTAGTAACCCTAAACAAACAAAAAATGTAGAAAAATATAAAACCCCAACACCTAAATATTTGATAAATGGAGACAAGGACTATAAAATATTAGTCTTATATATACTAAGAACTTTAGATACAGAAATAATACAAAACATATATAATCTATTATTTACTCATGAACTTATAAACCTAATGAAAGAATCATGGTTAGATACAATATTAAACAATGATAGTGATGATGACTTTAGAGATAATGACATATACCTTGACATAGATACAGAAGGATATCTAGATTCTTATTAAAATGAACCAACAACATTTAGAAAATTGGCAAAAAACTATAGATGAATTAAGAGAAAGAGAAACCTTAATACAACACAACCTAGATAAATATATCCAAACCCAGAATGAAGCATATCTAGATTTAATAGTACAAGACATTAACCAAATATTAAGATTAATTAGACAAAGAGATATTTATTTTAATTCCGCATTTACATAAATGTCTCTAAAAGAGAAAGATCAAAGGACCACCCCCCACTTGGTATCAGAGCATAGGAATAAAACATATAGGAATAAAGAGCATAGGAATAAAACATATAGGAATAAAGAGCATAGGAATAAAAAACATAGGAATAAACAAGATGTTATATCAGATAAGATTATAATGAATACCAACAATATTTACAAAAATAGAATAAGGAAACACAGTAAAAAGCAATTTATAATGCAAACAGAAAACATGAAAGGCATTGAATATGGAGAAGATCTACCAGACGAACACCCTAGATGTATAAGATTAGATAAACAAATAAATATAGCAACTAAAGTACAGAAACTAAGACTAAATTTAGATAAATTATATGAAAAATACGAATACACAAAAATACCTGAATTAATAGATACAATTTCCTATACTGAATATGAATATATAAGACAACTCATAAAACAACAAGAATATAAATATGATGAATTATAATGTATAAACGACAACAATCAAAAGTAGTTAGAAAAATAAAAATACACTATTTATCAAGAAGAATTGAAAAACAGAGTAAAATAAAAAGTCAGCAAAAATATAACCTAAGAGAAATTACACAAGTAATTAAGGAAATAAATAACTTAACTAAAGCAATAACACATTTTATTATAGCAATAACTAAAATAAGAGAATCATTAGTAAATGGATAAGCCTGAATCAAGTAAGCCAAATATAGAACGAACGATAAGAAAAGCAGAATTACTTAGTCAATTTATAAAAATACAAGATGAAATTAAGTCTAGAAAAGAAAGCTTAAATTATAATATATTTGCAGGAGTAACTAAGAAATCGATAGAAGCACAAAAACAAACAATAAGTGAATTAGAACTACAAAAAGAGATAATAGAAATGAAATATGCATATGAATAAAGAAGAATATCCAGTAGAAGAAAAAACATTTTTAGGAACAGATGGAACACAAATAATAATAACACACTCAAATTTAGGACGACGATATAGAAAAATAGGTACAAAATTACATTTAATGCCAGATCCAATATCAGCTAAATTAGAAGATAGTCTAACAGAAATGATAAGATTACAAAAGGAAAATACTGAAATAGATCAAAAATTAGAAATTGAAAAAATACGATTAGAAGCCAGAAAAGAAATCGAACAACTAAAAAACCAACAAGTAAAACAAGCCCCTCCTCAAACACCATTTAAACCTATACCACCTCACGAACCAATCCCTGAATATACTGAACCAGAACCTGAAACATCCGAATCATCTACAAAAATACAAGAAATGGAAAAAGAATTAGCAATATTAAAACAAATATATGCCCAGAAAGTACAAGCAAGACTAGCAAAACAAACTGAAAAAATAAAAAAAGAAAAAGAAAAAAAGTTAGCAATGGAATTAGAAAAGTTAAAAGAACAAATACACTTAGAAGAATTAAACCCTGACGAAGAATCTCCAAATATAAGTATTGATAACATCACAATAGACAATTTAACTATAGATAATGTAACCATAAACGAAGCCGAATCCGAACTAAATTCAGACAATGATGACAATAATGATGAAAACAGCGAAACATATACCCAAATAATGAACCAAATAACAGATTTAAACATAAATACAACAAATGCTAAACCAAATATAAATACCATAAAAAATGAGCAACCAAGTACAAGTAGAACATATGATAAAAGAAGACATGACAACCCTAGAACAAGCGGACCAACTTATTATACAGTAACAGATGATAATAGATATGAAGCAATATGGCAAAGTAGACTAAATAAATGGACACCAACTAAAACTCCAGAACATTCACAATTTTTAGATTTAGATTGTGTTACAGATGTAAATAAAACAATACAAGTATGGATAGGACAAATTGCAAAACAACTAATAGATAATAAAATATCAGTAGCAGATACACCAGGATATATAGAAAGAACACTAATAGGAACAGTAAAATTATGGCTGCAAAACATAACAGCTGACGGTAGAGCAACTTTGAGAAATAATAAAGATAGTAGTGGAACAGTTACAACATCAAGCATAGCTATATTAGACAAATACGAATTTGGAATTAGAAATGAATTTGGAAGTATGACAACAGAATTAGCAGAACAAGAAAAAGATAAAAATCTAAATAGACAATTAATGAATAAATTATCAATATGTAATATGTGTTATATAGATGAATATACATGCGCTTTTAAGGATTACTATTATAGAGCAATATATACTCATGAAGAAGCTATAGCAGTTAGAAGAACATATTTTACAAAATTACCTGAACCCTTTAGTACAAAAATTGTAACAGCATGGGAAGCAGCTAGTTTAACAGATACATTAGGAGCTAGAATAAAATATTTACAAACATGGTTTGTAGAACTATGTGATGAATATAAAGATAAACAAAAATTAGACAAAGTATTAACAAAAAACATGTCGTGTTGTACACAAAAGATAGCACCACAATTTGGTTGTAAAACTAAGAAAAATAAGTTTAGATACAAAAAACGATTTAAAAATTATAAATCTTTTAAATCTAAATACAAGTATAAAAATCCAAGAAAACGATATTATATAAAAAATTACAAAAGAAAAAGACCTTACCGACCTAAGAAAAAATTATCCAAATGCAAATGTTACAACTGTGGAAAATTAGGACACTTAGCTAAAGATTGTAAAATACCTAAAGATATAAAGAAAAAACAAATTACCGAAGTAAGAATAGAAGAAAATATTTATACAGAATTACCATACATAGATTATGATTTAGAAAGTAACGATAGTATTTATGAACTAGATGAATTACCAGATATAGAAATGAACAACTCAGATTTAGAAACTGATCTAAATAATGATGATAAAGATATAAACCTATCAGATACAGAAACCGAAATTGATGACTGAATCAGGAATAATAGAAAAAGAAAATTACCAAACTGAAGATAGTAATAACCAAAAAATAATATTTGACTCAAATATATACAAACAAATCACGAAACAAGAAATAACCTTAAAGATAGACAATGTATTAGATGTACCAATGGTAAAATACTGGTTCAAAAAACCAAAAGAAGAATATTATATAATAAGCCAAAAAGAACATACAGTAGACTGTAAATATGCACAAGGTAGTGCAATGGTACCCATAATAAGTAAAAGAGAAATAACCAAAGAAATACAAGCATTAAAACCAAAACCAAAAAACGAAATAACTCATGTACACTTAGGAGCAATACAGATATTAATAAAAGCATGTTTTAAAGAAGGAATAAATACACCTATAGAGCTATACTTAGCAGATGATAGAATTAAGTACCCAATTGAACAAAGTATAATTAGTGCAGTAAAAGGAAATTTAATATACCAAAAATTTAAGTTTACAGTTAATCCAAATTATACAGTAGCAATACGAGATAGAAATATAGATAAATCCCTAGTATTATATTGGAAGTTATCAGGAATAGAACTAACCCCTGGAAGTAAAATATTTACAGCAAGATGCAAAAATTTATATATTTTAACTACTAAACATATGGTACAAGCAACTAACAAAATTGATAAAATTAATATAGAATCCCCATTTGACAATATCTTAACAGTTATAGATAATAATGATTATAGTTATGATGAATTAAATATGAATCAAGAATTAGATATAGTAAAAGAAAGAATAGGAACGACATCAAAAAGACAAATAGATGCCCCCTCATCCTCATCAAGAATGAGCACATCCAGAAGAATAGAATATGAAATACCCAATGAAATAATACCAACACAACATCCCTATTACATAACAGGAATATTAAATCAACGAAAATATTTAATCTTAATCAACACAGGAGAACAAGATAATTGGATAACCAGAGAATTAATTACAGAAGATGATATTATAATACAAGAACAAGAAATACCCGATTTACCAATAGAATTAAAACAAACAAAGGAAATAACTATTCAAGAATTAATCATAGGTGGAATACCTATAAATATACAATTTACAATAGGACAAATAAATCCAAATATAGTTTTAGGACTACAATGGCTAGAACAAGTAAAACCATATAAGTTAGAAGATAAAAGATTAATCATTCATTACCAAAATAAAAATGTAATAATCAATAGGACAAAATCAATACTATAAAAATACCTTAGCATGAAAGTATATATATTAGCAAAAATAATTGTAGAAGGATATAATAGTAGATATTATACACCAATAATAGACACGGGATCAGAAGCAAATTTATGTAGATACAATTGTTTACCAGAATCTAAATGGCAAAAGATAAAAAATCCAACTGTATTCACCGGATTTAATGACGAAGGGAGTATGGTAAAATATTACGCAAAAGATGTAAAACTACAGATATATGATAAAATACTAACAATAAAAACAATGTATAACTATGATTTCACAACAAGAGATATAATTTTAGGAATGCCCTTTATAGATGAACTATACCCTCATATACTAACAAAAACACACTGTTGGTTTACAACACCTTGTAAACAAAAAATAGGAGCCAAAAGAGTACAAAATAAACCTAGAAAAATAACACCATGGATAAAAGGATCAGAAAAAATAACACAAAAACTAGAAAATCAATCAACAACAGAGAAAGTAATAGAAATTATAACCTTTAATATCAACATGTTACAACCAATCTATGATAAGTTAGAACCCTTATATAGTGACAATCCGCTTAAAGGATGGCATAAACATAAAACAACAGTTACAATAGAACTAATAGATCAAAATAGTATAATAACCCAAAAACCATTAAAATATAACTTTGATGATTTAAAAGAATTTACCTTACACATAGAGGAATTACTTCAAAATAATTACATCCAAGCTAGTAATAGTAAACATACTAGTCCCGCCTTTATTGTTAACAAACATAGTGAACAAAAAAGAGGGAAAAGTAGGATGGTTATTGATTATAGAAATCTAAATGCCAAAACTAAAACTTATAATTACCCAATACCAAATAAAATATTAAAAATTAGACAAATCCAAGGATATAATTACTTTAGCAAATTTGATTGCAAATCAGGATTTTATCATTTAAAATTAGAAGATAACTCTAAACATTTAACAGCATTCACAGTACCCCAAGGATTTTATGAATGGAATGTTTTACCCTTTGGATATAAAAATGCACCAGGTAGATATCAACATTTTATGGATAAATATTTTACACAATTAGAAAATTGTATTGTATATATTGATGATATATTGTTATACTCAAGAACAGAAGACGAACATATACAATTACTAAATAAATTTATCAACATTATAGATGCAGCAGGAATTAGCTTAAGTAAAAGCAAGGCAGAAATAATGAAAAACCAAATAGAATTTCTTGGCATACAAATAGATAAGAATGGAGTAAAAATGCAAACACATATAGTACAAAAAATTATAAATTCAAATGAGATACTAGATACAAAGAAGAAATTACAATCCTTTTTAGGATTAGTAAACCAAGTAAGAGAATATATACCAAAGTTAGTAGAATATTTAAAACCATTAAATAAAAAATTAAAAAAGGATATTGAATATCATTTTGACCAAACAGATAGAAAACATATACAAAAGGTTAAAGAATTATGTCAAAAGTTACCAAAATTATATTTTCCAGCTATAACAAAAGAATTTATATATATAGTAGAAACAGATTCAAGTAACCATAGTTACGGTGGAGTATTAAAATATAAGTATCTTGATACAAAAATAGAACATCACTGTAGATATCACTCAGGAACATATACGGAACCTCAAGATAAATGGGAAATAAATAGGAAAGAATTATTTGCCTTATATAAATGTTTATTAACATTCGAACCATATATAGTTTATAACAAATTTATTGTCAGAACAGATAATACACAAGTAAAATGGTGGCTAACAAGAAAATTAGACGACTCAGTTACAACAAAAGAAATACGAAGACTTGTCTTGAATATACAAAATTTTACATTTACAATAGAAGTGATCAGTACTAACAAAAATGTCACTGCAGACTATTTATCAAGACAAAGCTACTCAGACAGATCAAGATAGCCAAATGGATATTTTATTAAAAGCCATGACTACACTTTGCTTAAAAGTGGACAGTTTTGAGCTAGAATTAAAAGAGCTAAAGAAGGAAAGAGCTACAAGTCAGCCGCATGACTCACAATATGCTGAACTATGTCGATCGGAAGACATTAAAAATCCAGAACTAGAAGGAGACGTTGAGAAACTCCATAAAACTCATAACAAGTTTGTTAATGCAGCTACAGGAAAAGCATCTACAGAAGCAAGCAGCTCAAATACAACCAGCCAATCTACAAAAAGACAAAACCAAAATTTAAATAGCCAATTTACAAAAACCTTTATCAAAAATAAACAACCCATAAATCTATCACATCCGACTATACCGAGTTCTATTATTTGTCCATCCAACTTTTGAATGTCTTATTTAGTGATTTAGCAGTCAAAAAAACACCGATAATCCATCCAAGTATGGAATAAATAGATGCTAGGAGGTAATAGATGTTTTGTACTGTAAGAAAGCAAGTCTTATTGTTGTTCCGTCCAGCCTTTGTATGTCTCATTTAGTAATTTAATAGTCAAAAACACATCAAAAATCCATCCGAGTATGGAATACATAGGTGTTAGGTTGTAATACAATAGTAATAATGTAAGAAACCAAGTTTGATTATTGGTCCATCCAACTTTTGAATGTCTCATTTAGTGATTTAGTAGTAAAAGAAACACCGACAATCCATTTGAGTTTAGAATACATAGATGTTAGGAGGTAATGCACATGTAGTAATGTAAGAAACCAAGTTTTATTACTGGTCTGTCAAGCCTTTTTATGTCTCATTTAGTAATTTAGTAGTCACAAAATACATCGATAATCCTTCTAAGTATAGAATACATAGATGTTAGGTTGTAATACGAATGCAGCAATGTAATAAACCCAGTTCTATTATTGGTCGGTCCAACCTTTGTATGTGTTATTTAGTGATTTAGTAGTCAAAAAAACTCCGATGATCCATCCAAGTATGGAATAAATAGATACTAGGAGGTAATACACGTGTTGTAATGTAAGAAACTAGGTTTTATTAATTGTCAGTCCGTCCAGCCTTTTTATGTCTCATTTAGTAATTTAGTAGTCAAAAAAACATCAAAAATCCATCCGAGTATGGAATACATAGATGTTAGGTTGTAATACAATAGTAGTAATGTAAGAAACCAAGTTCTATTATTTGTCCATCCAACTTTTGAATGTCTTATTTAGTGATTTAGCAGTCAAAAAAACACCGATAATCCATCCAAGTATGGAATAAATAGATGCTAGGAGGTAATAGATGTTTTGTACTGTAAGAAAGCAAGTCTTATTGCTGTTCCGTCCAGCCTTTACATGTCTCATTTAGTAATTTAATAGTCAAAAACACATCAAAAATCCATCCGAGTATGGAATACATAGGTGTTAGGTTGTAATACAATAGTAATAATGTAAGAAACCAAGTTCTATTATTGGTCCATTGAACTTTTGAATGTCTCATTTAGTGATTTAGTAGTAAAAGAAACGCCGATAATCCATTTGAGTTTAGAATACATAGATGTTAGGAGGTAATGCACATGTAGTAATGTAAGAAACCAAGTTTTATTACTGGTCTGTCAAGCCTTTTTATGTCTCATTTAGTAATTTAGTAGTAACAAAATACATCGATAATCCTTCTAAGTATGGAATACATAGATGTTAGGTTGTAATACGAATGCAGCAATGTAATAAACCCAGTTCTATTATTGGTCGGTCCAACCTTTGTATGTGTTATTTAGTGATTTAGTAGTCAAAAAAACTCCGATGATCCATCCAAGTATGGAATAAATAGATGCTAGGAGGTAATACACGTGTTGTAATGTAAGAAACCAGGTATTATTAATTGTCAGTCCGTCCAGCCTTTTTATGTCTCATTTAGTAATTTAGTAGTCAAAAAAACATCAAAAATCCATCCGAGTATGGAATACATAGATGTTAGGTTGTAATACAATAGTAGTAATGTAAGAAACCAAGTTCTATTATTTGTCCATCCAACTTTTGATTGTCTTATTTTGTGATTTAGTAGTCAAAAAAACTGTGATAATCCTTCCAAGTATGGAATAAATAAATGGTTGGAGGTAATACACGTGTTGTAATGTAAGAAAGCAAGTTTTATTGTTGGTCCGCCCTGCCTTTGTATGTCTCATATAGTAATTTAATAGTCAAAAAAACATCAAAAATCCATCCGAGTATGGAATACATAGGTGTTAGGTTGTAATACAATAGTAATAATGTAAGAAACCAAGTTCTATTATTGGTCCATTCAACTTTTGAATGTCTCATTTAGTGATTTAGTAGTAAAAGAAACACCGACAATCCATTTGAGTTTAGAATACATAGATGTTAGGAGGTAATGCACATGTAGTAATGTAAGAAACCAAGTTTTATTACTGGTCTGTCAAGCCTTTTTATGTCTCATTTAGTAATTTAGTAGTCACAAAATACATCGATAATACTTCTTAGTATGGAATACATAGATGTTAGGTTGTAATATGAATGCAGCAATGTAAGAAACCCAGTTCTATTATTGGTCCGTCCAACCTTTGTATGTGTTATTTAGTGATTTAGTAGTCAAAAAAACTCCGATGATCCATCCAAGTATGGAATAAATAGATGCTAGGAGGTAATACACGTGTTGTAATGTAAGAAACCAGGTTTTATTAATTGTCAGTCCGTCCAGCCTTTTTATGTCTCATTTAGTAGTTTAGTATTCAAAAAAATATCAAAAATCCATCCGAGTATGGAATACATAGATGTTAGGTTGTAATACAATAGTAGTAATGTAAGAAACCAAGTTCTATTATTTGTCCATCCAACTTTTGATTGTCTTATTTTGTGATTTAGTAGTCAAAAAAACTGTGATAATCCTTCCAAGTATGGAATAAATAAATGGTTGGAGGTAATACACGTGTTGTAATGTAAGAAAGCAAGCTTTATTGTTGGTCCGTCCTGCCTTTGTATGTCTCATATAGTAATTTAATAGTCAAAAAAACATCAAAAATCCATCCGAGTATGGAATACATAGGTGTTAGGTTGTAATACAATAGTAATAATGTAAGAAACCAAGTTCTATTATTGGTCCATTGAACTTTTGAATGTCTCATTTAGTGATTTAGTAGTAAAAGAAACACCGATAATCCATTTGAGTTTAGAATACATAGATGTTAGGAGGTAATGCACATGTAGTAATGTAAGAAACCAAGTTTTATTACTGGTCTGTCAAGCCTTTTTATGTCTCATTTAGTAATTTAGTAATCACAAAATACATCGATAATCCTTCTAAGTATGGAATACATAGATGTTAGGTTGTAATACGAATGCAGCAATGTAAGAAAACCAGTTCTATTATTGGTCCGTCCAACCTTTGTATGTGTTATTTAGTGATTTAGTAGTCAAAAAAACTCCGATGATCCATCCAAGTATGGAATAAATAGATGCTAGGAGATAATACACGTGTTGTAATGTAAGAAACCAGGTTTTATTAATTGTCAGTCCGTCCAGCCTTTTTATGTCTCATTTAGTAATTTAGTAGTCAAAAAAACATCAAAAATATATCCGAGTATGGAATATATAGATGTTAGGTTGTAATACAATAGTAGTAATGTAAGAAACCAAGTTCTATTATTGGTCCATTCAACTTTTGAATGTCTCATTTAGTGATTTAGTAGTAAAAGAAACACCGATAATCCATTTGAGTTTAGAATACATAGATGTTAGGAGGTAATGCACATGTAGTAATGTAAGAAACCAAGTTTTATTACTGGTCTGTCAAGCCTTTTTATGTCTCATTTAGTAATTTAGTAGTCACAAAATACATCGATAATCCTTCTAAGTATGGAATACATAGATGTTAGGTTGTAATACGAATGCAGCAATGTAATAAACCCAGTTCTATTATTGGTCGGTCCAACCTTTGTATGTGTTATTTAGTGATTTAGTAGTCAAAAAAACTCCAATGATCCATCCAAGTATGGAATAAATAGATACTAGGAGGTAATACACGTGTTGTAATGTAAGAAACCAGGTTTTATTAATTGTCAGTCCGTCCAGCCTTTTTATGTCTCATTTAGTAGTTTAGTATTCAAAAAAACATCAAAAATCCATCCGAGTATGGAATACATAGATGTTAGGTTGTAATACAATAGTAGTAATGTAAGAAACCAAGTTCTATTATTTGTCCATCCAACTTTTGAATGTCTTATTTTGTGATTTAGTAGTCAACAAAACTCCGATGATCCATCCAAGTATGGAATAAATAGATGCTAGGAGGTAATACACGTGTTGTAATGTAAGAAAGCAAGCTTTATTGTTGGTCCGTCCTGCCTTTGTATGTCTCATATAGTAATTTAATAGTCAAAAAAACATCAAAAATCCATCCGAGTATGGAATACATAGGTGTTAGGTTGTAATACAATAGTAATAATGTAAGAAACCAAGTTCTATTATTGGTCCATTGAACTTTTGAATGTCTCATTTAGTGATTTAGTAGTAAAAGAAACACCGATAATCCATTTGAGTTTAGAATACATAGATGTTAGGAGGTAATGCACATGTAGTAATGTAAGAAACCAAGTTTTATTACTGGTCTGTCAAGCCTTTTTATGTCTCATTTAGTAATGTAGTAATCACAAAATACATCGATAATCCTTCTAAGTATGGAATACATAGATGTTAGGTTGTAATACGAATGCAGCAATGTAAGAAAACCAGTTCTATTATTGGTCCGTCCAACCTTTGTATGTGTTATTTAGTGATTTAGTAGTCAAAAAAACTCCGATGATCCATCCAAGTATGGAATAAATAGATGCTAGGAGATAATACACGTGTTGTAATGTAAGAAACCAGGTTTTATTAATTGTCAGTCCGTCCAGCCTTTTTATGTCTCATTTAGTAATTTAGTAGTCAAAAAAACATCAAAAATATATCCGAGTATGGAATATATAGATGTTAGGTTGTAATACAATAGTAGTAATGTAAGAAACCAAGTTCTATTATTGGTCCATTCAACTTTTGAATGTCTCATTTAGTGATTTAGTAGTAAAAGAAACACCGATAATCCATTTGAGTTTAGAATACATAGATGTTAGGAGGTAATGCACATGTAGTAATGTAAGAAACCAAGTTTTATTACTGGTCTGTCAAGCCTTTTTATGTCTCATTTAGTAATTTAGTAGTCACAAAATACATCGATAATCCTTCTAAGTATGGAATACATAGATGTTAGGTTGTAATACGAATGCAGCAATGTAATAAACCCAGTTCTATTATTGGTCGGTCCAACCTTTGTATGTGTTATTTAGTGATTTAGTAGTCAAAAAAACTCCAATGATCCATCCAAGTATGGAATAAATAGATACTAGGAGGTAATACACGTGTTGTAATGTAAGAAACCAGGTTTTATTAATTGTCAGTCCGTCCAGCCTTTTTATGTCTCATTTAGTAGTTTAGTATTCAAAAAAACATCAAAAATCCATCCGAGTATGGAATACATAGATGTTAGGTTGTAATACAATAGTAGTAATGTAAGAAACCAAGTTCTATTATTTGTCCATCCAACTTTTGAATGTCTTATTTTGTGATTTAGTAGTCAACAAAACTCCGATGATCCATCCAAGTATGGAATAAATAGATGCTAGGAGGTAATACACGTGTTGTAATGTAAGAAACTAGGTTTTATTAATTGTCAGTCCGTTCAGCCTTTTTATGTCTCATTTAGTAATTTAATAGTCAAAAAAACATCAAAAATCCATCCGAGTATGGAATACATAGGTGTTAGGTTGTAATACAATAGTAATAATGTAAGAAACCAAGTTCTATTATTGATCCATTGAACTTTTGAATGTCTCATTTAGTGATTTAGTAGTAAAAGAAACGCCGATAATCCATTTGAGTTTAGAATACATAGATGTTAGGAGGTAATGCACATGTAGTAATGTAAGAAACCAAGTTTTATTACTGGTCTGTCAAGCCTTTTTATGTCTCATTTAGTAATTTAGTAATCACAAAATACATCGATAATCCTTCTAAGTATGGAATACATAGATGTTAGGTTGTAATACGAATGCAGCAATGTAATAAACCCAGTTCTATTATTGGTCGGTCCAACCTTTGTATGTGTTATTTAGTGATTTAGTAGTCAAAAAAACTCCGATGATCCATCCAAGTATGGAATAAATAGATGCTAGGAGATAATACACGTGTTGTAATGTAAGAAACCAGGTTTTATTAATTGTCAGTCCGTCCAGCCTTTTTATGTCTCATTTAGTAATTTAGTAGTCAAAAAAACATCAAAAATATATCCGAGTATGGAATATATAGATGTTAGGTTGTAATACAATAGTAGTAATGTAAGAAACCAAGTTCTATTATTGGTCCATTCAACTTTTGAATGTCTCATTTAGTGATTTAGTAGTAAAAGAAACACCGATAATCCATTTGAGTTTAGAATACATAGATGTTAGGAGGTAATGCACATGTAGTAATGTAAGAAACCAAGTTTTATTACTGGTCTGTCAAGCCTTTTTATGTCTCATTTAGTAATTTAGTAGTCACAAAATACATCGATAATCCTTCTAAGTATGGAATACATAGATGTTAGGTTGTAATACGAATGCAGCAATGTAATAAACCCAGTTCTATTATTGGTCGGTCCAACCTTTGTATGTGTTATTTAGTGATTTAGTAGTCAAAAAAACTCCAATGATCCATCCAAGTATGGAATAAATAGATACTAGGAGGTAATACACGTGTTGTAATGTAAGAAACCAGGTTTTATTAATTGTCAGTCCGTCCAGCCTTTTTATGTCTCATTTAGTAGTTTAGTATTCAAAAAAACATCAAAAATCCATCCGAGTATGGAATACATAGATGTTAGGTTGTAATACAATAGTAGTAATGTAAGAAACCAAGTTCTATTATTTGTCCATCCAACTTTTGAATGTCTTATTTTGTGATTTAGTAGTCAACAAAACTCCGATGATCCATCCAAGTATGGAATAAATAGATGCTAGGAGGTAATACACGTGTTGTAATGTAAGAAACTAGGTTTTATTAATTGTCAGTCCGTTCAGCCTTTTTATGTCTCATTTAGTAATTTAATAGTCAAAAAAACATCAAAAATCCATCCGAGTATGGAATACATAGGTGTTAGGTTGTAATACAATAGTAATAATGTAAGAAACCAAGTTCTATTATTGATCCATTGAACTTTTGAATGTCTCATTTAGTGATTTAGTAGTAAAAGAAACGCCGATAATCCATTTGAGTTTAGAATACATAGATGTTAGGAGGTAATGCACATGTAGTAATGTAAGAAACCAAGTTTTATTACTGGTCTGTCAAGCCTTTTTATGTCTCATTTAGTAATTTAGTAATCACAAAATACATCGATAATCCTTCTAAGTATGGAATACATAGATGTTAGGTTGTAATACGAATGCAGCAATGTAAGAAAACCAGTTCTATTATTGGTCCGTCCAACCTTTGTATGTGTTATTTAGTGATTTAGTAGTCAAAAAAACTCCGATGATCCATCCAAGTATGGAATAAATAGATGCTAGGAGATAATACACGTGTTGTAATGTAAGAAACCAGGTTTTATTAATTGTCAGTCCGTCCAGCCTTTTTATGTCTCATTTAGTAATTTAGTAGTCAAAAAAACATCAAAAATATATCCGAGTATGGAATATATAGATGTTAGGTTGTAATACAATAGTAGTAATGTAAGAAACCAAGTTCTATTATTTGTCCATTCAACTTTTGAATGTCTCATTTAGTGATTTAGTAGTAAAAGAAACACCGATAATCCATTTGAGTTTAGAATACATAGATGTTAGGAGGTAATGCACATGTAGTAATGTAAGAAACCAAGTTTTATTACTGGTCTGTCAAGCCTTTTTATGTCTCATTTAGTAATTTAGTAGTCACAAAATACATCGATAATCCTTCTAAGTATGGAATACATAGATGTTAGGTTGTAATACGAATGCAGCAATGTAATAAACCCAGTTCTATTATTGGTCGGTCCAACCTTTGTATGTGTTATTTAGTGATTTAGTAGTCAAAAAAACTCCAATGATCCATCCAAGTATGGAATAAATAGATACTAGGAGGTAATACACGTGTTGTAATGTAAGAAACCAGGTTTTATTAATTGTCAGTCCGTCCAGCCTTTTTATGTCTCATTTAGTAGTTTAGTATTCAAAAAAACATCAAAAATCCATCCGAGTATGGAATACATAGATGTTAGGTTGTAATACAATAGTAGTAATGTAAGAAACCAAGTTCTATTATTTGTCCATCCAACTTTTGAATGTCTTATTTTGTGATTTAGTAGTCAACAAAACTCCGATGATCCATCCAAGTATGGAATAAATAGATGCTAGGAGGTAATACACGTGTTGTAATGTAAGAAACTAGGTTTTATTAATTGTCAGTCCGTTCAGCCTTTTTATGTCTCATTTAGTAATTTAATAGTCAAAAAAACATCAAAAATCCATCCGAGTATGGAATACATAGGTGTTAGGTTGTAATACAATAGTAATAATGTAAGAAACCAAGTTCTATTATTGATCCATTGAACTTTTGAATGTCTCATTTAGTGATTTAGTAGTAAAAGAAACGCCGATAATCCATTTGAGTTTAGAATACATAGATGTTAGGAGGTAATGCACATGTAGTAATGTAAGAAACCAAGTTTTATTACTGGTCTGTCAAGCCTTTTTATGTCTCATTTAGTAATTTAGTAATCACAAAATACATCGATAATCCTTCTAAGTATGGAATACATAGATGTTAGGTTGTAATACGAATGCAGCAATGTAAGAAAACCAGTTCTATTATTGGTCCGTCCAACCTTTGTATGTGTTATTTAGTGATTTAGTAGTCAAAAAAACTCCGATGATCCATCCAAGTATGGAATAAATAGATGCTAGGAGATAATACACGTGTTGTAATGTAAGAAACCAGGTTTTATTAATTGTCAGTCCGTCCAGCCTTTTTATGTCTCATTTAGTAATTTAGTAGTCAAAAAAACATCAAAAATATATCCGAGTATGGAATATATAGATGTTAGGTTGTAATACAATAGTAGTAATGTAAGAAACCAAGTTCTATTATTTGTCCATTCAACTTTTGAATGTCTCATTTAGTGATTTAGTAGTAAAAGAAACACCGATAATCCATTTGAGTTTAGAATACATAGATGTTAGGAGGTAATGCACATGTAGTAATGTAAGAAACCAAGTTTTATTACTGGTCTGTCAAGCCTTTTTATGTCTCATTTAGTAATTTAGTAGTCACAAAATACATCGATAATCCTTCTAAGTATGGAATACATAGATGTTAGGTTGTAATACGAATGCAGCAATGTAATAAACCCAGTTCTATTATTGGTCGGTCCAACCTTTGTATGTGTTATTTAGTGATTTAGTAGTCAAAAAAACTCCAATGATCCATCCAAGTATGGAATAAATAGATACTAGGAGGTAATACACGTGTTGTAATGTAAGAAACCAGGTTTTATTAATTGTCAGTCCGTCCAGCCTTTTTATGTCTCATTTAGTAGTTTAGTATTCAAAAAAACATCAAAAATCCATCCGAGTATGGAATACATAGATGTTAGGTTGTAATACAATAGTAGTAATGTAAGAAACCAAGTTCTATTATTTGTCCATCCAACTTTTGAATGTCTTATTTAGTGATTTAGCAGTCAAAAAAACTGTGATAATCCTTCCAAGTATGGAATAAATAGATGCTAGGAGGTAATAGATGTTTTGTACTGTAAGAAAGCAAGTCTTATTGCTGTTCCGTCCAGCCTTTACATGTCTCATTTAGTAATTTAATAGTCAAAAACACATCAAAAATCCATCCGAGTATGGAATACATAGGTGTTAGGTTGTAATACAATAGTAATAATGTAAGAAACCAAGTTCTATTATTGGTCCATTGAACTTTTGAATGTCTCATTTAGTGATTTATTAGTAAAAGAAACGCCGATAATCCATTTGAGTTTAGAATACATAGATGTTAGGAGGTAATGCACATGTAGTAATGTAAGAAACCAAGTTTTATTACTGGTCTGTCAAGCCTTTTTATGTCTCATTTAGTAATTTAGTAGTCACAAAATACATCGATAATCCTTCTAAGTATGGAATACATAGATGTTAGGTTGTAATACGAATGCAGCAATGTAATAAACCCAGTTCTATTATTGGTCGGTCCAACCTTTGTATGTGTTATTTAGTGATTTAGTAGTCAAAAAAACTCCGATGATCCATCCAAGTATGGAATAAATAGATGCTAGGAGGTAATACACGTGTTGTAATGTAAGAAACCAGGTATTATTAATTGTCAGTCCGTCCAGCCTTTTTATGTCTCATTTAGTAATTTAGTAGTCAAAAAAACATCAAAAATCCATCCGAGTATGGAATACATAGATGTTAGGTTGTAATACAATAGTAGTAATGTAAGAAACCAAGTTCTATTATTTGTCCATCCAACTTTTGAATGTCTTATTTAGTGATTTAGCAGTCAAAAAAACACCGATAATCCATCCAAGTATGGAATAAATAGATGCTAGGAGGTAATAGATGTTTTGTACTGTAAGAAAGCAAGTCTTATTGCTGTTCCGTCCAGCCTTTACATGTCTCATTTAGTAATTTAATAGTCAAAAACACATCAAAAATCCATCCGAGTATGGAATACATAGGTGTTAGGTTGTAATACAATAGTAATAATGTAAGAAACCAAGTTCTATTATTGGTCCATTGAACTTTTGAATGTCTCATTTAGTGATTTATTAGTAAAAGAAACGCCGATAATCCATTTGAGTTTAGAATACATAGATGTTAGGAGGTAATGCACATGTAGTAATGTAAGAAACCAAGTTTTATTACTGGTCTGTCAAGCCTTTTTATGTCTCATTTAGTAATTTAGTAGTCACAAAATACATCGATAATCCTTCTAAGTATGGAATACATAGATGTTAGGTTGTAATACGAATGCAGCAATGTAATAAACCCAGTTCTATTATTGGTCGGTCCAACCTTTGTATGTGTTATTTAGTGATTTAGTAGTCAAAAAAACTCCGATGATCCATCCAAGTATGGAATAAATAGATGCTAGGAGGTAATACACGTGTTGTAATGTAAGAAACCAGGTATTATTAATTGTCAGTCCGTCCAGCCTTTTTATGTCTCATTTAGTAATTTAGTAGTCAAAAAAACATCAAAAATCCATCCGAGTATGGAATACATAGATGTTAGGTTGTAATACAATAGTAGTAATGTAAGAAACCAAGTTCTATTATTTGTCCATCCAACTTTTGAATGTCTTATTTAGTGATTTAGCAGTCAAAAAAACACCGATAATCCATCCAAGTATGGAATAAATAGATGCTAGGAGGTAATAGATGTTTTGTACTGTAAGAAAGCAAGTCTTATTGCTGTTCCGTCCAGCCTTTACATGTCTCATTTAGTAATTTAATAGTCAAAAACACATCAAAAATCCATCCGAGTATGGAATACATAGGTGTTAGGTTGTAATACAATAGTAATAATGTAAGAAACCAAGTTCTATTATTGGTCCATTGAACTTTTGAATGTCTCATTTAGTGATTTAGTAGTAAAAGAAACGCCGATAATCCATTTGAGTTTAGAATACATAGATGTTAGGAGGTAATGCACATGTAGTAATGTAAGAAACCAAGTTTTATTACTGGTCTGTCAAGCCTTTTTATGTCTCATTTAGTAATTTAGTAGTCACAAAATACATCGATAATCCTTCTAAGTATGGAATACATAGATGTTAGGTTGTAATACGAATGCAGCAATGTAATAAACCCAGTTCTATTATTGGTCGGTCCAACCTTTGTATGTGTTATTTAGTGATTTAGTAGTCAAAAAAACTCCGATGATCCATCCAAGTATGGAATAAATAGATACTAGGAGGTAATACACGTGTTGTAATGTAAGAAACCAGGTTTTATTAATTGTCAGTCCGTCCAGCCTTTTTATGTCTCATTTAGTAATTTAGTAGTCAAAAAAACATCAAAAATCCATCCGAGTATGGAATACATAGATGTTAGGTTGTAATACAATAGTAGTAATGTAAGAAACCAAGTTCTATTATTTGTCCATCCAACTTTTGAATGTCTTATTTAGTGATTTAGCAGTCAAAAAAACACCGATAATCCATCCAAGTATGGAATAAATAGATGCTAGGAGGTAATAGATGTTTTGTACTGTAAGAAAGCAAGTCTTATTGCTGTTCCGTCCAGCCTTTACATGTCTCATTTAGTAATTTAATAGTCAAAAACACATCAAAAATCCATCCGAGTATGGAATACATAGGTGTTAGGTTGTAATACAATAGTAATAATGTAAGAAACCAAGTTCTATTATTGGTCCATTGAACTTTTGAATGTCTCATTTAGTGATTTAGTAGTAAAAGAAACGCCGATAATCCATTTGAGTTTAGAATACATAGATGTTAGGAGGTAATGCACATGTAGTAATGTAAGAAACCAAGTTTTATTACTGGTCTGTCAAGCCTTTTTATGTCTCATTTAGTAATTTAGTAGTAACAAAATACATCGATAATCCTTCTAAGTATGGAATACATAGATGTTAGGTTGTAATACGAATGCAGCAATGTAATAAACCCAGTTCTATTATTGGTCGGTCCAACCTTTGTATGTGTTATTTAGTGATTTAGTAGTCAAAAAAACTCCGATGATCCATCCAAGTATGGAATAAATAGATGCTAGGAGGTAATACACATGTTGTAATGTAAGAAACCAGGTATTATTAATTGTCAGTCCGTCCAGCCTTTTTATGTCTCATTTAGTAATTTAGTAGTCAAAAAAACATCAAAAATCCATCCGAGTATGGAATACATAGATGTTAGGTTGTAATACAATAGTAGTAATGTAAGAAACCAAGTTCTATTATTTGTCCATCCAACTTTTGATTGTCTTATTTTGTGATTTAGTAGTCAAAAAAACTGTGATAATCCTTCCAAGTATGGAATAAATAAATGGTTGGAGGTAATACACGTGTTGTAATGTAAGAAAGCAAGTTTTATTGTTGGTCCGTCCTGCCTTTGTATGTCTCATATAGTAATTTAATAGTCAAAAAAACATCAAAAATCCATCCGAGTATGGAATACATAGGTGTTAGGTTGTAATACAATAGTAATAATGTAAGAAACCAAGTTCTATTATTGGTCCATTCAACTTTTGAATGTCTCATTTAGTGATTTAGTAGTAAAAGAAACACCGACAATCCATTTGAGTTTAGAATACATAGATGTTAGGAGGTAATGCACATGTAGTAATGTAAGAAACCAAGTTTTATTACTGGTCTGTCAAGCCTTTTTATGTCTCATTTAGTAATTTAGTAGTCACAAAATACATCGATAATACTTCTTAGTATGGAATACATAGATGTTAGGTTGTAATATGAATGCAGCAATGTAAGAAACCCAGTTCTATTATTGGTCCGTCCAACCTTTGTATGTGTTATTTAGTGATTTAGTAGTCAAAAAAACTCCGATGATCCATCCAAGTATGGAATAAATAGATGCTAGGAGGTAATACACGTGTTGTAATGTAAGAAACCAGGTTTTATTAATTGTCAGTCCGTCCAGCCTTTTTATGTCTCATTTAGTAGTTTAGTATTCAAAAAAATATCAAAAATCCATCCGAGTATGGAATACATAGATGTTAGGTTGTAATACAATAGTAGTAATGTAAGAAACCAAGTTCTATTATTTGTCCATCCAACTTTTGATTGTCTTATTTTGTGATTTAGTAGTCAAAAAAACTGTGATAATCCTTCCAAGTATGGAATAAATAAATGGTTGGAGGTAATACACGTGTTGTAATGTAAGAAAGCAAGCTTTATTGTTGGTCCGTCCTGCCTTTGTATGTCTCATATAGTAATTTAATAGTCAAAAAAACATCAAAAATCCATCCGAGTATGGAATACATAGGTGTTAGGTTGTAATACAATAGTAATAATGTAAGAAACCAAGTTCTATTATTGGTCCATTGAACTTTTGAATGTCTCATTTAGTGATTTAGTAGTAAAAGAAACACCGATAATCCATTTGAGTTTAGAATACATAGATGTTAGGAGGTAATGCACATGTAGTAATGTAAGAAACCAAGTTTTATTACTGGTCTGTCAAGCCTTTTTATGTCTCATTTAGTAATTTAGTAATCACAAAATACATCGATAATCCTTCTAAGTATGGAATACATAGATGTTAGGTTGTAATACGAATGCAGCAATGTAATAAACCCAGTTCTATTATTGGTCGGTCCAACCTTTGTATGTGTTATTTAGTGATTTAGTAGTCAAAAAAACTCCGATGATCCATCCAAGTATGGAATAAATAGATGCTAGGAGATAATACACGTGTTGTAATGTAAGAAACCAGGTTTTATTAATTGTCAGTCCGTCCAGCCTTTTTATGTCTCATTTAGTAATTTAGTAGTCAAAAAAACATCAAAAATATATCCGAGTATGGAATATATAGATGTTAGGTTGTAATACAATAGTAGTAATGTAAGAAACCAAGTTCTATTATTGGTCCATTCAACTTTTGAATGTCTCATTTAGTGATTTAGTAGTAAAAGAAACACCGATAATCCATTTGAGTTTAGAATACATAGATGTTAGGAGGTAATGCACATGTAGTAATGTAAGAAACCAAGTTTTATTACTGGTCTGTCAAGCCTTTTTATGTCTCATTTAGTAATTTAGTAGTCACAAAATACATCGATAATCCTTCTAAGTATGGAATACATAGATGTTAGGTTGTAATACGAATGCAGCAATGTAATAAACCCAGTTCTATTATTGGTCGGTCCAACCTTTGTATGTGTTATTTAGTGATTTAGTAGTCAAAAAAACTCCAATGATCCATCCAAGTATGGAATAAATAGATACTAGGAGGTAATACACGTGTTGTAATGTAAGAAACCAGGTTTTATTAATTGTCAGTCCGTCCAGCCTTTTTATGTCTCATTTAGTAGTTTAGTATTCAAAAAAACATCAAAAATCCATCCGAGTATGGAATACATAGATGTTAGGTTGTAATACAATAGTAGTAATGTAAGAAACCAAGTTCTATTATTTGTCCATCCAACTTTTGAATGTCTTATTTAGTGATTTAGCAGTCAAAAAAACTGTGATAATCCTTCCAAGTATGGAATAAATAGATGCTAGGAGGTAATAGATGTTTTGTACTGTAAGAAAGCAAGTCTTATTGTTGTTCCGTCCAGCCTTTACATGTCTCATTTAGTAATTTAATAGTCAAAAACACATCAAAAATCCATCCGAGTATGGAATACATAGGTGTTAGGTTGTAATACAATAGTAATAATGTAAGAAACCAAGTTCTATTATTGATCCATTGAACTTTTGAATGTCTCATTTAGTGATTTAGTAGTAAAAGAAACGCCGATAATCCATTTGAGTTTAGAATACATAGATGTTAGGAGGTAATGCACATGTAGTAATGTAAGAAACCAAGTTTTATTACTGGTCTGTCAAGCCTTTTTATGTCTCATTTAGTAATTTAGTAATCACAAAATACATCGATAATCCTTCTAAGTATGGAATACATAGATGTTAGGTTGTAATACGAATGCAGCAATGTAAGAAAACCAGTTCTATTATTGGTCCGTCCAACCTTTGTATGTGTTATTTAGTGATTTAGTAGTCAAAAAAACTCCGATGATCCATCCAAGTATGGAATAAATAGATGCTAGGAGATAATACACGTGTTGTAATGTAAGAAACCAGGTTTTATTAATTGTCAGTCCGTCCAGCCTTTTTATGTCTCATTTAGTAATTTAGTAGTCAAAAAAACATCAAAAATATATCCGAGTATGGAATATATAGATGTTAGGTTGTAATACAATAGTTGTAATGTAAGAAACCAAGTTCTATTATTGGTCCATTCAACTTTTGAATGTCTCATTTAGTGATTTAGTAGTAAAAGAAACACCGATAATCCATTTGAGTTTAGAATACATAGATGTTAGGAGGTAATGCACATGTAGTAATGTAAGAAACCAAGTTTTATTACTGGTCTGTCAAGCCTTTTTATGTCTCATTTAGTAATTTAGTAGTCACAAAATACATCGATAATCCTTCTAAGTATGGAATACATAGATGTTAGGTTGTAATACGAATGCAGCAATGTAATAAACCCAGTTCTATTATTGGTCGGTCCAACCTTTGTATGTGTTATTTAGTGATTTAGTAGTAAAAAAAACTCCAATGATCCATCCAAGTATGGAATAAATAGATACTAGGAGGTAATACACGTGTTGTAATGTAAGAAACCAGGTTTTATTAATTGTCAGTCCGTCCAGCCTTTTTATGTCTCATTTAGTAGTTTAGTATTCAAAAAAACATCAAAAATCCATCCGAGTATGGAATACATAGATGTTAGGTTGTAATACAATAGTAGTAATGTAAGAAACCAAGTTCTATTATTTGTCCATCCAACTTTTGAATGTCTTATTTTGTGATTTAGTAGTCAACAAAACTCCGATGATCCATCCAAGTATGGAATAAATAGATGCTAGGAGGTAATACACGTGTTGTAATGTAAGAAACTAGGTTTTATTAATTGTCAGTCCGTTCAGCCTTTTTATGTCTCATTTAGTAATTTAATAGTCAAAAAAACATCAAAAATCCATCCGAGTATGGAATACATAGGTGTTAGGTTGTAATACAATAGTAATAATGTAAGAAACCAAGTTCTATTATTGATCCATTGAACTTTTGAATGTCTCATTTAGTGATTTAGTAGTAAAAGAAACGCCGATAATCCATTTGAGTTTAGAATACATAGATGTTAGGAGGTAATGCACATGTAGTAATGTAAGAAACCAAGTTTTATTACTGGTCTGTCAAGCCTTTTTATGTCTCATTTAGTAATTTAGTAATCACAAAATACATCGATAATCCTTCTAAGTATGGAATACATAGATGTTAGGTTGTAATACGAATGCAGCAATGTAATAAACCCAGTTCTATTATTGGTCGGTCCAACCTTTGTATGTGTTATTTAGTGATTTAGTAGTCAAAAAAACTCCGATGATCCATCCAAGTATGGAATAAATAGATGCTAGGAGATAATACACGTGTTGTAATGTAAGAAACCAGGTTTTATTAATTGTCAGTCCGTCCAGCCTTTTTATGTCTCATTTAGTAATTTAGTAGTCAAAAAAACATCAAAAATATATCCGAGTATGGAATATATAGATGTTAGGTTGTAATACAATAGTAGTAATGTAAGAAACCAAGTTCTATTATTGGTCCATTCAACTTTTGAATGTCTCATTTAGTGATTTAGTAGTAAAAGAAACACCGATAATCCATTTGAGTTTAGAATACATAGATGTTAGGAGGTAATGCACATGTAGTAATGTAAGAAACCAAGTTTTATTACTGGTCTGTCAAGCCTTTTTATGTCTCATTTAGTAATTTAGTAGTCACAAAATACATCGATAATCCTTCTAAGTATGGAATACATAGATGTTAGGTTGTAATACGAATGCAGCAATGTAATAAACCCAGTTCTATTATTGGTCGGTCCAACCTTTGTATGTGTTATTTAGTGATTTAGTAGTCAAAAAAACTCCAATGATCCATCCAAGTATGGAATAAATAGATACTAGGAGGTAATACACGTGTTGTAATGTAAGAAACCAGGTTTTATTAATTGTCAGTCCGTCCAGCCTTTTTATGTCTCATTTAGTAGTTTAGTATTCAAAAAAACATCAAAAATCCATCCGAGTATGGAATACATAGATGTTAGGTTGTAATACAATAGTAGTAATGTAAGAAACCAAGTTCTATTATTTGTCCATCCAACTTTTGAATGTCTTATTTAGTGATTTAGCAGTCAAAAAAACTGTGATAATCCTTCCAAGTATGGAATAAATAGATGCTAGGAGGTAATAGATGTTTTGTACTGTAAGAAAGCAAGTCTTATTGTTGTTCCGTCCAGCCTTTACATGTCTCATTTAGTAATTTAATAGTCAAAAACACATCAAAAATCCATCCGAGTATGGAATACATAGGTGTCAGGTTGTAATACAATAGTAATAATGTAAGAAACCAAGTTCTATTATTGATCCATTGAACTTTTGAATGTCTCATTTAGTGATTTAGTAGTAAAAGAAACACCGACAATCCATTTGAGTTTAGAATACATAGATGTTAGGAGGTAATGCACATGTAGTAATGTAAGAAACCAAGTTTTATTACTGGTCTGTCAAGCCTTTTTATGTCTCATTTAGTAATTTAGTAGTCACAAAATACATCGATAATCCTTCTAAGTATGGAATACATAGATGTTAGGTTGTAATATGAATGCAGCAATGTAAGAAACCCAGTTCTATTATTGGTCCGTCCAACCTTGGTATGTGTTAATTTGTGATTTAGTAGTCAAAAAAACTCCGATGATCCATCCAAGTATGGAATAAATAGATGCTAGGAGGTAATACACGTGTTGTAATGTAAGAAACCAGGTTTTATTAATTGTCAGTCCGTCCAGCCTTTTTATGTCTCATTTAGTAGTTTAGTATTCAAAAAAACATCAAAAATCCATCCGAGTATGGAATACATAGATGTTAGGTTGTAATACAATAGTAGTAATGTAAGAAACCAAGTTCTATTATTTGTCCATCCAACTTTTGAATGTCTTATTTAGTGATTTAGCAGTCAAAAAAACTGTGATAATCCTTCCAAGTATGGAATAAATAGATGCTAGGAGGTAATAGATGTTTTGTACTGTAAGAAAGCAAGTCTTATTGTTGTTCCGTCCAGCCTTTACATGTCTCATTTAGTAATTTAATAGTCAAAAACACATCAAAAATCCATCCGAGTATGGAATACATAGGTGTTAGGTTGTAATACAATAGTAATAATGTAAGAAACCAAGTTCTATTATTGATCCATTGAACTTTTGAATGTCTCATTTAGTGATTTAGTAGTAAAAGAAACACCGACAATCCATTTGAGTTTAGAATACATAGATGTTAGGAGGTAATGCACATGTAGTAATGTAAGAAACCAAGTTTTATTACTGGTCTGTCAAGCCTTTTTATGTCTCATTTAGTAATTTAGTAGTCACAAAATACATCGATAATCCTTCTAAGTATGGAATACATAGATGTTAGGTTGTAATATGAATGCAGCAATGTAAGAAACCCAGTTCTATTATTGGTCCGTCCAACCTTGGTATGTGTTAATTTGTGATTTAGTAGTCAAAAAAACTCCGATGATCCATCCAAGTATGGAATAAATAGATGCTAGGAGGTAATACACGTGTTGTAATGTAAGAAACCAGGTTTTATTAATTGTCAGTCCGTCCAGCCTTTTTATGTCTCATTTAGTAGTTTAGTATTCAAAAAAACATCAAAAATCCATCCGAGTATGGAATACATAGATGTTAGGTTGTAATACAATAGTAGTAATGTAAGAAACCAAGTTCTATTATTTGTCCATCCAACTTTTGAATGTCTTATTTTGTGATTTAGTAGTCAAAAAAACTGTGATAATCCTTCCAAGTATGGAATAAATAAATGGTTAGAGGTAATACACGTGTTATAATGTAAGAAAGAAAGTTTTATTGTTGGTCCGTCCAGCCTTTGTATGTCTCATTTAGTAATTTAATAGTCAAAAAAACATCAAAAATCCATCCGAGTATGGAATACATAGATGTTAGGTTGTAATACAATAGTAGTAATGTAAGAAACCAAGTTCTATTATTTGTCCATCCAACTTTTGAATGTCTTATTTTGTGATTTAGTAGTCAACAAAACTCCGATGATCCATCCAAGTATGGAATAAATAGATGCTAGGAGGTAATACACGTGTTGTAATGTAAGAAACTAGGTTTTATTAATTGTCAGTCCGTCCAGCCTTTTTATGTCTCATTTAGTAATTTAATAGTCAAAAAAACATCAAAAATCCATCCGTGTATGGAATACATAGGTGTTAGGTTGTAATACAATAGTAATAATGTAAGAAACCAAGTTCTATTATTGGTCCATTGAACTTTTGAATGTCTCATTTAGTGATTCAGTAGTAAAAGAAACGCCGATAATCCATTTGAGTTTAGAATACATAGATGTTAGGAGGTAATGCACATGTAGTAATGTAAGAAACCAATTTTTATTACTGGTCTGTCAAGCCTTTTTATGTCTCATTTAGTAATTTAGTAGTCACAAAATACATCGATAATCCTTCTAAGTATGGAATAAACAGATGCTAGGAGGTAATACACGTGTTATAATGTAAGAAACCAGGTTTTATTAATTGTCAGTCCGTCCAGCCTTTTTATGTCTCATTTAGTAATTTAGTAGTCAAAAAAACATCAAAAATCCATCCGAATATGGAATACATAGATGTTAGGTTGTAATATGAATGCAGCAATGTAAGAAACCCAGTTCTATTATTGGTCCGTCCAACCTTTGTATGTGTTAATTTGTGATTTAGTAGTCAAAAAAACTCCGATGATCCATCCAAGTATGGAATAAATAGATGCTAGGAGGTAATACACGTGTTGTAATGTAAGAAACCAGGTTTTATTAATTGTCAGTCCGTCCATTCTTTTTATGTCTCATTTAATAGTTTAGTATTCAAAAAAACATCAAAAATCCATCCGAGTATGGAATACATAGATGTTAGGTTGTAATACAATAGTAGTAATGTAAGAAACCAAGTTCTATTATTTGTCCATCCAACTTTTGAATGTCTTATTTTGTGATTTAGTAGTCAAAAAAACTGTGATAATCCTTCCAAGTATGGAATAAATAAATGGTTAGAGGTAATACACGTGTTGTAATGTAAGAAAGCAAGTTTTATTGTTGGTCCGCCCAGCCTTTGTATGTCTCATTTAGTAATTTAATAGTCAAAAAAACATCAAAAATCCATCCGAGTATGGAATACATAGGTGTTAGGTTGTAATACAATATTAATAATGTAAGAAACCAAGTTCTATTATTGGTCCATCCAACTTTAGAATGTCTCATTTAGTGATTTAGTAGTAAAAGAAACACCGATAATCCATTTGAGTTTAGAATACATAGATGTTAGGAGGTAATGCACATGTAGTAATGTAAGAAACCAAGTTTTATTACTGGTCTGTCAAGCCTTTGTATGTCTTATTTAATAATTTAGTAGTCAAAAAATACATCGATAATCCTTCTGAGTATGGAATACATAGATGTTAGGTTGTAATACGAATGCAGTAATGTAAGAAACCAAGTTCTATTATTGGTCAGTCCAACCTTTGTATGTGTTATTTAGTGATTTAGTAGTCAAAAAAACTCCGATAATCCATCCAAGTAAGGAATAAATAGATGCTAGGAGGTAATACACGTGTTGTAATGTAAGAAACCAGGTTTTATTAATTGTCAGTCCGTCCAGCCTTTTTATGTCTCATTTAGCAGTTTAGTAGTCAAAAAAACATCAAAAATCCATCCGCGTATGGAATACATAGATGTTAGGTTGTAATACAATAGTAGTAATGTAAGAAACCAAGTTCTATTATTTGTCCATCCAACTTTTGAATGTCTTATTTTGTGATTTAGTGGTCAAAAAAATTCTGATAATCCTTCCAAGTATGGAATAAACAAATGGTTAGAGGTAATAGACGTGTTGTAATGTAAGAAAGCAAGTTTTATTGTTGGTCCGTCCTGCCTTTGTATGTCTCATTTAGTAATTTAATAGTCAAAAAAACATCAAAAATCCATCCGAGTATGGAATACATAGGTGTTAGGTTGTAATACAATAGTAATAATGTAAGAAACCAAGTTCTATTATTGGTCCATTCAACTTTTGAATGTCTCATTTAGTGATTTAGTAGTAAAAGAAACACCGACAATCTATTTGAGTTTAGAATACATAGATGTTAGGAGGTAATGCACATGTAGTAATGTAAGAAACCAAGTTTTATTACTTGTCTGTCAAGCCTTTTTATGTCTCATTTAGTAATTTAGTAGTCACAAAATACATCGATAGTCCTTCTAAGTATGGAATACATAGATGTTAGGTTGTAATATGAATGCAGCAATGTAAGAAACCCAGTTCTATTATTGGTCCGTCCAACCTTTGTATGTGTTATTTAGTGATTTAGTAGTCAAAAAAACTCCGATAATCCATCCAAGTAAGGAATAAATAGATGCTAGGAGGTAATACACGTGTTGTAATGTAAGAAACCAGGTTTTATTAATTGTCAGTCCGTCCAGCCTTTTTATGTCTCATTTAGCAGTTTAGTAGTCAAAAAAACATCAAAAATCCATCCGCGTATGGAATACATAGATGTTAGGTTGTAATACAATAGTAGTAATGTAAGAAACCAAGTTCTATTATTTGTCCATCCAACTTTTGAATGTCTTATTTTGTGATTTAGTGGTCAAAAAAATTCTGATAATCCTTCCAAGTATGGAATAAACAAATGGTTAGAGGTAATAGACGTGTTGTAATGTAAGAAAGCAAGTTTTATTGTTGGTCCGTCCTGCCTTTGTATGTCTCATTTAGTAATTTAATAGTCAAAAAAACATCAAAAATCCATCCGAGTATGGAATACATAGGTGTTAGGTTGTAATACAATAGTAATAATGTAAGAAACCAAGTTCTATTATTGGTCCATTCAACTTTTGAATGTCTCATTTAGTGATTTAGTAGTAAAAGAAACACCGACAATCTATTTGAGTTTAGAATACATAGATGTTAGGAGGTAATGCACATGTAGTAATGTAAGAAACCAAGTTTTATTACTTGTCTGTCAAGCCTTTTTATGTCTCATTTAGTAATTTAGTAGTCACAAAATACATCGATAGTCCTTCTAAGTATGGAATACATAGATGTTAGGTTGTAATATGAATGCAGCAATGTAAGAAACCCAGTTCTATTATTGGTCCGTCCAACCTTTGTATGTGTTATTTAGTGATTTAGTAGTCAAAAAAACTCCGATGATCTATCCAAGTATGGAATAAATAGATGCTAGGAGGTAATACACGTGTTGTAATGTAAGAAACTAGGTTTTATTAATTGTCAGTCCGTCCAGCCTTTTTATGTCTCATTTAGTAGTTAAGTAATCAAAAAAACATCAAAAATCCATCCGAGTATGGAATACATAGATGTTAGGTTGTAATACAATAGTAGTAATGTAAGAAACCAAGTTCTATTATTTGTCCATCCAACTTTTGAATGTCTTATTTTGTGATTTAGTAGTCAAAAAAACTGTGATAATCCTTCCAAGTATGGAATAAATAAATGGTTAGAGGTAATACACGTGTTGTAATGTAAGAAAGCAAGTTTTATTGGTGGTCCGTCCAGCCTTTGTATGTCTCATTTAGTAATTTAATTGTAACACCCCGTACTTTATAACCTCACTTGATACCTTGGGATCATATCTACATAGGTGTTGAGATGCCATACATATGTGTTTTATAGTGTTACCCAGGACCTTTCGTCAGTCCATCCGGTATTTCATGTGTCGATGCTCCGGAAATGCATAGGAGATCCTTCACGTATTGTGCCCGTAGAAGATGTTCAAGTGGCAGAGGATCTCACTTATGAAGAGGTGCCCATTGCTATCCTAGATCGACAAGTAAAGAGATTGAGAAATAAAGACATAGCATCCGTAAAAGTCCTTTGGAGAAACCAACAAGTAGAGGAGATCACATGGGAAGCGGAAGAAATGATTAAATCCAAGTATCCCCACTTATTCCAAGTGCAAATTATGGGATTTTGGCCGATATGTGTTATGAGCTGAATTAAGGTTCTTTGATGGATTATTTGGGATGTGTTATGGATAAGAAAGTGTAAAGGAGAAGTATTGTGGTGAAATGTATTGATTTTCATGTATTGGTCAATGTTGGGAATATTATGGAATTTTTGAAATAATAGTATGCTCAATGGCTTTGTCAAAGGGAATTGACATGTTTAAAGGCAAACATGTAACTCATTGACATTGTATGCATTTGTAAAGTACTTGGTGGTTAATGTGAATTTCGTTATGTATTTATGTTGTAGAGTGACACATAAAGAAGGAGCGGGATTATTGTCTACGCATCTAAGGTTATAGATTCGTATTGCGAATCCAAGGTATGCAAGGTTAATTTGTCCGTATCTTTCTACGGCCAATAGTGTTCACATTGACATTTCTTTAGTTCTATTTCGAAATGTATGAAGGTATCCCATATGCACTTATCTATGATCATTGTCATATATTTCCTACTCATGGATCATTTGTGAATCTCATTTCTCATATTCATGGTTAATGTTCCGAAAGTTCAAATAAGGTTATGGTCCAATACTTCAAAAGTGCCTATACTTGTGTCTCTTGTTCATGGCTTATTGTCCAATGGTTCCAATAGTGTCATGGTGCTAGTGATGTTATATTTCCCATTGATATTTGTTCACATGTTCTTCACTTATTGGTCAATGATTCAAAGTTTCCAACAATGCTGTGTTCCAAAGTTCCAAAGTGATGGTATGATTATCAAAGTATCAATCTCAAAGTAATGAACAAAGTAATGCAAATGTGGTCAATGATCAAGTACGGGTGGCAAGTCTAGGGGCGTAAGCCTAGCTCGACTCGATCCCGAGATTTGGATTTATGGGTGGCAAGTCTAGGGGCGTAAGCCTAGCTCGACTCGATCCCGATGCATTGATGTATGGGTGGCAAGTCTAGGGGCATAAGCCTAGCTCGACTCGATCCCTACACAATGATTTGATATGAAAGACCCACTGATCAGTCGAGGCCCGGGTACATTGTGATATGTAATGGCATGTGAGCATTGAGATAAAGAAAGTAATGAAAATAATGAAAGCAATCCACATGGTTTCCAAAGAGTAACATGGTGACTTATTCACATTGAGTATTCATATGTTTTGAGTTCATTGACATATTCATTGAAATATTCATGTGTTGTATAGTTTCATCTGAGCCTTGCATACTCAGTACTTATTTCGTACTGACCCCTCTCGGGGAATTTACCTTACTTGCTGCAGGCGCAGGTCCCAGTAGGCCTCCTCAATAAACCACCAGTGTTAGCGGTTCTTTGGTGAGCTCCAGCTCATTCGGGGCTTCTCCGAGTCAAAGTGTATATATGTTTTGCTATTGTACATGTTGTATAAAGCGGGGACTTGTCCCGACTTATGGTTCATTTTGGTAAATGCTCTTGTTAGAGGCTTTTGTAGACCGATGTGGGTGTAATAGTGTAAAAGACACATGTTGTTTTGACTGGATGGCCTCAACGGCCAAGTTTCATATGTATGCCTAAATATGTCCCTTGTTCTCCTTTATTCGGATTTCATACTAGTATGCAATGGTGGTTATGAATATTATATGCATATGATTGAGAATAGGCAAAGCTTGGTTCTCTCGGGCCTTATCGGCTACGGGTGCCAATCATGTCTCGATGGGATTCGGGGCGTGACATTAATAGTCAAAAAAACATCAAAAATCCATCCGAGTATGGAATACATAGATGTTAAGTTGTAATACAATAGTAGTAATGTAAGAAACCAAGTTCTATTATTGGTCCATCCAACTTTACAATGTCTCATTTAGTGATTTAGTAGTAAAAGAAACACCGATAATCCATTTGAGTTTAGAATACATAGATGTTAGGAGGTAATGCACATGTAGTAATGTAAGAAACCAAGTTTTATTACTAGTCTGTCAAGCCTTTGTATGTCTTATTTAATAATTTAGTAGTCAAAAAATACATCGATAATCCTTCTGAGTATGGAATACATAGATGTTAGGTTGTAATACGAATGCAGTAATGTAAGAAACCAAGTTCTATTATTGGTCCGTCCAACCTTTGTATGTGTTATTTAGTGATTTAGTAGTCAAAAAAACTCCGATAATCCATCCAAGTATGGAATAAATAGATGCTGGGAGGTAATACACGTGTTGTAATGTAAGAAACCAGGTTTTATTAATTGTCAGTCCGTCCAGCCTTTTTATGTCTCATTTAGTAATTTAGTAGTCAAAAATCCATCCGAGTATGGAATACATAGATGTTAGGTTGTAATACAATAGTAGTAATGTAAGAAACCAAGTTCTATTATTTGTCCATCCAACTTTTGAATGTCTTATTTTGTGATTTAGTAGTCAAAAAAACTCTGATAATCCTTCCAAGTATGGAATAAACAAATGGTTGGAGGTAATACACGTGTTGTAATGTAAGAAAACAAGTTTTATTGTTGGTCCGTCCTGCCTTTGTATGTCTCATTTAGTAATTTAATAGTCAAAAAAACATCAAAAATCCATCCGAGTATGGAATACATAGGTGTTAGGTTGTAACACAATAGTAATAATGTAAGAAACCAAGTTCTATTTGTCACACCTCAAATCCCATTGGGGCGGACATGGCAACCGAAGCCGTTAAGGCCCGAGAGAACCATTCTATACGTTCGTATACTTGTTGTCAATAGGATAGCATTCAATCACTTATGGACACAACATATCAATAATATAAATCTAATAAGAACATTTATATAAATATGAGACATGGCCGTTGGAGCCATATGGTTGAAAAAAAAAATAAAAAAAATTCCCTCCTTCAACTGTATAACATCTACAAAGCCTCTAACAGCTACAAAACCCAAAATATAGTCGGTATAATTTCCCACTTTATATACAATGCTTATGCAGCACCAAAACCACATATACATATGACTCGGAAAGCCCCGAACCGAACTGGAGCTCACCAATATTCTGTAGATGACCCGTAGCCTACTGAGGAGGTCTACTAGTACCTGTACCTGCAGCACGTACGGTAAATCCCCCAAGGGACGTCAGTACGAAAGAATGTACTGAGTATGTAAGGCTATAAGTAACTGTATGAAATATAAGCACTTCAATGGAATTAAGTACAAGTGAACGAACGATATAAATAACTACTATATAGTATATATGTGGAATCATGTACATTGCTACCTTTACTTTACTGTACTTTACTTTACTTTACTGTACATCATCAATCATTAATCATGTCATGCCCGGGCCCAACTGATCAATGGGAAATAACATAATAATCGGGATCGCCATCCATGCGGATGTTCCTTTTTTCCCATGGGATACCACCCGTAATAATGGGATCGACATTCATGCGAGTGTTTCTTTCACTACATGAGATACCACCCATTTTCAACATTAACCATTACACAATTACTCACATTACTTCATTCTTTAGTTATAAGAGCGATACATTTATAACAGTGCTACTAATTCTGAAATGAGATATTGTACAACCCTTTGGGGATAGGACAAGTGTTATGATAATATGAATACTAGATGCTGCAGAAGAATGCGGAAAAGAATAACCTTACATACCTTATCTTCTCAATATGTAACTACAATGATTCAGCTCCTTCCTTATGTGTTACTCTACAACACAAGTACATAATGGAGCAAACATTAACGGCTAACTACATTATAAGTTTACAAGACGGTAAGTAGGTGCTTAACGGAAAGTAGAAACCGTCCAACCTCCAAAACACATTTTGCATCACTCCCCCTTTGATTATACTACCAGATAACAGTATTCAACCACATTACCCTAACACTTACTGCTTTTGCAAAACAACAACACCAAATCAGTCCACACACCACCAAAACAGTCCACAAACAAACATAACCGTTACAAAACGGTAGGATTACCTACCTAGTCTATCCTTTAGATTTCCACTCCAATGAAACTCCATATATTCACACCATAAGGTAACCATACTGCCTTCCACAGTAGCATACCAAAATCATTCCACAACAGTTCCAAAATTCAGATTAACATAACAAAAGAGTGTTCTCTTTTCACTACAACAAACGTTCCATTTACCAACACATATAAACATTTCCATCAAGCCATACATAAAAGGAACGATTCAGGGGTAGAACCACACTTTAATATACTGGAATTTCATCATCATAACTTAATTTCTTCAACACCCTAAGCCCCTATACAAGTCCAAGCCACAAGCAAGACAAATTCATCAAAACCAACACAAGTGGACTGCCAACTTAATTAAGGGACTGCCCTATACATTTTAAACACCACCAACATGTTTTACACAACCTATTATACATATATAACATTAATATATAAGGGTAAACACTTACCAAGGCTTTCAAAATGGGAGATTAGTCCAAGAACCCTAAAGGGGAAACTAGGGCGGCTGTTTTGGTTTAGAAAGGGGAGAGAGTGTTAATTAAAAGCTGAAATTTTGCAAGTGTAGTGAATGAAAAATAATGCTGAAATGATCCCTATATACACCCTTTTTGACCGCCTCTCTTTATCCATTCTTAGCCACATTTTTGGTCAAAAGTAGTCCAAGTAGGAGATGTACCTACTTGGCTAATTAATCTGCCCAAAACAGTCCAAGTAGGTGATGCACCTACTTGGTTTATTTCTAGTTGGACCATTTCAGTTTGGGCCTTGATTATATTTAGGTAGTGGGCTGGTGATCTTTCCCCTTTTTGGTACTTTGTTTGGGCCTCAATTGAGTCCATTAATATGTATCCAAGTACAGCCCAATAGCTTAAGTAGATGATACACCTACTATCTTAATTAAGTCACGGAAGCACCTCGTTTATGTTCTTCCCTTTTTCCAACGTATTAATCCTTCTACCTTAATCCACCACTTAACTTTAACTTTACACTCAAGTATGTCGTTATTATCTCAAGTTTAAATACCTTTATCCATGTTAGGTTGATCGTATAAGTTTTGAAAATGTAGGGGGTGTTATACTATTATTGGTCCATTCAACTTTTGAATGTCTCATTTAGTGATTTAGTAGTAAAAGAAACACCGATAATCCAGTTGAGTTTAGAATACATAGATGTTAGGAGGTAATGCACATGTAGTAACGAAAGAAACCAAGTTTTATTACTGGTCTGTCAAGCCTTTTTATGTCTCATTTAGTAATTTAGTAGTCACAAAATACATCGATAATCCTTCTAAGTATGGAATACATAGATGTTAGGTTGTAATACGAATGCAACAATGTAAGAAACCCAGTTCTATTATTGGTCCGTCCAACCTTTGTATGTGTTATTTAGTGATTTAGTAGTCAAAAAAACACCGATAATCCATCCAAGTAAGGAATAAATTGATGCTAGAAGGTAATACACGCGTTGTAATGTAAGAAACCAGGTTTTATTATTGGTCTGTCCAACCTTCGTATGTCTCATTTAGAAATTTAGTAGTCGAAAAAACATCAAAAATCCATCCGAGTATGGAATACATTGATGCCAGGTTGTAATACAATAGTAGTAATGTAAGAAACCAAGTTCTATTTTTGGTCCATCCAACTTTTGAATGTCTCATTTAGTGATTTAGTTGTCAAAGAAACACCGATAATCCATCTGAGTTTTGAATACATAGATGTTAGGAGGTAATGCACATGTACTAATGTAAGAAATCAAGTTTTATTAGTGGTCCGTCCAGCCTTTGTATGTCTCATTTAGTAATTTAGTAGTTAAAAAAACATCGATAATCCTTCTGAGTATGGAATACATAGATGTTAGGTTGTAATACAGGTGTAGTAATTTAAGAAACCAAGTTCTATTACTGGTCCGTCCAACCTTTTTATGAGTTATTTAGTGATTTAGTTGTCAAAAAACACCGATAATCCATCCAAGTATGGAATAAATTGATGCTAGGAGGTAATATACGTGTTGTAATGTAAGGAACCAAGTTTTATTATTGGTCTGTCCAGCCTTTGTATATCTTATTTAGTAATTTAGTAGTTAAAAAAACAACGATAACCCTTCTGAGTATGGAGTACGTAGATGTTAGGTTGTAATACAATAGTAGTAATGTAAGAAACCAAGTTTTATTACTGGTCTCTCAAGCCTTTGTATGTCTAATTTAGTAATTTAGTAGTCATAAGAACTTCGATAACCCTTTTGAGTATGGTATGCATAGATGTTAGGTTGTAATACAAGTGTAGTAATGTAGGAAACCAAGTTTTATTACTGGTCCGTCCAGCCTTTGTATGTCTCATTTAATAATTTAGTAGTTAAAAAAACATCGATAATCCTTCTGAGTATGGAATACATAGATGTTAGGTTGTAATACAAGTGTAGTAATGTAAGAAACCAAGTTTTATTACTGGTCCATCCAGTCTTTGATTGTCTCATTTAGTAATTTAGTAGTTAAAAAAACATCGATAATCCTTCTGAGTATGGAATACATAGATGTTAGGTTGTAATACAAGTGTAGTAATGTAAGAAACCAAGTTTTATTACTGGTCCGTCCAACCTTTGTATGTGTTATTTAGTGATTTAGTTGCCGAAAAAACACCGATAATCCATCCAAGTATGGAATAAATAAATGGTTGGAGGTAATACACGTGTTGTAAAGTAAGAAACCAGGTTTTATTACTGGTCTGTCCAGCCTTTGTATGTCTTATTAGTAATTTAGTAGTTAAAAAAACATCGATAACCCTTCTGAGTATGGAATACATAGATGTTAGGTTGTAATATAATAGTAGTAATGTAAGAAACCAAGTTTTATTACTGGCCTCTCAAGCCTTTGTATGTCTCATTTATTAATTTAGTAGTCAAAAGAACATCGATAACCCTTTTGAGTATGGTATGCATAGATGTTAGGTTGTAATACAAGTGTAGTAATGTAAGAAACCAAGTTCTATTATTGGTCCGTCCAACCTTTGTATGTGTGATTTAGTGATTTAGTATTCAAAAAAACACCGATAATCCATCCAAGTAAGGAATAAATAGATGCTAAGAGGTAATACACGTGTTGTAATGTAAGAAACCAGGTGTTATTATTGGTCTGTCCAACCTTTGTATGTCTCATTTAGAAAATTAGTAGTCAAAAAAACATCAAAAATCCATCCATGTATGGAATACATAGATGCTACGTTGTAATACAATAGTAGTAATGTAAGAAAACAAGTTCTATTTTTGGTCCATCCAACTTTTGAATGTCTCATTTAGAAATTTAGTAGTCAAAGAAACACCGATAATCCATCTGAGTTTGGAATAAATAGATGTTAGGAGGTAATGCATATGTAGTAATGTAAGAAACCAAGTTTTATTACTGGTCCGTCCAGCCTTTGATTGTCTCATTTAGTAATTTAGTAGTTAAAAAAACATCGATAATCCTTCTGAGTATGGAATACATAGATGTTAGGTTGTAATACATGTGTAGTAATATAAGAAACCAAGTTCTATTACTGGTCCGTCCAACCTTTGTATGACTTATTTTGTGATTTAGTTGTCAAAAAAACACCGATAATCCATCCAAGTATGGAATAAATAGATGCTAAGAGGTAATATACATGTTGTAATGTAAGAAACGAAGTTTTATTATTGGTCTGTCCAGCCTTTGTATGTCTTATTTAGTAATTTAGTAGTTAATAAAACATCAATAACCCTTCTGAGTATGGAATACATAGATGCTATGTTGTAATACAATAGTAGTCATGTAAGTAACCAAGTTTTTGTTTTGGTCCATCCAACTTTTAAACATCTTATTTAGTGATTTAGTAGTCAAAGAAACACCGATAATCCATGTGAGGTTGGAATACATAGATGTTAGGAGGTAATGCACATATAGTAATGTAAGAAACCAAGTTTTATTACTGGTCCATCTAGCCTTTGTATGTCTCATTTAGTAATTTAGAAGTCAAAAAAACATCGATAATTCTTCTGGTATGGAATACATAGATGTTAGGTTGTAATACAAGTGTAGTAATGCAAGAAACCAAGTTCTATTACTGGTTCGTCCAACCTTTGTCTGAGTTATTTAGTGATTTAGTTGTCAAAAAAACACCGATAATCCATCCAAGTATGGAATAAATAGATGGTAGGAGGTAATACACGTGTTGTAATGTAAGAAACCAGGTTTTATTATTGGTGTGTCCAACCTTTGTATGTCTCATTTAGAAATTTAGTAGTCAAAAAAACATCAAACATCCATCCGAGTATGGAATACATAGATGCTAGGTTGTAATACAATAGTTGTAATGTAATTACTGGTCTCTCAAGCCTTTGTATGTCTCATTTAGTAATTTAGTAGTAAAAAAAACATTGATAGCCCTTTTGAGTATGGTATGCATATATGTTAGGTTGTAATACAAGTGTAGTAATGTAAGAAACCAAGTTCTATTATTGGTCCGTCCAACCTTTGTATGTGTGATTTAGTGATTTAGTAGTCAAAAAAACACCGATAATCCATCCAAGTAAGGAATAAATTGATGCTAGGAGGTAATACATGTGTTGTAATGTAAGAAACCAGGTTTTATTATTGGTCTGTCCAAACTTTGTATGTCTAATTTAGAAATTTAGTAGTTAAAAAAACATCGATAATCCTTCTGAGTATGGAATACATAGATGTTAGGTTGTAATGCAATTGTATTAATGTAAGAAACCAAGTTTTATTACTGGTCCGTCCAACCTTTGTATGAGTTATTTAGTGATTGAGTTGTCAAAAACACACCAATAATCCATCCAAGTATGGAAAAAATAGATGCTAAGAGGTAATATACATGTTGTAATTTAAGAAACCAAGTTTTATTACTGGCCTGTCCAGCCTTTGTATGTCTTATTTAGTAATTTAGTAGTTAAAAAAACAGCGATAACCCTTCTGAGTATGGAGTACGTAGATGTTAGGTTGTAATACAATAGTAGTAATGTAAGAAACCAAGTTTTATTACTGGTCTCTCAAGCCTTTGTATGCCTCATTTAGTAATTTAGTGGTCAAAAGAACATTGATAACCCTTTTGAGTATGGTATGCATAGATGTTAGGTTGTAATACAAGTGTAGTAATGTAAGAAACCAAGTTCCATTATTGGTCCGTCCAACCTTTGTATGTGTGATTTAGTGATTTAGTAGTCAAAAAAACACCGATAATCCATCTGAGATTGGAATTCATAGATGTTAGGAGGTAATGCACATGTAGTAATGTAAGAAACAAAGTTTTATTACTCGTCCGTCCAGCCTTTGTTTGTCTCATTTAGTAATTTAGTAGTCAAAAGAACACCGATAATCCATCCAAGTATGGAATAAATAGATGGTAGGAGGTAATACACGTGTTGTAAAGTAGGAAACCAGGTTTTATTACTGGTCTGTCCAGCCTTTGTATGTCTTATTAGCAATTTTGTAGTTAAAAAAACATGAATAACCCTTCTGAGTATGGAATACATAGATGTTAGGTTGTAATACAATAGTAGTCATGTAAGAAACCAAGTTTTAGTTTTGGTCCATCCAACTTTTGAACATCTCATTTAGTGATTTAGAAGTCAAAGAAACACCGATAATCCATGTGAGGTTGGAATACATAGATGTTAGGAGGTAATGCACATGTAGTAATGTAAGAAACCAAGGTTTTATTACTGGTCCGTCTAGCCTTTGTATGTCTCATTTAGTAATTTAGAAGTCAAAAAAACATCGATAATCCTTCTGGTATGGAATACATAGATGTTAGGTTGTAATACAAGTGTAGTAATGTAAGAAACCTAGTTCTATTACTGGTTCGTCCAACCTTTGTCTGAGTTATTTAGTGATTTAGTTGACAAAAAAACACCGATAATCCATCCAAGTAGGGAATAAATAGATGGTAGGAGGTAATACACGTGTTGTAATGTAAGAAACCAGGTTTTATTATTGGTGTGTCCAACCTTTGTATGTCTCATTTAGAAATTTAGTAGTCAAAAAAACATCAAACATCCATCCGAGTATGGAATACATAGATGCTAGGTTGTAATACAATAGTTGTAATGTAATTACTGGTCTCTCAAGCCTTTGTATGTCTCATTTAGTAATTTAGTAGCAAAAAAAACATCGATAGCCCTTTTGAGTATGGTATGCATAGATGTTAGGTTGTAATACAAGTGTAGTAATGTAAGAAACCAAGTTCTATTATTGGTCCGTCCAACCTTTATATGTGTGATTTAGTGATTTAGTAGTAAAAAAAACACCGATAATCCATCCAAGTAAGGAATAAATTGATTCTAGAAGGTAATACACGCGTTGTAATGTAAGAAACCAGGTTTTATTATTGGACTATCCAACCTTTGTATGTCTCATTTAGAAATTTAGTAGTAAAAAAAACATAAAAAATCCATCCGAGTATGGAATACATAGATGCCAGGTTGTAATACAATAGTAGAAATGTAAGAAACCAAGTTCTATTTTTGGTCCATCCAACTTTTGAATGTCTCATTTAGTGATTTAGTTGTCAAAGAAACACCGATAATCCATCTGAGTTTTGAATACATAGATGTTACGAGGTAATGCACATGTACTAATGTAATAAACCAAGTTTTATTACTGGTCCGTCCAGCCTTTTATGTCTCATTTAGTAATTTAGTAGTTAAAAAAACATCGATAATCCTTATTAGTATGGAATACATAGATGTTAGGAGGTAATGCACATGTAGTAATGTAAGAAACCAAGTTTTATTACTGGTCTCTCAAGCCTTTGTATGTCTCATTTAGTAATTTAGTAGTCAAAAGAACATCGATAATCCATTTGAGTATGGTATGCATAGATGTTAGGTTGTAATACAAGTGTAGTAATGTAAAAACAAAGTTCTATTATTGGTCCGTCCAACCTTTGTATGTGTGATTTAGTGATTTAGTAGTCAAAAAAACACCGATAATCCATCCAAGTAAGGAATAAATAGATGCTAGGAGGTAATACACGTGTTGTAATGGAAGAAACCAGGTGTTATTATTGGTCTGTCCAACCTTTGTATGTCTCATTTAGAAATTTAGTAGTCAAAAAAACATCAAAAATCCATCTGTGTATGGAATACATAGATGCTAGGTTGTAATACAATAGTAGTAATGTAAGAAACCAAGTTCTATTTTTGGTCCATCCAACTTTTGAATGTCTCATTTAGAGATTTAGTAGTCAAAGAAACACCCATAATCCATCTGAGTTTGGAATAAATAGATGTTAGGAGGTAATGCACATGTAGTAATGTAAGAAAACTAGCTTTATTACTGGTCCGTCCAGCCTTTGATTGTCTCATTTAGTAATTTAGTAGTTAAAAAAACATCGATAATCCTTCTGAGTATGGAATACATAAATGTTAGGTAGTAATACATGTGTAGTAATGTAAGAAACCAAGTTCTAATACAGGTTCGTCCAACCTTTGTATGAGTTATTTAGTGATTTAGTAGTCAAAAAATCACTGATAATCCATCCAAGTAAGGAATAAATAGATGCTAGGAGGTAATACACGTGTTGTAATGTAAGAAAACAGGTTTTATTATTGATGTGTCCAACCTTTGTATGTCTCATTTAGAAATTTAGTAGTCATAGAAACATCAAAAATCCATCCGAGTAGGGAATACATAGATGCTAGGTTGTAATACAATAGTAGTAATGTAATTACTGGTCTCTCAAGCCTTTGTATGTCTCATTTAGTAATTTAGTAGTCAAAAAAACATCGATAGCCCTTTTGAGTATGGTATGCATTGATGTTAGGTTGTAATACAAGTGTAGTAATGTAAGAAACCACATTCTATTATTGGTCCGTCCAACCTTTGTATGTGTGATTTAGTGATTTAGTAGTCAAAAAAACACCGATAATCCATCTGAGTTTGGAATACATAGATGTTAGGAGGTAATGCACATGTAGCAATGTAAGAAACCAAGTTTTATTACTGGTCCGTCCAGCCTTTGTATATCTCATTTAGTAATTTAGTAGTTACAAAAACATAAATAATCCTTCTGAGTATGGAATACATAGATGTTAGGTTGTAATACAAGTGTAGTAATGTAAGAAACCAAGTTTTATTACTGGTCCGTCCAACCTTTGCATGAGTTATTTAGTGATTTAGTTGTCAAAAAAACACCGATAATCCATCCAAGTATGGAATAAATAGATGGTAGGAGGTAATACACGTGTTGTAAAGTAAGAAACCAGGTTTTATTACTGGTCTGTCCAGCCTTTGTAGGTCTTATTAGTAATTTAGTAGTTAAAAATCCATCGATAACGCTTCTGAGTATGGAATACATAGATGTTAGGTTGTAATATAATAGTGGTAAGGTAAGAAACCAAGTTTTATTACTGGTCTCTCAAGCCTTTGTATGTCTCATTTATTAATTTAGTCGTCAAAAGAACATCGATAACCCTTTTGAGTAGGGTATGCATAGATGTTAGGTTGTAATACAAGTGGAGTAATGTAAGAAACCAAGTTCTATTATTGGTCCGTCCAACCTTTGTATGTATGATTTAGTCATTTAGTAGTTAAAAAAACATCGATAATCCTTCTGAGTATGGAATACATAGATGTTAGGTTGTAATACAAGTGTAGTAATGTAAGAAACAAAGTTTTATTATTGGTCCGTCCAACATTTGTCTGAGTTATTTAGTTATTTAGTTGTCAAAAAAACACCGATAATCCATCCAAGTATGGAATAAATAGATGGTAGGAGGTAATACACGTGTTGTAAAGTAAAAAACCAGGTTTTATTACTGGTCTGTCCAGCCTTTGTATGTCTTATTAGTAATTTAGTAGTTAAAAAAACATCGATAACCCTTCAAAGTATGGAATACATAGATGTTAGGTTGTAATATAATAATAGTAATGTAAGAAACCAAGTTTTATTACTGGTCTCTCTAGCCTTTGTATGTCTCATTTAGTAATATAGTAGTCAAAATAACATCGATAACCCTTTTGAGTATTGTATGCATAGATGTTATGTTGTAATACAAGGGTATTAATGTAAGAAACCAAGTTCTATTATTGGTCCGTCCAACATTTGTATGTGTGATTTAGTGATTTAGTAGTCAAAAAAACACCGATAATCCATCAAAGTGAGGAATAAATAGATCCTAGGAGGTAATACACGTGTTGTAATGTAAGAAACCAGGTGTTATTACTGGTCTGTCCAGCCTTTGTATGTCTTATTTAGTAATTTAGTAGTTAATAAAACATCAATAACCCTTCTGAGTATGGAATACATGGATGCTAGGTTGTAATACAATAGTAGTCATGTAAGAAACCAAGTTTTATTTTTGGTCCATCCAACTTTTGAACGTCTCATTAGTGATTTAGTAGTCAAAGAAACACCGATAATCCATGTGAGGTTGGAATACATAGATGTTAGGAGGTAATGCACATGTAGTAATGTAAGAAACCAAGTTTTATTACTGGTCTCTCAAGCCTTTGTATGTCTCATTTAGTAATTTAGTAGTTAAAAAAACATCGATAGCCCTTTTGAGTATGGTATGCATTGATGTGAGGTTGTAATACAAGTGTAGTAATGTAAGAAACCAAGTTCTATTATTGGTCTGTCCAACCTTTGTATGTGTGATTTAGTGATTTAGTAGACCAAAAAACACCGATAATCCATCAATGTAAGGAATAAATTGATGCTAGAAGGTAATACACACATTGTAATGTAAGAAACCAGGTTTTATTATTGGTGTGTCCAACCTTTGTATGTCTCATTTAGAAATTTAGTAGTCAAAAAAAAACAAAAATCCATCCGAGTATGGAATACATAGATGCCAGGTTGTAATACAATTGTAGTAATGTAAGAAACAAAGTTTTATTACTGGTCGCTCAAGCCTTTGTATGTCTCATTTAGTAATTTAGTTTTCAAAGAAACACCGATAATCCATCTAAGTTTTGAATACATAGATGTTAGGAGGTAATGCACATGTAGTAATGTAAGAAACCAAGTTTTATTACTGGTCCGTCCAGCCTTTGTATGTCTTATTTAGTAATTTAGTAGTTAAAAAAACATCGATAATCCTTCTGAGTATGGAATACATAGATGTTAGGTTGTAATACAAGTGTAGTAATGTAAGAAACAAAGTTCTATTATTGGTCCGTCCAACCTTTGTATGAGTTATTTAGTGATTTAGTTGCCAAAAAAACATCGATAATCCATCCAAGTATGGAATAAGTAGATGCTAGGATGTAATATACGTGTTGTAATGTAAGAAACCAAGTTTTATTATTGGTCTGTCCAACCTTTGTATGTCTTATTTAGTAATTTAGTAGTTAAAAAAACATCGATAACCCTTCTGAGTAAGGAGTACGTAGATGTTAGGTTGTAATACAATAGTAGTAATGTAAGAAACCAAGTTTTATTACTGGTCTCTCAAGCCTTTTTATGTCTCATTTAGTAATTTAGTAGTCAAAAGAACATCGATAACCCTTCTAAGTATGGAATACATAGATGTTAGGTTGTAATACGAATGCAGCAATGTAAGAAACCCAGTTCTATTATTGGTCCGTCCAACCTTTGTATGTGCTATTTAGTGATTTAGGAGTCAAAAAAACTCCGATGATCCATCCAAGTATGGAATAAATAGATGCTAGGAGGTAATACACGTGTTGTAATGTAAGAAACCAGGTTTTTTTAATTGTCATTCCGTCCAGCCTTTTTATGTCTCATTTAGTAGTTTAGTATTCAAAAAAACATCAAAAATCCATCCGAGTATGGAATACATAGATGTTAGGTTGTAATACAATAGTAGTAATGTAAGAAACCAAGTTCTATTATTTGTCCATCCAACTTTTGAATGTCTTATTTAGTGATTTAGCAGTCAAAAAAACTGTGATAATCCTTCCAAGTATGGAATAAATAAATGGTTAGAGGTAATACACGTGTTGTAATGTAAGAAAGCAAGTTTTATTGGTGGTCCGTCCAGCCTTTGTATGTCTCATTTAATAATTTAATAGTCAAAAACACATCAAAAATCCATCCGAGTATGGAATACATAGATGTTAGGTTGTAATACAATAGTAGTAATGTAAGAAACCAAGTTCTATTATTGGTCCATCCAACTTTAGAATGTCTTATTTAGTGATTTAGTAGTAAAAGAAACACCGATAATCCATTTGAGTTTAGAATACATAGATGTTAGGAGGTAATGCACATGTAGTAATGTAAGAAACCAAGTTTTATTACTGGTCTGTAAAGCCTTTGTATGTCTTATTTAATAATTTAGTAGTCAAAAAATACATCGATAATCCTTCTGAGTATGGAATACATAGATGTTAGGTTGTAATACGAATGCAGTAATGTAAGAAACCAAGTTCTATTATTGGTCCGTCCAACCTTTGTATGTGTTATTTAGTGATTTAGTAGTCAAAAAAACTACGATAATCCATCCAAGTATGGAATAAACAGATGCTAGGAGGTAATACACGTGTTGTAATGTAAGAAACCAGGTTTTATTAATTGTCAGTCCGTCCAGCCTTTTTATGTCTCATTTAGTAATTTAGTAGTCAAAAAAACATCAAAAATCCATCCGAATATGGAATACATAGATGTTAGGTTGTAATACAATAGTAGTAATGTAAGAAACCAAGTTCTATTATTTGTCCATCCAACTTTTGAATGTCTTATTTAGTGATTTAGCAGTCAAAAAAACTGTGATAATCCTTCCAAGTATGGAATAAATAAATGGTTAGAGGTAATACACGTGTTGTAATGTAAAAAAGAAAGTTTTATTGTTGGTCCGTCCAGCCTTTGTATGTCTCATTTAATAATTTAATAGTCAAAAAAAATCAAAAATCCATCCGAGTATGGAATACATAGATGCCAGGTTGTAATACAATTGTAGTAATGTAAGAAACCAAGTTTTATTACTGGTCGCTCAAGCCTTTGTATGTCTCATTTAGTAATTTAGTTTTCAAAGAAAAACCGATAATCCATCTAAGTTTTGAATACATAGATGTTAGGAGGTAATGCACATGTAGTAATGTAAGAAACCAAGTTTTATTACTGGTCTGTCAAGCCTTTGTTTGTCTTATTTAATAATTTAGTAGTCAAAAAATACATCGATAATCCTTCTGAGTATGGAATACATAGATGTTAGGTTGTAATACGAATGCAGTAATGTAAGAAACCAAGTTCTATTATTGGTCCGTCCAACCTTTGTATGTGTTATTTAGTGATGTAGTAGTCAAAAAAACTCCGATAATCCATCCAAGTATGGAATAAATAGATGCTAGGAGGTAATACACGTGTTGTAATGTAAGAAACCAGGTTTTATTAATTGTCAGTCCGTCCAGCCTTTTTATGTCTCATTTAGTAATTTAGTAGTCAAAAAAACATCAAAAATCCATCCGAATATGGAATACATAGATGTTAGGTTGTAATACAATAGTAGTAATGTAAGAAACCAAGTTCTATTATTTGTCCATCCAACTTTTGAATGTCTTATTTAGTGATTTAGCAGTCAAAAAAACTGTGATAATCCTTCCAAGTATGGAATAAATAAATGGTTAGAGGTAATACACGTGTTTTAATGTAAAAAAGCAAGTTTTATTGTTGGTCCGTCCAGCCTTTGTATGTCTCATTTAATAATTTAATAGTCAAAAAAACATCAAAAATCCATCCGAGTATGGAATACATAGATGTTAGGTTGTAATACAATAGTAGTAATGTAAGAAACCAAGTTCTATTATTGGTCCATCCAACTTTAGAATGTCTCATTTAGTGATTTAGTAGTAAAAGAAACACCGATAATCCATTTGAGTTTAGAATACATAGATGTTAGGAGGTAATGCACATGTAGTAATGTAAGAAACCAAGTTTTATTACTGGTCTGTCAAGCCTTTGTATGTCTTATTTAATAATTTAGTAGTCAAAAAATACATCGATAATCCTTCTGAGTATGGAATACATAGATGTTAGGTTGTAATACGAATGCAGTAATGTAAGAAACCAAGTTCTATTATTGGTCCGTCCAACCTTTGTATGTGTTATTTAGTGATTTAGTAGTCAAAAAAACTCCGATAATCCATCCAGGTATGGAATAAATAGATGCTAGGAGGTAATACACGTGTTGTAATGTAAGAAACCAGGTTTTATTAATTGTCAGTCCGTCCAGCCTTTTTATGTCTCATTTAGTAATTTAGTAGTCAAAAAAACATCAAAAATCCATCCGAATATGGAATACATAGATGTTAGGTTGTAATACAATAGTAGTAATGTAAGAAACCAAGTTCTATTATTTGTCCATCCAACTTTTGAATGTCTTATTTAGTGATTTAGCAGTCAAAAAAACTGTGATAATCCTTCCAAGTATGGAATAAATAAATGGTTAGAGGTAATACACGTGTTGTAATGTAAGAAAGCAAGTTTTATTGTTGGTCCGTCCAGCCTTTGTATGTCTCATTTAGTAATTTAATAGTCAAAAAAACATCAAAAATCCATCCGAGTATGGAATACATAGATGTTAGGTTGTAATACAATAGTAGTAATGTAAGAAACCAAGTTCTATTATTGGTCCATCCAACTTTAGAATGTCTTATTTAGTGATTTAGTAGTAAAAGAAACACCGATAATCCATTTGAGTTTAGAATACATAGATGTTACGAGGTAATGCACATGTAGTAATGTAAGAAACCAAGTTTTATTACTGGTCTGTCAAACCTTTGTATGTCTTATTTAATAATTTAGTAGTCAAAAAATACATCGATAATCCTTCTGAGTATGGAATACATAGATGTTAGGTTTTAATACGAATGCAGTAATGTAAGAAACCAAGTTCTATTATTGGTCCGTCCAACCTTTGTATGTGTTATTTAGTGATTTAGTAGTCAAAAAAACTCCGATAATCCATCCAAGTATGGAATAAATAGATGCTAGGAGGTAATACACGTGTTGTAATGTAAGAAACCAGGTTTTATTAATTGTCAGTCCGTCCAGCCTTTTTATGTCTCATTTAGTAATTTAGTAGTCAAAAAAACATCAAAAATCCATCCGAATATGGAATACATAGATGTTAGGTTGTAATACAATAGTAGTAATGTAAGAAACCAAGTTCTATTATTTGTCCATCTAACTTTTGAATGTCTTATTTAGTGATTTAGCAGTCAAAAAAACTGTGATAATCCTTCCAAGTATGGAATAAATAAATGGTTAGAGGTAATACACGTGTTGTAAAGTAAAAAAGAAAGTTTTATTGTTGGTCCGTCTAGCCTTTGTATGTCTCATTTAATAATTTAATAGTAAAAAAAAATCAAAAATCCATCCGAGTATGGAATACATAGATGCCAGGTTGTAATACAATTGTAGTAATGTAAGAAACCAAGTTTTATTACTGGTCGCTCAAGCCATTGTATGACTCATTTAGTAATTTAGTTTTCAAAGAAACACCGATAATCCATCTAAGTTTTGAATACATAGATGTTAGGAGGTAATGCACATGTAGTAATGTAAGAAACCAAGTTTTATTACTGGTCCGTCCAGCCTTTGTATGTCTCATTTAGTAATTTAGTAGTTAAAAAAACATCGATAATCCTTCTGAGTATGGAATACATAGATGTTAGGTTGTAATACAAGTGTAGTAATGTAAGAAACAAAGTTCTATTATTGGTCCGTCCAACCTTTGTATGAGTTATTTAGTGATTTAGTTGCCAAAAAAACATCGATAATCCATCCAAGTATGGAATAAGTAGATGCTAGGATGTAATATACGTGTTGTAATGTAAGAAACCAAGTTTTATTATTGGTCTGTCCAACCTTTGTATGTCTTATTTAGTAGTTAAAAAAACATCGATAACCCTTCTGAGTAAGGAGTACGTAGATGTTAGGTTGTAATACAATAGTAGTAATGTAAGAAACCAAGTTTTATTACTGGTCTCTCAAGCCTTTTTATGTCTCATTTAGTAATTTAGTAGTCAAAAGAACATCGATAACCCTTCTAAGTATGGAATACATAGATGTTAGGTTGTAATACGAATGCAGCAATGTAAGAAACCCAGTTCTATTATTGGTCCGTCCAACCTTTGTATGTGTTATTTAGTGATTTAGTAGTCAAAAAAACTCCGATGATCCATCCAAGTATGGAATAAATAGATGCTAGGAGGTAATACACGTGTTGTAATGTAAGAAACCAGGTTTTATTAATTGTCAGTCCGTCCAGCCTTTTTATGTCTCATTTAGTAGTTTAGTATTCAAAAAAACATCAAAAATCCATCCGAGTATGGAATACATAGATGTTAGGTTGTAATACAATAGTAGTAATGTAAGAAACCAAGTTCTATTATTTGTCCATCCAACTTTTGAATGTCTTATTTAGTGATTTAGCAGTCAAAAAAACTGTGATAATCCTTCCAAGTATGGAATAAATAAATAGTTAGAGGTAATACACGTGTTGTAATGTAAGAAAGCAAGTTTTATTGTTGGTCCGTCCAGCCTTTGTATGTCTCATTTAGTAATTTAATAGTCAAAAAAACATCAAGAATCCATCCGAGTATGGAATACATAGATGTTAGGTTGTAATACAATAGTAGTAATGTAAGAAACCAAGTTCTATTATTGGTCCATCCAACTTTAGAATGTCTCATTTAGTGATTTAGTAGTAAAAGAAACACCGATAATCCATTTGAGTTTAGAATACATAGATGTTAGGAGGTAATGCACATGTAGTAATGTAAGAAACCAAGTTTTATTACTGGTCTGTCAAGCCTTTGTATGTCTTATTTAATAATTTAGTAGTCAAAAAATACATCGATAATCCTTCTGAGTATGGAATACATAGATGTTAGGTTGTAATACGAATGCAGTAATGTAAGAAACCAAGTTCTATTATTGGTCCGTCCAACCTTTGTATGTGTTATTTAGTGATTTAGTAGTCAAAAAAACTCCGATAATCCATCCAAGTATGGAATAAATAGATGCTAGGAGGTAATACACGTGTTGTAATGTAAGAAACCAGGTTTTATTAATTGTCAGTCCGTCCAGCCTTTTTATGTCTCATTTAGTAATTTAGTAGTCAAAAAAACATCAAAAATCCATCCGAATATGCAATACATAGATGTTAGGTTGTAATACAATAGTAGTAATGTAAGAAACCAAGTTCTATTATTTGTCCATCCAACTTTTGAATGTCTTATTTAGTGATTTAGCAGTCAAAAAAACTGTGATAATCCTTCCAAGTATGGAATAAATAAATGGTTAGAGGTAATACACATGTTGTAATGTAAGAAAGCAAGTTTTATTGTTGGTCCGTCCAGCCTTTGTATGTCTCATTTAGTAATTTAATAGTCAAAAAAACATCAAGAATCCATCCGAGTATGGAATACATAGATGTTAGGTTGTAATACAATAGTAGTAATGTAAGAAACCAAGTTCTATTATTGGTCCATCCAACTTTAGAATGTCTCATTTAGTGATTTAGTAGTAAAAGAAACACTGATAATCCATTTGAGTTTAGAATACATAGATGTTAGGAGGTAATGCACATGTAGTAATGTAAGAAACCAAGTTTTATTACTGGTCTGTCAAGCCTTTGTATGTCTTATTTAATAATTTAGTAGTCAAAAAATACATCGATAATCCTTCTGAGTATGGAATACATAGATGTTAGGTTGTAATACGAATGCAGTAATGTAAGAAGCCAAGTTCTATTATTGGTCCGTCCAACCTTTGTATGTGTTATTTAGTGATTTAGTAGTCAAAAAAACTCCGATAATCCATCCAAGTATGGAATAAATAGATGCTAGGAGGTAATACACGTGTTGTAATGTAAGAAACCAGGTTTTATTAATTGTCAGTCCGTCCAGCCTTTTTATGTCTCATTTAGTAATTTAGTAGTCAAAAAAACATCAAAAATCCATCCGAATATGGAATACATAGATGTTAGGTTGTAATACAATAGTAGTAATGTAAGAAACCAAGTTCTATTATTTGTCCATCCAACTTTTGAATGTCTTATTTAGTGATTTAGCAGTCAAAAAAACTGTGATAATCCTTCCAAGTATGGAATAAATAAATGGTTAGAGGTAATACACGTGTTGTAATGTAAGAAAGAAAGTTTTATTGTTGGTCCGTCCAGCCTTTGTATGTCTCATTTAGTAATTTAATAGTCAAAAAAACATCAAAAATCCATCCGAGTATGGAATACATAGATGTTAGGTTGTAATACAATAGTAGTAATGTAAGAAACCAAGTTCTATTATTTGTCCATCCAACTTTTGAATGTCTTATTTTGTGATTTAGTAGTCAAAAAAACTGTGATAATCCTTCCAAGTATGGAATAAATAAATGGTTAGAGGTAATACACGTGTTGTAATGTAAGAAAGCAAGTTTTATTGTTGGTGCGTCCAGCCTTTGTATGTCTCATTTAGTAATTTAATAGTCAAAAAAACATCAAAAATCCATCCGAGTATGGAATACATAGATGTTAGGTTGTAATACAATAGTAGTAATATAAGAAACCAAGTTCTATTATTGGTCCCTCCAACTTTAGAATGTCTCATTTAGTGATTTAGTAGTAAAAGAAACACCGATAATCCATTTGAGTTTAGAATACATAGATGTTAGGAGGTAATGCACTTGTAGTCATGTAAGAAACCAAGTTTTATTACTGGTCTGTCAAGCCTTTGTATGTCTTATTTAATAATTTAGTAGTCAAAAAATACATCGATAATCCTTCTAAGTATGGAATACATAGATGTTAGGTTGTAATACAAATACAACAATGTAAGAAACCCAGTTCTATTATTGGTCCGTCCAACTTTTGAATGTCTTATTTAGTGATTTAGCAGTCAAAAAAACTGTGATAATCCTTCCAAGTATGGAATAAATAAATGGTTAGAGGTAATACACGTGTTGTAATGTAAGAAAGAAAGTTTTATTGTTGGTCCGTCCAGCCTTTGTATGTCTCATTTAGTAATTTAATAGTCAAAAAAACATCAAAAATCCATCCGAGTATGGAATACATAGATGTTAGGTTGTAATACAATAGTAGTAATGTAAGGAACCAAGTTCTATTATTGGTCCCTCCAACTTTAGAATGTCTCATTTAGTGATATAGTAGTAAAAGAAACACCGATAATCCATTTGAGTTTAGAATACATAGATGTTAGGAGGTAATGAACTTGTAGTCATGTAAGAAACCAAGTTTTATTACTGGTCTGTCAAGCCTTTGTATGTCTTATTTAATAATTTAGTAGTCAAAAAATACATCGATAATCCTTCTAAGTATGGAATACATAGATGTTAGGTTGTAATACGAATACAACAATGTAAGAAACCCAGTTCTATTATTGGTCCGTCCAACCTTTGTATGTGTTATTTTGTGATTTAGTAGTCAAAAAAACTCCGATGATCCATCCAAGTATGGAATAAATAGATGCTAGGAGGTAATACACGTGTTGTAATGTAAGAAACCAGGTTTTATTTAATGTCAGTCCGTCCAGCCTTTTTATGTCTCATTTAGTAGTTTAGTATTCAAAAAAACATCAAAAATCCATCCGAGTATGGAATACATAGATGTTAGGTTGTAATACAATAGCAGTAATGTAAGAAACCAAGTTCTATTATTTGTCCATCCAACTTTTGAATGTCTTATTTTGTGATTTAGCAGTCAAAAAAACTGTGATAATCCTTCCAAGTATGGAATAAATAAATGGTTAGAGGTAATACACGTGTTGTAATGTAAGAGAGCAAGTTTTATTGTTGGTCCGTCCAGCCTTTTTATGTCTCATTTAGTAGTTTAGTATTCAAAAAAACATCAAAAATCCATCCGAGTATGGAATACATAGATGTTAGGTTGTAATACAATAGTAGTAATGTAAGAAACCAAGTTCTATTATTTGTCCATCCAACTTTTGAATGTCTTATTTAGTGATTTAGCAGTCAAAAAAACTGTGACAATCCTTCCAAGTATGGAATAAATAAATGGTTAGAGGTAATACACGTGTTGTAATGTAAGAAAGCAAGTTTTATTGTTGGTCCGTCCAGCCTTTGTATGTCTCATTTAGTAATTTAATAGTCAAAAAAACATCAAGAATTCATCCGAGTATGGAATACATAGATGTTAGGTTGTAATACAATAGTAGTAATGTAAGAAACCAAGTTCTATTATTGGTCCATCCAACTTTAGAATGTCTCAGTTAGTGATTTAGTAGTAAAAGAAACACTGATAATCCATTTGAGTTTAGAATACATAGATGTTAGGAGGTAATGCACATGTAGTAATGTAAGAAACCAAGTTTTATTACTGGTCTGTCAAGCCTTTGTATGTCTTATTTAATAATTTAGTAGTCAAAAAATACATCGATAATCCTTCTGAGTATGGAATACATAGATGTTAGGTTGTAATACGAATGCAGTAATGTAAGAAGCCAAGTTCTATTATTGGTCCGTCCAACCTTTGTATGTGTTATTTAGTGATTTAGTAGTCAAAAAAACTCCGATAATCCATCCAAGTATGGAATAAATAGATGCTAGGAGGTAATACACGTGTTGTAATGTAAGAAACCAGGTTTTATTAATTGTCAGTCCGTCCAGCCTTTTTATGTCTCATTTAGTAATTTAGTAGTCAAAAAAACATCAAAAATCCATCCGAATATGGAATACATAGATGTTAGGTTGTAATACAATAGTAGTAATGTAAGAAACCAAGTTCTATTATTTGTCCATCCAACTTTTGAATGTCTTATTTAGTGATTTAGCAGTCAAAAAAACTGTGATAATCCTTCCAAGTATGGAATAAATAAATGGTTAGAGGTAATACACGTGTTGTAATGTAAGAAAGAAAGTTTTATTGTTGGTCCGTCCAGCCTTTGTATGTCTCATTTAGTAATTTAATAGTCAAAAAAACATCAAAAATCCATCCGAGTATGGAATACATAGATGTTAGGTTGTAATACAATAGTAGTAATGTAAGAAACCAAGTTCTATTATTGGTCCCTCCAACTTTAGAATGTCTCATTTAGTGATTTAGTAGTAAAAGAAACACCGATAATCCATTTGAGTTTAGAATACATAGATGTTAGGAGGTAATGCACTTGTAGTCATGTAAGAAACCAAGTTTTATTACTGGTCTGTCAAGCCTTTGTATGTCTTATTTAATAATTTAGTAGTCAAAAAATACATCGATAATCCTTCTAAGTATGGAATACATAGATGTTAGGTTGTAATACAAATACAACAATGTAAGAAACCCAGTTCTATTATTGGTCCGTCCAACTTTTGAATGTCTTATTTAGTGATTTAGCAGTCAAAAAAACTGTGATAATCCTTCCAAGTATGGAATAAATAAATGGTTAGAGGTAATACACGTGTTGTAATGTAAGAAAGAAAGTTTTATTGTTGGTCCGTCCAGCCTTTGTATGTCTCATTTAGTAATTTAATAGTCAAAAAAACATCAAAAATCCATCCGAGTATGGAATACATAGATGTTAGGTTGTAATACAATAGTAGTAATGTAAGGAACCAAGTTCTATTATTGGTCCCTCCAACTTTAGAATGTCTCATTTAGTGATATAGTAGTAAAAGAAACACCGATAATCCATTTGAGTTTAGAATACATAGATGTTAGGAGGTAATGAACTTGTAGTCATGTAAGAAACCAAGTTTTATTACTGGTCTGTCAAGCCTTTGTATGTCTTATTTAATAATTTAGTAGTCAAAAAATACATCGATAATCCTTCTAAGTATGGAATACATAGATGTTAGGTTGTAATACGAATACAACAATGTAAGAAACCCAGTTCTATTATTGGTCCGTCCAACCTTTGTATGTGTTATTTTGTGATTTTGTAGTCAAAAAAACTCCGATGATCCATCCAAGTATGGAATAAATAGATGCTAGGAGGTAATACACGTGTTGTAATGTAAGAAACCAGGTTTTATTTAATGTCAGTCCGTCCAGCCTTTTTATGTCTCATTTAGTAGTTTAGTATTCAAAAAAACATCAAAAATCCATCCGAGTATGGAATACATAGATGTTAGGTTGTAATACAATAGCAGTAATGTAAGAAACCAAGTTCTATTATTTGTCCATCCAACTTTTGAATGTCTTATTTTGTGATTTAGCAGTCAAAAAAACTGTGATAATCCTTCCAAGTATGGAATAAATAAATGGTTAGAGGTAATACACGTGTTGTAATGTAAGAGAGCAAGTTTTATTGTTGGTCCGTCCAGCCTTTTTATGTCTCATTTAGTAGTTTAGTATTCAAAAAAACATCAAAAATCCATCCGAGTATGGAATACATAGATGTTAGGTTGTAATACAATAGTAGTAATGTAAGAAACCAAGTTCTATTATTTGTCCATCCAACTTTTGAATGTCTTATTTAGTGATTTAGCAGTCAAAAAAACTGTGACAATCCTTCCAAGTATGGAATAAATAAATGGTTAGAGGTAATACACGTGTTGTAATGTAAGAAAGCAAGTTTTATTGTTGGTCCGTCCAGCCTTTGTATGTCTCATTTAGTAATTTAATAGTCAAAAAAACATCAAGAATTCATCCGAGTATGGAATACATAGATGTTAGGTTGTAATACAATAGTAGTAATGTAAGAAACCAAGTTCTATTATTGGTCCATCCAACTTTAGAATGTCTCAGTTAGTGATTTAGTAGTAAAAGAAACACTGATAATCCATTTGAGTTTAGAATACATAGATGTTAGGAGGTAATGCACATGTAGTAATGTAAGAAACCAAGTTTTATTACTGGTCTGTCAAGCCTTTGTATGTCTTATTTAATAATTTAGTAGTCAAAAAATACATCGATAATCCTTCTGAGTATGGAATACATAGATGTTAGGTTGTAATACGAATGCAGTAATGTAAGAAGCCAAGTTCTATTATTGGTCCGTCCAACCTTTGTATGTGTTATTTAGTGATTTAGTAGTCAAAAAAACTCCGATAATCCATCCAAGTATGGAATAAATAGATGCTAGGAGGTAATACACGTGTTGTAATGTAAGAAACCAGGTTTTATTAATTGTCAGTCCGTCCAGCCTTTTTATGTCTCATTTAGTAATTTAGTAGTCAAAAAAACATCAAAAATCCATCCGAATATGGAATACATAGATGTTAGGTTGTAATACAATAGTAGTAATGTAAGAAACCAAGTTCTATTATTTGTCCATCCAACTTTTGAATGTCTTATTTAGTGATTTAGCAGTCAAAAAAACTGTGATAATCCTTCCAAGTATGGAATAAATAAATGGTTAGAGGTAATACACGTGTTGTAATGTAAGAAAGAAAGTTTTATTGTTGGTCCGTCCAGCCTTTGTATGTCTCATTTAGTAATTTAATAGTCAAAAAAACATCAAAAATCCATCCGAGTATGGAATACATAGATGTTAGGTTGTAATACAATAGTAGTAATGTAAGAAACCAAGTTCTATTATTGGTCCCTCCAACTTTAGAATGTCTCATTTAGTGATTTAGTAGTAAAAGAAACACCGATAATCCATTTGAGTTTAGAATACATAGATGTTAGGAGGTAATGCACTTGTAGTCATGTAAGAAACCAAGTTTTATTACTGGTCTGTCAAGCCTTTGTATGTCTTATTTAATAATTTAGTAGTCAAAAAATACATCGATAATCCTTCTGAGTATGGAATACATAGATGTTAGGTTGTAATACGAATGCAGTAATGTAAGAAGCCAAGTTCTATTATTGGTCCGTCCAACCTTTGTATGTGTTATTTTGTGATTTAGTAGTCAAAAAAACTCCGATGATCCATCCAAGTATGGAATAAATAAATGGTTAGAGGTAATACACGTGTTGTAATGTAAGAAACCAGGTTTTATTTATTGTCAGTCCGTCCAGCCTTTTTATGTCTCATTTAGTAATTTAATAGTCAAAAAAACATCAAAAATCCATCCGAGTATGGAATACATAGATGTTAGGTTGTAATACAATAGCAGTAATGTAAGAAACCAAGTTCTATTATTTGTCCATCCAACTTTTGAATGTCTTATTTTGTGATTTAGCAGTCAAAAAAACTGTGATAATCCTTCCAAGTATGGAATAAATAGATGCTAGGAGGTAATACACGTGTTGTAATGTAAGAGAGCAAGTTTTATTGTTGGTCCGTCCAGCCTTTTTATGTCTCATTTAGTAGTTTAGTATTCAAAAAAACATCAAAAATCCATCCGAGTATGGAATACATAGATGTTAGGTTGTAATACAATAGTAGTAATGTAAGAAACCAAGTTCTATTATTTGTCCATCCAACTTTTGAATGTCTTATTTAGTGATTTAGCAGTCAAAAAAACTGTGATAATCCTTCCAAGTATGGAATAAATAGATGGTTAGAGGTAATACACGTGTTGTAATGTAAGAAAGCAAGTTTTATTGTTGGTCCGTCCAGCCTTTGTATGTCTCATTTAGTAATTTAATAGTCAAAAAAACATCAAGAATTCATCCGAGTATGGAATACATAGATGTTAGGTTGTAATACAATAGTAGTAATGTAAGAAACCAAGTTCTATTATTGGTCCATCCAACTTTAGAATGTCTCATTTAGTGATTTAGTAGTAAAAGAAACACTGATAATCCATTTGAGTTTAGAATACATAGATGTTAGGAGGTAATGCACATGTAGTAATGTAAGAAACCAAGTTTTATTACTGGTCTGTCAAGCCTTTGTATGTCTTATTTAATAATTTAGTAGTCAAAAAATACATCGATAATCCTTCTGAGTATGGAATACATAGATGTTAGGTTGTAATACGAATGCAGTAATGTAAGAAGCCAAGTTCTATTATTGGTCCGTCCAACCTTTGTATGTGTTATTTAGTGATTTAGTAGTCAAAAAAACTCCGATAATCCATCCAAGTATGGAATAAATAGATGCTAGGAGGTAATACACGTGTTGTAATGTAAGAAACCAGGTTTTATTAATTGTCAGTCCGTCCAGCCTTTTTATGTCTCATTTAGTAATTTAGTAGTCAAAAAAACATCAAAAATCCATCCGAATATGGAATACATAGATGTTAGGTTGTAATACAATAGTAGTAATGTAAGAAACCAAGTTCTATTATTTGTCCATCCAACTTTTGAATGTCTTATTTAGTGATTTAGCAGTCAAAAAAACTGTGATAATCCTTCCAAGTATGGAATAAATAAATGGTTAGAGGTAATACACGTGTTGTAATGTAAGAAAGAAAGTTTTATTGTTGGTCCGTCCAGCCTTTGTATGTCTCATTTAGTAATTTAATAGTCAAAAAAACATCAAAAATCCATCCGAGTATGGAATACATAGATGTTAGGTTGTAATACAATAGTAGTAATGTAAGAAACCAAGTTCTATTATTGGTCCCTCCAACTTTAGAATGTCTCATTTAGTGATTTAGTAGTAAAAGAAACACCGATAATCCATTTGAGTTTAGAATACATAGATGTTAGGAGGTAATGCACTTGTAGTCATGTAAGAAACCAAGTTTTATTACTGGTCTGTCAAGCCTTTGTATGTCTTATTTAATAATTTAGTAGTCAAAAAATACATCGATAATCCTTCTAAGTATGGAATACATAGATGTTAGGTTGTAATACGAATACAACAATGTAAGAAACCCAGTTCTATTATTGGTCCGTCCAACCTTTGTATGTGTTATTTTGTGATTTAGTAGTCAAAAAAACTCCGATGATCCATCCAAGTATGGAATAAATAGATGCTAGGAGGTAATACACGTGTTGTAATGTAAGAAACCAGGTTTTATTTATTGTCAGTCCGTCCAGCCTTTTTATGTCTCATTTAGTAGTTTAGTATTCAAAAAAACATCAAAAATCCATCCGAGTATGGAATACATAGATGTTAGGTTGTAATACAATAGTAGTAATGTAAGAAACCAAGTTCTATTATTTGTCCATCCAACTTTTGAATGTCTTATTTAGTGATTTAGCAGTCAAAAAAACTGTGATAATCCTTCCAAGTATGGAATAAATAAATGGTTAGAGGTAATACACGTGTTGTAATGTAAGAAAGAAAGTTTTATTGTTGGTCCGTCCAGCCTTTGTATGTCTCATTTAGTAATTTAATAGTCAAAAAAACATCAAAAATCCATCCGAGTATGGAATACATAGATGTTAGGTTGTAATACAATAGTAGTAATGTAAGAAACCAAGTTCTATTATTGGTCCCTCCAACTTTAGAATGTCTCATTTAGTGATTTAGTAGTAAAAGAAACACCGATAATCCATTTGAGTTTAGAATACATAGATGTTAGGAGGTAATGCACTTGTAGTCATGTAAGAAACCAAGTTTTATTACTGGTCTGTCAAGCCTTTGTATGTCTTATTTAATAATTTAGTAGTCAAAAAATACATCGATAATCCTTCTGAGTATGGAATACATAGATGTTAGGTTGTAATACGAATGCAGTAATGTAAGAAGCCAAGTTCTATTATTGGTCCGTCCAACCTTTGTATGTGTTATTTAGTGATTTAGTAGTCAAAAAAACTCCGATAATCCATCCAAGTATGGAATAAATAGATGCTAGGAGGTAATACACGTGTTGTAATGTAAGAAACCAGGTTTTATTAATTGTCAGTCCGTCCAGCCTTTTTATGTCTCATTTAGTAATTTAGTAGTCAAAAAAACATCAAAAATCCATCCGAATATGGAATACATAGATGTTAGGTTGTAATACAATAGTAGTAATGTAAGAAACCAAGTTCTATTATTTGTCCATCCAACTTTTGAATGTCTTATTTAGTGATTTAGCAGTCAAAAAAACTGTGATAATCCTTCCAAGTATGGAATAAATAAATGGTTAGAGGTAATACACGTGTTGTAATGTAAGAAAGAAAGTTTTATTGTTGGTCCGTCCAGCCTTTGTATGTCTCATTTAGTAATTTAATAGTCAAAAAAACATCAAAAATCCATCCGAGTATGGAATACATAGATGTTAGGTTGTAATACAATAGTAGTAATGTAAGAAACCAAGTTCTATTATTTGTCCATCCAACTTTTGAATGTCTTATTTTGTGATTTAGTAGTCAAAAAAACTGTGATAATCCTTCCAAGTATGGAATAAATAAATGGTTAGAGGTAATACACGTGTTGTAATGTAAGAAAGCAAGTTTTATTGTTGGTGCGTCCAGCCTTTGTATGTCTCATTTAGTAATTTAATAGTCAAAAAAACATCAAAAATCCATCCGAGTATGGAATACATAGATGTTAGGTTGTAATACAATAGTAGTAATATAAGAAACCAAGTTCTATTATTGGTCCCTCCAACTTTAGAATGTCTCATTTAGTGATTTAGTAGTAAAAGAAACACCGATAATCCATTTGAGTTTAGAATACATAGATGTTAGGAGGTAATGCACTTGTAGTCATGTAAGAAACCAAGTTTTATTACTGGTCTGTCAAGCCTTTGTATGTCTTATTTAATAATTTAGTAGTCAAAAAATACATCGATAATCCTTCTAAGTATGGAATACATAGATGTTAGGTTGTAATACAAATACAACAATGTAAGAAACCCAGTTCTATTATTGGTCCGTCCAACTTTTGAATGTCTTATTTAGTGATTTAGCAGTCAAAAAAACTGTGATAATCCTTCCAAGTATGGAATAAATAAATGGTTAGAGGTAATACACGTGTTGTAATGTAAGAAAGAAAGTTTTATTGTTGGTCCGTCCAGCCTTTGTATGTCTCATTTAGTAATTTAATAGTCAAAAAAACATCAAAAATCCATCCGAGTATGGAATACATAGATGTTAGGTTGTAATACAATAGTAGTAATGTAAGGAACCAAGTTCTATTATTGGTCCCTCCAACTTTAGAATGTCTCATTTAGTGATATTGTAGTAAAAGAAACACCGATAATCCATTTGAGTTTAGAATACATAGATGTTAGGAGGTAATGAACTTGTAGTCATGTAAGAAACCAAGTTTTATTACTGGTCTGTCAAGCCTTTGTATGTCTTATTTAATAATTTAGTAGTCAAAAAATACATCGATAATCCTTCTAAGTATGGAATACATAGATGTTAGGTTGTAATACGAATACAACAATGTAAGAAACCCAGTTCTATTATTGGTCCGTCCAACCTTTGTATGTGTTATTTTGTGATTTAGTAGTCAAAAAAACTCCGATGATCCATCCAAGTATGGAATAAATAGATGCTAGGAGGTAATACACGTGTTGTAATGTAAGAAACCAGGTTTTATTTAATGTCAGTCCGTCCAGCCTTTTTATGTCTCATTTAGTAGTTTAGTATTCAAAAAAACATCAAAAATCCATCCGAGTATGGAATACATAGATGTTAGGTTGTAATACAATAGCAGTAATGTAAGAAACCAAGTTCTATTATTTGTCCATCCAACTTTTGAATGTCTTATTTTGTGATTTAGCAGTCAAAAAAACTGTGATAATCCTTCCAAGTATGGAATAAATAAATGGTTAGAGGTAATACACGTGTTGTAATGTAAGAGAGCAAGTTTTATTGTTGGTCCGTCCAGCCTTTTTATGTCTCATTTAGTAGTTTAGTATTCAAAAAAACATCAAAAATCCATCCGAGTATGGAATACATAGATGTTAGGTTGTAATACAATAGTAGTAATGTAAGAAACCAAGTTCTATTATTTGTCCATCCAACTTTTGAATGTCTTATTTAGTGATTTAGCAGTCAAAAAAACTGTGACAATCCTTCCAAGTATGGAATAAATAAATGGTTAGAGGTAATACACGTGTTGTAATGTAAGAAAGCAAGTTTTATTGTTGGTCCGTCCAGCCTTTGTATGTCTCATTTAGTAATTTAATAGTCAAAAAAACATCAAGAATTCATCCGAGTATGGAATACATAGATGTTAGGTTGTAATACAATAGTAGTAATGTAAGAAACCAAGTTCTATTATTGGTCCATCCAACTTTAGAATGTCTCAGTTAGTGATTTAGTAGTAAAAGAAACACTGATAATCCATTTGAGTTTAGAATACATAGATGTTAGGAGGTAATGCACATGTAGTAATGTAAGAAACCAAGTTTTATTACTGGTCTGTCAAGCCTTTGTATGTCTTATTTAATAATTTAGTAGTCAAAAAATACATCGATAATCCTTCTGAGTATGGAATACATAGATGTTAGGTTGTAATACGAATGCAGTAATGTAAGAAGCCAAGTTCTATTATTGGTCCGTCCAACCTTTGTATGTGTTATTTAGTGATTTAGTAGTCAAAAAAACTCCGATAATCCATCCAAGTATGGAATAAATAGATGCTAGGAGGTAATACACGTGTTGTAATGTAAGAAACCAGGTTTTATTAATTGTCAGTCCGTCCAGCCTTTTTATGTCTCATTTAGTAATTTAGTAGTCAAAAAAACATCAAAAATCCATCCGAATATGGAATACATAGATGTTAGGTTGTAATACAATAGTAGTAATGTAAGAAACCAAGTTCTATTATTTGTCCATCCAACTTTTGAATGTCTTATTTAGTGATTTAGCAGTCAAAAAAACTGTGATAATCCTTCCAAGTATGGAATAAATAAATGGTTAGAGGTAATACACGTGTTGTAATGTAAGAAAGAAAGTTTTATTGTTGGTCCGTCCAGCCTTTGTATGTCTCATTTAGTAATTTAATAGTCAAAAAAACATCAAAAATCCATCCGAGTATGGAATACATAGATGTTAGGTTGTAATACAATAGTAGTAATGTAAGAAACCAAGTTCTATTATTGGTCCCTCCAACTTTAGAATGTCTCATTTAGTGATTTAGTAGTAAAAGAAACACCGATAATCCATTTGAGTTTAGAATACATAGATGTTAGGAGGTAATGCACTTGTAGTCATGTAAGAAACCAAGTTTTATTACTGGTCTGTCAAGCCTTTGTATGTCTTATTTAATAATTTAGTAGTCAAAAAATACATCGATAATCCTTCTGAGTATGGAATACATAGATGTTAGGTTGTAATACGAATGCAGTAATGTAAGAAGCCAAGTTCTATTATTGGTCCGTCCAACCTTTGTATGTGTTATTTTGTGATTTAGTAGTCAAAAAAACTCCGATGATCCATCCAAGTATGGAATAAATAAATGGTTAGAGGTAATACACGTGTTGTAATGTAAGAAACCAGGTTTTATTTATTGTCAGTCCGTCCAGCCTTTTTATGTCTCATTTAGTAATTTAATAGTCAAAAAAACATCAAAAATCCATCCGAGTATGGAATACATAGATGTTAGGTTGTAATACAATAGCAGTAATGTAAGAAACCAAGTTCTATTATTTGTCCATCCAACTTTTGAATGTCTTATTTTGTGATTTAGCAGTCAAAAAAACTGTGATAATCCTTCCAAGTATGGAATAAATAGATGCTAGGAGGTAATACACGTGTTGTAATGTAAGAGAGCAAGTTTTATTGTTGGTCCGTCCAGCCTTTTTATGTCTCATTTAGTAGTTTAGTATTCAAAAAAACATCAAAAATCCATCCGAGTATGGAATACATAGATGTTAGGTTGTAATACAATAGTAGTAATGTAAGAAACCAAGTTCTATTATTTGTCCATCCAACTTTTGAATGTCTTATTTAGTGATTTAGCAGTCAAAAAAACTGTGATAATCCTTCCAAGTATGGAATAAATAGATGGTTAGAGGTAATACACGTGTTGTAATGTAAGAAAGCAAGTTTTATTGTTGGTCCGTCCAGCCTTTGTATGTCTCATTTAGTAATTTAATAGTCAAAAAAACATCAAGAATTCATCCGAGTATGGAATACATAGATGTTAGGTTGTAATACAATAGTAGTAATGTAAGAAACCAAGTTCTATTATTGGTCCATCCAACTTTAGAATGTCTCATTTAGTGATTTAGTAGTAAAAGAAACACTGATAATCCATTTGAGTTTAGAATACATAGATGTTAGGAGGTAATGCACATGTAGTAATGTAAGAAACCAAGTTTTATTACTGGTCTGTCAAGCCTTTGTATGTCTTATTTAATAATTTAGTAGTCAAAAAATACATCGATAATCCTTCTGAGTATGGAATACATAGATGTTAGGTTGTAATACGAATGCAGTAATGTAAGAAGCCAAGTTCTATTATTGGTCCGTCCAACCTTTGTATGTGTTATTTAGTGATTTAGTAGTCAAAAAAACTCCGATAATCCATCCAAGTATGGAATAAATAGATGCTAGGAGGTAATACACGTGTTGTAATGTAAGAAACCAGGTTTTATTAATTGTCAGTCCGTCCAGCCTTTTTATGTCTCATTTAGTAATTTAGTAGTCAAAAAAACATCAAAAATCCATCCGAATATGGAATACATAGATGTTAGGTTGTAATACAATAGTAGTAATGTAAGAAACCAAGTTCTATTATTTGTCCATCCAACTTTTGAATGTCTTATTTAGTGATTTAGCAGTCAAAAAAACTGTGATAATCCTTCCAAGTATGGAATAAATAAATGGTTAGAGGTAATACACGTGTTGTAATGTAAGAAAGAAAGTTTTATTGTTGGTCCGTCCAGCCTTTGTATGTCTCATTTAGTAATTTAATAGTCAAAAAAACATCAAAAATCCATCCGAGTATGGAATACATAGATGTTAGGTTGTAATACAATAGTAGTAATGTAAGAAACCAAGTTCTATTATTGGTCCCTCCAACTTTAGAATGTCTCATTTAGTGATTTAGTAGTAAAAGAAACACCGATAATCCATTTGAGTTTAGAATACATAGATGTTAGGAGGTAATGCACTTGTAGTCATGTAAGAAACCAAGTTTTATTACTGGTCTGTCAAGCCTTTGTATGTCTTATTTAATAATTTAGTAGTCAAAAAATACATCGATAATCCTTCTAAGTATGGAATACATAGATGTTAGGTTGTAATACGAATACAACAATGTAAGAAACCCAGTTCTATTATTGGTCCGTCCAACCTTTGTATGTGTTATTTTGTGATTTAGTAGTCAAAAAAACTCCGATGATCCATCCAAGTATGGAATAAATAGATGCTAGGAGGTAATACACGTGTTGTAATGTAAGAAACCAGGTTTTATTTATTGTCAGTCCGTCCAGCCTTTTTATGTCTCATTTAGTAGTTTAGTATTCAAAAAAACATCAAAAATCCATCCGAGTATGGAATACATAGATGTTAGGTTGTAATACAATAGTAGTAATGTAAGAAACCAAGTTCTATTATTTGTCCATCCAACTTTTGAATGTCTTATTTTGTGATTTAGCAGTCAAAAAAACTGTGATAATCCTTCCAAGTATGGAATAAATAGATGGTTAGAGGTAATACACGTGTTGTAATGTAAGAAAGCAAGTTTTATTGTTGGTCCGTCCAGCCTTTGTATGTCTCATTTAGTAATTTAATAGTCAAAAAAACATCAAGAATTCATCCGAGTATGGAATACATAGATGTTAGGTTGTAATACAATAGTAGTAATGTAAGAAACCAAGTTCTATTATTGGTCCATCCAACTTTAGAATGTCTCATTTAGTGATTTAGTAGTAAAAGAAACACTGATAATCCATTTGAGTTTAGAATACATAGATGTTAGGAGGTAATGCACATGTAGTAATGTAAGAAACCAAGTTTTATTACTGGTCTGTCAAGCCTTTGTATGTCTTATTTAATAATTTAGTAGTCAAAAAATACATCGATAATCCTTCTGAGTATGGAATACATAGATGTTAGGTTGTAATACGAATGCAGTAATGTAAGAAGCCAAGTTCTATTATTGGTCCGTCCAACCTTTGTATGTGTTATTTAGTGATTTAGTAGTCAAAAAAACTCCGATAATCCATCCAAGTATGGAATAAATAGATGCTAGGAGGTAATACACGTGTTGTAATGTAAGAAACCAGGTTTTATTAATTGTCAGTCCGTCCAGCCTTTTTATGTCTCATTTAGTAATTTAGTAGTCAAAAAAACATCAAAAATCCATCCGAATATGGAATACATAGATGTTAGGTTGTAATACAATAGTAGTAATGTAAGAAACCAAGTTCTATTATTTGTCCATCCAACTTTTGAATGTCTTATTTAGTGATTTAGCAGTCAAAAAAACTGTGATAATCCTTCCAAGTATGGAATAAATAAATGGTTAGAGGTAATACACGTGTTGTAATGTAAGAAAGAAAGTTTTATTGTTGGTCCGTCCAGCCTTTGTATGTCTCATTTAGTAATTTAATAGTCAAAAAAACATCAAAAATCCATCCGAGTATGGAATACATAGATGTTAGGTTGTAATACAATAGTAGTAATGTAAGAAACCAAGTTCTATTATTGGTCCCTCCAACTTTAGAATGTCTCATTTAGTGATTTAGTAGTAAAAGAAACACCGATAATCCATTTGAGTTTAGAATACATAGATGTTAGGAGGTAATGCACTTGTAGTCATGTAAGAAACCAAGTTTTATTACTGGTCTGTCAAGCCTTTGTATGTCTTATTTAATAATTTAGTAGTCAAAAAATACATCGATAATCCTTCTAAGTATGGAATACATAGATGTTAGGTTGTAATACGAATACAACAATGTAAGAAACCCAGTTCTATTATTGGTCCGTCCAACCTTTGTATGTGTTATTTTGTGATTTAGTAGTCAAAAAAACTCCGATGATCCATCCAAGTATGGAATAAATAGATGCTAGGAGGTAATACACGTGTTGTAATGTAAGAAACCAGGTTTTATTTATTGTCAGTCCGTCCAGCCTTTTTATGTCTCATTTAGTAGTTTAGTATTCAAAAAAACATCAAAAATCCATCCGAGTATGGAATACATAGATGTTAGGTTGTAATACAATAGTAGTAATGTAAGAAACCAAGTTCTATTATTTGTCCATCCAACTTTTGAATGTCTTATTTTGTGATTTAGCAGTCAAAAAAACTGTGATAATCCTTCCAAGTATGGAATAAATAAATGGTTAGAGGTAATACACGTGTTGTAATGTAAGAGAGCAAGTTTTATTGTTGGTCCGTCCAGCCTTTGTATGTCTCATTTAGTAATTTAATAGTCAAAAAAACATCAAAAATCCATCCGAGTATGGAATACATAGATGTTAGGTTGTAATACAATAGTAGTAATGTAAGAAACCAAGTTCTATTACTGGTCTGTCCAACCTTTGTATGAGTTATTTAGTGATTTAGTTGTCAAAAAAACACCGATAATCCATCCAAGTATGGAATAAATAGATGCTAGTAGGTAATATACGTATTGTAATGTAAGAAACCAAGTTTTATTATCGGTCTGTCCAGTCTTTGTATATCTTATTTAGTAATTTAGTAGTTAAAAAAACAGCGATAACCCTTCTGAGTATGGAGTACATTTATGTTAGGTTGTAATACAATAGTAGTAATGTAAGAAACCAAGTTTTATTAGTGGTCTCTCAAGCCTTTGTATGTCTCATTTAGTAATTTAGTGGTCAAAAGAACATCGATAACTTTTTTGAGTATGGTATGCATAGATGTTAGGTTGTAATACAAGGGTAGTAATGTAAGAAACCAAGTTCTATTATTGGTCCGTCCAACCTTTGTATGTGTGATATAGTGATTTAGTAGTCAAAAAAACACCGATAATCCATCTGAGTTTGGAATTCATAGATGTTAGGAGGTAATGCACATGCAGTAATGTAAGAAACCAAGTTTTATTAATGGTCCGTCCAGCCTTTGTATGTCTCATTCAGTAATTTAGTAGTTAAAAAAACATCGATAATCCTTCTGAGTATGGAATACATAGATGATAGGTTGTAATACAAGTTTAGTAATGTAAGAAACCAAGTTCTATTATTGGTCCGTCCAACCTTTGTATGAGTTATTTAGTGATTTAGTTGTCAAAAAAACACTGATAATCCATCCAAGTATGGAATAAATAGATGGTAGGAGGTAATACACGTGTTGTAAAGTAGGAAACCGGGTTTTATTACTGGTCTGTCCAGCCTTTGTATGTCTTATTAGTAATTTAGTAGTTAAAAAAACATCGATAATCCTTCTGAGTATGGAATACATAGATGTTAGGTTGTAATACAATAGTAGTAATGTAAGAAACCAAGTTCTATTATTTGTCCATCCAACTTTTGAATGTCTTATTTAGTGATTTAGCAGTCAAAAAAACTGTGATAATCCTTCCAAGTATGGAATAAATAAATGGTTAGAGGTAATACACGTGTTGTAATGTAAGAAAGCAAGTTTTATTGTTGGTCCGTCCAGCCTTTGTATGTCTCATTTAGTAATTTAATAGTCAAAAAAACATCAAGAATCCATCCGAGTATGGAATACATAGATGTTAGGTTGTAATACAATAGTAGTAATGTAAGAAACCAAGTTCTATTATTGGTCCATCCAACTTTAGAATGTCTCATTTAGTGATTTAGTAGTAAAAGAAACACTGATAATCCATTTGAGTTTAGAATACATAGATGTTAGGAGGTAATGCACATGTAGTAATGTAAGAAACCAAGTTTTATTACTGGTCTGTCAAGCCTTTGTATGTCTTATTTAATAATTTAGTAGTCAAAAAATACATCGATAATCCTTCTGAGTATGGAATACATAGATGTTAGGTTGTAATACGAATGCAGTAATGTAAGAAACCAAGTTCTATTATTGGTCCGTCCAACCTTTGTATGTGTTATTTTGTGATTTAGTAGTCAAAAAAACTCCGATAATCCATCCAAGTAAGGAATAAATAGATGCTAGGAGGTAATACACGTGTTGTAATGTAAGAAACCAGGTTTTATTAATTGTCAGTCCGTCCAGCCTTTTTATGTCTCATTTAGTAATTTAGTAGTCAAAAAAACATCAAAAATCCATCCGAATATGGAATACATAGATGTTAGGTTGTAATACAATAGTAGTAATGTAAGAAACCAAGTTCTATTATTTGTCCATCCAACTTTTGAATGTCTTATTTAGTGATTTAGCAGTCAAAAAAACTGTGATAATCCTTCCAAGTATGGAATAAATAAATGGTTAGAGGTAATACACGTGTTGTAATGTAAGAAAGAAAGTTTTATTGTTGGTCCGTCCAGCCTTTGTATGTCTCATTTAGTAATTTAATAGTCAAAAAAACATCAAAAATCCATCCGAGTATGGAATACATAGATGTTAGGTTGTAATACAATAGTAGTAATGTAAGAAACCAAGTTCTATTATTGGTCCCTCCAACTTTAGAATGTCTCATTTAGTGATTTAGTAGTAAAAGAAACACCGATAATCCATTTGAGTTTAGAATACATAGATGTTAGGAGGTAATGCACTTGTAGTCATGTAAGAAACCAAGTTTTATTACTGGTCTGTCAAGCCTTTGTATGTCTTATTTAATAATTTAGTAGTCAAAAAATACATCGATAATCCTTCTAAGTATGGAATACATAGATGTTAGGTTGTAATACGAATACAACAATGTAAGAAACCCAGTTCTATTATTGGTCCGTCCAACCTTTGTATGTGTTATTTTGTGATTTAGTAGTCAAAAAAACTCCGATGATCCATCCAAGTATGGAATAAATAGATGCTAGGAGGTAATACACGTGTTGTAATGTAAGAAACCAGGTTTTATTTATTGTCAGTCCGTCCAGCCTTTTTATGTCTCATTTAGTAGTTTTGTATTCAAAAAAACATCAAAAATCCATCCGAGTATGGAATACATAGATGTTAGGTTGTAATACAATAGTAGTAATGTAAGAAACCAAGTTCTATTATTTGTCCATCCAACTTTTGAATGTCTTATTTTGTGATTTAGCAGTCAAAAAAACTGTGATAATCCTTCCAAGTATGGAATAAATAAATGGTTAGAGGTAATACACGTGTTGTAATGTAAGAGAGCAAGTTTTATTGTTGGTCCGTCCAGCCTTTGTATGACTCATTTAGTAATTTAATAGTCAAAAAAACATCAAAAATCCATCCGAGTATGGAATACATAGATGTTAGGTTGTAATACAATAGTAGTAATGTAAGAAACCAAGTTCTATTACTGGTCTGTCCAACCTTTGTATGAGTTATTTAGTGATTTAGTTGTCATAAAAACACCGATAATCCATCCAAGTATGGAATAAATAGATGCTAGTAGGTAATATACGTATTGTAATGTAAGAAACCAAGTTTTATTATCGGTCTGTCCAGCCTTTGTATATCTTTTTTAGTAATTTAGTAGTTAAAAAAACAGCGATAACCCTTCTGAGTATGGAGTACATTTATGTTAGGTTGTAATACAATAGTAGTAATGTAAGAAACCAAGTTTTATTAGTGGTCTCTCAAGCCTTTGTATGTCTCATTTAGCAATTTAGTGGTCAAAAGAACATCGATAACTTTTTTGATTATGGTATGCATAGATGTTAGGTTGTAATACAAGTGTATTAATGTAAGAAACCAAGTTCTATTATTGGTCCGTCCAACCTTTGTATGTGTGATATAGTGATTTAGTAGTCAAAAAAACACCGATAATCCATCTCAGTTTGGAATTCATAGATGTTAGGAGGTAATGCACATGCAGTAATGTAACAAACCAAGTTTTATTAATGGTCCGTCCAGCCTTTGTATGTCTCATTTAGTAATTTAGTAGTTAAAAAAACATCGATAATCCTTCTGAGTATGGAATACATAGATGATAGGTTGTAATACAAGTTTAGTAATGTAAGAAACCAAGTTCTATTATTGGTCCGTCCAACCTTTGTATGAGTTATTTAGTGATTTAGTTGTCAAAAAAACACTGATAATCCATCCAAGTATGGAATAAATAGATGGTAGGAGGTAATACACGTGTTGTAAAGTAGGAAACCGGGTTTTATTACTGGTCTGTCCAGCCTTTGTATGTCTTATTAGTAATTTAGTAGTTAAAAAAACATCGATAATCCTTCTGAGTATGGAATACATAGATGTTAGGTTGTAATACAATAGTAGTAATGTAAGAAACCAAGTTCTATTATTTGTCCATACAACTTTTGAATGTCTTATTCTGTGATTTAGCAGTCAAAAAAACAGTGATAATCCTTCCAAGTATGGAATAAATAAATGGTTGGAGGTAATACACGTGTTGTAATGTAAGAGAGCAAGTTTTATTGTTGGTCCGTCCAGCCTTTGTATGTCTCATTTAGTAATTTAATAGTCAAAAAAACATCAAAAATCCATCCGAGTTTGGAATACATAGATGTTAGGTTGTAATACAATAGTAGTAATGTAAGAAACCAAGTTCTATTATTGGTCCATCCAACTTTAGAATGTCTCATTTAGTGATTTAGTAGTAAAAGAAACACCGATAATCCATTTGAGTTTAGAATACATAGATGTTAGGAGGTAATGCACATGTAGTAATGTAAGAAACCAAGTTTTATTACTGGTCTGTCAAGCCTTTGTATGTCTTATTTAATAATTAAGTAGTCAAAAAATACATCGATAATCCTTCTGAGTATGGAATACATAGATGTTAGGTTGTAATACGAATGCAGTAATGTGAGAAACCCAGTTCTATTATTGGTCCGTCCAACCTTTGTATGTGTTATTTAGTGATTTAGTAGTCAAAAAAACTCCGGTAATCCATCCAGGTATGGAATAAATAGATGCTAGGAGGTAATACACGTGTTGTAATGTAAGAAACCAGGTTTTATTAATTGTCAGTCCGTCCAGCCTTTTTATGTCTCATTTAGTAATTTAGTAGTCAAAAAAACATCAAAAATCCATCCGAATATGGAATACATAGATGTTAGGTTGTAATACAATAGTAGTAATGTAAGAAACCAAGTTCTATTATTGGTCCATCCAACTTTAGAATGTCTCATTTAGTGATTTAGTAGTAAAAGAAACACCGATAATCCATTTGAGTTTAGAATACATAGATGTTAGGAGGTAATGCACATGTAGTAATGTAAGAAACCAAGTTTTATTACTGGTCTGTCAAGCCTTTGTATGTCTTATTTAATAATTAAGTAGTCAAAAAATACATCGATAATCCTTCTGAGTATGGAATACATAGATGTTAGGTTGTAATACGAATGCAGTAATGTGAGAAACCCAGTTCTATTATTGGTCCGTCCAACCTTTGTATGTGTTATTTAGTGATTTAGTAGTCAAAAAAACTCCGGTAATCCATCCAGGTATGGAATAAATAGATGCTAGGAGGTAATACACGTGTTGTAATGTAAGAAACCAGGTTTTATTAATTGTCAGTCCGTCCAGCCTTTTTATGTCTCATTTAGTAATTTAGTAGTCAAAAAAACATCAAAAATCCATCCGAATATGGAATACATAGATGTTAGGTTGTAATACAATAGTAGTAATGTAAGAAACCAAGTTCTATTATTTGTCCATCCAACTTTTGAATGTCTTATTTAGTGATTTAGCAGTCAAAAAAATTGTGATAATCCTTCCAAGTATGGAATAAATAAATGGTTAGAGGTAATACACGTGTTGTAATGTAAGAAAGCAAGTTTTATTGTTGGTCCGTCCAGCCTTTGTATGTCTCATTTAATAATTTAATAGTCAAAAAAACATCAAAAATCCATCCGAGTATGGAATACATAGATGTTAGGTTGTAATACAATAGTAGTAATGTAAGAAACCAAGTTCTATTATTGGTCCATCCAACTTTATAATGTCTCATTTAGTGATTTAGTAGTAAAAGAAACACCGATAATCCATTTGAGTTTAGAATACATAGATGTTAGGAGGTAATGCACATGTAGTAATGTAAGAAACCAAGTTTTATTACTGGTCTGTCAAGCCTTTGTATGTCTTATTTAATAATTAAGTAGTCAAAAAATACATCGATAATCCTTCTGAGTATGGAATACATAGATGTTAGGTTGTAATACGAATGCAGTAATGTGAGAAACCCAGTTCTATTATTGGTCCGTCCAACCTTTGTATGTGTTATTTAGTGATTTAGTAGTCAAAAAAACTCCGATAATCCATCCAAGTATGGAATAAATAGATGCTAGGAGGTAATACACGTGTTGTAATGTAAGAAACCAAGTTTTATTAATTGTCAGTCCGTCCAGCCTTTGTATGTCTCATTTAATAATTTAGTAGTTAAAAAAACATCGATAATCCTTCTGAGTATGGAATACATAGATGTTAGGTTGTAATACAAGTGTAGTAATGTAAGAAACCAAGTTTTATTACTGGTCCGTCCAGTCTTTGATTGTCTCATTTAGTAATTTAGTAGTTAAAAAAACATCGATAATCCATCTGAGTATGGAATACATAGTTGTTAGGTTGTAATACAAGTATAGTAATGTAAGAAACCAAGTTTTATTACTGGTCCGTCCAACCTTTGTATGTGTTATTTAGTGATTTAGTTGCCAAAAAAACACCGATAATCCATCCAAGTATGGAATAAATAAATGGTTGGAGGTAATACACGTGTTGTAAAGTAAGAAACCAGGTTTTATTACTGGTCTGTCTTAGTAATTTAGTAGTTAAAAAAACATCGATAACCCTTCTGAGTATGGAATACATAGATGTTAGGTTGTAATATAATAGTAGTAATGTAAGAAACCAAGTTTTATTACTGGCCTCTCAAGCCTTTGTATGTCTCATTTATTAATTTAGTAGTCAAAAGAACATCGATAACCCTTTTGAGTATGGTATGCATAGATGTTAGGTTGTAATACAAGTGTAGTAATGTAAGAAACCAAGTTCTATTATTGGTCCGTCCAACCTTTGTATGTGTGATTTAGTGATTTAGTATTCAAAAAAACACCGATAATCCATCCAAGTAAGGAATAAATAGATGCTAGGAGGTAATACACGCGTTGTAATGTAAGAAACCAGGTTTTATTATTGGTCTGTCCAACCTTCGTATGTCTCATTTAGAAATTTAGTAGTCTCATTTAGTGATTTAGTTGTCAAAGAAACACCGATAATCCATCTGAGTTTTGAATACATAGATGTTAGGAGGTAATGCACATGTACTAATGTAAGAAATCAAGTTTTATTAGTGGTCCGTCCAGCCTTTGTATGTCTCATTTAGTAATTTAGTAGTTAAAAAAACATCGATAATCCTTCTGAGTATGGAATACATAGATGTTAGGTTGTAATACAGGTGTAGTAATTTAAGAAACCAAGTTCTATTACTGGTCCGTCCAACCTTTTTATGAGTTATTTAGTGATTTAGTTGTCAAAAAATCACCGATAATCCATCCAAGTATGGAATAAATTGATGCTAGGAGGTAATATACGTGTTGTACTGTAAGGAACCAAGTTTTATTATTGGTCTGTCCAGCCTTTATATATCTTATTTAGTAATTTAGTAGTTAAAAAAACAACGATAACCCTTCTGAGTATGGAGTACATAGATGTTAGGTTGTAATACAATAGTAGTAATGTAACAAACCAAGTTTTATTACTGGTCTCTCAAGCCTTTGTATGTCTAATTTAGTAATTTAGTAGTCATAAGAACTTCGATAACCCTTTTGAGTATGGTATTCATAGATGTTAGGTTGTAATACAAGTGTAGTAATGTAGGAAACCAAGTTTTATTAGTGGTCCGTCCAGCCTCTGTATGTCTCATTTAATAATTTAGTAGTTAAAAAAACATCGATAATCCTTCTGAGTATGGAATACATAGATGTTAGGTTGTAATACAAGTGTAGTAATGTAAGAAACCAAGTTTTATTACTGGTCCGTCCAGTCTTTGATTGTCTCATTTAGTAATTTAGTAGTTAAAAAAACATCGATAATCCATCTGAGTATGGAATACATAGATGTTAGGTTGTAATACAAGTGTAGTAATGTAAGAAACCAAGTTTTATTACTGGTCCGTCCAACCTTTGTATGTGTTATTTAGTGATTTAGTTGCCAAAAAAACATCGATAATCCATCCAAGTATGGAATAAATAAATGGTTGGAGGTAATACACGTGTTGTAAAGTAAGAAACCAGGTTTTATTACTGGTCTGTCCAGCCTTTGTATGTCTTATTAGTAATTTAGTAGTTAAAAAAACATCGATAACCCTTCTAAGTATGGAATACATAGATGTTAGGTTGTAATATAATAGTAGTAATGTAAGAAACCTAGTTTTATTACTGGCCTCTCAAGCCTTTGTATGTCTCATTTATTAATTTAGTAGTCAAAAGAACATCGATAACCCTTTTGAGTATGGTATGCATAGATGTTAGGTTGTAATACAAGTGTAGTAATGTAAGAAACCAAGTTCTATTATTGGTCCGTCCAACCTTTGTATGTGTGATTTAGTGATTTAGTATTCAAAAAAACACCGATAATCCATCCAAGTAAGGAATAAATAGATGCTAGGAGGTAATACACGTGTTGTAATGTAAGAAACCAGGTGTTATTATTGGTCTGTCCAACCTTTGTATGTCTCATTTAGAAAATTAGTAGTCAAAAAAACATCAAAAATCCATCCATGTATGGAATACATAGATGCTACGTTGTAATACAATAGTAGTAATGTAAGAAAACAAGTTCTATTTTTGGTCCATCCAACTTTTGAATGTCTCATTTAGAAATTTAGTAGTCAAAGAAACACCGATAATCCATCTGAGTTTGGAATAAATAGATGTTAGGAGGTAATGCATATGTAGTAATGTAAGAAACCAAGTTTTATTACTGGTCCGTCCAGCCTTTGATTGTCTCATTTAGTAATTTAGTAGTTAAAAAAACATCGATAATCCTTCTGAGTATGGAATACATAGATGTTAGGTTGTAATACATGTGTAGTAATATAAGAAACCAAGTTCTATTACTGGTCCGTCCAACCTTTGTATGAGTTATTTTGTGATTTAGTTGTCAAAAAAACACCGATAATCCATCCAAGTATGGAATAAATAGATGGTAGGAGGTAATACACGTGTTGTAAAGTAGGAAACCAGGTTTTATTACTGGTCTGTCCAGCCTTTGTATGTCTTATTAGCAATTTTGTAGTTAAAAAAACATCAAACATCCATCCGAGTATGGAATACATTGATGCTAGGTTGTAATACAATAGTTGTAATGTAATTACTGGTCTCTCAAGCCTTTGTATGTCTCATTTAGTAATTTAGTAGTAAAAAAAACATTGATAGCCCTTTTGAGTATGGTATGCATAGATATTAGGTTGTAATACAAGTGTAGTAATGTAAGAAACCAAGTTCTATTATTGGTCCGTCCAACCTTTGTATGTGTGATTTAGTGATTTAGTAGTCAAAAAAACACCGATAATCCATCCAAGTAAGGAATAAATTGATGCTAGGAGGTAATACATGTGTTGTAATGTAAGAAACCAAGTTTTATTACTGGTCTGTCAAGCCTTTGTATGTCTTATTTAGTAATTTAGTAGTTAATAAAACATCAATAACCCTTCTGAGTATGGAATACATAGATGCTAGGTTGTAATACAATAGTAGTCATGTAAGAAACCAAGTTTTAGTTTTGGTCCATCCAACTTTTGAACATCTCATTTAGTGATTTAGAAGTCAAAGAAACACCGATAATCCATGTGAGGTTGGAATACATAGATGTTAGGAGGTAATGCACATGTAGTAATGTAAGAAACCAAGTTTTATTACTGGTCCGTCTAGCCTTTGTATGTCTCATTTAGTAATTTAGAAGTCAAAAAAACATCGATAATCCTTCTGGTATGGAATACATAGATGTTAGGTTGTAATACAAGTGTAGTAATGTAAGAAACCTAGTTCTATTATTGGTCCGTCCAACCTTTGTATGTGTGATTTAGTGATTTAGTAGTCAAAAAAACACCGACAATCCATCCAAGTAAGGAATAAATTGATGCTAGAAGGTAATACACGCGTTGTAATGTAAGAAACCAGGTTTTATTATTGGTCTGTCCAACCTTCGTATGTCTCATTTAGAAATTTAGTAGTAAAAAAAACATAAAAAATCCATCCGAGTATGGAATACATAGATACCAGGTTGTAATACAATAGTAGAAATGTAAGAAACCAAGTTCTATTTTTGGTCCATCCAACTTTTGAATGTCTCATTTAGTGATTTAGTTGTCAAAGAAACACCGATAATCCATCTGAGTTTTGAATACATAGATGTTACGAGGTAATGCACATGTACTAATGTAATAAACCAAGTTTTATTACTGGTCCGTCCAGCCTTTTATGTCTCCTTTAGTAATTTAGTAGTTAAAAAAACATCGATAATCCTTCTTAGTATGGAATACATAGATGTTAGGAGGTAATGCACATGTAGTAATGTAAGAAACCAAGTTTTATTACTGGTCTGTCCAACCTTTGTATGAGTTATTTAGTGATTTAGTTGTCAAAAAAACACCGATAATCCATCCAAGTATGGAATAAATAGATGGTAGGAGGTAATACACGTGTTGTAAAGTAGGAAACCAGGTTTTATTACTGGTCTGTCCAGCCTTTGTATGTCTTATTAGTAATTTAGCAGTTAAAAAAACATCAATAACCCTTCTGAGTATGGAATACATAGATGTTAGGTTGTAATATAATATGAGTAATGTAAGAAACCAAGTTTTATTACTGGTCTCTCAAGCCTTTGTATGTCTCATTTAGTAATTTAGTAGTCAAAAGAACATCGATAACCCATTTGAGTATGGTATGCATAGATGTTAGGTTGTAATACAAGTGTAGTAATGTAAAAACAAAGTTCTATTACTGGTCCGTCCAGCCTTTGATTGTCTGATTTAGTAATTTAGTAGTTAAAAAAACATCGATAATCCTTCTGAGTATGCAATACATAAATGTTAGGTAGTAATACATGTGTAGTAATGTAAGAAACCAAGTTCTAATACAGGTTCGTCCAACCTTTGTATGAGTTATTTAGTGATTTAGTAGTAAAAAAAACACTGATAATCCATCCAAGTAAGGAATAAATAGATGCTAGGAGGTAATACACGTGTTGTAATGTAAGAAAACAGGTTTTATTATTGATGTGTCCAACCTTTGTATGTCTCATTTAGAAATTTAGTAGTCAAAGAAACATCAAAAATCCATCCGAGTAGGGAATACATAGATGCTAGGTTGTAATACAATAGTAGTAATGTAATTACTGGTCTCTCAAGCCTTTGTATGTCTCATTTAGTAATTTAGTAGTCAAAAAAACATCGATAGCCCTTTTGAGTATGGTATGCATTGATGTTAGTTTGTAATACAAGTGTAGTAATGTAAGAAACCACATTCTATTATTGGTCCGTCCAACCTTTATATGTGTGATTTAGTGATTTAGTATTCAAAAAAACACCGATAATCCATCTGAGTTTGGAATACATAGATGTTAGGAGGTAATGCACATGTAGCAATGTAAGAAACCAAGTTTTATTACTGGTCCGTCCAGCCTTTGTATGTCTCATTTAGTAATTTAGTAGTTACAAAAACATAAATAATCCTTCTGAGTATGGAATACATAGATGTTAGGTTGTAATACAAGTGTAGTAATGTAAGAAACCAAGTTTTATTACTGGTCCGTCCAACCTTTGTATGAGTTATTTAGTGATTTAGTTGTCAAAAAAACACCGATAATCCATCCAAGTATGGAATAAATAGATGGTAGGAGGTAATACACGTGTTGTAAAGTAAGAAACCAGGTTTTATTACTGGTCTGTCCAGCCTTTGTAGGTCTTATTAGTAATTTAGTAGTTAAAAATCCATCGATAACGCTTCTGAGTATGGAATACATAGATGTTAGGTTGTAATATAATAGTGGTAAGGTAAGAAACCAAGTTTTATTACTGGTCTCTCAAGCCTTTGTATGTCTCATTTATTAATTTAGTCGTCAAAAGAACATCGATAACCCTTTTGAGTCGGGTATGCATAGATGTTAGGTTGTAATACAAGTGGAGTAATGTAAGAAACCAAGTTCTATTATTGGTCCGTCCAACCTTTGTATGTATGATTTAGTCATTTAGTAGTTAAAAAAACATCGATAATCCTTCTGAGTATGGAATACATAGATGTAATTAGGTTGTAATACAAGTGTAGTAATGTAAGAAACAAATTTTTATTATTGGTCTGTCCAACATTTGTCTGAGTTATTTAGTTATTTAGTTGTCAAAAAAACACCGATAATCCATCCAAGTATGGAATAAATAGATGGTAGGAGGTAATACACGTGTTGTAAAGTAAGAAACCAGGTTTTATTACTGGTCTGTCCAGCCTTTGTATGTCTTATTAGTAATTTAGTAGTTAAAAAAACATCGATAGCCCTTCAAAGTATGGAATACATATATGTTAGGTTGTAATAAAATAGTAGTAATGTAAGAAACCAAGTTTTATTACTGGTCTCTCTAGCCTTTGTATGTCTCATTTAGTAATTTAGTAGTCAAAATAACATCGATAACCCTTTTGAGTATTGTATGCATAGATGTTATGTTGTAATACAAGGGTAGTAATGTAAGAAACCAAGTTCTATTATTGGTCCGTCCAACATTTGTATGTGTGATTTAGTGATTTAGTAGTCAAAAAAACACCGATAATCCATCCAAGTGAGGAATAAATAGATCCTAGGAGGTAATACACGTGTTGTAATGTAAGAAACCAGGTGTTATTACTGGTCTGTCCAGCCTTTGTATGTGTTATTTAGTAATTTAGTAGTTAATAAAACATCAATAACCCTTCTGAGTATGGAATACATGGATGCTAGGTTGTAATACAATAGTAGTCATGTAAGAAACCAAGTTTTATTTTTGGTCCATCCAACTTTTGAACGTCTCATTAGTGATTTAGTAGTCAAAGAAACACCGATAATCCATGTGAGGTTGGAATACATAGATGTTAGGAGGTAATGCACATGTAGTAATGTAAGAAACCAAGTTTTATTACTGGTCTCTCAAGCCTTTGTATGTCTCATTTAGTAATTTAGTAGTCAAAAAAACATCGATAGCCCTTTTGAGTATGGTATGCATTGATGTGAGGTTGTAATACAAGTGTAGGAATGTAAGAAACCAAGTTCTATTATTGGTCTGTCCAACCTTTGTATGTGTGATTTAGTGATTTAGTAGACCAAAAAACACCGATAATCCATCAATGTAAGGAATAAATTGATGCTAGAAGGTAATACACACCTTGTAATGTAAGAAACCAGGTTTTATTATTGGTCTGTCCATCCTTTGTATGTCTCATTTAGAAATTTAGTAGTCAAAAAAAATCAAAAATTCATCTGAGTATGGAATACATAGATGCCAGGTTGTAATACAATTGTAGTAATGTAAGAAACCAAGTTTTATTACTGGTCGCTCAAGCCTTTGTATGTCTCATTTAGTAATTTAGTTTTCAAAGAAACACCGATAATCCATCTAAGTTTTGAATACATAGATGTTAGGAGGTAATGCACATGTAGTAATGTAAGAAACCAAGTTTAATTACTGGTCCGTCCAGCCTTTGTATGTCTCATTTAGTAATTTAGTAGTTAAAAAAACATCGATAATCCTTCTGAGTATGGAATACATAGATGTTAGGTTGTAATACAAGTGTAGTAATGTAAGAAACAAAGTTCTATTATTGGTCCGTCCAACCTTTGTATGAGTTATTTAGTGATTTAGTTGCCAAAAAAACATCGATAATCCATCCAAGTATGGAATAAGTAGATGCTAGGATGTAATATACGTGTTGTAATGTAAGAAACCAAGTTTTATTATTGGTCTATACAACCTTTGTATGTCTTATTTAGTAATTTAGTAGTTAAAAAAACATCGATAACCCTTCTGAGTAAGGAGTACGTAGATGTTAGGTTGTAATACAATAGTAGTAATGTAAGAAACCAAGTTTTATTACTGGTCTCTCAAGCCTTTTTATGTCTCATTTAGTAATTTAGTAGTCAAAAGAACATCGATAACCCTTTTGAGTATGGTATGCATATATGTTAGGTTGTAATATAATAGTAGTAATGTAAGAAACCAAGTTTTATTACTGGTCTCTCAAGCCTTTGTATGTCTCATTTCGTAATTTAGTAGTCAAAAGAACATCGATAACCCTTTTAAGTATGGTATGCATAGATGTTAGGTTGTAATACAAGTGTAGTAATGTAAGAAACCAAGTTCTATTATTGGTCCATCCAACCTTTGTATGTGTGATTTAGTTATTTAGTAGTCAAAAAAACACCGATAATCCATCCAAGTAAGGAATAAATAGATGCTAGGAGGTAATACACGTGTTGTAATGTAAGAAACCAGGTGTTATTATTGGTCTGTCCAACCTTTGTATGTCTTATTTAGAAATTTAGTAGTCAAAAAAACATCAAAAATCCATCCGTGTATGGAATACATAGATGCCAGGTTGTAATACAATTGTAGTAATGTAAGAAACCAAGTTCTATTTTTGGTGTAACACCCAGTACTTTTCTAACCTTACTTGATACCTTGTGATGCCATGAATATGTGTTTTATAGTGTTATTGGGGAAACATTTGATATCGGACTTAACATGTGCGATTAGACCTTCATAGGAGGTGTTTTGTGATTTCGTGATGCATTTGGGTGATGCCCCGTACATATTCCAACCTCATTTGGTGACTTTAAGTCATGTTTTCTTGATGGTTAAGGTCACTAAGTAAGTATTTTGTATTGTTTTGATAAGGGATTGGACGATACACAAAAGATTGGATAAGTGGCCGAAATTTTCAGCAAAGTGCTGAAACATGCGCCACTACCCTGTTCCAGGGGTGTGGTGCAAGCCACCTGCAGGCTGAAGATTCATAGAAGGCTGGAAACTTGCGCCACATCCTGCTTTGCAGCTAGTGGCGCAAGGCACAAGTTTTGTGCCTTTCCGGACCCATTTTGTAACGCAATTCTACGACGCTTCTTGGATGGTTTCTTTTGGTCCTTTGGAGTTATTTGAGCAGTGTTAAAGCTTCAAACACTTCAATACACTCCTACATACTCCTACATGCTCAAATTATGAAATGTTATTAGTGACCCAAAAATGTCCAATGAAGCTAAGGGCGACTAGAATTTCTATTTTTGCGATCGAAATGACGAATGAGAATCTCGTAAGAAAATATTGTGGTGGCATCATGGAATTATGTAAACATGAGATATATGGTGAATTATGTATGAAAAATTGATGGCTAAGTTGAGATGTGTTATTTGGCCCAATTTGAGGCCCAAAATGGAATAAAATACATAGGCCCAAAGGGAAATGATCCATTCCTCCAATATTGACCAAGTAAAACATGTATTAAATGCCAAGAATTGGATAAGGACAACATGAGAGGCCTATATAAAGGGGTAAATCAGATTTTTATTTTCCAAAACCTCTCATGCCTTTAAGATATTTTTCTCAACATTTCTCATTTCCAAACCCTAAAGCAAAATAATTCCTTTGAACTCTTTGGACAAGAGCATCCTATTCCAAGCTTTGGTAAGTGTTTATTCTCATGGATTAACATATTATATGCATGGGAGATTATGTATATTATGCTAGTTGTGTTGGCAAGGTGATGAATAGTGTATTTTTACCTTTGGTGAAAGATGTGTCATCTTGGTAATTTGAACTTGAATTAGGACTTGTGCCTTTGATGAAAAAGCATGATATGGACAAAATATGAACATGTATGGTGTTATTTTTTGTATTAAACTTGTTCTTGTCTATAAGTTGAAATTGTGGGATTTTGGCCGATATGTGTTATGAGTTGTATTAAGGTCATTTGATGGGTTATTGGTGATGTGTTATGGATAAGAAAGTGTAAAGGAGAAGTGTGGTGGTGAAATGTATCTATTATCATGTATTGGTCAATGTTGGGAATATTATGGAATTTTTGGAATAATAGTATGATCAATGATTTTGTCAAGGGGAAATGACATGTTTAAAGGCAAACATGTAACTCATTGACATTGTATGCATTTGTAAAGTAATTGGTGGTTAATGTGAATTTCGTTATGTATTTATGTTGTAGAGTGACACATAAAGAAGGAGCGGGCTTATTGTATACGCATCTAAGGTTGTATATTCCTATTGCGAAATCAAAGTATGTAAGGTTACTTTGTCCGTATCTTTCTGCGGCAAATAGTGTTCACATTGACATGTCACTAGTCCTATCCCGAAATGTGCTAAAGTATTCCATATCCGATTATCAATGGTCATTGTTGTAAATTTCCTACTCTTTGATCATTTGTAAATCTCATGTCTCATATTCATGGTTAATGTTCTAAAAGTTCAAATAAAGTTAAGTTCCAATATTCCAATAGTGACTATACTTGTGTCTCTTGTTCATGGATTATTGTCCAATGGTTCCAATAGTATCATGGTGCTAGTAATGTTATATTTCTTATGATGTTTATTCACATGTCCTTCACTCATTGGTTAATGATTCAAAGCTTCCAACAATGTTATGTTCCAAAGTTCCAAAGTGATGTTATGACTATCAAAGTATCAATCTCAAAGTAATGAACAAAGTAATGCATATGTGGTCAATGATCAAGTACGGGTGGCAAGTCTAGGGGCGTAAGCCTAGCTCGACTCGATCCCGAGGTATGGATTTATGGGTGGCAGGTCTAGGGGCATAAGCCTAGCTCGACCCGATCCCGATGCATTGATGTATGGGTGGCAAGTCTAGGGGCATAAGCCTAGCTTGACTCGATCCCAACACGATGATATGATATGAAAAGACCCACTGATCAGTCGGGGCCCAGGTACATTGTGATATGTAATGACAAGTGAGCATTGAATGTAAAGAAAGTAACAAAAGTAATGAAAGCAATCCACATGGTTTCCAAAATGCAACATGGTGACTTATTTACATTGATTAGTCATTTATATTTGAGTTCATTGAGATATTCATGTGTTGTACAGTTTCATCTGAGCCTTGCATACTCAGTACTTATTTCGTACTGACCCCTCTCGGGGAATTTACCTTACTTGCTGCAGGCGCAGGTACCAGTAGGCCTCCCCAGTAGATTGCCACTGTTAGCGGTTCTTTGGTGAGCTCCAGCTCATTCGGGGCTTCTCCGAGTCAGAGTGTGTATATATGTTTTGGTATTGTACATATTGTGTAAAGCGGGGACTTGTCCCGACTTATGGTTCATTTTGGTCAATGCTTTGTTAGAGGCTCTTGTAGACAGGTGTGGGTGTATAAATGTAAAAGGGATATGTCATACTTGACTCGGTGGCCTCAACGGCCTAGTTTCGCGTATGTATATATATCCTGTTCCATGACTCTCATTGTTGGTCTCTATAGCCGTTATGTGCTTATGGGTTTCTTATGGCATGCATATGATTGAACATAGGCAAAGGTTGGTTCTCTCGGGCCTTATCCGAGTATGGAATACATAGATGTTAGGTTGTAATACAATAGTAGTAATGTAAGAAACCAAGTTCTATTATTTGTCCATCCAACTTTTGAATGTCTTATTTTGTGATTTAGTAGTCAAAAAAACTGTGATAATCCTTCCAAGTATGGAATAAATAAATGGTTAGAGGTAATACACGTGTTGTAATGTAAGAAAGCAAGTTTTATTGGTGGTCCGTCCAGCCTTTGTATGTCTCATTTAGTAATTTAATTGTAACACCCCGTACTTTATAACCTCACTTGATACCTTGGGATCATATCTACATAGGTGTTGAGATGCCATACATATGTGTTTTATAGTGTTACCCAGGACCTTTCGTCAGTCCATCCGGTATTTCATGTGTCGATGCTCCGGAAATACATAGGAGATCCTTCACGTATTGTGCCCGTAGAAGATGTTCAAGTGGCAGAGGATCTCACTTATGAAGAGGTGCCCATTGCTATCCTAGATCGACAAGTAAAGAGATTGAGAAATAAAGACATAGCATCCGTAAAAGTCCTTTGGAGAAACCAACAAGTAGAGGAGATCACATGGGAAGCGGAAGAAATGATTAAATCCAAGTATCCCCACTTATTCCAAGTGCAAATTATGGGATTTTGGCCGATATGTGTTATGAGTTAAATTAAGGTTCTTTGATGGATTATTTGGGATGTGTTATGGATAAGAAAGTGTAAAGGAGAAGTATTGTGGTGAAATGTATTGATTTTCATGTATTGGTCAATGTTGGGAATATTATAGAATTTTTGAAATAATAGTATGCTCAATGGCTTTGTCAAAGGGAATTGACATGTTTAAAGGCAAACATGTAACTCATTGACATTGTATGCATTTGTAAAGTACTTGGTGGTTAATGTGAATTTCGTTATGTATTTATGTTGTAGAGTGACACATAAAGAAGGAGCGGGATTATTGTCTACGCATCTAAGGTTATAGATTCGTATTGCGAATCCAAGGTATGCAAGGTTAATTTGTCCGTATCTTTCTACGGCCAATAGTGTTCACATTGACATTTCTTTAGTTCTATTTCGAAATGTACGAAGGTATCCCATATGCACTTATCTATGATCATTGTCATATATTTCCTACTCATGGATCATTTGTGAATCTCATTTCTCATATTCATGGTTAATGTTCCGAAAGTTCAAATAAGGTTATGGTCCAATACTTCAAAAGTGCCTATACTTGTGTCTCTTGTTCATGGCTTATTGTCCAATGGTTCCAATAGTATCATGGTGCTAGTGATGTTATATTTCTCATTGATATTTGTTCACATGTTCTTCACTTATTGGTCAATGATTCAAAGTTTCCAACAATGCTGTGTTCCAAAGTTCCAAAGTGATGGTATGATTATCAAAGTATCAATCTCAAAGTAATGAACAAAGTAATGCAAATGTGGTCAATGATCAAGTACGGGTGGCAAGTCTAGGGGCGTAAGCCTAGCTCGACTCGATCCCGAGATTTGGATTTATGGGTGGCAAGTCTAGGGGCGTAAGCCTAGCTCGACTCGATCCCGATGCATTGATGTATGGGTGGAAAGTCTAGGGGCATAAGCCTAGCTCGACTCGATCCCTACACAATGATTTGATATGAAAGACCCACTGATCAGTCGAGGCCCGGGTACATTGTGATATGTAATGGCATGTGAGTATTGAGATAAAGAAAGTAATGAAAATAATGAAAGCAATCCACATGGTTGCCAAAGAGTAACATGGTGACTTATTCACATTGAGTATTCATATGTTTTGAGTTCATTGACATATTCATTGAAATATTCATGTGTTGTATAGTTTCATCTGAGCCTTGCATACTTAGTACTTATTTCGTACTGACCCCTCTCGGGGAATTTACCTTACTTGCTGCAGGCGCAGGTCCCAGTAGGCCTCCTCATTAGATTGCCAGTGTTAGCGGTTCTTTGGTGAGCTCCAGCTCATTCGGGGCTTCTCCGAGTCAAAGTGTATATATGTTTTGCTATTGTACATGTTGTATAAAGCGGGGACTTGTCCCGACTTATGGTTCATTTTGGTAAATGCTCTTGTTAGAGGCTTTTGTAGACCGATGTGGGTGTAATAGTGTAAAAGACACATGTTGTTTTGACTGGATGGCCTCAACGGCCAAGTTTCATATGTATGCCTAAATATGTCCCTTGTTCTCCTTTATTCGGATTTCATACTAGTATGCAATGGTGGTTATGAATATTATATGCATATGATTGAGAATAGGCAAAGGTTGGTTCTCTCGGGCCTTATCGGCTAAGGGTGCCAATCATGTCTCGATGGGATTCGGGGCGTGACATTAATAGTCAAAAAAACATCAAAAATCCATCCGAGTATGGAATACATAGATGTTAGGTTGTAATACAATAGTAGTAATGTAAGAAACCAAGTTCTATTATTGGTACATCCAACTTTAGAATGTCTCATTTAGTGATTTAGTAGTAAAAGAAACACCGATAATCCATTTGAGTTTAGAATACATAGATGTTAGGAGGTAATGCACATGTAGTAATGTAAGAAACCAAGTTTTATTACTAGTCTGTCAAGCCTTTGTATGTCTTATTTAATAATTTAGTAGTCAAAAAATACATCGATAATCCTTCTGAGTATGGAATACATAGATGTTAGGTTGTAATACGAATGCAGTAATGTAAGAAACCAAGTTCTATTATTGGTCCGTCCAACCTTTGTATGTGTTATTTAGTGATTTAGTAGTCAAAAAAACTCCGATAATCCATCCAAGTATGGAATAAATAGATGCTAGGAGGTAATACACGTGTTGTAATGTAAGAAACCAGGTTTTATTAATTGTCAGTCCGTCCAGCCTTTTTATGTCTCATTTAGTAATTTAGTAGTCAAAAAAACATCAAAAATCTATCCGAGTATGGAATACATAGATGTTAGGTTGTAATACAATAGTAGTAATGTAAGAAACCAAGTTCTATTATTTGTCCATCCAACTTTTGAATGTCTTATTTTGTGATTTAGTAGTCAAAAAAACTCTGATAATCCTTCCAAGTATGGAATAAACAAATGGTTGGAGGTAATACACGTGTTGTAATGTAAGAAAACAAGTTTTATTGTTGGTCCGTCCTGCCTTTGTATGTCTCATTTAGTAATTTAATAGTCAAAAAAACATCAAAAATCCATCCGAGTATGGAATACATAGGTGTTAGGTTGTAACACAATAGTAATAATGTAAGAAACCAAGTTCTATTTGTCACACCTCAAATCCCATTGGGGCGGACATGGCAACCGAAGCCGTTAAGGCCCGAGAGAACCATTCTATACGTTCGTATACTTGTTGTCAATAGGATAGCATTCAATCACTTATGGACACAACATATCAATAATATAAATCTATTAAGAACATTTATATAAATATGAGACATGGCCGTTGGAGCCATATGGTTGAAAAAACATTCCCTCCTTCAACTGTATAACATCTACAAAGCCTCTAACAGCTACAAAACCCAAAATATAGTCGGTATAATTTCCCACTTTATATACAATGCTTATGCAGCACCAAAACCACATATACATATGACTCGGAAAGCCCCGAACCGAACTGGAGCTCACCAATATTCTGTAGATGACCCGTAGCCTACTGAGGAGGTCTACTAGTACCTGTACCTGCAGCACGTAAGGTAAATCCCCCAAGGGACGTCAGTACGAAAGAATGTACTGAGTATGTAAGGCTATAAGTAACTGTATGAAATATAAGCACTTCAATGGAATTAAGTACAAGTGAACGAACGATATAAATAACTACTATATAGTATATATGTGGAATCATGTACATTGCTACCTTTACTTTACTGTACTTTACTTTACTTTACTGTACATCATCAATCATTAATCATGTCATGCCCGGGCCCAACTGATCAATGGGAAATAACATAATAATCGGGATCGCCATCCATGCGGATGTTCCTTTTATCCCATGGGATACCACCCGTAATAATGGGATCGACATTCATGCGAGTGTTTCTTTCACTCCATGAGATACCACCCATTTTCAACATTAACCATTACACAATTACTCACATTACTTCATTCTTTAGTTATAAGAGCGATACATTTATAACAGTGCTACTAATTCTGAAATGAGATATTGTACAACCCTTTGGGGATAGGACAAGTGTTATGATAATATGAATACTAGATGCTGCAGAAGAATGCGGAAAAGAATAACCTTACATACCTTATCTTCTCAATATGTAAATACAATGATTCAGCTCCTTCCTTATGTGTTACTCTACAACACAAGTACATAATGGAGCAAACATTAACGGCTAACTACATTATAAGTTTACAAGACGGTAACTAGGTGCTTAACGGAAAGTAGAAACCGTCCAACCTCCAAAACACATTTTGCATCACTCCCCCTTTCATTATACTACCAGATAACAGTATTCAACCACATTACCCTAACACTTACTGCTTTTGCAAAACAACACCACCAAATCAGTCCACACACCACCAAAACAGTCCACAAACAAACATAACCATTACAAAACAGTAGGATTACCTACCTAGTCTATCCTTTAGATTTCCACTCCAATGAAACTCCATATATTCACACCATAAGGTAACCATACTGCCTTCCACAGTAGCATACCAAAATCATTCCACAACAGTTCCAAAATTCAGATTAACATAACAAAAGAGTGTTCTCTTTTCACTACAACAAACGTTCCATTTACCAACACATATAAACATTTCCATCAAGCCATACATAAAAGGAACGATTCAGGGACAGAACCACACTTTAATATACTGGAATTTCATCATCATAACTTAATTTCTTCAACACCCTAAGCCCCTATACAAGTCCAAGCCACAAGCAAGACAAATTCATCAAAACCAACACAAGTGGACTGCCAACTTAATTAAGGGACTGCCCTATACATTTTAAACACCACCAACATGTTTTACACAACCTATTATACATATATAACATTAATATATAAGGGTAAACACTTACCAAGGCTTGTAAAATGGGAGATTAGTCCAAGAACCCTAAAGGGGAAACTAGGGCGGCTGTTTTGGTTTAGAAAGGGGAGAGAGTGTTAATTAAAAGCTGAAATTTTGCAAGTGTAGTGAATGAAAAATAATGCTGAAATGATCCCTATATACACCCTTTTTGACCGCCTCTCTTTATCCATTCTTAGCCACATTTTTGGTCAAAAGTAGTCCAAGTAGGAGATGTACCTACTTGGCTAATTAATCTGCCCAAAACAGTCCAAGTAGGTGATGCACCTACTTGGTTTATTTCTAGTTGGACCATTTCAGTTTGGGCCTTGATTATATTTAGGTAGTGGGCTGGTGATCTTTCCCCTTTTTGGTACTTTGTTTGGGCCTCAATTGAGTCCATTAATATGTATCCAAGTACAGCCCAATAGCTTAAGTAGATGATACACCTACTATCTTAATTAAGTCACGGAAGCACCTCGTTTATGTTCTTCCCTTTTTCCAACGTATTAATCCTTCTACCTTAATCCACCACTTAACTTTAACTTTACACTCAAGTATGTCGTTATTATCTCATGTTTAAATACCTTTATCCATGTTAGGTTGATCGTATAAGTTTTGAAAATGTACGGGGTGTTATACTATTATTGGTCCATTCAACTTTTGAATGTCTCATTTAGTGATTTAGTAGTAAAAGAAACACCGATAATCCATTTGAGTTTAGAATACATAGATGTTTGGAGGTAATGCACATGTAGTACTGTAAGAAACCAAGTTTTATTACTGGTCTGTCAAGCCTTTTTATGTCTCATTTAGTAATTGAGTAGTCACAAAATACATCGATAATCCTTCTAAGTATGGAATACATAGATGTTAGGTTGTAATACGAATGCAGCAATGTAAGAAACCCAGTTCTATTATTGGTCCGTCCAACCTTTGTATGTGTTATTTAGTGATTTAGTAGTCAAAAAAACACCGATAATCCATCCAAGTAAGGAATAAATTGATGCTAGAAGGTAATACACGCGTTGTAATGTAAGAAACCAGGTTTTATTATTGGTCTGTCCAACCTTCGTATGTCTCATTTAGAAATTTAGTAGTCGAAAAAACATCAAAAATCCATCCGAGTATGGAATACATTGATGCCAGGTTGTAATACAATAGTAGTAATGTAAGAAACCAAGTTCTATTTTTGGTCCTTCCAACTTTTGAATGTCTCATTTAGTGATTTAGTTGTCAAAGAAACACCGATAATCCATCTGAGTTTTGAATACATAGATGTTAGGAGGTAATGCATATGTACTAATGTAAGAAATCAAGTTTTATTAGTGGTCCGTCCAGCCTTTGTATGTCTCATTTAGTAATTTAGTAGTTAAAAAAACATCGATAATCCTTCTGAGTATGGAATACATAGATGTTAGGTTGTAATACAGGTGTAGTAATTTAAGAAACCAAGTTCTATTACTGGTCCGTCCAACCTTTTTATGAGTTATTTAGCGATTTAGTTGTCAAAAAATCACCGATAATCCATGCAAGTATGGAATAAATTGATGCTAGGAGGTAATATACGTGTTGTAATGTAAGGAACCAAGTTTTATTATTGGTCTGTCCAGCCTTTGTAGATCTTATTTAGTAATTTAGTAGTTAAAAAAACAACGATGACCCTTCTGAGTATGGAGTACGTAGATGTTAGGTTGTAATACAATAGTAGTAATGTAAGAAACCAAGTTTTATTACTGGTCTCTCAAGCCTTTATATGTCTAATTTAGTAATTTAGTAGTCATAAGAACTTCGATAACCCTTTTGAGTATGGTATGCATAGATGTTAGGTTGTAATAGAAGTGTAGTAATGTAGGAAACCAAGTTTTATTACTGGTCCGTCCAGCCTTTGTATGTCTCATTTAATAATTTAGTAGTTAAAAAAACATCGATAATCCTTCTGAGTATGGAATACATAGATGTTAGGTTGTAATACAACTGTAGTAATGTAAGAAACCAAGTTTTATTACTGGTCCGTCCAGTCTTTGATTGTCTCATTTAGTAATTTAGTAGTTAAAAAACCATCGATAATCCTTCTGAGTATGGAATACATAGATGTTAGGTTGTAATACAAGTGTAGTAATGTAAGAAACCAAGTTTTATTACTGGTCCGTCCAACCTTTGTATGTGTTATTTAGTGATTTAGTTGCCAAAAAAACACCGATAATCCATCCAAGTATGGAATAAATAAATGGTTGGAGGTAATACACGTGTTGTAAAGTAAGAAACCAGGTTTTATTACTGGTCTGTCCAGCCTTTGTATGTCTTATTAGTAATTTAGTAGTTAAAAAAACATCGATAACCCTTCTGAGTATGGAATACATAGATGTTAGGTTGTAATATAATAGTAGTAATGTAAGAAACCAAGTTTTATTACTGGCCTCTCAAGCCTTTGTATGTCTCATTTATTAATTTAGTAGTCAAAAGAACATCGATAACCCTTTTGAGTATGGTATGCATAGATGTTAGGTTGTAATACAAGTGTAGTAATGTAAGAAACCAAGTTCTATTATTGGTCCGTCCAACCTTTGTATGTGTTATTTAGTGATTTAGTATTCAAAAAAACACCTATAATCCATCCAAGTAAGGAATAAATAGATGCTAGGAGGTAATACACGTGTTGTAATGGAAGAAACCAGGTGTTATTATTGGTCTGTCCAACCTTTGTATGTCTCATTTAGAAAATTAGTAGTCAAAAAAACATCAAAAATCCATCCATGTATGGAATACATAGATGCTACGTTGTAATACAATAGTAGTAATGTAAGAAAACAAGTTCTATTTTTGGTCCATCCAACTTTTGAATGTCTCATTTAGAAATTTAGTAGTCAAAGAAACACCGATAATCCATCTGAGTTTGGAATAAATAGATGTTAGGAGGTAATGCATATGTAGTAATGTAAAGAACCAAGTTTTATTACTGGTCCGTCCTGCCTTTGATTGTCTCATTTAGTAATTTAGTAGTTAAAAAAACATCGATAATCCTTCTGAGTATGGAATACATAGATGTTAGGTTGTAATACAATAGTAGTCATGTAAGAAACCAAGTTTTAGTTTTGGTCCATCCAACTTTTGAACATCTCATTTAGTGATTTAGAGGTCAAAGAAACACCGATAATCCATGTGAGGTTGGAATACATAGATGTTAGGAGGTAATGCACATGTAGTAATGTAAGAAACCAAGTTTTATTACTGGTCCGTCTAGCCTTTGTATGTCTCATTTAGTAATTTAGAAGTCAAAAAAACATCGATAATCCTTCTGGTATGGAATACATATATGTTAGGTTGTAATACAAGTGTAGTAATGTAAGAAACCTAGTTCTATTACTGGTTCGTCCAACCTTTGTCTGAGTTATTTAGTGATTTAGTTGTTAAAAAAACACCGATAATCCATCCAAGTAGGGAATAAATAGATGGTAGGAGGTAATACACGTGTTGTAATGTAAGAAACCAGGTTTTATTATTGGTGTGTCCAACCTTTGTATGTCTCATTTAGAAATTTAGTAGTCAAAAAAACATCAAACATACATCCGAGTATGGAATACATAGATGCTAGGTTGTAATACAATAGTTGTAATGTAATTACTGGTCTCTCAAGCCTTTGTATGTCTCATTTAGTAATTTAGTAGTAAAAAAAACATCGATAGCCCTTTTGAGTATGGTATGTATAGATGTTAGGTTGTAATACAAGTGTAGTAATGTAAGAAACCAAGTTCTATTATTGGTCCGTCCAACCTTTGTATGTGTGATTTAGTGATTTAGTAGTCAAAAAAACACCGATAATCCATCCAAGTAAGGAATAAATTGATTCTAGAAGGTAATACACACGTTGTAATGTAAGAAACCAGGTTTTATTATTGGACTATCCAACCTTTGTATGTCTCATTTAGAAATTTAGTAGTCAAAGAAACACCGATAATCCATCTGAGTTTTGAATACATAGATGTTACGAGGTAATGCACATGTACTAATGTAATAAACCAAGTTTTATTACTGGTCCGTCCAGCCTTTTATGTCTCATTTAGTAATTTAGTAGTTAAAAAAACATCGATAATCCTTCTTAGTATGGAATACATAGATGTTAGGAGGTAATGCACATGTAGTAATGTAATAAACCAAGTTTTACTACTGGTCTGTCCAACCTTTGTATGAGTTATTTAGTGATCTAGTTGTCAAAAAAACACCGATAATCAATCCAAGTATGGAATACATAGATGCCAGGTTGTAATACAATAGTAGAAATGTAAGAAACCAAGTTCTATTTTTGGTCCATCCAACTTTTGAATGTCTCATTTAGTGATTTAGTTGTCAAAGAAACACCGATAATCCATCTGTGTTTTGAATACATAGATGTTACGAGGTAATGCACATGTACTAATGTAATAAACCAAGTTTTATTACTGGTCCGTCCAGCCTTTTATGTCTCATTTAGTAATTTAGTAGTTAAAAAAACATCGATAATCCTTCTTAGTATGGAATACATAGATGTTAGGAGGTAATGCACATGTAGTAATGTAAGAAACCAAGTTTTACTACTGGTCTGTCCAACCTTTGTATGAGTTATTTAGTGATCTAGTTGTCAAAAAAACACCGATAATCAATCCAAGTATGGAATAAATAGATAGTAGGAGGTAATACACGTGTTGTAAAGTAGGAAACCAGGTTTTATTACTGGTCTGTCCAGCCTTTGTATGTCTTATTAGTAATTTAGTAGTTAAAAAAACATCAATAACCCTTCTGAGTATGGAATACATAGATGTTAGGTTGTAATATAATATGAGTAATGTAAGAAACCAAGTTTTATTACTGGTCTCTCAAGCCTTTGTATGTCTCATTTAGTAATTTAGTAGTCAAAAGAACATCGATAACCCATTTGAGTATGGTATGCATAGATGTTAGGTTGTAATACAAGTGTAGTAATGTAAAAACAAAGTTCTATTATTGGGCCGTCCAACCTTTGTATGTGTGATTTACTGATTTAGTAGTCAAAAAAACACCGATAATCCATCCAAGTAAGGAATAAATAGATGCTAGGAGGTAATACACGTGTTGTAATGTAAGAAACCAGGTGTTATTATTGGTCTGCCCAACCTTTGTATGTCTCATTTAGAAATTTAGTAGTCAAAAAAACATCAAAAATCCATTTGTGTATGGAATACATAGATGCTAGGTTGTAATACAATAGTAGTAATGTAAGAAACCAAGTTCTATTTTTGGTCCATCCAACTTTTGAATGTCTCATTTAGAGATTTAGTAGTCAAAGAAACACCCATAATCCATCTGAGTTTGGAATAAATAGAAGTTAGGAGGTAATGCACATATAGTAATGTAAGAAAACAAGCTTTATTACTGGTCCGTCCAGCCTTTGATTGTCTCATTTAGTAATTTAGTAGTTAAAAAAACATCGATAATCCTTCTGAGTATGGAATACATAAATGTTAGGTAGTAATACATGTGTAGTAATGTAAGAAACCAAGTTCTAATACAGGTTCGTCCAACCTTTGTATGAGTTATTTAGTGATTTAGTAGTCAAAAAAACACTGATAATCCATCCAAGTAAGGAATAAATAGATGCTAGGAGGTAATACACGTGTTGTAATGTAAGAAAACAGGTTTTATTATTGATGTGTCCAACCTTTGTATGTCTCATTTAGAAATTTAGTAGTCAAAGAAACATCAAACATCCATCCGAGTATGGAATACATAGATGCTAGGTTGTAATACAATAGTTGTAATGTAATTACTGGTCTCTCAAGCCTTTGTATGTCTCATTTAGTAATTTAGTAGTAAAAAAAACATCGATAGCCCTTTTGAGTATGGTATGTATAGATGTTAGGTTGTAATACAAGTGTAGTAATATAAGAAACCAAGTTCTATTATTGGTCCGTCCAACCTTTGTATGTGTGATTTAGTGATTTAGTAGTCAAAAAAACACCGATAATCCATCCAAGTAAGGAATAAATTGATTCTAGAAGGTAATACACGCGTTGTAATGTAAGAAACCAGGTTTTATTATTGGACTATCCAACCTTTGTATGTCTCATTTAGAAATTTAGTAGTCAAAGAAACACCGATAATCCATCTGAGTTTTGAATACATAGATGTTACGAGGTAATGCACATGTACTAATGTAATAAACCAAGTTTTATTACTGGTCCGTCCAGCCTTTTATGTCTCATTTAGTAATTTAGTAGTTAAAAAAACATCGATAATCCTTCTTAGTATGGAATACATAGATGTTAGGAGGTAATGCACATGTAGTAATGTAATAAACCAAGTTTTACTACTGGTCTGTCCAACCTTTGTATGAGTTATTTAGTGATCTAGTTGTCAAAAAAACACCGATAATCAATCCAAGTATGGAATACATAGATGCCAGGTTGTAATACAATAGTAGAAATGTAAGAAACCAAGTTCTATTTTTGGTCCATCCAACTTTTGAATGTCTCATTTAGTGATTTAGTTGTCAAAGAAACACCGATAATCCATCTGTGTTTTGAATACATAGATGTTACGAGGTAATGCACATGTACTAATGTAATAAACCAAGTTTTATTACTGGTCCGTCCAGCCTTTTATGTCTCATTTAGTAATTTAGTAGTTAAAAAAACATCGATAATCCTTCTTAGTATGGAATACATAGATGTTAGGAGGTAATGCACATGTAGTAATGTAAGAAACCAAGTTTTACTACTGGTCTGTCCAACCTTTGTATGAGTTATTTAGTGATCTAGTTGTCAAAAAAACACCGATAATCAATCCAAGTATGGAATAAATAGATGGTAGGAGGTAATACACGTGTTGTAAAGTAGGAAACCAGGTTTTATTACTGGTCTGTCCAGCCTTTGTATGTCTTATTAGTAATTTAGTAGTTAAAAAAACATCAATAACCCTTCTGAGTATGGAATACATAGATGTTAGGTTGTAATATAATATGAGTAATGTAAGAAACCAAGTTTTATTACTGGTCTCTCAAGCCTTTGTATGTCTCATTTAGTAATTTAGTAGTCAAAAGAACATCGATAACCCATTTGAGTATGGTATGCATAGATGTTAGGTTGTAATACAAGTGTAGTAATGTAAAAACAAAGTTCTATTATTGGGCCGTCCAACCTTTGTATGTGTGATTTACTGATTTAGTAGTCAAAAAAACACCGATAATCCATCCAAGTAAGGAATAAATAGATGCTAGGAGGTAATACACGTGTTGTAATGGAAGAAACCAGGTGTTATTATTGGTCTGCCCAACCTTTGTATGTCTCATTTAGAAATTTAGTAGTCAAAAAAACATCAAAAATCCATTTGTGTATGGAATACATAGATGCTAGGTTGTAATACAATAGTAGTAATGTAAGAAACCAAGTTCTATTTTTGGTCCATCCAACTTTTGAATGTCTCATTTAGAGATTTAGTAGTCAAAGAAACACCCATAATCCATCTGAGTTTGGAATAAATAGAAGTTAGGAGGTAATGCACATATAGTAATGTAAGAAAACAAGCTTTATTACTGGTCCGTCCAGCCTTTGATTGTCTCATTTAGTAATTTAGTAGTTAAAAAAACATCGATAATCCTTCTGAGTATGGAATACATAAATGTTAGGTAGTAATACATGTGTAGTAATGTAAGAAACCAAGTTCTAATACAGGTTCGTCCAACCTTTGTATGAGTTATTTAGTGATTTAGTAGTCAAAAAAACACTGATAATCCATCCAAGTAAGGAATAAATAGATGCTAGGAGGTAATACACGTGTTGTAATGTAAGAAAACAGGTTTTATTATTGACGTGTCCAACCTTTGTATGTCTCATTTAGAAATTTAGTAGTCAAAGAAACATCAAAAATCCATCCGAGTAGGGAATACATAGATGCTAGGTGGTAATACAATAGTAGTAATGTAATTACTGGTCTCTCAAGCCTTTGTATGTCTCATTTAGTAATTTAGTAGTCAAAAAAACATCGATAGCCCTTTTGAGTATGGTATGCATTGATGTTAGGTTGTAATACTAGTGTAGTAATGTAAGAAACCACATTCTATTATTGGTCCGTCCAACCTTTGTATGTGTGATTTAGTGATTTAGTAGTCAAAAAAACACCGATAATCCATCTGAGTTTGGAATACATAGATGTTAGGAGGTAATACACATGTAGCAATGTAAGAAACCAAGTTTTATTACTGGTCCATACAGCCTTTGTATGTCTCATTTAGTAATTTAGTAGTTACAAAAACATAAATAATCCTTCTGAGTATGGAATACATAGATGTTAGGTTTTAATACAAGTGTAGTAATGTAAGAAACCAAGTTTTATTACTGGTCCGTCCAACCTTTGTATGAGTTATTTAGTGATTTAGTTGTCAAAAAAACACCGATAATCCATCCAAGTATGGAATAAATAGATGGTAGGAGGTAATACACGTGTTGTAAAGTAAGAAACCAGGTTTTATTACTGGTCTGTCCAGCCTTTGTAGGTCTTATTAGTAATTTAGTAGTTAAAAATCCATCGATAACGCTTCTGAGTATGGAATACATAGATGTTAGGTTGTAATATAATAGTGGTAAGGTAAGAAACCATGTTTTATTACTGGTCTCTCAAGCCTTTGTATGTCTCATTTATTAATTTAGTCGTCAAAAGAACATCGATAACCCTTTTGAGTAGGGTACGCATACATGTTAAGTTGTAATACAAGTGGAGTAATGTAAGAAACCAAGTTCTATTATTGGTCCGTCCAACCTTTGTATGTATGATTTAGTCATTTAGTAGTTAAAAAAACATCGATAATCCTTCTGAGTATGGAATACATAGATGTTAGGTTGTAATACAAGTGTAGTAATGTAAGAAACAAAGTTTTATTATTGGTCCGTCCAACATTTGTCTGAGTTATTTAGTTATTTAGTTGTCAAAAAAACACCGATAATCCATCCAAGTATGGAATAAATAGATGGTAGGAGGTAATACACGTGTTGTAAAGTAAGAAACCAGGTTTTATTACTGGTCTGTCCAGCCTTTGTATGTCTTATTAGTAATTTAGTAGTTAAAAAAACATCGATAACCCTTCAAAGTATGGAATACATAGATGTTAGGTTGTAATATAATAGTAGTAATGTAAGAAACCAAGTTTTATTACTGGTCTCTCTAGCCTTTGTATGTCTCATTTAGTAATTTAGTAGTCAAAATAACATCGATAACCCTTTTGAGTATTGTATGCATAGATGTTATGTTGTAATACAAAGGTAGTAATGTAAGAAACCAAGTTCTATTATTGGTCCGTCCAACATTTGTATGTGTGATTTAGTGATTTAGTAGTCAAACAAACACCGATAATCCATCCAAGTGAGGAATAAATAGTTCCTAGGAGGTAATACACGTGTTGTAATGTAAGAAACCAGGTGTTATTACTGGTCTGTCCATCCTTTGTATGTCTTATTTAGTAATTTAGTAGTTAAGAAAACATCAATAACCCTTCTGAGTATGGAATACATGGATGCTAGGTTGTAATACAATAGTAGTCATGTAAGAAACCAAGTTTTATTTTTGGTCCATCCAACTTTTGAACGTCTCATTAGTGATTTAGTAGTCAAAGAAACACCGATAATCCATGTGAGGTTGGAATACATAGATGTTAGGAGGTAATGCACATGTAGTAATGTAAGAAACCAAGTTTTATTACTGGTCTCTCAAGCCTTTGTATGTCTCATTTAGTAATTTAGTAGTCAAAAAAACATCGATAGCCCTTTTGAGTATGGTATGCATTGATGTGAGGTTGTAATACAAGTGTAGTAATGTAAGAAACCAAGTTCTATTATTGGTCTGTCCAACCTTTGTATGTGTGATTTAGTGATTTAGTAGACCAAAAAACACCGATAATCCATCAATGTAAGGAATAAATTGATGCTAGAAGGTAATACACACATTGTAATGTAAGAAACCAGGTTTTATTATTGGTCTGTCCAACCTTTGTATGTCTCATTTAGAAATTTAGTAGTCAAAAAAAATCAAAAATCCATCCGAGTATGGAATACATAGATGCCAGGTTGTAATACAATTGTAGTAATGTAAGAAACCAAGTTTTATTACTGGTCGCTCAAGCCTTTGTATGTCTCATTTAGTAATTTAGTTTTCAAAGAAACACCGATAATCCATCTAAGTTTTGAATACATAGATGTTAGGAGGTAATGCACATGTAGTAATGTAAGAAACCAGGTTTTATTACTGGTCCGTCCAGCCTTTGTATGTCTCATTTAGTAATTTAGTAGTTAAAAAAACATCGATAATCCTTCTGAGTATGGAATACATAGATGTTAGGTTGTACTACAAGTGTAGTAATGTAAGAAACAAAGTTCTATTATTGGTCCGTCCAACCTTTGTATGAGTTATTTAGTGATTTAGTTGCCAAAAAAACATCGATAATCCATCCAAGTATGGAATAAGTAGATGCTAGGATGTAATATACGTGTTGTAATGTAAGAAACCAAGTTTTATTATTGGTCTGTCCAACCTTTGTATGTCTTATTTAGTAATTTAGTAGTTAAAAAAACATCTATAACCCTTCTGAGTAAGGAGTACGTAGATGTTAGGTTGTAATACAATAGTAGTAATGTAAGAAACCAAGTTTTATTACTGGTCTCTCAAGCCTTTTTATGTCTCATTTAGTAATTTAGTAGTCAAAAGAACATCGATAACTCTTTTGAGTATGGTATGCATATATGTTAGGTTGTAATATAATAGTAGTAATGTAAGAAACCAAGTTTTATTACTGGTCTCTCAAGCCTTTGTATGTCTCATTTAGTAATTTAGTAGTCAAAAGAACATCGATAACCCTTTTAAGTATGGTATGCATAGATGTTAGGTTGTAATACAAATGTAGTAATGTAAGAAACCAAGTTCTATTATTGGTCCATCCAACCTTTGTATGTGTGATTTAGTGATTTAGTAGTCAAAAAAACACCGATAATCCATCCAAGTAAGGAATAAATAGATGCTAGGAGGTAATACACGTGTTGTAATGTAAGAAACCAGGTGTTATTATTGGTCTGTCCAACCTTTGTATGTCTTATTTAGAAATTTAGTAGTCAAAAAAACATCAAAAATCCATCCGTGTATGGAATACATAGATGCCAGGTTGTAATACAATTGTAGTAATGTAAGAAACCAAGTTCTATTTTTGGTGTAACACCCAGTACTTTTCTAACCTTACTTGATACCTTGTGATGCCATGAATATGTGTTTTATAGTGTTATTGGGGAAACATTTGATATCGGACTTAACATGTGCGATTAGACCTTCATAGGAGGTGTTTTGTGATTTCGTGATGCATTTGGGTGATGCCCCGTACATATTCCAACCTCATTTGGTGACTTTAAGTCATGTTTTCTTGATGGTTAAGGTCACTAAGTAAGTATTTTGTATTGTTTTGATAAGGGATTGGACGATACGCAAACATTGGATAAGTGGCCGAAATTTTCAGCAAAGTGCTGAAACATGCGCCACTACCCTGTTCCAGGGGTGTGGTGCAAGCCACCTGCAGGCTGAAGATTCATAGAAGGCTGGAAACTTGCGCCACATCCTGCTTTGCAGCTAGTGGCGCAAGGCACAAGTTTTGTGCCTTTCCGGACCCATTTTGTAACGCGATTCTACGACGCTTCTTGGATGGTTTCTTTTGGTCCTTTGGAGTTATTTGAGCAGTGTTAAAGCTTCAAACACTTCAATACACTCTTACATACTCCTACATGCTCAAATTATGAAATGTTATTAGTGACCCAAAAATGTCCAATGAAGCTAAGGGCGACTAGAATTTCTATTTTTGCGATCGAAATGACGAATGAGAATCTCGTAAGAAAATATTGTGGTGGCATCATGGAATTATGTAAACATGAGATATATGGTGAATTATGTATGAAAAATTGATGGCTAAGTTGAGATGTGTTATTTGGCCCAATTTGAGGCCCAAAATGGAATAAAATACATAGGCCCAAAGGGAAATGATCCATTCCTCCAATATTGACCAAGTAAAACATGTATTAAATGCCAAGAATTGGATAAGGACAACATGAGAGGCCTATATAAAGGGGTAAATCAGATTTTTATTTTCCAAAACCTCTCATGCCTTTAAGATATTTTTCTCAACATTTCTCATTTCCAAACCCTAAAGCAAAATAATTCCTTTGAACTCTTTGGACAAGAGCATCCTATTCCAAGCTTTGGTAAGTGTTTATTCTCATGGATTAACATATTATATGCATGGGAGATTATGTATATTATGCTAGTTGTGTTGGCAAGGTGATGAATAGTGTATTTTTGCCTTTGGTGAAAGATGTGTCATCTTGGTAATTTGAACTTGAATTAGGACTTGTGCCTTTGATGAAAAAGCATGATATGGACAAAATATGAACATGTATGGTGTTATTTTTTGTATTAAACTTGTTCTTGTCTATAAGTGGAAATTGTGGGATTTTGGCCGATATGTGTTATGAGTTGTATTAAGGTCATTTGATGGGTTATTGGTGATGTGTTATGGATAAGAAAGTGTAAAGGAGAAGTGTGGTGGTGAAATGTATCCATTATCATGTATTGGTCAATGTTGGGAATATTATGGAATTTTTGGAATAATAGTATGATCAATGATTTTGTCAAAGGGAAATGACATGTTTAAAGGCAAACATGTAACTCATTGACATTGTATGCATTTGTAAAGTAATTGGTGGTTAATGTGAATTTCGTTATGTATTTATGTTGTAGAGTGACACATAAAGAAGGAGCGGGCTTATTGTATACGCATCTAAGGTTGTATATTCCTATTGCGAAACCAAAGTATGTAAGGTTACTTTGTCCGTATCTTTCTGCGGCAAATAGTGTTCACATTGACATGTCACTAGTCCTATCCCGAAATGTGCTAAAGTATTCCATATCCGATTATCAATGGTCATTGTTGTAAATTTCCTACTCTTTGATCATTTGTAAATCTCATGTCTCATATTCATGGTTAATGTTCTAAAAGTTCAAATAAAGTTAAGTTCCAATATTCCAATAGTGACTATACTTGTGTCTCTTGTTCATGGATTATTGTCCAATGGTTCCAATAGTATCATGGTGCTAGTAATGTTATATTTCTTATGATGTTTATTCACATGTCCTTCACTCATTGGTTAATGATTCAAAGCTTCCAACAATGTTATGTTCCAAAGTTCCAAAGTGATGTTATGACTATCAAAGTATCAATCTCAAAGTAATGAACAAAGTAATGCAAATGTGGTCAATGATCAAGTACGGGTGGCAAGTCTAGGGGCGTAAGCCTAGCTCGACTCGATCCCGAGGTATGGATTTATGGGTGGCAGGTCTAGGGGCATAAGCCTAGCTCGACCCGATCCCGATGAATTGATGTATGGGTGGCAAGTCTAGGGGCATAAGCCTAGCTCGACTCGATCCCAACACGATGATATGATATGAAAAGACCCACTGATCAGTCGGGGCCCAGGTACATTGTGATATGTAATGACAAGTGAGCATTGAATGTAAAGAAAGTAACAAAAGTAATGAAAGCAATCCACATGGTTTCCAAAATGCAACATGGTGACTTATTTACATTGATTAGTCATTTATATTTGAGTTCATTGAGATATTCATGTGTTGTACAGTTTCATCTGAGCCTTGCATACTCAGTACTTATTTCGTACTGACCCCTCTCGGGGAATTTACCTTACTTGCTGCAGGCGCAGGTACCAGTAGGCCTCCCCAGTAGATTGCCACTGTTAGCGGTTCTTTGGTGAGCTCCAGCTCATTCGGGGCTTCTCCGAGTCAGAGTGTGTATATATGTTTTGGTATTGTACATATTGTGTAAAGCGGGGACTTGTCCCGACTTATGGTTCATTTTGGTCAATGCTTTGTTAGAGGCTCTTGTAGACAGGTGTGGGTGTATAAATGTAAAAGGGATATGTCGTACTTGACTCGGTGGCCTCAACGGCCTAGTTTCGCGTATGTATATATATCCTATTCCATGACTCTCATTGTTGGTCTCTATAGCCGTTATGTGCTTATGGGTTTCTTATGGCATGCATATGATTGAACATAGGCAAAGGTTGGTTCTCTCGGGCCTTATCGGCTACGGGTGCCAATCATGTCTCGATTGGATTCGGGGTGTGACAAAAGTGGTATCAGAGCAGGTCATTCTAAGGATGTATACAAAGTCGTGTCTGAGTAGAGTCTTACTTATCGATGTGTTGTGCACCACATTTATAAGTAGGAGGCTACGGGACATTTAGGATGTTGTTTCTTTCCTTCATTCTAGATCGTGCAATAGAGCCAATGTTGTCAGTTGCATTGTATCTGATCTTGGTAATTGTTTTTCTTTGGTATAGTCAAAATGCCGAACACTAGAAGAGGAAGAGGAAAAGGTAAAAGTAAGTTGATAGATAGAATTGCTGGAGAGGGAACAAGTAGACCACCACCTGAACAAGTTGATCAAGGTGGGGCTCAAACTGAGTTTGCAACGCGAGCTTCTTCTACTTCTTCAGCTCCAAAAGAGCCGAGAAGAAGGGAAGTGCCCGTGGAACCACCGACGAATGCCACAGACCAGGATCTTAGGAATGCAGTTCAGATGTTAACATAGTTAGTGGCAGCCCAGAGTCAAGGATGAGCTGGTCCAATGACACATGATGATGATGCGGCTAGAGTAGCAAGTCGCAGAACACAGGATTTCCTCAAATTGGACCCTCATATCTTCACAGGGGCAGATCCACAAGACTTCGTGGATTAAATTCAGAGGGCCTTGGAAGTTATGCATGTGACAGGGGTAGAAACAGTGGAACTTGCTGCATACAGGTTGAAAGGAGAGGCAATACTGTGGTATGAGGATTGGAAGAAATCCCGTGACATTGGTGTAAATCCACCTATGTGGGAAGAGTTTAAAATGGCTTTCCTTGATCATTACTTGCCCTATGAGATCCGTGAGGCACGTGCGGATCAGTTCCTAAATCTTCGTCAGGGGAATCTAAGCGTCAGGGAATATAGCTTGCAAATTTAATTCCTTGGCTCGATATGTCCAAATGTTGTGGCTACGATGACAGACAGGGTCCATAGATACGTGGACAGACTAGAGCCATACTTGGTAAGAGATTGCACTATTGCGGCCTTGAATAGGGACATGGACATTGCTCGAATACAAGCCTTCGCCCAGAAAATGGATGATTTAAGACAGAGACGAAGGGTACATGAATTTGTTAGGGGACAGTCCAAAAGGGCTAGACCTATGGGACCACCTATGATGTCCCAAGGAGGATCTAGGCCCAGCATGTTTCCCAGACCACCTAGACCATCGTTCTCATCTTCCACAGGGAGTGCTTATTCTCAGTCTCGAGGGTTTAGAGGTGGTTCAGCTGGGCAGAGTAGTGGGGTTAATGGATCACAGGCAGCAGGTTTCCCTCGTCAGCAGTGTCAGCACTGAGGGCGTATGCATACAGGTACATGTCAGACAGGGACGAATGTCTGCTTTTGGTGTGGTATGCCGGGACATATAGCTAGAGAATGTCCACAGCGGAGCATGGGTGGTATAGCACGGCCAACTGGGTCGGCTGTTGCGTCATCAGCATCGGTTCCTTTACTGGGCCGAGGGGTGCAGCCTATTGGCCTGGGTAGAGGTGCCAGAGGAGCAGCCAGTACTAGCGGGGTCCAGAATCGCACTTATGCTTTGGTGGACCGCCAGAATTCAGAGGCTTCCCCAGATGTCGTCACAGGTACATTATCCATATTCTCACATAATGTATATGCACTAATTGACCCAGGTTCTACATTTTCCTTTGTTACTCCATTGGTTGCTGCCAAATTTGCAAAGGCACCGGAATTATTAATTAAGTCAGTTAAAGTGTCTACACCAGTTGGTGAATTTATTATTGCAAAGAGAGTGTATCATAACTGTGTGGTAACTGTGTGTGGTCATGATACGTTGGCCGATCTCATCGAATTGGACATGGTGGATTTTGATGTAATTATGGGATTGGATTGGTGGGCCTCTTGTTATGCTACGGTAGATTACCGGGCCAAGAAGGTGCAATTTTGTTTTCCGCAAGAAAATCTTCTTGAATGGCAGGGTAATGTAGGGGCACCACGAGGGAGATTTATTTCCTATTTGAAAGCCAGAAAAATGATTGCCAAGGGATACATATGTCATTTGGTACGAGTGAAAGATAATGATGTGGAACCATTAACTCCACAGTCAGTACCGATAGTCAATGAATTTCTTGATGTATTTCCAGAGGATCTTCCAGGTTTACCCCTAGAACGGGAAGTGGAATTCGGCATTGATGTGATTCCAGGCACTCAGCCTATTTCTATTCCTCCATATAGAATGGCTCCAGCAAAATTGTGTGAATTGAAGGAGCAATTGAAGGATTTGCTGGACAAAGGCTTCATTAGGCCTAGTATGTCCCCGTGGGGTGCACCGGTATTATTCGTATGTAAGAAAGATGGCACATTGAGGATATGCATTGACTATCGACAGTTGAATAAAGTAACAATCAAGAACAAATATCCCCTCCCTCGTATTGATGATTTGTTTGATCAGTTACAGGGTGCCAAGTGTTTTTCAAAGATTGACTTGAGGTTGGGTTACCATCAAGTCAGAGTTAGAGAGGAGGATGTACCCAAGACAGCTTTTCGAACACGGTATGTCCATTATGAATTTTTAGTTATGTCATTTGGACTAACAAATGCACCGGCTGTGTTTATGGATTTGATGAATAGGGTGTTTAATCCATTCTTAGATGTGTTCGTGACAGTATTTATAGATGATATTCTTGTTTATTCAAGATCACCAAAAGACCACGCTACTCACTTATGACAAGTGTTTCAAATCCTCCGTGAGCGTAAGTTGTATGCAAAATTCTCCAAATGTGAGTTTTGGTTAAAATCAGTTGCATTCTTGGGTCACATTGTGTTAGATAAAGGGATCCAGGTCGATACACAGAAGATAGAAGCAGTGAAAAACTGACCGAGGCCTACGACACCCATAGAGATTAGCAGTTTTCTGGGTTTGGTAGGTTATTATCGAAGATTTATAGAAGGGTTTGCTTCTATTGCAGCACCATTAACAAAGTTAACTCACAAGGAAATTAAGTTTCAATGGAATGATGCATGTGAAAGAGGGTTCCAAAAACTGAAAGATAAGTTGACTTCCACACCAATGTTAGTACTTCCTGAAGGCACAAAGGGCTATGCAGTGTATTGTGATGCTTCCGGGATTGGTCTCGGATGTGTGTTGATGCAGCATGGTCGGGTGATAGCATATGCCTCACGACATTTGCGGCCACATGAGAAAAACTATCCCACACATGATCTTGAATTAGCAGCGGTAGTGTTTGCTTTAAAGATATGGCGTCATTATTTATATGGGGTTCATGTTGACATCTATACAGATCACAAAAGCTTGCAATATCTTTTTAAGCAGAAGGAACTCAACCTAAGGCAACGAAGGTGGTTAGATCTTTTAAAAGACTATGACATTGATATTCTTTATCACCCAGGCAAAGCAAATGTAGTAGCTGATGCATTGAGCCGTAAGGCAGTAGAAAACACTAGTGGTCAGTTTAATGAAAAGCATGAGATAATCAAAGATTTGAATCAATTAGCCAGCTTGGGAGTTCACCTTATTGAATCCTCAGATAATAGAGTTATTGTGCAGAATGCAGCAGAATCCTCATTGATAGCTGAAGTGAAAGAGAAGCAATTTGCGGATTCTATTTTATTGCAGCTAAAGGAGAATGTGCAGCAGAATTTGACCAAGGCATTTGATATTACACCGGAAGGGGTACTTCAATGTCAAGGGAGATTATGTGTACCAGACATAGATGAGCTGAGGACACGAATAATGACAGAGGCGCACCATTCACGCTATTCCATTCACCCGGGTGCTACTAAAATGTACCATGAAGTGAAAGAAGTGTATTGGTGGGGCAACATGAAAAAGAACATTGCAGAATTTGTCGCGCAGTGCCCGAATTGTCAACAAGTGAAAGTGGAACATCAGAAATCGAGAGGTTACATGCAATGTATCAATCTTCCAGTCTGGAAGTGGGATATGATTAATATGGATTTCATTACGGGTTTGCCTCGTACATTGCGGAAGTTTGATTCTATATGGGTCATAGTGGACCGACTTACTAAATCAACGCATTTTCTACCGGTCAAGACGACCTATACAGTTGAGGATTATGCCAACTTGTATGTGAAAGAGATAGTACGATTGCATGGTATTCCACTTTCTATTATATCAGACAGAGGAGCACAGTTCACAACACACTTCTGGAAATCTTTTCAGCGGAGTTTAGGTACTTAGGTGAATTTGAGTACGGCTTTCCATCCTCAGACTGATGGACAAGCCGAACGTACTATTCAGACACTTGAAGATATGCTACGAGCATGTACGTTGGATTTTCAAGGCAGTTGGGATGACCATTTGCCTCTTATTGAATTTGCGTATAACAATAGCTATCATTCAAGTATTAAAATGGCACCTTATGAAGCCTTGTATGGAAGAAAATGTAGATCACCAATCGGATGGTTCGAAGCAGGTGAAACTGCTTTACTTGGGCCAGATATTGTTCACCAAGCCATGGAGAAAGTTAAAGTTATCCAACAATGGTTACAAACGGCTCAAAGTCGTCACAAGTCATATTCCGATGTTAGAAGAAGAGGGCTTGAATTCGCCATAGGTGATTGGGTATTTTTAAAGGTGTCACCGATGAAAGGGGTAATGCGGTTTGGGAAGAAAGGGAAATTGATTCCACGTTACATAGGTCCATATGAAATCATTAGAAGATTTGGGCAAGTTGCGTATGAGTTGGCACTACCCCAGGACCTTTCGTCAGTCCATCCGGTATTTCACGTTTCGATGCTTCAAAAGTGCATAGGAGATCCTTCGCGTATTGTTCCCGTCGAGGATGTTCAAGTTACAGAGGATCTCACTTATGAAGAGGTACCCATTGCTATCCTAGATCGACAAGTAAAGAGATTGAGGAATAAATACATAGCCTCCGTGAAAGTCCTTTGGAGAAATCACAAGTAGAGGAGATCACATAGGAAGCGGAAGAAATGATGAGATCCAAGTATCCCCATCTATTTCAAATGGACCAAGAAGTACACCGTGCGTAGGTGGAACAATAAAAAGTAAGTATTTAAGAGCATTATGTGTATTTGTATACGTAAAGTAAAGATGCAATTGATGTATATAAGACGATGTTGTTAACATTCGAGGACGAATGTTTCTAAGGGGGGAAGAATTTAACACCCCGTACTTTTATAACCTTACTTGATACCTTGTGATGCCATGAATATGTGTTTTATAGTGTTATTGGGGAAACATTTGATATTGGACTTAACATGTGCGATTAGACCTTCATAGGAGGTGTTTTGTGATTTCGTGATGCATTTGGGTCATGCCCTGTACATATTCTAACCTCATTTGGTGACTTTAAGTCATGTTTACTTGATGTTTAAGGTCACTAAGTAAGTATTTTGTAGTGTTTTGATAAAGGATTGGACGATACGCAAACATTGGATAAGTGGCCGAAATTTTCAGCAAAGTGTTGAAACTTGCGCCACTACCCTATTCCAGTGGTGTGGCGCAAGCCACCTGTAGGATGAAGATTCATAGAAGGCTGGAAACTTGTGCCACAGCCTGCTTTGCAGCTAGTGGCGCAAGGCACAAGTTTTGTGCCTTTTCGGACCCATTTTGTAACGCAATTCTACGATGCTTCTTGGATAATTTATTTTGGTCCCTTGGAGTTATTTGAGCAGTGTTAAAGCTTCAAACACTTCAATACACTCCTACATACTCCTACATTCTCAAATCATGAAATGTTATTAGTGACCCAAAAATGTCCAATGAAGCTAAGGGCGACTAGAATTCCTATTTTTGCGATCGAAACGACGAATGAGAATCTCGTAAGAAAATATTGTGGTGGCATCATGGAATTATGTAAACATGATATATATGGTGAATTATGTATGAAAAATTGATGGCTAAGTTGAGATGTGTTATTTGGCCCAATTTGAGGCCCAAAATGGAATAAAATACATAGGCCCAAAGGGAAATGATCCATTCCTCCAATATTGACCAAGTAAAACATGTATTAAACGCCAAGAATTGGATAAGGACAACATGAGAGGCCTATATAAAGGGGTAAATCAGATTTTTATTGTCCAAAACCTCTCATGCCTTTAAGATATTTTTCTCAACATTTCTCATTTCCAAACCCTAAAGCAAAATATTTCCTTTGAACTCTTTGGACAAGAGCATCCTATTCCAAGCTTTGGTAAGTGTTTATTCTCATGGATTAACATATTATATGCATGAGAGATTATGTATATTATGATAGTTGTGTTGGCAAGGTGATGAATAGTGTATTTTTGCCTTTGGTGAAAGATGTGTCATCTTGGTAATTTGAACTTGAATTAGGACTTGTGCCTTTGATGAAAAAGCATGGTATGGACAAAATATGAACATGTATGGTGTTATTTTTTGTATTAAACTTGTTCTTGTCTATAAGTGGAAATTGTGGGATTTTGGCCGATATGTGTTATGAGTTGTATTAAGGTCATTTGATGGGTTATTGGTGATGTGTTATGGATAAGAAAGTGTAAAGGAGAAGTGTGGTGGTGAAATGTATCCATTATCATGTATTGGTCAATGTTGGGAATATTATGGAATTTTTGGAATAATAGTATGATCAATGATTTTGTCAAGGGGAAATGACATGTTTAAAGGCAAATATGTAACTCATTGACATTGTATGCATTTGTAAAGTAATTGGTGGTTAATGTGAATTTCGTTATGTATTTATGTTGTAGAGTGACACATAAAGAAGGAGCGGGCTTATTGTATACGCATCTAAGGTTGTATATTCCTATTGCGAAACCAAAGTATGTAAGGTTACTTTGTCCGTATCTTTCTGCGGCAAATAGTGTTCACATTGACATGTCACTAGTCCTATCCCGAAATGTGCTAAAGTATTCCATATCCGGTTAGCAATGGTCATTGTTATAAATTTCCTACTCTTTGATCATTTGTAAATCTCATGTCTCATATTCATGGTTAATGTTCCAAAAGCTAAAATAAAGTTATGTTCCAATATTCCAATAGTGACTATACTTGTGTCTCTTGTTCATGGATTATTGTCCAATGGTTCCAATAGTATCATGGTGCTAGTAATGTTATATTTCTCATGATGTTTATTCACATGTCCTTCACTCATTGGTTAATGATTCAAAGCTTCCAACAATGTTATGTTCCAAAGTTCCAAAGTGATGTTATGACTATCAAAGTATCAATCTCAAAGTAATGAACAAAGTAATGCAAATGTGGTCAATGATCAAGTATGGGTGGCAAGTCTAGGGGCTTAAGCCTAGCTCGACTCGATCCTGAGGTATGGATTTATGGGTGGCAGGTCTAGGGGCATAAGCCTAGCTCGACCCTATCCCGATGCATTGATGTATGGTTGGCAAGTCTAGGGGCATAAGCCTAGCTCGACTCGATCCCAACACGATGATATGATATGAAAAGACCCACTGATCAGTCGGGGTCTGGGTACATTGTGATATGTAATGACAAGTGAGCATTGAATGTAAAGAAAGTAACAAAAGTAATGAAAGCAATCCACATGGTTTCCAAAATGCAACATGGTGACTTATTTACATTGATTAGTCATTTGTATTTGAGTTCATTGAGATATTCATGTGTTGTACAGTTTCATATGAGCCTTGTATACTCAGTACTTATTTCGTACTGACCCCTCTTGGGGAATTTACCTTACTTGCTGCAGGCGCAGGTACCAGTAGGCCTCCCCAGTAGATTGCCACTGTTAGCGGTTCTTTGGTGAGCTCCAGCTCATTCAGGGCTTATCTGAGTCAGAGTGTGTATATATGTTTTGGTATTCTACATATTGTGTAAAGCGGGGACTTGTCCCGACTTATGGTTCATTTTGGTCAATGCTTTGTTAGAGGCTCTTGTAGACAAGTGTGGGTGTATAAATGTAAAAGGGATATGTCATACTTGACTCAGTGGCCTCAACGGCCTAGTTTCGCGCATATATATATATCATGTTCCATGACTCTCATTGTTGGTCTCTATAGCTGTTATGTGCTTATGGGTTTCTTATGGCATGCATATGATTGAACATAGACAAAGGTTGGTTCTCTCGAGCCTTATCGGCTACGGGTGCCAATCATGTTCCGATTGAATTCGGGGTGTGACATTTGGTCCATCCAACTTTTGAATGTCTCATTTAGTGATTTAGTAGTCAAAGAAACACCAATAATCCATCTGAGTTTGGAATAAATAGATGTTAGGAGGTAATGCACATATAGTAATGTAAGAAACAAAGTTTTATTACTAGTCCGTCCAGCCTTTGATTGTCTCATTTAGTAATTTAGTAGTTAAAAAAACATCGATAATCCTTCTGAGTATGGAATACATAGATGTTAGGTTGTAATACATGTGTAGTAATGTAAGAAACCAAGTTCTATTTCTGGTCCGTCCAAACTTTGTATGAGTTATTTAGTGATTTAGTTGTCAATAAAACACTGATAATCCATCCAAGTATGGAATAAATAGATGCTAGGAGGTAATATACATGTTGTAATGTAAGAAACCAAGTTTTATTACTGGTCTGTCCAGCGTTTGTATGTCTTATTTAGTAATTTAGTAGTTAAAAAAACATCAATAACCCTTTTGAGTATGGAATACATAGATGCTAGGTTGTAATACAATAGTAGTCATGTAAGAAACCAAGTTCTATTTTTGGTCCATCCAACTTTTGAATGTCTTATTTAGTGATTTAGTAGTCAAAGAAACACCGATAATCCATGTGAGGTTGGAATAAATACATGTTAGGAGGTTATGCACGTGTAGTAATGTAAGAAACCAAGTTTTATTACTGGTCCGTCCAGCCTTTGATTTTCTCATTTAGTAATTTAGTAGTTAAAAAAACATCAATAATCCTTCTGAGTATGTAATACATAGATGTTAGGTTGTAATACATGTGTAGTAATATATGAAACCAAGTTCTATTACTGGTCCGTCCAACCTTTGTATGAGTTATTTAGTGATTTAGTTGCCAAAAAAAACACCGATAATCCATCCAAGTATGGAATAAATAGATGCTAGGAGGTAATATACATGTTGTAACGTAAGAAACCAAGTTTTATTACTGGTCTGTCCAGCCTTTGTATGTCTTATTTAGTAATTTAGTAGTTAAAAAAACATCCATAACCCTTTTGAGTATGGAATACATAGATGCTAGGTTGTAATACAATAGTAGTCATGTAAGAAACCAAGTTCTATTTTTGGTCCATCCAACTTTTGAAGGTCTCATTTAGTGATTTAGTAGTCCAAGAAACACCGATAATCCATGTGAGGTTGGAATACATAGATGTTAGGAGGTAATGCACATGTAGTAATGTAAGAAACCAAGTTTTATTACTGGTCCATCTAGCCTTTGTATGTCTCATTTAGTAATTTAGAAGTCAAAAAAACATCGATAATCCTTTTGGTATGGAATACATAGATGTTAGGTTGTAATACAAGTGTAGTAATGTAAGAAACCAAGTTCTATTACTGGTTCATCCAACCTTTGTATGAGTTATTTAGTGATTTAGTAGTGAAAAAAACACCGATAATCCATCCAAGTAAGGAATAAATAGATTCTAGGAGGTAATACACGTGTTGTAATGTAAGAAACCAGGTTTTATTATAGGTGTGTCCAACCTTTGTATGTCTCATTTAGAAATTTAGTTGTCAAAAAAACATCAAAAATCCATCCGAGTATGGAATACATAGATGCTAGGTTGTAATACAATAGTAGTAATGTAAGAACTGGTCTCTCAAGCCTTTGTATGCCTCATTTAGTAATTTAGTAGTCAAAAAAACATCGATAGCCCTTTTGAGTATGGTATGCATAGATGTGAGGTTGTAATACAAGTGTAGTAATGTAAGATACCAAGTTCTATTATTGGTCCGTCCAACCTTTGTATGTGTGATTTAGTGATTTAGTAGACAAAAAAACACCGATAATCCATCCATGTAAGGAATAAATTGATGCTAGAAGGTAATACACGCATTGTAATGTAAGAAACCAGGTTTTATTATTGGTCTGTCCAACCATTGTATGTCTCATTTAGAAATTTAGTATTCAAAAAAATATCAAAAATCCATCAGAGTATGGAATACATAGATGCCAGGTTGTAATAAAATTGTAGTAATGTAAGAAACCAAGTTCTATTTTTGGTCCATCCAACTTTTGAATGTCTCATTTAGTGATTTAGTAGGCAAAGAAACACCGATAATCCATCTGAGTTTGGAATAAATACATGTTAGGAGGTTATGCACGTGTAGTAATGTAAGAAACCAAGTTTTATTACTGGTCCGTCCAGCCTTTGATTGTCTCATTTAGTAATTTAGTAGTTAAAAAAACATCAATAATCCTTCTGAGTATGTAATACATAGATGTTAGGTTGTAATACATGTGTAGTAATATATGAAACCAAGTTCTATTACTGGTCCGTCCAACCTTTGTATGAGTTATTTAGTGATTTAGTTGCCAAAAAAAACACCGATAATCCATCCAAGTATGGAATAAATAGATGCTAGGAGGTAATATACATGTTGTAATGTAAGAAACCAAGTTTTATTACTGGTCTGTCCAGCGTTTGTATGTCTTATTTAGTAATTTAGTAGTTAAAAAAACATCCATAACCCTTTTGAGTATGGAATACATAGATGCTAGGTTGTAATACAATAGTAGTCATGTAAGAAACCAAGTTCTATTTTTGGTCCATCCAACTTTTGAAGGTCTCATTTAGTGATTTAGTAGTCCAAGAAACACCGATAATCCATGTGAGGTTGGAATACATAGATGTTAGGAGGTAATGCACATGTAGTAATGTAAGAAACCAAGTTTTAGTACTGGTCCATCTAGCCTTTGTATGTCTCATTTAGTAATTTAGAAGTCAAAAAAACATCGATAATCCTTTTGGTATGGAATACATAGATGTTAGGTTGTAATACAAGTGTAGTAATGTAAGAAACCAAGTTCTATTATTGGTCCGTCCAACCTTTGTATGTGTGATTTAGTGATTTAGTAGACAAAAAAATACCGATAATCCATCCATGTAAGGAATAAATTGATGCTAGAAGGTAATACACGCATTGTAATGTAAGAAACCAGGTTTTATTATTGGTCTGTCCAACCATTGTATGTCTCATTTAGAAATTTAGTAGTCAAAAATATATCAAAAATCCATCAGAGTATGGAATACATAGATGCCAGGTTGTAATAAAATTATAGTAATGTAAGAAACCAAGTTCTATTTTTGGTCCATCCAACTTTTGAATGTCTCATTTAGTGATTTAGTTTTCAAAGAAACACCGATAATCCATCTGAGTTCTGAATACATAGATGTTAGGAGGTAATGCAAATGTAGTAATGTAAGAAACCAAGTTTTATTACTGGTCCGTCCAGCCTTTGTATGCCTCATTTAGTAATTTAGTAGTTAAAAAAACATCGATAATCCTTCTGAGTATGGAATACATAGATGTTAGGTTGTAATGCAAGTGTAGTTATGTAAGAAACCAAGTTCTATTATTGGTCTTTCCAGCGTTTGTATGTCTTATTTAGTAATTTAGTAGTTAAAAAAACATCGATAACCATTCTGAGTATGGAGTACTTAGATGTTAGGCTGTAATACAATAGTAGTAATGTAAGAAACCAAGTTTTATTACTGGTCTCTCAAGCCTTTGTATGTCTCATTTAGTCATTTAGTAGTCAAAAGAACATCGATAACCCTTTTGAGTATGGTATGCATAGATGTTAGGTTGTAATATAATAGTAGTAATGTAAGAAACCAAGTTTTATTACTGGTCTCTCAAGCCTTTGTATGTCTCATTTAGTAATTTAGTAGTCAAAACAATATCGATAACCCTTTTGAGTTTGGTATGCATAGATGTTAGGTTGTAATACAAGTGTAGTAATGTAAGAAACCAAGTTCTATTATTGGTCCGTCCAACCTTTGTATGTGTGATTTAGTGACTTAGTAGTCATAAAAACACCGATAATCCATCCAAGTAAGGAATAAATAGATGCTAGGAGGTAATACACGTGTTGTAATATAAGAAACCAGGTGTTATTATTGGTCTGTCCAACCTTTGTATGTCGTATTTAGAAATTTAGTAGTCAAAAAACATCAAAAATCCATCCATGTATGGAATACATAGATGCTAGGTTGTAATACAATAGTAGTAATGTAAGAAACCAAGTTCTATTTTTTGTCCATCCAACATTTGAATGTCTCATTTAGTGATTTAGTAGTCAAAGAAACACCGATAATCCATCTGAGTTTGGAATAAATAGATTTTAGGAGGTAATGCACATGTAGTAATGTAAGAAACCAAGTTTTATTACTGGGCCGTCCGGCGTTTGTATATCTCATTTAGTAATTTAGTAGTTAAAAAAACATCAATAATCCTTCTGAGTATGGAATACATAGATGTTAGGTTGTAATACAAGTGTAGTAATGTAAGAAATCATGTTCTATTACTGGTACGTCCAACCTTTGTATGAGTTATTTAGTGATTTAGTTGTCCAAAAACACCGATAATCCATCCAAGTATGGACTAAATAGATGTTAGGAGGTAATATACGAGTTGTAATGTCAGAAACCAAGTTTTATTACTGGTTTGTCCAGCCTATGTATGTCCTATTTAGTAATTTAGTAGTTAAAAAAACATCGATAACCCCTCTGAGTATGGAATACATAGATGTTAGGTTGTAATACAATAGTAGTAATGTAAGAAACCAAGTTTTATTACTGGTTCGTCCAACCTTTGTATGAGTTATTTAGTGATTTAGTAGTCAAAAAAACACCGATAATCCATCCAAGTAAGGAATAAATAGATGCTAGGAGGTAATACACGTGTTGTAATGTAAGAAACCAGGTTTTAATATGGGTGTGTCCAACCTTTGTATGTCTCATTTAGAAATTTAGTAGTCAAAAAAATATCAAAAATCCATCCCAGTATGGAATACATAGATGCTAGGTTGTAATACAATAGTAGTAATGTAATTACTGGTCTCTCAAGCCTTTGTATGTCTCATTTAGTAATTTAGTAGTCAAAAAAACATCGATAGCCCTTTTGAGTATGGTATGCATAGATGTGAGGTTGTAATACAAGTGTAGTAATGTAAAAAACCAAGTTCTATTATTGGTCCGTCCAACCTTTGTATGTGTGATTTAGTAGACAAAAAAACACCGATAATCCATCTGAGTTTGGAATACATTGATGTTAGGAGGTAATGCACATGTAGTAATGTAAGAAACCAAGTTTTATTACTGGTCCGTCCAATCTTTGTATGTCTCATTTAGTAATTTAGTAGTTAAAAAAACATCGATAATCCTTCTGAGTATGGAATACATAGATGCCAGGTTGTAATACAATTATAGTAATGTAAGAAACCAAGTTCTATTTTTGGTCCATCCATCTTTTGAATGTCTCATTTAGTGATTTAGTTTTCTAAGAAACACCAATAATCCATCTGAGTTTTGAATACATAGATGTTAGGAGGCAATGCAAATGTAGTAATGTAAGAAACCAAGTTTTATTACTGGTCCGTCCAGCCTTTGTATGTCTCATTTAGTAATTTAGTAGTTAAAAAAACATCGATATTCCTTCTGAGTATGGAATACATAGATGTTAGGTTGTAATAAAAGTGTAGTAATGTAAGTAACCAAGTTCTATTACTGGTCCGTCCAACCTTTGTATGAGTTATTTAGTGATTTAGTTGTCAAAAAAACATAGATAATCCATCCAAGTATGGAATAAATAGATGCTAGGAGGTAATATACATGTTGTAATGTAATAAACCAAGTTTTATTATTGGTCTGTCCAGCCTTTGTATGTCTTATTTAGTAATTTAGTAGTTAAAAAAACATCGATAACCCTTCTGAGTATGGAGTACGTAGATGTTAGGCTGTAATACAATAGTAGTAATGTAAGAAACAAAGTTTTATTATTGGTATGTTCAGCCTTTGTATGTCTTATTTAGTAATTTAGTAGTTAAAAAAACATCGATAACCCTTCTAAGTATGGAGTACGTAGATGTTAGGTTGTAATACAATAGTAGTAATGTAAGAAACCAAGTTTTATTACTGGTCTCTCAAGCCTTTGTATGTCTTATTTAGTAATTTAGTAGTCAAATGAACATCGAGAACCCTTTTGAGTATGGTATGCATAGATGTTAGGTTGTAATACAAGTGTAGTAATGTAAGAAACCAAATTCTATTATTGGTCCGTCCAACCTTTGTATGTGTGATTTAGTGATTTAGTAGTCAAAAAAACACCGATAATCCATCCAGGTAAGGAATAAATAGATGGTAAGAGGTAATACACGTGTTGTAACGTAAGAAACCAGGTTTTATTTTTGGTCTGTCCAACCTTTGTATGTCTCATTTAGAAATTTAGTAGTCAAAAGAACATCAAAAATCCATTCGTGTATGGAATACATAGATGCTAGGTTGTAATACAATAGTAGTAATGTAAGAAACCAAGTTCTATTACTGGTCCGTCCAACTTTTGAATGTCTCATTTAGTGATTTAGTTTTCTAAGAAACACCGATAATCCATCTGAGTTTTGAATACATAGATGTTAGGAGGTAATGCACATGTAGTAATGTAAGAAACAAAGTTTTATTACTGGTCCGTCCAGCCTTTGTATGTCTCATTTTGTAATTTAGTAGTTAAAAAATCATCGATATTCCTTCTGAGTATGGAATACATAGATGTTAGGTTGTAATACAAGTGTAGTAATGTATGTAACCAAGTTCTATTACTGGTCCGTCCAACCTTTGTATGAGTTATTTGGTGATTTAGTTGTCAAAAAAACATAGATAATCCATCCAAGTATGGAATACATAGATGTTAGGTTGTAATACAATTGTAGTAATGTAAGAAACCAAGTTTTATTACTGGTCTTTCAAGCCTTTGTATGTCTCATTTAGTAATTTAGTAGTCAAAAACACATCGATAACCCTTTTGAGTATGGTATGCATAGATGTTAGGTTGTAATACAAGTGTAGTAATGTAACAAACCAAGTTCTATTACTGGTCCGTCCAACCTTTGTATGAGTTATTTAGTGATTTAGTAGTCAAAAAAACACCGATAATCCATCCAGGTAAGGAATAAATAGATGGTAGGAGGTAATACACGTGTTGTAATGTAAGAAACCAAGTTTTATTATTGGTCTGTCCAGCCTTTGTATGTCTTATTTAGTAATTTAGTAGTTAAAAAAACATCAATAACCCTTCTGAGTATGGAATACATAGATGCTAGGTTGTAATACAATAGTAGTCATGTAAGAAACCAAGTTCTATTTTTGGTCAATCCAACTTTTGAATGTCTCATTTAATGATTTAGTAGTCAAAGAAACACCGATAATCCATCCAGGTAAGGAATAAATAGATGTTAGGAGGTAATGCACATGTTGTAATGTAAGAAACCAAGTTTTATTACTGGTCCATCTAGCCTTTGTATGTCTCATTTAGTAATTTAGAAGTCAAAAAAACATCGATAATCCTTCTAGTATGGAATACATAGATGTTAGGTTGTAATACAAGTGTAGTAATGTAAGAAACCAAGTTGTATTACTGGTTCGTCCAACCTTTGTATGAGTTATTTAGTGATTTAGTAGTCAAAAAAACACTGATAATCCATCCAAGAATGGAATAAATAGATGCTAGGAGGTAATACACGTGTTGTAATGTAAGAAACCAGGTTTTATTATTGGTGTGTCCAACCTTTGTATGTCTCATTTAGAAATTTAGTACTCAAAAAAATATCAAAAATCCATACGAGTATGGAATACATAGATGCTAGGTTGTAATACAATAGTAGTAATGTAATTACTGGTCTCTCAAGCCTTTGTATGTCTCATTTAGTAATTTAGTAGTCAAAAGAAAATCGATAACCCTTTTGAGTATGGTATGCATAGATGTTAGGTTGTAATACAAGTGTAGTAATGTAAGAAACCAAGTTCTATTATTGGTCCGTCCAACCTTTGTATGTGTGATTTAGTGATTTTGTAGTCAAAAAAACACCGATAATCCATCCAGGTAAGGAATAAATAGATGGTAGGAGGTAATACACGTGTTGTAATGTAAGAAACCAAGTTTTATTACTGGTCTGTCCAGACTTTGTATGTCTTATTTAGTGATTTAGTAGTTAAAAAAACATCAATAACCCTTCTGAATATGGAATACATAGATGCTAGGTTGTAATACAATAGTAGTCATGTAAGAAACCAAGTTCTATTTTTGGTTAATCCAACTTTTGAATGTCTCATTTAGTGATTTAGTAGTCAAAGAAACACCGATAATCCATGTGAGGTTGGAATACATAGATGTTAGGAGGTAATGCACATGTTGTAATGTAAGAAACCAAGTTTTATTACTGGTCCATCTATCCTTTATATGTCTCATTTAGTAATTTAGAAGTCAAAAAAACATCGATAATCCTTCTAGTATGGAATACATAGATGTTAGGTTGTAATACAAGTGTAGTAATGTAAGAAACCAAGTTGTATTACTGGTTCGTCCAACCTTTGTATGAGTTATTTAGTGATTTAGTAGTCAAAAAAACACCGATAATCCATCCAAGTAAGGAATAATAGATGCTAGGAGGATATACACGAGTTGTAATGTAAGAAACCAGGTTTTATTATTGGTGTGTCCAACCTTTGTATGTCTCATTTAGAAATTTAGTACTCAAAAAAATATCAAAAATCCATCCGAGTATGGAATACATAGATGCTAGGTTGTAATACAATAGTAGTAATGTAATTACTGGTCTCACAAGCCTTTGTATGTCTCATTTAGTAATTTAGTAGTCAAAAAAACATCGATAGCCCTTTTGAGTATCGTATGCATATATGTGAGGTTGTAATACAAGTGTAGTAATGTAAAAAACCAAGTTCTATTATTGGTCCGTCCAACCTTTGTATGTGTGATTTAGTAGAGAAAAAAACACCGATAATCCATCCATGTAAGGAATAAATTGATGCTAGAAGGAAATACACGCATTGTAATGTAAGAAACCAGGTTTTATTATTGGTCTGTCCGACCTTTGTATGTCTCATTTAGAAATTTAGTGGCAAAAAAACATCAAAAATCCATCCGAGTATGGAATACATAGATGCCAGGTTTTAATACAATTGTAGTAGTGTAAGAAACCAAGTTCTATTTTTGGTCCATACAACTTTTGAATGTCTCATTTAGTGATTTAGTAGTCAAAGAAACACCAATAATCCATCTGAGTTTGGAATACATAGATGTTAGGAGGTAATGCACATGTAGTAATGTAAGAAACCAAGTTTTATTACTGGTCCATCCAGCCTTTGTATGTCTCATTTAGTAATTTAGTAGTTAAAAAAACATCGATATTACTTCTGAGTATGGAATACATAGATGTTAGGTTGTAATAAAAGTGTAGTAATGTAAGTAACCAAGTTCTATTACTGGTCCGTCCAACCTTTGTATGAGTTATTTAGTGATTTAGTTGTCAAAAAAACATAGATAAATCATCCAAGTATGGAATAAATAGATGGTAGGAGGTAATATACATATTGTAATGTAAGAAACCAAGTTTTATTATTGGTCTTTCCAGCCTTTGTATGTCTTATTTAGTAATTTAGTAGTTAAAAAATCATCGATAACCCTTCTGAGTATGGAGTACGTAGATGTTAGGCTGTAATACAATAGTAGTAATGTAAGAAACCAAGTTTTATTATTGGTCTGTCCAGCCTTTGTATGTCTTATTTAGTAATTTAGTAGTTAAAAAAACATCGATAACCCTTCTAAGTATGGAGTACGTAGATGTTAGGTTGTAATACAATAGTAGTAATGTAAGAAACCAAGTTTTATTACTGGTCTCTCAAGCCTTTGTATGTCTCATTTAGTAATTTAGTAGTCAAAAGAACATCGATAACCCTTTTGAGTATGGTATGCATAGATGTTAGGTTGTAATACAAGTGTAGTAATGTAAGAAACCAAGTTCTATTATTGGTCCGTCCAACCTTTGTATGTGTGATTTAGTAGTCAAAAAAACACCGATAATCCATCCAGGTAAGGAATAAATAGATGGTAAGAGGTAATACACGTGTTGTAATGTAAGAAACCAGGTTTTATTTTTGGTCTGTCCAACCTTTGTATGTCTCATTTAGAAATTTAGTAGTCAAAAGAACATAAAAAATCCATTCGTGTATGGAATACATAGATGCTAGGTTGCAATACAATAGTAGTAATGTAAGAAACCAAGTTCTATTACTGGTCCGTCCAACCTTTGTATGAGTTATTTAGTGATTTAGTTGTCAAAAAAACATAGATAATCCATCGAAGTATGGAATAAATAGATGCTAGGAGGTAATATACGTGTTTTAATGTAAGAAACCAAGTTTTATTATTGGTCTGTCCAGCCTTTGTATGTCTTATTTAGTAATTTAGTAATTAAAAAAACATCGATAACCCTTCTGAGTATGGAGTATGTTGATGTTAGGCTGTAATACAATAGTAGTAATGTAAGAAACCAAGTTTTATCACTGGTCTCTCAAGCCTTTGTATGTCTCATTTAGTAATTTAGTAGTCAAAAAAAAATCGATAACCCTTTTGAGTATGGTATGCATAGATGTTAGGTTGTAATACAAGTGTAGTAATGTAAGAAACCAAGTTCTATTATTGGTCCGTCAAACCTTTGTATGTGTGATTTAGTGATTTAGTAGTCAAAAAAACACCGATAATCCATCCAGGTAAGGAATAAATAGATGGTAGGAGGTAATACACGTGTTGTAATGTAAGAAACCAAGTTTTATTACTGGTCTGTCCAGCCTTTGTATGTCTTATTTAGTAATTTAGAAGTTAAAAAAACATCAATAACCCTTCTGAGTATGGAATACATAGATGCTAGGTTGTAATACAGTAGTAGTCATGTAAGAAACCAAGTTCTATTTTTTGTCAATCCAACTTTTGAATGTCTCATTTAGTGATTTAGTAGTCAAAGAAACACCGATAATCCATGTGAGGTTGGAATACATAGATGTTAGGAGGTAATGCACATGTTGTAATGTAAGAAACCAAGTTTTATTACTGGTCCATCTAGCCTTTGTATGTCTCATTTAGTAATTTAGAAGTCAAAAAAACATCGATAATCCTTCTGGTATGGAATACATAGATGTTAGGTTGTATTACAAGTGTAGTAATGTAAGAAACCAAGTTGTATTACTGGTTCGTCCAACCTTTGTATGAGTTATTTAGTGATTTAGTAGTCAAAAAAACACCGATAATCCATCCAAGTAAGGAATAAATAGATGCTAGGAGGTAATACACGTGTTGTAATGTAAGAAACCAGGTTTTATTATTGGTGTGTCCAACCTTTGTATGTCTCATTTAGAAATTTAGTACTCAAAAAAATATCAAAAATCCATCCGAGTATGGAATACATAGATGCTGGGTTGTAATACAATAGTAGTAATGTAATTACTGGTCTCTCAAGCCTTTGTATGTCTCATTTAGTAATTTAGTAGTCAAAAGAAAATCGATAACCCTTTTGAGTATGGTATGAATAGATGTTAGGTTGTAATACCAGTGTAGTAATGTAAGAAACCAAGTTCTATTATTGTTCCGTCCAACCTTTGTATGTGTGATTTAGTGATTTTGTAGTCAAAAAAACACCGATAATTGATAACGACTCAAAGAGGGAAGAGCAAGAAGGAAAGAAAACAAAAGAAGGATATGTGGATTGATATTCAAACTCTTGAATTTATGGGCAACAAGGGACTTGATACCCTCACCTCCCAATTGAATTCAACAATTCAAACCCAAACCCTAGTTTGAGAAATCAAAGGAAACCAAGATACCACAAATGGGTAATTCTTCGATTAATCAAACCAATAGTTCACCAACAATTCCAAGATCCACACTACTAATTACTCACTAAACTACTCACTATGAACTACACTAATGCTAGGCTTCACCTAGAAACTACAAGCTTCAAAGCTCAATATTCAATATTCATCAAAAGTCGCATGTAAAATGAGGAATTATCCTATTTATACTAGAGAAATAAAAGACAACTAGTTATTACAAATATGCCCTTAATGAGAGACAAGGGCCTTGTTTGGTGACTCTTGTTGTGAATTCTTCAATTTAAAATCTAGCCACTTGTACAAATAGCCTCTTTTCTTTATCCACATCACTCCCATGGACTCTTAAGCTTTCCTTTTCACGAACATTCTACATGTCATCCACGTCATCCATGCTCGTGTCAACCATGCGATCAACGCTAGTATCATTTTCCCCTTCTCTAAAAGGATTCGTCCTCGAATCCAAACCTTGCAAACACATGAGAAGGACAAAAAACCAAAGCATCCTCAAAGTTTGAGGGTTAGTACAAGGGTTAGCAACAATATCACCATGCCGAGGAGGCACAAATTGGAGATACAACCAAATATCCTTTGCTTTCAATAAAGTCAATCCATCATTCATGGAGCAAAGGTTTTGGGTATGGTAAACATCAAGAGACAAGGCAAACACAAAGATCTTTGTGGCATCAAGAACTCCAAAAGATGGTACCACATTTAACTTGGGAGCCATAAGACATAATTGTGTCATTGTCTCACAAAAAGGCCACACCAAAAGTGGTGTAATCACCCACAAGGGTTCATCTGAGTCAAAAAAGCAAAAGGCCCACATATCTCTACCTCCATACAAAATAAATTCCATACCATCATGAGTATCATCATAAGCAAAGAGGTAGTAGAGAAAGGTGTTAAGCTCACTATTCTCATCTGGGGCGTGCCAAAAGATAAGGACACCGGTAGATAAGAAGAGACATTTTAAGCACCAAATAACCCTCTCTATCAAGCAATTTCCTAAAGAAAGGAAGTGCACCAATGAAGCCATGCTACTAGAATAGTCGAGGAATCTATTAGGAGTCAAATCACTCCATGATAAATAATACTCCCACGGAGTTGGGGTCCCTCCTATCATAGCACCAAGCATGCTTCCAAGAGTCCTATTTGAAACTTCAACTTGTCCAACCCTATGAAAGTGACAAGGAGCTTTCAATATCCGTGGACTCTCCCAAAAACAAATGATCAACTTAGCATCCACAAGAATGAGACCACATTTGAGAAAAGGGTCGTCATATGCAAACAAGTAGTAAAGAAAGGAATAAAGGGCATTCAACTCATCCCAAGGGTTCTCAATTGTTAATACGCACTTTAAGGCAAGAATATTAGCAAAACGGTATTCACAATTTGAAACACAAGAGGACAAGATTAAGCATTTCAAGTACACTTCATTGTCCTTCCTCAAACAAACTTCCACAAGGAGCATGCTCCTAAGAATCCATCCTAACACCTCAACTTGTCTAACCACATAAGTGTGACAAGTCGTAGGACACATAATTTGGGCATCACGGATACACCATGAATTCTTTTCCAAACAACAAGTATAGTTGATATCCAAAACATGAAGCTCACACACTTTAAGCATAAAAGAAATAAACCATGAAAGAATCTTGGAAACTTCAATCTTCTCATGGTATGGTGAGGGATCACTCATTTCCAAGATTCTACTTTCCATAAGGAAAATATCATCATGTCTCCAAGGATCACTAGGAATAGGAGGGGGTAGATACATACCTTGGGAACAAGCGTTGGAGATTGTTTTCTTGTCTTGTACACATGCTTCACAAGGATCGTCCACCCGCTTCTTTGTAGGAGGTTCCTTGGTAGGTAACTCCCCTTCTTGAGCCAATTCTTTCTCCTCCTTCTCGAGTTCTTCTTCTCTCTTAAGTTCTTCCCGGAGCTCTCTCATTATCTTGTAGTCCTCACTCACTTGATAGGGTGTTAATGGAACAAGAGTGTGCTTTCGTCCTCCAAATACAAATGAGTATTTATTGGACTCCACTTGATATCGAACATCCCTATCGGCTAGCCAAGGTCTACCAAACAACATATGACAAGATTGCAAAGGCAAAACATCACATAACACCTCATCTCGATACTTGCCAATGCTAAAATTCACAATCACTTGCTTGGTTACCTCTACTTCACCATTCTCAATGAGCCATTAAAGTTTGTATGGCTTAGGGTGTGTTTGTGTAGGAAGCTTCATTCTATCAACCATAGAGCAACTCACCACATTAGTACTACTCCTACCATCAATGACCAAGGAACATACCCTATCAATCATCTTGAACCTTGCATGGAATAGATTCACACTTTGATCAAGTTCCTCTTTAGAAAGATCCCTCATGATTTGATTTAGTTCACAAGAAGGGTTTAAATCCTTCTTCAATTGCTCATCATCTACATTCAAAGTTGTGTCATCATGCCTAACCTTAGGCTCATCACAATCGTTCTCAACCTCATACTCTATCACATTTTTAGCACAAGGTCCATCACACAAGATCACATTTGACCTCCTTTATGGACATTCTCTAGCAATATGTCCTTCACCTTGACATTTATAACATCGAATGATAGAAGGAGAAGAAGATTGAGGTACATCATGCTTACCTCCATAGGCTTGATCTTCCCCTTTTGTGTTGTAGTTAGCTTGAATAGCTTGACTACCATCTTGGAACATTGGAAGACTCACCATGTTGTGACCCATCCCTTGATTTGGAATACCTTGACCATCATATCGATCACTTTGGTCTTCACACCTTCCTCCTTCATCCTTATACCTATCATCACTATCCCATTTCCCTTGACATCTCATGCCTTGGTTCGTACCAAAGCCTTCGGGTCCTTTCCACCATTCATTCGGGTTAACCTCTTCACATATTTCATCATAAAGAGGGTTTTGATAATAGATATCTTGGTAGGGTACTTGTGGGTAGTGTTGTTGGATTGGAACATAGGGTACATGCAAGGATGCATGTGATACATTTCGTGGAGGTGCTTGGCTTCTAACTTGGGTCTCCACAAAAGAAGGATTCATTTGTGGTGGATGATATGGTTGGGTATTTGGATATGGGGTGACTTGCCTAACATAGCTCGGGTTCATTTGGAATGTAGCTTGAGGGTAAGTTTGGTTCCAATTTGGTTGGGGGTAGTATAAGTTGGATTCTTGACCCGAGGTCCTTCTTATTTCTTCACTTCGACTTGTCATAGGGAACCTCCTTTCAATCATACTATCCATCCTTTTCACCCTTTTCTCCATACCTCTAAACCTCCCATTTGTTTCAACCACCCTTTCATTCACATTGGTCACTCTCCTTGACACATTAGCATATGTCCCCATGTGGTTTACCAAGCTCCTTCCTCCATGGTTATAAGGAGAGTGATTAGACATTGTACCTACAAAACTCAACAAATAATATTAGTGGTAAAAGCCTCACGTCACTCATATATAAACTCTCAACTCACCTCCTAAAGCGTCGTCTCAAAATTGGTAGTGAACTAGCTTGGCTCGATCAATTCAAGATCACCTATCCTTTGTGGTGGAGTGGATTCTTGTGACTCTTGAAAGAAGGACGACTCGATTGAAGGTAGAAGGACTTGAATCAAGAAGTTTATCTACGAATTAAGATGAGAAAAGTAGAAGAAAAGAAGCACGAAAGAAAACGGACTCAAAACAAAACTAAGTAACAAAAGTAGAAAAATTACTTATGTTGCTTAATTTAATGAATCAAAGAGAGGATTTGGTGTTTTAAAACTAGTTAACAAGTGATTAAAGATGTTAATTACTTGTTAAATAGTTGAAAATTGAAAAAAGAAAGTGTAGGAAAAAGAATCACGGAGTTTGGACACTTAGAAAAATTTTTAGGTCCAAAAAACTTTGGACCCCAAAAAAAAACTAAGTGTTGGAAAAAATCTGCTCTCTGAAGTTGTACCTCACGCGCTACAGTGTTTTGTGGTGCTGATTTGCTGACGTCATCTGCTGACGTGGATTTTTTTAATTTTTTTTTTTTTTTTTTTTAATTTTTTTTTTTTTTTTTTTTTTTTTTTTGACCTACAAACACTTTGACCAACTTTGACTTGAATATTTTGGATCAAAGTGTACCTTTTCTATCTTCTTCTTCAAGAACAAGATGAAGATGCTCAAGAACACCAACAAAAACCCCAATCTTCACATCTTCATAACTTCTTCGTTTCAACTCCAAATTCGATGAATTTTTCACCCAAGTGTTCCTTTCAACGCCACGAACAAACACCACTAATTTGTAGCCTTCAAAACAAAGCCAAAAATAAACCCACTTTTCAAAATTGACAAAGTTTCAAAAGCTTGAAACCCTTCAATGACAACTTCACTTATACAACTCCGATTTGAATGAAATTTGAAATCTAGACTCACAAGACACTAGGGAATCAAGATCTAGTGTCAAAAACAACCAATCAAGACAAAAAAAAATCGGTTTTTTTTTTTTTCTTTTTTTTTTTTTTTTTTTCGAATTTTTTGAATTTTTGAAGAAATCAAAATCCCAAGGGTAGATTTGTGGAAACAAACCTAAACCTAGGCTCTTGATACCAAAATGATAACGACTCAAAGAGGGAAGAACAAGAAGGAAAGAAAACAAAAGAAGGATATGTGGATTAATATTCAAACTCTTGAATTTATGGGCAACAAGGGACTTGATACCCTCACCTCCCAATTGAATTCAACAATTCAAACACAAACCCTAGTTTGAGAAATCAAAGGAAACCAAGATACCACAAATGGGTAATTCTTCGATTAATCAAACCAATAGTTCACCAACAATTCCAAGATCCACACTACTAATTACTCACTAAACTACTCACTATGAACTACACTAATGCTAGGCTTCACCTAGAAACTACAAACTTCAAAGCTCAATATTCAATATTCATCAAAAGTCGCATGTAAAATGAGGAATTATCCTATTTATACTAGAGAAATAAAAGACAACTAGTTATTACAAATATGCCCTTAATGAGAGACAAGGGCCTTGTTTGGTGACTCTTGTTGTGAATTCTTCAATTTAAAATCTAGCCATTTGTACAAATAGCCTCTTTTCTTTATCCACATCACTCCCATGGACTCTTAAGCTTTCCTTTTCACGAACATTCTACATGTCATCCACGTCATCCATGCTCGTGTCAACCATGCGATCCACGCTAGTATCAATAATCCATCCAGGTAAGGAATAAATAGATGGTAGGAGGTAATACACGTGTTGTAATGTAAGAAACCAAGTTTTATTACTGGTCTGTCCAGCCTTTGTATGTCTTATTTAGTAATTTAGTAGTTAAAAAAACATCAATAACCCTTCTGAGTATGGAATACATAGATGCTAGGTTGTAATACAATAGTAGTCATGTAAGAAACCAAGTTCTATTTTTGGACAATCCAACTTTTGAATGTCTCATTTAGTGATTTAGTAGTCAAAGAAACACCGATAATCCATGTGAGGTTGGAATACATAGATGTTAGGAGGTAATGCACATGTTGTAATGTAAGAAACCAAGTTTTATTACTGGTCCATCTAGCCTTTGTATGTCTCATTTAGTAATTTAGAAGTCAAAAAAACATCGATAATCCTTCTGGTATGGAATACATAGATGTTAGGTTGTAATACAAGTGTAGTAATGTAAGAAACCAAGTTGTATTACTGGTTCGTCCAACCTTTGTATGAGTTATTTAGTGATTTAGTAGTCAAAAAAACACCGATAATCCATCCAAGTAAGGAATAAATAGATGCTAGGAGGTAATACACGTGTTGTAATGTAAGAAACCAGGTTTTATTATTGGTGTGTCCAACCTTTGTATGTCTCATTTAGAAATTTAGTACTCAAAAAAATATCAAAAATCCATACGAGTATGGAATACATAGATGCTAGGTTGTAATACAATAGTAGTAATGTAATTACTGGTCTCTCAAGCCTTTGTATGTCTCATTTAGTAATTTAGTAGTCAAAAGAAAATCGATAACCCTTTTGAGTATGGTATGAATAGATGTTAGGTTGTAATACAAGTGTAGTAATGTAAGAAACCAAGTTCTATTATTGGTCCGTCCAACCTTTGTATGTGTGATTTAGTGATTTTGTAGTAAAAAAAACACCGATAATCCATCCAGGTAAGGAATAAATAGATGGTAGGAGGTAATACACGTGTTGTAATGTAAGAAACCAAGTTTTATTACTGGTCTGTCCAGCCTTTGTATGTCTTATTTAGTAATTTAGTAGTTAAAAAAACATCAATAACCCTTCTGAGTATGGAATACATAGATGCTAGGTTGTAATACAATAGTAGTCATGTAAGAAACCAAGTTTTATTTTTGGTCAATCCAACTTTTGAATGTCTCATTTAGTGATTTAGTAGTCAAAGAAACACCGATAATCCATGTGAGGTTGGAATACATAGATGTTAGGAGGTAATGCACATGTCGTAATGTAAGAATCCAAGTTTTATTACTGGTCCATCTATCCTTTGTATGTCTCATTTAGTAATTTAGAAGTCAAAAAAACATCGATAATCCTTCTGGTGTGGAATACATAGATGTTAGGTTGTAATACAAGTGTAGTAATGTAAGAAACCAAGTTGTATTACTAGTTTGTCCAACCTTTGTATGAATTATTTAGTGATTTAGTAATCAAAAAAACACCGATAATCCATCCAAGTAAGGAATAAATAAATGCTAGGAGGTAATACACGAGTTGTAATGTAAGAAACCAGGTTTTATTATTGGTGTGTCCAACCTTTGTATGTCTCATTTAGAAATTTAGTACTCAAAAAAATATCAAAAATCCATCCGAGTATGGAATACATAGATGCTAGGTTGTAATACAATAGTAGTAATGTAATTACTGGTCTCTCAAGCCTTTGTATGTCTCATTTAGTAATTTAGTAGGCCAAAAAACATCGATAGCCCTTTTGAGTATCGTATGCATATATGTGAGGTTGTAATACAAGTGTAGTAATGTAAAAAACCAAGTTCTATTATTGGTCCGTCCAACCTTTGTATGTGTGATTTAGTAGAAAAAAAAACACCGGTAATCCATCCATGTAAGGAATAAATTGATGCTAGAAGGAAATACACGCATTGTAATGTAAGAAACCAGGTTTTATTATTGGTCTGTCCGACCTTTGTATGTCTCATTTAGAAATTCAGTAGTCAAAAAAACATCAAAAATCCATCCGAGTATGGAATACATAGATGCCAGGTTTTAATACAATTGTAGTAATGTAAGAAACAAAGTTCTATTTTTGGTCCATACAACTTTTGAATGTCTCATTTAGTAATTTAGTAGTCAAAGAAACACCGATAATCCATCTGAGTTTGGAATACATAGATGTTAGGAGGTAATGCACAAGTAGTAATGTAAGAAACCAAGTTTTATTACTGGTCCGTCCAGCCTTTGTATGTCTCATTTAGTAATTTAGTAGTTAAAAAAACATCGATATTCCTTCTGAGTATGGAATACATAGATGTTAGGTTGTAATAAAAGTGTAGTAATGTAAGTAACCAAGTTCTATTTCTGGTCCGTCCAACCTTTGTATGAGTTATTTAGTGATTTAGTTGTCAAAAAAACATAGATAAATCATCCAAGTATGGAATAAATAAATGGTAGGAGGTAATATACATGTTGTAATGTAAGAAACCAAGTTTTATTATTGGTCTGTCCAGCCTTTGTATGTCTTATTTAGTAATTTAGTAGTTAAAAAAACATCGATAACCCTTCTGAGTATGGAGTACGTAGATGTTAGGCTGTAATACAATAGTAGTAATGTAAGAAACCAAGTTTTATTATTGGTCTGTCCAGCCTTTGTATGTCTTATTTAGTAATTTAGTAGTTAAAAAAATATCGATAACCCTTCTAAGTATGGAGTACGTAGATGTTAGGTTGTAATACAATAGTAGTAATGTAAGAAACCAAGTTTTATTACTGGTCTCTCAAGCCTTTGTATGTCTCATTTAGTAATTTAGTAGTCAAAAGAACATCGATAACCCTTTTGAGTATGGTATGCATAGATGTTAGGTTGTAATACAAGTGTAGTAATGTAAGAAACAAAGTTCAATTATTGGTCCGTCCAACCTTTGTATGTGTGATTTAGTGATTTAGTAGTCAAAAAAACCCTGATAATCCATCCAGGTAAGGAATAAATAGATGGTAAGAGGTAATACACGTGTTGTAATGTAAGAAACCAGGTTTTATTTTTGGTCTGTCCAACCTTTGTATGTCTCATTTAGAAATTTAGTAGTCAAAAGAACATCAAAAATCCATTCGTGTATGGAATACATAGATGATAGGTTGTAATACAAGTGTAGTAATGTAAGAAACCAAGTTCTATTACTGGTCCGTCCAACCTTTGTATGAGTTATTTAGTGATTTAGTTGTCCAAAAAACACCGATAATCCATCCAGGTAAGGAATAAATAGATGGTAGGAGGTAATACACGTGTTGTAATTTAAGAAACCAGGTTTTATTATTAGACTGTCCAACCTTTGTATGTCTCATTTAGAAATTTAGTAGTCAATAAAATATCAAAAATCCATCCGAGTATGGAATACATAGATGCTAGGTTGTAATACAATAGTAGTAATGTAATTACTGGTCTCTCAAGCCTTTGTATGTCTCATTTAGTAATTTAGTAGGCCAAAAAAAATCGATAGCCCTTTTGAGTATTGTATGCATAGATGTGAGGTTGTAATACAAGTGTAGTAATGTAAAAAACCAAGTTCTATTATTGGTCCGTCCAACCTTTGTATGTGTGATTTAGTAGACAAAAAAACACAAATAATCCATCCATGTAAGGAATAAATTGATGCTAGAAGGAAATACACGCATCGTAATGTCAGAAACCAGGTTTTATTATTGGTCTGTCCAACCTTTGTATGTCTCATTTAGAAATTTAGTAGTCAAAAAAACATCAAAAATCCATCCGAGTATGGAATACATAGATGCCAGGTTGTAATACAATTGTAGTAATGTAAGAAACCAAGTTCTATTTTTGGTCCATCCAACTTTTGAATGTCTCATTTAGTGATTTAGTTTTCTAAGAAACACCGATAATCCATCTGAGTTTTGAATACATAGATGTTAGGAGGTAATGCACATGTAGTAATGTAAGAAACCAAGTTTTATTACTGGTCTCTCAAGCCTTTGTATGCCTCATTTAGTAATTTAGTAGTCAAAAGAACATCGATAACCCTTTTGAGTATGGTATGCATAGATGTTAGGTTGTAATACAAGTGTAGTAATGTAAGAAACCAAGTTCTATTATTGGTCCGTCCAACCTTTGTATGTGTGATTTAGTGATTTAGTAGTACAAAAAACACCGATAATCCATCCAGGTATGGAATAAATAGATGGTAGGAGGTAATACACGTGTTGTAATTTAAGAAACCAGGTTTTATTATTAGACTGTCCAACCTTTGTATGTCTCATTTAGAAATTTAGTAGTCAATAAAATATCAAAAATCCATCCGAGTATGGAATACATAGATGCTAGGTTGTAATACAATAGTAGTAATGTAATTACTGGTCTCTCAAGCCTTTGTATGTCTCATTTAGTAATTTAGTAGGCCAAAAAAAATCGATAGCCCTTTTGAGTATGGTATGCATAGATGTGAGGTTGTAATACAAGTGTAGTAATGTAAAAAACCAAGTTCTATTATTGGTCCGTCCAACCTTTGTATGTGTGATTTAGTAGACAAAGAAACACCGATAATCCATCCATGTAAGGAATAAATTGATGCTAGAAGGAAATACACGCATTGTAATGTAAGAAACCAGGTTTTATTATTGGTCTGTCCAACCTTTGTATGTCTCATTTAGAAATTTAGTAGTCAAAAAAACATCAAAAATACATCCGAGTATGGAATACATAGATGCCATGTTGTAATACAATTGTAGTAATGTAAGAAACCAAGTTCTATTTTTGGTCCATCCAACTTTTGAATGTCTCATTTAGTTATTTAGTAGTCAAAGAAACACCGATAATCCATCTGAGTTTGGAATACATAGATGTTAGGAGGTAATGCACATGTAGTAATGTAAGAAACCAAGTTTTATTACTGGTCCGTCCAGCCTTTGTATGTCTCATTTAGTAATTTAGTAGTTAAAAAAACATCGATATTCCTTCTGAGTATGGAATACATAGATGTTAGGTTGTAATAAAAGTTTAGTAATGTAAGTAACCAAGTTCTATTACTGGTCCGTCCAACCTTTGTATGAGTTATTTAGTGATTTAGTTGTCAAAAAAACATAGATAATCCATCCAAGTATGGAATAAATAGATGCTAGGAGGTAATATACGTGTTGTAATGTAAGAAACCAAGTTTTATTATTGGTCTGTCCAGCCTTTGTGTGTCATATTTAGTAATTTAGTAGTTAAAAAAACATCGATAACCCTTCTGAGTATGGAGTACGTAGATGTTAGGCTGTAATACAATAGTAGTAATGTAAGAAACCAAGTTTTATTATTGGTCTGTCCCGCCTTTGTATGTCTTATTTAGTAATTTAGTAGTTAAAAAAACATCTATAATCCTTCTAAGTATGGAGTACGTAGATGTTAGGTGGTAATACAATAGTAGTAATGTAAGAAACCAAGTTTTATTACTGGTCTCTCAAGCCTTTGTCTGCCTCATTTAGTAATTTAGTAGTCAAAAGAACATCGATAACCCTTTTGAGTATGGTATGCATAGATGTTAGGTTGTAATACAAGTGTAGTAATGTAAGAAACCAAGTTCTATTATTGGTCCGTCCAACCTTTGTATGTGTGATTTAGTGATTTAGTAGTCCAAAAAACACTGATAATCCATCCAGGTAAGGAATAAATTGATGGTAGTAGGTAATACACGTGTTGTAATATAAGAAACCAGGTTTTATTATTAGTCTGTCCAACCTTTGTATGTCTCATTTAGAAATTTAGTAGTCAAAAAAAATCAAAAATCCATCCGAGTATGGAATACATAGATGCCAGGTTGTAATACAATAGTAGCAATGTAAGAAACCAAGTTCTATTTTCGGTCCATCCAACTTTTGAATGTATCATTTAGTGATTTAGTAGTCAAAAAAACACCGATAGTCCATCTGAGTTTTGAATACATAGATGTTAGGAAGTAATGCAAATGTAGTAATGTAAGAAACCAAGTTTTATTACTGGTCCGTCCAGCCTTTGTATGTCTCATTTAGTAATTTAGTAGTCAAAAGAACATCGATAACCCTTTTGAGTATGGTATGCATAGATGTTAGGTTGTAATACAAGTGTAGTAATGTAAGAAACCAAATTCTATTATTGGTCCGTCCAACCTTTGTATGTGTGATTTAGTTAGTCCAAAAAACACCGATAATCCATCCAAGTAAGGAATAAATAGATGCTAGGAGGTAATACACGTGTTGTAATATACGAATCAGGTGTTATTATTGGTGTGTCCAACCTTTGTATGTCTCATTTAGAAATTTAGTAGCCAAAATAATATCAAAAATACATCCGAGTATGGAATACATAGATGCTAGGTTGTAATACAATAGTAGTAATGTAATTACTGGTCTCTCAAGCCTTTGTATGTCTCATTTAGTAATTTAGTAGTCAAAAAAACATCGATAGCCCTTTTGAGTATGGTATGCATAGATGTGAGGTTTTAATACAAGTGTAGTAATGTAAAAAACCAAGTTCTATTATTGGTCAGTCCAACCTTTGTATGTGTGATTTAGTAGACAAAAAAACACCGATAATCCATCCATGTGAGGAATAAATTGATGCTAGAAGGAAATACACGCATTGTAATGTAAGAAACCAAGTTTTATTACTAGTCTGTCAAGTCTTTGTAAGTATCATTTAGTAATTTAGTAGTCAAAAAAAACATCGATAATCCTTCTGACTATGGAATACATAGATGTTAGGTTGTAATACAAATGCAGTAATGTAAGAAACCAAGTTCTATTATTGGCCCGTCCAACCTTTGTATGTGTTATTTAGTGATTTAGTAGTAAAAAAAACACCGATATTCCATCCAAGTATGGAATAAATAGATGCTAGGAGGTAATACACGTGTTGTAATGTAAGAAACCAGGTTTTATTAATTGTCAGTCCAACCTTTGTATGTCTCATTTAGAAATTTAGTAGTCAAAAAAAATCAAAAATCCATCCGAGTATGGAATACATAGATGCCAGGTTGTAATACAATAGTAGCAATGTAAGAAACCAAGTTCTATTTTCGGTCCATCCCACTTTTGAATGTATCATTTAGTAATTTAGTAGTCAAAAGAACATCGATAACCCTTTTGAGTATGGTATGCATAGATGTTAGGTTGTAATACAAGTGTAGTAATGTAAGAAACCAAATTCTATTATTGGTCCGTCCAACCTTTGTATGTGTGATTTAGCAGTCCAAAAAACACCGATAATCCATCCAAGTAAGGAATAAATAGATGCTAGGAGGTAATACACGTGTTGTAATATAAGAATCAGGTGTTATTATTGGTGTGTCCAACCTTTGTATGTCTCATTTAGAAATTTAGTAGCCAAAATAATATCAAAAATACATCCGAGTATGGAATACATAGATGCTAGGTTGTAATACAATAGTAGTAATGTAATTACTGGTCTCTCAAGCCTTTGTATGTCTCATTTAGTAATATAGTAGTCAAAAAAATATCGATAGCCCTTTCGAGTATGGTATGCATAGATGTGAGGTTGTAATACAAGTGTAGTAATGTAAAAAACCAAGTTCTATTATTGGTCCGTCCAACATTTGTATGTGTGATTGATGTAACACCCCGTACCTTCCTAACCCTATTTGACGACATTAAATAATGTTTACTTAGGTGTCACGAGCTATAAGTATGTATTGGTAATGTTAGTGATGGAGAAATTGAAATTTGGCCCTTGTATATGTGATTAAACTTGCATAAAAGGTGTTTTGCGATTTTCATGGCGCATTTGTGGGGTTAAAAAATGAGGCTAAGAGGACCTCTAAACAAAGTATATTGAGGCCAAGAAGTAAGTTAAAGAATAGGACTTGAAGTATCTAACCAAACCCGCAAAGAAAAGTCGAAAAACAAAATTTTCGAAAAATATTAAGGAGGGGCGCGCCCAGGGGCGTGCCACGCCGCTCTGGGCTAAAATTTTTAGTCCAGAGGCAGCAAGGGGGCGCGCCAGGCAGCGTGCCGGGCTGCTTGTGCGCACCTTTCAAAAGTTGGAATTTTTCTTAAGTTCCAAGGGTGCCCGGGGACGTACCGGACCGATTTTTGCCACGTTTCTTCTACAACCATGAGAATATACATGAAATTAGTTAAATATTATATTGGTATGATACAATTACCCGAGGACGAATTTGACGTCAAAATGACGATTTTACCCCTATAGCCAAAATGGGTCATACGTGGCTAGAATCGCTTGTTTTTGGGATTGAGGCTACAAATATAAATCCCGTGAGTGGGAATATTGTTGTAACGCATATGAAATGAATTAAACATGAGAAATTATGGATTTTGTTGGATTAAGTGAATTGGGCCCAAAAAGGACCCAAAATGTGAAAGAAAACATGAAAGGCCCAATGGGTCAAAATGACCCATTCTTGCCTTGACTTGTCAATGATGGACTTAATGGCTAAGGATGACTTTAAAAGGTTATAAAAGGTGGCCAAAAATCAGATTTTAATTCATTGTACACACACATGCTTTTCTCTCATTTTCTAGAATTCTCAAGAACACTTTTTTTGGTGCTCTTCAAACCCTAAGGCATTTTTGGGCAAGATCATCCTTTTTCAAGCTTGGGTAAGTGCTTATTCTTGTACTTTAACATATTATAAGCATGATAGATTATGTATATCATGTTGGTTATGCTTGGGAGTGTTGGACATGGCACTTTTGGTTTTGTGAAAAAGATGTGAAATCCATGGAATTGTAACTTGAATTATGACTTGTGCCTTTGATGAAAAAGCATGGTATGGACAAAATATAAACATGTATGGTGTTATTTTTGGTATTAAACTTGTTATTGTCTATAAGTGGAAATTGTGGGATTTTGACCGATATGTGTTATGAGTTGTATTAAGGTAAGTTGATGGATTAATTGTGATGTGGTATGGATAAGAAAGTGTAAAGGAGAAGTGTGGTGGTGAAATGTGTCAATTATCATGTATTGGTCAATGTTGGGAATATTATGGAATTTTTGGAATAATACTTTTATCAATGGTTTTGTCAAGGGGAAATGACATGTTAAAGCTAAACATGTGACTAATTATTATTTTATGCCATTATAAGGTAATTGGTGGTTAATGTTGGTTTCGTTATGAACTTGTGTTGTAGAGCAAAACACAAGAACGGAGAGGGACTATTGTATGCGCATCTAAGATTGTGTATTCGTATTAAGAATACAAGGTATGTAAGGTTATTCTTCTATATCCTTTTGTAGCATGTGGTGTTCACATTGTCATTTGATTCCGAAGTGCTCATTGTCCTAAAGTGTTCTATTCCAAAGGGGTTCTATAGTATTCCAACTAAGGTTGATATATATTGTTATTCATATGTGTTTTCCTCTTAGACGAATTATGACCCACGTAGTTCTTATTTATGGACGGAAGTTCTTAAGTTGTCATATGTTGTAAAGCCTAAGAGAACTACCTCAACAAGAGTAGTGAGGTAAAGAGGACTTGTTGAGTTTGAATAGCATTATTCCAATCATGCCATGAACCAAAGTTCCAATAGAGTTATACACATGTCTCATATTCATGATTAATGTTCCAAAAGCCCAATAAGGTTATGTTCCACGGTTCCCATGGTGGTTATACTCATGTCCCTTGTTCATGGATTATGGTCCAATGGTTTCAATAGTGTTATGTTGCTATAATGTTATGTTTCTCACAATGTTTATTCACATACCTCTCACCCATTGGTTAATGATCCAAAGCTTCAAGGAAAGTTGTCATAACGTTGAAATCTCTAAAGGACCTATTTTCAAGAGAATAATAACATAAGAGAATCTATTTAATCTTGGATGGCATTTTCCAATCATGTCTTGTTCCAAAGTCCGATAGTATGATGATTAGCCTTGTACCAATCTTGCATAAGTAAAAGTACCAATCTCATAAGGGTGATAAGAGAGGCGATGTGCAAGTTAGTATAATTATCCCTCATAAGTGAAGATGTGAATCTTATGAAGTGAAGTGAAGTGAGATGTGTATACAAATGTGAGCTTTAGTGTCATGATCTCTAATGGATCACTCTCATAGCTATGTCAAAGAAATAAGATTGTGAAGAAATAATGCACAAATGGTTACTTTATGTTATGGTTCATTGAAAATGGATTAAAAATCAAAAGGGTATATATTATAGCCCACTAAATGTGGATGTCCGGTATTATATATATATATTATAGCCCACTAAATGTGGATGTCCGATATTATATTTATATATTATAGCCCACTAAATGTGGATGTCCGGTATTATAATTATATATGATAGCCCACTAAATGTGGATGTCCGGTATTATATTTATATATTATAGCCCACTAAATGTGGATGTCCGGTATTATAGTTATATATTATAGCCCACTAAATGTGGATGTCCGGTATTATATTTATATATGATAGCCCACTAAATGTGGATGTCCGGTATTATATTTATATATGATAGCCCACTAAATGTGGATGTCCGGTATTATATTTATATATGATAGCCCACTAAATGTGGATGTCCGGTATTACATTTATATCTTATAGCCTACCAAGGGTGGAGGCCCGGTACTAACTAATTGAGTGCACAGTAATGAAAATAGTTGTAAAGAGATGAGAATATATGCCTCACGTGCATAGATGTAAATAAACATGAAGATGGTTATAAGAAAGTGATAATGATGCGACTGATTGATCAAGTATTGAGACTAATAGAAGTAATGAACCTGGTTCCACATATTTTTATACGAAGGTATATCCATATTGATTATTCTCTTACGCTTAATTTCTTGGAAGTACTTATGTGCTATTTTAGTTTCATCTGGCCTTACATACTCAGTACTTTATTCGTACTGACCCCTTTTGGGGAACTTACCTTACATGCTGCAGGCACAGGTGTTAGTAGATCTCTGCAGTAGGTGGCGAGATATCCGCAGATTATTGGTGAGCTCTAGTTGCTTCGGGGCTTCCCAAGTCACATGTGTTCATTAGGTTTTAGCATTTTGTAAGTATTGTATAGACATGGTCATGTATCTATTAGAGGCTTTGTAGACATATGTGGGGTATCGTGAAAGTAAAAGATGTACGTTCATTTTGATGAGATGGCCCTAGCGGCCAAGTTTCATAGATTGCACGTATTGCCATGACTTTCGCTAATGATATTTAATTACATGAGATAAAATGATATGCATACGCGAACATACATATGAGAGTACATGAGCAAAGATTGGTTCTCTCGGGCCTTATCGGCTTCGGGTGCTAATCACGCCTCGTTGGAAGTCGGGGCGTGACAAAAGTGGTATCAGAGCAGTTCGTCCTAAGGGTGTCTACAAAGCCGTGTCTGAGTAGAGTCTTACTTATCGATGTGTTGCGCGCCACATTTATAAGTAGGAGGCTACGGGACATTTAGGAGTTGTTTCATTTTTTTCATTCTACATCGTGCAATAGAGCCATTGTCATAGGTGGGATTACATCTGACAATTGTAATTGATTTCCTTTGATATAGTAACATGCCGATTTCAAGACAAGGTATGGGCAAAAATAAGCAGGTAGATATGCAAGCGGAAGAAAGAACTAGTAAATCCCCACCTAATCCAGCTAGTCAGTATGGGGTTGAAACTGAGTTTACATCACGGGCACCTTCTCCTCCCCCTTCTCCAGGGAGGCCACAAAGGAGGGAAATATCCCCAGAATCGTCTGTTAATGTTACTAGGCAGGAGTTAAAAGATTTGAAAAATGCAGTGCAAATGTTGACTCAGATAGTTGTTGCCCAGAGTCAAGGACGAGTTGGTCCAGTGACAAGTGATGGTGGTGCGGCTAGGATAGCTAGTCGGCGGACACAGGATTTTCTGAAATTGGATCCTCCCACATTTACCAGATCCGATCTTAACAAAGATCCGCAAGACTTTATAGATCAAATTCAAAGAGCTCTAGATGTTATGCATGTGACGGGCATAGAAACAGTGGAGCTTGCAGCATATAGATTGAAAGGAGAGGCTATATTATGGTACGAAGATTGGAAATAATCCAGAGGTATCGGTGTAAATCCATCTAGTTGGGAGGAATTCAAGGGGGCATTCCTCGATCATTATCTGCCATATGAGATCCGCGAGGCTCGAGCGGATCAGTTTTTAAATCTTTGTCAGGGGAATATGAGTGTCAGGGAGTACAGTCTTCGATTTAATTCATTGGCTAGATACGCTCCTCATATGGTAGCAACTATGGCCGATAGAGTTCATCGGTATGTAGACAGATTGGAGCCCTACTTGGTAAGAGACTGTACTATTGCTGCATTGAATAAAGACATGGACATAGCTAGAATACAAGCCTTCGCGCAAAAGATGGAGGATCAAAGGCAAAGGGGAAGGATACAAGAATCTGATGCAGGGCCGTCAAAGCGGGCTAGACCCATGGGACAGTTCACGGCATCTCAAGGAGGATTGAGGCCTCAGGTTTTCCCAAGACCACCTAGACCGTCATTTTCTTACCCTACAGCGGATACTCCACCTCCATTTCGAGGGTCTAGAGGCACTCCGATTGGGCAGAATAGTGGAATACGGGGTTCGCAGACAGCAGAATCTTTTCGTCAGCAGTGCCAACGCTGCAGAAAGTTTCATTCAGGTGAATGTCGGTTTGAGACAGACGTTTGCTTTTGGTGTAAAGAGCCAGGACACATGAAGAGAGCATGCCCACAGAGGGCCACGGGTAGTATGACACGACCTACGGGGTCGGCAGAATTCAGAGGCTCTCCGTGACATAGTGACAGGTACGTTATTTATATGTTTACCTAATGGCTATGCATCAATTGATCCGGGTTCTACCCTATCAGATGTTACTCTATTGACTGCGGGAAAAATTTGAAGGAATATTAGAGTTAATAGTTAAGTCAGTTGGGATGTCCACACCAGTTGGTGAATTTATTATAGCTAAAAGAGTATGTCACGATTGTATAGTAAATGTAGTGATCACGTTACATTGACGAATATTATTGAGATGGAAATGATAGATTTTTAATGTTACCATGGGTATGACTTGGTTAGCTTTTTGTTAGGCCCCAATAGATTGCCGAGTAAAGAAATTGCAGTTTCACTTTCCACAAAGAATGTTCTTGAATGGAAGGGTACATATGTCACTTGGTCAAAGTGAAGAATATTAATGTTAAAGCTACTAATGTGAAAGATACTAGTCTACCCCCATAGGATGTCCCAGTATAAATTGTATCGACGAGGGATGACACGTATAGGCAACGGATTGAGATGTCAGGAAGATTTTATGTATCGGATAGATATATGAGCTGAAGAAATGCATTAGGGTAAAGCACATCATTCATAATACGCTATTTAGTAGGGAGTAATCCATATGTACCAGGATTTGGAAGCGACTTATTGATGAGATTACATGAAAAGAATATTGCAAAATTTATACTTCAGTAATCGAAGTGATATGGGTAACAACAGTTGTAGAAATGTTTTTGGGAACCCAAGTGAATGCAAGAATGGTTTTTGTCTTCAGATAGAGGAACAAACAAACCGTACTGTTTAAGCATGAGAAGTTAGTTCTCTATAGCGTATCTTATAAGATGGCTCGGAGATGTGGTCAAGTCGTATATGACTTTGAGGTATCCCCAGAACTCTTTATAGTTCATTCAGTATCTCATATGCGATGCTTTAAAAGTGTGTAGGAGATTCTGCCGTGTTGCTCCCAGTGGAAATCCACTAGTTATGGAAAAAAAAAAAAATCTCATAGGTGAGGAAGTACGGCTTATTTTTCTAGCTCGATAAGCGAAAGTAATAAGAATTAAAGAAGGAGCTTCCGTGAAAGCACAATAGGAGAAATGAACACAGGGAAAAAGTCACAAGGAAGACCAGAGAAATAATGAAATCTAAAGTAATCGTAAGTTTTGGACAAAGCAAAGTTCGGGGTACGGAAATGGATCCTAATAAGTAAGTTTTTACAAGTATTCTATGTGTATATGACAATTGAAGGATTCACTTCGGCATAAGTTATTACGATGAGACAATGTTACTAACATTCGAGGACGAATGTTTCTAAGGGGGGAAGGATGTAACACCCCGTACCTTCCTAACCCTATTTGACGACATTAAATAATGTTTACTTAGGTGTCACGAGCTATAAGTATGTATTTGGTAATGTTAGTGATGGAGAAATTGAAATTTGGCCCTTGTATATGTGATTAAACTTGCATAAAAGGTGTTTTGCGATTTTCATGGCGCATTTGTGGGGTTAAAAAATGAGGCTAAGAGGACCTCTAAACAAAGTATATTGAGGCCAAGAAGTAAGTTAAAGAATAGGACTTGAAGTATCTAACCAAACCCGCGAAGAAAAGTCGAAAAACAAAATTTTCGAAAAAAATTAAGGAGGGGCGCGCCCAGGGGCGTGCCACGCCGCTCTGGGCTAAAATTTTTAGTCCAGAGGCAGCAAGGGGGCGCGCCAGGCAGCGTGCCGGGCTGCTTGTGCGCACCTTTCAAAAGTTGGAATTTTTCTTAAGTTTCAAGGGTGCCCGGGGACGTACCGGACCGATTTTTGCCACGTTTCTTCTACAACCATGAGAATATACATGAAATTAGTGAAATATTATATTGGTATGATACAATTACCCGAGGACGAATTTGGCGTCAAAATGACGATTTTACCCCTATAGCCAAAATGGGTCATACGTGGCTAGAATCGCTTGTTTTTGGGATTGAGGCTACAAATATAAATCCCGTGAGTGGGAATATTGTTGTAACGCATATGAAATGAATTAAACATGAGAAATTATGGATTTTGTTGGATTAAGTGAATTGGGCCCAAAAAGGACCCAAAATGTGAAAGAAAACATGAAAGGCCCAATGGGTCAAAATGACCCATTCTTGCCTTGACTTGTCAATGATGGACTTAATGGCTAAGGATGACTTTAAAAGGTTATAAAAGGTGGCCAAAAATCAGATTTTAATTCATTGTACACACACATGCTTTTCTCTCATTTTCTAGAATTCTCAAGAACACTTTTTTTGGTGCTCTTCAAACCCTAAGGCATTTTTGGGCAAGATCATCCTTTTTCAAGCTTGGGTAAGTGCTTATTCTTGTACTTTAACATATTATAAGCATGATAGATTATGTATATCATGTTGGTTATGCTTGGGAGTGTTGGACATGGCACTTTTGGTTTTGTGAAAAAGATGTGAAATCCATGGAATTGTAACTTGAATTATGACTTGTGCCTTTGATGAAAAAGCATGGTATGGACAAAATATAAACATGTATGGTGTTATTTTTGGTATTAAACTTGTTATTGTCTATAAGTGGAAATTGTGGGATTTTGACCGATATGTGTTATGAGTTGTATTAAGGTAAGTTGATGGATTAATTGTGATGTGGTATGGATAAGAAAGTGTAAAGGAGAAGTGTGGTGGTGAAATGTGTCAATTATCATGTATTGGTCAATGTTGGGAATATTATGGAATTTTTGGAATAATACTTTTATCAATGGTTTTGTCAAGGGGAAATGACATGTTAAAGCTAAACATGTGACTAATTATTATTTTATGCCATTATAAGGTAATTGGTGGTTAATGTTGGTTTCGTTATGAACTTGTGTTGTAGAGCAAAACACAAGAACGGAGAGGGACTATTGTATGCGCATCTAAGATTGTGTATTCGTATTAAGAATACAAGGTATGTAAGGTTATTCTTCTATATCCTTTTGTAGCATGTGGTGTTCACATTGTCATTTGATTCCGAAGTGCTCATTGTCCTAAAGTGTTCTATTCCAAAGGGGTTCTATAGTATTCCAACTAAGGTTGATATATATTGTTATTCATATGTGTTTTCCTCTTAGACGAATTATGACCCACGTAGTTCTTATTTATGGACGGAAGTTCTTAAGTTGTCATATGTTGTAAAGCCTAAGAGAACTACCTCAACAAGAGTAGTGAGGTAAAGAGGACTTGTTGAGTTTGAATAGCATTATTCCAATCATGCCATGAACCAAAGTTCCAATAGAGTTATACACATGTCTCATATTCATGATTAATGTTCCAAAAGCCCAATAAGGTTATGTTCCACGGTTCCCATGGTGGTTATACTCATGTCCCTTGTTCATGGATTATGGTCCAATGGTTTCAATAGTGTTATGTTGCTATAATGTTATGTTTCTCACAATGTTTATTCACATACCTCTCACCCATTGGTTAATGATCCAAAGCTTCAAGGAAAGTTGTCATAACGTTGAAATCTCTAAAGGACCTATTTTCAAGAGAATAATAACATAAGAGAATCTATTTAATCTTGGATGGCATTTTCCAATCATGTCTTGTTCCAAAGTCCGATAGTATGATGATTAGCCTTGTACCAATCTTGCATAAGTAAAAGTACCAATCTCATAAGGGTGATAAGAGAGGCGATGTGCAAGTTAGTATAATTATCCCTCATAAGTGAAGATGTGAATCTTATGAAGTGAAGTGAAGTGAGATGTGTATACAAATGTGAGCTTTAGTGTCATGATCTCTAATGGATCACTCTCATAGCTATGTCAAAGAAATAAGATTGTGAAGAAATAATGCACAAATGGTTACTTTATGTTATGGTTCATTGAAAATGGATTAAAAATCAAAAGGGTATATATTATAGCCCACTAAATGTGGATGTCCGGTATTATATATATATATTATAGCCCACTAAATGTGGATGTCCGATATTATATTTATATATTATAGCCCACTAAATGTGGATGTCCGGTATTATAATTATATATGATAGCCCACTAAATGTGGATGTCCGGTATTATATTTATATATTATAGCCCACTAAATGTGGATGTCCGGTATTATAGTTATATATTATAGCCCACTAAATGTGGATGTCCGGTATTATATTTATATATGATAGCCCACTAAATGTGGATGTCCGGTATTATATTTATATATGATAGCCCACTAAATGTGGATGTCCGGTATTATATTTATATATGATAGCCCACTAAATGTGGATGTCCGGTATTACATTTATATCTTATAGCCTACCAAGGGTGGAGGCCCGGTACTAACTAATTGAGTGCACAGTAATGAAAATAGTTGTAAAGAGATGAGAATATATGCCTCACGTGCATAGATGTAAATAAACATGAAGATGGTTATAAGAAAGTGATAATGATGCGACTGATTGATCAAGTATTGAGACTAATAGAAGTAATGAACCTGGTTCCACATATTTTTATACGAAGGTATATCCATATTGATTATTCTCTTACGCTTAATTTCTTGGAAGTACTTATGTGCTATTTTAGTTTCATCTGGCCTTACATACTCAGTACTTTATTCGTACTGACCCCTTTTGGGGAACTTACCTTACATGCTGCAGGCACAGGTGTTAGTAGATCTCTGCAGTAGGTGGCGAGATATCCGCAGATTATTGGTGAGCTCTAGTTGCTTCGGGGCTTCCCAAGTCACATGTGTTCATTAGGTTTTAGCATTTTGTAAGTATTGTATAGACATGGTCATGTATCTATTAGAGGCTTTGTAGACATATGTGGGGTATCGTGAAAGTAAAAGATGTACGTTCATTTTGATGAGATGGCCCTAGCGGCCAAGTTTCATAGATTGCACGTATTGCCATGACTTTTGCTAACGATATTTAATTACATGAGATAAAATGATATGCATACGCGAACATACATATGAGAGTACATGAGCAAAGATTGGTTCTCTCGGGCCTTATCGGCTTCGGGTGCTAATCACGCCTCGTTGGAAGTCAGGGCGTGACAAAAGTGGTATCAGAGCAGTTCGTCCTAAGGGTGTCTACAAAGCCGTGTCTGAGTAGAGTCTTACTTATCGATGTGTTGCGCGCCACATTTATAAGTAGGAGGCTATGGGACATTTAGGAGTTGTTTCATTTTTTTCATTCTACATCGTGCAATAGAGCCATTGTCATAGGTGGGATTACATCTGACAATTGTAATTGATTTCCTTTGATATAGTAACATGCCGATTTCAAGACAAGGTATGGGCAAAAATAAGCAGGTAGATATGCAAGCGGAAGAAAGAACTAGTAAATCCCCACCTAATCCAGCTAGTCAGTATGGGGTTGAAACTGAGTTTACATCACGGGCACCTTCTCCTCCCCCTTCTCCAGGGAGGCCACAAAGGAGGGAAATATCCCCAGAATCGTCTGTTAATGTTACTAGGCAGGAGTTAAAAGATTTGAAAAATGCAGTGCAAATGTTGACTCAGATAGTTGTTGCCCAGAGTCAAGGACGAGTTGGTCCAGTGACAAGTGATGGTGGTGCGGCTAGGATAGCTAGTCGGCGGACACAGGATTTTCTGAAATTGGATCCTCCCACATTTACCAGATCCGATCTTAACAAAGATCCGCAAGACTTTATAGATCAAATTCAAAGAGCTCTAGATGTTATGCATGTGACGGGCATAGAAACAGTGGAGCTTGCAGCATATAGATTGAAAGGAGAGGCTATATTATGGTACGAAGATTGGAAATAATCCAGAGGTATCGGTGTAAATCCATCTAGTTGGGAGGAATTCAAGGGGGCATTCCTCGATCATTATCTGCCATATGAGATCCGCGAGGCTCGAGCGGATCAGTTTTTAAATCTTTGTCAGGGGAATATGAGTGTCAGGGAGTACAGTCTTCGATTTAATTCATTGGCTAGATACGCTCCTCATATGGTAGCAACTATGGCCGATAGAGTTCATCGGTATGTAGACAGATTGGAGCCCTACTTGGTAAGAGACTGTACTATTGCTGCATTGAATAAAGACATGGACATAGCTAGAATACAAGCCTTCGCGCAAAAGATGGAGGATCAAAGGCAAAGGGGAAGGATACAAGAATCTGATGCAGGGCCGTCAAAGCGGGCTAGACCCATGGGACAGTTCACGGCATCTCAAGGAGGATTAAGGCCTCAGGTTTTCCCAAGACCACCTAGACCGTCATTTTCTTACCCTACAGCGGATACTCCACCTCCATTTCGAGGGTCTAGAGGCACTCCGATTGGGCAGAATAGTGGAATACGGGGTTCGCAGACAGCAGAATCTTTTCGTCAGCAGTGCCAACGCTGCAGAAAGTTTCATTCAGGTGAATGTCGGTTTGAGACAGATGTTTGCTTTTGGTGTAAAGAGCCAGGACACATGAAGAGAGCATGCCCACAGAGGGCCACGGGTAGTATGACACGACCTACGGGGTCGGCATAGATGTATGGTATGCATAGATGTGAGGTTGTAATACAAGTGTAGTAATGTAAAAAACCAAGTTCTATTATTGGTCCGTCCAACCTTTGTATGTGTGATTTAGTAGACAAAAAAACACCGATAATCCATCCATGTAAGGAATAAATAGATGCTAGAAGGAAATACACGCATTGTAATGTATGAAACCAGGTTTTATTATTGGTCTGTCCAACCTTTGTATGTCTCATTTAGAAATTTAGTAGTCAAAAAAACATCAAAAATCCATCCGAGTATGGAATACATCGATGCCAGGTTGTAATACAATTGTAGTAATATAAGAAACCAAGTTTTATTTTTGGTCCATCCAACTTTTGAATGTCTCATTTAGTGATTTAGTAGTCAAACAAACACCGATAATCCATCTGAGTTTGGAATACATAGATGTTAGGAGGTAATGCACATGTAGTAATGTAAGAAACCAAGTTTTATTACTGGTCCGTCCAGCCTTTGTATGTCTCATTTAGTAATTTAGTAGTTAAAAAAACATCGATATTCCTTCTGAGTATGGAATACATAGATGTTAGGTTGTAATAAAAGTGTAGTAATATAAGTAACCAAGTTCTATTACTGGTCCATCCAACCTTTGTATGAGTTATTTAGTGATTTAGTTGTCAAAAAAACATAGATAATCCATCCAAGTATGGAATAAATAGATGCTAGGAGGTAATATACGTGTTGTAATGTAAGAAACCAAGTTTTATTATTGGTCTGTCCAGCCTTTGTATGTCATATTTAGTAATTTAGTAGTTAAAAAAACATCGATAACCCTTCTGAGTATGGAGTACGTAGATGTTAGGCTGTAATACAATAGTAGTAATGTAAGAAACCAAGTTTTATTATTGGTCTGTCCAGCCTTTGTATGTCTTATTTAGTAATTTAGTAGTCAAAAACATCGATAATCCTTCTAAGTATGGAGTACGTAGATGTTAGGTTGTAATACAATAGTAGTAATGTAAGAAACCAAGTTTTATTACTGGTCTCTCAAGCCTTTGTATGCCTCATTTAGTAATTTAGTGGTCAAAAGAACTTCGATAACCCTTTTGAGTATGGTATGCATAGATGTTAGGTTGTAATACAAGTGTAGTAATGTAAGAAACCAAGTTCTATTATTGGTCCGTCCAACCTTTGTACGTGTGATTTAGTGATTTAGTAGTCCAAAAAACACCGATAATCCATCCAGGTAAGGAATAAATAGATGGTAGGAGGTAATACACGTGTTGTAATGTAAGAAACCAGGTTTTATTATTAGACTGTCCAACCTTTGTATGTCTCATTTAGAAATTTAGTAGTCAATAAAATATCAAAAATCCATCCGAGTATGGAATACATAGATGCTAGGTTGTAATACAATAGTAATAATGTAATTACTGGTCTCTCAAGCCTTTGTATGTCTCATTTAGTAATTTAGTAGGCCAAAAAACATCGATAGCCCTTTTGAGTATGGTATGCATAGATGTGAGGTTGTAATACAAGTGTAGTAATGTAAAAAACCAAGTTCTATTATTGGTCCGTCCAACATTTGTATGTGTGATTTAGTAGACAAAAAAACACCGATAATCCATCCATGTAAGGAAAAAATTGATGCTAGAAGGAAATACACGCATTGTAATGTAAGAAACCAGGTTTTATTATTGGTCTGTCCAACCTTTGTATGTCTCATTTAGAAATTTAGTAGTCAAAAAAACATCAAAAATCCATCCGAGTATGGAATACATAGATGCCAGGTTGTAATACAATTGTAGTAATGTAAGAAACCAAGTTCTATTTTTGGTCCATCCAACTTTTGAATGTCTCATTTAGTGATTTAGTAGTCAAAGAAACACCGATAATCCATCTGAGTTTGGAATACATAGATGTTAGGAGGTAATGCACATGTAGTAATGTAAGAAACCAAGTTTTATTACTGGTCCGTCCAGCCTTTGTATGTCTCATTTAGTAATTTAGTAGTTAAAAAAACATCGATATTCCTTCTGAGTATGGAATACATCGATTTTAGGTTGTAATAAAAGTGTAGTAATGTAAGTAACCAAGTTCTATTACTGGTCCGTCCAACCTTTGTATGAGTTATTTAGTGATTTAGTTGTCAAAAAAACATAGATAATCCATCCAAGTATGGAATAAATAGATGGTAGGAGGTAATACACGTGTTATAATGTAAGAAACCAAGTTTTATTATTGGTCTGTCCAGCCTTTGTATGTCATATTTAGTAATTTAGTAGTTAAAAAAACATCGATAACCCTTCTGAGTATGGAGTACGTAGATGTTAGGCTGTAATACAATAGTAGTAATGTAAGAAACCAAGTTTTATTATTGGTCTGTCCAGCCTTTGTATGTCTTATTTAGTAATTAAGTAGTCAAAAAAACATCGATAATCCTTCTAAGTCTGGAGTACGTAGATGTTAGGTTGTAATACAATAGTATTAATGTAAGAAACCAAGTTTTATTACTGGTCTCTCAAGCCTTTGTATGCCTCATTTAGTAATTTAGTAGTCAAAAGAACATCGATAACCCTTTTGAGTATGGTATGCATAGATGTTAGGTTGTAATACAAGTGTAGTAATGTAAGAAACCAAGTTCTATTATTGGTCCGTCCAACCTTTGTATGTGTGATTTAGTGATTTAGTAGTACAAAAAACACCGATAATCCATCCACGTAAGGAATAAATAGATGGTAGAAGGTAATACACGTGTTGTAATGTAAGAAACCAGGTTTTATTATTAGTCTGTCCAACCTTTGTATGTCTCATTTAGAAATTTAGTAGTAAAAAAAATATCAAAAATCCATCCGAGTATGGAATACATAGATGCTAGGTTGTAATACAATAGTAGTAATGTAAGAAACCAAGTTTTATTATTGGTCCGTCCAACCTTTGTATGTGTGATTTAGTGATTTAGTAGTCAAAAAAACACCGATAATTCATCCAGGTAAGGAATAAATAGATGGTAGGAGGTAATACACGTGTTGTAATGTAAGAAACCAGGTTTTATTATTAGTCTTTCCAACCTTTGTATGTCTCATTTAGAAATTTAGTAGTCAAAAAAAATCAAAAATCCATCCGAGTATGGAATACATAGATGCTAGGTTGTAATACAATAGTAGTAATGTAAGAAACCAAGTTCTATTTTTGGTCCATCTAACTTTTGAATGTCTCATTTAGTGATTATTAGTCAAAGAAACACAGATAATCCATCTGAGTTTGGAATACGTAGATGTTACGAGGTAATGCACATGTAGTATTGTAAGAAACCAAGTTTTATTACTGGTCCGTCCAGCCTTTGTAAGTCTCATTTAGTAATTTAGTAGTCAAGAAAACATCGATAATCCTTCTGGGTTTGGAATACATAGATGTTAGGTTGTAATACAAGTGTAGTAATGTAAGAAACCAAGTTCTATTACTGGTCCGTCCAATATTTGAATGAGTTATTTAGTGATTTAGTTGTCAAAAAAACACCAATAATCCATCCAAGTATGGAATAAATAAATGCTAGAAGGTAATAGACGGGTTGTAATGTAAGAAACCAAGTTTTATTATTGGTCTGTCCAGCCTTTGTATGTCTTATTTAGAAATTTAGTAGTTAAAAAATCATAGATAACCCTTCTGAGTATGGAATACATAGATGTTAGGTTGTAATACAATAGTAGAAATGTAAGAAACCAAGTTTTATTATTGGTCCATCCAACTTTTGTATGAGTTATTTAATGATTTAGTTGTCAAAAAAACACCGATAATCCATCCAATTATGGAATAAATAGATGCTAGGAGGTAATAGACGGGTTGTAATGTAAGAAACCATGTTTTATTATTGGTCTGTCCAGCCTTTGTATGTCTTATTTAGTAATTTAGTAGTTAAAAAAACATTGATAACCCTTTTGAATATGGTATGCATAGATCTCAGGTTGTAATACAAGTGTAGTAATGTAAGAAACCAAGTTTTATTATTGGTCTGTCCAACCTTTGTATGTGTGATTTAGTGATTTTGTAGTAAAAAAAACATCGATAATCCATCCAAGTAAGGAATAAATAGATGCTAGGAGGTAATACATGTGTTGTAATGTAAGAAACCAAGTTCTATTACTGGTCCGTCCAATATTTGAATGAGTTATTTAGTGATTTAGTTGTCAAAAAAACACCGATAATCCATCCAAGTATGGAATAAATAAATGCTAGAAGGTAATAGACGGGTTGTAATGTAAGAAACCAAGTTTTATTATTGGTCTGTCCAGCCTTTGTATGTCTTATTTAGAAATTTAGTAGTTAAAAAATCATAGATAACCCTTCTGAGTATGGAATACATAGATGTTAGGTTGTAATACAATAGTAGAAATGTAAGAAACCAAGTTTTATTACTGGTCTCTCAAGCCTTTGTATGTCTTATTTAGTAATTTAGTAGTAAAAAAAACATCAATAATTCTTCTGGGTATGGAATACATAGATGTTAGGTTGTAATACAACTGTAGTAATGTAAGAAACCAAGTTCTATTACTGGTCCGTCCAATATTTGTATGAGTTATTTAATGATTTAGTTGTCAAAAAAACACCGATAATCCATCCAATTATGGAATAAATAGATGCTAGGAGGTAATAGACGGGTTGTAATGTAAGAAACCATGTTTTATTATTGGTCTGTCCAGCCTTTGTATGTCTTATTTAGTAATTTAGTAGTTAAAAAAACATTGATAACCCTTTTGAATATGGTATGCATAGATCTTAGGTTGTAATACAAGTGTAGTAATGTAAGAAACCAAGTTTTATTATTGGTCTGTCCAACCTTTGTATGTGTGATTTAGTGATTTTGTAGTAAAAAAAACATCGATAATCCATCCAAGTAAGGAATAAATAGATGCTAGGAGGTAATACATGTGTTGTAATGTAAGAAAACAGGTTTTATTATTGGTCTGTCCAACCTTTGTATGTCTCATTTAGTAATTTAGTAGTCAAAAAAACATCGATAACCCTTCTGAGTATGGTATACATAGATGTTAGGTTGTAATACAAGTGTAGTAATGTAAGAAACCAAGTTCTATTATTGGTCCGTCCAACCTTTGTATGTGTTATTTAGTGATTTAGTAGTCAAAGAAACATCGATAATCCGTCCAAGTGTGGAATAAATAGATGCTAGAAGGTAAAATACGTGTTGTAATTTAAGAAACCAGGTTTTATTATTGGTCTGTCTAACCTTTGTATGTCTAATTTAGAAATTTAGTAGTAAAAAAAACATCAAAAATCCATCCGAGAATGAAATACATAGATGCTAGGTTGTAATACAATAGTAGTAATGTCAGAAACCAAGTTCTATTTTTGGTCCATCCAACTTTTGATTGTCTCATTTAGTGATTTAGTAGTCAAAGAAACACCGATAATCCATCTGAGTTTGGAATACATAGATGTTAGGAGGTAATGCACATGTAGTAATGTAAGAAACCAATTTTTATTACTGGTCCGTCCAGCCTTTGTATGTATCATTTAACAATTTAGTAGTCAAAAAAACATCGATAATCCTTCTGGGTATGGAATACATAGATGTTAGGTTGTAATACAAGTGTAGTAATGTAAGAAACCAAGTTCTATTACTGGTCCGTCCAACCTTTGTATGAGGTATTTAGTGATTTAGTTTTCAAAAAAACACCGATAATCCATCCAAGTATGGAATAAATAGATGCTAGGAGGTAATATACGTGTTGTAATGTAAGAAACCAAGTCTTATTATTAGTCAGTCCATCCTTTGTATGACTTATTTCGTAATTTAGTAGTCAAAAAAACATCGATAACCCTTCTGAGTATGGAATACATCGATGCTAGGTTTTAATACAATAGTAGTAATGTAACAAACCAAGTTCTATTATAGGTCCATCGAACTTTTGAATGTCTCATTTAGTGATTTAGTAGTCAAAGAAACACCGATAATCCATCTGAGATTGGAATACATAGATGTTAAAAGGTAATGCACATGTAGTAATGTAAGAAACCAAGTTTTATTACTGGTCCGTCCAGCCTTTGTATGTCTCATTTAGTAATTTAGTAATTAAAAAAACATCGATAATCCTTCTGAGCATGGAATACATAGATGTTAGGTTTTAATACAATTGTAGCAATGTAAGAAACCAAGTTCTAATGTAACACCCCGTACATTTTCAAAACTTATACGATCAACCTAACATGGATAAAGGTATTTACACTTGATATAATAACGACATACTTGAGTGTAAAGTTAAAGTTAAGTGGTGGATTAAGGTAGAAGGATTAATACGTTGGAAAAAGGGGAGAACATAAACGAGGTGCTTCCGTGACTTAATTAAGATAGTAGGTGTATCGCCTATTTAACCTATTGGGCTGCATTTGGACCTATGTTAATGGACTGAATTGAGGTCCAAACTAATTACATAAAATAGGTGAGATGACCAGCCCAACACCTAAATATCACTAAGGCCCAACATGCTATGATCCAACTAGAATTAGCCCAAGTAAGTGGACTGTTTTGGACAGCTTATATAGCCAAGTAGGTGCATCACCTACTTGGACTATTTTTGACCAAAAAATTGGATAGGAATGAGCTAAAAGAGGTGGATAAGAGGGTGTATAAAGATCTGGAATTCAGCTCAATTATCCATTCATTTCATTTTCCAAAAACAGAATATTGAAACACTCCCAAACCCTCCCAAAACAGAAGCAGCCGCCCTAGTTTTCCTTTAGGGTTCTTGGACTAATCTCCCATTTTTCAAGCCTTGGTAAGTCTTTACCCTTATATATTAATGTAATGTATGTATAATAGGTTGTGTAAAACATGTTGGTGGTGTTTAAAATGTATAGGGCAGTCCCTTAATTAAGTTGGCAGTCCACTTGTGTTAGTTTTGATGAATCTGTCTTCCTTGTGGCTTGGACTTGTATAGGGGCATAAGCCTAGCTCGACTCGATCCCGATGTATTGATTTATGGGTGGCAGGTCTAGGGGCATAAGCCTAGCTCGACCCGATCCCGATACATTGATTTATGGGTGGCAGGTCTAGGGGCGTAAGCCTAGCTCGACCCGATCCCAACATGACGATATGTTATGTAAAGACCCACTGATCAGTCGGGGCCCGGGTACAGTATGACACATGTAATGACAAGTAAGCATTGAAGGAAAGAAGCAATCAAAATAATACACATGGTTCCCAAAATACAGAATGGTTACTTATTCATTGGATTATTCATATGGATCTGAGTTCATTGAAATATTCATGTGTTGTATAGTTTTATGTGAGCCTTACATACTCAGTACATTCTTCGTGCTGACCCCTTTGGGGAATTTACCTTACTTGCTGCAGGCGCAGGTTCTAGTAGACCTCCACAGTAGGTTACAGGATATTTACAGCTTTTGGTGAGCTCCAGTTGTTCGGGGCTTTCTCCAGGTCAAAGTTGTACATATGTTTTGGTGTTGTAGATGTCGTATAAAGCGGGGACTTGTCCCGACTTTTAGCTCATTTTGGTCAATGCACTTGTTAGAGGCTTTTGTAGACGGATGTGGGTATATGTATATAAGATGACGCATGAAGTCTTATTTTGATGGCCTCAACGGCCAAGTTTCACATATGTATATTTGTATATGTCATATGTTCTATGAATTTTCGTTGTTAGCATAATAAGTCCTCACGTGTTAAAAGTGTTTCTGATGGCATGTATACGAATGCACATAAGTACAGGTTGGTTCTCTCGGGCCTTATCGGCTACGGGTGCCAATCACGTCTCGATGGGATTCGGGGCATGACAAAAGTGGTATCAGAGCAGGTCGTTCTAAGGGTGTCTACAAAGCCGTATCTGAGTAGAGTCTTACTTATCAGTGTGTTGTGCACCACATTTATAAGTAGGAGGCTACGGGACATTTAGGATGTTGTTTCTTTTCTTCATTCTAGATCGTGCAATGCAATAGAGCCAATGTTATAAGTTGAAATGTGTCTGACAATAGTAATTGTTTCTCTTTGATATAGTAACAATGCCGTTCACGAGAAGAGGTAGAGGTAAAGGGAAGCAGGTAGATGTGCCTGCTGACGAAGGAATGAGTAGACTACCACCTGACCAAGCTAGTCAAGGTGGAGCAAATGCTGAAATTTCATCGCGGTCTTCGTCTACCTTTCCAGCTACGGAAGATACAATTGGTAGAGAAGTACCTGCAGAACCACCGATTAATGCTACAGATCAAGATCTTAGAAATGCTGTAAATATGTTGACACAGTTAGTGGCGGCACAAAGCCAGGGACAAGCTGGTACAATGACAAATGAGGACGATGCGGCTAGAGTGGCAAGTCGCAGGACACAGGACTTCTTGAAACTGGACCCTCCTATATTCACTGGGTCCAATCCAAAAGCAGATCCACAGGACTTCGTGGATCAAATTCAGAGGGCCTTGGAAGTGATGCATGTATCAGGGGTAGAGACAGTTGAACTTGCAGCGTACAGGTTGAAGGGAGAAGCGATATTATGGTACGAGGATTGGAAGAAATCCCGTGATATTGGTGCTAATCCACCTACGTGGGAAGAGTTTAAAGAGGCTTTCCTTGATCATTACTTGCCCTATGAGATCCGTGAGGCACGTGCGGATCAGTTTCTAAATCTCCGTCAGGGAAACCTAAGCGTCAGGGAATACAGTTTGCAATTTAATTCCTTGGCTCGATATGCGCCAAATGTGGTGGCTACGATGACAGATAGAGTCCATCGATACGTGGACAGACTAGAGCCATATTTGGTACGAGATTGCACCATTGCTGCCTTGAATAAGGACATGGGCATAGCGAGAATTCAGGCCTTCACGCAGAAAATGGAAGACCAACGACAGAGGAGAAGAGTGCATGAATTTGATAGGGGACAGTCCAAAAGGGCTAGACCTATGGGACCACCTATGATGTCCCAAGGAGGGTCTAGGCCTCGTATGTTCCCTAGACCACCTAGACCGTCATTTTCTCATTCCGTGGCAGGTTCTTATTCTCAGTCTCGAGGGTTTAGAGGTGGTTCAGCTGGGCAGAGTAGTGGGGTTCACGGATCACAGGCAGCAGGTTTTCCTTGTCAGCAGTGTCAGCACTGCGGGCGTATTCACTTAGGTACATGTCGGTCAGGGATGAATGTCTGCTTTTGGTGTGGTACGCCAGGGCATATAGCGAGAGATTGTCCACAGAGGAGCATGGGTGGTATGGCACGACCGGCAGGATCAGCCGTTGCATCATCAGCATCGGTTCCTTCTTTGGACAGAGGTGTACAGCCGGTTGGCCGTGGTAGGGGTGCCAGAGGAGCATCCAGTACTAGTGGTGTCCAGAATCGCACTTATGCTTTAGTGGACCGACAGAATTCAGAGGCTTCCCCTGATGTTGTCACAGGTACATTATCCATATTCTCATATAATGTATATGCATTGATTGACCCTGGTTCTACATTGTCCTATGTTACTCCATTGATTGCGGCAAAATTTGCAAAAGCACCAGAATTATTAATTAAATCAATTGAAGTATCTACACCGGTGGGTGAATGTATTGTTGCAAAAAGAGTATATCGAAATTGTGTGGTAACTGTGTGTGGCCATGAAACATTGGCCGACCTTATTGAATTGGACATGGTGGATTTTGATGTGATAATGGGGATGGATTGGTTGGCTTCTTGTTATGCCACGGTAGATTGCCGGGCCAAGAAGGTACATTTTCATTTCCCACAAATGAATGTTCTTAAATGGAAGGGTGATGTAGGGGCACCACAAGGAAAATTTATTTCCTATCTGAAAGCCAGGAAAATGATTGCTAAGGGATACATATGTCATTTAGTACGGGTAAAAGATACTGAAGTGGAACCAGTAACTCCGCAGTCGGTTCTGGTAGTCAACGAATTTCTAGATGTATTTCCAGAGGATCTTCCAGGCTTGCCCCCAGAGCGGGAAATAGAATTTGGCATTGATGTGATTCCAGGCACTCAGCCTATTTCTATTCCTCCATATAGAATGGCTCCAGCAGAATTGCGTGAATTGAAAGAGCAATTGAAAGATTTGCTGGATAAAGGCTTCATTAGGCCGAGTATGTCACCGTGGGGTGCACCGGTATTGTTTGTACGGAAAAAAGATGGCACGTTGAGAATGTGTATCGACTATCGGCAACTGAATAAGGTGACAATTAAGAATAAATACCCCCTCCCTAGAATTGACGATTTATTTGATCAATTACAAGGTGCTAAATGTTTCTCAAAGATTGACTTGAGGTCGGGTTACCATCAAGTAAAGGTCAGAGAGAGAGATGTACCCAAGACAGCTTTTCGAACATGGTACGGTCATTATGAGTTTTTAGTTATGTCCTTTGGACTAACAAATGCACCAGCAGCTTTTATGGATCTAATGAATAGGGTGTTTAAGCCGTTTTTAGACGTGTTCGTGATAGTATTTATAGATGATATTCTTGTCTATTCAAGATCAAAAGAGGACCATGCTAGTCACTTACGACAGGTGTTACAGATTCTTCGTGATCGTAAGTTATATGCAAAGTTCTCTAAATGTGAATTTTGGTTAAAATCTGTAGCATTCTTGGGTCATATTGTGTCGGATGAAGGAATAAGGGTTGATACTCAAAAGATAGAAGCTGTGAAGAATTGGCCAAGACCTACAACGCCTACAGAGATTCGTAGTTTCCTTGGGTTGGCAGGTTATTATAGAAGGTTTGTTGAAGGATTTTCTTCTATCGCTGCACCTTTAACAAAGCTAACACACAAGGCAACTAAGTTTCAATGGAATGATGCATGTGAGAAGGGTTTCCAAGATCTGAAAAATAAGCTGACCTCTACACCCGTATTGGTACTTCCAGAAGGGATAGAAGGTTATGCGGTGTATTGTGATGCTTCAGGAGTTGGCTTGGGATGTGTATTGATGCAGCATGGTAAATTAATAGCTTATGCCTCCAGACAATTGCGGCCACATGAAAAAAATTATCCAACACATGATCTTGAGTTAGCAGCAGTGGTATTTTCTTTAAAGATATGGCGCCACTATTTGTATGGGGTTCATGTTGACATATATACCGACCATAAGAGTTTGCAATATATCTTTAAGCAGAAGGACCTAAATTTGAGGCAACGGAGGTGGCTTGAACTATTGAAAGATTATGACATTGATATTTTATATCATCCGGGGAAGGCAAATGTGGTAGCTAATGCATTAAGTCGTAAGGCAATGGGGAACACTAATGGCCAGCTTAGAGGAAAACAAGGGTTAATCAAGGATCTACATCAATTAGCTAGCTTAGGCGTTCGCCTTCTTGAAACTCCAGAGGAAGGGGTTGTGGTGCAAAATGCGGCCGAATCATCATTAGTAGTTGAAGTGAAAGAAAAGCAGTATGCAGATCCCATTCTATCACAGCTTAAGGAGAATGTACAGCAAGGTATGACAAAGGCATTTGAGCTTACTCAAGAAGGAGTACTTCAGTGCCAAAACAGACTATGTGTACCTAATGTAGATGAGTTAAGACGAAGGATTATGACAGAGGCACATCATTCCAGGTATTCTATTCATCCGGGATCAACTAAAATGTACCACGATCTTAAAGGAGTGTATTGGTGGGGTGATATGAAGAAGAATATTGCAGAATTTGTAGCCCAATGTCCAAATTGTCAACAAGTAAAAGTAGAGCACCAGAAGCCTGGAGGTTACATGCAATGTATCAATCTTCCAGTCTGGAAGTGGGATATGATTAATATGGACTTCATCACAGGTTTGCCTCGTACATTGCGGAAATTTGATTCTATATGGGTTATAGTTGACAGGCTTACCAAGTCCGCACATTTTCTACCAGTCAAGACCACTTATACAGCTGAGGATTATGCAAAATTATATGTTAAAGAGATAGTGCGGTTGCATGGTATTCCACTCTCCATTATATCAGACAGGGGAGCCCAATTTACTGCACACTTTTGGAAATCCTTTCAGAAGAGTTTGGGAACCCAAGTGAATTTAAGTACGGCTTTTCATCCTCAGACAGATGGACAAGCAGAACGTACTATCCAAACACTTGAAGATATGCTACGAGCTTGTGTATTAGACTTTAAAGGTAACTGGGATGACCATTTACCTCTTATTGAGTTCGCCTACAATAATAGCTATCATTCAAGTATCAAAATGGCGCCTTATGAAGCCTTATACGGGAGAAAATGTAGGTCACTGATTGGGTGGTTTGAAGTAGGTGAGACTATTTTATTTGGACCAGATCTTGTTCATCAAGCCATGGAAAAGGTTAAGGTGATACAACAACGGCTAGGAACAGCCCAAAGTCGACACAAATCATATGCCGATGTTAGAAGAAGGGGGCTAGAGTTTGCTATAGGTGATTGGGTATTTTTGAAAGTGTCACCAATGAAAGGGGTAATGAGATTTGGGAAGAAGGGAAAACTAAGTCCACGTTATATAGGGCCATATAAGATTATCCGAAGATTTGGCCAGGTTGCTTATGAATTGGAACTACCCCAAGAACTCTCCACAGTTCATCCAGTGTTTCACGTCTCAATGCTTCGAAAGTACATAGGAGATCCATCTTATATTACTCCTACTGAGGAAGTACAAGTTACGGATGATCTCACCTATGAAGAAGTACCTATTGCTATTCTAGATCGACAAGTGAAGAAATTAAGAAATAAAGAGGTAACTTCTGTAAAAGTGCTTTGGAGGAATCAACAGGTAGAAGAGGTCACATGGAAAGCTGAGGAAATGATGAAATCTAAGTATCCTCAATTATTTGAAACCGAAGTGGAAGCCTTAGATGCTGAATTGGAGCAATAACAAGTAAGTATGTATATATAAGTGTTATATGGTAGTATAAAGATTACACTTAAGCTTGAACTCATTTAAGCTGAATAGGGATGATACTACCATTCGAGGACGAATGTTCCTAAGGGGGGGGGAGGATGTAACACCCCGTACATTTTCAAAACTTATACGATCAACCTAACATGGATAAAGGTATTTACACTTGATATAATAACGACATACTTGAGTGTAAAGTTAAAGTTAAGTGGTGGATTAAGGTAGAAGGATTAATACGTTGGAAAAAGGGGAGAACATAAACGAGGTGCTTCCGTGACTTAATTAAGATAGTAGGTGTATCGCCTATTTAACCTATTGGGCTGCATTTGGACCTATGTTAATGGACTGAATTGAGGTCCAAACTAATTACATAAAATAGGTGAGATGACCAGCCCAACACCTAAATATCACTAAGGCCCAACATGCTATGATCCAACTAGAATTAGCCCAAGTAAGTGGACTGTTTTGGACAACTTATATAGCCAAGTAGGTGCATCACCTACTTGGACTATTTTTGACCAAAAAATTGGATAGGAATGAGCTAAAAGAGGTGGCTAAGAGGGTGTATAAAGATCTGGAATTCAGCTCAATTATCCATTCATTTCATTTTCCAAAAACAGAATATTGAAACACTCCCAAACCCTCCCAAAACAGAAGCAGCCGCCCTAGTTTTCCTTTAGGGTTCTTGGACTAATCTCCCATTTTTCAAGCCTTGGTAAGTCTTTACCCTTATATATTAATGTAATATATGTATAATAGGTTGTGTAAAACATGTTGGTGGTGTTTAAAATGTATAGGGCAGTCCCTTAATTAAGTTGGCAGTCCACTTGTGTTAGTTTTGATGAATCTGTCTTCCTTGTGGCTTGGACTTGTATAGGGGCATAAGCCTAGCTCGACTCAATCCCGATGTATTGATTTATGGGTGGCAGGTCTAGGGGCATAAGCCTAGCTCGACCCGATCCCGATACATTGATTTATGGGTGGCAGGTCTAGGGGCATAAGCCTAGCTCGACCCGATCCCAACATGACGATATGTTATGTAAAGACCCACTGATCAGTCGGGGCCCGGGTACAGTATGACACATGTAATGACAAGTAAGCATTGAAGGAAAGAAGCAATCAAAATAATACACATGGTTCCCAAAATACAGAATGGTTACTTATTCATTGGATTATTCATATGGATCTGAGTTCATTGAAATATTCATGTGTTGTATAGTTTTATGTGAGCCTTACATACTCAGTACATTCTTTGTGCTGACCCCATTGGGGAATTTACCTTACTTGCTGCAGGCGCAGGTTCTAGTAGACCTCCACAGTAGGTTACAGGATATTTACAGCTTTTGGTGAGCTCCAGTTGTTCGGGGCTTTCTCCAGGTCAAAGTTGTACATATGTTTTGGTGTTGTACATGTCGTATAAAGCGGGGACTTGTCCCGACTTTTAGCTCATTTTGGTCAATGCACTTGTTAGAGGCTTTTGTAGACGGATGTGGGTATATGTATATAAGATGACGCATGAAGTCTTATTTTGATGGCCTCAACGGCCAAGTTTCACATATGTATATTTGTATATGTCATATGTTCTATGAATTTTCGTTGTTAGCATAATAAGTCCTCACGTGTTAAAAGTGTTTCTGATGGCATGTATACGAATGCACATAAGTACAGGTTGGTTCTCTCGGGCCTTATCGGCTACGGGTGCCAATCACGTCTCGATGGGATTCGGGGCATGACATTCTATTACTGGTCCGTCCAACCTTTGTATGAGTTATTTAGGGATTTAGTTGTCAAAAAAAACACCAATAATCCATCAAAGTATGGAATAAATTGATGCTAGGAGGTAATAGACGTGTTGTAATGTAAGAAACCAAGTTTTATTATTGGTCTGTCCAGCCTTTGTATGTCATAATTAGTAATTTAGTAGTTAAAAAAATATCGATAACCGTTCTGAGTATGGAATACATAGATGTTAGGTTGTAATACAATAGTAGTAATGTAAGAAACCAAGTTTTATTATTGGTCTGTCAAGTCTTTGTATGTCTCATTTTTATAATTTAGTAGTCAAAAAACATCGATAACCTTTCTGAGTATGGTATACATAGATGTTAGGTTGTAATACAAGTGTAGTAATGTAAGAAACCAAGTTCTATTATTGGTCTGTCCAACTTTTGTATGTGTTATTTAGTGATTTAGTAGTCAAAGAAACACCGATAATCCATCCAAGTATGGAATAAGTAGATGCTAGAAGGTAATACACGTGTTGTAATGTAAGAAACCAGGTTTTATTATTGGTCTGTCCAACCTTTGTATGTCTCATTTAGAAATTTAGTAGTAAAAAAACGATCAAAAATCCATCCGAGTATGGAATACATAGATGCTAAGTTGTAATACAATATTAATAACGTAAGAAACCAAGTTCTATTTTTTGTCTATCCAATATTTGTATGAGTTATTTAGTGATTTAGTTGCCAAAAAAACACCGATAATCCATCCAAGTTTTATTACTGGTCTCTCAAGCCTTTGTATGTCTCATTTAGTAATTTAGTAGTCAAAAAAACATCGATAATCCTTCTAGGTATGGAATGCATAGATCTTAGGTTGTAATACAAGTGAAGTAAAAAAAACATCAAAAATCCATCCGAGAATGAAATACATAGATGCTAGGTTGTAATACAATAGTAGTAATGTCAGAAACCAAGTTCTATTTTTGGTCCATCCAACTTTTGATTGTCTCATTTAGTGATTTAGTAGTCAAAGAAACACCGATAATCCATCTGAGTTTGGAATACATAGATGTTAGGAGGTAATGCACATGTAGTAATGTAAGAAACCAATTTTTATTACTGGTCCGTCCAGCCTTTGTATGTATCATTTAACAATTTAGTAGTCAAAAAAACATCGATAATCCTTCTGGGTATGGAATACATAGATGTTAGGTTGTAATACAAGTGTAGTAATGTAAGAAACCAAGTTCTATTACTGGTCCGTCCAACCTTTGTATGAGGTATTTAGTGATTTAGTTTTCAAAAAAACACCGATAATCCATCCAAGTATGGAATAAATAGATGCTAGGAGGTAATATACGTGTTGTAATGTAAGAAACCAAGTCTTATTATTAGTCAGTCCATCCTTTGTATGACTTATTTCGTAATTTAGTAGTCAAAAAAACATCGATAACCCTTCTGAGTATGGAATACATAGATGTTAGGTTGTAATACAATAGTAGCAATGTAAGAAACCAAGTTTTATTACTGATCTCTCAAGCCTTTGTATGTCTCATTTAGTAATTTAGTTGTCAGAAAAACATTAATAACCCTTTTGAGTATGGTATGCATAGATGTTAGGTTATAATACAAGTGTAGTAATGTAAGAAACCAAGTTTTATTATTGGTCTGTCCAGCCTTTGTATGTGTGATTTAGTGATTTAGTAGTCAAAAAAACACCGATAATCCATCCAAGTAAGGAATAAATAGATGCTAGGAGGTAATACATGTGTTGTAATGTAAGAAACAAGGTTTTATTATTGGTCTGTCTAAATTTTGTATATCTTATTTAGAAATTTAGTTGTCAAAAAAAACATCAAAAATCCATTCGAGTATGGAATACATCGATGCTAGGTTTTAATACAATAGTAGTAATGTAAGAAACCAAGTTCTATTATAGGTCCATCGAACTTTTGAATGTCTCATTTAGTGATTTAGTAGTCAAAGAAACACCGATAATCCATCTGAGATTGGAATACATAGATGTTAAAAGGTAATGCACATGTAGTAATGTAAGAAACCAATTTTTATTACTGGTCCGTCCAGCCTTTGTATGTCTCATTTCGTAATTTAGTAATTAAAAAAACATCGATAATCCTTCTGAGCATGGAATACATAGATGTTAGGTTTTAATACAATTGTAGCAATGTAAGAAACCAAGTTCTATTACTGGTCCGTCCAACCTTTGTATGAGTTATTTAGGGATTTAGTTGTCAAAAAAAACACCAATAATCCATCAAAGTATGGAATAAATTGATGCTAGGAGGTAATAGACGTGTTGTAATGTAAGAAACCAAGTTTTATTATTGGTCTGTCCAGCCTTTGTATGTCATATTTAGTAATTTAGTAGTTAAAAAAATATCGATAACCGTTCTGAGTATGGAATACATAGATGTTAGGTTGTAATACAATAGTAGTAATGTAAGAAACCAAGTTTTATTATTGGTCTGTCAAGTCTTTGTATGTCTCATTTTTATAATTTAGTAGTCAAAAAACATCGATAACCTTTCTGAGTATGGTATACATAGATGTTAGGTTGTAATACAAGTGTAGTAATGTAAGAAACCAAGTTCTATTATTGGTCTGTCCAACTTTTGTATGTCTCATTTAGAAATTTAGTAGTAAAAAAAAGATCAAAAATCCATCCGAGTATGGAATACATAGATGCTAAGTTGTAATACAATATTAGTAACGTAAGAAACCAAGTTCTATTTTTTGTCTATCCAATATTTGTATGAGTTATTTAGTGATTTAGTTGCCAAAAAAACACCGATAATCCATCCAAGTTTTATTACTGGTCTCTCAAGCCTTTGTATGTCTCATTTAGTAATTTAGTAGTCAAAAAAACATCGATAATCCATCCAAGTATGGAATAAATAGATGCTAGGAGGTAATAGATGGGTTGTAATGTAAGAAACCAAGTTTTATTATTGGTCTGTCCAGCCTTTGTATGACTTATTTAGTAATTTAGTAGTTAAAAAAACATCGATAACCCTTCTGAGTATGGAATACATAGATGTTAGGTTGCAATACAATAGTAGTAATGTAAGAAACCAAGTTTTATTACTGCTCTCTCAAGCCTTTGTATGTCTCATTTAGTAATTTAGTAGTCAAAAAAACATCGATAACCCTTTTGAGTATGGTATTCATAGATGTTAGGTTGTAATACAAGTGTAGTAATGTAAGAAACCAAGTTCTATTATTGGTCCGTACCTTTGTATGTGTTATTTAGTGATTTAGTAGTCAATGAAACACCGATAATCCATCCAAGTAAGGAATAAATAGATGCTAGGAGGTAATATACGTGTTGTAATGTAAGAAACCAGGTTTTATTATTGGTCTGTCCAACCTTTGTATGTCTCATTTAGAAATTGAGTAGTAAAAAAAACATCTAAAATCCATCATAGTATGGAATACATAGATGCTAGGTTGTAATGCAATAGTAGTAATATAAGAAACCAAGTTCTATTTTTGGTTCATCCAACTTTTGAATGTCTCATTTAGTGAGTTAGTAGTCAAAGAAACACCGATAATCCATCAGAGTTTTCAATACATAGATGTTAGGAGGTAATGCACATGTAGTAATGTAAGAAACCATGTTTTATTGCTGGTCCGTCCAGCCTTTGTATATCTCATTTAGTAATTTAGTAGTCAAAAAAACATCGATAATCCTTCTGAGTATGGAATACATTTAGTTATTTTGCTATCAAAAAAACATCGATAATCCTTCGGATAATGGAATACATAGATGTTAGGAGGTAATAGACGTGTTGTAGTGTAAGAAACCAAGTTTTATTATTGGTCTGTCTAGCCTTTGTATGTCTTATTTAGTAATTTCGTAGTGAAAAAAACATCGATAATCCTTCTGAGTATGGAATACAGATATGTTAGGTTTTAATATAGGTGTAGTAATGTAATAAACCAAGTTCTATTATTTGTCCGTCCAAACTTTCTATGTGTTATTTAGTGATTTAGTAGTCAAAGAAACACCGATAATCCATCCATGTATGGATTAAAAAGATGCTAGGAGGTATACACGTAATGTAATGTAAGAAACTAGGTTTTATTATTGGTCTGTCCAACCTTTGTATGTCTCATTTAGAAATTTAGTAGTAAAAAAAACATCAAAAATCCATCTGAGTATGGAATACATAGATGCTAGGTTGTAATACAATAGTAGTCATGTAAGAAACCAAGTTCTATTTTTGGTCCATCCAACTTTTGAATGTCTCATTTAGTGATTTAGTAGTCAAAGAAACACCGATAATCCATCTGAGTTTTGAATACATAGATGTTAGGATGTAATGCACATGTAGTAATGTATGAAACCAAGTTTTATTACTGGTCTGTCCAGCCTTTGGAAGTCTCATTTAGTAATTCAGTAGTCAAAAATTGTCACACCTCAAATCCCATTGAGGCGGACATGGCACCCGAAGCCGTTAAGGCCCGAGAGAACCATTCTATACGTTCGCATACTTGTTGTCAATAGGTTAGCATTCAATCACTTATGGACACAACATATCAATAATATAAATCTAATAAGAACATTTATATAAACATGAGACATGGCCGTTGGAGCCATATGGTTGAGAAAAAAACACACAACATTCCCTCCTTCAACTGTATAACGTCTACAAAGCCTCTAACAGCTACAAAACCCAAAACATAGTCGGTATAATTTCCCACTTTATATACAATGCTTATGCAGCACCAAAACCACATATACATATGACTCGAAAAGCCCCAAACCGAACTGGAGCTCACCAATATTTTGTAGATGACCCGTAGCCTACTGAGGAGGTCTACTAGTACCTGTACCTGCAGCACGTAAGGTAAGTCCCCCAAGGGACGTCAGTATGAAAGAATGTACTGAGTATGTAAGGCTATAAGTAACTGTATGAAATATAAGCACTTCAATGGAATTAAGTACAAGTGAATGAACGATATAAATAACTACCGTATGGTATATATGTGGAATCATGTACATTGCTTTCTTTACTTTACTGTACTTTACTTTACTTTACTTTACATCATCAATCATCAATCATGTCATGCCCGGGCCCAACTGATCAGTGGGAAATAACATAATAATCGGGATCGCCATCCATGCGGATGTTCCTTTTTTTCCCATAGGATACCACCCGTAATAATGGGATCGACATTCATGCGAGTGTTTCTTTCACTCCATGAGATACCACCCATTTTCAACATTAACCATTACACAATTACTCACATTACTTCATTCTTTAGTTATAAGAGCGATACATTTATAACAGTGCTACTAATTCTGAAATGAGATATTGTACAACCCTTTGGGGATAGGACAAGTGTTATGATAATATGAATACTAGATGCTGCAGAAGAATGCGGAAAAGAATAACCTTACATACCTTATCTTTTCAATATGTAACTACAATGATTCAGCTCCTTCCTTGTGTGTTACTCTACAACACAAGTACATAATGGAGCAAACATTAACGGCTAGCTACATTATAAGTTCACAAGACGGTAAGTAGGTGCTTAACGGAAAGTAGAAACCGTCCAACCTCCAAAACACATTTTGCATCACTCCCCCTTTCATTATACTACCAGATAACAATATTCAACCACATTACCCTAACACTTACTGCTTTTGCAAAACAACAATACCAAATCAGTCCACACACCACCAAAACAGTCCACAAACAAACATAACCGTTACAAACCGGTAGGATTACCTACCTAGTTTATCCTTTACATTTCCACTCCAATGAAACTCCATATATTCACACCATAAGGTAACCATACTGCCTTCCACAGTAGCATACCAAAATCATTCCACAACAGTTCCAAAATTCAGATTAACATAACAAAAGAGTGTTCTCTTTTCACTACAACAAACGTTCCATTTACCAACACATATAAACATTTCCATCAAGCCATACATAAAAGGAACGATTCAGGGGCAGAACCACACTTTAATATACTGGAATTTCATCATCATAACTTAATTTCTTCAACACCCTAAGCCCCTATACAAGTCCAAGCCACAAGGAAGACAAATTCATCAAAACCAACACAAGTGGACTGCCAACTTAATTAAGGGACTGCCCTATACATTTTAAACACCACCAACATGTTTTACACAACCTATTATACATATATAACATTAATCTATAAGGGTAAACACTTACCAAGGCTTGCAAAATGGGAGATTAGTCCAAGAACCCTAAAGGAAAACTAGGGCGGCTGTTTGGGGTTTGAGAGAGGAGAGAGTGTTTTAATTTTCTGTTTTTGGAAAATGATATGAATGGATAAATGAGCTGAATTCCAGCTATTTATAAACCCTCTTAGCCACCTCTTTTATCTCATCCTTATCTAATTTTTGGTCAAAAATAGTCCAAGTAGGTGATGCACCTACTTGGCTATATAAGCTGTCCAAAACAGTCCACTTACTTGGGCTAATTCTAGTTGGATCATAGCATGTTGGGCCTTAGTGATATTTAGGTGTTGGACTGGTCATCTTTCCTATTTTATGTACTTAGTTTGGACCTCAATTCAGTCCATTAACATAGGTCCAAATGCAGCCCAATAGGTTAAATAGGTGATACACCTACTATCTTAATTAAGTCACGGAAGCACCTCGTTTATGTTCTTCCATTTTTCCAACGTCTTAATCCTTCTACCTTAATCCACCACTTAACTTTAACTTTACACTCAAGTATGTTGTTATTATATCAAGTTTAAATACCTTTATCCATGTTAGGTTGATCGTATAAGTTTTGAAAATGTACGAAGTGTTGTACTTGAATCAAAGAACTAGTTATTCCATCACCTATTGCCATAAGTCTGTACCATTTTCCATATAGGTAAGAGTAGTGTCTATAGAATACGGGTTGTTACATCCTCCCCTCCTTAGGAACATTCGTCCTCGAATGGTAGTATTATCACTACTTAGCTTAAACAAGTTCAAGCTTAAGTTTAATCTTTATACTACCATATAATTCTTATATATACATACTTACTTGTTATTGCTCCAATTCAGCATCTAAGGCTTCCACTTCGGTTTCAAATAATTGAGGATACTTAGATTTCATCATTTCCTCAGCTTCCCATGTGATCTCTTCTACCTTTTGATTCCTCCAAAGCACTTTTACGGAAGCTACCTCTTTATTTCTTAACTTCTTAACTTGTCGATCCAAAATAGCAATAGGTACTTCTTCATAGGTGAGATCTTCCGTAACTTGTACATCTTCAGTAGGAGTAATATGAGATGGATCTCCTATGCACTTTCGAAGCATTGAGACGTGAAATACTGGATGAACTGTGGAGAGTTCTTGGGGTAGTTCCAACTCATATGCGACTTGGACAAATCTTCAGATAATCTTATATGGTCCTATATAACGTGGACTTAGTTTTCCCTTCTTCCCAAATCTCATTACCCCTTTCATTGGTGACACTTTCAAAAATACCCAATCACCTATGGCAAACTCTAGCCCCCTTCTTCTAACATCGGCATATGATTTGTGTCGATTTTGGGCTGTTCCTAGCCGTTGTTGTATCATCTTAACCTTTTCCATGGCTTGATGAACAAGGTCGGGTCCAAATAAAATAGTCTCACCTACTTCAAACCATCCGATAGGTGATCTATACTTCCTCCCATATAACGCTTCGTAAGGAGCCATCTTGATACTTGAATGATAGCTATTATTGTAGGCAAATTCAACAAGAGATAAATGATCATCCCAATTGCCTTTAAAGTCTAATGCGCACGCTCGTAGCATATCTTCAAGTGTCTGGATAGTACGCTCTGCTTGTCCATCTGTCTGAGGATGAAAAGCCGTACTTAAATTCACTTGGGTTCCCAAACTCTTCTGAAATGATTTCCAAAAGTGTGCAGTAAATTGGGCTCCCCTGTCTGATATAATAGAGATTGGAATTCCGTGCAGTCGAACTATCTCTTTAACATACAACTGTGCATAATCTTCAGCTGTATAAGTGGTCTTGACTGGTAGGAAGTGTGCTGACTTGGTAAGCCTGTCAACTATTACCCATATGGAATCAAATTTCCCCAGTGTACGAGGTAAACCTGTGATGAAATCCATATTAATCATATCCCACTTCTAGACTGGGAGATTTATACATTGCATATAACCTCCAGGATTCTGATGCTCTACTTTTACTTGTTGACAATTTGGACATTGGGCTACAAATTCTGCAATATTCTTCTTCATATCACCCCACCAATACACTCCTTTAAGATCGTGGTACATTTTAGTTGATCCCGGATGTATAGAATACCTGGAATGATGTGCCTCTGTCATAATCCTTCGTCTTAACTCATCTACATCAGGTACACATAGTCTGTTTTGGCACTGAAGTACTCCTTCTTGAGTAAGCTCAAATGCCTTTGTCATACCTTGCTGTACATTCTCCTTAAGCTGTGATAGAATAGGATCTGTATACTGCTTTTCTTTCACTTCAACTACTAATGATGATTCGGCAGCATTTTGCACCACAACTCCTTCCTCTGGAGTTTCAAGAAGGCGAACGCCTAAGCTAGCTAATTGATGTAGATCCTTGATTAACCCTTGTTTTTCTGTCAAGTGGCTACTAGTGCCTCCTATTGCCTTTCGGCTCAATGCATCAGCTACCATATTTGCTTTTCCTGGATGATATAGAATATCAATATCATAATCTTTCAATAGCTCAAGCCACCTTCGTTGCCTCAAATTGAGTTCCTTCTTCTTAAAGATATACTGTAAACTTTTGTGATCAGTATAGATGTCAACATGAACTCCATACAAATAATGACGCCATATCTTTAAAGCAAATACCACCGCTGCTAATTCAAGATCATGCGTGGGATAGTTTCTCTCATGCGGTCGCAGCTGTCGTGAAACATATGCTATTATATTACCGTGCTGCATCAATACACACCCTAGGCCAATTCCGGAAGCATCACAATATACTACATACCCCTCTGTGCCTTTCGGAAGTACCAATACTGGTGTAGAAGTCAATTTATCTTTCAGCTCTTGGAAACTTCTCTCACATGCATCATTCCACTGAAATTTGATTGCCTTGTGTGTAAGCTTTGTTAAAGGTGCAGCAATGGAAGAAAACCCTTCAACAAACCTTCGATAATAACCTGCTAACCCAAGGAAGCTACGAATTTCTGTAGGTGTCGTAGGCCTTGGCCAATTTTTCACCGCTTCAATCTTTTACGTATCAACCCTTATCCCTTCATCTGATACAATGTGACCCAAGAATTCTACAGACTTCAACCAAAATTCACATTTAGAGAACTTTACATATAACTTACGATCACGAAGAATCTATAACACCTGTCGTAAGTGGCTAGCATGGTCCTCTTTTGATCGTGAATAGACAAGAATATCATCTATAAACACTATCACGAACACGTCTAAAAATGGCTTGAACACCCTATTCATCAGATCCATAAAAGCTGCTGGTGCATTTGTTAGCCCGAAGGACATAACCAAAAACTCATAATGACCGTACCGTGTTCGGAAAGCTGTCTTGGGTATATCTCTTTCTCTGACCTTTACTTGATGGTAACCCGACCTTAAGTCAATCTTTGAGAAACATGTAGCACCTTGTAATTGATCAAACAAATCATCAATTCTAGGAAGGGGATATTTGTTCTTAATTGTCACCTTATTCAATTGCCGATACTCAATGCACATTCTCAATGTGCCATCTTTCTTCCGTACAAATAATACCGGTGCACCCCACGGGGATCTACTAGGCCTAATGAAGCCCTTGTCCAGCAAATCTTTCAATTGCTCCTTCAATTCACGCAATTCTGCTGGAGCCATTCTATATGGGGGAATAGAGATAGGTTGAGTGCCTGGATCTACATCAATACCAAACTCTACTTCCCGTTCTGGGGGCAAACCTGGAAGATCCTCTGGAAATACGTCAAAAAATTCATTGACCACTGGAACCGATTGAGGAGTTGGTAGTTTTGCATCAATATCATGCACTCTCACTAAGTGGCATATATATCCCTTGGATATCATTTTCCTAGCCTTAAGATAGGAAATAAATCTACCTCTTGGTGCCCCTACATTACCCTTCCATTCAAGAACATCCTTTTGTGAAAAATGGAATTGTACCCTCTTGGCTCGACAATCTACCGTGGCATAACAAGAAGCTAGCCAATCCATTCCCATTATAACATCAAAATCTATCATGTCTAGCTCAACAAAATCAACCAACGTATCATGACCACCGATAGTAACTATGCAATCACGATAAACTCTCTTTGCTATAATAGATTCCCCAACCGGTGTGGTTACTTCAATTGACTTAACTAGTAATTCCGGCGTTCTTTCAAATTTTTCAGCAATCAAAGGAGTAACATATGATAATGTAGAACCCGGATCAATCAACGCATATACATTATGTGAGAATATGGACAAGATACCTGTAACTACATCAGGAGATGCTTCTGAATTCTGACGGTCTACTAGAGCATAAATACGATTTTGAGTTCCACTGGAACTAGCTGCTCCTCTAGCACCTCTACCGCGTCCAATAGGCTGCACTCCTCTACCTAAGGAAGGCACCGATGATGATGATGTCACAGTGGATCCCGCAGGTCGTACCATGCTTCCAGAGCCTCTTCGTGGGCATTCCCTCATCATGTGCCCTGTCATGCCACACCAATAACAAACATTCATCCCCAGTCGGCATTCACCTGGATGATATCATCTGCAATGCTGACATGGTGAACGAAAAGATCCTGATGTCTGTGAACCACGACTCCCACTACCTTGCCCGACTTGATTACCTCTAAACCCTTGGAATTGAAATGAAGTGCCTGCCATGGAATGAGAAAATGGTGGCCTAGGCGGTCTATTAAAACTCTGAGGCCTAAACTCTCCTTGGGACACCATAGATTGTCCCGTAGATCTAGCTCTCTTTGACGACCCTTCTTCAAACCCTTGTGTTCTTCTCCGTTGCCTCTGATCTTCCATTTTTTGTGCAAAGGCCTGTATTCTAGCTATGTCCATATCCCTGTTCAACGCAGCAATAGTACAATCTCGAACCAAATATGGCTCCAGTCTGTCCACATACCGATGAACTCTATCGGTCATCGTAGCTACCACATTCGGAGCATAACGGGCCAAAGAGTTAAATCAAAGGCTATACTCTCGGACACTTATGTTACCCTGCCGCAGATTCAAGAACTGGTCTGCACGAGCCTCTCGGACCTCATATGGGAGATAGTGATCAATGAATGCCATTTTAAATTCTTCCCAACTAGCTGGGAGTGCATCAATACCCCTCGACCGTTTCCAATCTTCATACCATAAAATAGCCTCGCCCTTCAATCTATAGGCCGCAAGCTCAACCGTTTCCACACCGGACACATGCATAACCTCCAAAGTCCTTTGAATTTGATCTACAAAATCTTGAGGGTCCTCATTTGGATCTGATCCAATGAATGTGGGAGGATCTAACTTCAGAAAATCCTGTGTCCGTCGACTAGCTGCTCTAGCTGTACTATCATCACTTGTCGTTGGACCACCTTGTCCCTGAACTTGTGCAGCAACTATTCGGGTCAACATTTGCACTGCACTCTTTAGATCCTGGTCAGTAGTATTTATTGGTGGTCCTGCAGGTACTTTTCTTCCTCTTGACTCTTCTGACAATGGAAGAGTGGAAGAAGTCTGTGATGCAAACTCATTTTCAGCTTCACCTTGATTAGCTTGTTTAGGTGGTGATTTACTGGTTCCTTCTCCTGCAGCCATGTCTATCTTCTTACCTCTACCTCTACCTCTCCTTGTAACCGGCATTTTACTATAACACAAGAAAACCATTTCAATGGTCAGATGTGATTCAACCTACACCTTTAGCTCTATTGCACGATCTAGGAAATGAAGAAAAGAAACAACTCCTAAATGTCCCGTAGTTTCCTACGTATAGATGTGGTGCACAACACATCGATAAGTAAGAATCTACTCAGACACGGCTTTGTAGACACCCTAGGACGACTGCTCTGATACCACTTTTGTCACACCTCAAATCCCATTGAGGCAGACATGGCACCCGAAGCCGTTAAGGCCCGAGAGAACCATTCTATACGTTCGCATACTTGTTGTCAATAGGTTAGCATTCAATCACTTATGGACACAACATATCAATAATATAAATCTAATAAGAACATTTATATAAACATGAGACATGGCCGTTGGAGCCATATGGTTGAGAAAAAAACACACAACATTCCCTCCTTCAACTGTATAACGTCTACAAAGCCTCTAACAGCTATAAAACCCAAAACATAGTCGGTATAATTTCCCACTTTATATACAATGCTTATGCAGCACCAAAACCACATATACATATGACTCGGAAAGCCCCGAACCGAACTGGAGCTCACCAATATTTTGTAGATGACCCGTAGCCTACTGAGGAGGTCTACTAGTACCTGTACCTGCAGCACGTAAGGTAAGTCCCCCAAGGGACGTCAGTACGAAAGAATGTACTGAGTATGTAAGGCTATAAGTAACTGTATGAAATATAAGCACTTCAATGGAATTAAGTACAAGTGAATGAACGATATAAATAACTACCGTATGGTATATATGTGGAATCATGTACATTGCTTTCTTTACTTTACTGTACTTTACTTTACTTTACTTTACATCATCAATCATCAATCATGTCATGCCCGGGCCCAACTGATCAGTGGGAAATAACATAATAATCGGGATCGCCATCCATGCGGATGTTCCTTTTTTTCCCATAGGATACCACCCGTAATAATGGGATCGACATTCATGCGAGTGTTTCTTTCACTCCATGAGATACCACCCATTTTCAACATTAACCATTACACAATTACTCACATTACTTCATTCTTTAGTTATAAGAGCGATACATTTATAACAGTGCTACTAATTCTGAAATGAGATATTGTACAACCCTTTGGGGATAGGACAAGTGTTATGATAATATGAATACTAGATGCTACAGAAGAATGCGGAAAAGAATAACCTTACATACCTTATCTTTTCAATATGTAACTACAATGATTCAGCTCCTTCCTTGTGTGTTACTCTACAACACAAGTACATAATGGAGCAAACATTAACGGCTAGCTACATTATAAGTTCACAAGACGGTAAGTAGGTGCTTAACGGAAAGTAGAAACCGTCCAACCTCCAAAACACATTTTGCATCACTCCCCCTTTCATTATACTACCAGATAACAATATTCAACCACATTACCCTAACACTTACTGCTTTTGCAAAACAACAATACCAAATCAGTCCACACACCACCAAAACAGTCCACAAACAAACATAACCGTTACAAACCGGTAGGATTACCTACCTAGTTTATCCTTTACATTTCCACTCCAATGAAACTCCATATATTCACACCATAAGGTAACCATACTGCCTTCCACAGTAGCATACCAAAATCATTCCACAACAGTTCCAAAATTCAGATTAACATAACAAAAGAGTGTTCTCTTTTCACTACAACAAACGTTCCATTTACCAACACATATAAACATTTCCATCAAGCCATACATAAAAGGAACGATTCAGGGGCAGAACCACACTTTAATATACTGGAATTTCATCATCATAACTTAATTTCTTCAACACCCTAAGCCCCTATACAAGTCCAAGCCACAAGGAAGACAAATTCATCAAAACCAACACAAGTGGACTGCCAACTTAATTAAGGGACTGCCCTATACATTTTAAACACCACCAACATGTTTTACACAACCTATTATACATATATAACATTAATCTATAAGGGTAAACACTTACCAAGGCTTGCAAAATGGGAGATTAGTCCAAGAACCCTAAAGGAAAACTAGGGCGGCTGTTTGGGGTTTGAGAGAGGAGAGAGTGTTTTAATTTTCTGTTTTTGGAAAATGAAATGAATGGATAAATGAGCTGAATTCCAGCTCTTTATAAACCCTCTTAGCCACCTCTTTTATCTCATTCTTATCCAATTTTTGGTCAAAAATAGTCCAAGTAGGTGATGCACCTACTTGGCTATATAAGCTGTCCAAAACAGTCCACTTACTTGGGCTAATTCTAGTTGGATCATAGCATGTTGGGCCTTAGTGATATTTAGGTGTTGGGCTGGTCATCTTTCCTATTTTATGTACTTAGTTTGGACCTCAATTCAGTCCATTAACATAGGTCCAAATGCAGCCCAATAGGTTAAATAGGTGATACACCTACTATCTTAATTAAGTCACGGAAGCACCTCGTTTATGTTCTTCCCTTTTTCCAACGTCTTAATCCTTCTACCTTAATCCACCACTTAACTTTAACTTTACACTCAAGTATATCGTTATTATATCAAGTTTAAATACCTTTATCCATGTTAGGTTGATCGTATAAGTTTTGAAAATGTACGAAGTGTTGTACTTGAATCAAAGAACTAGTTATTCCATCACCTATTGCCATAAGTCTGTACCATTTTCCATATAGGTAAGAGTAGTGTCTATAGAATACGGGATGTAAGCCTTAGGCAAATCCCACATTGGTATAGGTAAATCCCACATTGGTTGGGGAGGAGAACGAAGAGTGCTTTATAAGTGCTTGGATACCTCTCCCTTGTAGACGCGTTTTAAAACCGTGAGGGGCTGAGGCTCCAAAGCGGACAATTTCTACACGCGGTGGCCTGGGCTGTTACAGTTGGTATCAGAGCCGGTGCCGGGCCTGTGGTGGGGCAAACCCAGTGGTGGGGCAAACCTCAGCGAGGACGCTGAGTCCCAAGGGGGGGGTAAGTGTAAGGCTTGCCTTAGGCAAATCCCACATTGGTATAGGCAAATCCCACATCGGTTGGGGAGGAGAACAAAGAGTGCTTTATAAGTGCTTGGATACCTCTCCCTTGTAGACGCGTTTTAAAACCGTGAGGGGCTGAGGCTCCAAAGCGGACAATTTCTACACGCGGTGGCCTGGGCTGTTACAAAAATACATCGATAATCCTTCTGAGTATAGAATACATAGATGTTAGGTTATAATACATGTGTTGTAATATAAGAAACCAAATTCTATTATTGGTCCGTCCAACCGTTGTATGTGTTATTTAGTGATTTAGTAGTCAAAAAAACCCCGATAATCCATCCAAGTAAGGAATAAATAGATGTTAGGAGGTAATAGACGTGTTGTAATGTAAGAAACTAAGTTTTATTATTGGTCTGTCTATCCTTTGTATGTCTGATTCAGTAATTTAGTAGTCAAAAAAACCATGATAATCCTTCTAAGTATAGAATACATAGATGTTAGGTTGTAATACATGTGTAGTAATGTAAGAAACCAAATTCTATTATTGGTCCGTCCAACCGTTGTATGTGTTATTTAGTGATTTAGTAGTCAAAAAAACACCGATAATCCATCCAAGTATGGAATAAATAGATGTTAGGAGGTAATAGACGTGTTGTAATGTAAGAAACCAAGTTTTATTATTGGTCTTTCCAGTCTTTGTATGTCATATTTAGTAATTTAGTAGTTAAAAAAATATCGATAACCGTTCTGAGTATGGAATACATAGATGTTAGGTTGTAATACAATAGTAGTAATGTAAGAAACCAAGTTTTATTATTGGTCTGTCAAGTCTTTGTATGTCTCATTTTTATAATTTAGTAGTCAAAAAACATCGATAACCCTTCTGAGTATGGTATACATAGATGTTAGGTTGTAATACAAGTGTAGTAATGTAAGAAACCAAGTTCTATTATTGGTCTGTCCAACTTTTGTATGTGTTATTTAGTGATTTAGTAGTCAAAGAAACACCGATAATCCATCCAAGTATGGAATAAGTAGATGCTAGAAGGTAATACACGTGTTGTAATGTAAGAAACCAGGTTTTATTATTGGTCTATCCAACCTTTGTATGTCTCATTTAGAAATTTAGTAGTAAAAAAAAGATCAAAAATCCATCCGAGTATGGAATACATAGATGCTAGGTTGTAATACAATATTAGTAACGTAAGAAACCAAGTTTTATTTTTTGTCTATCCAATATTTGTATGAGTTATTTAGTGATTTAGTTGCCAAAAAAACACCGATAATCCATCCAAGTTTTATTACTGGTCTCTCAAGCCTTTGTATGTCTCATTTAGTAATTTAGTAGTCAAAAAAACATCGATAATCCTTCTAGGTATGGAATGCATAGATCTTAGGTTGTAATACAAATGTAGTAATGTAAGGAACCAAGTTCTATTACTGGTCCGTCCAACCTTTGTATGAGTCATTTAGTGATTTAGTTGTCAAAAAAACACCGTTAATCCATCCAAGTATGGAATAAATAGATGCTAGGAGGTAATAGATGGGTTGTAATGTAAGAAACCAAGTTTTATTATTGGTCTGTCCAGCCTTTGTATGACTTATTTAGTAATTTAGTAGTTAAAAAAACATCGATAACCCTTCTGAGTATGGAATACATTGATGTTAGGTTGTAATACAGTAGTAGTAATGTAAGAAACCAAGTTTTATTACTGCTCTCTCTAGCCTTTGTATGTCTCATTTAGTAATTTAGTAGTCAAAAAAACATCGATAACCATTTTGAGTATGGTATGTATAGATGTTAGGTTGTAATACAAGTGTAGTAATGTAAGAAACCAAGTTCTATTATTGGTCCGTACCTTTGTATGTGTTATTTAGTGATTTAGTAGTCAATGAAACACCGATAATCCATCCAAGTAAGGAATAAATAGATGCTAGGAGGTAATATACGTGTTGTAATGTAAGAAACCAGGTTTTATTATTGGTCTGTCCAACCTTTGTATGTCTCATTTAGAAATTGAGTAGTAAAAAAAACATCTAAAATCCATCATAGTATGGAATACATAGATGCTAGGTTGTAATACAATAGTAGTAATGTAAGAAACCAAGTTCTATTTTTTGTTCATCCAACTTTTGAATGTCTCATTTAGTGAGTTAGTAGTCAAAGAAACACCGATAATCCATTAGAGTTTTCAATACATAGATGTTAGGAGGTAATGCACATGTAGTAATGTAAGAAACCATGTTTTATTACTGGTCCGTCCAGCCTTTGTATATCTCATTTAGTAATTTAGTAGTCAAAAAAACATCGATAATCCTTCTGAGTATGGAATACATTTAGTTATTTTGCTATCAAAAAAACATCGATAATCCTTCGGATAATGGAATACATAGATGTTAGGAGGTAATAGACGTGTTGTAGTGTAAGAAACCAAGTTTTATTATTGGTCTATCTAGCCTTTGTATGTCTTATTTAGTAATTTCGTAGTCAAAAAAACATCGATAATCCTTCTGAGTATGGAATACATATATGTTAGGTTTTAATATAGGTGTAGTAATGTAATAAACCAAGTTCTATTAATGGTCCGTCCAAACTTTCTATGTGTTATTTAGTGATTTAGTAGTCAAAGAAACACCGATAATCCATCCATGTATGGATTAAAAAGATGCTAGGAGGTATACACGTAATGTAATGTAAGAAACCAGGTTTTATTATTGGTCTGTCCAACCTTTGTATGTCTCAATTAGAAATTTAGTAGTAAAAAAAACATCAAAAATCCATCTGAGTATGGAATACATAGATGCTAGGTTGTAATACAATAGTAGTCATGTAAGAAACCAAGTTCTATTTTTGGTCCATCCAACTTTTGAATGTCTCATTTAGTGATTTAGTAGTCAAAGAAACACCGATAATCCATCTGAGTTTTGAATACATAGATGTTAGGAAGTCATGCACATATAGTAATGTATGAAACCAAGTTTTATTACTGGTCTGTCCAGCCTTTGGAAGTCTCATTTAGTAATTCAGTAGTCAAAAATACATCGATAATCCTTCTGACTATGGAATACATAGATGTTAGGTTATAATACATGTGTTGTAATATAAGAAATCAAATTCTATTATTGGTCCGTCCAACCGTTGTATGTGTTATTTAGTGATTTAGTAGTCAAAAAAACCCCGATAATCCATCCAAGTAAGGAATAAATAGATGTTAGGAGGTAATAGACGTGTTGTAATGTAAGAAACTAAGTTTTATTATTGGTCTGTCTAGCCTTTGTATGTCTGATTCAGTAATTTAGTAGTCAAAAAAACCTTGATAATCCTTCTGAGTATAGAATACATAGATGTTAGGTTGTAATACATGTGTAGTAATGTAAGAAACCAAATTCTATTATTGGTCCGTCCAACCGTTGTATGTGTTATTTAGTGATTTAGTAGTCAAAAAAACACCGATAATCCATCCAAGTATGGAATAAATAGATGTTAGGAGGTAATAGACGTGTTGTAATGTAAGAAACCAAGTTTTATTATTGGTCTGTCTAGCCTGTGTATGTCTCATTTAGTAATTTAGTAGTCAAAAACACATCAATAATCCTTCTGGGTATGGAATACATATATGTTAGGTTGTTACACAGGTGTAGTAATGTAAGAAACAAAGTACTATTATTGGTCCGTCTAACCATTCTATGTGTTATTTAGTGATTTAGTTGTCACAGAAACACTGATAGTCCATCTAAGTATGGAATAAATAGATGCAAGGAAGTAATACACATGTAGAAATGTAAGAAATGAACTTTTATTATTAGTCCATCCAGCCTTTGTGTGTCTCATTTAGTGATTTCGTAATCAAAGAAATTCTGCTAATCCAACCGAGTATGGAATACATAGATGTTTGGTTTTAATACAAGTGTAGTAATAAAAGAAACCAAGTTTTAATACTAGTCTGTCCAGCCTTTGTATGTCTCATTTAGTAATATAGTAGTCAAAAAAACCTCGATAATCCTTCTGAGTATGGAATACATAGGTGTTAGGTTGTAATACAATAGTAATAATGTAAGAAACCAAGTTCAATTATTGGTCCATCCAACTTTTGAATGTCTCATTTAGTAGTTTAGTAGTATAAGAAACACCGATAATCTATCTGAGTTTGGAATACATAGATGTTAGGAGGTAATGCACATGTAGTAATGTAAGAAACCAAGATTTATTACTGGTCTGTCCAGCCTTTGTAAGTGTCATTTAGTAATTCAGTAGTCAAAAAAACATCGATAATCCTTCTAAGTATGGAATAAATAGATGTTAGGAGGAAATAGACGTGTTGTAATGTAAGAAACTAAGTTTTATTATTGGTTTGTCTAGCCTTTGTATGTCTGATTCAGTAATTTAGTAGTCAAAAAAACATCGATAATCCTTCTCAGTATGGAATACATAGATGTTAGGTTGTAATACATGTGTAGTAATGTAAGAAACCAAATTCTATTAGTGGTCCGTCCAACCATTGTATGTGTTATTTAGTGATTCAGTAGTCAAAAAGACACCGATAATCCATCCATGTATGGAATAAATAGATTTTCAGAGGTAATAGACGTGTTATAATGTAAGAAACCAAGTTTTTTTATTGGTATGTCTAGCCTTTGTATGTCTTATTTAGTAATTTAGTAGACAAAAAAACATCGATAATCCATCTGAGTATGGAATACATAGATGTTAGGTTGTAATACAAGTGTAGTAATGTAAGAAACCAAGTTCTATAATTGGTCCATCTAACTTTTGAATGTCTCATAATTGATTTAGTAGTAAAATAAACACCGATAATCCATCTGAATTTTGATTACATAGATGTTAGGAGGTAATGCACATGTAGTAATGTAAGAAACCAAGATTTATTACTGGTCTGTCCAGCCTTTGTAAGTCTCATTTAGTAATTCAGTAGTCAAAAAAACATCGATAATCCTTCTGAGTATGGAATACATAGATGTTAGGTTGTAATACATGTGTAGTAATGTAAGAAACCAAATTCTATTATTGGTCCGTTCAAATGTTGTATTTGTTATTTAGTGATTCAGTAGTCAAAAAAACATCGATAATCCATCCAAGTATGGAATAAATAGATGTTAGGAGGAAATAGACGTGTTGTAATGTAGGAAACTAAGTTTTATTATTGGTTTGTCTAGCCTTTGTATGTCTGATTCAGTAATTTAGTAGTCAAAAAAACATCGATAATCCTTCTGAGTATGGAATACATAGATGTTAGGTTGTAATACATGTGTCGTAATGTAAGAAACCAAATTCTATTATTGGTCCGTCCAACCATTGTATGTGTTATTTAGTTATTCAGTAGTCAAAAAAACACCGATAATCCATCCATGTATGGAATAAATAGTTTTTCAGAGGTAATAGACGTGTTATAATGTAAGAAACCAAGTTTTTTTATTGGTATGTCTAGCCTTTGTATGTCTTATTTAGTAATTTAGTAGACAAAAAAACATCGATAATCCTTCTAAGTATGGAATAAATAGATGTTAGGTTGTAATACAAGTGTAGTAATGTAAGAAACCAAGTTCTATTATTGGTCCATCTAACTTTTGAATGTCTCATAATTGATTTAGTAGTAAAATAAACACGGATAATCCATCTAAATTTTGATTACATAGATGTTAGGAGGTAATGCACATGTTGTAATGTAAGAAACCAAGATTTATTCCTGGTCCGTCCAGCCTTTGTATGTCTCCTTTAGTAATTTAGTAGTTAAAAAAACATCGATAATCCTTCTGAGTATGGAATACATAGATGTTAGGTTGTAATACAAGTGTAGTAATGTAAGAAACCAAGTTCTATTACTGGTCTGTCCTACCTTTGTATGAGTTATTTAGTGATTTAGTTGTCAAAAAAACACCGATAATCCATCCAAGTATGGAATAAATAGATGCTAGGAGGTAATATGCGTGTTGTAATGTAAGAAACCAAGTTTTATTATTGGTTTGTTCAGCCTTTGTATGTCTTATTTAGTAATTTAGTAGTTAAAAAAACATCGATAACCCTTCTGAGTATGGAGTACATAGATGTTAGGTTGTAATACAATATTAGTAATGTAAGAAACCAAGTTTTATTACTGGTCTCTCAAGCCTTTGTATGTCTCATTTAGTAATTTAGTAGTCAAAAAAACATCGAAAACCCTTTTGAGTATGGCATGCATAGATGTTAGGTTGTATTACAAGTTTAGTAATGTAAGAAACCAAGTTCTATTGTTGGTCCGTCCAACCTTTGTATGTGTGATTTAGTGATTTAGTAGTCAAAAAAACACCGATAATCCATCCAAGTAAGGAATAAATTTATGCTAGAAGGTAATACACGTGTTGTAATGTAAGAAACCAGGTTTTATTATTGGTCTGTCCAATCTTTGTATGTCTCATTTAGAAATTTAGTTGTCAAAAAAAATCAAAAATCCATCCGAGTATAGAATACATAGATGCCAGGTTGTAATACATTAGTAGCAATGTAAGAAACCAAGTTCTATTTTCGGTCCATTCAACTTTTGAATGTCTCATTTAGTGATTTAGTAGTCAAAGAAACACCGATAGTCCATCTGAGTTTTGAATACGTAGAAGTTAGGAGGTAATGCACATGTAGTAATGTAAGAAACCAAGTTTTGTTACTGGTCCGTCCAGCCTTTGTATGTCTCATTTAGTAATTTAGTAGTTAAAAAAACCTCGATAATCCTTCTGAGTATGGAATACATAGATGTTAGGTTGTAATACAAGTGTACTAATGTAAGAAACCAAGTTTTATTACTGGTCCGTCCAACCTTTGTATGAGTTATTTAGTGATTTAGTTGTCAAAAAAACACCGATAATCCATCCAAGTAAAGAATAAATAGATGCTAGGAGGTAATATGCGTGTTTTAATGTAAGAAACCAGGTTTTATTATTGGTCTGTCCAACTTTTGTATGTCTCATTTAGAAAATTTAGTTGTCAAAAAAACACCGATAATCCATCCAAGTATGGAATAAATAGATGCTAGGAGGTAATATGCGTGTTGTAATGTAAGAAAGCAGGTTTTATTATTAGTCCGTCCATCCTTTGTATGTCTCATTTAGTAATTTAGTAGTTAAAAAAACATGGATAACCCTTCTGAGTATGGAATACATAGATGTTAGGTTTTATTACAATAGTAGGAATGTAAGAAACCAAGTTCTATTTTTGGTCCATCCAACTTTTGAATGTCTCATTTAGTGATTTAGTAGTCAAAGAAACACCGATAGTCCATCTGAGTTTTGAATACATAGATGTTAGGAGGTAATGCAGATGTAGTAATGTTAGAAACCAAGTTTTATTTCTGGTCCGTCCAGCCTTTGTATGTCTCATTTAGTAATTTAGTAGTTAAAAAAACCTCGATAATCCTTCTGAGTATGGAATACATCGATGTTAGGTTGTAATACAAGTGTAGTAATGTAAGAAACCGAGTTCTATTACTGGTCCGTCCAACCTTTGTATGTGTGATTTAGTAGTCAAAAAAACACCGATAATCCATCCAAGTAAGGAATAAATAGAAGCTAGAAGGTAATATGCGTGTTGTAATGTAAGAAACCAAGTTTTATTATTGGTCTGTCCAGCCTTTGTATGTCTTATTTAGTAATTTAGTAGTAAAAAAACATCAAAAATCCATCCGAGTATGGAATACATAGATGCCAGGTTGTAATACAATAGTAGCAATGTAAGAAACCAAGTTCTATTTTCGGTCCATCCAACTTTTGAATGTCTCATTTAGTGATTTAATAGTCAAAGAAACACCGATAGTCATCTGAGTTTGGAATACATAGATGTTAGGAGGTAATGCAGATGTAGTAATGTTAGAAACCAAGTTTTATTTCTGGTCCGTCCAGCCTTTGTATGTCTCATTTAGTAATTTAGTAGTTAAAAAAACCTCGATAATCCTTCTGAGTATGGAATACATCGATGTTAGGTTGTAATACAAGTGTAGTAATGTAAGAAACCGAGTTCTATTACTGGTCCGTCCAACCTTTGTATGACTTATTTAGTGATTTAGTTGTCAAGAAAACACCGATAATCCATCCAAGTATGGAATAAATAGATGCTAGAAGGTAATATGCGTGTTGTAATGTAAGAAACCAAGTTTTATTTCTGGTCCGTCCAGCCTTTGTATGTCTCATTTAGTAATTTAGTAGTTAAAAAAACATCGATAATCCTTCTGAGTATGGAATACATAGATGTTAGGTTGTAATACAAGTGTAGTAATGTAAGAAACCAAGTTCTATTACTGGTCTGTCCAACCTTTGTATGAGTTATTTAGTAATTTAGTTGTCAAAAAAACACCGATAATCCATCCAAGTATGGAATAAATAGATGCTAAGAGGTAATATGCGTGTTGTAATGTAAGAAACCAAGTTTTATTGTTGGTCTGTTCAGCCTTTGTATGTCTTATTTAGTAATTTAGTAGTTAAAAAAACATCGATAACCCTTCTGAGTATGGAGTACATAGATGTTAGGTTGTAATACAATATTAGTAATGTAAGAAACCAAGTTTTATTACTGGTCTCTCAAGCCTTTGTATGTCTCATTTAGTGATTTAGTAGTCAAAAAAACATCAAAAACCCTTTTGAGTATGGTATGCATAGATGTTAGGTTGTATTACAAGTGTAGTAATGTAAGAAACCAAGTTCTATTATTGGTCCGTGCAACCTTTGTATGTTTGATTTAGTGATTTAGTAGTCAAAAAAACACCGATAATCCATCCAAGTAAGGAATAAATTGATGCTAGAAGGTAATACACGTGTTGTAATGTAAGAAACCAGGTTTTATTATTGGTCTGTCCAACCTTTGTATGTCTCATTTAGAAATTTAGTTGTAAAAAAAAATCAAAAATCCATCCGAGTATGGAATACATAAATGCCAGGTTGTAATACAATAGTAGCAATGTAAGAAACCAAGTTCTATTTTCGGTCCATTCAACTTTTGAATGTCTCATTTAGTGATTTAGTAGTCAAAGAAACACCGATAGTCCATCTGAGTTTTGAATACGTAGAAGTTAGGAGGTAATGCACATGTAGTAATGTAAGAAACCAAGTTTTGTTACTGGTCCGTCCAGCCTTTGTATGTCTCATTTAGTAATTTAGTAGTTAAAAAAACCTCGATAATCCTTCTGAGTATGGAATACATAGATGTTAGGTTGTAATACAAGTGTACTAATGTAAGAAACCAAGTTTTATTACTGGTCCGTCCAACCTTTGTATGAGTTATTTAGTGATTTAGTTGTCAAAAAAACACCGATAATCCATCCAAGTAAAGAATAAATAGATGCTAGGAGGTAATATGCGTGTTTTAATGTAAGAAACCAGGTTTTATTATTGGTCTGTCCAACTTTTGTATGTCTCATTTAGAAAATTTAGTTGTCAAAAAAACACCGATAATCCATCCAAGTATGGAATAAATAGATGCTAGGAGGTAATATGCGTGTTGTAATGTAAGAAACCAGGTTTTATTATTAGTCCGTCCATCCTTTGTATGTCTCATTTAGTAATTTAGTAGTTAAAAAAACATGGATAACCCTTCTGAGTATGGAATACATAGATGTTAGGTTTTATTACAATAGTAGGAATGTAAGAAACCAAGTTCTATTTTTGGTCCATCCAACTTTTGAATGTCTCATTTAGTGATTTAGTAGTCAAAGAAACACCGATAGTCCATCTGAGTTTTGAATACATAGATGTTAGGAGGTAATGCAGATGTAGTAATGTTAGAAACCAAGTTTTATTTCTGGTCCGTCCAGCCTTTGTATGTCTCATTTAGTAATTTAGTAGTTAAAAAAACCTCGATAATCCTTCTGAGTATGGAATACATCGATGTTAGGTTGTAATACAAGTGTAGTAATGTAAGAAACCGAGTTCTATTACTGGTCCGTCCAACCTTTGTATGTGTGATTTAGTAGTCAAAAAAACACCGATAATCCATCCAAGTAAGGAATAAATAGAAGCTAGAAGGTAATATGCGTGTTGTAATGTAAGAAACCAAGTTTTATTATTGGTCTGTCCAGCCTTTGTATGTCTTATTTAGTAATTTAGTAGTAAAAAAACATCAAAAATCCATCCGAGTATGGAATACATAGATGCCAGGTTGTAATACAATAGTAGCAATGTAAGAAACCAAGTTCTATTTTCGGTCCATCCAACTTTTGAATGTCTCATTTAGTGATTTAATAGTCAAAGAAACACCGATAGTCATCTGAGTTTGGAATACATAGATGTTAGGAGGTAATGCAGATGTAGTAATGTTAGAAACCAAGTTTTATTTCTGGTCCGTCCAGCCTTTGTATGTCTCATTTAGTAATTTAGTAGTTAAAAAAACCTCGATAATCCTTCTGAGTATGGAATACATCGATGTTAGGTTGTAATACAAGTGTAGTAATGTAAGAAACCGAGTTCTATTACTGGTCCGTCCAACCTTTGTATGACTTATTTAGTGATTTAGTTGTCAAGAAAACACCGATAATCCATCCAAGTATGGAATAAATATATGCTAGAAGGTAATATGCGTGTTGTAATGTAAGAAACCAAGTTTTATTATTGGTCTGTCCAGCCTTTGTATGTCTTATTTAGTAATTTAGTAGTAAAAAAAACATCAAAAATCCATCCGAGTATGGAATACATAGATGCCAGGTTGTAATACAATAGTAGCAATGTAAGAAACCAAGTTCTATTTTCGGTCCATCCAACTTTTGAATGTCTCATTTAGTGATTTAGTAGTCAAAGAAACACCGATAGTCCATCTGAGTTTTGAATACATTGATGTTAGGAGGTAATGCAGATGTAGTAATGTTAGAAACCAAGTTTTATTTCTGGTCCGTCCAGCCTTTGTATGTCTCATTTAGTAAGTTAGTAGTTAAAAAAACCTCGATAATCCTTCTGAGTATGGAATACATAGATGTTAGGTTGTAATACAAGTGTAGTAATGTAAGAAACCAAGTTCTATTACAGGTCCGTCCAACCTTTGTATGACTTATTTAGTGATTTAGTTGTCAAAAAAACACCGATAATCCATCCAAGTATGGAATAAATAGATGCTAGAAGGTAATATTCGTGTTGTAATGTAAGAAACCAAGTTTTATTATTGGTCTGTCCAGCCTTTGTATGTCTTATTTAGTAATTTAGTAGTAAAAAAAACATCAAAAATCCATCCGAGTATGGAATACATAGATGCCAGGTTGTAATACAATAGTAGCAATGTAAGAAACCAAGTTCTATTTTCGATCCATCCAACTTTTGAATGTCTCATTTTGTGATTTAGTAGTCAAAGAAACACCGATAGTCCATCTGAGTTTTGAATACATAGATGTTAGGAGGTAATGCAGATGTCGTAATGTTAGAAACCAAGTTTTATTTCTGGTCCGTCCAGCCTTTGTATGTCTCATTTAGTAATTTAGTAGTTAAAAAAACATCGATAATCCTTCTGAGTATGGAATACATAGATGTTAGGTTGTAATACAAGTGTAGTAATGTAAGAAACCAAGTTCTATTACAGGTCCGTCCAACCTTTGTATGACTTATTTAGTGATTTAGTTGTCAAAAAAACACCGATAATCCATCCAAGTATGGAATAAATAGATGCTAGAAGGTAATATTCGTGTTGTAATGTAAGAAACCAAGTTTTATTATTGGTCTGTTCAGCCTTTGTATGTCTTATTTAGTAATTTAGTAGTTAAAAATACATCGATAACCCTTCTGAGTATGGAGTACATAGATGTTAGGTTGTAATACAATATTAGTAATGTAAGAAACAAAGTTTTACTACTGGTCTCTCAAGCCTTTTTATGTCTCATTTAGTAATTTAGTAGTCAAAAAAACATCGAAAACCCTTTTGAGTATGGTATGCATAGATGTTAGGTTGTATTACAAGTGTAGTAATGTAAGAAACCAAGTTCTATTATTGGTCCGTCCAACCTTTGTATGTGTGATTTAGTGATTTAGTAGTCAAAAAAACACCGATAATCCATCCAAGTAAGGAATAAATTGATGGTAGGAGGTAATACACTTGTTGTAATGTAAGAAACCAGGTTTTATTATTGGTCTGTCCAACCTTTGTATGTCTCATTTAGAAATTTTGTTGTCAAAAAAAATCAAAAATCCATCCGAGTATGGAATACATAGATGCCAGGTTGTAACACAATAGTAGCAATGTAAGAAACCAAGTTCTATTTTCGGTCCATCCAACTTTTGAATGTATCATTTAGTGATTTAGTAGTCAAAGAAACACCGATAGTCCATCTGAGTTTTGAATACATAGATGTTAGGAGGTAATGCACATGCAGTAATGTAAGAAACCAAGTTTTATTAATGCTCCGTCCATCCTTTGTATGTCTCATTTAGTAATTTAGTAGTCAAAAAAACATCGATAACATCGATAACCCTTTTGAGTATGGAATACATAGAAGTTAAGTTTTAATACAATAGTAGTAATGTAAGAAACCAAGTTTTATTACTGGTCTCTCAAGCCTTTGTATGTCTCATTTAGTAATTTAGTAGTCAAAAAAACATCGATAGCCCTTTTGAGTATGGTATGCATTGATGTGAGGTTGTAATACAAGTGTAGAAATGTAAGAAACCAAGTTCTATTATTGGTCCGTCCAACCTTTGTATGTGTGATTTAGTGATTTAGTAGACAAAAAAACACCGATAATCCATCCATGTAAGGAATAAATTGATGCTAGAAGGTAATACACATATTTTAATGTAAGAAACCAGGTTTTATTATTGGTCTGTCCAACATTTGTATGTCTCATTTAGAAATTTAGTAGTCAAAAAAACATCGATAGCCCTTTTGAGTATGGTATGCATTGATGTGAGGTTGTAATACAAGTGTAGAAATGTAAGAAACCAAGTTCTATTATTGGTCCGTCCAACCTTTGTATGTGTGATTTAGTGATTTAGTAGACAAAAAAACACCGATAATCCATCCATGTAAGGAATAAATTGATGCTAGAAGGTAATACACATATTTTAATGTAAGAAACCAGGTTTTATTATTGGTCTGTCCAACATTTGTATGTCTCATTTAGAAATTTAGTAGTCAAAAAAACATCGAAAACCCTTTTGAGTATGGTATGCATAGATGTTAGGTTGTATTACAAGTGTAGTAATGTAAGAAACCAAGTTCTATTATTGGTCCGTCCAACCTTTGTATGTGTGATTTAGTGATTTAGTAGTCAAAAAAACACCGATAATCCATCCAAGTAAGGAATAAATTGATGGTAGGAGGTAATACACTTGTTGTAATGTAAGAAACCAGGTTTTATTATTGGTCTGTCCAACCTTTGTATGTCTCATTTAGAAATTTTGTTGTCAAAAAAAATCAAAAATCCATCCGAGTATGGAATACATAGATGCCAGGTTGTAACACAATGGTAGCAATGTAAGAAACCAAGTTCTATTTTCGGTCCATCCAACTTTTGAATGTATCATTTAGTGATTTAGTAGTCAAAGAAACACCGATAGTCCATCTGAGTTTTGAATACATAGATGTTAGGAGGTAATGCACATGCAGTAATGTAAGAAACCAAGTTTTATTAATGCTCCGTCCATCCTTTGTATGTCTCATTTAGTAATTTAGTAGTCAAAAAAACATCGATAACATCGATAACCCTTTTGAGTATGGAATACATAGAAGTTAAGTTTTAATACAATAGTAGTAATGTAAGAAACCAAGTTTTATTACTGGTCTCTCAAGCCTTTGTATGTCTCATTTAGTAATTTAGTAGTCAAAAAAACATCGATAGCCCTTTTGAGTATGGTATGCATTGATGTGAGGTTGTAATACAAGTGTAGAAATGTAAGAAACCAAGTTCTATTATTGGTCCGTCCAACCTTTGTATGTGTGATTTAGTGATTTAGTAGACAAAAAAACACCGATAATCCATCCATGTAAGGAATAAATTGATGCTAGAAGGTAATACACATATTTTAATGTAAGAAACCAGGTTTTATTATTGGTCTGTCCAACATTTGTATGTCTCATTTAGAAATTTAGTAGTCAAAAAAACATCGATAGCCCTTTTGAGTATGGTATGCATTGATGTGAGGTTGTAATACAAGTGTAGAAATGTAAGAAACCAAGTTCTATTATTGGTCCGTCCAACCTTTGTATGTGTGATTTAGTGATTTAGTAGACAAAAAAACACCGATAATCCATCCATGTAAGGAATAAATTGATGCTAGAAGGTAATACACATATTTTAATGTAAGAAACCAGGTTTTATTATTGGTCTGTCCAACATTTGTATGTCTCATTTAGAAATTTAGTAGTCAAAAAAACATCGAAAACCCTTTTGAGTATGGTATGCATAGATGTTAGGTTGTATTACAAGTGTAGTAATGTAAGAAACCAAGTTCTATTATTGGTCCGTCCAACCTTTGTATGTGTGATTTAGTGATTTAGTAGTCAAAAAAACACCGATAATCCATCCAAGTAAGGAATAAATTGATGGTAGGAGGTAATACACTTGTTGTAATGTAAGAAACCAGGTTTTATTATTGGTCTGTCCAACCTTTGTATGTCTCATTTAGAAATTTTGTTGTCAAAAAAAATCAAAAATCCATCCGAGTATGGAATACATAGATGCCAGGTTGTAACACAATGGTAGCAATGTAAGAAACCAAGTTCTATTTTCGGTCCATCCAACTTTTGAATGTATCATTTAGTGATTTAGTAGTCAAAGAAACACCGATAGTCCATCTGAGTTTTGAATACATAGATGTTAGGAGGTAATGCACATGCAGTAATGTAAGAAACCAAGTTTTATTAATGCTCCGTCCATCCTTTGTATGTCTCATTTAGTAATTTAGTAGTCAAAAAAACATCGATAACATCGATAACCCTTTTGAGTATGGAATACATAGAAGTTAAGTTTTAATACAATAGTAGTAATGTAAGAAACCAAGTTTTATTACTGGTCTCTCAAGCCTTTGTATGTCTCATTTAGTAATTTAGTAGTCAAAAAAACATCGATAGCCCTTTTGAGTATGGTATGCATTGATGTGAGGTTGTAATACAAGTGTAGAAATGTAAGAAACCAAGTTCTATTATTGGTCCGTCCAACCTTTGTATGTGTGATTTAGTGATTTAGTAGACAAAAAAACACCGATAATCCATCCATGTAAGGAATAAATTGATGCTAGAAGGTAATACACATATTTTAATGTAAGAAACCAGGTTTTATTATTGGTCTGTCCAACATTTGTATGTCTCATTTAGAAATTTAGTAGTCAAAAAAACATCGAAAACCCTTTTGAGTATGGTATGCATAGATGTTAGGTTGTATTACAAGTGTAGTAATGTAAGAAACCAAGTTCTATTATTGGTCCGTCCAACCTTTGTATGTGTGATTTAGTGATTTAGTAGTCAAAAAAACACCGATAATCCATCCAAGTAAGGAATAAATTGATGGTAGGAGGTAATACACTTGTTGTAATGTAAGAAACCAGGTTTTATTATTGGTCTGTCCAACCTTTGTATGTCTCATTTAGAAATTTTGTTGTCAAAAAAAATCAAAAATCCATCCGAGTATGGAATACATAGATGCCAGGTTGTAACACAATAGTAGCAATGTAAGAAACCAAGTTCTATTTTCGGTCCATCCAACTTTTGAATGTATCATTTAGTGATTTAGTAGTCAAAGAAACACCGATAGTCCATCTGAGTTTTGAATACATAGATGTTAGGAGGTAATGCACATGCAGTAATGTAAGAAACCAAGTTTTATTAATGCTCCGTCCATCCTTTGTATGTCTCATTTAGTAATTTAGTAGTCAAAAAAACATCGATAACATCGATAACCCTTTTGAGTATGGAATACATAGAAGTTAAGTTTTAATACAATAGTAGTAATGTAAGAAACCAAGTTTTATTACTGGTCTCTCAAGCCTTTGTATGTCTCATTTAGTAATTTAGTAGTCAAAAAAACATCGATAGCCCTTTTGAGTATGGTATGCATTGATGTGAGGTTGTAATACAAGTGTAGAAATGTAAGAAACCAAGTTCTATTATTGGTCCGTCCAACCTTTGTATGTGTGATTTAGTGATTTAGTAGACAAAAAAACACCGATAATCCATCCATGTAAGGAATAAATTGATGCTAGAAGGTAATACACATATTTTAATGTAAGAAACCAGGTTTTATTATTGGTCTGTCCAACATTTGTATGTCTCATTTAGAAATTTAGTAGCCAAAAAAACATCGAAAACCCTTTTGAGTATGGTATGCATAGATGTTAGGTTGTATTACAAGTGTAGTAATGTAAGAAACCAAGTTCTATTATTGGTCCGTCCAACCTTTGTATGTGTGATTTAGTGATTTAGTAGTCAAAAAAACACCGATAATCCATCCAAGTAAGGAATAAATTGATGGTAGGAGGTAATACACTTGTTGTAATGTAAGAAACCAGGTTTTATTATTGGTCTGTCCAACCTTTGTATGTCTCATTTAGAAATTTTGTTGTCAAAAAAAATCAAAAATCCATCCGAGTATGGAATACATAGATGCCAGGTTGTAACACAATAGTAGCAATGTAAGAAACCAAGTTCTATTTTCGGTCCATCCAACTTTTGAATGTATCATTTAGTGATTTAGTAGTCAAAGAAACACCGATAGTCCATCTGAGTTTTGAATACATAGATGTTAGGAGGTAATGCACATGCAGTAATGTAAGAAACCAAGTTTTATTAATGCTCCGTCCATCCTTTGTATGTCTCATTTAGTAATTTAGTAGTCAAAAAAACATCGATAACATCGATAACCCTTTTGAGTATGGAATACATAGAAGTTAAGTTTTAATACAATAGTAGTAATGTAAGAAACCAAGTTTTATTACTGGTCTCTCAAGCCTTTGTATGTCTCATTTAGTAATTTAGTAGTCAAAAAAACATCGATAGCCCTTTTGAGTATGGTATGCATTGATGTGAGGTTGTAATACAAGTGTAGAAATGTAAGAAACCAAGTTCTATTATTGGTCCGTCCAACCTTTGTATGTGTGATTTAGTGATTTAGTAGACAAAAAAACACCGATAATCCATCCATGTAAGGAATAAATTGATGCTAGAAGGTAATACACATATTTTAATGTAAGAAACCAGGTTTTATTATTGGTCTGTCCAACATTTGTATGTCTCATTTAGAAATTTAGTAGTCAAAAAAAATCAAAAATCCATCCGAGTATGGAATACATAGATGCCAGGTTGTAATACAATTGTAGTAATGTAAGAAACCAAGTTTTATTACTGGTCGCTCAAGCCTTTGTATGTCTCATTTAGTAATTTAGTTTTCAAAGAAACACCGATAATCCATCTAAGTTTTGAATACATAGATGTTAGGAGGTAATGCACATGCAGTAATGTGAGAAACCAAGTTTTATTACTGGTCTGTCCAGCCTTTGTATGTCTCATTTAGTAATTTAGTAGTTAAAAAAACATCGATAATCCTTTTGAGTATGGAATACATAGATGTTAGGTTGTAATACAAGTGTAGTAATGTAAGAAACCAAGTTCTATTATTGGTCCGTCCAACCTTTGTATGAGTTATTTAGTGATTTAGTTGCCAAAAAAACATCGATAATTGATCCAAGTATGGAATAAGTAGATGCTAGGATGTAATATACGTGTTGTAATGTAAGAAACCAAGTTTTATTATTGGTCTGTCCAGCCTTTGTATGTCTTATTTAGTAATTTAGTAGTTAAAAAAACATCGATAACCCTTCTGAGTATGGAGTACGTAGATGTTAGGTTGTAATACAATAGTAGTAATGTAAGAAACCAAGTTTTATTACTGGTCTCTCAAGCCTTTGTATGTCTCATTTAGTAATTTAGTAGTCAAAAGAACATCGATAACCCTTTTGAGTATGGTATGCATAGATGTTAGGTTGTAATATAATAGTAGTAATGTAAGAAACCAAGTTTTATTACTGGTCTCTCAAGCCTTTGTATGTCTCATTTAGTAATTTAGTAGTCAAAAGAACATCGATAACCCTTTTAAGTATGGTATGCATAGATGTTAGGTTGTAATACAATTGTAGTAATGTAAGAAACCAAGTTCTATTGTTGGTCCGTCCAACCTTTGTATGTGTGATTTAGTGATTTAGTAGTCAAAAAAACACCGATAATCCATCCAAGTAAGGAATAAATAGATGCTAGGAGGTAATACACGTGTTTTAATGTAAGAAACCAGGTGTTATTATTGGTCTGTCCAACCTTTGTATGTCTTATTTAGAAATTTAGTAGTCAAAAAAACATCAAAAATCCATCCGTGTATGGAATACATAGATGCCAGGTTGTAATACAATTGTAGTAATGTAAGAAACCAAGTTCTATTTTTGGTGTAATACCCAGTACTTTTCTAACCTTACTTGATACCTTGTGATGCCATGAATATGTGTTTTATAGTGTTATTGGGGAAACATTTGATATCGGACTTAACTTGTGCGATTAGACCTTCATTGGAGGTGTTTTGTGATTTTGTGATGCATTTGGGTGATGCCCCGTACATATTCCAACCTAATTTGGTGACTTTAAGTCATGTTTGCTTGATGGTTAAGGTCACTAAGTAAGTATTTTGTAATGTTTTGATAAGGGATTGGACGATACGCAAACATTGGATAAGTGGCCGAAATTTTCAGCAAAGTGCTGAAACTTACGCCACTACCCTGTTCCAGGGGTGTGGTGCAAGCCACCTGCAGGCTGAAGATTTAGAGAAGGCTGGAAACTTGCGCCACATCCTGCTTTGCAGCTAGTGGCGCAAGGCACAAGTTTTGTGCCTTTCCGGACCCGTTTTGTAACGCAATTCTAGGACACGCTTCTTGGATGGTTTCTTTTGGTCCTTTGGAGTTATTTGAGCAGTGTTAAAGCTTCAAACACTTCAATACACTCCTACATACTCCTACATGCTCAAATTATGAAATGTTAATAGTGACCCAAAAATGTCCAATGAAGCTAAGGGCGACTAGAATTCCTATTTTTGCGATCGAAATGACGAATGAGAATCTCGTAAGAAAATATTGTGGTGGCATCATGGAATTATGTAAACATGAGATATATGGTGAATTATGTATGAAAAATTGATGGCTAAGTTGAGATGTGTTATTTGGCCCAATTAGAGGCCCAAAATGGAATAAAATACATAGGCCCAAAGGGAAATGATCCATTCCTCCAATATTGACCAAGTAAAACATGTATTAAATGCCAAGAATTGGCTAAGGACAACATGAGAGGCCTATATAAAGGGGTAAATCAGATTTTTATTGTCCAAAACCTCTCATGCCTTTAAGATATTTTTCTCAACATTTCTCATTTCCAAACCCTAAAGAAAATAATTCCTTTGAACTCTTTGGACAAGAGCATCCTATTCCAAGCTTTGGTAAGTGTTTATTCTCATGGATTAACATATTATATGCATGGGAGATTACGTATATTATTCTAGTTGTGTTGGCAAGGTGATGAATAGTGTATTTTTTCCTTTGGTGAAAGATGTGTCATCTTGGTAATTTGAACTTGAATTAGGACTTGTGCCTTTGATTAAAAAGCATGATATGGAAAAAATATGAACATGTATGGTGTTATTTTTGGTATTAAACTTGTTCTTGTCTATAAGTTAAAATTGTGGGATTTTGGCAGATATGTGTTATGAGTTGTATTAAGGTCATTTGATGGGTTATTGGTGATGTGTTATGGATAAGAAAGTGTAAAGGAGAAGTGTGGTGGTGAAATGTATCCATTATCATGTATTGGTCAATGTTGGGAATATTATGGAATTTTTGGAATAATAGTATGATCAATGATTTTGTCAAGGGGAAATAACATGTTTAAAGGCAAACATGTAACTCATTGACATTGTATGCATTTGTAAAGTAATTGGTGGTTAATGTGAATTTTGTTATGTATTTATGTCTTAGAGTGACACATAAAGAAGGAGCGGGCTTATTGTATACGCATCTAAGGTTGTATATTCGTATTGCGAATCCAAAGTATGTAAGGTTACTTTGTCCGTATCTTTCTGCGGCAAATAGTGTTCACATTGACATGTCACTAGTCCTATCCCGAAATGTGCTAAAGTATTCCATATCCGGTTAGCAATGGTCATTGTTGTAAATTTCCTACTCTTTGATCATTTGTAAATCTCATGTCTCATATTCATGGTTAATGTTCCAAAAGCTAAAATAAAGTTATGTTCCAATATTCCAATAGTGACTATACTTGTGTCACTTGTTCATGGATTATTGTCCAATGGTTCCAATAGTATCATGGTGCTAGTAATGTTATATTTCTTATGATGTTTATTCGCATGTCCTTCACTCATTGGTTAATGATTCAAAGCTTCCAACAATGTTATGTTCCAAAGTTCCAAAGTGATGTTATGACTATCAAAGTATCAATCTCAAAGTAATGAACAAAGTAATGCAAATGTGGTCAATGATCAAGTACGGGTGGCAAGTCTAGGGGCGTAAGCCTAGCTCGACTCGATCCCGAGGTATGGATTTATGGGTGGCAGGTCTAGGGGAATAAGCCTAGCTCGACCCGATCCCGATGCATTGATGTATGGGTGGCAAGTCTAGGGGCATAAGCCTAGCTCGACTCGATCCCAACACGATGATATGATATAAAAAGACCCACTGATCAGTCGGGGCCCGGGTACATTGTGATATGTAATGACAAGTGAGCATTGAATGTAAAGAAAGTAACAAAAGTAATGAAAGCAATCCACATGGTTTCCAAAATGCAAGAGACATGGCCGACTTATGGTTCATTTTGGTCAATGCTTTGTTAGAGGCTCTTGTAGACAAGTGTGGGTGTATAAATGTAAAAGGGATATGTCGTACTTGACTCGGTGGCCTCAACGGCCTAGTTTCGCGTATGTATATATATCATGTTCCATGACTCTCATTGTTGGTCTCTATAGCCGTTATGTGCTTATGGGTTTCTTATGGCATGAATATTATTGAACATAGGCAAAGGTTGGTTCTGTCACGCCTCAAATCCCCTTGGGGCGGACATGGCACCCGAAGCCGTTAAGGCCCGAGAGAACCATTCTATACGTTCACATACTTGTCATCAATGGGCTAGCATTCACTCACTTATGGTTACAACATATCAATAGTAGAAATCTAATAAGAACATTTATATAAACATGAGACATGGCCGTTGGAGCCATATGGTCAAAAAAAGGTACAACGTTCCTTCCTTTAACTATACAACATCTACAAAGCCTCTACCAGATACATAACCAAACCTACAGTCGGGATGTGTCCCCGCTTTATACATATGTAATACAATACCAAAATCAACATGTACATACGACTCGAAAAGCCCCGAACGAACTGGAGCTCACCAATAATTCGCAGATAACCCGCAGCTTACTGTGGAGGTCTACTATTACCTGTGCCTGCAGCAAGTAAGGTAAGTCCCCCAAGAGACGTCAGTACGAAAGAATGTACTGAGTATGTAAGGCTATAAGCATCTTCATGAGATATAGGAACTCAAATGGAATCAAATACAAGTGAATAGATAATACTGATAAACCACCTTTACTGTAATCGTGGAACCGTATACATTACATTAATTACTTCCCTTTCTCTTTCTTTACTTTTCTTGTCTTTATAAGGCATGCCATACATATACCCAACTGATCAGTGGTAACATAATCTGGGATCGTCTCTATGCTGGGCTATAAGCCCCCTCGAGCTGCCACCCATAAATAATAAGTCGGGATCGTCTCTATGCTAGGCTTTAAGCCCCCTCGAGCTACCACCCATAAATGGTAAGTCGGGATCGTCTCTATGCTAGGCTATAAGCCCCCTCGAGCTGCCACCCGAACATAACCATGTTGAGTTACTTACTTTATTTAATCTTTGAAGTTGTTATAGTGGTGGTTATAACATTATGGATCCTTCTTGGAACAACAAAAGAGAACATCTGAAATTTGATAGTAAATGTGTATTGAGGTACTTTTAGAACATTTCGGAGTGGAAACTAGGTCATTAGCTAGGTAGACAATATATGATGCCAAAGGATACGGGAAAGAGTAACCTTACATACCTTAACTTCACACCACGTGATTACAAAGATTCAGCTCCTTCCTTAAATGTTACTCTACAATACAAGTACGTAATGGAGCTACATTAAAAGCTAATCACATTATAGGTTTACAAGGCGGTAACTAATTACTTAATGGAAAGTAAAAATCTGTCCGACCACCCCAACACATAGTCTATTATTCCAACCTCCTTTATACTTTCACATAACTCTATTTCAGTTCGTACATGGCAGCCCACTGCCTCACAACAACAATGCGACCAAAACAGCCCATATGTTGACATAGACATTACGAACCGATAGGATTACCTATCTAGTTTATCCTTTACATTTCCACTCCAACGAAACTCCATATATTTATCCCATAAGGTCACCCTATTGCCTCCCACAATAACATACCAAAAAACAGTCCACAATAGTTCCAAAATTCAGTTTAACATTACAAGAGAATATTCTCTTTTCATCACACCAAACGTTCCATTTACAAACACGTATAAACATTTCCATCAAGCCATACATAAAAATAAATGAACCAGGGGAAGAACCACACTTCAACACACTGAAATTTCATCCTCCAACTTCATTTCTTCAAAACCTTAAGCTCCTTTACAAGTCCAAACCACAAGGAAGACAAATTCATTAAAACTAACACAAGTGGACTGCCAACTAATTAAGGGACTGTCCTTCACATTTTAAACATAACCAACCTGATTTCCACACTTTATTATACATATATCACATTAATATACAAGGGTAAACACTTACCAAGGATTGAAAAGTGGAGTATTCACCCAAGAACCCTAGGGAAATTTGGGGCGGCTAGTAGGGTTAAGAGAGAGAGAAAAGTGTTAATTTTTTTCTGGACTGTTTTTCAGCCAATGAATTAAATGGAAAAATGAGATGAGATGACCTTTATATACTCCCTCATTGAACCGCCTACACATTCCATCCTTAGCCAAGTTTTTGGTCCAAAATAGTCCAAGTAGGTGATGCACCTACTTGGTTATTAAATCTGTCAAAATCAGTCCAAGTAGGTGATGCACCTACTTGGTTTGTTTCTACATGGATCACCTTTGTTTTGGGCCTTAATTAAACTTGGAGTTGGGCTGATCATCCTTTCCCTTTTAATTACTTAACTTGGGCCTCAATTGAGTCCATTAACATAGGTCCAAATGCAGCCCAATAGCTTAAGTAGATGACACACCTACTATCTCAATTAAGTCACGGAAGCACCTCACTTACGTTTTCCCCTTTTTCCAACGTCTCAATCCCTCTACCTTAATACACCACTTAACTCTAAATTTACGCCTAAGTACATCCTTCTTCTCCCAAGTTTAAATACTTTTACCCATGTTAGGTTGGTCGTAGAAGTTTCAAAAATGTACGGGGTATTGTACTTGAATCAAAGAACTAGTTGATCCATTACCTATTGCCACAAGTCCGTACCATTTTCTAGATAAGTGAAAGTAGTGTGTATATAATACGGGGTGTTACATCCTTCCCCCCTTAAGAACATTCATCCTCGAATGTTAGTACCATCACTACACAACTTAAAGAAGTTCAAGCCTAACTTTAATCTTTATGCTATCACATAATGCTTATTATACTTACTTGTTATTGCTCCAATTCAACATCTTGAACTTTCTCTTCAGTTTGAAACAAATGTGGGTACTCAGACTTCATCATTTCCTCGGCTTCCCATGTGATTTCTTCTATTTGCTGGTTTCTCCAAAGTACCTTTACAGAAGCTACTTCTTTATTTCTCAACTTCTTAACTTGTCGATCCAGAATAGCAATAGGCACTTCTTCATAGGTAAGATATTCCGTAACTTGCACATCTTCAATGGGGGTAATTTGAGACAGATCTCCTATGCATTTTCGAAGCATCGAAACATGAAACACTAGATGAACTGCGGAGTGCTCTTGGGGTAATGCTAATCCATACGCCACTTGACCAAATCTTCGGATAATTTTATATGGCCCTATATAGCATGGACTCAGCTTCCCTTTCTTTCCAAATCTCATCACCCCTTTCATTGGTGATACCTTTAAAAATACCCAATCACCTATAGAAAATTCAAGCCCTCTTCTTCTAACATCAGCATATGACTTATGGCGGCTTTGAGCTGTCTGTAATCACTGTTGTATCACTTTAACCTTCTCCATAGCTTGATAAATGAGATCCGGTCAAAAAAAAGCAGTTTCACCTGCTTCAAACCATCCGATAGGTGACCTACACTTTCTCCCATATAACGTTTCATAAGGAGCCATCTTAATACTTGAATGATAGCTATTATTATAGGCAAATTCAACAAAAGGTAAATGATCATCCCAATTGCCTTTAAAGTCTAATGTTCACGCTCGTAGCATATCTTCAAGTGTTTGGATAGTACGTTCTGCCTGCCCATCTGTCTGGGGATGAAAAGCTGTACTAAAATTCACTTGGGTTCCCAAACTCTGCTGGAAAGACTTCCAAAAATGTGCAGTAAATTGAGCTCCCCTATCAGATATAATGGAAATTGGAACTCCGTGTAGTCGAACTATCTCTTTAATATACAATTTTGCATACTCTTCAGCTGTATAAGTAGTCTTAACAGGTAAGAAGTGTGCTGACTTAGTAAGTCTGTCAACTATCACCCATATGGAATCAAATTTCCGATATGTACGAGGCAAACCAGTGATAAAATCCATATTAATCATGTCCCACTTCCATACTGGAAGATCCATACATTGCATGTAGCCTCCAGGCTTCTGATGTTCTACTTTTACTTGTTGACAATTTGGACATTAGGCTACAAATTCTGCAATGTTCTTCTTCATGTCACCCCACCAATATATACCTTTTAGATCATGGTACATTTTAGTTGATCCTGGATGGATAGAATACCTGGAATGATGTGCCTCTGTCATAATTCTTCTACTTAATTCATCTATATTCGGTACACATAATCTGTTTTGGCACCGAAGCACTCCTTCTTGCGTAAGCTCAAATGCCTTTGTCATAACTTGCTGTACATTCTCCTTAAGTTGTGATAGAATAGGATCTGTATACTGCTTTTCCTTCACTTCAGTTACTAACAAGGATTCTGCCACATTTTGTACAATAACTCCTTCATTTGGAGTTTCAAGTAGGCAAATCCCTAAGCTAGCTAGTTGATGTAGATCCTTGATTATCCCTTGTCTTTCTGTGAGCTGGCCATAAGTACTCCCCATTGCCTTACGACTTAGTGCATCAGCTACCACATTTTCTTTCCCCGGATGATATAAAATATCAATGTCATAATCTTTTAATAATTCAAGCCACCTCCGCTGCCTCAGATTTAGGTCTTTCTGCTTAAAGATATATTGCAAACTCTTATGGTCGGTATATATGTCAACATGAACCCCATACAGGTAGTGGCGCCATATCTTTAAAGCAAATACTACTGCTGCTAGCTCAAGATCATGTGTCGGATAATTTTTCTCATGTGGCTGCAATTGTCTTGAAGCATAAGCTATTACCTTGCCATGCTGCATCAACACACATCCCAAGCCAATTCCTGAAGCATCACAATACACTGCGTACCCTTCTGTGCCTTCTGGGAGGACCAACACAGGTGTAGAAGTCAACTTATTCTTCAGATCTTGGAAACTCTTTTCACACGGATCATTCCACTGGAATTTAGTTGCCTTGTGTGTCAGCTTTGTTAAAGGTGCCGAAATAGAAAAAAACCCTTCAACAAATCTCCTATAATAACCGGCTAGCCCAAGAAAACTATGAGTCTCTGTAGGCGTCGTAGGTCTTGGCCAATTCTTAACAGCTTCTATCTTTTGAGTATCAACACTTATTCCTTTATCAGATACAATATGACCCAAGAATGCCACAGATTTTAACCAAAACTCACATTTAGAGAACTTTGCAAATAACTTACGATCACGAAGAATTTGCAACACCTGTCGTAAGTGATTAGCATGGTCTTATTTTGATCTTGAATAAACAAGAATATCATCTATAAACACTATCACGAACACGTCTAAAAATGGCTTGAACACCCTATTCATCAGATCCATAAAAGCTGCTGGTGCATTTGTTAGCCCGAAGGACATAACTAAAAACTCATAATGACCATACCATGTTCGGAAAGCTGTCTTGGGTATATCTTTTTCTCTGACCTTTACTTGATGGTAACCTGACCTTAAGTCAATCTTTGAGAAACATTTAGCACCTTGTAATTGGTCAAACAAATCATCAATTCTAGGGAGTGGATATTTGTTCTTAATTGTTACCTTATTCAGTTGCCGATAGTCAATACACATTCTTAGGGTGCCATCTTTCTTCTGTACAAATAACACTGGTGCACCCCACGGAGACATACTAGGCCTTATGAATCCTTTGCCCAGTAAGTCTTTTAATTGCTCCTTCAATTCTCGCAATTCTGCCGGAGCCATTCTGTATGGATGAATAGAGATAGTCTGAGTGCTTGGAATCACAACAATACCAAATTCTACTTCCCGTTCCGGAGGTAAACCTGGAAGATCTTCAGGAAATACATCAAGAAATTCATTTACCACCAGAACTGATTGGGGAGTGGGTGACGTCATATTGGTGTCTTGCACCCTTACCAGATGACATATGTACCCCTTGGATATCATTTTCCTTGCCTTAAGATAGGAAATAAATTTGGCTCTCGGTGCTCCAACATCACCCCTCCATTCAAGGACATCCTTTTGTGGAAAATGGAGTTGTACCCTTTTTGCTCGACAATCTACCGTCGCATAACAAGAAGCCAGCCAATCCATTCCCATTATAACATCAAAATCTATCATTTCTAACTCAACAAGATCAGCCAACGTATCATAACCACAAACAGTAACTATGCAATTACGATACACTCTCTGCGCTATAATAGATTCACCAACAGGTGTAGACACTTCAAATGGCTTGACTAGTAATTCCGGTGTTCTTTCAAATTTTTCAGCAATCAATGGAGTAACATATGATAATGTAGAACCCGGATCGATCAATGCATATACATTATGTGAAAATATGGATAATGTACCTGTAACGACATCAGGAGAGGCCTCCGAATTCTGCCGGTCCGCCAGAGCATAGGTACGGTTCTGAGCTCCACTAGAACTAGCTGCTCCCTTACTACTTCGTCCACGACCAGTAGGCTGTACACCCCTACCTAAGAAAGGAACCGATGATGATGATGCAACGGCCGATCCGGTAGGTCGTACCATACTGTCTGCACCCCTTCGTGGGCAATCTCTAATCATATGCCCTGATATACCACACCAATAACAAGTATTTGTCCCAACCCGGCATGAACCTGAATGAAACCTCTCGCAGTGCTGACACGGCTGGCGAAAAGACCCTGCTATTTGCGAACCTCGAATCCCACTACTTTGCCTTATTTGATTGCTTCTAAACCCTCGGCTTTGGGATGAAATGCCTATAGCAGGATAAGAAAATGAAGGTCTAGGTGGCCTATTGAAAACCCGAGGCCTAAATTCTCCTTGGGACGCCATAGACTGTCCCGTAGATCTATCCCTCTTGGACGGCCCTTCTTCAAATCCTTGTGTTCTTCTCCGTTGCCTTTGATCTTCCATTTTCTGCGCAAAGGCCTGTATTCTAGCTATATCCATGTCCCTATTTAGCGCAGCAATAGTACAATCTCAGACCAAATATGGCTCCAATCTATCCACGTACCGATGAACTCTGTCAGTCATAGTCGCGACCACATTCAGAGCATACCGGGCCAAGGAATTAAATCGAAGGCTATATTCTCGAACGCTCATGGTACCCTGCCGCAAATTCAAGAACTAGTCCGAACGAGCCTCGCGGACCTCATATGGGAGATAATGATCAAGGAATGCCATTTTAAATTCTTCCCAACCAGCTGGGAGTGCATCAATACCCCTCGACCGCTTCCAATCTTCATACCATAATATAGCTTCGTCCTTCAATCTATAGGCTGCAAGCTCGACCGTTTCTACACCGGACACATGCATGACCTCTAATGCTCTTTGGATTTGATCTATATAATCTTGCGGGTCTTTATTCGGATCCGATCCAGTAAAGGTAGGAGGGTCTAATTTCAGGAAATCCTGTGTCCGTCGACTAGCTGCTCTAGCTGCACTATCTTCACTTGTCATTGGACCACTTTGTCCCTGAACTTGTGCAGCAACTATTCGGGTCAACATTTGAACTGCATTCTTTAAATCTTGGTCACTAGCATTTACTGGTGGTTCTGCAGGTACTCCTCTTCCTCTTGTGTCACGCCCCGAATCCCATCGAGACGTGATTGGCACCCGTAGTCGATAAGGCCTGAGAGAACCAACCTTTGCCTATGTTCAATCATATGCATATCATAACCACCATGGCATAAGAACATGAAAGATGAATAAAGGAAAACATGGGACATCATTATACATACATATGAAACTTGGCCGTTGAGGCCATCCAGTCAAAACCACATATGTCTTTTACACTGATACACCCACATCGGTCTACAAAAGCCTCTAACAAGAGCATTGTCCATACCATGCTTTTTCATCAAAGGCACAAGGCCTAATTCAAATTCAAATCACCAAGATGACACATCTTGCACCAAAGGCAAAAATACACTATTCATCATCTTGCCAACACAACTAGCATAATATACATAATCTCCCATGCATATAATATGTTAATACATGAAAATAAACACTTACCAAAGCTTGGAATAGGATGATCTTGTCCAAAAATGCCTTAGGGTTTTTGGGAGTCCAAGAGGTATTCTTGAGATTTTTCTAGAAAAAGAATGAAAAAGCATGTGTGTTTTGCCTCAATAAATCTGATTTTTTGGGTCCCTTATATAGTGCTCAAGTCATCCTTATCCATTTGGGAGCAATAATGGAATGGTCATGGCAAGAATGGGTCAAATGACCCATTTGGGCCAAGTCTTTTATTTCATTTTGGGCCTAATTTTGGGCCCAATTATACATATCCATCAAATTTCATTTGTTATTCACCATATATCTCATGTTTCCATAATTCCATAAGGTCACGACAATATTCCCTTAAAAGATTCTCATTCGTCCTTTCGATCGCAAAAATAGGCATTCTAGTCGCCCTTGGTTTCAATGGACATTTTGGATCACTATTCACCTTTCGTGATTTGATCATGTAGGAGTATGTAGGATTATATTGAAGTGTTTGAAGCTTTAACAATGCTCAATTAACTCCAAAGAACCAAAAGAAACCATCGAGAAATCGTCGTAGAATTGCGTTACGAAACGACGCCGGAAAGGGCATAATTTTTGTGCCTTGTGCCACACCCCCTGAAATAGGGTAGTGGCACAAGAATTGGGCCTTCTCTGAAGTTTATTCAGGATGGTGGCTTGTTCCACACCCCTGAAATAGGGTAGTGGCGCAAGTTTCAGCATTTTGCTGAAATTTTCGGCCACTAATCCAACGTTTATGTATCGTCCAATCCCTTATCAAAACACTACAAAATACTTACTTAGTGATCTTAACCATCAAGTAAACATGACTTAAAGTCACCAAATGAGGTTATAATGTGTACGAGTTCTTACCCAAATGCTCCACGAAATCACAACACACCTCCTACGACGATCTAATCGCACATGTTACGTCCGATATCAAATGTTTCACCAATGACACTATAAAACACATATGCATGGCTTCTCAAAACCTATGTAGGTATTATACCAAGGTATCAAGTGAGGTTATAAAGTACGGGGTGTTACATTCTTCCCCCCTTAGAAACATTCGTCCTCGAATGTTAACAACATGTCTTATACACAATAAATGCATCTTTACTTTAACATACCTATATACATAATGCTCTTAAAGACTTACTTGTTATTGTTCCACCTCCGCACTGTGTACTTCTTGGTCCATTTGAAATAGATGGGGATACTTGGATTTCATCATTTCTTCCGCTTCCCATGTGATCTCCTCTACGTGTTGGTTTCTCCAAAGGACTTTTACGGATGGGATGTCTTTATTCCTCAATCTCTTTACTTGTCGATCTAGGATAGAAATGGGCACCTCTTCATACGTGAGATCCTCTGTAACTTTAACATCCTCTACGGGAACAATACGAGATGGATCTCCTATGCATTTCCGAAGCATCGACACATGAAAGACCGGATGGACTGAGGAAAGTTCTTGAGGTAAGGCTAATTCATATGCGACTTGCCCAAATCTTCTAATAACTTCATAGGGGCCTATGTAACGTGGACTCAATTTTCCTTTCTTTCCGAACCGCATTACCCCTTTCATCGGTGACACCTTTAAAAACACCCAATCACTTATGGCGAATTCAAGCCCTCTTCTTCTAACATCGGCATATGACTTGTGACGACTTTGAGCCGTTTGTAACCGTTGTTGGATAACTTTAACTTTCTCCATGGCTTGGTGAACAATATCTGGCCCAAGTAAAGCAGTTTCACCTGCTTCGAACCATCCAATTGGGGATCTACATTTCCTTCCATACAAGGCTTCATAAGGTGCCATTTTAATACTTGAATGATAGCTATTGTTATATGCAACTTCAATAAGAGGCAAATGGTCATCCCAACTACCCTGGAAATCTAACGTACAAGCTCGTAGCATATCTTTAAGTGTCTGAATAGTACGTTCTGCTTGTCTATCAGTCTGAGGATGGAAAGCCGTACTCAAATTCACCTGAGTACCCAAACTCTGCTGAAAAGATTTCCAAAAGTGTGCTGTGAACTGTGCTCCTCTGTCTGATATAATAGAAAGTGGAATACCATGCAATCGTATTATCTCCTTCACATACAACTTCGCATACTCCTCAGCTGTATAGGTCGTCTTGACCGGTAGAAAATGCGCTGACTTGGTAAGTCGGTCCACTATGACCCATATCGAATCAAACTTCCGCAATGTACGAGGCAAACCCGTAATGAAATCCATATTAATCATATCCCACTTCCAGACTGGAAGATTGATACATTGCATGTAACCACCCGGTTTCTGATGTTCCACTTTCACTTGTTGACAATTCGGGCATTGCGCAACAAATTCCGCAATGTTCTTTTTCATGTTGCCCCACCAATACACCTCTTTCAATTCATGGTACATTTTAGTAGCACCCGGATGAATGGAATAGCGCGAATGGTGCGCCTCTGTCATTATTCGTGTCCTCAGTTCATCTATGTCCGGTACACATACTCTCCCTTGACATTGGAGCACCCCTTCCGGTGTAATATCAAATGCCTTGGTCAAATTCTGCTGCACATTTTCCTTTAGCTGTAATAAAATAGAATTCGCAAATTGCTTCTCTTTCACTTCAGCTATCAAGGACGATTCTGCCGCATTCTGCACCATAACTCTATCATCTGAGGTTTCAATAAGGCGAACTCCCAAGCTGGCTAATTGATTCAAATCTTTGATTATCTCATGCTTTTCATCCAACTGACCACTAGTGCTTTCTACTGCCTTACGGCTCAATGCATCAGCTACTACATTTGCTTTGCCTGGGTGATAAAGAATATCAATGTCATAATCTTTTAAAAGATCTAACCACCTTCGTTGCCTCAAATTGAGTTCCTTTTGCTTGAAAAGATATTGCAAGCTTTTGTGATCCGTATAGATGTCAACATGAACCCCATATAACTAATGACGCCATATCTTTAAAGCAAAAACTACCGCTGCCAATTCAAGATCATGTGTGGGATAGTTTTTCTCATGTGGCCGCAACTGTCGTGAGGCATATGCTATCACCCTACCATGTTGCATCAACACACATCCGAGACCAATCCCGAAAGCATCACAATACATTGCATATCCCTCTGTGCCTTCAAGAAGAACTAACACTGGTGTGGAAGTCAACTTATCTTTTAATTTTTGGAACCCTTTTTCACATGCATCATTCCATTGAAATTTAGTTGCCTTGTGAGTTAACTTTGTGAATGGTGCCGCAATAGAAGCAAAACCTTCTACAAATCTTCGGTAATAACCTGCCAAACCCAGAAAACTGCGAATCTCCGTGGGTGTCGTAGGTCTTGGCTAATTCTTCACTGCTTCAATCTTTTGGGTATCAACCTGTATGCCTTTATCTGATACAATGTGACCCAAGAACGCGACTGATTTTAACCAAAACTCACATTTGGAGAATTTTCCATACAACTTACGCTCACGGAGAATTTGCAACACTTGCCGTAAGTGATAAGCATAGTCTTCTGGTGATCTTGAATAAACAAGGATGTCATCTATAAATACTGTCACGAACACGTCTAGGAATGGCTTGAACACTCTGTTCATCAAATCCATAAACACAGCCGGTGCATTTGTTAGCCCAAATGACATAACCAAAAATTTATAATGGCCATACCGTGTTCGAAAAGCTGTCTTGGGTACATCTTCTTCTCTAACTCTGACTTGATGGTAACCCGACCTCAAGTCAATCTTTGAAAAACACCTAGCACCCTGTAACTGATCAAACAAATCATCAATGCGAGGGAGGGGATATTTGTTCTTGATCGTTACTTTATTCAGTTGTCGATAGTCGATGCACATTCTCAAGGTGCCATCTTTCTTGCGTACGAATAATATCGGTGCACCCCACGGGGACATACTAGGCCTAATGAAGCCCTTGTCCAGCAAATCTTTCAACTGCTCCTTCAATTCACGCAGTTCCGCTGGAGCCATTCTATATGGAGGGATAGAAATAGGCTGAGTGCCTGGAATTACATCAATACCGAATTCCACTTCTCGTTCTGGGGGTAAACCTAGAAGATCCTCTGGAAATTCATTGACGACCGGTACAGACTGTGGAGTTAATGGTTCTACATCATTATCTTTCACTCGTACCAAATGACATATGTAGCCCTTGGCAATCATTTTCCTTGCTTTCAAATAGGAAATAAATCTTCCTCGTGGTGCCCCTACCTTACCCTGCCATTCGAGAACATTTTCCTGTGGAAAACAAAATTGTACCTTCTTGGCCCGGCAATCTACCGTAGCATAACACGAAGCCAACCAATCCATTCCCATAATTACATCAAAATCCACCATGTTCAATTCAATGAGATCGGCCAATGTATCATGACCACACACAGTTACCACACAGTTACGATACACTCTCTTTGTAATAATATATTCACCAACCGGTGTAAACACTTCAATTGATTTAATTAATAATTCCGGTGCCTTTGCAAATTTCGCAGCAACCAATGGAGTAATATAGGAAAATGTAGAGCCTGGGTCAATTAATGCATATACATTATGTGAGAATATGGATAATGTACCTGTGACAACATCTGGGGAAGCCTCTGAATTCTGGCGGTCCACCAAAGCATAAGTGCGATTCTGGACCCCGCTAGTACTGGCTCCTCCTCTGGCACCTCTACCTCGACCCATAGGCTGCACCCCTCGGCCCTGTGAAGGAACCGATGCTGAAGACGCAACAGCCGACCCAGCTGGTCGTGCTATACCACCCATGCTCTGCTGTGGACACTCTCTCGCTATATGTCCCGGCATACCACACCAAAAGCAGACATTCGTCCCTATCCGACATGTACCTGTGTGCATACGCCCACAGTGCTGACACTGCTGACGAAAGAAACCTGCTGCCTGTGATCCATGACCCCCACTACTCTGCCCAGCTGAACCACCTCTAAATCCTCGAGACTGAGAATAAGCACTCCCTATGGAATAAGAGAATGACGGTCTAGGTGGTCTAGGAAACATGCGGGGCCTAGATCCTCCTTGGGAAATCATAGGTGGTCCCATAGGTCTAGCCCTTTTGGACTGTCCCCTATCAAATTCATGTACCCTTCGCCTATGTCTTTGATCTTCCATTTTCTGGGCGAAGGCTTGTATGCGAGCAATGTCCATGTCCCTATTCAGGGCCGCAATAGTGCAATCTCTTACCAAATATGGCTCTAGTCTGTCCACGTATCTATGGACCTTGTCTGTCATCGTAGCCACAACATTTGGCGCATATCGAGCCAAGGAGTTAAATTGCAAACTATATTCCCGAACACTCATATTCCCTTGACGCAAATTCAGGAACTGATCTGCACGTGCTTCCCGAACCTCATACGGAAGATAATGATCGAGAAAGGCCACTTTAAACTCTTCCCATGTTGGTGAATCTGCACCAATGTCACGGGATTTCTTCCAATCCTCATACCACAGTATTGCCTCTCCTTTCAACCTATACGCAGCAAGTTCCACTGTCTCGACCCCTGTCACATGCATAACTTCCAAGGCCCTCTGAATTTGATCCACGAAGTCCTGTGGATCTGCTTTTGGATCGGACCCTGTGAATATAGGAGGGTCCCGTTTCAAGAAATCCTGCGTTCTGCGACTTGCCATTCTAGCCGCATCATCATCATGTGCCATTGCACCAGCTCTCCCCTGGCTTTGTGCCGCCACTAACTGTGTCAACATCTGTACAGCATTCCTAAGATCCTGATCTGTGGCATTTGTCGGTGGTTCCACGGGCACTTCCCTTCTTCTCGGCTCTTCTGGAGCTGAAGAAGTAGAAGAAGCTCGCATTGCGAACTCAGTTCCAGCCCCACCTTGATCAACTTGGTCAGGTGGTGGTCTACTTGTTCCTTCAGCAATTCTATCTATCAACTTGCTTTTACCTTTTCCTCTTCCTCTTCTAGTGTTCGGCATTTTGACTATACCAAAGAAAAACAATTACCAAAATCAGATACAATGCAACTGACAACATTGGCTCTATTGCAAGATCTAGAATGAAGGAAAGAAACAACATCCTAAATATCCCGTAGCCTCCTACGTATAAATATGGTGTACAACACATCGATACGTAAGACTCTACTCAGACATGGCTTTGTAGACATCCTTAGACCGACTGCTCTGATACCACTATTGTCACGCCCCGAATCCCATCGAGACGTGATTGGCACCCGTAGCCGATAAGGCCTGAGAGAACCAACCTTTGCCTATGTTCAATCATATGCATATCATAACCACCATGGCATAAGAACATGAAAGACGAATAAAGGAAAACATGGGACATCATTATACATACATATGAAACTTGGCCGTTGAGGCCATCCAGTCAAAACCACATATGTCTTTTACACTGATACACCCACATCGGTCTACAAAAGCCTCTAACAAGAGCATTGACCAAAATGAACCATAAGTCAGGACAAGTCCCTACTTTACACATTATGTACAATACCAAAACATATATACACTCTGACTCGGAGAAGCCCCGAATGAGCTGGAGCTCACCAAAGAACCGCTAACACTGGCAATCTACTGAGGAGGCCTACTGGGACCTGCGCCTGCAGCAAGTAAGGTAAATTCCCCGAGAGGGGTCAGTACGAAATAAGTACTGAGTATGCAAGGCTCAGATGAAACTATACGACACATGAACATTTCAATGAATATGTCAATGAACTCAATACATATGAAGAATCAATGTGCATAAGTCACCATTTGGTATTTTGGGAAACCATGTGGATTGCTTTCATTACTTTATTTGCTTTCTTTATCTCAATGCTCAATGATAACAATGTACCCGGGCCCCTACTGATCAGTGGGTCTTTTCATATCATAACATCATATTGGGATCGAGTCGAGCTAGGCTTATGCCCTTAGACTTGCCACCCATAAATCAATACATCGGGATCGAGTCGAGCTAGGCTTACGCCCCTAGACTTGCCACCCATAAATCATACATCTCGGGATCGAGTCGAGCTAGGCTTATGCCCCTAGACTTGCCACCCGTACTTGATCATTGACCACATTTGCATTACTTTAATCTTTACTTTGAGATTGATACTTGGATAGTCATAACATTACTTTGGAACTTTGGAACATAACATTATTGGAAACTTTGAATCATTAACCAATGAGTGAGAGACATGTGAATAAAAATCGTGAGAAATATAACATCACGTAGCACCATGATACCATTGGAACCATAGGACAATAATCCATGAACAAGAGACACAAGTATAGGCACTATTGGAATATTGGAACGTAACTTTATTTGGGTTTTTGGAACATTAACCATGAATATGAGGCATGAGATTAACAAATGATCAATGAGTATAAAATATATAACAATGAACCTTGATAACCAAATATGGAATACCTTAGCACATTTCGGGATAGGACTAGTGACATGTCAATATGAACACTATTTGCCGTAGGAAGATACGGACAAAGTAACCTTACATACCTTGGATTCGCACTACGAATATACAACCTTAGATGCGTATACAATAATCCCTCTCCTTCTTTATGTGTCACTCTACAACATAAATACATAACGAAATTCACATTAACCACCAATCACTTTACAAATGCATACCATGTCAATGAGTTACATGTTTGCCTTTAAACATGTCATTTCCCCTTGACAAAACCATTGATCATACTATTATTTCAAAAATTCCATAATATTCCCAACATTGACCAATACATAAAAATCAACACATTTCACCACAATACTCCTCCTTTACACTTTCTTATCCATAACACATCCCAAATAATCCATCAAAGCACCTTAATTCAACTCATAACACATATCGGCCAAACTCCCATAATTTCCACTTTTAGACAAGAACAAGTTTAATGCCAAAAATAACACCATAAATGTTCATATTTTGTCCATACCATGCTTTTTCATCAAAGGCACAAGGCCTAATTCAAATTCAAATCACCAAGATGACACATCTTGCACCAAAGGCAAAAATACACTATTCATCATCTTGCCAACACAACTAGCATAATATACATAATCTCCCATGCATATAATATGTTAATACATGAAAATAAACACTTACCAAAGCTTGGAATAGGATGATCTTGTCCAAAAATGCCTTAGGGTTTTTGGGAGTCCAAGAGGTGTTCTTGAGATTTTTCTAGAAAAAGAATGAAAAAGCATGTGTGTTTTGCCTCAATAAATCTGATTTTTTGGGTCCCTTATATAGTGCTCAAGTCATCCTTCGCCATTTGGGAGCAATAATGGAATGGTCATGGCAAGAATGGGTCAAATGACCCATTTGGGCCAAGTCTTTTATTTCATTTTGGGCCCAATTATACATATCCATCAAATTTCATTTATTATTCACCATATATCTCATGTTTACATAATTCCATAAGGTCAAGACAATATTCCCTTAAAAGATTCTCATTCGTCCTTTCGATCGCAAAAATAGGCATTCTAGTCGCCCTTGGTTTCATTGGACATTTTGGATCACTATTCACCTTTCGTGATTTGATCATGTAGGAGTATGTAGGATTATATTGAAGTGTTTGAAGCTTTAAAAATGCTCAATTAACTCCAAAGAACCAAAAGAAACCATCGAGAAATCGTCGTAGAATTGCGTTACAAAACGACGCCGGAAAGGGCATAATTTTTGTGCCTTGCGCCACAACCCCTGAAACAGGGTAGTGGCGCAAGAATTTGGCCTTCTCTGAAGTTTATGCAGGCTGGTGTCTTGCGCCACACCCCTGAAACAGGGTAGTGGCGCAAGTTTCAGCATTTCGCTGAAATTTCCGGCCACTAATCCAACGTTTACGTATCGTCCAATCCCTTATCAAAACACTACAAAATACTTACTTAGTGATCTTAACCATCAAGTAAACATGACTTAAAGTCACCAAATGAGGTTAGAATGTGTACGAGTTCTTACCCAAATGCTCCACGAAATCACAACACACCTTCTACGATGATCTAATCGCACATGTTACGTCCGATATCAAATGTTTCACCAATGACACTATAAAACACATATGCATGGCATCTCAACACCTATGTAGGTATGATCCCAAGGTATCAAGTGAGGTTATAAAGTACGGGGTGTTACATCTTGGCTCTTCTGGAAGAGTAGAAGAAGCCTGCGATGCAAACTCCTGTTCAGCCCCACCCTGATTAACTTGTTCAGGCGGTGCTCTACTGGTTCCTTCTCCAGCAATCCTATCCACCTTATTTCCTTTACCTCTACCTTTTTTTGTAATCGGCATGTTCACTATAATAAAGAAAAGAAACAAATTCAGTGGTTAAACATAACTCCACCTACAACTTTGACTCTATTGCACGATCTATGAAATAAAGAAAAAGAGAGAACTCCTAAATGTCCCGTAGCCTCCTACTTATAAATGTGGTGCACAACACATCCATAAGCTAGACTCTACTCAGACACGGCTTTGTAGACACCCTAGGATGACCCGCTCTGATACCACTTTTGTCACACCTCAAATCCCCTTGGGGCTGACATGGCACCCGAAGCCGTTAAGGCCCGAGAGAACCATTCTATACGTTCACATACTTGTCATCAATGGGCTAGCATTCACTCACTTATGGTTACAACATATCAATAGTAGAAATCTAATAAGAACATTTATATAAACATGAGACATGGCCGTTGGAGCCATATGGTCAAAAAAAGGTACAACGTTCCTTCCTTTAACTATACAACATCTACAAAGCCTCTACCAGTTACATAACCAAACCTACAGTCGGTATGTGTCCCCGCTTTATACATATGTAATACAATACCAAAATCAACATATACATATGACTCGAAAAGCCCCGAACAAACTGGAGTTCACTAATAATTCGCAGATAACCCGCAGCTTACTGTGGAGGTCTACTATTACCTGTGCCTGCAACAAGTAAGGTAAGTCCCCCAAGGGACGTCAGTACGAAAGAATGTACTGAGTATGTAAGGCTATAAGCAACTGCATGAGATATAGGAACTCAAATGGAATCAAATACAAGTGAATAGATAATATTGATAAACCACCTTTACTGTAATCGTGGAACCGTATACATTACATTAATTACTTCTCTTTCTCTTTCTTTACTTTTCTTGTCTTTATAAGGCATGCCATACATATACCCAACTGATCAGTGGTAACATAATCTGGGATCGTCTCTATGCTGGGCTATAAGCCCCCTCGAGCTGCCACCCATAAATAATAAGTCGGGATCGTCTCTATGCTAGGCTTTAAGCCCCCTCGAGCTACCACCCATAAATGGTAAGTCGGGATCGTCTCTATGCTAGGCTATAAGCCCCCTCGAGCTGCCACCCGAACATAACCATATTGAGTTACTTACTTTATTTAATCTTTGAAGTTGTTATAGTGGTGGTTATAACATTATGGATCCTTCTTGGAACAACAAAAGAGAACATCTGAAATTTGATAGTAAATGTGTATTGAGGTACTTTTAGAACATTTCGGAGTGGAAACTAGGTCATTAGCTAGGTAGACAATATATGATGCCAAAGGATACGGGAAAGAGTAACCTTACATACCTTAACTTCACACCACGTGATTACAAAGATTCAGCTCCTTCCTTAAATGTTACTCTACAATACAAGTACGTAATGGAGCTACATTAAAAGCTAATCACATTATAGGTTTACAAGGCGGTAACTAATTACTTAACGGAAAGTAAAAATCTGTCCGACCACCCCAACACATAGTCTATTATTCCAACCTCCTTTATACTTTCACATAACTCTATTTCAGTTCGTACATGGCAGCCCACTGCCTCACAACAACAATGCGACCAAAACAGCCCATATGTTGACATAGACATTACGAACGGATAGGATTACCTATCTAGTTTATCCTTTACATTTCCACTCCAACGAAACTCCATATATTTATCCCATAAGGTCACCCTATTGACTCCCACAATAACATACCAAAAAACAGTCCACAACAGTTCCAAAATTCAGTTTAACATTACAAGAGAATATTCTCTTTTCATCACACCAAACGTTCCATTTACAAACACGTATAAACATTTCCATCAAGCCATACATAAAAATAAATGAACCAGGGGCAGAACCACACTTCAACACACTGAAATTTCATCCTCCATCTTCATTTCTTCAAGACCTTAATCTCCTTTACAACTCCAAACCACAAGGAAGACAAATTCATTAAAACTAACACAAGTGGACTGCCAACTAATTAAGGGACTGTCCTTCACATTTTAAACATAACCAACCTGATTTCCACACTTTATTATACATATATCACATTAATATACAAGGATAAACACTTACCAAGGATTGAAAAGTGGAGTATTCACCCAAGAACCCTAGGGAAATTTGGGGCGGTTAGTAGGGTTAAGAGAGAGAGAAAAGTGTTAATTTTTTTCTGGACTGTTTTTCAGCAATGAATTAAATGGAAAAATGAGCTGAGATGACCTTTATATACTCCCTCATTGAACCGCCTACACATTCCATCCTTAGCCAAGTTTTTGGTCCAAAATAGTCCAAGTAGGTGATGCACTTACTTGGTTATTAAATCTGTCCAAATCAGTCCAAGTAGGTGATGCACCTACTTGGTTTGTTTCTACATGGATCACCTTTGTTTTGGGCCTTAATTAAACTTGGAGTTGGGATGATCATCATTTCCCTTTTAATTACTTAACTTGGGCCTCAATTGAGTCCATTAACATAGGTCCAAATGCAGCCCAATAGCTTAAGTAGATGACACACCTACTATCTCAATTAAGTCACGGAAGCACCTCACTTATGTTTTCCCCTTTTTCCAACGTCTCAATCCCTCTACCTTAATACACCACTTAACTCTAACTTTACGCCTAAGTACATCCTTGTTCTCCCAAGTTTAAATACTTTTACCCATGTTAGGTTGGTCGTAGAAGTTTCAAAAATGTACGGGGTATTGTACTTGAATCAAAGAACTAGTTGATCCATTACCTATTGGCACAAGTCAGTACCATTTTCCAGATAAGTGAAAGTAGTGTGTATAGAATACGGGGTGTTACAGGTTCTCTCGGGCCTTATCGGCTACGGGTGCCAATCATGTCTCGATTGGATTCGGGGTGTGACAAAAGTGGTATCAGAGCAGGTCGTTCTAAGGATGTCTACAAAGCCATGTCTGAGTAGAGTCTTACTTATCGATGTGTTGTGCACCACATTTATAAGTAGGAGGATACGGGACATTTAGGATGTTGTTTCGTTCCTTCATTCTAGATCGTGCAATAGAGCCAATGTTGTCAGTTGCATTGTATCTGATCTTGGTAATTGTTTTTCTTTGGTATAGTCAAAATGCCGAACACTAGAAGAGGAAGAGGAAAAGGTAAAAGTAAGCTGATAGATAGAATTGCTGGAGAGGGAACAAGTAGACCACCACCTGAACAAGTTAATCAAGGTGGGGCTGAAACTGAGTTTGCAACGCGAGCTTCTTCTACTTCTTCAGCTCCAGAAGAGCCAAGAAGAAGGGAAGTTCCCGTGGAACCACCGACGAATGCCACAGACCAGGATCTTAGGAATGCAGTTCAGATGTTAACATAGTTAGTGGCAGCCCAGAGTCAAGGATGAGCTGGTCCAATGACACATGATGATGATGCGGCTAGAGTAGCAAGTCGCAGAACACAGGATTTCCTCAAATTGGACCCTCCTATCTTCACAGGGGCAGATCCTAAAGCAGATCCACAGGACTTCGTGGATCAAATTCAGAGGTCCTTGGAAGTTATGCATGTGACAGGGGTAGAAACAGTGGAACTTGCTGCATACAGGTTGAAAAGAGAGGCAATACTGTGGTATGAGGATTGGAAGAAATCCCGTGACATTGGTGTAAATCCACCTACGTGGGAAGAGTTTAAAATGGCTTTCCTTGATCATTACTTGCCCTATGAGATCCGTGAGGCACGTGCGGATCAGTTCCTAAATCTTCGTCAGGGAAATCTAAGCGTCAGGGAATATAGCTTGCAATTTAATTCCTTGGCTCGATATGCACCAAATGTTGTGGCTACGATGACAGACAGGGTCCATAGATACGTGGACAGACTAGAGCCATACTTGGTAAGAGATTGCACTATTGCGGCCTTGAATAGGGACATGGACATTGCTCGAATACAAGCCTTCGCCCAGAAAATGGATGCTTTAAGACAGAGACGAAGGGTACATGAATTTGATAGGGGACAGTCCAAAAGGTCTAGACCTATGGGACCACCTATGATGTCCCAAGGAGGATCTAAGGCCCACATGTTTCCCAGACCACCTAGACCGTCGTTCTCGTCTTCCACAGGGAGTGCTTATTCTCAGTCTCGAGGGTTTAGAGGTGGTTCAGCTGGGCAGAGTAGTGGGGTTCATGGATCACAGGCAGCAGGTTTCCCTCGTCAGCAGTGTCAGCACTGCGGGCGTATGCACACAGGTACATGTCGGACAGGGACAAATGTCTGCTTTTGGTGTGGTATGCCGGGACATATAGCAAGAGAATGTCCACAGCGGAGCATGGGTGGTATAGCACGACCAGCTGGGTCAGCTGTTGCGTCATCAGCATCGGTTCCTTTACTGGGCCGAGGGGTGCAGCCTATTGGCCGGGGTAGAGGTGCCAGAGGAGCAGCCAGTACTAGCGGGGTCCAGAATCGCACTTATGCTTTGGTAGACCGCCAGAATTCAGAGGCTTCCCCAGATGTCGTTGCAGGTACATTATCCATATTCTCACATAATGTATATGCACTAATTGACCCAGGTTCTACATTTTCCTATGTTACTCCATTGGTTGCTGCGAAATTTGCAAAGGCACCAGAATTATTAATTAAGTCAATTGAAGTGTCTACACCGGTTGGTGAATATATTATTGCAAAGAGAGTGTATCATAACTGTGTGGTAACTGTGTGTGGTCATGATACGTTGGTCGATCTCATCGAATTGGACATGGTGGATTTTGATGTAATTATGGGAATGGATTGGTTGGCCTCTTGTTATGCTACGGTAGATTACTGGGCCAAGAAGGTGCAATTTTGTTTTCCGCAAGAAAATCTTCTTGAATGGCAGGGTAATGTAGGGGCACCACGAGGGAGATTTATTTCCTATTTGAAAGCCAGAAAAATGATTGCCAAGGGATACATATGTCATTTGGTACGAGTGAAAGATAATGATGTGGAACCATTAACTCCACGTTCAGTACCGGTAGTCAATGAATTTCTTGATGTATTTCCAGAGGATCTTCCAGGTTTACCCCCAGAACGGGAAGCGGAATTTGGCATTGATGTGATTCCAGGCACTCAGCCTATTTCTATTCCTCCATATAGAATGGCTCCAGCAGAATTGCGTGAATTAAAGGAGCAATTGAAGGATTTGCTGGACAAAGGCTTCATTAGGCCTAGTATGTCCCCGTGGGGTGCACCGGTATTATTCGTACGTAAGAAAGATGGCACATTGAGGATGTGCATTGACTACCGACAGTTGAATAAAGTAACAATCAAGAACAAATATCCCCTCCCTCGCATTGATGATTTGTTTGATCAGTTACAGGGTGCCAAGTGTTTTTCAAAGATTGACTTGAGGTTGGGTTACCATCAAGTCAGAGTTAGAGAGGAGGATGTACCCAAGACAGCTTTTCGAACACGGTATGGCCATTATGAATTTTTAGTTATGTCATTTGGACTAACAAATGCACCGGCTGTGTTTATGGATTTGATGAATAGGGTGTTTAAGCCATTCTTAGACGTGTTCGTGACAGTATTTATAGATGATATTCTTGTTTATTCAAGATCACCAAAAGACCACGCTACTCACTTATGGCAGGTGTTGCAAATCCTTCGTGAGCGTAAGTTGTATGCAAAATTCTCCAAATGTGAGTTTTGGTTAAAATCAGTTGCATTCTTGGGTCACATTGTGTCAGATAAAGGGATCCAGGTCGATACACAGAAGATAGAAGCAGTGAAAAACTGGCCGAGGCCTACGACACCCATAGAGATTCGCAGTTTTCTGGGTTTGGCAGGTTGTTATCGAAGATTTGTAGAAGGGTTTGCTTCTATTGAGCCACCATTAACAAAGTTAACTCACAAGGCAATTAAGTTTCAATGGAATGATGCATGTGAAAAAGGGTTCCAAAAACTGAAACATAATTTGACTTCCACGCCAGTGTTAGTACTTCCTGAAGGCACAAAGGGCTATGCAGTGTATTGTGATGCTTCCGGGATTGGTCTCGGATGTGTGTTGATGCAGCATGGTCGGGTGATAGCATATGCCTCACGACAGTTACGGCCACATGAGAAAAACTATCCCACACATGATCTTGAATTAGCAGCGGTAGTGTTTGCTTTAAAGATATGGCGTCATTATTTATATGGGTTTCATGTTGACATCTATACGGATCACAAAATCTTGCAATATCTTTTTAAGCAGAAGGAACTCAACCTAAGGCAACGAAGCTGGTTAGAGCTTTTAAAAGACTATGACATTGATATTCTTTATCACCCAGGCAAAGCAAATGTAGTAGCTGATGCATTGAGCCGTAAGGCAGTAGAAAACACTAGTGGTCAGTTTAATGAAAAGCATGAGATAATCAAAGATTTGAATCAATTAGCCAGCTTGGGAGTTCACCTTATTGAATCCTCAGATAATAGAGTTATTGTGCAGAATGCAGCAGAATCCTCCTTGATAGCTGAAGTGAAAGAGAAGCAATTTGCGGATTCTATTTTATTGCAGCTAAAGGAGAATGTGCAGCAGAATTTGACCAAGGCATTTGATATTACACCGGAAGGGGTACTTCAATGTCAAGGGAGATTATGTGTACCAGACATAGATGAGCTGAGGACACGAATAATGACAGAGGCGCACCATTCGTGCTATTCCATTCACCCGGGTGCTACTAAAATGTACCATGAAGTGAAAGAAGTGTATTGGTGGGGCAACATGAAAAAGAACATTGCAAAATTTGTCGCGCAGTGCCCGAATTGTCAACAAGTGAAAGTGGAACATCAGAAACTGGGAGGTTACATGCAATGTATCAATCTTCCAGTCTGGAAGTGGGATATGATTAATATGGATTTCATTACGGGTTTGCCTCGTACATTGCGGAAGTTTGATTCTATATGGGTCATAGTGGACCGACTTACTAAATCAATGCATTTTCTACCGGTCAAAACGACCTATACAGCTGAGGATTATGCGAACTTGTATGTGAAAGAGATAGTACGATTGCATGGTATTCCACTTTCTATTATATCAGACAGAGGAGCACAGTTCACAGCACACTTCTGGAAATCTTTTCAGCGGAGTTTAGGTACTCAGGTGAATTTGAGTACGGCTTTCCATCCTCAGACTGATGGACAAGCCGAACGTACTATTCAGACACTTGAAGATATGCTACAACCATGTACGTTGGATTTTCAAGGCAGTTGGGATGACCATTTGCCTCTTATTGAATTTGCGTATAACAATAGCAATCATTCAAGTATTAAAATGGCACCTTATGAAGCCTTGTATGGAAGGAAATGTAGATCACCAATCGGATGGTTCGAAGCAGGTGAAACTGCTTTACTTGGGCCAGATATTGTTCACCAAGCCATAGAGAAAGTTAAAGTTATCCAACAATGGTTACAAACGGCTCAAAGTCGTCACAAGTCATATTCCGATGTTAGAAGAAGAGGGCTTGAATTCGCCATAGGTGATTGGGTATTTTTAAAGGTGTCACCGATGAAAGGGGTAATACGGTTTGGGAAGAAAGGGAAATTGAGTCCACTTTACATAGGTCCATATGAAATCATTAGAAGATTTGGGCAAGTTGCGTATGAGTTGGCACTACCCCAGGACCTTTCTTCAGTCCATACGGTATTTCACGTTTCGATGCTTCGAAAGTGCATAGGAGATCCTTCGCGTATTGTTCCCATTGAGGATGTTCAAGTTACAGAGGATCTCACTTATGAAGAGGTACCCATTGCTATCCTAGATCGACAAGTAAAGAGATTGAGGAATAAATACATAGCCTCCGAGAAAGTCCTTTGGAGAAATCACAAGTAGAGGAGATCACATAGGAAGCGGAAGAAATGATGAGATCAAAGTATCCCCATCTATTTCAAATGGACCAAGAAGTACACCGTGCGGAGGTGGAACAATAACAAGTAAGTATTTAAGAGCATTATGTGTATTTGTATACGTAAAGTAAAGATGCAATTGATGTATATAAGACGATGTTGTTAACATTCGAGGACGAATGTTTCTAAGGGGGGAAGAATTTAACACCCCGTACTTTTATAACCTTACTTGATACCTTGTGATGCCATGAATATGTGTTTTATAGTGTTATTGGGGAAACATTTGATATCGGACTTAACATGTGCGATTAGACCTTCATAGGAGGTGTTTTGTGATTTCGTGATGCATTTGGGTCATGCCCCGTACATATTATAACCTCGTTTGGTGACTTTAAGTCATGTTTACTTGATGTTTAAGGTCACTAAGTAAGTATTTTGTAGTGTTTTGATAAGGGATTGGACGATACGCAAACATTGGATAAGTGGCCGAAATTTTCAGCAAAGTGTTGAAACTTGCGCCACTACCCTGTTCCAGTGGTGTGGTGCAAGCCACATGAAGGATGAAGATTCATAGAAGGCTGGAAACTTGCGCCACAGCCTGCTTTGCAGCTAGTGGCGCAAGGCACAAGTTTTGTGCCTTTCCGGACGCGTTTTGTAACGCAATTCTATGATGCTTCTTGGATGGTTTATTTTGGTCCCTTGGAGTTATTTGAGCAGTGTTAAAGCTTCAAACACTTCAATACACTCCTACATACTCCTACATGCTCAAATTATGAAATGTTAATAGTGACCCAAAAATGTCCAATGAAGCTAAGGGCGACTAGAATTCCTATTTTTGCGATCGAAATGACGAATGAGAATCTCGTAAGAAAATATTGTGGTGCCATCATGGAATTATGTAAACATGATATATATGGTGAATTATGTATGAAAAATTGATGGCTAAGTTGAGATGTGTTATTTGGCCCTATTTGAGGCCCAAAATGGAATAAAATACATAGGCCCAAAGGAAAATGATCCATTCCTCCAATATTGACCAAGTAAAACATGTATTAAATGCCAAGAATTGGCTAAGGACAACATGAGAGGACTATATAAAGGGGTAAATCAGATTTTTATTGTCCAAAATATTTCCTTTGAACTCTTTGGACAAGAGCATCCTATTCCAAGCTTTGGTAAGTGTTTATTCTCATGGATTAACATATTATATGCATGGGAGATTATGTATATTATGCTAGTTGTGTTGGCAAGGTGATGAATAGTGTATTTTTTCCTTTGGTGAAAGATGTGTCATCTTGGTAATTTGAACTTGAATTAGGACTTGTGCCTTTGATGAAAAAGCATGGTATGGACAAAATATGAACATGTATGGTGTTATTTTTTGTATTAAACTTGTTCTTGTCTATAAGTGGAAATTGTGGGATTTTGGCCGATATGTGTTATGAGTTGTATTAAGGTCATTTGATGGGTTATTGGTGATGTGTTATGGATAAGAAAGTGTAAAGGAGAAGTGTGGTGGTGAAATGTATCCATTATCATGTATTGGTCAATGTTGGGAATATTATGGAATTTTTGGAATAATAGTATGATCAATGATTTTGTCAAGGGGAAATGACATGTTTAAAGGCAAATATGTAACTCATTGACATTGTATGCATTTGTAAAGTAATTGGTGGTTAATATGAATTTCGTTATGTATTTATGTTGTAGAGTGACACATAAAGAAGGAGCGGGCTTATTGTATACGCATCTAAGGTTGTATATTCCTATTGCGAAACCAAAGTATGTAAGGTTACTTTGTCCGTATCTTTCTGCGGCAAATAGTATTCACATTGACATGTCACTAGTCCTATCCCGAAATGTGCTAAAGTATTCCATATCCGGTTAGCAATGGTCATTGTTATAAATTTCCTACTCTTTGATCATTTGTAAATCTCATGTCTCATATTCATGGTTAATGTTCCAAAAGCTAAAATAAAGTTATGTTCCAATATTCCAATAGTGACTATACTTGTGTCTCTTGTTCATGAATTATTGTCCAATGGTTCCAATAGTATCATGGTGCTAGTAATGTTATATTTCTCATGATGTTTATTCACATGTCCTTCACTCATTGGTTAATGATTCAAAGCTTCCAACAATGTTATGTTCCAAAGTTCCAAAGTGATGTTATGACTATCAAAGTATCAATCTCAAAGTAATGAACAAAGTAATGCAAATGTGGTCAATAATCAAGTATGAGTGGCAAGTTAAGGGGCTTAAGCCTAGCTCGACTCGATCCTGAGGTATGGATTTATGGGTGGCAGGTCTAGGGGCATAAGCCTAGCTCGACCCGATCCCGATGCATTGATGTATGGGTGGCAAGTCTAGGGGCATAAGCCTAGCTCGACTCGATCCCAACACGATGATATGATATGAAAAGACCCACTGATCAGTCGGGGCCTGGGTACATTGTGATATGTAATGATAAGTGAGCATTGAATGTAAAGAAAGTAACAAAAGTAATGAAAGCAATCCACATGGTTTCCAAAATGCAACATGGTGACTTATTTACATTGATTAGTCATTTGTATTTGAGTTCATTGAGATATTCATGTGTTGTACAGTTTCATATGAGCCTTGCATACTCAGTACTTATTTCGTACTGACCCCTCTCGGGGAATTTACCTTACTTGCTGCAGGCGCAGGTACCAGTAGGCCTCCCCAGTAGATTGCCACTGTTAGCGGTTCTTTGGTGAGCTCCAGCTCATTCAGGGCTTCTCTGAGTCAGAGTGTGTATATATGTTTTGGTATTCTACATATTGTGTAAAGCGGGGACTTGTCCCGACTTATGGTTCATTTTGGTCAATGCTTTGTTAGAGGCTCTTGTAGACAAGTGTGGGTGTATAAATGTAAAAGGGATATGTCGTACATGACTCAGTGGCCTCAACGGCCTAGTTTCGCGTATGTATATATATCATGTTCCATGACTCTCATTGTTGGTCTCTATAGCTATTATGTGCTTATGGGTTTCTTATGGCATGCATATGATTGAACATAGGCAAAGGTTGGTTCTCTCGAGCCTTATCGGCTACGGGTGCCAATCATGTTTCGATTGGATTCGGGATATGACATTTGGTCCATCCAACTTTTGAATGTCTCATTTAGTGATTTACTAGTCAAAGAAACACCGATAATCCATCTGAGTTTGGAATAAATAGATGTTAGGAGGTAATGCACATATAGTAATGTAAGAAACAAAGTTTTATTACTGGTCCGTCCAGCCTTTGATTGTCTCATTTAGTAAATTAGTAGTTAAAAAAACACCGATAATCCTTCTTAGTATGGAATACATAGATGTTAGGTTGTAATACATGTGTAGTAATGTAAGAAACCAAGTTCTATTTCTGGTCCGTCCAACCTTTGTATGAGTTATTTAGTGATTTAGTTGTCAAGAAAACACCGATAATCCATCCAAGTATGGAATAAATAGATGCTAGGAGGTAATATACATGTTGTAATGTAAGAAACCAAGTTTTATTACTGGTCTGTCCAGCGTTTGTATGTCTTATTTAGTAATTTAGTAGTTAAAAAAACATCAATAACCCTTCTGAGTATGGAATACATAGATGCTAGGTTGTAATACAATAGTAGTAATGTAAGAAACCAAGTTCTATTTTTGGTCCATCCAACTTTTGAATGTCTCATTTAGTGATTTAGTAGTCAAAGAAAAACCGATAATCCATCTGAGTTTGGAATAAATAGATGTTAGGAGGTAATGCACGTGTAGTAATGTAAGAAACCAAGTTTTATTACTGGTCCGTCCAGCCTTTGATTGTCTCATTTAGTAATTTAGTAGTTAAAAAAATATCGATAATCCTTCTGAGTATGGAATACATAGATGTTAGGTTGTAATACATGTGTAGTAATATATGAAACCAAGTTCTATTACTGGTCCGTCCAACCTTTGTATGAGTTATTTAGTGATTTAGTTGCCAAAAAAAACACCGATAATCCATCAAAGTATGGAATAAATAGATGCTAGGAGGTAATATACATGTTGTAATGTAAGAAACCAAGTTTTATTACTGGTCTGTCCAGCCTTTGTATGTCTTATTTAGTAATTTAGTAGTTAAAAAAACATCAATAACCCTTTTGAGTATGGAATACATAGATGCTAGGTTGTAATACAATAGTAGTCATATAAGAAACCAAGTTCTATTTTTGGTCTATCCAACTTTTGAACGTCTCATTTAGTGATTTAGTAGTCAAAGAAATACCGATAATCCATGTGAGGTTGGAATACATAGATGTTAGGAGGTAATGCACATGTAGTAATGTAAGAAATCAAGTTTTATTACTGGTCCATCTAGCCTTTGTATGTCTCATTTAGTTATTTAGAAGTCAAACAAACATCGATAATCCTTTTGGTATGGAATACATAGATGTTAGGTTGTAATACAAGTGTAGTAATGTAAGAAACCAAGTTCTATTACTGGTTCGTCCAACCTTTGTATGAGTTATTTAGTGATTTAGTAGTCAAAAAAACACCGATAATCCATCCAAGTAAGGAATAAATAGTTTCTAGGAGGTAATACACGTGTTGTAATGTAAGAAACCAGGTTTTATTATAGGTGTGTCCAACCTTTGTATGTCTCATTGAGAAATTTAGTTTTCAAAAAAACATCAAAAATCCATCCGAGTATGGAATACATAGATGCTAGGTTGTAATACAATAGTTGTAATGTAATTACTGGTCTCTCAAGCCTTTGTATGTCTCATTTAGTAATTTAGTAGTCAAAAAAACATCGATAGCCCTTTTGAGTATGGTATGCATAGATGTAAGGTTGTAATACAAGTGTAGTAATGTAAGAAACCAAGTTCTATTATTGGTCCGTCCAACCTTTGTATGTGTGATTTAGTGATTTAGTAGACAAAAAAACATCGATAATCCATCCATGTAAGGAATAAATTGATGCTAGAAGGTAATACACGCATTGTAATGTAAGAAACCAGGTTTTATTATTAGTCTGTCCAACCATTGTATGTCTCATTTAGAAATTTAGTAGTCAAAAAAATATCAAAAATCCATCAGAGTATGGAATACATAGATGCCAGGTTGTAATACAATTGTAGTAATGTAAGAAACAAAGTTCTATTTTTGGTCCATCCAACTTTTGAATGTCTCATTTAGTGATTTAGTTTTCAAAGAAACACCGATAATCCATCTGAGTTTTGAATACATAGATGTTAGGAGGTAATGCAAATGTAGAAATGTAAGAAACCAAGTTTTATTACTGGTCCGTCCAGTCTTTGTATGTCTCATTTAGTAATTTAGTAGTTAAAAAAACATCGATAATCCTTCTGAGTATGGAATACATAGATGTTAGGTTGTAATACAAGTGTAGTAATGTAAGAAACCAAGTTCTATTACTGGTTCGTCCAACCTTTGTATGAGTTATTTAGTGATTTAGTAGTCAAAAAAACACCGATAATCCATCCAAGTAAGGAATAAATAGATTCTAGGAGGTAATACACGTGTTGTAATGTAAGAAACCAGGTTTTATTATAGGTGTGTCCAACCTTTGTATGTCTCATTTAGAAATTTAGTTGTCAAAAAAACATCAAAAATCCATCCGAGTATGGAATAAATAGATGCTAGGTTGTAATACAATAGTAGTAATGTAATTACTGGTCACTCAAGCCTTTGTATGTCTCATTTAGTAATTTATTAGTCAAAAAAACATCGATAGACCATTTGAGTATGGTATGCATAGATGTAAGGTTGTAATACAAGTGTAGTAATGTAAGAAACCAAGTTCTATTATTGGTCCGTCCAACCTTTGTATGTGTGATTTAGTGATTTAGTAGACAAAAAAACACCGATAATCCATCCATGTAAGGAATAAATTGATGTTAGAAGGTAATACACGCATTGTAATGTAAGAAACCAGGTTTTATTATTGGTCTGTCCAACCATTGTATGTCTCATTTAGAAATTTAGTAGTCCAAAAAATATCAAAAATCCATCCGAGTATGGAATACATAGATGCTAGGTTGTAATACAATTGTAGTAATGTAAGAAACAAAGTTCTATTTTTGGTCAATCCAACTTTTGAATGTCTCATTTAGTGATTTAGTTTTCAAAGAAACACCGATAATCCATCCGTGTATGGAATACATAGATGCTAGGTTGTAATACAATAGTAGTAATGTAAGAAATCAAGTTCTATTATTGGTCCGTCCAACCTTTGTATATATGATTTAGTGATTTAGAAGTCAAAAAAACACCAATAACCCTTTTGAGTATGGTATGCATAGATGTTAGGCTGTAATATAATAGTAGTAATGTAAGAAACCAAGTTTTATTACTGGTCTGTCCAGCCTTTGTATGTCTTATTTAGTAATTTAGTAGTCAAAAGAACATCGATAACCCTTTTGAGTATGGTATGCATAGATGTTAGGTTGTAATACAAGTGTAGTAATGTAAGAAACCAAGTTCTATTACTGGTACGTCCAACCTTTGTATGAGTTATTTAGTGATTTAGTAGTCAAAAAAACACCGATAATCCATCCAAGTAAGGAATAAATAGTTTCTAGGAGGTAATACACGTGTTGTAATGTAAGAAACCAGGTTTTATTATAGGTGTGTCCAACCTTTGTATGTCTCATTTAGAAATTTAGTTGTCAAAAAAACATCAAAAATCCATCCGAGTATGGAATACATAAATGCTAGGTTGTAATACAATAGTAGTAATGTAATTACTGGTCTCTCAAGCCTTTGTATGTCTCATTTAGTAATTTAGTAGTCAAAAAAACATCGATAACCCTTTTGAGTATGGTATGCATAGATGTTAGGTTGTAATACAAGTGTAGTAATGTAAGAAACCAAGTTCTATTATTGGTCAGTCCAACCTTTGTATGTGTGATTTAGTGACTTAGTAGTCTAAAAAACACCGATAATCCATCCAAGTAAGGAATAAATAGATGCTAGGAGGTAATACACGTGTTGTAATATAAGAAACCAGGTGTTATTATTGGTCTGTCCAACCTTTGTATGTCGTATTTAGAAATTTAGTAGTCAAAAAACATCAAAAATCCATCCGTGTATGGAATACATAGATGCTAGGTTGTAATACAATTGTAGTAATGTAAGAAACCAAGTTCTATTTTTGGTCCATCCATCTTTTGAATGTCTCATTTAGTGATTTAGTAGTCAAAGAAACACCGATAATCCATCTGAGTTTGGAATAAATAGATTTTAGGAGGTAATGCACATGTAGTAATGTAAGAAACCAAGTTTTATTACTGGTCCGTCCAGCCTTTGTATGTCTCATTTAGTAATTTAGTAGTTAAAAAAACATCAATAATCCTTCTGAGTATGGAATACATAGATGTTAGGTTGTAATACAAGTGTAGTAATGTAAGAAACCAAGTTCTATTACTGGTACGTCCAACCTTTGTATGAGTTATTTAGTGATTTAGTTGTCAAAAAAACACCGATAATCCATCCAAGTATGGAATAAATAGATGCTAGGAGGTAATATACATGTTGTAATGTAAGAAACCAAGTTTTATTACTGGTCTGTTCAGCCTTTGTATGTCTAATTTAGTAATTTAGTAGTTAAAAAAACATCGATAACCCTTTTGAGTATGGTATGCATAGATGTTAGGTTGTAATACAAGTGTAGTAATGTAAGAAACCAAGTTCAATTATTGGTCCGTCCAACCTTTGTATATGTGATTTAGTGATTTAGAAGTCAAAAAAACACCAATAACCCTTTTGAGTATGGTATGCATAGATGTTAGGCTGTAATATAATAGTAGTAATGTAAGAAACCAAGTTTTATTACTGGTCTGTCCAGCCTTTGTATGTCTTATTTAGTAATTTAGTAGTAAAAAGAACATCGATAACCCTTTTGAGTATGTTATGCATAGATGTTAGGTTGTAATACAAGTGTAGTAATGTAAGAAATCAAGTTCTATTATTGGTCCGTCCAACCTTTGAATGTGTGATTTAGTGACTTAGTAGTCAAAAAAACATCGATAATCCATCCAAGTAAGGAATAAATAGATGCTAGGAGGTAATACACGTGTTGTAATATAAGAAACCAGGTGTTATTATTGGTCGGTCCAACCTTTGTATGTCGTATTTAGAAATTTAGTAGTCAAAAAACATCAAAAATCCATCCGTGTATGGAATACATAGATGCTAGGTTGTAATACAATTGTAGTAATGTAAGAAACCAAGTTCTATTTTTGGTCCATCCATCTTTTGAATGTCTCATTTAATGATTTAGTAGTCAAAGAAACACCGATAATCCATCTGAGTTTGGAATAAATAGATTTTAGGAGGTAATGCACATGTAGTAATGTAAGAAACCAAGTTTTATTACTGGTCCGTCCAGCCTTTGTATGTCTCATTTAGTAATTTAGTAGTTAAAAAAACATCAATAATCCTTCTGAGTATGTAATACATAGATGTTAGGTTGTAATACAAGTGTAGTAATGTTAGAAACCAAGTTCTATTTCTGGTACGTCCAACCTTTGTATGAGTTATTTAGTGATTTAGTAGTTAAAGAAACACTGATAATCCATCTGAGTTTGGAATAAATAGATGTTAGGAGGTAATGCACATGTAGTAATGTAAGAAACCAAGTTTTATTACTGGTCTGTCCAGCCTTTGATTGTCTCATTTAGTAATTTAGTAGTTAAAAAAACATCGATAATCCTTTTGAGTATGGTATGCATAGATGTTAGGTTGTAATACAAGTGTAGTAATGTAAGAAACCAAGTTCAATTATTGGTCCGTCCAACCTTTGTATATGTGATTTAGTGATTTAGAAGTCAAAAAAACACCAATAACCCTTTTGAGTATGGTATGCATAGATGTTAGGCTGTAATATAATAGTAGTAATGTAAGAAACCAAGTTTTATTACTGGTCTGTCCAGCCTTTGTATGTCTTATTTAGTAATTTAGTAGTAAAAAGAACATCGATAACCCTTTTGAGTATGTTATGCATAGATGTTAGGTTGTAATACAAGTGTAGTAATGTAAGAAATCAAGTTCTATTATTGGTCCGTCCAACCTTTGAATGTGTGATTTAGTGACTTAGTAGTCAAAAAAACATCGATAATCCATCCAAGTAAGGAATAAATAGATGCTAGGAGGTAATACACGTGTTGTAATATAAGAAACCAGGTGTTATTATTGGTCGGTCCAACCTTTGAATGTCGTATTTAGAAATTTAGTAGTCAAAAAACATCAAAAATCCATCCGTGTATGGAATACATAGATGCTAGGTTGTAATACAATTGTAGTAATGTAAGAAACCAAGTTCTATTTTTGGTCCATCCATCTTTTGAATGTCTCATTTAATGATTTAGTAGTCAAAGAAACACCGATAATCCATCTGAGTTTGGAATAAATAGATTTTAGGAGGTAATGCACATGTAGTAATGTAAGAAACCAAGTTTTATTACTGGTCCGTCCAGCCTTTGTATGTCTCATTTAGTAATTTAGTAGTTAAAAAAACATCAATAATCCTTCTGAGTATGTAATACATAGATGTTAGGTTGTAATACAAGTGTAGTAATGTAAGAAACCAAGTTCTATTACTGGTACGTCCAACCTTTGTATGAGTTATTTAGTGATTTAGTAGTTAAAGAAACACCGATAATCCATCTGAGTTTGGAATAAATAGATGTTAGGAGGTAATGCACATGTAGTAATGTAAGAAACCAAGTTTTATTACTGGTCTGTCCAGCCTTTGATTGTCTCATTTAGTAATTTAGTAGTTAAAAAAACATCGATAATCCTTCTGAGTATGGAATACATAGATGTTAGGTTGTAATACATGTGTAGTAATATAAGAAACCAAGTTCTATTACTGGTCCGTCCAACCTTTGTATGAGTTATTTAGTTATTTAGTTGTCAAAAAAACAATGATAATCCATCCAAGAATGGAATAAATAGATGCTAGGAGGTAATATACATGTTGTAATGTAAGAAACCAAGTTTTATTACTGGTCTGTCCAGCCTTTGTATGTCTTATTTAGTAATTTAGTAGTTAAAAAAACATCAATAACCCTTCTGAGTATGGAATACATAGATGCTAGGTTGTAATACAATAGTAGTCATGTAAGAAACCAAGTTCTATTTTTGGTCAATCCAACTTTTGAATTTCTCATTTAATGATTTAGTAGTCAAAGAAACACCGATAATCCATGTGAGGTTGGAATACATAGATGTTAGGAGGTAATGCACATGTAGTAATGTAAGAACCCAAGTTTTATTACTGGTCCGTCCAACCTTTGTATGTCTCATTTATTAATTTAGTAGTTAAAAAAACATCGATATTCCTTCTGAGTATGGAATACATAGATGTTAGGTTGTAATACAATAGTAGTAATGTAAGTAACCAAGTTCTATTACTGGTCCGTCCAACCTTTGTATGAGTTATTTAGTGATTTAGTTGTCAAAAAAACATCGATAATCCATCCAAGTATGGAATAAATAGATGCTAGGAGGTAATATACGTGTTGTAATGTAAGAAACCAAGTTTTATTATTGGTCTGTCCAGCCTCTGTATGTCTTATTTAGTAATTTAGTAGTTAAAAAAAATCGATAACCCTTCTGAGTATGGAGTACGTAGATGTTAGGCTGTAATACAATAGTAGTAATGTAAGAAACCAAGTTTTATTATTGGTCTGTCAAGCCTTTGTATGTCTTATTTAGTAATTTAGTAGTTAAAAAAACATCGATAACCCTTCTAAGTATGGAGTACGTAGATGTTAGGTTGTAATACAATAGTAGTAATGTAAGAAACCAAGTTTTATTACTGGTCTCTCAAGCCATTGTATGTCTCATTTAGTAATTTAGTAGTCAAAAGAACATCGATAACCCTTTTGAGTATGGTATGCATAGATGTTAGGTTGTAATACAAGTGTAGTAATGTAAGAAACCAAGTTCTATTATTGGTCCGTCCAACCTTTGTATATGTGATTTAGTGATTTAGAAGTCAAAAAAACACTGATAACCCTTTTGAGTATGGTATGCATAGATGTTAGGCTGTAATATAATAGTAGTAATGTAACAAACCAAGTTTTATTACTGGTCTCTCAAGCCTTTGTATGTCTCATTTAGTAATTTTGTAGTCAAAAGAACATCGATAACCCTTTTGAGTATGGTATGCATAGATGTTAGGTTGTAATACAAGTGTAGTAATGTAAGAAACCAAGTTCTATTATTGGTCCGTCCAACCTTTGAATGTGTGATTTAGTGACTTAGTAGTCAAAAAAACATCGATAATCCATCCAAGTAAGGAATAAATAGATGCTAGGAGGTAATACACGTGTTGTAATATAAGAAACCAGGTGTTATTATTGGTCTGTCCAACCTTTGTATGTCGTATTTAGAAATTTAGTAGTCAAAAAACATCAAAAATCCATCCGTGTACGGAATACATAGATGCTAGGTTGTAATACAATTGTAGTAATGTAAGAAACCAAGTTCTATTTTTGGTCCATCCATCTTTTGAATGTCTCATTTAGTGATTTAGTAGTCAAAGAAACACCGATAATCCATCTGAGTTTTGAATAAATAGATTTTAGGAGGTAATGCACATGTAGTAATGTAAGAAACCAAGTTTTATTACTGGTCCGTCCAGCCTTTGTATGTCTCATTTAGTAATTTAGTAGTTAAAAAAACATCAATAATCCTTCTGAGTATGTAATACATAGATGTTAGGTTGTAATACAAGTGTAGTAATGTAAGAAACCAAGTTCTATTACTGGTACGTCCAACCTTTGTATGAGTTATTTAGTGATTTAGTTGTCAAAAAAACAGCGATAATCCATCCAAGTATGGAATAAATAGATGCTAGGAGGTAATATACATGTTGTTATGTAAGAAACCAAGTTTTATTACTGGTCTGTTCAGCCTTTGTATGTCTCATTTAGTAATTTAGTAGTCAAAAGAACATCGATAACCCTTTTGAGTATGGTATGCATAGATGTTAGGTTGTAATACAAGTGTAGTAATGTAAGAAACCAAGTTCTATTATTGGTCCGTCCAACCTTTGTATGTGTGATTTAGTGACTTAGTAGTCAAAAAAACACCGATAATCCATCCAAGTAAGGAATAAATAGATGCTAGGAGGTAATACACGTGTTGTAATATAAGAAACCAGGTGTTATTATTGGTCTTTCCAACCTTTGTATGTCTTATTTAGAAATTTAGTAGTCAAAAAAACATCAAAAATCCATCCGTGTATGGAATACATAGATGCTAGGTTGTAATACAATAGTAGTAATGTAAGAAACCAAGTTCTATTTTTGGTCCATCCAACTTTTGAATGTCTCATTTAGTGATTTAGTAGTTAAAGAAACACCGATAATCCATCTGAGTTTGGAATAAATAGATGTTAGGAGGTAATGCACATGTAGTAATGTAAGAAACCAAGTTTTATTACTGGTCTGTCCAGCCTTTGATTGTCTCATTTAGTAATTTAGTAGTTAAAAAAACATCGATAATACTTCTGAGTATGGAATACATAGATGTTAGGTTGTAATACATGTGTAGTAATATAAGAAACCAAGTTCTATTACTGGTCCGTCCAACCTTTGTATGAGTTATTTAGTTATTTAGTTGTCAAAAAAACAATGATAATCCATCCAAGAATGGAATAAATAGATGCTAGGAGGTAATATACATGTTGTAATGTAAGAAACCAAGTTTTATTACTGGTCTGTCCAGCCTTTGTATGTCTTATTTAGTAATTTAGTAGTTAAACAAACATCAATAACCCTTCTGAGTATGGAATACATAGATGCTAGGTTGTAATACAATAGTAGTCATGTAAGAAACCAATTTCTATTTTTGGTCAATCCAACTTTTGAATGTCTCAATTAGTGATTTAGTAGTCAAAGAAACACCGATAATCCATGTGAGGTTGGAATACATAGATGTTAGGAGGTAATGCACATGTAGTAATGTAAGAAACCAAGTTTTATTACTGGTCCGTCCAACCTTTGTATGTCTCATTTAGTAATTTAGTAGTTAAAAAAACATCGATAATCCTTCTGAGTATGGAATACATAGATGTTAGGTTGTAATACAATAGTAGTAATGTAAGTAACCAAGTTCTATTACTGGTCCGTCCAACCTTTGTATGAGTTATTTAGTGATTTAGTTGTCAAAAAAACATCGATAATCCATCCAAGTATGGAATAAATAGATGCTAAGAGGTAATATACGTGTTGTAATGTAAGAAACCAAGTTTTATTATTTGTCTGTCCAGCCTTTGTATGTCTTATTTAGTAATTTAGTAGTTAAAAAAACATCGATAACCCTTCTGAGTATGGAGTACGTAGATGTTAGGCTGTAATACAATAGTAGTAATTTAAGAAACCAAGTTTTATTATTGGTCTGTCAAGCCTTTGTATGTCTTATTTAGTAATTTAGTAGTTAAAAAAACATCGATAACCCTTCTAAGTATGGAGTACGTAGATGTTAGGTTGTAATACAATAGTAGTAATGTAAGAAACCAAGTTTTATTACTGGTCTCTCAAGCCATTGTATGTCTCATTTAGTAATTTAGTAGTCAAAAGAACATCGATAACCCTTTTGAGTATGGTATGCATAGATGTTAGGTTGTAATACAAGTGTAGTAATGTAACAAACCAAGTTCTATTATTGGTCCGTCCAACCTTTGTATGTGTGATTTAGTGATTTAGTAGTCAAAAAAACACCGATAATCCGTCCAGGTAAGGAATAAATAGATAGTAGGAGGTAATACACGTGTTGTAATGTAAGAAACCAGGTTTTATTATTGGTATGTCCAACCTTTGTATGTCTCATTTAGAAATTTAGTAGTCAAAAAAACATCAAAAATCCATCCGCGTATGGAATACATAGATGCTAGGTTGTAATACAATAGTAGTAATGTAAGAAACCAAGTTCTATTTTTGGTCCATCAAACTTTTGAATGTCTCATTTAGTATTTAGTAGTCAAAGAAACACCGATAATCCATCTGAGTTTGGAATACATTGATGTTAGGAGGTAATGCACATGTAGTAATGTAACAAACCAAGTTTTATTACTGGTCCGTCAAGCCTTTGTATGTCTCATTTAGTAATTTAGTAGTTAAAAAAACATCAATAATCCTTCTGAGTATGGAATACATAGATGTTAGGTTGTAATACAAGTGTAGTAATGTAAGAAACCAAGTTCTATTACTAGTACGTCCAACCTTTGTATGAGTTATTTAGTTGTCAATAACCCCCGATAATCCATCCAAGTATGGAATAAATAGATGCTAGGAGGTAATATACATGTTGTAATGTAAGAAACCAAGTTTTATTACTGGTCTATCCAGCCTTTGTATGTCTTATTTAGTAATTTAGTAGTTAAAAAAACATCGATAACCCTTTTGAGTATGGTATGCATAGATGTTAGGTTGTAATACACGTGTAGTAATGTAAGAAACCAAGTTCTATTATTGGTCCGTCCAACCTTTGTATATGTGATTTAGTGATTTAGTAGTCAAAAAAACACCGATATTCCATCCAAGTAAGGAATAAATATATGCTAGGAGGTAATACACGTGTTGTAATGTAAGAAATTTTATTATTGGTCTGTCCCACCTTTGTATGTCTCATTTAGAAATTTAGTTGTCAAAAAAACATCAAAAATCCATCCGTGTATGGAATACATAGATGTTAGGTTGTAATACAATAGTAGTGATGTAAGAAACCAAGTTTTATTACTGGTCCGTCCAACCATTGTATATGTGATTTAGTGATTTAGTATTCAAAAAAACACCGATAATCCATCCAAGTAAGGAATAAATAGATGCTAGGAGGTAATACACGTGTTGTAATGTAAGAAATTTTATTATTGGTCTGTCCCACCTTTGTATGTCTCATTTTGAAATTTAGTAGTCAAAAAAACATCAAAAATCCATCCGTGTATGGAATACATAGATGCTAGGTTGTAATACAATAGTAGTAATGTAAGAAACAAAGTTCTATTTTTGGTCCATCCAACTTTTGAATGTCTCATTTAGTGATTTAGTAGTCAAAGAAACACCGATAATCCATCTGAGTTTGGAATACATAGATGTTAGGAGGTAATGCACATGTAGTAATGTAAGAAACCAAGTTTTATTACTGGTCCGTCCAGCCTTTGTATATCTCATTTAGTAATTTAGTAGTTATAAAAACATCAATAATCCTTCTGAGTATTGAATATATAGATGTTAGGTAGTAATACAAGTGTAGTAATGTAAGAAACCAAGTTCTATTACTGGTACGTCCAACCTTTGTATGAGTTGTTTAGTGATTTAGTTGTCAAAAAAACACCGATAATCCATCCAAGTATGGAATAAATAGATGCTAGGAGGTAATATACATGTTGTAATGTAAGAAACCAAGTTTTATTACTGGTCTGTTCAGCCTTTGTATTTCTAATTTAGTAATTTAGTAGTCAAAAGAACATCGATAACCCTTTTGAGTATGGTATGCATAAATGTTAGGTTGTAATACAAGTGTAGTAATGTAACAAACCAAGTTCTATTATTGGTCTGTCCAACCTTTGTATGTGTGATTTAGTGATTTAGTATTCAAAAAAACACCGATAATCCATCCAGGTAAGGAATAAATAGATAGTAGGAGGTAATACACGTGTTGTAATGTAAGAAACCAGGTTTTATTCTTTGTATGTCTCATTTAGAAATTTAGTAGTCAAAAAAACATCAAAAATCCATCCGCGTATGGAATACATAGATGCTAGGTTGTAATACAATAGTAGTAATGTAAGAAACCAAGTTCTATTTTTGGTCAATCAAACTTTTGAATGTCTCATTTAGTATTTAGTAGTCAAAGAAACACCGATAATCCATCTGAGTTTGGAATACATTGATGTTAGGAGGTAATGCACATGTAGTAATGCAAGAAACCAAGTTTTATTACTGGTCCGTCAAGCCTTTGTATGTCTCATTTAGTAATTTAGTAGTTAAAAAAACATCAATAATCCTTCTGAGTATGGAATACATAGATGTTAGGTTGTAATACAAGTGTAGTAATGTAAGAAACCAAGTTCTATTGCTAGTACGTCCAACCTTTGTATGAGTTGTTTAGTGATTTAGTTGTCAAAAAAACCCCGATAATCCATCCAAGTATGGAATAAATAGATGCTAGGAGGTAATATACATGTTGTAATGTAAGAAACCAAGTTTTATTACTGGTCTGTCCAGCCTTTGTATGTCTTATTTAGTAATTTAGTAGTTAAAAAAACATCGATAACCCTTTTGAGTATGGTATGCATAGATGTTAGGTTGTAATACACGTGTAGTAATGTAAGAAACCAAGTTCTATTATTGGTCCGTCCAACCTTTGTATATGTGATTTAGTGATTTAGTAGTCAAAAAAACACCGATATTCCATGCAAGTAAGGAATAAATAGATGCTAGGAGGTAATACACGTGTTGTAATGTAAGAAATTTTATTATTGGTCTGTCCCACCTTTGTATGTCTCATTTAGTAATTTAGTAGTTAAAAAAACATCGATATTCCTTCTGAGTATGGAATACATAGATGTTAGGTTGTAATACAATAGTAGTAATGTAAGTAACCAAGTTCTATTACTGGTCCGTCCAACCTTTGTATGAGTTATTTAGTGATTTAGTTGTCAAAAAAACATCGATAATCCATCCAAGTATGGAATAAATAGATGCTAGGAGGTAATATACGTGTTGTAATGTAAGAAACCAAGTTTTATTATTGGTCTGTCCAGCCTTTGTATGTCTTATTTAGTAATTTAGTAGTCAAAAAAACATCAAAAATCCATCCGTGTATGGAATACATAGATGCTAGGTTGTAATACAATAGTAGTAATGTAAGAAACAAAGTTCTATTTTTGGTCCATCCAACTTTTGAATGTCTCATTTAGTGATTTAGTAGTCAAAGAAACACCGATAATCCATCTGAGTTTGGAATACATAGATGTTAGGAGGTAATGCACATGTAGTAATGTAAGAAACCAAGTTTTATTACTGGTCCGTCCAGCCTTTGTATGTCTCATTTAGTAATTTAGTAGTTATAAAAACATCAATAATCCTTCTGAGTATGGAATATATAGATGTTAGGTTGTAATACAAGTGTAGTAATGTAAGAAACCAAGTTCTATTACTGGTACGTCCAACCTTTGTATGAGTTATTTAGTGATTTAGTTGTCAAAAAAACACCGATAATCCATCCAAGTATGGAATAAATAGATGCTAGGAGGTAATATACATGTTGTAATGTAAGAAACCAAGTTTTATTACTGGTCTGTTCAGCCTTTGTATGTCTAATTTAGTAATTTAGTAGTTTAAAAAATATCGATAACCCTTTTGAGTATGGTATGCATAGATGTTAGGTTGTAATACAAGTGCAGTAATGTAAGAAACCAAGTTCTATTATTGGTCCGTCCAACCTTTGTATATGTGATTTAGTGATTTAGTAGTCAAAAAAACACCGATATTCCATCCAAGTAAGGAATAAATAGATGCTAGGAGGTAATACACGTGTTGTAATGTAAGAAATTTTATTATTGGTCTGTCCCACCTTTGTATGTCTCATTTAGAAATTTAGTAGTCAAAAAAACATCAAAAATCCATCCGTGTATGGAATACATAGATGCTAGGTTGTAATACAATAGTAGTAATGTAAGAAACCAAGTTCTATTTCTGGTCCATCCAACTTTTGAATGTCTCATTTAGTGATTTAGTAGTCAAAGAAACACCGATAATCCATCTGAGTTTGGAATACATAGATGTTAGGAGGTAATGCACATGTAGTAATGTAAGAAACCATGTTTTATTACTGGTCCGTCCAGCCTTTGTATGTCTCATTTAGTAATTTAGTAGTTATAAAAACATCAATAATCCTTCTGAGTAAGGAATATATAGATGTTAGGTTGTAATACAAGTGTAGTAATGTAAGAAACCAAGTTCTATTACTGGTACGTCCAACCTTTGTATGAGTTATTTAGTGATTTAGTTGTCAAAAAAACACCGATAATCCATCCAAGTATGGAATAAATAGATGCTAGGAGGTAATATACATGTTGTAATGTAAGAAACCAAGTTTTATTACTGGTCTGTTCAGCCTTTGTATGTCTAATTTAGTAATTTAGTAGTTAAAAAAATATCGATAACCCTTTTGAGTATGGTATGCATGGATGTTAGGTTGTAATACAAGTGCAGTAATGTAAGAAACCAAGTTCTATTATTGGTCCGTCCAACCTTTGTATATGTGATTTAGTGATTTAGTAGTCAAAAAAACACTGATAATCCATCCAAGTAAGGAATAAATAGATGCTAGGAGGTAATACACGTGTTGTAATGTAAGAAACCAAGTTTTAATACTGGTCTGTTCAGCCTTTGTATGTCTCATTTAGAAATTTAGTAGTCAAAAAAACATCAAAAATCCATCCGTGTATGGAATACATAGATGTTAGGTTGTAATACAATAGTAGTGATGTAAGAAACCAAGTTTTATTACTGGTCCGTCCAACCTTTGTATATGTGATTTAGTGATTTAGTATTCAAAAAAACACCGATAATCCATCCAAGTAAGGAATAAATAGATGCTAGGAGGTAATACACGTGTTGTAATGTAAGAAATTTTATTATTGGTCTGTCCCACCTTTATCTGTCTCATTTAGAAATTTAGTAGTCAAAAAAACATCAAAAATCCATCCGTGTATGGAATACATAGATGCTAGGTTGTAATACAATAGTAGTAATGTAAGAAACCAAGTTCTATTTTTGGTCCATCCAACTTTTGAATGTCTCATTTAGTGATTTAGTAGTCAAAGAAACACCGATAATCCATCTGAGTTTGGAATACATAGATGTTAGGAGGTAATGCATATGTAGTAATGTAAGAAACCAAGTTTTATTACTGGGCCGTCCAGCCTTTGTATGTCTCATTTAGTAATTTAGTAGTTATAAAAACATCAATAATCCTTCTGAGTATGGAATATATAGATGTTAGGTTGTAATACAAGTGTAGTAATGTAAGAAACCAAGTTCTATTACTGGTACGTCCAACCTTTGTATGAGTTATTTAGTGATTTAGTTGTCAAAAAAACACCGATAATCCATCCAAGTATGGAATAAATAGATGCTAGAAGGTAATATACATGTTGTAATGTAAGAAACCAAGTTTTATTACTGGTCTGTTCAGCCTTTGTATGTCTAATTTAGTAATTTAGTAGTTAAAAAAATATCGATAACCCTTTTGAGTATGGTATGCATGGATGTTTGGTTGTAATACAAGTGCAGTAATGTAAGAAACCAAGTTCTATTATTGGTCCGTCCAACCTTTGTATATGTGATTTAGTGATTTAGTAGTCAAAAAAACACCGATAATCCATCCAAGTAAGGAATAAATAGATGCTAGGAGGTAATACACGTGTTGTAATGTAAGAAACCAAGTTTTAATACTGGTCTGTTCAGCCTTTGTATGTCTCATTTAGAAATTTAGTAGTCAAAAAAACATCAAAAATCCATCCGTGTATGGAATACATAGATGTTAGGTTGTAATACAATAGTAGTGATGTAAGAAACCAAGTTTTATTACTGGTCCGTCCAACCTTTGTATATGTGATTTAGTGATTTAGTATTCAAAAAAACACCGATAATCCATCCAAGTAAGGAATAAATAGATGCTAGGAGGTAATACACGTGTTGTAATGTAAGAAATTTTATTATTGGTCTGTCCCACCTTTATCTGTCTCATTTAGAAATTTAGTAGTCAAAAAAACATCAAAAATCCATCCGTGTATGGAATACATAGATGCTAGGTTGTAATACAATAGTAGTAATGTAAGAAACCAAGTTCTATTTTTGGTCCATCCAACTTTTGAATGTCTCATTTAGTGATTTAGTAGTCAAAGAAACACCGATAATCCATCTGAGTTTGGAATACATAGATGTTAGGAGGTAATGCATATGTAGTAATGTAAGAAACCAAGTTTTATTACTGGTCCGTCCAGCCTTTGTATGTCTCATTTAGTAATTTAGTAGTTATAAAAACATCAATAATCCTTCTGAGTATGGAATATATAGATGTTAGGTTGTAATACAAGTGTAGTAATGTAAGAAACCAAGTTCTATTACTGGTACGTCCAACCTTTGTATGAGTTATTTAGTGATTTAGTTGTCAAAAAAACACCGATAATCCATCCAAATATGGAATAAATAGATGCTAGGAGGTAATATACATGTTGTAATGTAAGAAACCAAGTTTTATTACTGGTCTGTTCAGCCTTTGTATGTCTAATTTAGTAATTTAGTAGTTAAAAAAATATCGATAACCCTTTTGAGTATGGTATGCATAGATGTTAGGTTGTAATACAAGTGCAGTAATGTAAGAAACCAAGTTCTATTATTGGTCCGTCCAACCTTTGTATATGTGATTTAGTGCTTTAGTAGTCAAAAAAACACCGATATTCCATCCAAGTAAGGAATAAATAGATGCTAGGAGGTAATACACGTGTTGTAATGTAAGAAATTTTATTATTGGTCTGTCCCACCTTTGTATGTCTCATTTAGAAATTTAGTAGTCAAAAAAACATCAAAAATCCATCCGTGTATGGAATACATAGATGTTAGGTTGTAATACAATAGTAGTGATGTAAGAAACCAAGTTTTATTACTGGTCCGTCCAACCTTTGTATATGTGATTTAGTGATTTTGTATTCAAAAAAACACCGATAATCCATCCAAGTAAGGAATAAATAGATGCTTGGAGGTAATACACGTGTTCTAATGTAAGAAATTTTATTATTGGTCTGTCCCACCTTTATCTGTCTCATTTAGAAATTTAGTAGTCAAAAAAACATCAAAAATCCATCCGTGTAAGGAATACATAGATGCTAGGTTGTAATACAATAGTAGTAATGTAAGAAACCAAGTTCTATTTTTGGTCCATCCAACTTTTGAATGTCTCATTTAGTGATTTAGTAGTCAAAGAAACACCGATAATCCATCTGAGTTTGGAATACATAGATGTTAGGAGGTAATGCACATGTAGTAATGTAAGAAACCAAGTTTTATTACTGGTCCGTCCAGCCTTTGTATGTCTCATTTAGTAATTTAGTAGTTATAAAAACATCAATAATCCTTCTGAGTATGGAATATATAGATGTTAGGTTGTAATACAAGTGTAGTAATGTAAGAAACCAAGTTCTATTACTGGTACGTCCAACCTTTGTATGAGTTATTTAGTGATTTAGTTGTCAAAAAAACACCGATAATCCATCCAAGTATGGAATAAATAGATGCTAGGAGGTAATATACACGTTGTAATGTAAGAAACCAAGTTTTATTACTGGTCTGTTCAGCCTTTGTATGTCTAATTTAGTAATTTAGTAGTTAAAAAAATATCGATAACCCTTTTGAGTATCGTATGCATAGATGTTAGGTTGTAATACAAGTGCAGTAATGTAAGAAACCAAGTTCTATTATTGGTCCGTCCAACCTTTGTATATGTGATTTAGTGATTTAGTAGTCAAAAAAACACCGATATTCCATCCAAGTAAGGAATAAATAGATGCTAGTAGGTAATACACGTGTTGTAATGTAAGAAATTTTATTATTGGTCTGTCCCACCTTTGTATGTCTCATTTAGAAATTTAGTAGTCAAAAAAACATCAAAAATCCATCCGTGTATGGAATACATAGATGCTAGGTTGTAATACAATAGTAGTAATGTAAGAAACCAAGTTCTATTTTTGGTCCATCCAACTTTTGAATGTCTCATTTAGTGATTTAGTAGTCAAAGAAACACCGATAATCCATCTGAGTTTGGAATACATAGATGTTAGGAGGTAATGCACATGTAGTAATGTAAGAAACCAAGTTTTATTACTGGTCCGTCCAGCCTTTGTATGTCTCATTTAGTAATTTAGTAGTTAAAAAAACATCAATAATCCTTCTGAGTATGGAATATATAGATGTTAGGTTGTAATACAAGTGTAGTAATGTAAGAAACCAAGTTCTATTACTGGTACGTCCAACCTTTGTATGAGTTATTTAGTGATTTAGTTGTCAAAAAAACACCGATAATCCATCCAAGTATGGAATAAATAGATGCTAGGAGGTAATATACACGTTGTAATGTAAGAAACCAAGTTTTATTACTGGTCTGTTCAGCCTTTGTATGTCTAATTCAGTAATTTAGTAGTTAAAAAAATATCGATAACCCTTTTGAGTATGGTATGCATAGATGTTAGGTTGTAATACAACTGCAGTAATGTAACAAACTAAGTTCTATTATTGGTCCGTCCAACCTTTGTATATGTGATTTAGTGATTTAGTAGTCAAAAAAACACCGATATTCCATCCAAGTAAGGAATAAATAGATGCTAGGAGGTAATACACGTGTTGTAATGTAAGAAATTTTATTATTGGTCTGTCCCACCTTTGTATGTCTCATTTAGAAATTTAGTAGTCAAAAAAACATCAAAAATCCATCCGTGTATGGAATACATAGATGCTAGGTTGTAATACAATAGTAGTAATGTAAGAAACCAAGTTCTATTTTTGGTCCATCCAACTTTTGAATGTCTCATTTAGTGATTTAGTAGTCAAAGAAACACCGATAATCCATCTGAGTTTGGAATACATAGATGTTAGGAGGTAATGCACATGTAGTAATGTAAGAAACCAAGTTTTATTACTGGTCCGTCCAGCCTTTGTATGTCTCATTTAGTAATTTAGTAGTTAAAAAAACATCAATAATCCTTCTGAGTATGGAATACATAGATGTTTGGTTGTAATACAAGTGTAGTAATGTAAGAAACCAAGTTCTATTACTGGTACGTCCAACCTTTGTATGAGTTATTTAGTGATTTAGTTGTCAAAAAAACACTGATAATCCATCCAAGTATGCAATAAATAGATGCTAGGAGGTAATATACATGTTGTAATGTAAGAAACCAAGTTTTAATACTGGTCTGTTCAGCCTTTGTATGTCTAATTTAGTGATTTAGTAGTTAAAAAAACATCGATAACCCTTTTGAGTATGGTATGCATAGATGTTAGGTTGTAATACAAGTGCAGTAATGTAAGAAACCAAGTTCTATTATTGGTCCGTCCAACCTTTGTATATGTGATTTAGTGATTTAGTAGTCAAAAAAACACCGATATTCCATCCAAGTAAGGAATAAATAGATGCTAGGAGGTAATACACGTGTTGTAATGTAAGAAATTTTATTATTGGTCTGTCCCACCTTTGTATGTCTCATTTAGAAATTTAGTAGTCAAAAAAACATCAAAAATCCATCCGTGTATGGAATACATAGATGCTAGGTTGTAATACAATAGTAGTAATGTAAGAAACCAAGTTCTATTTTTGGTCCATCCAACTTTTGAATGTCTCATTTAGTGATTTAGTAGTCAAAGAAACACCGATAATCCATCTGAGTTTGGAATACATAGATGTTAGGAGGTAATGCACATGTAGTAATGTAAGAAACCAAGTTTTATTACTGGTCCGTCCAGCCTTTGTATGTCTCATTTAGTAATTTAGTAGTCAAAAAAACATAAAAAATCCATCCGTGTATGGAATACATAGATGCTAGGTTGTAATACAATAGTAGTAATGTAAGAAACCAAGTTCTATTTTTGGTCCATCTAACTTTTGAATGTCTCATTTAGTGATTTAGAAGTCAAAGAAACACCGATAATCCATCTAAGTTTGGAATACATAGATGTTAGGAGGTAATGCACATGTAGTAATGTAAGAAACCAAGTTTTATTACTGGTCCGTCCAGCCTTTGTATGTCTCATTTAGTAATTTAGTAGTTAAAAAAACATCGATAACCCTTTTGAGTATGGTATGCATAGATGTTAGGTTGTAATACAACTGCAGTAATGTAAGAAACCAAGTTCTATTATTGGTCCGTCCAACCTTTGTATATGTGATTTAGTGATTTAGTAGTCAAAAAAACACCGATATTCCATCCAAGTAAGGAATAAATAGATGCTAGGAGGTAATACACGTGTTGTAATGTAAGAAATTTTATTATTGGTCTGTCCCACCTTTGTATGTCTCATTTAGAAATTTAGTAGTCAAAAAAACATCAAAAATCCATCCGTGTATGGAATACATAGATGCTAGGTTGTAATACAATAGTAGTAATGTAAGAAACCAAGTTCTATTTTTGGTCCATCCAACTTTTGAATGTCTCATTTAGTGATTTAGTAGTCAAAGAAACACCGATAATCCATCTGAGTTTGGAATACATAGATGTTAGGAGGTAATGCACATGTAGTAATGTAAGAAACCAAGTTTTATTACTGGTCCGTCCAGCCTTTGTATGTCTCATTTAGTAATTTAGTAGTTATAAAAACATCAATAATCCTTCTGAGTATGGAATATATAGATGTTAGGTTGTAATACAAGTGTAGTAATGTAAGAAACCAAGTTCTATTACTGGTACGTCCAACCTTTGTATGAGTTATTTAGTGATTTAGTTGTCAAAAAAACACCGATAATCCATCCAAGTATGGAATAAATAGATGCTAGGAGGTACTATACACGTTGTAATGTAAGAAACCAAGTTTTATTACTGGTCTGTTCAGCCTTTGTATGTCTAATTTAGTAATTTAGTAGTTAAAAAAATATCGATAACCCTTTTGAGTATGGTATGCATAGATGTTAGGTTGTAATACAAGTGCAGTAATGTAAGAAACCAAGTTCTATTATTGGTCCGTCCAACCTTTGTATATGTGATTTAGTGATTTAGTAGTCAAAAAAACACCGATATTCCATCCAAGTAAGGAATAAATAGATGCTAGGAGGTAATACACGTGTTGTAATGTAAGAAATTTTATTATTGGTCTGTCCCACCTTTGTATGTCTCATTTAGAAATTTAGTAGTCAAAAAAACATCAAAAATCCATCCGTGTATGGAATACATAGATGCTAGGTTGTAATACAATAGTAGTAATGTAAGAAACCAAGTTCTATTTTTGGTCCATCCAACTTTTGAATGTCTCATTTAGTGATTTAGTAGTCAAAGAAACACCGATAATCCATCTGAGTTTGGAATACATAGATGTTAGGAGGTAATGCACATGTAGTAATGTAAGAAACCAAGTTTTATTACTGGTCCGTCCAGCCTTTGTATGTCTCATTTAGTAATTTAGTAGTCAAAAAAACATAAAAAATCCATCCGTGTATGGAATACATAGATGCTAGGTTGTAATACAATAGTAGTAATGTAAGAAACCAAGTTCTATTTTTGGTCCATCTAACTTTTGAATGTCTCATTTAGTGATTTAGAAGTCAAAGAAACACCGATAATCCATCTAAGTTTGGAATACATAGATGTTAGGAGGTAATGCACATGTAGTAATGTAAGAAACCAAGTTTTATTACTGGTCCGTCCAGCCTTTGTATGTCTCATTTAGTAATTTAGTAGTTAAAAAAACATCGATAACCCTTTTGAGTATGGTATGCATAGATGTTAGGTTGTAATACAACTGCAGTAATGTAAGAAACCAAGTTCTATTATTGGTCCGTCCAACCTTTGTATATGTGATTTAGTGATTTAGTAGTCAAAAAAACACCGATATTCCATCCAAGTAAGGAATAAATAGATGCTAGGAGGTAATACACGTGTTGTAATGTAAGAAATTTTATTATTGGTCTGTCCCACCTTTGTATGTCTCATTTAGAAATTTAGTAGTCAAAAAAACATAAAAAATCCATCCGTGTATGGAATACATAGATGCTAGGTTGTAATACAATAGTAGTAATGTAAGAAACCAAGTTCTATTTTTGGTCCATCTAACTTTTGAATGTCTCATTTAGTGATTTAGAAGTCAAAGAAACACCGATAATCCATCTGAGTTTGGAATACATAGATGTTAGGAGGTAATGCACATGTAGTAATGTAAGAAACCAAGTTTTATTACTGGTCCGTCCAGCCTTTGTATGTCTCATTTAGTAATTTAGTAGTTAAAAAAACATCAATAATCCTTCTGAGTATGGAATACATAGATGTTAGGTTGTAATACAAGTGTAGTAATGTAAGAAACCAAGTTCTATTACTGGTCCGTCCAACCTTTGTATGAGTTATTTAGTGATTTAGTTGTCAAAAAAACATCGATAATCCAGACAAAGTATGGAATAAATAGATGCTAGGAGGTAATATACGTGTTGTAATGTAAGAAACCAAGTTTTATTATTGGTCTGTTCAGCCTTTGTATGTCTTATTTAGTAATTTAGTAGTTAAAAAAACATCGAAAACCCTTCTGAGTATGGAGTACGTAGATGTTAGGTTGTATTACAATAGTAGTAATGTAAGAAACCAAGTTTTATTACTGGTCTCTCAGGCCTTTGTATGTCTTATTTAGTAATTTAGTAGTCAAAAGAACATCGATAACCCTTTTGAGTATGGTATGCATTTATTTTTCGGTTTTAATACCAGTGTAGTAATATAATAAACCAAGTTCTATTATTGGTCTGTCCAACCTTTATATGTGTGATTTAGTGATTTAGTGGTCAAAAAAACCCCGATAATCCATCCAAGTAAGGAATAAATAGATTGTAGGAGGTAATACACGTGTTGTAATGTAAGAAACCAGGTTTTATTATTGCTCTGTCCAACCTTTGTAAGTCTTATTTATAAATTTAGTTGTCAAAAAACTATCAAAAATCCATCCGTGTATGGAATACATAGATGCTAGGTTGTAATACAATAGTAGTAATGTAAGAAACCAAGTTCTATTATTGGTCTGTCCAACCTTTATATGTGTGATTTAGTGATTTAGTGGTCAAAAAAACCCCGATAATCCATCCAAGTAAGGAATAAATAGATTGTAGGAGGTAATACACGTGTTGTAATGTAAGAAACCAGGTTTTATTATTGCTCTGTCCAACCTTTGTAAGTCTTATTTATAAATTTAGTTGTCAAAAAACTATCAAAAATCCATCCGTGTATGGAATACATAGATGCTAGGTTGTAATACAATAGTAGTAATGTAAGAAACCAAGTTCTATTTTTGGTCCATCCAACTTTTCAATGTCTCATTTAGTGATTTAGTAGTCAAAGAAACACCGATAATCCATCTGAGTTTGGAATACATTGATGTTAGGAGGTAATGCACATGTAGTAATGTAAGAAACCAAGTTTTATTACTGGTCCGTCCAGCCTTTGTATGTCTCATTTAGTAATTTAGTAGTTAGAAAAACATCAATAATCCTTCTGAGTATGGAATACATAGAGGTTAGGTTGTAATACAAGTGTAGTAATGTAAGAAACCAAGTTCTATTATTGGTCCGTCCAACCTTTGTATATGTGATTTAGTGATTTAGTATTCAAAAAAACACCGATAATCCATCCAAGTGAGGAATAAATAGATGCTAGGAGGTAATACACGTGTTGTAATGTAAGAAATTTTATTTGTAACACCCCGTACTTTCCCAACCCTACTTGATGATAGTGAATAATGTTTACTTAGGTGTCGAGAGTTATAAGTATGTATTTGATAATGTTCAAGATGAGAAAAATTGAAATTTGGCCTTGTACATGTGACGAGCCTTTTATAGAAAGTGTTTTGTGATTTCGTGGAGCATTTGGTCAATACCCCGTACATATTTTAACCTCATTTGGTGACTTGGAGTCATGTTTACTTGATGATTAAGATCACTAAGTAAGTATTTTATAGTGTTTTTATAAGGTATTGGACGATACGCAAGTGTTGGAAAAATTGCCGAAAAATTCAGCAAGACATGGAAACTTGCGCCACTGCCCTATTTCAGGGGGTGTGGCGCAAGCCCCTGAGATCATAGAGGGTGCATTTCTTGCGCCACTGGCTTGTTTTGCAGCAGTGGCGCAAGGAACAAATGTTTTCCCATTCCGGGCTCGTTTCGTAACGCAATTCTACGACGCTTCTTGGATGGTTTCTTTTGGTTATTTGGAGTTCTTTGAGCATTGTTAAAGCTTCAAACACTTCAATACACTCCTACATGCTCCTACATTATCAAAACATGAAATGTGAATAGTGATCCAAAATGTCCAATGAAGCCAAGGGCGACTAGAATTCCTACTTTTGCGATCAAGGCGACGAATGAGAATCTCGTAAGAGAATATTGTCATGACATTATGGAATTATGTAAACATGAGACATATGGTGACTAAGACATGGAAGTTGATGGGTTAAATGGATATGTCTTATTGGGCCCAAATTAAGGCCCAAAAATGGAAGAAATACATGGCCCAAATGGGTCAAATGACCCATTCTCCCATTTGACCTTCTAGAACATGATATTTAATGCCATGAAATGGATAAGGATGGAATTGAGGGCTTATAAAAAGGGCCCAAAATCTGATTTATTATTCATTACACACACACATGCTTTTCTCTCTTTTTTCTAGAATTCTCAAGAAAGCCTCTTTTGCTCTCAAAACCCTAAGGCACTCTTTGGAGAAAGATCATCATCATCCAAGGTTAGGTAAGTGCTTGTTGTTATGTATTAACATATTATATGCATGGGAGATTATGTATATCATGATATTGAGGTTGGCAAAGAGGTGAATAGTGTATTTGTGCTTTTGGTGAAAGATGTGCTATCTTGGTAATTTGAACTTGAATTAGGCCTTGTGCCTTTGATGAAAAAGCATGGTATGGACAAAATATGAACATGTATGGTGTTATTTTTGGTATTAAATTTGTTCTTGTCTATAAGTGAAAATTGTGGGATTTTGGCCGATATGTGTTATGAGTTGTGTTAAGGTAAAGTGATGGATTATTTGTTATGTGGTATGGATAAGAAAGTGTAAACGAGAAGTGTTGTGGTGAAATGTATCAATTATCATGTATTGGTCAATGTTGGGAATATTATGGAATTTTTGGAATAATAGTAAGCTCAATGGTTTTGTCAAGGGGAATGGCATGTTTAAAGGCAAACAAGTGACTCATTGACATTGTATGCATTTGTAAAGGAATTGGTGGTTAATGTGAATTTTGTTATGCATTTGTGTTGTAGAGTGACACATAAAGAAGGAGCGGGATTATTGTATACGTATCTAAGGTTGTATACTCGTATTGCGAATCCAAGGTATGTAAGGTTCCTTTTTCCATATCCCGTTGCAACATGTTGTTCACATTGACATTGGACTTGTTTCAATTCTGAGAGGTTTGAAGTATCTCGAATTCAGGTTGACGTATATTGTTATTCATATGTGTCCTATTCTCCAATGCATGATGATTCTTTTGTCTCTTGCTCATTGAGTGAAGTTCCAAAAATGTCATAACGTTATTAGTCCTAAATGAACGATCTCAAGAGAGGAATAACATAAGAGAACCTATTTCATTTTCCAATCATGTCATGTTTCAAGCCCTCAATTATGATGATTATCTTTGTATCAATCTTTCACAAGTAGAAGTACAAATCTAATAATAGGAATAAGAGAGGTGAGGTGCATATTAATATATCTATTCCTCATAAGTGAAGATGTCAATCTCATGAAGCAAGAGTGAAGAAGTATATATATGTGTGATTCCAATTATATCATGATCCTCATTGTATCACTCTTAAGAATGGAAGTAAGAATAACAAGAGAAATAAGAGGCTTATAATTAAGAAGTAATCATGGGTGGTATCCCAGGGGTTAAATGCCTAGCATGGGTCAATCCCGATACATCCCAGGGGCGATATAAAAGCCTAGCATGGGTTCTGATGGTACATCCTAGGGGCGACACGAAAGCCTAGCATGGGTTAATATAACATCCCAGGGGCGATAAGCCTAGCATGGGTTAATGATATCCCAGGGGCGACACGAAAGCCTAGCATGGGTTCACATAACATCCCAAGGGTCACAGTACCTAGCATGGGTTAATCTCATCCCAGGGGCGACAGAATAGCCTAGCATGGGTAGAATAATAAAGATGAATAAAAGATGAAGACAAGAGGAGTAAAGAACGTAATATACATGGTTTCCCACATACGGAAAGAGAGTTTATTCACATTTTTGTTTCCTTATACTGCTTCCATTAGTGTTGTTATTATGTATGATGAATTTCTTATGAGCCTTACATATTCAGTACATTCTTCGTACTGACCCCCTCGGGGGAATTACCTTACATGTTGCAGGTGCAGGCACTAGTAGACCTTCATCGTAGGCTGACATTGCTGATCCTTGGTGAGCCCAGTTGCTTTAGGACTTTCCAAGACATAGGTGTACAGCTATATTGATGTTGTAAATTTGTGTAAAGCGGGGACTTGTCCCAACTGTTAGTTGGTCTGGTAAATGCATCTGTTAGAGGCTTTTGTAGACATGTGTGGGTATGTGAAAGTTAAATGTCCGTTTTGACTTGATGGCTCCAACGGCCAAGTTTCTACATATGTGTATAGCACATGTTTCCATGATTCATGTTTTACGCGTAGTTGCATAAGATTTAATACAGTTCACACGAGGACATCCATACGAACGTACATGCGCAAGGGTTGGTTCTCTCGGGCCATATAGGCTTCGAGTGCCAATCATGCCTCATTGGGATTTGGGGCGTGACATTATTATTGTCTGTCCCACCTATGTATGTCTCATTTAGAAATTTAGTAGTCAAAAAAACATCAAAAATCCATCCGTCTATGGAATACAGAGATGCTAGGTTGTATGACAATAGTAGTAATGTAAGAAACCAAGTTCTATATTTGGTACATCCAACTTTTGAATGTCTCATTTAGTGATTTAGTAGTAAAAGAAACACCGATAATCCGTCTGAGTTTGGAATACATAGATGTTAGGAGGTAATGCACATGTAGTAATGTAAGAAACCAAGTTTTATTACTGGTCCGTCCAGCCTTTGTATGTCTCATTTAGTAATTTAGTAGTTAAAAAAACATCAATAATCCTTCTGTGTATGGAATACATAGATGTTAGGTTGTAATACAAGTGTAGTAATGTAAGAAACCAAGTTCTATTACTGGTCCGTCCAACCTTTGTATGAGTTATTTAGTGATTTAGTTGTCAAAAAAACACCGATAATCCATCCAAGTATGGAATAAATAAATGCTAAAAGGTAATATACATGTTGTACTGTAAGAAACCAAATTTTATTATTGGTCTGTCCAGCCTTTATATGTCTTATTTAGTAATTTAGTAGTTAAAAAAACATCAATAACCCTTCTGAGTATGGAATACATAGATGTTAGGTTGTAATACAATAGTATTAATGTAAGAAACAAAGTTCTATTTTTGGTCCATCCAACTTTTGAATGTCTCATTTAGTGATTTAGTAGTCAAAGAAACATCTATAATCCATCTGAGTTTGGAATACATAGATTGTAGGAGGTAACGCACGTGTAGTAATGTAAGAAACCAAGTTTTATTATTGGTCCGTCCAGCCTTTGTTTGTCTCATTTAGTAATTTAGTAGTTAAAAAACATCGATAACCCCTCTGAGTATGGAATACATAGATGTTAGGTTGTAATACAGGTGTAGTAATGTAAGAAATCAAGTTCTATTACTGGTAAGTACAACCTTTGTATGAGTTATTTAGTCATTTAGTTGACAAAAAACAGCGATAATCCATCCAAGTATGGAATAAATAGATGTTAGGCTGTACTACAATAGTAGTAATGTAAGAAACCAAGCTTTATTACTGGTCTCTCAAGCCTTTGTATGTCTCATTTAGTAATTTAGTAGTCAAAAGAACATCGATAACCCTTTTGAGTATGGTATGCATAGATGTTAGGTTGTAATACAAGTGTAGTAATGTAAGAAACCAAATTCTATTATTGGTCCGTCCAACCTTTGTATGTGTGATTTAGTGATTTAATAGTCAAAAAAACACCGATAATCCATCCAAGTAAGGAATAAATAGATGGTAGGAGGTAATACACGTGTTGTAATATAAGAAACCAGGTTTTATTATTGGTTTGTCCAACCTTTGTATGTCTCATTTAGAAATTTCGTAGTCAAAAAAAAATAAACAATCCATCCGTGTATGGAATACATAGATGCTAGGTTGTAATACAATAGTAGTAATGTAAGAAACCAAGTTCTATTTTTGGTCCATTCAACTTTTGAATGTCTCATTTAGTGATTTAGTAGTCAAAGAAACACCGATAATCCATCTGAGTTTGGAATACATTGACGTTAGAAGGTAATGCACATGTAGTAATGTAAGAAACCAAGTTTTATTACTGGTCCGTCCAGCCTTTGTATGTCTCATTTAGTAATTTAGTTGTTAAAAAAACATCGATAATCCTTCTGTGTATGGAATACATAGATGTTAGGTTGTAATACAAGTGCAGTAATGTAAGAAACCAAGTTCTATTACTGGTCCGTCCAACCTTTGTATGAGTTATTTAGTGATTTAGTTGTCAAGAAAACACTGATAATCCATCCAAGTATGGAATAAATAGATGCTAGGAGGTAATATACATGTTGTACTGTAAGAAACCAAGTTTTATTACTGGTCTGTCCAGCCTTTGGATGTCTTATTTAGTAATTTAGTTGTTAAAAATATATCAATAACCCTTCTGAGTATGGAATACATAGATGTTAGGTTGTAATACAATAGTAGTAATGTAAGAAACCAAGTTTTATTACTGGTCTCTCAAGCCTTTGTATGTCTTATTTAGTAATTTAGTAGTCAAAAATACATCGATAACCCTTTTGAGTATGATATGCATAGATGTTAGGTTGTAATACAAGTGTAGTAATGTAAGAAACCAAGTTCTATTACTGGTCCGTCCAACCTTTGTATGAGTTATTTAGTGATTTAGTTGTCAAAAAAACACCGATAATCCACCCAAGTAAGTAATAAATAGATGCTAGGAGGTAATACACGTGTTGTAATGTAAGAAACCAGGTTTTATTATTGGTGTGTCAAACCTTTTTATGTCTCATTTAGAAATTTAGTATGTAAAAAAACATCAAAAATCCATCCGTGTATGGAATACATAGATGCTAGGTTGTAATACAATGGTATTAATGTAAGAAACAAAGTTCTATTTTTGGTCCATCCAACTTTTGAATGTCTCATTTAGTGATTTAGTAGTCAAAGAAACATCTATAATCCGTCTGAGTTTGGAATACATAGTTGTTAGGAGGTAACGCACGTGTAGTAATGTAAGAAACCAAGTTTTATTACTGGTCCGTCCAGCCTTTGTATTTCTCATTTAGTAATTTAGTAGTTAAAAAAATATCGATAATCCTTCTGAGTATGGAATACATAGATGTTAGGTTGTAATACAAGTGTAGTAATTTAAGAAATCAAGTTCTATTACTGGTACGTCCAACCTTTGTATGAGTTATTTAGTGATTTAGTTTTCAAAAAACACCGATAATCCATCCAAGTATGGAATAAATAGATGTTAGGCTGTAATACAATAGTAGTAATGTAAGAAACCAAGTTTTATTATTGGTCTGTCCAACCTTTGTATGTCTTATTTAGTAATTTAGTAGTTAAAAAAAATAGATAACCCCTCTGAGTATGGAATACATAGATGTTAGGTTGTAATACAATAGTAGTAATGTAAGAAACCAAGTTTTATTACTGGTCTTTCAAGCCTTTTTATGTCTCATTTAGTAATTTAGTAGCCAAAAACACATCGATAACCCTATTGAGTATGGTATGCATAGATGTTAGGTCTCAATACAACTGTAGTAATGTAAGAGACCAAGTTCTATTATTGGTCCGTCCAACCTTTGTATGTATAATTTAGTGATTTAGTAGTCAAAAAACACCGATAATGCATCCAAGTAAGGAATAAATAGATGTTAGGAGGTAATACACGTGTTGTAATGTAAGAAACCAAGTTTTATTATTGGTCTGTCCAACCTTTGTATGTCTCATTTAGAAATTTAGTAGTCAAAAAAACATCAAAAATCCATCCGACTGTGGAATACATAGATGCCAGGTTGTAATACAATAGTATTAATGTAAGAGACAAAGTTCTATTTTTGGTCCATCCAACTTTTGAATGTCTCATTTAGTGATTTAGTAGTCAAAGAAACATCGATAATCCATCTGAGTTTGGAATACATAGATTGTAGGAGGTAACGCACGTGTAGTAATGTAAGAAACCAAGTTTTATTATTGGTCCGTCCAGCCTTTGTATGTCTCATTTAGTAATTTAGTAGTTAAAAAAACATCGATAACCCCTTTGAGTATGGAATAAATAGATGTTAGGCTGTAATACAAGTGTAGTAATGTAAGAAATCAAGTTCTATTACTAGTACGTCCAACCTTTGTATGAGTTATTTAGTGATTTAGTTGTCAAAAAACACCGATAATCCATCCTAGTATGGAATAAATAGATGCTAGGAGGTAATATACGAGTTGTAATGTAAGAAACCAAGTTGTATTACTGGTCTGTAGAGCCTTTGTATGGCTTATTTAGTAATTTAGTAGTTAAAAAAACATCGATAACCCCTCTGAGAATGGAATACATAGATGTTAGGTTGTAATACAATAGTAGTAATGTAAGAAACCAAGTTTTATTTCTGGTCTTTCAAGCCTTTTTGGGTCTCATTTAGTAATTTAGTAGTCAAAAACACATCGATAACCCTTTTGAGTATGGTATGCATTTATTTTTCGGTTTTAATACCAGTGTAGTAATATAATAAACCAAGTTCTATTATTGGTCTTTCCAACCTTTATATGTGTGATTTAGTGATTTAGTAGTCAAAAAAACACTGATAATGCATCCAAGTAAGGAGTAAATAGATGTTAGGAGGTAATACACGTGTTGTAATGTAAGAAACCAAGTTTTATTATTGGTCTGTCCAACCTTTGTATGTCTCATTTAGAAATTTAGTAGTCAAAAAAACATCAAAAATCCATCCGAGTTTTGAATACATAGATGCCAGGTTGAAATACAATAGTATTAATGTAAGAAACAAAGTTCTATTTTTGGTCCATCCAACTTTTGAATGTCTCATTTAGTGATTTAGTAGTCCAAGAAACATCGATAATCCATCTGATTTCTGAATACATAGATGTTAGGTTGTAATACAGTAGTAGTAATGTAAGAAACCAAGTTTTATTACTGGTCTCTCAAGCCTTTGTATGTCTCATTTAGTAATTTAGTAGTCAAAAATACATCGATAACCCTTTTGAGTATGGTATGCATAGATGTTAGGTTGTAATACAAGTGTAGTAATGTAAGAAACCAAGTTCTATTATTGGTCCGTCCAACCTTTGTATGTGTGATTTAGTGATTTAGTAGTCAAAAAAACACCGATAATCCATCCAAGTAAGGAATAAATAGATGCTAGGAGGTAATACACGTGTTGTAATGTAAGAAACCAGGTTTTATTATTGGTCTATCCAACCTTTGTATGTCTCATTTAGAAATTTAGTAGGTAAAAAAACATCAAAAATCCATCCGTGTATGGAATACATAGATGCCAGGTTGTAATACAATAGTATTAATGTAAGAAACAAAGTTCTATTTTTGGTCCATCCAACTTTTGAATGTCTCATTTAGTGATTTAGTAGTCAAAGAAACATCTATAATCCATCTGAGTTTGGAATACATAGTTGTTAGGAGGTAACGCACGTGTAGTAATGTAAGAAACCAAGTTTTATTACTCGTCCGTCCGGCCTTTGTATTTCTCATTTAGTAATTTAGTAGTTAAAAAAATATCAATAATCCTTCTGAGTATGGAATACATAGATGTTAGGTTGTAATACAAGTGTAGTAATGTAAGAAATCAAGATCTATTACTGGTACGTACAACCTTTGTATGAGTTATTTAGTGATTTAGTTGTCAAAAAACACCGATAATCCATCCAATTATGGAACAAATAGATGTTAGGCTGTAATACAATAGTAGTAATGTAAGAAACCAAGTTTTATTATTGGTCTGTCCAGCCTTTGTATGTCTTATTTAGTAATTTAGTAGTTAAAAAAACATCGATAACCCCTCTGAGTATGGAATACATAGATGTTAGGTTGTAATACAATAGTAGTAATGTAAGAAACCAAGTTTTATTACTGGTCTCTCAAGCCTTTTTATGTCTCATTTAGTAATTTAGTAGTCAAAAACACATCGATAACCCTATGGAGTATGGTATGCATAGATGTTAGGTTGCAATACAAGTGTAGTAATGTAAGAGACCAAGTTCTTTTATTGGTCCGTCCAACCTTTGTATGTGTAATTTAGTGATTTAGTAGTCAAAAAAACACCAATAATCCATCCAAGTAAGGAATAAATAGATGCTCGGAGGTAATACACGTGTTATAATGTAAGAAACCAAGTTTTATTATTGGTCTGTCCAACCTTTGTATGTCTCATTTAGAAATTTAGTAGTCAAAAAAACATCAAAAATCCATCCGTGTATGGAATACATAGATGCCAGGTTGTAATACAATAATATTAATGTAAGAAACAAAGTTCTATTTTTGGTCCTTCCAACTTTTGAATGTCTCATTTAGTGATTTAGTAGTCAAATAAACATCGATAATCCATCTGAGTTTGGAATACATAGATTGTAGGAGGTAACGCACGTGTAGTAATGTAAGAAACCAAGTTTTATTATTGGTCCGTCCAGCCTTTGTATGTCTTATTTAGTAATTTAGTAGTTAAAAAACATCGATAACCCCTCTGAGTATGGAATAAATAGATGTTAGGTTGTAATACAAGTGTAGTAATGTAAGAAATCAAGTTCTATTACTAGTACGTCCAACCTTTGTATGAGTTATTTAGTGATTTAGTTGTCAAAAAACACTGATAATCCATCCAAGTATGGAATAAATAGATGCTAGGAGGTAATATACGAGTTGTAATGTAAGAAACCAAGTTGTATTACTGGTCTGTCCAGCCTTTGTATGGTTTATTTAGTAATTTAGTAGTTGAAAAAACATCGATAACCCCTCTGAGTATGGAATACATAGATGTTAGGTTGTAATACAATAGTAGTAATGTAAGAAACCAAGTTTTATTACTGGTCTTTCAAGCCTTTATATGTCTCATTTAGTAATTTAGTAGTCAAAAACACATTGATAACCCTATTGAGTATGGTATGCATAAATGTTAGGTTGTAATACAAGTGTAGTAATGTAAGAAACCAAGTTCTATTATTGGTCCGTCCATCCTTTGTATGTGTAATTTAGTTATTTAGTAGTCAAAAAAACACCGATAATCCATCCAAGTAAGGAATAAATAGATGCTAGGAGGTAATACATGTGTTCTAATGTAAGAAACCAAGTTTTATTATTGGTCTGTCCAACCTTTGTATGTCTCATTTAGAAATTTCGTAGTCAAAAAAACATCAAAAATCCATCCGAGTATGGAATACATAGATTCCAGGTTGTAATATAATAGTAGTAATGTAAGAAACAAAGTTCTATTTTTGGTCCATTAAACTTTTGAATGTCTCATTAAGTGATTTAGTAGTCAAAGAAACACCGATAATCCATCTGAGTTTGGAATACATAGATGTTAGAATGTAACGCACCTGTAGTAATATAAGAAGCCAAGTTTTATTACTGGTCCGTCCAGCCTTTGTATGTCTCATTTAGTAATTTAGTAGTTAAAAAAACATCAATAATCCTTCTGTGTATGGAATACACAGTTGTTAGGTTATAATACAAGTGTAGTAATGTAATAAACAAAGTTCTATTACTAGTCCGTCCAACCTTTTTATGAGTTATTTAGTGATTTAGTTGTCAAAAAAACACCGATAATCCATCCAAGTATGGAATAAATAGATGCTAGGAGGTAATATACACGTTGTACTGTAAGAAACCAAGTTTTATTACTGGTCTGTCCAGCCTTTGTATGTCTTATTTAGTAATTTAGTAGTTAAAAAAACATCAATAACCCCTCTGAGTATGGAATACATAGATGTTAGGTTGTAATACAATAGTAGTAATGTAAGAAACCAAGTTTTATTACTAGTCTCTCAAGCCTTTTTATGTCTCATTTAGTAATTTAGTAGTCAAAAACATATCGATAACCCTATGGAGTATGGTATGCATAGATGTTAGGTTGCAATACAAGTGTAGTAATGTAAGAGACCAAGTTCTTTTATTGGTCCGTCCAACCTTTGTATGTGTAATTTAGTGATTTAGTAGTCAAAAAAACACCAATAATCCATCCAAGTAAGGAATAAATAGATGCTCGGAGGTAATACACGTGTTATAATGTAAGAAACCAAGTTTTATTATTGGTCTGTCCAACCTTTGTATGTCTCATTTAGAAATTTCGTAGTCAAAAAAACATCAAAAATCCATCCGAGTATGGAATACATAGATGCCAGGTTGTAATACAATAGCAGTAATGTAAGAAGCAAAGTTCTATTTTTGGTCCATCCAACTTTTGAATGTCTTATTTAGTGATTTAGTAGTCAAAGAAACACCGATAATCCAACTGATTTTGGAATACATAGATGTTAGGAGGTAATGCCCATGTAGTAATGTAAAAACCAAATTCTATTATTGGTCCGTCCAACCTTTGTATATGTGATTTAGTAATTTAGTAGTTAAAAAAACATCGATAATCCTTCTGAGTATGGAATACATAGATGTTAGGTTGTAATACAAGTGTAGTAATGTAAGAAATCAAGTTCTATTACTGGTACGTCCAACCTTTTTATGAGTTATTTAGTGATTTAGTTGTCAAAATACACCGATAATCCATCCAAGAATGGAATAAATAGATTCTAGGAGGTAATATACTAGTTGTAATGTAAAAAACCAAGTTTTATTACTGGTCTGTCCAGCCTTTGTATGTCTTATTTAGTAATTTAGTATTTAAAAAAACATCGATAACCCCTCTGAGTATGGAATACATAGATGTCAGGTTGTAATTCAAGTGTAGTAATGTAAGAAATCAAGTTCTATTACTAGTACGTCCACCTTTGTATGAGTTATTTAGTGATTTTGTTGTAAAAAAACACCGATAATCCATCAAAGTATGGAATAAATAGATTCTAGGAGGTAATATACGAGTTGTAATATAAGAAACCAAGTTTTATTACTGGTCTGTCCAGCCTTTGTATGTCTTATTTAGTAAGTTAGTAGTTAAAAAAACATCGATAACCCATCTGAGTATGGAATACATAGATGTTAGGTTGTAATACAATAGTAGTAATGTAAGAAACCAAGTTTTATTACTGGTCTTTCAAGCCTTTGTATGTCTCATTTAGTAATTTAGTAGTCAAAAACACATCGATAACCCTATTGAGTATGGTATGCATAGATGTTAGGTTGCAATGCAAGTGTAGTAATGTAAGAGACCAAGTTCTTTTATTGGTCCGTCCAACCTTTGTATGTGTAATTTAGTGATTTAGTAGTAAAAAAAACACCAATAATCCATCCAAGTAAGGAATAAATAGATGCTAGGAGGTAATACACGTGTTCTAATGTAAGAAACCAAGTTTTATTATTGGTCTGTCCAACCTTTGTATGTCTCATTTAGAAATTTCGTAGTCAAAAAAACATCAAAAATCCATCCGAGTATGGAATACATAGATGCCAGGTTGTAATACAATAGTAGTAATGTAAGAAACAAAGTTCTATTTTTGGTCCATCCAACTTTTGAATGTCTCATTTAGTGATTTAGTAGTCAATTGAAACACCGATAATCCATCTGATTTTGGAATGCATAGATGTTAGAAGGTAATGCACATGTAGTAATGTAAGAAACCAAGTTTTATTACTGGTCCGTCCAGACTTTGTATGTCTTATTTAGTAATTTAGTAGATAAAAAAACATCGATAATCCTTTTGAGTATGGAATACATAGATGTTAGGTTGTAATACAAGTGTAGTAATGTAAGAAATCAAGTTCTATTACTGGTATGTCCAACCTTTGCATGAGTTATTTAGTGATTTAGTTGTCAAAAAACACCGATAATCCATCCAAGTATGGAATAAATAGATGCTAGGAGGTAATATATGAGTTGTAATGTAAGAAATCAAGTTGTATTACTGGTCTGTCCAACCTTTGTATGTCTTATTTAGTAATTTAGTAGTTAAAAAAAAATCGATAACCACTCTGAGTATGGAATACATATATGTTAGGTTGTAATACAATAGTAGTAATGTAAGAAACCAAGTTTTATTACTGGTCTCTCAAGCCTTTGTATGTCTCATTTAGTAATTTAGTAGTCAAAAAAACATTGATAACCCTTTTGAGTATGGTATGCATAAATGTTAGGTTGTAATACAAGTGTAGTAATGTAAGAAACCAAGTTCTATTATTGGTCCGTCCAACCTTTGTATATGTGATTTAGTGATTTAGTAGTCAAAAAAACACCAATAATCCATCCAAGTAAGGAATAAATAGATGCTAGGAAGTAATACACGTGTTGTAATGTAAGAAACCAAGTTTTATTATTGGTCTGTCCAACCTTTGTATGTCTCATTTAGAAATTTCGTAGTCAAAAAAACATCAAAAATCCATCCGAGTATGGAATACATAGATGCCAGGTTGTAATACAATAGCAGTAATGTAAGAAACAAAGTTCTATTTTTGGTCCATCCAACTTTTGAATGTCTCATTTAGTGATTTAGTAGTCAAACAAACACCGATAATCCATCTGATTTTGGAATACATAGATGTTAGGAGGTAATACACATGTAGTAATGTAAGAAACCAAGTTTTATTACTGGTCCGTCCAGCCTTTATATGTCTCATTTAGTAATTTAGTAGTTAAAAAAACATCGATAATCCTTTGGTGTATGGAATACACAGATGTTAGCTTTTAATACAACTGTAGTAATGTAAGAAATCAAGTTCTATTACTGGTACGTCCAACCTTTGTATGAGTTATTTAGTGATTTAGTTGTCAAAAAACACCGATAATCATTCCAAGTATGGAATAAATAGATGCTAGGAGGTAATATACGAGTTGTAAAGTAAGAAATCAAGTTGTATTACTGGTCTGTCCATCCTTTGTATGTCTTATTTAGTAATTTAGTAGTTAAAAAAACATCGATAACCCCTTTGAGTATGGAATACATAGATGTTAGGTTGTAATACAATAGTAGTAATGTAAGAAACCAAGTTTTATTACTGGTCTCTCAAGCCTTTGTGTAACACCCCGTACATTTTCAAAACTTATACGATCAACCTAACATGGATAAAGGTATTTACACTTGATATAATAACGACATACTTGAGTGTAAAGTTAAAGTTAAGTGGTGGATTAAGGTAGAAGGATTAAGACGTTGGAAAAAGGGGAGAACATAAACGAGGTGCTTCCGTGACTTAATTAAAATAGTAGGTGTATCACCTATTTAACCTATTGGGCTGCATTTGGACCTATGTTAATGGACTGAATTGAGGTCCAAACTAAGTACATAAAATAGGTGAGATGACCAGCCTAACACCTAAATATCACTAAGGCCCAACATGCTATGATCCAACTAGAATTAGCCCAAGTAAGTGGACTGTTTTGGACAGCTTATATAGCCAAGTAGGTGCATCACCTACTTGGACTATTTTTGACCAAAAAATTGGATAGGAATGAGCTAAAAGAGGTGGCTAAGAGGGTGTATAAAGATCTGGAATTCAGCTCAATTATCCATTCATTTCATTTTCCCAAAACAGAATATTGAAACACTCCCAAACCCTCCCAAAACAGAAGCAGCCGCCCTAGTTTTCCTTTAGGGTTCTTGGACTAATCTCCCATTTTTCAAGCCTTGGTAAGTCTTTACCCTTATATATTAATGTAATATATGTATAATAGGTTGTGTAAAACATGTTGGTGGTGTTTAAAATGTATAGGGCAGTCCCTTAAGTAAGTTGGCAGTCCACTTGTGTTAGTTTTGATGAATCTGTCTTCCTTGTGGCTTGGACTTGTATAGGGGCTTAAGGTGTTGAAGAAATTAAGTTATGATGATGAAATTACAGTATATTAAAGTGTGGTTCTGCCCCTTAATCGTTCCTTTTATGTATGGCTTGATGGAAATGTTTATATGTGTTGGTAAATAGAACGTTTGTTGTAGTGAAAAGAGAATACTCTTTTGTTATGTTAAACTGAATGTTGGAACTGTTGTGGAACGATTTTGGTATGCTACTGTGGAAGGAAGTATTGTGACCTTATGGGGTGAATATATGGAGTTTCGTTGGAGTGGAAATGTAAAGGATAAACTAGGTAGGTAATCCTATCGGTTTGTAACGGTTATGTTGGTTTGTGGACTGTTTTGGTGGTGTGTGGACTGATTTGGTGTTGTTGTTTTGCAAAAGCAGTAAGTTATAGTGTAATGTTGTGTAATAATGTTATTTAGTAGTATAATGAAGGGGGGAGTGATGCACAATGTGTTTTGGAGGTTGGACAGTTTCTACTTTCCGTTAAGCACCTACTTACCGTCTTGTGAACTTATAATGTAGCTAACCATTAATGTTTGCTCCATTATGTACTTGTTATGTAGAGTAACACATAAGGAAGGAGCTGAATCAGTGTAGTTACATATTGGGAAGATAAGGTATGTAAGGTTACTTTTTCCGTACCTTTCTGTAGCATATAATGTTCACATCGACGTTACACTTGTCCTATTCCGAGATGTACCAAGGTGTCCTATTTTCGGTTATCAATGGTTATTGTCACATGTTTCCTATTCATTGCACAATGGAGAATCTTGTCTCATAGTCAGTGCTAAGGTTCCAAAGGTCCAACAAAGTTGTGTTCCAATGTTCCAATAGTGATTATATTCATGTCTCTGTTATGCTCCAAAGTTCAAAGTGAGACTATAACTATCATTGTATAGACCTCATTGTACCAATCTCAAAGTAAAGAACAAAGTAATGCATTTGTGGTCAATGATCAAGTATGGGTGGAAAGTCTAGGGGCATAAGCCTAGCTCGACTCGATCCCGATGTATTGATTTATGGGTGGCAGGTCTAGGGGCATAAGCCTAGCTCGACCCGATCCCGATACATTGATTTATGGGTGGCAGGTCTAGGGGCGTAAGCCTAGCTCGACCCGATCCCAACATGACGCTATGTTATGTAAAGACCCACTGATCAGTCAGGGCCCGGGTACAGTATGACACATGTAATGACAAGTAAGCATTGAAGGAAAGAAGCAATCAAAATAATACACATGGTTCCCAAAATACAGAATGGTTACTTATTCATTGGATTATTCATATGGATCTGAGTTCATTGAAATATTCATGTGTTGTATAGTTTTATGTGAGCCTTACATACTCAGTACATTCTTCGTGCTGACCCCTTTGGGGAATTTACCTTACTTGCTGCAGGCGCAGGTTCTAGTAGACCTCCACAGTAGGTTACAGGATATTTACAGCTTTTGGTGAGCTCCAGCTGTTCGGGGCTTTCTCCAGGTCAAAGTTGTACATATGTTTTGGTGTTGTACATGTCGTATAAAGCGGGGACTTGTCCCGAATTTTAGCTCATTTTGGTCAATGCACTTGTTAGAGGCCTTTGTAGACGGATGTGGGTATATGTATATAAGATGACGCATGAAGTCTTATTTTGATGGCCTCAACGGCCAAGTTTCACATATGTATATTTGTATATGTCATATGTTCTATGAATTTTCGTTGTTAGCATAATAAGTCCTCACGTGTTAAAAGTGTTTCTGATGGCATGTATACGAATGCACATAAGTACAGGTTGGTTCTCTCGGGCCTTATCGGCTACGGGTGCCAATCACGTCTCGATAGGATTCGGGGCATGACAAAAGTGGTATCAGAGCAGGTCGTTCTAAGGGTGTCTACAAAGCCGTGTCTGAGTAGAGTCTTACTTATCAGTGTGTTGTGCACCACATTTATAAGTAGGAGGCTACGGGACATTTAGGATGTTGTTTCTTTTCTTCATTCTAGATTGTGCAGTGCAATAGCGCCAATGTTATAAGTTGAAATGTGTCTGACAATAGTAATTGTTTCTCTTTGATATAGTAACAATGACGTTCACGAGAAGAGGTAGAGGTAAAGGGAAGCAGGTAGATGTGCCTGCTGACGAAGGAATGAGTAGACTACCACCTGACCAAGCTAGTCAAGGTGGAGCAAATGCTGAAATTTCATCGCGGTCTTCGTCTACCTTTCCAGCTACGGAAGATACAATTGGTAGAGAAGTACCTGCAGAACCACCGATTAATGCTACAGATCAAGATCTTAGAAATGCTGTACATATGTTGACACAGTTAGTGGCGGCACAAAGCCAGGGACAAGCTGGTACAATGACAAATGAGGACGATGCGGCTAGAGTGGCAAGTCGCAGGACACAAGACTTCTTGAAACTGGACCCTCCTATATTCACTGGGTCCGATCCAAAAGCAGATCCACAGGACTTCGTGGATCAAATTCAGAGGGCCTTGGAAGTGATGCATGTATCGGGGGTAGAGACAGTTGAACTTGCAGCGTACAGGTTGAAGGGAGAAGCGATATTGTGGTACGAGGATTGGAAGAAATCCCGTGATATTGGTGCTAATCCACCTACGTGGGAAGAGTTTAAAGAGGCTTTCCTTGATCATTACTTGCCCTATGAGATCCGTGAGGCACGTACGGATCAGTTTCTAAATCTCCGTCAGGGAAACCTAAGCGTCAGGGAATACAGTTTACAATTTAATTCCTTGGCTCGATATGCGCCAAATGTGGTGGCTACGATGACAGATAGAGTCCATCGATACGTGGACAGACTAGAGCCATATTTGGTACGAGATTGCACCATTGCTGCCTTGAATAAGGACATGGACATAGCGAGAATTCAGGCCTTCGCGCAGAAAATGGAAGACCAACGACAGAGGAGAAGAGTGCATGAATTTGATAGGGGACAGTCCAAAAGGGCTAGACCTATGGGACCACCTATGATGTCCCAAGGAGGGTCTAGGCCTCGTATGTTCCCTAGACCACCTAGACCGTTATTTTCTCATTCCGTGGCAGGTTCTTATTCTTAGTCTCGAGGGTTTAGAGGTGGTTCAGCTGGGCAGAGTAGTGGGGTTCACGGATCACAGGCAGCAGGTTTTCCTCGTCAACAGTGTCAGCACTGCAGGCGTATTCACTTAGGCACATGTCGGTCAGGGATGAATGTCTGCTTTTGGTGTGGTATGCCAGGGCATATAGCGAGAGATTGTCCACAGAGGAGCATGGGTGGTATGGCACGACCGGCAGGATCAGCCGTTGCATCATCAGCATCGGTTCCTTCTTTGGATAGAGGTGTACAGCCGGTTGGCCGTGGTAGGGGTGCCAGAGGAGCATCCAGTACTAGTGGTGTCCAGAATCGCACTTATGCTTTAGTGGACCGACAGAATTCAGAGGCTTCCCCTGATGTTGTCACAGGTACATTATCCATATTCTCATATAATGTATATGCATTGATTGACCCTGGTTCTACATTGTCCTATGTTACTCCATTGATTGCGGCAAAATTTGCAAAAGCACCAGAATTATTAATTAAATCAATTGAAGTATCTACACCGGTGGGTGAATGTATTATTGCAAAAAGAGTATATCGAAATTGTGTGGTAACTGTGTGTGGCCATGATACATTGGCCGACCTTATTGAATTGGACATGGTGGATTTTGATGTGATAATGGGGATGGATTGGTTGGCTTCTTGTTATGCCACGGTAGATTGCCGGGCCAAGAAGGTACATTTTCATTTCCCACAAATGAATGTTCTTAAATGGAAGGGTGATGTAGGGGCACCACGAGGAAAATTTATTTCCTATCTGAAAGCCAGGAAAATGATTGCTAAGGGATACATATGTCATTTAGTACGGGTAAAAGATACTGAAGTGGAACCACTAACTCCGCAGTCGGTTCTGGTAGTCAATGAATTTCTAGATGTATTTCCAGAGGATCTTCCAGGCTTGCCCCCAGAGCGGGAAATAGAATTTGGCATTGATGTGATTCCAGGCACTCAGCCTATTTCTATTCCTCTATATAGAATGGCTCCAGCAGAATTGCGTGAATTGAAAGAGCAATTGAAAGATTTGCTGGATAAAGGCTTCATTAGGCCGAGTATGTCACCGTGGGGTGCACCGGTATTGTTTGTACGGAAAAAAGATGGCACGTTGAGAATGTGTATCGACTATCGGCAACTGAATAAGGTGACAATTAAGAATAAATACCCCCTCCCTAGAATTGACGATTTATTTGATCAATTACAAGGTGCTAAATGTTTCTCAAAGATTGACTTGAGGTCGGGTTACCATCAAGTAAAGGTCAGAGAGAGAGATGTACCCAAGACAGCTTTTCGAACACGGTACGGTCATTATGAGTTTTTAGTTATGTCCTTTGGACTAACAAATGCACCAGCAACTTTTATGGATCTAATGAATAGGGTGTTTAAGCCGTTTTTAGACGTGTTCGTGATAGTATTTATAGATGATATTCTTGTCTATTCAAGATCAAAAGAGGACCATGCTAGTCACTTACGACAGGTGTTACAGATTCTTCGTGATCGTAAGTTATATGCAAAGTTCTCTAAATGTGAATTTTGGTTAAAATCTGTAGCATTCTTGGGTCATATTGTGTCGGATGAAGGAATAAGGGTTGATACTCAAAAGATAGAAGCTGTGAAGAATTGGCCAAGACCTACAATGCCTACAGAGATTCGTAGTTTCCTCGGGTTGGCAGGTTATTATAGAAGGTTTGTTGAAGGATTTTCTTCTATCGCTGCACCTTTAACAAAGCTAACACACAAGGCAACTAAGTTTCAATGGAATGATGCATGTGAGAAGGGTTTCCAAGATCTAAAAAATAAGCTGACCTCTACACCCGTATTGGTACTTCCAGAAGGGATAGAAGGTTATGCGGTGTATTGTGATGCTTCAGGAGTTGGCTTGGGATGTGTATTGATGCAGCATGGTAAAGTAATAGCTTATGCCTCCAGACAATTGCGGCCACATGAAAAAAATTATCCAACACATGATCTTGAGTTAGCAGCAGTGGTATTTTCTTTAAAGATATGGCGCCACTATTTGTATGGGGTTCATGTTGACATATATACCGACCATAAGAGTTTGCAATATATCTTTAAGCAGAAGGACCTAAATTTGAGGCAACGGAGGTGGCTTGAACTATTGAAAGATTATGACATTGATATTTTATATCATCCGGGGAAGGCAAATGTGGTAGCTGATACATTAAGTCGTAAGGCAATGGGGAACACTAATGGCCAGCTTAGAGGAAAACAAGGTTTAATCAAGGATCTACATCAATTAGCTAGCTTAGGCGTTCGCCTTCTTGAAACTCCAGAGGAAGGAGTTGTGGTGCAAAATGCGGCCGAATCATCATTAGTAGTTGAAGTGAAAGAAAAGCAGTATGCAGATCCCATTCTATCACAGTTTAAGGAGAATGTACAGCAAGGTATGACAAAGGCATTTGAGCTTACTCAAGAAGGAGTACTTCAGTGCCAAAACAGACTATGTGTACCTAATGTAGATGAGTTAAGACGAAGGATTATGACAGAGGCACATCATTCCAGGTATTCTATTCATCCGGGATCAACTAAAATGTACCACGATCTTAAAGGAGTGTATTGGTGGGGTGATATGAAGAAGAATATTGCAGAATTTGTAGCCCAATGTCCAAATTGTCAACAAGTAAAAGTAGAGCATCAGAAGCCTGGAGGTTACATGCAATGTATCAATCTTCCAGTCTGGAAGTGGGATATGATTAATATGGACTTCATCACAGGTTTGCCTCGTACATTGCGGAAATTTGATTCTATATGGGTTATAGTTGACAGGCTTACCAAGTCCGCACATTTTCTACCAGTCAAGACCACTTATACAGCTGAGGATTATGCAAAATTGTATGTTAAAGAGATAGTGCGGTTGCATGGTATTCCACTCTCCATTATATCAGATAGGGGAGCCCAATTTACTGCACACTTTTGGAAATCCTTTCAGAAGAGTTTGGGAACCCAAGTGAATTTAAGTACGGCTTTTCATCCTCAGACAGATGGACAAGCAGAACGTACTATCCAAACACTTGAAGATATGCTACGAGCTTGTGTATTAGACTTTAAAGGTAACTGGGATGATCATTTACCTCTTATTGAGTTCGCCTACAATAATAGCTATCATTCAAGTATCAAAATGGCGCCTTATGAAGCCTTATACGGGAGAAAATGTAGGTCACCGATTGGGTGGTTTGAAGTAGGTGAGACTATTTTATTTGGACCAGATCTTGTTCATCAAGCCATGGAAAAGGTTAAGGTGATACAACAACGGCTAGGAACAGCCCAAAGTCGACACAAATCATATGCCGATGTTAGAAGAAGGGGGCTAGAGTTTGCTATAGATGATTGGGTATTTTTGAAAGTGTCACCAATGAAAGGGGTAATGAGATTTGGGAAGAAGGGAAAACTAAGTCCACGTTATATAGGGCCATATAAGATTATCCGAAGATTTGGCCAGGTTGCTTATGAATTGGAACTACCCCAAGAACTCTCCACAGTTCATCCAGTGTTTCACGTCTCAATGCTTCGAAAGTGCATAGGAGATCCATCTTATATTACTCCTACTGAGGAAGTACAAGTTACGGATGATCTCACCTATGAAGAAGTACCTATTGCTATTCTAGATCGACAAGTGAAGAAGTTAAGAAATAAAGAGGTAACTTCTGTAAAAGTGCTTTGGAGGAATCAACAGGTAGAAGAGGTCACATGGGAAGCTGAGGAAATGATGAAATCTAAGTATCCTCAATTATTTGAAACCGAAGTGGAAGCCTTAGATGCTGAATTGGAGCAATAACAAGTAAGTATATAAATATATAAGTGTTATATGGTAGTATAAAGATTACACTTAAGCTTGAACTCGTTTAAGCTGAATAGAGATGATACTACCATTCGAGGACGAATGTTCCTAAGGGGGGGAGGATGTAACACCCCGTACATTTTCAAAACTTATACGATCAACCTAACATGGATAAAGGTATTTACACTTGATATAATAACGACATACTTGAGTGTAAAGTTAAAGTTAAGTGGTGGATTAAGGTAGAAGGATTAAGACGTTGGAAAAAGGGGAGAACATAAACGAGGTGCTTCCGTGACTTAATTAAGATAGTAGGTGTATCACCTATTTAACCTATTGGGCTGCATTTGGACCTATGTTAATGGACTGAATTGAGGTCCAAACTAAGTACATAAAATAGGTGAGATGACCAGCCCAACACCTAAATATCACTAAGGCCCAACATGCTATGATCCAACTAGAATTAGCCCAAGTAAGTGGACTGTTTTGGACAGCTTATATAGCCAAGTAGGTGCATCACCTACTTGGACTATTTTTGATCAAAAAATTGGATAGGAATGAGCTAAAAGAGGTGGCTAAGAGGGTGTATAAAGATCTGGAATTCAGCTCAATTATCCATTCATTTCATTTTCCAAAAACAGAATATTGAAACACTCCCAAACCCTCCCAAAACAGAAGCAGCCGCCCTAGTTTTCCTTTAGGGTTCTTGGACTAATCTCCCATTTTTCAAGCCTTGGTAAGTCTTTACCCTTATATATTAATGTAATATATGTATAATAGGTTGTGTAAAACATGTTGGTGGTGTTTAAAATGTATAGGGCAGTCCCTTAAGTAAGTTGGCAGTCCACTTGTGTTAGTTTTGATGAATCTGTCTTCCTTGTGGCTTGGACTTGTATAGGGGCTTAAGGTGTTGAAGAAATTAAGTTATGATGATGAAATTACAGTATATTAAAGTGTGGTTCTGCCCCTTAATCGTTCCTTTTATGTATGGCTTGATGGAAATGTTTATATGTGTTGGTAAATGGAACGTTTGTTGTAGTGAAAAGAGAATACTCTTTTGTTATGTTAAACTGAATGTTGGAACTGTTGTGGAACGATTTTGGTATGCTACTGTGGAAGGAAGTATTGTGACCTTATGGGGTGAATATATGGAGTTTCGTTGGAGTGGAAATGTAAAGGATAAACTAGGTAGGTAATCCTACCGGTTTGTAACGGTTATGTTGGTTTGTGGACTGTTTTGGTGGTGTGTGGACTGATTTGGTGTTGTTGTTTTGCAAAAGCAGTAAGTTATAGTGTAATGTTGTGTAATAATGTTATTTAGTAGTATAATGAAAGGGGGAGTGATGCACAATGTGTTTTGGAGGTCGGACAGTTTCTACTTTCCGTTAAGCACCTACTTACCGTCTTGTGAACTTATAATGTAGCTAACCATTAATGTTTGCTCCATTATGTACTTGTGTTGTAGAGTAACACATAAGGAAGGAGCTGAATCAGTGTAGTTACATATTGGTAAGATAAGGTATGTAAGGTTACTTTGTCCGTACCTTTCTGTAGCATATAATGTTCACATCGACGTTACACTTGTCCTATTCCGAGATGTACCAAGGTGTCCTATTTTCGGTTATCAATGGTTATTGTCACATGTTTCCTATTCATTGCACAATGGAGAATCTTGTCTCATAGTCAGTGCTAAGGTTCCAAAGGTCCAACAAAGTTGTGTTCCAATGTTCCAATAGTGATTATATTCATGTCTCTGTTATGCTCCAAAGTTCAAAGTGAGACTATAACTATCATTGTATAGACCTCATTGTACCAATCTCAAAGTAAAGAACAAAGTAATGCATTTGTGGTCAATGATCAAGTATGGGTGGAAAGTCTAGGGGCATAAGCCTAGCTCGACTCGATCCCGATGTATTGATTTATGGGTGGCAGGTCTAGGGGCATAAGCCTAGCTCGACCCGATCCCGATGTATTGATTTATGGGTGGCAGGTCTAGGGGCATAAGCCTAGCTCAACCCGATCCCGATACATTGATTTATGGGTGGCAGGTCTAGGGGCGTAAGCCTAGCTCGACCCGATCCCAACATGACGATATGTTATGTAAAGACCCACTGATCAGTCGGGGCCCGGGTACAGTATGACACATGTAATGACAAGTAAGCATTGAAGGAAAGAAGCAATCAAAATAATACACATGGTTCCCAAAATACAGAATGGTTACTTATTCATTGGATTATTCATATGGATCTGAGTTCATTGAAATATTCATGTGTTGTATAGTTTTATGTGAGCCTTACATACTCAGTACATTCTTCGTGCTGACCCCTTTGGGGAATTTACCTTACTTGCTGCAGGCGCAGGTTCTAGTAGACCTCCACAGTAGGTTACAGGATATTTACAGCTTTTGGTGAGCTCCAATTGTTCGGGGCTTTCTCCAGGTCAAAGTTGTACATATGTTTTGGTGTTGTACATGTCGTATAAAGCGGGGACTTGTCCCGACTTTTAGCTCATTTTGGTCAATGCACTTGTTAGAGGCCTTTGTAGACGGATGTGGGTATATGTATATAAGATGACGCATGAAGTCTTATTTTGATGGCCTCAACGGCCAAGTTTCACATATGTATATTTGTATATGTCATATGTTCTATGAATTTTCATTGTTAGCATAATAAGTCCTCACGTGTTAAAAGTGTTTCTGATGGCATGTATACGAATGCACATAAGTACAGGTTGGTTCTCTCGGGCCTTATCGGCTACGGGTGCTAATCACGTCTCGATGGGATTCGGGGCATGACAAAAGTGGTATCAGAGCAGGTCGTTCTAAGGGTGTCTACAAAGCCGTGTCTGAGTAGAGTCTTACTTATCAGTGTGTTGTGCACCACATTTATAAGTAGGAGGCTACGGGACATTTAGGATGTTGTTTCTTTTCTTCATTCTAGATCGTGCAATGCAATAGAGCCAATGTTATAAGTTGAAATGTGTCTGACAATAGTAATTGTTTCTCTTCGATATAGTAACAATGCCGTTCACGAGAAGAGGTAGAGGTAAAGGGAAGCAGGTAGATGTGCCTGCTGATGAAGGAATGAGTAGACTACCACCTGACCAAGCTAGTCAAGGTGGAGCAAATGCTGAAATTTCATCGCGGTCTTCGTCTACCTTTCCAGCTACGGAAGATACAATTGGTAGAGAAGTACCTGCAGAACCACCGATTAATGCTACAGATCAAGATCTTAGAAATGCTGTACATATGTTGACACAGTTAGTGGCGGCACAAAGCCAGGGACAAGCTGGTACAATGACAAATGAGGACGATGCGGCTAGAGTGGCAAGTCGCAGGACACAGGACTTCTTGAAACTGGACCCTCCTATATTCACTAGGTCCGATCCAAAAGCAGATCCACAGGACTTCGTGGATCAAATTCAGAGGGCCTTGGAAGTGATGCATGTATCGGGGGTAGAGACAGTTGAACTTGCAGCGTACAGGTTGAAGGGAGAAGCGATATTGTGGTACGAGGATTGGAAGAAATCCCGTGATATTGGTGCTAATCCACCTACGTGGGAAGAGTTTAAAGAGGCTTTCCTTGATCATTACTTGCCCTATGAGATCCGTGAGGCACGTGCGGATCAGTTTCTAAATCTCCGTCAGGGAAACCTAAGCGTCAGGGAATATAGTTTGCAATTTAATTCCTTGGCTCGATATGCGCCAAATGTGGTGGCTACGATGACAGATAGAGTCCATCGATACGTGGACAGACTAGAGCCATATTTGGTACGAGATTGCACCATTGCTGCCTTGAATAAGGACATGGACATAGCGAGAATTCAGGCCTTCGCGCAGAAAATGGAAGACCAACGACAGAGGAGAAGAGTGCATGAATTTGATAGGGGACAGTCCAAAAGGGCTAGACCTATGGGACCACCTATGATGTCCCAAGGAGGGTCTAGGCCTCGTATGTTCCCTAGACCACCTAGACCGTCATTTTCTCATTCCGTGGCAGGTTCTTATTCTCAGTCTTGAGGGTTTAGAGGTGGTTCAGCTGGGCAGAGTAGTGGGGTTCACGGATCACAGGCAGCAGGTTTTCCTCGTCAGCAGTGTCAGCACTGCGGGCGTATTCACTTAGGCACATGTCGGTCAGGGATGAATGTCTGCTTTTGGTGTGGTATGCCAGGGCATATAGCGAGAGATTGTCCACAGAGGAGCATGGGTGGTATGGCACGACCGGCAGGATTAGCCGTTGCATCATCAGCATCGGTTCCTTCTTTGGACAGAGGTGTACAGCCGGTTGGCCGTGGTAGGGGTGCCAGAGGAGCATCCAGTACTAGTGGTGTCCAGAATCGCACTTATGCTTTAGTGGACCGACAGAATTCAGAGGCTTCCCCTGATGTTGTCACAGGTACATTATCCATATTCTCATATAATGTATATGCATTGATTGACCCTGGTTCTACATTGTCCTATGTTACTCCATTGATTGCGGCAAAATTTGCAAAAGCACCAGAATTATTAATTAAATCAATTGAAGTATCTACACCGGTGGGTGAATGTATTGTTGCAAAAAGAGTATATCGAAATTGTGTGGTAACTGTGTGTGGCCATGATACATTGGCCGACCTTATTGAATTGGACATGGTGGATTTTGATGTGATAATGGGGATGGATTGGTTGGCTTCTTGTTATGCCACGGTAGATTGCCGGGCCAAGAAGGTACATTTTCATTTCCCACAAATGAATGTTCTTAAATGGAAGGGTGATGTAGGGGCACCACGAGGAAAATTTATTTCCTATCTGAAAGCCAGGAAAATGATTGCTAAGGGATACATATGTCATTTAGTACGGGTAAAAGATACTGAAGTGGAACCACTAACTCCGCAGTCGGTTCTGGTAGTCAATGAATTTCTAGATGTATTTCCAGAGGATCTTCCAGGCTTGCCCCCAGAGCGGGAAATAGAATTTGGCATTGATGTGATTCCAGGCACTCAGCCTATTTCTATTCCTCCATATAGAATGGCTCCAGTAGAATTGCGTGAATTGAAAGAGCAATTGAAAGATTTGCTGGATAAAGGCTTCATTAGGCCAAGTATGTCACCGTGGGGTGCACCGGTATTGTTTGTACGGAAAAAAGATGGCACGTTGAGAATGTGTATCGACTATCGGCAACTGAATAAGGTGACAATTAAGAATAAATACCCCCTCCCTAGAATTGACGATTTATTTGATCAATTACAAGGTGCTAAATGTTTCTCAAAGATTGACTTGAGGTCGGGTTACCATCAAGTAAAGGTCAGAGAGAGAGATGTACCCAAGACAGCTTTTCGAACACGGTACGGTCATTATGAGTTTTTAGTTATGTCCTTTGGACTAACAAATCAGCAGCTTTTATGGATCTAATGAATAGGGTGTTTAAGCCGTTTTTAGACGTGTTCGTGATAGTATTTATAGATGATATTCTTGTCTATTCAAGATCAAAAGAGGACCATGCTAGTCACTTACGACAGGTGTTACAGATTCTTCGTGATCGTAAGTTATATGCAAAGTTCTCTAAATGTGAATTTTGGTTAAAATCTATAGCATTCTTGGGTCATATTGTGTCGGATGAAGGAATAAGGGTTGATACTCAAAAGATAGAAGCTGTGAAGAATTGGCCAAGACCTACAACGCCTACAGAGATTCGTAGTTTCCTCGGGTTGGCAGGTTATTATAGAAGGTTTGTTGAAGGATTTTCTTCTATCGCTGCACCTTTAACAAAGCTAACACACAAGGCAACTAAGTTTCAATGGAATGATGCATGTGAGAAGGGTTTCCAAGATCTGAAAAATAAGCTGACCTCTACACCCGTATTGGTACTTCCAGAAGGGATAGAAGGTTATGCGGTGTATTGTGATGCTTCAGGAGTTGGCTTGGGATGTGTATTGATGCAGCATGGTAAAGTAATAGCTTATGCCTCCAGACAATTGCGGCCACATGAAAAAAATTATCCAACACATGATCTTGAGTTAGCAGCAGTGGTATTTTCTTTAAAGATATGGCGCCACTATTTGTATGGGGTTCATGTTGACATATATACCGACCATAAGAGTTTGCAATATATCTTTAAGCAGAAGGACCTAAATTTGAGGCAACGGAGGTGGCTTGAACTATTGAAAGATTATGACATTGATATTTTATATCATCCGGGGAAGGCAAATTTGGTAGCTGATGCATTAAGTCGTAAGGCAATGGGGAACACTAATGGCCAGCTTAGAGGAAAACAAGGTTTAATCAAGGATCTACATCAATTAGCTAGCTTAGGCGTTCGCCTTCTTGAAACTCCAGAGGAAGGAGTTGTGGTGCAAAATGCGGCCAAATCATCATTAGTAGTTGAAGTGAAAGAAAAGCAGTATGCAGATCCCATTCTATCACAGTTTAAGGAGAATGTACAGCAAGGTATGACAAAGGCATTTGAGCTTACTCAAGAAGGAGTACTTCAGTGCCAAAACAGACTATGTGTACCTAATGTAGATGAGTTAAGACGAAGGATTATGACAGAGGCACATCATTCCAGGTATTCTATTCATCCGGGATCAACTAAAATGTACCACGATCTTAAAGGAGTGTATTGGTGGGGTGATATGAAGAAGAATATTGCAGAATTTGTAGCCCAATGTCCAAATTGTCAACAAGTAAAAGTAGAGCATCAGAAGCCTGGAGGTTACATGCAATGTATCAATCTTCCAATCTGGAAGTGGGATATGATTAATATGGACTTCATCACAGGTTTGCCTCGTACATTGCGGAAATTTGATTCTATATGGGTTATAGTTGACAGGCTTACCAAGTCCGCACATTTTCTACCAGTCAAGACCACTTATACAGCTGAGGATTATGCAAAATTGTATGTTAAAGAGATAGTGCGGTTGCATGGTATTCCACTCTCCATTATATCAGATAGGGGAGCCCAATTTACTGCACACTTTTGGAAATCCTTTCAAAAGAGTTTGGGAACCCAAGTGAATTTAAGTACGGCTTTTCATCCTCAGACAGATGGACAAGTAGAACGTACTATCCAAACACTTGAAGATATGCTACGAGCTTGTGTATTAGACTTTAAAGGTAACTGGGATGATCATTTACCTCTTATTGAGTTCGCCTACAATAATAGCTATCATTCAAGTATCAAAATGGCGCCTTATGAAGCCTTATACGGGAGAAAATGTAGGTCACCGATTGGGTGGTTTGAAGTAGGTGAGACTATTTTATTTGGACCAGATCTTGTTCATCAAGCCATGGAAAAGGTTAAGGTGATACAACAACGGCTAGGAACAGCCCAAAGTCGACACAAATCATATGCCGATGTTAGAAGAAGGGGGCTAGAGTTTGCTATAGGTGATTGGGTATTTTTGAAAGTGTCACCAATGAAAGGGGTAATGAGATTTGGGAAGAAGGGAAAACTAAGTCCACGTTATATAGGGCCATATAAGATTATCCGAAGATTTGGCCAGGTTGCTTATGAATTGGAACTACCCCAAGAACTCTCCACAGTTCATCCAGTGTTTCACGTCTCAATGCTTCGAAAGTGCATAGGAGATCCATCTTATATTACTCCTACTGAGGAAGTACAAGTTACGGATGATCTCACCTATGAAGAAGTACCTATTGCTATTCTAGATCGACAAGTGAAGAAGTTAAGAAATAAAGAGGTAACTTCTGTAAAAGTGCTTTGGAGGAATCAACAGGTAGAAGAGGTCACATGGGAAGCTGAGGAAATGATGAAATCTAAGTATCCTCAATTATTTGAAACCGAAGTGGAAGCCTTAGATGCTGAATTGGAGCAATAACAAGTAAGTATATAAATATATAAGTGTTATATGGTAGTATAAAGATTACACTTAAGCTTGAACTCGTTTAAGCTGAATAGAGATGATACTACCATTCGAGGACGAATGTTCCGAAGGGGGGGAGGATGTAACACCCCGTACATTTTCAAAACTTATACGATCAACCTAACATGGATAAAGGTATTTACACTTGATATAATAACGACATACTTGAGTGTAAAGTTAAAGTTAAGTGGTGGATTAAGGTAGAAGGATTAAGACGTTGGAAAAAGGGGAGAACATAAACGAGGTGCTTCCGTGACTTAATTAAGATAGTAGGTGTATCACCTATTTAACCTATTGGGCTGCATTTGGACCTATGTTAATGGACTGAATTGAGGTCCAAACTAAGTACATAAAATAGGTGAGATGACCAGCCCAACACCTAAATATCACTAAGGCCCAACATGCTATGATCCAACTAGAATTAGCCCAAGTAAGTGGACTGTTTTGGACAGCTTATATAGCCAAGTAGGTGCATCACCTACTTGGACTATTTTTGACCAAAAAATTGGATAGGAATGAGCTAAAAGAGGTGGATAAGAGGGTGTATAAAGATCTGGAATTCAGCTCAATTATCCATTCATTTCATTTTCCAAAAACAGAATATTGAAACACTCCCAAACCCTCCTAAAACAGAAGCAGCCGCCCTAGTTTTCCTTTAGGGTTCTTGGACTAATCTCCCATTTTTCAAGCCTTGGTAAGTCTTTACCCTTATATATTAATGTAATATATGTATAATAGGTTGTGTAAAACATGTTGGTGGTGTTTAAAATGTATAGGGCAGTCCCTTAAGTAAGTTGGCAGTCCACTTGTGTTAGTTTTGATGAATCTGTCTTCCTTGTGGCTTGGACTTGTATAGGGGCTTAAGGTGTTGAAGAAATTAAGTTATGATGATGAAATTACAGTATATTAAAGTGTGGTTCTGCCCCTTAATCGTTCCTTTTATGTATGGCTTGATGGAAATGTTTATATGTGTTGGTAAATGGAACGTTTGTTGTAGTGAAAAGAGAATACTCTTTTGTTATGTTAAACTGAATGTTGGAACTGTTGTGGAACGATTTTGGTATGCTACTGTGGAAGGAAGTATTGTGACCTTATGGGGTGAATATATGGAGTTTCGTTGGAGTGGAAATGTAAAGGATAAACTAGGTAGGTAATCCTACTGGTTTGTAACGGTTATGTTGGTTTGTGGACTGTTTTGGTGGTGTGTGGACTGATTTGGTGTTGTTGTTTTGCAAAAGCAGTAAGTTATAGTGTAATGTTGTGTAATAATGTTATTTAGTAGTATAATGAAGGGGGGAGTGATGCACAATGTGTTTTGGAGGTTGGACAGTTTCTACTTTCCGTTAAGCACCTACTTACCGTCTTGTGAACTTATAATGTAGCTAACCATTAATGTTTGCTCCATTATGTACTTGTGTTGTAGAGTAACACATAAGGAAGGAGCTGAATCAGTGTAGTTACATATTGGGAAGATAAGGTATGTAAGGTTACTTTGTCCGTACCTTTCTGTAGCATATAATGTTCACATCGACGTTACACTTGTCCTATTCCGAGATATACCAAGGTGTCCTATTTTCGGTTATCAATGGTTATTGTCACATGTTTCCTATTCATTGCACAATGGAGAATCTTGTCTCATAGTCAGTGCTAAGGTTCCAAAGGTCCAACAAAGTTGTGTTCCAATGTTCCAATAGTGATTATATTCATGTCTCTGTTATGCTCCAAAGTTCAAAGTGAGACTATAACTATCATTATATAGACCTCATTGTACCAATCTCAAAGTAAATAACAAATTAATGCATTTGTGGTCAATGATCAAGTATGGGTGGCAAGTCTAGGGGCATAAGCCTAGCTCGACTCGATCCCGATGTATTAATTTATGGGTGGCAGGTCTAGGGGCATAAGCCTAGCTCGACCCGATCCCGATGTATTGATTTATGGGTGGCAGGTCTAGGGGCATAAGCCTAGCTCGACCCGATCCCGATACATTGATTTATGGGTGGCAGGTCTAGGGGCGTAAGCCTAGCTCGACCCGATCCCAACATGACGATATGTTATGTAAAGACCCACTGATCAGTCGGGGCCCGGGTACAGTATGACACATGTAATGACAAGTAAGCATTGAAGGAAAGAAGCAATCAAAATAATACACATGGTTCCCAAAATACAGAATGGTTACTTATTCATTGGATTATTCATATGGATCTGAGTTCATTGAAATATTCATGTGTTGTATAGTTTTATGTGAGCCTTACATACTCAGTACATTCTTCGTGCTGACCCCTTTGGGGAATTTACCTTACTTGCTGCAGGCGCAGGTTCTAGTAGACCTCCACAGTAGGTTACAGGATATTTACAGCTTTTGGTGAGCTCCAATTGTTCGGGGCTTTCTCCAGGTCAAAGTTGTACATATGTTTTGGTGTTGTACATGTCGTATAAAGCGGGGACTTGTCCCGACTTTTAGCTCATTTTGGTCAATGCACTTGTTAGAGGCCTTTGTAGACGGATGTGGGTATATGTATATAAGATGACGCATGAAGTCTTATTTTGATGGCCTCAACGGCCAAGTTTCACATATGTATATTTGTATATGTCATATGTTCTATGAATTTTCGTTGTTAGCATAATAAGTCCTCACGTGTTAAAAGTGTTTCTGATGGCATGTATACGAATGCACATAAGTACAGGTTGGTTCTCTCGGGCCTTATCGGCTACGGGTGCCAATCACGTCTCGATGGGATTCGGGGCATGACACTTTGTATGTCTCATTTAGTAATTTAGTAGTCAAAAAAACATTGATAACCCTTTTGAGTATGGTATGCATAAATGTTAGGTTGTAATACAAGTGTAGTAATGTAAGAAACCAAGTTCTGTTATTGGTCCGTCAAACCTTTGTATGTGTAATTTAGTGATTTAGTAGTCAAAAAAACACCGATAATCCATCCAACTAAGGAATAAATAGATGCTAGGAGGTAATACACGTGTTCTAATGTAAGAAACCAAGTTTTATTATTGGTCTGTCCAACCTTTGTATGTCTCATTTAGAAATTTCATAGTCAAAAAAACATCAAAAATCCATCCGAGTATGGAATACATAGATGCCAGGTTGTAATACAATAGCAGTAATGTAAGAAACAAAGTTCTATTTTTGGTCCATCCAACTTTTGAATGTCTCATTTAGTGATTTAGTAGTCAAAAGAAACACTGATAATCCATCTGATTTTGGAATACATAGATGTTAGGAGGTAATGCACATGTAGTAATGTAAGAAACCAAGTTTTATTACTGGTCCGTCCAGCCTTTGTATGTCTCATTTAGTAATTTAGTAGATAAAAAAACATCGATAATCCTTTTGAGTATGGAATACATAGATGTTAGGTTGTAATACAAGTGTAGTAATGTAAGAAATCAAGTTCTATTACAGGTACGTCCAACCTTTGTATGAGTTATTTAGTGATTTAGTTGTCAAAAAACACCGATAATCCATCCATGTATGGAATAAATAGATGCTAGGAGGTAATATATGAGTTGTAATGTAAGAAATCAAGTTGTATTACTGGTCTGTCCAACCTTTGTTTGTCTTATTTAGTAATTTAGTAGTTAAAAAAAATCGATAACCACTCTGAGTATGGAATACATATATGTTAGGTTGTAATACAATAGTAGTAATGTAAGAAACCAAGTTTTATTACTGGTCTCTCAAGCCTTTGTATGTCTCATTTAGTAATTTAGTAGTCAAAAAAACATTGATAACCCTTTTGAGTATGGTATGCATAAATGTTAGGTTGTAATACAAGTGTAGTAATGTAAGAAACCAAGTTCTATTATTGGTCCGTCCAACCTTTGTATATGTGATTTAGTGATTTAGTAGTAAAACAAACACCGATAATCCATCAAAGTAAGGAATAAATAGATGCTAGGAGGTAATACACGTGTTGTAATGTAAGAAACCAAGTTTTATTATTGGTCTGTCCAACCTTTGTATGTCTCATTTAGAAATTTCGTAGTCAAAAAAACATCAAAAATCCATCCGAGTATGGAATACATAGATGCCAGGTTGTAATACAATAGCAGTAATGTAAGAAACAAAGTTCTATTTTTGGTCCATCCAACTTTTGAATGTCTCATTTAGTGATTTAGTAGTCAAAAGAAACACTGATAATCCATCTGATTTTGGAATACATACATGTTAGGAGGTAATGCACATGTAGTAGTGTAAGAAACCAAGTTTTATTACTGGTCCGTCCAGCTTTTGTATGTCTCATTTAGTAATTTAGTAGATAAAAAAACATCGATAATCCTTTTGAGTATGGAATACATAGATGTTAGGTTGTAATACAAGTGTAGTAATGTAAGAAATCAAGTTCTATTACAGGTACGTCCAACCTTTGTATGAGTTATTTAGTGATTTAGTTGTCAAAAAACACCGATAATCCATCTATGTATGGAATAAATAGATGCTAGGAGGTAATATATGAGTTGTAATGTAAGAAATCAAGTTGTATTACTGGTCTGTCCAACCTTAGTATGTCTTATTTAGTAATTTAGTATTTAAAAAAAATCGATAACCACTGTGAGTATGGAATACATAGATGTTAGGTTGTAATACAATAGTAGTAATGTAAGAAACCAAGTTTTATTACTGGTCTCTCAAACCTTTGTATGTCTCATTTAGTAATTTAGTAGTCAACAAAACATTGATAACCCTTTTGAGTATGGTATGCATAAATGTTAGGTTGTAATACAAGTGTAGTAATGTAAGAAACAAAGTTCTATTATTGGTCCGTCCAACCTTTGTATGTGTAATTTAGTGATTTAGTAGTCAAAACAACACCGATAATCCATCCAACTAAGGAATAAATAGATGCTAGGAGGTAATACACGTGTTCTAATGTAAGAAACCAAGTTTTATTATTGGTCTGTCCAACCTTTGTATGTCTCATTTAGAAATTTAGTAGTCAAAAAAACATCAAAAATCAATCCGAGTATGGAATACATAGATGCCAGGTTGTAATACAATAGCAGTAATGTAAGAAACAAAGTTCTATTTTTGGTCCATCCAACTTTTGAATGTCTCATTATGTGATTTAGTAGTCAAAAGAAACACCGATAATCCATCTGATTTTGGAATACATAGATGTTAGGAGGTAATGCACATGTAGTAATGTAAGAAACCAAGTTTTATTACTGGTCCATCCAGCCTTTGTATGTCTCATTTAGTAATTTAGTAGATAAAAAAACATCGATAATCCTTTTGAGTATGGAATTCATAGATGTTAGGTTGTAATACAAGTGTAGTAATGTAAGAAATCAAGTTCTATTACTGGTACGTCCAACCTTTGTATGAGTTATTTAGTGATTTAGTTGTCAAAAAACACCGATAATCCATCCAAGTATGGAATAAATAGATGCTAGGAGGTAATATATGAGTTGTAATGTAAGAAATCAAGTTGTATTACTGGTCTGTCCAACCTTTGTATGTCTTATTTAGTAATTTAGTAGTTAAAAAAAATCGATAACCACTCTGAGTATGGAATACATATATATTAGGTTGTAATACAATAGTAGTAATGTAAGAAACCAAGTTTTATTACGGGTCTCTCAAGCCTTTGTATGTCTCATTTAGTAATTTAGTAGTCAAAAAAACATTGATAACCCTTTGGAGTGTGGTATGCATAAATGTTAGGTTGTAATACAAGTGTAGTAATGTAAGAAACAAAGTTCTATTATTGGTCCGTCCAACCTTTGTATATGTGATTTAGTAATTTACTAGTCAAAAAAACACCGATAATCCATCCAAGTAAGGAATAAATAGATGCTAGGAAGTAATACACGTGTTGTAATGTAAGAAACCAAGTTTTATTATTGGTCCGTCCAACCTTTGTATGTCTCATTTAGAAATTTCGTAGTCAAAAAAACATCAAAAATCCATCCGAGTATGGAATACATAGATGCCAGGTTGTAATACAATAGCAGTAATGTAAGAAACAAAGTTCTATTTTTGGTCCATCCAACTTTTGAATGTCTTATTTAGTGATTTACTAGTCAAAAAAACACCGATAATAGATGCTAGGAAGTAATACACGTGTTGTAATGTAAGAAACCAAGTTTTATTATTGGTCTGTCCAACCTTTGTATGTCTCATTTAGAAATTTCGTAGTCAAAAAAACATCAAAAATCCATCCGAGTATGGAATACATAGATGCCAGGTTGTAATACAATAGCAGTAATGTAAGAAACAAAGTTCTATTTTTGGTCCATCCAACTTTTGAATGTCTCATTTAGTGATTTAGTAGTCAAAAGAAACACCGATAATCCATCTGATTTTGGAATACATAGATGTTAGGAGGTAATGCACATGTAGTAATGTAAGAAACCAAGTTTTATTACTGGTCCATCCAGCCTTTGTATGTCTCATTTAGTAATTTAGTAGATAAAAAAACATCGATAATCCTTTTGAGTATGGAATACATAGATGTTAGGTTGTAATACAAGTGTAGTAACGTAAAAAATCAAGTTCTATTACTGGTACGTCCAACCTTTGTATGAGTTATTTAGTGATTTAGTTGTCAAAAAACACCGATAATCCCTCCAAGTATGTAATAAATAGATGCTAGGAGGTAATATATGAGTTGTAATGTAAGAAATCAAGTTGTATTACTGGTCTGTCCAACCTTTGTATGTCTTATTTAGTAATTTAGTAGTTAAAAAAAATCGATAACCACTCTGAGTATGGAATACATATATGTTAGGTTGTAATACAATAGTAGTAATGTAAGAAACCAAGTTTTATTACTGGTCTCTCAAGCCTTTGTATGTCTCATTTAGTAAATTTAGTAGTCAAGAAAACATTGATAACCCTTTTGAGTATGGTATGCATAAATGTTAGGTTGTAATACAAGTGTAGTAATGTAAGAAACCAAGTTCTATTATTGGTCCATCCAACCTTTGTATATGTGATTTAGTGATTTAGTAGTCAAAAAAACACCGATAATCCATCCAAGTAAGGAATAAATAGATGCTAGGAGGTAATACACGTGTTGTAATGTAAGAAACCAAGTTTTATTATTGGTCTGTCCAACCTTTGTATGTCTCATTTAGAAATTTCGTAGTCAAAAAAACATCAAAAATCCATCCGAGTATGGAATACATAGATGCCAGGTTGTAATACAATAGCAGTAATGTAAGAAACAAAGTTCTATTTTTGGTCCATCCAACTTTTGAATGTCTCATTTAGTGATTTAGTAGTCAAAAGAAACACCGATAATCCATCTGATTTTGGAATACATAGATGTTAGGAGGTAATGCACATGTAGTAATGTAAGAAACCAAGTTTTATTACTGGTCCATCCAGCCTTTGTATGTCTCATTTAGTAATTTAGTAGATAAAAAAACATCGATAATCCTTTTGAGTATGGAATACATAGATGTTAGGTTGTAATACAAGTGTAGTAACGTAAGAAATCAAGTTCTATTACTGGTACGTCCAACCTTTGTATGAGTTATTTAGTGATTTAGTTGTCAAAAAACACCGATAATCCATCCAAGTATGTAATAAATAGATGCTAGGAGGTAATATATGAGTTGTAATGTAAGAAATCAAGTTGTATTACTGGTGTGTCCAACCTTTGTATGTCTTATTTAGTAATTTAGTAGTTAAAAAAAATCGATAACCACTCTGAGTATGGAATACATATATGTTAGGTTGTAAGACAATAGTAGTAATTTAAGAAACCAAGTTTTATTACTGGTCTCTCAAGCCTTTGTATGTCTCATTTAGTAATTTAGTAGTCAAAAAAACATTGATAACCCTTTTGAGTATGGTATGCATAAATGTTAGGTTGTAATACAAGTGTAGTAATGTAAGAAACCAAGTTCTATTATTGGTCCGTCCAACCTTTGTATGTGTAATTTAGTGATTTAGTAGTCAAAAAAACACCGATAATCCATCCAACTAAGGAATAAATAGATGCTAGGAGGTAATACACGTGTTCTAATGTAAGAAACCAAGTTTTATTATTGGTCTGTCCAACCTTTTTATGTCTCATTTAGAAATTTAGTAGTCAAAAAAACATCAAAAATCCATCCGAGTATGGAATACATAGATGCCAGGTTGTAATACAATAGCAGTAATGTAAGAAACAAAGTTCTATTTTTGGTCCATCCAACTTTTGAATGTCTCATTTAGTGATTTAGTAGTCAAAAGAAACACCGATAATCCATCTGATTTTGGAATACATAGATGTTAGGAGGTAATGCACATGTAGTAATGTAAGAAACCAAGTTTTATTACTGGTCCGTCCAGCCTTTGTATGTCTCATTTAGTAATTTAGTAGATAAAAAAACATCGATAATCCTTTTGAGTATGGAATACATAGATGTTAGGTTGTAATACGAGTGTAGTAATGTAAGAAATCAAGTTCTATTACTGGTACGTCCAACCTTTGTATGAGTTATTTAGTGATTTAGTTGTCAAAAAACACCGATAATCCATCCAAGTATGGAATAAATAGATGCTAGGAGGTAATATACGAGTTGTAATGTAAGAAACCAAGTTTTATTACTGGTCTGTCCAGCATTTGTATGTCTTATTTAGTAATTTAGTAGTCAAAAAAACATCGATAACCCCTCTGAGTATGGAATACATAGATGTTAGGTTGTAATACAATTGTAGTAATGTAAGAAACCAAGTTTTATTACTGGTCTCTCAAGCCTTTGTATGTCTCATTTAGTAATTTAGTAGTCAAAAACACATCGATAACCCTTTTGAGTATGGTATGCATAGATGTTAGGTTGCAATACAAGTGTAGTAATGTAATAGACCAAGTTCTATTATTGGTCCGTCCAACCTTTGTATGTGTAATTTAGTGATTTTGTAGTCTAAAAAACACTGATAATCCATCCAAGTAAGGAATAAATAGATGCTAGGAGGTAATACACGTATTCTAATGTAAGAAACCAAGTTTTATTATTGGTCTGTCCAACCTTTGTATGTCTCATTTAAAAATTTCGTAGTCAAAAAAACATCAAAAATCCATCCGAGTATGGAATACATAGATGCCAGGTTGTAATACAATAGCAGTAATGTAAGAAACAAAGTTCTATTTTTGGTCCATCCAACTTTTGAATGTCTCATTTAGTGATTTAGTAGTCAATTGAAACACCGATAATCCATCTGATTTTGGAATACATAGATGTTAGGAGGTAATGCACATGTAGTAATGTAAGAAACCAAGTTTTATTACTGGTCCGTCCAGCCTTTGTATGACTCATTTAGTAATTTAGTAGTTAAAAAAACATCGATAATCCTTCTGAGTATGGAATACATAGATGTTAGGTTGTAATACAAGTGTAGTAATGTAAGAAATCAAGTTCTATTACTGGTACGTCCAACCTTTGTATGAGTTATTTTGTGATTTAGTTTTCAAAAAACACCGTATAATCCATCCAAGTATGGAATAAATAGATGCTAGCAGGTAATATATGAGTTGTAATGTAAGAAATCAAGTTGTATTACTGGTCTGTCCAGCCTTTGTATGTCCTATTTAGTAATTTAGTAGTTAAAAAAACATCGATAACCCCTCTGAGTATGGAATACATAGATGTTAGGTTGTAATACAATAGCAGTAATGTAAGAAACCAAGTTTTACTACAGGTCTCTCAAGCCTTTGTATGTCTCATTTAGTAATTTAGTAGTCAAAAAAACATCTATAACCCTTTTGAGTATGGTATGCATAAATGTTAGGTTGTACTACAAGTTTAGTAATGTAATAGACCAAGTTCTATTATTGGTCCGTCCAACCTTTGTATGTGTAATTTAGTGATTTTGTAGTCAAAAAAACACTGATAATCCATCCACGTAAGGAATAAATAGATGCTAGGAAGTAATACACGTGTTCTAATGTAAGAAACCAAGTTTTATTATTGGTCTGTCCAACCTTTGTATGTCTCATTTAGAAATTTCGTAGTCAAAAAAACATCAAAAATCCATCCGAGTATGGAATACATAGATGCCAGGTTGTAATACAATAGCAGTAATGTAAGAAACAAAGTTCTATTTTTGGTCTATCCAACTTTTGAATGTCTCATTTAGTGATTTAGTAGTCAAAGAAACACCGATAATCCATCTGATTTTGGAATACATAGATGTTAGGAGGTAATACACATGTAGTAATGTAAGAAACCAAGTTTTATTACTGGTCCGTCCAGCCTTTGTATGTCTCATTTAGTAATTTAGTAGTTAAAAAAACATCGATAATCCTTTGGTGTATGGAATACATAGATGTTAGGTTGTAATACAAGTGTAGTAATGTAAGAAATCAAGTTCTATTACTGTTACGTGCAACCTTTGTATGAGTTATTTAGTGATTTAGTTGTCAAAAAACACCGATAATCATTCCAAGTATGGAATAAATAGATGCTAGGAGGTAATATACGAGTTGTAAAGTAAGAAATCAAGTTTTATTACTGGTCTGTCCATCCTTTGTATGTCTTATTTAGTAATTTGGTAGTTAAAAAAACATCGATAACCCCTCTGAGTATGGAATACATAGATGTTAGGTTGTAATACAATAGTAGTAATGTAAGAAACCAAGTTTTATTACTGGTCTCTCAAGCCTTTGTATGTCTCATTTAGTAATTTAGTAGTCAAAAAAACATTGATAACCCTTTTGAGTATGGTATGCATAAATGTTAGGTTGTAATACAAGTGTAGTAATGTAAGAAACCAAGTTCTATTATTGGTCCGTCCAACCTTTGTATGTGTAATTTAGTGATTTAGTAGTCAAAAAAACACCGATAATCCATCCAACTAAGAAATAAATAGATGCTAGGAGGTAATACACGTGTTCTAATGTAAGAAACCAAGTTTTATTATTGGTCTGTCCAACCTTTGTATGTCTCATTTAGAAATTTCGTAGTCAAAAAAACATCAAAAATCCATCCGAGTATGGAATACATAGATGCCAGGTTGTAATACAATAGCAGTAATGTAAGAAACAAAGTTCTAGTTTTGGTCCATCCAACTTTTGAATGTCTCATTTAGTGATTTAGTAGTCAATTGAAACACCGATAATCCATCTGATTTTGGAATGCATAGATGTTAGGAGGTAATGCACATGTAGTAATGTAAGAAACCAAGTTTTATTACTGGTCCGTCCAGCCTTTGTATGTCTCATTTAGTAATTTAGTAGATAAAAAAACATCGATAATCCTTTTGAGTATGGAATACATAGATGTTAGGTTGTAATACAAGTGTAATACTGAAAGAAATCAAGTTCTATTACTTGTAGGTCCAACCTTTGTATGAGTTATTTAGTGATTTAGTTGTCAAAAAACACCGATAATCCATCCAAGTATGGAATAAATAGATGCTAGGAGGTAATATACGAGTTGTAATGTAAGAAATCAAGTTGTATTACTGGTCTGTCCATCCTTTGTATGTCTTATTTAGTAATTTAGTAGTTAAAAAAACATCGATAACCCCTCTGAGTATGGAATACATAGATGTTAGGTTGTAATACAATAGTAGTAATGTAAGAAACCAAGTTTTATTACTGGTCTCTCAAGCCTTTGTATGTCTCATTTAGTAATTTAGTAGTCAAAAAAACATTGATAACCCTTTTGAGTATGGTATGCATAAATGTTAGGTTGTAATACAAGTGTAGTAATGTAAGAAACCAAGTTCTATTATTGGTCCGTCCAACCTTTGTATGTGTAATTTAGTGATTTAGTAGTCAAAAAAACACCGATAATCCATCCAACTAAGAAATAAATAGATGCTAGGAGGTAATACACGTGTTCTAATGTAAGAAACCAAGTTTTATTATTGGTCTGTCCAACCTTTTTATGTCTCATTTAGAAATTTCGTAGTCAAAAAAACATCAAAAATCCATCCGAGTATGGAATACATAGATGCCAGGTTGTAATACAATAGCAGTAATGTAAGAAACAAAGTTCTATTTTTGGTCCATCCAACTTTTGAATGTCTCATTTAGTGATTTAGTAGTCAAAAGAAACACCGATAATCCATCTGATTTTGGAATACATAGATGTTAGGAGGTAATGCACATGTAGTAATGTAAGAAACCAAGTTTTATTACTGGTCCATCTAGCCTTTGTATGTCTCATTTAGTAATTTAGTAGATAAAAAAACATCGATAATCCTTTTGAGTATGGAATTCATAGATGTTAGGTTGTAATACAAGTGTAGTAATGTAAGAAATCAAGTTCTATTACTGGTACGTCCAACCTTTGTATGAGTTATTTAGTAATTTAGTTGTCAAAAAACACCGATAATCCATCCAAGTATGGAATAAATAGATGCTAGGAGGTAATATACGAGTTGTAATGTAAGAAATCAAGTTGTATTACTGGTCTGTCCATCCTTTGTATGTCTTATTTAGTAATTTAGTAGTTAAAAAAACATCGATAACCCCTCTGAGTATGGAATACATAGATGTTAGGTTGTAATACAATAGTAGTAATGTAAGAAACCAAGTTTTATTACTGGTCTCTCAAACCTTTGTATGTCTCATTTAGTAATTTAGTAGTCAGAAAAACATCGATAACCCTTTTGAGTATGGTATGCATAAATGTTAGGTTGTAATACAAGTGTAGTAATGTAAGAAACCAAGTTCTATTATTGGTCCGTCCAACCTTTGTATGTGTAATTTAGTGATTTAGTAGTCAAAACAACACCGATAATCCATCCAACAAAGGAATAAATAGATGCTAGGAGGTAATACACGTTTTCTAATGTAAGAAACCAAGTTTTATTATTGGTCTGTCCAACCTTTTTATGTCTCATTTAGAAATTTCGTAGTCAAAAAAACATCAAAAATCCATCCGAGTATGGAATACATAGATGCCAGGTTGTAATACAATAGCAGTAATGTAAGAAACAAAGTTCTAGTTTTGGTCCATCCAACTTTTGAATGTCTCATTTAGTGATTTAGTAGTCAATTGAAACACCGATAATCCATCTGATTTTGGAATGCATAGATGTTAGGAGGTAATGCACATGTAGTAATGTAAGAAACCAAGTTTTATTACTGGTCCGTCCAGCCTTTGTATGTCTCATTTAGTAATTTAGTAGATAAAAAAACATCGATAATCCTTTTGAGTATGGAATACATAGATGTTAGGTTGTAATACAAGTGTAATACTGAAAGAAATCAAGTTCTATTACTTGTAGGTCCAACCTTTGTATGAGTTATTTAGTGATTTAGTTGTCAAAAAACACCGATAATCCATCCAAGTATGGAATAAATAGATGCTAGGAGGTAATATACGAGTTGTAATGTAAGAAATCAAGTTGTATTACTGGTCTGTCCATCCTTTGTATGTCTTATTTAGTAATTTAGTAGTTAAAAAAACATCGATAACCCCTCTGAGTATGGAATACATAGATGTTAGGTTGTAATACAATAGTAGTAATGTAAGAAACCAAGTTTTATTACTGGTCTCTCAAGCCTTTGTATGTCTCATTTAGTAATTTAGTAGTCAAAAAAACATTGATAACCCTTTTGAGTATGGTATGCATAAATGTTAGGTTGTAATACAAGTGTAGTAATGTAAGAAACCAAGTTCTATTATTGGTCCGTCCAACCTTTGTATGTGTAATTTAGTGATTTAGTAGTCAAAAAAACACCGATAATCCATCCAACTAAGAAATAAATAGATGCTAGGAGGTAATACACGTGTTCTAATGTAAGAAACCAAGTTTTATTATTGGTCTGTCCAACCTTTTTATGTCTCATTTAGAAATTTAGTAGTCAAAAAAACATCAAAAATCCATCCGAGTATGGAATACATAGATGCCAGGTTGTAATACAATAGCAGTAATGTAAGAAACAAAGTTCTAGTTTTGGTCCATCCAACTTTTGAATGTCTCATTTAGTGATTTAGTAGTCAAAAGAAACACCGATAATCCATCTGATTTTGGAATACATAGATGTTAGGAGGTAATGCACATGTAGTAATGTAAGAAACCAAGTTTTGTTACTGGTCCATCTAGCCTTTGTATGTCTCATTTAGTAATTTAGTAGATAAAAAAACATCGATAATCCTTTTGAGTATGGAATTCATAGATGTTAGGTTGTAATACAAGTGTAGTAATGTAAGAAATCAAGTTCTATTACTGGTACGTCCAACCTTTGTATGAGTTATTTAGTAATTTAGTTGTCAAAAAACACCGATAATCCATCCAAGTATGGAATAAATAGATGCTAGGAGGTAATATACGAGTTGTAATGTAAGAAATCAAGTTGTATTACTGGTCTGTCCATCCTTTGTATGTCTTATTTAGTAATTTAGTAGTTAAAAAAACATCGATAACCCCTCTGAGTATGGAATACATAGATGTTAGGTTGTAATACAATAGTAGTAATGTAAGAAACCAAGTTTTATTACTGGTCTCTCAAACCTTTGTATGTCTCATTTAGTAATTTAGTAGTCAGAAAAACATCGATAACCCTTTTGAGTATGGTATGCATAAATGTTAGGTTGTAATACAAGTGTAGTAATGTAAGAAACCAAGTTCTATTATTGGTCCGTCCAACCTTTGTATGTGTAATTTAGTGATTTAGTAGTCAAAACAACACCGATAATCCATCCAACTAAGGAATAAATAGATGCTAGGAGGTAATACACGTTTTCTAATGTAAGAAACCAAGTTTTATTATTGGTCTGTCCAACCTTTTTATGTCTCATTTAGAAATTTCGTAGTCAAAAAAACATCAAAAATCCATCCGAGTATGGAATACATAGATGCCAGATTGTAATACAATAGCAGTAATGTAAGAAACAAAGTTCTATTTTTGGTCCATCCAACTTTTGAATGTCTCATTTAGTGATTTAGTAGTCAAAAGAAACACCGATAATCCATCTGATTTTGGAATACATAGATGTTAGGAGGTAATGCACATGTAGTAATGTAAGAAACCAAGTTTTATTACTGGTCCATCCAGCCTTTGTATGTCTCATTTAGTAATTTAGTAGATAAAAAAACATCGATAATCCTTTTGAGTATGGAATTCATAGATGTTAGGTTGTAATACAAGTGTAGTAATGTAAGAAATCAAGTTCTATTACTGGTACGTCCAACCTTTGTATGAGTTATTTAGTGATTTAGTTGTCAAAAAACACCGATAATCCATCCAAGTATGGAATAAATAGATGCTAGGAGGTAATATATGAGTTGTAATGTAAGAAATCAAGTTGTATTACTGGTCTGTCCAACCTTTGTATGTCTTATTTAGTAATTTAGTAGTTAAAAAAAATCGATAACCACTCTGAGTATGGAATACATATATATTAGGTTGTAATACAATAGTAGTAATGTAAGAAACCAAGTTTTATTACGGGTCTCTCAAGCCTTTGTATGTCTCATTTAGTAATTTAGTAGTCAAAAAAACATTGATAACCCTTTTGAGTGTGGTATGCATAAATGTTAAGTTGTAATACAAGTGTAGTAATGTAAGAAACAAAGTTCTATTATTGGTCTGTCCAACCTTTGTATATGTGATTTAGTGATTTACTAGTCAAAAAAACACCGATAATCCATCCAAGTAAGGAATAAATAGATGCTAGGAAGTAATACACGTGTTGTAATGTAAGAAACCAAGTTTTATTATTGGTCTGTCCAACCTTTGTATGTCTCATTTAGAAATTTCGTAGTCAAAAAAACATCAAAAATCCATCCGAGTATGGAATACATAGATGCCAGGTTGTAATACAATAGCAGTAATGTAAGAAACAAAGTTCTATTTTTGGTCCATCCAACTTTTGAATGTCTCATTTAGTGATTTAGTAGTCAAAAGAAACACCGATAATCCATCTGATTTTGGAATACATAGATGTTAGGAGGTAATGCACATGTAGTAATGTAAGAAACCAAGTTTTATTACTGGTCCATCCAGCCTTTGTATGTCTCATTTAGTAATTTAGTAGATAAAAAAACATCGATAATCCTTTTGAGTATGGAATACATAGATGTTAGGTTGTAATACAAGTGTAGTAACGTAAGAAATCAAGTTCTATTACTGGTACGTCCAACCTTTGTATGAGTTATTTAGTGATTTAGTTGTCAAAAAACACCGATAATCCCTCCAAGTATGTAATAAATAGATGCTAGGAGGTAATATATGAGTTGTAATGTAAGAAATCAAGTTGTATTACTGGTCTGTCCAACCTTTGTATGTCTTATTTAGTAATTTAGTAGTTAAAAAAAATTGATAACCACTCTGAGTATGGAATACATATATGTTAGGTTGTAATACAATAGTAGTAATGTAAGAAACCAAGTTTTATTACTGGTCTCTCAAGCCTTTGTATGTCTCATTTAGTAAATTTAGTAGTCAAGAAAACATTGATAACCCTTTTGAGTATGGTATGCATAAATGTTAGGTTGTAATACAAGTGTAGTAATGTAAGAAACCAAGTTCTATTATTGGTCCGTCCAACCTTTGTATGTGTAATTTAGTTATTTAGTAGTCAAAAAAACACCGATAATCCATCCAACTAAGGAATAAATAGATGCTAGGAGGTAATACACGTGTTCTAATGTAAGAAACCAAGTTTTATTATTGGTCTGTCCAACCTTTGTATGTCTCATTTAGAAATTTCGTAGTCAAAAAAACATCAAAAATCCATCCGAGTATGGAATACATAGATGCCAGGTTGTAATACAATAGCAGTAATGTAAGAAACAAAGTTCTATTTTTGGTCCATCCAACTTTTGAATGTCTCATTTAGTGATTTAGTAGTCAAAAGAAACACCGATAATCCATCTGATTTTGGAATACATAGATGTTAGGAGGTAATGCACATGTAGTAATGTAAGAAACCAAGTTTTATTACTGGTCCATCCAGCCTTTGTATGTCTCATTTAGTAATTTAGTAGATAAAAAAACATCGATAATCCTTTTGAGTATGGAATACATAGATGTTAGGTTGTAATACAAGTGTAGTAACGTAAGAAATCAAGTTCTATTACTGGTACGTCCAACCTTTGTATGAGTTATTTAGTGATTTAGTTGTCAAAAAACACCGATAATCCCTCCAAGTATGTAATAAATAGATGCTAGGAGGTAATATATGAGTTGTAATGTAAGAAATCAAGTTGTATTACTGGTCTGTCCAACCTTTGTATGTCTTATTTAGTAATTTAGTAGTTAAAAAAAATTGATAACCACTCTGAGTATGGAATACATATATATTAGGTTGTAATACAATAGTAGTAATGTAAGAAACCAAGTTTTATTACGGGTCTCTCAAGCCTTTGTATGTCTCATTTAGTAATTTAGTAGTCAAAAAAACATTGATAACCCTTTTGAGTATGGTATGCATAAATGTTAGGTTGTAATACAAGTGTAGTAATGTAAGAAACCAAGTTCTATTATTGGTCCGTCCAACCTTTGTATGTGTAATTTAGTGATTTAGTAGTCAAAAAAACACCGATAATCCATCCAACTAAGAAATAAATAGATGCTAGGAGGTAATACACGTGTTCTAATGTAAGAAACCAAGTTTTATTATTGGTCTGTCCAACCTTTTTATGTCTCATTTAGAAATTTAGTAGTCAAAAAAACATCAAAAATCCATCCGAGTATGGAATACATAGATGCCAGGTTGTAATACAATAGCAGTAATGTAAGAAACAAAGTTCTAGTTTTGGTCCATCCAACTTTTGAATGTCTCATTTAGTGATTTAGTAGTCAAAAGAAACACCGATAATCCATCTGATTTTGGAATACATAGATGTTAGGAGGTAATGCACATGTAGTAATGTAAGAAACCAAGTTTTATTACTGGTCCATCTAGCCTTTGTATGTCTCATTTAGTAATTTAGTAGATAAAAAAACATCGATAATCCTTTTGAGTATGGAATTCATAGATGTTAGGTTGTAATACAAGTGTAGTAATGTAAGAAATCAAGTTCTATTACTGGTACGTCCAACCTTTGTATGAGTTATTTAGTAATTTAGTTGTCAAAAAACACCGATAATCCATCCAAGTATGGAATAAATAGATGCTAGGAGGTAATATACGAGTTGTAATGTAAGAAATCAAGTTGTATTACTGGTCTGTCCATCCTTTGTATGTCTTATTTAGTAATTTAGTAGTTAAAAAAACATCGATAACCCCTCTGAGTATGGAATACATAGATGTTAGGTTGTAATACAATAGTAGTAATGTAAGAAACCAAGTTTTATTACTGGTCTCTCAAACCTTTGTATGTCTCATTTAGTAATTTAGTAGTCAGAAAAACATCGATAACCCTTTTGAGTATGGTATGCATAAATGTTAGGTTGTAATACAAGTGTAGTAATGTAAGAAACCAAGTTCTATTATTGGTCCGTCCAACCTTTGTATGTGTAATTTAGTGATTTAGTAGTCAAAACAACACCGATAATCCATCCAACAAAGGAATAAATAGATGCTAGGAGGTAATACACGTTTTCTAATGTAAGAAACCAAGTTTTATTATTGGTCTGTCCAACCTTTTTATGTCTCATTTAGAAATTTCGTAGTCAAAAAAACATCAAAAATCCATCCGAGTATGGAATACATAGATGCCAGGTTGTAATACAATAGCAGTAATGTAAGAAACAAAGTTCTAGTTTTGGTCCATCCAACTTTTGAATGTCTCATTTAGTGATTTAGTAGTCAATTGAAACACCGATAATCCATCTGATTTTGGAATGCATAGATGTTAGGAGGTAATGCACATGTAGTAATGTAAGAAACCAAGTTTTATTACTGGTCCGTCCAGCCTTTGTATGTCTCATTTAGTAATTTAGTAGATTAAAAAACATCGATAATCCTTTTGAGTATGGAATACATAGATGTTAGGTTGTAATACAAGTGTAATACTGAAAGAAATCAAGTTCTATTACTTGTAGGTCCAACCTTTGTATGAGTTATTTAGTGATTTAGTTGTCAAAAAACACCGATAATCCATCCAAGTATGGAATAAATAGATGCTAGGAGGTAATATACGAGTTGTAATGTAAGAAATCAAGTTGTATTACTGGTCTGTCCATCCTTTGTATGTCTTATTTAGTAATTTAGTAGTTAAAAAAACATCGATAACCCCTCTGAGTATGGAATACATAGATGTTAGGTTGTAATACAATAGTAGTAATGTAAGAAACCAAGTTTTATTACTGGTCTCTCAAGCCTTTGTATGTCTCATTTAGTAATTTAGTAGTCAAAAAAACATTGATAACCCTTTTGAGTATGGTATGCATAAATGTTAGGTTGTAATACAAGTGTAGTAATGTAAGAAACCAAGTTCTATTATTGGTCCGTCCAACCTTTGTATGTGTAATTTAGTGATTTAGTAGTCAAAAAAACACCGATAATCCATCCAACTAAGAAATAAATAGATGCTAGGAGGTAATACACGTGTTCTAATGTAAGAAACCAAGTTTTATTATTGGTCTGTCCAACCTTTTTATGTCTCATTTAGAAATTTAGTAGTCAAAAAAACATCAAAAATCCATCCGAGTATGGAATACATAGATGCCAGGTTGTAATACAATAGCAGTAATGTAAGAAACAAAGTTCTAGTTTTGGTCCATCCAACTTTTGAATGTCTCATTTAGTGATTTAGTAGTCAAAAGAAACACCGATAATCCATCTGATTTTGGAATACATAGATGTTAGGAGGTAATGCACATGTAGTAATGTAAGAAACCAAGTTTTATTACTGGTCCATCTAGCCTTTGTATGTCTCATTTAGTAATTTAGTAGATAAAAAAACATCGATAATCCTTTTGAGTATGGAATTCATAGATGTTAGGTTGTAATACAAGTGTAGTAATGTAAGAAATCAAGTTCTATTACTGGTACGTCCAACCTTTGTATGAGTTATTTAGTAATTTAGTTGTCAAAAAACACCGATAATCCATCCAAGTATGGAATAAATAGATGCTAGGAGGTAATATACGAGTTGTAATGTAAGAAATCAAGTTGTATTACTGGTCTGTCCATCCTTTGTATGTCTTATTTAGTAATTTAGTAGTTAAAAAAACATCGATAACCCCTCTGAGTATGGAATACATAGATGTTAGGTTGTAATACAATAGTAGTAATGTAAGAAACCAAGTTTTATTACTGGTCTCTCAAACCTTTGTATGTCTCATTTAGTAATTTAGTAGTCAGAAAAACATCGATAACCCTTTTGAGTATGGTATGCATAAATGTTAGGTTGTAATACAAGTGTAGTAATGTAAGAAACCAAGTTCTATTATTGGTCCGTCCAACCTTTGTATGTGTAATTTAGTGATTTAGTAGTCAAAACAACACCGATAATCCATCCAACTAAGGAATAAATAGATGCTAGGAGGTAATACACGTTTTCTAATGTAAGAAACCAAGTTTTATTATTGGTCTGTCCAACCTTTTTATGTCTCATTTAGAAATTTCGTAGTCAAAAAAACATCAAAAATCCATCCGAGTATGGAATACATAGATGCCAGATTGTAATACAATAGCAGTAATGTAAGAAACAAAGTTCTATTTTTGGTCCATCCAACTTTTGAATGTCTCATTTAGTGATTTAGTAGTCAAAAGAAACACCGATAATCCATCTGATTTTGGAATACATAGATGTTAGGAGGTAATGCACATGTAGTAATGTAAGAAACCAAGTTTTATTACTGGTCCATCCAGCCTTTGTATGTCTCATTTAGTAATTTAGTAGATAAAAAAACATCGATAATCCTTTTGAGTATGGAATTCATAGATGTTAGGTTGTAATACAAGTGTAGTAATGTAAGAAATCAAGTTCTATTACTGGTACGTCCAACCTTTGTATGAGTTATTTAGTGATTTAGTTGTCAAAAAACACCGATAATCCATCCAAGTATGGAATAAATAGATGCTAGGAGGTAATATATGAGTTGTAATGTAAGAAATCAAGTTGTATTACTGGTCTGTCCAACCTTTGTATGTCTTATTTAGTAATTTAGTAGTTAAAAAAAATCGATAACCACTCTGAGTATGGAATACATATATATTAGGTTGTAATACAATAGTAGTAATGTAAGAAACCAAGTTTTATTACGGGTCTCTCAAGCCTTTGTATGTCTCATTTAGTAATTTAGTAGTCAAAAAAACATTGATAACCCTTTTGAGTGTGGTATGCATAAATGTTAAGTTGTAATACAAGTGTAGTAATGTAAGAAACAAAGTTCTATTATTGGTCTGTCCAACCTTTGTATATGTGATTTAGTGATTTACTAGTCAAAAAAACACCGATAATCCATCCAAGTAAGGAATAAATAGATGCTAGGAAGTAATACACGTGTTGTAATGTAAGAAACCAAGTTTTATTATTGGTCTGTCCAACCTTTGTATGTCTCATTTAGAAATTTCGTAGTCAAAAAAACATCAAAAATCCATCCGAGTATGGAATACATAGATGCCAGGTTGTAATACAATAGCAGTAATGTAAGAAACAAAGTTCTATTTTTGGTCCATCCAACTTTTGAATGTCTCATTTAGTGATTTAGTAGTCAAAAGAAACACCGATAATCCATCTGATTTTGGAATACATAGATGTTAGGAGGTAATGCACATGTAGTAATGTAAGAAACCAAGTTTTATTACTGGTCCATCCAGCCTTTGTATGTCTCATTTAGTAATTTAGTAGATAAAAAAACATCGATAATCCTTTTGAGTATGGAATACATAGATGTTAGGTTGTAATACAAGTGTAGTAACGTAAGAAATCAAGTTCTATTACTGGTACGTCCAACCTTTGTATGAGTTATTTAGTGATTTAGTTGTCAAAAAACACCGATAATCCCTCCAAGTATGTAATAAATAGATGCTAGGAGGTAATATATGAGTTGTAATGTAAGAAATCAAGTTGTATTACTGGTCTGTCCAACCTTTGTATGTCTTATTTAGTAATTTAGTAGTTAAAAAAAATTGATAACCACTCTGAGTATGGAATACATATATGTTAGGTTGTAATACAATAGTAGTAATGTAAGAAACCAAGTTTTATTACTGGTCTCTCAAGCCTTTGTATGTCTCATTTAGTAAATTTAGTAGTCAAGAAAACATTGATAACCCTTTTGAGTATGGTATGCATAAATGTTAGGTTGTAATACAAGTGTAGTAATGTAAGAAACCAAGTTCTATTATTGGTCCGTCCAACCTTTGTATGTGTAATTTAGTTATTTAGTAGTCAAAAAAACACCGATAATCCATCCAACTAAGGAATAAATAGATGCTAGGAGGTAATACACGTGTTCTAATGTAAGAAACCAAGTTTTATTATTGGTCTGTCCAACCTTTGTATGTCTCATTTAGAAATTTCGTAGTCAAAAAAACATCAAAAATCCATCCGAGTATGGAATACATAGATGCCAGGTTGTAATACAATAGCAGTAATGTAAGAAACAAAGTTCTATTTTTGGTCCATCCAACTTTTGAATGTCTCATTTAGTGATTTAGTAGTCAAAAGAAACACCGATAATCCATCTGATTTTGGAATACATAGATGTTAGGAGGTAATGCACATGTAGTAATGTAAGAAACCAAGTTTTATTACTGGTCCATCCAGCCTTTGTATGTCTCATTTAGTAATTTAGTAGATAAAAAAACATCGATAATCCTTTTGAGTATGGAATACATAGATGTTAGGTTGTAATACAAGTGTAGTAACGTAAGAAATCAAGTTCTATTACTGGTACGTCCAACCTTTGTATGAGTTATTTAGTGATTTAGTTGTCAAAAAACACCGATAATCCCTCCAAGTATGTAATAAATAGATGCTAGGAGGTAATATATGAGTTGTAATGTAAGAAATCAAGTTGTATTACTGGTCTGTCCAACCTTTGTATGTCTTATTTAGTAATTTAGTAGTTAAAAAAAATTGATAACCACTCTGAGTATGGAATACATATATATTAGGTTGTAATACAATAGTAGTAATGTAAGAAACCAAGTTTTATTACGGGTCTCTCAAGCCTTTGTATGTCTCATTTAGTAATTTAGTAGTCAAAAAAACATTGATAACCCTTTTGAGTGTGGTATGCATAAATGTTAGGTTGTAATACAAGTTTAGTAATGTAAGAAACAAAGTTCTATTATTGGTCTGTCCAACCTTTGTATATGTGATTTAGTGATTTACTAGTCAAAAAAACACCGATAATCCATCCAAGTAAGGAATAAATAGATGCTAGGAAGTAATACACGTGTTGTAATGTAAGAAACCAAGTTTTATTATTGGTCTGTCCAACCTTTGTATGTCTCATTTAGAAATTTCGTAGTCAAAAAAACATCAAAAATCCATCCGAGTATGGAATACATAGATGCCAGGTTGTAATACAATAGCAGTAATGTAAGAAACAAAGTTCTATTTTTGGTCCATCCAACATTTGAATGTCTCATTTAGTGATTTAGTAGTCAAAAAAAACACCGATAATCCATCTGATTTTGGAATACATAGATGTTAGGAGGTAATGCACATGTAGTAATGTAAGAAACCAAGTTTTATTACTGGTCCATCCAGCCTTTGTATGTCTCATTTAGTAATTTAGTAGATAAAAAAACATCGATAATCCTTTTGAGTATGGAATACATAGATGTTAGGTTGTAATACAAGTGTAGTAATGTAAGAAATCAAGTTCTATTACTGGTACGTCCAACCTTTGTATGAGTTATTTAGTGATTTAGTTGTCAAAAAACACCGATAATCCCTCCAAGTATGTAATAAATAGATGCTAGGAGGTAATATATGAGTTGTAATGTAAGAAATCAAGTTGTATTACTGGTCTGTCCAACCTTTGTATGTCTTATTTAGTAATTTAGTAGTTAAAAAAAATCGATAACCACTCTGAGTATGGAATACATATATGTTAGGTTGTAATACAATAGTAGTAATGTAAGAAACCAAGTTTTATTACTGGTCTCTCAAGCCTTTGTATGTCTCATTTAGTAAATTTAGTAGTCAAGAAAACATTGATAACCCTTTTGAGTATGGTATGCATAAATGTTAGGTTGTAATACAAGTGTAGTAATGTAAGAAACCAAGTTCTATTATTGGTCCGTCCAACCTTTGTATGTGTAATTTAGTGATTTAGTAGTCAAAACAACACCGATAATCCATCCAACAAAGGAATAAATAGATGCTAGGAGGTAATACACGTGTTCTAATGTAAGAAACCAAGTTTTATTATTGGTCTGTCCAACCTTTGTATGTCTCATTTAGAAATTTCGTAGTCAAAAAAACATCAAAAATCCATCCGAGTATGGAATACATAGATGCCAGGTTGTAATACAATAGCAGTAATGTAAGAAACAAAGTTCTATTTTTGGTCCATCCAACTTTTGAATGACTCATTTAGTGATTTAGTAGTCAAAAGAAACACCGATAATCCATCTGATTTTGGAATACATAGATGTTAGGAGGTAATGCACATGTAGTAATGTAAGAAACCAAGTTTTATTACTGGTCCATCCAGCCTTTGTATGTCTCATTTAGTAATTTAGTAGATAAAAAAACATCGATAATCCTTTTGAGTATGGAATACATAGATGTTAGGTTGTAATACAAGTGTAGTAACGTAAGAAATCAAGTTCTATTACTGGTACGTCCAACCTTTGTATGAGTTATTTAGTGATTTAGTTGTCAAAAAACACCGATAATCCATCCAAGTATGGAATAAATAGATGCAAGGAGGTAATATATGAGTTGTAATGTAAGAAATCAAGTTGTATTACTGTTCTGTCCAACCTTTGTATGTCTTATTTAGTAATTTAGTAGTTAAAAAAAATCGATAACCACTCTGAGTATGGAATACATATATATTAGGTTGTAATACAATAGTAGTAATGTAAGAAACCAAGTTTTATTACGGGTCTCTCAAGCCTTTGTATGTCTCATTTAGTAATTTAGTAGTCAAAAAAACATTGATAACCCTTTTGAGTGTGGTATGCATAAATGTTAGGTTGTAATACAAGTGTAGTAATGTAAGAAACAAAGTTCTATTATTGGTCCGTCCAACCTTTGTATATGTGATTTAGTGATTTACTAGTCAAAAAAACACCGATAATCCATCCAAGTAAGGAATAAATAGATGCTAGGAAGTAATACACGTGTTGTAATGTAAGAAACCAAGTTTTATTATTGGTCTGTCCAACCTTTGTATGTCTCATTTAGAAATTTCGTAGTCAAAAAAACATCAAAAATCCATCCGAGTATGGAATACATAGATGCCAGGTTGTAATACAATAGCAGTAATGTAAGAAACAAAGTTCTATTTTTGGTCCATCCAACTTTTGAATGTCTCATTTAGTGATTTAGTAGTCAAAAGAAACACCGATAATCCATCTGATTTTGGAATACATAGATGTTAGGAGGTAATGCACATGTAGTAATGTAAGAAACCAAGTTTTATTACTGGTCCATCCAGCCTTTGTATGTCTCATTTAGTAATTTAGTAGATAAAAAAACATCGATAATCCTTTTGAGTATGGAATACATAGATGTTAGGTTGTAATACAAGTGTAGTAACGTAAGAAATCAAGTTCTATTACTGGTACGTCCAACCTTTGTATGAGTTATTTAGTGATTTAGTTGTCAAAAAACACCGATAATCCCTCCAAGTATGTAATAAATAGATGCTAGGAGGTAATATATGAGTTGTAATGTAAGAAATCAAGTTGTATTACTGGTCTGTCCAACCTTTGTATGTCTTATTTAGTAATTTAGTAGTTAAAAAAAATCGATAACCACTCTGAGTATGGAATACATATATGTTAGGTTGTAATACAATAGTAGTAATGTAAGAAACCAAGTTTTATTACTGGTCTCTCAAGCCTTTGTATGTCTCATTTAGTAAATTTAGTAGTCAAGAAAACATTGATAACCCTTTTGAGTATGGTATGCATAAATGTTAGGTTGTAATACAAGTGTAGTAATGTAAGAAACCAAGTTCTATTATTGGTCCATCCAACCTTTGTATATGTGATTTAGTGATTTAGTAGTCAAAAAAACACCGATAATCCATCCAAGTAAGGAATAAATAGATGCTAGGAGGTAATACACGTGTTGTAATGTAAGAAACCAAGTTTTATTATTGGTCTGTCCAACCTTTGTATGTCTCATTTAGAAATTTCGTAGTCAAAAAAACATCAAAAATCCATCCGAGTATGGAATGTATAGATGCCAGGTTGTAATACAATAGCAGTAATGTAAGAAACAAAGTTCTATTTTTGGTCCATCCAACTTTTGAATGTCTCATTTAGTGATTTAGTAGTCAAAAGAAACACCGATAATCCATCTGATTTTGGAATACATAGATGTTAGGAGGTAATGCACATGTAGTAATGTAAGAAACCAAGTTTTATTACTGGTCCATCCAGCCTTTGTATGTCTCATTTAGTAATTTAGTAGATAAAAAAACATCGATAATCCTTTTGAGTATGGAATACATAGATGTTAGGTTGTAATACAAGTGTAGTAACGTAAGAAATCAAGTTCTATTACTGGTACGTCCAACCTTTGTATGAGTTATTTAGTGATTTAGTTGTCAAAAAACACCGATAATCCATCCAAGTATGGAATAAATAGATGCAAGGAGGTAATATATGAGTTGTAATGTAAGAAATCAAGTTGTATTACTGTTCTGTCCAACCTTTGTATGTCTTATTTAGTAATTTAGTAGTTAAAAAAAATCGATAACCACTCTGAGTATGGAATACATATATATTAGGTTGTAATACAATAGTAGTAATGTAAGAAACCAAGTTTTATTACGGGTCTCTCAAGCCTTTGTATGTCTCATTTAGTAATTTAGTAGTCAAAAAAACATTGATAACCCTTTTGAGTGTGGTATGCATAAATGTTAGGTTGTAATACAAGTGTAGTAATGTAAGAAACAAAGTTCTATTATTGGTCCGTCCAACCTTTGTATATGTGATTTAGTGATTTACTAGTCAAAAAAACACCGATAATCCATCCAAGTAAGGAATAAATAGATGCTAGGAAGTAATACACGTGTTGTAATGTAAGAAACCAAGTTTTATTATTGGTCTGTCCAACCTTTGTATGTCTCATTTAGAAATTTCGTAGTCAAAAAAACATCAAAAATCCATCCGAGTATGGAATACATAGATGCCAGGTTGTAATACAATAGCAGTAATGTAAGAAACAAAGTTCTATTTTTGGTCCATCCAACTTTTGAATGACTCATTTAGTGATTTAGTAGTCAAAAGAAACACCGATAATCCATCTGATTTTGGAATACATAGATGTTAGGAGGTAATGCACATGTAGTAATGTAAGAAACCAAGTTTTATTACTGGTCCATCCAGCCTTTGTATGTCTCATTTAGTAATTTAGTAGATAAAAAAACATCGATAATCCTTTTGAGTATGGAATACATAGATGTTAGGTTGTAATACAAGTGTAGTAACGTAAGAAATCAAGTTCTATTACTGGTACGTCCAACCTTTGTATGAGTTATTTAGTGATTTAGTTGTCAAAAAACACCGATAATCCCTCCAAGTATGTAATAAATAGATGCTAGGAGGTAATATATGAGTTGTAATGTAAGAAATCAAGTTGTATTACTGGTCTGTCCAACCTTTGTATGTCTTATTTAGTAATTTAGTAGTTAAAAAAAATCGATAACCACTCTGAGTATGGAATACATATATGTTAGGTTGTAATACAATAGTAGTAATGTAAGAAACCAAGTTTTATTACTGGTCTCTCAAGCCTTTGTATGTCTCATTTAGTAAATTTAGTAGTCAAGAAAACATTGATAACCCTTTTGAGTATGGTATGCATAAATGTTAGGTTGTAATACAAGTGTAGTAATGTAAGAAACCAAGTTCTATTATTGGTCCATCCAACCTTTGTATATGTGATTTAGTGATTTAGTAGTCAAAAAAACACCGATAATCCATCCAAGTAAGGAATAAATAGATGCTAGGAGGTAATACACGTGTTGTAATGTAAGAAACCAAGTTTTATTATTGGTCTGTCCAACCTTTGTATGTCTCATTTAGAAATTTCGTAGTCAAAAAAACATCAAAAATCCATCCGAGTATGGAATGTATAGATGCCAGGTTGTAATACAATAGCAGTAATGTAAGAAACTAAGTTCTATTTTTGGTCCATCCAACTTTTGAATGTCTCATTTAGTGATTTAGTAGTCAAAAGAAACACCGATAATCCATCTGATTTTGGAATACATAGATGTTAGGAGGTAATGCACATGTAGTAATGTAAGAAACCAAGTTTTATTACTGGTCCATCCAGCCTTTGTATGTCTCATTTAGTAATTTAGTAGATAAAAAAACATCGATAATCCTTTTGAGTATGGAATACATAGATGTTAGGTTGTAATACAAGTGTAGTAACGTAAGAAATCAAGTTCTATTACTGGTACGTCCAACCTTTGTATGAGTTATTTAGTGATTCAGTTGTCAAAAAACACCGATAATCCATCCAAGTATGTAATAAATAGATGCTAGGAGGTAATATATGAGTTGTAATGTAAGAAATCAAGTTGTATTACTGGTCTGTCCAACCTTTGTATGTCTTATTTAGTAATTTAGTATTTAAAAAAAATCGATAACCACTCTGAGTATGGAATACATATATGTTAGGTTGTAATACAATAGTAGTAATGTAAGAAACCAAGTTTTATTACTGGTCTCTCAAGCCTTTGTATGTATCATTTAGTAATTTAGTAGTCAAAAAAACATTGATAACCCTTTTGAGTATGGTATGCATAAATGTTAGGTTGTAATACAAGTGTAGTAATGTAAGAAACAAAGTTCTATTATTGGTCCGTCCAACCTTTGTATATGTGATTTAGTGATTTAGTAGTCAAAAAAACACCGATAATCCATCCAAGTAAGGAATAAATAGATGCTAGGAGGTAATACACGTGTTGTAATGTAAGAAACCAAGTTTTATTATTGGTCTGTCCAACCTTTGTATGTCTCATTTAGAAATTTCGTAGTCAAAAAAACATCAAAAATCCATCCGAGTATGGAATACATAGATGCCAGGTTGTAATACAATAGCAGTAATGTAAGAAACAAAGTTCTATTTTTGGTCCATCCAACTTTTGAATGTCTCATTTAGTGATTTAGTAGTCAAAAGAAACACCGATAATCCATCTGATTTTGGAATACATAGATGTTAGGAGGTAATGCACATGTAGTAATGTAAGAAACCAAGTTTTATTACTGGTCCGCCCAGCCTTTGTATGTCTCATTTAGTAATTTAGTAGATAAAAAAACATCGATAATCCTTTTGAGTATGGAATACATAGATGTTAGGTTGTAATACAATAGTAGTAAAGTAAGAAATCAAGTTCTATTACTGGTACGTCCAACCTTTGTATGAGTTATTTAGTGATTTAGTTGTCAAAAAACACCGATAATCCATCCAAGTATGGAATAAATAGATGCTAGGAGGTAATATACGAGTTGTAATGTAAGAAATCAAGTTGTATTACTGGTCTGTCCATCCTTTGTATGTCTTATTTAGTAATTTAGTAGTTAAAAAAACATCGATAACCCCTCTGAGTATGGAATACATAGATGTTAGGTTGTAATACAATAGTAGTAATGTAAGAAACCAAGTTTTATTACTGGTCTCTCAAGCCTTTGTATGTCTCATTTAGTAATTTAGTAGTCAAAAAAACATTGATAACCCTTTTGAGTATGGTATGCATAAATGTTAGGTTGTAATACAAGTGTAGTAATGTAAGAAACAAAGTTCTATTATTGGTCCGTCCAACCTTTGTATATGTGATTTAGTGATTTAGTAGTCAAAAAAACACCGATAATCCATCCAAGTAAGGAATAAATAGATGCTAGGAGGTAATACACGTGTTGTAATGTAAGAAACCAAGTTTTATTATTGGTCTGTCCAACCTTTGTATGTCTCATTTAGAAATTTCGTAGTCAAAAAAACATCAAAAATCCATCCGAGTATGGAATACATAGATGCCAGGTTGTAATACAATAGCAGTAATGTAAGAAACAAAGTTCTATTTTTGGTCCATCCAACTTTTGAATGTCTCATTTAGTGATTTAGTAGTCAATTGAAACACCGATAATCCATCCAAGTATGGAATAAATAGATGCTAGGAGGTAATATACGTGTTGTAATGTAAGAAACCAAATTTTATTACTGGTCTGTCCAACCTTTGTATGTCTTATTTTGTAATTTAGTAGTTAAAAAAACATCGATAACCCTTCTGAGTATGGAATACATAGATGTTAGGTTGTAATACAATAGTAGTAAAGTAAGAAATCAAGTTCTATTACTGGTACGTCCAACCTTTGTATGAGTTATTTAGTGATTTAGTTGTCAAAAAACACCGATAATCCATCCAAGTATGGAATAAATAGATGCTAGGAGGTAATATATGAGTTGTAATGTAAGAAATCAAGTTGTATTACTGGTCTGTCCATCCTTTGTATGTCTTATTTAGTAATTTAGTAGTTAAAAAAACATCGATAACCCCTCTGAGTATGGAATACATAGATGTTAGGTTGTAATACAATAGTAGTAATGTAAGAAACCAAGTTTTATTACTGGTCTCTCAAACCTTTGTATGTCTCATTTAGTAATTTAGTAGTCAAAAAAACATTGATAACCCTTTTGAGTGTGGTATGCATAAATGTTAGGTTGTAATACAATTGTAGTAATGTAAGAAACAAAGTTCTATTATTGGTCTGTCCAACCTTTGTATATGTGATTTAGTGATTTAGTAGTCAAAAAAACACCGATAATCCATCCAAGTAAGGAATAAATAGATGCTAGGAAGTAATACACGTGTTGTAATGTAAGAAACCAAGTTTTATTATTGGTCTGTCCAACCTTTGTATGTCTCATTTAGAAATATCGTAGTCAAAAAAACATCAAAAATCCATCCGAGTATGGAATACATAGATGCCAGGTTGTAATACAATAGCAGTAATGTAAGAAACAAAGTTCTATTTTTGGTCCATCCAACTTTTGAATGTCTCATTTAGTGATTTAGTAGTCAAAAGAAACACCGATAATCCATCTGATTTTGGAATACATAGATGTTAGGAGGTAATGCACATGTAGTAATGTAAGAAACCAAGTTTTATTACTGGTCCATCCAGCCTTTGTATGTCTCATTTAGTAATTTAGTAGATAAAAAAACATCGATAATCCTTTTGAGTATGGAATTCATAGATGTTAGGTTGTAATACAAGTGTAGTAATGTAAGAAATCAAGTTCTATTACTGGTACGTCCAACCTTTGTATGAGTTATTTAGTGATTTAGTTGTCAAAAAACACCGATAATCCATCCAAGTATGGAATAAATAGATGCTAGGAGGTAATATATGAGTTGTAATGTAAGAAATCAAGTTGTATTACTGGTCTGTCCAACCTTTGTATGTCTTATTTAGTAATTTAGTAGTTAAAAAAAATCGATAACCACTCTGAGTATGGAATACATATATATTAGGTTGTAATACAATAGTAGTAATGTAAGAAACCAAGTTTTATTACGGGTCTCTCAAGCCTTTGTATGTCTCATTTAGTAATTTAGTAGTCAAAAAAACATTGATAACCCTTTTGAGTGTGGTATGCATAAATGTTAGGTTGTAATACAAGTGTAGTAATGTAAGAAACCAAGTTCTATTATTGGTCCGTCCAGCCTTTGTATGTCTCATTTAGTAATTTAGTAGATAAAAAAACATCGATAATCCTTTTGAGTATGGAATACATAGATGTTAGGTTGTAATACAAGTGTAGTAATGAAAGAAATCAAGTTCTATTACTGGTAGGTCCAACCTTTGTATGAGTTATTTAGTGATTTAGTTGTCAAAAAACACCGATAATCCATCCAAGTATGGAATAAATAGATGCTAGGAGGTAATATACGAGTTGTAATGTAAGAAATCAAGTTGTATTACTGGTCTGTCCATCCTTTGTATGTCTTATTTAGTAATTTAGTAGTTAAAAAAACATTCATAACCCCTCTGAGTATGGAATACATAGATGTTAGGTTGTAATACAATAGTAGTAATGTAAGAAACCAAGTTTTATCACTGGTCTCTCAAGCCTTTGTATGTCTCATATAGTAATTTAGTAGTCAAAAAAACATCGATAACCCTTTTGAGTATGGTATGCATAAATGTTAGGTTGTAATACAAGTGTAGTAATGTAAGAAACCAAGTTCTATTATTGGTCCTTCCAACCTTTGTATGTGTAATTTAGTTATTTAGTAGTCACAAAAACACCGATAATCCATCCAACTAAGGAATAAATAGATGCTAGGAGGTAATACATGTGTTCTAATGTAAGAAACCAAGTTTTATTATTGGTCTGTCCAACCTTTGTATGTCTCATTTAGAAATTTCGTAGTCAAAAAAACATCAAAAATCCATCCGAGTATGGAATACATAGATGCCAGGTTGTAATACAATAGCAGTAATGTAAGAAACAAAGTTCTATTTTTGGTCCATCCAACTTTTGAATGTCTCATTTAGTGATTTAGTAGTCAAAGAAACACCGATAATCCAACTGATTTTGGAATACATAGATGTTAGGAGGTAATGCACATGTAGTAATGTAAAAACCAAGTTCTCTTATTGGTCCGTCCAACCTTTGTATATGTGATTTAGTAATTTAGTAGTTAAAAAAACATCGATAATCCTTCTGAGTATGGAATACATAGATGTTAGGTTGTAATACAAGTGTAGTAATGTAAGAAATCAAGTTCTATTACTGGTACGTCCAACCTTTTTATGAGTTATTTGGTGATTTAGTTGTCAAAATACACCGATAATCCATCCAAGAATGGAATAAATAGATTCTAGGAGGTAATATACGAGTTGTAATGTAAAAAACCAAGTTTTATTACTGGTCTGTCTAGCCTTTGTATGTCTTATTTAGTAATTTAGTAGTTAAAAAAACATCGATAACCCCTCTGAGTATGGAATACATAGATGTTAGGTTGTAATACAAGTGTAGTAATGTAAGAAATCAAGTTCTATTACTAGTACGTCCACCTTTGTATTAGTTATTTAGTGATTTTGTTGTCAAAAATCACTGATAATCCATCAAAGTATGGAATAAATAGATGCTGGGAGGTAATATACGAGTTGTAATGTAAGAAACCAAGTTTTATTACTGGTCTGTCCAACCTTTGTATGTCTTATTTAGTAAGTTAGTAGTTAAAAAAACATCGATAACCCATCTGAGTATGGAATACATAGATGTTAGGTTGTAATACAATATTAGTAATGTAAGAAACCAAGTTTTATTACTGGTCTTTCAAGCCTTTGTATGTCTTATTTAGTAATTTAGTAGTCAAAAACACATCGATAACCCTATTGAGTATGGTATGCATAGATGTTAGGTTGCAATACAAGTGTAGTAATGTAAGAGACCAAGTTCTTTTATTGGTCCGTCCAACCTTTGTATGTGTAATTTAGTGATTTAGTAGTCAAAAAAACACTAATAATCCATCCAAGTAAGGAATAAATAGATGCTAGGAGGTAATACACGTGTTCTAATGTAAGAAACCAAGTTTTATTATTGGTCTGTCCAACCTTTGTATGTCTCATTTAGAAATTTAGTAGTCAAAAAAACATCAAAAATCCATCCGAGTATGGAATACATAGATGCCAGGTTGTAATACAATAGCAGTAATGTAAGAAACAAAGTTCTATTTTTGGTCCATCCAACTTTTGAATGTCTCATTTAGTGATTTAGTAGTCAAAAGAAACACCGATAATCCATCTGATTTTGGAATACATAGATGTTAGGAGGTAATGCACATGTAGTAATGTAAGAAACCAAGTTTTATTACTAGTCCATCCAGCCTTTGTATGTCTCATTTAGTAATTTAGTAGATAAAAAAACATCGATAATCCTTTTGAGTATGGAATACATAGATGTTAGGTTGTAATACAAGTGTAGTAATGTAAGAAATCAAGTTCTATTACTGGTACGTCCAACCTTTGTATGAGTTATTTAGTGATTTAGTTGTCAAAAAACACCGATAATCCATCCAAGTATGTAATAAATAGATGCTAGGAGGTAATATATGAGTTGTAATGTAAGAAATCAAGTTGTATTACTGGTCTGTCCAACCTTTGTATGTCTTATTTAGTAATTTAGTAGTTAAAAAAAATCTATAACCACTCTGAGTATGGATTACATAGATGTTAGGTTGTAATACAATAGTAGTAATGTAAGAAACCAAGTTTTATTACTGGTCTCTCAAGCCTTTGTATGTCTCATTTAGTAATTTAGTAGTCAAAAAAACATTGATAACCCTTTTGAGTATGGTATGCATAAATGTTAGGTTGTAATACAAGTGTAGTAATGTAAGAAACCAAGTTCTATTATTGGTCCTTCCAACCTTTGTATGTGTAATTTAGTGATTTAGTAGTCAAAAAAACACCGATAATCCATCCAAGTAAGGAATAAATAGATGCTAGGAAGTAATACACGTGTTGTAATGTAAGAAACCAAGTTTTATTATTGGTCTGTCCAACCTTTGTATGTCTCATTTAGAAATTTCGTAGTCAAAAAAACATCAAAAATCCATCCGAGTATGGAATACATAGATGCCAGGTTGTAATACAATAGAAGTAATGTAAGAAACAAAGTTCTATTTTTGGTCCATCCAACTTTTGAATGTCTCATTTAGTGATTTAGTAGTCAAAAGAAACACCGATAATCCATCTGATTTTGGAATACATAGATGTTAGGAGGTAATGCACATGTAGTAATGTAAGAAACCAAGTTTTATTACTGGTCCGCCCAGCCTATGTATGTCTCATTTAGTAATTTAGTAGATAAAAAAACATCGATAATCCTTTTGAGTATGGAATACATAGATGTTAGGTTGTAATACAAGTGTAGTAACGTAAGAAATCAAGTTCTATTACTGGTACGTCCAACCTTTGTATGAGTTATTTAGTGATTTAGTTGTCAAAAAACATCGATAATCCCTCCAAGTATGTAATAAATAGATGCTAGGAGGTAATATATGAGTTGTAATGTAAGAAATCAAGTTGTATTACTGGTCTGTCCAACCTTTGTATGTCTTATTTAGTAATTTAGTAGTTAAAAAAAATCGATAACCACTCTGAGTATGGAATACATATATGTTAGGTTGTAATACAATAGTAGTAATGTAAGAAACCAAGTTTTATTACTGGTCTCTCAAGCCTTTGTATGTCTCATTTAGTAAATTTAGTAGTCAAGAAAACATTGATAACCCTTTTGAGTATGGTATGCATAAATGTTAGGTTGTAATACAAGTGTAGTAATGTAAGAAACCAAGTTCTATTATTGGTCCATCCAACCTTTGTATATGTGATTTAGTGATTTAGTAGTCAAAAAAACACCGATAATCCATCCAAGTAAGGAATAAATAGATGCTAGGAGGTAATACACGTGTTGTAATGTAAGAAACCAAGTTTTATTATTGGTCTGTCCAACCTTTGTATGTCTCATTTAGAAATTTCGTAGTCAAAAAAACATCAAAAATCCATCCGAGTATGGAATACATAGATGCCAGGTTGTAATACAATAGCAGTAATGTAAGAAACAAAGTTCTATTTTTGGTCCATCCAACTTTTGAATGTCTCATTTAGTGATTTAGTAGTCAAAAGAAACACCGATAATCCATCTGATTTTGGAATACATAGATGTTAGGAGGTAATGCACATGTAGTAATGTAAGAAACCAAGTTTTATTACTGGTCCGCCCAGCCTTTGTATGTCTCATTTAGTAATTTAGTAGATAAAAAAACATCGATAATCCTTTTGAGTATGGAATACATAGATGTTAGGTTGTAATACAAGTGTAGTAACGTAAGAAATCAAGTTCTATTACTGGTACGTCCAACCTTTGTATGAGTTATTTAGTGATTTAGTTGTCAAAAAACACCGATAATCCATCCAAGTATGGAATAAATAGATGCAAGGAGGTAATATATGAGTGGTAATGTAAGAAATCAAGTTGTATTACTGTTCTGTCCAACCTTTGTATGTCTTATTTAGTAATTTAGTAGTTAAAAAAAATCGATAACCACTCTGAGTATGGAATACATATATATTAGGTTGTAATACAATAGTAGTAATGTAAGAAACCAAGTTTTATTACGGGTCTCTCAAGCCTTTGTATGTCTCATTTAGTAATTTAGTAGTCAAAAAAACATTGATAACCCTTTTGAGTGTGGTATGCATAAATGTTAGGTTGTAATACAAGTGTAGTAATGTAAGAAACAAAGTTCTATTATTGGTCCGTCCAACCTTTGTATATGTGATTTAGTGATTTACTAGTCAAAAAAACACCGATAATCCATCCAAGTAAGGAATAAATAGATGCTAGGAAGTAATACACGTGTTGTAATGTAAGAAACCAAGTTTTATTATTGGTCTGTCCAACCTTTGTATGTCTCATTTAGAAATTTCGTAGTCAAAAAAACATCAAAAATCCATCCGAGTATGGAATACATAGATGCCAGGTTGTAATACAATAGCAGTAATGTAAGAAACAAAGTTCTATTTTTGGTCCATCCAACTTTTGAATGTCTCATTTAGTGATTTAGTAGTCAAAAGAAACACCGATAATCCATCTGATTTTGGAATACATAGATGTTAGGAGGTAATGCACATGTAGTAATGTAAGAAACCAAGTTTTATTACTGGTCCATCCAGCCTTTGTATGTCTCATTTAGTAATTTAGTAGATAAAAAAACATCGATAATCCTTTTGAGTATGGAATACATAGATGTTAGGTTGTAATACAAGTGTAGTAACGTAAGAAATCAAGTTCTATTACTGGTACGTCCAACCTTTGTATGAGTTATTTAGTGATTTAGTTGTCAAAAAACACCGATAATCCATCCAAGTATGGAATAAATAGATGCAAGGAGGTAATATATGAGTTGTAATGTAAGAAATCAAGTTGTATTACTGTTCTGTCCAACCTTTGTATGTCTTATTTAGTAATTTAGTAGTTAAAAAAAATCGATAACCACTCTGAGTATGGAATACATATATATTAGGTTGTAATACAATAGTAGTAATGTAAGAAACCAAGTTTTATTACGGGTCTCTCAAGCCTTTGTATGTCTCATTTAGTAATTTAGTAGTCAAAAAAACATTGATAACCCTTTTGAGTGTGGTATGCATAAATGTTAGGTTGTAATACAAGTGTAGTAATGTAAGAAACAAAGTTCTATTATTGGTCCGTCCAACCTTTGTATATGTGATTTAGTGATTTACTAGTCAAAAAAACACCGATAATCCATCCAAGTAAGGAATAAATAGATGCTAGGAAGTAATACACGTGTTGTAATGTAAGAAACCAAGTTTTATTATTGGTCTGTCCAACCTTTGTATGTCTCATTTAGAAATTTCGTAGTCAAAAAAACATCAAAAATCCATCCGAGTATGGAATACATAGATGCCAGGTTGTAATACAATAGCAGTAATGTAAGAAACAAAGTTCTATTTTTGGTCCATCCAACTTTTGAATGTCTCATTTAGTGATTTAGTAGTCAAAAGAAACACCGATAATCCATCTGATTTTGGAATACATAGATGTTAGGAGGTAATGCACATGTAGTAATGTAAGAAACCAAGTTTTATTACTGGTCCATCCAGCCTTTGTATGTCTCATTTAGTAATTTAGTAGATAAAAAAACATCGATAATCCTTTTGAGTATGGAATACATAGATGTTAGGTTGTAATACAAGTGTAGTAACGTAAGAAATCAAGTTCTATTACTGGTACGTCCAACCTTTGTATGAGTTATTTAGTGATTTAGTTGTCAAAAAACACCGATAATCCCTCCAAGTATGTAATAAATAGATGCTAGGAGGTAATATATGAGTTGTAATGTAAGAAATCAAGTTGTATTACTGGTCTGTCCAACCTTTGTATGTCTTATTTAGTAATTTAGTAGTTAAAAAAAATCGATAACCACTCTGAGTATGGAATACATATATGTTAGGTTGTAATACAATAGTAGTAATGTAAGAAACCAAGTTTTATTACTGGTCTCTCAAGCCTTTGTATGTCTCATTTAGTAAATTTAGTAGTCAAGAAAACATTGATAACCCTTTTGAGTATGGTATGCATAAATGTTAGGTTGTAATACAAGTGTAGTAATGTAAGAAACCAAGTTCTATTATTGGTCCATCCAACCTTTGTATATGTGATTTAGTGATTTAGTAGTCAAAAAAACACCGATAATCCATCCAAGTAAGGAATAAATAGATGCTAGGAGGTAATACACGTGTTGTAATGTAAGAAACCAAGTTTTATTATTGGTCTGTCCAACCTTTGTATGTCTCATTTAGAAATTTCGTAGTCAAAAAAACATCAAAAATCCATCCGAGTATGGAATGTATAGATGCCAGGTTGTAATACAATAGCAGTAATGTAAGAAACAAAGTTCTATTTTTGGTCCATCCAACTTTTGAATGTCTCATTTAGTGATTTAGTAGTCAAAAGAAACACCGATAATCCATCTGATTTTGGAATACATAGATGTTAGGAGGTAATGCACATGTAGTAATGTAAGAAACCAAGTTTTATTACTGGTCCATCCAGCCTTTGTATGTCTCATTTAGTAATTTAGTAGATAAAAAAACATCGATAATCCTTTTGAGTATGGAATACATAGATGTTAGGTTGTAATACAAGTGTAGTAACGTAAGAAATCAAGTTCTATTACTGGTACGTCCAACCTTTGTATGAGTTATTTAGTGATTCAGTTGTCAAAAAACACCGATAATCCATCCAAGTATGTAATAAATAGATGCTAGGAGGTAATATATGAGTTGTAATGTAAGAAATCAAGTTGTATTACTGGTCTGTCCAACCTTTGTATGTCTTATTTAGTAATTTAGTATTTAAAAAAAATCGATAACCACTCTGAGTATGGAATACATATATGTTAGGTTGTAATACAATAGTAGTAATGTAAGAAACCAAGTTTTATTACTGGTCTCTCAAGCCTTTGTATGTCTCATTTAGTAATTTAGTAGTCAAAAAAACATTGATAACCCTTTTGAGTATGGTATGCATAAATGTTAGGTTGTAATACAAGTGTAGTAATGTAAGAAACAAAGTTCTATTATTGGTCCGTCCAACCTTTGTATATGTGATTTAGTGATTTAGTAGTCAAAAAAACACCGATAATCCATCCAAGTAAGGAATAAATAGATGCTAGGAGGTAATACACGTGTTGTAATGTAAGAAACCAAGTTTTATTATTGGTCTGTCCAACCTTTGTATGTCTCATTTAGAAATTTCGTAGTCAAAAAAACATCAAAAATCCATCCGAGTATGGAATACATAGATGCCAGGTTGTAATACAATAGCAGTAATGTAAGAAACAAAGTTCTATTTTTGGTCCATCCAACTTTTGAATGTCTCATTTAGTGATTTAGTAGTCAAAAGAAACACCGATAATCCATCTGATTTTGGAATACAGAGATGTTAGGAGGTAATGCACATGTAGTAATGTAAGAAACCAAGTTTTATTACTGGTCCGCCCAGCCTTTGTATGTCTCATTTAGTAATTTAGTAGATAAAAAAACATCGATAATCCTTTTGAGTATGGAATACATAGATGTTAGGTTGTAATACAATAGTAGTAAAGTAAGAAATCAAGTTCTATTACTGGTACGTCCAACCTTTGTATGAGTTATTTAGTGATTTAGTTGTCAAAAAACACCGATAATCCATCCAAGTATGGAATAAATAGATGCTAGGAGGTAATATACGAGTTGTAATGTAAGAAATCAAGTTGTATTACTGGTCTGTCCATCCTTTGTATGTCTTATTTAGTAATTTAGTAGTTAAAAAAACATCGATAACCCCTCTGAGTATGGAATACATAGATGTTAGGTTGTAATACAATAGTAGTAATGTAAGAAACCAAGTTTTATTACTGGTCTCTCAAGCCTTTGTATGTCTCATTTAGTAATTTAGTAGTCAAAAAAACATTGATAACCCTTTTGAGTATGGTATGCATAAATGTTAGGTTGTAATACAAGTGTAGTAATGTAAGAAACAAAGTTCTATTATTGGTCCGTCCAACCTTTGTATATGTGATTTAGTGATTTAGTAGTCAAAAAAACACCGATAATCCATCCAAGTAAGGAATAAATAGATGCTAGGAGGTAATACACGTGTTGTAATGTAAGAAACCAAGTTTTATTATTGGTCTGTCCAACCTTTGTATGTCTCATTTAGAAATTTCGTAGTCAAAAAAACATCAAAAATCCATCCGAGTATGGAATACATAGATGCCAGGTTGTAATACAATAGCAGTAATGTAAGAAACAAAGTTCTATTTTTGGTCCATCCAACTTTTGAATGTCTCATTTAGTGATTTAGTAGTCAAAAGAAACACCGATAATCCATCTGATTTTGGAATACAGAGATGTTAGGAGGTAATGCACATGTAGTAATGTAAGAAACCAAGTTTTATTACTGGTCCATCCAGCCTTTGTATGTCTCATTTAGTAATTTAGTAGATAAAAAAACATCGATAATCCTTTTGAGTATGGAATACATAGATGTTAGGTTGTAATACAAGTGTAGTAACGTAAGAAATCAAGTTCTATTACTGGTACGTCCAACCTTTGTATGAGTTATTTAGTGATTCAGTTGTCAAAAAACACCGATAATCCATCCAAGTATGTAATAAATAGATGCTAGGAGGTAATATATGAGTTGTAATGTAAGAAATCAAGTTGTATTACTGGTCTGTCCAACCTTTGTATGTCTTATTTAGTAATTTAGTATTTAAAAAAAATCGATAACCACTCTGAGTATGGAATACATATATGTTAGGTTGTAATACAATAGTAGTAATGTAAGAAACCAAGTTTTATTACTGGTCTCTCAAGCCTTTGTATGTCTCATTTAGTAATTTAGTAGTCAAAAAAACATTGATAACCCTTTTGAGTATGGTATGCATAAATGTTAGGTTGTAATACAAGTGTAGTAATGTAAGAAACAAAGTTCTATTATTGGTCCGTCCAACCTTTGTATATGTGATTTAGTGATTTAGTAGTCAAAAAAACACCGATAATCCATCCAAGTAAGGAATAAATAGATGCTAGGAGGTAATACACGTGTTGTAATGTAAGAAACCAAGTTTTATTATTGGTCTGTCCAACCTTTGTATGTCTCATTTAGAAATTTCGTAGTCAAAAAAACATCAAAAATCCATCCGAGTATGGAATACATAGATGCCAGGTTGTAATACAATAGCAGTAATGTAAGAAACAAAGTTCTATTTTTGGTCCATCCAACTTTTGAATGTCTCATTTAGTGATTTAGTAGTCAAAAGAAACACCGATAATCCATCTGATTTTGGAATACAGAGATGTTAGGAGGTAATGCACATGTAGTAATGTAAGAAACCAAGTTTTATTACTGGTCCGCCCAGCCTTTGTATGTCTCATTTAGTAATTTAGTAGATAAAAAAACATCGATAATCCTTTTGAGTATGGAATACATAGATGTTAGGTTGTAATACAATAGTAGTAAAGTAAGAAATCAAGTTCTATTACTGGTACGTCCAACCTTTGTATGAGTTATTTAGTGATTTAGTTGTCAAAAAACACCGATAATCCATCCAAGTATGGAATAAATAGATGCTAGGAGGTAATATACGAGTTGTAATGTAAGAAATCAAGTTGTATTACTGGTCTGTCCATCCTTTGTATGTCTTATTTAGTAATTTAGTAGTTAAAAAAACATCGATAACCCCTCTGAGTATGGAATACATAGATGTTAGGTTGTAATACAATAGTAGTAATGTAAGAAACCAAGTTTTATTACTGGTCTCTCAAGCCTTTGTATGTCTCATTTAGTAATTTAGTAGTCAAAAAAACATTGATAACCCTTTTGAGTATGGTATGCATAAATGTTAGGTTGTAATACAAGTGTAGTAATGTAAGAAACAAAGTTCTATTATTGGTCCGTCCAACCTTTGTATATGTGATTTAGTGATTTAGTAGTCAAAAAAACACCGATAATCCATCCAAGTAAGGAATAAATAGATGCTAGGAGGTAATACACGTGTTGTAATGTAAGAAACCAAGTTTTATTATTGGTCTGTCCAACCTTTGTATGTCTCATTTAGAAATTTCGTAGTCAAAAAAACATCAAAAATCCATCCGAGTATGGAATACATAGATGCCAGGTTGTAATACAATAGCAGTAATGTAAGAAACAAAGTTCTATTTTTGGTCCATCCAACTTTTGAATGTCTCATTTAGTGATTTAGTAGTCAATTGAAACACCGATAATCCATCCAAGTATGGAATAAATAGATGCTAGGAGGTAATATACGTGTTGTAATGTAAGAAACCAAATTTTATTACTGGTCTGTCCAACCTTTGTATGTCTTATTTTGTAATTTAGTAGTTAAAAAAACATCGATAACCCTTCTGAGTATGGAATACATAGATGTTAGGTTGTAATACAATAGTAGTAAAGTAAGAAATCAAGTTCTATTACTGGTACGTCCAACCTTTGTATGAGTTATTTAGTGATTTAGTTGTCAAAAAACACCGATAATCCATCCAAGTATGGAATAAATAGATGCTAGGAGGTAATATATGAGTTGTAATGTAAGAAATCAAGTTGTATTACTGGTCTGTCCATCCTTTGTATGTCTTATTTAGTAATTTAGTAGTTAAAAAAACATCGATAACCCCTCTGAGTATGGAATACATAGATGTTAGGTTGTAATACAATAGTAGTAATGTAAGAAACCAAGTTTTATTACTGGTCTCTCAAACCTTTGTATGTCTCATTTAGTAATTTAGTAGTCAAAAAAACATTGATAACCCTTTTGAGTGTGGTATGCATAAATGTTAGGTTGTAATACAATTGTAGTAATGTAAGAAACAAAGTTCTATTATTGGTCTGTCCAACCTTTGTATATGTGATTTAGTGATTTAGTAGTCAAAAAAACACCGATAATCCATCCAAGTAAGGAATAAATAGATGCTAGGAAGTAATACACGTGTTGTAATGTAAGAAACCAAGTTTTATTATTGGTCTGTCCAACCTTTGTATGTCTCATTTAGAAATATCGTAGTCAAAAAAACATCAAAAATCCATCCGAGTATGGAATACATAGATGCCAGGTTGTAATACAATAGCAGTAATGTAAGAAACAAAGTTCTATTTTTGGTCCATCCAACTTTTGAATGTCTCATTTAGTGATTTAGTAGTCAAAAGAAACACCGATAATCCATCTGATTTTGGAATACATAGATGTTAGGAGGTAATGCACATGTAGTAATGTAAGAAACCAAGTTTTATTACTGGTCCATCCAGCCTTTGTATGTCTCATTTAGTAATTTAGTAGATAAAAAAACATCGATAATCCTTTTGAGTATGGAATTCATAGATGTTAGGTTGTAATACAAGTGTAGTAATGTAAGAAATCAAGTTCTATTACTGGTACGTCCAACCTTTGTATGAGTTATTTAGTGATTTAGTTGTCAAAAAACACCGATAATCCATCCAAGTATGGAATAAATAGATGCTAGGAGGTAATATATGAGTTGTAATGTAAGAAATCAAGTTGTATTACTGGTCTGTCCAACCTTTGTATGTCTTATTTAGTAATTTAGTAGTTAAAAAAAATCGATAACCACTCTGAGTATGGAATACATATATATTAGGTTGTAATACAATAGTAGTAATGTAAGAAACCAAGTTTTATTACGGGTCTCTCAAGCCTTTGTATGTCTCATTTAGTAATTTAGTAGTCAAAAAAACATTGATAACCCTTTTGAGTGTGGTATGCATAAATGTTAGGTTGTAATACAAGTGTAGTAATGTAAGAAACCAAGTTCTATTATTGGTCCGTCCAGCCTTTGTATGTCTCATTTAGTAATTTAGTAGATAAAAAAACATCGATAATCCTTTTGAGTATGGAATACATAGATGTTAGGTTGTAATACAAGTGTAGTAATGAAAGAAATCAAGTTCTATTACTGGTAGGTCCAACCTTTGTATGAGTTATTTAGTGATTTAGTTGTCAAAAAACACCGATAATCCATCCAAGTATGGAATAAATAGATGCTAGGAGGTAATATACGAGTTGTAATGTAAGAAATCAAGTTGTATTACTGGTCTGTCCATCCTTTGTATGTCTTATTTAGTAATTTAGTAGTTAAAAAAACATTCATAACCCCTCTGAGTATGGAATACATAGATGTTAGGTTGTAATACAATAGTAGTAATGTAAGAAACCAAGTTTTATCACTGGTCTCTCAAGCCTTTGTATGTCTCATATAGTAATTTAGTAGTCAAAAAAACATCGATAACCCTTTTGAGTATGGTATGCATAAATGTTAGGTTGTAATACAAGTGTAGTAATGTAAGAAACCAAGTTCTATTATTGGTCCTTCCAACCTTTGTATGTGTAATTTAGTTATTTAGTAGTCACAAAAACACCGATAATCCATCCAACTAAGGAATAAATAGATGCTAGGAGGTAATACATGTGTTCTAATGTAAGAAACCAAGTTTTATTATTGGTCTGTCCAACCTTTGTATGTCTCATTTAGAAATTTCGTAGTCAAAAAAACATCAAAAATCCATCCGAGTATGGAATACATAGATGCCAGGTTGTAATACAATAGCAGTAATGTAAGAAACAAAGTTCTATTTTTGGTCCATCCAACTTTTGAATGTCTCATTTAGTGATTTAGTAGTCAAAGAAACACCGATAATCCAACTGATTTTGGAATACATAGATGTTAGGAGGTAATGCACATGTAGTAATGTAAAAACCAAGTTCTCTTATTGGTCCGTCCAACCTTTGTATATGTGATTTAGTAATTTAGTAGTTAAAAAAACATCGATAATCCTTCTGAGTATGGAATACATAGATGTTAGGTTGTAATACAAGTGTAGTAATGTAAGAAATCAAGTTCTATTACTGGTACGTCCAACCTTTTTATGAGTTATTTGGTGATTTAGTTGTCAAAATACACCGATAATCCATCCAAGAATGGAATAAATAGATTCTAGGAGGTAATATACGAGTTGTAATGTAAAAAACCAAGTTTTATTACTGGTCTGTCTAGCCTTTGTATGTCTTATTTAGTAATTTAGTAGTTAAAAAAACATCGATAACCCCTCTGAGTATGGAATACATAGATGTTAGGTTGTAATACAAGTGTAGTAATGTAAGAAATCAAGTTCTATTACTAGTACGTCCACCTTTGTATTAGTTATTTAGTGATTTTGTTGTCAAAAATCACTGATAATCCATCAAAGTATGGAATAAATAGATGCTGGGAGGTAATATACGAGTTGTAATGTAAGAAACCAAGTTTTATTACTGGTCTGTCCAACCTTTGTATGTCTTATTTAGTAAGTTAGTAGTTAAAAAAACATCGATAACCCATCTGAGTATGGAATACATAGATGTTAGGTTGTAATACAATATTAGTAATGTAAGAAACCAAGTTTTATTACTGGTCTTTCAAGCCTTTGTATGTCTTATTTAGTAATTTAGTAGTCAAAAACACATCGATAACCCTATTGAGTATGGTATGCATAGATGTTAGGTTGCAATACAAGTGTAGTAATGTAAGAGACCAAGTTCTTTTATTGGTCCGTCCAACCTTTGTATGTGTAATTTAGTGATTTAGTAGTCAAAAAAACACTAATAATCCATCCAAGTAAGGAATAAATAGATGCTAGGAGGTAATACACGTGTTCTAATGTAAGAAACCAAGTTTTATTATTGGTCTGTCCAACCTTTGTATGTCTCATTTAGAAATTTAGTAGTCAAAAAAACATCAAAAATCCATCCGAGTATGGAATACATAGATGCCAGGTTGTAATACAATAGCAGTAATGTAAGAAACAAAGTTCTATTTTTGGTCCATCCAACTTTTGAATGTCTCATTTAGTGATTTAGTAGTCAAAAGAAACACCGATAATCCATCTGATTTTGGAATACATAGATGTTAGGAGGTAATGCACATGTAGTAATGTAAGAAACCAAGTTTTATTACTAGTCCATCCAGCCTTTGTATGTCTCATTTAGTAATTTAGTAGATAAAAAAACATCGATAATCCTTTTGAGTATGGAATACATAGATGTTAGGTTGTAATACAAGTGTAGTAATGTAAGAAATCAAGTTCTATTACTGGTACGTCCAACCTTTGTATGAGTTATTTAGTGATTTAGTTGTCAAAAAACACCGATAATCCATCCAAGTATGTAATAAATAGATGCTAGGAGGTAATATATGAGTTGTAATGTAAGAAATCAAGTTGTATTACTGGTCTGTCCAACCTTTGTATGTCTTATTTAGTAATTTAGTAGTTAAAAAAAATCTATAACCACTCTGAGTATGGATTACATAGATGTTAGGTTGTAATACAATAGTAGTAATGTAAGAAACCAAGTTTTATTACTGGTCTCTCAAGCCTTTGTATGTCTCATTTAGTAATTTAGTAGTCAAAAAAACATTGATAACCCTTTTGAGTATGGTATGCATAAATGTTAGGTTGTAATACAAGTGTAGTAATGTAAGAAACCAAGTTCTATTATTGGTCCTTCCAACCTTTGTATGTGTAATTTAGTGATTTAGTAGTCAAAAAAACACCGATAATCCATCCAAGTAAGGAATAAATAGATGCTAGGAAGTAATACACGTGTTGTAATGTAAGAAACCAAGTTTTATTATTGGTCTGTCCAACCTTTGTATGTCTCATTTAGAAATTTCGTAGTCAAAAAAACATCAAAAATCCATCCGAGTATGGAATACATAGATGCCAGGTTGTAATACAATAGAAGTAATGTAAGAAACAAAGTTCTAGTTTTGGTCCATCCAACTTTTGAATGTCTCATTTAGTGATTTAGTAGTCAATTGAAACACCGATAATCCATCTGATTTTGGAATACATAGATGTTAGGAGGTAATGCACATGTAGTAATGTAAGAAACCAAGTTTTATTACTGGTCCGTCCAGCCTTTGTATGTCTCATTTAGTAATTTAGTAGATAAAAAAACATCGATAATCCTTTTGAGTATGGAATACATAGATGTTAGGTTGTAATACAAGTGTAGTAATGTAGGAAATCAAGCTCTATTACTGGTACGTCCAACCTTTGTATGAGTTATTTAGTGATTTAGTTGTCAAAAAACACCGATAATCATTCCAAGTATGGAATAAATTGATGCTAGGAGGTAATATACGAGTTGTAAAGTAAGAAATCAAGTTGTATTACTGGTCTTTCCATCCTTTGTATGTCTTATTTAGTAATTTAGTAGTTAAAAAAACATCGATAACCCCTCTGAGTATGGAATACATAGATGTTAGGTTGTAATACAATAGTAGTAATGTAAGAAACCAAGTTTTATTATTGGTCTCTCAAGCCTTTGTATGTCTCATTTAGTACTTTAGTAGTCAAAAAAACATTGATAACCCTTTTGAGTATGGTATGCATAAATGTTAGGTTGTAATACAAGTGTAGTAATGTAAGAAACCAAGTTCTATTATTGGTCCGTCCAACCTTTGTATGTGTAATTTAGTGATTTAGTAGTCAAAAAAACACCGATAATCCATCCAACTAAGGAATAAATAGATGCTAGGTGGTAATACACGTGTTCTAATGTAAGAAACCAAGTTTTATTATTGGTCTGTCCAACCTTTGTATGTCTCATTTAGAAATTTAGTAGTCAAAAAAACATCAAAAATCCATCCGAGTATGGAATACATAGATGCTAGGTTGTAATACAATAGCAGTAATGTAAGAAACAAAGTTCTAGTTTTGGTCCATCCAACTTTTGAATGTCTCATTTAGTGATTTAGTAGTCAAAAGAAACACCGATAATCCATCTGATTTTGGAATACATAGATGTTAGGAGGTAATGCACATGTAGTAACGTAAGAAACCAAGTTTTATTACTGGGCCGTCCAGCCTTTGTATGTCTCATTTAGTAATTTAGTAGATAAAAAAACATCGATAATCCTTTTGAGTATGGAATACATAGATGTTAGGTTGTAATACAAGTGTAGTAATGTAGGAAATCAAGCTCTATTACTGGTACGTCCAACCTTTGTATGAGTTATTTAGTGATTTAGTTGTCAAAAAACACCGATAATCATTCCAAGTATGGAATAAATTGATGCTAGGAGGTAATATACGAGTTGTAAAGTAAGAAATCAAGTTGTATTACTGGTCTTTCCATCCTTTGTATGTCTTATTTAGTAATTTAGTAGTTAAAAAAACATCGATAACCCCTCTGAGTATGGAATACATAGATGTTAGGTTGTAATACAATAGTAGTAATGTAAGAAACCAAGTTTTATTATTGGTCTCTCAAGCCTTTGTATGTCTCATTTAGTACTTTAGTAGTCAAAAAAACATTGATAACCCTTTTGAGTATGGTATGCATAAATGTTAGGTTGTAATACAAGTGTAGTAATGTAAGAAACCAAGTTCTATTATTGGTCCGTCCAACCTTTGTATGTGTAATTTAGTGATTTAGTAGTCAAAAAAACACCGATAATCCATCCAACTAAGGAATAAATAGATGCTAGGTGGTAATACACGTGTTCTAATGTAAGAAACCAAGTTTTATTATTGGTCTGTCCAACCTTTGTATGTCTCATTTAGAAATTTAGTAGTCAAAAAAACATCAAAAATCCATCCGAGTATGGAATACATAGATGCTAGGTTGTAATACAATAGCAGTAATGTAAGAAACAAAGTTCTAGTTTTGGTCCATCCAACTTTTGAATGTCTCATTTAGTGATTTAGTAGTCAAAAGAAACACCGATAATCCATCTGATTTTGGAATACATAGATGTTAGGAGGTAATGCACATGTAGTAATGTAAGAAACCAAGTTTTATTACGGGTCCATCCAGCCTTTGTATGTCTCATTTAGTAATTTAGTAGATAAAAAAACATCGATAATCCTTTTGAGTATGGAATACATAGATGTTAGGTTGTAATACAAGTGTAGTAATGAAAGAAATCAAGTTCTATTACTGTTACGTCCAACCTTTGTATGAGTTATTTAGTGATTTAGTTGTCAAAAAACACCGATAATCCATCCAAGTATGTAATAAATAGATGCTAGGAGGTAATATATGAGTTGTAATGTAAGAAATCAAGTTGTATTACTGGTCTGTCCAACCTTTGTATGTCTTATTTAGTAATTTAGTAGTTAAAAAAAATCGATAACCACTCTGAGTATGGAATACATAGATGTTAGGTTGTAATACAATAGTAGTAATGTAAGAAACCAAGTTTTATTACTAGTCTCTCAAGCCTTTGTATGTCTCATTTAGTAATTTAGTAGTCAAAAAAACATTGATAACCCTTTTGAGTATGGTATGCATAAATGTTAGGTTGTAATACAAGTGTAGTAATGTAAGAAACAAAGTTCTATTATTGGTCCATCCAACCTTTGTATATGTGATTTAGTGATTTAGTAGTCAAAAAAACACCGATAATCCATCCAAGTAAGGAATAAATAGATGCTAGGAGGTAATACACGTGTTGTAATGTAAGAAACCAAGTTTTATTATTGGTCTGTCCAACCTTTGTATGTCTCATTTAGAAATTTCGTAGTCAAAAAAACATCAAAAATCCATCCGAGTATGGAATACATAGATGCCAGGTTGTAATACAATAGCAGTAATGTAAGAAACAAAGTTCTATTTTTGGTCCATCCAACTTTTGAATGTCTCATTTAGTGATTTAGTAGTCAATTGAAACACCGATAATCCATCCAAGTATGGAATAAATAGATGCTAGGAGGTAATATACGTCTTGTAATGTAAGAAACCAAATTTTATTACTGGTCTGTCCAACCTTTGTATGTCTTATTTTGTAATTTAGTAGTTAAAAAAACATCGATAACCCTTCTGAGTATGGAATACATAGATGTTAGGTTGTAATACAATAGTAGTAAAGTAAGAAATCAAGTTCTATTACTGGTACGTCCAACCTTTGTATGAGTTATTTAGTGATTTAGTTGTCAAAAAACACCGATAATCCATCCAAGTATGGAATAAATAGATGCTAGGAGGTAATATACGAGTTGTAATGTAAGAAATCAAGTTGTATTACTGGTCTGTCCATCCTTTGTATGTCTTATTTAGTAATTTAGTAGTTAAAAAAACATCGATAACCCCTCTGAGTATGGAATACATAGATGTTAGGTTGTAATACAATAGTAGTAATGTAAGAAACCAAGTTTTATTACTGGTCTCTCAAACCTTTGTATGTCTCATTTAGTAATTTAGTAGTCAAAAAAACATTGATAACCCTTTTGAGTGTGGTATGCATAAATGTTAGGTTGTAATACAATTGTAGTAATGTAAGAAACAAAGTTCTATTATTGGTCTGTCCAACCTTTGTATATGTGATTTAGTGATTTAGTAGTCAAAAAAACACCGATAATCCATCCAAGTAAGGAATAAATAGATGCTAGGAAGTAATACACGTGTTGTAATGTAAGAAACCAAGTTTTATTATTGGTCTGTCCAACCTTTGTATGTCTCATTTAGAAATATCGTAGTCAAAAAAACATCAAAAATCCATCCGAGTATGGAATACATAGATGCCAGGTTGTAATACAATAGCAGTAATGTAAGAAACAAAGTTCTATTTTTGGTCCATCCAACTTTTGAATGTCTCATTTAGTGATTTAGTAGTCAAAAGAAACACCGATAATCCATCTGATTTTGGAATACATAGATGTTAGGAGGTAATGCACATGTAGTAATGTAAGAAACCAAGTTTTATTACTGGTCCATCCAGCCTTTGTATGTCTCATTTAGTAATTTAGTAGATAAAAAAACATCGATAATCCTTTTGAGTATGGAATTCATAGATGTTAGGTTGTAATACAAGTGTAGTAATGTAAGAAATCAAGTTCTATTACTGGTACGTCCAACCTTTGTATGAGTTATTTAGTGATTTAGTTGTCAAAAAACACCGATAATCCATCCAAGTATGGAATAAATAGATGCTAGGAGGTAATATATGAGTTGTAATGTAAGAAATCAAGTTGTATTACTGGTCTGTCCAACCTTTGTATGTCTTATTTAGTAATTTAGTAGTTAAAAAAAATCTATAACCACTCTGAGTATGGATTACATAGATGTTAGGTTGTAATACAATAGTAGTAATGTAAGAAACCAAGTTTTATTACTGGTCTCTCAAGCCTTTGTATGTCTCATTTAGTAATTTAGTAGTCAAAAAAACATTGATAACCCTTTTGAGTATGGTATGCATAAATGTTAGGTTGTAATACAAGTGTAGTAATGTAAGAAACCAAGTTCTATTATTGGTCCTTCCAACCTTTGTATGTGTAATTTAGTGATTTAGTAGTCAAAAAAACACCGATAATCCATCCAAGTAAGGAATAAATAGATGCTAGGAAGTAATACACGTGTTGTAATGTAAGAAACCAAGTTTTATTATTGGTCTGTCCAACCTTTGTATGTCTCATTTAGAAATTTCGTAGTCAAAAAAACATCAAAAATCCATCCGAGTATGGAATACATAGATGCCAGGTTGTAATACAATAGAAGTAATGTAAGAAACAAAGTTCTAGTTTTGGTCCATCCAACTTTTGAATGTCTCATTTAGTGATTTAGTAGTCAATTGAAACACCGATAATCCATCTGATTTTGGAATACATAGATGTTAGGAGGTAATGCACATGTAGTAATGTAAGAAACCAAGTTTTATTACTGGTCCGTCCAGCCTTTGTATGTCTCATTTAGTAATTTAGTAGATAAAAAAACATCGATAATCCTTTTGAGTATGGAATACATAGATGTTAGGTTGTAATACAAGTGTAGTAATGTAGGAAATCAAGCTCTATTACTGGTACGTCCAACCTTTGTATGAGTTATTTAGTGATTTAGTTGTCAAAAAACACCGATAATCATTCCAAGTATGGAATAAATTGATGCTAGGAGGTAATATACGAGTTGTAAAGTAAGAAATCAAGTTGTATTACTGGTCTTTCCATCCTTTGTATGTCTTATTTAGTAATTTAGTAGTTAAAAAAACATCGATAACCCCTCTGAGTATGGAATACATAGATGTTAGGTTGTAATACAATAGTAGTAATGTAAGAAACCAAGTTTTATTATTGGTCTCTCAAGCCTTTGTATGTCTCATTTAGTACTTTAGTAGTCAAAAAAACATTGATAACCCTTTTGAGTATGGTATGCATAAATGTTAGGTTGTAATACAAGTGTAGTAATGTAAGAAACCAAGTTCTATTATTGGTCCGTCCAACCTTTGTATGTGTAATTTAGTGATTTAGTAGTCAAAAAAACACCGATAATCCATCCAACTAAGGAATAAATAGATGCTAGGTGGTAATACACGTGTTCTAATGTAAGAAACCAAGTTTTATTATTGGTCTGTCCAACCTTTGTATGTCTCATTTAGAAATTTAGTAGTCAAAAAAACATCAAAAATCCATCCGAGTATGGAATACATAGATGCTAGGTTGTAATACAATAGCAGTAATGTAAGAAACAAAGTTCTAGTTTTGGTCCATCCAACTTTTGAATGTCTCATTTAGTGATTTAGTAGTCAAAAGAAACACCGATAATCCATCTGATTTTGGAATACATAGATGTTAGGAGGTAATGCACATGTAGTAATGTAAGAAACCAAGTTTTATTACGGGTCCATCCAGCCTTTGTATGTCTCATTTAGTAATTTAGTAGATAAAAAAACATCGATAATCCTTTTGAGTATGGAATACATAGATGTTAGGTTGTAATACAAGTGTAGTAATGAAAGAAATCAAGTTCTATTACTGTTACGTCCAACCTTTGTATGAGTTATTTAGTGATTTAGTTGTCAAAAAACACCGATAATCCATCCAAGTATGTAATAAATAGATGCTAGGAGGTAATATATGAGTTGTAATGTAAGAAATCAAGTTGTATTACTGGTCTGTCCAACCTTTGTATGTCTTATTTAGTAATTTAGTAGTTAAAAAAAATCGATAACCACTCTGAGTATGGAATACATAGATGTTAGGTTGTAATACAATAGTAGTAATGTAAGAAACCAAGTTTTATTACTAGTCTCTCAAGCCTTTGTATGTCTCATTTAGTAATTTAGTAGTCAAAAAAACATTGATAACCCTTTTGAGTATGGTATGCATAAATGTTAGGTTGTAATACAAGTGTAGTAATGTAAGAAACAAAGTTCTATTATTGGTCCATCCAACCTTTGTATATGTGATTTAGTGATTTAGTAGTCAAAAAAACACCGATAATCCATCCAAGTAAGGAATAAATAGATGCTAGGAGGTAATACACGTGTTGTAATGTAAGAAACCAAGTTTTATTATTGGTCTGTCCAACCTTTGTATGTCTCATTTAGAAATTTCGTAGTCAAAAAAACATCAAAAATCCATCCGAGTATGGAATACATAGATGCCAGGTTGTAATACAATAGCAGTAATGTAAGAAACAAAGTTCTATTTTTGGTCCATCCAACTTTTGAATGTCTCATTTAGTGATTTAGTAGTCAATTGAAACACCGATAATCCATCCAAGTATGGAATAAATAGATGCTAGGAGGTAATATACGTCTTGTAATGTAAGAAACCAAATTTTATTACTGGTCTGTCCAACCTTTGTATGTCTTATTTTGTAATTTAGTAGTTAAAAAAACATCGATAACCCTTCTGAGTATGGAATACATAGATGTTAGGTTGTAATACAATAGTAGTAAAGTAAGAAATCAAGTTCTATTACTGGTACGTCCAACCTTTGTATGAGTTATTTAGTGATTTAGTTGTCAAAAAACACCGATAATCCATCCAAGTATGGAATAAATAGATGCTAGGAGGTAATATACGAGTTGTAATGTAAGAAATCAAGTTGTATTACTGGTCTGTCCATCCTTTGTATGTCTTATTTAGTAATTTAGTAGTTAAAAAAACATCGATAACCCCTCTGAGTATGGAATACATAGATGTTAGGTTGTAATACAATAGTAGTAATGTAAGAAACCAAGTTTTATTACTGGTCTCTCAAACCTTTGTATGTCTCATTTAGTAATTTAGTAGTCAAAAAAACATTGATAACCCTTTTGAGTGTGGTATGCATAAATGTTAGGTTGTAATACAATTGTAGTAATGTAAGAAACAAAGTTCTATTATTGGTCTGTCCAACCTTTGTATATGTGATTTAGTGATTTAGTAGTCAAAAAAACACCGATAATCCATCCAAGTAAGGAATAAATAGATGCTAGGAAGTAATACACGTGTTGTAATGTAAGAAACCAAGTTTTATTATTGGTCTGTCCAACCTTTGTATGTCTCATTTAGAAATATCGTAGTCAAAAAAACATCAAAAATCCATCCGAGTATGGAATACATAGATGCCAGGTTGTAATACAATAGCAGTAATGTAAGAAACAAAGTTCTATTTTTGGTCCATCCAACTTTTGAATGTCTCATTTAGTGATTTAGTAGTCAAAAGAAACACCGATAATCCATCTGATTTTGGAATACATAGATGTTAGGAGGTAATGCACATGTAGTAATGTAAGAAACCAAGTTTTATTACTGGTCCATCCAGCCTTTGTATGTCTCATTTAGTAATTTAGTAGATAAAAAAACATCGATAATCCTTTTGAGTATGGAATACATAGATGTTAGGTTGTAATACAAGTGTAGTAATGAAAGAAATCAAGTTCTATTACTGGTAGGTCCAACCTTTGTATGAGTTATTTAGTGATTTAGTTGTCAAAAAACACCGATAATCCATCCAAGTATGGAATAAATAGATGCTAGGAGGTAATATACGAGTTGTAATGTAAGAAATCAAGTTGTATTACTGGTCTGTCCATCCTTTGTATGTCTTATTTAGTAATTTAGTAGTTAAAAAAACATTCATAACCCCTCTGAGTATGGAATACATAGATGTTAGGTTGTAATACAATAGTAGTAATGTAAGAAACCAAGTTTTATCACTGGTCTCTCAAGCCTTTGTATGTCTCATATAGTAATTTAGTAGTCAAAAAAACATCGATAACCCTTTTGAGTGTGGTATGCATAAATGTTAGGTTGTAATACAAGTGTAGTAATGTAAGAAACCAAGTTCTATTATTGGTCCGTCCAGCCTTTGTATGTCTCATTTAGTAATTTAGTAGATAAAAAAACATCGATAATCCTTTTGAGTATGGAATACATAGATGTTAGGTTGTAATACAAGTGTAGTAATGAAAGAAATCAAGTTCTATTACTGGTAGGTCCAACCTTTGTATGAGTTATTTAGTGATTTAGTTGTCAAAAAACACCGATAATCCATCCAAGTATGGAATAAATAGATGCTAGGAGGTAATATACGAGTTGTAATGTAAGAAATCAAGTTGTATTACTGGTCTGTCCATCCTTTGTATGTCTTATTTAGTAATTTAGTAGTTAAAAAAACATTCATAACCCCTCTGAGTATGGAATGCATAGATGTTAGGTTGTAATACAATAGTAGTAATGTAAGAAACCAAGTTTTATCACTGGTCTCTCAAGCCTTTGTATGTCTCATATAGTAATTTAGTAGTCAAAAAAACATCGATAACCCTTTTGAGTATGGTATGCATAAATGTTAGGTTGTAATACAAGTGTAGTAATGTAAGAAACCAAGTTCTATTATTGGTCCTTCCAACCTTTGTATGTGTAATTTAGTTATTTAGTAGTCACAAAAACACCGATAATCCATCCAACTAAGGAATAAATAGATGCTAGGAGGTAATACATGTGTTCTAATGTAAGAAACCAAGTTTTATTATTGGTCTGTCCAACCTTTGTATGTCTCATTTAGAAATTTCGTAGTCAAAAAAACATCAAAAATCCATCCTAGTATGGAATACATAGATGCCAGGTTGTAATACAATAGCAGTAATGTAAGAAACAAAGTTCTATTTTTGGTCCATCCAACTTTTGAATGTCTCATTTAGTGATTTAGTAGTCAAAGAAACACCGATAATCCAACTGATTTTGGAATACATAGATGTTAGGAGGTAATGCACATGTAGTAATGTAAAAACCAAGTTCTCTTATTGGTCCGTCCAACCTTTGTATATGTGATTTAGTAATTTAGTAGTTAAAAAAACATCGATAATCCTTCTGAGTATGGAATACATAGATGTTAGGTTGTAATACAAGTGTAGTAATGTAAGAAATCAAGTTCTATTACTGGTACGTCCAACCTTTTTATGAGTTATTTGGTGATTTAGTTGTCAAAATACACCGATAATCCATCCAAGAATGGAATAAATAGATTCTAGGAGGTAATATACGAGTTGTAATGTAAAAAACCAAGTTTTATTACTGGTCTGTCTAGCCTTTGTATGTCTTATTTAGTAATTTAGTAGTTAAAAAAACATCGATAACCCCTCTGAGTATGGAATACATAGATGTTAGGTTGTAATACAAGTGTAGTAATGTAAGAAATCAAGTTCTATTACTAGTACGTCCACCTTTGTATTAGTTATTTAGTGATTTTGTTGTCAAAAAACACTGATAATCCATCAAAGTATGGAATAAATAGATGCTGGGAGGTAATATACGAGTTGTAATGTAAGAAACCAAGTTTTATTACTGGTCTGTCCAACCTTTGTATGTCTTATTTAGTAAGTTAGTAGTTTAAAAAACATCGATAACCCATCTGAGTATGGAATACATAGATGTTAGGTTGTAATACAATATTAGTAATGTAAGAAACCAAGTTTTATTACTGGTCTTTCAAGCCTTTGTATGTCTTATTTAGTAATTTAGTAGTCAAAAACACATCGATAACCCTATTGAGTATGGTATGCATAGATGTTAGGTTGCAATACAAGTGTAGTAATGTAAGAGACCAAGTTCTTTTATTGGTCCGTCCAACCTTTGTATGTGTAATTTAGTGATTTAGTAGTCAAAAAAACACTAATAATCCATCCAAGTAAGGAATAAATAGATGCTAGGAGGTAATACACGTGTTCTAATGTAAGAAACCAAGTTTTATTATTCGTCTGTCCAACCGTTGTATGTCTCATTTAGAAATTTAGTAGTCAAAAAAACATCAAAAATCCATCCGAGTATGGAATACATAGATGCCAGGTTGTAATACAATAGCAGTAATGTAAGAAACAAAGTTCTATTTTTGGTCCATCCAACTTTTGAATGTCTCATTTAGTGATTTAGTAGTCAAAAGAAACACCGATAATCCATCTGATTTTGGAATACATTGATGTTAGGAGGTAATGCACATGTAGTAATGTAAGAAACCAAGTTTTATTACTGGTCCATCCAGCCTTTGTATGTCTCATTTAGTAATTTAGTAGATAAAAAAACATCGATAATCCTTTTGAGTATGGAATACATAGATGTTAGGTTGTAATACAAGTGTAGTAATGTAAGAAATCAAGTTCTATTACTGGTACGTCCAACCTTTGTATGAGTTATTTAGTGATTTAGTTGTCAAAAAACACCGATAATCCATCCAAGTATGTAATAAATAGATGCTAGGAGGTAATATATGAGTTGTAATGTAAGAAATCAAGTTGTATTACTGGTCTGTCCAACCTTTGTATGTCTTATTTAGTAATTTAGTAGTTAAAAAAAATCTATAACCACTCTGAGTATGGATTACATAGATGTTAGGTTGTAATACAATAGTAGTAATGTAAGAAACCAAGTTTTATTACTGGTCTCTCAAGCCTTTGTATGTCTCATTTAGTAATTTAGTAGTCAAAAAAACATTGATAACCCTTTTGAGTATGGTATGCATAAATGTTAGGTTGTAATACAAGTGTAGTAATGTAAGAAACCAAGTTCTATTATTGGTCCTTCCAACCTTTGTATGTGTAATTTAGTGATTTAGTAGTCAAAAAAACACCGATAATCCATCCAAGTAAGGAATAAATAGATGCTAGGAAGTAATACACGTGTTGTAATGTAAGAAACCAAGTTTTATTATTGGTCTGTCCAACCTTTGTATGTCTCATTTAGAAATTTCGTAGTCAAAAAAACATCAAAAATCCATCCGAGTATGGAATACATAGATGCCAGGTTGTAATACAATAGAAGTAATGTAAGAAACAAAGTTCTAGTTTTGGTCCATCCAACTTTTGAATGTCTCATTTAGTGATTTAGTAGTCAATTGAAACACCGATAATCCATCTGATTTTGGAATACATAGATGTTAGGAGGTAATGCACATGTAGTAATGTAAGAAACCAAGTTTTATTACTGGTCCGTCCAGCCTTTGTATGTCTCATTTAGTAATTTAGTAGATAAAAAAACATCGATAATCCTTTTGAGTATGGAATACATAGATGTTAGGTTGTAATACAAGTGTAGTAATGTAGGAAATCAAGCTCTATTACTGGTACGTCCAACCTTTGTATGAGTTATTTAGTGATTTAGTTGTCAAAAAACACCGATAATCATTCCAAGTATGGAATAAATTGATGCTAGGAGGTAATATACGAGTTGTAAAGTAAGAAATCAAGTTGTATTACTGGTCTTTCCATCCTTTGTATGTCTTATTTAGTAATTTAGTAGTTAAAAAAACATCGATAACCCCTCTGAGTATGGAATACATAGATGTTAGGTTGTAATACAATAGTAGTAATGTAAGAAACCAAGTTTTATTATTGGTCTCTCAAGCCTTTGTATGTCTCATTTAGTACTTTAGTAGTCAAAAAAACATTGATAACCCTTTTGAGTATGGTATGCATAAATGTTAGGTTGTAATACAAGTGTAGTAATGTAAGAAACCAAGTTCTATTATTGGTCCGTCCAACCTTTGTATGTGTAATTTAGTGATTTAGTAGTCAAAAAAACACCGATAATCCATCCAACTAAGGAATAAATAGATGCTAGGTGGTAATACACGTGTTCTAATGTAAGAAACCAAGTTTTATTATTGGTCTGTCCAACCTTTGTATGTCTCATTTAGAAATTTAGTAGTCAAAAAAACATCAAAAATCCATCCGAGTATGGAATACATAGATGCCAGGTTGTAATACAATAGCAGTAATGTAAGAAACAAAGTTCTAGTTTTGGTCCATCCAACTTTTGAATGTCTCATTTAGTGATTTAGTAGTCAAAAGAAACACCGATAATCCATCTGATTTTGGAATACATAGATGTTAGGAGGTAATGCACATGTAGTAATGTAAGAAACCAAGTTTTATTACGGGTCCATCCAGCCTTTGTATGTCTCATTTAGTAATTTAGTAGATAAAAAAACATCGATAATCCTTTTGAGTATGGAATACATAGATGTTAGGTTGTAATACAAGTGTAGTAATGAAAGAAATCAAGTTCTATTACTGTTACGTCCAACCTTTGTATGAGTTATTTAGTGATTTAGTTGTCAAAAAACACCGATAATCCATCCAAGTATGGAATAAATAGATGCTAGGAGGTAATATATGAGTTGTAATGTAAGAAATCAAGTTGTATTACTGGTCTGTCCAACCTTTGTATGTCTTATTTAGTAATTTAGTAGTTAAAAAAAATCGATAACCACTCTGAGTATGGAATACATAGATGTTAGGTTGTAATACAATAGTAGTAATGTAAGAAACCAAGTTTTATTACTAGTCTCTCAAGCCTTTGTATGTCTCATTTAGTAATTTAGTAGTCAAAAAAACATTGATAACCCTTTTGAGTATGGTATGCATAAATGTTAGGTTGTAATACAAGTGTAGTAATGTAAGAAACCAAGTTCTATTATTGGTCCGTCCAACCTTTGTATATGTGATTTAGTGATTTAGTAGTCAGAAAAACACCGATAATCCATCCAAGTAAGGAATAAATAGATGCTAGGAAGTAATACACGTGTTGTAATGTAAGAAACCAAGTTTTATTATTGGTCTGTCCAACCTTTGTATGTCTCATTTAGAAATATCGTAGTCAAAAAAACATCAAAAATCCATCCGAGTATGGAATACATAGATGCCAGGTTGTAATACAATAGCAGTAATGTAAGAAACAAAGTTCTATTTTTGGTCCATCCAACTTTTGAATGTCTCATTTAGTGATTTAGTAGTCAAAAGAAACACCGATAATCCATCTGATTTTGGAATACATAGATGTTAGGAGGTAATGCACATGTAGTAATGTAAGAAACCAAGTTTTATTACTGGTCCATCCAGCCTTTGTATGTCTCATTTAGTAATTTAGTAGATAAAAAAACATCGATAATCCTTTTGAGTATGGAATTCATAGATGTTAGGTTGTAATACAAGTGTAGTAATGTAAGAAATCAAGTTCTATTACTGGTACGTCCAACCTTTGTATGAGTTATTTAGTGATTTAGTTGTCAAAAAACACCGATAATCCATCCAAGTATGGAATAAATAGATGCTAGGAGGTAATATATGAGTTGTAATGTAAGAAATCAAGTTGTATTACTGGTCTGTCCAACCTTTGTATGTCTTATTTAGTAATTTAGTAGTTAAAAAAAATCGATAACCACTCTGAGTATGGAATACATATATATTAGGTTGTAATACAATAGTAGTAATGTAAGAAACCAAGTTTTATTACGGGTCTCTCAAGCCTTTGTATGTCTCATTTAGTAATTTAGTAGTCAAAAAAACATTGATAACCCTTTTGAGTGTGGTATGCATAAATGTTAGGTTGTAATACAAGTGTAGTAATGTAAGAAACCAAGTTCTATTATTGGTCCGTCCAGCCTTTGTATGTCTCATTTAGTAATTTAGTAGATAAAAAAACATCGATAATCCTTTTGAGTATGGAATACATAGATGTTAGGTTGTAATACAAGTGTAGTAATGAAAGAAATCAAGTTCTATTACTGGTAGGTCCAACCTTTGTATGAGTTATTTAGTGATTTAGTTGTCAAAAAACACCGATAATCCATCCAAGTATGGAATAAATAGATGCTAGGAGGTAATATACGAGTTGTAATGTAAGAAATCAAGTTGTATTACTGGTCTGTCCATCCTTTGTATGTCTTATTTAGTAATTTAGTAGTTAAAAAAACATTCATAACCCCTCTGAGTATGGAATACATAGATGTTAGGTTGTAATACAATAGTAGTAATGTAAGAAACCAAGTTTTATCACTGGTCTCTCAAGCCTTTGTATGTCTCATATAGTAATTTAGTAGTCAAAAAAACATCGATAACCCTTTTGAGTATGGTATGCATAAATGTTAGGTTGTAATACAAGTGTAGTAATGTAAGAAACCAAGTTCTATTATTGGTCCTTCCAACCTTTGTATGTGTAATTTAGTTATTTAGTAGTCACAAAAACACCGATAATCCATCCAACTAAGGAATAAATAGATGCTAGGAGGTAATACATGTGTTCTAATGTAAGAAACCAAGTTTTATTATTGGTCTGTCCAACCTTTGTATGTCTCATTTAGAAATTTCGTAGTCAAAAAAACATCAAAAATCCATCCGAGTATGGAATACATAGATGCCAGGTTGTAATACAATAGCAGTAATGTAAGAAACAAAGTTCTATTTTTGGTCCATCCAACTTTTGAATGTCTCATTTAGTGATTTAGTAGTCAAAGAAACACCGATAATCCAACTGATTTTGGAATACATAGATGTTAGGAGGTAATGCACATGTAGTAATGTAAAAACCAAGTTCTCTTATTGGTCCGTCCAACCTTTGTATATGTGATTTAGTAATTTAGTAGTTAAAAAAACATCGATAATCCTTCTGAGTATGGAATACATAGATGTTAGGTTGTAATACAAGTGTAGTAATGTAAGAAATCAAGTTCTATTACTGGTACGTCCAACCTTTTTATGAGTTATTTGGTGATTTAGTTGTCAAAATACACCGATAATCCATCCAAGAATGGAATAAATAGATTCTAGGAGGTAATATACGAGTTGTAATGTAAAAAACCAAGTTTTATTACTGGTCTGTCTAGCCTTTGTATGTCTTATTTAGTAATTTAGTAGTTAAAAAAACATCGATAACCCCTCTGAGTATGGAATACATAGATGTTAGGTTGTAATACAAGTGTAGTAATGTAAGAAATCAAGTTCTATTACTAGTACGTCCACCTTTGTATTAGTTATTTAGTGATTTTGTTGTCAAAAAACACTGATAATCCATCAAAGTATGGAATAAATAGATGCTGGGAGGTAATATACGAGTTGTAATGTAAGAAACCAAGTTTTATTACTGGTCTGTCCAACCTTTGTATGTCTTATTTAGTAAGTTAGTAGTTTAAAAAACATCGATAACCCATCTGAGTATGGAATACATAGATGTTAGGTTGTAATACAATATTAGTAATGTAAGAAACCAAGTTTTATTACTGGTCTTTCAAGCCTTTGTATGTCTTATTTAGTAATTTAGTAGTCAAAAACACATCGATAACCCTATTGAGTATGGTATGCATAGATGTTAGGTTGCAATACAAGTGTAGTAATGTAAGAGACCAAGTTCTTTTATTGGTCCGTCCAACCTTTGTATGTGTAATTTAGTGATTTAGTAGTCAAAAAAACACTAATAATCCATCCAAGTAAGGAATAAATAGATGCTAGGAGGTAATACACGTGTTCTAATGTAAGAAACCAAGTTTTATTATTGGTCTGTCCAACCGTTGTATGTCTCATTTAGAAATTTAGTAGTCAAAAAAACATCAAAAATCCATCCGAGTATGGAATACATAGATGCCAGGTTGTAATACAATAGCAGTAATGTAAGAAACAAAGTTCTATTTTTGGTCCATCCAACTTTTGAATGTCTCATTTAGTGATTTAGTAGTCAAAAGAAACACCGATAATCCATCTGATTTTGGAATACATTGATGTTAGGAGGTAATGCACATGTAGTAATGTAAGAAACCAAGTTTTATTACTGGTCCATCCAGCCTTTGTATGTCTCATTTAGTAATTTAGTAGATAAAAAAACATCGATAATCCTTTTGAGTATGAAATACATAGATGTTAGGTTGTAATACAAGTGTAGTAATGTAAGAAATCAAGTTCTATTACTGGTACGTCCAACCTTTGTATGAGTTATTTAGTGATTTAGTTGTCAAAAAACACCGATAATCCATCCAAGTATGTAATAAATAGATGCTAGGAGGTAATATATGAGTTGTAATGTAAGAAATCAAGTTGTATTACTGGTCTGTCCAACCTTTGTATGTCTTATTTAGTAATTTAGTAGTTAAAAAAAATCTATAACCACTCTGAGTATGGATTACATAGATGTTAGGTTGTAATACAATAGTAGTAATGTAAGAAACCAAGTTTTATTACTGGTCTCTCAAGCCTTTGTATGTCTCATTTAGTAATTTAGTAGTCAAAAAAACATTGATAACCCTTTTGAGTATGGTATGCATAAATGTTAGGTTGTAATACAAGTGTAGTAATGTAAGAAACCAAGTTCTATTATTGGTCCTTCCAACCTTTGTATGTGTAATTTAGTGATTTAGTAGTCAAAAAAACACCGATAATCCATCCAAGTAAGGAATAAATAGATGCTAGGAAGTAATACACGTATTGTAATGTAAGAAACCAAGTTTTATTATTGGTCTGTCCAACCTTTGTATGTCTCATTTAGAAATTTCGTAGTCAAAAAAACATCAAAAATCCATCCGAGTATGGAATACATAGATGCCAGGTTGTAATACAATAGAAGTAATGTAAGAAACAAAGTTCTAGTTTTGGTCCATCCAACTTTTGAATGTCTCATTTAGTGATTTAGTAGTCAATTGAAACACCGATAATCCATCTGATTTTGGAATACATAGATGTTAGGAGGTAATGCACATGTAGTAATGTAAGAAACCAAGTTTTATTACTGGTCCGTCCAGCCTTTGTATGTCTCATTTAGTAATTTAGTAGATAAAAAAACATCGATAATCCTTTTGAGTATGGAATACATAGATGTTAGGTTGTAATACAAGTGTAGTAATGTAGGAAATCAAGCTCTATTACTGGTACGTCCAACCTTTGTATGAGTTATTTAGTGATTTAGTTGTCAAAAAACACCGATAATCATTCCAAGTATGGAATAAATTGATGCTAGGAGGTAATATACGAGTTGTAAAGTAAGAAATCAAGTTGTATTACTGGTCTTTCCATCCTTTGTATGTCTTATTTAGTAATTTAGTAGTTAAAAAAACATCGATAACCCCTCTGAGTATGGAATACATAGATGTTAGGTTGTAATACAATAGTAGTAATGTAAGAAACCAAGTTTTATTATTGGTCTCTCAAGCCTTTGTATGTCTCATTTAGTACTTTAGTAGTCAAAAAAACATTGATAACCCTTTTGAGTATGGTATGCATAAATGTTAGGTTGTAATACAAGTGTAGTAATGTAAGAAACCAAGTTCTATTATTGGTCCGTCCAACCTTTGTATGTGTAATTTAGTGATTTAGTAGTCAAAAAAACACCGATAATCCATCCAACTAAGGAATAAATAGATGCTAGGTGGTAATACACGTGTTCTAATGTAAGAAACCAAGTTTTATTATTGGTCTGTCCAACCTTTGTATGTCTCATTTAGAAATTTAGTAGTCAAAAAAACATCAAAAATCCATCCGAGTATGGAATACATAGATGCCAGGTTGTAATACAATAGCAGTAATGTAAGAAACAAAGTTCTAGTTTTGGTCCATCCAACTTTTGAATGTCTCATTTAGTGATTTAGTAGTCAAAAGAAACACCGATAATCCATCTGATTTTGGAATACATAGATGTTAGGAGGTAATGCACATGTAGTAATGTAAGAAACCAAGTTTTATTACGGGTCCATCCAGCCTTTGTATGTCTCATTTAGTAATTTAGTAGATAAAAAAACATCGATAATCCTTTTGAGTATGGAATACATAGATGTTAGGTTGTAATACAAGTGTAGTAATGAAAGAAATCAAGTTCTATTACTGTTACGTCCAACCTTTGTATGAGTTATTTAGTGATTTAGTTGTCAAAAAACACCGATAATCCATCCAAGTATGGAATAAATAGATGCTAGGAGGTAATATATGAGTTGTAATGTAAGAAATCAAGTTGTATTACTGGTCTGTCCAACCTTTGTATGTCTTATTTAGTAATTTAGTAGTTAAAAAAAATCGATAACCACTCTGAGTATGGAATACATAGATGTTAGGTTGTAATACAATAGTAGTAATGTAAGAAACCAAGTTTTATTACTAGTCTCTCAAGCCTTTGTATGTCTCATTTAGTAATTTAGTAGTCAAAAAAACATTGATAACCCTTTTGAGTATGGTATGCATAAATGTTAGGTTGTAATACAAGTGTAGTAATGTAAGAAACCAAGTTCTATTATTGGTCCGTCCAACCTTTGTATATGTGATTTAGTGATTTAGTAGTCAGAAAAACACCGATAATCCATCCAAGTAAGGAATAAATAGATGCTAGGAAGTAATACACGTGTTGTAATGTAAGAAACCAAGTTTTATTATTGGTCTGTCCAACCTTTGTATGTCTCATTTAGAAATTTTGTAGTCAAAAAAACATCAAAAATCCATCCGAGTATGGAATACATAGATGCCAGGTTGTAATACAATAGCAGTAATGTAAGAAACAAAGTTCTAGTTTTGGTCCATCCAACTTTTGAATGTCTCATTTAGTGATTTAGTAGTCAATTGAAACACCGATAATCCATCTGATTTTGGAATACATAGATGTTAGGAGGTAATGCACATGTAGTAATGTAAGAAACCAAGTTTTATTATTGGTCCGTCCAGCCTTTGTATGTCTCATTTAGTAATTTAGTAGATAAAAAAACATCGATAATCCTTTTGAGTATGGAATACATAGATGTTAGGTTGTAATACAAGTGTAGTAATGAAAGAAATCAAGTTCTATTACTGGTACGTCCAACCTTTGTATGAGTTATTTAGTGATTTAGTTGTCAAAAAACACCGATAATCCATCCAAGTATGGAATAAATAGATGCTAGGAGGTAATATACGAGTTGTAATGTAAGAAATCATGTTGTATTACTGGTCTGTCCATCCTTTGTATGTCTTATTTAGTAATTTAGTAGTTAAAAAAACATCGATAACCCCTTTGAGTATGGAATATATAGATGTTAGGTTGTAATACAATAGTAGTAATGTAAGAAACCAAGTTTTATTACTGGTCTCTCAAGCCTTTGTATGTCTCATTTAGTAATTTAGTAGTCAAAAAAACATCGATAACCCTTTTGAGTATGGTATGCATAAATGTTAGGTTGTAATACAAGTGTAGTAATGTAAGAAACCAAGTTCTATTATTGGTCCTTCCAACCTTTGTATGTGTAGTTTAGTTATTTAGTAGTCAAAAAAACACCGATAATCCATCCAATTAAGGAATAAATAGATGCTAGGAGGTAATACACGTGTTCTAATGTAAGAAACCAAGTTTTATTATTGGTCTGTCCAACCTTTGTATGTCTCATTTAGAAATTTCGTAGTCAAAAAAACATCAAAAATCCATCCGAGTATGGAATACATAGATGCCAGGTTGTAATACAATAGCAGTAATGTAAGAAACAAAGTTCTAGTTTTGGTCCATCCAACTTTTGAATGTCTCATTTAGTGATTTAGTAGTCAAAGAAACATCGATAATCCATCTGATTTTGGAATACATAGATGTTAGGAGGTAACGCACGTGTAGTAATGTAAGAAACCAAGTTTTATTACTGGTCCGCCCAGCCTTTGTAGGTCTCATTTAGTAATTTAGTAGTTAAAAAAACATCGATAATCCTTCTGGGTATGGAATACATAGATGTTAGGTTGTAATACAAGTGTAGTAATGTAAGAAATCAAGTTCTATTACTGTTACGTCCAACCTTTGTATTAGTTATTTAGTGATTTAGTTGTCAAAAAACACCGATAATCCATCCAAGTATGGAATAAATAGATGCTAGGAGGTAATATACGAGTTGTAATGTAAGAAACCAAGTTATATTACTGGTCTGTCCAACCTTTGTATGGCTTATTTAGTAATTTAGTAGTTAAAAAAACATCGATAACCACTATGAGTATGGAATACATAGATGTTAGGTTGTAATACAATAGTAGTAATGTAAGAAACCAAGTTTTATTACTGGTCTGTCCAGCCTTTGTATGTCTTATTTAGTAAGTTAGTAGTTAAAAAAACATCGATAACCCATCTGAGTATGGAATACATAGATGTTAGGTTGTAATACAATAGTAGTAATGTAAGAAACCAAGTTTTATTAATGGTCTCTCAAGACTTTGTATGAGTTATTTAGAGATTTTGTTGTCAAAAAACACCGATAATCCATCAAAGTATGGAATAAATAGATGGTAGGAGGTAATATACGAGTTGTAATGTAAGAAACCAAGTTTTATTACTGGTCTGTCCAGCCTTTGTATGTCTTATTTAGTAAGTTAGTAGTTAAAAAAACATCGATAACCCATCTGAGTATGGAATACGTAGATGTTAGGTTGTAATACAATAGTAGTAATGTAAGAAACCAAGTTTTATTACTGGTCTTTCAAGCCTTTGTATGTCTCATTTAGTAATTTAGTAGTCAAAAACACATCGATAACCCTATTGAGTATGGTATGCATAGATGTTAGGTTGCAATACAAGTGTAGTAATGTAAGAGACCAAGTTCTTTTATTGGTCCGTCCAACCTTTGTATGTGTAATTTAGTGATTTAGTAGTCAAAAAAACACCAATAATCCATCCAAGTAAGGAATAAATAGATGCTAGGAGGTAATACACGTGTTCTAATGTACGAAACCAAGTTTTATTATTGGTCTGTCCAACCTTTGTATGTCTCATTTAGAAATTTCGTAGTCAAAAAAACATCAAAAATCCATCCGAGTATGGAATACATAGATGCCAGGTTGTAATACAATAGCATTAATGTAAGAAACAAAGTTCTATTTTTGGTCCATCCAACTTTTGAATGTCTCATTTAGTGATTTAGTAGTCAATTGAAACACCGATAATCCATCTGATTTTGGAATACATAGATGTTAGGAGGTAATGCACATGTAGTAATGTAAGAAACCAAGTTTTATTACTGGTCCGTCCAGCCTTTGTATGTCTCATTTAGTAATTTAGTAGATAAAAAAACATCGATAATCCTTTTGAGTATGGAATACATAGATGTTAGGTTGTAATACAAGTGTAGTAATGAAAGAAATCAAGTTCTATTACTGGTACGTCCAACCTTTGTATGAGTTATTTAGTGATTTAGTTGTCAAAAAACACCGATAATCCATCCAAGTATGGAATAAATAGATGCTAGGAGGTAATATACGAGTTGTAATGTAAGAAATCAAGTTGTATTACTAGTCTGTCCATCCTTTGTATGTCTTATTTAGTAATTTAGTAGTTAAAAGAACATCGATAACCCCTCTGAGTATGGAATACATTGATGTTAGGTTGTAATACAATAGCAGTAATGTAAGAAACCAAGTTTTATTACTGGTCTCTCAAGCCTTTGTATGAGTTATTTAGTGATTTAGTAGTCAAAGAAACACCGACAATCCATCTGATTTTGGAATACATAGATGTTAGGAGGTAATGCACATGTAGTATTGTAAGAAACCAAGTTTTATTACTGGTCCGTCCATCCTTTGTATGTCTCATTTAGTAATTTAGTAGTTAAAAAAACATCGATAATCCTTCTGAGTATGGAATACATAGATATTAGGTTGTAATACAAGTGTAGTAATGTAAGAAATCAAGTTCTATTACTGGTACGTCCAACCTTTGTATGAGTTATTTAGTGATTTAGTTGTCAAAAAACACCGATAATCCATCCAAGTATGGAATAAATAGATGCTAGGAGGTAATATACGAGTTGTAATGTAAGAAATCAAGTTGTATTACTGGTCTGTCCAACCTTTGTATGTCTTATTTAGTAATTTAGTAGTTAAAAAAACATCGATAACCACTCTGAGTATGGAATACATAGATGTTAGGTTGTAATACAATAGTAGTAATGTAAGAAACCAAGTTTTATTACTGGTCTCTCAAGCCTTTGTATGTCTCATTTAGTAATTTAGTAGTCAAAAAAACATCGATAACCCTTTTGAGTATGGTATGCATAAATATGAGGTTGTAATACAATTGTAATAATGTAAGAAACCAAGTTCTATTATTGGTCCGTCCAACCTTTGTATATGTGATTTAGTGATTTAGTAGTCAAAAAAACATCGATAATCCATCCAAGTAAGGAATAAACAGATGGGAGGAGGTAATACACGTGTTGTAATGTAAGAAACCAAGTTTTATTATTGGTCTTTCCAACCTTTGTATGTCTCATTTAGAAATTTAGTAGTCAAAAAAACATCAAAAATCAATCCGAGTATGGAATTCATAGATGCCAGGTTGTAATACAATAGTAGTAATGTAAGAAACCAAGTTTTATTACTGGTCCGTCCATCCTTTGTATGTCTCATTTAGTAATTTAGTTGTTAAAAAGACATTGATAATCCTTCGGTGTATGGAATACATAGATGTTAGGTTGTAATACAATTGTAGTAATGTAATAAACCAAGTTCTATTACTGGTCCGTCCAATATTTGTATGAGTTATTTAGTGATTTAGTTGTCAAAAAAACACGGATAATCCATCCAAGCATGGAATAAATAGATGATAGGAGGTAATAGACGGGTTGTAATGTAAGAAACGAAGTTTTATTATTGGTCTGTCCAGCCTTTGTATGTCTTATTTATTAATTTAGTAGTTAAAAAAACATCTATAACCACTCTGAGTATGGAATACATAGATGTTAGGTTGTAATACAATAGTAGTAATGTAAGAAACCAAGTTTTATTACTGGTCTCTCAAGCCTTTGTATTTCTCATTTAGTAATTTAGTAGTCAAAAACACATCGATAACCCTTTTGAGTATGGTATGCATAGATGTTAGGTTGTAATACAAGTGTAGTAATGTCAGAAACCTAGTTCTATTATTGGTCCGTCCAACCTTTGTATGTGTGATTTAGTGATTTAGTAGTCAAAAAAACACCGATAATCCATCCAAGTAAGGAATAAATAGATGCAAGGAGGTAATACACGTGTTGTAATGTAAGAAACCAAGTTTTATTATTGGTCTGTCCAACCTTTGTATGTCTCATTTAGAAATTTCGTAGTCAAAAAACCATCAAAAATCCATCTGAGTATGGAATACATAGATGCCAGGTTGTAACACAATAGCAGTAATGTAAGAAACAAAGTTCTATTTTTGGTCCATCCAACTTTTGAATGTCTCATTTAGTGATTTAGTAGTTAAAGAAACACCGATAATCCATCTGATTTTGGAATACATAGATGTTAGGAGGTAATGCACATGTAGTAATGTAAGAAACCAAGTTTTATTACTTGTCTGTCCAGCCTTTGTATGTCTTATTTAGTAAGTTAGTAGTTAAAAAAACATCGATAACCCGTCTGAGTATGGAATACATAGATGTTAGGTTGTAATACAACAGTAGTAATGTAAGAAACCAAGTTTTATTACTGGTCTTTCAAGCCTTTGTATGTCTCATTTAGTAATTTAGTAGTCAAAAACACATCGTTAACCCTATTGAGTATGGTATGCATAGATGTTAGGTTGCAATACAAGTGTAGTAATGTAAGAGACCAAGTTGTTTTATTGGTCTGTCCAACCTTTGTATGTGTAATTTATTGATTTAGTAGTCAAAAAAACACTGATAATCCATCCAAGTAAGTAATAAATAGATGCTAGGAGGTAATACACGTGTTCTAATGTAAGAAACCAAGTTTTATTATTGGTCTGTCCAACCTTTGTATGTCTCATTTAGAAATTTAGTAGTCAAAAAAACATCAAAAATCCATCCGACTATGGAATACATAGATGCCAGGTTGTAATACAATAGCAGTAATGTAAGAAACAAAGTTCTATTTTTGGTCCATCCAACTTTTGAATGTCTCATTTAGTGATTTAGTAGTTAAAGAAAAACCTATAATCCATCTGATTTTGGAATACATAGATGTTAGGAGGTAATGCACATGTAGTAATGTAAGAAACCAAGTTTTATTACTGGTCCGTCCAGCCTTTGTATGTCTCATTTAGTAATTTACTAGTTAAAAAAACATCGATAATCCTTTTGAGTATGGAATACATAGAAGTTAGGTTGTAATACAAGTGTAGTAATGTAAGAAATCAAGTTCTATTACTGGTACGTCCAACCTTTGTATGAGTTATTTAGTGATTTAGTTGTCAAAAAACACCGATAATCCATCCAAGAATGGAATAAATAGCTGCTAGGAGGTAATATACGAGTTGTAATGTAAGAAACCAAGTTTTATTACAGGTCTGTCCAGCCTTTGTATGTCTTATTTAGTAAGTTAGTAGTTAAAAAAACATCGATAACCCATCTGAGTATGGAATACATATATGTTAGGTTGTAATACAATAGTAGTAATGTAAGAAACCAAGTTTTATTACTAGTCTTTCAAGCCTTTGTATGTCTCATTTAGTAATTTAGTTGTGAAAAACACATCGTTAACCCTATTGAGTATGGTATGCATAGATGTTAGGTTGCAATACAAGTGTAGTAATGTAAGAGACCAAGTTGTTTTATTGGTCTGTCCAACCTTTGTATGTGTAATTTAGTGATTTAGTAGTCAAAAAAACACCGATAATCCATCCAAGTAAGGAATAAATAGATGCTAGGAGGTAATACACGTGTTCTAATGTAAGAAACCAAGTTTTATTATTGGTCTGTCCAACCTTTGTATGTCTCATTTAGAAATTTAGTAGTCAAAAAAACATCAAAAATCCATCCGAGTATGGAATACATAGATGCCAGGTTGTAATACAATAGCAGTAATGTAAGAAACAAAGTTCTATTTTTGGTCCATCCAACTTTTGATTGTCTCATTTAGTGATTTAGTAGTTAAATAAACACCGATAATCCATCTGATTTTGGAATACATAGATGTTAGGAGGTAATGCACATGTAGTAATGTAAGAAACCAAGTTTTATTACTGGTTCGTCCAGCCTTTGTATGTCTTATTTAGTAATTTAGTAGTTAAAAAAACATCGATAATCCTTCTGAGTATGGAATACATAGATGTTAGGTTGTAATACAAGTGTAGTAATGTAAGAAATCTAGTTCTATTACTGGTGCGTCCAACCTTTGAATGAGTTATTTAGTGATTTAGTTGTCAAAAAACACTGATAATCCATCCAAGTATGGAATAAATAGATGCTAGGAGGTAATATACGAGTTGTAATGTAAGAAACCAAGTTGTATTACTGGTCTCTCAAGCCTTTGTATGTCTCATTAAGTAATTTAGTAGTCAAAAAAACACCGATAATCCATCCAAGTAAGGAATAAATAGATGCTAAGAAGTAATACACGTGTTGTAATGTAAGAAACCAATCTTTATTATTGGTCTGTCCAACCTTTGTATGTCTTATTTAGAAATTTAGTAGTCAAAAAAACATCAAAAATCCATCCGAGTATGGAATACATAGATGCCAGCTTGTAATACAATAGCGGTAATGTAAGAAACAAAGTTCTATGTTTGGTCCATTCAACTTTTGAATGTCTCATTTAGTGATTTAGTAGTTAAAGAAACACCGATAATCCATCTGATTTGGGAATACATAGATGTTAGGAGGTAATGCACATGTAGTAATGTAAGAAACCAAGTTTTATTACGGGTCCGTCCAGCCTTTGTATGTCTCATTTAGTAATTTAGTAGTTAAAAAAACATCGATAAACCTTCTGAGTATGGAATACATAGATGTTAGGTTGTAATACAAGTGTAGTAATATAAGAAATCAAGTTCTATTACTGGTACGTCCAACCTTTGTATGAGTTATTTAGTGATTTAGTTGTCAAAAAACACCGATAATCCATCCAAGTATGGAATAAATAGATGCTAGGAGGTAATATACGAGTTGTAATGTAAGAAACCAAGTTTTATTACTGGTCTGTCCAGCCTTTGTATGTCTTATTTAGTAATTTAGTAGTCAAAAAAACATCGATAACCCCTCTGAGTATGGAATACATAGATGTTAGGTTGTAATACAATTGTAGTAATGTAAGAAACCAAGTTTTATTACTGGTCTCTCAAGCCTTTGTATGTCTCATTTAGTAATTTAGTAGTCAAAAACACATCGATAACCCTTTTGAGTATGGTATGCATAGATGTTAGGTTGCAATACAAGTGTAGTAATGTAATAGACCAAGTTCTATTATTGGTCCGTCCAACCTTTGTATGTGTAATTTAGTGATTTTGTAGTCAAAAAAACACTGATAATCCATCCAAGTAAGGAATAAATAGATGCTAGGAGGTAATACACGTATTCTAATGTAAGAAACCAAGTTTTATTATTGGTCTGTCCAACCTTTGTATGTCTCATTTAGAAATTTAGTAGTCAAAAAAACATCAAAAATCTATCCGAGTATGGAATACATAGATGCCAGGTTGTAATACAATAGTAGTAATGTAAGAAACAAAGTTCTATTTTTGGTCCATCCAACTTTTGAATGTCTCATTTAGTGATTTAGTAGTCAAAGAAACACCGATAATCCATCTGATTTTGGAATACATAGATGTTAGGATGTAATGCACATGTAGTAATGTAAGAAACCAAGTTTTATTACTGGTCCGTCCAGCCTTTGTATGTCTCATTTAGTAATTTAGTAGTTAGAAAAACACCGATAATCCTTCTGAGTATGGTATGCATAAATGTTAGGTTGTAATACAAGTGTAGTAATGTAAGAAACCAAGTTCTATTATTGGTCCGTCCAACCTTTGTATATGTGATTTAGTGATTTAGTAGTCAAAAAAACACCAATAATCCATCCAAGTAAGGAATAAATAGATGCTAGGAAGTAATACACGTGTTGTAATGTAAGAAACCAAGTTTTATTATTGGTCTTTCCAACCTTTATATGTCTCATTGAGAAATTTGTAGTCAAAAAAACATCAAAAATCCATCCGAGTATGGAATACATTAATGCCAGGTTGTAATACAATAGCAGTAATGTAAGAAACAAAGTTCTATTTTTGGTCCATCCAACTTTTGTATGTCTCATTTAGTAATTTAGTAGTTAAAAAACATCGATAATCCATCTGAGTATGGAATACATAGATGTTAGGTTGTAATACAAGTGTAGTAATGTAAGAAATCAAGTTCTATTACTGGTACGTCCAACCTTTGTATGAGTTATTTAGTGATTTAGTTGTCAAAAAACATCGATAATCCATCCAAGTATGGAATAAATAGATGCTAGGAGGTAATATACGAGTTGTAATGTAAGAAACCAAGTTGTATTACTGGTTTGTCCAGCCTTTGTATGTCTTATTTAGTAATTTAGTAGTTAAAGAAACATCGATAACCCCTCTGAGTATGAAATACATAGATGTTAGGTTGTAATACAATAGTAGTAACGTAAGAAACCAAGTTTTATTACTGGTCTCTCAAGCCTTTTTATGTCTCATTTAGTAATTTAGTAATCAAAAAAACATCGATAACCCCTCTAAGTATGGAATACATAGATGTTCGTTTGTAATACTATTGTAGTAATGTAAGAAACCAAGTTTTATTACTGGTCTTTCAAGCCTTTGTATGTCTCCTTTAGTAATTTAGTGGTCAAAAACACATCGATAACCCTTTTGAGTATGGTATGCATAGATGTTAGGTTGCAATACAAGTGTAGTAATGTAAGAGACCAAGTTCTATTATTGGTCCGGCCAACCTTTGTATGTGTAATTTAGTGATTTAGTAGTCAAAACAAATACTGATAATCCATCCAAGTAAGGAATAAATAGATGCTAGGAGGTAATACACATATTCTAATGTAAGAAACCAAGTTCTATTATTGGTCCATCAAACTTTTGAATGTCTCATTTAGTGATTTAGTAGTAAAAGAAACATCGATAATCCATCTAAGTTTTGAATAAATTGATGTTAGGAGGTAATGCACATGTAGTAATGTAAGAAACAAGGTTTTATTACTAGTTTGTCAAGCCTTTTTATGTCTCATTTAGTAATTTAGTAGTCAAAAAAACACCGATAATCCATCCAAGTAAGGAATAAATAGATGCTAAGAAGTAATACACGTGTTGTAATGTAAGAAACCAATCTTTATTATTGGTCTGTCCAACCTTTGTATGTCTTATTTAGAAATTTAGTAGTCAAAAAAACATCAAAAATCCATCCGAGTATGGAATACATAGATGCCAGCTTGTAATACAATAGCGGTAATGTAAGAAACAAAGTTCTATGTTTGGTCCATTCAACTTTTGAATGTCTCATTTAGTGATTTAGTAGTTAAAGAAACACCGATAATCCATCTGATTTGGGAATACATAGATGTTAGGAGGTAATGCACATGTAGTAATGTAAGAAACCAAGTTTTATTACGGGTTCGTCCAGCCTTTGTATGTCTCATTTAGTAATTTAGTAGTTAAAAAAACATCGATAAACCTTCTGAGTATGGAATACATAGATGTTAGGTTGTAATACAAGTGTAGTAATATAAGAAATCAAGTTCTATTACTGGTACGTCCAACCTTTGTATGAGTTATTTAGTGATTTAGTTGTCAAAAAACACCGATAATCCATCCAAGTATGGAATAAATAGATGCTAGGAGGTAATATACGAGTTGTAATGTAAGAAACCAAGTTTTATTACTGGTCTGTCCAGCCTTTGTATGTCTTATTTAGTAATTTAGTAGTCAAAAAAACATCGATAACCCCTCTGAGTATGGAATACATAGATGTTAGGTTGTAATACAATTGTAGTAATGTAAGAAACCAAGTTTTATTACTGGTCTCTCAAGCCTTTGTATGTCTCATTTAGTAATTTAGTAGTCAAAAACACATCGATAACCCTTTTGAGTATGGTATGCATAGATGTTAGGTTGCAATACAAGTGTAGTAATGTAATAGACCAAGTTCTATTATTGGTCCGTCCAACCTTTGTATGTGTAATTTAGTGATTTTGTAGTCAAAAAAACACTGATAATCCATCCAAGTAAGGAATAAATAGATGCTAGGAGGTAATACACGTATTCTAATGTAAGAAACCAAGTTTTATTATTGGTCTGTCCAACCTTTGTATGTCTCATTTAGAAATTTAGTAGTCAAAAAAACATCAAAAATCTATCCGAGTATGGAATACATAGATGCCAGGTTGTAATACAATAGTAGTAATGTAAGAAACAAAGTTCTATTTTTGGTCCATCCAACTTTTGAATGTCTCATTTAGTGATTTAGTAGTCAAAGAAACACCGATAATCCATCTGATTTGGGAATACATAGATGTTAGGAGGTAATGCACATGTAGTAATGTAAGAAACCAAGTTTTATTACTGGTCCGTCCAGCCTTTGTATGTCTCATTTAGTAATTTAGTAGTTAAAAAAACATCGATAAACCTTCTGAGTATGGAATACATAGATGTTAGGTTGTAATACAAGTGTAGTAATATAAGAAATCAAGTTCTATTACTGGTACGTCCAACCTTTGTATGAGTTATTTAGTGATTTAGTTGTCAAAAAACACCGATAATCCATCCAAGTATGGAATAAATAGATGCTAGGAGGTAATATACGAGTTGTAATGTAAGAAACCAAGTTTTATTACTGGTCTGTCCAGCCTTTGTATGTCTTATTTAGTAATTTAGTAGTCAAAAAAACATCGATAACCCCTCTGAGTATGGAATACATAGATGTTAGGTTGTAATACAATTGTAGTAATGTAAGAAACCAAGTTTTATTACTGGTCTCTCAAGCCTTTGTATGTCTCATTTAGTAATTTAGTAGTCAAAAACACATCGATAACCCTTTTGAGTATGGTATGCATAGATGTTAGGTTGCAATACAAGTGTAGTAATGTAATAGACCAAGTTCTATTATTGGTCCGTCCAACCTTTGTATGTGTAATTTAGTGATTTTGTAGTCAAAAAAACACTGATAATCCATCCAAGTAAGGAATAAATAGATGCTAGGAGGTAATACACGTATTCTAATGTAAGAAACCAAGTTTTATTATTGGTCTGTCCAACCTTTGTATGTCTCATTTAGAAATTTAGTAGTCAAAAAAACATCAAAAATCTATCCGAGTATGGAATACATAGATGCCAGGTTGTAATACAATAGTAGTAATGTAAGAAACAAAGTTCTATTTTTGGTCCATCCAACTTTTGAATGTCTCATTTAGTGATTTAGTAGTCAAAGAAACACCGATAATCCATCTGATTTTGGAATACATAGATGTTAGGATGTAATGCACATGTAGTAATGTAAGAAACCAAGTTTTATTACTGGTCCGTCCAGCCTTTGTATGTCTCATTTAGTAATTTAGTAGTTAGAAAAACACCGATAATCCTTCTGAGTATGGTATGCATAAATGTTAGGTTGTAATACAAGTGTAGTAATGTAAGAAACCAAGTTCTATTATTGGTCCGTCCAACCTTTGTATATGTGATTTAGTGATTTAGTAGTCAAAAAAACACCAATAATCCATCCAAGTAAGGAATAAATAGATGCTAGGAAGTAATACACGTGTTGTAATGTAAGAAACCAAGTTTTATTATTGGTCTTTCCAACCTTTATATGTCTCATTGAGAAATTTGTAGTCAAAAAAACATCAAAAATCCATCCGAGTATGGAATACATTAATGCCAGGTTGTAATACAATAGCAGTAATGTAAGAAACAAAGTTCTATTTTTGGTCCATCCAACTTTTGTATGTCTCATTTAGTAATTTAGTAGTTAAAAAACATCGATAATCCATCTGAGTATGGAATACATAGATGTTAGGTTGTAATACAAGTGTAGTAATGTAAGAAATCAAGTTCTATTACTGGTACGTCCAACCTTTGTATGAGTTATTTAGTGATTTAGTTGTCAAAAAACATCGATAATCCATCCAAGTATGGAATAAATAGATGCTAGGAGGTAATATACGAGTTGTAATGTAAGAAACCAAGTTGTATTACTGGTTTGTCCAGCCTTTGTATGTCTTATTTAGTAATTTAGTAGTTAAAGAAACATCGATAACCCCTCTGAGTATGAAATACATAGATGTTAGGTTGTAATACAATAGTAGTAACGTAAGAAACCAAGTTTTATTACTGGTCTCTCAAGCCTTTTTATGTCTCATTTAGTAATTTAGTAATCAAAAAAACATCGATAACCCCTCTAAGTATGGAATACATAGATGTTCGTTTGTAATACTATTGTAGTAATGTAAGAAACCAAGTTTTATTACTGGTCTTTCAAGCCTTTGTATGTCTCCTTTAGTAATTTAGTGGTCAAAAACACATCGATAACCCTTTTGAGTATGGTATGCATAGATGTTAGGTTGCAATACAAGTGTAGTAATGTAAGAGACCAAGTTCTATTATTGGTCCGGCCAACCTTTGTATGTGTAATTTAGTGATTTAGTAGTCAAAACAATACTGATAATCCATCCAAGTAAGGAATAAATAGATGCTAGGAGGTAATACACATATTCTAATGTAAGAAACCAAGTTCTATTATTGGTCCATCAAACTTTTGAATGTCTCATTTAGTGATTTAGTAGTAAAAGAAACATCGATAATCCATCTAAGTTTTGAATAAATTGATGTTAGGAGGTAATACACATGTAGTAATGTAAGAAACAAGGTTTTATTACTAGTTTGTCAAGCCTTTTTATGTCTCATTTAGTAATTTAGTAGTCAAAAAAAAACATCGATAATCCATTCGAGTATGGAATACATAGATGCCAGGTTGTAATTCAATAGTAGTAATGTAAGAAACAAAGTTCTATTTTTGGTCCATCCAACTTTTGAATGTCTCATTTAGTGATTTAGTAGTCAAAGAAACACCGATAATCCATCTGAAATGGGAATACATAGATGCTAGGAGGTAATATACGAGTTGTAATGTAAGAAACCAAGTTTTATTACTGGTCCGTCCAGCCTTTTATGTCTTATTTAGTAATCTAGTAGTTAAAAAAAAATCTATAATCCTTCTGAGTATGGAATATATAGATGTTAGGTTGTAATACAAGTGTAGTAATGTAAGAAATCAAGTTCTATTACTGGTACGTCCAACCTTTGTATGAGTTATTTAGTGATTTAGTTGTCAAAAAACACCGATAATCCATCCAAGTATGGAATAAATAGATGCTAGGAGGTAATATACGAGTTGGAATGTAAGAAACCAAGTTTTATTACTGGTCTGTCCAGCCTTTGTATGTCTTATTTAGTAATTTAGTAGTCAAAAAAACATCGATAACCCCTCTGAGTTTGGAATACATAGATGTTAGGTTGTAATACAATTGTAGTAATGTAAGAAACCAAGTTTTATTAATGGTCTCTCAAGCCTTTGTAGGTCTCATTTAGTAATTTAGTAGTCAAAAATACATCGATAACCCTTTTGAGTATGGTATGCATAGATGTTAGGTTGCAATATAAGTGTAGTAATGTAAGAGAACAAGTTCTATTATTGGTCCGTCCAACCTTTGTATGTGTAATTTAGTGATTTAGTAGTCAAAAAAACACCGACAATCCATCCAAGTAAGGAATAAATAGATGCTAGGAGGTAATACACGTGTTCTAATGTAGGAAACCAAGTTTTATTATTGGTCTGTCCAAACTTTGTATGTCTCATTTAGAAATTTAGTAGTCAAAAAAACATCAAAAATCCATCCAAGTATGGAATACATAGATGCCAAGTTGTAATTCAATAGCAGTAATGTAAGAAACAAAGTTCTATTTTTGGTCCATCCAACTTTTGAATGTCTCATTTAGTGATTTAGTAGTCAAAGAAACACCGATAATCCATCTGATTTTGGAATACATAGATGTTAGGAGGTAATGCACATGTAGTAATGTAAGAAACCAAGTTTTATTACTGGTCCGTCCAGCCTTTGTATGTCTCATTTAGTAATTTAGTAGTTAAAAGAACATCGATAATCCTTCTGAGTATGGAATACATAGATGTTAGGTAGTAATACAAGTGTAGTAATGTAAGAAATCAAGTTCTATTACTGGTACGTCCAACCTTTGTATTAGTTATTTAGTGATTTAGTTGTCAAAAAACACCGATAATCCATCCAAGTATGGAATAAATAGATGCTAGGAGGTAATATACGAGTTGTAATGTAAGAATCCAAGTTTTATTACTGGTCTGTCCAGCCTTTGTATGTCTTATTTAGTAATTTAGTAGTTTATAAAACATCGATAACCCCTCTGAGTATGGAATACATAGATGTTAGGTTGTAATACAATTGTAGTAAAGTAAGAAACCAAGTTTTATTACTGGTCTCTCAAGCCTTTGTATGTCTCATTTAGTAATTTAGTAGTCAAAAACACATCGATAACCCTTTTGAGTATGGTATGCATAGATGTTAGGTTGCAATACAAGTGTAGTAATGTAAGAGACCAAGTTCTATTATTGGTTCGTCCAACCTTTGTATGTGTAATTTAGTGATTTAGTAGTCAAAAAAACACCGATAATCCATCCAAGTAAGGAATAAATAGATGCTAGGAGGTAATACACGTGTTCTAATGTAGGAAACCAAGTTTTATTATTGGTCTGTCCAAACTTTGTATGTCTCATTTAGAAATTTAGTAGTCAAAAAAACATCAAAAATCCATCCAAGTATGGAATACATAGATGCCAGGTTGTAATTCAATAGCAGTAATGTAAGAAACAAAGTTCTATTTTTGGTCCATCCAACTTTTGAATGTCTCATTTAGTGATTTAGTAGTCAAAGAAACACCGATAATCCATCTGATTTTGGAATACATAGATGTTAGGAGGTAATGCACATGTAGTAATGTAAGAAACCAAGTTTTATTACAGGTCCGTCCAGCCTTTGTATGTCTCATTTAGTAATTTAGTAGTTTAAAAAACATCGATAATCCTTCTGAGTATGGAATACATAGATGTTAGGTTGTAATACAAGTTTAGTAATGTAAGAAATGAAGTTTTATTACTGGTCCATCCAGCCTTTGTATGTCTCATTTAGTAATTTAGTGGTCAAAAACACATCGATAACCCTTTTGAGTATGGTATGCATAGATGTTAGGTTGCAATACAAGTGTAGTAATGTAAGAGACCAAGTTCTATTATTGGTCTGTCCAACCTTTGTATGTGTAATTTAGTGATTTAGTAGTCAAAAAACTTTTGAATGTCTCATTTAGTGATTTAGTAGTCAAAGAAACACCGATAATCCATCTGAGTTTGGAATACATAGATGTTAGGAGGTAATGCACATGTAGTAATGTAAGAAACCAAGTTTTATTACTGGTCCGTCCAGCCTTTGTATGTCTCATTTAGTAATTTAGTAGTTAAAAAAACATCGATAATCCTTTTGAGTATGGAATACATTGATGTTAGGTTGTAATACAAGTGTAGTAATGTAAGAAATCAAGTTCTATTACTGGTACGTCCAACCTTTGTATGAGTTATTTAGTGATTTAGGTGTCAAAAAACACCGATAATCCATCCAAGTATGGAATAAATAGATGCTAGGAGGTAATATACGAGTTGTAATGTAAGAAACCAAGTTTTATTACTGGTCTGTCCAGCCTTTGTATGTCTTATTTAGTAATTTAGTAGTTGAAAAAACATCGATAACCCCTCTGAGTATGGAATACATAGATGTTAGGTTGTAATACAATTGTAGTAATGTAAGAAACCAAGTTTTATTACTGGTCTCTCAATCCTTTGTATGTGTCATTTAGTAATTTAGTAGTCAAAAACACATTGATAACCCTTTTAAGTATGGTATGCATAGATGTTAGGTTGCAATACAAGTGTAGTAATGTAAGAGGCCAAGTTCTATTATTGGTCCGTCCAACCTTTGTATGTGTAATTTAGTGATTTTGTAGTAAAAAAACACTGATAATCCATCCAAGTAAGGAATAAATAGATGCTAGGAGGTAATACACGTATTCTAGTGTAAGAAACCAAGTTTTATTATTGGTCTGTCCAACCTTTGTATGTCTCATTTAGAAATTTAGTAGTCAAAAAAACATCAAAAATCTATCCAAGTATGGAATACATAGATGCCAGGTTGTAATACAATAGTAGTAATGTAAGAAACAAAGTTATATTTTTGGTCCATCCAACTTTTGAATATCTCATTTAGTGATTTAGTAGTCAAAGAAACACCGATAATCCATCTGATTTTGGAATACATAGATGTTAGGAGGTAATGCAGATGTAGTAATGTAAGAAACCAAGTTTTATTACTGGTCCGTCCAGCCTTTGTATGTCTCATTTAGTAATTTAGTAGTTAAAAAAACACCGATAATCTTTCTGAGTATGGTATGCATAAATGTTAGGTTGTAATACAAGTGTAGTAATTGAAGAAACCAAGTTCTATTATTGGTCCGTCCAACCTTTGTATATGTGATTTAGTGATTTAGTAGTCAAAAAAACATCAAAAATCCATCCGAGTATGGAATACATTAATGCCAGGTTGTAATACAATTGCAGTAATGTAAGAAACAAAGTTCTATTTTTGGTCCATCCAACTTTTGTATGTCTCATTTAGTAATTTAGTAGTTAAAAAAACATCGATAATCCATCTGAGTTTGGAATACATAGATGTTAGGTTGTAATACAAGTGTAGTAATGTAAGAAATCAAGTTCTATTACTGGTACGTCCAACCTTTGTATGTGTAATTTAGTGATTTAGTAGTCAAAAAAACACCGATAATCCATCCAAGTAAGGAATAAATAGATGCTAGGAGGTAATACACGTGTTCTAATGTAGGAAACCAAGTTTTATTATTGGTCTGTCCAAACTTTGTATGTCTCATTTAGAAATTTAGTAGTCAAAAAAACATCAAAAATCCATCCAAGTATGGAATACATAGATGCCAGGTTGTAATTCAATAGCAGTAATGTAAGAAACCAAGTTTTATTACTGGTCTCTCAAGCCTTTTTATGTCTCATTTAGTAATTTAGTAGTCAAAAAAACATCGATAACCCCTCTAAGTATGGAATACATAGATGTTCGGTTGTAATACTATTGTAGTAATGTAAGAAACCAAGTTTTATTACTGGTCTTTCAAGCCTTTGTATGTCTCCTTTAGTAATTTAGTGGTCAAAAACACATCGATAACCCTTTTGAGTATGGCATGCATAGATGTTAGGTTGCAATACAAGTGTAGTAATGTAAGAGACCAAGTTCTATTATTGGTCCGGCCAACCTTTGTATGTGTAATTTAGTGATTTAGTAGTCAAAACAAATACTGATAATCCATCCAAGTAAGGAATAAATAGATGCTAGGAGGTAATACACGTATTCTAATGTAAGAAACCAAGTTCTATTATTGGTCCATCAAACTTTTGAATGTCTCACTTAGTGATTTAGTAGTAAAAGAAACATCGATAATCCATCTAAGTTTTGAATAAATTAATGTTAGGAGGTAATGCACATGTAGTAATGTAAGAAACAAGGTTTTATTACTAGTTTGTCAAGCCTTTGTATGTCTCATTTAGTAATTTAGTAGTCAAAAAAAAACATCGATAATCCATCCGAGTATGGAATACATAGATGCCAGGTTGTAATTCAATTGTAGTAATGTAAGAAACCAATTTTTATTACTGGTCTCTCAAGCCTTTGTATGTCTCATTTAGTAATTTAGTAGTCAAAAACACATCGATAATCATTCTGAGTATGGAATACATAGATGTTAGGTAGTAATACAAGTGTAGTAATGTAAGAAATCAAGTTCTATTACTGGTACGTCCAACCTTTGTATTAGTTATTTAGTGATTTAGTTGTCAAAAAACACCGATAATCCATCCAAATATGGAATAAATAGATGCTAGGAGGTAATATACGAGTTGGAATGTAAGAAACCAAGTTTTATTACTGGTCTGTCCAGCCTTTGTATGTCTTATTTAGTAATTTAGTAGTTGAAAAAACATCGATAACCCCTCTGAGTATGGAATACATAGATGTTAGGTTGTAATACAATTGTAGTAAAGTAAGAAACCAAGTTTTATTACTGGTCTCTCAAGCCTTTGTATGTCTCATTTAGTAATTTAGTAGTCAAAAACACATCGATAACCCTTTTGAGTATGGTATGCATAGATGTTAGGTTGCAATACAAGTGTAGTAATGTAAGAGACCAAGTTCTATTATTGGTTCGTCCAACCTTTGTATGTGTAATTTAGTGATTTAGTAGTCAAAAAAACACCGATAATCCATCCAAGTAAGGAATAAATAGATGCTAGGAGGTAATACACGTGTTCTAATGTAGGAAACCAAGTTTTATTATTGGTCTGTCCAAACTTTGTATGTCTCATTTAGAAATTTAGTAGTCAAAAAAACATCAAAAATCCATCCAAGTATGTAATACATAGATGCCAGGTTGTAATTCAATAGCAGTAATGTAAGAAACAAAGTTCTATTTTTGGTCCATCCAACTTTTGAATGTCTCATTTAGTGATTTAGTAGTCAAAGAAACACCGATAATCCATCTGATTTTGGAATACATAGATGTTAGGAGGTAATGCACATGTAGTAATGTAAGAAACCAAGTTTTATTACTGGTCCGTCCAGCCTTTGTATGTCTCATTTAGTAAGTTAGCAGTTAAAAGAACAATGATAATCCTTCTGAGTATGGAATACATAGATGTTAGGTTGTAATACAAGTGTAGTAATGTATGAAATCATGTTTTATTACTGGTCTTTCAAGCCTTTGTATGTCTCATTTAGTAATTTAGTAGTCAAAAACACATCGATAACCCTTTTGAGTATGGTATGCATAGATGTTAGGTCGCGCTACAAGTGTAGTAATTTAAGAGACCAAGTTCTATTATTGGTCCGTCCAACCTTTGTATGTGTAATTTAGTGATTTAGTAGTCAAAAAAACACCGATAATCCATCCAAGTAAGAAATAAATAGGTGCTAGGAGGTAATACACGTGTTCTAATGTAGGAAACCAAGTTTTATTATTGGTCTGTCCAAACTTTGTATGTCTCATTTAGAAATTTAGTAGTCAAAAAAACATCAAAAATCCATCCAAGTATGGAATACATAGATGCCAGGTTGTAATTCAATAGCAGTAAGGTAAGAAACAAAGTTCTATTTTTGGTCCATCCAACTTTTGAATGTCTCATTTAGTGATTTAGTAGTCAAAGAAATACCGATAATCCATCTGATTTTGGAATACATAGATGTTAGGAGGTAATGCACATGTAGTAATGTAAGAAACCAAGTTTTATTACTGGTCCGTCCAGCCTTTGTATGTCTCATTTAGTAATTTAGTAGTTAAAAAAATATCGATAATCCTTCTGAGTATGGAATACATAGATGTTAGGTTGTAATACAAGTGTAGTAATGTAAGAAATCAAGTTCTATTACTGGTACGTCCAACCTTTGTATGAGTTATTTAGTGATTTAATTGTCAAAAAACACCGATAATCCATCCAAGTATGGAATAAATAGATATTAGGAGGTAATGCACATGTAGTAATGTAAGAAACCAAGTTTTATTACTGGTCCGTCCAGACTTTGTATGTCTCATTTAGTAATTTAGTAGTTAAAAAAACATAAATAATCCTTCTCAGTATGGAATACATAGATGCTAGGTTGTAATACAAGTGTAGTAATGTAAGAAATCAAGTTTTATTACTGGTCTCTCAAGCCTTTGTATGTCTTATTTAGTAATTTAGTAGTCAAAAACACATCGATAACCCTTTTGAGTATGGTATGCATAGATGTTAGGTTGCAATACAAGTGTAGTAATGTAAGAGACCAAGTTCTATTATTGGTCCGTCCAACCTTTGGATGTGTAATTTAGTGATTTAGTAGTCAAAAAAACACTGATAATCCATCCAAATAAGGAATAAATAGAATCTAGGAGGTAATACACGTATTCTAATGTAAGAAACCAAGTTTTATTATTGGTCTGCCCAACTTTTGTATGTCTCATTTAGAAATTTAGTAGTCAAGAAAACATCAAAAATCCATCCGAGTATGGAATACATAGATGCCAGGTTGTAATACAATAGAAGTAATGTAAGAAACAAAGTTCTATTTTTGGTCCATCCAACTTTTGAATGTCTCATTTAGTGATTTAGTAGTCAAAGAAACACTGATAATCCATCTGATTTTGGAATACATAGATGTTAGGAGGTAATGCACATGTAGTAATGTAAGAAACCAAGTTTTATTACTGGTCCGTCCAGCCTTTGTATGTCTCATTTAGTAATTTAGTAGTTAAGAAAACATCGATAATCCTTTTGAGTATGGAATACATAGATGTTAGGTTGTAATACAAGTGTAGTAATGTAAGAAATCAAGTTTTATTACTGGTCTTTCAAGCCTTTGTATGTCTCATTTAGTAATTTAGTAGTCAAAAACACATCGATAACCCTTTTGAGTATGGTATGCATAGATGTTAGTTTGCAATACAAGTGTAGTAATGTAAGAGACCAAGTTCTATTATGGTCCGTCCAACCTTTGTATGTGTAATTTAGTGATTTAGTAGTCAAAAAAACACCGATAATCCATCCAAGTAAGGAATAAATAGATGCTAGGAGGTAATACACGTGTTCTAATGTAGGAAACCAAGTTTTATTATTGGTCCGTCCAACCTTTGTATGTCTCATTTAGAAATTTAGTAGTCAAAAAAACATCAAAAATCCATCCGAGTATGGAATACATAGATGCAGGTTGTAATACAATAGAAGTAATGTAAGAAAAAAAGTTCTATTTTTGGTCCATCCAACTTTTGAATGTCTCATTTAGTGATTTAGTAGTCAAAGAAACACCGATAATCCGTCTGATTTTGGAATACATAGATGTTAGGAGGTAATGCACATGTAGTAATGTAAGAAACCAAGTTTTATTACTGGTCCGTCCAGCCTTTGTATGTCTCATTTAGTAATTTAGTAGTTAAAAAAACATCGATAATCCTTCTCAGTATGGAATACATAGATGTTAGGTTGTAATACAAGTGTAGTAATGTAAGAAATCATGTTTTATTACTGGTCTTTCAAGCCTTTGTATGTCTCATTTAGTAATTTAGTAGTCAAAAACACATCGATAACCCTTTTGAGTATGGTATGCATAGATGTTAGGTTGCAATACAAGTGTAGTAATGTAAGAGGAAAGTTTAATTTTTGGTCCGTCCAACCTTTGTATGTGTAATATAGTGATTTAGTAGTCAAAAAAACACTGATAATCAATCCAAGTAAGGAATAAATAGATGCTAGGAGGTAATACACGTGTTCTAATGTAAGAAACCAAGTTTTATTATTGGTCTGTCCAACCATTGTATGTCTCATTAAGAAATTTAGTAGTCAATGAAACACCGATAATCCATCTGATTTTGGAATACATAGATGTTAGGAAGTAATGCACATGTAGTAATGTAAGAAACCAAGTTTTATTACTGGTCCTTCTAGCCTTTGTATGTCTCATTTAGTAATTTAGTAGTTTAAAAAACATCGATAATCCTTCTGAGTATGGAATACATAGATGTTAGGTTGTAATACAAGTGTAGTAATGTAAGAAATCAAGATCTATTACTGGTACGTCCAACTTTTGTATGAGTTATTTAGTGATTTAGTTGTCAAATAACACCGATAATCCATCCAAGTAAGGAATAAATAGATGCTAGGAGGTAATATACGTGTTCTAATGTAAGAAACCAAGCTTTATTATTGGTCTGTCCAACCTTTGTATGTCTCATTTAGAAATTTAGTAGTCAAAAATCCATACGTGTTTGGAATACATAGATGTTAGGTGGTAATACAATTGTAGTAATGTAAGAAACCAAGTTTTATTACTGGTCTCTCAAGCCTTTGTATGTCTCATTTAGTAATTTAGTAGTCAAAAACACATCGATAACCCTTTTGAGTATAGTATGCATAGATGTTAGGTTGCAATACAAGTGTAGTAATGTAAGAGACCAAGTTCTATTATGGTCCGTCCAACCTTTGTATGTGTAATTTAGTGGTTTACTAGTAAAAAAAACACCGATAATCCATCCAAGTAAGGAATAAATAGATGCTAGGAGGTAATACACGTGTTCTAATGTAGGAAACCAAGTTTTATTTTTGGTCTGTCCAACCTTTGTATGTCTCATTTAGAAATTTAGTAGTTAAAAAAAAATCAAAAATCCATCCGTGTCTGGAATACATAGATGCTAGGTTGTAATACAATAGCAGTAATGTAAGAAACCAAGTTCTATTTTTGGTCCATCCAACTTTTGTATGTCTCATTTAGTAATTTAGTAGTTAAAAAAACATCGATAATCCTTCTGAGTATGGAATACATAGATGTTAGGTTGTAATACAAGTGTAGTAATGTAAGAAATCAAGTTCTATTACTTGTACGTCCAACCTTTGTATGAGTTATTTAGTGATTTAGTTGTTAAAAAACACCGATAATCCATCCAAGTATGGAATAAATAGATGTTAGGAGGTAATATACGAGTTGTAATGTAAGAAACCAAGTTTTATTACTTGTCTGTCCAGCCTTTGTATGTCTTATTTAGTAATTTAGTAGTTAAAAAAACATCGATAACCCCTCTTAGTATGGAATATATAGATGTTAGGTTGTAATACAATTGTAGTAATGTAAGAAACCATGTTTTATTACTGGTCTCTCAAGCCTTTGTATGTCTCATTTAGTAATTTAGTAGTCAAAAACACATCGATAACCCTTTTAAGTATGGTATGCATAGATATTAGGTTGCAATACAAGTGTAGTAATGTAAGAGACCAAGTTCTATTATTGGTCCGTCCAACCTTTGTATGTGTAATTTAGTGATTTAGTAGTCAAAAAAACACCGATAATCCATTCAAGTAAGGAATAAATAGATGCTAGGAGGTAATACATGTGTTCTAATGTAGGAAACCAAGTTTTATTATTGGTCTGTCCAACCTTTGTATGTCTCATTTAGAAATTTAGTAGTCAAAAAAACATCAAAAATCCATCCGAGTATGGAATACATAGATGCAGGTTGTAATACAATAGAAGTAATGTAAGAAACAAAGTTCTATTTTTGGTCCATCCAACTTTTGAATGTCTCATTTAGTGATTTAGTAGTCAAAGAAACACCGATAATCCATCTGATTTTGGAATACATAGATGTTAGGAGGTAATGCACATGTAGTAATGTAAGAAACCAAGTTTTATTACTGGTCCATCCAGCCTTTGTATGTCTCATTTAGTAATTTAGTAGTTAAAAAAACATCGATAATCCTTTTGAGTATGGAATACATAGATGTTAGGTTGTAATACAATAGTAGTAATGTAAGAAACCAAGTTTTATTACTGGTCTTTCAAGCCTTTGTATGTCTCATTTAGTAATTTAGTAGTCAAAAACAAATCGATAACCCTTTTGAGTATGGTATGCATAGATGTTAGGTTGCAATACAAGTGTAGTAATGTAAGAGACCAAGTTCAATTATTGGTCCGTCCAACCTTTGTATGTGTAATTTAGTGATTTAGTAGTCAAAAAAACACTGATAATCCATCCAAGTAAGGAATAAATAGATGCTAGGAGGTAATACACGTATTCTAATGTAAGAAACCAAGTTTTATTATTGGTCTGTCCAACCTTTGTATGTCTCATTTAGAAATTTAGTAGTCAAAAAAACATCAAAAATCCATCCGAGTATGTAATACATAGATGCCAGGTTGTAATACAATAGCAGTAATGTAAGAAACAAAGTTCTATTTTTGGTCCATCCAACTTTTGAATGTCTCATTTATTGATTTAGTAGTCAAAGAAACAACGATAATTCATCTGATTTTGGAATACATAGATGTTAGGAGGTAATGCACATGTAGTAATGTAAGAAACCAAGTTTTATTACTGGTCCGTCTAGCCTTTGTATGTCTCATTTAGTAATTTAGTAGTTAAAAAAGCATCGATAATCCTTTTGAGTATGGAATACATAGAAGTTAGGTTATAATACAAGTGTAGTAATGTAAGAAACCAAGTTCTATTATAGGTCCGTCCAACCTTTGTATGAGTTATTTAGTGATTTAGTTATCAAAAAAACACTGATAATCCATCCATGTATGGAATAAATAGATGCTAGGAGGTAATAGACGGGTTGTAATGTAAGAAACCAAGTTTTATTATTGGTCTGCCCAGCCTTTGTATGTCTTATTTAGTAATTTAGTAGTTAAAAAAACATCGATAACCCGTCTGAGTATGGAAAACATAGATGTTAGGTTGTAATACAATTGTAGTAATGTAAGAAACCAAGTTTTATTACTGATCTCTCAAGCCTTTGTATGTCTCATTTAGTAATTTAGTAGTCAAAAACATATCGATAACCCTTTTGAGTATGGTATGCATAGATGTTAGGTTGCAATACAAGTGTAGTAATGTAAGAGATCAAGTTCTATTATTTGTCCGTCCAACCTTTGTATGTGTAATTTAGTGATTTAGCAGTAAAAAAAACACCGATAATCCATCCAAGTAAGGAATAAATAGAAGCTAGGAGGTAATACACGTATTCTAATGTAAGAAACCAAGTTTTATTATTGGTCTTTACAACCTTTGTATGTCTCATTTAGAAATTTAGTAGTCAAAAAAACATCAAAAATCCATTCGAGTATGGAATACATAGATGCCAGGTTGTAATACAATAGCAGTATTGTAAGAAACAAAGTTCTATTTTTGGTCCATCCAACTTTTGAATGTCTCATTTAGTGATTTAGTAGTCAAAGAAACACCGATAATCCATCTGATTTTGGAATACATAGATGTTAGGAGGTAATGCACATGTAGTAATGTAAGAAACCAAGTTTTATTGCTGGTCCGTCCAGCCTTTGTATGTCTCATTTAGTAATTTAGTAGTTAAAAAAACATCGATAATCCTTTTGAGTATGGAATACATAGATGTTAGGTTGTAATACAATAGTAGTAATGTAAGAAACCAAGTTTTATTACTGGTCTTTCAAGCCTTTGTATGTCTCATTTAGTAATTTAGTAGTCAAAAACAAATCGATAACCCTTTTGAGTATGGTATGCATAGATGTTAGGTTGCAATACAAGTGTAGTAATGTAAGAGACCAAGTTCAATTATTGGTCCGTCCAACCTTTGTATGTGTAATTTAGTGATTTAGTAGTCAAAAAAACACTGATAATCCATCCAAGTAAGGAATAAATAGATGCTAGGAGGTAATACACGTATTCTAATGTAAGAAACCAAGTTTTATTATTGGTCTGTCCAACCTTTGTATGTCTCATTTAGAAATTTAGTAGTCAAAAAAACATCAAAAATCCATCCGAGTATGTAATACATAGATGCCAGGTTGTAATACAATAGCAGTAATGTAAGAAACAAAGTTCTATTTTTGGTCCATCCAACTTTTGAATGTCTCATTTATTGATTTAGTAGTCAAAGAAACAACGATAATTCATCTGATTTTGGAATACATAGATGTTAGGAGGTAATGCACATGTAGTAATGTAAGAAACCAAGTTTTATTACTGGTCCGTCTAGCCTTTGTATGTCTCATTTAGTAATTTAGTAGTTAAAAAAGCATCGATAATCCTTTTGAGTATGGAATACATAGAAGTTAGGTTATAATACAAGTGTAGTAATGTAAGAAACCAAGTTCTATTATAGGTCCGTCCAACCTTTGTATGAGTTATTTAGTGATTTAGTTATCAAAAAAACACTGATAATCCATCCATGTATGGAATAAATAGATGCTAGGAGGTAATAGACGGGTTGTAATGTAAGAAACCAAGTTTTATTATTGGTCTGCCCAGCCTTTGTATGTCTTATTTAGTAATTTAGTAGTTAAAAAAACATCGATAACCCGTCTGAGTATGGAAAACATAGATGTTAGGTTGTAATACAATTGTAGTAATGTAAGAAACCAAGTTTTATTACTGATCTCTCAACCCTTTGTATGTCTCATTTAGTAATTTAGTAGTCAAAAACATATCGATAACCCTTTTAAGTATGGTATGCATAGATGTTAGGTTGCAATACAAGTGTAGTAATGTAAGAGATCAAGTTCTATTATTTGTCCGTCCAACCTTTGTATGTGTAATTTAGTGATTTAGCAGTAAAAAAAACACCGATAATCCATCCAAGTAAGGAATAAATAGAAGCTAGGAGGTAATACACGTATTCTAATGTAAGAAACCAAATTTTATTATTGGTCTTTACAACCTTTGTATGTCTCATTTAGAAATTTAGTAGTCAAAAAAACATCAAAAATCCATTCGAGTATGGAATACATAGATGCCAGGTTGTAATACAATAGCAGTATTGTAAGAAACAAAGTTCTATTTTTGGTCCATCCAACTTTTGAATGTCTCATTTAGTGATTTAGTAGTCAAAGAAACACCGATAATCCATCTGATTTTGGAATACATAGATGTTAGGAGGTAATGCACATGTAGTAATGTAAGAAACCAAGTTTTATTGCTGGTCCGTCCAGCCTTTGTATGTCTCATTTAGTAATTTAGTAGTTAAAAAAACATCGATAATCCTTTTGAGTATGGAATACATAGATGTTAGGTTGTAATACAATAGTAGTAATGTAAGAAACCAAGTTTTATTACTGGTCTTTCAAGCCTTTGTATGTCTCATTTAGTAATTTAGTAGTCAAAAACAAATCGATAACCCTTTTGAGTATGGTATGCATAGATGTTAGGTTGCAATACAAGTGTAGTAATGTAAGAGACCAAGTTCAATTATTGGTCCGTCCAACCTTTGTATGTGTAATTTAGTGATTTAGTAGTCAAAAAAACACTGATAATCCATCCAAGTAAGGAATAAATAGATGCTAGGAGGTAATACACGTATTCTAATGTAAGAAACCAAGTTTTATTATTGGTCTGTCCAACCTTTGTATGTCTCATTTAGAAATTTAGTAGTCAAAAAAACATCAAAAATCCATCCGAGTATGTAATACATAGATGCCAGGTTGTAATACAATAGCAGTAATGTAAGAAACAAAGTTCTATTTTTGGTCCATCCAACTTTTGAATGTCTCATTTATTGATTTAGTAGTCAAAGAAACAACGATAATTCATCTGATTTTGGAATACATAGATGTTAGGAGGTAATGCACATGTAGTAATGTAAGAAACCAAGTTTTATTACTGGTCCGTCTAGCCTTTGTATGTCTCATTTAGTAATTTAGTAGTTAAAAAAGCATCGATAATCCTTTTGAGTATGGAATACATAGAAGTTAGGTTATAATACAAGTGTAGTAATGTAAGAAACCAAGTTCTATTATAGGTCCGTCCAACCTTTGTATGAGTTATTTAGTGATTTAGTTATCAAAAAAACACTGATAATCCATCCATGTATGGAATAAATAGATGCTAGGAGGTAATAGACGGGTTGTAATGTAAGAAACCAAGTTTTATTATTGGTCTGCCCAGCCTTTGTATGTCTTATTTAGTAATTTAGTAGTTAAAAAAACATCGATAACCCGTCTGAGTATGGAAAACATAGATGTTAGGTTGTAATACAATTGTAGTAATGTAAGAAACCAAGTTTTATTACTGATCTCTCAACCCTTTGTATGTCTCATTTAGTAATTTAGTAGTCAAAAACATATCGATAACCCTTTTAAGTATGGTATGCATAGATGTTAGGTTGCAATACAAGTGTAGTAATGTAAGAGATCAAGTTCTATTATTTGTCCGTCCAACCTTTGTATGTGTAATTTAGTGATTTAGCAGTAAAAAAAACACCGATAATCCATCCAAGTAAGGAATAAATAGAAGCTAGGAGGTAATACACGTATTCTAATGTAAGAAACCAAATTTTATTATTGGTCTTTACAACCTTTGTATGTCTCATTTAGAAATTTAGTAGTCAAAAAAACATCAAAAATCCATTCGAGTATGGAATACATAGATGCCAGGTTGTAATACAATAGCAGTATTGTAAGAAACAAAGTTCTATTTTTGGTCCATCCAACTTTTGAATGTCTCATTTAGTCATTTAGAAGTCAAAGAAACACCGATAATCCATCTGATTTTGGAATACATAGATGTTAGGAGGTAATGCACATGTAGTAATGTAAGAAACCAAGTTTTATTACTGGTTCGTCTAGCCTTTGTATGTCTCATTTAGTAATTTAGTAGTTAAAAAAACATCGATAATCCTTCTGAGTATGGAATACATAGATGTTAGGTTGTAATACAAGTGTAGTAATGTAAGAAATCAAGTTCTATTACTGGTACGTCCAACCTTTGTATGAGTTATTTAGTGATTTAGTTGTCAAAAAACACCGATAATGCATCCAAGTATGGAATAAATAGATGCTAGGAGGTAATATACGAGTTGTAATGTAAGAAACCAAGTTTTATTACTGGTCTGTCCAGCCTTTGTATGTCTTATTTAGTAATTTAGTAGTTAAAAAAACATCGATAACCCCTCTGAGTATGGAATACATAGATGTTAGGTTGTAATACAATTGTAGTAATGTAAGAAACTAAGTTTTATTACTGGTCTTTCAAGCCTTTGTATGTCTCATTTAGTAATTTAGTAGTCAAAAATACATCGATAACCCTTTTGAGTATGGTATGCATAGATGTTAGTTTGCAATACAAGTGTAGTAATATAAGAGACCAAGTTCTATTATTGGTCCGTCCAACCTTTGTATGTGTAATTTAGTGATTTAGTAGTCAAAAAACACCGATAATCCATCCAAGTAAGGAATAAATAGATGCTAGGAGGTAATACACGTGTTCTAATGTAGGAAACCAAGTTTTATTATTGGTCTGTCCAACCTTTGTATGTCTCATTTAGAAATTTAGTAGTCAAAAAAACATCAAAAATCCATCCGAGTATGGAATACATAGATGCAGGTTGTAATACAATAGAAGCAATGTAAGAAACAAAGTTCTATTTTTGGTCCATCCAACTTTTGAATGTCTCATTTAGTGATTTAGTAGTCTAAGAAACAACGATAATCCATCTGATTTTAGAATACATAGATGTTAGGAGGTAATGAAAGTGTAGTAATGTAAGAAACCAAGTTTTATTACTGGTCCGTCTAGCCTTTGTATGTCTCATTTAGTAATTTAGTAGTTATGAAAACATCGATAATCCTTCTCAGTATGGAATACATAGATGTTAGGTTGTAATACAAGTGTAGTAATGTAAGAAATCAAGTTCTATTATTGGTCCGTCCAACCTTTGTATGTGTAATTTAGTGATTTAGTAGTCAAAAAAACACCGATAATCCATCCAAGTAAGGAATAAATAGATGCTAGGAGGTAATACACGTGTTCTAATGTAGGAAACCAAGTTTTATTATTGGTCTGTCCAACCTTTGTATGTCTCATTTAGAAATTTAGTAGTCAAAAAAACATCAAAAATCCATCCGAGTGTGGAATACATAGATGCAGGTTGTAATACAATAGCAGCAATGTAAGAAACAAAGTTCTATTTTTGGTCCATCCAACTTTTGAATGTCTCATTTAGTGATTTAGTAGTAAAAGAAACACCGATAATCCTTCTGATTTTGGAATACATAGATGTTAGGAGGTAATGCACATGTAGTAATGTAAGAAACCAAGTTTTATTACTGGTCTGTCCAGCCTTTGTATGTCTCATTTAGTAATTTAGTAGTTAAAAAAACATCGATAATCCTTTTGAGTATGGAATACATAGATGTTAGGTTGTAATACAAGTGTAGTAATGTAAGAAATCAAGTTCTATTACTGGTACTTCCAACCTTTGTATGAGTTATTTAGTGATTTAATTGTCAAAAAACACCGATAATCCATCCAAGTATGGAATAAATAGATGCTAGGAGGTAATATACGAGTTGTAATGTAAGAAACCAAGTTTTATTACTGGTCTGTCCAGCCTATGTATGTCTTATTTAGTAATTTAGTAGTTGAAAAAACATCGATAACCCCTCTAAGTATGGAATACATAGATGTTTGGTTGTAATACAATTGTAGTAATGTAAGAAACCAAGTTTTATTACTGGTCTCTCAAGCCTTTGTATGTCTTATTTAGTAATTTAGTAGTCAAAAACACATCGATAACCCTTTTGAGTATGGTATGCATAGATGTTAGGTTGCAATACAAGTGTACTAATGTAAGAGACCAAGTTCTATTATTGGTCCGTCCAACCTTTGTATGTGTAATTTAGTGATTTAGTAGTCAAAAAAACACCGATAATCCATCCAAGTAAGGAATAAATAGATGCTAGGAGGTAATACACGTGTTCTAATGTAGGAAACCAAGTTTTATTATTGGTCTGTCCAACCTTTGTATGTCTCATTTAGAAATTTAGTAGTCAAAAAAACATCAAAAATCCATCCGAGTATGGAATACATAGATGCAGGTTGTAATACAATAGCAGCAATGTAAGAAACAAAGTTCTATTTTTGGTCCATCCAACTTTTGAATGTCTCATTTAGTGATTTAGTAGTAAAAGAAACACCGATAATCCTTCTGATTTTGGAATACATAGATGTTAGGAGGTAATGCACATGTAGTAATGTAAGAAACCAAGTTTTATTACTGGTCCGTCCAGCCTTTGTATGTCTCATTTAGTAATTTAGTAGTTAAAAAAACATCGATAATCCTTTTGAGTATGGAATACATAGATGTTAGGTTGTAATACAAGTGTAGTAATGTAAGAAATAAAGTTCTATTACTGGTACTTCCAACCTTTGTATGAGTTATTTAGTGATTTAATTGTCAAAAAACACCGATAATCCATCCAAGTATGGAATAAATAGATGCTAGGAGGTAATATACGAGTTGTAATGTAAGAAACCAAGTTTTATTACTGGTCTGTCCAGCCTTTGTATGTCTTATTTAGTAATTTAGTAGTTGAAAAAACATCGATAACCCCTCTAAGTATGGAATACATAGATGTTTGGTTGTAATACAATTGTAGTAATGTAAGAAACCAAGTTTTATTACTGGTCTCTCAAGCCTTTGTATGTCTTATTTAGTAATTTAGTAGTCAAAAACACATCGATAACCCTTTTGAGTATGGTATGCATAGATGTTAGGTTGCAATACAAGTGTACTAATGTAAGAGACCAAGTTCTATTATTGGTCCGTCCAACCTTTGTATGTGTAATTTAGTGATTTAGTAGTCAAAAAAACACCGATAATCCATCCAAGTAAGGAATAAATAGATGCTAGGATGTAATACACGTGTTCTAATGTAGGAAACCAAGTTTTATTATTGGTCTGTCCAACCTTTGTATGTCTCATTTAGAAATTTAGTAGTCAAAAAAACATCAAAAATCCATCCGAGTATGGAATACATAGATGCAGGTTGTAATACAATAGCAGTAATGTAAGAAACAAAGTTCTATTTTTGGTCCATCCAACTTTTGAATGTCTCATTTAGTGATTTAGTAGTAAAAGAAACACCGATAATCCTTCTGATTTTGGAATACATAGATGTTAGGAGGTAATGCACATGTAGTAATGTAAGAAACCAAGTTTTATTACTGGTCCGTCTAGCCTTTGTATGTCTCATTTAGTAATTTAGTAGTTAAAAAAGCATCGATAATCCTTTTGAGTATGGAATACATAGAAGTTAGGTTATAATACAAGTGTAGTAATGTAAGAAACCAAGTTCTATTATAGGTCCGTCCAACCTTTGTATGAGTTATTTAGTGATTTAGTTATCAAAAAAACACTGATAATCCATCCATGTATGGAATAAATAGATGCTAGGAGGTAATAGACGGGTTGTAATGTAAGAAACCAAGTTTTATTATTGGTCTGCCCAGCCTTTGTATGTCTTATTTAGTAATTTAGTAGTTAAAAAAACATCGATAACCCGTCTGAGTATGGAAAACATAGATGTTAGGTTGTAATACAATTGTAGTAATGTAAGAAACCAAGTTTTATTACTGATCTCTCAAGCCTTTGTATGTCTCATTTAGTAATTTAGTAGTCAAAAACATATCGATAACCCTTTTGAGTATGGTATGCATAGATGTTAGGTTGCAATACAAGTGTAGTAATGTAAGAGATCAAGTTCTATTATTTGTCCGTCCAACCTTTGTATGTGTAATTTAGTGATTTAGTAGTAAAAAAAACACCGATAATCCATCCAAGTAAGGAATAAATAGAAGCTAGGAGGTAATACACGTATTCTAATGTAAGAAACCAAGTTTTATTATTGGTCTTTACAACCTTTGTATGTCTCATTTAGAAATTTAGTAGTCAAAAAAACATCAAAAATCCATTCGAGTATGGAATACATAGATGCCAGGTTGTAATACAATAGCAGTATTGTAAGAAACAAAGTTCTATTTTTGGTCCATCCAACTTTTGAATGTCTCATTTAGTGATTTAGTAGTCAAAGAAACACCGATAATCCATCTGATTTTGGAATACATAGATGTTAGGAGGTAATGCACATGTAGTAATGTAAGAAACCAAGTTTTATTACTGGTTCGTCTAGCCTTTGTATGTCTCATTTAGTAATTTAGTAGTTAAAAAAACATCGATAATCCTTCTGAGTATGGAATACATAGATGTTAGGTTGTAATACAAGTGTAGTAATGTAAGAAATCAAGTTCTATTACTGGTACGTCCAACCTTTGTATGAGTTATTTAGTGATTTAGTTGTCAAAAAACACCGATAATCCATCCAAGTATGGAATAAATAGATGCTAGGAGGTAATATACGAGTTGTAATGTAAGAAACCAAGTTTTATTACTGGTCTGTCCAGCCTTTGTATGTCTTATTTAGTAATTTAGTAGTTAAAAAAACATCGATAACCCCTCTGAGTATGGAATACATATATGTTAGGTTGTAATACAATTGTAGTAATGTAAGAAACTAAGTTTTATTACTGGTCTTTCAAGCCTTTGTATGTCTCATTTAGTAATTTAGTAGTCAAAAATACATCGATAACCCTTTTGAGTATGGTATGCATAGATGTTAGTTTGCAATACAAGTGTAGTAATATAAGAGACCAAGTTCTATTATTGGTCCGTCCAACCTTTGTATGTGTAATTTAGTGATTTAGTAGTCAAAAAAACACCGATAATCCATCCAAGTAAGGAATAAATAGATGCTAGGAGGTAATACACGTGTTCTAATGTAGGAAACCAAGTTTTATTATTGGTCTGTCCAACCTTTGTATGTCTCATTTAGAAATTTAGTAGTCAAAAAAACATCAAAAATCCATCCGAGTATGGAATACATAGATGCAGGTTGTAATACAATAGAAGCAATGTAAGAAACAAAGTTCTATTTTTGGTCCATCCAACTTTTGAATGTCTCATTTAGTGATTTAGTAGTCTAAGAAACAACGATAATCCATCTGATTTTAGAATACATAGATGTTAGGAGGTAATGAAAGTGTAGTAATGTAAGAAACCAAGTTTTATTACTGGTCCGTCTAGCCTTTGTATGTCTCATTTAGTAATTTAGTAGTTATGAAAACATCGATAATCCTTCTCAGTATGGAATACATAGATGTTAGGTTGTAATACAAGTGTAGTAATGTAAGAAATCAAGTTCTATTATTGGTCCGTCCAACCTTTGTATGTGTAATTTAGTGATTTAGTAGTCAAAAAAACACCGATAATCCATCCAAGTAAGGAATAAATAGATGCTAGGAGGTAATACACGTGTTCTAATGTAGGAAACCAAGTTTTATTATTGGTCTGTCCAACCTTTGTATGTCTCATTTAGAAATTTAGTAGTCAAAAAAACATCAAAAATCCATCCGAGTATGGAATACATAGATGCAGGTTGTAATACAATAGCAGCAATGTAAGAAACAAAGTTCTATTTTTGGTCCATCCAACTTTTGAATGTCTCATTTAGTGATTTAGTAGTAAAAGAAACACCGATAATCCTTCTGATTTTGGAATACATAGATGTTAGGAGGTAATGCACATGTAGTAATGTAAGAAACCAAGTTTTATTACTGGTCCGTCCAGCCTTTGTATGTCTCATTTAGTAATTTAGTAGTTAAAAAAACATCGATAATCCTTTTGAGTATGGAATACATAGATGTTAGGTTGTAATACAAGTGTAGTAATGTAAGAAATCAAGTTCTATTACTGGTACTTCCAACCTTTGTATGAGTTATTTAGTGATTTAATTGTCAAAAAACACCGATAATCCATCCAAGTATGGAATAAATAGATGCTAGGAGGTAATATACGAGTTGTAATGTAAGAAACCAAGTTTTATTACTGGTCTGTCCAGCCTTTGTATGTCTTATTTAGTAATTTAGTAGTTGAAAAAACATCGATAACCCCTCTAAGTATGGAATACATAGATGTTTGGTTGTAATACAATTGTAGTAATGTAAGAAACCAAGTTTTATTACTGGTCTCTCAAGCCTTTGTATGTCTTATTTAGTAATTTAGTAGTCAAAAACACATCGATAACCCTTTTGAGTATGGTATGCATAGATGTTAGGTTGCAATACAAGTGTACTAATGTAAGAGACCAAGTTCTATTATTGGTCCGTCCAACCTTTGTATGTGTAATTTAGTGATTTAGTAGTCAAAAAAACACCGATAATCCATCCAAGTAAGGAATAAATAGATGCTAGGATGTAATACACGTGTTCTAATGTAGGAAACCAAGTTTTATTATTGGTCTGTCCAACCTTTGTATGTCTCATTTAGAAATTTAGTAGTCAAAAAAACATCAAAAATCCATCCGAGTATGGAATACATAGATGCAGGTTGTAATACAATAGCAGTAATGTAAGAAACAAAGTTCTATTTTTGGTCCATCCAACTTTTGAATGTCTCATTTAGTGATTTAGTAGTAAAAGAAACACCGATAATCCTTCTGATTTTGGAATACATAGATGTTAGGAGGTAATGCACATGTAGTAATGTAAGAAACCAAGTTTTATTACTGGTCCGTCCAGCCTTTGTATGTCTCATTTAGTAATTTAGTAGTTAAAAAAACATCGATAATCCTTTTGAGTATGGAATACATAGATGTTAAGTTGTAATACAAGTGTAGTAATGTAAGAAATCAAGTTTTATTACTGGTCTTTCAATCCTTTGTATGTCTCATTTAGTAATTCTGTAGTCAAAAACACATCGATAACCCTTTTGAGTATGGTATGCATAGATGTTAGTTTGCAATACAAGTGTAGTAATGTAAGAGACCAAGTTCTATTATTTGTCCGTCCAACCTTTGGATGTGTAATTTAGTGATTTAGTAGTCAAAAAAACACTGATAATCCATCCAAGTAAGGAATAAATAGAATCTAGGAGGTAATACACCTATTCTAATGTAAGAAACCAAGTTTTACTATTGGTCTGTCCAACTTTTGTATGTCTCATTTAGAAATTTAGTAGTCAAGAAAACATCAAAAATCCATCCGAGTATGGAATACATAGATGCCAGGTTGTAATACAATAGAAGTAATGTAAGAAACAAAGTTCTATTTTTGGTCCATCCAACTTTTGAATGTCTCATTTAGTGATTTAGTAGTCAAAGAAACACCGATAATCCTTCTGATTTTGGAATACATAGATGTTAGGAGGTAATGCACATGTAGTAATGTAAGAAACCAAGTTTTATTACTGGTCCGTCCAGCCTTTGTATGTCTCATTTAGTAATTTAGTAGTTAAAAAAACATCGATAATCCTTTTGAGTATGGAATACATACATGTTAGGTTGTAACACAAGTGTAGTAATGTAAGAAATCAAGTTTTATTACTGGTCTTTCAATCCTTTGTATGTCTCATTTAGTAATTTAGTAGTCAAAAACACATCGATAACCCTTTTGAGTATGGTATTCATAGATGTTAGGTTGCAATACAAGTGTAGTAATGTAAGAGACCAAGTTCTATTATTGGTCCGTCCAACCTTTGTATGTGTAATTTAGTGATTTAGTAGTCAAAAAAACACCGATAATCCATCCAAGTAAGGAATAAATAGATGCTAGGAGGTAATACACGTGTTCTAATGTAGGAAACCAAGTTTTATTATTGGTCTGTCCAACCTTTGTATGTCTCATTTAGAAATTTAGTAGTCAAAAAAACATCAAAAATCCATCCGAGTATGGAATACATAGATGCAGGTTGTAATACAATAGCAGTAATGTAAGAAACAAAGTTCTATTTTTGGTCCATCCAACTTTTGAATGTCTCATTTAGTGATTTAGTAGTCAAAAGAAACACCGATAATCCATCTGATTTTGGAATACATAGATGTTAGGAGGTAATGCACATGTAGTAATGTAAGAAACCAAGTTTTATTACTGGTCCGTCCAGCCTTTGTATGTCTCATTTAGTAATTTAGTAGTTAAAAAAACATCGATAATCCTTTTGAGTATGGAATACATAGATGTTAGGTTGTAACACAAGTGTAGTAATGTAAGAAATCAAGTTTTATTACTGGTCTTTCAATCCTTTGTATGTCTCATTTAGTAATTTAGTAGTCAAAAACACATCGATAACCCTTTTGAGTATGGTATTCATAGATGTTAGGTTGCAATACAAGTGTAGTAATGTAAGAGACCAAGTTCTATTATTGGTCCGTCCAACCTTTGTATGTGTAATTTAGTGATTTAGTAGTCAAAAAAACACCGATAATCCATCCAAGTAAGGAATAAATAGATGCTAGGAGGTAATACACGTGTTCTAATGTAGGAAACCAAGTTTTATTATTGGTCTGTCCAACCTTTGTATGTCTCATTTAGAAATTTAGTAGTCAAAAAAACATCAAAAATCCATCCGAGTATGGAATACATAGATGCAGGTTGTAATACAATAGCAGTAATGTAAGAAACAAAGTTCTATTTTTGGTCCATCCAACTTTTGAATGTCTCATTTAGTGATTTAGTAGTCAAAGAAACACCGATAATCCTTCTGATTTTGGAATACATAGATGTTAGGAGGTAATGCACATGTAGTAATGTAAGAAACCAAGTTTTATTACTGGTCCGTCCAGCCTTTGTATGTCTCATTTAGTAATTTAGTAGTTAAAAAAACATCGATAATCCTTTTGAGTATGGAATACATAGATGTTAGGTTGTAATACAAGTGTAGTAATGTAAGAAATCAAGTTTTATTACTGGTCTTTCAATCCTTTGTATGTCTCATTTAGTAATTTAGTAGTCAAAAACACATCGATAACCCTTTTGAGTATGGTATGCATAGATGTTAGTTTGCAATACAAGTGTAGTAATGTAAGAGACCAAGTTCTATTATTTGTCCGTCCAACATTTGGATGTGTAATTTAGTGATTTAGTAGTCAAAAAAACACTGATAATCCATCCAAGTAAGGAATAAATAGAATCTAGGAGGTAATACACATATTCTAATGTAAGAAACCAAGTTTTACTATTGGTCTGTCCAACTTTTGTATGTCTCATTTAGAAATTTAGTAGTCAAGAAAACATCAAAAATCCATCCGTGTATGGAATACATAGATGCTAGGTTGTAATACAATAGAAGTAATGTAAGAAACAAAGTTCTATTTTTGGTCCATCCAACTTTTGAATGTCTCATTTAGTTATTTAGTAGTCAAAGAAACACCGATAATCCTTCTGATTTTGGAATACATAGATGTTAGGAGGTAATGCACATGTAGTGATTTAAGAAACCAAGTTTTATTACTGGTCCGTCCAGCCTTTGTATGTCTCATTTAGTAATTTAGTAGTTAAAAAAACATCGATAATCCTTTTGAGTATGGAATACATAGATGTTAGGTTGTAATACAAGTGTAGTAATGTAAGAAATCAAGTTTTATTACTGGTCTTTCAAGCCTTTGTATGTCTCATTTAGTAATTTAGTAGTCAAAAACACATCGATAACCCTTTTGAGTATGGTATGCATAGATGTTAGTTTGCAATACAAGTGTAGTAATGTAAGAGACCAAGTTCTATTATTTGTCCGTCCAACCTTTGGATATGTAATTTAGTGATTTAGTAGTCAAAAAAACACTGATAATCCATCCAAGTAAGGAATAAATAGAATCTAGGAAGTAATACACATATTCTAATGTAAGAAACCAAGTTTTACTATTGGTCTGTCCAACTTTTGTATGTCTCATTTAGAAATTTAGTAGTCAAGAAAACATCAAAAATCCATCCGAGTATGGAATACATAGATGCAGGTTGTAATACAATAGAAGTAATGTAAGAAACAAAGTTCTATTTTTGGTCCATCCAACTTTTGAATGTCTCATTTAGTGATTTAGTAGTCAAAGAAACACCGATAATCCATCTGATTTTGGAATACATAGATGTTAGGAGGTAATGCACATGTAGTAATGTAAGAAACCAAGTTTTATTACTGGTCCGTCCAGCCTTTGTATGTCTCATTTAGTAATTTAGTAGTTAAAAAAACATCGATAATCCTTTTGAGTATGGAATACATACATGTTAGGTTGTAACACAAGTGTAGTAATGTAAGAAATCAAGTTTTATTACTGGTCTTTCAATCCTTTGTATGTCTCATTTAGTAATTTAGTAGTCAAAAACACATCGATAACCCTTTTGAGTATGGTATTCATAGATGTTAGGTTGCAATACAAGTGTAGTAATGTAAGAGACCAAGTTCTATTATTGGTCCGTCCAACCTTTGTATGTGTAATTTAGTGATTTAGTAGTCAAAAAAACACCGATAATCCATCCAAGTAAGGAATAAATAGATGCTAGGAGGTAATACACGTGTTCTAATGTAGGAAACCAAGTTTTATTATTGGTCTGTCCAACCTTTGTATGTCTCATTTAGAAATTTAGTAGTCAAAAAAACATCAAAAATCCATCCGAGTATGGAATACATAGATGCAGGTTGTAATACAATAGCAGTAATGTAAGAAACAAAGTTCTATTTTTGGTCCATCCAACTTTTGAATGTCTCATTTAGTGATTTAGTAGTCAAAAGAAACACCGATAATCCATCTGATTTTGGAATACATAGATGTTAGGAGGTAATGCACATGTAGTAATGTAAGAAACCAAGTTTTATTACTGGTCCGTCCAGCCTTTGTATGTCTCATTTAGTAATTTAGTAGTTAAAAAAACATCGATAATCCTTTTGAGTATGGAATACATAGATGTTAGGTTGTAACACAAGTGTAGTAATGTAAGAAATCAAGTTTTATTACTGGTCTTTCAATCCTTTGTATGTCTCATTTAGTAATTTAGTAGTCAAAAACACATCGATAACCCTTTTGAGTATGGTATTCATAGATGTTAGGTTGCAATACAAGTGTAGTAATGTAAGAGACCAAGTTCTATTATTGGTCCGTCCAACCTTTGTATGTGTAATTTAGTGATTTAGTAGTCAAAAAAACACCGATAATCCATCCAAGTAAGGAATAAATAGATGCTAGGAGGTAATACACGTGTTCTAATGTAGGAAACCAAGTTTTATTATTGGTCTGTCCAACCTTTGTATGTCTCATTTAGAAATTTAGTAGTCAAAAAAACATCAAAAATCCATCCGAGTATGGAATACATAGATGCAGGTTGTAATACAATAGCAGTAATGTAAGAAACAAAGTTCTATTTTTGGTCCATCCAACTTTTGAATGTCTCATTTAGTGATTTAGTAGTCAAAGAAACACCGATAATCCTTCTGATTTTGGAATACATAGATGTTAGGAGGTAATGCACATGTAGTAATGTAAGAAACCAAGTTTTATTACTGGTCCGTCCAGCCTTTGTATGTCTCATTTAGTAATTTAGTAGTTAAAAAAACATCGATAATCCTTTTGAGTATGGAATACATAGATGTTAGGTTGTAATACAAGTGTAGTAATGTAAGAAATCAAGTTTTATTACTGGTCTTTCAATCCTTTGTATGTCTCATTTAGTAATTTAGTAGTCAAAAACACATCGATAACCCTTTTGAGTATGGTATGCATAGATGTTAGTTTGCAATACAAGTGTAGTAATGTAAGAGACCAAGTTCTATTATTTGTCCGTCCAACATTTGGATGTGTAATTTAGTGATTTAGTAGTCAAAAAAACACTGATAATCCATCCAAGTAAGGAATAAATAGAATCTAGGAGGTAATACACATATTCTAATGTAAGAAACCAAGTTTTACTATTGGTCTGTCCAACTTCTGTATGTCTCATTTAGAAATTTAGTAGTCAAGAAAACATCAAAAATCCATCCGTGTATGGAATACATAGATGCTAGGTTGTAATACAATAGAAGTAATGTAAGAAACAAAGTTCTATTTTTGGTCCATCCAACTTTTGAATGTCTCATTTAGTTATTTAGTAGTCAAAGAAACACCGATAATCCTTCTGATTTTGGAATACATAGATGTTAGGAGGTAATGCACATGTAGTGATTTAAGAAACCAAGTTTTATTACTGGTCCGTCCAGCCTTTGTATGTCTCATTTAGTAATTTAGTAGTTAAAAAAACATCGATAATCCTTTTGAGTATGGAATACATAGATGTTAGGTTGTAATACAAGTGTAGTAATGTAAGAAATCAAGTTTTATTACTGGTCTTTCAAGCCTTTGTATGTCTCATTTAGTAATTTAGTAGTCAAAAACACATCGATAACCCTTTTGAGTATGGTATGCATAGATGTTAGTTTGCAATACAAGTGTAGTAATGTAAGAGACCAAGTTCTATTATTTGTCCGTCCAACCTTTGGATATGTAATTTAGTGATTTAGTAGTCAAAAAAACACTGATAATCCATCCAAGTAAGGAATAAATAGAATCTAGGAAGTAATACACATATTCTAATGTAAGAAACCAAGTTTTACTATTGGTCTGTCCAACTTTTGTATGTCTCATTTAGAAATTTAGTAGTCAAGAAAACATCAAAAATCCATCCGAGTATGGAATACATAGATGCAGGTTGTAATACAATAGAAGTAATGTAAGAAACAAAGTTCTATTTTTGGTCCATCCAACTTTTGAATGTCTCATTTAGTGATTTAGTAGTCAAAGAAACACCGATAATCCATCTGATTTTGGAATACATAGATGTTAGGAGGTAATGCACATGTAGTAATGTAAGAAACCAAGTTTTATTACTGGTTCGTCCAGCCTTTTTATGTCTCATTTAGTAATTTAGTAGTTAAAAAAACATCGATAATCCTTCTGAGTATGGAATACATAGATGTTAGGTTGTAATACAAGTGTAGTAATGTAAGAAATCAAGTTTTATTACTGGTCTTTCAAGACTTTGTATGTCTCATTTAGTAATTTAGTATTCAAAAACACATCGATAACCCTTTTGAGTATGGTATGCATAGATGTTAGGTTGCAATACAAGTGTAGTAATGTAAGAGACCAAGTTCTATTATTGGTCCGTCCAACCTTTGTATGTGTAATTTAGTGATTTAGTAGTCAAAAAACTTTTGAATGTCTCATTTAGTGATTTAGTAGTCAAAAAAACACCGATAATCCATCTGAGTTTGGAATACATAGATGTTAGGAGGTAATGCACATGTAGTAATGTAAGAAACCAAGTTTTATTACGGGTCCGTCCAGCCTTTGTATGTCTCATTTAGTAATTTAGTAGTTAAAAAAACATCGATAATCCTTCTGAGTATGGAATACATAGATGTTAGGTTGTAATACAAGTGTAGTAATGTAAGAAATCAAGTTCTATTACTGGTCCGTCCAACCTTTGTATGAGTTATTTAGTGATTTAGTTGTTAAAAAACACCGATAATCCATCCAAGTATGGAATAAATAGATGCTAGGAGGTAATATACGAGTTGTAATGTAAGAAACCAAGTTTTATTACTGGTCTGTCCAGCCTTTGTATGTCTTATTTAGTAATTTAGTAGTTAAAAAAACATCGATAACCCCTCTTAGTATGGAATACATAGATGTTAGGTTGTAATACAATAGTAGTAATCTAAGCAACCAAGTTTTATTACTGGTCTTTCAAGCCTTTGTATGTCTCATTTAGTAATTTAGTAGTCAAAAAACAAATCGATAACCCTTTTGAGTATGGTATGCATAGATGTTAGGTTGCAATACAAGTGTAGTAATGTAAGAGACCAAGTTCTATTATTGGTCCGTCCAACCTTTGTATGTGTAATTTAGTGATTTAGTAGTCAAAAAACTTTTGAATGTCTCATTTAGTGATTTAGTAGTCAAAAAAACACCGATAATCCATCTGAGTTTGGAATACATAGATGTTAGGAGGTAATGCACATGTAGTAATGAAAGAAACCAAGTTTTATTACGGGTCCGTCCAGCCTTTGTATGTCTCATTTAGTAATTTAGTAGTTAAAAAAACATCGATAATCCTTCTGAGTATGGAATACATAGATGTTAGGTTGTAATACAAGTGTAGTAATGTAAGAATTCAAGTTCTATTACTGGTACGTCCAACCTTTGTATGAGTTATTTAGTGATTTAGTTGTTAAAAAACACCGATAATCCATCCAAGTATGGAATAAATAGATGCTAGGAGGTAATATACGAGTTGTAATGTAAGAAACCAAGTTTTATTACTGGTCTGTCCAGCCTTTGTATGTCTTATTTAGTAATTTAGTAGTTAAAAAAACATTGATAACCCCTCTTAGTATGGAATACATAGATGTTAGGTTGTAATACAATAGTAGTAATGTAAGCAACCAAGTTTTATTACTGGTCTTTCAAGCCTTTGTATGTCTCATTTAGTAATTTAGTAGTCAAAAACAAATCGATAACCCTTTTGAGTATGGTATGCATAGATGTTAGGTTGCAATACAAGTGTAGTAATGTAAGAGACCAAGTTCTATTATTGGTCCGTCCAACCTTTGTATGTGTAATTTAGTGATTTAGTAGTCAAAAAAACACTGATAATCCATCCAAGTAAGGAATAAATAGATACTAGGAGGTAATACACGTATTCTAATGTAAGAAACCAAGTTTTATTATTGGTCTGTCCAACCTTTGTATGTCTCATTTAGAAATTTAGTAGTCAAAAAAACATCAAAAATCCATCCGAGTATGGAATACATAGATGCCAGGTTGTAATACAATAGCAGTAATGTAAGAAACAAAGTTCTATTTTTGGTCCATCCAACTTTTGAATGTCTCATTTAGTGATTTAGTAGTCAAAGAAACAACGATAATTCATCTGATTTTGGAATACATAGATGTTAGAAGGTAATGCACATGTAGTAATGTAAGAAACCAAGTTTTATTACTGGTCCGTCTAGCCTTTGTATGTCTCATTTAGTAATTTAGTAGTTAAAAAAGCATCGATAATCCTTTTGAGTATGGAATACATAGAAGTTAGGTTATAATACAAGTGTAGTAATGTAAGAAACCAAGTTCTATTATAGGTCCGTCCAACCTTTGTATGAGTTATTTAGTGATTTAGTTATCAAAAAAACACTGATAATCCATCCATGTATGGAATAAATAGATGCTAGGAGGTAATAGACGGGTTGTAATGTAAGAAACCAAGTTTTACTATTGGTCTGCCCAGCCTTTGTATGTCTTATTTAGTAATTTAGTAGTTAAAAAAACATCGATAACCCGTCTGAGTATGGAAAACATAGATGTTAGGTTGTAATACAATTGTAGTAATGTAAGAAACCAAGTTTTATTACTGATCTCTCAAGCCTTTGTATGTCTCATTTAGTAATTTAGTAGTCAAAAACACATCGATAACCCTTTTGAGTATGGTATGCATAGATGTTAGGTTGCAATACAAGTGTAGTAAAGTAAGAGACCAAGTTCTATTATTTGTCCGTCCAACCTTTGTATGTGTAATTTAGTGATTTAGTAGTAAAAAAAACACCGATAATCCATCCAAGTAAGGAATAAATAGAAGCTAGGAGGTAATACACGTATTCTAATGTAAGAAACCAAGTTTTATTATTGGTCTTTACAACCTTTGTATGTCTCATTTAGAAATTTAGTAGTCAAAAAAACATCAAAAATCCATTCGAGTATGGAATACATAGATGCTAGGTTGTAATACAATAGCAGTATTGTAAGAAACAAAGTTCTATTTTTGGTCCATCCAACTTTTGAATGTCTCATTTAGTGATTTAGTAGTCAAAGAAACACCGATAATCCATCTGATTTTGGAATACATAGATGTTAGGAGGTAATGCACATGTAGTAATGTAAGAAACCAAGTTTTATTACTGGTCCGTCCAGCCTTTGTATGTCTCATTTAGTAATTTAGTAGTTAAAAAAACATCGATAATCCTTCTGAGTATGGAATACATAGATGTTAGGTTGTAATACAAGTGTAGTAATGTAAGAAATCAAGTTCTATTACTGGTACGTCCAACCTTTGTATGAGTTATTTAGTGATTTAGTTGTCAAAAAACACCGATAATCCATCCAAGTATGGAATAAATAGATGCTAGGAGGTAATATACGAGTTGTAATGTAAGAAACCAAGTTTTATTACTGGTCTGTCCAGCCTTTGTATGTCTTATTTAGTAATTTAGTAGTTAAAAAAACATCGATAACCCCTCTGAGTATGGAATACATAGATGTTAGGTTGTAATACAATTGTAGTAATGTAAGAAACCAAGTTTTATTACTGGTCTTTCAAGCCTTTGTATGTCTCATTTAGTAATTTAGTAGTCAAAAATACATCGATAACCCTTTTGAGTATGGTATGCATAGATGTTAGGTTGCAATACAAGTGTAGTAATGCAAGAGACCAAGTTCTATTATTGGTCCGTCCAACCTTTGTATGTGTAATTTAGTGATTTAGTAGTCAAAAAAACACCGATAATCCATCCAAGTAAGGAATAAATAGATGCTAGGAGGTAATACACGTGTTCTAATGTAGGAAACCAAGTTTTATTATTGGTCTGTCCAACCTTTGTATGTCTCATTTAGAAATTTAGTAGTCAAAAAAACATCAAAAATCCATCCGAGTATGGAATACATAGATGCAGGTTGTAATACAATAGCAGTAATGTAAGAAACAAAGTTCTATTTTTGGTCCATCCAACTTTTGAATTTCTCATTTAGTGATTTAGTAGTCAAAGAAACACCGATAATCCTTCTGATTTTGGAATACATAGATGTTAGGAGGTAATGCACATGTAGTAATGTAAGAAACCAAGTTTTATTACTGGTCCGTCCAGCCTTTGTATGTCTCATTTAGTAATTTAGTAGTTAAAAAAACATCGATAATCCTTTTGAGTATGGAATACATAGATGTTAGGTTGTAATACAAGTGTAGTAATGTAAGAAATCAAGTTTTATTACTGGTCTTTCAATCCTTTGTATGTCTCATTTAGTAATTTAGTAGTCAAAAACACATCGATAACCCTTTTGAGTATGGTATGCATAGATGTTAGTTTGCAATACAAGTGTAGTAATGTAAGAGACCAAGTTCTATTATTTGTCCGTCCAACATTTGGATGTGTAATTTAGTGATTTAGTAGTCAAAAAAACATTGATAATCCATCCAAGTAAGGAATAAATAGAATCTAGGAGGTAATACACATATTCTAATGTAAGAAACCAAGTTTTACTATTGGTCTGTCCAACTTTTGTATGTCTCATTTAGAAATTTAGTAGTCAAGAAAACATCAAAAATCCATCCGTGTATGGAATACATAGATGCTAGGTTGTAATACAATAGAAGTAATGTAAGAAACAAAGTTCTATTTTTGGTCCATCCAACTTTTGAATGTCTCATTTAGTGATTTAGTAGTCAAAGAAACACCGATAATCCTTCTGATTTTGGAATACATAGATGTTAGGAGGTAATGCACATGTAGTGATTTAAGAAACCAAGTTTTATTACTGGTCCGTCCAGCCTTTGTATGTCTCATTTAGTAATTTAGTAGTTAAAAAAACATCGATAATCCTTTTGAGTATGGAATACATAGATGTTAGGTTGTAATACAAGTGTAGTAATGTAAGAAATCAAGTTTTATTACTGGTCTTTCAATCCTTTGTATGTCTCATTTAGTAATTTAGTAGTCAAAAACACATCGATAACCCTTTTGAGTATGGTATGCATAGATGTTAGTTTGCAATACAAGTGTAGTAATGTAAGAGACCAAGTTCTATTATTTGTCCGTCCAACCTTTGGATGTGTAATTTAGTGATTTAGTAGTCAAAAAAACACTGATAATCCATCCAAGTAAGGAATAAATAGAATCTAGGAAGTAATACACATATTCTAATGTAAGAAACCAAGTTTTACTATTGGTCTGTCCAACTTTTGTATGTCTCATTTAGAAATTTAGTAGTCAAGAAAACATCAAAAATCCATCCGAGTATGGAATACATAGATGCCAGGTTGTAATACAATAGAAGTAATGTAAGAAAGAAAGTTCTATTTTTGGTCCATCCAACTTTTGAATGTCTCATTTAGTGATTTAGTAGTCAAAGAAACACCGATAATCCATCTGATTTTAGAATACATAGATGTTAGGAGGTAATGCACATGTAGTAATGTAAGAAACCAAGTTTTATTACTGGTTCGTCCAGCCTTTTTATGTCTCATTTAGTAATTTAGTAGTTAAAAAAACATCGATAATCCTTCTGAGTATGGAATACATAGATGTTAGGTTGTAATACAAGTGTAGTAATGTAAGAAATCAAGTTTTATTACTGGTCTTTCAAGACTTTGTATGTCTCATTTAGTAATTTAGTATTCAAAAACACATCGATAACCCTTTTGAGTATGGTATGCATAGATGTTAGGTTGCAATACAAGTGTAGTAATGTAAGAGACCAAGTTCTATTATTGGTCCGTCCAACCTTTGTATGTGTAATTTAGTGATTTAGTAGTCAAAAAACTTTTGAATGTCTCATTTAGTGATTTAGTAGTCAAAAAAACACCGATAATCCATCTGAGTTTGGAATATATAGATGTTAGGAGGTAATGCACATGTAGTAATGTAAGAAACCAAGTTTTATAACGGGTCCGTCCAGCCTTTGTATGTCTCATTTAGTAATTTAGTAGTTAAAAAAACATCGATAATCCTTCTGAGTATGGAATTCATAGATGTTAGGTTGTAATACAAGTGTAGTAATGTAAGAAATCAAGTTCTATTACTGGTCCGTCCAACCTTTGTATGAGTTATTTAGTGATTTAGTTGTTAAAAAACACCGATAATCCATCCAAGTATGGAATAAATAGATGCTAGGAGGTAATATACGAGTTGTAATGTAAGAAACCAAGTTTTATTACTGGTCTGTCCAGCCTTTGTATGTCTTATTTAGTAATTTAGTAGTTAAAAAAACATCGATAACCCCTCTTAGTATGGAATACATAGATGTTAGGTTGTAATACAATAGTAGTAATCTAAGCAACCAAGTTTTATTACTGGTCTTTCAAGCCTTTGTATGTCTCATTTAGTAATTTAGTAGTCAAAAAACAAATCGATAACCCTTTTGAGTATGGTATGCATAGATGTTAGTTTGCAATACAAGTGTAGTAATGTAAGAGACCAAGTTCTATTATTTGTCCGTCCAACCTTTGGATGTGTAATTTAGTGATTTAGTAGTCAAAAAAACACTGATAATCCATCCAAGTAAGGAATAAATAGAATCTAGGAAGTAATACACATATTCTAATGTAAGAAACCAAGTTTTACTATTGGTCTGTCCAACTTTTGTATGTCTCATTTAGAAATTTAGTAGTCAAGAAAACATCAAAAATCCATCCGAGTATGGAATACATAGATGCCAGGTTGTAATACAATAGAAGTAATGTAAGAAACAAAGTTCTACTTTTGGTCCATCCAACTTTTGAATGTCTCATTTAGTGATTTAGTAGTCAAAGAAACACCGATAATCCATCTGATTTTGGAATACATAGATGTTAGGAGGTAATGCACATGTAGTAATGTAAGAAACCAAGTTTTATTACTGGTTCGTCCAGCCTTTTTATGTCTCATTTAGTAATTTAGTAGTTAAAAAAACATCGATAATCCTTCTGAGTATGGAATACATAGATGTTAGGTTGTAATACAAGTGTAGTAATGTAAGAAATCAAGTTTTATTACTGGTCTTTCAAGACTTTGTATGTCTCATTTAGTAATTTAGTATTCAAAAACACATCGATAACCCTTTTGAGTATGGTATGCATAGATGTTAGGTTGCAATACAAGTGTAGTAATGTAAGAGACCAAGTTCTATTATTGGTCCGTCCAACCTTTGTATGTGTAATTTAGTGATTTAGTAGTCAAAAAACTTTTGAATGTCTCATTTAGTGATTTAGTAGTCAAAAAAACACCGATAATCCATCTGAGTTTGGAATACATAGATGTTAGGAGGTAATGCACATGTAGTAATGTAAGAAACCAAGTTTTATAACGGGTCCGTCCAGCCTTTGTATGTCTCATTTAGTAATTTAGTAGTTAAAAAAACATCGATAATCCTTCTGAGTATGGAATTCATAGATGTTAGGTTGTAATACAAGTGTAGTAATGTAAGAAATCAAGTTCTATTACTGGTCCGTCCAACCTTTGTATGAGTTATTTAGTGATTTAGTTGTTAAAAAACACCGATAATCCATCCAAGTATGGAATAAATAGATGCTAGGAGGTAATATACGAGTTGTAATGTAAGAAACCAAGTTTTATTACTGGTCTGTCCAGCCTTTGTATGTCTTATTTAGTAATTTAGTAGTTAAAAAAACATCGATAACCCCTCTTAGTATGGAATACATAGATGTTAGGTTGTAATACAATAGTAGTAATCTAAGCAACCAAGTTTTATTACTGGTCTTTCAAGCCTTTGTATGTCTCATTTAGTAATTTAGTAGTCAAAAAACAAATCGATAACCCTTTTGAGTATGGTATGCATAGATGTTAGGTTGCAATACAAGTGTAGTAATGTAAGAGACCAAGTTCTATTATTGGTCCGTCCAACCTTTGTATGTGTAATTTAGTGATTTAGTAGTCAAAAAACTTTTGAATGTCTCATTTAGTGATTTAGTAGTCAAAAAAACACCGATAATCCATCTGAGTTTGGAATACATAGATTTAGAAGGTAATGCACATGTAGTAATGAAAGAAACCAAGTTTTATTACGGGTCCGTCCAGCCTTTGTATGTCTCATTTAGTAATTTAGTAGTTAAAAAAACATCGATAATCCTTCTGAGTATGGAATACATAGATGTTAGGTTGTAATACAAGTGTAGTAATGTAAGAATTCAAGTTCTATTACTGGTACGTCCAACCTTTGTATGAGTTATTTAGTGATTTAGTTGATAAAAAACACCGATAATCCATCCAAGTATGGAATAAATAGATGCTAGGAGGTAATATACGAGTTGTAATGTAAGAAACCAAGTTTTATTACTGGTCTGTCCAGCCTTTGTATGTCTTATTTAGTAATTTAGTAGTTAAAAAAACATCGATAACCCCTCTTAGTATGGAATACATAGATGTTAGGTTGTAATACAATAGTAGTAATGTAAGCAACCAAGTTTTATTACTGGTCTTTCAAGCCTTTGTATGTCTCATTTAGTAATTTAGTAGTCAAAAACAAATCGATAACCCTTTTGAGTATGGTATGCATAGATGTTAGGTTGCAATACAAGTGTAGTAATGTAAGAGACCAAGTTCTATTATTGGTCCGTCCAACCTTTGTATGTGTAATTTAGTGATTTAGTAGTCAAAAAAACACTGATAATCCATCCAAGTAAGGAATAAATAGATACTAGGAGGTAATACACGTATTCTAATGTAAGAAACCAAGTTTTATTATTGGTCTGTCCAACCTTTGTATGTCTCATTTAGAAATTTAGTAGTCAAAAAAACATCAAAAATCCATCCGAGTATGGAATACATAGATGCCAGGTTGTAATACAATAGCAGTAATGTAAGAAACAAAGTTCTATTTTTGGTCCATCCAACTTTTGAATGTCTCATTTAGTGATTTAGTAGTCAAAGAAACAACGATAATTCATCTGATTTTGGAATACATAGATGTTAGGAGGTAATGCACATGTAGTAATGTAAGAAACCAAGTTTTATTACTGGTCCGTCTAGCCTTTGTATGTCTCATTTAGTAATTTAGTAGTTAAAAAAGCATCGATAATCCTTTTGAGTATGGAATACATAGAAGTTAGGTTATAATACAAGTGTAGTAATGTAAGAAACCAAGTTCTATTATAGGTCCGTCCAACCTTTGTATGAGTTATTTAGTGATTTAGTTATCAAAAAAACACTGATAATCCATCCATGTATGGAATAAATAGATGCTAGGAGGTAATAGACGGGTTGTAATGTAAGAAACCAAGTTTTATTATTGGTCTGCCCAGCCTTTGTATGTCTTATTTAGTAATTTAGTAGTTAAAAAAACATCGATAACCCGTCTGAGTATGGAAAACATAGATGTTAGGTTGTAATACAATTGTAGTAATGTAAGAAACCAAGTTTTATTACTGATCTCTCAAGCCTTTGTATGTCTCATTTAGTAATTTAGTAGTCAAAAACACATCGATAACCCTTTTGAGTATGGTATGCATAGATGTTAGGTTGCAATACAAGTGTAGTAAAGTAAGAGACCAAGTTCTATTATTTGTCCGTCCAACCTTTGTATGTGTAATTTAGTGATTTAGTAGTAAAAAAAACACCGATAATCCATCCAAGTAAGGAATAAATAGAAGCTAGGAGGTAATACACGTATTCTAATGTAAGAAACCAAGTTTTATTATTGGTCTTTACAACCTTTGTATGTCTCATTTAGAAATTTAGTAGTCAAAAAAACATCAAAAATCCATTCGAGTATGGAATACATAGATGCTAGGTTGTAATACAATAGCAGTATTGTAAGAAACAAAGTTCTATTTTTGGTCCATCCAACTTTTGAATGTCTCATTTAGTGATTTAGTAGTCAAAGAAACACCGATAATCCATCTGATTTTGGAATACATAGATGTTAGGAGGTAATGCACATGTAGTAATGTAAGAAACCAAGTTTTATTACTGGTCCGTCCAGCCTTTGTATGTCTCATTTAGTAATTTAGTAGTTAAAAAAACATCGATAATCCTTCTGAGTATGGAATACATAGATGTTAGGTTGTAATACAAGTGTAGTAATGTAAGAAATCAAGTTCTATTACTGGTACGTCCAACCTTTGTATGAGTTATTTAGTGATTTAGTTGTCAAAAAACACCGATAATCCATCCAAGTATGGAATAAATAGATGCTAGGAGGTAATATACGAGTTGTAATGTAAGAAACCAAGTTTTATTACTGGTCTGTCCAGCCTTTGTATGTCTTATTTAGTAATTTAGTAGTTAAAAAAACATCGATAACCCCTCTTAGTATGGAATACATAGATGTTAGGTTGTAATACAATAGTAGTAATCTAAGCAACCAAGTTTTATTACTGGTCTTTCAAGCCTTTGTATGTCTCATTTAGTAATTTAGTAGTCAAAAAACAAATCGATAACCCTTTTGAGTATGGTATGCATAGATGTTAGGTTGCAATACAAGTGTAGTAATGTAAGAGACCAAGTTCTATTATTGGTCCGTCCAACCTTTGTATGTGTAATTTAGTGATTTAGTAGTCAAAAAACTTTTGAATGTCTCATTTAGTGATTTAGTAGTCAAAAAAACACCGATAATCCATCTGAGTTTGGAATACATAGATTTAGAAGGTAATGCACATGTAGTAATGAAAGAAACCAAGTTTTATTACGGGTCCGTCCAGCCTTTGTATGTCTCATTTAGTAATTTAGTAGTTAAAAAAACATCGATAATCCTTCTGAGTATGGAATACATAGATGTTAGGTTGTAATACAAGTGTAGTAATGTAAGAATTCAAGTTCTATTACTGGTACGTCCAACCTTTGTATGAGTTATTTAGTGATTTAGTTGATAAAAAACACCGATAATCCATCCAAGTATGGAATAAATAGATGCTAGGAGGTAATATACGAGTTGTAATGTAAGAAACCAAGTTTTATTACTGGTCTGTCCAGCCTTTGTATGTCTTATTTAGTAATTTAGTAGTTAAAAAAACATCGATAACCCCTCTTAGTATGGAATACATAGATGTTAGGTTGTAATACAATAGTAGTAATGTAAGCAACCAAGTTTTATTACTGGTCTTTCAAGCCTTTGTATGTCTCATTTAGTAATTTAGTAGTCAAAAACAAATCGATAACCCTTTTGAGTATGGTATGCATAGATGTTAGGTTGCAATACAAGTGTAGTAATGTAAGAGACCAAGTTCTATTATTGGTCCGTCCAACCTTTGTATGTGTAATTTAGTGATTTAGTAGTCAAAAAAACACTGATAATCCATCCAAGTAAGGAATAAATAGATACTAGGAGGTAATACACGTATTCTAATGTAAGAAACCAAGTTTTATTATTGGTCTGTCCAACCTTTGTATGTCTCATTTAGAAATTTAGTAGTCAAAAAAACATCAAAAATCCATCCGAGTATGGAATACATAGATGCCAGGTTGTAATACAATAGCAGTAATGTAAGAAACAAAGTTCTATTTTTGGTCCATCCAACTTTTGAATGTCTCATTTAGTGATTTAGTAGTCAAAGAAACAACGATAATTCATCTGATTTTGGAATACATAGATGTTAGGAGGTAATGCACATGTAGTAATGTAAGAAACCAAGTTTTATTACTGGTCCGTCTAGCCTTTGTATGTCTCATTTAGTAATTTAGTAGTTAAAAAAGCATCGATAATCCTTTTGAGTATGGAATACATAGAAGTTAGGTTATAATACAAGTGTAGTAATGTAAGAAACCAAGTTCTATTATAGGTCCGTCCAACCTTTGTATGAGTTATTTAGTGATTTAGTTATCAAAAAAACACTGATAATCCATCCATGTATGGAATAAATAGATGCTAGGAGGTAATAGACGGGTTGTAATGTAAGAAACCAAGTTTTATTATTGGTCTGCCCAGCCTTTGTATGTCTTATTTAGTAATTTAGTAGTTAAAAAAACATCGATAACCCGTCTGAGTATGGAAAACATAGATGTTAGGTTGTAATACAATTGTAGTAATGTAAGAAACCAAGTTTTATTACTGATCTCTCAAGCCTTTGTATGTCTCATTTAGTAATTTAGTAGTCAAAAACACATCGATAACCCTTTTGAGTATGGTATGCATAGATGTTAGGTTGCAATACAAGTGTAGTAAAGTAAGAGACCAAGTTCTATTATTTGTCCGTCCAACCTTTGTATGTGTAATTTAGTGATTTAGTAGTAAAAAAAACACCGATAATCCATCCAAGTAAGGAATAAATAGAAGCTAGGAGGTAATACACGTATTCTAATGTAAGAAACCAAGTTTTATTATTGGTCTTTACAACCTTTGTATGTCTCATTTAGAAATTTAGTAGTCAAAAAAACATCAAAAATCCATTCGAGTATGGAATACATAGATGCTAGGTTGTAATACAATAGCAGTATTGTAAGAAACAAAGTTCTATTTTTGGTCCATCCAACTTTTGAATGTCTCATTTAGTGATTTAGTAGTCAAAGAAACACCGATAATCCATCTGATTTTGGAATACATAGATGTTAGGAGGTAATGCACATGTAGTAATGTAAGAAACCAAGTTTTATTACTGGTCCGTCCAGCCTTTGTATGTCTCATTTAGTAATTTAGTAGTTAAAAAAACATCGATAATCCTTCTGAGTATGGAATACATAGATGTTAGGTTGTAATACAAGTGTAGTAATGTAAGAAATCAAGTTCTATTACTGGTACGTCCAACCTTTGTATGAGTTATTTAGTGATTTAGTTGTCAAAAAACACCGATAATCCATCCAAGTATGGAATAAATAGATGCTAGGAGGTAATATACGAGTTGTAATGTAAGAAACCAAGTTTTATTACTGGTCTGTCCAGCCTTTGTATGTCTTATTTAGTAATTTAGTAGTTAAAAAAACATCGATAACCCCTCTTAGTATGGAATACATAGATGTTAGGTTGTAATACAATAGTAGTAATCTAAGCAACCAAGTTTTATTACTGGTCTTTCAAGCCTTTGTATGTCTCATTTAGTAATTTAGTAGTCAAAAAACAAATCGATAACCCTTTTGAGTATGGTATGCATAGATGTTAGGTTGCAATACAAGTGTAGTAATGTAAGAGACCAAGTTCTATTATTGGTCCGTCCAACCTTTGTATGTGTAATTTAGTGATTTAGTAGTCAAAAAACTTTTGAATGTCTCATTTAGTGATTTAGTAGTCAAAAAAACACCGATAATCCATCTGAGTTTGGAATACATAGATTTAGAAGGTAATGCACATGTAGTAATGAAAGAAACCAAGTTTTATTACGGGTCCGTCCAGCCTTTGTATGTCTCATTTAGTAATTTAGTAGTTAAAAAAACATCGATAATCCTTCTGAGTATGGAATACATAGATGTTAGGTTGTAATACAAGTGTAGTAATGTAAGAAATCAAGTTCTATTACTGGTACGTCCAACCTTTGTATGAGTTATTTAGTGATTTAGTTGTCAAAAAACACCGATAATCCATCCAAGTATGGAATAAATAGATGCTAGGAGGTAATATACGAGTTGTAATGTAAGAAACCAAGTTTTATTACTGGTCTGTCCAGCCTTTATATGTCTTATTTAGTAATTTAGTAGTTAAAAAAACATCGATAACCCCTCTGAGTATGGAATACATAGATGTTAGGTTGTAATACAATTGTAGTAATGTAAGAAACCAAGTTTTATTACTGGTCTTTCAAGCCTTTGTATGTCTCATTTAGTAATTTAGTAGTCAAAAATACATCGATAACCCTTTTGAGTATGGTATGCATAGATGTTAGGTTGCAATACAAGTGTAGTAATGCAAGAGACCAAGTTCTATTATTGGTCCGTCCAACCTTTGTATGTGTAATTTAGTGATTTAGTAGTCAAAAAAACACCGATAATCCATCCAAGTAAGGAATAAATAGATGCTAGGAGGTAATACACGTGTTCTAATGTAGGAAACCAAGTTTTATTATTGGTCTGTCCAACCTTTGTATGTCTCATTTAGAAATTTAGTAGTCAAAAAAACATCAAAAATCCATCCGAGTATGGAATACATAGATGCAGGTTGTAATACAATAGCAGTAATGTAAGAAACAAAGTTCTATTTTTGGTCCATCCAACTTTTGAATGTCTCATTTAGTGATTTAGTAGTCAAAGAAACACCGATAATCCTTCTGATTTTGGAATACATAGATGTTAGGAGGTAATGCACATGTAGTAATGTAAGAAACCAAGTTTTATTACTGGTCCGTCCAGCCTTTGTATGTCTCATTTAGTAATTTAGTAGTTAAAAAAACATCGATAATCCTTTTGAGTATGGAATACATAGATGTTAGGTTGTAATACAAGTGTAGTAATGTAAGAAATCAAGTTTTATTACTGGTCTTTCAATCCTTTGTATGTCTCATTTAGTAATTTAGTAGTCAAAAACACATCGATAACCCTTTTGAGTATGGTATGCATAGATGTTAGTTTGCAATACAAGTGTAGTAATGTAAGAGACCAAGTTCTATTATTTGTCCGTCCAACATTTGGATGTGTAATTTAGTGATTTAGTAGTCAAAAAAACATTGATAATCCATCCAAGTAAGGAATAAATAGAATCTAGGAGGTAATACACATATTCTAATGTAAGAAACCAAGTTTTACTATTGGTCTGTCCAACTTTTGTATGTCTCATTTAGAAATTTAGTAGTCAAGAAAACATCAAAAATCTATCCGTGTATGGAATACATAGATGCTAGGTTGTAATACAATAGAAGTAATGTAAGAAACAAAGTTCTATTTTTGGTCCATCCAACTTTTGAATGTCTCATTTAGTGATTTAGTAGTCAAAGAAACACCGATAATCCTTCTGATTTTGGAATACATAGATGTTAGGAGGTAATGCACATGTAGTGATTTAAGAAACCAAGTTTTATTACTGGTCCGTCCAGCCTTTGTATGTCTCATTTAGTAATTTAGTAGTTAAAAAAACATCGATAATCCTTTTGAGTATGGAATACATAGATGTTAGGTTGTAATACAAGTGTAGTAATGTAAGAAATCAAGTTTTATTACTGGTCTTTCAATCCTTTGTATGTCTCATTTAGTAATTTAGTAGTCAAAAACACATCGATAACCCTTTTGAGTATGGTATGCATAGATGTTAGTTTGCAATACAAGTGTAGTAATGTAAGAGACCAAGTTCTATTATTTGTCCGTCCAACCTTTGGATGTGTAATTTAGTGATTTAGTAGTCAAAAAAACACTGATAATCCATCCAAGTAAGGAATAAATAGAATCTAGGAAGTAATACACATATTCTAATGTAAGAAACCAAGTTTTACTATTGGTCTGTCCAACTTTTGTATGTCTCATTTAGAAATTTAGTAGTCAAGAAAACATCAAAAATCCATCCGAGTATGGAATACATAGATGCCAGGTTGTAATACAATAGAAGTAATGTAAGAAACAAAGTTCTATTTTTGGTCCATCCAACTTTTGAATGTCTCATTTAGTGATTTAGTAGTCAAAGAAACACCGATAATCCATCTGATTTTGGAAAACATAGATGTTAGGAGGTAATGCACATGTAGTAATGTAAGAAACCAAGTTTTATTACTGGTTCGTCCAGCCTTTTTATGTCTCATTTAGTAATTTAGTAGTTAAAAAAACATCGATAATCCTTCTGAGTATGGAATACATAGATGTTAGGTTGTAATACAAGTGTAGTAATGTAAGAAATCAAGTTTTATTACTGGTCTTTCAAGACTTTGTATGTCTCATTTAGTAATTTAGTATTCAAAAACACATCGATAACCCTTTTGAGTATGGTATGCATAGATGTTAGGTTGCAATACAAGTGTAGTAATGTAAGAGACCAAGTTCTATTATTGGTCCGTCCAACCTTTGTATGTGTAATTTAGTGATTTAGTAGTCAAAAAACTTTTGAATGTCTCATTTAGTGATTTAGTAGTCAAAAAAACACCGATAATCCATCTGAGTTTGGAATACATAGATGTTAGGAGGTAATGCACATGTAGTAATGTAAGAAACCAAGTTTTATTACGGGTCCGTCCAGCCTTTGTATGTCTCATTTAGTAATTTAGTAGTTAAAAAAACATCGATAATCCTTCTGAGTATGGAATACATAGATGTTAGGTTGTAATACAAGTGTAGTAATGTAAGAAATCAAGTTCTATTACTGGTCCGTCCAACCTTTGTATGAGTTATTTAGTGATTTAGTTGTTAAAAAACACCGATAATCCATCCAAGTATGGAATAAATAGATGCTAGGAGGTAATATACGAGTTGTAATGTAAGAAACCAAGTTTTATTACTGGTCTGTCCAGCCTTTGTATGTCTTATTTAGTAATTTAGTAGTTAAAAAAACATCGATAACCCCTCTTAGTATGGAATACATAGATGTTAGGTTGTAATACAATAGTAGTAATCTAAGCAACCAAGTTTTATTACTGGTCTTTCAAGCCTTTGTATGTCTCATTTAGTAATTTAGTAGTCAAAAAACAAATCGATAACCCTTTTGAGTATGGTATGCATAGATGTTAGGTTGCAATACAAGTGTAGTAGTGTAAGAGACCAAGTTCTATTATTGGTCCGTCCAACCTTTGTATGTGTAATTTAGTGATTTAGTAGTCAAAAAACTTTTGAATGTCTCATTTAGTGATTTAGTAGTCAAAAAAACACCGATAATCCATCTGAGTTTGGAATACATAGATGTTAGGAGGTAATGCACATGTAGTAATGAAAGAAACCAAGTTTTATTACGGGTCCGTCCAGCCTTTGTATGTCTCATTTAGTAATTTAGTAGTTAAAAAAACATCGATATTCCTTCTGAGTATGGAATACATAGATGTTAGGTTGTAATACAAGTGTAGTAATGTAAGAATTCAAGTTCTATTACTGGTACGTCCAACCTTTGTATGAGTTATTTAGTGATTTAGTTGTTAAAAAACACCGATAATCCATCCAAGTATGGAATAAATAGATGCTAGGAGGTAATATACGAGTTGTAATGTAAGAAACCAAGTTTTATTACTGGTCTGTCCAGCCTTTGTATGTCTTATTTAGTAATTTAGTAGTTAAAAAAACATCGATAACCCCTCTTAGTATGGAATACATAGATGTTAGGTTGTAATACAATAGTAGTAATGTAAGCAACCAAGTTTTATTACTGGTCTTTCAAGCCTTTGTATGTCTCATTTAGTAATTTAGTAGTCAAAAACAAATCGATAACCCTTTTGAGTATGGTATGCATAGATGTTAGGTTGCAATACAAGTGTAGTAATGTAAGAGACCAAGTTCTATTATTGGTCCGTCCAACCTTTGTATGTGTAATTTAGTGATTTAGTAGTCAAAAAAACACTGATAATCCATCCAAGTAAGGAATAAATAGATACTAGGAGGTAATACACGTATTCTAATGTAAGAAACCAAGTTTTATTATTGGTCTGTCCAACCTTTGTATGTCTCATTTAGAAATTTAGTAGTCAAAAAAACATCAAAAATCCATCCGAGTATGGAATACATAGATGCCAGGTTGTAATACAATAGCAGTAATGTAAGAAACAAAGTTCTATTTTTGGTCCATCCAACTTTTGAATGTCTCATTTAGTGATTTAGTAGTCAAAGAAACAACGATAATTCATCTGATTTTGGAATACATAGATGTTAGGAGGTAATGCACATGTAGTAATGTAAGAAACCAAGTTTTATTACTGGTCCGTCTAGCCTTTGTATGTCTCATTTAGTAATTTAGTAGTTAATAAAGCATCGATAATCCTTTTGAGTATGGAATACATAGAAGTTAGGTTATAATACAAGTGTAGTAATGTAAGAAACCAAGTTCTATTATAGGTCCGTCCAACCTTTGTATGAGTTATTTAGTGATTTAGTTATCAAAAAAACACTGATAATCCATCCATGTATGGAATAAATAGATGCTAGGAGGTAATAGACGGGTTGTAATGTAAGAAACCAAGTTTTATTATTGGTCTGCCCAGCCTTTGTATGTCTTATTTAGTAATTTAGTAGTTAAAAAAACATCGATAACCCGTCTGAGTATGGAAAACATAGATGTTAGGTTGTAATACAATTGTAGTAATGTAAGAAACCAAGTTTTATTACTGATCTCTCAAGCCTTTGTATGTCTCATTTAGTAATTTAGTAGTCAAAAACACATCGATAACCCTTTTGAGTATGGTATGCATAGATGTTAGGTTGCAATACAAGTGTAGTAAAGTAAGAGACCAAGTTCTATTATTTGTCCGTCCAACCTTTGTATGTGTAATTTAGTGATTTAGTAGTAAAAAAAACACCGATAATCCATCCAAGTAAGGAATAAATAGAAGCTAGGAGGTAATACACGTATTCTAATGTAAGAAACCAAGTTTTATTATTGGTCTTTACAACCTTTGTATGTCTCATTTAGAAATTTAGTAGTCAAAAAAACATCAAAAATCCATTCGAGTATGGAATACATAGATGCTAGGTTGTAATACAATAGCAGTATTGTAAGAAACAAAGTTCTATTTTTGGTCCATCCAACTTTTGAATGTCTCATTTAGTGATTTAGTAGTCAAAGAAACACCGATAATCCATCTGATTTTGGAATACATAGATGTTAGGAGGTAATGCACATGTAGTAATGTAAGAAACCAAGTTTTATTACTGGTCCGTCCAGCCTTTGTATGTCTCATTTAGTAATTTAGTAGTTAAAAAAACATCGATAATCCTTCTGAGTATGGAATACATAGATGTTAGGTTGTAATACAAGTGTAGTAATGTAAGAAATCAAGTTCTATTACTGGTACGTCCAACCTTTGTATGAGTTATTTAGTGATTTAGTTGTCAAAAAACACCGATAATCCATCCAAGTATGGAATAAATAGATGCTAGGAGGTAATATACGAGTTGTAATGTAAGAAACCAAGTTTTATTACTGGTCTGTCCAGCCTTTGTATGTCTTATTTAGTAATTTAGTAGTTAAAAAAACATCGATAACCCCTCTGAGTATGGAATACATAGATGTTAGGTTGTAATACAATTGTAGTAATGTAAGAAACCAAGTTTTATTACTGGTCTTTCAAGCCTTTGTATGTCTCATTTAGTAATTTAGTAGTCAAAAATACATCGATAACCCTTTTGAGTATGGTATGCATAGATGTTAGGTTGCAATACAAGTGTAGTAATGCAAGAGACCAAGTTCTATTATTGGTCCGTCCAACCTTTGTATGTGTAATTTTGTGATTTAGTAGTCAAAAAAACACCGATAATCCATCCAAGTAAGGAATAAATAGATGCTAGGAGGTAATAAACATATTCTAATGTAGGAAACCAAGTTTTATTATTGGTCTGTCCAACCTTTGTATGTCTCATTTAGAAATTTAGTAGTCAAAAAAAATCAAAAATCCATCCGAATATGTAATACATAGATGCCAGGTTGTAATACAATAGTAGTAATGTAAGAAACCAAGTTCTATTTTTGGTCCATCTAACTTTTGAATGTCTCATTTAGTGATTTAGTAGTCAAAGAAACAACGATAATCCATCTGATTTTGGAATACATAGATGTTAGGAGGTAATGCACATGTAGTAATGTAAGAAACAAAGTTTTATTACTGGTCTGTCTAACCTTTGTATGTATCATTTAGTAATTTAGTAGTTAAAAAAACATCGATAATCCTTTTGAGTATAGAATACATAGATGTTAGGTTGTAATACAAGTGTAGTAATGTAAGAAATCAAGATCTATTACAGGTACGTCCAACCTTTGTATGAGTTATTTAGTGATTTAGTTGTCAAAAAACACCGATAATCCATCCAAGTATGGAATAAATAGATGCTAGGAGGTTGTCACACCCCGAATCCCCACGAGGCGTGATTGGCACCCGAAGCCGATAAGGCCCGAGAGAACCAAGCTTTGCTTTTATTCCTTCATATACATGTCTCACGAAACACTACTATCCCATAGGAACAGGAAATGCTAAAATCAGAAATCATAGAACATGTGACGTATATACATATGAGAAACTCGGCCGTTGAGGCCATCAAGTCAAAATGTCATATACCATCTTACATTTGTATACCCACATACGTCTACAAAAGCCTCTAACAGATGCATTGACCAAAACTAACTGAAATTCGGGATAAGTCCCCGCTTTATACACTATGTATAATATCAAAATATTTGAACAAATGTAACTCGGAGAAGCCCCGAACTAATTGGAGCTCACCAATGATCTGCAATTACTGTCATCCTACGGTGGAGGTCTACTAGTGCCTGCACCTGCAACATGTAAGGTAAGTTCCCCAAAAGGGGTCAGTACGAAGAATGTACTGAGTATGTAAGGCTCAAATGTATAGTACATGAATAGTTTAATGAACTCAATGGAACTCAAATGCATATGCATAATCCGATGAATAAGTAACCATTTTGCACTTTGGAAACCATGTGTATTATTTTCATTGATTTCATTGCTTTCCTGCTTCTTTACTTCAATGTCATTACATATGTCACAATGTACCCGGGCCCCTACTGATCAGTGGGTCTTTACATGACTTATCGTCATGTTGGGATCGGGTCGAGCTAGGCTTGTGCCCCTAGACCTGCCACCCAGGGATCGGGTCGAGCTAGGCTTATGCCCCTAGACCTGCCACCCATAAATCATACATCGGGATCGAGTCGAGCTAGGCTTATGCCCCTAGACTTGCCACCCATAAACCAACATATCGGGATCGAGTCGAGCTAGGCTTATGCCCCTAGACTTGCCACCCATAAATCAACACATCGGGATCGAGTCGAGCTAGGCTTATGCCCCTAGACTTGCCACCCATACTTGATCATTGACCACATTTGCATTACTTTGATCTTTACTTTGAGATTGATATTTGATAGTCATAACATCACTTGAAACTTTGGATCATTAGCCAATGAGTGAGAGATATATGAGATTGGTACATTCACTTGTGAGAGATTGACATATTCATGTGACATAGCATGTTTGGAAACTTGGAACCATAATAAAAATAGAAGACATGTGAATAAACATTATTGGAAACATGACACCGCACCATTGGAACCATTGTATAACCATTCATAACAAGATACATGAGCATAACCACTATTAGAACATTGGACCATAACCTTATTTGAGCTTTTGGAACACACAATGACTATTGATAAACGGATATAGGATACCTTAGCACACTTTGGGATAGGACTAGTGAAATAGCAATGTGGATACTATTTGCTGCAAAAAGATACGGACAGAGTAACCTTACATACCTTGTACTCTCAATATGGATATCCAATCATAGATGTGCATACAATAGTCCCGCTCCTTCTTTATGTGTCATTCTACAACACAAATACATAACGGGATTCACATTAACCAACAACTACTTTACAAATGCATATAACATCAATGGGGTACATGTTTGCTTTGAAACATGTCATTTCCCCTTGACAAAACCATTGATAGCATCATTATTCCAAAAAATCCTCCAATATTCCCAACATTGAACAATACATAATAATCATTGCATTTTACCACAACACTCCTCCTTTACACTTTCTTATCCACACCACATCACAAATAATCCATCAATTCACCTTAATACACTTCATAGCATATATCGGCCAAAATTCCAAAATTTACACTTATAGACAAGAACAAGTTAAACAACAAAAATAACACCATAGACGTTCATATTTTATCCATACCATGATCTTTCATCAAAGGCACAAGTCCTAATTCAAGTTCATATCCCATGGATCACAAATCTTAAACAAAAGCACAAAGGACCATGTCCAACATTTCCAAGCACAACCAACATGATTTACATACTCTTTCATGCATATAATATATTAATCCATGAGAATATATACTTACCAAGACTTACCAAATGATGATCTTGGCCAAAAAGTTGGCTTAGGGTTTTGAAGATATGAGAAAGCTCTCCTTTAGTTTCTTGGAAAATACTAAAAGTGCTTGTGTATTTTCAATGAATAAAGGCTGATTTTTGGTGCCTTTTTATAGGACCTTTAGTCATCCTTAGCCACTTGGGATCAATCATTGATGTGTATGACTTAGTCAAATGGAAGAATGGGTCTTGTGACCCATTGGGCCATGCATTCTTTTTATTTTTGGGCCCAATTCACTTAACCCGATAAAATCAATAATTTCTCGTGGTTTCATCATCTCATAGTTTTTATGACAATATTCCTACTCATGTCATTCATATCCGTAGCCTCAATCCCAAAAACAAGTGATTCTAGCCACGTATGGCCTATTTTGCCCAAAAGGGTAAAATCGTCATTTTGACCCCAATTTCGTTCTCGAGTAAATTTATCACACCAATATAATATGTCATTTATTTCATGTATATACTCATGGTTGTAGAAGAATCGTGGCAAAAATCGGCTCAATACGTCCCCGGGAACCCTTAGGACTTAAACAAAATTTTCAACTTTTGAAAGGTGCGCAGGGGCGGCGTGGCACGCTGCCTGGCGCGCCCCTTTACTGCCTCTGGACTGAAAATTTCAGCCCAGAGCGGCGTGGCACGCTACCCAACGCGCCCTTCCCTTAAATTTTTCGAAAATTTTATTTTTCGACTTTTCTTCGCGGGTTTGGTTAGATACTTCAAATCCTATTCTTTAACTTACTTCTTAACCTTAATATCCTTTGTTTAAAGGTTCTCTTAGCCTCTTTTTGGACCCCACAAATGCTCCATGAAAATCACAAAACACCTCATACGAAGGGCTAATCACATGTACGAGGCCAAATTTCAGTTTTCTTGTCAATAACATTACAAAATACATTCGTGTGGCTCTCGACACTCAAGTATACATTGTTCAACGTCGTCAAGTAGGGTTGGGAAGGTATGGGGTGTTACAGAGGTAATATACGAGTTCTAATGTAAGAAACCAAGTTTTATTACTGGTCTGTCCAGCCTTTGTATGTCTTATTCAGTAATTTAGTAGTTAAAAAAACATCAATAACCTCTCTAAGTATGGAATACATAGATGTTAGGTTGTAATACAATAGTAGTAATGTAAGCAACCAAGTTTTATTACTGGTCTCTCAAGCCTTTGTATGTCTCATTTAGTAATTTAGTAGTCAAAAACACATCGATAGCCCTTTTGAGTATGGTATGCATAGATGTTAGGTTGCAATACAAGTGTAGTAATGTAAGACACCAAGTTCTATTATTGGTCCGTCCAACCTTTGTATGTGTAATTTAGTGATTTAGTAGTCCAAAAAACACCGATAATCCATCCAAGTAAGGAATAAATAGATGCTAGGAGGTAATACACGTGTTCTAATGTAAGAAACCAAGTTTTATTATTGGTCTGTCCAACCTTTGTATGTCTCATTAAGAAATTTAGTAGTCAAAAAAACATCAAAAATCCATCCGAGTATGGAATACATAGATGCCAGGTTGCAATACAATAGCGGTAATGTAAGAAAAAAGTTCTATTTTTGGTCCATCCAACTTTTGAATGTCTCATTTATTGATTTAGTAGTCAAAGAAACACCGATAATCCATCTGATTTTGGAATACATAGATGTTAGGAGGTAATGCACATGTAGTAATGTAAGAAACAAAGTTTTATTACTGGTTCGTCCAGCCTTTGTATGTCTCATTTAGTAATTTAGTAGTTAAAAAAACATCGATAATCCTTCTGAGTATGGAATACATAGATGTTAGGTTGTGATACAAGTGTAGTAAAGTAAGAAACCAAGTTCTATTATTGGTTCGTCCAACCTTTGTATGTGTAATTTAGTGATTTAGTAGTCAAAAAAACACTGATAATCCATCCAAGTAAGGAATAAATAGATGCTAGGAGGTAATACACGTGTTCTAATGTAGGAAACCAAGTTTTATTATTGGTCTGTACAACCTTTGTATGTCTCATTTAGAAATTTAGTAGTCAAAAATCCATCCGTGTATGGAATACATAGATGCTAGGTTGTAATACAATAGTAGTAATGTAAGAAACCAAGTTCTATTTTTGGTCCATCCAACTTTTGAATGTCTCATTTAGTGATTTAGTAGTCAAAGAAACACCGATAATACATCTGAGTTTGGAATAAATAGATTTTAGGAGGTAATGCACATGTAGTAATGTAAGAAACCAAGTTTTATTACTGGTCCGTCCAGCCTTTGTATGTCTCATTTAGTAATTTAGTAGTTAAAAAAACATCGATAGTCCTTCTGAGTATGGAATACATAGATGTTAGGTTGTGATACAAGTGTAGTAATGTAAGAAACCAAGTTCTATTATTGGTCCGTCCAACCTTTGTATGTGTAATTTAGTGATTTAGTAGTCAAAAAAACACTGATAATCCATCCAAGTAAGGAATAAATATATGCTAGGAGGTAATACACGTGTTCTAATGTAGGAAACCAAGTTTTATTATTGGTCTGTACAACCTTTGTATGTCTCATTTAGAAATTTAGTAGTCAAAAATCCATCCGTGTATGGAATACATAGATGCTAGGTTGTAATACAATAGTAGTAATGTAAGAAACCAAGTTCTATTTTTGGTCCATCAACCTTTTGAATGTCTCATTTAGTGATTTAGTAGTCAAAGAAACACCGATAATACATCTGAGTTTGGAATAAATAGATTTTAGGAGGTAATGCACATGTAGTAATGTAAGAAACCAAGTTTTATTACTGGTCCGTCCAGCCTTTGTATGTCTCATTTAGTAATTTAGTAGTTAAAAAAACATCGATAATCCTTCTGAGTATGGAATACATAGATGTTAGGTTGTAACACAAGTGTAGTAATGTAAGAAATCAAGATCTATTACTGGTACGCCCAACCTTTGTATGAGTTATTTAGTGATTTAGTTGTCAAATAACACCGATAATCCATCCAAGTAAGGAATAAATAGATGCTAGGAGGTAATACACGTGTTCTAATGTAGGAAACCAAGCTTTATTATTGGTCTGTCCAACCTTTGTATGTCTCATTTAGAAATTTAGTAGTCAAAAATCCATACGTGTATGGAATACATAGATGTTAAGTGGTAATACAATTGTAGTAATGTAAGAAACCAAGTTTTATTACTGGTCTCTCAAGCCTTTGTATGTCTCATTTAGTACTTTAGTAGTCAAAAACACATCGATAATCCTTTTGAGCATAGTATGCATAGATGTTAGGTTGCAATACAAGTTTAGTAATGCAAAAGACCAAGTTCTATTATTGGTCCGTACAACCTTTGTATGTGTAATTTAGTGATTTAGTAGTAAAAAAAGCACCGATAATCCATCCAAGTAAGGAATAAATAGATGCTAGGAGGTAATACACGTGTTCTCATGTAGGAAACCAAGTTTTATTATTGGTCTGTCCAACCTTTGTATGTCTCATTTAGAAATTTAGTAGCCAAAAAAAAATCAAAAATCCATCCGTGTATGGAATACATAGATGCTAGGTTGTAATACAATAGTAGTAATGTAAGAAACCAAGTTCTATTTTTGGTCCATCCAACTTTTGAATGTCTCATTTAGTGATTTAGTAGTCAAAGAAATACCGATAATCCATCTGATTTTGGAATACATAGATGTTAGGAGGTAATGCACATGTAGTAATGTAAGAAACCAAGTTTTATTACTGGTCCGTCCAGCCTTTGTATGTCTCATTTATTAATTTAGTAGTTAAAAAAACATCGATAATCCTTCTGAGTATGGAATACATAGATGTTAGGTTGTAATACAAGTGTAGTAATGTAAGAAATCAAGTTCTATTACTGGTACGTCCAACCTTTGTATGAGTTATTTAGTGATTTAATTGTCAAAAAACACCGATAATCCATCCAAGTATGGAATAAATAGATGCTAGGAGGTAATATACGAGTTGTAATGTAAGAAACCAAGTTTTATTACTGGTCTGTCTAGCCTTTGTATGTCTTATTTAGTAATTTAGTAGTTGAAAAAACATCGATAACCGCTCTAAGCATGGAATACATAGATGTTAGGTTGCAATACAAGTGTAGTAATGTAAGAGACCAAGTTCTATTATTGGTCCGTCCAACCTTTGTATGTGTAATTTAGTGATTTAGTAGTCAAAAAAACTCCGATAATCCATCCAAGTAAGGAATAAATAGATGCTAGGAGGTAATACACGTGTTCTAATGTAGGAAACCAAGTTTTATTATTGGTCTGTCCAACCTTTGTATGTCTCATTAAGAAATTTAGTAGTCAAAAAAACATCAAAAATCCATCCGAGTATGGAATACATAGATGCCAGGTTGCAATACAATAGCGGTAATGTAAGAAAAAAAGTTCTATTTTTGGTCCATCCAACTTTTGAATGTCTCATTTATTGATTTAGTAGTCAAAGAAACATCGATAATCCATCTGATTTTGGAATACATAGATGTTAGGAGGTAATGCACATGTAGTAATGTAAGAAACCAAGTTTTATTACTGGTTCGTCCAGCCTTTGTATGTCTCATTTAGTAATTTAGTAGTTAAAAAAACATCGATAATCCTTCTGAGTATGGAATACAGAGATGTTAGGTTGTGATACAAGTGTAGTAATGTAAGAAACCAAGTTCTATTATTGGTCCGTCCAACCTTTGTATGTGTAATTTAGTGATTTAGTAGTCAAAAAAACACTGATAATCCATCCAAGTAAGGAATAAATAGATGCTAGGAGGTAATACACGTGTTCTAATGTAGGAAACCAAGTTTTATTATTGGTCTGTCCAACCTTTGTATGTCTCATTTAGAAATTTAGTAGCCAAAGAAAAATCAAAAATCCATCCGTGTATGGAATACATAGATGCTAGGTTGTAATACAATAGTAGTAATGTAAGAAACCAAGTTCTATTTTTGGTCCATCTAACTTTTGAATGTCTCATTTAGTGATTTAGTAGTCAAACAAATACCGATAATCCATCTGATTTTGGAATACATAGATGTTAGGAGGTAATGCACATGTAGTAATGTAAGAAACCAAGTTTTATTACTGGTCCGTCCAGCCTTTGTATGTCTCATTTAGTAATTTAGTAGTTAAAAAAACATCGATAATCCTTCTGAGTATGAAATACGTAGATGTTAGGTTGTAATACAAGTGTAGTAATGTAAGAAATCAAGATCTATTACTTGTACGCCCAACCTTTGTATGAGTTATTTAGTGATTTAGTTGTCAAATAACACCGATAATCCATCCAAGTAAGGAATAAATAGATGCTAGGAGGTAATACACGTATTCTAATGTAGGAAACCAAGCTTTATTATTGGTCTGTCCAACCTTTGTATGTCTCATTTAGAAATTTAGTAGTCAAAAATCCATACGTGTATGGAATACATAGATGTTAGGTGGTAATACAATTGGAGTAATGTAAGAAACCAAGTTTTATTACTGGTCTCTCAATCCTTTGTATGTCTTATTTAGTAATTTAGTAGTCAAAAACACATCGATAACCCTTTTGAGTATGGTATGCATAGATGTTAGGTTGCAATACAAGTGTAGTAATGTAAGAGACCAAGTTCTATTATTGGTCCGTCCAACCTTTGTATGTGTAATTTAGTGATTTAGTAGTCAAAAAAACTCCGATAATCCATCCAAGTAAGGAATAAATAGATGCTAGGAGGTAATACACGTGTTCTAATGTAGGAAACCAAGTTTTATTATTGGTCTGTCCAACCTTTGTATGTGTAATTTAGTGATTTAGTAGTAAAAAAAGCACCGATAATCCATCCAAGTAAGGAATAAATAGATGCTAGGAGGTAATACACGTGTTCTCATGTAGGAAACCAAGTTTTATTATTGGTCTGTCCAACCTTTGTATGTCTCATTTAGAAATTTAGTAGCCAAAAAAAATCAAAAATCCATCCGTGTATGGAATACATAGATGCTAGGTTGTAATACAATAGTAGTAATGTAAGAAACCAAGTTCTATTTTTGGTCCATCCAACTTTTGAATGTCTCATTTAGTAATTTAGTAGTCAAAGAAATACCGATAATCCATCTGATTTTGGAATACATAGATGTTAGGAGGTAATGCACATGTAGTAATGTAAGAAACCAAGTTTTATTACTGGTCCGTCCAGCCTTTGTATGTCTCATTTATTAATTTAGTAGTTAAAAAAACATCGATAATCCTTCTGAGTATGGAATACATAGATGTTAGGTTGCAATACAAGTGTAGTAATGTAAGAGACCAAGTTCTATTATTGGTCCGTCCAACCTTTGTATGTGTAATTTAGTGATTTAGTAGTCAAAAAAACACCGATAATCCATCCAAGTAAGGAATAAATAGATGCTAGGAGGTAATACACGTGTTCTAATGTAGGAAACCAAGTTTTATTATTGGTCTGTCCAACCTTTGTATGTCTCATTTAGAAATTTAGTAGTCAAAAAAACATCAAAAATCCATCCGACTATGGAATACATAGATGCCAGGTTGCAATACAATAGCAGTAATGTAAGAAACAAAGTTCTATTTTTCGTCCATCCAACTTTTGAATGTCTCATTTAGTGATTTAGTAGTCAAAGAAACAACGATAATCCATCTGATTTTGGAATACATAAATGTTAGGAGGTAATGCACATATAGTAATGTAAGAAACCAAGTTTTATTACTGGTCCGTCCAGCCTTTGTATGTCTCATTTAGTAATTTAGTAGTTAAAAAAACATCGATAATCCTTTTGAGTATGGAATACATAGATGTTAGGTTGTAATACAAGTGTAGTAATGTAAGAAATCAAGTTTTATTACTGGTCTTTCAAGCCTTTGTATGTCTCATTTAGTAATTTAGTAGTCAAAAACACATCGATAACCCTTTTGAGTATGGTATGCATATATGTTAGTTTGCAATACAAGTGTAGTAATGTAAGAGACCAAGTTCTATTATTTGTCCGTCCAACCTTTGGATGTGTAATTTAGTGATTTAGTAGTCAAAAAAACACTGATAATCCATCCAAGTAAGGAATAAATAGAAGCTAGGAGGTAAGACACGTATTCTAATGTAAGAAACCAAGTTTTATTACTCGTCCGTCCAGCCTTTGTATGTCTCATTTATTAATTTAGTAGTTAAAAAAACATCGATAATCCTTCTGAGTATGGAATACATAGATGTCAGGTTGTAATACAATAGAAGTAATGTAAGAAACAAAGTTCTATTTTTGGTCCATCCAACTTTTGAATTTCTCATTTAGTGATTTAGTAGTCAAAGAAATACCGATAATCCATCTGATTTTGGAATACATAGATGTTAGGAGGTAATGCACATGTAGTAATGTAAGAAACCAAGTTTTATTACTGGTCCGTCCAGCCTTTGTATGTCTCATTTATTAATTTAGTAGTTAAAAAAACATCGATAATCCTTCTGAGTACGGAATACATAGATGTTAGGTTGTAATACAAGTGTAGTAATGTAAGAAATCAAGTTCTATTACTGGTACGTCCAACCTTTGTATGAGTTATTTAGTGATTTAATTGTCAAAAAACACCGATAATCCATCCAAGTATGGAATAAATAGATGCTAGGAGGTAATATACGAGTTGTAATGTAAGAAACCAAGTTTTATTACTGGTCTGTCCAACCTTTGTATGTCTCATTTAGAAATTTAGTAGTCAAAAATCCATCCGTGTATGGAATACATAGATGCTAGGTTGTAATACAATAGTAGTAATGTAAGAAACCAAGTTCTATTTTTGGTCCATCCAACTTTTGAATGTCTCATTTAGTGATTTAGTAGTCAAAGAAACACCGATAATACATCTGAGTTTGGAATAAATAGATTTTAGGAGGTAATGCACATGTAGTAATGTAAGAAACCAAGTTTTATTACTGGTCCGTCCAGCCTTTGTATGTCTCATTTAGTAATTTAGTAGTTAAAAAAACATCGATAATCCTTCTGAGTATGAAATACATAGATGTTAGGTTGTAATACAAGTGTAGTAATGTAAGAAATCAAGATCTATTACTTGTACGCCCAACCTTTGTATGAGTTATTTAGTGATTTAGCTGTCAAATAACACCGATAATCCATCCAAGTAAGGAATAAATAGATGCTAGGAGGTAATACACGTATTCTAATGTAGGAAACCAAGCTTTATTATTGGTCTGTCCAACCTTTGTATGTCTCATTTAGAAATTTAGTAGTCAAAAATCCATACGTGTATGGAATACATAGATGTTAGGTGGTAATACAATTGTAGTAATGTAAGAAACCAAGTTTTATTACTGGTCTCTCAAGCCTTTGTATGTCTCATTTAGTACTTTAGTAGTCAAAAACACATCGATAATCCTTTTGAGCATAGTATGCATAGATGTTAGGTTGCAATACAAGTTTAGTAATGTAAAAGACCAAGTTCTATTATTGGTCCGTCCAACCTTTGTATGTGTAATTTAGTGATTTAGTAGTAAAAAAAGCACCGATAATCCATCCAAGTAAGGAATAAATAGATGCTATGAGGTAACACACGTTTTCTCATGTAGGAAACCAAGTTTTATTATTGGTCTGTCCAACCTTTGTATGTCTCATTTAGAAATTTAGTAGCCAAAAAAAAATCAAAAATCCATCCGTGTATGGAATACATAGATGCTAGGTTGTAATACAATAGTAGTAATGTAAGAAACCAAGTTCTATTTTTGGTCCATCCAACTTTTGAATGTCTCATTTAGTAATTTAGTAGTCAAAGAAATACCGATAATCCATCTGATTTTGGAATACATAGATGTTAGGAGGTAATGCACATGTAGTAATGTAAGAAACCAAGTTTTATTACTGGTCCGTCCAGCCTTTGTATGTCTCATTTATTAATTTAGTAGTTAAAAAAACATCGATAATCCTTCTGAGTATGGAATACATAGATGTTAGGTTGCAATACAAGTGTAGTAATGTAAGAGACCAAGTTCTATTATTGGTCCGTCCAACCTTTGTATGTGTAATTTAGTGATTTAGTAGTCAAAAAAACACCGATAATCCATCCAAGTAAGGAATAAATAGATGCTAGGAGGTAATACACGTGTTCTAATATAGGAAACCAAGTTTTATTATTGGTCTGTCCAACCTTTGTATGTCTCATTTAGAAATTTAGTAGTCAAAAAAACATCAAAAATCCATCCGACTATGGAATACATAGATGCCAGGTTGCAATACAATAGCAGTAATGTAAGAAACAAAGTTCTATTTTTGGTCCATCCAACTTTTGAATGTCTCATTTAGTGATTTAGTAGTCAAAGAAACAACGATAATCCATCTGATTTTGGAATACATAGATGTTAGGAGGTAATGCACATATAGTAATGTAAGAAACCAAGTTTTATTACTGGTCCGTCCAGCCTTTGTATGTCTCATTTAGTAATTTAGTAGTTAAAAAAACATCGATAATCCTTTTGAGTATGGAATACATAGATGTTAGGTTGTAATACAAGTGTAGTAATGTAAGAAATCAAGTTTTATTACTGGTCTTTCAAGCCTTTGTATGTCTCATTTAGTAATTTAGTAGTCAAAAACACATCGATAACCCTTTTGAGTATGGTATGCATATATGTTAGTTTGCAATACAAGTGTAGTAATGTAAGAGACCAAGTTCTATTATTTGTCCGTCCAACCTTTGGATGTGTAATTTAGTGATTTAGTAGTCAAAAAAACACTGATAATCCATCCAAGTAAGGAATAAATAGAAGCTAGGAGGTAAGACACGTATTCTAATGTAAGAAACCAAGTTTTATTACTGGTCCGTCCAGCCTTTGTATGTCTCATTTATTAATTTAGTAGTTAAAAAAACATCGATAATCCTTCTGAGTATGGAATACATAGATGCCAGGTTGTAATACAATAGAAGTAATGTAAGAAACAAAGTTCTATTTTTGGTCCATCCAACTTTTGAATTTCTCATTTAGTGATTTAGTAGTCAAAGAAATACCGATAATCCATCTGATTTTGGAATACATAGATGTTAGGAGGTAATGCACATGTAGTAATGTAAGAAACCAAGTTTTATTACTGGTCCGTCCAGCCTTTGTATGTCTCATTTATTAATTTAGTAGTTAAAAAAACGTCGATAATCCTTCTGAGTACGGAATACATAGATGTTAGGTTGTAATACAAGTGTAGTAATGTAAGAAATCAAGTTCTATTACTGGTACGTCCAACCTTTGTATGAGTTATTTAGTGATTTAATTGTCAAAAAACACCGATAATCCATCCAAGTATGGAATAAATAGATGCTAGGAGGTAATATACGAGTTGTAATGTAAGAAACCAAGTTTTATTACTGGTCTGTCCAACCTTTGTATGTCTCATTTAGAAATTTAGTAGTCAAAAATCCATCCGTGTATGGAATACATAGATGCTAGGTTGTAATACAATAGTAGTAATGTAAGAAACCAAGTTCTATTTTTGGTCCATCCAACTTTTGAATGTCTCATTTAGTGATTTAGTAGTCAAAGAAACACCGATTATACATCTGAGTTTGGAATAAATAGATTTTAGGAGGTAATGCACATGTAGTAATGTAAGAAACCAAGTTTTATTACTGGTCCGTCCAGCCTTTGTATGTCTCATTTAGTAATTTAGTAGTTAAAAAAACATCGATAATCCTTCTGAGTATGAAATACATAGATGTTAGGTTGTAATACAAGTGTAGTAATGTAAGAAATCAAGATCTATTACTTGTACGCCCAACCTTTGTATGAGTTATTTAGTGATTTAGCTGTCAAATAACACCGATAATCCATCCAAGTAAGGAATAAATAGATGCAAGGAGGTAATACACGTATTCTAATGTAGGAAACCAAGCTTTATTATTGGTCTGTCCAACCTTTGTATGTCTCATTTAGAAATTTAGTAGTCAAAAATCCATACGTGTATGGAATACATAGATGTTAGGTGGTAATACAATTGTAGTAATGTAAGAAACCAAGTTTTATTACTGGTCTCTCAAGCCTTTGTATGTCTCATTTAGTACTTTAGTAGTCAAAAACACATCGATAATCCTTTTGAGCATAGTATGCATAGATGTTAGGTTGCAATACAAGTTTAGTAATGTAAAAGACCAAGTTCTATTATTGGTCCGTCCAACCTTTGTATGTGTAATTTAGTGATTTAGTAGTAAAAAAAGCACCGATAATCCATCCAAGTAAGGAATAAATAGATGCTAGGAGGTAATATACGAGTTGTAATGTAAGAAACCAAGTTTTATTACTGGTCTGTCCAACCTTTGTATGTCTCATTTAGAAATTTAGTAGTCAAAAATCCATCCGTGTATGGAATACATAGATGCTAGGTTGTAATACAATAGTAGTAATGTAAGAAACCAAGTTCTATTTTTGGTCCATCCAACTTTTGAATGTCTCATTTAGTGATTTAGTAGTTAAAGAAACACCGATAATACATCTGAGTTTGGAATAAATAGATTTTAGGAGGTAATGCACATGTAGTAATGTAAGAAACCAAGTTTTATTACTGGTCCGTCCAGCCTTTGTATGTCTCATTTAGTAATTTAGTAGTTAAAAAAACATCGATAATCCTTCTGAGTATGGAATACATAGATGTTAGGTTGTAATACAAGTGTAGTAATGTAAGAAATCAAGATCTATTACTGGTACGCCCAACCTTTGTATGAGTTATTTAGTTATTTAGTTGTCAAATAACACCGATAATCCATCCAAGAAAGGAATAAATAGATGCTAGGAGGTAATACACGTGTTCTAATGTAGGAAACCAAGCTTTATTATTGGTCTGTCCAACCTTTGTATGTCTCATTTAGAAATTTAGTAGTCAAAAATCCATACGTGTATGGAATACATAAATGTTAGGTGGTAATACAATTGTAGTAATGTAAGAAACCAAGTTTTATTACTGGTCTCTCAAGCCTTTGTATGTCTCATTTAGTACTTTAGTAGTTAAAAAAACATCGATAATCCTTCTGAGTATGGAATACATAGATGTTAGGTTGTAATACAAGTGTAGTAATGTAAGAAATCAAGTTCTATTACTGGTACGTCCAACCTTTGTATGAGTTATTTAGTGATTTAATTGTCAAAAAACACCGATAATCCATCCAAGTATGGAATAAATAGATGCTAGGAGGTAATATACGATTTGTAATGTAAGAAACCAAGTTTTATTACTGGTCTGTCCAGCCTTTGTATGTCTTATTTAGTAATTTAGTAGTTAAAAAAACATCGATAACCGCTCTAAATATGGAATACATAGATGTTAGGTTGTAATACAATTGTAGTAATGTAAGAAACCAAGTTTTACTACTGGTCTCTCAATCCTTTGTATGTCTTATTTAGTAATTTAGTAGTCAAAAACACATCGATAACCCTTTTGAGTATGGTATGCATAGATGTTAGGTTGCAATACAAGTCTAGTAATGTAAGAGACCAAGTTCTATTATTGGTCCGTCCAACCTTTGTATGTGTAATTTAGTGATTTAGTAGTCAAAAAAACACCGATAATCCATCCAAGTAAGGAATAAATAGATGCTAGGAGGTAATACACGTGTTCTAATGTAGGAAACCAAGTTTTATTATTGGTCTGTCCAACCTTTGTATGTCTCATTAAGAAATTTAGTAGTCAAAAAAACATCAAAAATCCATCCGACTATGGAATACATAGATGCCAGGTTGCAATACAATAGCGGTAATGTAAGAAAAAAAGTTCTATTTTTGGTCCATCCAACTTTTGAATGTCTCATTTATTGATTTAGTAGTCAAAGAAACACCGATAATCCATCTGATTTTGGAATACATAGATGTTAGGAGGTAATGCACATGTAGTAATGTAAGAAACCATGTTTTATTACTGGTTCGTCCAGCCTTTGTATGTCTCATTTAGTAATTTAGTAGTTAAAAAAACATCGATAATCCTTCTGAGTATGGAATACATAGATGTTAGGTTGTGATACAAGTGTAGTAATGTAAGAAACCATGTTCTATTATTGGTCCGTCCAACCTTTGTATGTGTAATTTAGTGATTTAGTAGTCAAAAAAACACTGATAATCCATCCAAGTAATGAATAAATAGATGCTAGGAGGTAATACACGTGTTCTAATGTAGGAAACCAAGTTTTATTATTGGTCTGTCCAACCTTTGTATGTCTCATTTAGAAATTTAGTAGTCAAAAATCCATCCGTGTATGGAATACATAGATGCTAGGTTGTAATACAATAGTAGTAATGTAAGAAACCAAGTTCTATTTTTGGTCCATCAACCTTTTGAATGTCTCATTTAGTGATTTAGTAGTCAAAGAAACACCGATAATACATCTGAGTTTGGAATAAATAGATTTTAGGAGGTAATGCACATGTAGTAATGTAAGAAACCAAGTTTTATTACTGGTCCGTCCAGCCTTTGTATGTCTCATTTAGTAATTTAGTAGTTAAAAAAACATCGATAATCCTTCTGAGTATGGAATACATAGATGTTAGGTTGTAACACAAGTGTAGTAATGTAAGAAATCAAGATCTATTACTGGTACGCCCAACCTTTGTATGAGTTATTTAGTGATTTAGTTGTCAAATAACACCGATAATCCATCCAAGTAAGGAATAAATAGATGCTAGGAGGTAATACACGTGTTCTAATGTAGGAAACCAAGCTTTATTATTGGTCTGTCCAACCTTTGTATGTCTCATTTAGAAATTTAGTAGTCAAAAATCCATACGTGTATGGAATACATAGATGTTAAGTGGTAATACAATTGTAGTAATGTAAGAAACCAAGTTTTATTACTGGTCTCTCAAGCCTTTGTATGTCTCATTTAGTACTTTAGTAGTCAAAAACACATCGATAATCCTTTTGAGCATAGTATGCATAGATGTTAGGTTGCAATACAAGTTTAGTAATGTAAAAGACCAAGTTCTATTATTGGTCCGTCCAACCTTTGTATGTGTAATTTAGTGATTTAGTAGTAAAAAAAGCACCGATAATCCATCCAAGTAAGGAATAAATAGATGCTAGGAGGTAATACACGTGTTCTCATGTAGGAAACAAAGTTTTATTATTGGTCTGTCCAACCTTTGTATGTCTCATTTAGAAATTTAGTAGCCAAAAAAAAATCAAAAATCCATCCGTGTATGGAATACATAGATGCTAGGTTGTAATACAATAGTAGTAATGTAAGAAACCAAGTTCTATTTTTGGTCCATCCAACTTTTGAATGTCTCATTTAGTGATTTAGTAGTCAAAGAAATACCGATAATCCATCTGATTTTGGAATACATAGATGTTAGGAGGTAATGCACATGTAGTAATGTAAGAAACCAAGTTTTATTACTGGTCCGTCCAACCTTTGTATGTCTCATTTATTAATTTAGTAGTTAAAAAAACATCGATAATCCTTCTGAGTATGGAATACATAGATGCCAGGTTGTAATACAATAGAAGTAATGTAAGAAACAAAGTTCTATTTTTGGTCCATCCAACTTTTGAATTTCTCATTTAGTGATTTAGTAGTCAAAGAAATACCGATAATCCATCTGATTTTGGAATACATAGATGTTAGGAGGTAATGCACATGTAGTAATGTAAGAAACCAAGTTTTATTACTGGTCCGTCCAGCCTTTGTATGTCTCATTTATTAATTTAGTAGTTAAAAAAACATCGATAATCCTTCTGAGTATGGAATACATAGATGTTAGGTTGTAATACAAGTGTAGTAATGTAAGAAATCAAGTTCTATTACTGGTACGTCCAACCTTTGTATGAGTTATTTAGTGATTTAATTGTCAAAAAACACCGATAATCCATCCAAGTATGGAATAAATAGATGCTAGGAGGTAATATACGAGTTGTAATGTAAGAAACCATGTTTTATTACTGGTCTGTCCAACCTTTGTATGTCTCATTTAGAAATTTAGTAGTCAAAAATCCATCCGTGTATGGAATACATAGATGCTAGGTTGTAATACAATAGTAGTAATGTAAGAAACCAAGTTCTATTTTTGGTCCATCCAACTTTTGAATGTCTCATTTAGTGATTTAGTAGTCAAAGAAACACCGATAATACATCTGAGTTTGGAATAAATAGATTTTAGGAGGTAATGCACATGTAGTAATGTAAGAAACCAAGTTTTATTACTGGTCCTTCCAGCCTTTGTATGTCTCATTTAGTAATTTAGTAGTTAAAAAAACATCGATAATCCTTCTGAGTATGGAATACATAGATGTTAGGTTGTAATCCAAGTGTAGTAATGTAAGAAATCAAGATCTATTACTGGTACGCCCAACCTTTGTATGAGTTATTTAGTGATTTGGTTGTCAAATAACACCGATAATCCATCCAAGTAAGGAATAAATAGATGCTAGGAGGTAATACACGTGTTCTAATGTAGGAAACCAAGCTTTATTATTGGTCTGTCCAACCTATGTATGTCTCATTTAGAAATTTAGTAGTCAAAAATCCATACGTGTATGGAATACATAGATGTTAGGTGGTAATACAATTGTAGTAATGTAAGAAACCAAGTTTTATTACTGGTCTCTCAAGCCTTTGTATGTCTCATTTAGTACTTTAGTAGTTAAAAAAACATCGATAATCCTTCTGAGTATGGAATACATAGATGTTAGGTTGTAATACAAGTGTAGTAATGTAAGAAATCAAGTTCTATTACTGGTACGTCCAACCTTTGTATGAGTTATTTAGTGATTTAATTGTCAAAAAACACCGATAATCCATCCAAGTCTTGAATAAATAGATGCTAGGAGGTAATATACGATTTGTAATGTAAGAAACCAAGTTTTATTACTGGTCTGTCCAGCCTTTGTATGTCTTATTTAGTAATTTAGTAGTTAAAAAAACATCGATAACCGCTCTAAGTATGGAATACATAGATGTTAGGTTGTAATACAATTGTAGTAATGTAAGAAACCAAGTTTTATTACTGGTCTCTCAATCCTTTGTATGTCTTATTTAGTAATTTAGTAGTCAAAAACACATCGATAACCCTTTTGAGTATGCTATGCATAGATGTTAGGTTGCAATACAAGTGTAGTAATGTAAGAGACCAAGTTCTATTATTGGTCCGTCCAACCTTTGTATGTGTAATTTAGTGATATAGTAGTCAAAAAAACACCGATAATCCATCCAAGTAAGGAATAAATAGATCCTAGGAGGTAATACACGTGTTCTAATGTAGGAAACCAAGTTTTATTATTGGTCTGTCCAACCTCTGTATGTCTCATTAAGAAATTTAGTAGTCAAAAAAACATCAAAAATCCATCCGAGTATGGAATACATAGATGCCAGGTTGCAATACAATAGCGGTAATGTAAGAAAAAAAGTTCTATTTTTGGTCCATCCAACTTTTGAATGTCTCATTTATTGATTTAGTAGTCAAAGAAACACCGATAATCCATCTGATTTTGGAATACATAGATGTTAGGAGGTAATGCACATGTAGTAATGTAAGAAACCAAGTTTTATTACTGGTTCGTCCAGCCTTTGTATGTCTCATTTAGTAATTTAGTAGTTAAAAAAACATCGATAATCCTTCTGAGTATGGAATACATAGATGTTAGGTTGTGATACAAGTGTAGTAATGTAAGAAACCAAGTTCTATTATTGATCCGTCCAACCTTTGTATGTGTAATTTAGTGATTTAGTAGTCAAAAAAACACTGATAATCCATCCAAGTAATGAATAAATAGATGCTAGGAGGTAATACATGTGTTCTAATGTAGGAAACCAAGTTTTATTACTGGTCTGTCCAGCCTTTGTATGTCTTATTTAGTAATTTAGTAGTTGAAAAAACATTGATAACCGCTCTAAGCATGGAATACATAGATGTTAGGTTGTAATACAATTGTAGTAATGTAAGAAACCATGTTTTATTACTGGTCTCTCAATCCTTTGTATGTCTTATTTATTAATTTAGTAGTCAAAAACACATCGATAACCCTTTTGAGTATGGTATGCATAGATGTTAGGTTGCAATACAAGTGTAGTAATGTAAGAGACCAAGTTCTATTATTGGTCCGTCCAACCTTTGTATGTGTAATTTAGTGATTTAGTAGTCAAAAAAACACTGATAATCCATCCAAGTAAGGAATAAATAGAAGCTAGGAGGTAATACATGTATTCTAATATAAGAAACCAAGTTTTATTATTGGTCTGTCCAACCTTTGTATGTCTCATTTAGAAATTTAGTAGTCAAAAAAACATCAAAAATCCATCCGAGTATGGAATACATAGATGCAGGTTGTAATACAATAGCAGTAATGTAAGAAACAAAGTTCTATTTTTGGTCCATCCAACTTTTGAATGTCTCATTTAGTGATTTAGTAGTCAAAGAAACAACGATAATCCATCTGATTTTGGAATACATAGATGTTAGGAGGTAATGCACATGTAGTAATGTAAGAAACCAAGTTTTATTACTGGTCCGTCCAGCCTTTGTATGTCTCATTTAGTAATTTAGTAGTTAAAAAAACATCGATAATCCTTTTGAGTATGGAATACATAGATGTTAGGTTGTAATACAAGTGTAGTAATGTAAGAAATCAAGTTTTATTACTGGTCTTTCAAGCCTTTGTATGTCTCATTTAGTAATTTAGTAGTCAAAAACACATCGATAACCCTTTTGAGTATGGTATGCATAGATGTTAGTTTGCAATACAAGTGTAGTAATGTAAGAGACCAAGTTCTATTATTTGTCCGTCCAACCTTTGGATGTGTAATTTAGTGATTTAGTAGTCAAAAAAACACTGATAATCCATCCAAGTAAGGAATAAATAGAAGCTAGGAGGTAATACACGTATTCTAATGTAAGAAACCAAGTTTTATTATTGGTCTGTCCAACCTTTGTATGTCTCATTTAGAAATTTAGTAGTCAAAAAAACATCAAAAATCCATCCGAGTATGGAATACATAGATGCCAGGTTGTAATACAATAGAAGTAATGTAAGAAACAAAGTTCTATTTTTGGTCCATCCAACTTTTGAATGTCTCATTTAGTGATTTAGTAGTCAAAGAAATACCGATAATCCATCTGATTTTGGAATACATAGATGTTAGGAGGTAATGCACATGTAGTAATGTAAGAAACCAAGTTTTATTACTGGTCCGTCCAGCCTTTGTATATCTCATTTATTAATTTATTAGTTAAAAAAACATCGATAATCCTTCTGAGTATGGAATACATAGATGTTAGGTTGTAATACAAGTGTAGTAATGTAAGAAATCAAGTTCTATTACTGGTACGTCCAACCTTTGTATGAGTTATTTAGTGATTTAATTGTCAAAAAACACCGATAATGTAACACCCCGTATTCAATAGACACTACTCTTACCTATATGGAAAATGGTACAGACTTATGGCAATAGGTGATGGAATAACTAGTTCTTTGATTCAAGTACAACACTTCGTACATTTTCAAAACTTATACGATCAACCTAACATGGATAAAGGTATTTAAACTTGAGATAATAACGACATACTTGAGTGTAAAGTTAAAGTTAAGTGGTGGATTAAGGTAGAAGGATTAAGACGTTGGAAAAAGGGAAGAACATAAACGAGGTGCTTCCGTGACTTAATTAAGATAGTAGGTGTATCACCTATTTAACCTATTGGGCTGCATTTGGACCTATGTTAATGGACTGAATTGAGGTCCAAACTAAGTACATAAAATAGGGAAGATGACCAGCCTAACACCTAAATATCACTAAGGCCCAACATGCTATGATCCAACTAGAATTAGCCCAAGTAAGTGGACTGTTTTGGACAGCTTATATAGCCAAGTAGGTGCATCACCTACTTGGACTATTTTTGACCAAAAATTGGATAAGAATGAGATAAAAGAGGTGGCTAAGAGGGTTTATAAAGAGCTGGAATTCAGCTCATTTATCCATTCATTTCCTTTTCCAAAAACTGAAAATTAAAACACTCTCTCCTCTCTCAAACCCCAAACAGCCGCCCTAGTTTTCCTTTAGGGTTCTTGGACTAATCTCCCATTTTACAAGCCTTGGTAAGTGTTTACCCTTATATATTAATGTTATATATGTATAATAGGTTGTGTAAAACATGTTGGTGGTGTTTAAAATGTATAGGGCAGCCCCTTAATTAAGTTGGCAGTCCACTTGTGTTGGTTTTGATGAATTTGTCTTCCTTGTGGCTTGGACTTGTATAGGGGCTTAGGGTGTTGAAGAAATTAAGTTATGATTATGAAATTCCAGTATATTAAAGTGTGGTTCTGCCCCTGAATCGTTCCTCTTATGTATGTCTTGATGGAAATGTTTATATGTGTTGGTAAATGGAACGTTTGTTGTAGTGAAAAGAGAACACTCTTTTGTTATGTTAATCTGAATTTTGGAACTGTTGTGGAATGATTTTGGTATGCTACTGTGGAAGGCAGTATGGTTACCTTATGGTGTGAATATATGGAGTTTCATTGGAGTGGAAATGTAAAGGATAAACTAGGTAGGTAATCCTACCGGTTTGTAACGGTTATGTTTGTTTGTGGACTGTTTTGGTGGTGTGTGGACTGATTTGGTGTTGTTGTTTTGCAAAAGCAGTAAGTGTTAGGGTAATGTGGTTGAATACTGTTATATGGTAGTATAATGAAAGGGGGAGTGATGCAATATGTGTTTTGGAGGTTGGACGGTTTCTACTTTCCGTTAAGCACCTACTTACCGTCTTGTGAACTTATAATGTAGCTAGCCGTTAATGTTTGATCCATTATGTACTTGTGTTGTAGAGTAACACATAAGGAAGGAGCTGAATCATTGTAGTTACATATTGAAAAGATAAGGTATGTAAGGTTATTCTTTTCCGCATTCTTCTGCAGCATCTAGTATTCATATTATCATAACACTTGTCCTATCCCCAAAGGGTTGTACAATATCTCATTTTCAGAATTAGTAGCACTGTTATAAATGTATCGCTCTTATAACTAAAGAATGATGTAATGTGAGTAATTGTGTAATGGTTAATGTTGAAAATGGGTGGTATCTCATGGAGTGAAAGAAACACTCGCATGAATGTCGATCCCATTATTACGGGTGGTATCCCATGGGATAAAAGGAACATCCGCATGGATGGCGATCCCGATTATTATGTTATTTCCCACTGATCAGTTGGGCCCGGGCAAGACATGATTGATGATTGATGATGTACAGTAAAGTAAAGTACAGTAAAGTAAAGAAACCAATGTACATGATTCCACATATATACCATATGGTGGTTATTTATATCGTTCGTTCACTTGTACTTAATTCCATTGAAGTGCTTATATTTCATACAGTTACTTATAGCCTTACATACTCAGTACATTCTTTCGTACTGACGTCCCTTGGGGGACTTACCTTACGTGCTGCAGGTACAGGTACTAGTAGACCTCCTCAGTAGGCTACGGGTCATCTACAAAATATTGGTGAGCTCCAGTTCGGTTCGGGGCTTTCCGATTCATATGTATATGTGGTTTTGGTGCTGCATAAGCATTGTATATAAAGTGGGAAATTATACCGACTATGTTTTGGGTTTTGTAGCTGTTAGAGGCTTTGTAGACGTTATACAGTTGAAGGAGGGAATGTTGTGTGTTTTTTTCTCAACCATATGGCTCCAACGGCCATGTCTCATGTTTATAGAAATGTTCTTATTAGATTTATATTATTGATATGTTGTGTCCATAAGTGATTGAATGCTAACCTATTGACAACAAGTATGTGAACGTATAGAATGGTTCTCTCGGGCCTTAACGGCTTCGGGTGCCATGTCCGCCTCAATGGGATTTGAGGTGTGACAGAAGTGGTATCAGAGCGGTCGTCCTAGGGTGTCTACAAAGCCGTGTCTGAGTAGATTCTTACTTATCGATGTGTTGTGCACCACATCTATACGTAGGAGACTACGGGACATTTAGGAGTTGTTTCTTTTCTTCATTTCCTAGATCGTGCAATAGAGCTAAAGTTGTAGGTTGAATCACATCTGACCATTGAAATGGTTTTCTTATGTTATAGTAAAAATGCCGGTTACAAGAAGAGGTAGAGGTAGAGGTAAGAAGATAGACATGGCTGCTGGAGAAGGAACCAGTAAATCACCACCTAAACAAGCTAATCAAGGTGAAACTGAAAATGAGTTTGCATCACAGACTTCTTCCACTCTTCCATTGTCAGAAGAGTTAAGAGGAAGAGAAGTACCTGCAGGACCACCAATAAATACTACTGACCAGGATCTAAAGAGTGCAATGCAAATGTTGACCCGAATAGTTGCTGCACAAGTTCAGGGACAAGGTGGTCCAACGACAAGTGATGATAGTGCAGCTAGTCGACGGACACAGGATTTTCTGAAGTTAGATCCTCCCACATTCACTGGATCAGATCCAAATGAGGACCCTCAAGATTTTGTAGATCAAATTCAAAGGGCTTTGGAGGTTATGCATGTGTCCGGTGTGGAAACGGTTGAGCTTGCGGCCTATAGATTGAAGGGCGAGGCTATTTTATGGTATGAAGATTGGAAACGGTCGAGGGGTATTGATGCACTCCCAGCTAGTTGGGAAGAATTTAAAATGGCATTCATTGATCACTATCTCCCATATGAGGTCCGAGAGGCTCGTGCAGACCAGTTCTTGAATCTGCGGCAGGGTAACATGAGTGTCCGAGAGTATAGCCTTTGATTTAACTCTTTGGCCCGTTATGCTCCGAATGTGGTAGCTACGATGACCGATAGAGTTCATCGGTATGTGGACAGACTGGAGCCATATTTGGTTCGAGATTGTACTATTGCTGCGTTGAACAGGGATATGGACATAGCTAGAATACAGGCCTTTGCACAGAAAATGGAAGATCAGAGGCAACGGAGAAGAACACAAGGGTTTGAAGAAGGGTCGTCGAAGAGAGCTAGATCTACGGGACAGTCTATGGTGTCCCAAGGAGAGTTTAGGCCTCGGAGTTTTAATAGACCGCCTAGGCCACCATTTTCTCATTCCATGGCAGGCACTTCATTTCAATTCCAAGGGTTTAGAGGTAATCAAGCCGGGCAAGGTAGTGGGAGTCGTGGTTCACAGACATCGGGATCTTTTCGTTCACCATGTCAGCATTGCAGACGATATCATCCAGGTGAATGCCGACTGGGGATGAATGTTTGTTATTGGTGTGGCATGACAGGGCACATGATGAGGGAATGCCCACGAAGAGGCTCGGGAAGCATGGTACGACCTGCGGGATCCACTGTGGCATCATCATCATCGGTGCCTTCCCTAGGTAGAGGAGTGCAGCCTATTGGACGCGGTAGAGGTGCTAGAGGAGCAGCTAGTTCCAGTGGAACTCAAAATCGTATTTATGCTCTAGCAGACCGTCAGAATTCAGAAGCATCTCCTGATGTAGTTACAGGTATCTTGTCCATATTCTCACATAATGTATATGCGTTGATTGATCCAGGTTCTACATTATCATATGTTACTGCTTTGATTGCTGAAAAATTTGAAAGAACGCCGGAATTACTAGTTAAGTCAATTGAAGTAACCACACCGGTTGGGGAATCTATTATAGCAAAGAGAGTTTATCGTGATTGCATAGTTACTGTCAGTGGTCATGATACGTTGGTTGATTTTGTTGAGCTAGACATGATAGATTTTGATGTTATAATGGGAATGGATTGGCTAGCTTCTTGTTATGCCACGGTAGATTGTCGAGCCAAGAGGGTACAATTCCATTTTCCACAAAAGGATGTTCTTGAATGGAAGGGTAATGTAGGGGCACCAAGAGGCAGATTTATTTCCTATCTTAAGGCTAGGAAAATGATATCCAAGGGATATATATGCCACTTAGTGAGAGTGCATGATATTGATGCAAAACTACCAACTCCTCAATCGGTTCCAGTGGTCAATGAATTTCTTGACGTATTTCCAGAGGATCTTCCAGGTTTGCCCCCAGAACGGGAAGTAGAGTTTGGTATCGATGTAGATCCAGGCACTCAACCTATCTCTATTCCCCCATATAGAATGGCTCCAGCAGAATTGCGTGAATTGAAGGAGCAATTGAAAGATTTGCTGGACAAGGGCTTCGTTAGGCCTAGTAGGTCCCCGTGGGGTGCACCGGTATTATTTGTACGGAAGAAAGATGGCACATTGAGAATGTGCATTGACTATCGGCAATTGAATAAGGTGACAATTAAGAACAAATATCCCCTTCCTAGAATTGATGATTTGTTTGATCAATTACAAGGTGCTACATGTTTCTCAAAGATTGACTTGAGGTCGGGTTACCATCAAGTAAAGGTCAGAGAAAGAGATATACCCAAGACAGCTTTCCGAACACGGTACGGTCATTATGAGTTTTTGGTTATGTCCTTCGGGCTAACAAATGCACCAGCAGCATTTATGGATCTGATGAATAGGGTGTTCAAGCCGTTTTTAGACATGTTCGTGATAGTATTTATAGACGATATTCTTGTCTATTCACGATCAAAAGAGGACCATGCTAGCCACTTACGACAGGTGTTACAGATTCTTCGTGATCGTAAGTTATATGCAAAGTTCTCTAAATGTGAATTTTGGTTGAAGTCTGTAGCATTCTTGGGTCACATTGTATCAGATGAAGGGATAAGGGTTGATACGCAAAAGATTGAAGCGGTGAAAAATTGGCCAAGGCCTACGACACCTACGGAAATTCGTAGCTTCCTTGGGTTAGCAGGTTATTATCGAAGGTTTGTTGAAGGGTTTTCTTCCATTGCTGCACCTTTAACAAAGCTTACACACAAGGCAATCAAATTTCAGTGGAATGATGCATGTGAGAGAAGTTTCCAAGAGCTGAAAGATAAATTGACTTCTACACCAGTATTGGTACTTTCGGAAGGCACAGAGGGGTATGTAGTATATTGTGATGCTTCCGGAATTGGCCTAGGGTGTGTATTGATGTATCACGGTAATGTAATAGCATATGCTTCACGACAGCTGCGACCGCATGAGAGAAACTATCCCACGCATGATCTTGAATTAGCAGCGGTGGTATTTGCTTTAAAGATATGGCGTCATTATTTGTATGGAGTTCATGTTGACATCTATACTGATCACAAAAGTTTACAGTATATCTTTAAGCAGAAGGAACTCAATTTGAGGCAACGAAGGTGGCTTGAGCTATTGAAAGATTATGATATTGATATTCTATATAATCTAGGAAAAGCAAATGTGGTAGCTGATGCATTGAGCCAAAAGGAAATAGGAGGCACTAGTAGCCACTTAACAGAAAAACAAGGGTTAATCAAGGATCTACATCAATTAGCTAGCTTAGGCGTTCGCCTTCTTGAAACTCCAGAGGAAGGAGTTGTCGTGCAAAATGCGGCCGAATCATCATTAGTAGTTGAAGTGAAAGAAAAGCAGTATCCAGATCCTATTCTATCACAGCTTAAGGAGAATGTACAGCAAGGTATGACAAAGGCATTTGAGCTTACTCAAGAAGGAGTACTTCAGTGCCAAAACAGACTATGTGTACCTGATGTAGATGAGTTAAGACGAAGGATTATGACAGAGGCACATCATTCCAGGTATTCTATACATCCGGGATCAACTAAAATGTACCACGATATTAAAGGAGTGTATTGGTGGGGTGATATGAAGAAGAATATTGCAAAATTTGTAGCCCAATGTCCAAATTGTCAACAAGTAAAAGTAGAGCATCAGAAGCCTGGAGGTTATATGCAATGTATAAATCTCCCGGTCTGGAAGTGGGATATGATTAATATGGATTTCATCACAGGTTTGCCTCGTACACTGCGGAAATTTGATTCCATATGGGTAATAGTTGACAGGCTTACCAAGTCAGCACACTTCCTACCAGTCAAGACCACTTATACAGCTGAAGATTATGCACAGTTGTATGTTAAAGAGATAGTTCGACTGCACGGAATTCCAATCTCTATTATATCAGACAGGGGAGCCCAATTTACTGCACACTTTTGGAAATCTTTTCAGAAGAGTTTGGGAACCCAAGTGAATTTAAGTACGGCTTTTCATCCTCAGACAGATGGACAAGCAGAACGTACTATCCAGACACTTGAAGATATGCTACGAGCGTGCGCATTAGACTTTAAAGGCAATTGGGATGATCATTTATCTCTTGTTGAATTTGCCTACAATAATAGCTATCATTCAAGTATCAAGATGGCTCCTTACGAAGCGTTATATGGGAGGAAGTGTAGATCACCTATCGGATGGTTTGAAGTAGGTGAGACTATTTTATTTGGACCCGACCTTGTTTATCAAGCCATGGAAAAGGTTAAGGTGATACAACAACGGCTAGGAACAGCCCAAAGTCGACACAAATCATATGCCGATGTTAGAAGAAGGGGGCTAGAGTTCGCTATAGGTGATTGGGTATTTTTGAAAGTGTCACCAATGAAAGGGGTAATGAGATTTGGGAAGAAGGGAAAACTAAGTCCACGTTATATAGGACCATATAAGATTATCCAAAGATTTGGCCAAGTCGCATATGAGTTGGAATTACCCCAAGAACTCTCCACAGTTCATCCAGTATTTCATGTCTCAATGCTTCGAAAGTGCATAGGAGATCCATCTCATATTACTCCTACTGAAGATGTACAAGTTACGGAAGATCTCACCTATGAAGAAGTACCTATTGCTATTTTGGATCGACAAGTTAAGAAGTTAAGAAATAAAGAGGTAGCTTCCGTAAAAGTGCTTTGGAGGAATCAAAAGGTAGAAGAGATCACATGGGAAGCTGACGAAATGATGAAATCTAAGTATCCTCAATTATTTGAAACCGAAGTGGAAGCCTTAGATGCTGAATTGGAGCAATAACAAGTATGTATATATAAGAATTTTATGGTAGTATAAAGATTAAACTTAAGCTTGAACTTGTTTAAGCTAAGTAGTGATAATACTACCATTCGAGGACGAATGTTCCTAAGGAGGGGAGGATGTAACACCCCGTATTCTATAGACACTACTCTTACCTATATGGAAAATGGTACAGACTTATGGCAATAGGTGATGGAATAACTAGTTCTTTGATTCAAGTACAACACTTCGTACATTTTCAAAACTTATACGATCAACCTAACATGGATAAAGGTATTTAAACTTGAGATAATAACGACATACTTGAGTGTAAAGTTAAAGTTAAGTGGTGGATTAAGGTAGAAGGATTAAGACGTTGGAAAAAGGGAAGAACATAAACGAGGTGCTTCCGTGACTTAATTAAGATAGTAGGTGTATCACCTATTTAACCTATTGGGCTGCATTTGGACCTATGTTAATGGACTGAATTGAGGTCCAAACTAAGTACATAAAATAGGGAAGATGACCAGCCCAACACCTAAATATCACTAAGGCCCAACATGCTATGATCCAACTAGAATTAGCCCAAGTAAGTGGACTGTTTTGGACAGCTTATATAGCCAAGTAGGTGCATCACCTACTTGGACTATTTTTGACCAAAAATTGGATAAGAATGAGATAAAAGAGGTGGCTAAGAGGGTTTATAAAGAGCTGGAATTCATCTCATTTATCCATTCATTTCATTTTCCAAAAACAAAAAATTAAAACACTCTCTCCTTTCTCAAACCCCAAACAGCCGCCCTAGTTTTCCTTTAGGGTTCTTGGACTAATCTCCCATTTTACAAGCCTTGGTAAGTGTTTACCCTTATATATTAATGTTATATATGTATAGTAGGTTGTGTAAAACATGTTGGTGGTGTTTAAAATGTATAGGGCAGCCCCTTAATTAAGTTGGCAGTCCACTTGTGTTGGTTTTGATGAATTTGTCTTCCTTGTGGCTTGGACTTGTATAGGGGCTTAGGGTGTTGAAGAAATTAAGTTATGATGATGAAATTCCAGTATATTAAAGTGTGGTTCTGCCCCTGAATCGTTCCTTTTATGTATGTCTTGATGGAAATGTTTATATGTGTTGGTAAATGGAACGTTTGTTGTAGTGAAAAGAGAACACTCTTTTGTTATGTTAATCTGAATTTTGGAACTGTTGTGGAATGATTTTGGTATGCTACTGTGGAAGGCAGTATGGTTACCTTATGGTGTGAATATATGGAGTTTCATTGGAGTGGAAATGTAAAGGATAAACTAGGTAGGTAATCCTACCGGTTTGTAACGGTTATGTTTGTTTGTGGACTGTTTTGGTGGTGTGTGGACTGATTTGGTGTTGTTGTTTTGCAAAAGCAGTAAGTGTTAGGGTAATGTGGTTGAATACTGTTATATGGTAGTATAATGAAAGGGGGAGTGATGCAATATGTGTTTTGGAGGTTGGACGGTTTCTACTTTCCGTTAAGCACCTACTTACCGTCTTGTGAACTTATAATGTAGCTAGCCGTTAATGTTTGATCCATTATGTACTTGTGTTGTAGAGTAACACATAAGGAAGGAGCTGAATCATTGTAGTTACATATTGAAAAGATAAGGTATGTAAGGTTATTCTTTTCCGCATTCTTCTGCAGCATCTAGTATTCATATTATCATAACACTTGTCCTATCCCCAAAGGGTTGTACAATATCTCATTTTCAGAATTAGTAGCACTGTTATAAATGTATCGCTCTTATAACTAAAGAATGATGTAATGTGAGTAATTGTGTAATGGTTAATGTTGAAAATGGGTGGTATCTCATGGAGTGAAAGAAACACTCGCATGAATGTCGATCCCATTATTACGGGTGGTATCCCATGGGATAAAAGGAACATCCGCATGAATGGCGATCCCGATTATTATGTTATTTCCCACTGATCAGTTGGGCCCGGGCAAGACATGATTGATGATTGATGATGTACAGTAAAGTAAAGTACAGTAAAGTAAAGAAAGCAATGTACATGATTCCACATATATACCATATGGTGGTTATTTATATCGTTCGTTCACTTGTATTTAATTCCATTGAAGTGCTTATATTTCATACAGTTACTTATAGCCTTACATACTCAGTACATTCTTTCGTACTGACGTCCCTTGGGGGACTTACCTTACGTGCTGCAGGTACAGGTACTAGTAGACCTCCTCAGTAGGCTACGGGTCATCTACAAAATATTGGTGAGCTCCAGTTCGGTTCGGGGCTTTCCGATTCATATGTATATGTGGTTTTGGTGCTGCATAAGCATTGTATATAAAGTGGGAAATTATACCGACTATGTTTTGGGTTTTGTAGCTGTTAAAGGCTTTGTAGACGTTATACAGTTGAAGGAGGGAATGTTGTGTGTTTTTTTCTCAACCATATGGCTCCAACGGCCATGTCTCATATTTATAGAAATGTTCTTATTAGATTTATATTATTGATATGTTGTGTCCATAAGTGATTGAATGCTAACCTATTGACAACAAGTATGTGAACGTATAGAATGGTTCTCTCGGGCCTTAACGGCTTCGGGTGCCATGTCCGCCTCAATGGGATTTGAGGTGTGACAGATAATCCATCCAAGTATGGAATAAATAGATGCTAGGAGGTAATATACGAGTTGTAATGTAAGAAACCAAGTTTTATTACTGGTCTGTCCAGCCTTTGTATGTCTTATTTAGTAATTTAGTAGTTTAAAAAACATCGATAACCGCGCTAAGTATGGAATACATAGATGTTAGGTTGTAATACAATTGTAGTAATGTAAGAAACCAAGTTTTATTACTGGTCTCTCAATCCTTTGTATGTCTTATTTAGTAATTTAGTAGTCAAAAACACATCGATAACCCTTTTGAGTATGGTATGCATAGATGTTAGGTTGCAATACAAGTGTAGTAATGTAAGAGACCAAGTTCTATTATTGGTCAGTCCAACCTTTGTATGTGTAATTTAGTGATTTAGTAGTCAAAAAAACACCGATAATCCATCCAATTAAGGAATAAATAGATGCTAGGAGGTAATACACGTGTTCTAATGTAGGAAACCAAGTTTTATTATTGGTCTGTCCAACCTTTGTATGTCTCATTTAGAAATTTAGTTGTCAAAAAAACATCAAAAATCCATCCGAGTATGGAATACATAGATGCAGGTTGTAATACAATAGCAGTAATGTAAGAAACAAAGTTCTATTTTTGGTCCATCCAACTTTTGAATGTCTCATTTAGTGATTTAGTAGTCAAAGAAACAACGATAATCCATCTGATTTTGGAATACATAGATGTTAGGAGGTAATGCACATGTAGTAATGTAAGAAACCAAGTTTTATTACTGGTCCGTCCAGCCTTTGTATGTCTCATTTAGTAATTTAGTAGTTAAAAAAACATCGATAATCCTTTTGAGTATGGAATACATAGATGTTAGGTTGTAATACAAGTGTAGTAATGTAAGAAATCAAGTTTTATTACTGGTCTTTCAAGCCTTTGTATGTCTCATTTAGTAATTTAGTAGTCAAAAACACATCGATAACCCTTTTGAGTATGGTATGCATAGATGTTAGTTTGCAATACAAGTGTAGTAATGTAAGAGACCAAGTTCTATTATTTGTCCGTCCAACCTTTGGATGTGTAATTTAGTGATTTAGTAGTCAAAAAAACACTGATAATCCATCCAAGTAAGGAATAAATAGAATCTAGGAGGTAATACACGTATTCTAATGTAAGAAACCAAGTTTTATTATTGGTCTGTCCAACCTTTGTATGTCTCATTTAGAAATTTAGTAGTCAAAAAAACATCAAAAATCCATCCGAGTATGGAATACATAGATGCCAGGTTTTAATACAATAGAAGTAATGTAAGAAACAAAGTTCTATTTTTGGTCCATCCAACTTTTGAATGTCTCATTTAGTGATTTAGTAGTCAAAGAAACACTGATAATCCATCTGATTTTGGAATACATAGATGTTAGGAGGTAATGCACATGTAGTAATGTAAGAAACCAAGTTTTATTACTGGTCCGTCCAGCCTTTGGATGTCTCATTTAGTAATTTAGTAGTTAAAAAAACATCGATAATCCTTCTGAGTATGAAATACATAGATGTTAGGTTGTAATACAAGTGTAGTAATGTAAGAAACCAAGTTTTATTACTGGTCTTTCAAGACTTTGTATGTCTCATTTAGTAATTTAGTATTCAAAAACACATCGATAACCCTTTTGAGTATGGTATGCATAGATGGTAGGTTGCAATACAAGTGTAGTAATGTAAGAGGCCAAGTTCTATTATTGGTCCGTCCAACCTTTGTATGTGTAATTTAGTGATTTAGTAGTCAAAAAACTTTTGAATGTCTCATTTATTAATTTAGTAGTTAAAAAAACATCGATAATCCTTCTGAGTATGGAATACATAGATGTTAGGTTGTAATACAAGTGTAGTAATGTAAGAAATCAAGTTCTATTACTGGTACGTCCAACCTTTGTATGAGTTATTTAGTGATTTAATTGTCAAAAAACACCGATAATCCATCCAAGTATGGAATAAATAGATGCTAGGAGGTAATATACGAGTTGTAATGTAAGAAACCAAGTTTTATTACTGGTCTGTCCAGCCTTTGTATGTCTTATTTAGTAATTTAGTAGTTTAAAAAACATCGATAACCGCTCTAAGTATGGAATACATAGATGTTAGGTTGTAATACAATTGTAGTAATGTAAGAAACCAAATTTTATTACTGGTCTCTCAATCCCTTGTATGTCTTATTTAGTAATTTAGTAGTCAAAAACACATCGATAACCCTTTTGAGTATGGTATGCATAGATGTTAGGTTGCAATACAAGTGTAGTAATGTAAGAGACCAAGTTCTATTATTGGTCCGTCCAACCTTTGTATGTGTAATTTAGTGATTTAGTAGTCAAAAAAACACCGATAATCCATCCAATTAAGGAATAAATAGATGCTAGGAGGTAATACACGTGTTCTAATGTAGGAAACCAAGTTTTATTATTGGTCTGTCCAACCTTTGTATGTCTCATTTAGAAATTTAGTAGTCAAAAAAACATCAAAAATCCATCCGAGTATGGAATACATAGATGCCAGGTTTTAATACAATAGAAGTAATGTAAGAAACAAAGTTCTATTTTTGGTCCATCCAACTTTTGAATGTCTCATTTAGTGATTTAGTAGTCAAACAAACACTGATAATCCATCTGATTTTGGAATACATAGATGTTAGGAGGTAATGCACATGTAGTAATGTAAGAAACCAAGTTTTATTACTGGTCCGTCCAGCCTTTGTATGTCTCATTTAGTAATTTAGTAGTTAAAAAAACATCGATAATCCTTCTGAGTATGAAATACATAGATGTTAGGTTGTAATACAAGTGTAGTAATGTAAGAAACCAAGTTTTATTACTGGTCTTTCAAGACTTTGTATGTCTCATTTAGTAATTTAGTATTCAAAAACACATCGATAACCCTTTTGAGTATGGTATGCATAGATGGTAGGTTGCAATACAAGTGTAGTAATGTAAGAGGCCAAGTTCTATTATTGGTCCGTCCAACCTTTGTATGTGTAATTTAGTGATTTAGTAGTCAAAAAACTTTTGAATGTCTCATTTATTAATTTAGTAGTTAAAAAAACATCGATAATCCTTCTGAGTATGGAATACATAGATGTTAGGTTGTAATACAAGTGTAGTAATGTAAGAAATCAAGTTCTATTACTGGTACGTCCAACCTTTGTATGAGTTATTTAGTGATTTAATTGTCAAAAAACACCGATAATCCATCCAAGTATGGAATAAATAGATGCTAGGAGGTAATATACGAGTTGTAATGTAAGAAACCAAGTTTTATTACTGGTCTGTCCAGCCTTTGTATGTCTTATTTAGTAATTTAGTAGTTTAAAAAACATCGATAACCGCTCTAAGTATGGAATACATAGATGTTAGGTTGTAATACAATTGTAGTAATGTAAGAAACCAAGTTTTATTACTGGTCTCTCAATCCTTTGTATGTCTTATTTAGTAATTTAGTAGTCAAAAACACATCGATAACCCTTTTGAGTATGGTATGCATAGATGTTAGGTTGCAATACAAGTGTAGTAATGTAAGAGACCAAGTTCTATTATTGGTTCGTCCAACCTTTGTATGTGTAATTTAGTGATATAGTAGTCAAAAAAACACCGATAATCCATCCAATTAAGGAATAAATAGATGCTAGGAGGTAATACACGTGTTCTAATGTAGGAAACCAAGTTTTATTATTGGTCTGTCCAACCTTTGTATGTCTCATTTAGAAATTTAGTAGTCAAAAAAACATCAAAAATCCATCCGAGTATGGAATACATAGATGCAGGTTGTAATACAATAGCAGTAATGTAAGAAACAAAGTTCTATTTTTGGTCCATCCAACTTTTGAATGTCTCATTTAGTGATTTAGTAGTCAAAGAAATAACGATAATCCATCTGATTTTGGAATACATAGATGTTAGGAGGTAATGCACATGTAGTAATGTAAGAAACCAAGTTTTATTACTGGTCCGTCCAGCCTTTGTATGTCTCATTTAGTAATTTAGTAGTTAAAAAAACATCGATAATCCTTTTGAGTATGGAATACATAGATGTTAGGTTGTAATACAAGTGTAGTAATGTAAGAAATCAAGTTTTATTACTGGTCTTTCAAGCCTTTGTATGTCTCATTTAGTAATTTAGTAGTCAAAAACACATCGATAACCCTTTTGAGTATGGTATGCATAGATGTTAGTTTGCAATACAAGTGTAGTAATGTAAGAGACCAAGTTCTATTATTTGTTCGTCCAACCTTTGGATGTGTAATTTAGTGATTTAGTAGTCAAAAAAACACTGATAATCCATCCAGGTAAGGAATAAATAGAAGCTAGGAGGTAATACACGTATTCTAATGTAAGAAACCAAGTTTTATTATTGGTCCATCCAGCCTTTGTATGTCTCATTTAGTAATTTAGTAGTTAAAAAAACATCGATAATCCTTCTGAGTATGGAATACATAGATGTTAGGTTGTAATACAAGTGTAGTAATGTAAGAAACCAAGTTTTATTACTGGTCTTTCAATACTTTGTATGTCTCATTTTGTAATTTAGTATTCAAAAACACATCGATAACCCTTTTGAGTATGGTATGCATAGATGGTAGGTTGCAATACAAGTGTAGTAATGTAAGAGGCCAAGTTCTATTATTGGTCCGTCCAACCTTTGTATGTGTAATTTAGTGATTTAGTAGTCAAAAAACTTTTGAATGTCTCATTTATTAATTTAGTAGTAAAAAAAACATCGATAATCCTTCTGAGTATGGAATACATAGATGTTAGGTTGTAATACAAGTGTAGTAATGTAAGAAATCAAGTTCTATTACTGGTACGTCCAACCTTTGTATGAGTTATTTAGTGATTTAATTGTCAAAAAACACCGATAATCCATCCAAGTATGGAATAAATAGATGCTAGGAGGTAATATACGAGTTGTAATGTAAGAAACCAAGTTTTATTACTGGTCTGTCCAGCCTTTGTATGTCTTATTTAGTAATTTAGTAGTTTAAAAAACATCGATAACCGCTCTAAGTATGGAATACATAGATGTTAGGTTGTAATACAATTGTAGTAATGTAAGAAACCAAGTTTTATTACTGGTCTCTCAATCCTTTGTATGTCTTATTTAGTAATTTAGTAGTCAAAAACACATCGATAACCCTTTTGAGTATGGTATGCATAGATGTTAGGTTGCAATACAAGTGTAGTAATGTAAGAGACCAAGTTCTATCATTGGTCCGTCCAACCTTTGTATGTGTAATTTAGTGATTTAGTAGTCAAAAAAACACCGATAATCCATCCAATTAAGGAATAAATAGATGCTAGGAGGTATTACACGTGTTCTAATGTAGGAAACCAAGTTTTATTATTGGTCTGTCCAACCTTTGTATGTCTCATTTAGAAATTTAGTAGTCCAAAAAACATCAAAAATCCATCCAAGTATGGAATACATAGATGCAGGTTGTAATACAATAGCAGTAATGTAAGAAACAAAGTTCTATTTTTGGTCCATCCAACTTTTGAATGTCTCATTTAGTGATTTAGTAGTCAAAGAAACAACGATAATCCATCTGATTTTGGAATACATAGATGTTAGGAGGTAATGCACATGTAGTAATGTAAGAAACCAAGTTTTATTACTGGTCCGTCCAGCCTTTGTATGTCTCATTTAGTAATTTAGTAGTTAGAAAAACATCGATAATCCTTTTGAGTATGGAATACATAGATGTTAGGTTGTAATACAAGTGTAGTAATGTAAGAAATCAAGTTTTATTACTGGTCTTTCAAGCCTTTGTATGTCTCATTTAGTAATTTAGTAGTCAAAAACACATTGATAACCCTTTTGAGTATGGTATGCATAGATGTTAGTTTGCAATACAAGTGTAGTAATGTAAGAGACCAAGTTCTATTATTTGTCCGTCCAACCTTTAGATGTGTAATTTAGTGATTTAGTAGTCAAAAAAACACTGATAATCCATCCAAGTAAGGAATAAATAGAAGCTAGGAGGTAATACCCGTATTCTAATGTAAGAAACCAAGTTTTATTATTGGTCTGTCCAACCTTTGTATGTCTCATTTAGAAATTTAGTAGTCAAAAAAACATCAAAAATCCATCCGAGTATGGAATACATAGATGCCAGGTTGTAATACAATAGAAGTAATGTAAGAAACAAAGTTCTATTTTTGGTCCATCCAACTTTTGAATGTCTCATTTAGTGATTTAGTAGTCAAAGAAACACTGATAATCCATCTGATTTTGGAATACATAGATGTTAGGAGGTAATGCACATGTAGTAATGTAAGAAACCAAGTTTTATTACTGGTCCGTCCAGCCTTTGTATGTCTCATTTAGTAATTTAGTAGTTAAAAAAACATCGATAATCCTTCTGAGTATGGAATACATAGATGTTAGGTTGTAATACAAGTGTAGTAATGTAAGAAACCAAGTTTTATTACTGGTCTTTCAAGACTTTGTATGTCTCATTTAGTAATTTAGTATTCAAAAACACATCGATAACCCTTTTGAGTATGGTATGCATAGATGGTAGGTTGCAATACAAGTGTAGTAATGTAAGAGGCCAAGTTCTATTATTGGTCCGTCCAACCTTTGTATGTGTAATTTAGTGATTTAGTAGTCAAAAAACTTTTGAATGTCTCATTTATTAATTTAGTAGTTAAAAAAACATCGATAATCCTTCTGAGTATGGAATACATAGATGTTAGGTTGTAATACAAGTGTAGTAATGTAAGAAATCAAGTTCTATTACTGGTACGTCCAACCTTTGTATGAGTTATTTAGTGATTTAATTGTCAAAAAACACCGATAATCCATCCAAGTATGGAATAAATAGATGCTAGGAGGTAATATACGAGTTGTAATGTAAGAAACCAAGTTTTATTACTGGTCTGTCCAGCCTTTGTATGTCTTATTTAGTAATTTAGTAGTTTAAAAAACATCGATAACCGCTCTAAGTATGGAATACATAGATGTTAGGTTGTAATACAATTGTAGTAATGTAAGAAACCAAGTTTTATTACTGGTCTCTCAATCCTTTGTATGTCTTATTTAGTAATTTAGTAGTCAAAAACACATCGATAACCCTTTTGAGTATGGTATGCATAGATGTTAGGTTGCAATACAAGTGTAGTAATGTAAGAGACCAAGTTCTATTATTGGTCCGTCCAACCTTTGTATGTGTAATTTAGTGATTTAGTAGTCAAAAAAACACCGATAATCCATCCAATTAAGGAATAAATAGATGCTAGGAGGTAATACACGTGTTCTAATGTAGGAAACCAAGTTTTATTATTGGTCTGTCCAACCTTTGTATGTCTCATTTAGAAATTTAGTAGTCAAAAAAACATCAAAAATCCATCCGAGTATGGAATACATAGATGCCAGGTTGTAATACAATAGAAGTAATGTAAGAAACAAAGTTCTATTTTTGGTCCATCCAACTTTTGAATGTCTCATTTAGTGATTTAGTAGTCAAAGAAACAACGATAATCCATCTGATTTTGGAATACATAGATGTTAGGAGGTAATGCACATGTAGTAATGTAAGAAACCAAGTTTTATTACTGGTCCGTCCAGCCTTTGTATGTCTCATTTAGTAATTTAGTAGTTAAAAAAACATCGATAATCCTTTTGAGTATGGAATACATAGATGTTAGGTTGTAATACAAGTGTAGTAATGTAAGAAATCAAGTTTTATTACTGGTCTTTCAAGCCTTTGTATGTCTCATTTAGTAATTTAGTAGTCAAAAACACATCGATAACCCTTTTGAGTATGGTATGCATAGATGTTAGGTTGCAATACAAGTGTAGCAATGTAAGAGACCAAGTTTAATTTTTGGTCCGTCCAACCTTTGTATTTTTAATATAGTGATTTAGTAGTCAAAAAAGCACCGATAATTAATCCAAGTAAGGAATAAATAGATACTAGGATGTAATACACGTGTTCTAATGTAGGAAACCAAGTTTTATTATTGGTCTGTCCAAACTTTGTATGTCTCATTTAGAAATTTAGTAGTCAAAAAAACATCAAAAATCCATCCAAGTATGGAATACATAGATGCCAGGTTGTAATTCAATAGCAGTAATGTAAGAAACAAAGTTCTATTTTTGGTCCATCCAACTTTTGAATGTCTCATTTAGTGATTTAGTAGTCAAAGAAACAACGATAATCCATCTGATTTTGGAATACATAGATGTTAGGAGGTAATGCACATGTAGTAATGTAAGAAACCAAGTTTTATTACTGGTCCGTCCAGCCTTTGTATGTCTCATTTAGTAATTTAGTAGTTAAAAAAACATCGATAATCCTTCTGAGTATGGAATACATAGATGTTAGGTTGTAATACAAGTGTAGTAATGTAAGAAACCAAGTTTTATTACTGGTCTTTCAAGACTTTGTATGTCTCATTTAGTAATTTAGTATTCAAAAACACATCGATAACCCTTTTGAGTATGGTATGCATAGATGGTAGGTTGCAATACAATTGTAGTAATGTAAGAGACCAAGTTCTATTATTGGTCCGTCCAACCTTTGTATGTGTAATTTAGTGATTTAGTAGTCAAAAAAACACCGATAATCCATCCAATTAAGGAATAAATAGATGCTAGGAGGTAATACACGTGTTCTAATGTAGGAAACCAAGTTTTATTATTGGTCTGTCCAACCTTTGTATGTCTCATTTAGAAATTTAGTAGTCAAAAAAACATCAAAAATCCATCCGAGTATGGAATACATAGATGCAGGTTGTAATACAATAGCAGTAATGTAAGAAACAAAGTTCTATTTTTGGTCCATCCAACTTTTGAATGTCTCATTTAGTGATTTAGTAGTCAAAGAAACAACGATAATCCATCTGATTTTGGAATACATAGATGTTAGGAGGTAATGCACATGTAGTAATGTAAGAAACCAAGTTTTATTACTGGTCCGTCCAGCCTTTGTATGTCTCATTTAGTAATTTAGTAGTTAAAAAAACATCGATAATCCTTTTGAGTATGGAATACATAGATGTTAGGTTGTAATACAAGTGTAGTAATGTAAGAAATCAAGTTTTATTACTGGTCTTTCAAGCCTTTGTATGTCTCATTTAGTAATTTAGTAGTCAAAAACACATCGATAACCCTTTTGAGTATGGTATGCATAGATGTTAGTTTGCAATACAAGTGTAGTAATGTAAGAGACCAAGTTCTATTATTTGTCCGTCCAACCTTTGGATGTGTAATTTAGTGATTTAGTAGTCAAAAAAACACTGATAATCCATCCAAGTAAGGAATAAATAGAATCTAGGAGGTAATACACGTATTCTAATGTAAGAAACCAAGTTTTATTATTGGTCTGTCCAACCTTTGTATGTCTCATTTAGAAATTTAGTAGTCAAAAAAACATCAAAAATCCATCCGAGTATGGAATACATAGATGCCAGGTTTTAATACAATAGAAGTAATGTAAGAAACAAAGTTCTATTTTTGGTCCATCCAACTTTTGAATGTCTCATTTAGTGATTTAGTAGTCAAAGAAACACTGATAATCCATCTGATTTTGGAATACATAGATGTTAGGAGGTAATGCACATGTAGTAATGTAAGAAACCAAGTTTTATTACTGGTCCGTCCAGCCTTTGGATGTCTCATTTAGTAATTTAGTAGTTAAAAAAACATCGATAATCCTTCTGAGTATGAAATACATAGATGTTAGGTTGTAATACAAGTGTAGTAATGTAAGAAACCAAGTTTTATTACTGGTCTTTCAAGACTTTGTATGTCTCATTTAGTAATTTAGTATTCAAAACCACATCGATAACCCTTTTGAGTATGGTATGCATAGATGGTAGGTTGCAATACAAGTGTAGTAATGTAAGAGGCCAAGTTCTATTATTGGTCCGTCCAACCTTTGTATGTGTAATTTAGTGATTTAGTAGTCAAAAAACTTTTGAATGTCTCATTTATTAATTTAGTAGTTAAAAAAACATCGATAATCCTTCTGAGTATGGAATACATAGATGTTAGGCTGTAATACAAGTGTAGTAATGTAAGAAATCAAGTTCTATTACTGGTACGTCCAACCTTTGTATGAGTTATTTAGTGATTTAATTGTCAAAAAACACCGATAATCCATCCAAGTATGGAATAAATAGATGCTAGGAGGTAATATACGAGTTGTAATGTAAGAAACCAAGTTTTATTACTGGTCTGTCCAGCCTTTGTATGTCTTATTTAGTAATTTAGTAGTTTAAAAAACATCGATAACCGCTCTAAGTATGGAATACATAGATGTTAGGTTGTAATACAATTGTAGTAATGTAAGAAACCAAATTTTATTACTGGTCTCTCAATCCCTTGTATGTCTTATTTAGTAATTTAGTAGTCAAAAACACATCGATAACCCTTTTGAGTATGGTATGCATAGATGTTAGGTTGCAATACAAGTGTAGTAATGTAAGAGACCAAGTTCTATTATTGGTCCGTCCAACCTTTGTATGTGTAATTTAGTGATTTAGTAGTCAAAAAAACACCGATAATCCATCCAATTAAGGAATAAATAGATGCTAGGAGGTAATACACGTGTTCTAATGTAGGAAACCAAGTTTTATTATTGGTCTGTCCAACCTTTGTATGTCTCATTTAGAAATTTAGTAGTCAAAAAAACATCAAAAATCCATCCGAGTATGGAATACATAGATGCCAGGTTTTAATACAATAGAAGTAATGTAAGAAACAAAGTTCTATTTTTGGTCCATCCAACTTTTGAATGTCTCATTTAGTGATTTAGTAGTCAAAGAAACACTGATAATCCATCTGATTTTGGAATACATAGATGTTAGGAGGTAATGCACATGTAGTAATGTAAGAAACCAAGTTTTATTACTGGTCCGTCCAGCCTTTGTATGTCTCATTTAGTAATTTAGTAGTTAAAAAAACATCGATAATCCTTCTGAGTATGAAATACATAGATGTTAGGTTGTAATACAAGTGTAGTTATGTAAGAAACCAAGTTTTATTACTGGTCTTTCAAGACTTTGTATGTCTCATTTAGTAATTTAGTATTCAAAAACACATCGATAACCCTTTTGAGTATGGTATGCATAGATGGTAGGTTGCAATACAAGTGTAGTAATGTAAGAGGCCAAGTTCTATTATTGGTCCGTCCAACCTTTGTATGTGTAATTTAGTGATTTAGTAGTCAAAAAACTTTTGAATGTCTCATTTATTAATTTAGTAGTTAAAAAAACATCGATAATCCTTCTGAGTATGGAATACATAGATGTTAGGTTGTAATACAAGTGTAGTAATGTAAGAAATCAAGTTCTATTACTGGTACGTCCAACCTTTGTATGAGTTATTTAGTGATTTAATTGTCAAAAAACACCGATAATCCATCCAAGTATGGAATAAATAGATGCTAGGAGGTAATATACGAGTTGTAATGTAAGAAACCAAGTTTTATTACTGGTCTGTCCAGCCTTTGTATGTCTTATTTAGTAATTTAGTAGTTTAAAAAACATCGATAACCGCTCTAAGTATGGAATACATAGATGTTAGGTTGTAATACAATTGTAGTAATGTAAGAAACCAAATTTTATTACTGGTCTCTCAATCCCTTGTATGTCTTATTTAGTAATTTAGTAGTCAAAAACACATCGATAACCCTTTTGAGTATGGTATGCATAGATGTTAGGTTGCAATACAAGTGTAGTAATGTAAGAGACCAACTTCTATTATTGGTCCGTCCAACCTTTGTATGTGTAATTTAGTGATATAGTAGTCAAAAAAACACCGATAATCCATCCAATTAAGGAATAAATAGATGCTAGGAGGTAATACACGTGTTCTAATGTAGGAAACCAAGTTTTATTATTGGTCTGTCCAACCTTTGTATGTCTCATTTAGAAATTTAGTAGTCAAAAAAACATCAAAAATCCATCCGAGTATGGAATACATAGATGCCAGGTTTTAATACAATAGAAGTAATGTAAGAAACAAAGTTCTATTTTTGGTCCATCCAACTTTTGAATGTCTCATTTAGTGATTTAGTAGTCAAAGAAACACTGATAATCCATCTGATTTTGGAATACATAGATGTTAGGAGGTAATGCACATGTAGTAATGTAAGAAACCAAGTTTTATTACTGGTCCGTCCAGCCTTTGTATGTCTCATTTAGTAATTTAGTAGTTAAAAAAACATCGATAATCCTTCTGAGTATGAAATACATAGATGTTAGGTTGTAATACAAGTGTAGTTATGTAAGAAACCAAGTTTTATTACTGGTCTTTCAAGACTTTGTATGTCTCATTTAGTAATTTAGTATTCAAAAACACATCGATAACCCTTTTGAGTATGGTATGCATAGATGGTAGGTTGCAATACAAGTGTAGTAATGTAAGAGGCCAAGTTCTATTATTGGTCCGTCCAACCTTTGTATGTGTAATTTAGTGATTTAGTAGTCAAAAAACTTTTGAATGTCTCATTTATTAATTTAGTAGTTAAAAAAACATCGATAATCCTTCTGAGTATGGAATACATAGATGTTAGGTTGTAATACAAGTGTAGTAATGTAAGAAATCAAGTTCTATTACTGGTACGTCCAACCTTTGTATGAGTTATTTAGTGATTTAATTGTCAAAAAACACCGATAATCCATCCAAGTATGGAATAAATAGATGCTAGGAGGTAATATACGAGTTGTAATGTAAGAAACCAAGTTTTATTACTGGTCTGTCCAGCCTTTGTATGTCTTATTTAGTAATTTAGTAGTTTAAAAAACATCGATAACCGCTCTAAGTATGGAATACATAGATGTTAGGTTGTAATACAATTGTAGTAATGTAAGAAACCAAATTTTATTACTGGTCTCTCAATCCCTTGTATGTCTTATTTAGTAATTTAGTAGTCAAAAACACATCGATAACCCTTTTGAGTATGGTATGCATAGATGTTAGGTTGCAATACAAGTGTAGTAATGTAAGAGACCAACTTCTATTATTGGTCCGTCCAACCTTTGTATGTGTAATTTAGTGATATAGTAGTCAAAAAAACACCGATAATCCATCCAATTAAGGAATAAATAGATGCTAGGAGGTAATACACGTGTTCTAATGTAGGAAACCAAGTTTTATTATTGGTCTGTCCAACCTTTGTATGTCTCATTTAGAAATTTAGTAGTAAAAAAAACATCAAAAATCCATCCGAGTATGGAATACATAGATGCAGGTTGTAATACAATAGCAGTAATGTAAGAAACAAAGTTCTATTTTTGGTCCATCCAACTTTTGAATGTCTCATTTAGTGATTTAGTAGTCAAAGAAACAACGATAATCCATCTGATTTTGGAATACATAGATGTTAGGAGGTAATGCACATGTAGTAATGTAAGAAACCAAGTTTTATTACTGGTCCGTCCAGCCTTTGTATGTCTCATTTAGTAATTTAGTAGTTAAAAAAACATCGATAATCCTTTTGAGTATGGAATACATAGATGTTAGGTTGTAATACAAGTGTAGTAATGTAAGAAATCAAGTTTTATTACTGGTATTTCAAGCCTTTGTATGTCTCATTTAGTAATTTAGTAGTCAAAAACACATCGATAACCCTTTTGAGTATGGTATGCATAGATGTTAGTTTGCAATACAAGTGTAGTAATGTAAGAGACCAAGTTCTATTATTTGTTCGTCCAACCTTTGGATGTGTAATTTAGTGATTTAGTAGTCAAAAAAACACTGATAATCCATCCAGGTAAGGAATAAATAGAAGCTAGGAGGTAATACACGTATTCTAATGTAAGAAACCAAGTTTTATTATTGGTCCGTCCAGCCTTTGTATGTCTCATTTAGTAATTTAGTAGTTAAAAAAACATCGATAATCCTTCTGAGTATGGAATACATAGATGTTAGGTTGTAATACAAGTGTAGTAATGTAAGAAACCAAGTTTTATTACTGGTCTTTCAAGACTTTGTATGTCTCATTTAGTAATTTAGTATTCAAAAACACATCGATAACCCTTTTGAGTATGGTATGCATAGATGGTATGTTGCAATACAAGTGTAGTAATGTAAGAGGCCAAGTTCTATTATTGGTCCGTCCAACCTTTGTATGTGTAATTTAGTGATTTAGTAGTCAAAAAACTTTTGAATGTCTCATTTATTAATTTAGTAGTTAAAAAAACATCGATAATCCTTCTGAGTATGGAATACATAGATGTTAGGTTGTAATACAAGTGTAGTAATGTAAGAAATCAAGTTCTATTACTGGTACGTCCAACCTTTGTATGAGTTATTTAGTGATTTAATTGTCAAAAAACACCGATAATCCATCCAAGTATGGAATAAATAGATGCTAGGAGGTAATATACGAGTTGTAATGTAAGAAACCAAGTTTTATTACTGGTCTGTCCAGCCTTTGTATGTCTTATTTAGTAATTTAGTAGTTTAAAAAACATCGATAACCGCTCTAAGTATGGAATACATAGATGTTAGGTTGTAATACAATTGTAGTAATGTAAGAAACCAAGTTTTATTACTGGTCTCTCAATCCTTTGTATGTCTTATTTAGTAATTTAGTAGTCAAAAACACATCGATAACCCTTTTGAGTATGGTATGCATAGATGTTAGGTTGCAATACAAGTGTAGTAATGTAAGAGACCAAGTTCTATCATTGGTCCGTCCAACCTTTGTATGTGTAATTTAGTGATTTAGTAGTCAAAAAAACACCGATAATCCATCCAATTAAGGAATAAATAGATGCTAGGAGGTATTACACGTGTTCTAATGTAGGAAACCAAGTTTTATTATTGGTCTGTCCAACCTTTGTATGTCTCATTTAGAAATTTAGTAGTCAAAAAAACATCAAAAATCCATCCAAGTATGGAATACATAGATGCAGGTTGTAATACAATAGCAGTAATGTAAGAAACAAAGTTCTATTTTTGGTCCATCCAACTTTTGAATGTCTCATTTAGTGATTTAGTAGTCAAAGAAACAACGATAATCCATCTGATTTTGGAATACATAGATGTTAGGAGGTAATGCACATGTAGTAATGTAAGAAACCAAGTTTTATTACTGGTCCGTCCAGCCTTTGTATGTCTCATTTAGTAATTTAGTAGTTAGAAAAACATCGATAATCCTTTTGAGTATGGAATACATAGATGTTAGGTTGTAATACAAGTGTAGTAATGTAAGAAATCAAGTTTTATTACTGGTCTTTCAAGCCTTTGTATGTCTCATTTAGTAATTTAGTAGTCAAAAACACATCGATAACCCTTTTGAGTATGGTATGCATAGATGTTAGTTTGCAATACAAGTGTAGTAATGTAAGAGACCAAGTTCTATTATTTGTCCGTCCAACCTTTAGATGTGTAATTTAGTGATTTAGTAGTCAAAAAAACACTGATAATCCATCCAAGTAAGGAATAAATAGAAGCTAGGAGGTAATACCCGTATTCTAATGTAAGAAACCAAGTTTTATTATTAGTCTGTCCAACCTTTGTATGTCTCATTTAGAAATTTAGTAGTCAAAAAAACATCAAAAATCCATCCGAGTATGGAATACATAGATGCCAGGTTGTAATACAATAGAAGTAATGTAAGAAACAAAGTTCTATTTTTGGTCCATCCAACTTTTGAATGTCTCATTTAGTGATTTAGTAGTCAAAGAAACACTGATAATCCATCTGATTTTGGAATACATAGATGTTAGGAGGTAATGCACATGTAGTAATGTAAGAAACCAAGTTTTATTACTGGTCCGTCCAGCCTTTGTATGTCTCATTTAGTAATTTAGTAGTTAAAAAAACATCGATAATCCTTCTGAGTATGGAATACATAGATGTTAGGTTGTAATACAAGTGTAGTAATGTAAGAAACCAAGTTTTATTACTGGTCTTTCAAGACTTTGTATGTCTCATTTAGTAATTTAGTATTCAAAAACACATCGATAACCCTTTTGAGTATGGTATGCATAGATGGTAGGTTGCAATACAAGTGTAGTAATGTAAGAGGCCAAGTTCTATTATTGGTCCGTCCAACCTTTGTATGTGTAATTTAGTGATTTAGTAGTCAAAAAACTTTTGAATGTCTCATTTATTAATTTAGTAGTTAAAAAAACATCGATAATCCTTCTGAGTATGGAATACATAGATGTTAGGTTGTAATACAAGTGTAGTAATGTAAGAAATCAAGTTCTATTACTGGTACGTCCAACCTTTGTATGTGTTATTTAGTGATTTAATTGTCAAAAAACACCGATAATCCATCCAAGTATGGAATAAATAGATGCTAGGAGGTAATATACGAGTTGTAATGTAAGAAACCAAGTTTTATTACTGGTCTGTCCAGCCTTTGTATGTCTTATTTAGTAATTTAGTAGTTTAAAAAACATCGATAACCGCTCTAAGTATGGAATACATAGATGTTAGGTTGTAATACAATTGTAGTAATGTAAGAAACCAAGTTTTATTACTGGTCTCTCAATCCTTTGTATGTCTTATTTAGTAATTTAGTAGTCAAAAACACATCGATAACCCTTTTGAGTATGGTATGCATAGATGTTAGGTTGCAATACAAGTGTAGTAATGTAAGAGACCAAGTTCTATTATTGGTCCGTCCAACCTTTGTATGTGTAATTTAGTGATTTAGTAGTCAAAAAAACACCGATAATCCATCCAATTAAGGAATAAATAGATGCTAGGAGGTAATACACGTGTTCTAATGTAGGAAACCAAGTTTTATTATTGGTCTGTCCAACCTTTGTATGTCTCATTTAGAAATTTAGTAGTCAAAAAAACATCAAAAATCCATCCGAGTATGGAATACATAGATGCCAGGTTGTAATACAATAGAAGTAATGTAAGAAACAAAGTTCTATTTTTGGTCCATCCAACTTTTGAATGTCTCATTTAGTGATTTAGTAGTCAAAGAAACAACGATAATCCATCTGATTTTGGAATACATAGATGTTAGGAGGTAATGCACATGTAGTAATGTAAGAAACCAAGTTTTATTACTGGTCCGTCCAGCCTTTGTATGTCTCATTTAGTAATTTAGTAGTTAAAAAAACATCGATAATCCTTTTGAGTATGGAATACATAGATGTTAGGTTGTAATACAAGTGTAGTAATGTAAGAAATCAAGTTTTATTACTGGTCTTTCAAGCCTTTGTATGTCTCATTTAGTAATTTAGTAGTCAAAAACACATCGATAACCCTTTTGAGTATGGTATGCATAGATGTTAGGTTGCAATACAAGTGTAGCAATGTAAGAGACCAAGTTTAATTTTTGGTCCGTCCAACCTTTGTATGTGTAATATAGTGATTTAGTAGTCAAAAAAGCACCGATAATTAATCCAAGTAAGGAATAAATAGATACTAGGATGTAATACACGTGTTCTAATGTAGGAAACCAAGTTTTATTATTGGTCTGTCCAAACTTTGTATGTCTCATTTAGAAATTTAGTAGTCAAAAAAACATCAAAAATCCATCCAAGTATGGAATACATAGATGCCAGGTTGTAATTCAATAGCAGTAATGTAAGAAACAAAGTTCTATTTTTGGTCCATCCAACTTTTGAATGTCTCATTTAGTGATTTAGTAGTCAAAGAAACAACGATAATCCATCTGATTTTGGAATACATAGATGTTAGGAGGTAATGCACATGTAGTAATGTAAGAAACCAAGTTTTATTACTGGTCCGTCCAGCCTTTGTATGTCTCATTTAGTAATTTAGTAGTTAAAAAAACATCGATAATCCTTCTGAGTATGGAATACATAGATGTTAGGTTGTAATACAAGTGTAGTAATGTAAGAAACCAAGTTTTATTACTGGTCTTTCAAGACTTTGTATGTCTCATTTAGTAATTTAGTATTCAAAAACACATCGATAACCCTTTTGAGTATGGTATGCATAGATGGTAGGTTGCAATACAATTGTAGTAATGTAAGAGACCAAGTTCTATTATTGGTCCGTCCAACCTTTGTATGTGTAATTTAGTGATTTAGTAGTCAAAAAAACACCGATAATCCATCCAATTAAGGAATAAATAGATGCTAGGAGGTAATACACGTGTTCTAATGTAGGAAACCAAGTTTTATTATTGGTCTGTCCAACCTTTGTATGTCTCATTTAGAAATTTAGTAGTCAAAAAAACATCAAAAATCCATCCGAGTATGGAATACATAGATGCAGGTTGTAATACAATAGCAGTAATGTAAGAAACAAAGTTCTATTTTTGGTCCATCCAACTTTTGAATGTCTCATTTAGTGATTTAGTAGTCAAAGAAACAACGATAATCCATCTGATTTTGGAATACATAGATGTTAGGGGGTAATGCACATGTAGTAATGTAAGAAACCAAGTTTTATTACTGGTCCGTCCAGCCTTTGTATGTCTCATTTAGTAATTTAGTAGTTAAAAAAACATCGATAATCCTTTTGAGTATGGAATACATAGATGTTAGGTTGTAATACAAGTGTAGTAATGTAAGAAATCAAGTTTTATTACTGGTCTTTCAAGCCTTTGTATGTCTCATTTAGTAATTTAGTAGTCAAAAACACATCGATAACCCTTTTGAGTATGGTATGCATAGATGTTAGGTTGCAATACAAGTGTAGCAATGTAAGAGACCAAGTTTAATTTTTGGTCCGTCCAACCTTTGTATGTGTAAAATAGTGATTTAGTAGTCAAAAAAGCATCGATAATTAATCCAAGTAAGGAATAAATAGATGCTAGGAGGTAATACACGTGTTCTAATGTAGGAAACCAAGTTTTATTATTGGTCTGTCCAAACTTTGTATGTCTCATTTAGAAATTTAGTAGTCAAAAAAACATCAAAAATCCATCCGAGTATGGAATACATAGATGCAGGTTGTAATACAATAGCAGTAATGTAAGAAACAAAGTTCTATTTTTGGTCCATTCAACTTTTGAATGTCTCATTTAGTGATTTAGTAGTCAAAGAAACAACGATAATCCATCTGATTTTGGAATACATAGATGTTAGGGGGTAATGCACATGTAGTAATGTAAGAAACCAAGTTTTATTACTGGTCCGTCCTGCCTTTGTATGTCTCATTTAGTAATTTAGTAGTTAAAAAAACATCGATAATCCTTTTGAGTATGGAATACATAGATGTTAGGTTGTAATACAAGTGTAGTAATATAAGAAATCAAGTTTTATTACTGGTCTTTCAAGCCTTTGTATGTCTCATTTAGTAATTTAGTAGTCAAAAACACATCGATAACCCTTTTGAGTATGGTATGCATAGATGTTAGTTTGCAATACAAGTGTAGTAATGTAAGAGACCAAGTTCTATTATTTGTCCGTCCAACCTTTGGATGTGTAATTTAGTGATTTAGTAGTCAAACAAACACTGATAATCCATCCAAGTAAGGAATAAATAGAAGCTAGGAGGTAATATACGTATTCTAATATAAGAAACCAAGTTTTATTATTGGTCTGTCCAACCTTTGTATGTCTCATTTAGAAATTTAGTAGTCAAAAAACATCAAAAATCCATCCGAGTATGGAATACATAGATGCCAGGTTGTAATTCAATAGCAGTAATGTAAGAAACAAAGTTCTATTTTTGGTCCATCCAACTTTTGAATGTCTCATTTAGTGATTTAGTAGTCAAAGAAACAACGATAATCCGTCTGATTTTGGAATACATAGATGTTAGGAGGTAATGCACATGTAGTAATGTAAGAAACCAAGTTTTATTGCTAGTCCGTCCAGCCTTTGTATGTCTCATTTAGTAATTTAGTAGTTAAAAAAACATTGATAATCCTTCTGAGTATGGAATACATAGATGTTAGGTTGTAATACAATTGTAGTAATGTAAGAAACCAAGTTTTATTGCTGGTCTCTCAATCCTTTGTATGTCTTATTTAGTAAATTAGTAGTCAAAAACACATCGATAACCCTTTTGAGTATGGTATGCATAGATGTTAGGTTGCAATACAAGTGTAGTAATGTAAGAGACCAAGTTCAATTATTGGTCCGTTCAACCTTTGTATGTGTAATTTAGTGATTTAGTAGTCAAAAAAACACCGATAATCCATCCAAGTAAGGAATAAATAGATGCTAGGAGGTAATACACGTGTTCTAATGTAGGAAACCAAGTTTTATTATTGGTCTGTCCAACCTTTATATGTCTCATTTAGAAATTTAGTAGTCAAAAAACATCAAAAATCCATCCGAGTATGGAATACATAGATGCCAGGTTGTAATACAATAGAAGTAATGTAAGAAACAAAGTTCTATTTTTGGTCCATCCAACTTTTGAATGTCTCATTTAGTGATTTAGTAGTCAAAGAAACAACGATAATCCATCTGATTTTGGAATACATAGATGTTAGGAGGTAATGCACATGTAGTAATGTAAGAAACCAAGTTTTATTACTGGTCCGTCCAGCCTTTGTATGTCTCATTTAGTAATTTAGTAGTCAAAAACACATCGATAACCCTTTTGAGTATGGTATGCATAGATGTTAGTTTGCAATACAAGTGTAGTAATGTAAGAGACCAAGTTCTATTATTTGTCCGTCCAACCTTTGGATGTGTAATTTAGTGATTTAGTAGTCAAAAAAACACTGATAATCCATCCAAGTAAGGAATAAATAGAAGCTAGGAGGTAATACACGTATTCTAATGTAAGAAACCAAGTTTTATTATTGGTCTGTCCAACCTTTGTATGTCTCATTTAGAAATTTAGTAGTCAAAAAAATATCAAAAATCCATCCGAGTATGGAATACATAGATGCCAGGTTGTAATACAATAGAAGTAATGTAAGAAACAAAGTTCTATTTTTGGTCCATCCAACTTTTGAATGTCTCATTTAGTGATTTAGTAGTCAAAGAAACACTGATAATCCATCTGATTTTGGAATACATAGATGTTAGGAGGTAATGCACATGTAGTAATGTAAGAAACCAAGTTTTATTACTGGTCCGTCCAGCCTTTGTATGTCTCATTTAGTAATTTAGTAGTTAAAAAAACATCGATAATCCTTCTGAGTATGGAATACATAGATGTTAGGTTGTAATACAAGTGTAGTAATGTAAGAAACCAAGTTTTATTACTGGTCTTTCAAGACTTTGTATGTCTCATTTAGTAATTTAGTATTCAAAAACACATCGATAACCCTTTTGAGTATGGTATGCATAGATGGTAGGTTGCAATACAAGTGTAGTAATGTAAGAGGCCAAGTTCTATTATTGGTCCGTCCAACCTTTGTATGTGTAATTTAGTGATTTAGTAGTCAAAAAACTTTTGAATGTCTCATTTAGTGATTTAGTAGTCAAAGAAACACCGATAATCCATCTGAGTTTGGAATACATAGATGTTAGGAGGTAATGCACATGTAGTAATGAAAGAAACCAAGTTTTATTACGGGTCCGTCCAGCCTTTGTATGTCTCATTTAGTAATTTAGTAGTTAAAAAAACATCGATAATCCTTCTGAGTATGGAATACATAGATGTTAGGTTGTAATACAAGTGTAGTAATGTAAGAAATCATGTTTTATTACTGGTCTTTCAAGCCTTTGTATGTCTCATTTAGTAATTTAGTAGTCAAAAACACATCGATAACCCTTTTGAGTATGGTATGCATAGATGTTAGGTTGCAATACAAGTGTAGCAATGTTAGAGACCAAGTTTAATTTTTGGTCCGTCCAATCTTTGTATGTGTAATATAGTGATTTAGTAGTCAAAAAAGCACCGATAATCAATCCAAGTAAGGAATAAATAGATGCTAGGAGGTAATACACGTGTTCTAATGTAGGAAACCAAGTTTTATTATTGGTCTGTCCAAACTTTGTATGTCTCATTTAGAAATTTAGTAGTCAAAAAAACATCAAAAATCCATCCAAGTATGGAATACATAGATGCCAGGTTGTAATTCAATAGCAGTAATGTAAGAAACAAAGTTCTATTTTTGGTCCATCCAACTTTTGAATGTCTCATTTAGTGATTTAGTAGTCAAAGAAACAACGATAATCCATCTGATTTTGGAATACATAGATGTTAGGAGGTAATGCACATGTAGTAATGTAAGAAACCAAGTTTTATTACTGGTCCGTCCAGCCTTTGTATGTCTCATTTAGTAATTTAGTAGTTAAAAAAACATTGATAATCCTTCTGAGTATGGAATACATAGATGTTAGGTTGTAATACAATTGTAGTAATGTAAGAAACCAAGTTTTATTGCTGGTCTCTCAATCCTTTGTATGTCTTATTTAGTAAATTAGTAGTCAAAAACACATCGATAACCCTTTTGAGTATGGTATGCATAGATGTTAGGTTGCAATACAAGTGTAGTAATGTAAGAGACCAAGTTCAATTATTGGTCCGTTCAACCTTTGTATGTGTAATTTAGTGATTTAGTAGCCAAAAAAACACCGATAATCCATCCAAGTAAGGAATAAATAGATGCTAGGAGGTAATACACGTGTTCTAATGTAGGAAACCAAGTTTTATTATTGGTCTGTCCAACCTTTGTATGTCTCATTTAGAAATTTAGTAGTCAAAAAAACATCAAAAATCCATCCGAGTATGGAATACATAGATGCAGGTTGTAATACAATAGCAGTAATGTAAGAAACAAAGTTCTATTTTTGGTCCATCCAACTTTTGAATGTCTCATTTAGTGATTTAGTAGTCAAAGAAACAACGATAATCCATCTGATTTTGGAATACGTAGATGTTAGGAGGTAATGCACATGTAGTAATGTAAGAAACCAAGTTTTATTACTGGTCTGTCCAGCCTTTGTATGTCTCATTTAGTAATTTAGTAGTTAAAAAAACATCGATAATCCTTTTGAGTATGGAATACATAGATGTTAGGTTGTAATACAAGTGTAGTAATGTAAGAAATCAAGTTTTATTACTGGTCTTTCAAGCCTTTGTATGTCTCATTTAGTAATTTAGTAGTCAAAAACACATCGATAACCCTTTTGAGTATGGTATGCATAGATGTTAGTTTGCAATACAAGTGTAGTAATGTAAGAGACCAAGTTCTATTATTGGTCCGTCCAACCTTTGGATGTGTAATTTAGTGATTTAGTAGTCAAAAAAACACTGATAATCCATCCAAGTAAGGAATAAATAGAAGCTAGGAGGTAATACACGTATTCTAATGTAAGAAACCAAGTTTTATTATTGGTCTGTCCAACCTTTGTATGTCTCATTTAGAAATTTAGTAGTCAAAAAAACATCAAAAATCCATCCGAGTATGGAATACATAGATGCCAGGTTGTAATACAATAGAAGTAATGTAAGAAACAAAGTTCTATTTTTGGTCCATCCAACTTTTGAATGTCTCATTTAGTGATTTAGTAGTCAAAGAAACACTGATAATCCATCTGATTTTGGAATACATAGATGTTAGGAGGTAATGCACATGTAGTAATGTAAGAAACCAAGTTTTATTACTGGTCCGTCCAGCCTTTGTATGTCTCATTTAGTAATTTAGTAGTTAAAAAAACATCGATAATCCTTCTGAGTATGGAATACATAGATGTTAGGTTGTAATACAAGTGTAGTAATGTAAGAAACCAAGTTTTATTACTGGTCTTTCAAGACTTTGTATGTCTCATTTAGTAATTTAGTATTCAAAAACACATCGATAACCCTTTTGAGTATGGTATGCATAGATGGTAGGTTGCAATACAAGTGTAGTAATGTAAGAGGCCAAGTTCTATTATTGGTCCGTCCAACCTTTGTATGTGTAATTTAGTGATTTAGTAGTCAAAAAACTTTTGAATGTCTCATTTATTAATTTAGTAGTTAAAAAAACATCGATAATCCTTCTGAGTATGGAATACATAGATGTTAGGTTGTAATACAAGTGTAGTAATGTAAGAAATCAAGTTCTATTACTGGTACGTCCAACCTTTGTATGAGTTATTTAGTGATTTAATTGTCAAAAAACACCGATTATCCATCCAAGTATGGAATAAATAGATGCTAGGAGGTAATATACGAGTTGTAATGTAAGAAACCAAGTTTTATTACTGGTCTGTCCAGCCTTTGTATGTCTTATTTAGTTATTTAGTAGTTTAAAAAACATCGATAACCGCTCTAAGTATGGAATACATAGATGTTAGGTTGTAATACAATTGTAGTAATGTAAGAAACCAAGTTTTATTACTGGTCTCTCAATCCTTTGTATGTCTTATTCAGTAATTTAGTAGTCAAAAACACATCGATAACCCTTTTGAGTATGGTATGCATAGATGTTAGGTTGCAATACAAGTGTAGTAATGTAAGAGACCAAGTTCTATTTTTGGTCCGTCCAACCTTTGTATGTGTAATTTAGTGATTTAGTAGTCAAAAAAACACCGATAATCCATCCAATTAAGGAATAAATAGATGCTAGGAGGTAATACACGTGTTCTAATGTAGGAAACCAAGTTTTATTATTGGTCTGTCCAACCTTTGTATGTCTCATTTAGAAATTTAGTAGTCAAAAAAACATCAAAAATCCATCCGAGTATGGAATACATAGATGCCAGGTTGTAATACAATAGAAGTAATGTAAGAAACAAAGTTCTATTTTTGGTCCATCCAACTTTTGAATGTCTCATTTAGTGATTTAGTAGTCAAAGAAACAACGATAATCCATCTGATTTTGGAATACATAGATGTTAGGAGGTAATGCACATGTAGTAATGTAAGAAACCAAGTTTTATTACTGGTCCGTCCAGCCTTTGTATGTCTCATTTAGTAATTTAGTAGTTAAAAAAACATCGATAATCCTTTTGAGTATGGAATACATAGATGTTAGGTTGTAATACAAGTGTAGTAATGTAAGAAATCAAGTTTTATTACTGGTCTTTCAAGCCTTTGTATGTCTCATTTAGTAATTTAGTAGTCAAAAACACATCGATAACCCTTTTGAGTATGGTATGCATAGATGTTAGGTTGCAATACAAGTGTAGCAATGTAAGAGACCAAGTTTAATTTTTGGTCCGTCCAACCTTTGTATGTGTAATATAGTGATTTAGTAGTCAAAAAAGCACCGATAATTAATCCAAGTAAGGAATAAATTGATGCTAGGAGGTAATACACGCGTTCTAATGTAGGAAACCAAGTTTTATTATTGGTCTGTCCAAACTTTGTATGTCTCATTTAGAAATTTAGTTGTCAAAAAAACATCAAAAATCCATCCAAGTATGGAATACATAGATGCCAGGTTGTAATTCAATAGCAGTAATGTGAGAAACAAAGTTCTATTTTTGGTCCATCCAACTTTTGAATGTCTCATTTAGTGATTTAGTAGTCAAAGAAACAACGATAATCCATCTGATTTTGGAATACATAGATGTTAGGAGGTAATGCACATGTAGTAATGTAAGAAACCAAGTTTTATTACTGGTCCGTCCAGCCTTTGTATGTCTCATTTAGTAATTTAGTAGTTAAAAAAACATCGATAATCCTTCTGAGTATGGAATACATAGATGTTAGGTTGTAATACAAGTGTAGTAATGTAAGAAACCAAGTTTTATTACTGGCCTTTCAAGACTTTGTATGTCTCATTTAGTAATTTAGTATTCAAAAACACATCGATAACCCTTTTGAGTATGGTATGCATAGATGGTAGGTTGCAATACAATTGTAGTAATGTAAGAGACCAAGTTCTATTATTGGTCCGTCCAACCTTTGTATGTGTAATTTAGTGATTTAGTAGTCAAAAAAACACCGATAATCCATCCAATTAAGGAATAAATAGATGCTAGGAGGTAATACACGTGTTCTAATGTAGGAAACCAAGTTTTATTATTGGTCTGTCCAACCTTTGTATGTCTCATTTAGAAATTTAGTAGTCAAAAAAACATCAAAAATCCATCCGAGTATGGAATACATAGATGCAGGTTGTAATACAATAGCAGTAATGTAAGAAACAAAGTTCTATTTTTGGTCCATCCAACTTTTGAATGTCTCATTTAGTGATTTAGTAGTCAAAGAAACAACGATAATCCATCTGATTTTGGAATACATAGATGTTAGGGGGTAATGCACATGTAGTAATGTAAGAAACCAAGTTTTATTACTGGTCCGTCCAGCCTTTGTATGTCTCATTTAGTAATTTAGTAGTTAAAAAAACATCGATAATCCTTTTGAGTATGGAATACATAGATGTTAGGTTGTAATACAAGTGTAGTAATGTAAGAAATCAAGTTTTATTACTGGTCTTTCAAGCCTTTGTATGTCTCATTTAGTAATTTAGTAGTCAAAAACACATCGATAACCCTTTTGAGTATGGTATGCATAGATGTTAGGTTGCAATACAAGTGTAGCAATGTAAGAGACCAAGTTTAATTTTTGGTCCGTCCAACCTTTGTATGTGTAATATAGTGATTTAGTAGTCAAAAAAGCGCCGATAATTAATCCAAGTAAGGAATAAATTGATGCTAGGAGGTAATACACGTGTTCTAATGTAGGAAACCAAGTTTTATTATTGGTCTGTCCAAACTTTGTATGTCTCATTTAGAAATTTAGTTGTCAAAAAAACATCAAAAATCCATCCAAGTATGGAATACATAGATGCCAGGTTGTAATTCAATAGCAGTAATGTAAGAAACAAAGTTCTATTTTTGGTCCATCCAACTTTTGAATGTCTCATTTAGTGATTTAGTAGTCAAAGAAACAACGATAATCCATCTGATTTTGGAATACATAGATGTTAGGAGGTAATGCACATGTAGTAATGTAAGAAACCAAGTTTTATTACTGGTCCGTCCAGCCTTTGTATGTCTCATTTAGTAATTTAGTAGTTAAAAAAACATCGATAATCCTTCTGAGTATGGAATACATAGATGTTAGGTTGTAATACAAGTGTAGTAATGTAAGAAACCAAGTTTTATTACTGGCCTTTCAAGACTTTGTATGTCTCATTTAGTAATTTAGTATTCAAAAACACATCGATAACCCTTTTGAGTATGGTATGCATAGATGGTAGGTTGCAATACAATTGTAGTAATGTAAGAGACCAAGTTCTATTATTGGTCCGTCCAACCTTTGTATGTGTAATTTAGTGATTTAGTAGTCAAAAAAACACCGATAATCCATCCAATTAAGGAATAAATAGATGCTAGGAGGTAATACACGTGTTCTAATGTAGGAAACCAAGTTTTATTATTGGTCTGTCCAACCTTTGTATGTCTCATTTAGAAATTTAGTAGTCAAAAAAACATCAAAAATCCATCCGAGTATGGAATACATAGATGCAGGTTGTAATACAATAGCAGTAATGTAAGAAACAAAGTTCTATTTTTGGTCCATTCAACTTTTGAATGTCTCATTTAGTGATTTAGTAGTCAAAGAAACAACGATAATCCATCTGATTTTGGAATACATAGATGTTAGGGGGTAATGCACATGTAGTAATGTAAGAAACCAAGTTTTATTACTGGTCCGTCCAGCCTTTGTATGTCTCATTTAGTAATTTAGTAGTTAAAAAAACATCGATAATCCTTTTGAGTATGGAATACATAGATGTTAGGTTGTAATACAAGTGTAGTAATGTAAGAAATCAAGTTTTATTACTGGTCTTTCAAGCCTTTGTATGTCTCATTTAGTAATTTAGTAGTCAAAAACACATCGATAACCCTTTTGAGTATGGTATGCATAGATGTTAGGTTGCAATACAAGTGTAGCAATGTAAGAGACCAAGTTTAATTTTTGGTCCGTCCAACCTTTGTATGTGTAATATAGTGATTTAGTAGTCAAAAAAGCACCGATAATTAATCCAAGTAAGGAATAAATAGATGCTAGGAGGTAATACACGTGTTCTAATGTAGGAAACCAAGTTTTATTATTGGTCTGTCCAAACTTTGTATGTCTCATTTAGAAATTTAGTAGTCAAAAAAACATCAAAAATCCATCCAAGTATGGAATACATAGATGCCAGGTTGTAATTCAATAGCAGTAATGTAAGAAACAAAGTTCTATTTTTGGTCCATCCAACTTTTGAATGTCTCATTTAGTGATTTAGTAGTCAAAGAAACAACGATAATCCATCTGATTTTGGAATACATAGATGTTAGGAGGTAATGCACATGTAGTAATGTAAGAAACCAAGTTTTATTGCTAGTCCGTCCAGCCTTTGTATGTCTCATTTAGTAATTTAGTAGTTAAAAAAACATTGATAATCCTTCTGAGTATGGAATACATAGATGTTAGGTTGTAATACAATTGTAGTAATGTAAGAAACCAAGTTTTATTGCTGGTCTCTCAATCCTTTGTATGTCTTATTTAGTAAATTAGTAGTCAAAAACACATCGATAACCCTTTTGAGTATGGTATGCATAGATGTTAGGTTGCAATACAAGTGTAGTAATGTAAGAGACCAAGTTCAATTATTGGTCCTTTCAACCTTTGTATGTGTAATTTAGTGATTTAGTAGTCAAAAAAACATCGATAATCCATCCAAGTAAGATATAAATAGATGCTAGGAGGTAATACACGTGTTCTAATGTAGGAAACCAAGTTTTATTATTGGTCTGTCCAACCTTTGTATGTCTCATTTAGAAATTTAGTAGTCAAAAAAACATCAAAAATCCATCCGAGTATGGAATACATAGATGCAGGTTGTAATACAATAGCAGTAATGTAAGAAACAAAGTTCTATTTTTGGTCCATCCAACTTTTGAATGTCTCATTTAGTGATTTAGTAGTCAAAGAAACAACGATAATCCATCTGATTTTGGAATACATAGATGTTAGGAGGTAATGCACATGTAGTAATGTAAGAAACCAAGTTTTATTACTGGTCCGTCCAGCCTTTGTATGTCTCATTTAGTAATTTAGTAGTTAAAAAAACATCGATAATCCTTTTGAGTATGGAATACATAGATGTTAGGTTGTAATACAAGTGTAGTAATGTAAGAAATCAAGTTTTATTACTGGTCTTTCAAGCCTTTGTATGTCTCATTTAGTAATTTAGTAGTCAAAAACACATCGATAACCCTTTTGAGTATGGTATGCATAGATGTTAGTTTGCAATACAAGTGTAGTAATGTAAGAGACCAAGTTCTATTATTTGTCCGTCCAACCTTTGGATGTGTAATTTAGTGATTTAGTAGTCAAAAAAACACTGCTAATCCATCCAAGTAAGGAATAAATAGAAGCTAGGAGGTAATACACGTATTCTAATATAAGAAACCAAGTTTTATTATTGGTCTGTCCAACCTTTATATGTCTCATTTAGAAATTTAGTAGTCAAAAAACATCAAAAATCCATCCGAGTATGGAATACATAGATGCCAGGTTGTAATACAATAGAAGTAATGTAAGAAACAAAGTTCTATTTTTGGTCCATCCAACTTTTGAATGTCTCATTTAGTGATTTAGTAGTCAAAGAAACAACGATAATCCATCTGATTTTGGAATACATAGATGTTAGGAGGTAATGCACATGTAGTAATGTAAGAAACCAAGTTTTATTACTGGTCCGTCCAGCCTTTGTATGTCTCATTTAGTAATTTAGTAGTTAAAAAAACATCGATAATCCTTTTGAGTATGGAATACATAGATGTTAGGTTGTAATACAAGTGTAGTAATGTAAGAAATCAAGTTTTATTACTGGTCTTTCAAGCCTTTGTATGTCTCATTTAGTAATTTAGTAGTCAAAAACACATCGATAACCCTTTTGAGTATGGTATGCATAGATGTTAGTTTGCAATACAAGTGTAGTAATGTAAGAGACCATGTTCTATTATTTGTCCGTCCAACCTTTGTATGTGTAATTTAGTGATTTAGTAGTCAAAAAAACACTGATAATCCATCCAAGTAAGGAATAAATAGAAGCTAGGAGGTAATACACGTATTCTAATGTAAGAAACCAAGTTTTATTATTGGTCTGTCCAACCTTTGTATGTCTCATTTAGAAATTTAGTAGTCAAAAAAATATCAAAAATCCATCCGAGTATGGAATACATAGATGCCAGGTTGTAATACAATAGAAGTAATGTAAGAAACAAAGTTCTATTTTTGGTCCATCCAACTTTTGAATGTCTCATTTAGTGATTTAGTAGTCAAAGAAACACTGATAATCCATCTGATTTTGGAATACATAGATGTTAGGAGGTAATGCACATGTAGTAATGTAAGAAACCAAGTTTTATTACTGGTCCGTCCAGCCTTTGTATGTCTCATTTAGTAATTTAGTAGTTAAAAAAACATCGACAATCCTTCTGAGTATGGAATACATAGATGTTAGGTTGTAATACAAGTGTAGTAATGTAAGAAACCAAGTTTTATTACTGGTCTTTCAAGACTTTGTATGTCTCATTTAGTAATTTAGTATTCAAAAACACATCGATAACCCTTTTGAGTATGGTATGCATAGATGTTAGGAGGTAATGCACATGTAGTAATGTAAGAAACCAAGTTTTATTACTGGTCCGTCCAGCCTTTGTATGTCTCATTTAGTAATTTAGTAGTTAAAAAAACATCGATAATCCTTTTGAGTATGGAATACATAGATGTTAGGTTGTAATACAAGTGTAGTAATGTAAGAAATCAAGTTTTATTACTGGTCTTTCAAGCCTTTGTATGTCTCATTTAGTAATTTAGTAGTCAAAAACACATCGATAACCCTTTTGAGTATGGTATGCATAGATGTTAGTTTGCAATACAAGTGTAGTAATGTAAGAGACCAAGTTCTATTATTTGTCCGTCCAACCTTTGGATGTGTAATTTAGTGATTTAGTAGTCAAAAAAACACTGCTAATCCATCCAAGTAAGGAATAAATAGAAGCTAGGAGGTAATACACGTATTCTAATATAAGAAACCAAGTTTTATTATTGGTCTGTCCAACCTTTATATGTCTCATTTAGAAATTTAGTAGTCAAAAAACATCAAAAATCCATCCGAGTATGGAATACATAGATGCCAGGTTGTAATACAATAGAAGTAATGTAAGAAACAAAGTTCTATTTTTGGTCCATCCAACTTTTGAATGTCTCATTTAGTGATTTAGTAGTCAAAGAAACAACGATAATCCATCTGATTTTGGAATACATAGATGTTAGGAGGTAATGCACATGTAGTAATGTAAGAAACCAAGTTTTATTACTGGTCCGTCCAGCCTTTGTATGTCTCATTTAGTAATTTAGTAGTTAAAAAAACATCGATAATCCTTTTGAGTATGGAATACATAGATGTTAGGTTGTAATACAAGTGTAGTAATGTAAGAAATCAAGTTTTATTACTGGTCTTTCAAGCCTTTGTATGTCTCATTTAGTAATTTAGTAGTCAAAAACACATCGATAACCCTTTTGAGTATGGTATGCATAGATGTTAGTTTGCAATACAAGTGTAGTAATGTAAGAGACCAAGTTCTATTATTTGTCCGTCCAACCTTTGTATGTGTAATTTAGTGATTTAGTAGTCAAAAAAACACTGATAATCCATCCAAGTAAGGAATAAATAGAAGCTAGGAGGTAATACACGTATTCTAATGTAAGAAACCAAGTTTTATTATTGGTCTGTCCAACCTTTGTATGTCTCATTTAGAAATTTAGTAGTCAAAAAAATATCAAAAATCCATCCGAGTATGGAATACATAGATGCCAGGTTGTAATACAATAGAAGTAATGTAAGAAACAAAGTTCTATTTTTGGTCCATCCAACTTTTGAATGTCTCATTTAGTGATTTAGTAGTCAAAGAAACACTGATAATCCATCTGATTTTGGAATACATAGATGTTAGGAGGTAATGCACATGTAGTAATGTAAGAAACCAAGTTTTATTACTGGTCCGTCCAGCCTTTGTATGTCTCATTTAGTAATTTAGTAGTTAAAAAAACATCGACAATCCTTCTGAGTATGGAATACATAGATGTTAGGTTGTAATACAAGTGTAGTAATGTAAGAAACCAAGTTTTATTACTGGTCTTTCAAGACTTTGTATGTCTCATTTAGTAATTTAGTATTCAAAAACACATCGCTAACCCTTTTGAGTATGGTATGCATAGATGTTAGGAGGTAATGCACATGTAGTAATGTAAGAAACCAAGTTTTATTACTGGTCCGTCCAGCCTTTGTATGTCTCATTTAGTAATTTAGTAGTTAAAAAAACATCGACAATCCTTTTGAGTATGGAATACATAGATGTTAGGTTGTAATACAAGTGTAGTAATGTAAGAAACCAAGTTTTATTACTGGTCTTTCAAGACTTTGTATGTCTCATTTAGTAATTTAGTATTCAAAAACACATCGATAACCCTGTTGAGTATGGTATGCATAGATGGTAGGTTGCAATACAAGTGTAGTAATGTAAGAGGCCAAGTTCTATTATTGGTCCGTCCAACCTTTGTATGTGTAATTTAGTGATTTAGTAGTCAAAAAACTTTTGAATGTCTCATTTAGTGATTTAGTAGTCAAAGAAACACCGATAATCCATCTGAGTTTGGAATACATAGATGTTAGGAGGTAATGCACATGTAGTAATGAAAGAAACCAAGTTTTATTACGGGTCCGTCCAGCCTTTGTATGTTTTATTTAGTAATTTAGTAGTTAAAAAAACATCGATAATCCTTCTGAGTATGGAATACATAGATGTTAGGTTGTAATACAAGTGTAGTAATGTAAGAAATCATGTTTTATTACTGGTCTTTCAAGCCTTTGTATGTCTCATTTAGTAATTTAGTAGTCAAAAACACATCGATAACCCTTTTGAGTATGGTATGCATAGATGTTAGGTTGCAATACAAGTGTAGCAATGTTAGAGACCAAGTTTAATTTTTGGTCCGTCCAATCTTTGTATGTGTAATATAGTGATTTAGTAGTCAAAAAAGCACCGATAATCAATCCAAGTAAGGAATAAATAGATGCTAGGAGGTAATACACGTGTTCTAATGTAGGAAACCAAGTTTTATTATTGGTCTGTCCAAACTTTGTATGTCTCATTTAGAAATTTAGTAGTCAAAAAAACATCAAAAATCCATCCAAGTATGGAATACATAGATGCCAGGTTGTAATTCAATAGCAGTAATGTAAGAAACAAAGTTCTATTTTTGGTCCATCCAACTTTTGAATGTCTCATTTAGTGATTTAGTAGTCAAAGAAACAACGATAATCCATCTGATTTTGGAATACATAGATGTTAGGAGGTAATGCACATGTAGTAATGTAAGAAACCAAGTTTTATTACTGGTCCGTCCAGCCTTTGTATGTCTCATTTAGTAATTTAGTAGTTAAAAAAACATTGATAATCCTTCTGAGTATGGAATACATAGATGTTAGGTTGTAATACAATTGTAGTAATGTAAGAAACCAAGTTTTATTGCTGGTCTCTCAATCCTTTGTATGTCTTATTTAGTAAATTAGTAGTCAAAAACACATCGATAACCCTTTTGAGTATGGTATGCATAGATGTTAGGTTGCAATACAAGTGTAGTAATGTAAGAGACCAAGTTCAATTATTGGTCCGTTCAACCTTTGTATGTGTAATTTAGTGATTTAGTAGTCAAAAAAACACCGATAATCCATCCAAGTAAGGAATAAATAGATGCTAGGAGGTAATACACGTGTTCTAATGTAGGAAACCAAGTTTTATTATTGGTCTGTCCAACCTTTGTATGTCTCATTTAGAAATTTAGTAGTCAAAAAAACATCAAAAATCCATCCGAGTATGGAATACATAGATGCAGGTTGTAATACAATAGCAGTAATGTAAGAAACAAAGTTCTATTTTTGGTCCATCCAACTTTTGAATGTCTCATTTAGTGATTTAGTAGTCAAAGAAACAACGATAATCCATCTGATTTTGGAATACGTAGATGTTAGGAGGTAATGCACATGTAGTAATGTAAGAAACCAAGTTTTATTACTGGTCCGTCCAGCCTTTGTATGTCTCATTTAGTAATTTAGTAGTTAAAAAAACATCGATAATCCTTTTGAGTATGGAATACATAGATGTTAGGTTGTAATACAAGTGTAGTAATGTAAGAAATCAAGTTTTATTACTGGTCTTTCAAGCCTTTGTATGTCTCATTTAGTAATTTAGTAGTCAAAAACACATCGATAACCCTTTTGAGTATGGTATGCATAGATGTTAGTTTGCAATACAAGTGTAGTAATGTAAGAGACCAAGTTCTATTATTTGTCCGTCCAACCTTTGTATGTGTAATTTAGTGATTTAGTAGTCAAAAAAACACTGATAATCCATCCAAGTAAGGAATAAATAGAAGCTAGGAGGTAATACACGTATTCTAATGTAAGAAACCAAGTTTTATTATTGGTCTGTCCAACCTTTGTATGTCTCATTTAGAAATTTAGTAGTCAAAAAAACATCAAAAATCCATCCGAGTATGGAATACATAGATGCCAGGTTGTAATACAATAGAAGTAATGTAAGAAACAAAGTTCTATTTTTGGTCCATCCAACTTTTGAATGTCTCATTTAGTGATTTAGTAGTCAAAGAAACACTGATAATCCATCTGATTTTGGAATACATAGATGTTAGGAGGTAATGCACATGTAGTAATGTAAGAAACCAAGTTTTATTACTGGTCCGTCCAGCCTTTGTATGTCTCATTTAGTAATTTAGTAGTTAAAAAAACATCGATAATCCTTCTGAGTATGGAATACATAGATGTTAGGTTGTAATACAAATGTAGTAATGTAAGAAACCAAGTTTTATTACTGGTCTTTCAAGACTTTGTATGTCTCATTTAGTAATTTAGTATTCAAAAACACATCGATAACCCTTTTGAGTATGGTATGCATAGATGGTAGGTTGCAATACAAGTGTAGTAATGTAAGAGGCCAAGTTCTATTATTGGTCCGTCCAACCTTTTTATGTGTAATTTAGTGATTTAGTAGTCAAAAAACTTTTGAATGTCTCATTTAGTGATTTAGTAGTCAAAGAAACACCGATAATCCATCTGAGTTTGGAATACATAGATGTTAGGAGGTAATGCACATGTAGTAATGAAAGAAACCAAGTTTTATTATGGGTCCGTCCAGCCTTTGTATGTCTCATTTAGTAATTTAGTAGTTAAAAAAACATCGATAATCCTTCTGAGTATGGAATAGATAGATGTTAGGTTGTAATACAAGTGTAGTAATGTAAGAAATCATGTTTTATTACTGGTCTTTCAAGCCTTTGTATGTCTCATTTAGTAATTTTGTAGTCAAAAACACATCGATAACCCTTTTGAGTATGGTATGCATAGATGTTAGGTTGCAATACAAGTGTAGTAATGTAAGAGACCAAGTTCAATTATTGGTCCGTTCAACCTTTGTATGTGTAATTTAGTGATTTAGTAGTCAAAAAAACACCGATAATCCATCCAAGTAAGGAATAAATAGATGCTAGGAGGTAATACACGTGTTCTAATGTAGGAAACCAAGTTTTATTATTGGTCTATCCAACCTTTGTATGTCTCATTTAGAAATTTAGTAGTCAAAAAAACATCAAAAATCCATCCGAGTATGGAATACATAGATGCAGGTTGTAATACAATAGCAGTAATGTAAGAAACAAAGTTCTATTTTTGGTCCATCCAACTTTTGAATGTCTCATTTAGTGATTTAGTAGTCAAAGAAACAACGATAATCCATCTGATTTTGGAATACATAGATGTTAGGAGGTAATGCACATGTAGTAATGTAAGAAACCAAGTTTTATTACTGGTCCGTCCAGCCTTTGTATGTCTCATTTAGTAATTTAGTAGTTAAAAAAACATCGATAATCCTTTTGAGTATGGAATACATAGATGTTAGGTTGTAATACAAGTGTAGTAATGTAAGAAATCAAGTTTTATTACTGGTCTTTCAAGCCTTTGTATGTCTCATTTAGTAATTTAGTAGTCAAAAACACATCGATAACCCTTTTGAGTATGGTATGCATAGATGTTAGTTTGCAATACAAGTGTAGTAATGTAAGAGACCAAGTTCTATTATTTGTCCGTCCAACCTTTGGATGTGTAATTTAGTGATTTAGTAGTCAAAAAAACACTGATAATCCATCCAAGTAAGGAATAAATAGAAGCTAGGAGGTAATACACATATTCTAATATAAGAAACCAAGTTTTATTATTGGTCTGTCCAACCTTTGTATGTCTCATTGAGAAATTTAGTAGTCAAAAAACATCAAAAATCCATCCGAGTATGGAATACATAGATGCCAGGTTGTAATACAATAGAAGTAATGTAAGAAACAAAGTTCTATTTTTGGTCCATCCAACTTTTGAATGTCTCATTTAGTGATTTAGTAGTCAAAGAAACAACGATAATCCATCTGATTTTGGAATACATAGATGTTAGGAGGTAATGCACATGTAGTAATGAAAGAAACGAGGATTTATTACTGGTCCGTCCAGCCTTTGTATGTCTCATTTAGTAATTTAGTAGTTAAAAAAACATCGATAATCCTTCTGAGTATGGAATACATAGATGTTAGGTTGTAATACAAGTGTAGTAATGTAAGAAACCAAGTTTTATTACTGGTATTTCAAGACTTTGTATGTCTCATTTAGTAATTTAGTATTCAAAAACACATCGATAACCCTTTTGAGTATGTTATGCATAGATGGTAGGTTGCAATACAAGTGTAGTAATGTAAGAGGCCAAGTTCTATTATTGGTCCGTCCAACCTTTGTATGTGTAATTTAGTAGTAAAAAAACTTTTGAATGTCTCATTTAGTGATTTAGTAGTCAAAGAAACACCGATAATCCATCTGAGTTTGGAATACACAGATGTTAGGAGGTAATGCACATGTAGTAATGAAAGAAACCAAGTTTTATTACGGGTCCGTCCAGCCTTTGTATGTCTCATTAAGTAATTTAGTAGTTAAAAAAACATCGATAATCCTTCTGAGTATGGAATACATAGATGTTAGGTTGTAATACAAGTGTAGTAATGTAAGAAATCATGTTTTATTACTGGTCTTTCAAGCCTTTGTATGTCTCATTTAGTAATTTAGTAGTCAAAAACACATCGATAACCCTTTTGAGTATGGTATGCATAGATGTCAGGTTGCAATACAAGTGTAGCAATGTAAGAGACCAAGTTTAATTTTTGGTCCGTCCAACCTTTGTATGTGTAATAAAGTGATTTAGTAGTCAAAAAAACACCGATAATCCATCCAAGTAAGGAATAAATAGATGCTAGGAGGTAATACACGTGTTCTAATGTAGGAAACCAAGTTTTATTATTGGTCTGTCCAAACTTTGTATGTCTCATTTAGAAATTTAGTAGTCAAAAAAACATCAAAAATCCATCCAAGTATGGAATACATAGATGCCAGGTTGTAATTCAATAGCAGTAATGTAAGAAACAAAGTTCTATTTTTGGTCCATCCAACTTTTGAATGTCTCATTTAGTAATTTAGTAGTCAAAAACACATCGATAACCCTTTTGAGTATGGTATGCATAGATGTTAGTTTGCAATACAAGTGTAGTAATGTAAGAGACCAAGTTCTATTATTTGTCCGTCCAACCTTTGGATGTGTAATTTAGTGATTTAGTAGTCAAAAAAACACTGATAATCCATCCAAGTAAGGAATAAATAGAAGCTAGGAGGTAATACACGTATTCTAATATAAGAAACCAAGTTTTATTATTGGTCTGTCCAACCTTTGTATGTCTCATTGAGAAATTTAGTAGTCAAAAAACATCAAAAATCCATCCGAGTATGGAATACATAGATGCCAGGTTGTAATACAATAGAAGTAATGTAAGAAACAAAGTTCTATTTTTGGTCCATCCAACTTTTGAATGTCTCATTTAGTGATTTAGTAGTCAAAGAAACAACGATAATCCATCTGATTTTGGAATACATAGATGTTAGGAGGTAATGCACATGTAGTAATGAAAGAAACGAGGATTTATTACTGGTCCGTCCAGCCTTTGTATGTCTCATTTAGTAATTTAGTAGTTAAAAAAACATCGATAATCCTTCTGAGTATGGAATACATAGATGTTAGGTTGTAATACAAGTGTAGTAATGTAAGAAACCAAGTTTTATTACTGGTATTTCAAGACTTTGTATGTCTCATTTAGTAATTTAGTATTCAAAAACACATCGATAACCCTTTTGAGTATGGTATGCATAGATGGTAGGTTGCAATACAAGTGTAGTAATGTAAGAGGCCAAGTTCTATTATTGGTCCGTCCAACCTTTGTATGTGTAATTTAGTAGTAAAAAAACTTTTGAATGTCTCATTTAGTGATTTAGTAGTCAAAGAAACACCGATAATCCATCTGAGTTTGGAATACACAGATGTTAGGAGGTAATGCACATGTAGTAATGAAAGAAACCAAGTTTTATTACGGGTCCGTCCAGCCTTTGTATGTCTCATTAAGTAATTTAGTAGTTAAAAAAACATCGATAATCCTTCTGAGTATGGAATACATAGATGTTAGGTTGTAATACAAGTGTAGTAATGTAAGAAATCATGTTTTATTACTGGTCTTTCAAGCCTTTGTATGTCTCATTTAGTAATTTAGTAGTCAAAAACACATCGATAACCCTTTTGAGTATGGTATGCATAGATGTCAGGTTGCAATACAAGTGTAGCAATGTAAGAGACCAAGTTTAATTTTTGGTCCGTCCAACCTTTGTATGTGTAATATAGTGATTTAGTAGTCAAAAAAACACCGATAATCCATCCAAGTAAGGAATAAATAGATGCTAGGAGGTAATACACGTGTTCTAATGTAGGAAACCAAGTTTTATTATTGGTCTGTCCAAACTTTGTATGTCTCATTTAGAAATTTAGTAGTCAAAAAAACATCAAAAATCCATCCAAGTATGGAATACATAGATGCCAGGTTGTAATTCAATAGCAGTAATGTAAGAAACAAAGTTCTATTTTTGGTCCATCCAACTTTTGAATGTCTCATTTAGTGATTTAGTAGTCAAAGAAACACCGATAATCCATCTGATTTTGGAATACATAGATATTAGGAGGTAATGCACATGTAGTAATGAAAGAAACGAGGATTTATTACTGGTCCGTCCAGCCTTTGTATGTCTCATTTAGTAATTTAGTAGTTAAAAAAACATCGATAATCCTTCTGAGTATGGAATACATAGATGTTAGGTTGTAATACAAGTGTAGTAATGTAAGAAACCAAGTTTTATTACTGGTATTTCAAGACTTTGTATGTCTCATTTAGTAATTTAGTATTCAAAAACACATCGATAACCCTTTTGAGTATGGTATGCATAGATGGTAGGTTGCAATACAAGTGTAGTAATGTAAGAGGCCAAGTTCTATAATTGGTCCGTCCAACCTTTGTATGTGTAATTTAGTAGTAAAAAAACTTTTGAATGTCTCATTTAGTGATTTAGTAGTCAAAGAAACACCGATAATCCATCTGAGTTTGGAATACACAGATGTTAGGAGGTAATGCACATGTAGTAATGAAAGAAACCAAGTTTTATTACGGGTCCGTCCAGCCTTTGTATGTCTCATTAAGTAATTTAGTAGTTAAAAAAACATCGATAATCCTTCTGAGTATGGAATACATAGATGTTAGGTTGTAATACAAGTGTAGTAATGTAAGAAATCATGTTTTATTACTGGTCTTTCAAGCCTTTGTATGTCTCATTTAGTAATTTAGTAGTCAAAAACACATCGATAACCCTTTTGAGTATGGTATGCATAGATGTCAGGTTGCAATACAAGTGTAGCAATGTAAATGACCAAGTTTAATTTTTGGTCCGTCCAACCTTTGTATGTGTAATATAGTGATTTAGTAGTCAAAAAAACACCGATAATCCATCCAAGTAAGGAATAAATAGATGCTAGGAGGTAATACACGTGTTCTAATGTAGGAAACCAAGTTTTATTATTGGTCTGTCCAAACTTTGTATGTCTCATTTAGAAATTTAGTAGTCAAAAAAACATCAAAAATCCATCCAAGTATGGAATACATAGATGCCAGGTTGTAATTCAATAGCAGTAATGTAAGAAACAAAGTTCTATTTTTGGTCCATCCAACTTTTGAATGTCTCATTTAGTGATTTAGTAGTCAAAGAAACACCGATAATCCATCTGATTTTGGAATACATAGATGTTAGGAGGTAATGCACATGTAGTAATGTAAGAAACCAAGTTTTATTACTGGTCCGTCCAGCCTTTGTATGTCTCATTTAGTAATTTAGTAGTTAAAAAAACATCGATAATCCTTCTGAGTATGGAATACATAGATGTTAGGTTGTAATACAAGTGTAGGAATGTAAGAAACCAAGTTTTATTACTGGTATTTCAAGACTTTGTATGTCTCATTTAGTAATTTAGTATTCAAAAACACATCGATAACCCTTTTGAGTATGGTATGCATAGATGGTAGGTTGCAATACAAGTGTAGTAATGTAAGAGGCCAAGTTCTATTATTGGTCCGTCCAACCTTTGTATGTGTAATTTAGTAGTCAAAAAACTTTTGAATGTCTCATTTAGTGATTTAGTAGTCAAAGAAACACCGATAATCCATCTGAGTTTGGAATACATAGATGTTAGGAGGTAATGCACATGTAGTAATGAAAGAAACCAAGTTTTATTACGGGTCCGTCCAGCCTTTGTATGTCTAATTTAGTAATTTAGTAGTTAAAAAAACAACGATAATCCTTCTGAGTATGGAATACATAGATGTTAGGTTGTAATACAAGTGTAGTAATGTAAGAAATCATGTTTTATTACTGGTCTTTCAAGCCTTTGTATGTCTCATTTAGTAATTTAGTAGTCAAAAACACATAGATAACCCTTTTGAGTATGGTATGCATAGATGTTAGGTTGCAATACAAGTGTAGCAATGTAAGAGACCAAGTTTAATTTTTGGTCCGTCCAACCTTTGTATGTGTAATATAGTGATTTAGTAGTCAAAAAAGCACCGATAATCAATCCAAGTAAGGAATAAATAGATGCTAGGAGGTAATACACGTGTTCTAATGCAGGAAACCAAGTTTTATTATTGGTCTGTCCAAACTTTGTATGTCTCATTTAGAAATTTAGTGGTCAAAAAAACATCAAAAATCCATCCAAGTATGGAATACATAGATGCCAGGTTGTAATTCAATAGCAGTAATGTAAGAAACAAAGTTCTATTTTTGGTCCATCCAACTTTTGAATGTCTCATTTAGTGATTTAGTAGTCAAAGAAACACCGATAATCCATCTGATTTTGGAATACATAGATGTTAGGAGGTAATGCACATGTAGTAATGTAAGAAACCAAATTTTATTACTGGTCCGTCCAGCCTTTGTATGTCTCATTTAGTAATTTAGTAGTTAAAAAAACATCGATAATCCTTTTGAGTATGGAATACATAGATGTTAGGTTGTAATACAAGTGTAGTAATGTAAGAAATCAAGTTTTATTACTGGTCTTTCAAGCCTTTGTATGTCTCATTTAGTAATTTAGTAGTCAAAAACACATCGATAACCCTTTTGAGTATGGTATGCATAGATGTTAGGTTGCAATACAAGTGTAGTAATGTAAGAGACCAAGTTCTATTATTGGTCTGTCCAACCTTTGTATGTGTAATTTAGTGATTTAGTAGTCAAAAAACTTTTGAATGTCTAATTGAGTGATTTTGTAGTCAAAGAAACACCGATAATCCATCTGAGTTTGGAATACATAGATGTTAGGAGGTAATGCACATGTAGTAATGTAAGAAACCAAGTTTTATTACTGGTCCGTCCAGCCTTTGTATATCTCATTTATTAATTTAGTAGTTAAAAAAACATCGATAATCCTTCTGAGTATGGAATACATAGATGTTAGGTTGTAATACAAGTGTAGTAATGTAAGAAATCAAGTTCTATTACTAGTACGTCCAACCTTTGTATGAGTTATTTAGTGATTTAATTGTCAAAAAACACCGATAATCCATCCAAGTATGGAATAAATAGATGCTAGGAGGTAATATACGAGTTGTAATGTAAGAAACCAAGTTTTATTACTGGTTTGTCCAGCCTTTGTATGTCTTATTTAGTAATTTAGTAGTTTAAAAAACATCGATAACCGCTCTAAGTATGGAATACATAGATGTTAGGTTGTAATACAAGTGTAGTAATGTAAGAAACCAAGTTTTATTACTGGTCTCTCAATCCTTTGTATGTCTTATTTAGTAATTTAGTAGTCAAAAACACATCGATAACCCTTTTGAGTATGGTATGCATAGATGTTAGGTTGCAATACAAGTGTAGTAATGTAAGAGACCAAGTTCTATTATTGGTCCGTCCAACCTTTGTATGTGTAATTTAGTGATTTAGTAGTCAAAAAAACACCGATAATCCATCCAATTAAGGAATAAATAGATGCTAGGAGGTAATACACGTGTTCGAATGTAGGAAACCAAGTTTTATTATTGGTCTGTCCAACCTTTGTATGTCTCATTTAGAAATTTAGTAGTCAAAAAAACATCAAAAATCCATCCGAGTATGGAATACATAGATGCAGGTTGTAATACAATAGCAGTAATGTAAGAAACAAAGTTCTATTTTTGGTCCATCCAACTTTTGAATGTCTCATTTAGTGATTTAGTAGTCAAAGAAACAACGATAATCCATCTGATTTTGGAATACATAGATGTTAGGAGGTAATGCACATGTAGTAATGTAAGAAACCAAGTTTTATTACTGGTCTTTCAAGACTTTGTATGTCTCATTTAGTAATTTAGTATTCAAAAACACATCGATAACCCTTTTGAGTATGGTATGCATAGATGGTAGGTTGCGATACAAGTGTAGTATTGTAAGAGGCCAAGTTTTATTATTGGTCCGTCCAACCTTTGTATGTGTAATTTAGTGATTTAGTAGTCAAAAAACTTTTGAATGTCTCATTTAGTGATTTAGTAGTCAAAGAAACACCGATAATCCATCTGAGTTTGGAATACATAGATGTTAGGAGGTCATGCACATGTAGTAATGAAAGAAACCAAGTTTTATTCCGGGTCCGTCCAGCCTTTGTATGTCTCATTTAGTAATTTAGTAGTTAAAAAAACATCGATAATCCTTTTGAGTATGGAATACATAGATGTTAGGTTGTAATACAAGTGTAGTAATGTAAGAAATCATGTTTTATTACTGGTCTTTCAAGCCTTTGTATGTCTCATTTAGTAATTTATTAGTCAAAAACACATCAATAACCCTTTTGAGTATGGTATGCATAGATGTTAGGTTGCAATACAAGTGTAGCAATGTAAGAGACCAAGTTTAATTTTTGGTCCGTCCAACCTTTGTATGTGTAATATAGTGATTTAGTAGTCAAAAAAGCACCGATAATCAATCCAAGTAAGGAATAAATAGATGCTAGGAGGTAATACACGTGTTCTAATGTAGGAAACCAAGTTTTATTATTGGTCTGTCCAAACTTTGTATGTCTCATTTAGAAATTTAGTTGTCAAAAATCCATCCAAGTATGGAATACATAGATGCCAGGTTGTAATTCAATAGCAGTAATGTAAGAAACAAAGTTCTATTTTTGGTCCATCCAACTTTTGAATGTCTCATTTAGTGATTTAGTAGTCAAAGAAACAACGATAATCCATCTGATTTTGGAATACATAGATGTTAGGAGGTAATGCACATGTAGTAATGTAAGAAACCAAGTTTTATTACTGGTCCGTCCAGCCTTTGTATGTCTCATTTAGTAATTTAGTAGTTAAAAAAACATTGATAATCCTTCTGAGTATGGAATACATAGATGTTAGGTTGTAATACAATTGTAGTAATGTAAGAAACCAAGTGTTATTACTGGTCTCTCAATCCTTTGTATGTCTTATTTAGTAAATTAGTAGTCAAAAACACATCGATAACCCTTTTGAGTATGGTATGCATAGATGTTAGGTTGCAATACAAGTGTAGTAATGTAAGAGACCAAGTTCTATTATTTGTCCGTCCAACCTTTGGATGTGTAATTTAGTGATTTAGTAGTCAAAAAAAGACTGATAATCCATCCAAGTAAGGAATAAATAGAAGCTAGGAGGTAATACACGTATTCTAATGTAAGAAACCAAGTTTTATTATTGGTCTGTCCAACCTTTGTATGTCTCATTTAGAAATTTAGTAGTCAAAAAAACATCAAAAATCCATCCGAGTATGGAATACATAGATGCCAGGTTGTAATACAATAGAAGTAATGTAAGAAACAAAGTTCTATTTTTGGTCCATCCAACTTTTGAATGTCTCATTTAGTGATTTAGTAGTCAAAGAAACACTGATAATCCATCTGATTTTGGAATACATAGATGTTAGGAGGTAATGCACATGTAGTAATGTAAGAAACCAAGTTTTATTACTGGTCCGTCCAGCCTTTGTATGTCTCATTTAGTAATTTAGTAGTTAAAAAAACATCGATAATCCTTTTGAGTATGGAATACATAGATGTTAGGTTGTAATACAAGTGTAGTAATGTAAGAAATCAAGTTTTATTACTGGTCTTTCAAGACTTTGTATGTCTCATTTAGTAATTTAGTAGTCAAAAACACATCGATAACCCTTTTAGAGTATGGTATGCATAGATGTTAGTTTGCAATACAAGTGTAGTAATGTAAGAGGCCAAGTTCTATTATTTGTCCGTCCAACCTTTGGATGTGTAATTTAGTGATTTAGTAGTCAAAAAAACACTGATAATCCATCCAAGTAAGGAATAAATAGAAGCTAGGAGGTAATATACGTATTCTAATATAAGAAACCAAGTTTTATTATTGGTCTGTCCAACCTTTGTATGTCTCATTTAGAAATTTAGTAGTCAAAAAAACATCGATAATCCTTCTGAGTATTGAATATATAGTTGTTAGGTTGTAATACAAGTGTAGTAATGTAAGAAACCAAATTCTATTATTGGTCCATCCAACTTTTGAATGTCTCATTTAGTGATTTAGTAGTCAAAGAAACACTGATAATCCATCTGATTTTGGAATACATAGATGTGGGGAGGTAATGCACATGTAGTAATGTAAGAAACCAAGTTTTATTACTGGTCCGTCCAGCCTTTGTATGTCTCATTTAGTAATTTAGTAGTTAAAAAAACATCGATAATCCTTTTGAGTATGGAATACATAGATGTTAGGTTGTAATACAAGTGTAGTAATGTAAGAAATCAAGTTTTATTACTGGTCTTTCAAGCCTTTGTATGTCTCATTTAGTAATTTAGTAGTCAAAAACACATCGATAACCCTTTTGAGTATGGTATGCATAGATGTTAGGTTGCAATACAAGTGTAGTAATGTAAGAGACCAAGTTCTATTATTTGTCCGTCCAACCTTTGGATGTGTAATTTAGTGATTTAGTAGTCAAAAAAACACTGATAATTATTCCAAGTAAGGAATAAATAGAAGCTAGGAGGTAATACACGTAGTCTAATGTAAGAAACCAAGTTTTATTATTGGTCTGTCCAACCTTTGTATGTCTCATTTAGAAATTTAGTAGTCAAAAAAATATCAAAAATCCATCCGAGTATGGAATACATAGATGCCAGGTTGTAATACAATAGAAGTAATGTAAGAAACAAAGTTCTATTTTTGGTCCATCCAACTTTTGAATGTCTCATTTAGTGATTTAGTAGTCAAAGAAACACTGATAATCCATCTGATTTTGGAATACATAGATGTTAGGAGGTAATGCACATGTAGTAATGTAAGAAACCAAGTTTTATTACTTGTCCGTCCAGCCTTTGTATGTCTCATTTAGTAATTTAGTAGTTAAAAAAACATCGACAATCCTTCTGAGTATGGAATACATAGATGTTAGGTTGTAATACAAGTGTAGTAATGTAAGAAACCCAATTTTATTACTGGTCTTTCAAGACTTTGTATGTCTCATTTAGTAATTTAGTATTCAAAAACACATCGATAACCCTTTTGAGTATGGTATGCATAGATGTTAGGTTGCAATACAAGTGTAGTAATGTAAGAGGCCAAGTTCTATTATTGGTCCGTCCAACCTTTGTATGTGTAATTTAGTGATTTAGTAGTCAAAAAACTTTTGAATGTCTCATTTAGTGATTTAGTAGTCAAAGAAACACCGATAATCCATCTGAGTTTGGAATACATAGATGTTAGGAGGTAATGCACATGTAGTAATGAAAGAAACCAAGTTTTATTACGGGTCCGTCCAGCCTTTGTATGTCTCATTTAGTAATTTAGTAGTTAAAAAAACATCGATAATCCTTCTGAGTATGGAATACATAGATGTTAGGTTGTAATACAAGTGTAGTAATGTAAGAAATCATGTTTTATTACTGGTCTTTCAAGCCTTTGTATGTCTCATTTAGTAATTTAGTAGTCAAAAACACATCGATAACCCTTTTGAGTATGGTATGCATAGATGTTAGGTTGCAATACAAGTGTAGCAATGTTAGAGACCAAGTTTAATTTTTGGTCCGTCCAATCTTTGTATGTGTAATATAGTGATTTAGTAGTCAAAAAAGCACCGATAATCAATCCAAGTAAGGAATAAATAGATGCTAGGAGGTAATACACGTGTTCTAATATAAGAAACCAAGTTTTATTATTGGTCTGTCCAACCTTTGTATGTCTCATTTAGAAATTTAGTAGTCAAAAAAACATCGATAATCCTTCTGAGTATTGAATATATAGTTGTTAGGTTGTAATACAAGTGTAGTAATGTAAGAAACCAAATTCTATTATTGGTCCATCCAACTTTTGAATGTCTCATTTAGTGATTTAGTAGTCAAAGAAACACTGATAATCCATCTGATTTTGGAATACATAGATGTGAGGAGGTAATGCACATGTAGTAATGTAAGAAACCAAGTTTTATTACTGGTCCGTCCAGCCTTTGTATGTCTCATTTAGTAATTTAGTAGTTAAAAAAACATCGATAATCCTTTTGAGTATGGAATACATAGATGTTAGGTTGTAATACAAGTGTAGTAATGTAAGAAATCAAGTTTTATTACTGGTCTTTCAAGCCTTTGTATGTCTCATTTAGTAATTTAGTAGTCAAAAACACATCGATAACCCTTTTGAGTATGGTATGCATAGATGTTAGTTTGCAATACAAGTGTAGTAATGTAAGAGACCAATTTCTATTATTTGTCCGTCCAACCTTTGGATGTGTAATTTAGTGATTTAGTAGTCAAAAAAACACTGATAATCATTCCAAGTAAGGAATAAATAGAAGCTAGGAGGTAATACACGTATTCTAATGTAAGAAACCAAGTTTTATTATTGGTCTGTCCAACCTTTGTATGTCTCATTTAGAAATTTAGTAGTCAAAAAAACATCAAAAATCCATCCGAGTATGGAATACATAGATGTCAGGTTGTAATACAATAGAAGTAATGTAAGAAACAAAGTTCTATTTTTGGTCCATCCAACTTTTGAATGTCTCATTTAGTGATTTAGTAGTCAAAGAAACACTGATAATCCATCTGATTTTGGAATACATAGATGTTAGGAGGTAATGCACATGTAGTAATGTAAGAAACCAAGTTTTATTACTGGTCCGTCCAGCCTTTGTATGTCTCATTTAGTAATTTAGTAGTTAAAAAAACATCGATAATCCTTTTGAGTATGGAATACATAGATGTTAGGTTGTAATACAAGTGTAGTAATGTAAGAAATCAAGTTTTATTACTGGTCTTTCAAGCCTTTGTATGTCTCATTTAGTAATTTAGTAGTCAAAAACACATCGATAACCCTTTTGAGTATGGTATGCATAGATGTTAGTTTGCAATACAAGTGTAATAATGTAAGAGACCAAGTTCTATTATTTGTCCGTCCAACCTTTGGATGTGTAATTTAGTGATTTAGTAGTCAAAAAAACACTGATAATCCATCCAAGTAAGGAATAAATAGAAGCTAGGAGGTAATATACGTATTCTAATATAAGAAACCAAGTTTTATTATTGGTCTGTCCAACCTTTGTATGTCTCATTTAGAAATTTAGTAGTCAAAAAAACATCAAAAATCCATCCGAGTATGGAATACATAGATGCCAGGTTGTAATACAATAGAAGTAATGTAAGAAACAAAGTTCTATTTTTGGTCCATCCAACTTTTGAATGTCTCATTTAGTGATTTAGTAGTCAAAGAAACACCGATAATCCATCTGATTTTGGAATACATAGATGTTAGGAGGTAATGCACATGTAGTAATGTAAGAAACCAAGTTTTATTACTGGTCCGTCCAGCCTTTGTATGTCTCATTTAGTAATTTAGTAGTTAAAAAAATATCGATAATCCTTCTGAGTATGGAATACATAGATGTTTGGTTGTAATACAAGTGTAGTAATGTAAGAAACCAAGTTTTATTACTGGTCTTTCAAGCCTTTGTATGTCTCATTTAGTAATTTAGTATTCAAAAACACATCGATAACCCTTTTGAGTATGGTATGCATAGATGTTAGTTTGCAATACAAGTGTAGTAATGTAAGAGACCAAGTTCTATTATTTGTCCGTCCAACCTTTGGATGTGTAATTTAGTGATTTAGTAGTCAAACAAACACTGATAATCCATCCAAGTAAGGAATAAATAGAAGCTAGGAGGTAATATACGTATTCTAATATAAGAAACCAAGTTTTATTATTGGTCTGTCCAACCTTTGTATGTCTCATTTAGAAATTTAGTAGTCAAAAAACATCAAAAATCCATCCGAGTATGGAATACATAGATGCCAGGTTGTAATACAATAGAAGTAATGTAAGAAACAAAGTTCTATTTTTGGTCCATCCAACCTTTGAATGTCTCATTTAGTGATTTAGTAGTCAAAGAAACAACGATAATCCATCTGATTTTGGAATACATAGATGTTAGGAGGTAATGCACATGTAGTAATGTAAGAAACCAAGTTTTATTACTGGTCCGTCCAGCCTTTGTATGTCTCATTTAGTAATTTAGTAGTTAAAAAAACATTGATAATCCTTCTGAGTATGGAATACATAGATGTTAGGTTGTAATACAATTGTAGTTATGTAAGAAACCAAGTTTTATTACTGGTCTCTCAATCCTTTGTATGTCTTATTTAGTAATTTAGTAGTCAAAAACACATCGATAACCCTTTTGAGTATGGTATGCATAGATGTTAGGTTGCAATACAAGTGTAGTAATGTAAGAGACCAAGTTCTATTATTGGTCCGTCCAACCTTTGTATGTGTAATTTAGTGATTTAGTAGTCAAAAAAACACCGATAATCCATCCAATTAAGGAACAAATAGATGCTAGGAGGTAATACACGTGTTCTAATGTAGGAAACCAAGTTTTATTATTGGTCTGTCCAACCTTTGTATGTCTCATTTAGAAATTTAGTAGTCAAAAAAACATCAAAAATCCATCCGAGTATGGAATACATAGATGCCAGGTTGTAATACAATAGAAGTAATGTAAGAAACAAAGTTCTATTTTTTGTCCATCCAACTTTTGAATGTCTCATTTAGTGATTTAGTAGTCAAAGAAACACCGATAATCCATCTGATTTTGGAATACATAGATGTTAGGAGGTAATGCACATGTAGTAATGTAAGAAACCAAGTTTTATTACTGGTCTGTCCAGCCTTTGTATGTCTCATTTAGTAATTTAGTAGTTAAAAAAACATCGATAATCCTTCTGAGTATGGAATACATAGATGTTAGGTTGTAATACAAGTGTAGTAATGTAAGAAACCAAGTTTTATTACTGGTATTTCAAGACTTTGTATGTCTCATTTAGTAATTTAGTATTCAAAAACACATCGATAACCCTTTTGAGTATGGTATGCATAGATGGTAGGTTGCAATACAAGTGTAGTAATGTAAGAGGCCAAGTTCTATTATTGATCCGTCCAACCTTTGTATGTGTAATTTAGTGATTTAGTAGTCAAAAAACTTTTGAATGTCTCATTTAGTGATTTAGTAGTCAAAGAAACACCGATAATCCATCTGAGTTTGGAATACATAGATGTTAGGAGGAAATGCACATGTAGTAATGAAAGAAACCAAGTTTTATTACGGGTCCGTCCAGCCTTTGTATGTCTCATTTAGTAATTTAGTAGTTAAAAAAACATCGATAATCCTTCTGAGTATGGAATACATAGATGTTAGGTTGTAATACAAGTGTAGTAATGTAAGAAATCATGTTTTATTACTGGTCTTTCAAGCCTTTGTATGTCTCATTTAGTAATTTAGTAGTCAAAAACACATCGATAACCCTTTTGAGTATGGTATGCATAGATGTTAGGTTGCAATACAAGTGTAGCAATGTAAGAGACCAAGTTTAATTTTTGGTCCGTCCAACCTTTGTATGTGTAATATAGTGATTTAGTAGTCAAAAAAGCACCAATAATCAATCCAAGTAAGGAATAAATAGATGCTAGGAGGTAATACACGTGTTCTAATGTAGGAAACCAAGTTTGATTATTAGTCTGTCCAAACTTTGTATGTCTCATTTAGAAATTTAGTAGTCAAAAAAACATCAAAAATCCATCCAAGTATGGAATACATAGATGCCAGGTTGTAATTCAATAGCAGTAATGTAAGAAACAAAGTTCTACTTTTGGTCCATCCAACTTTTGAATGTCTCATTTAGAGATTTAGTAGTCAAAGAAACACCGATAATCCATCTGAGTTTGGAATACATAGATGTTAGGAGGTAATGCACATGTAGTAATGAAAGAAACCAAGTTTTATTCCGGGTCCGTCCAGCCTTTGTATGTCTCATTTAGTAATTTAGTAGTTAAAAAAACATCGATAATCCTTCTGAGTATGGAATACATAGATGTTAGGTTGTAATACAAGTGTAGTAATGTAAGAAATCATGTTTTATTACTGGTCTTTCAATCCTTTGTATGTCACATTTAGTAATTTAGTAGTCAAAAACACATCGATAACCCTTTTGAGTATGGTATGCATAGATGTTAGGTTGCAATACAAGTGTAGCAATGTAAGAGACCAAGTTTAATTTTTGGTCCGTCCAACCTTTGTATGTGTAATATAGTGATTTAGTAGTCAAAAAAGCACCGATAATCAATCCAAGTAAGGAATAAATAGATGCTAGGAGGTAATACACGTGTTCTAATGTAGGAAACCAAGTTTTATTATTGGTCTGTCCAAACTTCGTAGGTCTCATTTAGAAATTTAGTAGTCAAAAAAACATCAAAAATCCATCCAAGTATGGAATACATAGATGCCAGGTTGTAATTCCATAGCAGTAATGTAAGAAACAAAGTTCTATTTTTGGTCCATCCAACTTTTGAATGTCTCATTTAGTGATTTAGTAGTCAAAGAAACAATGATAATCCATCTGATTTTGGAATACATAGATGTTAGGAGGTAATGCACATGTAGTAATGTAAGAAACCAAGTTTTATTACTGGTCCGTCCAGCCTTTGTATGTCTCATTTAGTAATTTAGTAGTTAAAAAAACATCGATAATCCTTCTGAGTATGGAATACATAGATGTTAGGTTGTAATACAAGTGTAGTAATGTAAGAAATCAAGTTTTATTACTGGTCTTTCAAGCGTTTGTATGTCTCATTTAGTAATTTAGTATTCAAAAACACATCGATAACCCTTTTGAGTATGGTATGCATAGATGTTAGGTTGCAATACAAGTGTAGTAATGTAAGATACCAAGTTCTATAATTTGTCCGTCCAACCTTTGGATGTGTAATTTAGTGATTTAGTAGTCAAAAAAACACTGATAATCCATCCAAGTAAGGAATAAATAGAAGCTAGGAGGTAATACACATATTCTAATGTAAGAAACCAAGTTTTATTATTGGTCTGTCCAACCTTTGTATGTCTCATTTAGAAATTTAGTAGTCAAAAAAACATCAAAAATCCATCTGAGTATGGAATACATAGATGCCAGGTTGTAATACAACAGAAGTAATGTAAGAAACAAAGTTCTATTTTTGGTCCATCCAACTTTTGAATGTCTCATTTAGTGATTTAGTAGTCAAAGAAACAGCGATAATCCGTCTGATTTTGGAATACATAGATGTTAGGAGGTAATGCACATGTAGTAATATAAGAAACCAAGTTTTATTACTGGTCCGTCCAGCCTTTGTATGTCTCATTTAGTAATTTAGTAGTTAAAAAAACATCGATAATCCTTTTGAGTATGGAATACATAGATGTTAGGTTGTAATACAAGTGTAGTAATGTAAGAAATCAAGTTTTATTACTGGTCTTTCAAGCCTTTGTATGTCTCATTTAGTAATTTAGTAGTCAAAAACACATCGATAACCCTTTTGAGTATGGTATGCATAGATGTTAGGTTGCAATACAAATGTAGTAATGTAAGAGACCAAGTTCTATTATTGGTCTGTCCAACCTTTGTATGTGTACTTTAGTGATTTAGTAGTCAAAAAACTTTTGAATGTCTAATTTAGTGATTTTGTAGTCAAAGAAACACCGATAATCCATCTGAGTTTGGAATACATAGATGTTACGAGGTAATGCACATGTAGTAATGTAAGAAACCAAGTTTTATTACGTGTCCGTCCAGCCTTTGTATGTCTCATTTAGTAATTTAGTAGTTAAAAAAACATCGATAACCCTTTTAAGTATGGTATGCATAAATGTTAGTTTGCAATACAAGTGTAGTAATGTAAGAGACCAAGTTCTATTATTGGTCCGTCCAACCTTTGGATGTGTAATTTAGTGATTTAATAGTCAAAAAAACACTGATAATCCATCCAAGTAAGGAATAAATAGATGCTAGGAGGTAATACACGTGTTCTAATGTAGGAAACCAAGTTTTATTATTGGTCTGTCCAAACTTCATATGTCTCATTTAGAAATTTAGTAGTCAAAAAAACATCAAAAATCCTTCCAAGTATGGAATACATAGATGCCAGGTTGTAATACAATAGAAGTAATGTAAGAAACAAAGTTCTGTTTTTGGTCCATCCAACTTTTGAATGTCTCATTTAGTGATTTAGTAGTCAAAGAAACACTGATAATCCATCTGATTTTGGAATAAATAGATGTTAGGAGGTAATGCACATGTAGTAATGTAAGAAACCAAGTTTTATTACTGGTCCGTCCAGCCTTTGTATGTCTCATTTAGTAATTTAGTAGTTAAAAAAACATCGATAATCCTTTTGAGTATGGAATACATAGATGTTAGGTTGTAATACAAGTGTAGTAATGTAAGAAATCAAGTTTTATTACTGGTCTTTCAAGCCTTTGTATGTCTCATTTAGTAATTTAGTAGTCAAAAACACATCGATAACCCTTTTGAGTATGGTATGCATAGATGTTAGTTTGCAATACAAGTGTAGTAATGTAAGACACCAAGTTCTATAGTTTGTCCGTCCAACCTTTGGATGTGTGATTTAGTGATTTAGTAGTCAAAAAAACACTGATAATCCATCCAAGTAAGGAATAAATAGAAGCTAGGAGGTAATATACGTATTCTAATATAAGAAACCAAGTTTTATTATTGGTCTGTCCAACCTTTGTATGTCTCATTTAGAAATTTAGTAGTCAAAAAACATCAAAAATCCATCCGAGTATGGAATACATAGATGCCAGGTTGTAATACAATAGAAGTAATGTAAGAAACAAAGTTCTATTTTTGGTCCATCCAACTTTTGAATGTCTCATTTAGTGATTTAGTAGTCAAAGAAACACCGATAATCCATCTGATTTTGGAATACATAGATGTTAGGAGGTAATGCACATGTAGTAATGTAAGAAACCAAGTTTTATTACGTGTCCGTCCAGCCTTTGTATGTCTCATTTAGTAATTTAGTAGTTAAAAAAACATCGATAACCCTTTTAAGTATGGTATGCATAAATGTTAGTTTGCAATACAAGTGTAGTAATGTAAGAGACCAAGTTCTATTATTGGTCCGTCCAACCTTTGGATGTGTAATTTAGTGATTTAGTAGTCAAAAAAACACTGATAATCCATCCAATTAAGGAACAAATAGATGCTAGGAGGTAATACACGTGTTCTAATGTAGGAAACCAAGTTTTATTATTGGTCTGTCCAACCTTTGTATGTCTCATTTAGAAATTTAGTAGTCAAAAAAACATCAAAAATCCATCCGAGTATGGAATACATAGATGCCAGGTTGTAATACAATAGAAGTAATGTAAGAAACAAAGTTCTATTTTTGGTCCATCCAACTTTTGAATGTCTCATTTAGTGATTTAGTAGTCAAAGAAACACCGATAATCCATCTGATTTTGGAATACATAGATGTTAGGAGGTAATGCACATGTAGTAATGTAAGAAACCAAGTTTTATTACTGGTCCGTCCAGCCTTTGTATGTCTCATTTAGTAATTTAGTAGTTAAAAAAACATCGATAATCCTTCTGAGTATGGAATACATAGATGTTAGGTTGTAATACAAGTGTAGTAATGTAAGAAACCAAGTTTTATTACTGGTATTTCAAGACTTTGTATGTCTCATTTAGTAATTTAGTATTCAAAAACACATCGATAACCCTTTTGAGTATGGTATGCATAGATGGTAGGTTGCAATACAAGTGTAGTAATGTAAGAGGCCAAGTTCTATTATTGATCCGTCCAACCTTTGTATGTGTAATTTAGTGATTTAGTAGTCAAAAAACTTTTGAATGTCTCATTTAGTGATTTAGTAGTCAAAGAAACACCGATAATCCATCTGAGTTTGGAATACATAGATGTTAGGAGGTAATGCACATGTAGTAATGAAAGAAACCAAGTTTTATTACTGGTCCGTCCAGCCTTTGTATGTCTCATTTAGTAATTTAGTAGTTAAAAAAACATCGATAATCCTTCTGAGTATGGAATACATAGATGTTAGGTTGTAATACAAGTGTAGTAATGTAAGAAATCATGTTTTATTACTGGTCTTTCAAGCCTTTGTATGTCTCATTTAGTAATTTAGTAGTCAAAAACACATCGATAACCCTTTTGAGTATGGTATGCATAGATGTTAGGTTGCAATACAAGTGTAGCAATGTAAGAGACCAAGTTTAATTTTTGGTCCGTCCAACCTTTGTATGTGTAATATAGTGATTTAGTAGTCAAAAAAGCACCGATAATCAATCCAAGTACGGAATAAATAGATGCTAGGAGGTAATACACGTGTTCTAATGTAGGAAACCAAGTTTTATTATTGGTCTGTCCAAACTTTGTATGTCTCATTTAGAAATTTAGTTGTCAAAAATCCATCCAAGTATGGAATACATAGATGCCAGGTTGTAATTCAATAGCAGTAATGTAAGAAACAAAGTTCTATTTTTGGTCCATCCAACTTTTGAATGTCTCATTTAGTGATTTAGTAGTCAAAGAAACAACGATAATCCATCTGATTTTGGAATACATAGATGTTAGGAGGTAATGCACATGTAGTAATGTAAGAAACCAAGTTTTATTACTGGTCCGTCCAGCCTTTGTATGTCTCATTTAGTAATTTAGTAGTTAAAAAAACATCGATAATCCTTCTGAGTATGGAATACATAGATGTTAGGTTGTAATACAAGTGTAGTAATGTAAGAAACCAAGTTTTATTACTGGCCTTTCAAGACTTTGTATGTCTCATTTAGTAATTTAGTATTCAAAAACACATCGATAACCCTTTTGAGTATGGTATGCATAGATGTTAGGTTGCAATACAAGTGTAGCAATGTAAGAGACCAAGTTTAATTTTTGGTCCGTCCAACCTTTGTATGTGTAATATAGTGATTTAGTAGTCAAAAAAGCACCGATAATCAATCCAAGTAAGGAATAAATAGATGCTAGGAGGTAATACACGTGTTCTAATGTAGGAAACCAAGTTTTATTATTAGTCTGTCCAAACTTTGTATGTCTCATTTAGAAATTTAGTAGTCAAAAAAACATCAAAAATCCATCCAAGTATGGAATACATAGATGCCAGGTTGTAATTCAATAGCAGTAATGTAAGAAACAAAGTTCTATTTTTGGTCCATCCAACTTTTGAATGTCTCATTTAGAGATTTAGTAGTCAAAAAAACACCTATAATCCATCTGAGTTTGGAATACATAGATGTTAGGAGGTAATGCACATGTAGTAATGAAAGAAACCAAGTTTTATTACGGGTCCGTCCAGCCTTTGTTTGTCTCATTTAGTAATTTAGTAGTTAAAAAAACATCGATAATCCTTCTGAGTATGGAATACATAGATGTTAGGTTGTAATACAAGTGTAGTAATGTAAGAAATCATGTTTTATTACTGGTCTTTCAAGCCTTTGTATGTCTCATTTAGTAATTTAGTAGTCAAAAACACATCGATAACCCTTTTGAGTATGGTATGCATAGATGTTAGGTTGCAATACAAGTGTAGCAATGTAAGAGACCAAGTTTAATTTTTGGTCCGTCCAACCTTTGTATGTGTAATATAGTGATTTAGTAGTCAAAAAAGCACCGATAATCAATCCAAGTACGGAATAAATAGATGCTAGGAGGTAATACACGTGTTCTAATGTAGGAAACCAAGTTTTATTATTGGTCTGTCCAAACTTTGTATGTCTCATTTAGAAATTTAGTTGTCAAAAAAACATCAAAAATCCATCCAAGTATGGAATACATAGATGCCAGGTTGTAATTCAATAGCAGTAATGTAAGAAACAAAGTTCTATTTTTGGTCCATCCAACTTTTGAATGTCTCATTTAGTGATTTAGTAGTCAAAGAAACAACGATAATCCATCTGATTTTGGAATACATAGATGTTAGGAGGTAATGCACATGTAGTAATGTAAGAAACCAAGTTTTATTACTGGTCCGTCCAGCCTTTGTATGTCTCATTTAGTAATTTAGTAGTTAAAAAAACATCGATAATCCTTCTGAGTATGGAATACATAGATGTTAGGTTGTAATACAAGTGTAGTAATGTAAGAAACCAAGTTTTATTACTGGCCTTTCAAGACTTTGTATGTCTCATTTAGTAATTTAGTATTCAAAAACACATCGATAACCCTTTTGAGTATGGTATGCATAGATGGTAGGTTGCAATACAATTGTAGTAATGTAAGAGACCAAGTTCTATTATTGGTCCGTCCAACCTTTGTATGTGTAATTTAGTGATTTAGTAGTCAAAAAAACACCGATAATCCATCCAATTAAGGAATAAATAGATGCTAGGAGGTAATACACGTGTTCTAATGTAGGAAACCAAGTTTTATTATTGGTCTGTCCAACCTTTGTATGTCTCATTTAGAAATTTAGTAGTCAAAAAAACATCAAAAATCCATCCGAGTATGGAATACATAGATGCAGGTTGTAATACAATAGCAGTAATGTAAGAAACAAAGTTCTATTTTTGGTCCATCCAACTTTTGAATGTCTCATTTAGTGATTTAGTAGTCAAAGAAACAACGATAATCCATCTGATTTTGGAATACATAGATGTTAGGGGGTAATGCACATGTAGTAATGTAAGAAACCAAGTTTTATTACTGGTCCGTCCAGCCTTTGTATGTCTCATTTAGTAATTTAGTAGTTAAAAAAACATCGATAATCCTTTTGAGTATGGAATACATAGATGTTAGGTTGTAATACAAGTGTAGTAATGTAAGAAATCAAGTTTTATTACTGGTCTTTCAAGCCTTTGTATGTCTCATTTAGTAATTTAGTAGTCAAAAACACATCGATAACCCTTTTGAGTATGGTATGCATAGATGTTAGGTTGCAATACAAGTGTAGCAATGTAAGAGACCAAGTTTAATTTTTGGTCCGTCCAACCTTTGTATGTGTAATATAGTGATTTAGTAGTCAAAAAAGCACCGATAATTAATCCAAGTAAGGAATAAATAGATGCTAGGAGGTAATACACGTGTTCTAATGTAGGAAACCAAGTTTTATTATTGGTCTGTCCAAACTTTGTATGTCTCATTTAGAAATTTAGTAGTCAAAAAAACATCAAAAATCCATCCAAGTATGGAATACATAGATGCCAGGTTGTAATTCAATAGCAGTAATGTAAGAAACAAAGTTCTATTTTTGGTCCATCCAACTTTTGAATGTCTCATTTAGTGATTTAGTAGTCAAAGAAACAACGATAATCCATCTGATTTTGGAATACATAGATGTTAGGAGGTAATGCACATGTAGTAATGTAAGAAACCAAGTTTTATTGCTAGTCCGTCCAGCCTTTGTATGTCTCATTTAGTAATTTAGTAGTTAAAAAAACATTGATAATCCTTCTGAGTATGGAATACATAGATGTTAGGTTGTAATACAATTGTAGTAATGTAAGAAACCAAGTTTTATTGCTGGTCTCTCAATCCTTTGTATGTCTTATTTAGTAAATTAGTAGTCAAAAACACATCGATAACCCTTTTGAGTATGGTATGCATAGATGTTAGGTTGCAATACAAGTGTAGTAATGTAAGAGACCAAGTTCTATTATTGGTCTGTCCAACCTTTGTATGTGTAATTTAGTGATTTAGTAGTCAAAAAACTTTTGAATGTCTAATTTAGTGATTTTGTAGTCAAAGAAACACCGATAATCCATCTGAGTTTGGAATACATAGATGTTACGAGGTAATGCACATGTAGTAATGTAAGAAACCAAGTTTTATTACGTGTCCGTCCAGCCTTTGTATGTCTCATTTAGTAATTTAGTAGTTAAAAAAACATCGATAACCCTTTTAAGTATGGTATGCATAGATGTTAGGTTGCAATACAAGTGTAGTAATGTAAGAGACCAAGTTCTATTATTGGTCCGTCCAACCTTTGTATGTGTAATTTAGGGATTTAGCAGTCCAAAAAACACCGATAATCCATCCAAGTAACGAATAAATAGATGCTAGGAGGTAATACACGTGTTCTATTGTAAGAAACCAAGTTTTATTATTGGTCTGTCCAACCATTGTATGTCTCATTAAGAAATTTAGTTGTCAAAAAAACATCAAATATCCATCCGAGTATGGAATACATAGATGCCAGGTTGCAATACAATAGCAGTAATTTAAGAAAAAAAGTTCTATTTTTGGTCCATCCAACTTTTGAATGTCTCATTGAGTGATTTAGTAGTCAAAGAAACACCGATAATCCATCTGATTTTGGAATACATAGATGTTAGGAGGTAATGCACATGTAGTAATGTAAGAAACCAAGTTTTATTACTGGTCCGTCTAGCCTTTGTATGTCTCATTTAGTAATTTAGTAGTTAAAAAAACATCGATAATCCTTCTGAGTATGGAATACATAGATGTTAGGTTGTAATACAAGTGTAGTAATGTAAGAAATCAAGTTCTATTACTAGTACGTCCAACCTTTGTATAAGTTATTTTGTGATTTAGTTGTCAAATAACACCGATAATCCATCCAAGTAAGGAATACATAGATGCTAGGAGGTAATACACGTGTTCTAATATAGGAAACCAAGCTTTATTATTGGTCTGTCCAACCTTTGTATGTCTCATTTAGAAACTTAGTTGTCAAAAATCCATACGTGTATGGAATACATAGATGCTAGGTGGTAATACAATTGTAGTAATGTAAGAAACCAAGTTTTATTACTGGTCTCTCAAGCCTTTGTATGTCTCATTTAGTAATTTAGTAGTCAAAAACACATCGATAACCCTTTTGAGTATGGTATGCATAGATGTTAGGTTGCAATACAAGTGTAGTAATGTAAGAGACCAAGTTCTATTATTGGTCCGTCCAACCTTTGTATGTGTAATTTAGTGATTTAGTAGTCAAAAAAACACCGATAATCCATCCAAGTAAGGAATAAATAGATGCTAGGAGGTAATACACGTGTTCTAATGTAGGAAACCAAGTTTTATTATTGGTCTGTCCAACCATTGTATGTCTCATTAAGAAATTTAGTTGTCAAAAAAACATCAAAAATCCATCCGAGTATGGAATACATAGATGCCAGGTTGCAATACAATAGCAGTAATTTAAGAAAAAAAGTTCTATTTTTGGTCCATCCAACTTTTGAATGTCTCATATAGTGATTTAGTAGTCAAAGAAACATCGATAATCCATCTGATTTTGGAATACATAGATGTTAGGAGGTAATGCACATGTAGTAATGTAAGAAACCAAGTTTTATTACTGGTCCGTCTAGCCTTTGTATGTCTCATTTAGTAATTTAGTAGTTAAAAAAACATCGATAATCCTTCTGAGTATGGAATACATAGATGTTAGGTTGTAATACAAGTGTAGTAATGTAAGAAATCAAGATCTATTACTGGTACGTCCAACCTTTGTATGAGTTATTTAGTGATTTAGTTGTCAAAAAACACCGATAATCCATCCAAGTATGGATTAAATAGATTCTAGGAGGTAATATACGAGTTGTAATGTAAGAAACCAAGTTTTATTTGTCATGCCCCGAATCCCATCGAGACGTGATTGGCACTCGTAGCCGATAAGGCCCGAGAGAACCAACATGTACTTATGTGCATTCGTATACATGCCATCAGAAACACTCTTAACACGTGAGGACTTATTATGCTAACAACGAAAATTCATAGAACATGTGACATATACAAATATACATATGTGAAACTTGGCCATTGAGGCCATCAAAATAAGACTTCATGCGTCATCTTATATACATATACCCACATCCGTCTACAAAAGCCTCTAACAAGTGCATTGACCAAAATGAGCTAAAAGTCGGGACAAGTCCCCGCTTTATACGACATGTACAACACCAAAACATGTGTACAACTGTGACCTGGAGAAAGCCCCGAACAACTGGAGCTCACCAAAAGCTGTAAATATCCTGTAACCTATTGTGGAGGTCTACTAGAACCTGCGCCTGCAGCAAGTAAGGTAAATTCCCCAAAGGGGTCAGCACGAAGAATGTACTGAGTATGTAAGGCTCACATAAAACTATACAACGCATGAATATTTCAATGAACTCAGATCCATATGAATAATCCAATGAATAAGTAACCATTCTGTATTTTGGGAACCATGTGTATTATTTTGATTGCTTCTTTCCTTCAATGCTTACTTGTCATTACATGTGTCATACTGTACCCGGGCCCCGACTGATCAGTGGGTCTTTACATAACATATCGTCATGTTGGGATCGGGTCGAGCTAGGCTTACGCCCCTAGACCTGCCACCCATAAATCAATGTATCGGGATCGGGTCGAGCTAGGCTTATGCCCCTAGACCTGCCACCCATAAATCAGTACATCGGGATCGAGTCGAGCTAGGCTTATGCCCCTAGACTTGCCACCCATAAATCAATACATCGGGATCGAGTCGAGCTAGGCTTATGCCCCTAGACTTGCCACCCATACTTGATCATTGACCACAAATGCATTACTTTGTTCTTTACTTTGAGATTGGTACAATGAGGTCTATACAATGATAGTTATAGTCTCACTTTGAACTTTGGAGCATAACAGAGACATGAATATAATCACTATTGGAACATTGGAACACAACTTTGTTGGACCTTTGGAACCTTAGCACTGACTATGAGACAAGATTCTCCATTGTGCAATGAATAGGAAACATGTGACAATAACCATTGATAACCGAAAATAGGACACCTTGGTACATCTCGGAATAGGACAAGTGTAACGTCGATGTGAACATTATATGCTACAGAAAGGTACGGACAAAGTAACCTTACATACCTTATCTTCCCAATATGTAACTACACTGATTCAGCTCCTTCCTTATGTGTTACTCTACAACACAAGTACATAATGGAGCAAACATTAATGGTTAGCTACATTATAAGTTCACAAGACGGTAAGTAGGTGCTTAACGGAAAGTAGAAATTGTCCAACCTCCAAAACACATTGTGCATCACTCCCACCTTAATTATACTACTAAATAACATTATTACACAACATTACACTATAACTTACTGCTTTTGCAAAACAACAACACCAAATCAGTCCACACACCACCAAAACAGTCCACAAACCAACATAACCGTTACAAACCAGTAGGATTACCTACCTAGTTTATCCTTTACATTTCCACTCCAACGAAACTCCATATATTCACCCCATAAGGTCACAATACTTCCTTCCACAGTAGCATACCAAAATCGTTCCACAACAGTTCCAACATTTAGTTTAACATAACAAAAGAGTATTCTCTTTTCACTACAGCAAACGTTCCATTTACCAACACATATAAACATTTCCATCAAGCCATACATAAGAGGAACGATTAAGGGGCAGAACCACACTTTAATATACTGTAATTTCATCATCATAACTTAATTTCTTCAACACCTTAAGCCCCTATACAAGTCCAAGCCACAAGGAAGACAGATTCATCAAAACTAACACAAGTGGACTGCCAACTTAATTAAGGGATTGCCCTATACATTTTAAACACCACCAACATGTTTTACACAACCTATTATACATATATTACATTAATATATAAGGGTAAAGACTTACCAAGGCTTGAAAAATGGGAGATTAGTCCAAGAACCCTAAAGGAAAACTAGGGCGGCTGCTTCTGTTTTGGGAGGGTTTGGGAGTGTTTCAATATTCTGTTTTTGGAAAATGAAATGAATGGATAATTGAGCTGAATTCCAGATCTTTATACACCCTCTTAGCCACCTCTTTTAGCTCATTCCTATCCAATTTTTTGGTCAAAAATAGTCCAAGTAGGTGATGCACCTACTTGGCTATATAAGCTGTCCAAAACAGTCCACTTACTTGGGCTAATTCTAGTTGGATCATAGCATGTTGGGCCTTAGTGATATTTAGGTGTTGGGCTGGTCATCTCACCTATTTTATGTACTTAGTTTGGACCTCAATTCAGTCCATTAACATAGGTCCAAATGCAGCCCAATAGGTTAAATAGGTGATACACCTGCTATCTTAATTAAGTCACGGAAGCACCTCGTTTATGTTCTCCCCTTTTTCCAACGTCTTAATCCTTCTACCTTAATCCACCACTTAACTTTAAATTTACACTCAAGTATGTCGTTATTATATCAAGTGTAAATACCTTTATCCATGTTAGGTTGATCGTATAAGTTTTGAAAATGTACGGGGTGTTACATCCTCCCCCCCTTAGGAACATTCGTCCTCGAATGGTAGTATCATCTCTATTCAGCTTAAACGAGTTCAAGCTTAAGTGTAATCTTTATACTACCATATAACACTTATATATTTATATACTTACTTGTTATTTCTCCAATTCAGCATCTAAGGCTTCCACTTCGGTTTCAAATAATTGAGGATACTTAGATTTCATCATCTCCTCAGCTTCCCATGTGACCTCTTCTACCTGTTGATTCCTCCAAATCACTTTTACAGAAGTTACCTCTTTATTTCTTAACTTCTTCACTTGTCGATCTAGAATAGCAATAGGTACTTCTTCATAGGTGAGATCATCCGTAACTTGTACTTCTTCAGTAGGAGTAATATAAGATGGATCTCCTATGCACTTTCGAAGCATTGAGACGTGAAACACTGGATGAACTGTGGAGAGTTCTTGGGGTAGTTCCAATTCATAAGCAACCTGGCCAAATCTTCGGATAATCTTATATGGACCTATATAACGTGGACTTAGTTTTCCCTTCTTCCCAAATCTCATTACCCCTTTCATTGGTGACACTTTCAAAAATACCCAATCACCTATAGCAAACTCTAGCCCCCTTCTTCTAACATCGGCATATGATTTGTGTCGACTTTGGGCTGTTCCTAGCCGTTGCTGTATCACCTTAACCTTTTCCATGGCTTGATGAACAAGATCTGTTCCAAATAAAATAGTCTCACCTACTTCAAACCACCCAATTGGTGACCTACATTTTCTCCCGTATAAGGCTTCATAAGGCGCCATTTTGATACTTGAATGATAGCTATTATTGTAGGCGAACTCAATAAGAGGTAAATGATCATCCCAGTTACCTTTAAAGTCTAATACACAAGCTCGTAGCATATCTTCAAGTGTTTGGATAGTACGTTCTGCTTGTCCATCTGTCTGAGGATGAAAAACCGTACTTAAATTCACTTGGGTTCCCAAACTCTTCTGAAAGGATTTCCAAAAGTGTGCAGTAAATTGGGCTCCCCTGTCTGATATAATGGAAAGTGGAATACCATGCAACCGCACTATCTCTTTAACATATAATTTTGCATAATCCTCAGCTGTATAAGTGGTCTTGACTGGTAGAAAATGTGCGGACTTGGTAAGCCTGTCAACTATAACCCATATAGAATCAAATTTATGCAATGTACGAGGCAAACCTGTGATGAAGTCCATATTAATCATATCCCACTTCCAGACTGGAAGATTGATACATTGCATGTAACCTCCAGGCTTCTGATGCTCTACTTTTACTTGTTGACAATTTGGACATTGGGCTACAAATTCTGCAATATTCTTCTTCATATCACCCCACCAATACACTCCTTTAAGATCGTGGTACATTTTAGTTGATCCCGGATGAATAGAATACCTGGAATGATGTGCCTCTGTCATAATCCTTCGTCTTAACTCATCTACATTAGGTACACATAGTCTGTTTTGGCACTGAAGTAATCCTTCTTGAGTAAGCTCAAATGCCTTTGTCATACCTTGCTGTACATTCTCCTTAAGCTGTGATAGAATAGGATCTGCATACTGCTTTTCTTTCACTTCAACTACTAATGATGATTCGGCCGCATTTTGCACCACAACTCCTTCCTCTGGAGTTTCAAGAAGGCGAACGCCTAAGCTAGCTAATTGATGTAGATCCTTGATTAACCCTTGTTTTCCTCTAAGCTGGCCATTAGTGTTCCCCATTGCCTTACGACTTAATGCATCAGCTACCACATTTGCCTTCCCCGAATGATATAAAATATCAATGTCATAATCTTTCAATAGTTCAAGCCACCTCCGTTGCCTCAAATTTAGGTCCTTCTGCTTAAAGATATATTGCAAACTCTTATGGTCGGTATATATGTCAACATGAACCCCATACAAATAGTGGCGCCATATCTTTAAAGAAAATACCACTGCTGCTAACTCAAGATCATGTGCTAGATAATTTTTTTCATGTGGCCGCAATTGTCTGGAGGCATAAGCTATTACTTTACCATGCTGCATCAATACACATCCCAAGCCAACTCCTGAAGCATCACAATACACTGCATACCCTTCTGTCCCTTCTGGAAGTACCAATACGGGTGTAGAGGTCAGCTTATTTTTCAGATCTTGGAAACCCTTCTCACATGCATCATTCCATTGAAACTTAGTTGCCTTGTGTGTTAGCTTTGTTAAAGGTGTAGCGATAGAAGAAAATCCTTCAACAAACCTTCTATAATAACCTGCCAACCCGAGGAAACTACGAATCTCTGTAGGCGTTGTTGGTCTTGGCCAATTCTTCACAGCTTCTATATTTTGAGTATCAACCCTTATTCCTTCATCCGACACAATATGACCCAAGAATGCTATAGATTTTAACCAAAATTCACATTTAGAGAACTTTGCATATAACTTACGATCACGAAGAATCTGTAACACCTGTCGTAAGTGACTAGCGTGGTCCTCTTTTGATCTTGAATAGACAAGAATATCATCTATAAATACTATCACGAACACGTCTAAAAACGGCTTAAACACCCTATTCATTAGATCCATAAAAGCTGCTGGTGCATTTGTTAGTCCAAAGGACATAACTAAAAACTCATAATGACCGTACCGTGTTCGAAAAGCTGTCTTGGGTACATCTCTCTCTCTGACCTTTACTTGATGGTAACCCGACCTCAAGTCAATATTTGAGAAACATTTAGCACCTTGTAATTGATCAAACAAATCGTCAATTCTAGGGAGGGGGTATTTATTCTTAATTGTCACCCTATTCAGTTGCCGATAATCAATACACATCCTCAGTGTACCATCTTTCTTGCGTACAAATAATACTGGTGCACCCCACGGGGACATACTAGGCCTGATGAAGCCCTTGTCCAACAAGTCTTTTAATTGTTCCTTTAATTCCCGTAACTCTGCTGGGGCCATTCTATACGGAGGGATAGAGATAGGTTGAGTATCTGGAATCACATCAATACCAAACTCTACTTCTCGTTCTGGAGGTAACCCCAAGAGATCTTCAGGAAATACATCCAGGAATTCATTTACCACTGGAACAGATTGAAGAATCGGTGGCTCTACATCTGTATCTTTCACCCTTACTAGGTGACATATGTACCCCTTAGATATCATTTTCTTCTCCTTAAGATAAGAAATAAACTTACCTTTCGGCGCTCCAACATTACCCCTCCATTCAAGAACTATCTCTTTTGGGAAATAAAAATGTACTTTCTTTGTTCGGCAATCTACTGTGGCACAATAAGAAGCCAACCAATCCATACCCATTATAACATCAAAATCTACCATTTCTAGTTTGACAAGATCAGCCAATGTATCATGATCACAAACAGTTACTATACAATTACGATAGACTCTTTCAGCTACAATAGACTCGCCAACTGGGGTAGATACTTCAAATGGTTTAACTAATAATTCTGGCGTTCTTTCAAATTTTCCCGCAATCAATGGAGTGACATATGATAGAGTAGAGCCCGGATCAATCAATGCATATACATTATGTGAAAAGATGGATAATGTACCTGTAACTACATCTGGAGAAGCCTCCAAATTCTGACGATCCGCTAAGGCATAGGTACGATTCTGGACTCCACTAGAACTAGCTGCTCCTCTAAAACCTCTACCACGACTAGTAGGCTGGACACCCCTACCTAAGAAAGGGACCGATACTGATGATGCAACGGCCGATCCTGTCGGTCGTGCCATACCACCCATGCTCCTCCGTGGACAATCTCTCGCTATATGCCCTGGCATACCACACCAAAAGCAGACATTCGTCCCTGACCGACATGTGCCTAGGTGAATACGCCCGCAGTGCTGACACTGCTGACGAGGAAAACCTGCTGCCTGTGATCCATGAACCCCACTACTCTGCCCAGCTGAACCACCTCTAAACCCTCGAGACTGAGAATAAGCACCTGCCACGGAATGAGAAAACGACGGTCTAGGTGGTCTAGGGAACATATGAGGCCTAGACCCTCCTTGGGACATCATAGGTGGTCCCATAGGTCTAGCCCTTTTGGACTGTCCCCTGTCAAATTCATGCACCCTTCTCCTCTGTCGTTGTTTTTCCATTTTCTGCGCGAAGGCCTGAATTCTCGCTATGTCCATGTCCTTATTCAAGGCAGCAATGGTGCAATCTCGTACCAAATATGGCTCTAGTCTGTCCACGTATCGATGGACTCTACCTGTCATCGTAGCCACCACATTTGGCGCATATCGAGCCAAGGAATTAAATTGCAAACTGTATTCCCTGACGCTTAGGTTTCCCTGATGGAGATTTAGAAACTGATCCGCACGTGCCTCACGGATCTCATAGGGCAAGTAATGATCAAGGAAAGCCTCTTTAAACTCTTCCCACGTAGGTGGATTAGCACCAATATCACGGGATTTCTTCCAATCCTCGTACCACAATATCACTTATCCCTTCAACCTGTACGCTGCAAGTTCAACTGTCTCTACCCCTGATACATGCATCACTTCCAAGGCCCTTTGAATTTGATCCACGAAGTCCTGTGGATCTGCTTTTGGATCGGACCCAGTGAATATAGGAGGGTCCAGTTTCAAGAAGTCCTGTGTCCTGCGACTTGCCACTCTATCCGCATCATCCTCATTTGTCATTGTACCAGCTCGTCCCTGGCTTTGTGCCGCCACTAACTGTGTCAACATATGTACAGCATTTCTAAGATCTTGATCTGTGGCATTCATCGGTGGTTCTGCGGGTACTTCTCTACCAATTGGCTCTTCCGAAGCTGGAAAGGTAGACGAAGACCGCGATGAAATTTCAGCATTTACTCCACCTTGACTAGCTTGGTCAGGTGGTAGTCTACTCATTCCTTCGTCAGCAGGCACATCTACCTGCTTCCCTTTACCTCTACCTCTTCTCGTGAACGGCATTGTTACTATATCAAAGAGAAACAATTACTATTGTCAGACACATTTCAACTTATAACATTGGCTCTATTGCATTGCACGATCTAGAATGAAGAAAAGAAACAACATCCTAAATGTACCGTAGCCTCCTACTTATAAATGTGGTGCACAACACACTGATAAGTAAGACTCTACTCAGACACGGCTTTGTAGACACCCTTAGAACGACCTGCTCTGATACCACTTTTGTCATGCCCCGAATTCCATCGAGACGTGATTGGCACCCGTAGCCGATAAGGCCCGAGAGAACCAACATGTACTTATGTGCATTCGTATACATGCCATCAGAAACACTCTTAACACGTGAGGACTTATTATGCTAACAACGAAAATTCATAGAACATGTGACATATACAAATATACATATGTGAAACTTGGCCGTTGAGGCCATCAAAATAAGACTTCATGCGTCATCTTATATACATATACCCACATCCGTCTACAAAAGCCTCTAACAAGTGCATTGACCAAAATGAGCTAAAAGTCGGGACAAGTCCCCGCTTTATACGACATATACAACACCAAAACATATGTACAACTGTGACCTGGAGAAAGCCCCGAACAACTGGAGCTCACCAAAAGCTGTAAATATCCTGTAACCTATTGTGGAGGTCTACTAGAACCTGCGCCTGCAGCAAGTAAGGTAAATTCCCCAAAGGGGTCAGCACGAAGAATGTACTGAGTATGTAAGGCTCACATAAAACTATACAACACATGAATATTTCAATGAACTCAGATCCATATGAATAATCCAATGAATAAGTAACCATTCTGTATTTTGGGAACCATGTGTATTATTTTGATTACTTCTTTCCTTCAATGCTTACTTGTCATTACATGTGTCATACTGTACCCGGGCCCCGACTGATCAGTGGGTCTTTACATAACATATCGTCATGTTGGGATCGGGTCGAGCTAGGCTTACGCCCCTAGACCTGCCACCCATAAATCAATGTATCGGGATCGGGTCGAGCTAGGCTTATGCCCCTAGACCTGCCACCCATAAATCAATACATCGGGATCGAGTCGAGCTAGGCTTATGCCCCTAGTTAGATGTTAGGTTGTAATACAAGTGTAGTAATGTTAGGTTGTAATACAAGTGTATGGAATACATAGATGTTAGGTTGTAATACAAGTGTAGTAATGTAAGAAATCAAGATCTATTACTGGTACGTCCAACCTTTGTATGAGTTATTTAGTGATTTAGTTCTCAAAAAACACCGATAATCCATCCAAGTATGGATTAAATAGATTCTAGGAGGTAATATACGAGTTGTAATGTAAGAAACCAAGTTTTATTACTGGTCTGTCCAGCCTTTGTATGTCTTATTCAGTAATTTAGTAGTTAAAAAAACATCAATAACCCCTCTGAGTATGGAATACATAGATGTTAGGTTGTAATACAATAGTAGTAATGTAAGAAACCAAGTTTTATTACTGGTCTCTCAAGCCTTTGTATGTCTCATTTAGTAATTTAGTAGTCAAAAAAACATCGATAACCCTTTTGAGTATGGTATGCATAGATGTTAGGTTGCAATACAAGTGTAGTAATGTAAGAGATCAAGTTCTATTATTGGTCCGTCCAACCTTTGTATGTGTAATTTAGTGATTTAGTAGTAAAAAAAACACCGATAATCCATCCAAGTAACGAATAAATAGATGCTAGGAGGTAATACACGTGTTCTAATGTAAGAAACCAAGTTTTATTATTGGTCTGTCCAACCATTGTATGTCTCATTAAGAAATTTAGTTGTCAAAAAAACATCAAATATCCACCCGAGTATGGAATACATAGATGCCAGGTTGCAATACAATAGCAGTAATTTAAGAAAAAAAGTTCTATTTTTGGTCCATCCAACTTTTGAATGTCTCATTTAGTGATTTAGTAGTCAAAGAAACACCGATAATCCATCTGATTTTGGAATACATAGATGTTAGGAGGTAATGCACATGTAGTAATGTAAGAAACCAAGTTTTATTACTGGTCCGTCTAGCCTTTGTATGTCTCATTTAGTAATTTAGTAGTTAAAAAAACATCGATAATCCTTCTGAGTATGGAATACATAGATGTTAGGTTGTAATACAAGTGTAGTAATGTAAGAAATCAAGTTCTATTACTGGTACGTCCAACCTTTGTATAAGTTATTTAGTGATTTAGTTGTCAAATAACACCGATAATCCATCCAAGTAAGGAATACATAGATGCTAGGAGGTAATACACGTGTTCTAATATAGGAAACCAAGCTTTATTATTGGTCTGTCCAACCTTTGTATGTCTCATTTAGAAATTTAGTAGTCAAAAATCCATACGTGTATGGAATACATAGATGTTAGGTGGTAATACAATTGTAGTAATGTAAGAAACCAAGTTTTATTACTGGTCTCTCAAGCCTTTGTATGTCTCATTTAGTAATTTAGTAGTCAAAAACACATCGATAACCCTTTTGAGTATGGTATGCGTAGATGTTAGGTTGCAATACAAGTGTAGTAATGTAAGAGACCAAGTTCTATTATTGGTCCGTCCAACCTTTGTATGTGTAATTTAGTGATTTAGTAGTAAAAAAAACACCGATAATCCATCCAAGTAAGGAATAAATAGATGCGAGGAGGTAATACACGTGTTCTAATGTAGGAAACCAAGTTTTATTATTGGTCTGTCCAACCATTGTATGTCTCATTAAGAAATTTAGTTGTCAAAAAAACATCAAAAATCCATCCGAGTATGGAATACATAGATGCCAGGTTGCAATACAATAGCAGTAATTTAAGAAAAAAAGTTCTATTTTTGGTCCATCCAACTTTTGAATGTCTCATTTAGTGATTTAGTAGTCAAAGAAACATCGATAATCCATCTGATTTTGGAATACATAGATGTTAGGAGGTAATGCACATGTAGTAATGTAAGAAACCAAGTTTTATTACTGGTCCGTCTAGCCTTTGTATGTCTCATTTAGTAATTTAGTAGTTAAAAAAACATCGATAATCCTTCTGAGTATGGAATACATAGATGTTAGGTTGTAATACAAGTGTAGTAATGTAAGAAATCAAGATCTATTACTGGTACGTCCAACCTTTGTATGAGTTATTTAGTGATTTAGTTGTCAAAAAACACCGATAATCCATCCAAGTATGGATTAAATAGATTCTAGGAGGTAATATACGAGTTGTAATGTAAGAAACCAAGTTTTATTACTGGTCTGTCCAGCCTTTATATGTCTTATTCAGTAATTTAGTAGTTAAAAAAACATCAATAACCCCTCTGAGTATGGAATACATAGATGTTAGGTTGTAATACAATAGTAGTAATGTAAGAAACCAAGTTTTATTACTGGTCTCTCAAGCCTTTGTATGTCTCATTTAGTAATTTAGTAGTCAAAAAAACATCGATAACCCTTTTGAGTATGGTATGCATAGATGTTAGGTTGCAATACAAGTGTAGTAATGTAAGAGATCAAGTTCTATTATTGGTCTGTCCAACCTTTGTATGTGTAATTTAGTGATTTAGTAGTAAAAAAAACACCGATAATCCATCCAAGTAACGAATAAATAGATGCTAGGAGGTAATACACGTGTTCTAATGTAAGAAACCAAGTTTTATTATTGGTCTGTCCAACCATTGTATGTCTCATTAAGAAATTTAGTTGTCAAAAAAACATCAAATATCCACCCGAGTATGGAATACATAGATGCCAGGTTGCAATACAATAGCAGTAATTTAAGAAAAAAAGTTCTATTTTTGGTCCATCCAACTTTTGAATGTCTCATTTAGTGATTTAGTAGTCAAAGAAACACCGATAATCCATCTGATTTTGGAATACATAGATGTTAGGAGGTAATGCACATGTAGTAATGTAAGAAACCAAGTTTTATTACTGGTCCGTCTAGCCTTTGTATGTCTCATTTAGTAATTTAGTAGTTAAAAAAACATCGATAATCCTTCTGAGTATGGAATACATAGATGTTAGGTTGTAATACAAGTGTAGTAATGTAAGAAATCAAGTTCTATTACTGGTACGTCCAACCTTTGTATAAGTTATTTAGTGATTTAGTTGTCAAATAACACCGATAATCCATCCAAGTAAGGAATACATAGATGCTAGGAGGTAATACACGTGTTCTAATATAGGAAACCAAGCTTTATTATTGGTCTGTCCAACCTTTGTATGTCTCATTTAGAAATTTAGTAGTCAAAAATCCATACGTGTATGGAATACATAGATGTTAGGTGGTAATACAATTGTAGTAATGTAAGAAACCAAGTTTTATTACTGGTCTCTCAAGCCTTTGTATGTCTCATTTAGTAATTTAGTAGTCAAAAACACATCGATAACCCTTTTGAGTATGGTATGCGTAGATGTTAGGTTGCAATACAAGTGTAGTAATGTAAGAGACCAAGTTCTATTATTGGTCCGTCCAACCTTTGTATGTGTAATTTAGTGATTTAGTAGTAAAAAAAACACCGATAATCCATCCAAGTAAGGAATAAATAGATGCGAGGAGGTAATACACGTGTTCTAATGTAGGAAACCAAGTTTTATTATTGGTCTGTCCAACCTTTGTATGTCTCATTTAGAAATTTAGTAGTCAAAAAAACATCAAAAATCCATCCGAGTATGGAATACATAGATGCAGGTTGTAATACAATAGCAGTAATGTAAGAAACAAAGTTCTATTTTTGGTCCATCCAACTTTTGAATGTCTCATTTAGTGATTTAGTAGTCAAAGAAACACCGATAATCCATCTGATTTTGGAATACATAGATGTTAGGAGGTAATGCACATGTAGTAATGTAAGAAACCTGTTTTATTACTGGTCCGTCTAGCCTTTGTATGTCTCATTTAGTAATTTAGTAGTCAAAAAAACATCGATAACCCTTTTGAGTATGGTATGCATAGATGTTAGGTTGCAATACAAGTGTAGTAATGTAAGAGATCAAGTTCTATTATTGGTCCGTCCAACCTTTGTATGTGTAATTTAGTGATTTAGTAGTAAAAAAAACACCGATAATCCATCCAAGTAACGAATAAATAGATGCTAGGAGGTAATACACGTGTTCTAATGTAAGAAACCAAGTTTTATTATTGGTCTGTCCAACCATTGTATGTCTCATTAAGAAATTTAGTTGTCAAAAAAACATCAAATATCCACCCGAGTATGGAATACATAGATGCCAGGTTGCAATACAATAGCAGTAATTTAAGAAAAAAAGTTCTATTTTTGGTCCATCCAACTTTTGAATGTCTCATTTAGTGATTTAGTAGTCAAAGAAACACCGATAATCCATCTGATTTTGGAATACATAGATGTTAGGAGGTAATGCACATGTAGTAATGTAAGAAACCAAGTTTTATTACTGGTCCGTCTAGCCTTTGTATGTCTCATTTAGTAATTTAGTAGTTAAAAAAACATCGATAATCCTTCTGAGTATGGAATACATAGATGTTAGGTTGTAATACAAGTGTAGTAATGTAAGAAATCAAGTTCTATTACTGGTACGTCCAACCTTTGTATAAGTTATTTAGTGATTTAGTTGTCAAATAACACCGATAATCCATCCAAGTAAGGAATACATAGATGCTAGGAGGTAATACACGTGTTCTAATATAGGAAACCAAGCTTTATTATTGGTCTGTCCAACCTTTGTATGTCTCATTTAGAAATTTAGTAGTCAAAAATCCATACGTGTATGGAATACATAGATGTTAGGTGGTAACACAATTGTAGTAATGTAAGAAACCAAGTTTTATTACTGGTCTCTCAAGCCTTTGTATGTCTCATTTAGTAATTTAGTAGTCAAAAACACATCGATAACCCTTTTGAGTATGGTATGCGTAGATGTTAGGTTGCAATACAAGTGTAGTAATGTAAGAGACCAAGTTCTATTATTGGTCCGTCCAACCTTTGTATGTGTAATTTAGTGATTTAGTAGTAAAAAAAACACCGATAATCCATCCAAGTAAGGAATAAATAGATGCGAGGAGGTAATACACGTGTTCTAATGTAGGAAACCAAGTTTTATTATTGGTCTGTCCAACCATTGTATGTCTCATTAAGAAATTTAGTTGTCAAAAAAACATCAAAAATCCATCCGAGTATGGAATACATAGATGCCAGGTTGCAATACAATAGCAGTAATTTAAGAAAAAAAGTTCTATTTTTGGTCCATCCAACTTTTGAATGTCTCATTTAGTGATTTAGTAGTCAAAGAAACATCGATAATCCATCTGATTTTGGAATACATAGATGTTAGGAGGTAATGCACATGTAGTAATGTAAGAAACCAAGTTTTATTACTGGTCCGTCTAGCCTTTGTATGTCTCATTTAGTAATTTAGTAGTTAAAAAAACATCGATAATCCTTCTGAGTATGGAATACATAGATGTTAGGTTGTAATACAAGTGTAGTAATGTAAGAAATCAAGATCTATTACTGGTACGTCCAACCTTTGTATGAGTTATTTAGTGATTTAGTTGTCAAAAAACACCGATAATCCATCCAAGTATGGATTAAATAGATTCTAGGAGGTAATATACGAGTTGTAATGTAAGAAACCAAGTTTTATTACTGGTCTGTCCAGCCTTTATATGTCTTATTCAGTAATTTAGTAGTTAAAAAAACATCAATAACCCCTCTGAGTATGGAATACATAGATGTTAGGTTGTAATACAATAGTAGTAATGTAAGAAACCAAGTTTTATTACTGGTCTCTCAAGCCTTTGTATGTCTCATTTAGTAATTTAGTAGTCAAAAAAACATCGATAACCCTTTTGAGTATGGTATGCATAGATGTTAGGTTGCAATACAAGTGTAGTAATGTAAGAGATCAAGTTCTATTATTGGTCCGTCCAACCTTTGTATGTGTAATTTAGTGATTTAGTAGTAAAAAAAACACCGATAATCCATCCAAGTAACGAATAAATAGATGCTAGGAGGTAATACACGTGTTCTAATGTAAGAAACCAAGTTTTATTATTGGTCTGTCCAACCATTGTATGTCTCATTAAGAAATTTAGTTGTCAAAAAAACATCAAATATCCATCCGAGTATGGAATACATAGATGCCAGGTTGCAATACAATAGCAGTAATTTAAGAAAAAAAGTTCTATTTTTGGTCCATCCAACTTTTGAATGTCTCATTTAGTGATTTAGTAGTCAAAGAAACACCGATAATCCATCTGATTTTGGAATACATAGATGTTAGGAGGTAATGCACATGTAGTAATGTAAGAAACCTGTTTTATTACTGGTCCGTCTAGCCTTTGTATGTCTCATTTAGTAATTTAGTAGTTAAAAAAACATCGATAATCCTTCTGAGTATGGAATACATAGATGTTAGGTTGTAATACAAGTGTAGTAATGTAAGAAATCAAGTTCTATTACTGGTACGTCCAACCTTTGTATAAGTTATTTAGTGATTTAGTTGTCAAATAACACCGATAATCCATCCAAGTAAGGAATACATAGATGCTAGGAGGTAATACACGTGTTCTAATATAGGAAACCAAGCTTTATTATTGGTCTGTCCAACCTTTGTATGTCTCATTTAGAAATTTAGTAGTCAAAAATCCATACGTGTATGGAATACATAGATGTTAGGTGGTAATACAATTGTAGTAATGTAAGAAACCAAGTTTTATTACTGGTCTCTCAAGCCTTTGTATGTCTCATTTAGTAATTTAGTAGTCAAAAACACATCGATAACCCTTTTGAGTATGGTATGCGTAGATGTTAGGTTGCAATACAAGTGTAGTAATGTAAGAGACCAAGTTCTATTATTGGTCCGTCCAACCTTTGTATGTGTAATTTAGTGATTTAGTAGTAAAAAAAACACCGATAATCCATCCAAGTAAGGAATAAATAGATGCGAGGAGGTAATACACGTGTTCTAATGTAGGAAACCAAGTTTTATTATTGGTCTGTCCAACCATTGTATGTCTCATTAAGAAATTTAGTTGTCAAAAAAACATCAAAAATCCATCCGAGTATGGAATACATAGATGCCAGGTTGCAATACAATAGCAGTAATTTAAGAAAAAAAGTTCTATTTTTGGTCCATCCAACTTTTGAATGTCTCATTTAGTGATTTAGTAGTCAAAGAAACATCGATAATCCATCTGATTTTGGAATACATAGATGTTAGGAGGTAATGCACATGTAGTAATGTAAGAAACCAAGTTTTATTACTGGTCCGTCTAGCCTTTGTATGTCTCATTTAGTAATTTAGTAGTTAAAAAAACATCGATAATCCTTCTGAGTATGGAATACATAGATGTTAGGTTGTAATACAAGTGTAGTAATGTAAGAAATCAAGATCTATTACTGGTACGTCCAACCTTTGTATGAGTTATTTAGTGATTTAGTTGTCAAAAAACACCGATAATCCATCCATGTATGGATTAAATAGATTCTAGGAGGTAATATACGAGTTGTAATGTAAGAAACCAAGTTTTATTACTGGTCTGTCCAGCCTTTATATGTCTTATTCAGTAATTTAGTAGTTAAAAAAACATCAATAACCCCTCTGAGTATGGAATACATAGATGTTAGGTTGTAATACAATAGTAGTAATGTAAGAAACCAAGTTTTATTACTGGTCTCTCAAGCCTTTGTATGTCTCATTTAGTAATTTAGTAGTCAAAAAAACATCGATAACCCTTTTGAGTATGGTATGCATAGATGTTAGGTTGCAATACAAGTGTAGTAATGTAAGAGATCAAGTTCTATTATTGGTCCGTCCAACCTTTGTATGTGTAATTTAGTGATTTAGTAGTAAAAAAAACACCGATAATCCATCCAAGTAACGAATAAATAGATGCTAGGAGGTAATACACGTGTTCTAATGTAAGAAACCAAGTTTTATTATTGGTCTGTCCAACCATTGTATGTCTCATTAAGAAATTTAGTTGTCAAAAAAACATCAAATATCCATCCGAGTATGGAATACATAGATGCCAGGTTGCAATACAATAGCAGTAATTTAAGAAAAAAAGTTCTATTTTTGGTCCATCCAACTTTTGAATGTCTCATTTAGTGATTTAGTAGTCAAAGAAACACCGATAATCCATCTGATTTTGGAATACATAGATGTTAGGAGGTAATGCACATGTAGTAATGTAAGAAACCTGTTTTATTACTGGTCCGTCTAGCCTTTGTATGTCTCATTTAGTAATTTAGTAGTTAAAAAAACATCGATAATCCTTCTGAGTATGGAATACATAGATGTTAGGTTGTAATACAAGTGTAGTAATGTAAGAAATCAAGTTCTATTACTGGTACGTCCAACCTTTGTATAAGTTATTTAGTGATTTAGTTGTCAAATAACACCGATAATCCATCCAAGTAAGGAATACATAGATGCTAGGAGGTAATACACGTGTTCTAATATAGGAAACCAAGCTTTATTATTGGTCTGTCCAACCTTTGTATGTCTCATTTAGAAATTTAGTAGTCAAAAATCCATACGTGTATGGAATACATAGATGTTAGGTGGTAATACAATTGTAGTAATGTAAGAAACCAAGTTTTATTACTGGTCTCTCAAGCCTTTGTATGTCTCATTTAGTAATTTAGTAGTCAAAAACACATCGATAACCCTTTTGAGTATGGTATGCATAGATGTTAGGTTGCAATACAAGTGTAGTAATGTAAGAGACCAAGTTCTATTATTGGTCCGTCCAACCTTTGTATGTGTAATTTAGTGATTTAGTAGTAAAAAAAACACCGATAATCCATCCAAGTAAGGAATAAATAGATGCGAGGAGGTAATACACGTGTTCTAATGTAGGAAACCAAGTTTTATTATTGGTCTGTCCAACCATTGTATGTCTCATTAAGAAATTTAGTTGTCAAAAAAACATCAAAAATCCATCCGAGTATGGAATACATAGATGCCAGGATGCAATACAATAGCAGTAATTTAAGAAAAAAAGTTCTATTTTTGGTCCATCCAACTTTTGAATGTCTCATTTAGTGATTTAGTAGTCAAAGAAACATCGATAATCCATCTGATTTTGGAATACATAGATGTTAGGAGGTAATGCACATGTAGTAATGTAAGAAACCAAGTTTTATTACTGGTCCGTCTAGCCTTTGTATGTCTCATTTAGTGATTTAGTAGTTAAAAAAACATCGATAATCCTTCTGAGTATGGAATACATAGATGTTAGGTTGTAATACAAGTGTAGTAATGTAAGAAATCAAGATCTATTACTGGTACGTCCAACCTTTGTATGAGTTATTTAGTGATTTAGTTGTCAAAAAACACCGATAATCCATCCAAGTATGGATTAAATAGATTCTAGGAGGTAATATACGAGTTGTAATGTAAGAAACCAAGTTTTATTACTGGTCTGTCCAGCCTTTGTATGTCTTATTCAGTAATTTAGTAGTTAAAAAAACATCAATAACCCCTCTGAGTATGGAATACATAGATGTTAGGTTGTAATACAATAGTAGTAATGTAAGAAACCAAGTTTTATTACTGGTCTCTCAAGCCTTTGTATGTTTCATTTAGTAATTTAGTAGTCAAAAAAACATCGATAACCCTTTTGAGTATGGTATGCATAGATGTTAGGCTGCAATACAAGTGTAGTAATGTAAGAGACCAAGTTCTATTATTGGTCCGTCCAACCTTTGTATGTGTAATTTAGTGATTTAGTAGTAAAAAAAACACCGATAATCCATCCAAGTAAGGAATAAATAGATGCTAGGAGGTAATACACGTGTTCTAATGTAGGAAACCAAGTCTTATTATTGGTCTGTCCAACCTTTGTATGTCTCATTAAGAAATTTAGTAGTCAAAAAAACATCAAAAATCCATCCGAGTATGGAATACATAGATGCCAGGTTGCAATACAATAGCAGTAATGTAAGAAAAAAAGTTCTATTTTTGGTCCATCCAACTTTTGAATGTCTCATTTAGTGATTTAGTAGTCAAAGAAACATCGATAATTCATCTGATTTTGGAATACATAGATGTTAGGAGGTAATGCACATGTAGTAATGTAAGAAACCAAGTTTTATTACTGGTTCGTCCAGCCTTTGTATGTCTCATTTAGTAATTTAGTAGTTAAAAAAACATCGATAATCCTTCTGAGTATGGAATACATAGATGTTAGGTTGTAATACAAGTGTAGTAATGTAAGAAATCAAGATCTATTACTGGTACGTCCAACCTTTGTATGAGTTATTTAGTGATTTAGTTGTCAAAAAACACCGATAATCCATCCAAGTATGGAATAAATAGATTCTAGGAGGTAATATACGAGTTGTAATGTAAGAAACCAAGTTTTATTACTGGTCTGTCCAGCCTTTGTATGTCTTATTCAGTAATTTAGTAGTTAAAAAAACATCAATAACCCCTCTGAGTATGGAATACATAGATGTTAGGTTGTAATACAATAGTAGTAATGTAAGTAACCAAGTTTTATTACTGGTCTCTCAAGCCTTTGTATGTCTCATTTAGTAATTTAGTAGTCAAAAAAACATCGATAACCCTTTTGAGTATGGTATGCATAGATGTTAGGTTGCAATACAAGTGTAGTAATGTAAGAGACCAAGTTCTATTATTGGTCCGTCCAACCTTTGTATGTGTAATTTAGTGATTTAGTAGTCAAAAAAACACTGATAATCCATCCAAGTAAGGAATAAATAGATGCTAGGAGGTAATACACGTGTTCTAATGTAGGAAACCAAGTTTTATTATTGGTCTGTCCAACCTTTGTATGTCTCATTTAGAAATTTAGTAGTCAAAAAAACATCAAAAATCCATCCGAGTATGGAATACATAGATGCAGGTTGTAATACAATAGCAGTAATGTAAGAAACCAAGTTCTATTTTTGGTCCATCCAACTTTTGAATGTCTCATTTAGTGATTTAGTAGTCAAAGAAACACCGATAATCCATCTGATTTTGGAATACATAGATGTTAGGAGGTAATGCACATGTAGTAAAGTAAGAAACCAAGTTTTATTACTGGTCCGTCCAGCCTTTGTATGTCTCATTTAGTAATTTAGTAGTTAAAAAAACATCGATAATCCTTTTGAGTATGGAATACATAGATGTTAGGTTGTATTACAAGTGTAGTAATGTAAGAAATTAAGATCTATTACAGGTACGTCCAACTTTTGTATGAGTTATATAGTGATTTAGTTGTCAAAAAACACCGATAATCCATCCAAGTATGGAATAAATAGATGCTAGGAAGTAATATACGAGTTGTAATGTAAGAAACCAAGTTTTATTACTGGTCTGTCTAGCCTTTGTATGTCTTATTCAGTTATTTAGTAGTTAAAAAAACATCAATAACCCCTCTGAGTATGGAATACATAGATGTTAGGTTGTAATACAATTGTAGTAATGTAAGAAACCAAGTTTTATTACTGGTCTCTCAAGCCTTTGTATGTCTCATTTAGTAATTTAGTAGTCAAAAACACATCGATAGCCCTTTTGAGTATGGTATGCATAGATGTTAGGTTGCAATACAAGTGTAGTAATGTAAGAGACCAAGTTCTATTATTGGTCCGTCCAACCTTTGTATGTGTAATTTAGTGATTTAGTAGTAAAAAAAACACCGATAATCCATCCAAGTAAGGAATAAATAGATGCTAGGAGGTAATACACGTGTTCTAATGTAGGAAACCAAGTTTTATTATTGGTCTGTCCAACCTTTGTATGTCTCATTTAGAAATTTAGTAGTCAAAAAAACATCAAAAATCCATCCGAGTATGGAATACATAGATGCAGGTTGTAATACAATAGCAGTAATGTAAGAAACAAAGTTCTATTTTTGGTCCATCCAACTTTTGAATGTCTCATTTAGTGATTTAGTAGTCAAAGAAACAACGATAATCCATCTGATTTTGGAATACATAGATGTTAGGAGGTAATGCACATGTAGTAATGTAAGAAACCAAGTTTTATTACTGGTCTGTCCAGCCTTTGTATGTCTAATTTAGTAATTTAGTCGTTAAAAAAACATCGATAATCCTTTTGAGTATGGAATACATAGATGTTAGGTTGTAATACAAGTGTAGTAATGTAAGAAATCAAGTTTTATTACTGGTCTTTCAAGCCTTTGTATGTCTCATTTAGTAATTTAGTAGTCAAAAACACATCGATAGCCCTTTTGAGTATTGTATGCATAGATGTTAGGTTGCAATACAAGTGTAGTAATGTAAGACACCAAGTTCTATTATTGGTCCGTCCAACCTTTGTATGTGTAATTTAGTGATTTAGTAGTCCAAAAAACACCGATAATCCATCCAAGTAACGAATAAATAGATGCTAGGAGGTAATACACGTGTTCTAATGTAAGAAACCAAGTTTTATTATTGGTCTGTCCAACCTTTGTATGTCTCATTAAAAAATTTAGTAGTCAAAAAAACATCAAAAATCCATCCGAGTATGGAATACATAGATGCAGGTTGTAATACAATAGCAGTAATGTAAGAAACAAAGTTCTATTTTTGGTCCATCCAACTTTTGAATGTCTCATTTAGTGATTTAGTAGTCAAAGAAACAACGATAATCCATCTGATTTTGGAATACAGAGATGTTGGGAGGTAATGCATATGTAGTAATGTAAGAAACCAAGTTTTATTACTGGTTCGTCCAGCCTTTGTATGTCTCATTTAGTAATTTAGTAGTTAAAAAAACATCGATAATCCTTTTGAGTATGGAATACATAGATGTTAGGTTGTAATACAAGTGTAGTAATGTAAGAAATCAAGATCTATTACTGGTACTTCCAACCTTTGTATGAGTTATTTAGTGATTTAGTTGTCAAAAAACACCGATAATCCATCCAAGTATGGAATAAATAGATGCTAGGAGGTAATATACGAGTTGTAATGTAAGAAACCAAGTTTTATTACTGGTCTGTCCAGCCTTTGTATGTCTTATTCAGTAATTTAGTAGTTAAAAAAACATCAATAACCCCTCTGAGTATGGAATACATAGATGTTAGGTTGTAATACAATAGTAGTAATGTAAGAAACCAAGTTTTATTACTGGTCTCTCAAGCCTTTGTATGTCTCATTTAGTAATTTAGTAGTCAAAAACACATCGATAACCCTTTTGAGTATGGTATGCATAGATGTTAGGTTGCAATACAAGTGTAGTAATGTAAGAGACCAAGTTCTATTATTGGTCCGTCCAACCTTTGTATGTGTAATTTAGTGATTTAGTAGTAAAAAAAACACTGATAATCCATCCAGGTAAGGAATAAATAGATGCTAGGAGGTAATACACGTGTTGTAATGTAGGAAACCAAGTTTTATTATTGGTCAGTCCAACCTTTGTATGTCTCATTTAGAAATTTAGTAGTCAAAAAAACATCAAAAATCCATCCGAGTATGGAATACATAGATGCAGGTTGTAATACAATAGCAGTAATGTAAGAAACAAATTTCTATTTTTGGTCCATCCAACTTTTGAATGTCTCATTTAGTGATTTAGTAGTCAAAGAAACACCGATAATCTATCTGATTTTGGAATACATAGATGTTAGGAGGTAATGCACATGTAGTAATGTAAGAAACCAAGTTTTATTACTGGTCTGTCCTGCCTTTGTATGTCTAATTTAGTAATTTAGTAGTTAAAAAAACATCGATAATCCTTTTGAGTATGGAATACATAGATGTTAGGTTGTAATACAAGTGTAGTAATGTAAGAAATCAAGTTTTATTACTGGTCTTTCAAGCCTTTGTATGTCTCATTTAGTAATTTAGTAGTCAAAAACACATCGATAACCCTTTTGAGTATGGTATGCATAGATGTTAGTTTGCAATACAAGTGTAGTAATGTAAGAGAACAAGTTCAATTATTTGTCCGTCCAACCTTTGTATGTGTAATTTAGTGATTTAGTAGTCAAAAAAACACTGATAATCCATCCAAGTAAGGAATAAATAGAAGCTAGGAGGTAATACACGTATTCTAATGTAAGAAACCAAGTTTTATTATTGGTCTGTCCAACCATTGTATGTCTCATTTAGAAATTTAGTAGTCAAAAAAACATTGATAATCCTTTTGAGTATGGAATACATAGATGTAAGGTTGTATTACAAGTGTAGTAATGTAAGAAATCAAGATCTATTACAGGTACGTCCAACTTTTGTATGAGTTATTTAGTGATTTAGTTGTCAAAAAACACCGATAATCCATCCAAGTATGGAATAAATAGATGCTAGGAAGTAATATACGAGTTGTAATGTAAGAAACCAAGTTTTATTACTGGTCTGTCCAGCCTTTGTATGTCTTATTCAGTTATTTAGTAGTTAAAAAAACATCAATAACCCCTCTGAGTATGGAATACATAGATGTTAGGTTGTAATACAATTGTAGTAATGTAAGAAACCAAGTTTTATTACTGGTCTCTCAAGCCTTTGTATGTCTCATTTAGTAATTTAGTAGTCAAAAACACATCGATAGCCCTTTTGAGTATGGTATGCATAGATGTTAGGTTGCAATACAAGTGTAGTAATGTAAGACACCAAGTTCTATTATTGGTCCGTCCAACCTTTGTATGTGTAATTTAGTGATTTAGTAGTCCAAAAAACACCGATAATCCATCCAAGTAACGAATAAATAGATGCTAGGAGGTAATACACGTGTTCTAATGTAAGAAACCAAGTTTTATTATTGGTCTGTCCAACCTTTGTATGTCTCATTAAGAAATTTAGTAGTCAAAAAAACATCAAAAATCCATCCGAGTATGGAATACATAGATGCAGGTTGTAATACAATAGCAGTAATGTAAGAAACAAAGTTCTATTTTTGGTCCATCCAACTTTTGAATGTCTCATTTAGTGATTTAGTAGTCAAAGAAACAACGATAATCCATCTGATTTTGGAATACAGAGATGTTGGGAGGTAATGCATATGTAGTAATGTAAGAAACCAAGTTTTATTACTGGTTCGTCCAGCCTTTGTATGTCTCATTTAGTAATTTAGTAGTTAAAAAAACATCGATAATCCTTTTGAGTATGGAATACATAGATGTTAGGTTGTAATACAAGTGTAGTAATGTAAGAAATCAAGATCTATTACTGGTACTTCCAACCTTTGTATGAGTTATTTAGTGATTTAGTTGTCAAAAAACACCGATAATCCATCCAAGTATGGAATAAATAGATGCTAGGAGGTAATATACGAGTTGTAATGTAAGAAACCAAGTTTTATTACTGGTCTGTCCAGCCTTTGTATGTCTTATTCAGTAATTTAGTAGTTAAAAAAACATCAATAACCCCTCTGAGTATGGAATACATAGATGTTAGGTTGTAATACAATAGTAGTAATGTAAGAAACCAAGTTTTATTACTGGTCTCTCAAGCCTTTGTATGTCTCATTTAGTAATTTAGTAGTCAAAAACACATCGATAACCCTTTTGAGTATGGTATGCATAGATGTTAGGTTGCAATACAAGTGTAGTAATGTAAGAGACCAAGTTCTATTATTGGTCCGTCCAACCTTTGTATGTGTAATTTAGTGATTTAGTAGTAAAAAAAACACTGATAATCCATCCAGGTAAGGAATAAATAGATGCTAGGAGGTAATACACGTGTTGTAATGTAGGAAACCAAGTTTTATTATTGGTCTGTCCAACCTTTGTATGTCTCATTTAGAAATTTAGTAGTCAAAAAAACATCAAAAATCCATCCGAGTATGGAATACATAGATGCAGGTTGTAATACAATAGCAGTAATGTAAGAAACAAATTTCTATTTTTGGTCCATCCAACTTTTGAATGTCTCATTTAGTGATTTAGTAGTCAAAGAAACACCGATAATCTATCTGATTTTGGAATACATAGATGTTAGGAGGTAATGCACATGTAGTAATGTAAGAAACCAAGTTTTATTACTGGTCTGTCCTGCCTTTGTATGTCTAATTTAGTAATTTAGTAGTTAAAAAAACATCGATAATCCTTTTGAGTATGGAATACATAGATGTTAGGTTGTAATACAAGTGTAGTAATGTAAGAAATCAAGTTTTATTACTGGTCTTTCAAGCCTTTGTATGTCTCATTTAGTAATTTAGTAGTCAAAAACACATCGATAACCCTTTTGAGTATGGTATGCATAGATGTTAGTTTGCAATACAAGTGTAGTAATGTAAGAGAACAAGTTCAATTATTTGTCCGTCCAACCTTTGTATGTGTAATTTAGTGATTTAGTAGTCAAAAAAACACTGATAATCCATCCAAGTAAGGAATAAATAGAAGCTAGGAGGTAATACACGTATTCTAATGTAAGAAACCAAGTTTTATTATTGGTCTGTCCAACCATTGTATGTCTCATTTAGAAATTTAGTAGTCAAAAAAACATTGATAATCCTTTTGAGTATGGAATACATAGATGTAAGGTTGTATTACAAGTGTAGTAATGTAAGAAATCAAGATCTATTACAGGTACGTCCAACTTTTGTATGAGTTATTTAGTGATTTAGTTGTCAAAAAACACCGATAATCCATCCAAGTATGGAATAAATAGATGCTAGGAAGTAATATACGAGTTGTAATGTAAGAAACCAAGTTTTATTACTGGTCTCTCCAGCCTTTGTATGTCTTATTCAGTTATTTAGTAGTTAAAAAAACATCAATAACCCCTCTGAGTATGGAATACATAGATGTTAGGTTGTAATACAATTGTAGTAATGTAAGAAACCAAGTTTTATTACTGGTCTCTCAAGCCTTTGTATGTCTCATTTAGTAATTTAGTAGTCAAAAACACATCGATAGCCCTTTTGAGTATGGTATGCATAGATGTTAGGTTGCAATACAAGTGTAGTAATGTAAGACACCAAGTTCTATTATTGGTCCGTCCAACCTTTGTATGTGTAATTTAGTGATTTAGTAGTCCAAAAAACACCGATAATCCATCCAAGTAACGAATAAATAGATGCTAGGAGGTAATACACGTGTTCTAATGTAAGAAACCAAGTTTTATTATTGGTCTGTCCAACCTTTGTATGTCTCATTAAGAAATTTAGTAGTCAAAAAAACATCAAAAATCCATCCGAGTATGGAATACATAGATGCAGGTTGTAATACAATAGCAGTAATGTAAGAAACAAAGTTCTATTTTTGGTCCATCCAACTTTTGAATGTCTCATTTAGTGATTTAGTAGTCAAAGAAACAACGATAATCCATCTGATTTTGGAATACAGAGATGTTGGGAGGTAATGCATATGTAGTAATGTAAGAAACCAAGTTTTATTACTGGTTCGTCCAGCCTTTGTATGTCTCATTTAGTAATTTAGTAGTTAAAAAAACATCGATAATCCTTTTGAGTATGGAATACATAGATGTTAGGTTGTAATACAAGTGTAGTAATGTAAGAAATCAAGATCTATTACTGGTACTTCCAACCTTTGTATGAGTTATTTAGTGATTTAGTTGTCAAAAAACACCGATAATCCATCCAAGTATGGAATAAATAGATGCTAGGAGGTAATATACGAGTTGTAATGTAAGAAACCAAGTTTTATTACTGGTCTGTCCAGCCTTTGTATGTCTTATTCAGTAATTTAGTAGTTAAAAAAACATCAATAACCCCTCTGAGTATGGAATACATAGATGTTAGGTTGTAATACAATAGTAGTAATGTAAGAAACCAAGTTTTATTACTGGTCTCTCAAGCCTTTGTATGTCTCATTTAGTAATTTAGTAGTCAAAAACACATCGATAACCCTTTTGAGTATGGTATGCATAGATGTTAGGTTGCAATACAAGTGTAGTAATGTAAGAGACCAAGTTCTATTATTGGTCCGTCCAACCTTTGTATGTGTAATTTAGTGATTTAGTAGTAAAAAAAACACTGATAATCCATCCAGGTAAGGAATAAATAGATGCTAGGAGGTAATACACGTGTTGTAATGTAGGAAACCAAGTTTTATTATTGGTCTGTCCAACCTTTGTATGTCTCATTTAGAAATTTAGTAGTCAAAAAAACATCAAAAATCCATCCGAGTATGGAATACATAGATGCAGGTTGTAATACAATAGCAGTAATGTAAGAAACAAATTTCTATTTTTGGTCCATCCAACTTTTGAATGTCTCATTTAGTGATTTAGTAGTCAAAGAAACACCGATAATCTATCTGATTTTGGAATACATAGATGTTAGGAGGTAATGCACATGTAGTAATGTAAGAAACCAAGTTTTATTACTGGTCTGTCCTGCCTTTGTATGTCTAATTTAGTAATTTAGTAGTTAAAAAAACATCGATAATCCTTTTGAGTATGGAATACATAGATGTTAGGTTGTAATACAAGTGTAGTAATGTAAGAAATCAAGTTTTATTACTGGTCTTTCAAGCCTTTGTATGTCTCATTTAGTAATTTAGTAGTCAAAAACACATCGATAACCCTTTTGAGTATGGTATGCATAGATGTTAGTTTGCAATACAAGTGTAGTAATGTAAGAGAACAAGTTCAATTATTTGTCCGTCCAACCTTTGTATGTGTAATTTAGTGATTTAGTAGTCAAAAAAACACTGATAATCCATCCAAGTAAGGAATAAATAGAAGCTAGGAGGTAATACACGTATTCTAATGTAAGAAACCAAGTTTTATTATTGGTCTGTCCAACCATTGTATGTCTCATTTAGAAATTTAGTAGTCAAAAAAACATTGATAATCCTTTTGAGTATGGAATACATAGATGTAAGGTTGTATTACAAGTGTAGTAATGTAAGAAATCAAGATCTATTACAGGTACGTCCAACTTTTGTATGAGTTATTTAGTGATTTAGTTGTCAAAAAACACCGATAATCCATCCAAGTATGGAATAAATAGATGCTAGGAAGTAATATACGAGTTGTAATGTAAGAAACCAAGTTTTATTACTGGTCTGTCCAGCCTTTGTATGTCTTATTCAGTTATTTAGTAGTTAAAAAAACATCAATAACCCCTCTGAGTATGGAATACATAGATGTTAGGTTGTAATACAATTGTAGTAATGTAAGAAACCAAGTTTTATTACTGGTCTCTCAAGCCTTTGTATGTCTCATTTAGTAATTTAGTAGTCAAAAACACATCGATAGCCCTTTTGAGTATGGTATGCATAGATGTTAGGTTGCAATACAAGTGTAGTAATGTAAGACACCAAGTTCTATTATTGGTCCGTCCAACCTTTGTATGTGTAATTTAGTGATTTAGTAGTCCAAAAAACACCGATAATCCATCCAAGTAACGAATAAATAGATGCTAGGAGGTAATACACGTGTTCTAATGTAAGAAACCAAGTTTTATTATTGGTCTGTCCAACCTTTGTATGTCTCATTAAGAAATTTAGTAGTCAAAAAAACATCAAAAATCCATCCGAGTATGGAATACATAGATGCAGGTTGTAATACAATAGCAGTAATGTAAGAAACAAAGTTCTATTTTTGGTCCATCCAACTTTTGAATGTCTCATTTAGTGATTTAGTAGTCAAAGAAACAACGATAATCCATCTGATTTTGGAATACAGAGATGTTGGGAGGTAATGCATATGTAGTAATGTAAGAAACCAAGTTTTATTACTGGTTCGTCCAGCCTTTGTATGTCTCATTTAGTAATTTAGTAGTTAAAAAAACACCGATAATCCTTTTGAGTATGGAATACATAGATGTTAGGTTGTAATACAAGTGTAGTAATGTAAGAAATCAAGATCTATTACTGGTACTTCCAACCTTTGTATGAGTTATTTAGTGATTTAGTTGTCAAAAAACACCGATAATCCATCCAAGTATGGAATAAATAGATGCTAGGAGGTAATATACGAGTTGTAATGTAAGAAACCAAGTTTTATTACTGGTCTGTCCAGCCTTTGTATGTCTTATTCAGTAATTTAGTAGTTAAAAAAACATCAATAACCCCTCTGAGTATGGAATACATAGATGTTAGGTTGTAATACAATAGTAGTAATGTAAGAAACCAAGTTTTATTACTGGTCTCTCAAGCCTTTGTATGTCTCATTTAGTAATTTAGTAGTCAAAAACACATCGATAACCCTTTTGAGTATGGTATGCATAGATGTTAGGTTGCAATACAAGTGTAGTAATGTAAGAGACCAAGTTCTATTATTGGTCCGTCCAACCTTTGTATGTGTAATTTAGTGATTTAGTAGTAAAAAAAACACTGATAATCCATCCAGGTAAGGAATAAATAGATGCTAGGAGGTAATACACGTGTTGTAATGTAGGAAACCAAGTTTTATTATTGGTCTGTCCAACCTTTGTATGTCTCATTTAGAAATTTAGTAGTCAAAAAAACATCAAAAATCCATCCGAGTATGGAATACATAGATGCAGGTTGTAATACAATAGCAGTAATGTAAGAAACAAATTTCTATTTTTGGTCCATCCAACTTTTGAATGTCTCATTTAGTGATTTAGTAGTCAAAGAAACACCGATAATCTATCTGATTTTGGAATACATAGATGTTAGGAGGTAATGCACATGTAGTAATGTAAGAAACCAAGTTTTATTACTGGTCTGTCCTGCCTTTGTATGTCTAATTTAGTAATTTAGTAGTTAAAAAAACATCGATAATCCTTTTGAGTATGGAATACATAGATGTTAGGTTGTAATACAAGTGTAGTAATGTAAGAAATCAAGTTTTATTACTGGTCTTTCAAGCCTTTGTATGTCTCATTTAGTAATTTAGTAGTCAAAAACACATCGATAACCCTTTTGAGTATGGTATGCATAGATGTTAGTTTGCAATACAAGTGTAGTAATGTAAGAGAACAAGTTCAATTATTTGTCCGTCCAACCTTTGTATGTGTAATTTAGTGATTTAGTAGTCAAAAAAACACTGATAATCCATCCAAGTAAGGAATAAATAGAAGCTAGGAGGTAATACACGTATTCTAATGTAAGAAACCAAGTTTTATTATTGGTCTGTCCAACCATTGTATGTCTCATTTAGAAATTTAGTAGTCAAAAAAACATTGATAATCCTTTTGAGTATGGAATACATAGATGTAAGGTTGTATTACAAGTGTAGTAATGTAAGAAATCAAGATCTATTACAGGTACGTCCAACTTTTGTATGAGTTATTTAGTGATTTAGTTGTCAAAAAACACCGATAATCCATCCAAGTATGGAATAAATAGATGCTAGGAAGTAATATACGAGTTGTAATGTAAGAAACCAAGTTTTATTACTGGTCTGTCCAGCCTTTGTATGTCTTATTCAGTTATTTAGTAGTTAAAAAAACATCAATAACCCCTCTGAGTATGGAATACATAGATGTTAGGTTGTAATACAATTGTAGTAATGTAAGAAACCAAGTTTTATTACTGGTCTCTCAAGCCTTTGTATGTCTCATTTAGTAATTTAGTAGTCAAAAACACATCGATAGCCCTTTTGAGTATGGTATGCATAGATGTTAGGTTGCAATACAAGTGTAGTAATGTAAGACACCAAGTTCTATTATTGGTCCGTCCAACCTTTGTATGTGTAATTTAGTGATTTAGTAGTCCAAAAAACACCGATAATCCATCCAAGTAACGAATAAATAGATGCTAGGAGGTAATACACGTGTTCTAATGTAAGAAACCAAGTTTTATTATTGGTCTGTCCAACCTTTGTATGTCTCATTAAGAAATTTAGTAGTCAAAAAAACATCAAAAATCCATCCGAGTATGGAATACATAGATGCAGGTTGTAATACAATAGCAGTAATGTAAGAAACAAAGTTCTATTTTTTGTCCATCCAACTTTTGAATGTCTCATTTAGTGATTTAGTAGTCAAAGAAACAACGATAATCCATCTGATTTTGGAATACAGAGATGTTGGGAGGTAATGCATATGTAGTAATGTAAGAAACCAAGTTTTATTACTGGTTCATCCAGCCTTTGTATGTCTCATTTAGTAATTTAGTAGTTAAAAAAACATCGATAATCCTTCTGAGTATGGAATACATAGATGTTAGGTTGTAATACAAGTGTAGTAATGTAAGAAATCAAGATCTATTACTGGTACTTCCAACCTTTGTATGAGTTATTTAGTGATTTAGTTGTCAAAAAACACCGATAATCCATCCAAGTATGGAATAAATAGATGCTAGGAGGTAATATACGAGTTGTAATGTAAGAAACCAAGTTTTATTACTGGTCTGTCCAGCCTTTGTATGTCTTATTCAGTAATTTAGTAGTTAAAAAAACATCAATAACCCCTCTGAGTATGGAATACATAGATGTTAGGTTGTAATACAATAGTAGTAATGTAAGAAACCAAGTTTTATTACTGGTCTCTCAAGCCTTTGTATGTCTCATTTAGTAATTTAGTAGTCAAAAACACATCGATAACCCTTTTGAGTATGGTATGCATAGATGTTAGGTTGCAATACAAGTGTAGTAATGTAAGAGACCAAGTTCTATTATTGGTCCGTCCAACCTTTGTATGTGTAATTTAGTGATTTAGTAGTAAAAAAAACACTGATAATCCATCCAGGTAAGGAATAAATAGATGCTAGGAGGTAATACACGTGTTCTAATGTAGGAAACCAAGTTTTATTATTGGTCTGTCCAACCTTTGTATGTCTCATTTAGAAATTTAGTAGTCAAAAAAACATCAAAAATCCATCCGAGTATGGAATACATAGATGCAGGTTGTAATACAATAGCAGTAATGTAAGAAACAAAGTTCTATTTTTGGTCCATCCAACTTTTGAATGTCTCATTTAGTGATTTAGTAGTCAAAGAAACACCGATAATCTATCTGATTTTGGAATACATAGATGTTAGGAGGTAATGCACATGTAGTAATGTAAGAAACCAAGTTTTATTACTGGTCTGTCCTGCCTTTGTATGTCTAATTTAGTAATTTAGTAGTTAAAAAAACATCGATAATCTTTTTAAGTATGGAATACATAGATGTTAGGTTGTAATACAAGTGTAGTAATGTAAGAAATCAAGTTTTATTACTGGTCTTTCAAGCCTTTGTATGTCTCATTTAGTAATTTAGTAGTCAAAAACACATCGATAACCCTTTTGAGTATGGTATGCATAGATGTTAGTTTGCAATACAAGTGTAGTAATGTAAGAAACCAAGTTCTATTATTTGTCCGTCCAACCTTTGTATGTGTAATTTAGTGATTTAGTAGTCAAAAAAACACTGATAATCCATCCAAGTAAGGAATAAATAGAAGCTAGGAGGTAATACACGTATTCTAATGTAAGAAACCAAGTTTTATTATTGATCTGTCCAACCTTTGTATGTCTCATTTAGAAATTTAGTAGTCAAAAAAACATCAAAAATCCATCCGAGTATGGAATACATAGATGCCAGGTTGTAATACAATAGAAGTAATGTAAGAAACCAAGTTCTATTTTTGGTCCATCAAACTTTTGAATGTCTCATTTAGTGATTTAGTAGTCAAAGAAACACCGATAATCCATCTGATTTTGGAATACATAGATGTTAGGAGGTAATGCACATGTAGTAATGTAAGAAACCAAGTTTTATTACTGGTCCGTCCAGCCTTTGTATGTCTCATTTAGTAATTTAGTAGTTAATAAAACATCGATAATCCTTTTGAGTATGGAATACATAGATGTTAGGTTGTATTACAAGTGTAGTAATGTAAGAAATCAAGATCTATTACAGGTACGTCCAACTTTTGTATGAGTTATTTAGTGATTTAGTTGTCAAAAAACGCCGATAATCCATCCAAGTATGGAATAAATAGATGCTAGGAAGTAATATACGAGTTGTAATGTAAGAAACCAAGTTTTATTACTGGTCTGTCCAGCCTTTGTATGTCTTATTCAGTTATTTAGTAGTTAAAAAAACATCAATAACCCCTCTGAGTATGGAATACATAGATGTTAGGTTGTAATACAATTGTAGTAATGTAAGAAACCAAGTTTTATTACTGGTCTCTCAAGCCTTTGTATGTCTCATTTAGTAATTTAGTAGTCAAAAACACATCGATAGCCCTTTTGAGTATGGTATGCATAGATGTTAGGTTGCAATACAAGTGTAGTAATGTAAGACACCAAGTTCTATTATTGGTCCGTCCAACCTTTGTATGTGTAATTTAGTGATTTAGTAGTCCAAAAAACACCGATAATCCATCCAAGTAACGAATAAATAGATGCTAGGAGGTAATACACGTGTTCTAATGTAAGAAACCAAGTTTTATTATTGGTCTGTCCAACCTTTGTATGTCTCATTAAGAAATTTAGTAGTCAAAAAAACATCAAAAATCCATCCGAGTATGGAATACATAGATGCAGGTTGTAATACAATAGCAGTAATGTAAGAAACAAAGTTCTATTTTTGGTTCATCCAACTTTTGAATGTCTCATTTAGTGATTTAGTAGTCAAAGAAACAACGATAATCCATCTGATTTTGGAATACAGAGATGTTGGGAGGTAATTCATATGTAGTAATGTAAGAAACCAAGTTTTATTACTGGTTCATCCAGCCTTTGTATGTCTCATTTAGTAATTTAGTAGTTAAAAAAACATCGATAATCCTTCTGAGTATGGAATACATAGATGTTAGGTTGTAATACAAGTGTAGTAATGTAAGAAATCAAGATCTATTACTGGTACTTCCAACCTTTGTATGAGTTATTTAGTGATTTAGTTGTCAAAAAACACCGATAATCCATCCAAGTATGGAATAAATAGATGCTAGGAGGTAATATACGAGTTGTAATGTAAGAAACAAAGTTTTATTACTGGTTCGTCCAGCCTTTGTATGTCTCATTTAGTAATTTAGTAGTTAAAAAAACATCGATAATCCTTCTGAGTATGGAATACATAGATGTTAGGTTGTAATACAAGTGTAGTAATGTAAGAAATCAAGATCTATTACTGGTACTTCCAACCTTTGTATGAGTTATTTAGTGATTTAGTTGTCAAAAAACACCGATAATCCATCCAAGTATGGAATAAATAGATGCTAGGAGGAAATATACGAGTTGTAATGTAAGAAACCAAGTTTTATTACTGGTCTGTCCAGCCTTTGTATGTCTTATTCAGTAATTTAGTAGTTAAAAAAACATCAATAACCCCTCTGAGTATGGAATACATAGATGTTAGGTTGTAATACTATTGTAGTAATGTAAGAAACCAAGTTTTATTACTGGTCTCTCAAGCCTTTGTATGTCTCATTTAGTAATTTAGTAGTCAAAAAAACATCGATAACCCTTTTGAGTATGGTATGCATAGATGTTAGGTTGCAATACAAGTGTAGTAATGTAAGACACCAAGTTCTATTATTGGTCCATCCAACCTTTGTATGTGTAATTTAGTGATTTAGTAGTCCAAAAAACACCGCTAATCCATCCATGTAAGGAATAAATAGATGCTAGGAGGTAATACACGTGTTCTAATGTAAGAAACCAAGTTTTATTATTGGTCTGTCCAACCTTTGTATGTCTCATTCAGTAATGTGAGAAAAAAAGTTCTATTTTTGGTCCATCCAACTTTTGAATGTCTCATTTAGTGATTTAGTAGTCAAAGAAACACCGATAATCCATCTGATTTTGGAATACATAGATGTTAGGAGGTAATGCACATGTAGTAATGTAAGAAACCAAGTTTTATTACTGGTCCGTCTAGCCTTTGTATGTCTCATTTAGTAATTTAGTAGTTAAAAAAATATCGATAATCCTTCTGAGTATGGAATACATAGATGTTAGGTTGTAATACAAGTGTAGTAATGTAAGAAATCAAGTTCTATTACTGGTAGGTCCAACCTTTGTATGAGTTATTTAGTGATTTAGTTGTCAAAAAACACCGATAATCCATCCAAGTATGGAATAAATAGATGCTAGGAGGTAATATACGAGTTGTAATGTAAGAAACCAACTTTTATTACTAGTCTGTCCAGCCTTTGTATGTCTTATTTAGTAATTTAGAAGTTGAAAAAACATCGATAACCCCTCTGAGTATGGAATACATAGATGTTAGGTTGTAATACAATTGTAGTAATGTAAGAAACCACGTTTTATTACTGGTCTCTCAAGCCTTTGTATGTCTCATTTAGTAATTTAGTAGTAAAAAACACATCGATAACCCTTTTAAGTATGGTATGCATAGATGTTAGGTTGCAATACAAGTGTAGTAATGTAAGAGACCAAGTTCTATTATTGGTCCGTCCAACCTTTGTATGTGTAATTTAGTGATTTAGTAATCAAAAAAACACCGATAATCCATCCAAGTAAGGAATAAATAGATGCTAGGAGGTAATACACGTGTTCTAATGTAGGAAACCAAGTTTTATTATTGGTCTGTCCAACCTTTGTACGTCTCATTTAGTAATTTAGTAGTCAAAAAAAAATCAAAAATCCATCCGAGTATGGAATACATAGATGCCAGGTTGTAATACAATATCAGTAATGTAAGAAACAAAGTTCTATTTTTGGTCGATCCAACTTTTGAATGTCTTGTTAGGAGGTAATGCACATGTATTAATGTAAGAAACAAGGTTTTATTACTGGTCCGTCTAGCCTTTGTATGTCTCATTTAGTAATTTAGTAGTTAAAAAAACATCGATAATCCTTTTGAGTATAGAATACATGGATGTTAGGTTGTAATACAAGTGTAGTAATGTGAGAAATCAAGATCTATTACAGGTATGTCCAACCTTTGTATGAGTTATTTAGTGATTTAGTTGTCAAAAAACACCGATAATCCATCCAAGTATGGAATAAATAGATGCTAGGATGTAATATACGAGTTGTAATGTAAGAAACCAAGTTTTATTACTGGTTTGTCCAGCCTTTGTATGTCTTATTCAGTAATTTAGTAGTTAAAAAAACATCAATAACCCCTCTGAATATGGAATACATAGATGTTAGGTTGTAATACAATAGTAGTAATGTAAGAAACCAAGTTTTATTACTGGTCTCTCAATCCTGTGTATGTCTTATTTAGTAATTTAGTAGTCAAAAACACATCGATAGCCCTTTTGAGTATTGTATGCATAGATGTTAGGTTGCAATACAAGTGTAGTAATGTAAGACACCAAGTTCTATTATTGGTCCGTCCAACCTTTGTATGTGTAATTTAGTGATTTAGTAGTCCAAAAAACACCGATAATCCATCCAAGTAAGGAATAAATAGATGCTAGGAGGTAATACACGTGTTCTAATGTAAGAAACCAAGTTTTATTATTGGTCTGTCCAACCATTGTATGTCTCATTAAGAAATTTAGTAGTCAAAAAAACATCAAAAATCCATCCGAGTATGGAATACATATATGCCAGGTTGCAATACAATAGCAGTAATTTAAGAAAAAAAGTTCTATTTTTGGTCCATCCAACTTTTGAATGTCTCATTTATTGATTTAGTAGTCAAAGAAACACCGATAATCCATCTGATTTTGGAATACATAGATGTTAGGAGGTAATGCACATGTAGTAATGTAAGAAACCAAGTCTTATTACTAGTTCGTCCAGCCTTTGTATGTCTCATTTAGTAATTTAGTAGTTAAAAAAACATCGATAATCCTTCTGAGTATGGAATACATAGCTGTTAGGTTGTAATACAAGTGTAGTAATGTAAGAAATCAAGATCTATTACTGGTACGTCCAACCTTTGTATGAGTTATTTAGTGATTTAGTTGTCAAAAAACACCGATAATCCATCCAAGTATGGAATAAATAGATGCTAGGAGGTAATATACGAGTTGTAATGTAAGAAACCAAGTTTTATTACTGGTCTGTCCAGCCTTTGTATGTCTTATTCAGTAATTTAGTAGTTAAAAAAACATCAATAACCCCTCTGAGTATGGAATACATAGATGTTAGGTTGTAATACAATAGTAGTAATGTAAGAAACTAAGTTTTATTACTGGTCTCTCAAGCCTTTGTATGTCTCATTTAGTAATTTAGTAGTCAAAAACACATCGATAACCCTTTTGAGTATGGTATGCATAGATGTTAGGTTGCAATACAAGTGTAGTAATGTAAGACACCAAGTTCTATTATTGGTCCGTCCAACCTTTGTATGTGTAATTTAGTGATTTAGTAGTCCAAAAAACACCGCTAATCCATCCATGTAAGGAATAAATAGATGCTAGGAGGTAATACACGTGTTCTAATGTAAGAAACCAAATTTTATTATTGGTCTGTCCAACCTTTGTATGTCTCATTAAGAAATTTAGTAGTCAAAAAAACATCAAAAATCCATCCGAGTATGGAATACATAGATGCCAAGTTGCAATACAATAGCAGTAATGTAAGAAAAAAAGTTCTATTTTTGGTCCATCCAACTTTTGAATGTCTCATTTATTGATTTAGTAGTCAAAGAAACACCGATAATCCATCTGATTTTGGAATACATAGATGTTAGGAGGTAATGCACATGTAGTAATGTAAGAAACCAAGTTTTATTACTGGTCCGTCTAGCCTTTATATGTCTCATTTAGTAATTTAGTAGTTAAAAAAATATAGATAATCCTTCTGAGTATGGAATACATAGATGTTAGGTTGTAATACAAGTGTAGTAATGTAAGAAATCAAGTTCTATTACTGATACGTCCAACCTTTGTATGAGTTATTTAGTGATTTAGTTGTCAAAAAACACCGATAATCCATCCAAGTATGGAATAAATAGATGCTAGGAGGTAATATACGAGTTGTAATGTAAGAAACCAACTTTTATTACTGGTCTGTCCAGCCTTTGTATGTCTTATTTAGTAATTTAGAAGTTGAAAAAACATCGATAACCCCTCTGAGTATGGAATACATAGATGTTAGGTTGTGATACAATTGTAGTAATGTAAGAAACCAAGTTTTATTACGGGTCTCTCAAGCCTTTGTATGTCTCATTTAGTAATTTAGTAGTCAAAAACACATCGATAACCCTTTTGAGTATGGTATGCATAGATGTTAGGTTGCAATACAAGTGTAGTAATGTAAGAGACCAAGTTCTATTATTGGTCCGTCCAACCTTTGTATGTGTAATTTAGTGATTTAGTAGTAAAAAAAACACCGATAATCCATCCAAGTAAGGAATAAATAGATGCTAGGAGGTAATACACGTGTTCTAATGTAGGAAACCAAGTTTTATTATTGGTCTGTCCAACCTTTGTATGTCTCATTTAGAAATTTAGTAGTCAAAAAAAAATCAAAAATCCATCCGTGTATGGAATACATAGATGCTAGGTTGTAATACAATAGTAGTAATGTAAGAAACCAAGTTCTATTTTTGGTCCATCCAACTTTTGAATGTCTCATTTAGTGATTTAGTAGTCACAGAAATACCGATAATCCATCTGATTTTGGAATACATAGATGTTAGGAGGTAATGCACATGTAGTAATGTAAGAAACCAAGTTTTATTACTGGTCCGTCCAGCCTTTGTATGTCTCATTTAGTAATTTAGTAGTTAAAAAAACATCGATAATCCTTCTGAGTATGGAATACATAGATGTTAGGTTGTAATACAAGTGTAGTAATGTAAGAAATCAAGATCTATTACAGGTACGTCCAACCTTTGTATGAGTTATTTAGTGATTTAGTTGTCAAAAAACACCGATAATCCATCCAAGTATGGAATAAATAGATGCTAGGATGTAATATACGAGTTGTAATGTAAGAAACCAAGTTTTATTACTGGTCTGTCCAGCCTTTGTATGTCTTATTCAGTAATTTAGTAGTTAAAAAACATCAATAACCCCTCTGAGTATGGAATACATAGATGTTAGGTTGTAATACAATAGTAGTAATGTAAGAAACCAAGTTTTATTACTGGTCTCTCAAGCCTGTGTATGTCTTATTTAGTAATTTAGTAGTCAAAAACACATCGATAGCCCTTTTGAGTATTGTATGCATAGATGTTAGGTTGCAATACAAGTGTAGTAATGTAAGACACCAAGTTCTATTATTGGTCCGTCCAACCTTTGTATGTGTAATTTAGTGATTTAGTAGTCCAAAAAACACCGATAATCCATCCAAGTAAGGAATAAATAGATGCTAGGAGGTAATACACGTGTTCTAATGTAAGAAACCAAGTTTTATTATTGGTCTGTCCAACCATTGTATGTCTCATTTAGAAATTTAGTAGTCAAAAAAACATCAAAAATCCATCCAAGTATGGAATACATAGATGCCAGGTTGTAATTCAATAGCAGTAATTTAAGAAAAAAAGTTCTATTTTTGGTCCATCCAACTTTTGAATGTCTCATTTATTGATTTAGTAGTCAAAGAAACACCGATAATCCATCTGATTTTGGAATACATAGATGTTAGGAGGTAATGCACATGTAGTAATGTAAGAAACCAAGTTTTATTACTGGTCCGTCTAGCCTTTGTATGTCTCATTTAGTAATTTAGTAGTTAAAAAAATATAGATAATCCTTCTGAGTATGGAATACATAGATGTTAGGTTGTAATACAAGTGTAGTAATGTAAGAAATCAAGTTCTATTACTGATACGTCCAACCTTTGTATGAGTTATTTAGTGATTTAGTTGTCAAAAAACACCGATAATCCATCCAAGTATAGAATAAATAGATGCTAGGAGGTAATATACGAGTTGTAATGTAAGAAACCAACTTTTATTACTGGTCTGTCCAGCCTTTGTATGTCTTATTTAGTAATTTAGAAGTTGAAAAAACATCGATAACCCCTCTGAGTATGGAATACATAGATGTTAGGTTGTGATACAATTGTAGTAATGTAAGAAACCAAGTTTTATTACGGGTCTCTCAAGCCTTTGTATGTCTCATTTAGTAATTTAGTAGTCAAAAACACATCGATAATCCTTTTGAGTATGGTATGCATAGATGTTAGGTTGCAATACAAGTGTAGTAATGTAAGAGACCAAGTTCTATTATTGGTCCGTCCAACCTTTGTATGTGTAATTTAGTGATTTAGTAGTAAAAAAAACACCGATAATCCATCCAAGTAAGGAATAAATAGATGCTAGGAGGTAATACACGTGTTCTAATGTAGGAAACCAAGTTTTATTATTGGTCTGTCCAACCTTTGTATGTCTCATTTAGAAATTTAGTAGTCAAAAAAAAATCAAAAATCCATCCGTGTATGGAATACATAGATGCTAGGTTGTAATACAATAGTAGTAATGTAAGAAACCAAGTTCTATTTTTGGTCCATCCAACTTTTGAATGTCTCATTTAGTGATTTAGTAGTCACAGAAATACCGATAATCCATCTGATTTTGGAATACATAGATGTTAGGAGGTAATGCACATGTAGTAATGTAAGAAACCAAGTTTTATTACTGGTCCGTCCAGCCTTTGTATGTCTCATTTAGTAATTTAGTAGTTAAAAAAACATCGATAATCCTTCTGAGTATGGAATACATAGATGTTAGGTTGTAATACAAGTGTAGTAATGTAAGAAATCAAGATCTATTACAGGTACGTCCAACCTTTGTATGAGTTATTTAGTGATTTAGTTGTCAAAAAACACCGATAATCCATCCAAGTATGGAATAAATAGATGCTAGGATGTAATATACGAGTTGTAATGTAAGAAACCAAGTTTTATTACTGGTCTGTCCAGCCTTTGTATGTCTTATTCAGTAATTTAGTAGTTAAAAAAACATCAATAACCCCTCTGAGTATGGAATACATAGATGTTAGGTTGTAATACAATAGTAGTAATGTAAGAAACCAAGTTTTATTACTGGTCTCTCAAGCCTGTGTATATCTTATTTAGTAATTTAGTAGTCAAAAACACATCGATAGCCCTTTTGAGTATTGTATGCATAGATGTTAGGTTGCAATACAAGTGTAGTAATGTAAGACACCAAGTTCTATTATTGGTCCGTCCAACCTTTGTATGTGTAATTTAGTGATTTAGTAGTCCAAAAAACACCGATAATCCATCCAAGTAAGGAATAAATAGATGCTAGGAGGTAATACACGTGTTCTAATGTAAGAAACCAAGTTTTATTATTGGTCTGTCCAACCATTGTATGTCTCATTTAGAAATTTAGTAGTCAAAAAAACATCAAAAATCCATCCAAGTATGGAATACATAGATGCTAGGTTGTAATTCAATAGCAGTAATTTAAGAAAAAAAGTTCTATTTTTGGTCCATCCAACTTTTGAATGTCTCATTTATTGATTTAGTAGTCAAAGAAACACCGATAATCCATCTGATTTTGGAATACATAGATGTTAGGAGGTAATGCACATGTAGTAATGTAAGAAACCAAGTTTTATTACTGGTCCGTCTAGCCTTTGTATGTCTCATTTAGTAATTTAGTAGTTAAAAAAATATAGATAATCCTTCTGAGTATGGAATACATAGATGTTAGGTTGTAATACAAGTGTAGTAATGTAAGAAATCAAGTTCTATTACTGATACGTCCAACCTTTGTATGAGTTATTTAGTGATTTAGTTGTCAAAAAACACCGATAATCCATCCAAGTATGGAATAAATAGATGCTAGGAGGTAATATACGAGTTGTAATGTAAGAAACCAACTTTTATTACTGGTCTGTCCAGCCTTTGTATGTCTTATTTAGTAATTTAGAAGTTGAAAAAACATCGATAACCCCTCTGAGTATGGAATACATAGATGTTAGGTTGTGATACAATTGTAGTAATGTAAGAAACCAAGTTTTATTACGGGTCTCTCAAGCCTTTGTATGTCTCATTTAGTAATTTAGTAGTCAAAAACACATCGATAACCCTTTTGAGTATGGTATGCATAGATGTTAGGTTGCAATACAAGTGTAGTAATGTAAGAGACCAAGTTCTATTATTGGTCCGTCCAACCTTTGTATGTGTAATTTAGTGATTTAGTAGTAAAAAAAACACCGATAATCCATCCAAGTAAGGAATAAATAGATGCTAGGAGGTAATACACGTGTTCTAATGTAGGAAACCAAGTTTTATTATTGGTCTGTCCAACCTTTGTATGTCTCATTTAGAAATTTAGTAGTCAAAAAAAAATCAAAAATCCATCCGTGTATGGAATACATAGATGCTAGGTTGTAATACAATAGTAGTAATGTAAGAAACCAAGTTCTATTTTTGGTCCATCCAACTTTTGAATGTCTCATTTAGTGATTTAGTAGTCACAGAAATACCGATAATCCATCTGATTTTGGAATACATAGATGTTAGGAGGTAATGCACATGTAGTAATGTAAGAAACCAAGTTTTATTACTGGTCCGTCCAGCCTTTGTATGTCTCATTTAGTAATTTAGTAGTTAAAAAAACATCGATAATCCTTCTGAGTATGGAATACATAGATGTTAGGTTGTAATACAAGTGTAGTAATGTAAGAAATCAAGATCTATTACAGGTACGTCCAACCTTTGTATGAGTTATTTAGTGATTTAGTTGTCAAAAAACACCGATAATCCATCCAAGTATGGAATAAATAGATGTTAGGATGTAATATACGAGTTGTAATGTAAGAAACCAAGTTTTATTACTGGTCTGTCCAGCCTTTGTATGTCTTATTCAGTAATTTAGTAGTTAAAAAACATCAATAACCCCTCTGAGTATGGAATACATAGATGTTAGGTTGTAATACAATAGTAGTAATGTAAGAAACCAAGTTTTATTACTGGTCTCTCAAGCCTGTGTATGTCTTATTTAGTAATTTAGTAGTCAAAAACACATCGATAGCCCTTTTGAGTATTGTATGCATAGATGTTAGGTTGCAATACAAGTGTAGTAATGTAAGACACCAAGTTCTATTATTGGTCCGTCCAACCTTTGTATGTGTAATTTAGTGATTTAGTAGTCCAAAAAACACCGATAATCCATCCAAGTAAGGAATAAATAGATGCTAGGAGGTAATACACGTGTTCTAATGTAAGAAACCAAGTTTTATTATTGGTCTGTCCAACCATTGTATGTCTCATTTAGAAATTTAGTAGTCAAAAAAACATCAAAAATCCATCCAAGTATGGAATACATAGATGCCAGGTTGTAATTCAATAGCAGTAATTTAAGAAAAAAAGTTCTATTTTTGGTCCATCCAACTTTTGAATGTCTCATTTATTAATTTAGTAGTCAAAGAAACACCGATAATCCATCTGATTTTGGAATACATAGATGTTAGGAGGTAATGCACATGTAGTAATGTAAGACACCAAGTTCTATTATTGGTCCGTCCAACCTTTGTATGTGTAATTTAGTGATTTAGTAGTCCAAAAAACACCGATAATCCATCCAAGTAAGGAATAAATAGATGCTAGGAGGTAATACACGTGTTCTAATGTAAGAAACCAAGTTTTATTATTGGTCTGTCCAACCATTGTATGTCTCATTTAGAAATTTAGTAGTCAAAAAAACATCAAAAATCCATCCAAGTATGGTATACATAGATGCCAGGTTGTAATTCAATAGCAGTAATTTAAGAAAAAAAGTTCTATTTTTGGTCCATCCAACTTTTGAATGTCTCATTTATTGATTTAGTAGTCAAAGAAACACCGATAATCCATCTGATTTTGGAATACATAGATGTTAGGAGGTAATGCACATGTAGTAATGTAAGAAACCAAGTTTTATTACTGGTCCGTCTAGCCTTTGTATGTCTCATTTAGTAATTTAGTAGTTAAAAAAATATAGATAATCCTTCTGAGTATGAAATACATAGATGTTAGGTTGTAATACAAGTGTAGTAATGTAAGAAATCAAGTTCTATTACTGATACGTCCAACCTTTGTATGAGTTATTTAGTGATTTAGTTGTCAAAAAACACCGATAATCCATCCAAGTATAGAATAAATAGATGCTAGGAGGTAATATACGAGTTGTAATGTAAGAAACCAACTTTTATTACTGGTCTGTCCAGCCTTTGTATGTCTTATTTAGTAATTTAGAAGTTGAAAAAACATCGATAACCCCTCTGAGTATGGAATACATAGATGTTAGGTTGTGATACAATTGTAGTAATGTAAGAAACCAAGTTTTATTACGGGTCTCTCAAGCCTTTGTATGTCTCATTTAGTAATTTAGTAGTCAAAAACACATCGATAACCCTTTTGAGTATGGTATGCATAGATGTTAGGTTGCAATACAAGTGTAGTAATGTAAGAGACCAAGTTCTATTATTGGTCCGTCCAACCTTTGTATGTGTAATTTAGTGATTTAGTAGTAAAAAAAACACCGATAATCCATCCAAGTAAGGAATAAATAGATGCTAGGAGGTAATACACGTGTTCTAATGTAGGAAACCAAGTTTTATTATTGGTCTGTCCAACCTTTGTATGTCTCATTTAGAAATTTAGTAGTCAAAAAAAAATCAAAAATCCATCCGTGTATGGAATACATAGATGCTAGGTTGTAATACAATAGTAGTAATGTAAGAAACCAAGTTCTATTTTTGGTCCATCCAACTTTTGAATGTCTCATTTAGTGATTTAGTAGTCACAGAAATACCGATAATCCATCTGATTTTGGAATACATAGATGTTAGGAGGTAATGCACATGTAGTAATGTAAGAAACCAAGTTTTATTACTGGTCCGTCCAGCCTTTGTATGTCTCATTTAGTAATTTAGTAGTTAAAAAAATATAGATAATCCTTCTGAGTATGGAATACATAGATGTTAGGTTGTAATACAAGTGTAGTAATGTAAGAAATCAAGTTCTATTACTGATACGTCCAACCTTTGTATGAGTTATTTAGTGATTTAGTTGTCAAAAAACACCGATAATCCATCCAAGTATGGAATAAATAGATGCTAGGAGGTAATATACGAGTTGTAATATAAGAAACCAACTTTTATTACTGGTCTGTCCAGCCTTTGTATGTCTTATTTAGTAATTTAGAAGTTGAAAAAACATCGATAACCCCTCTGAGTATGGAATACATAGATGTTAGGTTGTGATACAATTGTAGTAATGTAAGAAACCAAGTTTTATTACGGGTCTCTCAAGCCTTTGTATGTCTCATTTAGTAATTTAGTAGTCAAAAACACATCGATAACCCTTTTGAGTATGGTATGCATAGATGTTAGGTTGCAATACAAGTGTAGTAATGTAAGAGACCAAGTTCTATTATTGGTCCGTCCAACCTTTGTATGTGTAATTTAGTGATTTAGTAGTAAAAAAAACACCGATAATCCATCCAAGTAAGGAATAAATAGATGCTAGGAGGTAATACACGTGTTCTAATGTAGGAAACCAAGTTTTATTATTGGTCTGTCCAACCTTTGTATGTCTCATTTAGAAATTTAGTAGTCAAAAAAAAATCAAAAATCCATCCGTGTATGGAATACATAGATGCTAGGTTGTAATACAATAGTAGTAATGTAAGAAACCAAGTTCTATTTTTGGTCCATCCAACTTTTGAATGTCTCATTTAGTGATTTAGTAGTCACAGAAATACCGATAATCCATCTGATTTTGGAATACATAGATGTTAGGAGGTAATGCACATGTAGTAATGTAAGAAACCAAGTTTTATTACTGGTCCGTCCAGCCTTTGTATGTCTCATTTAGTAATTTAGTAGTTAAAAAAACATCGATAATCCTTCTGAGTATGGAATACATAGATGTTAGGTTGTAATACAAGTGTAGTAATGTAAGAAATCAAGATCTATTACAGGTACGTCCAACCTTTGTATGAGTTATTTAGTGATTTAGTTGTCAAAAAACACCGATAATCCATCCAAGTATGGAATAAATAGATGCTAGGATGTAATATACGAGTTGTAATGTAAGAAACCAAGTTTTATTACTGGTCTGTCCAGCCTTTGTATGTCTTATTCAGTAATTTAGTAGTTAAAAAACATCAATAACCCCTCTGAGTATGGAATACATAGATGTTAGGTTGTAATACAATAGTAGTAATGTAAGAAACCAAGTTTTATTACTGGTCTCTCAAGCCTGTGTATGTCTTATTTAGTAATTTAGTAGTCAAAAACACATCGATAGCCCTTTTGAGTATTGTATGCATAGATGTTAGGTTGCAATACAAGTGTAGTAATGTAAGACACCAAGTTCTATTATTGGTCCGTCCAACCTTTGTATGTGTAATTTAGTGATTTAGTAGTCCAAAAAACACCGATAATCCATCCAAGTAAGGAATAAATAGATGCTAGGAGGTAATACACGTGTTCTAATGTAAGAAACCAAGTTTTATTATTGGTCTGTCCAACCATTGTATGTCTCATTTAGAAATTTAGTAGTCAAAAAAACATCAAAAATCCATCCAAGTATGGAATACATAGATGCCAGGTTGTAATTCAATAGCAGTAATTTAAGAAAAAAAGTTCTATTTTTGGTCCATCCAACTTTTGAATGTCTCATTTATTGATTTAGTAGTCAAAGAAACACCGATAATCCATCTGATTTTGGAATACATAGATGTTAGGAGGTAATGCACATGTAGTAATGTAAGAAACCAAGTTTTATTACTGGTCCGTCTAGCCTTTGTATGTCTCATTTAGTAATTTAGTAGTTAAAAAAATATAGATAATCCTTCTGAGTATGGAATACATAGATGTTAGGTTGTAATACAAGTGTAGTAATGTAAGAAATCAAGTTCTATTACTGATACGTCCAACCTTTGTATGAGTTATTTAGTGATTTAGTTGTCAAAAAACACCGATAATCCATCCAAGTATAGAATAAATAGATGCTAGGAGGTAATATACGAGTTGTAATGTAAGAAACCAACTTTTATTACTGGTCTGTCCAGCCTTTGTATGTCTTATTTAGTAATTTAGAAGTTGAAAAAACATCGATAACCCCTCTGAGTATGGAATACATAGATGTTAGGTTGTGATACAATTGTAGTAATGTAAGAAACCAAGTTTTATTACGGGTCTCTCAAGCCTTTGTATGTCTCATTTAGTAATTTAGTAGTCAAAAACACATCGATAACCCTTTTGAGTATGGTATGCATAGATGTTAGGTTGCAATACAAGTGTAGTAATGTAAGAGACCAAGTTCTATTATTGGTCCGTCCAACCTTTGTATGTGTAATTTAGTGATTTAGTAGTAAAAAAAACACCGATAATCCATCCAAGTAAGGAATAAATAGATGCTAGGAGGTAATACACGTGTTCTAATGTAGGAAACCAACTTTTATTATTGGTCTGTCCAACCTTTGTATGTCTCATTTAGAAATTTAGTAGTCAAAAAAAAATCAAAAATCCATCCGTGTATGGAATACATAGATGCTAGGTTGTAATACAATAGTAGTAATGTAAGAAACCAAGTTCTATTTTTGGTCCATCCAACTTTTGAATGTCTCATTTAGTGATTTAGTAGTCACAGAAATACCGATAATCCATCTGATTTTGGAATACATAGATGTTAGGAGGTAATGCACATGTAGTAATGTAAGAAACCAAGTTTTATTACTGGTCCGTCCAGCCTTTGTATGTCTCATTTAGTAATTTAGTAGTTAAAAAAACATCGATAATCCTTCTGAGTATGGAATACATAGATGTTAGGTTGTAATACAAGTGTAGTAATGTAAGAAATCAAGATCTATTACAGGTACGTCCAACCTTTGTATGAGTTATTTAGTGATTTAGTTGTCAAAAAACACCGATAATCCATCCAAGTATGGAATAAATAGATGCTAGGATGTAATATACGAGTTGTAATGTAAGAAACCAAGTTTTATTACTGGTCTGTCCAGCCTTTGTATGTCTTATTCAGTAATTTAGTAGTTAAAAAAACATCAATAACCCCTCTGAGTATGGAATACATAGATGTTAGGTTGTAATACAATAGTAGTAATGTAAGAAACCAAGTTTTATTACTGGTCTCTCAAGCCTGTGTATGTCTTATTTAGTAATTTAGTAGTCAAAAACACATCGATAGCCCTTTTGAGTATTGTATGCATAGATGTTAGGTTGCAATACAAGTGTAGTAATGTAAGACACCAAGTTCTATTATTGGTCCGTCCAACCTTTGTATGTGTAATTTAGTGATTTAGTAGTCCAAAAAACACCGATAATCCATCCAAGTAAGGAATAAATAGATGCTAGGAGGTAATACACGTGTTCTAATGTAAGAAACCAAGTTTTATTATTGGTCTGTCCAACCATTGTATGTCTCATTTAGAAATTTAGTAGTCAAAAAAACATCAAAAATCCATCCAAGTATGGAATACATAGATGCCAGGTTGTAATTCAATAGCAGTAATTTAAGAAAAAAAGTTCTATTTTTGGTCCATCCAACTTTTGAATGTCTCATTTATTGATTTAGTAGTCAAAGAAACACCGATAATCCATCTGATTTTGGAATACATAGATGTTAGAAGGTAATGCACATGTAGTAATGTAAGAAACCAAGTTTTATTACTGGTCCGTCTAGCCTTTGTATGTCTCATTTAGTAATTTAGTAGTTAAAAAAATATAGATAATCCTTCTGAGTATGGAATACATAGATGTTAGGTTGTAATACAAGTGTAGTAATGTAAGAAATCAAGTTCTATTACTGATACGTCCAACCTTTGTATGAGTTATTTAGTGATTTAGTTGTCAAAAAACACCGATAATCCATCCAAGTATGGAATAAATAGATGCTAGGAGGTAATATACGAGTTGTAATGTAAGAAACCAACTTTTATTACTGGTCTGTCCAGCCTTTGTATGTCTTATTTAGTAATTTAGAAGTTGAAAAAACATCGATAACCCCTCTGAGTATGGAATACATAGATGTTAGGTTGTGATACAATTGTAGTAATGTAAGAAACCAAGTTTTATTACGGGTCTCTCAAGCCTTTGTATGTCTCATTTAGTAATTTAGTAGTCAAAAACACATCGATAACCCTTTTGAGTATGGTATGCATAGATGTTAGGTTGCAATACAAGTGTAGTAATGTAAGAGACCAAGTTCTATTATTGGTCCGTCCAACCTTTGTATGTGTAATTTAGTGATTTAGTAGTAAAAAAAACACCGATAATCCATCCAAGTAAGGAATAAATAGATGCTAGGAGGTAATACACGTGTTCTAATGTAGGAAACCAAGTTTTATTATTGGTCTGTCCAACCTTTGTATGTCTCATTTAGAAATTTAGTAGTCAAAAAAAAATCAAAAATCCATCCGTGTATGGAATACATAGATGCTAGGTTGTAATACAATAGTAGTAATGTAAGAAACCAAGTTCTATTTTTGGTCCATCCAACTTTTGAATGTCTCATTTAGTGATTTAGTAGTCACAGAAATACCGATAATCCATCTGATTTTGGAATACATAGATGTTAGGAGGTAATGCACATGTAGTAATGTAAGAAACCAAGTTTTATTACTGGTCCGTCCAGCCTTTGTATGTCTCATTTAGTAATTTAGTAGTTAAAAAAACATCGATAATCCTTCTGAGTATGGAATACATAGATGTTAGGTTGTAATACAAATGTAGTAATGTAAGAAATCAAGATCTATTACAGGTACGTCCAACCTTTGTATGAGTTATTTAGTGATTTAGTTGTCAAAAAACACCGATAATCCATCCAAGTATGGAATAAATAGATGCTAGGATGTAATATACGAGTTGTAATGTAAGAAACCAAGTTTTATTACTGGTCTGTCCAGCCTTTGTATGTCTTATTCAGTAATTTAGTAGTTAAAAAAACATCAATAACCCCTCTGAGTATGGAATACATAGATGTTAGGTTGTAATACAATAGTAGTAATGTAAGAAACCAAGTTTTATTACTGGTCTCTCAAGCCTGTGTATGTCTTATTTAGTAATTTAGTAGTCAAAAACACATCGATAGCCCTTTTGAGTATTGTATGCATAGATGTTAGGTTGCAATACAAGTGTAGTAATGTAAGACACCAAGTTCTATTATTGGTCCGTCCAACCTTTGTATGTGTAATTTAGTGATTTAGTAGTCCAAAAAACACCGATAATCCATCCAAGTAAGGAATAAATAGATGCTAGGAGGTAATACACGTGTTCTAATGTAAGAAACCAAGTTTTATTATTGGTCTGTCCAACCATTGTATGTCTCATTTAGAAATTTAGTAGTCAAAAAAACATCAAAAATCCATCCGAGTATGGAATACATAGATGCCAGGTTGCAATACAATAGCAGTAATGTAAGAAAAAAAGTTCTATTTTTGGTCCATCCAACTTTTGAATGTCTCATTTATTGATTTAGTAGTCAAAGAAACACCGATAATCCATCTGATTTTGGAATACATAGATGTTAGGAGGTAATGCACATGTAGTAATGTAAGAAACCAAGTTTTATTACTGGTCCGTCTAGCCTTTGTATGTCTCATTTAGTAATTTAGTAGTTAAAAAAATATAGATAATCCTTCTGAGTATGGAATACATAGATGTTAGGTTGTAATACAAGTGTAGTAATGTAAGAAATCAAGTTCTATTACTGATACGTCCAACCTTTGTATGAGTTATTTAGTGATTTAGTTGTCAAAAAACACCGATAATCCATCCAAGTATGGAATAAATAGATGCTAGGAGGTAATATACGAGTTGTAATGTAAGAAACCAAGTTTTATTACTGGTCTGTCCAGCCTTTGTATGTCTTATTTAGTAATTTAGAAGTTGAAAAAACATCGATAACCCCTCTGAGTATGGAATACATAGATGTTAGGTTGTGATACAATTGTAGTAATGTAAGAAACCAAGTTTTATTACGGGTCTCTCAAGCCTTTGTATGTCTCATTTAGTAATTTAGTAGTCAAAAACACATCGATAACCCTTTTGAGTATGGTATGCATAGATGTTAGGTTGCAATACAAGTGTAGTAATGTAAGAGACCAAGTTCTATTATTGGTCCGTCCAACCTTTGTATGTGTAATTTAGTGATTTAGTAGTAAAAAAAACACCGATAATCCATCCAAGTAAGGAATAAATAGATGCTAGGAGGTAATACACGTGTTCTAATGTAGGAAACCAAGTTTTATTATTGGTCTGTCCAACCTTTGTATGTCTCATTTAGAAATTTAGTAGTCAAAAAAAAATCAAAAATCCATCCGTGTATGGAATACATAGATGCTAGGTTGTAATACAATAGTAGTAATGTAAGAAACCAAGTTCTATTTTTGGTCCATCCAACTTTTGAATGTCTCATTTAGTGATTTAGTAGTCACAGAAATACCGATAATCCATCTGATTTTGGAATACATAGATGTTAGGAGGTAATGCACATGTAGTAATGTAAGAAACCAAGTTTTATTACTGGTCCGTCCAGCCTTTGTATGTCTCATTTAGTAATTTAGTAGTTAAAAAAACATCGATAATCCTTCTGAGTATGGAATACATAGATGTTAGGTTGTAATACAAGTGTAGTAATGTAAGAAATCAAGATCTATTACAGCTACGTCCAACCTTTGTATGAGTTATTTAGTGATTTAGTTGTCAAAAAACACCGATAATCCATCCAAGTATGGAATAAATAGATGCTAGGATGTAATATACGAGTTGTAATGTAAGAAACCAAGTTTTATTACTGGTCTGTCCAGCCTTTGTATGTCTTATTCAGTAATTTAGTAGTTAAAAAAACATCAATAACCCCTCTGAGTATGGAATACATAGATGTTAGGTTGTAATACAATAGTAGTAATGTAAGAAACCAAGTTTTATTACTGGTCTCTCAAGCCTTTGTATGTCTCATTTAGTAATTTAGTAGTCAAAAACACATCGATAACCCTTTTGAGTATGGTATGCATAGATGTTAGGTTGTAATACAAGTGTAGTAAAGTAAGAGACCAAGTTCTATTATTGGTCCGTCCAACCTTTGTATGTCTCATTTAGAAATTTAGTAGTCAAAAAAAAATCAAAAATCCATCCGTGTATGGAATACATAGATGCTAGGTTGTAATACAATAGTAGTAATGTAAGAAACCAAGTTCTATTTTTGGTCCATCCAACTTTTGAATGTCTCATTTAGTGATTTAGTAGTCAAAGAAATACCGATAATCCATCTGATTTTGGAATACATAGATGTTAGGAGGTAATGCACATGTAGTAATGTAAGAAACCAAGTTTTATTACTGGTCCGTCTAGCCTTTGTATGTCTCATTTAGTAATTTAGTAGTTAAAAAAACATCGATAATCCTTCTGAGTATGGAATACATAGATGTTAGTTTGTAATACAAGTGTAGTAATGTAAGAAATCAAGTTCTATTACTGGTACGTCCAACCTTTGTATGAGTTATTTAGTGATTTAGTTGTCATAAAACACCGATAATCCATCCAAGTATGGAATAAATAGATGCTAGGAGGTAATATACGAGTTGTAATGTAAGAAACCAAGTTTTATTACTGGTCTGTCCAACCTTTGTATGTCTTATTTAGTAATTTAGTAGTTAAAAAAACATCGATAACCCCTCTGAGTATGGAATACATAGATGTTAGGTTGTAATACAATAGTAGTAATGTAAGAAACCAAGTTTTATTACTGGTCTCTCAAGCCTTTGTATGTCTCATTTAGTAATTTAGTAGTCAAAAACACATCGATAACCCTTTTGAGTATGGTATGCATAGATGTTAGGTTGTAATACAAGTGTAGTAATGTAAGAGACCAAGTTCTATTATTGGTCCGTCCAACCTTTGTATGTGTAATTTAGTGATTTAGTAGTAAAAAAAAGACCGATAATCCATCCAAGTAAGGAATAAATAGATGCTAGGAGGTAATACACGTGTTCTAATGTAGGAAACCAAGTTTTATTATTGGTCTGTCCAACCTTTGTATGTCTCATTTACAAATTTAGTAGTCAAAAAAAAATCAAAAATCCATCCTTGTATGGAATACATAGATGCTAGGTTGTAATACAATAGTAGTAATGTAAGAAACCAAGTTCTATTTTTGGTCCATCCAACTTTTGAATGTCTCATTTAGTGATTTAGTAGTCAAAGAAATACCGATAATCCATCTGATTTTGGAATACATAGATGTTAGGAGGTAATGCACATGTAGTAATGTAAGAAACCAAGTTTTATTACTAGTCCGTCCATCCTTTGTATGTCTCATTTAGTAATTTAGTAGTTAAAAAAACATCTATAATGTAACACCCCAGGTATTTACAACTATTCTTCATCCCCAATCGAAGGCTTACGAGCCTATACTTGAGAATTTTATTAATCACGAGTGTGTACGAAAATATTTGATTTAAATTTGAATTTGGTTAAAAGTTATATTTTTATTGCCTTTCTAAAATGTTTTAAAATTGTTATAAAAATTATTTAGTTATGAAACATTTCTGTATGTACTTATCTTAAAAGAGTTTTATTATTAATTAATATGTTAATGGAGATAGTAAGTCAAGTTTTGTTGATAAATTATTATTATTATAGTCGGTTGGCTTTATTTGAAATAATTTTCTATTAATTGTAGTATATTCAAAATATTATATTTATTTTATTACGGACCTATGCAATACCCGAGTGTATACATAACGAGATAAAATATCTTGGTATGGACACCATGACACCACGTGGAATTAATGGGAGGGTACAACAAAGTGCATGCTGCCACTATCCATTTTGTCATTAATTTAACTTATCACTTTTTCATTTGTTGTTTTCATTATACATATATGTATATCCAAATACTTGAAGCAGCCCATTATCTATTCAACTTTTATTAGATATAGTAGGTTGCTTCTATCCATTTTTATATACCTTAGTTCCTTCTTCATCCAAGGAGAGAGAGCATTTACCGAGAGGGGGTATTTGGGGTGTTTGGATGCGGTTATAATGTGGGCAAAGATAATATTATTTTGTGTTCTATGGATAACTATAATTATTGGGTAATTTGAGGAGAGAAACTGAAAGCATAGCGGGGGTTTTGACCATAAGGAACCAAAGGCAATGGAAGTATGAGTTTGGAACTATAATATTTGCTATAGAGGATTGCTACTATGAATATGATTCATCGATCACTTGAAGGATGTCAACACGATGACGCAATTGATAATATTCAAAAAATAGGGTATGTTAAGGCTATTTCTTTCTTTTCTTGGCATGATTTCATAAGCTTTGTGACTTTGAGGTCTATTGTGCTATCGAAAGGGTCGATTATTAGGTCTCTCTAAATTGTTATTGGTATTATCTTTGTTAAAAACTCGTATCTTTTGATTCCGTATCGCATTGTGTACTGTAATTATAGGACCGATTCTTTAGTGCCATGTAGTAGCACTTAACCTTTTTGAGGTGGTCCTTTGCATTTAAATCTTGTCTTCTGAGATGATTTATATAATCTGAATATTGTGCGGAAGTAATTGAAAATGAGAACAAGACTTAACATCTTGCGTATTAGATGATAATTTCCATAAACTATAGTACATGTACTACTTGGTTCTACCCTTCTGTTAGGAGGTAGTATTTCTAGTCTATTGTTAGTTGGGAAATGAGGAGCTAACGTTTTAGCATTGAGAATTTACAAGTATAATATGCTTTCTAATTAACTGGAGAATACCATTGGAAATTGAACTTACCCTTATGTCATTTGATATTAAAATTACTAGTAGGTACTGGTAGTGTTAACATAGACCGCAAAATATGTGAATTAAGGTTGTGGATATCGTCTTATGTGGTGCCAAAACGGGGAATTGATGGTCACATACACGTTATTGGTGGGGTTCCTATTTAGTGTGAATACACATTTATGCTTTACTTCATGTTTAGATTACGTGGTGGTCTTGTCGACCCGCTTGGTGATTTATTTATTTTAGTTATGGACTGCTGGTTAGCCAAATTGTTGTTGTGATATGATTTGCTTATTGGTTGCCTTCATGCATTTTATGCCTTTTGAGGCTAGGGATCGGGGTGTACGCTGATACTATATGTATTTCATTGCATTTCATATGGTTGTGTGATAGGACTTTGGTTTATTGTTGTTATATGTGGGTGGGGCATATGGAGACTTAGCGAGTTACTAGTGTTATGGTGATATAGAAGCACGCACAGATAGAATTGGTAGCGAGTTATCGGTAGTAGGTTGTCCTGTGATAGTTGTGATGGTTGTATGAGCTGAAATAGAGGTAGGTAAGATTGATGAGGTTACAACTTGTTTGGTATGGATAGTTTTGCATTGTAGAGTATTCATCATCATATGATCGTGGTGGTCATATGCCGAACTTATGGGGGCTCAGGTAGATTGTTAGTTGATTGGCTATTGATACTAGCTTTACCACTTATCATATTGTATATTAACACCTAAAAAGGAAGATCCATGTAAGTAACTTAAACACGTTTTGAAATTATACAGGGTTTAGTAAATATAGCATATATTATTGTGTATAGCTCTGTTTTAAGTACAAAAATATGTTTTGAAAAGCTAACACATAGATCTACAACTTTTTTATTTACAAAAAAAGTTGGTTTTTCTGTTAAGAACATGAAATAGGGGACGCAATTCAGGACAGGTTCTGCCCAGTTTTCCAATTTAGAAACCCCCTGTGTGCTACTGGTAGTATTTTAATGATATCTTTTTGTACAAAATGTATTTTTGGGGGATTATGGATTCTTTGCAACCCCAAGATATGTACCTACAACTTTTATGAATGCTATAATGCTTGATTCTGCCGTTTACCTAGTCAAAACTAAGTTACAACACTAGACATTGGGGCTGCCCAGGTTTACTATTTTGAAGGTTTAGTGAAATTTGTGCAAACTAGGCTTATTTTTCTATGCTAATCTTCAACATGCTTGAATTACTGGAAATCAAGAGGTATTTAATTATGTGTCAAGGTTATATATACCTGTGTATAAAATGAAGAAATTGGAATAATTATCTGGATTACGATTTGAACTCTTCAAGTTATGGTTGAACTGCTTCTGTGTTAAAAGACTAAGGTTTATGTATAAACATGAATTTGAACTCTTGTTACCTGCTGGTGTATTTGAAATGTTCATTGTGTCGTATACTCCAACTATCTATTTGGTCATATACTTCAGTTGGTTCACACAATTACATGTCTCCATTCTAAACACACGTATGCCCGCATTTGTAATGTCTAAATGTGTTTTAAATGAACCATGTGCTAGATAGACTTACTTTCTCCCTTTTTATACACCTTAATGGACAATTTATACATACCCTAAAATCCTTGCTTCTCACACGTCTTCATGGCTCATGTGTGTATATTCGGTGTGTCCAAAGGAGTTCGTTGAGTCATACAAGTTCCTAAGTATCACGTTGAAGTTCCTTTTTACTTCCTATTTCATTGTTACTGCCTCGAGTATGTCTACATCACATGTCTATAGTTCCAAAAGCTCCAATAATGTTATGACCACCAATGCAACAATCTCACAAAAAGTAAAGGAGTGAAGTAATGCATAGTTGTTGTTTGAGTACGGGTGGTAGCTCGAGGGGGCTTATGGCCCAGCATAGAGACGATACCGATTGTTATAACATGGGTGGTATCTCATGGAGTGAAAGAAACACTCGCATGAATGTCGATCCCATTATTACGGGTGGTATCCCATGGGATGAAAGGAATATCCGCATGGCTGTCGATCCCGATTATTATGTTATTTTCCACTGATCAGTTGGGCCCGGGCATTATATGATTGATGATTGATGATGTACAGTAAAGTAAATAAAGAAATATACATGGTTCCACACATACAGAACGGTGGTTTATCCATATTGACTATTCACTTGTATTTGATTCCATTGGAGTTCTTATATTCCATACAGTTACTTATAGCCTTATATACTCAGTACATTCTTTCGTACTGACGCTCCCATTGCCTGGGGGGCACTGCATTCATGCCTGCAGGTTATTAGGTGGAAGGGCGTCCTTGCTACATGTGATCGAGTTCAGCTGATGGTTGGTATGCTCCGTTCTTTCCGGAGTTGCTGAGTCTAGAGTTTGTTTTGACTTTGTATATTTAATAGGTACTACGGGGCCTGTCCCGACTAGCGGTTAGCGATTTCTCATCCTAGAGGCTTGTAGACAGTTGTTGTGGGTCTGGTAGTCAATTATAGTCTGGTTGGCCTTGCATTATACTTTGGTCATATTCAAGTTCATCTCTGTTGTATTTTCGCTAATATAGAAGCCTTGATGGTCCACTAATATTGTTTGATTTGGTTTCAATTGATATGCTTAGTCAAGTATGGCACCAGGTGCCAGTCGCGCCTCCCTGAGTTTGGGGCGTGACAGATAATCCTTCTGAGTATGGAATACATAGATGTTAGGTTGTAATACAAGTGTAGTAATGTAAGAAATCAAGATCTATTACTGGTACGTCCAACCTTTGTATGAGTTATTTAGTGATTTAGTTGTCAAAAAACACCGATAATCCAGCCAAGTATGGAATAAATAGATGCTAGGAAGTAATATACGAGTTGTAATGTAAGAAACCAAGTTTTATTGCTGGTCTGTCCAACCTTTGTATGTCTTATTTAGTAATTTAGTAGTTGAAAAAACATCGATAACCCCTCTGAGTATGGAATACATAGATGTTAGGTTATAATACAATTGTAGTAATGTAAGAAACCAAGTTTTATTACTGGTCTCTCAAGCCTTTGTATGTCTCATTTAGTAATTTAGTAGTCAAAAACACATCGATAACCCTTTTAAGTATGGTATGCATAGATGTTAAGTTGCAATACAAGTGCAGTAATGTAAGACACCAAGTTCTATTATTGGTCCGTCCAACCTTTGTATGTGTAATTTAGTGATTTAGTAGTCCAAAAAACACCGATAATCCATCCAAGTAAGGAATAAATAGATGCTAGGAGGTAATACACGTGTTCTAAAGTAAGAAACCAAGTTTTATTATTAGTCTGTCCAACCTTTGTATGTCTCATTAAGAAATTTAGTAGTCAAAAAAAATCAAAAATCCATCCGAGTATGGAATAAATAGATGACAGGTTGCAATACAATAGCAGTAATGTAAGAAAAAAAGTTCTATTTTTGGTCCATCCAACTTTTGAATGTCTCATTTAGTGATTTAGTAGTCAAAGAAACACCGATAATCCATCTGATTTTGGAATACATAGATGTTAGGAGGTAATGCACATGTAGTAATGTAAGAAACCAAGTTTTATTACTGGTCCGTCTAGCCTTTGTATGTCTCATTTAGTAATTTAGTAGTTAAAAAAACATCGATAATCCTTCTGAGTATGGAATACATAGATGTTAGGTTGTAATACAAGTGTAGTAATGTAAGAAATCAAGTTCTATTACTGGTACGTCCAACCTTTGTATGAGTTATTTAGTGATTTAGTTGTCAAATAACACTGATAATCCATCCAAGTAAGGAATATATAGATGCTAGGAGGTAATACACGTGTTCTAATGTAGGAAACCAAGCTTTATTATTGGTCTGTCCAACCTTTGTATGTCTCATTTAGAAATTTAGTAGTCAAAAATCAATCCGTGTATGGAATACATAGATGCTAGGTTGTAATACAATAGTAGTAATGTAAGAAACCAAGTTCTATTTTTGGTCCATCCAACTTTTGAATGTCTCATTTAGTGATTTAGTAGTCAAAGAAATACCGATAATCCATCTGATTTTGGAATACATAGATGTTAGGAGGTAATGCACATGCAGTAATGTAAGAAACCAAGTTTTATTACTGGTCCGTCCAGCCTTTGTATGTCTCATTTAGTAATTTAGTAGTTAAAAAAACATCGATAATCCTTCTGAGTATGGAATACATAGATGTTAGGTTGTAATACAAGTGTAGTAATGTAAGAAATCAAGTTCTATTACTGGTACGTCCAACCTTTGTATGAGTTATTTAGTGATTTAGTTGTCAAAAAACACCGATAATCCATCCAAGTATGGAATAAATAGATGCTAGGAGGTAATACACGTGTTCTAATGTAGGAAACCAAGCTTTATTGTTGGTCTGTCCAACCTTTGTATGTCTTATTTAGTAATTTAGTAGTTAGAAAAACATCGATAACCCCTCTGAGTATGGAATACATAGATGTTAGGTTGTAATACAATTGTAGTAATGTAAGAAACCAAGTTTTATTACTGGTCTCTCAAGCCTTTGTATGTCTCATTTAGTAATTTAGTAGTCAAAAACACATCGATAACCCTTTTAAGTATGGTATGCATAGATGTTAAGTTGCAATACAAGTACAGTAATGTAAGACACCAAGTTCTATTATTGTTCCGTCCAACCTTTGTATGTGTAATTTAGTGATTTAGTAGTCCAAAAAACACCGATAATCCATCCAAGTAAGGAATAAATAGATGCTAGGAGGTAATACACGTGTTCTAATGTAAGAAACCAAGTTTTATTATTGGTCTGTCCAACCTTTGTCTGTCTCATTAAGAAATTTAGTAGTCAAAGAAATACCGATAATCCATCTGATTTTGGAATACATAGATGTTAGGAGGTAATGCACATGTAGTAATGTAAGAAACCAAGTTTTATTACTGGTCCGTCCAGCCTTTGTATGTCTCATTTAGTAATTTAGTAGTTAAAAAAACATCGATAATCCTTCTGAGTATGGAATACATAGATGTTAGGTTGTAATACAAGTGTAGTAATGTAAGAAATCAATATCTATTACTGGTACGTCCAACCTTTGTATGAGTTATTTAGTGATTTAGTTGTCAAAAAACACCGATAATCCATCCAAGTATGGAATAAATAGATGCTAGGAAGTAATATACGAGTTGTAATGTAAGAAACCAAGTTTTATTGCTGGTCTGTCCAACCTTTGTATGTCTTATTTAGTAATTTTGTAGTTGAAAAAACATCGATAACCCCTTTGAGTATGGAATACATAGATGTTAGGTTGTAATACAATTGTAGTAATGTAAGAAACCAAGTTTTATTACTGGTCTCTCAAGCCTTTGTATGTCTCATTTAGTAATTTAGTAGTCAAAAACACATCGATAACCCTTTTAAGTATGGTATGCATAGATGTTAAGTTGCAATACAAGTGCAGTAATGTAAGACACCAAGTTCTATTATTGGTCCGTCCAACCTTTGTATGTGTAATTTAGTGATTTAGTAGTCCAAAAAACACCGATAATCCATCCAAGTTAGGAATAAATATATGCTAGGAGGTAATACACGTGTTCTAAAGTAAGAAACCAAGTTTTATTATTGGTCTGTCCAACCTTTGTATGTCTCATTAAGAAATTTAGTAGTAAAAAAAAATCAAAAATCCATCCGAGTATGGAATAAATAGATGACAGGTGGCAATACAATAGCAGTAATGTAAGAAAAAAAGTTCTATTTTTGGTCCATCCAACTTTTGAATGTCTCATTTAGTGATTTAGTAGTCAAAGAAACACTGATAATCCATCTGATTTTGGAATACATAGATGTTAGGAGGTAATGCACATATAGTAATGTAAGAAACCAAGTTTTATTACTGGTCCGTCTAGCCTTTGTATGTCTCATTTAATAATTTAGTAGTTAAAAAAACATCGATAATCCTTCTGAGTATGGAATACATAGATGTTAGGTTGTAATACAAGTGTAGTAATGTAAGAAATCAAGTTCTATTACTGGTACGTCCAACCTTTGTATGCGTTATTTAGTGATTTAATTGTCAAAAAACACCGATAATCCATCCAAGTATGGAATAAATAGATGCTAGGAAGTAATATACGAGTTGTAATGTAAGAAACCAAGTTTTATTATTGGTCTGTCCAACCTTTGTATGTCTTATTTAGTAATTTAGTAGTTAAAAAAACATCGATAACCCCTCTGAGTATGGAATACATAGATGTTAGGTTGTAATACAATTGTAGTAATATAAGAAACCAAGTTTTATTACTGGTCTCTCAAGCCTTTGTATGTCTCATTTAGTAATTTAGTAGTCAAAAACACATCGATAACCCTTTTAAGTATGGTATGCATAGATGTTAGGTTGCAATACAATTACAGTAATGTAAGACACCAAGTTCTATTATTGTTCCGTCCAACCTTTGTATGTGTAATTTAGTGATTTAGTAGTCCAAAAAACACCGATAATCCATCCAAGTAAGGAATAAATAGATGCTAGGAGGTAATACACGTGTTCTAATGTAAGAAACCAAGTTTTATTATTGGTCTGTCCAACCTTTGTCTGTCTCATTAAGAAATTTAGTAGTCAAAAAAAATCAAAAATCCATCCGAGTATGGAATAAATAGATGACAGGTTGCAATACAATAGCAGTAATGTAAGAAAAAAAGTTCTATTTTTGGTCCATCCAACTTTTGAATGTCTCATTTAGTGATTTAGTAGTCAAAGAAACACCGATAATCCATCTGATTTTGGAATACATAGATGTTAGGAGGTAATGCACATGTAGTAATGTAAGAAACCAAGTTCTATTACTGGTACGTCCAACCTTTGTATGAGTTATTTAGTGATTTAGTTGTCAAATAACACTGATAATCCATCCAAGTAAGGAATAAATAGATGCTAGGAGGTAATACACGTGTTCTAATGTAGGAAACCAAGCTTTATTATTGGTCTGTCCAACCTTTGTATGTCTCATTTAGAAATTTAGTAGTCAAAAATCCATACGTGTATGGAATACATAGATGTTAGGTGGTAATAGAATTGTAGTAATGTAAGAAACCAAGTTTTATTACGGGTCTCTCAAGCCTTTGTATGTCTTATTTAGTAATTTAGTAGTCAAAAACACATCGATAACCCTTTTGAGTATGGTATGCATAGATGTTAGGTTGCAACACAAGTGTAGTAATGTAAGAGACCAAGTTCTATTATTGGTCCGTCCAACCTTTGCATGTGTAATTTAGTGATTTAGTTGTCAAAAAAACACCGATAATCTATCCAAGTAAGGAATAAATAGATGCTAGGAGGTAATACACGTGTTCTAATGTAGGAAACCAAGTTTTATTATTCGTCTGTCCAACCTTTCTATGTCTCATTTAGAAATTTAGTAGTCAAAAATCCATACGTGTATGGAATACATAGATGTTAGGTGGTAATAGAATTGTAGTAATGTAAGAAACCAAGTCTTATTACGGGTCTCTCAAGCCTTTGTATGTCTTATTTAGTAATTTAGTAGTCAAAAACACATCGATAACCCTTTTGAGTATGGTATGCATAGATGTTAGGTTGCAACACAAGTGTAGTAATGTAAGAGACCAAGTTCTATTATTGGTCCGTCCAACCTTTGCATGTGTAATTTAGTGATTTAGTTTTCAAAAAAACACCGATAATCCATCCAAGTAAGGAATAAATAGATGCTAGGAGGTAATACACGTGTTCTAATGTAGGAAACCAAGTTTTATTATTCGTCTGTCCAACCTTTCTATGTCTCATTTAGAAATTTAGTAGTAAAAAAAACATCAAAAATCCATCCGAGTATGGAATACATAGATGCAGGTTGTAATACAATAGTAGTAATGTAAGAAACAAAGTTCTATTTTTGGTCCATCCAACTTTTGAATGTCTCATTTAGTGATTTAGTAGTCAAAGAAACACCGATAATCCATCTGATTTTGGAATACATAGATGTTAGGAGGTAATGCACATGTAGTAATGTAAGAAACCAAGTTTTATTACTGGTCCGTCCAGCCTTTGTATGTCTCATTTAGTAATTTAGTAGTTAAAAAAACATCGATAATCCTTCTGAGTATGGAATACATAGATGTTAGGTTGTAATACAAGTGTAGTAATGTAAGAAATCAAGTTCTATTACTGGTACGTCCAACCTTTGTATGAGTTATTTAGTGATTTAGTTGTCAAAAAACACCGATAATCCATCCAAGTATGGAATAAATAGATGCTAGGAGGTAATACACGTGTTCTAATGTAGGAAACCAAGCTTTATTATTGGTCTGTCCAACCTTTGTATGTCTTATTTAGTAATTTAGTAGTTAAAAAAACATCGATAACCCCTCTGAGTATGGAATACATAGATGTTAGGTTGTAATACAATAGTAGTAATGTAAGAAACCAAGTTTTATTACTGGTCTCTCAATCCTTTGTATGTCTTATTTAGCAATTTAGTAGTCAAAAACACATCGATAACCCGTTTGAGTATGGTATGCATAGATGTTAGGTTGCAATACAAGTACAGTAATGTAAGAGACCAAGTTCTATTATTAGTCCGTCCAACCTTTGTATGTGTAATTTAGTGATTTAGTAGTCAAAAAAACACCGATAATCCATCCAAGTAAGGAAGAAATAGATGCTAGGAGGTAATACACGTGTTCTAATGTAAGAAACCAAGTTTTATTATTGGTCTGTCCAACCTTTGTATGTCTCATTAAGAAATTTAGTAGTCAAAACAAATCAAAAATCCATCCGAGTATGGAATAAATAGACGACAGGTTGCAATACAATAGCAGTAATGTAAGAAAAAAAGTTCTATTTTTGGTCCATCCAACTTTTGAATGTCTCATTTAGTGATTTAGTAGTCAAAGAAACACCGATAATCCATCTGATTTTGGAATACATAGATGTTAGGAGGTAATGCACATATAGTAATGTAAGAAACCAAGTTTTATTACTGGTCCGTCTAGCCTTTGTATGTCTCATTTAGTAATTTAGTAGTTAAAAAAACATCGATAATCCTTCTGAGTATGGAATACATAGATGTTAGGTTGTAATACAAGTGTAGTAATGTAAGAAATCAAGTTCTATTACTGGTACGTCCAACCTTTGTATGAGTTATTTAGTGATTTAGTTGTCAAATAACACTGATAATCCATCCAAGTTAGGAATAAATAGATGCTAGGAGGTAATACACGTGTTCTAATGTAGGAAACCAAGCTTTATTATTGGTCTGTCCAAACTTTGTATATCTCATTTAGAAATTTAGTAGTCAAAAATCCATACGTGTATGGAATACATAGATGCTAGGTGGTAATAGAATTGTAGTAATGTAAGAAACCAAGTTTTATTACGGGTCTCTCAAGCCTTTGTATGTCTTATTTAGTAATTTAGTAGTCAAAAACACATCAATAACCCTTTTGAGTATGGTATGCATAGATGTTAGGTTGCAACACAAGTGTAGTAATGTAAGAGACCAAGTTCTATTATTGGTCCGTCCAACCTTTGCATGTGTAATTTAGTGATTTAGTTGTCAAAAAAACACCGATAATCCATCCAAGTAAGGAATAAATAGATGCTAGGAGGTAATACACGTGTTCTAATGTAGGAAACCAAGTTTTATTATTCGTCTGTCCAACCTTTCTATGTCTCATTTAGAAATTTAGTAGTCAAAAAAACATCAAAAATCCATCCGAGTATGGAATACATAGATGCAGGTTGTAATACAATAGTAGTAATGTAAGAAACAAAGTTCTATTTTTGGTCCATCCAACTTTTGAATGTCTCATTTAGTGATTTAGTAGTCAAAGAAACACCGATAATACATCTGAGTTTGGAATAAATAGATGCTAGGAGGTAATGCACATGTAGTAATGTAAGAAACCAAGTTTTATTACTGGTCCGTCCAGCCTTTGTATGTCTCATTTAGTAATTTAGTAGTTAAAAAAACATCGATAATCCTTCTGAGTATGGAATACATAGATGTTAGGTTGTAATACAAGTGTAGTAATGTAAGAAATCAAGTTCTATTACTGGTACGTCCAACCTTTGTATGAGTTATTTAGTGATTTATTTGTCAAAAAACACCGATAATCCATCCAAGTATGGAATAAATAGATGCTAGGAGGTAATACACGTGTTCTAATGTAGGAAACCAAGCTTTATTATTGGTCTGTCCAGCCTTTGTATGTCTTATTTAATAATTTAGTAGTTAAAAAAACATCGATAACCCGTCTGAGTATGGAATACATAGATGTTAGGTTGTAATACAATAGTAGTAATGTAAGAAACCAAGTTTTATTACTGGTCTCTCAATCCTTTGTATGTCTTATTTAGTAATTTAGTAGTCAAAAACACATCGATAACCCTTTTGAGTATGGTATGCATAGATGTTAGGTTTCAATACAAGTGTAGTAATGTAAGAGACCAAGTTCTATTATTAGTCCGTCCAACCTTTGTATGTGTAATTTAGTGATTTAGTAGTCAAAAAAACACCGATAATCCATCCAAGTAAGGAATAAATAGATGCTAGGAGGTAATACACGTGTTCTAATATAGGAAACCAAGTTTTATTATTGGTCTGTCCAACCTTTGTATGTCTCATTTAGAAATTTAGTAGTCAAAAAAACATCAAAAATCCATCCGAGTATGGAATACATAGATGCCAGGTTGTAATACAATAGTAGTAATGTAAGAAACAAAGTTCTATTTTTGGTCCATCCAACTTTTGAATGTCTCATTTAGTGATTTAGTAGTCAAAGAAACACCGATAATCCATCTTATTTTGGAATACATAGATGTTAGGAGGTAATGCACATTTAGTAATGTAAGAAACCAAGTTTTATTACTGGTTCGTCCAGCCTTTGTATGTCCCATTTAGTAATTTAGTAGTTAAAAAAACATCGATAATCCTTCTGAGTATGGAATACATAGATGTTAGGTTGTAATACAAGTGTAGTAATGTAAGAAATCAAGTTCTATTACTGGTACGTCCAACCTTTGTATGAGTTATTTAGTGATTTATTTGTCAAAAAACACCGATAATCCATCCAAGTATGGCATAAATAGATGCTAGGAGGTAATATACGAGTTGTAATGTAAGAAACCAAGTTTTATTACTGGTCTGTCCAGCCTTTGTATGTCTTATTTAATAATTTAGTAGTTAAAAAAACATCGATAACCCCTCTGAGTATGGAATACATAAGTGTTAGGTTGTAATACAATTGTAGTAATGTAAGTTTTATTGCTGGTCTATCAAGCCTTTGTATGTCTCATTTAGTAATTTAGTTGTCAAAAACACATCGATAACCCTTTTGAGTATGGTATGCATAGATGTTAGGTTGCAATACAAGTGTAGTAATGTAAGAGACCAAGTTCTATTATTGGTACGTCCAACCTTTGTATGTGTAATTTAGTGATTTAGTAGTAAAAAAACACTGATAATCCATCCAAGTAAGGAATAAAAAGATGCTAGGAGGTAATACACGTGTTCTAATGTAGGAAACCAAGTTTTATTATTGGTCTGTCCAACCTTTGTATGTCTCATTTAGAAATTTACTAGTCAAAAAAACATCAAAAATCCATCCGAGTATGGAATACATAAATGCCAGGTTGTAATACAATAGCAGTAATGTAAGAAAAAAAGTTCTATTTTTGGTCCATCCAACTTTTGAATGTCTCATTTAGTGATTTAGTAGTCAAAGAAACACCGTTAATCCATCTGATTTTGGAATACATAGATGTTAGGAGGTAATGCACATGTAGTAATGTAAGAAACCAAGTTTTATTACTGGTCCGTCTAGCCTTTGTATGTCTCATTTAGTAATTTAGTGGTTAAAAAAACATCGATAATCCTTCTGAGTATGGAATACATAGATGTTAGGTTGTAATACAAGTGTAGTAATGTAAGAAATCAAGTTCTATTACTGGTACGTCCAACCTTTGTATGAGTTATTTAGTGATTTATTTGTCAAAAAACACCGATAATCCATCCAAGTATGGCATAAATAGATGCTAGGAGGTAATATACGAGTTGCAATGTAAGAAACCAAGTTTTATTACTGGTCTGTCCAGCCTTTGTATGTCTTATTTAGTAATTTAGTAGTTAAAAAAACATCGATAACCCCTCTGAGTATGGAATACATAAGTGTTAGGTTGTAATACAATTGTAGTAATGTAAGTTTTATTGCTGGTCTATCAAGCCTTTGTATGTCTCATTTAGTAATTTAGTTGTCAAAAACACATCGATAACCCTTTTGAGTATGGTATGCATAGATGTTAGGTTGCAATACAAGTGTAGTAATGTAAGAGACCAAGTTCTATTATTGGTACGTCCAACCTTTGTATGTGTAATTTAGTGATTTAGTAGTAAAAAAACACTGATAATCCATCCAAGTAAGGAATAAAAAGATGCTAGGAGGTAATACACGTGTTCTAATGTAGGAAACCAAGTTTTATTATTGGTCTGTCCAACCTTTGTATGTCTCATTTAGAAATTTACTAGTCAAAAAAACATCAAAAATCCATCCGAGTATGGAATACATAGATGCCAGGTTGTAATACAATAGCAGTAATGTAAGAAAAAAAGTTCTATTTTTGGTCCATCCAACTTTTGAATGTCTCATTTAGTGATTTAGTAGTCAAAGAAACACCGTTAATCCATCTGATTTTGGAATACATAGATGTTAGGAGGTAATGCACATGTAGTAATGTAAGAAACCAAGTTTTATTACTGGTCCGTCTAGCCTTTGTATGTCTCATTTAGTAATTTAGTGGTTAAAAAAACATCGATAATCCTTCTGAGTATGGAATACATAGATGTTAGGTTGTAATACAAATGTAGTAATGTAAGAAATCAAGTTCTATTACTGGTACGTCCAACCTTTGTATGAGTTATTTAGTGATTTATTTGTCAAAAAACACCGATAATCCATCCAAGTATGGCATAAATAGATGCTAGGAGGTAATATACGAGTTGTAATGTAAGAAACCAAGTTTTATTACTGGTCTGTCCAGCCTTTGTATGTCTTATTTAGTAATTTAGTAGTTAAAAAAACATCGATAACCCCTCTGAGTATGGAATACATAAGTGTTAGGTTGTAATACAATTGTAGTAATGTAAGAAACCAAGTTTTATTGCTGGTCTCTCAAGCCTTTGTATGTCTCATTTAGTAATTTAGTTGTCAAGAACACATCGATAACCCTTTTGAGTATGGTATGCATAAATGTTAGGTTGCAATACAAGTGTAGTAATGTAACAGACCAAGTTCTATTATTGGTACGTCCAACCTTTGTATGTGTAATTTAGTGATTTAGTAGTAAAAAAACACTGATAATCCATCCAAGTAAGGAATAAAAAGATGCTAGGAGGTAATACACGTGTTCTAATGTAGGAAACCAATTTTATTATTGGTCTGTCCAACCTTTGTATGTCTCATTTAGAAATTTAGTAGTCAAAAAAACATCAAAAATCCATCCGAGTATGGAATACATAGATGCCAGGTTGTAATACAATAGCAGTAATGTAAGAAAAAAAGTTCTATTTTTGGTCCATCCAACTTTTGAATGTCTCATTTAGTGATTTAGTAGTCAAAGAAACACCGTTAATCCATCTGATTTTGGAATACATAGATGTTAGGAGGTAATGCACATGTAGTAATGTAAGAAACCAAGTTTTATTACTGGTCCGTCTAGCCTTTGTATGTCTCATTTAGTAATTTAGTAGATAAAAAAACATCGATAATCCTTCTGAGTATGGAATACATAGATGTTAGGTTGTAATACAAGTGTAGTAATGTAAGAAATCAAGTTCTATTACTGGTACGTCCAACCTTTGTATGAGTTATTTAGTGATTTATTTGTCAAAAAACACCGATAATCCATCCAAGTATGGCATAAATAGATGCTAGGAGGTAATATACGAGTTGTAATGTAAGAAACCAAGTTTTATTACTGGTCTGTCCAGCCTTTGTATGTCTTATTTAGTAATTTAGTAGTTAAAAAAACATCGATAACCCCTCTGAGTATGGAATACATAAGGGTTAGGTTGTAATACAATTGTAGTAATGTAAGAAACCAAGTTTTATTGCTGGTCTCTCAAGCCTTTGTATGTCTCATTTAGTAATTTAGTTGTCAAAAACACATCGATAACCCTTTTGAGTATGGTATGCATAGATGTTAGGTTGCAATACAAGTGTAGTAATGTAAGAGACCAAGTTCTATTATTGGTACGTCCAACCTTTGTATGTGTAATTTAGTGATTTTGTAGTAAAAAAACACTGATAATCCATCCAAGTAAGGAATAAATAGATGCTAGGAGGTAATACACGTGTTCTAATGTAGGAAACCAAGTTTTATTATTGGTCTGTCCAACCTTTGTATGTCTCATTTAGAAATTTACTAGTCAAAAAAACATCAAAAATCCATCCGAGTATGGAATACATAGATGCCAGGTTGTAATACAATAGCAGTAATGTAAGAAAAAAAGTTCTATTTTTGGTCCATCCAACTTTTGAATGTCTCATTTAGTGATTTAGTAGTCAAAGAAACACCGTTAATCCATCTGATTTTGGAATACATAGATGTTAGGAGGTAATGCACATGTAGTAATGTAAGAAACCAAGTTTTATTACTGGTCCGTCTAGCCTTTGTATGTCTCATTTAGTAATTTAGTAGTTAAAAAAACATCGATAATCCTTCTGAGTATGGAATACATAGATGTTAGGTTGTAATACAAGTGTAGTAATGTAAGAAATCAAGTTCTATTACTGGTACGTCCAACCTTTGTATGAGTTATTTAGTGATTTATTTGTCAAAAAACACCGATAATCCATCCAAGTATGGCATAAATAGATGCTAGGAGGTAATATACGAGTTGTAATGTAAGAAACCAAGTTTTATTACTGGTCTGTCCAGCCTTTGTATGTCTTATTTAGTAATTTAGTAGTTAAAAAAACATCGATAACCCCTCTGAGTATGGAATACATAAGTGTTAGGTTGTAATACAATTGTAGTAATGTAAGAAACCAAGTTTTATTGCTGGTCTCTCAAGCCTTTGTATGTCTCATTTAGTAATTTAGTTGTCAAAAACACATCGATAACCCTTTTGAGTATGGTATGCATAGATGTTAGGTTGCAATACAAGTGTAGTAATGTAAGAGACCAAGTTCTATTATTGGTACGTCCAACCTTTGTATGTGTAATTTAGTGATTTAGTAGTAAAAAAACACTGATAATCCATCCAAGTAAGGAATAAATATATGCTAGGAGGTAATACACGTGTTCTAATGTAGGAAACCAAGTTTTATTATTGGTCTGTCCAACCTTTGTATGTCTCATTTAGAAATTTACTAGTCAAAAAAACATCAAAAATCCATCCGAGTATGGAATACATAGATGCCAGGTTGTAATACAATAGCAGTAATGTAAGAAAAAAAGTTCTATTTTTGGTCCATCCAACTTTTGAATGTCTCATTTAGTGATTTAGTAGTCAAAGAAACACCGATAATCCATCTGATTTTGGAATACATAGATGTTAGGAGGTAATGCACATGTAGTAATGTAAGAAACCAAGTTTTATTACTGGTCCGTCTAGCCTTTGTATGTCTCATTTAGTAATTTAGTAGTTAAAAAAACATCGATAATTCTTCTTAGTATGGAATACATAGATGTTAGGTTGTAATACAAGTGTAGTAATGTAATAAATCAAGTTCTATTACTGGTACGTCCAACCTTTGTAGGAGCTATTTAGTGATTTAGTTGTCAAATAACACTGATAATCCATCCAAGTAAGGAATACATAGATGCTAGGAGGTAATACACGTGTTCTAATGTAGGAAACCAAGTTTTATTATTGGTCTGTCCAACCTTTGTATGTCTCATTTAGAAATTTACTAGTCAAAAAAACATCAAAAATCCATCCGAGTATGGAATACATAGATGCCAGGTTGTAATACAATAGCAGTAATGTAAGAAAAAAAGTTCTATTTTTGGTCCATCCAACTTTTGAATGTCTCATTTAGTGATTTAGTAGTCAAAGAAACACCGATAATCCATCTGATTTTGGAATACATAGATGTTAGGAGGTAATGCACATGTAGTAATGTAAGAAACCAAGTTTTATTACTGGTCCGTCTAGCCTTTGTATGTCTCATTTAGTAATTTAGTAGTTAAAAAAACATCGATAATTCTTCTGAGTATGGAATACATAGATGTTAAGTTGTAATACAAGTGTAGTAATGTAAGAAATCAAGTTCTATTACTGGTACGTCCAACCTTTGTAGGAGCTATTTAGTGATTTAGTTGTCAAATAACACTGATAATCCATCCAAGTAAGGAATAAATAGATGCTAGGAGGTAATACACGTGTTCTAATGTAGGAAACCAAGTTTTATTATTGGTCTGTCCAACCTTTGTATGTCTCATTTAGAAATTTAGTAGTAAAAAAAACATCAAAAATCCATCCGAGTATGGAATACATAGATGCCAGGTTGTAATACAATAGCAGTAATGTAAGAAACAAAGTTCTATTTTTGGTCCATCCAAATTTTGAATGTCTCATTTAGTGATTTAGTAGTCAAAGAAACACCGATAATCCATCTGATTTTGGAATACAAAGATGTTAGGAGGTAATACACGTGTTCTAATGTAGGAAACCAAGCTTTATTATTGGTCTGTCCAACCTTTGTGTGTCTCATTTAGAAATTTAGTAGTCAAAAATCCATACGTGTATGGAATACATAGAGGTTAGGTGGTAATACAACTTTAGTAATGTAAGAAACCAAGTTTTATTACGGGTCTCTCAAGCCTTTGTATGTCTCATTTAGTAATTTAGTAGTCAAAAACACATCGATAACCCTTTTGAGTATGGTATGCATAGATGTTAGGTTGCAATACAAGTGTAGTAATGTAAGAGACCAAGTTCTATTATTGGTCCGTCCAACCTTTGTATGTGTAATTTAGTGATTTAGTAGTCAACAAAACACCGATAATCCATCCAAGTAAGGAATAAATAGATGCTAGGAGGTAATACACGTGTTCTAATATAGGAAACCAAGTTTTATTATTGGTCTGTCCAACCTTTCTATGTCTCATTTAGAAATTTAGTAGTCAAAAGAACATCAAAAATCCATCCGAGTATGGAATACATAGATGCAGGTTGTAATACAATAGTTGTAATGTAAGAAACAAAGTTCTATTTTTGGTCCATCCAACTTTTGAATGTCTCATTTAGTGATTTAGTAGTCAAAGAAACACCGATAATACATCTGAGTTTGGAATACATAGATGTTAGGAGGTAATGCACATGTAGTAATGTAAGAAACCAAGTTTTATTACTGGTCCGTCCAGCCTTTGTATGTCTCATTTAGTAATTTAGTAGTTAAAAAAACATCGATAATCCTTCTGATTATGGAATACATAGATGTTAGGTTGTAATACAAGTGTAGTAATGTAAGAAATCAAGTTCTATTACTGGTACGTCCAACCTTTGTATGAGTTATTTAGTGATTTAGTTGTCAAAAAACACCGATAATCCATCCAAGTAAGGAATAAATAGATGCTAGGAGGTAATACACGTTTTCTAATGTAGGAAACCAAGCTTTATTATTGGTCTGCCCAGCCTTTGTATGTCTTATTTAGTAATTTAGTAGTTAAAAAAACATCGATAACCCCTCTGAGTATGGAATACATAGATGTTAGGTTGTAATACAATAGTAGTAATGTAATAAACCAAGTTTTATTACTGGTCTCTCAATCCTTTGTATGTCTTATTTAGTAATTTAGTAGTCAAAAACACATCGATAACCCTTTTGAGTATGGTATGCATAGATGTTAGGTTGCAATACAAGTGTAGTAATGTAAGAGACCAAGTTCTATTATTGGTACGTCCAACCTTTGTATGTATAATTTAGTGATTTAGTAGTAAAAAAACACTGATAATCCATCCAAGTAAGGAATAAATAGATGCTAGGAGGTAATACACGTGTTCTAATGTAGGAAACCAAGTTTTATTATTGGTCTGTCCAACCTTTGTATGTCTCATTTAGAAATTTACTAGTCAAAAAAACATCAAAAATCCATCTGAGTATGGAATACATAGATGCCAGGTTGTATTACAATAGCAGTAATGTAAGAAAAAAAGTTCTATTTTTGGTCCATCCAACTTTTGAATGTCTCATTTAGTGATTTAGTAGTCAAAGAAACACCGTTAATCCATCTGATTTTGGAATACATAGATGTTAGGAGGTAATGCACATGTAGTAATGTAAGAAACCAAGTTTTATTACTGGTCCGTCTAGCCTTTGTATGTCTCATTTAGTAATTTAGTAGTTAAAAAAACATCGATAATCCTTCTGAGTATGGAATACATAGATGTTAGGTTGTAATACAAGTGTAGTAATGTAAGAAATCAAGTTCTATTACTGGTACGTCCAACCTTTGTATGAGTTATTTAGTGATTTATTTGTCAAAAAACACCGATAATCCATCCAAGTATGGCATAAATAGATGCTAGGAGGTAATATACGAGTTGTAATGTAAGAAACCAAGTTTTATTACTGGTCTATCCAGCCTTTGTATGTCTTATTTAGTAATTTAGTAGTTAAAAAAACATCGATACCCCCTCTGAGTATGGAATACATAAGTGTTAGGTTGTAATACAATTGTAGAAATGTAAGAAACCAAGTTTTATTGCTGGTCTCTCAAGCCTTTGTATGTCTCATTTAGTAATTTAGTTGTCAAAAACACATCGATAACCCTTTTGAGTATGGTATGCATAGATGTTAGGTTGCAATACAAGTGTAGTAATGTAAGAGACCAAGTTCTATTATTGGTACGTCCAACCTTTCTATGTGTAATTTAGTGATTTAGTAGTAAAAAAACACTGATAATCCATCCAAGTAAGGAATAAATAGATGCTAGGAGGTAATACACGTGTTCTAATGTAGGAAACCAAGTTTTATTATTGGTCTGTCCAACCTTTGTATGTCTCATTTAGAAATTTACTAGTCAAAAAAACATCAAAAATCCATCCGAGTATGGAATACATAGATGCCAGGTTGTAATACAATAGCAGTAATGTAAGAAAAAAAGTTCTATTTTTGGTCCATCCAACTTTTGAATGTCTCATTTAGTGATTTAGTAGTCAAAGAAACACCGATAATCCATCTGATTTTGGAATACATAGATGTTAGGAGGTAATGCACATGTAGTAATGTAAGAAACCAAGTTTTATTACTGGTCCGTCCAGCCTTTGTATGTCTCATTTAGTAATTTAGTAGTTAAAAAAACATCGATAATTCTTCTGAGTATGGAATACATAGATGTTAGGTTGTAATACAAGTGTAGTAATGTAAGAAATCAAGTTCTATTACTGGTACGTCCAACCTTTGTAGGAGCTATTTAGTGATTTAGTTGTCAAATAACACTGATAATCCATCCAAGTAAGGAATAAATAGATGCTAGGAGGTAATACACGTGTTCTAATGTAGGAAACCAAGTTTTATTATTGGTCTGTCCAACCTTTGTATGTCTCATTTAGAAATTTAGTAGTCAAAAAAACATCAAAAATCCATCCGAGTATGGAATACATATATGCCAGGTTGTAATACAATAGCAGTAATGTAAGAAACAAAGTTCTATTTTTGGTCCATCCAAATTTTGAATGTCTCATTTAGTGATTTAGTAGTCAAAGAAACACCGATAATCCATCTGATTTTGGAATACATAGATGTTAGGAGGTAATACACGTGTTCTAATGTAGGAAACCAAGCTTTATTATTGGTCTGTCCAACCTTTGTATGTCTCATTTAGAAATTTAGTAGTCAAAAATCCATACGTGTATGGAATACATAGAGGTTAGGTGGTAATACAATTTTAGTAATGTAAGAAACCAAGTTTTATTACGGGTCTCTCAAGCCTTTGTATGTCTCATTTAGTAATTTAGTAGTCAAAAACACATCGATAACCCTTTTGAGTATGGTATGCATAGATGTTAGGTTGCAATACAAGTGTAGTAATGTAAGAGACCAAGTTCTATTATTGGTCCGTCCAACCTTTGTATGTGTAATTTAGTGATTTAGTAGTCAACAAAACACCGATAATCCATCCAAGTAAGGAATAAATAGATGCTAGGAGGTAATACACGTGTTCTAATGTAGGAAACAAAGTTTTATTATTGGTCTGTCCAACCTTTCTATGTCTCATTTAGAAATTTAGTAGTCAAAAGAACATCAAAAATCCATCTGAGTATGGAATACATAGATGCAGGTTGTAATACAATAGATGTAATGTAAGAAACAAAGTTCTATTTTTGGTCCATCCAACTTTTGAATGTCTCATTTAGTGATTTAGTAGTCAAAGAAACACCGATAATACATCTGAGTTTGGAATACATAGATGTTAGGAGGTAATGCACATGTAGTAATGTAAGAAACCAAGTTTTATTACTGGGCCGTCCAGCCTTTGTATGTCTCATTTAGTAATTTAGTAGTTAAAAAAACATCGATAATCCTTCTGAGTATGGAATACATAGATGTTAGGTTGTAATACAAGTGTAGTAATGTAAGACATCAAGTTCTATTACTGGTACGTCCAACCTTTGTATGAGTTATTTAGTGATTTAGTTGTCAAAAAACACCGATAATCCATCCAAGTAAGGAATAAATAGATGCTAGGAGGTAATACACGTTTTCTAATGTAGGAAACCAAGCTTTATTATTGGTCTGTCCAACCTTTGTATGTCTTATTTAGTAATTTAGTAGTTAAAAAAACATCGATAACCCCTCTGAGTATGGAATACATAGATGTTAGGTTGTAATACAATAGTAGTAATGTAATAAACCAAGTTTTATTACTGGTCTCTCAATCCTTTGTATGTCTTATTTAGTAATTTAGTAGTCAAAAACACATCGATAACCCTTTTGAGTATGGTATGCATAAATGTTAGGTTGCAATACAATTGTAGTAATGTAAGAGACCAAGTTCTATTATTAGTCCGTCCAACCTTTGTATGCGTAATTTAGTGATTTAGTAGTCAAAAAAACACCGATAATTCATCCAAGTAAGGAATAAATAGATGCTAGGAGGTAATACACGTGTTCTAATGTAGGAAACCAAGTTTTATTATTGGTCTGTCCAACCTTTGTATGTCTCATTTAGAAATTTAGTAGTCAAAAAAACATCAAAAATCCATCCGAGTATGGAATACATAGATGCCAGGTTGTAATACAATAGCAGTAATGTAAGAAACAAAGTTCTATTTTTGGTCCATCCAACTTTTGAATGTCTCATTTAGTGATTTAGTAGTCAAAGAAACACCGATAATCCATCTGATTTTGGAATACATAGATGTTAGGAGGTAATGCACATGTAGTAATGTAAGAAACGAAGTTTTATTACTGGTCCGTCCAGCCTTTGTATGTCCCATTTAGTAATTTAGTAGTTAAAAAAACATCGATAATCCTTCTGAGTATGGAATACATAGATGTTAGGTTGTAATACAAGTGTAGTAATGTAAGAAATCAAGTTCTATTACTGGTACGTCCAACCTTTGTATGAGTTATTTAGTGATTTATTTGTCAAAAAACACCGATAATCCATCCAAGTATGGCATAAATAGATGCTAGGAGGTAATATACGAGTTGTAATGTAAGAAACCAAGTTTTATTACTGGTCTGTCCAGCCTTTGTATGTCATTTTTAGTAATTTAGTAGTTAAAAAAACATCGATAACCCCTCTGAGTATGGAATACATAAGTGTTAGGTTGTAATACAATTGTAGTAATGTAAGAAACCAAGTTTTATTGCTGGTCTCTCAAGACTTTGTATGTCTCATTTAGTAATTTAGTTGTCAAAAACACATCGATAACCCTTTTGAGTATGGTATGCATAGATGTTAGGTTGCAATACAAGTGTAGTAATGTAAGAGACCAAGTTCTATTATTGGTACGTCCAACCTTTGTATGTGTAATTTAGTGATTTAGTAGTAAAAAAACACTGATAATCCATCCAAGTAAGGAATAAATAGATGCTAGGAGGTAATACACGTGTTCTAATGTAGGAAACCAAGTTTTATTATTGGTCTGTCCAACCTTTGTATGTCTCATTTAGAAATTTACTAGTCAAAAAAACATCAAAAATCCATCCGAGTATGGAATACATAGATGCTAGGTTGTAATACAATAGCAGTAATGTAAGAAAAAAAGTTCTATTTTTGGTCCATCCAACTTTTGAATGTCTCATTTAGTGATTTAGTAGTCAAAGAAACACCGATAATCCATCTGATTTTGGAATACATAGATGTTAGGAGGTAATGCACATGTAGTAATGTAAGAAACCAAGTTTTATTACTGGTCCGTCTAGCCTTTGTATGTCTCATTTAGTAATTTAGTAGTTAAAAAAACATCGATAATTCTTCTGAGTATGGAATACATAGATGTTAGGTTGTAATACAAGTGTAGTAATGTAAGAAATCAAGTTCTATTACTGGTACGTCCAACCTTTGTAGGAGCTATTTAGTGATTTAGTTGTCAAATAACACTGATAATCCATCCAAGTAAGGAATAAATAGATGCTAGGAGGTAATACACGTGTTCTAATGTAGGAAACCAAGTTTTATTATTGGTCTGTCCAACCTTTGTATGTCTCATTTAGAAATTTAGTAGTCAAAAAAACATCAAAAATCCATCCGAGTATGGAATACATAGATGCCAGGTTGTAATACAATAGCAGTAATGTAAGAAACAAAGTTCTATTTTTGGTCCATCCAAATTTTGAATGTCTCATTTAGTGATTTAGTAGTCAAAGAAACACCGATAATCCATCTGATTTTGGAATACATAGATGTTAGGAGGTAATACACGTGTTCTAATGTAGGAAACCAAGCTTTATTATTGGTCTGTCCAACCTTTGTATGTCTCATTTAGAAATTTAGTAGTCAAAAATCCATACGTGTATGGAATACATAGAGGTTAGGTGGTAATACAATTTTAGTAATGTAAGAAACCAAGTTTTATTACGGGTCTCTCAAGCCTTTGTATGTCTCATTTAGTAATTTAGTAGTCAAAAACACATCGATAACCCTTTTGAGTATGGTATGCATAGATGTTAGGTTGCAATACAAGTGTAGTAATGTAAGAGACCAAGTTCTATTATTGGTCCGTCCAACCTTTGTATGTGTAATTTAGTGATTTAGTAGTCAACAAAACACCGATAATCCATCCAAGTAAGGAATAAATAGATGCTAGGAGGTAATACACGTGTTCTAATGTAGGAAACAAAGTTTTATTATTGGTCTGTCCAACCTTTCTATGTCTCATTTAGAAATTTAGTAGTCAAAAGAACATCAAAAATCCATCTGAGTATGGAATACATAGATGCAGGTTGTAATACAATAGATGTAATGTAAGAAACAAAGTTCTATTTTTGGTCCATCCAACTTTTGAATGTCTCATTTAGTGATTTAGTAGTCAAAGAAACACCGATAATACATCTGAGTTTGGAATACATAGATGTTAGGAGGTAATGCACATGTAGTAATGTAAGAAACCAAGTTTTATTACTGGGCCGTCCAGCCTTTGTATGTCTCATTTAGTAATTTAGTAGTTAAAAAAACATCGATAATCCTTCTGAGTATGGAATACATAGATGTTAGGTTGTAATACAAGTGTAGTAATGTAAGACATCAAGTTCTATTACTGGTACGTCCAACCTTTGTATGAGTTATTTAGTGATTTAGTTGTCAAAAAACACCGATAATCCATCCAAGTAAGGAATAAATAGATGCTAGGAGGTAATACACGTTTTCTAATGTAGGAAACCAAGCTTTATTATTGGTCTGTCCAACCTTTGTATGTCTTATTTAGTAATTTAGTAGTTAAAAAAACATCGATAACCCCTCTGAGTATGGAATACATAGATGTTAGGTTGTAATACAATAGTAGTAATGTAATAAACCAAGTTTTATTACTGGTCTCTCAATCCTTTGTATGTCTTATTTAGTAATTTAGTAGTCAAAAACACATCGATAACCCTTTTGAGTATGGTATGCATAAATGTTAGGTTGCAATACAATTGTAGTAATGTAAGAGACCAAGTTCTATTATTAGTCCGTCCAACCTTTGTATGCGTAATTTAGTGATTTAGTAGTCAAAAAAACACCGATAATTCATCCAAGTAAGGAATAAATAGATGCTAGGAGGTAATACACGTGTTCTAATGTAGGAAACCAAGTTTTATTATTGGTCTGTCCAACCTTTGTATGTCTCATTTAGAAATTTAGTAGTCAAAAAAACATCAAAAATCCATCCGAGTATGGAATACATAGATGCCAGGTTGTAATACAATAGCAGTAATGTAAGAAACAAAGTTCTATTTTTGGTCCATCCAACTTTTGAATGTCTCATTTAGTGATTTAGTAGTCAAAGAAACACCGATAATCCATCTGATTTTGGAATACATAGATGTTAGGAGGTAATGCACATGTAGTAATGTAAGAAACGAAGTTTTATTACTGGTCCGTCCAGCCTTTGTATGTCCCATTTAGTAATTTAGTAGTTAAAAAAACATCGATAATCCTTCTGAGTATGGAATACATAGATGTTAGGTTGTAATACAAGTGTAGTAATGTAAGAAATCAAGTTCTATTACTGGTACGTCCAACCTTTGTATGAGTTATTTAGTGATTTATTTGTCAAAAAACACCGATAATCCATCCAAGTATGGCATAAATAGATGCTAGGAGGTAATATACGAGTTGTAATGTAAGAAACCAAGTTTTATTACTGGTCTGTCCAGCCTTTGTATGTCATTTTTAGTAATTTAGTAGTTAAAAAAACATCGATAACCCCTCTGAGTATGGAATACATAAGTGTTAGGTTGTAATACAATTGTAGTAATGTAAGAAACCAAGTTTTATTGCTGGTCTCTCAAGACTTTGTATGTCTCATTTAGTAATTTAGTTGTCAAAAACACATCGATAACCCTTTTGAGTATGGTATGCATAGATGTTAGGTTGCAATACAAGTGTAGTAATGTAAGAGACCAAGTTCTATTATTGGTACGTCCAACCTTTGTATGTGTAATTTAGTGATTTAGTAGTAAAAAAACACTGATAATCCATCCAAGTAAGGAATAAATAGATGCTAGGAGGTAATACACGTGTTCTAATGTAGGAAACCAAGTTTTATTATTGGTCTGTCCAACCTTTGTATGTCTCATTTAGAAATTTACTAGTCAAAAAAACATCAAAAATCCATCCGAGTATGGAATACATAGATGCCAGGTTGTAATACAATAGCAGTAATGTAAGAAAAAAAGTTCTATTTTTGGTCCATCCAACTTTTGAATGTCTCATTTAGTGATTTAGTAGTCAAAGAAACACCGATAATCCATCTGATTTTGGAATACATAGATGTTAGGAGGTAATGCACATGTAGTAATGTAAGAAACCAAGTTTTATTACTGGTCCGTCTAGCCTTTGTATGTCTCATTTAGTAATTTAGTAGTTAAAAAAACATCGATAATTCTTCTGAGTATGGAATACATAGATGTTAGGTTGTAATACAAGTGTAGTAATGTAAGAAATCAAGTTCTATTACTGGTACGTCCAACCTTTGTAGGAGCTATTTAGTGATTTAGTTGTCAAATAACACTGATAATCCATCCAAGTAAGGAATAAATAGATGCTAGGAGGTAATACACGTGTTCTAATGTAGGAAACCAAGTTTTATTATTGGTCTGTCCAACCTTTGTATGTCTCATTTAGAAATTTAGTAGTCAAAAAAACATCAAAAATCCATCCGAGTATGGAATACATAGATGCCAGGTTGTAATACAATAGCAGTAATGTAAGAAACAAAGTTCTATTTTTGGTCCATCCAAATTTTGAATGTCTCATTTAGTGATTTAGTAGTCAAAGAAACACCGATAATCCATCTGATTTTGGAATACATAGATGTTAGGAGGTAATAGACGTGTTCTAATGTAGGAAACCAAGCTTTATTATTGGTCTGTCCAACCTTTGTATGTCTCATTTAGAAATTTAGTAGTCAAAAAAACATCAAAAATCCATCCGAGTATGGAATACATAGATGCCAGGTTGTAATACAATAGCAGTAATGTAAGAAACAAAGTTCTATTTTTGGTCCATCCAACTTTTGAATGTCTCATTTAGTGATTTAGTAGTCAAAGAAACACCGATAATCCATCTGATTTTGGAATACATAGATGTTAGGAGGTAATGCACATGTAGTAATGTAAGAAACGAAGTTTTATTACTGGTCCGTCCAGCCTTTGTATGTCCCATTTAGTAATTTAGTAGTTAAAAAAACATCGATAATCCTTCTGAGTATGGAATACATAGATGTTAGGTTGTAATACAAGTGTAGTAATGTAAGAAATCAAGTTCTATTACTGGTACGTCCAACCTTTGTATGAGTTATTTAGTGATTTATTTGTCAAAAAACACCGATAATCCATCCAAGTATGGCATAAATAGATGCTAGGAGGTAATATACGAGTTGTAATGTAAGAAACCAAGTTTTATTACTGGTCTGTCCAGCCTTTGTATGTCATTTTTAGTAATTTAGTAGTTAAAAAAACATCGATAACCCCTCTGAGTATGGAATACATAAGTGTTAGGTTGTAATACAATTGTAGTAATGTAAGAAACCAAGTTTTATTGCTGGTCTCTCAAGACTTTGTATGTCTCATTTAGTAATTTAGTTGTCAAAAACACATCGATAACCCTTTTGAGTATGGTATGCATAGATGTTAGGTTGCAATACAAGTGTAGTAATGTAAGAAATCAAGTTCTATTACTGGTACGTCCAACCTTTGTAGGAGCTATTTAGTGATTTAGTTGTCAAATAACACTGATAATCCATCCAAGTAAGGAATAAATAGATGCTAGGAGGTAATACACGTGTTCTAATGTAGGAAACCAAGTTTTATTATTGGTCTGTCCAACCTTTGTATGTCTCATTTAGAAATTTAGTAGTCAAAAAAACATCAAAAATCCATCCGAGTATGGAATACATAGATGCCAGGTTGTAATACAATAGCAGTAATGTAAGAAACAAAGTTCTATTTTTGGTCCATCCAAATTTTGAATGTCTCATTTAGTGATTTAGTAGTCAAAGAAACACCGATAATCCATCTGATTTTGGAATACATAGATGTTAGGAGGTAATAGACGTGTTCTAATGTAGGAAACCAAGCTTTATTATTGGTCTGTCCAACCTTTGTATGTCTCATTTAGAAATTTAGTAGTCAAAAATCCATACGTGTATGGAATACATAGAGGTTAGGTGGTAATACAATTTTAGTAATGTAAGAAACCAAGTTTTATTACGGGTCTCTCAAGCCTTTGTATGTCTCATTTAGTAATTTAGTAGTCAAAAACACATCGATAACCCTTTTGAGTATGGTATGCATAGATGTTAGGTTGCAATACAAGTGTAGTAATGTAAGAGACCAAGTTCTATTATTGGTCCGTCCAACCTTTGTATGTGTAATTTAGTGATTTAGTAGTCAACAAAACACCAATAATCCATCCAAGTAAGGAATAAATAGATGCTAGGAGGTAATACACGTGTTCTAATGTAGGAAACAAAGTTTTATTATTGGTCTGTCCAACCTTTCTATGTCTCATTTAGAAATTTAGTAGTCAAAAGAACATCAAAAATCCATCCGAGTATGGAATACATAGATGTAGGTTGTAATACAATAGTTGTAATGTAAGAAACAAAGTTCTATTTTTGGTCCATCCAACTTTTGAATGTCTCATTTAGTGATTTAGTAGTCAAAGAAACACCGATAATACATCTGAGTTTGGAATACATAGATGTTAGGAGGTAATGCACATGTAGTAATGTAAGAAACCAAGTTTTATTACTGGGCCGTCCAGCCTTTGTATGTCTCATTTAGTAATTTAGTAGTTAAAAAAACATCGATAATCCTTCTGAGTATGGAATACATAGATGTTAGGTTGTAATACAAGTGTAGTAATGTAAGACATCAAGTTCTATTACTGGTACATCCAACCTTTGTATGAGTTATTTAGTGATTTAGTTGTCAAAAAACACCGATAATCCATCCAAGTAAGGAATCAATAGATGCTAGGAGGTAATACACGTTTTCTAATGTAGGAAACCAAGCTTTATTAGTGGTCTGTCCAACCTTTGTATGTCTTATTTAGTAATTTAGTAGTTAAAAAAACATCGATAACCCCTCTGAGTATGGAATACATAGATGTTAGGTTGTAATACAATAGTAGTAATGTAATAAACCAAGTTTTATTACTGGTCTCTCAATCCTTTGTATGTCTTATTTAGTAATTTAGTAGTCAAAAACACATCGATAACCCTTTTGAGTATGGTATGCATAAATGTTAGGTTGCAATACAATTGTAGTAATGTAAGAGACCAAGTTCTATTATTAGTCCGTCCAACCTTTGTATGCGTAATTTAGTGATTTAGTAGTCAAAAAAACACCGATAATTCATCCAAGTAAGGAATAAATAGATGCTAGGAGGTAATACACGTGTTCTAATGTAGGAAACCAAGTTTTATTATTGGTCTGTCCAACCTTTGTATGTCTCATTTAGAAATTTAGTAGTCAAAAAAACATCAAAAATCCATCCGAGTATGGAATACATAGATGCCAGGTTGTAATACAATAGCAGTAATGTAAGAAACAAAGTTCTATTTTTGGTCCATCCAACTTTTGAATGTCTCATTTAGTGATTTAGTAGTCAAAGAAACACCGATAATCCATCTGATTTTGGAATACATAGATGTTAGGAGGTAATGCACATGTAGTAATGTAAGAAACAAAGTTTTATTACTGGTCCGTCCAGCCTTTGTATGTCCCATTTAGTAATTTAGTAGTTAAAAAAACATCGATAATCCTTCTGAGTATGGAATACATAGATGTTAGGTTGTAATACAAGTGTAGTAATGTAAGAAATCAAGTTCTATTACTGGTACGTCCAACCTTTGTATAAGTTATTTAGTGATTTAGTTGTCAAAAAACACCAATAATCCATCCAAGTAAGGAATAAATAGATGCTAGGAGGTAATACACGTGTTCTAATGTAGGAAACCAAGCTTTATTATTGGTCTGTCCAACCTTTGTATGTCTCATTTAGAAATTTAGTAGTAAAAAATCCATACGTGTATGGAATACATAGATGTTAGGTTGTAATACAATTGTAGTAATGTAAGAAACCAAGTTTTATTACTGGTCTCTCAAGCCTTTGTATGTCTCATTTAGTAATTTAGTAGTCAAAAACACATCGATAACCCTTTTGAGTATGGTATGCATAGATGTTAGGTTGCAATACAAGTGTAGTAATGTAAGAGACCAAGTTCTATTATTGGTCCGTCCAACCTTTGTATGCGTAATTTAGTGATTTAGTAGTCAAAAAAACACCGATAATTCATCCAAGTAAGGAATAAATAGATGCTAGGAGGTAATACACGTGTTCTAATGTAGGAAACCAAGTTTTATTATTGGTCTGTCCAACCTTTGTATGTCTCATTTAGAAATTTACTAGTCAAAAAAACATCAAAAATCCATCCGAGTATGGAATACATAGATGCCAGGTTGTAATACAATAGCAGTAATGTAAGAAAAAAAGTTCTATTTTTGGTCCATCCAACTTTTGAATGTCTCATTTAGTGATTTAGTAGTCAAAGAAACACCGATAATCCATCTGATTTTGGAATACATAGATGTTAGGAGGTAATGCACATGTAGTAATGTAAGAAACCAAGTTTTATTACTGGTCCGTCCAGCCTTTGTATGTCCCATTTAGTAATTTAGTAGTTAAAAAAACATCGATAATCCTTCTGAGTATGGAATACATAGATGTTAGGTTGTAATACAAGTGTAGTAATGTAAGAAATCAAGTTCTATTACTGGTACGTCCAACCTTTGTATGAGTTATTTAGTGATTTAGTTGTCAAAAAACACCGATAATCCATCCAAGTATGGCATAAATAGATGCTAGGAGGTAATATACGAGTTGTAATGTAAGAAACCAAGTTTTATTACTGGTCTGTCCAGCCTTTGTATGTCTTATTTAGTAATTTAGTCGTTAAAAAAACATCGATAACCCCTCTGAGTATGGAATACATAAGTGTTAGGCTGTAATACAATTGTAGTAATGTAAGAAACCAAGTTTTATTGCTGGTCTCTCAAGCCTTTGTATGTCTCATTTAGTAATTTAGTTGTCAAAAACACATCGATAACCCTTTTGAGTATGGTATGCATAGATGTTAGGTTGCAATACAAGTGTAGTAATGTAAGAGACCAAGTTCTATTATTGGTACGTCCAACCTTTGTATGTGTAATTTAGTGATTTAGTAGTAAAAAAACACTGATAATCCATCCAAGTAAGGAATAAATAGATGCTAGGAGGTAATACACGTGTTCTAATGTAGGAAACCAAGTTTTATTATTGGTCTGTCCAACCTTTGTATGTCTCATTTAGAAATTTACTAGTCAAAAACACATCAAAAATCCATCCGAGTATGGAATACATAGATGGCAGGTTGTAATACAATAGCAGTAATGTAAGAAAAAAAGTTCTATTTTTGGTCCATCCAACTTTTGAATGTCGCATTTAGTGATTTAGTAGTAAAAGAAATACCGATAATCCATCTGATTTTGGAATACATAGATGTTAGGAGGTAATGCACATGTAGTAATGTAAGAAACCAAGTTTTATTACTGGGCCGTCCAGCCTTTATATGTCTCATTTAGTTATTTAGTAGTTAAAAAAACATCGATAATCCTTCTGAGTATGGAATACATAGATGTTAGGTTGTAATACAAGTGTAGTAATGTAAGAAATCAAGTTCTATTACTGGTACGTCCAACCTTTGAATAAGTTATTTAGTGATTTAGTTGTCAAAAAACACCGATAATCCATCCAAGTAAGGAATAAATAGATGCTAGGAGGTAATACACGTGTTCTAATGTAGGAAACCAAGCTTTATTATTGGTCTGTCCAACCTTTGTATGTCTCATTTAGAAATTTAGTAGTCAAAAATCCATACGTGTATGGAATACATAGAGGTTAGGTGGTAATACAATTGTAGTAATGTAAGAAACCAAGTTTTATTACTGGTCTCTCAAGCCTTTGTATGTCTCATTTAGTAATTTAGTAGTCCAAAACACATCGATAACCCTTTTGAGTATGGTATGCATAGATGTTAGGTTGCAATACAAGTGTAGTAATGTAAGAGACCAAGTTCTATTATTGGTCCGTCCAACCTTTGTATGTGTAATTTAGTGATTTAGTAGTCAAAAACACACCGATAATCCATCCAAGTAAGGAATAAATAGATGCTAGGTGGCAATACACGTGTTCATATGTAGGAAACCAAGTTTTATTATTGGTCTGTCGAACCTTTGTATGTCTCATTTAGAAATTTACTAGTCAAAAAAACATCAAAAATTCATCCGTGTATGGAATACATAGATGCCAGGTTGTGATACAATAGCAGTAATGTAAGAAAAAAAGTTCTATTTTTGGTCCATCCAACTTTTGAATGTCTCATTTAGTGATTTAGTAGTAAAAGATATACCGATAATCCATCTGATTTTGGAATACATAGATGTTAGGAGGTAATGCACATGTAGTAATGTAAGAAACCAAGTTTTATTACTGGTCCGTCCAGCCTTTGTATGTCTCATTTAGTAATTTAGTAGTTAAAAAAACATCGATAATCCTTCTGAGTATGGAATACATAGATGTTAGGTTGTAATACAAGTGTAGTAATGTAAGAAATCAAGTTCTATTACTGGTACGTCCAACCTTTGTATGAGTTATTTAGTGATTTAGTTTTCAAAAAACACCGATAATCCATCCAAGTATGGAATAAATAGATGCTAGGAGGTAATATACGAGTTGTAATGTAAGAAACCAAGTTTTATTACTGGTCTGTCCAACCTTTGTATGTCTTATTTAGTAATTTAGTATTTAAAAAATCTTCGATAACCCCTCTGAGTATGGAATACATAGATGTTAGGTTGTAATACAATTATAGTAATGTAAGAAACCAAGTTTTATTGCTGGTCTCTCAAGCCTTTGTATGTCTCATTTAGTAATTTAGCTGTCAAAAACACATCGATAACCCTTTTGAGTATGGTATGCATAGATGTTAGGTTGCAATACAAGTGTAGTAATGTAAGCGACCAAGTTCTATTATTGGTACGTCCAACCTTTGTATGTGTAATTTAGTGATTTAGTAGTCAACAAAACACCTATAATCCATCCAAGTAAGGAATAAATAGATGCTAGGAGGTAATACACGTGTTCTAATGTAGGAAACCAAGTTTTATTATTGGTCTGTCCAACCTTTGTATGTCTCATTTAGAAATTTAGTAGTAAAAAAAACATCAAAAATCCATCCGAGTATGGAGTACATAGATGCCAGGTTGTAATACAATAGTAGTAATGTAAAAACCAAGTTCTATTTTTGGTCCATCAAACTTTTGAATGTCGCATTTAGTGATTTAGTAGTAAAAGAAACACCGATAATCCATCTGAGTTTGGAATACATAGATGTTAGGAGGTAATGCACATGTAGTAATGTAAGAAACTAAGTTTTATTACTGGGCCGTCCAGCCTTTGTATGTCTCATCTAGTAATTTAGTAGTTAAAAAAACATCGATAATCCTTCTGAGTATGGAATACATAGATGTTAGGTTGTAATACAAGTGTAGTAATGTAAGAAATTAAGTTCTATTACTGGTACGTCCAACCTTTGTATGAGTTATTTAGTGATTTAGTTGTCAAAAAACACCGATAATCCATCCAAGTACGAAATAAATAGATGGTAGGAGGTAATATACGAGTTGTAATGTAAGAAACCAAGTTTTATTACTGGTCTGTCCAGCCTTTGTATGTCTTATTTAGTAATTTAGTAGTTAAAAAATCATCGATAACCCCTCTAAGTATGGAATACATAGATGTTAGGTTGTAATACAATTGTAGTAATGTAAGAAACCAAGTTTTATTGCTGGTCTCTCAAGCCTTTGTATGTCTCATTTAGTAATTTAGTTGTCAAAAAACACATCGATAACCCTTTTGAGTATGGTATGCATAGATGTTAGGTTGCAATACAAGTGTAGTAATGTAAGACACCAAGTTCTATTATTGGTCCATCCAACCTTTGTATGTGTAATTTGGTGATTTAGTAGTCAAAAAAACACTGATAATCCATCCAAGTAACGAATAAATAGATGCTAGGAGGTAATACACGTGTTCTAATGTAGGAAACCAAGTTTTATTATTGGTCTGTCCAACCTTTGTATGTTTCATTTAGAAATTTAGTAGTCAAAAATCCATCCGTGTATGGAATACATAGATGGTAGGTTGTAATACAATAGTAGTAATGTAAGAAACCAAGTTCTATTTTTGGTTCATCCAACTTTTGAATGTCTCATTTAGTAATTTCATAGTCAAAGAAACACCGATAATACATCTGAGTTTGGAATACATAGATGTTAGGAGGTAATGCACATGTAGTAATGTAAGAAACCAAGTTTTATTACTGGGTCATCCAGCCTTTGTATGTCTCATTTAGTAATTTAGTAGTTAAAAAAACATCGATAATCCTTCTGAGTATGGAATACATAGATGTTAGGTTGTAATACAAGTGTAGTAATGTAAGAAATCAAGTTCTATTACTGGTACGTCCAACCTTTGTATGAGTTATTTAGTGATTTAGTTGTCAAAAAACACCGATAATCCATCCAAGTATGGAATAAATAGATGCTAGGAGGTAATATACGAGTTGTAATGTAAGAAACCAAGTTTTATTACTGGTCTGTCCAACCTTTGTATGTCTTATTTAGTAATTTAGTAGTTAAAAAAACATCGATAACCCCTCTGAGTATGGAATACATAGATGTTAGGTTGTAATACAATAGTAGTAATGTAAAAAACCAAGTTTTATTACTGGTCTTTCAAGCTTTTGGTTGTCTCGTTTAGTAATTTAGTAGTCAAAAACACATCGATAACCCTTTTGAGTATGGTATGCATAGATGTTAGGTTGTAATACAAGTGTAGTAATGTAAGAGACCAAGTTTTATTATTGGTCCGTCCAACCTTTGTATGTGTAATTTAGTGATTTAGTAGTCAAAAAAACACCGATAATCCATCCAAGTAAGGAATAAATAGATGCTAGGAGGTAATACACGTGTTCTAATGTAGGAAACCAAGTTTTATTATTGGTCTGTCCAACCTTTGTATGTCTCATTTAGAAATTTAGTAGTCAAAAAAACATCAAAAATCCATCCGTGTATGGAGTACATAGATGCTAGGTTGTAATACAATAGTAGTAATGTAAAAACCAAGTTCTATTTTTGGTCCATCCAACTTTTGAATGTCTCATTTAGTGATTTAGTAGTAAAAGAAACACCGATAATCCATCTGAGTTTGGAATACATTGATGTTAGGAGGTAATGCACATGTAGTAATGTAAGAAACTAAGTTTTATTACTGGGTCGTCCAGCCTTTGTATGTCTCATTTAGTAATTTAGTAGTTAAAAAAACATCGATAATCCTTCTGAGTATGGAATACATAGATGTTAGGTTGTAATACAAGTGTAGTAATGTAAGAAATTAAGTTCTATTACTGGTACGTCCAACCTTTGTATGAGTTATTTAGTGATTTAGTTGTCAAAAAACACCGATAATCCATCCAAGTACGGAATAAATAGATGGTAGGAGGTAATATATGAGTTGTAATGTAAGAAACCAAGTTTTATTACTGGTCTGTCCAGCCTTTGTATGTCTTATTTAGTAATTTAGTAGTTAAAAAATCATCGATAACCCCTCTAAGTATGGAATACATAGATTTTAGGTTGTAATACAATTGTAGTAATGTAAGAAACCAAGTTTTATTGCTGGTCTCTCAAGCCTTTGTATGTCTTATTTAGTAATTTAGTTGTCAAAAAACACATCGATAACCCTTTTGAGTATGGTATGCATAGATGTTAGGTTGCAATACAAGTGTAGTAATGTAAGAGACCAAGTTCTATTATTGTGTCATGCCCCGAATCCCATCGAGACGTGATTGGCACCCGTAGCCGATAAGGCCCGAGAGAACCAACATGTACTTATGTGCATTTGTATGCATGCCATCAGAAACACTCTTAACACGTGAGGACTTATTATGCTAACAACGAAAATTCATAGAACATGTGGCATATACAAATATACATATGTGAAACTTGGCCGTTGAGGCCATCAAAATAAGACTTCATGCGTCATCTTATATACATATACCCACATCCGTCTACAAAAGCCTCTAACAAGTGCATTGACCAAAATGAGCTAAAAGTCGGGACAAGTCCCCGCTTTATACGACATGTACAACACCAAAACATATGTACAACTGTGACCTGGAGATAGCCCCGAACAACTGGAGCTCACCAAAAGCTGTAAATATCCTGTAACCTACTGTGGAGGTCTACTAGAACCTGCGCCTGCAGCAAGTAAGGTAAATTCCCCAAAGGGGTCAGTACGAAGAATGTACTGAGTATGTAAGGCTCATATAAAACTATACAACACATGAATATTTCAATGAACTCAGATACATATGAATAATCCAATGAATAAGTAACCATTCTGTATTTTGGGAACCATGTGTATTATTTTGATTGCTTCTTTCCTTCAATGCTTACTTGTCATTACATGTGTCATACTGTACCCGGGCCCCGACTGATCAGTGGGTCTTTACATAACATATCGTCATGTTGGGATCGGGTCGAGCTAGGCTTACGCCCCTAGACCTGCCACCCATAAATCAATGTATCGGGATTGGGTCGAGCTAGGCTTATGCCCCTAGACCTGTCACCCATAAATCAATACATCGGGATCGAGTCGAGCTAGGCTTATGCCCCTAGACCTGCCACCCATAAATCAATACATCGGGATCGAGTCGAGCTAGGCTTATGCCCCTAGACTTGCCACCCATACTTGATCATTGACCACAAATGCATTACTTTGTTCTTTACTTTGAGATTGGTACAATGAGGTTGATACAATGATAGTTATAATCTCACTTTGAACTTTGGAGCATAACAGAGACATGAATATAATCACTATTGGAACATTGGAACACAACTTTGTTGGACCTTTGGAACCTTAGCACTGACTATGAGACAAGATTCTCCATTGTGCAATGAATAGGAAACATGTGACAATAACCATTGATAACCGAAAATAGGACACCTTGGTACATCTCGGAATAGGACAAGTGTAACGTCGATGTGAACATTATATGCTACAGAAAGGTACGGACAAAGTAACCTTACATACCTTATCTTCCCAATATGTAACTACACTGATTCAGCTCCTTCCTTATGTGTTACTCTACAACACAAGTACATAATGGAGCAAACATTAATGGTTAGCTACATTATAAGTTCACAAGACAGTAAGTAGGTGCTTAACGGAAAGTAGAAACTGTCCAACCTCCAAAACACATTGTGCATCACTCCCCCCTTTATTATACTACCAAACAACATTATTACACAACATTACACTATAACGTACTGCTTTTGCAAAACAACAACACCAAATCAGTCCACACACCACCAAAACAGTCCACAAACCAACATAACCGTTACAAACCGGTAGGATTACCTACCTAGTTTATCCTTTACATTTCCACTCCAACGAAACTCCATATATTCACCCCATAAGGTCACAATACTTCCTTCCACAGTAGCATACCAAAATCGTTCCACAACAGTTCCAACATTCAGTTTAACATAACAAAAGAGTATTCTCTTTTCACTACAACAAACGTTCCATTTACCAACACATATAAACATTTCCATCAAGCCATACATAAAAGGAACGATTAAGGGGAAGAACCACACTTTAATATACTGGAATTTCATCATCATAACTTAATTTCTTCAACACCTTAAGCCCCTATACAAGTCCAAGCCACAAGGAAGACAAATTCATCAAAACTAACACAAGTGGACTGCCAACTTAATTAAGGGACTGCCCTATACATTTTAAACACCACCAACGTGATCCCCACAACCTATTATACATATATTACATCAATATATAAGGTTAAATACTTACCAAAGCTTGCAAGTGGAAGATTTGTCCAAAGGGGTGGTTGGTTAGGGTTTGAGAGAGAAGAGAGTAATTTAATTTAAATGCTGGAATTTGGCAAGTGAATTGTGAAGAAAATAAGCTGCATTTCAGCTTTATATACTCCCTCTTAGAACCGACTTTATAAGGCTATACTTAGCCAATTCTTGGTCAAAAATAGTCCAAGTAGGTGATGCACCTACTTGGCTATATAAGCTGTCCAAACAGTCCATTTTCTCACCTTTTTTTCTACTTGGATCATGTCTTGTTGGGCCTGAATTAATAGTAAGTGTTGGGCTGGTCATCTTTCCATTTTTATATACTTAGTTTGGACCTCAATTCAGTCCATTAACATAGGTCCAAATGCAGCCCAATAGATTAAATAGTTGATACACCTACTATCTTAATTAAGTCACGGAAGCACCTCGTTTATGTTCTCCCCTTTTTCCAACGTCTTAATCCTTCTACCTTAATCCACCACTTAACTTTAACTTTACACTCAAGTATGTCGTTATTATATCAAGTGTAAATACCTTTATCCATGTTAGGTTGATCGTATAAGTTTTGAAAATGTACGGGGTGTTACATCCTCCCCCCCTTAGGAACATTCGTCCTCGAATGGTAGTATCATCTCTATTCAGCTTAAACGAGTTCAAGCTTAAGTGTAATCTTTATACTACCATATAACACTTATATATTTATATACTTACTTGTTATTGCTCCAATTCAGCATCTAAGGCTTCCACTTCGGTTTCAAATAATTGAGGATACTTAGATTTCATCATTTCCTCAGCTTCCCATGTGACCTCTTCTACCTGTTGATTCCTCCAAAGCACTTTTACAGAAGTTACCTCTTTATTTCTTAACTTCTTCACTTGTCGATCTAGAATAGCAATAGGTACTTCTTCATAGGTGAGGTCATCCGTAACTTGTACTTCCTCAGTAGGAGTAATATAAGATGGATCTCCTATGCACTTTCGAAGCATTGAGACGTGAAACACTGGATGAACTGTGGAGAGTTCTTGGGGTAGTTCCAATTCATAAGCAACCTGGCCAAATCTTCGGATAATCTTATATGGCCCTATATAACGTGGACTTAGTTTTCCCTTTTTCCCAAATCTCATTACCCCTTTCATTGGTGACACTTTCAAAAATACCCAATCACCTATAGCAAACTCTAGCCCCCTTCTTCTAACATCGGCATATGATTTGTGTCGACTTTGGGCTGTTCCTAGCCGTTGTTGTATCACCTTAACCTTTTCCATGGCTTGATGAACAAGATCTGGTCCAAATAAAATAGTCTCACCTACTTCAAACCACCCAATCGGTGACCTACATTTTCTCCCGTATAAGGCTTCATAAGGCGCCATTTTGATACTTGAATGATAGCTATTATTGTAGGCGAACTCAATAAGAGGTAAATGATCATCCCAGTTACCTTTAAAGTCTAATACACAAGCTCGTAGCATATCTGCAAGTGTTTGGATAGTACGTTCTGCTTGTCCATCTGTTTGAGGATGAAAAGCCGTACTTAAATTCACTTGGGTTCCCAAACTCTTCTGAAAGGATTTCCAAAAGTGTGCAGTAAATTGGGCTCCCCTGTCTGATATAATGGAGAGTGGAATACCATGCAACCGCACTATCTCTTTAACATACAATTTTGCATAATCCTCAGCTGTATAAGTGGTCTTGACTGGTAGAAAATGTGCGGACTTGGTAAGCCTGTCAACTATAACCCATATAGAATCAAATTTCCGCAATGTACGAGGCAAACCTGTGATGAAGTCCATATTAATCATATCCCACTTCCAGACTGGAAGATTGATACATTGCATGTAACCTCCAGGCTTCTGATGCTCTACTTTTACTTGTTGACAATTTGGACATTGGGCTACAAATTCTGCAATATTCTTCTTCATATCACCCCACCAATACACTCCTTTAAGATCGTGGTACATTTTAGTTGATCCCGGATGAATAGAATACCTGGAATGATGTGCCTCTATCATAATCCTTCGTCTTAACTCATCTACATTAGGTACACATAGTCTGTTTTGGCACTGAAGTACTCCTTCTTGAGTAAGCTCAAATGCCTTTGTCATACCTTGCTGTACATTCTCCTTAAGCTGTGATAGAATGGGATCTGTATACTGCTTTTCTTTCACTTCAACTACTAATGATGATTCGGCCGCATTTTGCACCACAACTCCTTCCTCTGGAGTTTCAAGAAGGCGAACGCCTAAGCTAGCTAATTGATGTAGATCCTTGATTAACCCTTGTTTTCCTCTAAGCTGGCCATTAGTGTTCCCCATTGCCTTACGACTTAATGCATCAGCTACCACATTTGCCTTCCCCGGATGATATAAAATATCAATGTCATAATCTTTCAATAGTTCAAGCCACCTCCGTTGCCTCAAATTTAGGTCCTTCTGCTTAAAGATATATTGCAAACTCTTATGGTCGGTATATATGTCAACATGAACCCCATACAAATAGTGGCGCCATATCTTTAAAGAAAATACCACTGCTGCTAACTCAAGATCATGTGTTGGATAATTTTTTTCATGTGGCCGCAATTGTCTGGAGGCATAAGCTATTACTTTACCATGCTGCATCAATACACATCCCAAGCCAACTCCTGAAGCATCACAATATACCGCATAACCTTCTATCCCTTCTGGAAGTACCAATACGGGTGTAGAGGTCAGCTTATTTTTCAGATCTTGGAAACCCTTCTCACATGCATCATTCCATTGAAACTTAGTTGCCTTGTGTGTTAGCTTTGTTAAAGGTGCAGCGATAGAAGAAAATCCTTCAACAAACCTTCTATAATAACCTGCCAACCCGAGGAAACTACGAATCTCTATAGGCGTTGTAGGTCTTGGCCAATTCTTCACAGCTTCTATCTTTTGAGTATCAACCCTTATTCCTTCATCCGACACAATATGACCCAAGAATGCTACAGATTTTAACCAAAATTCACATTTAGAGAACTTTGCATATAACTTACGATCACGAAGAATCTGTAACACCTGTCGTAAGTGACTAGCATGGTCCTCTTTTGATCTTGAATACACAAGAATATCATCTATAAATACTATCACGAACACATCTAAAAATGGCTTAAACACCCTATTCATTAGATCCATAAAAGCTGCTGGTGCATTTGTTAGTCCAAAGGACATAACTAAAAACTCATAATGACCGTACCGTGTTCGAAAAGCTGTCTTGGGTACATCTCTCTCTCTGACCTTTACTTGATGGTAACCCGACCTCAAGTCAATCTTTGAGAAACATTTAGCACCTTGTAATTGATCAAATAAATCGTCAATTCTAGGGAGGGGGTATTTATTCTTAATTGTCACCTTATTCAGTTGCCGATAGTCGATACACATTCTCAACGTGCCATCTTTTTTTCGTACAAACAATACCGGTACACCCCACGGTGACATACTCGGCCTAATGAAGCCTTTATCCAGCAAATCTTTCAATTGCTCTTTCAATTCACGCAATTCTGCTGGAGCCATTCTATATGGAGGAATAGAAATAGGCTGAGTGCCTGGAATCACATCAATGCCAAATTCTATTTCCCGCTCTGGGGGCAAGCCTGGAAGATCCTCTGGAAATACATCTAGAAATTCATTGACTACCAGAACCGACTGCGGAGTTAGTGGTTCCACTTCAGTATCTTTTACCCGTACTAAATGACATATGTATCCCTTAGCAATCATTTTCCTGGCTTTCAGATAGGAAATAAATTTTCCTCGTGGTGCCCCTACATCACCCTTCCATTTAAGAACATTCATTTGTGGGAAATGAAAATGTACCTTCTTGGCCCGACAATCTACCGTGGCATAACAAGAAGCCAACCAATCCATCCCCATTATCACATCAAAATCCACCATGTCCAATTCAATAAGGTCGGCCAATGTATCATGGCCACACACAGTTACCACACAATTTCGATATACTCTTTTTGCAACAATACATTCTCCCACCGGTATAGATACTTCAATTGATTTAATTAATAATTCTGGTGCTTTTGCAAATTTTGCCGCAATCAATGGAGTAACATAGGACAATGTAGAACCAGGGTCAATCAATGCATATACATTATATGAGAATATGGATAATGTACCTGTGACAACATCAGGGGAAGCCTCTGAATTCTGTCGGTCCACTAAAGCATAAGTGCGATTCTGGACACCACTAGTACTGGATGCTCCTCTGGCACCCCTACCACGGCCAACCGGCTGTACACCTCTGTCCAAAGAAGGAACCGATGCTGATGATGCAATGGATGATCCTGCCGGTCGTGCCATACCATCCATGCTCCTCTGTGGACAATCTCTCGCTATATGCCCTGGCATACCACACCAAAAGCAGACATTCATCCCTGACCGACATGTGCCGAAGTGAATACGCCCGCAGTGCTGACACTGCTGACGAGGAAAACCTGCTGCTTGTGATCCGTGAACCCCACTACTCTGCCCAGCTGAACCACCTCTAAACCCTCGAGACTGAGAATAAGAACCTGCCACGGAATGAGAAAATGACGGTCTAGGTGGTCTAGGGAACATACGAGGCCTAGACCCTCCTTGGGACATCATAGGTGGTCCCATAGGTCTAGCCCTTTTGGACTGTCCCCTATCAAATTCATGCACTCTTCTCCTCTGTCGTTGGTCTTCCATTTTCTGCGCGAAGGCCTGAATTCTCGCTATGTCCATGTCCTTATTCAAGGTAGCAATGGAGCAATCTCGTACCAAATATGGCTCTAGTCTGTCCACGTATCGATGGACTCTATCTGTCATCGTAGCCACCACATTTGGCGCATATCGAGCCAAGGAATTAAATTGCAAACTGTATTCCCTGACGCTTAGGTTTCCCTGACGGAGATTTAGAAACTGATCCGCACGTGCCTCACGGATCTCATAGGGCAAGTAATGATCAAGGAAAGCCTCTTTAAACTCTTCCCACGTAGGTGGATTAGCACCAATATCACGGGATTTCTTCCAATCCTCGTACCACAATATCGCTTCTCCCTTCAACCTGTACGCTGCAAGTTCAACTGTCTCTACCCCCGATACATGCATCACTTCCAAGGCCCTCTGAATTTGATCCACGAAGTCCTGTGGATCTGCTTTTGGATCGGACCCAGTGAATATAGGAGGGTCCAGTTTCAAGAAGTCCTGTGTCCTGCGACTTGCCACTCTAGCCGCATCGTCCTCATTTGTCATTGTACCAGCTTGTCCCTGGCTTTGTGCCGCCACTAACTGTGTCAACATATGTACAGCATTTCTAAGATCTTGATCTGTAGCATTAATCGGTGGTTCTGCAGGTACTTCTCTACCAATTGTATCTTCCGTAGCTGGAAAGGTAGACGAAGACCGCGATGAAATTTCAGCATTTGCTCCACCTTGACTAGCTTGGTCAGGTGGTAGTCTACTCATTCCTTCGTCAGCAGGCACATCTACCTGCTTCCCTTAACCTCTACCTCTTCTCGTGAACGGCATTGTTACTATATCAAAGAGAAACAATTACTATTGTCAGACACATTTCAACTTATAACATTGGCTCTATTGCATTGCACGATCTAGAATGAAGAAAAGAAACAACATCCTAAATGTCCCGTAGCCTCCTACTTATAAATGTGGTGCACAACACACTGATAAGTAAGACTCTACTCAGACACGGCTTTGTAGACACCCTTAGAACGACCTGCTCTGATACCACTTTTGTCATGCCCCGAATCCCATCGAGACGTGATTGGCACCCGTAGCCGATAAGGCCCGAGAGAACCAACATGTACTTATGTGCATTCGTATGCATGCCATCAGAAACACTCTTAACACGTGAGGACTTATTATGCTAACAACGAAAATTCATAGAACATGTGGCATATACAAATATACATATGTGAAACTTGGCCGTTGAGGCCATCAAAATAAGACTTCATGCGTCATCTTATATACATATACCCACATCCGTCTACAAAAGCCTCTAACAAGTGCATTGACCAAAATGAGCTAAAAGTCGGGACAAGTCCCCGCTTTATACGACATGTACAACACCAAAACATATGTACAACTGTGACCTGGAGATAGCCCCGAACAACTGGAGCTCACCAAAAGCTGTAAATATCCTGTAACCTACTGTGGAGGTCTACTAGAACCTGCGCCTGCAGCAAGTAAGGTAAATTCCCCAAAGGGGTCAGTACGAAGAATGTACTGAGTATGTAAGGCTCATATAAAACTATACAACACATGAATATTTCAATGAACTCAGATACATATGAATAATCCAATGAATAAGTAACCATTCTGTATTTTGGGAACCATGTGTATTATTTTGATTGCTTCTTTCCTTCAATGCTTACTTGTCATTACATGTGTCATACTGTACCCGGGCCCCGACTGATCAGTGGGTCTTTACATAACATATCGTCATGTTGGGATCGGGTCGAGCTAGGCTTACGCCCCTAGACCTGCCACCCATAAATCAATGTATCGGGCCTAGACCTGCCACCCATAAATCAATACATCGGGATCGAGTCGAGCTAGGCTTATGCCCCTAGACCTGCCACCCATAAATCAATACATCGGGATCGAGTCGAGCTAGGCTTATGCCCCTAGACTTGCCACCCATACTTGATCATTGACCACAAATGCATTACTTTGTTCTTTACTTTGAGATTGGTACAATGAGGTTGATACAATGATAGTTATAATCTCACTTTGAACTTTGGAGCATAACAGAGACATGAATATAATCACTATTGGAACATTGGAACACAACTTTGTTGGACCTTTGGAACCTTAGCACTGACTATGAGACAAGATTCTCCATTGTGCAATGAATAGGAAACATGTGACAATAACCATTGATAACCGAAAATAGGACACCTTGGTACATCTCGGAATAGGACAAGTGTAACGTCGATGTGAACATTATATGCTACAGAAAGGTACGGACAAAGTAACCTTACATACCTTATCTTCCCAATATGTAACTACACTGATTCAGCTCCTTCCTTATGTGTTACTCTACAACACAAGTACATAATGGAGCAAACATTAATGGTTAGCTACATTATAAGTTCACAAGACGGTAAGTAGGTGCTTAACGGAAAGTAGAAACTGTCCAACCTCCAAAACACATTGTGCATCACTCCCCCCTTCATTATACTACCAAACAACATTATTACACAACATTACACTATAACGTACTGCTTTTGCAAAACAACAACACCAAATCAGTCCACACACCACCAAAACAGTCCACAAACCAACATAACCGTTACAAACCGGTAGGATTACCTACCTAGTTTATCCTTTACATTTCCACTCCAACGAAACTCCATATATTCACCCCATAAGGTCACAATACTTCCTTCCACAGTAGCATACCAAAATCGTTCCACAACAGTTCCAACATTCAGTTTAACATAACAAAAGAGTATTCTCTTTTCACTACAACAAACGTTCCATTTACCAACACATATAAACATTTCCATCAAGCCATACATAAAAGGAACGATTAAGGGGAAGAACCACACTTTAATATACTGGAATTTCATCATCATAACTTAATTTCTTCAACACCTTAAGCCCCTATACAAGTCCAAGCCACAAGGAAGACAAATTCATCAAAACTAACACAAGTGGACTGCCAACTTAATTAAGGGACTGCCCTATACATTTTAAACACCACCAACGTGATCCCCACAACCTATTATACATATATTACATCAATATATAAGGTTAAATACTTACCAAAGCTTGCAAGTGGAAGATTTGTCCAAAGGGGTGGTTGGTTAGGGTTTGAGAGAGAAGAGAGTAATTTAATTTAAATGCTGGAATTTGGCAAGTGAATTGTGAAGAAAATAAGCTGCATTTCAGCTTTATATACTCCCTCTTAGAACCGACTTTATAAGGCTATACTTAGCCAATTCTTGGTCAAAAATAGTCCAAGTAGGTGATGCACCTACTTGGCTATATAAGCTGTCCAAACAGTCCATTTTCTCACCTTTTTTTCTACTTGGATCATGTCTTGTTGGGCATGAATTAATAGTAAGTGTTGGGCTGGTCATCTTTCCATTTTTATATACTTAGTTTGGACCTCAATTCAGTCCATTAACATAGGTCCAAATGCAGCCCAATAGATTAAATAGTTGATACACCTACTATCTTAATTAAGTCACGGAAGCACCTCGTTTATGTTCTCCCCTTTTTCCAACGTCTTAATCCTTCTACCTTAATCCACCACTTAACTTTAACTTTACACTCAAGTATGTCGTTATTATATCAAGTGTAAATACCTTTATCCATGTTAGGTTGATCGTATAAGTTTTGAAAATGTACGGGGTGTTACATATTGGGCCGTCCAACCTTTGTATGTGTAATTTGGTGATTTAGTAGTCAAAAAAACACTGATAATCCATCCAAGTAACGAATAAATAGATGCTAGGAGGTAATACACGTGTTCTAATGTAGGAAACCAAGTTTTATTATTGGTCTGTCCAACCTTTGTATGTTTCATTTAGAAATTTAGTAGTCAAAAATCCATCCGTGTATGGAATACATAGATGGTAGGTTGTAATACAATAGTAGTAATGTAAGAAACCAAGTTCTATTTTTGGTCCATCCAACTTTTGAATGTCTCATTTAGTAATTTCATAGTCAAAGAAACACCGATAATACATCTGAGTTTGGAATACATAGATGTTAGGAGGTAATGCACATGTAGTAATGTAAGAAACCAAGTTTTATTACTGGGTCGTCCAGCCTTTGTATGTCTCATTTAGTAATTTAGTAGTTAAAAAAACATCGATAATCCTTCTGAGTATGGAATACATAGATGTTAGGTTGTAATACGAGTGTAGTAATGTAAGAAATCAAGTTCTATTACTGGTACGTCCAACCTTTGTATGAGTTATTTAGTGATTTAGTTGTCAAAAAACACCGATAATCCATCCAAGTATGGAATAAATAGATGCTAGGATGTAATATACGAGTTGTAATGTAAGAAACCAAGTTTTATTACTGGTCTGTCCAGCCTTTGTATGTCTTATTTAGTAATTTAGAGGTTAAAAATCATCGATAACCCATCTGAGTATGGAATACATAGATGTTAGGTTGTAATACAATTGTAGTAATGTAAGAAACCAAGTTTTATTGCTGGTCTCTCAAGCCTTTGTATGTCTCATTTAGTAATTTAGTTGTCAAAAACACATCGATAACCCATTTGAGTATGGTATGCATAGATGTTAGGTTGCAATACAAGTGTAGTAATGTAAGAGACCAAGTTCTATTATTGGTCCGTCCAACCTTTGTATGTGTATTTTAGTGATTTAGTAGTCAAAAAAACATTGATAATCCATCCAAGTAAGGAAGAAATAGATGCTAGGAGGTAATACACGTGTTCTAATGTAGGAAACCAAGTTTTATTATTGGTCTGTCCAACCTTTGTATGTCTCATTAAGAAATTTAGTAGTCAAAAATCCATCCGTGTATGGAATACATAGATGGTAGGTTGTAATACAATAGTAGTAATGTAAGAAACCAAGTTCTATTTTTGGTCCATCCAACTTTTGAATGTCTGATTTAGTGATTTAGTAGTCAAAGAAACACCGATAATCCATCTGAGTTTGGAATACATAGATGTTAGGAGGTAATGCACATGTAGTAATGTAAGAAACCAAGTTTTATTACTGGGCCGTCCAGCCTTTGTATGTCTCATTTAGTAATTTAGTAGTTTAAAAAACATCGATAATCCTTCTGAGTATGGAATACATAGATGTTAGGTTGTAATACAAGTGTAGTAATGTAAGAAATCAAGTTCTATTACTGGTACGTCCAACCTTTGTATGAGTTATTTAGTGATTTAGTTGTCAAAAAACACCGATAATCCATCCAAGTATGGAATAAATAGATGTTATGAGGTAATATACGAGTTGTAATGTAAGAAACCAAGGTTTATTACTGGTCTGTCCAACCTTTGTATGTCTTATTTAGTAATTTAGAGGTTAAAAATCATCGATAACCCCTCTGAGTATGGAATACATAGATGTTAGGTTGTAATACAATTGTAGTAATGTAAGAAACCAAGTTTTATTGCTGGTCTCTCAAGCCTTTGTATGTCTCATTTAGTAATTTAGTTGTCAAAAACACATCGATAACCCTTTTGAGTATGGTATGCATAGATGTTAGGTTGCAATACAAGTGTAGTAATGTAAGAGACCAAGTTCTATTATTGGTCCGTCCAACCTTTGTATGTGTAATTTGGTGATTTAGTAGTCAAAAAAACATTGATAATCCATCCAAGTAACAAATAAATAGATGCTAGGAGGTAATACACGTGTTCTAATGTAGGAAACCAAGTTTTATTATTTGTCTGTCCAACCTTTGTATGTTTCATTTAGAAATTTAGTAGTCAAAAATCCATCCGTGTATGGAATACATAGATGGTAGGTTGTAATACAATAGTAGTAATGTATGAAACCAAGTTCTATTTTTGGTCCATCCAACTTTTGAATGTCTCATTTAGTAATTTCATAGTCAAAGAAACACCGATAATACATCTGAGTTTGGAATACATAGATGTTAGGAGGTAATACACATGTAGTAATGTAAGAAACCAAGTTTTATTACTGGGTTGTCCAGCCTTTGTATGTCTCATTTAGTAATTTAGTAGTTAAAAAAACATCGATAATCCTTCTGAGTATGGAATACATAGATGTTAGGTTTTAATACAAGTGTAGTAATGTAAGAAATCAAGTTCTTTTACTGGTACGTCCAACCTTTGTATGAGTTATTTAGTGATTTAGTTGTCAAAAAACACCGATAATCCATCCAAGTATGGAATAAATAAATGCTAGGAGGTAATATACGAGTTGTAATGTAAGAAACCAAGTTTTAATACTGGTCTGTCCAACCTTTGTATGTCTTATTTAGTAATTTAGTAGTTAAAAAAACATCGATAACCCCTCTAAGTATGGAATACATATATGTTAGGTTGTAATACAATAGTAGTAATGTAAGAAACCAAGTTTTATTACTGGTCTTTCAAGTCTTTGTATGTCTCATTTAGTAATTTAGTAGTCAAAAACACATCGATAACCCTTTTGAGTATGGTATGCATAGATGTTAGGTTGCAAAACAAGTGTAGTAATGTAAGAGAACAAGTTCTATTATTGGTCCTTCCAACCTTTGTATGTGTAATTTAGTGATTTAGTAGTCAAAAAAACCCCGATAATCCATCCAAGTAATGAATAAATAGATGCTAGGAGGTAATACACGTGTTCTAATGTAGGAAACCAAGTTTTATTATTGGTCTGTCCAACCTTTGTATGTTTCATTTAGAAATTTAGTAGTCAAAAATCCATCCGTGTATGGAATACATAGATGGTAGGTTGTAATACAATAGTAGTAATGTAAGAAACCAAGTTCTATTTTTGGTCCATCCAACTTTTGAATGTCTCATTTAGTAATTTCATAGTCAAAGAAACACCGATAATACATCTGAGTTTGGAATACATAGATGTTAGGAGGTAATGCACATGTAGTAATGTAAGAAACCAAGTTTTATTACTGGGTCGTCCAGCCTTTGTATGTCTCATTTAGTAATTTAGTAGTTAAAAAAACATCGATAATCCTTCTGAGTATGGAATACATAGATGTTAGGTTGTAATACAAGTGTAGTAATGTAAGAAATCAAGTTCTATTACTGGTACGTCCAACCTTTGTATGAGTTATTTAGTGATTTAGTTGTCAAAAAACACCGATAATCCATCCAAGTATGGAATAAATAGATGCTAGGATGTAATATACGAGTTGTAATGTAAGAAACCAAGTTTTATTACTGGTCTGTCCAGCCTTTGTATGTCTTATTTAGTAATTTAGAGGTTAAAAATCATCGATAACCCCTCTGAGTATGCAATACATAGATGTTAGGTTGTAATACAATTGTAGTAATGTAAGAAACCAAGTTTTATTGCTGGTCTCTCAAGCCTTTGTATGTCTCATTTAGTAATTTAGTTGTCAAAAACACATCGATAACCCTTTTGAGTATGGTATGCATAGATGTTAGGTTGCAATACAAGTGTAGTAATGTAAGAGACCAAGTTCTATTATTGGTCCGTCCAACCTTTGTATGTGTATTTTAGTGATTTAGTAGTCAAAAAAACATTGATAATCCATCCAAGTAAGGAAGAAATAGATGCTAGGAGGTAATACACGTGTTCTAATATAGGAAACCAAGTTTTATTATTCGTCTGTCCAGCCTTTGTATGTCTCATTTAGTAATTTAGTAGTTTAAAAAACATCGATAATCCTTCTGAGTATGGAATACATAGATGTTAGGTTGTAATACAAGTGTAGTAATGTAAGAAATCAAGTTCTATTACTGGTACGTCCAACCTTTGTATGAGTTATTTAGTGATTTAGTTGTCAAAAAACACCGATAATCCATCCAAGTATGGAATAAATAGATGTTATGAGGTAATATACGAGTTGTAATGTAAGAAACCAAGGTTTATTACTGGTCTGTCCAACCTTTGTATGTCTTATTTAGTAATTTAGAGGTTAAAAATCATCGATAACCCCTCTGAGTATGGAATACATAGATGTTAGGTTGTAATACAATTGTAGTAATGTAAGAAACCAAGTTTTATTGCTGGTCTCTCAAGCCTTTGTATGTCTCATTTAGTAATTTAGTTGTCAAAAACACATTGATAACCCTTTTGAGTATGGTATGCATAGATGTTAGGTTGCAATACAAGTGTAGTAATGTAAGAGACCAAGTTCTATTATTGGTCCGTCCAACCTTTGTATGTGTAATTTGGTGATTTAGTAGTCAAAAAAACACTGATAATCCATCCAAGTAAAGAATAAATAGATGCTAGGAGGTAATACACGTGTTCTAATGTAGGAAACCAAGTTTTATTATTGGTCTGTCCAACCTTTGTATGTTTCATTTAGAAATTTAGTAGTCAAAAATCCATCCGTGTATGGAATACATAGATGGTAGGTTGTAATACAATAGTAGTAATGTATGAAACCAAGTTCTATTTTTGGTCCATCCAACTTTTGAATGTCTCATTTAGTAATTTCATAGTCAAAGAAACACCGATAATACATCTGAGTTTGGAATACATAGATGTTAGGAGGTAATGCACATGTAGTAATGTAAGAAACCAAGTTTTATTACTGGGTCGTCCAGCCTTTGTATGTCTCATTTAGTAATTTAGTAGTTAAAAAAACATCGATAATCCTTCTGAGTATGGAATACATAGATGTTAGGTTGTAATACAAGTGTAGTAATGTAAGAAATCAAGTTCTATTACTGGTACGTCCAACCTTTGTATGAGTTATTTAGTGATTTAGCTGTCAAAAAACACCGATAATCCATCCAAGTATGGAATAAATAAATGCTAGGAGGTAATATACGAGTTGTAATGTAAGAAACCAAGTTTTAATACTGGTCTGTCCAACCTTTGTATGTCTTATTTAGTAATTTAGTAGTTAAAAAAACATCGATAACCCCTCTAAGTATGGAATACATATATGTTAGGTTGTAATACAATAGTAGTAATGTAAGAAACCAAGTTTTATTACTGGTCTTTCAAGTCTTTGTATGTCTCATTTAGTAATTTAGTAGTCAAAAACACATCGATAACCCTTTTGAGTATGGTATGCATAGATGTTAGGTTGCAATACAAGTGTAGTAATGTAAGAGACCAAGTTCTATTATTGGTCCTTCCAACCTTTGTATGTGTAATTTAGTGATTTAGTAGTCAAAAAAACCCCGATAATCCATCCAAGTAATGAATAAATAGATGCTAGGAGGTAATACACGTGTTCTAATGTAGGAAACCAAGTTTTATTATTGGTCTGTCCAACCTTTGTATGTTTCATTTAGAAATTTAGTAGTCAAAAATCCATCCGTGTATGGAATACATAGATGGTAGGTTGTAATACAATAGTAGTAATGTAAGAAACCAAGTTCTATTTTTGGTCCATCCAACTTTTGAATGTCTCATTTAGTAATTTCATAGTCAAAGAAACACCGATAATACACCTGAGTTTGGAATACATAGATGTTAGGAGGTAATGCACATGTAGTAATGTAAGAAACCAAGTTTTATTACTGGGTCGTCCAGCCTTTGTATGTCTCATTTAGTAATTTAGTAGTTAAAAAAACATCGATAATCCTTCTGAGTATGGAATACATAGATGTTAGGTTGTAATACAAGTGTAGTAATGTAAGAAATCAAGTTCTATTACTGGTACGTCCAACCTTTGTATGAGTTATTTAGTGATTTAGTTGTCAAAAAACACCGATAATCCATCCAAGTATGGAATAAATAGATGCTAGGATGTAATATACGAGTTGTAATGTAAGAAACCAAGTTTTATTACTGGTCTGTCCAGCCTTTGTATGTCTTATTTAGTAATTTAGAGGTTAAAAATCATCGATAACCCCTCTGAGTATGGAATACATAGATGTTAGGTTGTAATACCATTGTAGTAATGTAAGAAACCAAGTTTTATTACTGGTCTCTAAAGACTTTGTATGTCTCATTTAGTAATATAGTAGTCAAAAACACATCGATAACCCTTTTGAGTATGGTATGCATAGATGTTAGGTTGCAATACAAGTGTAGTAATGTAAGAGACCAAGTTCTATTATTGGTCCGTCCAACCTTTGTATGTGTAATTTAGTGATTTAGTAGTAAAAAAAACACCGATAATCCATCCAAGTAAGGAATAAATAGATGCTATGAGGTAATACACGTGTTCTAATGTAAGAAACCAAATTTTATTATTGGTCTGTCCAACCTTTGTATGTCTCATTTAGAAATTTAGTAGTCAAAAAAACATCAAAAATCCATCCGTGTATGGAATACATAGATGCTAGGTTGTAATACAATAGTAGTAATGTAAGAAACCAAGTTCTATTTTTGGTCCATCCAACTTTTGAATGTCTCATTTAGTGATTTAGTAGTCAAAGAAACACCGATAATCCATCTGAGTTTGGAATACATAGATGTTAGGAGGTAATGCACATGTAGTAATGTAAGAAACCAAGTTTTATTACTGGGCTGTCCAGCCTTTGTATGTCTCATTTAGTAATTTAGTAGTTTAAAAAACATCGATAATCCTTCTGAGTATGGAATACATAGATGTTAGGTTGTAATACAAGTGTAGTAATGTAAGAAATCAAGTTCTATTACTGGTACGTCCAACCTTTGTATGAGTTATTTAGTGATTTAGTTGTCAAAAAACACCGATAATCCATCCAAGTATGGAATAAATAGATGTTATGATGTAATATACGAGTTGTAATGTAAGAAACCAAGTTTTATTACTGGTCTGTCCAGCCTTTGTATGTCTTATTTAGTAATTTAGTAGTTAAAAAATCATCGATAACCCCTCTGAGTATGGAATACATAGATATTAGGTTGTAATACAATTGTAGTAATGTAAGAAACCATGTTTTATTACTGGTCTCTCAAGCCTTTGTGTCACGCCCCGAATCCCATCGAGACATGTTTGGCACCCGTAGCCGATAAGGCCCGAGAGAACCAACCTCTGCCTATGTTCAATCATATGCATCTCATAATCATAACCACCATTTCATAATAATATGAAAGACGAATAAAGGAGAACATAGGACATATTTATACATATATATGAAACTTGGCCGTTGAGGCCATCCATTCAAAACAACATACTGTTACACCCACATCGGTCTGCAAAAGCCTCTAACAAGAGCATTGACAAAAATGAACCATAAGTCGGGACAAGTCCCCGCTTTACACATTATGTACAATACCAAAACATATATACACTCTGACTCGGAGAAGCCCCGAATGAGCTGGAGCTCACCAAAGAGCCGCTAACACTGGCAATCTACTGAGGAGGCCTACTGGGACCTGCGCCTGCAGCAAGTAAGGTAAATTCCCCGAGAGGGGTCAGTACGAAATAAGTACTGAGTATGCAAGGCTCAGATGAAACTATACAACACATGAATATTTCAATGAATATGTCAATGAACTCAAAACATATGAATACTCAATGTGAATAAGTCACCATGTTATTCTTTGGAAACCATGTGGATTATGCCCCTAGACTTGCCACCCTCGGGATCGAGTCGAGCTAGGCTTACGCCCCTAGACTTGCCACCCATAAATCCATATCTCGGGATCGAGTCGAGCTAGGTTTACGCCCCTAGACTTGCCACCCGTACTTGATCATTGACCACATTTGCATTACTTTGATCTTTACTTTGAGATTGATACTTGGATAGTCATAACATTACTTTGGAACTTTGGAACATAACATTGTTGGAAACTTTGAATCATTGACCAATAAGTGAAGGACATGTGAATAAATATCAATGAGAAATATAATATAACTAGCACCATGATACCATTGGAACCATTGGACAATCATCCATGAACAAGAGACACAAGCATAGGCACTATTGGAATATTGGAACATAGCCTTCTTTGAACTTTCGGAACATTAACCATGAATATGAGAAATGAGATTCACAAATGATCCATGAGTAGGAAATATATGACAATGATCATAGATAAGTGCATATGGGATACCTTGGTACATTTCGGAATAGAACTAAAGAAATGTCAATGTGAACACTAGTGGCCGTAGAAAGATACGGACAAATTAACCTTGCATACCTTGGATTCGCAATACGAATCTATAACCTTAGATGCGTAGACATTAATCCCGCTCCTTCTTTATGTGTCACTCTACAACATAAATACATAACGAAATTCACATTAACCACCAAGTACTTTACAAATGCATACAATGTCAATGAGTTACATGTTTGCCTTTAAACATGTCAATTCCCCTTGACAAAACCATTGAGCATGCTATTATTTCAAAAAATTCCATAATATTCCCAACATTGACCAATACATGAAAATCAATACATTTCACCACAATACTTCTCCTTTACACTTTCTTATCCATAACACATCCCAAATAATCCATCAAAGCACCTTAATTCAACTCATAACACATATCGGCCAAAATCCCATAATTTGCACTTTTAGACAAGAACAAGTTTTATACCAAAAATAACACCATACATGTTCATATTTTGTCCATACCATGCTTTTTCATCAAAGGCACAAGGCCTAATTCACACTTGAATTCCATATACCACAAATCTCATACAAAATCACCAAGTACCATGAACAACTTTTCCAAGCACAACCAACATGATATACATATTCTTTTATGCATATAAGATATTAATCCATGAAAATAAATACTTACCAAGGCTTGGAATATGTTGATCTTGTCCAAGAAGTCCCAAGGAATTATTTTGCTTTAGGGTTTGGAAATGAGAAATGTTGAGAAAAATGTTTTAAAGGCATGAGAGGTTTTGTATAATAAAAATCTGATTTGCCCCTTTATATAGGCCTCTCATGTTTTCCTTAGCCAATTCTTGGCATTTAATAATATGTCTAGAAGGTCAAATGGAAGAATGGGTCTTTTGACCCATTTGGGCCATGGATTTCTTCCACTTTTGGGCCTCAATTTGGCCCAAGAAGACATATCCATTTAACCCAACAAGTTTCATGCATTATTAACCATATCTCTCATGTTTATATAAGTCCATAAGGTCACGACAATATTCCCTTAAAAGATTCTCATTCGTCCTTTCGATCGCGAAAATAGGCATTCTAGTCGCCCTTGGTTTCATTGGACATTTTGGATCACTATTCACCTTTCGTGATTTGATCATGTAGGAGTATGTAGGAGTGTATTGAAGTGTTTGACTCTTTAACAATGCTCAAATAACTTCAAAGAATCAAAAGAAACCATCTAGAAATCGTCGTAGAATTGCGTTACGAAACGACTCCGGAAAGGCCTAGTTTTTGTTCCTTGCGCCACACCCCCTGAAACAGGGTAGTGGCGCAAGAATTGGGCCTGCTCTGAAGTTTATTCAGGCTGGTGGCTTGCGCCACACCCCTGAAATAGGGTAGTGGCGCAAGTTTCAGCATTTTGCTGAAATTTCCGGCCACTAATCCGACGTTTACGTATCGTCCAATCCTTTATCAAAACACTACAAAATACTTACTTAGTGATCTTAACCATCAAGTAAACATGACTTAAAGTCAACAAATGATGTTAGAATGTGTACGAGTTCTTACCCAAATGCTCCACGAAATCACAACACACCTCCTACGACGATCTAATCGCACATGTTACGTTCCGATATCAAATGTTTCCCCAATGACACTATAAAACACATATGCATGGCATCTCAACACCTATGTAGATATGATCCCAAGGTATCAAGTGAGGTTATAAAGTATGGGGTGTTACATTCTTCCCCCCTTAGAAACATTCGTCCTCGAATGTTAACAACAGTGTCTTATATACAACAAATACATCTTTACTCTAACATACCTATACACATTCACATAATGCTTTTAAATACTTACTTGTTATTGTTCCACCTCCGCACTGTGAACTTCTTGGTCCATTTGGAATAAGTGGGGATACTTGGATTTCATCATTTCTTTCGCTTCCCATGTGATCTCCTCTACTTGTTGGTTTCTCCAAAGGACTTTCACGGATGCTATGTCTTTATTTCTCAATCTCTTTACTTGTCGATCTAGGATAGAAATGGGCACTTCTTCATAAGTGAGATCCTCTGTAACTTGAACATCCTCTACGGGAACAATACGAGATGGATCTCCTATGCATTTCCGAAGCATCGACACATGAAAGACCGGATGGACTGAGGAAAGTTCTTGGGGTAAGGCTAATTCATATGCAACTTGCCCAAATCTTCTAATAACTTCATATGGGCCTATGTAACGTGGACTCAATTTTCCTTTCTTTCCGAATCGCATTACCCCTTTCATTGGTGACACCTTTAAAAACACCCAATCACCTATGGCAAATTCAAGCCCTCTTCTTCTAACATCGGCATATGACTTGTGACGACTTTGAGCCGTTTGTAATCGCTGTTGGATCACTTTGACTTTCTCCATAGCCTGGTGCACCATATCTGGCCCAAGTAAAGCAGTTTCACCTGCTTCAAACCACCCAATTGGTGATCTACATTTTCTTCCGTACAAAGCTTCATAAGGTGCCATCTGAATACTTGAATGATAGCTATTGTTATAAGCAAATTCAATAAGCGGCAAATGGTCATCCCAACTACCCTGGAAATCTAACGTACATGCTCGTAGCATATCTTCAAGTGTCTGAATAGTACATTCTGCTTGTCCATCAGTCTGAGGATGGAAAGCCATACTCAAATTCACCTGAGTACCCAAACTCCGCTGAAAAGATTTCCAAAAGTGTGCTGTGAACTGTGCTCCTCTGTCTGATATGATCGAAAGTGGAATACCATGCAATCGTACTATCTCTTTCACATACAACTTCGCATAATCCTCGGCTGTATAGGTCGTCTTGACAGGTAGAAAATGCGCCGACTTGGTAAGTCGGTCCACTATGACCCATATGGAATCAAACTTCCGCAATGTACGAGGCAAGCCCGTAATAAAATCCATATTAATCATATCCCACTTCCAGACTGGAAGATTGATACATTGCATGTAACCTCCCGGTTTTTGATGTTCCACTTTCACTTGTTGACAATTTGGGCATTGCGCGACAAATTCTGCAATGTCCTTTTTCATGTTGCCCCACCAATACACTTCTTTCAATTCATGGTACATTTTAGTAGCACCCGGATGAATGGAATAGCGCGAATGGTGCGCCTCTGTCATTATTCGTGTCCTTAGCTCATCTATGTCCGGTACACATAGTCTCCCTTGACATTGAAGCACCCCTTCCGGTGTAATATCAAATGCCTTGGTCAAATTCTGCTGCACATTCTCCTTTAGCTGCAATAAAATAGAATCTGCATACTGTTTCTCTTTCACTTCAGCTATCAAGGAGGATTCTGCTGCATTCTGTACCATAACTCTATCATCGGAGGTTTCAATAAGGCGAACTCCCAAGCTGGCCAATTGGTTCAAATCTTTGATTATCTCACGCTTTTCATTCAACTGACCACTAGTGCTTTCTACTGCCTTACGGCTCAATGCATCAGCTACTACATTTGCTTTGCCTGGGTGATAAAGAATATCAATGTCATAGTCTTTTAAAAGCTCTAACCACCTTCGTTGCCTCAAATTGAGTTCCTTCTGCTTAAAAAGATATTGCAAGCTTTTGTGATCCGTATAGATGTCAAAATGAACCCCATATAAATAATGACGCCATATCTTTAAAGCAAAAACTACCGCTGCCAATTCAAGATCATGTGTGGGATAGTTTTTCTCATGTGGCCGCAACTGTCGTGAGGCATATGCTATCACCCTACCATGCTGCATCAACACACATCCGAGACCAATCCCGGAAGCATCACAATACACTGCATAGCCCTCTGTGCCCTCAGGAAGTACTAACACTGGTGTGGAAGTCAACTTATCTTTCAATTTTTGAAACCCTCTTTCACATGCATCATTCCATTGAAATTTAATTGCCTTGTGAGTTAACTTTGTCAATGGTGCTGCAATAGAAGCAAAACCTTCGACAAATCTTCGGTAATAACCTGCCAGACCCAGAAAACTGCGAATCTCTGTAGTTGTCGTAGGTCTTGGCCAGTTATTCACTGCCTCTATCTTTTGGGTATCAACCTGTATGCCTTCATCTGATACAATGTGACCCAAGAACGCGACTGATTTCAACCAAAACTCACATTTGGAGAATTTTGCATACAACTTACGCTCACGGAGAATTTGCAACACTTGCCGTAAGTGATAAGCATAGTCTTCTGGTGATCTTGAATAAACAAGGATGTCATCTATAAATACTGTCACGAACACGTCTAGGAATGGCTTAAACACCCTGTTCATCAAATCCATAAACACAGCCGGTGCATTTGTTAGTCCAAATGACATAACTAAAAATTCATAATGGCCATACCGTGTTCGAAAAGCTGTCTTGGGTACATCCTCCTCTCTAACTCTGACCTGATGGTAACCCGACCTCAAGTCAATTTTTGAAAAACACCTGGCACCCTGTAACTGATCAAACAAATCATCAATACGAGGGAGGGGATATTTGTTCTTGATCGTTACTTTATTCAGTTGCCAATAGTCGATGCACATTCTCAAGGTGCCATCTTTCTTTCACACAAATAATACCGGTGCACCCCACGGGGACATACTAGGCTTAATGAAGCCTTTATCCAGCAAATCTTTCAACTGCTCCTTCAATTCACGCAGTTCCGCTGGAGCCATTCTATATGGAGGAATAGAAATGGGCTGAGTGCCTGGAATCACATCAATACCGAATTCCACTTCTCGTTCTGGGGGTAAACCTGGAAGATCCTCTGGAAATACATCAAGAAATTCATTGACTACCGGTACTGACTGTGGAGTTAATGGTTCTACATCATTATCTTTCACTCGTACCAAATGACATACGTATCCCTTGGCAATCATTTTTCTGGCTTTCAAATAGGAAATAAATCTCCCTCTTGGTGCCCCTACATTACCCTGCCATTCAAGAACATTCTCCTGCGGAAAACAAAATTGTACCCTCTTGGCCCGGCAATCTACCGTAGCATAACAAGAGGCCAACCAATCCATTCCCATAATTACATCAAAATCCACCATGTTCAATTCAATAAGATCGGCCAACGTATCATGACCACACACAGTTACCACACAGTTATGATACACTCTCTTTGCAACAATATATTCACCAACCGGTGTAGACACTTCAATTGACTTAATTAATAATTCCGGTGCCTTTGCAAATTTTGCAGCAACCAATGGAGTAACATAGGAAAATGTAGAACCTGGGTCAATTAGTGCATATACATTATGTGAGAATATGGATAATGTACCTGTGACGACATCTGGGGAAGCCTCTGAATTCTGGCGGTCTACCAAAGCATAAGTGCGATTCTGGACCCCGCTAGTACTAGCTCCTCCTCTGGCACCTCTACCTCGACCCATCGGCTGCACCCCTCGGCCCTGTGAAGGAACCGATGCTGAAGACGCAACAGCCGACCCAGCTGGTCGTGCTATACCACCCATGCTCTACTGTGGACACTCTCTCGCTATATGTCCCGGCATACCACACCAAAAGCAGGCATTAGTCCCTGTCCGACATGTACCTGTGTGCATACGCCCGCAGTGCTGACACTGCTGACGAGGGAAACCTGCTGCCTGTGATCCATGAACCCCACTACTTTGCCCTGCTGAACCACTTCTAAACCCTCGAGACTGCGAATAAGCACCACCTGTGGAATAAGAGAACGACGGTCTAGGTGGTCTAGGAAACATGCGGGGCCTAGATCCTCCTTGGGACATCATAGGTGGTCCCATAGGTCTAGCCCTTTTGGACTGTCCCCTATCAAATTCATGTACCCTGCGTCTCTGTCTCTGATCCTCCATTTTCTGGGCGAAGGCTTGTATGCGAGCAATGTCCATGTCCCTATTCAAGGCCGCAATAGTGCAATCTCTTACCAAATATGGCTCTAGTCTGTCCACGTATCTATGGACCCTGTCTGTCATCATAGCCACAACATTTGGTGCATATCGAGCCAAGGAATTAAATTGCAAGCTATATTCTCTGACACTCAAATTCCCTTGACAGAGATTTAGGAATTGATCCGCACGTGCCTCACGGATCTCATAGGGCAAGTAATGATCAAGGAAAGCCACTTTAATCTCTTCCCAAGTAGGTGGATCTGCACCATTGTCACGGGATTTCTTCCAATCCTCATACCACAGTATTGCCTCTCCTTTCAACCTGTACGCAGCAAGTTCCACTGTCTCTACCCCTGTCACATGCATAACTTCCAAGGCCCTCTGAATTTGATCCACGAAGTCCTGTGGATCAGCTTTTGGATCTGCCCCTGTGAAAATAGGAGGGTCCAGTTTCAAGAAATCCTGTGTTCTGCGACTTGCCATTCTAGCCTCATCATCATCAGGTGCCATAGCACCAGCTCTTCCCTGGCTTTGTGCCGCCACTAACTGTGTCAACATCTGTACAGCATTCCTAAGATCCTGATCTGTGGCATTTGTCGGTGGTTCCACGGGCACTTCCCTTCTTCTCGGCTCTTCTGGAGCTGAAGAAGTAGAAGAAGCTCGCGTTGCGAACTCAGTTTCAGCCCCACCTTGATCAACTTGCTCAGGTGGTGGTCTACTTGCTCCTTCACCAGCAATTCTATCTGTCAGCTTACTTTTACCTTTTCCTCTTCCTCTTCTAGTGTTCGGCATTTTTGACTATACCAAAGAAAAACAATTACCAAGATCAGATACAATGCAACTGACAACATTGGCTCTATTGCACGATCTAGAATGAAGGAAAGAAACAACATCCTAAATGTCTCGTAGCCTCCTACGTATAAATGTGGTGCACAACACATCGATACGTAAGACTCTACTCAGACACGGCTTTGTAGACATCCTTAGACCGACTGCTCTGATACCACTTTTGTCACGCCCCGAATCCCATCGAGACATGATTGGCACCCGTAGCCGATAAGGCCCGAGAGAACCAACCTCTGCCTATGTTCAATCATATGCATCTCATAATCATAAACACCATTTCATAATAATATGAAATACGAATAAAGGAGAAGATGGGACATATTTATACATATATATGAAACTTGGCCGTTGAGGCCATCCAGTCAAAACAACATACTGTTACACCCACATCGGTCTACAAAAGCCTCTAACAAGAGCATTGACAAAAATGAACCATAAGTCGGGACAAGTCCCCGCTTTACACATTATGTACAATACCAAAACATATATACACTCTGACTCGGAGAAGCCCCGAATGAGCTGGAGCTCACCAAAGAGCCGCTAACACTGGCAATCTACTGAGGAGGCCTACTGGGACCTGCGCCTGCAGCAAGTAAGGTAAATTCCCCGAGAGGGGTCAGTACGAAATAAGTACTGAGTATGCAAGGCTCAGATGAAACTATACAACACATGAATATTTCAATTAATATGTCAATGAACTCAAAACATATGAATACTCAATGTGAATAAGTCACCATGTTATTCTTTGGAAACCATGTGGATTGCTTTCATTATTTTCATTACTTTCTTTATCTCAATGCTCACATGTCATTACATATCACAATGTACCCGGGCCCCGACTGATCAGTGGGTCTTTCATATCATCATATAGGGATCGAGTCGAGCTAGGCTTATGCCCCTATTCTTGCCACCCTCGGGATCGAGTCGAGCTAGGCTTACGCCCCTAGACTTGCCACCCATAAATCCATATCTCGGGATCGAGTCGAGCTAGGCTTACGCCCCTAGACTTACCACCCGTACTTGATCATTGACCACATTTGCATTACTTTGATCTTTACTTTGAGATTGATACTTGGATAGTCATAACATTACTTTGGAACTTTGGAACATAACATTGTTGGAAACTTTGAATCATTGACCAATAAGTGAAGGACATGTGAATAAATATCAATGAGAAATATAATATAACTAGAACTATGATACCATTGGAACCATTGGACAATCATCCATGAACAAGAGACACAAGCATAGGCACTATTGGAATATTGGAACATAGCCTTCTTTGAACTTTCGGAACATTAACCATGAATATGAGAAATGAGATTCACAAATGATCCATGAGTAGGAAATATATGACAATGATCATAGATAAGTGCATATGGGATACCTTGGTACATTTCGGAATAGAACTAAAGAAATGTCAATGTGAACACTAGTGGCCGTAGAAAGATACGGACAAATTAACCTTGCATACCTTGGATTCGCAATACGAATCTATAACCTTAGATGCGTAGACAATACTCCCGCTCCTTCTTTATGTGTCACTCTACAACATAAATACATAACGAAATTCACATTAACCACCAAGTACTTTACAAATGCATACAATGTCAATGAGTTACATGTTTGCCTTTAAACATGTCAATTCCCCTTGACAAAACCATTGAGCATACTATTATTTCAAAAAATTCCATAATATTCCCAACATTGACCAATACATGAAAATCAATACATTTCACCACAATACTTCTCCTTTACACTTTCTTATCCATAACACATCCCAAATAATCCATCAAAGCACCTTAATTCAACTCATAACACATATCGGCCAAAATCCCATAATTTGCACTTTTATACAAGAACAAGTTTTATACCAAAAATAACACCATACATGTTCATATTTTGTCCATACCATGCTTTTTCATCAAAGGCACAAGGCCTAATTCACACTTGAATTCCATATACCACAAATCTCATACAAAATCACCAAGTACCATGAACAACTTTTCCAAGCACAACCAACATGATATACATATTCTTTTATGCATATAAGATATTAATCCATGAAAATAAATACTTACCAAGGCTTGGAATATGTTGATCTTGTCCAAGAAGTCCCAAGGAATTATTTTGCTTTAGGGTTTGGAAATGAGAAATGTTGAGAAAAATGTTTTAAAGGCATGAGAGGTTTTGTATAATAAAAATCTGATTTGCCCCTTTATATAGGCCTCTCATGTTTTCCTTAGCCAATTCTTGGCATTTAATAATATGTCTAGAAGGTCAAATGGAAGAATGGGTCTTTTGACCCATTTGGGCCATGGATTTCTTCCACTTTTGGGCCTCAATTTGGCCCAAGAAGACATATCCATTTAACCCAACAAGTTTCATGCATTATTAACCATATCTCTCATGTTTATATAAGTCCATAAGGTCACGACAATATTCCCTTAAAAGATTCTCATTCGTCCTTTCGATCGCGAAAATAGGCATTCTAGTCGCCCTTGGTTTCATTGGACATTTTGGATCACTATTCACCTTTCGTGATTTGATCATGTAGGAGTATGTAGGAGTGTATTGAAGTGTTTGACTCTTTAACAATGCTAAAATAACTTCAAAGAATCAAAAGAAACCATCTAGAAATCGTCGAAGAATTGCGTTACGAAACGACTCCGGAAAGGCCTAGTTTTTTGTTCCTTGCGCCACACCCCCTGAAACAGGGTAGTGGCGCAAGAATTGGGCCTGATCTGAATTTTATGCAGGCTGGTGGCTTGCGCCACACCCCTGAAACAGGGTAATGGCGCAAGTTTCAGCATTTTGCTGAAATTTCCGACCACTAATCCGACGTTTACGTATCGTCCAATCCTTTATCAAAACACTACAAAATACTTACTTAGTGATCTTAACCATCAAGTAAACATGACTTAAAGTCAACAAATGATGTTAGAATGTGTACGAGTTCTTACCCAAATGCTCCACGAAATCACAACACACCTCCTACGACGATCTAATCGCACATGTTACGTTCCGATATCAAATGTTTCCCCAATGACACTATAAAACACATATGCATGGCATCTCAACACCTATGTAGATATGATCCCAAGGTATCAAGTGAGGTTATAAAGTACGGGGTGTTACACTTTGTATGTCTCATTTAGTAATTTAGTTGTCAAAAACACATCGATAACCCTTTTGAGTATGGTATGCATAGATGTTAGGTTGCAATACAAGTGTAGTAATGTAAGAGACCAAGTTCTATTATTGGTCCGTCCAACCTTTGTATGTGTAATTTAGTGATTTAGTAGTCAAAAAAACACTGATAATCCATCCAAGTAAGGAATAAATAGATGCTAGAAGGTAATAAACGTGTTCTAATGTAGGAAACCAAGTTTTATTATTGGTCTGTCCAACCTTTGTATGTCTCATTTAGAAATTTAGTAGTCAAAAATCCATCCGTGTATGGAATACATAGATGCTAGGTTGTAATACAATAGTAGTAATGTAAGAAACCAAGTTCTATTTTTGGTCCATCCAACTTTTGAATGTCTCATTTAGTGATCTAGTAGTCAAAGAAACACCGATAATACATCTGAGTTTGGAATACATAGATGTTAGGAGGTAATGCACATGTAGTAATGTAAGAAACCAAGTTTTATTACTGGGCCGTCCAGCCTTTGTATGTCTCATTTAGTAATTTAGTAGTTAAAAAAACATCGATAATCCTTCTGAGTATGGAATACATAGATGTTAGGTTGTAATACAAGTGTAGTAATGTAAGAAATCAAGTTCTATTACTGGTACGTCCAACCTTTGTATGAGTTATTTAGTGATTTAGTTGTCAAAAAACACCGATAATCCATCCAAGTATGGAATAAATAGATGCTAGGAGGTAATATACGAGTTGTAATGTAAGAAACCAAGTTTTATTACTGGTCTGTCCAGCCTTTGTATGTCTTATTTAGTAATTTAGTAGTTAAAAAAATATCGATAACCCCTCTAAGTATGGAATACATAGATGTTAGGTTGTAATACAATAGTAGTAATGTAAGAAACCAAGTTTTATTACTGGTCTTTCAAGCCTTTGTATGTCTCATTTAGTAATTTAGTTGTCAAAAAACACATCGATAACCCTTTTGAGTATGGTATGCATAGATGTTAGGTTGCAATACAAGTGTAGTAATGTAAGAGACCAAGTTCTATTATTGGTCCGTTCAACCTTTGTATGTGTAATTTAGTGATTTAGTAGTAAAAAAAACACTGATAATCCATCCAAATAAGGAATAAATAGATGCTAGGAGGTAATACACGTGTTCTAATGTAGGAAACCAAGTTTTATTATTGGTCTGTCCAACCTTTGTATGTCTCATTTAGAAATTTAGTAGTCAAAAATCCATCCGTGTATGGAATACATAGATGGTAGGTTGTAATACAATAGTAGTAGTGTAAGAAACCAAGTTCTATTTTTGGTCCATCCAACTTTTGAATGTCTGATTTAGTGATTTAGTAGTCAAAGAAACACCGATAATCCATCTGAGTTTGGAATACATATATGTTAGGAGGTAATGCACATGTAGTAATGTAAGAAACCAAGTTTTATTACTGGGCCATCCAACCTTTGTATGTCTCATTTAGTAATTTAGTAGTTAAAAAAACATCGATAATCCTTCTGAGTATGGAATACATAGATGTTAGGTTGTAATACAAGTGTAGTAATGTAAGAAATTAAGTTCTATTACTGGTACGTCCAACCTTTGTATGAGTTATTTAGTGATTTAGTTGTCAAAAAACACCGATAATCCATCCAAGTATGGAATAAATAGATGCTAGGATGTAATATACGAGTTGTAATGTAAGAAACCAAGTTTTATTACTGGTCTGTTGTAACACCCCATACCTTCCCAACCCTACTTGATGACATTAAATAATATGTACGTAGGTATCGAGAGCTATAAGTATGCATTTGGCAAGGCTAGTGGTGAGATTATTGAATTTGGCTCTTGTTATGTGGTTAAACTTGCATGGAAGGTGTTTTGAAATTTTCCTGGCACATTTGTGAGGTTCAAAATGAGGCTAATAAGACCTCTAAACAAAGTATAATAAGGTTAAGAAGTGAGTTAAAGAATAGGATTTGAAGTATCTAACCAAACCCGCTAAGAGAAGTCGAAAAATGGAATTTTCGGAAAAATTTAAAGAGGGGCGCATTTGGGACCGTGCCACGCCGCTCTGGGCTAAAATTTTTAGCCCATAGGCAGAAGGTTGGCGTGCCCAGGAGCGTGCCACCTTGGGTTTTCCACTTTTTCGAAAGTTGGAAATTTCTAAGTCCCAAGGGTATTCGAGGACGTACCGAGCCAATTTTTGCTACGTTTCTTCTACAACCAAGAGTATATACATGAAATGAATGAAATATTATATTGGTATGATAAAATTACTCGAGAACGAATTTGGGGCCAAAATGACGATTTTACCCCTAAGGTCAAAATAAGCCAAACGTGGCTAGAATCACTTGTTTTTGGGATCGAGGCTACGGATATGAATATTATGAGTGGAAATATTATTGTAATACATATAAAGATGAGAAATTATTGATTTTATTGGGTTAAGTGATTTGGGCTCAAAAAAGCCCAAAAATGTGATAAAAGGCATGGGTCACATGACCCAATCTTCTATTGACTTGGTCAATTGAGGCATTAAATATAAAGCAAGGCTAAGGATGACCCAAGGACTATAAATAGACCCACAAATCAGATTTTTATTCATTTAACCTCTCATGCTTTCTAGACATTTTCTCAAACATTCTACAATATTCTCTCAAGAACCCTAAAGACTCAAAAGGCAATTTTGGAGCAAAATCATCCCTTTACAAGTTTGGGTAAGTGAATATTATTATGGATTCATATATTATATGCATGAAAGAGTATGTAAATCATGTTGTTTGTGCTTGGAAATGTTGGATATGGTATTTTGTGCTTTTGTATAAGATGTGTGATCCATGGGATTTGAACTTGAATTAGGACTTGTGCCTTTGATGAAAAATCATGGTATGGATAAAATATGAACATCTATGGAGTTATTTTTGTTGTTAAACTTGTTCTTGTCTATAAGTGTAAATTGTGGGAATTTGGCCGATATGTGCTATGAAGTGTATTAACGTGAATTGATGGATTGTTTGTGATGTGGTATGGATAAGGAGGTGTAAAAGAGGATTGTTATGGTGAAATGCAATGATTATTATGTATTGGTCAATGTTGATAATATTGGAGGATTTTTGGAATAATGATGCTATCAATGGTTTTGTCAAGGGGAAATGACATGTTTTAAAGCAAATATGTACCCCATTGATGTTATATGCATTTGTGAAGTAGTTGTGGTTAATGTGAATTCCGTATTGTATTTGTGTTGTAGAGTAACACATAAAGAAGGAACGGGACTATTGTACGCACCTCTAGGATTATATATTCGTATTGCGAATCCAAGGTATGTAAGGTTACTCTGCCCGTATCTTTCTGCGGCAAATAGTATGCACATTGACACCTCACTAGTCCTATCCCAAAATGTGCTAAAGTATCCCATATCCGGTTATCAATAGTCATTGCCATATATTTCCTACTCATTGAGCAATTTGTGAATCTCATGTCTTATATTCATGGTTAATGTTCCAGAAAGCCCAATATGGTTATGTTGCGATATTCCAATAGTAGTCATACTCATGTTTCTTGTTCATTGATTATTGTTCCAATGGCTCCAATGGTGTTGTGTTCTTGATGATATCACTCATTGGTTAATGATCCAAAATTGCAAATAAAGTTATGGCTACCATTGTATCGATCTCTCATAAGCAAAAGTATTAATCTCTCACAAGTGCTTGTATCAATCTCAAAGGTAATGAAATGATGTAAGAATAAAGTAATGCATATTGATTGTGTTCATGGGTGTTATCCATGGGGTACAAATACCCGCATGATGATGATAGTTTATCCACGGGGTGCAAATACCGGCGTGATGATGGCCATTTATCCATGGGGTGTAAAGGACACCTGCATGACGATATGATCTAATCCATGGGGTAATACCTGCATGACGATGATATGTTATCCATGGGGTGATAAGAACACCTGCATGATGGGGGCCCTAACAGTATAGGAGCAATGTAAAAGTAAAGTAAAGTAAAGTAAAGGCAAGAGAAAGAACGAATGTAATATACATGGCTTCCAAAGTACAGAATAGTGACTCATCTACATTGTGACTTATCTATATTGGTTATGCATTTGAACTTGAGTTTTTGACATGTTTTCATATCTTACAAGTTTCACATTGCCTTACATACTCAGTACATTATCCGTACTGACCCCTCTTGGGGCATTTACTTTACTTGCTGCAGGCGCAGGTCCTAGTAGGCCTCCACAGTAGATTAACAGTGTTGCAGATCTTTGGTGAGCTCCAGTTAGTCCGGAGTTTCTCAGAGTCACTGTTGTACATGTGTTTTGACTTTGAACATATTGTATAAAGCGGGGGCTTGTCCCGACTTTTAGTTCATTTGGTCGATGCATTTTGTTAGAGGCTTTTGTAGACGGACGTGGGTGTATCTGTGAAAAAGGCATATGTTGTTTAGACTGGATGGACTCAACGGCCAAGTTTCTCATATGTATATACGTCGCATGTTCTATGCTTTTCGATTTTAGACCCTCATGTTTCTATGTGATAGTAGTATTTCCTACGACATGCATATGAATCAATAGAAGCAAAGATTGGTTCTCTCGGGCCTTGTCGGCTTCGGGTGCCAATCACGCCTCGTTGGGATTCGGGGCGTGACATCTGTCCAGCCTTTGTATGTCTTATTTAGTAATTTAGTAGTTAAAAAATCATCGATAACCCCTCTGAGTATGGAATACATAAATGTTAGGTTGTAATACAATTGTAGTAATGTAAGAAACAAAGTTTTATTGCTGGTCTCTTATGCCTTTGTATGTCTCATTTGGTAATTTAGTTGTCAAAAACACATCGATAACCCTTTTGAGTATGGTATGCATAGATGTTAAGTTGCAATACAAGTGTAGTAATGTAAGAGACCAAGTTCTATTATTGGTCCGTCCAACCTTTGTATGTGTAATTAAGTGATTTAGTAGTCAAAAAAACACTGATAATCCATCCAAGTAAGGAATAAATAGATGCTAGGAGGTAATACACGTGTTCTAATGTAGGAAACCAAGTTTTATTATTGGTCTGTCCAACCTTTGTATGTCTCATTTAGAAATTTAGTAGTCAAAAATCCATCCGTGTATGGAATACATAGATGCTAGGTTGTAATACAATAGTAGTAATGTAAGAAACCAAGTTCTATTTTTGGTCCATCCAACTTTTGAATGTCTCATTTAGTAATTTCGTAGTCAAAGAAACACCGATAATACATCTGAGTTTGGAATACATAGATGTTAGGAGGTAATGCACATGTAGTAATGTAAGAAACCAAGATTTATTACTGGGCCGTCCAGCCTTTGTATGTCTCATTTAGTAATTTAGGAGTTAAAAAAACATCGATAATCCTTCTGAGTATGGAATACATAGATGTTAGGTTGTAATACAAGTGTAGTAATGTAAGAAATCATGTTTTATTACTGGTCTTTCAAGCCTTTGTATGTCTCATTTAGTAATTTAGTTGTCAAAAACACATCGATAACCCTTTTGAGTATGGAATAAATAGATGCTAGGAGGTAATATACGAGTTGTAATGTAAGAAACCAAGTTTTATTACTGGTCTGTCCAGCCTTTGTATATCTTATTTAGTAATTTAGTAGTTAAAAAAACATCGATAACCCCTCTGAGTATGGAATACATAGATGTTAGGTTGTAATACAAGTGTAGTAATGTAAGAAATCAAGTTCTATTACTGGTACGTCCAACCTTTGTATGAGTTATTTAGTGATTTAGTTGTCAAAAACACATCGATAACCCTTTTGAGTATGGTATGCATAGATGTTAGGTTGCAATACAAGTGTAGTAATGTAAGAGACCAAGTTCTATTATTGGTCCTTCCAACCTTTGTATGTGTAATTTAGTGATTTAGTAGTCAAAAAAACACCGATAATCCATCCAAGTAAGGAATAAATAGATGCTAGGAGGTAATACACGTGTTCTAATGTAGGAAACCAAGTTTTATTATTGGTCTGTCCAACCTTTGTATGTCTCATTTAGAAATTTAGTAGTCAAAAAAGCATCAAAAATCCATCCGTGTATGGAATACATATATGCTAGGTAGTAATACAATAGTAGTAATGTAAGAAACCAAGTTCTATTTTTGGTCCATCCAACTTTTGAATGTCTAATTTAGTGATTTAGTAGTCAAAGAAACACCGATAATCCATCTGAGTTTGGAATACATAGATGTTAGGAGGTAATGCACATGTAGTAATGTAAGAAACCAAGTTTTATTACTGGGCCGTCCAGCCTTTGTACGTCTCATTTAGTAATTTAGTAGTTAAAAAAACATCGATAATCCTTCTGAGTATGGAATACATAGATGTTAGGTTGTAATACAAGTGTAGTAACGTAAGAAATTAAGTTCTATTACTGGTACGTTCAACCTTTGTATGAGTTATTTAGTGATTTAGTTGTCAAAAAACACCGATAATCCATCCAAGTATGGAATATATAAATGCTAGGATGTAATATACGAGTTGCAATGTAAGAAACCAAGTTTTATTACTGGTCTGTCCAGCCTTTGTATGTCTTATTTAGTAATTTAGTAGTTAAAAAATCATCGATAACCCCTCTGAGTATGGAATACATAGATGTTAGGTTGTAATACAATTGTAGTAATGTAAGAAACAAAGTTTTATTGCTGGTCTCTTAAGCCTTTGTATGTCTAATTAAGTAATTTAGTTGTCAAAAACACATCGATAGCCCTTTTGAGTATGGTATGCATAGATGTTAGGTTGCAATACAAGTGTAGTAATATAAGAGACCAAGTTCTATTATTGGTCCGTCCAACCTTTGTATGTGTAATTTAGTGATTTAGTAGTAAAAAAAACACTGATAATCCATCCAAGTAAGGAATAAATAGATGCTAGGAGGTAATACACGTGTTCTAATGTAGGAAACCAAGTTTAATAAATGGTCTGTCCAACCTTTGTATGTCTCATTTAGAAATTTAGTAGTCAAAAATCCATCCGTGTATGGAATACATAGATGCTAGGTTGTAATACAATAGTAGTAATGTAAGAAACCAAGTTCTATTTTTGGTCCATCCAACTTTTGAATGTCTCATTTAGTAATTTCGTAGTCAAAGAAACACCGATAATACATCTGAGTTTGGAATACATAGATGTTAGGAGGTAATGCACATGTAGTAATGTAAGAAACCAAGTTTTATTACTGGGCCGTCCAGCCTTTGTATGTCTCATTTAGTAATTTAGTAGTTAAAAAAACATCGATAATCCTTCTGAGTATGGAATACATAGATGTTAGGTTGTAATACAAGTGTAGTAATGTAAGAAATCAAGTTCTATTACAGGTACGTCCAACCTTTGTATGAGTTATTTAGTAATTTAGTTGTCAAAAAACACCGATAATCCATCCAAGTATGGAATAAATAGATGCTAGGAGGTAATATATGAGTTGTAATGTAAGAAACCAAGTTTTATTACTAGTCTGTCAAGCCTTTGTATGTCTTATTTAGTAATTTAGTAGTTAAAAAAACATCGATAACCCCTCTGAGTATGGAATACATAGATGTTAGGTTGTAATACAATAGTAGTAATGTAAGAAACCAAGTTTTATTACTGTTTAATAAATGGTCTGTCCAACCTTTGTATGTCTCATTTAGAAATTTAGTAGTCAAAAATCCATCCGTGTATGGAATACATAGATGCTAGGTTGTAATACAATAGTAGTAATGTAAGAAACCAAGTTCTATTTTTGGTCCATCCAACTTTTGAATGTCTCATTTAGTAATTTCGTAGTCAAAGAAACACCGATAATACATCTGAGTTTGGAATACATATATGTTAGGAGGTAATGCACATGTAGTAATGTAAGAAACCAAGTTTTATTACTGGGCCGTCCAGCCTTTGTATGTCTCATTTAGTAATTTAGTAGTTAAAAAAACATCGATAATCCTTCTGAGTATGGAATACATAGATGTTAGGTTGTAATACAAGTGTAGTAATGTAAGAAATCAAGTTCTATTACAGGTACGTCCAACCTTTGTATGAGTTATTTAGTAATTTAGTTGTCAAAAAACACCGATAATCCATCCAAGTATGGAATAAATAGATGCTAGGAGGTAATATATGAGTTGTAATGTAAGAAACCAAGTTTTATTACTAGTCTGTCAAGCCTTTGTATGTCTTATTTAGTAATTTAGTAGTTAAAAAAACATCGATAACCCCTCTGAGTATGGAATACATAGATGTTAGGTTGTAATACAATAGTAGTAATGTAAGAAACCAAGTTTTATTACTGTTCTTTCAAGCCTTTGTATGTCTCATTTAGTAATTTAGTAGTCAAAAACACATCGATAACCCTTTTGAGTATGGTACGCATAGATGTTAGGTTGCAATACAAGTGTAGTAATGTAAGAGACCAAGTTCTATTATTGGTCCTTCCAACCTTTGTATGTGTAATTTAGTGATTTAGTAGTCAAAAAAACACCGATAATCCATCCAAGTAAGGAATAAATAGATGCTAGGAGGTAATACACGTGTTCTAATGTAGGAAACCAAGTTTTATTATTGGTCTGTCCAACCTTTGTATGTCTCATTTAGAAATTTAGTAGTCAAAAATCCATCCGTGTATGGAATACATAGATGCTAGGTAGTAATACAATAGTAGTAATGTAAGAAACCAAGTTCTATTTTTGGTCCATCCAACTTTTGAATGTCTGATTTAGTGATTTAGTAGTCAAAGAAACACCGATAATCCATCTGAGTTTGGAATACATATATGTTAGGAGGTAATGCACATGTAGTAATGTAAGAAACCAAGTTTTATTACTGGGCCGTCCAGCCTTTGTATGTCTCATTTAGTAATTTAGTAGTTAAAAAAACATCGATAATCCTTCTGAGTGTGGAATACATAGATGTTAGGTTGTAATACAAGCGTAGTAATGTAAGAAATTAAGTTCTATTACTGGTACGTCCAACCTTTGTATGAGTTATTTAGTGATTTAGTTGTCAAAAAACACCGATAATCCATCCAAGTATGGAATAAATAGATGCTAGGATGTAATATACGAGTTGTAATGTAAGAAACCAAGTTTTATTACTGGTCTGTCCAGCCTTTGTATGTCTTATTTAGTAATTTAGTAGTTAAAAAATCATCGATAACCCCTCTGAGTATGGAATACATAGATGTTAGGTTGTAATACAATTGTAGTAATGTAAGAAACAAAGTTTTATTGCTGGTCTCTTAAGCCTTTGTATGTCTCATTTAGTAATTTAGTTGTCAAAAACACATCGATAACCCTTTTGAGTATGGTATGCATAGATGTTAGGTTGCAATACAAGTGTAGTAATGTAAGAAATCAAGTTCTATTACTGGTACGTCCAACCTTTGTATGAGTTATTTAGTAATTTAGTTGTCAAAAAACACCGATAATCCATCCAAGTATGGAATAAATAGATGCTAGGAGGTAATATATGAGTTGTAATGTAAGAAACCAAGTTTTATTACTAGTCTGTCAAGCCTTTGTATGTCTTATTTAGTAATTTAGTAGTTAAAAAAACATCGATAACCCCTCTGAGTATGGAATACATAGATGTTAGATTGTAATACAATAGTAGTAATGTAAGAAACCAAGTTTTATTACTGGTCTTTCAAGCCTTTGTATGTCTCATTTAGTAATTTAGTAGTCAAAAACACATCGATAACCCTTTTGAGTATGGTACGCATAGATGTTAGGTTGCAATACAAGTGTAGTAATGTAAGAGACAAAGTTCTATTATTGGTCCTTCCAACCTTTGTATGTGTAATTTAGTGATTTAGTAGTCAAAAAAACACCGATAATCCATCCAAGTAAGGAATAAATAGATGCTAGGAGGTAATACACGGGTTCTAATGTAGGAAACCAAGTTTTATTATTGGTCTGTCCAACCTTTGTATGTCTCATTTAGAAATTTAGTAGTCAAAAAAACATCAAAAATCCATCCGTGTATGGAATACATAGATGCTAGGTAGTAATACAATAGTAGTAATGTAAGAAACCAAGTTCTATTTTTGGTCCATCCAACTTTTGAATGTCTGATTTAGTGATTTAGTAGTCAAAGAAACACCGATAATCCATCTGAGTTTGGAATACATATATGTTAGGAGGTAATGCACATGTAGTAATGTAAGAAACCAAGTTTTATTACTGGGCCGTCCAGCCTTTGTATGTCTCATTTAGTAATTTAGTAGTTAAAAAAACATCGATAATCCTTCTGAGTATGGAATACATAGATGTTAGGTTGTAATACAAGTGTAGTAATGTGAGAAATTAAGTTCTGTTACTGGTACGTCCAACCTTTGTATGAGTTATTTAGTGATTTAGTTGTCAAAAAACACCGATAATCCATCCAAGTATGGAATAAATAGATGCTAGGATGTAATATACGAGTTGTAATGTAAGAAACCAAGTTTTATTACTGGTCTGTCCAGCCTTTGTATGTCTTATTTAGTAATTTAGTAGTTAAAAAATCATCGATAACCCCTCTGAGTATGGAATACATAGATGTTAGGTTGTAATACAATTGTAGTAATGTAAGAAACCAAGTTTTATTGCTGGTCTCAAGCCTTTGTATGTCTCATTTAGTAATTTAGTTGTCAAAAAACACATCGATAACCCTTTTGAGTATGGTATGCATAGATGTTAGGTTGCAATACAAGTGTAGTAATGTAAGAGACCAAATTCTATTATTGGTCCGTCCAACCTTTGTATGTGTAATTTAGTGATTTAGTAGTCAAAAAAACACTGATAATCCATCCAAGTAAGGAATAAATAGATGCTAGGAGGTAATACACGTTTTCTAATGTAGGAAACCAAGTTTTATTATTGGTCTGTCCAACCTTTGTATGTCTCATTTAGAAATTTAGTAGTCAAAAATCCATCCGTGTATGGAATACATAGATGCTAGGTTGTAATACAATAGTAGTAATGTAAGAAACCAAGTTCTATTTTTGGTCCATCCAACTTTTGAATGTATCATTTAGTGATTTAGTAGTCAAAGAAACACCGATAAACCATCTGAGTTTGGACTACATAGATGTTAGGAGGTAATGCACATGTAGTAATGTAAGAAACTAAGTTTTATTACAGGGTCGTCCAGCCTTTGTATGTCTCATTTAGTAATTTAGTAGTTTAAAAAACATCGATAATCCTTCTGAGTATGGAATACATAGATGTTAGGTTGTAATACAAGTGTAGTAATGTAAGAAATCAAGTTCTATTACTGGTACGTCCAACCTTTGTATGAGTTATTTAGTGATTTAGTTGTCAAAAAACACCGATAATCCATCCAAGTATGGAATAAATAGATGCTAGGAGGTAATATACGAGTTGTAATGTAAGAAACCAAGTTTATTACTGGTCTGTCCAGCCTTTGTATGTCTTATTTAGTAATTTAGTAGTTAAAAAATCATCGATAACCCCTCTGAGTATGGAATACATAGATGTTAGGTTGTAATACAATTGTAGTAATGTAAGAAACAAAGTTTTATTGCTGGTCTCTCAAGCCTTTGTATGTCTCATTTAGTAATTTAGTTGTCAAAAACACATCGATAACCCTTTTGAGTATGGTATGCATAGATGTTAGGTTGCAATACAAGTGTAGTAATGTAAGAGACCAAGTTCTATTATTGGTCCGTCCAACCTTTGTATGTGTAATTTAGTGATTTAGTAGTCAAAAAAACACTGATAATCCATCCAAGTAAGGAATAAATAGATGCTAGGAGGTAATACACGTGTTCTAATGTAGGAAACCAAGTTTTATAATTGGTCTGTCCAACCTTTGTATGTCTCATTTAGAAATTTAGTAGTCAAAAATCCATCCGTGTATGGAATACATAGATGCTAGGTTGTAATACAATAGTAGTAATGTAAGAAACCAAGTTCTATTTTTGGTCCATCCAACTTTTGAATGTCTCATTTAGTGATTTAGTAGTCAAAGAAACACCGATAATACATCTGAGTTTGGAATACATAGATGTTAGGAGGTAATGCACATGTAGTAAGGTAAGAAACCAAGTTTTATTACTGGGCCGTCCAGCCTTTGTATGTCTCATTTAGTAATTTAGTAGTTTAAAAACCATCGATAATCCTTCTGAGTTTGGAATACATAGATGTTAGGTTGTAATACAAGTGTAGTAATGTAAGAAATCAAGTTCTATTACTGGTAAGTCCAACCTTTGTATGAGTTATTTAGTGATTTAGTTGTCAAAAAACACCGATAATCCATCCAAGTATGGAATAAATAGATGCTAGGAGGTAATATACGAGTTGTAATGTAAGAAACCAAGTTTTATTACTGGTCTGTCCAGCTTTTGTATGTCTTATTTAGTAATTTAGTAGTTAAAAAAACATCGATAACCCCTCTAAGTATGGAATACATAGATTTTAGGTTGTAATACAATAGTAGTAATGTAAGAAACCAAGTTTTATTACTGGTCTTTCAAGCCTTTGTATGTCTCATTTAGTAATTTAGTAGTCAAAAACACATCGATAACCCTTTTGAGTATGGTATGCATAGATGTTAGGTTGCAATACAAGTGTAGTAATGTAAGAGACCAAGTTCTATTATTGGTCCGTCCAACCTTTGTATGTGTAATTTAGTGATTTAGTAGTCAAAAAAACACTGATAATCCATCCAAGTAAGGAATAAATAGATGCTAGGAGGTAATACACGTGTTCTAATGTAGGAAACCAAGTTTTATTATTGGTCTGTCCAACCTTTGTATGTCTCATTTAGAAATTTAGTAGTCAAAAATCCATCCGTGTATGGAATACATAGATGCTAGGTAGTAATACAATAGTAGTAATGTAAGAAACCAAGTTCTATTTTTGGTCCATCCAACTTTTGAATGTCTCATTTAGTGATTTAGTAGTCAAAGAAACACCGATAATACATCTGAGTTTGGAATACATAGATGTTAGGAGGTAATGCACATTTTGTAATGTAAGAAACCAAGTTTTATTACTGGGCCGTCCAGCCTTTGTATGTCTCATTTAGTAATTTAATAGTTTAAAAAACATCGATAATCCTTCTGAGTATGGAATACATAGATGTTAGGTTGTAATACAAGTGTAGTAATGTAAGAAATCAAGTTCTATTACTGGTACGTCCAACCTTTGTATGAGTTATTTAGTGATTTAGTTGTCAAAAAACACCGATAATCCATCCAAGTATGGAATAAATAGATGCTAGGAGGTAATATACCAGTTGTAATGTAAGAAACCAAGTTTTATTACTGGGCCGTCCAGCCTTTGTATGTCTCATTTAGTAATTTAGTAGTCAAAAACACATCGATAACCCTTTTGAGTATGGTATGCATAGATGTTAGGTTGCAATACAAGTGTAGTAATGTAAGAGACCAAGTTTTATTATTGGTCCGTCCAACCTTTGTATGTGTAATTTAGTGATTTAGTAGTCAAAAAAACACTGATAATCCATCCAAGTAAGGAATAAATAGATGCTAAGAGGTAATACACGTATTCTAATGTAAGAAACCAAGTTTTATTATCGGTCTGTCCAACCTTTGTATGTCTCATCTAGAAATTTAGTAGTCAAAAATCCATCCGTGTATGGAATACATAGATGCTAGGTTGTAATACAATAGTAGTAATGTAAGAAACCAAGTTCTATTTTTGGTCCATCCAACTTTTGAATGTCTTATTTAGTGATTTGGTAGTCAAAGAAACACCGATAATACATCTGAATTTGGAATACATAGATGTTAGGAGGTAATGCACATGTAGTAATGTAAGAAACCAAGTTTTATTACTGGGCCGTCCAGCCTTTGTATGTCTCATTTAGTAATTTAGTAGCTAAAAAAACATCGATAATCCTTCTGAGTATGGAATACATAGATGTTAGGTTGTAATACAAGTGTTGTAATGTAAGAAATCAAGTTCTATTATTGGTACGTCCAACCTTTGTATGAGTTATTTAGTGATTTAGTTGTCAAAAAACACCGATAATCCATCCAAGTATGGAATAAATAGATGCTAGGAGGTAATATACGAGTTGTAATGTAAGAAACCAAGTTTTATTACTGGTCTGTCCAGCCTTTGTATGTCTCATTTAGTAATTTAGTAGTTAAAAAATCATCGATAACCCCTCTAAGTATGGAATACATAGATGTTAGGTTGTAATACAATAGTAGTAATGTAAGAAACCAAGTTTTATTACTGGTCTTTCAAGCCTTTGTATGTCTCATTTAGTAATTTAGTAGTCAAAAACACATCGATAACCCTTTTGAGTATGGTATGCATAGATGTTAGGTTGCAATACAAGTGTAGTAATGTAAGAGACCAAGTTCTATTATTGGTCCGTCCAACCTTTGTATGTGTAATTTAGTGATTTAGTAGTAAAAAAAACACTGATAATCCATCCAAGTAAGGAATAAATAGATGCTAGGAGGTAATACACGTGTTCTAATGTAGGAAACCAAGTTTTATTATTGGTCTGTCCAACCTTTGTATGTCTCATTTAGAAATTTAGTAGTCAAAAATCCATCCGTGTATAGAATACATAGATGGTAGGTTGTAATACAATAGTAGTAATGTAAGAAACCAAGTTCTATTTTTGGTCCATCCAAATTTTGAATTTCTCATTTAGTAATTTCGTAGTCAAAGAAACACCGATAATCCATCTGAGTTTGGAATACATATATGTTAGGAGGTAATGCACATGTAGTAATGTAAGAAACCAAGTTTTATTACTGGGCCGTCTAGCCTTTGTATGTCTCATTTAGTAATTTAGTAGTTAAAAAAACATCGATAATCCTTCTGAGTATGGAATACATAGATGTTAGGTTGTAATACAAGTGTAGTAATGTAAGAAATCAAGTTCTATTACTGGTACGTCCAACCATTGTATGAGTTATTTAGTAATTTAGTTGTCAAAAAACACCGATAATCCATCCAAGTATGGAATAAATAGATGCTAGGAGGTAATATACGAGTTGTAATGTAAGAAACCAAGTTTTATTACTGGTCTGTCCAGCCTTTATATGTCTTATTTTGTAATTTAGTAGTTAAAAAAACATCAATAACCCCTCTGAGTATGGAATACATAGATGTTAGGTTGAAATACAATAGTAGTAATGTAAGAAACCAAGTTTTATTACTGGTCTTTCAAGCCTTTGTATGTCTCATTTAGTAATTTAGTAGTCAAAAACACATCGATAACCCTTTTGAGTATGGTATGCATAGATGTTAGGTTGCAATACAAGTGTAGTAATGTAAGAGACCAAGTTCTATTATTGGTCCTTCCAACCTTTGTATGTGTAATTTAGTGATTTAGTAGTCAAAAAAACACCGATAATCCATCCAAGTAAGGAATAAATAGATGCTAGGAGGTAATAAACGTGTTCTAATGTAGGAAACCAAGTTTTATTATTGGTCTGTCCAACCTTTGTATGTCTCATTAAGAAATTTAAAAGTCAAAAAAACATCAAAAATCCATCCGTGTATGGAATACATAGATGCTAGGTAGTAATACAATAGTTGTAATGTAAGAAACCAAGTTCTATTTTTGGTCCATCCAACTTTTGAATGTCTGATTTAGTGATTTAGTAGTCAAAGAAACACCGATAATCCATCTGAGTTTGGAATACATATATGTTAGGAGGTAATGCACATGTAGTAATGTAAGAAACCAAGTTTTATTATTGGGCCGTCTAGCCTTTGTATGTCTCATTTAGTAATTTAGTAGTTAAAAAAACATCGATAATCCTTCTGAGTATGGAATACATAGATGTTAGGTTGTAATACAAGTGTAGTAATGTAAGAAATTAAGTTCTATTACTCGTACGTCCAACCTTTGTATGAGTTATTTAGTGATTTAGTTGTCAAAAAACACCGATAATCCATCCAAGTATGGAATAAATAGATGCTAGGAGGTAATATACGAGTTGTAATGTAAGAAACCAAGTTTTATTACTGGTCTGTCCAGCCTTTGTATGTCTCATTTAGTAATTTAGTAGTTAAAAAATCATCGATAACCCCTCTAAGTATGGAATACATAGATGTTAGGTTGTAATACAATAGTAGTAATGTAAGAAACCAAGTTTTATTACTGGTCTTTCAAGCCTTTGTATGTCTCATTTAGTAATTTAGTAGTCAAAAACACATCGATAACCCTTTTGAGTATGGTATGCATAGATGTTAGGTTGCAATACAAGTGTAGTAATGTAAGAGACCAAGTTCTATTATTGGTCCGTCCAACCTTTGTATGTCTCATTTAGAAATTTAGTAGTCAAAAATCCATCCGTGTATGGAATACATAGATGCTAGGTTGTAATACAATAGTAGTAATGTAAGAAACCAAGTTCTATTTTTGGTCCATCCAACTTTTGAATGTCTCATTTAGTGATTTAGTAGTCAAAGAAACACCGATAATACATCTGAGTTTGGAATACATAGATGTTAGGAGGTAATGCACATGTAGTAATGTAAGAAACCAAGTTTTATTACTGGTCTGTCCAGCCTTTGTATGTCTTATTTAGTAAGTAGTTAAAAAAACATCGATAACCCCTCTAAGTATGGAATACATAGATGTTAGGTTGTAATACAATAGTAGTAATGTAAGAAACCAAGTTTTATTACTTGTCTCTCAAGCCTTTGTATGTCTCATTTAGTAATTTAGTAGTCAAAAACACATCGATAACCCTTTTGAGTATGGTATGCATAGATGTTAGGTTGCAATACAAGTGTAGTAATGTAAGAGACCAAGTTCTATTATTGGTCCGTCCAACCTTTGTATGTGTAACTTAGTGATTTAATAGTCAAAAAAACACTGATAATCCATCCAAGTAAGGAATAAATAGATGCTACGAGGTAATACACGTGTTCTAATGTAGGAAACCAAGTTTTATTATTGGTCTGTCCAACCTTTGTATGTCTCATTTAGATAATTAGTAGTCAAAAATCCATCCGTGTATGGAATACATAGATGCTAGGTTGTAATACAATAGTAGTAATGTAAGAAACCAAGTTCTATTTTTGGTCCATCGAACTTTTGAATGTCTCATTTAGTGATTTAGTAGTCAAAGAAACACCGATAATACATCTGAGTTTGGAATACATAGATGTTAGGAGGTAATGCACATGTAGTAATGTAAGAAACTAAGTTTTATTACTGGGCCGTCCAGCCTTTGTATGTCTCATTTAGTAATTTAGTAGTTAAAAAAACATCGATAATCCTTCTGAGTATGGAATACATAGATGTTAGGTTGTAATACAAGTGTAGTAATGTAAGAAATCAAGTTCTATTACTGGTACGTCCAACCTTTGTATGAGTTATTTAGTGATTTAGTTGTCAACAAACACCGATAATCCATCCAAGTATGGAATAAATAGATGCTAGGAGGTAATATACGAGTTGTAATGTAAGAAACCAAGTTTTATTACTGGTCTGTCCAGCCTTTGTATGTCTCATTTAGTAATTTAGTAGTTAAAAAATCATCGATAACCCCTCTAAGTATGGAATACATAGATGTAGGTTGTAATACAATTGTAGTAATGTAAGAAACCAAGTTTTATTGCTGGTCTCTCAACCCTTTGTATGTCTCATTTAGTAATTTAGTTGTCAAAAACACATCGATAACCCTTTTGAGTATGGTATGCATAGATGTTAGGTTGCAATACAAGTGTAGTAATGTAAGAGACCAAGTTTTATTATTGGTCCGTCCAACCTTTGTATGTGTAATTTAGTGATTTAGTAGTCAAAAAAACACTGATAATCCATCCAAGTAAGGAATAAATAGATGCTAGGAGGTAATACACGTATTCTAATGTAAGAAACCAAGTTTTATTATTGGTCTGTCCAACCTTTGTATGTCTCATTTAGAAATTTAGTAGTCAAAAATCCATCCGTGTATGGAATACATAGATGCTAGGTTGTAATACAATAGTAGTAATGTAAGAAACCAAGTTCTATTTTTGGTCCATCCAACTTTTGAATGTCTCATTTAGTGATTTGGTAGTCAAAGAAACACCGATAATACATCTGAATTTGGAATACATAGATGTTAGGAGGTAATGCACATGTAGTAATGTAAGAAACCAAGTTTTATTACTGGGCGTCCAGCCTTTGTATGTCTCATTTAGTAATTTAGTAGCTAAAAAAACATCGATAATCCTTCTGAGTATGGAATACATAGATGTTAGGTTGTAATACAAGTGTAGTAATGTAAGAAATCAAGTTCTATTACTGGTACGTCCAACCTTTGTATGAGTTATTTAGTGATTTAGTTGTCAAAAAACACCGATAATCCATCCAAGTATGGAATAAATAGATGCTAGGAGGTAATATACGAGTTGTAATGTAAGAAACCAAGTTTTATTACTGGTCTGTCCAGCCTTTGTATGTCTCATTTAGTAATTTAGTAGTTAAAAAATCATCGATAACCCCTCTAAGTATGGAATACATAGATGTTAGGTTGTAATACAATAGTAGTAATGTAAGAAACCAAGTTTTATTACTGGTCTTTCAAGCCTTTGTATGTCTCATTTAGTAATTTAGTAGTCAAAAACACATCGATAACCCTTTTGAGTATGGTATGCATAGATGTTAGGTTGCAATACAAGTGTAGTAATGTAAGAGACCAAGTTCTATTATTGGTCCGTCCAACCTTTGTATGTGTAATTTAGTGATTTAGTAGTAAAAATAAACACTGATAATCCATCCAAGTAAGGAATAAATAGATGCTAGGAGGTAATACACGTGTTCTAATGTAGGAAACCAAGTTTTATTATTGGTCTGTCCAACCTTTGTATGTCTCATTTAGAAATTTAGTAGTCAAAAATCCATCCGTGTATAGAATACATAGATGGTAGGTTGTAATACAATAGTAGTAATGTAAGAAACCAAGTTCTATTTTTGGTCCATCCAAATTTTGAATTTCTCATTTAGTAATTTCGTAGTCAAAGAAACACCGATAATACATCTGAGTTTGGAATACATAGATGTTAGGAGGTAATGCACATGTAGTAATGTAAGAAACCAAGTTTTATTACTGGGCCGTCCAGCCTTTGTATGTCTCATTTAGTAATTTAGTAGTTAAAAAAACATCGATAATCCTTCTGAGTATGGAATACATAGATGTTAGGTTGTAATACAAGTGTAGTAATGTAAGAAATCAAGTTCTATTACTGGTACGTCCAACCATTGTATGAGTTATTTAGTAATTTAGTTGTCAAAAAACACCGATAATCCATCCAAGTATGGAATAAATAGATGCTAGGAGGTAATATACGAGTTGTAATGTAAGAAACCAAGTTTTATTACTGGTCTATCCAGCCTTTATATGTCTTATTTAGTAATTTAGTAGTTAAAAAAACATCGATAACCCCTCTGAGTATGGAATACATAGATGTTAGGTTGAAATACAATAGTAGTAATGTAAGAAACCAAGTTTTATTACTGGTCTTTCAAGCCTTTGTATGTCTCATTTAGTAATTTAGTAGTCAAAAACACATTGATAACCCTTTTGAGTATGGTATGCATAGATGTTAGGTTGCAATACAAGTGTAGTAATGTAAGAGACCAAGTTCTATTATTCGTCCTTCCAACCTTTGTATGTGTAATTTAGTGATTTAGTAGTCAAAAAAACACCGATAATCCATCCAAGTAAGGAATAAATAGATGCTAGGAGGTAATAAACGTGTTCTAATGTAGGAAACCAAGTTTTATTATTGGTCTGTCCAACCTTTGTATGTCTCATTTAGAAATTTAAAAGTCAAAAAAACATCAAAAATCCATCCGTGTATGGAATACATAGATGCTAGGTAGTAATACAATAGTTGTAATGTAAGAAACCAAGTTCTATTTTTGGTCCATCCAACTTTTGAATGTCTCATTTAGTGATTTAGTAGTCAAAGAAACACCGATAATCCATCTGAGTTTGGAATACATATATGTTAGGAGGTAATGCACATGTAGTAATGTAAGAAACCAAGTTTTATTACTGGGCCGTCTAGCCTTTGTATGTCTCATTTAGTAATTTAGTAGTTAAAAAAACATCGATAATCCTTCTGAGTATGGAATACATAGATGTTAGGTTGTAATACAAGTGTAGTAATGTAAGAAATTAAGTTCTATTACTGGTACGTCCAACCTTTGTATGAGTTATTTAGTGATTTAGTTGTCAAAAAACACCGATAATCCATCCAAGTATGGAATAAATAGATGCTAGGAGGTAATATACGAGTTGTAATGTAAGAAACCAAGTTTTATTACTGGTCTGTCCAGCCTTTGTATGTCTTATTTAGTAATTTAGCAGTTAAAAAATCATCGATAACCCCTCTGAGTATGGAATGCATATATGTTAGGTTGTAATACAATTGTAGTTATGTAAGAAACCAAGTTTTATTGCTGGTCTCTCAAGCCTTTGTATGTCTCATTTAGTAATTTAGTTGTCAAAAACACATCGATAACCCTTTTGAGTATGGTATGCATCGATGTTAGGTTGCAATACAAGTGTAGTAATGTAAGAGACCAAGTTCTATTATTGGTCTGTCCAACCTTTGTATGTGTAATTTAGTGATTTAGTAGTCAAAAAAACACTGATAATCCATCCAAGTAAGGAATAAATAGATGCTAGGAGGTAATACATGTGTTCTAATGTGGGAAACCAAGTTTTATTATTGGTCTGTCCAACCTTTGTATGTCTCATTTAGAAATTTGGTAGTCAAAAATACATCCGTGTATGGAATGCATAGATGGTAGGTTTGTAATACAATAGTAGTAATGTAAGAAACCAAGTTCTATTTTTGGTCCATCCAACTTTTGAATGTCTCATTTAGTGATTTAGTAGTCAAAGAAACACCGATAATCCATCTGAGTTTGGAATACATAGATGTTAGGAGGTAATGCACATGTAGTAATGTAAGAAACCAAGTTTTATTACTGGTCTGTCCAGCCTTTGTATGTCTTATTTAGTAATTTAGTAGTTAAAAAAACATCGATAACCCCTCTAAGTATGGAATACATAGATGTTAGGTTGTAATACAATAGTAGTAATGTAAGAAACCAAGTTTTATTACTGGTCTTTCAAGCCTTTGTATGTCTCATTTAGTAATTTAGTAGTCAAAAACACATCGATAACCCTTTTGAGTATGGTATGCATAGATGTTAGGTTGCAATACAAGTGTAATAATGTAAGAGACCAAGTTCTATTATTGGTCCGTCCAACCTTTGTATGTGTAATTTAGTGATTTAGTAGTCAAAAAAACACTGATAATCCATCCAAGTATGGAATAAATAGATGCTAGGAGGTAATATACGAGTTGTAATGTAAGAAACCAAGTTTTATTACTGGTCTGTCCAGCCTTTGTATGTCATATTTAGTAATTTAGTAGTTAAAAAATCATCGATAACCCCTCTGAGTATGGAATACATAGATGTTAGGTTGTAATACAATTGTAGTAATGTAAGAAACCAAGTTTTATTGCTGGTCTCAAGCCTTTGTATGTCTCATTTAGTAATTTAGTTGTCAAAAAACACATCGATAACCCTTTTGAGTATGGTATGCATAGATGTTAGGTTGCAATACAAGTGTAGTAATGTAAGAGACCAAATTCTATTATTGGTCCGTCCAACCTTTGTATGTGTAATTTAGTGATTTAGTAGTCAAAAAAACACTGATAATCCATCCAAGTAAGGAATAAATAGATGCTAGGAGGTAATACACATTTTCTAATGTAGGAAACCAAGTTTTATTATTGGTCTGTCCAACCTTTGTATGTCTCATTTAGAAATTTAGTAGTCAAAAATCCATCCGTGTATGGAATACATAGATGCTAGGTTGTAATACAATAGTAGTAATGTAAGAAACCAAGTTCTATTTTTGGTCCATCCAACTTTTGAATGTCTCATTTAGTGATTTAGTAGTCAAAGAAACACCGATAATATATCTGAGTTTGGAATACATAGATGTTAGGAGGTAATGCACATGTAGTAATGTAAGAAACCAAGTTTTATTACTGGGCCGTCCAACCTTTGTATGTCTCATTTAGTAATTTAGTAGTTAAAAAAACATCGATAATCCTTCTGAGTATGGAATACATAGATGTTAGGTTGTAATACAAGTGTAGTAATGTAAGAAATTAAGTTCTATTACTGGTAAGTCCAACCTTTGTATGAGTTATTTAGTGATTTAGTTGTCAAAAAACAGCCATAATAAATCTAAGTATGGAATAAATAGATGTTATGAGGTAATATACGAGTTGTAATGTAAGAAACCAAGTTTTATTACTGGTCTGTCCAGCCTTTGTATGTCTTATTTAGTAATTTAGTAGTTAAAAAATCATCGATAACCCCTCTGAGTATGGAATACATAGATGTTAGGTTGTAATACAATTGTAGTAATATAAGAAACAAAGTTTTATTGCTGGTCTCTCAAGCCTTTGTATGTCTCATTTAGTAATTTAGTTGTCAAAAACACATCGATAACCCTTTTGAGTATGGTATGCATAGATGTTAGGTTGCAATACAAGTGTAGTAATGTAAGAGACCAAGTTCTATTATTGGTCCGTCCAACTTTTGTATGTGTAATTTAGTGATTTAGTAGTCAAAAAAACACTGATAATCCATCCAAGTAAGGAATAAGTAGATGCTAGGAGGTAATACACGTGTTCTTATGTAGGAAACCAAGTTTTATTATTGGTCTGTCCAACCTTTGTATGTCTCATTTAGAAATTTAGTAGTCAAAAATCCATCTGTGTATGGAATACATAGATGCTAGGTTGTAATTCAATATTAGTAATGTAAGAAACCAAGTTCTATTTTTGGTCCATCCGACTTTTGAATGTCTCATTTAGTGATTTAGTAGTCAAAGAAACACCGATAATCCATCTGAGTTTGGAATACATAGATGTTAGGAGGTAATGCACATGTAGTAATGTAAGATACCAAGTTTTATTACTGGGCCGTCCAGCCTTTATACGTCTCATTTAGTAATTTAGTAGTTTTAAAAACATCGATAATCCTTCTGAGTATGGAATACATAGCTGTTAGGTTGTAATACAAGTGTAGTAATGTAAGAAATCAAGTTCTATTACTGGTACGTCCAACCTTTGTATGAGTTATTTAGTGATTTAGTTGTCAAAAAACACCGATAATCCATCCAAGTATGGAATAAATAGATGCTAGGAGGTAATATACGAGTTGTAATGTAAGAAACCAAGTTTTATTACTGGTCTGTCCAGCCTTTGTATGTCTTATTTAGTAATTTAGTAGTTAAAAAATCATCGATAACCCCTCTGAGTATGGAATACATAGATGTTAGGTTGTAATACAATTGTAGTAATGTAAGAAACCAAGTTTTATTGCTGGTCTCTCAAGCCTTTGTATGTCTCATTTAGTAATTTAGTTGACCAAAACACATCGATAACCCTTTTGAGTATGGTATGCATAGATGTTAGGTTGCAATACAACTGTAGTAATGTAAGAGACCAAGTTCTATTATTGGTCCTTCCAACCTTTATATGTGTAATTTAGTGATTTAGTAGTCAAAAAAACACCGATAATCCATCCAAGTAAGGAATAAATAGATGCTAGGAGGTAATACACGTGTTCTAATGTAGGAAACCAAGTTTTATTATTGGTCTATCCAACCTTTGTATGTCTCATTTAGAAATTTAGTAGTCAAAAAAACATCAAAAATTCATCCGTGTATGGAATACATAGATGCTAGGTAGTAATACAATAGTTGTAATGTAAGAAACCAAGTTCGATTTTTTGTCCATCCAACTTTTGAATGTCTGATTTAGTGATTTAGTAGTCAAAGAAACACCGATAATCCATCTGAGTTTGGAATACATATATGTTAGGAGGTAATGCACATGTAGTAATGTAAGAAACCAAGTTCCATTACTGGTACGTCCAACCTTTGTATGAGTTATTTAGTGATTTAGTTGTCAAAAAAACACCGTTAATCCATCCAAGTATGGAATAAATAGATGATAGGAGGTAATATACGTGTTGTAATGTAAGAAACTAAGTTTTATTACTGGTCTGTCCAGCCTTTGTATGTCATATTTAGTAATTTAGTAGTTAAAAAATCATTGATAACCCCTCTGAGTATGGAATACATAGATGTTAGGTTGTAATACAATTGTAGTAATGTAAGAAACCAAGTTTTATTGATGGTCTCTCAAGCCTTTGTATGTCTCATTTAGTAATTTAGTTGTCAAAAAACACATCGATAACCCTTTTGAGTATGGTATACATAGATGTTAGGTTGCAATACAAGTGTAGTAATGTACGAGACCAAGTTCTATTATTGGTCCTTCCAACCTTTGTATGTTTAATTTAGTGATTTAGTAGTCAAAAAAACACCGATAATCCATCCAAGTAAGGAATAAATAGATGCTAGGAGGTAATACACGTGTTCTAATGTGGGAAACCAAGTTTTATAATTGGTCTGTCCAACCTTTGTATGTCTCATTTAGAAATTTAGTAGTCAAAAAAACATCAAAAATCCATCCGTGTATGGAATACATAGATGCTAGGTAGTAATACAATAGTTGTAATGTAAGAAACCAAGTTCTATTTTTGGTCCATCCATCTTTTGAATGTCTGATTTAGTGATTTAGTAGTCAAAGAAACACCGATAATCCATCTGAGTTTGGAATACATATATGTTAGGAGGTAATGCACATGTAGTAATGTAAGAAACCAAGTTTTATTACTGGGCCGTCCAGCCTTTGTATGTCTCATTTAGTAATTTAGTAGTTAAAAAAACATCGATAATCCTTCTGAGTATGGAATACATAGATGTTAGGTTGTAATACAAGTGTAGTAATGTAAGAAATTAAGTTCTATTACTGGTAAGTCCAACCTTTGTATGATTTATTTAGTGATTTAGTTGTCAAAAAACACCGATAATAAATCCAAGTATGGAATAAATAGATGTTATGAGGTAATATACGAGTTGTAATGTAAGAAACCAAGTTTTATTACTCGTCTGTCCAGCCTTTGTATGTCTTATTTAGTAATTTAGTAGTTAAAAAATCATCGATAACCCCTCTGAGTATGGAATACATAGATGTTAGGTTGTAATACAATTGTAGTAATGTAAGAAACAAAGTTTTATTGCTGGTCTCTCAAGCCTTTGTATGTCTCATTTAGTAATTTAGTTGTCAAAAACACATCGATAACCCTTTTGAGTATGGTATGCATAGATGTTAGGTTGCAATACAAGTGTAGTAATGTAAGAGACCAAGTTCTATTATTGGTCTATCCAACCTTTGTATGTGTAATTTAGTGATTTAGTAGTCAAAAAAACACTGATAATCCATCCAAGTAAGGAATAAGTAGATGCTAGGAGGTAATACACGTGTTCTAATGTAGGAAACCAAGTTTTATTATTGGTCTGTCCAACCTTTGTATGTCTCATTTAGAAATTTAGTAGTCAAAAATCCATCCGTGTATGGAATACATAGATGCTAGGTTGTAATACAATAGTAGTAATGTAAGAAACAAAGTTTTATTGCTGGTCTCTCAAGCCTTTGTATGTCTCATTTAGTAATTTAGTTGTCAAAAACACATCGATAACCCTTTTGAGTATGGTATGCATAGATGTTAGGTTGCAATACAAGTGTAGTAATGTAAGAGACAAAGTTCTATTATTGGTCCTTCCAACCTTTGTATGTTTAATTTAGTGATTTAGTAGTCAAAAAAACACCGATAATCCATCCAAGTAAGGAATAAACAGATGCTAGGAGGTAATACACGTGTTCTAATGTAGGAAACCAAGTTTTATTATTGGTCTGTCCAACCTTTGTATGTCTCATTTAGAAATTTAGTAGTCAAAAAAACATCAAAAATTCATCCGTGTATGGAATACATAGATGCTAGGTAGTAATACAATAGTTGTAATGTGAGAAACCAAGTTCTATTTTTTGTCCATCCAACTTTTGAATGTCTGATTTAGTGATTTAGTAGTCAAAGAAACACCGATAATCCATCTGAGTTTGGAATACATATATGTTAGGAGGCAATGCACATTTAGTAATGTAAGAAACCAAGTTCTATTACTGGTACATCCAACCTTTGTATGAGTTATTTAGTGATTTAGTTGTCAAAAAAACACCGTTAATCCATCCAAGTATGGAATAAATAGATGATAGGAGGTAATATACGTGTTGTAATGTAAGAAACTAAGTTTTATTACTGGTCTGTTCAGCCTTTGTATGTCATATTTAGTAATTTAGTAGTTAAAAAATCATCGATAACCCCTCTGAGTATGGAATACATAGATGATAGGTTGTGATACAATTGTAGTAATGTAAGAAACCAAGTTTTATTGATGGTCTCTCAAGCCTTTGTATGTCTCATTTAGTAATTTAGTTGTCAAAAAACACATCGATAACCCTTTTGAGTATGGTATACATAGATGTTAGGTTGCAATACAAGTGTAGTAATGTACGAGACCAAGTTCTATTATTGGTCCTTCCAACCTTTGTATGCTTAATTTAGTGATTTAGTAGTCAAAAAAACACCGATAATCCATCCAAGTAAGGAATAAATAGATGCTAGGAGGTAATACACGTGTTCTAATGTAGGAAACCAAGTTTTATAATTGGTCTGTCCAACCTTTGTATGTCTCATTTAGAAATTTAGTAGTCAAAAAAACATCAAAAATCCATCCGTGTATGGAATACATAGATGCTAGGTAGTAATACAATAGTTGTAATGTAAGAAACCAAGTTCTATTTTTGGTCCATCCATCTTTTGAATGTCTGATTTAGTGATTTAGTAGTCAAAGAAACACCGATAATCCATCTGAGTTTGGAATACATATATGTTAGGAGGTAATGCACATGTAGTAATGTAAGAAACCAAGTTTTATTACTGGGCCGTCCAGCCTTTGTATGTCTCATTTAGTAATTTAGTAGTTAAAAAAACATCGATAATCCTTCTGAGTATGGAATACATAGATGTTAGGTTGTAATACAAGTGTAGTAATGTAAGAAATTAAGTTCTATTACTGGTAAGTCCAACCTTTGTATGATTTATTTAGTGATTTAGTTGTCAAAAAACACCGATAATAAATCCAAGTATGGGATAAATAGATGTTATGAGGTAATATACGAGTTGTAATGTAAGAAACCAAGTTTTATTACTCGTCTGTCCAGCCTTTGTATGTCTTATTTAGTAATTTAGTAGTTAAAAAATCATCGATAACCCCTCTGAGTATGGAATACATAGATGTTAGGTTGTAATACAATTGTAGTAATGTAAGAAACAAAGTTTTATTGCTGGTCTCTCAAGCCTTTGTATGTCTCATTTAGTAATTTAGTTGTCAAAAACACATCGATAACCCTTTTGAGTATGGTATGCATAGATGTTAGGTTGCAATACAAGTGTAGTAATGTAAGAGACCAAGTTCTATTATTGGTCTGTCCAACCTTTGTATGTGTAATTTAGTGATTTAGTAGTCAAAAAAACACTGATAATCCATCCAAGTAAGGAATAAGTAGATGCTAGGAGGTAATACACGTGTTCTAATGTAGGAAACCAAGTTTTATTATTGGTCTGTCCAACCTTTGTATGTCTCATTTAGAAATTTAGTAGTCAAAAATCCATCCGTGTATGGAATACATAGATGCTAGGTTGTAATACAATAGTAGTAATGTAAGAAACCAAGTTCTATTTTTGGTCCATCCAACTTTTGAATGTCTCATTTAGTGATTTAGTAGTCAAAGAAACACCGATAATCCATCTGAGTTTGGAATACATAGATGTTAGGAGGTAATGCACATGTAGTAATGTAAGATACCAAGTTTTATTACTGGGCCGTCCAGCCTTTGTACGTCTCATTTAGTAATTTAGTAGTTTTAAAAACATCGATAATCCTTCTGAGTATGGAATACATAGCTGTTAGGTTGTAATACAAGTGTAGTAATGTAAGAAATCAAGTTCTATTACTGGTTCATCCAACCTTTGTATGAGTTATTTAGTGATTTAGTTGTCAAAAAACACCGATAATCCATCCAAGTATGGAATAAATAGATGCTAGGAGGTAATATACGAGTTGTAATGTAAGAAACCAAGTTTTATTACTGGTCTGTCCAGCCTTTGTATGTCTTATTTAGTAATTTAGTAGTTAAAAAATCATCGATAACCCCTCTGAATATGGAATACATAGATGTTAGGTTGTAATACAATAGTAGTATGGTATGCATAGATGTTAGGTTGCAATACAACTATAGTAATGTAAGAGACCAAGTTCTATTATTTGTCCTTCCAACCTTTGTATGTGTAATTTAGTGATTTAGTAGTCAAAAAAACACTGATAACCCATCCAAGTAAGGAATAAATAGATGCTAGGAGGTAATACACGTGTTCTAATGTAGGAAACCAAGTTTTATTATTGGTCTGTCCAACCTTTGTATGTCTCATTTAGAAATTTAGTAGTCAAAAAAACATCAAAAATTCATCCGTGTATGGAATACATAGATGCTAGGTAGTAATACAATAGTTGTAATGTAAGAAACCAAGTTCTATTTTTTGTCCATCCAACTTTTGAATGTCTGATTTAGTGATTTAGTAGTCAAAGAAACACCGATAATCCATCTGAGTTTGGAATACATATATGTTAGGAGGTAATGCACATGTAGTAATGTAAGAAACCAAGTTCTATTACTGGTACGTCCAACCTTTGTATGAGTTATTTAGTGATTTAGTTGTCAAAAAAACACCGTTAATCCATCCAAGTATGGAATAAATAAATGCTAGGAGGTAATATACGTGTTGTAATGTAAGAAACTAAGTTTTATTACTGGTCTATCCAGCCTTTGTATGTCATATTTAGTAATTTAGTAGTTAAAAAATCATCGATAACCCCTCTGAGTACGGAATACATAGATTTTAGGTTGTAATACAATTGTAGTAATGTAAGAAACCAAGTTTTATTGCTGGTATCTCAAGCCTTTGTATGTCTCATTTAGTGATTTAGTTGTCAAAAAACACATCGATAACCCTTTTGAGTATGGTATGCATAGATGTTAGGTTGCAATACAAGGGTAGTAATGTAAGAGACCAAGTTCTATTATTGGTTCGTCCAACCTTTGTATGTGTAATTTAGTGATTTAGTAGTCAAAAAAAAACTGATAATCCATCAAAGTAAGGAATAAATAGATGCTAGGAGGTAATACACGTGTTCTAATGTAGGAAACCAAGTTTTATAATTGGTCTGTCCAACCTTTGTATGTCTCATTTAGAAATTTAGTAGTCAAAAATCCATCCGTGTATGGAATACATAGATGCTAGGTAGTAATACAATAGTTGTAATGTAAGAAACCAAGTTCTATTTTTGGTCCATCCAACTTTTGAATGTCTGATTTAGTGATTTAGTAGTCAAAGAAACACCGATAATCCGTCTGAGTTTGGAATACATATATGTTAGGAGGTAATGCACATGTAGTAATGTAAGAAACCAAGTTTTATTACTGGGCCGTCCAGCCTTTGTATGTCTCATTTAGTAATTTAGTAGTTAAAAAAACATCGATAATCCTTCTGAGTATGGAATACATAGATGTTAGGTTGTAATACAAGTGTAGTAATGTAAGAAATTAAGTTCTATTACTGGTAAGTCCAACCTTTGTATGAGTAATTTAGTGATTTAGTTGTCAAAAAACACCGATAATAAATCCAAGTATGGAATAATAGATGTTATGAGGTAATATACGAGTTGTAATGTAAGAAACCAAGTTTTATTACTGGTCTGTCCAGCCTTTGTATGTCTTATTTAGTAATTTAGTAGTTAAAAAATCATCGATAACCCCTCTGAGTATGGAATACATAGATGTTAGGTTGTAATACAATTGTAGTAATGTAAGAAACAAAGTTTTATTGCTGGTCTCTCAAGCCTTTGTATGTCTCATTTAGTAATTTAGTTGTCAAAAACACATCGATAACCCTTTTGAGTATGGTATGCATAGATGTTAGGTTGCAATACAAGTGTAGTAATGTAAGAGACCAAGTTCTATTATTGGTCCGTCTAACCTTTGTATGTGTAATTTAGTGATTTAGTAGTCAAAAAAACACTGATAATCCATCCAAGTAAGGAATAAGTAGATGCTAGGAGGTAATACACGTGTTCTAATGTAGGAAACCAAGTTTTATTATTGGTCTGTCCAACCTTTGTATGTCTCATTTAGAAATTTAGTAGTCAAAAATCCATCCGTGTATGGAATACATAGATGCTAGGTTGTAATACAATAGTAGTAATGTAAGAAACCAAGTTCTATTTTTGGTCCATCCAACTTTTGAATGTCTCATTTAGTGATTTAGTAGTCAAAGAAACACCGATAATCCATCTGAGTTTGGAATACATATATGTTAGGAGGTAATGCACATGTAGTAATGTAAGAAACCAAGTTTTATTACTGGTCTGTCCAGCCTTTGTATGTCTTATTTAGTAATTTAGTAGTTAAAAAAACATCGATAACCCCTCTAAGTATGGAATACATAGATGTTAGGTTGTAATACAATAGTAGTAATGTAAGAAACCAAGTTTTATTACTTGTCTCTCAAGCCTTTGTATGTCTCATTTAGTAATTTAGTAGTCAAAAACACATCGATAACCCTTTTGAGTATGGTATGCATAGATGTCAGGTTGCAATACAAGTGTAGTAATGTAAGAGACCAAGTTCTATTATTGGTCCGTCCAACCTTTGTATGTGTAATTTAGTGATTTAGTAGTCAAAAAAACACTGATAATCCATCCAAGTAAGGAATAAATAGATGCTAGGAGGTAATACACGTGTTCTAATGTAGTAAACCAAGTTTTATTATTGGTCTGTCCAACCTTTGTATGTCTCATTTAGATAATTAGTAGTCAAAAATCCATCCGTGTATGGAATACATAGATGCTAGGTTGTAATACAATAGTAGTAATGTAAGAAATCAAGTTCTATTACTGGTACATCCAACCTTTGTATGAGTTATTTAGTGATTTAGTTGTCAAAAAACACCGATAATCCATCCAAGTATGGAATAAATAGATGCTAGGAGGTAATATACGAGTTGTAATGTAAGAAACCAAGTTTTATTACTGGTCTGTCCAGCCTTTGTATGTCTTATTTAGTAATTTAGTAGTTAAAAAATCATCGATAACCCCTCTGAGTAAGGAATACATAGATGTTAGGTTGTAATACAATTGTAGTAATGTAAGAAACCAAGTTTTATTTCTGGTCTCTCAAGCCTTTGTATGTTTCATTTAGTAATTTAGTTGTCCAAAACACATCGATAACCCTTTTGAGTATGGTATGCATAGATGTTAGGTTGCAATACAACTGTAGTAATGTAAGAGACCAAGTTCTATTATTGGTCCTTCCAACCTTTGTATGTGTAATTTAGTGATTTAGTAGTCAAAAAAACACTGATAATCCATCCAAGTAAGGAATAAATAGATGCTAGGAGGTAATACACGTGTTCTAATGTAGGAAACCAAGTTTTATTATTGGTCTGTCCAACCTTTGTATGTCTCATTTAGAAATTTAGTAGTCAAAAATCCATCCGTGTATGGAATACATAGATGCTAGGTTGTAATACAATAGTAGTAATGTAAGAAACCAAGTTCTATTTTTGGTCCATCCAACTTTTGAATGTCTCATTTAGTGATTTAGTAGTCAAAGAAACACCGATAATCCATCTGAGTTTGGAATACATATATGTTAGGAGGTAATGCACATGTAGTAATGTAAGAAACCAAGTTTTATTACTAGTCTGTCCAGCCTTTGTATGTCTTATTTAGTAATTTAGTAGTTAAAAAAACATCGATAACCCCTCTAAGTATGGAATACATAGATGTTAGGTTGTAATACAATAGTAGTAATGTAAGAAACCAAGTTTTATTACTTGTCTCTCAAGCCTTTGTATGTCTCATTTAGTAATTTAGTAGTCAAAAACACATCGATAACCCTTTTGAGTATGGTATGCATAGATGTTAGGTTGCAATACAAGTGTAGTAATGTAAGAGACCAAGTTCTATTATTGGTCCGTCCAACCTTTGTATGTGTAATTTAGTGATTCAGTAGTCAAAAAAACACTGATAATCCATCCAAGTAAGGAATAAATAGATGCTAGGAGGTAATACACGTGTTCTAATGTAGTAAACCAAGTTTTATTATTGGTCTGTCCAACCTTTGTATGTCTCATTTAGATAATTAGTAGTCAAAAATCCATCCGTGTATGGAATACATAGATGCTAGGTTGTAATACAATAGTAGTAATGTAAGAAATCAAGTTCTATTACTGGTACATCCAACCTTTGTATGAGTTATTTAGTGATTTAGTTGTCAAAAAACACCGATAATCCATCCAAGTATGGAATAAATAGATGCTAGGAGGTAATATACGAGTTGTAATGTAAGAAACCAAGTTTTATTACTGGTCTGTCCAGCCTTTGTATGTCTTATTTAGTAATTTAGTAGTTAAAAAATCATCAATAACCCCTCTGAGTAAGGAATACATAGATGTTAGGTTGTAATACAATTGTAGTAATGTAAGAAACCAAGTTTTATTGCTGGTCTCTCAAGCCTTTGTATGTTTCATTTAGTAATTTAGTAGTCAAAAACACATCGATAACCCTTTTGAGTATGGTATGCATAGATGTTAGGTTGCAATACAACTGTAGTAATGTAAGAGACCAAGTTCTATTATTGGTCCTTCCAACCTTTGTATGTGTAATTTAGTGATTTAGTAGTCAAAAAAACACCGATAACCCATCCAAGTAAGGAATAAATAGATGCTAGGAGGTAATACACGTGTTCTAATGTAGGAAACCAAGTTTTATTATTGGTCTGTCCAACCTTTGTATGTCTCATTTAGAAATTTAGTAGTCAAAAAAACATCAAAAATTCATCCGTGTATGGAATACATAGATGCTAGGTAGTAATACAATAGTTGTAATGTAAGAAACCAAATTCTATTTTTTGTCCATCCAACTTTTGAATGTCTGATTTAGTGATTTAGTAGTCAAAGAAACACCGATAATCCATCTGAGTTTGGAATACATATATGTTAGGAGGTAATGCACATGTAGTAATGTAAGAAACCAAGTTCTATTACTGGTACGTCCAACCTTTGTATGAGTTATTTAGTGATTTAGTTGTCAAAAAAACACCGTTAATCCATCCAAGTATGGAATAAATAGATGCTAGGAGGTAATATACGTGTTGTAATGTAAGAAACTAAGTTTTATTACTGGTCTGTCCAGCCTTTGTATGTCATATTTAGTAATTTAGTAGTTAAAAAATCATCGATAACCCCTCTGAGTATGGAATACATAGATGTTAGGTTGTAATACAATTGTAGTAATGTAAGAAACCAAGTTTTATTGCTGGTATCTCAAGCCTTTGTATGTCTCATTTAGTAATTTAGTTGTCAAAAAACACATCGATAACCCTTTTGAGTATGGTATGCATAGATGTTAGGTTGCAATACAAGTGTAGTAATGTAAGAGACCAAGTTCTATTATTGGTTCGTCCAACCTTTGTATGTGTAATTTAGTGATTTAGTAGTCAAAAAAACACTGATAATCCATCCAGGTAAGGAATAAATAGATGGTAGGAGGTAATACACGTGTTGTAATGTAAGAAACCAAGTTTTATTACTGGTCTGTCCAGACTTTGTATGTCTTATTTAGTAATTTAGTAGTTAAAAAAACATCAATAACCCTTCTGAATATGGAATACATAGATGCTAGGTTGTAATACAATAGTAGTCATGTAAGAAACCAAGTTCTATTTTTGGTCAATCCAACTTTTGAATGTCTCATTTAGTGATTTAGTATCCAAAGAAACACCGATAATCCATGTGAGGTTGGAATACATAGTTGTTAGGAGGTAATGCACATGTTGTAATGTAAGAAACCAAGTTTTATTACTGGTCCATCTAGCCTTTGTATGTCTCATTTAGTAATTTAGTTGTCCAAAACACATCGATAACCCTTTTGAGTATGGTATGCATAGATGTTAGGTTGCAATACAAGTGTAGTAATGTAAGAGACCAAGTTCTATTATTGGTTCGTCCAACCTTTGTATGTGTAATTTAGTGATTTAGTAGTCAAAAAAACACTGATAATCCATCCAAGTAAGGAATAAATAGATGCTAGGAGGTAATACACGTGTTCTAATGTAGGAAACCAAGTTTTATAATTGGTCTGTCCAACCTTTGTATGTCTCATTTAGAAATTTAGTAGTCAAAAAAACATCAAAAATCCATCCGTGTATGGATTACATAGATGCTAGGTAGTAATACAATAGTTGTAATGTAAGAAACCAAGTTCTATTTTTGGTCCATCCAACTTTTGAATGTCTGATTTAGTGATTTAGTAGTCAAGGAAACACCAATAATCCATCTGAGTTTGGAATACATATATGTTAGGAGGTAATGCACATGTAGTAATGTAAGAAAGCAAGTTTTATTACTGGGCCGTCCAGCCTTTGTATGTCTCATTTAGTAATTTAGTAGTTAAAAAAACATCGATAATCCTTCTGAGTATCGAATACATAGATGTTAGGTTGTAATACAAGTGTAGTAATTTAAGAAATTAAGTTCTATTAATGGTAAGTCCAACCTTTGTATGAGTTATTTAGTGATTAGGTTGTCAAAAAACACCGATAATAAATCCAAGTATGGAATAAATAGATGTTATGAGGTAATATACGAGTTGTAATGTAAGAAACCAAGTTTTATTATTGGTCTGTCCAGCCTTTGTATGTCTTATTTAGTAATTTAGTAGTTAAAAAATCATCGATAACCCCTCTGAGTATGGAATACATAGATGTTAGGTTGTAATACAATTGTAGTAATGTAAGAAACAAAGTTTTATTGCTGGTCTCTCAAGCCTTTGTATGTCTCATTTAGTAATTTAGTTGTCAAAAACACATCGATAACCCTTTTGAGTATGGTATGCATAGATGTTAGGTTGCAATACAAGTGTAGTAATGTAAGAGACCAAGTTCTATTATTGGTCCGTCTAACCTTTGTATGTGTAATTTAGTGATTTAGTAGTAAAAAAAACACTGATAATCCATCCAAGTAAGGAATAAGTAGATGCTAAGAGGTAATACACGTGTTCTAATGTAGGAAACCAAGTTTTATTATTGGTCTGTCCAACCTTTGTATGTCTCATTTAGAAATTTAGTAGTCAAAAATCCATCCGTGTATGGAATACATAGATGCTAGGTTGTAATACAATAGTAGTAATGTAAGAAACCAAGTTCTATTTTTGGTCCATCCAACTTTTGAATGTCTCATTTAGTGATTTAGTTGTCAAAAAAACACCGTTAATCCATCCAAGTATGGAATAAATAGATGCTAGGAGGAAATATACGTGTTGTAATGTAAGAAACCAAGTTTTATTACTGGTCTCTCCAGCCTTTGTATGTCTTATTTAGTAATTTAGTAGTTAAAAAAACATCGATAACCCCTCTGAGTAAGGAATACATAGATGTTAGGTTGTAATACAATAGTAGTAATGTATGAAACCAAGTTTTATTACTGGTCTTTCAAGCCTTTGTATGTCTCATTTAGTAATTTAGTAGTCAAAAACACATCGATAACCCTTTTGAGTATGGTATGCATAGATGTTAGGTTGCAATACAACTGTAGTAATGTAAGAGACCAAGTTCTATTATTAGTCCTTCCAACCTTTGTATGTGTAATTTAGTGATTTAGTAGTTAAAAAAACACCGATAATCCATCCAAGTAAGGAATAAATAGATGCTAGGAGGTAATACACGTGTTCTAATGTAGGAAACCAAGTTTTATTATTGGTCTGTCCAACCTTTGTATGTCTTATTTAGAAATTTAGTAGTCAAAAAAACATCAAAAATTCATCCGTGTATGGAATACATAGATGCTAGGTAGTAATACAATAGTTGTAATGTAAGAAACCAAGTTCTATTTTTTGTCCATCCAACTTTTGAATGTCTGATTTAGTGATTTAGTAGTCAAAGAAACACCGATAATCCATCTGAGTTTGGAATACATATATGTTAGGAGGTAATGCACATGTAGTAATGTAAGAAACCAAGTTCTATTACTGGTACGTCCAACCTTTGTATGAGTTATTTAGTGATTTAGTTGTCAAAAAAACACCGTTAATCCATCCAAGTATGGAATAAATAGATGCTAGGAGGTAATATACGTGTTGTAATGTAAGAAACTAAGTTTTATTACTGGTCTGTCCAGCCTTTGTATGTCATATTTAGTAATTTAGTAGTTAAAAAATCATCGATAACCCCTCTGAGTACGGAATACATAGATGTTAGGTTGTAATACAATTGTAGTAATGTAAGAAACCAAGTTTTATTGCTGGTATCTCAAGCCTTTGTATGTCTCATTTAGTAATTTAGTTGTCAAAAAACACATCGATAACCCTTTTGAGTATGGTATGCATAGATGTTAGGTTGCAATACAAGTGTAGTAATGTAAGAGACCAAGTTCTATTATTGGTTCGTCCAACCTTTGTATGTGTAATTTAGTGATTTAGTAGTCAAAAAAACACTGATAATCCATCCAAGTAAGGAATAAATAGATGCTAGGAGGTAATATACGTGTTGTAATGTAAGAAACCAAGTTTTATTACTGGGCCGTCCAGCCTTTGTATGTCTCATTTAGTAATTTAGTAGTTAAAAAAACATCGATAATCCTTCTGAGTATGGAATACATAGATGTTAGGTTGTAATACAAGTGTAGTAATGTAAGAAATCAAGTTCTATTACTGGTACGTCCAACCTTTGTATGAGTTATTTAGTGATTTAGTTGTCTAAAAACACCGATAATCCATCCAAGTATGGAATAAATAGATGCTAGGAGGTAATATACGAGTTGTAATGTAAGAAACAAAGTTTTATTGCTGGTCTCTCCAGCCTTTGTATGTCTTATTTAGTAATTTAGTAGTTAAAAAAACATCGATAACCCCTCTGAGTATGGAATACATAGATGTTAGGTTGTAATACAATAGTAGTAATGTATGAAACCAAGTTTTATTACTGGTCTTTCAAGCCTTTGTATGTCTCATTTAGTAATTTAGTAGTCAAAAACACATCGATAACCCTTTTGAGTATGGTATGCATAGATGTTAGGATGCAATACAACTGTAGTAATGTAAGAGACCAAGTTCTATTATTGGTCCTTCCAACCTTTGTAGGTGTAATTTAGTGATTTAGTAGTCAAAAAAACACCGATAATCCATCCAAGTAAGGAATAAATAGATGCTAGGAGGTAATACACGTGTTCTAATGTAGGAAACCAAGTTTTATTATTGGTCTGTCCAACCTTTGTATGTCTCATTTAGAAATTTAGTAGTCAAAAAAACATCAAAAATTCATCCGTGTATGGAATACATAGATGCTAAGTAGTAATACAATAGTTGTAATGTAAGAAACCAAGTTCTATTTTTTGTCCATCCAACTTTTGAATGTCTGATTTAGTGATTTAGTAGTCAAAGAAACACCGATAATCCATCTGAGTTTGGAATACATATATGTTAGGAGGTAATGCACATGTAGTAATGTAAGAAACCAAGTTCTATTACTGGTACGTCCAACCTTTGTATGAGTTATTTAGTTATTTAGTTGTCAAAAAACACCGATAATCCATCCAAGTACGGAATAAATAGATGTTAGGAGGTAATATACGTAATGTAAGAAACCAAGTTTTATTACTGGTCTGTCCAGCCTTTGTATGTCATATTTAGTAATTTAGTAGTTAAAAAATCATCGATAACCCCTCTGAGTATGGAATACATAGATGTTAGGTTGTAATACAATTGTAGTAATGTAAGAAACCAAGTTTTATTGCTGGTCTCTCAAGCCTTTGTATGTCTCATTTAGTAATTTAGTTGTCAAAAAACACATCGATAACCCTTTTGAGTATGGTATGCATAGATGTTAGGTTGCAATACAAGTGTAGTAATGTAAGAGACCATGTTCTATTATTTGTCCGTCCAACCTTTGTATGTGTAATTTAGTGATTTAGTAGTCAAAAAAACACTGATAATCCATCCAAGTAAGGAATAAATAGGTGCTAGGAGGTAATACACGTGTTCTAATGTAGGAAACCAAGTTTTATTATTGGTCTGTCCAACCTTTGTATGTCTCATTTAGAAATTTAGTAGTCAAAAAAACATCAAAAATTCATCCGTGTATGGAATACATAGATGCTAAGTAGTAATACAATAGTTGTAATGTAAGAAACCAAGTTCTATTTTTTGTCCATCCAACTTTTGAATGTCTGATTTAGTGATTTAGTAGTCAAAGAAACACCGATAATCCATCTGAGTTTGGAATACATATATGTTAGGAGGTAATGCACATGTAGTAATGTAAGAAACCAAGTTCTATTACTGGTACGTCCAACCTTTGTATGAGTTATTTAGTGATTTAGTTGTCAAAAAACACCGATAATCCATCCAAGTAAGGAATAAATAGATGTTAGGAGGTAATATACGTAATGTAAGAAACCAAGTTTTATTACTGGTCTGTCCAGCCTTTGTATGTCATATTTAGCAATTTAGTAGTTAAAAAATCATCGATAACCCCTCTGAGTATGGAATACATAGATGTTAGGTTGTAATACAATTGTAGTAATGTAAGAAACCAAGTTTTATTGCTGGTCTCTCAAGCCTTTGTATGTCTCATTTAGTAATTTAGTTGTCAAAAAACACATCGATAACCCTTTTGAGTATGGTATGCATAGATGTTAGGTTGCAATACAAGTGTAGTAATGTAAGAGACCATGTTCTATTATTTGTCCGTCCAACCTTTGTATGTGTAATTTAGTGATTTAGTAGTCAAAAAAACACTGATAATCCATCCAAGTAAGGAATAAATAGATGCTAGGAGGTAATACACGTGTTCTAATGTAGGAAACCAAGTTTTATTATTTGTCTGTCCAACCTTTGTATGTCTCATTTAGAAATTTAGTAGTCAAAAATCCATCCGTGTATGGAATACACAGATGCTAGGTTGTAATAAAATAGTAGTAATGTAAGAAACCAAGTTCTATTTTTGGTCTATCCAACATTTGAATGTCTCATTTAGTGATTTAGTAGTCAAAAAAACATCGATAATACATCTGAGTTTGGAATACATAGATGTTAGGAAGTAATGCACATGTAGTAATGTAATAAACTAAGTTTTATTACCGGGCCGTCCAGCCTTTGTATGTCTCATTTAGTAATTTAGTAGTTAAAAAAACATCGATAATCCTTCTGAGTATGGAATACATAGATGTTAGGTTGTAATACAAGTGTAGTAATGTAAGAAATCAAGTTCTATTATCGGTACGTCCAACCTTTGTATGAGTTATTTAGTGATTTAGTTGTCAAACAAACACCGTTAATCCATCCAAGTATGGAATAAATAGATGCTAGGAGGTAATATACGTGTTTTAATGTAAGAAACCAAGTTTTATTACTGGTCTGTCCAGCCTTTGTATGTCTTATTTAGTAATTTAGTAGTTAAAAAATCATCGATAACCCCTCTGAGTATGGAATACATAGATGTTAGGTTGTAATACAATTGTAGTAATGTAAGAAACAAAGTTTTATTGCTGGTGTCTCAAGCCTTTGTGTGTCTCATTTAGTAATTTAGTTGTCAAAAAACACATCGATAAACCTTTTGAGTATGGTATGCATAGATGTTAGGTTGCAATACAAGTGTAGTAATGTAAGAGACCAAGTTCTATTATTGGTCCGTCCAACCTTTGTATTTGTAATTAGTGATTTAGTAGTCAAAAAAACACAGATAATCCATCCAAGTAAGGAATAAATAGATGCTAGGAGGTAATACACGTGTTCTAATGTAGGAAACCAAGTTTTATTATTGGTCTGTCCAACCTTTGTATGTCTCATTTAGAAATTTAGTAGTCAAAAATCCATCCGTGTATGGAATACATAGATGCTAGGTTGTAATACAATAGTTGTAATGTAAGAAACCAAGTTCTATTTTTGGTCCATCCAACTTTTGAATGTCTCATTTAGTGATTTAGTAGTCAAAGAAACACCGATAATACATCTGAGTTTGGAATACATAGATGTTAGGAGGCAATGCACATGTAGTAATGTAAGAAACTAAGTTTTATTACTGGGCCGTCCAGCCTTTGTATGTCTCATTTAGTAATTTAGTAGTTAAAAAAAACATCGATAATCCTTCTGAGTATGGAATACATAGATGTTAGGTTGTAATACAAGTGTAGTAATGTAAGAAATCAAGTTCTATTACTGGTACGTCCAACCTTTGTATGAGTTATTAAGTGATTTAGTTGTCAAAAAACACCGATAATCCATCCAAGTATGGAATAAATAGATGCTAGGAGGTAATATACGAGTTGTAATGTAAGAAACCAAGTTTTATTACTGGTCTGTCCAGCCTTTGTATGTCTTATTTAGTAATTTAGTAGTTAAAAAATCATCGATAACCCCTCTGAGTATGGAATACATAGATGTTAGGTTGTAATACAATTGTAGTAATGTAAGAAACCAAGTTTCATTGCTGGTCTCTCAAGCCATAGTATGTCTCATTTAGTAATTTAGTTGTCAAAAACACATCGATAACCCTTTTGAGTATGGTATGCATAGATGTTAGGTTGCAATACAAGTGTAGTAATGTAAGAGACCAAGTTCTATTATTGGTTCGTCCAACCTTTGTATGTGTAATTTAGTGATTTAGTAGTCAAAAAAACACTGATAATCCATCCAAGTAAGGAATAAATAGATGCTAGGAGGTAATATACGTGTTGTAATGTAAGAAACCAAGTTTTATTACTGGGCCGTCCAGCCTTTGTATGTCTCATTTAGTAATTTAGTAGTTAAAAAAACATCGATAATCCTTCTGAGTATGGAATACATAGATGTTAGGTTGTAATACAAGTGTAGTAATGTAAGAAATCAAGTTCTATTACTGGTACGTCCAACCTTTGTATGAGTTATTTAGTGATTTAGTTGTCTAAAAACACCGATAATCCATCCAAGTATGGAATAAATAGATGCTAGGAGGTAATATACGAGTTGTAATGTAAGAAACAAAGTTTTATTGCTGGTCTCTCCAGCCTTTGTATGTCTTATTTAGTAATTTAGTAGTTAAAAAAACATCGATAACCCCTCTGAGTATGGAATACATAGATGTTAGGTTGTAATACAATAGTAGTAATGTATGAAACCAAGTTTTATTACTGGTCTTTCAAGCCTTTGTATGTCTCATTTAGTAATTTAGTAGTCAAAAACACATCGATAACCCTTTTGAGTATGGTATGCATAGATGTTAGGATGCAATACAACTGTAGTAATGTAAGAGACCAAGTTCTATTATTGGTCCTTCCAACCTTTGTAGGTGTAATTTAGTGATTTAGTAGTCAAAAAAACACCGATAATCCATCCAAGTAAGGAATAAATAGATGCTAGGAGGTAATACACGTGTTCTAATGTAGGAAACCAAGTTTTATTATTGGTCTGTCCAACCTTTGTATGTCTCATTTAGAAATTTAGTAGTCAAAAAAACATCAAAAATTCATCCGTGTATGGAATACATAGATGCTAAGTAGTAATACAATAGTTGTAATGTAAGAAACCAAGTTCTATTTTTTGTCCATCCAACTTTTGAATGTCTGATTTAGTGATTTAGTAGTCAAAGAAACACCGATAATCCATCTGAGTTTGGAATACATATATGTTAGGAGGTAATGCACATGTAGTAATGTAAGAAACCAAGTTCTATTACTGGTACGTCCAACCTTTGTATGAGTTATTTAGTTATTTAGTTGTCAAAAAACACCGATAATCCATCCAAGTAAGGAATAAATAGATGTTAGGAGGTAATATACGTAATGTAAGAAACCAAGTTTTATTACTGGTCTGTCCAGCCTTTGTATGTCATATTTAGTAATTTAGTAGTTAAAAAATCATCGATAACCCCTCTGAGTATGGAATACATAGATGTTAGGTTGTAATACAATTGTAGTAATGTAAGAAACCAAGTTTTATTGCTGGTCTCTCAAGCCTTTGTATGTCTCATTTAGTAATTTAGTTGTCAAAAAACACATCGATAACCCTTTTGAGTATGGTATGCATAGATGTTAGGTTGCAATACAAGTGTAGTAATGTAAGAGACCATGTTCTATTATTTGTCCGTCCAACCTTTGTATGTGTAATTTAGTGATTTAGTAGTCAAAAAAACACTGATAATCCATCCAAGTAAGGAATAAATAGGTGCTAGGAGGTAATACACGTGTTCTAATGTAGGAAACCAAGTTTTATTATTGGTCTGTCCAACCTTTGTATGTCTCATTTAGAAATTTAGTAGTCAAAAAAACATCAAAAATTCATCCGTGTATGGAATACATAGATGCTAAGTAGTAATACAATAGTTGTAATGTAAGAAACCAAGTTCTATTTTTTGTCCATCCAACTTTTGAATGTCTGATTTAGTGATTTAGTAGTCAAAGAAACACCGATAATCCATCTGAGTTTGGAATACATATATGTTAGGAGGTAATGCACATGTAGTAATGTAAGAAACCAAGTTCTATTACTGGTACGTCCAACCTTTGTATGAGTTATTTAGTGATTTAGTTGTCAAAAAACACCGATAATCCATCCAAGTAAGGAATAAATAGATGTTAGGAGGTAATATACGTAATGTAAGAAACCAAGTTTTATTACTGGTCTGTCCAGCCTTTGTATGTCATATTTAGTAATTTAGTAGTTAAAAAATCATCGATAACCCCTCTGAGTATGGAATACATAGATGTTAGGTTGTAATACAATTGTAGTAATGTAAGAAACCAAGTTTTATTGCTGGTCTCTCAAGCCTTTGTATGTCTCATTTAGTAATTTAGTTGTCAAAAAACACATCGATAACCCTTTTGAGTATGGTATGCATAGATGTTAGGTTGCAATACAAGTGTAGTAATGTAAGAGACCATGTTCTATTATTTGTCCGTCCAACCTTTGTATGTGTAATTTAGTGATTTAGTAGTCAAAAAAACACTGATAATCCATCCAAGTAAGGAATAAATAGATGCTAGGAGGTAATACACGTGTTCTAATGTAGGAAACCAAGTTTTATTATTTGTCTGTCCAACCTTTGTATGTCTCATTTAGAAATTTAGTAGTCAAAAATCCATCCGTGTATGGAATACATAGATGCTAGGTTGTAATAAAATAGTAGTAATGTAAGAAACCAAGTTCTATTTTTGGTCCATCCAACATTTGAATGTCTCATTTAGTGATTTAGTAGTCAAAAAAACATCGATAATACATCTGAGTTTGGAATACATAGATGTTAGGAAGTAATGCACATGTAGTAATGTAATAAACTAAGTTTTATTACCGGGCCGTCCAGCCTTTGTATGTCTCATTTAGTAATTTAGTAGTTAAAAAAACATCGATAATCCTTCTGAGTATGGAATACATAGATGTTAGGTTGTAATACAAGTGTAGTAATGTAAGAAATCAAGTTCTATTATCGGTACGTCCAACCTTTGTATGAGTTATTTAGTGATTTAGTTGTCAAACAAACACCGTTAATCCATCCAAGTATGGAATAAATAGATGCTAGGAGGTAATATACGTGTTGTAATGTAAGAAACCAAGTTTTATTACTGGTCTGTCCAGCCTTTGTATGTCTTATTTAGTAATTTAGTAGTTAAAAAATCATCGATAACCCCTCTGAGTATGGAATACATAGATGTTAGGTTGTAATACAATTGTAGTAATGTAAGAAACAAAGTTTTATTGCTGGTGTCTCAAGCCTTTGTGTGTCTCATTTAGTAATTTAGTTGTCAAAAAACACATCGATAAACCTTTTGAGTATGGTATGCATAGATGTTAGGTTGCAATACAAGTGTAGTAATGTAAGAGACCAAGTTCTATTATTGGTCCGTCCAACCTTTGTATTTGTAATTAGTGATTTAGTAGTCAAAAAAACACAGATAATCCATCCAAGTAAGGAATAAATAGATGCTAGGAGGTAATACACGTGTTCTAATGTAGGAAACCAAGTTTTATTATTGGTCTGTCCAACCTTTGTATGTCTCATTTAGAAATTTAGTAGTCAAAAATCCATCCGTGTATGGAATACATAGATGCTAGGTTGTAATACAATAGTAGTAATGTAAGAAACCAAGTTCTATTTTTGGTCCATCCAACTTTTGAATGTCTCATTTAGTGATTTAGTAGTCAAAGAAACACCGATAATACATCTGAGTTTGGAATACATAGATGTTAGGAGGTAATGCACATGTAGTAATGTAAGAAACTAAGTTTTATTACTGGGCCGTCCAGCCTTTGTATGTCTCATTTAGTAATTTAGTAGTTAAAAAAAACATCGATAATCCTTCTGAGTATGGAATACATAGATGTTAGGTTGTAATACAAGTGTAGTAATGTAAGAAATCAAGTTCTATTACTGGTACGTCCAACCTTTGTATGAGTTATTAAGTGATTTAGTTGTCAAAAAACACCGATAATCCATCCAAGTATGGAATAAATAGATGCTAGGAGGTAATATACGAGTTGTAATGTAAGAAACCAAGTTTTATTACTGGTCTGTCCAGCCTTTGTATGTCTTATTTAGTAATTTAGTAGTTAAAAAATCATCGATAACCCCTCTGAGTATGGAATACATAGATGTTAGGTTGTAATACAATTGTAGTAATGTAAGAAACCAAGTTTCATTGCTGGTCTCTCAAGCCATAGTATGTCTCATTTAGTAATTTAGTTGTCAAAAACACATCAATAACCCTTTTGAGTATGGTATGCATAGATGTTAGGTTGCAATACAAGTGTAGTAATGTAAGAGACCATGTTCTATTATTGGTCCGTCCAACCTTTGTATGTGTAATTTAGTGATTTAGTAGTCAAAAAAACACTGATAATCCATCCAAGTAAGGAATAAATAGATGCTAGGAGGTAATACACGTGTTCTAATGTAGGAAACCAAGTTTTATTATTGGTCTGTCCAACCTTTGTATGTCTCATTTAGAAATTTAGTAGTCAAAAATCCATCCATGTATGGAATACATAGATGCTAGGTTGTAATACAATAGTAGTAATGTAAGAAACCAAGTTCTATTTTTGGTCCATCCAACTTTTGAATGTCTCATTTAGTGATTTAGTAGTCAAAGAAACACCGATAATCCATCTGAGTTTGGAATACATAGATGTTAGGAGGTAATGCACATGTAGTAATGTAAGAAACCAAGTTTTATTACTGGTCTGTCCAGCCTTTGTATGTCTTATTTAGTAATTTAGTAGTTAAAAAATCATCGATAACCCCTCTTTGTATGGAATACATAGATGTTAGGTTGTAATACAATTGTAGTAATGTAAGAAACCAAGTTTTATTGCTGGTCTCTCAAGCCTTTGTATGTCTCATTTAGTAATTTAGTTGTCAAAAACACATCGATAACCCTTTTGAGTATGGTATGCATAGATGTTAGGTTGCAATACAAGTGTAGTAATGTAAGAGACCAAGTTCTATTATTGGTCCGTCCAACCTTTGTATGTGTAATTTAGTGATTTAGTAGTCAAAAAAACACTGATAATCCATCCAAGTAAGGAATAAATAGATGCTACGAGGTAATACACGTGTTCTAATGTAGGAAACCAAGTTTTATTATTGGTCTGTTCAACCTTTGTATGTCTCATCTAGAAATTTAGTAGTCAAAAATCCATCCGTGTATGGAATACATAGATGCTAGGTTGTAATACAATAGTAGTAATGTAAGAAACCAAGTTCTATTTTTGGTCCATCCAACTTTTGAATGTCTCATTTAGTGATTTAGTAGTCAAAGAAACACCGATAATACATCTGAGTTTGGAATACATAGATGTTAGGAGGTAATGCACATGTAATAATGTAAGACACTAAGTTTTATTACTGGGCCGTCCAGCCTTTGTATGTCTCATTCAGTAATTTAGTGGTTAAAAAAACATCGATAATCCTTCTGAGTATGGAATACATAGATGTTAGGTTGTAATACAAGTGTAGTAATATAAGAAATCAAGTTCTATTACTGGTACGTCCAACCTTTGTATGAGTTATTTAGTGATTTAGTTGTCAAAAAAACACCGTTAATCCATCCAAGTATGGAATAAATAGATGCTAGGAGGTAATATACGTGTTGTAATGTAAGAAACCAAGTTTTATTACTGGTCTGTCCAGCCTTTGTATGTCATATTTAGTAATTTAGTTGTTAAAAAATCATCGATAACCCCTCTGAGTATGGAATACATAGATGTTAGGTTGTCATACAATTGTAGTAATGTAAGAAACCAAGTTTTATTGCTGGTCTCTCAAGCCTTTGTATGTCTCATTTAGTAATTTAGTTGTCAAAAACACATCGATAACCCTTTTGAGTATGGTATGCATAGATGTTAGGTTGCAATACAACTGTAGTAATGTAAGAGACCAAGTTCTATTATTGGTCCGTCCAACCTTTGTATGTGTAATTTAGTGATTTAGTAGTCAGAAAAACACTGATAATCCATCCAAGTAAGGAATAAATATATGCTAGGAGGTAATACACGTGTTCTAATGTAGGAAACCAAGTTTTATTATTGGTCTGTCCAACCTTTGTATGTCTCATTTAGAAATTTAGTAGTCAAAAATCCATCCGTGTATGGAATACATAGATGCTAGGTTGTAATACAATAGTAGTAATGTAAGAAACCAAGTTCTATTTTTGGTCCATCCAACTTTTGAATGTCTCATTTAGTGATTTAGTAGTCAAAGAAACACCGATAATCCATCTGAGTTAGGAATACATAGATGTTAGGAGGTAATGCATATGTACTAATGTAAGAAACCAAGTTTTATTACTGGGCCGTCCAGCCTTTGTATGTCTCATTTAGTAATTTAGTAGTTAAAAAAACATCGTTAATCCTTCTGAGTATGGAATACATAGATGTTAGGTTGTAATACAAGTGTAGTAATGTAAGAAATCAAGTTCTATTACTGGTACGTCCAACCTTTGTATGAGTTATTTAGTGATTTAGTTGTCAAAAAACACCGATAATCCATCCAAGTATGGAATAAATAGATGCTAGGAGGTAATATACGAGTTGTAATGTAAGAAACCATGTTTTATTACTGGTCTGTCCAACCTTTGTTTGTCTTATTTAGTAATTTAATAGTTAAAAAAATATTGATAACCCCTCTTTGTATGGAATACATAGATGTTAGGTTGTAATACAATTGTAGTAATGTAAGAAACCAAGTTTTATTGCTGGTCTCTCAAGCCTTTGTATGTCTCATTTAGTAATTTAGTTCTCAAAAACACATCGATAACCCTTTTGAGTATGGTATGCATAGATGGTAGGTTGCAATACAAGTGTAGTAATGTAAGAGACCAAGTTCTATTATTGGTCCGTCCAACCTTTGTATGTGTAATTTAGTGATTTAGTAGTCAAAAAAACACTGATAATCCATCCAAGTAAGGAATAAATAGATGCTAGGAGGTAATACACTTGTTCTAATGTAGGAAACCAAGTTTTATTATTGGTCTGTCCAACCTTTGTATGTCTCATTTAGAAATTTAGTAGTCAAAAATCCATCCGTGTATGGAATACATAGATGCCAGGTTGTAATACAATAGCAGTAATGTAAGAAACCAAGTTCTATTTTTGGTCCATCCAACTTTTGAATGTCTCATTTAGTGATTCAGTAGTCAAAGAAACACCGATAATCCATCTGAGTTTGGAATACATAGATGTTAGGAGGTAATGCACATGTAGTAATGTAAGAAACCAAGTTTTATTACTGGGCCGTCCAACCTTTGTATGTCTAATTTAGTAATTTAGTAGTTAAAAAAACATCGATAATCCTTCTGAGTATGGAATACATAGATGTTAGGTTGTAATACAAGTGTAGTAATGTAAGAAATCAAGTTCTATTACTGGTACGTCCAACCTTTGTATGAGTTATTTAGTGATTTAGTTGTCAAAAAACACCGATAATCCATCCAAGTATGGAATAAATAGATGCTAGGAGGTAATATACGAGTTGTAATGTAAGAAACCAAGTTTTATTACTGGTCTGTCCAGCCTTTGTATGTCTTATTTAGTAATTTAGTAGTTAAAAAATCATCGATAACCCCTCTTTGTATGGAATACATAGATGTTAGGTTGTAATACAATTGTAGTAATGTAAGAAACCAAGTTTTATTGCTGGTCTCTCAAGCCTTTGTATGTCTCATTTAGTAATTTAGTTGTCAAAAACACATCGATAACCCTTTTGAGTATGGTATGCATAGATGTTAGGTTGCAATACAAGTGTAGTAATGTAAGAGACCAAGTTCTATTATTGGTCCGTCCAACCTTTGTATGTGTAATTTAGTGATTTAGTAGTCAAAAAAACACTGATAATCCATCCAAGTAAGGAATAAATAGATGCTAGGAGGTAATACACGTGTTCTAATGTAGGAAACCAAGTTTTATTATTGGTCTGTCCAACCTTTGTATGTCTCATTTAGAAATTTAGTAGTCAAAAATCCATCCGTGTATGGAATACATAGATGCTAGGTTGTAATACAATAGTAGTAATGTAAGAAACCAAGTTCTATTTTTGGTCCATCCAACTTTTGAATGTCTCATTTAGTGATTTAGTAGTCAAAGAAACACCGATAATCCATCTGAGTTTGGAATACATAGATGTTAGGAGGTAATACACATGTAGTAATGTAAGAAACCAAGTTTTATTACTGGGCCATCCAGCCTTTGTATGTCTCATTTAGTAATTTAGTAGTTAAAAAAACATCGATAATCCTTCTGAGTATGGAATACATAGATGTTAGGTTGTAACACAAGTGTAGTAATGTAAGAAATCAAGTTCTATTACTGGTACGTCCAACCTTTGTATGAGTTATTTAGAGATTTAGTTGTCAAAAAACACCGATAATCCATCCAAGTATGGAATAAATAGATGCTAGGAGGTAATATACGAGTTGTAATATAAGAAACCAAGTTTTATTACTGGTCTGTCCAGCCTTTGTATGTCTTATTTAGTAATTTAGTAGTTAAAAAATCATCGATAACCCCTCTGAGTATGGACTACATATATGTTAGGTTGTAATACAATTGTAGTAATGTAAGAAACCAAGTTTTATTTCTGGTCTCTCAAGCCTTTGTATGTCTCATTTAGTAATTTAGTTGTCAAAAACACATCGATAACCCTTTTGAGTATGGTATGCATAGATGTTAGGTTGCAATACAAGTGTAGTAATGTAAGAGACCAAGTTCTATTATTGGTCCGTCCAACCTTTGTATGTGTAATTTAGTGATTTAGTAGTCAAAAAAACACTGATAATCCATCCAAGTAAGGAATAAATAGATGCTAGGAGGTAATACACGTGTTCTAATGTAGGAAACCAAGTTTTATTATTGGTCTGTCCAACCTTTGTATGTCTCATTTAGAAATTTAGTAGTCAAAAATCCATCCGTGTATGGAATACATAGATGCCAGGTTGTAATACAATAGCAGTAATGTAAGAAACCAAGTTCTATTTTTGGTCCATCCAACTTTTGAATGTCTCATTTAGTGATTCAGTAGTCAAAGAAACACCGATAATCCATCTGAGTTTGGAATACATAGATGTTAGGAGGTAATGCACATGTAGTAATGTAAGAAACCAAGTTTTATTACTGGGCCGTCCAACCTTTGTATGTCTAATTTAGTAATTTAGTAGTTAAAAAAACATCGATAATCCTTCTGAGTTTGGAATACATAGATGTTAGGTTGTAATACAAGTGTAGTAATGTAAGAAATCAAGTTCTATTACTGGTACGTCCAACCTTTGTATGAGTTATTTAGTGATTTAGTTGTCAAAAAACACCGATAATCCATCCAAGTATGGAATAAATAGATGCTAGGAGGTAATATACGAGTTGTAATGTAAGAAACCAAGTTTTATTACTGGTCTGTCCAGCCTTTGTATGTCTTATTTAGTAATTTAGTAGTTAAAAAATCATCGATAACCCCTCTTTGTATGGAATACATAGATGTTAGGTTGTAATACAATTGTAGTAATGTAAGAAACCAAGTTTTATTGCTGGTCTCTCAAGCCTTTGTATGTCTCATTTAGTAATTTAGTTGTCAAAAACACATCGATAACCCTTTTGAGTATGGTATGCATAGATGTTAGGTTGCAATACAAGTGTAGTAATGTAAGAGACCAAGTTCTATTATTGGTCCGTCCAACCTTTGTATGTGTAATTTAGTGATTTAGTAGTCAAAAAAACACTGATAATCCATCCAAGTAAGGAATAAATAGATGCTAGGAGGTAATACACGTGTTCTAATGTAGGAAACCAAGTTTTATTATTGATCTGTCCAACCTTTGTATGTCTCATTTAGAAATTTAGTAGTCAAAAATCCATCCGTGTATGGAATACATAGATGCTAGGTTGTAATACAATAGTAGTAATGTAAGAAACCAAGTTCTATTTTTGGTCCATCCAACTTTTGAATGTCTCATTTAGTGATTTAGTAGTCAAAGAAACAACGATAATCCATCTGAGTTTGGAATACATAGATGTTAGGAGGTAATGCACATGTAGTAATGTAAGAAACCAAGTTTTATTACTGGGCCGTCCAACCTTTGTATGTCTCATTTAGTAATTTAGTAGTTAAAAAAACATCGATAATCCTTCTGAGTATGGAATACATAGATGTTAGGTTGTAATACAAGTGTAGTAATGTAAGAAATCCAGTTCTATTACTGGTACGTCTAACCTTTGTATGAGTTATTTAGTGATTTAGTTGTCAAAAAACACCGATAATCCATCCAAGTATGGAATAAATAGATGCTAGGAGGTAATATACGAGTTGTAATGTAAGAAACCAAGTTTTATTACTGGTCTGTCCAGCTTTTGTATGTCTTATTTAGTAATTTAGTAGTTAAAAAATCATCGATAACCCCTCTTTGTATGGAATACATAGATGTTAGGTTGTAATACAATTGTAGTAATGTAAGAAACCAAGTTTTATTGCTGGTCTCTCAAGCCTTTGTATGTCTCATTTAGTAATTTAGTTGTCAAAAACACATCGATAACCCTTTTGAGTATGGTATGCATAGATGTTAGGTTGCAATACAAGTGTAGTAATGTAAGAGACCAAGTTCTATTATTGGTCCGTCCAACCTTTGTATGTGTAATTTAGTGATTTAGTAGTCAAAAAAACACTGATAATCCATCCAAGTAAGGAATAAATAGATGCTAGGAGGTAATACACGTGTTCTAATGTAGGAAACCAAGTTTTATTATTGGTCTGTCCAACCTTTGTATGTCTCATTTAGAAATTTAGTAGTCAAAAATCCATCCGTGTATGGAATACATAGATGCTAGGTTGTAATACAATAGTAGTAATGTAAGAAACCATGTTCTATTTTTTGTCCATCCAACTTTTGAATGTCTCATTTAGTGATTTAGTAGTCAAAGAAACACCGATAATCCATCTGAGTTTGGAATACATAGATGTTAGGAGGTAATGCACATGTAGTAATGTAAGAAACCAAGTTTTATTACTGGGCCGTCCAGCCTTTGTATGTCTCATTTAGTAATTTAGTAGTTAAAAAAACATCGATAATCCTTCTGAGTATGGAATACATAGATGTTAGGTTGTAATACAAGTGTAGTAATGTAAGAAATCAAGTTCTATTACTGGTACGTCCAACCTTTGTATGAGTTATTTAGTTATTTAGTTGTCCAAAAACACCGATAATCCATCCAAGTATGGAATAAATAGATGCTAGGAGGTAATATACGAGTTGTAATATAAGAAACCAAGTGTTATTACTGGTCTGTCCAGCCTTTGTATGTCTTATTTAGTAATTTAGTAGTTAAAAAATCATCGATAACCCCTCTGAGTATGGACTACATAGATGTTAGGTTGTAATACAATTGTAGTAATGTAAGAAACCAAGTTTTATTGCTGGTCTCTCAAGCCTTTGTATGTTCATTTAGTAATTTAGTTGTCAAAAACACATCGATAACCCTTTTGAGTATGGTATGCATAGATGTTAGGTTGCAATACAAGTGTAGTAATGTAAGAGACCAAGTTCTATTATTGGTCCGTCCAACCTTTGTATGTGTAATTTAGTGATTTAGTAGTCAAAAAAACACTGATAATCCATCCAAGTAAGGAATAAATAGATGCTAGGAGGTAATACACGTGTTCTAATGTAGGGAACCAAGTTTTATTATTGGTCTGTCCAACTTTTTTATGTCTCATTTAGAAATTTAGTAGTCAAAAATCCATCTGTGTATGGAATACATAGATGCTAGGTTGTAATACAATAGTAGTAATGTAAGAAACCAAGTTCTATTTTTGGTCCGTCCAACTTTTGAATGTCTTATTTAGTGATTTAGTAGTCAAAGAAACCCCGACAATCCATCTGAGTTTGGAATACATAGATGTTAGGAGGTAATGCACATGTAGTAATGTAAGAAACCAAGTTTTATTACTGGGCCGTCCAGCCTTTGTATGTCTCATTTAGTAATTTAGTAGTTAAAAAAACATCGATAATCCTTTTGAGTATGGAATACATAGATGTTAGGTCGTAATACAAGTGTAGTAATGTAAGAAATCAAGTTCTATTACTGGTACGTCCAACCTTGTATGAGTTATTTAGTTATTTAGTTGTCCAAAAACACCGATAATCCATCAAAGTATGGACTAAATAGATGTTAGGAGGTAATATACGAGTTGTAATGTAAGAAACCAAGTTTTATTACTGGTCTGTCCAGCCTATGTATGTCTTATTTAGTAATTTAGTAGTTAAAAAAACATCGATAACCCCTCTGAGTATGGAATACATAGATGTTAGGTTGTAATACAATAGTAGTAATGTAAGAAACCAAGTTTTATTACTGGTCTCTAAAGACTTTGTATGTCTCATGTAGTAATATAGTAGTCAAAAACACACCGATAACCCTTTTGAGTATGGTATGCATAGATGTTAGGTTGCAATACAAGTGTAGTAATGTAAGAGACCAAGTTCTATTATTGGTCCGTCCAACCTTTGTATGTGTAATTTAGTGATTTAGTAGTAAAAAAAACATCGATAATCCATCCAAGTAAGGAATAAATAGATGCTATGAGGTAATACACGTGTTCTAATGTAAGAATCCAAATTTTATTATTGGTCTGTCCAACCTTTGTATGTCTCATTTAGAAATTTAGTAGTCAAAAAAACATCAAAAATCCATCCGTGTATGGAATACATAGATGCTAGGTTGTAATACAATAGCAGTAATGTAAGAAACCAAGTTCTATTTTTGGTCCATCCAACTTTTGAATGTCTCATTTAGTGATTTAGTAGTCAAAGAAACACCGATAATCCATCTGAGTTTGGAATACATAGATGTTAGGAGGTAATGCACATGTAGTAATGTAAGAAACCAAGTTTTATTACTGGGTCGTCCAGCCTTTGTATGTCTCATTTAGTAATTTAGTAGTTAAAAAAACATCAATAATCCTTCTGAGTATGGAATACATAGATGTTAGGTTGTAATACAAGTGTAGTAATGTAAGAAATCAAGTTCTATTACTGGTACGTCTAACCTTTGTATGAGTTATTTAGTGATTTAGTTGTCAAAAAACACATATAATCCATCCAAGTATGGCATAAATAGATGCTAGGAGGTAATATACGAGTTGTAATGTAAGAAACCAAGTTTTATTACTGGTCTGTCCAGCCTTTGTATGTCTTATTTAGTAATTTAGTAGTTAAAAAAACATCGATAACCCCTCTGAGTATGGAATACATAGATGTTAGGTTGTAATACAATAGTAGTAATGTAAGAAACCAAGTTTTATTACTGGTCTTTCAAGCCTTTGTATGTCTCATTTAGTAATATAGTAGTCAAAAACACATCGATAACCCTTTTGAGTATGGTATGCATAGATGTTAGGTTGCAATAAAAGTGTAGTAATGTAAGAGACCAAGTTCTATTATTGGTCCGTCCAACCTTTGTATGTGTAATTTAGTGATTTAGTAGTCAAAAAAACACTGATAATCCATCCAAGTAAGGAATAAATAGATGCTAGGAGGTAATACACGTGTTCTAATGTAGGAAACCAAGTTTTATTATTGGTCTGTCCAACCTTTGTATGTCTCATTTAGAAATTTAGTAGTCAAAAATCCATCCGTGTATGGAATACATAGATGCTAGGTTATAATACAATAGTAGTAATGTAAGAAACCAAGTTCTATTTTTGGTCCATCCAACTTTTGAATGTCTCATTTAGTGATTTAGTAGTCAAAGAAACACCGATAATCCATCTGAGTTTGGAATACATAGATGTTAGGAGGTAATGCACATGTAGTAATGTAAGAAACCAAGTTTTATTACTGGGCCGTCCAGCCTTTGTATGTCTCATTTAGTAATTTAGTAGTTAAAAAAACATCGATAATCCTTCTGAGTATGGAATACATAGATGTTAGGTTGTAATACAAGTGTAGTAATGTAAGAAATCAAGTTCTATTACTGGTACGTCTAACCTTTGTATGAGTTATTTAGTGATTTAGTTGTCAAAAAACACCGATAATCCATCTAAGTATGGAATAAATAGATGCTAGGAGGTAATATACGAGTTGTAATGTAAGAAACCAAGTTTTATTACTGGTCTGTCCAGCCTTTGTATGTCTTATTTAGTAATTTAGTAGTTAAAAAATCATCGATAACCCCTCTTTGTATGGAATACATAGATGTTAGGTTGTAATACAATTGTAGTAATGTAAGAAACCAAGTTTTATTGCTGGTCTCTCAAGCCTTTGTATGTCTCATTTAGTAATTTAGTTGTCAAAAACACATCGATAACCCTTTTGAGTATGGTATGCATAGATGTTAGGTTGCAATACAAGTGTAGTAATGTAAGAGACCAAGTTCTATTATTGGTCCGTCCAACCTTTGTATGTGTAATTTAGTGATTTAGTAGTCAAAAAAACACTGATAATCCATCCAAGTAAGGAATAAATAGATGCTAGGAGGTAATACACGTGTTCTAATGTAGGAAACCAAGTTTTATTATTGGTCTGTCCAACCTTTGTATGTCTCATTTAGAAATTTAGTAGTCAAAAATCCATCCGTGTATGGAATACATAGATGCTAGGTTGTAATACAATAGTAGTAATGTAAGAAACCAAGTTCTATTTTTGGTCCATCCAACTTTTGAATGTCTCATTTAGTGATTTAGTAGTCAAAGAAACACCGATAATCCATCTGAGTTTGGAATACATAGATGTTAGGAGGTAATGCACATGTAGTAATGTAAGAAACCAAGTTTTATTACTGGGCCATCCAGCCTTTGTATGTCTCATTTAGTAATTTAGTAGTTAAAAAAACATCGATAATCCTTCTGAGTATGGAATACATAGATGTTAGGTTGTAATACAAGTGTAGTAATGTAAGAAATCAAGTTCTATTACTGGTACGTCCAACCTTGGTATGAGTTATTTAGTGATTTAGTTGTCAAAAAACACCGATAATCCATCCAAGTATGGAATAAATAGATGCTAGGAGGTAATATACGAGTTGTAATGTAAGAAACCAAGTTTTATTACTGGTCTGTCCAGCCTTTGTATGTCTTATTTAGTAATTTAGTAGTTAAAAAAACATCGATAACCCCTCTGAGTATGGAATACATAGATGTTAGGTTGTAATACAATAGTAGTAATGTAAGAAACCAAGTTTTATTACTGGTCTCTAAAGACTTTGTATGTCTCATGTAGTAATATAGTAGTCAAAAACACACCGATAACCCTTTTGAGTATGGTATGCATAGATGTTAGGTTGCAATACAAGTGTAGTAATGTAAGAGACCAAGTTCTATTATTGGTCCGTCCAACCTTTGTATGTGTAATTTAGTGATTTAGTAGTAAAAAAAACATCGATAATCCATCCAAGTAAGGAATAAATAGATGCTATGAGGTAATACACGTGTTCTAATGTAAGAATCCAAATTTTATTATTGGTCTGACAACCTTTGTATGTCTCATTTAGAAATTTAGTAGTCAAAAAAACATCAAAAATCCATCCGTGTATGGAATACATAGATGCTAGGTTGTAATACAATAGCAGTAATGTAAGAAACCAAGTTCTATTTTTGGTCCATCCAACTTTTGAATGTCTCATTTAGTGATTTAGTAGTCAAAGAAACACCGATAATCCATCTGAGTTTGGAATACATAGATGTTAGGAGGTAATGCACATGTAGTAATGTAAGAAACCAAGTTTTATTACTGGGCCGTCCAGCCTTTGTATGTCTCATTTAGTAATTTAGTAGTTAAAAAAACATCAATAATCCTTCTGAGTATGGAATACATATATGTTAAGTTGTAATACAAGTGTAGTAATGTAAGAAATCAAGTTCTATTACTGGTACGTCTAACCTTTGTATGAGTTATTTAGTGATTTAGTTGTCAAAAAACACATATAATCCATCCAAGTATGGCATAAATAGATGCTAGGAGGTAATATACGAGTTGTAATGTAAGAAACCAAGTTTTATTACTGGTCTGTCCAGCCTTTGTATGTCTTATTTAGTAATTTAGTAGTTAAAAAAACATCGATAACCCCTCTGAGTATGGAATACATAGATGTTAGGTTGTAATACAATAGTAGTAATGTAAGAAACCAAGTTTTATTACTGGTCTTTCAAGCCTTTGTATGTCTCATTTAGTAATATAGTAGTCAAAAACACATCGATAACCCTTTTGAGTATGGTATGCATAGATGTTAGGTTGCAATACAAGTGTAGTAATGTAAGAGACCAAGTTCTATTATTGGTCCGTCCAACCTTTTTATGTGTAATTTAGTGATTTAGTAGTAAAAAAAACACCGATAATCCATCCAAGTAAGGAATAAATAGATGCTGTGAGGTAATACACGTGTTCTAATGTAAGAAACCAAATTTTATTATTGGTCTGTCCAACCTTTGTATGTCTTATTTAGAAATTTAGTAGTCAAAAAAACATCAAAAATCCATCCGTGCATGGAATACATAGATGCTAGGTTGCAATACAATAGTAGTAATGTAAGAAACCAAGTTCTATTTTTGGTCCATCCAACTTTTGAAAGTCTCATTTAGTGATTTAGTAGTCAAAGAAACACCTATAATCCATCTGAGTTTGGAATACATACATGTTAGGAGGTAATGCACATGTAGTAATGTAAGAAACCAAGTTTTATTACTGGGCCGTCCAGCCTTTGTATGTCTCATTTAGTAATTTAGTAGTTAAAAAAACATCGATAATCCTTCTGGGTATGGAATACATAGATGTTAGGTTGTAATACAAGTGTAGTAATGTAAGAAATCCAGTTCTATTACTGGTACGTCTAACCTTTGTATGAGTTATTTAGTGATTTAGTTGTCAAAAAACACCTATAATCCATCCAAGTATGGCATAAATAGATGCTAGGAGGTAATATACGAGTTGTAATGTAAGAAACCAAGTTTTATTACTGGTCTGTCCAGCCTTTGTATGTCTTATTTAGTAATTTAGTAGTTAAAAAAACATCGATAACCCCTCTGAGTATGGAATACATAGATGTTAGGTTGTAATACAATAGTAGTAATGTAAGAAACCAAGTTTTATTACTGGTCTTTCAAGCCTTTGTATGTCTCATTTAGTAATTTAGTAGTCAAAAACACATCGATAACCCTTTTGAGTATGGTATGCATAGATGCTAGGTTGCAGTACAAGTGTAGTAATGTAAGAAACCAAGTTCTATTATTGGTCCGTCTAACCTTTGTATGTGTAATTTAGTGATTTAGTAGTCAAAAAATCAACAAAAATCCATTCGAGTATGGAATACATAGATGCCAGGTTGTAATACAATAGCAGTAATGTAAGAAACAAAGTTCTATTTTTGGTCCATCCAACTTTTGAATGTCTCATTTAGTGATTTAGTAGTTAAAGAAACACCGATAATCCATCTGATTTTAGAATACATAGATGTTAGGAGGTAATGCACATGTAGTAATGTAAGAAACCAAGTTTTATTACTGGGCTGTCCAGCCTTTGTATGTCTCATTTAGTAATTTAGTAGTTAAAAAAACATCGATAATCCTTCTGAGTATGGAATACATAGATGTTAGGTTGTAATACAAGTGTAGTAATGTAAGAAATCCAGTTCTATTACTGGTACGTCTAACCTTTGTATGAGTTATTTAGTGATTTAGTTGTCAAAAAACACCGATAATCCATCCAAGTATGGAATAAATAGATGCTAGGAGGTAATATACGAGTTGTAATGTAAGAAACCAAGTTTTATTACTGGTCTGTCCAGCCTTTGTATGTCTTATTTAGTAATTTAGTAGTTAAAAAAACATCGATAACCCCTCTGAGTATGGAATACATAGATGTTAGGTTGTAATACAATAGTAGTAATGTAAGAAACCAAGTTTTATTACTGGTCTTTCAAGCCTTTGTATGTCTCATTTAGTAATTTAGTAGTCAAAAACACATCGATAACCCTTTTGAGTATGGTATGCATAGATGTTAGGTTGCAATACAAGTGTAGTAATGTAAGAGACCAAGTTCTATTATTGGTCCGTCTAACCTTTGTATGTGTGATTTAGTGATTTAGTAGTCAAAAAAACACCGATAATCCATCCAAGTAAGGAATAAATAGATGCTATGAGGTAATACACGTGTTCTAATGTAAGAAACCAAGTTTTATTATTGGTCTGTCCAACCTTTGTATGTCTCATTTAGAAATTTAGTAGTCAAAAATCCATCCGTGTATGGAATACATAGATGCCAGGTTGTAATACAATAGCAGTAATGTAAGAAACCAAGTTCTATTTTTGGTCCATCCAACTTTTGAATGTCTCATTTAGTGATTTAGTAGTCAAAGAAACACCGATAATCCATCTGAATTTGGAATACATAGATGTTAGGAGGAAATGCACATGTAGTAATGTAAGAAACCAAGTTTTATTACTGGGCCGTCCAGCCTTTGTATGTCTCATTTAGTAATTTAGTAGTTAAAAAAACATCGATAATCCTTCTGAGTATGGAATACATAGATGTTAGGTTGTAATACAAGTGTAGTAATGTAAGAAATCAAGTTCTATTACTGGTACGTCCAACCTTTGTATGAGTTATTTAGTGATTTAGTTGTCAAAAAACACCGATAATCCATCCAAGTATGGAATAAATAGATGCTAGGAGGTAATATACGAGTTGTAATGTAAGAAACCAAGTTCTATGACTGGTCTGTCCAGCCTTTGTATGTCTTATTTAGTAATTTAGTAGTTAAAAAATCATCGATAACCCCTCTGAGTATGGAATACATAGATGTTAGGTAGTAATACAATTGTAGTAATGTAACAAACAAAGTTTTATTGCTGGTCTCTCAAGCCTTTGTATGTCTCATTTAGTAATTTAGTTGTCAAAAACACATCGATAACCCTTTTGAGTATGATATGCATAGATGTTAGGTTGCAATACAAGTGTAGTAATGTAAGAGACCAAGTTCTATTATTGGTCCGTCCAACCTTTGTATGTGTAATTTAGTGATTTATTAGTCAAAAAAACACTGATAATCCATCCAAGTAAGGAATAAATAGATGCTAGGAGGTAATACACGTGTTCTAATGTAGGAAACCAAGTTTTATTATTGGTCTGTCCAAACTTTGTATGTCTCATTTAGAAATTTAGTAGTCAAAAATCCATACGTGTATGGAATACATAGATGCTAGGTTGTAATACAATAGTAGTAATGTAAGAAACCAAGTTCTATTTTTGGTCCATCCAACTTTTGAATGTCTCATTTAGTGATTTAGTAGTCAAAGAAACACCGATAATCCAACTGAATTTGGAATACATAGATGTTAGGAGGTAATGCACATGTAGTAATGTAAGAAACCAAGTTTTATTACTGGGCCGTCCAGCCTTTGTATGTCTCATTTAGTAATTTAGTAGTTAAAAAAACATCGATAATCCTTCTGAGTATGGAATACATAGATGTTAGGTTGTAATACAAGTGTAGTAATGTAAGAAATCAAGATCTATTACTGGTACGTCCAACCTTTGTATGAGTTATTTAGTGATTTAGTTGTCAAAAAACACCGATAATCCATCCAAGTATGGAATAAATAGATGCTAGGAGGTAATATACGAGTTGTAATGTAAGAAACCAAGTTCTATGACTGGTCTGTCCAGCCTTTGTATGTCTTATTTAGTAATTTAGTAGTTAAAAAATCATCGATAACCCCTCTGAGTATGGAATACATAGATGTTAGGTTGTAATACAATTGTAGTAATGTAAGAAACAAAGTTTTATTGCTGGTCTCTCATGCCTTTGTATGTCTCATTTAGTAATTTAGTTGTCAAAAACACATCGATAACCCTTTTGAGTATGGTATGCATAGATGTTAGGTTGCAATACAAGTGTAGTAATGTAAGAGACCAAGTTCTATTATTGGTCCGTCCAACCTTTGTATGTGTAATTTAGTGATTTAGTAGTCAAAAAAACACTGATAATCCATCCAAGTAAGGAATAAATAGATGCTAGGAGGTAATACACGTGTTCTAATGTAGGAAACCAAGTTTTATTATTGGTCTGTCCAACCTTTTTATGTCTCATTTAGAAATTTTGTAGTCAAAAATCCATCCGTGTATGGAATACATAGATGCTAGGTTGTAATACAATAGTAGTAATGTAACAAACCAAGTTCTATTTTTGGTCCATCCAACTTTTGAATGTCTCATTTAGTGATTTAGTAGTCAAAGAAACACCGATAATCCATCTAAGTTTGGAATACATAGATGTTAGGAGGTAATGTACATGTAGTAATGTAAGAAACCAAGTTTTATTACTGGGCCGTCCAGCCTTTGTATGTCTCATTTAGTAATTTAGTAGTTAAAAAAACATCGATAATCCTTCTGAGTATGGAATACATAGATGTTAGGTTGTAATACAAGTGTAGTAATGTAAGAAATCAAGTTCTATTACTGGTACGTCCAACCTTTGTATGAGTTATTTAGTGATTTAGTTGTCAAAAAACACCGATAATCCATCCAAGTATGGAATAAATAGATGCTAGGAGGTAATATACGAGTTGTAATGTAAGAAACCAAGTTTTATTACTGGTCTGTCCAGCCTTTGTATGTCTTATTTAGTAATTTAGTAGTTAAAAAATCATCGATAACCCCTCTGAGTATGGAATACATAGTTGTTAGGTTGTAATACAATTGTAGTAATGTAAGAAACCAAGTTTTATTGCTGGTCTCTCAAACCTTTGTATGTCTCATTTAGTAATTTAGTTGCCAAAAACACATCGATAACCCTTTTGAGTATGGTATGCATAGATGTTAGGTTGCAATACAAGTGTAGTAATGTAAGAGACCAAGTTCTATTATTGGTCCGTCCAACCTTTGTATGTGTAATTTAGTGATTTAGTAGTCAAAAAAACACTGATAATCCATCCAATTAAGGAATAAATAGATGTTAGGAGGTAATACACGTGTTCTAATGTAGGAAACCAAGTTTTATTATTGGTCTGTTCAACCTTTGTATGTCTCATTTAGAAATTTAGTAGTCAAAAATCCATCCGTGTATGGAATACATAGATGCTAGGTTGTAATACAATAGTAGTAATGTAAGAAAGCAAGTTCTTTTTTTGGTCCATCCAACTTTTGAATGTCTCATTTAGTGATTTAGTAGTCAAAGAAACACCGATAATACATCTGAGTTTGGAATACATAGATGTTATGAGGTAATGCACATGTAGTAATGTAAGAAACCAAGTTTTATTACTGGGCCGTCCAGCCTTTGTATGTCTCATTTAGTAATTTAGTAGTTAAAAAAACATCGATAATCCTTCTGAGTATGGAATACATAGATGTTAGGTTGTAATACAAGTGTAGTAATGTAAGAAATCAAGTTCTATTACTGGTACGTCCAACCTTTGTATGAGTTATTTAGTGATTTAGTTGTCCAAAAACACCGATAATCCATCAAAGTATGGAATAAATAGATACTAGGAGGTAATATACGAGTTGTAATGTAAGAAACCAAGTTTTATTACTAGTCTCTCCAGCCTTTGTATGTCTTATTTAGTAATTTAGTAGTTAAAAAAACATCGATAAGCCCTCTGAGTATGGAATACATAGATGTTAGGTTGTAATACAATAGTAGTAATGTAAGAAACCAAGTTTTATTACTGGTCTTTCAAGCCTTTGTATGTCTCATTTAGTAATTTAGTTGTCAAAAACACATCGATAACCCTTTTGAGTATGGTATGCATAGATGTTAGGTTGCAACACTAGTGTAGTAATGTAAGAGACCAAGTTCTATTATTGGTCCGTCCAACCTTTGTATGTGTAATTTAGTGATTTAGTAGTCAAAAAAACACCAATAATCCATCCAAGTAAGGAATAAATAGATGCTAGGAGGTATTACACGTGTTCTAATATAGGAAACCAAGTTTTATTATTGGTCTGTCCAACCTTTGTATGTCTCATTTAGAAATTTAGTAGTCAAAAATCCATCCGTGTATGGAATACATAGATGCTAGGTTGTAATACAATAGTAGTAATGTAAGAAACTATTTTTGGTCCATCCAACTTTTGAATGTCTCATTTAGTGATTTAGTAGTCAAAGAAACACCGACAATCCATCTGAGTTTGGAATACATAGATGTTAGGAGGTAATGCACATGTAGTAATGTAAGAAACCAAGTTTTATTACTGGGCCGTCCAGCCTTTGTGTCACGCCCCGAATCCCATCGAGACATGATTGGCACCCGTAGCCGATAAGGCCCGAGAGAACCAACCTTTGCCTATGCTCAATCATATGCATATAATATTCATAACCACCATTGCATACTATTATGAAATACGAATAAAGGAGAACAAGGGACATATTTAGGCATACATATGAAACTTGGCCGTTGAGGACATCCAGTCAAAACAACATGTGTCTTTTACACTATTGCACCCACATCGGTCTACAAAAGCCTCTAACAAGAGCATTGACCAAAATGAACCATAAGTCGGGACAAGTCCCCGCTTTATACAACATGTACAATACCAAAACATATATACACTTTGACTCGGAGAAGCCCCGAATGAGCTGGAGCTCACCAAAGAACTGCTAACACTGGCAGTCTATTGAGGAGGACTACTGGGACCTGCGCCTGTAGCAAGTAAGGTAAATCCCCCGAGAGAGGTCAGTACGAAATAAGTACTGAGTATGCAAGGCTCAGATGAAACTGTACAACACATGAATATTTCAATGAACTCAAAACATATGAAGAATCAATGTGAATAAGTCACCATGTTATGCTTTGGAAACCATGTGGATTGCTTTCATTATTTTCATTACTTTCTTTATCTCAATGCTCACATGTCATTACATATCACAATGTACCCGGGCCCCGACTGATCAGTGGGTCTTTCATATCATCATATAGGGATCGAGTCGAGCTATGCTTATGCCCCTAGACTTGCCACCCTCGGGATCGAGTCGAGCTAGGCTTACGCCCCTAGACTTGCCATCCATAAATCCATATCTCGGGATCGAGTCGAGCTAGGCTTACGCCCCTAGACTTGCCACCCGTACTTGATCATTGACCACATTTGCATTACTTTGATCTTTACTTTGAGATTGTTACTTTGATAATCATAACATCACTTTGGAACGTAACATTGTTGGAAACTTTGAATCATTGACCAATAAGTGAAGGACATGTGAATAAATATCAATGAGAAATATAATATAACTAGCACCATGATACCATTGGAACCATTGGACAATCATCCATGAACAAGAGACACAAGTATAGGCACTATTGGAATATTGGAACATAGCCTTCTTTGAACTTTCGGAACATTAACCATGAATATGAGAAATGAGATTCACAAATGATCCATGAGTAGGAAATATATGACAATGATGCGTAGACAATAATCCCGCTCCTTCTTTATGTGTCACTCTACAACATAAATACATAACGAAATTCACATTAACCACCAAGTACTTTACAAATGCATACAATGTCAATGAGTTACATGTTTGCCTTTAAACATGTCTTTTCCTCTTAACAAAACCATTGATCATATTATTATTCCAAAAATTCCATAATATTCCCAACATTGACCAATACATGAAAATCAATACATTTCACCACAATACTTCTCCTTTACACTTTCTTATCCGTAACACATCACAAATAATCCATCAAAGCACCTTAATTCAACTCATAACACATATCGGCCAGAATCCCAAAATTCCCACTTTTAGACAAGAACAAGTGTAATGCCCAAAATAACACCATACATGTTCATATTTTTTCCATACCATGCTTTTTCATCAAAGGCACAAGGCCTAATTCACACTTGAATTCCATATACCACAAATCTCATACAAAATCACCAAGTACCATGACCAACTTTTCCAAGCACAACCAACATGATATACATATTCTTTTATGCATATAAGATATTAATCCATGAAAATAAATACTTACCAAGGCTTGGACTATGTTGATCTTGTCCAAGGAGTCCCAAGGAATTATTTTGCTTTAGGGTTTGGAAATGAGAAATGTTGAGAAAAATGTTTTAAAGGCATGAGAGGTTTTGTACAATAAAAATCTGATTTTCCCCTTTGTATAGGCCTCTCATGTTGTCCTTAGCCAATTCTTGGCATTTAATAATGTGTCTAGAAGGTCAAATGGAAGAATGGGTCTTTTGACCCATTTGGGCCATGGATTCCTTCCACTTTTGGGCCTTAATTTGGCCCAAGAAGACATATCCATTTAACCCAACAAGTTTCATGCATTATTAACCATATCTCTCATGTTTATATAATTCCATAAGGTCACGACAATATTCCCTTAAAAGATTCTCATTCGTCCTTTCGATCGCAAAAATAGGCATTCTAGTCGCCCTTGGTTTCATTGGACATTTTGGATCACAATTCTCATTTGATGATTTGATCATGTAGGAGTATGTAGGAGTGTATTGAAGTGTTTGACTCTTTAACAATGCTCAAATAACTCCAAAGAATCAAAAGAAACCATCTAGAAATCGTCGTAGAATTGCGTTACGAAATGACTCCGGAAAGGCATAGTTTTTGTTCCTTGCGCCACACCCCTGAAACAGGGTAGTGGTGCAAGAATGCAGCCTTCTCTGAAGTTTATGCAGGCTGGTGGCTTGCGCCACACCCCTGAAACAGGGTAGTGGCGCAAGTTTCAGCATTTTGCTGAAATTTCCGGCCACTAATCCAACGTTTACGTATCGTCCAATCCCTTATCAAAACAATACAAAACACTTACTTAGTGATCTTAACCATCAAGTAAACATGACTTAAAGTCACCAAATGAGGTTAGAATGTATACGATTTCTTACCCAAATGCTCCACGAAATCACAACACACCTCCTACGACGATCTAATCGCACATGTTACGTCCGATATCAAATGTTTCACCAATGATACTATAAAACACATATGCATGGCAGCTCAACACCTGTGTAGATATGATCCCAAGGGATCAAGTGAGGTTATAAAAGTACGGGGTGTTACATTCTTCCCCCCTTAGAAACATTCGTCCTCGAATGTTAACAACAGTGTCTTATATACAACAAATGCATCTTTACTTTAACATACCTATACACATTCACATAATGCTTTTAAATACTTACTTGTTATTGTTCCACTTCCGCACTGTGAACTTCTTGGTCCATTTGGAATAAGTGGGGATACTTGGATTTCATCATTTCTTCCGCTTCCCATGTGATCTCCTCTACTTGTTGGTTTCTCCAAATGACTTTTACGGATGCTATGTCTTTATTTCTCAATCTCTTTACTTGTCGATCTAGGATAGCAATGGGCACCTCTTCATAAGTGAGATCCTCTGTAACTTGAACATCCTCTACGGGAACAATACAAGACGGATCTCCTATGTATTTCCGAAGCATCGACACATGAAAGACCGGATGGACTTAGGAAAGTTCTTACGGTAAGGCTAATTCATATGCGACTTGCCCAAATCTTCTAATAACTTCATAGGGGCCTATGTAACGTGGACACAATTTTCCTTTCTTTTCGAACCGCATTACCCCTTTTATCGGTGACACCTTTAAAAACACCCAATCACCTATGGCGAATTCAAGCCCTCTTCTTCTAACATCGGCATATGACTTGTGACGACTTTGAGCCGTTTGTAACCGCTGTTGGATCACTTTAACTTTCTCCATGGCTTGGTGGACAATATCTGGCCCAAGTAAAGCAGTTTCACCTGCTTCAAACCATCCGATTGGTGATCTACATTTCCTTCCATACAAGGCTTCATAAGGTGCCATTTTAATACTTGAATGATAGCTATTGTTATATGCAAATTCAATAAGAGGCAAATGGTCATCCCAACTACCCTGGAAATCTAATGCGCAAGCTCGTAGCATATCTTCAAGTGTCTGAATAGTACGTTCTACTTGTCCATCGGTCTGGGGATGGAAAGCCGTACTCAAATTCACCTGAGTACCTAAGCTCCGCTGAAAAGATTTCCAGAAGTGTGCTGTGAACTGTGCTCCTCTGTCTAATATAATAGAATGTGGAATACCATGCAATTATACTATCTCTTTCACATACAACTTCGCATAATCCTCAGCTGTATAGGTCGTCTTGACTGGTAGAAAATGAGCTGACTTGGTAAGTCGGTCCACTATGACCCATATGGAATCAAACTTCTGCAATGTACGAGGCAAGCCCGTAATAAAATCCATATTAATCATATCCCACTTCCAGACTGGAAGATTGATACATTGCATGTAACCTCCCGGTTTTTGATGTTCCACTTTAACTTGTTGACAATTTGGGCATTGCGCGACAAATTCTGCAATGTTCTTTTTCATGTTGCTCCACCAATACACTTCTTTCAATTCATGATACATTTTAGTAGCACTCGGATGAATGGAATAGCGCGAATGGTGCGCCTCTGTCATTATTCGTGTCCTCAGTTCATCTACGTCCGGTATACATAGTCTCCCTTGACATTGAAGCACCCCTTCCGATGTAATATCAAATGCCTTGGTCAAATTCTGCTGCACATTCTCCTTTAGCTGTAATAAAATAGAATCCGCATACTGTTTCTCTTTCACTTCAGCTATCAAGGAGGATTCTGCTGCATTCTGCACCATAACTCTATCATCTGCGGTTTCAATAAGGCGAACTCCCAAGCTGGATAATTGATTCAAGTCTTTGATTATCTCACGCTTTAACTGACCACTAGTGCTTTCTACTGCCTTACGGCTCAATGCATCAGCTACCACATTTGCTTTGCCTGGGTGATAAAGAATATCAATGTCATAATCTTTTAAAAGCTCTAACCACCTTCGTTGCCTCAAATTGAGTTCCTTCTGCTTAAAAAGATATTGCAAGCTTTTGTGATCCGTATAGATGTCAACATGAACTCCATATAAATAATGACGCCATATCTTTAAAGCAAAAACTACCGCTGCCAATTCAAGATCATGTGTGGGATAGTTTTTCTCATATGGCCGCAACTGTCATGAGGCATATGCTATCACCCTACCTTGCTGCATCAAAACACATCCGAGACCAATCCCGGAAGCATCACAATACACTGCATAGCCCTCTGTGCCTTCAGGAAGTACTAACACTGGTGTGGAAGTCAACTTATCTTTCAATTTTTGAAACCCTCTTTCACATGCATCATTCCATTGAAACTTAATTGCCTTGTGAGTTAACTTTGTTAATGGTGCTGCAATAGAAGCAAACCCTTCTACAAATCTCCGGTAATAACCTGCCAAACCCAGAAAACTGCGAATCTCTGTGGGTGTCGTAGGTCTTGGCCAATTTTTCACTGCCTCTATCTTTTGGGTATCAACATGTATGCCTTCATATGATACAATATGACCCAAGAACGCAACTGATTTCAACCAAAACTCACATTTGGAGAATTTTGCATACAACTTACGCTTACGGAGAATTTGCAACACTTGCCGTAAGTGATAAGCATGGTCTTCTGGTGATCTTGAATAAACAAGGATGTCATCTATAAATACTGTCACGAACACGTCTAGGAATGGCTTAAACACCCTGTTCATCAAATCCATAAACACAGCCGGTGCATTTGTTAGTCCGAATGACATAACTAAAAATTCATAATGGCCATACCGTGTTCGAAAAGCTGTCTTGGGTACATCCTCCTCTCTAACTCTGACTTGATGGTAACCCGACCTCAAGTCAATCTTTGAGAAACACTTGGCACCCTGTAACTGATCAAACAAATCATCAATGCAAGGGAGGGGGTATTTGTTCTTGATCGTTACTTTATTCAGTTGACGATAGTCGATGCACATTCTCAAGGTGCCATCTTTCTTTCGCACAAATAATATCGGTGCACCCCACGGGGACATACTAGGCCTAATGAAGCCTTTATCCAGCAAATCTTTCAACTTCTCCTTCAATTCACGCAGTTCCGCTGGAGCCATTCTATATGGAGGAATAGAAATGGGCTGAGTCCGGAATCACATCAATGCCGAATTCCACTTCTCGTTCTGGGGGTAAACCTGGAAGATCCTCTGGGAATACATCTAGAAATTCATTGACTACCGGTACTGACTGTGGAGTTAATGGTTCCACATCATTATCTTTCACTCGCACCAAATGACATATGTATCCCTTGGCAATCATTTTCCTTGCTTTCAAATAGGAAATAAATCTTCCTCGTGGTGCCCCTACCTTACCCTGCCATTCTAGAACATTTTCCTGTGGAAAACAAAATTGTACCTTCTTGGCCCGGCAATCTACCGTAGCATAACACGAAGCCAACCAATCCATTCCCATAATTACATCAAAATCCACCATGTCCAATTCAATGAGATCGGCCAACGTATCATGACCACACACAGTTACGATACACTCTCTTTGCAACAATATATTCAACAACCGATGTAGACACTTCAATTAATTTAAATAATAATTCCGGTGCCTTTGCAAATTTGGCAGCAACCAATGGAGTAACATAGGAAAATGTAGAACCTGGGTCAATTAGTGCATATACATTATGTGATAATATGGATAATGTACCTGTGACAACATCAGGGTAAGCCTCTGAATTCTGGCGGTCCACCAAAGCATAAGTGCGATTCTGGACTGCGCTAGTACTGGCTCCTCCTCTGGCACCTCTACCACGACCAATAGGCTGCACCCCTCAGCCCTGTGAAGGAACCGATGCTGAAGACGCAACAGCCGACCCAGCTGGTCGTGCTATACCACCCATGCTCCGCTGTGGACACTCTCTCGCTATATGTCCCGGTATACCACACCAAAAGCAGGCATTCGTCCCTGTCCGACATGTACCTGTGTGCATACGCCCACAGTGCTGACACTGCTGACGAGGGAAACCTGCTGCCTGTGATCCATGAACCCCACTACTTTGCCCTGCTGAACCACCTCGAAACCCTCGAGACTGCGAATAAGCACCACCTGTGGAATAAGAGAACGACGGTCTAGGTGGTCTAGGAAACATGCGGGGCCTAGATCCTCCTTGGGACATCATAGGTGGTCCCATAGGTCTAGCCCTTTTGGACTGTCCCTTATCAAATTCATGTACCCTGCGTCTCTGTCTCTGATCCTCCATTTTCTGGGCGAAGGCTTGTATGCGAGCAATGTCCATGTCCCTATTCAAGGCCGCAATAGTGCAATCTCTTACCAAATATGGCTCTAGTCTGTCCACGTATCTATGGACCCTGTCGGTCATCGTAGCCACAATATTTGGTGCATATCGAGCCAAGGAATTAAATTGCAAGCTATATTCTCTGACGCTCAAATTCCCTTGACGGAGATTTAGGAATTGATCCGCACGTGCCTCACGGATCTCATAGGGCAAGTAATGATCAAGGAAAGCCACTTTAAACTCTTCCCAAGTAGGTGGATCTGCACCAATATCACGGGATTTCTTCCAATCCTCATACCACAATATTGCCTCTCCCTTCAACCTGAACGCAGCAAGTTCAACTGTCTCTACCCCTGTCACATGCATAACTTCCAATGCCCTCTGAATTTGATCCACGAAGTCCTATGGATCTGCTTTTGGATCTGCCCCTGTGAATATAGGAGGGTCCAGTTTCAAGAAATCCTGTGTTCTGCGACTTGCCATTCTAGCCGCATCATCATCATGTGCCATTGCACCAGCTCTTCCCTGGCTTTGTGCCGCCACTAACTGTGTCAACATCTGTACAGCATTCCTAAGATCTTGATCTGTGGCATTTGTCGGTGGTTCCACGGGCACTTCCCTTCTTCTCTGCTCTTCTGGAGCTGAAGAAGTAGAAGAAGCTCGCGTTGCGAACTCAGTTTCAGCCCCACCTTGATCAACTTGCTCAGGTGGTGGTCTACTTACTCCTTCACCAGCAATTCTATCTATCAGCTTACTTTTACCTTTTCCTCTTCCTCTTCTAGTGTTCGGCATTTTGACTATACCAAAGAAAAACAATTACCAAGATCAGATACAATGCAACTGACAACATTGGCTCTATTGCACGATCTAGAATGAAGGAAAGAAACAACATCCTAAATGTCTCTTATCCTCCTACGTATAAATGTGGTGCACAACACATCGATACGTAAGACTCTACTCAGACACGGCTTTGTAGACATCCTTAGACCGACTGCTCTGATACCACTTCTGTCACGCCCCGAATCCCATCGAGACATGATTGGCACCCGTAGCCGATAAGGCCCAAGAGAACCAACCTTTGCCTATGCTCAATCATATGCATATAATATTCATAACCACCATTGCATACTATTATGAAATACGAATAAAGGAGAACAAGGGACATATTTAGGCATACATATGAAACTTGGCCGTTGAGGCCATCCAGTCAAAACAACATGTGTCTTTTACACTATTGCACCCACATCGGTCTACAAAAGACTCTAACAAGAGCATTGACCAAAATGAACCATAAGTCGGGACAAGTCCCCGCTTTATACAACATGTACAATACCAAAACATATATACACTTTGACTCGGAGAAGCCCCGAATGAGCTGGAGCTCACCAAAGAACCGCTAACACTGGCAGTCTATTGAGGAGGCCTACTGGGACCTGCGCCTGCAGCAAGTAAGGTAAATCCCCCGAGAGGGGTCAGTACGAAATAAGTACTGAGTATGCAAGGCTCAGATGAAACTGTACAACACATGAATATTTCAATGAACTCAAAACATATGAAGAATCAATGTGAATAAGTCACCATGTTACGCTTTGGAAACCATGTGGATTGGTTTCATTATTTTCATTACTTTCTTTATCTCAATGCTCACATGTCATTACATATCACAATGTACCCGGGCCCCGACTGATCAGTGGGTCTTTCATATCATCATATAGGGATCGAGTCGAGCTAGGCTTATGCCCCTAGACTTGCCACCCTCGGGATTGAGTCGAGCTAGGCTTACGCCCCTAGACTTGCCACCCATAAATCCATATCTCGGGATCGAGTCGAGCTAGGCTTACGCCCCTAGACTTGCCACCCGTACTTGATCATTGACCACATTTGCATTACTTTGATCTTTACTTTGAGATTGTTACTTTGCTAATCATAACATCACTTTGGAACGTAACATTGTTCGAAACTTTGAATCATTGACCAGTAAGTGAAGGACATGTGAATAAATATCAATGAGAAATATAATATAACTAGCACCATGATACCATTGGAACCATTGGACAATCATCCATGAACAAGAGACACAAGTATAGGCACTATTGGAATATTGGAACATAGCCTTCTTTGAACTTTCGGAACATTAACCATGAATATGAGAAGTGATATTCACAATGGATCAATGAGTAGGAAATATAAGACAATGACCATAGATAATTGCATATGGGATACCTTAGTATATTTCGGAATAGAACTAGAGAAATGTCAATGTGAACACTATTGGCCGTAGAAAGATACGGACAAAGTAACCTTGCATACCTTGGATTCGCAATACGAATCTACAACCTTAGATGCGTAGACAATAATCCCGCTCCTTCTTTATGTGTCACTCTACAACATAAATACATAACAAAATTCACATTAACCACCAAGTACTTTACAAATGCATACAATGTCAATGAGTTACATGTTTGCCTTTAAACATGTCATTTCCTCTTAACAAAACCATTGATCATACTATTATTCCAAAAATTCCATAATATTCCCAACATTGACCAATACATGAAAATCAATACATTTCACCACAATACTTCTCCTTTACACTTTCTTATCCGTAACACATCACAAATAATCCATCAAAGCACCTTAATTCAACTCATAACACATATCGGCCAGAATCCCAAAATTCCCACTTTTAGACAAGAACAAGTGTAATGCCCAAAATAACACCATACATGTTCATATTTTTTCCATACCATGCTTTTTCATCAAAGGCACAAGGCCTAATTCACACTTGAATTCCATATACCACAAATCTCATACAAAATCACCAAGTACCATGACCAACTTTTCCAAGCACAACCAACATGATATACATATTCTTTTATGCATATAAGATATTAATCCATGAAAATAAATACTTACCAAGGCTTGGACTATGTTGATCTTGTCCAAGGAGTCCCAAGGAATTATTTTGCTTTAGGGTTTGGAAATGAGAAATGTTGAGAAAAATGTTTTAAAGGCATGAGAGGTTTTGTACAATAAAAATCTGATTTTCCCCTTTGTATAGGCCTCTCATGTTGTCCTTAGCCAATTCTTGGCATTTAATAATGTGTCTAGAAGGTCAAATGGAAGAATGGGTCTTTTGACCCATTTGGGCCATGGATTCCTTCCACTTTTGGGCCTTAATTTGGCCCAAGAAGACATATCCATTTAACCCAACAAGTTTCATGCATTATTAACCATATCTCTCATGTTTATATAATTCCATAAGGTCACGACAATATTCCCTTAAAAGATTCTCATTCGTCCTTTCGATCGCAAAAATAGGCATTCTAGTCGCCCTTGGTTTCATTGGACATTTTGGATCACAATTCTCATTTGATGATTTGATCATGTAGGAGTATGTAGGAGTGTATTGAAGTGTTTGACTCTTTAACAATGCTCAAATAACTCCAAAGAATCAAAAGAAACCATCTAGAAATCGTCGTAGAATTGCGTTACGAAATGACTCCGGAAAGGCATAGTTTTTGTTCCTTGCGCCACACCCCTGAAACAGGGTAGTGGTGCAAGAATGCAGCCTTCTCTGAAGTTTATGCAGGCTGGTGGCTTGCGCCACACCCCTGAAACAGGGTAGTGGCGCAAGTTTCAGCATTTTGCTGAAATTTCCGGCCACTAATCCAACGTTTACGTATCGTCCAATCCCTTATCAAAACAATACAAAACACTTACTTAGTGATCTTAACCATCAAGTAAACATGACTTAAAGTCACCAAATGAGGTTAGAATGTATACGATTTCTTACCCAAATGCTCCACGAAATCACAACACACCTCCTACGACGATCTAATCGCACATGTTACGTCCGATATCAAATGTTTCACCAATGATACTATAAAACACATATGCATGGCAGCTCAACACCTGGGTAGATATGATCCCAAGGGATCAAGTGAGGTTATAAAAGTACGGGGTGTTACACTTTGTATGTCTCATTTAGTAATTTAGTAGTTAAAAAAACATCGTTAATCCTTCTAAGTATGGAATACATAGATGTTAGGTTGTAATACAAGTGTAGTAATGTAAGAAATCAAGTTCTATTACTGGTACGTCCAACCTTTGTATGAGTTATTTAGTGATTTAGTTGTCCAAAAACACCGATAATCCATCCAAGTATGGACTAAATAGATGTTAGGAGGTAATATACGAGTTGTAATGTCAGAAACCAAGTTTTATTACTGGTTTGTCCAGCCTATGTATGTCTTATTTAGTAATTTAGTAGTTAAAAAAACATCGATAACCCCTCTGAGTATGGAATACATATATGTTAGGTTGTAATACAATAGTAGTAATGTAAGAAACCAAGTTTTATTACTGGTCTCTAAAGACTTTGTATGTCTCATTTAGTAATATAGTAGTCAAAAACACATCGATAACCCTTTTGAGTATGGTATGCATAGATGTTAGGTTGCAATACAAGTGTAGTAATGTAAGAGACCAAGTTCTATTATTGGTCCGTCCAACCTTTGTATGTGTAATTTAGTGATTTAGTAGTAAAAAAAACACCGATAATCCATCCAAGTAAGGAATAAATAGATGCTATGAGGTAATACACGTGTTCTAATGTAAGAAACCAAATTTTATTATTGGTCTGTCCAACCTTTGTATGTCTCATTTAGAAATTTAGTAGTCAAAAAAACATCAAAAATCCATCCGTGTATGGAATACATAGATGCTAGGTTGTAATACAATAGTAGTAATGTAAGAAACCAAGTTCTATTTTTGGTCCATCCAACTTTTGAATGTCTCATTTAGTGATTTAGTAGTCAAAGAAACACCGATAATCCATCTGAGTTTGGAATACATAGATGTTAGGAGGTAATGCACATGTAGTAATGTAAGAAACCAAGTTTTATTACTGGGCCGTCCAGCATTTGTATGTCTCATTTAGTAATTTAGTAGTTAAAAAAACATCAATAATCCTTCTGAGTATGGAATACATAGATGTTAGGTTGTAATACAAGTGTAGTAATGTAAGAAATCAAGTTCTATTACTGGTACGTCCAACCTTTGTATGAGTTATTTAGTGATTTAGTTGTCCAAAAACACCGATAATCCATCCAAGTATGGACTAAATAGATGTTAGGAGGTAATATATGAGTTGTAATGTCAGAAACCAAGTTTTATTACTGGTTTGTCCAGCCTATGTATGTCTTATTTAGTAATTTAGTAGTTAAAAAAACATCGATAACCCCTCTGAGTATGGAATACATATATGTTAGGTTGTAATACAATAGTAGTAATGTAAGAAACCAAGTTTTATTACTGGTCTCAAAAGACTTTGTATGTCTCATTTAGTAATATAGTAGTCAAAAACACATCGATAACCCTTTTGAGTATGGTGTGCATAGATGTTAGGTTGCAATACAAGTGTAGTAATGTAAGAGACCAAGTTCTATTATTGGTCCGTCCAACCTTTGTATGTGTAATTTAGTGATTTAGTAGTAAAAAAAACACCGATAATCCATCCAAGTAAGGAATAAATAGATGCTATGAGGTAATACACGTGTTCTAATGTAAGAAACCAAATTTTATTATTGGTCTGTCCAACCTTTGTATGTCTCATTTAGAAATTTAGTAGTCAAAAAAACATCAAAAATCCATCCGTGTATGGAATACATAGATGCTAGGTTGTAATACAATAGTAGTAATGTAAGAAACCAAGTTCTATTTTTGGTCCATCCAACTTTTGAATGTCTCATTTAGTGATTTAGTAGTCAAAGAAACACCGATAATCCATCTGAGTTTGGAATACATAGATGTTAGGAGGTAATGCACATGTAGTAATGTAAGAAACCAAGTTTTATTACTGGGCCGTCCAGCCTTTGTATGTCTCATTTAGTAATTTAGTAGTTAAAAAAACATCAATAATCCTTCTGAGTATGGAATACATAGATGTTAGGTTGTAATACAAGTGTAGTAATGTAAGAAATCCAGTTCTATTACTGGTACGTCCAACCTTTGTATGAGTTATTTAGTGATTTAGTTGTCCAAAAACACCGATAATCCATCCAAGTATGGACTAAATAGATATTAGGAGGTAATATACGAGTTGTAATGTCAGAAACCAAGTTTTATTACTAGTTTGTCCAGCCTATGTATGTCTTATTTAGTAATTTAGTAGTTAAAAAAACATCGATAACCCCTCTGAGTATGGAATACATATATGTTAGGTTGTAATACAATAGTAGTAATGTAAGAAACCAAGTTTTATTACTGGTCTCTAAAGACTTTGTATGTCTCATTTAGTAATATAGTAGTCAAAAACACATCGATAACCCTTTTGAGTATGGTATGCATAGATGTTAGGTTGCAATACAAGTGTAGTAATGTAAGAGACCAAGTTCTATTATTGGTCCGTCCAACCTTTGTATGTGTAATTTAGTGATTTAGTAGTAAAAAAAACACCAATAATCCATCCAAGTAAGGAATAAATAGATGCTATGAGGTAATACACGTGTTCTAATGTAAGAAACCAAATTTTATTATTGGTCTGTCCAACCTTTGTATGTCTCATTTAGAAATTTAGTAGTCAAAAAAACATCAAAATTCCATCCGTGTATGGAATACATAGATGCTAGGTTGTAATACAATAGTAGTAATGTAAGAAACCAAGTTCTATTTTTGGTCGATCCAACTTTTGAATGTCTCATTTAGTGATTTAGTAGTCAAAGAAACACCGATAATCCATCTGAGTTTGGAATACATAGATGTTAGGAGGTAATGCACATGTAGTAATGTAAGAAACCAAGTTTTATTACTGGGTCGTCCAACCTTTGTATGTCTCATTTAGTAATTTAGTAGTTAAAAAAACATCAATAATCCTTCTGAGTATGGAATACATAGATGTTAGGTTGTAATACAAGTGTAGTAATGTAAGAAATCAAGTTCTATTACTGGTACGTCCAACCTTTGTATGAGTTATTTAGTGATTTAGTTGTCCAAAAACACCGATAATCCATCCAAGTATGGACTAAATAGATGTTAGGAGGTAATATACGAGTTGTAATGTCAGAAACTATGTTTTATTACTGGTTTGTCTAGCCTATGTATGTCTTATTTAGTAATTTAGTAGTTAAAAAAACATCGATAACCCCTCTGAGTATGGAATACATATATGTTAGGTTGTAATACAATAGTAGTAATGTAAGAAACCAAGTTTTATTACTGGTCTCTAAAGACTTTGTATGTCTCATTTAGTAATATAGTAGTCAAAAACACATCGATAACCCTTTTGAGTATGGTATGCATAGATGTTAGGTTGCAATACAAGTGTAGTAATGTAAGAGACCAAGTTCTATTATTGGTCCGTCCAACCTTTGTATGTGTAATTTAGTGATTTAGTAGTAAAAAAAAACACCGATAATCCATCCAAGTAAGGAATAAATAGATGCTATGAGGTAATACACGTGTTCTAATGTAAGAAACCAAATTTTATTATTGGTCTGTCCAACCTTTGTATGTCTCATTTAGAAATTTAGTAGTCAAAAAATCATCAAAAATCCATCCGTGTATGGAATACATAGATGCTAGGTTGTAATACAATAGTAGTAATGTAAGAAACCAAGTTCTATTTTTGATCCATCCAACTTTTGAATGTCTCATTTAGTGATTTAGTAGTCAAAGAAACACCGATAATCCATCTGAGTTTGGAATACATAGATGTTAGGAGGTAATGCACATGTAGTAATGTAAGAAACCAAGTTTTATTACTGGGCCGTCCAGCCTTTGTATGTCTCATTTAGTAATTTAGTAGTTAAAAAAACATCAATAATCCTTCTGAGTATGGAATACATAGATGTTAGGTTGTAATACAAGTGTAGTAATGTAAGAAATCAAGTTCTATTACTGGTACGTCCAACCTTTGTATGAGTTATTTAGTGATTTAGTTGTCCAAAAACACCGATAATCCATCCAAGTATGGACTAAATAGATGTTAGGAGGTAATATACGAGTTGTAATGTCAGAAACTAAGTTTTATTACTGGTTTGTCTAGCCTATGTATGTCTTATTTAGTAATTTAGTAGTTAAAAAAACATCGATAACCCCTCTGAGTATGGAATACATATATGTTAGGTTGTAATACAATAGTAGTAATGTAAGAAACCAAGTTTTATTACTGGTCTCTAAAGACTTTGTATGTCTCATTTAGTAATATAGTAGTCAAAAACACATCGATAACCCTTTTGAGTATGGTATGCATAGATGTTAGGTTGCAATACAAGTGTAGTAATGTAAGAGACCAAGTTCTATTATTGGTCCGTCCAACCTTTGTATGTGTAATTTAGTGATTTAGTAGTAAAAAAAAACACCGATAATCCATCCAAGTAAGGAATAAATAGATGCTATGAGGTAATACACGTGTTCTAATGTAAGAAACCAAATTTTATTATTGGTCTGTCCAACCTTTGTATGTCTCATTTAGAAATTTAGTAGTCAAAAAAACATCAAAAATCCATCCGTGTATGGAATACATAGATGCTAGGTTGTAATACAATAGTAGTAATGTAAGAAACCAAGTTCTATTTTTGATCCATCCAACTTTTGAATGTCTCATTTAGTGATTTAGTAGTCAAAGAAACACCGATAATCCATCTGAGTTTGGAATACATAGATGTTAGGAGGTAATGCACATATAGTAATGTAAGAAACCAAGTTTTATTACTGGGCCGTCCAGCCTTTGTATGTCTCATTTAGTAATTTAGTAGTTAAAAAAACATCAATAATCCTTCTGAGTATGGAATACATAGATGTTAGGTTGTAATACAAGTGTAGTAATGTAAGAAATCAAGTTCTATTACTGGTACGTCCAACCTTTGTATGAGTTATTTAGTGATTTAGTTGTCCAAAAACACCGATAATCCATCCAAGAATGGACTAAATAGATGTTAGGAGGTAATATATGAGTTGTAATGTCAGAAACCAAGTTTTATTACTGGTTTGTCCAGCCTATGTATGTCTTATTTAGTAATTTAGTAGTTAAAAAAACATCGATAACCCCTCTGAGTATGGAATACATATATGTTAGGTTGTAATACAATAGTAGTAATGTAAGAAACCAAGTTTTATTACTGGTCTCTAAAGACTTTGTATGTCTCATTTAGTAATATAGTAGTCAAAAACACATCGATAACCCTATTGAGTATGGTATGCATAGATGTTAGGTTGCAATACAAGTGTAGTAATGTAAGAGACCAAGTTCTATTATTGGTCCGTCCAACCTTTGTATGTGTAATTTAGTGATTTAGTAGTAAAAAAAACACCGATAATCCATCCAAGTAAGGAATAAATAGATGCTATGAGGTAATACACGTGTTCTAATGTAAGAAACCAAATTTTATTATTGGTCTGTCCAACCTTTGTATGTCTCATTTAGAAATTTAGTAGTCAAAAAAACATCAAAAATCCATCCGTGTATGGAATACATATATGCTAGGTTGTAATACAATAGTAGTAATGTAAGAAACCAAGTTCTATTTTTGGTCCATCCAACTTTTGAATGTCTCATTTAGTGATTTAGTTGTCAAAGAAACACCGATAATACATCTGAGTTTGGAATACATAGATGTTAGGAGGTAATGCACATGTAGTAATGTAAGAAACCAAGTTTTATTACTGGGCCGTCCAGCCTTTGTATGTCTCATTTAGTAATTTAGTAGTTAAAAAAACATCGATAATCCTTCTGAGTATGGAATACATAGATGTTAGGTTCTAATACAAGTGTAGTAATGTAAGAAATCAAGTTCTATTACTGGTACGTCCAACCTTTGTATGAGTTATTTAGTGATTTAGTTGTCCAAAAACACCGATAATCCATCCAAGTATGGACTAAATAGATGTTAGGAGGTAATATACGAGTTGTAATGTCAGAAACTAAGTTTTATTACTGGTTTGTCTAGCCTATGTATGTCTTATTTAGTAATTTAGTAGTTAAAAAAACATCGATAACCCCTCTGAGTATGGAATACATAGATGTTAGGTTGTAATACAATAGTAGTAATGTAAGAAACCAAGTTTTATTACTGGTCTTTCAATCCTTTGTATGTCTCATTTAGTAATTTAGTAGTCAAAAACACATCGATAACCCTTTTGAGTATGGTATGCATAGATGTTAGGTTGCAATACAAGTTTCGTAATGTAAGAGACCAAGTTCTATTATTGGTCCGTCCAACCTTTGTATGTGTAATTTAGTGATTTAGTAGTCAAAAAAACAACAAAAATCCATCCGAGTATGGAATACATAGATGCCAGGTTGTAATACAATAGCTGTAATGTAAGAAACAAAGTTCTATTTTTGGTCCATCCAACTTTTGAATGTCTCATTTAGTGATTTAGTAGTTAAAGAAACACCGATAATCCATCTGATTTTAGAATACATAGATGTTAGGAGGTAATGCACATGTAGTAATGTAAGAAACCAAGTTTTATTACTGGGCTGTCCAGCCTTTGTATGTCTCATTTAGAAAATTAGTAGTCAAAAAAACATCAAAAATCCATCCGTGTATGGAATACATAGATGCCAGGTTGTAATACAATAGTAGTAATGTAAGAAACCAAGTTCTATTTTTGGTCCATCCAACTTGTGAATGTCTCATTTAGTGATTTAGTTGTCAAAGAAACACCGATAATACATCTGAGTTTGGAATACATAGATGTTAGGAGGTAATGCACATGTAGTAATGTAAGAAACCAAGTTTTATTACTGGGTCGTCCAGCCTTTGTATGTCTCATTTAGTAATTTAGTAGTTAAAAAAACATCGATAATCCTTCTGAGTATGGAATACATAGATGTTAGGTTGTAATACAAGTGTAGGAATGTAAGAAATCCAGTTCTATTACTGGTACGTCTAACCTTTGTATGAGTTATTTAGTGATTTAGTTGTCAAAAAACACCTATAATCCATCCAAGTATGGCATAAATAGATGCTAGGAGGTAATATACGAGTTGTATTGTAAGAAACCAAGTTTTATTACTGGTCTGTCCAGCCTTTGTATGTCTTATTTAGTAATTTAGTAGTTAAAAAAACATCGATAACCCCTCTGAGTATGGAATACATAGATGTTAGGTTGTAATACAATAGTAGTAATGTAAGAAACCAAGTTTTATTACTGTTCTTTCAAGCGTTTGTATGTCTCATTTAGTAATTTAGTAGTCAAAAACACATCGATAACCCTTTTGAGTATGGTATGCATAGATATTAGGTTGCAATACAAGTTTCGTAATGTAAGAGACCAAGTTCTATTATTGGTCCGTCCAACCTTTGTATGTGTAATTTAGTGATTTAGTAGTCAAAAAAACAACAAAAATCCATCCGAGTATGGAATACATAGATGCCAGGTTGTAATACAATAGCAGTAATGTAAGAAACAAAGTTCTATTTTTGGTCCATCCAACTTTTGAATGTCTCATTTAGTGATTTAGTAGTTAAAGAAACACCGATAATCCATCTGATTTTAGAATACATAGATGTTAGGAGGTAATGCACATATAGTAATGTAAGAAACCAAGTTTTATTACTGGGCTGTCCAGCCTATGTATGTCTCATTTAGAAATTTCGTAGTCAAAAAAACATCAAAAATCCATCCGTGTATGGAGTACATAGAAGCTAGGTTGTAATACAATAGTAGTAATGTAAGAAACCAAGTTCTATTTTTGGTCCATTCAACTTTTGAATGTCTCATTTAGTGATTTAGTAGTCAAAGCAACACCGATAATACATCTGAGTTTGGAATACATAGATGTTAGGAGGTAATGCACATGTAGTAATGTAAGAAACCAAGTTTTATTACTGGGCCGTCCAGCCTTTGTATGTCTCATTTAGTAATTTAGTAGTTAAAAAAACATCGATAATCCTTCTGAGTATGGAATACATAGATGTTAGGTTGTAATACAAGTGTAGTAATGTAAGAAATCCAGTTCTATTACTGGTACGTCTAACCTTTGTATGAGTTATTTAGTGATTTAGTTGTCAAAAATCACCTATAATCCATCCAAGTATGGCATAAATAGATGCTAGGAGGTAATATACGAGTTGTAATGCAAGAAACCAAGTTTTATTACTGGTCTGTCTAGCCTTTGTATGTCTTATTTAGTAATTTAGTAGTTAAAAAAACATCGATAACCCCTCTGAGTATGGAATACATAGATGTTAGGTTGTAATACAACAGTAGTAATGTAAGAAACCAAGTTTTATTACTGTTCTTTCAAGCCTTTGTATGTCTCATTTAGTAATTTAGTAGTCAAAAACACATCGATAACCCTTTTGAGTATGGTATGCATAGATGTTAGGTTGCAATACAAGTGTAGTAATGTAAGAGACCAAGTTCTATTATTGGTCCGTCCAACCTTTGTATGTGTAATATAGTGATTTAGTAGTCAAAAAAACAACAAAAATCCATTCGAGTATGGAATACATAGATGCCAGGTTGTAATACAATAGCTGTAATGTAAGAAACAAAGTTCTATTTTTGGTCCATCCAACTTTTGAATGTCTCATTTAGTGATTTAGTAGTTAAAGAAACACCGATAATCCATCTGATTTTAGAATACATAGATGTTAGGAGGTAATGCACATGTAGTAATGTAAGAAACCAAGTTTTATTACTGGGCTGTCCAGCCTTTGTATGTCTCATTTAGAAAATTAGTAGTCAAAAAAACATCAAAAATCAATCCGAGTATGGAATACATAGATGCCAGGTTGTAATACAATAGCAGTAATGTAAGAAACAAAGTTCTATTTTTGGTCCATCCAACTTTTGAATGTCTCATTTAGTGATTTAGTAGTTAAAGAAACACCGATAATCCATCTGATTTTAGAATACATAGATGTTAGGAGGTAATGCACATGTAGTAATGTAAGAAACCAAGTTTTATTACTGGGCTGTCCAGCCTATGTATGTCTCATTTAGAAATTTCGTAGTCAAAAAAACATCAAAAATCCATCCGTGTATGGAGTACATAGAAGCTAGGTTGTAATACAATAGTAGTAATGTAAGAAACCAAGTTCTATTTTTGGTCCATTCAACTTTTGAATGTCTCATTTAGTGATTTAGTAGTCAAAGCAACACCGATAATACATCTGAGTTTGGAATACATAGATGTTAGAAGGTAATGCACATGTAGTAATGTAAGAAACCAAGTTTTATTACTGGGCCGTCCAGCCTTTGTATGTCTCATTTAGTAATTTAGTAGTTAAAAAAACATCGATAATCCTTCTGAGTATGGAATACATAGATGTTAGGTTGTAATACAAGTGTAGTAATGTAAGAAATCCAGTTCTATTACTGGTACGTCTAACCTTTGTATGAGTTATTTAGTGATTTAGTTGTCAAAACTCACCTATAATCCATCCAAGTATGGCATAAATAGATGCTAGGAGGTAATATACGAGTTGTAATGCAAGAAACCAAGTTTTATTACTGGTCTGTCTAGCCTTTGTATGTCTTATTTAGTAATTTAGTAGTTAAAAAAACATCGATAACCCCTCTGAGTATGGAATACATAGATGTTAGGTTGTAATACAATAGTAGTAATGTAAGAAACCAAGTTTTATTACTGTTCTTTCAAGCCTTTGTATGTCTCATTTAGTAATTTAGTAGTCAAAAACACATCGATAACCCTTTTGAGTATGGTATGCATAGATGTTAGGTTGCAATACAAGTGTAGTAATGCAAGAGACCAAGTTCTATTATTGGTCCGTCCAACCTTTGTATGTGTAATATAGTGATTTAGTAGTCAAAAAAATAACAAAAATCCATCCGAGTATGGAATACATAGATGCCAGGTTGTAATACAATAGCTGTAATGTAAGAAACAAAGTTCTATTTTTGGTCCATCCAACTTTTGAATGTCTCATTTAGTGATTTAGTAGTTAAAGAAACACCGATAATCCATCTGATTTTAGAATACATAGATGTTAGTAGGTAATGCACATGTAGTAATGTAAGAAACCAAGTTTTATTACTGGGCTGTCCAGCCTTTGTATGTCTCATTTAGAAAATTAGTAGTCAAAAAAACATCAAAAATCCATCCGTGTATGGAATACATAGATGCTAGGTTGTAATAGAATAGTAGTAATGTAAGAAACCAAGTTCTATTTTTGGTCCATCCAACTTTTGAATGTCTCATTTAGTGATTTAGTAGTCAAAGAAACACCGATAATACATCTGAGTTTGGAATACATAGATGTTAGGAGGTAATGCACATGTAGTAATGTAAGAAACCAAGTTTTATTACTGGGCCGTCCAGCCTTTGTATGTCTCATTTAGTAATTTAGTAGTTAAAAAAACATCGATAATCCTTCTGACTATGGAATACATAGATGTTAGGTTGTAATACAAGTGTAGTAATGTAAGAAATCCAGTTCTATTACTGGTACGTCTAACCTTTGTATGAGTTATTTAGTGATTTAGTTGTCAAAAATCACCTATAATCTGTCCAAGTATGGCATAAATAGATGCTAGGAGGTAATATACGAGTTGTAATGCAAGAAACCAAGTTTTATTACTGGTCTGTCCAGCCTTTGTATGTCTTATTTAGTAATTTAGTAGTTAAAAAAACATCGATAACCCCTCTGAGTATGGAATACATAGATGCCAGGTTGTAATACAATAGCTGTAATGTAAGAAACAAAGTTCTATTTTTGGTCCATCCAACTTTTGAATGTCTCATTTAGTGATTTAGTAGTTAAAGAAACACCGATAATCCATCTGATTTTAGAATACATAGATGTTAGTAGGTAATGCACATGTAGTAATGTAAGAAACCAAGTTTTATTACTGGGCTGTCCAGCCTTTGTATGTATCATTTAGAAAATTAGTAGTCAAAAAAACATCAAAAATCCATCCGTGTATGGAATACATAGATGCTAGGTTGTAATACAATAGTAGTAATGTAAGAAACCAAGTTCTATTTTTGGTCCATCCAACTTTTGAATGTCTCATTTAGTGATTTAGTAGTCAAAGAAACACCGATAATACATCTGAGTTTGGAATACATAGATGTTAGGAGGTAATGCACATGTAGTAATGTAAGAAACCAAGTTTTATTACTGGGCCGTCCAGCCTTTGTATGTCTCATTTAGTAATTTAGTAGTTAAAAAAACATCGATAATCCTTCTGACTATGGAATACATAGATGTTAGGTTGTAATACAAGTGTAGTAATGTAAGAAATCCAGTTCTATTACTGGTACGTCTAACCTTTGTATGAGTTATTTAGTGATTTAGTTGTCAAAAATCACCTATAATCTGTCCAAGTATGGCATAAATAGATGCTAGGAGGTAATATACGAGTTGTAATGCAAGAAACCAAGTTTTATTACTGGTCTGTCCAGCCTTTGTATGTCTTATTTAGTAATTTAGTAGTTAAAAAAACATCGATAACCCCTCTGAGTATGGAATACATAGATGCCAGGTTGTAATACAATAGCTGTAATGTAAGAAACAAAGTTCTATTTTTGGTCCATCCAACTTTTGAATGTCTCATTTAGTGATTTAGTAGTTAAAGAAACACCGATAATCCATCTGATTTTAGAATACATAGATGTTAGTAGGTAATGCACATGTAGTAATGTAAGAAACCAAGTTTTATTACTGGGCTGTCCAGCCTTTGTATGTCTCATTTAGAAAATTAGTAGTCAAAAAAACATCAAAAATCCATCCGTGTATGGAATACATAGATGCTAGGTTGTAATACAATAGTAGTAATGTAAGAAACCAAGTTCTATTTTTGGTCCATCCAACTTTTGAATGTCTCATTTAGTGATTTAGTTGTCAAAGAAACACCGATAATACATCTGAGTTTGGAATACATAGATGTTAGGAGGTAATGCACATGTAGTAATCTAAGAAACCAAGTTTTATTACTGGGCCGTCCAGCCTTTGTATGTCTCATTTAGTAATTTAGTAGTTAAAAAAACATCGATAATCCTTCTGAGTATGGAATACATAGATGTTAGGTTGTAATACAAGTGTAGTAATGTAAGAAATCCAGTTCTATTACTGGTACGTCTAACCTTTGTATGAGTTATTTAGTGATTTAGTTGTCAAAAAACACCTATAATCCATCCAAGTATGGCATAAATAGATGCTAGGAGGTAATATACGAGTTGTAATGTAAGAAACCAAGTTTTATTACTGGTCTGTCCAGCCGTTGTATGTCTTATTTAGTAATTTAGTAGTTAAAAAAACATCGATAACCCCTCTGAGTATGGAATACATAGATGTTAGGTTGTAATACAATAGTAGTAATGTAAGAAACCAAGTTCTATTTTTGGTCCATCCAACTTTTGAATGTCTCATTTAGTGATTTAGTAGTGAAAGCAACACCGATAATACATCTGAGTTTGGAATACATAGATGTTAGAAGGTAATTCACATGTAGTAATGTAAGAAACCAAGTTTTATTACTGGGCCGTCCAGCCTTTGTATGTCTCATTTAGTAATTTAGTAGTTAAAAAAACATCGATAATCCTTCTGAGTATGGAATACATAGATGTTAGGTTGTAATACAAGTGTAGTAATGTAAGATATCCAGTTCTATTACTGGTACGTCTAACCTTTGTATGAGTTATTTAGTGATTTAGTTGTCAAAAATCACCTATAATCCATCCAAGTATGGCATAAATAGATGCTAGGAGGTAATATACGAGTTGTAATGCAAGAAACCAAGTTTTATTACTGGTCTGTCCAGCCTTTGTATGTCTTATTTAGTAATTTAGTAGTTAAAAAAACATCGATAACCCCTCTGAGTATGGAACACATAGATGCCAGATTGTAATACAATAGCTGTAATGTAAGAAACAAAGTTCTATTTTTGGTCCATCCAACTTTTGAATGTCTCATTTAGTGATTTAGTAGTTAAAGAAACACCGATAATCCATCTGATTTTAGAATACATAGATGTTAGGAGGTAATGCACATGTAGTAATGTAAGAAACCAAGTTTTATTACTGGGCTGTCCAGCCTTTGTATGTCTCATTTAGAAAATTAGTAGTCAAAAAAACATCAAAAATCCATCCGTGTATGGAATACATAGATGCTAGGTTGTAATACAATAGTAGTAATGTAAGAAACCAAGTTCTATTTTTGGTCCATCCAACTTTTGAATGTCTCATTTAGTGATTTAGTTGTCAAAGAAACACCGATAATACATCTGAGTTTGGAATACATAGATGTTAGGAGGTAATGCACATGTAGTAATCTAAGAAACCAAGTTTTATTACTGGGCCGTCCAGCCTTTGTATGTCTCATTTAGTAATTTAGTAGTTAAAAAAACATCGATAATCCTTCTGAGTATGGAATACATAGATGTTAGGTTGTAATACAAGTGTAGTAATGTAAGAAATCCAGTTCTATTACTGGTACGTCTAACCTTTGTATGAGTTATTTAGTGATTTAGTTGTCAAAAAACACCTATAATCCATCCAAGTATGGCATAAATAGATGCTAGGAGGTAATATACGAGTTGTAATGTAAGAAACCAAGTTTTATTACTGGTCTGTCCAGCCTTTGTATGTCTTATTTAGTAATTTAGTAGTTAAAAAAACATCGATAACCCCTCTGAGTATGGAATACATAGATGTTAGGTTGTAATACAATAGTAGTAATGTAAGAAACCAAGTTTTATTACTGGTCTTTCAAGCGTTTGTATGTCTCATTTTGTAATTTAGTAGTCAAAAACACATCGATAACCCTTTTGAGTATGGTATGCATAGATGTTAGGTTGCAATACAAGTGTCGTAATGTAAGAGACCAAGTTCTATTATTGGTCCGTCCAACCTTTGTATGTGTAATTTAGTGATTTAGTAGTCAAAAAAACAACAAAAATCCATCCGAGTATGGAATACATAGATGCCAGGTTGTAATACAATAGCAGTAATGTAAGAAACAAAGTTCTATTTTTGGTCCATCCAACTTTTGAATGTCTCATTTAGTGATTTAGTAGTTAAAGAAACACCGATCATCCATCTGATTTTAGAATTCATAGATGTTAGGAGGTAATGCACATGTAGTAATGTAAGAAACCAAGTTTTATTACTGGGCTGTCCAGCCTATGTATGTCTCATTTAGAAATTTCGTAGTCAAAAAAACATCAAAAATCCATCCGTGTATGGAGTACATAGATGCTAGGTTGTAATACAATAGTAGTAATGTAAGAAACCAAGTTCTATTTTTGGTCCATCCAACTTTTGAATGTCTCATTTAGTGATTTAGTAGTGAAAGCAACACCGATAATACATCTGAGTTTGGAATACATAGATGTTAGAAGGTAATTCACATGTAGTAATGTAAGAAACCAAGTTTTATTACTGGGCCGTCCAGCCTTTGTATGTCTCATTTAGTAATTTAGTAGTTAAAAAAACATCGATAATCCTTCTGAGTATGGAATACATAGATGTTAGGTTGTAATACAAGTGTAGTAATGTAAGATATCCAGTTCTATTACTGGTACGTCTAACCTTTGTATGAGTTATTTAGTGATTTAGTTGTCAAAAATCACCTATAATGCATCCAAGTATGGCATAAATAGATGCTAGGAGGTAATATACGAGTTATAATGCAAGAAACCAAGTTTTATTACTGGTCTGTCCAGCCTTTGTATGTCTTATTTAGTAATTTAGTAGTTAAAAAAACATCGATAACCCCTCTGAGTATGGAACACATAGATGCCAGGTTGTAATACAATAGCTGTAATGTAAGAAACAAAGTTCTATTTTTGGTCCATCCAACTTTTGAATGTCTCATTTAGTGATTTAGTAGTTAAAGAAACACCGATAATCCATCTGATTTTAGAATACATAGATGTTAGGAGGTAATGCACATGTAGTAATGTAAGAAACCAAGTTTTATTACTGGGCTGTCCAGCCTTTGTATGTCTCATTTAGAAAATTAGTAGTCAAAAAAACATCAAAAATCCATCCGTGTATGGAATACATAGATGCTAGGTTGTAATACAATAGTAGTAATGTAAGAAACCAAGTTCTATTTTTGGTCCATCCAACTTTTGAATGTCTCATTTAGTGATTTAGTTGTCAAAGAAACACCGATAATACATCTGAGTTTGGAATACATAGATGTTAGGAGGTAATGCACATGTAGTAATCTAAGAAACCAAGTTTTATTACTGGGCCGTCCAGCCTTTGTATGTCTCATTTAGTAATTTAGTAGTTAAAAAAACATCGATAATCCTTCTGAGTATGGAATACATAGATGTTAGGTTGTAATACAAGTGTAGTAATGTAAGAAATCCAGTTCTATTACTGGTACGTCTAACCTTTGTATGAGTTATTTAGTGATTTAGTTGTCAAAAAACACCTATAATCCATCCAAGTATGGCATAAATAGATGCTAGGAGGTAATATACGAGTTGTAATGTAAGAAACCAAGTTTTATTACTGGTCTGTCCAGCCTTTGTATGTCTTATTTAGTAATTTAGTAGTTAAAAAAACATCGATAACCCCTCTGAGTATGGAATACATAGATGTTAGGTTGTAATACAATAGTAGTAATGTAAGAAACCAAGTTTTATTACTGGTCTTTCAAGCGTTTGTATGTCTCATTTTGTAATTTAGTAGTCAAAAACACATCGATAACCCTTTTGAGTATGGTATGCATAGATGTTAGGTTGCAATACAAGTGTCGTAATGTAAGAGACCAAGTTCTATTATTGGTCCGTCCAACCTTTGTATGTGTAATTTAGTGATTTAGTAGTCAAAAAAACAACAAAAATCCATCCGAGTATGGAATACATAGATGCCAGGTTGTAATACAATAGCAGTAATGTAAGAAACAAAGTTCTATTTTTGGTCCATCCAACTTTTGAATGTCTCATTTAGTGATTTAGTAGTTAAAGAAACACCGATCATCCATCTGATTTTAGAATTCATAGATGTTAGGAGGTAATGCACATGTAGTAATGTAAGAAACCAAGTTTTATTACTGGGCTGTCCAGCCTATGTATGTCTCATTTAGAAATTTCGTAGTCAAAAAAACATCAAAAATCCATCCGTGTATGGAGTACATAGATGCTAGGTTGTAATACAATAGTAGTAATGTAAGAAACCAAGTTCTATTTTTGGTCCATCCAACTTTTGAATGTCTCATTTAGTGATTTAGTAGTGAAAGCAACACCGATAATACATCTGAGTTTGGAATACATAGATGTTAGAAGGTAATTCACATGTAGTAATGTAAGAAACCAAGTTTTATTACTGGGCCGTCCAGCCTTTGTATGTCTCATTTAGTAATTTAGTAGTTAAAAAAACATCGATAATCCTTCTGAGTATGGAATACATAGATGTTAGGTTGTAATACAAGTGTAGTAATGTAAGATATCCAGTTCTATTACTGGTACGTCTAACCTTTGTATGAGTTATTTAGTGATTTAGTTGTCAAAAATCACCTATAATGCATCCAAGTATGGCATAAATAGATGCTAGGAGGTAATATACGAGTTATAATGCAAGAAACCAAGTTTTATTACTGGTCTGTCCAGCCTTTGTATGTCTTATTTAGTAATTTAGTAGTTAAAAAAACATCGATAACCCCTCTGAGTATGGAACACATAGATGCCAGGTTGTAATACAATAGCTGTAATGTAAGAAACAAAGTTCTATTTTTGGTCCATCCAACTTTTGAATGTCTCATTTAGTGATTTAGTAGTTAAAGAAACACCGATAATCCATCTGATTTTAGAATACATAGATGTTAGGAGGTAATGCACATGTAGTAATGTAAGAAACCAAGTTTTATTACTGGGCTGTCCAGCCTTTGTATGTCTCATTTAGAAAATTAGTAGTCAAAAAAACATCAAAAATCCATCCGTGTATGGAATACATAGATGCTAGGTTGTAATACAATAGTAGTAATGTAAGAAACCAAGTTCTATTTTTGGTCCATCCAACTTTTGAATGTCTCATTTAGTGATTTAGTTGTCAAAGAAACACCGATAATACATCTGAGTTTGGAATACATAGATGTTAGGAGGTAATGCACATGTAGTAATCTAAGAAACCAAGTTTTATTACTGGGCCGTCCAGCCTTTGTATGTCTCATTTAGTAATTTAGTAGTTAAAAAAACATCGATAATCCTTCTGAGTATGGAATACATAGATGTTAGGTTGTAATACAAGTGTAGTAATGTAAGAAATCCAGTTCTATTACTGGTACGTCTAACCTTTGTATGAGTTATTTAGTGATTTAGTTGTCAAAAAACACCTATAATCCATCCAAGTATGGCATAAATAGATGCTAGGAGGTAATATACGAGTTGTAATGTAAGAAACCAAGTTTTATTACTGGTCTGTCCAGCCTTTGTATGTCTTATTTAGTAATTTAGTAGTTAAAAAAACATCGATAACCCCTCTGAGTATGGAATACATAGATGTTAGGTTGTAATACAATAGTAGTAATGTAAGAAACCAAGTTTTATTACTGGTCTTTCAAGCGTTTGTATGTCTCATTTTGTAATTTAGTAGTCAAAAACACATCGATAACCCTTTTGAGTATGGTATGCATAGATGTTAGGTTGCAATACAAGTGTCGTAATGTAAGAGACCAAGTTCTATTATTGGTCCGTCCAACCTTTGTATGTGTAATTTAGTGATTTAGTAGTCAAAAAAACAACAAAAATCCATCCGAGTATGGAATACATAGATGCCAGGTTGTAATACAATAGCAGTAATGTAAGAAACAAAGTTCTATTTTTGGTCCATCCAACTTTTGAATGTCTCATTTAGTGATTTAGTAGTTAAAGAAACACCGATCATCCATCTGATTTTAGAATTCATAGATGTTAGGAGGTAATGCACATGTAGTAATGTAAGAAACCAAGTTTTATTACTGGGCTGTCCAGCCTATGTATGTCTCATTTAGAAATTTCGTAGTCAAAAAAACATCAAAAATCCATCCGTGTATGGAGTACATAGATGCTAGGTTGTAATACAATAGTAGTAATGTAAGAAACCAAGTTCTATTTTTGGTCCATCCAACTTTTGAATGTCTCATTTAGTGATTTAGTAGTGAAAGCAACACCGATAATACATCTGAGTTTGGAATACATAGATGTTAGAAGGTAATTCACATGTAGTAATGTAAGAAACCAAGTTTTATTACTGGGCCGTCCAGCCTTTGTATGTCTCATTTAGTAATTTAGTAGTTAAAAAAACATCGATAATCCTTCTGAGTATGGAATACATAGATGTTAGGTTGTAATACAAGTGTAGTAATGTAAGATATCCAGTTCTATTACTGGTACGTCTAACCTTTGTATGAGTTATTTAGTGATTTAGTTGTCAAAAATCACCTATAATGCATCCAAGTATGGCATAAATAGATGCTAGGAGGTAATATACGAGTTATAATGCAAGAAACCAAGTTTTATTACTGGTCTGTCCAGCCTTTGTATGTCTTATTTAGTAATTTAGTAGTTAAAAAAACATCGATAACCCCTCTGAGTATGGAACACATAGATGCCAGGTTGTAATACAATAGCTGTAATGTAAGAAACAAAGTTCTATTTTTGGTCCATCCAACTTTTGAATGTCTCATTTAGTGATTTAGTAGTTAAAGAAACACCGATAATCCATCTGATTTTAGAATACATAGATGTTAGGAGGTAATGCACATGTAGTAATGTAAGAAACCAAGTTTTATTACTGGGCTGTCCAGCCTTTGTATGTCTCATTTAGAAAATTAGTAGTCAAAAAAACATCAAAAATCCATCCGTGTATGGAATACATAGATGCTAGGTTGTAATACAATAGTAGTAATGTAAGAAACCAAGTTCTATTTTTGGTCCATCCAACTTTTGAATGTCTCATTTAGTGATTTAGTTGTCAAAGAAACACCGATAATACATCTGAGTTTGGAATACATAGATGTTAGGAGGTAATGCACATGTAGTAATCTAAGAAACCAAGTTTTATTACTGGGCCGTCCAGCCTTTGTATGTCTCATTTAGTAATTTAGTAGTTAAAAAAACATCGATAATCCTTCTGAGTATGGAATACATAGATGTTAGGTTGTAATACAAGTGTAGTAATGTAAGAAATCCAGTTCTATTACTGGTACGTCTAACCTTTGTATGAGTTATTTAGTGATTTAGTTGTCAAAAAACACCTATAATCCATCCAAGTATGGCATAAATAGATGCTAGGAGGTAATATACGAGTTGTAATGTAAGAAACCAAGTTTTATTACTGGTCTGTCCAGCCTTTGTATGTCTTATTTAGTAATTTAGTAGTTAAAAAAACATCGATAACCCCTCTGAGTATGGAATACATAGATGTTAGGTTGTAATACAATAGTAGTAATGTAAGAAACCAAGTTTTATTACTGGTCTTTCAAGCGTTTGTATGTCTCATTTAGTAATTTAGTAGTCAAAAACACATCGATAACCCTTTTGAGTATGGTATGCATAGATGTTAGGTTGCAATACAAGTGTCGTAATGTAAGAGACCAAGTTCTATTATTGGTCCGTCCAACCTTTGTATGTGTAATTTAGTGATTTAGTAGTCAAAAAAACAACAAAAATCCATCCGAGTATGGAATACATAGATGCCAGGTTGTAATACAATAGCAGTAATGTAAGAAACAAAGTTCTATTTTTGGTCCATCCAACTTTTGAATGTCTCATTTAGTGATTTAGTAGTTAAAGAAACACCGATCATCCATCTGATTTTAGAATTCATAGATGTTAGGAGGTAATGCACATGTAGTAATGTAAGAAACCAAGTTTTATTACTGGGCTGTCCAGCCTATGTATGTCTCATTTAGAAATTTCGTAGTCAAAAAAACATCAAAAATCCATCCGTGTATGGAGTACATAGATGCTAGGTTGTAATACAATAGTAGTAATGTAAGAAACCAAGTTCTATTTTTGGTCCATCCAACTTTTGAATGTCTCATTTAGTGATTTAGTAGTGAAAGCAACACCGATAATACATCTGAGTTTGGAATACATAGATGTTAGAAGGTAATTCACATGTAGTAATGTAAGAAACCAAGTTTTATTACTGGGCCGTCCAGCCTTTGTATGTCTCATTTAGTAATTTAGTAGTTAAAAAAACATCGATAATCCTTCTGAGTATGGAATACATAGATGTTAGGTTGTAATACAAGTGTAGTAATGTAAGATATCCAGTTCTATTACTGGTACGTCTAACCTTTGTATGAGTTATTTAGTGATTTAGTTGTCAAAAATCACCTATAATCCATCCAAGTATGGCATAAATAGATGCTAGGAGGTAATATACGAGTTGTAATGCAAGAAACCAAGTTTTATTACTGGTCTGTCCAGCCTTTGTATGTCTTATTTAGTAATTTAGTAGTTAAAAAAACATCGATAACCCCTCTGAGTATGGAACACATAGATGCCAGGTTGTAATACAATAGCTGTAATGTAAGAAACAAAGTTCTATTTTTGGTCCATCCAACTTTTGAATGTCTCATTTAGTGATTTAGTAGTTAAAGAAACACCGATAATCCATCTGATTTTAGAATACATAGATGTTAGGAGGTAATGCACATGTAGTAATGTAAGAAACCAAGTTTTATTACTGGGCTGTCCAGCCTTTGTATGTCTCATTTAGAAAATTAGTAGTCAAAAAAACATCAAAAATCCATCCGTGTATGGAATACATAGATGCTAGGTTGTAATACAATAGTAGTAATGTAAGAAACCAAGTTCTATTTTTGGTCCATCCAACTTTTGAATGTCTCATTTAGTGATTTAGTTGTCAAAGAAACACCGATAATACATCTGAGTTTGGAATACATAGATGTTAGGAGGTAATGCACATGTAGTAATCTAAGAAACCAAGTTTTATTACTGGGCCGTCCAGCCTTTGTATGTCTCATTTAGTAATTTAGTAGTTAAAAAAACATCGATAATCCTTCTGAGTATGGAATACATAGATGTTAGGTTGTAATACAAGTGTAGTAATGTAAGAAATCCAGTTCTATTACTGGTACGTCTAACCTTTGTATGAGTTATTTAGTGATTTAGTTGTCAAAAAACACCTATAATCCATCCAAGTATGGCATAAATAGATGCTAGGAGGTAATATACGAGTTGTAATGTAAGAAACCAAGTTTTATTACTGGTCTGTCCAGCCTTTGTATGTCTTATTTAGTAATTTGGTAGTTAAAAAAACATCGATAACCCCTCTGAGTATGGAATACATAGATGTTAGGTTGTAATACAATAGTAGTAATGTAAGAAACCAAGTTTTATTACTGGTCTTTCAAGTGTTTGTATGTCTCATTTAGTAATTTAGTAGTCAAAAACACATCGATAACCCTTTTGAGTATGGTATGCATAGATGTTAGGTTGCAATACAAGTGTCGTAATGTAAGAGACCAAGTTCTATTATTGGTCCGTCCAACCTTTGTATGTGTAATTTAGTGATTTAGTAGTCAAAAAAACAACAAAAATCCATCCGAGTATGGAATACATAGATGCCAGGTTGTAATACAATAGCAGTAATGTAAGAAACAAAGTTCTATTTTTGGTCCATCCAACTTTTGAATGTCTCATTTAGTGATTTAGTAGTTAAAGAAACACCGATCATCCATCTGATTTTAGAATACATAGATGTTAGGAGGTAATGCACATGTAGTAATGTAAGAAACCAAGTTTTATTATTGGGCTGTCCAGCCTATGTATGTCTCATTTAGAAATTTCGTAGTCAAAAAAACATCAAAAATCCATCCGTGTATGGAGTACATAGATGCCTGGTTGTAATACAATAGTAGTAATGTAAGAAACCAAGTTCTATTTTTGGTCCATCCAACTTTTGAATGTCTCATTTAGTGATTTAGTAGTGAAAGCAACACCGATAATACATCTGAGTTTGGAATACATAGATGTTAGAAGGTAATGCACATGTAGTAATGTAAGAAACCAAGTTTTATTACTGGGCCGTCCAGCCTTTGTATGTCTCATTTAGTAATTTAGTAGTTAAAAAAACATCGATAATCCTTCTGAGTATGGAATACATAGATGTTAGGTTGTAATACAAGTGTAGTAATGTAAGATATCCAGTTCTATTACTGGTACGTCTAACCTTTGTATGAGTTATTTAGTGATTTAGTTGTCAAAAATCACCTATAATCCATCCAAGTATGGCATAAATAGATGCTAGGAGGTAATATACGAGTTGTAATGCAAGAAACCAAGTTTTATTACTGGTCTGTCCAGCCTTTGTATGTCTTATTTAGTAATTTAGTAGTTAAAAAAACATCGATAACCCCTCTGAGTATGGAATACATAGATGTTAGGTTGTAATACAATAGTAGTAATGTAAGAAACCAAGTTTTATTACTGGTCTTTCAAGCGTTTGTATGTCTCATTTAGTAATTTAGTAGTCAAAAACACATCGATAACCCTTTTGAGTATGGTATGCATAGATGTTAGGTTGCAATACAAGTGTCGTAATGTAAGAGACCAAGTTCTATTATTGGTCCGTCCAACCTTTGTATGTGTAATTTAGTGATTTAGTAGTCAAAAAAACAACAAAAATCCATCCGAGTATGGAATACATAGATGCCAGGTTGTAATACAATAGCAGTAATGTAAGAAACAAAGTTCTATTTTTGGTCCATCCAACTTTTGAATGTCTCATTTAGTGATTTAGTAGTTAAAGAAACACCGATCATCCATCTGATTTTAGAATTCATAGATGTTAGGAGGTAATGCACATGTAGTAATGTAAGAAACCAAGTTTTATTACTGGGCTGTCCAGCCTATGTATGTCTCATTTAGAAATTTCGTAGTCAAAAAAACATCAAAAATCCATCCGTGTATGGAGTACATAGATGCTAGGTTGTAATACAATAGTAGTAATGTAAGAAACCAAGTTCTATTTTTGGTCCATCCAACTTTTGAATGTCTCATTTAGTGATTTAGTAGTGAAAGCAACACCGATAATACATCTGAGTTTGGAATACATAGATGTTAGAAGGTAATTCACATGTAGTAATGTAAGAAACCAAGTTTTATTACTGGGCCGTCCAGCCTTTGTATGTCTCATTTAGTAATTTAGTAGTTAAAAAAACATCGATAATCCTTCTGAGTATAGAATACATAGATGTTAGGTTGTAATACAAGTGTAGTAATGTAAGATATCCAGTTCTATTACTGGTACGTCTAACCTTTGTATGAGTTATTTAGTGATTTAGTTGTCAAAAATCACCTATAATCCATCCAAGTATGGCATAAATAGATGCTAGGAGGTAATATACGAGTTGTAATGCAAGAAACCAAGTTTTATTACTGGTCTGTCCAGCCTTTGTATGTCTTATTTAGTAATTTAGTAGTTAAAAAAACATCGATAACCCCTCTGAGTATGGAACACATAGATGCCAGGTTGTAATACAATAGCTGTAATGTAAGAAACAAAGTTCTATTTTTGGTCCATCCAACTTTTGAATGTCTCATTTAGTGATTTAGTAGTTAAAGAAACACCGATAATCCATCTGATTTTAGAATACATAGATGTTAGGAGGTAATGCACATGTAGTAATGTAAGAAACCAAGTTTTATTACTGGGCTGTCCAGCCTTTGTATGTCTCATTTAGAAAATTAGTAGTCAAAAAAACATCAAAAATCCATCCGTGTATGGAATACATAGATGCTAGGTTGTAATACAATAGTAGTAATGTAAGAAACCAAGTTCTATTTTTGGTCCATCCAACTTTTGAATGTCTCATTTAGTGATTTAGTTGTCAAAGAAACACCGATAATACATCTGAGTTTGGAATACATAGATGTTAGGAGGTAATGCACATGTAGTAATCTAAGAAACCAAGTTTTATTACTGGGCCGTCCAGCCTTTGTATGTCTCATTTAGTAATTTAGTAGTTAAAAAAACATCGATAATCCTTCTGAGTATGGAATACATAGATGTTAGGTTGTAATACAAGTGTAGTAATGTAAGAAATCCAGTTCTATTACTGGTACGTCTAACCTTTGTATGAGTTATTTAGTGATTTAGTTGTCAAAAAACACCTATAATCCATCCAAGTATGGCATAAATAGATGCTAGGAGGTAATATACGAGTTGTAATGTAAGAAACCAAGTTTTATTACTGGTCTGTCCAGCCTTTGTATGTCTTATTTAGTAATTTAGTAGTTAAAAAAACATCGATAACCCCTCTGAGTATGGAATACATAGATGTTAGGTTGTAATACAATAGTAGTAATGTAAGAAACCAAGTTTTATTACTGGTCTTTCAAGCGTTTGTATGTCTCATTTAGTAATTTAGTAGTCAAAAACACATCGATAACCCTTTTGAGTATGGTATGCATAGATGTTAGGTTGCAATACAAGTGTCGTAATGTAAGAGACCAAGTTCTATTATTGGTCCGTCCAACCTTTGTATGTGTAATTTAGTGATTTAGTAGTCAAAAAAACAACAAAAATCCATCCGAGTATGGAATACATAGATGCCAGGTTGTAATACAATAGCAGTAATGTAAGAAACAAAGTTCTATTTTTGGTCCATCCAACTTTTGAATGTCTCATTTAGTGATTTAGTAGTTAAAGAAACACCGATCATCCATCTGATTTTAGAATACATAGATGTTAGGAGGTAATGCACATGTAGTAATGTAAGAAACCAAGTTTTATTATTGGGCTGTCCAGCCTATGTATGTCTCATTTAGAAATTTCGTAGTCAAAAAAACATCAAAAATCCATCCGTGTATGGAGTACATAGATGCTTGGTTGTAATACAATAGTAGTAATGTAAGAAACCAAGTTCTATTTTTGGTCCATCCAACTTTTGAATGTCTCATTTAGTGATTTAGTAGTGAAAGCAACACCGATAATACATCTGAGTTTGGAATACATAGATGTTAGAAGGTAATGCACATGTAGTAATGTAAGAAACCAAGTTTTATTACTGGGCCGTCCAGCCTTTGTATATCTCATTTAGTAATTTAGTAGTTAAAAAAACATCGATAATCCTTCTGAGTATGGAATACATAGATGTTAGGTTGTAATACAAGTGTAGTAATGTAAGATATCCAGTTCTATTACTGGTACGTCTAACCTTTGTATGAGTTATTTAGTGATTTAGTTGTCAAAAATCACCTATAATCCATCCAAGTATGGCATAAATAGATGCTAGGAGGTAATATACGAGTTGTAATGCAAGAAACCAAGTTTTATTACTGGTCTGTCCAGCCTTTGTATGTCTTATTTAGTAATTTAGTAGTTAAAAAAACATCGATAACCCCTCTGAGTATGGAACACATAGATGCCAGGTTGTAATACAATAGCTGTAATGTAAGAAACAAAGTTCTATTTTTGGTCCATCCAACTTTTGAATGTCTCATTTAGTGATTTAGTAGTTAAAGAAACACCGATAATCCATCTGATTTTAGAATACATAGATGTTAGGAGGTAATGCACATGTAGTAATGTAAGAAACCAAGTTTTATTACTGGGCTGTCCAGCCTTTGTATGTCTCATTTAGAAAATTAGTAGTCAAAAAAACATCAAAAATCCATCCGTGTATGGAATACATAGATGCTAGGTTGTAATACAATAGTAGTAATGTAAGAAACCAAGTTCTATTTTTGGTCCATCCAACTTTTGAATGTCTCATTTAGTGATTTAGTTGTCAAAGAAACACCGATAATACATCTGAGTTTGGAATAAATAGATGTTAGGAGGTAATGCACATGTAGTAATCTAAGAAACCAAGTTTTATTACTGGGCCGTCCAGCCTTTGTATGTCTCATTTAGTAATTTAGTAGTTAAAAAAACATCGATAATCCTTCTGAGTATGGAATACATAGATGTTAGGTTGTAATACAAGTGTAGTAATGTAAGAAATCCAGTTCTATTACTGGTACGTCTAACCTTTGTATGAGTTATTTAGTGATTTAGTTGTCAAAAAACACCTATAATCCATCCAAGTATGGCATAAATAGATGCTAGGAGGTAATATACGAGTTGTAATGTAAGAAACCAAGTTTTATTACTGGTCTGTCCAGCCTTTGTATGTCTTATTTAGTAATTTAGTAGTTAAAAAAACATCGATAACCCCTCTGAGTATGGAATACATAGATGTTAGGTTGTAATACAATAGTAGTAATGTAAGAAACCAAGTTTTATTACTGGTCTTTCAAGCGTTTGTATGTCTCATTTAGTAATTTAGTAGTCAAAAACACATCGATAACCCTTTTGAGTATGGTATGCATAGATGTTAGGTTGCAATACAAGTGTCGTAATGTAAGAGACCAAGTTCTATTATTGGTCCGTCCAACCTTTATATGTGTAATTTAGTGATTTAGTAGACAAAAAAACAACAAAAATCCATCCGAGTATGGAATACATAGATGCCAGGTTGTAATACAATAGCAGTAATGTAAGAAACAAAGTTCTATTTTTGGTCCATCCAACTTTTGAATGTCTCATTTAGTGATTTAGTAGTTAAAGAAACACCGATAATCCATCTGATTTTAGAATACATAGATGTTAGGAGGTAATGCACATGTAGTAATCTAAGAAACCAAGTTTTATTACTGGGCCGTCCAGCCTTTGTATGTCTCATTTAGTAATTTAGTAGTTAAAAAAACATCGATAATGCTTCTGAGTATGGAATACATAGATGTTAGGTTGTAATACAAGTGTAGTAATGTAAGAAATCCAGTTCTATTACTGGTACGTCTAACCTTTGTATGAGTTATTTAGTGATTTAGTTGTCAAAAAACACCTATAATCCATCCAAGTATGGCATAAATAGATGCTAGGAGGTAATATACGAGTTGTAATGTAAGAAACCAAGTTTTATTACTGGTCTGTCCAGCCTTTGTATGTCTTATTTAGTAATTTGGTAGTTAAAAAAACATCGATAACCCCTCTGAGTATGGAATACATAGATGTTAGGTTGTAATACAATAGTAGTAATGTAAGAAACCAAGTTTTATTACTGGTCTTTCAAGTGTTTGTATGTCTCATTTAGTAATTTAGTAGTCAAAAACACATCGATAACCCTTTTGAGTATGGTATGCATAGATGTTAGGTTGCAATACAAGTGTCGTAATGTAAGAGACCAAGTTCTATTATGGGTCCGTCCAACCTTTGTATGTGTAATTTAGTGATTTAGTAGTCAAAAAAACAACAAAAATCCATCCGAGTATGGAATACATAGATGCCAGGTTGTAATACAATAGCAGTAATGTAAGAAACAAAGTTCTATTTTTGGTCCATCCAACTTTTGAATGTCTCATTTAGTGATTTAGTAGTTAAAGAAACACCGATCATCCATCTGATTTTAGAATACATAGATGTTAGGAGGTAATGCACATGTAGTAATGTAAGAAACCAAGTTTTATTATTGGGCTGTCCAGCCTATGTATGTCTCATTTAGAAATTTCGTAGTCAAACAAACATCAAAAATCCATCCGTGTATGGAGTACATAGATGCTTGGTTGTAATACAATAGTAGTAATGTAAGAAACCAAGTTCTATTTTTGGTCCATCCAACTTTTGAATGTCTCATTTAGTGATTTAGTAGTGAAAGCAACACCGATAATACATCTGAGTTTGGAATACATAGATGTTAGAAGGTAATGCACATGTAGTAATGTAAGAAACCAAGTTTTATTACTGGGCCGTCCAGCCTTTGTATGTCTCATTTAGTAATTTAGTAGTTAAAAAAACATCGATAATCCTTCTGAGTATGGAATACATAGATGTTAGGTTGTAATACAAGTGTAGTAATGTAAGATATCCAGTTCTATTACTGGTACGTCTAACCTTTGTATGAGTTATTTAGTGATTTAGTTGTCAAAAATCACCTATAATCCATCCAAGTATGGCATAAATAGATGCTAGGAGGTAATATACGAGTTGTAATGCAAGAAACCAAGTTTTATTACTGGTCTGTCCAGCCTTTGTATGTCTTATTTAGTAATTTAGTAGTTAAAAAAACATCGATAACCCCTCTGAGTATGGAACACATAGATGCCAGGTTGTAATACAATAGCTGTAATGTAAGAAACAAAGTTCTATTTTTGGTCCATCCAACTTTTGAATGTCTCATTTAGTGATTTAGTAGTTAAAGAAACACCGATAATCCATCTGATTTTAGAATACATAGATGTTAGGAGGTAATGCACATGTAGTAATGTAAGAAACCAAGTTTTATTACTGGGCTGTCCAGCCTTTGTATGTCTCATTTAGAAAATTAGTAGTCAAAAAAACATCAAAAATCCATCCGTGTATGGAATACATAGATGCTAGGTTGTAATACAATAGTAGTAATGTAAGAAACCAAGTTCTATTTTTGGTCCATCCAACTTTTGAATGTCTCATTTAGTGATTTAGTTGTCAAAGAAACACCGATAATACATCTGAGTTTGGAATAAATAGATGTTAGGAGGTAATGCACATGTAGTAATCTAAGAAACCAAGTTTTATTACTGGGCCGTCCAGCCTTTGTATGTCTCATTTAGTAATTTAGTAGTTAAAAAAACATCGATAATCCTTCTGAGTATGGAATACATAGATGTTAGGTTGTAATACAAGTGTAGTAATGTAAGAAATCCAGTTCTATTACTGGTACGTCTAACCTTTGTATGAGTTATTTAGTGATTTAGTTGTCAAAAAACACCTATAATCCATCCAAGTATGGCATAAATAGATGCTAGGAGGTAATATACGAGTTGTAATGTAAGAAACCAAGTTTTATTACTGGTCTGTCCAGCCTTTGTATGTCTTATTTAGTAATTTAGTAGTTAAAAAAACATCGATAACCCCTCTGAGTATGGAATACATAGATGTTAGGTTGTAATACAATAGTAGTAATGTAAGAAACCAAGTTTTATTACTGGTCTTTCAAGCGTTTGTATGTCTCATTTAGTAATTTAGTAGTCAAAAACACATCGATAACCCTTTTGAGTATGGTATGCATAGATGTTAGGTTGCAATACAAGTGTCGTAATGTAAGAGACCAAGTTCTATTATTGGTCCGTCCAACCTTTGTATGTGTAATTTAGTGATTTAGTAGTCAAAAAAACAATAAAAATCCATCCGAGTATGGAATACATAGATGCCAGGTTGTAATACAATAGCAGTAATGTAAGAAACAAAGTTCTATTTTTGGTCCATCCAACTTTTGAATGTCTCATTTAGTGATTTAGTAGTTAAAGAAACACCGATAATCCATCTGATTTTAGAATACATAGATGTTAGGAGGTAATGCACATGTAGTAATCTAAGAAACCAAGTTTTATTACTGGGCCGTCCAGCCTTTGTATGTCTCATTTAGTAATTTAGTAGTTAAAAAAACATCGATAATCCTTCTGAGTATGGAATACATAGATGTTAGGTTGTAATACAAGTGTAGTAATGTAAGAAATCCAGTTCTATTACTGGTACGTCTAACCTTTGTATGAGTTATTTAGTGATTTAGTTGTCAAAAAACACCTATAATCCATCCAAGTATGGCATAAATAGATGCTAGGAGGTAATATACGAGTTGTAATGTAAGAAACCAAGTTTTATTACTGGTCTGTCCAGCCTTTGTATGTCTTATTTAGTAATTTAGTAGTTAAAAAAACATCGATAACCCCTCTGAGTATGGAATACATAGATGTTAGGTTGTAATACAATAGTAGTAATGTAAGAAACCAAGTTTTATTACTGGTCTTTCAAGCGTTTGTATGTCTCATTTAGTAATTTAGTAGTCAAAAACACATCGATAACCCTTTTGAGTATGGTATGCATAGATGTTAGGTTGCAATACAAGTGTCGTAATGTAAGAGACCAAGTTCTATTATTGGTCCGTCCAACCTTTGTATGTGTAATTTAGTGATTTAGTAGTCAAAAAAACAACAAAAATCCATCCGAGTATGGAATACATAGATGCCAGGTTGTAATACAATAGCAGTAATGTAAGAAACAAAGTTCTATTTTTGGTCCATCCAACTTTTGAATGTCTCATTTAGTGATTTAGTAGTTAAAGAAACACCGATCATCCATCTGATTTTAGAATACATAGATGTTAGGAGGTAATGCACATGTAGTAATGTAAGAAACCAAGTTTTATTACTGGGCTGTCCAGCCTATGTATGTCTCATTTAGAAATTTCGTAGTCAAAAAAACATCAAAAATCCATCCGTGTATGGAGTACATAGATGCTAGGTTGTAATACAATAGTAGTGATGTAAGAAACCAAGTTCTATTTTTGGTCCATCCAACTTTTGAATGTCTCGTTTAGTGATTTAGTAGTGAAAGCAACACCGATAATACATCTGAGTTTGGAATACATAGATGTTAGAAGGTAATGCACATGTAGTAATGTAAGAAACCAAGTTTTATTACTGGGCCGTCCAGCCTTTGTATGTCTCATTTAGTAATTTAGTAGTTAAAAAAACATCGATAATCCTTCTGAGTATGGAATACATAGATGTTAGGTTGTAATACAAGTGTAGTAATGTAAGATATCCAGTTCTATTACTGGTACGTCTAACCTTTGTATGAGTTATTTAGTGATTTAGTTGTCAAAAATCACCTATAATCCATCCAAGTATGGCATAAATAGATGCTAGGAGGTAATATACGAGTTGTAATGCAAGAAACCAAGTTTTATTACCGGTCTGTCCAGCCTTTGTATGTCTTAAATAGTAATTTAGTAGTTAAAAAAACATCGATAACCCCTCTGAGTATGGAACACATAGATGCCAGGTTGTAATACAATAGCTGTAATGTAAGAAACAAAGTTCTATTTTTCGTCCATCCAACTTTTGAATGTCTCATTTAGTGATTTAGTTGTCAAAGAAACACCGATAATACATCTGAGTTTGGAATACATAGATGTTAGGAGGTAATGCACATGTAGTAATCTAAGAAACCAAGTTTTATTACTGGGCCGTCCAGCCTTTGTATGTCTCATTTAGTAATTTAGTAGTTAAAAAAACATCGATAATCCTTCTGAGTATGGAATACATAGATGTTAGGTTGTAATACAAGTGTAGTAATGTAAGAAATCCAGTTCTATTACTGGTACGTCTAACCTTTGTATGAGTTATTTAGTGATTTAGTTGTCAAAAAACACCTATAATCCATCCAAGTATGGCATAAATAGATGCTAGGAGGTAATATACGAGTTGTAATGTAAGAAACCAAGTTTTATTACTGGTCTGTCCAGCCTTTGTATGTCTTATTTAGTAATTTAGTAGTTAAAAAAACATCGATAACCCCTCTGAGTATGGAATACATAGATGTTAGGTTGTAATACAATAGTAGTAATGTAAGAAACCAAGTTTTATTACTGGTCTTTCAAGCGTTTGTATGTCTCATTTAGTAATTTAGTAGTCAAAAACACATCGATAACCCTTTTGAGTATGGTATGCATAGATGTTAGGTTGCAATACAAGTGTCGTAATGTAAGAGACCAAGTTCTATTATTGGTCCGTCCAACCTTTGTGTGTGTAGTTTAGTGATTTAGTAGTCAAAAAAACAACAAAAATCCATCCGAGTATGGAATACATAGATGCCAGGTTGTAATACAATAGCAGTAATGTAAGAAACAAAGTTCTATTTTTGGTCCATCCAACTTTTGAATGTCTCATTTAGTGATTTAGTAGTTAAAGAAACACCGATCATCCATCTGATTTTAGAATACATCGATGTTAGGAGGTAATGCACATGTAGTAATGTAAGAAACCAAGTTTTATTACTGGGCTGTCCAGCCTATGTATGTCTCATTTAGAAATTTCGTAGTAAAAAAAACATCAAAAATCCATCCGTGTATGGAGTACATAGATGCTAGGTTGTAATACAATAGTAGTAATGTAAGAAACCAAGTTCTATTTTTGGTCCATCCAACTTTTGAATGTCTCGTTTAGTGATTTTGTAGTGAAAGCAACACCGATAATACATCTGAGTTTGGAATACATAGATGTTAGAAGGTAATGCACATGTAGTAATGTAAGAAACCAAGTTTTATTACTGGGCCGTCCAGCCTTTGTATGTCTCATTTAGTAATTTAGTAGTTAAAAAAACATCGATAATCCTTCTGAGTATGGAATACATAGATGTTAGGTTGTAATACAAGTGTAGTAATGTAAGATATCCAGTTCTATTACTGGTACGTCTAACCTTTGTATGAGTTATTTAGTGATTTAGTTGTCAAAAATCACCTATAATCCATCCAAGTATGGCATAAATAGATGCTAGGAGGTAATATACGAGTTGTAATGCAATAAACCAAGTTTTATTACCGGTCTGTCCAGCCTTTGTATGTCTTAAATAGTAATTTAGTAGTTAAAAAAACATCGATAACCCCACTGAGTATGGAACACATAGATGCCAGGTTGTAATACAATAGCTGTAATGTAAGAAACAAAGTTCTATTTTTGGTCCATCCAACTTTTGAATGTCTCATTTAGTGATTTAGTTGTCAAAGAAACACCGATAATACATCTGAGTTTGGAATACATAGATGTTAGGAGGTAATGCACATGTAGTAATCTAAGAAACCAAGTTTTATTACTGGGCCGTCCAGCCTTTGTATGTCTCATTTAGTAATTTAGTAGTTAAAAAAACATCGATAATCCTTCTGAGTATGGAATACATAGATGTTAGGTTGTAATACAAGTGTAGTAATGTAAGAAATCCAGTTCTATTACTGGTACGTCTAACCTTTGTATGAGTTATTTAGTGATTTAGTTGTCAAAAATCACCTATAATCCATCCAAGTATGGCATAAATAGATGCTAGGAGGTAATATACGAGTTGTAATGCAAGAAACCAAGTTTTATTACTGGTCTGTCCAGCCTTTGTATGTCTTATTTAGTAATTTAGTAGTTAAAAAAACATCGATAACCCCTCTGAGTATGGAATACATAGATGTTAGGTTGTAATACAATAGTAGTAATGTAAGAAACCAAGTTTTATTACTGTTCTTTCAAGCCTTTGTATGTCTCATTTAGTAATTTAGTAGTCAAAAACACATCGATAACCCTTTTGAGTATGGTATGCATAGATGTTAGGTTGCAATACAAGTGTAGTAATGTAAGAGACCAAGTTCTATTATTGGTCCGTCCAACCTTTGTATGTGTAATATAGTGATTTAGTAGTCAAAAAAACAACAAAAATCCATCCGAGTATGGAATACATAGATGCCAGGTTGTAATACAATAGCTGTAATGTAAGAAACAAAGTTCTATTTTTGGTCCATCCAACTTTTGAATGTCTCATTTAGTGATTTAGTAGTTAAAGAAACACCGATAATCCATCTGATTTTAGAATACATAGATGTTAGGAGGTAATGCACATGTAGTAATGTAAGAAACCAAGTTTTATTACTGGGCTGTCCAGCCTTTGTATGTCTCATTTAGAAAATTAGTAGTCAAAAAAACATCAAAAATCCATCCGTGTATGGAATACATAGATGCTAGGTTGTAATACAATAGTAGTAATGTAAGAAACCAAGTTCTATTTTTGGTCCATCCAACTTTTGAATGTCTCATTTAGTGATTTAGTAGTCAAAGAAACACCGATAATACATCTGAGTTTGGAATACATAGATGTTAGGAGGTAATGCACATGTAGTAATGTAAGAAACCAAGTTTTATTACTGGGCTGTCCAGCCTTTGTATGTCTCATTTAGTAATTTAGTAGTTAAAAAAACATCGATAATCCTTCTGACTATGGAATACATAGATGTTAGGTTGTAATACAAGTGTAGTAATGTAAGAAATCTAGTTCTATTACTGGTACGTCTAACCTTTGTATGAGTTATTTAGTGATTTAGTTGTCAAAAAACACCTATAATCCATCCAAGTATGGCATAAATAGATGCTAGGAGGTAATATACGAGTTGTAATGTAAGAAACCAAGTTTTATTACTGGTCTGTCCAGCCTTTGTATGTCTTATTTAGTAATTTAGTAGTTAGAAAAACATCGATAACCCCTCTGAGTATGGAATACATAGATGTTAGGTTGTAATACAATAGTAGTAATGTAAGAAACCAAGTTTTATTACTGGTCTTTCAAGCCTTTGTATGTCTCATTTAGTAATTTAGTAGTCAAAAACACATCGATAACCCTTTTGAGTATGGTATGCATAGATGTTAGGTTGCAATACAAGTGTAGTAATGTAAGAGACCAAGTTCTATTATTGGTCCGTCCAACCTTTGTATGTGTGATTTAGTGATTTAGTAGTAAAAAAAACACCGATAATCCATCCAAGTAAGGAATAAATAGATGCTAGGAGGTAAAACACGTGTTGTAATGTAAGAAACCAGGTTTTATTATTGGTCTGTCCAACCTTTGTATGTCTCATTTAGAAATTTAGTAGTCAAAAAAACATCAAAAATCCATCCGAGTATGGAATACATAGATGCCAGGTTGTAATACATTAGCAGTAATGTGAGAAATAAAGTTCTATTTTTGGTCCATCCAACTTTTGAATGTCTCATTTAGTGATTTAGTAGTTAAAGAAACACCGATAATCCATCTGATTTTAGAATACATAGATGTTAGGAGGTAATACACATGTAGTAATGTAAGAAACCAAGTTTTATTACTGGGCTGTCAAGCCTTTGTGTGTCTCATTTAGAAATTTAGTAGTCAAAAAAACATCATTAATCCTTCTGAGTATGGAATACATAGATGTTAGGTTGTAATAGAAGTGTATTAATGTAAGAAATCAAGTTCTATTACTGGTACGTGCAACCATTGTATCAGTTATTTAGTGATTTAGTTGTCCAAAAACACTGATAATCCATTCAAGTATGGACTAAATAGATGTTAGGAGGTAATATACGAGTTGTAATGTAAGAAACCAAGTTTTATTACTGGTCTGTCCAGCCTTTGTATGTCTTATTTAGTAATTTAGTAGTTAAAAAAACATCGATAACCCCTCTGAGTATGGAATACATAGATGTTAGGTTGTAATACAATAGTAGTAATGTAAGAAACCAAGTTTTATTACTGGTCTCTAAAGACTTTGTATGTCTCATTTAGTAATATAGTAGTCAAAAACACATCGATAACCCTTTTGAGTATGGTATACATTGATGTTAGGTTGCAATACAAGTGTAGTAATGTAAGAGACCATGTTCTATTATTGGTCCGTCCAACCTTTGTATGTGTAATTTAGTGATTTAGTAGTAAAAAAAACACCGATAATCCATCCAAGTAAGGAATAAATAGATGCTATGAGGTAATACACGTGTTCTAATGTAAGAAACCAAATTTTATTATTGGTCTGTCCAACCTTTGTATGTCTCATTTAGAAATTTAGTAGTCAAAAAAACATCAAAAATCCATCCGTGTATGGAATACATAGATGCTAGGTTGTAATACAATAGTAGTAATGTAAGAAACCAAGTTCTATTTTTGGTCCATCCAACTTTTGAATGTCTCATTTAGTGATTGAGTAGTCAAAGAAACACCGATAATCCATCTGATTTTGGAATACATAGATGTTAGGAGGTAATGCACATGTAGTAATGTAAGAAACCAAGTTTTATTACTGGTCCGTCCAGCCTTTGTATGTCTCATTTAGTAATTTAGTAGTTAAAAAAACATCGATAATCCTTCTGAGTATGGAATACATAGATGCTAGGTTGCAATACAATAGTAGTAATGTAAGAAACCAAGTTCTATTTTTGGCCCATCCAACTTTTGAATGTCTCATTTAGTGATTTAGTAGTCAGAGAAACACCGATAATACATCTGAGTTTGGAATACATAGATGTTAGGAGGTAATGCACATGTAGTAATGTAAGAAACCAAGTTTTATTACTGGGCCGTCCAGCCTTTGTATGTCTCATTTAGTAATTTAGTAGTCAAAAAAAATCAAAAATCCATCCGAGTATGGAATACATAGATGCCAGGTTGTAATACAATAGCAGTAATGTAAGAAACAAAGTTCTATTTTTGGTCCATCCAACTTTTGAATGTCTCATTTAGTGATTTAATAGTCAAAGAAACACCGATAATCCATCTGAATTTGGAATACGTAGATGTTAGGAGGTAATGCACATGTAGTAATGTAAGAAACCAAGTTTTATTACTGGGCCGTCCAGCCTTTGTATGTCTTATTTAGTAATTTAGTAGTTAAAAAAACATCATTAATCCTTCTGAGTATGGAATACATAGATGTTAGGTTGTAATAGAAGTGTAGTAATGTAAGAAATCAAGTTCTATTACTGGTACGTCCAACCATTGTATCAGTTATTTAGTGATTTAGTTGTCCAAAAACACCGATAATCCATTCAAGTATGGACTAAATAGATGTTAGGAGGTAATATACGAGTTGTAATGTAAGAAACCAAGTTTTATTACTGGTCTGTCCAGCCTTTGTATGTCTTATTTAGTAATTTAGTAGTTAAAAAAACATCGATAACCCCTCTGAGTATGGAATACATAGATGTTAGGTTGTAATACAATAGTAGTAATGTAAGAAACCAAGTTTTATTACTGGTCTCTAAAGACTTTGTATGTCTCATTTAGTAATATAGTAGTCAAAAACACATCGATAACCCTTTTGAGTATGGTATACATAGATGTTAGGTTGCAATACAAGTGTAGTAATGTAAGAGACCAAGTTCTAATACTGGTCCGTCCAACCTTTGTATGTGTAATTTAGTGATTTAGTAGTAAAAAAAACACCGATAATCCATCCAAGTAAGGAATAAATAGATGCTATGAGGTAATACACGTGTTCTAATGTAAGAAACCAAATTTTATTATTGGTCTGTCCAACCTTTGTATGTCTCATTTAGAAATTTAGTAGTCAAAAAAACATCAAAAATCCATCCGTGTATGGAATACATAGATGCTAGGTTGTAATACAATAGTAGTAATGTAAGAAACCAAGTTCTATTTTTGGTCCGTCCAACTTTTGAATGTCTCATTTAGTGATTTAGTAGTCAAAGAAACACCGATAATACATCTGAGTTTGGAATACATAGATGTTAGGAGGTAATGCACATGTAGTAATGTAAGAAACCAAGTTTTATTACTGGGCCGTCCAGCCTTTGTATGTCTCATTTAGTAATTTAGTAGTTAAAAAAACATCGATAATCCTTCTGAGTATGGAATACATAGATGTTAGGTTGTAATACAAATGTAGTAATGTAAGAAATCAAGTTCTATTACTTGTATGTCCAACCTTTGTATGAGTTATTTAGTGATTTAGTTGTCAAAAAACACCGATAATCCATCCAAGTATGGAATAAATAGATACTAGGAGGTAATATACAAGTTGTAATGTAAGAAACCAAGTTTTATTACTGGTCTGTCCAGCCTTTGTATGTCTTATTAGTAATTTAGTAGTTAAAAAAACATAGATAACCCCTCTGAGTATGGAATACATAGATATTAGGTTGTAATACAATAGTAGTAATGTAAGAAACCAAGTTTTATTACTGGTCTTTCAATCCTTTGTATGTCTCATTTAGTAATTTAGTAGTCAAAAACACATCGATAACCCTTTTGAGTATGGTATGCATAGATGTTAGGTTGCAATACAAGTGTAGTAATGTAAGATACCAAGTTCTATTATTGGTCCGTCCAACCTTTGTATGTGTGATTTAGTGATTTAGTAGTCAAAAAAACACCGATAATCCATCCAAGTAAGGAATAAATAGATGCTAGGAGGTAATACACGTGTTGTAATGTAAGAAACCAGGTTTTATTATTGGTCTGTCCAACCTTTGTGTGTCTCATTTAGAAATTTAGTAGTCAAAAAAACATGAAAAATCCATCCGAGTATGGAATACATAGATGCCAGGTTGTAATACAATAGCAGTAATGTGAGAAATAAAGTTTTATTTTTGGTCCATCCAACTTTTGAATGTCTCATTTAGTGATTTAGTAGTTAAAGAAACACCGATAATCCATCTGATTTTAGAATACATAGATGTTAGGAGGTAATACACATGTAGTAATGTAAGAAACCAAGTTTTATTACTGGGCCGTCCAGCCTTTGTATGTCTCATTTAGTAATTTAGTAGTCAAAAAAACATCAAAAATCCATCCGAGTATGGAATATATAGATGCCAGGTTGTAATACAATAGTAGTAATGTAAGAAACCAAGTTCTATTTTTGGCCCATCCAACTTTTGAATGTCTCATTTAGTGATTTAGTAGTCAAAGAAACACCGATAATACATCTGAGTTTGGAATACATTGATGTTAGGAGGTAATGCACATGTAGTAATGTAAGAAACCAAGTTTTATTACTGGGCCGTCCAGCCTTTGTATGTCTCATTTAGTAATTTAGTAGTCAAAAAAACATCAAAAATCCATCCGAGTATGGAATACATAGATGCCAGGTTGTAATACAATAGCAGTAATGTAAGAAACAAAGTTCTATTTTTGGTCAATCCAACTTTTGAATGTCTCATTTAGTGATTTAATAGTCAAAGAAACACCGATAATCCATCTGAATTTGGAATACATAGATGTTAGGAGGTAATGCACATGTAGTAATGTAAGAAACCAAGTTTTATTACTGGGCCGTCCAGCCTTTGTATGTCTTATTTACTAATTTAGTAGTTAAAAAAACATCATTAATCCTTCTGAGTCTGGAATACATAGATGTTAGGTTGTAATAGAAGTGTAGTAATGTAAGAAATCAAGTTCTATTACTGGTACGTCCAACCATTGTATCAGTTATTTAGTGATTTAGTTGTCCAAAAACACCGATAATCCATTCAAGTATGGACTAAATAGATGTTAGGAGGTAATATACGAGTTGTAATGTAAGAAACCAAGTTTTATTACTGGTCTGTCCAGCCTTTGTATGCTTATTTAGTAATTTAGTAGTTAAAAAAACATCGATAACCCCTCTGAGTATGGAATACATAGATGTTAGGTTGTAATACAATAGTAGTAATGTAAGAAACCAAGTTTTATTACTGGTCTCTAAAGACTTTGTATGTCTCATTTAGTAATATAGTAGTCAAAAACACATCGATAACCCTTTTGAGTATGGTATACATAGATGTTAGGTTGCAATACAAATGTAGTAATGTAAGAGACCAAGTTCTAATACTGGTCCGTCCAACCTTTGTATGTGTAATTTAGTGATTTAGTAGTAAAAAAAACACCGATAATCCATCCAAGTAAGGAATAAATAGATGCTATGAGGTAATACACGTGTTCTAATGTAAGAAACCAAATTTTATTATTGGTCTGTCCAACCTTTGTATGTCTCATTTAGAAATTTAGTAGTCAAAAAAACATCAAAAATCCATCCGTGTATGGAATACATAGATGCTAGGTTGTAATACAATAGTAGTAATGTAAGAAACCAGGTTCTATTTTTGGTCCATCCAACTTTTGAATGTCTCATTTAGTGATTTAGTAGTCAAAGAAACACCGATAATCCATCTGATTTTGGAATACATAGATGTTAGGAGGTAATGCACATGTAGTAATGTAAGAAACCAAGTTTTATTACTGGGCCGTCCAGCCTTTGTATGTCTCATTTAGTAATTTAGTAGTTAAAAAAACATCGATAATCCTTCTGAGTATGGAATACATAGATTTTAGGTTGTAATACAAATGTAGTAATGTAAGAAATCAAGTTCTATTACTTGTATGTCCAACCTTTGTATGAGTTATTTAGTGATTTAGTTGTCAAAAAACACCGATAATCCATCCAAGTATGGAATAAATAGATACTAGGAGGTAATATACAAGTTGTAATGTAAGAAACCAAGTTTTATTACTGGTCTGTCCAGCCTTTGTATGTCTTATTAGTAATTTAGTAGTTAAAAAAACAAAGATAACCCCTCTGAGTATGGAATACATAGATATTAGGTTGTAATACAATAGTAGTAATGTAAGAAACCAAGTTTTATTACTGGTCTTTCAATCCTTTGTATGTCTCATTTAGTAATTTAGTAGTCAAAAACACATCGATAACCCTTTTGAGTATGGTATGCATAGATGTTAGGTTGCAATACAAGTGTAGTAATGTAAGAGACCAAGTTCTATTATTGGTCCGTCCAACCTTTGTATGTGTGATTTAGTGATTTAGTAGTCAAAAAAACACCGATAATCCATCCAAGTAAGGAATAAATAGATGCTAGGAGGTAATACACGTGTTGTAATGTAAGAAACCAGGTTTTATTATTGGTCTGTCCAACCTTTGTATGTCTCATTTAGAAATTTAGTAGTCAAAAAAACATCAAAAATCCATCCGAGTATGGAATACATAGATGCCAGGTTGTAATACAATAGCAGTAATGTGAGAAATAAAGTTCTATTTTTGGTCCATCCAACTTTTGAATGTCTCATTTAGTGATTTAGTAGTTAAAGAAACACCGATAATCCATCTGATTTTAGAATACATAGATGTTAGGAGGTAATACACATGTAGTAATGTAAGAAACCAAGTTTTATAACTGGGCTGTCCAGCCTTTGTATGTCTCATTTAGAAATTTAGTAGTCAAAAAAACATCAAAAATCCATCCGAGTATGGAATACATAGATGCCAGGTTGTAATACAAGAGTAGTAATGTAAGAAACCAAGTTCTATTTTTGGCCCATCCAACTTTTGAATGTCTCATTTAGTGATTTAGTAGTCAAAGAAACACCGATAATACATCTGAGTTTGGAATACATAGATGTTAGGAGGTAATGCACATGTAGTAATGTAAGAAACCAAGTTTTATTACTGGGCCGTCCAGCCTTTGTATGTCTCATTTAGTAATTTAGTAGTCAAAAAAACATCAAAAATCCATCCGAGTATGGAATACATAGATGCCAGGTTGTAATACAATAGTAGTAATGTAAGAAACCAAGTTCTATTTTTGGTCCATCCAACTTTGGATGTCTCATTTAGTGATTTAGTAGTCAAAGAAACACCGATAATACGTCTGAGTTTGGAATACATAGATGTTAGGAGGTAATGCACATGTAGTAATGTAAGAAACCAAGTTTTATTACTGGGCCGTCCAGCCTTTGTATGTCTCATTTAGTAATTTAGTAGTCAAAAAAACATCAAAAATCCATCCGAGTATGGAATACATAGATGCCAGGTTTGTAATACAATAGCAGTAATGTAAGAAACAAAGTTCTAATTTTGGTCCATCCAACTTTTGAATGTCTCATTTAGTGATTTAATAGTCAAAGAAACACCGATAATCCATCTGAATTTGGAATACATAGATGTTAGGACGTAATGCACATGTAGTAATGTAAGAAACCAAGTTTTATTACTGGGCCGTCCAGCCTTTGTATGTCTTATTTAGTAATTTAGTAGTTAAAAAAACATCATTAATCCTTCTGAGTATCGAATACATAGATGTTAGGTTGTAATAGAAGTGTAGTAATGTAAGAAATAAAGTTCTATTACTGGTACGTCCAACCATTGTATCAGTTATTTAGTGATTTAGTTATCCAAAAACACCGATAATCCATTCAAGTATGGACTAAATAGATGTTAGGAGGTAATATACGAGTTGTAATGTAAGAAACCAAGTTTTATTACTAGTCTGTCCAGCCTTTGTATGTCTTATTTAGTAATTTAGTAGTTAAAAAAACATCGATAACCCCTCTGAGTATGGAATAGATAGATGTTAGGTTGTAATACAATAGTAGTAATGTAAGAAACCAAGTTTTATTACTGGTCTCTAAAGACTTTGTATGTCTCATTTAGTAATATAGTAGTCAAAAACACATCGATAACCCTTTTGAGTATGGTATACATAGATGTTAGGTTGCAATACAAGTGTAGTAATGTAAGAGACCAAGTTCTAATATTGGTCCGTCCAACCTTTGTATGTGTAATTTAGTGATTTAGTAGTAAAAAAAACACCGATAATCCATCCAAGTAAGGAATAAATAGATGCTATGAGGTAATACACGTGTTCTAATGTAAGAAACCAAATTTTATTATTGGTCTGTCCAACCTTTGTATGTCTCATTTAGAAATTTACTAGTCAAAAAAACATCAAAAATCCATCCGTGTATGGAATACATAGATGCTAGGTTGTAATACAATAGTAGTAATGTAAGAAACCAAGTTCTATTTTTGGTCCATCCAACTTTTGAATGTCTCATTTAGTGATTTAGTAGTCAAAGAAACACCGATAATCCATCTGATTTTGGAATACATAGATGTTAGGAAGTAATGCACATGTAGTAATGTAAGAAACCAAGTTTTATTACTGGTCCGTCCAGCCTTTGTATGTCTCATTTAGTAATTTAGTAGTTAAAAAAACATCGATAATCCTTCTGAGTATGGAATACATAGATGCTAGGTTGTAATACAATAGTAGTAATGTAAGAAACCAAGTTCTATTTTTGGCCCATCCAACTTTTGAATGTCTCATTTAGTGATTTAGTAGTCAAAGAAACACCGATAATACATCTGAGTTTGGAATACATAGATGTTAGGAGGTAATGCACATTTAGTAATGTAAGAAACCAAGTTTTATTACTGGGCCGTCCAGCCTTTGTATGTCTCATTTAGTAATTTAGAAGTTAAAAAAACATCGATAATCCTTCTGAGTATGGAATACATAGATGTTAGGTTGTAATACAAGTGTAGTAATGTAAGAAATCAAGTTCTATTACTGGTATGTCCAACCTTTGTATGAGTTATTTAGTGATTTAGTTGTCAAAAAACACCGATAATCCATCCAAGTATGGAATAAATAGATACTAGGAGGTAATATACGAGTTGTAATGTAAGAAACCAAGTTTTATTACTGGTCTGTCCAGCCTTTGTATGTCTTATTAGTAATTTAGTAGTTAAAAAAACATCAATAACCCCTCTGAGTATGGAATACATAGATGTTAGGTTGTAATACAATAGTAGTAATGTAAGAAACCAAGTTTTATTACTGGTCTTTCAAGCCTTTGTATGTCTCATTTAGTAATTTAGTAGTCAAAAGCACATCGATAACCCTTTTGAGTATGGTATGCATAGATGTTAGGTTGCAATACAAGTGTAGTAATGTAAGAGACCAAGTTCTATTATTGGTTCGTCCAACCTTTGTATGTGTAATTTAGTGATTTAGTAGTAAAAAAAACACCGATAATCCATCCAAGTAAGGAATAAATAGATGCTATGAGGTAATACACGTGTTCTAATGTAAGAAACCAAATTTTATTATTGGTCTGTCCAACCTTTGTATGTCTCATTTAGAAATTTCGTAGTCAAAAAAACATCAAAAATCCATTCGAGTATGGAATACATAGATGCCAGGTTGTAATACAATAGCAGTAATGTAAGAAACCAAGTTCTATTTTTGGTCCATCCAACTTTTGAATGTCTCATTTAGTGATTTAGTAGTCAAAGAAACACCGATAATCCATCTGAATTTGGAATACATAGATGTTAGGAGGTAATACACGTATTCTAATGTAAGAAACCAAGTTTTATTACTGGGCCGTCCAGCCTTTGTATGTCTCATTTAGTAATTTAGTAGTCAAAAAAACATCAAAAATCCATCCGAGTATGGAATACATAGATGCCAGGTTGTAATACAATAGCAGTAATGTAAGAAACAAAGTTCTATTTTCGGTCAATCCAACTTTTGAATGTCTCATTTAGTGATTTAATAGTCAAAGAAACACCGATAATCCATCTAAATTTGGAATACATAGATGTTAGGAGGTAATGCACATGTAGTAATGTAAGAAACCAAGTTTTATTACTGGGCCGTCCAGCCTTTGTATGTCTTATTTAGTAATTTAGTAGTTAAAAAAACATCATTAATCCTTCTGAGTATGGAATACATAGATGTTAGGTTGTAATAGAAGTGTAGTAATGTAAGAAATCAAGTTCTATTACTGGTACGTCCAACCATTGTATCAGTTATTTAGTGATTTAGTTGTCCAAAAACACCGATAATCCATTCAAGTATGGACTAAATAGATGTTAGGAGGTAATATACGAGTTGTAATGTAAGAAACCAAGTTTTATTACTGGTCTGTCCAGCCTTTGTATGTCTTATTTAGTAATTTAGTAGTTAAAAAAACATCGATAACCCCTCTGAGTATGGAATACATAGATGTTAGGTTGTAATACAATAGTAGTAATGTAAGAAACCAAGTTTTATTACTGGTCTCTAAAGACTTTGTATGTCTCATTTAGTAATATAGTAGTCAAAAACACATCGATAACCCTTTTGAGTATGGTATACATAGATGTTAGGTTGCAATACAAGTGTAGTAATGTAAGAGACCAAGTTCTAATACTGGTCCGTCCAACCTTTGTATGTGTAATTTAGTGATTTAGTAGTAAAAAAAACACCGATAATCCATCCAAGTAAGGAATAAATAGATGCTATGAGGTAATACACGTGTTCTAATGTAAGAAACCAACTTTTATTATTGGTCTGTCCAACTTTTGTATGTCTCATTTAGAAATTTAGTAGTCAAAAAAACATCAAAAATCCATCCGTGTATGGAATACATAGATGCTAGGTTGTAATACAATAGTAGTAATGTAAGAAACCAAGTTCTATTTTTGGTCCATCCAACTTTTGAATGTCTCATTTAGTGATTTAGTAGTCAAAGAAACACCGATAATCCATCTGATTTTGGAATACATAGATGTTAGGAGGTAATGCACATGTAGTAATGTAAGAAACCAAGTTTTATTACTGGGCCGTCCAGCCTTTGTATGTCTCATTTAGTAATTTAGTAGTTAAAAAAACATCGATAATCCTTCTGAGTATGGAATACATAGATGTTAGGTTGTAATACAAATGTAGTAATGTAAGAAATCAAGTTCTATTACTTGTATGTCCAACCTTTGTATGAGTTATTTAGTGATTTAGTTGTCAAAAAACACCGATAATCCATCCAAGTATGGAATAAATAGATACTAGGAGGTAATATACAAGTTGTAATGTAAGAAACCAAGTTTTATTACTGGTCTGTCCAGCCTTTGTATGTCTTATTAGTAATTTAGTAGTTAAAAAAACATAGATAACCCCTCTGAGTATGGAATACATAGATATTAGGTTGTAATACAATAGTAGTAATGTAAGAAACCAAGTTTTATTACTGGTCTTTCAATCCTTTGTATGTCTCATTTAGTAATTTAGTAGTCTAAAACACATCGATAACCCTTTTGAGTATGGTATGCATAGATGTTAGGTTGCAATACAAGTGTAGTAATGTAAGAGACCAAGTTCTATTATTGGTCCGTCCAACCTTTGTATGTGTGATTTAGTGATTTAGTAGTCAAAAAAACACCGATAATCCATCCAAGTAAGGAATAAATAGATGCTAGGAGGTAATACACGTGTTGTAATGTAAGAAACCAGGTTTTATTATTGGTCTGTCCAACCTTTGTATGTCTCATTTAGAAATTTAGTAGTCAAAAAAACATCAAAAATCCATCCGAGTATGGAATACATAGAAGCCAGGTTGTAATACAATAGCAGTAATGTGAGAAATAAAGTTCTATTTTTGGTCCATCCAACTTTTGAATGTCTCATTTAGTGATTTAGTAGTTAAAGAAACACCGATAATCCATCTGATTTTAGAATACATAGATGTTAGGAGGTAATACACATGTAGTAATGTAAGAAACCAAGTTTTATTACTGGGCTGTCCAGCCTTTGTATGTCTCATTTAGAAATTTAGTAGTCAAAAAAACATCAAAAATCCATCCGAGTATGGAATACATAGATGCCAGGTTGTAATACAATAGTAGTAATGTAAGAAACCAAGTTCTATTTTTGGCCCATCCAACTTTTGAATGTCTCATTTAGTGATTTAGTAGTCAAAGAAACACCGATAATACATCTGAGTTTGGAATACATAGATGTTAGGAGGTAATGCACATGTAGTAATGTAAGAAACCAAGTTTTATTACTGGGCCGTCTAGCCTTTGTATGTCTCATTTAGTAATTTAGTAGTCAAAAAAACATCAAAAATCCATCCGAGTATGGAATACATAGATGCCAGGTTGTAATACAATAGTAGTAATGTAAGAAACCAAGTTCTATTTTTGGTCCATCCAACTTTGGATGTCTCATTTAGTGATTTAGTAGTCAAAGAAACACCGATAATACATCTGAGTTTGGAATACATAGATGTTAGGAGGTAATGCACATGTAGTAATGTAAGAAACCAAGTTTTATTACTGGGCCGTCCAGCCTTTGTATGTCTCATTTAGTAATTTAGTAGTCAAAAAAACATCAAAAATCCATCCGAGTATGGAATACATAGATGCCAGGTTTGTAATACAATAGCAGTAATGTAAGAAACAAAGTTCTAATTTTGGTCCATCCAACTTTTGAATGTCTCATTTAGTGATTTAATAGTCAAAGAAACACCGATAATCCATCTGAATTTGGAATACATAGATGTTAGGACGTAATGCACATGTAGTAATGTAAGAAACCAAGTTTTATTACTGGGCCGTCCAGCCTTTGTATGTCTTATTTAGTAATTTAGTAGTTAAAAAAACATCATTAATCCTTCTGAGTATCGAATACATAGATGTTAGGTTGTAATAGAAGTGTAGTAATGTAAGAAATAAAGTTCTATTACTGGTACGTCCAACCATTGTATCAGTTATTTAGTGATTTAGTTGTCCAAAAACACCGATAATCCATTCAAGTATGGACTAAATAGATGTTAGGAGGTAATATACGAGTTGTAATGTAAGAAACCAAGTTTTATTACTAGTCTGTCCAGCCTTTGTATGTCTTATTTAGTAATTTAGTAGTTAAAAAAACATCGATAACCCCTCTGAGTATGGAATAGATAGATGTTAGGTTGTAATACAATAGTAGTAATGTAAGAAACCAAGTTTTATTACTGGTCTCTAAAGACTTTGTATGTCTCATTTAGTAATATAGTAGTCAAAAACACATCGATAACCCTTTTGAGTATGGTATACATAGATGTTAGGTTGCAATACAAGTGTATTAATGTAAGAGACCAAGTTCTAATATTGGTCCGTCCAACCTTTGTATGTGTAATTTAGTGATTTAGTAGTAAAAAAAACATCGATAATCCATCCAAGTAAGGAATAAATAGATGCTATGAGGTAATACACGTGTTCTAATGTAAGAAACCAAATTTTATTATTGGTCTGTCCAACCTTTGTATGTCTCATTTAGAAATTTAGTAGTCAAAAAAACATCAAAAATCCATCCGTGTATGGAATACATAGATGCTAGGTTGTAATACAATAGTAGTAATGTAAGAAACCAAGTTCTATTTTTGGTCCATCCAACTTTTGAATGTCTCATTTAGTGATTTAGTAGTCAAAGAAACACCGATAATCCATCTGATTTTGGAATACATAGATGTTAGGAAGTAATGCACATGTAGTAATGTAAGAAACCAAGTTTTATTACTGGTCCGTCCAGCCTTTGTATGTCTCATTTAGTAATTTAGTAGTTAAAAAAACATCGATAATCCTTCTGAGTATGGAATACATAGATGCTAGGTTGTAATACAATAGTAGTAATGTAAGAAACCAAGTTCTATTTTTGGCCCATCCAACTTTTGAATGTCTCATTTAGTGATTTAGTAGTCAAAGAAACACCGATAATACATCTGAGTTTGGAATACATAGATGTTAGGAGGTAATGCACATTTAGTAATGTAAGAAACCAAGTTTTATTACTGGGCCGTCCAGCCTTTGTATGTCTCATTTAGTAATTTAGAAGTTAAAAAAACATCGATAATCCTTCTGAGTATGGAATACATAGATGTTAGGTTGTAATACAAGTGTAGTAATGTAAGAAATCAAGTTCTATTACTGGTATGTCCAACCTTTGTATGAGTTATTTAGTGATTTAGTTGTCAAAAAACACCGATAATCCATCCAAGTATGGAATAAATAGATACTAGGAGGTAATATACGAGTTGTAATGTAAGAAACCAAGTTTTATTACTGGTCTGTCCAGCCTTTGTATGTCTTATTAGTAATTTAGTAGTTAAAAAAACATCGATAACCCCTCTGAGTATGGAATACATAGATGTTAGGTTGTAATACAATAGTAGTAATGTAAGAAACCAAGTTTTATTACTGGTCTTTCAAGCCTTTGTATGTCTCATTTAGTAATTTAGTAGTCAAAAGCACATCGATAACCCTTTTGAGTATGGTATGCATAGATGTTAGGTTGCAATACAAGTGTAGTAATGTAAGAGACCAAGTTCTATTATTGGTTCGTCCAACCTTTGTATGTGTAATTTAGTGATTTAGTAGTAAAAAAAACACCGATAATCCATCCAAGTAAGGAATAAATAGATGCTATGAGGTAATACACGTGTTCTAATGTAAGAAACCAAATTTTATTATTGGTCTGTCCAACCTTTGTATGTCTCATTTAGAAATTTAGTAGTCAAAAAAACATCAAAAATCCATCCGTGTATGGAATACATAGATGCTAGGTTGTAATACAATAGTAGTAATGTAAGAAACCAAGTTCTAATTTTGGTCCATCCAACTTTTGAATGTCTCATTTAGTGATTTAGTAGTCAAAGAAACACCGATAATCCATCTGAGTTTGGAATACATAGATGTTAGGAGGTAATGCACATGTAGTAATGTAAGAAACCAAGTTTTATTACTGGGCCGTCCAGCCTTTGTATGTCTCATTTAGTAATTTAGTAGTTAGAAAAACATTGATAATCCTTCTGAGTATGGAATACATAGATGTTAGGTTGTAATCCAAGTGTAGTAATGTAAGAAATCAAGTTCTATTACTGGTACGTCTAACCTTTGTATGAGTTATTTAGTGATTTAGTTGTCAAAAAACACCTATAAACCATCCAAGTATGGCATAAATAGATGCTAGGAGGTAATATACGAGTTGTAATGTAAGAAACCAAGTTTTAATACTGGTCTGTCCAGCCTTTGTATGTCCTATTTAGTAATTTAGTAGTTAAAAAAACATCGATAACCCCTCTGAGTATGGAATACATAGATGTTAGGTTGTAATACAATAGTAGTAATGTAAGAAACCAAGTTTTATTGCTGGTCTCTAAAGCCTTTGTATGTCTCATTTAGTAATATAGTAGTCAAAAACACATCGATAACCCTTTTGAGTATGGTATACATAGATGTTAGGTTGCAATACAAGTGTAGTAATGTAAGAGATCAAGTTCTATTATTGGTCCGTCCAACCTTTGTATGTGTAATTTAGTGATTTAGTGGTCAAAAAAACACCGATAATCCATCCAAGTAAGGAATAAATAGATGCTATGAGGTAATACACGTGTTCTAATGTAAGAAACCAAATTTTATTATTGGTCTGTCCAACCTTTGTATGTCTCATTTAGAAATTTAGTAGTCAAAAAAAATCAAAAATCCATCCGAGTATGGAATACATAGATGTTAGGTTGTAATACAATAGCAGTAATGTAATAAACAAAGTTCTATTTTTGGTCCATCCAACTTTGGATGTCTCATTTAGTGATTTAGTAGTCAAAGAAACACCGATAATCCATCTGAATTTGGAATACATAGATGTTAGGAGGTAATGCACATGTAGTAATGTAAGAAACCAAGTTTAATTACTGGGCCGTCCAGCCTTTGTATGTCTCATTTAGTAATTTAGTAGTTAGAAAAACATCAATAATCCTTCTGAGTGTGGAATACATAGATGTTAGGTTGTAATACAAGTGTAGTAATGTAAGAAATCAAGTTCTATTACTGGTACGTCTAACCTTTGTATGAGTTATTTAGTGATTTAGTTGTCAAAAAACACCTATAATCCATCCAAGTATGGCATAAATAGATGCTAGGAGGTAATATACGAGTTGTAATGTAAGAAACCAAGTTTTATTACTGGTCTGTCCAGCCTTTGTATGTCTTATTTAGTAATTTAGTAGTTAAAAAAACATCGATAACCCCTCAGAGTATGGAATACATAGATGTTAGGTTGTAATACAATAGTAGTAATGTAAGAAACCAAGTTTTATTGCTGGTCTCTAAAGCCTTTGTATGTCTCATTTAGTAATATAGTAGTCAAAAACACATCGATAACCCTTTTGAGTATGGTATACATATATGTTAGGTTGCAATACTAGTGTAGTAATGTAAGAGACCAAGTTCTATTATTGGTCCGTCCAACCTTTGTATGTGTAATTTAGTGATTTAGTAGTCAAAAAAACACCGATAATCCATCCAAGTAAGGAATAATTAGATGCTATGAGGTAATACACGTGTTCTAATTTAAGAAACCAAATTTTATTATTGGTCTGTCCAACTTTGTATGTCTCATTTAGAAATTTAGTAGTCAAAAAAACATCAAAAATCCATCCGAGTATGGAATACATAGATGCCAGGTTGTAATACAATAGCAGTAATGTAATAAACAAAGTTCTATTTTTGGTCCATCCAACTTTGGATGTCTCATATAGTGATTTAGTAGTCAAAGAAACACCGATAATCCATCTGAATTTGGAATACATAGATGTTAGGAGGTAATGCAAATGTAGTAATGTAAGAAACCAAGTTTTATTACTGGGTCATCCAGCCTTTGTATGTCTCATTTAGTAATTTAGTAGTTTGAAAAACATCGATAATCCTTCTGAGTATGGAATACATAGAAGTTAGGTTGTAATACAAGTGTAGTAATGTAAGAAATCAAGTTCTATTACTGGTACGTCTAACCTTTGTATGAGTTATTTAGTGATTTAGTTGTCAAAAAACACCTATAATCCATCCAAGTATGGCATAAATAGATGCGAGGAGGTAATATACGAGTTGTAATGTAAGAAACCAAGTTTTATTACAGGTCTGTCCAGCCTTTGTATGTCTTATTTAGTAATTTAGTAGTTAAAAAAACATCGATAACCCCTCAGAGTATGGAATACATAGATGTTAGGTTGTAATACAATAGTAGTAATGTAAGAAACCAAGTTTTATTGCTGGTCTCTAAAGCCTTTGTATGTCTCATTTAGTAATATAGTAGTCAAAAACACATCGATAACCCTTTTGAGTATGGTATACATAGATGTTAGGTTGCAATACAAGTGTAGTAATGTAAGAGACCAAGTTCTATTATTGGTCCGTCCAACCTTTGTATGTGTAATTTAGTGATTTAGTAGTCAAAAAAACACCGATAATCCATCCAAGTAAGGAATAATTAGATGCTATGAGGTAATACACGTGTTCTAATTTAAGAAACCAAATTTTATTATTGGTCTGTCCAACCTTTGTATGTCTCATTTAGAAATTTAGTAGTCAAAAAAACATCAAAAATCCATCCGAGTATGGAATACATAGATGTTAGGTTGTAATACAATAGCAGTAATGTAATAAACAAAGTTCTATCTTTGGTCCATCCAACTTTAGATGTCTCATTTAGTGATTTAGTAGTCAAAGAAACACCGATAATCCATCTGAATTTGGAATACATAGATGTTAGGAGGTAATGCAAATGTAGTAATGTAAGAAACCAAGTTTAATTACTGGGCCGTCCAGCCTTTGTATGTCTCATTTAGTAATTTAGTAGTTAGAAAAACATCAATAATCCTTCTGAGTATGGAATACATAGATGTTAGGTTGTAATACAAGTGTAGTAATGTAAGAAATCAAGTTCTATTATTGGTCCGTCCAACCTTTGTATGTGTAATTTAGTGATTTAGTGGTCAAAAAAACACCGATAATCCATCCAAGTAAGGAATAAATAGATGCTATGAGGTAATACACGTGTTCTAATGTAAGAAACCAAATTTTATTATTGGTCTGTCCAACCTTTGTATGTCTCATTTAGAAATTTAGTAGTCAAAAAAAATCAAAAATCCATCCGAGTATGGAATACATAGATGTTAGGTTGTAATACAATAGCAGTAATGTAATAAACAAAGTTCTATTTTTGGTCCATCCAACTTTGGATGTCTCATTTAGTGATTTAGTAGTCAAAGAAACACCGATAATCCATCTGAATTTGGAATACATAGATGTTAGGAGGTAATGCAAATGTAGTAATGTAAGAAACCAAGTTTAATTACTGGGCCGTCCAGCCTTTGTATGTCTCATTTAGTAATTTAGTAGTTAGAAAAACATCAATAATCCTTCTGAGTATGGAATACATAGATGTTAGGTTGTAATACAAGTGTAGTAATGTAAGAAATCAAGTTCTATTACTGGTACGTCTAACCTTTGTATGAGTTATTTAGTGATTTAGTTGTCAAAAAACACCTATAATCCATCCAAGTATGGCATAAATAGATGCTAGGAGGTAATATACGAGTTGTAATGTAAGAAACCAAGTTTTATTACTGGTCTGTCCAGCCTTTGTATGTCTTATTTAGTAATTTAGTAGTTAAAAAAACATCGATAACCCCTCAGAGTATGGAATACATAGATGTTAGGTTGTAATACAATAGTAGTAATGTAAGAAACCAAGTTTTATTGCTGGTCTCTAAAGCCTTTGTATGTCTCATTTAGTAATATAGTAGTCAAAAACACATCGATAACCCTTTTGAGTATGGTATACATAGATGTTAGGTTGCAATACAAGTGTAGTAATGTAAGAGACCAAGTTCTATTATTGGTCCGTCCAACCTTTGTATGTGTAATTTAGTGATTTAGTAGTCAAAAAACACCTATAAACCATCCAAGTATGGCATAAATAGATGCTAGGAGGTAATATACGAGTTGTAATGTAAGAAACCAAGTTTTAATACTGGTCTGTCCAGCCTTTGTATGTCCTATTTAGTAATTTAGTAGTTAAAAAAACATCGATAACCCCTCTGAGTATGGAATACATAGATGTTAGGTTGTAATACAATAGTAGTAATGTAAGAAACCAAGTTTTATTGCTGGTCTCTAAAGCCTTTGTATGTCTCATTTAGTAATATAGTAGTCAAAAACACATCGATAACCCTTTTGAGTATGGTATACATAGATGTTAGGTTGCAATACAAGTGTAGTAATGTAAGAGATCAAGTTCTATTATTGGTCCGTCCAACCTTTGTATGTGTAATTTAGTGATTTAGTGGTCAAAAAAACACCGATAATCCATCCAAGTAAGGAATAAATAGATGCTATGAGGTAATACACGTGTTCTAATGTAAGAAACCAAATTTTATTATTGGTCTGTCCAACCTTTGTATGTCTCATTTAGAAATTTAGTAGTCAAAAAAAATCAAAAATCCATCCGAGTATGGAATACATAGATGTTAGGTTGTAATACAATAGCAGTAATGTAATAAACAAAGTTCTATTTTTGGTCCATCCAACTTTGGATGTCTCATTTAGTGATTTAGTAGTCAAAGAAACACCGATAATCCATCTGAATTTGGAATACATAGATGTTAGGAGGTAATGCACATGTAGTAATGTAAGAAACCAAGTTTAATTACTGGGCCGTCCAGCCTTTGTATGTCTCATTTAGTAATTTAGTAGTTAGAAAAACATCAATAATCCTTCTGAGTGTGGAATACATAGATGTTAGGTTGTAATACAAGTGTAGTAATGTAAGAAATCAAGTTCTATTACTGGTACGTCTAACCTTTGTATGAGTTATTTAGTGATTTAGTTGTCAAAAAACACCTATAATCCATCCAAGTATGGCATAAATAGATGCTAGGAGGTAATATACGAGTTGTAATGTAAGAAACCAAGTTTTATTACTGGTCTGTCCAGCCTTTGTATGTCTTATTTAGTAATTTAGTAGTTAAAAAAACATCGATAACCCCTCAGAGTATGGAATACATAGATGTTAGGTTGTAATACAATAGTAGTAATGTAAGAAACCAAGTTTTATTGCTGGTCTCTAAAGCCTTTGTATGTCTCATTTAGTAATATAGTAGTCAAAAACACATCGATAACCCTTTTGAGTATGGTATACATATATGTTAGGTTGCAATACTAGTGTAGTAATGTAAGAGACCAAGTTCTATTATTGGTCCGTCCAACCTTTGTATGTGTAATTTAGTGATTTAGTAGTCAAAAAAACACCGATAATCCATCCAAGTAAGGAATAATTAGATGCTATGAGGTAATACACGTGTTCTAATTTAAGAAACCAAATTTTATTATTGGTCTGTCCAACTTTGTATGTCTCATTTAGAAATTTAGTAGTCAAAAAAACATCAAAAATCCATCCGAGTATGGAATACATAGATGCCAGGTTGTAATACAATAGCAGTAATGTAATAAACAAAGTTCTATTTTTGGTCCATCCAACTTTGGATGTCTCATATAGTGATTTAGTAGTCAAAGAAACACCGATAATCCATCTGAATTTGGAATACATAGATGTTAGGAGGTAATGCAAATGTAGTAATGTAAGAAACCAAGTTTTATTACTGGGTCATCCAGCCTTTGTATGTCTCATTTAGTAATTTAGTAGTTTGAAAAACATCGATAATCCTTCTGAGTATGGAATACATAGAAGTTAGGTTGTAATACAAGTGTAGTAATGTAAGAAATCAAGTTCTATTACTGGTACGTCTAACCTTTGTATGAGTTATTTAGTGATTTAGTTGTCAAAAAACACCTATAATCCATCCAAGTATGGCATAAATAGATGCGAGGAGGTAATATACGAGTTGTAATGTAAGAAACCAAGTTTTATTACAGGTCTGTCCAGCCTTTGTATGTCTTATTTAGTAATTTAGTAGTTAAAAAAACATCGATAACCCCTCAGAGTATGGAATACATAGATGTTAGGTTGTAATACAATAGTAGTAATGTAAGAAACCAAGTTTTATTGCTGGTCTCTAAAGCCTTTGTATGTCTCATTTAGTAATATAGTAGTCAAAAACACATCGATAACCCTTTTGAGTATGGTATACATAGATGTTAGGTTGCAATACAAGTGTAGTAATGTAAGAGACCAAGTTCTATTATTGGTCCGTCCAACCTTTGTATGTGTAATTTAGTGATTTAGTAGTCAAAAAAACACCGATAATCCATCCAAGTAAGGAATAATTAGATGCTATGAGGTAATACACGTGTTCTAATTTAAGAAACCAAATTTTATTATTGGTCTGTCCAACCTTTGTATGTCTCATTTAGAAATTTAGTAGTCAAAAAAACATCAAAAATCCATCCGAGTATGGAATACATAGATGTTAGGTTGTAATACAATAGCAGTAATGTAATAAACAAAGTTCTATCTTTGGTCCATCCAACTTTAGATGTCTCATTTAGTGATTTAGTAGTCAAAGAAACACCGATAATCCATCTGAATTTGGAATACATAGATGTTAGGAGGTAATGCAAATGTAGTAATGTAAGAAACCAAGTTTAATTACTGGGCCGTCCAGCCTTTGTATGTCTCATTTAGTAATTTAGTAGTTAGAAAAACATCAATAATCCTTCTGAGTATGGAATACATAGATGTTAGGTTGTAATACAAGTGTAGTAATGTAAGAAATCAAGTTCTATTATTGGTCCGTCCAACCTTTGTATGTGTAATTTAGTGATTTAGTGGTCAAAAAAACACCGATAATCCATCCAAGTAAGGAATAAATAGATGCTATGAGGTAATACACGTGTTCTAATGTAAGAAACCAAATTTTATTATTGGTCTGTCCAACCTTTGTATGTCTCATTTAGAAATTTAGTAGTCAAAAAAAATCAAAAATCCATCCGAGTATGGAATACATAGATGTTAGGTTGTAATACAATAGCAGTAATGTAATAAACAAAGTTCTATTTTTGGTCCATCCAACTTTGGATGTCTCATTTAGTGATTTAGTAGTCAAAGAAACACCGATAATCCATCTGAATTTGGAATACATAGATGTTAGGAGGTAATGCAAATGTAGTAATGTAAGAAACCAAGTTTAATTACTGGGCCGTCCAGCCTTTGTATGTCTCATTTAGTAATTTAGTAGTTAGAAAAACATCAATAATCCTTCTGAGTATGGAATACATAGATGTTAGGTTGTAATACAAGTGTAGTAATGTAAGAAATCAAGTTCTATTACTGGTACGTCTAACCTTTGTATGAGTTATTTAGTGATTTAGTTGTCAAAAAACACCTATAATCCATCCAAGTATGGCATAAATAGATGCTAGGAGGTAATATACGAGTTGTAATGTAAGAAACCAAGTTTTATTACTGGTCTGTCCAGCCTTTGTATGTCTTATTTAGTAATTTAGTAGTTAAAAAAACATCGATAACCCCTCAGAGTATGGAATACATAGATGTTAGGTTGTAATACAATAGTAGTAATGTAAGAAACCAAGTTTTATTGCTGGTCTCTAAAGCCTTTGTATGTCTCATTTAGTAATATAGTAGTCAAAAACACATCGATAACCCTTTTGAGTATGGTATACATAGATGTTAGGTTGCAATACAAGTGTAGTAATGTAAGAGACCAAGTTCTATTATTGGTCCGTCCAACCTTTGTATGTGTAATTTAGTGATTTAGTAGTCAAAAAAACACCGATAATCCATCCAAGTAAGGAATAATTAGATGCTATGAGGTAATACACGTGTTCTAATTTAAGAAACCAAATTTTATTATTGGTCTGTCCAACCTTTGTATGTCTCATTTAGAAATTTAGTAGTCAAAAAAACATCAAAAATCCATCCGAGTATGGAATACATAGATGTTAGGTTGTAATACAATAGCAGTAATGTAATAAACAAAGTTCTATCTTTGGTCCATCCAACTTTAGATGTCTCATTTAGTGATTTAGTAGTCAAAGAAACACCGATAATCCATCTGAATTTGGAATACATAGATGTTAGGAGGTAATGCAAATGTAGTAATGTAAGAAACCAAGTTTAATTACTGGGCCGTCCAGCCTTTGTATGTCTCATTTAGTAATTTAGTAGTTAGAAAAACATCAATAATCCTTCTGAGTATGGAATACATAGATGTTAGGTTGTAATACAAGTGTAGTAATGTAAGAAATCAAGTTCTATTATTGGTCCGTCCAACCTTTGTATGTGTAATTTAGTGATTTAGTGGTCAAAAAAACACCGATAATCCATCCAAGTAAGGAATAAATAGATGCTATGAGGTAATACACGTGTTCTAATGTAAGAAACCAAATTTTATTATTGGTCTGTCCAACCTTTGTATGTCTCATTTAGAAATTTAGTAGTCAAAAAAAATCAAAAATCCATCCGAGTATGGAATACATAGATGTTAGGTTGTAATACAATAGCAGTAATGTAATAAACAAAGTTCTATTTTTGGTCCATCCAACTTTGGATGTCTCATTTAGTGATTTAGTAGTCAAAGAAACACCGATAATCCATCTGAATTTGGAATACATAGATGTTAGGAGGTAATGCAAATGTAGTAATGTAAGAAACCAAGTTTAATTACTGGGCCGTCCAGCCTTTGTATGTCTCATTTAGTAATTTAGTAGTTAGAAAAACATCAATAATCCTTCTGAGTATGGAATACATAGATGTTAGGTTGTAATACAAGTGTAGTAATGTAAGAAATCAAGTTCTATTACTGGTACGTCTAACCTTTGTATGAGTTATTTAGTGATTTAGTTGTCAAAAAACACCTATAATCCATCCAAGTATGGCATAAATAGATGCTAGGAGGTAATATACGAGTTGTAATGTAAGAAACCAAGTTTTATTACTGGTCTGTCCAGCCTTTGTATGTCTTATTTAGTAATTTAGTAGTTAAAAAAACATCGATAACCCCTCAGAGTATGGAATACATAGATGTTAGGTTGTAATACAATAGTAGTAATGTAAGAAACCAAGTTTTATTGCTGGTCTCTAAAGCCTTTGTATGTCTCATTTAGTAATATAGTAGTCAAAAACACATCGATAACCCTTTTGAGTATGGTATACATAGATGTTAGGTTGCAATACAAGTGTAGTAATGTAAGAGACCAAGTTCTATTATTGGTCCGTCCAACCTTTGTATGTGTAATTTAGTGATTTAGTAGTCAAAAAAACACCGATAATCCATCCAAGTAAGGAATAATTAGATGCTATGAGGTAATACACGTGTTCTAATTTAAGAAACCAAATTTTATTATTGGTCTGTCCAACCTTTGTATGTCTCATTTAGAAATTTAGTAGTCAAAAAAACATCAAAAATCCATCCGAGTATGGAATACATAGATGTTAGGTTGTAATACAATAGCAGTAATGTAATAAACAAAGTTCTATCTTTGGTCCATCCAACTTTAGATGTCTCATTTAGTGATTTAGTAGTCAAAGAAACACCGATAATCCATCTGAATTTGGAATACATAGATGTTAGGAGGTAATGCAAATGTAGTAATGTAAGAAACCAAGTTTAATTACTGGGCCGTCCAGCCTTTGTATGTCTCATTTAGTAATTTAGTAGTTAGAAAAACATCAATAATCCTTCTGAGTATGGAATACATAGATGTTAGGTTGTAATACAAGTGTAGTAATGTAAGAAATCAAGTTCTATTACTGGTACGTCTAATCTTTGTATGAGTTATTTAGTGATTTAGTTGTCAAAAAACACCTATAATCCATCCAAGTATGGCATAAATAGATGCTAGGAGGTAATATACGAGTTGTAATGTAAGAAACCAAGTTTTATTACTGGTCTGTCCAGCCTTTGTATGTCTTATTTAGTAATTTAGTAGTTAAAAAAACATCGATAACCCCTCAGAGTATGGAATACATAGATGTTAGGTTGTAATACAATAGTAGTAATGTAAGAAACCAAGTTTTATTGCTGGTCTCTAAAGCCTTTGTATGTCTCATTTAGTAATATAGTAGTCAAAAACACATCGATAACCCTTTTGAGTATGGTATACATAGATGTTAGGTTGCAATACAAGTGTAGTAATGTAAGAGACCAAGTTCTATTATTGGTCCGTCCAACCTTTGTATGTGTAATTTAGTGATTTAGTAGTCAAAAAAACACCGATAATCCATCCAAGTAAGGAATAATTAGATGCTATGAGGTAATACAAGTGTTCTAATTTAAGAAACCAAATTTTATTATTGGTCTGTCCAACCTTTGTATGTCTCATTTAGAAATTTAGTAGTCAAAAAAACATCAAAAATCCATCCGAGTATGGAATACATAGATGCCAGGTTGTAATACAATAGCAGTAATGTAATAAACAAAGTTCTATTTTTGGTCCATCCAACTTTGGATGTCTCATTTAGTGATTTAGTAGTCAAAGAAACATCGATAATCCATCTGAATTTGGAATACATAGATGTTAGGAGGTAATGCAAATGTAGTAATGTAAGAAACCAAGTTTAATTACTGGGCCGTCCAGCCTTTGTATGTCTCATTTAGTAATTTAGTAGTTAGAAAAACATCAATAATCCTTCTGAGTATGGAATACATAGATGTTAGGTTGTAATACAAGTGTAGTAATGTAAGAAATCAAGTTCTATTACTGGTACGTCTAACCTTTGTATGAGTTATTTAGTGATTTAGTTGTCAAAAAACACCTATAATCCATCCAAGTATGGCATAAATAGATGCTAGGAGGTAATATACGAGTTGTAATGTAAGAAACCAAGTTTTATTACTGGTCTGTCCAGCCTTTGTATGTCTTATTTAGTAATTTAGTAGTTAAAAAAACATCGATAACCCCTCAGAGTATGGAATACATAGATGTTAGGTTGTAATACAATAGTAGTAATGTAAGAAACCAAGTTTTATTGCTGGTCTCTAAAGCCTTTGTATGTCTCATTTAGTAATATAGTAGTCAAAAACACATCGATAACCCTTTTGAGTATGGTATACATAGATGTTAGGTTGCAATACAAGTGTAGTAATGTAAGAGACCAAGTTCTATTATTGGTCCGTCCAACCTTTGTATGTGTAATTTAGTGATTTAGTAGTCAAAAAAACACCGATAATCCATCCAAGTAAGGAATAATTAGATGCTATGAGGTAATACACGTGTTCTAATTTAAGAAACCAAATTTTATTATTGGTCTGTCCAACCTTTGTATGTCTCATTTAGAAATTTAGTAGTCAAAAAAACATCAAAAATCCATCCGAGTATGGAATACATAGATGCCAGGTTGTAATACAATAGCAGTAATGTAATAAACAAAGTTCTATTTTTGGTCCATCCAACTTTGGATGTCTCATATAGTGATTTAGTAGTCAAAGAAACACCGATAATCCATCTGAATTTGGAATACATAGATGTTAGGAGGTAATGCAAATGTAGTAATGTAAGAAACCAAGTTTTATTACTGGGTCGTCCAGCCTTTGTATGTCTCATTTAGTAATTTAGTAGTTTGAAAAACATCGATAATCCTTCTGAGTATGGAATACATAGAAGTTAGGTTGTAATACAAGTGTAGTAATGTAAGAAATCAAGTTCTATTACTGGTACGTCTAACCTTTGTATGAGTTATTTAGTGATTTAGTTGTCAAAAAACACCTATAATCCATCCAAGTATGGCATAAATAGATGCGAGGAGGTAATATACGAGTTGTAATGTAAGAAACCAAGTTTTATTACAGGTCTGTCCAGCCTTTGTATGTCTTATTTAGTAATTTAGTAGTTAAAAAAACATCGATAACCCATCTGAGTATGGAATACGTAGATGTTAGGTTGTAATACAATAGTAGTAATGTAAGAAACCAAGTTTTATTGCTGGTATCTAAAGCCTTTGTATTTCTCATTTAGTAATATAGTAGTCAAAAACACATCGATAACCCTTTTGAGTATGGTATACATAGATGTTAGGTTGCAATACAAGTGTAGTAATGTAAGAGACCAAGTTCTATTATTGGTCCGTCCAACCTTTGTATGTGTAATTTAGTGATTTAGTAGTCAAAAAAACACCGATAATCCATCCAAGTAAGGAATAATTAGATGCTATGAGGTAATACACGTGTTCTAATTTAAGAAACCAAATTTTATTATTGGTCTGTCCAACCTTTGTATGTCTCATTTAGAAATTTAGTAGTCAAAAAAACATCAAAAATCCATCCGAGTATGGAATACATAGATGCCAGGTTGTAATACAATAGCAGTAATGTAATAAACAAAGTTCTATTTTTGGTCCATCCAACTTTGGATGTCTCATTTAGTGATTTAGTAGTCAAAGAAACACCGATAATCCATCTGAATTTGGAATACATAGATGTTAGGAGGTAATGCAAATGTAGTAATGTAAGAAACCAAGTTTAATTACTGGGCCGTCCAGCCTTTGTATGTCTCATTTAGTAATTTAGTAGTTAGAAAAACATCAATAATCCTTCTGAGTATGGAATACATAGATGTTAGGTTGTAATACAAGTGTAGTAATGTAAGAAATCAAGTTCTATTACTGGTACGTCTAACCTTTGTATGAGTTATTTAGTGATTTAGTTGTCAAAAAACACCTATAATCCATCCAAGTATGGCATAAATAGATGCTAGGAGGTAATATACGAGTTGTAATGTAAGAAACCAAGTTTTATTACTGGTCTGTCCAGCCTTTGTATGTCTTATTTAGTAATTTAGTAGTTAAAAAAACATCGATAACCCCTCAGAGTATGGAATACATAGATGTTAGGTTGTAATACAATAGTAGTAATGTAAGAAACCAAGTTTTATTGCTGGTCTCTAAAGCCTTTGTATGTCTCATTTAGTAATATAGTAGTCAAAAACACATCGATAACCCTTTTGAGTATGGTATACATAGATGTTAGGTTGCAATACAAGTGTAGTAATGTAAGAGACCAAGTTCTATTATTGGTCCGTCCAACCTTTGTATGTGTAATTTAGTGATTTAGTAGTCAAAAAAACACCGATAATCCATCCAAGTAAGGAATAATTAGATGCTATGAGGTAATACACGTGTTCTAATTTAAGAAACCAAATTTTATTATTGGTCTGTCCAACCTTTGTATGTCTCATTTAGAAATTTAGTAGTCAAAAAAACATCAAAAATCCATCCGAGTATGGAATACATAGATGTTAGGTTGTAATACAATAGCAGTAATGTAATAAACAAAGTTCTATCTTTGGTCCATCCAACTTTAGATGTCTCATTTAGTGATTTAGTAGTCAAAGAAACACCGATAATCCATCTGAATTTGGAATACATAGATGTTAGGAGGTAATGCAAATGTAGTAATGTAAGAAACCAAGTTTAATTACTGGGCCATCCAGCCTTTGTATGTCTCATTTAGTAATTTAGTAGTTAGAAAAACATCAATAATCCTTCTGAGTATGGAATACATAGATGTTAGGTTGTAATACAAGTGTAGTAATGTAAGAAATCAAGTTCTATTACTGGTACGTCTAATCTTTGTATGAGTTATTTAGTGATTTAGTTGTCAAAAAACACCTATAATCCATCCAAGTATGGCATAAATAGATGCTAGGAGGTAATATACGAGTTGTAATGTAAGAAACCAAGTTTTATTACTGGTCTGTCCAGCCTTTGTATGTCTTATTTAGTAATTTAGTAGTTAAAAAAACATCGATAACCCCTCAGAGTATGGAATACATAGATGTTAGGTTGTAATACAATAGTAGTAATGTAAGAAACCAAGTTTTATTGCTGGTCTCTAAAGCCTTTGTATGTCTCATTTAGTAATATAGTAGTCAAAAACACATCGATAACCCTTTTGAGTATGGTATACATAGATGTTAGGTTGCAATACAAGTGTAGTAATGTAAGAGACCAAGTTCTATTATTGGTCCGTCCAACCTTTGTATGTGTAATTTAGTGATTTAGTAGTCAAAAAAACACCGATAATCCATCCAAGTAAGGAATAATTAGATGCTATGAGGTAATACAAGTGTTCTAATTTAAGAAACCAAATTTTATTATTGGTCTGTCCAACCTTTGTATGTCTCATTTAGAAATTTAGTAGTCAAAAAAACATCAAAAATCCATCCGAGTATGGAATACATAGATGCCAGGTTGTAATACAATAGCAGTAATGTAATAAACAAAGTTCTATTTTTGGTCCATCCAACTTTGGATGTCTCATTTAGTGATTTAGTAGTCAAAGAAACATCGATAATCCATCTGAATTTGGAATACATAGATGTTAGGAGGTAATGCAAATGTAGTAATGTAAGAAACCAAGTTTAATTACTGGGCCGTCCAGCCTTTGTATGTCTCATTTAGTAATTTAGTAGTTAGAAAAACATCAATAATCCTTCTGAGTATGGAATACATAGATGTTAGGTTGTAATACAAGTGTAGTAATGTAAGAAATCAAGTTCTATTACTGGTACGTCTAACCTTTGTATGAGTTATTTAGTGATTTAGTTGTCAAAAAACACCTATAATCCATCCAAGTATGGCATAAATAGATGCTAGGAGGTAATATACGAGTTGTAATGTAAGAAACCAAGTTTTATTACTGGTCTGTCCAGCCTTTGTATGTCTTATTTAGTAATTTAGTAGTTAAAAAAACATCGATAACCCCTCAGAGTATGGAATACATAGATGTTAGGTTGTAATACAATAGTAGTAATGTAAGAAACCAAGTTTTATTGCTGGTCTCTAAAGCCTTTGTATGTCTCATTTAGTAATATAGTAGTCAAAAACACATCGATAACCCTTTTGAGTATGGTATACATAGATGTTAGGTTGCAATACAAGTGTAGTAATGTAAGAGACCAAGTTCTATTATTGGTCCGTCCAACCTTTGTATGTGTAATTTAGTGATTTAGTAGTCAAAAAAACACCGATAATCCATCCAAGTAAGGAATAATTAGATGCTATGAGGTAATACACGTGTTCTAATTTAAGAAACCAAATTTTATTATTGGTCTGTCCAACCTTTGTATGTCTCATTTAGAAATTTAGTAGTCAAAAAAACATCAAAAATCCATCCGAGTATGGAATACATAGATGCCAGGTTGTAATACAATAGCAGTAATGTAATAAACAAAGTTCTATTTTTGGTCCATCCAACTTTGGATGTCTCATATAGTGATTTAGTAGTCAAAGAAACACCGATAATCCATCTGAATTTGGAATACATAGATGTTAGGAGGTAATGCAAATGTAGTAATGTAAGAAACCAAGTTTTATTACTGGGTCGTCCAGCCTTTGTATGTCTCATTTAGTAATTTAGTAGTTTGAAAAACATCGATAATCCTTCTGAGTATGGAATACATAGAAGTTAGGTTGTAATACAAGTGTAGTAATGTAAGAAATCAAGTTCTATTACTGGTACGTCTAACCTTTGTATGAGTTATTTAGTGATTTAGTTGTCAAAAAACACCTATAATCCATCCAAGTATGGCATAAATAGATGCGAGGAGGTAATATACGAGTTGTAATGTAAGAAACCAAGTTTTATTACAGGTCTGTCCAGCCTTTGTATGTCTTATTTAGTAATTTAGTAGTTAAAAAAACATCGATAACCCATCTGAGTATGGAATACGTAGATGTTAGGTTGTAATACAATAGTAGTAATGTAAGAAACCAAGTTTTATTGCTGGTCTCTAAAGCCTTTGTATTTCTCATTTAGTAATATAGTAGTCAAAAACACATCGATAACCCTTTTGAGTATGGTATACATAGATGTTAGGTTGCAATACAAGTGTAGTAATGTAAGAGACCAAGTTCTATTATTGGTCCGTCCAACCTTTGTATGTGTAATTTAGTGATTTAGTAGTCAAAAAAACACCGATAATCCATCCAAGTAAGGAATAATTAGATGCTATGAGGTAATACACGTGTTCTAATTTAAGAAACCAAATTTTATTATTGGTCTGTCCAACCTTTGTATGTCTCATTTAGAAATTTAGTAGTCAAAAAAACATCAAAAATCCATCCGAGTATGGAATACATAGATGCCAGGTTGTAATACAATAGCAGTAATGTAATAAACAAAGTTCTATTTTTGGTCCATCCAACTTTGGATGTCTCATATAGTGATTTAGTAGTCAAAGAAACACCGATAATCCATCTGAATTTGGAATACATAGATGTTAGGAGGTAATGCAAATGTAGTAATGTAAGAAACCAAGTTTTATTACTGGGTCGTCCAGCCTTTGTATGTCTCATTTAGTAATTTAGTAGTTTGAAAAACATCGATAATCCTTCTGAGTATGTAATACATAGAAGTTAGGTTGTAATACAAGTGTAGTAATGTAAGAAATCAAGTTCTATTACTGGTACGTCTAACCTTTGTATGAGTTATTTAGTGATTTAGTTGTCAAAAAACACCTATAATCCATCCAAGTATGGCATAAATAGATGCGAGGAGGTAATATACGAGTTGTAATGTAAGAAACCAAGTTTTATTACAGGTCTGTCCAGCCTTTGTATGTCTTATTTAGTAATTTAGTAGTTAAAAAAACATCGATAACCCATCTGAGTATGGAATACGTAGATGTTAGGTTGTAATACAATAGTAGTAATGTAAGAAACCAAGTTTTATTGCTGGTCTCTAAAGCCTTTGTATTTCTCATTTAGTAATATAGTAGTCAAAAACACATCGATAACCCTTTTGAGTATGGTATACATAGATGTTAGGTTGCAATACAAGTGTAGTAATGTAAGAGACCAAGTTCTATTATTGGTCCGTCCAACCTTTGTATGTGTAATTTAGTGATTTAGTGGTCAAAAAAACACCGATAATCCATCCAAGTAAGGAATAAATAGATGCTATGAGGTAATACACGTGTTCTAATGTAAGAAACCAAATTTTATTATTGGTCTGTCCAACCTTTGTATGTCTCATTTAGAAATTTAGTAGTCAAAAAAAATCAAAAATCCATCCGAGTATGGAATACATAGATGTTAGGTTGTAATACAATAGCAGTAATGTAATAAACAAAGTTCTATTTTTGGTCCATCCAACTTTGGATGTCTCATTTAGTGATTTAGTAGTCAAAGAAACACCGATAATCCATCTGAATTTGGATTACATAGATGTTAGGAGGTAATGCAAATGTAGTAATGTAAGAAACCAAGTTTAATTACTGGGCCGTCCAGCCTTTGTATGTCTCATTTAGTAATTTAGTAGTTAGAAAAACATCAATAATCCTTCTGAGTATGTAATACATAGATGTTAGGTTGTAATACAAGTGTAGTAATGTAAGAAATCAAGTTCTATTACTGGTACGTCTAACCTTTGTATGAGTTATTTAGTGATTTAGTTGTCAAAAAACACCTATAATCCATCCAAGTATGGCATAAATAGATGCGAGGAGGTAATATACGAGTTGTAATGTAAGAAACCAAGTTTTATTACAGGTCTGTCCAGCCTTTGTATGTCTTATTTAGTAATTTAGTAGTTAAAAAAACATCGATAACCCATCTGAGTATGGAATACGTAGATGTTAGGTTGTAATACAATAGTAGTAATGTAAGAAACCAAGTTTTATTGCTGGTCTCTAAAGCCTTTGTATGTCTCATTTAGTAATATAGTAGTCAAAAACACATCGATAACCCTTTTGAGTATGGTATACATAGATGTTAGGTTGCAATACAAGTGTAGTAATGTAAGAGACCAAGTTCTATTATTGGTCCGTCCAACCTTTGTATGTGTAATTTAGTGATTTAGTAGTCAAAAAAACACCGATAATCCATCCAAGTAAGGAATAATTAGATGCTATGAGGTAATACACGTGTTCTAATTTAAGAAACCAAATTTTATTATTGGTCTGTCCAACCTTTGTATGTCTCATTTAGAAATTTAGTAGTCAAAAAAACATCAAAAATCCATCCGAGTATGGAATACATAGATGTTAGGTTGTAATACAATAGCAGTAATGTAATAAACAAAGTTCTATCTTTGGTCCATCCAACTTTAGATGTCTCATTTAGTGATTTAGTAGTCAAAGAAACACCGATAATCCATCTGAATTTGGAATACATAGATGTTAGGAGGTAATGCAAATGTAGTAATGTAAGAAACCAAGTTTAATTACTGGGCCGTCCAGCCTTTGTATGTCTCATTTAGTAATTTAGTAGTTAGAAAAACATCAATAATCCTTCTGAGTATGGAATACATAGATGTTAGGTTGTAATACAAGTGTAGTAATGTAAGAAATCAAGTTCTATTACTGGTACGTCTAATCTTTGTATGAGTTATTTAGTGATTTAGTTGTCAAAAAACACCTATAATCCATCCAAGTATGGCATAAATAGATGCTAGGAGGTAATATACGAGTTGTAATGTAAGAAACCAAGTTTTATTACTGGTCTGTCCAGCCTTTGTATGTCTTATTTAGTAATTTAGTAGTTAAAAAAACATCGATAACCCCTCAGAGTATGGAATACATAGATGTTAGGTTGTAATACAATAGTAGTAATGTAAGAAACCAAGTTTTATTGCTGGTCTCTAAAGCCTTTGTATGTCTCATTTAGTAATATAGTAGTCAAAAACACATCGATAACCCTTTTGAGTATGGTATACATAGATGTTAGGTTGCAATACAAGTGTAGTAATGTAAGAGACCAAGTTCTATTATTGGTCCGTCCAACCTTTGTATGTGTAATTTAGTGATTTAGTAGTCAAAAAAACACCGATAATCCATCCAAGTAAGGAATAATTAGATGCTATGAGGTAATACAAGTGTTCTAATTTAAGAAACCAAATTTTATTATTGGTCTGTCCAACCTTTGTATGTCTCATTTAGAAATTTAGTAGTCAAAAAAACATCAAAAATCCATCCGAGTATGGAATACATAGATGCCAGGTTGTAATACAATAGCAGTAATGTAATAAACAAAGTTCTATTTTTGGTCCATCCAACTTTGGATGTCTCATTTAGTGATTTAGTAGTCAAAGAAACATCGATAATCCATCTGAATTTGGAATACATAGATGTTAGGAGGTAATGCAAATGTAGTAATGTAAGAAACCAAGTTTAATTACTGGGCCGTCCAGCCTTTGTATGTCTCATTTAGTAATTTAGTAGTTAGAAAAACATCAATAATCCTTCTGAGTATGGAATACATAGATGTTAGGTTGTAATACAAGTGTAGTAATGTAAGAAATCAAGTTCTATTACTGGTACGTCTAACCTTTGTATGAGTTATTTAGTGATTTAGTTGTCAAAAAACACCTATAATCCATCCAAGTATGGCATAAATAGATGCTAGGAGGTAATATACGAGTTGTAATGTAAGAAACCAAGTTTTATTACTGGTCTGTCCAGCCTTTGTATGTCTTATTTAGTAATTTAGTAGTTAAAAAAACATCGATAACCCCTCAGAGTATGGAATACATAGATGTTAGGTTGTAATACAATAGTAGTAATGTAAGAAACCAAGTTTTATTGCTGGTCTCTAAAGCCTTTGTATGTCTCATTTAGTAATATAGTAGTCAAAAACACATCGATAACCCTTTTGAGTATGGTATACATAGATGTTAGGTTGCAATACAAGTGTAGTAATGTAAGAGACCAAGTTCTATTATTGGTCCGTCCAACCTTTGTATGTGTAATTTAGTGATTTAGTAGTCAAAAAAACACCGATAATCCATCCAAGTAAGGAATAATTAGATGCTATGAGGTAATACACGTGTTCTAATTTAAGAAACCAAATTTTATTATTGGTCTGTCCAACCTTTGTATGTCTCATTTAGAAATTTAGTAGTCAAAAAAACATCAAAAATCCATCCGAGTATGGAATACATAGATGCCAGGTTGTAATACAATAGCAGTAATGTAATAAACAAAGTTCTATTTTTGGTCCATCCAACTTTGGATGTCTCATATAGTGATTTAGTAGTCAAAGAAACACCGATAATCCATCTGAATTTGGAATACATAGATGTTAGGAGGTAATGCAAATGTAGTAATGTAAGAAACCAAGTTTTATTACTGGGTCGTCCAGCCTTTGTATGTCTCATTTAGTAATTTAGTAGTTTGAAAAACATCGATAATCCTTCTGAGTATGGAATACATAGAAGTTAGGTTGTAATACAAGTGTAGTAATGTAAGAAATCAAGTTCTATTACTGGTACGTCTAACCTTTGTATGAGTTATTTAGTGATTTAGTTGTCAAAAAACACCTATAATCCATCCAAGTATGGCATAAATAGATGCGAGGAGGTAATATACGAGTTGTAATGTAAGAAACCAAGTTTTATTACAGGTCTGTCCAGCCTTTGTATGTCTTATTTAGTAATTTAGTAGTTAAAAAAACATCGATAACCCATCTGAGTATGGAATACGTAGATGTTAGGTTGTAATACAATAGTAGTAATGTAAGAAACCAAGTTTTATTGCTGGTCTCTAAAGCCTTTGTATTTCTCATTTAGTAATATAGTAGTCAAAAACACATCGATAACCCTTTTGAGTATGGTATACATAGATGTTAGGTTGCAATACAAGTGTAGTAATGTAAGAGACCAAGTTCTATTATTGGTCCGTCCAACCTTTGTATGTGTAATTTAGTGATTTAGTGGTCAAAAAAACACCGATAATCCATCCAAGTAAGGAATAAATAGATGCTATGAGGTAATACACGTGTTCTAATGTAAGAAACCAAATTTTATTATTGGTCTGTCCAACCTTTGTATGTCTCATTTAGAAATTTAGTAGTCAAAAAAAATCAAAAATCCATCCGAGTATGGAATACATAGATGTTAGGTTGTAATACAATAGCAGTAATGTAATAAACAAAGTTCTATTTTTGGTCCATCCAACTTTGGATGTCTCATTTAGTGATTTAGTAGTCAAAGAAACACCGATAATCCATCTGAATTTGGATTACATAGATGTTAGGAGGTAATGCAAATGTAGTAATGTAAGAAACCAAGTTTAATTACTGGGCCGTCCAGCCTTTGTATGTCTCATTTAGTAATTTAGTAGTTAGAAAAACATCAATAATCCTTCTGAGTATGTAATACATAGATGTTAGGTTGTAATACAAGTGTAGTAATGTAAGAAATCAAGTTCTATTACTGGTACGTCTAACCTTTGTATGAGTTATTTAGTGATTTAGTTGTCAAAAAACACCTATAATCCATCCAAGTATGGCATAAATAGATGCGAGGAGGTAATATACGAGTTGTAATGTAAGAAACCAAGTTTTATTACAGGTCTGTCCAGCCTTTGTATGTCTTATTTAGTAATTTAGTAGTTAAAAAAACATCGATAACCCATCTGAGTATGGAATACGTAGATGTTAGGTTGTAATACAATAGTAGTAATGTAAGAAACCAAGTTTTATTGCTGGTCTCTAAAGCCTTTGTATGTCTCATTTAGTAATATAGTAGTCAAAAACACATCGATAACCCTTTTGAGTATGGTATACATAGATGTTAGGTTGCAATACAAGTGTAGTAATGTAAGAGACCAAGTTCTATTATTGGTCCGTCCAACCTTTGTATGTGTAATTTAGTGATTTAGTAGTCAAAAAAACACCGATAATCCATCCAAGTAAGGAATAATTAGATGCTATGAGGTAATACACGTGTTCTAATTTAAGAAACCAAATTTTATTATTGGTCTGTCCAACCTTTGTATGTCTCATTTAGAAATTTAGTAGTCAAAAAAACATCAAAAATCCATCCGAGTATGGAATACATAGATGTTAGGTTGTAATACAATAGCAGTAATGTAATAAACAAAGTTCTATCTTTGGTCCATCCAACTTTAGATGTCTCATTTAGTGATTTAGTAGTCAAAGAAACACCGATAATCCATCTGAATTTGGAATACATAGATGTTAGGAGGTAATGCAAATGTAGTAATGTAAGAAACCAAGTTTAATTACTGGGCCGTCCAGCCTTTGTATGTCTCATTTAGTAATTTAGTAGTTAGAAAAACATCAATAATCCTTCTGAGTATGGAATACATAGATGTTAGGTTGTAATACAAGTGTAGTAATGTAAGAAATCAAGTTCTATTACTGGTACGTCTAATCTTTGTATGAGTTATTTAGTGATTTAGTTGTCAAAAAACACCTATAATCCATCCAAGTATGGCATAAATAGATGCTAGGAGGTAATATACGAGTTGTAATGTAAGAAACCAAGTTTTATTACTGGTCTGTCCAGCCTTTGTATGTCTTATTTAGTAATTTAGTAGTTAAAAAAACATCGATAACCCCTCAGAGTATGGAATACATAGATGTTAGGTTGTAATACAATAGTAGTAATGTAAGAAACCAAGTTTTATTGCTGGTCTCTAAAGCCTTTGTATGTCTCATTTAGTAATATAGTAGTCAAAAACACATCGATAACCCTTTTGAGTATGGTATACATAGATGTTAGGTTGCAATACAAGTGTAGTAATGTAAGAGACCAAGTTCTATTATTGGTCCGTCCAACCTTTGTATGTGTAATTTAGTGATTTAGTAGTCAAAAAAACACCGATAATCCATCCAAGTAAGGAATAATTAGATGCTATGAGGTAATACAAGTGTTCTAATTTAAGAAACCAAATTTTATTATTGGTCTGTCCAACCTTTGTATGTCTCATTTAGAAATTTAGTAGTCAAAAAAACATCAAAAATCCATCCGAGTATGGAATACATAGATGCCAGGTTGTAATACAATAGCAGTAATGTAATAAACAAAGTTCTATTTTTGGTCCATCCAACTTTGGATGTCTCATTTAGTGATTTAGTAGTCAAAGAAACATCGATAATCCATCTGAATTTGGAATACATAGATGTTAGGAGGTAATGCAAATGTAGTAATGTAAGAAACCAAGTTTAATTACTGGGCCGTCCAGCCTTTGTATGTCTCATTTAGTAATTTAGTAGTTAGAAAAACATCAATAATCCTTCTGAGTATGGAATACATAGATGTTAGGTTGTAATACAAGTGTAGTAATGTAAGAAATCAAGTTCTATTACTGGTACGTCTAACCTTTGTATGAGTTATTTAGTGATTTAGTTGTCAAAAAACACCTATAATCCATCCAAGTATGGCATAAATAGATGCTAGGAGGTAATATACGAGTTGTAATGTAAGAAACCAAGTTTTATTACTGGTCTGTCCAGCCTTTGTATGTCTTATTTAGTAATTTAGTAGTTAAAAAAACATCGATAACCCCTCAGAGTATGGAATACATAGATGTTAGGTTGTAATACAATAGTAGTAATGTAAGAAACCAAGTTTTATTGCTGGTCTCTAAAGCCTTTGTATGTCTCATTTAGTAATATAGTAGTCAAAAACACATCGATAACCCTTTTGAGTATGGTATACATAGATGTTAGGTTGCAATACAAGTGTAGTAATGTAAGAGACCAAGTTCTATTATTGGTCCGTCCAACCTTTGTATGTGTAATTTAGTGATTTAGTAGTCAAAAAAACACCGATAATCCATCCAAGTAAGGAATAATTAGATGCTATGAGGTAATACACGTGTTCTAATTTAAGAAACCAAATTTTATTATTGGTCTGTCCAACCTTTGTATGTCTCATTTAGAAATTTAGTAGTCAAAAAAACATCAAAAATCCATCCGAGTATGGAATACATAGATGCCAGGTTGTAATACAATAGCAGTAATGTAATAAACAAAGTTCTATTTTTGGTCCATCCAACTTTGGATGTCTCATATAGTGATTTAGTAGTCAAAGAAACACCGATAATCCATCTGAATTTGGAATACATAGATGTTAGGAGGTAATGCAAATGTAGTAATGTAAGAAACCAAGTTTTATTACTGGGTCGTCCAGCCTTTGTATGTCTCATTTAGTAATTTAGTAGTTTGAAAAACATCGATAATCCTTCTGAGTATGTAATACATAGAAGTTAGGTTGTAATACAAGTGTAGTAATGTAAGAAATCAAGTTCTATTACTGGTACGTCTAACCTTTGTATGAGTTATTTAGTGATTTAGTTGTCAAAAAACACCTATAATCCATCCAAGTATGGCATAAATAGATGCGAGGAGGTAATATACGAGTTGTAATGTAAGAAACCAAGTTTTATTACAGGTCTGTCCAGCCTTTGTATGTCTTATTTAGTAATTTAGTAGTTAAAAAAACATCGATAACCCATCTGAGTATGGAATACGTAGATGTTAGGTTGTAATACAATAGTAGTAATGTAAGAAACCAAGTTTTATTGCTGGTCTCTAAAGCCTTTGTATTTCTCATTTAGTAATATAGTAGTCAAAAACACATCGATAACCCTTTTGAGTATGGTATACATAGATGTTAGGTTGCAATACAAGTGTAGTAATGTAAGAGACCAAGTTCTATTATTGGTCCGTCCAACCTTTGTATGTGTAATTTAGTGATTTAGTGGTCAAAAAAACACCGATAATCCATCCAAGTAAGGAATAAATAGATGCTATGAGGTAATACACGTGTTCTAATGTAAGAAACCAAATTTTATTATTGGTCTGTCCAACCTTTGTATGTCTCATTTAGAAATTTAGTAGTCAAAAAAAATCAAAAATCCATCCGAGTATGGAATACATAGATGTTAGGTTGTAATACAATAGCAGTAATGTAATAAACAAAGTTCTATTTTTGGTCCATCCAACTTTGGATGTCTCATTTAGTGATTTAGTAGTCAAAGAAACACCGATAATCCATCTGAATTTGGATTACATAGATGTTAGGAGGTAATGCAAATGTAGTAATGTAAGAAACCAAGTTTAATTACTGGGCCGTCCAGCCTTTGTATGTCTCATTTAGTAATTTAGTAGTTAGAAAAACATCAATAATCCTTCTGAGTATGTAATACATAGATGTTAGGTTGTAATACAAGTGTAGTAATGTAAGAAATCAAGTTCTATTACTGGTACGTCTAACCTTTGTATGAGTTATTTAGTGATTTAGTTGTCAAAAAACACCTATAATCCATCCAAGTATGGCATAAATAGATGCGAGGAGGTAATATACGAGTTGTAATGTAAGAAACCAAGTTTTATTACAGGTCTGTCCAGCCTTTGTATGTCTTATTTAGTAATTTAGTAGTTAAAAAAACATCGATAACCCATCTGAGTATGGAATACGTAGATGTTAGGTTGTAATACAATAGTAGTAATGTAAGAAACCAAGTTTTATTGCTGGTCTCTAAAGCCTTTGTATTTCTCATTTAGTAATATAGTAGTCAAAAACACATCGATAACCCTTTTGAGTATGGTATACATAGATGTTAGGTTGCAATACAAGTGTAGTAATGTAAGAGACCAAGTTCTATTATTGGTCCGTCCAACCTTTGTATGTGTAATTTAGTGATTTAGTGGTCAAAAAAACACCGATAATCCATCCAAGTAAGGAATAAATAGATGCTATGAGGTAATACACGTGTTCTAATGTAAGAAACCAAATTTTATTATTGGTCTGTCCAACCTTTGTATGTCTCATTTAGAAATTTAGTAGTCAAAAAAAATCAAAAATCCATCCGAGTATGGAATACATAGATGTTAGGTTGTAATACAATAGCAGTAATGTAATAAACAAAGTTCTATTTTTGGTCCATCCAACTTTGGATGTCTCATTTAGTGATTTAGTAGTCAAAGAAACACCGATAATCCATCTGAATTTGGATTACATAGATGTTAGGAGGTAATGCAAATGTAGTAATGTAAGAAACCAAGTTTAATTACTGGGCCGTCCAGCCTTTGTATGTCTCATTTAGTAATTTAGTAGTTAGAAAAACATCAATAATCCTTCTGAGTATGTAATACATAGATGTTAGGTTGTAATACAAGTGTAGTAATGTAAGAAATCAAGTTCTATTACTGGTACGTCTAACCTTTGTATGAGTTATTTAGTGATTTAGTTGTCAAAAAACACCTATAATCCATCCAAGTATGGCATAAATAGATGCGAGGAGGTAATATACGAGTTGTAATGTAAGAAACCAAGTTTTATTACAGGTCTGTCCAGCCTTTGTATGTCTTATTTAGTAATTTAGTAGTTAAAAAAACATCGATAACCCATCTGAGTATGGAATACGTAGATGTTAGGTTGTAATACAATAGTAGTAATGTAAGAAACCAAGTTTTATTGCTGGTCTCTAAAGCCTTTGTATTTCTCATTTAGTAATATAGTAGTCAAAAACACATCGATAACCCTTTTGAGTATGGTATACATAGATGTTAGGTTGCAATACAAGTGTAGTAATGTAAGAGACCAAGTTCTATTATTGGTCCGTCCAACCTTTGTATGTGTAATTTAGTGATTTAGTGGTCAAAAAAACACCGATAATCCATCCAAGTAAGGAATAAATAGATGCTATGAGGTAATACACGTGTTCTAATGTAAGAAACCAAATTTTATTATTGGTCTGTCCAACCTTTGTATGTCTCATTTAGAAATTTAGTAGTCAAAAAAAATCAAAAATCCATCCGAGTATGGAATACATAGATGTTAGGTTGTAATACAATAGCAGTAATGTAATAAACAAAGTTCTATTTTTGGTCCATCCAACTTTGGATGTCTCATTTAGTGATTTAGTAGTCAAAGAAACACCGATAATCCATCTGAATTTGGATTACATAGATGTTAGGAGGTAATGCAAATGTAGTAATGTAAGAAACCAAGTTTAATTACTGGGCCGTCCAGCCTTTGTATGTCTCATTTAGTAATTTAGTAGTTAGAAAAACATCAATAATCCTTCTGAGTATGTAATACATAGATGTTAGGTTGTAATACAAGTGTAGTAATGTAAGAAATCAAGTTCTATTACTGGTACGTCTAACCTTTGTATGAGTTATTTAGTGATTTAGTTGTCAAAAAACACCTATAATCCATCCAAGTATGGCATAAATAGATGCGAGGAGGTAATATACGAGTTGTAATGTAAGAAACCAAGTTTTATTACAGGTCTGTCCAGCCTTTGTATGTCTTATTTAGTAATTTAGTAGTTAAAAAAACATCGATAACCCATCTGAGTATGGAATACGTAGATGTTAGGTTGTAATACAATAGTAGTAATGTAAGAAACCAAGTTTTATTGCTGGTCTCTAAAGCCTTTGTATTTCTCATTTAGTAATATAGTAGTCAAAAACACATCGATAACCCTTTTGAGTATGGTATACATAGATGTTAGGTTGCAATACAAGTGTAGTAATGTAAGAGACCAAGTTCTATTATTGGTCCGTCCAACCTTTGTATGTGTAATTTAGTGATTTAGTGGTCAAAAAAACACCGATAATCCATCCAAGTAAGGAATAAATAGATGCTATGAGGTAATACACGTGTTCTAATGTAAGAAACCAAATTTTATTATTGGTCTGTCCAACCTTTGTATGTCTCATTTAGAAATTTAGTAGTCAAAAAAAATCAAAAATCCATCCGAGTATGGAATACATAGATGTTAGGTTGTAATACAATAGCAGTAATGTAATAAACAAAGTTCTATTTTTGGTCCATCCAACTTTGGATGTCTCATTTAGTGATTTAGTAGTCAAAGAAACACCGATAATCCATCTGAATTTGGATTACATAGATGTTAGGAGGTAATGCAAATGTAGTAATGTAAGAAACCAAGTTTAATTACTGGGCCGTCCAGCCTTTGTATGTCTCATTTAGTAATTTAGTAGTTAGAAAAACATCAATAATCCTTCTGAGTATGTAATACATAGATGTTAGGTTGTAATACAAGTGTAGTAATGTAAGAAATCAAGTTCTATTACTGGTACGTCTAACCTTTGTATGAGTTATTTAGTGATTTAGTTGTCAAAAAACACCTATAATCCATCCAAGTATGGCATAAATAGATGCGAGGAGGTAATATACGAGTTGTAATGTAAGAAACCAAGTTTTATTACAGGTCTGTCCAGCCTTTGTATGTCTTATTTAGTAATTTAGTAGTTAAAAAAACATCGATAACCCATCTGAGTATGGAATACGTAGATGTTAGGTTGTAATACAATAGTAGTAATGTAAGAAACCAAGTTTTATTGCTGGTCTCTAAAGCCTTTGTATTTCTCATTTAGTAATATAGTAGTCAAAAACACATCGATAACCCTTTTGAGTATGGTATACATAGATGTTAGGTTGCAATACAAGTGTAGTAATGTAAGAGACCAAGTTCTATTATTGGTCCGTCCAACCTTTGTATGTGTAATTTAGTGATTTAGTGGTCAAAAAAACACCGATAATCCATCCAAGTAAGGAATAAATAGATGATATGAGGTAATACACGTGTTCTAATGTAAGAAACCAAATTTTATTATTGGTCTGTCCAACCTTTGTATGTCTCATTTAGAAATTTAGTAGTCAAAAAAAATCAAAAATCCATCCGAGTATGGAATACATAGATGTTAGGTTGTAATACAATAGCAGTAATGTAATAAACAAAGTTCTATTTTTGGTCCATCCAACTTTGGATGTCTCATTTAGTGATTTAGTAGTCAAAGAAACACCGATAATCCATCTGAATTTGGATTACATAGATGTTAGGAGGTAATGCAAATGTAGTAATGTAAGAAACCAAGTTTAATTACTGGGCCGTCCAGCCTTTGTATGTCTCATTTAGTAATTTAGTAGTTAGAAAAACATCAATAATCCTTCTGAGTATGGAATACATAGATGTTAGGTTGTAATACAAGTGTAGTAATGTAAGAAATCAAGTTCTATTACTGGTACGTCTAACCTTTGTATGAGTTATTTAGTGATTTAGTTGTCAAAAAACACCTATAATCCATCCAAGTATGGCATAAATAGATGCTAGGAGGTAATATACGAGTTGTAATGTAAGAAACCAAGTTTTATTACAGGTCTGTCCAGCCTTTGTATGTCTTATTTAGTAATTTAGTAGTTAAAAAAACATCGATAACCCATCTGAGTATGGAATACGTAGATGTTAGGTTGTAATACAATAGTAGTAATGTAAGAAACCAAGTTTTATTGCTGGTCTCTAAAGCCTTTGTATTTCTCATTTAGTAATATAGTAGTCAAAAACACATCGATAACCCTTTTGAGTATGGTATACATAGATGTTAGGTTGCAATACAAGTGTAGTAATGTAAGAGACCAAGTTCTATTATTGGTCCGTCCAACCTTTGTATGTGTAATTTAGTGATTTAGTGGTCAAAAAAACACCGATAATCCATCCAAGTAAGGAATAAATAGATGCTATGAGGTAATACACGTGTTCTAATGTAAGAAACCAAATTTTATTATTGGTCTGTCCAACCTTTGTATGTCTCATTTAGAAATTTAGTAGTCAAAAAAAATCAAAAATCCATCCGAGTATGGAATACATAGATGTTAGGTTGTAATACAATAGCAGTAATGTAATAAACAAAGTTCTATTTTTGGTCCATCCAACTTTGGATGTCTCATTTAGTGATTTAGTAGTCAAAGAAACACCGATAATCCATCTGAATTTGGATTACATAGATGTTAGGAGGTAATGCAAATGTAGTAATGTAAGAAACCAAGTTTAATTACTGGGCCGTCCAGCCTTTGTATGTCTCATTTAGTAATTTAGTAGTTAGAAAAACATCAATAATCCTTCTGAGTATGTAATACATAGATGTTAGGTTGTAATACAAGTGTAGTAATGTAAGAAATCAAGTTCTATTACTGGTACGTCTAACCTTTGTATGAGTTATTTAGTGATTTAGTTGTCAAAAAACACCTATAATCCATCCAAGTATGGCATAAATAGATGCTAGGAGGTAATATACGAGTTGTAATGTAAGAAACCAAGTTTTATTACTGGTCTGTCCAGCCTTTGTATGTCTTATTTAGTAATTTAGTAGTTAAAAAAACATCGATAACCCCTCAGAGTATGGAATACATAGATGTTAGGTTGTAATACAATAGTAGTAATGTAAGAAACCAAGTTTTATTGCTGGTCTCTAAAGCCTTTGTATGTCTCATTTAGTAATATAGTAGTCAAAAACACATCGATAACCCTTTTGAGTATGGTATACATAGATGTTAGGTTGCAATACAAGTGTAGTAATGTAAGAGACCAAGTTCTATTATTGGTCCGTCCAACCTTTGTATGTGTAATTTAGTGATTTAGTAGTCAAAAAAACACCGATAATCCATCCAAGTAAGGAATAATTAGATGCTATGAGGTAATACACGTGTTCTAATTTAAGAAACCAAATTTTATTATTGGTCTGTCCAACCTTTGTATTTCTCATTTAGAAATTTAGTAGTCAAAAAAACATCAAAAATCCATCCGAGTATGGAATACATAGATGTTAGGTTGTAATACAATAGCAGTAATGTAATAAACAAAGTTCTATCTTTGGTCCATCCAACTTTGGATGTCTCATTTAGTGATTTAGTAGTCAAAGAAACACCGATAATCCATCTGAATTTGGAATACATAGATGTTAGGAGGTAATGCAAATGTAGTAATGTAAGAAACCAAGTTTAATTACTGGGCCGTCCAGCCTTTGTATGTCTCATTTAGTAATTTAGTAGTTAGAAAAACATCAATAATCCTTCTGAGTATGGAATACATAGATGTTAGGTTGTAATACAAGTGTAGTAATGTAAGAAATCAAGTTCTATTACTGGTACGTCTAATCTTTGTATGAGTTATTTAGTGATTTAGTTGTCAAAAAACACCTATAATCCATCCAAGTATGGCATAAATAGATGCTAGGAGGTAATATACGAGTTGTAATGTAAGAAACCAAGTTTTATTACTGGTCTGTCCAGCCTTTGTATGTCTTATTTAGTAATTTAGTAGTTAAAAAAACATCGATAACCCCTCAGAGTATGGAATACATAGATGTTAGGTTGTAATACAATAGTAGTAATGTAAGAAACCAAGTTTTATTGCTGGTCTCTAAAGCCTTTGTATGTCTCATTTAGTAATATAGTAGTCAAAAACACATCGATAGCCCTTTTGAGTATGGTATACATAGATGTTAGGTTGCAATACAAGTGTAGTAATGTAAGAGACCAAGTTCTATTATTGGTCCGTCCAACCTTTGTATGTGTAATTTAGTGATTTAGTAGTCAAAAAAACACCGATAATCCATCCAAGTAAGGAATAATTAGATGCTATGAGGTAATACACGTGTTCTAATTTAAGAAACCAAATTTTATTATTGGTCTGTCCAACCTTTGTATGTCTCATTTAGAAATTTAGTAGTCAAAAAAACATCAAAAATCCATCCGAGTATGGAATACATAGATGCCAGGTTGTAATACAATAGCAGTAATGTAATAAACAAAGTTCTATTTTTGGTCCATCCAACTTTGGATGTCTCATTTAGTGATTTAGTAGTCAAAGAAACACCGATAATCCATCTGAATTTGGAATACATAGATGTTAGGAGGTAATGCAAATGTAGTAATGTAAGAAACCAAGTTTAATTACTGGGCCGTCCAGCCTTTGTATGTCTCATTTAGTAATTTAGTAGTTAGAAAAACATCAATAATCCTTCTGAGTATGGAATACATAGATGTTAGGTTGTAATACAAGTGTAGTAATGTAAGAAATCAAGTTCTATTACTGGTACGTCTAACCTTTGTATGAGTTATTTAGTGATTTAGTTGTCAAAAAACACCTATAATCCATCCAAGTATGGCATAAATAGATGCTAGGAGGTAATATACGAGTTGTAATGTAAGAAACCAAGTTTTATTACTGGTCTGTCCAGCCTTTGTATGTCTTATTTAGTAATTTAGTAGTTAAAAAAACATCGATAACCCCTTTGAGTATGGAATACATAGATGTTAGGTTGTAATACAATAGTAGTAATGTAAGAAACCAAGTTTTATTGCTGGTCTCTAAAGCCTTTGTATGTCTCATTTAGTAATATAGTAGTCAAAAACACATCGATAACCCTTTTGAGTATGGTATACATAGATGTTAGGTTGCAATACAAGTGTAGTAATGTAAGAGACCAAGTTCTATTATTGGTCCGTCCAACCTTTGTATGTGTAATTTAGTGATTTAGTAGTCAAAAAAACACCGATAATCCATCCAAGTAAGGAATAATTAGATGCTATGAGGTAATACACGTGTTCTAATTTAAGAAACCAAATTTTATTATTGGTCTGTCCAACCTTTGTATGTCTCATTTAGAAATTTAGTAGTCAAAAAAACATCAAAAATCCATCCGAGTATGGAATACATAGATGCCAGGTTGTAATACAATAGCAGTAATGTAATAAACAAAGTTCTATTTTTGGTCCATCCAACTTTGGATGTCTCATATAGTGATTTAGTAGTCAAAGAAACACCGATAATCCATCTGAATTTGGAATACATAGATGTTAGGAGGTAATGCAAATGTAGTAATGTAAGAAACCAAGTTTTATTACTGGGTCGTCCAGCCTTTGTATGTCTCATTTAGTAATTTAGTAGTTTGAAAAACATCGATAATCCTTCTGAGTATGGAATACATAGAAGTTAGGTTGTAATACAAGTGTAGTAATGTAAGAAATCAAGTTCTATTACTGGTACGTCTAACCTTTGTATGAGTTATTTAGTGATTTAGTTGTCAAAAAACACCTATAATCCATCCAAGTATGGCATAAATAGATGCGAGGAGGTAATATACGAGTTGTAATGTAAGAAACCAAGTTTTATTACAGGTCTGTCCAGCCTTTGTATGTCTTATTTAGTAATTTAGTAGTTAAAAAAACATCGATAACCCATCTGAGTATGGAATACGTAGATGTTAGGTTGTAATACAATAGTAGTAATGTAAGAAACCAAGTTTTATTGCTGGTCTCTAAAGCCTTTGTATGTCTCATTTAGTAATATAGTAGTCAAAAACACATCGATAACCCTTTTGAGTATGGTATACATAGATGTTAGGTTGCAATACAAGTGTAGTAATGTAAGAGACCAAGTTCTATTATTGGTCCGTCCAACCTTTGTATGTGTAATTTAGTGATTTAGTGGTCAAAAAAACACCGATAATCCATCCAAGTAAGGAATAAATAGATGCTATGAGGTAATACACGTGTTCTAATGTAAGAAACCAAATTTTATTATTGGTCTGTCCAACCTTTGTATGTCTCATTTAGAAATTTAGTAGTCAAAAAAAATCAAAAATCCATCCGAGTATGGAATACATAGATGTTAGGTTGTAATACAATAGCAGTAATGTAATAAACAAAGTTCTATTTTTGGTCCATCCAACTTTGGATGTCTCATTTAGTGATTTAGTAGTCAAAGAAACACCGATAATCCATCTGAATTTGGATTACATAGATGTTAGGAGGTAATGCAAATGTAGTAATGTAAGAAACCAAGTTTAATTACTGGGCCGTCCAGCCTTTGTATGTCTCATTTAGTAATTTAGTAGTTAGAAAAACATCAATAATCCTTCTGAGTATGTAATACATAGATGTTAGGTTGTAATACAAGTGTAGTAATGTAAGAAATCAAGTTCTATTACTGGTACGTCTAACCTTTGTATGAGTTATTTAGTGATTTAGTTGTCAAAAAACACCTATAATCCATCCAAGTATGGCATAAATAGATGCTAGGAGGTAATATACGAGTTGTAATGTAAGAAACCAAGTTTTATTACTGGTCTGTCCAGCCTTTGTATGTCCTATTTAGAAATTTAGTAGTCAAAAAAACATCAAAAATCCATCCGTGTATGGAATACATAGATGGTAGGTTGTAATACAATAGTAGTAATGTAAGAATCCAAGTTCTATTTTTGGTCCATCCAACTTTTGAATGTCTCATTTAGTGATTTAGTAGTTAAAGAAACTGTCATGCCCCGAATCCCATCGAGACGTGATTGGCACCCGTAGCCGATAAGGCCCGAGAGAACCAACCTGTACTTATGTGCATTCGTATACATGCCATCAGAAACACTTTTAACACGTGAGGACTTATTATGCTAACAACGAAAATTCATAGAACATATGACATATACAAATATACATATGTGAAACTTGGCCGTTGAGGCCATCAAAATAAGACTTCATGCGTCATCTTATATACATATACCCACATCCGTCTACAGAAGCCTCTAACAAGTGCATTGACCAAAATGAGCTAAAAGTCGGGACAAGTCCCCGCTTTATACGACATGTACAACACCAAAACATATGTACAACTTTGACCTGGAGAAAGCCCCGAACAACTGGAGCTCACCAAAAGCTGTAAATATCCTGTAACCTACTGTGGAGGTCTACTAGAACCTGCGCCTGCAGCAAGTAAGGTAAATTCCCCAAAGGGGTCAGCACGAAGAATGTACTGAGTATGTAAGGCTCACATAAAACTATACAACACATGAATATTTCAATGAACTCAGATCCATATGAATAATCCAATGAATAAGCAACCATTCTGTATTTTGGGAACCATGTGTATTATTTTGATTGCTTCTTTCCTTCAATGCTTACTTGTCATTACATGTGTCATACTGTACCCGGGCCCCGACTGATCAGTGGGTCTTTACATAACATATCGTCATGTTGGGATCGGGTCGAGCTAGGCTTACGCCCCTAGACCTGCCACCCATAAATCAATGTATCGGGATCGGGTCGAGCTAGGCTTATGCCCCTAGACCTGCCACCCATAAATCAATACATCGGGATCGAGTCGAGCTAGGCTTATGCCCCTAGACCTGCCACCCATAAATCAATACATCGGGATCGAGTCGAGCTAGGCTTATGCCCCTAGACTTGCCACCCATACTTGATCATTGACCACAAATGCATTACTTTGTTCTTTACTTTGAGATTGGTACAATGAGGTCTATACAATGATAGTTATAGTCTCACTTTGAACTTTGGAGCATAACAGAGACATGAATATAATCACTATTGGAACATTGGAACACAACTTTGTTGGACCTTTGGAACCTTAGCACTGACTATGAGACAAGATTCTCCATTGTGCAATGAATAGGAAACATGTGACAATAACCATTGATAACCGAAAATAGGACACCTTGGTACATCTCGAAATAGGACAAGTGTAACGTCGATGTGAACATTATATGCTACAGAAAGGTACGGACAAAGTAACCTTACATACCTTATCTTCCCAATATGTAACTACACTGATTCAGCTCCTTCCTTATGTGTTACTCTACAACACAAGTACATAATGGAGCAAACATTAATGGTTAGCTACATTATAAGTTCACAAGACGGTAAGTAGGTGCTTAACGGAAAGTAGAAACTGTCCAACCTCCAAAACACATTGTGCATCACTCCCCCCTTCATTATACTACTAAATAACATTATTACACAACATTACACTATAACTTACTGCTTTTGCAAAAAAAAAACACCAAATCAGTCCACACACCACCAAAACAGTCCACAAACCAACATAACCGTTACAAACCGGTAGGATTACCTACCTAGTTTATCCTTTACATTTCCACTCCAACGAAACTCCATATATTCACCCCATAAGGTCACAATACTTCCTTCCACAGTAGCATACCAAAATCGTTCCACAACAGTTCCAACATTCAGTTTAACATAACAAAAGAGTATTCTCTTTTCACTACAACAAACGTTCCATTTACCAACACATATAAACATTTCCATCAAGCCATACATAAAAGGAACGATTAAGGGGCAGAATCACACTTTAATATACTGTAATTTCATCATCATAACTTAATTTCTTCAACACCTTAAGCCCCTATACAAGTCCAAGCCACAAGGAAGACAGATTCATCAAAACTAATACAAGTGGACTGCCAACTTAATTAAGGGACTGCCCTACACATTTTAAACACCACCAACATGTTTTACACAACCTATTATACATATATTACATTAAGATATAAGGGTAAAGACTTACCAAGGCTTGAAAAATGGGAGATTAGTCCAAGAACCCTAAAGGAAAACTAGGGCGGCGGCTTCTGTTTTGGGAGGGTTTGGGAGTGTTTCAATATTCTGTTTTTGGAAAATGAAATGAATGGATAATTGAGCTGAATTCCAGATCTTTATACACCCTCTTAGCCACCTCTTTTAGCTCATTCCTATCCAATTTTTTGGTCAAAAATAGTCCAAGTAGGTGATGCACCTACTTGGCTATATAAGCTGTCCAAAACAGTCCACTTACTTGGGCTAATTCTAGTTGGATCATAGCATGTTGGGCCTTAGTGATATTTAGGTGTTGGGCTGGTCATCTCACCTATTTTATGTACTTAGTTTGGACCTCAATTCAGTCCATTAACATAGGTCCAAATGCAGCCCAATAGGTTAAATAGGTGATACACCTACTATCTTAATTAAGTCACGGAAGCACCTCGTTTATGTTCTCCCCTTTTTCCAACGTCTTAATCCTTCTACCTTAATCCACCACTTAACTTTAACTTTACACTCAAGTATGTCGTTATTATATCAAGTGTAAATACCTTTATCCATGTTAGGTTGATCGTATAAGTTTTGAAAATGTACGGGGTGTTACAGAAACACCGATAATCCATCTGATTTTAGAATACATAGATGTTAGGAGGTAATGCACATGTAGTATTGTAAGAAACCAAGTTTTATTACTGGGCCATCCAGCCTTTGTATGTCTCATTTAGAAATTTAGTAGTCAAAAAAACATCAAAAATCCATCCGAGTATGGAATACATAGATGCCAGGTTGTATTACAATAGCAGTAATGTAAGAAACAAAGTTCTATTTTTGGTCCATCCAACTTTTGAATGTCCCATTTAGTGATTTAGTAGTTAAAGAAACACCGATAATCCATCTGAATTTAGAATACATAGATGTTAGGAGGTAATGCACATGTAGTAATGTAAGAAACCAAGTTTTATTACTGGTTCGTCCAGCCTTTGTATGTCTCATTTAGTGATTTAATAGTCAAAGAAACACCGATAATCCATCTGAATTTCGAATACATAGATGTTAGGAGGTAATGCACATGTAGTAATGTAAGAAACCAAGTTTTATTACTTGGCCGTCTAGCCTTTGTATGTCTTATTTAGTAATTTAGTAGTTAAAAAACATCATTAATCCATCTGAGTATGGAATACATAGATGTTAGGTTGTAATACAAGTGTAGTAATGTAAGAAATCAAGTTCTATTACTGGTACGTCCAACCTTTGTATGAGTTATTTTGTGATTTAGTTGTCAAAAAACACCGATAATCCATCCAAGTATGGAATAAATAGATGTTAGGAGGTAATATACGAGTTATAATGTAAGAAACCAAGTTTTATTACTGGTCTGTCCAACTTATGTATGTCTTATTTAGTAATTTAGTATTTAAAAAAACATCGATAACCCCTCTGAGTATGGAATACATAGATATTAGGTTGTAATACAATAGTAGTAATGTAAGAAACCAAGTTTTATTACTGGTCTCTAAAGCCTTTGTATGTCTCATTTAGTAATATAGTAGTCAAAAACACATCGATAACCCTTTTGAGTATGGTATATATAGATGTTAGGTTGCAATACAAGTGTAGTAATGTAAGAGAACAAGTTCTATTATTGGTCCGTCCAACCTTTGTATGTGTAATTTAGTGATTTAGTAGTCAAAAAAACACCGATAATCCATCCAAGTAAGGAATAAATAGATGCTATGAGGTAATACACGTGTTCTAATGTAAGAAACCAAATTTGATTATTGGTCTGTCCAACCTTTGTATGTCTCATTTAGAAATTTACTAGTAAAAAAAACATCAAAAATCCATCCGAGTATGGAATACATAGATGCCAGGTTGTAATACAATAGCAGTAATGTAAGAAACAAAGTTCTATTTTTTGTCCATCCAACTTTGGATGTCTCATTTAGTGATTTAGTAGTCAAAGAAACACTGATAATCCATCTGAATTTAGAATACATAGATGTTAGGAGGTCATGCACATGTAGTAATGTAAGAAACCAAGTTTTATTACTAGGCCGTCCAGCCTTTGTATGTCTCATTTAGTAATTTAGTAGTTAAAAAAACATCGTTAATCCATCTGAGTATGGAATACATAGATGTTAGGTTGTAATACAAGTGTAGTAATGTAAGAAATCAAGTTCTATTACTGGTACGTCCAACCATTGTATAAGTTATTTAGTGATTTAGTTGTCCAAAAAAACCGATAATCCATCCAAGTATGGACTAAATAGATGCTAGGAGGTAATATACGAGTTGTAATGTAAGAAACCAAGTTTTATTACTGGTCTGTCCAGCCTTTGTATGTCTTATTTAGTAATTTAGAAGTTAAAAAAACATCGATAACCCCTCTGAGTATAGAATACATAGATGTTAGGTTGTAATACAATAGTAGTAATGTAAGAAACCAAGTTTTATTACTGGTCTCTAAAGACTTTGTATGTCTCATTTAGTAATATAGTAGTCAAAAACACATCGATAACCCTTTTGAGTATGGTATACATAGATGTTAGGTTGCAATACAAGTGTAGTAATGTAACAGACCAAGTTCTATTATTGGTCCGTCCAACCTTTGTATGTGTAATTTAGTGATTTAGTAGTCAAAAAAACACCGATAATCCATCCAAGTAAGGAATAAATAGATGCTATGAGGTAATACACGTGTTCTAATGTAAGAACCCAAATTTGATTATTAGTCTGTCCAACCTTTGTATGTCTCATTTAGAAATTTAGTAGTCAAAAAAACATCAAAAATCCATTCGAGTATGGAATACATAGATGCCAGGTTGTAATACAATAGCAGTAATGTAATAAACAAAGTTCTATTTTTGGTCCATCCAACTTTGGATGTCTCATTTAGTGATTTAGTAGTCAAAGAAACACCGATAATCCATCTGAATTTGGAATACATAGATGTTAGGAGGTAATGCACATGTAGTAATGTAAGAAACCAAGTTTTATTATTGGGCCGTCCAGCCTTTGTATGTCTCATTTAGTAATTTAGTAGTTAAAAAAACATCGTTAATCCTTCTGAGTATGGAATACATAGATGTTAGGTTGTAATACAAGTGTAGTAATGTAAGAAATCAAGTTCTATTACTGGTACATCCAACCTTTGTATGAGTTATTTAGTGATTTAGTTGTCCAAAAACACCGATAATCCATCCAAGTATGGAATAAATAGATGTTATGAGGTAATATACGAGTTGTAATGTAAGAAACCAAGTTTTATTACTGGTCTGTCCAGCCTTTGTATGTCTTATTTACTAATTTAGTAGTTAAAAAAACATCGATAACCCCTCTTAGTATGGAATACATAGATGTTAGATTGTAATACAATAGTAGTAACGAAAGAAATCAAGTTTTATTACTGGTCTCTAAAGCCTTTGTATGTCTCATTTAGTAATATAGTAGTCAAAAACACATCGATAACCCTTTTGCGTATGGTATGCATAGATGTTAGGTTGCAATACAAGTGTAGTAATGTAAGAGACCAAGTTCTATTATTGGTCCGTCCAACCTTTGTATGTGTAATTTAGTGATTTAGTAGTCAAAAAAACACTGATAATCCATCCAAGTAAGGAATAAATAGATGCTAGGAGGTAATACACGTGTTCTAATGTAGGAAACCAAGTTTTATTATTGGTCTGTACAACCTTTGTATGTCTCATTTAGAAATTTAGTAGTCAAAAAACCATCAAAGATCCATCCGTGTATGGAATACATAGATGCTAGGTTGTAATACAAAAGTAGTAATGTAAGAAACCAAGTTCTATTTTTGGTCCATCCAACTTTTGAATGTCTCATTTAGTGATTTAGTAGTTAAAGAAACACCGATAATCCATCTGAATTTAGAATACATAGATGTTAGGAGGTAATGCACATGTAGTAATGTAAGAAACCAAGTTTTATTACTGGTTCGTCCAGCCTTTGTATGTCTCATTTAGTGATTTAATAGTCAAAGAAACACCGATAATCCATCTGAATTTCGAATACCTAGATGTTAGGAGGTAATGCACATGTAGTAATGTAAGAAACCAAGTTTTATTACTTGGCCGTCTAGCCTTTGTATGTCTTATTTAGTAATTTAGTAGTTAAAAAACATCATTAATCCTTCTGAGTATGGAATACATAGAGACATGATTGGCACCCGTAGCCGATAAGGCCCGAGAGAACCAACCTGTACTATGTGCATTCGTATACATGCCATCAGAAACACTCTTAACACGTGAGGACTTATTATGCTAACAACGAAAATTCATAGAACATATGACATATACAAATATACATATGTGAAACTTGGCCGTTGAGGCCATCAAAATAAGACTTCATGCTTCGTCTTATATACATATACCCACATCCGTCTACAAAAGCCTCTAACAAGTGCATTGACCAAAATGAGCTAAAAGTCGGGACAAGTCCCCGCTTTATACGACATGTACAACACCAAAACATATGTACAACTGTGACCTAGAGAAAGCCCCGAACAACTGGAGCTCACCAAAAGCTGTAAATATCCTGTAACCTACTGTGGAGGTCTAATAGAATCTGCGCCTGCAGCAAGTAAGGTAAATTCCCCAAAGGGGTCAGTACGAAGAATGTACTGAGTATGTAAGGCTCATATAAAACTATACAACACATGAATATTTCAATGAACTCAGATACATATGAATAATCCAATGAATAAGTAACCATTCTGTATTTTGGGAACCATGTGTATTATTTTGATTGCTTCTTTCCTTCAATGCTTACTTGTCATTACATGTGTCATACTGTACCCGGGCCCCGACTGATCAGTGGGTCTTTACATAACATATCGTCATGTTGGGATCGGGTCGAGCTAGGCTTACGCCCCTAGACCTGCCACCCATAAATCAATGTATCGGGATCGGGTCGAGCTAGGCTTTTGCCCCTAGACCTGCCACCCATAAATCAATACATCGGGATCGAGTTGAGCTAGGCTTATGCCCCTAGACCTGCCACCCATAAATCAATACATCGGGATCGAGTCGAGCTAGGCTTATGCCCCTAGACTTGCCACCCATACTTGATCATTGACCACAAATGCATTACTTTGTTCTTTACTTTGAGATTGGTACAATGAGGTTGATACAATGATAATTATAATCTCACTTTGAACTTTGGAACATAACAGAGACATGAATATAATCACTATTGGAACATTGGAACACAACTTTGTTGGACCTTTGGAACCTTAGCACTGACTATGAAACAAGATTCTCCATTGTGCAATGAATAGGAAACATGTGACAATAACCATTGATAATCGGAAATAGGATACCTTGGTACATCTCGGAATAGGACAAGTGTAACGTCGATGTGAACATTATATGCTACAGAAAGGTACGGACAAAGTAAACTTACATACCTTATCTTCCCAATATGTAACTACACTGATTCAGCTCCTTCCTTATGTGTTACTCTACAACACAAGTACATAATGGAGCAAACATTAATGGCTAGCTACATTATAAGTTCACAAGACGGTAAGTAGGTGCTTAACGGAAAGTAGAAACTATCCAACCTCCAAAACACATTGTGCATCACTCCCACCTTCATTATACTACCAAATAACATTATTCCACAACATTACACTATAACTTACTGCTTTTCCAAAACAACAACACCAAATCAGTCCACACACCACCAAAACAGTCCACAAACCAACATAACCGTTACAAACCGGTAGGATTACCTACCTAGTTTATCCTTTACATTTCCACTCCAACGAAACTCCATATATTCACCCCATAAGGTCACCATACTTCCTTACACAGTAGAATACCAAAATCATTCCACAACAGTTCCAACATTCAGTTTAACATAACAAAAGAGTATTCTCTTTTCACTACAACAAACGTTCCATTTACCAATACATATAAACATTTCCATCAATCCATACATAAAAGGAAAGATTCAGGGGAAGAACCACACTTTAATATACTGGAATTTCATCATCATAACTTAATTTCTTCAACACCTTAAGCCCCTATACAAGTCCAAGCCACAAGGAAGACAAATTCATCAAAACTAACACAAGTGGACTGCCAACTTAATTAAGGGACTGCCCTATACATTTTAAACACCACCAACGTGATTCCCACAACCTATTATACATATATTACATCAATATATAAGGTTAAATACTTACCAAAGCTTGCAAGTGGAAGATTTGTCCAAAGGGGTGGTTGGTTAGGGTTTGAGAGAGAAGAGAGTAATTTAATTTAAATGCTGGAATTTGGCAAGTGAATTGTGAAGAAAATGAGCTGCATTTCAGCTTTATATACTCCCTCTTAGAACCGACTTTATAAGGATATACTTAGCCAATTCTTGGTCAAAAATAGTCCAAGTAGGTGATGCACCTACTTGGCTATATAAGCTGTCCAAAACAGTCCATTTTCTCACCTTTTTTCTACTTGGATCATGTCTTGTTGGGCCTGAATTAATAGTAAGTGTTGGGCTGGTCATCTTTCCATTTTTATATACTTAGTTTGGGCCTCAATTGAGTCCATTAATAGATGTCCAAATACAGCCCAATAGCTTAAGTAGATGATACACCTACTATCCTAATTAAGTTACGGAAGCACCTCGTTTATGTTCTCCCCTTTTTCCAACGTCTTAATACTCCTACCTTAATCCACCACTTAACTTTAACTTTACACTTAAGTATGTCCTTACTATCTCAAGTTTAAATACTTTTATCCATGTTAGGTTAGTCGCACAAGTTTCAAAAATGTACGAGGTGTTGTACTTGAATCCAAGAACTAGTTATTCCATCACCTATTGCCATAAGTCTGTACCATTTTCCATATAAGTAAGAGTAGTGTCTATAGAATACGGGGTGTTACACCTTTGTATGTCTTATTTAGTAATTTAGTAGTTAAAAAAACATCGATAACCCCTCTGAGTATGGAATACATAGATGTTAGGTTGTAATACAATAATAGTAATGTAAGAAACCAAGTTTTATTACTAGTCTTTCAAGCCTTTGTATGTCTCATTTAGTAATTTAGTAGTCAAAAACACATCGATAACCCTTTTGAGTATGGTATGCATAGATGTTAGGTTGCAATACAAGTGTAGTAATGTAAGAGATCAAGTTCTATTATTGGTTCATCCAACCTTTGTATGTGTAATTTAGTGATTTAGTAGTCAAAAAAACACCGATAATCCATCCAAGTAAGGAATAAATAGATGCTAGGAGGTAATATACGTGTCCTAATGTAGGAACCCAAGTTTTATTATTGGTCTGTCCAACCTTTGTATGTCTCATTTAGAAATTTAGTAGTCAAAAAAACATCAAAAATCCATCCGTGTATGGAATACATAGATGCTAGGTTGTAATACAATAGCAGTAATGTAAGAAACCAAGTTCTCTTTTTGGTCCATCCAACTTTTGAATGTCTCATTTAGTGATTTAGTAGTCAAAGAAACACCGATAATCCATCTGATTCTGGAATACATAGATGTTAGGAGGTAATGCACATGTAGTAATGTAAGAAACCAAATTTTATTACTGGTCCGTCCAGCCATTGTATGTCTCATTTAGTAATTTAGTAGTTAAAAAAACATCGATAATCCTTCTGAGTATGGAATACATAGATGTTAGGTTGTAATACAAGTGTAGTAATGTAAGAAATCAAGTTCTATTACTGGTACGTCCAACCTTTGTATGAGTTATTTAGTGATTTAGTTGTCTAAAAACACCGATAATCCATCCAAGTATGGAATAAATAGATGTTAGGAGGTAATATACGAGTTGTAATGTAAGAAACCATGTTTTATTACTGGTCTGTCCAGCCTTTGTATGTCTTATTTAGTAATTTAGTAGTTAAAAAAACATCGATAACCCTTCTGAGTATGGAATACATAGATGTTAGGTTGTAATACAATAGTAGTAATGTAAGAAACCAAGTTTTATTACTGGTCTCTCAAGCCTTTGTATGTCTCATTTAGTAATTTAGTAGTCAAAAACACATTGATAACCCTTTTGAGTATGGTATGCATAGATGTTAGGTTGCAATACAAGTGTAGTAATGTAAGAAACGAAGTTCTATTATTGGTCCGTCCAACCTTTGTATGTGTAATTTAGTGATTTAGTAGTCAAAAAAACACTGATAATCCATCCAAGTAAGGAATAAATAGATGCTAGGAGGTAATACACGTGTTCTAATGTAGGAAACCAAGTTTTATTATTGGTTTGTACAACCTTTGTATGTCTCATTTAGAAATTTAGTAGTCGAAAAACTATCAAAAATCCATCCGTGTATGGAATACATAGATGCTAGGTTGTAATACAATAGTAGTAATGTAAGAAACCAAGTTCTATTTTTGGTCCATCCAACTTTTGAATGTCTCATTTAGTGATTTAGTAGTCAAAGAAACACCGATAATCCATCTGAGTTTGGAATACATAGATGTTAGGAGGTAATGCACATGTTGTAATGTAAGAAACCAAGTTTTATTACTGGGCCGTCGAGCCTTTGTATATCTCATTTAGTAATTTAGTAGTTAAAAAAACATCGATAATCCTTCTGAGTATGGAATACATAGATGTTAGGTTGTAATACAAGTGTAGTAATGTAAGAAATCAAGTTCTATTACTGGTACGTCTAACCTTTGTATGAGTTATTTAGTGATTTAGTTGTCAAAAAACACCTATAATCCATCCAAGTATGGCATAAATAGATGCTAGGAGGTAATATACGAGTTGTAATGTAAGAAACCAAGTTTTATTACTGGTCTGTCCAGCCTTTGTATGTCTTATTTAGTAATTTAGTAGTTAAAAAAACATCGATAACCCCTCTGAGTATGGAATACATAGATGTTAGGTTGTAATACAATAGTAGTAATGTAAGAAACCAAGTTTTATTACTGGTCTTTCAAGCCTTTGTATGTCTCATTTAGTAATTTAGTAGTCAAAAACACATCGATAACCCTTTTGAGTATGGTATGCATAGATGTTAGGTTGCAATACAAGTGTTGTAATGTAAGAGACCAAGTTCTATTATTGGTCCGTCCAACCTTTGTATGTGTAATTTAGTGATTTAGTTGTCAAAAAAAAACTGATAATCCATCCAAGTAAGGAATAAATAGATGCTAGGAGGTAATACACGTATTCTAATGTAAGAACCCAAGTTTTATTATTGGTCTGTCCAACCTTTGTATGTCTCATTTAGAAATTTAGTAGTCAAAAAAACATCAAAAATCCATCCGAGTATGGAATACATAGATGCCAGGTTGTAATACAATAGCGGTAATGTAAGAAACAAAGTTCTATTTTTGGTCCATCCAACTTTTGAATGTCTCATTTAGTGATTTAGTAGTCAAAGAAACACCGATAATCCATCTGAGTTTACAATACATAGATGTTAGGAGGTAATGCACATGTAGTAATGTAAGAAACCAAGTTTTATTGCTTGTCTGTCCAGCCTTTGTATGTCTCATTTAGTAATTTAGTAGTTAAAAAAACATCGATAATCCTTCTGAGTATGGAATACATAGATGTTAGGTTGTAATACAAGTGTAGTAATGTAAGAAATCAAGTTTTATTACTGGTACGTCCAACCTTTGTATGAGTTATTTAGTGATTTAGTTGTCAAAAAACACCGATAATCCATCCAAGTATGGAATAAATAGATGCTAGGAGGTAATATACGAGTTGTAATGTTAGAAACCAAGCTTTATTACTGGTCCGTCCAGCCATTGTAAGTCTCATTTAGTAATTTAGTAGTTAAAAAAACATCGATAATCCTTCTGAGTATGGAATACATAGATGTTAGGTCGTAATACAAGTGTAGTAATGTAAGAAATCAAGTTCTATTTCTGGTACGTCCAACCTTTGTATGAGTTATTTAGTGATTTAGTTGTCAAAAAACACCGATAATCCATCCAAGTAAGGAATAAATAGATGCTAGGAGGTAATATACGAGTTGTAATGTAAGAAACCAAGTTTTATTACTAGTCTGTCCAGCCTTTGTATGCCTTATTTAGTAATTTAGTAGTTAAAAAAAGATCGATAACCCCTTTGAGTATGGAATACATAGATGTTAGGTTGTAATACAATAGTAGTAATGTAAGAAACCAAGTTTTATTACAGGTCTTTCAAGCCTTTGTATGTCTCATTTAGTAATTTAGTAGTCAAAAACACATCGATAACCCTTTTGAGTATGGTATGCATAGATGTTAGGTTGCAAAACAAGTGTAGTAATGTAAGAGACCAAGATCTATTATTGGTCCGTCCAACCTTTGTATGTGTAATTTAGTGATTTAGTAGTCAAAAAAACACTGATAATCCATCCAAGTAAGGAATAAATAGATGCTAGGAGGTAATACACGTGTTCTAATGTAGGAAACCAAGTTTTATTATTGGTCTGTACAACCTTTGTATGTCTCATTTAGAAATTTAGTAGTCGAAAAACTATCAAAAATCCATCCGTGTATGGAATACATAGATGCTAGGTTGTAATACAATAGTAGTAATGTAAGAAACCAAGTTCTATTTTTGGTCCATCCAACTTTTGAATGTCTCATTTAGTGATTTAGTAGTCAAAGAAACACCGATAATCCATCTGAGTTTGGAATACATAGATGTTAGGAGGTAATGCACATGTTGTAATGTAAGAAACCAAGTTTTATTACTGGGCCGTCGAGCCTTTGTATATCTCATTTAGTAATTTAGTAGTTAAAAAAACATCGATAATCCTTCTGAGTATGGAATACATAGATGTTAGGTTGTAATACAAGTGTAGTAATGTAAGAAATCAAGTTCTATTACTGGTACGTCTAACCTTTGTATGAGTTATTTAGTGATTTAGTTGTCAAAAAACACCTATAATCCATCCAAGTATGGCATAAATAGATGCTAGGAGGTAATATACGAGTTGTAATGTAAGAAACCAAGTTTTATTACTGGTCTGTCCAGCCTTTGTATGTCTTATTTAGTAATTTAGTAGTTAAAAAAACATCGATAACCCCTCTGAGTATGGAATACATAGATGTTAGGTTGTAATACAATAGTAGTAATGTAAGAAACCAAGTTTTATTACTGGTCTTTCAAGCCTTTGTATGTCTCATTTAGTAATTTAGTAGTCAAAAACACATCGATAACCCTTTTGAGTATGGTATGCATAGATGTTAGGTTGCAATACAAGTGTTGTAATGTAAGAGACCAAGTTCTATTATTGGTCCGTCCAACCTTTGTATGTGTAATTTAGTGATTTAGTTGTCAAAAAAAAACTGATAATCCATCCAAGTAAGGAATAAATAGATGCTAGGAGGTAATACACGTATTCTAATGTAAGAACCCAAGTTTTATTATTGGTCTGTCCAACCTTTGTATGTCTCATTTAGAAATTTAGTAGTCAAAAAAACATCAAAAATCCATCCGAGTATGGAATACATAGATGCCAGGTTGTAATACAATAGCGGTAATGTAAGAAACAAAGTTCTATTTTTGGTCCATCCAACTTTTGAATGTCTCATTTAGTGATTTAGTAGTCAAAGAAACACCGATAATCCATCTGAGTTTACAATACATAGATGTTAGGAGGTAATGCACATGTAGTAATGTAAGAAACCAAGTTTTATTGCTTGTCTGTCCAGCCTTTGTATGTCTCATTTAGTAATTTAGTAGTTAAAAAAACATCGATAATCCTTCTGAGTATGGAATACATAGATGTTAGGTTGTAATACAAGTGTAGTAATGTAAGAAATCAAGTTTTATTACTGGTACGTCCAACCTTTGTATGAGTTATTTAGTGATTTAGTTGTCAAAAAACACCGATAATCCATCCAAGTATGGAATAAATAGATGCTAGGAGGTAATATACGAGTTGTAATGTTAGAAACCAAGCTTTATTACTGGTCCGTCCAGCCATTGTAAGTCTCATTTAGTAATTTAGTAGTTAAAAAAACATCGATAATCCTTCTGAGTATGGAATACATAGATGTTAGGTCGTAATACAAGTGTAGTAATGTAAGAAATCAAGTTCTATTTCTGGTACGTCCAACCTTTGTATGAGTTATTTAGTGATTTAGTTGTCAAAAAACACCGATAATCCATCCAAGTAAGGAATAAATAGATGCTAGGAGGTAATATACGAGTTGTAATGTAAGAAACCAAGTTTTATTACTAGTCTGTCCAGCCTTTGTATGCCTTATTTAGTAATTTAGTAGTTAAAAAAAGATCGATAACCCCTTTGAGTATGGAATACATAGATGTTAGGTTGTAATACAATAGTAGTAATGTAAGAAACCAAGTTTTATTACAGGTCTTTCAAGCCTTTGTATGTCTCATTTAGTAATTTAGTAGTCAAAAACACATCGATAACCCTTTTGAGTATGGTATGCATAGATGTTAGGTTGCAAAACAAGTGTAGTAATGTAAGAGACCAAGATCTATTATTGGTCCGTCCAACCTTTGTATGTGTAATTTAGTGATTTAGTAGTCAAAAAAACACTGATAATCCATCCAAGTAAGGAATAAATAGATGCTAGGAGGTAATACACGTGTTCTAATGTAGGAAACCAAGTTTTATTATTGGTCTGTACAACCTTTGTATGTCTCATTTAGAAATTTAGTAGTCGAAAAACTATCAAAAATCCATCCGTGTATGGAATACATAGATGCTAGGTTGTAATACAATAGTAGTAATGTAAGAAACCAAGTTCTATTTTTGGTCCATCCAACTTTTGAATGTCTCATTTAGTGATTTAGTAGTCAAAGAAACACCGATAATCCATCTGAGTTTGGAATACATAGATGTTAGGAGGTAATGCACATGTTGTAATGTAAGAAACCAAGTTTTATTACTGGGCCGTCGAGCCTTTGTATATCTCATTTAGTAATTTAGTAGTTAAAAAAACATCGATAATCCTTCTGAGTATGGAATACATAGATGTTAGGTTGTAATACAAGTGTAGTAATGTAAGAAATCAAGTTCTATTACTGGTACGTCTAACCTTTGTATGAGTTATTTAGTGATTTAGTTGTCAAAAAACACCTATAATCCATCCAAGTATGGCATAAATAGATGCTAGGAGGTAATATACGAGTTGTAATGTAAGAAACCAAGTTTTATTACTGGTCTGTCCAGCCTTTGTATGTCTTATTTAGTAATTTAGTAGTTAAAAAAACATCGATAACCCCTCTGAGTATGGAATACATAGATGTTAGGTTGTAATACAATAGTAGTAATGTAAGAAACCAAGTTTTATTACTGGTCTTTCAAGCCTTTGTATGTCTCATTTAGTAATTTAGTAGTCAAAAACACATCGATAACCCTTTTGAGTATGGTATGCATAGATGTTAGGTTGCAATACAAGTGTTGTAATGTAAGAGACCAAGTTCTATTATTGGTCCGTCCAACCTTTGTATGTGTAATTTAGTGATTTAGTTGTCAAAAAAAAACTGATAATCCATCCAAGTAAGGAATAAATAGATGCTAGGAGGTAATACACGTATTCTAATGTAAGAACCCAAGTTTTATTATTGGTCTGTCCAACCTTTGTATGTCTCATTTAGAAATTTAGTAGTCAAAAAAACATCAAAAATCCATCCGAGTATGGAATACATAGATGCCAGGTTGTAATACAATAGCGGTAATGTAAGAAACAAAGTTCTATTTTTGGTCCATCCAACTTTTGAATGTCTCATTTAGTGATTTAGTAGTCAAAGAAACACCGATAATCCATCTGAGTTTACAATACATAGATGTTAGGAGGTAATGCACATGTAGTAATGTAAGAAACCAAGTTTTATTGCTTGTCTGTCCAGCCTTTGTATGTCTCATTTAGTAATTTAGTAGTTAAAAAAACATCGATAATCCTTCTGAGTATGGAATACATAGATGTTAGGTTGTAATACAAGTGTAGTAATGTAAGAAATCAAGTTTTATTACTGGTACGTCCAACCTTTGTATGAGTTATTTAGTGATTTAGTTGTCAAAAAACACCGATAATCCATCCAAGTATGGAATAAATAGATGCTAGGAGGTAATATACGAGTTGTAATGTTAGAAACCAAGCTTTATTACTGGTCCGTCCAGCCATTGTAAGTCTCATTTAGTAATTTAGTAGTTAAAAAAACATCGATAATCCTTCTGAGTATGGAATACATAGATGTTAGGTCGTAATACAAGTGTAGTAATGTAAGAAATCAAGTTCTATTTCTGGTACGTCCAACCTTTGTATGAGTTATTTAGTGATTTAGTTGTCAAAAAACACCGATAATCCATCCAAGTAAGGAATAAATAGATGCTAGGAGGTAATATACGAGTTGTAATGTAAGAAACCAAGTTTTATTACTAGTCTGTCCAGCCTTTGTATGCCTTATTTAGTAATTTAGTAGTTAAAAAAAGATCGATAACCCCTTTGAGTATGGAATACATAGATGTTAGGTTGTAATACAATAGTAGTAATGTAATAAACCAAGTTTTATTACAGGTCTTTCAAGCCTTTGTATGTCTCATTTAGTAATTTAGTAGTCAAAAACACATCGATAACCCTTTTGAGTATGGTATGCATAGATGTTAGGTTGCAAAACAAGTGTAGTAATGTAAGAGACCAAGATCTATTATTGGTCCGTCCAACCTTTGTATGTGTAATTTAGTGATTTAGTAGTCAAAAAAACACTGATAATCCATCCAAGTAAGGAATAAATAGATGCTAGGAGGTAATACACGTGTTCTAATGTAGGAAACCAAGTTTTATTATTGGTCTGCCCAACCTTTGTATGTCTCATTTAGAAATTTAGTAGTCAAAAAAATATCAAAAATCCATCCGTGTATGGAATACATAGATGCTAGGTTGTAATACAATAGTAGTAATGTAAGAAACCAAGTTCTATTTTTGGTCCATCCAACTTTTGAATGTCTCATTTAGTGAATTAGTAGACAAAGAAACACCGATAATCCATCTGAGTTTGGAATACATAGATGTTAGGAGGTAATGCACATATAGTAATGTTAGAAACCAAGTTTTATTACTGGGCCGTCCAGCCTTTGTATGTCTCATTTAGTAATTTAGTAGTTAAAAAAACATCGATAATCCTTCTGAGTATGGAATACATAGATGTTAGGTTGTAATACAAGTGTAGTAATGTAAGAAATCAAGTTCTATTACTGGTACGTCCAACCTTTGTATGAGTTATTTAGTTATTTAGTTGTCAAAAAACACCGATAATCCATCCAAATATGGAATAAATAGATGCTAGGAGGTAATATACGAGTTGTAATGTAAGAAACCAAGTTTTATTATTGGTCTGTCCAGCCTTTGTATGTCTTATTTAGTAATTTAGTAGTTAAAAAAACATCGATAACCCCTCTAAGTATGGAATACATAGATGTTAGGTTGTAATACAATAGTAGTAATGTGAGAAACCAAGTTTTATTACTGGTCTTTCAAGCCTTTGTATGTCTCATTTAGTAATTTAGTAGTCAAAAACACATCGATAACCCTTTTGAGTATGGTATGCATAGATGTTAGGTTGCAATACAAGTGTAGTAATGTAACAGACCAAGTTTTATTATTGGTCCGTCCAACCTTTGTATGTCTAATTTAGTTATTTAGTAGTCAAAAAAACACTGATAATCCATCCAAGTAAGGAATAAATAGATGCTAGGAGGTAATATACGAGTTGGAATGTAAGAAACCAAGTTTTATTACTGGTCTGTCCAGCCTTTGTATGTCTTATTTAGTAATTTAGTAGTTAAAAAAACATCGATAACCCCTTTGAGTATGGAATACATAGATGCTATGTTGTAATACAATAGTAGTAATGTAAGAAACCAAGTTTTATTACTGATCCGTCCTGCCTTTGTATGTCTCATTTAGTAATTTAGTAGTTAAAAAAACATCGATAATCCTTCTGAGTATGGAATACATAGATGTTAGGTTGTAATACAAGTGTAGTAATGTAAGAAATCAAGTTCTATTACTGGTACGTCCAACCTTTGTATGAGTTATTTAGTGATTTAGTTGTCAATAAACACCGATAATCCATCCAAGTATGGAATAAATTGATGTTAGGAGGTAATATACGAGTTGTAATGTAAGAAACCAAGTTTTCTTACTGGTCTGTCCAGCCTTTGTATGTCTTATTTAGTAATTTAGTAGTTAAAAAAATGTCGATAACCCCTCTGAGTATGGAATACATAGATGTTAGGTGGTAATACAATAGTAGTAATGTAAGAAACCAAGTTTTATAACTGGTCTCTCAAGCCTTTATATGTCTCATTTAATAATATAGTAGTCAAAAACTCATCGATAACCCTTTTGAGTGTGGTATGCATAGATATTAAGTTGCAATACAAGTGTAGTAATGTAAGAGACCAATTTCTATTATTGGTCCGTCCAACCTTTGTATGTGTAATTTAGTGATTTAGTAGTCAAAAAAACACCGATAATCCATCCAAGTAAGGAATAAATAGATGCTAGGAGGTAATACACGTGTTCTAATGTAAGAAACCAAGTTTTATTATTGGTCTGTCCAACCTTTGTATGTCTCATTTAGAAATTTAGTAGTCAAAAAAACGTCAAAAATCAATCCGAGTATGGAATACATATATGCCAGGTTGTAATACAATAGCAGTAATGTAAGAAACAAAGTTCTATTTTTGGTCCATCCAACTTTTGAATGTCTCATTTAGTGATTTAGTAGTCAAAGAAATACAGATAATCCATCTGATTTTGGACTAGATAGATGTTAGGAGGTAATGCACATGTAGTAATGTAAGAAACCAAGTTTTATTACTAGTCCGTCCAACCTTTGTATGTCTCATTTCGTAATTTAGTAGTTAAAGAAACATCGATAATCCTTCTGAGTATGGAATACATAGATGTTAGGATGTAATACAAGTGTAGTAATGTAAGAAATCAAGTTCTATTACTGGTATGTCCAACCTTTGTATGAGTTATTTTGTGATTTAGTTGTCAAAAAACACCGATAATCCATCTGAGTTTGGAATACATAGATGTTAGGAGGTAATGCACATGTAGTAATGTAAAAAACCAAGTTTTATTACTGGCCGTCCAGCCTTTGTATGTCTCATTTAGTAATTTAGTAGTTAAAAAAACATCGATAACCCCTCTGAGTATGGAATACATAGATGTTATGTTGTAATACAATAGTAGTAATGTAAGAAACCAAGTTTTATTACTGGTCTCTAAAGACTTTGTATGTCTCATTTAGTAATATAGTAGTCAAAAACACATCGATAACCCTTTTGAGCATGGTATGCATATATGTTAGGTTGCAATACAAGTATAGTAATGTGAGAGACCAAGTTCTATTATTGGTCCGTCCAACCTTTGTATGTGTAATTTAGTGATTTTGTAGTCAAAAAAACACCGATAATCCATCCAAGTGAGGAATAAATAGATGCTAGGAGGTAATACACGTGTTCTAATGTAAGAAACCAAGTTTTATTACTGGTCTGTCCAACCTTTGTATGTCTCATTCAGTAATTTAGTAGTTAAAAAAACATCGATAATCCTTCTGAGTATGGAATACATAGATGTTAGGTTGTAAAACAAGTGTAGTAATGTAAGAAATCAAGTTCTATTACTGGTACGTCCAACCTTTGTATGAGTTATTTAGTGATTTAGTTGTCAAAAAACACCGATAATCCATCCAAGTATGGAATAAATAGATGCTAGGAGGTAATATACGAGTTGTAATGTAAGAAACCAAGTTTTATTACTAGTCTGTGCAGTCTTTGTATGCCTTATTTAGTAATTTAGTAGTTAAAAAAACAACGATAACCCCTCTGAGTATGGAATACATAGATGTTAGGTTGTAATACAATAGTAGTAATGTAAGAAATCAAGTTCTATTACTGGTACGTCCAACCGTTGTATGAGTTATTTATTGATTTAGTTGTCAAAAAACACCGATAATCCATCAAAGTATGGAATAAATAGATGCTAGGAGGTAATATATGAGTTGTAATGTAAGAAACCAAGTTTTATTACTGGTCTGTCCAGCCTTTGTATGCCTTATTTAGTAATTTAGTAGTTAAAAAAACATCGATAACCCCTCTGAGTATGGAATACATAGATGTTAGGTTGTAATACAATAGTAGTAATGTAAGAAATCAAGTTCTATTACTGGTACGTCCAACCTTTGTATGAGTTATTTATTGATTTAGTTGTCAAAAAACACCGATAATCCATCCAAGTATGGAATAAATAGATGCTAGGAGGTAATATATGAGTTGTAATGTAAGAAACCAAGTTTTATTACTGGTCTGTCCAGCCTTTGTATGTCCTATTTAGTAATTTAGTAGTTAAAAAACATCGATAACCCCTCTTAGTATGGATTACATAGATGTTAGGTTGCAATACAATAGTAGTAATGTAAGAAACCAAGTTTTATTACTGGTCTCTCAAGTCTTTGTATGTCTCATTTAGTAATTTAGTAGTCAAAAACACATCAATAACCCTTTTGAGTATGGTATGCATAGATGTTAGGTTGCAATACAAGTGTAGTAATGTAAGAGACCAAGTTCTATTATTGGTCCGTCCAACCTTTGTATGTGTAATTTAGTGATTTAGTTGTCCAGAAAACACCGATAATCCATCCAAGTAAGGAATAAATAGATGCTAAGAGGTAATACACGTGTTCTAATGTAAGAAACCAAGTTTTTTTATTGGTCTGTCCAACCTTTGTATGTCTCATTTAGAAATTAAGTGGTAAAAAAACCATCAAAAATTCATCCGAGTATGGAATACATAGATGCCAGGTTGTAACACAATAGTAGTAATGTAAGAAATCAAGTTCTATTTTTGGTCCATCCAACTTTTGAATGTCTCATTTAGTGATTTAGTAGTCAAAGAAACACCGATAATCCATCTGAGTTTAGAATACATAGATGTTAGGAGGTAATGCACATGTAGTAATGTAAGAAACCAAGTTTTATTACTGATCCGTCCAGCCTTTGTATGTCTCATTTGGTTATTTAGTAGATAAAAAAACATCGATAACCCCTCTGAGTATGGAATACATAGATGTTAGGTTGTAATACAATAGTAGTAATGTAAGAAACCAAGTTTTATTACTGGTCTCTCAAGCCTTTGTATGTCTCATTTAGTAATATAGTAGTCAAAAACACATCGATAACCCTTTTGAGTATGGTGTACATAGATGTTAGTTTGCAATACAAGTGTAGTAATGTAAGAGACCAAGTTCTATTATTGGTCCGTCCAACCTTTGTATGTATAATTTAGTGATATATTAGTTAAAAAAGCATCGATAGACCTTCTGAGTATGCACTACATAGATGTTAGGTGCTAATACAGTAGTAGTAATGTAAAAAACCAATTTTATTACTGATCCGTCCAGCCTTTGTATGTCTCATTTAGTAATTTAGTAGTCAAAAAAAATCGATAACTCTTTTGAGTATGGTATGCATAGATGTTAGGTTGTAATACAAGTGTAGTAATGTAAGAAATCAAGTTCTTTTATTGGTCCGTCCAACCTTTTTATGTGTGATTTACTGATTTAGTAGTCAAAAAAACACCGATAATCCATCCAAGTAAGGAATAAATAGATGCTAGGAGGTAATACACGTGTTCTAATGTAAGAAACCAAGTTTTATTATTGGTCTGTCCAACCTTTGTATGTCTCATTTAGAAATTTAGTAGTCAAAAAAACATCAAAAATCCATCCGAGTATGGAATACATAGCTGCCGGGTTGTAATACAATAGCAGTAATGTAAGAAACAAAGTTCTATTTTTGGTCCATCCAACTTTTGAATGTCTCATTTAGTGACTTAGTAGCAAAAGAAACATCGATAATCCATCTGAATTTGGAATACATAGATGTTAGGAGGTAATGCACATGTAGTAATGTAAGAAACCAAGTTTTATTACTGATCCGTCCAGCCTTTGTATGTCTCATTTAGTAATTTAGTAGATAAAAAAACATCGATAATCCTTCTGAGTATGGAATACATAGATGTTAGGTTATAATACAAGTGTAGTAATGTAAGAGACCAAGTTCTATTATTGGACCGTCCAACCATTGTATGAGTTATTTAGTGATTTAGTTGTCAAAAAACACCGATAATCCATCCAAGTATGGAATAAATAGATGCTAGGAGGTAATATACGAGTTGTAATGTAAGAAACCAAGTTTTATTACTAGTCTGTCCAGCCTTTGTATGCTTTATTTAGTAATTTAGTAGTCAAAAAAACATCGATAACCCATCTGAGTATGGAATACATAGATGTTAGTTTGTAATACAATAGTAGTAATGTAAGAAACCAAGTTTTATTACTGGTCTCTCAAGCCTTTGTATGTCTCATTTAGTAATATAGTAGTCAAAAACACATCGATAACCCTTTTGAGTATGGTATGCATAGATGTTAGGTTGCAATACAAGTGTAGTAATGTAAGAGACCAAGTTCTATTATTGGTCCGTCCAACCTTTGTATGTGTAATTTAGTGATTTAGTAGTCAAAAAAACAACGATAATCCATCCAAGTAAGGAATAAATAGATTCTAGGAGGTAATACACGTGTTCTATTGTAAGAAACCAAGTTTTATTATTGGTCTGTCCAACCTTTGTATGTCTAATTTGGAAATTTAGTAGTCAAAAAAACATCAAAAATCCATTCGAGTATGGAATATATAGATGCCAGGTTGTAATACAATAGCAGTAATGTAAGAAACAAAGTTCTATTTTTGGTCCATCCAACTTTTGAATGTCTCATTTAGTGACTTAGTAGCAAAAGAAACATCGATAATCCATCTGAATTTGGAATACATAGATGTTAGGAGGTAATGCACATGTAGTAATGTAAGAAACCAAGTTTTATTACTGATCCGTCCAGCCTTTGTATGTCTCATTTAGTAATTTAGTAGATAAAAAAACATCGATAATCCTTCTGAGTATGGAATACATAGATGTTAGGTTATAATACAAGTGTAGTAATGTAAGAGACCAAGTTCTATTATTGGACCGTCCAACCATTGTATGAGTTATTTAGTGATTTAGTTGTCAAAAAAACACCGCTAATTCATCCAAGTATGGAATAAATAGATGCTAGGAGGTAATATACGTGTTGTAATGTAAGAAACCAAATTTTATTATTGGTCTGTCCAACCTTTGTATGTCTTATTTAGTAATTTAGTACTTAAAAAAACATCGATAACCCTTCTGAGTATGGACTACATAGATGTTAGGTGCTAATACAATAGTAGTAATGTAAGAAACCAAGTTTTATTATTGGTCTCTCAAGCCTTTGTATGTCTCATTTAGTAATTTAGTGGTCAAAAAAACATCGATAACCCTTTTGAGTATGGAATACATAGATGTTAGGTTGTAATACAATTATAGTAATGTAAGAAATCAAGATCTATTACTGGTACGTCCAACCTTTGTATGAGTTATTTAGTGATTTAGTTGTCAAAAAACACCGATAATCCATCCAAGTATGGAATAAATAGATGCTAGGAGGTAATATACGAGTTGTAATGTAAGAAACCAAGTTTTATTACTAGTCTGTCCAGCCTTTGTATGCCTTATTTAGTAATTTAGTAGTTAAAAAAACATCGATAACCCATCTGAGTATGGAATACATAGATGTTAGTTTGTAATACAATAGTAGTAATGTAAGAAACTAAGTTTTATTACTGGTCTCTCAAGCCTTTGTATGTCTCATTTAGTAATATAGTAGTCAAAAACACATCGATAACCCTTTTGAGTATGGTATGCATAGATGTTAGGTTGCAATACAAGTGTAGTAATGTAAGAGACCAAGTTCTATTATTGGTCCGTCCAACCTTTGTATGTGTAATTTAGTGATTTAGTAGTCAAAAAAACAACGATAATCCATCCAAGTAAGGAATAAATAGATTCTAGGAGTTAATACACGTGTTCTATTGTAAGAAACCAAGTTTTATTATTGGTCTGTCCAACCTTTGTATGTCTAATTTAGAAATTTAGTAGTCAAAAAAACATCAAAAATCCATTCGAGTATGGAATATATAGATGCCAGGTTGTAATACAATAGCAGTAATGTAAGAAACAAAGTTCTATTTTTGGTCCATCCAACTTTTGAATGTCTCATTTAGTGACTTAGTAGCAAAAGAAACATCGATAATCCATCTGAATTTGGAATACATAGATGTTATGAGGTAATGCACATGTAGTAATGTAAGAAACCAAGTTTTATTACTGATCCATCCAGCCTTTGTATGTCTCATTTAGTAATTTAGTAGATAAAAAAACATCGATAATCCTTCTGAGTATGGAATACATAGATGTTAGGTTATAATACAAGTGTAGTAATGTAAGAGACCAAGTTCTATTATTGGACCGTCCAACCATTGTATGAGTTATTTAGTGATTTAGTTGTCAAAAAAACACCGCTAATTCATCCAAGTATGGAATAAATAGATGCTAGGAGGTAATATACGTGTTGTAATGTAAGAAACCAAATTTTATTATTGGTCTGTCCAACCTTTGTATGTCTTATTTAGTAATTTAGTACTTAAAAAAACATCGATAACCCTTCTGAGTATGGACTACATAGATGTTAGGTGCTAATACAATAGTAGTAATGTAAGAAACCAAGTTTTATTATTGGTCTCTCAAGCCTTTGTATGTCTCATTTAGTAATTTAGTGGTCAAAAAAACATCGATAACCCTTTTGAGTATGGAATACATAGATGTTAGGTTGTAATACAATTATAGTAATGTAAGAAATCAAGATCTATTACTGGTACGTCCAACCTTTGTATGAGTTATTTAGTGATTTAGTTGTCAAAAAACACCGATAATCCATCCAAGTATGGAATAAATAGATGCTAGGAGGTAATATACGAGTTGTAATGTAAGAAACCAAGTTTTATTACTAGTCTGTCCAGCCTTTGTATGCCTTATTTAGTAATTTAGTAGTTAAAAAAACATCGATAACCCATCTGAGTATGGAATACATAGATGTTAGTTTGTAATACAATAGTAGTAATGTAAGAAACTAAGTTTTATTACTGGTCTCTCAAGCCTTTGTATGTCTCATTTAGTAATATAGTAGTCAAAAACACATCGATAACCCTTTTGAGTATGGTATGCATAGATGTTAGGTTGCAATACAAGTGTAGTAATGTAAGAGACCAAGTTCTATTATTGGTCCGTCCAACCTTTGTATGTGTAATTTAGTGATTTAGTAGTCAAAAAAACAACGATAATCCATCCAAGTAAGGAATAAATAGATTCTAGGAGGTAATACACGTGTTCTATTGTAAGAAACCAAGTTTTATTATTGGTCTGTCCAACCTTTGTATGTCTAATTTAGAAATTTAGTAGTCAAAAAAACATCAAAAATCCATTCGAGTATGGAATATATAGATGCCAGGTTGTAATACAATAGCAGTAATGTAAGAAAAAAAGTTCTATTTTTGGTCCATCCAACTTTTGAATGTCTCATTTAGTGACTTAGTAGCAAAAGAAACATCGATAATCCATCTGAATTTGGAATACATAGATGTTAGGAGGTAATGCACATGTAGTAATGTAAGAAACCAAGTTTTATTACTGATCCGTCCAGCCTTTGTATGTCTCATTTAGTAATTTAGTAGATAAAAAAACATCGATAATCCTTCTGAGTATGGAACACATAGATGTTAGGTTATAATACAAGTGTAGTAATGTAAGAGACCAAGTTCTATTATTGGACCGTCCAACCATTGTATGAGTTATTTAGTGATTTAGTTGTCAAAAAAACACCGCTAATTCATCCAAGTATGGAATAAATAGATGCTAGGAGGTAATATACGTGTTGTAATGTAAGAAACCAAATTTTATTATTGGTCTGTCCAACCTTTGTATGTCTTATTTAGTAATTTAGTACTTAAAAAAACATCGATAACCCTTCTGAGTATGGACTACATAGATGTTAGGTGCTAATACAATAGTAGTAATGTAAGAAACCAAGTTTTATTATTGGTCTCTCAAGCCTTTGTATGTCTCATTTAGTAATTTAGTGGTCAAAAAAACATCGATAACCCTTTTGAGTATGGAATACATAGATGTTAGGTTGTAATACAATTATAGTAATGTAAGAAATCAAGATCTATTACTGGTACGTCCAACCTTTGTATGAGTTATTTAGTGATTTAGTTGTCAAAAAACACCGATAATCCATCCAAGTATGGAATAAATAGATGCTAGGAGGTAATATACGAGTTGTAATGTAAGAAACCAAGTTTTATTACTAGTCTGTCCAGCCTTTGTATACCTTATTTAGTAATTTAGTAGTTAAAAAAACATCGATAACCCATCTGAGTATGGAATACATAGATGTTAGTTTGTAATACAATAGTAGTAATGTAAGAAACTAAGTTTTATTACTGGTCTCTCAAGCCTTTGTATGTCTCATTTAGTAATATAGTAGTCAAAAACACATCGATAACCCTTTTGAGTATGGTATGCATAGATGTTAGGTTGCAATACAAGTGTAGTAATGTAAGAGACCAAGTTCTATTATTGGTCCGTCCAACCTTTGTATGTGTAATTTAGTGATTTAGTAGTCAAAAAAACAACGATAATCCATCCAAGTAAGGAATAAATAGATTCTAGGAGGTAATACACGTGTTCTATTGTAAGAAACCAAGTTTTATTATTGGTCTGTCCAACCTTTGTATGTCTAATTTAGAAATTTAGTAGTCAAAAAAACATCAAAAATCCATTCGAGTATGGAATATATAGATGCCAGGTTGTAATACAATAGCAGTAATGTAAGAAACAAAGTTCTATTTTTGGTCCATCCAACTTTTGAATGTCTCATTTAGTGACTTAGTAGCAAAAGAAACATCGATAATCCATCTGAATTTGTAATACATAGATGTTAGGAGGTAATGCACATGTAGTAATGTAAGAAACCAAGTTTTATTACTGATCCGTCCAGCCTTTGTATGTCTCATTTAGTAATTTAGTAGATAAAAAAACATCGATAATCCTTCTGAGTATGGAATACATAGATGTTAGGTTATAATACAAGTGTAGTAATGTAAGAGACCAAGTTCTATTATTGGACCGTCCAACCATTGTATGAGTTATTTAGTGATTTAGTTGTCAAAAAAACACCGCTAATTCATCCAAGTATGGAATAAATAGATGCTAGGAGGTAATATACGTGTTGTAATGTAAGAAACCAAATTTTATTATTGGTCTGTCCAACCTTTGTATGTCTTATTTAGTAATTTAGTACTTAAAAAAACATCGATAACCCTTCTGAGTATGGACTACATAGATGTTAGGTGCTAATACAATAGTAGTAATGTAAGAAACCAAGTTTTATTATTGGTCTCTCAAGCCTTTGTATGTCTCATTTAGTAATTTAGTGGTCAAAAAAACATCGATAACCCTTTTGAGTATGGAATACATAGATGTTAGGTTGTAATACAATTATAGTAATGTAAGAAATCAAGATCTATTACTGGTACGTCCAACCTTTGTATGAGTTATTTAGTGATTTAGTTGTCAAAAAACACCGATAATCCATCCAAGTATGGAATAAATAGATGCTAGGAGGTAATATACGAGTTGTAATGTAAGAAACCAAGTTTTATTACTAGTCTGTCCAGCCTTTGTATGCCTTATTTAGTAATTTAGTAGTTAAAAAAACATCAATAACCCATCTGAGTATGGAATACATAGATGTTAGTTTGTAATACAATAGTAGTAATGTAAGAAACTATGTTTTATTACTGGTCTCTCAAGCCTTTGTATGTCTCATTTAGTAATATAGTAGTCAAAAACACATCGATAACCCTTTTGAGTATGGTATGCATAGATGTTAGGTTGCAATACAAGTGTAGTAATGTAAGAGACCAAGTTCTATTATTGGTCCGTCCAACCTTTGTATGTGTAATTTAGTGATTTAGTAGTCAAAAAAACAACGATAATCCATCCAAGTAAGGAATAAATAGATTCTAGGAGGTAATACACGTGTTCTATTGTAAGAAACCAAGTTTTATTATTGGTCTGTCCAACCTTTGTATGTCTAATTTAGAAATTTAGTAGTAAAAAAAACATCAAAAATCCATTCGAGTATGGAATATATAGATGCCAGGTTGTAATACAATAGCAGTAATGTAAGAAACAAAGTTCTATTTTTGGTCCATCCAACTTTTGAATGTCTCATTTAGTGACTTAGTAGCAAAAGAAACATCGATAATCCATCTGAATTTGGAATACATAGATGTTAGGAGGTAATGCACATGTAGTAATGTAAGAAACCAAGTTTTATTACTGATCCGTCCAACCTTTGTATGTCTCATTTAGTAATTTAGTAGATAAAAAAACATCGATAATCCTTCTGAGTATGGAATACATAGATGTTAGGTTGTAATACAAGTGTAGTAATGTAAGAGACCAAGTTCTATTATTGGAACCATTGTATGAGTTATTTAGTGATTTAGTTGTCAAAAAAACACCGCTAATTCATCCAAGTATGGAATAAATAGATGCTAGGAGGTAATATACGTGTTGTAATGTAAGAAACCAAATTTTATTATTGGTCTGTCCAACCTTTGTATGTCTTATTTAGTAATTTAGTACTTAAAAAAACATCGATAACCCTTCTGAGTATGGACTACATAGATGTTAGGTGCTAATACAATAGTAGTAATGTAAGAAACCAAGTTTTATTATTGGTCTCTCAAGCCTTTGTATGTCTCATTTAGTAATTTAGTGGTCAAAAAAACATCGATAACCCTTTTGAGTATGGAATACATAGATGTTAGGTTGTAATACAATTATAGTAATGTAAGAAATCAAGATCTATTACTGGTACGTCCAACCTTTGTATGAGTTATTTAGTGATTTAGTTGTCAAAAAACACCGATAATCCATCCAAGTATGGAATAAATAGATGTTAGGAGGTAATATACGAGTTGTAATGTAAGAAACCAAGTTTTATTACTAGTGTGTCCAGCCTTTCTATGCCTTATTTAGTAATTTAGTAGTTAAAAAAACATTGACAACCCATCTGAGTATGGAATACATAGATGTTAGGTTGTAATACAATTGTAGTAATGTAAGAAACTAAGTTTTATTACTGGTCTCTCAAGCCTTTGTATGTCTCATTTAGTAATATAGTAGTCAAAAACACATCGATAACCCTTTTGAGTATGGTATGCATAGATGTTAGGTTGCAATACAAGTGTAGTAATGTAAGATACCAAGTTCTATTATTAGTCCGTCCAACCTTTGTATGTGTAATTTAGTGATTTAGTAGTAAAAAAAACACCGATAATCCATCCAAGAAAGGAAAAATAGATGCTAGGAGGTAATACACGTGTTCTAATGTAAGAAACCAAGTTTTATTATTGGTCTGTCCAACCTTTGAATGTCTCATTTAGAAATTTAGTAGTCAAAAAAACATCAAAAATCCATCCGAGTATGGAATACATAGATGCCAGGTTGTAATACAATAGCAGTAATGTAAGAAACAAAGTTCTATTTTTGGTCCATCCAACTTTTGAATGTCTCATTTACTGATTTAGTAGTCAAAGAAACACCGATAATCCATCTGAATTAGGAATACATAGATGTTAGGAGGTAATGCACATGTAGTAACGTAAGAAACCAAGTTTTATTACTGGGCCGTCCAGCCTTTGTATGTCTCATTTAGTAATTTAGTAGTTAAAAAAACATCGATAAACCTTCTGAGTATGGAATACATAGATGTTAGGTTGTAATACAAGTGTAGTAATGTAATAAATCAAGTTCTATTACTGGTACGTCCAACCTTTGTATGAGTTATTTAGTGATTTATTTGTCAAAAAACACCGATAATCCATCCAAGTATGGAATAAATAGATGTTAGGAGGTAATATACGAGTTGTAATGTAAGAAATCAAGTTTTATTACTAGTGTGTCCAGCCTTTCTACGCCTTATTTAGTAATTTAGTAGTTAAAAAAACATCGATAACCCATCTGAGTATGGAATACATAGATGTTAGGTTGTAATACAATTATAGTAATGTAAGAAATCAAGATCTATTACTGGTACGTCCAACCTTTGTATGAGTTATTTAGTGATTTAGTTGTCAAAAAACACCGATAATCCATCCAAGTATGGAATAAATAGATGTTAGGAGGTAATATACGAGTTGTAATGTAAGAAACCAAGTTTTATTACTAGTGTGTCCAGCCTTTCTATGCCTTATTTAGTAATTTAGTAGTTAAAAAAACATTGATAACCCATCTGAGTATGGAATACATAGATGTTAGGTTGTAATACAATTGTAGTAATGTAAGAAACCAAGTTTTATTACTGGTCTCTCAAGCCTTTGTATGTCTCATTTAGTAATATAGTAGTCAAAAACACATCGATAACCCTTTTGAGTATGGTATGCATAGATGTTAGGTTGCAATACAAGTGTAGTAATGTAAGATACCAAGTTCTATTATTAGTCCGTCCAACCTTTGTATGTGTAATTTAGTGATTTAGTAGTAAAAAAAACACCGATAATCCATCCAAGTAAGGAAAAATAGATGATAGGAGGTAATACACGTGTTCTAATGTAAGAAACCAAGTTTTATTATTGGTCTGTCCAACCTTTGAATGTCTCATTTAGAAATTTAGTAGTCAAAAAAACATCAAAAATCCATCCGAGTATGGAATACATAGATGCCAGGTTGTAATACAATAGCAGTAATGTAAGAAACAAAGTTCTATTTTTGGTCCATCCAACTTTTGAATGTCTCATTTACTGATTTAGTAGTCAAAGAAGCACCGATAATCCATCTGAATTTGGAATACATTGATGTTAGGAGGTAATACACGTATTCTAATGTAAGAAACCAAGTTTTATTACTGGTCTCTCAAGCCTTTGTATGTCTCATTTAGAAATTTAGTAGTCAAAAAAAATCAAAAATCCATTCGAGTATGGAATACATAGATGCCAGGTTGTAATACAATAGTAGTAATGTAAGAAACAAAGTTCTATTTTTGGTCCATCCAACTTTTCAATGTCTCATTTAGTGATTTAGTAGTCAAAGAAACACCGATAATCCATCTGAATTAGGAATACATAGATGTTAGGAGGTAATGCACATGTAGTAACGTAAGAAACCAAGTTTTATTACTGGGTCGTCCAGCCTTTGTATGTCTCATTTAGTAATTTAGTAGTTAAAAAAACATCGATAAACCTTCTGAGTATGGAATACATAGATGTTAGGTTGTAATACAAGTGTAGTAATGTAAGAAATCAAGTTCTATTACTGGTACGTCCAACCTTTGTATGAGTTATTTAGTGATTTAGTTGTCAAAAAACACCGATAATCCATCCAAGTATGGAATAAATAGATGTTAGGAGGTAATATACGAGTTGTAATGTAAGAAACCAAGTTTTATTACTAGTGTGTCCAGCCTTTCTACGCCTTATTTAGTAATTTAGTAGTTAAAAAAACATCGATAACCCATCTGAGTATGGAATACATAGATGTTAGGTTGTAATACAATTGTAGTAATGTAAGAAACCAAGTTTTATTACTGGTCTCTCAAGCCTTTGTATGTCTCATTTAGTAATATAGTAGTCAAAAACACATCGATAACCCTTTTGAGTATGGTATGCATAGATGTTAGGTTGCAATACAAGTGTAGTAATGTAAGAGACCAAGTTCTATTATTGGTCCGTCCAACCTTTGTTTGTGTAATTTAGTGATTTAGTAGTCAAAAAAACACCGATAATCCATCCAAGTAAGGAATAAATAGATGCTAAGAGGTAATACACGTGTTCTAATGTAAGAAACCAAGTTTTATTATTAGTCTGTCCAACCTTTGTATGTCTCATTTAGAAATTTAGTACTCAAAAAAACATCAAAAATCCATCCGAGTATGGAATACATAGATGCCAGGTTGTAATACAATGGCAGTAATGTAAGAAACAAAGTTCTATTTTTGGTCCATCCAACTTTTAAATGTCTTATTTACTAATTTAGTAGTCAAAGAAGCACCGATAATCCATCTGAATTTGGAATACATTGATGTTAGGAGGTAATACACGCATTCTAATGTAAGAAACCAAGTTTTATTACTGGTCTCTCAAGCCTTTGTATGTCTCATTTAGAAATTTAGTAGTCAAAAACACATCGATAACCCTTTTGAGTATGGTATGCATAGATGTTAGGTTGCAATACAAGTGTAGTATTGTAAGAGACCAAGTTCTATTATTAGTCCGTCCAACCTTTGTATGTGTAATTTAGTTATTTAGTAGTCAAAAAAACACCGATAATCCATCCAAGTAAGGAATAAATAGATGCTAGGAGGTAATACACGTGTTCTAATGTAGGAAACCAAGTTTTATTATTAGTCTGTCCAACCTTTGTATGTCTCATTTAGAAATTTAGTACTCAAAAAAACATCAAAAATCCATCCGAGTATGGAATACATAGATGCCAGGTTGTAATACAATAGCAGTAATGTAAGAAACAAAGTTCTATTTTTGGTCCATCCAACTTTTGAATGTCTCATTTACTAATTTAGTAGTCAAAGAAGCACCGATAATCCATCTGAATTTGGAATACATTGATGTTAGGAGGTAATACACGTATTCTAATGTAAGAAACCAAGTTTTATTACTGGTCTCTCAAGCCTTTGTATGTCTCATTTAGTAATATAGTAGTCAAAAACACATCGATAACCCTTTTGAGTATGGTAGGCATAGATGTTAGGTTGCAATACAAGTGTAGTAATGTAAGAGACCAAGTTCTATTATTAGTCCGTCCAACCTTTGTATGTGTAATTTAGTGATTTAGTAGTAAAAAAAACACCGATAATCCATCCAAGTAAGGAATAAATAGATGCTAGGAGGTAATACACGTGTTCTAATGTAAGAAACCAAGTTTTATTATTGGTCTGTCCAACCTTTGTTTGTCTCATTTAGAAATTTAGTAGTCAAAAAAACATCAAAAATCCATCCGAGTATGGAATACATAGATGCCAGGTTGTAATACAATAGCAGTAATGTAAGAAACAAAGTTCTATTTTTGGTCCATCCAACTTTTGAATGTCTCATTTAGTGATTTAGTAGTCAAAGAAACATCGATAATCCATCTGAATTTGGAATACATAGATGTTAGGAGGTAATGCACATGTAGTAACGTAAGAAACCAAGTTTTATTACTGGGCCGTCCAGCCTTTGTATGTCTCATTTAGTAATTTAGTAGTTAAAAAAACATCGATAAACCTTCTGAGTATGGAATACATAGATGTTAGGTTGTAATACAAGTGTAGTAATGTAACAATCAAGTTCTATTACTGGTTCGTCCAACCTTTGTATGAGTTATTTAGTGATTTAGTTGTCAAAAAACACCGATAATCCATCCAAGTATGGAATAAATAGATGTTAGGAGGTAATATACGAGTTGTAATGTAAGAAACCAAGTTTTATTACTTGTATGTCCAGCCTTTGTATGCCTTATTTAGTAATTTAGTAGTTAAAAAAAATCGATAACCCATCTGAGTATGGAATACATAGATGTTAGGTTGTAATACAATTGTAGTTATGTAAGAAACCACGTTTTATTACTGGTCTCTCAAGCCATTGTATGTCTCATTTAATAATATAGTAGTCAAAAACACATCGATAACCCTTTTGAGTATGGTATGCATAGATATTAGGTTGCAATACAAGTGTAGTAATATAAGAGACCAAGTTCTATTATTGGTCCGTCCAACCTTTGTATGTGTAATTTAGTGATTTAGTAGTCAAAAAAACACCGATAATCCATCCAAGTAAGGAATAAATAGATGCTAGGAGGTAATACACGTGTTCTAATGTAAGAAACCAAGTTTTATTATTGGTCTGTCCAACCTTTGTATGTCTCATTTAGAAATTTAGTACTCAAAAAATCATCAAAAATCCATCCGAGTATGGAATACATAGATGCCAGGTTGTAATACAATAGCAGTAATGTAAGAAACAAAGTTCTATTTTTGGTCCATCCAACTTTTGAATGTCTCATTTACTGATTTAGTAGTCAAAGAAACACCGATAATCCATCCTAATTTGGAATACATAGATGTTAGGAGGTAATACACGTATTCTAATGTGAGAAACCAAGATTTATTACTGGTCTGTCCAACCTTTGTATGTCTCATTTAGAAATTTAGTAGTCAAAAAAACATCAAAATTCCATTCGAGTATGGAATAGATCGATGCCACGTTGTAATACAATAGCAGTAATGTAAGAAACAAAGTTCTATTTTTAGTCCATCCAACTTTTGAATGTCTCATTTAGTGATTTAGTAGTCAAAGAAACATCGATAATCCATCTGAATTTGGAATACATAGATGTTAGGAGGTAATGCACATGTAGTAACGTAAGAAACCAAGTTTTGTTACTAGGCCGTCCAGCCTTTGTATGTCTCATTTAGTAATTTAGTAGTTAAAAAAACATCGATAAACCTTCTGAGTATGGAATACATAGATGTTAGGTTGTAATACAAGTGTAGTAATGTAAGAAATCAAGTTCTATTACGGGTACGTCCAACCTTTGTATGTGTTATTTAGTGATTTAGTTGTCAAAAAACACCGATAATCCATCCAAGTATGGGATAAATAGATGTTAGGAGGTAATATACGAGTTGTAATGTAAGAAACCAAGTTTTATTACTAGTCTGTCCAGCCTTTGTATGCCTTATTTAGTAATTTAGTAGTTAAAAAAACATCGATAACCCATCTGAGTATGGAATACATAGATGTTAGGTTGTAATACAATTGTAGTAATGTAAGAAACCAAGTTTTATTACTGGTCTCTCAAGCCTTTGTATGTCTCATTTAGTAATATAGTAGTCAAAAACACATCGATAACCCTTTTGAGTATGGTATGCATAGATGTTAGGTTGCAATACAAGTGTAGTAATATAAGAGACCAAGTTCTATTATTGGTCCGTCCAACCTTTGTATGTGTAATTTAGTGATTTAGTAGTCAAAAAAACACCGATAATCCATCCAAGTAAGGAATAAATAGATGCTAGGAGGTAATACACGTGTTCTAATGTAAGAAACCAAGTTTTATTATTGGTCTGTCCAACCTTTGTATGTCTCATTTAGAAATTTAGTACACAAAATATCATCAAAAATCCATCCGAGTATGGAATACATACATGCCAGGTTGTAATACAATAGCAGTAATGTAAGAAACAAAGTTCTATTTTTGGTCCATCCAACTTTTGAATGTCTCATTTACTGATTTAGTAGTCAAAGAAACACCGATAATCCATCCTAATTTGGAATACATAGATGTTAGGAGGTAATACACGTATTCTAATGTGAGAAACCAAGTTTTATTACTGGTCTGTCCAACCTTTGTATGTCTCATTTATAAATTTAGTAGTCAAAAAAACATCAAAATTCCATTCGAGTATGGAATAGATCGATGCCAGGTTGTAATACAATAGCAGTAATGTAAGAAACAAAGTTCTATTTTTAGTCCATCCAACTTTTGAATGTCTCATTTAGTGATTTAGTAGTCAAAGAAACATCGATAATCCATCTGAATTTGGAATACATAGATGTTAGGAGGTAATGCACATGTAGTAACGTAAGAAACCAAGTTTTATTACTGGGCCGTCCAGCCTTTGTATGTCTCATTTAGTAATTTAGTAGTTAAAAAAACATCGATAAACCTTCTGAGTATGGAATACATAGATGTTAGGTTGTAATACAAGTGTAGTAATGTAACAATCAAGTTTTATTACTGGTTCGTCCAACCTTTGTATGAGTTATTTAGTGATTTAGTTGTCAAAAAACACCGATAATCCATCCAAGTATGGAATAAATAGATGTTAGGAGGTAATATACGAGTTGTAATGTAAGAAACCAAGTTTTATTACTTGTATGTCCAGCCTTTGTATGCCTTATTTAGTAATTTAGTAGTTAAAAAAAATTGATAACCCATCTGAGTATGGAATACATAGATGTTAGGTTGTAATACAATTGTAGTTATGTAAGAAACCACGTTTTATTACTGGTCTCTCAAGCCATTGTATGTCTCATTTAATAATATAGTAGTCAAAAACACATGGATAACCCTTTTGAGTATGGTATGCATAGATGTTAGGTTGCCATACAAGTGTAGTAATGTAAGAGACCAAGTTCTATTATTGGTCCGTCCAACCTTTGTATGTGTAATTTAGTGATTTAGTAGTCAAAAAAACACCGATAATCCATCCAAGTAAGGAATAAATAGATGCTAGGAGGTAATACACGTGTTCTAATGTAAGAAACCAAGTTTTATTATTGGTCTGTCCAACCTTTGTATGTCTCATTTAGAAATTTAGTACTCAAAAAATCATCAAAAATCCATCCGAGTATGGAATACATAGATGCCAGGTTGTAATACAATAGCAGTAATGTAAGAAACAAAGTTCTATTTTTGGTCCATCCAACTTTTGAATGTCTCATTTACTGATTTAGTAGTCAAAGAAACACCGATAATCCATCCTAATTTGGAATACATAGATGTTAGGAGGTAATACACGTATTCTAATGTGAGAAACCAAGATTTATTACTGGTCTGTCCAACCTTTGTATGTCTCATTTAGAAATTGAGTAGTCAAAAAAACATCAAAATTCCATTCGAGTATGGAATAGATCGATGCCACGTTGTAATACAATAGCAGTAATGTAAGAAACAAAGTTCTATTTTTAGTCCATCCAACTTTTGAATGTCTCATTTGGTGATTTAGTAGTCAAAGAAACATCGATAATCCATCTGAATTTGGAATACATAGATGTTAGGAGGTAATGCACATGTAGTAACGTAAGAAACCAAGTTTTGTTACTAGGCCGTCCAGCCTTTGTATGTCTCATTTAGTAATTTAGTAGTTAAAAAAACATCGATAAACCTTCTGAGTATGGAATACATAGATGTTAGGTTGTAATACAAGTGTAGTAATGTAAGAAATCAAGTTCTATTACGGGTACGTCCAACCTTTGTATGTGTTATTTAGTGATTTAGTTGTCAAAAAACACCGATAATCCATCCAAGTATGGGATAAATAGATGTTAGGAGGTAATATACGAGTTGTAATGTAAGAAACCAAGTTTTATTACTAGTCTGTCCAGCCTTTGTATGCCTTATTTAGTAATTTAGTAGTTAAAAAAACATCGATAACCCATCTGAGTATGGAATACATAGATGTTAGGTTGTAATACAATTGTAGTAATGTAAGAAACCAAGTTTTATTACTGGTCTCTCAAGCCTTTGTATGTCTCATTTAGTAATATAGTAGTCAAAAACACATCGATAACCCTTTTGAGTATGGTATGCATAGATGTTAGGTTGCAATACAAGTGTAGTAATATAAGAGACCAAGTTCTATTATTGGTCCGTCCAACCTTTGTATGTGTAATTTAGTGATTTAGTAGTCAAAAAAACACCGATAATCCATCCAAGTAAGGAATAAATAGATGCTAGGAGGTAATACACGTGTTCTAATGTAAGAAACCAAGTTTTATTATTGGTCTGTCCAACCTTTGTATGTCTCATTTAGAAATTTAGTACACAAAATATCATCAAAAATCCATCCGAGTATGGAATACATACATGCCAGGTTGTAATACAATAGCAGTAATGTAAGAAACAAAGTTCTATTTTTGGTCCATCCAACTTTTGAATGTCTCATTTACTGATTTAGTAGTCAAAGAAACACCGATAATCCATCCTAATTTGGAATACATAGATGTTAGGAGGTAATACACGTATTCTAATGTGAGAAACCAAGTTTTATTACTGGTCTGTCCAACCTTTGTATGTCTCATTTATAAATTTAGTAGTCAAAAAAACATCAAAATTCCATTCGAGTATGGAATAGATCGATGCCAGGTTGTAATACAATAGCAGTAATGTAAGAAACAAAGTTCTATTTTTAGTCCATCCAACTTTTGAATGTCTCATTTAGTGATTTAGTAGTCAAAGAAACATCGATAATCCATCTGAATTTGGAATACATAGATGTTAGGAGGTAATGCACATGTAGTAACGTAAGAAACCAAGTTTTATTACTGGGCCGTCCAGCCTTTGTATGTCTCATTTAGTAATTTAGTAGTTAAAAAAACATCGATAAACCTTCTGAGTATGGAATACATAGATGTTAGGTTGTAATACAAGTGTAGTAATGTAACAATCAAGTTCTATTACTGGTTCGTCCAACCTTTGTATGAGTTATTTAGTGATTTAGTTGTCAAAAAACACCGATAATCCATCCAAGTATGGAATAAATAGATGTTAGGAGGTAATATACGAGTTGTAATGTAAGAAACCAAGTTTTATTACTTGTATGTCCAGCCTTTGTATGCCTTATTTAGTAATTTAGTAGTTAAAAAAAATCGATAACCCATCTGAGTATGGAATACATAGATGTTAGGTTGTAATACAATTGTAGTTATGTAAGAAACCACGTTTTATTACTGGTCTCTCAAGCCATTGTATGTCTCATTTAATAATATAGTAGTCAAAAACACATGGATAACCCTTTTGAGTATGGTATGCATAGATGTTAGGTTGCCATACAAGTGTAGTAATGTAAGAGACCAAGTTCTATTATTGGTCCGTCCAACCTTTGTATGTGTAATTTAGTGATTTAGTAGTCAAAAAAACACCGATAATCCATCCAAGTAAGGAATAAATAGATGCTAGGAGGTAATACACGTGTTCTAATGTAAGAAACCAAGTTTTATTATTGGTCTGTCCAACCTTTGTATGTCTCATTTAGAAATTTAGTACTCAAAAAATCATCAAAAATCCATCCGAGTATGGAATACATAGATGCCAGGTTGTAATACAATAGCAGTAATGTAAGAAACAAAGTTCTATTTTTGGTCCATCCAACTTTTGAATGTCTCATTTACTGATTTAGTAGTCAAAGAAACACCGATAATCCATCCTAATTTGGAATACATAGATGTTAGGAGGTAATACACGTATTCTAATGTGAGAAACCAAGATTTATTACTGGTCTGTCCAACCTTTGTATGTCTCATTTAGAAATTGAGTAGTCAAAAAAACATCAAAATTCCATTCGAGTATGGAATAGATCGATGCCACGTTGTAATACAATAGCAGTAATGTAAGAAACAAAGTTCTATTTTTAGTCCATCCAACTTTTGAATGTCTCATTTTGTGATTTAGTAGTCAAAGAAACATCGATAATCCATCTGAATTTGGAATACATAGATGTTAGGAGGTAATGCACATGTAGTAACGTAAGAAACCAAGTTTTGTTACTAGGCCGTCCAGCCTTTGTATGTCTCATTTAGTAATTTAGTAGTTAAAAAAACATCGATAAACCTTCTGAGTATGGAATACATAGATGTTAGGTTGTAATACAAGTGTAGTAATGTAAGAAATCAAGTTCTATTACGGGTACGTCCAACCTTTGTATGTGTTATTTAGTGATTTAGTTGTCAAAAAACACCGATAATCCATCCAAGTATGGGATAAATAGATGTTAGGAGGTAATATACGAGTTGTAATGTAAGAAACCAAGTTTTATTACTAGTCTGTCCAGCCTTTGTATGCCTTATTTAGTAATTTAGTAGTTAAAAAAACATCGATAACCCATCTGAGTATGGAATACATAGATGTTAGGTTGTAATACAATTGTAGTAATGTAAGAAACCAAGTTTTATTACTGGTCTCTCAAGCCTTTGTATGTCTCATTTAGTAATATAGTAGTCAAAAACACATCGATAACCCTTTTGAGTATGGTATGCATAGATGTTAGGTTGCAATACAAGTGTAGTAATATAAGAGACCAAGTTCTATTATTGGTCCGTCCAACCTTTGTATGTGTAATTTAGTGATTTAGTAGTCAAAAAAACACCGATAATCCATCCAAGTAAGGAATAAATAGATGCTAGGAGGTAATACACGTGTTCTAATGTAAGAAACCAAGTTTTATTATTGGTCTGTCCAACCTTTGTATGTCTCATTTAGAAATTTAGTACTCAAAAAATCATCAAAAATCCATCCGAGTATGGAATACATAGATGCCAGGTTGTAATACAATCGCAGTAATGTAAGAAACAAAGTTCTATTTTTGGTCCATCCAACTTTTGAATGTCTCATTTACTGATTTAGTAGTCAAAGAAACACCGATAATCCATCCTAATTTGGAATACATAGATGTTAGGAGGTAATACACGTATTCTAATGTGAGAAACCAAGTTTTATTACTGGTCTGTCCAACCTTTGTATGTCTCATTTAGAAATTTAGTAGTCAAAAAAACATCAAAATTCCATTAGAGTATGGAATAGATCGATGCCAGGTTGTAATACAATAGCAGTAATGTAAGAAACAAAGTTCTATTTTTAGTCCATCCAACTTTTGAATGTCTCATTTAGTGATTTAGTAGTCAAAGAAACATCGATAATCCATCTGAATTTGGAATACATAGATGTTAGGAGGTAATGCACATGTAGTAACGTAAGAAACCAAGTTTTGTTACTGGACCGTCCAGCCTTTGTATGTCTTATTTAGTAATTTAGTAGTTAAAAAAACATCGATAAACCTTCTGAGTATGGAATACATAGATGTTAGGTTGTAATACAAGTGTAGTAATGTAAGAAATCAAATTCTATTACTGGTACGTCCAACCTTTGTATGAGTTATTTAGTGATTTAGTTGTCAAAATACACCGATAATCGATCCAAGTATGGAATAAATAGATGTTAGGAGGTAATATACGAGTTGTAATGTAAGAAACCAAGTTTTATTACTAGTCTGTCCAGCCTTTGTATGCCTTATTTAGTAATTTAGTAGTTAAAAAAACATCGATAACCCATCTGAGTATGGAATACATAGATGTTAGGTTGTAATACAATTGTAGTAATGTAAGAAACCAAGTTTTATTACTGGTCTCTCAAGCCTTTGTATGTCTCACTTAGTAATATAGTAGTCAAAAAAACAACGATAACCCTTTTGAGTATGGTATGCATAGATGTTAGGTTGCAATACAAGTGTAGTAATGTAAGAGACCAAGTTCTATTATTGGTCCGTCCAACCTTTGTATGTGTAATTTAGTGATTTAGTAGTCAAAAAAACACCGATAATCCATCCAAGTAAGGAATAAATAGATGCTAGGAGGTAATACACGTGTTCTAATGTAAGAAACCAAGTTTTATTATTGGTCTGTCCAACCTTTGTATGTCTCATTTAGAAATTTAGTACTCAAAAAATCATCAAAAATCCATCCGAGTATGGAATACATAGATGCCAGGTTGTAATACAATAGCAGTAATGTAAGAAACAAAGTTCTATTTTTGGTCCATCCAACTTTTGAATGTCTCATTTACTGATTTAGTAGTCAAAGAAACACCGATAATCCATCCTAATTTGGAATACATAGATGTTAGGAGGTAATACACGTATTCTAATGTGAGAAACCAAGTTTTATTACTGGTCTGTCCAACCTTTGTATGTCTCATTTAGAAATTTAGTAGTCAAAAAAACATCAAAAATCCATCCGTGTATGGAGTACATAGATGCTTGGTTGTAATACAATAGCAGTAATGTAAGAAACAAAGTTCTATTTTTAGTCCATCCAACTTTTGAATGTCTCATTTAGTGATTTAGTAGTCAAAGAAACATCGATAATCCATCTGAATTTGGAATACATAGATGTTAGGAGGTAATGCACATGTAGTAACGTAAGAAACCAAGTTTTGTTACTGGGCCGTCCAGCCTTTGTATGTCTTATTTAGTAATTTAGTAGTTAAAAAAACATCGATAAACCTTCTGAGTATGGAATACATAGATGTTAGGTTGTAATACAAGTGTAGTAATGTAAGAAATCAAGTTCTATTACTGGTACGTCCAACCTTTGTATGAGTTATTTAGTGATTTAGTTGTCAAAATACACCGATAATCGATCCAAGTATGGAATAAATAGATGTTAGGAGGTAATATACGAGTTGTAATGTAAGAAACCAAGTTTTATTACTAGTCTGTCCAGCCTTTGTATGCCTTATTTAGTAATTTAGTAGTTAAAAAAACATCGATAACCCATCTGAGTATGGAATACATAGATGTTAGGTTGTAATACAATTGTAGTAATCTAAGAAACCAAGTTTTATTACTGGTCTCTCAAGCCTTTGTATGTCTCACTTAGTAATATAGTAGTGAAAAAAACAACGATAACCCTTTTGAGTATGGTATGCATAGATGTTAGGTTGCAATACAAGTGTAGTAATATAAGAGACCAAGTTCTATTATTGGTCCGTCCAACCTTTGTATGTGTAATTTAGTGATTTAGTAGTCAAAAAAACACCGATAATCCATCCAAGTAAGGAATAAATAGATGCTAGGAGGTAATACACGTGTTCTAATGTAAGAAACCAAGTTTTATTATTGGTCTGTCCAACCTTTGTATGTCTCATTTAGAAATTTAGTAGTCAAAAAAACATCAAAAATCCATCCGTGTATGGAATACATAGATGCCAGGTTGTAATACAATAGCAGTAATGTAAGAAACAAAGTTCTATTTTTGGTCCATCCAACATTTGAATGTCTCATTTACTGATTTAGTAGTCAAAGAAACACCGATAATCCATCCTAATTTGGAATACATAGATGTTAGGAGGTAATACACGTATTCTAATGTGAGAAACCAAGTTTTATTACTGGTCTGTCCAACCTTTAAATGTCTCATTTAGAAATTTAGTAGTCAAAAAAACATCAAAATTCCATTCGAGTATGGAATAGATCGATGCCAGGTTGTAATACAATAGCAGTAATGTAAGAAACAAAGTTCTATTTTTAGTCCATCCAACTTTTGAGTGTCTCATTTACTAATTTCGTAGTCAAAGAAACATCGATAATCCATCTGAATTTGGAATACATAGATGTTAGGAGGTAATGCACATGTAGTAACGTAAGAAACCAAGTTTTGTTACTGGGCCGTCCAGCCTTTGTATGTCTCATTTAGTAATTTAGTAGTTAAAAAAACATCGATAAACCTTCTGAGTATGGAATACATAGATGTTAGGTTGTAATACAAGTGTAGTAATGTAAGAAATCAAGTTCTATTACTGGTACGTCCAACCTTTGTATGAGTTATTTAGTGATTTAGTTGTCAAAAAACACCGATAATCCATCCAAGTATGGGATAAATAGATGTTAGGAGGTAATATACGAGTTGTAATGTAAGAAACCAAGTTTTATTAATAGTCTGTCCAGCCTTTGTATGCCTTATTTAGTAATTTAGTAGTTAAAAAAACATCGATAACCCATCTGAGTATGGAATACATAGATGTTAGGTTGTAATACAATTGTAGTAATGTAAGAAACCAAGTTTTATTACTGGTCTCTCAAGCCTTTGTATGTCTCATTTAGTAATATAGTAGTCAAAAACACATCGATAACCCTTTTGAGTATGGTATGCATAGATGTTAGGTTGCAATACAAGTGTAGTAATATAAGAGACCAAGTTCTATTATTGGTCCGTCCAACCTTTGTATGTGTAATTTAGTGATTTAGTAGTCAAAAAAACACCGATAATCCATCCAAGTAAGGAATAAATAGATGCTAGGAGGTAATACACGTGTTCTAATGTAAGAAACCAAGTTTTATTATTGGTCTGTCCAACCTTTGTATGTCTCATTTAGAAATTTAGTACTCAAAAAATCATCAAAAATCCATCCGAGTATGGAATACATAGATGCCAGGTTGTAATACAATAGCAGTAATGTAAGAAACAAAGTTCTATTTTTGGTCCATCCTACTTTTGAATGTCTCATTTACTGATTTAGTAGTCAAAGAAACACCGATAATCCATCTTAATTTGGAATACATAGATGTTAGGAGGTAATACACGTATTCTAATGTGAGAAACCAAGTTTTATTACTGGTCTGTCCAACCTTTGTATGTCTCATTTAGAAATTTAGTAGTAAAAAAAACATCAAAATTCCATTCGAGTATGGAATAGATCGATGCCAGGTTGTAATACAATAGCAGTAATGTAAGAAACAAAGTTCTATTTTTAGTCCATCCAACTTTTGAATGTCTTAGTTAGTGATTTAGTAGTCAAAGAAACATCGATAATCCATCTGAATTTGGAATACATAGATGTTAGGAGGTAATGCACATGTAGTAACGTAAGAAACCAAGTTTTGTTACTGGGCCGTCCAGCCTTTGTATGTCTCATTTAGTAATTTAGTAGTTAAAAAAACATCGATAAACCTTCTGAGTATGGAATACATAGATGTTAGGTTGTAATACAAGTGTAGTAATGTAAGAAATCAAGTTCTATTACTGGTACGTCCAACCTTTGTATGAGTTATTTAGTGATTTAGTAGTCAAAATACACCGATAATCGATCCAAGTATGGAATAAATAGATGTTAGGAGGTAATATACGAGTTGTAATGTAAGAAACCAAGTTTTATTACTAGTCTGTCCAGCCTTTGTATGCCTTATTTAGTAATTTAGTAGTTAAAAAAACATCGATAACCCATCTGAGTATGGAATACATAGATGTTAGGTTGTAATACAATTGTAGTAATGTAAGAAACCAAGTTTTATTACTGGTCTCTCAAGCCTTTGTATGTCTCATTTAGTAATATAGTAGTCAAAAAAACAACGATAACCCTTTTGAGTATGGTATGCATAGATGTTAGGTTGCAATACAAGTGTAGTAATGTAAGAGACCAAGTTCTATTATTGGTCCATCCAACCTTTGTATGTGTAATTTAGTGATTTAGTAGTCAAAAAAACACCGATAATCCATCCAAGTAAGGAATAAATAGATGCTAGGAGGTAATACACGTGTTCTAATGTAAGAAACCAAGTTTTATTATTGGTCTGTCCAACCTTTGTATGTCTCATTTAGAAATTTAGTACTCAAAAAAACATCAACAATCCATCCGAGTATGGAATACATAGATGCCAGGTTGTAATACAATAGCAGTAATGTAAGAAACAAAGTTCTATTTTTGGTCCATCCAACATTTGAATGTCTCATTTACTGATTTAGTAGTCAAAGAAACACCGATAATCCATCCTAATTTGGAATACATAGATGTTAGGAGGTAATACACGTATTCTAATGTGAGAAACCAAGTTTTATTACTGGTCTGTCCAACCTTTGTATGTCTCATTTAGAAATTTAGAAGTCAAAAAAACGTCAAAATTCCATTCGAGTATGGAATTGATCGATGCCAGGTTGTAATACAATAGCAGTAATGTAAGAAACAAAGTTCTATTTTTAGTCCATCCAACTTTTGAATGTCTCATTTAGTGATTTAGTAGTCAAAGAAACATCGATAATCCATCTGAATTTGGAATACATAGATGTTAGGAGGTAATGCACATGTAGTAACGTAAGAAACCAAGTTTTGTTACTGGGCCGTCCAGCCTTTGTATGTCTCATTTAGTAATTTAGTAGTTAAAAAAACATCGATAAACCTTCTGAGTATGGAATACATAGATGTTAGGTTGTAATACAAGTGTAGTAATGTAAGAAATCAAGTTCTATTACTGGTACGTCCAACCTTTGTATGAGTTATTTAGTGATTTAGTAGTCAAAATACACCGATAATCGATCCAAGTATGGAATAAATAGATGTTAGGAGGTAATATACGAGTTGTAATGTAAGAAACCAAGTTTTATTACTAGTCTGTCCAGCCTTTGTATGCCTTATTTAGTAATTTAGTAGTTAAAAAAACATCGATAACCCATCTGAGTATGGAATACATAGATGTTAGGTTGTAATACAATTGTAGTAATGTAAGAAACCAAGTTTTATTACTGGTCTCTCAAGCCTTTGTATGTCTCATTTAGTAATATAGTAGTCAAAAAAACAACGATAACCCTTTTGAGTATGGTATGCATAGATGTTAGGTTGCAATACAAGTGTAGTAATGTAAGAGACCAAGTTCTATTATTGGTCCATCCAACCTTTGTATGTGTAATTTAGTGATTTAGTAGTCAAAAAAACACCGATAATCCATCCAAGTAAGGAATAAATAGATGCTAGGAGGTAATACACGTGTTCTAATGTAAGAAACCAAGTTTTATTATTGGTCTGTCCAACCTTTGTATGTCTCATTTAGAAATTTAGTACTCAAAAAAACATCAACAATCCATCCGAGTATGGAATACATAGATGCCAGGTTGTAATACAATAGCAGTAATGTAAGAAACAAAGTTCTATTTTTGGTCCATCCAACATTTGAATGTCTCATTTACTGATTTAGTAGTCAAAGAAACACCGATAATCCATCTTAATTTGGAATACATAGATGTTAGGAGGTAATACACGTATTCTAATGTGAGAAACCAAGTTTTATTACTGGTCTGTCCAACCTTTAAATGTCTCATTTAGAAATTTAGTAGTCAAAAAAACATCAAAATTCCATTCGAGTATGGAATAGATCGATGCCAGGTTGTAATACAATAGCAGTAATGTAAGAAACAAAGTTCTATTTTTAGTCCATCCAACTTTTGAATGTCTCATTTACTAATTTCGTAATCAAAGAAACATCGATAATCCATCTGAATTTGGAATACATAGATGTTAGGAGGTAATGCACATGTAGTAACGTAAGAAACCAAGTTTTGTTACTAGGCCGTCCAGCCTTTGTATGTCTCATTTAGTAATTTAGTAGTTAAAAAAACATCGATAAACCTTCTGAGTATGGAATACATAGATGTTAGGTTGTAATACAAGTGTAGTAATGTAAGAAATCAAGTTCTATTACCTGTACGTCCAACCTTTGTATGAGTTATTTAGTGATTTAGTTGTCAAAAAACACCGATAATCCATCCAAGTATGGGATAAATAGATGTTAGGAGGTAATATACGAGTTGTAATGTAAGAAACCAAGTTTTATTACTAGTCTGTCCAGCCTTTGTATGCCTTATTTAGTAATTTAGTAGTTTAAAAAACATCGATAACCCATCTGAGTATGGAATACATAGATGTTAGGTTGTAATACAATTGTAGTAATGTAAGAAACCAAGTTTTATTACTGGTCTCTCAAGCCTTTGTATGTCTCATTTAGTAATATAGTAGTCAAAAACACATCGATAACCCTTTTGAGTATGGTATGCATAGATGTTAGGTTGCAATACAAGTGTAGTAATATAAGAGACCAAGTTCTATTATTGGTCCGTCCAACCTTTGTATGTGTAATTTAGTGATTTAGTAGTCAAAAAAACACCGATAATCCATCCAAGTAAGGAATAAATAGATGCTAGGAGGTAATACACGTGTTCTAATGTAAGAAACCAAGTTTTATTATTGGTCTGTCCAACCTTTGTATGTCTCATTTAGAAATTTAGTACTCAAAAAATCATCAAAAATCCATCCGAGTATGGAATACATAGATGCCAGGTTGTAATACAATAGCAGTAATGTAAGAAACAAAGTTCTATTTTTGGTCCATCCAACATTTGAATGTCTCATTTACTGATTTAGTAGTCAAAGAAACACCGATAATCCATCTTAATTTGGAATACATAGATGTTAGGAGGTAATACACGTATTCTAATGTGAGAAACCAAGTTTTATTACTGGTCTGTCCAACCTTTAAATGTCTCATTTAGAAATTTAGTAGTCAAAAAAACATCAAAATTCCATTCGAGTATGGAATAGATCGATGCCAGGTTGTAATACAATAGCAGTAATGTAAGAAACAAAGTTCTATTTTTAGTCCATCCAACTTTTGAATGTCTCATTTACTAATTTCGTAATCAAGGAAACATCGATAATCCATCTGAATTTGGAATACATAGATGTTAGGAGGTAATGCACATGTAGTAACGTAAGAAACCAAGTTTTGTTACTGGGCCGTCCAGCCTTTGTATGTCTCATTTAGTAATTTAGTAGTTAAAAAAACATCGATAAACCTTCTGAGTATGGAATACATAGATGTTAGGTTGTAATACAAGTGTAGTAATGTAAGAAATCAAGTTCTATTACCTGTACGTCCAACCTTTGTATGAGTTATTTAGTGATTTAGTTGTCAAAAAACACCGATAATCCATCCAAGTATGGGATAAATAGATGTTAGGAGGTAATATACGAGTTGTAATGTAAGAAACCAAGTTTTATTACTAGTCTGTCCAGCCTTTGTATGCCTTATTTAGTAATTTAGTAGTTAAAAAAACATCGATAACCCATCTGAGTATGGAATACATAGATGTTAGGTTGTAATACAATTGTAGTAATGTAAGAAACCAAGTTTTATTACTGGTCTCTCAAGCCTTTGTATGTCTCATTTAGTAATATAGTAGTCAAAAACACATCGATAACCCTTTTGAGTATGGTATGCATAGATGTTAGGTTGCAATACAAGTGTAGTAATATAAGAGACCAAGTTCTATTATTGGTCCGTCCAACCTTTGTATGTGTAATTTAGTGATTTAGTAGTCAAAAAAACACCGATAATCCATCCAAGTAAGGAATAAATAGATGCTAGGAGGTAATACACGTGTTCTAATGTAAGAAACCAAGTATTATTATTGGTCTGTCCATCCTTTGTATGTCTTATTTAGAAATTTAGTACTCAAAAAAACATCAAAAATCCATCCGAGTATGGAATACATAGATGCCAGGTTGTAATACAATAGCAGTAATGTACGAAACAAAGTTCTATTTTTGGTCCATCCAACTTTTGAATGTCTTATTTACTGATTTAGTAGTCAAAGAAGCATCGATAATCCATATGAATTTGGAATACATAGATGTTAGGAGGTAATGCACATGTAGTAACGTAAGAAACCAAGTTTTGTTACTGGGCCGTCCAGCCTTTGTATGTCTCATTTAGTAATTTAGTAGTTAAAAAAACATCGATAAACCTTCTGAGTATGGAATACATAGATGTTAGGCTGTAATACAAGTGTAGTAATGTAAGAAATCAAGTTCTATTACTGGTACGTCCAACCTTTGTATGAGTTATTTAGTGATTTAGTTGTCAAAATACACCGATAATCGATCCAAGTATGGAATAAATAGATGTTAGGAGGTAATATACGAGTTGTAATGTAAGGAACCAAGTTTTATTACTAGTCTGTCCAGCCTTTGTATGCCTTATTTAGTAATTTAGTAGTTAAAAAAACATCGATAACCCATCTGAGTATGGAATACATAGATGTTAGGTTGTAATAATTGTAGTAATGTAAGAAACCAAGTTTTATTACTGGTCTCTCAAGCCTTTGTATGTCTCATTTAGTAATATAGTAGTCAAAAAAACAACGATAACCCTTTTGAGTATGGTATGCATAGATGTTAGGTTGCAATACAAGTGTAGTAATGTAAGAGACCAAGTTCTATTATTGGTCCATCCAACCTTTGTATGTGTAATTTAGTGATTTAGTAGTCAAAAAAACACCGATAATCCATCCAAGTAAGGAATAAATAGATGCTAGGAGGTAATACACGTGTTCTAATGTAAGAAACCAAGTTTTATTATTGGTCTGTCCAACCTTTGTATGTCTCATTTAGAAATTTAGTACTCAAAAAAACATCAACAATCCATCCGAGTATGGAATACATAGATGCCAGGTTGTAATACAATAGCAGTAATGTAAGAAACAAAGTTCTATTTTTGGTCCATCCAACATTTGAATGTCTCATTTACTGATTTAGTAGTCAAAGAAACACCGATAATCCATCTTAATTTGGAATACATAGATGTTAGGAGGTAATACACGTATTCTAATATGAGAAACCAAGTTTTATTACTGGTCTGTCCAACCTTTAAATGTCTCATTTAGAAATTTAGTAGTCAAAAAAACATCAAAATTCCATTCGAGTATGGAATAGATCGATGCCAGGTTGTAATACAATAGCAGTAATGTAAGAAACAAAGTTCTATTTTTAGTCCATCCAACTTTTGAATGTCTCATTTACTAATTTCGTAATCAAGGAAACATCGATAATCCATCTGAATTTGGAATACATAGATGTTAGGAGGTAATGCACATGTAGTAACGTAAGAAACCATGTTTTGTTACTGGGCCGTCCAGCCTTTGTATGTCTCATTTAGTAATTTAGTAGTTAAAAAAACATCGATAAACCTTCTGAGTATGGAATACATAGATGTTAGGTTGTAATACAAGTGTAGTAATGTAAGAAATCAAGTTCTATTACCTGTACGTCCAACCTTTGTATGAGTTATTTAGTGATTTAGTTGTCAAAAAACACCGATAATCCATCCAAGTATGGGATAAATAGATGTTAGGAGGTAATATACGAGTTGTAATGTAAGAAACCAAGTTTTATTACTAGTCTGTCCAGCCTTTGTATGCCTTATTTAGTAATTTAGTAGTTAAAAAAACATCGATAACCCATCTGAGTATGGAATACATAGATGTTAGGTTGTAATACAATTGTAGTAATGTAAGAAACCAAGTTTTATTACTGGTCTCTCAAGCCTTTGTATGTCTCATTTAGTAATATAGTAGTCAAAAACACATCGATAACCCTTTTGAGTATGGTATGCATAGATGTTAGGTTGCAATACAAGTGTAGTAATATAAGAGACCAAGTTCTATTATTGGTCCGTCCAACCTTTGTATGTGTAATTTAGTGATTTAGTAGTCAAAAAAACACCGATAATCCATCCAAGTAAGGAATAAATAGATGCTAGGAGGTAATACACGTGTTCTAATGTAAGAAACCAAGTTTTATTATTGGTCTGTCCAACCTTTGTATGTCTCATTTAGAAATTTAGTAGTCAAAAAAACATCAAAAATCCATCCGAGTATGGAATACATAGATGCCAGGTTGTAATACAATAACAGTAATGTAAGAAACAAAGTTCTATTTTTGGTCCATCCAACTTTTGAATGTCTCATTTACTGATTTAGTAGTCAAAGAAACACCGATAATCCATCCTAATTTGGAATACATAGATGTTAGGAGGTAATACACGTATTCTAATGTGAGAAACCAAGTTTTATTACTGGTCTGTCCAACCTTTGTATGTCTCATTTAGAAATTTAGTAGTCAAAAAAACATCAAAATTCCATTCGAGTATGGAATAGATCGATGCCAGGTTGTAATACAATAGCAGTAATGTAAGAAACAAAGTTCTATTTTTAGTCCATCCAACTTTTGAATGTCTCATTTAGTGATTTAGTAGTCAAAGAAACATCGATAATCCATCTGAATTTGGAATACATAGATGTTAGGAGGTAATGCACATGTAGTAACGTAAGAAACCATGTTTTGTTACTGGGCCGTCCAGCCTTTGTATGTCTCATTTAGTAATTTAGTAGTTAAAAAAACATCGATAAACCTTCTGAGTATGGAATACATAGATGTTAGGTTGTAATACAAGTGTAGTAATGTAAGAAATCAAGTTCTATTACCTGTACGTCCAACCTTTGTATGAGTTATTTAGTGATTTAGTTGTCAAAAAACACCGATAATCCATCCAAGTATGGGATAAATAGATGTTAGGAGGTAATATACGAGTTGTAATGTAAGAAACCAAGTTTTATTACTAGTCTGTCCAGCCTTTGTATGCCTTATTTAGTAATTTAGTAGTTAAAAAAACATCGATAACCCATCTGAGTATGGAATACATAGATGTTAGGTTGTAATACAATTGTAGTAATGTAAGAAACCAAGTTTTATTACTGGTCTCTCAAGCCTTTGTATGTCTCATTTAGTAATATAGTAGTCAAAAACACATCGATAACCCTTTTGAGTATGGTATGCATAGATGTTAGGTTGCAATACAAGTGTAGTAATATAAGAGACCAAGTTCTATTATTGGTCCGTCCAACCTTTGTATGTGTAATTTAGTGATTTAGTAGTCAAAAAAACACCGATAATCCATCCAAGTAAGGAATAAATAGATGCTAGGAGGTAATACACGTGTTCTAATGTAAGAAACCAAGTTTTATTATTGGTCTGTCCAACCTTTGTATGTCTCATTTAGAAATTTAGTACTCAAAAAATCATCAAAAATCCATCCGAGTATGGAATACATAGATGCCAGGTTGTAATACAATAACAGTAATGTAAGAAACAAAGTTCTATTTTTGGTCCATCCAACTTTTGAATGTCTCATTTACTGATTTAGTAGTCAAAGAAACACCGATAATCCATCCTAATTTGGAATACATAGATGTTAGGAGGTAATACACGTATTCTAATGTGAGAAACCAAGTTTTATTACTGGTCTGTCCAACCTTTGTATGTCTCATTTAGAAATTTAGTAGTCAAAAAAACATCAAAATTCCATTCGAGTATGGAATAGATCGATGCCAGGTTGTAATACAATAGCAGTAATGTAAGAAACAAAGTTCTATTTTTAGTCCATCCAACTTTTGAATGTCTCATTTAGTGATTTAGTAGTCAAAGAAACATCGATAATCCATCTGAATTTGGAATACATAGATGTTAGGAGGTAATGCACATGTAGTAACGTAAGAAACCAAGTTTTGTTACTGGGCCGTCCAGCCTTTGTATGTCTCATTTAGTAATTTAGTAGTTAAAAAAACATCGATAACCTTCTGAGTATGGAATACATAGATGTTAGGTTGTAATACAAGTGTAGTAATGTAAGAAATCAAGTTCTATTACCTGTACGTCCAACCTTTGTATGAGTTATTTAGTGATTTAGTTGTCAAAAAACACCGATAATCCATCCAAGTATGGGATAAATAGATGTTAGGAGGTAATATACGAGTTGTAATGTAAGAAACCAAGTTTTATTACTAGTCTGTCCAGCCTTTGTATGCCTTATTTAGTAATTTAGTAGTTAAAAAATCATCGATAACCCATCTGAGTATGGAATACATAGATGTTAGGTTGTAATACAATTGTAGTAATGTAAGAAACCAAGTTTTATTACTGGTCTCTCAAGCCTTTGTATGTCTCATTTAGTAATATAGTAGTCAAAAACACATCGATAACCCTTTTGAGTATGGTATGCATAGATGTTAGGTTGCAATACAAGTGTAGTAATATAAGAGACCAAGTTCTATTATTGGTCCGTCCAACCTTTGTATGTGTAATTTAGTGATTTAGTAGTCAAAAAAACACCGATAATCCATCCAAGTAAGGAATAAATAGATGCTAGGAGGTAATACACGTGTTCTAATGTAAGAAACCAAGTTTTATTATTGGTCTGTCCAACCTTTGTATGTCTCATTTAGAAATTTAGCACTCAAAAAATCATCAAAAATCCATCCGAGTATGGAATACATAGATGCCAGGTTGTAATACAATAACAGTAATGTAAGAAACAAAGTTCTATTTTTGGTCCATCCAACTTTTGAATGTCTCATTTACTGATTTAGTAGTCAAAAAAACACTGATAATCCATCCAAGTAAGGAATAAATAGATGCTAGGAGGTAATACACGTGTTCTAATGTAAGAAACCAAGTATTATTATTGGTCTGTCCATCCTTTGTATGTCTTATTTAGAAATTTAGTACTCAAAAAAACATCAAAAATCCATCCGAGTATGGAATACATAGATGCCAGGTTGTAATACAATAGCAGTAATGTACGAAACAAAGTTCTATTTTTGGTCCATCCAACTTTTGAATGTCTTATTTACTGATTTAGTAGTCAAAGAAGCATCGATAATCCATATGAATTTGGAATACATAGATGTTAGGAGGTAATGCACATGTAGTAACGTAAGAAACCAAGTTTTGTTACTGGGCCGTCCAGCCTTTGTATGTCTCATTTAGTAATTTAGTAGTTAAAAAAACATCGATAAACCTTCTGAGTATGGAATACATAGATGTTAGGCTGTAATACAAGTGTAGTAATGTAAGAAATCAAGTTCTATTACTGGTACGTCCAACCTTTGTATGAGTTATTTAGTGATTTAGTTGTCAAAATACACCGATAATCGATCCAAGTATGGAATAAATAGATGTTAGGAGGTAATATACGAGTTGTAATGTAAGAAACCAAGTTTTATTACTAGTCTGTCCAGCCTTTGTATGCCTTATTTAGTAATTTAGTAGTTAAAAAAACATCGATAACCCATCTGAGTATGGAATACATAGATGTTAGGTTGTAATAATTGTAGTAATGTAAGAAACCAAGTTTTATTACTGGTCTCTCAAGCCTTTGTATGTCTCATTTAGTAATATAGTAGTCAAAAAAACAACGATAACCCTTTTGAGTATGGTATGCATAGATGTTAGGTTGCAATACAAGTGTAGTAATGTAAGAGACCAAGTTCTATTATTGGTCCATCCAACCTTTGTATGTGTAATTTAGTGATTTAGTAGTCAAAAAAACACCGATAATCCATCCAAGTAAGGAATAAATAGATGCTAGGAGGTAATACACGTGTTCTAATGTAAGAAACCAAGTTTTATTATTGGTCTGTCCAACCTTTGTATGTCTCATTTAGAAATTTAGTACTCAAAAAATCATCAAAAATCCATCCGAGTATGGAATACATAGATGCCAGGTTGTAATACAATAGCAGTAATGTAAGAAACAAAGTTCTATTTTTGGTCCATCCAACATTTGAATGTCTCATTTACTGATTTAGTAGTCAAAGAAACACCGATAATCCATCTTAATTTGGAATACATAGATGTTAGGAGGTAATACACGTATTCTAATGTGAGAAACCAAGTTTTATTACTGGTCTGTCCAACCTTTAAATGTCTCATTTAGAAATTTAGTAGTCAAAAAAACATCAAAATTCCATTCGAGTATGGAATAGATCGATGCCAGGTTGTAATACAATAGCAGTAATGTAAGAAACAAAGTTCTATTTTTAGTCCATCCAACTTTTGAATGTCTCATTTACTAATTTCGTAATCAAGGAAACATCGATAATCCATCTGAATTTGGAATACATAGATGTTAGGAGGTAATGCACATGTAGTAACGTAAGAAACCAAGTTTTGTTACTGGGCCGTCCAACCTTTGTATGTCTCATTTAGTAATTTAGTAGTTAAAAAAACATCGATAAACCTTCTGAGTATGGAATACATAGATGTTAGGTTGTAATACAAGTGTAGTAATGTAAGAAATCAAGTTCTATTACCTGTACGTCCAACCTTTGTATGAGTTATTTAGTGATTTAGTTGTCAAAAAACACCGATAATCCATCCAAGTATGGGATAAATAGATGTTAGGAGGTAATATACGAGTTGTAATGTAAGAAACCAAGTTTTATTACTAGTCTGTCCAGCCTTTGTATGCCTTATTTAGTAATTTAGTAGTTAAAAAAACATCGATAACCCATCTGAGTATGGAATACATAGATGTTAGGTTGTAATACAATTGTAGTAATGTAAGAAACCAAGTTTTATTACTGGTCTCTCAAGCCTTTGTATGTCTCATTTAGTAATATAGTAGTCAAAAACACATCGATAACCCTTTTGAGTATGGTATGCATAGATGTTAGGTTGCAATACAAGTGTAGTAATATAAGAGACCAAGTTCTATTATTGGTCCGTCCAACCTTTGTATGTGTAATTTAGTGATTTAGTAGTCAAAAAAACACCGATAATCCATCCAAGTAAGGAATAAATAGATGCTAGGAGGTAATACACGTGTTCTAATGTAAGAAACCAAGTTTTATTATTGGTCTGTCCAACCTTTGTATGTCTCATTTAGAAATTTAGTACTCAAAAAATCATCAAAAATCCATCCGAGTATGGAATACATAGATGCCAGGTTGTAATACAATAACAGTAATGTAAGAAACAAAGTTCTATTTTTGGTCCATCCAACTTTTGAATGTCTCATTTACTGATTTAGTAGTCAAAGAAACACCGATAATCCATCCTAATTTGGAATACATAGATGTTAGGAGGTAATACACGTATTCTAATGTGAGAAACCAAGTTTTATTACTGGTCTGTCCAACCTTTGTATGTCTCATTTAGAAATTTAGTAGTCAAAAAAACATCAAAATTCCATTCGAGTATGGAATAGATCGATGCCAGGTTGTAATACAATAGCAGTAATGTAAGAAACAAAGTTCTATTTTTAGTCCATCCAACTTTTGAATGTCTCATTTAGTGATTTAGTAGTCAAAGAAACATCGATAATCCATCTGAATTTGGAATACATAGATGTTAGGAGGTAATGCACATGTAGTAACGTAAGAAACCAAGTTTTGTTACTGGGCCGTCCAGCCTTTGTATGTCTCATTTAGTAATTTAGTAGTTAAAAAAACATCGATAACCTTCTGAGTATGGAATACATAGATGTTAGGTTGTAATACAAGTGTAGTAATGTAAGAAATCAAGTTCTATTACCTGTACGTCCAACCTTTGTATGAGTTATTTAGTGATTTAGTTGTCAAAAAACACCGATAATCCATCCAAGTATGGGATAAATAGATGTTAGGAGGTAATATACGAGTTGTAATGTAAGAAACCAAGTTTTATTACTAGTCTGTCCAGCCTTTGTATGCCTTATTTAGTAATTTAGTAGTTAAAAAATCATCGATAACCCATCTGAGTATGGAATACATAGATGTTAGGTTGTAATACAATTGTAGTAATGTAAGAAACCAAGTTTTATTACTGGTCTCTCAAGCCTTTGTATGTCTCATTTAGTAATATAGTAGTCAAAAACACATCGATAACCCTTTTGAGTATGGTATGCATAGATGTTAGGTTGCAATACAAGTGTAGTAATATAAGAGACCAAGTTCTATTATTGGTCCGTCCAACCTTTGTATGTGTAATTTAGTGATTTAGTAGTCAAAAAAACACCGATAATCCATCCAAGTAAGGAATAAATAGATGCTAGGAGGTAATACACGTGTTCTAATGTAAGAAACCAAGTTTTATTATTGGTCTGTCCAACCTTTGTATGTCTCATTTAGAAATTTAGCACTCAAAAAATCATCAAAAATCCATCCGAGTATGGAATACATAGATGCCAGGTTGTAATACAATAACAGTAATGTAAGAAACAAAGTTCTATTTTTGGTCCATCCAACTTTTGAATGTCTCATTTACTGATTTAGTAGTCAAAAAAACACTGATAATCCATCCAAGTAAGGAATAAATAGATGCTAGGAGGTAATACACGTGTTCTAATGTAAGAAACCAAGTATTATTATTGGTCTGTCCATCCTTTGTATGTCTTATTTAGAAATTTAGTACTCAAAAAAACATCAAAAATCCATCCGAGTATGGAATACATAGATGCCAGGTTGTAATACAATAGCAGTAATGTACGAAACAAAGTTCTATTTTTGGTCCATCCAACTTTTGAATGTCTTATTTACTGATTTAGTAGTCAAAGAAGCATCGATAATCCATATGAATTTGGAATACATAGATGTTAGGAGGTAATGCACATGTAGTAACGTAAGAAACCAAGTTTTGTTACTGGGCCGTCCAGCCTTTGTATGTCTCATTTAGTAATTTAGTAGTTAAAAAAACATCGATAAACCTTCTGAGTATGGAATACATAGATGTTAGGCTGTAATACAAGTGTAGTAATGTAAGAAATCAAGTTCTATTACTGGTACGTCCAACCTTTGTATGAGTTATTTAGTGATTTAGTTGTCAAAATACACCGATAATCGATCCAAGTATGGAATAAATAGATGTTAGGAGGTAATATACGAGTTGTAATGTAAGAAACCAAGTTTTATTACTAGTCTGTCCAGCCTTTGTATGCCTTATTTAGTAATTTAGTAGTTAAAAAAACATCGATAACCCATCTGAGTATGGAATACATAGATGTTAGGTTGTAATAATTGTAGTAATGTAAGAAACCAAGTTTTATTACTGGTCTCTCAAGCCTTTGTATGTCTCATTTAGTAATATAGTAGTCAAAAAAACAACGATAACCCTTTTGAGTATGGTATGCATAGATGTTAGGTTGCAATACAAGTGTAGTAATGTAAGAGACCAAGTTCTATTATTGGTCCATCCAACCTTTGTATGTGTAATTTAGTGATTTAGTAGTCAAAAAAACACCGATAATCCATCCAAGTAAGGAATAAATAGATGCTAGGAGGTAATACACGTGTTCTAATGTAAGAAACCAAGTTTTATTATTGGTCTGTCCAACCTTTGTATGTCTCATTTAGAAATTTAGTACTCAAAAAATCATCAAAAATCCATCCGAGTATGGAATACATAGATGCCAGGTTGTAATACAATAGCAGTAATGTAAGAAACAAAGTTCTATTTTTGGTCCATCCAACATTTGAATGTCTCATTTACTGATTTAGTAGTCAAAGAAACACCGATAATCCATCTTAATTTGGAATACATAGATGTTAGGAGGTAATACACGTATTCTAATGTGAGAAACCAAGTTTTATTACTGGTCTGTCCAACCTTTAAATGTCTCATTTAGAAATTTAGTAGTCAAAAAAACATCAAAATTCCATTCGAGTATGGAATAGATCGATGCCAGGTTGTAATACAATAGCAGTAATGTAAGAAACAAAGTTCTATTTTTAGTCCATCCAACTTTTGAATGTCTCATTTACTAATTTCGTAATCAAGGAAACATCGATAATCCATCTGAATTTGGAATACATAGATGTTAGGAGGTAATGCACATGTAGTAACGTAAGAAACCAAGTTTTGTTACTGGGCCGTCCAGCCTTTGTATGTCTCATTTAGTAATTTAGTAGTTAAAAAAACATCGATAAACCTTCTGAGTATGGAATACATAGATGTTAGGTTGTAATACAAGTGTAGTAATGTAAGAAATCAAGTTCTATTACCTGTACGTCCAACCTTTGTATGAGTTATTTAGTGATTTAGTTGTCAAAAAACACCGATAATCCATCCAAGTATGGGATAAATAGATGTTAGGAGGTAATATACGAGTTGTAATGTAAGAAACCAAGTTTTATTACTAGTCTGTCCAGCCTTTGTATGCCTTATTTAGTAATTTAGTAGTTAAAAAAACATCGATAACCCATCTGAGTATGGAATACATAGATGTTAGGTTGTAATACAATTGTAGTAATGTAAGAAACCAAGTTTTATTACTGGTCTCTCAAGCCTTTGTATGTCTCATTTAGTAATATAGTAGTCAAAAACACATCGATAACCCTTTTGAGTATGGTATGCATAGATGTTAGGTTGCAATACAAGTGTAGTAATATAAGAGACCAAGTTCTATTATTGGTCCGTCCAACCTTTGTATGTGTAATTTAGTGATTTAGTAGTCAAAAAAACACCGATAATCCATCCAAGTAAGGAATAAATAGATGCTAGGAGGTAATACACGTGTTCTAATGTAAGAAACCAAGTTTTATTATTGGTCTGTCCAACCTTTGTATGTCTCATTTAGAAATTTAGTACTCAAAAAATCATCAAAAATCCATCCGAGTATGGAATACATAGATGCCAGGTTGTAATACAATAACAGTAATGTAAGAAACAAAGTTCTATTTTTGGTCCATCCAACTTTTGAATGTCTCATTTACTGATTTAGTAGTCAAAGAAACACCGATAATCCATCCTAATTTGGAATACATAGATGTTAGGAGGTAATACACGTATTCTAATGTGAGAAACCAAGTTTTATTACTGGTCTGTCCAACCTTTGTATGTCTCATTTAGAAATTTAGTAGTCAAAAAAACATCAAAATTCCATTCGAGTATGGAATAGATCGATGCCAGGTTGTAATACAATAGCAGTAATGTAAGAAACAAAGTTCTATTTTTAGTCCATCCAACTTTTGAATGTCTCATTTAGTGATTTAGTAGTCAAAGAAACATCGATAATCCATCTTAATTTGGAATACATAGATGTTAGGAGGTAATGCACATGTAGTAACGTAAGAAACCAAGTTTTGTTACTGGGCCGTCGAGCCTTTGTATGTCTCATTTAGTAATTTACTAGTTAAAAAAACATCGATAAACCTTCTGAGTATGGAATACATAGATGTTAGGTTGTAATACAAGTGTAGTAATGTAAGAAATCAAGTTCTATTACTGGTACGTCGAACCTTTATATGAGTTATTTAGTGATTTAGTAGTCAAAAAAACACCGATAATCCATCCAAGTAAGGAATAAATAGATGCTAGGAGGTAATACACGTGTTCTAATGTAAGAAACCAAGTATTATTATTGGTCTGTCCATCCTTTGTATGTCTTATTTAGAAATTTAGTACTCAAAAAAACATCAAAAATCCATCCGAGTATGGAATACATAGATGCCAGGTTGTAATACAATAGCAGTAATGTACGAAACAAAGTTCTATTTTTGGTCCATCCAACTTTTGAATGTCTTATTTACTGATTTAGTAGTCAAAGAAGCATCGATAATCCATATGAATTTGGAATACATAGATGTTAGGAGGTAATGCACATGTAGTAACGTAAGAAACCAAGTTTTGTTACTGGGCCGTCCAGCCTTTGTATGTCTCATTTAGTAATTTAGTAGTTAAAAAAACATCGATAAACCTTCTGAGTATGGAATACATAGATGTTAGGCTGTAATACAAGTGTAGTAATGTAAGAAATCAAGTTCTATTACTGGTACGTCCAACCTTTGTATGAGTTATTTAGTGATTTAGTTGTCAAAATACACCGATAATCGATCCAAGTATGGAATAAATAGATGTTAGGAGGTAATATACGAGTTGTAATGTAAGAAACCAAGTTTTATTACTAGTCTGTCCAGCCTTTGTATGCCTTATTTAGTAATTTAGTAGTTAAAAAAACATCGATAACCCATCTGAGTATGGAATACATAGATGTTAGGTTGTAAGAATTGTAGTAATGTAAGAAACCAAGTTTTATTACTGGTCTCTCAAGCCTTTGTATGTCTCATTTAGTAATATAGTAGTCAAAAAAACAACGATAACCCTTTTGAGTATGGTATGCATAGATGTTAGGTTGCAATACAAGTGTAGTAATGTAAGAGACCAAGTTCTATTATTGGTCCATCCAACCTTTGTATGTGTAATTTAGTGATTTAGTAGTCAAAAAAACACCGATAATCCATCCAAGTAAGGAATAAATAGATGCTAGGAGGTAATACACGTGTTCTAATGTAAGAAACCAAGTTTTATTATTGGTCTGTCCAACCTTTGTATGTCTCATTTAGAAATTTAGTACTCAAAAAATCATCAAAAATCCATCCGAGTATGGAATACATAGATGCCAGGTTGTAATACAATAGCAGTAATGTAAGAAACGAAGTTCTATTTTTGGTCCATCCAACATTTGAATGTCTCATTTACTGATTTAGTAGTCAAAGAAACACCGATAATCCATCTTAATTTGGAATACATAGATGTTAGGAGGTAATACACGTATTCTAATGTGAGAAACCAAGTTTTATTACTGGTCTGTCCAACCTTTAAATGTCTCATTTAGAAATTTAGTAGTCAAAAAAACATCAAAATTCCATTCGAGTATGGAATAGATCGATGCCAGGTTGTAATACAATAGCAGTAATGTAAGAAACAAAGTTCTATTTTTAGTCCATCCAACTTTTGAATGTCTCATTTACTAATTTCGTAATCAAGGAAACATCGATAATCCATCTGAATTTGGAATACATAGATGTTAGGAGGTAATGCACATGTAGTAACGTAAGAAACCAAGTTTTGTTACTGGGCCGTCCAGCCTTTGTATGTCTCATTTAGTAATTTAGTAGTTAAAAAAACATCGATAAACCTTCTGAGTATGGAATACATAGATGTTAGGTTGTAATACAAGTGTAGTAATGTAAGAAATCAAGTTCTATTACCTGTACGTCCAACCTTTGTATGAGTTATTTAGTGATTTAGTTGTCAAAAAACACCGATAATCCATCCAAGTATGGGATAAATAGATGTTAGGAGGTAATATACGAGTTGTAATGTAAGAAACCAAGTTTTATTACTAGTCTGTCCAGCCTTTGTATGCCTTATTTAGTAATTTAGTAGTTAAAAAAACATCGATAACCCATCTGAGTATGGAATACATAGATGTTAGGTTGTAATACAATTGTAGTAATGTAAGAAACCAAGTTTTATTACTGGTCTCTCAAGCCTTTGTATGTCTCATTTAGTAATATAGTAGTCAAAAACACATCGATAACCCTTTTGAGTATGGTATGCATAGATGTTAGGTTGCAATACAAGTGTAGTAATATAAGAGACCAAGTTCTATTATTGGTCCGTCCAACCTTTGTATGTGTAATTTAGTGATTTAGTAGTCAAAAAAACACCGATAATCCATCCAAGTAAGGAATAAATAGATGCTAGGAGGTAATACACGTGTTCTAATGTAAGAAACCAAGTTTTATTATTGGTCTGTCCAACCTTTGTATGTCTCATTTAGAAATTTAGTACTCAAAAAATCATCAAAAATCCATCCGAGTATGGAATACATAGATGCCAGGTTGTAATACAATAACAGTAATGTAAGAAACAAAGTTCTATTTTTGGTCCATCCAACTTTTGAATGTCTCATTTACTGATTTAGTAGTCAAAGAAACACCGATAATCCATCCTAATTTGGAATACATAGATGTTAGGAGGTAATACACGTATTCTAATGTGAGAAACCAAGTTTTATTACTGGTCTGTCCAACCTTTGTATGTCTCATTTAGAAATTTAGTAGTCAAAAAAACATCAAAATTCCATTCGAGTATGGAATAGATCGATGCCAGGTTGTAATACAATAGCAGTAATGTAAGAAACAAAGTTCTATTTTTAGTCCATCCAACTTTTGAATGTCTCATTTAGTGATTTAGTAGTCAAAGAAACATCGATAATCCATCTTAATTTGGAATACATAGATGTTAGGAGGTAATGCACATGTAGTAACGTAAGAAACCAAGTTTTGTTACTGGGCCGTCGAGCCTTTGTATGTCTCATTTAGTAATTTACTAGTTAAAAAAACATCGATAAACCTTCTGAGTATGGAATACATAGATGTTAGGTTGTAATACAAGTGTAGTAATGTAAGAAATCAAGTTCTATTACTGGTACGTCGAACCTTTATATGAGTTATTTAGTGATTTAGTAGTCAAAAAAACACCGATAATCCATCCAAGTAAGGAATAAATAGATGCTAGGAGGTAATACACGTGTTCTAATGTAAGAAACCAAGTATTATTATTGGTCTGTCCATCCTTTGTATGTCTTATTTAGAAATTTAGTACTCAAAAAAACATCAAAAATCCATCCGAGTATGGAATACATAGATGCCAGGTTGTAATACAATAGCAGTAATGTACGAAACAAAGTTCTATTTTTGGTCCATCCAACTTTTGAATGTCTTATTTACTGATTTAGTAGTCAAAGAAGCATCGATAATCCATATGAATTTGGAATACATAGATGTTAGGAGGTAATGCACATGTAGTAACGTAAGAAACCAAGTTTTGTTACTGGGCCGTCCAGCCTTTGTATGTCTCATTTAGTAATTTAGTAGTTAAAAAAACATCGATAAACCTTCTGAGTATGGAATACATAGATGTTAGGCTGTAATACAAGTGTAGTAATGTAAGAAATCAAGTTCTATTACTGGTACGTCCAACCTTTGTATGTCTCATTTAGAAATTTAGTACTCAAAAAATCATCAAAAATCCATCCGAGTATGGAATACATAGATGCCAGGTTGTAATACAATAGCAGTAATGTAAGAAACAAAGTTCTATTTTTGGTCCATCCAACTTTTGAATGTCTCATTTACTGATTTAGTAGTCAAAGAAACACCGATAATCCATCCTAATTTGGAATACATAGATGTTAGGAGGTAATACACGTATTCTAATGTGAGAAACCAAGTTTTATTACTGGTCTGTCCAACCTTTGTATGTCTCATTTAGAAATTTAGTAGTCAAAAAAACATCAAAATTCCATTCGAGTATGGAATAGATCGATGCCAGGTTGTAATACAATAGCAGTAATGTAAGAAACAAAGTTCTATTTTTAGTCCATCCAACTTTTGAATGTCTCATTTAGTGATTTAGTAGTCAAAGAAACATCGATAATCCATCTTAATTTGGAATACATAGATGTTAGGAGGTAATTCACATGTAGTAACGTAAGAAACCAAGTTTTGTTACTGGGCCGTCGAGCCTTTGTATGTCTCATTTAGTAATTTACTAGTTAAAAAAACATCGATAAACCTTCTGAGTATGGAATACATAGATGTTAGGTTGTAATACAAGTGTAGTAATGTAAGAAATCAAGTTCTATTACTGGTACGTCGAACCTTTATATGAGTTATTTAGTGATTTAGTAGTCAAAAAAACACCGATAATCCATCCAAGTAAGGAATAAATAGATGCTAGGAGGTAATACACGTGTTCTAATGTAAGAAACCAAATATTATTATTGGTCTGTCCATCCTTTGTATGTCTTATTTAGAAATTTAGTACTCAAAAAAACATCAAAAATCCATCCGAGTATGGAATACATAGATGCCAGGTTGTAATACAATAGCAGTAATGTACGAAACAAAGTTCTATTTTTGGTCCATCCAACTTTTGAATGTCTTATTTACTGATTTAGTAGTCAAAGAAACATCGATAATCCATATGAATTTGGAATACATAGATGTTAGGAGGTAATACACGTATTCTAATGTAAGAAACCAAGTTTTATTACTGGTCTGTCCAACATTTGTATGTCTCATTTAGAAATTTAGTAGTCAAAAAAACATCAAAATTCCATTCGAGTATGGAATAGATCGATGCCAGGTTGTAATACAATAGCAGTAATGTACGAAACAAAGTTCTATTTTTGGTCCATCCAACTTTTGAATGTCTCATTTACTGATTTAGTAGTCAAAGAAGCACCGATAATCCATCTGAATTTGGAATACATTGATGTTAGGAGGTAATACACGTATTCTAATGTAAGAAACCAAGTTTTATTACTGGTCTGTCCAACCTTTGTATGTCTCATTTAGAAATTTAGTAGTCAAAAAAACATCAAAATTCCATTCGAGTATGGAATAGATCGATGCCAGGTTGTAATACAATAGCAGTAATGTAAGAAACAAAGTTCTATTTTTAGTCCATCCAACTTTTGAATGTCTCATTTACTGATTTAGTAGTCAAAGAAGCACCGATAATCCATCTGAATTTGGAATACATTGATGTTAGGAGGTAATACACGTATTCTAATGTAAGAAACCAAGTTTTATTACTGGTCTGTCCAACCTTTGTATGTCTCATTTAGAAATTTAGTAGTCAAAAAAACATCAAAATTCCATTCGAGTATGGAATAGATCGATGCCAGGTTGTAATACAATAGCAGTAATGTAAGAAACAAAGTTCTATTTTTAGTCCATCCAACTTTTGAATGTCTCATTTAGTGATTTAGTAGTCAAAGAAGCACCGATAATCCATCTGAATTTGGAATACATTGATGTTAGGAGGTAATACACGTATTCTAATGTAAGAAACCAAGTTCTATTACTGGTCTGTCCAACCTTTGTATGTCTCATTTAGAAATTTAGTAGTCAAAAAAACATCAAAATTCCATTCGAGTATGGAATAGATCGATGCCAGGTTGTAATACAATAGCAGTAATGTAAGAAACAAAGTTCTATTTTTAGTCCATCCAACTTTTGAATGTCTCATTTAGTGATTTAGTAGTCAAAGAAACATTGATAATCCATCTGAATTTGGAATACATAGATGTTAGGAGGTAATGCACATGTAGTAACGTAAGAAACCAAGTTTTATTACTGGGCCGTCCAGCCTTTGTATGTCTCATTTAGTAATTTAGAAGTTAAAAAAACATCGATAAACCTTCTGAGTATGGAATACATAGATGTTAGGTTGAAATACAAGTGTAGTAATGTAAGAAATCAAGTTCTATTACTGGTACGTCGAACCTTTGTATGAGTTATTTAGTGATTTAGTTGTCAAAAAACACCGATAATCCATCCAAGTATGGAATAAATAGATGTTAGGAGGTAATATACGAGTTGTAATGTAAGAAACCAAGTTTTATTACTAGTCTGTCCAGCCTTTGTATGCCTTATTTAGTAATTTAGTAGTTAAAAAAACATCGATAACCCATCTGAGTATGGAATACATAGATGTTAGGTTGTAATACAATTGTAGTAATGTAAGAAACCAAGTTTTATTACTGGTCTCTCAAGCCTTTGTATGTCTCATTTAGTAATATTGTAGTCAAAAACACATTGATAACCCTTTTGAGTATGGTATGCATAGATGTTAGGTTGCAATACAAGTGTAGTAATGTAAGAGACCAAGTTCTATTATTGGTCCGTCCAACCTTTGTATGTGTAATTTAGTGATTTAGTAGTCAAAAAAACACCGATAATCCATCCAAGTAAGGAATAAATAGATGCTAGGAGGTAATACACGTGTTCTAATGTAAGAAACCAAGTTTTATTATTGGTTTGTCCAACCTTTGTATGTCTCATTTAGAAATTTAGTAGTCAAAAAAACATCAAAAATCCATCCGAGTATGGAATACATAGATGCCAGGTTGTAATACAATAGCAGTAATGTAAGAAACAATGTTCTATTTTTGGTCCATCCAACTTTTGAATGTCTCATTTACTGATTTAGTAGGTAAAGAAACACCGATAATCCATCTGAATTTGGAATACATAGATGTTAGGAGGTAATACACGTATTCTAATGTAAGAAACCAAGTTTTATTACTGGTCTGTCCAACCTTTGTATGTCTCATTTAGAAATTTAGTAGTCACAAAAACAACAAAATTCCATTCGAGTATGGAATACATAGATGCCAGGTTGTAATACAATAGCAGTAATGTAAGAAACAAAGTTCTATTTTTGGTCCATCCAACTTTTGAATGTCTCATTTACTGATTTAGTAGTCAAAGAAACACCGATAATCCATCTGAATTTGGAATACATAGATGTTAGGAGGTAATACACGTATTCTAATGTAAGAAACCAAGTTTTATTACTGGTCTGTCCAACCTTTAAATGTCTCATTTAGAAATTTAGTAGTCAAAAAAACATCAAAAATCCATCCGAGTATGGAATACATAGATGCCAGGTTGTAATACAATAGCAGTAATGTAAGAAACAAAGTTCTATTTTTGGTCCATCCAACTTTTGAATGTCTCATTTACTGATTTAGTAGTCAAAGAAGCACCGATAATCCATCTGAATTTGGAATACATAGATGTTAGGAGGTAATACACGTATTCTAATGTGAGAAACCAAGTTTTATTACTGGTCTGTCCAACCTTTGTATGTCTCATTTAGAAATTTAGTAGTCAAAAAAACATCAAAATTCCATTCGAGTATGGAATAGATCAATGCCAGGTTGTAATACAATAGCAGTAATGTAAGAAACAAAGTTCTATTTTTAGTCCATCCAACTTTTGAATGTCTCATTTAGTGATTTAGTAGTCAAAGAAACATCGATAATCCATCTGAATTTGGAATACATAGATGTTAGGAGGTAATGCACATGTAGTAACGTAAGAAACCAAGTTTTATTACTGGGCCGTCGAGCCTTTGTATGTCTCATTTAGTAATTTAGTAGTTAAAAAAACATCGATAAACCTTCTGAGTATGGAATACATAGATGTTAGGTTGCAATACAAGTGTAGTAATGTAATACACCAAGTTCTATTATTGGTCCGTCCAACCTTTGTATGTGTAATTTAGTGATTTTGTAGTCAAAAAAACACTGATAATCCATCCAAGTAAGGAATAAATAGATGCTAGGAGGTAATACACGTATTCTAATGTAAGAAACCAAGTTTTATTATTGGTCTGTCCAACCTTTGTATGTCTCATTTAGAAATTTAGTAGTCAAAAAAACATCAAAAATCTATCCGAGTATGGAATACATAGATGCCAGGTTGTAATACAATAGTAGTAATGTAAGAAACAAAGTTCTATTTTTGGTCCATCCAACTTTTGAATGTCTCATTTAGTGATTTAGTAGTCAAAGAAACATCGATAATCCATCTGAATTTGGAATACATAGATGTTAGGAGGTAATGCACATGTAGTAACGTAAGAAACAAAGTTTTATTACTGGGCCGTCCAGCCTTTGTATGTCTCATTTAGTAATTTAGTAGTTAAAAAAACATCGATAAACCTTCTGAGTATGGAATACATAGATGTTAGGTTGCAATACAAGTGTAGTAATGTAAGAAATCAAGTTCTATTTCTGGTACGTCGAACCTTTGTATGAGTTATTTAGTGATTTAGTTGTCAAAAAACACCGATAATCCATCCAAGTATGGAATAAATAGATGTTAGGAGGTAATATGCGAGTTGTAATGTAAGAAACCAAGTTTTATTACTAGTCTGTCCAGCCTTTGTATGCCTTATTTAGTAATTTAGTAGTTAAAAAAACATCGATAACCCATCTGAGTATGGAATACATAGATGTTAGGTTGTAATACAATTGTAGTAATGTAAGAAACAAAGTTTTATTACTGGTCTCTCAAGCCTTTGTATGTCTCATTTAGTAATATAGTAGTCAAAAACACAACGATAACCCTTTTGAGTATGGTATGCATAGATGTTAGGTTGCAATACAAGTGTAGTAATGTAAGAGACAAAGTTCTATTATTGGTCCGTCCAACCTTTGTATGTGTAATTTAGTGATTTAGTAGTCAAAAAAACACCGATAATCCATCCAAGTAAGGAATAAATAGATGCTAGGAGGTAATACACGTGTTCTAATGTAAGAAACCAAGTTTTATTATTGGTCTGTCCAACCTTTGTATGTCTCATTTAGAAATTTAGTACTCAAAAAAACATCCAAAATCCATCCGAGTATGGAATACATAGATGCCAGGTTGTAATACAATAGCAGTAATGTAAGAAACAAAGTTCTATTTTTGGTCCATCCAACTTTTGAATGTCTTATTTACTGATTTAGTAGTCAAAGAAACACCGATAATCCATCTGAATTTGGAATACATAGATGTTAGGAGGTAATACACGTATTCTAATGTAAGAAACCAAGTTTTATTACTGGTCTGTCCAACCTTTAAATGTCTCATTTAGAAATTTAGTAGTCAAAAAAACATCAAAAATCCATCCGAGTATGGAATACATAGATGCCAGGTTGTAATACAATAGCAGTAATGTAAGAAACAAAGTTCTATTTTTGGTCCATCCCACTTTTGAATGTCTCATTTACTGATTTAGTAGTCAAAGAAGCACCGATAATCCATCTGAATTTGGAATACATTGATGTTAGGAGGTAATACACGTATTCTAATGTAAGAAACCAAGTTTTATTACTGGTCTGTCCAACCTTTGTATGTCTAATTTAGAAATTTAGTACTCAAAAAAACATCAAAAATCCATCTGAGTATGGAATACATAGATGCCAGGTTGTAATACAATAGCAGTAATGTAAGAAACAAAGTTCTATTTGTGGTCCATCCAACTTTTGAATGTCTTATTTACTGATTTAGTAGTCAAAGAAACACCGATAATCCATCTGAATTTGGAATACATAGATGTTAGGAGGTAATACACGTATTCTAATGTAAGAAACCAAGTTTTATTTCTGGTCTGTCCAACCTTTAAATGTCTCATTTAGAAATTTAGTAGTCAAAAAAACATCAAAAATCCATCCGAGTATGGAATACATAGATGCCAGGTTGTAATACAATAGCAGTAATGTAAGAAACAAAGTTCTATTTTTGGTCCATCCAACTTTTGAATGTCTCATTTACTGATTTAGTAGTCAAAGAAGCACCGATAATCCATCTGAATTTGGAATACATAGATGTTAGGAGGTAATACACGTATTCTAATGTGAGAAACCAAGTTTTATTACTGGTCTGTCCAACCTTTGTATGTCTCATTTAGAAATTTAGTAGTCAAAAAAACATCAAAATTCCATTCGAGTATGGAATAGATCAATGTCAGGTTGTAATACAATAGCAGTAATGTAAGAAACAAAGTTCTATTTTTAGTCCATCCAACTTTTGAATGTCTCATTTAGTGATTTAGTAGTCAAAGAAACATCGATAATCCATCTGAATTTGGAATACATAGATGTTAGGAGGTAATGCACATGTAGTAACGTAAGAAACCAAGTTTTATTACTGGGCCGTCGAGCCTTTGTATGTCTCATTTAGTAATTTAGTAGTTAAAAAAACATCGATAAACCTTCTGAGTATGGAATACATAGATGTTAGGTTGCAATACAAGTGTAGTAATGTAATACACCAAGTTCTATTATTGGTCCGTCCAACCTTTGTATGTGTAATTTAGTGATTTTGTAGTCAAAAAAACACTGATAATCCATCCAAGTAAGGAATAAATAGATGCTAGGAGGTAATACACGTATTCTAATGTAAGAAACCAAGTTTTATTATTGGTCTGTCCAACCTTTGTATGTCTCATTTAGAAATTTAGTAGTCAAAAAAACATCAAAAATCTATCCGAGTATGGAATACATAGATGCCAGGTTGTAATACAATAGTAGTAATGTAAGAAACAAAGTTCTATTTTTGGTCCATCCAACTTTTGAATGTCTCATTTAGTGATTTAGTAGTCAAAGAAACATCGATAATCCATCTGAATTTGGAATACATAGATGTTAGGAGGTAATGCACATGTAGTAACGTAAGAAACAAAGTTTTATTACTGGGCCGTCCAGCCTTTGTATGTCTCATTTAGTAATTTAGTAGTTAAAAAAACATCGATAAACCTTCTGAGTATGGAATACATAGATGTTAGGTTGCAATACAAGTGTAGTAATGTAAGAAATCAAGTTCTATTTCTGGTACGTCGAACCTTTGTATGAGTTATTTAGTGATTTAGTTGTCAAAAAACACCGATAATCCATCCAAGTATGGAATAAATAGATGTTAGGAGGTAATATGCGAGTTGTAATGTAAGAAACCAAGTTTTATTACTAGTCTGTCCAGCCTTTGTATGCCTTATTTAGTAATTTAGTAGTTAAAAAAACATCGATAACCCATCTGAGTATGGAATACATAGATGTTAGGTTGTAATACAATTGTAGTAATGTAAGAAACAAAGTTTTATTACTGGTCTCTCAAGCCTTTGTATGTCTCATTTAGTAATATAGTAGTCAAAAACACAACGATAACCCTTTTGAGTATGGTATGCATAGATGTTAGGTTGCAATACAAGTGTAGTAATGTAAGAGACAAAGTTCTATTATTGGTCCGTCCAACCTTTGTATGTGTAATTTAGTGATTTAGTAGTCAAAAAAACACCGATAATCCATCCAAGTAAGGAATAAATAGATGCTAGGAGGTAATACACGTGTTCTAATGTAAGAAACCAAGTTTTATTATTGGTCTGTCCAACCTTTGTATGTCTCATTTAGAAATTTAGTACTCAAAAAAACATCCAAAATCCATCCGAGTATGGAATACATAGATGCCAGGTTGTAATACAATAGCAGTAATGTAAGAAACAAAGTTCTATTTTTGGTCCATCCAACTTTTGAATGTCTTATTTACTGATTTAGTAGTCAAAGAAACACCGATAATCCATCTGAATTTGGAATACATAGATGTTAGGAGGTAATACACGTATTCTAATGTAAGAAACCAAGTTTTATTACTGGTCTGTCCAACCTTTAAATGTCTCATTTAGAAATTTAGTAGTCAAAAAAACATCAAAAATCCATTCGAGTATGGAATACATAGATGCCAGGTTGTAATACAATAGCAGTAATGTAAGAAACAAAGTTCTATTTTTGGTCCATCCAACTTTTGAATGTCTCATTTACTGATTTAGTAGTCAAAGAAACATCGATAATCCATCTGAATTTGGAATACATAGATGTTAGGAGGTAATGCACATGTAGTAACATAAGAAACCAAGTTTTATTACTGGGCCGTCGAGCCTTTGTATGTCTCATTTAGTAATTTAGTAGTTAAAAAAACATCGATAAACCTTCTGAGTATGGAATACATAGATGTTAGGTTGCAATACAAGTGTAGTAATGTAATACACCAAGTTCTATTATTGGTCCGTCCAACCTTTGTATGTGTAATTTAGTGATTTTGTAGTCAAAAAAACACTGATAATCCATCCAAGTAAGGAATAAATAGATGCTAGGAGGTAATACACGTATTCTAATGTAAGAAACCAAGTTTTATTATTGGTCTGTCCAACCTTTGTATGTCTCATTTAGAAATTTAGTAGTCAAAAAAACATCAAAAATCTATCCGAGTATGGAATACATAGATGCCAGGTTGTAATACAATAGTAGTAATGTAAGAAACAAAGTTCTATTTTTGGTCCATCCAACTTTTGAATGTCTCATTTAGTGATTTAGTAGTCAAAGAAACATCGATAATCCATCTGAATTTGGAATACATAGATGTTAGGAGGTAATGCACATGTAGTAACGTAAGAAACAAAGTTTTATTACTGGGCCGTCCAGCCTTTGTATGTCTCATTTAGTAATTTAGTAGTTAAAAAAACATCGATAAACCTTCTGAGTATGGAATACATAGATGTTAGGTTGCAATACAAGTGTAGTAATGTAAGAAATCAAGTTCTATTTCTGGTACGTCGAACCTTTGTATGAGTTATTTAGTGATTTAGTTGTCAAAAAACACCGATAATCCATCCAAGTATGGAATAAATAGATGTTAGGAGGTAATATGCGAGTTGTAATGTAAGAAACCAAGTTTTATTACTAGTCTGTCCAGCCTTTGTATGCCTTATTTAGTAATTTAGTAGTTAAAAAAACATCGATAACCCATCTGAGTATGGAATACATAGATGTTAGGTTGTAATACAATTGTAGTAATGTAAGAAACAAAGTTTTATTACTGGTCTCTCAAGCCTTTGTATGTCTCATTTAGTAATATAGTAGTCAAAAACACAACGATAACCCTTTTGAGTATGGTATGCATAGATGTTAGGTTGCAATACAAGTGTAGTAATGTAAGAGACAAAGTTCTATTATTGGTCCGTCCAACCTTTGTATGTGTAATTTAGTGATTTAGTAGTCAAAAAAACACCGATAATCCATCCAAGTAAGGAATAAATAGATGCTAGGAGGTAATACACGTGTTCTAATGTAAGAAACCAAGTTTTATTATTGGTCTGTCCAACCTTTGTATGTCTCATTTAGAAATTTAGTACTCAAAAAAACATCCAAAATCCATCCGAGTATGGAATACATAGATGCCAGGTTGTAATACAATAGCAGTAATGTAAGAAACAAAGTTCTATTTTTGGTCCATCCAACTTTTGAATGTCTTATTTACTGATTTAGTAGTCAAAGAAACACCGATAATCCATCTGAATTTGGAATACATAGATGTTAGGAGGTAATACACGTATTCTAATGTAAGAAACCAAGTTTTATTACTAGTCTGTCCAACCTTTAAATGTCTCATTTAGAAATTTAGTAGTCAAAAAAACATCAAAAATCCATTCGAGTATGGAATACATAGATGCCAGGTTGTAATACAATAGCAGTAATGTAAGAAACAAAGTTCTATTTTTGGTCCATCCAACTTTTGAATGTCTCATTTACTGATTTAGTAGTCAAAGAAGCACCGATAATCCATCTGAATTTGGAATACGTAGATGTTAGGAGGTAATACACGTATTCTAATGTAAGAAACCAAGTTTTATTACTGGTCTGTCCAACCTTTGTATGTCTCATTTAGAAATTTAGTAGTCAAAAAAACATCAAAATTCCATTCGAGTATGGAATAGATCAATGCCAGGTTGTAATACAATAGCAGTAATGTAAGAAACAAAGTTCTATTTTTAGTCCATCCAACTTTTGAATGTCTCATTTAGTGATTTAGTAGTCAAAGAAACATCGATAATCCATCTGAATTTGGAATACATAGATGTTAGGAGGTAATGCACATGTAGTAACGTAAGAAACCAAGTTTTATTACTGGGCCGTCGAGCCTTTGTATGTCTCATTTAGTAATTTAGTAGTTAAAAAAACATCGATAAACCTTCTGAGTATGGAATACATAGATGTTAGGTTGTAATACAAGTGTAGTAATGTAAGAAATCAAGTTCTATTACTGGTACGTCGAACCTTTGTATGAGTTATTTAGTGATTTAGTTGTCAAAAAACACCGATAATCCATCCAAGTATGGAATAAATAGATGTTAGGAGGTAATATACGAGTTGTAATGTAAGAAACCAAGTTTTATTACTAGTCTGTCCAGCCTTTGTATGCTTTATTTAGTAATTTAGTAGTTAAAAAAACATCGATAACCCATCTGAGTATGGAATACATAGATGTTAGGTTGTAATACAATTGTAGTAATGTAAGAAACCATGTTTTATTACTGGTCTCTCAAGCCTTTGTATGTCTCATTTAGTAATATAGTAGTCAAAAACACAACGATAACCCTTTTGAGTATGGTATGCATAGATGTTAGGTTGCAATACACGTGTAGTAATGTAAGAGACCAAGTTCTATTATTGATCCGTCCAACCTTTGTATGTGTAATTTAGTGATTTAGTAGTCAAAAAAACACCGATAATCCATCCAAGTAAGGAATAAATAGATGCTAGGAGGTAATACACGTGTTCTAATGTAAGAAACCAAGTTTTATTATTGGTCTGTCCAACCTTTGTATGTCTCATTTAGAAATTTAGTACTCAAAAAAACATCAAAAATCCATCCGAGTATGGAATACATAGATGCCAGGTTGTAATACAATAGCAGTAATGTAAGAAACAAAGTTCTATTTTTGGTCCATCCCACTTTTGAATGTCTCATTTACTGATTTAGTAGTCAAAGAAGCACCGATAATCCATCTGAATTTGGAATACATTGATGTTAGGAGGTAATACACGTATTCTAATGTAAGAAACCAAGTTTTATTACTGGTCTGTCCAACCTTTGTATGTCTAATTTAGAAATTTAGTACTCAAAAAAACATCAAAAATCCATCTGAGTATGGAATACATAGATGCCAGGTTGTAATACAATAGCAGTAATGTAAGAAACAAAGTTCTATTTGTGGTCCATCCAACTTTTGAATGTCTTATTTACTGATTTAGTAGTCAAAGAAACACCGATAATCCATCTGAATTTGGAATACATAGATGTTAGGAGGTAATACACGTATTCTAATGTAAGAAACCAAGTTTTATTACTGGTCTGTCCAACCTTTAAATGTCTCATTTAGAAATTTAGTAGTCAAAAAAACATCAAAAATCCATCCGAGTATGGAATACATAGATGCCAGGTTGTAATACAATAGCAGTAATGTAAGAAACAAAGTTCTATTTTTGGTCCATCCAACTTTTGAATGTCTCATTTACTGATTTAGTAGTCAAAGAAGCACCGATAATCCATCTGAATTTGGAATACATAGATGTTAGGAGGTAATACACTTATTCTAATGTGAGAAACCAAGTTTTATTACTGGTCTGTCCAACCTTTGTATGTCTCATTTAGAAATTTAGTAGTCAAAAAAACATCAAAATTCCATTCGAGTATGGAATAGATCAATGCCAGGTTGTAATACAATAGCAGTAATGTAAGAAACAAAGTTCTATTTTTAGTCCATCCAACTTTTGAATGTCTCATTTAGTGATTTAGTAGTCAAAGAAACATCGATAATCCATCTGAATTTGGAATACATAGATGTTAGGAGGTAATGCACATGTAGTAACATAAGAAACCAAGTTTTATTACTGGGCCGTCGAGCCTTTGTATGTCTCATTTAGTAATTTAGTAGTTAAAAAAACATCGATAAACCTTCTGAGTATGGAATACATAGATGTTAGGTTGCAATACAAGTGTAGTAATGTAATACACCAAGTTCTATTATTGGTCCGTCCAACCTTTGTATGTGTAATTTAGTGATTTTGTAGTCAAAAAAACACTGATAATCCATCCAAGTAAGGAATAAATAGATGCTAGGAGGTAATACACGTATTCTAATGTAAGAAACCAAGTTTTATTATTGGTCTGTCCAACCTTTGTATGTCTCATTTAGAAATTTAGTAGTCAAAAAAACATCAAAAATCTATCCGAGTATGGAATACATAGATGCCAGGTTGTAATACAATAGTAGTAATGTAAGAAACAAAGTTCTATTTTTGGTCCATCCAACTTTTGAATGTCTCATTTAGTGATTTAGTAGTCAAAGAAACATCGATAATCCATCTGAATTTGGAATACATAGATGTTAGGAGGTAATGCACATGTAGTAACGTAAGAAACAAAGTTTTATTACTGGGCCGTCCAGCCTTTGTATGTCTCATTTAGTAATTTAGTAGTTAAAAAAACATCGATAAACCTTCTGAGTATGGAATACATAGATGTTAGGTTGCAATACAAGTGTAGTAATGTAAGAAATCAAGTTCTATTTCTGGTACGTCGAACCTTTGTATGAGTTATTTAGTGATTTAGTTGTCAAAAAACACCGATAATCCATCCAAGTATGGAATAAATAGATGTTAGGAGGTAATATGCGAGTTGTAATGTAAGAAACCAAGTTTTATTACTAGTCTGTCCAGCCTTTGTATGCCTTATTTAGTAATTTAGTAGTTAAAAAAACATCGATAACCCATCTGAGTATGGAATACATAGATGTTAGGTTGTAATACAATTGTAGTAATGTAAGAAACAAAGTTTTATTACTGGTCTCTCAAGCCTTTGTATGTCTCATTTAGTAATATAGTAGTCAAAAACACAACGATAACCCTTTTGAGTATGGTATGCATAGATGTTAGGTTGCAATACAAGTGTAGTAATGTAAGAGACAAAGTTCTATTATTGGTCCGTCCAACCTTTGTATGTGTAATTTAGTGATTTAGTAGTCAAAAAAACACCGATAATCCATCCAAGTAAGGAATAAATAGATGCTAGGAGGTAATACACGTGTTCTAATGTAAGAAACCAAGTTTTATTATTGGTCTGTCCAACCTTTGTATGTCTCATTTAGAAATTTAGTACTCAAAAAAACATCCAAAATCCATCCGAGTATGGAATACATAGATGCCAGGTTGTAATACAATAGCAGTAATGTAAGAAACAAAGTTCTATTTTTGGTCCATCCAACTTTTGAATGTCTTATTTACTGATTTAGTAGTCAAAGAAACACCGATAATCCATCTGAATTTGGAATACATAGATGTTAGGAGGTAATACACGTATTCTAATGTAAGAAACCAAGTTTTATTACTGGTCTGTCCAACCTTTAAATGTCTCATTTAGAAATTTAGTAGTCAAAAAAACATCAAAAATCCATCCGAGTATGGAATACATAGATGCCAGGTTGTAATACAATAGCAGTAATGTAAGAAACAAAGTTCTATTTTTGGTCCATCCAACTTTTGAATGTCTCATTTACTGATTTAGTAGTCAAAGAAGCACCGATAATCCATCTGAATTTGGAATACGTAGATTTTAGGAGGTAATACACGTATTCTAATGTAAGAAACCAAGTTTTATTACTGGTCTGTCCAACCTTTGTATGTCTCATTTAGAAATTTAGTAGTCAAAAAAACATCAAAATTCCATTCGAGTATGGAATAGATCAATGCCAGGTTGTAATACAATAGCAGTAATGTAAGAAACAAAGTTCTATTTTTAGTCCATCCAACTTTTGAATGTCTCATTTAGTGATTTAGTAGTCAAAGAAACATCGATAATCCATCTGAATTTGGAATACATAGATGTTAGGAGGTAATGCACATGTAGTAACGTAAGAAACCAAGTTTTATTACTGGGCCGTCGAGCCTTTGTATGTCTCATTTAGTAATTTAGTAGTTAAAAAAACATCGATAAACCTTCTGAGTATGGAATACATAGATGTTAGGTTGTAATACAAGTGTAGTAATGTAAGAAATCAAGTTCTATTACTGGTACGTCGAACCTTTGTATGAGTTATTTAGTGATTTAGTTGTCAAAAAACACCGATAATCCATCCAAGTATGGAATAAATAGATGTTAGGAGGTAATATACGAGTTGTAATGTAAGAAACCAAGTTTTATTACTAGTCTGTCCAGCCTTTGTATGCTTTATTTAGTAATTTAGTAGTTAAAAAAACATCGATAACCCATCTGAGTATGGAATACATAGATGTTAGGTTGTAATACAATTGCAGTAATGTAAGAAACCATGTTTTATTACTGGTCTCTCAAGCCTTTGTATGTCTCATTTAGTAATATAGTAGTCAAAAACACAACGATAACCCTTTTGAGTATGGTATGCATAGATGTTAGGTTGCAATACACGTGTAGTAATGTAAGAGACCAAGTGCTATTATTGATCCGTCCAACCTTTGTATGTGTAATTTAGTGATTTAGTAGTCAAAAAAACATCGATAATCCATCCAAGCAAGGAATAAATAGATGCTAGGAGGTAATACACGTGTTCTAATGTAAGAAACCAAGTTTTATTATTGGTCTGTCCATCCTTTGTATGTCTCATTTAGAAATTTAGTACTCAAAAAAACATCAAAAATCCATCCGAGTATGGAATACATAGATGCCAGGTTGTAATACAATAGCAGTAATGTATGAAACAAAGTTCTATTTTTGGTCCATCCAACTTTTGAATGTCTTATTTACTGATTTAGTATTCAAAGAAACACCGATAATCCATCTGAATTTGGAATACATAGATGTTAGGAGGTAATACACATATTCTAATGTAAGAAACCAAGTTTTATTACTGGTCTGTCCAACCTTTAAATGTCTCATTTAGAAATTTAGTAGTCAAAAAAACATCAAAATTCCATTCGAGTATGGAATAGATCGATGCCAGGTTGTAATACAATAGCAGTAATGTAAGAAACAAAGTTCTATTTTTGGTCCATCCAACTTTTGAATGTCTCATTTAGTGATTTAGTAGTCAAAGAAACATCGATAATCCATCTGAATTTGGAATACATAGATGTTAGGAGGTAATGCACATGTAGTAACGTAAGAAACCAAGTTTTATTACTGGGCCGTCGAGCCTTTGTATGTCTCATTTAGTAATTTAGTAGTTAAAAAAACATCGATAAACCTTCTGAGTATGGAATACATAGATGTTAGGTTGTAATACAAGTGTAGTAATGTAAGAAATCAAGTTCTATTACTGGTACGTCGAACCTTTGTATGAGTTATTTAGTGATTTAGTTGTCAAAAAACACCGATAATCCATCCAAGTATGGAATAAATAGATGTTAGGAGGTAATATACGAGTTGTAATGTAAGAAACCAAGTTTTATTACTAGTCTGTCCAGCCTTTGTATGCTTTATTTAGTAATTTAGTAGTTAAAAAAACATCGATAACCCATCTGAGTATGGAATACATAGATGTTAGGTTGTAATACAATTGTAGTAATGTAAGAAACCATGTTTTATTACTGGTCTCTCAAGCCTTTGTATGTCTCATTTAGTAATATAGAAGTCAAAAACACAACGATAACCCTTTTGAGTATGGTATGCGTAGATGTTAGGTTGCAATACACGTGTAGTAATGTAAGAGACCAAGTTCTATTATTGATCCGTCCAACCTTTGTATGTGTAATTTAGTGATTTAGTAGTCAAAAAAACACCGATAATCCATCCAAGTAAGGAATAAATAGATGCTAGGAGGTAATACACGTGTTCTAATGTAAGAAACCAAGTTTTATTATTGGTCTGTCCATCCTTTGTATGTCTCATTTAGAAATTTAGTACTCAAAAAAACATCAAAAATCCATCCGAGTATGGAATACATAGATGCCAGGTTGTAATACAATAGCAGTAATGTACGAAACAAAGTTCTATTTTTGGTCCATCCAACTTTTGAATGTCTCATTTACTGATTTAGTAGTCAAAGAAGCACCGATAATCCATCTGAATTTGGAATACGTAGATGTTAGGAGGTAATACACGTATTCTAATGTAAGAAACCAAGTTTTATTACTGGTCTGTCCAACCTTTGTATGTCTCATTTAGAAATTTAGTAGTCAAAAAAACATCAAAATTCCATTCGAGTATGGAATAGATCAATGCCAGGTTGTAATACAATAGCAGTAATGTAAGAAACAAAGTTCTATTTTTAGTCCATCCAACTTTTGAATGTCTCATTTAGTGATTTAGTAGTCAAAGAAACATCGATAATCCATCTGAATTTGGAATACATAGATGTTAGGAGGTAATGCACATGTAGTAACGTAAGAAACCAAGTTTTATTACTGGGCCGTCGAGCCTTTGTATGTCTCATTTAGTAATTTAGTAGTTAAAAAAACATCGATAAACCTTCTGAGTATGGAATACATAGATGTTAGGTTGTAATACAAGTGTAGTAATGTAAGAAATCAAGTTCTATTACTGGTACGTCGAACCTTTGTATGAGTTATTTAGTGATTTAGTTGTCAAAAAACACCGATAATCCATCCAAGTATGGAATAAATAGATGTTAGGAGGTAATATACGAGTTGTAATGTAAGAAACCAAGTTTTATTACTAGTCTGTCCAGCCTTTGTATGCTTTATTTAGTAATTTAGTAGTTAAAAAAACATCGATAACCCATCTGAGTATGGAATACATAGATGTTAGGTTGTAATACAATTGTAGTAATGTAAGAAACCATGTTTTATTACTGGTCTCTCAAGCCTTTGTATGTCTCATTTAGTAATATAGTAGTCAAAAACACAACGATAACCCTTTTGAGTATGGTATGCATAGATGTTAGGTTGCAATACACGTGTAGTAATGTAAGAGACCAAGTTCTATTATTGATCCGTCCAACCTTTGTATGTGTAATTTAGTGATTTAGTAGTCAAAAAAACACCGATAATCCATCCAAGTAAGGAATAAATAGATGCTAGGAGGTAATACACGTGTTCTAATGTAAGAAACCAAGTTTTATTATTGGTCTGTCCAACCTTTGTATGTCTCATTTAGAAATTTAGTACTCAAAAAAACATCAAAAATCCATCCGAGTATGGAATACATAGATGCCAGGTTGTAATACAATAGCAGTAATGTAAGAAACAAAGTTCTATTTTTGGTCCATCCCACTTTTGAATGTCTCATTTACTGATTTAGTAGTCAAAGAAGCACCGATAATCCATCTGAATTTGGAATACATTGATGTTAGGAGGTAATACACGTATTCTAATGTAAGAAACCAAGTTTTATTACTGGTCTGTCCAACCTTTGTATGTCTAATTTAGAAATTTAGTACTCAAAAAAACATCAAAAATCCATCTGAGTATGGAATACATAGATGCCAGGTTGTAATACAATAGCAGTAATGTAAGAAACAAAGTTCTATTTGTGGTCCATCCAACTTTTGAATGTCTTATTTACTGATTTAGTAGTCAAAGAAACACCGATAATCCATCTGAATTTGGAATACATAGATGTTAGGAGGTAATACACGTATTCTAATGTAAGAAACCAAGTTTTATTACTGGTCTGTCCAACCTTTAAATGTCTCATTTAGAAATTTAGTAGTCAAAAAAACATCAAAAATCCATCCGAGTATGGAATACATAGATGCCAGGTTGTAATACAATAGCAGTAATGTAAGAAACAAAGTTCTATTTTTGGTCCATCCAACTTTTGAATGTCTCATTTACTGATTTAGTAGTCAAAGAAGCACCGATAATCCATCTGAATTTGGAATACATAGATGTTAGGAGGTAATACACTTATTCTAATGTGAGAAACCAAGTTTTATTACTGGTCTGTCCAACCTTTGTATGTCTCATTTAGAAATTTAGTAGTCAAAAAAACATCAAAATTCCATTCGAGTATGGAATAGATCAATGCCAGGTTGTAATACAATAGCAGTAATGTAAGAAACAAAGTTCTATTTTTAGTCCATCCAACTTTTGAATGTCTCATTTAGTGATTTAGTAGTCAAAGAAACATCGATAATCCATCTGAATTTGGAATACATAGATGTTAGGAGGTAATGCACATGTAGTAACATAAGAAACCAAGTTTTATTACTGGGCCGTCGAGCCTTTGTATGTCTCATTTAGTAATTTAGTAGTTAAAAAAACATCGATAAACCTTCTGAGTATGGAATACATAGATGTTAGGTTGCAATACAAGTGTAGTAATGTAATACACCAAGTTCTATTATTGGTCCGTCCAACCTTTGTATGTGTAATTTAGTGATTTTGTAGTCAAAAAAACACTGATAATCCATCCAAGTAAGGAATAAATAGATGCTAGGAGGTAATACACGTATTCTAATGTAAGAAACCAAGTTTTATTATTGGTCTGTCCAACCTTTGTATGTCTCATTTAGAAATTTAGTAGTCAAAAAAACATCAAAAATCTATCCGAGTATGGAATACATAGATGCCAGGTTGTAATACAATAGTAGTAATGTAAGAAACAAAGTTCTATTTTTGGTCCATCCAACTTTTGAATGTCTCATTTAGTGATTTAGTAGTCAAAGAAACATCGATAATCCATCTGAATTTGGAATACATAGATGTTAGGAGGTAATGCACATGTAGTAATGTAAGAAACAAAGTTTTATTACTGGGCCGTCCAGCCTTTGTATGTCTCATTTAGTAATTTAGTAGTTAAAAAAACATCGATAAACCTTCTGAGTATGGAATACATAGATGTTAGGTTGCAATACAAGTGTAGTAATGTAAGAAATCAAGTTCTATTTCTGGTACGTCGAACCTTTGTATGAGTTATTTAGTGATTTAGTTGTCAAAAAACACCGATAATCCATCCAAGTATGGAATAAATAGATGTTAGGAGGTAATATGCGAGTTGTAATGTAAGAAACCAAGTTTTATTACTAGTCTGTCCAGCCTTTGTATGCCTTATTTAGTAATTTAGTAGTTAAAAAAACATCGATAACCCATCTGAGTATGGAATACATAGATGTTAGGTTGTAATACAATTGTAGTAATGTAAGAAACAAAGTTTTATTACTGGTCTCTCAAGCCTTTGTATGTCTCATTTAGTAATATAGTAGTCAAAAACACAACGATAACCCTTTTGAGTATGGTATGCATAGATGTTAGGTTGCAATACAAGTGTAGTAATGTAAGAGACAAAGTTCTATTATTGGTCCGTCCAACCTTTGTATGTGTAATTTAGTGATTTAGTAGTCAAAAAAACACCGATAATCCATCCAAGTAAGGAATAAATAGATGCTAGGAGGTAATACACGTGTTCTAATGTAAGAAACCAAGTTTTATTATTGGTCTGTCCAACCTTTGTATGTCTCATTTAGAAATTTAGTACTCAAAAAAACATCCAAAATCCATCCGAGTATGGAATACATAGATGCCAGGTTGTAATACAATAGCAGTAATGTAAGAAACAAAGTTCTATTTTTGGTCCATCCAACTTTTGAATGTCTTATTTACTGATTTAGTAGTCAAAGAAACACCGATAATCCATCTGAATTTGGAATACATAGATGTTAGGAGGTAATACACGTATTCTAATGTAAGAAACCAAGTTTTATTACTGGTCTGTCCAACCTTTAAATGTCTCATTTAGAAATTTAGTAGTCAAAAAAACATCAAAAATCCATCCGAGTATGGAATACATAGATGCCAGGTTGTAATACAATAGCAGTAATGTAAGAAACAAAGTTCTATTTTTGGTCCATCCAACTTTTGAATGTCTCATTTACTGATTTAGTAGTCAAAGAAGCACCGATAATCCATCTGAATTTGGAATACGTAGATTTTAGGAGGTAATACACGTATTCTAATGTAAGAAACCAAGTTTTATTACTGGTCTGTCCAACCTTTGTATGTCTCATTTAGAAATTTAGTAGTCAAAAAAACATCAAAATTCCATTCGAGTATGGAATAGATCAATGCCAGGTTGTAATACAATAGCAGTAATGTAAGAAACAAAGTTCTATTTTTAGTCCATCCAACTTTTGAATGTCTCATTTAGTGATTTAGTAGTCAAAGAAACATCGATAATCCATCTGAATTTGGAATACATAGATGTTAGGAGGTAATGCACATGTAGTAACGTAAGAAACCAAGTTTTATTACTGGGCCGTCGAGCCTTTGTATGTCTCATTTAGTAATTTAGTAGTTAAAAAAACATCGATAAACCTTCTGAGTATGGAATACATAGATGTTAGGTTGTAATACAAGTGTAGTAATGTAAGAAATCAAGTTCTATTACTGGTACGTCGAACCTTTGTATGAGTTATTTAGTGATTTAGTTGTCAAAAAACACCGATAATCCATCCAAGTATGGAATAAATAGATGTTAGGAGGTAATATACGAGTTGTAATGTAAGAAACCAAGTTTTATTACTAGTCTGTCCAGCCTTTGTATGCTTTATTTAGTAATTTAGTAGTTAAAAAAACATCGATAACCCATCTGAGTATGGAATACATAGATGTTAGGTTGTAATACAATTGCAGTAATGTAAGAAACCATGTTTTATTACTGGTCTCTCAAGCCTTTGTATGTCTCATTTAGTAATATAGTAGTCAAAAACACAACGATAACCCTTTTGAGTATGGTATGCATAGATGTTAGGTTGCAATACACGTGTAGTAATGTAAGAGACCAAGTGCTATTATTGATCCGTCCAACCTTTGTATGTGTAATTTAGTGATTTAGTAGTCAAAAAAACATCGATAATCCATCCAAGCAAGGAATAAATAGATGCTAGGAGGTAATACACGTGTTCTAATGTAAGAAACCAAGTTTTATTATTGGTCTGTCCATCCTTTGTATGTCTCATTTAGAAATTTAGTACTCAAAAAAACATCAAAAATCCATCCGAGTATGGAATACATAGATGCCAGGTTGTAATACAATAGCAGTAATGTATGAAACAAAGTTCTATTTTTGGTCCATCCAACTTTTGAATGTCTTATTTACTGATTTAGTATTCAAAGAAACACCGATAATCCATCTGAATTTGGAATACATAGATGTTAGGAGGTAATACACATATTCTAATGTAAGAAACCAAGTTTTATTACTGGTCTGTCCAACCTTTAAATGTCTCATTTAGAAATTTAGTAGTCAAAAAAACATCAAAATTCCATTCGAGTATGGAATAGATCGATGCCAGGTTGTAATACAATAGCAGTAATGTAAGAAACAAAGTTCTATTTTTGGTCCATCCAACTTTTGAATGTCTCATTTAGTGATTTAGTAGTCAAAGAAACATCGATAATCCATCTGAATTTGGAATACATAGATGTTAGGAGGTAATGCACATGTAGTAACGTAAGAAACCAAGTTTTATTACTGGGCCGTCGAGCCTTTGTATGTCTCATTTAGTAATTTAGTAGTTAAAAAAACATCGATAAACCTTCTGAGTATGGAATACATAGATGTTAGGTTGTAATACAAGTGTAGTAATGTAAGAAATCAAGTTCTATTACTGGTACGTCGAACCTTTGTATGAGTTATTTAGTGATTTAGTTGTCAAAAAACACCGATAATCCATCCAAGTATGGAATAAATAGATGTTAGGAGGTAATATACGAGTTGTAATGTAAGAAACCAAGTTTTATTACTAGTCTGTCCAGCCTTTGTATGCTTTATTTAGTAATTTAGTAGTTAAAAAAACATCGATAACCCATCTGAGTATGGAATACATAGATGTTAGGTTGTAATACAATTGTAGTAATGTAAGAAACCATGTTTTATTACTGGTCTCTCAAGCCTTTGTATGTCTCATTTAGTAATATAGAAGTCAAAAACACAACGATAACCCTTTTGAGTATGGTATGCGTAGATGTTAGGTTGCAATACACGTGTAGTAATGTAAGAGACCAAGTTCTATTATTGATCCGTCCAACCTTTGTATGTGTAATTTAGTGATTTAGTAGTCAAAAAAACACCGATAATCCATCCAAGTAAGGAATAAATAGATGCTAGGAGGTAATACACGTGTTCTAATGTAAGAAACCAAGTTTTATTATTGGTCTGTCCATCCTTTGTATGTCTCATTTAGAAATTTAGTACTCAAAAAAACATCAAAAATCCATCCGAGTATGGAATACATAGATGCCAGGTTGTAATACAATAGCAGTAATGTACGAAACAAAGTTCTATTTTTGGTCCATCCAACTTTTGAATGTCTTATTTACTGATTTAGTAGTCAAAGAAACACCGATAATCCATCTGAATTTGGAATACATAGATGTTAGGAGGTAATACACGTATTCTAATGTAAGAAACCAAGTTTTATTACTGGTCTGTCCAACCTTTAAATGTCTCATTTAGAAATTTAGTAGTCAAAAAAACATCAAAATTCCATTCGAGTATGGAATAGATCGATGCCAGGTTGTAATACAATAGCAGTAATGTAAGAAACAAAGTTCTATTTTTGGTCCATCCAACTTTTGAATGTCTAATTTAGTGATTTAGTAGTCAAAGAAACATCGATAATCCATCTGAATTTGGAATACATAGATGTTAGGAGGTAATGCACATGTAGTAACGTAAGAAACCAAGTTTTATTACTGGGCCGTCCAGCCTTTGTATGTCTCATTTAGTAATTTAGTAGTTAAAAAAACATCGATAAACCTTCTGAGTATGGAATACATAGATGTTAGGTTGTAATACAAGTGTAGTAATGTAAGAAATCAAGCTCTATTACTGGTACGTCCAACCTTTGTATGAGTTATTTAGTGATTTAGTAGTCAAAGAAACACCGATAATCCATCTGAATTTGGAATACATAGATGTTAGGAGGTAATACACGTATTCTAATGTAAGAAACCAAGTTTTATTACTAGTCTGTCCAGCCTTTGTATGCCTTATTTAATAATTTAGTAGTTAAAAAAACATCGATAACCCTTTTGAGTATGGTATGCATAGATGTTAGGTTGCAATACAAGTGTAGTAATGTAAGAAACAAAGTTTTATTACTGGTCTCTCAAGCCTTTGTATGTCTCATTTAGTAATATAGTAGTCAAAAAAACAACGATAACCCTTTTGAGTATGGTATGCATAGATGTTAGGTTGCAATACAAGTGTAGTAATGTAAGAGACCAAGTTCTATTATTGGTCCGTCCAACCTTTGTATGTGTAATTTAGTGATTTAGTAGTCAAAAAAACACCGATAATCCATCCAAGTAAGGAATAAATAGATGCTAGGAGGTAATACATGTGTTCTAATGTAAGAAACCAAGTTTTATTATTGGTCTGTCCAACCTTTGTATGTCTCATTTAGAAATTTAGTACTTAAAAAAACATCAAAAATCCATCTGAGTATGGAATACATAGATGCCAAGTTGTAATATAATAGCAGTAATGTAAGAAACAAAGTTCTATTTTTGGTCCATCCAACTTTTGAATGTCTTATTTACTGATTTAGTAGTCAAGGAAACACCGATAATCCATCTGAATTTGGAATACATAGATGTTAGGAGGTAATACACGTATTCTAATGTAAGAAACCAAGTTTTATTACTGGTCTGTCCAACCTTTAAATGTCTCATTTAGAAATTTAGTAGTCAAAAAAACATCAAAAATCCATCCGAGTATGGAATACATAGATGCCAGGTTGTAATACAATAGCAGTAATGTAAGAAACAAAGTTCTATTTTTGGTCCATCCAACTTTTGAATGTCTCATTTACTGATTTAGTAGTCAAAGAAGCACCTATAATCCATCTGAATTTGGAATACGTAGATGTTAGGAGGTAATACACGTATTCTAATGTAAGAAACCAAGTTTTATTACTGGTCTGTCCAACCTTTGTATGTCTCATTTAGAAATTTAGTAGTCAAAAAAACATCAAAATTCCATTCGAGTATGGAATAGATCAATGCCAGGTTGTAATACAATAGCAGTAATGTAAGAAACAAAGTTCTATTTTTAGTCCATCCAACTTTTGAATGTCTCATTTAGTGATTTAGTAGTCAAAGAAACATCGATAATCCATCTGAATTTGGAATACATAGATGTTAGGAGGTAATACACATGTAGTAACGTAAGAAACCAAGTTTTATTACTGGGCCGTCGAGCCTTTGTATGTCTCATTTAGTAATTTAGTAGTTAAAAAAACATCGATAAACCTTCTGAGTATGGAATACATAGATGTTAGGTTGTAATACAAGTGTAGTAATGTAAGAAATCAAGTTCTATTACTGGTACGTCGAACCTTTGTATGAGTTATTTAGTGATTTAGTTGTCAAAAAACACCGATAATCCATCCAAGTATGGAATAAATAGATGTTAGGAGGTAATATACGAGTTGTAATGTAAGAAACCAAGTTTTATTACTAGTCTGTCCAGCCTTTGTATGCCTTATTTAGTAATTTAGTAGTTAAAAAAACATCGATAACCCATCTGAGTATGGAATACATAGATGTTAGGTTGTAATACAATTGTAGTAATGTAAGAAACCAAGTTTTATTACTGGTCTCTCAAGCCTTTGTATGTCTCATTTAGTAATATAGTAGTCAAAAAAACAACGATAACCCTTTTGAGTATGGTATGCATAGATGTTAGGTTGCAATACATGTGTAGTAATGTAAGAGACCAAGTTCTATTATTGATCCGTCCAACCTTTGTATGTGTAATTTAGTGATTTAGTAGTCAAAAAAACACCGATAATCCATCCAAGTAAGGAATAAATAGATGCTAGGAGGTAATACACGTGTTCTAATGTAAGAAACCAAGTTTTATTATTGGTCTGTCCATCCTTTGTATGTCTCATTTAGAAATTTAGTACTCAAAAAAACATCAAAAATCCATCCGAGTATGGAATACATAGATGCCAGGTTGTAATACAATAGCAGTAATGTACGAAACAAAGTTCTATTTTTGGTCCATCCAACTTTTGAATGTCTTATTTACTGATTTAGTAGTCAAAGAAACACCGATAATCCATCTGAATTTGGAATACATAGATGTTAGGAGGTAATACACGTATTCTAATGTAAGAAACCAAGTTTTATTACTGGTCTGTCCAACCTTTAAATGTCTCATTTAGAAATTTAGTAGTCAAAAAAACATCAAAATTCCATTCGAGTATGGAATAGATCGATGCCAGGTTGTAATACAATAGCAGTAATGTAAGAAACAAAGTTCTATTTTTGGTCCATCCAACTTTTGAATGTCTAATTTAGTGATTTAGTAGTCAAAGAAACATCGATAATCCATCTGAATTTGGAATACATAGATGTTAGGAGGTAATGCACGTGTAGTAACGTAAGAAACCAAGTTTTATTACTGGGCCGTCCAGCCTTTGTATGTCTCATTTAGTAAGTTAGTAGTTAAAAAAACATCGATAAACCTTCTGAGTATGGAATACATAGATGTTAGGTTGTAATACAAGTGTAGTCATGTAAGAAATCAAGCTCTATTACTGGTACGTCCAACCTTTGTATGAGTTATTTAGTGATTTAGTAGTCAAAGAAACACCGATAATCCATCTGAATTTGGAATACATAGATGTTAGGAGGTAATACACGTATTCTAATGTAAGAAACCAAGTTTTATTACTAGTCTGTCCAGCCTTTGTATGCCTTATTTAGTAAATTAGTAGTTAAAAAAACATCGATAACCCTTTTGAGTATGGTATGCATAGATGTTAGGTTGCAATACAAGTGTAGTAATGTAAGAAACAAAGTTTTATTACTGGTCTCTCAAGCCTTTGTATGTCTCATTTAGTAATATAGTAGTCAAAAACACAACGATAACCCTTTTGAGTATGGTATGCATAGATGTTAGGTTGCAATACAAGTGTAGTAATGTAAGAGACCAAGTTCTATTATTGGTCCGTCCAACCTTTGTATGTGTAATTTAGTGATTTAGTAGTCAAAAAAACACCGATAATCCATCCAAGTAAGGAATAAATAGATGCTAGGAGGTAATACACGTGTTCTAATGTAAGAAACCAAGTTTTATTATTGGTCTGTCCAACCTTTGTATGTCTCATTTAGAAATTTAGTACTTAAAAAAACATCAAAAATCCATCTGAGTATGGAATACATAGATGCCAGGTTGTAATACAATAGCAGTAATGTAAGAAACAAAGTTCTATTTTTGGTCCATCCAACTTTTGAATGTCTTATTTACTGATTTAGTAGTCAAAGAAACACCGATAATCCATCTGAATTTGGAATACATAGATGTTAGGAGGTAATACACGTATTCTAATGTAAGAAACCAAGTTTTATTACTGGTCTGTCCAACCTTTAAATGTCTCATTTAGAAATTTAGTAGTCAAAAAAACATCAAAAATCCATCCGAGTATGGAATACATAGATGCCAGATTGTAATACAATAGCAGTAATGTAAGAAACAAAGTTCTATTTTTGGTCCATCCAACTTTTGAATGTCTCATTTACTGATTTAGTAGTCAAAGAAGCACCTATAATCCATCTGAATTTGGAATACATAGATGTTAGGAGGTAATACACGTATTCTAATGTAAGAAACCAAGTTTTATTACTGGTCTGTCCAACCTTTGTATGTCTCATTTAGAAATTTAGTAGTCAAAAAAACATCAAAATTCCATTCGAGTATGGAATAGATCAATGCCAGGTTGTAATACAATAGCAGTAATGTAAGAAACAAAGTTCTATTTTTAGTCCATCCAACTTTTGAATGTCTCATTTAGTGATTTAGTAGTCAAAGAAACATCGATAATCCATCTGAATTTGGAATACATAGATGTTAGGAGGTAATGCACATGTAGTAACGTAAGAAACCAAGTTTTATTACTGGGCCGTCGAGCCTTTGTATGTCTCATTTAGTAATTTAGTAGTTAAAAAAACATCGATAAACCTTCTGAGTATGGAATACATAGATGTTAGGTTGTAATACAAGTGTAGTAATGTAAGAAATCAAGTTCTATTACTGGTACGTCGAACCTTTGTATGAGTTATTTAGTGATTTAGTTGTCAAAAAACACCGATAATCCATCCAAGTATGGAATAAATAGATGTTAGGAGGTAATATACGAGTTGTAATGTAAGAAACCAAGTTTTATTACTAGTCTGTCCAGCCTTTGTATGCCTTATTTAGTAATTTAGTAGTTAAAAAAACATCGATAACCCATCTGAGTATGGAATACATAGATGTTAGGTTGTAATACAATTGTAGTAATGTAAGAAACCAAGTTTTATTACTGGTCTCTCAAGCCTTTGTATGTCTCATTTAGTAATATAGTAGTCAAAAAAACAACGATAACCCTTTTGAGTATGGTATGCATAGATGTTAGGTTGCAATACATGTGTAGTAATGTAAGAGACCAAGTTCTATTATTGATCCGTCCAACCTTTGTATGTGTAATTTAGTGATTTAGTAGTCAAAAAAACACCGATAATCCATCCAAGTAAGGAATAAATAGATGCTAGGAGGTAATACACGTGTTCTAATGTAAGAAACCAAGTTTTATTATTGGTCTGTCCATCCTTTGTATGTCTCATTTAGAAATTTAGTACTCAAAAAAACATCAAAAATCCATCCGAGTATGGAATACATAGATGCCAGGTTGTAATACAATAGCAGTAATGTACGAAACAAAGTTCTATTTTTGGTCCATCCAACTTTTGAATGTCTTGTTTACTGATTTAGTAGTCAAAGAAACACCGATAATCCATCTGAATTTGGAATACATAGATGTTAGGAGGTAATACACGTATTCTAATGTAAGAAACCAAGTTTTATTACTGGTCTGTCCAACCTTTAAATGTCTCATTTAGAAATTTAGTAGTCAAAAAAACATCAAAATTCCATTCGAGTATGGAATAGATCGATGCGAGGTTGTAATACAATAGCAGTAATGTAAGAAACAAAGTTCTATTTTTGGTCCATCCAACTTTTGAATGTCTAACTTAGTGATTTAGTAGTCAAAGAAACATCGATAATCCATCTAAATTTGGAATACATAGATGTTAGGAGGTAATGCACATGTAGTAACGTAAGAAACCAAGTTTTATTACTGGGCCGTCCTGCCTTTGTATGTCTCATTTAGTAATTTAGTAGTTAAAAAAACATCGATAAACCTTCTGAGTATGGAATACATAGATGTTAGGTTGTAATACATGTGTAGTTATGTAAGAAATCAAGTTCTATTACTGGTACGTCCAACCTTTGTATGAGTTATTTAGTGATTTAGTTGTCAAAAAACACCGATAATCCATCCAAGTATGGAATAAATAGATGTTAGGAGGTAATATACGAGTTGTAATGTGAGAAACCAAGTTTTATTACTAGTCTGTCCAGCCTTTGTATGCCTTATTTAGTAATTTAGTAGTTAAAAAAACATCGATAACCCATCTGAGTATGGAATACATAGATGTTAGGTTGTAATACAATTGTAGTAATGTAAGAAACCAAGTTTTATTACTGGTCTCTCAAGCCTTTGTATGTCTCATTTAGTAATATAGTAGTCAAAAACACATCGATAACCCTTTTGAGTATGGAATGCATAGATGTTAGATTGCAATACAAGTGTAGTAATGTAAGAGACCAAGTTCTATTATTGGTCCGTCCAACCTTTGTATGTGTAATTTAGTGATTTAGTAGTCAAAAAAACACCGATAATCCATCCAAGTAAGGAATAAATAGATGCTAGGAGGTAATACACGTGTTCTAATGTAAGAAACCAAGTTTTATTATTGGTCTGTCCAACCTTTGTATGTCTCATTTAGAAATTTAGTAGTCAAAAAAACATCAAAAATCCATCCGAGTATGGAATACATAGATGCCAGGTTGTAATACAATAGCAGTAATGTAAGAAACAATGTTCTATTTTTGGTCCATCCAACTTTTGAATGTCTCATTTACTGATTTAGTAGTCAAAGAAACACCGATAATCCATCTGAATTTGGAATACATAGATGTTAGGAGGTAATACACGTATTCTAATGTAAGAAACCAAGTTTTATTACTGGTCTGTCCAACCTTTGTATGTCTCATTTAGAAATTTAGTAGTCACAAAAACAACAAAATTCCATTCGAGTATGGAATACATAGATGCCAGGTTGTAATACAATAGCAGTAATGTAAGAAACAAAGTTCTATTTTTGGTCCATCCAACTTTTGAATGTCTCATTTACTGATTTAGTAGTCAAAGAAGCACCGATAATCCATCTGAATTTGGAATACATAGATGTTAGGAGGTAATACACGTATTCTAATGTAAGAAACCAAGTTTTATTACTGGTCTGTCCAACCTTTGTATGTCTCATTTAGAAATTTAGTAGTCAAAAAAACATCAAAATTCCATTCGCGTATGGAATAGATCAATGCCGGGTTGTAATACAATAGCAGTAATGTAAGAAACAAAGTTCTATTTTTAGTCCATCCAACTTTTGAATGTCTAATTTAGTGATTTAGTAGTCAAAGAAACATCGCTAATCCATCTAAATTTGGAATACATAGATGTTAGGAGGTAATGCACATGTAGTAACGTAAGAAACCAAGTTTTATTACTGGGCCGTCCAGCCTTTGTATGTCTCATTTAGTAATTTAGTAGTTAAAAAAACATCGATAAACCTTCTGAGTATGGAATACATAGATGTTAGGTTGTAATACATGTGTAGTTATGTAAGAAATCAAGTTCTATTACTGGTACGTCCAACCTTTGTATGAGTTATTTAGTGATTTAGTTGTCAAAAAACACCGATAATCCATCCAAGTATGGAATAAATAGATGTTAGGAGGTAATATACGAGTTGTAATGTGAGAAACCAAGTTTTATTACTAGTCTGTCCAGCCTTTGTATGCCTTATTTAGTAATTTAGTAGTTAAAAAAACATCGATAACCCATCTGAGTATGGAATACATAGATGTTAGGTTGTAATACAATTGTAGTAATGTAAGAAACCAAGTTTTATTACTGGTCTCTCAAGCCTTTGTATGTCTCATTTAGTAATATAGTAGTCAAAAACACATCGATAACCCTTTTGAGTATGGTATGCATAGATGTTAGGTTGCAATACAAGTGTAGTAATGTAAGAGACCAAGTTCTATTATTGGTCCGTCCAACCTTTGTATGTGTAATTTAGTGATTTAGTAGTCAAAAAAACACCGATAATCCATCCAAGTAAGGAATAAATAGATGCTAGGAGGTAATACACGTGTTCTAATGTAAGAAACCAAGTTTTATTATTGGTCTGTCCAACCTTTGTATGTCTCATTTAGAAATTTAGTAGTCAAAAAAACATCAAAAATCCATCCGAGTATGGAATACATAGATGCCAGGTTGTAATACAATAGCAGTAATGTAAGAAACAATGTTCTATTTTTGGTCCATCCAACTTTTGAATGTCTCATTTACTGATTTAGTAGTCAAAGAAACACCGATAATCCATCTGAATTTGGAATACATAGATGTTAGGAGGTAATACACGTATTCTAATGTAAGAAACCAAGTTTTATTACTGGTCTGTCCAACCTTTGTATGTCTCATTTAGAAATTTAGTAGTCACAAAAACAACAAAATTCCATTCGAGTATGGAATACATAGATGCCAGGTTGTAATACAATAGCAGTAATGTAAGAAACAAAGTTCTATTTTTGGTCCATCCAACTTTTGAATGTCTCATTTACTGATTTAGTAGTCAAAGAAGCACCGATAATCCATCTGAATTTGGAATACATAGATGTTAGGAGGTAATACACGTATTCTAATGTAAGAAACCAAGTTTTATTACTGGTCTGTCCAACCTTTGTATGTCTCATTTAGAAATTTAGTAGTCAAAAAAACATCAAAATTCCATTCGAGTATGGAATAGATCAATGCCGGGTTGTAATACAATAGCAGTAATGTAAGAAACAAAGTTCTATTTTTAGTCCATCCAACTTTTGAATGTCTAATTTAGTGATTTAGTAGTCAAAGAAACATCGCTAATCCATCTGAATTTGGAATACATAGATGTTAGGAGGTAATGCACATGTAGTAACGTAAGAAACCAAGTTTTATTACTGGGCCGTCCAGCCTTTGTATGTCTCATTTAGTAATTTAGTAGTTAAAAAAACATCGATAAACCTTCTGAGTATGGAATACATAGATGTTAGGTTGTAATACAAGTGTAGTAATGTAAGAAATCAAGTTCTATTACTGGTACGTCGAACCTTTGTATGAGTAATTTAGTGATTTAGTAGTCAAAAAAACACCGATAATCCATCCAAGTAAGGAATAAATAGATGCTAGGAGGTAATACACGTGTTCTAATGTAAGAAACCAAGTTTTATTATTGGTCTGTCCAACCTTTGTATGTCTCATTTAGAAATTTAGTAGTCAAAAAAACATCAAAAATCCATCCGAGTATGGAATACATAGATGCCAGGTTGTAATACAATAGCAGTAATGTAAGAAACAATGTTCTATTTTTGGTCCATCCAACTTTTGAATGTCTCATTTACTGATTTAGTAGGTAAAGAAACACCGATAATCCATCTGAATTTGGAATACATAGATGTTAGGAGGTAATACACGTATTCTAATGTAAGAAACCAAGTTTTATTACTGGTCTGTCCAACCTTTAAATGTCTCATTTAGAAATTTAGTAGTCAAAAAAACATCAAAAATCCATCCGAGTATGGAATACATAGATGCCAGGTTGTAATACAATAGAAGTAATGTAAGAAACAAAGTTCTATTTTTGGTCCATCCAACTTTTGAATGTCTCATTTACTGATTTAGTAGTCAAAGAAGCACCGATAATCCATCTGAATTTGGAATACATAGATGTTAGGAGGTAATACACGTATTCTAATGTAAGAAACCAAATTTTACTACTGGTCTGTCCAACCTTTGTATGTCTCATTTAGAAATTTAGTAGTCAAAAAAACATCAAAATTCCATTCGAGTATGGAATAGATCAATGCCAGGTTGTAATACAATAGCAGTAATGTAAGAAACAAAGTTCTATTTTTAGTCCATCCAACTTTTGAATGTCTCATTTAGTGATTTAGTAGTCAAAGAAACATCGATAATCCATCTGAATTTGGAATACATAGATGTTAGGAGGTAATGCACATGTAGTAACGTAAGAAACCAAGTTTTATTACTGGGCCGTCGAGCCTTTGTATGTCTCATTTAGTAATTTAGTAGTTAAAAAAACATCGATAAACCTTCTGAGTATGGAATACATAGATGTTAGGTTGTAATACAAGTGTAGTAATGTAAGAAATCAAGTTCTATTACTGGTACGTCGAACCTTTGTATGAGTTATTTAGTGATTTAGTTGTCAAAAAACACCGATAATCCATCCAAGTATGGAATAAATAGATGTTAGGAGGTAATATACGAGTTGTAATGTAAGAAACCAAGTTTTATTACTAGTCTGTCCAGCCTTTGTATGCCTTATTTAGTAATTTAGTAGTTAAAAAAACATCGATAACCCATCTGAGTATGGAATACATAGATGTTAGGTTGTAATACAATTGTAGTAATGTAAGAAACCATGTTTTATTACTGGTCTCTCAAGCCTTTGTATGTCTCATTTAGTAATATAGTAGTCAAAAACACAACGATAACCCTTTTGAGTATGGTATGCATAGATGTTAGGTTGCAATACACGTGTAGTAATGTAAGAGACCAAGTTCTATTATTGATCCGTCCAACCTTTGTATGTGTAATTTAGTGATTTAGTAGTCAAAAAAACACCGATAATCCATCCAAGTAAGGAATAAATAGATGCTAGGAGGTAATACACGTGTTCTAATGTAAGAAACCAAGTTTTATTATTGGTCTGTCCATCCTTTGTATGTCTCATTTAGAAATTTAGTAGTCAAAAAAACATCAAAAATCCATCCGAGTATGGAATACATAGATGCCAGGTTGTAATACAATAGCAGTAATGTACGAAACAAAGTTCTATTTTTGGTCCATCCAACTTTTGAATGTCTTATTTACTGATTTAGTAGTCAAAGAAACACCGATAATCCATCTGAATTTGGAATACATAGATGTTAGGAGGTAATACACGTATTCTAATGTAAGAAACCAAGTTTTATTACTGGTCTGTCCAACCTTTAAATGTCTCATTTAGAAATTTAGTAGTAAAAAAAACATCAAAATTCCATTCGAGTATGGAATACATAGATGTTAGGTTGTAATACAATTGTAGTAATGTAAGAAACCAAGTTTTATTACTGGTCTCTCAAGCCTTTGTATGTCTCATTTAGTAATATAGTAGTCAAAAACACAACGATAACCCTTTTGAGTATGGTATGCATAGATGTTAGGTTGCAATACACGTGTAGTAATGTAAGAGACCAAGTTCTATTATTGATCCGTCCAACCTTTGTATATGTAATTTAGTGATTTAGTAGTCAAAAAAACACCGATAATCCATCCAAGTAAGGAATAAATAGATGCTAGGAGGTAATACACGTGTTCTAATGTAAGAAACCAAGTTTTATTATTGGTCTGTCCATCCTTTGTATGTCTCATTTAGAAATTTAGTAGTCAAAAAAACATCAAAAATCCATCCGAGTATGGAATACATAGATGCCAGGTTGTAATACAATAGCAGTAATGTACGAAACAAAGTTCTATTTTTGGTCCATCCAACTTTTGAATGTCTTATTTACTGATTTAGTAGTCAAAGAAACACCGATAATCCATCTGAATTTGGAATACATAGATGTTAGGAGGTAATACACGTATTCTAATGTAAGAAACCAAGTTTTATTACTGGTCTGTCCAACCTTTAAATGTCTCATTTAGAAATTTAGTAGTCAAAAAAACATCAAAATTCCATTCGAGTATGGAATAGATCGATGCCAGGTTGTAATACAATAGCAGTAATGTAAGAAACAAAGTTCTATTTTTGGTCCATCCAACTTTTGAATGTCTAATTTAGTGATTTAGTAGTCAAAGAAACATCGATAATCCATCTGAATTTGGAATACATAGATGTTAGGAGGTAATGCACATGTAGTAACGTAAGAAACCAAGTTTTATTACTGGGCCGTCGAGCCTTTGTATGTCTCATTTAGTAATTTAGTAGTTAAAAAAACATCGATAAACCTTCTGAGTATGGAATACATAGATGTTAGGTTGTAATACAAGTGTAGTAATGTAAGAAATCAAGTTCTATTACTGGTACGTCCAACCTTTGTATGAGTTATTTAGTGATTTAGTTGTCAAAAAACACCGATAATCCATCCAAGTATGGAATAAATAGATGTTAGGAGGTAATATACGAGTTGTAATGTAAGAAACCAAGTTTTATTACTAGTCTGTCCAGCCTTTGTATGCCTTATTTAGTAATTTAGTAGTTAAAAAAACATCGATAACCCATCTGAGTATGGAATACATAGATGTTAGGTTGTAATACAATTGTAGTAATGTAAGAAACCAAGTTTTATTACTGGTCTCTCAAGCCTTTGTATGTCTCATTTAGTAATATAGTAGTCAAAAACACATCGATAACCCTTTTGAGTATGGTATGCATAGATGTTAGGTTGCAATACAAGTGTAGTAATGTAAGAGACCAAGTTCTATTATTGGTCCGTCCAACCTTTGTATGTGTAATTTAGTGATTTAGTAGTCAAAAAAACACCGATAATCCATCCAAGTAAGGAATAAATAGATGCTAGGAGGTAATACACGTGTTCTAATGTAAGAAACCAAGTTTTATTATTGGTCTGTCCAACCTTTGTATGTCTCATTTAGAAATTTAGTAGTCAAAAAAACATCAAAAATCCATCCGAGTATGGAATACATAGATGCCAGGTTGTAATACAATAGCAGTAATGTAAGAAACAATGTTCTATTTTTGGTCCATCCAACTTTTGAATGTCTCATTTACTGATTTAGTAGTCAAAGAAACACCGATAATCCATCTGAATTTGGAATACATAGATGTTAGGAGGTAATACACGTATTCTAATGTAAGAAACCAAGTTTTATTACTGGTCTGTCCAACCTTTGTATGTCTCATTTAGAAATTTAGTAGTCACAAAAACAACAAAATTCCATTCGAGTATGGAATACATAGATGCCAGGTTGTAATACAATAGCAGTAATGTAAGAAACAAAGTTCTATTTTTGGTCCATCCAACTTTTGAATGTCTCATTTACTGATTTAGTAGTCAAAGAAGCACCGATAATCCATCTAAATTTGGAATACATAGATGTTAGGAGGTAATACACGTATTCTAATGTAAGAAACCAAGTTTTATTACTGGTCTGTCCAACCTTTGTATGTCTCATTTAGAAATTTAGTAGTCAAAAAAACATCAAAATTCCATTCGAATATGGAATAGATCAATGCCGGGTTGTAATACAATAGCAGTAATGTAAGAAACAAAGTTCTATTTTTAGTCCATCCAACTTTTGAATGTCTCATTTAGTGATTTAGTAGTCAAAGAAACATCGATAATCTATCTGAATTTGGAATACATAGATGTTAGGAGGTAATGCACATGTAGTAACGTGAGAAACCAAGTTTTATTACTGGGCCGTCGAGCCTTTGTATGTCTCATTTAGTAATTTAGTAGTTAAAAAAACATCGATAAACCTTCTGAGTATGGAATACATAGATGTTAGGTTGTAATACATGTGTAGTAATGTAAGAAATCAAGTTCTATTACGGGTACGTCCAACCTTTGTATGAGTTATTTAGTGATTTAGTTATCAAAAAACACCGATAATCCATCCAAGTATGGAATAAATAGATGTTAGGAGGTAATATACGAGTTGTAATGTAAGAAACCAAGTTTTATTACTAGTCTGTCCAGCCTTTGTATGCCTTATTTAGTAATTTAGTAGTTAAAAAAACATCGATAACCCATCTGAGTATGGAATACATAGATGTTAGGTTGTAATACAATTGTAGTAATGTAAGAAACCAAGTTTTATTACTGGTCTCTCAAGCCTTTGTATGTCTCATTTAGTAATATAGTAGTCAAAAACACATCGATAACCCTTTTGAGTATGGTATGCATAGATGTTAGGTTGCAATACAAGTGTAGTAATGTAAGAGACCAAGTTCTATTATTGGTCCGTCCAACCTTTGTATGTGTAATTTAGTGATTTAGTAGTCAAAAAAACACCGATAATCCATCCAAGTAAGGAATAAATAGATTCTAGGAGGTAATACACGTGTTCTAATGTAAGAAACCAAGTTTTATTATTGGTCTGTCCAACCTTTGTATGTCTCATTTAGAAATTTAGTAGTCAAAAAAACATCAAAAATCCATCCGAGTATGGAATACATAGATGCCAGGTTGTAATACAATAGCAGTAATGTAAGAAACAATGTTCTATTTTTGGTCCATCCAACTTTTGAATGTCTCATTTACTGATTTAGTAGTCAAAGAAACACCGATAATCCATCTGAATTTGGAATACATAGATGTTAGGAGGTAATACACGTATTCTAATGTAAGAAACCAAGTTTTATTACTGGTCTGTCCAACCTTTGTATGTCTCATTTAGAAATTTAGTAGTCACAAAAACAACAAAATTCCATTCGAGTATGGAATACATAGATGCCAGGTTGTAATACAATAGCAGTAATGTAATAAACAAAGTTCTATTTTTGGTCCATCCAACTTTTGAATGTCTCATTTACTGATTTAGTAGTCAAAGAAGCACCGATAATCCATCTGAATTTGGAATACATAGATGTTAGGAGGTAATACACGTATTCTAATGTAAGAAACCAAGTTTTATTACTGGTCTGTCCAACCTTTGTATGTCTCATTTAGAAATTTAGTAGTCAAAAAAACATCAAAATTCCATTCGAGTATGGAATAGATCAATGCCGGGTTGTAATACAATAGCAGTAATGTAAGAAACAAAGTTCTATTTTTAGTCCATCCAACTTTTGAATGTCTCATTTAGTGATTTAGTAGTCAAAGAAACATCGATAATCCATCTGAATTTGGAATACATAGATGTTAGGAGGTAATGCACATGTAGTAACGTAAGAAACCAAGTTTTATTACTGGGCCGTCGAGCCTTTGTATGTCTCATTTAGTAATTTAGTAGTTAAAAAAACATCGATAAACCTTCTGAGTATGGAATACATAGATGTTAGGTTGTAATACAAGTGTAGTAATGTAAGAAATCAAGTTCTATTACTGGTACGTCGAACCTTTGTATGAGTTATTTAGTGATTTAGTTGTCAAAAAACACCGATAATCCATCCAAGTATGGAATAAATAGATGTTAGGAGGTAATATACGAGTTGTAATGTAAGAAACCAAGTTTTATTACTAGTCTGTCCAGCCTTTGTATGCCTTATTTAGTAATTTAGTAGTTAAAAAAACATCGATAACCCATCTGAGTATGGAATACATAGATGTTAGGTTGTAATACAATTGTAGTAATGTAAGAAACCAAGTTTTATTACTGGTCTCTCAAGCCTTTGTATGTCTCATTTAGTAATATTGTAGTCAAAAACACATTGATAACCCTTTTGAGTATGGTATGCATAGATGTTAGGTTGCAATACAAGTGTAGTAATGTAAGAGACCAAGTTCTATTATTGGTCCGTCCAACCTTTGTATGTGTAATTTAGTGATTTAGTAGTCAAAAAAACACCGATAATCCATCCAAGTAAGGAATAAATAGATGCTAGGAGGTAATACACGTGTTCTAATGTAAGAAACCAAGTTTTATTATTGGTTTGTCCAACCTTTGTATGTCTCATTTAGAAATTTAGTAGTCAAAAAAACATCAAAAATCCATCCGAGTATGGAATACATAGATGCCAGGTTGTAATACAATAGCAGTAATGTAAGAAACAATGTTCTATTTTTGGTCCATCCAACTTTTGAATGTCTCATTTACTGATTTAGTAGTCAAAGAAACACCGATAATCCATCTGAATTTGGAATACATAGATGTTAGGAGGTAATACACGTATTCTAATGTAAGAAACCAAGTTTTATTACTGGTCTGTCCAACCTTTGTATGTCTCATTTAGAAATTTAGTAGTCACAAAAACAACAAAATTCCATTCGAGTATGGAATACATAGATGCCAGGTTGTAATACAATAGCAGTAATGTAAGAAACAAAGTTCTATTTTTGGTCCATCCAACTTTTGAATGTCTCATTTACTGATTTAGTAGTCAAAGAAGCACCGATAATCCATCTGAATTTGGAATACATAGATGTTAGGAGGTAATACACGTATTCTAATGTAAGAAACCAAGTTTTATTACTGGTCTGTCCAACCTTTGTATGTCTCATTTAGAAATTTAGTAGTCAAAAAAACATCAAAATTCCATTCGAGTATGGAATAGATCAATGCCAGGTTGTAATACAATAGCAGTAATGTAAGAAACAAAGTTCTATTTTTAGTCCATCCAACTTTTGAATGTCTCATTTAGTGATTTAGTAGTCAAAGAAACATCGATAATCCATCTGAATTTGGAATACATAGATGTTAGGAGGTAATGCACATGTAGTAACGTAAGAAACCAAGTTTTATTACTGGGCCGTCGAGCCTTTGTATGTCTCATTTAGTAATTTAGTAGTTAAAAAAACATCGATAAACCTTCTGAGTATGGAATACATAGATGTTAGGTTGTAATACAAGTGTAGTAATGTAAGAAATCAAGTTCTATTACTGGTACGTCGAACCTTTGTATGAGTTATTTAGTGATTTAGTTGTCAAAAAACACCGATAATCCATCCAAGTATGGAATAAATAGATGTTAGGAGGTAATATACGAGTTGTAATGTAAGAAACCAAGTTTTATTACTAGTCTGTCCAGCCTTTGTATGCCTTATTTAGTAATTTAGTAGTTAAAAAAACATCGATAACCCATCTGAGTATGGAATACATAGATGTTAGGTTGTAATACAATTGTAGTAATGTAAGAAACCAAGTTTTATTACTGGTCTCTCAAGCCTTTGTATGTCTCATTTAGTAATATTGTAGTCAAAAACACATTGATAACCCTTTTGAGTATGGTATGCATAGATGTTAGGTTGCAATACAAGTGTAGTAATGTAAGAGACCAAGTTCTATTATTGGTCCGTCCAACCTTTGTATGTGTAATTTAGTGATTTAGTAGTCAAAAAAACACCGATAATCCATCCAAGTAAGGAATAAATAGATGCTAGGAGGTAATACACGTGTTCTAATGTAAGAAACCAAGTTTTATTATTGGTTTGTCCAACCTTTGTATGTCTCATTTAGAAATTTAGTAGTCAAAAAAACATCAAAAATCCATCCGAGTATGGAATACATAGATGCCAGGTTGTAATACAATAGCAGTAATGTAAGAAACAATGTTCTATTTTTGGTCCATCCAACTTTTGAATGTCTCATTTACTGATTTAGTAGTCAAAGAAACACCGATAATCCATCTGAATTTGGAATACATAGATGTTAGGAGGTAATACACGTATTCTAATGTAAGAAACCAAGTTTTATTACTGGTCTGTCCAACCTTTGTATGTCTCATTTAGAAATTTAGTAGTCACAAAAACAACAAAATTCCATTCGAGTATGGAATACATAGATGCCAGGTTGTAATACAATAGCAGTAATGTAAGAAACAAAGTTCTATTTTTGGTCCATCCAACTTTTGAATGTCTCATTTACTGATTTAGTAGTCAAAGAAGCACCGATAATCCATCTGAATTTGGAATACATAGATGTTAGGAGGTAATACACGTATTCTAATGTAAGAAACCAAGTTTTATTACTGGTCTGTCCAACCTTTGTATGTCTCATTTAGAAATTTAGTAGTCAAAAAAACATCAAAATTCCATTCGAGTATGGAATAGATCAATGCCAGGTTGTAATACAATAGCAGTAATGTAAGAAACAAAGTTCTATTTTTAGTCCATCCAACTTTTGAATGTCTCATTTAGTGATTTAGTAGTCAAAGAAACATCGATAATCCATCTGAATTTGGAATACATAGATGTTAGGAGGTAATGCACATGTAGTAACGTAAGAAACCAAGTTTTATTACTGGGCCGTCGAGCCTTTGTATGTCTCATTTAGTAATTTAGTAGTTAAAAAAACATCGATAAACCTTCTGAGTATGGAATACATAGATGTTAGGTTGTAATACAAGTGTAGTAATGTAAGAAATCAAGTTCTATTACTGGTACGTCCAACCTTTGTATGAGTTATTTAGTGATTTAGTTGTCAAAAAACACCGATAATCCATCCAAGTATGGAATAAATAGATGTTAGGAGGTAATATACGAGTTGTAATGTAAGAAACCAAGTTTTATTACTAGTCTGTCCAGCCTTTGTATGCCTTATTTAGTAATTTAGTAGTTAAAAAAACATCGATAACCCATCTGAGTATGGAATACATAGATGTTAGGTTGTAATACAATTGTAGTAATGTAAGAAACCATGTTTTATTACTGGTCTCTCAACCCTTTGTATGTCTCATTTAGTAATATAGTAGTCAAAAACACAACGATAACCCTTTTGAGTATGGTATGCATAGATGTTAGGTTGCAATACACAAGTAGTAATGCAAGAGACCAAGTTCTATTATTGATCCGTCCAACCTTTGTATGTGTAATTTAGTGATTTAGTAGTCAAAACAACACCGATAATCCATCCAAGTAAGGAATAAATAGATGCTAGGAGGTAATACACGTGTTCTAATGTAAGAAACCAAGTTTTATTATTGGTCTGTCCATCCTTTGTATGTCTCATTTAGAAATTTAGTACTCAAAAAAACATCCAAAATCCATCCGAGTATGGAATACATAGATGCCAGGTTGTAATACAATAGCAGTAATGTACGAAACAAAGTTCTATTTTTGGTCCATCCAACTTTTGAATGTCTTATTTACTGATTTAGTAGTCAAAGAAACACCGATAATCCATCTAAATTTGGAATACATAGATGTTAGGAGGTAATACACGTATTCTAATGTAAGAAACCAAGTTTTATTACTGGTCTGTCCAACCTTTGTATGTCTCATTTAGAAATTTAGTAGTCACAAAAACAAAAAAATTCCATTCGAGTATGGAATACATAGATGCCAGGTTGTAATACAATAGCAGTAATGTAAGAAACAAAGTTCTATTTTTGGTCCATCCAACTTTTGAATGTCTCATTTACTGATTTAGTAGTCAAAGAAGCACCGATAATCCATCTGAATTTGGAATACATAGATGTTAGGAGGTAATACACGTATTCCAATGTAAGAAACCAAGTTTTATTACTAGTCTGTCCAACCTTTGTATGTCTCATTTAGAAATTTAGTAGTCAAAAAAACATCAAAATTCCATTCGAGTATGGAATAGATCAATGCCGGGTTGTAATACAATAGCAGTAATGTAAGAAACAAAGTTCTATTTTTAGTCCATCCAACTTTTGAATGTCTCATTTAGTGATTTAGTAGTCAAAGAAACATCGATAATCCATCTGAATTTGGAATACATAGATGTTAGGAGGTAATGCACATGTAGTAACGTAAGAAACCAAGTTTTGTTACTGGGCCGTCGAGCCTTTGTATGTCTCATTTAGTAATTTAGTAGTTAAAAAAACATCGATAAACCTTCTGAGTATGGAATACATAGATGTTAGGTTGTAATACAAGTGTAGTAATGTAAGAAATCAAGTTCTATTACTGGTACGTCGAACCTTTGTATGAGTTATTTAGTGATTTAGTTGTCAAAAAACACCGATAATCCATCCAAGTATGGAATAAATAGATGTTAGGAGGTAATATACGAGTTGTAATGTAAGAAACCAAGTTTTATTACTAGTCTGTCCAGCCTTTGTATGCCTTATTTAGTAATTTAGTAGTTAAAAAAACATCGATAACCCATCTGAGTATGGAATACATAGATGTTAGGTTGTAATACAATTGTAGTAATGTAAGAAACCAAGTTTTATTACTGGTCTCTCAAGCCTTTGTATGTCTCATTTAGTAATATTGTAGTCAAAAACACATTGATAACCCTTTTGAGTATGGTATGCATAGATGTTAGGTTGCAATACAAGTGTAGTAATGTAAGAGACCAAGTTCTATTATTGGTCCGTCCAACCTTTGTATGTGTAATTTAGTGATTTAGTAGTCAAAAAAACACCGATAATCCATCCAAGTAAGGAATAAATAGATGCTAGGAGGTAATAAACGTGTTCTAATGTAAGAAACCAAGTTTTATTATTGGTTTGTCCAACCTTTGTATGTCTCATTTAGAAATTTAGTAGTCAAAAAAACATCAAAAATCCATCCGAGTATGGAATACATAGATGCCAGGTTGTAATACAATAGCAGTAATGTAAGAAACAATGTTCTATTTTTGGTCCATCCAACTTTTGAATGTCTCATTTACTGATTTAGTAGTCAAAGAAACACCGATAATCCATCTGAATTTGGAATACATAGATGTTAGGAGGTAATACACGTATTCTAATGTAAGAAACCAAGTTTTATTACTGGTCTGTCCAACCTTTGTATGTCTCATTTAGAAATTTAGTAGTCACAAAAACAACAAAATTCCATTCGAGTATGGAATACATAGATGCCAGGTTGTAATACAATAGCAGTAATGTAAGAAACAAAGTTCTATTTTTGGTCCATCCAACTTTTGAATGTCTCATTTACTGATTTAGTAGTCAAAGAAGCACCGATAATCCATCTGAATTTGGAATACATAGATGTTAGGAGGTAATACACGTATTCTAATGTAAGAAACCAAGTTTTATTACTGGTCTGTCCAACCTTTGTATGTCTCATTTAGAAATTTAGTAGTCAAAAAAACATCAAAATTCCATTCGAGTATGGAATAGATCAATGCCAGGTTGTAATACAATAGCAGTAATGTAAGAAACAAAGTTCTATTTTTAGTCCATCCAACTTTTGAATGTCTCATTTAGTGATTTAGTAGTCAAAGAAACATCGATAATCCATCTGAATTTGGAATACATAGATGTTAGGAGGTAATGCACATGTAGTAACGTAAGAAACCAAGTTTTATTACTGGGCCGTCGAGCCTTTGTATGTCTCATTTAGTAATTTAGTAGTTAAAAAAACATCGATAAACCTTCTGAGTATGGAATACATAGATGTTAGGTTGTAATACAAGTGTAGTAATGTAAGAAATCAAGTTCTATTACTGGTACGTCCAACCTTTGTATGAGTTATTTAGTGATTTAGTTGTCAAAAAACACCGATAATCCATCCAAGTATGGAATAAATAGATGTTAGGAGGTAATATACGAGTTGTAATGTAAGAAACCAAGTTTTATTACTAGTCTGTCCAGCCTTTGTATGCCTTATTTAGTAATTTAGTAGTTAAAAAAACATCGATAACCCATCTGAGTATGGAATACATAGATGTTAGGTTGTAATACAATTGTAGTAATGTAAGAAACCAAGTTTTATTACTGGTCTCTCAAGCCTTTGTATGTCTCATTTAGTAATATAGTAGTCAAAAACACATCGATAACCCTTTTGAGTATGGTATGCATAGATGTTAGGTTGCAATACAAGTGTAGTAATGTAAGAGACCAAGTTCTATTATTGGTCCGTCCAACCTTTGTATGTGTAATTTAGTGATTTAGTAGTCAAAAAAACACCGATAATCCATCCAAGTAAGGAATAAATAGATTCTAGGAGGTAATACACGTGTTCTAATGTAAGAAACCAAGTTTTATTATTGGTCTGTCCAACCTTTGTATGTCTCATTTAGAAATTTAGTAGTCAAAAAAACATCAAAAATCCATCCGAGTATGGAATACATAGATGCCAGGTTGTAATACAATAGCAGTAATGTAAGAAACAATGTTCTATTTTTGGTCCATCCAACTTTTGAATGTCTCATTTACTGATTTAGTAGTCAAAGAAACACCGATAATCCATCTGAATTTGGAATACATAGATGTTAGGAGGTAATACACGTATTCTAATGTAAGAAACCAAGTTTTATTACTGGTCTGTCCAACCTTTGTATGTCTCATTTAGAAATTTAGTAGTCACAAAAACAACAAAATTCCATTCGAGTATGGAATACATAGATGCCAGGTTGTAATACAATAGCAGTAATGTAATAAACAAAGTTCTATTTTTGGTCCATCCAACTTTTGAATGTCTCATTTACTGATTTAGTAGTCAAAGAAGCACCGATAATCCATCTGAATTTGGAATACATAGATGTTAGGAGGTAATACACGTATTCTAATGTAAGAAACCAAGTTTTATTACTGGTCTGTCCAACCTTTGTATGTCTCATTTAGAAATTTAGTAGTCAAAAAAACATCAAAATTCCATTCGAGTATGGAATAGATCAATGCCGGGTTGTAATACAATAGCAGTAATGTAAGAAACAAAGTTCTATTTTTAGTCCATCCAACTTTTGAATGTCTCATTTAGTGATTTAGTAGTCAAAGAAACATCGATAATCCATCTGAATTTGGAATACATAGATGTTAGGAGGTAATGCACATGTAGTAACGTAAGAAACCAAGTTTTATTACTGGGCCGTCGAGCCTTTGTATGTCTCATTTAGTAATTTAGTAGTTAAAAAAACATCGATAAACCTTCTGAGTATGGAATACATAGATGTTAGGTTGTAATACAAGTGTAGTAATGTAAGAAATCAAGTTCTATTACTGGTACGTCCAACCTTTGTATGAGTTATTTAGTGATTTAGTTGTCAAAAAACACCGATAATCCATCCAAGTATGGAATAAATAGATGTTAGGAGGTAATATACGAGTTGTAATGTAAGAAACCAAGTTTTATTACTAGTCTGTCCAGCCTTTGTATGCCTTATTTAGTAATTTAGTAGTTAAAAAAACATCGATAACCCATCTGAGTATGGAATACATAGATGTTAGGTTGTAATACAATTGTAGTAATGTAAGAAACCATGTTTTATTACTGGTCTCTCAACCCTTTGTATGTCTCATTTAGTAATATAGTAGTCAAAAACACAACGATAACCCTTTTGAGTATGGTATGCATAGATGTTAGGTTGCAATACACAAGTAGTAATGTAAGAGACCAAGTTCTATTATTGATCCGTCCAACCTTTGTATGTGTAATTTAGTGATTTAGTAGTCAAAAAAACACCGATAATCCATCCAAGTAAGGAATAAATAGATGCTAGGAGGTAATACACGTGTTCTAATGTAAGAAACCAAGTTTTATTATTGGTCTGTCCATCCTTTGTATGTCTCATTTAGAAATTTAGTACTCAAAAAAACATCCAAAATCCATCCGAGTATGGAATACATAGATGCCAGGTTGTAATACAATAGCAGTAATGTACGAAACAAAGTTCTATTTTTGGTCCATCCAACTTTTGAATGTCTTATTTACTGATTTAGTAGTCAAAGAAACACCGATAATCCATCTAAATTTGGAATACATAGATGTTAGGAGGTAATACACGTATTCTAATGTAAGAAACCAAGTTTTATTACTGGTCTGTCCAACCTTTGTATGTCTCATTTAGAAATTTAGTAGTCAAAAAAACATCAAAATTCCATTCGAGTATGGAATAGATCAATGCCGGGTTGTAATACAATAGCAGTAATGTAAGAAACAAAGTTCTATTTTTAGTCCATCCAACTTTTGAATGTCTCATTTAGTGATTTAGTAGTCAAAGAAACATCGATAATCCATCTGAATTTGGAATACATAGATGTTAGGAGGTAATGCACATGTAGTAACGTAAGAAACCAAGTTTTATTACTGGGCCGTTGAGCCTTTGTATGTCTCATTTAGTAATTTAGTAGTTAAAAAAACATCGATAAACCTTCTGAGTATGGAATACATAGATGTTAGGTTGTAATACAAGTGTAGTAATGTAAGAAATCAAGCTCTATTACTGGTACGTCCAACCTTTGTATGAGTTATTTAGTGATTTAGTTGTCAAAAAACACCGATAATCCATCCAAGTATGGAATAAATAGATGTTAGGAGGTAATATACGAGTTGTAATGTAAGAAACCAAGTTTTATTACTAATCTGTCCAGCCTTTGTATGCCTTATTTAGTAATTTAGTAGTTAAAAAAACATCGATAACCCATCTGAGTTTGGAATACATAGATGTTAGGTTGTAATACAATTGTAGTAATGTAAGAAACCAAGTTTTATTACTGGTCTCTCAAGCCTTTGTATGTCTCATTTAGTAATATTGTAGTCAAAAACACATTGATAACCCTTTTGAGTATGGTATGCATAGATGTTAGGTTGCAATACAAGTGTAGTAATGTAAGAGACCAAGTTCTATTATTGGTCCGTCCAACCTTTGTATGTGTAATTTAGTGATTTAGTAGTCAAAAAAACACCGATAATCCATCCAAGTAAGGAATAAATAGATGCTAGGAGGTAATACACGTGTTCTAATGTAAGAAACCAAGTTTTATTATTGGTTTGTCCAACCTTTGTATGTCTCATTTAGAAATTTAGTAGTCAAAAAAACATCAAAAATCCATCCGAGTATGGAATACATAGATGCCAGGTTGTAATACAATAGCAGTAATGTAAGAAACAATGTTCTATTTTTGGTCCATCCAACTTTTGAATGTCTCATTTACTGATTTAGTAGTCAAAGAAACACCGATAATCCATCTGAATTTGGAATACATAGATGTTAGGAGGTAATACACGTATTCTAATGTAAGAAACCAAGTTTTATTACTGGTCTGTCCAACCTTTGTATGTCTCATTTAGAAATTTAGTAGTCACAAAAACAACAAAATTCCATTCGAGTATGGAATACATAGATGCCAGGTTGTAATACAATAGCAGTAATGTAAGAAACAAAGTTCTATTTTTGGTCCATCCAACTTTTGAATGTCTCATTTACTGATTTAGTAGTCAAAGAAGCACCGATAATCCATCTGAATTTGGAATACATAGATGTTAGGAGGTAATACACGTATTCTAATGTAAGAAACCAAGTTTTATTACTGGTCTGTCCAACCTTTGTATGTCTCATTTAGAAATTTAGTAGTCAAAAAAACATCAAAATTCCATTCGAGTATGGAATAGATCAATGCCAGGTTGTAATACAATAGCAGTAATGTAAGAAACAAAGTTCTATTTTTAGTCCATCCAACTTTTGAATGTCTCATTTAGTGATTTAGTAGTCAAAGAAACATCGATAATCCATCTGAATTTGGAATACATAGATGTTAGGAGGTAATGCACATGTAGTAACGTAAGAAACCAAGTTTTATTACTGGGCCGTCGAGCCTTTGTATGTCTCATTTAGTAATTTAGTAGTTAAAAAAACATCGATAAACCTTCTGAGTATGGAATACATAGATGTTAGGTTGTAATACAAGTGTAGTAATGTAAGAAATCAAGTTCTATTACTGGTACGTCCAACCTTTGTATGAGTTATTTAGTGATTTAGTTGTCAAAAAACACCGATAATCCATCCAAGTATGGAATAAATAGATGTTAGGAGGTAATATACGAGTTGTAATGTAAGAAACCAAGTTTTATTACTAGTCTGTCCAGCCTTTGTATGCCTTATTTAGTAATTTAGTAGTTAAAAAAACATCGATAACCCATCTGAGTATGGAATACATAGATGTTAGGTTGTAATACAATTGTAGTAATGTAAGAAACCAAGTTTTATTACTGGTCTCTCAAGCCTTTGTATGTCTCATTTAGTAATATTGTAGTCAAAAACACATTGATAACCCTTTTGAGTATGGTATGCATAGATGTTAGGTTGCAATACAAGTGTAGTAATGTAAGAGACCAAGTTCTATTATTGGTCCGTCCAACCTTTGTATGTGTAATTTAGTGATTTAGTAGTCAAAAAAACACCGATAATCCATCCAAGTAAGGAATAAATAGATGCTAGGAGGTAATACACGTGTTCTAATGTAAGAAACCAAGTTTTATTATTGGTTTGTCCAACCTTTGTATGTCTCATTTAGAAATTTAGTAGTCAAAAAAACATCAAAAATCCATCCGAGTATGGAATACATAGATGCCAGGTTGTAATACAATAGCAGTAATGTAAGAAACAATGTTCTATTTTTGGTCCATCCAACTTTTGAATGTCTCATTTACTGATTTAGTAGGTAAAGAAACACCGATAATCCATCTGAATTTGGAATACATAGATGTTAGGAGGTAATACACGTATTCTAATGTAAGAAACCAAGTTTTATTACTGGTCTGTCCAACCTTTGTATGTCTCATTTAGAAATTTAGTAGTCACAAAAACAACAAAATTCCATTCGAGTATGGAATACATAGATGCCAGGTTGTAATACAATAGCAGTAATGTAAGAAACAAAGTTCTATTTTTGGTCCATCCAACTTTTGAATGTCTCATTTACTGATTTAGTAGTCAAAGAAGCATCGATAATCCATCTGAATTTGGAATACATAGATGTTAGGAGGTAATACACGTATTCTAATGTAAGAAACCAAGTTTTATTACTAGTCTGTCCAACCTTTGTATGTCTCATTTAGAAATTTAGTAGTCAAAAAAACATCAAAATTCCATTCGAGTATGGAATAGATCAATGCCAGGTTGTAATACAATAGCAGTAATGTAAGAAACAAAGTTCTATTTTTAGTCCATCCAACTTTTGAATGTCTCATTTAGTGATTTAGTAGTCAAAGAAACATCGATAATCCATCTGAATTTGGAATACATAGATGTTAGGAGGTAATGCACATGTAGTAACGTAAGAAACCAAGTTTTATTACTGGGCCGTCGAGCCTTTGTATGTCTCATTTAGTAATTTAGTAGTTAAAAAAACATCGATAAACCTTCTGAGTATGGAATACATAGATGTTAGGTTGTAATACAAGTGTAGTAATGTAAGAAATCAAGTTCTATTACTGGTACGTCCAACCTTTGTATGAGTTATTTAGTGATTTAGTTGTAAAAAAACACCGATAATCCATCCAAGTATGGAATAAATAGATATTAGGAGGTAATATACGAGTTGTAATGTAAGAAACCAAGTTTTATTACTAGTCTGTCCAGCCTTTGTATGCCTTATTTAGTAATTTAGTAGTTAAAAAAACATCGATAACCCATCTGAGTATGGAATACATAGATGTTACGTTGTAATACAATTGTAGTAATGTAAGAAACCATGTTTTATTACTGGTCTCTCAACCCTTTGTATGTCTCATTTAGTAATATAGTAGTCAAAAACACAACGATAACCCTTTTGAGTATGGTATGCATAGATGTTAGGTTGCAATACACAAGTAGTAATGTAAGAGACCAAGTTCTATTATTGATCCGTCCAACCTTTGTATGTGTAATTTAGTGATTTAGTAGTCAAAAAAACACCGATAATCCATCCAAGTAAGGAATAAATAGATGCTAGGAGGTAATACACGTGTTCTAATGTAAGAAACCAAGTTTTATTATTGGTCTGTCCATCCTTTGTATGTCTCATTTAGAAATTTAGTACTCAAAAAAACATCCAAAATCCATCCGAGTATGGAATACATAGATGCCAGGTTGTAATACAATAGCAGTAATGTACGAAACAAAGTTCTATTTTTGGTCCATCCAACTTTTGAATGTCTTATTTACTGATTTAGTAGTCAAAGAAACACCGATAATCCATCTAAATTTGGAATACATAGATGTTAGGAGGTAATACACGTATTCTAATGTAAGAAACCAAGTTTTATTACTGGTCTGTCCAACCTTTAAATGTCTCATTTAGAAATTTAGTAGTCAAAAAAACATCAAAATTCCATTCGAGTATGGAATAGATCGATGCCAGGTTGTAATACAATAGCAGTAATGTAAGAAACAAAGTTCTATTTTTGGTCCATCCAACTTTTGAATGTCTAATTTAGTGATTTAGTAGTCAAAGAAACATCGATAATCCATCTGAATTTGGAATACATAGATGTTAGGAGGTAATGCACATGTAGTAACGTAAGAAACCAAGTTTTATTACTGGGTCGTCCAGCCTTTGTATGTCTCATTTAGTAATTTAGTAGTTAAAAAAACATCGATAAACCTTCTGAGTATGGAATACATAGATGTTAGGTTGTAATACAAGTGTAGTAATGTAAGAAATCAAGTTCTATTACTGGTACGTCCAACCTTTGTATGAGTTATTTAGTGATTTAGTTGTCAAAAAACACCGATAATCCATCCAAGTATGGAATAAATAGATGTTAGGAGGTAATATACGAGTTGTAATGTAAGAAACCAAGTTTTATTACTAGTCTGTCCAGCCTTTGTATGCCTTATTTAGTAATTTACTAGTTAAAAAAACATCGATAACCCATCTGAGTATGGAATACATAGATGTTAGGTTGTAATACAATTGTAGTAATGTAAGAAACCAAGTTTTATTACTGGTCTCTCAAGCCTTTGTATGTCTCATTTAGTAATATAGTAGTCAAAAACACATCGATAACCCTTTTGAGTATGGTATGCATAGATGTTAGGTTGCAATACAAGTGTAGTAATGTAAGAGACCAAGTTCTATTATTGGTCCGTCCAACCTTTGTATGTGTAATTTAGTGATTTAGTAGTCAAAAAAACACCGATAATCCATCCAAGTAAGGAATAAATAGATGCTAGGAGGTAATACACGTGTTCTAATGTAAGAAACCAAGTTTTATTATTGGTCTGTCCAACCTTTGTATGTCTCATTTAGAAATTTAGTAGTCCAAAAAACATCAAAAATCCATCCGAGTATGGAATACATAGATGCCAGGTTGTAATACAATAGCAGTAATGTAAGAAACAAAGTTCTATTTTTGGTCCACCCAACTTTTGAATGTCTCATTTACTGATTTAGTAGTCAAAGAAACACCGATAATCCATCTGTATTTGGAATACATAGATGTTAGGAGGTAATACACGTATTCTAATGTAAGAAACCAAGTTTTATTACTGGTCTGTCCAACCTTTGTATGTCTCATTTAGAAATTTAGTAGTCACAAAAACAACCAAATTCCATTCGAGTATGGGATATATAGATGCCAGGTTGTAATACAATAGCAATAATGTAAGAAACAAAGTTCTATTTTTATTCCATCCAACTTTTGAATGTCTCATTTAGTGATTTAGTAGTCAAAGAAACATCGATAATCCATATGAATTTGGAATACATAGATGTTAGGAGGTAATACACGTATTCTAATGTAAGAAACCAAGTTTTATTACTGGTCTGTCCAACCTTTGTATGTCTCATTTAGAAATTTAGTAGTCAAAAAAACATCAAAATTCCATTCGAGTATGGAATAGATCGATGCCAGGTTGTAATACAATAGCAGTAATGTACGAAACAAAGTTCTATTTTTGGTCCATCCAATTTTTGAATGTCTCATTTACTGATTTAGTAGTCAAAGAAACACTGATAATCCATCTGAATTTGGAATACATAGATGTTAGGAGGTAATACACGTATTCTAATGTAAGAAACAAAGTTTTATTACTGGTCTGTCCAACCTTTGTATGTCTCATTTAGAAATTTAGTAGTCAAAAAAACATCAAAATTCCATTCGAGTATGGAATAGATCGATGCCAGGTTGTAATACAATAGCAGTAATGTACGAAACAAAGTTCTATTTTTAGTCCATCCAACTTTTGAATGTCTCATTTAGTGATTTAGTAGTCAAAGAAACATCGATAATCCATCTGAATTTGGAATACATAGATGTTAGGAGGTAATGCACATGTAGTAACGTAAGAAACCAAGTTTTGTTACTGGGCCGTCCAGCCTTTGTATGTCTCATTTAGTAATTTAGTAGTTAAAAAAACATCGATAAACCTTCTGAGTATGGAATACATAGATGTTAGGTTGTAATACAAGTGTAGTAATGTAAGAAATCAAGTTCTATTACTGGTACGTCCAACCTTTGTATGAGTTATTTAGTGATTTAGTAGTCAAAGAAACACCGATAATCCATCTGAATTTGGAATACATAGATGTTAGGAGGTAATACACGTATTCTAATGTAAGAAACCAAGTTTTATTACTAGTCTGTCCAGCCTTTGTATGCCTTATTTAGTAATTTAGTAGTTAAAAAAACATCGATAACCCATCTGAGTATGGAATACATAGATGTTAGGTTGTAATACAATTGTAGTAATGTAAGAAACCAAGTTTTATTACTGGTCTCTCAACCCTTTGTATGTCTCATTTAGTAATATAGTAGTCAAAAACACATCGATAACCCTTTTGAGTATGGTATGCATAAATGTTAGGTTGCAATACAAGTGTAGTAATGTAAGAGACCAAGTTCTATTATTGGTCCGTCCAACCTTTGTATGTGTAATTTAGTGATTTAGTAGTCAAAAAAACACCGATAATCCATCCAAGTAAGGAATAAATAGATGCTAGGAGGTTATACACGTGTTCTAATGTAAGAAACCAAGTTTTATTATTAGTTTGTCCAACCTTTGTATGTCTCATTTAGAAATTTAGTACTCAAAAAAACATCAAAAATCCATCCGAGTATGGAATACATAGATGCCAGGTTGTAATACAATAGCAGTAATGTAAGAAACAAAGTTCTATTTTTGGTCCATCCCACTTTTGAATGTCTTATTTACTGATTTAGTAGTCAAAGAAGCACCGATAATCCATCTGAATTTGTAATACGTTGATGTTATGAGGTAATACACGTATTCTAATGTAAGAAACCAAGTTTTATTACTGGTCTGTCCAACCTTTGTATGTCTCATTTAGAAATTTAGTAGTCAAAAAAACATCAAAATTCCATTCGAGTATGGAATAGATCGATGCCAGGTTGTAATACAATAGCAGTAATGTAAGAAACAAAGTTCTATTTTTGATCCATCCCACTTTTGAATGTCTCATTTACTGATTTAGTAGTCAAAGAAGCACCGATAATCCATCTGAATTTGTAATACGTTGATGTTATGAGGTAATACACGTATTCTAATGTAAGAAACCAAGTTTTATTACTGGTCTGTCCAACCTTTGTATGTCTCATTTAGAAATTTAGTAGTCAAAAAAACATCAAAATTCCATTCGAGTATGGAATAGATCGATGCCAGGTTGTAATACAATAGCAGTAATGTAAGAAACAAAGTTCTATTTTTAGTCCATCCAACTTTTGAATGTCTCATTTAGTGATTTAGTAGTCAAAGAAACATCGATAATCCATCTGAATTTGGAATACATAGATGTTAGGAGGTAATGCACATGTAGTAACGTAAGAAACCAAGTTTTATTACTGGGCCGTCCAGCCTTTGTATGTCTCATTTAGTAATTTAGTAGTTAAAAAAACATTGATAAACCTTCTGAGTATGGAATACATAGATGTTAGGTTGTAATACAAGTGTAGTAATGTAAGAAATCAAGTTCTATTACTGGTACGTCCAACCTTTGTATGAGTTATTTAGTGATTTAGTTGTCAAAAAACACCGATAATCCATCCAAGTATGGAATAAATAGATGTTAGGAGGTAATATACGAGTTGTAATGTAAGAAACCAAGTTTTATTACTAGTCTGTCCAGCCTTTGTATGCCTTATTTAGTAATTTAGTAGTTAAAAAAACATCGATAACCCATCTAAGTATGGAATACATAGATGTTAGGTTGTAATACAATTGTAGTAATGTAAGAAACAAAGTTTTATTACTGGTCTCTCAAGCCTTTGTATGTCTCATTTAGTAATATAGTAGTCAAAAACACAACGATAACCCTTTTGAGTATGGTATGCATAGGTGTTAGGTTGCAATACAAGTGTAGTAATGTAAGAGACCAAGTTCTATTATTGGTCCGTCCAACCTTTGTATGTGTAATTTAGTGATTTAGTAGTCAAAAAAACACCGATAATCCATCCAAGTAAGGAATAAATAGATGCTAGGAGGTAATACACGTGTTCTAATGTAAGAAACCAAGTTTTATTATTGGTCTGTCCAACCTTTGTATGTCTCATTTAGAAATTTAGTACTCAAAAAAACATCAAAAATCCATCCGAGTATGGAATACATAGATGCCAGGTTGTAATACAATAGCAGTAATGTAAGAAACAAAGTTCTATTTTTGGTCCATCCAACTTTTGAATGTCTTATTTACTGATTTAGTAGTCAAAGAAACACCGATAATCCATCTAAATTTGGAATACATAGATGTTAGGAGGTAATACACGTATTCTAATGTAAGAAACCAAGTTTTATTACTGGTCTGTCCAACCTTTAAATGTCTCATTTAGAAATTTAGTAGTCAAAAAAACAACAAAATTCCATTCGAGTATGGAATATATAGATGCCAGGTTGTAATACAATAGCAATAATGTAAGAAACAAAGTTCTATTTTTATTCCATCCAACTTTTGAATGTCTCATTTAGTGATTTAGTAGTCAAAGAAACATCGATAATCCATATGAATTTGGAATACATAGATGTTAGGAGGTAATACACGTATTCTAATGTAAGAAACCAAGTTTTATTACTGGTCTGTCCAACCTTTGTATGTCTCATTTAGAAATTTAGTAGTCAAAAAAACATCAAAATTCCATTCGAGTATGGAATAGATCGATGCCAGGTTGTAATACAATAGCAGTAATGTACGAAACAAAGTTCTATTTTTGGTCCATCCAACTTTTGAATGTCTCATTTACTGATTTAGTAGTCAAAGAAACACCGATAATCCATCTTAATTTGGAATACATGGATGTTAGGAGGTAATACACGTATTCTAATGTAAGAAACCAAGTTTTATTACTGGTCTGTCCAACCTTTGTATGTCTCATTTAGAAATTTAGTAGTCAAAAAAACATCAAAATTCCATTCGAGTATGGAATAGATCGATGCCAGGTTGTAATACAATAGCAGTAATGTAAGAAACAAAGATCTATTTTTAGTCCATCCAACTTTTGAATGTCTCATTTAGTGATTTAGTTGTCAAAAAACACCGATAATCCATCCAAGTATGGAATAAATAGATGTTAGGAGGTAATATGCGAGTTGTAATGTAAGAAACCAAGTTTTATTACTAGTCTGTCCAGCCTTTGTATGTCTCATTTAGTAATTTAGTAGTTAAAAAAACATCGATAAACCTTCTGAGTATGGAATACATAGATGTTAGGTTGTAATACAAGTGTAGTAATGTAAGAAATCAAGTTCTATTACTGGTACGTCCAACCTTTGTATGAGTTATTTAGTGATTTAGTAGTCAAAGAAACACCGATAATCCATCTGAATTTGGAATACATAGATGTTAGGAGGTAATACACGTATTCTAATGTAAGAAACCAAGTTTTATTACTAGTCTGTCCAGCCTTTGTATGCCTTATTTAGTAATTTAGTAGTTAAAAAAACATCGATAACCCATCTGAGTATGGAATACATAGATGTTAGGTTGTAATACAATTGTAGTAATGTAAGAAACCAAGTTTTATTACTGGTCTCTCAAGCCTTTGTATGTCTCATTTAGTAATATAGTAGTCAAAAACACATCGATAACCCTTTTGAGTATGGTATGCATAGATGTTAGGTTGCAATACAAGTGTAGTAATGTAAGAGACCAAGTTCTATTATTGGTCCGTCCAACCTTTGTATGTGTAATTTAGTGATTTAGTAGTCAAAAAAACACCGATAATCCATCCAAGTAAGGAATAAATAGATGCTAGGAGGTAATACATGTGTTCTAATGTAAGAAACCAAGTTTTATTATTGGTCTGTCCAACCTTTGTATGTCTCATTTAGAAATTTAGTAGTCAAAAAAACATCAAAATTCCATTCGAGTATGGAATAGATCGATGCCAGGTTGTAATACAATAGCAGTAATGTAAGAAACAAAGTTCTATTTTTAGTCCATCCAACTTTTGAATGTCTCATTTAGTGATTTAGTAGTCAAAGAAACATCGATAATCCATCTGAATTTGGAATACATAGATGTTAGGAGGTAATGCACATGTAGTAACGTAAGAAACCAAGTTTTATTACTGGGCCGTCCAGCCTTTGTATGTCTCATTTAGTAATTTAGTAGTTAAAAAAACATTGATAAACCTTCTGAGTATGGAATACATAGATGTTAGGTTGTAATACAAGTGTAGTAATGTAAGAAATCAAGTTCTATTACTGGTACGTCCAACCTTTGTATGAGTTATTTAGTGATTTAGTTGTCAAAAAACACCGATAATCCATCCAAGTATGGAATAAATAGATGTTAGGAGGTAATATACGAGTTGTAATGTAAGAAACCAAGTTTTATTACTAGTCTGTCCAGCCTTTGTATGCCTTATTTAGTAATTTAGTAGTTAAAAAAACATCGATAACCCATCTAAGTATGGAATACATAGATGTTAGGTTGTAATACAATTGTAGTAATGTAAGAAACAAAGTTTTATTACTGGTCTCTCAAGCCTTTGTATGTCTCATTTAGTAATATAGTAGTCAAAAACACAACGATAACCCTTTTGAGTATGGTATGCATAGGTGTTAGGTTGCAATACAAGTGTAGTAATGTAAGAGACCAAGTTCTATTATTGGTCCGTCCAACCTTTGTATGTGTAATTTAGTGATTTAGTAGTCAAAAAAACACCGATAATCCATCCAAGTAAGGAATAAATAGATGCTAGGAGGTAATACACGTGTTCTAATGTAAGAAACCAAGTTTTATTATTGGTCTGTCCAACCTTTGTATGTCTCATTTAGAAATTTAGTACTCAAAAAAACATCAAAAATCCATCCGAGTATGGAATACATAGATGCCAGGTTGTAATACAATAGCAGTAATGTAAGAAACAAAGTTCTATTTTTGGTCCATCCAACTTTTGAATGTCTTATTTACTGATTTAGTAGTCAAAGAAACACCGATAATCCATCTAAATTTGGAATACATAGATGTTAGGAGGTAATACACGTATTCTAATGTAAGAAACCAAGTTTTATTACTGGTCTGTCCAACCTTTAAATGTCTCATTTAGAAATTTAGTAGTCAAAAAAACAACAAAATTCCATTCGAGTATGGAATATATAGATGCCAGGTTGTAATACAATAGCAATAATGTAAGAAACAAAGTTCTATTTTTATTCCATCCAACTTTTGAATGTCTCATTTAGTGATTTAGTAGTCAAAGAAACATCGATAATCCATATGAATTTGGAATACATAGATGTTAGGAGGTAATACACGTATTCTAATGTAAGAAACCAAGTTTTATTACTGGTCTGTCCAACCTTTGTATGTCTCATTTAGAAATTTAGTAGTCAAAAAAACATCAAAATTCCATTCGAGTATGGAATAGATCGATGCCAGGTTGTAATACAATAGCAGTAATGTACGAAACAAAGTTCTATTTTTGGTCCATCCAACTTTTGAATGTCTCATTTACTGATTTAGTAGTCAAAGAAACACCGATAATCCATCTTAATTTGGAATACATGGATGTTAGGAGGTAATACACGTATTCTAATGTAAGAAACCAAGTTTTATTACTGGTCTGTCCAACCTTTGTATGTCTCATTTAGAAATTTAGTAGTCAAAAAAACATCAAAATTCCATTCGAGTATGGAATAGATCGATGCCAGGTTGTAATACAATAGCAGTAATGTAAGAAACAAAGATCTATTTTTAGTCCATCCAACTTTTGAATGTCTCATTTAGTGATTTAGTTGTCAAAAAACACCGATAATCCATCCAAGTATGGAATAAATAGATGTTAGGAGGTAATATGCGAGTTGTAATGTAAGAAACCAAGTTTTATTACTAGTCTGTCCAGCCTTTGTATGTCTCATTTAGTAATTTAGTAGTTAAAAAAACATCGATAAACCTTCTGAGTATGGAATACATAGATGTTAGGTTGTAATACAAGTGTAGTAATGTAAGAAATCAAGTTCTATTACTGGTACGTCCAACCTTTGTATGAGTTATTTAGTGATTTAGTAGTCAAAGAAACACCGATAATCCATCTGAATTTGGAATACATAGATGTTAGGAGGTAATACACGTATTCTAATGTAAGAAACCAAGTTTTATTACTAGTCTGTCCAGCCTTTGTATGCCTTATTTAGTAATTTAGTAGTTAAAAAAACATCGATAACCCATCTGAGTATGGAATACATAGATGTTAGGTTGTAATACAATTGTAGTAATGTAAGAAACCAAGTTTTATTACTGGTCTCTCAAGCCTTTGTATGTCTCATTTAGTAATATAGTAGTCAAAAACACATCGATAACCCTTTTGAGTATGGTATGCATAGATGTTAGGTTGCAATACAAGTGTAGTAATGTAAGAGACCAAGTTCTATTATTGGTCCGTCCAACCTTTGTATGTGTAATTTAGTGATTTAGTAGTCAAAAAAACACCGATAATCCATCCAAGTAAGGAATAAATAGATGCTAGGAGGTAATACATGTGTTCTAATGTAAGAAACCAAGTTTTATTATTGGTCTGTCCAACCTTTGTATGTCTCATTTAGAAATTTAGTAGTCAAAAAAACATCAAAATTCCATTCGAGTATGGAATAGATCGATGCCAGGTTGTAATACAATAGCAGTAATGTAAGAAACAAAGTTCTATTTTTAGTCCATCCAACTTTTGAATGTCTCATTTAGTGATTTAGTAGTCAAAGAAACATCGATAATCCATCTGAATTTGGAATACATAGATGTTAGGAGGTAATGCACATGTAGTAACGTAAGAAACCAAGTTTTATTACTGGGCCGTCCAGCCTTTGTATGTCTCATTTAGTAATTTAGTAGTTAAAAAAACATCGATAAACCTTCTGAGTATGGAATACATAGATGTTAGGTTGCAATACAAGTGTAGTAATGTAAGAAATCAAGTTCTATTACTGGTACGTCGAACCTTTGTATGAGTTATTTAGTGATTTAGTTGTCAAAAAACACCGATAATCCATCCAAGTATGGAATAAATAGATGTTAGGAGGTAATATGCGAGTTGTAATGTAAGAAACCAAGTTTTATTACTAGTCTGTCCAGCCTTTGTATGCCATATTTAGTAATTTAGTAGTTAAAAAATATCGATAACCCATCTGAGTATGGAATACATAGATGTTAGGTTGTAATACAATTGTAGTAATGTAAGAAACAAAGTTTTATTACTGGTCTCTCAAGCCTTTCTATGTCTCATTTAGTAATATAGTAGTCAAAAACACAACGATAACCCTTTTGAGTATGGTATGCATAGGTGTTAGGTTGCAATACAAGTGTAGTAATGTAAGAGACCAAGTTCTATTATTGGTCCGTCCAACCTTTGTATGTGTAATTTAGTGATTTAGTAGTCAAAAAAACACCGATAATCCATCCAAGTAAGGAATAAATAGATGCTAGGAGGTAATACACGTGTTCTAATGTAAGAAACCAAGTTTTATTATTGGTCTGTCCAACCTTTGTATGTCTCATTTAGAAATTTAGTAGTCAAAAAAACATCAAAAATCCATCCGAGTATGGAATACATAGCTGCCAGGTTGTAATACAATAGCAGTAATGTAAGAAACAAAGTTCTATTTTTGGTCCATCCAACTTTTGAATGTCTTATTTACTGATTTAGTAGTCAAAGAATCTCCGATAATCCATCTGAATTTGGAATACATAGATGTTAGGAGGTAATACACGTATTCTAATGTAAGAAACCAAGTTTTATTACTGGTCTGTCCAACCTTTAAATGTCTCATTTAGAAATTTAGTAGTCAAAAAAACATCAAAAATCCGTTCGAGTATGGAATACATAGATGCCAGGTTGTAATACAATAGCAGTAATGTAAGAAACAAAGTTCTATTTTTGGTCCATCCAACTTTTGAATGTCTTATTTACTGATTTAGTAGTCAAAGAAACACCGATAATCCATCTGAATTTGGAATACATAGATGTTAGGAGGTAATACACGTATTCTAATGTAAGAAACCAAGTTTTATTACTGGTCTGTCCAACCTTTAAATGTCTCATTTAGAAATTTAGTTGTCAAAAAAACATCAAAAATCCATCCGAGTATGGAATACATTGATGCCAGGTTGTAATACAATAGCAGTAATGTAAGAAACAAAGTTCTATTTTTGGTCCATCCAACTTTTGAATGTCTCATTTACTGATTTAGTAGTCAAAGAAGCACCGATAATCCATCTGAATTTGGAATACATAGATGTTAGGAGGTAATACACGTATTCTAATGTAAGAAACCAAGTTTTATTACTGGTCTGTCCAACCTTTGTATGTCTCATTTAGAAATTTAGTAGTCAAAAAAACATCAAAATTCCATTCGAGTATGGAATAGATCAATGCCAGGTTGTAATACAATAGCAGTAATGTAAGAAACAAAGTTCTATTTTTAGTCCATCCAACTTTTGAATGTCTCATTTAGTGATTTAGTAGTCAAAGAAACATCGATAATCCATCTGAATTTGGAATACATAGATGTTAGGAGGTAATGCACATGTAGTAACGTAAGAAACCAAGTTTTATTACTGGGCCGTCCAGCCTTTGTATGTCTCATTTAGTAATTTAGTAGTTAAAAAAACATCGATAAACCTTCTGAGTATGGAATACATAGATGTTAGGTTGTAATACAAGTGTAGTAATGTAAGAAATCAAGTTCTATTACTGGTACGTCGAACCTTTGTATGAGTTATTTAGTGATTTAGTTGTCAAAAAACACCGATAATCCATCCAAGTATGGAATAAATAGATGTTAGGAGGTAATACACGTATTCTAATGTAAGAAACCAAGTTTTATTACTAGTCTGTCCAGCCTTTGTATGCCTTATTTAGTAATTTAGTAGTTAAAAAAACATCGATAACCCATCTGAGTATGGAATACATAGATGTTAGGTTGTAATACAATTGTAGTAATGTAAGAAACCAAGTTTTATTACTGGTCTCTCAAGCCTTTGTATGTCTCATTTAGTAATATAGTAGTCAAAAACACATCGATAACCCTTTTGAGTATGGTATGCATAGATGTTAGGTTGCAATACAAGTGTAGTAATGTAAGAGACCAAGTTCTATTATTGGTCCGTCCAACCTTTGTATGTGTAATTTAGTGATTTAGTAGTCAAAAAAACACCGATAATCCATCCAAGTAAGGAATAAATAGATGCTAGGAGGTAATACACGTGTTCTAATGTAAGAAACCAAGTTTTATTATTGGTCTGTCCAACCTTTGTATGTCTCATTTAGAAATTTAGTAGTCAAAAAAACATCAAAAATCCATCCGAGTATGGAATACATAGATGCCAGGTTGTAATACAATAGCAGTAATGTAAGAAACAAAGTTCTATTTTTGGTCCATCCAACTTTTGAATGTCTCATTTACTGATTTAGTAGTCAAAGAAACACCGATAATCCATCTGAATTTGGAATACATAGATGTTAGGAGGTAATACACGTATTCTAATGTAAGAAACCAAGTTTTATTACTGGTCTGTCCAACCTTTGTATGTCTCATTTAGAAATTTAGTAGTCACAAAAACAACAAAATTCCATTCGAGTATGGAATACATAGATGCAGGTTGTAATACAATAGCAATAATGTAAGAAACAAAGTTCTATTTTTAGTCCATCCAACTTTTGAATGTCTCATTTAGTGATTTAGTAGTCAAAGAAACATCGATAATCCATCTGAATTTGGAATACATAGATGTTAGGAGGTAATGCACATGTAGTAACGTAAGAAACCAAGTTTCATTACTGGGCCGTCCAGCCTTTGTATGTCTCATTTAGTAATTTAGTAGTTAAAAAAACATCGATAAACCTTCTGAGTATGGAATACATATATGTTAGGTTGTAATACAAGTGTAGTAATGTAAGAAATCAAGTTCTATTACTGGTACGTCCAACCTTTGTATGAGTTATTTAGTGATTTAGTAGTCAAAGAAACACCGATAATCCATCTGAATTTGGAATACATAGATGTTAGGAGGTAATACACGTATTCTAATGTAAGAAACCAAGTTTTATTACTAGTCTGTCCAGCCTTTGTATGCCTTATTTAGTAATTTAGTAGTTAAAAAAATTTCGATAACCCATCTGAGTATGGAATACATAGATGTTAGGTTGTAATACAATTGTAGTAATGTAAGAAACCAAGTTTTATTACTGGTCTCTCAAGCCTTTGTATGTCTCATTTAGTAATATAGTAGTCAAAAACACATCGATAACCCTTTTGAGTATGGTATGCATAGATGTTAGGTTGCAATACAAGTGTAGTAATGTAAGAGACCAAGTTCTATTATTGGTCCGTCCAACCTTTGTATGTGTAATTTAGTGATTTAGTAGTCAAAAAAACACCGATAATCCATCCAAGTAAGGAATAAATAGATGCTAGGAGGTAATACACGTGTTCTAATGTAAGAAACCAAGTTTTATTATTGGTCTGTCCAACCTTTGTATGTCTCATTTAGAAATTTAGTAGTCAAAAAAACATCAAAAATCCATCCGAGTATGGAATACATAGCTGCCAGGTTGTAATACAATAGCAGTAATGTAAGAAACAAAGTTCTATTTTTGGTCCATCCAACTTTTGAATGTCTTATTTACTGATTTAGTAGTCAAAGAAACTCCGATAATCCATCTGAATTTGGAATACATAGATGTTAGGAGGTAATACACGTATTCTAATGTAAGAAACCAAGTTTTATTACTGGTCTGTCCAACCTTTAAATGTCTCATTTAGAAATTTAGTAGTCAAAAAAACATCAAAAATCCATCCGAGTATGGAATACATAGATGCCAGGTTGTAATACAATAGCAGTAATGTAAGAAACAAAGTTCTATTTTTGGTCCATCCAACTTTTGAATGTCTTATTTACTGATTTAGTAGTCAAAGAAACACCGATAATCCATCTGAATTTGGAATACATAGATGTTAGGAGGTAATACACGTATTCTAATGTAAGAAACCAAGTTTTATTACTGGTCTGTCCAACCTTTAAATGTCTCATTTAGAAATTTAGTTGTCAAAAAAACATCAAAAATCCATCCGAGTATGGAATACATTGATGCCAGGTTGTAATACAATAGCAGTAATGTAAGAAACAAAGTTCTATTTTTGGTCCATCCAACTTTTGAATGTCTCATTTACTGATTTAGTAGTCAAAGAAGCACCGATAATCCATCTGAATTTGGAATACATAGATTTTAGGAGGTAATACACGTATTCTAATGTAAGAAACCAAGTTTTATTACTGGTCTGTCCAACCTTTGTATGTCTCATTTAGAAATTTAGTACTCAAAAAAACATCAAAATTCCATTCGAGTATGGAATAGATCAATGCCAGGTTGTAATACAATAGCAGTAATGTAAGAAACAAAGTTCTATTTTTAGTCCATCCAACTTTTGAATGTCTCATTTAGTGATTTAGTAGTCAAAGAAACATCGATAATCCATCTGAATTTGGAATACATAGATGTTAGGAGGTAATGCACATGTAGTAACGTAAGAAACCAAGTTTTATTACTGGGCCGTCCAGCCTTTGTATGTCTCATTTAGTAATTTAGTAGTTAAAAAAACATCGATAAACCTTCTGAGTATGGAATACATAGATGTTAGGTTGTAATACAAGTGTAGTAATGTAAGAAATCAAGTTCTATTACTGGTACGTCCAACCTTTGTATGAGTTATTTAGTGATTTAGTTGTCAAAAAACACCGATAATCCATCCAAGTATGGAATAAATAGATGTTAGGAGGTAATATACGAGTTGTATTGTAAGAAACCAAGTTTTATTACTAGTCTGTCCAGCCTTTGTATGCCTTATTTAGTAATTTAGTAGTTAAAAAAACATCGATAACCCATCTGAGTATGGAATACATAGATGTTAGGTTGTAATACAATTGTAGTAATGTAAGAAACCAAGTTTTATTACTGGTCACTCAAGCCTTTGTATGTCTCATTTAGTAATATAGTAGTCAAAAACACATCGATAACCCTTTTGAGTATGGTATGCGTAGATGTTAGGTTGCAATACAAGTGTAGTAATGTAAGAGACCAAGTTCTATTATTGGTCCGTCTAACCTTTGTATGTGTAACTAGTGATTTAGTAGTCAAAAAAACACCGATAATCCATCCAAGTAAGGAATAAATAGATGCTAGGAGGTAATACACGTGTTCTAATGTAAGAAACCAAGTTTTATTATTGGTCTGTCCAACGTTTGTATGTCTCATTTAGAAATTTAGTACTCAAAAAAACATCAAAAATCCATCCGGGTATGGAATACATAGATGCCAGGTTGTAATACAATAGCAGTAATGTAAGAAACAAAGTTCTATTTTTGGTCCATCCAACTTTTGAATGTCTTATTTACTGATTTAGTAGTCAAAGAAACACCGATAATCCATCTGAATTTGGAATACATAGATGTTAGAAGGTAATACACGTATTCTAATGTAAGAAACCAAGTTTTATTACTGGTCTGTCCAACCTTTGTATGTCTCATTTAGAAATTTAGTAGTCAAAAAAACATCAAAATTCCATTCGAGTATGGAATACATAGATGCCAGGTTGTAATACAATAGCAGTAATGTAAGAAACAAAGTTCTATTTTTGGTCCATCCAACTTTTGAATGTCTCATTTAGTGATTTAGTAGTCAAAGAAACATCGATAATCCATCTGAATTTTGAATACATAGATGTTAGGAGGTAATGCATATGTAGTAACGTAAGAAACCAAGTTTTATTACTGGGCCGTCCAGTCTTTGTATGTCTCATTTAGTAATTTAGTAGATAAAAAAACATCGATAATCCTTTTGAGTATGGAATACATAGATGTTAGGATGTAATACAAGTGTAGTAATGTAAGAAATCAAGTTCTATTACTGGTACGTCCAACCTTTGTATGAGTTATTTAGTGATTTAGTTGTCAAAAAACACCGATAATCCATCCAAGTATGGAATAAATAGATGTTAGGAGGTAATATACGAGTTGTAATGTAAGAAACCAAGTTTTATTACTAGTCTGTCCAGCCTTTGTATGCCTTATTTAGTAATTTAGTAGTTAAAAAAACATCGATAACCCATCTGAGCATGGAATACATAGATGTTAGGTTGTAATACAATTGTTCTAATGTAAGAAACAAAGTTTTATTACTGGTCTCTCAAGCCTTTGTATGTCTCATTTAGTAAGGAATAAATAGATGCTAGAAGGTAATACACGTGTTCTAATGTAAGAAACCAAGTTTTATTATTGGTCTGTCCAACCTTTGTATGTCTCATTTAGAAATTTAGTACTCAAAAAAACATCAAAAATCCATCCGAGTATGGAATACATAGATGCCAGGTTGTAATACAATAGCAGTAATGTAAGAAACAAAGTTCTATTTTTGGTCCATCCAACTTTTGAATGTCTTATTTAGTGATTTAGTAGTCAAAGAAACATCGATGATCCATCTGAATTTGGAATACATAGATGTTAGGAGGTAATGCACATGTAGTAACGTAAGAAACCAAGTTTTATTACTGGGCCGTCCAGCCTTTGTATGTCTCATTTAGTAATTTAGTAGTTAAAAAAACATCGATAAACCTTCTGAGTATGGAATACATAGATGTTAGGTTGTAATACAAGTGTAGTAATGTAAGAAATCAAGTTCTATTACTGGTACGTCCAACCTTTGTATGAGTTATTTAGTGATTTAGTTGTCAAAAAACACCGATAATCCATCCAAGTATGGAATAAATAGATGTTAGGGGGTAATATACGAGTTGTAATGTAAGAAACCAAGTTTTATTACTAGTCTGTCCAGCCTTTGTATGCCTTATTTAGTAATTTAGTAGTTAAAAAAACATCGATAACCCATCTGAGTATGGAATACATAGATGTTAGGTTGTAATACAATTGTAGTAATGTAAGAAACCAAGTTTTATTACTGGTCTCTCAAGCCTTTGTATGTCTCATTTAGTAATATAGTAGTCAAAAACACATCGATAACCCTTTTGAGTATGGTATGCATAGATGTTAGGTTGCAATACAAGTGTAGTAATGTAAGAGACCAAGTTCTATTATTGGTCCGTCGAACCTTTGTATGTGTAATTTAGTGATTTAGTAGTCAAAAAAACACCTATAATCCATCCAAGTAAGGAATAAATAGATGCTTGGATGTAATACACGTGTTCTAATGTAAGAAACCAAGTTTTATTGTTGGTCTGTCCAACCTTTGTATGTCTCATTTAGAAATTTAGTACTCAAAAAAACATCAAAAATCCATCCGAGTATGGAATACATAGATGCCGGGTTGTAATACAATAGTAGTAATGTAAGAAACAAAGTTCTATTTTTGGTCCATCCAACTTTTGAATGTCTCATTTAGTGATTTAGTAGTCAAAGAAACATCGATAATCCATCTAAATTTGGAATACATAGATGTTAGGAGGTAATGCACATGTAGTAACGTAAGAAACCAATGTTTTATTACTGGGCCGTCCAGCCTTTGTATGTCTCATTTAGTAATTTAGTAGTTAAAAAAACATCGATAAACCTTCTGAGTATGGAATACATAGATGTTAGGTTGTAATACAAGTGTAGTAATGTAAGAAATCAAGTTCTATTACTGGTACGTCCAACCTTTGTATGAGTTATTTAGTGATTTAGTTGTCAAAAAACACCGATAATCCATCCAAGTATGGAATAAATAGATGTTAGGAGGTAATATACGAGTTGTAATGTAAGAAACCAAATTTTATTACTAGTCTGTCCAGCCTTTGTATGCCTTATTTAGTAATTTAGTAATTAAAAAAACATCGATAACCCATCTGAGTATGGAATACATAGATGTTAGGTTGTAATACAATTGTAGTAATGTAAGAAACCAAGTTTTATTACTGGTCTCTCAAGCCTTTGTATGTCTCATTTAGTAATATAGTAGTTAAAAACACATCGATAACCCTTTTGAGTATGGTATGCATAGATGTTAGGTTGCAATACAAGTGTAGTAATGTAAGAGACCAAGTTCTATTATTGGTCCGTCCAACCTTTGTATGTGTAATTTAGTGATTTAGTAGTCAAAAAAACACCGATAATCCATCCAAGTAAGGAATAAATAGATGCTAGGGGGTAATACATGTGTTCTAATGAAAGAAACCAAGTTTTATTATTGGACTGTCCAACCTTTGTATGTCTCATTTAGAAATTTAGTAGTCAAAAAAACATCAAAAATCCATCCGAGTATGGAATACATAGATGCCAGGTTGTAATACAATAGCAGTAATGTAAGAAACAAAGTTCTATTTTTGGTCCATCCAACTTTTGAGTGTCTCATTTAGTGATTTAGTAGTCAAACAAACACCGATAATCCATCTGAATTTGGAATACATAGATGTTAGGAGGTAATACATGTATTCTAATGTAAGAAACCAAGTTTTATTACTGGTCTGTCCAACCTTTGTATGTCTCATTTCGAAATTTAGTAGTCAAAAAAACATCAAAAATCCATTCGAGTATGGAATACATAGATGCCAGGTTGTGATACAATAGCAGTAATGTAAGAAACAAAGTTCTATTTTTGGTCCATCCAACTTTTGAATGTCTCATTTAGTGATTTAGTAGTCAAAGAAACACCGATAATCCATCTGAATTTGGAATACATAGATGTTAGGAGGTAATACACGTATTCTAATGTAAGAAACCAAGTTTTATTACAGGTCTGTCCAACCTTTGTATGTCTCATTTAGAAATTTAGTAGCAAAAAAAACATCAAAAATCCATTCGAGTATGGAATACATAGATGCCAGGTTGTAATACAATAGCAGTAATATAAGAAACAAAGTTCTATTTTTGGTCCATCCAACTTTTGAATGTCTCATTTAGTGATTTAGTAGTCAAAGAAAGACCGATAATCCATCTGAATTTGGAATACATAGATGTTAGGAGGTAATGCACATGTAGTAACGTAAGAAACCAAGTTTTATTACATGGCCGTCCAGCCTTTGTATGTCTCATTTAGTAATTTAGTAGTCAAAAACACATCGATAACCCTTTTGAGTATGGTATGCATAGATGTTAGGTTGCAATACAAGTGTAGTAATGTAAGAGACCATGTTCTATTATTGGTCCGTCCAACCTTTGTATGTGTAATTTAGTGATTTAGTAGTCAAAAAAACACCGATAATCCATCCAAGTAAGGAATAAATAGATGCTAGGAGGTAATACATGTGTTCTAATGTAAGAAACCAAGTTTTATTATTGGTCCGTCCAACCTTTGTATGTGTAATTCAGTGATTTAGTAGTCAAAAAAACACCGATAATCCATCCAAGTATGGAATAAATAGATGTTAGGAGGTAATACACGAGTTGTAATGTAACAAACCAAGTTTTATTACTAGTCTCTCCAGCCTTTGTATGCCTTATTTAGTAATTTAGTAGTTAAAAAAACATTGATAACCCATCTAAGTATGGAATACATAGATGTTAGGTTGTAATACAATTGTAGTAATGTAAGAAACCAAGTTTTATTACTGGTCTCTCAAGCCTTTGTATGTATCATTTAGTAATATAGTAGTCAAAAACACATCGATAACCCTTTTTAGTATGGTATGCATAGATGTTAGGTTGCAATACAAGTGTAGTAATGTAAGAGACCAAGTTCTATTATTGGTCCGTCCAACCTTTGTATGTGTAATTTAGTGATTTAGTAGTCAAAAAAACACCTATAATCCATCCAAGTAAGGAATAAATAGATGCTAGGAGGTAATACACGTGTTCTAATGTAAGAAACCAAGTTTTATTATTGGTCTGTCCAACCTTTGTATGTCTCATTTAGAAATTTTGTACTCAAAAAAACATCAAAAATCTATCCGAGTATGGAATACATAGATGCCGGGTTGTAATACAATAGCAGTAATGTAAGAAACAAAGTTCTATTTTTGGTCCATCCAACTTTTGAATGTCTCATTTAGTGATTTAGTAGTCAAAGAAACATCGATAATCCATCTGAATTTGGAATACATAGATGTTAGGAGGTAATGCACATGTAGTAACGTAAGAAACCAAGTTTTATTACTGGGCCATCCAGCCTTTGTATGTCTCATTTAGTAATTTAGTAGTTAAAAAAACATCGATAAACCTTCTGAGTATGGAATACATAGATGTTAGGTTGTAATACAAGTGTAGTAATGTAAGAAATCAAGTTCAATTACTGGTACGTCCAACCTTTGTATGAGTTATTTAGTGATTTAGTTGTCAAAAAACACCGATAATCCATCCAAGTATGGAATAAATAGATGTTAGGAGGTAATATACGAGTTGTAATGTAAGAAACCAAATTTTATTACTAGTCTGTCCAGCCTTTGTATGCCTTATTTAGTAATTTAGTAATTAAAAAAACATCGATAACCCATCTGAGTATGGAATACATAGATGTTAGGTTGTAATACAATTGTAGTAATGTAAGAAACCAAGTTTTATTACTGGTCTCTCAAGCCTTTGTATGTCTCATTTAGTAATATAGTAGTTAAAAACACATCGATAACCCTTTTGAGTATGGTATGCATAGATGTTAGGTTGCAATACAAGTGTAGTAATGTAAGAGACCAAGTTCTATTATTGGTCCGTCCAACCTTTGTATGTGTAATTTAGTGATTTAGTAGTCAAAAAAACACCGATAATCCATCCAAGTAAGGAATAAATAGATGCTAGGGGGTAATACATGTGTTCTAATGAAAGAAACCAAGTTTTATTATTGGACTGTCCAACCTTTGTATGTCTCATTTAGAAATTTAGTAGTCAAAAAAACATCAAAAATCCATCCGAGTATGGAATACATAGATGCCAGGTTGTAATACAATAGCAGTAATGTAAGAAACAAAGTTCTATTTTTGGTCCATCCAACTTTTGAGTGTCTCATTTAGTGATTTAGTAGTCAAACAAACACCGATAATCCATCTGAATTTGGAATACATAGATGTTAGGAGGTAATACATGTATTCTAATGTAAGAAACCAAGTTTTATTACTGGTCTGTCCAACCTTTGTATGTCTCATTTCGAAATTTAGTAGTCAAAAAAACATCAAAAATCCATTCGAGTATGGAATACATAGATGCCAGGTTGTGATACAATAGCAGTAATGTAAGAAACAAAGTTCTATTTTTGGTCCATCCAACTTTTGAATGTCTCATTTAGTGATTTAGTAGTCAAAGAAACACCGATAATCCATCTGAATTTGGAATACATAGATGTTAGGAGGTAATACACGTATTCTAATGTAAGAAACCAAGTTTTATTACAGGTCTGTCCAACCTTTGTATGTCTCATTTAGAAATTTAGTAGCAAAAAAAACATCAAAAATCCATTCGAGTATGGAATACATAGATGCCAGGTTGTAATACAATAGCAGTAATATAAGAAACAAAGTTCTATTTTTGGTCCATCCAACTTTTGAATGTCTCATTTAGTGATTTAGTAGTCAAAGAAAGACCGATAATCCATCTGAATTTGGAATACATAGATGTTAGGAGGTAATGCACATGTAGTAACGTAAGAAACCAAGTTTTATTACATGGCCGTCCAGCCTTTGTATGTCTCATTTAGTAATTTAGTAGTCAAAAACACATCGATAACCCTTTTGAGTATGGTATGCATAGATGTTAGGTTGCAATACAAGTGTAGTAATGTAAGAGACCATGTTCTATTATTGGTCCGTCCAACCTTTGTATGTGTAATTTAGTGATTTAGTAGTCAAAAAAACACCGATAATCCATCCAAGTAAGGAATAAATAGATGCTAGGAGGTAATACATGTGTTCTAATGTAAGAAACCAAGTTTTATTATTGGTCCGTCCAACCTTTGTATGTGTAATTCAGTGATTTAGTAGTCAAAAAAACACCGATAATCCATCCAAGTATGGAATAAATAGATGTTAGGAGGTAATACACGAGTTGTAATGTAACAAACCAAGTTTTATTACTAGTCTCTCCAGCCTTTGTATGCCTTATTTAGTAATTTAGTAGTTAAAAAAACATTGATAACCCATCTAAGTATGGAATACATAGATGTTAGGTTGTAATACAATTGTAGTAATGTAAGAAACCAAGTTTTATTACTGGTCTCTCAAGCCTTTGTATGTATCATTTAGTAATATAGTAGTCAAAAACACATCGATAACCCTTTTTAGTATGGTATGCATAGATGTTAGGTTGCAATACAAGTGTAGTAATGTAAGAGACCAAGTTCTATTATTGGTCCGTCCAACCTTTGTATGTGTAATTTAGTGATTTAGTAGTCAAAAAAACACCTATAATCCATCCAAGTAAGGAATAAATAGATGCTAGGAGGTAATACACGTGTTCTAATGTAAGAAACCAAGTTTTATTATTGGTCTGTCCAACCTTTGTATGTCTCATTTAGAAATTTTGTACTCAAAAAAACATCAAAAATCTATCCGAGTATGGAATACATAGATGCCGGGTTGTAATACAATAGCAGTAATGTAAGAAACAAAGTTCTATTTTTGGTCCATCCAACTTTTGAATGTCTCATTTAGTGATTTAGTAGTCAAAGAAACATCGATAATCCATCTGAATTTGGAATACATAGATGTTAGGAGGTAATGCACATGTAGTAACGTAAGAAACCAAGTTTTATTACTGGGCCATCCAGCCTTTGTATGTCTCATTTAGTAATTTAGTAGTTAAAAAAACATCGATAAACCTTCTGAGTATGGAATACATAGATGTTAGGTTGTAATACAAGTGTAGTAATGTAAGAAATCAAGTTCAATTACTGGTACGTCCAACCTTTGTATGAGTTATTTAGTGATTTAGTTGTCAAAAAACACCGATAATCCATCCAAGTATGGAATAAATAGATGTTAGGAGGTAATATACGAGTTGTAATGTAAGAAACCAAATTTTATTACTAGTCTGTCCAGCCTTTGTATGCCTTATTTAGTAATTTAGTAGTTAAAAAAACATCGATAACCCATCTGAGTATGGAATACATAGATGTTAGGTTGTAATACAATTGTAGTAATGTAAGAAACCAAGTTTTATTACTGGTCTCTCAAGCCTTTGTATGTCTCATTTAGTAATATAGTAGTTAAAAACACATCGATAACCCTTTTGAGTATGGTATGCATAGATGTTAGGTTGCAATACAAGTGTAGTAATGTAAGAGACCAAGTTCTATTATTGGTCCGTCCAACCTTTGTATGTGTAATTTAGTGATTTAGTAGTCAAAAAAACACCGATAATCCATCCAAGTAAGGAATAAATAGATGCTAGGGGTAATACATGTGTTCTAATGTAAGAAACCAAGTTTTATTATTGGACTGTCCAACCTTTGTATGTCTCATTTAGAAATTTAGTAGTCAAAAAAACATCAAAAATCCATCCGAGTATGGAATACATAGATGCCAGGTTGTAATACAATAGCAGTAATGTAAGAAACAAAGTTCTATTTTTGGTCCATCCAACTTTTGAGTTTCTCATTTAGTGATTTAGTAGTCAAAGAAACACCGATAATCCATCTGAATTTGGAATACATAGATGTTAGGAGGTAATACACGTATTCTAATGTAAGAAACCAAGTTTTATTACAGGTCTGTCCAACCTTTGTATGTCTCATTTAGAAATTTAGTAGTCAAAAAAACATCAAAAATCCATCCGAGTATGGAATACATAGATGGCAGGTTGTAATACAATAGCAGTAATATAAGAAACAAAGTTCTATTTTTGGTCCATCCAACTTTTGAATGTCTCATTTAGTGATTTAGTAGTCAAAGAAAGACCGATAATCCATCTGAATTTGGAATACATAGATGTTAGGAGGTAATGCACATGTAGTAACGTAAGAAACCAAGTTTTATTACATGGCCGTCCAGCCTTTGTATGTCTCATTTAGTAATTTAGTAGTCAAAAACACATCGATAACCCTTTTGAGTATGGTATGCATAGATGTTAGGTTGCAATACAAGTGTAGTAATGTAAGAGACCAAGTTCTATTATTGGTCTGTCCAACCTTTGTATGTGTAATTTAGTGATTTAGTAGTCAAAAAAACACCGATAATCCATCCAAGTAAGGAATAAATAGATGCTAGGAGGTAATACATGTGTTCTAATGTAAGAAACCAAGTTTTATTATTGGTCCGTCCAACCTTTGTATGTGTAATTTAGTGATTTAGTAGTCAAAAAAACACCGATAATCCATCCAAGTAAGGAATAAATAGATGCTAGGAGGTAATACATGTGTTCTAATGTAAGAAACCAAGTTTTATTATTGGTCTGTCCAACCTTTGTATGTCTCATTTAGAAATTTAGTAGTCAAAAAAACATCAAAAATCCATCCGAGTATGGAATACATAGATGCCAGGTTGTAATACAATAGCAGTAATGTAAGAAACAAAGTTCTATTTTTGGTCAATCCAACTTTTGAGTGTCTCATTTAGTGATTTAGTAGTCAAAGAAACACCGATAATCCATTTGAATTTGGAATACATAGATGTTAGGAGGTAATACACGTATTCTAATGTAAGAAACCAAGTTTTATTACTGGTCTGTCCAACCTTTGTATGTCTCATTTCGAAATTTAGTAGTCAAAAAAACATCAAAAATCCATTCGAGTATGGAATACATAGATGCCAGGTTGTAATACAATAGCAGTAATGTAAGAAACAAAGTTCTATTTTTGGTCCATCCAACTTTTGAATGTCTCATTTAGTGATTTAGTAGTCAAAGAAACACCGATAATCCATATGAATTTGGAATACATAGATGTTAGGAGGTAATACACGTATTCTAATGTAAGAAACCAAGTTTTATTACTTGTCTGTCCAACTTTTGTATGTCTCATTTAGAAAGTTAGTAGTCAAAAAAACATCAAAAATCCATTCGAGTATGGAATACATAGATGCCAGGTTGTAATACAATAGCAGTAATGTAAGAAACAAAGTTCTATTTTTGGTCCATCCAACTTTTGAATGCCTCATTTAGTGATTTAGTAATCAAAGAAACACCGATAATCCATATGAATTTGGAATACATAGATGTTAGGAGGTAATACACGTATTCTAATGTAAGAAACCAAGTTTTATTACTTGTCTGTCCAACCTTTGTATGTGTAATTTAGTGATTTAGTAGTCAAAAAAACACCGATAATCCATCCAAGTAAGGAATAAATAGATGCTAGGAGGTAATACATGTGTTCTAATGTAAGAAACCAAGTTTTATTATTTGTTCGTCCAACCTTTGTATGTGTAATTTAGTGATTTAGTAGTCAAAAAAACACCGATAATCCATCCAAGTAAGGAATAAATAGATGCTAGGAGGTAATACATGTGTTCTAATGTAAGAAACCAAGTTTTATTATTGGTCTGTCCAACCTTTGTATGTCTCATTTAGAAATTTAGTAGTCAAAAAAAATCAAAAATCCATCCGAGTATGGAATACATAGATGCCAGGTTGTAATACAATAGCAGTAATGTAAGAAACAAAGTTCTATTTTTGGTCCATCCAACTTTTGAGTGTCTCATTTAGTGATTTAGTAGTCAAAGAAACACCGATAATCCATTTGAATTTGGAATACATAGATGTTAGGAGGTAATACACGTATTCTAATGTAAGAAACCAAGTTTTATTACTGGTCTGTCCAACCTTTGTATGTCTCATTTCGAAATTTAGTAGTCAAAAAAACATCAAAAATCCATTCGAGTATGGAATACATAGATGCCAGGTTGTAATACAATAGCAGTAATGTAAGAAACAAAGTTCTATTTTTGGTCCATCCAACTTTTGAATGTCTCATTTAGTGATTTAGTAGTCAAAGAAACACCGATAATCCATATGAATTTGGAATACATAGATGTTAGGAGGTAATACACATATTCTAATGTAAGAAACCAAGTTTTATTACTGGTCTGTCCAACCTTTGTATGTCTCATTTAGAAAATTAGTAGTCAAAAAAACATCAAAAATCCATTCGAGTATGGAATACATAGATGCCAGGTTGTAATACAATAGCAGTAATGTAAGAAACAAAGTTCTATTTTTGGTCCATCCAACTTTTGATAATCTCATTTAGTGATTTAGTAGTCAAAGAAACACGGATAATCCATCTGAATTTGGAATACATAGATGTTAGGAGGTAATGCACATGTAGTAACGTCAGAAACCAAGTTTTATTACTGGGCCGTCCAGCCTTTGTATGTCTCATTTAGTAATTTAGTAGTTAAAAAAACATCGATAATCCTTCTGAGTATGCAATACATAGATGTTAGTTTGTAATACAAGTGTAGTAATGTAAGAAATCAAATTCTATTACTGGTACGTCCAACCTTTGTATGAGTTATTTAGTGATTTAGTTGTCAAAAAACACCGATAATCCATCCAAGTATGGAATAAATAGATGTTAGGAGGTAATACACGAGTTGTAATGTAACAAACCAAGTTTTATTACTAGTCTCTCCAGCCTTTGTATGCCTTATTTAGTAATTTAGTAGTTAAAAAAACATCGATAACCCATCTGAGTATGGAATACATAGATGTTAGGTTGTAATACAATTGTAGTAATGTAAGAAACCAAGTTTTATTACTGGTCTCTCAAGCCTTTGTATGTCTCATTTAGTAATATAGTAGTCAAAAACACATCGATAACCCTTTTGAGTATGGTATGCATAGATGTTAGGTTGCAATACAAGTGTAGTAATGTAAGAGACCAAGTTCTATTATTGGTCCGTCCAACCTTTGTATGTGTAATTTAGTGATTTAGTAGTCAAAAAAACACCGATAATCCATCCAAGTAAGGAATAAATAGATGCTAGGAGGTAATACATGTGTTCTAATGTAAGAAACCAAGTTTTATTATTTGTCCGTCCAACCTTTGTATGTGTAATATAGTGATTTAGTAGTCAAAAAAACACCGATAATCCATCCAAGTAAGGAATAAATAGATGCTAGGAGGTAATACATGTGTTCTAATGTAAGAAACCAAGTTTTATTATTGGTCTGTCTAACCTTTGTATGTCTCATTTAGAAATTTAGTTGTCAAAAAAACATCAAAAATCCATCTGAGTATGGAATACATAGATGCCAGGTTGTAATACAATAGCAGTAATGTAAGAAACAAAGTTCTATTTTTGGTCCATCCAACTTTTGAGTGTCTCATTTAGTGATTTAGTAGTCAAAGAAACACCGATAATCCATTTGAATTTGGAATACATAGATGTTAGGAGGTAATACACGTATTCTAATGTAAGAAACCAAGTTTTATTACTGGTCTGTCCAACCTTTGTATGTCTCATTTCGAAATTTAGTAGTCAAAAAAACATCAAAAATCCATTCGAGTATGGAATACATAGATGCCAGGTTGTAATACAATAGCAGTAATGTAAGAAACAAAGTTCTATTTTTGGTCCATCCAACTTTTGAATGTCTCATTTAGTGATTTAGTAGTCAAAGAAACACCGATAATCCATATGAATTTGGAATACATAGATGTTAGGAGGTAATACACATATTCTAATGTAAGAAACCAAGTTTTATTACTGGTCTGTCCAACCTTTGTATGTCTCCTTTAGAAAATTAGTAGTCAAAAAAACATCAAAAATCCATTCGAGTATGGAATACATAGATGCCAGGTTGTAATACAATAGCAGTAATGTAAGAAACAAAGTTCTATTTTTGGTCCATCCAACTTTTGATAATCTCATTTAGTGATTTAGTAGTCAAAGAAACACCGATAATCCATCTGAATTTGGAATACATAGATGTTAGGAGGTAATGCACATGTAGTAACGTCAGAAACCAAGTTTTATTACTGGGCCGTCCAGCCTTTGTATGTCTCATTTAGTAATTTAGTAGTTAACAAAACATCGATAATCCTTCTGAGTATGCAATACATAGATGTTAGTTTGTAATACAAGTGTAGTAATGTAAGAAATCAAATTCTATTACTGGTACGTCCAACCTTTGTATGAGTTATTTAGTGATTTAGTTGTCAAAAAACACCGATAATCCATCCAAGTATGGAATAAATAGATGTTAGGAGGTAATACACGAGTTGTAATGTAACAAACCAAGTTTTATTACTAGTCTCTCCAGCCTTTGTATGCCTTATTTAGTAATTTAGTAGTTAAAAGAACATCGATAACCCATCTGAGTATGGAATACATAGATGTTAGGTTGTAATACAATTGTAGTAATGTAAGAAACCAAGTTTTATTACTGGTCTCTCAAGCCTTTGTATGTCTCATTTAGTAATATAGTAGTCAAAAACACATCGATAACCCTTTTGAGTATGGTATGCATAGATGTTAGGTTGCAATACAAGTGTAGTAATGTAAGAGACCAAGTTCTATTATTGGTCCGTCCAACCTTTGTATGTGTAATTTAGTGATTTAGTAGTCAAAAAAACACCGATAATCCATCCAAGTAAGGAATAAATAGATGCTAGGAGGTAATACATGTGTTCTAATGTAAGAAACCAAGTTTTATTATTTGTCCGTCCAACCTTTGTATGTGTAATATAGTGATTTAGTAGTCAAAAAAACACCGATAATCCATCCAAGTAAGGAATAAATAGATGCTAGGAGGTAATACATGTGTTCTAATGTAAGAAACCAAGTTTTATTATTGGTCTGTCCAACCTTTGTATGTCTCATTTCGAAATTTAGTAGTCAAAAAAACATCAAAAATCCATTCGAGTATGGAATACATAGATGCCAGGTTGTAATACAATAGCAGTAATGTAAGAAACAAAGTTCTATTTTTGGTCCATCCAACTTTTGAATGTCTCATTTAGTGATTTAGTAGTCAAAGAAACACCGATAATCCATATGAATTTGGAATACATAGATGTTAGGAGGTAATACACATATTCTAATGTAAGAAACCAAGTTTTATTACTGGTCTGTCCAACCTTTGTATGTCTCATTTAGAAAATTAGTAGTCAAAAAAACATCAAAAATCCATTCGAGTATGGAATACATAGATGCCAGGTTGTAATACAATAGCAGTAATGTAAGAAACAAAGTTCTATTTTTGGTCCATCCAACTTTTGATAATCTCATTTAGTGATTTAGTAGTCAAAGAAACACCGATAATCCATCTGAATTTGGAATACATAGATGTTAGGAGGTAATGCACATGTAGTAACGTCAGAAACCAAGTTTTATTACTGGGCCGTCCAGCCTTTGTATGTCTCATTTAGTAATTTAGTAGTTAACAAAACATCGATAATCCTTCTGAGTATGCAATACATAGATGTTAGTTTGTAATACAAGTGTAGTAATGTAAGAAATCAAATTCTATTACTGGTACGTCCAACCTTTGTATGAGTTATTTAGTGATTTAGTTGTCAAAAAACACCGATAATCCATCCAAGTATGGAATAAATAGATGTTAGGAGGTAATACACGAGTTGTAATGTAACAAACCAAGTTTTATTACTAGTCTCTCCAGCCTTTGTATGCCTTATTTAGTAATTTAGTAGTTAAAAGAACATCGATAACCCATCTGAGTATGGAATACATAGATGTTAGGTTGTAATACAATTGTAGTAATGTAAGAAACCAAGTTTTATTACTGGTCTCTCAAGCCTTTGTATGTCTCATTTAGTAATATAGTAGTCAAAAACACATCGATAACCCTTTTGAGTATGGTATGCATAGATGTTAGGTTGCAATACAAGTGTAGTAATGTAAGAGACCAAGTTCTATTATTGGTCCGTCCAACCTTTGTATGTGTAATTTAGTGATTTAGTAGTCAAAAAAACACCGATAATCCATCCAAGTAAGGAATAAATAGATGCTAGGAGGTAATACATGTGTTCTAATGTAAGAAACCAAGTTTTATTATTTGTCCGTCCAACCTTTGTATGTGTAATATAGTGATTTAGTAGTCAAAAAAACACCGATAATCCATCCAAGTAAGGAATAAATAGATGCTAGGAGGTAATACATGTGTTCTAATGTAAGAAACCAAGTTTTATTATTGGTCTGTCCAACCTTTGTATGTCTCATTTCGAAATTTAGTAGTCAAAAAAACATCAAAAATCCATTCGAGTATGGAATACATAGATGCCAGGTTGTAATACAATAGCAGTAATGTAAGAAACAAAGTTCTATTTTTGGTCCATCCAACTTTTGAATGTCTCATTTAGTGATTTAGTAGTCAAAGAAACACCGATAATCCATATGAATTTGGAATACATAGATGTTAGGAGGTAATACACATATTCTAATGTAAGAAACCAAGTTTTATTACTGGTCTGTCCAACCTTTGTATGTCTCCTTTAGAAAATTAGTAGTCAAAAAAACATCAAAAATCCATTCGAGTATGGAATACATAGATGCCAGGTTGTAATACAATAGCAGTAATGTAAGAAACAAAGTTCTATTTTTGGTCCATCCAACTTTTGATAATCTCATTTAGTGATTTAGTAGTCAAAGAAACACCGATAATCCATCTGAATTTGGAATACATAGATGTTAGGAGGTAATGCACATGTAGTAACGTCAGAAACCAAGTTTTATTACTGGGCCGTCCAGCCTTTGTATGTCTCATTTAGTAATTTAGTAGTTAACAAAACATCGATAATCCTTCTGAGTATGCAATACATAGATGTTAGTTTGTAATACAAGTGTAGTAATGTAAGAAATCAAATTCTATTACTGGTACGTCCAACCTTTGTATGAGTTATTTAGTGATTTAGTTGTCAAAAAACACCGATAATCCATCCAAGTATGGAATAAATAGATGTTAGGAGGTAATACACGAGTTGTAATGTAACAAACCAAGTTTTATTACTAGTCTCTCCAGCCTTTGTATGCCTTATTTAGTAATTTAGTAGTTAAAAGAACATCGATAACCCATCTGAGTATGGAATACATAGATGTTAGGTTGTAATACAATTGTAGTAATGTAAGAAACCAAGTTTTATTACTGGTCTCTCAAGCCTTTGTATGTCTCATTTAGTAATATAGTAGTCAAAAACACATCGATAACCCTTTTGAGTATGGTATGCATAGATGTTAGGTTGCAATACAAGTGTAGTAATGTAAGAGACCAAGTTCTATTATTGGTCCGTCCAACCTTTGTATGTGTAATTTAGTGATTTAGTAGTCAAAAAAACACCGATAATCCATCCAAGTAAGGAATAAATAGATGCTAGGAGGTAATACATGTGTTCTAATGTAAGAAACCAAGTTTTATTATTTGTCCGTCCAACCTTTGTATGTGTAATATAGTGATTTAGTAGTCAAAAAAACACCGATAATCCATCCAAGTAAGGAATAAATAGATGCTAGGAGGTAATACATGTGTTCTAATGTAAGAAACCAAGTTTTATTATTGGTCTGTCCAACCTTTGTATGTCTCATTTAGAAATTTAGTAGTCAAAAAAACATCAAAAATCCATCCGAGTATGGAATACATAGATGCCAGGTTGTAATACAATAGCAGTAATGTAAGAAACAAAGTTCTATTTTTGGTCCATCCAACTTTTGAGTGTCTCATTTAGTGATTTAGTAGTCAAAGAAACACCGATAATCCATTTGAATTTGGAATACATAGATGTTAGGAGGTAATACACGTATTCTAATGTAAGAAACCAAGTTTTATTACTGGTCTGTCCAACCTTTGTATGTCTCATTTCGAAATTTAGTAGTCAAAAAAACATCAAAAATCCATTCGAGTATGGAATACATAGATGCCAGGTTGTAATACAATAGCAGTAATGTAAGAAACAAAGTTCTATTTTTGGTCCATCCAACTTTTGAATGTCTCATTTAGTGATTTAGTAGTCAAAGAAACACCGATAATCCATATGAATTTGGAATACATAGATGTTAGGAGGTAATACACATATTCTAATGTAAGAAACCAAGTTTTATTACTGGTCTGTCCAACCTTTGTATGTCTCCTTTAGAAAATTAGTAGTCAAAAAAACATCAAAAATCCATTCGAGTATGGAATACATAGATGCCAGGTTGTAATACAATAGCAGTAATGTAAGAAACAAAGTTCTATTTTTGGTCCATCCAACTTTTGATAATCTCATTTAGTGATTTAGTAGTCAAAGAAACACCGATAATCCATCTGAATTTGGAATACATAGATGTTAGGAGGTAATGCACATGTAGTAACGTCAGAAACCAAGTTTTATTACTGGGCCGTCCAGCCTTTGTATGTCTCATTTAGTAATTTAGTAGTTAACAAAACATCGATAATCCTTCTGAGTATGCAATACATAGATGTTAGTTTGTAATACAAGTGTAGTAATGTAAGAAATCAAATTCTATTACTGGTACGTCCAACCTTTGTATGAGTTATTTAGTGATTTAGTTGTCAAAAAACACCGATAATCCATCCAAGTATGGAATAAATAGATGTTAGGAGGTAATACACGAGTTGTAATGTAACAAACCAAGTTTTATTACTAGTCTCTCCAGCCTTTGTATGCCTTATTTAGTAATTTAGTAGTTAAAAGAACATCGATAACCCATCTGAGTATGGAATACATAGATGTTAGGTTGTAATACAATTGTAGTAATGTAAGAAACCAAGTTTTATTACTGGTCTCTCAAGCCTTTGTATGTCTCATTTAGTAATATAGTAGTCAAAAACACATCGATAACCCTTTTGAGTATGGTATGCATAGATGTTAGGTTGCAATACAAGTGTAGTAATGTAAGAGACCAAGTTCTATTATTGGTCCGTCCAACCTTTGTATGTGTAATTTAGTGATTTAGTAGTCAAAAAAACACCGATAATCCATCCAAGTAAGGAATAAATAGATGCTAGGAGGTAATACATGTGTTCTAATGTAAGAAACCAAGTTTTATTATTTGTCCGTCCAACCTTTGTATGTGTAATATAGTGATTTAGTAGTCAAAAAAACACCGATAATCCATCCAAGTAAGGAATAAATAGATGCTAGGAGGTAATACATGTGTTCTAATGTAAGAAACCAAGTTTTATTATTGGTCTGTCCAACCTTTGTATGTCTCATTTCGAAATTTAGTAGTCAAAAAAACATCAAAAATCCATTCGAGTATGGAATACATAGATGCCAGGTTGTAATACAATAGCAGTAATGTAAGAAACAAAGTTCTATTTTTGGTCCATCCAACTTTTGAATGTCTCATTTAGTGATTTAGTAGTCAAAGAAACACCGATAATCCATATGAATTTGGAATACATAGATGTTAGGAGGTAATACACATATTCTAATGTAAGAAACCAAGTTTTATTACTGGTCTGTCCAACCTTTGTATGTCTCCTTTAGAAAATTAGTAGTCAAAAAAACATCAAAAATCCATTCGAGTATGGAATACATAGATGCCAGGTTGTAATACAATAGCAGTAATGTAAGAAACAAAGTTCTATTTTTGGTCCATCCAACTTTTGATAATCTCATTTAGTGATTTAGTAGTCAAAGAAACACCGATAATCCATCTGAATTTGGAATACATAGATGTTAGGAGGTAATGCACATGTAGTAACGTCAGAAACCAAGTTTTATTACTGGGCCGTCCAGCCTTTGTATGTCTCATTTAGTAATTTAGTAGTTAAAAAAACATCGATAATCCTTCTGAGTATGCAATACATAGATGTTAGTTTGTAATACAAGTGTAGTAATGTAAGAAATCAAATTCTATTACTGGTACGTCCAAACTTTGTATGAGTTATTTAGTGATTTAGTTGTCAAAAAACACCGATAATCCATCCAAGTATGGAATAAATAGATGTTAGGAGGTAATACACGAGTTGTAATGTAACAAACCAAGTTTTATTACTAGTCTCTCCAGCCTTTGTATGCCTTATTTAGTAATTTAGTAGTTAAAAGAACATCGATAACCCATCTGAGTATGGAATACATAGATGTTAGGTTGTAATACAATTGTAGTAATGTAAGAAACCAAGTTTTATTACTGGTCTCTCAAGCCTTTGTATGTCTCATTTAGTAATATAGTAGTCAAAAACACATCGATAACCCTTTTGAGTATGGTATGCATAGATGTTAGGTTGCAATACAAGTGTAGTAATGTAAGAGACCAAGTTCTATCATTGGTCCGTCCAACCTTTGTATGTGTAATTTAGTGATTTAGTAGTCAAAAAAACACCGATAATCCATCCAAGTAAGGAATAAATAGATGCTAGGAGGTAATACATGTGTTCTAATGTAAGAAACCAAGTTTTATTATTTGTCCGTCCAACCTTTGTATGTGTAATATAGTGATTTACTAGTCAAAAAAACACCGATAATCCATCCAAGTAAGGAATAAATAGATGCTAGGAGGTAATACATGTGTTCTAATGTAAGAAACCAAGTTTTATTATTGGTCTGTCCAACCTTTGTATGTCTCATTTAGAAATTTAGTAGTCAAAAAAACATCAAAAATCCATCCGAGTATGGAATACATAGATGCCAGGTTGTAATACAATAGCAGTAATGTAAGAAACAAAGTTCTATTTTTGGTCCATCCAACTTTTGAGTGTCTCATTTAGTGATTTAGTAGTCAAAGAAACACCGATAATCCATTTGAATTTGGAATACATAGATGTTAGGAGGTAATACACGTATTCTAATGTAAGAAACCAAGTTTTATTACTGGTCTGTCCAACCTTTGTATGTCTCATTTCGAAATTTAGTAGTCAAAAAAACATCAAAAATCCATTCGAGTATGGAATACATAGATGCCAGGTTGTAATACAATAGCAGTAATGTAAGAAACAAAGTTCTATTTTTGGTCCATCCAACTTTTGAATGTCTCATTTAGTGATTTAGTAGTCAAAGAAACACCGATAATCCATATGAATTTGGAATACATAGATGTTAGGAGGTAATACACGTATTCTAATGTAAGAAACCAAGTTTTATTACTTGTCTGTCCAACTTTTGTATGTCTCATTTAGAAATTTAGTAGTCAAAAAAACATCAAAAATCCATTCGAGTATGGAATACATAGATGCCAGGTTGTAATACAATAGCAGTAATGTAAGAAACAAAGTTCTATTTTTGGTCCATCCAACTTTTGAATGCCTCATTTAGTGATTTAGTAATCAAAGAAACACCGATAATCCATATGAATTTGGAATACATAGATGTTAGGAGGTAATACACGTATTCTAATGTAAGAAACCAAGTTTTATTACTTGTCTGTCCAACCTTTGTATGTGTAATTTAGTGATTTAGTAGTCAAAAAAACACCGATAATACATCCAAGTAAGGAATAAATAGATGCTAGGAGGTAATACATGTGTTCTAATGTAAGAAACCAAGTTTTATTATTTGTTCGTCCAACCTTTGTATGTGTAATTTAGTGATTTAGTAGTCAAAAAAACACCGATAATCCATCCAAGTAAGGAATAAATAGATGCTAGGAGGTAATACATGTGTTCTAATGTAAGAAACCAAGTTTTATTATTGGTCTGTCCAACCTTTGTATGTCTCATTTAGAAATTTAGTAGTAAAAAAAACATCAAAAATCCATCCGAGTATGGAATACATAGATGCCAGGTTGTAATACAATAGCAGTAATGTAAGAAACAAAGTTCTATTTTTGGTCAATCCAACTTTTGAGTGTCTCATTTAGTGATTTAGTAGTCAAAGAAACACCGATAATCCATCTGAATTTGGAATACATAGATGTTAGGAGGTAATACACGTATTCTAATGTAAGAAACCAAGTTTTATTACTGGTCTGTCCAACCTTTGTATGTCTCAGTTAGAAATTTAGTAGTCAAAAAAACATCAAAAATCCATTCGAGTATGGAATACATAGATGCCAGGTTGTAATACAATAGCAGTAATGTAAGAAACAAAGTTCTATTTTTGGTCCATCCAACTTTTGAATGTCTCATTTAGTGATTTAGTAGTCAAAGAAACACCGATAATCCATATGAATTTGGAATACATAGATGTTAGGAGGTAATACACGTATTCTAATGTAAGAAACCAAGTTTTATTACTTGTCTGTCCAACCTTTGTATGTGTAATTTAGTGATTTAGTAGTCAAAAAAACACCGATAATCCATCCAAGTAAGGAATAAATAGATGCTAGGAGGTAATACATGTGTTCTAATGTAAGAAACCAAGTTTTATTATTTGTCCGTCCAACCTTTGTATGTGTAATTTAGTGATTTAGTAGTCAAAAAAACACCGATAATCCATCCAAGTAAGGAATAAATAGATGCTAGGAGGTAATACATGTGTTCTAATATAAGAAACCAAGTTTTATTATTGGTCTGTCCAACCTTTGTATGTCTCATTTAGAAATTTAGTAGTCAAAAAAAATCAAAAATCCATCCGAGTATGGAATACATAGATGCCAGGTTGTAATACAATAGCAGTAATGTAAGAAACAAAGTTCTATTTTTGGTCCATCCAACTTTTGAGTGTCTCATTTAGTGATTTAGTAGTCAAAGAAACACCGATAATCCATTTGAATTTGGAATACATAGATGTTAGGAGGTAATACACGTATTCTAATGTAAGAAACCAAGTTTTATTACTGGTCTGTCCAACCTTTGTATGTCTCATTTCGAAATTTAGTAGTCAAAAAAACATCAAAAATCCATTCGAGTATGGAATACATAGATGCTAGGTTGTAATACAATAGCAGTAATGTAAGAAACAAAGTTCTATTTTTGGTCCATCCAACTTTTGAATGTCTCATTTAGTGATTTAGTAGTCAAAGAAACACCGATAATCCATATGAATTTGGAATACATAGATGTTAGGAGGTAATACACATATTCTAATGTAAGAAACCAAGTTTTATTACTGGTCTATCCAACCTTTGTATGTCTCATTTAGAAAATTAGTAGTCAAAAAAACATCAAAAATCCATTCGAGTATGGAATACATAGATGCCAGGTTGTAATACAATAGCAGTAATGTAAGAAACAAAGTTCTATTTTTGGTCCATCCAACTTTTGATAATCTCATTTAGTGATTTAGTAGTCAAAGAAACACCGATAATCCATCTGAATTTGGAATACATAGATGTTAGGAGGTAATGCACATGTAGTAACGTCAGAAACCAAGTTTTATTACTGGGCCGTCCAGCCTTTGTATGTCTCATTTAGTAATTTAGTAGTTAAAAAAACATCGATAATCCTTCTGAGTATGCAATACATAGATGTTAGTTTGTAATACAAGTGTAGTAATGTAAGAAATCAAATTCTATTACTGGTACGTCCAAACTTTGTATGAGTTATTTAGTGATTTAGTTGTCAAAAAACACCGATAATCCATCCAAGTATGGAATAAATAGATGTTAGGAGGTAATACACGAGTTGTAATGTAACAAACCAAGTTTTATTACTAGTCTCTCCAGCCTTTGTATGCCTTATTTAGTAATTTAGTAGTTAAAAAAACATCGATAACCCATCTGAGTATGGAATACATAGATGTTAGGTTGTAATACAATTGTAGTAATGTAAGAAACCAAGTTTTATTACTGGTCTCTCAAGCCTTTGTATGTCTCATTTAGTAATATAGTAGTCAAAAACACATCGATAACCCTTTTGAGTATGGTATGCATAGATGTTAGGTTGCAATACAAGTGTAGTAATGTAAGAGACCAAGTTCTATTATTGGTCCGTCCAACCTTTGTATGTGTAATTTAGTGATTTAGTAGTCAAAAAAACACCGATAATCCATCCAAGTAAGGAATAAATAGATGCTAGGAGGTAATACATGTGTTCTAATGTAAGAAACCAAGTTTTATTATTGGTCCGTCCAACCTTTGTATGTGTAATATAGTGATTTAGTAGTCAAAAAAACACCGATAATCCATCCAAGTAAGGAATAAATAGATGCTAGGAGGTAATACATGTGTTCTAATGTAAGAAACCAAGTTTTATTATTGGTCTGTCCAACCTTTTTATGTCTCATTTAGAAATTTAGTAGTCAAAAAAACATCAAAAATCCATCCGAGTATGGAATACATAGATGCCAGGTTGTAATACAATAGCAGCAATGTAAGAAACAAAGTTCTATTTTTGGTCCATCCAACTTTTGAGTGTCTCATTTAGTGATTTAGTAGTCAAAGAAACACCGATAATCCATTTGAATTTGGAATACATAGATGTTAGGAGGTAATACACGTATTCTAATGTAAGAAACCAAGTTTTATTACTGGTCTGTCCAACCTTTGTATGTCTCATTTCGAAATTTAGTAGTCAAAAAAACATCAAAAATCCATTCGAGTATGGAATACATAGATGCCAGGTTGTAATACAATAGCAGTAATGTAAGAAACAAAGTTCTATTTTTGGTCCATCCAACTTTTGAATGTCTCATTTAGTGATTTAGTAGTCAAAGAAACACCGATAATCCATATGACTTTTGAATCCATAGATGTTAGGAGGTAATACACATATTCTAATGTAAGAAACCAAGTTTTATTACTGGTCTGTCCAACCTTTGTATGTCTCCTTTAGAAAATTAGTAGTCAAAAAAACATCAAAAATCCATTCGAGTATGGAATACATAGATGCCAGGTTGTAATACAATAGCAGTAATGTAAGAAACAAAGTTCTATTTTTGGTCTATCCAACTTTTGATAATCTCATTTAGTGATTTAGTAGTCAAAGAAACACCGATAATCCATCTGAATTTGGAATACATAGATCTTAGGACGTAATGCACATGTAGTAACGTCAGAAACCAAGTTTTATTACTGGGCCGTCCAGCCTTTGTATGTCTCATTTAGTAATTTAGTAGTTAAAAAAACATCGATAATCCTTCTGAGTATGCAATACATAGATGTTAGTTTGTAATACAAGTGTAGTAATGTAAGAAATCAAATTCTATTACTGGTACGTCCAACCTTTGTATGAGTTATTTAGTGATTTAGTTGTCAAAAAACACCGATAATCCATCCAAGTATGGAATAAATAGATATTAGGAGGTAATACACGAGTTGTAATTTAACAAACCAAGTTTTATTACTAGTCTCTCCAGCCTTTGTATGCCTTATTTAGTAATTTAGTAGTTAAAAGAACATCGATAACCCATCTGAGTATGGAATACATAGATGTTAGGTTGTAATACAATTGTAGTAATGTAAGAAACCAAGTTTTATTACTGGTCTCTCAAGCCTTTGTATGTCTCATTTAGTAATATAGTAGTCAAAAACACATCGATAACCCTTTTGAGTATGGTATGCATAGATGTTAGGTTGCAATACAAGTGTAGTAATGTAAGAGACCAAGTTCTATTATTGGTCCGTCCAACCTTTGTATGTGTAATTTAGTGATTTAGTAGTCAAAAAAACACCGATAATCCATCCAAGTAAGGAATAAATAGATGCTAGGAGGTAATACATGTGTTCTAATGTAAGAAACCAAGTTTTATTATTTGTCCGTCCAACCTTTGTATGTGTAATATAGTGATTTAGTAGTAAAAAAAACACCGATAATCCATCCAAGTAAGGAATAAATAGATGCTAGGAGGTAATACATGTGTTCTAATGTAAGAAACCAAGTTTTATTATTGGTCTGTCCAACCTTTGTATGTCTCATTTAGAAATTTAGTAGTCAAAAAAACATCAAAAATCCATCCGAGTATGGAATACATAGATGCCAGGTTGTAATACAATAGCAGTAATGTAAGAAACAAAGTTCTATTTTTGGTCCATCCAACTTTTGAGTGTCTCATTTAGTGATTTAGTAGTCAAAGAAACACCGATAATCCATTTGAATTTGGAATACATAGATGTTAGGAGGTAATACACGTATTCTAATGTAAGAAACCAAGTTTTATTACTGGTCTGTCCAACCTTTGTATGTCTCATTTCGAAATTTAGTAGTCAAAAAAACATCGAAAATCCATTCGAGTATGGAATACATAGATGCCAGGTTGTAATACAATAGCAGTAATGTAAGAAACAAAGTTCTATTTTTGGTCCATCCAACTTTTGAATGTCTCATTTAGTGATTTAGTAGTCAAAGAAACATCGATAATCCATATGAATTTGGAATACATAGATGTTAGGAGGTAATACACATATTCTAATGTAAGAAACCAAGTTTTATTACTGGTCTGTCCAACCTTTGTATGTCTCATTTAGAAAATTAGTAGTCAAAAAAACATCAAAAATCCATTCGAGTATGGAATACATAGATGCCAGGTTGTAATACAATAGCAGTAATGTAAGAAACAAAGTTCTATTTTTGGTCTATCCAACTTTTGATAATCTCATTTAGTGATTTAGTAGTCAAAGAAACACCGATAATCCATCTGAATTTGGAATACATAGATCTTAGGACGTAATGCACATGTAGTAACGTCAGAAACCAAGTTTTATTACTGGGCCGTCCAGCCTTTGTATGTCTCATTTAGTAATTTAGTAGTTAAAAAAACATCGATAATCCTTCTGAGTATGCAATACATAGATGTTAGTTTGTAATACAAGTGTAGTAATGTAAGAAATCAAATTCTATTACTGGTACGTCCAACCTTTGTATGAGTTATTTAGTGATTTAGTTGTCAAAAAACACCGATAATCCATCCAAGTATGGAATAAATAGATATTAGGAGGTAATACACGAGTTGTAATTTAACAAACCAAGTTTTATTACTAGTCTCTCCAGCCTTTGTATGCCTTATTTAGTAATTTAGTAGTTAAAAGAACATCGATAACCCATCTGAGTATGGAATACATAGATGTTAGGTTGTAATACAATTGTAGTAATGTAAGAAACCAAGTTTTATTACTGGTCTCTCAAGCCTTTGTATGTCTCATTTAGTAATATAGTAGTCAAAAACACATCGATAACCCTTTTGAGTATGGTATGCATAGATGTTAGGTTGCAATACAAGTGTAGTAATGTAAGAGACCAAGTTCTATTATTGGTCCGTCCAACCTTTGTATGTGTAATTTAGTGATTTAGTAGTCAAAAAAACACCGATAATCCATCCAAGTAAGGAATAAATAGATGCTAGGAGGTAATACATGTGTTCTAATGTAAGAAACCAAGTTTTATTATTTGTCCGTCCAACCTTTGTATGTGTAATATAGTGATTTAGTAGTAAAAAAAACACCGATAATCCATCCAAGTAAGGAATAAATAGATGCTAGGAGGTAATACATGTGTTCTAATGTAAGAAACCAAGTTTTATTATTGGTCTGTCCAACCTTTGTATGTCTCATTTAGAAATTTAGTAGTCAAAAAAACATCAAAAATCCATCCGAGTATGGAATACATAGATGCCAGGTTGTAATACAATAGCAGTAATGTAAGAAACAAAGTTCTATTTTTGGTCCATCCAACTTTTGAGTGTCTCATTTAGTGATTTAGTAGTCAAAGAAACACCGATAATCCATTTGAATTTGGAATACATAGATGTTAGGAGGTAATACACGTATTCTAATGTAAGAAACCAAGTTTTATTACTGGTCTGTCCAACCTTTGTATGTCTCATTTCGAAATTTAGTAGTCAAAAAAACATCGAAAATCCATTCGAGTATGGAATACATAGATGCCAGGTTGTAATACAATAGCAGTAATGTAAGAAACAAAGTTCTATTTTTGGTCCATCCAACTTTTGAATGTCTCATTTAGTGATTTAGTAGTCAAAGAAACATCGATAATCCATATGAATTTGGAATACATAGATGTTAGGAGGTAATACACATATTCTAATGTAAGAAACCAAGTTTTATTACTGGTCTGTCCAACCTTTGTATGTCTCATTTAGAAAATTAGTAGTCAAAAAAACATCAAAAATCCATTCGAGTATGGAATACATAGATGCCAGGTTGTAATACAATAGCAGTAATGTAAGAAACAAAGTTCTATTTTTGGTCCATCCAACTTTTGATAATCTCATTTAGTGATTTAGTAGTCAAAGAAACACCGATAATCCATCTGAATTTGGAATACATAGATGTTAGGAGGTAATGCACATGTAGTAACGTCAGAAACCAAGTTTTATTACTGGGCCGTCCAGCCTTTGTATGTCTCATTTAGTAATTTAGTAGTTAAAAAAACATCGATAATCCTTCTGAGTATGCAATACATAGATGTTAGTTTGTAATACAAGTGTAGTAATGTAAGAAATCAAATTCTATTACTGGTACGTCCAACCTTTGTATGAGTTATTTAGTGATTTAGTTGTCAAAAAACACCGATAATCCATCCAAGTATGGAATAAATAGATGTTAGGAGGTAATACACGAGTTGTAATGTAACAAACCAAGTTTTATTACTAGTCTCTCCAGCCTTTGTATGCCTTATTTAGTAAATTAGTAGTTAAAAAAACATCGATAACCCATCTGAGTATGGAATACATAGATGTTAGGTTGTAATACAATTGTAGTAATGTAAGAAACCAAGTTTTATTACTGGTCTCTCAAGCCTTTGTATGTCTCATTTAGTAATATAGTAGTCAAAAACACATCGATAACCCTTTTGAGTATGGTATGCATAGATGTTAGGTTGCAATACAAGTGTAGTAATGTAAGAGACCAAGTTCTATTATTGGTCCGTCCAACCTTTGTATGTGTAATTTAGTGATTTAGTAGTCAAAAAAACACCGATAATCCATCCAAGTAAGGAATAAATAGATGCTAGGAGGTAATACATGTGTTCTAATGTAAGAAACCAAGTTTTATTATTTGTCCGTCCAACCTTTGTATGTGTAATATAGTGATTTAGTAGTCAAAAAAACACCGATAATCCATCCAAGTAAGGAATAAATAGATGCTAGGAGGTAATACATGTGTTCTAATGTAAGAAACCAAGTTTTATTATTGGTCTGTCCAACCTTTGTATGTCTCATTTAGAAATTTAGTAGTCAAAAAAACATCAAAAATCCATCCGAGTATGGAATACATAGATGCCAGGTTGTAATACAATAGCAGTAATGTAAGAAACAAAGTTCTATTTTTGGTCCATCCAACTTTTGAATGTCTCATTTAGTGATTTAGTAGTCAAAGAAACATCGATAATCCATATGAATTTGGAATACATAGATGTTAGGAGGTAATACACATATTCTAATGTAAGAAACCAAGTTTTATTACTGGTCTGTCCAACCTTTGTATGTCTCATTTAGAAAATTAGTAGTCAAAAAAACATCAAAAATCCATTCGAGTATGGAATACATAGATGCCAGGTTGTAATACAATAGCAGTAATGTAAGAAACAAAGTTCTATTTTTGGTCCATCCAACTTTTGATAATCTCATTTAGTGATTTAGTAGTCAAAGAAACACCGATAATCCATCTGAATTTGGAATACATAGATGTTAGGAGGTAATGCACATGTAGTAACGTCAGAAACCAAGTTTTATTACTGGGCCGTCCAGCCTTTGTATGTCTCATTTAGTAATTTAGTAGTTAAAAAAACATCGATAATCCTTCTGAGTATGCAATACATAGATGTTAGTTTGTAATACAAGTGTAGTAATGTAAGAAATCAAATTCTATTACTGGTACGTCCAACCTTTGTATGAGTTATTTAGTGATTTAGTTGTCAAAAAACACCGATAATCCATCCAAGTATGGAATAAATAGATGTTAGGAGGTAATACACGAGTTGTAATGTAACAAACCAAGTTTTATTACTAGTCTCTCCAGCCTTTGTATGCCTTATTTAGTAATTTAGTAGTTAAAAAAACATCGATAACCCATCTTAGTATGGAATACATAGATGTTAGGTTGTAATACAATTGTAGTAATGTAAGAAACCAAGTTTTATTACTGGTCTCTCAAGCCTTTGTATGTCTCATTTAGTAATATAGTAGTCAAAAACACATCGATAACCCTTTTGAGTATGGTATGCATAGATGTTAGGTTGCAATACAAGTGTAGTAATGTAAGAGACCAAGTTCTATTATTGGTCCGTCCAACCTTTGTATGTGTAATTTAGTGATTTAGTAGTCAAAAAAACACCGATAATCCATCCAAGTAAGGAATAAATAGATGCTAGGAGGTAATACATGTGTTCTAATGTAAGAAACCAAGTTTTATTATTTGTCCGTCCAACCTTTGTATGTGTAATATAGTGATTTAGTAGTCAAAAAAACACCGATAATCCATCCAAGTAAGGAATAAATAGATGCTAGGAGGTAATACATGTGTTCTAATGTAAGAAACCAAGTTTTATTATTGGTCTGTCCAACCTTTGTATGTCTCATTTAGAAATTTAGTAGTCAAAAAAACATCAAAAATCCATCCGAGTATGGAATACATAGATGCCAGGTTGTAATACAATAGCAGTAATGTAAGAAACAAAGTTCTATTTTTGGTCCATCCAACTTTTGAGTGTCTCATTTAGTGATTTAGTAGTCAAAGAAACACCAATAATCCATTTGAATTTGGAATACATAGATGTTAGGAGGTAATACACGTATTCTAATGTAAGAAACCAAGTTTTATTACTGGTCTGTCCAACCTTTGTATGTCTCATTTAGAAATTTAGTAGTCAAAAAAACATCGAAAATCCATTCGAGTATGGAATACATAGATGCCAGGTTGTAATACAATAGCAGTAATGTAAGAAACAAAGTTCTATTTTTGGTCCATCCAACTTTTGAATGTCTCATTTAGTGATTTAGTAGTCAAAGAAACACCGATAATCCATATGAATTTGGAATACATAGATGTTAGGAGGTAATACACATATTCTAATGTAAGAAACCAAGTTTTATTACTGGTCTGTCCAACCTTTGTATGTCTCATTTAGAAAATTAGTAGTCAAAAAAACATCAAAAATCCATTCGAGTATGGAATACATAGATGCCAGGTTGTAATACAATAGCAGTAATGTAAGAAACAAAGTTCTATTTTTGGTCCATCCAACTTTTGATAATCTCATTTAGTGATTTAGTAGTCAAAGAAACACCGATAATCCATCTGAATTTGGAATACATAGATGTTAGGAGGTAATGCACATGTAGTAACGTCAGAAACCAAGTTTTATTACTGGGCCGTCCAGCCTTTGTATGTCTCATTTAGTAATTTAGTAGTTAAAAAAACATCGATAATCCTTCTGAGTATGCAATACATAGATGTTAGTTTGTAATACAAGTGTAGTAATGTAAGAAATCAAATTCTATTACTGGTACGTCCAACCTTTGTATGAGTTATTTAGTGATTTAGTTGTCAAAAAACACCGATAATCCATCCAAGTATGGAATAAATAGATGTTAGGAGGTAATACACGAGTTGTAATGTAACAAACCAAGTTTTATTACTAGTCTCTCCAGCCTTTGTATGCCTTATTTAGTAATTTAGTAGTTAAAAAAACATCGATAACCCATCTGAGTATGGAATACATAGATGTTAGGTTGTAATACAATTGTAGTAATGTAAGAAACCAAGTTTTATTACTGGTCTCTCAAGCCTTTGTATGTCTCATTTAGTAATATAGTAGTCAAAAACACATCGATAACCCTTTTGAGTATGGTATGCATAGATGTTAGGTTGCAATACAAGTGTAGTAATGTAAGAGACCAAGTTCTATTATTGGTCCGTCCAACCTTTGTATGTGTAATTTAGTGATTTAGTAGTCAAAAAAACACCGATAATCCATCCAAGTAAGGAATAAATAGATGCTAGGAGGTAATACATGTGTTCTAATGTAAGAAACCAAGTTTTATTATTGGTCTGTCCAACCTTTGTATGTCTCATTTAGAAATTTAGAAGTCAAAAAAACATCAAAAATCCATCCGAGTATGGAATACATAGATGCCAGGTTGTAATACAATAGTAGTAATGTAAGAAACAAAGTTCTATTTTTGGTCCATCCAACTTTTGAGTGTCTCATTTAGTGATTTAGTAGTCAAAGAAACACCGATAATCCATTTGAATTTGGAATACATAGATGTTAGGAGGTAATACACGTATTCTAATGTAAGAAACCAAGTTTTATTACTGGTCTGTCCAACCTTTGTATGTCTCATTTAGAAATTTAGTAGTCAAAAAAACATCAAAAATCCATTCGAGTATGGAATACATAGATGCCAGGTTGTAATACAATAGTAGTAATGTAAGAAACAAAGTTCTATTTTTGGTCCATCCAACTTTTGAGTGTCTCATTTAGTGATTTAGTAGTCAAAGAAACACCGATAATCCATCTGAATTTGGAATACATAGATGTTAGGAGGTAATACACGTATTCTAATGTAAGAAACCAAGTTTTATTACTGGTCTGTCCAACCTTTGTATGTCTCATTTAGTAATTTAGTAGTTAAAAAACATCGATAAACCTTCTGAGTATGGAATACATAGATGTTAGGCTGTAATACAAGTGTAGTAATGTAAGAAATCAAGTTCTATTACTGGTACGTCCAACCTTTGTATGAGTTATTTAGTGATTTAGTTGTCAAAAAACACCGATGATCCATCCAAGTATGGAATAAATAGATGTTAGGAGGTAATATACGAGTTGTAATGTAAGAAACCAAGTTTTATTACTAGTCTGTCCAGCCTTTGTATGCCTTATTAAGTAATTTAGTAGTTAAAAAAACATCGATAACCCATCTGAGTATGGAATACATAGATGTTAGGTTGTAATACAATTGTAGTAATATAAGAAACCAAGTTTTATTACTGGTCTCTCAAGCCTTTGTATGTCTCATTTAGTAATATAGTAGTCAAAAACACATCGATAACCCTTTTGAGTATGGTATGCATAGATGTTAGGTTGCAATACAAGTGTAGTAATATAAGAGACCAAGTTCTATTATTGGTCCGTCCAACCTTTGTATATGTAATTTAGTGATTTAGTAGTCAAAAAAACACCGATAATCCATCCAAGTAAGGAATAAATAGATGCTAGGAGGTAATACACATGTTCTAATGTAAGAAACCAAGTTTTATTATTGGTCTGTCCAACCTTTGTATGTCTCATTTAGAAATTTAGTAGTCAAAAAAACATCAAAAATCCATTCGAGTATGGAATACATAGATGCCAGGTTGTAATACAATAGCAGTAATGTAAGAAACAAAGTTCTATTTTTGGTCCATCCAACTTTTGAATGTCTCATTTAGTGATTTAGTAGTCAAAGAAACATCGATAATCCATCTGAATTTGGAATACATAGATGTTAGGAGGTAATGCACATGTAGTAACGTGAGAAACCAAGTTTTATTACTGGGCCGTCCAGCCTTTGTATGTCTCATTTAGTAATTTAGTAGTTAAAAAAACATCGATAATCCTTCTGAGTATGGAATACATAGATGTTAGTTTGTAATACAAGTGTAGTAATGTAAGAAATCAAGTTTTATTACTGGTACGTCCAACCTTTGTATGAGTTATTTAGTGATTTAGTTGTCAAAAAACACCGATAATCCATCCAAGTATGGAATAAATAGATGTTAGGAGGTAATATACGAGTTGTATTGTAACAAACCAAGTTTTATTACTAGTCTCTCCAGCCTTTGTATGCCTTATTTAGTAATTTAGTAGTTAAAAAAACATCGATAACCCATCTGAGTATGGAATACATAGATGTTAGGTTGTAATACAATTGTAGTAATGTAAGAAACCAAGTTTTATTACTGGTCACTCAAGCCTTTGTATGTCTCATTTAGTAATATAGTAGTCAAAAACACATCGATAACCCTTTTGAGTATGGTATGCATAGATGTTAGGTTGCAATACAAGTGTAGTAATGTAAGAGACCAAGTTCTATTATTGGTCCGTCCAACCTTTGTATGTGTAATTTAGTGATTTTGTAGTCAAAAAAACACCGATAATCCATCCAAGTAAGGAATAAATAGATGCTAGGAGGTAATACATGTGTTCTAATGTAAGAAACCAAGTTTTATTACTGGTCTGTCCAACCTTTGTATGTCTCATTTAGAAATTTAGTAGTCAAAAAACCATCAAAAATCCATTCGAGTATGGAATACATAGATGCCAGGTTGTAATACAATAGCAGTAATGTAAGAAACAAAGTTCTATTTTTGGTCCATCCAACTTTTGAGTGTCTCATTTAGTGATTTAGTAGTCAAAGAAACACCGATAATCCATCTGAATTTGGAATACATAGATGCTAGGAGGTAATACACGTATTCTAATGTAAGAAACCAAGTTTTATTACTGGTCTGTCCAACCTTTGTATGTCTCATTTAGAAATTTAGTAGTCAAAAAAACATCAAAAATCCATTCGAGTATGGAATACATAGATGCCAGGTTGTAATACAATAGCAGTAATGTAAGAAACAAAGTTCTATTTTTGGTCCATCCAACTTTTGAATGTCTCATTTAGTGATTTAGTAGTCAAAGAAACACCGATAATCCATATGAATTTGGAATACATAGATGTTAGGAGGTAATACACATATTCTAATGTAAGAAACCAAGTTTTATTACTGGTCTGTCCAACCTTTGTATGTCTCATTAAGAAATTTAGTGGTCAAAAAAACATCAAAAATCCATTCGAGTATGGAATACATAGATGCCAGGTTGTAATACAATAGGAGTAACGTAAGAAACAAAGTTCTATTTTTGGTCCATCCAACTTTTGAATGTCTCATTTAGTGATTTAGTAGTCAAATAAACACCGATAATCCATCTGAATTTGGAATACATAGATGTTAGGAGGTAATGCACATGTAGTAACGTAAGAAATTAAGTTTTATTACTGGGCCGTCCGGCCTTTGTATGTCTCATTTAGTAATTTAGTAGTTAAAAAAACATCGATAATCCTTCTAAGTATGGAATACATAGATGTTAGTTTGTAATACAAGTGTAGTAATGTAAGAAATCAAGTTCTATTACTGGTTCGTCCAACCTTTGTATGAGTTATTTAGTGATTTAGTTGTCAAAAAACACCGATAATCCATCCAAGTATGGAATAAATAGATGTTAGGAGGTAATATACGAGTTGTAATGTAAGAAACCAAGTTTTATTACTAGTATGTCCAGCCTTTGTATGCCTTATTTAGTAATTTAGTAGTTAAAAAAACATTGATAACCCATTTGAGTATGGAATACATAGATGTTAGGTTGTAATACAATTGTAGTAATGTAAGAAACCAAGTTTTATTACTGGTCTCTCAAGCCTTTGTATGTCTCATTTAGTAATATAGTAGTCAAAAACACATCGATAACCCTTTTGAGTATGGTATACATAGATGTTAGGTTGCAATACAAGTGTAGTAATGTAAGAGACCAAGTTCTATTATTGGTCCATCCAACCTTTGTATGTGTAATTTAGTGATTTAGTAGTCAAAAGAACACCGATAATCCATCCAAGTAAGTAATAAATAGATGCTAGGAGATAATACATGTGTTCTAATGTAAGAAACCAAGTTTTATTATTGGTCTATCCAACCTTTGTATGTCTCATTTAGAAATTTAGTAGTCAAAAAAACATCAAAAATCCATCCGAGTATGGAATACATAGATGCCAGGTTGTAATACAATAGCAGTAATGTAAGAAACAAAGTTATATTTTTGATCCATCCAACTTTTGAGTGTCTCATTTAGTGATTTAGTAGTCAAAGAAACACCGATAATCCATCTGAATTTGGAATACATAGATGTTAGGAGGTAATACACGTATTCTAATGTAAGAAACCAAGTTTTATTACTGGTCTGTCGAACCTTTGTATGTCTCATTTAGAAATTTAGTAGTCAAAAAAACATCAAAAATCCATTCGAGTATGGAATACATAGATGCCAGGTTGTAATACAATAGCAGTAATGTAAGAAACAAAGTTCTATTTTTGGTCAATCCAACTTTTGAATGTCTCATTTAGTGATTTAGTAGTCAAAGAAACACCGATAATCCATCTGAATTTGGAATACATAGATGTTAGGAGGTAATACACGTATTCTAATGTAAGAAACCAAGTTTTATTACTGGTCTGTCCAACCTTTGTACGTCTCATTAAGAAATTTAGTGGTCAAAAAAACATCAAAAATCCATTCGAGTATGGAATACATAGATGCCAGGTTGTAATACAATAGTAGTAATGTAAGAAACAAAGTTCTATTTTTGGTCCATCCAACTTTTGAATGTCTCATTTAGTGATTTAGTAGTAAAAGAAACACCGATAATCCATCTGAATTTGGAATACATAGATGTTAGGAGGTAATACACGTATTCTAATGTAAGAAACCAAGTTTTATTACTGGTCTGTCCAACCTTTGTATGTCTCATTTAGTAATTTAGTAGTTAAAAAAATATCGATAAACCTTCTGAGTATGGAATACATAGATGTTAGGTTGTAATACAAGTGTAGTAATGTAAGAAATAAAGTTCTATTACTGGTACGTCCAACCTTTGTATGAGTTATTTAGTGATTTAGTTGTCAAAAAACACCGATAATCCATCCAAGTATGGAATAAATAGATGTTAGGAGGTAATATACGAGTTGTAATGTAAGAAACCAAGTTTTATTACTAGTATGTCCAGCCTTTGTATGCCTTATTTAGTAATTTAGTAGTTAAAAAAACATTGATAACCCATTTGAGTATGGAATACATAGATGTTAGGTTGTAATACAATTGTAGTAATGTAAGAAACCAAGTTTTATTACTGGTCTCTCAAGCCTTTGTATGTCTCATTTAGTAATATAGTAGTCAAAAACACATCGATAACCCTTTTGAGTATGGTATGCATAGATGTTAGGTTGCAATACAATTGTAGTAATGTAAGAGACCAAGTTCTATTATTGGTCCGTCCAACCTTTGTATGCGTAATTTAGTGATTTAGTAGTCAAAAGAACACCGATAATCCATCCAAGTAAGGAATAAATAGTTGCTAGGAGGTAATACATGTGTTCTAATGTAAGAAACCAAGTTTTATTACTGGTCTGTCCAACCTTTGTATGTCTCATTTAGAAATTTAGTAGTCAAAAAAACATCAAAAATCCATTCGAGTATGGAATACATAGATGCCAGGTTGTAATACAATAGCAGTATTGTAAGAAACAAAGTTCTATTTTTGGTCCATCCAACTTTTGAATGTCTCATTTAGTGATTTAGTAGTCAAAGAAACACCGATAATCCATCTGAATTTGGAATACATAGATGTTAGGAGGTAATACACGTATTCTAATGTAAGAAACCAAGTTTTATTACTGGTCTGTCCAACCTTTGTACGTCTCATTAAGAAATTTAGTGGTCAAAAAAACATCAAAAATCCATTCGAGTATGGAATACATAGATGCCAGGTTGTAATACAATAGCAGTAATGTAAGAAACAAAGTTCTATTTTTGGTCCATCCAACTTTTGATAATCTCATTTAGTGATTTAGTAGTCAAAGAAACACCGATAATCCATCTGAATTTGGAATACATAGATGTTAGGAGGTAATGCACATGTAGTAACGTCAGAAACCAAGTTTTATTACTGGGCCGTCCAGCCTTTGTATGTCTCATTTAGTAATTTAGTAGTTAACAAAACATCGATAATCCTTCTGAGTATGCAATACATAGATGTTAGTTTGTAATACAAGTGTAGTAATGTAAGAAATCAAATTCTATTACTGGTACGTCCAACCTTTGTATGAGTTATTTAGTGATTTAGTTGTCAAAAAACACCGATAATCCATCCAAGTATGGAATAAATAGATGTTAGGAGGTAATACACGAGTTGTAATGTAACAAACCAAGTTTTATTACTAGTCTCTCCAGCCTTTGTATGCCTTATTTAGTAATTTAGTAGTTAAAAAAACATCGATAACCCATCTGAGTATGGAATACATAGATGTTAGGTTGTAATACAATTGTAGTAATGTAAGAAACCAAGTTTTATTACTGGTCTCTCAAGCCTTTGTATGTCTCATTTAGTAATATAGTAGTCAAAAACACATCGATAACCCTTTTGAGTATGGTATGCATAGATGTTAGGTTGCAATACAAGTGTAGTAATGCAAGAGACCAAGTTCTATTATTGGTCCGTCCAACCTTTGTATGTGTAATTTAGTGATTTAGTAGTCAAAAAAACACCGATAATCCATCCAAGTAAGGAATAAATAGATGCTAGGAGGTAATACACGTGTTCTAATATAAGAAACCAAGTTTTATTATTGGTCAGTCCAACCATTGTATGTCTCATTTAGAAATTTATTACTCAAAAAAACATCAAAAATCCATCCGAGTATGGAATACATAGATGCCAGGTTGTAATACAATAGCAGTGTTGTAAGAAACAAAGTTCTATTTTTGGTCCATTCAACTTTTGAATGTCTCATTTAGTGATTTAGTAGTCAAAGAAACACCGATAATCCATCTGAATTTGGAATACATAGATGCTAGGAGGTAATACACGTATTCTAATGTAAGAAACCAAGTTTTATTACTGGTCTGTCCAACCTTTGTTTGTCTGATTTAGAAATTTAGTAGTCAAAAAAGCATCAAAATTCCATTCGAGTATGGAATACATAGATGCCAGGTTGTAATACAATAGCAGTAATGTAAGAAACAAAGTTCTATTTTTGGTCCATCCAACTTTTGAACGTCTCATTTAGTGATTTAGTAGTCAAAGAAACACCGATAATCCATCTGAATTTGGAATACATAGATGTTAGGAGGTAATACACGTATTCTAATGTAAGAAACCAAGTTTTATTACTGGTCTGTCCAACCTTTGTATGTCTCATTTAGTAATTTAGTAGTTAAAAAAATATCGATAAACCTTCTGAGTATGGAATACATAGATGTTAGGTTGTAATACAAGTGTAGTAATGTAAGAAATAAAGTTTTATTACTGGTACGTCCAACCTTTGTATGAGTTATTTAGTGATTTAGTTGTCAAAAAACACCGATAATCCATCCAAGTATGGAATAAATAGATGTTAGGAGGTAATATACGAGTTGTAATGTAAGAAACCAAGTTTTATTACTAGTCTGTCCAGCCTTTGTATGCCTTATTTAGTAATTTAGTAGTTAAAAAAACATCGATAACCCATCTGAGTATGGAATACATAGATGTTAGGTTGTAATACAATTTTAGTAATGTAAGGAAACAAGTTTTATTACTGGTCTCTCAAGCCTTTGTATGTCTCATTTAGTAATATAGTAGTCAAAAACACATCGATAACCCTTTTGAGTATGGTATGCATAGATGTTAGGTTGCAATACAATTGTAGTAATGTAAGAGACCAAGTTCTATTATTGGTCCGTCCAACCTTTGTATGCGTAATTTAGTGATTTAGTAGTCAAAAAAACACCGATAATCCATCCAAGTAAGGAATAAATAGATGCTAGGAGGTAATACATGTGTTCTAATGTAAGAAACCAAGTTTTATTACTGGTCTGTCCAACCTTTGTATGTCTCATTTAGAAATTTAGTAGTCAAAAAACCATCAAAAATCCATTCGAGTATGGAATACATAGATGCCAGGTTGTAATACAATAGCAGTATTGTAAGAAACAAAGTTCTATTTTTGGTCCATTCAACTTTTGAATGTCTCATTTAGTGATTTAGTAGTCAAAGAAACACCGATAATCCATCTAAATTTGGAATACATAGATGTTAGGAGGTAATACACGTATTCTAATGTAAGAAACCAAGTTTTATTACTGGTCTGTCCAACCTTTGTTTGTCTCATTTAGAAATTTAGTAGTCAAAAAAGCATCAAAATTCCATTCGAGTATGGAATACATAGATGCCAGGTTGTAATACAATAGGAGTAATGTAAGAAACAAAGTTCTATTTTTGGTCCATCTAACTTTTGAATGTCTCATTTAGTGATTTAGTAGTCAAAGAAACATCGATAATCCATCTGAATTTGGAATACATAGATGTTAGGAGGTAATGCACATGTAGTAACGTAAGAAACCAAGTTTTATTACTGGGCCGTCCAGCTTTGTATGTCTCATTTAGTAGTTTAGTAGTTAAAAAAACATCGATAAACCTTCTGAGTATGGAATACATAGATGTTAGGTTGTAATACAAGTGTAGTAATGTAAGAAATAAAGTTCTATTACTGGTACGTCCAACCTTTGTATGAGTTATTTAGTGATTTAGTTGTCAAAAAACACCGATAATCCATCCAAGTATGGAATAAATAGATGTTAGGAGGTAATATACGAGTTGTAATGTAAGAAACCAAGTTTTATTACTAGTCTGTCCAGCCTTTGTATGCCTTATTTAGTAATTTAGTAGTTAAAAAAACATCGATAACCCATCTGAGTATGGAATACATAGATGTTAGGTTGTAATACAATTGTAGTAATGTAAGAAACCAAGTTTTATTACTGGTCTCTCAAGCCTTTGTATGTCTAATTTAGTAATATAGTAGTCAAAAACACATCGATAACCCTTTTGAGTAAGGTATGCATAGATGTTAGGTTGTAATACAAGTGTAGTAATGTAAGAGACCAAGTTCTATTAGTGGTCCGTCCAACCTTTGTATGTGTAATTTAGTGATTTAGTAGTCAAAAAAACACCGATAATCCATCCAAGTAAGGAATAAATAGATACTAGGAGGTAATACACGTGTACTAATGTAAGAAACCAAGTTTTATTACTGGTCTGTCCAACCTTTGTTTGTCTCATTTAGAAATTTAGTAGTCAAAAAAGCATCAAAATTCCATTCGAGTATGGAATACATAGATGCCAGGTTGTAATACAATAGGAGTAATGTAAGAAACAAAGTTCTATTTTTGGTCCATCTAACTTTTGAATGTCTCATTTAGTGATTTAGTAGTCAAAGAAACATCGATAATCCATCTGAATTTGGAATACATAGATGTTAGGAGGTAATGCACATGTAGTAACGTAAGAAACCAAGTTTTATTACTGGGCCGTCCAGCCTTTGTATGTCTCATTTAGTAATTTAGTAGTTAAAAAAACATCGATAAACCTTCTGAGTATCGAATACATAGATGTTAGGTTGTAATACAAGTGTAGTAATGTAAGAAATAAAGTTCTATTACTGGTACGTCCAACCTTTGTATGAGTTATTTAGTGATTTAGTTGTCAAAAAACACCGATAATCCATCCAAGTATGGAATAAATAGATGTTAGGAGGTAATATACGAGTTGTAATGTAAGAAACCAAGTTTTATTACTAGTATGTCCAGCCTTTGTATGCCTTATTTAGTAATTTAGTAGTTAAAAAAACATCGATAACCCATCTGAGTATGGAATACGTAGATGTTAGGTTGTAATACAATTGTAGTAATGTAAGAAACCAAGTTTTATTACTGGTCTCTCAAGCCTTTGTATGTCTAATTTAGTAATATAGTAGTCAAAAACACATCGATAACCCTTTTGAGTAAGGTATGCATAGATGTTAGGTTGTAATACAAGTGTAGTAATGTAAGAGACCAAGTTCTATTATTGGTCCGTCCAACCTTTGTATGTGTAATTTAGTGATTTAGTAGTCAAAAAAACACCGATAATCCATCCAAGTAAGGAATAAATAGATGCTTGGAGGTAATACACGTGTACTAATGTAAGAAACCAAGTTTTATTATTGGTCTGTCCAACCTTTGTATGTCTCATTTAGAAATTTATTACTCAAAAAAACATCAAAAATCCATTCGAGTATGGAATACATAGATGCCAGGTTGTAATACAATAGCAGTAATGTAAGAAACAAAGTTCTATTTTTGGTCCATCCAACTTTTGAATGTCTCATTTAGTGATTTAGTAGTCAAAGAAACACCGATAATCCATCTGAATTTGGAATACATAGATGTTAGGAGGTAATGCACATGTAGTAACGTAAGAAACTAAGTTTTATTACTGGGCCGTCCAGCCTTTGTATGTCTCATATAGTAATTTAGTAGTTAAAAAAACATCGATAATCCTTCTAAGTATGGAATACATAGATGTTAGTTTGTAATACAAGTGTAGTAATGTAAGAAATCAAGTTCTATTACTGGTACGTCCAACCTTTGTATGAGTTATTTAGTGATTTAGTTGTCAAAAAACATCGATAATCCATCCAAGTATGGAATAAATAGATGTTAGGAGGTAATATACGAGTTGTAATGTAAGAAACCAAGTTTTATTACTAGTATGTCCAGCCTTTGTATGCCTTATTTAGTAATTTAGTAGTTAAAAAAACATCGATAACCCATTTGCGTATGGAATACATAGATGTTAGGTTGTAATACAATTGTAGTAATGTAAGAAACCAAGTTTTATTACTGGTCTCTCAAGCCTTTGTATGTCTCATTTAGTAATATAGTAGTCAAAAACACATCGATAACCCTTTTAAGTATGGTATGCATAGATGTTAGGTTGCAATACAAGTGTAGTAATGTAAGAGACCAAGTTCTATTATTGGTCCGTCCAACCTTTGTATGTGTAATTTAGTGATTTAGTAGTCAAAAAAACACCGATAATCCATCCAAGTAAGGAATAAATAGATGCTAGGAGGTAATACACGTGTTCTAATGTAAGAAACCAACTTTTATTAGTGGTCTGTCCAACCATTGTATGTCTCATTTAGAAATTTAGTACTCAAAAAAACATCAAAAATCCATCCGAGTATGGAATACATAGATGCCAGGTTGTAATACAATAGCAGTATTGTAAGAAACAAAGTTCTATTTTTGGTCCATTCAACTTTTGAATGTCTCATTTAGTGATTTAGTAGTCAAAGAAACACCGATAATCCATCTGTATTTGGAATACATAGATGTTAGGAGGTAATACACGTATTCTAATGTAAGAAACCAAGTTTTATTACTGGTCTGTCCAACCTTTGTATGTCTCATTTAGAAATTTAGTAGTCAAAAAAACATCAAAATTCCATTCGAGTATGGAATACATAGTTGCCAGGTTGTAATACAATAGCAGTAATGTAAGAAACAAAGTTCTATTTTTGGTCCATCTAACTTTTGAATGTCTCATTTAGTGATTTAGTAGTCAAAGAAACATCGATAATCCATCTGAATTTGGAATACATAGATGTTAGGAGGTAATGCACATGTAGTAACGTAAGAAACCAAGTTTTATTACTGGGCCGTCCAGCCTTTGTATGTCTCATTTAGTAATTTAGTAGTTAAAAAAACATCGATAAACCATCTGAGTATGGAATACATAGATGTTAGGTTGTAATACAAGTGTAGTAATGTAAGAAATCAAGTTCTATTACTGGTACGTCCAACCTTTGTATGAGTTATTTAGTGATTTAGTTGTCAAAAAACACCGATAATCCATCCAAGTATGGAATAAATAGATGTTAGGAGGTAATATACGAGTTGTAATGTAAGAAACCAAGTTTTATAACTAGTCTGTCCAGCCTTTGTATGCCTTATTTAGTAATTTAGTAGTTAAAAAAACATCGATAACCCATCTAAGTATGGAATACATAGATGTTAGGTTGTAATACAATTGTAGTAATGTAAGAAACCAAGTTTTATTACTGGTCTCTCAAGCCTTTGTATGTCTAATTTAGTAATATAGTAGTCAAAAACACATCGATAACCCTTTTGAGTATGGTATGCATAGATGTTAGGTTGTAATACAAGTGTAGTAATGTAAGAGACCAAGTTCTATTATTGGTCCGTCCAACCTTTGTATGTGTAATTTAGTGATTTAGTAGTCAAAAAAACACCGATAATCCATCCAAGTAAGGAATAAATAGATGCTAGGAGGTAATACACGTGTACTAATGTAAGAAACCAAGATTTATTATTGGTCTGTCCAACCTTTGTATGTCTCATTTAGAAATTTAGTACTCAAAAAAACATCAAAAATCCATCCGAGTATGGAATACATAGATGCCAAGTTCTAATACAATACCAGTAATGTAAGAAACAAAGTTCTATTTTAGGTCCATCCAACTTTTGAATGTCTCATTTAGTGATTTAGTAGTCAAAGAAACACCGATAATCCATATGAATTTGGAATACATAGATGTTAGGAGGTAATACACGTATTCTAATGTAAGAAACCAAGTTTTATTACTGGTCTGTCCAACCTTTGTATGTCTCATTTAGTAAATTAGTAGTTAAAAAAATATCGATAAACCTTCTGAGTATGGAATACATAGATGTTAGGTTGTAATACAAGTGTAGTAATGCAAGAAATAAAGTTCTATTACTGGTACGTCCAACCTTTGTATGAGTTATTTAGTGATTTAGTTGTCAAAAAACATCGATAATCCATCCAAGTATGGAATAAATAGATGTTAGGAGGTAATATACGAGTTGTAATGTAAGAAACCAAGTTTTATTACTAGTCTGTCCAGCCTTTGTATGCCTTATTTAGTAATTTAGTAGTTAAAAAAACATCGATAACCCATCTGAGTATGGAATACATAGATGTTAGGTTGTAATACAATTGTAGTAATGTAAGAAAACAAGTTTTATTACTGGTCTCTCAAGCCTTTGTATGTCTCATTTAGTAATATAGTAGTCAAAAACACATCGATAACCCTTTTGAGTAAGGTATGCATAGATGTTAGGTTGCAATACAATTGTAGTAATGTAAGAGACCAAGTTCTATTATTGGTCCGTCCAACCTTTGTATGCGTAATTTAGTGATTTAGTAGTCTAAAAAACACCGATAATCCATCCAAGTAAGGAATAAATAGATGCTAGGAGGTAATACATGTGTTCTAATGTAAGAAACCAAGTTTTATTATTGGTCTGTCCAACCTTTGTATGTCTCATTTAGAAATTTAGTAGTCAAAAAAACATCAAAAATCCATTCGAGTATAGAATACATAGATGCCAGGTTGTAATACAATAGCAGTAATGTAAGAAACAAAGTTCTATTTTTGGTCCATCCAACTTTTGAGTGTCTCATTTAGTGATTTAGTAGTCAAAGAATCACCGATAATCCATCTGTATTTGGAATACATAGATGTTAGGAGATAATACAAGTATTCTAATGTAAGAAACCAAGTTTTATTACTGGTCTGTCCAACCTTTGTATGTCTCATTTAGAAATTTAGTAGTCAAAAAAACATCAAAAATCCATTCGAGTATGGAATACATAGATGCCAGGTTGTAATACAATAGCAGTAATGTAAGAAACAAAGTTCTATTTTTGGTCCATCCAACTTTTGAATGTCTCATTTAGTTATTTAGTAGTCAAAGAAACACCGATAATCCATCTGAATTTGGAATACAAAGAAGTTAGGAGGTAATACACGTATTCTAATGTAAGAAACCAAGTTTTATTACTGGTCTGTCCAACCTTTGTATGTCTCATTTAGAAATTTAGTAGTCAAAAAAACATCAAAAATCCATTCGAGTATGGAATACATAGATGCCAGGTTGTAATACAATAGCAGTAATGTAAGAAACAAAGTTCTATTTTTGGTCCATCCAACTTTTGAATGTCTCATTTAGTGATTTAGTAGTCAAAGAAACACCGATAATCCATCTGAATTTGGAATACATAGATGTTAGGAGGTAATACACGTACTCTAATGTAAGAAACCAAGTTTTATTACTGGTCTGTCCAACCTTTGTATGTCTCATTTAGTAATTTAGTAGTTAAAAAAAAATTGATAAACCTTCTGAGTATGGAATACATAGATGTTAGGTTGTAATACAAGTGTAGTAATGTAAGAAATAAAGTTCTATTACTAGTACGTCCAACCTTTGTATGAGTTATTTAGTGATTTAGTTGTCAAAAAACACCGATAATCCATCCAAGTATGGAATAAATAGATGTTAGGATGTAATATACGAGTTGTAATCTAAGAAACCAAGTTTTATTACTAGTCTGTACAGCCTTTGTATGCCTTATTTAGTAATTTAGTAGTTAAAAAAGCATCGATAACCCATCTGAGCATGGAATACATAGATGTTAGGTTGTAATACAATTGTAGTAATGTAAGAAAACAAGTTTTATTACTGGTCTCTCAAGCCTTTGTATGTCTCATTTAGTAATATAGTAGTCAAAAACACATCGATAACCCTTTTGAGTATGGTATGCATAGATGTTAGGTTGCAATACAATTATAGTAATGTATGAGACCAATTTCTATTATTGGTCCGTCCAACCTTTGTATGTGTAATTTAGTGATTTAGTAGTCAAAAAAACACCGATAATCCATCCAAGTAAGGAATAAATAGATGCTAGGAGGTAATACATGTGTTCTAATGTAAGAAACCAAGTTTTATTATTGGTCTGTCCAACCTTTGTATGTCTCATTTCAAAATTTAGTAGTCAAAAAAACATCAAAAATCCATCCGAGCATGGAATACATAGATGCCAGGTTGTAATACAATAGCAGTAATGTAAGAAACAAAGTTCTATTTTTGGTCCATCCAACTTTTGAGTGTCTCATTTAGTGATTTAGTAGTCAAAGAAACACCGATAATCCATCTGAATTTGGAATACATAGATGTTAGGAGGTAATACACATATTCTAATGCAAGAAACCAAGTTTTATTACTGGTCTGTCCAACCTTTGTATGTCTCATTTAGAAATTTAGTAGTCAAAAAAACATCAAAAATCCATTCGAGTACGGAATACATAGATGCCAGGTTGTAATACAATAGCAGTAATGTAAGAAACAAAGTTCTATTTTTGGTCCATCCAACTTTTGAATGTCTCATTTAGTGATTTAGTAGTCAAAAAAACACCGATAATCCATCCAAGTAAGGAATAAATAGATGCTAGGAGGTAATACACGTGTTCTAATGTAAGAAACCAACTTTTATTATTGGTCTGTCCAACCATTGTATGTCTCATTTAGAAATTTAGTACTCAAAAAAACATCAAAAATCCATCCGAGTATGGAATACATAGATGCCAGGTTGTAATACAATAGCAGTATTGTAAGAAACAAAGTTCTATTTTTGGTCCATTCAACTTTTGAATGTCTCATTTAGTGATTTAGTAGTCAAAGAAACACCGATAATCCATCTGTATTTGGAATACATAGATGTTAGGAGGTAATACACGTATTCTAATGTAAGAAACCAAGTTTTATTACTGGTCTGTCCAACCTTTGTATGTCTCATTTAGAAATTTAGTAGTCAAAAAAACATCAAAATTCCATTCGAGTATGGAATACATAGTTGCCAGGTTGTAATACAATAGCAGTAATGTAAGAAACAAAGTTCTATTTTTGGTCCATCTAACTTTTGAATGTCTCATTTAGTGATTTAGTAGTCAAAGAAACATCGATAATCCATCTGAATTTGGAATACATAGATGTTAGGAGGTAATGCACATGTAGTAACGTAAGAAACCAAGTTTTATTACTGGGCCGTCCAGCCTTTGTATGTCTCATTTAGTAATTTAGTAGTTAAAAAAACATCGATAAACCATCTGAGTATGGAATACATAGATGTTAGGTTGTAATACAAGTGTAGTAATGTAAGAAATCAAGTTCTATTACTGGTACGTCCAACCTTTGTATGAGTTATTTAGTGATTTAGTTGTCAAAAAACACCGATAATCCATCCAAGTATGGAATAAATAGATGTTAGGAGGTAATATACGAGTTGTAATGTAAGAAACCAAGTTTTATAACTAGTCTGTCCAGCCTTTGTATGCCTTATTTAGTAATTTAGTAGTTAAAAAAACATCGATAACCCATCTGAGTATGGAATACATAGATGTTAGGTTGTAATACAATTGTAGTAATGTAAGAAACCAAGTTTTATTACTGGTCTCTCAAGCCTTTGTATGTCTAATTTAGTAATATAGTAGTCAAAAACACATCGATAACCCTTTTGAGTATGGTATGCATAGATGTTAGGTTGTAATACAAGTGTAGTAATGTAAGAGACCAAGTTCTATTATTGGTCCGTCCAACCTTTGTATGTGTAATTTAGTGATTTAGTAGTCAAAAAAACACCGATAATCCATCCAAGTAAGGAATAAATAGATGCTAGGAGGTAATACACGTGTACTAATGTAAGAAACCAAGATTTATTATTGGTCTGTCCAACCTTTGTATGTCTCATTTAGAAATTTAGTACTCAAAAAAACATCAAAAATCCATCCGAGTATGGAATACATAGATGCCAAGTTCTAATACAATACCAGTAATGTAAGAAACAAAGTTCTATTTTAGGTCCATCCAACTTTTGAATGTCTCATTTAGTGATTTAGTAGTCAAAGAAACACCGATAATCCATATGAATTTGGAATACATAGATGTTAGGAGGTAATACACGTATTCTAATGTAAGAAACCAAGTTTTATTACTGGTCTGTCCAACCTTTGTATGTCTCATTTAGTAAATTAGTAGTTAAAAAAATATCGATAAACCTTCTGAGTATGGAATACATAGATGTTAGGTTGTAATACAAGTGTAGTAATGTAAGAAATAAAGTTCTATTACTGGTACGTCCAACCTTTGTATGAGTTATTTAGTGATTTAGTTGTCAAAAAACACCGATAATCCATCCAAGTATGGAATAAATAGATGTTAGGAGGTAATATACGAGTTGTAATGTAAGAAACCAAGTTTTATTACTAGTCTGTCCAGCCTTTGTATGCCTTATTTAGTAATTTAGTAGTTAAAAAAACATCGATAACCCATCTGAGTATGGAATACATAGATGTTAGGTTGTAATACAATTGTAGTAATGTAAGAAAACAAGTTTTATTACTGGTCTCTCAAGCCTTTGTATGTCTCATTTAGTAATATAGTAGTCAAAAACACATCGATAACCCTTTTGAGTAAGGTATGCATAGATGTTAGGTTGCAATACAATTGTAGTAATGTAAGAGACCAAGTTCTATTATTGGTCCGTCCAACCTTTGTATGCGTAATTTAGTGATTTAGTAGTCTAAAAAACACCGATAATCCATCCAAGTAAGGAATAAATAGATGCTAGGAGGTAATACATGTGTTCTAATGTAAGAAACCAAGTTTTATTATTGGTCTGTCCAACCTTTGTATGTCTCATTTAGAAATTTAGTAGTCAAAAAAACATCAAAAATCCATTCGAGTATAGAATACATAGATGCCAGGTTGTAATACAATAGCAGTAATGTAAGAAACAAAGTTCTATTTTTGGTCCATCCAACTTTTGAGTGTCTCATTTAGTGATTTAGTAGTCAAAGAATCACCGATAATCCATCTGTATTTGGAATACATAGATGTTAGGAGATAATACAAGTATTCTAATGTAAGAAACCAAGTTTTATTACTGGTCTGTCCAACCTTTGTATGTCTCATTTAGAAATTTAGTAGTCAAAAAAACATCAAAAATCCATTCGAGTATGGAATACATAGATGCCAGGTTGTAATACAATAGCAGTAATGTAAGAAACAAAGTTCTATTTTTGGTCCATCCAACTTTTGAATGTCTCATTTAGTGATTTAGTAGTCAAAGAAACACCGATAATCCATCTGAATTTGGAATACATAGATGTTAGGAGGTAATACACGTACTCTAATGTAAGAAACCAAGTTTTATTACTGGTCTGTCCAACCTTTGTATGTCTCATTTAGTAATTTAGTAGTTAAAAAAAAATCGATAAACCTTCTGAGTATGGAATACATAGATGTTAGGTTGTAATACAAGTGTAGTAATGTAAGAAATAAAGTTCTATTACTGGTACGTCCAACCTTTGTATGAGTTATTTAGTGATTTAGTTGTCAAAAAACACCGATAATCCATCCAAGTATGGAATAAATAGATGTTAGGATGTAATATACGAGTTGTAATCTAAGAAACCAAGTTTTATTACTAGTCTGTACAGCCTTTGTATGCCTTATTTTGTAATTTAGTAGTTAAAAAAACATCGATAACCCATCTGAGCATGGAATACATAGATGTTAGGTTGTAATACAATTGTAGTAATGTAAGAAACCAAGTTTTATTACTGGTCTCTCAAGCCTTTGTATGTCTCATTTAGTAATATAGTAGTCAAAAACACATCGATACCCCTTTTGAGTATGGTATGCATAGATGTTAGGTTGCAATACAATTGTAGTAATGTATGAGACCAATTTCTATTATTGGTCCGTCCAACCTTTTTATGTGTAATTTAGTGATTTAGTAGTCAAAAAAACACCGATAATCCATCCAAGTAAGGAATAAATAGATGCTAGGAGGTAATACATGTGTTCTAATGTAAGAAACCAAGTTTTATTATTGGTCTGTCCAACCTTTGTATATCTCATTTCAAAATTTAGTAGTCAAAAAAACATCAAAAATCCATCCGAGCATGGAATACATAGATGCCAGGTTGTAATACAATAGCAGTAATGTAAGAAACAAAGTTCTATTTTTGGTCCATCCAACTTTTGAGTGTCTCATTTAGTGATTTAGTAGTCAAAGAAACACCGATAATCCATCTGAATTTGGAATACATAGATGTTAGGAGGTAATACACATATTCTAATGTAAGAAACCAAGTTTTATTACTGGTCTGTCCAACCTTTGTATGTCTCATTTAGAAATTTAGTAGTCAAAAAAACATCAAAAATCCATTCGAGTACGGAATACATAAATGCCAGGTTGTAATACAATAGCAGTAATGTAAGAAACAAAGTTCTATTTTTGGTCCATCCAACTTTTGAATGTCTCATTTAGTGATTTAGTAGTCAAAGAAACACCGATAATCCATCTGAATTTGGAATACATATATGTTACGAGGTAATGCACATGTAGTAACGTAAGAAACCAAGTTTTATTACTGGGTCGTCCAGCTTTTGTATGTCTCATTTAGTAATTTAGTAGTTAAAAAAACATCGATAATCCTTCTGAGTATGGAATACATAGTTGTTAGTTTGTAATACAAGTGTAGTAATGTAAGAAATCAAGTTCTATTACTGGTACGTCCAACCTTTGTATGAGTTATTTAGTGATTTAGTTGTCAAAAAACACCGATAATCCATCCAAGTATGGAATAAATAGATGTTAGGAGGTAATATACGAGTTGTAATGTAAGAAACCAAGTTTTATTACTAGTATGTCCAGCCTTTGTATGCCTTATTTAGTAATTTAGCAGTTAAAAAAACATTGATAACCCATTTGAGTATGGAATACATAGATGTTAGGTTGTAATACAATTGTAGTAATGTAAGAAAACAAGTTTTATTACTGGTCTCTCAAGCCTTTGTATGTCTCATTTAGTAATATAGTAGTCAAAAACACATCGATAACCCTTTTAAGTATGGTATGCATAGATGTTAGGTTGCAATACAAGTGTAGTAATGTAAGAGACCAAGTTCTATTATTGGTCCGTCCAACCTTTGTATGTGTAATTTAGTGATTTAGTAGTCAAAAAAACACCGATAATCCATCCAAGTAAGGAATAAATAGATGCTAGGAGGTAATACACGTGTTATAATGTACGAAACCAAGTTTTATTATTGGTCTGTCCAACCTTTGTATGTCTCATTTAGAAATTTAGTACTCAAAAAAAACATCAAAAATCCATCCGAGTATGGAATACATAGATGCCAGGTTGTAATATAATAGCAGTAATGTAAGAAACAAAGTTCTATTTTTGGTCCATTCAACATTTTAATGTCTCATTTAGTGATTTAGTAGTCAAAGAAACACCGATAATCCATCTGAATTTGGAATACATAGATGTTAGGAGGTAATACACGTATTCTAATGTAAGAAACCAAGTTTTATTACTGGTCTGTCCAACCTCTGTATGTCTCATTTAGAAATTTAGTAGTCAAAAGAACATCAAAATTCCATTCGAGTATGGAATACATAGATGCCAGGTTGTAATACAATAGCAGTAATGTAAGAAACAAAGTTCTATTTTTGGTCCATCCAACTTTTGAATGTCTCATTTAGTGATTTAGTAGTCAAAGAAACATCGATAATCCATCTGAATTTGGAATACATAGATGTTGGGAGGTAATGCACATGTAGTAACGTAAGAAACCAAGTTTTATTACTAGGCCGTCCAGCCTTTGTATGTCTCATTTATTAATTTAGTAGTTAAAAAAACATCGATAAACCTTCTGAGTACGGAATACATAGATGTTAGGTTGTAATACAAGTGTAGTAATGTAAGAAATCAAGTTCTATTACTGGTACGTCCAACCTTTGTATGAGTTATTTAGTGATTTAGTTGTCAAAAAACACCGATAATCCATCCAAGTATGGAATAAATAGATGTTAGGAGGTAATATACGAGTTGTAATGTAAGAAACCAAGTTTTATTACTAGTCTGTCCAGCCTTTGTATGCCTTATTTAGTAATTTAGTAGTTAAAAAACATCGATAACCCATCTGAGTATGGAATACATAGATGTTAGGTTGTAATACAATTGTAGTAATGTAAGAAAACAAGTTTTATTACTGGTCTCTCAAGCCTTTGTATGTCTCATTTAGTAATATAGTAGTCAAAAACACATCGATAACCCTTTTGAGTATGGTATGCATAGATGTTAGGTTGCAATACAAGTGTAGTAATGTAAGAGACCAAGTTCTATTATGTAACACCCCGTACTTTATAACCTCACTTGATACCTTGGGATCATATCTACATTGGTTTTGAGATGCCATGCATATGTGTTTTATAGTGTTATTGGTGAAACATTTGATATCGGACTTAACATGTGCGATTCGATCTTCGTAGGAGGTGTTTTGTGATTTCATGGAGCATTTGGGTAAGAACTCGTACATATTCTAACCTCATTTGGTGACTTTAAGTCATGTTTACTTGATGGTTAAGATCACTAAGTAAGTCTTTTGTAGTGTTTGGATAAAGGATTGGACGATACGTACACATTGGATAAGTGGCCGGAAATTTCAGCAATGTGCTGAGACTTGCGCCACTACCCTGTTTCAGGGGTGTGGCGCAAGCCACCAGCCTGCAAAAACTTCATAGAAGTCCATATTCTTGCGCCACTACCCTGTTTCAGGGGGTGTGGCGCAAGGCACAAAAATTATGCCCTTTCTGGCGTCGTTTCGTAACGCAATTCTACGATGATTTCTCGATGGTTTCTTTTTGTTATTTGGAGTTATTTGAGCATTGTTAAAGCTTCAAACACTTCAATATAATCCTACATGATCAAATCATGAAATGTGAATAGTGATCCAAAATGTTCAATGAAGCCAAGGGCGACTAGAATTCCAATTTTTGCGATCGAAAGGACGAATGAGAAATGTTTAAAAGAATATTGTCGTGACATTATGGAATTATGTAAATATGAGATATAAGGTGAATAATACATGAAACTTGGTGGGTTACATGGATATGTGTTATTGGGCCCAAAATTAGGGCCCAAAATGGAACAAAAGATAAGGCCCAAAGGCAAAAATGACCCATTCTTTCAATAATTGACCAAGTGAACATATCATGTAATGCCAAGTGTGGATAAGGCTTACTTGAGGTCTATATAAAGTCCCCCAAAATCAGATTTTTATTCCCCAAAGTCTCTCATCACTTTTGGAGAATATCACAAACATTTTTCTCATTACCAAACCCTAAGGCAAATAACTCCTTTGGACCCTTTGGACAAGATCAACATATTCCAAGCTTTGGTAAGTATTTATTATTATGGTTTAACATATTATATACATGGAAGATTATATATATTATGCTAGTGGTGTTGGCAAGGTGATGAATAGTGTATTTTGCCTTTGGTGAAAGATGTGTCATCTTGGTAAATTGAACTTGAATTAGGCCTTGTGCCTTTGATGAAAAAGCATGGTATGGACAAAATATGAGCATGTATGGTGTTATTTTTGGTATTAAACTTGTTCTTGTCTAAAAGTGGAAATTGTGGGATTTTGGCCGATATGTGTTATGAGTTGTATTAAGGTACTTTGATGGATTATTTGTGATGTGTTATGGATAAGAAAGTGTAAAGGAGAAGTATTGTGGTGACATGTATTGATTTTCATGTATTGTTCAATGTTGGGAATATTATGGAATTTTTGGAATAATAGTATGATCAATGGTTTTGTTAAGAGGAAATGACATGTTTAAAGGCAAACATGTAACTCATTGACATTGTATGCATTTGTAAAGTACTTGGTGGTTAATGTGAATTTCGTTATGTATTTATGTTGTAGAGTGACACATAAAGAAGGAGAGGGATTAATTGTATACGCATCAAAGGTGGTATATTCGTATTGTGAATCCAAGGTATGTAAGGGTACTTGTCCGTATCTTTCTACGGCCAATAGTGTTCACATTGACATTTCTCTAGTTCTATTCCGAAATGTACTAAGGTATCCCATATGCACTTATCCATGGTCATTGTCATATATTTCCTACTCGTTGGTCATTGCTACATCTCATTTCTCATATTCATGGTTAATGTTCCGAAAGTTCAAAGAAGGCTATGTTCCAACATTCCAATAGTGCCTATACTTGTGTCTCTTGTTCATGGATTATTGTCCAATGGTTCCAATGGTATCATGGTGCTAGTTATATTATATTTCTCATTAATATTTATTCACATGTCCTTCACTTATTGGTCAATGATTCAAAGTTTCCAACAATGTTGTGTTCCAAAGTTCCAAAGTGATGTTATGATTATCAAAGTATCAATCTCAAAGTAATGAACAAAGTAATGCAAATGTGGTCAATGATCAAGTATGGGTGGCAAGTCTAGGGGCGTAAGCCTAGCTCGACTCGATCCCAATGTATTTATTTATGGGTGGCAAGTCTAGGGGCGTAAGCCTAGCTCGACTCGATCCCAATGTATTGATTTATGGGTGGCAAGTCTAGGGGCGTAAGCCTAGCTCGACTCGATCCTGATGTATTGATTTATGGGTGGCAAGTCTAGGTGCATAAGCCTAGCTCGACTCGATCCCAATATGATGTTATGATATGAAAAGACCCACTGATCAGTAGGGGCCCAGGTACATTGTTATCATTGAGCATTGAGATAAAGAAAGCAAATAAAGTAATGAAATCAATCCACATGGTTTCCCAAAATACCAAATGGTGATTTATGCACATTGATTATTCATATGTTTTGAGTTCCTTGAAATATTCATGTATTGTACAGTTTCATCTGAGCCTTGCATACTCAGTACTTATTTCGTACTGACCCCTCTCGGGGAATTTACCTTACTTGCTGCAGGCGCAGGTCCCAGTAGGCCTCCTCAGTAGATTGCCAGTGTTAGCGGTTCTTTGGTGAGCTCCAGCTCATTCGGGGCTTCTCCGAGTCAGAGTATATATATGTTTTGGTTTTGTACATAATGTGTAAAGCGGGGACTTGTCCCGACTTATGGTTCATTTTGGTCAATGCTCTTGTTAGAGGCTTTTGTAGACTGATGTGGGTGTATCAATGTAAAAGACATATGAAGTTATGTTTTGATGGCCTCAACGGCCAAGTTTCTCAAATGTGTATATATATGCCATGATTTCCAATATCCATGATTTCCAAAACTAATGGTTCATGTTCTTATGTGATAGTGAGGTTTCCTATGGCATGCATATGAAGGTATAGAAGCATAGCTTGGTTCTCTCGGGCCTTATCGGCTTTGGGTGCCAATCATGCCTCGTTGGGATTCGGGGCATGGCAAAAGTGGTATCAGAGCAGTCGGTCTAAGGATGTCTACAAAGCCGTGTCTGAGTAGAGTCTTACGTATCGATGTGTTGTGCACCATATTTATACGTAGGCGGCTATGAGACATTTAGGATGTTGTTTCTTTCCTTCATTCTAGATCGTGCAATAGAGCCAATGTTGTCAATTACATTGTATCTGATCTCGGTAATTGTTTTTCTTTAGTATAGTCAAAATGCCGAACACTAGAAGAGGAAGAGAAAAAGGTAAAAGTTAGGTGATAGATAGAATTGCTGAAGGAACAAGTAGACCACCACCTGACCAAGTTGATCAAGGTGGGGATGGAACTGAGTTCGCAACGCGAGCTTCTTCTACTTCTTCAGCTCCAGAAGAGCCGAGAAGAAAGGAAGTGCCCGTGGAACCACCGACAAATGCCACAGATCAGGATCTTAGGAATACTGTACAGATGTTGACACAGTTAGTGGCGGCACAAAGCCAGGGGAGAGCTGGTGCAATGGCACATGATGATGATGCGGCTAGAATGGCAAGTCGCAGAACGAAGGATTTCTTAAAACTGGACCCTCCTATATTCACAGGGTCCGATCCAAAAGCAGATCCACAGGACTTCGTGGATCAAATTCAGAGGGCCTTGGAAGTTATGCATGTGATAGGAGTAGAGACAGTGGAACTTGCTGCGTACAGGTTGAAAGGAGAGGCAATATTGTGGTATGAGGATTGGAAGAAATCCCGCGACATTGGTGCAGATTGACCGACATGGGAAGAGTTTAAAGTGGCTTTCCTCGATCATTATCTTCCATATGAGGTTCGGGAAGCACGTGCGGATCAGTTCCTGAATTTGCGTTAAGGGAATATGAGTGTTCGGGAATATAGTTTGCAATTTAACTCCTTGGCTCGATATGCGCCAAATGTTGTGGCTACGATGACAGACAGGGTCCATAGATACGTGGACAGACTAGAGCCATATTTGGTAAGAGATTGCACTATTGCGGCCTTGAATAGGGACATGGACATTGCTCGAATATAAGCCTTCGCCCAGAAAATGGAAGATCAAAGACAGAGACGAAGGGTACATGAATTTGATAGGGGACAGTCCAAAAGGGCTAGACCTATGGGACCACCTATGATGTCCCAAGGAGGATCTAGGCCCCGCATGTTTCCTAGACCACCTAGACCGTCGTTCTCTTATTCCACAGGTGGTGCTTATTCGCAGTCTCGAGGGTTTCGAGGTGGTTCAGCAGGGCAAAGTAGTGGGGTTCATGGATCACAGGCAGCAGGTTTCCCTCGTCAGCAGTGTCAGCACTACGGGCGTATGCACACAGGTACATGTCGGATAGGGATGAATGCCTGCTTTTGGTGTGGTATGCCGGGACATATAGCGAGAGAGTGTCCACAGCGGAGCATGGGTGGTATAGCACGACCAGCTGGGTCGGCTGTTGCGTCTTCAGCATCGGTTCCTTTACAGGGCCGAGGGGCGCAGCCTATTGGTCGTGGTAGAGGTGCCAGAGGAGGAGCCAGTACTAGCGGGGTCCATTGGTTGCTGCCAAATTTGCAAAGGCACCAAAATTATTAATTAAATCAATTGAAGTGTCTACACTGGTTGGTGAATATATTGTTTCAAAGAGAGTGTATCGTAACTGTGTGGTAACTGTGTGTGGTCATGATACATTGGCTGATCTCATTGAATTGGACATGGTGGATTTTGATGTAATTATGGGAATGGATTGGTTGGCTTCGTGTTATGCTACGGTAGATTGCCGGGCCAAGAAGGTACAATTTTGTTTCCCACAGGAAAATGTTCTAGAATGGCAGGGTAAGGTAGGGGCACCACGAGGAAGATTTATTTCCTATTTGAAAGCCAGAAAAATGATTGCCAAGGGATACATATGTCATTTGGTACGAGTGAAAGATAATGACGTGGAACCATTAACTCCACAGTCAGTACCGGTAGTCAATGAATTTCTAGATGTATTCCCAGAGGATCTTCCAGGTTTACCCCCAGAACGAGAAGTGGAATTCGGCATTGATGTGATTCCAGGCACTCAGCCTATTTCTATTCCTCCATATAGAATGGCTCCAGCAGAACTGCGCAAATTGAAGGAGCAATTGAAAGATTTGCTGGACAAAGGCTTCATTAGGCCTAGTATGTCCCCGTGGGGTGCACCGGTATTATTTGTGCGAAAGAAAGATGGCACCTTGAGAATGTGCATCGACTACCGGCAGTTGAATAAAGTGACAATCAAGAACAAATATCCCCTTCCTCGAATTGATGATTTGTTTGATCAGTTACAAGGTGCCAGGTGTTTTTCAAAAATTGACTTGAGGTCGGGTTACCATCAGGTTAGAGTTAGAGAGGAGGATGTACCCAAGACAGCTTTTCGAACACGGTATGGCCATTATGAATTTTTAGTTATGTCATTTGGACTAACAAATGCACCGGCTGTGTTTATGGATTTGATGAACAGGGTGTTTAAGCCATTCCTAGACGTGTTCGTGACAGTATTTATAGATGACATCCTTGTTTATTCAAGATCACCAGAAGACCATGCTTATCACTTACGGCAAGTGTTGCAAATTCTCCGTGAGCGTAAGTTGTATGCAAAATTCTCCAAATGTGAGTTTTGGTTGAAATCAGTCGCGTTCTTGGGTCACATTGTATCAGATGAAGGCATACAGGTTGATACCCAAAAGATAGAGGCAGTGAAAAATTGGCCAAGACCTACGACACCCACAGAGATTCGCAGTTTTCTGGGTTTGGCAGGTTATTACCGAAGATTTGTAGAAGGGTTTGCTTCTATTGCGGCACCATTGACAAAGTTAACTCACAAGGCAATTAAATTTCAATGGAATGATGCATGTGAAAGAGGTTTCCAAAAATTGAAAGATAAGTTGACTTCCACACCAGTGTTAGTTCTTCCTGAAGGCATAGAGGGCTATGCAGTGTATTGTGATGCTTTCGGGATTGGTCTCGGATGTGTGTTGATGCAGCATGGTAGGGTGGTAGCATATGCCTCATGACAGTTGCGGCCACATGAGAAAAACTATCCCACACATTATCTTGAATTGGCAGCGGTAGTTTTTGCTTTAAAGATATGGCGTCATTATTTATATGGGGTTCATGTTGACATCTATACGGATCATAAAAGCTTGCAATACCTTTTTAAGCAAAAGGAACTCAATTTGAGGCAACGAAGGTGGTTGGAGCCTTTAAAAGATTATGACATTGATATTCTTTATCACCCAGGCAAAGCAAATATCGTAGCTGATGCATTGAGCCGTAAGGCAGTCGAAAGCACTAGTGGTCAGTTGAATGAAAAGCGTGAGATAATCAAAGATTTGAATCAATTAGCCTGCTTGGGAGTTCCCCTTATTGAATCCTCCGATGATAGAGTTATGGTGCAGAATGCAGCAGAATCCTCCTTGATAGCTGAAGTGAAAGCGAAACAGTATGCAGATTCTATTTTATTACAGCTAAAGGAGAATGTGCAGTAGAATTTGACCAAGCCATTTGATATTACATCGGAAGGGGTGCTTCAATGTCAAGGGAGACTATGTGTACCGGATGTAGATCAACTGAGGACACGAATAATGACAGAGGCGCACCATTCACGCTATTCCATTCATCTGAGTGCTACTAAAATGTACCATGAATTGAAAGAGGTGTATTGGTGGGGCAACATGAAAAAGAACATTGCGGAATTTGTCGCGCAATGCCCCAATTGCCAACAAGTGAAAGTGGAATATCAGAAACCGGGAGGTTACATGCAATGTATCAATCTTCCAGTCTGGAAGTGGGATATGATTAATATGGATTTCATTATGGGTTTGCCTCGTACATTGCGGAAGTTTGATTCTATATGGGTCATAGTGGACCGACTTACCAAGTCAGCGCATTTTCTATCGGTCAAGACGACCTATACAGCTGAGGATTATGCAAAGTTGTATGTGAAGGAGATAGTACGATTGCATGGTATTCCACTTTCCATTATATCAGACAGAGGAGCACAATTCACAACACACTTTTGGAAATCTTTTCAGCGGAGTTTGGGTACTCAGGTGAATTTGAGTACAGCTTTCCATCCTCAGACCGATGGACAAGCAGAACGTACTATTCATACACTTGAAGACATGCTACGAGCATGTACGTTGGATTTTCAAGGCAGTTGGGATGACCATTTGCCTCTTATTGAATTTGCATATAACAATAGCTATCATTCAAGTATTAAAATGGCACCTTATGAAGCCTTGTATGGAAGGAAATGTAGATCACCAATCGGATGGTTTGAAGCAGGTGAAGCTATTTTACTTGGGCCAGATATTGTCCACCAAGCCATGGAAAAAGTTAAAGTGATCCAACAGCGGTTACAAACGGCTCAAAGTCGTCACAAGTCATATGCCGATGTTAGAAGAAGAGGGCTTGAATTCGCCATAGGTGATTGGGTATTTTTAAAGGTGTCACCAATGAAAGGGGTAATGCGGTTCGGAAAGAAAGGAAAATTGAGTCCACGTTACATAGGCCCCTATGAAGTTATTAGAAGATTTGGGCAAGTCGCGTATGAATTAGCCTTACCTCAAGAACTTTCCTCCGTCCATCCGGTCTTTCATGTGTCGATGCTTCGAAAATGCATAGGAGATCCATCTCGTATTATTCCCGTAGAGGATGTTCAAGTTACAGAGGATCTCACTTATGAAGAGGTGCCCATTGCTATCCTAGATCGACAAGTAAAGAGATTGAGAAATAAAGACATAGCATCCGTAAAAGTCTTTTGGAGAAACCAACAAGTAGAGGAGATCACATGGGAAGCGGAAGAAAGGATGAAATCCAAGTATCCCCACTTATTCCAAATGGACCAATAAGTTCACCGTGCGGAGGTGGAACAATAACAAGTAAGTATTTAAAAGCATTATGTGAATGTGTATAGGTATGTTAAAGTAAAGATGCATTTGTTGTATATAAGACACTGTTGTTAACATTCGAGGACGAATGTTTCTAAGGGGGGAAGAATGTAACACCCCGTACATTATAACCTCACTTGATACCTTGGGATCATATCTACATAGGTGTTGAGATTCCATGCATATGTGTTTTATAGTGTTATTGGTGAAACATTTGATATCGGACTTAACATGTGCGATTCGATCTTCGTAGGAGGTGTGTTGTGATTTCATGGAGCATTTGGGTAAGAACTCGTACATATTATAACCTCATTTGGTGACTTTAAGTCATGTTTACTTGATGGTTAAGATCACTAAGTATGTTTTTTGTAGTGTTCGGATAAAGGATTGGACGATATATACACATTGGATAAGTGGCCGGAAATTTCAGCAATGTGCTGAGACTTGCGCCACTACCCTGTTTTAGGGGTGTGGCGCAAGCCACAAGCCTGCAAAAACTTCATAGAAGTCCATATTCTTGCGCCACTACCCTGTTTCAGGGGGTGTGGCGCAAGGCACAAAAATTATGCCCTTTCCGACGTCGTTTCGTAACGCAATTCTACGACGATTTCTCGATGGTTTATTTTGGTTATTTGGAGTTATTTGAGCATTGTTAAAGCTTCAAACACTTCAATATAATCCTACATGATCAAATCATGAAATGTGAATAGTGATCCAAAATGTTCAATGAAGCCAAGGGCGACTAGAATTCCAATTTTTGCGATCGAAAGGACGAATGAGAAATGTTTAAAAGAATATTGTCGTGACATTATGGAATTATGTAAATATGAGATATAAGGTGAATAATACATGAAACTTGGTGGGTTACATGGATATGTGTTATTGGGCCCAAAATTAGGGCCCAAAATGGAACAAAAGATAAGGCCCAAAGGCAAAAATGACCCATTCTTTCAATAATTGACCAAGTGAACATATAATGTAATGCCAAGTGTGGCTAAGGCTTACTTGAGGTCTATATAAAGTCCCCCAAAATCATATTTTTATTCCCCAAAGTCTCTCATCACTTTTGGAGAATATCACAAACATTTTTCTCATTACCAAACCCTAAGGCAAATAACTCCTTTGGACCCTTTGGACAAGATCAACATATTCCAAGCTTTGGTAAGTGTTTATTATTATGGTTTAACATATTATATACACGGAAGATTATATATATTATGCTAGTGGTGTTGGCAAGGTGATGAATAGTGTATTTTGCCTTTGGTGAAAGATGTGTCATCTTGGTAAATTGAACTTGAATTAGGCCTTGTGCCTTTGATGAAAAAGCATGGTATGGACAAAATATGAGCATGTATGGTGTTATTTTTGGTATTAAACTTGTTCTTGTCTAAAAGTGGAAATTGTGGGATTTTGGCCGATATGTGTTATGAGTTGTATTAAGGTACTTTGATGGATTATTTGTGATGTGTTATGGATAAGAAAGTGTAAAGGAGAAGTATTGTGGTGACATGTATTGATTTTCATGTATTGGTCAATGTTGGGAATATTATGGAATTTTTGGAATAATAGTATGATCAATGGTTTTGTTAAGAGGAAATGACATGTTTAAAGGCAAACATGTAACTCATTGACATTGTATGCATTTGTAAAGTACTTGGTGGTTAATGTGAATTTCGTTATGTATTTATGTTGTAGAGTGACACATAAAGAAAGAGAGGGATTAATTGTATACGCATAAAAGGTGGTATATTCGTAATGTGAATCCAAGGTATGTAAGGTTACTTGTCCGTATCTTTCTACGGCCAATAGTGTTCACATTGACATTTCTCTAGTTCTATTCCGAAATGTACTAAGGTATCCCATATGCACTTATCCATGGTCATTGTCATATATTTCCTACTCGTTGGTCATTGCTACATCTCATTTCTCATATTCATGGTTAATGTTCCAAAAGTTCAAAGAAGGCTATGTTCCAACATTCCAATAGTGCCTATACTTGTGTCTCTTGTTCATGGATTATTGTCCAATGGTTCCAATGGTATCATGGTGCTAGTTATATTATATTTCTCATTAATATTTATTCACATGTCCTTCACTTATTGGTCAATGATTCAAAGTTTCCAACAATGTTGTGTTCCAAAGTTCCAAAGTGATGTTATGATTATCAAAGTATCAATCTCAAAGTAATGAACAAAGTAATGCAAATGTGGTCAATGATCAAGTATGGGTGGCAAGTCTAGGGGCGTAAGCCTAGCTCGACTCGATCCCGATGTATTTATTTATGGGTGGCAAGTCTAGGGGCGTAAGCCTAGCTCGACTCGATCCCGATGTATTGATTTATGGGTGGCAAGTCTAGGTGCATAAGCCTAGCTTGACTCGATCCCAATATGATGTTATGATATGAAAAGACCCACTGATCAGTAGGGGCCCGGGTACATTGTTATCATTGAGAATTGAGATAAAGAAAGCAAATAAAGTAATGAAAGCAATCCACATGGTTTCCCAAAATACCAAATGGTGATTTATGCACATTGATTATTCATATGTTTTGAGTTCCTTGAAATATTCATGTATTGTACAGTTTCATCTGAGCCTTGCATACTCAGTACTTATTTCGTACTAACCCCTCTCGGGGAATTTACCTTACTTACTGCAGGCGCAGGTCCCAGTAGGCCTCCTCATTAGATTGCCAGTGTTAGCGGTTCTTTGGTGAGCTCCAGCTCATTCGGGGCTTCTCCGAGTCAAAGTATATACATGTTTTGGTTTTGTACATAATGTGTAAAGCGGGGACTTGTCCCGACTTATGGTTCATTTTGGTCAATGCTCTTGTTAGAGGCTTTTGTAGACTGATGTGGGTGTATCAATGTAAAAGACATATGAAGTTATGTTTTGATGGCCTCAACGGCCAAGTTTCTCAAATGTGTATATATATGCCATGATTTCCAATATCCATGATTTCCAAAACTAATGGTTCATGTTCTTATGTGATAGTGAGGTTTCCTATGGCATGCATATGAAGGTATAGAAGCATAGCTTGGTTCCCTCGGGCCTTATCGGCTTCGGGTGCCAATCATGCCTCGTTGGGATTCGGGGCGTGGCATATTATTGGTCCGTCCAACCTTTGTATGTGTAACTAGTGATTTAGTAGTCAAAAAAACACCGATAATCCATCCAATTAAGGAATAAATAGATGCTAGGAGGTAATACACGTGTTCTAATGTAAGAAACCAAGTTTTATTATTGGTCTGTCCAACCTTTGTATGTCTCATTTAGAAATTTAGTACTCAAAAAAACATCAAAAATCCATCCGAGTATGGAATACATAGATGCCAGGTTGTAATACAATAGCAGTAATGTAAGAAACAACCTTCTATTTTTGGTCCATCCAACTTTTGAATGTCTCATTTAGTGATTTATTAGTCAAAGAAACATCGATAATCCATCTAAATTTGGAATACATAGATGTTAGGAGGTAATACACGTATTCTAATGTAAGAAACCAAGTTTTATTACTGGTCTGTCCAACCTTTGTATGTCTCATTTAGAAATTTAGTAGTCAAAAAAACATCAAAAATCCATTCGAGTATGGAATACATAGATGCCAGGTTGTAATACAATAGCAGTAATGTAAGAAACAAAGTTCTATTTTTGGTCCATCCAACTTTTGAATATCTCATTTAGTGATTTAGTAGTCAAAGAAACATCGATAATCCATCTGAATTTGGAATACATAGATGTTAGGAGGTAATGCACATGTAGTAACGTGAGAAACCAAGTTTTATTACTGGGCCGTCCAGCCTTTGTATGTCTCATTTAGTAATTTAGTAGTTAAAAAAACATCGATAAACCTTCTGAGTATGGAATACATAGATGTTAGGTTGTAATACAAGTGTAGTAATGTAAGAAATCAAGTTCTATTACTAGTACGTCCAACCTTTGTATGAGTTATTTAGTGATTTAGTTGTCAAAAAACACCGATAATCCATCCAAGTATGGAATAAATAGATGTTAGGAGGTAATATACGAGTTGTATTGTAAGAAACCAAGTTTTATTACTAGTCTGTCCAGCCTTTGTATGCCTTATTTAGTAATTTAGTAGTTAAAAAAACATCGATAACCCATCTGAGTATGGAATACATAGATGTTAGGTTGTAATACAATTGTAGTAATGTAAGAAACCAAGTTTTATTACTGGTCTCTCAAGCCTTTGTATGTCTCATTTAGTAATATAGTAGTCAAAAACACATCGATAACCCTTTTGAGTATGGTATGCATAGATGTTAGGTTGCAATACAAGTGTAGTAATGTAAGAGACCAAGATCTATTATTGGTCCGTCCAACCTTTGTATGTGTAATTTAGTGATTTAGTAGTCAAAAAACACCGATAATCCATCCAAGTAAGGAATAAATAGATGCTAGGAGGTAATACACGTGTTCTAATGTAAGAAACCAAGTTTTATTATTGGTCTGTCCAACCTTTGTATGTCTCATTTAGAAATTTAGTAGTAAAAAAAACATAAAAATTCCATTCGAGTATGGAATACATAGATGCCAGGTTGTAATACAATAGCAGTAATGTAAGAAACAACCTTCTATTTTTGGTCCATCCAACTTTTGAATGTCTCATTTAGTGATTTATTAGTCAAAGAAACATCGATAATCCATCTAAATTTGGAATACATAGATGTTAGGAGGTAATACACGTATTCTAATGTAAGAAACCAAGTTTTATTACTGGTCTGTCCAACCTTTGTATGTCTCATTTAGAAATTTAGTAGTCAAAAAAACATCAAAAATCCATTCGAGTATGGAATACATAGATGCCAGGTTGTAATACAATAGCAGTAATGTAAGAAACAAAGTTCTATTTTTGGTCCATCCAACTTTTGAATATCTCATTTAGTGATTTAGTAGTCAAAGAAACATCGATAATCCATCTGAATTTGGAATACATAGATGTTAGGAGGTAATGCACATGTAGTAACGTGAGAAACCAAGTTTTATTACTGGGCCGTCCAGCCTTTGTATGTCTCATTTAGTAATTTAGTAGTTAAAAAAACATCGATAAACCTTCTGAGTATGGAATACATAGATGTTAGGTTGTAATACAAGTGTAGTAATGTAAGAAATCAAGTTCTATTACTAGTACGTCCAACCTTTGTATGAGTTATTTAGTGATTTAGTTGTCAAAAAACACCGATAATCCATCCAAGTATGGAATAAATAGATGTTAGGAGGTAATATACGAGTTGTATTGTAAGAAACCAAGTTTTATTACTAGTCTGTCCAGCCTTTGTATGCCTTATTTAGTAATTTAGTAGTTAAAAAAACATCGATAACCCATCTGAGTATGGAATACATAGATGTTAGGTTGTAATACAATTGTAGTAATGTAAGAAACCAAGTTTTATTACTGGTCTCTCAAGCCTTTGTATGTCTCATTTAGTAATATAGTAGTCAAAAACACATCGATAACCCTTTTGAGTATGGTATGCATAGATGTTAGGTTGCAATACAAGTGTAGTAATGTAAGAGACCAAGATCTATTATTGGTCCGTCCAACCTTTGTATGTGTAATTTAGTGATTTAGTAGTCAAAAAACACCGATAATCCATCCAAGTAAGGAATAAATAGATGCTAGGAGGTAATACACGTGTTCTAATGTAAGAAACCAAGTTTTATTATTGGTCTGTCCAACCTTTGTATGTCTCATTTAGAAATTTAGTAGTAAAAAAAACATCAAAAATCCATCCGAGTATGGAATACATAGATGCCAGGTTGTAATACAATAGCAGTAATGTAAGAAACAAATTTCTATTTTTGGTCCATCCAACTTTTGAATGTCTCATTTAGTGATTTAGTAGTCAAAGAAACACCGATAATCCATCTGAATTTGGAATACATAGATTTTAGGAGGTAATACACGTATTCTAATGTAAGAAACCAAGTTTTATTACTGGTCTGTCCAACCTTTGTATGTCTCATTTAGAAATTTAGTACTCAAAAAAACATCAAAAATCCATCCGAGTATGGAATACATAGATGCCAGGTTGTAATACAATAGCAGTAATGTAAGAAACAACCTTCTATTTTTGGTCCATCCAACTTTTGAATGTCTCATTTAGTGATTTATTAGTCAAAGAAACATCGATAATCCATCTAAATTTGGAATACATAGATGTTAGGAGGTAATACACGTATTCTAATGTAAGAAACCAAGTTTTATTACTGGTCTGTCCAACCTTTGTATGTCTCATTTAGAAATTTAGTAGTCAAAAAAACATCAAAAATCCATTCGAGTATGGAATACATAGATGCCAGGTTGTAATACAATAGCAGTAATGTAAGAAACAAAGTTCTATTTTTGGTCCATCCAACTTTTGAATATCTCATTTAGTGATTTAGTAGTCAAAGAAACATCGATAATCCATCTGAATTTGGAATACATAGATGTTAGGAGGTAATGCACATGTAGTAACGTGAGAAACCAAGTTTTATTACTGGGCCGTCCAGCCTTTGTATGTCTCATTTAGTAATTTAGTAGTTAAAAAAACATCGATAAACCTTCTGAGTATGGAATACATAGATGTTAGGTTGTAATACAAGTGTAGTAATGTAAGAAATCAAGTTCTATTACTAGTACGTCCAACCTTTGTATGAGTTATTTAGTGATTTAGTTGTCAAAAAACACCGATAATCCATCCAAGTATGGAATAAATAGATGTTAGGAGGTAATATACGAGTTGTATTGTAAGAAACCAAGTTTTATTACTAGTCTGTCCAGCCTTTGTATGCCTTATTTAGTAATTTAGTAGTTAAAAAAACATCGATAACCCATCTGAGTATGGAATACATAGATGTTAGGTTGTAATACAATTGTAGTAATGTAAGAAACCAAGTTTTATTACTGGTCTCTCAAGCCTTTGTATGTCTCATTTAGTAATATAGTAGTCAAAAACACATCGATAACCCTTTTGAGTATGGTATGCATAGATGTTAGGTTGCAATACAAGTGTAGTAATGTAAGAGACCAAGATCTATTATTGGTCCGTCCAACCTTTGTATGTGTAATTTAGTGATTTAGTAGTCAAAAAACACCGATAATCCATCCAAGTAAGGAATAAATAGATGCTAGGAGGTAATACACGTGTTCTAATGTAAGAAACCAAGTTTTATTATTGGTCTGTCCAACCTTTGTATGTCTCATTTAGAAATTTAGTAGTAAAAAAAACATCAAAAATCCATCCGAGTATGGAATACATAGATGCCAGGTTGTAATACAATAGCAGTAATGTAAGAAACAAAGTTCTATTTTTGGTCCATCCAACTTTTGAATGTCTCATTTAGTGATTTAGTAGTCAAAGAAACACCGATAATCCATCTGAATTTGGAATACATAGATTTTAGGAGGTAATAAACGTATTCTAATGTAAGAAACCAAGTTTTATTACTGGTCTGTCCAACCTTTGTATGTCTCATTTAGAAATTTAGTACTCAAAAAAACATAAAAATTCCATTCGAGTATGGAATACATAGATGCCAGGTTGTAATACAATAGAAGTAATGTAAGAAACAAAGTTCTATTTTTGGTCCATCCAACTTTTGAATGTCTCATTTAGTGATTTAGTAGTCAAAGAAACATCGATAATCCATCTGAATTTGGAATACATAGATGTTAGGAGGTAATGCACATGTAGTAACGTGAGAAACCAAGTTTTATTACTGGGCCGTCCAGCCTTTGTATGTCTCATTTAGTAATTTAGTAGTTAAAAAAACATCGATAAACCTTCTGAGTATGGAATACATAGATGTTAGGTTGTAATACAAGTGTAGTAATGTATGAAATCAAGTTCTATTACTGGTACGTCCAACCTTTGTATGAGTTATTTAGTGATTTAGTTGTCAAAAAACACCGATAATCCATCCAAGTATGGAATAAATAGATGTTAGGAGGTAATATACGAGTTGTAATGTATGAAACCAAGTTTTATGACTAGTCTTTCCAGCCTTTGTATGCCTTACTTAGTAATTTAGTAGTTAAAAAAACATCGATAACCCATCTAAGTATGGAATACATAGATGTTAGGTTGTAATACAATTGTAGTAATGTAAGAAACCAAGTTTTATTACTGGTCTCTCAAGCCTTTGTATGTCTCATTTAGTAATATAGTAGTCAAAAACACATCGATAACCCTTTTGAGTATGGTATGCATAGATGTTAGGTTGCAATACAAGTGTAGTAATGTAAGAGACCAAGATCTATTATTGGTCCGTCCAACCTTTGTATGTGTAATTTAGTGATTTAGTAGTCAAAAAAACACCGATAATCCATCCAAGTAAGGAATAAATAGATGCTAGGAGGTAATACACGTGTTCTAATGTAAGAAACCAAGTTTTATTATTGGTCTGTCCAACCTTTGTATGTCTCATTTAGAAATTTAGTAGTAAAAAAAACATCAAAAATCCATCCGAGTATGGAATACATAGATGCCAGGTTGTAATACAATAGCAGTAATGTAAGAAACAAATTTCTATTTTTGGTCCATCCAACTTTTGAATGTCTCATTTAGTGATTTAGTAGTCAAAGAAACACCGATAATCCATCTGAATTTGGAATACATAGATTTTAGGAGGTAATACACGTATTCTAATGTAAGAAACCAAGTTTTATTACTGGTCTGTCCAACCTTTGTATGTCTCATTTAGAAATTTAGTACTCAAAAAAACATCAAAAATCCATCCGAGTATGGAATACATAGATGCCAGGTTGTAATACAATAGCAGTAATGTAAGAAACAACCTTCTATTTTTGGTCCATCCAACTTTTGAATGTCTCATTTAGTGATTTATTAGTCAAAGAAACATCGATAATCCATCTAAATTTGGAATACATAGATGTTAGGAGGTAATACACGTATTCTAATGTAAGAAACCAAGTTTTATTACTGGTCTGTCCAACCTTTGTATGTCTCATTTAGAAATTTAGTAGTCAAAAAAACATCAAAAATCCATTCGAGTATGGAATACATAGATGCCAGGTTGTAATACAATAGCAGTAATGTAAGAAACAAAGTTCTATTTTTGGTCCATCCAACTTTTGAATATCTCATTTAGTGATTTAGTAGTCAAAGAAACATCGATAATCCATCTGAATTTGGAATACATAGATGTTAGGAGGTAATGCACATGTAGTAACGTGAGAAACCAAGTTTTATTACTGGGCCGTCCAGCCTTTGTATGTCTCATTTAGTAATTTAGTAGTTAAAAAAACATCGATAAACCTTCTGAGTATGGAATACATAGATGTTAGGTTGTAATACAAGTGTAGTAATGTAAGAAATCAAGTTCTATTACTAGTACGTCCAACCTTTGTATGAGTTATTTAGTGATTTAGTTGTCAAAAAACACCGATAATCCATCCAAGTATGGAATAAATAGATGTTAGGAGGTAATATACGAGTTGTATTGTAAGAAACCAAGTTTTATTACTAGTCTGTCCAGCCTTTGTATGCCTTATTTAGTAATTTAGTAGTTAAAAAAACATCGATAACCCATCTGAGTATGGAATACATAGATGTTAGGTTGTAATACAATTGTAGTAATGTAAGAAACCAAGTTTTATTACTGGTCTCTCAAGCCTTTGTATGTCTCATTTAGTAATATAGTAGTCAAAAACACATCGATAACCCTTTTGAGTATGGTATGCATAGATGTTAGGTTGCAATACAAGTGTAGTAATGTAAGAGACCAAGATCTATTATTGGTCCGTCCAACCTTTGTATGTGTAATTTAGTGATTTAGTAGTCAAAAAACACCGATAATCCATCCAAGTAAGGAATAAATAGATGCTAGGAGGTAATACACGTGTTCTAATGTAAGAAACCAAGTTTTATTATTGGTCTGTCCAACCTTTGTATGTCTCATTTAGAAATTTAGTAGTAAAAAAAACATAAAAATTCCATTCGAGTATGGAATACATAGATGCCAGGTTGTAATACAATAGCAGTAATGTAAGAAACAACCTTCTATTTTTGGTCCATCCAACTTTTGAATGTCTCATTTAGTGATTTATTAGTCAAAGAAACATCGATAATCCATCTAAATTTGGAATACATAGATGTTAGGAGGTAATACACGTATTCTAATGTAAGAAACCAAGTTTTATTACTGGTCTGTCCAACCTTTGTATGTCTCATTTAGAAATTTAGTAGTCAAAAAAACATCAAAAATCCATTCGAGTATGGAATACATAGATGCCAGGTTGTAATACAATAGCAGTAATGTAAGAAACAAAGTTCTATTTTTGGTCCATCCAACTTTTGAATATCTCATTTAGTGATTTAGTAGTCAAAGAAACATCGATAATCCATCTGAATTTGGAATACATAGATGTTAGGAGGTAATGCACATGTAGTAACGTGAGAAACCAAGTTTTATTACTGGGCCGTCCAGCCTTTGTATGTCTCATTTAGTAATTTAGTAGTTAAAAAAACATCGATAAACCTTCTGAGTATGGAATACATAGATGTTAGGTTGTAATACAAGTGTAGTAATGTAAGAAATCAAGTTCTATTACTAGTACGTCCAACCTTTGTATGAGTTATTTAGTGATTTAGTTGTCAAAAAACACCGATAATCCATCCAAGTATGGAATAAATAGATGTTAGGAGGTAATATACGAGTTGTATTGTAAGAAACCAAGTTTTATTACTAGTCTGTCCAGCCTTTGTATGCCTTATTTAGTAATTTAGTAGTTAAAAAAACATCGATAACCCATCTGAGTATGGAATACATAGATGTTAGGTTGTAATACAATTGTAGTAATGTAAGAAACCAAGTTTTATTACTGGTCTCTCAAGCCTTTGTATGTCTCATTTAGTAATATAGTAGTCAAAAACACATCGATAACCCTTTTGAGTATGGTATGCATAGATGTTAGGTTGCAATACAAGTGTAGTAATGTAAGAGACCAAGATCTATTATTGGTCCGTCCAACCTTTGTATGTGTAATTTAGTGATTTAGTAGTCAAAAAACACCGATAATCCATCCAAGTAAGGAATAAATAGATGCTAGGAGGTAATACACGTGTTCTAATGTAAGAAACCAAGTTTTATTATTGGTCTGTCCAACCTTTGTATGTCTCATTTAGAAATTTAGTAGTAAAAAAAACATCAAAAATCCATCCGAGTATGGAATACATAGATGCCAGGTTGTAATACAATAGCAGTAATGTAAGAAACAAATTTCTATTTTTGGTCCATCCAACTTTTGAATGTCTCATTTAGTGATTTAGTAGTCAAAGAAACACCGATAATCCATCTGAATTTGGAATACATAGATTTTAGGAGGTAATACACGTATTCTAATGTAAGAAACCAAGTTTTATTACTGGTCTGTCCAACCTTTGTACGTCTCATTTAGAAATTTAGTACTCAAAAAAACATCAAAAATCCATCCGAGTATGGAATACATAGATGCCAGGTTGTAATACAATAGCAGTAATGTAAGAAACAACCTTCTATTTTTGGTCCATCCAACTTTTGAATGTCTCATTTAGTGATTTATTAGTCAAAGAAACATCGATAATCCATCTAAATTTGGAATACATAGATGTTAGGAGGTAATACACGTATTCTAATGTAAGAAACCAAGTTTTATTACTGGTCTGTCCAACCTTTGTATGTCTCATTTAGAAATTTAGTAGTCAAAAAAACATCAAAAATCCATTCGAGTATGGAATACATAGATGCCAGGTTGTAATACAATAGCAGTAATGTAAGAAACAAAGTTCTATTTTTGGTCCATCCAACTTTTGAATATCTCATTTAGTGATTTAGTAGTCAAAGAAACATCGATAATCCATCTGAATTTGGAATACATAGATGTTAGGAGGTAATGCACATGTAGTAACGTGAGAAACCAAGTTTTATTACTGGGCCGTCCAGCCTTTGTATGTCTCATTTAGTAATTTAGTAGTTAAAAAAACATCGATAAACCTTCTGAGTATGGAATACATAGATGTTAGGTTGTAATACAAGTGTAGTAATGTAAGAAATCAAGTTCTATTACTAGTACGTCCAACCTTTGTATGAGTTATTTAGTGATTTAGTTGTCAAAAAACACCGATAATCCATCCAAGTATGGAATAAATAGATGTTAGGAGGTAATATACGAGTTGTATTGTAAGAAACCAAGTTTTATTACTAGTCTGTCCAGCCTTTGTATGCCTTATTTAGTAATTTAGTAGTTAAAAAAACATCGATAACCCATCTGAGTATGGAATACATAGATGTTAGGTTGTAATACAATTGTAGTAATGTAAGAAACCAAGTTTTATTACTGGTCTCTCAAGCCTTTGTATGTCTCATTTAGTAATATAGTAGTCAAAAACACATCGATAACCCTTTTGAGTATGGTATGCATAGATGTTAGGTTGCAATACAAGTGTAGTAATGTAAGAGACCAAGATCTATTATTGGTCCGTCCAACCTTTGTATGTGTAATTTAGTGATTTAGTAGTCAAAAAACACCGATAATCCATCCAAGTAAGGAATAAATAGATGCTAGGAGGTAATACACGTGTTCTAATGTAAGAAACCAAGTTTTATTATTGGTCTGTCCAACCTTTGTATGTCTCATTTAGAAATTTAGTAGTAAAAAAAACATCAAAAATCCATCCGAGTATGGAATACATAGATGCCAGGTTGTAATACAATAGCAGTAATGTAAGAAACAAAGTTCTATTTTTGGTCCATCCAACTTTTGAATGTCTCATTTAGTGATTTAGTAGTCAAAGAAACACCGATAATCCATCTGAATTTGGAATACATAGATTTTAGGAGGTAATAAACGTATTCTAATGTAAGAAACCAAGTTTTATTACTGGTCTGTCCAACCTTTGTATGTCTCATTTAGAAATTTAGTACTCAAAAAAACATAAAAATTCCATTCGAGTATGGAATACATAGATGCCAGGTTGTAATACAATAGAAGTAATGTAAGAAACAAAGTTCTATTTTTGGTCCATCCAACTTTTGAATGTCTCATTTAGTGATTTAGTAGTCAAAGAAACATCGATAATCCATCTGAATTTGGAATACATAGATGTTAGGAGGTAATGCACATGTAGTAACGTGAGAAACCAAGTTTTATTACTGGGCCGTCCAGCCTTTGTATGTCTCATTTAGTAATTTAGTAGTTAAAAAAACATCGATAAACCTTCTGAGTATGGAATACATAGATGTTAGGTTGTAATACAAGTGTAGTAATGTATGAAATCAAGTTCTATTACTGGTACGTCCAACCTTTGTATGAGTTATTTAGTGATTTAGTTGTCAAAAAACACCGATAATCCATCCAAGTATGGAATAAATAGATGTTAGGAGGTAATATACGAGTTGTAATGTATGAAACCAAGTTTTATGACTAGTCTTTCCAGCCTTTGTATGCCTTACTTAGTAATTTAGTAGTTAAAAAAACATCGATAACCCATCTAAGTATGGAATACATAGATGTTAGGTTGTAATACAATTGTAGTAATGTAAGAAACCAAGTTTTATTACTGGTCTCTCAAGCCTTTGTATGTCTCATTTAGTAATATAGTAGTCAAAAACACATCGATAACCCTTTTGAGTATGGTATGCATAGATGTTAGGTTGCAATACAAGTGTAGTAATGTAAGAGACCAAGATCTATTATTGGTCCGTCCAACCTTTGTATGTGTAATTTAGTGATTTAGTAGTCAAAAAAACACCGATAATCCATCCAAGTAAGGAATAAATAGATGCTAGGAGGTAATACACGTGTTCTAATGTAAGAAACCAAGTTTTATTATTGGTCTGTCCAACCTTTGTATGTCTCATTTAGAAATTTAGTAGTAAAAAAAACATCAAAAATCCATCCGAGTATGGAATACATAGATGCCAGGTTGTAATACAATAGCAGTAATGTAAGAAACAAATTTCTATTTTTGGTCCATCCAACTTTTGAATGTCTCATTTAGTGATTTAGTAGTCAAAGAAACACCGATAATCCATCTGAATTTGGAATACATAGATTTTAGGAGGTAATACACGTATTCTAATGTAAGAAACCAAGTTTTATTACTGGTCTGTCCAACCTTTGTATGTCTCATTTAGAAATTTAGTACTCAAAAAAACATAAAAATTCCATTCGAGTATGGAATACATAGATGCCAGGTTGTAATACAATAGAAGTAATGTAAGAAACAAAGTTCTATTTTTGGTCCATCCAACTTTTGAATATCTCATTTAGTGATTTAGTAGTCAAAGAAACATCGATAATCCATCTGAATTTGGAATACATAGATGTTAGGAGGTAATGCACATGTAGTAACGTGAGAAACCAAGTTTTATTACTGGGCCGTCCAGCCTTTGTATGTCTCATTTAGTAATTTAGTAGTTAAAAAAACATCGATAAACCTTCTGAGTATGGAATACATAGATGTTAGGTTGTAATACAAGTGTAGTAATGTATGAAATCAAGTTCTATTACTAGTACGTTCAACCTTTGTATGAGTTATTTAGTGATTTAGTTGTCAAAAAACACCGATAATCCATCCAAGTATGGAATAAATAGATGTTAGGAGGTAATATACGAGTTGTATTGTAAGAAACCAAGTTTTATTACTAGTCTGTCCAGCCTTTGTATGCCTTATTTAGTAATTTAGTAGTTAAAAAAACATCGATAACCCATCTGAGTATGGAATACATAGATGTTAGGTTGTAATACAATTGTAGTAATGTAAGAAACCAAGTTTTATTACTGGTCTCTCAAGCCTTTGTATGTCTAATTTAGTAATATAGTAGTCAAAAACACATCGATAACCCTTTTGAGTATGGTATGCATAGATGTTAGGTGGCAATACAAGTGTAGTAATGTAAGAGACCAAGATCTATTATTGGTCCGTCCAACCTTTGTATGTGTAATTTAGTGATTTAGTAGTCAAAAAAACACCGATAATCCATCCAAGTAAGGAATAAATAGATGCTAGGAGGTAATACACGTGTTCTAATGTAAGAAACCAAGTTTTATTATTGGTCTGTCCAACCTTTGTATGTCTCATTTAGAAATTTAGTAGTAAAAAAAACATCAAAAATCCATCCGAGTATGGAATACATAGATGCCAGGTTGTAATACAATAGCAGTAATGTAAGAAACAAATTTCTATTTTTGGTCCATCCAACTTTTGAATGTCTCATTTAGTGATTTAGTAGTCAAAGAAACACCGATAATCCATCTGAATTTGGAATACATAGATTTAGGAGGTAATACACGTATTCTAATGTAAGAAACCAAGTTTTATTACTGGTCTGTCCAACCTTTGTATGTCTCATTTAGAAATTTAGTACTCAAAAAAACATAAAAATTCCATTCGAGTATGGAATACATAGATGCCAGGTTGTAATACAATAGAAGTAATGTAAGAAACAAAGTTCTATTTTTGGTCCATCCAACTTTTGAATGTCTCATTTAGTGATTTAGTAGTCAAAGAAACATCGATAATCCATCTGAATTTGGAATACATATATGTTAGGAGGTAATGCACATGTAGTAACGTGAGAAACCAAGTTTTGTTACTGGGCCGTCCAGCCTTTGTATGTCTCATTTAGTAATTTAGTAGTTAAAAAAACATCGATAAACCTTCTGAGTATGGAATACATAGATGTTAGGTTGTAATACAAGTGTAGTAATGTAAGAAATCAAGTTCTATTACTGGTACATCCAACCTTTGTATGAGTTATTTAGTGATTTAGTTGTCAAAAAACACCGATAATCCATCCAAGTATGGAATAAATAGATGTTAGGAGGTAATATACGAGTTGTCATGTAAGAAACCAAGTTTTATTACTAGTATGTCCAGCCTTTTTATGCCTTATTTAGTAATTTAGTAGTTAAAAAAACATCGATAACCACTCCGAGTATGGAATACATAGATGTTAGGTTGTAATACAATTGTAGTAATGTAAGAAACCAAGTTTTATTACTGGTCTCTCAAGCCTTTGTATGTCTCATTTAGTAATTTAGTAGTCAAAAAAACATCAAAAATCCATTCGAGTATGGAATACATAGATGCCAGGTTGTAATACAATAGCAGTAATGTAAGAAACAAAGTTCTATTTTTGGTCCATCCAACTTTTGAATATCTCATTTAGTGATTTAGTAGTCAAAGAAACATCGATAATCCATCTGAATATGGAATACATAGATGTTAGGAGGTAATGCACATGTAGTAACGTGAGAAACCAAGTTTTATTACTGGGCCGTCCAGCCTTTGTATGTCTCATTTAGTAATTTAGTAGTTAAAAAAACATCGATAAACCTTCTGAGTATGGAATACATAGATGTTAGGTTGTAATACAAGTGTAGTAATGTATGAAATCAAGTTCTATTACTAGTACGTTCAACCTTTGTATGAGTTATTTAGTGATTTAGTTGTCAAAAAACACCGATAATCCATCCAAGTATGGAATAAATAGATGTTAGGAGGTAATATACGAGTTGTATTGTAAGAAACCAAGTTTTATTACTAGTCTGTCCAGCCTTTGTATGCCTTATTTAGTAATTTAGTAGTTAAAAAAACATCGATAACCCATCTGAGTATGGAATACATAGATGTTAGGTTGTAATACAATTGTAGTAATGTAAGAAACCAAGTTTTATTACTGGTCTCTCAAGCCTTTGTATGTCTAATTTAGTAATATAGTAGTCAAAAACACATCGATAACCCTTTTGAGTATGGTATGCATAGATGTTAGGTTGCAATACAAGTGTAGTAATGTAAGAGACCAAGATCTATTATTGGTCCGTCCAACCTTTGTATGTGTAATTTAGTGATTTAGTAGTCAAAAAAACACCGATAATCCATCCAAGTAAGGAATAAATAGATGCTAGGAGGTAATACAGGTGTTCTAATGTAAGAAACCAAGTTTTATTATTGGTCTGTCCAACCTTTGTATGTCTCATTTAGAAATTTAGTAGTAAAAAAAACATCAAAAATCCATCCGAGTATGGAATACATAGATGCCAGGTTGTAATACAATAGCAGTAATGTAAGAAACAAATTTCTATTTTTGGTCCATCCAACTTTTGAATGTCTCATTTAGTGATTTAGTAGTCAAAGAAACACCGATAATCCATCTGAATTTGGAATACATAGATTTTAGGAGGTAATACACGTATTCTAATGTAAGAAACCAAGTTTTATTACTGGTCTGTCCAACCTTTGTATGTCTCATTTAGAAATTTAGTACTCAAAAAAACATAAAAATTCCATTCGAGTATGGAATACATAGATGCCAGGTTGTAATACAATAGAAGTAATGTAAGAAACAAAGTTCTATTTTTGGTCCATCCAACTTTTGAATGTCTCATTTAGTGATTTAGTAGTCAAAGAAACATCGATAATCCATCTGAATTTGGAATACATATATGTTAGGAGGTAATGCACATGTAGTAACGTGAGAAACCAAGTTTTGTTACTGGGCCGTCCAGCCTTTGTATGTCTCATTTAGTAATTTAGTAGTTAAAAAAACATCGATAAACCTTCTGAGTATGGAATACATAGATGTTAGGTTGTAATACAAGTGTAGTAATGTAAGAAATCAAGTTCTATTACTGGTACATCCAACCTTTGTATGAGTTATTTAGTGATTTAGTTGTCAAAAAACACCGATAATCCATCCAAGTATGGAATAAATAGATGTTAGGAGGTAATATACGAGTTGTCATGTAAGAAACCAAGTTTTATTACTAGTATGTCCAGCCTTTTTATGCCTTATTTAGTAATTTAGTAGTTAAAAAAACATCGATAACCACTCCGAGTATGGAATACATAGATGTTAGGTTGTAATACAATTGTAGTAATGTAAGAAACCAAGTTTTATTACTGGTCTCTCAAGCCTTTGTATGTCTCATTTAGTAATTTAGTAGTCAAAAAAACATCAAAAATCCATTCGAGTATGGAATACATAGATGCCAGGTTGTAATACAATAGCAGTAATGTAAGAAACAAAGTTCTATTTTTGGTCCATCCAACTTTTGAATATCTCATTTAGTGATTTAGTAGTCAAAGAAACATCGATAATCCATCTGAATATGGAATACATAGATGTTAGGAGGTAATGCACATGTAGTAACGTGAGAAACCAAGTTTTATTACTGGGCCGTCCAGCCTTTGTATGTCTCATTTAGTAATTTAGTAGTTAAAAAAACATCGATAAACCTTCTGAGTATGGAATACATAGATGTTAGGTTGTAATACAAGTGTAGTAATGTATGAAATCAAGTTCTATTACTGGTACGTCCAACCTTTGTATGAGTTATTTAGTGATTTAGTTGTCAAAAAACACCGATAATCCATCCAAGTATGGAATAAATAGATGTTAGGAGGTAATATACGAGTTGTAATGTATGAAACCAAGTTTTATGACTAGTCTTTCCAGCCTTTGTATGCCTTACTTAGTAATTTAGTAGTTAAAAAAACATCGATAACCCATCTAAGTATGGAATACATAGATGTTAGGTTGTAATACAATTGTAGTAATGTAAGAAACCAAGTTTTATTACTGGTCTCTCAAGCCTTTGTATGTCTCATTTAGTAATATAGTAGTCAAAAACACATCGATAACCCTTTTGAGTATGGTATGCATAGATGTTAGGTTGCAATACAAGTGTAGTAATGTAAGAGACCAAGATCTATTATTGGTCCGTCCAACCTTTGTATGTGTAATTTAGTGATTTAGTAGTCAAAAAAACACCGATAATCCATCCAAGTAAGGAATAAATAGATGCTAGGAGGTAATACACGTGTTCTAATGTAAGAAACCAAGTTTTATTATTGGTCTGTCCAACCTTTGTATGTCTCATTTAGAAATTTAGTAGTAAAAAAAACATCAAAAATCCATCCGAGTATGGAATACATAGATGCCAGGTTGTAATACAATAGCAGTAATGTAAGAAACAAATTTCTATTTTTGGTCCATCCAACTTTTGAATGTCTCATTTAGTGATTTAGTAGTCAAAGAAACACCGATAATCCATCTGAATTTGGAATACATAGATTTTAGGAGGTAATACACGTATTCTAATGTAAGAAACCAAGTTTTATTACTGGTCTGTCCAACCTTTGTATGTCTCATTTAGAAATTTAGTACTCAAAAAAACATAAAAATTCCATTCGAGTATGGAATACATAGATGCCAGGTTGTAATACAATAGAAGTAATGTAAGAAACAAAGTTCTATTTTTGGTCCATCCAACTTTTGAATATCTCATTTAGTGATTTAGTAGTCAAAGAAACATCGATAATCCATCTGAATTTGGAATACATAGATGTTAGGAGGTAATGCACATGTAGTAACGTGAGAAACCAAGTTTTATTACTGGGCCGTCCAGCCTTTGTATGTCTCATTTAGTAATTTAGTAGTTAAAAAAACATCGATAAACCTTCTGAGTATGGAATACATAGATGTTAGGTTGTAATACAAGTGTAGTAATGTATGAAATCAAGTTCTATTACTAGTACGTTCAACCTTTGTATGAGTTATTTAGTGATTTAGTTGTCAAAAAACACCGATAATCCATCCAAGTATGGAATAAATAGATGTTAGGAGGTAATATACGAGTTGTATTGTAAGAAACCAAGTTTTATTACTAGTCTGTCCAGCCTTTGTATGCCTTATTTAGTAATTTAGTAGTTAAAAAAACATCGATAACCCATCTGAGTATGGAATACATAGATGTTAGGTTGTAATACAATTGTAGTAATGTAAGAAACCAAGTTTTATTACTGGTCTCTCAAGCCTTTGTATGTCTAATTTAGTAATATAGTAGTCAAAAACACATCGATAACCCTTTTGAGTATGGTATGCATAGATGTTAGGTTGCAATACAAGTGTAGTAATGTAAGAGACCAAGATCTATTATTGGTCCGTCCAACCTTTGTATGTGTAATTTAGTGATTTAGTAGTCAAAAAAACACCGATAATCCATCCAAGTAAGGAATAAATAGATGCTAGGAGGTAATACACGTGTTCTAATGTAAGAAACCAAGTTTTATTATTGGTCTGTCCAACCTTTGTATGTCTCATTTAGAAATTTAGTAGTAAAAAAAACATCAAAAATCCATCCGAGTATGGAATACATAGATGCCAGGTTGTAATACAATAGCAGTAATGTAAGAAACAAATTTCTATTTTTGGTCCATCCAACTTTTGAATGTCTCATTTAGTGATTTAGTAGTCAAAGAAACACCGATAATCCATCTGAATTTGGAATACATAGATTTTAGGAGGTAATACACGTATTCTAATGTAAGAAACCAAGTTTTATTACTGGTCTGTCCAACCTTTGTATGTCTCATTTAGAAATTTAGTACTCAAAAAAACATAAAAATTCCATTCGAGTATGGAATACATAGATGCCAGGTTGTAATACAATAGAAGTAATGTAAGAAACAAAGTTCTATTTTTGGTCCATCCAACTTTTGAATGTCTCATTTAGTGATTTAGTAGTCAAAGAAACATCGATAATCCATCTGAATTTGGAATACATATATGTTAGGAGGTAATGCACATGTAGTAACGTGAGAAACCAAGTTTTGTTACTGGGCCGTCCAGCCTTTGTATGTCTCATTTAGTAATTTAGTAGTTAAAAAAACATCGATAAACCTTCTGAGTATGGAATACATAGATGTTAGGTTGTAATACAAGTGTAGTAATGTAAGAAATCAAGTTCTATTACTGGTACATCCAACCTTTGTATGAGTTATTTAGTGATTTAGTTGTCAAAAAACACCGATAATCCATCCAAGTATGGAATAAATAGATGTTAGGAGGTAATATACGAGTTGTCATGTAAGAAACCAAGTTTTATTACTAGTATGTCCAGCCTTTTTATGCCTTATTTAGTAATTTAGTAGTTAAAAAAACATCGATAACCACTCCGAGTATGGAATACATAGATGTTAGGTTGTAATACAATTGTAGTAATGTAAGAAACCAAGTTTTATTACTGGTCTCTCAAGCCTTTGTATGTCTCATTTAGTAATTTAGTAGTCAAAAAAACATCAAAAATCCATTCGAGTATGGAATACATAGATGCCAGGTTGTAATACAATAGCAGTAATGTAAGAAACAAAGTTCTATTTTTGGTCCATCCAACTTTTGAATATCTCATTTAGTGATTTAGTAGTCAAAGAAACATCGATAATCCATCTGAATATGGAATACATAGATGTTAGGAGGTAATGCACATGTAGTAACGTGAGAAACCAAGTTTTATTACTGGGCCGTCCAGCCTTTGTATGTCTCATTTAGTAATTTAGTAGTTAAAAAAACATCGATAAACCTTCTGAGTATGGAATACATAGATGTTAGGTTGTAATACAAGTGTAGTAATGTATGAAATCAAGTTCTATTACTAGTACGTTCAACCTTTGTATGAGTTATTTAGTGATTTAGTTGTCAAAAAACACCGATAATCCATCCAAGTATGGAATAAATAGATGTTAGGAGGTAATATACGAGTTGTATTGTAAGAAACCAAGTTTTATTACTAGTCTGTCCAGCCTTTGTATGCCTTATTTAGTAATTTAGTAGTTAAAAAAACATCGATAACCCATCTGAGTATGGAATACATAGATGTTAGGTTGTAATACAATTGTAGTAATGTAAGAAACCAAGTTTTATTACTGGTCTCTCAAGCCTTTGTATGTCTAATTTAGTAATATAGTAGTCAAAAACACATCGATAACCCTTTTGAGTATGGTATGCATAGATGTTAGGTTGCAATACAAGTGTAGTAATGTAAGAGACCAAGATCTATTATTGGTCCGTCCAACCTTTGTATGTGTAATTTAGTGATTTAGTAGTCAAAAAAACACCGATAATCCATCCAAGTAAGGAATAAATAGATGCTAGGAGGTAATACACGTGTTCTAATGTAAGAAACCAAGTTTTATTATTGGTCTGTCCAACCTTTGTATGTCTCATTTAGAAATTTAGTAGTAAAAAAAACATCAAAAATCCATCCGAGTATGGAATACATAGATGCCAGGTTGTAATACAATAGCAGTAATGTAAGAAACAAATTTCTATTTTTGGTCCATCCAACTTTTGAATGTCTCATTTAGTGATTTAGTAGTCAAAGAAACACCGATAATCCATCTGAATTTGGAATACATAGATTTTAGGAGGTAATACACGTATTCTAATGTAAGAAACCAAGTTTTATTACTGGTCTGTCCAACCTTTGTATGTCTCATTTAGAAATTTAGTACTCAAAAAAACATAAAAATTCCATTCGAGTATGGAATACATAGATGCCAGGTTGTAATACAATAGAAGTAATGTAAGAAACAAAGTTCTATTTTTGGTCCATCCAACTTTTGAATGTCTCATTTAGTGATTTAGTAGTCAAAGAAACATCGATAATCCATCTGAATTTGGAATACATATATGTTAGGAGGTAATGCACATGTAGTAACGTGAGAAACCAAGTTTTGTTACTGGGCCGTCCAGCCTTTGTATGTCTCATTTAGTAATTTAGTAGTTAAAAAAACATCGATAAACCTTCTGAGTATGGAATACATAGATGTTAGGTTGTAATACAAGTGTAGTAATGTAAGAAATCAAGTTCTATTACTGGTACATCCAACCTTTGTATGAGTTATTTAGTGATTTAGTTGTCAAAAAACACCGATAATCCATCCAAGTATGGAATAAATAGATGTTAGGAGGTAATATACGAGTTGTCATGTAAGAAACCAAGTTTTATTACTAGTATGTCCAGCCTTTTTATGCCTTATTTAGTAATTTAGTAGTTAAAAAAACATCGATAACCACTCCGAGTATGGAATACATAGATGTTAGGTTGTAATACAATTGTAGTAATGTAAGAAACCAAGTTTTATTACTGGTCTCTCAAGCCTTTGTATGTCTCATTTAGTAATTTAGTAGTCAAAAAAACATCAAAAATCCATTCGAGTATGGAATACATAGATGCCAGGTTGTAATACAATAGCAGTAATGTAAGAAACAAAGTTCTATTTTTGGTCCATCCAACTTTTGAATATCTCATTTAGTGATTTAGTAGTCAAAGAAACATCGATAATCCATCTGAATATGGAATACATAGATGTTAGGAGGTAATGCACATGTAGTAACGTGAGAAACCAAGTTTTATTACTGGGCCGTCCAGCCTTTGTATGTCTCATTTAGTAATTTAGTAGTTAAAAAAACATCGATAAACCTTCTGAGTATGGAATACATAGATGTTAGGTTGTAATACAAGTGTAGTAATGTATGAAATCAAGTTCTATTACTAGTACGTTCAACCTTTGTATGAGTTATTTAGTGATTTAGTTGTCAAAAAACACCGATAATCCATCCAAGTATGGAATAAATAGATGTTAGGAGGTAATATACGAGTTGTATTGTAAGAAACCAAGTTTTATTACTAGTCTGTCCAGCCTTTGTATGCCTTATTTAGTAATTTAGTAGTTAAAAAAACATCGATAACCCATCTGAGTATGGAATACATAGATGTTAGGTTGTAATACAATTGTAGTAATGTAAGAAACCAAGTTTTATTACTGGTCTCTCAAGCCTTTGTATGTCTAATTTAGTAATATAGTAGTCAAAAACACATCGATAACCCTTTTGAGTATGGTATGCATAGATGTTAGGTTGCAATACAAGTGTAGTAATGTAAGAGACCAAGATCTATTATTGGTCCGTCCAACCTTTGTATGTGTAATTTAGTGATTTAGTAGTCAAAAAAACACCGATAATCCATCCAAGTAAGGAATAAATAGATGCTAGGAGGTAATACACGTGTTCTAATGTAAGAAACCAAGTTTTATTATTGGTCTGTCCAACCTTTGTATGTCTCATTTAGAAATTTAGTAGTAAAAAAAACATCAAAAATCCATCCGAGTATGGAATACATAGATGCCAGGTTGTAATACAATAGCAGTAATGTAAGAAACAAATTTCTATTTTTGGTCCATCCAACTTTTGAATGTCTCATTTAGTGATTTAGTAGTCAAAGAAACACCGATAATCCATCTGAATTTGGAATACATAGATTTTAGGAGGTAATACACGTATTCTAATGTAAGAAACCAAGTTTTATTACTGGTCTGTCCAACCTTTGTATGTCTCATTTAGAAATTTAGTACTCAAAAAAACATAAAAATTCCATTCGAGTATGGAATACATAGATGCCAGGTTGTAATACAATAGAAGTAATGTAAGAAACAAAGTTCTATTTTTGGTCCATCCAACTTTTGAATGTCTCATTTAGTGATTTAGTAGTCAAAGAAACATCGATAATCCATCTGAATTTGGAATACATATATGTTAGGAGGTAATGCACATGTAGTAACATGAGAAACCAAGTTTTGTTACTGGGCCGTCCAGCCTTTGTATGTCTCATTTAGTAATTTAGTAGTTAAAAAAACATCGATAAACCTTCTGAGTATGGAATACATAGATGTTAGGTTGTAATACAAGTGTAGTAATGTAAGAAATCAAGTTCTATTACTGGTACATCCAACCTTTGTATGAGTTATTTAGTGATTTAGTTGTCAAAAAACACCGATAATCCATCCAAGTATGGAATAAATAGATGTTAGGAGGTAATATACGAGTTGTCATGTAAGAAACCAAGTTTTATTACTAGTATGTCCAGCCTTTTTATGCCTTATTTAGTAATTTAGTAGTTAAAAAAACATCGATAACCACTCCGAGTATGGAATACATAGATGTTAGGTTGTAATACAATTGTAGTAATGTAAGAAACCAAGTTTTATTACTGGTCTCTCAAGCCTTTGTATGTCTCATTTAGTAATTTAGTAGTCAAAAAAACATCAAAAATCCATTCGAGTATGGAATACATAGATGCCAGGTTGTAATACAATAGCAGTAATGTAAGAAACAAAGTTCTATTTTTGGTCCATCCAACTTTTGAATATCTCATTTAGTGATTTAGTAGTCAAAGAAACATCGATAATCCATCTGAATATGGAATACATAGATGTTAGGAGGTAATGCACATGTAGTAACGTGAGAAACCAAGTTTTATTACTGGGCCGTCCAGCCTTTGTATGTCTCATTTAGTAATTTAGTAGTTAAAAAAACATCGATAAACCTTCTGAGTATGGAATACATAGATGTTAGGTTGTAATACAAGTGTAGTAATGTATGAAATCAAGTTCTATTACTAGTACGTTCAACCTTTGTATGAGTTATTTAGTGATTTAGTTGTCAAAAAACACCGATAATCCATCCAAGTATGGAATAAATAGATGTTAGGACGTAATATACGAGTTGTATTGTAAGAAACCAAGTTTTATTACTAGTCTGTCCAGCCTTTGTATGCCTTATTTAGTAATTTAGTAGTTAAAAAAACATCGATAACCCATCTGAGTATGGAATACATAGATGTTAGGTTGTAATACAATTGTAGTAATGTAAGAAACCAAGTTTTATTACTGGTCTCTCAAGCCTTTGTATGTCTAATTTAGTAATATAGTAGTCAAAAACACATCGATAACCCTTTTGAGTATGGTATGCATAGATGTTAGGTTGCAATACAAGTGTAGTAATGTAAGAGACCAAGATCTATTATTGGTCCGTCCAACCTTTGTATGTGTAATTTAGTGATTTAGTAGTCAAAAAAACACCGATAATCCATCCAAGTAAGGAATAAATAGATGCTAGGAGGTAATACATGTGTTCTAATGTAAGAAACCAAGTTTTATTATTGGTCTGTCCAACCTTTGTATGTCTCATTTAGAAATTTAGTAGTAAAAAAAACATCAAAAATCCATCCGAGTATGGAATACATAGATGCCAGGTTGTAATACAATAGCAGTAATGTAAGAAACAAATTTCTATTTTTGGTCCATCCAACTTTTGAATGTCTCATTTAGTGATTTAGTAGTCAAAGAAACATCGATAATCCATCTGAATTTGGAATACATAGATGTTAGGAGGTAATGCACATGTAGTAACGTGAGAAACCAAGTTTTATTACTGGGCCGTCCAGCCTTTGTATGTCTCATTTAGTAATTTAGTAGTTAAAAAAACATCGATAAACCTTCTGAGTATGGAATACATAGATGTTAGGTTGTAATACAAGTGTAGTAATGTAAGAAATCAAGTTCTATTACTGGTACGTCCAACCTTTGTATGAGTTATTTAGTGATTTAGTTGTCAAAAAACACCGATAATCCATCCAAGTATGGAATAAATAGATGTTAGGAGGTAATATACGAGTTGTAATGTATGAAACCAAGTTTTATTACTAGTCTTTCCAGCCTTTGTATGCCTTACTTAGTAATTTAGTAGTTAAAAAAACATCGATAACCCATCTAAGTATGGAATACATAGATGTCAGGTTGTAATACAATTGTAGTAATGTAAGAAACCAAGTTTTATTACTGGTCTCTCAAGCCTTTGTATGTCTCATTTAGTAATATAGTAGTCAAAAACACATCGATAACCCTTTTGAGTATGGTATGCATAGATGTTAGGTTGCAATACAAGTGTAGTAATGTAAGAGACCAAGATCTATTATTGGTCCGTCCAACCTTTGTATGTGTAATTTAGTGATTTAGTAGTCAAAAAAACACCGATAATCCATCCAAGTATGGAATAAATAGATGTTAGGAGGTAATATACGAGTTGTCATGTAAGAAACCAAGTTTTATTACTAGTATGTCCAGCCTTTTTATGCCTTATTTAGTAATTTAGTAGTTAAAAAAACATCGATAACCACTCCGAGTATGGAATACATAGATGTTAGGTTGTAATACAATTGTAGTAATGTAAGAAACCAAGTTTTATTACTGGTCTCTCAAGCCTTTGTATGTCTCATTTAGTAATTTAGTAGTCAAAAAAACATCAAAAATCCATTCGAGTATGGAATACATAGATGCCAGGTTGTAATACAATAGCAGTAATGTAAGAAACAAAGTTCTATTTTTGGTCCATCCAACTTTTGAATATCTCATTTAGTGATTTAGTAGTCAAAGAAACATCGATAATCCATCTGAATATGGAATACATAGATGTTAGGAGGTAATGCACATGTAGTAACGTGAGAAACCAAGTTTTATTACTGGGCCGTCCAGCCTTTGTATGTCTCATTTAGTAATTTAGTAGTTAAAAAAACATCGATAAACCTTCTGAGTATGGAATACATAGATGTTAGGTTGTAATACAAGTGTAGTAATGTATGAAATCAAGTTCTATTACTAGTACGTTCAACCTTTGTATGAGTTATTTAGTGATTTAGTTGTCAAAAAACACCGATAATCCATCCAAGTATGGAATAAATAGATGTTAGGAGGTAATATACGAGTTGTATTGTAAGAAACCAAGTTTTATTACTAGTCTGTCCAGCCTTTGTATGCCTTATTTAGTAATTTAGTAGTTAAAAAAACATCGATAACCCATCTGAGTATGGAATACATAGATGTTAGGTTGTAATACAATTGTAGTAATGTAAGAAACCAAGTTTTATTACTGGTCTCTCAAGCCTTTGTATGTCTAATTTAGTAATATAGTAGTCAAAAACACATCGATAACCCTTTTGAGTATGGTATGCATAGATGTTAGGTTGCAATACAAGTGTAGTAATGTAAGAGACCAAGATCTATTATTGGTCCGTCCAACCTTTGTATGTGTAATTTAGTGATTTAGTAGTCAAAAAAACACCGATAATCCATCCAAGTAAGGAATAAATAGATGCTAGGAGGTAATACACGTGTTCTAATGTAAGAAACCAAGTTTTATTATTGGTCTGTCCAACCTTTGTATGTCTCATTTAGAAATTTAGTAGTAAAAAAAACATCAAAAATCCATCCGAGTATGGAATACATAGATGCCAGGTTGTAATACAATAGCAGTAATGTAAGAAACAAATTTCTATTTTTGGTCCATCCAACTTTTGAATGTCTCATTTAGTGATTTAGTAGTCAAAGAAACATCGATAATCCATCTGAATTTGGAATACATAGATGTTAGGAGGTAATGCACATGTAGTAACGTGAGAAACCAAGTTTTATTACTGGGCCGTCCAGCCTTTGTATGTCTCATTTAGTAATTTAGTAGTTAAAAAAACATCGATAAACCTTCTGAGTATGGAATACATAGATGTTAGGTTGTAATACAATTGTAGTAATGTAAGAAACCAAGTTTTATTACTGGTCTCTCAAGCCTTTGTATGTCTAATTTAGTAATATAGTAGTCAAAAACACATCGATAACCCTTTTGAGTATGGTATGCATAGATGTTAGGTTGCAATACAAGTGTAGTAATGTAAGAGACCAAGATCTATTATTGGTCCGTCCAACCTTTGTATGTGTAATTTAGTGATTTAGTAGTCAAAAAAACACCGATAATCCATCCAAGTAAGGAATAAATAGATGCTAGGAGGTAATACACGTGTTCTAATGTAAGAAACCAAGTTTTATTATTGGTCTGTCCAACCTTTGTATGTCTCATTTAGAAATTTAGTAGTAAAAAAAACATCAAAAATCCATCCGAGTATGGAATACATAGATGCCAGGTTGTAATACAATAGCAGTAATGTAAGAAACAAATTTCTATTTTTGGTCCATCCAACTTTTGAATGTCTCATTTAGTGATTTAGTAGTCAAAGAAACACCGATAATCCATCTGAATTTGGAATACATAGATTTTAGGAGGTAATACACGTATTCTAATGTAAGAAACCAAGTTTTATTACTGGTCTGTCCAACCTTTGTATGTCTCATTTAGAAATTTAGTACTCAAAAAAACATAAAAATTCCATTCGAGTATGGAATACATAGATGCCAGGTTGTAATACAATAGAAGTAATGTAAGAAACAAAGTTCTATTTTTGGTCCATCCAACTTTTGAATGTCTCATTTAGTGATTTAGTAGTCAAAGAAACATTGATAATCCATCTGAATTTGGAATACATATATGTTAGGAGGTAATGCACATGTAGTAACGTGAGAAACCAAGTTTTGTTACTGGGCCGTCCAGCCTTTGTATGTCTCATTTAGTAATTTAGTAGTTAAAAAAACATCGATAAACCTTCTGAGTATGGAATACATAGATGTTAGGTTGTAATACAAGTGTAGTAATGTAAGAAATCAAGTTCTATTACTGGTACATCCAACCTTTGTATGAGTTATTTAGTGATTTAGTTGTCAAAAAACACCGATAATCCATCCAAGTATGGAATAAATAGATGTTAGGAGGTAATATACGAGTTGTCATGTAAGAAACCAAGTTTTATTACTAGTATGTCCAGCCTTTTTATGCCTTATTTAGTAATTTAGTAGTTAAAAAAACATCGATAACCACTCCGAGTATGGAATACATAGATGTTAGGTTGTAATACAATTGTAGTAATGTAAGAAACCAAGTTTTATTACTGGTCTCTCAAGCCTTTGTATGTCTCATTTAGTAATTTAGTAGTCAAAAAAACATCAAAAATCCATTCGAGTATGGAATACATAGATGCCAGGTTGTAATACAATAGCAGTAATGTAAGAAACAAAGTTCTATTTTTGGTCCATCCAACTTTTGAATATCTCATTTAGTGATTTAGTAGTCAAAGAAACATCGATAATCCATCTGAATATGGAATACATAGATGTTAGGAGGTAATGCACATGTAGTAACGTGAGAAACCAAGTTTTATTACTGGGCCGTCCAGCCTTTGTATGTCTCATTTAGTAATTTAGTAGTTAAAAAAACATCGATAAACCTTCTGAGTATGGAATACATAGATGTTAGGTTGTAATACAAGTGTAGTAATGTATGAAATCAAGTTCTATTACTAGTACGTTCAACCTTTGTATGAGTTATTTAGTGATTTAGTTGTCAAAAAACACCGATAATCCATCCAAGTATGGAATAAATAGATGTTAGGACGTAATATACGAGTTGTATTGTAAGAAACCAAGTTTTATTACTAGTCTGTCCAGCCTTTGTATGCCTTATTTAGTAATTTAGTAGTTAAAAAAACATCGATAACCCATCTGAGTATGGAATACATAGATGTTAGGTTGTAATACAATTGTAGTAATGTAAGAAACCAAGTTTTATTACTGGTCTCTCAAGCCTTTGTATGTCTAATTTAGTAATATAGTAGTCAAAAACACATCGATAACCCTTTTGAGTATGGTATGCATAGATGTTAGGTTGCAATACAAGTGTAGTAATGTAAGAGACCAAGATCTATTATTGGTCCGTCCAACCTTTGTATGTGTAATTTAGTGATTTAGTAGTCAAAAAAACACCGATAATCCATCCAAGTAAGGAATAAATAGATGCTAGGAGGTAATACACGTGTTCTAATGTAAGAAACCAAGTTTTATTATTGGTCTGTCCAACCTTTGTATGTCTCATTTAGAAATTTAGTAGTAAAAAAAACATCAAAAATCCATCCGAGTATGGAATACATAGATGCCAGGTTGTAATACAATAGCAGTAATGTAAGAAACAAATTTCTATTTTTGGTCCATCCAACTTTTGAATGTCTCATTTAGTGATTTAGTAGTCAAAGAAACATCGATAATCCATCTGAATTTGGAATACATAGATGTTAGGAGGTAATGCACATGTAGTAACGTGAGAAACCAAGTTTTATTACTGGGCCGTCCAGCCTTTGTATGTCTCATTTAGTAATTTAGTAGTTAAAAAAACATCGATAAACCTTCTGAGTATGGAATACATAGATGTTAGGTTGTAATACAAGTGTAGTAATGTAAGAAATCAAGTTCTATTACTGGTACGTCCAACCTTTGTATAAGTTATTTAGTGATTTAGTTGTCAAAAAACACCGATAATCCATCCAAGTATGGAATAAATAGATGTTAGGAGGTAATATACGAGTTGTAATGTATGAAACCAAGTTTTATTACTAGTCTTTCCAGCCTTTGTATGCCTTACTTAGTAATTTAGTAGTTAAAAAAACATCGATAACCCATCTAAGTATGGAATACATAGATGTCAGGTTGTAATACAATTGTAGTAATGTAAGAAACCAAGTTTTATTACTGGTCTCTCAAGCCTTTGTATGTCTCATTTAGTAATATAGTAGTCAAAAACACATCGATAACCCTTTTGAGTATGGTATGCATAGATGTTAGGTTGCAATACAAGTGTAGTAATGTAAGAGACCAAGATCTATTATTGGTCCGTCCAACCTTTGTATGTGTAATTTAGTGATTTAGTAGTCAAAAAAACACCGATAATCCATCCAAGTAAGGAATAAATAGATGCTAGGAGGTAATACACGTGTTCTAATGTAAGAAACCAAGTTTTATTATTGGTCTGTCCAACCTTTGTATGTCTCATTTAGAAATTTAGTAGTAAAAAAAACATCAAAAATCCATCCGAGTATGGAATACATAGATGCCAGGTTGTAATACAATAGCAGTAATGTAAGAAACAAATTTCTATTTTTGGTCCATCCAACTTTTGAATGTCTCATTTAGTGATTTAGTAGTCAAAGAAACACCGATAATCCATCTGAATTTGGAATACATAGATTTTAGGAGGTAATAAACGTATTCTAATGTAAGAAACCAAGTTTTATTACTGGTCTGTCCAACCTTTGTATGTCTCATTTAGAAATTTAGTACTCAAAAAAACATAAAAATTCCATTCGAGTATGGAATACATAGATGCCAGGTTGTAATACAATAGAAGTAATGTAAGAAACAAAGTTCTATTTTTGGTCCATCCAACTTTTGAATGTCTCATTTAGTGATTTAGTAGTCAAAGAAACATCGATAATCCATCTGAATTTGGAATACATAGATGTTAGGAGGTAATGCACATGTAGTAACGTGAGAAACCAAGTTTTATTACTGGGCCGTCCAGCCTTTGTATGTCTCATTTAGTAATTTAGTAGTTAAAAAAACATCGATAAACCTTCTGAGTATGGAATACATAGATGTTAGGTTGTAATACAAGTGTAGTAATGTATGAAATCAAGTTCTATTACTAGTACGTTCAACCTTTGTATGAGTTATTTAGTGATTTAGTTGTCAAAAAACACCGATAATCCATCCAAGTATGGAATAAATAGATGTTAGGAGGTAATATACGAGTTGTATTGTAAGAAACCAAGTTTTATTACTAGTCTGTCCAGCCTTTGTATGCCTTATTTAGTAATTTAGTAGTTAAAAAAACATCGATAACCCATCTGAGTATGGAATACATAGATGTTAGGTTGTAATACAATTGTAGTAATGTAAGAAACCAAGTTTTATTACTGGTCTCTCAAGCCTTTGTATGTTTCATTTAGTAATATAGTAGTCAAAAACACATCGATAACCCTTTTGAGTATGGTATGCATAGATGTTAGGTTGCAATACAAGTGTAGTAATGTAAGAGACCAAGATCTATTATTGGTCCGTCCAACCTTTGTATGTGTAATTTAGTGATTTAGTAGTCAAAAAAACACCGATAATCCATCCAAGTAAGGAATAAATAGATGCTAGGAGGTAATACACGTGTTCTAATGTAAGAAACCAAGTTTTATTATTGGTCTGTCCAACCTTTGTATGTCTCATTTAGAAATTTAGTAGTAAAAAAAACATCAAAAATCCATCCGAGTATGGAATACATAGATGCCAGGTTGTAATACAATAGCAGTAATGTAAGAAACAAATTTCTATTTTTGGTCCATCCAACTTTTGAATGTCTCATTTAGTGATTTAGTAGTCAAAGAAACATCGATAATCCATCTGAATTTGGAATACATAGATGTTAGGAGGTAATGCGCATGTAGTAACGTGAGAAACCAAGTTTTATTACTGGGCCGTCCAGCCTTTGTATGTCTCATTTAGTAATTTAGTAGTTAAAAAAACATCGATAAACCTTCTGAGTATGGAATACATAGATGTTAGGTTGTAATACAAGTGTAGTAATGTAAGAAATCAAGTTCTATTACTGGTACGTCCAACCTTTGTATGAGTTATTTAGTGATTTAGTTGTCAAAAAACACCGATAATCCATCCAAGTATGGAATAAATAGATGTTAGGAGGTAATATACGAGTTGTAATGTATGAAACCAAGTTTTATTACTAGTCTTTCCAGCCTTTGTATGCCTTACTTAGTAATTTAGTAGTTAAAAAAACATCGATAACCCATCTAAGTATGGAATACATAGATGTCAGGTTGTAATACAATTGTAGTAATGTAAGAAACCAAGTTTTATTACTGGTCTCTCAAGCCTTTGTATGTCTCATTTAGTAATATAGTAGTCAAAAACACATCGATAACCCTTTTGAGTATGGTATGCATAGATGTTAGGTTGCAATACAAGTGTAGTAATGTAAGAGACCAAGATCTATTATTGGTCCGTCCAACCTTTGTATGTGTAATTTAGTGATTTAGTAGTCAAAAAAACACCGATAATCCATCCAAGTAAGGAATAAATAGATGCTAGGAGGTAATACACGTGTTCTAATGTAAGAAACCAAGTTTTATTATTGGTCTGTCCAACCTTTGTATGTCTCATTTAGAAATTTAGTAGTAAAAAAAACATCAAAAATCCATCCGAGTATGGAATACATAGATGCCAGGTTGTAATACAATAGCAGTAATGTAAGAAACAAATTTCTATTTTTGGTCCATCCAACTTTTGAATGTCTCATTTAGTGATTTAGTAGTCAAAGAAACACCGATAATCCATCTGAATTTGGAATACATAGATTTTAGGAGGTAATAAACGTATTCTAATGTAAGAAACCAAGTTTTATTACTGGTCTGTCCAACCTTTGTATGTCTCATTTAGAAATTTAGTACTCAAAAAAACATAAAAATTCCATTCGAGTATGGAATACATAGATGCCAGGTTGTAATACAATAGAAGTAATGTAAGAAACAAAGTTCTATTTTTGGTCCATCAAACTTTTGAATGTCTCATTTAGTGATTTAGTAGTCAAAGAAACATCGATAATCCATCTGAATTTGGAATACATAGATGTTAGGAGGTAATGCACATGTAGTAACGTGAGAAACCAAGTTTTATTACTGGGCCGTCCAGCCTTTGTATGTCTCATTTAGTAATTTAGTAGTTAAAAAAACATCGATAAACCTTCTGAGTATGGAATACATAGATGTTAGGTTGTAATACAAGTGTAGTAATGTATGAAATCAAGTTCTATTACTGGTACGTCCAACCTTTGTATGAGTTATTTAGTGATTTAGTTGTCAAAAAACACCGATAATCCATCCAAGTATGGAATAAATAGATGTTAGGAGGTAATATACGAGTTGTAATGTATGAAACCAAGTTTTATGACTAGTCTTTCCAGCCTTTGTATGCCTTACTTAGTAATTTAGTAGTTAAAAAAACATCGATAACCCATCTAAGTATGGAATACATAGATGTTAGGTTGTAATACAATTGTAGTAATGTAAGAAACCAAGTTTTATTACTGGTCTCTCAAGCCTTTGTATGTCTCATTTAGTAATATAGTAGTCAAAAACACATCGATAACCCTTTTGAGTATGGTATGCATAGATGTTAGGTTGCAATACAAGTGTAGTAATGTAAGAGACCAAGATCTATTATTGGTCCGTCCAACCTTTGTATGTGTAATTTAGTGATTTAGTAGTCAAAAAAACACCGATAATCCATCCAAGTAAGGAATAAATAGATGCTAGGAGGTAATACACGTGTTCTAATGTAAGAAACCAAGTTTTATTATTGGTCTGTCCAACCTTTGTATGTCTCATTTAGAAATTTAGTAGTAAAAAAAACATCAAAAATCCATCCGAGTATGGAATACATAGATGCCAGGTTGTAATACAATAGCAGTAATGTAAGAAACAAATTTCTATTTTTGGTCCATCCAACTTTTGAATGTCTCATTTAGTGATTTAGTAGTCAAAGAAACACCGATAATCCATCTGAATTTGGAATACATAGATTTTAGGAGGTAATACACGTATTCTAATGTAAGAAACCAAGTTTTATTACTGGTCTGTCCAACCTTTGTATGTCTCATTTAGAAATTTAGTACTCAAAAAAACATAAAAATTCCATTCGAGTATGGAATACATAGATGCCAGGTTGTAATACAATAGAAGTAATGTAAGAAACAAAGTTCTATTTTTGGTCCATCCAACTTTTGAATGTCTCATTTAGTGATTTAGTAGTCAAAGAAACATCGATAATCCATCTGAATTTGGAATACATATATGTTAGGAGGTAATGCACATGTAGTAACGTGAGAAACCAAGTTTTGTTACTGGGCCGTCCAGCCTTTGTATGTCTCATTTAGTAATTTAGTAGTTAAAAAAACATCGATAAACCTTCTGAGTATGGAATACATAGATGTTAGGTTGTAATACAAGTGTAGTAATGTAAGAAATCAAGTTCTATTACTGGTACATCCAACCTTTGTATGAGTTATTTAGTGATTTAGTTGTCAAAAAACACCGATAATCCATCCAAGTATGGAATAAATAGATGTTAGGAGGTAATATACGAGTTGTCATGTAAGAAACCAAGTTTTATTACTAGTATGTCCAGCCTTTTTATGCCTTATTTAGTAATTTAGTAGTTAAAAAAACATCGATAACCACTCTGAGTATGGAATACATAGATGTTAGGTTGTAATACAATTGTAGTAATGTAAGAAACCAAGTTTTATTACTGGTCTCTCAAGCCTTTGTATGTCTCATTTAGTAATATAGTAGTCAAAAACACATCGATAACCCTTTTGAGTATGGTATGCATAGATGTTAGGTTGCAATACAAGTGTAGTAATGTAAGAGAGCAAGATCTATTATTGGTCCGTCCAACCTTTGTATGTGTAATTTAGTGATTTAGTAGTCAAAAAAACACCGATAATCCATCCAAGTAAGGAATAAATAGATGCTAGGAGGTAATTCACGTGTTCTAATGTAAGAAACCAAGTTTTATTATTGGTCTGTCCAACCTTTGTATGTCTCATTTAGAAATTTAGTAGTAAAAAAAACATCAAAAATCCATCCGAGTATGGAATACATAGATGCCAGGTTGTAATACAATAGCAGTAATGTAAGAAACAAATTTCTATTTTTGGTCCATCCAACTTTTGAATGTCTCATTTAGTGATTTAGTAGTCAAAGAAACACCGATAACCCATCTGAATTTGGAATACATAGATTTTAGGAGGTAATACACGTATTCTAATGTAAGAAACCAAGTTTTATTACTGGTCTGTCCAACCTTTGTATGTCTCATTTAGAAATTTAGTAGTAAAAAAAACATAAAAATTCCATTCGAGTATGGAATACATAGATGCCAGGTTGTAATACAATAGAAGTAATGTAAGAAACAAAGTTCTATTTTTGGTCCATCCAACTTTTGAATGTCTCATTTAGTGATTTAGTAGTCAAAGAAACATCGATAATCCATCTGAATTTGGAATACATAGATGTTAGGAGGTAATGCACATGTAGTAACGTGAGAAACCAAGTTTTATTACTGGGCCGTCCAGCCTTTGTATGTCTCATTTAGTAATTTAGTAGTTAAAAAAACATCGATAAACCTTCTGAGTATGGAATACATAGATGTTAGGTTGTAATACAAGTGTAGTAATGTAAGAAATCAAGTTCTATTACTGGTACGTCTAACCTTTGTATGAGTTATTTAGTGATTTAGTTGTCAAAAAACACCGATAATCCATCCAAGTATGGAATAAATAGATGTTAGGAGGTAATATACGAGTTGTAATGTATGAAACCAAGTTTTATTACTAGTCTTTCCAGCCTTTGTATGCCTTACTTAGTAATTTAGTAGTTAAAAAAACATCGATAACCCATCTAAGTATGGAATACATAGATGTTAGGTTGTAATACAATTGTAGTAATGTAAGAAACCAAGTTTTATTACTGGTCTCTCAAGCCTTTGTATGTCTCATTTAGTAATATAGTAGTCAAAAACACATCGATAACCCTTTTGAGTATGGTATGCATAGATGTTAGGTTGCAATACAAGTGTAGTAATGTAAGAGACTAAGATCTATTATTGGTCCGTCCAACCTTTGTATGTCTCATTTAGTGATTTAGTAGTCAAAGAAACACCGATAATCCATCTGAATTTGGAATACATAGATTTTAGGAGGTAATAAACGTATTCTAATGTAAGAAACCAAGTTTTATTACTGGTCTGTCCAACCTTTGTATGTCTCATTTAGAAATTTAGTACTCAAAAAAACATAAAAATTCCATTCGAGTATGGAATACATAGATGCCAGGTTGTAATACAATAGAAGTAATGTAAGAAACAAAGTTCTATTTTTGGTCCATCCAACTTTTGAATGTCTCATTTAGTGATTTAGTAGTCAAAGAAACATCGATAATCCATCTGAATTTGGAATACATATATGTTAGGAGGTAATGCACATGTAGTAACGTGAGAAACCAAGTTTTGTTACTGGGCCGTCCAGCCTTTGTATGTCTCATTTAGTAATTTAGTAGTTAAAAAAACATCGATAAACCTTCTGAGTATGGAATACATAGATGTTAGGTTGTAATACAAGTGTAGTAATGTAAGAAATCAAGTTCTATTACTGGTACATCCAACCTTTGTATGAGTTATTTAGTGATTTAGTTGTCAAAAAACACCGATAATCCATCCAAGTATGGAATAAATAGATGTTAGGAGGTAATATACGAGTTGTCATGTAAGAAACCAAGTTTTATTACTAGTATGTCCAGCCTTTTTATGCCTTATTTAGTAATTTAGTAGTTAAAAAAACATCGATAACCACTCTGAGTATGGAATACATAGATGTTAGGTTGTAATACAATTGTAGTAATGTAAGAAACCAAGTTTTATTACTGGTCTCTCAAGCCTTTGTATGTCTCATTTAGTAATTTTGTAGTCAAAAAAACATCAAAAATCCATTCGAGTATGGAATACATAGATGCCAGGTTGTAATACAATAGCAGTAATGTAAGAAACAAATTTCTATTTTTGGTCCATCCAACTTTTGAATGTCTCATTTAGTGATTTAGTAGTCAAAGAAACATCGATAATCCATCTGAATTTGGAATACATAGATGTTAGGAGGTAATGCGCATGTAGTAACGTGAGAAACCAAGTTTTATTACTGGGCCGTCCAGCCTTTGTATGTCTCATTTAGTAATTTAGTAGTTAAAAAAACATCGATAAACCTTCTGAGTATGGAATACATAGATGTTAGGTTGTAATACAAGTGTAGTAATGTAAGAAATCAAGTTCTATTACTGGTACGTCCAACCTTTGTATGAGTTATTTAGTGATTTAGTTGTCAAAAAACACCGATAATCCATCCAAGTATGGAATAAATAGATGTTAGGAGGTAATATACGAGTTGTAATGTATGAAACCAAGTTTTATTACTAGTCTTTCCAGCCTTTGTATGCCTTACTTAGTAATTTAGTAGTTAAAAAAACATCGATAACCCATCTAAGTATGGAATACATAGATGTTAGGTTGTAATACAATTGTAGTAATGTAAGAAACCAAGTTTTATTACTGGTCTCTCAAGCCTTTGTATGTCTCATTTAGTAATATAGTAGTCAAAAACACATCGATAACCCTTTTGAGTATGGTATGCATAGATGTTAGGTTGCAATACAAGTGTAGTAATGTAAGAGAGCAAGATCTATTATTGGTCCGTCCAACCTTTGTATGTGTAATTTAGTGATTTAGTAGTCAAAAAAACACCGATAATCCATCCAAGTAAGGAATAAATAGATGCTAGGAGGTAATTCACGTGTTCTAATGTAAGAAACCAAGTTTTATTATTGGTCTGTCCAACCTTTGTATGTCTCATTTAGAAATTTAGTAGTAAAAAAAACATCAAAAATCCATCCGAGTATGGAATACATAGATGCCAGGTTGTAATACAATAGCAGTAATGTAAGAAACAAATTTCTATTTTTGGTCCATCCAACTTTTGAATGTCTCATTTAGTGATTTAGTAGTCAAAGAAACACCGATAACCCATCTGAATTTGGAATACATAGATTTTAGGAGGTAATACACGTATTCTAATGTAAGAAACCAAGTTTTATTACTGGTCTGTCCAACCTTTGTATGTCTCATTTAGAAATTTAGTAGTAAAAAAAACATAAAAATTCCATTCGAGTATGGAATACATAGATGCCAGGTTGTAATACAATAGAAGTAATGTAAGAAACAAAGTTCTATTTTTGGTCCATCCAACTTTTGAATGTCTCATTTAGTGATTTAGTAGTCAAAGAAACATCGATAATCCATCTGAATTTGGAATACATAGATGTTAGGAGGTAATGCACATGTAGTAACGTGAGAAACCAAGTTTTATTACTGGGCCGTCCAGCCTTTGTATGTCTCATTTAGTAATTTAGTAGTTAAAAAAACATCGATAAACCTTCTGAGTATGGAATACATAGATGTTAGGTTGTAATACAAGTGTAGTAATGTAAGAAATCAAGTTCTATTACTGGTACGTCTAACCTTTGTATGAGTTATTTAGTGATTTAGTTGTCAAAAAACACCGATAATCCATCCAAGTATGGAATAAATAGATGTTAGGAGGTAATATACGAGTTGTAATGTATGAAACCAAGTTTTATTACTAGTCTTTCCAGCCTTTGTATGCCTTACTTAGTAATTTAGTAGTTAAAAAAACATCGATAACCCATCTAAGTATGGAATACATAGATGTTAGGTTGTAATACAATTGTAGTAATGTAAGAAACCAAGTTTTATTACTGGTCTCTCAAGCCTTTGTATGTCTCATTTAGTAATATAGTAGTCAAAAACACATCGATAACCCTTTTGAGTATGGTATGCATAGATGTTAGGTTGCAATACAAGTGTAGTAATGTAAGAGACCAAGATCTATTATTGGTCCGTCCAACCTTTGTATGTCTCATTTAGTGATTTAGTAGTCAAAGAAACACCGATAATCCATCTGAATTTGGAATACATAGATTTTAGGAGGTAATAAACGTATTCTAATGTAAGAAACCAAGTTTTATTACTGGTCTGTCCAACCTTTGTATGTCTCATTTAGAAATTTAGTACTCAAAAAAACATAAAAATTCCATTCGAGTATGGAATACATAGATGCCAGGTTGTAATACAATAGAAGTAATGTAAGAAACAAAGTTCTATTTTTGGTCCATCCAACTTTTGAATGTCTCATTTAGTGATTTAGTAGTCAAAGAAACATCGATAATCCATCTGAATTTGGAATACATAGATGTTAGGAGGTAATGCACATGTAGTAACGTGAGAAACCAAGTTTTATTATTGGGCCGTCCAGCCTTTGTATGTCTCATTTAGTAATTTAGTAGATAAAAAAACATCGATAAACCTTCTGAGTATGGAATACATAGATGTTAGGTTGTAATACAAGTGTAGTAATGTATGAAATCAAGTTCTATTACTGGTACGTCCAACCTTTGTATGAGTAATTTAGTGATTTAGTTGTCAAAAAACACCGATAATCCATCCAAGTATGGAATAAATAGATGTTAGGAGGTAATATACGAGTTGTAATGTATGAAACCAAGTTTTATGACTAGTCTTTCCAGCCTTTGTATGCCTTACTTAGTAATTTAGTAGTTAAAAAAACATCGATAACCCATCTAAGTATGGAATACATAGATGTTAGGTTGTAATACAATTGTAGTAATGTAAGAAACCAAGTTTTATTACTGGTCTCTCAAGCCTTTGTATGTCTCATTTAGTAATATAGTAGTCAAAAACACATCGATAACCCTTTTGAGTATGGTATGCATAGATGTTAGGTTGCAATACAAGTGTAGTAATGTAAGAGACCAAGATCTATTATTGGTCCGTCCAACCTTTGTATGTGTAATTTAGTGATTTAGTAGTCAAAAAAACACCGATAATCCATCCAAGTAAGGAATAAATAGATGCTAGGAGGTAATACACGTGTTCTAATGTAAGAAACCAAGTTTTATTATTGGTCTGTCCAACCTTTGTATGTCTCATTTAGAAATTTAGTAGTAAAAAAAACATCAAAAATCCATCCGAGTATGGAATACATAGATGCCAGGTTGTAATACAATAGCAGTAATGTAAGAAACAAATTTCTATTTTTGGTCCATCCAACTTTTGAATGTCTCATTTAGTGATTTAGTAGTCAAAGAAACACCGATAATCCATCTGAATTTGGAATACATAGATTTTAGGAGGTAATACACGTATTCTAATGTAAGAAACCAAGTTTTATTACTGGTCTGTCCAACCTTTGTATGTCTCATTTAGAAATTTAGTACTCAAAAAAACATAAAAAATCCATTCGAGTATGGAATACATAGATGCCAGGTTGTAATACAATAGAAGTAATGTAAGAAACAAAGTTCTATTTTTGGTCCATCCAACTTTTGAATGTCTCATTTAGTGATTTAGTAGTCAAAGAAACATCGATAATCCATCTGAATTTGGAATACATAGATGTTAGGAGGTAATGCACATGTAGTAACGTGCGAAACCAAGTTTTGTTACTGGGCCGTCCAGCCTTTGTATGTCTCATTTAGTAATTTAGTAGTTAAAAAAACATCGATAAACCTTCTGAGTATGGAATACATAGATGTTAGGTTGTAATACAAGTGTAGTAATGTAAGAAATCAAGTTCTATTACTGGTACATCCAACCTTTGTATGAGTTATTTAGTGATTTAGTTGTCAAAAAACACCGATAATCCATCCAAGTATGGAATAAATAGATGTTAGGAGGTAATATACGAGTTGTCATGTAAGAAACCAAGTTTTATTACTAGTATGTCCAGCCTTTCTATGCCTTATTTAGTAATTTAGTTGTTAAAAAAACATCGATAACCACTCTGAGTATGGAATACATAGATGTTAGGTTGTAATACAATTGTAGTAATGTAAGAAACCAAGTTTTATTACTGGTCTCTCAAGCCTTTGTATGTCTCATTTAGTAATATAGTAGTCAAAAACACATAGATAACCCTTTTGAGTATGGTATGCATAGATGTTAGGTTGCAATACAAGTGTAGTAATGTAAGAGACCAAGTTCTATTATTGGTCCGTCCAACCTTTGTATGTGTAATTTAGTGATTTAGTAGTCAAAAAAACACCGATAATCCATCCAAGTAAGGAATAAATAGATGCTAGGAGGTAATACACGTGTTCTAATGTAAGAAACCAAGTTTTATTATTGGTCTGTCCAACCTTTGTATGTCTCATTTAGAAATTTAGTAGTAAAAAAAACATCAAAAATCCATCCGAGTATGGAATACATAGATGCCAGGTTGTAATACAATAGCAGTAATGTAAGAAACAAATTTCTATTTTTGGTCCATCCAACTTTTGAATGTCTCATTTAGTGATTTAGTAGTCAAAGAAACACCGATAATCCATCTGAATTTGGAATACATAGATTTTAGGAGGCAATACACGTATTCTAATGTAAGAAACCAAGTTTTATTACTGGTCTGTCCAACCTTTGTATGTCTCATTTAGAAATTTAGTAGTCAAAAAAACATCAAAAATCCATTCGAGTATGGAGTATATAAATGCCAGGTTGTAATACAATAGCAGTAATGTAAGAAACAAAGTTCTATTTTTGGTCCTTCCAACTTTTGAATGTCTCATTTAGTGATTTAGTAGTCAAAGAAACATCGATAATCCATCTGAATTTGGAATACATAGATTTTAGGAGGTAATACACGTATTCTAATGTAAGAAACCAAGTTTTATTACTGGTCTGTCCAACCTTTGTATGTCTCATTTAGAAATTTAGTACTCAAAAAAACATCAAAAATCCATCCGAGTATGGAATACATAGATGCCAGGTTGTAATACAATAGCAGTAATGGAAGAAACAACGTTCTATTTTTGGTCCATCCAACTTTTGAATGTCTCATTTAGTGATTTATTAGTCAAAGAAACATCGATAATCCATCTGAATTTGGAATACATAGATGTTAGGAGGTAATACACGTATTCTAATGTAAGAAACCAAGTTTTATTACTGGTCTGTCCAACCTTTGTATGTCTCATTTAGAAATTTAGTACTCAAAAAAACATCAAAAATCCATTCGAGTATAGAATACATAGATGCCAGGTTGTAATACAATAGCAGTAATGTAAGAAAGAAAGTTCTATTTTTGGTCCTTCCAACTTTTGAATGTCTCATTTAGTGATTTAGTAGTCAAAGAAACATCGATAATCCATCTGAATTTGGAATACATAGATGTTAGGAGGTAATGCACATGTAGTAACGTGAGAAACCAAGTTTTATTACTGGGCCGGCCAGCCTTTGTATGTCTCATTTAGTAATTTAGTAGTTAAAAAAACATCGATAAACCTTCTGAGTATGGAATACATAGATGTTAGGTTGTAATACAAGTGTAGTAATGTAAGAAATCAAGTTCTATTACTGGTACGTCCAACCTTTGTATGAGTTATTTAGTGATTTAGTTGTCAAAAAACACCGATAATCCATCCAAGTATGGAATAAATAGATGTTAGGAGGTAATATACGAGTTGTAATGTAAGAAACAAAGTTTTATTACTAGTATGTCCAGCCTTTTTATGCCTTATTTAGTAATTTAGTAGTTAAAAAAACATCGATAACCCATCTGAGTATGGAATACATAGATGTTAGGTTGTAATACAATTGTAGTAATGTAAGAAACCATGTTTTATTACTGGTCTGTCCAACCTTTGTATGTCTCATTTAGAAATTTAGTAGTCAAAAAAACATCAAAAATCCATTCGAGTATGGAATACATAGATGTTAGGTTGTAATACAATTATAGTAATGTAAGAAACCAAGTTTTATAACTGGTCTCTCAAGCCTTTGTATGTCTCATTTAGTAATATAGTAATCAAAAACACATCGATAACCCTTTTGAGTATGGTATGCATAGATGTTAGGTTGCAATACAAGTGTAGTAATGTAAGAGACCAAGTTCTATTATTGGTCCGTCCAACCTTTGTATGTGTAATTTAGTGATTTAGTAGTCAAAAAAACACCGATAATCCATCCAAGTAAGGAATAAATAGATGCTAGGAGGTAATACACGTGTTCTAATGTAAGAATCCAAGTTTTATTATTGGTCTGTCCAACCTTTGTATGTCTCATTTAGAAATTTAGTACACAAAAAAACATCAAAAATCCTTTCGAGTATGGAATACATAGATGCCAGGTTGTAATACAATAGCAGTAATGTAAGAAACAAAGTTCTATTTTTGGTCCATCCAACTTTTGAATGTCTCATTTAGTGATTTAGTAGTCAAAGAAACATCGATAATCCATCTGAATTTGGAATACATAGATGTTAGGAGGTAATACACGTATTCTAATGTAAGAAACCAAGTTTTATTACTGGTCTGTCCAACCTTTGTATGTCTCATTTAGAAATTTAGCAGTCAAAAAAAACATCAAAAATCCATTCGAGTATGGAGTACATAGATGCCAGGTTGTAATACAATAGCAGTAATGTAAAAAACAAAGTTCTATTTTTGGTCCATCCAACTTTTGAATGTCTCATTTAGTGATTTAGTAGTCAAAGAATCATCGATAATCCATCTGAATTTGGAATACATAGATGCTAGGAGGTAATACACGTGTTCTAATGTAAGAATCCAAGTTTTATTATTGGTCTGTCCAACCTTTGTATGTCTCATTTAGAAATTTAGTACTCAAAAAAACATCAAAAATCCTTCCGAGTATGGAATACATAGATGCCAGGTTGTAATACAATAGCAGTAATGTAAGAAACAAATTTCTATTTTTGGTCCATCCAACTTTTGAATGTCTCATTTAGTGATTTAGTAGTCAAAGAAACACCGATAATCCATCTGAATTTGGAATACATAGATTTTAGGAGGTAATACACGTATTCTAATGTAAGAAACCAAGTTTTATTACTGGTCTGTCCAACCTTTGTATGTCTCATTTAGAAATTTAGTACTCAAAAAAACATAAAAATTCCATTCGAGTATGGAATACATAGATGCCAGGTTGTAATACAATAGAAGTAATGTAAGAAACAAAGTTCTATTTTTGGTCCATCCAACTTTTGAATGTCTCATTTAGTGATTTAGTAGTCAAAGAAACATCGATAATCCATCTGAATTTGGAATACATAGATGTTAGGAGGTAATGCACATGTAGTAACGTGAGAAACCAAGTTTTATTACTGGGCCGGCCAGCCTTTGTATGTCTCATTTAGTAATTTAGTAGTTAAAAAAACATCGATAAACCTTCTGAGTATGGAATACATAGATGTTAGGTTGTAATACAAGTGTAGTAATGTAAGAAATCAAGTTCTATTACTGGTACGTCCAACCTTTGTATGAGTTATTTAGTGATTTAGTTGTCAAAAAACACCGATAATCCATCCAAGTATGGAATTAATAGATGTTAGGAGGTAATATACGAGTTGTAATGTATGAAACCAAGTTTTATTACTAGTCTTTCCAGCCTTTGTATGCCTTATTTAGTAATTTAGTAGTTAAAAAAACATCGATAACCCATCTGAGTATGGAATACATAGAAGTTAGGTTGTAATACAATTGTAGTAATGTAAGAAACCAAGTTTTATTACTGGTCTCTCAAGCCTTTGTATGTCTCATTTAGTAATATAGTAGTCAAAAACACATCGATAACCCTTTTGAGTATGGTATGCATAGATGTTAGGTTGCAATACAAGTGTAGTAATGTAAGAGACCAAGTTCTATTATTGGTCCGTCCAACCTTTGTATGTGTAATTTAGTGATTTAGTAGTCAAAAAAACACAGATAATCCATCCAAGTAAGGAATAAATAGATGTTAGGAGGTAATACACGTATTCTAATGTAAGAAACCAAGTTTTATTATTGGTCTGTCCAACCTTTGTATGTCTCATTTAGAAATTTAGTACACAAAAAAACATCAAAAATCCTTCCGAGTATGGAATACATAGATGCCAGGTTGTAATACAATAGCAGTAATGTAAGAAACAAAGTTCTATTTTTGGTCCATCCAACTTTTGAATGTCTCATTTAGTGATTTAGTAGTCAAAGAAACATCGATAATCCATCTGAATTTGGAATACATAGATGTTAGGAGGTAGTACACGTATTCTAATGTAAGAAACCAAGTTTTATTACTGGTATGTCCAACCTTTGTATGTCTCATTTAGAAATTTAGCAGTCAAAAAAAACATCAAAAATCCATTCGAGTATGGAGTACATAGATGCCAGGTTGTAATACAATAGCAGTAATGTAAGAAACAATGTTCTATTTTTGGACCATCCAACTTTTGAATGTCTCATTTAGTGATTTAGTAGTCAAAGAAACATCGATAATCCATATGAATTTGGAATACATAGATGTTAGGAGGTAATGCACATGTAGTAACGTGAGAAACCAAGTTTTATTACTGGGCCGTCCAGCCTTTGTATGTATCATTTAGTAATTTAGTAGTTAAAAAAACATCGATAATCCTTCTGAGTATGGAATACATAGATGTTAGGTTGTAATACAAGTGTAGTAATGTAAGAAATCAAGTTCTATTACTGGTACGTCCAACCTTTGTATGAGTTATTTAGTGATTTAGTTGTCAAAAAACACCAATAATCCATCCAAGTATGGAATTAATAGATGTTAGGAGGTAATATACGAGTTGTAATGTATGAAACCAAGTTTTATTACTAGTATGTCCAGCCTTTGTATGCCTTATTTAGTAATTTAGTCGTTAAAAAAACATCGATAACCCATCTGAGTATGGAATACATAGATGTTAGGTTTTAATACAATTGTAGTAATGTAAGAAACCAAGTTTTATTACTGGTCTCTCAAGCCTTTGTAAGTCTGATTTAGTAATATAGTAGTCAAAAACACATCGATAACCCTTTTGAGTATGGTATGCATAGATGTTAGGTTGCAATACAAGTGTAGTAATGTAAGAGACCAAGTTCTATTATTGGTCCGTCCAACCTTTGTATGTGTAATTTAGTGATTTAGTAGTCAAAAAAACACAGATAATCCATCCAAGTAAGGAATAAATAGATGTTAGGAGGTAATACACGTATTCTAATGTAAGAAACCAAGTTTTATTACTGGTCTGTCCAACCTTTGTATGTCTCATTTAGAAATTTAGTAGTTAAAAAAACATCAAAAATCCATTCGAGTATGGAATACATAGATGCCAGGTTGTAATACAATAGCAGTAATTTAAGAAACAAAGTTCTATTTTTGGTCCATCCAACTTTTGAATGTCTCATTTAGTGATTTAGTAGTCAAAGAAATATCGATAATCCATCTGAATTTCGAATACATAGATGTTAGGAGGTAATGCACATGTAGTAACGTAAGAAACCAAGTTTTATTACTGGGTCGTCCAGCCTTTGTATGTCTCATTTAGTAATTTAGTAGTTAAAAAAACGTCGATAAACCTTCTGAGTATGGAATACATAGATGTTAGGTTGTAATACAAGTGTAGTAATGTAAGAAATCAAGTTCTATTACTGGTATGTCCAACCTTTGTATGAGTTATTTAGTGATTTAGTTGTCAAAAAACACTGATAATCCATCCAAGTTTGGAATAAATAGATGTTAGGAGGTAATATACGAGTTGTAATGTAAGAAACCAAGTTTTATTACTAGTCTTTCCAGCCTTTGTATGCCTTATTTAGTAATTTAGTAGTTAAAAAAACATCGATAACCCATCTGAGTATGGAATACATAGATGTTAGGTTGTAATACAATTGTAGTAATGTAAGAAACCAAGTTTTATTACTGGTCTCTCAAGCCTTTGTATGTCTGATTTAGTAATATAGTAGTCAAAAACACATCGATAACCCTTTTGAGTATGGTATGCATAGATGTTAGGTTGCAATACAAGTGTAGTAATGTAAGAGACCAAGTTCTATTATTGGTCCGTCCAACCTTTGTATGTGTAATTTAGTGATTTAGTAGTCAAAAAAACACAGATAATCCATCCAAGTAAGGAATAAATAGATGTTAGGAGGTAATACACGTATTCTAATGTAAGAAACCAAGTTTTATTACTGGTCTGTCCAACCTTTGTATGTCTCATTTAGAAATTTAGTAGTTAAAAAAACATCAAAAATCCATTCGAGTATGGAATACATAGATGCCAGGTTGTAATACAATAGCAGTAATTTAAGAAACAAAGTTCTATTTTTGGTCCATCCAACTTTTGAATGTCTCATTTAGTGATTTAGTAGTCAAAGAAACATCGATAATCCATCTGAATTTGGAATACATAGATGTTAGGAGGTAATGCACATGTAGTAACGTAAGAAACCAAGTTTTATTACTGGTCCGTCCAGCCTTTGTATGTCTCATTTAGTAATTTAGTAGTTAAAAAAACATCGATAAACCTTCTGAGTATGGAATACATAGATGTTAGGTTGTAATACAAGTGTAGTAATGTAAGAAATCAAGTTCTATTACTGGTACGTCCAACCTTTGTATGAGTTATTTAGTGATTTAGTTGTCAAAAAACACCGATAATCCATCCAAGTAAGGAATAAATAGATGCTAGGAGGTAATACACGTGTTCTAATGTAAGAATCCAAGTTTTATTATTGGTCTGTCCAACCTTTGTATGTCTCATTTAGAAATTTAGTACTCAAAAAAACATCAAAAATCCATCCGAGTATGGAATACATAGATGCCAGGTTGTAATACAATAGCAGTAATGTAAGAAACAAAGTTCTATTTTTGGTCCATCCAACTTTTGAATGTCTCATTTAGTGATTTAGTAGTCAAAGAAACACCGATAATCCATCTGAATTTGGAATACATAGATGTTAGGAGGTAATACACGTATTCTAATGTAAGAAACCAAGTTTTATTACTGGTCTGTCCAACCTTTGTATGTCTCATTTAGAAATTTAGTAGTCAAAAAAACATCAAAATTCCATTCGAGTATGGAATACATAGATGCCAGGTTGTAATACAATAGCAGTAATGTAAGAAACAAAGTTCTATTTTTGGTCCATCCAACTTTTGAATGTCTCATTTAGTGATTTAGTAGTCAAACAAACATCGATAATCCATCTGAATTTGGAATACATAGATGTTAGGAGGTAATGCACATGTAGTAACGTAAGAAACCAAGTTTTATTACTGGGCCGTCCTGCCTTTGTATGTCTCATTTAGTAATTTAGTAGTTAAAAAAACATCGATAAACCTTCTGAGTATAGAATACATAGATGTTAGGTTGTAATAAAATTGTAGTAATGTAAGAAACCAAGTTTTATTACTGGTCTCTCAAGCCTTTGTAAGTCTCATTTAGTAATATAGTAGTCAAAAACACATCGATAACCCTTTTGAGTATGGAATACATAGATGCCAGGTTGTAATACAATAGCAGTAATGTAAGAGACCAAGTTCTATTATTGGTCCGTCCAACCTTTGTATGTGTAATTTAGTGATTTAGTAGTCAAAGAAACACCGATAATCCATCTGAATTTGGAATACATAGATGTTAGGTTGTAATACAATTGTAGTAATGTAAGAAACCAAGTTTTATTACTGGTCTCTCAAGCCTTTGTATGTCTCATTTAGTAATATAGTAGTCAAAAACACATCGATAACCCTTTTGAGTATGGTATGCATAGATGTTAGGTTGCAATACAAGTGTAGTAATGTAAGAGACCAAGTTCTATTATTGGTCCGTCCAACCTTTGTATGTGTAATTTAGTGATTTAGTAGTCAAAAAAACACCGATAATCCATCCAAGTAAGGAATAAATAGATGCTAGGAGGTAATACACGTGTTCTAATGTAAGAATCCAAGTTTTATTATTGGTCTGTCCAACCTTTGTATGTCTCATTTAGAAATTTAGTACTCAAAAAAACATCAAAAATCCATCCGAGTATGGAATACATAGATGCCAGGTTGTAATACAATAGCAGTAATGTAAGAAACAAAGTTCTATTTTTGGTCCATCCAAATTTTGAGTGTCTCATTTAGTGATTTAGTAGTCAAAGAAACACCGATAATCCATCTGAATTTGGAATACATAGATGTTAGGAGGTAATCCACGTATTCTAATGTAAGAAACCAAGTTTTATTACTGGTCTGTCCAACCTTTGTATGTCTCATTTAGTAATTTAGTAGTTAAAAAAACATCGATAAACCTTCTGAGTATAGAATACATAGATGTTAGGTTGTAATACAAGTGTAGTAATGTAAGAAATCAAGCTCTATTACTGGTACGTCCAACCTTTGTATGAGTTATTTAGTGATTTAGTTGTCAAAAAACACTGATAATCCATCCAAGTATTGAATAAATAGATGTTAGGAGGTAATATATGAGTTGTAATGTAAGAAACCAAGTTTTATTACTAGTCTTTCCAGCCTTTGTATGCCTTATTTAGTAATTTAGTAGTTAAAAAAACATCGATTACCCATCTGAGTATGGAATACATAGATGTTAGGTTGTAATACAATTGTAGTAATGTAAGAAACCAAGTTTTATTACTGGTCTCTCAAGCCTTTGTATGTCTCATTTAGTAATATAGTAGTCAAAAACACATCGATAACCCTTTTGAGTATGGTATGCATAGATGTTAGGTTGCAATACAAGTGTAGTAATGTAAGAGACCAAGTTCTATTATTGGTCCGTCCAACCTTTGTATGTGTAATTTAGTGATTTAGTAGTCAAAAAAACACCGATAATCCATCCAAGTAAGGAATAAATAGATGCTAGGAGGTAATACACGTGTTCTAATGTAAGAAACCAAGTTTTATTATTGGTCTGTCCAACCTTTGTATGTCTCATTTAGAAATTTAGTACTCAAAAAAACATCAAAAATCCTTCCGAGTATGGAATACATAGATGCCAGGTTGTAATACAATAGCAGTAATGTAAGAAACAAAGTTCTATTTTTGGTCCATCCAACGTTTGAATGTCTCATTTAGTGATTTAGTAGTCAAAGAAACACCGATAATCCATCTGAATTTGGAATACATAGATGTTAGGAGGTAATACACGTATTCTAATGTAAGAAACCAAGTTTTATTACTGGTCTGTCCAACCTTTGTATGTCTCATTTAGAAATTTAGTAGTCAAAAAAACATCAAAATTCCATTCGAGTATGGAATACATAGATGCCAGGTTGTAATACAATAGCAGTAATGTAAGAAACAAAGTTCTATTTTTGGTCCATCCAACTTTTGAATGTCTCATTTAGTGATTTAGTAGTCAAACAAACATCGATAATCCATCTGAATTTGGAATACATAGATGTTAGGAGGTAATGCACATGTAGTAACGTAAGAAACCAAGTTTTATTACTGGGCCGTCCAGCCTTTGTATGTCTCATTTAGTAATTTAGTAGTTAAAAAAACATCGATAAACCTTCTGAGTATATAATACATAGATGTTAGGTTGTAATAAAATTGTAGTAATGTAAGAAACCAAGTTTTATTACTGGTCTCTCAAGCCTTTGTAAGTCTCATTTAGTAATATAGTAGTCAAAAACACATCGATAACCCTTTTGAGTATGGAATACATAGATGCCAGGTTGTAATACAATAGCAGTAATGTAAGAGACCAAGTTCTATTATTGGTCCGTCCAACCTTTGTATGTGTAATTTAGTGATTTAGTAGTCAAAGAAACACCGATAATCCATCTGAATTTGGAATACATAGATGTTAGGTTGTAATACAATTGTAGTAATGTAATAAACCAAGTTTTATTACTGGTCTCTCAAGCCTTTGTATGTCTCATTTAGTAATATAGTAGTCAAAAACACATCGATAACCCTTTTGAGTATGGTATGCATAGATGTTAGGTTGCAATACAAGTGTAGTAATGTAAGAGACCAAGTTCTATTATTGGTCCGTCCAACCTTTGTATGTGTAATTTAGTGATTTAGTAGTCAAAAAAACACCGATAATCCATCCAAGTAAGGAATAAATAGATGCTAGGAGGTAATACACGTGTTCTAATGTAAGAATCCAAGTTTTATTATTGGTCTGTCCAACCTTTGTATGTCTCATTTAGAAATTTAGTACTCAAAAAAACATCAAAAATCCATCCGAGTATGGAATACATAGATGCCAGGTTGTAATACAATAGCAGTAATGTAAGAAACAAAGTTCTATTTTTGGTCCATCCAAATTTTGAGTGTCTCATTTAGTGATTTAGTAGTCAAAGAAACACCGATAATCCATCTGAATTTGGAATACATAGATGTTAGGAGGTAATCCACGTATTCTAATTTAAGAAACCAAGTTTTATTACTGGTCTGTCCAACCTTTGTATGTCTCATTTAGTAATTTAGTAGTTAAAAAAACATCGATAAACCTTCTGAGTATAGAATACATAGATGTTAGGTTGTAATACAAGTGTAGTAATGTAAGAAATCAAGCTCTATTACTGGTACGTCCAACCTTTGTATGAGTTATTTAGTGATTTAGTTGTCAAAAAACACTGATAATCCATCCAAGTATTGAATAAATAGATGTTAGGAGGTAATATATGAGTTGTAATGTAAGAAACCAAGTTTTATTACTAGTCTTTCCAGCCTTTGTATGCCTTATTTAGTAATTTAGTAGTTAAAAAAACATCGATTACCCATCTGAGTATGGAATACATAGATGTTAGGTTGTAATACAATTGTAGTAATGTAAGAAACCAAGTTTTATTACTGGTCTCTCAAGCCTTTGTATGTCTCATTTAGTAATATAGTAGTCAAAAACACATCGATAACCCTTTTGAGTATGGTATGCATAGATGTTAGGTTGCAATACAAGTGTAGTAATGTAAGAGACCAAGTTCTATTATTGGTCCGTCCAACCTTTGTATGTGTAATTTAGTGATTTAGTAGTCAAAAAAACACCGATAATCCATCCAAGTAAGGAATAAATAGATGCTAGGAGGTAATACACGTGTTCTAATGTAAGAAACCAAGTTTTATTATTGGTCTGTCCAACCTTTGTATGTCTCATTTAGAAATTTAGTACTCAAAAAAACATCAAAAATCCTTCCGAGTATGGAATACATAGATGCCAGGTTGTAATACAATAGCAGTAATGTAAGAAACAAAGTTCTATTTTTGGTCCATCCAACGTTTGAATGTCTCATTTAGTGATTTAGTAGTCAAAGAAACACCGATAATCCATCTGAATTTGGAATACATAGATGTTAGGAGGTAATACACGTATTCTAATGTAAGAAACCAAGTTTTATTACTGGTCTGTCCAACCTTTGTATGTCTCATTTAGAAATTTAGTAGTCAAAAAAACATCAAAATTCCATTCGAGTATGGAATACATAGATGCCAGGTTGTAATACAATAGCAGTAATGTAAGAAACAAAGTTCTATTTTTGGTCCATCCAACTTTTGAATGTCTCATTTAGTGATTTAGTAGTCAAACAAACATCGATAATCCATCTGAATTTGGAATACATAGATGTTAGGAGGTAATGCACATGTAGTAACGTAAGAAACCAAGTTTTATTACTGGGCCGTCCAGCCTTTGTATGTCTCATTTAGTAATTTAGTAGTTAAAAAAACATCGATAAACCTTCTGAGTATATAATACATAGATGTTAGGTTGTAATAAAATTGTAGTAATGTAAGAAACCAAGTTTTATTACTGGTCTCTCAAGCCTTTGTAAGTCTCATTTAGTAATATAGTAGTCAAAAACACATCGATAACCCTTTTGAGTATGGAATACATAGATGCCAGGTTGTAATACAATAGCAGTAATGTAAGAGACCAAGTTCTATTATTGGTCCGTCCAACCTTTGTATGTGTAATTTAGTGATTTAGTAGTCAAAGAAACACCGATAATCCATCTGAATTTGGAATACATAGATGTTAGGTTGTAATACAATTGTAGTAATGTAATAAACCAAGTTTTATTACTGGTCTCTCAAGCCTTTGTATGTCTCATTTAGTAATATAGTAGTCAAAAACACATCGATAACCCTTTTGAGTATGGTATGCATAGATGTTAGGTTGCAATACAAGTGTAGTAATGTAAGAGACCAAGTTCTATTATTGGTCCGTCCAACCTTTGTATGTGTAATTTAGTGATTTAGTAGTCAAAAAAACACCGATAATCCATCCAAGTAAGGAATAAATAGATGCTAGGAGGTAATACACGTGTTCTAATGTAAGAATCCAAGTTTTATTATTGGTCTGTCCAACCTTTGTATGTCTCATTTAGAAATTTAGTACTCAAAAAAACATCAAAAATCCATCCGAGTATGGAATACATAGATGCCAGGTTGTAATACAATAGCAGTAATGTAAGAAACAAAGTTCTATTTTTGGTCCATCCAAATTTTGAGTGTCTCATTTAGTGATTTAGTAGTCAAAGAAACACCGATAATCCATCTGAATTTGGAATACATAGATGTTAGGAGGTAATCCACGTATTCTAATTTAAGAAACCAAGTTTTATTACTGGTCTGTCCAACCTTTGTATGTCTCATTTAGTAATTTAGTAGTTAAAAAAACATCGATAAACCTTCTGAGTATAGAATACATAGATGTTAGGTTGTAATACAAGTGTAGTAATGTAAGAAATCAAGCTCTATTACTGGTACGTCCAACCTTTGTATGAGTTATTTAGTGATTTAGTTGTCAAAAAACACTGATAATCCATCCAAGTATTGAATAAATAGATGTTAGGAGGTAATATATGAGTTGTAATGTAAGAAACCAAGTTTTATTACTAGTCTTTCCAGCCTTTGTATGCCTTATTTAGTAATTTAGTAGTTAAAAAAACATCGATTACCCATCTGAGTATGGAATACATAGATGTTAGGTTGTAATACAATTGTAGTAATGTAAGAAACCAAGTTTTATTACTGGTCTCTCAAGCCTTTGAATGTCTCATTTAGTGATTTAGTAGTCAAAGAAACACCGATAATCCATCCAAGTGAGGAATAAATAAATGTTAGGAGGTAATACACGTATTCTAATGTAAGAAACCAAGTTTTATTACTGGTCTGTCCAACCTTTGTATGTCTCATTTAGAAATTTAGTAGTCAAAAAAACATCAAAATTCCATTCGAGTATGGAATACATAGATGCCAGGTTGTAATACAATAGCAGTAATGTAAGAAACAAAGTTCTATTTTTTGTCCATCCAACTTTTGAATGTCTCATTTAGTGATTTAGTAGTCAAACAAACATCGATAATCCATCTGAATTTGGAATACATAGATGTTAGGAGGTAATGCACATGTAGTAACGTAAGAAACCAAGTTTTATTACTGGGCCGTCCAGCCTTTGTATGTCTCATTTAGTAATTTAGTAGTTAAAAAAACATCGATAAACCTTCTGAGTATATAATACATAGATGTTAGGTTGTAATAAAATTGTAGTAATGTAAGAAACCAAGTTTTATTACTGGTCTCTCAAGCCTTTGTAAGTCTCATTTAGTAATATAGTAGTCAAAAACACATCGATAACCCTTTTGAGTATGGAATACATAGATGCCAGGTTGTAATACAATAGCAGTAATGTAAGAGACCAAGTTCTATTATTGGTCCGTCCAACCTTTGTATGTGTAATTTAGTGATTTAGTAGTCAAAGAAACACCGATAATCCATCTGAATTTGGAATACATAGATGTTAGGTTGTAATACAATTGTAGTAATGTAATAAACCAAGTTTTATTACTGGTCTCTCAAGCCTTTGTATGTCTCATTTAGTAATATAGTAGTCAAAAACACATCGATAACCCTTCTGAGTATGGTATGCATAGATGTTAGGTTGCAATACAAGTGTAGTAATGTAAGAGACCAAGTTCTATTATTGGTCCGTCCAACCTTTGTATGTGTAATTTAGTGATTTAGTAGTCAAAAAAACACCTATAATCCATCCAAGTAAGGAATAAATAGATGCTAGGAGGTAATACACGTGTTCTAATGTAAGAAACCAAGTTTTATTATTGGTCTGTCCAACCTTTGTATGTCTCATTTAGAAATTTAGTACTCAAAAAAACATCAAAAATCCATCCGAGTATGGAATACATAGATGCCAGGTTGTAATACAATAGCTGTAATGTAAGAAACAAAGTTCTATTTTTGGTCCATCCAACTTTTGAATGTCTCATTTAGTGATTTAGTAGTCAAAGAAACACCGATAATCCATCTGAATTTGGAATACATAGATGTTAGGAGGTAATACACGTATTCTAATGTAAGAAACCAAGTTTTATTACTGGTCTGTCCAACCTTTGTATGTCTCATTTAGAAATTTAGTAGTCAAAAAAACATCAAAATTCCATTCGAGTATGGAATACATAGATGCCAGGTTGTAATACAATAGCAGTAATGTAAGAAACAAAGTTCTATTTTTGGTCCATCCAACTTTTGAATGTCTCATTTAGTGATTTAGTAGTCAAACAAACATCGATAATCCATCTGAATTTGGAATACATAGATGTTAGGAGGTAATGCACATGTAGTAACGTAAGAAACCAAGTTTTATTACTGGGCCGTCCAGCCTTTGTATGTCTCATTTAGTAATTTAGTAGTTAAAAAAACATCGATAAACCTTCTGAGTATAGAATACATAGATGTTAGGTTGTAATAAAATTGTAGTAATGTAAGAAACCAAGTTTTATTACTGGTCTCTCAATCCTTTGTAAGTCTCATTTAGTAATATAGTAGTCAAAAACACATCGATAACCCTTTTGAGTATGGAATACACAGATGCCAGGTTGTAATACAATAGCAGTAATGTAAGAGACCAAGTTCTATTATTGGTCCGTCCAACCTTTGTATGTGTAATTTAGTGATTTAGTAGTCAAAGAAACACCGATAATCCATCTGAATTTGGAATACATAGATGTTAGGTTGTAATACAATTGTAGTAATGTAATAAACCAAGTTTTATTACTGGTCTCTCAAGCCTTTGTATGTCTCATTTAGTAATATAGTAGTCAAAAACACATCGATAACCCTTTTGAGTATGGTATGCATAGATGTTAGGTTGCAATACAAGTGTAGTAATGTAAGAGACCAAGTTCTATTATTGGTCCGTCCAACCTTTGTATGTGTAATTTAGTGATTTAGTAGTCAAAAAAACACCGATAATCCATCCAAGTAAGGAATAAATAGATGCTAGGAGGTAATACACGTGTTCTAATGTAAGAATCCAAGTTTTATTATTGGTCTGTCCAACCTTTGTATGTCTCATTTAGAAATTTAGTACTCAAAAAAACATCAAAAATCCATCCGAGTATGGAATACATAGATGCCAGGTTGTATTACAATAGCAGTAATGTAAGAAACAAAGTTCTATTTTTGGTCCATCCAACTTTTGAATGTCTCATTTAGTGATTTAGTAGTCAAAGAAACACCGATAATCCATCTGAATTTGGAATACATAGATGTTAGGAGGTAATACACGTATTCTAATGTAAGAAACCAAGTTTTATTACTGGTCTGTCCAACCTTTGTATGTCTCATTTAGAAATTTAGTAGTCAAAAAAACATCAAAATTCCATTCGAGTATGGAATACATAGATGCCAGGTTGTAATACAATAGCAGTAATGTAAGAAACAAAGTTCTATTTTTGGTCCATCCAACTTTTGAATGTCTCATTTAGTGATTTAGTAGTCAAACAATCATCGATAATCCATCTGAATTTGGAATACATAGATGTTAGGAGGTAATGCACATGTAGTAACGTAAGAAACCAAGTTTTATTACTAGGCCGTCCAGCCTTTGTATGTCTCATTTAGTAATTTAGTAGTTAAAAAAACATCGATAAACCTTCTGAGTATAGAATACATAGATGTTAGGTTGTAATACAAGTGTAGTAATGTAAGAAATCAAGCTCTATTACTGGTACGTCCAACCTTTGTATGAGTTATTTAGTGATTTAGTTGTCAAAAAACACCGATAATCCATCCAAGTATGGAATAAATAGATGTTAGGAGGTAATATATGAGTTGTAATGTAAGAAACCAAGTTTTATTACTAGTCTTTCCAGCCTTTGTATGCCTTATTTAGTAATTTAGTAGTTAAAAAAACATCGATAACCCATCTGAGTATGGAATACATAGATGTTAGGTTGTAATACAATTGTAGTAATGTAAGAAACCAAGTTTTATTACTGGTCCCTCAAGCCTTTGTATGTCTCATTTAGTAATATAGTAGTCAAAAACACATCGATAACCCTTTTGAGTATTGTACGCATAGATGTTAGGTTGCAATACAAGTGTAGTAATGTAAGAGACCAAGTTCTATTATTGGTCCGTCCAACCTTTGTATGTGTAATTTAGTGATTTAGTAGTCAAAAAAACACCTATAATCCATCCAAGTAAGGAATAAATAGATGCTAGGAGTTAATACACGTGTTCTAATGTAAGAATCCAAGTTTTATTATTGGTCTGTCCAACCTTTGTATGTCTCATTTAGAAATTTAGTACTCAAAAAAACATCAAAAATCCTTCCGAGTATGGAATACATAGATGCCAGGTTGTAATACAATAGCAGTAATGTAAGAAACAAAGTTCTATTTTTGGTCCATCCAACGTTTGAATGTCTCATTTAGTGATTTAGTAGTCAAAGAAACACCGATAATCCATCTGAATTTGGAATACATAGATGTTAGGAGGTAATACACGTATTCTAATGTAAGAAACCAAGTTTTATTACTGGTCTGTCCAACCTTTGTATGTCTCATTTAGAAATTTAGTAGTCAAAAAAACATCAAAATTCCATTCGAGTATGGAATACATAGATGCCAGGTTGTAATACAATAGCAGTAATGTAAGAAACAAAGTTCTATTTTTGGTCCATCCAACTTTTGAATGTCTCATTTAGTGATTTAGTAGTCAAACAAACATCGATAATCCATCTGAATTTGGAATACATAGATGTTAGGAGGTAATGCACATGTAGTAACGTAAGAAACCAAGTTTTATTACTGGGCCGTCCAGCCTTTGTATGTCTCATTTAGTAATTTAGTAGTTAAAAAAACATCGATAAACCTTCTGAGTATATAATACATAGATGTTAGGTTGTAATAAAATTGTAGTAATGTAAGAAACCAAGTTTTATTACTGGTCTCTCAAGCCTTTGTAAGTCTCATTTAGTAATATAGTAGTCAAAAACACATCGATAACCCTTTTGAGTATGGAATACATAGATGCCAGGTTGTAATACAATAGCAGTAATGTAAGAGACCAAGTTCTATTATTGGTCCGTCCAACCTTTGTATGTGTAATTTAGTGATTTAGTAGTCAAAGAAACACCGATAATCCATCTGAATTTGGAATACATAGATGTTAGGTTGTAATACAATTGTAGTAATGTAAGAAACCAAGTTTTATTACTGGTCTCTCAAGCCTTTGTATGTCTCATTTAGTAATATAGTAGTCAAAAACACATCGATAACCCTTTTGAGTATGGTATGCATAGATGTTAGGTTGCAATACAAGTGTAGTAATGTAAGAGACCAAGTTCTATTATTGGTCCGTCCAACCTTTGTATGTGTAATTTAGTGATTTAGTAGTCAAAAAAACACCTATAATCCATCCAAGTAAGGAATAAATAGATGCTAGGAGGTAATACACGTGTTCTAATGTAAGAAACCAAGTTTTATTACTGGTCTGTCCAACCTTTGTATGTCTCATTTAGAAATTTAGTACTCAAAAAAACATCAAAAATCCTTCCGAGTATGGAATACATAGATGCCAGGTTGTAATACAATAGCAGTAATGTAAGAAACAAAGTTCTATTTTTGGTCCATCCAACTTTTGAATGTCTCATTTAGTGATTTAGTAGTCAAAGAAACACCGATAATCCATCCAAGTGAGGAATAAATAAATGTTAGGAGGTAATACACGTATTCTAATGTAAGAAACCAAGTTTTATTACTGGTCTGTCCAACCTTTGTATGTCTCATTTAGAAATTTAGTAGTCAAAAAAACATCAAAATTCCATTCGAGTATGGAATACATAGATGCCAGGTTGTAATACAATAGCAGTAATGTAAGAAACAAAGTTCTATTTTTTGTCCATCCAACTTTTGAATGTCTCATTTAGTGATTTAGTAGTCAAACAAACATCGATAATCCATCTGAATTTGGAATACATAGATGTTAGGAGGTAATGCACATGTAGTAACGTAAGAAACCAAGTTTTATTACTGGGCCGTCCAGCCTTTGTATGTCTCATTTAGTAATTTAGTAGTTAAAAAAACATCGATAAACCTTCTGAGTATATAATACATAGATGTTAGGTTGTAATAAAATTGTAGTAATGTAAGAAACCAAGTTTTATTACTGGTCTCTCAATCCTTTGTAAGTCTCATTTAGTAATATAGTAGTCAAAAACACATCGATAACCCTTTTGAGTATGGAATACATAGATGCCAGGTTGTAATACAATAGCAGTAATGTAAGAGACCAAGTTCTATTATTGGTCCGTCCAACCTTTGTATGTGTAATTTAGTGATTTAGTAGTCAAAGAAACACCGATAATCCATCTGAATTTGGAATACATAGATGTTAGGTTGTAATACAATTGTAGTAATGTAAGAAACCAAGTTTTATTACTGGTCTCTCAAGCCTTTGTATGTCTCATTTAGTAATATAGTAGTCAAAAACACATCGATAACCCTTCTGAGTATGGTATGCATAGATGTTAGGTTGCAATACAAGTGTAGTAATGTAAGAGACCAAGTTCTATTATTGGTCCGTCCAACCTTTGTATGTGTAATTTAGTGATTTAGTAGTCAAAAAAACACCTATAATCCATCCAAGTAAGGAATAAATAGATGCTAGGAGGTAATACACGTGTTCTAATGTAAGAAACCAAGTTTTATTATTGGTCTGTCCAACCTTTGTATGTCTCATTTAGAAATTTAGTACTCAAAAAAACATCAAAAATCCATCCGAGTATGGAATACATAGATGCCAGGTTGTAATACAATAGCTGTAATGTAAGAAACAAAGTTCTATTTTTGGTCCATCCAACTTTTGAATGTCTCATTTAGTGATTTAGTAGTCAAAGAAACACCGATAATCCATCTGAATTTGGAATACATAGATGTTAGGAGGTAATACACGTATTCTAATGTAAGAAACCAAGTTTTATTACTGGTCTGTCCAACCTTTGTATGTCTCATTTAGAAATTTAGTAGTCAAAAAAACATCAAAATTCCATTCGAGTATGGAATACATAGATGCCAGGTTGTAATACAATAGCAGTAATGTAAGAAACAAAGTTCTATTTTTGGTCCATCCAACTTTTGAATGTCTCATTTAGTGATTTAGTAGTCAAACAAACATCGATAATCCATCTGAATTTGGAATACATAGATGTTAGGAGGTAATGCACATGTAGTAACGTAAGAAACCAAGTTTTATTACTGGGCCGTCCAGCCTTTGTATGTCTCATTTAGTAATTTAGTAGTTAAAAAAACATCGATAAACCTTCTGAGTATATAATACATAGATGTTAGGTTGTAATAAAATTATAGTAATGTAAGAAACCAAGTTTTATTACTGGTCTCTCAATCCTTTGTAAGTCTCATTTAGTAATATAGTAGTCAAAAACACATCGATAACCCTTTTGAGTATGGAATACATAGATGCCAGGTTGTAATACAATAGCAGTAATGTAAGAGACCAAGTTCTATTATTGGTCCGTCCAACCTTTGTATGTGTAATTTAGTGATTTAGTAGTCAAAGAAACACCGATAATCCATCTGAATTTGGAATACATAGATGTTAGGTTGTAATACAATTGTAGTAATGTAATAAACCAAGTTTTATTACTGGTCTCTCAAGCCTTTGTATGTCTCATTTAGTAATATAGTAGTCAAAAACACATCGATAACCCTTCTGAGTATGGTATGCATAGATGTTAGGTTGCAATACAAGTGTAGTAATGTAAGAGACCAAGTTCTATTATTGGTCCGTCCAACCTTTGTATGTGTAATTTAGTGATTTAGTAGTCAAAAAAACACCTATAATCCATCCAAGTAAGGAATAAATAGATGCTAGGAGGTAATACACGTGTTCTAATGTAAGAAACCAAGTTTTATTATTGGTCTGTCCAACCTTTGTATGTCTCATTTAGAAATTTAGTACTCAAAAAAACATCAAAAATCCATCCGAGTATGGAATACATAGATGCCAGGTTGTAATACAATAGCTGTAATGTAAGAAACAAAGTTCTATTTTTGGTCCATCCAACTTTTGAATGTCTCATTTAGTGATTTAGTAGTCAAAGAAACACCGATAATCCATCTGAATTTTGAATACATAGATGTTAGGAGGTAATACACGTATTCTAATGTAAGAAACCAAGTTTTATTACTGGTCTGTCCAACCTTTGTATGTCTCATTTAGAAATTTAGTAGTCAAAAAAACATCAAAATTCCATTCGAGTATGGAATACATAGATGCCAGGTTGTAATACAATAGCAGTAATGTAAGAAACAAAGTTCTATTTTTGGTCCATCCAACTTTTGAATGTCTCATTTAGTGATTTAGTAGTCAAACAAACATCGATAATCCATCTGAATTTGGAATACATAGATGTTAGGAGGTAATGCACATGTAGTAACGTAAGAAACCAAGTTTTATTACTGGGCCGTCCAGCCTTTGTATGTCTCATTTAGTAATTTAGTAGTTAAAAAAACATCGATAAACCTTCTGAGTATAGAATACATAGATGTTAGGTTGTAATAAAATTGTAGTAATGTAAGAAACCAAGTTTTATTACTGGTCTCTCAATCCTTTGTAAGTCTCATTTAGTAATATAGTAGTCAAAAACACATCGATAACCCTTTTGAGTATGGAATACATAGATGCCAGGTTGTAATACAATAGCAGTAATGTAAGAGACCAAGTTCTATTATTGGTCCGTCCAACCTTTGTATGTGTAATTTAGTGATTTAGTAGTCAAAGAAACACCGATAATCCATCTGAATTTGGAATACATAGATGTTAGGTTGTAATACAATTGTAGTAATGTAAGAAACCAAGTTTTATTACTGGTCTCTCAAGCCTTTGTATGTCTCATTTAGTAATATAGTAGTCAAAAACACATCGATAACCCTTTTGAGTATGGTATGCATAGATGTTAGGTTGCAATACAAGTGTAGTAATGTAAGAGACCAAGTTCTATTATTGGTCCGTCCAACCTTTGTATGTGTAATTTAGTGATTTAGTAGTCAAAAAAACACCGATAATCCATCCAAGTAAGGAATAAATAGATGCTAGGAGGTAATACACGTGTTCTAATGTAAGAATCCAAGTTTTATTATTGGTCTGTCCAACCTTTGTATGTCTCATTTAGAAATTTAGTACTCAAAAAAACATCAAAAATCCATCCGAGTATGGAATACATAGATGCCAGGTTGTATTACAATAGCAGTAATGTAAGAAACAAAGTTCTATTTTTGGTCCATCCAACTTTTGAATGTCTCATTTAGTGATTTAGTAGTCAAAGAAACACCGATAATCCATCTGAATTTGGAATACATAGATGTTAGGAGGTAATACACGTATTCTAATGTAAGAAACCAAGTTTTATTACTGGTCTGTCCAACCTTTGTATGTCTCATTTAGAAATTTAGTAGTCAAAAAAACATCAAAATTCCATTCGAGTATGGAATACATATATGCCAGGTTGTAATACAATAGCAGTAATGTAAGAAACAAAGTTCTATTTTTGGTCCATCCAACTTTTGAATGTCTCATTTAGTGATTTAGTAGTCAAACAAACATCGATAATCCATCTGAATTTGGAATACATAGATGTTAGGAGGTAATGCACATGTAGTAACGTAAGAAACCAAGTTTTATTACTAGGCCGTCCAGCCTTTGTATGTCTCATTTAGTAATTTAGTAGTTAAAAAAACATCGATAAACCTTCTGAGTATAGAATACATAGATGTTAGGTTGTAATACAAGTGTAGTAATGTAAGAAATCAAGCTCTATTACTGGTACGTCCAACCTTTGTATGAGTTATTTAGTGATTTAGTTGTCAAAAAACACCGATAATCCATCCAAGTATGGAATAAATAGATGTTAGGAGGTAATATATGAGTTGTAATGTAAGAAACCAAGTTTTATTACTAGTCTTTCCAGCCTTTGTATGCCTTATTTAGTAATTTAGTAGTTAAAAAAACATCGATAACCCATCTGAGTATGGAATACATAGATGTTAGGTTGTAATACAATTGTAGTAATGTAAGAAACCAAGTTTTATTACTGGTCCCTCAAGACTTTGTATGTCTCATTTAGTAATATAGTAGTCAAAAACACATCGATAACCCTTTTGAGTATTGTACGCATAGATGTTAGGTTGCAATACAAGTGTAGTAATGTAAGAGACCAAGTTCTATTATTGGTCCGTCCAACCTTTGTATGTGTAATTTAGTGATTTAGTAGTCAAAAAAACACCGATAATCCATCCAAGTAAGGAATAAATAGATGCTAGGAGTTAATACACGTGTTCTAATGTAAGAATCCAAGTTTTATTATTGGTCTGTCCAACCTTTGTATGTCTCATTTAGAAATTTAGTAGTTAAAAAAACATCAAAAATCCATCCGAGTATGGAATACATAGATGCCAGGTTGTAATACAATAGCAGTAATGTAAGAAACAAAGTTCTATTTTTGGTCCATCCAACTTTTGAATGTCTCATTTAGTGATTTAGTAGTCAAAGAAACACCGATAATCCATCTGAATTTGGAATACATAGATGTTAGGAGGTAATACACGTATTCTAATGTAAGAAACCAAGTTTTATTACTGGTCTGTCCAACCTTTGTATGTCTCATTTAGAAATTTAGTAGTCAAAAAAACATCAAAATTCCATTCGAGTATGGAATACATAGATGCCAGGTTGTAATACAATAGCAGTAATGTAAGAAACAAAGTTCTATTTTTGGTCCATCCAACTTTTGAATGTCTCATTTAGTGATTTAGTAGTCAAACAAACATCGATAATCCATCTGAATTTGGAATACATAGATGTTAGGAGGTAATGCACATGTAGTAACGTAAGAAACCAAGTTTTATTACTGGGCCGTCCAGCCTTTGTATGTCTCATTTAGTAATTTAGTAGTTAAAAAAACATCGATAAACCTTCTGAGTATAGAATACATAGATGTTAGGTTGTAATACAAGTGTAGTAATGTAAGAAATCAAGCTCTATTACTGGTACGTCCAACCTTTGTATGAGTTATTTAGTGATTTAGTTGTTAAAAAACACCGATAATCCATCCAAGTATGGAATAAATAGATGTTAGGAGGTAATATATGAGTTGTAATGTAAGAAACCAAGTTTTATTACTAGTCTTTCCAGCCTTTGTATGCCTTATTTAGTAATTTAGTAGTTAAAAAAACATCGATAACCCATCTGAGTATGGAATACATAGATGTTAGGTTGTAATACAATTGTAGTAATGTAAGAAACCAAGTTTTATTACTGGTCCCTCAAGCCTTTGTATGTCTCATTTAGTAATATAGTAGTCAAAAACACATCGATAACCCTTTTGAGTATTGTATGCATAGATGTTAGGTTGCAATACAAGTGTAGTAATGTAAGAGACCAAGTTCTATTATTGGTCCGTCCAACCTTTGTATGTGTAATTTAGTGATTTAGTAGTCAAAAAAACACCGATAATCCATCCAAGTAAGGAATAAATAGATGCTAGGAGTTAATACACGTGTTCTAATGTAAGAATCCAAGTTTTATTATTGGTCTGTCCAACCTTTGTATGTCTCATTTAGAAATTTAGTAGTTAAAAAAACATCAAAAATCCATCCGAGTATGGAATACATAGATGCCAGGTTGTAATACAATAGCAGTAATGTAAGAAACAAAGTTCTATTTTTGGTCCATCCAACTTTTGAATGTCTCATTTAGTGATTTAGTAGTCAAAGAAACACCGATAATCCATCTGAATTTGGAATACATAGATGTTAGGAGGTAATACACGTATTCTAATGTAAGAAACCAAGTTTTATTACTGGTCTGTCCAACCTTTGTATGTCTCATTTAGAAATTTAGTAGTCAAAAAAACATCAAAATTCCATTCGAGTATGGAATACATAGATGCCAGGTTGTAATACAATAGAAGTAATGTAAGAAACAAAGTTCTATTTTTGGTCCATCCAACTTTTGAATGTCTCATTTAGTGATTTAGTAGTTAAACAAACATCGATAATCCATCTGAATTTGGAATACATAGATGTTAGGAGGTAATGCACATGTAGTAACGTAAGAAACCAAGTTTTATTACTGGGCCGTCCAGCCTTTGTATGTCTCATTTAGTAATTTAGTAGTTAAAAAAACATCGATAAACCTTCTGAGTATAGAATACATAGATGTTAGGTTGTAATACAAGTGTAGTAATGTAAGAAATCAAGCTCTATTACTGGTACGTCCAACCTTTGTATGAGTTATTTAGTGATTTAGTTGTCAAAAAACACTGATAATCCATCCAACTATGGAATAAATAGATGTTAGGAGGTAATATATGAGTTGTAATGTAAGAAACCAAGTTTTATTACTAGTCTTTCCAGCCTTTGTATGCCTTATTTAGTAATTTAGTAGTTAAAAAAACATCGATAACCCATCTGAGTATGGAATACATAGATGTTAGGTTGTAATACAATTGTAGTAATGTAAGAAACCAAGTTTTATTACTGGTCTCTCAAGCCTTTGTATGTCTCATTTAGTAATATAGTAGTCAAAAACACATCGATAACCCTTTTGAGTATGGTATGCATAGATGCTAGGTTGCAATACAAGTGTAGTAATGTAAGAGACCAAGTTCTATTATTGGTCCGTCCAACCTTTGTATGTGTAATTTAGTGATTTAGTAGTCAAAAAAACACCGATAATCCATCCAAGTAAGGAATAAATAGATGCTAGGAGTTAATACACGTGTTCTAATGTAAGAAACCAAGTTTTATTATTGGTCTGTCCAACCTTTGTATGTCTCATTTAGAAATTTAGTACTCAAAAAAACATCAAAAATCCTTCCGAGTATGGAATACATAGATGCCAGGTTGTAATACAATAGCAGTAATGTAAGAAACAAAGTTCTATTTTTGGTCCATCCAACTTTTGAATGTCTCATTTAGTGATTTAGTAGTCAAAGAAACACCGATAATCCATCTGAATTTGGAATACATAGATGTTAGGAGGTAATACACGTATTCTAATGTAAGAAACCAAGTTTTATTACTGGTCTGTCCAACCTTTGTATGTCTCATTTAGAAATTTAGTAGTCAAAAAAACATCAAAATTCCATTCGAGTATGGAATACATAGATGCCAGGTTGTAATACAATAGCAGTAATGTAAGAAACAAAGTTCTATTTTTGGTCCATCCAACTTTTGAATGTCTCATTTAGTGATTTAGTAATCAAACCAACATCGATAATCCATCTGAATTTGGAATACATAGATGTTAGGAGGTAATGCACATGTAGTAACGTAAGAAACCAAGTTTTATTAATGGGCCGTCCAGCCTTTGTATGTCTCATTTAGTAATTTAGTAGTTAAAAAAACATCGATAAACCTTCTGAGTATGGAATACATAGATGATAGGTTGTAATACAAGTGTAGTAATGTAAGAAATCAAGTTCTATTACTGGTACGTCCAACCTTTGTATGAGTTATTTAGTGATTTAGTTGTCAAAAAACACCGATAATCCATCCAAGTATGGAATAAATAGATGTTAGGAGGTAATATACGAGTTGTAATGTAAGAAACCAAGTTTTATTACTAGTCTTTCCAGCCTTTGTATGCCTTATTTAGTAATTTAGTAGTTAAAAAAACATCGATAACCCATCTGAGTATGGAATACATAGATGTTAGGTTGTAATACAATTGTAGTAATGTAAGAAACCAAGTTTTATTACTGGTCTCTCAAGCCTTTGTATGTCTCATTTAGTAATATAGTAGTCAAAAACACATCGATAACCCTTTTGAGTGTGGTATGCATAGATGTTAGGTTGCAATACAAGTGTAGTAATGTAAGAGACCAAGTTCTATTATTGGTCCGTCCAACCTTTGTATGTGTAATTTAGTGATTTAGTAGTCAAAAAAACACCGATAATCCATCCAAGTAAGGAATAAATAGATGTTAGGAGGTAATACACGTGTTCTAATGTAAGAAACCAAGTTTTATTACTGGTCTGTCCAACCTTTGTATGTCTCATTTAGTAATTTAGTAGTTAAAAAAACATCGATAAACCTTCTGAGTATAGAATACATAGATGTTAGGTTGTAATACAAGTGTAGTAATGTAAGAAATCAAGCTCTATTACTGGTACGTCCAACCTTTGTATGAGTTATTTAGTGATTTAGTTGTCAAAAAACACCGATAATCCATCCAAGTATGGAATAAATAGATGTTAGGAGGTAATATATGAGTTGTAATGTAAGAAACCAAGTTTTATTACTAGTCTTTCCAGCCTTTGTATGCCTTATTTAGTAATTTAGTAGTTAAAAAAACATCGATAACCCATCTGAGTATGGAATACATAGATGTTAGGTTGTAATACAATTGTAGTAATGTAAGAAACCAAGTTTTATTACTGGTCTGTCCAACCTTTGTATGTCTCATTTAGAAATTTAGTACTCAAAAAAACATCAAAAATCCTTCCGAGTATGGAATACATAGATGCCAGGTTGTAATACAATAGCAGTAATGTAAGAAACAAAGTTCTATTTTTGGTCCATCCAACTTTTGAATGTCTCATTTAGTGATTTAGTAGTCAAAGAAACACCGATAATCCATCCAAGTGAGGAATAAATAAATGTTAGGAGGTAATACACGTATTCTAATGTAAGAAACCAAGTTTTATTACTGGTCTGTCCAACCTTTGTATGTCTCATTTAGAAATTTAGTAGTCAAAAAAACATCAAAATTCCATTCGAGTATGGAATACATAGATGCCAGGTTGTAATACAATAGCAGTAATGTAAGAAACAAAGTTCTATTTTTGGTCCATCCAACTTTTGAATGTCTCATTTAGTGATTTAGTAGTCAAACAAACATCGATAATCCATCTGAATTTGGAATACATAGATGTTAGGAGGTAATGCACATGTAGTAACGTAAGAAACCAAGTTTTATTACTGGGCCGTCCAGCCTTTGTATGTCTCATTTAGTAATTTAGTAGTTAAAAAAACATCGATAAACCTTCTGAGTATATAATACATAGATGTTAGGTTGTAATAAAATTGTAGTAATGTAAGAAACCAAGTTTTATTACTGGTCTCTCAAGCCTTTGTAAGTCTCATTTAGTAATATAGTAGTCAAAAACACATCGATAACCCTTTTGAGTATGGAATACATAGATGCCAGGTTGTAATACAATAGCAGTAATGTAAGAGACCAAGTTCTATTATTGGTCCGTCCAACCTTTGTATGTGTAATTTAGTGATTTAGTAGTCAAAGAAACACCGATAATCCATCTGAATTTGGAATACATAGATGTTAGGTTGTAATACAATTGTAGTAATGTAATAAACCAAGTTTTATTACTGGTCTCTCAAGCCTTTGTATGTCTCATTTAGTAATATAGTAGTCAAAAACACATCGATAACCCTTCTGAGTATGGTATGCATAGATGTTAGGTTGCAATACAAGTGTAGTAATGTAAGAGACCAAGTTCTATTATTGGTCCGTCCAACCTTTGTATGTGTAATTTAGTGATTTAGTAGTCAAAAAAACACCTATAATCCATCCAAGTAAGGAATAAATAGATGCTAGGAGGTAATACACGTGTTCTAATGTAAGAAACCAAGTTTTATTATTGGTCTGTCCAACCTTTGTATGTCTCATTTAGAAATTTAGTACTCAAAAAAACATCAAAAATCCATCCGAGTATGGAATACATAGATGCCAGGTTGTAATACAATAGCTGTAATGTAAGAAACAAAGTTCTATTTTTGGTCCATCCAACTTTTGAATGTCTCATTTAGTGATTTAGTAGTCAAAGAAACACCGATAATCCATCTGAATTTGGAATACATAGATGTTAGGAGGTAATACACGTATTCTAATGTAAGAAACCAAGTTTTATTACTGGTCTGTCCAACCTTTGTATGTCTCATTTAGAAATTTAGTAGTCAAAAAAACATCAAAATTCCATTCGAGTATGGAATACATAGATGCCAGGTTGTAATACAATAGCAGTAATGTAAGAAACAAAGTTCTATTTTTGGTCCATCCAACTTTTGAATGTCTCATTTAGTGATTTAGTAGTCAAACAAACATCGATAATCCATCTGAATTTGGAATACATAGATGTTAGGAGGTAATGCACATGTAGTAACGTAAGAAACCAAGTTTTATTACTGGGCCGTCCAGCCTTTGTATGTCTCATTTAGTAATTTAGTAGTTAAAAAAACATCGATAAACCTTCTGAGTATAGAATACATAGATGTTAGGTTGTAATAAAATTGTAGTAATGTAAGAAACCAAGTTTTATTACTGGTCTCTCAATCCTTTGTAAGTCTCATTTAGTAATATAGTAGTCAAAAACACATCGATAACCCTTTTGAGTATGGAATACATAGATGCCAGGTTGTAATACAATAGCAGTAATGTAAGAGACCAAGTTCTATTATTGGTCCGTCCAACCTTTGTATGTGTAATTTAGTGATTTAGTAGTCAAAGAAACACCGATAATCCATCTGAATTTGGAATACATAGATGTTAGGTTGTAATACAATTGTAGTAATGTAAGAAACCAAGTTTTATTACTGGTCTCTCAAGCCTTTGTATGTCTCATTTAGTAATATAGTAGTCAAAAACACATCGATAACCCTTTTGAGTATGGTATGCATAGATGTTAGGTTGCAATACAAGTGTAGTAATGTAAGAGACCAAGTTCTATTATTGGTCCGTCCAACCTTTGTATGTGTAATTTAGTGATTTAGTAGTCAAAAAAACACCGATAATCCATCCAAGTAAGGAATAAATAGATGCTAGGAGGTAATACACGTGTTCTAATGTAAGAATCCAAGTTTTATTATTGGTCTGTCCAACCTTTGTATGTCTCATTTAGAAATTTAGTACTCAAAAAAACATCAAAAATCCATCCGAGTATGGAATACATAGATGCCAGGTTGTATTACAATAGCAGTAATGTAAGAAACAAAGTTCTATTTTTGGTCCATCCAACTTTTGAATGTCTCATTTAGTGATTTAGTAGTCAAAGAAACACCGATAATCCATCTGAATTTGGAATACATAGATGTTAGGAGGTAATACACGTATTCTAATGTAAGAAACCAAGTTTTATTACTGGTCTGTCCAACCTTTGTATGTCTCATTTAGAAATTTAGTAGTCAAAAAAACATCAAAATTCCATTCGAGTATGGAATACATAGATGCCAGGTTGTAATACAATAGCAGTAATGTAAGAAACAAAGTTCTATTTTTGGTCCATCCAACTTTTGAATGTCTCATTTAGTGATTTAGTAGTCAAACAAACATCGATAATCCATCTGAATTTGGAATACATAGATGTTAGGAGGTAATGCACATGTAGTAACGTAAGAAACCAAGTTTTATTACTAGGCCGTCCAGCCTTTGTATGTCTCATTTAGTAATTTAGTAGTTAAAAAAACATCGATAAACCTTCTGAGTATAGAATACATAGATGTTAGGTTGTAATACAAGTGTAGTAATGTAAGAAATCAAGCTCTATTACTGGTACGTCCAACCTTTGTATGAGTTATTTAGTGATTTAGTTGTCAAAAAACACCGATAATCCATCCAAGTATGGAATAAATAGATGTTAGGAGGTAATATATGAGTTGTAATGTAAGAAACCAAGTTTTATTACTAGTCTTTCCAGCCTTTGTATGCCTTATTTAGTAATTTAGTAGTTAAAAAAACATCGATAACCCATCTGAGTATGGAATACATAGATGTTAGGTTGTAATACAATTGTAGTAATGTAAGAAACCAAGTTTTATTACTGGTCCCTCAAGCCTTTGTATGTCTCATTTAGTAATATAGTAGTCAAAAACACATCGATAACCCTTTTGAGTATTGTACGCATAGATGTTAGGTTGCAATACAAGTGTAGTAATGTAAGAGACCAAGTTCTATTATTGGTCCGTCCAACCTTTGTATGTGTAATTTAGTGATTTAGTAGTCAAAAAAACACCGATAATCCATCCAAGTAAGGAATAAATAGATGCTAGGAGTTAATACACGTGTTCTAATGTAAGAATCCAAGTTTTATTATTGGTCTGTCCAACCTTTGTATGTCTCATTTAGAAATTTAGTAGTTAAAAAAACATCAAAATTCCATTCGAGTATGGAATACATAGATGCCAGGTTGTAATACAATAGCAGTAATGTAAGAAACAAAGTTCTATTTTTGGTCCATCCAACTTTTGAATGTCTCATTTAGTGATTTAGTAGTCAAACAAACATCGATAATCCATCTGAATTTGGAATACATAGATGTTAGGAGGTAATGCACATGTAGTAACGTAAGAAACCAAGTTTTATTACTGGGCCGTCCAGCCTTTGTATGTCTCATTTAGTAATTTAGTAGTTAAAAAAACATCGATAAACCTTCTGAGTATAGAATACATAGATGTTAGGTTGTAATAAAATTATAGTAATGTAAGAAACCAAGTTTTATTACTGGTCTCTCAATCCTTTGTAAGTCTCATTTAGTAATATAGTAGTCAAAAACACATCGATAACCCTTTTGAGTATGGAATACATAGATGCCAGGTTGTAATACAATAGCAGTAATGTAAGAGACCAAGTTCTATTATTGGTCCGTCCAACCTTTGTATGTGTAATTTAGTGATTTAGTAGTCAAAGAAACACCGATAATCCATCTGAATTTGGAATACATAGATGTTAGGTTGTAATACAATTGTAGTAATGTAAGAAACCAAGTTTTATTGCTGGTCTCTCAAGCCTTTGTATGTCTCATTTAGTAATATAGTAGTCAAAAACACATCGATAACCCTTTTGAGTATGGTATGCATAGATGTTAGGTTGCAATACAAGTGTAGTAATGTAAGAGACCAAGTTCTATTATTGGTCCGTCCAACCTTTGTATGTGTAATTTAGTGATTTAGTAGTCAAAAAAACACCGATAATCCATCCAAGTAAGGAATAAATAGATGCTAGGAGGTAATACACGTGTTCTAATGTAAGAATCCAAGTTTTATTATTGGTCTGTCCAACCTTTGTATGTCTCATTTAGAAATTTAGTACTCAAAAAAACATCAAAAATCCATCCGAGTATGGAATACATAGATGCCAGGTTGTATTACAATAGCAGTAATGTAAGAAACAAAGTTCTATTTTTGGTCCATCCAACTTTTGAATGTCTCATTTAGTGATTTAGTAGTCAAAGAAACACCGATAATCCATCTGAATTTGGAATACATAGATGTTAGGAGGTAATACACGTATTCTAATGTAAGAAACCAAGTTTTATTACTGGTCTGTCCAACCTTTGTATGTCTCATTTAGAAATTTAGTAGTCAAAAAAACATCAAAATTCCATTCGAGTATGGAATACATAGATGCCAGGTTGTAATACAATAGCAGTAATGTAAGAAACAAAGTTCTATTTTTGGTCCATCCAACTTTTGAATGTCTCATTTAGTGATTTAGTAGTCAAACAAACATCGATAATCCATCTGAATTTGGAATACATAGATGTTAGGAGGTAATGCACATGTAGTAACGTAAGAAACCAAGTTTTATTACTAGGCCGTCCAGCCTTTGTATGTCTCATTTAGTAATTTAGTAGTTAAAAAAACATCGATAAACCTTCTGAGTATAGAATACATAGATGTTAGGTTGTAATACAAGTGTAGTAATGTAAGAAATCAAGCTCTATTACTGGTACGTCCAACCTTTGTATGAGTTATTT